>OX465596.1:140632500-150632500 GCA_950022295.1 Bromus sterilis | reverse complement strand
GGAGCCTTGTAATGTGAAGTTGGTACACCCCCGCAGGGTTAAATATTTTCGAGAAGCCGTGTCCACGGTTATGGACGACTTGAGACCTACTCCTTGTTCATAGACAACACCAATTGAGATAATCTTAATAACTTGATCAATGTGTGTGTGCCTTGACTGCTTCTTCTTCGTCGGGATGTGAAGGGGAGGACAAGGCTATGATAGGTGTTATGTTTGCGTAAGTAGCTGATAGAAAGACTTGTTGGAGGCGATTCCTCATCGAATGCTTGGCTTCTTATCTTACTCTCTAGATTGTTAGCCATTTCATAAATGCTAGTGCGACGACAACCTCACCACTTACCCCATCCTTACCGTAAACTACTAGTTATCCTAGAATGACGAGTGATGAA
This sequence comes from Bromus sterilis, assembly GCA_950022295.1. Lineage (NCBI taxonomy): Eukaryota > Viridiplantae > Streptophyta > Magnoliopsida > Poales > Poaceae > Bromus > Bromus sterilis. The sequence continues at coordinate 150,632,111 of OX465596.1, read as the reverse complement.
GTCCTTGCTGGGTCAGTTGACCACTACAGTTGAATGGTGAGTACTTCTGTACTCATGATACTACCCCCAAACTCTTTTTAGGGTTCTTGGTCGACAACAGGTATGGTGATCGACGTTTCACGTGGAGACTCGATGAGGACTAGTTAGGCGGATCCCGCGGAGGGCCTGGACCCGTGTGGTTATGGGAGCGATGTCTTTTTCTCTTTGCCAATAGGCACTTGATTGTAGTCTGTACTTAGACATGTATCTTCCGCTTATGTAATGTTTTAAGGCAGTTGTATGCCGATTGTATGAGATGTTGTATCCTTGTAGCTGTAATATTGTGATATCATGGTCGAAATCCGAGGCATATCGCATTGTCATATGTCGCGGTGGGAGCGATATGTGCTTCGTCCCAGGATCTGGATGGAAACATCTAGATCTGGAATAGTACCGCATATCGGGCCTTACACTCATCAGGGCGTCCCACCTGCTAAAACATTGTTGACCAAAGTTGAGGATAGTAAAGAGCAGGTGGTGAGTCGGCCGCATGAGTTGATTTATGAGAAATCTTCTCTTGAGGAATTGTATAGGCGGTTACTGGCTTGCACTACCGAGCAACATGGCATAGTTCTCCAGCTCCGACAACGCTATGAGGTATTTTTCTATGCTGTCTTTGTGATGTAGTATCCTTAGCCCCCATAAGCCGACATGGTTGTTGAAGACCATGGTGGGTTATGTTCTAGGGGAAATTGAGTTATTCCCATCAGAAGTCGGCATAAAACCCTTGTAGAATTGTAAGTCAAAATATTTTTTGAGCTGTATCCCCCATGAGTCGGTGAGATATGATTATATCTCACCGAGTTAGAAATTTGTTTGAAGGTGTAGCCCCCAAGTGGCTGGTTGGGCAGCGTGTCTAAGCAGATACTTAGTGATATTTTGTTTTTGACAGGCTCTTGCGTTGAAAATCGGAAATGATGCTTGTCTGGTGGAGGAGACTTATAGAGCCGAGGGGGCCAAGTGTGAACAAGCTGAAAAGCAAGTCAATCGTCTTCTTGATGAAGTGAAGAAGAAGGAGGATGAACTAAGTCAGGCTAAGGCCGACTCTACTGAAGTTGAAAGCGCTTTGTCAAAGGCATTTGATGACATGAAGGCTCAGCGTGATGTGGCCGAGAAGAAACTCGAGTTGGTTGAGAAGAAGCTAGAAACGCTAAAAGGCAGCATCAACCGACTCGTGTCAGCAATATTTGGTAAGTCGGAAAAGGCTTTTGTAGTTCATGGTTTCCTAACATTCTTTGCTATTTTGCTGACTTATTTATATCTTCTTGTCTTTTTGTAGGCAAGGAACATGATGTGGTGAAGGAGTCGCCTGCAATGAAGTTGACCTGTACTTTTGCTATTGTGAAGCAGCTGTTTGAGGGTGCCTGCAAGGAAATAGGTGCAACTCAGCCGAAGCCCCCAAGTATGAAGAGAATTACAGATATGATGGGGCCACTTTTGGTTATTCCTGAATGGGCGAAGCTCGGCAAGCGGTCGTCTTTTCGTATGGGTGTGATGCGAGGTTTAGAGCTTTCCAAAGCCTATCATCCCAGCCTAAAGCCGGAACTGTTGGCTGCCGGCTTCCCTGAGTTCAAGGCCGACAACTCCAAGTTCTCCAGGGACAATCATACCAAGATTTGCAGAGAGACTCGTTCGTCCGCGACCAAGATAGCTGATGGGATGGAACTGTCTTATTTGGAAGCCGGGTATGATGATACCAAGAAGAGGCGCCGAGTCGATGTGCTTGCTCCAACCGAGTTTTCTCTTCTTCCGTCCCCGAAGAAAATCCCAGAGCCGGTAGGTTCCATCGAGCCGACTTCAGGTGCGGAAGAGGATGAGATGAAGATGGATGACATCTCTGATGCAGATTTGGTTGAGATGTGCAATGTCCTTATATCATCTGCAGGCGCTGCCGGGTCGTCGTCGCAAAGCAAAGCCGGTGATCAAGCGTAGGCTTTAAGCGATTGGCTTTGAAAAACTTTATAATACATTTGATACGGCCGTAGTGACGGATTTTGTAATATTGGGAAACATGTCCCGTGGCTTGTGACTAGTGTGTTGGTCAAGTAATCTTATGTTATCTTGCCTTGGATTTTGCCTTGTAGCTTTTAAATGCTGGCCCTTTCATGGTGCAAGTCGGTTTTTACCTTTTGCTTGTCGACTCATGACAGTCGTTTTCTTGAGAGAGCTTGAAGAGTCGGCGATTGTAGCTAATTGTTTTGTAGGCAGAGGACTTGAAGTGTGTGCCATAATGCCAAACCTTGTGATAAGAAATTTTTGAAGTGTTACTTCCCAAGAGTCGGTGTACGCATCTGGGTGCTATACCGAGTCTTTATTTGAGAAGAAACCTTGAAGTGTAGCCCCCATGAGTCGGTGTGTGCATCTGGGTGCAGTGCCGAGTCACATAGGTCTAAATTGAAAAAAAAAGTTGTAAATAGTTTTTATGATGCAGGATAATGCAAAAAAATGAATATGCAGAGGCTAGTAGAAGCCGACTTAGACCTCATCTTCTCATGTTGAGAAATATTATTGAGTCCAGAGTCGAAACTTCTCTGCAGAGCCGACTTTTCAATGACTAGCGTGCCCGGATCTTTGGACTAAATTCGATAGGTGTTTTATGTAAACCCCGAAGTTTAGAACAATTGGTTGCATGTTAGTTATGTTAGCTCTGAGCTGTACAGGTCGGGCGGCATGGGTGGCCAATTCATGTGTATGCCGGGGTTTCTTTGGTTTAAGAGTTGATGGGAGCCATCGAACTCCCCTATTTTCCCCTTATCTAAGCAAACACACATGAAGTTTTACATATATATGCCGGATTTTCTGGTAGGAGTCGATGAGTATCATCAAGCCCCCCGCTTCGCCTTATCAAAGCAATATATATGCTCAGAGACGATAGAGGGTTGATCAAGCCCACAGGTCTCTGAGAACAGTGTAAAAATATGTAATTTATGATGCAATATGATATGTCATGATGCCATGTGATGCAATATGGTGCAATGTAAAAAGATATGAAGATATCAAAAATACGAAAGTCGATGATGAGTCGACTTCATGGATAAATGTGGCGAGAGCCAGTTGCGATTTGAAAATCGATTTTATTTATGGCGAGAGCCGGTTGCGATTAAAAATCGACTTTATTTATGGCGAGAGCCGGTTGCGATTGAAAATCGACTTACATATTTAAGTGTGGCGATAGCCTAGTGTGATGGCAATGGCCTAGTGCGATGAGAATCGACTTATGTTAAGGAAAAGAAATGAAGACCCGGCTCTTTATTGTGGGCGAGTCCATGTTCTCGATCACTTGTAGTGGCATGAGCCTGCAGGGCCGCCGTCATACTGGTTTGCATTTTGGATGCTTTCCTCGATTAGGCGTCTGTAACCTTGCATGAAGGAGCACTGATCTCAGGTATGGTTGGTAGGGCGACCGGGTTTATAGTGCTTTGGGAAAGCTTCTTGGATGACTTGCGTGCAGTCCCGGTATCTTACTTCTTGTTGTGATGGCTGTTCGTGGCTCGGGGAATAATTGCCACCGTGTTTTTTCAGGTGGCGTTTGCGCTTCTTGTTGCGCATCTGTCTTTGGTTTGGGAGTCTCCCGTATCTTGCTTCATTGGACTCAGCATAGTTGACGGCAGCGTCTACGAGTCCCCTCAGGTCTTCGGCTACTTCTTTTATACGCTTCGACGCGTTGGTTATTGGTGTAAGGCGGTGGATTATCGACTCCTGGAGGTCGTTGTGCCGTAATTGCTGTGAGAGCAAGTCTTCAGCTTCTGCGAGGTTTTGACTTTCCCAAACTATCTCTTTTTGTAGCCTCGTGGTTTTTTCTTGGTATTCCTCTAGTTCCTGGTTAGGATCGTATCCGTTTCGGTTCAATCGCTGCCACACGTTGGTGGTTTGCGTGTCTGAGTCATCTGCTAGATTTTGGATATCATCTACTTTATAAGAAGGAATCCTATCTTCTGAAGAGCGTTGTTGTCTTTAATCGTCTATTGCAAAAATGGCTCCTTCCCGAGGGGACTTGAGATAAGGAGAGTTTGGATTGTACTCCTCTGGGTCAGATCCGAGTCCTCCTCTTTTGACGGATCGAATCAACCCGGTGCCTTCATACTGGTCCTCTTCTTGGTATGAGTCGGTATCAGAAAGTTTTTCTGTGTCGCCGTGAGTCGGGATCTTAACGGCGTGTTCTGGCTCTGGGGACCCACCAATAAATCCTACGAAGGCATGATGGGGGGCGGTATTTAGCCAACTCATACCTTGAGGGTCGCTTATCTGGTGATAGGTGGCCGCCGCGTTTTTCAGGCCATACGGCATGGAAGAAGGCCGGCTCGAGGTCTCCGTGAAGGCTTCAGGATCCGGCTCTAGTTCGGATCTATCCGTTTGGCCAATGAAGATGTGGATAGACCCGATCGGGACCCGATATCTTGATTCGACGGAATTGGATTCAGGGCCCCAGGTTGAGTCGTCGATGCAGAGCTTCCCGCGCCGGCTTCTGGTGATCCTTCCAGTGACGAATCCCTCCATGCCGTGTAGAGCTCCCTCCAGAATCTCAACACCTGTGAGCGCAGGCCCCATGGTGGGCGCCAACTATCGTGGGAAAGTCACGGCAGATGTCCGAAGGTTCGAACTTGACTTGGGACCTTTGCTGCGAGGCGATTTCGTGGAGAGAGTCGACATGGACAAGAGACTCGGCGATTTACCCAGGTTTCAGCCCCTCTTTGTCTCGAGGTAAAATCGTACTCCTGCTTCTTATTATTATGGGTTCCGACTCTCGAAAGAAGAGTCAGTTGATCGATTACAAGAGAGTCGGATCGTAAACTTAGTCTCGATGAGATGTAGGTTACGCCAACAAGTGTCTAGTCCTATCTTAGGTTGAGATTGTTCTCTGGCCCTGGATCCCATGGACCTTGGCTTATAGAGGCACCAGGTCCCGGGATTCCGCGGGTCCGACTCCGACACGAGGTGGAGTCCTATTCTACTTTACAAATATGTTATGTGCTATACAAGGTAAGTCGAATTTCTTCTACGGCTTCTATCTTATTTCCTTGGCGTAGCCGGCCCGTTGGCCGGGTCTTCTTTGTGGGCCTTTCGCAGGTGAGTCGACCCATATATCAAATGCCGGGTTATGGGCTTCATCCATCCCCGGACAAGCCCCTCATCGCGATTTTCACCTGTCTTCCGCCGCCGCCTCACTTCCAAGATCGGGAGCATCAGAAGACCTCTTCCTGGCACCCTGCCGGAAGGAGGATTGACCCCCGGGAGCTTCTCCACCACCATGGGCGCTTCCCGGATGTGACTTGAGTAGTCCCCCTTGGACCATGGGTCCACGACCAATAGCTATGTGATATCTTCTCTCCAATCTTGTGCATCAATTCTTAGCCCTTGTGAGCTTCCCTACATGATCAAGGCATCTATGTAATTTTCCTGCTGTTTCTATGCTGAGTTTGCTGGGATCCGATGGATTATGAGATTATGTTCAGATTGTGATGAGTTATATATTTGGTTCTCCTTTTCTATTTCTTTATTGAGTAATTCTTGCATGTTCTCTCTTCCTTTTTATTGCTTTGGCCAAGTAGTAGATAGTAGCTCCAAGTTGGAGCGTTTAGGCTTGATTGTGTGTTCATGCCCATGATGTCTAGATTTTGTGACAGAAACATGAGACTAGGGGATGTGTTGTTGCCACGAGGGACAAAACAACGGTGCTTGTAACCGCAGTTGCAAGGATTGTTTACCTGACGCAAAGTTTGTTAATGCAGTTGTCTGTTGCTTTGGGTTTACACTTTGGGTGGCGCTTGCAAATTACTACCAACGAGATGTTATGGATAGACATCTCAAGGTGGATGATTAGTGAGTAGATGCAGTTGGATTTTGGTCTATATTTCTTGGTGTACTGCCCATATTTTTGAGCCTCAAACTTTCTTTGCAGCATAATTAGCATTGCGATGCGTTTATAATTATGTCAATTTTTCGGCTGTAATTTGTTCACCCAGCTTAGCTATTTTATCGTCTTTTGGGAGAGAGACATCACTAGTGAACATCCTGGGACCCCGGTCCATATTTCTATCACTGTTTGCACCTCCACTAGTTACTGATTTATTTATTATTTGTTGCAATCGTCACTACTATTTTCCCGCTTGTGTTTGATCTTTTGTAAACAGCAAGGCCAGAGAGATTGACAACCTCTCCGAACTCGTTGGGAGCAAAGTTATTTGTGTCATGTGCATGTCCAGGTCAAGTGCGTAATTATCTTCAAACGACGCCTTGCTTGTTTGACCACCTACTTATCGACCTTGGAGTCCTACTGGTCGATTAAACTTGGTATCTTCATCGAGGGAATTTTTCTTCTACGCTACATCTCAACCTTCCACTTGGGGTAACCAACGAGGGTTGAGAAGAAGATATTCTCTCGCGCCATCAAGCAAATTTCGGGCGCCGTTGCCGGGGACTCCTATCTTTAAGGTAGGGGAGTTGCACACTATCTTTTATCTTTGTTTTTTAGTCTTGTTAGTTTACTTCCTAGTTTTTGCTTTAGAGTCTTATATGAAAAACAAAAAAAATATAGTTGTTATCTTTTTGCCTTTGTCTTTTTCTGCCTACCGATGCTATCTTCACCATGGGTGTGGAACCACCCAAATATGGTAGGATGGACATGTTTCACTTGGATCGTCTCCGATCTATTTCTGCTCGCGCTAAAAACCCAACCGACTTGGTTGATGGAAAATCATTGGATGAGCATGTTCATTATACGCGACACCGCGTATCTCAGAAAGGGAAACACTTATGGGATCAAATACATACTTCTTATTGCTATGCTGAATCTTTGTGATATATTTATGATTTTACTTGCTTCTCTAAGAAAGACCGTAAACACCAACCTTTCCAATGTGAATTTAATGAGAATGAGATCCTATCTTCTTATTCTAAAGGTGTTTATGATTACTTTGATGTTGAAAAGATTGAAGAGTTTGTTGCTTTTAAGGGTGCTTATGAGATTGCTTCTTTGGTTGAAAAGTATTACGATACTATTCACAAATCTGAAAACTTTGCAGTCCTTGCTTATTTCCTTGAGAATTATATATGCAATGATTATATTGAGGGTTTTAAAAACAAAATGTTTGCTTCCCAAGAAGAGGCTAATGATTGCTATGATGAGGAATCCTGTGATTCCGACGACTCACTTGTAATATCCCTTTCTAAAGAATTTGATACCTGCTTTGTTGATGGCCATGGTGCCAATATGATTACGCTTGCAAAGATGAACTTGCTATAGTTCCTTATGTTAAGAATGAAATTGTTGCTATTGCACCCACACTTGATTGTCCTATTATCCTTTTGAAATATCCAACTCATATTCCGGAGAACTTTGCTCTTATTAAGGCTCAATGTGATGGGTTGCATTTATCTTATGATCCTAAAAACCTTGTTGAAAGCAATACACACGTGCTTTTAGGTCATGAACAACCTGCTCTATGTTATAATTATATTCTTGATCTTGTTCATGATACTACTGAAAATTATTTTGAGAGAGGAAAGTTTGGTTATAGAAACTTCCATGTTACTAAAACACCTCTCATTTTATTGAAAGTTTTGAAGTTGTTCTTTTTCCACATTCCTATGCATGTCACTTTTTTCTTCTTTCATTTATTTGTTTACAAGTTTCCTAGGCATAGGAAGTGGGTTAGGCTTAAAGGTGTTCTATATTTGCTTCTTGACGCTATCTTTTTCTTCAAATCCTTATTCTTATGAGAAGCATCTTTTATAATCATCATGCCTAACTAAAAGGCATAAAAGAAAGAGCTTATTGGGAGGCAACCCAAAATGGTTTTGCTTTCTGTTTTAGTGGTCTTGATGCTTGTTACTACTGTAGCAACATCATTATATCTTTATTTTCAAGCTTTGTGCCAAGTTTTAGCCTCCGATTGCAAGAAAGTTCAAAAGTTGTGACATGCTGTCCAGAAACAGATTGTGTCTGCTTGACGAAAAAATTCACGATAAATCGCCAGATCATTTTTTTGATCTGGATTTATTTGAAAGTATGCTCTATACAATTAGCTTTCTGACGGCTGTTCTGAGTTTTTTGATTTGAGTTGCAGAAGTACCCCGAAACAATTATTTACTATCTGCTGGTCTGTTTTTCAAAGATTTTGCACGTTTTGCATTTTTATCATTTTGCAAATCTTAAGATTGCTTTTTCTTTGCAAAAATCTTTTGGCAATTATGAGAAACAATAGCTCTTCATGAAAATCTTTATTTCGAGTGGAGAAATTTTATTTTATTATGGGTACTAACCACTCTAATCAGCTTATGATGAGTTTAGTATGAAGTGAGTTTTCAAGTATGCGACGAAAGATGATGAAAGAAGATCCGGGAATGTCAAGCGCTCAAGATTGGGGATGCCCCCATGCACCCCAAGAAATATCCAAGGAGACTCAAGCATCTAAGCTTGGGGATGCCCCCATGCATCCCCTTCTCCATCAACAATCATCAGTTCGTCCTTCTCCATGCTATATTTTTATCACTTCAGTTTGCTTTAGTTTTGCTTTCTGTTCATAACAAGTTGGAACCTAGCCTTCATTGATTTGGAGAGAAACACTCTACGCTCCACCCTAGAACACTACATAAGTTTGCATGCTTATTCTAATTGTGTGTTCTTAATCTTTTCATAGCTGCTGTCATGCTTAGCTCTTAGTTTTCATGCTTATATTTTTAATAGCTTTAATTTAGGTTGCTTTTGGAACTCTCTGGAGTTATCATGCTTATCTTGTTTAGAGAGTTGGCTTGTTTCACTGAGTTATGTGTCTTGCATGAGTAGTTAATTGAGGTTTCTATTATAAGTATAGTAGTAACTTGCAATAGTTTTGAGGTATTGATTTGAGTAATGTTTGGAATTTTAGTGCCAAGAGCTTGAGCCTATTAGTGATAGGTGTTGTATTTTTGGCAATCCGTGTTTATTTCTGAAAAATACAAAAAACTAGTTGAGAACTCTAGCTACTAGATGGATCGCTAACCTCTAGAGGGGTTGGAATATATAGAGTACCCTCACGTACCATGGGTCGAGGATCGCAAGGATAACCAAACCCTCATACACTCCTCCTTTGGGTACTTGTTTCTTTGTGAACCTCCTGATTAGGTAGATAGTTACCGATAATAAGTGCGTGAGTTCTTCAAAGTAATGCGAGTATTCGATTGTTGGCACTTCCACCTTCCATATTTTGCTAGCCTCTTCGGTACCGTATTTTGCATTGCCCTTTCTCATATTGACAGTTAGGAAAACTTCGTCGGTGCATCCAAACCCTTGGCATGATATGCTCTGTCATCATAAACCCCCTTATATCTTCATCAACACAGCCACCATACCTACCTATCAAGGCATTTCCATAGCCTTTCCGAGATACATTGCCATGCAACATCCATCATCTCATTACTTGACCTTCATGTCATACATGCTTTTCCTTGATCTAGGAGCCACATGCTAGTTGGGCCTTACCCTTATAATTGGTACATGACGCGCTAGTATCATTGCATATCCTGCTACACTGGCAGAGGCATATATTTGCATACATCATGATAGTTTTTCAGTTTTCTTTATGTTGAGTACTTATTGTAAAGTCTGAAAGATCTTCTTTATATTCTTGAAAAATATAGAGTGTTGCCCTTAAGTGAGTAAAAGATCCCAAATAGGACAAAATAAAAGATCCCGAAAGAGAACAAATTGAAAGATCCCAAAGAGGAAAAATGAGAGATAAATAGAAAGAGCCAATGAGGCCACAAAAAAATATAAAAAAATAAAAATAAATAAAAAGAGAGAGGGAGGCAACACTACTATACCTTTTGAAAGATCCATACTCGCACTCCATTTCCATATTTGTACTCCATAGAGATATTCATATAATTCATGCATAACTATGTGGGGATCCTTACACTATAGAACTTGGCTTGCATATTCCAAGGATGAGTCTCCTCAAAAGAGCTCTAGGTCTTCATGAGCAAGCAAGTTGGATGCACCTCCACTACTTCCATTGGAGAGCTTACCTTAGCTCATATGTGCATCCGTTGCATGGCAATCCCTACTCCTCACATCATATCTATCATTTGGATTTCTCTCGCCTATGATTGTCCTCATTGATGTGAGCCTTTCACACCTTTTTTTCTTCCTTCCCCATTATTTTTCTCTTTGCCATCCTAGGTGCCAACATATCTTGCTCGCGCTCATCCATTGCATGAGTGCTCAAAGTCGAAAGGAAGAGGATCAGTTTGACTTGTGCCTGACTAGTGGTCTGGGGACGAGTCAAAATAAGATTGCGAAGGAGACCAAGTGTGAAGTTTTAGTAGATTCAGTTCTCACTTAAAGTATATAGTATTTTTATTCTCTAAACCCATTTCCCACTTCTTCCACGCAAACACCATATTTGCTAGCCTCTTCGGTACCGTGCATTTCCCTCTTCTCACTCCGATAGTTGGCGCCCACCTTGCCGGTGCATCCAAAACCCTTGGCATGATACGCTCTGTCATCATAAAACTCCTTTTATCTTTCCTCAAAACAGCCACCATACCTGCCTATCAAGGCATTTCCATAACCTTTCCGAGATATATTGTCCTGCAACATCCACCCTCTAATGACTTGATCTTCATGTCATACATGTTCCTGCTATAGTGGCAGAGGCATACATTTGCATACATCATGATAGCTACATCTTATTTATGTTGAGTACCTTGTAAATTGTGAAGATCTTGTATACTTGTTGTAAAATAGAGTGTTGCCCTTAAGTGAGGAAAAGATCCCAAAGAGGACAAATTTAAAATATCCCAAAGAGGACATATGAGAGTTAAACAGAAAGAGCCATTGAGGCCACCAAAAAAATACAAAAAAAATAAAAAAGAGAAAAAGAAAATAAAAAGAGAGAAGGGGGCAACACTAATATTCCTTTTGAAAGATCCACACTCATACTCCCTCTTCTGTCTTGTACTCCATAGAGATGATCATATACGCATATAGCTATGTGGGGACCTTCACACTATAGAACTTGTCTTGTATATTCCAATGATGAGCCTCCTCAAACGAACTCTAGGTCTTCTTGAGCGAGCAAGTTGGATACACCCCCACTAGTCTCATTGGAGAGCTTTCCTTATCTCGTATGTGCATCCGTTGCATGGCAATCCCTACTACTCACATCATATCTATCATTTGGCCTTCTCGCCTGTGATTGTCCTCATTGATGTGAGCCTTTAACACCCTTTTTTTCTTCCTCCTCCACCATATTTCTCTCTTTGCCATCCTAGGTGTCAACTCTCGTGCTTACGCTCATCCATTGCATGAGTCCTCAAAATATCCAAAGGGAGTGGATCAAATTGACTTTTACCTGGCTAGTGGTCTGGGGACGAGTCAAGATAAGATTCCAAAGAAGACTAAGTGTGAAACTTTAGTAGATTGAGTTCTCAATAAATATATTTTTCTCTCGTATTCCCATCTACCCCTTCTTGCATGCAAACACCATCTGGAGACATTCGAGTCACGGACAGCGATAGCTCTTGCACCTTTATGTTCTTATGTTGCTTTTTTCACTGCTAATATAGACTCTTGCTTGTTATGACTTGAATTGAATGACATACCTTGATTGCTTTACTTTCAAAGTTCTTATATGGTTGTTAGCATGTCACCATAGAAATTATGCTTGTTATCATTTACCTACTCGAGGACGAGCAATAATTAAGCTTGGGGATGTTGATACGTCCTAAACGTATCTATAATTTCTGCTTGCTCCATGCATGTTTGTGTGATATTGCTATTTTTTTATATACACTTTCATACACTTTTGATCATATTCTGACTAACCTATTAACTAAGTGCACCCCAGTGCCAGTTCCTGTTTGCTGCTATTTTTCTATTTCAGGTTTCCCCCATATGAAAAATGCTCCAAAAATTCCAGAAAAATACAATAAAAAATCACCGTACCGGAAGCTTCGGGAATCACCGAGGAGGGTCCAGAGGGGACCCACCAGGGCCCCAGGCGCCCTCCCGGCGCGCCCTATGGTGGGGCCTCGCCAGGGGGCCACCGGGACCCCTGGTGGCCCCCCTGGATGCCCCCTTCGCCTATATATTCTCCGTCATGGGAAACCTCCGAAGGAAGAACCCTTTTTCGCGATCTCGCCTCTGTTTCGCCGCTGCCGCGCTTCCATGATCGGGAGCACCAGCAGACCTCTTCCCGACACCCTTCCGGAGGGAGGATTGACCTCTGGGAGCTTGTCCTCCACCATGGACGTTTCCCGGATGATCCGTGAGTAGTCTACCTTGGACCATGGGTCCATGATCAATAGATATGTGATGTTCTCCTCCCCTCTTTGTTCTTCATGGATTTGACCTTGTGAGCTGCCCTACATGATCACGACACATATGTAATTCTCTCTGCTGTTGCTATGCTGAGTTTGCTAGGATCTGATTTATTATGAGACAATGTCTAGATTGTTATTGAGTAATATGTTTGGTTCTTATATTTTTTTATTTTTGTTCTTGAGTAATTATTGCATGTTCTACGTTGATGTTTATTGCTTTGGCCAAGTTGTAGGTAGTGACTCCAAGAGGGAGCGTTATGCTTGATTGTGGGTTCATGCGCCCTGATGACTAGCTTGAGTGACATAAACATGAGTCTAGGGGATGTGTTGTTGCCATAAGGGGGAAAATAACGGTGCTTGTAACCGCGGTTGCAAGGATTGTTTACTTTACGCAAAGTAATTTTAATGCAGTTGTTTGTTCCTTTGGGTTTACACTTTGGGTGGGGCTCGCAACTTAATACCAGCGAGATGTTCTGGATAGATATCTCAAGGTGTATGATTAGTAGTAGATGCAGATGGATTGCGGTCTACTTATTTTGGCGTACCTCCCATGCTTTTGAGCCTCTTCCTTTCTTTGTAGCATAGTTAGCATTGCGGTGTGTTTTTAATCCTGTCAATTGCTCAGCTGTGATTTGTTTACCTCACATAGCTGTTTTGTCGTATTTTGTGGGAGAAATATCACCAGTGAACAACATGGGACCCTGGTCCATATTCTCATCACTGTTTCACGCTTAATTTATTTCCTGCTTTTACTTTCTAGTCGCAATTATCACCACCTATTATCTGTTGTGTTTGACCCTTTGTAATTAACATGGCCCGAGAGATTGAAAACCTCTCTGTACTTCGTTGGGAGCAAAGTTACTTGTGTGTGTACAGGTCCAGGTTAAGGGAGCAATATCTCAAACGACGCGTTGCTCGGTTCACCACCTACTTGTAGTTATCGGAGTCCTACGGATACAAACCGTATCCTCTACGTTAGGGGAAATTTGCTACTATCCTACATATCACCTTCCACTTGGTGTAACCAACGAAGGGCGAGAAGCCATTACATCTCTCGCGCATCAAGAAAATTTCTGCGCCGTTGCCGGGGACTCCAATCTTCAAGATATGGGAGTTGCACACTATCTTTTACCTTTGCTTTTTAGTCATGTTAGTTTACCTTTCATTTTTTTATCTTAGTGTCCTTTATCGAAAACCACAAAAAATTTATTTACCTTGTTTTCAGTAGTCCTTCTTGTTTAGTTAAGCATGTTAGGACTTGGTGCTTTGAGGGAATCGGAAGTTCTAGATTTCCATCAAAGGGATGGAGAGAATATGAAGATGGCATGGGACAAAATTTCTGAAGCACATAGGAGAATTATGCCTTGGATACTTATAAAAATTGTGCTTAGAAATTTTTACCATGGTCTTTTTAAGTGGTGTAAACACTCTCTTGATACTATGGCTGAAGGAGGCTTTTTAGAGTGTGATGAAGCTAGAGCTCTTGATATTTTTCATGGTATATCTAGTTATTTTATTTATGATCGTAGTTTTGATACTGTTATAGATAGACTTGCCAATATTGAAAAGAGGATGGATGCTCTAGACTTGAGAAAAGTAGAGGAACTTAAGTCCAACAATAAAGAAATGTTGGATATAGATGATGATTGGGAGCCTTTTGTTAGATTAGTATCTTTAACCAAGACTACCTTGCTTTTTGTGATATTGGATCCATGGTTTCTACAATGCCAAAAATAGTTTATGATTCTTTGAAACTAGACATGGATAATTTGCCATCTTATCATGAACATGCTAATGGAGATATTTCGGAGATTAAGGGAAAGGTTAAAGAAGTCCAAGTTACATTCCTTAAAAGGGCTGCAACGATGGATTTCTTCGTCATGGAGCCAAACCAAAGTAACATCATGCTTGGAAGGGACTTCCTCCAAGCTATGAAAGGCTTCATTGATATTGGTAAGGGGCACATATGCTTACGTGGAAAAGCGAAAGGTAAGTACCTCATCCCTAGGAAAAAGAAGAATGAACTTGTTGAAAATCAATTTGAAGGTTTTTATGACTCCGATGATCTCGGGGACCTTTGATTCTTCTTTTTGCTTCTTTCCTAGCTTAAAGGCGTAAAAGAAAGCGCTTGTTGGGAGGAAACCAAGATGTTTTTAGTTTTGTTTTTAGTGGTCTTGAGATTTTTACTACTGTAGCAACATCATTGTATCTTTATTTTCATGCTTTGTGCCAAGTTTAGCCTCCGATTGCAAGAAAGTTCAAAAGTTGTGAGATGCTGTTCAGAAAACAGATTTTGTCCTTGGACGGAAAACATAGCCTAAAATCACCATATCATCTTTTTAATATGATTTTTTTTGACAGCGTGCTCCATACAATTGGCTTTCGAGCGTCTGTTCTGATTTTTTGATTTGAGTTGCAGAAGTACCCCAAAACAATTATTTACTACCCGCTGTTCTGTTTTTCACAAATTCTTCCATGTTTTTCCTTTCCTTACTTTTGCAAGTATTGCGCTAGATTTTTCTTTGAAAAAACTTTTTGGAAATCTATAGAAATAGTATCCCTTCAAGAAAATATTTATTTCTAGTACAGGCAAATTATTTTATTAAGGGTACTAACCTCTCTAATCATCTTATGATGAGTTATGTATGAAGGGAGTTTTCAAGTGTGCGAGGGAATATGATGAAAGAAGATCCGGGAGTGTCAAACCCTCAAACTTGGGGATGCCCCCATGAATCCCCAATAAATATTCAAGGAGACTCAAGCGTCTAAGCTTGGGGATGCCCCCGTGCATCCCCTTCTCCATCAACAATCATCATTTCGTCCTCCGTCTCACTATAGTTTTACCACTTCATGCGTTATGTGCTATGCTTGGAGCGTCTCGCTCTTAGGTTTCCTTTTTAGTTTTCTTTAGATTTGTTTGCTATTCATAATAAGTTAGAACCCAACCTACTTTGTGTGGGAGAGAAACACACTCCACTTCAAACTAGAACATATCATAGGATTTCATGCTTATCTTTCTTTTGTTGTGTTTTTTTTATATTTTCGTAGCTGCTGCCATGTTTAGCTCTTAGTTTTCATGTTTATCTTCTACAAGAGCTTTAGTTTTAGTTTAGTTTGTTGCTCGAACTCTCTTTAGTTTTCCTGTTTGTCTTGTTAAGAGAGTTGGTTTTTGTACTGAGTTGTGTCTTGTCTTGAAGTAGGTAATTGAGGTTGCTATTCAGTTGTAGTAGTAACTTGCAATAGTTTTGAGGTATTGTTGTGGGTAATGTTTGAACTTTTGGTGTCCAGAGCTCTAGCCTATTAGTGATAGGTGTCGTATTTTGGGCAATCCGTGTTTATTTTCAAAACCTACAAAACTAGTTGAGAACTCTAGATACTAGAGGGATCACTAATCTTTGGAGGGATCGAATATTAGAGTACACTCACGTACCATGAGTCGAGGATACGCAAGCATAACCAAACCCCAATACACTCCTCCTCGGGGTACTTGTCTCTTTGTGAACCTCCTTATTAGATTGAGAGTTACCGATAATAAGTGCATGAGTTCTTCGGACTAATGTAAGTGTTGAAAGTTGACACCTCCACCTCCTCATATTTGCTAGCCTCTTCGGTACCGTGCACTGCCCTCTTCTCACTCCGAGAGTTGGCGTCCACCTCGCCGGTGCATCCAAAACCCTTGGCATGATACGCTCTGTCATCATAAACCTCATTTTATCTTTCCTCAAAATAGCCACCATACCTACCTATCAAGGCATTTCCATAGCCTTTCCGAGATATATTGGCATGCAACATCTACCCTCTCACGACTTGATCTTCATGTCATGCATGTTCCTGCTACACTGGCAGAGGCATACATTTGCATACATCATGATAGCTACATCTTCTTTATGTTGAGTACCTTGTATAGTGTGAAGATCTTCTATACTTGTAAAATAGAGTGTTGCCCTTAAGTGAGGAAAAGATCCCGAAGAGGACAAATTTAAAAGATCCTAAAGAGGAAAAATGAGAGTTAAATAGAAAGATCCATTGAGGCCACATAAAAAATAGAAAATAATAAAAAAAGAGAAAAATAAAATAAAAAGACAGAAGGGGGGCAACACTACTATTCCTTTTGAAAGATCCACACTCGTACTCCCTCTTATGTCTTGTACTCCATAGAGATGATCGTATATGCATATAGCTATGTGGGGACCTTCACACTATAGAACTTGGCTTGTATATTCCAATGATGAGCCTCCTCAAACGAGCTCTAGGACTTCTTGAGCGAGCATGTTGGATGCACCCCAAATAGTTCCATTGGAGAGGTTTCGTTAGCTCGTATATGCATCTGTTGCATGGCAATCCCTACTCCTCACATCATATATATCATTTGGCCTTCTCGCCTATGATTGTCCTCATTGATGTGAGCCTTTCACACCCTTTTTGTCTTCCTCCTCCACCATATTTCTCTATTTTCCATCCTAGGTGTCAACTCTCATGCTTACTCTCATCCATTGCATGAGTGCTCAAAATATCGAAAGGGAGTGGATCAAATTGAGTTTTACCTGGCTAGTGGTCTGGGAACGAGTCAAGATAAGATTCCAAAGAAGACTAAGTGTGAAACTTTAGTAGATTGAGTTCTCAACAAATATATTTTTCTCTCTTATTCCCATCTCCCCCTTATTGCACGCAAACACCATCTAGAGACATTCGAGTCACGGACAACGAGAGCTCTTGCAACTGTATGTTCTTATGTTGGTTTTTTCAAATGCTAATATAACTCTTGCTTGTTATGACTTGAATTGAATTACATACGTTGATTGTTTTACTTTCAGAGATCTTATATGGTTGTTAGCATGTCACCATAGAAATTATGCTTGTTATCATTTACCTACTCGAGGAGGAGCAAGAATTAAGCTTGGGGATATTGATACGTCCCAAACGTATCTATAATTTCTGCTTGCTCCATGCATGTTTTGTGTGATATTGCTATGTTTTATATACACTTTCATGCACTTTTCATCATATTCGGACTAACCTATTAACTAAGTGCACCGCAGTTCCAGTTCCTGTTTTCTGCTGTTTTTCTATTTCAGGTTTCCCCCATATTAAAAATGCTCCAAAAATTCTGGAAAAATACAATAAAAAATCAGCATACCGGAAGCTTTGGGAATCACCGAGGAGGGTCCAGAGGGGTCCCACGAGGGCCCCAGGCGCCCTCCCGATGCGCCCTAGGGTGGGGCCGCGCCAGGGGGCCGCTGGGACCCCTGGTGGCCCCCTGGCTGCCCCCCTTCTCCTATATATTCTCCGTCATGGGAAACCTCCGAAGGAAGAACCCTTTTTCACGATCTCGCCTCTGTTCCTCCGCCGCGCTTCCAACATCGGGAGCGCCAGCAGACCTCTTCCCGGCACCCTGCCAGAGGGAGGATTGACCTTCGAGAGCTTCTCCTCCACTATGTACGCTTCCCGGATTATTCGTGTGTATTATACCTTGGACCTTGGGTCCATGATCAGTAGCTATTTGATGTTCTCCTCCCCTCTTTGTTCTTCATGGATTAGACCTTGTGAGCTTCCCTACATGATCAAGGAACATATGTAATTTTTTTCTTCTGTTGCTATGCTGAGTTTGCTGGGATCTAGGGGATTATGAGACTATGTTCAGATTGTGATTGAGTAATATATTTGGTTCTTATCTTTTATATTTTTGTTCTTGAGTAATTCTTGCATGTTCTTCGTTGCTGTTTATTGCTTTGTCCAAGTAGTAGGTAGTGAATCCAAGATGGAGAATTATGCTTGATTGTGGGTTCATGCCCCCTAATGACTAGCTTGAGTGACAGAAACATGAGTCTAGGGGATATGTTGTTGCCACAAGGGGCAAAACAACGGTGCTTGTAACCGCGGTTGCAAGGATTGTTTACTTTACGCAAAATTCTTTTAATGCAGTTGTCTGTTCCTTTGGGTGTACCAACTGCCCATTACAAGGCTCCGCACGCACGCCCATCTCTCTCAGTTTCTACCCATCACAGGCAACCATTTTATGATTTAGTTCCAAGAGATCGGAAACGACATGTCCCTCTACTTAACAACGAACAAATCTGGGTGGCCCCCGGTGAGTCGACATCCAGCTCAGGAGCCGAACGCACTCTCAATCTAGTCTCTACCGTATGACTCCAGGTTTGGATTGCCGGTTAATCACACATGGGAAACCGGGTCCTCAGCCGATCAAGATTGGCCAGCAAGGGAACTATGTCCTCACTGGTCCGGGTTGGTTTAAAAACTACTGGCAGCTGACCAGCACACACACGGTTTCAAATGGTAAATCAGCTTGGGCCACCACTTGAAATGTTTGAAGCTAGGTAGGTAAGAAAAGGGGACCCCATAAAATCCCACACGCGGTTAGGCACGCTCAGTCTTAAAACCAATACCCGGAACTCGGATCCTAGGTGACTCGAATGGAACAAAGCGTCAAAACGGGACAGCCTAGACCTTCCATCCTTCGTCGAATATAGTCAACATTATAATAATCATATCATCAACAACAATAATAATAATGATAATGTGATATCCCAAACCAAGGAGTAACAGGGTAACATCGTAGCATCCTAAGCATGCATACTAAGCAGGGGCAGAGCAACGAGCAATAGTAACATAGCAGTACATGGTTTGCTGGGAGGGGACATGGCTGTATCGGTTTGAAAGAGGCTGTAAACATGTGGTAGGATCAAACATCGAACCTATCCTGGACTAGCATGCAAACCGCTGGTTGAAATAGAATGGATCATAAGTAATGTATAGTCCTTGCCTGTTGATAAGTCGGGTTCCGAAGGTGTAGTTGATCGCAAGCTCGCATCGTCTCGGAAGGTACCCGCGGAAGCACACAAGACGATAAACACTGGAAAGAAATCAACGAGAAAACACTCTATTACTACGGGGCAACACAAGATCAAGAAGACATCACACGACACAGCAACGCGATACGGATCTATCGTCAAGAACGGTTACTAACAGTTTAAGTGGGGTATCGGTCACACACGACGAATACCGCACGTTTAGAAAGGTTCAAGTTGTTTAGCTACAGGTGATCAACAAAGGTTGTTAACATGGCATCTCATTCAAGCATGGCATAGCACATAAACATGTCAAGAGGTGAAGCACAAAGTAAACTATCTATGCCAGTCAATTTAAGTGAGGCACCACCTAAACATGGCATACACAAAGTGCCGCACGATGATTAAAACATTTGGTACTGTTCTGTCCTAAACCACATTTTAGGTTGGTTAACAAAAGCAAATAATATCAAAAACACAAAGTACACGAAAAACTAATCAAGTTACATATAAAGAACACCCCAAACGGAGTTACAGTTACAAAGATATAAGCAAAACAAGTTTGGAACACAATCTTCCAACATCACGAAGCACACTTTAGAGCATTGCATAAACAGGATAATCAATGCAAACATGCTCAAAAATGATGTGGAACTAAAGTAGACATGACAGGGAAGGCATGGCAAAAAGAATAATGTAAATAGGCATCATAGATCAAAAGATATGAAGCATGCAACATGGCATCTTAACGTTACATACTTAGAGAAAAACAGAGGTGACTGTCAAAAACAGCAGCATAGCAACTTTGGAGCTCAATAACTATATTACCAGCAAGCATATCATGAAAATGCAATACATATAATGAAATTAGACATGATGCATAACAATATGCAATTGGAATCACTCAATTCCGATAAACGGTTGCGACGCAACCGTCACCCGAAGTTGCAACAAATTAACAGTTTTCAGCACAGCAGCACATTAACATCAGGATCACCACTTTGGAGCAAGATTTAATATAGCTAAATCACCCAAACATGACAAGTTAAAGCATGGAAATGAAGTACACATGATGCTTAACACATAGGAAAAAGAATCAATGCATTAGGCCTCATGGATGTGTCACAATCATCAATCAAAGTTGCAACAAAATAACATCAGCAGCACTTGACAGAATTTAACAGTAGTTAACAGTCTAGTGCCTACTTCAACACAGATTTGCACCATAAATATGAACTCAAAATAAATAACTTCCTAAGATGAACTCTAAAGCACACAAAGCACAATCAAAAAAAAAGAATCACTTCGTTCGGAGCTACGAGTCAACAGGAAATTACGTTGCAAAACGGAATACAACACACAATTTTTACAGGACTTAGAAAAAAAAATGAAACAGGGACTAGAAAAAAAGGGCTCACCCCCAGTTGGGCCGAGCCCAACAGGCAGAGGAGGCGGCCTGGACTGAGGGGCGGATGGGATTGGCGCTGTGGGCCGCGTTGTGGCTACTGGGCCGGCCCACCTGGCGTCCACGGCGGCTGGTGGCTTGGCGGTTCATGCCTCCCGCTTGGGAAGCACCACGGCGGCGCTCGCCGGCGAGCTGGGCGGCTCCGACGCAGGACGAGGATGGCGCGGTTGGAGGCGGAGGCGACGGATCCGGGCGGCTCCTCGCCGGTTCCGGGTCGTGGCGCGGTCGACGGCAGTGATCTGGGGGCGGCGCGACGAGCTTCCCAGGTGCCATGGCCATGGAGGCTTCTGCCGGCAGCCGGCGTTCTGCGAGGAAAGTCGGGGAGGGAGAAGGTACAGAGGAGGGAGCAGCCGAGGGGGAGAGGGTGAGGAGGTGATGGCTGACGGGCGGCCGGAGCGCGGCGGCGGCTCGGGCGGAGGAACCTCCACGGCGGCGGCGCGGTTGGTGAGGAGAGAGAGGAGAGAGGAGAGGTTGGGGCGCTGACGTGGCACTCCCTGGGCCGTCGGATCGCGAGATCTGACGGTCCAGAGCGCTTGGGGGGCAATTTTCCAGATCTGGGACTAGGGTTGCGAAAATTGGGGCAAAAACTGGGGGCGTGGCTGCAATTTGTGGCTAGGGAAACCATAGAAATGGGTGGGAGTATGGTGGTCTTTATATAGCCCAGGTGGATGGAAGTTTGCAAAAACATCCCCGGTTTTTCTCTCGCGCGCGCGATGCTCACGTTTCTGACCACCGGGTGTCCGCAGGACCTCCGCTTTGGCTAAAACTTTGAACTGCGCGATCAGCGCGTCGAGCCGGCGGCGTTCACCACGCGTTGGAACCGTTCCGAGAACACTTCCCGGCGCGCTACAAAAATAACCCGTTTAATTATTAAACGGTGTTTTCGTTCCGTTGGCTGCGGCTGGTCTCGTGCGGTTTTCGCGACGTGATCGGGTGAAACCCGGTGTCGCAAAGGTCGAGTGTCAGGGTGGCAAGGGTCGGTCTCCGTCCGATACGAGATAAGAGGGGGAAAAAATTGCCGATCGATAAATCGGGGATGCAAACACCACAAAAAAAATTAGACAATCAAATAATTCACACCGAAAACAAAATTTTTAATTTTTGTGAAATCTGGGCTGTTACAATACAACACCACCAACAAGGGATCTCGTCCTGAGATCCAGGACGATCTGGGGAGAGGGGAAGGGGGAGAGAAAAGAGTCGACACTCTTCAACACCACCAACAATGGACTCTGCTCCATGTCGATGTCGAGCTTCCGTCGAGAAACTTTCCGCAGAGAGACGACATCGTCGGAAAAACGAAACCGTCAGTGACAAGAGGAAGAACGATCGCCAAAACCAGATCAAGGGATAGTGATTTTCGACGCAAGTCGTAAAACACCGGTAAAAGGAGGGATGGCAATGGATGACCCAGATGATACCCAAAATCGGAGAAGCTAAAGGTACTACAGGAATTCCCAAACCTGAGATCGGAATCGAGAAAATATGCTGCAAGCAAGGCATTGTAACGATTTCGATACTCAGCACACTCGAGACCCTAGAGTTTGAAGGGGATAAGATGATAATAAAACACTTACGACACTTGTCCTGACCAGAGCAAGGGTAAGGAACAAAAAGAATCCTACTCTCCGATAACTAACTTAGTAACTACAAAATAGTTTTTGTCTAGACTCGACTTCGGCCAGAAAAGGGATCCTACGGTCGGTAAGGCTCTGATACCAAGTTGTAAGGCCCGATATGCGGTACTGTTCCAGATCTAGATGTTTCCATCCAGATCCGGGGACGAAGGACATATCGGTCCCACCGCGACATATGACGAAGTCATATGCCTCGGATTTCCAACATGATACCACAACATTACAGATACAAGGATACAACATCTCATACAATCGGCATACAACTGGCTCAAATACAATACAACCGCGGAAGTTACATGTCTGGGTACAGACTACAAGAAAATGCCTAGTGGCAAAGAGAAAAACATCGATCCCCATAACCAAACGGGTCCAGGCCCTCCGCCAGGATCCGCCTAACTAGTCGTCGTCGAGTCTCCACGTGAAACGTCGATCACCATACCTGTTGTCGATCAGGAACCCTGAAAAGAGTTTGGGGTAGTATCATGAGTACAGAAGTACTCAGCATCCAACTGTAGTGGTCAACTGACCCAGCAAGGACTTCATCACTCGTCTTTCTAGGACAACTCGTAGTTTACGGTAAGGAAGGAGTAAGTGGTAAGGTTGCTGCCGCACTAGCATTTATGAGGTGGCTAACGATCTAGAGACTAAGATAAGAAGCCAAGCATTCGATGAGGAATCACCTCCAACAAGTCTTGCTATCAACTACTTACGCAGACATAACACCTATCCTATCCTTGTCCTCCTCTTCGCATCCCGACAAAGAAGAAGAAGCAGTCAAGGCACACACACATTGATCAAGTTATATTAAAATTATCTCAGCTGTTGTTGTCTATGAACAAGGAGTAGGTCTCAAGTCATCAATAACCGTGGACACGACTTCTCGACAAGATTTAACCCTACAAGGGTGTACGAACTGCCCATTACAAGGCAACGCACGCACACCCTATCTCTCTCAGTTGCTACCCATCACAGGCAACCATTTTATGATTTAGTTCCAAGAGATCCGAAACGACAGGTCCCTCTAGCTAACAACGAAAAAATCCGGGTGGCCCCCGGTGAGTCGACATCCAGCTCAGGAGCCGGCCGCGCTCTCGATCTGTTCTCTACCGTATGACTCCAGGTTTGGATTGCCGGTTAATCACACATGGGAAACCGGGTCCTCAGCCGGTCAAGATGGGCCAGCAAGAGAACTATGTCCTCACTGGTCCGGGTTGGTTTAAAAACTACTGGCAGCTGACCAGCACACACACAGTTTCAAATGGTAAATCAGCTTGGGCCACCACTAGAAATGTTTGAAGCTAGGTAGGTAAGAAAAGGGGACCCCATAAAATCCCACACGCGATTAGGCACGCTCAGTCTTAAAACCAATACCCGGAACTCGGATCCTAGGTGACTCGAATGGAACAAAGCGTCGTGGCGGGATAGCCTAGACCTTCCATCCTTCGTCGAATATAGTCAACATTATAATAATCATATTATCATCAACAATAATAATAATAATGATAATGTGATATCCCAAACCAAGGAGTAACAGGGTAACATCGTAGCATCCTAAGAATGCATACTAAGCAGGGGCTGAGCAACGAGCAATAGTAACATAGCAGTACATGGTTTTCTGGGAGGGGACATGGCTGTATCGGTTTGAAAGAGGCTGTAAGCATGTGGTAGGATCAAACATCGAACCTATCCTAGACTAGCATGCAAACCTCTGGTTGAAATAGAATGGATCATAAGTAATGCATAGTCCTTTCCTGTTGATAAGTCGGGTTCCGAAGGTGTAGTTGATCGCAAGCTCGCATCGTCTCCGAAGGTACTCGCGGAAGCACACAAGACGATAAACATTGGAAAGAAATCAACGAGCAAACACTCTATTACTACGGGGAAAAACAAGATCAGGAAGACATCACACGACATGGCAACGCGATACGGATCTATCGTCGAGAACGGTTACTAATAGTTTAAGTGGGGTATCGGTCACACACGACGAATACCGCACATTTAGAAAGGTTCAAGTTGTTTAGCTACAGGTGATGAACAAAGGTTGTTAACATGGCATCTCACTCAAGCATGGCATAGAACATAAACATGTCAAGAGGTGAAGCAGAAAGTAAACTATCTATGCTAGTCAATTTAAGTGAGGCACAACCTAAACATGGCATACACTAAGTGCCACACGATGATTAAAACATTTGGTACTGTTCTGTCCTAAACCACATTTTAGGTTGGTTAACAACAGAAAATAGCAGCAAAAACACAAAGTACACGAAAAACTAATCAAGTTACATATAAAGAACACCCCAAACGGAGTTACGGTTAAAAAGATATAAGCAAAACAAGTTTGGAACACAATCTGCCAACATCACGAAGCACACTTTAGAGCATTGCATAAACATGCTCACAAATGATATGGAACTAAAGTATACATGACAGGGAAGGTATGGGAAAAGTAATAATGTAAATAGGCATCATAGATCAAAAGATATTAAGCATGCAACATGGCATCGGAACGTTACAGACTTAGAGAAAAACAGAGTTGACTGTCAAAAACAGCAGCATAACAACTTTGGAGCTCAGTAACTATATGACCAGCAAGCATATCATGACAATTCAATACATATAATGAAAGTAGACATGATGCTTAACAATATGCAATTGGAATCACTCAATTCCGATAAACGGTTGCGACGCAACCGTCACCCGAAGTTGCAACAAATTAACAGTTTTCAGCACAGCAGCACATTATCATCAGGATCACCACTTTGGAGGAAGATTTAATATAGCTAAAGCACCCAAAAATGAAAAGTTAAAGCATGGAAATGATGTAAACATGATGCTTAACACATAGGAAAAAGAATCAATGCAATAGGCCTCATGGATATGTCACAATCATCAATCAAAGTTGCAACAAAATAACATCAGCAGCACTTGACAGAATTTAACAGTCTGGTGCCTACTTCAACACAGATTTGCACCATCAATATGACCTCAAAAAAAATAACTTCCTAAAGATCAACTCTAGAGCACACAAAGCACAACCAAACAAAATAAGAATCACTTCGTTCGGAGCTATGAGTCAACGGGAAATTACGTTGCAAAACGGAATACAACACACAATTTTTACAGGACTTAGAAAAAAAATGAAACAGGGACTAGAAAAAAAAGGGCTCACCCCCAGTTGGGCCGAGCCCAACAGGCAGAGGAGGCGGCCTGGACTGAGGGACGGATGGGCTTGGTGCTGTGGGCCGTGTTGTGGCTGCTGGGCCGGCCCGCCTGGCGTCCACTGCGGCTGGTGGCTCGGCGGTTCGTGCCTCACGCACGGGACGCTCCACGACGGCGCTCGCCGGCGAGCCGGGAGGCTCCGACGCAGGACGAGGACGGCGCGGTTGGAGGCGGAGGCGATGGATCCGGGTGGCTCCTTGCCGGATCCGGGTCGTGGCGCGGTCGACGGCAAGGATCCGGGGGCGGCACGGCGAGCTTCCCAGGCGCCATGTCCATGGAGGCTTCTGCCGGCAGCCGGTGTCCTGCGAGGCAATTCAGGGAGGGAGGTGAGAGCGGGAGAAGGTACGGAGGAGGGAGAAACCGCGGGGGAGAGGGTGAGGAGGTGATTTGCGACGGGCGGCCGGAGCGCGACGGCGGATCGGGCGGAGGAACCTCCACAGCGGCGGCGCGGTTGGTGAGGAGAGAGAGGAGAGGTTGGGGCGCTGATGTGGCACTCACTGGGCCGTCGGATCGCGGGATCTGACGGTCCAGAGCGCCTGGGGCGCAATTTTCCAGATCTGGGACTAGGGTTGCAAAAATTGGGGGCAAAACTGGGGGCATGGCTGCAATTTGTGGCTAGGGAAACCCTAGAGATGGGTGGGAGTGTGGTGGTCTTTATATAGCCCAGGTGGCTGGCAGTTTGCAAAAACATCCCCGGTTTTTCTCTCGCGCGTGCGGTGCTCACGTTTCTGACCGCCGGGTGTCCGCAGGACCTCCGAATCGGGTAAAACTTTGAACTGCGCGATCAGCGCGTCGAGCCGGCGGCGTTCACCACGCGTTGGAACCGTTCCGAGAACACTTCCCGGTGCGCTACAAAAATAACCCGTTTAATTATTAATCGGGGTTTTCGTTTCGTTGGCCGCGACACATATTGTAACAGCCCAGAAAAATAAAAAAATTTGTTTTCTGCGTGAATTGTTTGATTGTTTGATTTGTTTGCGGTGTTTGCATCCCCAATTTATCGATCGCCGATTATTTCCACCTCTTATCTCGTAACGGATGGAGACCGACCCTTGCCACCCGGACACTCGACCTTTGCGACACCGGGTTTCACCCGATCACCGTCGCGAAAACCGCACGAGACCATCCGTAGCCAATGGAACGAAAACCTCGTTTAATAATGAAACGGGTTATTTTTATAGCGCGCCGGAAAGTCTTCTCGGAACGGTTCCAACGCGAGGTGAACGCCGCCGGATCGACGCGCTGATCGCACAGTTCGATGTTTTACTCGAATCGGAGGTCCCGCGGACCCTCGGCGGTCAGAAACGTAAACACCTCGCGCGAGAGAAAAACCGGGGATGTTTTTGCAAACTGCCAGCCACCTGGGCTATATAAAGACCACCACACTCCCACCCCTTTCTAGGGTTTCCCTAGCCAAAAATTGCAGCCACCCCCTCCACTTTGCTCAGATCTTCCCATTTTATCCCCAAATTCCGAAAAACCTAGCCCATGCCCATCTCCAGCCGTCAGATCGTGCCACGTGTCCCTCTACCTCTCTCTCTCCTCTCTCCAGCCCCGCCGCCAGCCCGAGGGGCCTTCACGTCCCCGTCCGTGTAGTCCAGTTGCCGCGCCGGCAGCAGCACCGGCGAGCAGCTGACCCTCCAGGTCGCCGCCCTCCGGTCGCGCCTCCCTCTCTCCTCTGGCCTCACCCCTCTCCCTCCCTTGCAGGTCGCGGTCACGCCGCCCTTGTCTTGCCCCAACGGGATCTGGCCCGTCCCGAGCCGCCTCTGCCTTCCCTCGCCTGCGCCGCGCCCCTCCCGGTGCCTCGCCGCTCGCCGGAGTCCGGCAACCGGCCGCCGCCACCACCAGCCTCCTCCTCCTTGGTCTCGTGGGCCGCCACCCAGCCCGAGCCCAGCCGACCTGCCCCAGCCGTGGCCCAGTCCGCCTCCCCTGTGCCAGTTGGGCCGAGCCCACGGTGAGCCGACCCGTTCCCTTTTTTCATCTGTTTTTTTATTTTTTTATTTTTTCTAGTACCTCAATTTCTGCTAAGTCTGGATATTATTTTGGAAGCTTTAAGACTGGAGGGAACCCCCCCAGCATTTTATTCCTTTAAACACATTATTTACAAATGTACAACAAAAGCTTAAAAAAAATAGCCCATCAAGGGGGCAGGAAGTCTATCCATCTAAGTAACTCATCCTTAAACCTTGGCTTAATTCTGTAACTAAGGAAAGTGAGGTCATGAATGAAACCCACTCTCCATTTAGCAAAGGATTGGCTTTCATGCCTAAAGCATTTGGCATTTCTCACCACCCAGATGTTCCACAGTGCAGTAAACACCACTTCAGCAAAGAAGGGTTTATGAAAGGCCTCCCTGGCTGCCTTGGCAACCTGGACCATATCCTGTCCCCCAACCCAATCTATTTCCAGGTAGTTCCAGATCCTTGCACTGAAGTTGCATTGGAAGAACATATGATCTCTGGATTCCAACTGCTGAGTGGGACATAGCACACATTCAGGACCATCTTCAATGTGCCAGTGTCTTCTCAGTAACATGTCTTTGGTGTTGATTCTGTCCATGATGACCAACCAGGAAAAAACTATCAGTTTGAGTGTGCAACAAGATTTCGAAATCCAAGATAATAAGGGCCTTGAAATCATAGGCTCATGGACATGTGTTAAAACTTTTTGGCCGAATAGGCCCCTTGCTTGCCAAACTTCCAGGTCCAGGTATCCTGGGTTAGATCTCTGTCATGATATTGAAATAACAAAGATTGTACTGATTGCAATTCAGAGAAGGCATGCTCAGAGAGTGGCAGGTGAAACAGAGTGACTAGCTCTCTGGTTGCATATACCTCTTTGAAGGAGATCAGCTTATCATGAGCAAAAGAGAAGATCCTAGCAAATTTATGAGCTAGAAATTCTGAAGAATTGTCAATCCAACTATCAGTCCAGAACAAGGCAGTGACACTATCAGCAATGGTACACTTAGACACTGCGAGATATTTATCCATGAGCTTGCAGATATCCTTCCACCAGAAGGACCCACAAAGATCAGTTTCATGAGGTACTCTCTGATAGTAATAGGTTTCCCAAATTAGCTTTTCCCATGGGACATCATGCTGGTTATAGAATATGTGTAAGTGTTTGATCAATAGAGCCTCATTTTGCAAACTGAGATTCATGATCCCCAAGCCACCTTTGTTTTTTGGTTTGCAGACCAAGTCCCATGCTGCCAAGGATTTGCCAGAATCTTGCCCATATTTCCTCCACAGACATTGTCTTTGAATTCTTTCCAGTTGTTTGATGATCCCATCTTGAATGTGAAGGGAACATAGAAAATATATGGGCATGGAAGAAATCACTGACTTGAGCAGTTGTAATTTCCCCCCTGATTGAGGAAGCAGGAACTAGCAATGAGTCTTGTCTCCATACAATCTAACAACGGCGAGAGATCCACCATTTTAGACCTAGTAGTTCCCACAGGTAGGCCCAGATAGGTGAATGGCAAAGAGCCAGTTTGGCAACCAAAAGCAGTGGCTAAAGTGCTGAGGTTGGCATATCCAAATTAATGGGGTACATTGAGTTCTTATGATAGTTGATAGCCAAACCAGTAGACTGGGAGAAAACTTGCATAACATCTTTGAGAACCGTCACTTGATCCACATCAGCTTGCATTATTGGCAAAGTGTCATCAGCATATTGGACTATAGGAAAGTCCAAATCATGTGATGGCAGAGGTAACTGCAATAGCCTTTTCTTGAGCAGATCATTGACCACTGATTGCAGAAGGTCAGCATGGAAAACAAACAACAGTGGTGATAGGGGATCCCCCTGCCTGACCCCCCTTTTGCACCTAAATTGTTTACCAGGGACACCATTGAGCAGTACAGCAGATGAGCCAGAGGCAAGTAAATTAGAGACCCATTTAATCCATCTTTGATCAAAACCTTTGTGTTTAAGAATCATAAGGATAGCCTCATGTTCAGTGGAATCAAAAGCTTTCTCAAAGTCCATTTTCATGATCACCATGGGCCTCTTGGACTGATGACACTGATGCAAATATTCCAGTGTCCATGCAATGCAATCTTGAATGGATCTGTCTTTGATGAATCCATACTAATTCTTATGGATGCACCTCATAATTCCCTTTTGAAACCTGTTTGCAGCCATCTTGGTGAGCAATTTGATTCCCACACTTGTCAAGGATATATGTCTAAAATCATTGATGGATTCAGGGCTTAACTTCTTAGGGACCAAGGTGATATAGGAACCATTGAGGCCTTCCAGTTTTGCAGTACCAGCATGGAACTCCTGAGCTAAACTTAGGAAATCAGAGCCAACAATACTCCAACATTTCTTCAAGGATTGTCCATTAAAACCATCAGGGCCTGGTACCTTGTCAATAGGCATATGTTTGACCACATCATCCAGTTCTTGTTTCTCAAAAGGAACAGAAAGAGCATGGAGATTAGGAACAACCTGCAGCAGTCTGGGTAAATCAAATCCCATATGAATTTCATGGGAGATGCCCATTCTGTTTTTAAAAGAAGACCAAAATGCAGCAGCCAAGATGTTATGATCAGAGCAAGGTGTGCCATAAGATAGTTGTAGAGTAGAAATGGAGTTTCTTCTAAGTCTTTCAGAAGCCATGGCCTAAAAGAATTTGGAATTTTCCTCCCCAACTTTGATATATCTCTTGGTGCATCTTTTCTTCCAGTATAAACTCTGCCAATGTAACAACTTCTCAATATGCAACTTAACTATTTTCCTGAAGTTAGACTCAGGGCAGGTTAAAGTTCTGAGCTCTTCTAAACAATCTAGTACAAAAACCACTCTGTTTCTCTTCTGTAACAGAACTTGAATCCTAGATTTATTACTTTGCCAAGCCTTTATGTCACCTCTCAACCTTTTCAGTTTATGAACAATTTGAGAAGTTATGTGTCCTTTATGTGATGGAGCATTCCAACTGTTAGACACACAAAATCCAAAAACCCCTCCTGCTCAACCCAGAAATTCTCAAAACAAAAAATGTGTGCTTTAGGGATATTTGTGGTGATGGAGACCACACATGGCAGGTGATCAGAGGCAGTCTTGGCCAGAGGGTGAACTTGTGTCAGAGGGTAACTGGAAATCCAGTTGGAAGATGTGAAGAACCAATCCAGTTGTTCCAGCAAAGGGTTATCTTGCATATTAGACCAAGTGAATCTTCTGCCTTTGATAGGGAGCTCCAGCAACCCAAGATGCCCAATAATCTCATTAAAGATAAACATGTCATTGATATCCCCCCAGGCAGATTCCTGTTTTCCATGGACCTTATGAAGTTAAAATCCCCTAGCAATAGCCAGTTTGCATGAAAGGGAATAGTAAGATTATATAACCAGTGCACAAAATTATCCCTTCCAGACTGATCACAAACTACTAGGGAATGCCCTTTTAGTGGCGTCCTTTTTTTCTGTTTAGTCGCGCATTATGGATGCGCCACTAAATACAAGCCAATAAGAAGGGCTAATAGGTGGCGCATTCTGGATGCGCCACCCCTAAGGCCCTTAGGCGTGGCGCATATCAGAATGTGCCACCTATAAGCTCTTAGGGGTGGCGCATTCTGATATGCGCCACGCCTAAGGTTCCTTAGGGGTGGCGCATTCCCAGTGCGCCACTAAAGCCAGACAAAATGCGCCACTAAATGGGTTACAGAAAACAAAAAAAAAAGAATTACAGAAAATAATAAAAACATTACATATATTTTCATTATATTACAGAAATGCAAAATACAATATTACAATGAGCCCAACAATTATTGATACAAAATAATTGCATTATAATTCTTATTACAAATATTTACAAAGGTTTAGAGGCCAACAAGATTCACAAGATTACATCCATCACAATATTACAATGATTCCAACAATTATTGAAAACAGAAAGCTACTATCGTCATCATCTCTTGTTTGCTCTTCAATCTGCACAAAACAAAGCTTTAGACGTCACATCCATATGAATTCATACCAAAGGACAACAACGCAATGTAGCATCTATTCTTATCAACAACATAAAGCAAGTCGATCAATGGAGAGGAGCATGCACATATGCATAAAAATGCATATGCAGTGACCTTTATACACAAAGAGCACCAAGAGTATTTGAAACTACCATATACTACACAAAGAGTACATCCAAATTACATGTAGGGCACACATTCATCAAACGACTGCCATATATAACGTAAATTGTTCAATTGTTCTGACTCGACTCGGGGAATGGGCGGCATCCTTCTTTCGTCATGAAAGGCCTTGTGTCACGCAAGGCCTTTAGGAGAACTTCTATCTCCCCATTGGATGGTGCAATGTTCGAGCGGAAGATCGACCCCCTCATTTGTACTTCATGACGGATGATAGTCGCCATCTGCGCTTGGATGTGAAATAACTCCTCCTGAAGATTTTCATCGACAATTTCCGCCTTCCTTTCAGCCCACGCTCTGAGATGACTTGGCAGCGTAAGGTTGCGTTGTTCCTGTACAATCACCCTCATGTGATGAAGGGCGTAGTACGCCTCCCTCACACTGGCAGCCGGCTGCTTGACGCACGGGAACTGCGTTACGTGGCTGAACACGTTCACGTCCGGCTGATTCTTCCTGAACTTGTGCTGCACCATCTTGCCTCCAGTTTTTATGTAGCCGGCGAGAGCAGCATCCAAAAAACTCATGATATACTTTTAATCTTTCTTTTTTCACACTCCCCGAGTCTAAATACACGGCATGCGAGTGTTGCGGTGAAAAGCAGATGAGCACGCAGTCTTGATCCTCACTGCATAATTAAAACAATCCAAAAGGAATGTTGGAAGAGGACAATGGAAAGCTAAGAAAGCATATATGCTACGGCGGCGAGCGAATGACTTACTTGGGAGAGTAGGTCATAAGAAATGGATCCTTGTCGGCGTTCTGTAGCATGAAGTCTGTGATGTACCCTGCCGCGAGAGCCGCGTCCCCGTCGTCCATCAAGATGCTTTCACGCATGTAGAAGGGGTCCAATATCGCGACGCTCGGGGTCTTATCTCTCCTGATACTCATAGAAAGGCTGAGCGTGACTAGACAGATAATGCTATGGTCCAGCCGCTTGAGATGGTACAAATTGAAGATCTCCGAAAACCGCAGGATTGTCATATCCGCGGGGATAGTGTTGATGAAGCCCATGTGGAGTGGCACCTTGGCGATGAAAACCGGGTACGAGGGATTATCTTCTCAAAGAAGAATCTTCTCTAATGCCATAATACTGTGATGCACACTCTGCATATCCGAAGTTGCAAGGTCGAGCATGTCCTTAGGTAGCATCGCCCTACCAGCCACATGGATTTCAAACGAGAGATCCTTGGGTCTTGGTGGCCCGACCTGAGCCCGGAGAGGCATCGAAGGTTGGCTACTCGAAGTGATGCTCTTCTTTCTTTTTCGTCCATTCTTCTTTTCTGATTTCGAGAAGTCACCGGCCTTTATCTGCTTAGTGGCCGCCTTATGGAGTGTGGACGGGCTGAGAATAGATCTCCTTGTGGCATCTGCTTGAGGCTCGGTGAAGGCGCAAGCTGCTGGAGACATCTCCTGAGAAGAAGCGAAGAGACGCGTGGAGCAAGCAGGCTTCGCCGCAAGATCAGCTGGACCGCGAGCTTCCTCGTCATGCTGATAGGCTCCTTCAGCAGGAGGCATGAATAAGTCATCAGCATCATACATTGTATTGTTGAAATGGTCGGCGTTGATATCATCATCAAGATCATCGTCTTCTTGTTGTGCGCCGATGGGATCATGTGGCGCCGACACGATGACTAGCGGTGTTGTCCTAGGTGTGGTGCCCCTTTCCCCCGTCATTAAACGCATTTGGCTCTTCAGACATAGGCATATTTTGCCGAAACAGTCACTGAGGACTGCCGGCTCGTCCTCATCGTATCCGGGGGTTGAATGGGAGGTTCAACTCTTTCGTAGCCCGAAATCACGAGAGAGATTTGAAACCTATGCTTCTCCGGTGCCACCGGCATATTGTGCATGATTTGATTTTGTGGTTGAATGATTTTACCTTTGGCAACATCCTTCGACTCTCCGTCCATGACTTGTAATAGAATGCATGGAGTGTCCTCCTGCGAAAGAGATATATGCATGCAGGGCATCAAAGAGATTCCACTAAAAAAGGCAAGGAGATGAAGTCCTCGTTTGAGTTGCAGACGCTTATCGTTACCTTGAGGGCGTCGAGGTCGGCTAGTGAAGAGACCCCGCCGATGATGGCGGGCATGCAAGAGACGGAGGGCGCGCTACCTCCCGTGGCGTCGGTCGCCCTATTTGCGCTGCCGCCGGGTGCATTATTGTTATGCCCCGGTTGCTCGATCGTGGCTGGAGGAGTTACCATCACGTCCGGCGCCGCCGCCGCGGTGTTGGCAGCCGGAGTTACCAATATGCCGGGAGTCGGTGCGGGAGCCACCACTACGGCGGGAGTCGGGACTGCAGGCGCCGCGGTGCCCGAGTTGCTGCCGACCATGCTGGGGACTGGTTTGGGCCCTTGTCCACCACACGCTTGCCAATTCGCGAGTGACTGCATCATATCTGGAAGGAGAGCGTTCATCATCTTCGCCACTTCGTCCTGGACAAGCTGCGGAAGCATGTTCACCTTCTCCTCCAGTCCACGAACATAAGCGGCGTCTTCTTTGGTCCTTCTCGCCTTGCGCCCCCTCGAACCGGACTGCTCCGCCGGTTTTCCATAATATTTGGACCAATTTAGGTCCGTGTAAGGCCCGATATGCGGTACTGTTCCAGATCTAGATGTTTCCATCCAGATTCGGGGACGAAGCACATATCGGTCCCACCGCAACATATGACAAAGCCATATGCCCCGGATTTCCAACATGATATCACAACATTAAAGATACAGGATACAACATCTCATACAATCGGCATACAACTGCCTCAAATACAATACAACAGCGGAAGATACATGTCTGGGTACAGACTACAAGCAAATGCCTACTGGCAAAGAGAAAAGCATCGATCCCATAACCACACGGGTCCAGGCCCTCCGCCGGGATCCGCCTAACTAGTCGTCGCCGAGTCTCCACGTGAAACGTCGATCACCGTACCTGTTTTCGATCAAGAACCCTGAAAAGAGTTTGGGGGTAGTATCATGAGTACATAAGTACTCAGCATCCAACTGTAGTGGTCATCTGACCCAGCAAGGACTTCATCACTCGTCATTCTAGGACAACTAGTAGTTTACGGTAAGGAAGGGGTAAGTGGTGAGGTTGCTGCCGCACTAGCATTTATGAAGTGGCTAACGATCTAGGGAGTAAGATAAGAAGCCAAGCATTCGATGAGGAATCGCCTCCAACAAGTCTGCTATCCACCTACATACGCAACCATAACACCTATCCTATCCTTGTCCTCCTCTTCGCATCCCGACGAAGAAGAAGCAGTCAAGGCACACACACACGTTGATCAAGTTATATTAAGATTATCTCAGTTGTTGTTGTTGTCTATGAACAAGGAGTAGGTCTCAAGTCGTCCATAACCGTGGACACGGCTTCTCGAAAAGATTTAACCCTGCAGGGGTGTGCCAACTGCCCATTACGAGGCTCCGCACGCACGTCCATCACTCTCAGTTGCTACCCATCACAGACAACCATTTTATGATTTAGTTCCAAGATATCCGAAACGACAGGTCCCTCTAACTAACAACGAACAAATCTGGGTGGCCCCCGGTGAGTCGACATCCATCTCAGGAGCTGGACGCTCTCTCGATCTGGTCTCTACCGTCTGTCGCAGGTTTGGATAGCCGGTTAATCACACATGGGACACCGGGTCCTCAGCCGGACAAAGTGGGCCAGCAAGGGAACTAAGTCCTCGCTGGTACAGGTTGGTTTGTAAACAACTGGCGTACGACCAGCACACACACGGTTTCAAATGGTAAATCAGCTTGGGCCACCACTAGAAATGCTTGAAGCTAGGTAGGTAAGAAAAGGGGACCCCATAAAATCCCACACGCGGTTAGGCACGCTCAGTCTTAAAACCAATACCCGGAACTCGGATCCTAGGTGACTCGAATGGAACAAAGCGTCGGGGCGGGATAGCCTAGACCTTCCATCCTTCGTCGAATATAGTCAACATTATAATAATCATATCAACAAAAACAATATAATAATGTGATATCCCAAACCCAGGAGTAACAGGGTAACATCGTAGCATCCTAAGCATGCATACTAAGCAGGGGCTGAGCAACGAGCAATAGTAACATAGCAGTACAAGGTTTGCTGGGAAGGGACATGACTGTATCGGTTTGAAAGAGGCCGTAAACATGTGGTAGGATCAAACACCGAACCTAACCTAGACTAGCATGCAAACCGCTGGGTGAAATAGAATGGATCATAAGTAATGTATAGTCCTTGCCTGTTGAGAAGTCGGGTTCCGAAGGTGTAGTCGATCGCACGCTCGCATCGTCTCCGAGAGGTACCCGCGGGAGCACACAAGAAGTAAACACTGGAAAGCAATCAACGATGCACCACTATTACTACGGAGAAATACAAGATCAAAGAGACAACACAAGGAACGGCAACGCGATACGGATCTAACGTCGAGAACGGTTACTAACAGTTTAAGTGGGGTATCGGTCACACACGACGAATACCGCACGTTTACGGGGGTTCAAGTTTCTTAGCTACAGGTGATCAACCAACGGTTATTAACATGGAAACTCAAGCAAGCATGGCATAGCACACAAACAAGTCAAGAGGTGAAGCACAAAGTAAACTAGCTATGCTAGTCAATTTAAGTGAGGCACAACCTAAACATGGCATAACACTAAGTGCCGCACGATGATTAAAACATTTGGTACTGTTCTGTCCTAAACCATATTTTAGGTTGGTTAACAGCAATAAACAATAGCATAAACACATAGTACACGAAAAACTAATCAAGTTACATATAAAGAACACTCCAAACGGAGTTACGGTTAAAAAGATATAAGCAAGACAAGCTATGCACACACGCTGAAAAAACAGGGGTAAATCTATATGAAAAAGTGCGGCAACATGACATAGCAATACATGGGATGAAAGAAGACATGATGCTTAAAAATATGCAATTGGAATCACTCAATTCCGATAAACGGTCGCGACACACTCGTCGACCGAAGTTGCAATAAAATAACAGTTTTCAGCACAGCAGCACATTAACATCAGGATCACCACTTTGGAGCAAGATTTAATATAGCTAGAGCACCCAAACATGGCAAGCTAAAGCATGGAATTGAAGTACACATTATGCTTAACACAATGGAAAAAGAATCAATGCAATAGGCCTCATGGATTTGTTACAATCATCATGCAAAGTTGCAACAAAATAATAACAGCAGCACATAACAGGGAAAAGTAGCAGTTTAACGGCTTGATGCCCTATTCAGCACACAATTACACAATCAAGATGAGCTCAAATGCAAATGCTCACAAAAGATGAAAGCTAGAGCACGTAATTCTAAACAATTCTTTCTTTGGGCGCGAAGTCATCCGGGCTACGGATCGCTTGCTATCGTCAACGCGGAATCGAATCAGCAGCAAAATTAACGCAGACTTAGCAAAATTTACAGGGGGTAACTAAAAAAAATGAACGGGCCTCACCCAATTGGGCTCGGCCCAAATCGCAGAGGAGGCGGCCTGGGAGGGGCTGGCCAGGCCTGCTGGGGCGAGCTGGTCCATGGGCCAAAGAGGCCCAGCAGGGGCGTGCGGGCGAGCGCTGGTCGGCTCGTTCCCGAGCTCGACCAGGGGCGGGTGGCGGCGGCGGCCAACTCCGGCCGGCCACCGGAGCGAGGCGGGGCGCGGTGAGGGCGGACGCGAGCTCGAGGTGGGAGGAGGCCGGCGGCCTCGGCGTCGAGCTCCTGGCGGCGCCATGGCGGGCGGACGCGACGAGGTTCTCGGGGCCGGCCATGGCTCGGGCGGCGCCGGTTCCTACAACGGGGAGAGAAGGAGGCGGGGTCAGAGAGAGGGAAGAGGGAGAGGAAGGAGAGAGGGAGGAGGGGCGTGGCAGAGGAGAGGGGCGTCGGGCTGGCTCCGGCGGCTGCTGCATCGGGCCGGCGGCACTGGCTACGCCCACGGGCGCGCGAGGCGGCTCGGCTGGAGGTAGGTGGAGAGGAGGTGTGCAGTTGGGGGCGACGTGGCGTGATCTGAAGCGTCCATCTCCGGATCGGACGGCTCCAGGCGCGCCAGATCTAGGGTTTGCTGATTTTGGGGGAAAGCTGCGAAAATTAGGGATATTTTCTAGATCTGGGGGCTGGTGGCTGCCTATGGGCTTAGGGAAAACCCTAAGTGGGGTGGAGGTGTGGTGGTCTTTATATAGCCCCGGTGGCTGACAGTTTGCAAAAACATCTCCGGTTTTTCTCTCTCGCGCGCGGTGCTCCCGTTTCTGACCGCCGGGGGTCCGCAGTACCTCCGATTCGGGTAAAACTTCAAACTGCGCGATCAGCACGTCGAGCCGGAGGTGTTCACCTCGCGCTGGAACCGTTCCGAAAACACTTTCCGGCGCGCTATAAAAATATTCCGTTTAATTATTAAACGGGGTTTTTCGTTCCGTTGGCTGCAGCTGGTCTCGTGCGGTTTTCGCGACGTTGCTCGGGTGAAATCCGGTGTCGCAAAGGTTGTGTGCCGTGGTGGCAAGGGGTCGGTCACGCATCCGATACGAGAATAGGGGGAGAAATATTCACCGATTATTATTTCGGCGAAGCAAACACCGCAAACAAAACAGACAATCAAACAATTCGCACCGAAACAATTTTTTTAATTTTTGTGAAAACTGGCTGTTACAGTCCGCACCAAAGCCGACCACACGGCCGGCTGGCGATGGCTTCGCCGTCACGTCGTCAACCTTCTTGACCTTGTTCAACGCCCTGTTAAAGGCGTTGTCCCACGGGCCGTCCGGCTTAACCGACGGCTCCTGCCATGAGGCGATTTTCATTTCCGCTTGCTGCAAAGAGAATGTGAAACGTTAACAAATTGTGAACTTCACTCGAGAATTCAATCGACAAGGTCGCGTGGTAAACTACTTACCACGACAGTCGTAAACTCCTGAATCTTAGGATCGATAATTATTTTCGAGGTTGCTTTGTCCTTATAGCTCTGGGCCCTCACAAAGAATTCGGTCTGCGGATCATCTTTGTATTGCTGGAAGGGGTTAGGTATGCCCGCAGCGGCGTACTCGGCATCCTCCTTGTCCCATTTAGGCTTGGAACTTCTGTAACCACCGGCTCCGAGACGGTGGTTACCTATGACCTGCCACTGCATGGCCTTGCCCTTTGCACTCGCGGCCTTGGCTTGCTCGGACTCACACCTAGCCTTGAAAAGGTTGTAGGTAGCTTCGTCGATCAACGACTCTTTCTCCTTGAGCTCCTCCCAGGTTTTGTTCTTTTCAATAATTTCCCTCTTCACCCGGGTTTTCCAACTGGACAAGGCCTTGCTCATCTTCCTGAGGGCCCATGTGTTTACTTTGTTCCCTTTGAGTTTGGTGTTATCGTACGGCTCCGGAAACTTGTATCGTCCATGCATCTTGTTGATAAGAAGCTGACAATAATGAATATTCTCACGACTCCTGAGGTTAATCGTGGTGATCGACACGGTGTTGCGGAGGATCGCCGCGACTTGACGGCCGTACCCTTCCGAAAAACGTTCAGGCTGTTTAGGAATCCCGAAGGCGGTCACAACAGTAAACTCTTGCCTGATGGCACCGACCTTGGTTGGTTTCCGATTCCTCTTCTTCGACTGGGTATCATCTGTGTTGGAGCCACCGGTCCCATCATCGTCTCCGATGTTCCTCTCGTCGTCTGTCGTACCGGCCTCCTCCTCCAAGTCATCATCCGATGAGTCGGACTCTGACTCTATCTCCTCCTCATACTCCTCCTCGCCCGGAGGTACTTCCTCTTCTCTCTGCTCCTCGACCCCCTCCTGGGAGTATTCCCAAAAGTTCTTCCTTTTTTTCCCGGCTGAGAAGAAGGACTGGCGTCGGCTCCGGTCGACATGTTTGCACTAGTAAAATATTAAGAAATGCAACTACTTAATTAATTAGCACAATAAATAAACGCAAATACTCTCATGTTAAGAAAAATAGCAAAGGTCATGCACGAATTCACGGAAAAATTCGGCATGACCTTTGCTCTTTTTCTTAACATGAGAGTGCCCCATTCTCAACCGAAACTGAAGTTAATCAACATTTCGGGAGAAAGGGGATAATGATTTTTACCTGCACAAAACAAATGCCTACATGTAGGCACAACAATGCACAAAAATAGATATTCAAATAGTAGATATTCAAGCAACATATATATAGGTAAATTTCATATGGTAAACAATGTATTGCAAATTCTGTATACTTGCAAATGGATAAAAAATGAGCTTGACTAAAACAACGGACAAACATGATGAGATAAACATGATGAAATCATGTAACAATGGCACATCAAAATATAAAACTATCGAAGAACATATTCTACACTTGCTAGTTTCATCATTATGTTCATAAGAACAAATGCTTACCTACTGTTTTTTCTCCTCTCTCTTTTCTACTTTTAACTAAATCATATAAGAGTCAAACCAGAAAAGTAGATAAAAAATGCTGAGATAAAACAATAGATATTCCAACTTCCAAGCTTTGATGCATACTGACATATAACAGGACTTTCAAGCTTTGATGCATATACTCATCACAACCTACACTAGTACAACTAAACCAAGACTATACCTTAAGTTCTTCATGTATCTAAGGAAACTTTTGTGATAAAAACATTAAGAGGTTCTCTGTCCATGAAGAGCTAGGAGAAATTAGCATCATAGGAATAGGAAATCCACACATATTTTCTTCGGTTCGACTACTTCGGTTAGGTTTAGGTGGGCAAACTACTGCCTCTATCCCATATGCAAAACGTTTCTTAATTCAAATTGAACTAAAATATCTATCTATGCACACAACTTTTATTGTCTCAGGTTCTACACCATTTCTACTGCATCATGATCATAACCAGCAGAAAAAAATGTCTGACAACATAGCTCACTCACAAAATGAGGCCATGAAATTTCAGTACCCCCGAACCACCAAATTGACCAAATTGAGCAGTAGCAGCACGACCTAATTCAGCAGCAGCACCAATTCAACAGAAAAATTGAGAAACCCTAGCCATGGGGACATGGGAGAAGGGGTCGGCGCCGGGGTGGATGGATATGATGGGGGTCGGCGCCGTGCTCACCTCGGCGGCGTTGGGGTGGCGGCTCCGGTGGTGGCGAGGGAGGTGGCATCGCGGGGGCTCCGGGGTGGCGGCTCAGGTGGTGGCGGCTCCGGTGGCGTCGCGGGGGCTTCGGGGTGGAAGCTCCGATGGGGGCGAGGGCGGTGGTCGGAAAGGGGGGCTCGAACGGCGGGGGTGGCTCCGGTGGCGGTCGGCGGCGACGAGTGCGGTTGGCCGGTGGGGATCAAATGGGTGTGGTCATGGGCAAGGGGAGGTGAGTGATGGAGGTTAAGGCTTAGGGGTGGCACATTTTGCTGAAATGCGCCACGCATAAGGTTTATTATGCGTGGCGCATTTTGGCGAAATGCGCCACGCATAAGAAAACTTTTGGTGGCGCATATCAGCTAGATGCGCCGTGCATAAGAGAACTTAGTGGCGCATTTGGGCAATATGGGCCACCCCTAAGCGTTTTGTAATTTTTTGTTCAATTATTTTTAATTAAACATGCCTTTTCACATTATGAATGAATATTTCCATTTCTTCTTTTTGGAGTATAATATGCCTTGTCACCTAGTGGTTATAATATGCCTTGTCACATGCCTTGTCACATGCCTTGTCACATGCCTTGTCACATTATGACATGTTTATTTTTAAATTAAACATGTCTTGTCACATGCCTTGTCACATTATGAATGAACTTAGTGCCGTAACGATTATGATGAAAGCATAGACCCCTGATGGTTATAATATGTAGGTGGAGTCATGAAGTAGATGCACACAAGGAAAATCTTTAACAAAATACTAGGTGTAATGTGAGAGGGGAGCAAGCACAAGCAGCAACACCAACAAACAACAACAAAGTGCATATCAAATCCATGCATGCACAAAGTGATCATGAATTACAAAATATTTTTCTTAAATTTGGAGCTAGCTATCTAGCTATCGTTTCCTCACGATCTTCTTCTTGCCCTTCTTTGTCGTGGTTGAATAATTTAGGCCCGGGACGCCTTCACTTTTCCTCTTGAACGGGAGGAGACCTTTCTTCGGTAGGGTTGTGGTGTATGTATCCTGAGCGACGTAGTCATCGTCGATCTTCGGGTCGCCGTACTTGTCAAAGTCTTGCTCGTTGGCGACTCCATCCATTCCGATGATGTTTCTTTTGCCTCTCCTCACGACAATGCGGCTCGGCTTTGATGGGTCGGTAATGAAGAAGCATTGGTCCACTTGGCTAGCCAGTACCCATGGCTCATTTTTCGCGGTGACGTTTGCGCCCGCAGACTTGGATTTGGCTTCGAGTATAACCATGGTGGTGAAGTACCGATCTTCTTTTACGACGCTCTTGGCCCATCTCACACGGAACATCGGCACCTTCTCTCCACAGTAGTCGAGCTCCCATATGTCCTCGATCCTTCCATAGAATATTTCCTTGACGTCATCGGTGTAGAATATCCCCGTTACCCCTGAGTTCTGGTAATCGCAGTTATTGTCCCTTTCCTCCGTGTAGAATGTGTAGCCGTTGATATCATACGCTTGATAGGTCATCAGGTTGCGTGCGGCACCCTGTGACAAGGTGAATATCATCTTTTCGTCCTCGGAAGCGTTCCTTCACGGGGGATTAGCACGAAGCTCGTCCCTGAACCAAGTCATGAAACCGGAGTTGTGCTCTTTGATTAGCCGTGGATCTCGGTCTGTTATCTGCAGGCCCTGGTCACTGTACTTCTTCCTGATTAAATCCTTGTGATTTACTATCCAAGGATCGACCAGCTGGATGTGTTGTAGCGCGACTAGGCTTTCTCTTTCAAAGTCGATGTCTCGACCATCAAAGTTGACATGCATTGCGTGACTTCCCTCGTGGTGACCACACCCATCGGTCCTACCAAAGTGCTTGTTGACGGGCAGACCAACAGGGTTCTCGGTGTTGAGATAATTCGTGCAAAAAGAGATGCACTCTTCGGTTAGAAAGCCCTTCGCTATGCTTGCATCTGGACGGGACCTGTTACGAACGTATTTTTTGATGTGTCCATTCATCCTTTCAAACGGCATCATGCTGCGCAGAAACGCAGGCCCGAGTTGGACGAATATCCTTCACGACGTGGATCAGCAGATGCACCATAATGTCGAAGAACGCAGGCGGGAAATAGATCTCAAGCTCGCATAGTATGAGCACAATCTCCTCCTGTAGCCTTTTGAGTTGCGTAGCGCAAATCGACTTCCGGGAGATGACGTCAAAAAAGTTGCAAAGTCCAAACAAAGTTTCACGGACGTGCTGGTCCATTATCCCTCGCATCGCAACAAGGAGAATCTGTGTCATCAGCACGACACAGTCGTGAGATTTCATCCCGCTGAAACGCTGCTTCGCCTCGTCTAGGTATCTGCTTATCTTCCCCGCGTAGCCGTTCGGAAATTTTACTCCTATGAGGCAGTGGATAAACCGCTTGATCTCCTCCTCGCACAGAGTGAAGCATGCCGGGGGGCAGTGATTAATACCGGTCTTCTTCTTGGTCGCCCTTTTTCGTTTGCGAGAGTTTTGCGTTTCTGTATCCTCTTCCTCCTCCAGCTCATCATCGTCGTCACTAGGGGGGGTGAAGTTCCCTCCTGATGCCCATAAATTTCAACTCATTCCTTGCTTTTAGCCCGTCCTTGGTCTTCTCCGGCATGTTGAGAAGCGTGCCAAACAATCTCTCGCACACGTTCTTTGTGATATGCATGAGATCAAGGCTATGAGGACTGCGGAGGAGACTCCAGTATTCCAAATCCCAGAAAACAGACCTCGCTTTCCATACCCTCATCAACGACTGAGTATTCTTTTTTTTCTTTCCCGGCGCGGGGCAATCTTTCCAAGTTTTCAGCAAGTTGTCGATTTCTTTTCCGCTCCTTCGAGCTGGGGGTGCTCGGAGCTCCTCGCTTCAATCGAACAGATGTCCCTGTTTTCTCCACGCGTGTTTCTTGGGAAGCCACCTCCGAGACCCCTGGAACACGGTTTTTGAAGATCCGGGATCTTTTGGTAGCTGGCGGTACGTTGTATTATCCATGCACCTAACGCATGCACATAATCCTTGGACCACTTTCCCTGAGAAATATCCGTATCCGAGATAGTCGTGCACCGATGTGTTCACCGCGACTTTCATTGGGAAATATTATTTTGCCCCACGTACTGACTCCGTCTTTCCATAACGTTTCTATCTCCTCTTTCAACAGCTGCAGATATAGATTGAGGTCCATACCTGGTTGTTTCGGCCCTTGAACTAGCATACACATTGTTATGTACTTTTTCTTCATGCACTTCAAGGGGGGAAGGTGTTATATGCATACGAACACGGGCCAGGTACTGTGTGTGCTGCTCTGGCCTCCAAATGGATTGACTCCATCGGCGC
Source organism: Bromus sterilis (assembly GCA_950022295.1). Classification (NCBI taxonomy): domain Eukaryota; kingdom Viridiplantae; phylum Streptophyta; class Magnoliopsida; order Poales; family Poaceae; genus Bromus; species Bromus sterilis. The sequence continues at coordinate 150,588,065 of OX465596.1, read as the reverse complement.
TCACACCAATCCTGATGTTACTTGGTTCTTTCCCAAAATCTGGGTATTCGAGGTCCAACGCAGTCCATTGGCTACCATCTGAAGGGTGCCTCAACATGTCCTCCTTTTTCAGATTCGGGTTCGGGTCATCCTCTTTTAGCTTCTTTCTATCCGCGTGCCAGGTCATGAGCTTGCTTCCTCGGGATCTACGAAATACCTCTGCAAACGAGGAGTGATCGGAAAGTACCATACCACTTTTCTAGGAACTTTCTTCCCTCTCTTGTATCGACTAACACCGCACACCGAACATGTGGTTTTATCTTCGTCCTCACCCCAATAAATTATGAAATCATTTATGCAGACGTGGTATTTAACGTGCGGAAGATCGAGAGGGCAAAGGACTTTCTTGGCCTTAGCGATACTAGTTGGGCACGTGTTGCCCTTTGGAAGACGATCGTGCCAGAATGCCATGTTGTCATCGAAGCTTTCGTCGGTCCATTTGTGTTTTTCCTTCATCTCCATAGCCCCAAGTGTTACATTCAAGCGGGTATCGCCGTCGTTGCATCCTTCGTACAACTTCGTAATCGCATCTTTCTCGAGTTGCGCCATCTTGGCTTTCTCTCCAGCTACACCTCTTGCGTTCAACGCCTCTTTGACAAGCAGCTCTTGAACATGAGGGTCCCGCACCCAGCTTGAATCCTCATCATGTCCGACATCTTGATCTTCATGTCCGGCATCTTGATCTACATGATCCACTTCTACATCTTCTTCATGATCATGTACGGGATGCTCTTCGTCTTCTCGCCCGCCACTGTTGTCTGGTTGCCCTTCCTCATTTACTGGCGCCCCACCATTGACGTCCTCCTCCTCACCAGCTTCATCACTTATCCACCGTGTGTAGCCATCCATCAAACCATTATGATTTAGGTCTCTTTGCAATATTCAGGAATCAGGCTCGGTCACGCATTGCAGTTTGCATCTCCGACACGGCCATCTTATATCCGACCTATTATTCCTTATCATGTCGTTTGTCGCACATTGCATCCACCTAGCCGCGGTGATATCTCTCAGCATCTCGCGGACCATGGTTGATCACCTGCCTGGACGGAGAGAGCAACACAATTATATATCACAGTCGTCGCCGGAAAAATTCGGCATGACCTTCCCTAATAATGCATGGGAGCATGTGGACAGTGCGCTAGAAATTTGCCGAAACGGAAATGAATCGACATTTCGGCAAAACATTGGCCACTCAAGATTCACATATACATCAAACCACCATAAGCTTCACATATACATCAAACCACCACAAGCTTCACATATACATCAAAGCCAAGCTTCACATATACAACAAACCCCAAGCTAATAAAGGCAAGTATATGGGTCATAAATGGAACAAAAGAGTTTGGGAGGAGGTCCACTTACTTCAATATGAAACAAAATAGATGTAATGCCAAGTATCGATGGATAAATGGAAGAAATGAGGTGGGGAGGAGGAGAAAACCGAATAGATATAGGGTGAGAAGAGTGGATCTAGTTTGAGAATTGTGTGGAGTGAATGAGAGGTGGTAGGTGGGGTGGAGTAGATAAGGGCAGCTCTAGGAATTTAGTGGCGCATATAGCAAGTCAGTGGTGGTGCATTGGTGAAATGTGCCACCCCTAATCTCTTATGGGTGGCGCATTCCCACAATGCGCCACCCCTAAGGACCTTATGGGTGGCGACTTTCCAGAATGCGCCACCCCTAAGATCTTAGGGGTGGGGCATTCTGGAAATGCGCCACCTATAAGGTTCTTAGGGGTGGCGCATATTACTAAATGCGCCACGTATAAGATCATCCAGGCTGGCCCACTCTTAGGGGTGGCGCACTGTGAAATAATGCGCCACCCCTAAGGTCTTATGGGTGGCGCATTATTTTCTAGTGCGCCACCCCTAACAGATGGTGGCGAATGGCCTGTTATATGCGCCACTAATAAGCTTTCCATGTATAGCTATTTCCCTAGTAGTGACAAGGACCATACACATTTACCAAAGTCCAAGATTCAACATTTAACTTGGAGGTGAAATTAATGACCAGGCCAAACTGCTAACTATCCACCAGAGTACCAGAGAAAATGGCAGAGCCCCAGATAGTGAGAATACCCCCAGAGGCCCCAATTGAAGGAACAAAAGCAAATTGATCAAACATTCTAGGGAAGAAAAATTTAATAAAGTTGTAATCAATGTCAGTGCATTTAGTTTCCTGCAAACAAAGAACAGAGCATTGGCTTTCATCATTTTTCCCCTGACTACCCTCTTTCTAGTAGTAGAATTCATTCCCCTCACATTACAGCACAACACATTCCAATCTCTTGTAGCATTAGTCCCCATTTAAAATCATAGAGATGCAGTAGATTAGAAACTGTAAGCATTACAGTTAAACCCAGCAAAATGTAGTAGCAGAAGATAAAGCTCCTCAGGAGTGCATAATTACATCTAGCCAATTTAGGGGCTTGCCAAACCCAAATAAAAGGAATGTGATTAATCATTAGAAGTTGTTGGTGATGCAGAGTTTGCAGAGGGATCAGCTGTAAGCTTTTCCATTGTCAGCAGAGCATGATCAATCTCCAATTCACCAACAATGTGTTGCAGCACGTGCAGTGGAGTTGGTGGAACCTCTTTGGAAGCCTGTTGAGCCTCCTCCTCAAAGATGGGCTGCTACACTTGGGGAAAAGGCTTGGTTCTGGGCCTTTTCTTCCATGGAGGGGTGGATAGTTCAGCAAAAACGTCATGTTTGAAACCATCCCGTCTAGCAGCACTTCGAGTGCACCTCCTAACCTCAGTATCCACAATGGGAGTGGATGCTCGCCTGCCTTTCCTTTTGGTACTAGTGAGGGGTGCAGAAGCAGTGAAAATCACAGGGTTGGGGAGAGAAACATCATCCATATTAATCTGAGGTACAACCTCCACATGATCCTGTGCATTGTTGGACAACTGATCCTCCTGAACTTTATCCCCAACAAGAGAGGCTATCTGATCCTCATCATCAATATATACAAGATTAGGGGCCAGGAGTTTCTCATCAAAGGCAAGACTCCAGGATCTCTTAGAGAAGATGATGGGAGCCAGAGGCTGAAGGAACAAAGGCCTAGGAATGTTCCTGGTGCAAATATCCTCATACAGGGCCTTGAAGGTGCGGCGCCAAATCATTTCCGGTGGCAGAGGAGGTCCAGCTGCAATGCGAAGCATGCCCACAATGACATTGTGATGGGGTGCAGGAGGCGGGACAAAGGGAACAATGTCCCAGATGGGTGCTGCTACCTCAGGGACTTCCGGTTCTTCATCCTCAATTTGTATGACAGGGTTGGGCACCACTTGCTCCACTGAACCTGAGTCCTCAGGATGGTCCAACACCATGGAAAGTTGCTCTTCAGGGATAGGTTCATGTTCTGGTTCATTAGCATTGTTTCCAGCATCCCATACTGCATGTCCCCAATTAGGATCTTGAACTTCGACAGCTTGCTGGTTTTGTGGTTGCTGCTCTACAGCGGGAGGGGGGACATCATTCCATCCCAACATTGGATATGGGGGCAGCAAAAAATCAGCATCATTGTGAACCAACTGTCCTGGTAGAGGATGAGGATTTCCATCAAAAGGCATTTGATCTTCCTCTTGAGGAAGTTGATTAGCCCAGTTTGCTCCCAGAACATAATAGGAAGCAGTCCAGTTAACTTGAGCACCTCCATAATCCGCATAATCATTGAACACCGCATCTCTAGGCACAAGAGGGGCATCTGGAAATGATGCAAAGACCATAGAGCGTACCATATAGGGGTCCCGATCGTCCCAGTAATGGAATTTGGCAAAAGTGTTGACTGCTTCTCTGAGATTGTTGGCATTGCGAAGATCTAGGGGAACTCCAATCAGCATAAGCCAGCCAGAGCGGTGATCGGCAGCAGCACGGAATCCTTCCCCCTCTTCGTGGTTGAAGAACCTAACAAAGTGATTTTGGCCCAGGGGAGAAGGGGGCTGCTGCGTCGGGGCGTACCGAACGGCCAGGCTTCAGACCTCGAATAACCCGACGCCGGTGAACCATGGCTGAGTGGACCTAACCTGCACTCCACGCTCATGGACGAACTCCACCACCTCCTCTCTGAAAGCGCCCAGGTCAGCAGGGTCGGGCACAGGCGTCACCTCAGCCACCATGTAGTTTTCATGGGTGCGGGCTGGCCTCACCGCTGGGGTAACATAGGTGCGGGGCAGCCATGCCGGACCATCATCGATGATCTGATAACCCGCCGGCAGAAAGAGATGCGGGTCAAGCTCATAGACCGCCATCCTTTGCTTCTCCGAGGGCGACAAAGGAGTGGTTGCAGCGGCTGGGGCCCTATCTGGCGGCGGAGGAGTTGGCGTTGGGATTCTTTGCTGGGAGCACGAAACGACAGAGCTAGGCGAGGGGTTGGCACGATTCTCAATACCAGCCGTCGGAGTTGTATTAATATTGTAAGATTTCTTCCAAACCAAGCCTTCCTTGATTGCTATCTGACCGCAGTCACGTCGATGGTGTCCAGGTTTCTTGCATGTAATGCAAACCAGATTTTGTGGGCAACTGGATGACAGGTGGCCCTGGACATTACATGCAGAATAGGTCATGATACGGGCCACCATGTCATCGACCATGGACTCGAAGGCATCAGGTTCCGTGGGTGCAGAAGAAACCTCGCTAGCATTGGGAACCGACGTATACTGCGTTCCTTGCATCAACTTGTCAGGAAGAGCATCATCAGATGAGATGACATGACCAACATCATGACCTGCCGCATTAGATGAAGAGGCAGTCATATCGAATACACGTGTCCGGGCACAACTTTGATTGGAAACAGATTTCGAAACAGTTGCATTGTCCACCAAAGAAACCGGCGAATCTCGTTGATTGAAAGATGCCAAAACAGAGTCATCCGACATTACCTGGATCATTCCAAACTGAATACTGGGTGTCGCCGCCGTCCAAGAGGTCGCCGGAGTTGGTCTATCCGACGACATCGCTGGGTGGTTAGGTGAAGGAGGGAGACACTCCTCAGGCAGTAAATCATAGCCCGCTTCAATCCAATCTGCTCATAGTGCAGGATCAACACGGGAGACATAGCCTTTGCAAATCTTATATTAAATGGTCGTTGCAAATCGTAGAGACTTGACATTTGCATTCCCTGATATGAGAGTAGATTTGTTGGGTTTTGCATGCAATGCCTGTAACCCTAGCTGCACCCTACGTCGATCTGGACAAACCAGTGTCCATTCCTCCTGGCATTACTTTTTCCACAATTTGAACTCATATTGCCAGTTTGGCCCTCCATGACCCCAGAGGTAGAAATAGCAAATAAATTTTGGAGAGAAAAACTTCTTTTTGTTTAGAAAAATGAATCCAACCTACTTATTGGCAACAGTAAACGAAAAAACACGATCACGTATGATGCAAACCTTGAGTGCATGGCAATGCCCACCGGTGATAGATTCCAGTGCAATAGCCGCCGCATCCTCATCTAGCCGAAAAGAAGTTCGGCCGAAAGCCACCACCATGGTGAAATGACCAGATTCTTTAGTTGGATGAACCGTGGAGAAACATGAGCGTCGAACCTCCTCCGAAAACGCCTTACCAGGTGCCAGTTCCAAACCCATCTGGAGGGAGGCATGTACCGCCATGAGATGGGGGTGTATGTAAGGAGAAGGAGACGCCGAAGACGATGATCGGGGCCAAAAGTTGATGTGGAGGCCCGATCACCCAAGATCTTGGATCAAAAGTTTAGGGTTTTGGGAGGGGGAACGCGTGGGGTGGAGGAGGATCCCTGTATCTTGCACTTATATTAATTCTTGCTCCAAAGTTGTGACCCTGATAAAATGTGCTGCTGTTTATATAAAGTTGCTACTTTGCTGCCCCATATCTTGTTAACCGTGCATCCTATTGAGCATTGTAATATGTCATTTTGATCTATGCCATGTCTACTTCAATTATATGTATTGAATTGTCATGTTTACATTTCTGGTCATAGTTATGCTTAGCTCCAAAGTTTCTATGCCACTGTTTTTGACAACCACCTCTGTTTTTCTCTAAGTCTGTAACTTTCCGATGCCATGTTGCATGCTTAATATCTTTTGATCTGCTATGCCTATGACCTTGATTCTTGTTTGTACCTGATCACCATCATGTCTACTTCATGCTCATATATTGCTATGTCATGTTGCTGCACATTTGCATATATTTTTACTCATGTTTGTACAGCATAAAAATAATAGTTTATGCCCAGTTTTCTTGATTTTCACTAAGTCCTAGACCAGTAATGTTTTATAGCTTTTTGTGTTGCTTATAACTAGTGAACCATGATGCCTATTTGCATGATTCGTTTTTCCATCCCATCCCTGCCATGTATACTTTAGTTTCATATCATTTGTGAGCATGTTTGCATTCATTTTCCTGTTTATCCACTGCTCTAAAGTGTGCTTCCTGATGTTTGCAGATTACACCCGTAACTTGTTTTGCTTGTATCTTTTTAACCGTAACTCCGTTTGGAGTGTTCTTTACATGTAACTTGATTAGTTTTTCATGTAATTTGTGTTTATGCTATTGTTTGCAGTTGTTAACCAATCTAAAATATGTTTTAGGATAGAACAGTAACAAATTTTTTAATTGTCGTGCGACACTTAGTGCATGCCATGTTTAGGTTGTGCCTCACTTAAATTCACTAGCATAAATAGTTTCCTTTATGCTTCACCTCTTGAAATGTTTGTGTGATATGCCATGCTTGAGTGATATGCCATGATAACAACCTTTGCTCATGTTGTGTAGCTAAACAACTTGAACCATTATAAATGTGCGGTATCGTCGTGTGTGACGAGTACTCCACTTAATCTGCTAGTAACCGCTCCCGACGATAGACGTGATCGTATTGCGTTGTCTCGTGTTGCCTTCTTCTTGATGTTTGCTCATGATTGGTTCGTAGTAATAGATGCTTGCTCGTCGATTGCCTTTTCCAGTGTTTCCTTCTTGTGTGCTTCCGCGGGTACTCTCGGAGACAATGCGAGCTTGCGATCGACTACACCTTGATACGTCCAAAACGTATCTATAATTTCTGCTTGCTCCATGCCTCTTTTGTGTGACATTTCTATGATATTGATGAACTTCCATACACTTTTGATCATATTTGGACTAACCTATTAACTCAGTGCACCCAGTGCCAGTTCCTGTTTTCTGCTGTTTTTCTTTTCAGGTTTCCCCCATATTAAAAGTGCTCCAAAAATTCGTAAAAATGCAATAAAAAATCAGCGTAGAAGAAGCTTCGGGAATAACTGAGGGGGGCCAGAGGGGACCCACCAGGGCCCCAGGCGCCCTCCTAGTGCGCCCTAGGGTGGGGCCGCGCCAGGGGGCCGCCTGGACCCCTGGTGGCCCCCCTGGCTGCCCCCCTTCGCCCATATAAACCTCGTGACGTGAAACCCCAGTGAGGGGAACCCTTTTTCGCGATCTTTCCTCTGTTCCGCCGCCGTCACGCTTCCAATATCGGGAGCACCAGAAGACCTCTTCCTGGCACCCTGCCGGAGGGAGGAACCACCTCCGGGAGCTTCTCCACCACCATGGATGCTTCTCGGATGAACCGTGACTAGTCCACCTTGGACCATGGGTCCATGATCAGTAGCTATGTGATGTTCTCCTCCCCTCTTTGTTCTTCATGGATTAGACCTCGTGAGCTGCCCTACATGATCGAGGCACATATGTAATATTTCTGCTGTTGCTATGCTGAGTTTGCTAGGATCCGATGGATTATGAGATTATGTTTAGATTGTGTTTCAGTAATATATTTGATTCTCCTCTTTTATATTTAAGTTCTAGAGTAATTCTTGCATGTTCTCCGTTGCTGTTTATTGCTTTGGCCAAGTAGTAGGTAGTAACTCCAAGAGGGAGCGTTATGCATGATTGTGAGTTCATGCCCCCCGATGACTAGCTTGAGTGACAGAAAAATGAGTCTAGGGCATGTGTTTTTGCCACAAGGGGGAAAACAACGGTGTTTGTACTTGCGGGTGCAAGGATTGTTTACTTTACGCAAAGTTCTTTAATGAAGTTGTCCGTTGCTTTGAGTTTACAGTTTGGGTGGGATTCGCAACTTAATACCAGCGAGATGTTCTGGATAGATATCTCAAGGTGGATGATTAGTAGGTAGATGCAGATAGATTTCGGTCTACTTGTCTTGGCGTACCGCCCATGCTTTTGAGCCTCTTCCTTTCTTTATAGCATAATTAGCATTGGTTTGCACACATAATCTTGTCAATTGCCCAGCTGTAATTTGTTTACCTCGCATGGCTGTTTTATCGTCTTTTGGGAGAGAGACATCACTAGTGAACTGTAACAGCCTAGTTTTCACAAAAATTAAATTTTTTGTTTTCGGTGTGAATTGTTTGATTGCCTGATTTGTTTGCGGTGTTTGCATCCCCGATTTATCGATCAACGATTATTTCCCCCCCTCTTATCTCGTACCCGACGGAGACCGACCCTTGCCACCCTGACACTCGACCTTTGCGACACCGGGTTTCGCCCGATCACCGTCGCGAAAACCGCACGAGACCAGCCGCAGCCAACGGAACGAAAACCCGTTTATTTAATAAACGGATTATTTTATTGGGGCGCCGAAAAATGTTTTCGGAATGTCACCGCAGTGAGGTGCGATCGACGGGCTCGACGCGCTGAGCGCGTAGGTCGAAGTTTCGTCCGAATCAGAGTCTGTACGGAGTCTCGGCGGTCACGAACGCGATCACCGGACACGCGAGAGGGGTACCGAGGGCGTTTGTGTCAACTGGCCAGCCAACCAGCCCTATATAAAGACCAGCAGCCTCCCACCACCCAATTAGGGTTTACCCTAATGGAAAATTGCAGCCACCCCCCTCACAAATTCCCAAATCTGCTTCAAAACACCCTCTAACCTCGAAACCCTAGCTTTCAGGCGATCCCGGCCATCGGATCTGGCCTCCACCGGCTCAGATTGCGTCCCAGATCCCACCAGCCACCTCCAGCCCGAATCGGGTCCCGCCGGGCAGAGCGCGTCCGCCGCGGGCCCGCGAAGGCCATCTGTCCGCGCCGCCCGTCGCCTCCATGGCGCCGCCGCCGCCGGCAACGCAGCACCCTCCGGCGAGCAGCGCGCCGCCCCGACTCCTTCTCCTCCTCCCGCGTAGTCCTCTCCCTCTCCTCCTCCCTCTACTCACCGGGCGCCTCTCCTCTGTGCAGGAAATCGGCCGCCGCGGACACCATTGGAGCCGGCAAGCTCGGGCTTGAGCTGCCGCGCCGCCGCTGGATCCGGCGGGATCCAAGCCGCCCCCTCCCGGATTCGAGGCCATGCGCCCTTCCCCGCCACCTAGCTCGCCGCCGGTGGCCGGCGTAGCCCGCCGCGGCCGTCGCCGTCATCGGGAGCGAGAGCCTCCCCGCTCGGCCGCTTCCCTCCAGTGCTGACCGGCCACGTGGGCCGCCCCAGCCAGCGGGCCCACCAGCAGGAGCCGGCCTCCAGATCCACAGCCCAGTTCGGCCAGGCCCAGTGCCTCCTCTGCCCCCATGGGCCTCGGCCCACTTGGGTGAGATTTTTTTTTCTTCTTGTTTTTTTTTTCTTGGCTGCTAATTTTGCTAAGTCTGAGAAAACAGTGTGTTGTATCAGTTTTGCGATATAGTTTACGAGCGATCCGTAGCCCGGATCGCGTTGCGCCCAAAAGACGAATTGTTTAGAATTGCGTGCTCTAGCCTTTATCTTTTGTGAGTTAATTGTTTTGAGGTTGTTTAGATATAGTTATTTCTGTTCAAACAGGGCATCAGGCCGTTAACTACTACAAATTGCTATTATGTGCTGCTGTTATTATTTTGTTGCAACTTTGCATGATGATTGTGACACATCCATGATGACAATTGCATTGATTATTTCTCCTATGTGTTAAGCATCATGTGTACTTCATTTCCATGCTTTAACTTGTCATGTTTGTGTGCTTTAGCTATATTAAATCTTGCTCCAAAGTGGTGATCGTGATGTTATTGGGCTGCTGTTGCTGAAACTGTTATTTTTTTGCAAGTTCGGTCGACGAGTGTGTCGCGACCGTTTATCGGAATTGATTGATTCCAATTGCATATTGTTAAGCATCATGTCTACTTTCATACCATGTATTGCATTGCCATGATATGCTTGCTAGTCTTATAGATATATAGCTCCAAAGTTGCTATGCTGCTGTTTTTGACAGCCACCTCTGTTTTTCTCTAAGTCTGTTACTTTGCGATGCCATGTTGTTTGCTTAATATCTTTTGATCTGTGATGCGTTTTTGCATGATTCTTTTTGCCATGCCTTACCTGTCATGTCTACTTTATTTCCATATCATTTGTGAGCATGTTTGCATCATTTAACCTGTTTATGCATTGCTCTAAAGTGTGCTTCCTGATGTTGGCAGATTGTGTTCCAAACTTGTTTTGCTTGTATCTTTTTAACCGTAACTCCGTTTGGGGTGTTCTTTATATGTAACTTGATTAGTTTTTCGTGTAATTTGCATTTTTTTATTGTTTTCTGTTGTTAACCAACCTAAAATATGGTTTAGGACAGAACAGTACCAAATGTTTTAATCATCGTGCGGCACTTAGTGTTATGCCATGTCTAGGTTGTGCCTCACTTAAATTGACTAGCATAGATAGTTTACTTTGTGCTTAACCTCTTGACCTGTTTGTGTGCTATGCCATGCTTGCTTGAGTTGCCATGTTAATAACCGTTGGTTGATCACCTGTAGCTAAGCAACTTGAACCACCATAAACATGCGGTATTCGTCCTGTGTGACCGATACCCCACTTAAACTGTTAGTAACCGTTCTCGACGATAGATCCGTATCGCGTTGTCGTGCCTTGTGCTGTCTCTTTGATCTTGTATTGCTCCGTAGTAATAGTGGTGCACCGTTGATTGCTTTCCAGTGTTTACTTCTTGTGTGCTCCCGCGGGTACCTCTCGGAGACGATGCGAGCTTGCGATCGAGTACACCTTCGGAATCCGACTTATCAACAGGCAAGGACTATACATTACTTATGATCCATTCTATTTCAACCAGCGGTTTGCATGCTAGTCTAGGTTAGGTTCGATGTTTGATCCTACCACATGTTTACAACCTCTTTCAAACCGATACAACCATGTCCCCTCCGAGCAAACCTTGTACTGCTATGTTACTATTGCTCGTTGCTCATCCCCTGCTTAGTATGCATGCTTAGGATGCTACGATGTTACCCTGTTACTCCTTGGGTTTGGGATATCACATAATTATATTGTTGTTGATGATATGATTATTATAAATGTTGACTATATTTGACGAAGGATGGAAGGTCTAGGCTATCCCGCCCCGACGCTTTGTTCCATTCGAGTCACCTAGGATCTGAGTTCCGGGTATTGGTTTTAAGACTGAGCGTGCCTAACCGCGTGTGGGATTTTAAGGGGTCCCCTTTTCTTACCTACCTAGCTTCAAACATTTCTAGTGGTGGCCCAAGCTGTTTTACTATTTGAAACGTGTGTGTGACTGGTCCGCGTTCGACAGATTTCAAACAACTTGGGCCAGCGGAGACATGGTTTCTCTTGTTGGTCCACCCCAGGGAGCTAGGGGGTTGTCCACATCTGTTTGGGCAACTAACCCGACCTCATCCAGACGGTAGAGGCCGATTCGAGAGCGCGTCTGGCTTTTGAGTTGGATGTCGACTCACCGGGGGCCACCCGGATTTGTGCGTTGTTAGTTAGAGGGACCTGTCGTTCCGGATCTCTTGGGTAGCAACTGAGAGAGATGGGCGTGCGTGCGGAGCCTCGTAAGGGGCAGTTGGTACACCCCTGCAGGGTTAAATCTTTTCGAGAAGCCGTGTCCAAGGTTATGGACGACTTGAGACCTACTCCTTGTTCATAGACAACAACAACTGAGATAATCTTAACATAACTTGATCAACGTGTGTGTGTGCCTTGACTTCTTCTTCTTCGTCGGGATGCGAAGAGGAGGACAAGGATAGGATAGGTGTTATGTTTGCGTAGTAGATGATAGCAAGACTTGTCGGAGGCGATTCCTCCTCGAATGCTTGGCTTCTTACCTTACTCTCTAGATCGTTAGCCACTTTATAAGTGCTAGTGCGGCAGCAACCTCACCACTTACCCCTTCCTTACCGTAAACTACTAGTTGTCCTAGAATGACGAGTGATGAAGTCCTTGCTGGGTCAGATGACCACTACAGTTGGATGCTGAGTACTTCTGTACTCATGATACTACCCCCAAACTCTTTTCAGGGTTCTGATCGACAACAGGTATGGTGATCGACGTTTCACATGGAGACTCGACGACGACTAGTTAGGCGGATCCCGGCGGAGGGCCTGGACCCGTGTGGTTATGGGACCGATGTTTTTCTCTTTGCCAGTAGGCATTTGATTGTAGTCTGTACTCAGACCTGTATCTTCTACTGTTGTATTGTATTTAAGGCAGTTGTATGTTGATTGTATGAGATGTTGTACCCTTGTATCTGTAATGTTCTGATATCATGTTGGAAATCCGAGGCATATGGCTTTGTCATATGTTGCGGTGGGACCGATATGTGCTTCGTCCCCGGATTTGGATGGAAACATCTAGATCTGGAACAGTACCGCATATCGGGCCCTACATGAACATCATAGGACCCCGGTCCATATTTCCAATATTGTTTACACCCTCTATCAATTTACTGATTTATTTACTTTTCAGTTGCTATCACTATCATTATTATCTCGTGCGTTTTATCCTTTGTAAACAACAAGGCCGTAGGAATTGACAACTCCTCTGTACTCTTTGGGAAGCAAAGTTATTTGTTGTGTGTGTAGGTCCATGTGAAGTTAGCAACCTCGGTTGTAAACAGCGCCATTGTTCACTTCACCACCTTCTTGTATCTGTTGGAGTCCTATTGGATCGACATTCAACCTTATCATCTTCACTAAGGGAAACTTGCTGCTGTCTACATCTCAACCTTCCACTTTGGGTAACCAACGAGGGGGCGTTAATTCGTACCATTAAAAGCAATTTCCGGCGCCGTTTGCCGGGGACTCCACTCTTCAAGATAGGGGAGTTGCACATTATCTTTTATCTTTGCTTTTTAGACTTGTTAGTTTACCTTTCAGTTTTTGCTTTAGTGTCCTTTATCAAAAATCAAAAAAATAGTTATCTTGCTTGCTGCTACTATGGGTTCCTCCGAGAACACCAAGTTGTGTGACTTCACTAGTCACAACAACAGTGACTTTATTTGCACTCCTATTGCTACACCTGCTACTTCAGCACCTTCTTATGATATTAAACCTACTTTGTTGAACCTTGTTATGAAAGATCAATTTTCCAGTGCTAGAGATGAAGCTGCTTTGCACTTAAATAATTTTATTGAGCTTTGTGATATGAAAAAGTACAAAGAAGTAGATGGTGATATTGTTAAGCTTAAGCTTTTTTCCTTTCTCCTTGAGAGATGAAGCTAAAATCTGGTTTCAATCCTTGCCTAGGAATTGCATAGATTCTTGGGACAAGTGCAAGGATGCTTTTATTGGGAACTACTACCCCCCTGCTAAGATTATCCAGTTGAGGAGTTATATTATGACTTTTAAACAATTGGATAATGAACACGTTGCCCAAGCTTGGGAACGCATGAAATCTCTTGTTAAGAATTGCCCTATGCATGGTTTGACTACTTGGATGGTTATCCAAACTTTTTATGCAGGCTTGAACTTTACCTCGAGGAACTTGCTAGATTCTTCCGTGGGAGGAACCTTTATGTCAACTACACTTGGTGCTTCCACAAAACTTCTCGATGAGATGATGACCAAATATTCTCAATGGCACACCGAAAGAGCTCCAACAGATAGGAAGGTAAACTCTATCGAGGAGATCTCCACCCTAAATGAAAAAGTTGACTTGATTATGTCTCTACTTACCAAGCAATCTCCTATTGATCCTCATGATGTTCCTTTAAATTCTTTGATTGCTCAAGATCACGTAGATGTGAACTTTATCTCTAGAAACAACTTCAAGAACAATGCTTATAGGAGTAATTTTGGTAGCAATCCTAGACCGTTCCCCAACAACTATGGGAACAACAACACTTATCCTAGCACCAAAAACTCCACTTCTGAATTAGAGAGTATGCTTAAAGACTTTATCACTACCCAAAAAGCCTTCAACAAGAGTGTAGAGGAAAAACTAGTCAAATTAGATAACCTCTCGTCGAGGGTAGACAATTTAGCCAATGAAGTAGAATTTCTTAAAATTAGAACTTCTCCTCTTGAGGAGAGGAAGGTCACTCCTATGAATGCTATCCAAATGCAAATTAATGAAAACATTAGGATGATGGCTAAACTGAAAGAGATATGGGCTAGAGAAAAGGAGGAAGAAGATAGAATTAAGAGCCTTACTACGCACCATACCATTTCTACTATCCAAGTTGTTGAGGATATCCAAACTCTTAGCACCCAATGCACCCCTAGTCCCATAGGACCTATTAATGGCGATGCTATGACCTCAACCGTAGAAGAAGAAATTCCTATGACTATAGAATCTACCAAGCAAGGGAGCCTAAAGGACACCACTACTACTTTACTTGATAGTAGTGACCTTGATTTTCATAATTGCACCCTTTCTGAAGTTATTCGTTTCCTTCACAAGATGTCTAGAGAACCCCACACTAGCACACTTAATCTTGCCTTCACGGAGCATATCAATGATGCTCTCATCAAAGCTAGGGAGGATAAGCTTAGGGTAGAAGCCTCCATACCTAGAAAGCTAGAAGATGGTTGGGATCCTATGATTAAAATTAAGTTGAATAACTTTTCTTGCTATGCTTTATGTGATGTTGGAGCTAGTACCTCCGTTATGCCCAAAAGAATGTATGATATATTTGAATTGAAACCATTCAATCCTTGTTCTTTTGGTGTTCGTCTTGTCGACTCTTCCGTAAAGAAACCTTTGGGGAAGATCGATGATGTTCTTATCATTGTGAATGACAATTATGTTCCCGTTGATTTTACTATCATGGACATTGAATGTGAACCTTCTTGTCCAATAATTTTGGGACGTCCTTTTCTTCGCACCGTGGGTGCTGTTATTGATATGAAAGAAGGGATTATTAAATTCCAATTCCCTCTCAATAAAGGGATGGAACACTTCCCTAGGAAAAAGATTAATTTGCATTTTGAGTCCGTCACGCGGGCTGGTTATTTTCTTGAAAAGACTTGATCTATTTGCATTAAGCCTATCTAATGGCTTTAAAGAAGCGCTTTCGGTAGGCAATCCGCAACGAATTTAGGATTTCCTTTTTGTTTTTCTTCTGTTTTTAGTGGTCTTGATGATTGTTACTACTGTAGAAACATCATTGTATCTTTACTTTTCAAGCTTTGTGCCATTTATAGCCTCATATGACAAGGGAAGTGAAAGTTGTGACATGCTGTCCAGAAAACAGATTCTGTCCTCGTGACTAGAAAAATCACAGAAAAATCCCAGTTCATCTTTTTGAGCTGAAGTTTTTACACAGCGTGATCTATACAATTAAGGAACTTTCGTATGTTCTGAGTTTTTTGATTTGAGTTGCAGAAGTATCCCTCAAAAATTCTTTACTACATGCTGGTCTGTTTTTCACAGATTCTGTCCTGTTTTGCCTTTTCTCCGTTTTGCAAACCTTAAGCTTGTTTTTTCTTTGCAAAAACTTTTTGGCAATCTTGAGAAACAGTATCTATTCAAGAATATCTTGGTTTCCAGTAGAGAAAAAATATTTTATTATGGGTACTAACCTCGCTAATCAGATTATGATGAGTTATGTATGAAGGGAGTTTTCAAGTGTGCGAGGGAAGATGATGAAAGAAGATTCAGGAGTGTCAAGCGCTCAAGCTTGGGGATGCCCCCATGCATCCCCAAGAAATATTCACGGAGACTCAAGCATCTAAGCTTGGGGATGCCCCCATGCATCCCCTTCTCCATCAACAATTATCAGTTCATCTCTCGTTTCACTATATTTCTATCACTTCATGCGTTATGTGCTATGCTTGGAGCGTCTCGCTCTTAGGTTTTATTTTTAGTTTTATTTACCTTTGATGGCTGTTCATAACAAGTTAGAACCTAGATTTCTTTGTGTGGGAGAGAAACACGCTCCACTTTCAAAATCTAGAACACAACATAGGATTCTTCATGCTTATCTTTGTTGTGTGTGTTCTTTATCTTTTTAATAGCTACTGTCATGTTTAGCTCTTAGTCTTCATGCTTATATTTTTAAAGAGATTTTGTTTAGTTTGTTGCTGGAACTCTCTTGATTTTTCATGTTTATCTTGTTTAGAGAGTTTGCCTATTGCACTGACTTTTGTGTCTTGACTTGGAGTAGGTAATTGAGGTTGCTATTCTTTTGTAGTAGTAACTTGCAATAGTTTTGAGGTATTGTTTTGAGTAATGTTTGGACTTTTGGTGTCAAGAGCTTTAGCCTATTAGTGATAGATGTCGTATTTTGGGCAATCCGTGTTTATTTTCAAAACCTACAAAATTAGTTGAGAAATCTAGCTACTAGATGGATCACTACTCTTCTGAGGGGTCGCATATTAGAGTACACTCACGTACCGTGAGTCGAGGATGCGCAACGATAACCAAACCCCCATACACTCCACCTCGGGGTACTTGTCTCTTTGTGAAACCTCCTTATTAGATTAAGAGTTACCGATAATAAGTGCATGAGTTCTTCGGACTAATTTGAGTATACGAAAGTTGACACTTCCACCTTCCCATATTTTGCTAGCCTTTCTTGTGCCGTGCATTGCTTTCTTCTCACTCCGAGAGTTGGCGTCCACCTTCGCCGGTACATCCAAACCTGAAAGCTCAAGAATGATCAGAGGGGGAGGGGGTGAATGATCACTTCTAAAAATTCTAAGGAACTTAGAAGGAAATCATGCAAACATCGAAGGACTAAAGGCATCTCGAAGGAAATACAGTATCGAAGGTAATGCATAGCTCGAAAGGATTGAGAGCGAAGGAAAACATCGAAGGCAAGCAGGCTACGAGTAAATGCTTGAAGTAAATGCTAGAAGGAAAATGAGCCTGACACAGTGATGTTTGGTAAACCAGTTCACACTCTGCAAAGTGCTACGTCTGGTTGGAGGGACTGGTGATTGAACACCTGGAGCAAAACTCTCTCCGTCCTATTCTCCACTGCAACAAACTCCTCGAGCTTGTCCAGTTTTCACTCGTGGTAGATGATTCAGGACATCTCCGAGACCTTTACAAACTTCCTTCAGCAGTGACAATTACTCTTCGACTGCTTGACAGGCGACGCCTAACCGTCTAGGAGACTTGCAGTTCTCCAAGATAAAAAGATCGGCTAATATCAACCTAAGTCTCCATGAATTGCTCAACTCATTTCAGACTTGGGTGTAGGTTTTCTCTCGATGAATCTCTTTGGGATGCTCTCAGACTTCTGTGTTAGAATCTTCAGTGGAGCAGTCCACCCGAAATGGCGGGTAGGTGCGGGGTATTTATAGTTGGCGATCCCGAAGGGTAAAATGACTGAAGTGACCCGATGCAACCGCTTGACGCGTGTCCACAACGGTCGGATTCCAATCACTGCGCAACTTTACTTGAGGAACAAGTAAGCTGACTCACCGAACGAGTTCTCTCTCGAAGGCACGAAGTGCAATGACTTTGCCTTCGAGCTATTCGCTCGACTCGGTGAGATTTCTCTCGGTAGGCTTTTGTGGGTTTTGGTTGAGCAGAGCAAATTCACTTCGACAAAGATCTGAACTAGCAAACCCCTCTTAATAGTACGGTTTTTCCTACGACTCAAGAAAATAAAGAGAACTAGCAAAAATACTAAGTCTTCGACCCGCTTCAGCTTTCTCCTCGTTGCGCTTTTGCTCGAGAGAAACATCTTCTTCGACAACATTTTTAGGGGTCGTCTTCCTTCAAAGGCTTCGGTAGATGACTGCAGCTTTACTGC
Source organism: Bromus sterilis (assembly GCA_950022295.1). Classification (NCBI taxonomy): domain Eukaryota; kingdom Viridiplantae; phylum Streptophyta; class Magnoliopsida; order Poales; family Poaceae; genus Bromus; species Bromus sterilis. Next base: position 150,570,115 of record OX465596.1, on the reverse strand, counting down.
AGTGAGTTGTCCTTCGACCTTCTACTTGCAAACTCCATTCTTTCGGAACCTAAGTATCTGTTTATACTCGAAAACAATATTAGTTCCACTTCTGCTGTGTCCAACAATGTCCAAAACCTACGGGGCAAAACTTGCTCTTACAATCTCCCCCTTTTTGGACGATTGTTGACAAAACAGGCATCGATAAATAATTTGAAAAAGTTTGAGTTTCCGATGATAAACCAGTGCTGAGATCGATGAAGTACTCCCCCTAGATGTATGCACGGAAGATAAAGATTTCCTGTGAAGTGCATATTTGACAAGTAGTGTCGAGGGAGAAACATCAATAGTCTTAGTGAGAGAAATTGCATTCCAGATAGTATCCAATGTGAAGTATGCAATTTCCTCGAATGACCTGTGAACTTATATGAAAGATAACTTCCTGCAAAAATGGTTAAGTATAGCAAGCAGCAGATAGATATCTTACGAAAAGAGTAGCAGTTCACAGTCCTACTTAGAGTTAGTTACAACCAGATCGAATGTGAATCGAAAGTTTGTTGAAACTACTCAGAAACTTCAAAAACAAGATTTATCGAATGGAATGCAAAACCCTTAACCCCGTAGGCAAACTAATTTATTCGATGCCACTACATCTCCCCCTTTTTGTCACAACGTACAAAAAGTCGAGAGAATAGGGTCGAAAGAAATCCCTACTCGCGAGGCTGGCTCCGGCGACGACGAGAAGATTCGGCTAGCGTTGGAGCACGACGAATTGGACGAGCGCCTGGAGGAGTGATCTTCGTGCGGAAGGAGTGTTGATCTCCAGAAGATTCCAGCTGCGATTCCGGCGGGGTCCTGGGGCTTCGAGGAAGTGGCGAGTGAACTCTGGGTTGACGGTGAGGGGCTTCTTCTTGCTCGGAGTCGGAGGAGAAAGTGTCCAAAGTGATATGATAATAATCATCAACACTGAGAATATCTCTGTTCTTCGGCAGACGAGGGATATTGGGATCCGGTCGATCTACTCGATCATCATTGGTCCAATTTCTGTTCAGATGGGGAGGATATTCTTCGAACCCGCAACGTTGAAGTTGACCGAGGGAATTGAACTTCCGAAGACCTTTCCAATCACGGCGAAGGCATTCACGCAACATCTGATTGTTGTTCATGGTAATGTTACGCAAGTGATTGATCTCATCCATCAGAGCTTGCTTCTGAATAAAATCTTGATCAATGTGATGTTGAAGCATTTGCTGGGACCGAAGAGAAACTTCCATATGATACACTGGCTTGATAAACTTCGAGCGAATATTGCGCTCAGTTAAGTGGGCGCGGATGCCAGTGTGCTCAGCAAAAGGGTCGTTGGGTCGAGCAACAACCTGCAATACTTCACGAACAGGAGGAGTGAAAATCTTTGGGTAAATGGATACGGGGAATGGCACGTCCCGAGAGTAATTGCAGATTGCCATCAGCCATGGTGCATATGGCTTGTGGGAATTGTGGTCATCAGCACAAGACACTAAAGTTCTGAGGAAGTAATCTTCAAAATCGAAGGGATGACCGTGGACTAACTTCAACAGAGCAAGTTGCACATCATTTGGAATTGGAAAATTATCGTGCACATCCAGCATTGGCATCAAAGTCTTCGAAAGAATATAAAACCATGCCTTTGCTTCAAATACCAAGTGTCTTGGCTTCGGCTCAGTGGGGTAGTGATCTCCTACGACTTCTGGATCCATCAGCGTAGAGAATTCAGCAGGAGTTGCAGCAGGTAAGTCATGAAGTTTGTGAGGTAATCCTTCGAACCGAGGTAAATTGATGATAGCCAGAAATTGGTCGACAGTCATGTGAAAAACCTGGCCTTGAATCATATAGTCAAATTTCCATGTCTTCGAGTTCTCAGGATCTCCAGAGACATAAAGTGTTGCATAAAACTGTTTGATAAGCTCGGGATTGTAACCACAATCGAGAGCAAACATCTTGTGAGCATGCAGGCTATCAATTGTCTCGGCAATGTTCTCGAAACAAGTAGTGGAGTACACCGAAGGCATATCAAGATATTGATGCTGGAAAACTCTTGCCTTGTTGTACAACACACGAGTATAATAGATAGCTTGTTCTTGGGTCCAAAACCGAAGAGAAAAAGCACTTCTGGGCTTCTCGTAGGGATTGGTACCGAAGAAAAATGGCTTGTGTTCGCGCCTTTTGAAGATGGGACCTCCTCGAGGAACATCTGAGCGGAACAAAGGCAACATTTCTCTCGGATGAGCAGAGTGAAGCAGCTCATCAATGGGAAAAACCTCAGCAGCGTTATCTGGCATCTGGAACTCTGGTTCAGCAGGTCGAGTGATAGATGATGGGATGTTGACAATATCCTGAGCCGGAGTGACTGCAGGAGCATTCTCCTCGGCCTGAGCTACGACGGCATCTCCTTCGTCGGTCTGAGCATTCTGCGCGGCCTCTTCATTTTCCATGGCCTCCAAGTCTTCATCAAATTGAGCAAAGGCATCAACCATTTCTTCGTTCGAAGAACTGGATGAGGAGGATGAAGAATTATCACTTGAACTGTCATCTCCAGAACTATTGCTTACGACAGGATCTCGTCGAGAGGAAACTGTCGTGATGTCAACATCAACATCTTCTCCTTCAGGCATAGTCCGGGCAGAAGAGTAATCTTTCTGGACTTGAGTTTCTTGCTCGACACGAGCAACTTGCTCGGTCTCTGCATGAGCTTGGATTTCAGTGGCGGGGGTGGTCGATGGAATGACATGAGGTGGAGATGGTGGGTTTGGAGGTGGTGGCGAGGCTTTTGGTGGTGAGGGTTGACGGGGTGGAGATGGAGGTGGAGGTGGAGGTGTTTGTTGTCGGGGTGGAGGTGTAGGTGTTTGTTGTCGAGGCGGTGAACTTGTTTGGCGAGGTGGTGGAGTTTTCTTACGGGGAGGAGTGGGTTGCTTGGTGGGGTTTGGTTCAATTTCTTGTCGTTCTGTGGTAGCAACGACCTCGGTGGACTTGGACTTCTTTGCATTCTTCTCGATCTCTGGCGTCCCACGCTCAGAGGTTGGGGCAGCAGACCTTCTCTTTCGAGATTGTCTTTGGAACAGAGCATCATTATGCTCTTTGCAAACAGCAGACACAACTTGTTTTACCTTGTCAAACACAGTAGTTAAATTTTCCTTCTGAGTCCTCCTGGAAGCTTCAGCAGATGCAATCTTGGACTTGAAAAAATTTCGGGACTCAATGTCCTCGGTTTCCTCTTGGAGTTGCCTGGTGTAAAACCTGACTTGCTCCTTATCCTTTCGATCCTGGGTGATGTAGCTTTCCCAGCGTATCATGTATCGAGCAACATGCTCTTGGATTTCAGCAGGAACATCATCCTCGGAAGTGACTTTGCTCCGTGTAGTAGCCATTTTCCAGAGAATGTGAGATATATGTGCAGCATCCCAAGGAGCATTGGCATTTGATTCTCCTTCATTGGAACTCTCTTCATCGGCACGAGGACCGGAAACAGCTGGTGCAACAGAGGCAGGAGCTGGTGCAGCTCGAGGAACTGGAGCAGCTTGAGCCTTCTGTCTTGCCTCCTTGGCTTTCTTTTCGGCTTCCTTGGTGGCCTTGGCAGCAGCAATGTGTTTTGAGACCACTGCTTTATCCTTCGAGGCACTAGGGGCCTCAGCATTCTTCTTCGAAGCACTAGGGGCTATTACCTTTTCTTTCGTGACTGTGGGAGTCACAACTTTCTCGGTGACTTTTTCTTTCGGGACACTAGGGATAGTGCCTGCAGAAATCTGTCGTCGATATTTTTCACTAACCAAATGGAGAATACCAACCTGTTGAGCAACCAGAGCCTTTTTATGCTCGGGCTGACTGTGAAAGTTTAGGAGCTTAGAATTAATCAAGTCTTTTTCCTCTTGTTCCTTTTGCTTGGCCAGCCTTTCCTTTCGCTGAATAAGCGTTTCATCATCTTCACCAACTTGAGCTTGCTTTCCCTTCGTTGGAGCCGAAGGTTTTGGTTGGCGAGCAGGAACAGGTGGAGCAGATGAAATAGGCGGATCTGTGACCAAGTTGGTCAAGTCAATATTTCCTCGAGGAGCCTGTGGAGCTGGCTCCTGGATCCTTATGCCTCTACTGCTCGGCTTTTTCTTCAGAGGTAAGTCCTCGACATCAGCCTCTGTACCAGGGTCTTGATCATCTGAATTAGCTTCTCCTTCGGAGCTTGCATCAGGAGGTGAAACTATTACAACCTTTTTCTGTCTCTTGGCAGACTTCTTGCCACCTTTCGATTTGGCGTTAGGGCCAACATCCTCAGCAGATTTAGCAGCCGCAACTTCCTTTCGTGCTTTGGCTTCTTTCCTCTTTTGTGCTCGAGCTTCTCGAGCTGCAACGAGCTCTTTAAAATCATCAGGAGTTTTGAGAGCTGTAGGGTGAGCATCAGTAGTAGGAGGTGGTCGATTATCCTTCGTCCACTTTGGCCTTAACGATTTGACATCAGACCAGGGATTCTTCATGGCGAACAGCCTCTCCCAGCGAGGCAAAAGGGACTTGTACTCATACCAACGAAGAGCTTGAAGCCTTCGTATCTCTTGCAGACGATTTTCTCTCGTACGTTCATCCTCAGAACCTGAAGGTGTTCTCAAGTTCTTCTCTATGATCAACTCCTCAGATAAACCTTCAGAGTTGTTGGTGATTCTTGTTCTGCCACCCACACGCTTGGGTGCTCTAATATTTCCTTCGTTGCCAGACATTTTCCTGCAAAATAGAAAGGTACGAGGGAATATAGGAAAGGTGTGAACAAGTACCAGCAATAACGAGAAGAAACATTTTGAATGCAGCAATCATATCGAGAGATTTGTCTTAACGCAAGTTTTCATGAAAGTGCTAGGCTAGATTTTCATCGGGTGGAAATCTAACGAAGAACTTGTATGAATAAATCGCACAAGATTAAATCTATCGAAACGATACTGTAGGATTTGCCTAAGTGAGAGAATCCGAGGGATTTCTTACCAAGGACAGATGGGGAATCGACAGAAAAGCTAGAAACAGATTTCCCAAGTTTCAAAGATCCAAACGGATCAAACAGACTTAAAAGAAATCACAAAAAAAAATCAACACAAAGGCTGGAAACGATGAACAGAACGAGATAGAATCGAATCCAGAGCCACACATACCCTAACTTGGTGATGTGAGGCGACTACGGCGACGCGGATGAAGATCTTCGTCGACGGGAACGCCTCCGGCGGCTTCCTTCCGGCAGTTAAGCGGCGAGGGAGTCGACGGCGACGAGACAGCACGGCGGCGCGCGAGAGAGAGAGAGAGAGCTTCTGGAGGCGAAGAGACGAAGTCGAAGGAATAGCGATGTCTAAGCCGGTGGAGTGGATCAGTATTTATAAGGGGAGGTCTGACAGAGCTGTCAGATCTGATCCAACGGCGCAGGTTTCGCGTCTCTCCGCATTCAACGGACGGATTTTGTGGCGGTAATCGCGGGAAAAATCCCAACGAACCGAAAGATAGTTGCTCCACGTCCGAGACCAAACTCATCGAACATCGAGTAAAAAGAAGATAAAACTTCGATAGATTTTCCTTCTGAATCAATGACATTCGAAGGGAATCTTGATCGAGTACAATATATACATGTTCACGAGAGAAAAGCATAGAAGAGGTAGGGATAGAATAGAGGGAAAACAGGGTCCGATGCTTAATCAGTCCGAGAAAAAAAAAAGCGATAAAACTCGGAATGATAAGTGATAGGACAACACCAAGCGAACAAAAATAAACGAAAAGGAAACACGATAGAAAATTAACGAAAGTAAATATCAATGAAAATTTATAATACATAATACCGATGGTTATGATCTTACTGCACATTGCGTGAGTCCAAGATGTTCAACTCACACCTCAGTGTACAGAACCTCTTTTCATCCAAGGGCTTTGTGAATATATCAGCCAATTGTTCTTCGGTGCGAACATGACTGATAACAATATCTTCTCGCTGAACATGATCTCGAAGAAAATGATGACGAATATCAATATGCTTCGTTCGAGAGTGTTGCACTGGATTATGAGCAATTTTGATTGCACTCTCGTTATCACAAAGCAATGGAATTTTCTTCACAAAAATACCATAATCTTTCAGCGTTTGTTTGAGCCACAGAATCTGAGTGCAGCATGAACCGGCAGCAATATACTCGGCTTCAGCCGTAGAAATAGATACGCAATTCTGTTTCTTCGACGCCCAACAGACAAGAGATCTACCGAGAAAATGACATGTGCCTGAGGTAGATTTCCTGTCGACTCGATCACCAGCCCAGTCGGAATCTGAATAACCAACGAGATCAAACTGGGCACCCTTGGGATACCAAAGACCCAAGGTTGGTGTGTGAGCCAGATATCGAAGGATTCGCTTGACAGCAATATGATGAGATTCCTTCGGATTTGCCTGAAAACGAGCACACATACAAACTGATAGCATAATGTCAGGTCTAGATGCACAAAGGTAAAGAAGCGAACCGATCATCGAGCGATATTTCTTCTGATCGAAAGGTTTGCCCTTCTCATCTGCATCTAGATGAACATTAGTAGGCATTGGAGTCTTGATAGTTTTGCAACTGACAAGATCAAACTTCTTCAGGCAATCTCTGAGATACTTCTCTTGTGAAATGAAAGTACCATTCTTCTGTTGACGGATTTGAAGCCCGAGAAAGAACTTCAATTCTCCCATCATTGACATTTCATATTTCTTCGACATCATGCGAGCAAATTCTTCGCTAATATCAGGGTTAGTACAGCCAAAAATAATATCATCGACATAAATTTGACACACAAAGAGATCATTTTTGTATGCACGAGTAAAAAGAGTCGGATCAGTTGTTCCTGGTTTGAAGCCCTTCTTAAGAAGAAAATCCTTCAGTGTTTCATACCAAGCACGAGGTGCTTGCTTTAACCCATATAGGGCCTTGTGCAATCTGTACACCTTATCAGGATTCTTCGGGTCTTCAAAACCTGGTGGCTGCATAACATACACTTCTTCTTCGATCTCACCGTTGAGAAAAGCACTTTTGACTTCCATTTGATATAGCAATATACCATAGTAATTGGCAAAAGCAAGCATGACGCGAATGGATTTAAGACGAGAAACTGGTGCATAAGTCTCACCAAAATCAATACCTTCGATTTGGGTGTAGCCTTGTGCAACCAGTCGAGCTTTATTCCTTACCACTATGCCATCTTCATCTTGCTTGTTGCGAAAAATCCACTTCGTACCAATGATATTATGCTTCGTGGAATCAGGTCTATCGACAAGGGACCATACTTTATTTCTCTCAAACTGGTTAAGTTCTTCGAGCATGGCAGTCATCTAGTCTGAATCTCTCATGGCTTCATCAAATTTTGAAGGTTCTAGCATGGATACAAACGAAAAATTTCCACAGAAGTTAGCTAATCGAGTACGAGAACGAGTGGTGGGACGGCCTGGTAAACGAATTTCTTCGAGAATTGAGTCGACATCCACTCTTCTACGAACACGAGGAAAAGTTTCTTCATATTGTGGATCAGGTTGATCTTCGGGATCAGCTTGTCCCTCAGGATCATTTCCTTCGGGTTCAGCTTGTCCTTCGGGATCAACATATTCTTCGTTTATGCGTTCTCCTTCGACCTGTGCATCAATTTCTTCAGGATGTTGATCTCCAGCGCCCCGGGCTATGTGTGGGAACATTGGACCATCATCATCCCTGTTTGCTTGTTGAGCATTTCCTTCGACAGGCCGAATATCTCCAATAGCCATGTACCTGATAACTTCATCCAAAGGTGGTTCATCCAGGTTAAGAGGTAATTGCTCCTTTTGAGAGCCGTTAGTTTCATCAAATCGAACATTTACAGTTTCTACAACTTTGCCAAGATGTGAGTTGTAAACTCTGTAAGTGTGAGAATTCGAACCATAACCTAGAAGAAAACCTTCGTGAGCCTTTGGGGCAAACTTGGAGCTGTGATTCATGTCTGTGATGTAACATGGAGCACCAAAAACCCTGAGATATGACACATTTGGCTTTTTACCAATGATGAGTTCATGTGAAGTTTTCTTCAGAAACTTATGCAGATAAACCTTGTTGATGATATGACATGCAGTGTTGATAGCTTCGGCCCAGAACCTGATAGGAGTCTTGTATTCAGCAAGCATTGTTCTGGCCATTTCAATAAGTGTTCGATTCTTTCTCTCGACCACACCATTTTGTTGCGGTGTATAGGCAGCCGAGAATTCATGAGTAAAGCCATATTCATCAAGAAATTCTTCGATATGAGTATTTTTGAATTCTGTACCATTATCACTTCTGATATGCTTGAGAGATAATTCATATTCAGTTTGAGCTCTCTTTGCGAAAGTTTTGAAAATATCAACAACCTTGCTCTTGTCATCTAGAAAGAAAACCCAGGTATATCGAGAGAAATCATCAACAATAACCAGACCATACTTGTTACCTCCAAGACTAGCATAATTTTGAGGACCGAATAAATCCATATGAAGTAATTCAAGAGGACGAGTAGTAGTCATGACGGTTTTTGCAGAGTGATGTTTCTTGGCAATCTTTCCTGCTTCACAGGCACTGCATAGACGATCTTTATCGAATTTTACATTATCAATTCCAATGATGTTCTTCTTCGAGATAAGAGTTTGAAGATTTTTCATCCCTGCATGACCAAGTCTTCGGTGCCATAACCAACCAGAAGTGGCTTTGGCCATTAAACATGTGGACACAGCAGGTCCCGAAGAAAAATTAACGACGTAAAGATCACCCTGGCGATATCCTTCGAACACAAAGGAATAATCATCCTGTGGAAAGACAACACAATGAGACGCATAAAACAGAACAAGCATACCCATATCACAAAGTTTCGATATAGACATAAGATTATATCCTAGAGATTGTACAAGCAAAACCTTATCAATGTGCTTGTCTTTCGATATAGCAACTTTACCCAAACCAAGTACTTTCCCTTTGTTGTTGTCACCGAAGGTAATATATTTCTGTGAAGATTCAGATAGTTTTTCCTCGGCGAACAACTCTTTGTCTCCGGTCATATGATTTGTACATCCACTATCCATGACCCATTCGGATCCACCGGAGACATAGCCCTGCAGAAGAATTAGTTCTTCTTAACCACCCACAAACGAGCAGGTGACTTAGAAGGCATGGTAGAGCTAGATGGATCAGCAATATTATATCGAACAGGATTGCATTGTCGATCAGGACCATCAAGCACACCATAAATATAATTCCTCGATGAGGGGTTAGAGTAACGATGGGTAATTGCAATTTTGGTGCGATTGTCACGATGGCGATAAACATTTCTATCTATACGATAGTAATCCTTTTGGGGAACATTTGAAGCAGGCACCAAGGGTTCATTTCTATCCTCGAGAGAATAGTAGTGATTCGGTGGCACTGAGGATTTTCCCTGCATAGAATGGTTAGGGGGCAGTTTTTCTACGAGAGATTTGCGAACCCAAATCTGTCGCTTATAGAGACCATTCTTCGGAGGAGTACCAATGAATTCAGCTGACACCTTTCCTTCCTGATCTTTGACAAGCTTGTAGTCAGAATCAAGTGATTCATCAACAATAGCTTTGTCAATTTGGCAACTGAAACCTGAAAGGTTAGCAATATCAATGGGCTTTTCTTTCGCAAGAACCCAGACAGTTTTAGGATACTTCTTGGGTTCCCAGTAGGCTCCATCAGGATTGATTTTCCTTTCGAAGCCAATTCCTTCGTTTTGGGGATTTCTGTGAAGAAGAGCCTTTCAAAGGATATCACATAAGTACTGGTGTCCCTGCACACTTTTGAACATGCCTGTTTCAAATAAATTCTTCAACCTGAGGAGTTCCTCGGTAATGGTTTCCTCGTTCGAGGGGTTAGCATCATCGATAACAATAGGTTGCTTTCCTTTCGATCTCTCAGAAATAGACTCAATTTTACTTCGTTCCAAACAGGTTAAGCAAGGTGAAGTAGATTAATTTTTAGTTTCTGAGCCTTGTTGAGCCATGAGCGTGAGATTGACACTTTCCAACTCTTCATTAGCCTCTCTCAGTTTCTCGAGAGCCATTTTCCCTTGAAGTAATTCATAGGTTAGCTTCTCGTAGTCCACTGAGAGAAGATCATGCCGAGAGGAAAGCTCATCATACTTTTCCTTCAGAGCAACATGCTCATTTGTCAAAGTTTGACCCTTCTCAATCTCATCGATCAACAAGGTCTCAGATTTTTGAATGGTTTCACTTAGAGAATCTAGCTCATCTTGTTGGATAGAAGCAATTTTAGCAAGTTTAGCATAGCTTATCCTAGAGTCACTTTCATAAGCAGATCCATCAGAAGTATCGTAGGATTTCTTAGATGAGGATACCTTAGCCTTGGCCATGAAGCAGTAAGCGGGAGATTCATCTTCACTGCTCTAGTTGGAGAAGAATGAACTTGAATTCTTGTTCGAGGCGAATGCTATCCCAGCAACACCATCAGATTCAGAACCAGAACCAGATCTTGACTTTGATCCTGCTTCAGAACCGGAAGCTTCATCTTCAGAGTTCATCTCTTTACCCAGATAGGCTTTGGCTCGGTGTGAATTCTGTCGACGAGAGGAATGTGATTTAGAGGAAGAACCCTCTCGATGCTTGTGATACTTCTTCTTCTTGTCATCATCAGAACCATCTTTCTTGTCTTTTCTGGACCTTGAATCATATTTCTTCGAATCGTGGTTTTTGCTCGATCTGTAAGACTTGCTCGAAGAGCTGCTGTGAGAGTGCTTTGATTTATGTTCAATTTCCCAGAGAGGACAATCAGTAATGAAGTGACCTGGCTTCTTGCACTTATAGCAACAGTTATCTTTCGCTGAAGAGTTTCTGGATGATGATCGATGTTGAGATGAATTACTTGAATGTCTTGAAGAATAGTTTTTCTTCAGTGAAGAGGAGTTCCTTCTCTGAAAGCGATTGAATCTTCTCATTATCAGTGCCAGATCTTTTCCAATGTTCTCGGGGTCATCTGAGGCACAACCCGATTCAGAACTAGCTTCAGGAGAGGAGTGATGTGAAGCTCTGGCCTTCAGTGCATGAGATTTTCTTCGACCCCCATTGACGTCACGTTTCTCATCTTCTTCCATCTCGAAAGTATTAAGCCTTTCAAGAATATCAGCGGCAACCATATCCTTGAAATCAGTTCTTTCCTTAATCATCAGGACAATGTGATCGAAGGAATCATCAAGAGAACGGAGCAAGGTTCTGACAATAATCCGATTGGTAATGTCATCTGCACCGAGGGAAATTAGTTCATTTGACAGCGCAGTGAGTCTGCTGTATATGGAACAAACTTTTTCTCCCTCGTGCCTCTTGAACCGATAGAACTTGCTTCGAAGGGTGTCAATTCGAGCATCTTTCTGAGTAGAGACACCTTCACCAATCTTCTCGAGATAATCCCAAACACCTTTGGCCGAAGGAATATTCTTGACCTCATGATATTTTTCAGGAATCAGATGATTTGTGATGAATACCCAGACTTCACCATCTAGCTCTATCTTCTTTTCCTCTTCAGAAGTGATGGCATCAGTGTCCTTGAAAGTTACACCATTCTTGACAACTTCCCAAGCGGCAGAGTTGATAGCCATGATATTCCTCTTCATTTTGTCCTTCCAATAGGGATAGTCCTTCCCATTGAAAATAGGGATTGGTTCCCCCGAGCGAACAGCTGCAAACGACATTCTTGACAACACTCCAGGTTGTTAGACCAAAATACGCAGAACGTAGGGAGTGCCTAGCTCTGATACCAATTGAAAGCTCAAGAATGATCAGAGGGGGAGGGGGTGAATGATCACTTCTAAAAATTCTAAGGAACTTAGAAGGAAATCATGCAAACATCGAAGGACTAAAGGCATCTCGAAGGAAATACAGTATCGAAGGTAATGCATAGCTCGAAAGGATTGAGAGCGAAGGAAAACATCGAAGGCAAGCAGGCTACGAGTAAATGCTTGAAGTAAATGCTAGAAGGAAAACGAGCCTGACACAGCGATGTTTGGTAAACCAGTTCACACTCTGCAAAGTGCTACGTCTGGTTGGAGGGACTGGTGATTGAACACCTGGAGCAAAACTCTCTCCGTCCTATTCTCCACTGCAACAAACTCCTCGAGCTTGTCCAGTTTTCACTCGTGGTAGATGATTCAGGACATCTCCGAGACCTTTACAAACTTCCTTCAGCAGTGACAATTACTCTTCGACTGCTTGACAGGCGACGCCTAACCGTCTAGGAGACTTGCAGTTCTCCAAGATAAAAAGATCGGCTAATATCAACCTAAGTCTCCATGAATTGCTCAACTCAGTTCAGACTTGGGTGTAGGTTTTCTCTCGATGAATCTCTTTGGGATGCTCTCAGACTTCTGTCTTAGAATCTTCAGTGGAGCAGCCCACCCGAAATGGCGGGTAGGTGCGGGGTATTTATAATTGGCTATCCCGAAGGGTAAAATGACTGAAGTGACCCGATGCAACCGCTTGACGCGTGTCCACAACGGTCGGATTCCAATCACTGCGCAACTTTACTTGAGGAACAAGTAAGCTGACTCACCGAACGAGTTCTCTCTCGAAGGCACGAAGTGCAATGACTTTGCCTTCGAGCTATTCGCTCGACTCGGTGAGATTTCTCTCGGTAGGCTTTTGTGGGTTTTGGTTGAGCAGAGCGAATTCACTTCGACAAAGATCTCAACTAGCAAACCCCTCTTAATAGTACGGTTTTTCCTACGACTCAAGAAAATAAAGAGAACTAGCAAAAAGACTAAGTCTTCGACCCGCTTCAGCTTTCTCCTCGTTGCGCTTTTGCTCGAGAGAAACATCTTCTTCGACAACATTTTTAGGGGTCGTCTTCCTTCAAAGGCTTCGGTAGATGACTGCAGCTTTACTGCAGTGAGTTGTCCTTCGACCTTCTACTTGCAAACTCCATTCTTTCGGAACCTAAGTATCTGTTTATACTCGAAAACAATATTAGTTCCACTTCTGCTTTGTCCAACAATGTCCAAAACCTACGGGGGCAAAACTTGCTCTTACAAAACCCTTGGCATGATAGGCTCTGTCATCATAAACCTCCTTATATCCTTCCTCAAAACAGCCACCATACCTACCTATCAAGGCATTTCCATAGCCTTTCCGAGATATATTGCCATGCAACATCCATTTTCTCATGACTTATACCTTTGCATACTTCATGATAGTTACATCTTGTTTATGATTTGAGTACTTTGTAAAGTGTGAAAGATCTTCTATATTTTTTGTAATATATAGAGTGTTTCTCCTAAAGTGAGGAAAAGATCCCAAAGTGGACAAATTAAAAGATCCCAAAGAGGACAAATGAAAAGATCCCAAAGAGGACAAATGAGAGAAATAGAAAGAGCCATTGAGGCCACCAAAAAATACAAAAAAATAGAAAAATAAGAGAAAAAGAAATAAAAAGAGAGAAGGGGGCACACTACTATTCCTTTTGAGAGATCCACACTCGTACTCCCTCTTATATCTTGTACTCCATAGAGATTATCATTTATGCATATAGCTATGTGGGGACCTTCACACTATAGAACTTGGCTTGTATATTCCAATGATGAGCCTCCTCAAATGAGCCCGAGGTCTTCTTGAGCAAGCAAGTTGGATGCATCCCCACTAGTTCCATTGGAGAGCTTACCTTAGCTCATATGTGCATCCGTTGCATGACAATCCCTACTCCTCACATCATATCTCTCATTTGGCTTTCTCTCGCCTATGATTGTCCTCATTGATGTGAGCCTTTCACACTTTTTTGTCTTCCTCCTCCACCATATTATCTCTTTGCCATCCTAAGTGTCAACTTTCTTGCTTATGCTCATCCATTGCATGAGTGCTCAAAATGTCTCAAAGGAGTGGATCATTTTGACTTGTACCTGGCTAGTGCTCTGGGATGAGTCAAGATAAGATTCCAAAGAAGACCAAGTGTGAAACTTTAGTAGATTGAGTTCTCAACACAAAAATACTTTTTCCTGTATATCCCTATCCCCTTTCTTGCACACAAACACCATTTGGAGACATTTGAGTCACGAACAGCGAGAGCTCTTGCATCTTTATGTTCTTATGTTGCTTGTTTCAATGCTAAATATAGACTCTTGCCTGTTATGACTTGAATTGAATTACATGCTTTGATTGCTTTACTTAAAAGTTCTTATATGGTTGTTAGCATGTCACCACAGAAATTATGCTTTTATCATTTACCTACTTGAGCACGAGCAGGAATTAAGCTTGGGGATGTTGATACGTCGAAAACGTATATATAATTTCTTCTTGCTCCATGCCTCTTTTGTGTGATATTGCTATGATATTGATGAACTTCCATACACTTTTGATCATATTTGGACTAACCTATCAACTCAGTGCACCCCAGTGCCAGTTCCTGTTTTCTGCTGTTTTTCTATTTCAGGTTTCCCCCATATTAAAAGTGCTCCAAAAATTCGGGAAAATCCAATAAAAAATCAGCGTAGAAGAAGCTTCGGGAATGACCGAGGGGGGGGGGGGGGCAGAGGGGACCCACCAGGGCCCCATGCGCCCACCCGGCGCGCCCTAGGGTGTGGCCGCGCCAAGGGGCCGCCTGGACCCCTGGTGGCCTCCCTGGATGCCCCCTTCTCCCATATAATACTCGTGACGTGAAACCCCCGTGAGGGGAACCCTTTTTTCACAATCTCTCCTCTGTTCCGCCGCCGCCGCTCTTCCAAGATCGGGAGCACCAGAAGACCTCTTCCCGGCACCCTGCCGGAGGGAGGAACCACCTCCGGGAGCTTCTCCACCACCATGGATGCTTCCCGGATGAACCGTGAGTAGTACACCTTGGACCATGGGTCTATGATCAGTAGCTATGTGATGTTATCCTCCCCTCTTTGTTCTTCATGGATTAGACCTCGTGAGCTTCCCTACATGATCGAGGCACATATGTAATATTTCTGCTATTGCTATGCTGAGTTTGCTGGGATTCGATGAATTATGAGATTATGTTCAGATTGTGGTTGAGTAATATATTTGATTCTCCTCTTTTATATTTATGTTCTAGAGTATTTCTTGCATGTTCTTCGTTGCTGTTTATTCCTTTGGCCAAGTAGTAGGTAGTAACTCCAAGAGGGAGCGTTATGCATGATTGTGGGTTCATGCCCCCCGATGACTAGCGTGAGTGACAGAAACATGAGTCTAGGGGATGTGCTATTGCCACAAGGGGGAAAACAACAGTGCTTGTACTTGCGGGTGCAAGGATTGTTTACTTTACGCAATGTTCTTTAATGCAGTTGTCCGTTGCTTTGAGTTTACACTTTGGGTGGGATTCGCAACTTAATACCAGCGAGATGTTCTGGATAGATATCTCAAGGTGGATGATTAGTAGGTAGATGCAGATGGATTTCGGTCTACTTGTCTTGGCGTACCGCCCATGCTTTTGAGCCTCTTCCTTTCTCTATAGCATAATTAGCATTGGTTTGCGCACATAATCCTGTCAATTGCCCAGCTGTAATTTTTTTACCTCGCATGGCTGTTTTATCATCTTTTGGGAGAGAGACATCACTAGTGAACATCATAGGACCCCGGTCCATATTTCCAATACTGTTTAAACCCGCTATCAATTTACTGCTTTATTTAATTTTCAGTTGCTATCACTATCATTATTATCCCGTGCGTTTTATCCTATTTAAACAAAAAGGCCGGAGGAATTGACAACTCCTCTGTACTCGTTGGGAAGCAAAGTTATTTGCTGTGTGTGCAGGTCCAGGTGAAGTTAGCAACCTCGGTTGTAAACGGCGCCATTGTTCACTTCACCACCTTCTTGTATCTGTTGGAGTCCTATTGGTTCGACATTCAACCTTAGCATCTTCTCTAAGGGAAACTTGTTGCTGTCTACATCTCAACCTTACACTTTGGGTAGCCAACGAGGGGGCGTTAATTCGTACCATCACACCTTCGGTTTCGTCTTCTCATCAGGTAAGGGGGAGCATATATCATGCTTATAACTTTCATCTCACTCGCGCCTAGGCGTAGGATAGAACTATTGCTTGATCCTACCACTTTATATTCATGCCTCCCAAATAAACCCAAACAACCATGTCCTCAACATCCCAGTAAACCTTTTTCGGCTATGTTACTATGTTCGCTGCTAGCAGACATCCTTTAAACCAAACAGGGCAAACATGGACTTTGTTTCCTTGTTGGTCCAACCTGTCGGCTGAGGACCCTGCCTCATGTGAGAATTTACCGGCAATACAAACCTCCGACAGACGCTAGAGAGCAGATCGAGAGTGCGGCCGGCTCCTGAGCTGGATGTCGACTCACCGGGGGCCACCAGGATTTGTTCGTTATTTGCTAGAGGGACCTGTCGTTTTGGATCTCTTGGAACTAAATCATAAAATGGTTGCCTGTGATGGGTATAAAATGAGAGAGATGGGCGTGCGTGTGGAGCCTTGTAATGGGAAGTTGGTACACCCCTGCAGGGTTAAATCTTTTCGAGAAGCCGTGTCCACCGTTATGGACGACTTGAAACCTATGTCCTGTTCATAGATAACATCAACTGAATCATTTTTAATAACTTGATCAACGTGTGTGCCTTGACTGCTTCTTCTTCGTCGGGATGCGAAGAGGAGGACAAGGATAGGATAGGTGTATGCTTGCGTAAGTAGTCAATAGCATACATGTTGGATGCGATTCCTGATCGAATTCTTGGTTATCATCTTACTCTAAAATAGACCGTTAGCCACTCATATATTGCTAGTGCGTCTGCAACCTCACCAATACCCCCATCTTACCCGTGAGAAGTTAGTTAAAAGACTTTTGATACATTCTCACCCCTTTCTTTTCTTTTCCCTTTTATGTTTTCCTGATCGGCCGCTGCAGTTAATTACTACCTCGACTCTTCTTCTGGACGCCTTCGTGGAGACTCGACGACGACTAGTTTGGTGGATCCGGGCGGAGAGCCTGGACCCGTGTGGTTACGGGAATGGTGTGTTTTACCTTTTCCACTAGGCACTTGAATGTAGTCTGCACTCAGACATGTATCTTCCGCTGATGTAATGTATTAAGGTAGTTGTAAGCTGCTTGTATGAGATGTTGTATCCTTGTAGCTGTAATATTGTGATATTATATTGGAAATCCGGGGCATATGGCTTGTCATATGTCGCGGTGGGACCGATATGTGCTTCGTCCCGGGATCTGGATGGAAACATCTAGATCTGGAACAGTACCGCATATCGGGCCTTACACATATGTAATTTTCTGCTGTTGCTATGCCGAGTTTGCTGGGATCTGATGGATTATGAGATTATGTTCAGATTGTGATTGAGTAATATATTTGGTTCTTATCTTTTATATTTTTGTTCTTAAGTAATTCTTGCATGTTCTCCGTTGCCGTCTATTACTTTGGCCAAATAGTAGGTCGTGACTCCAAGAGAGAACGTTATGCTCGATTGTGCGTTCATGCCCCCCGATGACACGCTTGAGTGACAGAAACATGATTCTAGGGGATGTGTTGTTGCCACAAGGGGGAAAACAACGGTGCTTGTAACCGCGGTTCCAAGGATTGTTTACTTTACACAAAGTGATTTTTAATGCAGTTGTCTGTTGCTTTGGGTTTACACTCTGGGTGGGGCTCACAACTTAATACCAGCGAGATGTTCTGGATAGATATCTCAAGGTGGATGATTAGTAGTAGATAGAGTTGGATTTCGGTCTACTTATTTTGGCGTACCACCCATGCTTTTGAGCCTCGTCTATTCTTTGTAGCATAGTTAGCATTGCGGTGCGTTTTAATCATGTCAATTGCCCAGTTGTAATTTGTTTACCTCGCATAGCAGTTTTATCGTCTTTTGGGAGAGAGACATCACTAGTGAACATCACGGGACCCCGATCCATATTCTCTTAAATGTGTACACACTTTTTTATTTTCCTGCTTTATTTTCTAGTTGCTATCACCATTATCATTATTATCTGTTGCATTGATCCTTTGTGAACAGCAAGGCCGGAGAGATTGACAACCTCTCTGTACTCGTTGGGAAGCAAAGTTATTTGTGTTGTGTGCAGGTCCATGTTAGTTGCGCTGTAAACACCTACTTATCATCTCCGGAGTCCTACTGGAGACAAACCTTGGTATCTTCCCCAACGGAAATATGCCGCTATCCTACATCTCACCTTCCACTTGGGGTAACCAACGAGGAGAGAGTATCAAGAAAATTTCTGGCGGCGTTGCCGGGGACTCCGACTGCTAAGATAGGGGAGTTGCACACTATATTTTACCTTTGCTTTTTAGTCTTGTTAGTTTACCTTTCAGTTTTTATCTTTTTGTCCCATATCAAAAATTACAAAAAAATTCTGCCACACTTGCTGCTACTATGGGTTCCACTGAAAACACCAAGTAGTTTGACTTCACTAGTCACAACAACAAAGAATTTATCTGCACTCCTATTTCCACACCTGCCACTTCAGCTACCTCTTATGAAATTAAACCTGCTTTGCTAAACCTTGTAATGAGAGATCAATTCTCTGGTGCTAGAGATGATGCTGCTTTACACTTGAACAATTTTGTTGAGTTATGTGATATGCAAAAGTATAAAGAAGTAGAAGGTGATGTTGTTAAGCTTAAGCATTTTCCTTTCTCCTTGAGGGAAGGAGCTAAAATCGGGTTTCAATCTTTGCCTACGAATATCATAGATTTTTGGGATAAGTGCAAAGATGCTTTTATTGGGAAGTACTACCCACCTGCTAAAATTATCCAATTGAGGAGTAACATTATAAATTTTAAGCAATTGGATAATGAACACGTTGCCCAAGCTTGGGAACGTATGAAATCTCTTCTTAAAAAGGTCCCTACACATGGTTTGACTACTTGGATGGTTCTCCGGACTTTTTATGCAAGCTTGAACTTTACCTCGCGGAACCTGTTAGATTCGGCCACGGGAGGAACCTTTATGTCAACTACACTTGGTGCTGCAACGAAACTCCTAGATGACATGATCACCAACTATTCCCAAAGGCACACCGAACACGCTCCAACAGGTAGGAAGGTAAACTCTGTCGAGGAGATTACCTCCCTAAATGAAAAAGTTGACTTGATTATGTCTCTACTTACCAGGCAACCCTCTATTGATCCTCATGATGTTCCTTTAAATTCTTTGGTTGCTTAGGAACAAGTAGATGTGAACTTTATTGCTAGAAACAACTTCAACAACATTGCTTATAGGGGCAATTTTGCTAGAAATCCTAGAATGTTTCCATCCAACTATGGGAACAACAACACCTATCCTACCAACAAGAACCCCACTTCTGAACTAGAAAGCATGTTTAGAGACTTTATCACTACCCAAAAAGCCTTCAACAAGAATGTAGAAGAGAAATTAGCTAAATTAGATAAACTCTCTTTGAAGGTAGATAGCTTAGCCCTTGATGTTGAGATTCTTAAAATTATAACCTCTCCCCTTGAGAAGAGGAAGGCCACTCTTATTAATGCTATCCAATTACAAATTAATGAAAATATTAGGATGATGGCTAAACTTAAAGAAAGATGGGCTAGAGAAAAAGAGGAAGATGATAGAATTAAGAGCCTTCCTACACACCACACAGTTTCTACTATCCAAATTGTTGAGGACACCAAAACTATTAGCACCCAACACACTCCTAGTCCCATTGGACCTATTAATGGTGATGCTAATACCGCAACTGTAGAAGAAGAAGCCTATATGAACATAGAGGGTTTCAAACAAGTGAGCCCATATGACACTACTACCACCTTTGATAGTAGTGATATTGATTTTGATAGTTTCGACCTCTCATAATTTAGTAGCTTGGTACACAAAATCTCTAGAGACCCCAACACTAGCACACTTAATCCTTCCTTCACGGAGCATATCACTAATGCTCTCGTCAAAGATAGGGAGGATAAGCTTAGAGTAGAAGCCTCCACACCTACAAATCTAGAGGATGGTTGGGATCCTATGATAAAATTGAATTGAATAACTTCTCTTGCTAGGCTTTATGTGATGTTGTAGCTAGTACCTCCGTTATGCCCAAAAGAATGTATGCCATGTTTGAATTGAAACCTTTTGATCCTTGTTCTTTTGGTGTTCGTCTCGTTGATTCTTCCGTAAAGAAACCTCTGGGGAAGATCGACGATGTTCTTATCATTGTCAATGAAAATTATGTTCCCGTTGATTTTAATATTATGGATATAGAGTGTGAACCTTTATTTCCAATTATTTTGGGATGTCCTTTTCTTTGCACCGTTGGTGCTGTTATTGACATGAAAGAGGGGAATATAAAATTTAAAATCCCTCTCAAAAAGGGGATGGAACACTTCCCTAGAAATAAAATCAATTTACCTTTTGAGTCCGTTACGCGGGCTAGCTATTCTCTCTCTCTTGATAAAACTTGATTCTTCTTTTGCTTTATGCCTAGCTTAAAGGCGTAAAAGAAAGCGCTTGTTGGGAGGCAACCCAAGATGTTTTTACTTCTGTTTTTAGTGGTCTTGATGATTCTTACTACTTTAGCAACATAATTGTATCTTTATTTTTAAGCTTTGTGCCAAGTTATAGCCTCTTATGATAAGGGAAGCAAAAGTTGTGACATGCTGTCCAGAAAACAGATTATGTCTGCCTGACGGAAAAATCGAAACAAATCACCAGTTCATCTTTTTGAGCTGAATTTTTTACACAACATGCTCTATACAATTGTGAAACTTTCATACGTTCTGAGTTTTTTATTTGAGTTGTAGAGGTACCCCGAAAAAATTATTTACTACCTGTTGTTCTGTTTTTCACAAATTCTGCCACGTTTTTCCTTTCCTCACTTTTGCAAACCTTAAGCTTGCTTTTTATTTAAAAACTTTTTGGAAATATTGATAAACAGTAGCTCTTCAAGAATATCTTTATTTACAGTAGAGGAAAATTATTTTATTAAGGATACTAACCTCTCTAATCAGCTTATGATGAGTTATGTATGAAGGGAGTTTTCAAGTGTGCGAGGGAAGATGATGAAAGAAGATCCGGGAGTGTCAAACGCTCAACCTTGGGGATGCCCCCATGCATCCCCAATAAATATTCAACGAGACTCAAGCGTCTAAGCTTGGGGATGCCCCCGTGCATCCCCTTCTCCATCAACAATCATTAGTTCGTCCTTCGCCTCACTATATTTTTATCACTTCATGCGTTATGTGCTATGCTTGCAGCATCTCGCTCTTTGGTTTACTTTTTAGTTTTTTTAGCTTTGATTTCTGTTCATAACAAGTTAGAACCCATCTTACTTCGTGTGGGGGAGAAACACGATCCACTTCAATCTAGAACACATCATAGGATTTTTTTCATGCCTATCTTTCTCTGTTGTGTGTTCTTTATCTTTTCGTAGCTAATGCCATGTTTAGTTTTAGTTTTAGTTTTTATTTTGCAAGAGCCTTGGCTTTTGTTTAGTTTGTTGCTGGAACTCTCTTTAGTTTTCATGTTTATCTTGTTAAGAGAGTTGGTTGTTGCACTGAGTTGTGTCTTGTCTTGAAAGTAGGTAATTGAGGTTGCTATTTAATTTTAGTAGTAACTTGCAATAGTTTTGAGGTATTGTTGTGAGTAATGTTTGGAATTTTGGTGTCAAGAGCTCTAGCCTATTAGTGATAGGTGTCGTATTTTGGACAATTCGTGTTTATTTTCAAAACCTACAAAACTAGTTGAGAACTCTAGCTACTAGATGGATCACTAATTTTTTGCGGGATCGGATATTAGAGTACACTCACGTACCATGAGCCGAGGATGCGCAAAGATGACCAAACCCCCATACACTCCTCCTGGGGGTACTTGTCTCTTTGCGAACCTCCTCATTATATTTAGAGTTACCGATAATAAGTGCATGAGTTCTTCGGACTAATGTAAGTATGGAAAGTTGACACTTCCACCTCCTCATATTTTCTAGCCTCTTCCATACCGTGCATTGCCCTTTTATCACTCTAAGAGTTGGCGTCCACCTCGCCGGTGCATCCAAACCCTTGGAATGACACACTCTGTCATCATAAACCTCCTTATATCTTTCTTAAAAACAGCCACCATACCTACCTATCAAGGCATTTCCATAGCCTTTCCGAGATATATTGCCATGCAACATTCACCTCTTCATGACTTGATCTTCATGTCATAAATATTCCTTCTACACTGGCAGTGTCATACTTTGCATACATCATGATAGCTACATCTTATTTATGTTTGAGTACCTTGTAAAGTGTGAAAGATATTCTATACCCTCATGTAAAATAGAGTGTTGCCCTTAAGTGAGGAAAATATCCCAAAGTGGACAAAATAAAAGATCCGAAAGAGGAAAAATGAGAGTTAAATAGAAAGAGCCATTGAGGCCACCAATTTTTTTTCAGAAAAATAGAAAAGAGAAAAAGAAAATAAAAAGAGAGAAAGGGGCAACACTACTATTCCTTTTGAAAGATCCACACTAGTACTCCCTCTTATCCTTGTATTCCATAGAGATGATCATTTATGGATATAGCTAGGTGGGGACCTTCACACTATAGAACTTGGCTTCCATATTCAAAGGATGAGCCTCCTCAAATGAGCTCTAGGTCTTCATGAGCGAGGAAGTTGGATGCACCCCACTAGTTCCATTGGAGAGCTTTTCTTAGCTCATATGTGCATCCATTGCATGACAATCTCTACTCCGCACATCATATCTATCATTTGTCCTTCTCACCTATGATTGTCCTCATTGATGTGAGCCTTTCTAACCATTTTGTCTTCGTCCTCCACCATACTTCTCTCTTTGCCATCCTAAGTGTCAACTCTCGTGCTTACGCTCATCCATTGCATGAGTGCTCGAAATATCGAAAAGGAGTGGATCAAATTCACTTGTTCCTGGCTAGTGGTCTGGGGACGAGTCATGATAAGATTCCAAAGAAGACCAAGTGTGAAACTTTAGTAGATTGAGTTCTCATCAAAAAATACTTTTTTCTCGTATTCCCATATCCCTTTTCTTGCACGCAAACACCATTTCGAGATATTCGAGTAACGGACAGCGAGAGCTCTTGCACCTAATGTTCTTTCATTGCTTGTTTCAATGCTTATATAGACTCTTGCATGTTATGACTTGAATTGAATCACATACCTTGATTGCTTTACTTTTCAAAGTTCTTATATGGTTGCTAGCATGTCACCACAGAAATTATGGTTGTTATCATTTACCTACTTGAGGACGAGCAGGAATTAAGCTTGGGGATGTTGATACGTCCCAAATGTATCTATAATTTTTGCTTGCTCCATGCATGTTTTGTGTGATATTGCTATATTCTAGATACACTTTCATACACTTTTGATCATATTTGGACTAACTTATTAACTCAGTGCACCATAGTGCCAGTTCCTGTTTTCTGCTATTTTTCTATTCCAGGTTTCCCCCATATTAAAAATGCTCCAAAAATTCAGGAAAAATCGGATACAAAATCAGCGCAACGGTACCTTCCGGAATCACCAAAGTGGGGCCAGACGGCCACCATAAGGGACCCAGGCGGCCACCTGGCGCGGCCTAGGGCTTGGCCGCGCCAGGGGGGCGTCTGGACCCTTGGTGGCCCCCCTGGCTGCCCCCCTTTTCCTATTTATTCTTCGTGTCGTGAAACCCCTGAGGTCAGACCTTTTTTTGCGATCTCACATTTGTTCCACCGCCACCGCGCTTCCAAGATCGGGAGCGCCATCAGCCCTCTTCTCGGCACACAGCTGGAGGGAGGATTGACCTCTGGGAGCTTCCCGTCCACCATGGACGCTTCCCGTATGTGCCTTGAGTAGTTTCCCTTGGACCATGGATCCGTGATTAGTAGCTATGTGATGTTCTCCTCCCCTCTTTGTTCTTCATGGTTTAGTCCTCGTGAGCTGCCCTACATGATCGAGGCACATATGTAATTTTCTGCTGTTGTTATGCTGAGTTTGCTGGGATCTGATGGATTATGAGACTATGTTCAGATTGTGATTGAGTAATATATTTGGTTCTTATTTTTATATTTTTTGTTCCTAAGTAATTCTTGCATGTTCTCCATTCCTGTTTATTGCTTTGGCCAAGTAGTAGGTAGTAACTCCAAGAGGGAACATTATGCTCGTTTGTGGGTTCATGCCCCCCGATGACACGCTTGAGTGACAGAAACATGAGTCTAGGGGATGTGCTCAAGCGGGAAAACAACAGTGCTTGTAACCGCTGTTGCAAGGATTGTTTACTTTACGGAAAAGTGCTTATTAATGCAGTTGTCTGTTGCTTTGGGTTTACACTTTGGGTGGGGCTCACAATTAATACCAGCGAGATGTTCTGGATAGATATCTCAAGGTGGATGATTAGTAGTAGATGCAATTGGATTTCTGTCTACTTATTTTGGCGTACCGCCCATTCTTTTGAGCCTCGTCCTTTCTTTGTAGCATAGTTAGCATATCGGTGCGTTTTTAATCCTGTGAATTGCCCAGCTGTAATTTGATTACCTCACATAGCAGTTTTATCGTCTTTTGGGAGAGAGACATCACTAGTGAACATCACGAGACCCCGGTCCGTATTCTCATCACTGTTTACACGCTCTTTTATTTTCCTGCTTTTACTTTCTAGTTTCTATCACCATTATCATTATTATCTGTTGCGTTGATCCTTTGTGAACAGCAATGCCAGAGAGATTGACAACCTCTCTGTACTCGTTGGGAAGCAAAGTTATTTGTGTTGTGTGCAGGTCCATGTCAGTTGCGCCGTTGCCACCTACTTATCATCTACGGAGTCCTACTGGAGAAAAACCTTGGTATCTTCACCGAGGGAAATTTGCCGCTATCCTACATCTCACCTTCCACTTGGGGTAACTAACGAGGAGAGAGTATCAATCCCATAGATTCAGATGAGTTCTTAGAGGACGATGACGACAAGGCCGACCCCTCTTTGGCGGGGATCATAACTAGGCTATTTAGATGGGTAGCGCTAGTTCTTCGTATGTACTGTCTAACTTTATATATTTTTATGTTTTAAATACGTGTATGGTTTGTAGAACTGCTTAGTTATTTATTAGAATATTTAAAATACCTAATGATTCTATCTAATTATATGGATGTGTTATATATATTGAGCTGTATTTATATGTTCTGTGTCAACATGAATGCAGTAAATGGATCATCCGTGATTTATCTGTGGCGTAGTGAGATGCCAGAAGAATAGAAAGTTCTTTCAGAAAACTTCTGAATTAGGATGGTGTGTTTTAGTTAAACATGGTCTTACTATTGCTTTAATATTTTTCTTACTAATGCTTTCTTTTTCTTTTTCTTAGGTTATCCCTTCCAGGGCAAGGCATTACCTCATAGAGAAGTTCCGTTTTGCTGAATGCACACGTTCGAGAACTTTCTTTGTCTTGTCACCATCGAGTCAGACCGCACCTATCTTGGGTTCCCTGTTTGGAGAGCCCTTGCAGATACCTGTGGAATGGAATATTCTTTGAGGACGTAGTTCTACCTCGAATATGATTGTTGGGAGGTCATAGATGTCTGCAATCCTGCTAGCAGATCCAGTTGAGTTACTACGGAGTACGACCATCAGTCCAACCGCCAAAGAGTTGACTAGTTAGCTAATATGATTAAAATCAAGATGGAAGATCATGGAAAATTGTTTGGGACACCTAGGTTATGTGGAAATCAAATTAGTAGCATGACATCAAAATGCAATATCACTAATGCTATATATTATTGGCGGCGTTTGTATACGTGGCATGACATAAGTATTATAATAGTGATGGCGTGGCGACCAACGCCGACAATATTTTTTAGCACTTGAGCTATATTGATGGCGTTGAGTGCTCAAACTAGCAAAGCACTTTTCACCATGCTATATATTTGATTATCTGCACCAGTGAGAACGTCTCCCTGGTTTTAGGGTTTTTCTACAAATGGAAATATGTTTCTTGCTATAAATAACAGGTAGGTATTAGGGGCTGTTTTGCTACTTATTTGGGCTATAAATTGGATGAGTTAGGTTTAGAAGATAAGAGAGAAATCTAGTAGGCCGGCTGATACCTACGGTGGTATTTTGAAAATGTGCCTCTGGCAATATATTGTCTACTACGATGATGGTCTGGAAGTATTAATGGTTCACATACCAAACGAATCCAGAATAAGATGAAACTCGAACCATGGCCTCCCTACATCATAATACGTCGTCCTATACGTTTCACATCAAACCGAGGATGCTCAAACACCAATTGATAAATAAAAAATTATATATAAATGGGGTTTTCACGCCGTTGATGATGGTCGATCCTTTACCGAAAGTTGCGACAGTTATCGGGTGACTACCCGATGCTGCAACGGGGTCGTGTGCCATTATGGGTGGGTTCGAACATGCATGCCAATACGAGAAAAGAGGGAGTGTAATTCATCAATTGACAAATTGGAAAAACAAATATCGAATTTAATTTCTACTAATGTAAACAATGATGATAAGGCAGAAAATGCATTTTCTAATTACTGGAATATCCCGGGTTCTTACAGTTTGTGTGTTACTATTATGTATGTTTGTCAATGTGACAGTAGTAAATTATGTGTCATTATTCATGAGATATTTTTATGTACTAGATCATTGAAGGCGTGTGTTGTTGCGCCCATCCGACGCGATAATATCAGTAATTCTACAAATATATGGATGCATTTTACTTTGTTGTCATATTGGTATGAAATAATTTGCACATATATTTGTTAGTAGTTTGTTGAAGTGATCTATCCCGTTGTAGCCTGGCTATAGAAGTGGTGCGGTCCATTTTTCACTCTTACAAATAATATAGTTTTTTAAACTTTGTTCTTCAACCCAAAAATTAGTATTACTGTTTAATGAAGCATTTTGATCGAAGTGTATCACCTCATGCACCATAAAAGAAAAAAAACAAATCATGTACCTCTGACTTCCATGCTTTCTCTTGTCAATAGATACAAAAAGTCAGAACTAACAGAAGAAAGTTGCAGTTATCGACATGAGAATAACATTCTTACATGTTACACATTTATCTAATGAATAGAATTTACACACAATTAAAAATAATGCATAAATTATGGTTATGTGCATCACAGTTGACAATGGCAAAATCACCCAAACGAATAGAAACAACCAGACATAGTTTTTCGAGAAAAACGAGATCTAATTTACATCTTCACAAGTACATATTGTTTCCATAATTCACATAGTACTTCCATTCATAAAACATTCGTATTTAATTATCCTAATGTGGTATCTAGAAGAAGTTCTTGCAAATAGTTCCATCTTTAATTAATCTGCAGAAGTCAAACAATTTCTGTTTGAAATTGGTCAGGATCACACACAATTAATAATAATGCATAAACATTGCTTATGTGCATCACATTTCATAATGGAAAAACGCGCCCAATTTTATAGAAATCAATCATGCTTAATGTTTTTAGTAAAACGAGATCAAATTTACATCTTCATACAAGTGTATACTATTTCACATAATTCATCTATGCAATTTCATCCATAAAACATTCATGTCTAATCCTCCTAAACTGGTACTTTGAAGAAGTTGTCGTAAATAGTTTCATCTTAGTTAACCCACAGAAGTCAAAAAATTATTTGAAACTAGATAGAATTGAACTCCTTGTTTCTTAAAATGCTAGTTATAATTTTCCACAACAGAATTGGGTACAATGTAGAGGGATGCCGAGGGTCTTCAGTGGCGCATAGCTCAACGGAAGTTGAGACCATAGGAGCGCGAGGGCCTAAAAAAGCGATTTAAGAGGAAAAAGTTATAATATTACAAAATAATAATGAAGAGAAAATATAACTGCCCAGCTTGAACATACTTCAAACAACAAAAAACTAACAAATTGGATTGGTGGTATTTGCTAGTGAGATTTGACAAAATAAAAGAAAACATTGCCAGAATCAGTATTAATAGGAAAAGATAACTAAACACCTATCAGCACCATCCAAACCGATTTTAGGTATCCCGAGCTATTTTCTCCCAATGGTTGCACTCCAAATCAAAAAGCACATTAGCTTTCGCACTGCTGAGTAACGACCACGTATGAATCAATCTCGATGCCCTGAAAAGGATCTGCAAAAAAATTGAGATAATTTTCCTCTTAAAAAAGGAGTCATTCCGAGAATTCCGAATAGCCCAGAGTAATGCACACATTCTGACTCAAATATGTGCCACAATTTTTGACTCTACCCCATTTAACCAAGCTCCAAAAAGAGTGTCCATGCTATTGGGGGGCTGGCGTTAAATGGCACATGTAACATTCGCTAAAATAACTTGCTTAGTGGGCAAGTGTGGAAAAGATGTTGGATGTATTCATCTCAATCGCCGAAACAACATCTTTTACTACCATCCCAACTACGCTTTGCCAAGTTTTACTTAGTCAAGACTTCCTTGTGAACAAACCACATGAACACCCACTACTAGAAAAAGCTTATTCTCAATTTTAATTGCTTGCGCGCTAAATTTAATCCACCAGTGCTATTTTTTTTCAAGTAGTGTTGGCGTCTCACTTTTTTGTACGCCAGCTCTATATCATTATCGCTAGCGTAGATTTTTTTTGGCACGACGCAAGTATGTTGGCCCCATCCTACCAAACTGACCAAAGATATGGGTGGCATTGTATTATATTCCATGCCAGCACCATTTCTATTATCTTGGAGTGTCATTTTTCAAAACGGCAACAATAATATTTCTGGTCCAATACTATGGAGTGTCCTATATATATTACTCCCTCCGTATCTTAATATAAGATGTTTTTTTTGCGAAATGCATATCTGAGCCCGAGCGTAGCTGATCCATTTTCTGCTGCGCAGTGGGCCACCACGGTCGGCCCCAATGTGTAACGACCCCCGTTATATTTCTGCCGGCACATAATTTGTCTGCCGTTCCAAGCCACGACTCTTCTCCGTCAAACAGTCAACGTTCCTTCACTGTACACTTCCTCTGCAATATTTGTCTGTACACTTAACCATAACCTTTTAATTTGACAACCCACCTTAACCATAACTCTTCCTGTCGTCGATTTATAATGACAGATGCCATGGAGATGGCTAAGAGAGGGGGAGATATCCAAGGAGAGTGTCGATGGTGCCGGAGACGAGATTGGGCACAAAACGGTGAGACACCACGATGTACCCAGGTCCGGGGCTCTCCGTAGAGATAACACCCTTATCCTGCCGAGCTATATGAGAGCAATAACTCGAGCTATAATAAATGATCCTTGAGCTGTTTCAGAGGAAGGAGGAGAAGGCCTAAGGCTCTGCTCTCTCCTGCGTCTCTGTGTGGTGGATGAAGTGTAGTAAATGCTGTCGTCCCCTCGCACAGGAGGGGTGCCCGGGGTTCTTATAGGCCGAACCCAGGGTATTAAGGTAACTACACAGTGATGAGGGATCCAGCTATAAGCCTCTGGAACTCTGTGTTGGAGATATGCCCTAGAGGCAATCATGTTATGATGTTGTCTCCTTATGTATTCAGGAGTTACTTGTATTGTCCTTGAACATCATCACTCATATGTATCAATAAGTATGTGACTTATTTGTGAGAGTATATATTCTATGATGATTGTTCTAATGGTCCCTAGTTGATAAGGTTATGCGGACACATATCCTTGACTAGTATATGATTCGGTTGACGACTATCTTTCACAAGTCATGAGCATGGAGATGCTACTGATAGTATGAACTTAGTGATGGGATCACTGAGTTGGACCGAGACTCACTTTGAGACGCAGCGAGACATTGTCATCTGTTAGTCTCAATACAATGTATATGCCATGTCCTAGACCTGAGGTCCTCACATGTTCTCAGGATGAGGAATGACTCACTTAGGGACTATCAAATGCTACACCTGAACTGGGTAGTTATAAAGGTAGCTTACGGGTGAGTCATGATACATGCCGCGAGACATGATTGATCAAGATGGGATTTTCCCCTCCACTTTGGAGAGATATTCTCTGGGCCCTCTCGAGTCATAAGATTCAGAAAGAATGGCCATGCGACATGGGTTAAGGGTTAACCCGGTTCAGGAATCTTTATCATGGTTTCGAGAAGAGAGGTCAAGCTATCACAAGGGTGACAAGTACTCGCCTTGAGCTTGACAACATATATCTTGAGGCAAAAGGAATGTTGCATATGCCACTTTGTAATGGTTCTTCTTATGACTTTACGCATATATGGGAGCCGACACGTTCTGCTAGGAACCGCTACCGACTATCAAACCATATGTGATCCGGGACGTGTCCATGTGTACGTGAACCTATAGGGTCGCGGGCTTAAGGGGAAAGGAGCCCATTCGGATTTGATCCGAATGGAATATGGATGGAGGGTCCAGATTGCCTCAGGGGTTGAGGCCATTCCACGGGCGCCTATATAAGGGCTAGGGAGAACCCCGAAGGGGTACAAGTCAGACCACAACCCTAGACGCCACTCCACCTCCAGGCCGAGCCGCCGGACCTAGCAGTCCGCCGCACGTCGCTCCTCCTTGTACGTGCACATCCCTTGGATGTGCCGCACCTGCGGCGTTTGGACGAACTGTTCGCGGGATTGGACCGCGGGACTCCATTCTGGGATCGGTACGAGGGATCGGTTCGAGGGATTCGAGGAGCCGCCGCCGACACGCATCGCCAACTCTCGTTACGCTGCCGTGACTTCGCGTCTAGTGGTAATCCCTCATCACGTAGTTCTTCTCCAGTAGAAAGATCTTGGTTGTGCGTGGTAGAAATTTTTATTTAGCGCTAGTGTAGCGTACCGTGTGCCCCAACACTCTACTGGGGCCCGCTGACTGCAGCGCGCCGGCTACCTAAGCGTAGACTTGCGGCACACCTCGTTTGTCCTGAGAATCTTCTAGGTTGTAGGTCTTGAGAGCTCTATAGGTAGGCAAGCGGCATGGTCAGAGCTTGGTCTTGTCGGCTGTCCTGTCAGACCAGCGTGGGAGGTCACATCACACGCCTGATAGGTCGGCGATGGGACATGTCTCCTCTGCCATGTGGATCTCTCAGGATCTCCTATTAATGACCTCGGTCCAGGTGCGCCGATATGGCCTTTGGTCAACTCTTGATTTCGGTGCCAGGTCGGAGTGGACCGACTACGTACATTCGACAGCGGATTGCACCCTCTTGGGAAATTAGCAACCGGCCTGCCTAGCTCGGCCCAACTGCTGCTGACGTCCCTCTGGAGATTGCACTTTGTCTTGAAAGGTTGTTTCGCCTAGGTGACCCTACCGGGGGGTCATTCCCTTGACAGTAGCCCCTAAAGCTGTACAGGTCCCGCAGTCGCCCAATTGCGGGGCCTTTTTCAGGTTTTTACCTCGAAATCCTATCTTGTGAAGTTGCTTGTTTACCCCCTGATTTTGGGTCTCATCTAATGCCTCATGCCGAGCTGATTCCTCAGCCTTGCCGAGTGCGTTCGTCCGACTTGTCCGTGGGTTTTACCAGACGCCTCGTGCCAAGCTTCCCGCAGGTGCTGCTGAGTGCTTCCAATCTTCTTCAATCATGCTCTCTCCGGATGCCTCATGCCGAGCTGCCCACAGGCGTCGCCGAGTGCACCCGATATACTTGAATCTTGCTTTCTACGGATGCCTCGTGCCGAGCTGCTCACAAACGTTGCCGAGTGCACCCCAACAGTTAATGCACCATGGACCACTACCCACGAGCGATGGGACGTTACCGCAGTCCTAGGGCCACGCGCATATGCCTCGGCTCCTCCGCTGGATCCTTTGTGTCTAGCACCGTCGTAGCTAATCCAGATACACGGCAGAACTGGTGGCCACAAAGAGCCATAGAGTGCACGCCTCGATCCCACTCACACCCCGCCGCCCATAAATAGGAGGGGGAGAGGGTTGGGCTGGCCTCTGCCACCCCCATACTCTTCTTCTTCCTCGCTCTTCTGCCTGTGTCTCCGCCGCCGTTGCCATTTTTCTCTGCTCCGGTCGCCGCTGCCCACGCGCGCTCGCCTCTGCTCTAGTCGCCGCCACCCCTCATCGTCTCTTCCACGGAGGCACCGGAGTACGAGATGGTTGCCGCCGCCACCCGCGGTGCCTGGAAGGGCTCTGAGGTGAACGAGCTGGAGATCCTCAACCTCCGCCGCGCCCGCAAGATCCCAGCGAACATTGAGTTTTGCGTTTCCAGGAGCGAGATTTCTCCGGAGTTGCAGCCCGGTGAGCGCGTAGTCTTCGTCGCCCACTTCAAGCGTGGATTCGGGCTCTCGGTGAACACCTTCTTCCATGAATTTCAGGAATTTTACTAATTGCAACCCACCATCTCGGTGCCAACGCCGTGATGCTCCTCTCCACCTTCGTGACGCTGTGTGAGGGCTACCTCGGCGTGAGGCCGAGCATAGGGCTATGGAAACGGATTTTCCACTTCAATTCCCAAATGGTCGTAAATGGAGTGATGATTCCGAATCAAAAGGGCCCCGATCCGCCGACCGTCGAGGAGAGGGTGATGACCGAGTACAGTGCGGCCATCATCTATACCAACAAGACCAATTATCCGAATCCCAAGCCGCTGTAGTCGGTGAAGGAGTGTCAAACCACCTTTTTCTATGTCAAGACGCTGGACAACGAGGCAGATTGCCACAATTTTCCCGAGTTCGTGCTAGCGTCGCCGACTACCAAGCACCACTGGGGCGAGAAGCCTGGCTACGGCGATAACGATCTGGATGATCAGTACAACCGGATTGTCGAGCTGATCTCCGAGGGACCGGGCGCTGCCGACCTAGTTGGCGGATGGATATGCCTCTGATGCTCCCACTTTTTGGCCAGTGTCACTGGATGTGTGACATGCAGACTCGTAAGGATCCGACTCGGATCACCACCCATATGCTGACCGACGAGAAGCTGCGCACGCGAGTGTGCAAGCTGACCGACACCCCATGCCCTGATCCGTGGCAGTTCGGCCTGAAGCCCTAGAACCGGAAACATCCCCCACCCAAAGTAGTTTATGATCCTTGATCTCTTCTTCACTTTATCTTGTTCCGTCAGCCAATCTTGATCGGACTCTTCGGCAATGCTATCTTGGGTCAAGCGTGATGCATGATCGACTAGAAGCCACTGCCTTTCATACGGACCGCGCCGAGGAGGATGCCGAGGATCCGGAGTTCGTCCACCCACCAACTCCGTTACCGGGGCTACAATCGCCTCCCTTGATGCCGATTGGAAGAAAGGGGGTACGTGCAATTCTTAACTCGAACGGTTCATGGGTGAGTGGAGTGATGATGTGGACGACTCACAACCTGGCGACTATGGTGCAAACTCTCATCCAAAACCCTAGGAGGGAGCCAAAAGGAAAAGGCTTCGAGAAGAGGCCAGGCCAAGTGTGCACGCTCCGCCTCCGAGAAAGCAAGCGAGAAAGGTGCCAGCGAAGGGGCAACCCTCGAAGAATCCCGCCGTCCAGACAAGGAAAAGGGCCAAGACCATTCCGGCTTTTCCTGCTCTAAATTATGTGCCTCTGAACATTCCTCCCTTGCGGTATTCGATGGGCACGATGCTTGGCCGAGTGCCTCAAGTTGATGAGTACTCTTCTCACCATACTCCGTACTGCAAATTTTCTTCTTCGAATCTTATTTTGCGCTTCTTGGTTTACTAGGGAGCCACTCGACGCTGCCGCTGCTGATGCGGCTCCTCTCCCTCCCCGACCCGTCACCTCAACCACCCATTCCACGGTTGCAGCTGGTCGGAAACGGGTTCCAGCGGCCATCGACACCGTCAAGGCTGAGCGCACCAAGAAGGCCCGCGAGGACGCGGCGAAACACTCGGTGAAAACCGCTGCTCCCTCCGGCCCCGCTGCTGCCACTAGTGGTTCTTCTCGCGTGCAGTCGAATGCGTCGATTGCTAATGTGCCTCCACTCTCCGCAACCGGTGGGTATGGCGACGTGCAACCAGACGTGCAGGCCGTCGCCACCATTCCCCCGACTGCAGATACACATGACGTTGCTCCAGCTCGCCCGGTGGTAACACGCAAAAATCCACCCAAGGCTCCTACCGCTGACATCACTGCCATTGCAGCCGATCTGAGTGCACCTGCGGTGACCACGCAATCAGCCATCCCCTCGCAGGCCGTCGCACCTCCTCCATCGACCAGCAAGCCCATGCCCAGCCAAACCTTGGTGCCAAAAAATCCTTCTCCTTCTCGCACCATTTCCTCGGCGGAATTTTTTTGCTGCGAGTACATGGGTGCTGAGGTTGATGCAGCTACTATCTCTGCTGCTGCTGAAGCTGGCCCGTCCTACCTAACTCCAGCTGCAGTGCCAAGTCTTGTGGCTGATCTGCGCCAACATCTGAAAGGCTTCGCCGAGCGCGCCACAACCGACCTGCTTGCGACAGAGCACTCGTTTGCTGTAAGTTTACTTCTCTCGTGGGGGCGCGCCAGTGCACCCACTAGGTGTAGTCCCCGAGATTTTGGCCGATTGCAAGAAATCGGGCCGGATCTTCCTGGAATTCTCCCAAAATGTTACTGACTGCCTTTACTTCATATTTGGTTATTCTTTAGCATAATCAATATGTCTTCGATCGATTGCTAGCTACCTATGCTACCAGCCAAAAAACGGTTGTTGGTATGAAGCGCCGGGCTGATGCGCAAGCTGCTGAAATCGCCGATCTAAAAGGTATGCTTTGCCGATTGGTTCTCTTTCTTGGACATATCTGACCTGACTTTGATTCCTATGATATCTTGCCTCAGCCGCCAACGCCACCCTGTCTAAGCTGGAGACATTGAGGAAGCGCGTGACCGAGCTTGAAAACCGGCTCGACGACCGAGTTGCTCAGAGTGATGCTGCTACCCAAGAGCGTGAGCGCTTGCAGGTTGTTAAGGCCGAGCTGACTGAGCTCACCAAGAAGTTGACTGCTAATATAGCCATCTTGAAGCCCAATCATTAGAGCGAGCTGGATAAGCTGGTGTATGCTCGACGGGACATGGAGGAGAGACTGCAGAGGGATCGCAACGTTGTTTTACAAAAGATGGAGGCTGACACCGACCGCCATCGGAGGGCGCTGGATGCTACCAACCGGCGGGCTGAAGTGCTGATCGCCGGGGTGCACTGAAATGGATGATCTGCTTGCTGGTAAGCTTTTTTCTCCGATTTCTCTTTCGCAACTGACTGCTCTTCCCTTCTTGCTGCCGATCTCCGCTCCTTGCCATCTGACTTGGGATTTTTCATTTTCTTCTCTAGCTTCCTAGCCTAACTCCCAAACCGTTGCCAAGAATGCTGTTACAATTGACTGCAGAATCGGCGGGAACATGGCATGGAAATTCCTGCCGAAGCCCCCTGGAGCTCGGATGAGCTGCTCCTGGCGACGCGCGCATGTTTGCCTCTAATGAAGGGCACATTTTGCACGCTCAAGACTGGAGTACAAAAATCAACGATATGATATGTCCTTCCGAGCTTTAGGAGGGAGATGCTGTCGCCGAACAGGAGAGGAGGAGGGTGACCAGCCGGATGACACCAACTCTGAGTTGATCCAAATGGTGAGAGCTGCTCCTAGGAGAATCGAGGTCTTAATGGATTCAGCTGACCGAGCTGTATCATAGATGGCCCTCTGGACTGTTCTGAGGTGGTACCCACGGTTGGACTTG
The DNA here is from genome assembly GCA_950022295.1 of Bromus sterilis. Taxonomy (NCBI): domain Eukaryota; kingdom Viridiplantae; phylum Streptophyta; class Magnoliopsida; order Poales; family Poaceae; genus Bromus; species Bromus sterilis. The sequence goes on along the minus strand of OX465596.1, from coordinate 150,534,547 downwards.
ATCTTGCTGGGGCCATTCACAAGGGACCGGAGAAGATTCTCGAGGCTGCCTAGCATCAGATCAACCAGCGCTCCGCCAACATCGCCTCCTGGCTCACCCCTGAATAGTATGTTCCTTTCCTGGACGACAACGGCGAGGCGGTTCCTCATGCAACACTGAGCGATCTTGCCTGCAGTCCTAAGGAGGAGAGCTTGGACATATCTCTCCCGCATGAAGGGATCGAGTCTTCCTCCGTACTGTATGAATATGAAGATGAAGTAGAATCTTATGGGAGTTCGTCTCGTCATTCGGAGCCGTCTGCTGCCGGCCAGACTGGTATATCTGGTCAGCAGTCGGATCAGATTGCTCATACTGCGTCGAATGCGCCACAAGACGATCCTGCTGCGGCACAACCGGATCCAACCACTCCTCCTCCGAGCTCCACTGCTCCTCCATCAGAGACGACAAAGCCATCTGCTGGGGAAGAGACAGCGCAAGATGCTCCGATCGCCTAGGTGGCCTCCTTTCCTTTTATCGATGCATGACTTACCAAACTCTATTAAATTCCGAGTGCACCCACTGAGGGTGTTTACTTTATGTAATGAATACATCCGCCCTTGGGCCTCGTACTTATGGCATTTGTTTTCCCTTTAATTGTACAAAGTTAACTGCTAGCTCGTTTTTGTGATGTTTCGACCATTTGCTCTTTTTTCTTCGCCTTTTTCCTCTCGCAGCCAGCCGTGTGCTCTTACCAACCGGACAGCTGAACCGTGATTTTTAGCTGGATCGAAGCGTTGATTTCAAGAGGATAGGGTAAATACTTTTGAGCCTTTTTTTCACAAAGACCAGCGAACAGGAAAAAGGGCTGATTGCACTTCTGCTGACTGTTGGCCAAGCCAGCTTGATTGCAATCGGATGGAAATGCACTTAGTCAGATCCACCTCCAATTTATCCCAAAACATATTTTCAAATAGTAGTTTAGATCGTCCCTTCTCTCCCCGATATTATAGCCGACCTGCAGTCTGCATCCGGTTTGAACAGTGGCTCGACCCAAAAACATCACCTTTCAAATATCTTGAGATAACTTTCTATGGGTCTAAAAACCAGCCCCCGAGTGTGTTGATGCCGACTGCGGGGCTGAGTTTTACAAAAGTTAAACTTCTCGGCCTGATCAGGCGCAACAAGACCATCAAACGGTTTCATGAACGCATGATGACTTTACTGATAAATTTTTCAAGGATAAAGATACATTTGTACCCTTCAACTGTAAAACAGGCATAACAACTTGGCGTTCCAAGGACGCTCCATTTTAGCTCCAGAAGTGTCCGTGTATCGATTCAGCTTGGTGCAGTCGATGAGATAATATGCATTGTTCTTTAGTGCTCGACTGATGATGAACAGACCTTCCCAAGGGAGGACAACTTATGCTGCCCCGCCGATTGCTGGACTCGGCGGAGCACCAAGTCACCTTCACAAAAAGCGAGGGGGCGGATCTTCTTGCTGTGATAGTGACACAACTTATGCTGGTATATTGCCGATCTGGACAAGGCCAACAAGCATGCTTCTTATTTCGGATCGACGCCGTCTTCTCTGGCTTGCTTGGCTTCGACCTCCTTGTATAGGGTGTGGCGAGGTGAGTCAAACTCAATATCAGAAGGAATGATTTCCTCTATGTTGTATACGAGGAAGAAGGGCGTGAATCCAGTTGAACGGTTTGGTGTGGTGCGCAAACTCCATAGCACGGCTGGTAGCTTGTCAATCCATGCTACGAGTGCTCGCTGTAGTGGCTCGACCAGTCGAGGTTTGATGCCTGACAAGATGGGGCCGTTTGCTCTCTGCTTTACCATTGGACTATGGGTGTGCCACGGATGCCATATCTAGACGAATGCCCAACTAAGATGCATATCATGCCAGTGCCCCTTTTGCAAAATTTGTACTGTTGTTAGTGATGATGTTGTGTGGAATCCCATATCTTCTTGAAATATTTTCTACGAACTTGACCGCAGTTGGTCCATCCATTTTCCTGATTGGCCTTGCCTCGATCCACCCGGTGAACTTGTCGACTGTGACCAGAAGGTGCGTCATGCTTTCTCTGGCCATCTCGAATGGCCCAACCATGTCCAATCCCCATACCGCAAATGGCCATGTTATTGAGATGGTTTTGAGTGCTGAGGCCGGTTGGTGACTTTTGGCTTTGAAACACTAGCAACTGTTACAATGCTTCACCAGATTCTCTGTTGTTGCTTGCGCAGTCGGCCAACAGAAACCATGGCGGAAAGCCTTGGCTACTATTGTTGTTGCTGATGCGTGATGGCCACACTCGCCTTGATGGATGTCCCGAAGTAATTCCAGCCCCTTGTCCTCTTCAACGGACCGTTGGAGAACTCCGGTTGTGCTGCGGTTAATCAGATCATTGTTGACGATGGTGTATGCGCCAGAGTGGCACTGGATGTGACGAGATGCCACTTTATCCGGGGGAGAGTGCCATCCACCAGGAAATCACGGAAAGGTTGCGCCCAGGATGGTGCGGTCACCACTACCAGCACGGTTGCTGCCACAGGTGTATGTGTTATTGCTTCTTCATTGTTGGGCGCAGACGCCTATTGCATGACAATGTCAGTCCTCGAGCTGACGACAAATGCCCCTGGTCCGCAATCGGAAGTCCCTGGTGCTGTTAGCTCGAAGGAGGATGCAGCCCCGTGTGTGGCCGATTGCACCTTCTTGCTTGATGTTGTTTCCGGTTCTGCATCTTTCGCAATCGGAGCCTCCAAGTCGGCCAGAATAAAGATGGAGCCTCCAAATCAGCGGCTTGTGGATGTGTTCCAGGGAACGCCTGTTGGTATGGATTTTCTGGTGGATCCTAGCTTGGAGAGTTCATCAGCTGCCTCATTCTCTGCTCTAGGCACATGATGGAATTCACAACCCTCGAAGGAGCCATAGAGCTGTTGAACTACGAATCTGTAGCTTGCTATGTTTGCATCTTTTGCATCCCAATTTCCTGTGCACTGCTAGACTACCAGATTGGAGTCACAATAACATAGAATCCGCCGAATACCAATCTCTTTTGCCAGTTTTATGCCATGGATAAGTGCTTCGTACTCGGCAACGTTGTTGGATGTTGCAAAGTGAATTTGCAGAAAATAATGGAGCTTGTCATTCTTGGGAGAAGAAAGGACAATGCCGTAAGGCCCGATATGTGGTACTGTTCCAGATCTAGATGTTTCCATCCAGATCCGGGGACGAAGCACATATCAGTCCCACCGCGACATATGACAATGCCATATGCCCCAGATTTCCAACATGATATCACAACATTACATGTACAAGGATACAACATCTCGTACAGTCGGCATACAACTGCCTTATTACAATACATCAACGGAAGATACATGTCTGAGTACAGACTACCATCAAATGCCTAGTGGCAAAGGAAAAACACACCATTCCCGTAACCACACGGGTCCAGGCTCTCCGCCGGGATCCTCCTAACTAGTCATCGTCGAGTCTCCGCGAAGGAGTCCAGAAAAAGGGTCGCCGAGCTCCTCTGAAGTCCAAGATCGGTTGCATAACATGCATAAAAGATAAAAGAAAGGGGTGAGCTATATCAACAAGTCTTGTAACTAACTTCTCACGGTGAGATGGGGGTAGTGGTTGAGGTTGCATCCACACTAGCATTATATAAGTGGCTAATGATCTATTTAGAGTAAGATGATAACCAAGCATTCGATGAGGAATCGCCTCCAACAAGTCTTGTTATCAGCTACTTACGCAAACATAACACCGGTCCTCCCCTTCGTATCCCGACGAAGAAGAAGAAGTCAAGGCACACACACGTTGATCAAGTTATTAAGATTATCTCAGTTGTTGTTGTCTATGAACAAAGAGTAGGTCTCAAGTCGTCCACAACCGTGGACACGGCATCTCGAAAAGATTTAACCCTGCAGGGGTGTACCAACTGCCCATTACAAGGCTCCGCACGCACCAAAAGCTCTCTAATTCTGGCCCGTGAAAGACACTCATTGAAGAGTTGTTCCGAGAGATCCGGATGTCATAATCCTTCTAACTAATAACAAACAAACCCGGGTGGCAACCAGGGAGTCGACACCCAATCCAAAAGCCGGCCGCTCCCTCGGATCAGACTCTTCTGTATGGCTAAGGTCGGGGTTAGCCTCACCTGAACTCAGGGGATTCCCTAGCTCACGAGTGTGGACCAACAAAGGAACTCTATCTCCGCTGGCCCGTGTTGTTTTAAAACTGATGGGGTCCCAACCAAGCACACACACACTTTCAAATGGTAAATCAGCTTGGGCCACCTCTAGAAATGTTTGGAGCTAGGTAGGTAAGAAAGGGGACCCCATAAAATCCCACACGCGGTTAGTCATGCTCGTCAAGAGACACAATACCCGAAACTCGGGTCCTAGGTGACTCGAATGGAACAAAGCATCGGGGCGGGATAGCCTATACCTTCCATCCTTCGTCGAATATAGTCAACATTATAATAATCGTACCATACACAACAATATAATATGGTGATAGCCCAATCCAAGGAGTAACGGGATAATAGTTGATAGCATCCTAGCATGCATACTAAGCAGTGGCTGAGCAGCGAGCAATAGTAACATAGCCGAACAAGATTTGTTGGGACGTGGAGGACATGGCTGTTTGGGTTTATTTGAGAGGCATAAATATGAGGTGGTAGGATCAAGCCATCGTTCTTTCCAATACCTAGGCCGAGTGAGCTAAAAGTTATAAGAATGATATATGCTCCCCCTTACCTGATGAGAAGTCGGTGTCGAAGGTGTAGTCGATCGCAAGCTCGCATCATCTCCGAGAGTAACCGCGGGAGCACGCTAGAAGGAAACACTGGAAACGACAATCGACGAGAAAGCATCTATTACTATGAAGCAATCACCAGGAAACAAAAACAAGAAGGAAACACGGGGCAACGCACTACGGTATCGCATCTATTATCGAGAGCGGTTACTAGCAGGTTAAGTGGAGTATTCATCACACACGACGATAACACACATTTAGAATGGTTCAAGTTGTTTAACTACACAACATGAGAAAATTTTGTTAACATGGCATCTCACTCAAGCATGGCATAGCACACAAACATGACAAGAGGTGAAGCATAAGATAAACTATCTATGCTAGTCATAAGTGAGCCACAACCTAAACATGGCATTCCACTAAGGGCCCCACGAGGATTAAAGCATTTGGTATTGTTCTGTCGTAAACCATATTTTAGGTTGGTTAACAACATCAAACAATGGGATAAATACAAAGTACATGAAATTCTAGTCAAGTTACATATATAGAACACACCAAGCGGAGTTAAAGTTAAAGAGATACAAGCATCACTAGTTACGGGTACATGCTATTAACATCAGGGAGCATACTTTAGAGCAATTAAACAATTAGCTAATTAATGCAAACATGCACCAAAATGATGTGGATCAACAGTAGAAATGACAAGGAAGGCATGAAAATGAAGTTTCATGAATAAGAGCATCAGGAACAAGTAATTTTAACCCATGCAAAATGCACGAAAATACTACTGCTCTAGGGACTTAGTGAAAAATCAGGGCATGTGACAGCAAACAACAGGATTGCACTTTGGGAGCTTGATAACTATATGTACAACAAAGATATCATGGCAACTCAAAGCATGGCATCAAAGTAAACATAACAAGGAGCAAATAGTTACATAGGAGCCAAAGCATATAAAGCATGGATCACTAACTATAAGGCATCAAAGTAGCAACTTTATACAAACAACATCACATGTTAACAGGGTCATCCCTTTGGAGCAAGATATAAAGTAGCTATAGCAGGCAAACATGACAAGGTAAAGCATCTAAATGAAGTACACATGATGCTTAACACATACGAGAAAGAATCAATAGCATAGGCCTCATGGATGTGACACAATCATCAATCAAACTTTGAATAAAATAACAGCAGCAACAGTAAACAATCTGGTGCCCACTTCAACAGTGATTAAAAACATCTAGATGGACTCAAATGGATTAACTTACTAAAGACAAAAGCTAGAGCACACAAAACTGAGCACTTTTCATGTTGGGCGCAAATTCATACGGGCTACGGATCTCTCGCTATCTATGATGCAAAACAGAATAAAATACTAATGATAAAGGACTTAGCAGAAAAATCACAAACGGAAAAAAAATAAAGGCCTCACCGAGTGGGAAAAGCCCATCGGACGAGGTGGGCGGGAGGGAAGCTGGCTAGCGCCCAGGGCGAAGAGGAGGTGGATGGGCCGCACACTGGTGGGCCGTGGAGGGAGACGCGCGTGGGCTGATCCAACCCGGCGGCTGTGGTTGACCGGATCGGTCGATCCGATTGGATCGGAACCGGTGGTGGTGGCTTTGTCGCCGGCGACGGCAAGCGGCCGAGGCGGCGCCGGGGGAGGTCCGGCTGCTGGGGAGAGGCCGAGTGGCCGGAGGACGGGGCCGGAGACGCGGCGGTGCGAGGTCCCGCGGCCTCCATGGCGGCTCGGGGTGCCGGTGTAGCGATCTCGCCAGCTCGGCCTCCTATGGCGCGGCTGCCGGCGGCGGTCCCTGCTGGAGAAAAGGGAGGAGGGTGAGGCAAGGGGAGTGGGAGAGGGGAAGCGTAGGGAGGAGGGGTTGACCCGGGCGGCGTGGAGCTGGTCGCCGGCGGCGGCGCCATGGAGGTGGGAGCTCGGGTGGCTCCCTCGGGTGGAGGCGGTGGCGCGGGCTGCCGCGGCCCAGATTGGGCCCATTGATGGGCCGGCGGCGGATCTAAGGCCCCGCGGGGCCCGAGGCGCGATGGTGCCGGCTAGGAGGCGACGTGGCTCAGATATGATCCCTTGATGGTCAGATCTGATGGCTGGGAGTGGTATGGGGTTAGGGTTTCAAATTTGAAGAATTCGGCGATTTAGGAGGGGGTGGCTGTAATTTTTATAAGGGGAAACCCTAGAAGGGCTAGGGAGAGTGGTGGTCTTTATATAGGCTGACCTGGCTGGCGGGTTTACGCAAATGCCCACGGTCTCCCTCGGGCGCGTCCGGTACTCCACGTTTCTGACTATCGGGAGTCCATACGACCTCCGACTCGGACGAAATCTCGAACCACGCGCTCAGCACGGCGAGCCCGTCAGTCCTACCTCACTTCGATATCTTCCCACGAACATTTTCCGATGCCCAATAAAATAATCCATTTAATTATTAAATGGGGTTTTTCGTTTCGATGGCGATGGCTGGTCTTGTGCCGGAAGTTGCGACGGTGCTCTGGTGAACCCGGTGTCGCAAACTTGGTGTGCCGTTTGGGAAAAAGGTTTAGTCACGCATCCGATACGAGAAAGAGGGGGATAAATATTCACCGATTATTAATTCGGTTAAGCAAACACTGCAGAACAACTTAGGCAATCAACACAGCAACACAAAAAACAAATATTTTAACTAGGGTGGAATTTCCGGGCTGTTACAATACAACACCACCATCAAGGGATCTCATCCCGAGATCTAGGACGATCCGGGGGAGAGGGGGGAAGAGAAAATAAAGACGACGATCTTCAACACCACCAACAAGGGACTCTGCTCCATGTCGACGACGAACTTCTGTCGAGATAAACTTCCGCAGAGAGACGACAACGTCGGAGAACGAAACCATCAGGCTTTCAAGAGGAAGAACCACAACGCGAGAACTGAATCAAAAGGATAGTGTTTCCACTCAAAATCGTGAAGACACCAGGCAAGAGGATGGACGACAATGAATGACCAAGATGTTAACCGGAGTCAGAGAAGCTAAAGGTACTACATGAATCCCAAACCTGAGATCGGAATCGAGACAATACGCTGCAAGAAAGGCATTGTAACTATTCCGAAACTCCACACAATCGAGATCCTAGAGTTTGAAAGGGGATAAGTCGAGATTAAAACACTTACGTCACTTGTCCTGTACAGATCAAGGGTAAGAAGTAAAAAGATTCCTACTCTCCGATAACTAACTTAGTAACTACAAAATAGTTTTCTCTAGACTCGACTTCGGCCTGAGAAGTGATCCTACCGTCGGTAAGGCTCTGGTACCAAGTTGTAAGGCCCGATATGCGGTACTGTTCGAGATCGAGATGTTTCCATCCAGATCCGGGGACGAAGCACATATCGGTCCCACCGCGACATATGCCAATGCCATATGCCCCGGATTTCCAACATGATATCACAACATTACAGCTACAAGGATACAACATCTCATACAATCGGCATATAACTGTCTTATTACAATACATCAGCGGAAGATACATGTCTGAGTACAGACTACAATCAAATGCCTAGTGGCAAAGGGAAAACACACCTTTCCCGTAACCACACGGGTTGAGGCTCTCCTTCGGGATCCGCCTAACTAGTCGTCATCAATTCTCCGCGAAGGCGTCCAGAAGAAGGGTCGCCGAGCTCCTCTGAAGTCCAAGATCGTTTGCATGTGCGTAAAAGAGAAAAGAAAGGGGTGAGCTATATCAACAAGTCTTGTAACTAACTTCTCACGGTAAGATGGGGGTAGTGGTTGAGGTTGCGGTCGCACTAACATTAGATAAGTGGTTAATGATCTATTTAGAGTAAGATGAGAACCAAGCATTCGATGAGGAATCGCGTCCAGCAAGTCTAGCTATCAGCTACTTACACAAACATAACACCTATCGTATCCTTGTCCTCCCCTTCGCATCCCGACGAATAAGAAGCAGTCAAGGCACACACACATTGATCAAGTTATTATGATTACCTCAGTTGTTGTTGTCTATGAACAAGGAGTAGGTCTCAAGTCGTCCATAACCGTGGAAACGGCTTCTTGATAAGATTTAACCTTGCAGGGGTGTACCAACTGGCCATTACAAGGCTCCGTAAACACGCCAAGCTCTCTTAGTCTGGCCCGTTAATGACACTCATATATGAGTTTTTCCGCGAGATCGGACATCATAATCCCTCTAGCTAACAACGAACAAATCCAGGTGGCCCCCGGGGAGTCGACACCCAATACAAAAGCCGGCCGCACCCTCGGATCGGACTCTTCCATATGGCTAAGGTCGGGGTTGGCCTCACCTGAACTCAGGGGCTTCCGTAGATCAGTAGTGTGGACCAACAAAACAACTCTGTCTCCGCTGGCCCGAGTTTTTTTTAAACTGCTGGGGGCCCAACCAAGCACACACACTGTTTCAAATGGTAAATCAGCTTGGGCCACCTCTAAAAATGTTTGGAGATAGGTAGGTAAGAAAAGGGTACCCCATAAAATCCAACACGCGGTTAGGCACGCTCGTCAAGAGACACAATACCCGGAACTCGGGTCCTAGGTGACTCAAATGGAACAAAGCATCGGGGCGGGATAGCCTAGACCTTCCATCCTTCGTCGAATATAGTCAACATTATAATAATCATATGATCCAAAACAATAATATTGTGATAGCCCAATCCAAGGAGTAACATGATAATAGTTGATAGCATCCTAGCATGCATACTAAGCACTGGCTGAGTAGCGAGCAATAGTAACATAGATGGACAAGGTTTGCTGGGACGTGGAGGACATGGCTATTTGGGTTTATTTGAGAGGCATAAATATGTGGTGGTAGGATCAAGCAATCGTTTTATCCAGTACCTAGGCGCGAGTGAGATGAAAGTTATAAGCATGATATATGCTCCCCCTTACTTGATGAGAAGTCGGTGTCGAAGGTGTAGTCGATCGCAATCTCGCATCGTCTCCGAGAGTAACCGCAAGAGCACACAAGAAGGAAACACTGGAAAAGGCAATCGACGAGCAAGCATCTATTACCACGAAGCAATCACCAGAAAACAACAACAAGAAGGCAACACGGGGCAATGCACTACAGTATCGCATCTATCGTCGAGAGCGGTTACTAGGTAGGTAAGAAAACGGGACCCCATAAAATCCCACACACGGATATACACGCTCTTCAAGAGACACAATATCCGGAACTCGGGTCCTAGGTGACTCGAATGGAACAAAGCATTGGGGAGGGATAGCCTAGGCCTTCCATCCGTCGTCGAATATAGTCAACATTATAATAATCATATCATCCACAACAATATAATATGGTGATATCCCAATCCAAGGAGTAACAAGATAATAGTTGATAGCATCCTAGCATGCATACTAAGAAGTGGCTGAGCAGCGAGCAACAGTAACATAGTGGAAAAAGGTTTGCTGGGACGTGGAGGACATGGATGTTTGGGTTTATTTGAGAGGCATAAATATGAGGTGGTAGGATCAAGCAACCGTTCTATCCAATACCTAGGCGCGAGTGAGCTGAAAGTTATAAGCATGATATATGCTCTCCCTTACCTGATGAGAAGTCGGTGTCAAAGGTGTAGTCGATCGCAGTCTTGCATCATCTCCAAAGAGTAACCGCGGGAACACACAAGAAGGAAACATTGGAAAAGGAAATCGATGAGCAAGCATCTATTACTAGGAAGCAATCACCAGCAAACAACAACAAGAAGGCAACACGGGGCAACGCACTATGGTATCGCATCTATTGTCGAGAGCGGTTACTAGCAGGTTAAGTGGAATATTCGTCACACGCGAAGATTCCACACATTTAGAATGGTTCAAGTTGTTTGGCTACACAACATGAGCAAAATTTGTTAACATGGCATCTCACTCAAGCATGGCATATCACACAAACATGACAAGAGGTGAAGCATAATATAAACTATCTATGCCAGTCAATTTAAGTGAGGCACAACCTAAACATGGCATTCCACTAAGGGCCTCAGGATGATTAAAGCATTTGGTACTGTTTTGTCCTAAACCATATTTTAGGTTGGTTAACAATATAAAACAATGGCGTAAACACAAAATACTTGAAACTCTAGTCAAGTTACATATAAAGAACACCCCAATCGGAGTTACGGTTAAAAAGACACAAGCATCACTACTTACGGGTACATGCTTTTAACATCAGGGAGCATAATTTTGAGCAATGAAACAATTAGCTAAAGAATGAAAACATGCACCAAAATAATGTGGATCAATAGTAGACATGACAAGGAAGGCATGGCAACAAAGTTTCATGTATAAGAGCATCAGGAACAAGTAGTTGTAACCCATGCAAAATGCAAGAAAATACTACTGGTCTAGGGACTTAGTGAAAAATCAGGGCATCTGACAGCAAACAGCAGGGTTGCACTTTGGGAGCTTGATAACTATATGTACAACAAAGATATAATGGAAACTCAAAGCATGGCATCAAATTAAACATACCAAGAAGAAAATAATTACATTGGAGCCAAAGCATATGAAGCATGGATCACTAACTATAAGGAATCAAAGTATCAACTTTATACAAACAACCACACATGTTAACAGGGTCATCCCTTCGGAGAAAGATATAAAATAGCTACTGCAGTCAAACATGACAAGGGAAAGCATCTAAATGAAGTACACATGATGCTTAACACATACAAGAAAGAATCAATAACATAGGCCTCATGGATGTGACACAATCATCAATCAATCTTTGAATAAAATAACAGCAGCAGCAGTAAACAATCTGGTGCCCACTTCAACAGTGATAAAAACATCTAGATGGACTCAAATGGATTAAACTCCTAAAATCAAAAGCTAGAGCACACAAAACTGAGCACTTTTCATGTTGGGCGCAAATTCATACGGGCTACGGATCTCTCGCTATCTACAATGCAAAACATAATAAAATACTAATGATAAAGGAATTAGCAGAAAAATCACAGAGGGGAAGAAAAATAAAGGCCTCACCGAGTGGGAAAATCCCATCTGACGAGGGTGGCGAGAGTGAAGCTGGCTAGCGCCCAGGGCGAAGAGGAGGTGTCTAGGTCGCGCACTGTTGGGCCACGGAGGGAGGCGCGCATGGGCTGGCCCAACCCGGCGGCTGCGGTTGACTCGACCGGTCGATCCGATCGGATCGGAACCGGCGACGATGGCTTTGTCGCCGGCGACGGCGATCGGCCGAGGTGGCGAAGGGGGAGGTCCTGCAAGGGGCACGGTTGCTAGGGAGAGGCAGAGTGGCCGGAGGAGGGGGTCGGCGACGCGAGGTCCCGCGGCCTCCATGGAGGATCGGGGTGGCAGTGCAGCAAGCTCGCCGACTCGGCCTCCTATGGCACGGCGGCCGGTGGAGGTCCCTGTTGGAGAAGAGGGAGGAGGTTGAGGCGAGGGGAGAGGGAGAGGGGAAGCGCAGGGAGGAGGAGGTGACCCGGACGGCGCACAGCTAGTCGTCGGCGCCGACGCCATGGAGGTGGCGGCTCGGGCTGCCGCGGCCCAGAACGGGCCCGGCGGCAGACCGGCGGCGGATCTGAGGCACTGCGGGGCCCGGGGCGCGGTTGAGCTGGCTGGGAGGCGACGTAGCTCAGATCTGAGCCCTTGATGGCCATATCTGACGACTGGGAGTGGTCTGAGGGCTTGGGTTTCGAATTTGGAGGGCTAGGGTGCAGTATTTGGGGAATTAGAAGGGGGTGGCTTTAATTTTTACAAGGGGGGAACCCTAGAAGGGCTAGAGAGAGTGGTGATCTTTATATAGGCTGGCCTAGCTGGCGGGTTTACACAAATGCCCTCGGTCTCTCTCGCGCGCGTTCGATAATCCACGTTTCTGACCGTCGGGGGTCCATACGACCTCCGATTCGGACAAAATCTCGAACCACGCGCAGAGCGCGGTGATACCGTCAGTCCTACCTCACTTCGATATCGTCCCGAGAACATTTTCCGGTGCGCAATAAAATAATCCATTTATCTATTAAATGGGGTTTTTCGTTCCGATGGCGATTGATAGTCTTGTGCCGGAAGTTGCGACGGTGCTCGGGTGAACCTGGTGTCGCAAAGGTCGTGTGCCGTTGGGGAAAAAGTTTTAGTCACACATCCGATACGAGAAAGAGGGGGAGAAATTTTCACCGATTATTAATTTGGTGAAGCAAACACTCCAGAACAACTCAGGCAATCAACACAGCAATGCAACAAAAATTTTTTTTAATTAGGGTGGAATTTCCGGGCTGTTACAATACAGCACCACCAACAAGGGATCTCGTCCCGAGATCTAGGACGATCTGGGGGAGAGGGGGGAAGAGAAAAGAAACACGACGATCTTCAACACCACCAACAAGGGACTCTGCTCCATGTCGACGATGAACTTCTGTCGAGATAAACTTCCACAGAGAGACGACAACATCGGAGAACGAAATCATCAGGGTTTCAAGAGGAAGAACGACATCGCGAACCGGATCAAAAGGATAGTGTTTCCACTCAAAATCATGAAGACACAAGGCAAGAGGATGGACGACAATGAATGACCAAGATGTTAAGCAGAGTCGGAGAAGCTAAAGGTACTACATGAATTCCCAAACATCCGAATCGAGAAAATACACTCCAAGCAAGGCATTGTAACTTTTCCGAAACTCCACACACTCAAGATCCTAGAGTTTGAAAGGGGATAAGTCGAGATTAAAACACTTACATCACTTGTCCTGTATAGAGCAAGGGTAAGGAGTAAAAAGATTCCTACTCTCTGATAACTAACTTAGTAACTAAAAAATAGTTTTGTCTAGACTCGACTTCGGTCAAAGAAGGGATTCTACGGTCGGTAAGGCTCTGATACCAAGTTGTAAGGTCCGATATGCGGTACTGTTCGAGATCTAGATGTTTCCATCCAGATCCGGGGTGAACCAGATATCGGTCCCATCGCGACATATGACAAGTGCCATATGCCCCGGATTTCCAACATGATATCACAACATTATAGCTACAAGGATACAACATCTCATACAATCGGCATTCAACTGCCTTATTATAATACATCAGTGGAAGATACATGTCTAAGTACAGACTACAATCAAATGCCTAGTGGCAAAGGGAAAACACACCATTCCCGTAACCACACGGGTCCAGGCTCCCCGCCGGGATCCGCCTAACTACTCGTCGTCGAGTCTCCGCGAAGGCGTCCAGAAGAAGGGTCGCCGAGCTCCTCTGAAGTCCAATATCATTTGCATAACGTGCGTAAAAGAGAAAATAAAGGGGTGAGCTATAACAACAAGTCTTGTAACTAACTTCTCACGGTAATAGATGCTTACGATCGCAAGGGGGTAGTTGTTGAGGTTGCAGCCGCACTAGCATTATAGAAGTGGCTAATGATCTATTTAGAGTAAGATGAGAACCAAGCATTCGATGAGGAATCGCCTCCAACAAGTCTTGCTATCAGCTACTTACGCAAACATAACACCTATCCTATCCTTGTCCTCCCCTTCGCATCCCGATGAAGAAGAAGCAGTCAAGGCACACACACGTTAATCAAGTTATTAAGATTAAATATCCCATGAAAAACGCCAGAATCGGTGCCACCGAGATGTCTCTCCTCCCACCCCCACGTCGCCACCCCTATACCCTAGCCACTTCACCCAGGATCCTCGTTGATTGAGCCTCTACATCAACTTTTGGCTCCGATCATCGTCTCCGGTGTCTCCTCCTCGTTGCATTCATAACCATCTCATGGCGGTTTATGCAGCCCTCCAGATGGGTTTGGATCTGGCTCCTGGTCAGGAGTTTGCCGAGGAGGTTCGACGCACATGCTGCTCTACGGTTCATCCTACTCACCACTCTGGTCACTTCACCATGGTGGTGGTTTTGGTCGTACATCTTTCAAGTTGACGGAAGATTCGGCTGCGGTGGCTCTTGAATCCATCACCGTCGGCCGATGTGATGCACTCAAAGTCTCCATTTTACGTGATCGCTTGTTCAGCTTTACGGTAGCCCATAAAAAGGTTGGATTTCTCCTCACTGATCGACGTAAATTTGTCTCTCCATAGTTTATCTGTTATTTTTATCTCTGGAATTATGGAGGGCCTCAATGGAACTATGCGTTCAAGCTCTGGCAGAAACAATGCAAGGAAGAATGGACTCTTGTTAGTCCTAAAAAGAAACGCATTCAAGCAGGGATGAATGCCCTACGTTCTCTTCCCAAGAAATCAGCAATGAAAGCCGGCCCGTCCAAGTCTAAATCTATACGTTTTGCCACCATCATAGAATATGATGCTTGTAAGAACTACAATATGCGGGTGCAACCGAAAGTACGTAATGAGTTGCTTGAGGCTGGTTACGAGCTACTCTCTGATGAGTGTCCGCCGCCGTCGCCGCCGCTGGTGGTTCACCGGACTACGGCTGCTCCGGTGATCCAATTCAGAACGGTTCCGGTTCCTTTGGGTTTGTTAGCTGATCCCGGATCTTCAGGAGCGGGCAATGTGCAACGGGATCTCCTTCCATCCCTAGATAAATGTGCTTCCCCACACGTGGCGGATCGGCCCATAACCAAATCCAGAGTATCTCATCAACAGACGCAACTGGATTCGGATCAGGCCACTGCCTTAGTCATGCCTTCGATTGACGCCTTTGAAGCCATGGTGGATGACATGGTGGCCCGGATCATGACCTGCACCATATTCAATATTCAGGGCCACATGTCCTCGGCTTGTCCCACAAAATGGGTCTGCATGGCTTGCAACCGTGTGGGCCACCGTTGACGGGAATGCGATGCGACAACACGTCGGGAGGGACGCATCTGGAGGCCGATTTCCACGCAACAGATTGAGTACACACCGGATTCATCCTCTAATATTGGGACTCGCGCCACCTCCCTCCCCTTCCATGTTCCTCCAAGCGTCTCCGCGGAGAAAACCCCCTGCCGCTTGCGCTTCGGCGCCCCAAATCGATCTCGGTCCTCAACCTTTCCCACGCTTCAAACCAAGCTCTGCATCCATGGCGGCCTATGAGCTATGCCCCCTCCGCTTCGTCCCCGCCGGCCACAATATCATCGATGGAGGGCCAACCCGTCTGCCCCAAACTTTCGTCACTGCTGGTGCTAGGCCAGAGCGGCGCCATGAGGATTTTATGGTGGCGGAGATTATGCCACCACCACCTCCCGCGGCAATGGGGCAAGCCAGAGAGGAAGTGGCGGATTTTCTCCAGGCTCGCGGTGTCATGGTGCGCACTGTGCAGCCATGGTTTCTTGGAGTTGGGCTCTTTCAAGTCAGATATGCTGCTGTCAGGTATTCGCTCACCCAGCACCCACCTTTCGATCTTGGAGGAGATAGATTTGTTCGCTTCTACAACCATGACCAAGGTGAAGGTTTCCGTGGTGCGGATGATTACCGTACGAGCTGTCTCATGATCATTGGGGTGCCGCTCGACTATAGGAATACAAAGAACCTGTCAGAGGCCATCAATACTTTTGGAAAATTCCATTCTTGGAACTCTGACGATCCGTATTTGGTTCGATCTATGGTGCATGCCTCCTTCCCATCCACTGCCCTAGTTCTGAGGGATGTGGTTCTTGGTGACTATGAAGAGTGGGGAGGCAACAAGGTCAATTGGACTGCTGCATGCTATATGTTGGGCGCGGACTGGCCAAATCAGATGCCACAAGATGAGGACCCCATGCCCCTCAATGGCAACCCGCATCCTCTACCTGGCCAGTTTGTTCTCGACAATCTTCCCTGGGTTCTTCCCCCATACCCTGCACTGGGCTGGAATGACGTCCCTGCGCCTCTGCCTGACAACGATCCTGTGGCTCCCAATGATCCCCCGGGCTGCGGGAATGCTGTCTGGGGTGAATATGTCAACCATGAGGCAGAGCAGCAGGAGCAACAGGATGCTCCTGATTAAGATCAGCAATCCATGGTGCTGGACCACCCTGACTTGTCGGAATCAGTCGAGCAGCCGCTGTTGGAGGTGGTCAATATACCTGATGATGAGGTGCAAGTGCAGCACCAGCCTGCCGAGGAGGAACCTATCTTAGCCTTAGTCCCATATGTTCAACCTCCTATCCCCCCACCAAGTTTTTGTGGGGATGATAAAAATTGTGGCGGGTCCAGAGTTGCCCCCAGAGATGATATGGAGTAGGGCCTTTGCTAGGATGTTACCTGATTTCTGTACCAGGCAGGTCCCCAGGAGTTTGAACCTTTGTCGGACTCTACCTGTGGTCTGCTCCAAGTGATCGTGGAGCATGGCTTTTGATGACATCTCCATGGAGTTCTCCATCTCCTACATCGCTGACGGTGACCAATCTCTTGCGTTGGCTCCCTCTCAGCCTATGCTTGAGCTTCCACAGGAGCTGATCTTCTCTAGCCCTCCCTTGGCGAAATCGGCGCAACCCAGACGCAAAAGGAGGACAACTCCGGTGGTTGAGACTGCTGTCAGACGTTGCACCCGCAACACGATTAAACGTGATGGTTTCAAGGAGGGAACTCTAACTGAACTCCCCTTGGCTCCAAAACGTAAGAATCCCAAGACCAAGCCCATCACAATGGCCTTTGAGGCAGAAGAAGGTGAAGCCCAAGGACCAACTCAAGAGGAGGTGCCAGTGGTTCCCCCCATGCCCATCAAGGTTATGCAGGCAATTGGCGCCGATCTGCAAATTGATCCATCTCTGCTGACGAAGGAGAAGCATATGGCGACTCCAACTACTACTGGGGCACAATCAGTTGATGCTGATGTTTAGTTTCTTTTTTTACTTTTGGGTCTAGCAAGCCCCTAAATTGGCCAGTTGTGCTACTGTTATTGGGCAGCTCTCCTTTGGCCCATGGTTGAACTGCTGGTACTGGTTGATAATGTTGGGAATGTGCCCTAGAGGCAAATAAAATATGTTTATTAGCATATTCCATAAGTTCATAATACATTTTATACTGTGCTATAACTGTATTAAGCGGAAAAATTAATACATGTGTGGTATAAAACAACCAGGTCCCTAGGTAACTCTAGTATACTAGTCCATTGGGCAATTGATGATCAAGGTTTCCTGATCATGAGCAATTAAGCTTTTGACAATGGAGTCGTATCGTTGGGAGAATGATATGATGGACACACACCCACCAGAAGTGTTGCAATGTGATCGAGTCACATGAGTTCAACATTGCGATAACTATAACGTAGTGACCAGATCGTTAGACTGTAATGATCATACGTGATTACTGTCTATTAGGATGCCTTGATTTGCTACCCACCGCCTTACTGAAATATATGGCCATAAAGGAGTACTTCAGGTATTCCAAATAGATATGTTAATGAGTATTCAAATAGATCAACACGGGATTTGTTCATCCGAGTGACGAATAGGTACTCTGGGCCCACTCGGTGATATTACATCATAAATATTGCAATCATGTGACTAGGTCACAGGGATTGTTATATCACGGGAACGAGCAAAAATGTTTGTTGGTAACGAGGATGAACTAGGTATATTGGATACCGATGATCAAACCTCGGACAAGCAAAGTACCATAGGACAAAGGGATAATGCTCAACGTTAAACGAATCCAACAACGATGAAGTTTCATTCGACGGAAGCGCAGGGGCTATCAAGGATGGTAATCAGGTCCAATTGATCAGTCATTGATCAATGAGATTGTCTCGATCATGTCTGTTGTTTCCCGGACCGTAGGGTGGAACACTTAAGGGTATTCGACGCATTAAGGATTGATTCGGGATCACCGGAGAAATAAGAGAGAACACCAGAATTGTTTCCGCTGGAGGCCAGAAATGTTTTTGGAGATTTTGAATTGTTCAAAATAATATTTCAATATGTTTTAGTATTTAATTAATATATTAAATATTAAAAGTCTGATTTAAATAATTAAATAATGAATTAAAAGGCACATGGGCCTCATAGGGCCCATTAGGGGAAGAGGGAGTCTCCCCCCATGGGCCATGGCGCCATGAAGGGGCCCATGCCCCCCCATAGGCGCATATGTGCCCCTCCCCTTGGGATTAGTCCCACATGGGAAGTTGAGGGAGATGTGCCCCCCTCCTTGGCCTATATAAGGATGGGTAGGGGTGCTCTTTTCTTCATAACTTTGATTTGAGACAAGTTTCTCTAATATCTCTCTTCCTCCTCTCTCCCTCCTATGAGCGGACTCCCCTTGTTTGGAGTATGCACTAGGTTGGGGATTTCTCCACCATACGCACGCCGTCGTGCTGCTGGAATTGGGATCCGAATCCATCTTCTTTCCGCTGCTCTTCTGGTTCGGAGCCCGGAGGGACGTCGGGTACACCGTATGTGTGTAATCCCGCGAGGCGCTACACTTGTGGCGCTACTTCATCATCGTGGCCGTATCGCGGCGTCTTCACCGACAATGTTCCGACAGGGACGCAATCCCGTCATCGGTCTCAAGGACCGAGTGGCTATCGGAGTCATTGTGGAGCTGCGCGGCATCGGAGATTGCCAGTACGACTACACCAACCACGTTCACGCGGGAATGTTTCCCTCTTAAACGACTACATACTGGTATGTGAACTTATTCCATCTGTTACTTGCATCGCCATAGCATAGGTCTTGGGATTGGGTATCGTAGGTTATGAAAATTTTGTGTTTTCTGCCCCGAAACCCAATAGTGGTATGAGAGCAAGGCTATGCGTAGATGTATTGTACGAATAGAACACATCTACTACGTGGGCATCTATTCTCCAATTGTTACCCTCTCACATGTACTCATTTAACATTGCGGCAATGTCCCGATGAAGCGGCCCCGACCGACCTTACGTGTTTACGCGAGACTGGTTCCACACTTGACATATGGCTTGTACCATATAAGTGGTTGGGGGTGTCTGTCTCTCTAACATTAGCTTTGCGAAGACGTTTGCAACAGAGGGCCCCGACAGGGGTGTAATAGAGACAATTGCGATATTTGTGTTGTGGCTTGTTTTTGTAGGATAGAAACGTTTCTCTTCTCGAAACCCCTAGCAGCCACGTAAAACTTGCAAAAGATAAAGTAGAAAGGCGTTTTCAACTTTAATTTGCATGTCGGGGGTATCATAGCATGTATGATTTATATTGTTGCATCCTGTTTTTCTAATATGTTAGATATACAACGGTAGCATTATAGGATGATTCCTCACTAAACAAACATAGGGTCCTTACCCTAGTGAGCACCATGTGGAAAGATCAACATTATGGAGGCATCACATGTCACATGGGTGTCAAACATATTCGCGTTCAAATGAGGTGGGTGTAGCAAGCCTAGCATGCCCAGAAGCACGGCCTTGAATGACACAACAACAAATCACATAGGGTGTGGTGGTGAGCCTGGCATGTGCAGACATGGCCTCGGGACACAAGAGACCGAAAGGTCGATCATGAGTCACATGGATGATGTGATTGGCATGATGGCCTACCTTGAGAATATACTGATGGTCGTGTCACACGGGGGAGGTATAGTTCTCAAGGATCGTGTAATCACTTAGAATAAACTATGAGGGATGTTTGTCTAAGTGGGAGTTTCAGAATTGTTGTAAAACATGAACTCCATATTATGAACTTAATCTTCATGTCTTAGCAAATATCACTGTAGATAATTTCATACCCGAATGTTTAAAACTATGGCTCTTTTAGTGTGATGTAGAAATTAAAGAAAATGGGTCTTACTTCATTGATTGTTACCAACACCGTTAGAGATATACTTGTTAATAATGACTTACTAAACATAATACGAGAACTGCTAGGAGATACACCAGATAACTCCGTAATTAAAGACGATGATGATGAGTATCGTACTCACCATCACTTATGAATGACTGTCCAATACACCATACTTCATTCTATGAATCTGAATTGTGAATGCATGTTAACCAACACGTATGACATGCTAGGTGAACTTGAAAGCACTAGGTCACAAATCAGAGTAATGGAATATGCGTATATGGACAGGGTTTCTTTCAACCATGGTGGAAGGAACAACCTGCTGAGAAAGTCGCTTGGAAAATGTATAAGATACATGAACACCTTGTGTATAACTTGGACTACTGAATGACTGGTTACTTTGCGATAACTGGGGATTTGCATCCGGTTCCTTCCAGCTAAAAAGACCATGTCTACACTATGTGATGAAGGAGAATAGTTCACCTGTCATGAGGTCATGGTTAAAGTTGAGAACTTTAAAGGTAGAACCAATGCATGAGTAGTCATTAACGGAGAAAGTGTATTTTATCTACAAGTTATAAATGTCTTTCCCCACAAAACACTTATCGCGGTTGATTAAATATTTGATGCTTGAACATGCTGCTTCTAGAGTGTCTTGGAAGGGATGAGGTGACGATGTGTGCTGACGATGATCAAGATAGTTGATGGTCGACAACACTCTCCCTCTACATCTATCATTTGAGGAATATATGAATAAATTTATGATCGTTTGAATGTGAACTTTAATAGTGTGTCTTGCATCTCGCGAAGAAAATTATTCATATTAGTGAGAAACAAGTCAGTTGTTCCCTTTTATGAATGATATCTTTTATGGTCATAATAAGGTTATGAATGAGTTATTCTTATATTGATGATAGTAGTTTGATCATTTATAAGAAATATTGGAATGCCAAGAGTTATCCAAACTTAATAATGACACTACCGTTTTATGTCATGAATGGTATGATGGAGTCTTGAGATACTTGATCTCCTGACACATGCAAACCATGCCTCTTGAGGTGAGATGAATAAAACCTAGCGTTCTGGTAAAACAGAGTGTGTACTGATTGTTGAATATCATACATAGTGATGTATCGTATTTCAACATGTAGTGAATTTCATTATTTCGTGAACTTCATATGTGGACTGAGATGAATATGTGTATTCACTAATGAAACATGATTCTGAAATAATTTGATATGATCAAAAGGGATTTCAGAGTAAAGATGGATATTAAATTAACAAGAAAGACAAGTCTCGACGATTTGATCAACGTGACAATGTTTTGAGTTAGCCTTGGGCATACGGACTTGTGTGAAAGTTGTTCCAAAAATTACAATGCTTGGAACACTTCAATATTGTTGATGTGCCTGAACGTTATAATCATACTATATTGAATAGTGTATGGTCTAAGTTATCTCTTACCAAGTTGTGTTATTATTGTTTAGAGTTATTAATTTAATATGCAACCACTCACTTCAGTATAGGGAACCATCTGAGTTCGTGGAAACCAACACTAGATATGTCATGGTGTATCGTGGTTTCTAGGAAGCCTAATTTATATGATAAATTATCTTTGTAGTGCATCCTTATGGATGCATCTTCCATAATTAGAACCAAAGGAGCAAAACTTGTATTGCTAAGTTTGGTGTTTGTCAAGAATTGTTCTTGATAAAATGTGGTATTGGAAGAAAAGTGAAAGTTCAACCAAGGTAATTGACCTTGCCTCCAAATGTCAGAGTAGCGCAATGGAATATGTTCCAGAAGCAAAGCTCCACAATTAGAGGAGAAACTAATGATCATGATCATGATGTTTCGGTTAAAGATTTTACTGAACAAAGTAGGATTCAAGAATACATATTTGCCCCTTGTGCAAAATAATATTCTTGAATCACTTGTCAAGTTAATGGAACAAGACATACCTCTGAACTACGAAGAAGCGATGGTGGACCTAAGTACGAGATATGACTATGAGTCATAAAATCCCATATTGAATCACATTTAAGATTACTTGAATCTTATCGAGTAAGGAGTTTACTTGATATTCCCAATAACTTCAAAGTTATAAGGAATATATGTGAACATCAAAGAAGACATCAAGATCGATTTGTCTCAAAGAATGTTTCTGGCAAATTCAAAAGGTTGACTACAATAAGTAGCGATGCTTGAGTCAATGGGATATTCACTACGGTTGATCCAAATTTTTATCAATACATGACTTCCTCAAATCATGCATTTGAAGAAGTGTTGTAATTGGTACAACAAGAAGGTTTTGAAAACATATGGATAATAGTGGCTGGTAATCTGAATTCTCAATTTGATGGATGATCAAAGTGATTTTGTACTTAGCCAAAATATTGAGAAACATGCATTCGCATCAAACTGAGTGGGAGCTGAATAGTTTCCTAAACTTAATATGTGGAGGACATATTTTGAGTAGGAGCTATGGGAGTATTATCCTAGTCTTATATGTGTCTGACATATTTGAGTAGGAGCTATCCTTACCTTATATATAACTGACATATTTGAGTGGGAGCTATGTGAGTGTTATTTTGAACTTAATATGTGCATGACATATTTTGAGTGGGAGCATGACAACACTCTCATACATGGATAACATATTAAGAATGAGGAGTTAGTATTAATGATTATTTGAATCTTTCATGAATGAACAAAATAAGTATTGAGCATTGAAAATCTATTAAGATGGATTAATGTGTTTGATGATCATTGAGTCGAAATACTTTCCTGGATAAGATTCTGAAGGAGTTCAGAATGGGACAAGTCATGAAGTAGTTCTTACTTGTATATCCAAGAGAAGTATCGAGTTGATCTCAGCACAAGAACATGGGTTAAATAAAGGAAAGAAATGGATGTGCTACATCCTGTATGCCTCTGTCATAGGTTCTTTCATAAAAAACCAGAGTTATGTACTCGACATAATGTGACCCAAGTTCTTAGCAAGAAGAACATCTTGTGATATGACTTATGATTAAATCACTGAACAAAGAGTTAAGTTTATCCTTCAGTGTATGGAGAGAACTGAGGATACATCTCTAATTTTTAAAGGATAGTGTACTCGACCATAAATGTTATGCTGGCTCAAGTTGTGACACTAACCTAGAAATTTGAGATATCATACTGATGAATGCCTAAGTTGAAAGAAACATGGTTAGACATCAAAGTTGCATACAATGCACCAAGGATTAAATCTACATTGATGTGGCTGCATTAGAAGTGGCAGGAGTTATATTTTGGCTTAAGAAGTTAGATTTCTGACTGAGTGAGTTTCAGTGTGCATGACTATGGGAAAGTCCTCGTGACCCACCGGATGTCACTGATGAAACACAACAAACGAAGCCTCACTCTACCGCCAGATATATATATATCTCATCATTATAATGGATAATGAAGGAATGTCAAACTAGGTGACATTAATGATTTGCAAAAGACATACGGATCTGAATGGTACCCAGACCGTTGATACAACCTTTTCCACAAGCAAGCATGATCAATAACTATATAGATGATATGGAGTTATGATCCACAGAAAATGCAGCTAGATTATTTGTACTCTAGTGCAAGTGGGAGACTGTTGGGAATGTGCCCTAGAGGCAAATAAAATATGTTTATTAGCATATTCCCTAAGTACATAATACGTTTTATACTGTGCTATAACTGTATTAAGCAGAAACATCAATACATGTGTTGTATAAAACAACCAGGTCCCTAGTTAACTCTAGTATACTAGTCCATTGGGAAATTGATGATCAAGGTTTCCTGATCATGAGCAATTAAGCTGTTGACAATAGAGTCGTATCATTGGGAGAAAGATATGACGGACACCCACCCACCAGAAGTGTTGCAATGTGATCGAGTCACATGAGTTCAACATTGCGATAACTACAACGTAGTGACCAGATCCTTAGACCATAATGATCATCCGTAATTACTATCTATTGGGATGCCTTGATTTGCTACCCACCGCCTAACTGAAATATGATGGCCATAAAGGAGTACTTCAGGTATTCCAAATAGATATGTTAATGAGTATGCAAATAGATCAACGCGGGATTTGTCCATCCGAGTGACAGATAGGTACTCTGGGCCCACTCGGTGATATTACATCATAAAGACTGCAATCATGTGACTAGGTCACGGGGGTTGTAATATCACGGGAACGAGTAAACATGTTTTTGGTAACGAGGATGAACTAGGTGTTGGGAATGTGCCCTAGAGGCAAATAAAATTTGTTTTATCGAGCATATTCCATTAGTTCATAATACGTTTGATACTATGCTATAACTGTATTAAGCGGAAAATTAATACAGGTGTGGTATACAAACAACCAGGTCCCTAGTCAACCCTAGTATACTAGTCCATTGGGCGATTGATGATCAAGGTTTCCTGATCAGGAGACAATGGCGTCTGTTTACAATGGAGTCGTATCATTGGATAATGATATGATGGACATACACCCACCAGAATTGTTGCGATGTGATCAAGTCACATAGTTCGACATTGCGATAACTATAACGTAGTGACCAGATCCTTTGACCGTAATGATCATACGTAATTGTCATCTATGAGGAGACTTTGATTTGTATCCCACCGCCTGACTGAAATATGCTGGCCATAACGGTGCACTTTGGGTATTCTGAAATAGATGGTTGATGAGTATGAAAATAGATCAAAGCGGAATTTGTCCATCCGTGTGACGGATAGGTACTCTGGGCCCACTCGGTGATGTTACATCATAAAGTTTGCAAACGTGTGACTAGGTCATGGAGTTGTAATATCACGGGAACGAGTAAACTTGTTTTTTGAGAACAAGGACGAACTAGGTATAGTGGATACCGATGATCAAACCTCGGACAAGCAAAGTACCCCAGGACAAAGGGAACAGGCACACGGTTAACGGATCCAACAACGATTGAAGTTCATTCGATGGAAGCGCAGGGACTATCAAGGATTGTAACTAGGTCCAATTGATTAGTCATTGATCAATGAGAATTGTCTCGATCATGTCTGCTGTTTCCCGGACCGTAGGGTGTTACACTTAAGGGTACTCGACGCAGTAAGGATTGATTCGGGATCACCGGAGAAATTGGAGAGAACACCGGAATTGTTCCGGTGATGACCGGAATTGTTTCGATGAAGGCCGGAAGTTGTTCCGGGTATTTTGAAAGGTTCAAAATATATTTAATAATGTTTAATTAATGTTTTATTACTTAATTATCTGAATTAAATATTAAAATATAATTAAATATAATTAAAAATGAATTAAAAGGCATATGGGCCTCATAGGGCCCATTAGGGGGAGAGGGAGTCCTCCCCCATGGGCCATGGCGCCATGAGGGGGCCCACCCCCCTTTAATTGGTGCGCCACCCCCCTCCCTTGGGATTAGTCCCACCCCGGAAGTGGAGGGGGGGTGGAACCCCTCCTTGGCCTATATAAGGAGGGGTAGAGGTGCCCTTTTATTCATCAGATTTTTGAGATAAGTTCTCATCTCTCTCTCCCTCCTTTCTCCTTCCTCGAGTGGACTCCCCTTGTTTGGAGTCTACACTTGGTTGGGGATTTATCCACTAGACGCACGCCGTCGTGCTGCTGGAATCGGGATCCGAATCCATCTTATTTCCGCTGCTCTACTGGTTCGGAGCCCGGAGTGACGTCGGGTATATTGTATGTGTATAATCCCGCGAGGCACTACACTTGTGGTGCTACTTCATCGTCATGGTCGTATCGCAAGGTCTTCATCAGCAACGTTCCGAC
This sequence comes from Bromus sterilis, assembly GCA_950022295.1. Lineage (NCBI taxonomy): Eukaryota > Viridiplantae > Streptophyta > Magnoliopsida > Poales > Poaceae > Bromus > Bromus sterilis. The sequence continues at coordinate 150,508,343 of OX465596.1, read as the reverse complement.
GGGGACGTAATCCCGTCATCGGTCTACAAGGATCGGGTGGCTACAGGAGTCATCGTGGATCTGCGCGGCATCGGGGATTGCCGGTACGACTAGACCAACCACGTTCATGCAGGAACGTTTCCCGCTTAACGGACTACATACTGGTATGTGATATATTTCTATCCGTTACTTGCATCGCCATAGCATAGGTCTTGGGTATGGGTCTCGTAGGTTATGAAAAATTTGTGTTTTCTGCCCCGAACCCCAACAGTTGTATCATGAGCAAGGCTATGCGTAGATGTATTGTACGGATAGAACACATCTAGTATGTGGGCATCAATTCTCCAATTGTTACCCTCTCACGTGTACTCATTTAGCGTTTGGGAAATGTTTGATGAAGGGGCCCCCGACCGACCTTACGCGTTTACGCAAGACTGGTTCCACGCTTGACATATGGCTTGTACCATATAAAGTGGCTGGGGGGTGTCTGTCTCTCTTCATTAGCGATGCGAAGATGTTTGCAACGGAGGGCCCTGACAGGGGTGTAATAGAGAAAATTGTGGATTGGTGTTGTGGCTTGTTTTCGTAGGATAGAAACGGTTCTTTTCTCGAAACCCCTAGCAGCCACGTAAAACTTGCAAAAGATAAAGTAGAAAGGCGTTTTAACTTTAATTTTCATGTAAGGGGGGAATCATAGCATGTATGATTTATGTTGCATCCTGTTTTGCTAATATGTTAGATATACGACGGTAGCATAATAGGATGATCCCTCACTAAAATCAACATAGTGTCCTTACCCTAGTGAGCACCACCTGGAAAGTTCTACATTATGGAGGCACCATGTGTCACACGTGTGTCAAACATTTTTTTGTTCACATGAGGTGGGTGTAGCAAGCCTGGCATATGTATACGATATGGCCTTGCATGACACAGCAACAAATCACATAGGGTGTGGTGGCGAGCCTGGCATATGTATATGATATGGCCTCGGGACATAAGAGACCGAAAGGTCAAGCATGAGTCACATGGATGATGTGATTGGCATGATGGCCTACCTTGAACAACATACTGATGGTCGTGACGATCGGGGGAGGTATGGTGTTCAAGGATCGTGTAATCACTTAGAATAAACTATGAGGGATGTTTGTCTGAGTGGGAGTTCCGGAATTGTTTTTGAAACATGAACTCCATATTATGAACTTAATCTTCATGTCTTAGCAAATATCATTGTAGATAACGTCATACCAATGTTTAGAACTATGGATCTTTTAGTATGATAGAACTTAAGGTAAATGGGTCTTACTTCATTGATGTGTACCAACACCATTAGATACATACTCATTAGTAATGACTTGCTAAACATAATACGAAGAACTACTAGGAGATACACCTGACAACTCCGTAATCAAGGAAGATGATGATGAGTATCGCACTCACCGTCACTTATGAATGACTGTCCAATACACCATAATTCATTATATGAAATCTGAATTGTGAATGCATGTTAACCAACACGTATGACGTGCTAGGTGAACTTGAAAGCACTTGGTCACAAATTAGAGTAATGGAATATGAGTATATGGACGGGGTTTCTTTCAACTATGGTGAAAGGAACAACTTGCTGAGAAAGTCACTTGGAAAATGTATAAGATACATGGAACACCTTGTGTATAACTTGGACTACTGAATGACTGGTTACTTTGTGATAACTGGGGAATTGCATCCGCTTCCTCCCAGTTACAAAGACCATGTCTGGACTATGTCATGAAGGAGAATCGTTCACCTGTCATGAGGTCATGGTTAAAGTCAAGAACTTTAAGAGTAGAACCAATGCAGGAATGGTCATTGACGGAGAACGTATATTTGATATACGAGTTATAAATGTCTTTCCCACGAAACACTAATTGTGGTTGATTAAGTATTCGATGCTTGAACTTACTGCTTGAGAGTGGCCTAGAAGGGATGAGGTGACAATGTGTGCTAACGGCAATCAAGATAGTTGATGGTCGACAACACTCTCCCTCTACGTCTTTCAATTGATTAATATATGAATAAATATATGATTGTTTGAATGAGGACTTTATTAGTGTGTCTTGCGTCTCGCGAAGACAATTATTCATATTAGTGAGAAACAAGTCAGTTGTTCTCCTTTTATGAATGATATCTCTTATGGTCACATTACGACTATGAATGAGTTATTCTTATATTGATGATATTTCTTTGATCATTTATAAGAAATATTCTAATGCCAAGAAATATCCAGGCTTAATAATGACATTACAGTTTAAGTCATGAATGGTGTGATGATGTCTTAAGATACTTGATCTTTTGACACATACAAACCATGCCTTTTAGGTGAGATGACTCAAACCTCGCATTCTGGTAAACGGAATGTGTACTGATTGTTGAGTATCATACATTGTGATGTATCGTATGTCAGCATGTGGTGAATTTCATTATTTCGTGAACTTCGTATGTGGACTTAGATGAATATTTGTATTCACTAATGAAACATGAGTCTGAAATAATTTGATATGATCAAAAGGGATTTCAGAGTAAAGATGGATATTAAATTAACAAGAAAGACAAGTCTCTACGATTTGATCAAAGTGACAAATGTTTTGAGTTAGTCTTGGGCATAAAGACTTGTGTGAAAGTTGTTCCACAAATTGCAATGTCTTGAGACACTTCAATATGATTGACGTGCCTGAACATTGTGATCATATTCTATCGAAAAGTGTATGGTCTAAGTTATCTCTTACCAAGTTACTTTATTATTGTTTAGAGTTATTAATTTAATATGCAAACACTCACTTCAGCATAGGGAACCATCTGAGTTCGTGGAAACCAACACTATATATGTCATGGTGTGTTGTGGTTTCTAGGAAGCTTGATTTATGTAAGATAAGTTATCTTTGTAGTATAACCTTAGACAAATATGGATGCATCTTCCACAACTAGAACCAAAAGGAGCAAAACTTGTATTGCTATGTGAAAGCTCAAGAATGATCAGAGGGGGAGGGGGTGAATGATCACTTCTAAAAATTCTAAGGAACTTAGAAGGAATTCATGCAAACTGCGAAGGACTAAGAACATCTCGAAGGAAATACAGTATCGAAAGTAATGCATGGCTCGAAAGGATTGGGAGCGAAGGAAAACATCGAAGACAAACAAGCAACGAGTAAATACTTAATGTAAAAGCTAGAAGGAAAACGAGCCTGACACAACGATGTTTGGTAAACCAGTTCACACTCTGCAAAGTGCTACGTCTGGTTGGAGGGACTGGTGATTGAACACCTGGAGAAAAACTCCCTCCATCCTATTCTCCACTGCAACAAACTCCTCGAGCTTGTCCAGTTTCCTTCAGTAGTGACAATTTCTCTTCGACTGCTTGACAGGCGATGCCTAACCGTCTAGGAGACTTGCAGTTCTCCAAGATACAAAGATTGGCTAATCTCAACCGAAGTCTCTGTGTATTTCTCAACTCAGTTTAGACTTGGGTTTTTGGTTTTCTCTCGATGAATCTCTCTTCGGATGCTCACAGACTTCTGTCTTAGAATCTTCAGTGGAGCAGCCAACCCGAAATGGCGGGTAGGTGCGGGGTATTTATAGTTGGCGATCCCGATGGGTAAAATGACTGAAGTGACCCGATGCAACCGCTTGACGCGTGTCCACAACGGTCGGATTCCAATCACTGCGCAACTTTACTTGAGGAACAAGTAAGCTGACTTACCGAATGAATTCTCTCTCGAAGGCACGAAGTGCGATGACTTTACCTTCGAGCTATTTACTCGACTCAGTAAGATTTCTCTCGGTAGGCTTTTGTGGGTTTAGGTTGAGCAGAGCAAATTCACTTTGACTAAGATCTCAACTAGCAAACCCCTCTTAATAGTACGGTTTTTCCTACGACTCAAGAAAATAAAGAGAAACTAGTAAAAAAGACTAAGTCTTCGACCAGCTTCAGCTTTCTCCTTGTTGCACTTTTACTTGAGAGAGTCATCTTCTTTGACGACATTTTTAGGGGTCGTCTTCCTTCAAAGGTTTCGGTAGATGACTGCAGACCCGCTGCAGTGAGTTGTCCTTCGACCTTCTACTTGCAAACTCCATTCTTTCGGAACCTAAGTATCTGTTTATACTCAAAAACAATATTAGTTCCACTTCTGCTTTGTCCAACAATGTCCAAAACCTTCGGGGGCAAAACTTGCTCTTACACTATGTTTGGTGTTTGTCAAGAATTGTTCTTGATAAATGTGGTAATGGAAGAAAAGTGAAAGTTCAACCAAGGTAATTGACCTTGCCTCCAAATGTCAGAGTAGTGCAACGGAATATGTTCTGGAAACAAAGCTCTACAATAAGAGGAGAAACTAATGATAATGATCATGATCTTCTTATGGGATATTTTACTGGGAAAGGTAGGATTCAAGAATATATATTTGCCGCTGGTGCAAAATGATATTCATGATTCACTTGTCATGTTAATGGAACAAGACATTCCTACAAACTACAAAGAAGCGATGGTGGACCTAAGTACGAGATATGACTATGAGTCATGAAATCCTATGTTGAGTTACATTTAAGATTGCTTGAATCTTATCAAGTAAGGAGGTTACTTGATATTCACAATAACTTCAGAGTTATGAGGAATAAATGTGAACATCAAAGGGACGTCAAGATTGGTTTGTCACAAAGATTCTTTCTGACAAATTCAATGGGTTGACTACAATGTGTAGCAATGCTTGAGTCAAAGGGATATTCACTACGATTGATCCAGGATTGTTATCAATACCGTGACTTCCTAAAATCCTGTATTCGAAGAAGTGTTGTAATTGGTACAACAATAAGGTTTTGAAAAACATATGGATGCTAGTATCTCGTGACAGGAATTCTCGATTTGATGAATGATCAAAGGATTTTGGACTTAGCCAAAATATCGAGGAAACATGCATTTGCATGAAACTGAGTGGAACTGAATAGTTTCCTAAACTTGATATATGTAGACGACATATTTTGAGTGGGAGCTATGGGACTATTATCCTAGACTTATATGTAAATGACATATTTGAGTAGGAGCCATGTGGTTAGTATCCTGAACTTAATATGTGTCTGACATATCTAAGTGGGAGCCATGTGGATGTTATCCTTGTCTTATATGTGGCCGACATATTTGAGTGGGAGCAATATGAGTGTTATCCTATAACTTAATATGTGCATGACATATTTGAGTGGGAGTATGATAACATTCTCATATATGGATAACATATTATGAATGGTACAGTTGGTGTTAATGATTATTTGAATCTTTCTTAAATGAATATGAATAAGTATTAAGCATTGAAGATCTATTAAGATAGATATGTGTTTAATAGCATTGAGTCGTAATACTTTCCTGGATAAGATTCTGAAGGAGTTCAAAATGGGACAAGTCAAGAAGTGGTCCTTACTTGTATATCCAAGAAAAGTGTTGAGTTAATCTCAATACAAGAAAAATGGTTAATGGTTAATGAAAGAAATGGATGTGTTGGATCCTCTATGCCTTTGTCATAGGTTCTTTCATATAAAACCAGAGTTATGTACTCGACGTAATGTGACCCAAGTTCTTAGTAGTAAGAACATGTTGTGATATGATTTATGAGTAAATCATTGAACAAAGAGTTAAGTTTATCCTTCAATGTCTGAAGAGAACTGAGGATACATCTCAAATTTGTAAAGGATAGTGGACTTGACCATAAATGTTATGCTGGTTCAAGTTTTGACACTAACCAAGAAATTTGAGATATCATACTAATGAATGCCTAAGTTGAAAGAAACATGGTTAGACATCAAAGTTGCATACAATGCACTAAGGATTGAATCTACATTGATGTGGCTGCTTTAGAAGTAGCAGGAGTTATATTATGGCTTAAGAAGTTCGACTTCTGATTGAGTGAGTTTCAAGTGTGCATGACTATGGGAAAGTCCGCGTGACCCACCGGATGTCATTGCTATGACACAGTAAACGAAGTCTCACTTCACCGCCAAATATATATACCTCATCATTATAGTGGATAATGAAGGAATGTCAAATTAGGTGACATTATGATTTGCAAAAGGACATACGGTTCTGAATGGTACCCAGACCGTTGATACAACCTCTTCCACGGTTAAGCATGATCAATAAGGAGTTATGATCCAGAGAAAATGCAACTAGATTATTTGTACTCTAGTGCAAGTGGGAGACTGTTGGGAATGTGCCCTAGAGGCAAATAAAATATGTTTTATCGAGCATATTCCATTAGTTCATAATAGGTTTGATACTATGCTATAACTGTATTAAGCGGAAACATTAATACAGGTGTGGTATACAAACAACCAGGTCCCTAGTCAACCCTAGTATACTAGTCCATTGGGCGTTGATGATCAAGGTTTCCTGATCATGAGACAATGGCGTCTGTTGGAAAATGGATTCGTATCATTGGATAATGATATGATGGACATACACCCACCAGAAGTGTTGCGATGTGATCAAGTCACATAGTTCTACATTGCGATAACTATAACGTAGTGACCAGATCCTTTGACCGTAATGATCATACGTAATTGTCATCTATGAGGAGACTTTGATTTGTATCCCACCGCCTGACTGAAATATGCTAGCCATAACGGTGCACTTTGGGTATTCCGAAATAGATGGTTGATGAGTATGCAAATAGATCAAAGCGGGATTTATCCATCCGTGTGACGGATAGGTACTCTGGGCCCACTCGGTGATGTTACATCATAAAGTTTGCAAACGTGTGACTAGGTCACGGAGTTGTAATATCACGGGAACGAGTAAACTTGTTTGTTGAGAACGAGGACGAACTAGGTATAGTGGATACCGATGATCAAACCTCGGACAAGCAAAGTACCCAAGGACAAAGGGAACAGGCACACGGTTAACGGATCCAACAGCGATTGAAGTTCATTCGATGGAAGCGCAGGGGCAATCAAGGATTGTAACCAGGTCCAATTGATTAGTCATTGATCAATGAGAATTGTCTCGATCATGTCCGTTGTTTCCCGGACCGTAGGGTGTTACACTTAAGGGTACTCGACGTAGTAAGGATTGATTCGGGATCACCGGAGAAATTGGAGAGAACACCGGAATTGTTCCGGTGATGACCGGAATTGTTCCGATGAAGGCCGGAAGTTGTTTCGGGTATTTTGAAAGGTTCAAAATATATTTAATAATGTTTAATTAATGTTTTATTATTTAATTATCTGAATTAAATATTAAAATATAATAAAATATAATTAAAAATGAATTAAAAGGCATATGGGCCTCATAGGGCTCATTAGGGGGAGAGGGAGTCCTCCCCCATGGGCCATGGCGCCATGAGGGGGCCCACCCCCTTTAATTGGTCCGCCACCCCCCTCCCTTGGGATTAGTCCCACCCCGGAAGTGGAGGGGGGTGGCACCCCTCCTGGCCTATATAAGGAGGGGTAGAGGTGCCCTTTTATTCATCAGATTTTTGAGATAAGTTCTCATCTCTCTCTCCCTCCTTTCTCCTTCCTCGAGTGGACTCCCCTTCTTTGGAGTCTACACTTGGTTGGGGATTTCTCCATTAGACACACGCCGTCGTGCTGCTGGAATCGGGATCTGAATCCATCTTCTTTCCGCTGCTCTACTGGTTCGGAGCCCGGAGGGACGTCGGGTATACTGTATGTGTATAATCCCGCGAGGCACTACACTTGTGGTGCTACTTCATCGTCGTGGTCGTATCGCGAGGTCTTCATCAGCAACGTTCCGACGGGGACGTAATCCCATCATCGGCTACAAGGATCGGGTGGCTACAGGAGTCATCGTGGATCTACGCGGCATCGGGGATTGCCGGTACGATTTCACCAACCACGTTCATGCGGGAACGTTTCCCGCTTAACGGACTACATACTGGTATGTGATCTATTTCTGTCCATTACTTGCATCGCCATAGCATAGGTCTTGGGTATGGGTCTCGTAGGTTATGAAAATTTTGTGTTTTCTGCCCCGGTCCCCAACACTAGGTATATTGGATACAGAGGATCAAACCTCGGACAAGCAAAGTACCATAGGACAAAGGGATAATGCTCAACGTTAAACGGATCTAACAGCGATGAAGTTTCATTCGATGGAAGCGCAGGGGCTATCAAGGATGGTAACCAGGTCCAATTGAGTAGTCATTGATCAATGAGATTGTCTCGATCAGGTCTGCTGTTTCCCGGACCATAGGGTTTCACACTTAAGGGTATTCGACGCATTAAGGATTGATTCGGTATCACCGGAGAAATAAGAGAGAACAACGGAATTGTTTCCGGTGGAGGCCAGAAATGTTTCTGGAGATTTTGAATTGTTCAAAAGATTATTTAAATATGTTTTAGTATTTAATTAATGAATTAAATATTAAAAATATGATTTAAATATTTAAATAATGAATTAAGAGGCACATGGGCCTCATAGAACCCATTAGGGGAAGAGGGAGTCTCCCCCCATGGGCCATGGCGTCATGAAGGGGCCCATGCCCCCCCCCTAGGCGAATATGCCCCCCTCCCCTTGGGATTAGTCCCACATGGGAAGTTGAGGGAGGTGTGCCCCCCTCCTTGGCCTATATAAGGAGGGGTAGGGGTGCTCTTTTCTTCATAACGTTGATTTGAGCCAAGTTTCTCTAATCTCTCTCGTCCTCCTATGAGTGGACTCCCCTTTTTTGGAGTATGCACTAGGTTGGGGATTTCTCCACCATACGCACGCCGTCGTGGTGCTGGAATTGGGATCCAAATCCATCTTCTTTCCGCTGCTGTAAGGCCCCCTATGCGGTGCTAACTCAAGTTAGTCGCTTTCGCGTCCCGCTCAAGTTAGTAGCGCATAAAAGGCCACCGACTCACGACACTCGCACTCGTGTCGCTGTCGGGTTCTCGACAACAGATATAAGAACAATGAACTTTATACTAAGACATAAATATATAGAGCCCAGGGCATACATCACCGCTGGTATTTATTACATCATCTCAGAGGTCCATAGACCCAACAGTACATCATGCAACAAGCGGAAGACAATCACGACCGAGTACGGTCAAAATCCAAATGGCCCTAGAGAGGACTACACATGAATAAATCCAACCACGGAACGTCGGAACCCAACTATAGGATCTACTGAGCGAAGTCGTCCTCATCGTCGTCCTCCGGGGGCACCTCCACGAAGTATCGACCCGTGCTCGGGTCGAGGTAGTAGTCAACTGCAGCGACCGATCAGGCAAAACAGTAAAAGCACAAAAGGAAACCAGGGGTGAGATTATATCATTACAGGATAACTAAATTCCTACAGTAAGACAAGGTAAAAGTAAAGGTTGCAGCCGCACTAGCATATATGGTGGCTATCGTTCTATTAGAGTAGGGGGTAAGATCCAAGAATGGATGTGACATCGCGTCATAAGTCTGCTATCCACCTACTTACGTCAAACATAACACAACCTGGATCTTCTATCGGTCCCCCTAGACGAAGAAAAGCAACCAAGGCACTCACACGGTAGGCAAGTTTTAATTATGATCCAATTTGATGTTATTCTATGAACAAGACGTAGGCTCTGGGTCGTCCATAACCGTCGACACGGCTTTTTGAAAAGATTTAACCCTGCAGGGGTGTACCAACTGCCCATCATAGGTTTCGCATGTACGCCTAGTTTCCACTTGGCTAGGTAAGCGCCTGAAACTCCGGAACGTCAGTCCCTCTAGCTAACAACGCACAATTCCGGGTGGCCCCCGGTGAGTCGACACCCAACTCAAAAGCCGGTCGCGCTCTCGAATCGGTCTCTACCGTCTGTCGCAGGTTTGGATAGCTGGTTAATCTCACATGGGAAACCGGGTCCTCAGCTGAACAAGGTGGGTTAGTAAGGGAACTATGTCCTCATTGGTCCGGGTTGGTTGGAAAACAGTTGGGGTACCACCAACACACACACGTTGCAAATAGTAAATCAGCTCGGTTCCGGAGACGGAGAAGTGTTAACGAAGGCTGACACCGGATAAGTTTCAAGATGCAAAGGTGAAAGGAATCGCAAAACTTGAGGTAGAAGGATCTGCTATCATCTGACAACGACTTGAAGAGATAAAAGAATGGAAAAGACTTGACACGCAAAGATTTGAAAAAGAAAAAGGACAATGATGGAACATGTGACATATGTATCATATTCCATTTTGTACTTTCTCAAAATACAAAACGGACAACACCATCTAAATACTTGCATTCTTCTGCCCCAAAAACATGTACAACATGTTAGGAAAAAGAGCTAGCACTTGGAAGTTTCAAAATCCCAAAGTTTTTGGAATTTTAAAACAAATGAAAAAAACAAGGAGAAAAAAACCCAGGGGGGAAGCCCCCTTGGGTTAGCCTGGTCGGATCAGACACAACATCTCGCAGCCTCCCGAGCGCCCACGGGCGAATAAGGAATTGGGCCGAGCCCATCCTGTTGCAACAACAAACAAAAAAAACAAAAAAAAGGAAGGAGGCAAACAAGGTGTAGCGTGTTGCCTCCTATGGGGATCGATCCCACAACCTAACGGTTTAAACCTGGGTGCCTCTACCACTACGCTACACCAAGGCACTTGACAGATGAGAAGGAAACTACCGAGATGATCTATGCGCGAGAAGACTGAAACTTGAAGGGAACTGAACCTGAAGAACACGGCTCGACGCTGCAAAAAAACTGAAAAAGGGGAGCCTTGGGCTGCCTGGGATTCGAACCAGAGACCTCTGGGTCTTTAGAACAGCGTGCCAACCAGTTGGGCTATGAGAAACTTACAGCAGGGAAGCAAACTGACGCATGAAAACACGAGCTGCGCGAGTTCACTGAAGAAAGTGAAAAAGTTCACTGACGGACTGAAACCATCAGCCAACAGGCGCTGCGGACAAGGCAACTCCGGCCACCGCGGCCTCAGCTAGGGTGCTCCGGTGACTCAAAGGAGGGGGTGCGAGTGAAGATGGGACATCCAGGAATCCATTTTCCACTCGACCTCGCAACAGCGCCTCAAAGACGACGAATTCGACTAGCCGAAAGGTCACGGCGGAAAACTGAAAACAGAGCCGACAGGGAACACACACACGTTGCAAACCGGCGAATTCCGGCATCCGTGGCGTCGGCTTCCGGCCACCGGCTACTCGGCGGCACAGCTTCTCCTCTAGACGCGACTGCCGCGAACCCATTTCCGCTCAGAGTTTGCTCCGGAATCCTAAAGGGGGTTTCTTTGCTTGCCGGAAGATCACGGCGGCGGACCCGAGCGAACTGCTTGCAGGAGAGCAAGCAACGGCCACTAAACGCAGCCACCACTGCCTGGGCGCATCCTAATGGTTCCTGGCGGACACGAAACACGGCCCGTGTGTGGCCACTGCTCCCGGCTGCGCGCACGGAGCGCGCTCGGCGCGCTCGAACACGCACATCATGCACCCGAACCAATACAGCTATGCGGACAAGGAAGAAATGGGGGCGTGGCTGCTTACCACGGGGACGTGGAGACGAACTCGCGAACGCGCGGAGACGGACGAGGCCGGCGTAGGTCGACGTCGGGGAAGACGACATCCCGGCAGGGAGGAAGACGGTGGCGAGGCATGATGCAGCTACTGGCTCTGACCTGCGGGAAGAAACGGGACGCAGGGGTGGTCAGGGCCGCGTACGCGTGCGCACGGTCAACTACATGGCGAGGCGGCGGCCAAATCGACGGCTTACCGGCGAAGCAGAAGAGGGAATTCCCTCCCATGGGAGCTAAGGCTCCTAAGGCGAGGGGGAATCCAGCTTAAAAGGGGCGAGGAAGGTGAGGCTGGCGAGGGGGCTCCACGCTCCGCTCCTCTCCGTCCTTGCTCTCTGACGCCTTGAGAAAGGTGGGGGAAAAGGAGGAGGAAGAAGAGGCTGGCAGGTGGGCCCGGGGATGAGAGAGAAGAAAAGAAGAGAAAAAAACGAGGGGCTGCTCGGGTGGGCTGACTTCGGCAGGCTCGAGTGGGCTGGTCCACGGCCAAGAAGAGAAAAAGAAAAGAAAAAGAACCCTTGGATATTTTCTATTTAACAAAAAATAAAAACACTTGGGGAGTTTTCCAGGAATATTTACAAGGAACTAAATCACACAAAAATATGCAAAATGATCCTTGATATATTCTCCAATTTATAAAATTGGTTTGGCCATTTTTAGAGCAACTAAAATGTGGGACCATTTTTGAAATTCAAACCACATTGAACTATGGCCCACATTTTTAGAGTTGGAAAAAATGGGCCAAGGCTTTTAAAAAGCTTGGGCAGGGCAAGTAATTGGCTATGCCAAGTTTGGGGTCAAGGGGAGCATGCATGGAACATAGAAAAAAAAAATCCTCAACCACCCTTCTTGAACCACTTTGTTTGAATTCAAAAGCAAACCAAATAAACTCAACTCTTGTTGGAAAATCAAATCATCACATGAAATTATAATCTTTAGCATCATGCCAAGTTACAAAGTCAACAGACAAAGTACAATCTCATGATGATTCATATTTATTGCACATGGGCTGTTACAGCACTCCCCCACCAACACAGGATCTCGTCCCGAGATCTAAGCCTGAAACAACTCCGGATACTCAGAACGGAGATGATCTTCACGCTCCCACGTTGCTTCCATCTCCGAATGATGTGCCCACTGGACCTTCATGAACTTGACGGTCTTGTTGCGAGTCTTGCGCTCTAACGTCTCAAGAACATGGACTGGACGCTCTGAGTAAGAAACGTCCGCACTTAGCTGGATCTCGCCCAAGTCAACGGCATGATCTGGTTGCTTGAAGCAGTTCTTTAGCTGGGACACATGGAACATGTCATGCACCATGGACAGACTCTCTGGAAGCTCGAGCCGAAAGGCAAGAGGTCCTCTAGTCTCAAGGATGCGGAAAGATCCTACAAATCTTGGAGCGAGCTTTCCTTTGATACCAAAGCGGTGAGTACCCCTCAATGGAGACACTTTGAGGTATGCCCATTCACCAACTTGAAAAGCTACACCACGGTGCCTTTTGTCATAATAGGCCTTCTGCCTAGACTGTGCTGCCTTTAGGTGCTCTCGGACAATCCTCACTCTGTCCTCTGCCTTCTGGATCACATCTGGACCGAACAACTGCCTCTCACCTATCTCGGACCAGTTCAAAGGTGTTCTGCACTTCCGTCCATACAAGACTTCAAACGGTGTTGCCTGCAGACTCGCCTGATAGCTATTGTTGTAAGAGAACTCAGCATACGGCAAGCACTCTTACCACTTCATGCCAAAGGAGATGACACATGCTCGAAGCATGTCCTCGAGGATTTGGTTCACCCGCTCGACCTGGCCACTAGTCTGAGGGTGATATGCGGTACTGAAGACAATCTTTGTACCCAATGTCTCTTGAAAGGCCTTCTAGAAGTTTGAGGTGAAAATTCTTCCACGATCAGAACTTATCTTCTTGGGAATGCCATGCAGTGAAACAATTCTCGCGTTGTACAACTCCGCCAACTGTCCAGCCGAGATAGTTTCTTTGACAGGCAGAAAACGGGCAACTTTGGACAAGTTATCAATGACAACGAAGATTGCATTATTTCCCTTTTGCGACCTCGGAAACCCGGTGACAAAGTCCATTTCGATGTGATCCCACTTCCACTCCGGAATCTCAAGTGGCTGAAGCAACCCTGCAGGCTTATGGTGCTGTGCCTTCACTCTTCTGCACACATCACACTGAGACACGTAACGGGCAACATCCCGCTTCATACGAGTCCACCAAAAGCTTTGCTTGAGATCTTGATACATCTTTGTACTGCCAGGGTGAATCGATAGCTTGGAATTATGGGCTTCCTTCAAGATGACCTCTCTGAGATCTCCCTCCTTGGGAACAACAACTCGATCTTCGAACAACACGGTGCCGTCATTACGCACTGAAAAGCAACCATACTTTGGAACTGAGGCGGCAATACCCTGTTTGATCTTTTGTATCATTGAGCTACCAGACTGAGCTTCACGGATCTTCTCATGGATAGTGGGCTCTACCACAAGGTTGGCAAGGTAGCCTGCTGGAACGAGCTCGAGATTGAGCCTTCGAAAGGACTCACACAAATAAGGGTGGATCTTCTACACCTGGATATTATTGGAATTTCCCTTGGGGCTCAGCGCATCATCTATGACATTCGACTTCCCAGGCGTGTACTGAATATCAACTGTGTACTCAGTAATGGTTTCAAGCCATCTTCTTTGCCTCAAGTTCAGATTTCGCTGAGTGAACAAGTACTTCAGACTCTTGTGGTCGGTGAACACATCCACCTTCCTCCCTAAGAGGAGGTGTCGCCAAGTGATCAAAGCGTGCACAACTGCTGCAAGCTCCAAGTCGTGCATGGGATAATTCCTCTCACTCGTCTTCAACTACCGTGAGGTATAGGCCACAATATTTCTGCCTTGCATCAAAACTCCGCCTAGACCTTGCAATGAGGCATCACAAAACACCTGAAAAGGCTGTGACTCATCTGGCGGCGTGAGAATTGGAGCTGTGGTCAACTTCTCTTTCAATCCTTGAAGGCTGACTGGCAAGCTGGTGACCAAGAGTACCGTTTTCCTTTGCAGAACAATTCAGTCATTGGCTTCACTATTTTGGAGAAATTCTGCACAAACCTCCTACAATAACTGGCGAGGCCGAGAAAATTCCTTAGCTGCTTCACATTCTTCGGCGGAGCCCACTCTTGAATAGTGCGGACTCGCTCTGGATCAACCGCGATTCCCTCAGCGGAAATAACATGGCCTAGAAAATTGACCTTGTATAGCCAAAACTCACACTTGGAGAACTTGGCGTAATACCGGTGCTCTCTCAACTTCTGCAGCACCAGGTGTAGATGTTCCTCATGTTCAACCTCTGACTTTGAATAAACAAGAATGTTGTCGAGGTAGAGGATCACGAACACATCAAGCAATTCTTGGAACAAATAGTTCATAGCTCTCATGAATGTTGGAGGGGCGTTTGAGAACCCGAAAGTCATGACTGTGAACTCATACAGCCCATAACGTGTGATGAACGCGCTCTTGGGGATGTCCTCTTCACGAACGTGGATTTGGTGATACCCCATCCTCAAGTGAAGCTTGGAAAACACCTTTTCCCCATTCAACTGTTCGAACAGATCATTGATGCAGGGTAAAGGGTATTTGTTCTTGGTGGTCTTCTTTTTGATACCGCGATAGTCCTGGACCAAGCGGCTAGTCCCATCTTTCTTCTTGACAAACAAAGCTGGTGCGCCCCAAGGGGAAGTGCTGGCGCGGATAAAACCGCCTGCCTCCAACTCTGTCAACTGCTTCTTTAGCTCAATCAACTCCTCCGAACACATCTTGTACGGATGCCGAGAAATCGGCTGAGTACCAGGCTCTAGCTCAATAACGAACTCAATAGCTCGAACTGGGGGAATTCCTGGCAACTCCTCTAGAAAGACGTCTGGGAACTCATAGACAACTTTGACTTCTTTGAGCAAAGTTGCAACTCCTGCATTCAAGGCGTACAACTGTGATGCTCCTGCCGTTGAGCCACAAGTGTACAAGACTTATGCGCCTGAATCATGTGTCAACTTCACGGATCTGGTCGAACAATCAATATTGGCCTTGTGCTGCACAAGCCAATTCATGCCCAAAATGACATCAATGTCGGAACGAGGGAAGAAAATCAGGGACGCTGAGAAGATAACGCCCTGGATACTGATCTCTACATCTGGAACTGTCCAGGAAGAAGTGAACCTTGAATCGGGAGTGACAACTGAGAGCTTGCTCGCAAGCTAGTCACGTGGAAGATCAACTCTTGACACAAAAGACTGAGATATGAATGAATGGGAAGCTACGGAATCAAACAGAACTGTCGCGGGGACTGAACACACAAGCAACCTACCAAAAACGATCTCTGAAGATTGCTGCGCGTCTGTGAGCATCACGTTGTTCACCCGAACTGCACGTGGTTGTGCCTTCACCATCGCAGTGCTCGGAGTAGAGCGAGTTGGAGGCGGTGGGAGCCGAGCAAAGCGTGGGTCGGTGCAGTTGGGAGAAGTGTTCCCCGGCTCTCTGCACTTGTAGCAGATCACGCCTGACCTGGGCTGGGACTGCGGCCTGGGTGGCCTCGCGTGTAGTGGTGTAGAGCGAGGCCCCTGCTGAACTGGAACGGGAGGGCGGGAAAAAGTGCGGACAACTTCCCCCCTCTGCTGGAACTGCTGCCTCTGCGGTGGTGCCTCTGTGACCCAAGTCTTTGCCTTCTTGTGGACCATCACTGTGAAGCTGTGCTCTCTCTGGCGCTTCTTGTCTGCATCCCACTCTGCTCTGGCTGACTCCTGGCGGATAGCCTGATCCACAAACTGCGAGAACAGCGTGGGGTTGCACTGGGTGAGTGCGTACTTGATCTCTGTGCTGAGACCCCCACGGAATCTAGCAATGCGCTTGGCCTCTGTGCTGACCTCCTCCGGAGCATAACAGGCGAGCCTGACGAAGGCCAGGTTGTACTCCTGAACTGACCTGTCACCCTGTCTCAGAGCCAAGAACTCCTCTCGCTTCCTGTCCATCAAGCCACTCTGAATATGTGCTGCTCTGAAGTCTGCAACGAAGTCTGCCCACGTGATGATAGCATCGCCCTTGTTGGCCTTGTAGGTATCGTACCAGCTGGCTGCTGCACCCTGAAGCTGGAAGGAGGCGAAGGTGACGTAGTCGACTGGTCTGACGGTGTTTGCATTGAAGTACTTCTTGATTTCTGCGATCCAATCATCCTCTTCCAGCGGGTCTCGAGCCTCGGCGAACCTGGGGGGGTTGATAGCAAGGAACTGCTGCTGAGTGGTGTATTGTGATCGATCACTCCTCTGGACGGTCTGGTTCTGCAGCATCTGTAAGATCGCAGCTGTGCCCTGAGCCACTGCGGTCACAGCCTCCCCAAGGAGAGGGTTCTCTGGCGGCGGCATGTTCGCTCTTGGCATCCTATATACGGGAACACTAATGAGAACATGGTAGAAACATTGACGAAACCAGAAGATAAAGCAATATTGACAACAAAACTTCCTCACGAGATATGAGGAAGCCGAAGGCTGAATATCCACCAAGGTTAACCCGGAACGTCGAAAGCTAGGTGCTACTTGAATCCCCAAACCGAGATCATCCGAATCCAAGATAATAATCTGCTAGCGAGCACACAACAATATATACGAGTGGTTGAAGACCTGAACGTTGAGACATATGTCCTGAGCGTCCCGCCGAAGCGGTCTCCTATAGGGGGAGGAACCACATCCGGAGGATGCCAACAATCCCTGTATAGGAGTTTCACCTGAGGTACGCCGTAAGCGAGGTGGAGCTGTCAACCCCAAGTGGCGGCTCAGTGTTCTCAACGTACGCCAACCCTTCTCATCGCTAGCAAAAAAATTATAGAGGAATCGGAGCCTCATGTAAACGAGAACCTAGATTTGTTTTGATAGGGGATAAGTTGCAGAGAGAAAACAGCGTTTCACTTCCTCACGGAAAAAGGGGTGGGAGGGTGGGGTAAGAAAAAAAAGAAAGAGTTCCTACTCTCCGATTTATCCTTAGTAACTACAAAATAGTTTCTAGACTCGACTTCGGCCAGTAAGGGGTCCTACAGTTAGTCGCTTTCGCGTCGCGCTCAAGTTAGTAGCGCATAAAAGGCCACCGACTCACGACACTCGCACTCGTGTCGCTGTCGGATTATCGACAACAGATATAAGAACAATGAACTTTATACTAAGACATAAATATATAGAGCCCAGGGCATACATCGCCGCTGGTATTTATTACATCATCTCAGAGGTCCATAGACCCAACAGTACATCATGTAACAAGCGGAAGACAATCACGACCGAGTACGGTCAAAATCCAAATGGCCCTAGAGAGGGCTGCACATGAATAAATCCACCCACGGAACGTCAGAACCCAAATATAGGATCTACTGAGCGAAGTCGTCCTCATCGTCGTCCTCCGGGGGCACCTCCACGAAGTATCGTCCGGTGCTCGGGTCGAGGTAGTAGTCAACTGCAGCGGCCGATCAGGCAAAATAGTAAAAGCACAAAAGGAAACCAGGGGTGAGATTATATCATTACAGGATAACTAAATTCCTACAGTAAGACAAGGTAAAAGTAAAGGTTGCAGCCGCACTAGCATATATGGTGGCTATCGTTCTATTAGAGTAGGGGGTAAGATCCAAGAATGCATGTTACATCGCGTCATAAGTCTGCTATCCACCTACTTACGTCAAACATAACACAACCTGGATCTTCTCTCGGTCCCCCTGGATGAAGAAAAGTATCCAAGGCACTCACACGGTAGGCAAGTTTTAATTATGATCCAATTGATGTTATTCTATGAACAAGACGTAGGCTCTGAGTCGTCCATAACCGTGGTCATGTCTTATTGAAAATATTTAACCCTGCAGGGGTGTACCAACTGCCCATCATAGGCTTCGCATGTACGCCTGGTTTCCACTTGGCTAGGTAAGCGCCTGAAACTCCGGAACGTCAGAGTCCCTCTAGCTAACAACGCACAATTCCGGGTGGCCCCCGGTGAGTCGACACCCAACTCAAAAGCCGGCCGCGCTCTCGAATCGGTCTCTACCGTCTGTCGCAGGTTTGGATAGCCGGTTAATCTCACATGGGAAACCGGGTCCTCAGCTGAACAAGGTGGGCCAGTAAGGGAACTATGTCCTCACTGGTCCGGGCTGGTTGGAAAACAGTTGGGGTACCACCAACACACACACGTTGCAAATAGTAAATCAGCTCGGGCCACCACTAGAATTGTATGAAGCTAGGTAGGTAAGACAAGGGGGCCCCATAGAACCCCACACACGATTAGGCACGCACAAACCAAGAACCAATACCCGGAACTCGGATCTTAGGTGACTCAAATGGAACAAAGCACCAGGCGGGAAAAGCCCAACCTCCCATCATTCGTCAAATATAATTAACATCATAATAATAAATATCAACCAATTCTTTAGTAACATGATATCCCAACCATAGCATAGGGTAAGCAGCAAGTTTTCCTACTCATACTAAGCAATGGCTGAGCAGCGGTAACTTAGCAATACAAGGTTTTGCTGGGATGTGGGGATCATGGCTGTTTAGTTTTTGATGGTGGCATAAGCAAGGTGGATAGGTTCAAGCAATCGTTCTAGACTACAACTACGCAGGTAGGCAGAAAGGTATCAAGTAATGGTATAAATTTTCCCCTTGCCTGGGTAATCGGTCGACGGAGCAGACGTAGCAGGGTCCTTGGGCTCGGTGTCGGAAATCTCCACGGAAGTCTCCTCAGCAGTCTTAGGTGCTAACATAAGGTACCGGCAAGAAAAGCACACAAGTAAACATCAGGATCACCAATGCTCAAGCATGGATGAGATGATCAAGTTTAATAGACATGGTGTGACCCTATCTAGTCAAATTTAAATGGAGGTGTTGATGACACATCAACAACTTCATATGCAATTACTTGTTATTTTTATGGCTTTCGTCAGAGCCTTAATTTTGGTGTAAATAACATGGCAACATGACATGTCATGAAACAAACAACAACTTAACAATAGTAAACATCGTGAAATAAATCTATCGGTTCCGGAGACGGAGAAGTGTTGACGAAGGCTGACACCGGATAAGTTTCAAGATGCAAAGGTGAAAGGAATCGCAAAACTTGAGGTAGAAGGATCTTCTATCATGTGACAACATGACAGGGAGGCATGATTTGAAGAGATAAAAGAACGGAAAAGACTTGACACGCAAAGATTTGAAAAAGAAAAAGTACAATGATGGCACATGTGATATATGTATCATATTCCATTTTTTACTTTCTCAAAATACAAAACGGACAACACCATCTAAATACTTGCATTCTTCTGCCCAAAAAACATGTACAACATGTTAGGAAAAAGAGCTAGCACAACAGGGAGAAAAAAACCTAGGGGGAAGCCCCCTTGGGTTGGCCTGGTCGGATCAGACACAACATCTCCCAGCCTCCCGAGCGCCCACGGGCGAAGAAGGAATTGGGCCGAGCCCATCCTGTTGCAACAACAAACAAAAAAAACAGAAAAAAGGAAGGAGGCAAAAAAGGGGTAGCGCGTTGCCTCCTATGGGGATCATCCCACAACCTCACGGTTTAAACCTGGGTTCCTCTACCACTACGCTATGCCAAGGCACTTGACAGATGAGAAGGAAACTACCGAGATGATCTATGCGTGAGAAGACTGAAACTTGAAGGGAACTGAACCTGAAGAACACGGCTCGACGCTGCAAAAAAAATGAAAAAGGGGCGTCTTGGGCTGCCTGGGATTCGAACCAGATACCTCTGGGTCTTGAGAGCAGCGTGCCAACCAGTTGGGCTACGAGCAACTTACAGCAGGGAAGCAAACTGACACATGAAAACACGAGCGGCGAGAGTTCACTGAAGAAAGTGAAAAATTTCACTGACGGACTGAAACCATCAGCCAATAGGCGCTGCGGACGGGGCAACTCCGGCCACCGTGGCCTCAGCTAGGGTGCTCCGGCGACTCAAAGGAGGGGGGCGAGTGAAGATGGGACATCCAGGAATCCATTTTCCACTCGAGCTCGCAAGAGCGCCTCAAAGACGATGAATTCGACTCGCCAGAAGGTCACAGCAGAAAACTAAAAACAGAGCCGACAGGGAACACACACATTGCAAACCGGCGACTTCCGGCGTCCGTGGCGTCGGCTACCGGCTACTCGGAGGCGCAGCTTCTCCTCTAGAGGCGACTGCCGCGAACCCATCTCCGCTCAGAGTTTGCTCCGGAATCCTAAAGGGGGTTTCTTTGCTTGCCGGAAGATCACGGCGGCGGACCCGAGCGCACTGCTTGCAGGAGAGCAAGCAGCGGCCACTAAATGCAGCCACCACTGCCTGGGCGCGTCCTAATGCTTCTTGGCGGACACGAAACACGGCCCGTGCGTGGCCACTGCTCCCGGCTACGCGCACGGAGCGCGCTCGGCGCGCTCTAACACCCATATCCCGCACCCCAACCACTACATCTATGGGGACCAGGAAGAAACGGGGGCGCGGCTGCTTACCACGGGGAAGTGGAGACGAACTCGTGAACGTGCGGAGAAAGACGAGGCCGGCGCAGGTCGACGTCGGGGAAGACGACGTCCCGGTGGGGAGGAAGACGGTGGCGAGGCGTGATGCAGCTACTGGCTCCGACCTGCGGGAAGAAACGGGATGTAGGGGTGGTCAGGGCCGCGTACACGTGCGCACGGTCAACTACATGGCAAGGCGGCGACCAAATCGACGGCTTACCGGTGAAGAAGAAGAGGGAATTCCCTCCCATGGCGGCGGCAGCGGAGAAAACGAGGAGGGGGGAAGGAGCTAGGGCTCCTAAGGCGAGGGGGAACCCAGCTTAAAAGGGGCGAGGAAGGTGAGGCTGGCGAGGGGGCTCCACGCTCCGCTCCTCTCCGTCCTTGCTCTCTGACGCCGGGAGAAAGGTGGGGGAAAAGGAGGAGCAAGAAGAGGCTGGCAGGCGGGCCTGGGGCTGAGAGAGAAGAAAAGAAGAGAAAAAAAACGAGGGGCTTGTCGGGTGGGCTGACTTCGGCAGGCCCGAGTGGGCTGGTCCACGGCCAAGAAGACAAAAAGAAAAGAAAAAGAACCCCTGGATATTTTCTATTTAACAAAACAGAAAAACATTTGGGGAGTTTTCCAGGAATAATCACAAGGAAATAAATCACACAAAAATATGCAAAATGATCCTTGATATATTCTCCAATTTATAAAATTTGTTTGGCCATTTGTAGAGCAACTAAAATGTGGGACCATTTTTGAAATTCGAACCACATTGAACTATGGCCCACATTTTTAGAGTTGGCAAAAATGGGGCAAGGCTTTTAAAAAGCTTGGGAAGGGCAAGTAATTGGCTATGCCAAGTTTGGGGTCAAGGGGAGCATGCATGCAACATAGAAAAAAAATCCTCAACTACCCTTCTTGAACCACTTTGTTTGAATTCAAAAGCAAACCAAATGAACTCAACTCTTGTTGGCAAATCAAATCATCACATGAAATTATAATCTTTAGCATCATGCCAAGTTACAAAGTCAACAGACAAAGTACAATCTCATGGTGATTTCTATTTATTGCACATGGGCTGTTACAACTGCTCTTCTGGTTCGGAGTCCGGAGGGACGTCGGGTACACCGTATGTGTGTAATCCCGCGAGGCGCTACACTTGTGGCGCTACTGCATCGTCGTGGCCGTATCGCGGCGTCTTCACCGACAACGTTCCGACGGGGACGCAATCCCGTCATCGGTCTCAAGGACCGAGTGGCTATCAGAGTCATCGTGGAGCTGCGCGGCATCGGAGATTTCTGGTACGACTACACCAACCACGTTCACGCGGGAACGTTTCCCGCTTAAATGCCTACATACTGGTATGTGAACTTATTCCATCCGTTACTTGCATCGCCATAACATAGGTCTTGGGATTGAGTATCGTAGGTTATGAAAAAATTGTGTTTTCTGCCCCGAACCCCAACAGATAACTGTAATGGTTACAGTTATCCTGCTTTCCTTCTTCTTTACTCTCTATGGATTATACATCTACTAGAGAATGGAAGGTGCTATGTTGGAATGTCCGTGGACTGAATTCTGCTGCACGATAAGAGCTGTTCGAGAAAAAAATTGAAGATAGTCAGTGTGCTGTGATTTGTCTGCAGGAAACCAAGTGTGAGATCATTGACCACAATTTTATACGGTCCTTCTGTCCCAGGCGTTTTGACCAATTTGCTATGGTTCCCTCGAGGGGTGCATCTGGTGGAATTTTAACCGTTTGGAACTCTACAATTTTTGAAGGAATGCTTGTGGACACGCAATCTTTTGGGCTGGTGATTCAATTCACCTCTAAACTTAATGCACAGTCTTGGACTCTTGTTAATATGTATGGCCCTTGTGAGCAACAACAGAGAGATTTATTTGTGGATTAGCTGTATCATTTTTCTATTCCTTTTGATGCCAACTGGCTCTTTCTTGGGGACTTTAATTTCATCATGTCAGTGGATAACAGGAACTTTCCTGGGGGAGATGTGAATGACATGTTTATCTTCAATGAGATTATTGCACATCTGGGGTTGCTGGAACTTCCATTGAAAGGCAGGAGATTTACTTGGTCAAACATGCAGGAGGATCCTCTATTGGAACAGCTGGATTGGTTTTTCACATCTGCCAACTGGATTTCAGCATACCCTTCTGCTCAGGTTCTTCCCCTGGCTAAAACTTCATCTGATCATGTTCCTTGTGTGGTGTTCATCAATACCACCATCCAAAAATCTAACATTTTCAGATTTGAGAACTATTGGGTGGAGATGGTTGGTTTCCAGGACTGTGTCAAAACTTCCTGGGAGGTCCCCTCCAATAAATCTCACCCTATGGCAACTCTAGTGGACAAGTTCAAGAGACTTAGAAGGGCTCTCAAACACTGGCAGATGAGCTTTTCCACTATTAAAGTGTTAATCTCAAAATGCAACAGGGTTATCTTAATCTTAGATTGCCTGGAAGATTTTAGAAGGCTCTATGTTCCTGAGTCAAATTTTAGGAAGATTTTCAAATTGCACCTTGATAAATTACTCCACTGGCAACATGTGTACTGGAAAAAGAGATGCACTCAGAGATATATCAAAGTTGGGGAGGAGAAATCCAGGTTTTTTCAAGAAATGGCCTCTAAGAGACATAGAAGGAATTCTATTGCCTCTGCAATTAGCTGATGGTACTTCATGCTCCAATCCTGACCTTCTTGCAAATTCTTTTTTGTCTGCTTTCAGGAATTGAATGGGAGTGGCCAAAGGTATTGTTCTGAACTGTGATCTAAATGAGCTAATTGTTCCTGTGGATGGCTTGGAGGCTCTGGTGGCTCCTTTTGAGAAGAAGGATATGGATGACACAATCAAATGTATGCCATCTGATAAATCTCTTGGACCTGATGGTTTCAATGGTAAATTTCTTAAATCTTGGTGGCCAATCATTTGCTCTGATTTCTATAGTTTAGATCAGGATTTCCATAGTGGACATGATGATCTAGAAGGATTAAATAGCTCCTTTATCACTCTTATCCCCAAGAAAGCTGTTCCTGAAACTGTGAATGACTTTAGACCCATTTCACTTACCAGTGTGGGTATCAAGTTCCTCACCAAAATGGCTGCCAACAGATTTCAAAAATATATCAGAATGTGCATCCACAAGAACCAATATGGGTTTATAAAGGAGAGATCCATTCAAAACTGCATTGCATGGACCCTAGAATACTTGCATGAATGTCATCAATCTAGGATACCTTTGCTATTGCTCAAGATTGACTTTGAGAAAGCTTTTGATTCTATTGAGCATGCAGCCATCCTGGAAATTTTAAAGCACAAAGGTTTCCCTCACAAATGGAGAGTGTGGGTGCAGCAACTATTGGACAGTGGTTCTTCATATGTTTTGTTAAATGGCATTCCAGGCAGACAATTTAAATGCAAGAGGGGAGTCAGACAGGGTGATCCTTTATCCCCTCTTCTTTTTTTCCTTGTTGCTGATCTTTTACAGTCTGTGGTGAATAACTTGCTCATAGGAGGACACCTTAGTTTGCCCATACCCACTCTTGATCCCGACTTCCCAATTGTGCAAAATGCTGATGACAAAATCTTGGTGATGCCTGCTGAGGTGGAACAAGTGCTCAGGCTCAAAGATGCCCTTAAAAGTTTCTCTGAGTCCACTGGCCTGGATATCAACTATAAAAAATCCTCCATGATACCCATCAATATTGATGATGCATCTGTTGCTCAACTTGCTGCTGCTTTTGGATGTCAAGTGGGGAAGCTTCCTTTCACATATTTGGGTTTTCCTGCGGGCACCACTAGGCCCAAAATTGTGGATCTTCTTCCCCTGGTGGATTGTATGGCGAGGAGACTTACTGCAAGCTCTTGTTTCTTAACTAGGGGGGGGAACTTCACCTACTAAATTCTGTGATATCCTCCATGCCCATTTACTTCCTTTGCTCCTTACACATTCCTGCTGGTATTATTATGAAACAGTTGGAAAGGATACAGAGACAGTGTCTTTGGAGGAAGTATGGCCAAGACTCTGGAAAATCTTTAGCTGCTTGGGATCTTTTTTGCAGACCAAAGAAAAAAGGTGGACTGGGCATCGTAAACCTACAACTGCAGAACCAAGCCCTCCTGATGAAGCATCTGAACGAGTTTTATAATAAAGAGGATGTTCCTTGGGTCTCACTTATCTGGAATACTTACTACCATGAAAGGGTTCCTCATGCTACTGAGCTCTGTGGCTCCTTTTGGTGGAAAGATGTGGCCAGATATATGGATAGCTTTGTTGTTGTTTCAAATATTAAAATTGGTGCTGGGAGACAGTGTTGTTGTGGAATGACTACTGGATCAATCAGACAAATGTTGTTTTGGCACACAAGTTTCAGAGACTGTTCTCTTTCTCAAAATTTCCCCACATCTCTGTGCAGGAGGCCATGGTTGCTACTGACATCACTGATCACTTCAATCTATTAATCTTTGCTCAGGCTTTCCAGGAGTTAACTGATCTGCAAAAAATTCTTCAGAACCACAGTTCTGATGATGTCAAGGATTGCTGGACATGGAGATTGGACAGCAAGGGTCAGTACACTGCTAAAAATTTATACACAATGGTGGATGCTCTTATTCAAGCCAATCCCCTTTTAAATTGGATTTGGAAATCTTGCTGCATACTGAAGATCAAGGTCTTTGCCTGGCTGGTGATCATGGATCGTCTCAATAACAAAGATATGATTCTTAGAAGACCCTGGCATATCCAGGATGGGCCTGAATGTGTGTTATGCCTCCATTCAACACCTCGAGACCCGGGATCATCTAATTTTCCAGTGCAATTTCAGTGCTAGAGTTTGGGCATATCTTCAAATTGACTGGACAAATGGTACTGATATGGTGCACCTTGCCAAGAAGGCCAGAGAGTCTTTTCATCAACCCTTCTTTGCTGGAGTAGTGTTCACTGCCTGGTGGAACATCTGGTTGGTGAGAAATGCCAAATGTTTCAAACATGAAAGGCCCTCTTTTGCCAAGTGGAGAGTGAGTTTCATTCATGATCTCACTTTTCTTAGGTATAGAATGAAACCTCGATTTAAGGATGAGTTACTTAGATGGATAGACTTTCTGCCACCTTGAGTGGATGTTTTTTTGAAGCTTTTGTTGTATATTTGTAAATATTGTGGTGCTGGTAATAAAATTCTAGGGGTGCCTTACCCTTCAGTTTGAAAGATTCAAAAAAAAATTATTAAGATTATCTCAGTTGTTGTTGTCTATGAACAAGGAGTAGGTCTCAAGTCGTCCATAACCGTGGACACGACTTCTCGAAAAGCTTTAACCCTGCAGGGGTGTACCAACTTCCCATTACAAGGCTCCGCACACACGCCAAGCTCTCTCAGTCTGGGCCGTTAAAGACACTCATTGAAGAGTTGTTCCGAGAGATCCGGACATCATAATCCCTCTAACTAACAACGAATATATCCGGGTGGCCCCCAGGAAGTCGGCACCCAGTCCAAAAGCCGGCCGCGCCTTCGGATCCGACTCTTCCGTATGGCTAAGGTCGGGGTTAGCCTCACCTGAACTCAGGGGCTTCCCTAGATCACCATTGTGGACCAAAAAAGGAACTCTGTCTTCGCTGGCCCGAGTTGTTTTAAAACTGATGGGGGCCCAACGAAGCACACACACGGTTTCAAATGGTAAATCATCTTGTCCACCTCTAGAAATGTTTGGATCTAGGAAGGTAATAAAAGGGGACCCCGTAAAATCCCACACGCGGATAGGCACGCTCGTCAATAGAAACAATACCAGGAACTCGGGTCCTAGGTGACTCGAATGGAACAAAGCATCGGTGCGGGATAGCCTAGACCTTCCATCCTTCGTCGAATATAGTCAACATTATAATAATCATATCATCCAAAACAATATAATATGGTGATAGCCGAATCCAAGGAGTAACAGGATAATAGTTGGTAGCATCCTAGCATGCATACTAAGCAGTGGATGAGTAGCGAGAAATAGTAACATAGCCGAACAAGGTTTGCTGGGACGTGGAGGACATGGTTGTTTGGGTTTATTTGAGAGGCATAAATATGACGTGGTAGGATCAAGCAATCGTTCTATCCAATACCTAGGCGCGAGTGAGATGAAAGTTATAAGCATGATATATGCTCCCCTTTACTTGATGAGAATTCGGTGTCGAAGGTGTAGTAGATCGCAATCTCGCATCGTCTCCGAGAGTAACCGCGAGAGCACACCAGAAGGAAACACTGGAAAATTCAATCGACGAGCAAGTATCTATTACAGCGAAGAAATCACCAGCAAACAACAACAAGAAGGAAACACGGGGCAACGCACTACGTATCGCATCTATCATCGAGAGCGCTTACTAGCAGGTTAAGTGGAGTATTCGTCACACACGATGATACCACACATTTAGAATGGTTCAAGTTGTTTAGCTACACAACATGAGAAAAATTTGTAAACATGGCATCTCACTCAAGCATGGCATAACACACAAACATGACAAGAGGTGAAGCATAAGATAAGCTATCTATGCTAGTCAATTTAAGTGAGGCACAACCTAAACATGGCATTCCACTGAGGGCCCCATGATGATTAAAGCATTTTGTACTGTTCCGTCCTAAACCAGATTTTAGGTTAGTTAACAACATAAAACAATGGCATAAACACAATTAACATGAAATTCTAGTCAAGTTACATATAAAGAACACCCCAAACGGAGTTACGGTTAAAAATATACAAGCATCACTAGTTACGGGTACATGTTGTTAACATCAGGGAGCCTACTTTAGAGCAATGAAACAATTAGCTACTGAATTCAAACATGCACCAAATGATGTGGATCAACAGTAGACATGACAAGGAAGGAATGGCAACAAAGTTTCATGTATAAGAGCATCAGGAACAAGTAATTGTAACCCATGCAAAATGCAAGAAAATACTTCTGGTCTAGGGACTTAGTGAAAAATCAGGGCATGTGACAGCAAATAGCAGGGTTGCACTTTGGGAGCTTGATAACTATATGTACAACAAAGATATCAAGGAAACTTAAAGCATGGCATCAAAGTAAACATAACAAGGAGAAAATAATTACATTGGATCCAAAGCATATGAAGCATGGATCACTAACTATAAGTCATCAAAGTAGCAACTTTATACAAACAACAGCACATGTTAACAGGGTGCTCCCTTTGGAGAAAGATATAAAATAGCTACAGCAGGCAAACATGACAAGGGAAAGAATCTAAATTAAGTACGCATGATGCTTAACACATACAAGAAAGAATCAATAGAATAGGCCTCATGGATGTGACACAATCATCAATCAAACATTGAATAAAATTAACAGTATCAGCAGTAAACAATCTGGTGCCCACTTCAATAGGGATTAGCAACATCTAGATGGCCTCAAATGGATTAACTTCCTAAAGACAAAAGTAGCAACACACAAAACTGAGCACTTTTCCTGTTGGGCGCAAATTCATACGGGCTACGGATCTCTCGCTATCTACGATGCAAAACAGAATAAAATACTAGTGATAAAGGACTTAGCAGAAAAATCACAAAGGAAAACAAAATAAAGGCCTCACCGAGTGGACAAAGCCCATTTGACGAGGCGGGTGAGAGGGAAGCTGTCTAGCGCCCAGGGCGAAGAGGAGGTGGATGGGCCACGCACTGGTGTGCCGCGGAGGGAGGCGCGCGTGGGCTGGCCCAACCCGGCAGCTGCGGTTGACCAGATCGGTCGATCCGATCGGATCGGAACCGGCGGCGGTGGCTTTGTCGCCGGAGACGGTGAGCGGCCGAGGCGGTGCAGGGGGAGGTCCGACGAGGGACGAGTTTGCTGGGGAGAGGCGGAGTGGCCGTAGGAGGGGGCCGACGACGCGGCGGTGCGAGGTCCCACGGCCTCCATGGCGGCTCGGGGGTGGCTCGGTGCAGCAATCTCGCCGGCTCGGCCTCCTATGGCGCGGAGGCCGGCGGCGGTCCCTGCTGGAGAAGAGGGAGGAGGGTGAGGCGAGGTGAGAGGGAGAGGGGAAGCGCAGGGAGGAGGAGGTGACCCGGGCGACGCGTAACTTGTCGCCAGCGGCGGCGCCATTGAGGTGGCGCCTCAGGAGGCTCCATCGGGCCCGCCGGCGGGCCGGCGACGGTTCTAAGGCCCTGCGGGGCCCGGGGCACGGTGGAGCTGGCTGGGAGGCGACGTGGCTCAGATCTGAGCCCTTAATGACCATATCTGACGGCCGGGAGTGGTCTGAGAGCTAGGGTTTCAAATTTGAAGGGCTAGGGGCAGAATTTAGGGACTTAGAAGGAAGGTGGCTATAATTTTTACAAGGGAAAACCCTAGAAGGGCTAGGGAGTGTGGTGGTCTTTATATAGGCTGGCCTGGCTGGCGATTTTACGCAAATACCCCCGGTCTCTCTCGCGCGCGTCCGGTACTCCACGTTTCTGACCGCCGAGAGTCCATACGACCTCCGATTCAAACGAAATCTCAAACCACGCGTTAAGCGCGGCTAGCCCGTCAGTCCTACCTCACTTCGATATCTCCTCGATAACATTTTCCGACACCCAATAAAATAATTCATTTAATTATTAATGTGGTTTTTCATTCTGATTACGATGGTTGGTCTTGTGCCGAAAGTTGCGACGGTGCTCGGGTGAACCCGGTGTCGCAAAGGTCGTGTTCCGTTTGGGAAAAAAGGTTTAGTCACGCATCCGATATGAGAAAGAGGGGGAGAAATATTCACTGATTATTAATTCGGTGAAGCAAACACTGCAGAACAACTCAAATAATCAACACAACAACGCAGCAAACAAAGTTTTTAATTAGGGTGGAATTTCCGGGCTGTTACAAATGCCATCACCCAAACATGTCTTCATCTTGGAACCATCAAAGTGCATTCGTCAATGATCCGAATCGGGATAGGGCGGCTCATATTGAGTCTCAGCCCAATCCACCATGAAATCGACCAAGGCTTGGGACTTGACTACTGTGCGAGGGTCATACTTGATGTCGTGTGCGGTGATTTCAATTGCCCATTTGGCCACTCGGCCAGTTGCATACCTGTTGCCAATGATGTCAGCAAGTGGTGCCGAGCTGATCACTCTAACCGAATGCACCTGAAAGTAGGGCTTCATCCTTCTTGCTGCCAGGTATACAACATATCACATCTTCTGGTAGTGAGGGTAGTTCTGCTGGGAGATTTATAGCACCTCACTGACATAGTACACCGGCCTCTGGACCGATTGCGCCTTGTCCATCTCAGGCCACTCGACCACCATCACAACACTGACGACACGAGTAGTAGCCACGATGTATAACATCATCGGTTCTTTCTCAGTCAGCGTGGCAGTGCAAAGCATGCGCTTGAGTCCTTTGAACGCTTCATCCGCTTGCGGAGTCCAGATGAATTTTTCCGTTTTATTCATCAGTTGGTACAACGGAATTGCCTTCTATCCCAGGCCGACTTAGGAATCGGCTCAATGATGCCAAGAATCCGGTGAATTTCTGCACGTCCTCGACGTTTCTTGGCTGCTTCATTATGTCGATTGCAGCTATCTTCTCTGGGTTGCATTCGATTCCTCTTTCAGAAACGAGGAATCCCAACAGTTTGACAACTGGAACACCGAACACACACTTCTCTGGATTGAGCTTGATCTAATAAGTGCACAAATTTGCAAATGTTTCTTTCACATTGGCCAGCAAGGTCTGCTGCTTGACCGTCTTGACAACCAGGTCATCCACATAGACGTGAATGTTCCTGCCGAGCTATGGGTGCACACCGCGCTGCATGGTGCGCTGATAAGTTGTGCCACCATTTTTCAGACCAAAAGGCTTGGTGATATAACAATAAGCCCTGAAAGGGGTCATGAATGCAATTTTTACTTGATCTTCCACAACAAGTTTTATCTGGTGATAGCCAACAGTGGAATCCAGAATTGACAATAGCTCGCATCCATTCATAGAGTCAATTACTTGATCTCTACGGGGCAGAGCAAAAGGATCCTTGGGGCATGCCTTGTTCATGCAGGTGTAATCGATACACATGCGCCGGGTCCCGTTCTTCTTCATCACAAGGACTGGTTTTGCCAGCCAATCGGGGTGGAACACCTCCATGATAAAGCGTGCTCTAAGAAACCTAGCGATCTCTTCGCCAATTTCTCGTCTTTTTTCTTCAGAAAAACATCGCAGAGGTTTCTTGACTGGCTTGGAGCCTGGCCGAATGTGAATCTTGTGCTCGACGAGTTGCCTCGGTAGTCCAGGCATGTCATGTGGAGACCATGCAAAGATGTTGTCGTGGGAAAATCATGCCAGATGTCCTCATAGAGAACTTGATTGTGGGACTTAGCTACCAGTGCGTGTGGAGGGAGAGTCGATCTGTAGATCGGAACACAAGAAACACAGGGATTTACCCAGGTTCGGCCCCTCAATGAGGTAAAGACCTACTCCTGCTTTTCTCTTATTATATGTGGAAGATCTAGATTACAAGGGCGCTAGGTTTCGCCGGTGTATCAAGAACTATGCTAGATTGATTCTCCCCTATTGGGTCCCAAGGCCTCGGCTTATATACACGCCGAGTCCTAGGGCTTTACAAGGAAACTGACTATCAATAAGGTAGAGTACTATTCTATCTCTTCGACGACTTGTCTTATTCTTCAAGGTAGCTTGGACTCCTTCCTTCTTGGTGTCGATCTTCATCTTGTAGGTCGGTCGACTTGCAGGCCGGTCCTTTCTTCTGGGCCTTCCTTTAATTGAGCCGGCGCATAGGCTGACTCTCTCTTCGTCGTGGTCCCGAAGGCCTTCTCTATTGATTATTCAGGGTCTATGAATTATCTCCCCGACAGTAGCCCCCAAGATTGGCGTAGAGTCAGCTTTAGGGCAATCTTCTCTTTTTCCAAAATAATAATTCATAAAGGTACGAGTTGTTGGAAATGAGCTATTGACTCCCCACGCGTTTTTCGCAAGTTTTCAATGAATATATCCGTTGGACACGAGATCCATTGGTTTCCCAAAATCGAGGGGCCACCTAGTCGTTTAGTCGTCATGCGAGGAGATCAAGAAAATCCCATTCATTATGCCATGAGTTTTGCACTGTTGGTTGGGATTTATGTATATATATATATATATATATATATATAGGGTGGGTCTATTCTAACAACACCCCTTAAGTCCTTATTCTAACAACACCTAGCCTTATTCTAACAACACTTGTTACTGAAAAAAACCCCTGAACGAAATCGTGCACGCCAGATAAAACAACCGGCAACTCACCGTCCAAATCCCCCCACCCACCCCACTCGCCCCCACCTTTCCACACGCCGACCAAAACCCCTCGTCCAGCGCCGCTCCCCCTACCCACGGTGGCGCCCAGCCTTCCTCAACCCCCGGCGGAGCCCAACCTCCCTCACCCCCACGCACCAACCTACCCCCAACACGCCACCCCGCGCTGGATCCGGCGAGCGACCGACCCTAGCACACCTCCCGACCACTGCACCATCCCTCGTCGTCAACTCCTCCGGCCACGTCGTCTTCCCCGCGGTCCCCCGCCGCACCATCCCTTGGTGTCAACTCCTCCGGCCATGGCGTCTTCCCCGCGTGCCCCCGCCGCACCATCCCTCGGCGGCACCTCCTCTGGGCACGGCGTCTTCCCCGCGGGCAAGGGCGCCACGAATCTCGCGGTGGCTACTCCCCCCGACCATGGCGTCTTCCCCACGGAGGCCCGCCCCCCTGAGCCACGGGCTGGCCGCATGTGCCCCCTCCCCTGAGATCCGGCCGCCATGGGCCATAGCCACACCACCAACGGTCGGTCCCTCCATGGCGCGGATCTGGCCACGTGCAGGCGACGGCGCCACGGTTCTGGCCCCACACGGGCGACGGCTCCATACCTCCATGCTCGTCAGTCCATGGCAGCTCACATGATCTTCAGTCCATGGCGGCCCCATGCTCTTCTGGCCATGGGGGCGGCGGCGTAGAATATCCGCGCGGCTAGCACAAAAGGTCGCGTTGCAGTTCGCTAACGGTCGTCCAGTGGTCTAGATGCCGCTATGCTTGCGGTTCACTCCAGTTGCAGTGCACTCTGTTCTTGAAAATGTACTCACTCTGTTCCCTAGGGAAGCAAACAAAATTGGTTTTTATGCAGCTCACTGTATTACGATGTGCAATATAAGAACCATATGCAGTTCTCTCTGTGGATAAATGCAACCGATGTCCATCAAATGCAGTTCACTATGTTGATTTTGGATCCGTAAAAAAATTCTTCTAAACAGCAGCTATTGTGCACTTCATCGTACATGCAGTGTGTTTGCCCATCGAATGCGGTGCGGTTGTCCCGTCCGATGCAGTTCACTACGCCCGATTCCGTTTCCGCGAAGAACACAAGCGTTCTGTTTGGCGATAATACAGTGCGCTTGCCAGGCCAATCCAGTTCGCTTCGTCGATTCCGGGTACGCGGAAAAAACAGTTCCTCGGGTGAGCTTTTAAACCGTGACGAATTAGAGAGTGTGTTTTACATGAAAATCGAGAGCCTAGAAGATACCTATCCAACCGTGTAACAATTGAATCGATCGGACAAACGGATAAAAAAATTACGCGAAATACGCCCGCTGTCCACAAGAGGGCAGCGCCACCGTTTGCGAAATTACTTCAAAACGGTGAATAATCTCGAAAAGTGTTCAACATGTCGGAGATGCTCCTACTCCATACGAATCCAACGGTGTATCATACGCATCGTTTCGACAAACGGTTAAAAAGTTTGACTCTCTACGAGATCCGAAAACGAAAAACAGAGTTGCTGCGTTTTTTTTGATCTAAAATTACTCTCAAACCGTGAGGAATTAGAGAAAGTGTTATACATATGGATGGAGCGCCTGATCAATACCTTTCCAACGGTGTATCATACGCACGCTGCAAAAGTATGTCGCCACACCGTTTTCGAAACTACTCTTAATCTGTGAGGAATCTGGACAAGTGTTCAACATACGGAAGATGCTCCGTTTCAATACGAATCCAACGGTGTATCATATGCTCAATTCCGACAAACGGTTAAAAAGTTAAGGCGAAAATGGTGCATGTGATTCTGTTTTACCCGAGCTGCAGTGCTCCGAATTCAGCAGTGTGACTCTCTTTGCGATACGATGAAGTTCGGAATGTTGTCAGAATAGTATTCTGACAACGATGTCAGAATAGACTTGCTATATACGACCGGCTATATGGTGGGTCTATTCTAACAACACCCCTTAAGACCTTATTCTAACATCAATTTCTTATTTTAACAACACCCCCACTTAAGCCACCTTCTAGCGCGGAGCGCCCACCCGACGATGCCGCGACCCTCCCTGCCTTCTAGCACGGAGCGCCCAGTCAGCACCACCGCACCGCCAGCTCTCTCTCTAAAAAATATCTTTCACACATCACACCGTCGGTAGCGCCGTTTCCCTCCCCTCCCTGCGTTCTTCCCTGTCACCACCGCTGTCCCCGTTCCTCTCCCGGCCTTCGGTCCTTCGCTGCGACGGCTTGGACGTTGGCCATTGACGCCATCGACTTGGACAGAGGTGCTTCCGGTCCGCTGGATCTACCCCTGTCGCCCCGGATCCAGCCGCTCCTTGCCTCCGCGTGCGTGGTCGGTGATGGATCCACGCATTGCCGTCGTCTTGCGGCTGCCCGAGATCCACGACCGTCGTGCCGCCGCTGTACATGGGCCGTGATCCCGATCTACAGGCGCGATGAGCAGCGGATCGAGTAGGTGCGCCGGATCCTTCTCGGTGTGATCCAAAATTGCCAGCGCGGGGGTGATGAGAGGGCAGAAGGAGCGTGCTCACCCCCAGGCTTGCTGCTCGACGACCTATCTGAGCCTAGCCATCCCAGGGTCTCCTCTCCGTCGCCATATCGAGGGGAACTCGGCTTCAAGGATTGGAAGTGGCTGGTGAGCTCGAGGGTCGCCCGCGACTCTCCCCTTCCTGTTCCTCCCATGGTCCCTACGACAGCAGCTGGTGCGCCCCACCTCCCTGTGCAGCTCGGTAATATCCTTCTTGCAGCTCGGGTGCCGCCCCCCGTGCAGCTCACATCTCCTTCTCTCGGGATACCCCCGGCTCAAATATCACTTCTGTATAAAAATCCTCCAACCCCCTTTGTTTCTCTTGCAGTTCACATGTCTCCAGTGAGACAACGCCACAAAAAAAGCTCATCGATGCACCCGTGCAAAATAGGAGGAGGACCTCCACGCCCACAGCCCCTATGCAGTTCACATGATGCGCGTGCGGTCATCTGTGTGCAGCCCGCCAGTCATGCGTGCAGTTCTCCCCCACGGTTCAGCAAGCCAGTTCGTGCTCGACAATGGCCAGAAAGAGCTAAGCATTTGCCTCTGTACAGACATTTATACGGGATGCATATCCTATGTTTGCTAAAATGCCTACACGAACAAGAATACTAATTCCATCTTTTAACAATATTTCTATCTAGAAAAAATTCTCTTAACTGAAGCATATGATGCATTCTGATCTCTAGCGTGTTGATCATTAATCTTGTGTGGTGAATCCCAATTTCTTGATGGCTCTTATACACGTTAGTATGCAAAGTAATTCTTTTGCTTCAAGAGTTGCTGACTGAACTTGAGAATTGATATTTTATAGGTGTGCTTTGTGATATTAGTAATTACTTATTAATTTACGAAGGCTGCAAAACCATATTCAATCACGGGTTTCCACAAATCCGAATTCTAAATAGCTTTGTGATTCCTAGATGATAGAGAAGTTGGAAATTAACTATGTTCTTTCTGCCTGCTGAGATTATAAGATTATTTCTTATCTCATCATCTTTATGACAGGTTTTTTGATGAGCTAGAGGCAGAAATGTTGCATGGGCAAAAACTGCAGGTAAAGAAAAAAGTCAGAAATTCATAATGTATGATGAATGCGTTTACTACTTGGTGTGTCTAAATTTGTTCATTTCATAGGGGTGTCCACGGCAAGAGAAGTCTACGACGTATTGACTTATCATGGGTGGCAGAACTGTTTCCTCTGTTGTCAAGTGTACATGAGATCTGTATTGAATAGAGTAGGTTCTCGCGATGGTGTAGTTCACTGTTGGGTGGTACTCCAGTGTAGTTTTGACAGTGCTAGCGAGTAAGAAGAAATAATTTTGATGTGGAGTAGACTTTAAAATACATGAAATGGTTCAGTTTGTAAAGAGAAAAAGACAAAGTATATGACATGGTTTTCAAAATATATTTGTAGTTCACTTTGTTCTTATGCGCTGTAAAAAAAGAACATAAAAATGACGTGGAAAAAAATGATGCAGTTCATTATGCATTTTTGTTTATTGAAGTTATTTATATTGTGTGGTACAATTACTTTGTGAAACTAGAAAAAAGAGGTTCACTGTTTGGAAAAAAATGCAATGTGGTTCACTGATGTTCGGGTTAGCTCTCATAATTTTTGAAGTGCAATTCTTACTGACAACATTGCAGTGCGGTAGTCCGTCAAATGAAATTCATAAAATTCATTTGATCTAGTTCACGGAAATTCGTTTGATGTGGTTCACTTGTGATCTTAATGATACTCTACTAGTCTGCTACTCATATTGCCATATTATTCAACTCAAAGTGATTAACCGCCCTGCTGCGCCTTGGTTGAACTTGTTGCCGCTAAGATTCAAGCTCGAGGAGGGACGATGGCCTGTCACATAGATGCGCCTGCCACCTGATACGATGCTACACTCATCGAGGTATGCCATGTGACTCAACTAGTGATTTTTATTCTATTTTCAGAATGTATTAGGGCTGGTTTGATTCCTGCATGCATTGGCATGTTCTTATATGTTTGTTTGTTCTGAGCGCGACCTCAAGCAGGTGCGCTTCACCTCTAACCTTCCGGTGAATCCACGCATCAAACACACGAAGTTCAGTTTTCGCGACATGAAAATCAACCCTTGAAGACCTGGATTGGTTCGCTGGGAAGAGCCGCTACCGTTAGCTTGAAGAGCAGATTAGGTGATTAATCCATCCTCCACACCAACGTCTTGGCTAAACAAGTTTTACTAATCAGCAACTTCCACTGACTCACGGCTTGTATGTTTCCTCATCTTTTTCTTTTTTAGATTTGGTTGGATTGTGCAGAGGGTAGCAAAGGCCGAGATGCTAGACATGTACGACCCGCCCTTGTTTTCCATGACCTAGTTCGGCGATCTCTCTAGCAGTTCATTTTTTTAATTGGTTTCAGTGGAGTGTAGTTCGATGTGTAGGTTGAAAAGGCTCGCTTCTGTTCTACAGTTCAGAGAAGTTGGTGCTACAGTGAATTATTGCTGCAATTCAGTAACAATTATTTTGCACGGCATCCGGTTGTGTTACAAAATGCAGTTTTTTTTCGCATGGATGCTTCAAATGATTTAGTTCACTACCGCACTGTTTGTTGTTGTTGCTGTTCATTTTTATTATTAGTTGCATAGGAAGACAAAAAAGGAGAAAAATAGTGCACTATATATACTTTTTGTACAAAAATATGTATATATTGCAGTTTGTTTTGATGCAGTCCACTCCCGTTCATAAAAAGTTGGAGAAAGATACAATTCACGAGCCCTTTTTGATGCAGTGCAGATGCCCGTCTAATGAAATTTACGGGGTGCGGTTAATTTATAGTTCATTTGTGTAAAAAGCACGTGCAGTTCTCTCTCTCGTTAAATGCAACCAGCGCCTCGGTGGATGTTGTTCACGTCGTCCATTTTTTATCCGCAAAAACACGTACATTTATGTTAGCCGATAATGCAGTGCAGTTGTGCGTCTTATGCAATCACATGCGGTTCACGTTCCCAAAATCAAACTGTGAAACTCTGGTAAAAGAATTAAAAATTGCGTGCAGTGCTCTTTCTAGACAAAATGCGGTGCGGTTCCCCGGCGAATGCAGTTCACTTGATCAATTTCGGGTCCACGAAGAACAGGTGCGCTCTGTTTGGCGATAATGCAGTGCGCTTGACTGTCGGATGCAAACCAATGCAGTTCACTCGCCGATTTTTTTGTACCGCGAAAAAAGTGAGTCCGTGTTTTAGTAAAATCAACGCTACTTTTAAACCGTAAGGAGTTAGAGAGAAAGTTATACATGAAAATGGAGCGCCTCGATGAGATGTATCCAACCGTATATCAATTGCATAGATCGGACGAACGATTCGAAATTTTTTACGCCAAAACTCCCGCTGTCCAAAAGAGGGCAGCAACACCGTTTTTAAAATTTCTTCAAAACCGTGTGGAATATGGAAAAGTGTTCAACATATGGATTAATCTACTACTCCAGGAGAATCCAACGGTGTAGCATACGCATCGATCGGACAAGCGGTTAAAAAGTTCTACTCTCTACAAGATCCGAAAACGAAAAACAGAGTTGTTGCGTTTTTTTGCGGCTAGATTTCTCTCAAATCCGTAGCGAATTAGACAAAGTGTTCTACATATGGATGGAGCGACTGATCGATATCTTTCCAATGGTATATCGTTTGCATCATTCCGATGAACGGTTTAAGAGAAATCGCGAAAAACTTTAGCTGTGAAATGCGTCGCCGCACCATTTTTTAAACTGCTCTTAATCCGTGAAGAATCGGGGGAAGTGTTCCACATACGGAAGATGCTCCTTTTCCATACGAATCCAACGGTGTATAATAAGCTCAATTCCGACAAACACTTAAAAAGTTATCACGAAAATATTGCATGCGGTTCGTTTTTAACCGAGCTGCAGTGCTCCGAATTCAGCAGTGCGGTTCCCTTTGCGAAAATACTGCAGTTCGGAATGTTGTCAAAATAGTTATTCTGACATCGATGTCAGAATAGACCGGCTATATATATATATATATGTATATATATATATATGTATATATATATGTATATATATATGTATATATATATATATATGTATATATATATGTATATATATATATATGTATATATATATGTATATATATATGTATATATATATATATATATATGTATATATATATATATGTATATATATATGTATATATATATGTATATATATATATATATACATAGATAACCCAACTTTCATTCACTCAATTCATGTGCTGATATCCCCTGCTCTCTTCATCCTCTTCCTCTCGCCCGGTCTGCTCCCAAAAATCTTGAAGGAATCCAGAGGCGAGCCAGTCATACGGCGCACGTCGAGCACGGTATTTGCCACATCGATTCCCGTCTTTCAAGTACAGGACCACGCTTCTCCCGCTCTTCCAATCCGTAAGTGTTTTTTCCTAGATCTGACGCTCTTGTTTGTCCAAAGATCGAAAATCTTTCGATTCATCCTTTTGTAGAGAATTTCAAAACACATAGGTGACCTCCTTCATGGTTCGCTTGATTAGCGAGATGGGATATCGTCTTCACATCTCCGGTTTCAATATATCTATTCCCCATGCTTTCACTAATCAACATTTTCCAAAACACCTTCGTGTTTACCACTTTACATAGCAATCATTCGCCTTCTTGGATGTTTTTCTGACGTTACCCTTTCCCTTCATAGTTCTTGGGTCAATTTCCAAATGTCGAAGGTCATGGCGACCAAGAAAGCTGAGAGGAAAAAGAAAATCGCAGCTAACAAACCCAAACCCACCCTTGCGTGCAGTTGGGCCAAGTCTGTTGTAACAGAGGCTCACCACATTGAGTTGGTGGACGAGCGGTTACTCCCCTCGCGAGAAGTTATCGGCTGGCGAGCCCTCGGGTCCGAGACCCATCCTCAACCTTTGAAGGATGAGGTGGTGATTTTCGCTGAACATGTGAACCAATATTTTCGTCCTCCTAAGTCTCTGTTCTTCCGCGAGTTGCTTCACTTTTACGACTTACATCCCCAAGATCTAGCTCCCAATTATATTTTTAATATTGGGAATTTTATAACACATTGTGAGGTGTATCTGCAAAGGAAGCCATCGATTCCACTGTTTCAAGAGTTCTTCTTCTGTAATAAACAAACATAGAGCAGTGGAGGACAATCCATTGAGTGTGGATCTATCACCTTCCAGCGACGGGCCCGATGCATTTTCCCAAAGTTGAAGCTCTACAGCCATGTGAATGATTGGCAAAAATCTTTCTTTTATTGTAAGGATTCCACCCCCGAAGGCCAGCACTCACTACCAAGTTTTTGAGAGAAATGCCTCGTGTACTCTCCAATCTTAAATTCCTGGCCTAGTGCGGAGGAGAAGGAGACCCTTGCCCCAGTGAAGAGGCAGATTAAAGCTCTGTTGTCTCACAGGCTCTGTGCCACCAATCTGACCTGGTGTTGGGTCGGATGGTGGGTGCAACCCTTGAGTCTCCGGACCCGACTCATGTGTGAATATACCGAGTCGGGTGATAACATGAAATTTACTCAGATTGCCTATACTGCTGGCGAAGTAAGATGGGCTTCCAAGAGGCTTCTACCTGAGCCACTGGAACAAGTCAGCAAAGTGGGCCTGGATCCTTTCTGGGACAAAAATCCGGCTCCTAAGGTAAAACTTAATGTTTTACTGGCTTTCCTATTCTCATGAATTTCAAAAATGACGGGTCACCTTTTGCTGTTTTTCATATCTACAGGCTGATGATCTTTGGTGGTCAGTGGACCAGCGTTCGATTTCTCTTGAAGGAGCCGATGGTGAAACTGACGATGAGGAGGTCGAAGGAGAGGAGGAAGATGAAAACGTTTTATTCTCTCCCTTCTGACCCTTTTATTTCACTTTTGTGATGTCTTATTTGCCGGTTCATGAGAACAGGAGGACGAGAGTATCGGAGGGAACCCGACCAAAGGAGGAGATGTTCAAGAGGCGACAAAGGTTTCCTAGGATAACGAGGTACTAAGTCATCGGGTGACTCACCTTGCTTTAAGAAAGGTACATCCAACCTTCCATCGTCGATACTTGTTCTTATAGATTTCTTTTGCCCTAGTATTGGTAGGAGGCGGAAGGGAAGAAAAGGAGGACTCAGAGTTCCCCTTCCGAAGCTCCCTTGGAGAAAGGAGTCAATCTTGGCGACCGTCGGGTCCGTCCCAAGTCGTTTCGTCAAGATGAGCGCTTATCTGGGAAGAAAAAGGTCAAGGCCGACTCTTTGTCTTCGAAAGATTCAAAAGATGATGAGGAGGAAAGCGTCTTTAAAGTTGCAGTTGGATAAGTCCCGATATTTTATCGTGAAGCTGTTCGTCCCCCTTCTCTCTTTCTTTTTATCGGACTTATGGGTTTCATTTGTTGTAGCGCAAAAGTCACTTTGTAGGAGACTCCTCCTCTGGATGGGGCTATTCCTACTCCCTCTTTTTGTGAGGCGACTTCCCCTGTCAATGCTATAGAGGAACAAGTTGTTGCCATTGCTGATGATGTTGTTCGGTCAGTTCTTCGGGAGGAAGCCGTGCCGTCTGGAGTCGTGCCTCGAGGTTCCGATGTTAACCAGACTTTGGAACTGGCAGGATATTCGGTGCTGATTTTATCGGCTAGGTGGTTCGGCTTTCCCAACTCCGGAGGGTTGGGAAAGCGTGTCCTTTCGTGAATTATACACGAGTTTAAT
The DNA here is from genome assembly GCA_950022295.1 of Bromus sterilis. Lineage (NCBI taxonomy): Eukaryota > Viridiplantae > Streptophyta > Magnoliopsida > Poales > Poaceae > Bromus > Bromus sterilis. The sequence goes on along the minus strand of OX465596.1, from coordinate 150,466,830 downwards.
GACCCAACTTGAGCAGCAACGAGCTGTGCTTGACAAGATGAAGAAACAATATGAGGTATTTTTTTCGTAGCCCAAGTCTTCAAAGCATAGGTATCTAGCCCCCATGATTCGGTATAGGTATTGTAAATACCATGTTGAATTATCCAAATGTTTGTAAAGATAATCATGTGTGGTCCTTATTAGGCCCTAGCTTTGAAGGTTGGGGAGAAGGAGATGAATTTGTCGGATCGGTTGTCGGCGGAAGCCGAAAAGAGCGACGCTATTGATAAAGAAGTGGTGCAGTTCCGCAAGGAGCTAAAAAAGAAGAATGATGAGCTCCAAGCCTTGGAGTACGACTCTCGTAAGCAGGAGCGAGCCATGTAGTCGGCTTTGGCGAGTGCGAGGTCATTCCAGGAACAATATGATGCACTTAAGAGCCATGTTTCGTAAGTTTTGAATATTTTTACTCTTAGTATGTCCCATTTGTTCGTGTTTTATGTGTTTTTAAATACCTCTTTCCCTGTAGGTGAGGACAATCCAGCCTTGTGGGGCTTGGATATGATGATTTTGGAGGCCGTGATGGATGTTATCCGTGATATGCATGCTTGCAGTTGCCATGTCATTCAGTGTTTAACCGGTTGCTCAGAGTACCCGTCTATCCAGGAGGACTTCTTCAGTGATATGAGTAAGGCTCCAGAATGGGTTGATTTGATGAAGTCATCGTCATGCTGAAAAGGTGTGACCCGCTAAGGCATACTATCCTTTTGTGGATCTTGACCAGCTGGTGCGAGGGTTCCCGGAGCTAAAGGTCGATAGGTCAGCCTTCCAGAAGGCTGACTATGAACTAAGTGTGAAGAATGTGTGTCATTATGCTACCAAAATTGCAGATGAAGTTAGTCTTCAGAAGTTCGAGCCTAGCTATGATGAAAACAACAAGAGGCGTGTGTTTCCAGAGCTGAAGGTGAAGGAGCCGATGCTTGGCACAAGCCGAAAGCGTCCGAGCCCCCCGTCTGAGCTATGCGAACCACACTGGGTGATGTCGTAAAGGGAAAAGAAGTCGAGTCTGCCGTCCAGGATGCACCTCAAGGCTGAGATTTATGAGGTTTTGGTGGTTCCGATGCCGATGTAATGAAAACATAAACATCGTGTCTGTGATACTTTGCCTATGTTCGGTCATATGTTTATTAATTTCCTTGTTTTTGGATGTTGGCTTCTACCTTTGAGCGCTAACGGGAATCGAACGTGCACATGATGGCGACATCCTTTGACCGAGTAAGTTGAGGGTCGGTCAGCATCAAAATCGAATGCCGCCGAGTAACTTATAAATAGGAATTGTTGGTCACGAGGGTGCGCGTAGGTATGATTCCTCTGTAAGCTGGCTTCACATGACTTATGCTAGTGCTAGGCGTACTTAAGTTCAGGTTCAACTTGGACTCCCATTACGGCACCATTTTTAAATGAACTGTAAGTTAAGAAACTAGGTCATCGGAGTGCGAGTTTTCTTCGAGAAGACAGGCGAACGGGGTGCCTTGATAGGCGTATGATACGAAGTAGTTGCAAGGAGAAGAAACAGTGTCCATACGCGTTTTCAAAAGTAATTGGGGTACAAAGTAGGATAACGGGGGAGGAGAGAGAAAAAGGGGGGCTCGGTTTTTGGGCAGAGCTCTATGCCCTGACTTGTGGGGAACAAAACTTGTGTCGTTTTGCGGGAAGCGGTAGCTCTAAGTTTCTTCCGGGTGTGAGGTCTGGTTAACTCATCTGCTAGTCCTTTTGTCTGATTTCTCCCAACGTCGTCCGCTCTCTGAGGGCTCGTGCCTTGTTTTCTTCCATGATGCAATCGTCTTTGGCATAGGAGGCGTCTTCTTCTTCGCACGCCAGGGCGATCTGGCGGTTCCCGTGTACAGTTATTATGCCGTGTGGACCCGACATTTTTAGCTTTAGGTAGACGTAACATGGTAGTGCCATGAATCTAGCGTATGCCGGTCTCTCGAAGATGGCATGATAATGGCTTTATATTTTGACGACTTCGAAGATCAAGACCTTGGAGCGAAAATTGATGCTGTCCCCAAAAGCCACCTCTAGGGCTACCCGGCCGATAGGTTGAGCCGACTTTCCGCGGATGACGCCGTGGAGCGTAGTCGTGGAGAGCTGTAATTTCCTATTGGACAGGCCAATGCGGTGGAATGCATCGTGGTAGAGGATGTTGATACTGCTTCCACCGTCCATGAGGACCTTGTCCAGGATGTGTCCATATACTTGGGGTGCGACCACCATTGCCAATCCTCCAACATGGTCGACTCTGGGTGGGTGGTACGCCCAGCTCCAGGTGATGGTCTGTTCTGACCAATTGAGCCAGCGTGGTCATGCTGGTGCTGTAGCGACTGAGAGGGAAGCTGACCGCTGCCGGTTTATTTTTTTTCCTGTTGCGGTTATTCGCGGTGAAGACGTGGTAAAGTCCGTTGTTGTTGAGCTGTTTTCGCTGGTCTTGGAAGCTGGCAAGGCCCGGTTGTAACTGGTGGCCATCGTTCGGTTCCTGGCACTGGCCTCCGCTGGATGCTCCATGATGGACGGCTCCATGGCTTCCCTGATTTTGGAATCCTCCACCTTGGAAGCTAGTGCTTGGGTTGGATGTTGCCGTGTTTCCACTGCTGAATACAGGGGGGCCACTGCCAGGTGGGCCCTGGTGGCCACCACCGTTCCTTTGAAGGTGTTCTTGTTTGAAGCCTTCCATGTAGAAACAGTCTTCCCATGAGTGGCTAGCTAGGCGGTTTGGCCTGCTATTCTTTGGGCATGGCTCTTTCATGGCTTGTTCATAGTTCATGAGTCGTCCAAACCGAGTTGGTCTTTTAAAGTCGCCCCCAGGTTTCTACTTTTGGAAACCCGAGTTTGTATTTGCCACAAAGTCGGAGCTTCCTTGTTCTGGTTTGCGTTTTTGGGTGCTTCCGCCACTTTTGGATCCTTGGCATGGGTTTCCTTTTGCTCCATTATTTTTTGTTTTGGCGGATTTGTCTTCATCAGATTCACCATTTGGTTTTGTCGGACTTGGCGTATTTGGTGATGGCGTCCATGAGTTCGCCCATGTCATTAACCTTCTGTTTCATCCGGCCGAGTTTATGAATTAAGTGCTTGAAACGGCAGTTCTTTTCGAGGAGTAGGACGACTGTTTGGGTTGTGATGCTATCTGACGAGTGTATGATTTCCACAACTTGTCGCGCCCAATAGTGGGCCGATTATCCTTCCCTTTATACGCAATGCTCCAAATCCACGATGGTAAACGGACGTTTGCATGTTCCTTGGATGTTTTTGATGAATTTTTCTTTCAGCTCGGCCGAGTTGGCCGGGAGGTTTTGGATCCAGGTACGAGCCGGTCCATCGAGCATCATTGTGAGGTATAGGGTGCAGACTTCATCGGGTACCTGCAGCATATCCATGGCTAATTCGTAGCTCTCGATCCAAGCGACCGGGTCTTTTTCAGCTGTGTAGTTTGGCACCTTTCATGGCTCTTTGAAATCTTTTGGGAGTCGGACATCGCGTATTGCGGGCGCTAGGCACCGGGTCCCAATTGTTTGCCCGGTGAACTCTAGCTGCGGATTTCTGAGCACGAATTGGGAAGTAGCCCATTCGGTGTCGAGTTGGGGTTCAGCCCCCAGGTCTCGGCGGGGGTTCGGGTCTTGTTATGACTGCCTTCCTTGGTTGCGGTGACTGCTAGACTGGACGGATGCCGGGAAGTCGGCTCTCTGTCCAGTGTTGTGACTCGGCCTTGGAGTCCCGTGGAGGTAAGGGTAGCCCTGGGAGTATTGGGCCTGTTGGGTTATGGTTGTTTTGAGCAGGTCCACTGCTTGTCGTGCCACCCGATCGCCGTGGGAATTTCCCACGATGGGTAAGTTTGCCAGGTATTGAGTGGACGCCATGACATTTGCCATTGGGTTATTTTAGTGCTCCAGGGGTGTTCGGAACTAAAAAGGGAGTTTGCGGCAGCTGGATGTTGGGCTGAGGGTCAACGACTTGTACCCATGGCATCGTGTTTGGGATCGGGGCTCCTTCAGGTCCACCCGTCCGATGGACCGGCTGGTCGGGGCTGATGAAAAGCGCCCGGGGTATTATTCCGGGTCATAGTAGATCTGCGTGCCTCTTCGGGGGTATCATTGATGGGTTCAGTACTTGCAGGCTAATGCGGGTTGCTTCGTCCCGTAGCCGGGTTGCCACGGACTCGATGTGCCATCGTGCGGCCTCCAGGGTCTAGGTTTCCTTGTCGATTTCCTTTTGTATCCATGTGATCTCCTCCCGGTTCTTCACTATTCCTTCATTCAGGGCGGCCTGGTTTTAGGGTGTGATCTCGGTGGTCAAGAGCATGTTCATCGCGTTGAGTGTCGTCGTGTATGCCTCCAGACAGCTAGGTGCCCGACCTTCGGCTCCTCCGTTTGCCGATGTTACGAGGATGTCTTGGTTGGTGTTGGATTCATTACCTGTCGTTGCTCGGGCCGCCTCGCCCTCGACCTCGGGTCCATTTTTTAGCTGCCCCCCGTTGAGGGAGCCGGCCATATATATGGTCATGTGTTGGGGTGAGACGGGAGGGACGCCGTCGGTAACCGGATACTAGGGTACCCCGTTTCCCTGGATTCCGACCACGCCTCTCGGATAATTCAGGAGCGTCCCTGGAGGATTTCGGCAAGGAGGTACCGGGAACATCTCGCAAGACGCACGGAAGAAGCACCTCGCATAACTTCTGGAAGGGTGGTACCGTCCACCTGGTTCCCATCGCCCGACAAAGAGCACATCACATTCAATGCGCTAGAATACAAGCATGCACCACTGACAGCAGGTAGCCAACACCTGGCGAGCTCCCTCGCGCCTACTCAGCCCATGCATGCGCCAACCGTCCCCGCGACACCACGGGAACTTCTCGGAAGACTTCCGAGAGCCTCACGTCCACAAGTATAAGATAAACACCGTTACTGTAGCTATCTGTGGTCCTGTGCCGAGCCCCTTGCTTTATAAAAGGGAGACGTCGACCACATCAGTAAAGGGGGGCGGCCAAGGAGAAGGAGAAGAAGGAAGAGAAGAAAGAAGAACTAGAGGAAGAAGACAGCATCTAGATGAACACATACCTAGAAGAACCCACAGCCAGAGAGAAGAGGAGTTCATCCCTCGAACTTCTCGGGAGGCCTCTCAAGGATTTCCCTTGAGAGGGTAGCTAGTTTCAACCAAGGAGAGAGGATTGTAGTGGAGTGTAGCATAGGGTATCTTCTCCCTGAAGATCACCTTGTACTGTATTCTACTCCACCATCAGCAACGAAGATCAGCCATGCAGGAGTAGGGCGTTTAGTCTCCGGACGGTCCGAACTTGGGTAAACACCTGTGTTTGCTTGTACCATCTCATCAACCCGAATGCCGTTTCGACTCCACTAGCGACTTTCGTCCACGTCAAACAAGCGGGAACCTCACGTGTTCCCCGTACCGCACGGTCTCAGAGCCGTGCCCTTCCGGGAGAATCCCTTCTGGAAGGATCTCTCGAGGCAGCGTTGATGTCTACGCACGCTTTTATTCTTGTAGACTATGTTGGGCCTCCAAGCGTAGAGGTTTATAGGACAGCAGCAATTTACCTCAAATGGATGACCTAAGGTTTATCGAACTCAGGGAAGTAGAGGGTGAAGATGGTCTCTCTCAAGCAACCCTGCAATTAAGATACAAGAAGTCTCTTGTGTCCCCAACACACCTAATACAAAGGCAAATTGTATAGGTGCACTAGTTCGGCGATAGGGGTGGCAAAGCAAGGTAATATAAATCTGTAATAAAAAGTTCAGCAAGAAAACATGTGACGAAAGTGAGAACAAATGGTGTAACAATGGTGCAAACAAGGCCTAGGATTCATAATTTCACTAGTGGAAACTCTCAACAACATTAACATAGTCTAATCACATGATATTTCTCATAAAACATGCAATTCACACGCACTCGGATGTCATTCCTTTGTGGTCAAGAGAGGATGAGAATTATGTTGGTCTACAAAAGCACACCTCAAAGTTCGTAGTTCTCAATCTATGGATTTCCCAATGTCACCGCGCCCATCCAAAGAGATTACCACAATCACGACAACATATCTCATGGATAGTCAAAGACAAGCACCAAGAGACTCTCAATCTTCAATCAACACACAAAAGAGGAAATCACTCATGAAAATATTCTTCTAACCAATGTCCAATAGACCGCTGTCACCATGACTCGGGGATTATACTAGATAGGATCAAGTGAGTACATCAAATCCAATACATAGAAGAAGGGGAAGCATCATGGGATCAGCCTAGATTAACATAGCCAATGATCACAACAAGATCACGTCATGGGAGAGAGAGAAACCACATAGTTCAAGATACAAGCCTTACCCCCGAGGAGGAACTACTCACAGATGGACCGAGTGAGAGGGAGAGTTGTTGATGGAGAGGTGCAGCCCGGAGGAGATGAAGGAGACGGCGACGGCGGCACCCACGGCCACGGCCACGGCGGTGGCCACGGCCCTTGGGTACAGCGGCCCTTGGCCCCCTTCTTCTTCCTTGGAGATGGTGCTGCTGTGGAGATTGATCTCCCCCTCAAGACGGCGGCCAAGGGGGAGGAAATTTCGTGCTGCCCTTTGACCTAGGTTTCCTCTCTTTATATAGACTCTCGGATCCCCGTCATGCAGATAATGTCTTCGGTATTTCGGGCCTCCAGGGAGCATCCGAACTCCAATTGGGCCGAATTTTATGTCTGGATCCACCGGGAAAAAAATTCCCTACAACTTTGTAGTTTTAAGTTTTTCCGTTTGAGGCCGCCTTCTAGTGTTTCCGAGACGATCTTTTAAACCTGTCTGGTGGGACATATTTCGTGAAAGTTAGAGTCCAACTGTTACAAGGCTTCTTTTTGTGATTTTTTCCTTTATTCAAGTAATTCCTACATATAAAGTAGAAAAACAAGAACTTGTGCACTCTTGCAAACATTAATAGGTTAGTTCCAAAATATGTTATAAAAATATATGAAAGTGTATCAAAATCATAGCAATATTACACAAAACATGCATGGAGCAAGCAGAAATTATAGATACGTTTGGGACATATCAAGCGTCACCGCTATTCTATCCCAACTTCTGATGCTGGGCAAGGGCTGGGCATGAACCCCAGACAACTTGCACTAGAAGGAGGGCCTGAGAAGCAACCCCTGACAGCTGGCGCTAGAAGGAGGGTAGGCGATCACGTTGGTCGTAAAGTTTATTTCCCTGTGCAGATTTTGAAGCTTCTTCGCTCTTTCACCGCATCCCAGCAAGTTCCATCGAAGTGGGTATCAGTATGGGTGGCAGCCCGCCTTTCCCCTCGCGGTGGTTGTATGGTTTTCACGCTCGGGGGCTTCTTAGCACTCCTAAGTAACGTTCCGAGAAACCTCACCCCAAGGTTCTCGGGAATGGCATCCCGGATGGTTTTCTCGTGCCGGATGTGTGTTCCTGAAAGGCTACTGGACGCCTTCCCTTGACGGTCTCATGGCCACCAAGGGCTAGCCATCTCATTATTCCCGGACATCTGGGACAGATGGTATTATCTTCCCGGATGATATTTCACGAAAAACACCTGCTACCCAAGGCAAAGAGTGCACGAGGCCTCACCCTCTTTTTACCTTGGCAAAAGACTCAAAAGAGGCCACACCGTCCATCGATGTTGGTCCTCCGCAAGGTAAACTTCACTTGAACGACTGGCCTCGCTCCGTGCGGACAGTTTGAGCTAGCACTATCGTTCCGTCCGGTAAGCTCCGTTCCGAGTAGCCTGTGGGGGATACGTACCTTCCCAGGATAAAGATTCTACTAGATGGTCCTTACCTCTCGGGATCCAGCCATCACGAAGAGACCGGTCTGGAGTTCCCGTCAAGCACATGTGCAGGCGGATGTACCAGTCTCCCGGAAAGACCCACCGGGACAAATCGCACAACTCGGACCTTGTGCCGGGGCATCACCACAGAAACTCGATGAGATTGTGCTCCCTTGAATCTCTTGGTTCTCGGGTCCAATTTCTCAGCGAGATAACCGATGGAAATGAGCACTTGTTGCCCATATCGCCACTCGTTTTCTCACAACCGAGCCTACCGCATGCAAAGGAGGACGCCGGCAGTGCCCCTCTGATAAGTCATGCAAAAGTTCAAGTTACGTTTACCGGAATCCATTTGTCGGACGTTTTCTCCGAGACGACAACAATAAAAGAGGTATCCAACAGGTACAAAGGGGACAAGTTATCTAAGTTAATACATAAATACCACTACCCAGAAGGGATTTTACGGAACCAAAGCATTGCCTAGGTTTTTCTCGATCGATATTTACATCTTGCGCTAACCAGACGGATTGGTACAAGACTACCCTGTTCCATCTAATGCTAAGTGCAGGGCCAAAATGAGAACACCCTACAGGGGTGAACCGCGGGATTGGAGCTGCAGTCCTCGCCCGAACCTTTCCGGCGGTGTCCTGCCTCCTTAGTGTCCGGCAGCGGACTCATCACCCAGGAAGTCGTGGACGACCCCCGCAGCACCTTGCTCGCCGGGGCCGTCGACGCCAGCTTCCGAACATCACTCCACGCGGGTTCCCCATGGATGGAAGACCTTCAACCATAGGGTGTCCTAGCCATCGAAGCCGAAGAAGATGGCCTGGAACTGCTGGATGTTCCTCTAGCAGACGAATTCCTCCCAGCCTTGGTCCAAGTACATGGCTCCGTCACCGCCGAAGACCGTGGCCACCCACGTGGAGCCATGGGGGTAGCCCTCCACCCGGAGGTACAAGCCCTGAGGCTTGCGCCCCGCCATTGCGTGCGCAAATGGCTCCGGCAGCCGAAGCCAACCGCACAAGAGGTTGGTCGCCGCCACGAAGAACTCGTGGGCCGGCACCGCCGTGTGCGCCCTCGTCAGAGCTGAATACGACGCCCCGGTGCGACCTCGAGCCGCCGCCTCGCACTCCCAAGATCGCATGAGCCGCCGCATACAGAGTGTGGGGGGACGTCAGAGGTGCCATCGGAGCACGGAGCCAGAAAGGAGAGGCGCCATCCATTTCACACCCGTTCGCTTAAATACACAACGGACACCCACATGGGAGTAATTTTCTATACTACCGAGTAAAACATTAAGTTACCATGGGCCTGCCACTGCATTACCTCGAGTCTTCCCATATTTTTCAGGGGCATCATCATCACCCGTCAAATCCTACTGGAGGCATACCACGTGGCATGACGTGCTCTGTCCCCGTGATATGACAACCAACGCACATACTACAAGACCTTCTCGGACGACTCGACTTCGATTCCTGGAAACTTCATCAGAAGCAGATCCTAGGGCTACTGTCGGTAACAGGATACTGGCGTACCCCATTTCCCTGGATTCTGACCAGGCCTCTTGGACAATTCAGGAGCGCCCCTGGAGGATTCCGGCAAGGAGGTACCAGGAACATCTCGGAAGACAGATGGAAGAAGAACCTCGCATTACTTCTAGAATGGTGGAACCCTCCAGCTAGTTGCCACCGCCCGACAAAGAGCACAACGCATTCAATGCGCTAGAAGAAAAGCATGCACCGCTGACAAGATGCAGCCAACACCTGGCAAGCTCCCTCGCGCGTACTCAGCCCGTGCATGAGCCAACCGTCCCAGCGATGCCACGGGAACTTACCGGAAGACTGCTGAGCGCCTCACATCCACAAGTATAAGATAACCACCTTTACTACAGCCATCAGTGGTCCTGTGGGGAGCCCCTTGATCTATGAAAGGTAGACGTCAACCACATCAATAAAGGGGGGCGGCCAAGGCGAAGGAGAATAAGAAAGAGAAGAAAGAAGAACTAGAGGAAGAAGCCACCATCCAGACAAACACACAGCCAGAAGAATTCACAGCCAGAGAGAAGAGGAGTTCACCCCTAGAACTTCTCGGGAGGCCTCTCAAGGATTTCCCTTGAGAGGGTAGCTGGTTTCCACCAAGGAGAGAGGATTGTAGCGGAATGTAACAAAGGGTATCTTCTCCCTGAAGATCACCGTGTACTGTATACTACTCCACCACCAGCAAGGAAGATCAGACATGTAGGAGTAGGGATTTTAGTCTCCGGACGGCCCGAACCTGGGTAAACACCTGTGTTTTCTCGTACCAGCTCTCAACCCGAATGCCGTTTCGACGCCACCAGCGACCTTTGTCCACATCAAGCAAGCGGGAACCTTACGTGTTCCTTGTCCCGCACGGTCTCAGGGTCGTGCCATTCCAGGAGAATCCCTTACGGAAGGATCTCTCGGGGCAGCGTCGCCGCTGTTCTCTCCTAAATTCTGGTGCTGGGCAAGGGCTGGGCATGAACCCCAAACACCTGGCGCTAGAAGGAGGGCATGAGAAGCAACCATTCGACAGACGCAATATTCACTTTTTCTCAGATGTCCTCCAAGCCTATCCTCGCCGAGGGGGTGGATTGACCCGGAGTCCGTGCGGTTTTCTTCGCTCGGATGTGACTCAGCTTGAGGTCTTCAGCGGGGGAGTCCGACTCCTCCATGGAGGCGCCGACGAACCCGACGAAAATGTGGGTGGATCGTCTGGCGTGCTCGGTTGGGACGTATGGGTCTGGTTTTGGCTTCGACCCATCCGTCTGGCCGATGAAGAGTGGATAGATCCGATGGGGACCCCATATCCTAACTCAACAGAATCGGCTTCGGGGCCCCACGTTGCAATGTCGATGTAGAGTTCTCCGCGCCGGCTTTGAGTCATCCGAACGATGGAGATTCCGTCGATGCCGCATCGTGCTCCCTCCTTAAGGTCAACACCCTTGTGTGTAGGCCCCATGGTGGGCATCAACTGTCGCGGGAAAAACACACCATATGTCCTCATAGAGAACTTGATTGTGGGACTTAGCTACGAGTGCGTGAGGAGGGAGAGTAGATCGGTGGAGAGTCGATCCATAAACGAACAAAAGAAACACAAGGATTTACCCAGGTTCGGCCCCTATATGAGGTAAATACCTACTCCTGATTTTCTCTTATTATATGTGGAAGATCTAGATTACAAGGGCGCTAGGTTTCGCGGTGTATCAAGAAGTATGCTAGATTGATTCACTCCTATTGGGTCCCAAGGCCTCGGCTTATATACACACAGGGTCCTAGGACTTTACAAGGAAACCGACTATCAATAATGTAGAGTTCTATTCTATCTCTTCGAAGACTTTTCTTGTTCTTCAAGGTATCTTGGACTCCTTTCTTCTTGGCGTCGATCTTAATCTTGTAGGTCGGTCGGCTCGCATGCCAATCCATTGTTCTAGGCTTTCCTTTAAGTGAGCCGACCCATAGGCCTACTCTCTCTTCGTCGTGGTCCCGGAGGCCTTCTTTGCTGATTATTCGGAGTCTATAAATTATCCCCACGATAAATGTCCCGGTTCTCACGGAGGAACACGACGAGCTCGCTTTCCTATTTGCTGCTCAGTCTGGCTCCGACGACCACGCATTTGGATGGGTTGGAGGGATCTAGATCAATCCTCTTGTTGTCCTTGACAGCCTGAAACTAGGTCTCAACGTCCGACCTCTTGTTCTTCCCAGTCGACAGGGGTGCATTGCTTTCAGCTTGGGCAATGGCCACCACCTTGTCGAGTTGGCGCCTCTCCTCCACAACGACAAGGGAATCAGCCAGATGGGAACCGGCAGAAGATCACTCGAAAGATTTCTTGTAGTCACCAGGCACAGTGATGATGCCATTCGGGCTTGGGAGCTTCATCTTAAAAAACGACCGATGGGAGTTCAACATGAACTTGGCGATTGCAGGCAATCCCAAGAGGATGTGATACGGGTTGCTCAGTTCGTCCACCTCGAAGCAGATCGGCTCTCGGCGGAAATATTTCTCGGTGCCAAAAACAACCTCCAGCCGAATGCGGCCCATGGGAGTGCATGAGAGGCCGGGAAAATGTTGTGGAAAGTGGTCCGATTGGGCTGCAGATCGCTTTCGCTGAGACCCAACTTGATCATTGTCTCTCCGTATAGAATGTTGATGGTACTGCCTCCATCAATGAGCACTCGGGAGAAGAGACAGTAATATTTCGGCGATGCTACAATAGAATTCACCACGAACGCATAGCTGACCAGATTTGGCATTATGCTCGGATGAACCTCCCTGCCCCAAGTAATGAGATTTTTTGACTAGTGCATGTAGTGCAGAGTCGGTGGCATGGTGGCATTAACTTCCTGAGCTCGGGATCTTCGACTGCCCTTCTCAGTCGAATCACTGGTGAAGATCATGTATGCCGCGTCCTGGGGCGGGAACAGGTTCTAAGCTGGGGGTGGAGGTGGGGGTGGAGGTGGGAGTCCTTGGTCAGCCTGAGCTATGCGCTTCGTCCAGTTGCACTCCCGAGTAGTATGCGTCGCAGGGTCGCCAGGTCCACTGTGCATCTTGCATGGCTGGTCCAGCATGGCCTCAAAACTGTACTTGGTCCTCGCTGGCCACTGTGTCTTCTTGTCGGGCTTCATCCTCCGACTGCCCCCTGCAGCCCCTTGTGCCTCCTGGCCATGCACTGCATCCACCTACGGACTGCCATAGTGATCATCCGGCTGCTCGTCCTTCCTCTTGCCATGGTTTTCCTGGCCGCCGTTATGGTTGTTGTTGTTGGTGTTGTTGACGCGGGTGTTCTCGCGGCGCTCTCACCTACTGAGCCCCTGGCCCCCTTGATCTTTCGACTGCCCAGCTTGCCGCTGTTGAATGACACCGCCTACGCCGAGCCGAATGGGACACATTGCTGAGTCAGAGATGGCAAATGAATTGGAAATCTTCACGAGCTCGTCCAAGGACATGGTCTCTTTGCGGAGCAACTTGTGCTTCGGCATCGAGCCGCCCAAACATCCATCAGTGAAGTATTGGATGGCCTAAATCTCATGGACCCCTTCAAAATGTTTCTGAGCTTAATCCATCACGCGAGATAATCACGGAGGGGCTCATCCTTTCCTGGCACGCAAAGAGCAAGCTGCCGAGGTAAACCTGGCCGCTCGTAGGTACCGGTGAAGTTGCGTATGAATTCATATGCAAAATCCTTCCAGTAGTTTATGCTATTGACGGGCATACTGTTCAGCAAGGATTGAGCTGAGCCCTGCAGCATCAAAGATGCATAGCAGACGGCGACACGCCGATTGCCGCCGTCAATGCCAACTGCAGTCATGTAGTCAACTAGCCAGTCCTCTGGCTTGACTGTGCCGTTGTACTTGGGGTGTCTCTTGGCAGCGTGAATCCCTTGGGGAACTGCTAAGATCGGATGTGGTGTCTGAAACACTCCGGACCGGCTGGTATAGCTGCTCGATACGGTGACAGACATAGTTCACTCCGATCTGACGAGATCCGAGCTAATTGCTGATTGCCAGTCTTGCAGGCGGAGCTCGATCATTGCGCCAACTGTTCACTGCCGGCTCATCTATTCGACTGGCTGCTGCTAGTGGGTCTCTATGGCTCCGGGCTCTGCTGTCGTGACACGATGAACCTTGCCTCTGCTGGCGAGGCACATTCTTCTGCTGGTTAGCATCTGGATCCCCGCGAGTACTCCTCTTCTATGCCTCTAGCCTCACCAGTGGCTCACTTGCTGCTTCTTGCTGCTTTGAGGCCGCCAGGAGCTCGCGCATTGAACGCGTTTGCTGATGCAGCTCGTCTCCCTCCAGATGATCTAACTCATGGGAGATCTGCTCGGCCACCCGCAGATTATTGTTCGGTGAACTATTCGCCAGACTTTGAATGAACGTAGACGCCGCCGGTTACGCTGCCCTAGCTATCTCGTCGCCGACTGCTCGGCCAGTGACACGAAGCTGCTCCAGAACCATGGGCTCAACCACACGTGGCTCGACGTCGTGGGCGGCGTTGTACTCCCTAGTGATGTATCTGAGCCGCATTTCCTCGGCGTGCGCCAACTTTTCCAGCTCGGCCATCATGACTTCTACCCAGATGGGAGAGGTCGGACTGCCTGGGGCTGCCGTGCAGCCTCTAGTTGGTAGAGGATCCATTGTGCTTGAGAAGGCACTCACCTCCCTGGGATACACATCACGGAGGTCGGCGATGAAGACGCGATGACTGCCGATGGGTAGGATGACGCCTGGTGGCAGGGGTTCTCCTACCCCAAACCGCGACACGAAGTCGATGACGTAGTCGAAGACTTCGTACATGAAGACCAGGCTAGAAGCGCAGTGTGCGCTCAACGAAGAGGATGGTCCCGTCCTGATTAATAGTCCAGTCGACGCCTCGGCCTTCCCCATTGTGTGCGCCAAATGTCGTCGATATGTAACGACAGATGACAAGGGGATGGCTAAGAGAGGGGAAAATATCCGAGGAGTGTCGATGGTGCCGGAGACGATATTGGACACAAGCATGGTGAGACACCACGACGTACCCAGGTTTGGGGCTCTCGGTAGAGATAACACTCCTACTCTTGCCGAGCTATATGAGAGCATTAACTCGAGCTATATGAGAGAAATAACTCGAGCTACAATGAATGTTCCTTGAGCTGTTTCAGAGGAAGTAGGAGAAGGCTTAAGGCTCTGCTCTCTCTCGCGTCTCTGTGTGGTGGATGAAGTGTAGTAAATGTTGTCGTCCCCTCGCACAGGAGGGGTGCCCGGGGTTCTTATAGGCTGAACCCAGAATACTAAGGTAACTACCCAGTGAGGAGGGACCCAGCTGTAAGCCTCTGGAACTCTGCTAGGGCCCGCCTACTGCAGCCCGCTGACTGCCTAGGCGCAGTCTTGTGGCACGCCTAGTTTGTCCTGAGAATCTTCTAACTTATAGGTCTGCGATGGGACTTGTCTCCTCTGCCATGTGGATCTCTCGGGATCGCCTATTCACTACTAGGAAAATAGCTATACATGGAAAGCTTATTAGTGGCGCATATAGAAAGCCATGCGCCACCATCTGTTAGGGGTGGCGCACTGGAAAATAATGCGCCACTCATAAGGTCTTATGGGTGGCGCATTATTTTCCAGTGCGCCACCCCTAAGAGTGGGCCATCCTAGATGATCTTATACGTGGCGCATCTAGCAATATGCGCCACCCCTACGAACCTTATGGGTGGCGCATACACAGAATGCTCCACCCCTAAGAGCTTAGGGGTGGCGCATTCTGTAAATGCGCCACCCATAAGGTCCTTAGGGTGGCGCATTTCTCTAATGCGCCACCCATAAGAGCTTAGGGGTGGCGCCTTTCACCAATGCACCACCACTCACTTGCTATATGCGCCACTAAATGCCTAGAGTTGCCCTTATCTACTCCACCCCACCTACCACATCTCATTCACTCCACACAATTCTCAAACTAGATCCACTCTTCTCACCCTAGATCTATTCGGTTTTCTCCTCCTCCCCACCTCATTTCTTCCATTTATCCATCGATACTTGGCATTACATCTATTTTGTTTCATATTGAAGTAAGTGGACCTCCTCCCAAACTTTTTTGTTCCATTTATGACCCATATACTTGCCTTTATTAGCTTGGGGTTTGTTGTATATGTGAAGCTTGGGTTTGATGTATATGTGAAGCTTGTGGTGGTTTGATGTATATGTGAAGCTTATGGTGGTTTGATGTATATGTGTATCTTCAATGGAAAATGTTTTGCCGAAATGTCGATTCATTTCCGTTTTGGCAAATTTCTGGCGCACTCTCCGCATGCTCCCATGCATTATTAGGGAAGGTCATGCCGAATTTTTCCGGCAACGACTGTGATATATAATTGTGTTGCTCTCTCCATGCACGCAGGTGATCGACCATGGTCCGCGAGATGCTGAGCGATATCACCGTGGCTAGGTGGATGCAATGTGCGACAAACGACATGCTAAGGAATAATAGGTCGGATATAAGATGTCCGTGTCGGAGATGCAAACTGCAGTGCGTGACCGAGCCTGATTCCGGAATATTGCAAAGACACCTGAAGCGTAATGGTTTGATGGATGGCTACACACGATGGATAAGTGATGAAGCTGGTGAGGAGGAGGACGTCAATGGTGGGACGCCAGTAAATGAGGAAGGGCAACCAGAAAACAGCGGCGGGAGAGATGACAAAGAGCATCCCGTACATGATCATGAAGAAGATGCCGAAGCGGATCATGTAGATCAAGGTGCCGGACATGAAGATCAAGATGTCGGACATGATGAGGATTCAAGCTGGGTGCGGGACCCTCATGTTCAAGAGCTGCTTGTCAAACAGGCGTTGAACGCAAGAGGTGCAGCTAGAAAGAAAGCCAAGATGGCGCAACTCGAGAAAGACGCGATTACGAAGTTGTACGAAGGATGCAACAATGGGGATACCCGCTTGAATGTAACACTTGGGGCTATGGAGATGAAGGCAAAACACAAATGGACCGACGAAAGCTTCGATGATAACATGGCATTCTGGCACGATCGTCTTCCTAAGGGAAACACGTGCCCAACTAGTATCGCTGAGGCCAAGAAAGTCCTTTGCCCTCTCGATCTTCCGCACGTTAAATACCACGTCTGCATAAATGATTGCATGATCTATAGGGGTGAGGACGAAGATAAAACCACATGTTCGGTGTGCGGTGTTAGTCGATACAAGAGAGGGAAGAAAGTTCCTAGAAAAGTGGTATGGTACTTTCCGATCACTCCTCGTCTGCAGAGGTATTTCGTAGATCCCGAGGAAGCAAAGCTCATGACCTGGCACGCGGATATAAAGAAGCTAAAAGAGGATGACCCGAACCCGGATCCGGAAAAGGAGGACATGCTGAGGCACCCTTCAGATGGTAGCCAATGAACTGCGTTGGACCTCGAATACCCAGATTTTGGGAAAGAACCAAGGAACCTCAGGATTGGTGTGAGCGCTGATGGAGTCAATCCGTTTGGCGGCCAGAGCAGCACACACAGTACCTGGCCCGTGTTTGTATGCATATACAACCTTCCCCCCTAGAAGTGCATGAAGAAAAAGTACATAACAATGTGTATGCTAGTTCAAGGGCCGAAACAACCAGGTACGAACCTCAATCTATATCTGCAGCTGTTGAAAGAGGAGCTAGAAACGTTATAGAAAGACGGAGTCAATACGTGGGACGCCGCGGCAAAAGAATATTTCCCAATGAAAGTCGCGGTGATCACGACGGTGCATGACTATCTCGGATACGGATATTTCTCAGGGCAGGTGGTCCAAGGATTCTGTGCATGCGTTAGGTGCATGGATAATACAACGTACCGCCAGCTACCAAAAGATCCCGGATCTTCAAAAACCGTGTTCCAGGGGTCTCGGAGGTGGCTTCCCAAGAAACACGCGTGGATAAAATAGGGACATCTGTTCGATGGAAGCGAGGAGCTCCGAGCACCCCCAGCTCGAAGGAGCGGCAAAGAAATCGACAACTTGCTGAAAACTTGGAAAGAGTGCCCCGCGCCGGGAAAGAAAAAAAAGAAGACTCAGCCGTTGATGAGGGTATGGAAAGCGAGGTCTTTTTTCTGGGATTTGGAATACTGGAGTCTACTCCGCAGTCCTCATAGCCTTGATCTAATGCATATCACAAAGAACGTGTGCGAGAGCTTGTTTGGCACGCTGCTCAACACGCCGGAGAAGACCAAGGACGGACCAAAAGCAAGGAATGACTTGAAATTTAAGGGCATCAGGAGGGAACTTCACCCCCCTAGTGACGACGATGATGAGCCGGAGGAGGAAGAGGATACGGAAACGCAAAACTCTCGCAAACGAAAAAGGACGACCAAGAAGAAGACCGGTATTGATCACTGCCCCCCGGCATGCTTCACTCTGTGCGAGGAGGAGATCAAGCGGTTTATCCACTGCCTCATAGGAGTAAAATTTCCGAACGGCTACGCGGGGAAGATAAGCAGATACCTAGACGAGGCGAAGCAGAGTTTCAGCGGGATGAAATCTCACGACTGTGCCGTGCTGATGACGCAGATTCTCCCGGTTGCGATGCGAGGGATAATGGACGAGCACGTCCGTAAAACGTTGTTTGGCCTTTGCAACTTTTTTGACGTCATCTCCCGGAAGTCGATTTGCGCTACGCAACTCAAAAGGCTACAGGAGGAGATCGTGCTCATACTATGCGAGCTTGAGATCTATTTCCCGCCCGCGTTATTCGACATTATGGTGCATCTTCTGATCCACGTCGTGGAGGATATCGCCCAACTCGGGCCTGCGTTTCTGCACAGCATGATGCCGTTCGAAAGGATGAATGGACACATCAAAAAATACATTCGTAACAGGTCCCGTCCAGATGCAAGCATAGCGAAGGGCTTTCTAACCGAAGAGTGCATCTCTTTTTGCACGAATTATCTCAACACCGAGAACCCTGTTGGTCTGGCCGTCAACAAGCACTTTCGTAGGACCGATGGGTGTGGTCACCACGAGGGAAGCCGAGCAATGCATGTCAACTTTGACGGTCGAGACATCGACTTTGAAAGAGCAATCCTAGTCGCGCTACAACACATCGAGCTGGTCGATCCTTGGATAGTAAAGCACAAGGATTTAATCAGGAAGAAGTACAGTGACTAGGGCCTGCAGATAACGTACCGAGATCCACGGCTAATCAAAGAGCACAACTCCGGTTTCATGACTTGGTTCAGGGACGAGCTTGGTGCTAATCCCCCGCGAAGGAACGCTTCCGAGGACGAAAAGATGATATTCATCTTGTCACAGGGTGCCGCACGCAACCTGATGACCTATCAAGCGTATGATATCAAAGGCTACACATTTTACACGGAGGAAAAGGACAATAACTGTGATTACCAGAACTCAGGGGTAACGGGGATATTCTACACCGATGACGTCAAGGAAAGATTCTATGGAAGGATCGAGGACATATGGGAGCTCGACTACTGTGGAGAGAAGGTGCCAATGTTCCATGTGAGATGGGCCAAGAGCGTCGTAAAATAAGACCGGTACTTCACCACCATGGTTATACCCGAAGCCAAATCCAAGTCTGCGGGCGCAAACGTCACCGCGAAAAATGAGCCATGGGTACTGGCTAGCCAAGTGGACCAATGCTTCTTCATTACCGACCCATCAAAGCCGAGCCGCGTTGTAGTGAGGAGAGGCAAAAGAAACATCATCGGAATGGATGGAGTCGCCAACGAGCAAGACTTTGACAAGTACGGCGACCCGAAGATGGAGGATGACTACGCCGCTCAGGATACATACACCACAACCCTACCGAAGAAAGGTCTCCTCCCGTTCAAGAGGAAAAGTGAAGGCGTCCTGGGCCTAAATTATTCAACCACGACAAAGAAGGGCAAGAAGAAGATTGTGAGGAAACGATAGCTAGATAGCTAGCTCCAAATTTAAGAAAAATATTTTGTCATTCATGATCACTTTGTGTATGCATGGATTTAATATGCACTTTGTAATTGATGATCACAATCTTATGTTTCCAAATGCCGCTACACCTTGTGTTTGTGGAATTTGTTCGGCGACGACACGGTTAAGGCATGGTACGTGGATCGATATGATCACAATCGAAGTACTCCCTCCGTTTATTTTTACTCCGCATATAAGATTTGGTCAAAGTCAATCTTAATAAAGTTTGACCACTTTTATACACAATTAAAGCATCAAGCCTAACTCCTTAAAAATATTTAGTAGCGATAAAAAAACTAGCAGCGATAAAAAAACTAGCAGCGATAAAAAACCAGATATATAGCTAGTCCAATTAATAAAAAAATTTAAAAACTCTTAGGGGTGGCGCATCTTTCATAAATGTGCCACTAAATGTGCTTAGGGGTGGCGCATTTTGCTAGAATGCGCCACCAAGAGGTTCCTTATGCGTGGCGCATTTCGGCGGAATGCGCCACGCATAAGGAACCTCTTGGTGGCGCATTCTGGCAAAATGCGCCACCCCTAAGCCTTAACCTCCACGGCCCCCTCCCCCTTGCTCGTCACAGTACCCATTCGAGCACGATCCCCTCTCGAGCCCTAGCCACTACCGTCCTCGCCGCCGACGCCGGAGCCGCCCCTCGACGCCGCCGCGGAGGAGCCGCTCCTCTACGCCACTACGAAGGGTCCGCTTGACGCCACAGGATCCGCTCGCCGCCACAAGAGCCGCTCGCCGCAGGAGCCCCTCGACGCCACCGGAGCCGCCACCCCGACGCCCCCGAGGTGATCCCCCTCGACGCCTCCATCTCCATCCCTGCCCCCTTCTTACTTCCCTTGTTATTCAAAGAAAACAGAGAGGGGATTTGAGATTCTTGGTCCATATATGATGATTCATATGTTTTCTTCCATGTGTTTGTTAGAAATTGTTAAGGAATCCTGCACATGTGTTTGTTTTCTTACTAGAAATTGTTAAGAAATTGCTAGAAACTTACTCCATATATGATGATGCATATGTTTTCTTCCATGACTAAGCAACAATCCTTGAATCAGTGCATATAGTTGATGTTAGCTTAATGTTATCTTAGATTAATTAATAACACCATAATATTTTTTAACAAGAATCCAAAGAATTTTCTATTTTTATTATCGATAATGGTTTGTTTGAGTTATATTGTTTATTTTATTCTTGATAATGGTTTGTTTGAGTTATATTGTTTATTTTATTATCGATACAAAGCTGTTTTGAAATGCTAAAGTAGCTAGTGTGAAACTATTTTGCTATGTTGCTTTCAGAGCAAGTTTACTCCATGCAAAATCATGCATGACCATGTGAATATCATGCTTATTAAATATTTTTGTTTCTTGCTGTTTTTTGTGTCCTGTGTGTGTCATGTGTGTGTGTGATGTGTAGAATCTGTGTGTGTGATGTGTGTGTGTCCTGTGTGTGTGTGTGATAGCATCACAAAATAGTGTAGAATAAAATGTGTGTGGTGCTTGTGTTCTTCATATATGATGGTTGTGCCTACATACTAGGAATTTGTGTGTGCAGGGACTCACATTATCCCCTTTCTCCCGAAATGTTGATTAACTTCCATTTCGGTTGAGAATGGGGCACTCTCATGTTAAGAAAAATAGCAAAGGTCATGCCGAATTTTTCCGTGAATTCGTGCATGACCTTTGCTATTTTTCTTAACATGAGAGTATTTGCATTTATTTATTGTGCTAATTAATTAAGTACTTGCATTTCTTAATATTGTACTAGTGCAAACATGTCGACCGGAGCCGACGTTGGTCCTTCTTCTCAGCCGGGAGAAAAAAGGAAGCAATTTTGGGAATACTCCCAGGAGGAGGTCGAGGAGCAGAGAGAAGAGGAAGTACCTCCGGGCGAGGAGGAGTATGAGGAGGAGATAGAGTCGGAGTCCGACTCATCGGATGATGACCTAGAGGAGGAGGTCGGTACGACAGACGGCGAGAGGAACATCGGCGAGGATGATGGGACCGGTGGCTCCAACACAGATGGTACCCAGTCGAAGAAGAGAAATCGGAAACCGACCAAGGTCGGCGTCATCAGGCAAGAGTTTACTGTTGTGACCGCCGCCGGGATTCCTAAAGAGCCCGAACGTTTTTCGGAAGGGTACGGCCGTCAAGTCGCGGCAATCCTCCGCAACACCGTGCCGATCACCACGATTAACCTCAGGAGTCGTGAGAATATTCATTATTGTCAGCTTCTTATCAACAAGCTGCACGGACGATACAAGTTTCCGGAGCCGTACGATAACACCAAACTCAGAGGGAACAAAGTAAACACATGGGCCCTCAGGAAGATGAGCAAGGCCTTGTCCAGTTGGAAAACCCGGGTGAAGAGGGAAATTTTTGAAAAGAACAAAACCTGGGAGGAGCTCAAGGAGAAAGAGTCGTTGATCGACGAAGCTACCTACAACCTTTTCAAGGCTAGGTGTGAGTCCGAGCAAGCCAAGGCCGCGAGTGCAAAGGGCAAGGCCATGCGGTCGCAGGTCATAGGTAACCACCGTCTCGGAGCCGGTGGTTACAAAAGTTCCAAGCCTAAATGGGACAAGGAGGATGCCGAGTACGCCGCTGCGGGCATACCTAACCCCTTCCAGCAATACAAAGATGATCCGTAGACCGAATTCTTTGTGAGGGCCTGGAGCTATAAGGACAAAGCAACCTCGAAAATAATTATCGATCCTAAGATTCAGGAGTTTACGACTGCCGTGGTAAGTAGTTTACCATGCGACCTTGTCGATTGAATTCTCGAGTGAATTTCACAATTTCTTAACATTTCACATTCTTTTTGCAGCAAGCAAAAATGAAAATCGCCTCATCGCAGGAGTCGTCGGTTAAGCCGGCCGGCCCGTGGGACAACGCCTTTAACAGGGCGTTGAACAAGGTCAAGAAGGTTGACGACGTGACGGCGAAGCCATCGTCAGCCGGCCGTGTGGTCGGCTTTGGTGCGGACCTAAATTGGTCCGAATATTATGGAAAACCGGCGGAGCAGTCCGGTTCGAGGGGGCGCAAGGCGAGAAGGACCGAAGAAGATGCCGCTTATGTTCGTGGATTGGAGGAGAAGGTGAACATGCTTCCGCAGCTTGTCCAGGACGAAGTGGCGAAGACGATGAACGCTCTCCTTCCAGATATGATGCCGTCGCTCGCGAATTGGCAAGCGCGTGGTGGACAAGGGCCCATACCAGTCCCCAGCATGGTCGGCAGCAACTCGGGCACCGCGGCGCCTGCAGTCCCGACTCCGGCCATAGTGGTGGCTCCCGCACCGACTCCCGGCGTATTGGTGACTCCGGCCGCCAACACCGCGGCGGCGACGCCGGACGTGATGGTAACTCCTCCGGCCACGATCGAGCAACCGGGGCATAAAAATAATGCACCCGGCAGCAGCGCAAATAGGGCGACCGACGCCACGGGAGGCAGCGCGCCCTCCGTCTCTTACATGCCCGCCGTCATCGGCGGGGTCTCTTCACTAGCCGACCTCGACGCCCTCAAGGTAACTATAAGCGTCTGCAACTCAAACGAGGACTTCATCTCCTTGCCTTTTTTAGTGGAATCTCGCTGATGCCGTACATGCATATATATATATCTCTTTCGCAGGAGGACACTCCATGCATTCTATTACAAGTCGTGGACGGCGAGTTGAAGGATGTTGCCAAAGGTAAAATCATTCAACCACAAAATCGAATCATGCACAATATGCCGATGGCACCGGAGATGCATAGGGTTCAAATCTCTCTCGTGATTTCGGGCTACGAGAGAGTTGAACCTCCCATTCAACCCCCCGGATACGATGAGGACAAGCCGGCAGTCCTCAGTGCCTGTTTCAACCAAATATGCCTATGGCCGAAGAGCCAAATGCGTTTAATGACGGGGGAAAGGGGCACCACACCTAGGACAACACCGCTAGTCGTCGTGTCGGCGCCACATGATCCCATCGGCGCACAACAAGAAGACGATGATCTTGATGATGATATCAGCGCCGACCAGTTCATCAATACTTTGTATGATGCTGATGACTTATTCATGCCTCCTGCTGAAGGAGCCTATCAGCATGACGAGGAAGCTCGCGGTCCAGCTGATTCTGCGGCGAAGCCTGCTTGCTCCATGCGTCTCTTCGCTGCTTCTCAGGACATGTCTCCAGCAGCTTGCGCCTTCACCGAGCCTCAAGCAGATGCCACAAGGAGATCTATTCTCAGCCCGTCCACACTCCATAAGGCGGCCACTAAGCAAATAAAGGCCGGTGACTGCTCAAAATCAGAAAAGAAGAAGGGACGGAAAAGAAAGAAGAGGATCACTTCTAGTAGCCAACCTTCGATGCCGATCCGGGCTCAGGACGGGCCACCAAGACCCAAGGATCTCTCGTTTGAAATCCATGTGGCTGGTAGGGCGATGCTACCTAAGGACATGCTGGACCTTGCAACTTCGGATATGCAGAGTGTGCATCATAGTATTATGGCATTAGAGAAGATTCTTCTTCGAGAAGAGAATCCCTCGTACCCGGTTTTCATGGCCAAGGTGCCACTCAACATGGGCTTCATCAACACTATCCCCGCGGATATGATAATCCTGCGATTTTCAGAGATCTTCAATTTGTACCATCTCAAGCGGCTGGACAATAGCCTTATCCGTCTGTTCTCGCTCAGCCTTTCTATGAGTATCAGGAGAGATAAGACCCCGAGCGTCGCGATATTGGACCCCTTCTACATGCGTGAAAGCATCTTGATGGACGACGGGGACGCGGCTCTCGCGGCGGGGTACATCACAGACTTCATGCTACGGAACGCCGACAAGGATTCATATTTTATGACCTACTCTCCCAAGTAAGTCATTCGCTCGCCTCCGTAGCATATATGCTTTCTTAGCTTTCCATTGTCCTCTTCCAACATTCCTTTTGGATTGTTTTAATTATGCAGTGAGGATCAAGACTGCGTGCTCATCTGCTTTTCACCGCAACACTCGCATGCCGTGTATTTAGACTCGGGGAGTGTGAAGAAGAAAGATTACAAGTATATCATGAGAGTTTTGGGTGATGCTCTCGTCGGCTACATAACAGCCGGAGGCAAGATCATGAAGCACAAGTTCAGGAAAAATCAGCCTGGCGTGAACGTGTTCAACCACGTAACACAGTTCCCGTGCGTCAAGCAGCCGGCTGGCAGTGTGAGGGATGCGTACTACGCCCTTCATCACATGAGGGCGATTGTACAGGAACAACGCAACCTTACGCTGCCAAGTCATCTCAGAGCGTGGGCCGAAAGGAAGGCAGAAATCGCCGATGCAAATCTGAAGCAGGAGTTCTTTCACATCCAAGCGCAGATGGCGACTATCATCCGTCATCAAGTACAAATGAGGGGGTCGATCTTCTAGTCGAACATTGCATCATCCAATGGGGAGATAGAAGTCCGCCTAAAGGCCCTGCGTGACACAAGGCCTTTCATGACGAAAGAAGGATGCCGCCCATTCCCCGAGCCGAGTCAGAACAATTGAATGTACTCTTTGTGTAATTTGGATGTAATTTGGATGTACTCTTTGTGTAGTAGATGGTAGTGTCAAATACTCTTGGTGCTCTTTGTGTATAAGAATAGATGCTAGATTGCTTTGTTCTCCTTTGGTATGATTCATATGGATGTGACCTCTAAAGCTTTGTTTTGTGCAGGTTGAAGAGCAAACAAGATATGATGACGAAAGTAGCTTTCAGTTTTGAATAATTGTTGGACTCATTGTAATTTTGTGATGGATGTAATCTTGTGAATCTTTTTGGCCTCTAAACCTTTGTAAATCTTTGTAATGAAAATTATAATTCAATTATTTTGTATCAATAATTGTTGCCCTCATTGTTATATTGTATTTTGCATTTCTGTAATATAATAAAAATATCTGTAATGCTTTTATTCTTTTCTGTAAAAAAAAATTTGTTTTCTGTAATTCTTTAGTGGCGCATTTTGTCAGGGTTTAGTGGCGCACTGTGAATGCGCCACCCCTAAGGCCCTTAGGCGTGGCGCATACCAGAATGCGCCACCCCTAAGAGCTTAGAGGTGGCGCATTCTGAGATGCGCCACGCCTAAGGGCCTTAGGGGTGGCGCATCCACAATGCGCCACCTCTAAGCCCTTATTAGTGGCTTGTAGTTAGTGGCGCATCCCTAATGCGCCACTAAACACAAAAAAAGGGCGCCACTAAAAGGGCATTCCCTAGTAGTGATTAATGACCTCAGTCCAGGTGCGCCGATCTGGCCCTTGGTCATCTCTTGATTTCAGTGCCAGCGCGGAGTGGACCGACTGCGCCTGGGCCGACTGCATGCATCCGGCAGCCAATTGCGCCCTCCTAGGCAATCGGCAACTGGCCTTCCTAGCTCGTCCCAGCTGCTGGTGAAGACCCTCTGGAGATTGCACTTTGTCTTGAAAGGTTGTTTCGCTTGGGTGACCCTACCCGGGGGTCATTCCCCCGACACTTCCTCTGCAAGATATGTTTGTACACTTTTAGAAAAAATCGCTGCTCCGACTAATCCAATCCCCTTACATCTTCCAAATCCTTTGCCCTGGCACTTGCTTGCTGATTCATTTTCCTCCTTTGCCGCTGTCAACGTACCCCCATTGAACCTTGTTTCAAATTCCTCACCTCTTCCATTGTTCTTTGACCACAGTCTGGCTTGTGCGGATTTATCAAATCCACAAAGACGTATGGTCCCAAACAACAGTAGGTTGTGCAGACGCCCAGGCATGCTCATCCTCCTCCTGCTTTAATCCAAAGAGTTCACCCGAGAAATCCCTTGTGCAAGGAAACTTGGACAGTATGTGCCTCATAAGCATGCTCGGGAATTGAAGAATTAGCACCATATTCCTTGAGAAACTCCATCACCGCTGATGTAATATCCTTCTCCACCGGGAGGTGCCACTTCCCTAGTCTAAATGCCCACAAGTCCATACGGGCGAGAAACCCTTGTGCCATTAAACACAGCCACCGGAGCACATAAAGGAAAGTGAGAATCCTGGTTCACAACCCTTCTTCTACCGAAGGTCATGGTCCACAAACCAGATGCAGAGAGATGACAGACCGAACGCCCGTTCTTGTCCTGCCGTTCGCTGATGGCTTCTCGCCCCTCGTTGGTTACCCCAAGTGGAAGGCTGAGATGTAGATAGTAGGAAATTTCCCTTCGTGAAGATACCAAGGTTTGTCTCTAGTAGGAATCCAAATTCTATAAAAAGGTGGCAAGAAAACAATGGCGCCGTTTACAACCTAGAGATTTCTTACTTGACCTGGACCTGCACAAAAAATAAAATAACTTTGCTCCCAATGAGTTTAGAGAGGTTGTCAATCTCTCCGGTCTTATTGTTTAGAAAGGATCAAAACACAAGCGGGAATAGTAGTGATGATTGCAACTAAAAGGGAATAAAAGAAGTAAATGATTGAGGTGTAAACAATGGTGGAAATATGGGCCGGGGTCCCATGATGTTCACTAGTGATGTCTCTCTCCCAAAAAATGATAAATAACTATGCTGGGTGAACAAATTACAGCTGGGCAATTGATAGAATTATAAACGCACCACAATGCTAATTATGCTACAAGAAAGCTAGAGGCTCAATCGTATGGGCAGTACGCCAAGACAAGTAGACCGTTTATTCATCAACATCTACTAACTAATCATCCACCTTGAGATATATATCCAGAACATCTCGCAAATATTAAGTTGCGATCCCCACCCAAAGTGTAAACTCAAAGCAACAGACAGCTGCATTAACAAACTATGCGTAAGGTAAACAGTCCTTGCAACCGCAGTTACAAGCACCGTTGTTTTATCCCTGGTGGCGACATCACATCCCATAGTCTCATGTTTCTTTAACTCAAGCTAGACATCCGGGGGCATGAACCCATAATCATGCATAACGCTCCCTCTTGGAGTTCCAATCTACTACTTGGCCAAAGCAATAAATAGCAACGGAGAACATGTAAGAATACTCAAGAACAAAAACATAAAAGGTAAACCAAATATATTACTCATCACAATCTGAACATAATCTCATAATCCATCGGATCCCAGTAAACACAGCATAGCAACAACAAAACTAATACATAGATGACTTGATCATGTAGGGCAGCTCACAAGGGCTAAGAATTGAGGCACAATATTGGAGAGAAGACATCACATAGCTACAGGTCATGTACCCATGGTCCAAGGTGGACTCCTCACAGCACATCCGGGAAGCGCTCATGGTGGTGGAGAAGCTCCCAGAGATGAATCCTCCCTCCGGCAGGGTACCGAGACAGAGTATTCCGGCGATCACGATCTCGGGATCGCGGAGGCGGCGAAACATTGGGGAAAATCGTGTAACGGAGGACCTCTCGGGTGTTTTTACCCCGAGGGCTAAATATAGGCGAAAGGACGGCATCGGGGGAGGCCTGGCCCCACCAGACGGGTCCTGGCGCGGCCTCCCCTGGCCACGCCAGGTGGCCCCACCCCCTCCGGCACTCCTTTGGGATTCCGGAACCTTCTGAACTGCTGATTTTTTTATATAATTTTCTGCATTTTTCCAAGCACTTTAAATATTGGGAAATACCTGCAATGCACGGACAACAGCAGACAGAAACTGGCACTGGGGCACTGAGTTAGTAGGTTAGTCCAAATATGTTGAAAAAGGTATGAAAGGTAGCAAAAGATCTACCAAAGTCACCCATATAAGCATGGAACAAGCAGAAATTATAGATACATTTGGGACGTACCAACATCCCCAAGCTTAATTCCTCCTCGTCCTCGAGTAGGTAAATGATAACAAAGAAAATTTCCGTGGTGACAGGCTACCAACACATTTATGAAATTTAAAGTACAATAAGTAAGGTATGTGATTCAGGTCCAGTCAATAACAAGGAAGAGTCTATATCTAGTATTGAAACCAGCAAAGTAAGAACATAAAGGTGCAAGAGCTCTCGCTGTCCGTGACTCGAATGTCTCCAAATGGTGTTTGCGCGCAAGAAGTGGGAGATGGATTTAGAGCATAAAAATACTATATAGTTTAATTCAGAACTCAATCTACTAAAACTTCACACTTGGTCTCCTTCAGAATCTTATTATGACTCATGCCCAGACCACTAGTCAGGCACAAGTCAAACTGATCCTCTCCCTTTCGACTTTGAGCACTCATGCAATGAATGAGCGCAAGCAAGATCTGTTGGCACTTAGGATGGCAAATAGAATAATGATGGGGAAGGACAACAAAAAATGTGTGAAAGGCTCACATCAATGAGGAATATCATAGGCGAGAGAAAGCCAAATGATAGATATGATGTGAGGAGTAGGGATTGCCATGCAACGGATGCACATATGAGCTATGGAAAGATGTGCAATGGAACTACTGGGGGTGCATCCAACTCGCTTTCTCACGAAGACCTAGAGCTCATTTGAGGATGCTCGTCATTGGAATATACAATCCAAGTTCTATAGTGTAAGGATCCCCACATAGTTATGCATGATTGATATGAAACTCTCTATGTAGTACAAAATATTACCTTGGAGTACAAGTGTGGATCTTTCAAAAGGAATAGTAGTGTTGCCCCCTTCTCTGTTTTTTCTTTTTTTCTTTCTTTTTTCTATTTTATTATTTTTTTGTAGCCTCAGGCTCTTTCAATTAATCTCTCATCTGTCATCTTTGGGATCTTTTAATTTTTCTCATTTGGGATCTTTTATTTGCGTCCTCTTTGGGATCTTTTCCTCACTTTAAGGGTGACACTCTATATTTTACAACGATAAAAAGAAGATCACACACTTTATAAGAAGTACTCAACATAAAGAAAACTGAAAAATTTCATGTTGTATGCAAATGTATGCCCCTGCCAGTGTAGCAGGATGTGCTATGATACTAGTGCGTCATATAGAAATTATAATGGCAAGGACCAACTAGCATGCGGCCCTCGATGAAGCAAAAGCATGTATGACATGAAGATCAAGTCATGAGATGATGGATGTTGCATGGCAATGTATCTCGGAAATGCTATGGAAATGCCATATAGGTAGGTATGGTGGCTGTTTTGAGGAAGGATATAATGAGGTTTATGATGATAGAGTGTATCACGCCAAGGGTTTGGATGCACTGGATAATTTTGTACCAACTCTCAAGATGAGAAAGGCAATGCAAGGTACCGAAGAGGCTAGCAAAATATGGATGGTGGAAGTGCCAACAATCGAATACTCACATTAGTCAAAGGAAGTAATTCACTTATTATCGGTAGCTCTCTATATAATTAGTAGGTTCACAAAGAGACAAGTACCCCGAGGAGGAGTGTATGGGGGTTTGGTTATCCTTGCGCATCCTCGACTCATGTTACGTGAGGGTACTCTATATATTACAACCCCTCCAGAGGTTAGTGATCCATCTAGTAGCTAGAGTTCTCAACTAATTTTTTTTAGTTTTCAAAAATAAACACGGATTGCCCAAAATATGACACCTATCACTAATAGGCTTGAGATCTTGACACACAGAAGTCCAAACATTACTCAAATTAATACCTCAAAACTATTGAAAGTTACTACTATACTTAAATAGCAACCTCAATTACCTACTCAAGTCAAGACACAAAACTCAGTGCAAAAGGCCAAATTTATAGACAAGATAAGAATGCAAACTCAAGAGAGTTCAAAAAAGCAACAAACTAAATAAAAGCTCTTAAAAATATAAGCATGAAAACAAGAGCTAAACATGATAGCAACTAAGAAAAGATAAAGAAAACACAACAAGGATAAGCATGAAAACTATGTTGTGTTGTAGGGTGAAGTGGAGCGTGTTTTCTCTCCCAAAATATGTAGGATATGGTCCAACTTTTTATGAAAAGAAATCAAAACTAAACAAACTAAAAATTAAAGAGCGAGACGCTCCAAGCATAGCACATGACATATGAATTCATAAAAAATATAGTGTGGAGAAGGACGAACAGATTATTGTTGATGGAGAAGGGGATGAGCGGGGCATCCCCAAGCTTAGACGCTTGAGTCTCCTTGGATATTTCTTTGGGGTGCATGGGGGCATCCCCAAGCTTGAGCTCTTAACACTTCGAGATCTTCTTTCATCATATTCCTTCGCACACTTGAAAACTCCCTTCATACGAAACTCATTATAAGCTGATTAGAGTGGTTGGTACCCATAATAAAATAATTTTCCTCTACTGGAAATAAAGATTTTCATGAAGAGATAATGTTTCTCAAGATTTCCAAAAAGTTTTTGCAAAGGAAAAGCAAGCTTAAGAATTGCAAAATGGTGAAAACGCAAAACAGGGAAGAATCTGAAAAAAAAACAGACCATCAGGTAGTAAATAGTTTTTTAGGGGCACTTCTGCAACTCAAATAAAAAAACTCAGAACAGATGTGAGAAACTCAATTGTATAGAGCATACTATCAAAAATATTTAGATCGAAAAGATGATCTGGTGATTTTATGCGATGTTTTCCGTCAAGCAGACATAATCTGTTTTCTGGACAACATGTCACACCTTTTGATTTTTCTTGCAATCGGTAGCTAAACTTGGCACAAACCTTGAAAATAAAGATACAATGATGTTGCTACAGTAGTAACAAGCATCAATACCACTAAAACTGAAAGTAAAAACATTTTGGGTTGCCTCCCAATAAGCGCTTTCTTTTATGCCTTTGAGATAGTCATGATGCAATAAGATCAAGTTTTATCAATACCCAAGGAATAACTTGGCCGTGTAATAGAGTCAAATGGTAACTTCATCTTCTTTCTACCGAAATGTTCCATGCCCTTATTGAGTGGAAAATGGGATGTAATGGTCCCTTCTTTCATATCAATGATAGCACCAACGGTGCGAAGAAAAAGACGTCTCAAAATAATTGGACATGAGGGATCACATTAAATGTCCATGACAAGAAAATCAACGGGAACATAATTATCATTGACAACTATAAGAACATCATCAATCCGTCCTAAAGGTTTCTTTACGGCAGAATCAATGAGGCGAACACCGAAAGAACAAGGTCAAAAGGTTTCAATTCAAGCATATCATACAATCTTTTGGGTAGAACAAAGGCACTAGCTCCAACATCACATAAAGCAAAGCAAGAAAAAAAATATTCATTTTGATTTTGACCATAGGATCCCAACCATCTTCTAGTTTTCTAGTAATATAAACCTCTAATTTAAGCTTCTCCTACCTAGCTTTGATAAGAGAATTGGTAATATGCTCGGTGAAGGCAATTTTGAGTGAACTATTGTGGGGGTCTTTGGCAATCTTTGCATAAAATTAATAACATCAGGGAGAGTGAAATTATCAAAATCAAGTTCTCTGCTATTAATCAAAGTTGTGGTGTCATGCAAGCTCATTCTCTTGGTAGTATCTAAGTTCATGGGACCTTCTTGTCCTCAAGTTGAGGTATTAGCATCACCATTGATAGGTCCATTAGGTGGACTAGGGATGTGATGGGTGCTAAAGGTTTTGAGATCCTCAACAACATGTAAAGTAGCAACTGTGGTGTGATTAGGAAGGCTCTTAATTCTATCTTCCTCTTCTTTTTCTCAAGCCCACTGACGAGAGGGTGTCCCCATGACTCCTACGAATGAGGGTACCTGGTGTGGATCAAGACAGAAGGCCCGCTGAGATCCTCAACAGGCCCACGACTGGCCCACTCGAGGCACCGATGTAGGAGTCCTCGACGACTATGGAAGCTACGACTTGGCATGCAAGAATAAAACTAGATTAGGCAACTATCTCTATAAACCTGGATGGACTCCTTGCGACCCAGCCTAGTATATAAAGGCTGAGAGAGGGGACGTCTAGGGTATCCAATTTCATAGCAACACCTCCGGTCTCGAGCGAACTCGCCTCGAACTCCTCTGTAATCGCCTCCATCAGAAAACAAAAGAGCAGGAAGTAGGGGTTTCACCGATCTAGGGCCCTGAACCTGGGTAAATCCCTATCTCCTGTTAGCCAATGAGTATCGCCAACCTGCACATCTCCTCTACGATATAACCCATGGTAAATAACCACGGGATTTGCCGAGTTCAATCCTCGTCAATTGGCACCGTACGTGGGGAAGATGCAGGTTGGAATCACGATCTTGGCGGTCCCGTCATCAGCAACCAGCCACCCAAGGACTCGAGCAAGATCCGACACACTCGAAGAATTCAAGTTCATCGCAAGCCTCTCTGTCGCACCACCAAGATCGCTCGGCCATCAACTGGGCCATGACCAATCTTTCGGCGACTACCAAAGTCGATCCCGGCGAAAAAGGACTCGATGACCCAGAAGACGAACACAAGCCGCAGTCGTGAGAACAGCTCCAACGTTAGATCAGATACAAGAAGTCAAATTGGAAATCTTGCTCGAGCAACAGCCATGCGGCGCAGCAATTCCAGTCACCACTGAAGCACCCGCCGCCACCCAGGCACCCGCCGCAACCCGCGACGAAGACTCTGAAACTCAACCCGGTGAATAATACGACCTTGACCAAAGACCGGACGAGTTCGCCAAAATGATTCGAAACTTCTTGATCAACGACGGAATAGAGCTCAACCATAGGTTCCACTCCCATACAGAAGATCACTCACAGTAGTTCCACATCGCAAGAAGAAGAGGGCACGCCGTCTCTAGCAAACTCACAGCCTAGGTGGATGGACCCTGCACGATCCACTGTTTCCATTACGACTGGGGATGCCTTAGAGTAGGCCAGACTCTGAGGAGTTGTCGTTTGTTCACTGAACTCTACGGTAGGTTCAAAGAAGTGAACCAGTGCAAAGCCAAGCGGGCTCGAGGAATAGCATAGCCATCAATAAATAACACAGAAGATCAATACCCTCTGTCTCACGGACGATTCTGCATGATCCAAGAAGGACGACCATCAAAAGAAAAGCAGGAGGCGCACACCCTGGAAGCTCGAGCAGCCGAGGACCTATTGACAGAAAAAACGTATCACCTATACGGCTCAGAAACCAACATCACTTTCTCGCAAGATGATCACCGACCCGCGATTCTAAGACCAGGGCACGCACCGTTGGTCCTCAAAGCTCATATCGACGGATATGACATGGGAGAGTATTCATGCATGGAGCCAGTAGTTTACACATCATCTTCACCAGTACTTTTCTCAAGATGTTGATCCCGCGATTAGTCTAGAAGAACTCAGGCGTGAGACTCTATGACGTCGTACCAGGAGAAGCAGCCTCTTCCTTGGGAACAATCGACCTCGATGTCATTTTTGGCAGCAAGGGCAACTTCACAAGAAAAATCCTCGAGTTCGAGACTCGACTGACAGTCCCAATACCACGCCATACTCGGACGGCCTACATTCGCGCAATTCATGGCGGTCCCACACTACGCATACCTCAAGATCAAGATGCTAGGGCCCTCAGGGGTCATCACGTTCAACGAAAGCTTCACCAAATCGGAACAATGAGACCAAGACTTTCATCAAGTCTGCGACACATTTGCAGCACAACAGCAACTCAAAGAGATAGCCATGGTGGTAGACAGGAGCGTCTTTCCTCTAGCAAGCAGAAGCGAAACAAAGGAAATCACTCGCGGCTTCAGCGTCGATAGCGACAGTCACCCATCAGGTGCACCCAACGGACCCGGACAAGACGGTCCGAGTCTATGCTCATCTACCAGAAGAACAAGCAGCAGCCCTTATGGTTTTGCTCCGCGAGGAGTAGAAAATTTCCGCCTTGTGCCCGGCCGACAAGCCTAGAATACCACGAGAGTTTGCAGAGCACGAACTGCAAATCTACCCAAACACTAAACCAATAAAGCAAGCCCTGCGCAGATTCTCTGAACCCAAGCGCAGAGCCATTGGAGAATAAGTCAACCGACTACTCGACGCACAATTCATCCGGGAAACAAAGAAGGCCACATGGGTCGCAAACCCAGTCCTAGTACCTAAAAAGCACACCGACGTACTACGCATGTGCGTCGACTATGGGCCCCTCAACAAGCACTGCCCAAAGGACCACTTCCCTCTCCCAAGGATAGATCAGATAATTGACTCTACCGTAGGATGCGACCTCCTGTCCTTCCTCGACGCCTACTCAGGGTACAACCAGATCAGGATGAAGGAAGAAGACGAAGTGCATACCTCATTCATCACCCCCTATGGTGTATTCTTCTACAATACAATGCCTTTTGGATTGAAAAATGCTAGATCCACGTACCAGCGGATATTGCAAGCATCTATAAGGGACCAAATCGGCAGAAACGTCCAAGTCTACGTCGACGATATCGTCTTCAAAACATATAACGCAGGCACACTACTCGATGACCTTCGAGAGACTTTCGTAGCACTCAACAGATACAGGATCAAGCTCAACCCAAAAAGTGCGTGTTCGGTGTCCCAGCCAGAAAGATGCTTGGGTACATGGTCTCTGCCTGAGGAGTCGAAGCCAACCCAGAAAAAGTTCAAGCACTCACAAGGATGCAGGAACCCGTCGACATCAAGGGCATCCAGCAACTCACCGGAAGAATCGCAGCCCTGAGCCGTTTCATCAGTAGGTTGGGAGAGAGGACTTTTCCATTCTACCAACTACTCAAAAAAGTAGGAAAATTTGAGTGGACTGAAGAAGCCCGGAATGCATTTGCCGACCTAAATAAGACCCTCTCGACCCCGCCAATTCTGGCAGTACCAAAGGAGCGAGAACCCCTATACCTCTATATAGTGGCATGCAGCAGCATGGTCAGCACCGCGCTCGTCGTCGAGCGCGCGGAAGAAGGCAAACTTCAAAGCATACAAAGGACAATCTATTACCTCAGCGAGGTCCTCAAAAAATATCAGCAGCGGTACCCACACTACTAGAAGCTCGTGTATGCCATCGTCATGACATCACGGAAAGTAACGCATTACTTCGAGGAGCATCTCATAATGGAGCAGCGCACCACTCGCCAACATCCTCAACAACCTAGGAGCAACAGGTCGAGTCACCGAGTGGAACATCGAGCTCAACCCTCGCGACCTGCAATTCAGGCACCCAACGGTGTTCAAATCCCAAGTACTCCCAGATTTTCTGGTGGATTGGATGGAAGTATAAACACCCGACCCACCAGACCTCTCCAACTCATGGAAGATATTCTTCGACGGATCAAAAATTCACCAAGGGGCTGGAGCAGGAATCGCGCTAATCTCGCCCAAAGGAGATAAGCTCAGATACGTGCTCCAGATCAACTTCAGCAAGGCATCAAACAACGAAGCAGAATATGAGGAACTAATCCATGGCATGCGCATGCCAAAATCTTGCGGCGCCACCCGCCTCGTAATCTATGGCGACCCGAACCTCGTCGTCCAACAAGCAATAAGGGACTGTGAAGCATTCGCAGACAACATGTTAGCATACCAGAAGCTCTACAACACCCTAGAAGGAGAGTTCGACGGATGCGAGCTAAACTACGTCGCCAGAGCGAATAACACAGAAGCAGACGAGCTCGCAAACATCAAATCAACTCGAGGACAAGTTCCTCCAGGAGTTTTCCTCGAGAGTATCAGCCAAAGATCAATCAAAACCAAGACACCCGCACCGAGAGCGGCCGCAAAAGCCGGCAACACAAGTGAACCGACACAGGTAGCAGCAGCGAACCCAACTGCTGACGAAGAAGGCAACAACGCAGTCGAGGAGGAAGAACTAGCGGCACTCGAAGGCCCAACCTGGACAAGAGCTTTCCTCAGATTTCTGATACAAGGCACCTTGCCACAAGACGTCGCGGAAGCCCGACACATCAGTCGATGATCCAAGGCGTTCACCATAATCAATGGACGGATCTAAAAATCCAGCATCTCTCAAGTACTCCAAAAGTGCATCGAGGATGAAGATGGCAAGGTCCTACTACTCGAGATCCATGAAGGCACTTGCGGACACCACGCGATCAGTCGCGCTCTAGTGAACAAAGCTTTTCGAGCAGGGTTTTACTGGCCACCCGCAATGCGAACTGCGGAAGACATCATGCGACGCTGCATTGCTTGTCAAAAATTCGCTAGCAGGCCCCACGCGACAGCATCAGAACTCAAAACTATACCGCTATCCTGGCCCTTCGCCACATGGGGACTCGACTTGGTGGGCCCACTCAAGAAATCCTCAAAACGAGGCTGAATATATATGCTAGTAGAAATCGAAAAATTCACCAAGTGGATTGAGGCAGTACTGTTGACACACGAACACGTCACGTGTACCCTCGACGTCGGGGTGATACACCAAAACTCACGTCGAAGGAGACCCGAGCGGACGCGCGGTACACAAGCAATTCGGCAGGCGCTTTTTTAGAACCGAATCCCACACTCCCGGGAGGGACCCTGTCAGGGAGCACGGGGCTATGGGCTGCCCTATGTCACAACCCCAGTTTTGGTATGTGCTTTTATTTTTAGAAATAAGGAATCTTGTTTAAATTTCCTTTATTTAATAATTGGGGATTTGGAAAAGCCTCAAAAAGAATTTAAATAAATGGCCAGACAAAATTCTTTTTCCAAAAATCTTCTGAACTTTTTGAAAATCTCTATAAATGGGCATGATCACATTTCATGTGTTGTGGGTCCAACCTCATGCTCATGGAATTTTCAAATATTCAAACAGAATCTTGGAAATTAAATTTTATCCATATTTGATTTGGATTCAAATATTTTGAAATCCAAAATTTCTGAAAACTTGGTACTGACTTTATATTAGTCAGATAAATCCATATAAATTATTTTAGGGATTTTATAAAATGATTTGATATATAAATCAAATCAAACAAACAAAACAGAAAACAAATAAAAAGAAAAAGAAAAGGAAAGAAGCAAAGCCCACTTACCTGGGCCCAACTAGCCGAGGTGGCCCAGCCCAGGGGCATGGGCGTCTTCCTCCTCATGCTAGCCAGGCAGCTCACGCCGTGTCGGCGCCCTTGCCGCCTCCTGCTTGCCACGGGGCCTCCCCCTCCCCTCTTCTCGTCGCCAGGAGAAGGCCATGGACGCCTACTCTATTTCCCCCTCTCCCTGGACCTCGCCCCTCTCGCCTCGCCATTCTTCTTACCGCCACCGAGGACACCCGTCGCCGCCGTCGAGCGCAAGCATGGCCATCGTCACCTTCCCGTCAAGACAAGTTGTCCAGGAGCTCCACCTCGTCGCCGCGCGCCTCCACGTCGAGCCAATCGTCGCCGGAAGCCTCCTACGCGACGCCTGCGTCGTCGTCCTCCGCCACGGCCGCCGCTCGCCGGCGAGGAATTACGCCAACAACAATGCCTCCCCGTCTTCCCCGCACTCGTCTTCGCGCTCAGGGTGAGATGGCGATGCCTTCCCCCTCCTCCCGTGCCCCCGACGCCGATTTCTCCGCGGCCGAACTCCGGTCACCGCAGAGCTCCTCCCCGCCGTGGCCTCCGGCCTCCTCCGGTGAGCGCGTGTGCTTCCCTCGAAGTGCACGTGTGCGGGGAGCCGTTTGATGCCTACCCCGTGGCCTCCCGTGCCCGGAGACGCCAGCCACAATGGCCGCCGTCGTGTAGGATGGTCACCGCCGGCCAACTCCGGCAGGCCCACGTGGCCACACTAATTAAGGGGCTAACCCCTGGTCATTTGACCCCATGGGTCAATGATAGGTGGGGCCATGCCCCCCTAAACCCCCTCTCATTTTCATTAAAAGGGG
This sequence comes from Bromus sterilis, assembly GCA_950022295.1. Lineage (NCBI taxonomy): Eukaryota > Viridiplantae > Streptophyta > Magnoliopsida > Poales > Poaceae > Bromus > Bromus sterilis. Next base: position 150,428,952 of record OX465596.1, on the reverse strand, counting down.
ATTAGCCCCAGAGACCACGACAGGTGGGTCCCAGTCTTCAGGTTGACTAGTCAGCCCCCTCCCCCACGCCAGCATTGCGTCAACCTGACACAATAAATCTTTTCTCTATTTATTAAAAATTCCAGAAAATGTTTAAATCTTTGAAATTGAATAACTTTTAAACCACAATTCCAAATCAAACAAATAATATATGAAAAATTATCAGAAAAATGCAAGGAATCCAAATATACAACTTTCAAGTATGACAAAATAGTTTACCATGATCAAACAGTAGCAAATGCAATTTGGACAAATGTGAATACTCATTTGGTGTTTGAATTTGAATTTCTTATTCAAATCAACTTCAATTAACATGTTGTAACTTGAATATAGAGCACATCAGTACCATGCCATGCTATTTTAAGCATCTTGTTTGTGCATTGCAATGTATGATTTATACTTTGTTGTCTCGGTGTCTGCTTCTTCTCGATAGATTCATCGCCGGACGTAGTTGCCGACTGCCCTGAAGAGTGACACCTCGTGATCGTCAACAAGGGAAGAAAACCCCCATTGATCATGTCTATATAAACCCATTTTCCCTCTTGTTCTCCTATAGATGATTAGGTGAATCACATGTTACTGTTCTACCGCTAGCTGAACACATCCTTTGCATGACCTATCATTGCTGCCACAGTATTAAGCAAACCTCAACCTAGCAGATCCAGGATTGTTTGTGTTCATCATGTGGCCCTTCATCCATGTTATGCTATGCCATGCTAGAGTTGTTTGCAATGAAGATGATCCATCTGGGTGATGTATCGGGATGGTAGTGAACTATGCAATATAATGGTAATGTGTTGGTGAAGTCACCCTAACAAAGGTGAACAATGAGAGGCTGTGTAGGAGTACATAGTGGGTTGTCTCATTTACACTGCCCTAGGCCCCGAGTTCTCGTGTTGTGATCCAAGACAAGAGTACTTCCACATGCAGGGCTATGGGACCCCGTTTGGCCTACTAACTCACCCCGACTATGGTCCAGGATTCGCATGGGTTATTGCTTCTTCGATTTGATTTTGTGTCGCAGTGGGAGGAGATGCACGATTACTTTGTAGCACGATTTTAGACGAGAGCAGTACCATCCGTCGAGGTGGGCTTGTTGGACCGTCCATACATCGTTTGAGTCCTGAATGGAAACCGCGGCCGGATTTCTGATTGGGGTACATATTCAAATAGGCGATCCCCTGTACTAGAGTTGGAGCCGTGAGGTAAGTGCCTTGGTGTTTATCCTCGTCCGACATCCGATTGAAGGATGACCAGTCACGCGGCGGTAAGTGTTGACACGTGTGAGAAGTGTACACCCCTACAGGGTAATGATCTATTCGAATAGCCATGTCCGCGGTTACTGACTACTTGGAGACCTTTACTTGATTATTAGACAACTCAAATGGATTGTCACAACCCTCTTTTAGGTATGTTCTAGGGCTAGGTTGCTCCTTTGCATCATGTAAAAATTTCAAAATAAATTGAATTGGGCAAAAAGAAAAGCCCTAAAGAACTTAATTCAAATGGCCAGACAAAAAATTCTTCCAAAAATGTATCTGTTATTTTTGAAAAGTCTTATAAATAAGCATGATCAAATATAACGTGAAGTGGGTCCCACTGCATGCTCCAAGATTTCTCAAAAAAAATCCAAACAGACCTTGGAAATTAAATAATAACCTTATTTGAGTTGAAATTCAAATTATTTGAATTTAAAAAATCTCCAAAACTTGTGGTGGCTAGCAATTTATATTCTAAGCCCACATAAGAGTTTTGAAGATTTTACAAAATGCTTTGCTATTTATTTCAAAGAAAAACAAAAAGAAGAAAAAGTAAAAAGAAACAAAAACAAAGAGAAAATGAAAAAGAGGCTTACCAGGCAAAGCATCCCAACTCACCCAAGCCGGACCAGCCCAACAGCCTTTTCCCCTGTCGTCTTCCTCCCCGCGCGCCCAAGGTTTTCGATGGAAAGCCGCCGACGCCACCGCGACGCCCACAGCCTTCCAGGCACCCCCGAGCCCCCAAGACGCGCCACGACGAGGCCTGGAGATGCCTTGTTCATTCTTTCCCCTGGGAGCCGTCTCCCCTCTATCTCTCTCGTCGTTTTTCTTCCACCACCCGAGCACGCCGGAGAGCGCCGCCGTGCACATGCGTGCCCCCTGCAATCCCGAGCTCAAGAAAACGTGTCCATCGCCGTCGCCATAGTCGACTTCGTCTCCGAGCAGACGATTGCGAGCTGAAGACCCCAGGTGCTGTCGAATCGGGTCGTCTTCTTCGACTACGGCCGCTGGAGTTCATCGACAAATTCGTCGCCGTCAGAGCACAATCGACCTCTCCGTTGCGTCCTTTGCAATCGCGGTGAGAAGGCGCATCTTTTCCCCTTGTTTTCCCCTTCCTTTTCTCCCTCTAGCAACAGCTTCCATGGGAGCCGTGGCTCCTCGCCGCCGGTGTTCTCGCCGTCGAGCACATGAGCCGCCTACGCCACCCTAGCCACGTCCAATGGACGTGCGACGCTCCCAGGAGCGTAACCCAACCAGCCCTGCGTCTTTTGGTACACCGTCTCACTGTCCCTGTCTTCACCAAGCCACGGCCGCCACCGCACGTCGTCGCAGGCGAGGCTCTGGTGACCCCCAGGGTTTCCTGTGTGCACCACGCGATGCAGACGAGTCTGGGGAGCAATCCCATGTCCTCCCCGTTCCAAATGATTGTCGGGAGCAGCGATTCTGTGAGCGCCGCCGTGTCGGGTCGCCGCCGGCGACATGCCGTCGGCGTGCCAACGTGGCAAGGATTAGCTTAGGCTAATCCCCCCCACTAAAGCTCACTGACAGTGGGCCCAGGCCCCCCTAATGACCCTATTTAGTTTAACTAAACCGAGTTTAAACCCACTGCCACTGATACCCTGGCCCCACAGGCCAGACCCCCCTCCCTGCGTCAGCATGACACCAGCATGACGCAATAAGTCATTTTCTATTTAAAAATAAATCAATGAAAATCCAGAAAATTGATTAAACTTTGGAAATTAATAACTAATTCATTTTAACTCCAAATTTAGCATATAATATATGAAAAATTATCAGAAAAATGCAAGGATTATGAATATGAAATTTGTTTCCATGTTTGACCATTTTAAAATGGGGGAACAGTATAAAATGTGCATATGAACCATTTTTAATTCAAATGTGGAGTTTAAATTTGCAACTCAAATGCAATACACTTCATTTAAATGGAATTTTCCACACATCAGCAACATGTACATCATATTATACCACTTGATCATGTGTATGTGCATTGTACATTCTTTTGATAGCTTGTTTGCATTGTTTGCTATCGAATAGAGGTGGAGCCGGAACCCGAGATCACCCCCTCCGTTGAAGATACCCCATACGAACCTCGTCAGCAAGGCAAGCAAACCCCATTGATCATGTCTATAAAATCACACTTACCTCTCATTCTCTCTTATGCATTGATTAGGATGATCACCTTTTTATCGATTCTACCTCATAGTTGAACCCATATCCGATGCATGACCTATCATCTTGTCACAGTAGTAAGCAAACCACAATCCTAGCTGACATAGGAGTTGATTGATACCATGTGGCCCCTGCAACTGTTACTGCTTATTGCATGCTTAGAGTTTACAATGAGGATACTTTTGATGTGAGTTGGGATGATAGTGAACATGGTGTTGATGATGGTGAAACTGTGTTGGTGAATCTACCCTAATACAAGGTACACGATGAGAGGCTGTGTAGGAGTACACAATGGATAGTCTCGTTGAACACCGCCTTAAGCCCGAGTTCTTGTGTAGTTATCCAAGACAAAGAGTACTACCACATGTTGGGCAAACGGATCCCCGCTCATCCTATTAACTCACCCTGATTCAGTTCCAGGAGTCACACCTAGTTCGGCTTTTCCATTCAGCATATGCATAGAAAGATAAAGGAAATGAAATGTGGCACTCATGGTAGGGCGTGTAGCACATGGCTTGTCAAGCGGAGAACCATCCGTCGAGGTGGGTTTCCCGGTCGTGACTGCTTGGTTTGAGTCCTGACGGGAAACCCGGCCAGATTTCCAGTTGGGTTTGGAACTCAGATAGTCGACTCCTGGATTAGGATTGGCTGTGAGGTAAAAGTTGTGGGAACTATCCTCGCCGACACCCTCTTGAAGGGTGACGAGATCCCGGCGGTAACTGATAGTTTCATGTGTGTAGTAGTACACCCCTGCAGGGTAAATAACTATTCGAATAGCCGTGTCCGCGGTTATGGACTACATGGAGACCTTTACTTGATCATTAGACAACTTCAACGGAAACTCTAAAAATTTCCAAGATAAGTGTGAGTGCTATGGCGTGCTTTCTCGTGGGGAAATCGAGGAAGTATGCATAGTGGTGTATTGGATGGAGACTTGGTAGTGGACTCGTGTACGCTTCTTACCTCAATCTGGTAATCTTATTACAGGACTAGCCAAGTCAAAACTGGCACTTCTGCATTGAAACCCCACCTCCCTTTACCTTGAAACTTGAGCATGAGTAGTTTAGTTCTGATGTAAGTCTTGCTGAGTACGAATTTGTACTCAAGTTTCTTATTCTATGTTTTAGATGGAAACCCAGACCCCGATGGAGACACCTTCCTGAAGCTCGACGTTGACTAAGCTAGTATAGTTCCAGAGTGCAGTCTGGTCCCTCGTGGAAGGGCATGTATGTTGAACAAGGCTTCTCTAAGCCATTTGTTAATCTTGTCTGTACTCAGACCTAATTTTCTTCTGTTGTTTGATGTAATGTTGGATCACAGACTCGTGATCTCTTTGTGTACTCTATGTAAGTCAATAAAGATATACTTTGTAGAGTAATGTGATGATACATGTTGTTCACACTAGACATGTATGCTGCGTGTATGATTATATCGTGCATGTCTTAGTGTGGGTTTTCGATAGCTTGGTTGTGATCTTGCTGGCGGTCTTTTATACACCAAGTGGCCCTTAGATGTGCGCAGCTTGGGGCATCGCGATGCGATTGCTCGTGACTCTTTCACGTGGCACACTTTGATATATGATCGAGCCCGCCCGAGACCCCGACTAAGTGATCGGGCTGGAGTCTATTTAAGTAAGTGCTATGATTCAATTGATAATATGGTTGAGGCGACTTGTCTATGAGTATGGGATTTCACCACCCATCACTACTAGGAGAAAGGTTTCATAGTATAATGCACACAATAGTATCATCAATTTATAGACATACACACCTCAATATCTCATACACAAACAATAGTCTAAATCGATCATCTCATATATATTATCACATGATCATAATATCCAACACAAAGGTTAATATCGAACACAAAGGTCAACTTTTCCTAGTTTAACTTCGCTAATATCCAACAACATAATGTTTAACAACAACTACAAACCAACCTACTAATCACGACCACAAGGTGAAATGAAAAAAACAAAAAGACACCCCACATTCCATTATGTAATATGGAGAACAACTTGTCTCCATGTTTGATGTTCATCCCATTCACTATCCTTTTCCATCCTCTTATTCTTACGCAGCCATCATCTCCAGCTTCAGTGGAGTAGTCAGTGCTGAAGAGGACATTCCATGCCCATGCGGAAACAACTGTAAGATCGCCTTAAGGAGGCATCCACTTAGGCGTACATGCTGCCGGGATTCTCTGTTGAAAACATACGAGTAAAATACTTAGTAATACATTATACTTAATGTTAGGTCAAAAGATTTTTGAAAATGGACTAGTGAGATGGAATAGTAAAAAATCTTACCATGATATTATTATCTTTTACATGTCCTGGAAACAACTTGAAAACAAATGGAACATATGGTGTATAAGGTTCGCCAATATGGTGTAAAAAATCTTACCATGATACTAATATTGACATCTTTTTTGTCATTCTCACGCCACTCATCGATTTTGACAAAGTCACAGACATGAGGTCTTGCGTAGCAAGGGATGTGCTAGTTGATTATAAAAAAAATACACGTCAAAACAAAAAGTAAGCGAAGCATGCTTAAATAAGAAGATGTCGATGAAGTTTCATACCGTTTGAAATTCGAAGCCCTCCCTAAGCGTGATGGAGAAGTATCTTTCTTACTCCCCATCCAACTCTGGAAACATGTCGCACCGACCCGAGTCATCGCCACAATAGTCGCACTCGGAGATTCTATCGTCGTCTGCCATTTTCTGTGTTAATAATTCAAAAATTAGGCATTTAAAACAAAAGGAAAAAATGAACTTAAATAGAAAAAGTAATGATTAAAAGTAGGAAAATGATTCTAGCATATGTCAATACATTCCTTCTTCTTAGAAAAATTTATACTAACTAACAAATTAACAAAAACGAATATGGGATGATATAATTCCAATTAGTGCCTCATATTTAGATTGAACACATAAGCGAATCAAGGGGGAGCGTGGCAGCTACCCAAGTAGGATGCACAAGTCCCGTACTTGTACATATCACAAGGGTAGTTGCACGCTCTCCCCCGATGTCACATTGTGTCAGAACGGTTTTAATCATCGACATTTAAAACGAAAGGAAAAAAAAGGAACACACATATCCGTTTGTGCCTCATACTTAATTAGGTTGAACACACACAAACAACTACAGGGATGGCGTAAGCGAGCCAAGTAGGATGCACACGATTCGTATTTGTGTATATCACAAGGCTCGCTTACCCATCCCTGCTGTCACATGGTGTCACAACGGTGTTTTAATCATCGGCATATCAGTTTTTGTCTCATACATACATTGGACACACACAAGTGATTTCAAGGATGGAGGCAGTGACCCAAGTAGGATGTTAAAGTTCCATACTTGTGCATATCACAAGGATCATTGGCCCATCCCTAACGTCACATAGTATCACAATAATGTATTTTAATCATCGACATTCTAAAAAGAAGGAAAATAATGATGAACAATAATATCAGCGAATGCAACAATAATATCACTCATACATATATATCGAGTAATACAACGGTAAACAACGTGACTTGCATAGTGCTTGGTAATACATATATATCTTAAGACTCCTACATATAATACATGACTAATACGGTAAACAACGTCGGGTGCGGATGGTGGCCACCCAAAGAGAAGGAACCACCACAAACTCGTAGCTCGGGTGAGATCCTTGAAGAACCTTCCAGGTACTCCATGACCCGGTGTCCAACGCCACCAAGTAGCGACGGACGTGCTCGTCCTCCTCCCTGACACATCGGCGTACAATCCACTCGGGGGGCGGCTGCCTCTGCACCAACTATGGCCCACGCGACCGCCACAAAAGAAGATCCGAGTCGACGACAGGACCCGGATTCCTCACTAAGCGGCGCGCCTCGGAGATCACCTCCCAGTGCCAGCCCGGGGGAGCCCAGTCCCGGACATCACCCATACCATCAAGCAGGTGCTCTCCGACAAGGCGACGACGGGGATGCGGGCCAGGCATCGTTGTCGATAACTTATTTAATATACAAAGTTTTATTAAAATGAACGAGTGAAAAATTTATACTAGCTATCAAATTAACAAAATAAGAAAAAAGTAATTCCGGCAAAAATACAAAGTTTTATTTGAAATCATCGGCATTCTAAAAAAGAGAAATGGTGCCTCATATTTTAATTGGACACATAAGCGATTCCAGGGAGAGTGTGGCAACGAACCCAAATAGGATGCACAAGTTCCATACTTGTACATATCACAAGGGTTCGCTTCACACTCTCCCTGGTGTCACATAGTGTCATAATATATTTAAATCATCGGAATTCTAAAAAATCCTAATTACCTCAATATAACCAAAAATCCTAATTGCCTCCTGTCATTGCTAAAAGTAGGAAAATGATTCTAGCAAATGTCACTATATTTATATCATTGGCATTCTTAAAAAATAGCAAAAGTAATGATTAAAAGTAATTTCATGCTAAAACACCATTTAATTCCCGTTTCGACAAATCTCAAGCACTCGATATGTCCTACTTTTTAAGAAAAAGTCATGCAGAAATCCATGGAAATTTTCGGCATGACATTTGCTAAAAATTCGACATATCAAGCGCCTGAAATTTGCCGGAACGGAAATAAATCGACATTCCGGCAAAACATAGGCCACTCAAATCCTACAAACAATGATCCTAATTACTCAATATGCTAAGATAAGGATAATTTAAACTACACAAGCACCACACACACATATTTAAACAAGAGGAGGATCGCTAATGATCTTGTGTGCTGCTCAAGTTACAAGATTTTTTCCCTAGAAATAATATGAACCCGAACAATGCATCCATAGAAATAGCAATTTTTCAAACTTTTTGCCCATGTTTCAATCTAACAAAAATCCTAGATTATGTTTCAATCTAACAAAAATCCACATTATGTTCCAATCGAACAAAAACCCTACATTATGTTTCAATCTAACAGAAATTATATGAATTATTGAGAGAGGGGATTGAGCAGGAGAGACTCACCAGTGGGTGGCAGCGGCATGGAGGAGTGGAGCGGGTTGGGGAGGCGGCCGGCGGGTCGGAGCGGCGACGGGTCGGGGAAGCAGGCGCACTACAAGAAATATGCTAACTTGTGACCCTACATATTGGTCACTGAAAGGTCACTGTTCTTCATTTGTGACCTTTTTGTGACCAAAATCAGTTGGTCAAAAGTTGAGGGTCGCAAAGCGGACACTGTGACCTATTTTTTTGAAATGGTCATACATGATTGTGACCAAACCAAAGGTCATAGATGTTGTGACCAATTGGTATGGTCATCGGCTTATTGGTCAGGCCACGTCAGATCCAACATGGCAAGTTGATGTGGGCAAAAATTTTGACCAAATGTAATGGTCGTAGATCAGAATGAGGCCAATACAATTCGGTATCTATATGGGCCAAGCCCATTAATTTAGCCCATTTATATATTTTTTTCATGCCAATTTTGGTCAGCTACACGGGCCAAGCCCAACAATTCAACCTTTTTTATTTTCTGGGCAGTTTTAGTATTCCTTTTTTTATAAAATGAATCCAGTAGTCAAACAGTCAAACAGGTCCCACTTGTCAGGTTCTGATAAGTGGGTTCCAGCTATTAGGCTCAGATTCTTCATATTTCAATTTGACAGTAAGAAAATAACCAGTATCTATATTGGCAATCAGAAAACACACATAATACTTCAAATAACAATAGCCAGATTCAGTACAAGCTCTACATATGACGCGTAATACAAGCTGTAACATATACAGTACTTAACAAGCTCTACAATTGTAATAACTAGATACAAACTCTACAAGTATGGGAATCACAGTTACAAGCTCAACAAGTGTTTTCTTCTTCAGCATGGAGCTCCTTCGATAGCAATCAAATGACGGACTCACTGGACGGCCATAGTCAGGACTAGGCTAACAGAAGCTAACAGAACGACAACATGCCTTCCACGGTCGCCCTATTACATGAATCAGCTGAGTAGAATTAGAAAAACTGGAGCCAATATATTATGAAGATTCCATTCAAAAAAAAGGAGTAAAGGAGTAATGTACAATTCTTTATAGAATGATAAACACATTTCAGCTAGTACCGTGCTTTTTGTTGCCGAGCTAGTTAAAATGAGGTATTCATACAAGACAACAGACACAATATGAATATGCATGGCACAAGTGCAGGTCCTCCAACTTCACTTCAACACATTGTGGCTAAACAACAATATCATTCTACTACGACGTCCATCCATTCAACACGCAAGATATAACCTTTACTAGTCAGAGCACACAAACTATCATCACAAATACAGGAGAGAATAAAGGGAACCGAGAGAGATACATGTGGATGCTAGCGTCGACGATGATCTGGATTGATTCCCATGGTGTGCTCGATGATGCACACGGCCATGATCTTCTTTCCACTGTTGCAATCGTGCGCTCGATGATGGGGGTACCAATGCATCCAATTAGAACAAAATGACCATCATTAAACCACAGCTTCAAGTAAGCTAAGTATATATCAAGTGGCAGCGAAAACAAGTTGAGAAAAACACTGAATTGTTGCTGATATTAAATCTTTAGTGTCCAGTTTTATTTCCAATTCTTTTGGTCATGTAAGCCATAATGCTAATAAGGTGGCTCATATGTTCGCTAGATCAAGTGAACTTGTTGTCCACTCTATCTACGTACAAATTTTCAAGAGAGCCGTTCGATCCAAAGAATTGAAGACTGATAAACGAACGAGAAATGTTTCATTCTGTTCAGAAGCATAGTCAAAGCTATATCTGACTTCTGATGCATTGGCTGGAGAAACTACATTGGTGCAGCCGATGACTACACAGCAGCAACTACTTCAGACATTGGCTGGAGAAATGCTCATATTTTTTATTCTTTGTAAAATAAATTTTGAGTTAAGCAGTACACTGGTTACTGACTACACATGAACCACCAGAATTACCAAACAAGATTATAAAAACCCCACAATAAAAAAGAGGAGACTAAAAAAATTGCTTTGTTATTTAACACGGATGTGAAAGTGTAAGTTGGAACAGACAAACACTCACTCACTCATACACTACAGGTGCTTGTTTCATCACGTTACAAAGGAGCAGCACAAACCATAACTTTACTCGACACACACACACACATGAATATTAAGCTCTAGTTCCAGCAACACACCAATTGAAACAATCCATAACTCTAAAGAATGAAGCAGACTCTACAAGTAATAATTCTAGAACAACCTAATAGTACAACATCCGCCTGGAATTATTCTACACACCTAAAGGCTTGAGCAGAAACAAGATAAGGAAACGCTCGTCACCTGTGAGACGAATCAACAGGGGTGACCTGTCGAATATGCCGAGCAGAATGAGCGGCTCAATGAAGTAGCCGATCCCGCGGTGCACCCCGCAGTCGTGCTCCAGGCCCTTCCCGTCGACGATCACCCCGGGATTGCCTGGCGAATTTCTTCTTGAGCATTTTTGCACTCCGTTGCTTCATCTTTCTGGTCACCAGAATAGCACCAAGTACCACGAGTAGAAGTCCTGCTCCACTGCCAACTCCTACGCCTACACTTAAACCCGAAGAATGTGCACAAATAATGCGTCTTGGTTGTTAAGGAAGAATCTGTGAGATACAAAACAGAGAGCATGAACCGACTCAATATTTGAGAATTGATGCTCACCTAGAGAATATTTGATGCAGCCATTTCTTATGTGTGGGTCGCCTTGGGTACTCGCAGCCTGTCGGCGTACTCGTTGCTGGAATCCAGCGACTTGATATCCACGCGGTAGGAGGGCTGGCCGATGGGTATGGGCGTCTCGCAACAGCCGATGCCGGAGCCTCCATAGTTAGTGGAGCTCGTCACGGCGCCTGTCCACTGGTCGTTGATGGAGCAGAAGGAGGAGCAGCCGCTTATGACGTTGCCGCCGCCTCCATCCCCAACCAGGGTGGCCTGCACATTACACACCCGACTTTTGTCCCTGCGAGCCGCACGAACGAACCCACAAAAATCAATCGGTCGCCAACCAAATCAAACTCGGAGGCGGGAGAGGATGGCGGACACATCCTTGCCTGAGTCATTGAGGTCGATGACGTGCTGGCCGGAGACCTTACCGAGGAGGCGGAGGAAGGAAATCTCGTGCGGGCGGAGGCCGCCCTCGCTGGCGCGGGCGTCCTTGATGACGATGGGGGTGGAGGTCAGCGTCGCCAGCACCAGCCGCTGCCGGAAGTGTCGGCTGCCCGACAACCTCCGTGTGCTCCCGCGACCCATCCTCGCTAACTCGGCCTTGAGGGGCGCCGCGGCCTCCGGGAACGACGAGGCCGCCGTGGACGCAGCCACCCGCGAGGGCGGCCGGCAGGCGATGCGGTGGGCGCCGCTGCGGGACGTGTCGCGGAAGGAGGCCGGGGACGGGGAGGAGGTGGCGGCGGCGAGGAGATGTGGACGAGGGAGGAGGAGTGCGAGGGAAGGAGGGGGTCGATGGGATCTGAGTTAGGGTTTGTGTAGTTGGGCTGCGGGTGGGGATCTGAGAAGGTGAGGGGGGGGTGAGGGCTGCCGTTGGATCCGGTAATATCCAACGGTGTTTAATGTCAATCCGTGTGATATGCCTCTAGACCAATAAGAATGCAGTACACATTTTAATAATTTAAATGAAAAAAATAAGGTAATTTTATGAAGAATATACCAAATATTTGTTGTAAAATTGAACCACTATATTTTTAAATCATATTATACCATATTTAATGTACAACTGATCTAATGGTTGTGTGTCAAAAGCTTTTATCAACCTCTCGTGAAAAAGACAAATTTGAACAGATTCAGCTGAAAGTGGGTCAAGTTTGAACTACAGCTGCCTCATAGTTTGCTCATGATTTTTTCCAAAAATAATATTTAGGTACATAAGTATCTATTTAATAATAGAAACAACAAAAAAATTCCAAGATTCAACCCCTAGATACGAACGGTCATGCCACGTATTTTGACCACATTTTGAAATGGGCATGAAAATTAAAAAAAATGAAAAACCTTCACATTGTGTCATTATATGTGACCAAGTTACCAAAAAATATAATAAACTTGTAATACGGCAAATATTTAAAAAAAGTGTTCTCATAGATGAGCTATCATATATGAAGATTCATGGCTTTCAAGTCATATGATCAATCTCATGGCCACATTCATGGCATAATTTGTTCAAATGTTCTCATATTGTGCACAAGTGTGCATCTTGAAATGGCAAACAATGTTGCTAAAAGGAGTTTTTATTTTCTTTGCATGAAAATTTCATTTTCCATTTTTCGAGTGCCCAAAATGAGTTTTTTTGTGAAGGACCTACAATATATTTGTTGCAAAATTGGACCAAATCATTTTAATAAAATATTAGGACATATATAATGTACGATTGACCAAATGGTTGGGTGTCAATAGCTTTTATCCACCTTTCTTGAAAAATACAAATTTGTGCCGATTCAATTGAAAGTGCGGCAAGCTTGAACTACAGCTACCTCATAGTTTGCTCATGATTTTTTTTTCCAAAAATCATTTCTAGGAACATGAGTTCCTATTTAATCAGAGAAACATCAAGAAAATTCCAAGATTCAACCACTAGCTAGGAACGGTCATGCTCGTCGTTTTGACTACATTTTGAAATGGGCATGAAAAATTCAAAAAAATCAAAACAATGGAAAACCTTCGCATTGTGTCATTATATGTGACCAAGTTACAAGGACAAATAATAAACTTGTAATACGGTAATTATTTTAAAAAAGTGTTCTCAGAAATGAGCTATCATGTGTGAAGATTTATGTCTTTCAAGGCAAATGATCAATCTTATGACCACATTCATGGCATAGTTTGTTTAAAGGATATCATATTGTGCACAAGGTTGTATGTTGGAATGGCAAACAATGTTGCTAAAGAGAGTTTTCATTTTCTTTCCACGAAAAAATCATTTTCCATTTTTCCGAGTGCCAAAAATGAGTTTTTTGTGAAGGACCTACCATATATTTCTTGCAAACTTGGACCAAATCATTTTTATAAAATATTAGGACATATATAATGTACGATTGACCAAATGGTTGGGTGTCAAAAGCTTTTATCTACCTCTCTTGAAAAAGACAAATTTGTGTCGATTCAGTTGGAAGGGGGTCAAGTTTGAACTACAACTACCTCATAGTTTGCTCATGATTTTTTCCAAAAATCATTTCTAGGAACATAAGTACCTATTTAATCAGAGAAACATCAAAAAAATTCCAAGATTCAACACTAGCTAGGAATGGTCATGCTCGCCGTTTTGACTGCATTTTGAAATGGGCATGAAAAATTCAAAAAAAACAAAAAAATGGAAAACCTTCGCATTGTGTCATTATATGTGACCAAGTTACAAGGACAAATAATAAACTTGTAATACGGTAATTATTTTAAAAAAGTGTTCTCAGAAATGAGCTATCATGTGTGAAGATTCGTGTCTTTCAAGGCAAATGATCAATCTTATGACCACATTCATGGCATAGTTTGTTTAAAGGATATCATATTGTGCACAAGGGTGTATGTTGGAATGGCAAACAATGTTGCTAAAGAGAGTTTTCATTTTCTTTCCACGAAAAAAATCATTTTCCATTTTTTCGAGTGCCAAAAATGAGTTTTTTGTGAAGGACCTACCATATATTTGTTGCAAACTTGGACCAAATCATTTTTATAAAATATTAGGACATATATAATGTACGATTGACCAAATGGTTGGGTGTCAAAAGATTTTATCCATCTCTCTTGAAAAAGACAAATTTGTGCCGATTCAGTTGGAATGGGGTCAAGTTTGAACTACAACTACCTCATAGTTTGCTCATGATTTTTTCCAAAAATCATTTCTAGGTACATAAATACATGTTTAATCATAAAAACAACAAAAAAAAACAAAGATTCAACCCCTAGATACGAACGGTCATGCTCGCCGTTTTGACCGCATTTTGAAATGGACATGAAAAAAATTGGAAAACCTTAACATTGTGTCATTATATGTGACCAAATTACCAAGAAATATAATAAACTTGTAATACGGCAAATATTTAAAAAAAATTGTTCTCATAGATGGGCTATCATGTGTGAATATTCATGGCTTTCAAGTCATATGATCAGTCTTATGGCCACGTTCATGGTATAGTTTGTTTAAATGTTCTCATATTGTGCATCTTAGAATGGCAAACAATGTTGCTAAAAGGAGTTTTCATTTTCTTTGCACGAAAAATTCATTTTCCATTTTTGAGTGTCCAAAATGAGTTTTTTTGTGAAGGACCTACCATATATTTGTTGCAAAATTGTACCAAATCATTTTTATAAAATATTAGGAAATATATAATGTACGATTGACCAAATGGTATTGTGTCAAAAACTTTTATTCACCTCTCTTAAAAAGACAAATTTGTGCGGATTCAGCTTGAAGGGGGTCAAGTTTGAATTACAGCTACCTCATAGTTTGCTCATGATTTTTTTCCAAAAATCATTTCTAGGTACATAAGTATCTATTTAATCATATAAACATTTTTTTCCAAAGGTACGCAAATTTAGTCAAAGCTCAATGTTAGAGTCACGTTCGTGGAATAGATTTTTCAAATTACCTCATATTTGGCACATTGTGTATCTTGTAATGGCAAATAATGTTGCCATAGGAGGTTTTTTCATTTTCTTTGCACGAAAAAGATATTTTCCATTTTCCAAGTGAAAAAAGAAGGATTTTTTTGTGAAGAACCTATCAGTTTTTTGTTGCAAAATTGAACCAAACCATTTTACTAAAATATTAGAACGCATTTTATGTATCATTAACCAAATAGTTGCATGTAAAATATTTTTCCAGACACCTCTCATAAAAAACAATTTTTTGTCAAATTTGAACCATGGGTGCTTAATAGTTTGCTCATTATTATTTTCAAAAATAAGTAATTAATTTGGAATTTACTTGTAAACTGAAATTTAAAATAATTTTGATTTAACTAATTGATCTTAATCTAATTAAAACGAGGTATTTTTTGTGAAATATATAGAATTGTTTGAACAATGTTTTAATAACATGAGAAAGCTAAAATATATATTCTAATAATTTTTGGAAATAAAGTCACACATTGTTAATTAAATCTTAAACTTTAATCACATGGATTAATATTTTGGAAATAAGGAATATAATTCAAAAATTTACGAAACTTTTGTGTTTGCCTGGGTTGCACGAGTAGAAGAAGTACACAAAATTCTAAATATCCCGCCTTTTTTTAGCAACCAACATTTTCCACCTTTTTTTAAAAGAGTTTTCAACATTTTTCATCTAAAAACACTTTCTAATATATTATGGGCCATGGGCCCACATATCGGATCGTAATATAAAAAACGGAGAGAAGGGAAAGGCCTCGGGCGATCTAAGGCCAAGCCCTTAAAACGAGCTCATATGCTATAAATAGGACAAGTGTGTTTGTAAAACACAAGTGAACCATTGGCCTAGTGGTCAGGTATGACGCGCTGGAGACGAGCTATCGTGGGTTCGAGACCCCTCAGCGCATTATTATTTTTGGGTTAATCTTCTTCTTTTAGGTTAATGTGGATCTCACTAGTCAGGTCGGTGTGGATTCCGCATGTCAGCTTAGTGGGTCTCACGTGTCATGTCAATGGTCGGTCCCATATGTGCTGGTGGGTCCAATTTATCATTGGATAGTCAGTGTAGTTGGATTTTATGGCCAACATATGGGTTTTACATGTCAATGGTAGGTTAAACCTATTGTTTTCTAGACATGTAAGCGAAAATTGATACATAGACAACCCACGTAGGCGAAATAGTTGAGGTGTCTGCTCCATCATTTCAACACACTAGTAAGCTTGCACGTGCAACGCACGTTTCAACTGTAACTAAATGTTTATCAAAACATTCGTCTAATATTTACATAGGTTTCCACCTATCAGTGTTTGTTCAGGTGGGTGAAAAACAAATCACATAGGTAAATGGAGCTGATAAGATCAAAGATCAATGTATTTATGTAACAGATGTAGTCTATACTAATAAAACATTCATTAGTTATTTTTCATGGTCATATTATCCGCATGCTTCTATCTTGATGTCATCTCTTGACTTAGGCCTAGATCCCTAAATGTATTCAAAAAGTTTTTGTATTATAAGTCCCTTCGTTCATTTTTCATCTATATCCATGAACATATTCATATAGATTTTTTATTAATAAGTGTCGTCATGGAAATAGACAAACGTCCAAATCAAAATTTCACTCGTCCAAATGAAGTCCACAAATCAAAATTTCACCCTTCCAAATGAAGTCCAAATATAAAATTATTGTTTAAGAAATATAAAAATGTCTACCAAGAAATTTATACAAAAAATATAACGTGGTATGGGGATATTTGATGCACCAAAATGAATCTTTTTTACCCAAATGGCATTCATAGGAACTATTGTTATTTTTGTCAACTTCATGTATCAATAGTCTAACAACTAATCCAATCCTGACACCTTCAAGGCGTCTGGAAAAAATGCTAATCTCAACTGGCATGAAAAGGTGTTGTGAGTTATACAATGCCCCCCGGACAAGAATATACAGATAACCACATGTCATAATCTTCCTGAACCCATCATACAATGCACGAAAGATAGATAAGGCCCTCATTTACTGTGGCATAACCTGTAGCCTTCATAACAGGTGGTACAGTGAACGTAGGGTCTTGGTAAGATGGGAAGATCAGGGCACCAACAGTGGCACAAGACTTGATAACGACACACTGCATTCTTGGTTATGAAAGAATTACAATCAACATCACCTCCACCATGCATGCAACTCTACCAGTCTTCACCATGGGGCTAATCTTTATTTATTTCTCTGACAAATCCCTATTCAACTGCATCGTAAAAGGAAAATATTGGTGCATGTTTATTTTATATGTAGTTTATCTCTCTCTCTCTCTCTCTCTTTGTCTCTTTGTGGGCACGCATGTGTATCATTAAATCGACAAAAAATGATGCAAAATTATTGATGAAAATGATGACTAACTTCCATACTAAACCTTAAACTTAGCAAATATTATCTCATTGTATTTGAATAGCTAGCAAAGATATGTAGCTCAACAAACTTGAATTAAAACCAGCCATAATAGGAGTATAAAGTATACGAGCAGATTGAACATAGAACTATTATGTTGTAATAACTCATACATGTACAGTGGCAATCTAATTACAAAATAACTTCATGAAAATTTGCAATTATACAATCAAGAATCTGATTTGTTTTCCTCATACAATAATGTAGGCCATGCTTATCATCGATCTCTCACGTTCCGCGTCACTAAAATAAATAAAACACAAAGCACCACAGTGCGATCGAGGAGCCGGCAAGCTCAACAATATAGGAAGAGGCTGGTTAACAGGTGTGAGGATTCCATAGCTATTTTGTATGGATATATTGTTCTTGGAACCTGGAAAGCGTGATAGTGAAAAACTTACAAAGTATAGTAGTGGAATAATTCAAGGAGAAAATATAACTTAATGTAATAAGCATTTCCTTAATCTCCTATATAAGCTATACATATTAAATGTGCCTCACTATGATTGTAATGCAGAAGCATAATGTATTACCTTAACTAAGATCAATTGTATTACCAATACATATTTTCTTGCCAGATGTTTATCATTTGATACTGCAATATATAAGTACGAATTCTGCTGGGGCTTTTTTTTAATTGGTTTCTTAGTGGTACTGCTTATCATCTTGAGCCTCCATCCTTATTCGCCAGTGCCTTGTTTATAATAACTCTCGATTTCCAGGTATGTTCCTATGAACCATTGTACACTGTTTTCACATTTTTCATTTTTCTACATATGTGCAGTTTTGTTTATATATTTAACTTTTCAGCTTCTCCCAGTCCACATGTATTGATGTGAAGAAATCAAATTTAGAGCATGTTCGGATCCCCTCCACTTCGCCAAATTTTCGGCTTCACTCTCCACTTCTCCAGAGCGCGCGGAGTGTCAGTTTAGCAACTCCGAGAAAATGACTTAGGGGCTGCTTCGGATGGAAAAAAAGCATGGAGCAGTCAACATTCGGTGCCAGCTCTGGCCGCTCCAGGAGCCACAGAGTGGTGGGCTTCCGAAGATGCTCTTAATCTCATCTCCATGTCCATGTCACAAAATAAGTGCTTTTGTTTGTCATTTGCTGAATACCAAATTACCCAACATACAACATGATCAGGTTGCAGGAAACAATTTACTCTTAGTTTATGGTCATGTGATCTTCAGGTTAAATTTACTTTTCACTTTCTTCCATTAAGAGGTTAAATATATGCATTACTTTTCTCTTCACTTTCATGTTTTAAACTTCTGTGATAAGATCCAATGCCATCAACCCATTTTGACCTTTCTGTTCCTTCCAATCCATTTTTTGGCAATCTACCTTTATATGGTGGCAGTTGAAGGTATTACTCATCTCTTCTTGTTATCAACGCATTATTATTTTTAGTTCAGGGCTTACGGAACAAGCTGGCAATTAATATGATGTATTATTTTGGGCCACAGGTAGATAAAAATGTCTAGGGTGTCAAAAATTATGTTTGAAGAAGGTGACAATATAGAACTTGCGATTTATGAATTTGGCACACATAGTAGCGGATGTACACTTTTTCCCCTAGCGGCACACATGCATTTAATTATTTTTGTTTGTTCATTCAGGTCGTAGACTATTATTTTAAACCTAAAATTTTTGGCATCTCAGCTTCCAAAAGTTAGTTCGCAAATATTTGAGAAGCAATCATAATACTCTTAATCTCTGTTTTGTATTCACACAATACTAACATATCAACCAAAAATTCCACGACAAGGGAGTATCTTCTATTTGTGTTAAACTTTACAGTATTGTCCATCCTTAGTTAATTACAAAAACAGAGAAGGTTGAGGTACCTTGGGCCATCGTTGGGGTGTATTCCCTGATGTCCTCGGTGTTGCAGGTCCCCGTCCATGACCTGCTTGGTGGTGAATAGGAGAAGCGCAGGGTAGTAATGCAGCTGTTGCAGGTCATCATCCCCTACTTGCTACATGATCTGCTGCAGGAAACACGGAGACGCACGGAGGGAGGATGGGGGCGGGGCGCTGCAGCCATTCAGGCCGAGGAAGACGAGCGGGGCAGCGAAGCCGGCGCATGGATGCAGGCTTGCTGGGCGGCGCAGCCGATCTGGCCGAGAAATACGGACGGGGAGGCGCAACCGGTCGGATCGAAGAAGACTGGCGAGGCGGCCCTCCCGTTCAGGCCGATGATGAAGAAGGGCTGGGGGCAGAGAAGCCGGCGGGCGGGAGTCCTTGCAGGGGAGTGGCGGCGGGGATGAGGCGGAGGCCGGCAGCGGCGGCAGGGGATGGGAGGTTTTTCTCTGCGTGAGATTAGATTTGACGGCGAAGAGTTTTGTTTTTCGGGGACGGGGGATGAGGCGTGTTGTGCCGCTAAACACGGTGCAACGTGGTTCGTTGGATGGATAGCTTTGGACGCACAAGATGTATTGGATCAGCACCTCTGGTGCTTTTTATATTAGTAGTAGATTATAAATTAGCAATCACAATCATATAGATCGGTTCTAATCGACTAAACATAAGGATATAAACAATGCTATTCAAGTTATGACCATTTTTTTAAAGAAAATAATGACCTTTTTGATCAGGATGGTCGTAAAAATGTAGAGTTTAAACCCTTCCACATGGCTTACGACCATTTCTTGTAAAATTGGCATAGGTTTACGACCAATTTTTCAAGGGTCATTAGGAAAAGGCCACTAGTTGACATATTTCTTATAGTGGCGGAGGGTCGGGGAGGCGGGGGCGGCTCGGTCGGGGCGGACGAGCAGCGCGGCGGTGGGTCGGGGCGGCGATGCGAGGGAAGAAGGAGAGAGAGAGAGACAGAAAAATGTGAGAGAGGGAGGGTTAGGCCGGTTATGTGCGGCCCATAGCAGCGGCGCTTCCCAAGAGAGACGCACTGCTGGTATATGCGGACCGTTGGATCCACTTTAGCAGTAGCGTGTGACATGCTGGGCGCTACTGCTATGGAAATAGTAGTAGCGTGCTTTACAGGGAGGCGCTACTACTGCAACTTGTCAGCTGGGTTTGGTAGGGACCACATTTAGCAGTAGCGGGTCCCCAAAGGAGGCGCTACTGATAAAGACCTAGCAGTAGCGGGCCACCATAAAAGGCGCTACTGCTAATTAGCAGTAGCGCACTCAGAAGAGGGGCACTACTGTTAAGCCTCTACCTATAAGCTTTTTCCTAGTAGTGCATAAGCATTTAGACTTGTGAGCGAACGATGAGGACCCATCTCAGATGATCATTCGGGCCTGGATGGGATGCCCCTCACGTTCGATGCATTCCAAGAGTGTTTTGTTCTTGGCCTTGTCTGCTTAGACAAGTGGGTACGGCTCTCGGCTCTCCATATGATTGAGTTGTGACTGGAATTACATATGCATATTCCGGGTCCCGACAGACTTGGTATCAGAGCAGGACTGACTGTAGGATTATCTGCCTTGGTCGAAGTCGAGTCTAGCCTTCTATAGTTATATAGTTACTCTGGGTATATAAGGGAACAACGTAAGGCTTCTTTTTTCTCCTTACCCTCATCATTCTGAGTTCTGAGTCACCCTCATCTTGTTCTACGGGAAGATAGGACTAGGCTCATCTATGTCATACTAGAACATCTCGTTGTTTCCTTCCTTGTAGCCGTAGGAAGGTTGTGTTCGGTTGGTTAGAGTTGTTGTGCTTCCTGATTTCTTACATCGTATGTAAGTGTTGTTTCTATGTTGTATGAACATTGTCTTTTCTTGCAATTACAGCCGTTATACTGTCCGAGTCATTCCAGGCTTCTTCATAATCTGATGCATTTGCAAAATCCTTCCCTCTATTTCGGTTGTATTTCCAAAAGGATTGCTAAGTGGCATGCCCGACAGTCCCATAGAGTTTGTTGTAGGTTTTACTCTAGAAACCTATATTGATGCATTTTCAGTTCTTCCTCCCACTTTAGACGTCTTATAGCCAGAATAGCCAGACTAACCATCGTGTTGGGGTACTTTTCTACTCTGACATATCTGTGGTAACCCCTACTACGCCATGGTCATCCTCAGGAAAACCATCCAGTAACCCAACCCCTTAAATCTAGTCACCCGACAGATGTGTAGAGTTCATAGTGGATCTTATACCAGGAACCGCACAAATTTCCAGACACCCATACAAAATGGCCCCACGTGAGTTAGCTGAGCTTAAAATCCAACTTGAAGCTTTGTTGGCAAAAGGCTTCATCCGCCCTAGCTCATCGTCATGGGGTTGCCCCGTTATGTTCGTAACGAAGAAAGATGGAACAGAAAGGATGTGCGTAGATTATCGCCCGCTTAATCTAGCGACGATAAAGAACAAGTACCCACTTCCCAAGATCAATGATCTTTATGATCAACTTGCTGGATCCTCTGTCTTCTCCAAGATGGATTTGAGATTAGGCTATAATCAAATCAAAATCAGAAACGAGGACATTCCCAAGACGGCTTTCACTACTCGTTATGGTCTTTACGAGTTCACCGTCATGTCCTTCGGTTTAACCAATGCCCTGCTACTTTTTCACGCATAATGAATTCGATATTCATGGAGTATTTGCACAAGTTCGTCGTGGTTTACCTCGATGACATCCTTATATACTCGAAGAATGAAGAAGAACATGCCGAGCATCTTAGGTTGGTATTGGTGAAACCTCGAGAGCATCGCCTTTATGCCAAGTTCTCTAAGTGCGAATTTTGGCTACCAGAAGTGACCTACCTAGGCCACGTGATTTCTGCAAAAGGCATTGCTGTCAATCCCGAGATAGTTCAGGCCGTCCTTGATTGGACTCCACCTGAATCGATTAAGCAAGTTAAGAGTTTTCTTGGCTTAGCAAGCTATTGTCGCTGCTTCGTTGAGAACTTCTCTAAAGTTGCAAAGCCTCTAACTGAACTCCTAAAAAAAGATAAGAAATTCAAATGGACCCCCAAATGCGAGGAAAGCTTTCAAGAGCTAAAAATAAGATTGACTTCTGCACCCGTACTTGCGCCTCCAGACACCAAAAGGGATTTCGAGATCTATTGTGACGCTTCACGGCAAGGGTTAGGATGCATACTTATGCAAGATCGGCATGTGATATCATACGCTTCACGCTAGTTGCGTCCACATGATGAGAACTATCCTACCCATGATCTTGAACTCACTGTCGTAGTTCATGCCTTGAAAACTTGGCGACATTACCTCCTTGGTAATCGTTGTGAGATCTATTCCGACCACCAAAGCCTCAAATACATATTCACCCAGCCAGATCTTAATCTCAGGCAAAGACCATGGATATAGTTGATAAAAGATTATGACTTAGGAATTCCTTTCACCCCAAGCAAAGCCAATGTCATGGCTGATGCACTAAGTCATAAGTCGTATTGTAACAACCTCATGATACAACAGTATCAACCACTTCTTCATGAGGAATTTCGAAAGCTCAAGCTCGATATTGTTCCTCGTGGATCTCTTTTCAACTTGGTGGCGAAACCAACCCTTGAGGATCAGATCATAGTTGCCCAAAGGTGTGCACGAGGTGTTCGCCGGATCAAGGAGAACATTGCTAGCGGAGTTGCTAAATGTTTCTCCACAGATAGTAAAGGAACGGTTTTCTTTGAAAATCGTTTGGTAGTACCTAAGAATAGGGATATAAGGCAACTCATCCTTAAATAAGCCCTTGACACTCCCCTCTCGATTCATCCCGGAAGCACAAAAATGTACCGAGATCTACGCCAGATATTTTGGTGGACTAGGATGAAGAGAGACATTGCTCGATATGTTGCCGAATGTGATGTTTGTCGTCGCATTAAGGACGAACACAAAAGACCTGCTGGCACTCTTCAACCATTGCCTATTCCCGAGTGGAAATGGGACAAAGTCGGTATGGACTTCATCACCGGCTTTCCAAAAACCCAGAAAGGAAATGATGCCATCTCCGTTATCATTGATAGGCTTTCCAAAGTTGCCCACTTCCTTCCTGTTCGCGAGTCTATAACTGTTAGTCAGTTGGCGGACTTGTACGTCTCTAGAATTGTTTCTCTTCATGGTGTTCCTTTGGAAATAAATTCTGATCGTGGTAGCCTTTTCACCTCTAGATTCTGGGAAAGATTTTAGAATGCCATGGGAACTCATCTCTCCTTTAGTACAGCTTTCCATCCTCAGTCTAGTGGTCAAGTTCAAAGAGTTAACCAAATTCTCGAAGACATGCTCAGAGCTTGTGTTATCTCATTCGGAAAGAATTGGGAGAAGTCTCTTCCATTTGCTGAATTTGCTTAGAACAATACTTTCCAATCTAGTCTGAACATGGCTCCTTTTGAATTCGTCTATGGACGACGATGTCAAACACCCCTAAACTGGTCAGAAACCGGTGAAAGACAATTCTTTGGGCCGGATATGATC
This sequence comes from Bromus sterilis, assembly GCA_950022295.1. Taxonomy (NCBI): domain Eukaryota; kingdom Viridiplantae; phylum Streptophyta; class Magnoliopsida; order Poales; family Poaceae; genus Bromus; species Bromus sterilis. The sequence goes on along the minus strand of OX465596.1, from coordinate 150,404,989 downwards.
AAGGAAGCATAAGAGCAAGTTCGCATTGTTCGTGATCGATTGAAAGCCACCCAGTATCGTCAGAAAAGCTACTATGCTTGTCCTCATAGGCAAGAAAGCTAATATCTGGATGAGAAGGCTAACCTTCGGGTTACTCCTCTGAAGGGAACCCAACTCTTCGGTATCAAAGGCAAGTTGGCCCCACGTTACATCGGACCTTTCCTCATTCTTTCTAAACATGGAGAAGTTTCCTACCAAATTGAACTACCCCCGCACCTTTTCCGAGTACATGATGTATTCCATGTGTCACAACTCAGGCGTTGCTTCAAGGACCCCATCCGCGAAGTCGACCATGAAACGCTTGATCTCCAAGATTACCTTTCTTATTGAGAATAGCCCGTTCATATTATTGATTCCGCAGAGCGTGTCACTCGTCGTCAGAAGATCAAGTTTCTGAAAGTGCAATGGTCACATCACTCCGAGAAAGAAGCAACCTGGGAAAGAGAAGACCGTCTCCGTGCCGAGTACCCCTCCTTCCTCCCGACGACTTCTGAATCTCGGGACGAGATTCTTTTGAGTGGGGGAGAGTTGTCACAACCCTCTTTAAGGTATGTGCTAGGGTTAGGTTGCTCCTTTGCATCATGAATTTCAAAATAAATTGAATTGGGGAAAAATAAAATCCCTAATGAATTTAATTCAAATGGCCAGACAAAAATTTCTTCCAAAAATTCCTCTGTTATTTTTTAAAAGTCTTATAAATAAGCATGATCACATATAAAGTGAAGTGGGCCCCACTTCATGCTCCAAGATTTCTCAAAAAATCCAAACAGAGCTTGGAAATTAAATAATAACCCTATTTGAGTTGAAATTCAAATTATTTGAATTTCAAAAATCTCCAAAACTTGTGAGTGGCTAGCTATATATATTCTAAGCCCACATTAAAGTTTTGAAGATTTTACAAAATGTTTTTCTATTTACTTCAAAGCAAAACACAAAGCAGAAAAAGGAAAAAGAAACAAAAACAGAGAGAAAAGGAAAAAGAGGCTTACCAGGCAAAGCAGCCCAACTCACCCAAGCCGGCCCAGCCCAGCAGCCTTTTCCCTTGTCGTCTTCCTCCCCGCGCCCCCAAGGTGCTCGGTGGAAAGCCGCCGACGCCACCGCGACGCCCACAGCCTTCCAGGCGCCCCCGAGCCCCCAAGACGCGCCACGACGAGGCCTGGAGATGCCTTGTTCATTCTTTCCCCTGGGAGCCGTCTCCCCTCTATCTCTCTCGTCGTTTTTCTTCCACCACCCGAGCACGCCGGAGAGCGCCGCCGTGCACATGCGTGCCCCCTGCAATCCCGAGCTCAAGAAAACGTGTCCATCGCCCTCGCCATAGTCGACTTCGTCTCCGAGCAGACGATTGCGAGCTGAAGACCCCAGGTGCTGTCGAATCGGGTCGTCTTCTTCGACTACGGCCGCTGGAGTTCATCGATGAATTCGTCGCCGTCAGAGCACCATCGACCGCTCCGTTGCATCCTTTGCAATCGCGGTGAGAAGGCGCATATTTTCTCCTTGTTTTCCCCTTCCTTTTCTCCCTCTAGCAACGGCCACCATGGGAGCCGTGGCTCCTCGCCGCCGGTGTTCTCGCCGTCGAGCACACGAGCCGCCTACGCCACCTAGCCACGTCCAATGAACGTGCGACGCTCCCAGGAGCGTAACACAACCAGACCTGCGTCTTTTGGTACACCGTATCACTGTCCCCGTCTTCACCAAGCCACGGCCGCCACCGCACGTCGTCGCCGGCGAGGCTCTGGTGACCCCCAGGGTTTCCTGTGTGCACCACGCAATGCAGACGAGTCTGGGGAGTAGTCCCATGTCCTCCCCGTTCCAAATGATGGCCGGGAGCAGCGATTCCGTGAGCGCCGCCGTGTCGGGTGGCCGCCGGCGACATGTCGCCGGCGTGCCAACGTGGCACGGATTATCTTAGGCTAATCCCCCCTCCCACTAAAGCTCACTGACAGTGGGCCCATGCTCCCCTAATGACCCTATTTAGTTTAACCAAACCGGGTTTAAACCCACTGCCACTGATACCCAGGCCCCACAGGCCAGACCCCCCCTTGCGTCAGCATGACGCAATAAGTCATTTTATATTTAAAAATACATCAGTGAAAATCCAAAAAATTGATTAAACTTTGGAAATGAATAACTAATTCATTTTAACTCCAAATTAAACATATAATATATGAAAAATTATCAGAAAAATGCAATGATTATTAATATGCAATTTGTTTTCATGTTTGACCATTTTAAAATTGGGGAACAGTAGAAAATGTGCATATGAACCCTTTTTAATTCAAATGTGGAGTTTGAATTTGCAACTCAAATGCGATACAGTTCATTTAAATGGAATTTTCCACACATCAGCAACATGTACATCATATTATACCACTTGATCATGTGTATGTGCATTGTACATTCTTTTTATAGCTTGTTTGCATTGTTTTCTATCGAATAGAGGTGGAGCCCGAACCCGAGATCACCCCCTCCGTTGAAGATACCCCATACGAACCTCGTCAGCAAGGCAAGCAAACCCCATTAATCATGTCTATAAAATCCCACTTCCCTCTCAGTCTCGCTTATGCATTGATTAGGATGATCACCTTGTTATCGATTCTATCGCATAGTTGAACCCATATCCGATGCATGACCTATCATCTTGTCACATTAATAAGAAAACCACAATCCTAGCTGACATAGGAGTTGATTGAATCTATTACTGCTTATTGCATGCTTAGAGTTTACAATGAGGATACTTTTGATGTGAGTCGTGATGATAGTGAACATTGTGTTGATGATGGTGAAATTGTGTTGGTGAATCTACCCTAATACAAGGTGAACAATGAGAGGCTGTGTAGGAGCACACAGTGGGTTGTCTCGTTGAACACCGCCTGAAGCCCGAGTTCTTGTGTAGTGATCCAAGACAAAGAGTACTACCACAAGTTGGGCAAACGGATCCTCGCTCAGCCTATTAAGCCATTTGTTAACCTTGTCTTTACTAAGACATAATTTTCTTCCATTGTTGCTTGATGTAATGTTGGATCACAGTCATGTGATCTGTGCTTGTAATACAAGTACTATGTCTTCTCAGTTTAGCAGATGCAATAAAGTCTATGAGTTTATAGAGTTCATGTTGTGTTACCTGCTGTTATACACTTGGCATGCATGCTGCGCGTATGTCTATATCGTGCATGTAATGTGTGGGGTTCGATAGCTTAGTTGTGTTCTTGCCGGTGGTCTTTCATACACCAAGTGGCCCTTAGATGTGCGCAGCTTGGGGCATCGCGATGCGATTGCTCGTGACTCTGTCACGTGGCACACTTCGTTGTACGATTGAGCCCGCCCGAGACCCCGACTAAGTGATCGGGCTGGAGTCTGTCTATGTAAGTGTTATGATTCAATCGATAATATGGTTGAGGCGACTTGTCTATGAGTATGGGATTTCACCACCCATAAGCATTTAGACTTTTGAACGGACGATGAGGACCCATCTCAGTTGATCATCCGGGCCTGGATGGGATGCCCCTCACGTTCGAGCTTTCCGAGAGTGTCTTGTACTTGGCCTTGTCTGCTTAGTCAAGTGGGTTGTGTCGGGACCCGGGGTTAGCGTATGCAAGCCTCGCTACAACACAATCATATGGAGAGCCGAGAACCGTACCCACTTGTCTAAGCAGACAAGGCCAAGCACATAACGTTCTCGGAAAGCGTCGAACGTGAGGGGCATCCCATCCAGGCCGGATGATCAACTGAAATGGGTCCTCATCGTCCGCACACAAGTCTAAATGATATGGGTGGTGAACTCCCATACTCATAGACAAGTCGCCTCAACCATACTATCGATTGTATTATAACCCTTACATAGACTTACTCCAGCCCGATCACTTAGTCGGGGTCTAGGGCGGGCTCGATCATACATCAAAGTGTGCACGTGACGGAGTCACGAACAATAGCATCGCGATGTCCCAAGCTGCACACATCTAAGGGCCACTTGGTGTATAAAAGACCGCCAGCCAGATCACAACTAAGGTCTCAAAAACCCATACTAAGATATGCATGTTATAATCATACACGCAGCACACATGTCCAGTATGAACAGCAGGTATCATTGCAATTCTCTACAAAGTATACAACTTTATTGATAACTCTTACAGAGTGCACACAGAGATCACAAGTCTGTGATCCAACATTACATCAAACATGCGGAAGCAAAGTAGGTCTGAGTACAGACAAGTTTAACAAATGGCTTAGAGAAGCCTTAACTATAAACAAGCCCTTCCACGAGGGACCAGTCGTCTGACTGGGACTACACTAGCTTGGTCTTCAGTTGTCGAGCTCGATGAAGAAGCCACCTTCGGGGTCAGTGAGTTCATCCAAAACATAGAATAAGCAAACGTGAGTACAAAGTCGTACTCAGCAAGACTTATGTAGGAACTATACTACTCATGCACATGTATCAAGGTAAAAGGGAGGTGGGGTTCAAATGCAGGAGTGCCAGCTTTGACTTGGCTAGTCCTGAACTACAAGTACCAGACTTGAGGTAATAAGCGTACACGAGTCCACTACATCTCCAACCAATTACACCACTATGGTTCCTTCCTCGACTTCCCCACGAGAAAGCACACCATAGCACTCACGCTTATCTTGGTAAGTTTTATAAGTATCCAGTTCAAGTTGTCTAATAATCAAGCTAAGCTTTCCAAGCAGTCCTTAACCGCGGACGCGGCTATTCGAATAGTTTTGTTAACCCTGCAGGGGTGTACCTCTAAACACACGTGTCATCAGTTACCGCCTTTTGCGTGTCACCGTTCAAGAGGTGACAGCGAGGATGCCACCACAACACTTCGCCCATAGCTCCGTTCTAGTCCAGAGAGTCGCCTATCTGAGGGGGATCCGTATGGAAGTCCGGCCGCGGTTCCAGTACAGCCTCAAACGATGTGTGCAGGGTCCCAAGCCGGTCTTGAAAATCCGTTCATCCACTTCGCAGACCGTGCCACAGCCCTACCAGAACTCCGAACTACTGCGACTTCTGGGGTTCGAACGGGGTGAGGTACTAGGATGAGAGGGGGTCGGTGAGCCCAATGTGTGGTTGTACTCTTCTTCTTGGATCACCACACAAGAACTCAGACTTAAGGCGGTGTTCAACGAGACAACCCACTGTGTACTCCTACACAGCCTCTCATCATTCACCTTGTATTAGGGTAGATTCACCAACACATTTCTACCATCATCAACATGATCACTACCATCCCGACTCACAAAAGAGTAACCTCATTATAACTCTAAGCATGCAATAAGCAGTAACAGTTGCAGGGGGCACATGATATCAACCAACTCCTACATTTGCTAGGATTGTGGTTTGCTTACTACTGTGACAAAATGATAGGTCATGCAAAGGATTGGGTTCAACTATGCGGTAGAATAGTTATCACGGTAATCACCCTATACAATGCATAAGCGAGACAGAGAGGGAATTGGGATTTTATTGACATGATCAATGGGGGTTTGTTTTCCTTGCTGACGAGGTTCACACACAGTGTCTTCAACAAAGGGGGTGGCCTCCGGTTCCGGTTGCACGTCTATCGAGCAAACAAAGCAATCAAGGTATAAATTTAATGCAATGCTCAAGCACATGATGAAATGTGATAACATGGTGTAAGGGTGCTGATGTGTTGCCAATTCCATTTAAATGGAGTGTATTGCATTTGAGTTGCAAATTCAAACTCCATTTGATTTATCAATGAATTTTAAATGCATTTGAATGCATGAATGTTCATTTGAAAAGGTTGAGCAAGAAGTGATGTGGTATAGTTGAGGTAAAGTCTCTGATGTGTGGATGAAACCATTAAAAAGAAGTGTGTTGCAAAGTCATTTGCAAATTCACTCCAAATTTGAATTCAAAAGAATGCCATATGCATGTTTGCTACTTTTCACCCATTTTAAAATGGTCAAACATGAAAACAAAGTGCATATTCAGAATCCTTGTATTTTTCTGATAATTTTAGACATATTATTTGTCCAATTTGGAGTTAATATGAATTTATTATGAATTTCCAAAGATTTGGCTATTTTCTGGATTTTCTGGAATTAAATAAATCAATTTGACAGATTAATGCGTCAGGCTGACGTCAGTGTGACGTCAGGGGGTTACTGACGTGTGAGTCCGGGCTGTCAGTGGGGGGGTTAATTAACCCGTTCTGATTAAACTAACTGTAATTAGTTTAGGAGCCTGGGCCCACTAGTCAGTGGCCCAGGGGGTGGTTAGTGCTCGGTTTGGTTTAGGGTTGGCCCTAATGGCGAGTTCGCCAGAGTTCTCGTCGGAACTTCGCCGGACTTGCGAAAAAAGGCATGGAGGTGGGATCCGAGGGCACGGGGAGGAAGCTGGGGCTCGTGCGCGTCTGTAGGAGAAGTCGGGGGCCAAAGGTGCGCGCTGTGGCGTCGGCTGCTTCAACGGAGGCGGCGGTCCGAGCACTGACCTCGCCGGGACCACGTTCGTGGGCACGGGAGGAGGCAGGAGTAGGTCAGGTCAAAGCGCAGCTCACCCTGAGTCGGAAGGCGAAGACGACGGGGCCGGGGAAAGCTTGACGGCGGCGAATTCGGCCCTGGCGTCCGGCGGGCAGCAGAGGACGTCGATGACGATGGCGTCGCCTAAGGGGCTTCTCGGCTCGATTCCAGGCTCGGGGAGACGAAGACGATGGCGGGGAGGCGTCCAGACAAGTCGGCTCGGCGAGGGGAGGCCAGTGGCCATGCGGGTGCGGCGGCGCGCTCCGGCGCGAGATTCGGGCGGCGAACAGAACGTCAAAGGGAGAGGGGGAAGATGAGCCAGAGGAGGGGGATAAGAACCAGGGAGGCTTGGGCGTCTCCGTGGCGCATAGAGAGGCGAGGGGGAGGCCTAGAAGCCTCAGGGCGTGGAGGTGTCGTCGCCGTGGCCTCCCTGCCTCCAGCGACCTGCTTGGAGACACGAGGAGGTAGAAGACAAAGCTTCTGGTGGGCTGGGCCGAGGCGACAGGGGAGTGGGCCGTGCCCTAGGCGCTAGGTAAGCTATTTTTCTTTTTCTTTTTACTGTTTTTCTTTTCTGTCTTATGTTGGCCATGCTAAAAAAAATAGCTAGACATTTTTAAAAATGTTGAAACTTTTTATATGGCCTCATATTATATTAGACTAGCCACTTATAAAGTTTGGCACTTTTTAAAATTCAAATAATTTGAACTTTAATTCAAATAGGGGTTCAAATTTAAATCCATGCTCCTGTTTGAATATATGAAAAATCTATGAGCATGGGTTTGAATCCAAATCACTTTATATGTGATCACACTCATTTATGAGACTTTCCAAAAATACAAAAAGAATTTTTGGAGCAACTTTTTATCTGTCCATTTGAATTAATTCATCTGGGGGGGTTCCTTCTCCCATTTCAATTTCTTTTGAAAATTTTATCATGATGCAAAGTGACTTGCTAAACCTAGCACATACCTAAATTGGGGTTGTGACAAGTTGTGACTGGAATTACATATGCAAATTCTGGGTCCCGACACCCTAGTTCGACCTGATCGCCCCTAGGGCCTCGTGGATCGTTGCCCTGCAAGAACAAGAACGAACGATGAACGAAAAGAAAGATACAAGGGAGAGAAATAAAATTAGGGTTTGCAAGTTTAGATATGTTTGTTCGATTGTGTGTTGTTTCAATCGTCCGTTACCTCATCTATTTATGAGGGGGTTGGACTTCCCGTGCAAGATATGGACTCCAATCCGCGTCAAAACTGCCAAAATCCCACACAAACTCGGACCGGGTCGGACGTCCGAACTGCAGGGTTGGACGGTCCGGCTTCAAGGTCGGACGGTCCGAGCTAAAGGTCAAAATATTTCTGTAATCGGGGTCCTCAAGTCGGACGGTCCAACTTTGAAGTCGAATGGTCCGACCTTAGCTCGGACGGTCCGGTTTCCACCTCGGACGGTCCGACCTGGTTTTTCAGCATTGCACTGTTTTGGCCATAACTTCTTCATACAGAGTCAGATTTGGACGTTTCAAATATCAAAATCAACCGGTTCGACGAGACGAAGCCGTCCTTTGTAGAACATTTTCCCATTTTAGGATGTCTTGAAGGCCTAATTGGCAGAATAGTATTTCGAATGCCAGGGTCTTATTTCTTCGAACATAGTTTCGGCCCTTGAGATGGAATCAGATGGCGATGGCTCGAACTAGAAAGTTGTTCATATTGACAATACCCAAATTTTTCATGTAGATCACTTCTTCATTTGAGGTCATATTATATAGGTTTATTGTCGTGCCAAAAACCGGTGTCAACACATGCCCCCCTGTTTTTCGGCAAAAGTTGCGTGCCGAAAAATACTCTGCACCATCTAGGTTCCGAGGACGATGTCAAAACTCCATCATCCATGCATATTCTTAGGGTGATAATCATGTATCGGCCTCGTTTATCCTTGGGGCGATAATCATATATCGACTATTTATTAGCACGATTAATCATGTATCATCGATTCCTTGTTTGATCCTTTTTATGCAGACTTGGGTGAAACCTTCTACACTTAAGAATAACGCCATAAGAAATTTGTCAATAATTCCCATATATCAGGATCCATCTCACATATATCCACTGAATCATATTGTCCACCCTCTTGTAAGAATCTTGTAAATAAAAAATAGTGAACTTCCTGCAATCTTGCCTTCGCCTGCATATAAAATTTCCATTAATGGACAAAAATGGTAACCTCTGACTCGGCCTTCCCTATGTTGGAAAACTCGGCATCGGCTCTTGAGTGATACATCATGATTAACATAATAGCCGGATGCTTTCTGTGCCAACTCATTTTGTCTTCAAGGTCATGTCCAAATATATGAGCAATACTAAAGCAATCAGATATAGAAATTATATCTAGACACTTATCAAGATAAATATTAAGTGATTCATCAAAACACATAAAATCCATAGATATATGTTGAACTACTAATAACGAATCACCAAAAACCTCAATATTGAAGTTCTAAACCGAATAGGATCAATATTGAGATTATATCAAGCAGAAGTTCTAAACCGAATAATAACATATTCAACTTTCATTGTTCATGCAACAACATTTAAATGACATGAGGCTTTAAAATAGCACCACGAGGAGATATATACACAATACAAACTAAACCATCAAAATATAATCTCCATGGCACTAATGAGACAAAGTTCATAACAATATTATGCTCAATAATAAAAACAAGAGAGAATTCCTTATTTAACACAACCTTAAATTTTCTTTCCTTATTTAACACTGAAAACCCATTTCTTCCTTATCTAACATCAAGTCTAAATTTTATTCCCCTTGTAGCACTTCCATCCATTTTTATTAGTAACGGTGTTAAATGGTACTTGAAAAAGACAATTTTACCCTTGATGCAACTTAACTTTTTGGTGGAAAAATAGAAAAATAATCTGAACCACCTTAACTTTTTTCATATCCCATTATTTCGTCGGTAATATATAAGACTATTTTTCAAACACTCGCAACGTTGATGACTCATCTCTGCACATATCCAGTGGCTTATACTAGATCATTAATTATGCTAGAAAATTGAACATATTGGTCAACAAAAATGATCTCAATATTTATTGTAATATTGTGTCCATTAGAAAATTGAACCATCTCGATTATTCTCCTTATGTTCTCAACCGAGGACCCAGTCGTACGCTGGCCGGATCTTGCAGCCACGTCGGAGGCCAATCACCCAACCACTGATCCGCACGCTGGTGCCCGATTCGCTGCAGTCACAGGAGAAATCGAGGGAAGATGGGGGCGTGGAGGAGGGGGATGCTCCTGCATCGCTGATCTACAACCCCTCATTGGCCTCCATCTGAATTCCCTCCTAGGCCGCATTCCGCACCATTGTATCCCCAGCATGGTCGTCGCCCTCCATCTCCTCTAGCCTATCGCGCAGTCACCGCCGCCGCTAGGCGCCATCGCCATCGCTAGGATGATTGGTGCCGCCGCCGGTCGCAAGGGTTAGGAGTAAAGGGAGCGAGACAGAGTCGAGTATGTTCGTGGAGAGCGCTGCCGGTTCGGCCTCGTTTTGACCCGTGCGAATATGCGTTATAGGCAGGGGCAGTTTCGTCCACCTACAAAAAGCTGACAAGTATCTAGACGGTAGATGCTAACGGAAGTGACGGAAGTGTTATAAAAGGCATAAATTTTAGCCCTAGTGTTTGATAAGGAAGAAAATCCTTTTCAGTGTTAAATAAGGAAACAAAATTGAAAACAGTGTTATATAAGGAATTTTCTCTAAAAACAACAATGATTTGTCTTCTCATAGATGCAGATTAGCTATATCATATCTAGCCAAAGCATAATCCCACTCACCAATTCTGCAACTTATGAATTGATCCATGCAACATATTTTTAGCGAATGTACACCTTGTCTCAATCTCCAACAAAACTAAGGACGACGTTTAGAAAACCACACCGGCCATGTTTAGATGTATTCTTAGGACGATAGAACAAATATCGGCCATTAGTATAAACGACATGTAGAATTCATCCACCAAAGCATATATAGCCGAAACAAGCAATTGAAATAAAAAATCAAATATTTCGGCCCCTTGAATTAGCAACAAGAATGGAACTAATAAAATTTATAGTGACTTGGTAATCCCCTATCATGATGTAAGAAATTTTATTGCATCCATGGATCGAAATAAGTCCATGGAGGGTAACCAATCATAACTGAGGATGAATTCCATGATAAAGGCATAATGACATGTTTGAAGAATATGAATGATGTGATAATTGAATATTTCGCTTGGATGATGGAAACCTTCGGCTTAATCTTTTATGAGATGATTTATCCTTCATCACTTTGGTTGTATTCTCTAAAATAGAAGCTTGCACATCATTTCTGGTTTGACTGTTCTTCTTGGGAACCCATGCCATAATATTCTTTTCAAGTTCCCGTGCACTAAGTTTTTGCAATTTCTCCTTCTGCCAATACGATAAACCGAGGGGACGTCTCGATTGTGATTCTTTTTCAAGCAGTGGAAATTCCTTTTTGACCTTGTGCACTCTCAACTCCCATAGTTCAGATTTGGCATCGGTATTTTGAATATTTGTTTGCCCCTCTTCTTTGCCTCCAGTAGCCAATGTCAACACTTTCGTTGGCTCTTTATCATTTGAAACAAAATCTGAAGTGGCACACCTACGACCATCTATTTTGACACGACAAAATTTCTTGACCACCTCTTTCTTCTTCCTTGAACTCCGGACCGATTCCTTTTGATTGAAACGGTCTTTGTTATGCAATTGTTCATCAAATGTGGATCTTCTTGGAGCTGCATAATCTTGATGAGATGGCTCAAAATAAGATGGATAATGTGCCCTAGAATTATACCTGTCCCGTGATGGATATTGAGTCATATAAGCATAGGGAAGTATCCATGACGCTGGTATTGGCGGCCCAAAATAAGGATATGAGTATGATGTATTGAAATTATCACTTTGCCAATACCGGTCCTCAGATTTGTGCTTAGGGGGTGATCTTGATGCTTTTGAATTACTTGGCCGGCGAGAAATTTTCTCCTCAGTTATCTTCTGATATTTTCCCAATAGTTGCGCAAAAGTGACCTTTGATTTTTTACCCTTGTGCTTATCTCGGCCTTTGCTCTCTTTGATTTCCCTTGCATCGATATTAGGATTTGCTTGCTGCCCCCCAGTGCTTGGCGTCTTCATCATAACTTTGACAGAATCCCCGCATTCAAGAATATTATCATTGCGCTCAGGAATAATTTGTGTACTTGAAAGCTTGATCCCATCACCTGTAGTTTTTACCTTCTTGTCTTTAAATGGATCGGCTTGAAGCAGCCGATGCAACAACTTCCTGCCATCAAGTCCAATCGGAATAGACTGATCCTCCTTTGGTGTCTCAACAATTTTTAATTGTCCTTTATCAATGGCCGATTTAACTATTTGACGAAACATGTTGCAATCGTCGAAGTTCTGCTTGGACGAATCATGCAGCTTACAATACATTTGTCCTTGGATTGATGGCTTGACATGGTGATCAAGAGTTCTAATATAATTATTTTTCAGCAACAAATCAAAAATTTGGTCACACATGTTTGAATTGAAGGTAAATTCCTTGTTCTCTAGCCGATCTTGATGTGAGAGCGGCTTTGGAGGTAAGAAAACGAATGATTCAGATTTGGAATCTCCCCATTCGGCTATGCATTGTGTTTTGCACTCCATCTCCGATGACTTCGAATAAGAAGTTATACTACCATCGGTTTTCTCAAAAATTTCAAACATGGGATTTATATTTCTGAAACCAAAACTGCTATAACATATATGTCTCAATTTATACCAAGTGTAAGCCAAGTATGAAACAAGCAAAGCTACCAACTCAGATATAAGTTTTAAGTAAAGGAACGGAGAAAGCTTTGGCTGGAACAATAAGTCATTATCATTCTTTATAAATGGCACAATATGTTGACCGATATGCTTTGCAATGATTTTATTGCTAACAATTAAATCAACCTTCCTCATTGGCCTTTCAAGATTGCTAATGAGAATTTTTCTAATAGATGTATCAACAATAAAGCTGCGACTAAATCGTAAAATAGGTAAATCACTTGCTAGACATACCTCTTCAAATATGTTGGGAGAGCACGATGGTTGTGTGATGTGAAAAATAGCTTGCTCCAGTTTTGGATGACTCCAATGTCTTGTCCTCATCTTTTTCTTTGTTCCGTGATTCATCACTTGAATGATTATCAAGTGACGTTTGCTCAGCTGCAAACTTGAGTTCTTGATATTCATCATTACCCAAACTTTGTTCGGCCATATCACTTTGTTCTTGATGCTCATCAATTTCTGTGGCACGGAACTCATAGGGCATAAAATAGGTTCCCTTATCTTCAGAGAAATCAAGCAAGGTTGTTATGTGCTTGCTATGCCCTTTCTCAATGGTGCTTGCTTCTTTGAATTTGATAGATTCGAAACACACACTTGTTGATTCGCCTTTTCCAGCTGAAGAACTTTCACTCTTTGAATCGTCATTTTGTTCATCAATTATAGCAACTGGCAATGCTTCTTTTCTTTGAGCCAATTCTTTTTCTATTTGCTCCGGATGGAGAGCAAAAAATTTAGCTTTAAGCTTCTTCTCAAGATCAGCCCGCGTCGGATAAGATTGCCCCCAATGCTTTTAGAGTCTTTCGGCATTGAAACTTGAGTAGTGCCGAAAGTTTGCACTAGTTTAGGGGGTATAATGGATGCTATAGTACTGGGTGACTGCATCATTTGTATAACTCTAGCTTTTATAACAGCAAAATCATGAGGCTCCCCGCTTTCTATTAACTCTTGACAATTAGAAGTGCACAAATCCCAATATAATGTAATATTGTTCTTAGTTACCCAGTCTGGATATGGTTGCCCACCAATGCTTTTAGACTCTTTCGGCAATGAGATGTCACCGAAATTATGCAATTGTGTAGGGGCAAGATTATATGCTACAGTGTTAGGCAAAGGAAGATGTGCTCCTGTAGGATTTCCATTTATTCGGCTATAAGCATGAAGGTGCGGAGCGGAATTATGAATATCTACAGTTGCATATGATACTGACGGATTACTAGCATAAGGTGTAGCATATGGTGGTTGATGCTAATTGGCCGAATAACTAGTACTAGCATGGCCAATTACCCTATCCATTGGGATATTTGGATTAACATATTGCAAGTTAGGTGCCGATAAATAAAAGTTGAAACACTTTGTTGCATGTTATTGAAAGTTCCTACATGGGGTGTTTCAACTCTCTCAAACGAGCTCATCATGTTGTTCATCGGCATATGGATTTCTGGGGTTGCCTATGCATGAGAATTGTAATACATATGGTGCATGTTACTAGTATCATAAGAAGTTGAAGCATGTAAATGACTTTTAATCGGCCCTTGCATATAATTAGATGTATAATTGACAAAACTAGGGTTAGCCGATATAGTATACTCATTGAACGATCTAGTAACACCATATGAGTTATTTGCATCTACATGAGGGATTGAGCGTTCATATTACCTTCGTAGATAGCAAATCCTTGATGACGATCTTTCGTAGCAAGAGCGGGACGGAGACCGTTCGAAGCTTCATCCCCAGCGGAGTCGTCAAAAAGTGTGTTGACACACGAACACGTCACGTGTACCCTCGACGTCAGGGATGATACACCGCAACTCACGTCGATGGAGACCCGACCAGAATCGAGGTACGCAAGCAATCCGGCAGGCGCTTTTGTAGATCCGAAACGCCACACTCTGGGGAGGGACCCTGTCAGGGAGCACGGCGGCTATGGGCTGACCTAGGTCGACCTGATCGCCCCTAGGGCCTCGTGGATTGTTGCCCTGCAAGAAAAAGAAGGAACAAAGAACGAGAAGAAATATACAAGGGAGAGAGATAAAATTATGGTTTGGAAGTGTAGATATGTTTGTTCGATTGTGTGTTGTTTCAATCGTCCATCACCTCATCTATTTATGAGAGGGTTGGACTTCCCGTGCAAGACATGAACTCCAATCCGCGTCAAAACTTCCAAAATCCCGCACAAACTCGGACCCGGATCGGGGGGTCGGACGTCCGGACTTTATCCCGGACGGTCCGGACTTTATCCCGTACGGTCTGGACTGCAGGGTCGGACGGTCCGGCTTCAAGGTCGGATGGTCCGAGCTAAAGGTCCTCTAGTTGTACGGTCCTCTAGTCATACGGTCCGACTTTGAAGTCGGACGGTCCGACCTTAGCTCGGACGGTCCGGTTTCCACCTCGGACGGCCCGACCTGGTTTTTCAGAATTTGCACTGTTCTGGCCATAACTTCCTCATACGGAGTCGGATTTGGACGTTTCAAATATCAAAATAGACCGGTTCGACGAGACGAAGCCGGCCTATGCAGAACATTTTCCCATTTGAGGATGTCTTGACGGCCTAATGGGCAGAATAGTACTTCGAATGCCGGGGTGTTATTAGTTTCAGTCCTTTAGATTGAACCGGATGGCGATGGATCGAACTAGAAAGTTGTTCATATTGAAAATACTCATATTTTTCATGTAGAGAACTTCTTCATTTGAGGTCATCTTATATAGGTTTATTGTCATGCCAAAAACCGGTGTGAACAAGTACCAATCACCAGCTCGATAGCGCTCACGGCAGTCAACTTCATTAAATCAATCATATTCCGATTCGGAGTACCGCATAACATCATAACGGATATTGGTACAAGCTTCACAGCAGCAGAATTCCAAAACTTTTGCCAGGAGCTGGGCATCAAGATAAACTACACTTCAGTCGCGCACCCGCAGTCCAATGGCCAAGTGGGGAAAGAAGACGCCCTAGTGTGCGGAGGAATCAAAAAGCAGGTCCTTGCAACACTCGAGTAAGCCGCAGGAAACTGGATAGAAGAAATTCCCGTAGTCCTATGGAGTTTGTGCACCACTCCCAACGCCTCAACCCAATACACACCGTTATTTATGGTGTACGGGGCGAAGGCCGTACTACCACACGACCTCAAATTTGGAGTCCCTCGAATCACGGGGTACGAAGAGGAAGAGGCAGAAGAAGCACTCGAAGACGACAAAAACGTCGCAGATGAGGCAAGGGACACAACTCTAGCAAGGTCAGAAGGATACCAAGACAAGCTACGCACATACCAAAGCAGCCGCCTGCGAACAAGAACCTTCCCTGAAGGAGACCTCCTCGTACGACTAATACAAGAAAAGGTCCACAAGCTCGCCCCACACTGGGAAGGACCATTTATACTCTCAGAGGTCATAGGAGGAGGAGCGTACAGACTAAATAACCCAAAGACCAATGAAGACATGGGAAACCCGTGGAACGTGGAAAACTTGCGCCTCTTCTACCCATAGACTACTCATCGGCCCTTTCGCCCAGCAACGCAATATTGGGAGCAGCACCGATTGGAAACTCATGTAGAAACTTGAAGCAATAAATGATGTGTTTCCCAAATAACACTACTTAAGCACTCGGGGGCTCGAGCGCAGACTCCCCCCTCGAGGCGCTTTTCGCTTACGCGACGATAATACTCTGGCACGCGGGGGCTCAAGCGCAGACTCCTCCCTCGAAGCGCTTTTTTCTTACGCGACGATAATACTCTGGCACTCGGGGGCTCGAGCGCAGACTCCCCCCTCGAGGCACTTTTCTCTTACGCGACAATAATACTCTAGTACTCGGGAGCTCGAGCACAGACTCCGCCCTCGAGGCGTTTTTCACTTAAGCGACCATACTACTCTGGCACTCGGCCGCTCGAGCGCATACTCCCCCCCGGAGGCGTCTTTCTCTTGTGCGATGATACTACTCTAGCACTCGGGGGCTCGGTCACAGACTCCCCCCTAGAGGATTTTTTCGCTTACGCGACAATACTACTCAAGCACCCGGGGGCTCGAGCGCAGGCTCCCCCCTCAAGGCGCTCTTCGCTTACGTGACACTGCTACTTTAGCAACCCCAAGGCGTCCTTTTTCGTCTTGATGACCAAAAACGTCTTTTACACTTGGAGATTTGAGCACGGGCTCGCTTCGCCTTATGAAGAAACTCCCACTGAAGTTTGGCACCAGCACAATCTATGCCTAAAACTAAGGATAAAGTAGCTACCGGGCAGAATAGTTTCTAAGTCTTCACCCGATCACAAGTGATCAGCTAAAGACTCGGGGGCTACTCCCATCGGGAGCGCTGCCTCACACCCGATAAATTTTAGAACTGCGGTACAAACGCGAGATGGACCAGCATGGAAGAATATTTTGAGCCTATGTCTGACTCTACAAATCAAACATAGCCTCAGGGGCTACTCCCATCGGGAGCACTGCCATGCACCCGATATTATTGAAAGGGACAAAAGACCACAAGACAAAGCACTCGAAGACAGTTTCATTACATATCAAGACAAAGCACTCAAAGAAAGTTTCATTACATATCAAGGACAAGCAATCAAAGACAGTTTCCATTACATATGAAGGTCAAGCACTCGAAGATAGTTTCATTACATATCAAGGTCAAACACTCGAAGAAAGTTTCCATTACATATGAAAGGGATACACGGTTCAGTACTCGAAGAAAAATTCTTTGCTACACATCAAGGATTACAAGAACATACACTCGAGCATCACCACATATCAAAAGGACTACAAGGCCAATCATCACAAGGTATTATGACTTCTACATGTGTGCATATGCTGAGATAATTGGCACTTTGGTCCACATCTTGATGAGCATCATCACAGTCAAAGTACGCCTAAGTCTGTAAGGAACAAGCCCTTTGTCTTCCTGAGCCCGGTGCCCTTGCCTATCTGCACACTCGCTTGGTTGGCGGCTTGACGTCCTAGTCCTCCCTAGAACTAGAAGAGCAAGCACCACCAGTCGAGGAGTCACCAGAAGATGAAGCCACATGAGAAGAAGCCGAAGTACCCCTTGATCCGCCAGAGCTGTCACTGCTCGAGTCCTCCGAATACTGGTTCAGACGATTGCCACCGGCATCAAAATTACGAACGGTGAGCGTATCTTCACCATCAAACCGATAGCAAAGGCTATCTCCACCGCGGAAATTCAGCCGGCAAGAAAATGGACTCCAACCAGACCCCAAGAAAATCAAGAACGAGCTATCAACCTGAAGCTCTATCCAGAAAGGAGATCGAGAACATCCTTGAAGCCGAAGCCAAAGACCTCTCAAATTCAACTCAGAAACAATGGAAGCAAAAGAAAATGGAAGTGGAATTTGGGTAGCAGTCCGGCTAAGAACACGCAGAAGAAAATCATAGCGCCAGACACCCTCCTCCACAGAAGAAGGGGGATGCGCCATTGCAGCCCCACCACGTCCATGACGGGAAGAGCGAGGCGTGCAGCAACCACGACCACGCCGGCCATGACCTCTGCCAGCTATGCCATGATAAGAACCAGCGCAGGCTATAGGACCACTACGCTTTGGTGCCATATCAAGCGAAACAAGGAGAAGAAGATAGAAGAAGAACAAATGCCGAACACAAGCAAGAAGTAGTGGGTACTTATAGTGCAGGCCATGGGCAAGGAAGGAAAATATCAAGAAATCCAAACGGCTCTACCATTAAATCAAGTCCATAATGCGTGGTGATACGGAGTCCAAGACAAGATTCCTCTTCGATCCAACAAATACTTAATACAGGAAACGTCAAATCTCGCGTGTTTCCCATACACGCATCGGAAACCCAACATGCAGCAGCAGTGCAGTACGTCATTATGTCCGAACAGAAGACGCGACGGTTCACAAACTAGCCATCGTCATCCAGCACATCACCAAGAGAATCATCACGACCCCTGACATTATGGTAGCACAGGAAGGATTGATTTAAGACAAGCCACTGCCAAACCCAAACATTGGAAAGATTCCCTGCTTTTCTGGTCATTCGTTCAAAACTTTTTCAACACAATCCAATTTTTTTACTCCCATCGGGAGCCCTCTGTCTTTTCTAACAACAGAGCATGGACCAAGCCTCTAGGACGCGGGTGGTCACTCCCCTCCAATAAGAACAAACACATCTACAGAGTTCGGGTGCTCCCTCACCCAGAAGAAAAAGTGCTCGAGTGGCTACTCGCACCAATCAGCAAGACCCGATTAACATCAAGAAGGACAATCTTCCCGGGCACTCAAGTGCACCACGGGTTCTTACGCTACTAGCCCATTTGACGACTATTCGAGTGGGTGAATTTATTATCAACTCCTTGCCTGAGCTTGCAAACGCTCCGCGAGTGACTGCTATTAGTCCACTTGATTAGTTTATTCCAAGTGGGTGCATTTCTAATTAGGATTTGCGCCTCTAAAAAATAATGCCTGGGTGGTGACACACTGCACCCTAGATGCCGCGCAAGCTCGCGCGTAGGTAAGACCCCACTGCGCAGTCGGCTGGGCCGGGACTTGCCACATCACGACTTCAGTCCCGATGTTTTCCATGCGCGATGCATGAAGAAAGTTGAGCCAATAAAGGGCGCGTTAAGGATATTTGCTGAGACTAGCAGCATTGATCCTATAAGACCTGTAGCGGCATGGAATTTGCTAGACACCGGTTGTATCCAAGTTCGTGTCGAGGTACACGGGCTTGATTGGGCTACTGAGGTATTTGCCACTAGCGCAATTCACCAAGGCTCGACCAGTCGACTACCTTGGGCCCTTTCAGCTTAGCATCCCTCGAATAAACTACCTTCTGTGGCTAACAACCGACGACTCGCAACAGCGCGACAAGCATAAATACCGGTGATTATGGATTCAAGTCCCTACGCGACTCTTCGAGTCCCCCAGGCACTCGGGGGCTACTGACGAGGGGGTGTCCCTATGACTCCTATGGATGAGGGTACCTGGTGTGCATCAAGACAGAAGGCCCGCTGAGAGCCTCGAAAGGCCCACGACTGGCCACTCGAGGCACCGACGTAGGAGTCCTCAAAGACTATAGAAGCTACGACTTGGTGTCCAAGACTAAAACTAGATTAGGCAACTGTCCCTATAAACCTAGATGGATTCCTTGCGACCCAGCCTAGTATATAAAGGCTGGGAGAGGGGACGTCTAGGGAATCCAATCTCATAGCAACACCTCCGATCCCGAGCTACTCGCCTCGACCTCCACTGTAATCGCCTCCATCATAATACAAAAGAGCAGAAAGTAGGGGTTTCACTGATGGAGGGCCCTAAACCTGGGTAAATCCATGTCTCCTGTTAGCCGAAGAGTATCACCAACCTGCACATCTCCTCTACGATCTAACCCAGGGTTCCTAACCATGGGATTTGCCGAGGTCAATCCTCGTCACCCACCTATCTTTAAGTTTGGCTAGCATTCTAATATTCTCAATAAATTGCACTTGAATAGCATTCATAGATGTACTTTTCGTCTCCTCAAGGGGAGAAGTTCTAATTTTAAGCATCTCTACATCATGAGCTGTATTGTCTACCTTCAAAGAGAGACTATCATTTTTTTCTAATTTCTCTTCTACGCTTTTGTTGAAGGCTTTTTGAGAAGTGATAAAGTCCTAAACACTAGTGCTGTTAGGGTGTATCCAAACAGTTTTTGATCCCTATCGCCTACGGGAATTCGAACCGTCGCCTTGCTCTCGATTGTGATAGGGGTGCATTTTCCACACGAGAGTGATAAACCATTTGCTATGTGGCGATGTCAAGCAGACGTTTCCGTTTAAAAAATCTTGTCCGATGTACGACGATATCCCACATGGCCATTGCCAGAATGACCGTGTGGACATAACATATGTATCACATGCGGTTCATCCGACACAATCATTTGCAATACGACCACGAACACAAACAAGCAATAGAAAAGCACTGTCTGTGACACTAAATAGATCCCACAAAGTTTCTTTATGGTACCGGGTTTGGGTTTACACTATCGGTTTTTGAGTTTCGGTTGTAACCCTTCATGTATGACTGACGATTTGCTACAACTATTTGTGTGCGACAATACTATTATCAGCCACGGGTACTAAATTTTAAATGTGTGCACGGTCTATATGTTCCAAACGGTTTTATTTCAGTACAGTGTGCCAATTTAGAGATATCACTCACATTTCATGTTTCCATATTGTGTGGGATGATATTCAGAATCGCAGATAGTTTTTGCAGTCAAAACGTGTGGTCTGTTGTGGATACTGGCTGACGGTTTTTATACGCAAAAAGTGTATGATGCATGATCAAATCGACACGGTTTTCGGAGGGACAACGTTTGTGTTGTTGAGCTCTATGCAAACGATTAGTCCCAAGAAACCGTGTGCAACGTAATCTATGGAATATCAATTATTTCACCTTAACGGGCATTGCACAAAATTTTCATTGTGCGTGGTTTTTTGATAATAGATCAAAACTGAATCTTCTAGTTGCCTCCCCTATAATTGCACAAGTTAATACCAATTGTATTGCCTTATTTTTTTACAAACATCTTGCCCCTCGGGGTCCTTCTATGTTGTTCCTGAGTTTGCTGGTCACGCAAAGAAGATTTGGGTCTTGCTTTTGGTGTGGAGAAATTGTGTAACAAAAGAGGCATGTTAGATTTTTGATCTAGCACAGGGATCACGTGTATTGACGATTGTTCATTATGGGCCATGAGATTAAATTGTAGTCTCATGGTTGATATGCCCCGAGTGTTAATCTAGCAACTTGAAGATTGTGCTTTATGTGATTACGTAGCTAGCAAATAATTTTTCCATGCAAACCCTAGTAGCCACGTAAAAGATGCAAAGAACGAGTAGAAGAACGTCTAACTTGTTTTTGCAGGAACATGTGATGTGGTATAGTCTTCGTCATGATAAAAGTTGTATGAGCTGATTATACTTTGTAAATGTTATGTTTCATGACTTGCATGCCATGGTACGACAGATGGCTGCAGCCATATGATTGTCATTTATTCGTCTTGCGTGCCAAACTCCTCTGTTACCATCCCAGAAAACTGAAGAAATAACATACTCCAAAGAATATTCAAGAAAGGATCTGACGAAGCATATAACATACACCTCTGTTACCATGCATGATGACGATTTTACGGAAGGAAATATTCATACTGACGAAGTTTGTATCAGAATAGTGCGGACAACGTGCATGCATTGCAGAGCGAAGCAACGTACAAAATATTGCATCTAAATTAACCACTGCATATGTATGCATGAAAGGATCTGAACATCTAAATCTATAACTACCTAAACCTAGCTAGGTAACCGCCTGCTCGCCACTAGCGCCAACTACTTGGTCTTGGAAGGGCCCGCACCATTGTCGTTGCGATGGTGCTTGTTGGGCGGCAAAGGCTTGTCATCGTCGGTGTAGGCGGCATCATCGTCCATCTCCTTCGGCTTCTGCGGCTGCGGATGCTCCTCATCCCCCTTGTCCTCCTGCTGCTGCAGCTGCGGATGCTTCTCATCCTCCTCATCATCGTCCTCCTCCCCCTGATGTTGCTTCTCTTCTGACTCGGACCACTCAAGTTCCGAGTCGGTCTTGGGCTTCGGGGCCGGCGCTTCCATGATCTCCAAGAATGCGGAGTCATCAGGGCCGGATGGCGATGATGCCGGTGGCAACGGCAGATCGTCCTCACTCAGATAGCCATGACCATTGTCGTCGTTGCTGCTGGAGTCGCTGGTGTGACCATGTGAGTCCTTTGAATGACCCCAAGAACTCATGGTGGATATGGCCAGGAGGGCGAGCGTGAAAATTTGAAGAGTTTGTGTTGTTCAATGAGGGGGTGAAACTGAAATAGACGGGTGGAAAGATAACTTTTTTTGCATACTTAACTATGCCGCACGGTTATATTTCCGAAGCGACGGGACGGGTTCCTACTAAATTCAATTCTGATTGATGTGTGGCAGCATGACCGGAGGGGTGAACAAAAATACATCACACACATACACTCTGTAAAGCATTGCGTGTTCGATGGAGAAAATAATTGCTGACGGTTTGATGACGATGAGTCACATCACTGTAATTTTGTGTGTGGGATGGAGAAAAATCTTTCATTTTTAACGTCTTCTTAGTCTGTCAATTTTAGGCAAACAAATAAATTCAATGAATTGTGTGTGATAGATTTAAATTAAATTGACTGATTTAAAAAACTGTGGGCTTAAAAAATCTATGTCCCTCTGCCAATGGGCACGGTCATGCGGTCGCGACTCACAACCCAGTACGACCGGCGTCATGGGGATCTCGTCACCATGACTTGAGTCACTGACATGTGGATCCAACAGGTGGATGGCCCACCTTTCACACACCCCAAGTCACGGTGACTTAAGTCACCGAAGCTGCGTCCCATCGTAAAGGGTTTCAGGCAACCAGCAAGGTTCTATAGAAGTCAGTAGGCCGGCCAGAGCGAGACACCATTGTTTCCTAGTAAAAATCATTTTTCTATCGATTTTATTAGTGAGAAGATAAAAAACTATTTGAAGGAAATAATTTTCTGTAGAAAAAAGTATTTTTCCACCAAAAAATAATTTTGGCCAAAATACACAAAATTTTCCTGAAACTTTTAAAAAAATTGAAGAACATTATTTTCCAAAAAAATATTTTTTTCGTGGAATTTTTTTCCCATCAAAATTTCCCCCCGAAAATATTCAAAAGTTTTTTAATGATTTTTAATACTTACGGGTCCCACTTGTAAGGAGGGGTATAGTTGCCCATGAAAATCTCTGAACACGGCCAAACCCTTTTGACTGGACGAAAACGGTTGTGAAGGGTATTTATGTAAGGGAACCAGATGAAAGAGGGGTATTTCTGAGCATACTCTAAAATTAGGGACAAATCCTAGGTGACGGCTCAAGTTAGGGGGACAAATGGAATTGTCCTTATATAGTGTACACTTTTCCTATCATACAAGAATAAGCATATACTACCTCTGTAACTTAATATAAGATGTTTTTTAACACTTCCATAGTATAAAAAACATGGACACACATAAATTGATCGCGAGCACACATGCTCTCGTTGTATGGAGCGATGATTTGCTTATCTGAATGCGTAAAATAGAAATTTTCCATTGAACATGTGCAGTTCGTGGGAAAGGAGAATGATACGCCCCAAATGTATCTATAATTTCTGCTTGTTTCATGCATATATGGGTGACTTTGCTACATGGTTTGCTACATTTTCATACTTTTTTCAATATATTTGGACTAACCTACTAACTCAGTGCCCACTGCTAGTTTCTGTCTGCTGTTGTCCGTGCATTGCAGGTATTTCCCAATATTTAAGTGCCCGAAAAAATCCAGAAAAAATGTATTAAAATCATCAGTTCAGAAGCTTCCGGAAGACCGAAGGAGAGCCGGAGGGGTGGTGGCCCCCCTCCCAGGAGGCCAGCTGACGGCGCCAGGGGAGGCCGCTCAAGGGACCCGCCTAGTGGGGCTAGGCCTCCCCCGGTGCCCTCCTTCCGCCTATATTTATCCCTCGGGGTAAAAACACCCGAGAGGTCCTCTGTTACGTTATTTTCCCCACTATTCTGCCACCGCAGCGATCCCGAGATCGGGATCGCCAGAAGACTCTATCCCGACAGCCTGCCGAAGGGAAGGTTGATCTCCGGGAGCTTCTCCACCACCATGAGCGCTTCTCGGATGTCTCGTGAGTAGTCCAGCTTGGAACATGGGTCCATGACCAGTAGATACGTGACGTATTTTCTCTTATCTTGTGCCTCGATTCTTAGCCCTTGTGAGATGCCATACATGATCAACGCATCTATGTATTAGTTTTACTGTTGCTATGATGTGTTTGCTGGGATCCGATGGATTATGAGATTATTTTAAGATTGTGATGAGTAATATATTTGGTTTAAATTTTATGTTTTAGTTCTTGAGTATTCTTGCATGTTCGCAGTTGCTATTTATTGCTTTGGCCAAGTAGTAGATTGGAACTCCAAGAGGGAGCGTTATGCATGATTGTGGGTTCATGCCCCCCGATGTCTATCTTGAGTGATAGAAACATGAGACTACAAGATGTGTTTTTGCCACCAGGGAGAAAGCAACGGTGCTTGTAACTGCGGTTGGAAGGATTATTTACCTTACGCATAGTTTCTAATGCAGTAGTCTGTTGCTTTGAGTTTACACTTTGGGTGGGGCTCGCAACTTAATACCAGCGAGATGTTGTGGATATATATCTCAAGGTGGATGATTAGTGAGTAGATGTTGATGAATAAACAGTCTACTTGTCTTGGCGTACTGCCCATACGATTGAGGCTCTAGCTTTCTTGTAGCATAATTAGCATTGCAATGCGTTTATAATTCTGTCAATTGCTCGGCTGTAATTAGTTCGCCCATCATAGTTGTTTATCGTCCTTTGGGAGAGAGACATCACTAGTGAGCATCATGGGACCCCGGTCCATATTTCCACCATTCTTTACACCTCAATCATTTACTACTTTTATTTCCTTTTTGTTTCAATCATCACTACTATTCCCGCTTGTGTTTTGATCCTTTGTAAACAACAAGACCGAAGAGATTCACAACCTCTCTTAACTCGTTGGGAGCAAAGTTATTTGATTTTGTGTGCAGGTCCAGGTCAAGTAAGAAACCTCTAGGTTGTAAATTGCGCCATTGTTTTCTTGCCACTTTCTTGCAGAATTTGGAGTCCTACTGGAGACAAACCTTGGTATCTTCACCAAGGGAAATTTTCTACTATCTACATTTCAACCTTCCACTTGGGATAACCAACGAGGGGCGAGAAGCCATCAAGCTAATTTTTGGCGCCGTTGTCGGGGACTCCAGTCTGTAAGATAGGGGAGTTGCACATTATCTTTTACCTTTGCTTTTCAGTCTTGTTAGTTCACTTTCGAGTTTTTGCTTTTGAGTCTTATATCAAAAACCACAAAAAAATTAGTTACTTTGCTCTTGCTTCCTATTACTATGGGTTCCACTGAAAACACTAAGTTGTGTGACTTCATGATGCTCGAGAGATGATAATGGCTTCTCGCCCTTCGTTGGTTACCCCAAGTGGAAGGTGAGATGTAGGATAGCAGAAAATTTCTCTCGCGGAAGATACCAAGGTTATCGAACCAGTAGGACTCCAACAACGACAAGTAGGTGTCAACGGCACAATTGACGCGAACCTGCACACAGAACAAATAAATTTTATCCCAACGAAGTTCAGAGAGGTTGTGAATCTCTCCGGTCTTGTTGTTTACAAAGGGTCAAACGCAATAGATAATAGATAGTGATAATTGCGACTGGAAAGTAAAATAAGGAAATAAATTGAGCGTGAAAACAGTGATGAGAATATGGACCGGGGTCCCATGATGTTCACTAGTGATGTTTCTCTCCCAAAATACGATAAAACAGCTATGCGAGGTAAACAAATCATAGCTGGGCAATTGACAGGATTAAAAACGCACCGCAATACTAACTATGCTACAAAGAAAGGAAGAGGCTCAAAAGCATGGGCGGTACGCCAAAAAAAGTAGACCGCAATCCAACTACATCTACTACTAATCATCCACCTTGAGATATCTATCCAGAACATCTCGCTGGTATTAAGTTGTGAGCCCCACCCAAAGTGTAAACCCAAAGCAACCGACAACTGCATTAAAAGAACTCTATGTAAAGTAAACAATCCTTGCAACCGCGGTTACAAGAACCGTTGTTTTCCCCCTTGTGGAAACAACACATCCCCCAGACTCATATTTCTGTCACTCAAGCTAGTCAACAGGGAGCATGAACCCACAATCAAGCATAACGCTCCCTCTTGGAGTCACTACCTACTACTTGGCCAAAGCAATAAACAGAGAACATGCAAGAATTACTCAAGAACAAAAATATAAAAGATAAGAACCAAATATATTACTCAATCACAATATGAACATAGTCTCATAATATATCAGACACTACTTGGGAAATAGCTATACATGGAAACCTTATTAGTGGCGCATATATTAAACCATGCGCCACCATTTGTTAGGGGTGGCGCACTGCTAAATAATACGCCACCCATAAGCCCTTAGGGGTGGCACATTATTTTCCAGTGCGCCACCCCTAAGAGTGGGCCAGCCTGGATGAGCTTATTCGTGGCGCATTCTGAGAAATGCGCCACCCATAAGAACTTATAGGTGGCGCATTTTGGAAATGCGCCACCCCTAAGCTCTTATGGGTGGCGCATATTGATAATGCGCCACCCCTAAGAAACTTATAGGTGGCGCATATTAATAATGCGCCACCCCTAAGAGCTTAGGGGTGGCGCATTTCCATAATGCGCCACCATTAAGATGCAATATGCGCCACTAAATACCTGGAGTTTCCCTTATCTACTCCACCCCACCTACCACCTCTTATTCACTCCACACACTTATCAAACTAGATCCACTCTTCTAACCCTAGATCTATTCGGTTTTCTCCTCCTCCCCACCTCATTTCTTCCATTTATCCATCCATACTTGGCATTAAATCTACTTTGTTTCATATTAAAGTAAGTGGACCTCCTCCCCAACTATTTTTTCCATTTATCACCCATATACTTGCCTTAGTTAGCTTGGGGTTTGTTGTATATGTGAAGCTTGGGTTTAATGTATATGTGAAGCGTGTGGTGGTTTGATGTATATGTGAGGTGTATATGTGAAGCTTGTGGTGGTTTGATGTATATGTGAAGCTTGTGGTGGTTTTTATGTATATGTGAAGCTTGTGGTGGTTTGATGTATATGTGAAGCTTATGGTGGTTTGATGTATATGTGAAGCTTATGGTGGTTTGATGTATATGTGAATCTTGAGTTGCCAATGTTTTGCCGAAATGTCGATTCATTTCCGTTTCGGAAAATTTTTGGCGCACTCTCCGCATGCTCCCATGCATTATTAGGGAAGGTCATGCCGAATTTTTCGGGCGACGACTGTGATATATAATTGTGTTGCTCTCTCTATGCACGCAGGCGATCATGGTCCGCGAGATGCTGAGCGATATCACCGTAGCTAGGTGGATGCAATGTGCGACAAACGACATGCTACGGAATAATAGGTCGGATATAAGATGTCTGTGTCGGAGATGCAAACTGCAGTGCATGACCGAGCCTGATTCCGTAATATTGCAAAGACACCTGAAGCGTAATGGTTTGACGGATGGCTACACACGGTGGTTAAGTGATGAAGCTGGTCAGGAGGAGCACGTCAATGGTGGGGCGCCAGGAAATGAGGAAGGGCAACCAGACAACAACGGCGGGCGAGAAGACGAAGAGCATCCCGTACATGATCATGAAGAAGATGTCGAAGCAGATCATGTAGATCAACATGCCGGACATGAAGATCAAGATGCTGGACATGAGGATTGAGGCTGCGAGCGGGACCCTCATGTTCAAGAGCTGCTTGTCAAAGAGGCGTTGAACGCAAGAGGTGCAGCTAGAGAGAAAGCCAAGATGGCGCAACTCAAGAAAGCCGCGGTTACGAAGTTGTACGAAGGATGCAACGACGGGTATACCCGCTTGAATTTAACACTTTGGGCTATGGAGATGAAGGCAAAACACAAATGGACCGACGAAAGGTTCGATGATAACATGGCATTCTAGCACGATCGTCTTTCGAAGGGAAACACGTGCCCAACTAGTATCGCTGAGGCCAAGAAAGTCATGTGCCCTCTCGATCTTCTGCACGTTAAATACCACGTCTGCATAAATTATTGCATGATCTATCGGAGTGAGGAAGAAGAGAAAACCACATGCTCGGTGTGCAGTGTTAGTCGAAACAAGAGAGGGAAGAAAGTTCCGAGAAAAGTGGTATGGTACTTTCCGACCACTCCTCGTCTGCACAGGTATTACATAGATCCCGAGGAAGCAAAGCTCATGACCTGGCACACAGATAGAAAGAATCTAAAATAGGATGACCCGAACCTGGCTCCGGAAAAGGAGGACATGCTGAGACAACCTTCAGATGGTAGCCAATGGACTGCGTTGGACCTCGAATACCCAGATTGTGGGGAAGAACCAAGGAACCTCAGGATTGGTGTGAGCGCCGATGGAGTCAATCCGTTTGGGTGCCAAAGAAGCACACATAGTACCTGGCCCGTGTTTGTATGCATATAAAACATTCCCCCCTGGAATTGATGAAGAAAAAGTACATAACAATGTGTCTGCTAGTTGAAGGGCCAAAACAACCAGGTATGGACCTCAATTTGTATCTCCAGCTGTTGAAAGAGGAGCTAGAAACGTTATGGAAAGACAGAGTCAATACGTAGGACGCCGCCGCAAAAGAATATTTTCCAATGAAAGTCACGGTGATCACGACGGTGCACGACTATCTTGGATACATATATTTCTGAGGGAAGGTGGTCCAAGGATTCTGTGCATACGTTAAGTGCATGGATAATACAACGTACCGCCAGCTAGCGAAAGATCCCGGTCTCGGAGGTGGCTTCCCAAGAAACACGCGTGGAGAAAACAGGGACATCTGTTCGATGGTAGCGAGGAGCTCCGAGCACCCCCATCTGGAAGGAGCAGCAAAGAAATCGACAACTTGTTGAAAACTTGGAAAAAGTGCCCCGCGCCGGGAAAAAAAAAGAAGACTCAGCCGTTGATGAGGCTATGGAAAGCGAGGTCTGTTTTCTGGGATTTGGAATACTGGAGTCTCCTCCGCAGTCCTTATAGCCTTGATCTCATGCATATCACAAAGAACGTGTGCGAGATCTTGTTTCGCACGCTGCTCAACATGCCGGAGAAGACCAAGGACGGGCCAAAAGCAAGGAACGACTTGAAATTTAAGGGCATCAGGATAGAACTTCACCCCCTAGTGATGACGATGATGAGCCCGAGGAGGAAGAGGATACGGAAACGCAAAACTCTCGAAAACGAAAAAGGGCGACCAAGAAGAAGACCGGTATTGATCACTGCCACCCGGCATGCTTCACTCTGTGCGAGGAGGAGATCAAGCGATTTATCCACTTCCTCATAGGAGTAAAATTTCCGAAGGGCTACGAGGGGAAGATAAGCAGATACCTAGACGAGGCGACGCAGCGTTTCGGCGGGATGAAATCTCACGACTGTGCCGTGCTGATGACGCAGATTCTCCCGGTTGCGATCCGAGGGATAATGGACGAGCACGTTCGTAAAACGTTGTTTGGCCTTTGCAACTTTTTGACGTCATCTCTCGGAAGTCGATTTGTGCTATGCAACTCAAAAGGCTACAGGAGGCGATCGTGCTCATACTATGCGAGCTTGAGATCTATTTCCCGCCCGCGTTCTTCGACATTATGGTGCATCTGCTGATCCATGTCGTGGAGGATATTTTCCAACTCGGGTCTGCATTTCTGCGCATCATGATGCCGTTCGAAAGGATGTATGGACACATCAAAAAATACATTCATAACAGGCCCCGTCTAGATGGAAGCATAGCGAAGGGCTTTCTAACCAAATATTGCATCTCTTTTTGCACGAATTATCTCAACACCGAGAACCCTGTTGGTCTGGCCGTCAACAAGAACTTTAGCAGGACCGATGGGTGTGGTCACCACGAGGGAAGCCGCGCAATGCATGTCAACTTTGAGGGCCGAGACATCGAATTTGAAAGAGCAAGCCTAGTCGCGCTACAACACATCCAGCTGGTCGATCCTTGGATAGTAAAGCACAAGGATGTAATCAGGAAGAAGTACAGTAACCAGGGCCTGCAGATAACGGACCGAGATCCACGACTAATCAAAGAGCACAACTCCAGTTTCATGACTTGGTTCAGGGGCGAGCTTCGTGCTAATCCCCCGCGAAGGAACGCTTCCGAGGACGAAAAGATGATATTCACCTTGTCACAGGGTGCCGGACGGAACCTGATGACCTATCAAGCGTATGATATCAGCGGATACACATTCTACATGGACGAAAAGGATAATAACTGCGATTAACAGAACTCAGGGGTAACGGGGATATTCTACACCGATGACGTCAAGGAAAGATTCTACGTAAGAATCCAGGACATATGGGAGCTTGACTACTGCGGAAAGAAGGTGCAGATGTTCCGTGTGAGATGGGCCAAGGGCGTCGTAAAAGAAGACCGGTACTTCACCACCATGGTTATACCCGAAGCCAAATCCAAGTCTGCGGGTGCAAACGTCACCGCGAAAAATGAGCCATGGGTACTGGCTAGCCAAGTGGACCAATGCTTCTTCATTACCGACCCATCAAAGCCGAGCCGCGTTGTAGTGAGGAGAGGCAAAAGAAACATCATCGCAATGGATGGAGTCGCCAACGAGAAAGACTTTGACAAGTACGGCGACCCGAAGATGGAAGATGACGACGCCGCTCAGGATACATACACCACAACCCTACCAAAGAAAGGTCTCCCGTTCAAGAGGAAAAGTGAAGGCGTCCCGGGCCTAAATTATTCAACCACGACAAAGAAGGGCAAGAAGAAGATCGTGAGGAAACGATAGCTAGATAGCTAGCTCAAAATTTAAGAAAAATATTTTGTAATTCATGATCATATTCTTATGTTGGGATCATTGTTTGAAGTGTATGAACATGGACGATACAAAATCGAAGGTCCGTGCGTAACTCCTTAAAAATGATTCTTTGCTCTTTATCTATCTTAGGGGGTATTTGGTTTGCGTAATGCATTGAGTGGCATGATTCCATTCCATTGGAATGCATGGATCGGTTTCTTCTTTGTATTTAGTGGTGCTTAGGGTGGGCGCACTTTGTAGAAATATAATGAAATGGTTAAACTTTAATTAAATGGTTAAACTTTAATTAAAAAATGAAATGGTTAAACAAATATAATGAAATGGTTAAACTTTAATTAAAAAAATGAAATTGTTCTTAGGGGTGGCGCATTCAGCCTAAATGTGCCACTAAGTGTTCTTAGGGGAGGCGCACTTTGTAGAAATGTGCCACCAAGTGGATCCTTATGCGTGGCGTATTTCTACAGCATGCGCCACACATAAGGATCCACTTGGTGGCGCATTTCTACAAAGTGTGCCACCCCTAAGCCTTAATCTAACCACCTACCGCTCCCCTGCCTCCACAGCAACCATTCCCCCCACTAGCCGTCGACTCACCGGAGCCCTCGCCCCTTCCCCTTGACACCGGAGCCTCCCTCGACGCCACCGGAGCCCGCAGTCATCGACGTGCCTCTGCATCGCCTCCACCCGCTGCCGCCTTCAAGCACACGCCTTCCCGAGCCCGCATTCGCTGACGCGCCTCTTCCTCAACTCTGGCCACCGCCGCCTTCAAGAACGCGCCTTCCCGAGCCCCTGTCGTCAATGCCTCCTCCACGCGGTGAGCAACCGCCTCTCCATCCTCCCCTCTCCATCCTCCAACCATCCATGATTTCCGTGGGCATGACTAAAACGTGAAGTTCCTGAAGGCCATCCACAATTGCTATCTATTCATCCAGACCTAGCTTTGCTCAAGCATGCCACAATTTTCTATAATCCGATCGCACAGCCAGCTTGAATCCATTTTGCATATGCACAGACCCTGCTTTGCTACAGTTTTTTAAAACAAGTGCCTAATTAAATTAAGTAGCTGCCTCTATCTTTGGATTTTGGATCCTTCCAGACACTTGCGACTAATTAATTTGATCACCACGTAATGTAGCCACACTGGATAGACAAAGATATTAGGACAAGATACTTTTAGAATAATAATAAGTATATACACTTCACCTTGTCATGGACTGCATCTGCTTTCTCAATAAGATAATATAATATGGATGAATATTTATCCAGCACTTGTGCGTCAAACATCGGTAGTTGGAGATGGAATACACCAGTACAAAGAGCCTTTATTTATCTTGGTTTATTAAAACATGGTCCGGTTGAGTTTAGTTTCTAGGCCCCAATGTTTAGGTGTGTGATCCTGTGCTCCAAGTGTGTGTACTTGACCACTATAAAAGTTTGAACATAAAGAACATAGAGAATTGCCAATTAAATGAAGTGTAGGCTCCCTGTTCTTCTAATTTCAAAAGTAAAAATTAGTTCTAGTAATACTCTGTATTCGGTTTGTAGTAGTAGCAATAGAGGTAGTAGTTGAAAAATAGCAATGGTGCCCTGCTCCTTCTCCCCTGATAAAAAAAACAAGTTGTCTAAATTTTCAACTAGCAAAGTTGCCATGGTGCTTTGTTTGAATTTTCTGAGTTCTTGACAGTGCCCTGGGTCCAAATTTTCTGTTTTTAGGTGTTGCAAAGTACAACTTGCAAGTATAAATAATTTTCAATGCATTAATCTGCCAGCAGAACTTGACATGATAAGATGGTTGCCTATGTTATGTGATGTGGGTGCCAAACTGTTTATGTGATTAATGTTTTTACCTTGCTTGACAAATTTCTTGTTTGAGCCTAGCATAAATATGATAATTAGTCTTTCTCTTTAGTGTGAGAAGTACCTGCTGTTTGTTGAGTACTAGCAATTTTCAGTTTTCAGTTATCTTTGGAATATTATGGTGTTAATAGATTTCTTATTGACTATTATGTTTTTGAAAACTGTTTCAATATCTATATATATGCTGGTTGTGCCTACATGTAGGCATTTTTTTGTGCAGGTACAAATCATTATCCCCTTTCTCCCGAAATGTTGATTAACTTCCTTTTCGGTTGAGAATGGAGCACTCTCATGTTAAG
Organism: Bromus sterilis; assembly: GCA_950022295.1. Lineage (NCBI taxonomy): Eukaryota > Viridiplantae > Streptophyta > Magnoliopsida > Poales > Poaceae > Bromus > Bromus sterilis. The sequence continues at coordinate 150,371,931 of OX465596.1, read as the reverse complement.
AAAAATAGCAAAGCTCATGCCGAATTTTTCCGTGAATTCTTGCATGACCTTTTCTTAATAGGAGAGTAGTTGCATTTATTTATTGTGCTAATTAATTAAGTAGTTGCATTTCGTAATATTTTACTAGTGCAAACAATTCGACCGGAGTCGATGCCGATCCTTCTTCTCAGCCGGGAAAAAAGGAAGCAATTTTGGGAATACTCCCAGGATGAGGTCGATGAGCACACAGAAGAGGAAGTACGCCCGGGCAAGGAGGAGTATGAGGAGGAGATAGAGTCGGAGTCCGACTCATCGGATGATGACATGGAGGAGGAGGTCGGTATGATAGAAGGCGAGAGGAACACCGGCGAGGATGATGGGACCGGTCGCTCCAACACAGATGGTACCCAATCGAAGAAGCGGAATAGGAAAACGATCAAGGTCGGCACCATCAGACAAGAGTTTACTTTCGTGACCACCATTGGGATTCCTAAACAGCCCGAACGTTTTTCGGAAGGGTACAACCCTCAAGTCGCGGCGATCCTCCGCAACAAGCTGCACGGACGATACAAGTTCCTAGAGCCGTACAATAACACCAAACTCAAAGGGAACAAAGTAAACATATGTGCCCTCAGGAAGATGAGCAAGGCCTTGTACAGTTGGAAAACCCGGGTGAAGGAGGAAATTATTGAAAAGAACAAAACCTGGGAGGAGCTCAAGGAGAAAGATCCGTTCATCGACGAAGCTACCTACAACATTTTCAAGGCTAGGTGTGAGTCCGAGCCAGCCAAGTCCGCGAGTGCAAAGGGCAAGGCAATGTGGTTGCAGGTCATAGGTAACCACCGTCTCGGAGCTGGTGGTTACAGAAGTTCCAAGCCTAAATGGGACAAGGAGGATGCCGAGTACGACGCTGCGGGCATACCTAACCCCTTCGAGCAATACAAAGGTGATCTGCAGACCGAATTCTTTGTGAGGGCACGGAGCTATAAGGACAAAGCAACCTCGAAAATAGTTATCGATCCTAAGATTCATGAGTTTACGACTACCATGGTAAGTAGTTTACCACGCGACCTTGTCGATTGAAGTCTCTATTGAAGTTCACAATTTCTTAATGTTTCACATTCTTTCTGCAGCAAGCAGAAATGAAAATCGCCTCATCGCAGGAGTCATCGGTTAAGACGGCTGGCCCGTGGGACAACGCCTTTAACAGAGCGTTGAACAAGGTCAAGAAGGTTGACGACGTGACGACGAAGCCATCGTCAGCTGACCGTGTGGTCGGCTTTGGTGCGGACCTAAATTGGTCTGAATATTATGGAAAACCGGTGGCGCAGTCCAGTTCGAGGGGGCGCAAGGAGAGAAGGACCTAAGAAGACGCCGCTTATGTTCGTGGACTGGAGGAGAAGGTGAACATGCTTCCGCAGCTTGTCCAGGGCGAAGTGGCGAAGAGGATGAACACCCTCCTTCCAGATATGATGCATACAAGAATTACTCAAGAACAAAAATATAAAAGATAAGAACCAAATATATTACTCAATCACAATCTGAAAATAGTCTCATAATCCATCAGATCCCATCAAACTCAGCATAGCAACAGAAGAAAGAATTACATATGTGCCTTGATCATGTAGGGCAGCTCACAAGGTCTAATCCATGAAGAACAAAGAGGGGAGGAGAACATCACATAGCTAATGATCATGGACCCATGGTCCAAGGTAGACTACTCACGGATCATCCGAGAAACGTCCATGGTGGAGGAGAAGCTCCCGGAGGTCAATGCTCCCTCCGGAAGGGTGTCGGGAAGAGGTCTGCTAGCGCTCCCGACCTTGGAAGCGCGGCGGCGGCGGAATAGAGGCGAGATCGCGAAAAAGGGTTGTTCTTTCGGAGTTTTCCCGTGAAGGAGAATATATAGGCGAAGGGGAAGCCAGGGGGGCCACCAGGGGTCCAGGCGCTCCCCTGGCGCGGCCCCACCCTAGGGCGCCTGGGACCCTGGTCGGTCCCCTCTGGCCCCTCCTCGGTGATTCCCGAAGCTTCCGATACGCTGATTTTTTATTGTATTTTTCCGGAACTTTTGGAGCATTTTTAATATGGGAGAAACCTGAAATAGAAAAACAGCAGAAAACAGGAACTGGCACTGAGGTGCGCTGAGTTACAGGTTAGTCCAAATATTATCAAAAGTGTATGAAAGTGTATATAAAAGATAGCAATATCACACAAAACATGCATGGAGCAAGCAGAAATTATAGATACGTTTGGGACGTATCACTTCACTAGTCACAAAAAAATGACTTTATTAATACTCCTATTGCTCCACTTGCCACTTCAGCACCTTCATATGAAATCAAACCTTCTTTGTTAAATATTGTAATGAAAGAACAATTCTCTTGTCCTGGAGATGATGTTGCTTTGCAATTAAATAATTTGGTTGAGCTTTGTGATATGCAAAAGTACAAAGAAGTTAATGGTGACATTGTTAAACTTAAGCTTTTTCCCTTCTCTTTGAGAGGAAGAGCTAAGGAGTGGCTCCAATTTTAGACAACTGGACAATGAACATGTTGCCCAATCTTGGGAACGCAGGAAATCTCTTGTTAACAATTTCCCTACAAATGGTTTGACTACTTGGATGGTTATCCAGACTTTCTATGCAGGATTGAACTCTACCTCACGGAATATTTTGGACTCGACCGCGGGAGGAACCTTTATGTCAACTACACTTGGTGCTGCCACAAAGCTATTGGACGAGATGATGACAAATTATTCTCAATGGCACCCCAAAAGATCTCCAAGAAGGAGGAAGGTAAAATCTGTTGAGGATATCTCCTCTTTAAATGAGAAGGTTGACTTGATCATGTCCCTACTTACTAATCAAGCTCCTATTGATCATCATGAAGTTCCTTTGAATTCTTTGGTTGCTCAAGAAAGAGAGAAAGTAGATTTTAATTTTACTTCTAGGAATAACTTCAACAATAATGCTTATAGGAGTAACTTTGGTGGCAAAAATCCTAGACTGTTCCCCTCTAATAACTCTTAAGGGAACAACAACACTTATCCTAGCACCAAAAACTCCACTTCTAAATTAGAGATCATGCTTACACTACTTCAAAAAGGTGCTAACACGATACTCCTTTCCCCCTCCCTTGTACGAAACTATTTGCGATGTTATCAACGCAAACGGTATAAATAAAAAAACCGTTTGGGAGAAACTGAACCGTCTGGGAAACATACCCGAAAGGCCACAATTCTAAATATTATTGCGTGGGTGATGTAGGGATGACGGGTCTTTGAAAATCGTTCTGTGATGTTTACGGCGAAAACCCACGGTTGCATATAAAGGACCGCCAGCCTGTCTACGCAATCGTTCATTGTAACTGAAATGTTTGGAATGCCTAATCTATTAGGCACGCTTCTGAAAATCCTTTCGTGTGTGAAACAAGGGCTGATGATTCGCTCAAACAACCGCCCGCATGACCAGCCAGAACACCCACGGTTGCAAAGAATGAACCGCTAGCCCATCTTCATAATCATTTGTATTTATTGAAATGTGTGGGATGTGTAATCTATCAGGCACGTTTCTGTAAATCTTAGTGTTGGTTATGCACGACACACAGTTCCTAAAATCAAGTGTTTGGGATTCCTCCTTAGAACACCAACGGTTAGAAAAAATTAATCGCTACCTTAACAAAGGAAACTTTCTGAATTAAAACATGGTGTGCCATGTAAAACATATGAGAAACATTTCTGAAAATCTAAGGGTTGGTGATGCACGGCGTCTTCTTTTTACTTTCTTTGTTTTCTGAAAGCTGTGGCTAGCTTCTCTAGCAGACGTTCGGAAATAAAAAATTGTGTGCAATGATGTAGTGAAACAGAAACATGCTAGTTATCGAAAATGTTTGCTATGTAGGCACACATTTTTGCAACTTCCACCCGTTTGATATATACTTGACAAAACAAAAGTTTCTATATCGAGAATTGCCTCCTCTTCCAAACAACTAATTAAACTGAATGACATGTGAGCATAGTAATTCGTGTCTCATACGGATTGATTTCCGAAAGTGTGGATGATTTTACTCCTCTCTTAGCATCCCACAAAACTGAAGAAATAACATACTCCACTGCATATGCAAGAAAGGATCTGACGAAGCATATAACATACACCTCTGTTACCATGCATCCTGACGATTTTACGGAACTAAATATTCATACTGACGAAGTTTGCATTAGAATAGTGCGGACAAGGTGCATGCATTGCAGAGCGAAGCAATGAACAAAATATTGCATCTAAATTACCCACTGCATATGTATGCATGAAAGGATTTGAACATCTAAATCTATAACTACCTAAACCTAGCTAGGTAACCGCCTGATCGCCACTAGCGCCAACTACTTGGTCTTGGAAGGGCCTGCGCCATTGTCGTTGAGACGGCGGTTGTTGGGCGGCGGAGGCTTGTCATCGTCGGCGTAGGCGGCATCATCGTCATCCTCCTTCGGCTTCTGCAACTGCTGATGCTCCTCATCTCCTCGTCCTCGTGCTACTGCAGCTGCGGATGCTCATCATCGTCATCCTCCTTCGGCTTCTGCGACTGCTGATGCTCCTCATCTCCTCGTCCTCGTGCTACTGCAGCTGCGGATGCTCATCATCCTCCACCTCCCCCTGCTGTTGCTGCTCTTCCGACTCGGATCACTCAAGCTTTGAGTCGGTCTTGGGCTCCGGGGCCGGCCCTTCCATGATTTCCAAGAATGCGGCGTTGTCGGAGGCAGAGGCATGTCGTCCTCACTCAGATAGCCATGACCATTGTCGCTAACGAGGGGGTGACCCCACGACTCCTATGGATGGGCTTACCCGGTATACCCGAAGACAGAAGGCCTGCAAGGATGCCGCCTGGACCCAGCCTTGGCCCGCTAGTGGCACCGACGTGGGAGTCTGCGACTCATAAGGATAGTGCAAACCTGCCGTACGATACAAGCTTAGGGTTAGGAAATATTATCTGTAACCTGAGATGGACTCCCCGAGACCTGGCCCACTATGTAAAGGCCAGGAGGGGGGACGTCAAGAACAACCCAATACTCAATCTGTAACCCTAGCCTTGGGCGCACTAGCCTTGTCTTCCTCTAATCGCCATCTCCAAGCAATAATATCGATCAGGAACGTATCCTCCTGTTAGTCGACAAGCTATCGTCCAACCTGTGCCTCTCATGACTAACCCAGGGTCCCTGACCATGGGATTTTCCGGGGTACATCCCCGTCAATTGGCGCCGTCTATGGGAACTACACAGGTTGGAATTACGATCTCGGCGGTCCCGTCTTCAGCAAGCCACAACTCAAGAGCAAGAACCAGATGCAATCCACCAAAAGAATTCAAGATCACGGCAAACATCTCTGCCGCCCCAGCGAGATCGCTCGGCCTGCAGCTGTGCCAGGACCAATACTATGGCGGCAACCGAGCCCACCGCCAGCGAAGGAGAACTAGACGACCCAAAAGAAAGGCGCCAGGGTTCTACACAGAGAGCCCGGTCGACGAGCTACAGCACGAAGCAGAGGACCCGTCGACCACTCGACGTCCCGCCACCACGCAGGCGCCCGCTGCACGACAAGACACCGACTCCGAGCTCGAGATCATCGATCGTCAAGATCATCGCCAACGAAGAAGGAATCGACGACCCAGAAGACAGGCGCGAGGATTATACGAAGAGGCCCCACTCGATGAGTCGCTCGATAGAACCACGCGATAGCCGACCACTCGACGACCCTCCGCCATGCGGACAGCTGTCGCTCGCGAGGACAGCGACTCTGAGACTCAGACCGGTGAATACTATGACCCAGATCGAAGACCGAACGAATTCACCAACCTCATAAAGAACCAGAATCTGAGCGTGGGGATCGAAATCGACCCGCGAGTGCACGAGCACCCAGCGGATAACACGCTGTTCTTCCGAATCTCAAGGAGGAAACGACACGCCGGATCAAGCAAACTCACGGTCAGGGAGCAGCTAGAAGGACCCTGCACGATCCACTGCTTCGAAGACGACCGGGGATACATCAGATCGGGCCACAATCTGGGAAACTGTCGCATGTTCAACGAACTCGCCGACAACCTCAAGGAGGAAAAACAGCGAGAAGCCAAGCGCACCCGACGAACCGAGCAGTTTCCGACTCCAAGTCCCGAAAGACGCTACAACCCGCCCCAAGGACAGGTGTGCACGAGCCAAGAAGGCAGAGTACCGCAAGCCCAACAGGACGCCTACACCCTGCAAGCCGGAGCAGTCGGGAACCTAAACGCAGTCGAAGTCTACCAGCTAGACGACGCAGAAACTAGTATCACGTTCTCCCAGATTGATCACCCACCTGCAGTTCCAAGGCTGGGGCACGCGCCCCTGGTACTCGATTCTCAAATCGGAGGGTACGACATGGACAGAATCTCCATGGACGGAGGCAGCAGCATGAACATAATCTTCGTCAGCACCCTACACAAGATGTTGATCCCACGGTCAGTATGGAAGAAATCAAGCACCGTGTTATACGGAGTAGTCCCAGGAGAAGCGGCTACTTCCCTTGGAATAATCGATCTTGAAGTTGTCTTTGGCAGCAGACGCAATTTCGCAAGACGCACCCTCGAGTTCGAAGTACTCGATTGGCAGTCACAGTACCACGCCATACTGGGATGTCCCGCATTCGTGCAATTCATGGCGGTTCCGCACTACGCCTACCTCAAACTCAAGATGCCAGTATCCGGGGGCGTCATTACAGTCAACGGGATCTTCACCAAATCAGACCAATGTGATCGTGATTTTCACAAAGTTTCCGACACATTTGGAGCCGAGCAAGAACTCAGAGAAATAGCCATGGCGACAAACAAAAGTACCTTTCCGCTAGCAAGTCGTAGCGAATCAAAAGAGTATGGGAGGGACTTTAGAATAGACAGCGACACGGACACCCACCAAGTGCACCCGACGGACCCAGAAAAAACAATCCGCGTGTACGCCCACCTCCCGGAAGAGCAAGCGACTGCCCTCATCGCTTCTCCATGAAGAATTGGAAATCTTTGCCTGGTGCCCAGCCGACATACCAGGAGTACCGTGCGAGTTCGCGGAACACGCGTTGTGTATCAAGCCAAACACCAAGCCAGTGAAGCAGGCACTACGAAGATTCTCATAACCCATGCGCAGAGCAATCGGAGAGGAAGTCAACCGATTAATCGACGCCCAATTCATCCGAGAGACGAAGAAAGCCACTTGGATCGCCAACCCCGTGCTGGTCCCCAAGAAAGACACAGACGTGCTACGAATGTGCGTCGACTACGGATCAGTCAACAAACACTGCCCAAAGGATCATTTTCCCCTGCCAAGAATCGATCAGATAATCGACTCAACAGTAGGATGCGATCTACTATCGTTCCTCGACGCCTACTCAGGATACTATCAGATCAGAATGAAGGAATAAGATGAAGAGCACACATCATTCATCACCCCTTACGCCGTATTTTGCTACAGGACAATGCCCTTTGTACGGAAGAACGCCGGTGCCACATACCAGCGGATGATGCAAGCCTGCTTGAAGGAGAAAATCGGAAGAAACGTGCAAGTCTACGTGGACGACATCGTCATCAAAACTTACAGTGCAAACACGTTACTCGACGACCTGCGCGAGACCTTCGCAGCACTCAACAAGTACAGAATCAAGCTCGGCCCGAAGAAGTGCGCATTCGGCGTCCCAGCCGGAAAGTTGCTCGGGTACATGGTTTCCGCCCGAGGAATCGAAGCGAACCCCGAGAAAGTTCGAGCAATCACTAGGATGCAGGAGCCAACCGACATCACAGGCGTACAACAGCTCACCGGAAGACTCGCAGCCTTGAGTCGTTTAATCAGCAGATTGGGAGAGCGCACACTACCATTCTACCAGCTGCTCAGAAAAGGAGAAAATTCGAGTGGACCGAAGAAGCCCGCAAAGCATTCACGGACCTGAAACAGAAACTCTCGACCCCACCGATCTTAGCGGTACCCAAAGAAAGAGAAAAGTTGTACCTCTATGTGGCAGCACGCAACAGCGTGGTAAGCACAACACTCGTTGTCGAGCGCACAGAAGAAGGCAAGGTCTAGAGCATACAAAGGCCGATCTACTACCTCAGCATGCTCTTGACAAAATCCCAGCAGCGATACCCGCACTATCAGAAGCTACTACTGGCCATCATCACGACCTCAAGAAAGGTGTCGCACTACTTCGACGAACACCCTATCACAATCGTGAGCAGCGCACCACTCGCGGACATCCTCAACAACCCCGTAGCGACTGGGCGAGTCGCCGAGTGGAACATTGAGCTCAGCCCGCGGGACCTGCAGTTCAAGCACCCAACAGCAATCACGGCCCAAGTCCTCCCAGATTTTCTGGTCGATTGGACGGAGGTCCAGACACTAGTCCCCCCAGACCTATCAAACTCATGGACAATGTTTTTCGATGGGTCTAAAAGACAGCAAGGAGCCGGAGCAGGAGTCGTTCTGGTCTCCCCCAAAGGAACGAAGCTCAAGTACGTCCTCCAGATCAACTTCAGTCATGCCTCCAACAACAAAGCCGAATACGAGGCACTACTCTATGGCATGCGCATGGCCAAAACATGCGGTGCCACTCGCCTCGTAATCTACGAAGACTCCAACCTCGTCGTCCAGCAGGCGATGAAATACTGCAATGCAGTAGCCGACAACATGGCGGCCTATCCTAAGCTCTACAACGCGCTCGAAGGAAGTTTTGACGGTTGCGAGCTCAATTATATCCCTAGAACAAACAACACAGAAGCCGACGAACTTGCAAACATCGGCTCGACTCGAGGACCAGTACCACCCGACGTCTTCCTCGAAAGTATCAGCCAGAGATCCATCAAGGTAAAAGCAGCAGCACCCGAGGCAGCTGTAGATGACGACACCACTGAGCCAGCACAGGTGGCATCAGCGAGTCCATCCGAGGGCAGCAGCAGACAAACGGTCGAACCTACAGATTCAACAACACTCGAAGGACCAGCGTGAACAAAACTGTTCCTCCGATTCCTAATCGAAGGAACGTCACCGCAAGACGTCTCAGAAGCTCGGCGCATCAGTCGTCGATCCAAGGCATTCACAGTGATCAACAGACAGCTATATAAGCGCAGCATCACCCAGATACTCCAAAAGTGCATCGACGAAGAAGACGGCAAAGCCCTACTGCTCGAAATCCACGAGGATACCTGTGGGCACCACGCGAGCAGTCTAGCGCTTGTGTCCAAAGCATTCCGAGAAGCGTTTTATTGGCCCACTGCGATGAAAAATGCAGAAGACATCGTGCGGCGTTGCATCGCCTGTCAAAAATTCGCCAGCAGACCGCATGCTCCGGCCTCAGAACTCAAGACCATACCACTATCATGGCCGTTCGTCACCTGGGGACTCGACATGGTGGGCCGCTCAAGAAATCATCAAAGGGAGGAAGAACACACCTGCTAGTAGCAGTTGACAAGTTCACCAAATGGATCGAAGCAGTCCCCATCACCAGCTCCACAGCCCTCACGACAGTAAATTTTATCAAATCAATCATCTTTAGGTTCGGAGTACCACACAACATCATCACGGACAATGGTACGAACTTCACAGCGGAAGAATTCCAGAACTTCTGCGAAGAACTGGGCATCAAAATCAACTACGCATCAGTCGCGTACCCACAGTCCAACGGACAGGTGGAAAAAGCAAATGGCCTAGTATGCGGAGGAATCAAAAAATGGCTCCTCGCACCACTCGAGCAGGCCGCAGTTAACTGGGTAGAAGAACTCCCTGCAGTACTATGGAGCCTGCGCACTACCCCAAATACCGCAACCCAGTACACACCTTTCTTCATGGTGCACGGGTTGGAGGCAGTGCTTCCACATGACCTCAAATTCGGGGCACCCCGGATCTCGGGGTACGAGGAAGAGGAAGCAGAATAAGCACTACAAGATGACAAGGACATAGCAGACGAAGAAAGATACACAACCCTAGCAAGGTCAGAGGGGTACCAGGACAAGCTGCGCACTTACCAAAGCAGCCGCTTGCGCACCAGAACCTTCAACAAAGGAGACCTCGTCCTGCGACTGATACAAGAGAAAGTCCACAAGATTGCCCCCCAATGGGAAGGACCGTTCATAGTCTCAGAAGTCATAGGAGGAGGCGCCTATAGACTGAAGAACCCGAAGACTGACGAGGATATGGGAAATCCATTGAACGTAGCGAACCTACACCCGTTCTACCCATAGTCTCCACCAGTCATGCTCAAACTGCCAAGCTCATGCAATCCTTCGACGCAATAAAATGATGTTGCCCAAATACTACCACATCAAAGCACTCGGGGGCTCGAGTACAAAAACTCTTCCCGAGAGATGCTATCGTCGCTCACGCAATCTTTACCCAAAAGCACTCGGGGCCTTGAGTACAAAAACTCTCCCCGAGAAGACGCTATCGCCGCTCACGCGATCTGTACCCAAAGCACTCGGGGGCTCGAGTACAAAACTCCCCCCGAGAAACGCTATCATCGCTCACGCGATCTTTACCCAAAGCACTCGAGGGCTCGAGCACAAAAATCCCCCCGAGAGACGCTATCATCGCTCACGCGACCTTTACCCAAATCACTCGGGGGCTCGAGTACCAAACTCCCCCCGAGAGACGCTATCGTCACTCACACGATCCCTACTTCAAGCTCTTAGGGGATCAAGTACCAGCTCCCCCCGAGAGACGCTATCTTTTCCTCTGCAGCCCGTAACTTAAAGGGTCCAAGAAAAATCCCCGACAGGAACCACCTGCTGAAAACCGTTCGGAATCATCGGGAAGCCACGGCTACAACCAGATGGAAACACCAAGTACTTTGGAGAAATATGGATGGAGCACAGGACAAAGACAATCATTTAGTCTTCACCTGATCGCCAACGATCACCTAAAGACTCGGGTGCTACTCCCATCGGGAGCGCTGTCACGCACCCGATAAAAGATGGCAGTTAACAGAAGAACGATGAAGGAAACAAATCTCAGCCTACGTTCGACTCTACAACTCGAACGTAGCCTCGGGGGCTAATCCCATCGGGAGCGCTGTCGCGCACCTGATAAAATCCACAGTACAAGAACTTGACGGACTCGAAGAAAGCTCTCATTGAAAGACTTAAAGATAGAACACATCGCAAAGGACTCGAAGACGGATTCCATTACATAGACTCAAACACAGCTCGCGTTACAAGGACCCAAAGATCATTCTCAGTATAAAAAGACTCGAAGTACATTGGATAGAAGGCAGCTCTGATTAGTTGAAGGAAACCCTCATTACATGGAGAACTAACCTAGTTACAAAAGACACAAGCAGCCGATAAGCTTACGGCATCAATCACCCAAGGAATTATGACTTCTACATATGTGCCCATGCTGGGATGATTGGCACTAAGACAACGAGCATCACCACAGACAAAGGAGGAGTCAAAGCAGCCAGCTCATGATGTCAATGAAATAACAAATGGTGAAGCTCGACTTATTTGCGGAGCAATGTGGACGATGCTCCACCAGCTTCTTCTCCACCCGAGCTGTCGGAGAAGATAACGCCATTGCCTCCAGTTCTACAAGGTCGCATGGCGTGCCCGCTTGATGACTGGCTTGACGTCGAGGTCCTCTTCAGAGTTCGAAGGCACAGTATCATCACCCAAGTAATCGCCAGATGATGAAGCCGTTGAAGACGTGGGCATAGGACAGCCCGACCTGCCAGAATTGTCACTCCTTGTCTCCTGCCATCACGGATCTATGCGATTGCCACTCGGGTCAAAAGCGCGAATGGTGAGACTACTTTCGCCATCGAAACGGCAACAAAGACTATCACCGTCACGCAAGTTCAAACGCCGAGAAAACGACTTCCAGCCAAAACCAAGGAAAATCAAGCGAGAGCTGTCGGTCTCCAACTCAACATAAGAAGGAGGCCGAGAGCACCCCTGAAGACGAAGAAGCAGGCCATCCAGGCCACGCTCAGAAACAATGGCAGAAAATACAGAAGGAAGAAGAATGCGAGCAGCGTTCCGGCCACGGATGCGTAGAAGAAAATCATAGTGCCAAACACCCTCCTCTGAGGAAGAGGAGGAAGGCATCAACGCTGCACCACGACGACCACCGCGAGAAGAGTGCGGAGTACGACCGCCGCCACCGCAGAGAACACGGCCGCGGCCAGTCATACCTGCAACTCGCTTGGGCCCCATGAGAAGAGGAACAGAAAGAGGAAGATGAAGAAGAGGAGCAAGACGGGCAGAGGACGAACACTACTACTAGACGAAGAAAAGGGGTCTACTTATAGCACAAACCCAAGAGCATGCAGAAGCCCAAACAATGGGAGAATTTAATTCAAAGACCAAGCTCGCCAGGTGATTAGAATTCCGAGACAAAGATGCCTTCACACGGGAGGCACAGTGCGCTGGACGCATCAAATCTCGCGCGTTTTCAATGCGCGCATCGGTAACCCAACAGGCGGCTGCAGCACGCCACAAGGGCCATCATCATGACCAGTCATGAAGACATGACGGTTTGCAGACAGAGCATCTTTGACGGTCCTCCAGCAAGGAGATCATTACCCTTACCAACACGAGGTAAATTAACATGGAAGCGCAAAAGAAAAGGCAGCCTGCAAGCACCATTTTTTACTGACTCAAATACATTTCTCAAATATATTTAACTCCCATCGGGAGCATATCCACCCATGAGAGTCTCGGGTGCTCCCTCACCTAGAAGAAAAAGACGTGCTCGAGTGATTACTCGCACCCATGAGAGTTTTGGGTGCTCCATCCCCTAAAGAATAAATATATGCTCGAGTAGTCACTCGCACTCACAGAGTCCCGAGTGCTCCCTCACTCGAAAGGAAAGAAAAACTCATTAGGGAATTCTATCACCCAAAAGGCAAAAGACGTGCTCGAGTGATTGATCGCACCCATGAGAGTCTCGGGTGCTCACTCACCCAGAAGAAAAGATATGCTCGGGAGATTACTCCCACCCATGAAAGTTTCGGGTTCTCCCTCACCACGACACAAGATAAGCCGACCTGCACTCGCCAGATCGTATGGTCCAAGAGTATCGGGTGCTCCCTCACCCTGAGAGCGAAGGCGATCCTCGAGTGATTACTCGCAGAACTTTGAGTACCCGAGCACTCGAAGACCTCCCGAGAAAGTACTCCTTTACATTCACCCTCGCTCGAGCGCAAGGCAAAGCTCCGCGAGTAACCGCTAAAACAGCTCACTTGATTGTTTATTCCAAGTGGGTGCATCACTAATTAGGCTCCGTGCCTCGATAAAAAATACATATTCCATGAACACGATACACTGTGACCAGATGCCACGCAAGCTTAACGTGTAGGTAAGACTCCGCTGCGCAGATCGGCCGGGCTGGGACTTGCCGCAGAGCGATTTCACTCCCAATCTTTTCCATGCGCTTGCATGATAGAAAAAGTCGGGCGGACGCGCCTAGGCTACGAACCTTACTGGCGGCAACTGATCACTGTAAGACTTGCAGCGGCATGACTTTTTCTCGACACCAGTGTTCCAAGATCATGTCGAGGGATGTGAGCTTGATTGGGCTATTGCGGTTTTTTCCACTAGCGCAATTCACCAAGGCTCGACCAGTCGAATCCTTGGGCCCTTTCAGCTTAGAAATTCCTCGAAACATGTTTTTTTCATGGCCCTAGACTGCCAGCGACCCGCGGTTGAACCGTGCATACATCTAAACGACGCAAAAACGGACTCGAGTCCCTGCGCGACTCTTCGAGTCCCCCAGGCACTCGGGGGATACTGATGAGGGGGTGACCCCACGACTCCTATGGATGGGCCTACCCGGTATACCCGAAGACAGAAGGCCCACAAGGATGCCGCCTGGACCCAGCCTTGGCCCGCTAGTGGCACCGATGTGGGAGTCTGTGACTCATAAGGAAAGTGCAAAACTGCCGTACAGTACAAGCTTAGGGTTAGGAAATATTATCTGTAACCTGAGACGGACTCCCCGAGACCTGGCCGACTATATAAAGGCCAGGAGAGGGGACGTCAAGATCAACCAATACTCAATCTGTAACCCTAGCCTTGGGCGCACTAGCCTTGGCCTTCCTGTAATCGCCATCTCCAAGCAATAATATCGAGCAGGAACGTATCCTCCTGTTAACCGACGAGCTATCGTCCAACATGTGCCTCTCATGACTAACCCAGGGTCCCTGACCATGGGATTTTCCAGGGTACATCCCCGTCAGTCACCGACGCTGCTGGAGTTGCTGGTGTGACCATGTCAGTCCTCTGGATGACCCCAAGAACTCATGGTGGATATGGCCGGGAGGGTGAGCGTGAAAATTTGAAGAGTCTGTGTTGTTCAATGAGGGGGGAAACTGAAGCAGACGGGTGGAAAGATAAATGTGTTTGCGTCCTTAACTATGTCGCACGGTTATATTTCCAAAGAGACTAGACGGGTTCCTACTGAATTCAATCCTGATTGGCGTGTGGAAGCATGACCGGCGGGGTGAACGAAAAGACAACACACACATACACTCTGTAAAGCATTGCGTGTTCGATGAGGAAAATATTTGCTGACGGTTTGATGACGACGAGTCACAACACTGTAATTTTGTGTGTGGGATGGAGAAACATCTGTCATTTTTTAACGTCTACTTAGTCTGTCAATTTTAGGCAAACAAATAAATTGAATGAACTGTACATGATAGATTTAATTAAATTGACTGATTCAAAAAACTGTGGGCTTAAATAAATCTATGTCCCTCTGCCAATGGACCCGGGCATGCGGTCGTGGCTCACAACCCAGTACGACCGGCGTCATGGGGATCTCGTCACGGTTACTTGAGTCACTGACATGTGGATCCAACCGATGGATGGCCCACCCATCACACATCCGAAGTCACGGTGACTTAAGTCACCGAAGATGCGTCCCATCGTAAAGGTTTTCGGGCAACCAGTGAGGTTCTATAAAAGTCAGTAGGCCGGCCAGAGCGAGACACCATGCATGCATTCACATACTGCACGCCATAGCAGCATTATTACTAGCCCCAAGCATGCCCACTCGTCGCAGTACTTCAGCACAGCAAGTTGCGCGGCCACCCCGTGCCGTTGGCGCGACGGACATGATGCGCCAGTTGGATCGACTCGAGCAAATCCTTGCCAAAGCTGAGTCCCGGCGCACCGCTGCATTGGTTGAGCCGCATCAGCTGGCAGCGAGACCCGTACGTGCGATGGATCTGGAAGAACTCCAGAGGTTTGCAGTTTTCCTCGTCGCCCTAAAGGTGTCGGCCGCCTACTCCAGTGACTTGGCCGCAGCATCGACACCAGGCACGCGCTTATGGCCGGCAACCGCCCGGTCGTTGCTCCAGCAACGGCTATCGTCAACCACAACGTGGATACCACGGCCGCGGTTGTCAACCGCCCGTTGAAGATCCCTCTAGCGCTCGTGGCACCAGGAACTAACGCCGAAGTGCGCCGTTGTGTTCTAAATAATGGATACAGCTTCAGTGACACAAGTCACATGACTTTGAGGGCATGACAGGTGGGTCCAATTGGAACCACCTGTCATGCACCCAAAGTTATGTGACATGAGTCACTGAAGCTGAAACCCTCTGTATTTTTTGCCTTCCATTCCACCATGGATAGACACAAACGCCCGTATTGTCAAAGTTGGAGTTTAGAATCGTACTCGTCTTATTATTTAAAGTACTAAGGCATGTGTTTTATTAAGTAGGCACCTACATACTGAAATAATTGTATAACTGTATGTGGTTTGTTCGATCAGATCAATCACCAGATGTGTTATTATTACTTGGACAGATGCATGCCTTCCAGCATACGGTTTGACTGTACTGTTCTACTGACATGGGTTAAACAAACGGCTCTACTTTCTGAACCGTCTAGCATAGCTAGTGCTAAAGCAGGGCGGCTACTCCGGCAACCCAAAGTAGTATCTATTTCCCCTCTAGTCTCTCGGATCTCACTCAACAATGGAGCGGCCAACTCGAGGCATCCCTAGCACAGAAAGCACCGCCTAGAAAAACCAGTTGATCGACCTCAACGAGCCGTCGAAGATCCTCAAGCCGCGTCGCTTTATGAGCGGGCGCCATCAAAGATGATGCGCCGCCCCAGGTCTCTTCGACTCCTGACCGTGGCATCAGCATTGACCCAGAGCTCGGAGACAGCGCGGTGAAGGCGACGGGGAAAACGGGAATACGCTCATCCGAGCGCGCAGGGTCTCACCGCGGTGCCACGGTCGATGCAGGGCCACACATTGAGCGCATGCTCGACATGGACATGAACTCTGGCTTCGACTCCGACTACACCAACAACAAGCTCCTCGACAACGACTCCGACCACGACAGCGAGCGCTCCATCGCAAAGCAACAGGTGCGCTCTCTCCCGCTCCAACAGTCAGGACAGATGTTCGTTCGGAAGTGCACGCCCCGGAAGCCGGCGAGGTAACCGGCGGTGCAACAGGGCGGCTTCACCGCAGTGCCACCGTCGTAGCAAGGCCCCGCATTGCGCGCATGCTAGACATGCACATGGAGACCGACTCCGAACCCGACTACACCGACGACAAGCTCCACGTCATCGACAACGACTCTGAGCCCAACTACACCGACGACAAGCTCCACCTCATCGACAGCAGGACCGCGAGCGCCCCATTGGAGAGCAGCAGGACCGCGATCTCCCGCTCCCCAAGTCCGAACGTCAACGCGTTCTGGTGTGCATGCCCTCGTAGCCCGGCAAGGTTATCAGCGGTCCAGTCGGGCGGCTTCGCGATAGGCGTGCCGCCGTCGAAGCACAGTCACTAGTAGCGTGCATGGTGGCCATGGAAATGCACAACGACTCCAGCACCGACAAGGAGCGCTGCATCATAGAGCAGGCAGAGCAATCTCTCCCGCTCCCCCACTCCAAACACCTTCGGGTGGAGGAGTGCACACCGCATCATCCCCTCGAGGTTACCATGAGTGCAGACGGGCGCCTTCGCCGCTGTGCCACCGTCGATGCACGTCCACTCATTGCGCGCATGTTGTACATGGAGAACGACTCCGACACCGACACCGATGAGAAGTGATGCATCAAAGAGCCGGCGGAGCGTGCTCTCCCGCTCCCCCACTCCAAACACCTTCGGCTGGAGGAGTGCACACCGCAGCATCCCCTCGAGTGCAGATGGGCGCCTTCGCCGCTGTGCCGCCGTCGATGCACGACCACTCATTACGCGCATGCTGGTGATACGCGAGAGATGATAATTTCTTATGGCCTTTGTTGGTTACCCCATGTGGAAGGTGAGATGCAGCGTAGCGGCAAGTTTCCCTTGGTGAAGATACCAAGGTTGAGAGTATCGACCAGTAGGACTCCGACAATGATAAGTAGGTGGCAAGGAAACAATGGCACCATGGGTTGCTTCCTTGACCTGGACCTGCACACAGAAACAAATAACTTTGCTCCCATCGAAGTTCAGAGAGGTTGTCAATCTCTCCGGTCTTGTTGTTGACAAAGGATCAAAACACAAGGGATAATGATAATGATAGCAACTGTAAAGTAAAAGCAGAAAAGTAAATAAGCATGTAAACAGTGATGAGAATATGGACCGGGGTCCCGTGATGTTCACTAGTGATGTCTCTCTCCCAAAAGACGATAAAACTGCTATGCGAGGTAAAAAAATTACGGCTGGGCAATTGACAGGAGTATAAACGAACCACAATGCTAACTATGCTACAAAGAAAGGACGAGGCTCAAAAGCATAGGTGGTACGCAAAAATAAGTAGACCGAAATCTGCATCTACTACTATCCATCTTGCTGGTATTAAGTTGCGAGCCCCACCCAAAGTGTAAACCCAAAGCAACAGAGAACTTCATTAAAAAGCACCTTGCGTAAAGTAAACAATCCTTGCAACCGCGGTTACAACCACCGTTGTTTTCCTCCTTGTGGCAACAACACATCCCTTAGACACATGTTATCGTCACTCAAGCATGTTATCGCGGGGGGGGGGGGGGGAGTCAGTAGTTACTACATGGCCAAAGCAATAAACAGCAATGGAGAACATGCAAGAATTACATAAGAACAAAAATATAAAAGATAAGAACAAAATATATTACTCAGTCACAATCTAAACATAATCTCATAATCCATTAGATCCCGCAAACTCAGCATAGGAACAGCAGAAAAATTACATATGTGGCTCGATCATGTAGGGAAGCTCACGAGGACTAAACCATGAAGAACAAAGAGGGGAGGAGAAAATCACATAGCTATGGATCACGGAGCCATGGTACAAAGAAAACTACTCATGGCACATCCGGGAAGCGTCCATGGTTAAGGGGAAGCTCCCGGAGGTCAATCCTCCTTCCGGCAGGGTGCTGGGAAGAATTCTGCTGGTGCTCCCGATCTTGGAAGCGCGGTGATGGCGCGAGAGTTGACAGGTGTAGTCTTCTCGCCCTTCGTTGGTGAGCCCCAAGTGGAAGGCATGATGTAGCACAGCAGCAAATTTCTCTCAGTAAAGATACCAAGGTTTGTCTCCAGTAGGACTCCAGAGATGATAAGTAGGTGTCAGCGGCGCAACTGACGCGGACCTGCACACAGACACAAATATCTTTGTTCCCAACGAAGTTCAGAGAGGTTGTGACGCGGACCTGCACACAGACATAAAACTGCTATGCGAGGTAAAAAAATTATAGAAGGGCAATTCACAGGATTATGAACGCACCGCAATGCTAACTATGCTACAAAAGAAAGGAAGAGGCTCAAAAGCACGGGCAATATGCCAAAATAAGTAGACCGAAATCCAACTGCATCTACTACTAATCATCCACCTTGAGATATCTATCCAGAACATCTCGCTGGTATTAAGTTGCGAGCCCCACCCAAAGTGTAAACCCAAATCAACAGACAACTTCATTAAAAAGCACTTTGCGTAAAGTAAACAATCCTTGCAACCGCGGTTACAAGCACCATTGTTTTCCCCCTTGTGGCAACAGCACATCCCCTAGACTCATGTTTCTGTCACTCAAGCGTGCCATCAGGGGGCATGAACCCACAATCGAGCATAACGTTCCCTCTTGGGGTTACTACCTAATACTTGGCCAAAGCAATAAACAACAACGGAGAACATGGAAGAATTACTTAGGAACAAAAATATAAGAGATAAAAACCAAATATATTACTCAATCACAATCTGAACATAATCTCATAATCCATCAGATCCCATCAAACTCAGCATAGCAACAACAGAAATATTACAAAAGTGCCTCGATCATGTAGGGCAGCTCACGAGGTCTAAACCATGAAGAACAAAGAGGGGAGGAGAACATCACATAGCTCCTGATCACGGAACCATGGTCCAAGGAAAACTACTCACGAGACATCCGGGGAGCATCCATGGTGGAGAGGAGACTCCCGGAGGTCGGCCCTCCCTCCGGCAGGGTGCCGGGAAGAGGTCTTCTGGTGTTCCCGATCTCGGAAGCGCGGCGGCGGTGGAACAGAGGACAGATCGCGAAAAAGGGTTCTCGCTCCGGAAGTTTCCTGTGACGGAGAATATATAGGAGAAGGGGGGCAGCCAAAGGTGGACCAGGGCCCCCAGGTGCCCCCCTGGCGCGGTCAGGGGTGGGGCCACGCCGGGTGGCCGCCTAGGCCACCCCTGGCTCCCCTCTGGTCCCACTCAGGCTCTTCGCGAAGCTTCCTGTATGCTGATTTTTCCTATATTTTTCCCGGAATTTTTCTGGCACTTTTTATATGGGGGAAAACTGAAATAGAAAAACCGCAGAAAACAGGAACTGGCACTGTGGTGCACTGAGTTAATAGGTTAGTCCAAATATGATCAAAAGTGTATGAAAGTGTATCTAGATCATAGCAATATCACACAAAACATGCATGGAGCAAGCAGAAATTATAGATACGTTTTGGACGTATCAACATCCCCAAGCTTAATTCCTGCTCGTCCTTGAGTTGGTAAATGATAACGGCATAATTTCTGTGGTGACATGCTAGCAACCATATAAGAACTTTGAAAAGTAAAGCAATCAAGGTTAGAAACTCAATTAAAGTCATAACAAGCAAGAGTCTATATTTGCATTGAAACAAGTAACAAAAGAAAGTTAGGTGCAAGAGCTCTCGCTGTCCGTGTCTCGAATGTCTCCAAATGGTGTTTGCGTGCAAGAAGGGGGATAGGGAATACGAGAAAAACATTTATTTGTTGAGAACTCAATCTACTAAAGTTTCACACTCGGTCTTTTTCTGGAATCTTATCTTGACTCGTCCCCAGACCACTAGCCAGGTACAAGTCAATTTGATCCACTCCTTTTTGAATATTTTGAGCACTCATGCAATGGATGAGCGTAAGCACGAGAGTTGACACTTAGGATGGCAAAGAGAGAAGTGCGGAGGAGGAAGACAAAAAGGATGGAAAGGCTCACATCAATGAGGACAATCATAGGAAAGAGATGCCAAATGATAGATATGATGTGAGGAGTAGGGATTGCCATGCAACGGATGCCATACGAGCTAGGAAGCTCTCCAATGGAACTAGTGGGGGTGCATCTAACTTGCTCGCTCATGAAGACCTAGAGCTCGTTTTTGGAGGCTCATCCTTGGAATATGCAAGCCAAGTTCTATAGTGTGAAGGTCCCCACATAGCTATATGCATAATGATCATCTCTATGGAGTACAAGGATATAAAGGGAGTACTAGTGTGGATCTCTCAAAAGGATAGTAGTGTTGCCCCTTTCTCTCTTTTTTTTTCTCTTTTTTCTATTTTTTTGTATTTTTTGTGGCGTCGATGGCTCTTTCTATTTAACTCTCATTTGTCCTCTTTGGGATCTTTTATTGTGTCCACTTTGGGATCTTTTCCTCACTTAAGGGCAACACTCTATTTTACAAGAAGGTAAAGGAGATCTTTCACACTTTACAAGGTACTCAAAATCATAAAGAAGATGTAACTATCATGATGTATGCAATGTATGTCGCTGCCAGTGTAGCAGTAACATGTATGACATGAAGATCAAGTCATGAAGAGGTGGATGTTGCATGGCAATATATCTCGGAAAGGCTATGGAAATGCCTTGATAGGTAGGTATGGTGGCTGTTTTGAGGAAAGATATAAGGAGGTTTATGATGACAGAGCGTATCATGCCAAGGGTTTGGATGTACCGGCGAAGGTGGACACCAACTCTCGGAGTGAGAAGAAGGAAATGCACGGCACGGGAGAGGCTAGCAAAATATGGGAAGGTGAAAGTGTCAACTTTCAATACTTACATTAGTCCGAAGAACTCATGCACTTATTATCAGTAACTCTCAATCTAAAAAGGAGGTTCACAAAGAGACAAGTACCCCGAGGAGGAGTGTATGGTGGTTTGGTTATCCTTGCGCATCCTCGAATCATGGTACGTGAGTGTTCTCTAATATTCGATCCCTCCAAAGATTAGTGATCCATCTAGTATCTAGAGTTCTCAACTAGTTTTGTAGGTTTTGAAAATACACACGGATTGCCCAAAATACGACGCCTATCACTAATAGGCTAGTGCTCTTGACACCAAAAGTTCAAACATTACTCACAACAATACCTCAAAACTATTGCAAGTTACTACTAGAATTTAAATAGCAACCTCAATTACCTACTTTCAAGACAAGACACAACTCAGTGCAACAACCAACTCTCTTTAACAAGATAACATGAAAACTAAAAAGAGTTCCATTAACAAACTAAACCAAAGCCTAGGCTCTTGCTAAAGACAAACTAAGACTAAGACTAAACATGGCAGCAGCTACGACAAGATAAAGAACACACAACAGCAAAAAGATAAGCAGGAAAAATCCTATGATGTGTTCTAGAATTTGAAAGTGGAGCGTGTTTCTCTCCCACACAAAGTAAGACAGGATCTAACTTGTTATGAACAGAAAGCAAAGCTAAAGAAAACTAAAAATAAAACCTAAGAGCGAGACGCTCTAAGCATAGCACATAACGCATGAAGTGATAAAAATATAGTGAGACGAAGGACGAACTGATGATTGTTGATGGAGAAGGGGATGCACAGGGGCATCCCCAAGCTTAGACGCTTGAGTCTCCTTGAATATTTTGTTGGGGATGCATGGGGGCATCCCCAAGCTTGAGCGCTTGACACTCCTGAATCTTCTTTCATCATCTTCCATCGCACACTTGAAAACTCCCTTCATACATAACTCATCATAAGCTGATTAGAGAGGTTAGTACCCTTAATAAAATAATTTTTCCCACTGGATATAAATATATTCTTGAAGAGCTACTATTTCTCAAGAGTGCCAAAATGTTTTTGCAAAGAAAAAGCAAGCTTAAGGTTTGAAAAAGTTAGGAGAGACAAAACGTGGCGGAATCTATGAAAACAGACCAGCAGGTAGTAAAGAATTTTTTAGGGACACTTCTGCAACTCAAATCAAAAAACTCAGAACATACGAAAGTTTCAAAATTGTATAGAGCACGCTGTCAAAAAAAAATCAGATCAAAAAGATGATCTGGTGATTTGATTCGAATTTTTCTGTCATCGGACATAATCTGTTTTCTGGACAGCACGTCACAACTTTTGCTTCCCTTAACGTAAGAGGCTATAACCTGGCACAAAGCTGAAAAATAAAGATACAATGATGTTGATACAGTAGTAACAAACATCAAGACACAACAAAAATCAAAAATAAACCTAAATTCGTTGCGGGCTGCCTCCTGAAAGAGCTTCTTTAGAGCCATTAGCTAGGCTTAAAGATTATGAAAGATGCTCACAAGAGAATAAGAATTGAAGCAAAAGAGAGCATCAAGAAGCAAATGTGAAACACATTTAAGCCTAACCCACTTCCTATGCATAGGCATCTTGTAAGAAAATAAATCAAAGAAGCACAAAGTGACATGCATAGGAGGGTAGAACAAGAACAACTTAAAAATTTTCAACATGAAGAGAGGTGTTTTTGTAACATGGAAGTTTCTACAACCAAACTTTCCTCTCTCAAAGTAATTTTCAGTAGGATCATGAACAACATATAGAATATAACTATCACATAAATCATGTTGTTCATGACCTACAAGCACACGTGTATTGTTTTCAACACGGTTTTTAGGATGATAAGATAGATGCAACCCATCACATTGAGCCTTGATAAGAGCAAAATTCTCCGGAATAGTTGGAGATTTCAAAAGGATAATAGGGCAATCAAGTGTGGGTGCAACAACAATAATTTCATGCTTAACATAAGGAACTATAGCAATTTCATCTTTTAGGCATCATCCATAGTGGCATCATGGCCATCAACAAAGCAAGTATCAAAAGCATCAGAAAGGGAAGTATCAAGTGATTCCTCGGAATCATAAGATTCCTCTTCATAGCAATCATTAGCCTCTTCTTGGGAAACAAGCATTCTATTTTTAAAATCCTCAATATAAGCATTGGAAGTATAATTCTCAAAGCAATAAGCAAGAACAACAAAGTTTTCAGACTCAAAATTAGTATCGTGATACTTTTCAATTAAAGAAGCAATCTCATAGGCACCTTTAAATTCAACAAACTCTTCAATCTTTTCAACATCAAAGTAATCATAAACACCTTTAGCATAAGAAGATAATATCTCATTTTCATTAAACTCACATTGGAAAGGAAGTTGTTTATGATCTATATTAGAACAACAAGTAAAATCATAAATGTGGCACAAAAGTTTAGCATGGCAATTAGAAACATGTATTTGATCCCACAGGTGTTTCCCTTTCTGAGATAGGCGGTGCCGCGTATAATGTGCATTCTCATCCAATGATTTTACCTCAACCAAGTCGGTTGGGTTTTTAGCGCGAGCACAAATTGATCGAAGACGAGCCAAGTGAAACATGTCCATCCTACCATATTTGGGTGGTTGCACACCCATGGTGAAGATAGCATTAGTAGGTATTTTTGGTATTTTTGATTAAGGACACAAAAGTAAAAACTGAAAGGTAAACTAACAAGACTAAAAAGCAAAGGTAAAAGGGTAGTGTGCAACTCCCTATCTTAGCACTCGTAGTCCCTGGCAACGACGCCAGAAATTTTCTTGATGGCGCGAGAGTTGACGGGTGTAGTCTTCTCGCCCTTCGTTGGTGAGCCCCAAGTGGAAGGCGTGATGTAGCACAGCAACAAATTTCCCTCAGTAAAGATACCGAGGTTTGTCTCCAGTATGACTCCAGAGATGATAAGTAGGTGTCAGCGGCGCAACTGACGCGGACCAGCACACAGACACAAATAACTTTGTTCCCAACAAAGTTCAGAGAGGTTGTCAATCTCTCCGGTCTTGTTGTTCACAAAGGATCAAACACAAGGGATAATGATAGCAACTGAAAGTAAAAGCAGAAAAGTAAATGAGCGTGGAAACAGTAATGAGGATATGGACCGGGATACATGATGTTCACTAGTGATGTCTCTCTCCCAAAAGACGATAAAACTGCTATGCGAGGTAAACAAATTACAGAAGGGAAATTGACAAGATTATGAACGCACCACAATGCTAACTATGCTACAAAAGAAAGGAAGAGGCTCAAAAGCACGGGCAGTACGCCAAAATAAGTAGACCGAAATCCAAATGCATCTACTACTAATCATCCACCTTGATATACCTATCCAGAACATCTTGCTGATATTAAGTTGCGAGCCCCACCCAAAGTGTAAACCCAAAGCAACAGACAACTGCATTAAAAAGCACTTTGCGTAAAGTAAACAATCCTTGCAACCGCAGTTACAAGCACCGTTGTTTTCCCCCTTGTGGCAGCAGCACATCCCCTAGACTGATGTTTCTGTCACTCAAGCGTGTCATGGGGGGGCATGAACCCACAATCGAGCATAACGTTCCCTCTTGGGGTTACTACCTACTACTTGGCCAAAGCAATAAACAGCTACGGAGAACATGCAAGAATTACTTAGGAACAAAAATATAAGAGATAAAAACCAAATATATTACTCAATCACAATCTGAACATAATCTCATAATCCATCAGATCCCATCAAACTCAGCATAGCAACAGAAGAAAGATTACAAAAGTGCCTCGATCATGTAGGGAAGCTCACGAGGTCTAAACCATGAAGAACAAAGAGGGGAGAACATCACATAGCTACTGATCACGGACCCATGGTCCAAGGAAAACTACTCACGAGACATCCGGGGAGCATCCATGGTGGAGAGGAGACTCTCGGAGGTCGGCCCTCCCTCCGGCAGGGTGCCGGGAAGAGGTCTTCTGGTGCTCCCGATCTCGGAAGCGCGGCGGCGGCGGAACAGAGTAGAGATCGCGAAAAAGGGTTCTCGCTCTGGAAGTTTCCCGTGACGGAGAATATATAGGCGAAGGGGGCAGCCAGAGGTGGACCAGGGGCCCCCCTCGCGCGGCTAGGGTTGGGGCCGCGCTTGGTGGCCTCCTGGGTCACCCCTGGCTCCGCTCTGGCCCCACTCGGGCTCTTCCCGAAGCTTCCTGTACGCTGATTTTTCCTATATTTTCCCCGGAATTTTTCTGGAACTTTTATATGGGGGTAAACTGAAATAGAAAAACAGCAGAAAACAGGAACTGGCACTGTGGTGCACTGACTTAATAGGTTAGTCCAAATATGATCAAAAGTGTATGAAAGTGTATCTAGATCATAGCAATATCACACAAAACATGCATGGAGCAAGAAGAAATTATAGATACGTTTTGGACGTATCACGCGGCGGCGGGAAAAAGGCGAGATCGCGAAAAAGGGTTCTGTCTTCGGGGGTTTCGCCTAACAGAGATCAACTAGGCGAAGAGGGACAGCCAGGGGGGCCACCACGTGTCCAGGTAGCAACCCGGCGCGGCCCCACCCTATGCCGTGCCACCTGGCCGCCTGGGCACCAGGTGGGGGCCCTCTGTCCCTCCTTCGGGGCTCTGGAAGGTTCCATTGCGCTGATTTTTTTAATCCGATTTTCCCGAATTTTTGGAGAACTTTTAATATGGGGGAAACCTGGAACAAAAAAAAACAGCAGAAAACAGGAACTGACACTGTGGTGCACTGATTTAATAAGTTAGTCCGATTAAATATAATCAAAAGTGTATGAAAGTGTATCTAGATCATAGCAATATCACACAAAACATGCATGGAGCAAGAAGAAATTATAGATACGTTTGGGACATATCAACATCCCCAAGCTTAATTCTTGCTCGTCCTCGAGTAGGTAAATGATAACAAGCATAATTTCTGTGGTGACATGCTAGCAACCATATAAGAACTTTGAAAAGTAAAGTAATCAAGATATGTGATTCAATTCAAGTCATAACATGGAAGAGTCTATATTAGCATTGAAACAAGTAACAAAAGAACATTAGGTGCAAGAGCTCTCGTTGTCCGTGACTCGAATGTCTCCAATTAGTGTTTGCGTGCGAGAAGGGGGATAGGGAATACGAGAAAAAAATATTTTTGTTAAGAACTCAATCTACTAAAGTTTCACACTTGGTCTTCTTTGGAATCGTATCTTGACTCATCCCCAGACCACTAGCCAGGTACAAGTCAATTTGATCCACTCCTTTTCGATATTTTGAGCACTCATGCAATGGATGAGCGTAAGCACGAAAGTTGACACTTAGGATGGAAAAGATAGAAATATGGTGGATGAGAAAGACAAAAAGGGTGAGAAAGGCTCACATCAATGAGGACAATCATAGGCGAGAAGGCCAAATGATATATATGATGTGAGGAGTAGGGATTGTCGTGCAACGGATGCACATATGAGCTAAGGAAAGCTCTCCAATGGAACTAGTGGGGGTGCATCTAACTTGCTCGCTCATGAAGACCTAGAGCTTGTTTGAGGAGGCTCATCCTTGGAATATGCAAGCCAAGTTCTATAGTATGAAGGTCCCCACATAGCTATATGCATGTATGATCATCTCTATGGAGTACTAGTGTGGATCATTCAAAAGGATAGTAGTGTTGCCCCTTTCTCTCTTTTTATTTTATTTTTCTATTTTTTCTATTTTTTTGTATTTTTTTGTGGCCTCAATGTCTCTTTCTATTTAACTCTCATTTTTCCTCTTTGGTATCTTTTATTTTGTCCACTTTGGGATATTTTCCTCACTTAAGGGAAAGACTCTAATTTACAAGAGGGTATAGAATATCTTTCACACTTTACAAGGTACTCAAACATAAAGAAGATGTAGCTATCATGATTTATGCAATGTATGCCTCTTCCAGTGTAGCAGGAACATGTATGACATGAAGATCAAGTCATGAAGAGGTGGATGTTGCATGGCAATATATCTCGGTAAGGCTATGGAAATGCCTTGATATGTACCGGCGAAGGTTTATGATGACAGAGAATATCATGCCAAGGGTTTGGATGTACCGGCGAAGGTGGACGCCAACTCTCGGAGTGAGAAGAAGGCAATGCACGGTACGGAAGAGGCTAGCAAATATGAGGAGGTGAAAGTGTCAACTTTCAATACTTACATTAGTCCGAAGAAGTCATACACATATTATCGGTAACTCTCAATCTAATGAGGAGGTTCACAAAGAGACAAGTACCCCGAGGAGGAGTGTATGGGGTTTTGGTTATCCTAGCGCATCCTTGGCTCATGGTACGTGAGTGTACTCTAATATTCGATGCCTCAAAAGATTAGCGATCCATCTAGTAGCTAGAGTTCTCAACTAGTTTTGTAGGTTTTGAAAATAAACATGGATTGCCCAAAATACGATACCTATCACTAATAGGCTAGAGCTCTTGACACCAAAAGTTCAAACATTACTCACAACAATGCCTCAAAACTATTGCAAGTTCCTACAAAAATTAAATAGTAGCCTCAATTACCTACTTTCAAGACAAGACACAACTCAGTGCAACAACCAACTCTCTTAACAAGATAAACAAGAAAACTAAAGAGAGTTGCAGCAACAAACTAAACAAAATCCAAGGCTCTTGCTAAGGACAAACTAAGACTAAAACTAAACATCGCAATAGCTACGAAAAGATAAATAACACGCAACAGCAGAAAGATAAGCATGGAAAATCCTATGATGTGTTCTAGATTGGAGTGGAGTGTGTTTCTCTCCCACACAAAGTCATCTGGGGTCTAACTTGTTATGAACAACAAGCAAAGCTAAAGAAAACTAAAAAGTAAAACTAAGAGCGAGACGCTCCAAGCATAGTACATAACACATGAAGTGATAAAATATAGTGAGACGACGAAAGAACTGATGATTGTTGATGGAGAAGGGGATGCACGGGGTATCCCCAAGCTTAGACGTTTGAATCTCCTTGAATATTTATTGGGGATGCATGGGGGCATTCCCAAGCTTGAGCGCTTGACACTCCCGGATCTTCTTTCATCATCTTCCATCGCATACTTGAAAACTACCTTCATACATAACTCATCATAAGCTGATTAGATAGGTTAGTACCCTTAATAAAGTAAATTTTCCCCACTGGATATAAATATATTCTTGAATAGCTACTGTTTCTCAAGATTGCAAGTTTTTGCAAAGAAAAATCAAGCTTAAGGTTTGCGAAAGTAAGGAAAGGCAAACGTGGCAGAATCTGTGAAAAACAGAACAACAGGTAGTAAATAATATTTTTGGGGTACTTCTGAAACTCAAATAAAAAAACTCAGAACATACGAAAGTTTCAAAATTGTATAGAGCATGCTGTGTAAAAAATTCAGCTCAAAAAGATGAACTGGAGATTTTTTCCGATTTTTTCCGTCAAGAAGATAGAATCTATTTTCTGGACAGCATGTCACAACTTTTGCTTCCCTTATCATATGAGGCTATAACTTGGCACTAAGCTTGAAAATAAAGATACAATGATGTTTCTACAGTATTAAAAATCATCAAGACCACTAAAAACATAAGTAAAAACATCTTGGGTTGCCTCCCAACAAGCGCTTTCTTTTACGCCTTTAAGCTAGGCATAAGGCAAAAGAAGAATCAAGTTTTATCAAGAGAAAGAGAATAGCTAGCCCGTGTAACGCATTCAAAAGGTAAATTGATTTTATTTCTAGGGAAGTGTTCCATCCCATTTTTGAGAGTGAATTGAAATTTTATATTCCCCTCTTTCATGTCAATAACAACACCAACGGTGCGAAGAAAAGGACGTCCCAAAATAATTGGACATAAAGGTTCACACTCTATATCCATAATAATAAAATCAACGGGAACATAGTTGTTATTGACAATTATAAGAACATCGTTGATCTTCCCGAAATGTTTCTTTATGGAAGATTCAATGAGAAGAACACCAAACGAACAAGAATCAAAAGAATTCAATTTAAACATGTCATACATTCTTTTGGGCATGACGCAGGTACTAGCTCCAACGTCACACAAAGCATAGCAAGAGAAGTTATGTAATTTAATTTTTATCATAGGGTCCCAACCATCATCTAGCTTCCTAGGTATGGAGGCTTCTATGCTAAGCTTCTCCTCTCCAACTTTGATGAGAGCATTTGTGATATGCTCCGTGAAGGCAAGATTGAGTGTGCTAGTGTGGGGGTCTCTAGACATTTTTATAGCAAGCTAATAACTTCCGAGAGGGTGCAACTATCAAAATACATATCACTACTGTCAAAGGTGGTAGTAGTGTCATCTAGGCTCACTTGTTTGAAACCCTCTATGTTCATAGGAGTTTCTTCTTCTACGGTTGAGGTATTAGCATCACCATTAATAGGTCCAATGGGACTAGGAGTGCATTGGGTGCTAATAGCTTGAGTGTCCTCAACTATTTGGATAGTGGCAACTGTGTGGTGTGTAGGAAGGCTCGTAATTCTATCCTCTTCCTCTTTTTCTCGAGCCCATCTTTCTTTAAGTTTAGCCATAATCCTAATATTTTCATTAATTTGTAATTGGATAGCATTAATAGGAGTGTCATTCCTCTCCTCAAGGGGAGAGGTTCTAATTTTTGGCATCTCAATATCAAGGGCTAGGCTATCTACCTTCAAAGAGAGATTACCTAACTTAGCTAATTTCTCTTCTACATTCTTGTTGAAGGCTTTTTGGGTAGTGATAAAGTCTCTAAGCATAGTTTCTAGTTCAGAAGTAGGGTTCTTATTGCTAGGATAGGTGTTGGTGTTCCCATAGTTGGATGGAAACGGTCTAGGATTGCTAGCAAAATTGCCCCTATAAGCATTGTTGTTGAAGTTGTTTCTAGCAATAAAGTTCACATCTAGTTGTTCCTGAGCAACCAAAGAATTTAAAGGAAAATCATGAGGATCAATAGAGGGTTGGTTGGTAAGTAGAGACATAATTAAGTCAACCTTTTCATTTAGGGAGGTAATCTCCTCGACAGAGTTTACCTTCCTTCCTGTTGGAGCGCGTTCGGAGTGCCATTGGGAATAGTTGATCATCATCTCATTGAGTAGTTTTGTGGCAGCACCGAGTGTAGTTGACATAAAGGTTCCTCCTGCAGCCGAATCTAACAAGTTCCGCAAGGTAAAGTTCAAGCCTACATAAAAAGTTTGGATAACCATCCTGGTAGTCAAACCATGCGTAGGGCATTTCTTAACAAGAGATTTCATACGTTCCCAAGCTTGGGCAACGTGTTCATTATCCAATTGCTTAAAATTCATAATGTTATTTCTCAATTGGATAATTTTAGCAGGTGGGTAATACTTCCCAATAAGAGCATCTTTGCACTTATCCCAAGAATCTATGCTATTCCTAGGCAAAGATTGAAACCAGATTTTAGCTCCTTCCCTCAAAGAGAAAGTAAAAACAGCTTGAGCTTAACAACATCACATACTACTTCTTTAAACTTTTGCATATCACATAACTCCACAAAATTATTTAAGTGTAAAGCATCATCATCGCCAGCACCAGAGAATTGATATCTCATAACAAGGGTTAGAAAAGCAGGTTTAATTTCATAAGAGGTAGCTGAAGTGGCAGGTGTGGCAATAGAAGTGCAGATAAAGTCTTTTTTGTTGTGACTAGTGAAGTTACACAACTTGGTGTTTTCAGTGGAACCCATAGTAGCAGAAAGTGTGGCAGTTTTTTTTGTAATTTTTGATATAAGACACAAATAAAAACTGAAAGGTAAACTAACAAGACTAAAAAGCAAAGGTAAAAGGTAGTGGGAAACTCCCCTATCTTAGCACTCGGAGTCCCCGGCAACGGCGCCATAAATTTGTTTGATACGCGAGAGATGATAATTGATTCTCTCCCTTCGTTGGTTACCCCAAGAGGAAGGTGAGATGCAGCGTAGCGACAAGTTTCCTTGGTGAAGATACTAAGGTTGAGAGTATCGACCAGTAGGACTCCGACAATGATAAGTAGGTGGCAAGGAAACAATGGCACCATGCTTTGCTTCCTTGACATGGACCTGCACACAGAAACAAATAACTTTGCTCCCAACGAAGTTCAGAGAGGTTGTCAATCTCTCCGGTCGTATTGTTTACAAAGGATCAAAACACAAGGGATAATGATAATGATAGCAACTATAAATTAAAAGCAGGAAAGTAAATAATCTTGTAAACAGTGATGAGAATATGGACCGGGGTCCCGTGATGTTCACTAGTGATGTCTTTCTCCCAAAAGATAATAAAACTGCTATGCGAGGTAAAAAATTTACAGCTGGGCAATTGACAGGAGAATAAACGCACCGCAATGCTAACTACGCTAAAAAAAAGGACGAGGCTCAAAAGCATGGGCGGTACGGAAAAATAAGTAGACCGAAATTGTCGGGACCCGGGGTTAGCGTATGTAATTCCAGTCACGATACAAGCAGACAAGGCCAAGCACATAACGCTCTCGGAAAGCCTCAAACGTGAGGGGCATCCCATCCAGCCCGGATGATCAACTGAGATGGGTCCTCAACGTCCTCTCACAATTCTAAGTGCTTATGGGTGGTGAATCCCATACTCATAGACAAGTCGCCTCAACCATGTTATCGATTGGATCCTAACTCTTACATAGACTTACTCCAGCCCGATCACTTAGTCGGGGTCTAGGGCGGGCTCGATCATACAACAAAGTGTGCACATGACAGAGTCACGAGCAATCGCATCGCGATGCCCCAAGCTGCGCACATCTAAGGGCCACTTGGTGTATAAAAGACCGCCAGCCAGATCACAACTAAGGTCTCGAAAACCCATACTAAGACATGCATGATATAAACATACACGCATCACACATGCCTAGTATGAACAGCAGGTATCATCACATAACTCTACAAAGTACTTCTTTATTTACTTATACATAGAGTATACAAAGATCACATGTCTGTGATCAACATGACATCATACAACGGAAGCAAATTAGGTCTGAGTATAGACAAGTTTAACAAATGGCTTAGAGAAGCCTTGTAAACAAACATGCCCTTCCACGAGGGACCAGACTGCTGTCTGGGACTATGCTAACTTAGTCAACGTCGAGCTTCAGGTCGGTGACTCCATCGGGGTCCGGGTTCTCATCTAAAACATAGAATAAGCAAAGGTGAGTACAAAGTCGTACTCAGCAAGACTTACATCAGAGCTACACTACTCATGCTCAAGTATCAAGGTAAAGGAGGTGGGGTTCAACATGCAGAAGTGCGAGCTTTGACTTGGCTAGTCCTGAACTACGAGTACCAGACTTGAGGTAAGAAGCGTACACGAGTCCACTATCCAAGTCTCCAACCAAATACACCACTATGGTTACTTCCTCGACTTCCCCACGAGGAAGCACACCATAGCACTCACACTTATCTTGGTGTATTTTAGAAGTATCCAGTTCAAGTTGTCTAATAATCAGGTACAGGTTCCAAGTAGTCCATAACCGCGGACGCGGCTATTCGAATAGTTTTGTTAACCTTGCAAGGGTGTGATCTACACACACATGACCATCGGTTACCGCCAGATCTCGCCACCGTTCAAGAGGTGACAGCAAGGATGTTCACCACGACACTTCGCTCACAACCGGTCTATTCCAGGAGTCGACTATCTGAGTTTGCCTCCGCTCGAGAGCCCGACCGGATCAACGAAACGGACTCAAACAATGTAAGTGACCGAGACGCCACCTCTGGCAGATGGTTTTCCTGCCTCACAGGTGCACTTACATATCTATATGATGCAACCATTTCCTTCGTTCTTTTTCTATGCACATGTCAAATGGAAAGCCCGAACTAATGTGACTCCTGGACGTCGACACGGATCAAGGTACTAGGCCGAGAGGGGTCAGTGAGCCCAATGTGTGGTTGTACTCTTTGTCTTGGATTACCATACAAGAACTCGGTGCTTAAGGCGGTGTTCAACGAGACAACCCACTGTGTACTCCTACACAACCTCTCATCGTTCACCTTGTATTAGGGTGGATTCACCGACATAGTTTCACTTTCATCAACACCATGTTCACCATCATCCCGACTCACATCAAAAGCAACCTCATTGTACCACTAAGCATGCAATAAGCATTAACAGTTGCAGGGGCCACATGATATCAAACAACTCCTATGTCAGCTAGGATTGTGGTTTGCTTACTACTGTGACAAGATGATAGGTCATGCATCGGATATGGGTTCAACTATGCGGTAGAATCGATAAAAGGTGATCTCCTAAACATGCATAAGCGAGACTGAGAGGGAATTGGGATTTTATAGACATGATCAATGGGGTTTGCTTGCCTTGCTGACGATACACCGGGTTTAACAGTGGTCTTCTTCTTCGGGGGTGATCACCATCTTGGAGGCACTGTTATCGACACAATCATCAACAAAAGAGGGGGGCAACATTGTAATAGAATGCACAAGCACATGATATAGTTGGCCATGAGGGGAATGGTGCTGGTTTGTGGTACGTTTGATTTAAATGAAGTGTATTTCATTTGGAATGCAAATTCGAACTCCACATATGAATTTCAATTTAACCAAATTGCTTTTTAAAATGTTTGATCATTTGAAACCATGTGATCATATGTGTGATATGCTTCTGAAGTACAAGTGAGATGTGGTGTATTGCAATGGTTCAAATTTGAATTGCATTTGGAATAAATTTGAATTAATTCCAATTAAGACAAATAGAAAAATCTACTGGTCCCATTTTAAAATGAACTCAAACATGGTTGAAAGTTGCATATTTGGATAGAGAATTTTATGCTGATCATTTTTCATATATTATTTGTCCAATTTGGAGTTCATATGAATTTTCTACGATTTATTGAAGTTTGGCTATTTTTCTGGAATTTCTGTAATTATTAAAATCATTTCTAAATTTCTGGAATTTGACTTATTACATCAGCATGATGCAATGCTGACATCAGTGGGGGGGCTGACATGTGGGTCCAGGGTGTCAGCCTCAGGGGGGTTAATCCCCTCTGATTAAGAATAAACCGGTTTAATTAGTGGGCTCGGGGCCCACTGTCAGTGAGAGAAGGGAGGGGTTAGGAGTTGGTTTAGGCCCTAATGGCCATGGCGTCGCCGGCGGTGCCACTGTAGCCGCCGGAGCATCGCCGGGATCGGGATTTAGGCCACGGGGGAGGGATCTACGGGCACTGGAACGTAGCCCGCAGGCTGGCGGATCTCGGGGAGCAGGCGGGGGTGAAGAAAACACTCGGGGGCGTCGGCTAGTTCAACAGAGGCGGCGGCCGGAGCTCGGACTTCGCCGGAACCACGCTCCAGGGCACGGGAGGAGGCAGGAGAAAGGGTAAAGCGACGAGCTGCTCACCCTGAGTGCGAAGAGGAGCTCGGGGAAGCCGGGGATGCTCGGGTTGCAGCGTATTTGAAGGTCGTCTCCTCGGCGGCCGACGGCGTCTCGGTGAAGAAGGCGACGTCTCCAAGGGTTCCCGGGCTCGATTGATGGCGCGAATCGGCGAAGCTCTCCACGGCGGTTCTGCTAGACAGCTTGAGGCGAAGGATGGGGCACGGTGGCCGTGCTTGCGCGCGACGGCGGCGACGACGTGCTCCCTGGTGGCCGTGAAATCCAACGAGAGAGAGAGCGAGAGGAAACAGAGAGAGGGGGAAGGAGATGGGGGTGACCAGGGGCGTTGCGTGGCGTATAGAGGAGAAAGGGGCGTTCCCTGGTGACCATTTTACTTTGAGGAACTTGATCTTCTGACGGCGAGTGACACGCTCTGCTAAATCAAGAATACGAACAGGGTACTCTTGATAAGAAAGGTCATCTTGGAGATCAAGCGTTTCATGGTCGACTTCGCGGATGGGGTCCTTGAAGCAACGCCTGAGTTGTGACACATGGAATACATCATGTACTCGGGAAAGGTGAGGGGGTAGTTCAAGTTGGTAGGCAACTCCTCCACGTTTAGCTAGAATGCGGAAATGTCCGATGTAACATGGGGCCAACTTTCCTTTGATACCGAATCTTTGGGTTCCCTTCAGAGGAGTAACCCGAAGGTAAGCCTTATCATCCAGATTGTAGCTTTCCTCTCTATGATGACGATCATAGTAGCTTTTCTGACGAGATTGAGCGGCTTTCAATCGATCACGAACAATGCGAACTTGCTCTTCTGCTTCCTTGATCATATCCGGTCCAAAGAGTTGTCTCTCACCGGTTTCTGACCAGTTCAAGGGTGTTCGACATCGTCGTCCATAGAGGAGTTCAAAAGGAGCCATGTTCAGACTAGATTGATAGCTATTGTTATAAGCAAATTCGGCGAAGGGAAGAGATTTCTCCCAATTATTTCCGAAAGAGATAACACAAGCTCTGAGCATGTTTTCCAAGATTTGATTAACCCTTTCGACTTGACCACTAGACTGAGGATGGAAAGCTGTACTAAAGGATAGATGAGTTCCCATAGCACTCTGAAAGCTTCCCCAGAATCTAGAGGTGAAAAGGCTACCACGATCAGAATTGATCACCAAAGGAACACCGTGAAGAGACACAATTTTAGAGACGTACAAGTCTGCCAACTGACTAGCAGTTATAGACTCACGAACGGGAAGGAAGTGAGCAACTTTGGACAGTCTATCAATGACCACGAAGATGGCATCGTTTCCTTTCTGGGTTTTTGGAAAGCCGGTGATGAAGTCCATACCGACTTTGTCCCATTTCCACTCGGGAATAGGCAAAGGTTGAAGTGTGCCAGCAGGTCTTTAGTGTTCGGCCTTAATGCGACGACAAACATCACATTCGGCAACATATCGAGCAATGTCTCTCTTCATCCTGGTCCACCAAAATCTCTGGCGTAGATCTCGGTACATTTTTGTGCTACCGGGATGAATTGAGAGGGGTGTGTCATGGCTTCTTTGAGGATGAGTTTCCGTAGATCCTTATTCTTAGGTACTACCAAACGATTTTCAAAGAATACCGTTCCTTTACTATCTGTGGAGAAACATTTAGCAACTCCGCTAGCAATGTTCTCCTTGATCCGGCGTACACCTCGTGCACGTCTTTGGGAAACTATGAGTTGATCCTCAAGGGTTGGTTTCGCCACCAAGTTGAAAAGAGATCCACGAGGAACAATCTCGAGGTTGAGCTTTGGAAATTCCTCATGAAGAAGTGGTTGATACTGTTGTAACATGAGGTTGTTACAATACGACTTACGACTTAGTGCATCAGCCATGACATTGGCTTTGCCTAGGGTGTAAGAAATTCCTAAGTCATAATCTTTTAACAACTCTATCCAACGTATTTGCCTGAGATTAAGATCTGGCTGGGTGAAAATGTATTTGAGGCTTTGGTGGTCGGAATAGATCTCACAACGATTACCAAGGAGGTAATGTCGCCAAGTCTTCAAGGCATGAACTATGGCAGCGAGTTCAAGATGATGGGTTGGATAGTTCTCTTCATGTGGCCGCAACTGGCGTGAAGCATAAGCTACCACATGTCGATCTTGCATAAGTATGCATCCTAACCCTTGCCGTGAAGCATCACAATAGATCTCGAAATCCCTTTTGGAGTCTGGAGGTGCAAGTACGGGTGCAGAAGTCAATCTTCTTTTTAGCTCTTGAAACCTTTCCTCGCACTTGGAAGTCCATTTGAATTTCCTATCTTTCTTGAGGAGTTCAGTAAGAGGCTTTGCAACTTTAGAAAAGTTCTCGACGAAGCGACGACAATAGCTGGCTAGGCCAAGAAAACTCCTAACTTGCTTAACCGATTCAGGTGGAGTCCAGTCAAGGACGGCCTGAACTCTCTCTGGATTCACAGCAATGCATTTTGCAGAAATCATGTGGCCTAAGTAGGTCACTTCTGGTAGCCAAAATTCACACTTGGAGAACTTGGCATAAAGGCGGTGCTCTCTAAGTTTCATCAATACCAACCTAAGATGTTCTGCGTGCTCTTCTTCGTTCTTCGAGTAGATGAGAATGTCATCAAGATAAACTACAACAAATTTATCTAAGTACTCCATGAAGAACGAATTCATCAAGCGCGAGAATGTGGCGGGGGCATTGGTTAAACCGAAGGACACGACGGTATACTCGTAAAGACCATAACGAGTAGTGAAAGCCGTTTTTGGAATGTCCTCGTTTCGGATTTTGATTTGATGATAGCCTAATCTCAAATCCATCTTGGAGAAGACAGAGGATCCTGCAAGTTGATCTTAAAGATCATTGATCCTGGGCAGTGGGTACTTGTTCTTTATCGTTGCTAGATTTAGCGGACGATAGTCTACGCACATCCTTTCTATTCCATCTTTCTTCGTTACGAACATAACGAGGCAACCCCATGGCGATGAGCTAGGGCGGATGAAGCCTTTTGCCAACGAAGCATCAAGTTGGGTTTTTAGCTCAGCTAACTCATGTGGGGCCATTCTATATGGGCGTCTCGAGATTGGGGCTGTGCCTGGTATAAGATCCACTATGAATTCTACACACCTATCGGGTGGCATTCCCGGCAGCTCTTCAGGAAAGACATCCGGGAAGTCACGAACTACCGGAATATCTTCAAGGTCGGGAAGGGGAAGCACATTCAAAGTATGCATCTGGATTCTAGAGCTGGGTGATGTGTAGTCAATGGTCTGGCCTGAAGGATGGGTGAGTTTAACTGACTTGGCTTTACAATCAAGGAAAGCATTCTGCCTTGATAACCAATCCATTCCTAGGATAACATCGATGTCCGAAGACTTGAGGGCTATAAGTGAAGCAAGGAATACTAAACCCTCAATTGCAATTTGATTGCCATGGCTTACTCTATTAGTTTGCCACTTTGTACCAGGAGTTTGAATGATCATTGGAGAAAACATTTCTTCAAAAGGGAATTCATGACGAAGTGCATAACTCTCCGACATGAATGAATGAGAAGCTCCTGGATCGAAAAGAACGGAGGCGGGGACATGATTGACTGGGAGTGTGCCAAGAATGACGTCAGAAGCATCAGTGGCTTCCTCAACGGAGATTTGGTTCACACAAACACTACTTGTGGATGAAGGCTTTGCTAGAAAGGCTTTGGTGGTTGATTTCTTTGGAGGCTTGGTTCGAGAACGACGTGGTGCCATCAAGACTTGAGGGCATTGACGATATAATGGCCTGGAAGACCACACTTAAAGGATAACCTGTCTGAATTGCTGGGAGTGGGATTACTTGGCTGCACACCATCATTCCGGGGTGGAATAATTTGTTGGGGTGGATGGCATATATTTGGTGGTGGCCTCTGGAGAAGGTTTTGAGGTATGACACTGGTTGGAATCCAAATTCGGCGTTTCTGAGGGGCTAAACTTGAAGAAGGGGCATGCTCAAGAGCATGCTTGCGGGGCTCCTCGAAAATTTCATTGCCATGCTCAGCTCTGAAGGATCTGTTGACTAAATCCTCAAAGGTGGCAAATTCGATGACGTTGAGATCATGACGAAGGATGGGGCTAAGTCCCTTACGGAACCTTGCCTGCTTTCTGGCATCGGTGGTGATCTCATCTTGGGCATACCGAGAAAGATGGTTGAATTCTCTCACATACTCATGGATGGACATGTCTCCTCGAGTCAGGTTGCAGAACTCTTCTTTCTTGCGCTCCATCAACTCATCCAGAAGGTGGCACCCTCGAAAGGCAACAGAGAACTCCTGCCAAGTCACTACGTGACTATCTGGCTGCATAGCAACATAGTTCTCCCACCATTCAGCAGCAGCACCTTCCAGAAAGTATGCCGCGAATATAACTCGGTCATCGGGAGCAACATGTGCAGTGTCAAGCTTACGCTCGATGGAACGGAGCCAATCATCAGCTTCAAGGGGCTCAGAAGAACATCGGAATACCCGTGGATTGAGGAGGATGAAGTCCTGAATGCTCACAACCACATTGCAATGACGGGCGGTATTCTGCTCGATGAGCTCCAGAAGGCGGGTTTGGTCACGTCGATTCTTCTCAGCTTCCATCATGATTTCCGCCGCAGAAGGCGGTGGTAGAGGTTCATCATCATTTCGATTCCGAACACGGTCTCGATTCCGACGAACAACACTACGAGTTCCACCTGACATCCTGTGTGATAAAAATCAACAATCATAACAGGGTGTATGATGGAATCAAAGACAAGAAGGTCATGAAGAAGACGGAAAGATTATAATGCGAAGGCAATGATCCACAGAAACTCGGAATAATTCTGGCAGCATAACGGCTACACCGGGATGAAAAATGAAACAACCTCGAAGAAATTGGACAGAACTTCTTCAAGGAACTCAACAGAACGATGAGTCTGGACGACCACAACTGTCCTACGGCTACAAGGAGGCAAACAACGAAATGTTCTAGTCAGACATAGATGAGCCTAGTCCTATGTGACGCCCCCAAAATCAATCCGTGTACAGTAATCATACACGCAGGGTACACGGCTGAGATTAGGGTGCCACGGTGAGAATATCACAGCACAACACTAAACATAAAAGGATAAACCAATATGTTACGATAAAGGGGGGTCACACGGACCCGAATACACAAGTTATACAAGCCCTAATATCTGAGTACAGACATAGTTAGTCAAGTTTTGCCTTAAGAAGGCTAGCACAAATAACATCAGAGATACATATCGAAAAGGCAAGGCCTCCTGCCTGGGAGCCTCCGAAACTACTCCTGGTCCTGGTCAGCGGGGGTCTCGACGTAGTAGTATCCGCCTCCGGGGTACTCCTGCTCCTGGGCTCCAACGTCGACTGCAGCGGCCGATCAGGCAAAACATAAAAGGGGAAATAAAGCAAAGGTGAGTATCTAGTTACCCGCGAGTCATACGTCCCCTACTAAGCATTATGCATTGTATCAACGGAAAGAAGAGGCTGTATATAGTGGACTGCAAGATAGAAATCAGAATAAGGGTAAGAAGCTAGGCCTATCGAAGACTAGCATCTTCCGACGATGTCTTGCAGCATGAGAAGAGAAACAACCAACAGTTCATATAAAGCAATAAAGTAACAATGAAGCAGAAGTTGCTGCAACATTGAATAATATAAGTTTTAATGATTAATAATAATAATAATGCCTCCGAGTTCCCTTCCTCGACTCCCTGCGAGGAAGAAGACCCGGAACCATACAGTTTAATAGTAATAGTTTCTAGTGGTAAGATCCAGCTTCAGCATAAAGCATCCTGTTACCGTGGACACGGCTATTCGAATAGATTAAACTCCCTACAGGGGTGCACTACTGTTAAGCCTGCACGCTCGGATCTCCAGGGTGGCGTGAACCTTGTTAGGGAACGCCCCACCGAGGCTATCCGACACGATGAAGCCCATCCTAGGCTCAACAGAGAGGCCATCCGCCGGACTATATCCTATGCGCCAAGGGGTCTAGGTCCCTCACCCTTGCACGCTCCTGCACGGTGCGAGTCTGGCCGGTGAAGCAAAAGCAAATCCAAACACACCTGCTGCAGAAAAAAAGACAAGACCACTTCCCGGCGATCAGGCCGCAGTACTGCTGACGTCTGAAGAGCTTTCGGACGAACTACGACGTGGAGGGCCCACACCGTAATCCCACGTGTAGGTAGTGCGTACAGACCAACGGGTCTCTCAAGTCATCCGCCGAACCATTTAGCATTTTAATATTATCTCGCAGACAACCGTTATCGCTGTTTGACTAACAACACAACGGACAACGAATAACAACAAGGCCCACCGGTAACAAGGCCCAACGGACAACGAATAATATTATCTCGTCCCGTCAAAGCGCGCGGTTACTGTTAGTGAGAGAAGGGAGGGGTTAGGAGTTGGTTTAGGCTCTAATGGCCATGGCGTCGCCGGCGGTGCCACTGTAGGCGCCGGAGCATCGCCGGGATCGCGATTTAGGCCACGGGGGAGGGATCTATGGGCACTGGAACGTAGCCCGCAGGCTGGCGCATCTCGGGGAGCAGGCGGGGGTCAAGAAAACGCTCGGGGGCGTCGGCTAGTTCAACAGAGGCGGCGGCCGGAGCTCGGACTTCCCCGGAACCACGCTGCAGGGCACGGGAGGAGGCATGAGAAAGGGTAAAGCGACGAGCTGCTCACCCTGAGTGCGAAGAGGAGCTCGGGGAAGCCGGGGATGCTCGGGTTGCAGTGTATTTGAAGGTCGTCTCCTCGGCGGCCGGCGGCGTCTCGGTGAAGAAGGCGGCGTCTCCAAGGGTTCCCGGGCTCGATTGATGGTGCGAATTGGCGAAGCTCTCCACGGTGGTTCTGCTAGACAGCTTGAGGCAAAGGATGGGGCACGGTGGCCGTGCTTGCGCGCGACGGCGGCGACGACGTGCTCCCTGGTGGCCGTGAAATCCAACGAGAGAGAGAGAGCGAGAGGAAACAGAGAGAGGGGGAAGGAGATGGGGGTGACCAGGGGCGTTGCGTGGCGTACAGAGGAGCAAGGGGGGGGCTAGAAGGTCCTCGGCGTCCACGGCGCGTGCCCCGGCTCCAGCGAGCTGCTTGGAGCCGCGGGGAGGAAGACGACACGCGGGCGAGCTGGGCTGGGCCGGCTGGGGCTTCATTTGGGCCAGAATGGCCAGGGGTTTCTCTTTTCTATTTCTGCTTCTTTTCTTTTCTGTTATTTGTTTTGCTGTGCTAAACAATTAGCTAGGCATTTTATAAAATCATGAAAACTTTTATGTGGGCTTATAACATAAATAGCTAGCCACTCATAAGTTTTGGTGACTTTTGAAATTCAAACAATTTGAATTTAAATTCAAATTGGATTTTAATTTAATTTCCAAGCACCTTTTGGAATATTTGAAAAATCTTGGTGCATGGAGTGGGACCCACTTCACTTTATATGTGATCATGCATATTTATAAGACTTTTCAAAATTACCAGAGCAATTTTTGGAAACAAATTTTGTCTGGCCATTTAATTAAATTCTTTAGGGCTTTCTGCTTTCCCCAATTTTGAATTTCTTTTGAAATTTTCACATGATGCAAAGGTCAAACAAACCCTAGCACTTACCCTATTTGGGGTTGTGACAGAAATCCAACTGCATCTACTACTAATCATACACATTGAGATATCTATCCAGAACATCTCGCTGGTATTAAGTTGCGAGCCCCACCCAAAGTGTAAACCCAAAGCAACAGACAACTGCATTTAAAAGCACCTTGCGTAAAGTAAACAATCCTTGCAACCGCGCTTACAAGCATCGTTGGTTCCCCCCTTGTACAACAACACATCCCCTAAACTCATGTTTATGTCACTCAAGTTTGTCATCGGGGGGCATGAACCCACAATCGAGCATAACATTCCCTCTTGGAGTCACTATCTACTACTTGGCCAAAGCAATAAAAAGCAACAAAGAACATGCAAGAATTACTTAAGAACAAAAATATAAAATATAAGAACCAAATATATTACTCAATCACAATCTGAAAAAAATCTCATAGTCCATCAGATCCCAGCAAACTAAGCATAGCAATAGCAGAAAGATTACATATGTGCCTCGATCATTGTAAGGCAACTCACGAAAACTAAACCATGAAGAACAAAGAGGGGACGAGAACATCACATAGCTACTGATCACGGACCCATGGTCCAAAGAAAACTACTCATGGCACATCGGGGAAGTGTCCATGGTGAAGGCGAAGCTCCCGGAGGTCAATCCTCCCTCCGGCAGGGTGCCGAGAAGAAGTCTGCTGGCGCTCCCGATCTTGGAAGCGCGGCGGCGGAACAGAGGCCAGATCGCGAAAAAGGGTTCTGTCTTCGGGGGTTTCGCGTCACGGAGATTAAATAGGCGAAGGGGGGCAGCCAGGGGGCCACTGGGTGTCCAGGCGGCCACCCGGCGCGGCCCCACCCTAGGCCGCGCCACCTGGCCGCCTGGGCACAAGGTGGGGCCCCTCTAGCCCTCCTTCGGGGCTCTGGAAGGTTCCGTTGCGCTTATTTTTTATCCGGTATTACTGAATTTTTGGAGCACTTTTAATATGGGGGAAACCTGGAACAAAAAAAACAGCAGAAAACAGGAACTGGCACTGTGGTGCACGGAGTTAATAAGTTAGTCCAAATATGATCAAAAGTGTATGAAAGTGTATGAAAGTGTATCTAGACCATAGAAATATCACACAAAACATGCATGGAGCAAGCAGAAATTATAGATACGTTTGGGACGTATTAGCTGGACATGGAGAACGACTCCGACACCGACACCTACGAGGAGCGTTGCATCACAGAGCAGGTGGGGTGCGCTCTACCACTCCCCCACTCCAAACACCTGATTGTGGAGGAGTGCACACCGCAGCAGCCCCTCGAAGTTACCATGAGTGCAGCTGTGCGCCTTCGCCACAGTGTCGCCGTCGAAGGAGATCCACTTATTGCATGCATGTTGGACATGAACAAGGACTCCGGCTCCGACTCCGACTACCCCGACGACGTGCGGCCCATCGATAAGCGTCAGCGCGCAACCCCGATCCACCGCTCTGGACAACTTCATGATCTGGAGTGCACACCCTAGTCGGAGGAGTGCACACCGCCGCAGCCCATCAAAGTTACCATCAGTGCGGCTAGGAACCTTCACCGCAGTGCCCGACTTCGACTCCGACTAGGGAATTATTTTAGTCTCTTTTTAGTTTCATATGGCCTTAACAAGGAAGTTTTAGTGAACTATTTTGGGTGTAATAGTGTAAAACATCGCATTATATGCGGGGAGAATGAAATTAATTAAGATGAAATGAAGTAAACGTACACAGATCTAATTGAATAGCCGTCGGTGATGAGTTTCGTCGTACTAACACCAACGAGTGGATGGGAACAACCGTTTTCTACGCGTCGTCACCTCCACTTCTCTCGCTGGCAGACTAGCTTCCTCTTATTACATCACGCTCGTCGCGGACTTTAGCCGATCTTTCCCACGCAAGACCCCACCAGGGCAAATATCTATCCCCAATCCAAGCGCTAGCTCTACAAATAAAGCTCTCCAT
Organism: Bromus sterilis; assembly: GCA_950022295.1. Lineage (NCBI taxonomy): Eukaryota > Viridiplantae > Streptophyta > Magnoliopsida > Poales > Poaceae > Bromus > Bromus sterilis. The sequence goes on along the minus strand of OX465596.1, from coordinate 150,327,801 downwards.
GGCAAGCGACGGCGGCAACACACAAACACACGCTCATACTTTAGTTCGCCACCACTACCACCACACCCTTCACCTCATCACCTATAGCTCGCCACCCCCAACACCACACCCATTGCATATGGACCGCGCCTTGATGAAGGTGGAGGACGGAGGAGTGGACGTGTCCAACGCGCTGTTGGGCGGCATTGTGTTGGGTGCACAAACCGCCACTCCCGACGACGACGATATCAAGTTCAATTGCATGATGAAGATGGCCATAGCCCAGTCCCTCAAGGATTCGCACTTCGGCGTGCTCCTTCGCGACCTGGACGAGCGTGAGCTCAACCATGGGTTGGCGCAGTCCGTCGCTTTTGTCGAGGCCCTCGCCGTGAATAGGGACCGGCAGCGATTGGTACTGCGTCGGAAGAGGCTTCGGGGGGGGGGGGGGAGGGGGGCGGGGGAAGGAGGAGGAGGAGTGCACCCGAAGGTGCCGTCGCAGGATCGTGTACGATTTCGAGCCGGAGGGGCAGACAGATGCGGAGGCCATGGAGGTAGGCCAGGAAATGTCGTCGTCCGAGTCAGCAGCACCGCCGCGCGGGCAGGGAGCACATCCGCGTGCCTAGGCCACCGCATTCGGGTACAGTATGGAGATCGTTGACTTGACAAGCTCATCGTCCGCCAGTGGCACCTACTGAGAGCATGCAGAGAGGATCTACGATGGTAAAACTTTGACGCCTGGCGATCTAGTACAAGCACGCCAGCGCTATATGGATGCACGCCGAATAACTTAAGGGTAGTAGCTATATTATGCAGTTCATAATTATTTATATGTGTGTGTAATAGTGAAGGTTTGCAAATTATTGCTTTTGAGCATGATTGGTGATATTTATTGTATGGCTGGACCTATGTTGACTTCCATATATATATATACATATATATATATATATATGTATATATATTGTGATGGCAAATGAAGTTGCCTTCCGGTCATGTATGATTCTGAATTTTGATGTTGATGGTCATCGTGGAATTTCAATGTAGTTATGTTTTCAATCTGAAGATTGAAATTAATCAGAACAAAAATTTCGGTGGCATATTAAAGCACACGGTTCGTCTACTGCAACCGTTTGCTTAAGCTATACCCTGCGAAATTCGCCCGTGCGTTCTGATTGTCCAGAATGCAGCACCACGGATCGCATGCCCTGCACCTTCCAATGAGCACGGATCGAACGGTCGACAATGAACCAACATCATGTGCTGCAGTTCCGGCGGATATTGTATTTAAGTCTTTTTTCTGGCTTCTAAGTGCAATTTTTAAAAAAAATACAAAAATAACAAGGAATACGTCCAAATTCGAAGGTATATCACGTATAGACGCGTGGCATCTGTGAAAACAAATCAACCACAATCGACGAAGTAACGATACAATCTACTTGTAACTTGAACATTTCACCACTTGTTCCATACATATCGAAACCATGGTCCTTCATGTGAGATGCCCCCGTTTCCATGGCGATTGCATGATAGCCTTTCTCAAAATGTCTGAAATTTTTACCACATCATAGTTTTACCTTCTCACGGTGACACGCAAAGTCTCGTGTATTTCCGCCCGATTTTCAATTTTTTTGATTTTTTTGTAATTTAAAAACCACCAAACTCAATGTTTCATGATCAAAAAACGTGACCGAGGTGCAGCTAGTTTACTCCAATTCCATGTTGTGTGCTGCAAGTTAACCCGAGAGCACATACATGATATTTCAGCACACATTTGTTCAAATTTCGTTGCACTCGTAGTTCAAATGCAAATAAATTCATATCGAGTGCAAACAAAACTGACATAGCACCATATATCAAAGGGAAGATGAAAATGAAAAAACAAATCATAGCTCCAGTGTAAAATAAACCCATAGCAATAGTCTAATTTACACTTAATGACTTACATGTATCAAACACAACCCGTTAGATGAAAAAATTTCGGTGACACGGTAAAGCACACGGTTCGTGTTCTACAACTGTTTTCTTAACCTACACCGTGCGGAATTCGCCGTAGCATTCTGATTGGCCAAAATGCAGCACCATGGATCGCATGCCCTGCACTGTCCAATGTGCACGGATCGAACGGTCGCTAATGAACCAACATCATGTTGCTACAGTTCCGATGGTTATTGTATTTAAGTCTTTTTCTGGCTTGTAAGTGCAACAAAAGTTTTAAAATACCAAACTTACAAGGAGTACGTCATAATTCGAAGGCATATCACGTATAGACGCGTGGCATCTGTGAAAAAAAATCGACCACAATCGATGAAGTAACGATACAATCTACTTGTATGTTGAACATTTCACCACTTGTTCCAAACATATCGAAACCATGGTCCTTCATGTGAGATGCCCCCCTTTCCATGGCGATTGCATGATAGGCTTTCTCAAAATGTCTGAAATTTTTACCACATCATAGTTTTACCTTCTCACGGTGACACGTAAAGTCTCGTCTATTTTCGACCGATTTTCAATTTTTTTGATTTTTTTGTAATTTAAAAACCATCGAACTCAATGTTTCATGATCAAAAGACGTGACCGAGGTGCAGCTAGTTCACTCCAATTCCATGCTGTGTGCTGCAAGTTAACCCGAGAGCACATACATGATATTTCAGCACACATTTGGTCAAATTTTGTTGCACTCGTAGTTCAAATGCAAATAAATTCATATCGAGTGGAAATTAAACTGACTTAGCGCCATATATCAAACGGAAGATGAAAATGACAAAACAAATCATAGCTCCAGTGTAAATTAAACCCATAGCAATAGTCTAATTTACATTTAGTGACTTACATGTATCAAACACGTCTCGTTAGATGACAAAATTTCGGTGACACGGTAAAGCACACGGTTCGTGTTCTACAACTGTTTTCTTAACCTATACCCTGCGGAATTTGCCGTAGCATTCTGATTGGCCAAAATGCAGCACCACGGATCGCATGCCCTGCACTATCCAATGCGCACGGATCGAATAGTCGCTAATGAACCAACATCATGTTGCTACATTTAAGATGGTTATTGTATTTAAGTCTTTTTTCCGGCTTGTAAGTGCAAAAAAGGTTTAAAAATACCAAACTAACAAGGAATGCGTCCAAATTCGAAGGCATATCACGTATAGACACATGGCAGCTGTGAAAAAAAAATCAACCACCATCGACGAAGTAACGATACAATCTATTTGTAACCCGAACATTTAACCACTTGTTCCATACATATCAAAACCACGGTCCTTCATGTGAAATGCCCTCGTTTCCAAGGCGATCGCTTGATAGCCTTTCTCAAAATGTCTGAATTCTTTAACACATCATAGTTTTACCTTCTCACGGCGCCACGAAAATTCTCATGTATTTCCGAGTGATTCTCATTTTTTTTGTAATTTAAAAACCACAAAACTCAATGTTTCCCAATCGAAAGATGTGACTGAGGTGCAGCAAGTTCACTCCAATTCCACATTGTGTGCTGCAAGTTAACCCGAGAGCACATACATGATATTTCAGCACACATTTGGTCAAATTTCGTTGCACTCGTAGTTCAAATGCAAATAAATTCATATCGAGTGCACATGAAACTGACTTAGCGCCATATATCAAACGCACGATTCTTCTCACAAATCCGTGTGGGATAGTCACCCTATTACGGACGACCATAACAACCTTATCGTGTGCGATCTCTATCACCACACCTACCCCGAGTTTTTGGAACTTAAAGATAGGGGGCTCAAAATTTTGTCGATGAGGGGTTCCATATGGATACTTTCCTTGTATGACACATGTTTATCGAAAGGAACTATGTGCAATGTATGTTTCGACCGCTCAAGTTTTCAGTTTCCAAGCGAAATTTTCAGTATCCGCGCCTTATGTGTGTATTTCAGCCTTCTTTCCCCACCCCAGCCCCCAACCAACTCATAGCTCCCCCCCACCTTCTCGGGCGCCGCCACCATCTGCTCCGAGCTGTCGCGCTCATCTCGTTCTTATTAGGTAAACCACCGAGCTACATCTCTTACTTGTACCATCTGCGTACATGGATCCGGCGAAACGCCCTCTTCCATCCATATCCCCACACCCTACCCCAAAGAATCGCCGCCTAAGCATCTCCACATATCACCGTGAGCTCGAGGAGGTAGATGTGGTCGCCGATAGTTATCTCCCAGCCGCACTAGCTGGCTCGGCACATCAGATCCCGTTTCATTCCTTCCTTGTACCCCCGAATGAATACTTCACCGCGATTGTGGCCGAGTGGGGTGCCTAATTTGCCAGGTTGGAGTGTATAAACCAGCGTGCATGTGTCTGTCTTCATCTTCTGCGTGCTGGTCTCGACATCGAGCTCGTCAACAGCGACGGCTTGACAAGGGCTATGACATAGATGAAGTCTGCCAAGTTTGATCTATTGAATGCCCCCCTCTGATCTCATGGAGCGCTCAGTGAAGGACATGCGATGCATGTACCCCTGGGAGACCCTTTTGATGTTTATGAAAGCCGCTTGCAGAACCGGTGGCTCGACATCACCAGCCGCCAAGTCAGATACGTTCGACAAGTACATCCACGAGGAGGGCACCCATGACGTGTACTCTCCCAAGGGGAAGAAGATGTTTAAATTACTATCTTTACCAAAATAGCTAAAAAAGTTTGTTCTTGGGTAAGCATTTCTGGGGATGAAAACCTGATACATCCCAAACGTATCTATAATTTATGCTTGCTTTATGCATGTTTTGTGTGACTTTGCCATGTTTTGCTTGAACTTTCATACACTTTTTAGCATATTTGGACTAACATATTAACTCAGTGCACCTAGTTGCCAGTTCCTGTTTTCTGCTGTTTTTGTATTTCAGGTTTTCCGGCCATTAAAAGTTCTCCAAAAATTCCAAAAAATTATATAAAAAATCGGCGTCCCGGAAGCTTCTGGAATCACCAAGGATGGAGGGGAGGGCCACCACAGGGACTCCAGAAGGGTCCCTGGTGCGGCCCCACCCTAGGCCGCGCCGGGAACCCTCCTGGCTGCCCTGTGGCCCCCTTGGTGCCCCCCTTTGGCCCTATTTTTACCCCCGCGGAGGAAACCCTGATTCCTGACCCCTTTTCTCCAGAAGTAATTCCGATCTCCTCCGCCATCTCCATCAAGTTTCGGGGGGAAAGAATTCCTATGCCAGCACCCTGCCGGGATGGGGAAGTGCCCCCGGATTCATCTCCATCGACGTTGCTTCCTCCCTCCATGAGGCGGGAGTAGTTCTCCCTCGGGGCTGAGGTTTCTACCAGTAGCTATCTGTTCTTCTCTCTCTCCCATGATGTGATCTTCGTTGTTATCAATGGCTATGTTAATCTAGGGTGATCCCATGATATTTCCCCTTCCTCAATGTATTGGATTGATGTACTCAATTGATCTTAGCTAGTATAATCCCCGAGACCAAGGTGACAGCGGTCTATTGGACATGGGTTAGAAGAATATTATCATGAGTGATTTCCTCTTTTGTGTGTTGATTGAAGATTGAGAGTCTCTTGGTGCGTGTCTTTGACTATCCTTGAGATATGTTGTGGTGATTGTGGTACTCTCTTTGGATGGCCGCGGTGACATAGGGAAATCCATAGATTGAGAACTACGAACTTTGAGGTGTGCTTTTGTAGCCCTACATAATTCACATCCTCTCTTTACCACAAAGGAATGACCTCCGAGTGCGTCTCCATTGCATGTTTTACGGGAAATATCATGTGATTAGACCATGTTAATGTTGTTGAGAGTTGCCACTAGTGAAAGTATGAAGCCTAGGCCTTGTTTCCACCATTGTTACACCGTTTGTGCTCACTTTTGTCACATGTTTTCTTGCTGCACTTTTTATTACAGATTTATATTACCTTGCTTCGCCGAACTAGTGCACCTATACAACTCCTAGTTGTATTAGGTGTGTTGGGGACACAAGAGACTTCTTGTATCTTAATTGCAGGGTTGCTTGAGAGAGACCATCTTCAACCTCTACTTACCTGAGTTCGATAAACCTTAGGTCATCCACTTGAGGGAAATTGTTGCTGTCCTACAAACCTCTGCGCTTGGAGGCCCAACATAGTCTACAAGAATAGAAGCTTGCGTAGACATCAAGCTATTTCTGGCGCCGTTGCCGGGGAGGTAAGCGTTGAAGGTATATCTTTAGATCTTGCAATTAAATATTTTCGTTTCTTGTTTTTATTTTCACTAGTTATGCTTATGGAAAACTGCACTCTTAGTTCGCTGTTTGGGGAAGGCCGCTTTACCACGCCCTAGAGAAGTCTCCTCCACCTACTGAATGTATCCCGTTCAAAATACCACTTGGGATTGAAATAATTATTAATGTTGTTATGATGGTACAGTCAATCCTAGTATTCATTTGTTGAAACTTACAGAACTTTGTGAGTTATTTAAGATTTCAGGTTTGACAAGAGGTGAAGTCATGAAGAAATTATTTTCCTTGTCACTGAAAGGAAAAGCATTGGAATGGTATAGGCTACTAGATGATTCTCACCTACGGGATTGGGAAGAGATCCAGTCTCTCTTTTACTCCAAGTTTTTTCCTCTTCATGAAGTTCATGAGAATAGGAATTATGTTTATAATTTGTATCCTCATGACGGAGAGAGCATATATCAAGCTTGGGGGAGACTGAAAACTTTAATGCTAAAATGTCCTGACCATGGGCTCCCCAAAGATATAATTATTAATAATTTTTATGTGAGGCTCTCTCGACAGGATAAAGACTTTCTCAATGCTTCCTCTATGGATTATTTCACAAACGAAAAGATTGATGCTAAATGGGAACTCCTTGAAAGAATTCAACGAAATACTGAAGATTGGGTGATCGACAAAGGTAAAGAGTCAGGTATAAATTATGAGTATGATTGCATTAAATCCTTTGTTGAAACTGCAAGTTTTAATAAGTTTAGTGCTAAGTTTGGGCTTGATTCTCAACTCCTTGTTGATTTCCTCAAATCTTTTGCTTCACATCTTAATATGCCTAAGGATAATTGGATCAAGCATCATGAACCTTTTAAAGATATTTGCAAAGACATGAGATTGTTCATGATGATTGCAACATGCATGATCCAATTCCTGAAAATGAAGTTTTATATAAGCATGTTAATTTTTTTGGAGTGGATAGACCTTGTGAAAGGCCTATGATTGAAGAACAGAAGTATTGTAAGCAACATAAGCATGAAATAACAACCACTTGTGTCAAAGACTTAAATGAAATTGCTAGAGAATTGTGTGACCTTTATCCTTTTACTTTTGAACTTTGCTTCATAGAGGGTCACTTTAATTTTCAATGCATGAACTTTCAAAGCATAACTGTTAATCAGTTGTGTGATAACATGATCACTTCTGATCTTTATGATGAACTTATGTTATTTTTGATGTGTGAAGAGTTATTAGAAAAGACTTCTTGGCTAGATGTTAATGCCTTAGGAATTAGCAACACTTTGCAAAATTTCCATCTCTATTGTGTTGTTAATTTCCATGAAAATGATTACATAAGTAAGATTAGAAAGGAGGGAACTTAACCAAAGTATAAAAATGTCTCTTATATCTCTACTAATAAAAAGGAGAGTTTCTCCCAAGTTTCCCCTATTGTTTCTAATAATAAACCAGGATATGTGGAGAAGCTTCATCTCCAACCACTCCCTCCTAAGGTAAATAAGAAGAAAAAGAAGAGGAGGAGGAAGAGGAGCAAGAAGGAAGAAGAATGGGTATCAACCTAGCCTGAGCATATTCCTCGCATCAATTTTTATCCTAACGGACATAAATTTTTGGAGGACGGTGAGCTTGATTGCATTCATTATTATCCTGATGTTAAGTCCGTAGGCACTATTGAAGATGATTTTGATTATGATATGCATGTTACTTTTTGTGATTGGGAAAATGATGATAATGCTACTTATGATCTTGAAAATCTTTTTGGTACTAACTCTGAGAGTGATGATATGGAAAGCTCTAAGCTTGGGGATGATAGGATTGCAAGTCCTTTAACCATTAGTGATGTGGTAATTGATAATTCTTTTGCTAGTAAGAATAAAGACATCATGTTTACAAATATAGTTTCTAGCAATGATAATGCTCTTCTCTACTATGATGATGTTATAACTCCTATCTATAGTGATTTTAAAGGTACCTATGACATAAGGAGAAATTATCCTTATGAAACTTGTCATAATCATGGAGGTAATTACTCCCTTGTTGAACACCATCTTCCTAATACACAGTTAATCTATAGTGTTCAATTTGTTTATGATAGTCCTACTCCCACTATTACCAATGAGAAAGATTATGCTTATGTGGAGAGTAAGAGTACCCTTTTGCATGTGGATCATGGTAACAATGCTTTATGTGATGCTTATATTGTTGAGTTTATTCATGATCCTACCGGAAATTGTTATGAGAAGGGAACATATTCTTATATATATTTCAATAATATCAAGTTCCCTCTCTTTATGTTGAAGGCTTTGAAGTAGCACTTATTTTGCCTTCCTATGCTAATATCTTTATGCTTCAATGAGTTTTTCCTCTACAAGATCCCTTTGCACAGGAAGCATATTAGACTTAAATGTGTTTGTTATTTGCTTCTTGATGCTCTCTTTTGTTCTTCAACTCTTATTCCTTATTCCTATGAGAGCATCATTAAAATCTTAAGCCTGTCTTTATTGCTGTAAAGAAAGAGCTCTAGGGAGACAACCCCTGTTATCTTTAGTTTGAATTTTTACTTTCAGTTTTTAGTGGTCTTGATGATTGTTACTATTGTAGCAACATCATTGTATCTTTATTTTCAATCTTTGTGCCAAGTCTAGCCTCCGATTGCAAGAAAGTTCAAAAGTTGTGACATGCTATTCAGAAAACAGATTCTGACCTTGGACGGAAAAATTAGCCTAAAATCACCTGATCATCTTTTTGATCTGAATTTTTTTTGACAACATGCTTCATACAATTGAATTTCTAGCATCTTTTCTGAGTTTTTTGATTCGACTTTCAGAAGTACCCCTAAAAAATTCTTTACTACATGCTGTTCTGTTTTTCACAGATTCTGCCACATTTTGTCTCTCCTAAGTTTTGCAAACCTTAAGCTTGCTTTTTCTGTGCAATTTTTTTTGCCAATCTTGAGAAACAATACCTCTTCAAGAATATCTTTATATCCAGTGGGAAAAATATATTTATTAAGGGTACTGACCTCTCTAATCATCTTATGATGAGTTATGTATGAAGGGAGTTTTCAAGTGCGCGATGGAAGATGATGAAAGAAGATCTTGGAGTGTCAAACGCTCAATCTTGGGGATGCCCATGTGCACCCCCAATAAATATTCAAGGAGACTAAAGCGTCTAAGCTTGGGGATGCCCTCGTGCATCCCCTTCTTCATCAACAATTATCAGTTCGTCCCTCGTTGCACTATATTTTTATCACTTCATGCGTTGTGTGCTATGCTTGGAGCGTCTCGCTCTTTACTTTTCTAGGTTTGTTTTTTCTTTGTTTTCTGTAAAACAAGTTAGTCCCCAGCTTACTCTTTTGTGTGGGAGAGATACACGCTCCGCTAGAACTAGAACTCCTCATAGGATTTGCATGCTTATTCTTTTAGCTGTGAGTTGTTCTTTTTCTTTTCTTAGCTGCTGCTCTGTTTAGTTGTAGTGCTTTAGTTTTTCTAGAGCTTTTCTTTTGTTTTAGGTTGAACTTTCTATAGGTTGCATGTTTTATCTTGTTAGAGAGTTTTCCTGTTGCACTGAGTTTTGTGTCTTGACTAGGAAGTAGGTAGTTGAAGTTGCTATTCTCTTTTTAGTAGTAACTTGCAATAGTTTTGAGGTATTGATGTGAGTAATGTTTGAACTTTCGGTGTCAAGAGCTTGAGCCAATTAGTGATAGATGTCGTATTTTGGGAAATCCGTGTGTTTTCAAAAAACCAAAAACTCCTGTTGAGAACTCTAGCTACTAGATGGATCACTAACCTCTAGTGGGTTCGAATATTAGAGTACACTCACGTACCATGAGTCGAGGATGCGCAAGGATAACCAAACCCCCATACACACCTCCTCGGGGTACTTGTCTCTTTGTGAACCTCCTGATTAGATTGAGATTTACCGATAATAAGTGCATTAGTTCTTCAGACTAATGTGAGTATTCGAAAGTTGACACTTCCACCCACCTATACTTTTTCTAGCCTTTTCGGTACCGTGCATTGCCCTTTCTCACCTTGAGAGTTGACGCATACTTCGCCGCTGCATCCAAACCCTTGGCACGATACGCTCTGTCATCATAAGCCTCCTTATATCTTTCCTCAAAACAGCCGCCATACCTACCTACAAGGCATTTCCATAGCCTTTCCGAGATACATTGCCATGCAACATCCACCTTCTCATGACTTGAACCTCATGTCATACATGCTACTTGCTTGATCGATGAGCCGCATACTAGTTGGGCCTTGCCCTAATCATTGCTACATGACGCGCTAGTATCATTGCATATCCTGCTATCCTGGCAGAGGCATACATTTGCATCATGATAGTTATATCTTCTTTATGTGAGTACCTTTGTAAAGTGTGAAAGATCTCCTATATTCTTGTAAAATATAGAGTGTTGCCCTTAAAGTGAGGAAAAGATCCCAAAGAGGACAAAATCAAAAGATCCCAAAGAGGACAAATGAGAGTTAAATAGAAAGAGCCATTGAGGTCACCAAAAAAAAACAAAAAATAGAAAAAATAGAAAAATAAAAATAAAAAGAGAGAAGGGGGCACACTACTATTCCTTTTGAGAGATCCACACTAGTACTTCATCCTCTATCCCTTGTACTCCATGGAGATCATCATCATGCATATAGCTATGTGGGGACCTTCACACTATAGAACTTGGCTTGTATATTCCAATGATGAGCCTCCTCAAACAAGCTCTAGGTCTTCTTGATCAAGCAAGTTAGATGCACCCCACTAGTTCCCTTGGAGAGCTTTTAGCTCACATGTGCATCCGTTGCATGGCAATCCCTACTCCTCACATCATATCTATCATATGGCCTTCTCTCGCCTATGATTGTCCTCATTAATGTGAGCCTTTCACATCTTTTTGTCTTCCTCCTCCACCTTCTTTCTGTTTCTCCTTTTAGGTGTCAACTTTCTTGCTCACGCTAATCCATTGCATGAGTGCTCAAAATATCGAAAGGGAGTGGATCGGTTTGACTTGTACCTGGCTAGTGGTCTGGGGACGAGTCAAGATAAGAATCCAAAGGAGACCAAGTGTGAGACTTTAGTAAATAGTTGTTCTGAACAACCTTTTTTTCTCTCTTTTTTTCCCAGTCCCCTGCTTGCACGCAAACACCATCTGGAGACATTTGAGTCACGGACAGTGAGAGCTCTAGCATATTTTGTTCTTCTGTTGCTTGTGTCAATGCTAATATAGACTCTTGCTTGTTAATACTTGAATTGAATTGCATGCTTTGATTGCTTTACATAAAAGTCCTTATATGGTTGTGTGGCATGTCACCACAGAAATTATGCTCGTTATCATTTACCTACTCGAGGACGAGCAGGAATTAAGCTTGGGGATGTTGATACGTCCCAAACGTATCTATAATTTCTGCTTGCTCCATGCATGTTTTGTGTGACTTTGCCATGTTTTTCTTGAACTTTCATACACTTTTTAACATATTTGGACTAACCTATTAACTCAATGCAACCAGTTGCCAGTTCCTGTTTTCTGTTGTTTTTGTATTTCAGGTTTTCCAGCCATTAAAAGTGCTCCAAAAACTCCGGAAAAATTATATAAAAAATCAGCGTCCCGGAAGCTTCCGGAATCACCAAGGAAGGAGGGGAGGGCCACCACAGGGACTCCAGAAGGGTCCCTGGCGCGGCCCCACCCTAGGCCGCACCGGGCACCCTCCTGGCTGCCCTGTGGCCCCCTGGTGCCCCCCTTTGGCCCCGTTTTTACGCCCGCGGAGGAAACCCTGATTCCGGACCCCTTTTCTCTTGAAGTAATTCCGATCTCCAACGCCATCGCCATCAAGTTTCGGGGGGACAGAATTCCTGTGCCGGCAACCTGCCGGGACGGGGAAGTGCCCCCGGATTCATCTACATCGATGTTGCTTCCTCCCTCCATGAAGCAGGAGTAGTTCTCCCTCGGGGCTGAGGTTTCTACCAGTAGCTATGTGTTCTTCTCTCTCTCCCATGATGTGATCTTCGTTGTGATCATAGGCTATGTTAATCTAGGGTGATCCCATGATATTTCCCCTTCGTCTATGTATTGGATTGATGTACTCAATTGATCTTATCTAGTATAATCCCCGAGACCAAGGTGACAGCGGTCTATTGGACATGGGTTAGAAGAATATTATCATGAGTGATTTCCTCTTTTGTGTGTTGATTGAAGATTGAGAGTCTCTAGGTGCTTGTCTTTGACTATCCTTGAGATATGTTGTGGTGATTGTGGTACTCTCTTTGGATGGCCGTGGTGACATTGGGAAATCCATAGATTGAGAACTACGAACTTTGAGGTGTGCTTTTTCAGCCCTACATAATTATCACCCTCTCTTGACCACAAAGGAATGACCTCCGAGTGCGTCTCCATTGCATGTTTTATGGGAAATATCATGTGATTAGACTATGTTAATGTTGTTGAGAGTTGCCACTAGTGAAAGTATGAAGCCTAGGCCTTGGTTCCACCATTGTTACACCGTTTGTGCTCACTTTTGTCACATGTTTGCTTGCTGCACTTTTTATTATAGATTTATATTACCTTGCTTTGCCACACCTATCACTCGTATTTTACCATCTCTTCGCCGAACTAGTGCACCTATACAACTCCTTGTTGTATTAGGTGTTTTGGGGACACAAGAGACTTCTTGTATCTTAATTGCAGGGTTGCTTGAGAGAGACCATCTTCAACATCTACTTCCCTGAGTTCGAGAAACCTTAGGTCATCCACTTGAGGGAAATTGTTGCTGTCCTACAAACCTCTGCGCTTGGAGGCCCAACATAGTCTACAAGAATAGAAGCGTGTGTAGACATCAAAACAGTAAAAATATCTCTTTGCACAAATGCCATTTTAATGTCCATATGTAGGTATCAACTAGTTTGTTATTCTCCTTCTATTTTGTTGATGATGCAAAGACATGTTCAACTATGATGTGTTTGGTATGTAATGCATGATCTGCTAAAAAACTTGGTTCTTGGGTAAGCATTTCTGGGGATGAAAATCATATATATATATATATATATATATATATCTTTGCAACTCATTCAAAGTTTTTAAATGTTGAATATGATCTACCTATTCACTGATATTGATGCCATGATATGTTAAACAATGATGTGTTTTTCTGTGTTATGCACACTGATATTTAGGTATCAACTAGTCAATTTCTGCCGGGACCCGGGGTTAGCGTATGTAATTCCAGTCACGATACAATCACATGGAGAGCCGAGAGCCGTACCCACTTTTCTAAGCAGACAAGGCCAAGCACAGAATGCTCTCGGAAAGCATCAAACGTGAGGGGCATCCCATCCAGGCCGGATGATCAACTGAGATGGGTCCTCAACGTCCACTCACAAGTCTAAATGCTTATGGGTGGTGAATCCCATACTGATAGACAAGTCACCTCAACCATGTTATCGATTGGATCCTAACTCTTACATAGACTTACTCCAGCCCGATCACTTAGTCGGGGCCTAGGGCAGGCTCGATCATACAACAAAGTGTGCACGTGACAGAGTCACGAACAATCGCATCGCGATGCCCCAAGCTGCGCACATCTAAGGGCCACTTGGTGTATAAAAGACCGCCAGCTAGATCATAACTAAGGTCTCGAAAACCCATACTAAGACATGCATGTTATAAACATACACGCAGCACACATGCCTAGTATGAACAGCAGGTATCATCACATAACTCTACAAAGTACTCCTTTATTTACTTACACATATAGCATACAAAGATCACATGTCTGTGATCATCATTACATCATACAACGGAAGCAAATTAGGTCTGAGTACAGACAAGTTTAACAAATGGCCTAGAGAAGCCTTGTAAACATACATGCCCTTCCAGGAGGGACCAGACTGCTATCTGGAACTATACTACCAAGGTCAACATCGAGCTTCACGAAGATGACTCCATCGGGGTCCGGGTTCTCATCTAAAACATAGAATAAGCAAACGTGAGTACAAAGTCGTACTCAGCAAGACTTACATCAGAACTACACTACTGATGCTCAAGTATCAAGGTAAAGGAGGTGGGGTTCAACATGCAGAAGTGCCAACTTTGACTTGGCTAGTCCTGTACTACGATTACCAGACTTGAGGTAAGAAGCGTACACGGGTCCACTACTAAGTCTCCAACCAATACACCACTATGTGTACTTCCTCGACTTCCCCACGAGAAAGCACGCCATAGCACTCACGCTTATCTTGCGAGTTTTATAAGTATCCATTCAAGTTGTCTATGATCAAGTAGAGGTTTCCAAGTAGTCCATAACCGCGGACACGGCTATTCGAATAGTTCATTAACTCTGCAGGGGTGTATATCTTCACACGCGTGTCATCACTTATCGCCTCGTTCTTGTCAGCCTTCAAGCGGATGTCGGACGTGGATGAAACCAAGGCACTACCCTCACATCACCTTCTCTAATCCAGGAGTCGACTACCTGAGTTTGTCACCGCTCGAGAGTCCGGCCGGTTCCACGAAACAGACTCAGATAATGTAAGGGACCGAGACGCCACCTTTGACAGATGGTTTCACTGTCTCACAGGTCCACCCACATATCTATGTATAAATCAAATGGAAAGCCCGAATCTAGCGTGACTCCTCGACCGGATCGGGTACGTAAATAGGCCAAACGAGGCTCCCATAAAACCCTACATGTGGTCATACTCTTTGTCTTGGATCACAAAATAGGAACTCGGGGCCTAGGGCAGTGTTCAACGAGACAACCCACTGTGTACTCCTACACAGCCTCTCATCGTTCACCTTTGTTTAGGGTGGATTCACCAAGACGTTAACATTAGCACCACTGTGTTCATTCCATCCCGACTCACAAACATAACATCCTCATTGTATCACTAAGCAGCAAAAGCAGTAACAGTTGCAGGGGCCACATGCTCATCATTCAACTCCTAAATCTGCTAGGATTGTGGTTTGCTTAATACGGTGACAAAATGATAGGTCATGCATCGGAATGGGTTCAACTATGCGATAGAACGTGTCTCGGTGATCTCCTAAACATGCATAAGCGAGACTGAGAGGGAAATAGGATTTTATGGACATGATCAATGGGGTTTGCTTTCCTTGCTGATGATACGCGGGTCTTAACGGTGGTCTTCTTCTTCGGGGGTGATCACCGTCTCGGGACGTCTGTCATCGGAGGCAACCATCAACAAGGGGGGACAACTTCGAAAGTAATAATGCACATACACATGATAAGGTTGTCCATGATGTGAAAGGTACTGGTTTGTAGCATATTCAATTTAATTTAAGTATATTGCATTTGAAATGCAAATTCAAACTCCAAATTCAATTTCAAATTAAGTCATATACACATTTGCTTCTGTTCACCCATTTTAAAATGGTAAAACATAAAAACAAATTGCATATTCTTAATCCTTGCATTTTTCTGATAATTTTTCATATATTATATGTTTAATTTGGAGTTAATATGAATTAGTTATGAATTTCCAAAGTTTAAATGATTTTCTGGATTTTTCTGGAATTCTTTTAATTCAATTTCTTTTACTGCATCACTGTGACGCAAGGGTGACGTCAAGGGGGGGGCTGACCTGTGGGCCACCACTGTCAGTGTCACAGGGGGTTAAACCCTCTGTTAATTAAGTTTAATTTTGATTTAAGGGGGGCTGGCCCCACCTGTCATTGACCTTGGGTCAAATGACTAGGGGGATTAGCCCCCTAAGTGCACTGGCAGGTGGGCCTGCCAGAGTTCTCGCCGGCAACGACCACTGGATGCGGCGGCGTCCACTGGAGAGGCCCTCTCCGGCCACGGGAGGCGGCGGAAGTAACACCAAAATGCTCCCCGCTCCCGTGCGCTTCGAGGGGACCACACGCGCTCGTCGGAGGAGGCCGGAGGCCACGGTGGGGAGGAACTTCCGTGGCGGCTGCCGTACTGCCTCGACGGGAACAGCGTCCGGGGCATGGATTCGAGGACTGGAGGGGGGGGGGAACAGGGCAAGCTCACCAGGAGAAGGAAGATGGCGTCGGCGTCGCCGGGGAGGTTCAATAGGTGGCGAATTCGTCGTCAGAAAACATGGCGGCCGGCGGCGAGTTCTTGAGGCGGGCGTCGTCTCCGGGGCTCCTCGGCTCGAATTGGAGGCGCCTGTTGATGAAGACGTCGATGGCGCAGCGTCTGGACACGTCGGAGTGGCCTCGGGGTGGCTCGGGGCACGGGGACGCACGACGGCGTGCTCCGGTGTCCGTCGGGTGTGGATGAGCACGGGCGTGAGAGAAGGGGAGAGAAGCTGCGACGAGGGGGAAAGGGTGCAGTGCCTTCCAGGCGTCGCCACGGCGTGCAGAAGAAGAGATGGGGAGCAGGAGGTGGCGTCGGCGGCGGTTGCATGCTCGCCACCGAGCTGCCTGCCTGGCGCTGGGAGGAAGACGACCCTGCCCCTGGTGGGCTGGGCCGGCTTCTGGCCAGGCTGGGCCAGGTAAGTGGGTGGGGTGGGCTCTCTTCTCCTTTTCTTTCTTTTATTCCTTTCTTTTTTTCCTTTTCTTCAAGTTGTTTTGCTCTGGATAAAAATAGCAAAGCATTTTTATAAATCCTCCAAATTTTTATGTGGCATCACAAGGCATATAAATAGCCAATCACCAAGTTTGGGGATTTTTGAAATTCAAACAATTTGAATTTCAAATCAAATAGGGGTATTATTTAATTTTCCAAGGCACTATTTGAAAATTAGAAAATTCCACGAGCATGGGATTGATCCCAAACCATTTTTAAAATGATCAGCATCATTTATAGGAATTTTCCAAATGTTCAAATGATTTTTGGAAAAAGATTTTTATCTGGCCATTTGAATTAATTCTCAGGGCTTTTCTTTTCCCCATTTTTTAATTTCATTTGAATTTTTGCATGATGCAAAGGGCACAAACAAACCCTAGCACTTACCCTAGTTGGGGTTCTAACAACTCGCCCCCACTCAAAAGAATCTCGGCACGGAGGCAGTCTTCTCTTTCCCACGTTGCTTCTTTCTCGGAGTGATGTGACCATTGCACTTTGAGGAACTTGATCTTCTGACGACGAGTGACACGTTCTGCTGAATCAAGAATACAAACAGGGTACTCTCGATAAGAAAGGTCATCTTGGAGATCAAGCATTTCATGGTCGACTTCGCGGATGGGGTCCTTGAAGCAACGCCTGAGTTGTGACACCTGGAATACATCATGTACTCGGGAAAAGTGCGGAGGTAGTTCAAGTTGGTAGGCAACTTCTCCACGTTTAGCGAGAATGCGGAAAGGTCCGATGTAACGTGGGGCCAACTTGCCTTTGATACCGAATCTTTGGGTTCCCTTCAGAGGAGTAACCCGAAGGTAAGCCTTCTCATCAAGATTGTAGCTCTCTTCTCTATGATGACGATCATAGTAGCTTTTCTGACGAGACTGAGCGGCTTTCAATCGATCACGAACAATGCGAACTTTCTCTTCTGCTTCCTTGATCATATCCGGTCCAAAGAGTTGTCTTTCACCGGTTTCTGACCAGTTTAGGGGTGTTCGACATCGTCGGCCATAGAGGAATTCAAAGGGAGCCATATTCAGACTAGATTGATAGCTATTGTTATAAGCAAATTCGGCGAAGGGAAGAGACTTCTCCCAATTATTTCCGAAAGAGATAACACAAGCTCTGAGCATGTCTTCCAAGATTTGATTAACCCTTTCAACTTGACCGCTAGATTGAGGGTGGAAAGCTGTACTAATGGATAGATGAGTTCCCATAGCATTTTTAAAACTCTCCCAGAATCTTGAGGTGAAAAGGCTACCACGATCAGAATTGATTACCAAAGGAACACCGTGAAGAGACACAATTCTAGAGACGTACAAGTCCGCCAACTGACTAGCAGTTATAGACTCGCGAACAGGAAGAAAGTGAGCAACTTTGGAAAGTCGGTCAATGACCACAAAGATGGCATCATTTACTTTCTGGGTTTTTGGAAAGCCGGTGATGAAGTCCATACCGACCTTGTCCCACTTCCACTCGGGAATAGACTATGGTTGAAGATTACCAGCAGGTCTTTGGTGTTCTGCCTTAATGCAACGACAAACATCACATTCAGCAACAAATTGTGCAATGTCTCTCTTCATCCGGGTCCACCAAAATCTCTGGCGTAGATCTCGGTACATTTTTGTGCTACCAGGATGAATGGAGAGCGGAGTGTCATGAGCTTCCCTAAGGATCAGCTTCTTTAGGTCTTCATTTTCAGGAACTACTAGACGATTTTGAAAGAATATCGTTCCTTGATCATTTGCAGAGAGACATTTAGCAACTCCGCTAACAATGTTCTGCTTGATCTCTTGAATACTACTATCTTGTTTCTGGGCGGCTATGATTTGATCCTCAAGGGTTGGTTTCTCCACCAAGTTGAAAAGAGATCCACGAGGAACTATCTCAAGATTGAGCTTGCGAAATTCCTCATGAAGAAGTGGTTGATACTGTTGTAACATGAGGTTGTTACAATACGACTTACGACTTAGTGCATCAGCCATGACATTGGCTTTGCCTGGAGTGTAAGAAATTCCTAAGTCATAATCTTTTATCAACTCAATCCAGCGTCTTTGCCTGAGATTAAGATCTGGCTGGGTGAATATGTATTTGAGGCTTTGGTGATCAGAATAGATCTCACAACGATTACCAAGGAGGTAATGTCGCCAAGTCTTCAGGGCATGAACTACGGCAGCGAGTTCAAGATCATGGGTTGGATAGTTCTCTTCATGTGGCCGCAACTGGCGTGAAGCATAAGCTACCACATGTCGATCTTGCATAAGTATGCATCCTAACCCTTGCCGTGAAGCATCACAATAGATCTCGAAATCCCTTTTGGTGTCTGGAGGCGCAAGTACGGGTGCAGAAGTCAATCTTATTTTTAGCTCTTGAAAGCTTTCCTCGCACTTGGGGGTCCATTGGAATTTCTTATCTTTCTTGAGGAGTTCAGTAAGAGGCTTTGCAACTTTAGAAAAGTTCTTGACGAAGCGGCGGCAATAGCTTGCTAAGCCAAGAAAAATCCTAACTCGCTTAACCGATTCAGGTGGAGTCCAGTCAAGGACGGCCTGAACTCTCTCGGGATTGACTGCAACACCTTTTGCAGAAATCACGTGGCCTAAGTAGGTCACTTCTGGTAGCCAAAATTCACAATTGGAGAACTTGGCATAAAGGCGGTGCTCTCTAAGTTTCATCAATACCAACCTAAGATGTTCTGCGTGCTCTTCTTCGTTCTTCAAGTAGATGAGAATGTCATCAAGATAAACCACGACAAATTTATCTAGGTACTCCATGAAGATCGAATTCATCAAGCGCGAGAATGTGGCGGGGACATTGGTTAAACCAAAGGACATGCCGGTGTACTCTTAAAGACCATAACGAGTAGTGAAAGCCGTTTTGGAATGTCCTCGTTTCGGATTTTGATTTGATGATAGCCTAATCTCAAATCCATCTTGGAGAAGACAGAGGATCCAGCAAGTTGATCATAAAGATCATTGATCCTGGGCAGTGGGTACTTGTTCTTTATCGTCGCTAGATTTAGCGGGCGATAGTCTACGCACATCCTTTCTGTTCCATCTTTCTTCGTTACGAACAGAACGGGGCAACCCCATGGCAATGAGCTAGGGCGGATGAAGCCTTTTGCGAACGAAGCATCAAGTTGGGTTTTTAGCTCAGCTAACTCATGTGGGTCCATTCTATATGGGCGTCTGGAAACTGGGGCTGTGCCTGGTATAAGATCCACTATGAATTCTACACACCTGTCGGGTGGCATGCCCGGCAGCTCTTCAGGAAAGACATCCGGGAAGTCACGAACCACCGGAATATCTTCAAGGTCTGGAAGGGGAAGCACATTCAAAGTATGCATCTGGATTCTAGAGCTGGGTGATGTGTAGTCAATGATCTGGCCTGAAGGATGGGTGAGTTTGACTGATTTGGCTTTACAATCAAGGAAATCATTCTGCCTTGATAACCAATCCATGCCTAGGATGAAATCAATGTCCGAAGACTTGAGGGCTATAAGAGAGGCAAGGAATACTAAACCCTCAATTGCAATTTGATTACCATGGCTTACTCTATTAGTTTGCCACTTTGAACCAGGAGTTTGAATGATCATTGGAGAAAACATTTCTTCAAAAGAAAATCCATGCCGAAGTGCATAACTCTCCGACATGAATGAATGAGAAGCTTCTGGATCGAAAAGAACGGAGGCGGGAACATGATTGACTGGGAGTGTACCAAGGATGACGTCAGAAGCAGCAGTGGTTTCCTCAACTGAGATTTGGTTCACACAACCACTACTTGTGGCTGAAAGCTTTGCTGGGATGGCTTTGGTGGTTGATTTCTTTGGAGGCTTGTGACTAGGTCGACGTGGTGCCACCAACACTGTAGGGCATTTTCGAAAGTAATGGCCTGTCAGACCACACGTGAAACACATCCTGCCTGAATTGCTGGGAGCAGGATTACTTGATTGCACACCATCATTCCTGGGAGGAACAATGTGTTGAGGTGGATGGCATATATTGGAGGTTAGTCCCTGCAGAAAGTTTTGAGGTATGGCTCTGGTCGGAATCCAAATTCGGCGTTTATGAGGGGCTGAACTAGAAGAAGGAGCAAGCTCAAGAGCATGCTTGCGAGACTCTTCGAACACTTCATTGCCATGCTCAGCTCTGAAGGACCTGTTGACTAAATCCTCAAAGGTGGCAAATTCAAGGAGGTTGAGATCATGACGAAGGATAGGGCTAAGTCCCTTACGGAACCTTTCTTGCTTTCTGGCATCGGTGGTGATCTCATCTTGGGCATAACGAGCAAGACGGTTGAACTCTCTCACATACTCATGCATGGACATCTCTCCTTGAGTCAGATTGCAGAACTCTTCCTTCTTGCGCTCCATCAACTCATCCAGAATGTGGTACCCTCGAAAGGCAACACAGAACTCCTGCCAAGTCACTAGGTGACCATCTGGCTGCATAGCAACATAGTTCTCCCACCATTGAAGAGCAGCACCTTCCAGAAAGTATGCCGCGAATATAACTCGATCATCGGGAGCAACATGTGCAGTGTCAAGCTTACACTCGATGGAACGGAGCCAATCATCAGCTTCAAGGGGATCAGAATAACATCGAAATACCGGTGGCTTGAGGAGGATGAAGTCCTGAATGCTCACAACCACATTGCAATGACGTGAGGTATTCTGCTCGATGAGCTTCAGAACGCGTGTTTGGTCACGTTGATTCTTCTCAGCTTCCATCATGATTTCCGCCGCAGAAGGCGGGGGTAGAGGGTCATCATCATTTCGATTCCGAACACGGTCTCTGTCGGGGGATTGGTACCCGGGTAGGCTAACCCAAGCGGAAGCAACCTTTCAAGACAAGGATGGACCGATTGTGCCGCAGCTGGGCCGAGCTGGGCAGATGTACGGCCGATTGCCTCAAGGAAATCAGCCGTACCGAATGCCAGCAGTCGGCCCAGGCACAATCGGTCCACCCTTCCTTCACGAAGATAATCGTCTGGTTGGTCCGCAGCTGGGCCGAGATAGGCACTTTGGAAGGCCGATTGCCCAGAGCAATCGGCCTTACCAAGAACTAACAGTCGGCCCAGGCGCAATCGGAACAACCTATCACCCTTGGAGGAAGTTGACCCCGACACCAGTCGGGGGTATGATTACGAGGTCATAAATACCATATCCTGAGATATCTGGGTGGCAGGAAGGCCAAGTCATGTCGCGGATTTGGTGGAGATACGGTGTCGACCTCTCCGCCGATTCTGCGGACAGGGCGACAAGATCTCACCTCCTAGCTACACCGTTCATCCCTATGCCCTATGGGTCTACAGCATGGGCCGCCGCTCGTAGGATCCGGATCACCCGGAGAGGAGCAGTCGGTGGGCCCAGGCCGATTAGAGGATGACAGCTGGGCCCATTCGGCAGTGAAGTTACCGAAGTACCCTGGACTCACACTATAAGAGCCAGGGTACCCCTCCTGCGTGAGGGACGACCGATCCTAGACCACCATTTTATTCACCTTCCCCTCAGTTCGTTCACTGCTGGTAGTTACTCCTCAGGGACGCAGGAGAGAGCCTTGCGCACGGCGGCGGCGCTCACCTTCCCCTGAGAAGATAGAGAAGCAGTTATTGTAGCCAGAGCATTGATATATAAGAGACAAGCAGGAGTAGGGGTGTTATCTCTCCGGAGAGCCCCGAACCTGGGTACATTGTGGTGTCCTCCACCGTGTTTGTGCCCAACCCGATTCCGGCACCATCGACATTCTCTCCCTCGCGTCTTCCCCTCACTTTAGCCATCCCATGGCATCTGACGTTACATATCGACGACAGTTGGCGCCCACCGTGGGGCAGACCGAGGCGTCGACTGGAGTAAAGATCCGGACGGGATTTTCCTCTGCATCGGGCGGAAGCCATGCCTCTGGCCTGATTCTAAGGCGTGGGGCAATCGACTACGTGGTGGATTACTCGGCGCGGTACAGGGCTGGAGCTCCCCTGCTGCCCGGTGTGTCGCTGCAGGTCGGCAGTCATCGCCTCTTCATCGGCAGCTACCCCGAGGCGTATCCCAGAGAGATTCGCATCTTCTCGTGCACGACGGTCCCGCTCTCGACCAGGGGCTGCAGTGCAACACCTGGCAGAGAGGAGGGCCGAATGCACGCCGCCGTCATGATGGCGGGAGCATCCTCATCAACCAATCGCGACCCCGCAAGTGCAGCAAGAAAGGCTAAGGAGGTAGCTGACGCTGCAGAGCGAATCGGCACCAGTGCGTTGCGGGACGTGTTATACACACCCGTGAACAGGAATGGTGATCCGGAGCAAGTGCACACGGAGCTGGAAACGGCACGGCTCGCTCTGGCCCGCAGAGCTGAGCAAGTGTTGGCAGAAGAGCGCAGGCTGGGAGCCATCACAAGGGAATACAATGCAGCGCATGCAGGACCGCGCCGGACGATTGAGCCCGCGGTCCTGGAAGATCTGAGAAGCCGAGGCAGAGCAGTCAACCAGCAGCTGTCGGGAGCCAAGCAACCGGAACGTCCGAGGAGGCCGGTGCAACCGGAGCAACCGGCGCAATCAGCATTCGTCCAGAGGCCGACGTACAGCACACCGGACAAGAATCTGAGAGCAGCCGAGCAGATAACACTCGAGCTAGAAGACCTGGAGGGAGAAGAGCGGCGAGAGCAGTCGTGCCGAATGCGTGAGCTGATAGCAGCCGCAAAGGAGCAGAGGCTCGTTGCAATGGATCATCAGAATGCAGAACCTGGGGTGTCAAGAGGGACTTTGAGGCCGAATGCGGGAGCTAGCCAGCGACCGAATGCATCGCGCCAGAACAGACATCAACCCGACCCATCTCGGCACGAGAGCAAGGTCAGAAGCAATCGGCCACCTCCAGCAGCAAGCAGAAGAATGGAAGAGCCAGCCGTCAACAGCAGGCGCAATGACATGCCGCAGCAATCGGCGCCAAGACCAGCAATTAGCGCTCGACTTGGCCCTCGTCAAATCGGTCAGAATGATGCAAGGAATCGCATTGAGCTCCTGGAGAAGGAAGCTCAGGAAGACGAAGAGGGAGAAGCTGGCCCATCATGTTTCGGTCATCGCATTCGGACGGAGAAGTTTCCCAAAGGCTTCAC
The DNA here is from genome assembly GCA_950022295.1 of Bromus sterilis. Lineage (NCBI taxonomy): Eukaryota > Viridiplantae > Streptophyta > Magnoliopsida > Poales > Poaceae > Bromus > Bromus sterilis. The sequence goes on along the minus strand of OX465596.1, from coordinate 150,303,990 downwards.
GCTGCCGAGAGATACGCCCAAGTACAATGGTTTTGTGAAGCCTGAAGACTGGTTGTCCGATTACCTGACGGCGGTGCGCATTGCAGGAGGCAATCGGCGGGTAGCAGTCCGCTATGCACCCTTGATTTTTATAGGGTTCAGCTCGGACGTGGTTGAATAGTTTGCCCAAGGACAGTGTGAACTGCTGGGAGGACTTCACGAGTGCATTCATCCACAACTTCACAAGCACGTATGAGAGGCCCAACCTCCCGCGGCAGCTAGCTCTGTGTGTGCAAGGCAAAGATGAGCCCCTCCGAGATTACTTATCTCGGTGGATCAAGCTGAAGAATTCCTACGAAGGAGTCCATGAGATCCAGGCCATTCAGTACTTCACAGATGGATGCCTGGGCGATTCAATGTTGAAGCACAAGCTGTTACGCAAAGACTTCACATCGCTCGCCGAGCTCATGAAGGTGGCAAACGCTTTCGCTATGTCCGATTCTGCGATGCGCCCTATCCAGCTCGGAGTTAGAGGTGTAATCCAGTCACCAGGGGCTCCGCAGTCGGACACAGGGAACCAAGGCCTTAGTCGGAAGGAAAGGAGAGAGAACAACCGCAACAACAACAACCACAACCAGCAGAACAATGGCAAGCGCAAGGACGAACAGCCCGATACTCAGTATGGCAGTCGGCAGGTGGCCGCTGTCCAGAATGAAGAAGATCCAGCAGCTGCAGGAGGCAGTCGGAAGATGAGACCAAATGTGAGAGCCCCGGGGCAGATGAAGCCCAAGTACACGTTCGAGGATATGCTGGATGCACCGTGCAAATTGCATAGCACGCCGGGCAGGCCGTCTGCGCACAACACTCGGCAGTGCGATTTTGTGAGAAGGATTGCGGAGGGAGAATCTTTACCACCTCCACCCCCACCACCACCTCAGAACAGAGGACCTCCTCAGCAGCAGAATCAGTTCCCGCAGCAAGATGCCGCCTACATGATTTTCACCAGCGAATCCACGGATAAGGGCAATCGGAGAGCCCGAGCTCAGGAGGTTAATGCCACTATGCCACCGATTCCCCAATTCATGCATTGGTCCGAGTGTCCTATATCCTGGGACAGAGCAGATCATCCCACCATTTTGCCGAATCCGGGAAACTATCCGCTGGTGGTGGACGCTCTATTCGCAGGACCAAGGAAGCACAATCAACATCCTGTATAGAGATACAATGGTCAAGTTTGGGCTCACAGAGAGGGACCTGGAGCGCAGTCGGACGACTTTCCATGGGATTGTTCCTGGACTGTCTTGCACCCCCATGGGTCGCATTCGGCTGGATGTGATATTTGGCACAGAAGAAAATTTCAGGAGGGAGCCGATTTGGTTTGAGGTCGCCGACCTCAGTAGGCCTTACCATGCTCTGTTGGGATTGCCGGCATTTGCCAAGTTCATGATCAATGCACAGCAGACGTACTTGAAGATGAAGATCCAAGGGCCAAACGGCGTCATCACTGTCACCGGGGACTTCAGGAAGTCCCTCGAGTGCACATCCGCTGGCAGCAGTTTGGCTGATTCATTAGTGGTTGAGACGGAGAAGCGTCAGCTCAGCAAGGTGATTGCAATGGCGCAAGCACAGAACAAGAATCCACTTCCTGTCGGCCCAGCAAAGAGGGTAGATGAGGAATCGGCTTTTCAGTCGGCCAAGGACAGTAAGAAAATCGCTCTAGATCCCTTCGACCCAACCAAGTTTGTTGTAGTCGGAGCTGGACTTAGCGATAAATAGGAAAGCGAGCTCGTCGAGTTCCTCCGTGAGAATCGGGACATCTTTGCATGGTCTCCACAAGACATGCCTGGTGTTCCGAGAGAACTCGCCGAGCACAAGCTGCACATTCGGCCAGGCTCGAAGCCGGTCAAGCAACCCCTGAGACGTTTTTCTGAAGACAAGAGAAGGGCAATCGGCGAAGAGATCGCGAAGCTGCAAGCATCAGCCTTCATCATGGAAGTGTTTTACCCCGAGTGGCTGGAAAATCCAGTCCTCGTCATGAAGAAGAACAAGACCTGGCGTATGTGTATAGATTACACTTTCCTGAACAAGGCGTGCCCGAAAGATCCATTTGCTCTTCCCCGTATTGATCAAGTGATTGATTCTACGGCCGGCTGCGAGCTGTTGTCCTTCCTGGACGCCACTGCTGGCTATCACCAGATCAAACTTTCCGTGGAAGATCAGATAAAAACTGCATTCATCACCCCTTTCGGAGCTTATTGCTATATCACTATGCCGTTTGGTTTGAAGAATGGAGGCGCCACTTATCAATGCACAATTCAGAGATGTACACACTCCCAGCTCGGTAGAAATCTCCACGTCTACGTGGATGACCTAGTGGTGAAGTCGGCAAATGGAGTCACACTGTTAGACGACCTCAGAGAAACATTTGAAAACTTGAGAACTTATCAGATCAAGCTCAACCCGGAGAAGTGCGTGTTTGGAGTCCAAGCCGGCAAGCTCTTGGGATTTCTCATTTCCGAGAGAGGAATCGAATGCAATCCCGAGAAGATAGCAGCAATAGAGCGCATGGAGCAGCCCAAGACCCTGAAGTAAGTACAGAAGTTCACCGGTTGCCTCACATCGCTCAGCCGATTACTCAGTCGGCTGGGTGAGAAAGCAATCCCGTTGTATCAGTTGATGAAGAAGACTGAGAAGTTCACCTGGACCCCCCAAGCGAATGAAGCAATCCGAGGGCTCAAGCGCATGCTCTCCACGGCACCGATTTTGGCTGCCCCGATTGAGAAGGAGCCAATGATGCTATACATTGCGGCAAACAATCGGGTGATCAGTGCAGACATGGTGGTGGAGCGACCTGAAAAGGACAGGGCGCAGAAAATTCAGCGTCCAGTATATTACATCAGCGAAGTTCTCTCGGCATCCAAGCAGAATTACCCTCACTATCAGAAGATGTGCTATGGAGTGTGCATGGCAGCCAAGAGGTTGAAGCCATACTTTCAAGCTCACTTGATCACAGTCGTCAGCTCGGCTCCGCTGGCCGACATCATGGGAAGCAGAGATGCAACCGGAAGAGTGGCAAAGTGGGCAATCGAAGTCGCTAGCCATGGCATCCAGTATGAGCCGAGAACGGCAATCAAGTCACAAGCGCTAGCCGATTTCCTGGTGGACTGGGCGGAAACTCAGTACATGCCGCAGCTCCCAGGATCGGATTTCTGGCGAATGCACTTTGACGTCTCCAAGATTAAGAATGGCCTAGGGGATGGTGTGGTACTCACTTCACCAAGAGGAGATCAACTGCAATATGTGCTCCAGATTCACTTTGCAGCATCAAACAATGTCGCCGAGTACGAAGCCCTTGTGCATGGTATCAAGCTGGCCAAGGAAATCGGTATTCGGAATATGGAGTGCTTTGGTGATTCCGACCTGGTTATACAGCAATGCTCGGGCACCTGGGATGCAAAGGACGCAAACATGGCAAGCTATCGCTTCCTGGTGCAGCAGATCATCGGATATTTTGAAGGGTGCGAATTCCATCATGTGCCAAGAGCAAACAACGAGGCAGCAGATGCGCTGTCCAAGCTCGACTCAACAAGGCAAGCTATTCCACCAGGTGTGTCTTTGGAGCACATCAAGAAGCCATCCATCATACCATCCCCAGAGTCTGAGTCCATTTTTATCTCGGAGGCCGACCTTGAAGCTTTGAAGAAGGCGAAAGAAGTTCAACCGGCAAAACCTGCGACCATGAAGAAACAATCCAGCGCCCAAGGTATCTCGTCAGCAGCACCAGGGGCTGCCGAGTGCGAGCCAGAGGCCGCCAAAGGATGTGACAGGAGCAAATCCACAGCGAAGCAAGCAGAAGCTACGCCAGAAGGCACAGCCTCCGAAGAGCCAATGACATCAGAAATTGCCGATTGCAATGATGAAGCTCCAGCTCAGACGAGAAGCCGGCACCAGGGGCTGCCGAATGCGTGCCAGGCGCCGCAATCGGAAGTTCAGAAGCAGAGGCAGAAATGACAGATGTCCAAGAGGCCGAGATCCAGGAGGCCAATGGCCAAGGAACTGTGATCCAAGAAGAAGTCCCACCCCAGAATGCAGTGGTAATGGCAGTCGTCAGCGCGCCATCATGGGCACAGCCGATCAGAGATTTCCTAGAAGACGGAGTCCTCCCGGAAGACGAAGCAGAGTCACGGCAAATCAGCCGCCGATCTTGGGCGTACACAATAATCAACAATTAGCTAGTGCGCAAGAGTGCAACAGGTATCCTTCAGAGATGTGTAGAAGAGGACAGAGGCTTGCAGCTGCTCAGAGACATTCATCAAGGTGAATGCGGTCATCATGCATCAGCAAAGGCAATCTCCAGCAAAGCTTTCCGGCATGGTTTCTATTGGCCGACTGCGCTTGCAGCGGCTGAGAATTTGGTGAAGTACTGCAAGGGTTGTCAGCGGTTCAAGGCAAAAAGTCATCAGCCAGCATCGGCACTAAAGACAATCCCAATAGCGTGGTCGTTTGAAGTGTGGGGTTTGGACATGGTCGGACCATTCAAGAGAGCTCACAGTGGCATGACACATCTTCTAGTCGCAGTGGACAAGTTTACCAAGTGGATTGAAGCCAGACCGATCAAGAAGTTGGATGGGCCAACTGCGGTTCGATTTGTGGCCGACATTGTGTGCAGATATGGCGTGCCTAACAGCATTATCACCGACAACGGCACAAATTTTGCGAAGGGTGCACTGGCTCGATATGCATCTCAGCAGGGCATTCGGCTTTATCTGGCGTCTGTGGCGCACCCGCAATCAAACGGTCAAGTCGAAAGGGCAAATGGACTAATCCTATCGGGTATCAGGCCCAGATTGGTAGAGCCACTTGAGAGGGCACCCGGAGCATGGATTGAGGATCTCCCCGCAGTACTGTTCAGTCTGAGGACCACACCAAAGAGGTCGACTGGATTCACTCCTTTCTTCCTGGTGTATGGTTCAGAAGCAGTCATCCCATCCGACATCGAGTTCGATTCACCTCGGTATGCCCTATACACCGAAGAAGAGGCCAGATTGGCACGAGAAGATGGCGTCGACCTCAAAGAAGAAGCTTGTCTGTTGGCCTTTTCCAGGTCGGCAGTCTACCAGCAGAAGTTGCGGCACTACCACAGCAAGAAAATTCGTCCTCTCGCCTTCCGAGAGGGAGACATGGTGCTACGCCGAATTCAGAAGTCAGATGGACATCACAAGCTATCCTCACCTTGGGAAGGGCCATTCGTCGTCAGCCGAGCACTCAAGAACAACTCCTATTATCTGATCGACTGCACCAAGGGCACTCAGCACAAGGACACATGAGGAGCAGAGACGGAGCGGCCGTGGAACGCCGAGTTGTTATGTCCATTCTATAGCTGAGCGGCAGAAACTTATGTAAGCCATTTAGCAAACAATCAGTAAAAGTGATCATGCCTCTGAAAATGAGCATTCGATTATCTTTGCATAATTTCATTCGAAGAGCTAGCCTCAATCGGCGACGCTCAGTCATACCCGAGGTGTGTATAACGCACCCGGGAACTGACCGACTACGACGTCAAGCGAATAAGCCATCAAGGCACGGGGACTGCGGGCTGGCACTCAACTCGGCACTCAGCTCAAGCGCAAACCACTAAATGGTTTGTGGCATTGAGAAGGGTCGTATTTGAGGCAGCCGGCAGTACGAATCCCTGGGAAACAATTCGAAACGCGCCACTAAGGGCATATTCGATAAAACAAAGTCGCCGATTGCGCCGTGACCCAAGGCGTCGAGCCCGATAGCGAGCAATCGGCCCCTACTGTCGCAGAATCCCTTGCGCTAAATCTTGTCGTGTAAAAAAGAAAAACTTATCGAACCTTGGTTGGTAAGCTACCGTTGATCCGATTGCGGACCGCATGACGGCAGCAAGGTTGACACGGTAGACATCGCCAAGTGCAGCCGATAAAGGAAACCGACAAAGACGCAAAGTAGATCGCACAAGTAAAAGCAAAGATCAAGCAACCGGATCGCATCAGAAGTAGCAGGCCCAAGGCCGAATATGTTCATTACATCGAGGTCACACCCAGTGGGTGTCGACAGAATTAAAATTATGTCTTACAAGCAGATAGTCGGAAGACAAAATAAGATAAAACCGATCTAGTATCGGCAAGCTACGACAAATAACATAGTTGGCGGCATGGCTCAGGAAGTCGGAGGCACGGAGCTACAAGATGGAGCAGTCGGATCCGATTGCGCTTCAGAAAATGTGGCACCAGTCTGCTTGGATCTCGGAGATGTTTGAGATGAGCCGCTATCAGAAATCTCCTCAGCCAGGCCAGAGATTGAAGGTGCAGCGAGCGGATTCCCTCCCTCGTCGAGATACGGAGTGTACGCATAGGGAGAGAACCAGTTCACCATAGAGTTGGCTAGCCGATTTACTTCGGTATAGGTCTTCTCAAGCAGATCAGAGGCATTGTCTCGGAGGCTGTAGAGTTGGGGGAGCTTCACCTGAGGGTACCAGCTCAACACAGTTTGGAGGGAGGTTTCCGCGCCAGTCCGACCGACAGAGTTCAGCAAGACGTCGATCCGACGAGGGATAGCCTTCAGGAGAATCTGAGTCTGTTCGGTGGTAGCATTCGGAGCTTCCCCTTCGTCAGAATCTTCTTCATCTTGTGCTTCAGCCTTGTCGGTCCCGGCGGAGGAACCAGCAGCATGTTTCATTTTTTGAAGGCCAGCCTTACGCTCAGTCGGTGACCACAATGATTAAGCAATCTTCAGGATGACGAGCTTGAATGACAAGGCAACTCCCTTGATAACAAGAATATGGGCTTCGGTGCCGATTAGATATTCATGCCGAGTCCAGACGTTATCTTCAAGTTGGCAGGTCCCTCCGGTGGCAACAGTTTCCTCTCGGGATTTGGCAACGGCCGCATAGGCAGCTGCTTTAGACTCGGGCCAAGCTTCTGTGTCAAGAAAGAAAGTGTTAGCAACGCGATAAAGGAGGAAAGCAATCGTAAAATGCACCAGGATGCAGGAAACCCTCACCGCTAAGGAGGACGTCCATCTCGGTCATTGTGTAGCAGAAGCCTTTTGCTCGGCGGCGTAGTCGGGTGGTCTCTTCGTAGTTGCGTTTCTCCAGCTCTTCAAATTTGGCGACGTGTTCATCACGATCTCGCCGAATGGAATCGTGTGCAACCACCACTTCATCCCTCTCAGCTTGCAAGGCTTCTCGGGCGGCGAAGGCGGCATCTCGCTCGGCAAGGAGACCATCACCAGTGGCCGTCACGGCAGCTATGTCGGCCAGATGTTTTCTCTCGAGGGAAGCCATCTCAGAGCGAAGGCTTTGGATAGTCCGATTTAGATCAGTTTCTACCCCCTGCAGTCGGGTCGCTTCTTCCTTGGCTTTGGCGAGTGCTGGGCCATGTTGGTTGAGTTCTGCAGTCAATTCAGTAATTCGGCCCTGAAGGTCATCTATCATGGGAGTAGAAGCTAGAGGAGAGCATAAAAGATATGAGTGCAAGAGTAATTGTTAATCGGAAAGGAAACAGAAATAGTATAGAGGTTACCTTTCAGTTTAGTGATCTCGGCCGATTGATTGTTGACCTGCAGCTGGGCCTGGGCGAGAGTTCGGAGGCTGGCAGTGTAAGCATCAAGAAGCTTTTCGAAGACCTCACGCTTTTCTTCCATGACAGCCTGAGCAGAATAACAAGATGGAGTTAGAGATACAACAGAAGATCCGACTCGATTGCAAGAAATCGGCCCGAATCTCGGGGACTACACCCAGTGGGTGCGCTTGCGCGCACCCACCGGAAGAAAAGTCTCCCGATTGAAGGAAGGAAAACGATATAGCAAAAAGTATGAAAGATCCGAACTCGATTGCAAGCAATCGGCCCGAATCTCGGGGACTACACTCAGTGGGTGCGCTTGCGCGCACCCACCGGAAGAAAAAGTCTCCCGATTGAAGGAAGGCAAACGATAAAGCAAAAGGCGTGAAAGATCCGAACCGATTGCAACCAATCGGCCCGAATCTCAGGGACTACACCCAGTGGGTGCGCTTGCGTACACCCACCGAAAGAAAAGCCTCCCGAGTAAAGGAAAGACATAAAAGGAAAGTCAACAGTTTACCGTGTGGTGAGAGGTGAGCTGTTGGAGGTCCCGAGCAAGGGCGTTGGCAAATTCATTCACCCGACTCAGGGTAGTTGTCACAAGGTCTTGAGGACGATGCGAGGCGTCAGGCCCGGTGCCGACATGACGGGCGCGAGAATACTCGGCCCGGAACTGGTCCACTGAGCGCATAAGAATCTCCGACGCAGAGGAGGTCGGCGTCGGCACTAAAGCTTGAGTGGCGGTGGAAGCAGCAGTGGGAATGGCCAGTGGCATTGGCGTCACCCGAGGGCCAGAAGTACTCGGTTGTGGTGGCGGCGCAGTCGGGTGAGCTGAAGCGGAAGTGATAATTGCGACTGGCGGCAAGGTCGTTGTCGTCGGTGGCACGGGCAGAACCACCGGTGGCACAGTTGTGGCAGTCGGTGGCGCCGACACCACAATTGGCGGCGGGCTTGTCACCATCGGTGGCTCGAATGTGGCAGTTGGAGCAGGTGTAGTCGCGACAGTGGAGACCGGGTCGGAGCGGCGTGGTGGAGATGGGGCAATCGGATCGACCGATTGCGTTCCTATCCCGCCAGGAGCTCCCCTGTCAGCTGCGCTCTTGGAAGTCTTGGAGGCAATGGAAGAGGAAGAAGTCTTCTTGGTCGCCTCCAGGCGGGTCTTCTTGGCAGCGCGCTCGGCGTCCTTGGAGGAGCGATGAGAAGCAGGCGGCCGTTTGTGGGTGGCGGCGGCAGATGCGGCAGGCGAAATGACGACGCCAGATCGGACCGGAATGTCGGCATCAACGTCGTCAAGCCCAATCGGTTCCCTGAAAGAAGAAAGAGGAAGTGAATCAGTATAAAGAGGGACAGTAAAATGCAAGGCGAGAATATAAAAGCATACCCGATTGTTCTTGGTGCTCCAGAGGGCATCCGACATCTCAGCGGGGCGACATCCAGCGGCGCCTGGGAAGTCGGCCTCCGAGTGGTCGTCCCCTGGGGGTGTTTGCCTTTGCTGGCATTCGGCGTGGCTTTAGCAACCTTGCTGGGAGCAGTACCAGCGGAGGAGCAGGTGGTAGAGGTGCGCTTAGCCGGCACCTTCGGAGGTTTGGCACGAAGAGCTGCATCAGAACCATCAGCCTTTGAGACACTATCATCATCACTCCATTCGGCCAAAAATTGCTCAAGGGAAGGGTCAGGCGTACCCCCTTGAGCTGGCGGTTGGGTGTCGGTCCTCGGAGGGTCGGCGGCTCCGGCATCAGTGAAGTCGGCATCCATGGAGTCGGAGGATTCTCCGGAAGACTCGTCGTCATCATCATTATCATCATCGGACTTGGCGGAAGGAACCTCGCCGTTGTACTCAAAGTCGGCGGGGTCATCCTCCGCGCGGTCGGGGGCATACACACCAGCTTCCTGGCCGTCTTCCATCAGGTTGGACTGGATAAAATGCTGGAAATAAGATAAAAGTAATCAGAGAAGCCGAGAGAAAAAGCAATCGGAAGAAGATGGCAATCGGAGCATACCACAGACGGTTTCTGCTGGCGAGTGAGGCAGTCAAACCCGAAGCGGAAGGGGTCGGGCAAAGGGCTAGATATAATAGCCCTCACCCTGGCGCAGAGGTCTTCCTTCTTCACCCGCCATGTGCAGAGCCGAGTGGGATCTCGAGGAACCGACATGTCGCACAGACGGTTTCTGCTGGCGTGGTGGAGATGGGGCAATCGGATCGACCGATTGCGTTCCTATCCCGCCAGGAGCTCCCCTGTCAGCTGCGCTCTTGGAAGTCTTGGAGGCAATGGAAGAGGAAGAAGTCTTCTTGGTCGCCTCCAGGCGGGTCTTCTTGGCAGCGCGCTCGGCGTCCTTGGAGGAGCGATGAGAAGCAGGCGGCCGTTTGTGGGTGGCGGCGGCAGATGCGGCAGGAGAAATGACGACGCCAGATCGGACCGGAATGTCAGCATCAACGTCGTCAAGTCCAATCGGTTCCCTGAAAGAAGAAAGAGGAAGTGAATCAGTATAAAGAGGGACAGTAAAATGCAAGGCGAGAATATAAAAGCATACCCGATTGTTCTTGGTGCTCCAGAGGGCATCCGGCATCTCAGCGGGGCGACATCCAGCGGCGCCTGGGAAGTCGGCCTCCGAGTGGTCGTCCCCTGGGGGTGTTTGCCTTTGCTGGCATTCGGCGTGGCTTTAGCAACCTTGCCGGGAGCAGTACCAGCGGAGGAGCTGGTGGTCGAGGTGCGCTTAGCCGGCACCTTCGGAGGTTTGGCACGAAGAGCTGCATCAGAACCATCAGCCTTTGAGACACTATCATCATCACTCCATTCGGCTAAAAATTGCTCTAGGGAAGGGTCAGGCGTACCCCCTTGAGCTGGCGGTTGGGTGTCGGTCCTCGGAGGGTCGGCGGCTCCGGCATCAGTGAAGTCGGCATCCATGGAGTCGGAGGATTCTCCGGAAGACTCGTCGTCATCATCATTATCATCATCGGACTTGGCGGAAGGAACCTCGCCGTTGTACTCAAAGTCGGCGGGGTCATCCTCCGCGCGGTCGGGGGCATACACGCCAGCTTCCTGGCCGTCTTCCATCAGGTTGGACTGGATAAAATGCTGGAAAGAAGATAAAAGTAATCAAAGAAGCCGAGAGAAAAAGCAATCGGAAGAAGAGGGCAATCGGAGCATACCACAGACGGTTTCTGCTGGCGAGTGAGGCAGTCAAGCCCGAAGCGGAAGGGGTCGGGCAAAGGGCTAGATGTAATAGCCCTCACCCTGGCGCAGAGGTCTTCCTTCTTCACCCGCCATGTGCAGAGCCGAGTGGGATCTCGAGGACCCGACATGTCGCACAGGCGGTGCACTCGGCGCTGCAGGGGGAGAATCCGAGCTTGAAGCCAAGCGGCCACCAGGTCGGTCGGGAGAAGTACTTCTTGCTCTAGCTGGGCGACCCTGGCGACCTGAGCATCGACATCGCAATCTCCGACTCCTTACTTCAGCGACCACTGGTGCTTGTCAGTCGGCCGGGCGAGGGAGAACTCGGGCAGATTCAGGAGATCGGGCCCTTGGTCAGGGGACTTGACTTAGAAGAATGAGGTCTGCCAATTTTTGCATGATTAGACGATCTCGGGACTCTTGTACTTCGGCTTGCCGGCTGCGACAAGGCAACTGCCGCAGTCGGTCATATCAGTCGGGTACGTCGGGTCGCCGCCTTCGATGGTGGAGGGCACCACGGTTCCCGTCCGAGCATTGTGAGCTCGGAGATTGAAGAATCGCTTCCAGAGAGCGATGCTTCGACGGCAGCCGAGATACCCTTCGCAGAGTGTCACGAAACCGGATAGAATCATGATGAAGTTGGCTGCGAGGTGGTGAGGCTGCAATCGGTGGAAGTCGAGGAACCCGCGGAAGAAGGCGCTGGCGGGAAGGCCGAATCCACGCTCGAAGTGAGCGAGGAATACAACCCTCTCGCCAGCACACGCGCTGGGCACGACCTCGGCGCCGGGAATGCGCCATTCGACCTCCGCGGGCATCTTCCGGGCGCGAATCAGGGATTGAACGGCGCCGGCGGTGGCCTGAGAGCCTTTCCAGCACCCGCGGCTCGCCTGCGACACATCTCGCCGTGGCGCCATGGCGTTTGCAGGCGGAGAGAAGAAGAGGTACGAGGAGCGCGAGAGCAAAGGAGAAGAGTTATCGCGGAGGCGGCGGAGCGCACGGGTCCGTGGCCGGAGCGGATCTGAAGCGCAGAGGTTGGGTCGCAAGAGCGGCAGGGAGCATCGAGCGGGAGAGGCAATGGCGCAGAGGAGCGAGAGCTGGAGGTTGAAGATGGCGTTTGGGAGAAGGAGGAGGCGAAGGCCTTCCCCTGTGGCTTATATGGGCGGCGGGGGAGGGGAGTGGGATGCAGTTGCGGCTCTGTGGCTCGTTGTTGCCTAGGGCACAGGAAGGGCAACCGGCAAACCAACGCAAAGAATCCCGACGCAAAAGGCGAGGCGTGCGACGTGGGGGTCAAGACCTGCAGTTATGTCAAGTCGCGCGTGGGTCGTGGGTCCCGGCTCATTGATCACATCCCGGAAGAATCGGAGGTAACCGTTGGAATGAAATCGGCGAAAGATGCCTTTCTCGAAAAAGTGAAGACACGAATTGGGAGCGAACCAAACCCAATCGGACGAAAATTTGGCCAGCCAAGTATGATCTCCGAGTCGGTCGACAAACTCGGAACGACGCACACGGTGAGGCCATAGCAGTCGGAGGATATCAAGAGAGATTAAAAATTTGCAAAGGCCCCGCAGTCAAATGACCGTGGGACCTTTACAACTTTAGGGGCTACTGTCGGGGGATTGGTACCCGGGTAGGCTAACCCAAGCGGAAGCAACCTTTAAGGACAAGGATGGACCGATTGGGCCATAACTGGGCCGAGCTGGGCAGATGTACGGCCGATTGCCTCAAGGCAATCAGCCGTACCGAATGCCAGTAGTCGGCCCAGGCGCAATCGGTCCTCCCTTCCTTCACCAAAATAATCGTCCGGTTGGTCCGCAGCTGGGCCGAGATAGGCACTTGGAAGGCCGATTGCCCAGAGCAATCGGCCTTACCAAGAACTAACAGTCGGCCCAGGCGCAATCGGAACAACCTATCACCCTTGGAGGAAGTTGACCCCGACACCAGTCGGGGGTATGATTACGAGGTCATAAATACCATATCCTGAGATATCTGGGTGGCAGGAAGGCCAAGTCATGTCGCGGATTTGGTGGAGATACGGTGTCGACCTCTCCGCCGATTCCGCGGATAGGGCGACAAGACCTCACCTCCTAGCTCCACCGTTCATCCCTATGCCCTATGGGTCTACAGCATGGGCCGCCGCTCGTAGGATCCGGATCACCCGGAGAGGAGCAGTCGGTGGGCAGATGCCGATTAGAGGATGACAGCTGGGCCCATTCGGCAGTGAAGTTACCGAAGTACCCTGGACTCACACTATAAGAGCCAGGGTACCCCTCCTGCGTGAGGGACGACCGATCCTAGACCACCATTTTATTCACCTTCCCCTCAGTTCGTTCACTGCTGGTAGTTACTCCTCAGGGACGCAGGACAGAGCCTTGCCCACGGCGGCGGCGCTCACCTTCCCCTAAGAAGATAGAGAAGCAGTTATTGTAGCCAGAGCATTGATATATAAGAGACAAGCAGGAGTAGGGGTGTTATCTCTCCGGAGAGCCCCGAACCTGGGTACATCGTGGTGTCCTCCACCGTGTTTGTGCCCAACCCGATTCCGGCACCATCGACATTCTCTCCCTCGCGTCTTCCCCTCACTTTAGCCATCCCATGGCATCTGACGTTACATATCGACGACAGTCTCGATTCCGACGAACAGCAGTACGAGTTCCACCTGACATCCTGTGTGATAAAAATCAACAATCAGAACAGGTTGTACGATGGAATCAAAGACAAGAAGGACATGAAGAAGACGGAAAAGATTATAATGCGAAGGCAAAGATCCACAGAAACTCGGAATAAATCCGGCAGCATAACGGCTACACCGGGATGGAAAAAAAGACAACCTTGAGGAGATTGGACAGAACTTCCTCAAGGAACTCAAAACATGGAAACTCTGGACGACCACAACAATCCTACGGCTACAAGGAAGCACTCAGCGAGATGTTTTAGTAAGACATAGATGAGCCTAGTCCTATCATCCCGTAGAAAAGATAAGGGTGACTCAGAACACAGATCGATGAGGGTAAGGAGAAAAAGAAGCCTTACGTTGTTCCCTTATATACCCAAGTAACTATATAACTATAGAGTGCTAGACTCGACTTCGACCAAGGGTTTGATAAGCCTACAGACAGTCCTGCTCTGATACCAAGTCTGTCGGGACCCGGGGTTAGCGTATGTAATTCCATTCATGATACAATCACATGGAGAGCCGAGAGCCGTACCCACTTGTCTAAGAAGACAAGGCCAAGCACAGAACGCTCTCGGAAAGCATCAAATGTGAGGGGCATCCCATCCAGGCCGGATGATCAACTGAGATGGGTCCTCAACGTCCACTCACAAATCTAAATGCTTATGGGTGGTGAATCCCATACTCATAGACAAGTCGCCTCAACCATGTTATCGATTGGATCCTAACTCTTACACAGACTTACTCCAGCCCGATCACTTAGTGGGGGTCTAGGGCGGGCTCGATCATACAACAAAGTGTGCACGTGACAGAGTCACGAACAATCGCATCGCGATGCCCCAAGCTGCGCACATCTAAGGGCCACTTGGTGTATAAAAGACCGCCAGCCAGATCATAACTAAGGTCTCGAAAACCCATACTAAGACATGCATGTTATGAACATACACGCATCACACATGCCTAGTATGAACAGCAGGTATCATCACATAACTCTACAAAGTACTCCTTTATTTACTTACACATATAGCATACAAAGATCACATGTCTGTGATCATCATTACATCATACAACGGAAGCAAATTAGGTCTAAGTACAGACAAGTTTAACAAATGGCCTAGAGAAGCCTTGTAAACATACATGCCCTTCCACGAGGGACCAGACTGCTATCTGGAACTATACTACCAAGGTCAACATCGAGCTTCATGAAGATGACTCCATCGGGGTCCGGGTTCTCATCTAAAACATAGAATAAGCAAACGTGAGTACAAAGTCATACTCAACAAGACTTACATCAGAACTACACTACTGATGCTCAAGTATCAAGGTAAAGGAGGTGGGGTTCAACATGCAGAAGTGCCAGCTTTGACTTGGCTAGTCCTGTACTACGATTACCAGACTTGAGGTAAGAAGCGTACACGAGTCCACTACTAAGTCTCCAACCAATACACCACTATGGATACTTCCTCGACTTCCCCACGAGAAAGCACGCCATAGCACTCACGCTTATCTTGCGAGTTTTATAAGTATCCATTCAAGTTGTCTATGATCAAGTAGAGGTTTCCAAGTAGTCCATAACCGCGGACACGGCTATTCGAATAGTTCATTAACTCTGCAGGGGTGTATATCTTCACACGCGTGTCATCACTTATCGCCTCGTTCTTGTCAGCCTTCAAGCGGATGTCGGACGTGGATGAAACCAAGGCACTACCCTCACATCACCTTCTCTAATCCAGGAGTCGACTACCTGAGTTTGTCACCGCTCGAGAGTCCGGCCGGTTCCACGAAACAGACTCAGATAATGTAAGGGACCGAGACGCCACCTTTGACAGATGGTTTCACTGTCTCACAGGTCCACCCACATATCTATGTATAAATCAAATGGAAAGCCCGAATCTAGTGTGACTCCTCGACCGGATCGGGTACGTAAAGAGGCCAAACGAGGCTCCCATAAAACCCTACATGTGGTCATACTCTTTGTCTTGGATCACAAAATAGGAACTCGGGGCCTAGGGCAGTGTTCAACGAGACAACCCACTGTGTACTCCTACACAGCCTCTCATCGTTCACCTTTGTTTAGGGTGGATTCACCAACACGTTAACATTAGCACCACTGTGTTCATTCCATCCCGACTCACAAACATAACATCCTCATTGTATCACTAAGCAGCAAAATAAGTAACAGTTGCAGGGGCCACATGCTCATCATTCAACTCCTAAATCTGCTAGGATTGTTGTTTGCTTAATACGGTGACAAAATGATAGGTCATGCATCGGAATGGGTTCAACTATGCGATAGAACATGTCTCGGTGATCTCCTAAACATGCATAAGCGAGACTGAGAGGGAAATAGGATTTTATAGACATGATCAATGGGGTTTGCTTGCCTTGCTGACGATACGCGGGTCTTAACGGTGGTCTTCTTCTTCGGGGGTGATCACCGTCTCGGAACGTCTGTTATCGGAGGCAACCATCAACAAGGGGGGACAACTTCGAAAGTAAAAATGCACAAACACATGATAAGGTTGTCCATGATGTGAAAGGTACTGGTTTGTAGCATATTCAATTTAATTGAAGTATATTGCATTTGAAATGCAAATTCAAACTCCAAATTCAATTTCAAATTAAGTCATATACACATTTGCTTCTGTTCACCCATTTTAAAATTGTCAAACATAAAAATAAATTGCATATTCTTAATCCTTACATTTTTCTGATAATTTTTCATATATTATATGTTTAATTTGGAGTTAATATGAATTAGTTATGAATTTCCAAATTTTAAATGATTTTCTGGATTTTTCTGGAATTCTTTTAATTCAATTTCTTTTACTGCATCACTGTGACGCAGGGGTGATGTCAGTGGGGGGGCTGACCTGTGGGCCACCGCTGTCAGTGTCACAGGGGGTTAACCCCTCTGTTAATTAAGTTTAATTTTGATTTAAGGGGGGCTGGCCCCACCTGTCATCGACCTTGGGTCAAATGACTAGGGGGATTAGCCCCCTAAGTGCACTGGCAGGTGGGCCTGTCGGAGTTCTCGCCGGCGACGACCACTGGATGCGGCGGCGTCCACTGGAGAGGCCCTCTCCGGCCACGGGAGGCGGCGGAAGTTCCACCAAAATGCTCCCCGCTCCCGTGCGCTTCGAGGGGAGCACACGCGCTCGCCGGAGGAGGCCGGAGGCCACGGCGGGGAGGAACTTCCGCGGCGGCTGGCGTACTGCCTCGATGGGAACGGCGTCCGGGGCATGGATTCGAGCACTGGAGGGGGGGGGGAATAGGGCAATCTCACCAGGAGCACGAAGATGGTGTCGGCGTCGCCGGGGAGGTTCAGCAGGTGGCGAATTCGTCGTCGGAAAACATGGCGGCCGGTGGTGAGTTCTTGAGGCGGGCGTCGTCTCCGGGGCTCCTCGGCTCGAATTGGAGGCGCCTCTTGATGAAGACATCGATGGCGCAGCGTCTGTACACGTCGGAGTGGCCTCGGGGTGGCTCGGGGCATGGGGGCGCACGACGGCGTGCTTCGGTGTCCGTCGGGTGTGGATGAGCACGGGCGTGAGAGAAGGGGAGAGAAGCTGCGACGAGGGTGAAAGGGTGCAGTGCCTTCCAGGCGTCGCCACGACGTGCAGAAGAAGAGAGGGGGAGCAGGAGGTGGCGTCGGCGGCGGTTGCATGCTCGCCCCGAGCTGCCTGCCTGCCTGGCGCTGGGAGGAAGACGACCCTGCCCCTGGTGGGCTGGGCCGGCTTCTGGCTAGGCTGGGCCAGGTAAGTGGGTGGGGTGGGATCTCTTCTCCTTTTCTTTCTTTTATTTCTTTCTGTTTTTCCTTTTCTTCAAGTTGTTTTGCTCTGGATAAAAATACGAAAGCATTTTTATAAATCCTCCAAATTTTTATGTGGCATCACAAGGCATATAGATAGCCAATCACCAAGTTTGGGGATTTTTGAAATTCAAACAATTTGAATTTCAAATCAAATAGGGGTATTATTTAATTTTCCAAGGCACTATTTGAAAATTAGAAAATTCCATGAGCATGGGATTGATCCCAAACCATTTTTAAAATGATCAGCATCATTTATAGGAATTTTCCAAATGTTCAAATGATTTTTGGAAAAAGATTTTTATCTGGCCATTTGAATTAATTCTTAGGGCTTTTCTTTTCCCCATTTTTGAATTTCATTTGAATTTTTGCATGATGCAAAGGGCACAAACAAACCCTAGCACTTACCCTAGTTGGGGTTCTGACAATTTCATTCCACCAATACCATTTAGTGTCTATATTTAGGTATGAACTAGTCTGCTATGCTCCTTCTGTTGGTCTGATGATGCAATGCCATGTTCAACTATATGTGTTTGGCTATGTAATGCAAGCTCTGCTAGTATTTAACTAATAACAAATACTTGTTAGAACGGCTATATTTGGTTGTCATCACTCATGGTCTAGTTAACACGATTTTCATTTTATTTCAGTTGCTTTACTACCATATTAATCTTAAAAATAAAACTATCTTTCTTACTGTCATGATTTGCAAAGATAGCAACATTAACGCCAAACCGTGACTTATTTGACCGTCATTTGCATCTATCTCTCTTACCCAAAATGGCTTACCGAAAATCAAGTTTGGTCCGTGCATAAAGGTATTCTTCTCTTGTGAGAACCTTTGATGCTCTTTTGACTGCTCTCTGGCACCATGGAAAACAGTGCCACATTACAGGATTAGTTACCCTCCACCATATATCTATCAGGATCAAGTGAATCCACATACAGTATCTCTCAGGTGTGTTATACAAGGTCCTTACTAGAGCTGGGTACCGTCATGCACAGATAAATAACTTGCTTCTTGGGTAAGCATTTTTGTGGATGAAAATAATATTCATACCTCTTTGTAACTCATGCCAAGTTTCTAAATGGTGCTAATATGATCTACTTATTCATTGGCACCGATGCCATGATATGTTAAACTTTGATCTGTTGGCCTCTGTTATGCATACTGATACTTAGGTAACAACTAGCCACTTCTATTCCATCAATACCATTTTAATGTCTATATTTGTTTCTTGCCAATCCCCATCTAGTTAACATGATTCCCTACTTTTCTCTATGTTGCTTCCCCTTGGATATTAATCTACACAACCAAACTATCTTTTTTACTGCCATGATCTGCCATGAACTATGTTGTGTTTCTTTCTTATGCACAATATGATATTTAACTATTAATAAATACTCAGTTTAACTTCACCAATACCAGTTGTAATCATCATAATTGGTTGTTGTCAACCATGTTCCAGTTAACATGTTTTTCTATTTTCATTCAATTGCTTTACCATCATGTTAAATGCTCACATCCGAACAATCTATACTGTGATTAATTTTGATTTTTCTCATTCTGTGTTTATCCTCCAGAACAATGGTTCAGTTTTACCCCTTCCCTTACCAACATCTTAAAACTTAACAATCAAGATATCTTTCATAGTCTGATGATTTGTATCCGAATCTGTACTTATGCAGGAAAAACAATGGGAGATACCATTGTTCAGCATCGAGGTTAGTTCCATCCCATGGCCTTTATTGCCTCATTCCACAAGTACATAATATATTTTAATGGTTTAGTTGTTGCTTCTATAGGTACATACATTAGGGGTTCTGATCCACACTTCGACCCTTTTTGCGTGTGGGGTAATGAAATATTCATGACCGATCGCCAAGTGAGGAAACTAAAAAAGATTGTTAGGAGAAAGAGACAGGAGATGAGAATTAAACTCTTTGTCTATTCTTTATCCAAGAAAATTGTGAACTTCAAGATGGTAAGAACTATGCAACCTTCCATTTTCATGCTCATATTAAGTTGTTAGTCATCACTCACCAGTATCTGAATGTTATAATTTTCAGTGGTTCACAAAGAAGTTTACTCAAGATTACCTAGCAAACTCCCTTCTTGGTGTGGAGGCAACCAAAATAAAATTCTATCATCCAGACTATCATGAAGACGTCTACATGTCTTCCCGAAGTCTTTGAAGGATGGAAGGGCGGTCATCACAAGAGGTTGGACCAAAGTTGTGCGCGCCTTCCACATGAAGGAGGGCATAATATGGGCATTCCACTTCTACAACTGCCCTGACGGCGAAAATTACTTTTGGCTCTTTCATTACCCTCTTTAATACTCATCTGGTTCATTGTTGTGATAAAGTTGTTTCTGTAATTCTTCAACATTAGGTTTTTTGAGGGTAGACCATTAGTTATTGTTATTTGTATTATTCTTTGATTGTTGAACCTTTGTAAATTGGATGTATATAATTTTGAGTCCACCTATTATTAAATTCAAATTATAATTTCAAATATAGGATAATTGTAATTGCTGGTAATAAATTCATCACTATGAACTCTAGATCGAACCTGCATCTATTACTACAACTAGCTCATGATACAGCTGTGGGGATTCAGAGTAGAAAAGAAAAAAATCGGCACTACGAAACCAAGTCCCAAGATTGGATCTAGATAGATGCAAGCAATGGTAGCGGTCTTTTTACCTTAACAATATCAGCGGAAGAAGTTGATGGAGAGTTGGGGAAGCTTGATATAGCGCAACCCCTCGAACAGATCAGATCTGTTTGACGTCCCACGAACAGATCTAGAAGTCCCTCGAACGAAGATCGGACGTACGATCTCTCTACAATTGATCCACACGTACAGAGTAGTAAATCCGGCAGGGCTCCCCCGTCTAGAGATTGTTGTCGCCGGAGTAGAGAGGACGGAGGAGCAGCACTTCGAGGTTCAATGGATATTGGATCTACTAGAGACGAGAGAGGGGCAGCCCAGGGGAAAGACTATCTTGACAAGTTCACATATTGGGGGGTGCGCCTCCTCATCTATTTATAGAGGGGAGGAGGGATGCCACCTTGGAGGAGGGGGCAGCGCTAGGGGTGGCGCCCTAGGTTTTCCATCCCCTTAGATCCGTCCAAGGAATGGGGGGGAGGAAGCTTCCTCTCCTAGGAGGAAGATTCCTCCTAGCCCCCCCCTTGGGCCTCTTTGGTCCAAGTGCTCCCTCCCCCACTTGGGCCTTCCAAGTGAGAGAGGGCCCATTGATATTCAATCTAATTTAATAATACCAAATCAATTTGGGAATTCACAATAAATAAATATTAAACATATTTAGACCATCCCGTAACTTTTCCGGCCCTCCGATTTTACCCGGTTTTTGAAGAACTCTTCCCGGTACTTTATCGGTGCCCCGAAATGATTCCGAATTTCTCTCCGATTAAATCCTATTCACTCTGAAACTTTTCCGGCATGTTATACTCGTGCTCCTACCACTCTAGTACTCAAAAAATCTACCACCCTTAAGTGTGTGACCTGATACATCCCAAACGTAGCTATAATTTCTGCTTGCTCCATGCATGTTTTGGGTGATATTGCTATACTTTTGATACACTGTCATACACTTTTGATCATATTTGGACTAACCTATTAACTCAGTGCACCCCGGTGCCAGTTTCTGTTTTCTGCTGTCTTTTTATTTCCGGTTTTCCCATTAGGTAAAATGCCAAAAAAAATCTAGGAAAAATATAAAAAATTCAGCATACCGGAAACTTCCGGATGCCCGAAGGGGCCCAGAGGGGCCCCACATAGTTCCCAGGCAGCCAGGGGCCTGGCCTAGGGTGGTGTCACGTCGGGAGGCCGCCTGGACTCCTGGTGGCCCCTTGGCTGCCCCCTTAGCCTATATTTACCTCGTCCTCCAAAACCCGCGAGGACAGAACCCTTTTTTGCGATCTCTCCTCTGTTCCTCCGCCGCCGCGCTTCCAAGATCGGGAGCGCCAGCATACATCTTCCCGGCACCCGGTCGAAGGGAGGATTGAGCTCCGGGAGCTTATCCTCCACAATGGACGCTTCCTGGATGATCCATGAGTAGTCTACCTTGGACCATGGGTCCATTTTCAGTAGCTATGTGATGTCCTCTCCCCCTCTTTGTTCTTCATGATTAGACCTTGTGAGCTGCCCTACATGATCATGGCACATATGTAATTCTTTCTGTTGTTGCTATGTTGAGTTTTTTGGGATCTGATGGATTAGGAGATTATGTTCACATTGTGACGAGTAATATATTTGGTTCTTCTCCTTTATATTTTTGTTCTTGAGTAATTCTTGCATGTTCTCCGTTGCTGTTGATTGCTTTGGCCAAGTATTAGGTAGGAACTCCAAGAGGGAGCATTATGCATGATTGTGGGTTCATGCCCACCGATGAATAGCTTGAGTGACAGAAACATGAGTCTAGGGGATGTGTTGTTGTCACAAGGGGGAAAACAATGATGCTTGTAACCACAGTTGCAAGGATTGTTTAATTTTTATTTTAATGCAGTTGTCTATTGCTTTGGGTTTACACTTTGGGTGGGGCTCGCAAATTAATACCAACGAGATGTTATGGATAGATATCTCAAGATGGATGATTAGTAGTAGATGCAGATGGATTTCGGTCTACTTAACTTGGCTTACTACCCATGCTTTTGAGCCTCTTCCTTTCTTTTGTAGCATAGTTAGCATTAGTTTGTGTCCATAATCCTGTCAATTTCCCAGTTGTAATTTGTTCACCTTGCATAGTTGTTTACCATATTTTGGGAGAGAGACATCACTAGTGAACTTCATGGGACCCCTGTCCATATTTCCACCACTGTTTACACCCTCAATTTACTTACAGTTTTACTTTCTAGTTTCATTTATAATTACCTTTTATCTCTTGCGTTTGACCCTTTGTAAACAACAAGGACGGGAGATTGACAACCACTTTGAACTCGTTGGGAGCAAAGTTATTTGTATCTGTGTGCAAGTTCACGTCAACTCGTGCTAGTAATTTCTAGCGTCGTTGTCACCTACTTGTCGATGCTGGAGTCCTACTGGAGACAAACCTTGGTATCTTCACCGAGGGAAATGACTGATACGCTACATCTCAACCTTCCACTTGGGGTAGCCAATGAGGAGCACTACTTTAGTGCCATCATGACCCCATAGGTTTGGTAGAATACAGACATGAACCGGAAAATGAATTTCCTCGGATCAGTAACCTATAATGAAGCCAAGGAAACCCATAATGGTTACCGCACCTACACGAATATGAATTCGAGTGAACCTCTGGTTGACATGCCAATCCCTTTGCTTCACGATACTTTACAAAACATGAGGTGAGATTATATAGGTATCCGCATGATCAACTCACTAATCATTATACCAATTATCCTCATATCGGTTTTGTTCCTTTTCTCGTTCATGTATTCTGTATCCCATGTGATTCATTCACAAAGTATCCAGCCGGATGTTGGTGGATACTTAATACTGAGAGGGCCCAAAGAATATCTCTCCTGAATAGTAGGAGAAAATCCCAACTTGAATCATCATGTCCCTAGACATACTTTCGAGTGTGAGTGAGCAAAGCCTTTATAGCCACGCCTATTACGGGTGGTGTTTGGACAGAGTCAAAATCCACCCTCCGGTATGTACGTACTTAACATTCTCATGATCTATAAGGATACATGAAAATGTCAACTCATATGATGATTTAACTCATAATACAATGATGATGAAATCTCAAAGAAAATCATACAATTGGGTCGGTTCAGCACCCTTGTTCTAGCAACAATGTGTTCCCATACATTATCGGCATATTCAATGCCCTATGTGAGGAAAACATGACATCCATAATACATAGGTAAGTCCTAGAGGCAGACTAAGACAACTTTGTGTTTATACTCCACACCTGCATATGCCTTTTCTTCCGAAGGAAGTTAACATGCACTTGGAAAACCTCCGCATAGGCCATTGCAGTAATAGCATAGACATATAAACATTAAAAATGAACCTGGAATTATAGTACTCCCTCCGATCCAAATTAACTGACGCAAGCTTAGTACAACATTGTACTAAAGTTGTATTAAGTGTTCGTGAATTAATATGGATCGTAGGGAGTAATACATTTTAGTATTCCCTCTAGCGCATAATTCCAACACTATTAACACAGTACCTATATTCTCTACTTTGTCGACAGCCAGGAAAAAACAAACGGCAAAGCTCTTTGTCATTCATCGATTTAAAACAGACAACAAAGAACCTCTTTCCCGGATAAATGGCTGACGAGTGCTTTTTCGTCCGTCTGTAGACGACAAAGGGCTTTGTCGTCCGGTCTATATAGGTTTTCCGAACGCCATGGCAGACAGCAAACGGCAGAATTCCAGTAGTGAAACCTATGGAATATTACGTCTTTAAGCATTTTCAAAGATGTATTATGATCAATACTGTCAGTGGGGATTTATTCAACCCACTTGGTTACATAGTCAACTGCTACTAGAATGTGAGTGTACTTGTGTGAAGGAGGAATGGGCCCATAAAATCAAATCCCCAACAATCAAAAGTTTCAATGACTAGAGAATAATTCATAGGGATCTCATTTCTTATACTAATATTACCAACTCATTGGCACTTACCACAAGGCAAGACGAAATTTCTAGCAGCTGTAAAGAGAGTTGGACAATGAAAACCTTATTCAAGAACCTTCTGCTCATAATCCGGTATGCATATTATCACGAGGCCATCCACACCTTCTTTATAAAGATGTGGATCATCCCAAAAGTTAAACCTGGAGGCATAAACTTTGCAACAATATAGTTAGCATAATTTGCATACCAAGGATCAGAAAGAGATTGTACCCTCAAAACAGCTAGCTGCACATCAGGAAAACTATCGTTGACTGTAATAGGTTCATGTGGTATATTTTCTATCCTGGAAAGGTTGTCCGCCACGGGATTGTCTGCTCCCTTTCTATCAACAATCTACAACTCAAATTCTTGAAGAAGAAGTACCCATCTAATAAGCTATGGTTTGGCGTCATTCTTCTCCATAAGATACATAATAGCAGCATGGTCAGTGTGAATAATAACCTTGGAATCAACAATGGATTGTCTAAACTTATCACAAGCAAACACAACTACTAAATTTTTTTTTTGTAGTGGCATAATTCTTTTTAGCACTATCAAGAGTTTTGCAAGCATAATAAATAACATTCAACTTCTTATCAACTCTTTGTCCTAAAACAGCTCCAACAGCAAAATCACTAGAATCACACATGATTTCAAAGGGTAAATTCAATCAGGTGGTTAAACTATAGGAGCAGTTATTAAGGCTTTCTTAAGAAATTCGAACGCTTCCTTACAATCTTCATCAAAAACAAAAGGAATTTATTTCTGGATAAGTTCAATGGGAGGCCTAAAAGTCTTAAAAAAGTCCTTAATGAATCTTCTATAGAAACCTGCATGACCGAGAAAACTACGAATACCTTTAGTGTCCTTTGGGTAGGGCATCCTCTCAATTTCTTAAAAAATTTCCTTGTCCACCTTGATTCCCCTTTCTGAAATCTAGTTACCAAGAACGATTCCTTCATTAACCATGAAGTGGAACTTCTCCAAATTTGGAACTAAGTTGGTTTCTTCACACTTCTGAAGACGAATTGTGGAGAGAATTATCAAAAGAGGTTCCATAGACGAAAAATTCGTCCATGAAAATTTCCACAATCTACTCACAAAAAACATGAAAAATAGCAGACAGACAACTCCAGAAACAAGCAAGAGCATTGCACAAACCAAAAGGCATAAGCCTATAAGAATAAGTACCATAAGGACAAGTGATAGTAGTCTTCTCTTGATCAGCAGTATTAACATGAATTTGAGAGAAGCCAGAATAACCACCAAGATAAGAAAAATGAATGTTTTTAGATAACCTCTCGAGCATTTGATCGATGAAAGGCAGTGGGTAGTGATCCTTCCTAGTCGCCTTGTTCAGTTTCCTATAATCAATACACATTCTATATCCAATAATAGTTCTTTGAGGGATTAGTTCATTTTTATCATTAGGAACTACGGTCATCCCTCCTTTCTTAGGAAAACAATGAACAAGACTTATCCACCTACTATCAGCTACGTGATAGATGATACATGAAACAAGTAGCTTTAAAACTTCAGCTCTAACCACGTCCTTCGTCTTCGGATTCAACCGTTGTTGATGATCAACCATCGGCTTAGCATCTGGCTCAAGATTAATAGTATGTCAACAATTGATGGACTAATTCCCTTAAGATCATCGAGTGTGTATCCTAGAGCACCGTGGTGGTTGCGAAGGGTTTCCAATAATCACTCCTCTTCATATCCTGAAAGGTTAACATTAATAATAACACGATATACTTTATTTTCATCTAAACAAGCATACTTGAGCGTATCGGGAAGAGGTTTTAGATCAAACACATTATCCTCCTTTGGTTGTGAAAGGATTCCTAAAGGTTCCACCGGTAGATTGTGCTTCAAGATAGCAGGTTGTCTCAAAAAGATGTCATCTAGTTCATTCCTTTCCTGCATATGAATGTCTTGACGAGGATTAACCTCGGCAAGTCCCATGGTTAGGTACCCTGGGTTTGATCATAGAAGACGGAGTGCAAGGTTGGTGATCTCGTCAGCTAATTGGAGACAGGGATTTACCCAGGTTCAGGGCCCTCAATCTGTAAAACCCCTACTTCTTGCTCGAGGTATTATATGGTGGATGAAATTACAGTGAAGGATCCGGCAAGAATGCTCCAGCTAGATGTATTCTGGTCAGTATTGGATCTTGGGGATATTGGATGACCTAGACGTCCTCTCTCCCAGCCTTTATATACTGGGTTGGGTATTGAGGAGTACATCTATGTTTACAAGGAGATTTTCCTATTCTATCTTGAAAGACCGAGGATGTGATCTGGGGGAGGAGGTGAATGATCACTTCAAAATTTGCGACAGAGACTTCGAAGTGAAGCGAAAGGCAGCAGAGGAAGAACAACAGAACAGACAACTATGAAGAAAAACTACACAGTGAAGCTAAACATAGTGAATCAGAAAATAACGAAGCACAACATCAAAACTAAAAGTACTGAATGTAAGTGCGAGAAAGTAGAACAAGCCTCAGTACGCAGCGATGTTTGTTCGACCAGTTCACACTCTGTGAAGTGCTATGTATGGTTGTAGGGACTTGTGATTGGATACAGGAGCTAAGCTCTCTCCGTCGGTTTCTCCACTACATCAATCTCCTTGAGCTTGGCTAGTTTTCACTCGTGGTAGATTATTGAGGAAATCTACGAAACCATTGACAGACTTGGACTTCGAGGCGAAATTTTATCTTGGATCTCTAAAGACGACTCTCTAACCGTCTATGAGGCTTGCAGTCCTCCAAGATAAAAAGGCTAGCAAACTTCCTCCGTGGTCATAGTGAATCATCTCAGATCAATAGGACTTGTGTTTCGGTGGGGGGCTTTTTTTATTCAGTATCTTTCTTGGTATGCTCTCTGTAGTCTCACTCTCACGGAATAATCACGGAGCAGCCAATCGCAAATGACGGTGAGGGCGGCGTATTTATAGGTGGCGATCCCAAGGTGTGAAATGACTGAATTGACCCAAAGTGATATCTTGACGCGTGTCCACAACGGTCGAATTTTTCATCAATGTGCAACTTTACTTGCAGACCAAGTAAAGCTGACTCAAAGTTTGAGTTTTGATTCGGAGGCGGAAAGTACGAATCATTTTCCACCGAAACTTAACCCGGCACATATGAGATTTCTCCTCTGAATCTCTCAACCAGTTTAGATTCGAACTGAGCATTTTCACAATGACTTATTCTTCGACTTACTAACCCATCTTGATAGTATTGATTTTCCTATGACTCAAAGAATAGAAAAAGAACTACACAAAAAATACTATGTTTTGCGCCGTCTTCTTCATTTCCTTCGATGAGTTATATTTCAAGGCACCAAAACTTTTTAGGGGTCACCCATCGTGATTAAGCTTCTCTCAAAGGGATAAGCTTTGACATTTTGTCCATCTCCCTTGAAGATCTACCACTTGACTTGTTCTTCAGGAACCTGACTAACTGTTTACACCCGAAAACATTGTTAGTTCCTCTACTATCTTATCCAACCATATCCAAAACACATGGGGGAAAAACTTTGCTCTTACAATCTCCCCCTTTTTGGACAATTGTTGACAAAACAGGCATCGATAAAAATATTGAAGTTTTTGGGTAATGATGAGAACAAACTGTAATATATGAAACTTTTACTCCCCCTAAAAGTAGGCATCGAAGATAAATAGAATCAAAGTAGATGCATAAATAAATTTTCTTCGGTGGAGAGAAAAATAAAAAATCTTAGCGAGTAGGATTGCGGTTCCAGATAGAATTACAATGACCAATGATATAATCCTCTCGAATAACCTATGGACTTAGTTATAATAACCACCTGAGAGAAGTGATACAAAGAAATACTTGCAAGCACGGGGTTATTAATATGATAGAGTAGCAATGCAGTTCACAGACACGACTAAAGTTAAGTTACAACCCAATCGAAGTGAATGGAAAGTTTTTGCAAATTAAAAAATGAGGCAAAACCCATATCCCCATGGAAAACTAGACTCATCGATGCATCATTCTCCCCCTTTTTGTCAATGATTGGACAAAAGGTGGCGAAGTGAATTGAGAGTGCCTAAGTGTTGGTACCATCTTGGGGAATCTGCCAAGCAGAACCACGCGGAGAAGATTCGCTTGAAGAAGATTGGTCACGGAACATTCTTCTTCGGATGTGGGCGACATATACTCTTCATCATTGGCTGGAGCAATGAGGTTGACGTCATTGTCTTCGAGGATGTCGTCAGGATTGGATTTCACAGAATCAACTTCGGAGACAGTATCTGGGCGGATGGGTTCTAGCTCATTGACGAATAGAACTTTGTCAATCTTGTGCAGTGGGGGAAACTTCAGGTTAGGGTGATCCACACTGTCATCCCTGGAAAAGTTTTGGTTCAGATGCGGGTAATCTTTGTAGAAGTGTTCTTTCTTCAGACCCTTGGAAGAATAGAACTTCCGAAGCCCTTTCCATGAATGACGCTTCATCATGTGAAGATATTGTTTGTTATTCAGTGCGATATTTCCCACATGATTGACTTCGTCCATCATAGCTTGCATTTGCCTTTGACTTGCTTCGATGTAGTTCTCGAGCATATCCTAGGAGCGAAGTGAAACTTCGAAGTGATGACGATCTTTTTGGAAAGGCTTCATCAGGTTGCGCTCATTGAATTCTTGAAGAATTCCAACATAAGTGCACAATTGATTGTTGGGCTGCCTTAGAATATTCACTGTGTCATGCAAATGAGGAGTGAATAGCTTCGGGTGATGGCGAGCAATGAAGTATTCAGCACGGCCATTATTACACACAGCTTGAAGCCTTGGAGCATAAGGTTTGAAAGTGAAAGGCAGCTTAGCAGCAAGGACCATGGTGCAAAGAAAAAAATCTTCGAAGTCAAACACCATGCCATGAGATAACTTCACAATAGCATGCCGCACTTGAGGATAAATATTTGACTCTTCTGAAGCAGTACTGAGCGGCAGAAAATAATTTGACAAGATGTAAAACCATGTATTGGAAATAAACAACAAATGCTTCGAGCGTATAATCTTAGGCATAAAATCTTCGGTGACCTCAAGATCCAGCAGTGAAGCAAATTATCCATTAGACATGTCTGGAAGAAAATGAATTTTGGCCTGTGCACCAATGTGGTGAGGAATATTCACAATCTCCATGAACTCCTGGGAGTTCGTACGAAACACTTGTCCTTGAATAATCCATTCTAATATCCAAGTAGTGGGATCATTGGATTCACCATACACATACAAGGTGGCATAGAATTTCTTGATCATCTCTGAGTTGAAGGTGGAGCGTAGAGCAAAAAGGCTGACCATGTTTTGAGAATTGATGGTTCGACATATATTATGGAAGCAGTGGGCTTTGGCCATGCTTCGCAGATCCATATAGCGATGGTGGAACAAAACATACTACTTGTTGTTCGGCTGTACAGAAGCGAATGTCATGAGGTGGATTATATGCGTTGTTGCCAAAAAAGCGAAATTTGATTCAAGCTCGAGACCATTCCTTGACGAGCTTCGGTGACGTTCGAGGTCAAACTCAGGACCATGCCTTGACGAGCTGCTTGCAAAAAGAAAAATAGTTAATGTTTCCCTTGGGTAATTTGATTCAAGCTGCGCATCTTGCGCAGGTCGTCATTGCGAAGCATGTCTGATTTGAATTTGGGGAGGAGATGGGATCACTCGAGGTAGACCAGCCTCTTGTGCCTTGGAAAGATACGTTTCTTGTGAGGGATTCATGATTTCAACCTCTTCATCTGCATTTGCTTCAGCCACACTTCTACAGAAGGAGGGGAGTTTTGAGGAGCATCAGCTTCGGGGACATGTTCTTGTTGCTGAGGGGGTGGCGTTTTCTCTCGAGGCAGAGTTGGGGCATGAGGTGGAGTGGTAGCATGGGGTGGAATTTCTTTGGAGGCGGGTGGTAGAGTTGGGATTCGTGCTGGGGAGTTGTATTTCTGGGTTGAGTGGGGCCTTTAGTTGTAGGAGCTTTGGTTGGTGCTGGCTTTGGGACTAAAGGTGTTGCATGGGCAGGAATCACAGGCGGACTGGAGTCGCCTTCATCATCTATGTCGGCCCCATCAGCCAAAGTGATGAGGGCTCTCTTCTGCTTCTTCTTTCAAGCTTGGTTCTTCGTTGGATCAGGAAATAGGGTTTCTAGGGAAACTTATCTCTTCCTCGAGTCAGCAGCTAGAACTGCTTCGTTGTGGCTACGACAAAGATCTTCAACAACATTCTCGATCTTTCCCTTGTAGTTCACCACATCACTCTTGGTGGCATGATTCTTGTAGGTGACCTGATGAAGAAGAGATATCAAAGATGCCTTGATATATTCATCGTCTTTGGTCTCTGCCTTCTTTTGAAATTTGTGAATCTTGGCAGACTCAACTCTGTCTGGAGCACAGAGTTCATTTAGCTTCGACAAGAAGTTGGCGATAATTTCTTCAACGGTGAGTGGCACGTACACTTCACCAGGGATACTTTCTCCTTCTGATTTGCCCTTCTTCCAAAGTGCTTCGGTGATGTCCAAAGCCTCCCATAATTCAGCATCGCGAGGGTCTGGAAACTGATGTTGGTTGTGGCAGTCCATGTCATCTTGAGCAATTGGATCTACTGCTATATTTTTCTAAATTGTGGATGCCACAGATTTTTTCTGAGCCTCTGGGGCTCTTTTCTACGCTATTTGAGTGGAAAAAAAATTCAAGAATAATTCTTCTCTTTGCTTCAGAGCCTTTGAGCTGTTAAGCTTTAGCACCAACTTTCTTCTCATTTTCCGCTACTTCAACAAGATTTCTCTTTGTGTCAGCAGCTTCAACAGCTTTTGTTTCAGAATCAAGATTTTTCTTTTCCTCCGCTGCATCTTCCTTGGCTAATCTGTGACACTCACGGGCGTCGTCCAAATCTTTCTTTCACAGTTCTTCTTCGGTGGGCTTACGGGCCACCTGAGCCACAGAGGGCGTCGTACTTCTTCTTTGACCTTCTTCTAGTCGGAGCAGCTAGGGGAGGAGGCTTAGAAGCTAGAGGCTTCTCTAACACCAAGTGAGTGGTGTCGATGACTGGGCGAGAAGTAGGCACATCTGTGGGATCACGAATCTGAATTCTTCTTGAAGATGGCTTCTCACCAGGCTTCTTCTTCAGTGGAACACGAATCTTTTCCTTCGGAGGGGGAGCAACAGGAGCCTTTTCAGACTAATCATCTGCATGAGTTGTAGGGTCTTCTTCTTCGTATGAATCCTAAAGCTCTTCGGCACGAAGATTTTCTTGTTCTTCATCAATGAAGGAAAGAGAAGGTGAGATAGTCTTCTTTCTTAGCTTCCAAGATTTCTTCTTCGGAGAGTTGGTTTCTTCGCCAGCAGCTTCGGTTGCGCGCTTCTTTGCATCTTCTTTCCCCTTCTTCTTTCGACGCTTTTCAGCCAGAATGTCCAACTGCTTCTTTTCTTCTGGATAATCTTCGGGAGTTCAGAGGGATGTGGGGTGAGGTTTCTTCAGGAGCTCTGTATAATACAGATGATGATTGTCTGGGTTGTACTTCGTGGCCATCTGCATATAGTAGTGGAAAGGAGTACTGAAGGCAAATTGCATAGTCCATTTTCCTTCGGGCACATGTTTGTACTTGTACCAGCGAATAGGCCATTAGCGGCGAATTCTTTGCAATCTAATTTTCTTTTCATGAGGAGTTTATTCATCAGGCGTTGCGAAGCCAAGCCTGTCAATTACAGCCTGAGGAATACCGTGAGCATTGTTGAGTTCCTTGGTTCTTCCTCCTTTTATCTTTGGATCAACAACTTGCTCCACTTCTTCTGGAGCATCATCATCGAGTACTGGGGACTCGTTACTGAAATCAAGTTCAACAGACATCCTGTGAAAAAAAGATGGAACGAAGGAACATAGACACAGATATGATCAAGCACCAGCAAAAGTATCGAAAACGATTTTGAAAAGAGATTGCGTGTGAACAGGTCTTGATTCATGTTCTTATCTGTGTTGAGCTAGATCAATTTTGCAAGAAAGAGATCTAACATAGAACAAATGGATCAAAAGATCAATCTAGAGTCTAACCTGAATCGGAGTGGAAACTTGAGATGCTACAAACACTTTTCCCACAGAGCAAAGGATCCACGGGATCTAGAGAACCCTAGAAAAATCCAATAGAAAAAGGACCTAAGAACACGCATCCAATCTTGCATCAGATCAAGAGATAGAGAGATTAGACCGAGCCCGGCATACCCTATGACGGTTGGCGGCTACAGCGATGGGAGCGGTGAAGATGGAGCTCTCATCGGCGTGGAAGACTCCAGGCGATGACCGTCCGGCAGCGAAGCGGCGAGGTCATTGGCAAGCGCGAGATGGCACGGCGGCGCACTCGAGAGAAAACAAGTCGCGGGGAGAGAGATGAAGTGATGAGTTAGGTTTAGGTGGGGTGGGTGACTTATATAGTGGCCGATCTGACAGATCTGTCAAATCGCATCGGACGGCTCCCATCCATTGTCTCTCTGGATTCTATGCCGAGGATCTTGTCGCGGATCGCGAGAAAATCTCAATGATCGGAAAAAGACGTATCTCAAGGGCCGAAACCAAAGTCTCGACCTTGATTAAAAACTTTGACAAAAGACAACATTTGATTCAAAACTCAATGACGTTCGAAGAAAAATGCATATCATTCCAAACGTGCTGAACCATTTTAGACTAGACATATTGGAAAGGAAGAAGAATAGAAGGGATAGGGTCTGAAACTTATCACCTCGAAACCAAACAACAACAAAAAAACAAAAGATGATAAGCACAGGGGACTAAAACAAAATGAATCAAAAGACAAAACTTGATGCCAAACAGGCAAATGAAACTAAACACTCAAACAATATGAAATGAATAAGCACAAGGAAGTGAGGTTTAGCCTTATACAACGTTGTGTGAGTCTAAGATATTTAGCTCACATCTCAACACAAAGAAACACTTCTCATCTAATGGTTTCGTGAAAATATCAGCCAATTCATCTTCAGTTCTGACATGACTAATAACAATATCTTCATGTTGAACATGATCACGAAGAAAATGATGGTGAATGTCAATATTCTTCGTTCAAGAGTGTTGCACTGGATTGTGAGCAATTTTGATAGAACTCTCATTATCACATAGAAGGGGAATATTCTTCACATGAATACCATAATCTTCCAGCGTCTTCTTAGGCCAAAGGATCTGAGTACAACATGAGCCAACATCAATATATTCGGCTTTAGCAGTAGATATTGATACACAATTTTGTTTCTTCGAAGCCCAACACACAAGAGATCCAAGAAAATGACAAGTTCCTGAGGTAGATTTACGATCGACTCGATCACCATCCTATTCCGAATCAGGATATCCAATGAGATCAAACTGAGGACCTTTGGGATACCAAAAGCCCAAAGTAGGTGTGTGAGCAAGATGTCGACGAATTCGCTTTACATCAATATGGTGTGATTCTTTTGGATTCGCCTGAAATCAAGCACAAATACATACTGAAAACATAATGTCAGGTCTAGATGCACAAGGATATAAGAGAGAACCAATCATAGACCAATATTTCTTTTGATCGAAGGGGTTGCCCTTCTCATCTACATGAAGAAACCCACTGGTTGGCATAGGAGTCAGTGAGTCCAAACTTATTCAGGCAATCCTTGAGACATTTTTCTTGAGATATGAATGTCCCATTCTTCTATTGACGAATCTGATGTCCAAGAAAGAACTTCAATTCACCCATCATAGACATCTCATATTTCATCAACATCATTTTGGAAATTTCTTCGCTGATATCAGGGTTCGTGTAGCGAAAAATAATATCATCTACATATATCTGACACACAAATAAATCACCATTATAGGATCGAGTGAAAAGAGTTGGGTCAGTTGTTCCTGGTTTGAAGCCCTTCTTGAGAAGAATGTCTTTAAGAGTTTCATAACAAGAACGAGGTGCTTGATTTAACCCATAAAGAGAATTGTGCAACCTGTACACCATGTCAGGATTCTTCGGGTCTTCAAAACCTGGTGGTTGCATAACATATACTTCTTCCTCGATTTCACTATGAAGAAAAGAACTTTTGACATCCATTGTATATAGAAAAATACCAATGTAATCTGCAAAGGCAAGCATAACACAAATGGATTCGAGAAGAGATACTGGAACATAAGTTTCACCAAAATCGATACTTTCGATTTGAGTGTAACCTGTGCAATAAGTTGTGCGTTGTTTCTTACCACAATACCATCTTCTTCTTTCTTGTTGCGAAAGATCCACTTCGTACCAACTATATTTTGTTTTGTGGGATCAGGTCTCTCAACAAGGGACCAAACTTTGTTTCTTTCGAACTGATGAAGGTCTTCGATCATAGCAGTTAACCAGTCTGGGTCCTTAATGGCTTCATCGAACTTTGATGGTTCTAACATGGAGACAACCCAAAAATTTCCACAAAAATTAGCCAAACGAGTATGAGATCGACTAGTGGGATGACCTGGTTGAAGAATTTCTTTGAGGATCGAATCAACAACTACTCTTCTTCGATCTCGAGATAATGCTACTCTTAGAACTCGAGACAAAAATTAGCCAAACGAGTAATTTGTTTTCTTGTGGCTCGGGATCTTCTTCAGGCTAAGCTTGTCCTTCAGGGTCACCATTTTCTTTGTTCATGGGTTCTTCTTCGTCCTGTCCATCATGGTCTTCGGGATTTTGATCTCCAGCGCCCCGTGCTATGTGTGGGAACATTGGATCATCATCATCCTTGTTATTTTGACGAGGATTTCGTTTGACAAGGAGAATATCTCCAATAGACATGGACCTGATCACTTCATCCAAAGGAGGTTCATCTAGATCATGAGGCAAATGCTCCTTTTGAGAGACAATAGTTTCATCAAACCTCACATATACAGTTTCCATAACTTTCCCAAAGTGACAGTTATATACTCTGTAAGTGTGAAAGTTCGAGCCGTAACCTAAGAAAAAACCTCCATGTGCCTTAGGGGAAAATTTAGAGCTATGATTCACATCTCTAATAAAACATTGAGCACAAAAATCCCTAAGGTATGAAACATTAGGCTTGTTACCAGTGATAAGTTCATCAGAGGTTTTCTTCAGGAACTTATGAAGGTAAACCTTGTTGATGATGTGGCATGCAGTGTTAATTGCTTCGTCCTAGAACCTTATAGGAGTCTTGTATTCAACAAGCATAGTTCTGGCCATTTCAATAAGAGTATGATTCTTTCTCTCAACAACACAATTCTATTGCCGCGTATAAGTAGTAGATAATTCATGAAAGATACAATAATCATCAATAAATTGTTCGATATGAGTATTCTTGAATTTAGTTCCATTATCACTTCGGATGTGCTTCACTTTCAGTTCATATTCATTTTTGCTCTCTTTGTGAATGACTTCAAGATTTCGACAACTTTTCTATTGTCATCTAGAAACAAAACCCAAGTGAAGCGAGAAAAATCATCCACAATAACGAGACCATACTTGTTACCTCCCAAGCTAGCATAATTTTGGGGACCAAATAGATCCATACACTAGTGCAGAAGGTAGCTATCACGATACTCCTTTCCCAGTACCTTGACCGAAACTGTTTGCGAGGCCATCAACGCAAACGGTATAAATAAAAGACTGTGTGCTCCAAATTGAACCGTCTGGGAAACGTACGCGAACGACCACAATTCTATAAATTATTGCGTGGGTGATGTAGGGCTGACTGGTCTTTGAAAATCTATCTCGGATACCTAGAGTGAAAGCCCACAGTTGCAAACAATGCACCACTAGACTTTTATCACAATCATTAATGTTTCCTCATATGTTTGGGATACCTAATCGACCGGGAACGCTTCTGAAAATCCATTCGTTGGCGGGAACAAAGATGACAATTCGACCAAGGAACCGTCCACATATATATTCATAAAAAACCCACGATCGGAAACAATGAACCGCTAGCCCTTGTTACCAATCGATTGTGGTTACTTAAATGTGTGGGATATGTGCTTTATCAGAAACGCTTTTGAAAATCTACGTTTTAGTGTTGGACAACACACTGTTCGTACAATAAATTGTGTGTGATGACAGTAAATAACACCGATATCTTCTTCAAATGAATCACTAGCTTCTTCTATGTATTTTCTATTTATTTAAAATTTCGCTAGTTTCTCTTAGCAGACGTTCTGAAGTACAAATTTGTGTGTGATGATATGGTGTAACACAAACAAGTAAGTTTTTGAAAATGTCTGCTTTGTAGGCACACTGCAACCAAACGAGTATAATTCTTGACTATTTACAAACACCACATGTGTGATACCTTGTGCACTTTTTAAAAAAATTGAAGGAAAGAGTAACGAGAACCTTGAGATATAGATCGCCACACATCATCCGCTCGTTCGTCTTCCTTGTTTCGACTTGTACCCGCCGACGACTTCTAGTCAAACAGATCGAACACCGCTTGATCGTTTGTGATGGCTACAAGTACGCTCACGTTGCAGCTGCGAGCAACCGCGAAACCTTCCCGCTTGCAACCGCGCAACCTTCCTGTCCGTAGCCAACAATTCCCAATGCGGGCCATAAAGAGTGTCAATGTCGGGGACACAGGAGCCGCATTCACATCCCCTTCTTTTGCCCTCTCTTCCCATAGATCAACAATGGGTCCGGTCCGCCGTACCCCAGCCAACTTTACCCCATCAGCTGATGGTGAGGTAGTGACTCCGCCTGCAGATCCGCCGGCAGTGCCGGACAACTCCTTGCTAGTTGCAGTGGTACCTCGGGCGATCCGCACTCCTTGACGGTATGCAGGCCTAAACGCTTGCTCCCGGAACGCAGGTCGCACAACGTGCAATGAGCACAACCCGCACTCCCACTGCGCTGTCATGCACGCGCGGACTCTCCAGGCGCAGGCGCGCGCAATGGAGGCGGAGGTGCGCACCATCCGAGCGATGGCGCGCGACAGGCAGGAGGATGGAGCATGCAGGAGGAGGGGAGCAGCCTCCGGGCGCAAGGGCCGGGGGGCGGCATGCAGGCGCCGGCGAGCACCATTCAAGCGCCGCCGAGCACATCCAGGAGTCTGCCAACACATTCAGGCGCCGGCGAGAACCATCCTGGCGCTGGAGATCGCCACACAGGGTCCCCCGGGCTTAGGCGACGACAACGGTGACAACCTAGAGCGCTGCAATGCCTTCCTCGCGCAGGAGGAGGAAAACCATACGGCTATGGCACTGGCAGCTTCCGTGGGTGAAGAGGAAGATCGTCAGCGTGATCTGGTGAAGTACAAGGAAAGCGAGCACTTCGCGGCTGGAGGAGGATGCCCGTAGACGGAGGAGTTTCTCCTCCGGTGGCCCCAACTGATTTGCAAGCGCTGCAGGGAGCTCTTAGCTGGTAGTAACTATTTTGGGTTCATCAATATATCGTCGATGGACTGCTAGCGTAGTTTAAATGATCTAGATACGAGGGTAAAAGCTAGTTTAGGGTTTACTTTGGGTTAGTTATGATATTTGAACTAATTGGAGAAAAGGAACCATGCTCCTTTATGCAATGGATATCTATGTTATGCAATGAAAATCTATTGTCAGTGAATCCTATGCGTGTAATCCTCTTGTTTGATTGATTGCCAGATGCAAATCCTTGTTCAGATACAGATGAACAAAAATACACGGGTCATTAAAACAGATTGTTGGCAATGCGCGCCCGCCTTCGCCAGGATTTTCATTGCTCCTTTCTCGCTCCATTTTGCGAGGAGGAATAGTAGTTGCCTTACGGTAGAAGGCTTGGAGGAGTTGGTGAGGAGCGGTGGTGCGTGCTCCTGGAACGCGGCCATCTAGTCAACCCTGAGCACACGCCACGCCTCTCCCTTCTCATCATCGTAGAGCTAGCGAGCCTAGCTTGTAAAATAATTGCACTTATTCATGTGGCTTCGAGCTTGCGATGTGAAATAAGGAAGAACAGGTAGTAGTATTTGGGAGCGGTGAGTGGGGGAGGGGTTTCACATCAAACGCCATGTCTAACAGTGAGCTAGCAGTAGTTCGGTGAGGAGCCCTGGTGCGCGCGTGCTCCTGCCACACTGTCGTCTAGTCAAACTTGTTCGCACGCCTTGCCTCTCCCATCTAATCACCGTACTGTGCGTGTGGACAGTACCGAGGCTAGCTGCTAGTAGCTAGACGCAGAATAGTAATTTTTTGCGGTGAAGTCTACAACGGCTGAGAACAAATCATGTGAACAATGCAAACGATTTATTACAGGTTCCATGCTACATAGTTCATCGCCGCGATACACTAGAGTTGTTTCTCAACTAAAACCATAAAATCTTAAAACTTCAAACTTAAACTAGATAGGACTGGCGCCTGGAGGTGATGATCGACGGCGGCTCATGAAGACGGTGTTGAAAGCAGACTCAAGGCTTGCATGCTGCGGGGAAGGACAAGCTCGCCGCCTTGTAGAGGGTTTAGGCAAGCGTGTACTCATGTAGCACCTTGTCGAAGCGATCGGCGACGCCGCCCTCCGAAACGGCCAACAGCTCTTCCTTCGCGGCATCCAGCATTATCTGAGCCTTACACAACATCTGGGATGACGGATATATGTGTTATTGGAGGTAGCAGGTCACCCAACCCTCGCCGTCAGCTTCAATATAGCGCGGCCTCTTCAAACTGCGCGATGGATCCATGGCAGGCAGAGGGATCGAGCTATCGTCGCCTCCGCCGCATCCTCCACCTCCCAGAAGGCTTGATAGCTCGTCGACAGGCGAAGGTATTTGGCTGTCATCAACATTGTCCGCTATGTCTCTTCCCCGTCCTCCAACTCCCACAGGGCTTGACGGCTTGTCGACGGGCGGAGGGACAATTTGGCTACAGTCGTCCGCTAGGCCTCCGCCGCATCCTGCACCTCCCACGAGGCTCGACTGCTCATTGACGGGAGGAGGAATCGAGCTACCTTTCTCCGCTTTTCCCCCGCCGCATCCTCCACCGACTGCAAGGAGCGACGGCTCATCGAAGGGTAGAGGGGTCGAAATGACATCGTCGGTTTTTCCTCCACCGCATCCTCCACCTCCCCCTTCTCCCAACATGGATGTAGGCTTCAGAGGACTAGGAAATACGACAGGAATCTATGGCCGGAGGACGAATGGGAGATGTGGTGAAGGTGCTGTCAGAACCCCAATTTGGGTAAGTGCTAGGGTTTGAGTGCCCCTTAGCATCATGTGAAAAAATTAAAAAGAAATTCAAAATGGGGAAAGCAGAAAGCCCTAAAGAATTTAATTCAAATGGCCAAACAAAAATTTCTTCAAAAAACTCCTCTGGTATTTTTGAAAAGTCTTAAAAATATGCATGATCACATATAAAGTGAAGTGGGTCCCACTGCATGCACCAAGATTTCTAAAAAATTCCAAACTAGGCTTGGAAATTAAATTAAACCCCTATTTGACTTGAAATTCAAATTGTTTGAATTTCAAAAATCTACAAAACTTGTGAGTGGTTAGATATGTATACTCTAAGTCCACATAAAAGTTTTGAAGATTTAATAAAATGCCTTGCTATTTATTTGGGGAAAAACAGATGGCAAAAAAAGAAAACAGAAACAGAAATAGAAAGAAAAACCTCAAGGTAGCCCACCCTACCAGGCCACTGGCCCAACTAACCCCCATTGCCCAGGCCCACCCCTCTCCCTTGTCTTCTTCCCCAGCGCCAGGAGGCTGTTGCCGTAGAGCGCATGCCGGCGCCCCCCCCCTTTCCACCTCGTGCTTGCTGAGCCCTCCCCCGTACTCTACACGTCGCCAGAAGACGCCCAGAAGCCCTTCCTTTCTTTCCCTTCTCTCGCAGTCTCTTCTCTCACTCTCCAAGTGCAAGCTCGCAAAGAACCGTGGGCCGCCGTGGATAATACTCAAGCTCCGGCGTGGCCAACAACGACGAGGAGACGAGACAAGTTGTCCGACGTGATCCCCGCTGACGTTTTCTTCGATTACCCCCTTCAATCGAGCTAATCCCGCTCCGGAGACGACGGCAGCATCGCCGGAACGCCGTCGGCCTCCATGGGCTCCGGCGATCGATTCGTCTCCTGCGCTGCACCGCTGGCTTCCCCGGGCCTTCCTTCGTGACCAGGGTGAGCTCCTGCGTCGTTTGCCCCATTCCGCGCCTCCTCCCATGCCCCTAATCATCGCCTCCGCCCTTCTGTAGCTCCGGCCGCCGCAAATTCTTCGTGGTCGTGGCCCGAGGGCACGCCGTTGACCCCCTGGTGCTCTAGCAGACGCGCGCCGTCGCAAGGAGTCCACCAGTGCTCCCCTTCCTCACCCCACGTTCCCTCTAGGCCATTCCGGCGAACTCTCCGGACGTCTCTAGTGAACTCCGGCGACCAGGCCACTAGAGGCCCTAACCGTGCACCTAACCCCCAGCCTAATGACCCACTAACAGAGGCTGACAGTGGGCCCTACCGCTAACCTAACCACTGTTAGTTTATAACTAACAGGGATTTAACCCCAGAGCCTATGACACCCTGACCCCACATGTCAGCCCCCCCTATGACATCACCCTTGCGTCATGCTGACGCCATAATTGGAAAAGAATTCGAAAGAAAAGAATTAAAGAAAATCTAGAAATTGCAGAAAAATAGCTAAACTTTGGAAATTCATAGAAAATTCATATTAACTCCAAATTGGAAAAATAATTTATGAAAAATGATCAGCAGAAAATGCTCTATCCAAATATCGAACTTTCAACCATGTTTGAGTTGATCTTAAATTGGGACCAGTAGATTTTGCTATTTGGTTTAATTGGAATTAATTCAAATTTAATTCAAATGATATTCCAATTTGAACTATTGCAATGCAAACCATTTCACTTGAACATCAGAGGCATATCATACACATGTCAAGATGGTTCACAAAGAACAAACAATAGAAAATGCAACTTGGCTAATTTGAACAACATATGGAGTTTGAATTTGCATTTCAAATGCAATACACTTCATTTAAATCAAATGTGCCACAAATCAGTAGCATTCACATCATGGACAACATGGTCATGTGCTTGTGAATTTAAATTCAATGTTGTCCCCCCCCTTTGTTGATGATTGCTCCGGTGACAGACGTTCCGAGACGGTGATCACCCCCGAAGATGAAGACCACCGTTAAGACCCGTGTATTGTCAGCAAGGAAAGCAAACCCCATTGATCATGTCTATAAAATCCTACTTCCCTCTCAGTCTCTCTTATGCATGTTTAGGAGATCACCGAGACACGTTCTTTCTCCTAGTTGAACCCATTCCGATGCATGACCTATCATGTTGTCACCGTATTAATAAAACCACAATCCTAGCAGATATAGGAGTTGAATGATGAGCATGTGGCCCCTGCAACTGTTACTGCTTATTGCTGCTTAGTGATACAATGAGGTTACATTGTTTGTGAGTCGGGATGGATATTCATAATGGTGCTGATGATAACGTGTTGGTGAATCCACCCTAAACAAAGGTGAACGATGAGAGGCTGTGTAGGAATACACAGTGGGTTGTCTCGTTGAACACTGCCCTAGGCCCCGAGTTCCTGTTTTGTGATCCAAGACAAAGAGTATGACCACATGTAGGGTTTATGGGAGCCCCGTTTGGCCTCTTTACGTACCCGATCCGGTCCAGGAGTCACAATAGATTCGGGCTTTACATTTGGCATGTGCATAGAAAAAGAATGAAGGAAATGTTGCATCATATAGATATGTGGGTGGACCTGTGAGGCAGAGAAACCATCTGTCAAAGGTGGCGTCTCGGTCCCTTGCATTATCTGAGTCCGTTTTGTAGAACCAGCCGGACTCTCGAGCGGTGACAAACTCAGGTAGTAGACTCCTGGATTAGAGAAGGTGATGTGAGGGTAGTGCCTTGGTTTCATTCCACGTCCGACACCCGCTTGAAGGGTGACAAGAATGAGGCGATAAGTGATGAAACGCGTGTGAAGATGTACACCCCTACAGGGTTAATAAACTATTAGAATAGCCGTTTCCGCGGTTATGGACTACTTGGAGACCTCTACTTGATTATTAGACAACTTGAATGGATACTCTAAAACTCGCAAGATAAGTGTGAGTGCTATGGTGTGCTTCCTCGTGGGAAGTCGAGGAAGTATCCATAGTGGTGTATTGGTTGGAGACTTGGTAGTGGACTCGTGTACGCTTCTTACCTCAAGTCTGGTACTCGTAGTACAGGACTAGCCAAGTCAAAGCTGGAACTTCTACATGTTGAAACCCCACCTCCCTTTACCTTGAAACTTGAGCATGAGTAGTATAGTTCTGATGTAAGTCTTGCTGAGTACGACTTTGTACTCACATTTTCTTATTCTATGTTTTAGATGAGAACCCAGACGCCGATGGAGTCACCGACCTGAAGCTCGACGTTGACCTTGGTAGTATAGTTCCAGACAGCAGTCTGGTCCCTCGTGGAAGGGCATGTTTGTTGAACAAGGCTTCTCTAAGCCATTTGTTAAACTTGTCTGTACTCAGACCTAATTTGCTTCCGTTGTATGATGTAATGTTGATCAAAGACTTGTGATCTTTGTATGCTCTATGTGTAATTCAATAAAGATATACTTTGTAGAGTTCATGTGATGAGTACCTGCAGTTTACACTAGACATGTATGTTGCGTGTATGTTTATAACGTGCATGTCTTAGTATGGGTTTTTGATAACTTAGTTGTGTTCTTGCCGGCGGTCTTTTATACACCAAGTGGCCCTTAGATGTGCACAGCTTGGGGCTTCGCGATGCGATTGCTCGTGACTCTGTCACGTGGCACACTTTGTTGTATGATTGATCCCGCCCGAGATCCCAACTAGGTGATCGGGCTGGAGTCTATTTATGTAAGTGATATGATTCAATGGATAATATGGTTGAGGAAACTTGTCTATGAGTATGGGATTTCACCACCCATAAGCATTTAGACTTGTGAGCGGACGATGAGGACCCATCTCAGTTGATCATCCAGCCTGGAAGGGATGCCCCTCACGTACGAAGCTTTCGGAGAGTGTTCTGTGCTTGGCCTTGTCTGCTTAGACAAGTGGGTACGTCTCTCGGCTCTCCATATGGATTGAGTTGTGACTGGAATTACATATGCAAATTCCGGGTCCCGACAGGTGCATGCCGGGGTCGGTAGTGGGGCGTGTATGGGGTGGAGGATATTTTCCTTAGACCACCCTTTCGTAGACCAAATAATATAGGTTCTTTGGACAAAATTGCATTTCCTTCAAATTTTCATTACATTAAAATTCTACTCCCATCGGGAGCGCCCTGTCACCACTAAAACAGAGCACAAGGC
This sequence comes from Bromus sterilis, assembly GCA_950022295.1. Lineage (NCBI taxonomy): Eukaryota > Viridiplantae > Streptophyta > Magnoliopsida > Poales > Poaceae > Bromus > Bromus sterilis. The sequence goes on along the minus strand of OX465596.1, from coordinate 150,260,840 downwards.
AGCACAGACTAAACTCCAAGGGTGCGACTGGCTACTCCCCTCCGAAAGGAACAGTACATCTACGGGGCTCGAGTGCTCACTCGCCCGAACGACAAGGTGCTCGAGTGACTACTCGCACTAACTTAAAAGACCCAGAAGAGAGGAAAACGGGCTCCCCGTTCGAGCGCTCAGACGCTTCGCGGGTGCTCACACTAGTCGCCCACTCGACGGATTTTCGAGTGGGTGCATCTTATACTTACTCCTCGCCTGAGCACTCGAACGCTCCGCGAGTGACCACTATCAGTCCACTCGATCGTTTTCCGAGTGGGTGCATTCTATTTTTGCACATGCACCTACAAACATTTCCTGGGCTACGATACACTGCACCCCAGATGACGCGCAGACTTGCGCATAGGTAAGATCCCACTGCACAGACCGCCGGACCGGGACTTGCCGCAACGCGACTTCACTCCCGAAGGTTCCATGCACGGTGCATGATGAAATGTTAACCACTAACAGACTCGTTCGGGTCGTATTCAGCACTTAAATTGTCGGCATTGATCATGTAAGCCCTGTAGCGGCATGGGCCTTGCTCGACACTAGTCATATCCAAGTTCGTGTCGAGGGACGCGAGCTTGATTGGGCTACTGAGGTATTTTCCACCAGCACAATTCACCAAGGCTCCACCTGTCGAGTGCCTTGGCCCTTTGATCTTATCATCTCTGGAAAAACTATCTCTCATGAACAACAGATGATGACTTGCAACAACGCGACACGCACTACTACGGCTGATTACAGGTTTGAGTCCTTGCGCGACTCTTCGAGTCCCCCAGGCACTTGGGGGCTACTGACGAGGGGGTGTCCCCACAACTCCTACGGATGAGGGTTCCTGGTGCGTGTCAAGACAGAAGGCCCACTAGAAGCTTCGACTGACCCACGACTGGACCACTCGAAGCACTGACGGTCCCACCGAAGTACGAGTCCTCAGCGATATGGAAACCAAGGCTTGGTGTCCAAGACAAAAGCTAGATTAGGAAACTTCCTCTCTAGACCTAGGTGGACTTTACGAGACCCATCCTAATATATAAAGGCTGGGAGAGGGGACGTCTAGGGTATCCAATCTCATAGCAACACCTCCGGTCTCGAGCGATCTCGCCTTGACCGCCACTGTAATCGCCTCCACCATAATACAAAAGAGAAGAAAGTAGGGGTTTTACCAATCGACGGCCCTGAACCAGGGTAAATCCATGTCTGCTGTTAGCCGACGAGCATCGCCAACCTGCACCTCTCTCTACGATCTAAACCCAGGGTACCTTACCATGAGATTTTCCAAGGCCGATCCTCGTGAACACGCGACAAAGCTTCTCTAAGGTCGACGGAACAGGGTCCAAAGGATAAATCTCGGAGAATATGTTACTGAAGAATCTACAGCAGTACTCAATGGCCTTTGGAACTTTGTTAGCTCGCAAGCGAAGGACAGCAAAAGCACGGGCTCGCTCCCTATCCATCCACAGGGGATTTTAATCCTGCACAACCAGGTCATCCAGCCGCGGCAACTCCGACTACACCGCCTCCTCCTCCTTGCGGATCCGGCCAGACAAAACTTCAAAAGGAATCAGTGGACAAACATTCAGGAAGAGTGAGTAAAAGAGGCACATGTGACATCATACTTAACGCTTACCCTTCAGAATACCAGACAGCTTTGGCAGCCAAGCCACCAAACCATCAAGCACGGCCTCAGCTTGCTCCCGCTTCGAACGCAAAACTGCAACCCTGCCTTTGAGGCGGGTGTTATCGCGCTCAACATCCTTAAGGTGCACTCAAAGGGTCTCATATGCATCCTCGCGAGCATCCTCCTTCAAAGACCTCCAAGTTCGAGGAACGCTCGGGGTGGCCTATTGCACGATGAAGAGAACACGAATTCAAAGATGCAGCAAAAGTAAAATCCTTGGGGGCTGAATGGCGTCACAACATTCTTAGGTGCTCTCTCAGAAAGCAGTTCATTACAAGAAAACAAATATTGTTCAAGGGCACAGCACCCAGCAAAAGATCAAGCTAAACTACTTGGCATTGTCATTATAGAGGAACTCCTCTTCCAAAACCACTTGAAGACGGCGCGCCAAGTCAGTAGCTCGCATACTCTGCTCATTAGTCTAATTGGGCATGGCCTCCACCATATCATCATCGATCGACACACCATGCCCCAAAAGAACAACAAGTGAGGTCGCGAGACCAGTCACCACAGTTTCACGGATGAAGCCCTCAAGGAAGCCACCATCCGAACCAAAAGTAGCTTCTAGAGGACCATGACCTTCAGGAATGGTCCCCTCTAGAGACACGTTTTCATGCAGAAGCTTGAGCACGATAGTCGCTCCCTTAGCAGCAGCCTTGGCAGACTCCACCGCACCCGCCAAAGCATCAACGGTCCGTGAAGAGAACTAGATCCCTCGGCGGTAGTGACCATAGTCTCAGCACCCATGGCTCCTACAAGAGAAAGAATTTTAGATCAAAGACTGCGTCAAGAGCATTTTGAAAAGAGACACAACAAAAAGGCCCACCTGACAAAGCACCCGCTAGAGTATGGAGAAGGTCAGCCTCATACACCTCAGCTTGCTCCAAACGGCGAATTTACTCTCCCTCCTGTTGAAGACGCTCGACTTCACCTTGACGTAGCTGGAGCTCCTTCTCCTTCGACTCCAAACTACTCCCAAGCAACACAAGCTCCTCCTCCACCTCAGCAACCCGACTCACGGCCTTCTTCTTCCGACCTGCAAGAGAGACTTGTCACCCAAGCACCCGCTATAACTACACAACCAACATTCATGGAACAAAAACAAGACTCACTGGCCATGTGGGTAAGCTTGTCCTAAACATCATCATGAGCAGCTTTATACCGATCAACGTCAGTAAGCACTCGTCCGCACATATGTGATGATGCCCGAAGAGGTGTCGAGTGAACCTTTGAATGTAATGACCCTTTTGGAAATCTATATATAAAATCTTTTGCATGGAGCTGACTAGAATGCACGAGTAATTACCTTTTCTTTTCATCTGTTGTCCTTGATGATGTATCGGGTGCGCGACAGCTCTCCCAATGGGAGTAGCCCCCGAGGATACATTCAATCATTAACGATTGGGTGGAGGCTATAATCCATTAAGTGTTTACCAGGTGCACTATGTTGTGCTTGGCAGGAGTAGCCCCCAAAGCTACTCGCGACCACTTAAGGTCGAGTATAGGCTCATGAATTGTAACACTGAGGCTCCCCTCCGGGAGTCCTTTTGCGTGACTTTTTAATTCTTCTGAAAATCAATCTCTGAAATTTTCAGGTCATTTGGAGTTGTGCAGATATGTCCACTCTATGTGCACTTTTTCCCTGCTGATTCCTGGTCCTGCTATTTCGGCACCAACAAGTTGTAAACTGTGTAAAATAAGCCAAAACACCATGAGAGAGGCATCATAATATGAAATATATCAATCAATAGTGGTGAATTATGATACAAAATAGTGACGCATTTTGGACGTATCAGGTATCTTCACCGAGGGAAATTTACCGATGTCCGCATCGTAACCTTCCACTTGTTGTAACCAGCGAGGATCTATTATCTACACCCATCACCCCTTATGCGTCTGGAAATAATGACCTATCTCATGATTAACTTTGATCCCTACATGACCTTTTTGTGTAAATGATTTGACCTGTTTTCTCCAGATCGCATCAAAACCCTTCATACGCAAAGCCTGTTGTAAAAATGACCATTTGACTTCATCGTAAGCCTTTTGAAAATACAGTTTGAAGGAAACTCCATCTAGTTTCTTCAAGGGATATTTATATAAATTTTTCTGAATAATGAATATTCCCTCTAGGATATATCGTCCGAGCATGAAAGTCATTTGACAGGGTTCTACGACTGTATACGCGATCTGTGTGAGCCTATTAGTACCAACTTTAGAGAAAATCTTGAAGCTCACATCAAGTACACATATCGAACTGAATTTCTCAATGCAAACTGCCTCATCGTTCTTTGGTAGAAGTGTGATAGTACCAAATTTCAGCTGGAACAAGTTATCCTAATCTAAGAACAAAACATGGAACATGAGTTAAAGTTTACCTTTAATAGTATGCCAACACCTCTTGTAGAATTCAGCAGGAAAACCATCCAGACCCAATGCTTTGTTATTCTTCATTTGAGTTATTGCCTCAAACACCTCCTTCATAAAAAAAGATGACGATAGAATCTTGTTCTCATCGGCCCCCGGTTGACATTAGAACTAGCCATGGGCAGCCCATCCCGGACAGCCCGACGGGACCAGTCCCCAAAATCTTGGGTCGGGTCAGGCCGTGCCGGGCTTGCACATCGGGTTGGGCTCGGGCCTTAAAATCAGTCTAAATGCACTAGTCGGGCTAGGCTCAGGCTTTAAAAAAATGCGAAAAAATGAAGATGCGGGTCGGGCCATATCGGGCTTTCTCGGGCTCGGGCCCGATTTCTTCAATTTTTTGGTTCGGCGGGCTGAGCTCGGGCCTAGTTTCTTCTGCCCCAGGCTTGTTTAGGCCCGGCCTGAAATATTCCCAGGTGTAGTTGACATAAATCCCCAACCAAAAGCTCATCTAGCAAGACAAATTTCTCCTCTGGTTCCCCAAAGAGTACTTTGTAAAATTCTAAGATATACAATTTTAGGTTCTCGTGCCCACTAATTGTACCCTCATCTTGTTCTAGCTACAAAATTTTATTCTTCCCGTTTTTTTTCCTTCGCGATCAAATGGAAAAACAGGTGTTATTATCTCCCTGAATAACATTCCACACTCTTCCCCTAAGCGCCCATTTTATCCCTTCTTCCATAAGAAGCTTTTGTGAATTTTCCTTGGCATCACGCTAAGCTAGATGGCCGATCGTGTCGAGCGCATTGATGACCTCATCTTTTAAGTCTAGCTCATTGATAAGATTGCGTAGTCGTTCATTTTCTTGTATGTATATGCCACTTTCATGTTTTTGGCCAGCCCCGCAAGAACTACGCAATTTACGAATTTTAAACTTCCATCTGTCAATATTTGATTAACTTATATTATCCTAAGCACATTCCCTAGTTATGAAGTCAAGGAAGTCTTCCCTTTCGAACCACACCAATTCAAAAGAGAAGGTGCTTTTGTTGCCTACATGGTCCGCATCCCCGGTGTCAAGAAGGAGAGGGTATGATCAGAAATCCCTCTTTGTAACGCATGCACCTTTACGAGAGGGAACTTGTGTTCCCAATGCACACTAGTCAGAACACGATCCTATTTCTTGTATGTTGGATTCTCTAGGCTGTTCGCCCAAGTGAATTGTCCACCTGTGAGATCAAACTCTCTCAGATCAAGATTCTCAATGATGGAGTTAAACATAAATGACCACCTCCCATCAAACTTATCGTTATTTTTCCTCTCGCACATCTAATCATGTTGAAATCACCGACAACCTTTCATCCCCATAGATCCTCACGGTATCTGCTTGGAATGTAGGTTTTAGTTCAGGTTGTGTTGCACCATAAACAATAACTAGAGCCCACCTAAATCCATCAACTTTCTACCTAACATGAAATTAGATAGCAAAGTCCCCCAAGCTTAACATTACCAACTTCAAGGGCCTCGCAATTAAACCTAAGAAAAATTCCGTATGATCTTCCTCGTGGTGGTAGAAAATGCCAATAAAAATCTAGTTCACTAGATACTGTCCGAGAAATTTCAAAGTAAAATTATCTCTACCTATCTCTAGTAAAGTAACGACGTCCGGTTTTTCTCTCTAAACGTATTATCTAGAAACTTACGTCTAGCCAAGTTCGCAAGACCTTCTCTAGTCCAAAAGATGTACCATAGAATTTATTTTGAATTTGGTACACACTCCAATGCACCACGTATTCTACACAAATCTTTATATCCCAATTTTATTTTTGTTGATCCAGTACGACCTCTCTGTCTGCATGACTGAGATCAATACCATATGCCAAGCTTGGTGTATAGGTGCCACATGCTCCTCTAAATCCAAAGCCTCCCCATCGATGACACTAGGGGGATTAAATCCTCGCACAAACACTCCAAAGAACGTACTCCTAGCTCTTGTACTTAATTATCATTCATAGGTTTTACAGCCGCAATATTCCTAAGTACCTCCAAAGCTCTATAAGCCTCAAGATCAAGCAGTTCATTTACCGGCATAATATTCTTTGGACTAGTAACCTCTAGAGAGACCTCAATATTATTAGCATTACTAACTATATCGTCTTCTGAATAATGAAATACATAAAAACAAGTGTTTACGGACACACCTGTAGTGGTTTTATATGTTAAAGTTTGACAACTCGCATAACCCGCTCCACCCACACCTTGTATACTTGAATGCATTGGGAATGCCTAGGTTATGCTAGTAACATCGCCATTGACACCAAAATTTTCGAGGTACACTAGCAGGCTTTAAAAATAAAAATAAATAAGGTAACTGTAAGAATAAACTGGGTGGATGGTAACTTATTTTGATGAGCCATTTATAAGTCCTAAAAAAACTAACCTTTATATATTGCACATAACAAAGCATTACTAGCATATTATAGATTACTACACTTTATATCTTATGCGTTATTGCATATGTGTCGTCGTATTGTGACGGCAGATGCCATGGGGATGGCTAAGATAGGGGGAAAGATCTGAGGAGAGTGTCGATGGTGCCGGAATCAGGATTGGGCACAAGCACGGTGAGACACCACGATGTACCTAGGTTTGGAGCTCTCCGTAGAGATAACACCCCTACTCGTGCCGAGCTATACGAATGCATTAACTCGAGCTACAACCAATGCTCCTTGAGCTATTTGAGAGGAAGGAGGAGATGGCCTAAGGCTCTGCTCTCTTCTGCATCTCTGCTGGTGGGTGAAGTGGAGTAAATGAGGTTGTCCCCTCTCACAGGAGGGGAGCCCTGGGTTCTTATAGTGCGAGCCCATGGTACTAAGGTAATTACAAAGTAGAAAGGGGCCCAGCTGTAAGCCTCTGGAATCCTTCCGGGGCCCGCCGACTGCAGCCCACCGGCTACCTAGGCCTAGATTTGTAGCACGCCTAGTTTGTCCTGAGAATCTTCTAGCTTGTAGGTCTTGATAGCTCTATGGGTAGGCAAACGGCATGGGCAGGGCTTTGTCTTGTCGGCCGTGCTGTCAGACCGGTGTGGGAGGGGACATCACACGCCCGAAAGATCGGCGATGGAACATGTCTTCTCTGCCATGTGAATCTCTCGGGATCGATCATTTATGACCTCGGGCCAGGTGCGCCAACCTGGCCATTGCTCAACTCTTGGTGCTAGCTCGGAGCAGGCGGGATGCGCCTGGGCCGATTGCTCGCAGCCGTTCACCGATTTCTCCCTCCTAAGCAATCGGCAACCGGTCTGGTTAGCTCGGCCCAGGTGCCACTGATGGCCCTCTGGAGTTTGCACTTTGTCTTGAAAGGTTGTTTCTCCTGGGTGACCCTACCCGGGGGTCATTCCCCGATAGTAGCCCCCAAAGTTGTAGAGGTCCCGGGATCGTCCGATTGGAATGCTTTTGCAGGTTTTTACCTTAGAGACCTTGTCTTGTCTTTCCTGTCTTGCTTAAGTCTCATCAAGTGCCTCATGCCGAGCTGATTTCGCAGTCTCGCCGAGTGCGTTTGGCCGACGTAACCATGAGCTTTTCCGGATGCCCCGTGCCGAGATGACCACTGACTTGGCCGAGTGCACTTGATCTGTTCAAATTTTATTCTCTCCGGATTCTTCGTGCCGAGTTTCCCGTAGGCCTCGCTGAATGCATTCCAATGGTTATCTCTGACTAGAACTTGACCGTCGCACATCGCTCCGATTCCGCCGCGAGAAGTTAATGCCCTAGGTCCCACGACCCACGCGCGACGCGACGTTACCGCAGTCCTCGGGCCATACACGCATACCTCAGCTCCTCCTCTAGATCTTCTACGCCTGTTGCCGCCGTGGCAAAGCCCGATACACACTGCGATCGGTCGACACACGGGCCATAGTGTATACACCTGATCTCACTCGCCCCCCGCCGCCCATAAGTTGGAGAGGGACAAGATCGGGCTGGCCTCCGTGCCTCCATTCTTTTCTTCTTCCTCGCTCTCGCTCTCTAGATTCCGCCACCATCGCCCTTGCTCCCTGCTCTGGTCGTCGCCTCCACCACCCATCTTCTCTCCTACCTCTCGCCATCGACACCTCCCTCATTGGTGCTCGCGGCTCACGACCAACGCCTCCCAAGATTTCTTCCGCCGCTACAGTGGAGGACATTGAGATGGCATCCACTGCCGCTGCTGCCTCCAGTCGCGGTCCCTGTAAAGGCTCTGTGGTGACCAAGATGGAAATCCATTAGCTTATCCGTGCCCGCAAGATGCCGAGGGATATCGAGTGGCGCGTTCCCGGCCCTGAGCTCACGCAGGAGCCGCAGGACGGAGAGCGTGTCGACTTCGTCGCCCACTTTGAGCGTGGGTTTGGGCTGCCAATGAGCATATTTCTCCGCGAGTTCTTGGATTTCCACCAACTCCAACCGCACCACCTCGCCGCCAACTCGATGATGACTCTGTCCGGCTTCGTGACGCTATGCGAGGCCTACCTCAGCGTGAGGACAAGCTTAGGCTTGTCGAAAAGGCTCTTCCACCTCTGATCTCACATGGTCGGGAACGAAGTCATGATCCTGAATCAGAAAGCTGCCGAGCCGCCCTTTGCTAAGGACAAGGTGATCACCTTTTGCGGTGGATGCATCATCTAGCCCAACCGGACTCCCTATACAACTCCCAAGCCGCTGCAATCGTGCAAGGAGTGGCATGCCACCTTTTTCTACGTGAAGTAGCCGGAGTTCGAGCTCACCCCGCCGACTGCCAAATACCAGCGGAAGACCAAGCCCGGCGATGGCGACACCGACCTGGACGATCAAGTCAAGCGGATGACCGAGATGATTCAGAAAGGATTGCACGTTGCCGACCTGGTTGTCGCGTGGATCACCCTCCGAGTGGTCTCGCTTCAACGTCGATGCCACCAGATGTGCGACATGGGTACTCGCAAGGATCCGCCTCGGAGGAGGTGCGCGCTCGAGTGGTCGATCTGACCGACGCCCCATGCCCCGATCCATTTGAGTTCGTGATGAGGTGCTACAACCGGAAGAGACCCCCGCTAGTGGTATTTTCCAATTCCTGATCCTCTTTTCAATTTTTTTCTTGCTCTGACTTCTAATTTAGATTGGCTGATTCTGCAGCTTTTCATTAGGTCGACCGTAATGCAAGATGGCCAGGCAGTCGGCACATTCCACCCAGACCGCTTCGACGACGATCGCGAAGACCTCGAGTACGTCACTCCCACCGACTACGGGAACGAGGCCAGGACGGCTTCTCTCAGCGCCGGTTGGAAAAACAAAGGGGGTACGTTTGATTTCTCACTTGAACGCTTCATGGAAGAATGGAGTGACGATGACATCTCGCTGTTATAACGACGGACCAGTGATGACAATGGTGAGTCGCCCGAGAGCTCTTCTCAATCATCGGAGGAGCGTCCGGTTGATCAGGCCACCACCAGTGCTTAGGCAGATCCAACTGCCACCCAGACGCCTCTGACTGCGCCCGAGAAAGCTGCAACCGCTCCCCCACCAAAGGCAGCCATGCCACCTTCTGGTGAAGATACGGCGCTGACTGCTCCGAGCGCCTGATCGGCTCCTGCCGCTTTTCTTTTGCTGCAAACTCTGTCATACTTTTAGTAAATCGCAAGTGCACCCACTTGGGGTGGTTTATCTATAATGAACATATTCAGCCTTCGGCCCCGTACTTTGGATGACATGTTTGCTTTATCATGCATATCCTATTTTCTTGCCTTTGTGTTTTTCACTTGCGGCTTTTTCTCAGCCTTTTTTCTCTCACGGTCGTGTGCTCCTTGCCAACCGGACAGCCGATCTGAGGTCTGTAGCTAGATCGAAGAGTGGGCCTTAAGAGAATAGGGTAGATACTCTCAAGCTTTGTGTGCTTGAGACAATTGAGCCGATTGCGCTGTGTCGGTTGCTAGAGAGCTGGCCTAAACACAATTGGGAAAAACTGCATTCGTCCATACCCCAACTTCAACATATTTCAAAATAACTTCCAGATACCGGCGTTGACCGGCCCTTCCCTGCCCGACACTACAACCGACCTTCGGCCTACATCCGGATTAGGTAGGAGATCGGCCAAGAACCATCACCCTTAGCAATTTTTGAAACATATCTAAGTGGGTTTGGCTGATCAGTCCCCGAGCCTTCTTTTGTCGACTGTGGGACCGAAATATAAAACATGTTCATCTAGATCACGTACAAGACAATTGAATGCGATCTCATGGATGCATGACAACTTTATTGATAAACTTTGAAGTGATAAAGATAGGCATAATAGCTCGGCATTCCAGGGACTCTCCATTTCGACTACTGAAGTATCCACATGTCGAGGCCCCTTTGTGCAATCGATGAGATAATATGCATTGTGCTTCAGAGCTCGGCTGACAAAGAATGGACCTTCCCAAGGAGAGGACAACTTCTGTTGGCCCGCCGATTTTTCAATTCGGCGGAGCACCAAATCGCCCTCACGAAAATCGAGGGGGAGGATCTTCTTGCTGTGATAGTGACGCAGCTTTTGCTGGTATATCACCGATCTGGATAGAGCCAGCATGCATGCTTCCTCCTTCAGATCGACGTCGTTCTCTTGAGATTCATTGGCTTCTGCCTCAGTGTATAGGGCATGACGAGGTGAATCGAACTCAATATCAGAAGGAATTATTGCCTTTGAGCCATTCACGAGGAAGAATGGAGAAAATCCAGTTGAACGGCTGGGTGTGATGCGCAAACTCCATAGCACAGCTGGAAGTTCATCAACCCATTCTCCGGGTGCTCTTTCTGGTGGTTCAACCAATCGGGGCTTGTTGCGTGATAAAATGTGACCATTTGCTATTTCTTCTTGGCCATTGGATTGGGAGTGAGAAACCGATGCTACATCCAACCGAATGCCCTGCTGAGATGCATATCGTGCCAGTGCCCCTTTCACGAAGTTTGTGAAATTATCGGTGATGATGTTGCGTGGCAGCCCATATCTGCTTGCAATGTCTGTTATGAACTTGACTGTAGTCGGACCGTCCAATTTCTTGACTGGCCGAGCTTCAATCCATTTGGTGAACTTGTCGACTGCGACCAGAACGTAAGTCAAACCGCCCTTAGCCGTCCTGAATGGTCCGTTCATATCCAGTCCTCCAAACAGCAAACGACCAGGTTATTGGGATGGTATTGAGTGTTGATGCCGGTTGCTGGCTGTTGGCTTTCAAACGCTAGCAACCATTGCAATGATTCACCAGATGTTCAGTTGTTGCCCTTGTCGTGGGAAAGTCATGACAGATGTCCTCATTGGAGAACTTAGTGTGGGGCCTTTGCTGCTAGGTGAATACGAGGAGAGAGTCGGCGAGATCACAAGACGCGAGATTTACCCAGGTTTCGGCCCCTCGAAAGGTAAAGACCTACTCCTGCTTTTCTATTATCGGGTGTCGATTTCTCCAATACGAAATGCGGAATCGCTACCCATAACTTGAGAAGATGTAAGTTGAGTTCTGCCTTTGAATCCCCGGGGTGTCGGCTTATATAGATGTCGGGTCCCTAGGGTTACATGAATTCGACTTTTACACGAGACGGAGTCCTAATCTAGTTACAAGTGGTTTCCGTGTTTATCAAGCTAAGTCCTATTCCTTCTACGGTCTTCAGGCTTCATGCTGGGCGTGACCCGGCCCAGAAACCGGGTTCTCCTTCTGGGTCTTCCATGGGCTGAGTCGGCCTGGGTCCTCTATATGTCGGGTTATGTTCTTGATCCATCCCCCCGACAGCCGTCGCAGTCGGCCAGTACAGACCATGGCGGAAAGCCTTGGCTACTATTGTTGTTGTTGTTGCGTGATGGCCACATTCACCTTGAATCCTTGATGAATCTCTTCCAACAGTTTCAGCCCCTTGTCCTCTTCCACACAGCACTGAAGGACGCCGGTTGCGCTGCGGTGAACCAGCTCATTGTTGATGATGGTATATGAGCCATATCGGCGATGTATCTATCGAGCTTCAACTTCATCTGGGGGTAAAGTGCCATCCACCAGGAAATCTCTGAATGGTTGCGCCCAAGACGGTGCAGTAACCACTACTAGAACGGCCGCTACCACTGGAGCAGGTGCTTCTGCCTCTTTGGAACCGGATCCGGATGCTTCTTGCATTACGATGTCAGCCCCCGAGCTAATGACAGCAGCCCTTGGACCACAGTCGGCAGCCCCTGGTGTCGTTGGATCGGAGGAGGTTGCATCCCCTGGTGTTGTCGATTGCGCTTTCAGGTCGGATATCTTCACAGGTTATGCCAACTTTGCCTGCTTCAGAGCCTCTAGGTCGGCTTCTGGTGTAAAAATGGATTCTGATTCTTGTGAAGGCTTGATGGATGGCTTATTGATGTACTCCAATGATATGCCTGGCAGAATGGATCTTCTGGTAGAGCCTATCTGGGAGAGTGCATCCTCTGCCTGATGAAATTCACAGCCCTCAAACGATCCACTCATCTGCTGGACTACGAATCGATAGCTTGCCATATTTGCATCCTTTGCATTCCAATTCCCTATGCATTGATGTACCACTAAGTGAGAGTCTCCAAAGCATATGATGTTTAGGATGCCGATCTCCTTGGCTAGCCGGATTCCATGCATAAGGGCTTCGTACTCGGACACATTTTTGGATGCTGCGAAATGGATTTGCAGTACATAGTGCAATTGGTCACCTTTGGGAGATGTGAGAACAATGCCAGCCCCTAGACCAATCTTCTATTGTAACCATCAAAATGCATCCACTAGTGATCCGAAACGGGGTAGGGCGGCTCATACTGAGTCTCATCCCAGTCCACCAAGAAATCGGCTAGTGCATGGGGTTTGATTGCAGTTTGGGGAGGTTGCGTCACGATTACCATCGTAATCGGATGCGCTTGGAAATACAACGTCAACTTCTTGGTTGCCATATACACTCCATAGCACATCTTCTGGTAATAAGGATAGTTCTTCTTGGAGGTTGATAGAACTTTGCTGATGTAATACACTGGCATCTGGACCGATTGCGCTTTGTCCTTCTCAGGGCGCTCCACGACCATCACAACGCTGATCACCCGAGTTTGGTGCAGTGGAGAGCATACGCTTGAGCTCCTTGAAGGCTTCACCCGCTTGTGGAGTCCATGTGAACTTTTCTGTTTTCTTCATAAGTTGGTACAGTGTGATTGCTTTCTCTCCTAGCTGACTGAGAAATCGGCTGAGCGATGTCAAGCATCCGGTGAATTTATGTACCTGCTTGAGATTTTTTGGCTCATCCATTCTATCGATTGCGGCTATCTTCTCGGGGTTGCATTCGATTCCTCTTTCAAAAACGAGAAACTCCAAGAGTTTGTCGGCTGGAACGCCGAATACGCACTTCTCTGGATTGAGCTTGATCTAGTAAGTGTGAAAATTGGCGAAGGTTTCTTTGAGATCGCCTAGCAGTGTCGTGCCATGCACCGCCGACTTAAATACTAGATCATCCATGTACACATGGATATTCTTGCCGAGCTGAGAGTGCACACAGCGCTGCATGGTGCGCTGATAAGTTGCGCCACCATTCTTCAAACTAAAAGGCATGGTGTCGTAACAATAAGCCCCGAAAGGGGTTATGAATGTGGTTTTTATTTGATCCTCCACAACAAGTTTGATCTGGCAATGGCTAGCAGTGGCATCCAGAAATGACAACAGCTCGCAGATGTCCTTAGATTCAATTACTTGATCTATACGGGGCAAAGCAAATGGATCCTTGGGGCATGCCTTGTTCAGGAAAGTGTAATCGATACACATGCGCCAGGTCTCATTCTTTTTCAGCACGAGAACTGGGTTTGCCAGCCACTCGGGGTAAAACACTTCCATGATGAATCCTGCTGCGAGTAGCTTGGCGATCTCCTCGCCGATTGCTCGCCTATTGTCTTCGGAAAAATGTCGAACAGGTTGCTTGACCGCTTGGAGCCTGGCCGGATGTTAAGCTTGTGCTTGGCGAGTTCCCTCGTCACTCCAGGCATGTATTTTGGAGACCATGCAAAGATGTCCCGATTCTCATGGAGGAACTCGACGAGCTCTCTTTCCTATTTGTTGCTCAGTCCGGCTCGGACGACCATGAACTTGCTGGGGTTGGAGGAGTCTAGAGCAATCTTCTTGCTGTCTTGGGCCGCCTTGAATGTACCATCATCATCAACTCTCTTGGCCTTGCCAACCGGAAGAGGTGATTTTTTTTAGCTTGGGCCATGGCCACCACCTTGTCGAGCTGACACTGCTCCTCGGGAACGACAAGGGAATCGTCCAGGTGGGAACCGACAGAAGATCACTCGAGGGATTTCTTGTAGTCACCAAGTACCGTGATCATGCCATGTGAGCCTGGGAGCTTCATCCCCACGAAAGGCTGGTGAGCATTCAACATGAACTTGGCGATTGCGGGAAATCCCAAGAGCATGTGATATGGGTTGTTCAGATCGGCGACCTCAAACCATATCAACTTTCGGCGGAAATTTTCCTCTGTGCCGAAGATAACTTCACCCCGAATGCGCCCCATGGGGGTGCATACGAGGCTGGGAAGAATGTCGTGGATGGTGGTCCGACTGGGCTGCAAATCTTGCTCAATGAGTCCCAACTTGATCAATGTCTCTATGTACACAATGTTTATGGTACTACCGCCATCAATGAACACTCGGGAAAATAGACATGAAAACTTTGTTGATTCCACAAGAGCATCCACCACTAGAGCATAGCTGCCAGGATTGGTCATATTTCTCGGATGGTCCTCCATGCCCCAAGTGATATCCTTGTCCGACCAGTGCATGTACTGGGGAATCGGAGGCATGGTGGAATTGACTTCTTGAGCTCGGGCTCTCCGACTGCCCTTGTCAGCCGACTCGCTGGTGAAGATCATATACGCCGCGTCCTGACGCTGGAATTGGTTCTGAGCTTGAGCTTGAGGAGGAGGTGGGGGGTGGTGGGAGTCCTTGGTCACCCTGGGCTATGCGCTTTGTCCGGTTGCACTGCCGAGTAGTATGCGTCGCAATCTTGCAAGGACTATTGTGCATCTTGCACGGCTGGTCCAACATGTCCTCAAACGTGTACTTGGGCTTTAATGGTGACGAGGGGGTGACCCCACGACTCCTACGGATGAGCCTACCTGGTGTCCGTGAAGGCAGAAGGCCCATGAAGATACGGCCTCGGCCCACTAGATGGCACCGATGTAGAGGTCCTCGACTCACAAGGAAGGTGCGAAGACCTGCTGTACGGAGCAAGCTAGGGTTAGGAAAGTTTACCTGTACACGTAGATGAACTCCCCGAGACCTAGCCCGATATATAAGGGCTGGGAGGCGCGACACCAAGGACATCGAATCTTACTTGTAACCCTAGCCTTGAGCGCTCCGGCCTTGGCCTCCACTGTAATCGCATCTCCCCAATCAATAATATCGAGCAGGAGCGAGCGTCCCTGTTTGCCGACGAGCTATCGTCCAACCTGCGCCTCTCATGACTAACCCAGGGTCCCTGACCATGGGATTTGCCGGGGTTGATCCCCGTCTATTGGCGCCGACCGTGGGGACTACGCAGGTTGGGATCATGATCTCGGCGGTCCCCTCTTCAGCAAGCCACAACTTGAGGGCAAGAACCCGACCTAGCCCACTCGAAGGATTCAAGATCACGGCGGACATCTTCGTCACCCCATCACGACCACTCGAGCTGAAGTCACGCCAGGACCGATACTACGGTAACGGCAAGTACAGCGCCAGCACCGAAGGAGTCGACGACCCAGAAGAATGGAGAGGGGCCTTTACGAAGGAATTCCACTTGACGAACTGCGATGCGCGGCGGAGGACTTGCAAATCTTCCGACAACCCTCCACCGCCCGGGCACCCGCCGCACATCAAAACGGTGACTACGAGATTGAATCTAACGATCAGCAGAACCACCGCCAAGGCAGAAGGAATCGACGACCCAAAATGCACGCACGGGCATCCGCCACCAACCAAGACAGCGACTCCGATACACCTGTTGGCGAGTACTACGACCCAGATTGAAGGCCGGATGAATTCACCAACCTCATCAAAAATCAAGACACGAGGCAAGGAATCGAAACCGATCCTCGCCTCCACGAGCACCCAGAGGATCACGAGCAGATCTTCAGAATCTCAAGAAGGAAGAGGCACGCCGGATCTAGCAAACTCACGGCTAGAGAGCAGCTAGCAGGACCCTGCATGATCCACAGCTTTGAGGATGACTGGGAACGCGTCAGATCAAGTCACACCTTGAGAGACTGCCGTCTGTTCAACGAGCTAGCCGACGACCTCAAGAAGGAGAAGCAGAAAGAAGACAGACGCAACCAAGGACCCGAGCAAGCGCCGACCTCAAGCCCGGAAGGATGTTACAGCCCATCGCGAGCACAGGTGCTCATGATCCAAGAAGGAAGGAAGCCGCAAACACAACGCAACACCCAAACCCTGCAGGCCATAGCAGCTGAGAGCATAAATACAGTCGATGTTTACCTGCTACTCGGAACGGAGACCAGCATCACGCTCTCACAGAACGACCATCCTCCCGCAGTCCCAAGACCGGGGCATGCACCCTTCGTGCTAGATGCACAAATCGGAGGATATGAAATGGACCGGATCTTCATGGACGGAGGCAGCAGCATGAACATCATCTTCGCCAACACCCTTTAAAAGATGCTGATCCCACGATCAGTATGGAGAAAATCAAGCACCGAGTTGCACGGGGTAGTCCCAGGAGAAGCAGCCACTTCGCTCGGAGTCATCGAACTCAAAGTCGCCTTTGGCAACCGCCGTAACTTCGCAAAGCACGTCCTCGAGTTCGAGGTACTCGACTGGCAATCACAGTATCACGCCATACTGGGACGGCCAGCATTCGCGCAATTCATGGCGGTCCCACACTACGCCTACCTCAATATCAAAATGTCAGGATCATCAGGAGTCCTCACGATCAACGGAAGCTTCCTCAAATCAGATCAATGTGATCGTGATTTCCACAGAATCACTGACACATTCGGAGCCAAACAAGAACTCAGAGAAATAGCCATGGTGACGGACAAGAGCACCTTCCCATTGGTGAACCGAAGCGAATCGAGGGAGTACGGACGCGACTTTAGCATCGACAGCGACACAGTCACTCACCAAGTGCACCCGACGGACCCGGACAAAACAGTCCGCGTCTACGCCCACCTACCAGAGGAGCAGGCAGCATCTCTCCTCGCCTTCCTCAGAGACGAGTGGGAAATATTCGCCTGGTGCCCAGCCGACATGCCTGGGATACCACGCGAATTCACGGAACACGCCCTACGCATCAAGCCAAACACGAGGCCAGTGAAGCAAGCGCTGAGCCAATTCTCGGAGCCCAAGCGCAGAGCAATCGGAGAGAAAGTCAACCGGTTACTCGACGCTCAGTTCATTCGAGAAACGAAGAAAGCCACCTGGATAGCGAACCCAGTGCTGGTGCCAAAGAAAGACACGACCGTGCTGCGCATGTGCGTCGACTATGGACCAGTCAACAAACATTGCCCGAAGGATCACTTCCCCCTGCCTAGAATCGATCAGATAATCGACTCAACAGCAGGGTGCGACCTACTCTCATTTCTGGACGCTTACTCAGGATACAACCAGATCAGGATGAAGGAAGAAGACGAAGAGCACACATCGTTCATCACCCCCTATGGAGTATTTTGCTACAAGACCATGCCCTTCGGGCTCAAAAACGCAGGCGCCACTTATCAACGAATGATGCAAGGCTGCCTAAAGGAGAAAATAGGAAGAAACGTACAAGTCTACGTGGACGACATCGTCATCAAGACCTACAAAGCAGCCACACTACTAGACGACCTGCGCGAAACCATCGCAGCGCTCAACAAATACAGAATCAAACTCAACCCAAAGAAGTGCGCATTCGGCGTACCGGCGGGAAAGCTTCTTGGCTACATGGTCTCTGCCCGCGGAATCGAGGCAAATCCAGAGAAAGTCCAAGCCATCACCCGCATGCAAGAACCAACCGACGTCAAAGGAGTGCAGCAGCTCCCTGGAAAACTCGTAGCTCTCAGCCGCTTCATAAGAAGGCTTGGAGAACGCACGCTGCCTTTCTATCAACTGCTCAGGAAAGGAAAGAAATTCGAGTGGACGGAGGAAGCCCGCCAAGCATTCGTGGACCTGAAAAAGACACTTTCAACTCCACCAATCCTGGCGGTACCCAAGGAACGTGAGAAGCTATACCTCTAAGTGGCAGCATGCGGCAGTGTAGTAAGCACAACGCTCTTTGTCGAACGCGCAGAAGAAGGCAAGGTCCAGACTATTCAGAGACCAATCTACTACCTCAGCATGCTCCTGACCAAATCCCAGCAGCGGTACCCGCACTATCAGAAGCTACTACTAGCCATCGTCATGAATTCAAGAAAGGTGTCCCAGTACTTCGACGAGCACCCTATCACAATCGTGAGCAGCGCACCACTCGTTGACATACTAAACAACCCTGGAGCAACCGGGCGAGTCGCCGAGTGGAACATCGAGCTTAGCCCGCGAGACCTGCAGTACAAGCACCCAACAACCATCAAAGCCCAAGTACTCCCAGATTTTCTGGTCGAGTGGACGGAGGTTCAAACACCAGCCCCCCTAGACCTATCAAGCTCATGGTCAATGTTCTTCGATGGGTCCAAGAGACAACAAGGAGCTGGGGTAGGAGTTGTACTCATTTCCCCCAAAGGAACAAAACTGAAATACGTCCTCCAGATCAACTTCAGTCACGCTTCCAACAACGAAGCAGAATACGATGCACTCCTACATGGCATGCGCATGGCCAAAACATGCGGAGCCACTCGCCTCATAATTTACGGGGACTCCAATCTCGTCGTACAGCAGACAATGAGAAATTGCAACGCAATAGCCGACAACATGGCGGCTTACCAAAAGCTCTACAACGAACTCGAAGGAAATTTCGACGGTTGCGAGCTCAACTACATCACTAGGGACAACAACACAGAAGCTGACGAGCTCGCGAACATCGGTTCGACCTGGGCGGCTGTCCCACCTGGCGTTTTTCTCGAAAGCATCAACCGGAGATCCATCAAGGCGCAGGCAGCAACACCTGAAGCAGTCGTGGACGGCGAAGACACACCAGAAATAACGCAGGTGGCAGCGGCAACACCATCAAAAGAAACGAGCAACGGCGCATCCGACAACACAGCCCTGACAGAATTCGAAGGACCTGTCTGGACAAAACCGTTCCTCCGATTCCTCATCGAAGGCACGCTACCACAAGACGTGGCCGAAGCACGGCGCATCAGCCGACGATCCAAGGCATTCACTGTGATCAACAGACAATTATACAAGCGCAGCATCACCCAGATACTCCAAAGGTGCATTGACGAAGAGGACGGCAAAGCCCTATTGCTAGAAATCCACGAAGGCACCTCGGGCACCACGCGAGCAGTCGAGTGCTCGTGTCCAAAGCATTCCGAGCGGGTTTCTACTGGCCCACAGCCATGAAAAACGCAGAGGAAATCGTGCGACGTTGCGTCGCCTGTCAAAAATTCGCCAACAGGCCACACGCTCCCGCATCAGAGCTCAAGACCATACCACAATCCTGGCCGTTCGCCACTTGGGGACTCGACATGGTGGGCCCACTAAAGAAATCATCAAAGGGTGGAAGAACACACATGCTCGTCGCAGTCGACAAGTTCACCAAGTGGATCGAAGCAGTACTCATCACCAGCTCTACAGCTCTCACGGCTGTCAACTTCATCAAATCGATCATCTTCAGATTCGGAGTGCCACACAACATCATCACGGACAACGGCACGAACTTCACGGCCGCAGAATTTCAGAACTTTTGCGAAGAACTGGGCATCAAAATCAATTATGCATCAGTCGCGCACCTGCAGTCCAACGGCCAGGTGAAAAAACAAACGGCCTTGTCTGTGGAGGAATCAAGAAACGACATCTCGCACCACTCGAGCAAGCCGCCGGTAACTGGGTAGAAGAACTCCCCGCGGTGCTGTGGAGCTTACGGACCACGCCAAACACTGCGACCCAATACACACCTTTCTTCATGGTGTATGGGGCAGAGGCAGTCCTACCACATGACCTCAAGTTCGGAGCACCCCGGGTCACCGGATACGAGGAAGAAGAAGCAGAAGAAGCATTACGAGACGACAAAGATACAACTGACGAAGCAAAGAGACACGGCCCTGGCAAAATCAGAAGGGTACCAAGATAAACTGCGTACCTACCAAAGCAGTCGACTGCGCACCAGAACCTTCAACAAAGGCGACCTAGTCCTACGACTAATACAAAAGAAGGTCCACAAACTTGCCCCCCAATGGGAAGGACCATTCATAATCTCAGAAGTCATTGGAGGCGGCGCCTACAGACAGAAGAACCCAAAAAACAGACGAGGACGTGGGCAACCCATGGAACGTGGCAAACTTGGGACTATTCTATCCTTAGCCCCCATCGGGAGGACATGACTGGCAACTCATGTAAATCGCTTGACAGCGATAAAATAAGTGTTGCCTAAATACTAAAATCTCAAAACACTCGGGGGCTGAAGAGGAAACCCCCCCCCCCCGAGCAACTGTTATCGCACTCGCGATCTTAATCAAAGCACTCGGGGGCTGAAGAGGAAACTCCCCCTCGAGCAAGTGTTATCGCACTCGCGATCCTAATTGAAGCACTCGGGGGATGAAGAGGAAACTCCCCCCCCCCCCGAGCAACTCTATCGCCTGCGCGATCTTAATCGAAGTACTCAGGGGCTGAAGAGAAAACTCCCCCCCCCCTCGAGCAACTGTTATCGCACTCGCGATTCTAATCGAAGCACTCGGGGGCAGAAGAGGAAACTCCTCCCCCCCCCCCGAGCAACTCTATCGCCTGCGCGATCTTATTCGAAGCACTCGGGGCCTAAGAATAAAAACTCCCTGAGCAACGCCATCGCCTACGCGACCTCCTTCACGAAGAACTCGGGGTCTCGAGCACAAATCCCACCCGAGAGACGACCATCAACACCCCCACGACATCCAAACACTTTTGAAGAAACTTTGGAGGAAGCACAAGTTCATCTAGTCTTCACCCGATCGCCAACGATCACCTAAAGACTCGGGGGCTACTCCCATCGGGAGCGTTCCCACGCACCCGATAAAAGGCAACAAAGGAAACAAAACTCTAGCCTACGCCTGACCCTTAGACTCAGCGTAGCCTCGGGGGCTACTCCCATCGGGAGCGCTGTCGCGCACCCGATAAAAAACCACAGTACCAAGTACAAGACGGACCCGAAGACAGTTCCCAGCCGCAAAAGACTCAAACGTAACTCTCAGTTCCAAAAAAAAGGGGGATTCAAAGACAATTCCTGATGGTGAAGACACAGTTTTTTGGTAGCATAAAAGCTCAAATATACACAAAGGATAAAGCATGGTTTACATCATAGATATCATCCTCAATACAAAAAGGACTCAACTACATTTGGATAGAAGGCAGCTCCTATTACAAGAGGAAATCACCCAAGGAACTATGACTTCTACATGTGTGCCCATGAGGGGTAATCAACTATAGTACAAGAGCATCATCACAGACAAAGTAGGGATGGAAGCAGCAGGCTCATGATGTCAATGACATAACAAAAGGTGAAGCTCGACATATTTGGGGAGCCACTGGGGAAGCTGCTCCACCAGCTTCTTCTCCTGCTCCTCTAGCTTCTTCTCCAGCTCCGCCTAAACTGTCAGCGAAGATGACACCGTCGCCTCCAGTTCTACAAGGTCGCCTGCCGTGCTCGTTTAACCGGTGGCTTGACATCGAGGTCTTCTTCATAAGCAGAGGAGGAAGCAGTTGAAGAAGGCTCACCCCCACCATCAGAAGAGTCCCTGGAGGAAGAAGCAGTTGAAGGCGCAGGCGAAGGACTCCTCGACTTCATGGAGTTGTCGCTGCTCGACTCCTGCCCATGCGGATCCATGCTATTGCCACTCAGATCGAATGCGCGGACAATGACAATGCTCTCACCGTCAAAGCGACAGGTAAGCATATCACCATCTCGCAAATTCAACCGCCGAGAAAATAAACCCCAAACAGAGCCAAGAAAAATCAAGAGAGAGCTATCAACCTCCAACTCAACATAAGAAGGAGATCGACAGCTCCCCCAAAGGTGCAGAAGCAGGCCATCCAAGCCACGTTCAGAGAAAATGGCAGAAAAAGCAGAGGGAAGAAGGATGCGATTGGCACTTTGGCCACGAACGCATAAAATAAAATCATAGCGCCAGAATCCCTCCTCCAAGGGAGAGGAGGAAGGCACTGGCACCGCACCACGACGACCTCCACGACATGAGCGTGGTGTGCGGCCACTACGGCCACGACGACCACGGCCACGGCCAACGCCTCGCCTAGGAACCATGAGCGGAAGGAGAGATGAAGAAAGAGGTGAAGCAGCGAGTTGGATAGAAGCGTAGAAGAGAAAGGCCTATTTATAGAACAAAAATCCTCGAAGCACAGAGAATCCAAGACAACACCAGCAATTAATTCAAAGACCAAACAACCCAGCCGTCTCGAATTCCAAGACGAAAGATGCTTTCCTACGGGAAGCACTGTACGCAGGGCGCGTCAATTCGCGCGCGTTTCCAACGCACACATGGGAAACTCAACCGGCGCCTGCCGCACGCCACAAACGGCCATCATTATGACTGGTCCTCGAGATATGACGGTTCACTGGCAGCGCATCACTGACAGCCATCAAACAAAGGCATCACTATCCCTGACGAATGGCGAAGAACCCGAAATAGCAAAGCGCACTCAGTACGCCATCAAGGCTCAGAGATTCCATCTTTTCAGATCTTTTCCCCAAGGAAGAAAAACATCTTACTCTCATCGGGAGCGTACACCAATAAGAGTCTCGGGTGCTCCCTCACCTAAAATCCAACCACGTTCTCGAGTGAACACTCGCACCAATAAGAGTCTTGGGTGCTCCCTCACCTAAAAGCCAACCACTTGCTCGAGTGAACACTCGCACTATTAAGAGTCTCGGGTGCTCCCTCACCTAAAAGCCAGACAAGTGCTCGAGTGAACACTCGCATCAATGAGAGTCCCGGGTGCTCCCTCAACCCGACGCAAGACAAACAAAACACTCTCCAGGACCATACGGCGCTACGAGTCTCGGGTGCTCCCTCACCTCAAGAGCCGAAAACGGCACTCGAGTGATTACTCGCAAAAAAAAACCCCGACTGAGCACTCGAAACAAAGCTCCTCGTGTGAACGAGTGAACAGATCGCTTGATGTTTTGTTCCAAGCGGGTGCAATGCTATAAGGCTCCGCGCCTCAAAAACACACAAATTCCTGGAACACGATACACTGTGTCCAGATGCCACGCAAGATTAGCGTGTAGAGTGCTTCGGTCCTGGAGTTCGTTGAAGGAGGAAGCTCGTGAGGGCGCGTACGAGTCCGTGTGCTTGAGGCTGAGAAATGCTGAGCGGGAAGTTGTTCTCTTGAAGGGGGCTGCAGCAGTCCATCATTCGAAACGCAAGCGTGCTGAGGCTGTGCTGGATAGTCTTGCTTCGTGGGTTGTGAAGTTTTCTGACCTCCTGCGAGGTGAGTTTGGCTGCTGCTTGATTTCTCGACTGCATTTAGTAGCTTTCCTGTTGTCGTCTTGATTTTTCTTCTGTTTTTCGAAGTGCTGGCGGGGCGGTCCTGGGATGAGGAGAAGGCCATCCCGTCGGAGCTGTCTCGGCTGGATGATCCTGATGTGCAGACGAGCAATCCTTTCTGGGCAGATGGGGCTCGTGCTCGAGCATTTGCTGTGCTTCGTCTTCGAGTTGAACGGGTGCCCGCTGCTCTGCGGTACTATCACCGGGTGCTAGGCGGGATCCACTCTGAGTTTTATCCGCTGCAGGTGGTGCCATCGTCTTTTGAGACTCTCTGATGTGTATTTTCCCAGCCGGCAGAGCTGCGTCGTGTGATGGGTCACCAGATTCATGCTGGAGCTCGAGCTGCCTTGGGCTTGGTCCATAGTCATTGGTCGGGAGCTGATATTGCTCAAGTGGTGGAGGGTCCTCCAGGTGGTAGGGATTACCCGATGGATGAGCATTACGCGGCGGTCGATGAGCCTGCACGCCGAGTTGTGGAGCGGGTTTGCGAAGAGAACGATTGTTATCTGGGTGCCCTTATTAAGGCGAAGATGGAGCCTGGGGGTTAGATGCTTCCTTTCTTTGTATGAGTTTCTTCTTGGTGTACTGTATTCCTTTGTTGTCTCGTTTTTGCAGTAAAGGGTTTTCCTGCTGTGGCGAGCCCTTGAGTGCTGATTTCGTTTGTGTCGCGATTGCGAAGAACGCCTCAGCGGGTGACTGCTGCAGTGAGCCCCCGAGTGCCAGTTTTGGTTAGGTCGCGATTGCGAAGAACTCCTCGGGGGGTGGCTGCTGCGGCGAGCCCCCGAGTGCCAGTTTTGTTTATGTCGCGATTCCGAAGAACGCCTCGGGGGGTGGCTGCTGCGACGAGCCCCCGAGTGCCAGTTTTGTTTATGTTGCGATTGCGAAGAACGCCTCGGGGGGTGGCTGCTGCGGCGAGGCCCCGAGTGCCAGTTTAGTTTATGTCGCGATTGCGAAGAACGCCTCGGGGGGTGGCTGTTTCGGCGAGCCCCCGAGAGCTAGTTTTGTTTATATCGCGATTGCGAAGAACGCCTCGGGGGATGGCGGCTGTGGCGAGCCCCCGAGTGCCAGTTTTGTTTATGTCGCGATTGCGAAGAACGCCTCGGGGGTGGCTGCTACGGCGAGCCCCCGAGTGCCAGTTTTGTTTATGTCGCGATTGCGAAGAACGCCTCGGGGGTTGGCTGCTGCAGCGTGCCCCGAGTGCCAGTTTTGTTTATGTCGCGATTGCGAAGAATGCCTCGGGGGTTGGCTGCTGCGGCGAGCCCCCAAGTGCCAATAAATCAATTTTTGGAAGAACATTTTTCAATATTCTTCCTGGTGTTTATTACATTTAGTAAGAAGGGGGGGAGGGTCTGATGAGGACAGTCCCCTTTATTAAGAACAGCGGCGTGGTAGCCTTAAGGTCTAGTTAGCTTCTTCTCCGAGTGCTCGGGTCCTTCGGGTGGTGGCTTCTTCTACGGGAGAACTTCTTCTGCGGGTCCCGTGGTCTCGCTGGGTTGGTGGGCTCCAAAGGCCTCTGATATCTTGTGGAATTCCTTGTCGAAGCGGTCGGACCTGAAGAAACTGTTGTTGACTGTGATGACCCCATGTGGGCCTGGAATTTTTAGCTTAAGGTAGGCATAGTGAGGCACTGCCATGAAATGGGCGAAGGCTGGTCGCCCGAGGATTGCGTGGTACTGCGACTTCCAGTCGACCACTTCAAAGTCTAGGATCTCCTTGCGGAAGTTGGTCGTATTGCCAAAGACCACCTCCAGGCTTATTTTTCCCAGAGGGTAGACTTCTTTTCCTGGCACGATCTCGTGGAAGGTTGTGCTTGAGGATTTCAGCGCGGAGCTCTGGATTAGCATTTCTTCGGGTGTCCTTGTGAAGATGATGTTGATCCCGCTGCCACCGTCCATGAACACTCGTGACATGTCGTAGTTCCCAATTCTAGCCTCGAGCACTAGCGCGGCATATCCTGGTCGAGGGATGGAGGGAGGGTGGTCCTCCGGGGAGAAGGTAATTTCTGTCTCAGACCCGCACAAGCACTCCGGGACGGCGGGGTGCGAGGAGGCTTCGAGAAAAACTTGTCTTGTGACCTGCTTCTGCTGCCTATTTGAAGTCCTGCCTTCTTGTATCATGTAGATCCTTCCGTGGGCTTCTGGATACTGCTCCTCTGCATCTCGTGTCCTGCGCCGTTGCTGGATTGCTGTCACTTGCCTTGTTGGCAGGGGAGGGGCTGGTGGTGCGTCGTGGGCGATGGGCCCGACAGCTATGCTCGCGAGTGGTTGGGCCACTGTTGTCGCAGATCGACTTTTTTCCTCAGCCAACTCGTTGAAGCTTCTGAAGTTCCTGAGGGTGTGTCCTGATCTGCGCTCCCCTCGTTCGTTTCTGAATCCGTGTATCGAGCACGGTCCGTCGAGTTGTTCTTTGGCCGAGCGGTATGTTCTAGTGTTGTCGCGCGGCTGCCTCGTCCTCCAATCTCGTTTCTGAGCTTGGGGCGCATCTTCGAGGCTGTCTCTTCTCTGCGTTCTGCTGTCGTCGCGATGCCTGCCGTCTCTGTCGTCTGGGAAGCCAGAGGCGACCATGTCGGGTCCTCTGTCGTCGTAGAAACTGTGCCTGGATCGCTTCCTTCGTCGGTCGAGACCTCTTTCTCCATTGTGGTAGTCGTAGTCGTGCTCCGAGCGTGCGGTGTGGATTTCTGTTTCGTTGCGAACGGAATCCTCGCCGTCCGCCCAGCTGTTGGCTTGCTTCAGCAACCGTGCGAGTGTTCGGACTTTCATCTATCCGAGTTGTTCCTTGAATTCGTTGCGCTGCAGGCCTCGCCTGAATGCGTCGATTGCGCTTTCGTCTGATATGTCTTCTGCTGAATTCTTGAGTATGGTCCACCGCTGGATGTAGGCTCGCAGGGTTTCCCTGGTTCCTTGCTTGCATGCTCACAGCTCCTCGACCGATATCGGTCGCTTGTACATGGATTTGAATTTTTCTATGAAGGCTTCACGGAACTGCCTCCATGAGCTGATGGATCCTCGCGGGAGATTCTTCAACCAGTGTCGTGCCTAGCTCTTGAGCATGAGCTGCACATACTGCATTGCCGTGACGTTGGTCCCTCGCTGGAACTTGACTGCTGTTAAGTAGTCGTCGAGCCAAGACTCTGGCTCCTCGAGTCCAGTTTATTTTAGCGTTGTGGAGTTCAATTTGAACCCACTCGGCATTCGCATCTCGCGTATGGAATGATTGAACCATAATGCTCCACATGGATCAACATCTTCGTTGAAGGCTTCTTCGTCCGAGTACTCTTCACGTGTTGCACGTCTTCGTTTGCTGCGGTTGACTTTGTTTTGTGTGATGTCGTCACGCGCGTCTCGTCAACTGCTGCGGCGCCTGTTGTCGTTGTCGTCGCTGTCGTGCTTCCTGTTTTTGCCGGAGCGTTTGCGCCAGTCATCGCTGCTGTCGTCATCCTCGAGTGAGCTGGGGTCCATGTCTGGTGTCCTCTCGCGGGTCGGTCTCCTTGCGCTGGATTTTTTAGGTGATGAGGCGGCGATGGCGTCTTTCATTATCTGCAAGGCTATTGATGTGTTGCGGTCTGGTCTGTTCTGCCTATTTTTCTGGGCGCGAGACAGGTAGTCTCGGGCGCTTATAAGGGCTTCTGCTGGTGTGAGGGGTTCCTCTTCGTCGTCCTCCTCTTCTAGCTTGAAGTCATCGTCGAGCTTCCGAACCACTCTCTTCTTGTCTGTTTGCCGCAGGTTTCTGAATTTTGATTTATTGCGAGGAGGGGAGTCGTGATCCGGGGATTCGTCTCTTGGAGGTGGCTTGCGATTGCTTCCCTGCTCGGCATCCACCTTTTCTTGCTTCTCCAACTCTAGGCATCGTTGTCTCGCTTGCTGGGTTAGCTAACTTGCCAATTTTTTGTATGCCCTGAGCTCGTCCCTTGTTGCGTTTGATGGTAGTATCTTGCCGTGTTCGACTGCGTCCCTTACTCTGGCCATTGACTCTTTGGACAAGTATATTCGCTCTTTGGGTGGGTCGTCCTCCTGACCCGGGGTTTGTTGTTTACTGCTTGATGGCTTGTCGCTCTTGTGGTTGCTCTGTTCTTGTCCCTGTGGTACTTTCATTGGTATGCTTCCCACTTCTCCTAGCTTCGCGATGGTCTTACTGGTGGTTCCGGGCTCTTTTTTGTTTCCGTTGGCTTGGCGAGTGTTCGAGTCATCGTCTTGGCCCTTGCCGTTTGCTGGTGGTGCATCGGCTTCTGCCATGAATACCTGAGATGGTGTCCTGGCTGCCTTATTGCTCGTGCGTGTGATGCTGCTTTTCGAGGCCGAGGGTCCACCCGAGCGATAGCGGGCGAAGGGCAGCCTTGGATTGGGTGGGCAGTCGCGGCTGGCTAGAAGGGTGGCCGCGCGGGTGGTGACTGCGTCGATTGCTGCTGTAGATGTCATTGAGGGTGCTCGGGCGTCGTCCGTGAGGCGGAGGGCGCCCCAATGGTTGATGTAGATCTGATATGCTCCGAAGATCAGGTTCATGCCGAAGCGTAGGTCTGCGAACACTGGTCGGAGAGTCGAAAGGTGGGCCGTGAAACCGAGGGACCCAAACAGATCGGATTCCGCCTGGGTCGTCGGATCGAAGACTTTTGGTGAAGTCATCGCGTCGGCGGGTGTTGAAGATGCTGGTGAGGCCGCCGAGATCGCGTTCCCAACTTGTGTGGTTCCCACAGACGGCGCCAATTGTCGGGGATGTACCCCGGCAAATCCCATGGTTACGGCCCTGGGTTAGTCATGAGAGCCACAGATTGGACGATAGCTCGTCGGCTAACAGGAGGATGCATTCCTTCTCGATGTTATTGATTGGAGATGGCGATTACAGGGAAGCCAAGGCTAATGCGCACAAGGCTAGGGTTACAGATTGTGTATTGCTTGATATCGACGTCTCCCCTCCTAGCCCTTATATACTAGGCTAGGTGTCGAGGAGTCCGTCCTGGATTATAGATGAGGTTTCCTAACCCTGATCTTGTTTCGTATGGCAGGTTTGCACCTTCCTTATGAGTCGCGGCCACCTACGTCGGTGCCACTAGTGGGCCAAGGCTGGGCCCAGGCGGCATCTCTGTGGGCCTTCTATCTTTGGGTACACTGGGTAGGCCCATTCATAGGAGTCGTGGGGTCACCCCCTCTTCAGGGGGTTTGGTTATCCTTGCGCATCCTCGACTCATGTTACGTGAGTGTACTCTAATATTTGACCCCTCAGAAGAGTAGTGATCCGTCTAGTAGCTAGAGTTCTCAACTAGTTTTGTAGGTTTTTGAAAATAACACATGGATTGCCCAAAATATGACACCTATCACTAATAGGCTAGAGCTCTTGACACCAAAAGTTCAAACATTACTCACATCAATACCTCAAAACTATTGCAAGTTACTACTGAAATTAAATAGCAACCTCAGTTACCTACTTCTCAAAAACAAGACATAACTCGGTGCAACAACCAACTCTCTTAACAAGATAAACATGAAAAATAAAGAGAGTTCGAGCAACAAACTAAACAAAAGCCAAGTCTCTTGTTAAGACAAACTAAGACTAAAACTAGACAGGGCAGTAGCTACGAAAAGATAAAGAACACACAACAGCAAAAAGATAGGCATGAAGAATCCTATGATGTGTTCTAGATTTTGAAAGTGGAGCGTGTTTCTCTCTCACACAAAGTAAGACGGGATCTAACCTGTTATGAACAGAAAGCAAAGCTAAAGAAAACTAAAAGTAAAGCCTAAGAGCGAGACGCTCCAAGCATGGCACCTAACGCATGAAGTGATACCGTAGGGAGGTTACGCGGTAGGAAATTTTGTTGGAGAAGTCCTAGCCCACTCTTGCGGAACGAGTTCCAAGGATCCTGTGGGATAAGTTCTGGAGTGTTGGGTGGAGGATGAACTCCATGATGTGGGTAACGTGCACAAACTCTGCAGAGTCACAATCAATTCGAATAGCCGCGTCCTCGGTCATGGGACATAGTTCGTACTAGGTCACACGATGGTCAACACCAACCTGTTTAACAATAATAATGACGCTGAGTTGCTGGTCATGTGATGACCGGATCGGTTGGGTGGTAACAGAGGACACCTAACCCGTTAAGTGGTCGTGCGACGACCCATATGATGATTGGTCACGAGATGACCCGGTTACCGAGTCAGGATGACTCGGAGGTAAGCGACACGGTCATGTGGTGATCGTGAGTTATGATTTACCATTGCTCTAATATTAACTTGCCATGCTTGCCATGTTATTGTTTGCATTCTTGAGTTTGACGCCCCCAAAATCAATCTGTGTACAGTAATCATACACGCAGGGTACACGGCTGAGATTAGGGTGCCACGGTGAGAATATCACAGCAAAACACTAAACAAAAAAGGATAAACCAATATGTTACAAGATAAGGGGTCACACGGTCCCGAATACATAAGTTATACAAGCCATAATATCTGAGTACAGACATAGTTAGTCAAGTTTTGCCTTAAGAAGGCTAGCACAAATAACATCAGAGATACAGATCGAAAAGGCAAGGCCTCCTGCCTGGGAGCCTCCGAAACTACTCCTGGTCCTGGTCAGCGGAGGTCTCGACGTAGTAGTATCCGCCTCCGGGGTACTCCTGCTCCTGGGCTCCAACGTCGACTACAGCGGCCGATCAGGCAAAACATAAAAGGGGAAATAAAGCAAAGGTGAGTATCTAGCATACCCGCGAGTCTTACGTCCGCTACTAAGCATTATGCATTTGTATCAACGGAAAGGGGAGGTTGTAAAAATTGGACTGCAAGATTGAAATCAGAATAAGGGTAAGAAGCTAGGCCTATCGAAGACTAGCATCTTCTGACGATGTCTTGCAGCATGAGGAGAGAAACAGCCAACAGTTCATATAAAGCATAAAGTAACAATCAAGCAGAAGTTGCTGCAACATTGTATAATATAAGTTGTAATGATTAATAATAATAATGCCTCCGAGTTCCCCTCCTCGACTCCCATGCGAGTAAGAAAACCTGGAACCATACAGTTTAATAGTAATAGTTTGTAGTGGTAAGATCCAGCTTTAGCATAAAGCGTCCTGTTACCGTGGACACGGCTATTCGAATAGATTAAACTCCCTGCAGGGGTGCACTACTGTTCAGCCTGCACGCTCGGATCTCCAGGGTGGCGTGAACCTTGTTAGGGAACGCCCCACCGAGGCTATCCGACACATCGCAGTTCATCCTAGGCTCAGCAGAGAGGCCATCCGCCGGACCATATCCTATGCGCCAAGGGGTCTAGGTCCCTCACCCTTGCATGCTCCTGCACGGTGCGAGTTTGGCCGGTGAAGAAAAAGCAAATCCAAACACACCTGCTGCAGCAAAAAGACAAGACCACTTCCCAGCGATCAGGACGCAGTACTGCTGACGTCTGAAGAGCTTTCGGACGAACTACGACGCGGAGGGCCCACACCGTAATCCCATGTGTAGGTAGTGCGTACAGACCAACGGGCCTCTCAAGTCATCCGCCGAACCATTTAGCATTTTAATTAACCTGCGTGACAACCGTTATCGTTGCCTCGACTTAACCAACCCGCGGTCAACGACAGCAGTCAGGACCACCAGTACATCGGTGCCTTCCCTGTCGTCCCACCAAGTCACTGCGGTTACCAACAAGCTGAACCGTCTCCTTACCTTGTCTCGCGTGTGCTCTTGGTAGAGCTCGACTTTCGTGGTTTGGTAACTCTCGCGAGATACGAGCAGGGGCCAAGCACGCCAGGAACGTCGGTCGTACCCTCCCTGTCGTTCCTGACGATATACCGCTCGCGGGCACCGTTGGGTCGCCCGGCTTCTTACCTTTAAGGACAACCGCTGTCCAGGACCCTATGGAGGCAAGAAAAAGTCAGCCTCGAGTGGAGTACAAGGATTAATCCTGGATAGCTCACACTTGAGGTGACTAGGCATAACCCAGATAAGGTCCTTTGGTGGTGTCTGCTTTGTACCGTACCTGTGCAGTTGTATATATTGTATCCGTGTTCACCCCCCTGAGTGATCACGGCCCGCTATCTAGTCCTAGCTAACAATGCGCAGGGTTCACTGCTGAATATATGCATAATTATAACAGGCAGCATAGGATAACAAAGGTACATCAAGGGGCGACAAAATCAGGCTATGCAATTGAATAGGATTGTAATCGTAGCAGCAGCAGTAACAATGCCTATTGCAAGAAAGTACGGAAAGGTAGGCGATATCTGGGGAAGAGAACGGCTCTGCTTGCCTGGAAGCTCGACGGTAGGGGCAGGGTCGTCGACGAAGTAGTCGTACCCGGCAGCGGTGTAGTCGGCGGTAGCAGCGGGGTCTACCGGAGATTAAGGGGGGAGGAAACAGTAAATACAAAGAAATAATATACAAACATATGCATGACATGACAGATGAAATGTTAACGGTGTTCTAACGCAGTGCAATGCACGTTGCTCAGAGCGGGAATTCATCCGGGGATGAACTGCCAGCTCCGGGTGATTACCGGACAGGGTGTCCGGAGTGGGAAGGGTTCATGCCGGAGGTGTCATGGACATCCGACAAAGATAACGGGGGGTGTATCCGTGTTAGTTGAACTATTCTGAACAACATTCGTGTTCGGAATAAATTCATCCGGTAGGTTTTTACCGGTACCGGGAATTATCGACAAACAGCCCGGAGGGGGGATGTCGGAGTTCGTTGTGTTAGAGGGGTGTGGTTGGTATATGGATATATGGATAGTGTATTCGTATTCGTTATATTTTTCTGATCAATTTTCATGTATAAAGTTTTTGAATCTGACTTACGGTTTAAAAGATATTCAAATTCAAAGTTTAAATCATTTTTAAATCAATTTTCTAAATTATTTTATTATTAAATTTCAAACATTATCCACAACCGGGTTGACTGGTCAAACCTGACCAGGGGGTCCCACTGGTCAGCCTCACATGCTAATAAAACATTTTAATTAAATCTAATTACATTGGGGTCCCACATGTCATTGGAACATTACATTTCTATTTCATTTATTAAAAAAACTGACAGGGTGGGGCCCAGGTGTCATTGACTCATTGATTATTAACAGTTTGTTGTATTTAAACAGAGGGTTAAGTTAAGCTGGCCCACATGTCATAGACTATTAGCTATTAGGTATTATCTGTTTAGAACCTCATTAGGGGTTAATCACCCAGGTGGGCCCCAGTGTCAGTGGGACACCACTGGTGTTGAACCAGCGCATGCCGGCGGCGGACTACAGGCACGGCGGCTGGAACGGGCCGGCCCCCCCTCCGGCGACCATTTGGTCAACCGAGAGGTACCACGGGAGGCTAGGCGAGCCGCATATCCACTGATGCATTCGGAGGACGACGCGGACAAGCGCATCAACGGCCACGGCGAGCACAGGCGGCAGCCAGCGGCAGCCGGAGCTGGGCACGGTGGCCATGGCGACACCGGACACAGGAATGAGCGCGAAGAGGGGCAAATCAACGGGGAGCTCACAGTGGAGCGAGTCGCGGGGGCAGCGGGCTCGAGGGGGCTTCAGGGCGACCGGAAACCGTCGATGGAGCACGTCGGCCGGCGGCGAAAAAGACGACGGGAGCGCCTCCTCCCGAGCTCCTCTCTCCAAATCGACGGCACCCAAGGACGTGGACGGCGCCGGTGTTCCTCTTGGACAAGTCGGCGGCGTGAGGGGAGCCCGGTGGTCGCGTGCTCCGGCGAGGTAAGTCCACGGCGGCACTCGGGTGTCCACGGAGGCGAAACCGGCGATGGCTATGGAGGGTAGCGGCGCGAGAGTGCTCGATCCAGGGGGGCTAGGGTTCGTCCGGCGGCGACCCGGGGGCTTTATAGGATCCGGCTGGCCTGGGGATGGCCTCCACGGCGAAGTCCGCGGCCATGGCGCCATGGATCCTCTGCCACGCAACGTGAACAGGGGAGGTGGGGGGGGGAACGGTTGGTGGTTGAGCCTTGGGCTGGTTTGGCCCAGGGGAGCAGGGGGAAGGGCCAGTGGGTGGGGCTAGATTAGGTTTCCTTTTATTTTATCTTTTTTTTTCCTTTTTTCTTTTCTGTTTATTTCTTTTTGTATTTATTTTAGTTACCTAGACATTTTTGAAAAACTTTTAATGTGCCCCATAATTTAGCAATCACCCTAGGTTAGCGCAACAAATAGTTTGGACAATTATAAAAGTCATTTAATATTTGAATTAAATATTAAATGGTTATTTGGGGGTTTTTGGCTACTGTTTTGATTTGTTTGGAATTTTCTATAACTTAATAAATACCCAAACCCATATGGATTTGGTCCACTGAATATTTGTGATTTTATAAAAGTAGTTTCACAATTTTTGGACCAAGTTTATATTGCACTTTGTTTTTATTATTGCACCAAAGGCGTTTTGAGATTTTATTTGATTTCAATCCAAAGGCAATTGAATTGAGCTTGGAGTTGTTTTCATTCCACCATGACCAAGGTACATGATCACATTGCATTCAACAATATCAAAGGCAATAAGAATTCGAGCTGAACCAAATTGATCAAACAAAATTTGAACAGTAGTGAGGAGCAGTAATGGTGATTACTGTTCACTGACAGTGAGGGTGTTACAAATCTCTCCCACTACAAGAATTCTCGTCCCGAGAATTTAGGTGGTAGAGGGGAAAAGATCGGGGTATTCTTCACGGAGACGATCTTCGCGTTCCCAAGTGGCTTCATCTTCAGAATGATTTGACCACTGAACCTTGAGGAACTTGGTTGTCTTGTTGCGGGTTTTGCGTTCAGACTGATCGAGAATGCGGCTTGGATGTTCTTGATAAGTCAAGTCCTGTTGCAGCTCGATCATATCAGGCTCCACTTCACGAATAGGGTCTTTTAAGCAGCGTTGGAGTTGCGACACGTGGAATACATCGTGGACTTGAGAGAGGTTCGGCGGCAATTCCAATCGGTATGCCACTGGTCCACTCCTGGACAGGATACAGAACGGGCCAATGTAGCGAGGAGCTAATTTTCCTTTGATCCCGAAACGATGAGTGCCTCTCATCGGAGTGACACGGAGGTACGCGTATTCGCCAGGCTGATAGACCATTTCCTTGTGCTTGCGGTCATAGTTGCTCTTCTGACGAGACTGAGCAGCTTTCAAGTGTTCACGAATAACGCGAACTTGATCTTCGGCGTTTTGTATAATGTCCGGACCAATGAGAGTTCGTTCTCCAGTTTCGGACCAATTCAGAGGGGTTCGGCACTTACGTCCATAGAGAACTTCGAAGGGAGCCATCTGCAGACTAGCTTGATAGCTATTGTTGTACGAGAATTCAGCAAATGGAAGAGATTCCTCCTATTTCTTACCGAATGAAATGACACAAGCTCGAAGCATATCTTCAAGCACTTGGTTGACTCGTTCGACTTGGCCTTGCGACTGGGGGTGATAAGCGGTGCTGAAATTTAGGTGAGTGCCCATAGCTTCTTGGAAACTATCCCAGAACTTAGAGGTTAAAATGCTGCCTCAGTCGGAACTGATCTCCAACGGCATACCATGGAGCGACACGATTTTGGAAACATATAAGTCTGCCAACTGACTAGCAGAGATCGTCTCCTTGACAGGCAGAAAATGAGCAACCTTGGAGAATCGGTCGATGACGACAAAGATGGCATCATGACCTTTCTGTGATCGGGGAAATCCGGTGACGAAGTCCATTTCAATCTTGTCCCATTTCCATTCAGTAATAGAGAGTGGTTGCAGAGTTCCAGCAGGTCTTTGATGTTCGGCTTTCACGCGACGGCAAACGTCAGACTCATCAACATAACGAGCAATGTCTTGTTTCATGTTGGACCACCAGTACCGCTGACGAATGTCTTGGTACATCTTCGTACTACCAGGGTGAATCAACAAGGGTGTATCATGAGCTTCTTTCATGACATCAGAGGCGTAATTCAGGTTGGCCTTGGCTACCGGAACCACTAAACGACCCTTGAAGTACACCGCATTATCATCATTTGCATCAATAGTGAAGAATGAGGGCTCTCCGCTGGCGACATGACGCTTAATCTTCCAAATGTCAGAGTCATAATGTTGTACCGTCTTGATGCGGGTGTCGAGGTCTGGTTTAACCACCAGGGAGTTCACATATCTCTGCGAAACAATTTTGATGTTCAGCTTGCGGAGCTCTTCATACAGACGTGGCTGCTCTACTTGAACTTCCAGTTCACTACAATAGGCTTTGCGGCTTAAGGCATCGGCCACCACATTAGCTTTGCCCGGGGTGTAAGAAATTCCCATGTTGTAGTCGGCTATTGTCTCGAGCCATCTCTGTTGGCGGAGATTCAGGTCGGGCTGCGTAAACAGGTACTTCAGGCTTAGGTGGTCGGTGAAGACCTCGCAACGATTTCCGACGAGGTAATGTCGCCACAGCTTCAATGCATAAATTACCGCTGCCAATTCGAGATCATGAGTTGGATAGTTTTCTTCGTGAGCACGCAACTGACGAGAGCCATAAGCAATCACTTTGCTCTCTTGAATTAGGACACAGCCTAATCCTTGACGAGACACGTCGCAATAAATCACGAAGTCCTTCTGAGTATCAGGAGGAGCAAGCACCTGGGGTGAAGTGAGCTTGTCCTTCAGAGCTTGAAAACTTTCTTGACATTTATCAGTCCACTCAAACTTGACGCCTTTGTGAAGAAGATTAGTCAGAGGCTTGGCAATCTTGGAGAAATTCTCAACAAAACGGCGGCAATAGCTGGAAAGGCCGAGGAAACTTCGGACTTGCTTGACAGTCCTGGGCGGAGTCCAGTCAAGAATAGCCTAGATAAGTTCGGGGTTGACGGCAACTCCATCCTTGGAAATCACATGACCAAGGTAAGTTACTTCAGGAAGCCAGAACTCACACTTAGAATACTTAGCATAGAGTTTGTGTTCTCGAAGCTTTTCCGGTATAAGGCGAAGATGTTCAGCATGTTCTGCATCGGTCTTGGAGTAAATCAATATATCATCCAGATAAACCACGACGAACTTGTCGAGGTATTCCATGAATATAAAGTTCATCAATCTAGAGAAAGTGGCTGGGGCATTCGTCAAGCCAAAGGACATGACAGTGTACTCGTATGAACCATAGCGAGTAATGAATGCGGTCTTCGGGATGTCCTCATCACGGACCCGGATTTGGTGGTAACCCAACCTTAAGTCGAGTTTTGAAAACACCGTGGATCCAGCAAGTTGATCATAAAGATCGTTAATCCGAGGGAGGGGGTACTTGTTCTGTATCGTGGCCTGGTTGATAGGTCGGTAATCTTGGACCAAAAGGTTCGTGCCATCACTCTTCTTGACAAAGAGCGAAGGTGCTCCCCAAGCAGAGGAACTTGGGTGGATGAATCCTTTCTCGAGGGCCGTGTCGATCTCCTTCTTCAATTCAAGGAGGTGGTGAGCTGGCATCTTATACGGGCGCTTGGCAATAGGGATGGTGCCAGGCTTCAAGTCGATGAAAAATTCAACTTCTCTAATCGGGGGTATCCCCGGCAGTTCTTCTGGGAATACGTCGGTAAAATCACAAACGATTGGGACTTTCTCAATCCCTTTGAGAGGTGCGAGATTCAAGGCATTCAGAGCATATATACAAGCTTCGGCATTCATCTACACAATGGCAGTATGACTCAAAATTGCGCCGGAAGGATGAAAAAGTTGGATGACCTTCATGCCACAATAAACTGCGGAATCGTGGGTTTTCAGCCAATCCATGCCAAGGATAAGGTCGATGGTGGAGGTTTTCAGAATGTGTGGAGAAACCATGAACTCAATTCCTTCGATCTCGACAGTGAGGTTAGGTGCAACCATGTCGACACGACAGTGGGTACCGGGAGTCCGGACTATTAAGGGGGTATGCATCTTTTCGTGGTAAATTCCATGCTTAGACGCAAATGCTCCAGACATAAATGAATGCGATGCTCCTGTATCAAATAAAACAGTAGCAGGTATTGAGTTAACGAGGAGTGTACCCATCATAGTAGCGGGCTGTTCCTGAGCTGCTTCAACATCAATGTTGTAAGCATGACCACGAGCATGAGGATTTGACCCAGTATTATAGTTGAGGGTCCCATTGTTGGCACGGCCATTTCCGCGGCCAGCAGGGTGAACTACCAGTTGATTCTGTCGCTGAGGGCAGTCTCTAGAAATATGGCCTGGCTGACGGCACTTGAAACAAAGGCCATCCTGAGGACGGAGGGGTGCAGTATCGGTCTTCGGCTGTCTCGGCGGGGGCGGAGGCAGACGGGGGGCAACATACGACGGCCTTGGTGCAGGGGCAGTTGGACGCATATGACTGTGTGGAAGCCAAACGTGTTGCTTCTGTGCTGTGCCCGAAGATGAGCCAGCATCACGGGGGTGCTTCGGCGAACCACCGAACTTAAGTTGAGCGGTCTCAAGAGTGATAGTCTGGTTCACCATGGTGGCGAAGTCGGGGAAGACGTGCAAAGCCAGTGCAAGCTGGAGATCGGGGTTGAGTCCATCACGGAACTTCTCTTGCCTACTTGCATCATTGGGGAGGTCACTTGCAGCATAGCGGGAGAGGCAGAGGAATTCCCTCTGATATGCCTCGACAGTTTTGTTGCCCTGAACAAGGTTGCGGAACTCGGCCTTCATACGGTTCATAATCGCCTGGGGGACATAACGAGCACAGAAGGTAGTCTTGAAGCCATTCCAGGTGACGACAGTCCCTTCAGCTAGCGAGCCCTTGTAGGTGACCCACCACTGAGCAGCGGGGCCACGCAGGAAATAGGACGCGAAGTTGACGTAATCAGCAGCGCTCACATTAGCGAACTCCAACTGACGGTTGATGTCACGGAGCCAATCATCGGCATCCAACGGCTGTTCAGGTTGGTGGAAGAGAGGGGGATTGAGACGCATGAAATCCCGCAGAGTAACCACAGGCGGTTGGTTCTGATGCTGGTTCTGGTTCTGATTCTGGTTCTGGAGCTGGTCTATGACTCCTTGCATAAACACCTGGTTCATCTGAAACTGCTGCATCATCGCGGCCATGTAGTCTGGCGGCGGAGGTGGATCGTTGGCACCACGACCACGACCACCACAACCAGCCATCCTGCTAGAATTTAACAGGGGTATTTCAGCGATGAACATTTTAACGAGATGCCGGAAACGAGTAAGAGGTAAAGAAACAACAAAGAGGAGGCGCGGATATATAGGAGTAGTCATATAAGACATACACATCCACACATAGAATCAATCGAAAATCGGGCAGCGTAACATCGTAGAAATTAAGGAAAAAGGACACACTAGGCGGCGTGCAGACCACGGTAAGGATTACACGACGCGACATAGATTCCACTATGTCAATCACGCCGCAAGAAAACTGGTTGCCACAGGAGCTAATGCCAGAGGACGCGCGGCCTGCCCAGAATGAGAATGGGATCCGCGGTCCGGGACCTGGGGTAGAACTCCTGCAACACGACTCAATCAATGGGGAAGCACCAAAACGCCGGATGGAATCAAGAGAACGTGATCCTAATGTCAGAGTTTGTAAAACTTACCAGAAAAGATAAGAGGGCAGATTCCCAGAGCATAGGTAAGGAGAAAAGGATCCTAATACCATAGATATCACACATGTGGGCCCGTAAGCCAAACATTAAGTTAGAAAAATAGTTTTTCAAAGTCTAGACTCAACTTCGACCAGGTAGTGGTTGGGGTGGCTTCCTACAGGAAGTCGGCTCTGATACCAACTTGTGACGCCCCCAAAATCAATCCGTGTACATTAATCATACACGCAGGGTACACGGCTGAGATTAGGGTCCCACGGTGAGAATATCATAGCACAACACTAAACAAAACAGGATAAACCAATATGTTACAAGATAAGGGGTCACACGGACCCGAATACATAAGTTATACAAGCCATAATATCTGAGTAAAGACATAGTTAGTCAAGTTTTGCCTTAAGAAGGCTATCACAAATAACATCAGAGATATAGATCGAAAAGGCAAGGCCTCCTGACTAGGAGCCTCCGAAACTACTCCTGGTCCAGGTCAGCGGGGGTCTCGACGTAGTAGTATCCTCCTTCGGGGTACTCCTGCTCCTGGGCTCCAACGTCGACTGCAGGGGCCGATCAGGCAAAACATAAAAGGGGATATAAATCAAAGGTGAGTATCTAGCATACCCGCGAGTCTTACGTCCGCTACTAAGCATTATGCATTTGTATCAACGGAAAGGGGAGGCTGTATAAAGTGGACTGCAAGATAGAAATCAGAATAAGGGTAAGAAGCTAGGCCTATCGAAGACTAGCATCTTCTGACGATGTCTTGAACCATGAGGAGAGAAACAGCCAACAGTTCATATAAAGCATAAAGTAACAATGAAGCAGAAGTTGCTGCAACATTGTATAATATAAGTTGTAATGATTAATAATAATAATGCCTCTGAGTTCCCCTCCTCGACTCCCATGCGAGTAAGAAAACCCGGAACCATACAGTTTAATAGTAATAGTTTGTAGTGGTAAGATCCAGCTTCAGCATAAAGCGTCCTGTTACCGTGGACACGGCTATTCGAATAGATTAAACTCCCTGTAGGGGTGCACTACTGTTCAGCCTGCACGCTTGGATCTCCAGGGTGGCGTGAACCTTGTTAGGGAACACCCCACCGAGGCTATCCGACACATCACAGTTCCTCCTAGGCTCAGCAGAGAGGCCATCCGCCGGACTATATCCTATGCGCCAAGGGGTCTAGGTCCCTCACCCTTGCACGCTCCTGCACGGTGCGAGTCTGGCCGGTGAAGCAAAAGCAAATCCAAACACACCTGCTGCAGCAAAAAGACAAGACCACTTCCCAGTGATCAGGCCGTAGTACTGCTGACGTCTGAAGATCTTTCGGACGAACTACGACGCGGACGGCCCACACCGTAATCCCATGTGTAGGTAGTGCGTACCGACCAACGGGCCTCTCAAGTCATCCGCGGAACCATTTAGCATTTTAATTAACCTGCGTGACAACCGTTATCGTTGCCTCGACTTAACCGACCCGCGGTCAATGACAGCAGTCAGGACCACCAGTACATCGGTGCATGCCTTGTCGTCCCACCAAGTCACTGAGGTTACCAACAAGGTGAACCGTCTCCTTACCTTGTCTCGCGTGTGCTCTTGGTAGAGCTCGACTTTCGTGGTTTGGTAACTCTCGCGAGATACGAGCAGGGGCCAAGCACGCCAGTAACGTCGGTCGTACCCTCCCTGTCGTTCCCGACGATATACCGCTCGCAGGCACCGTTGGGTCGCCCGGCTTCTTACCTTTAAGGACAACCACTGTCCAGGACCCTATGGCGGCAAGACAAAGTCAGCCTCAAGTGGAGTACAAGGATTACTCCTGGATAGCTCACACTTGAGGTGACTAGGCATAACCCAGATAGGGGCCTTGGCTGTGTCTGCTTCGTACCGTACCTGTGCAGTTGTATATATTGTATCCATGTTCACCCCCCTGAGTGATCACGGCCCGCTATCTAGTCCTAGCTAACAATGCGCTGGGTTCACTGCTGAATATATGCATAATTATAACAGGCAGCATAGGATAAGAAAGGTACATCAAGGGGCGACAAAATCAGGCTATGCAATTGAATAGGATTGTAATCGTAGCAGCAGCAGTAACAATGCCTAGTGCAAGAAAGTACGGAAAGGTAGGCGATATCTGGGGAAGAGAACGGCTCTGCTTGCCTGGAAGCTCGACGGTAGGGGCAGGGTCGTCGACGAAGTAGTCGTACCCGGCAGCGGTGTAGTCGGCGGTAGCAGCGGGGTCTACCGGAGATTAAGGGGGGACGAAACAGTAAATACAAAGCAATAATATACAAACATATGCATGACATGACAGATGAAATGTTAACGGTGTTCTAACGCAGTGCAATGCACGTTGCTCGGAGCGGGAATTCATTCGGGGATGAACTGCCAGCTCCGGGTGATTACCGGACAGGGTGTCCGGAGTGGGAAGGGTTCATGCCGGAGGTGTCTTGGACATCCCACAAAGATAACGGGGGGTGTATCCGTGTTAGTTGAACTATTCTGAACAACATTCGTGTTCGGAATAAATTCATCCGGTAGGTTTTTACCGGTACCGGGAATTATCGACAAACAGCCCGGAGGGGCGGATGTCGGTGTTCATTGTGTTAGAGGGGTGTGGTTGGTATACGGATAGCGTATTCGTATTCATTATATTTTTCTGATCCATTTTCATGTATAAATTTTTTGAATCTTACTTACGGTTTAAAAGATATTCAAATTCAAAGTTTAAATCATTTTTAAATCAATTTTCTAAATTATTTTTTTATTAAATTTCAAACATTATCCACAACCCGGTTGACTGGTCAAACCTGACCAGTGGGTCCCACTGGTCAGCCTCACATGCTAATAAAACATTTTAATTAAATCTAATTACATTGGGGTCCCACACGTCATAGGGACATTACATTTCTATTTCATTTATTAAAAAAAACTGACAGGGTGGGGCCCAGGTGTCATTGACTCAGTGATAATTAACAGTTTGTTGTATTTAAACAGAGGGTTAAGTTAAGCTGGCCCACATGTCATAGACTATTAGCTATTAGGTATTATCTGTTTAGAACCTCATTAGGGGTTAATCACCCAGGTGGGCCCAAGTGTCAGTCGGACACCACTGGTGTTGAACCAGCGCACGCCGGCGGCGGCCTACAGGCACGGCGGCAGGAGCGGGCCGCCCCCCTTCCCCTCCGGCGACCATTTGGTCAACCGAGAGGTACCACGGGAAGCTAGGCGAGTCGCGCATCCACTTATGCATTCGGAGGACGATGGGGACGATCGCATCAACGGCCACGGCGAGCACAGGCGGCAGCCAGCGGCAGCCGGGGCTGGGCACGGTGTCCATGGCGACACCGGACACGGGAATGAGCGCGAAGAGGGGCAAATCAACCGGGAGCTCACAGTGGAGCGAGTCGTGGGGGCAGCGGGCTCGAGGGGGCTTCAGGGCGACCGGAAACCGTCGATGGAGCACGTCGGCCGGCGGCGAAGAAGACGACGGGAGCGCCTCCTCCCGAGCTCCTCGCTCCAAATCGACGGCACCCAAGGACGTGGACGGCGCCGGTGTTCCTCTTGGACAAGTCGGCGGCGTGAGGGGAGCCCGGTGGCCGCGTGCTCCGGCGAGGTAAGTCCACGGCGGCATTCGGGTGTCCACGGAGGCGAAACCGGCGATGGCTATGGAGGGTAGCGGCGCGAGAGTGCTCGATCCAGGGGGCTAGGGTTCGTCCGGCAGTGACCCGGGATATTTATAGGCTCCGGCTGGCCAGGGGATGGCCGCCATGGCGAAGTCGGCGGCCGTGGCGCCATGGATCCTCTGCCACGCAACGTGAACAGGGGAGGTGGAGGGGGAACGGTTGGGGGTTGGGCCTTGGGCTGGTTTGGCCCAGGGGAGCAGGGGGAAGGGCCAGTGGGTGGGGCTAGATTAGGTTTCCTTTTATTTTATCTTTTTTTTTCTTTTTTCTTTTCTGTTTATTTCTTTTTGTATTTATTTTAGTTACCAAGACATTTTTGAAAAACTTTTAATGTGCCCCATAATTTAGCAATCACCCTAGGTTAGTGCCACAAATAGTTTGGACAATTATAAAAGTCATTTAATATTTGAATTAAATATTAAATGGTTATTTGGGGGTGTTTGGCTACTGTTTTGATTTGTTTGGAATTTTCTATAACTTAATAAATACCCAAACCCATATGGATTTGGTCCACTGAATATTTGTGATTTTATAAAAGTAGTTTCACAATTTTTGGACCAAGATTATATTCCACTTTTTTTTATTATTGCACCAAAGGTATTTTGAGATTTGATTTGATTTCAATCCAAAGGCAATTGAATTGAGCTTGGAGTTGTTTTCATTCCACCATGATCAAGGTACATGATCACATTGCATTCAACAATATCAAAGGCAATAAGAATTCGAGCTGAACCAAATTGATCAAACAAAATTTGAACAGTAGTGAGGAGCAGTAATGGTGATTACTGTTCACTGACAGTGAGGGTGTTACATTGACATGCTATTTTTTTCCTGATGACTTGGCTGTTATGAGCTTGCAAGTACATTCAATGTACTGACCTGGCGTGTCATGCCAGATGCAGGAGGAGCCGAACCTGAAGAGTTGGCTGAGACGTACTTTGCGAACTAGGCCGTGTCCCAGCAGTGTCCTTGTGGAGTGGAGTCCCATCACTTCGTTATTCCGCTGCCGTAGGGTTCTTCGTCGATCGTATTGAGGCCCTGAGATGTGACATAAATAATGTTGATAGTGTCGCCGCACGAGATGTGCCACCATGCCTCGTAGTAGTTTGAATCCTCAAACCTTTGTACCTGTATAATTATTAGTGAAGCGGTTGTATCTGTACCAATATGTTGTGCATTGCCAGAAGACTAGATCTCTGGGCTGGCAATGTAAGGTACACAGGTTGCTCTGAGCCGGGGTGCCACAACGATTGGTATCAGAGCCGCGCTGGCTGTAGGACACGCTAGTTAGGCCGTGCGCTAGAGTAACGTTAGTCTAGAGTCTTGCGTGATCTGTGCACCTTGATTGATGCATTGGTTGATGCATGGCATGTATAGACATTGATTTCATTACTAATGGCTAACCCTGTGAGTGTATATGGCACCCGTTCCATACCCTTTTGAGTACGAGTCGTCCCCGACAGGATTTCCATCGCTTCTCCATCGAGTTTGTTTCCGACTGTATCCACAGGGAGAAGACCCGGTGTTCCAGGTGTACCACGAGAAGTTAGCTGACTTCGTGCACGAGTACCTCGCGGAGGTGTTTCTTTTCACGAGTTCCGCGATCGGCAACCTTTCTCGTTCCGCGAAGGGAGGACCCGCTTCCACCCCAGATCAGGCTATCCTCTATGCTTCACTTGAGGCTCTCATCGACCTGCGTCATCAGGAAGTCGGGATGCAGGTTCACCCAGGTCTTTCTCACTACCCCACCCTGGCCCCTTCCGGGCAGATTCTTTTTCCACCAGACTCGAAGTGCGACCGGAATGACGTCCACCTCTCTCGCTATATGGTCACTCAGTACGAGTTGATCATTAGTCTTGCAGA
This sequence comes from Bromus sterilis, assembly GCA_950022295.1. Classification (NCBI taxonomy): domain Eukaryota; kingdom Viridiplantae; phylum Streptophyta; class Magnoliopsida; order Poales; family Poaceae; genus Bromus; species Bromus sterilis. The sequence goes on along the minus strand of OX465596.1, from coordinate 150,216,091 downwards.
GGAGTTGGCTCGTTCCCGGGAGGCACTCTCTTCTATCAGCAGCGTTCAGTCACCTCCACCACCGCCTCCCACCTTTACCCCGGTGCCAGCTCCACCTATTCCACCTTCACCCACACCACAGACTCCAGATGTTCCGGTAGTCGTTCGGCGCGAGACCCAGAGGAGTGGGCCGCATTGACAGCTACCCGTGCTGGTCCTATGCTTAGACAGCATACTCCTCCTCCTCCTGAGGGAGAGTCCTCTTGTCAGCGTCGCCGTCTTGACGTCCCCACCCGCAGCACGATCCACATCACTAGTTCTGATTCCGAGGACAGTTCCGATGGTTCCGCTGACTGCAAGTACCCGCTTCCCCACGACTAGAGCGAGGTCGAGTAGTAGTATGGTCGCTTCTATCATTATGCCATGAATGTTGTCAACTGACGTATGAGCAGTACTCGTTATGCTATCCATGCTAGTTGTTATGTATGTTGTCATGATGCTATGTATAATTATGAGGTTGCTTCGCTTTTCGTTCGGATTTCTGTTGACGATATTTTCACATTTCCCGTTTTGGTGTAGGTGACTGAAACGGAACCTTGCTCTCTTTTCTCGATAAATGGCACCACGCCTGGTTCTGTGCTGATTCTCGGTCGGCCGTCCGGGGTGGATGCCTCCTTGTTTTCTTTCTCTTTCAACGACTAGCTTGTGCTCTGAGCTGCTTTCCGGCCGTCTCAGGCAGTCATTGAGTTTCTTTTCGGATTGGAGACCCTATGTTCTGAGCTGTTTTCTCGACCGTCTTAGGGGACCTCTGCTTTCTTCTTATCACCCCGCTTCAAGTTCTGAGCTTTTTTGCGTCTGTCTTGAGCAAGAGGTGAGTTACCCCAGCAATGCCCCAGATCTGTGTTGTCAAGACCGTCCTGGTGGCCACTGGTTTATTTGCCATTTTGACAAGGGATTCGGATAGTCACCAACCACCACCTCTTGGAGTTTCGAGTTTCTTCCGCTTTGTCGTCGCTTTGCCCATTTCCCCTTTTGTGGTTGCTCATAATATTTGTTCGCTATATTGGGAACGGATATCGGATGAGGAGAGGTGAAGGCAGCCACTCTGGTGATGACGACACCCCTCGCCGTCGATCCGCCAGGCAAGCTGGACTATCACCTGAGCGTCCACCACCTCCTCCACCACAGGCACCGACCCCAGATCAGATCATCAGGATGTTTGAGGAAATAAGGAATCAGGAACTCATGGAATTACTTAGAGGTATGTAGAACATTGTGGGACAGAATCAGAACCAGGGGTCACGCTCCAAGCTATCTGACTTTCAGCGCACCCGACCTCTGAGCTTTGATCAAGAAACAGATCCCATTGAGGCTGATGGTTGGCTGGGGACCATGGAAAAGAAACTGGAGATCGCTCACTATGACGAGGTAGACAAGGTCCCATTCGCCACCCATTACCTTGAGGGCTACGCCGCAATCTGGTGGGACAATACCAAGGAAGTATGGCCTGCAGGAGAAGACATTACTTGGGATAAGTTCAAGGAAAAGTTCCGCACCTACCATATTCCCACCGGGGTACTGAAGATCAAGCAAAGAGAATTTCTCGCTCTTGTCCAAGGCAGCATGACTGTGACCGAATATCTGAACAAGTTCAACCATCTGGCAAGATACTCTGTTCACGATGTGGCCACTAAAGAAAGAAAGGTGGACCGCTTCCTTGGTGGGCTTAGCCCCACTCTCCGTTGTCAGCTCAGCATGCTGGACTTCCCAGACTTCTAGACGCTTGTCAACAAGGCACTCATAGCAGAACGTGAATACAAGTCTATTGCCGAACTCAAGGTTGTGTATGAAGACCGCAAGCGCAAGAATGAAGCCAAGAAGGTCCCTTATGAGCCATATGCCCAGAAGCCACCTTGGTGCAGGTCGCTCCCCAGCCGGCTCAGGACAACTTCAAGCCCTCCTAGAACAATGGCAACACCACAACCAACAAGCCGGCAGCCCAAGAGAAACCTTACGTCGCCCCACAAGTGAGGGCAGACTGCCTCCGCAACGGCACCTGTTTTAATTGAGGGAAGCCAGGACACTGTGCCAGACAATGCACAAGCAAGGTGCGGAAACCAGCCCCACAAGTCAACAACCTTGGGAGGCAGAACAACTATCGTCAGGCTCGATTCAACCACGTCTCGGCCGAAGAAGCCCGCGAGTCCCCTGGCGTGTTCATCAGTATGTTACCTATTAATAACATACCTGCAGCTATATTATTTGACTCTGGGGCAACCGACTCGTTTATTTCGCGGAGTTTTTCCACCCAAAACAATTTTCCCATCTCTCTTTTGGACAAAATCGTGGTGGTCAAAACCGCTGGAGGTGTGCTCACAGCGGACAGTAAATGCGAGGGCCTGACAATTGAGGTATATGGAGTGAAGTTTCCAACCTCCCTCATTCTGTTGGAGTCCAAGGGGTTAGATGCAATCCTTGGAGTTGATTGGCTCACCAATCATGATGTTCACCTCGCCTTCAAGACCCAAATAGTGAAGCTAGTCAACCCAGATGGGAAGGCAACCAGATTCACTGCGGTTGGGATGCCACGCTAGAAGGAGACAACAATATGCTAGATCACCACCAAAGAAATGGACAAGATTCCAGTGGTCAGAGAGTTCCCAGATGTGTTCCCAGAAAAATTGCCGGGTATGCCGCCAGACAGGGAGCCGGAGTTTGCCATCGGGATTATTCCCGGGACCTCCCCAAATATACAAGAAGTATTACCGAATGCCTTCCACCGAACTGGTGGAGCTGAAAAAGTAGTATGAATTATTGCGGAAAGGGTACATTCGTCCCAGCACCTCACCTTGGGGATCACCGGTATTGTTTGTCAAGAAGAAAGATGGCACCTTGCGGATGTGTGTGGACTACCGCCCCCTGAATGAATTCACCATCAAGAATAAGTACCCACTACCCAGCATTGATGACCTGTTCGACATCCACAAGGGATTTGATATATATTGCGATGCCTCCAAACGCGGCCTCGGCTGTGTGCTAATGCAAGAAGGGAAGGTTGTAGCATATGCCTCCCGGCAGCTGCGCCAACATGAAATCAACTAACCCACACATGACCTGGAACTAGCTGATGTAGTACACGCATTGAAGTTGTGGAGACATTACCTTGTGGGACAACGGTGTGAAGTATATACAGACCATAAGAGCCTCAAGTACATCTTCACACAACCGGATCTCAACCTCAGGTAGAGAAGATGGCTCGAGTTGGTCAAGGATTATGATCTCGGGATAAATTATCACCCCGGGAAGGCTAATGTGGTCGCCGATGCCTTTAGCCAGAAGCCAAGCTCGGTGAATGCACTCTGGGAAAGGCTCCACCCACAGTTACGGGAGGAAGTCACTCAACTCAACCTGATGTTGTGTGACTCGATGACCAGGAAGACACTTGAAATCACTCCAACCCTGGTAGAGGAAATTAAGGAAGCACAAGCTCAAGATTCGTAAATCCGAGAGATCAAGGAACGAATTCCGCGTGGCAAGGCCGAATCCTTTCACCTAGATACCCAAGTGGTGCTATGGTTCGAGAACCGAATATGTGTACCGAACCAGGATAATTTGAGGCAGCAGATACTGTGAGAAGCACATGAGTCAGCATATTCTATCCACCCCGGAAGCACCAAGATGTACCAGGATTTGAAGGCCACGTTCTGGTAGACCGGAATGCGCAAGGATATTGCGTATTATGTGGCATGCTATGACATATGCAACAGAGTCAAAGAAGAACATGAATAGCCAGCCGGATTACTACAACCCCTGAAAGTTCCGCAATGGAAGTGGGATGACATATGTATGGATTTTATTGTGGGACTCCCAAAGACCGCCCGAGGCCACGACGCCATCTGGGAAATCGTGGACATGCTCACCAGGCTCACTTTATTCCGGTCAAGACCACTTACCGAGCTGATCAACTAGCAGAATTATAGATGTCCCGGATTGTCAGTCTTCATGGGATACCAAGGACAATTACCTCAGACAGAGGATCAGTATTCACGTCCGCATTCTGGCTACGTCTTCACCAAGCCCTGGGGACTGCACTAAAGCATAGCACTTCCTATCATCCTCAGACCGATGGACAAACAGAATGGGTGAACCAGATACTGGAAGATATGCTCAGGGCATGTGTGCTGGCTTACGGCTCCAAGTGGGGGGGACTGTTTGCCATATGCAGAATTCTCATATTATAACAACTATCAGGCCAGTCTCAATATGTCGCCGTTTCAAGCATTATATGGGCGGAAATTCCGTACCCCCTTGAACTGGTCACAGACAGGGGACAGTCGTCTATTTGGCACCGACTTAATGCTCGAAGCGGAAAAGAAAGTCAAGTAAATTCAAGACCGGTTGAGAGCCTCCAAGTCTCGACAGAAGAGTTACTATGACCCAAAGCATCGGGAAGTAAACTTTGAGCCTGGAGAATATGTCTATCTCTGAGTGACACCAATGAAAGGGGTAAGGAGATTCCATACCCGAGGGAAGCTAGCCCCAAGGTACGTCGGGCCATTCCCAATAATGGCTAAGCGGGGAAGAGTAGCATACTATAAATCCAAGTATGTGATCAGAGGGGGAGGGGGTGAATGATCACTTCAAATTTTTGCATGAAACTATGAAGTGAAGCATAACTAAGCAGCAGAAGAGATTCAACAGAAAGGTAAACATTGATGCAGAACAGGATTGAAGCATAACATAGCGAATCAAAAGCATCGAATCAATTGCATTGAAGCAAATCACTGAAGCAATTGATAAACTGAATGTAAGTGCGGAAAGTAAAACGAACTCTTGACTCGGCGATGTTTGTTCGACCAATTCACACTCTGCAAAGTGCTACGTCTGGTTGGAGGGACTTGTGATTGAACACAGGAGCTAACCTCTCTCCGTCCGTATCTCCACTGCACCAATCTCCTTGAGCTTGGTCAGTTCTTCACTCGTGGTTGATTATTGAGGAAATCACCGAAACCTTTGACAAACTGGACTTTGAGGCGACAATAACTCTTCGCTCTCTAAAGAACAACACTCTAACCGTCTAGGAGAATTGCAGTTCTCCAAGATAAAAAGGATCGAAAACTTCTTCCTAAGTCATGATGAATCAACTCAGATCAATAGGACTTATGCTTCGGTGGATGGGTTTTTGGTTTGCTTCGGTGGGGTTTGCTCTTTCTCTTCACTGTTAGGAAATATTCTTCGAGCAGCCACCGGCCAATGAGGGCGGGGGTGGCGTATTTATAGGTCGCAATCCCTAGGTGCGAAATGACTTAAATGACCCGATGTGACAGCTTGACACCTGTCCACAACGGTCATATTTCCAATCAAAGCGAACTTTACTTGCGGTCCAAGTAAAGATGACTCACGGACTTGGTTCTGCTTCAGGAGCCGAAAGAACTAAGTCTTCGCTGGTGAAGCATTACCTAGTGCACATGAGATTTCTCAACTCTGGCTTCTCACTTGTTTTGGATTCGATCTGAGTCTTTTCACCAAAACCTTCGGAGCACATTTACTAAACCCCTCTTGATAGTACCGTTTTTCCTACGACTCAATGAAGTGAAAAAGAACTACGCAAAAACAACTAAGTCTTGCGCCATCTTGGTCATCTCCTTCGATGAGACGTGCTTCAGGATTCCTTATCTTTTTAGGGGTCGACATCTGTGATTAGCTTCACTCCAGAGGATATGCTTCAGTAAGTAAGTAAATCTTCGTTGAAGCTTTATCACCAACATATAACTTCAGGAACCTAACCATCTGTTTTATACTAGAAAACTTTTTAGTTCCTCTACTGTTTTGTCCAACAATATCCAAAACTCATGGGGGCATAACTTTGCTCTTACAATCTCCCCCTTTTTGGACTATTGTTGACAAAACAGGCATCGATAGAAGATATGAAATTTTGAGTTGAGTTGAGAGCAAACTATAAGATATGAAGCTTTTGACTCCCCCTGAATGCAAGCATCGAAGATTTATATAATCGAAGAGAATGCTTGATGAAGAATATCTTTGATGGGAAGCCTAGTACATATCTTAGTAAATCAATTATATATAGACAATATTTGTCTTGAAGAATATGCAATTATCCAATGATATGTGAACTTAAGGATAACAACCACCTGCAAGATAACAGATATGAGAGCAACTTGCAAGCACGGGGTTATTAACACATAAAACGTAGCAGTTCATAGACGAAGTAAAAATTAAGTTACATCCCAATCGAAGCGAATGGAAAGTTTGTTGTAACTTAACACACAAAAGATCGAATCGAATCCCTAAACCCGCAGAGAATCTAAACTCAATCGATGCTACTTTCTCCCCCTTTTTGTGAATAATTGGACAAAAGGTCGAGAGATAGATCAAGAGTATTTACGTGTTTGCTGCAACCCGGGGACCCTGCTGATTGTCTTTGCCCGAAGAAGATGCATATCCTGAAGTGTCTCCTTCGGTTGAAGCAGGTGACTCCAGTTCGTCAATGTCCATCGGCGCTTGAAGCAAGTGAAGAGCACTGTCATTGAGAGGTTCATCTTCTTGCTTCGAGGTGTGGGAGTCTTAATTAGATAGGGTATCTGGGCGAATCTGTTCAGCTGGATTAACAAATAAAACTTCATCAATCTTTTCCAGCGGCGTGATCTTTGGGTTGGGGCGATCGATCGAATCATTTCTGGAGAAGTGGCGTTGAAGATGTGGATACTCCTTGAAGATCCGGTCAGCTTCAAGCTTCTTCACAGAGTTGAACTTCCTTAAACCTTTCCAAGAGTGGCGCTTCAAAACCTTCAAGTACTGGTTGTTGTTTAAAGCAATGTTGCCAACTCTATTGATCTCATCTGAAAGATGTTGCATTTGGCGCTGATTTCCTTCAATGAAATTTTCAAGCATCTGTTGGGTGCGAATTCCCACTTCAAAGTGATAAACTTCTTTCTGAAATGACTTCGACATGTTGCGTTCATTGACATGCTGTCTGACTCCGACATATGTGGCAAATGGATCATTTGGCCTTCTGAAGATATTCATGGTGTCACGCACAGGAGGACAGAACAGCTTCGGGTGATGCTTCGCAACGAAGTCTTCACGGCGTCCATGGTTGAAGATGGCTTGGAGCCAGGGAGCATATGGCTTCAATTGATGTACGAGTTCAGCAGCTTGTAACATATAGCGAAGAAAACAATCCCCGAAGTCAAACACATGTCCGTGAGTAAGCTTCAGCAAAGCATGACGTGTATGATAATGAATGTTGGATTCTTCATGTGCAGTGCTGAGAGGCATCAGTGAGTTGGACAAGATATAAAACCAAGTCCTCGAAATGAATATCAGATGCTTCGGGTGAATGTTTTCTAGCATATGATCTTCAGTGACTTCGGGATGCAAAAGTGAAGCAAATTCAGCTTCAGTAGGATCAGGCAACAAATGCACCTTTGCAAGTTTTCCAGTGTGCCTTGGGATGTTTACTATATCCATGAATTCATCAAAATGCATCCTAAATACCTTTCCTTGAATCATCCACTCAAGAATCCATGAGCTTGTATCATCAGGATTTCCAGAGACATAGAGAGTGGCATAGAATTGCTTCACTAGCTCGGAATTGAATGGTGTTTCCATGGAAAATAGGCTGGTAAGATTTTATGCTTCAATGGTTTCCATGATGTTCTGGAAGCACGTTGCAGAAGTTAGACTGTGCATATCCAAGTACTTGTGCCTGAAAAGAACACCCTTCTGGCAGTATAGCTTCGTGTACAGAATCTGTTGCTCAGCTGTCCAGAAGCGAAGGTCATCTGCAGTCTGGGGTGAATCATATGGACTTGCGCCAAAGAAGCGAAGCTTCTGGCGATGAACTTCGAGATTGAACTCAGGACCATGTCTTGAAGAAGAAGAACCATCTCCCAAGAAAATAGGAAAAGTTTCTCGAGGGTAGATGGAGTCCAATTGAGTATCTTGCGCAGGAATACAGTGCGGAGCTTGCCTTCGAGCAACTATGGCTCGCTCTTGCGGTTGAGTCATAATGGCCAATTCATTGCCTTCGGCTTCGGCTTCCACATCGGCTTTAGGCCCTTCTGGAGCATCTTGTTTTCTAGTTTCGCCTTCTTTTTTTTCGGACTCCTCATCAGAGTGAGCCGAAGAATAATCCTTTGAAGGAATTGGTATGTCTTGAGCAGGAGGAGAAGGCTCTGGCTCAAAATTGTCGTGAGCGGACTGTTGAGGAGCGGGTTGAGTAGAAGGTGGAGTTGGTGCACGGGGTGGAACAACTTCGGGAGCGGTTGGCTTCGCAGATGGGTTGGTTAGAGTGATAATCTTGCATCGAGGGGGCGATGCTTGTCTTGGGGCCTTCTTGGCCGGATGAGAGCTCACCTCATCAGCTTCGTCTGCATCGGTGATAAGACGACGTTTCCTTTGTCAGAACCCTCTGTTAGGTAATGTGCTAGGATCAAAGTAACCTTGCATCATGTCAAAATTTCAAAAGAAATCTTTGAAATCAAATTCAAAAGAAAAATGGGAGAAGGAACCCCCCCCCCTAGATGAATTAATTCAAAAGGCCAGATAAAAATCTTCTCCAAAAATTCATGTTAGATTTTTGAAAAGTCTTATAAATGAGTGTGATCACATATCAAGTGATGTGGGACCCACCCCATGCTCATAGATTTTTCAAATATTCAAACAGTGCCTTGGATTTAATCAAAAACCCCTATTTGAGTTAAGATTCAAATTATTTGAATTTTAAAAATGTTGAAACTTTATAAGTGGCTAGTCTATATTATTATGAAGCCATATAAAAAATTTCAGCATTTAATAAAATGCCTAGCTATTTATTTAGCACAGCAAAACAAAAGACAGAAAATAAAAACAGAAAGGAAAGATTAAACAGAAATAAGAAAAGGCAGAGAACCTTACCTGTTGCACTGGGCGAGGCCCACCTACCTTGGCCCAGCTAGGCCCAGGCGCCACCCGGGCTGTCGTCTTCCTCAGGCAGCCAGGCAGCTGCGTGTCCGGCATGCCACGGCCGCCACGCCACCTGCTTGCCTGGCGCCCCCCCCCCCCCAGCCTCCCGAGCCCTCTAGACACGTCCTAGAGACGCCCACGTCCACTCCCCTCCCTCCAGAACCACCTCCCCCTCCTCTCTCGCCCGTTCCGCCGACGTCCGTGAAGCTCGCCGGAGCACCGTCAAGCCCCCGCGTAGCCATCGACGCCGAGAAGCCCCCGGATCATGTCCATCGTCTTCACCCCAGTTGTCTTCGTCTTTGAGCGGAATATGGGGAGCTGAAGCCCCCTGGAGCTGCCGAATCGCGTCGTCGTCTTCATCTACGGCCGCCGCGCAACATCGTCGATTACATCGCCGTCGAGCCACCCCAGCCCTCGCCCTCACCTCCGTTGAGTTCCTGGTGAGCTCACGGTCAAAACCCCTAACCTCTCCCCCTCGATCTCTTCCTCTATCACCGATTTCCATGGTCGCCGGAGTACCGAGCCGCCACGGTCGTCGTCGGCGAGCATCTGCTAGGCAATCATCCTCGCCGTCTTGTCCATCACCTCCGCCGTGAACTGCTGCTTCGAACGCGCCCAGCGGTGGCTCAAATGGTGCTCTGCAGCGAGATCCACCCCTAGCCCGTGCCACGGCCGCCGCGGAAGGTCGTCGCCGGCGTCACTCCGGTGGCCTCCTTGGTCCCCTGGACCCTCCCCGAGACGCGCGGCTCCACGAGCTTGCGTTTGGTGCCTCCAGCGCTTCAAGCGGACCACGGCAGCCTCCTCCCGTGCAGCGCCGCCGTGGGTTGGCCGCCGGCGTTTAGCCGCTGGTGGGTTAGCCACTAATCCCCCTCCTAACCCCACCCTGGGCCACTGACCAGTGGGCCTAGTGGCTTAATTAAGCCACTGGATTAAATTAACCAGCCGGGTTAATTAGCCAGTGACACTACCACCCCTGGCCCACCTGTCAGCCCCCTGGTGACGCCAGCAGTGCATCATGCTGATGCAATAAAAGGAATAAAGGAATTTCCAAATAAAAAAAAAGAAAATAAAAATAATTCAGAAAAATCCAGAAAATAGCTCAAACTTTGGAAATTCATAGAAAATTCATATCAACTCCAAATTGGACAAATAATATATGAAAAATGATCAGGAGAAAATAAGCTATCCAAAATTCAACTTTCAACTATGTTTGAGTTGATTTTAAAATGGGACCAGTAGCATATGTCATTTGATTTATTTGGAATTTATTCAAATTCAATTCAAATGATTTTGCAACTTGGACCATGGAATTATGCTACATTTCAACCGCACTTCAGAGGCATATCATACACATTTCCAAAAGGTTCAAAATGATCAAACAATGTCACATGTAACTTGGTCAAGTTTGAATTCAAATTGGAGTTTGAATTTGCAATTCAATTTGCAATATACTCCATTTAAATGGAATTGCTTCACACATCAAAGCATATACATAAAATTTCAACCTTCCATCATGTGATTGTGAATTCTATTTACTTTTGCTACCTTGTTGTTGTTTGTCGAGTAGAGGTGGAACCGGAGCAGGAGGCTGCCCCCTTCGTTGAAGACCCCGAACCCGAACCTCGTCAGCAAGGCAAGCAAACCCCCATTGATCATGTCAATAAAATCCCAATTCCCTCTCATGTCTCTCTTATGCATTGTATAGGATGATTACCATGCTACGTTTCTACCGCATAGATGAACCCATTCCTTTGCATGACCTATCATTTTGTCACAGTAGTAAGCAAGCCACAATCCTAGAAAATGTTGGAGTTGATTGATATCATGTGGCCCCTGAAAATGATACTGCTTATTGCATGCTTAGAGTGATACCAGGATGATACTGTTATGTGAGTCGGGATGGTAGTGATCATGATGATGATGGTAGAAAAGTGTTGGTGAATCGACCCTAATACAAGGTGAACGATGAGAGGCTGTGTAGGAGTACACGGTGGGTTGTCTCGTTGAACACCGCCCTAAGTCCGAGTTCTTGTGTGGTGATCCAAGATGAAGAGTACAACCACACATTGGGCTCACTGACCCCTCTCATCTTACTAACTCATCCCTTTCGATGCCCAGATGTCGCAATAGTTTGGAGTTCTGGTAGGTCTGTGGCCTGGCTGCTAAGTGAGAGAACGGCTCACCCGAGACCGGCTTATGCACCACGCACACATCACTTGGGTCCACTTCGGTAAACCGGCCGTGTTCACGATAGTGGTAACCAACCCAAGTAGGCGGCTTTCTCGGACTAGATCGGCTATGAGGTAACAGTTGTGGTGAGCATCCTCGCTGGCACCCCTTGAATGGTGTCGAGATCAAAGGCGGTAACTGATGATCATGTGTGTGTAGCGGTACACCCCTGCAGGGTTAACAAAACTATTCGAATAGCCGCGTCCGCGGTTATGGACTACTTGGAAAGCTTAGCTTGATTATTAGACAACTTGAACTGGATACTTCTAAAACACACCAAGATAAGTGTGAGTGCTATGGCGTGCTTTCTCGTGGGGAAGTCGAGAAAGGCACCATAGTGGTGTAATTGGTTGGAGAAAGTAGTGGACTCGTGTACGCTTCTTACCTCAAAGTCTGGTACTCGTAGTTCAGGATTAGCCAAGTCAAAGCTGGCACTTCTGCAAGTGAACCCCACCTCCCTTTACCTTGATACATGTGCATGAGTAGTATAGCTCCTACGTAAGTCTTGTTGAGTACGACTTTGTACTCACGTTTGCTTAATCTATGTTTTAGATGAAACCACTGACCCAGAAGGTGGCTTCTTCATCGAGCTGGACGACTGAAGATCAAGCTAGTCTAGTCCCATTCGGACGACTGGTTCCCTCATGGAGGGCTTGTGTTTAAATAAGGCTTCTTAAGCCATTTGTTAAACTTGTCTGTACTCAGACATAATTTGCTTCCGCTTGTGTTGTAATGTTGGATCACATGTTTGTGATCTCTGTTTGCACTCTATAAGAGTTATCAATAAAATTGTATACTTTGTAGAGAATTGCAATGATATCTACTGTTCATACAAGGCATGTGTGCTGCGTGTATGTTTATAACATGCATGTCTTTGTATGGGTTTTCGAGACCTTAGTTGTGATCTGGCTGGCGGTCTTTCATACACCAAGTGGCCCTTAGATGTGCGCAACTTGGGGCATCGTGATGCGATTGCTCGAGACTCTGTCTCGTGCACACTTTGTGGTATGATCGAGCCCGCCCTAGACCCCGACTAAGTGATCGGGCTGGAGTAAGTCTATGTAAGAGTTATGAGATAGTCGATAGTATGGTTGAGGCGACTTGTCTTTGAATATGGGAGTTCACCACCCATATCATTAGACTTGTGTGCGGACGATGAGGACCCATCTCAGTTGATCATCCGGCCTGGATGGGATACCCCTCACGTACGATGCTTTCCGAGAACGTTCTGTGCTTGGCCTTGTCTGCTTAGACAAGTGGGTACGGTTCTCGGCTCTCCATATGACTATGTCTTAGCTGGACTTGAATACGCTAACCCCGGGTCCCGACAGACTTGGTATCAGAGCAGGACTGACTGTAGGACTATTAGCCTTGGCCGAAGTCGAGTCTAGCTTGCTATAGTTATATAGTTACTCTGGGTATATAAGGGAACAACGTAAGGCTTCTTTTTTCTCCTTACCCCCTTTGTTCTGAGTTCTGATTCACCCTCATCTTATTCTATGGGAAGATAGGACTAGGCTCTCCTCTGTCTGATTAGAACATCTCGTTGTTTGCTTCCTTGTAGCCGTAGGAAAGTTGTGATCGGTTTGTTAGAGTGGTTATACTTCATAATTTATTACATCGTATGTAAGTGCTGTTTCCATGTTGTAAGAAATTGTCTTTTTCTTGCAATTACAGCCGTTATGCTGTCCGAGTCATTCCAGGTTTATCTCATAATCTGATGCATTTGCAAACTCCTTCTTTCTGTTTCAGATGGCAGATCTTCCCCCTCGGTAGATTGTTCGTTTGACCAGGTGCCTTGGTGTGCGTGGCCATCCCGCCACGTTGATCGAGATGATGTCCTATGTGGGATATCGATGGTATCCTGAGTACACCGTTGAGGAGCAGTTCCTCGACTTCAACCAGACGCAGTTCCACTGCATTGTCAGGATCTACCCGCACCACGTTGGAGTCATTCAGCCTATCCACTTTGGACATGGCATTGGCATGACTGAGAACATGGCTGTGCAGGATTTTGCATACTCATGTATTACCCTGCTGAGAGAGGAGCACACTATGCTGAGAGAGACCTCATTCCGCTATATCCCTGCTGCACTTCCAGGAGAAGAGGGATATTACACCGGACTCTACTCAGATCACTCTGCAGAGGATCCCGCACTTCAGGTGACTGCTAGGTTTGCTAGTGATCGAGATCGTGATGCACGCGCTCTCCGTTTCGAGCTTCACGCCACCCGTGTTCGTCTGTATCGAGCACTGACCCTTTTGGCACCCTTCGTGAGCGTTGGATCAGTTAAGTATGATGCTATCTACCCTGTGAGGACTCAGATGCCTTCTCGAGTTGCTTGGCCCGAGATTGGAGGCATTTTTCCACCCCGTGGTCCTCTTCTTCCACCCTACGCTGGACCTAGGCCCCATCCTTGCCCAAATGGATATCAGGGTCCACAGGCCTCCGTGTTTTCCGATGGTCACCTTCAGCTACCGGGATACGCGGGTAACTTTTATGAGGACTACTATGGAGATGGAGATGAGTGAGACCGCCTGTGGTCTTACTTAGTGATGATGTAGTAGTATCTTAGTGTATTGTACGCAAGGGTCTAAGTTCCAGAGGCTTAGATAAATAATGTATAGGAAGTCAGAGTGCCTCTGAAGGATGTATCATCTTCATCACGTTTGTATTAGCTTGGTGCTTGTACCAAAACGATGTATGGCTTGTATGACAGCTTGTGAATATATGGCTTGTATGCTTTATCACCATGTTGTCAAGATGATTACTTCCTTTGCTCTGTAATCCTTCCAGTACTTCAATACCTTGTTTAGACTCTCCCAATCAACTCTGTTTGACTTGGGTTTTTCACCTTCAGGATGTCTCAAGGAACCCGTGGCCAGATTGGTCGTAACCAGGGTCGTGTGAATGACCATGAGGAAGGCAACCTTCCACCCCCACCCACGATGGCTCAGGTTCTGATGGAAGTTGAGAGGAACCGCCGAGACTCTCACCACCTGCTGGAATTCATTGCTCGCAACACCACTCAGCAGCGCAACGAGTTGGTGTCCCTGAACGACTTCATCTGACTTCATCCCCCGGTTTTCCGTTACTCCACCGAGCCCCTTGACGCTGATGACTGGCTTCGCAGCATCGAGAGGAAGCTCCAGGCAGGCCATGTTGCAGATGGCGACAAGGTCAGCTATGCCACCTATCACCTTGAAGGTGCAGCTAGCTCTTGGTGGGAGAACTTCCTGAATATGCGTCCCGCTGGACCGCCTACATCTTGGGATGAATTCTGCACTTCCTTCCGCGATCACCACATCCCCAAGGGTCTTATGGACCGCAAGCGTGAGGAGTTCTGCAACCTCACCCAAGGCAGAAGGACCGTTGACGAGTTTAGTCGTGAGTTCAACCGACTTGCTCGTTATGCTACCGAAGAAGTCTCCACCGACTCCAAGAAACAAGAGAGGTTCCGTCGTGGCCTCAACTCTGGACTCCGTCGTGAGCTCAACCTACATGACTTTGCCACAATCCAGGTCCTTGCCAACAAGGCCATCAAGGCTGAGGACATGAACAACCCCAACGACTTCCGCAAACACCCTAGAGACGACGGTTCATCCAGTTCAGGCTCCCAGAAGCGCAAGATCTGGATCCCAAACAGTATGTTCCGCCAGAACAACCCACCGAGGCCATCCTATGTGGCGCCTCGTCCACCAAATCAGTTCCACCCAGCTCCGCGAACTGTTTTTGGAGCCTGTTACAAGTGTGGTCAGGAAGGCCACTACTCTCGTGAGTGTCCCCAGAACCAGATCCAGCATCAGAATGCTCCACCCCGTGCCGGAGGCAACAACAATGGTCGTGGCAAGCCACCCCAGAAGGTCTACACCGCCAAACCCGCTTCTCCCGCCACTCGTGGACGTGTGAACCAGATTGCCGCCGAAGAGACTGACGACACCACTGACGTCATTCTTGGTACGCTCCCAGTCAATTATGTTCCTACTTCCGTTCTTTTCGACCCAGGAGCATCTCATTCATTCATGTCGGAAAGTTATGCACTTCGTCATGAGTTATCTTTTGTTGAATTGTCCACCCCAATGATTATTCAAACTCCAGGGTCAAGATGGCAAACTAATAGAGTGAGCCATGGTAATCAAATTGCAATTGAGGGTTTAGTATTCCTTGCTTCACTCATAACCCTCAAGTCTTCAGATATTGATGTCATCCTTGGCATGGATTGGCTATCAAGACAGAATGCCTACTGGATTGCAAAGGCAAGTCCGTGAAACTCACCCACCCTTCGGGAAAAACCGTCAACTATACCTCACCCAGAACAAGAACCCAAGTGCATTCCTTGAATTTACTTCCCCTTCCCAAACTTGAAGATATTCCGGTGGTTCGTGACTTCCCGGATGTCTTTCCTGAAGAGCTGCCGGGCATGCCACCCGACAGATGTGTAGAGTTTATAGTGGATCTTGCCCCAGGAACCGCACCAATTTCTAGACGCCCATACAAAATGGCCCCACGTGAGCTTGCTAAGCTTAAAACCCAACTGGAAGCTTTGTTGGAGAAAGGCTTCATCCGCCCTAGCTCATCGCCATGGGGTTGCCCCGTTCTGTTCATAACGAAGAAAGATGGAACAGAAAGGATGTGCGTAGACTATCGCCCGCTAAATTTAGCGACGATAAAGAACAAGTACCCATTGCCCAGGATCAATGATCTTTATGATCAACTTGCAGGATCCTCTGTCTTCTCCAAGATGGATTTGAGATTAGGTTATCATCAAATCAAGATCCGAAACGAGGACATTCCCAAAACGGCTTTTACTACTCGTTATGGTCTTTACGAGTACACCGTCATGTCCTTTGGTTTAACCAATGCCCCTGCCACTTTCTCACGCATGATGAATTCGATCTTCATGGAGTATTTGGACCAGTTCGTCGTGGTTTACCTCGATGACATCCTTATATACTCGAAGAACGAAGAAGAACATGCCGAACACCTAAGGCTGGTATTGATGAAACTTAGAGAGCATCGCCTGTATGCTAAATTCTCCAAGTGTGAATTTTGGCTACCAGAAGTGACCTACTTAGGCCACGTAATTTCTGCAAAAGGCATTGCTGTGAATCCCGAGAGAGTTCAGGCCGTCCTTGACTGGACTGCACCTGAATCGGTTAAGCAAGTTAGGAGTTTTCTTGGCCTAGCCAGCTATTGCCGCCGCTTCGTCGAGAACTTTTCTAAAGTTGCAAAGCCTCTAACTGAACTCCTCAAGAAAGATAAGAAATTCCTATGGACTCCCAAGTGCGAGGAAAGCTTTCAAGAGCTAAAAAGAAGATTGACTCCTGCACCCGTACTTGCACCTCCAGACACCAAAAAGGATTTCGAAATCTATTGTGACGCATCACGGCAAGGGTTAGGATGCATACTTCTGCAAGATCGACATGTGGTAGCTTATGCTTCACGCCAGTTGCGACCACATGAAGAGAACTATCCTACCCATGACCTTGAACTCGTTGTCGTAGTTCATGCCCTAACAACTTGGCGACATTACCTCCTTGGTAATCGTTGTGAGATTTATTCCGACCACCAAAGCCTCAAATACATTTTCACCCAGCCAGATCTTAATCTCAGGCAAAGACGCTGGATTGAGTTGATAAAAGATTACGACGTAGTAATTTCTTACACCCCAGGCAAAGCCAATGTCATGGCTGATGCACTAAGTCGTAAGTCGTATTGTAACAACCTCATGTTACAACAGTATCAACCACTTCTTCATGAGGACTTTCGCAAGCTCAATCTTGAGATTGTTCCTCATGGCTATCTTTCTACCTTGGTGGCGAAACCAACTCTTGAGGATCAAATCATAGTTGCCCAAAGGCGTGCACGAGGTGTTCGCCGGATCAAGGAGAACATTGCTAGCGGAGTTGCTAAATGTTTCTCCACAGATAGCAAGGGAACGGTATTCTTTGGAAATCGTTTGGTAGTACCTAAGAATAGGGAACTAAGGCAACTCATCCTCAAGGAAGCCCATGACACACCCCTCTCGATTCATCCCGGTAGCACAAAAATGTACCAAGATCTACGCCAGAGATTTTGGTGGACTAGGATGAAGAGAGACATTGCTCAATTTGTTGCCGAATGTGATGTTTGTCGTCGCATTAAGGCAGAACATCAAAGACCTGCTGGTACACTTCAACCTTTGTCTATTCCCGAGTGGAAATGGGACAAAGTCGGTATGGATTTCATCACCGGCTTTCCAAGAACATAGAAAGGAAACAATGCCATCTTCGTTGTCATAGATAGGCTTTCCAAAGTTGCTCACTTCCTTCCGGTTCGCGAGTCTATAACTGCTAGCCAGTTAGCGGACTTGTACATCTCTAGAATTGTATCCCTTCACGGTGTTCCTTTGGAAATCAATTGTGATCGCGGTAGCCTTTTTACCTCTAGATTTTGGGGAAGCTTTCAGAATGCTATGGGAACTCATCTCTCCTTTAGTACGGCTTTCCATCCTCAGTCTAGCGGTCAAGTCGAAAGGTTTAACCCAATTCTTGAAGACATGCTCAGTGCTTGTGTTATCTCATTCGGAAATAATTGGGAGAAGTCTCTGCCATTCGCCGAATTTTCTTATAACAACAGTTTCCAATCTAGTCTGAACATGGCTCCTTTTGAACTCCTTTATGAACGACGATGTCGAACACCTTTAAACTGGTCAGAAACCGGTGAAAGACAATTCTTTGGACCGGACATGATCAAGGAAGCAGAAGAGCAAGTTCGCATTGTTCGTGATCAATTGAAAGCAGACCAGTCTCGTCAGAAAATCTACTATGATCGTCATCATAGGCAAGAGAGCTACAATCTGGATGAGAAGGCTTACCTTCGGGTTACTCCTCTGAAGGGAACCCAACGTTTCGGTACCAAAGGCAAGTTGGCCCCACGTTACATCGGACCTTTCCGCATTCTTGCCAAACGAGGAGAAGTTGCCTACCAACTTGAACTACCCCCGCACCTTTCCCGAGTACATGATGTATTCCATGTGTCCCAACTCAGGCGTTGCTTCAAGGACCCCATCCGCGAAGTCGACCATGAAACGCTTGATCTCCAAGATGACCTTTCTTATCAAGAATACCCCGTTCGTATTCTTGATTCCGCAGAGCGTGTCACTCGTCGTCAGAAGATTAGGTTTCTGAAAGTGCAATGGTCACACCACTCTAAGAGAGAAGCTACGTGGGAAAGAGAAGACCGTCTCAGTGCTGAGTATCCCTCCTTCCTCCCGCAGACTTCTGAATCTCGGGACGAGATTCTTTTGAGTGGGGGCGAGTTGTCAGAACCCTCAGTTAGGTAACGTGCTAGGATCAAAGTAACCTTGAATCATGTCAAAATTTCAAAAGAAATCTTTGAAATCAAATTCAAAATCAAAATGGGAGAAGGAACCCCCCCCCAGATGAATTAATTCAAAAGGCCAGATAAAAATCTTCTCCAAAAATTCATGTTAGATTTTTGAAAATTCTTATAAATGAGTGTGATCACATATCAAGTGATGTGGGACCCACCCCATGCTCATAGATTTTTCAAATATTCAAACAGTGCATTGGATTTAATCAAAAACCCCTATTTGAGTTAAGATTCAAATTATTTGAACTTTAAAAATGTTGAAACTTTATAAGTGGCTAGTCTATATTATTATGAAGCCATATAAAAAATTTCAGCATTTAATAAAATGCCTAGCTATTTATTTAGCACAGCAAAACAAAAGACAGAAAATAAAAACAGAAAGGAAAGATTAAACAGAAATAAGAAAAGGCAGAGAACCTTACCTGTTGCACTGGGCGAGGCCCACCTACCTTGGCCCAGCTAGGCCCAACCGCCACCCGGGCTGTCGTCTTCCTCAGGCAGCCAGGCAGGTGCGTGCCCTGCATGCCACGGCCGCCACGCCACCTGCTTGCCTGGCGCCCCCCCCCCCCCAGCCTCCCGAGCCCTCTAGAAACGTCCTGGAGACGCCCACGTCCACTCCCCTCCCTCCAGAACCACCTCCGCCTCCTCTCTCGCCCGTTCCGCCGACGTCTGTGAAGCTCGCCGGACCACCGTCAAGCCCCCGCGTAGCCATCGACGCCGAGAAGCCACCGGATCCTGTCCATCGTCTTCACCGCAGTTGTCTTCATCTTTGAGAGGAATATGGGGAGCTGAACCCCCCTGGAGATGCCGAATCGCGTCGTCGTCTTCATCTACGGCCGCCACGCAACATCGTCGATTACATCGCCGTCGAGCCACCCCAGCCCTCGCCACCACCTCCATTGAGTTCCTGGTGAGCTCACGGTCAAAACCCCTAACCTCTCCCCCACGATCTCTTCCTCTGTCACCGATTACCATGGTCGCTGGAGTACCGAGCCGCCACGGTCGTCGTCGGCGCGCATCTGCTAGGCAATCATCCTCGCCGTCTTGTCCATCACCTCCGCCGTGAACTGCTGCTTGGAACGCGCCCAGCGGTGGATCAAATGGTGCTCTGCAGCGAGATCCACCCCGAGCCCGTGCCACGGCCGCCTGGACCCTCCCCGAGACGCGCGGCTCCACGAGCTAGCGTTTGGTGCCTCCAGCGCTTCAAACGGACCACGGCAGCCTCCTCCCGTGCAGCGCCGCCGTGGGTTGGCCGCCGGCGTTTAGCCGCCGGTGGGTTAGCCACTAATCCCCCTCCTAACCCCACCCTGGGCCACTGACCAGTGGGCCAAGTGGCTTAATTAAGCCACTAGATTAAATTAACCAGCCGGGTTAATTAGCCAATGACACTGCCACCCCTGGCCCACCTGTCAGCCCCCTGGTGACGCCAGCAGTGCATCATGCTGATGCAATAAAAGGAATAAAGGAATTTCCAAATAAAAAAAGAAAATAAAAATAATTCAGAAAAATCCAGAAAATAGCTCAAACTTTTGAAATTCATAGAAAATTCATATCAACTCCAAATTGGACAAATAATATATGAAAAATGATCAGGAGAAAATAAGCTATCCAAAATTCAACTTTCAACTATGTTTGAGTTGATTTTAAAATGGGACCAGTAGCATATGTCATTTGATTTATTTGGAATTTATTCAAATTCAATTCAAATGATTTTTCAACTTGGACCATGGAATTATGCTACATTTCAACCACACTTCAGAGGCATATCATACACATTTCCAAAAGGTTCAAAATGAGCAAACAATGTCACATGTAACTTGGTCAAGTTTGAATTCAAATTGGAGTTTGAATTTGCAATTCAATTTGCAATATACTCCATTTAAATTGAATTGCTTCACACATCAAAGCATATACATCAAATTTCAACCTTCCATCATGTGATTTTGCATTGTATTTACTTTTTCTACCTTGTTGTTGTTTGTCGAGTAGAGGTGGAACCGGAGCAGGAGGCTGCCCCCTTCGTTGAAGACCCCGAACCCGAACCTCGTCAGCAAGGCAAGCAAACCCCCATTGATCATGTCGATAAAATCCCAATTCCCTCTCATGTCTCGCTTATGCATTGTATAGGATGATTACTATGCTACGTTTCTACCGCATAGATGAACCCATTCCTTTGCATGACCTATCATTTTGTCACAGTAGTAAGCAAACCACAATCCTAGCAAATGTAGGTGTTGATTGATATCATGTGGCACCTGCAAATGATACTGCTTATTGCATGCTTAGAGTGATACCAGGATGATACTGTTATGTGAGTCGGGATGGTAGTGATCATGATGACGATGGTAGAAAAGTGTTGGTGAATCGACCCTAATACAAGGTGAACGATGAGAGGCTGTGTAGGAGTACACGGTGGGTTGTCTCGTTGAACACCGCCCTAAGTCTGAGTTCTTGTGTGGTGATCCAAGATGAAGAGTACAACCACACATTGGGCTCACGGACCCCTCTCAGCTTACTAACTCATCCCTTTCGATGTCCAGATGTCGCAATAGTTCGGATTTCTGGTAGGTCTGTGGCCTGGCTGCTAAGTGAGAGAACGGCTCACCCGAGACCGGCTTATGCACCACGCACACATCACTTGGGTCCACTTCGGTAAACCGGCAGGGTTCACGATAGTGGTAACCAACCCAAGTAGGCGGCTTTCTCGGACTAGATCGGCTATGAGGTAACAGTTGTGGTGAGCATCCTCGCTGGCACCCCTTGAATGGTGGCGAGATCAAAGGCGGTAACTGATGATCATGTGTGTGTAGCGGTACACCCCCTCAGGGTTAACAAAACTATTCGAATAGCCGCGTCCGCGGTTATGGACTGCTTGGAAAGCTTAGCTTGATTATTAGACAACTTGAACTGGATACTTCTAAAACACACCAAGATAAGTGTGAGTGCTATGGCGTGTTTTCTCGTGGGGAAGTCGAGAAAGGCACCATAGTGGTGTAATTGGTTGGAGAAAGTAGTGGACTCGTGTACGCTTCTTACCTCAAAGTCTGGTACTCGTAGTTCAGGATTAGCCAAGTCAAAGCTGGCACTTCTGCAAGTGAACCCCACCTCCCTTTACCTTGATACATGTGCATGAGTAGTATAGCTCCTACGTAAGTCTTGTTGAGTACGACTTTGTACTCACGTTTGCTTAATCTATGTTTTAGATGAAACCACTGACCCAGAAGGTGGCTTCTTCATCGAGCTGGACGACTGAAGATCAAGCTAGTCTAGTCCCATTCGGACGACTGGTTCCCTCATGGAGGGCTTGTGTTTAAATAAGGCTTCTTAAGCCATTTGTTAAACTTGTCTGTACTCAGACATAATTTGCTTCCGCTTGTGTTGTAATGTTGGATCACATGTTTGTGATCTCTGTTTGCACTCTATAAGAGTTATCAATAAAATTGTATACTTTGTAGAGAATTGCAATGATATCTACTGTTCATACAAGGCATGTGTGCTGCGTGTATGTTTATAACATGCATGTCTTTGTATGGGTTTTCGAGACCTTAGTTGTGATCTGGCTGGCGGCCTTTAATACACCAAGTGGCCCTTAGATGTGCGCAGCTTGGGGCATCGCGATGCGATTTCTCGAGACTCTGTCTCGTGCACACTTTGTGGTATGATCGAGCCCGCCCTAGACCCCGACTAAGTGATCGGGCTGGAGTAAGTCTATGTAAGAGTTATGAGATAGTCGATAGTATGGTTGAGGCGACTTGTCTTTGAATATGGGAGTTCACCACCCATATCATTAGACTTGTGTGAGGACGATGAGGACCCATCTCAGTTGATCATCCGGCCTGGATGGGATACCCCTCACGTACGATGCTTTCCGAGAACGTTCTGTGCTTGGCCTTGTCTGCTTAGACAAGTGGGTACGGTTCTCGGCTCTCCATATGACTATGTCTTAGCTGGACTTGCATACGCTAACACCGGGTCCCGACACTTTGTTGTAGTTGGGGAAGGGGTGAAGCTAATTTCTTGAGCATGGCTTCGCGCTTCTTGGAGTCAAGAGCCATGACCGAAGCATTGTGCGTCTTGCAACACTCTTCAATGGCAGACTTGATCTTGCCTTGAAACACTTGAATATTGCTCTTTGTCTTTTCATTCACATCAGCAATTTTCTTCGAAGCAGCTTTGGCTTCCTTCTTGAAGTCCTCAGCTGATTCAGCATCTTCTTTCTTCTTAAACTTCAGAATTTTAGAAGATTCAGATCTGTCTCTAGCATGAAAATCCCTCAGTTGATTGTATAAAGTTTCAATCATAGCAGAAAGAGTTGGTGAAATGTAAACATTCCCAACATCCACATTATCACCAGCTTCAGCAAGCTGGAAAAATTCCTGATTCAGGCTTAAGCAGTCCCAAAGTTCTCCTTCTCTTGCATCTGGGAAGTTATGTTGGCTCTGCTCAGCTTCTTCATGAGCTTCGGGGACAGGGGCTGCGACTGGCTTCGGAGGGATGTCCTTTGGTGCCATGTCAACAGCAGCTTCCTTCTGAGCGGCTCTAGCAGCTTTCTCTGCTTTCTTTGTGCGAAGGGTGTCAAGTTGAGCTTGACGCTTGGCTTCAGCTTCACTAAGTTGTTTGGCTTCGGCAGCAGCCTTAGCCTCTTGAGCTTTAGCTTCAGCAAGCTTGCGCTTCGCTTCAGCTTTCTGATTTTATTCAGCAAGTTCTTTCCTTTGCTTCTCCAACTGAGCAGCATCTCTATCTGCCTTTTCCTTAGCTTTAGCTTCTTTATCAGCCTTAGCTTGGGCTTGTGCTTCAGCATGAAGGCGTTCAGCTTCAGCACGGTCTCGTTTGCGCATGCCTGCTTCAGACAGCTTCTTGGTGCCGACCTGGGCATAAGACTGGCAAGGCTTCTTGGTGCCGACCTGGGCATAAGACTGGGCATAAGACTGGCCTTGGTGCCGACCTGTGCAACAGATGATTTCAGCTTCGAAGCTTTGGCTGGTTCAGGAGCTTTAGCTTCGGGTATAGCAGCAGGCTTTGCCTTCAGGTCATGCCTCTCTTTCGTTCTCTGTTCAGCAGGAACAAGGCGGCGAGGTGGCTTTGTAGCCAAGGGAGCCTCAACCACCAAGTTTTTCAAATCAATGTTTCTTTTAGGAACAGGAGGATCAGTTGGATCTTGAATCCTAATGCCTTTTGGAGCAGATGGTTTCTCTCCAGCCTTCTTCTTCAGTGGCTTCCGAAGACGAAGTCTCTTGGGACTAGGGGGAATGTGGGTGTTCTCAGACTCATCATCTTCTTCTTCAGCATGATCTTCATCAATTGAGTCTTCAAGCTGTGTAGCAGCATCAACTTCGTCATCAGTTTCATTATCACCCTCTTCTTCAGAGATAGAAGGAGGGGGTGAAGCACTCAGTTTCCTAAGCCCTCTCTTCTTAGGCTTCGAAGCACCAGCTTCGGCATGGCCTGCAGCAGAAAGTGCTTTGGCCTTCTTCTCTTCTCGGATTCTCTTCTTCTCAGCCAATATGGCAAGTCTCTCTTGCTCGTCTGGATAGTCATCTGGTTTCTTGAGAGTATTTGGGTGAGGTACAGCAGGAGGCTTCGGGTAGTACTTTTTCTTTTTTGCAGCATTATATTGGGCACACATGGCAGTAGTGTACCGATAAGGAGGGCTGAAAGCAAACTGCATCGCCCATTTCCAGTCTAGGATGCTCTTGTACTTGTACCACCTTATGGCCCAGTAGCGTCGAATCTTCTGCAATAGAATCTTTCTGTCATGATCAGATTCTTCAGGAGGTGTGTCATAGCCCATCTTGAGACGAATGGCTTCGGGTATGCCTCGGGCATTTTTGACTTCCTTCGTCTTGCCACCTTTGCCTTTCTGCTTCGGTGGCTCAGGATAGTTTTCAAGTCCTTCAACAATGGGTGAGTCATTCCCCATGGCTGCCTCTTCGTCAGACATCCTGTGACTAGAAAGATAGAAAAGAGGGAACAGGAAAGGGAATGAATAAGCACTGGCAAAAGTTTCGACCAAAACCAAATTTTGACAAGAACCCAGAGCAATCTAAGATCAGATGCAAATCTGTCAATGGATCGGGCTAGAACTAGTTCAAGAACAAGACCTAACTCAGTCCAAAATCACAGAATAGATCGAATCTCAACACTGACCTGAGAAGATGGGATTACTTTGATGCTAATAACAGTTTTCCCAAGGAGCAATGATCAGCACGGATCAACCAGTCCTATAAAAAGAAAACAAAAACCCTAACAAAACTTAGATCCAAGCCCTAGATGAAGAACTCGCAGAGAAGATTGGATCCAAGAAACTTGCGTACCCTAACTTGGTGACGGGAAGCGGCTACGGCGACAGAGTGCGGAGACGAGCTCTTAGCCGACGGGGAACGTCCACGGCGGCGGCGCTCCGGTAGTGAAGCGGCGCAGTGGTCGTCGGGGACGAGAGCTCAGCGGCGAGCTCGAGGAGGGAGACGGGGAAAACGTAAATGAATGAACGTGGGGAAACGGTTTGCTGGAGGGATCGCCTTATATAGGCCCGATCTGAAAAGGTTGCCAGATCGTATCAGACGGCTGCCAGCGAGTGTCTCTTCCGATTCAACGGCTCAGAAGATATGGCGGTTCGCGAGCGAATCTCAACGGCCCGAGAAAGACGGGGACTCAACGGCCGAAGAATAAGTCTTGACCGAGAGCAAAAACTTCGATAAAGTTGGGAGCATTTGATTCTGAACTCAAGACGTTCGAAGCAATATGCTTTCTGTTTCAATTGTGCTTAACCATTCAAGACAGAATAGATTGGGAGCGAATCAGAATGGAGGGGGTAGGGTCCGAAACTTATCACTTCAAAGAACAACAACAACAAAGTTAAAAGTGATAAGTATAGGGGACAAAAGAAACGAATAAATAAATAAATAACACAGAACTGGAAGCAAATGGTGAACGAAGCTAAACACATAAACTTGGACGAAGTAAAACTCAAACGAAACTAAATAAACAAACACACAATGAAGGTGAATATATACAATGGAATAGTTTCGATCTTACTGAACATTGTGTGAGTTTAGGATGTTTAGCTCACATCTCAATGCACAAAACCTTTTCTCGTCCAATGGCTTCGTGAAGATATCTGCCAATTGATCTTTTGTTCTAACATGGCTGATCTCAATGTCTTCGCGCTGAACATGATCTCAAATAAAATGGTAACGAATATCGATATGCTTCGTTCGAGAGTGTTGCACAGGATTGTGTGCAATTTTGATAGCACTCTCATTATCACAAAGCAGAGGGATTTTCTTCACAAATATGCCATAATCTTTCAGCGTCTGCTTAAGCCAAAGTATTTGAGTGCAGCATGAGCCAGCAGCAATGTATTCAGCTTCAGCAGTAGATATTGAGACACAGTTCTGTTTCTTTCAAGCCCAGCACACTAGAGATCTACCAAGAAAATGACAAGTGCCTGAGGTAGATTTTCGGTCAACCCTATCACCAGCCCAGTCTGAATCAGAATATCCAATCAAATCAAACTGAGTTCCTTTGGGATACCAAAGTCCCAAAGAAGGAGTATGTGCTAGATATCGAAGAATCCGCTTCACAACAGTATGATGCGATTCCTTCGGATTGGCCTGAAAACGAGCACAAATACAAACTGATAGCATAATATCAGGTCTAGATGCACATAAGTATAAGAGTGAACCTATCATAGATCGATACTTCTTCTGATCGAAGGGTTTCCCTTTCTCATCAGCATCAAGAAATCCATTAGTAGGCATGGGAGTTCTGATGGTCTTGCATTCAGGAAGATCAAATTTCTTTAGGCAATCCTTCAAGTATTTCTCTTGTGAAATAAATGTGCCATTCTTCTGTTGACGAATCTGAAGTCCAAGGAAAAACTTCAATTCACCCATCATCGACATCTCATATTTCTTCGACCTCATCCTTGCAAATTCTTCGCTGATTTCAGTGTTAGTGCAACCAAAAATGATATCATCTACATATATCTGACACACAAATAGATCATTGTTATATGATCGAGTGAAAAGAGTGGGGTCAATGGTTCCAGGTTTGAAGCCTTTCTTCAGGAGGAAATCCTTCAATGTTTCATACCAAGCACGAGGTGCTTGCTTCAGTCCATACAAAGCTTTTTGAAGCCTGTACACCATATCAGGATTCTTCGAGTCTTCAAAACCTGGTGGCTGCATAACATACACTTCTTCTTCTATCTCACCATTTAGAAAAGCACTTTTGACATCCATTTGATATAGCAAAATGTTTTTGTGGTTAGCAAAAGCAAGCATGACACGAATGGATTCGAGACGGGCTACTGGAGCATAGGTTTCACCAAAATCAATGCCTTCGATTTGGGTGTAACCTTGTGCTACCAATCTAGCCTTATTTCTTACCACAATACCATTTTCATCTTGCTTGTTGCGAAATATCCACTTTGTGCCAATAACATTGTGCTTCGAGGGATCTGGCCTGTCAACAAGTGACCAGACTTTGTTTCTTTCAAACTGGTTAAGTTCTTCCATCATAGCCAATAACCAATCAGGGTCCTTCATGGCTTCATCATATTTTGAAGGTTCTAGCATGGAAACAAAAGAAAAACTTCCACAGAAGTTAGCCAAGCGAGTACGAGATCGAGTAGTGGGACGACCTGGTTGATGAATATCTTCGAGGATCGAATCAACATCAACTCTTCTTCGAACTCCTGATAACGTAGTATCATTTGCTTCAGGCTCAGCTTCTGCTTCAGGATCTGCATCAGCTTCGGGATCTGCTTCACCTTCAGCTTCGGCATTTCCTTCAGGATTAGCATTTCCTTCATTCCCTTGTCCTTCTTCGTCCTGTTCACCATTAGCTTCAGGATGTTGATCTCCAGCGCCCCGGGTTATGTGTGGGAACATTGGACCATCATCATCCCTAATATCTTGACGTGGATTGGCTTCAACAGGGCGAATCTCTCCAATAGCCATGGACCTGATTACTTCATCAAGAGGAGGTTCATCTAGATCATGAGGCAAATGCTCCTTTTGGGAGCCATTAGTTTCATCAAACCTCACATTCAAATTTTCCATAACTTTCCCAAAATGAGAGTTATAGACTCTATAAGTGTGAGAGTTTGAGCCATAACCTAAAAGAAAACCTTCATGTGCCTTAGGGGCAAATTTGGAGCTATGATTCATATCTCTAATAAAGCATGGAGCAACAAATACCCTAAGATAAGAAACATTTGGTTTGTTACCAGTGATAAATTCATGTGAAGTTTTCTTCAGGAACTTGTGAAGGTAAACCTTGTTGATGATGTGACAGGCAGTGTTAATTGCTTCAGCCCAGAACCTAATAGGAGTCTTGTATTCAGCAAGCATAGTTCTGGCCATTTCAATGAGAGTTATATTCTTCCTTTCAACTACACCATTCTGTTGAGGTGTATATGCAGCAGAGAACTCATGAGTAAAACCATGATCATCAAGAAAATCTTCAATATGAGTATTCTTGAATTCGGTTCCATTATCACTTCGGATATGCTTCAGAGATAATTCATATTCAGTTTGAGCTCTCTTAGCGAATGACTTGAAGATTTCAACGACTTTTCTCTTGTCATCCAAAAACAAAACCCAAGTATAACGAGAGAAATCATCAACAATAACAAGACCATATTTGTTTCCTCCCAGGCTTGCATAATTTTGAGGACCAAAAAGATCCATATGAAGCAATTCAAGAGGACGAGTGGTAGTCATGCTAGACTTCGCTGAATGATGTTTCTTCGTGATTTTACCAGCTTCGCAAGCACTGCAGAGACGATCTTTATCGAATTTTACTTCGCTAAGGCCAATAACATGCTTCTTCTTCACCAGATTATGAAGTTTTCTCATCCCTGCATGACCAAGTCTTCGATGCCATAACCAACTAGATGAAGCTTTTTCCATTAAGCATGTGGATACAGCAGGGCCCGATGAAAAATCAACAATGTATAAATCTCCCTTTCGGTAACCCTCGAAGACAAACGTATAGTCATCCTGTGAAAAGACAACACAACGCGAAGCAGAAAATAGAACAAGCATACCCATATCGCATAACTTCGAAATAGACATAAGATTATATCCAAGAGATTGGACTAGCATAACCTTGTCAATGTGCTTATCTTTTGATATGGCAACCTTACCCAAGCCTAACACTTTACCCTTGTTGTTATCACCGAAGGTAATGTACTTCTGAGAAGATGGAGATAGTTTTTCTTTGGTGAATAACTCCTTGTCTCCGGTCATATGATTTGTACAACCACTATCCATGACCCATTCGGATCCACCGGAGACATAGCCCTGCAGAAGAATTAGTTCTTCTTAACCACCCACAAATGAGTAGGTGACTCAGAAGATGTTCAAGCACTGGTTGAAGCAATATTAAAGCGAACAGGAGTGTATTGCTTCGGTGTGCCATCTAGCACACCATAAATGTAAGTCCTCTGCGAATGGTTAGCATAAGAATGAGCATATGCAATCTTAGTATGATTATTATGAGGACGATACGTATGACGACCAGTACGATAGTATTGCTTCTGCGGAACATTCGATTCGGTCACCAGTGGATCATTTCTTGTCTCAAGAGAGTAGAAGTGATTCGGTGGTACCGAAGGCTTTCCCTGCATAGTATGGTCAGCAGGCAGTTTTTCCACAAGTGCTTTCTGCACCCATATCTGCCTCTTATAGAAGCCATTCTTTGGTGGAGTACCTACATACTCAGTAGTAACTTTTCCCTGTTCATCCTTAATGAGTTTTTAGTCTGAATCAAGTGATTCATCCACAATGGCTTTGTTCATCTTGCAATCAAAACCTGAAAGGTTAGCAATGTCAATGGGTTTCTCCTTCGCTAGAACCCAAACAGTCTTAGGATACTGCCCAGGTTCCCAAAAGGTGCCATCAGGGTTTATCTTTCTCTCGAAGCCAACACCCTCATTTCTGGGATTCCTGTGAAGGACAGCCTTCCTCAGGATATCACAGAGATATTGGTGTCCTTGCACACTTTTGAACATGCCTGTTTCAAATAAAAAATTTCAACCTGAGGAGTTCCTCGGTAACAGCAGGATTTTCCTCATCAGAGGCATTAGTATCATCAATAACAATAGGAGCTTTTCCTTTGGAATCAGTTTTGCTTCGTTCCAAACAAGTTAAACAAGGTGATTCAGTTTTATGATTTGCTTCAGAACCTTGTTGAGCCATGAGAGAGAGATTGACATTTTCCAATTCTTCATGAGCCTCTTTCAGTTTTTCAAGAGCCATTTTCCTCTGAAGAAATTCATAGGTGAGCTTCTCATAATCAACTGAAAGAAGATCATGTCGAGAGGATAATTCTTCAAACTTCTCCTTCAGAGCAGCATGCTCATTAGTTAAAGTTTGACCTTTCTCTATCTCATCGATCAACAGAGTTTCTGATTTCTTAATGGTTTTTCGTAATGAATCAAGTTCATCTTGTTGGATTGAAGAAATTTTAGCAAGTTTAGCATAGCTTATCTTTGAATCACTATCATATGAGGAACAATCAGAAGTATCATAGTTTGATTTTGATGAAGATACCTTTGCCTTGGCCATGAAGCAATATGCAGGAGTTTCATCTTCACTACTGTTGTTGGTGAAGAATGAGCTCGAAGCAATGGTTGAAGCATCTGCCGAAGCGAAAGCCAAACCAGCAAC
Organism: Bromus sterilis; assembly: GCA_950022295.1. Lineage (NCBI taxonomy): Eukaryota > Viridiplantae > Streptophyta > Magnoliopsida > Poales > Poaceae > Bromus > Bromus sterilis. The sequence continues at coordinate 150,185,863 of OX465596.1, read as the reverse complement.
ACCATCTGATTCGGATCTAGACACAGACCTTTAGCCTGATTCCGCTTCGGAACCAGAGGCTTCATCTTCAGAGTTCATCTCCTTTCCCAGATAGGCCTTGGCACGGTGAGAGCTGCTTCGACGAGACGAGTGAGTCTTCGATGAAGAACCCTCACGCTTCTTATGATACTTCTTCCTCTTATCATCATCAGAATCTTTCTTCTTTTCTCTTCTCGAACTAGAATCATGTCTCTTTGACTCATAGCTTCTGGAGGATCTGTGGGACTTTGATGAGGAGTCTCTGAGCGAATGCTTCGATTTATTCTCAGCTTCCCACAGTGGGCAATCATCAATGTAGTGACCTGGTTTGTTGCACTTATAGCAGCAGTTGTCCTTCGATGGTGAACTTCTTGAGGATGAACGGTGAGAAGAATGACTTGAGATTCTAGAGGGATAACTCTTCTTCGGTGAAGAAAAACCTTTTCTCTGAAAGCGATTGAAGCGCCTCATGATCAGTGCTAGATCTTTTCCAATGCTTGCAGGATCATCTGATTCGACACCTGAAGCAGAACTGACTTCGGGTGAAGAATGACGCGAAGCTTTTGCTTTCAAGGCATGAGATCTCCTTCGAGAACCATTTATGTCACGTTTCTCATCTTCTTCCATCTCAAAGGTATTGAGCCTCTCAAGAATATCAGCGGCGACAAGATGTCTGAAATCAGTCCTTTCCTTGATCATCAGCACAATGTGATCAAACAAATCATCCAATGAGCGAAGCAGAGTTCTAACAACTGAGTGGGGAGTAATGTCATCAGCACCAAGTGAGATCAACTCATTTGCAAGAGCAGTGAGTCTACTGTAAATGGAGCTGACTTTTTCACCCTCGTTTCTCTTGAATCGATAGAATTTGCTTCGAAGTGTGTCAATTCTGGCATCCTTCTGGGTAGAAACACCTTCACCAATCTTCTCAAGATAGTCCCAGACACCTTTGGCCGAAGGAATATTCTTCACTTCATGATAATTCTCTGGTGTCAGATGATTGGTGATGAAGACCCAGACTTCAGAATCAAGAACGATCAGCTTCGCTTCTTCAGGAGTGATGGCGTTCTCGCCTACAACTGTAACTCCATACAAGACAACTTGCCAGGCAGTTGAGTTGATATCCATAATATTTCTCTTCATCTTGTCCTTCCAGTATGGATACTCCTTTCCATTGAACACGGGTATGGGTTCGCCGGAGCGAATGGCTGCGAAAGACATACTTGCAAAACACTCTAGGAGGTTAATCCAAAAAAAGAGTGACTAGCTCTGATACCAATTGTAAGTCTAAGTATGTGATCAGAGGGGGAGGGAGTGAATGATCACTTCAAATTTTTGCATGAAACTATGAAGTGAAGCATAACTAAGCAGCAGAAGAGATTCAACAGAAAGGTAAACATTGATGCAGAACAGGATTGAAGCATAACATAGCGAATCAAAAGCATCGAATCAATTGCATTGAAGCAAATCACTGAAGCAATTGATAAACTGAATGTAAGTGCGGAAAGTAAAACGAACTCTTGACTCGGCGATGTTTGTTCGACCAGTTCACACTCTGCAAAGTGCTACGTCTGGTTGGAGGGACTTGTGATTGAACACAGGAGCTAACCTCTCTCCGTCCGTATCTCCACTGCACCAATCTCCTTGAGCTTGGTCAGTTCTTCACTCGTGGTTGATTATTGAGGAAATCACCGAAACCTTTGACAAACTGGACTTTGAGGCGACAATAACTCTTCGCTCTCTGAAGAACAACACTCTAACCTTCTAGGAGAATTGCAGTTCTCCAAGATAAAAAGGATAGAAAACTTCTTCCTAAGTCATGATGAATCAACTCAGATCAATAGGACTTATGCTTCGGTGGATGGGTTTTTGGTTTGCTTCGGTGGGGTTTGCTCTTTCTCTTCACTGTTAGGAAATATTCTTCGAGCAGCCACCGGCCAATGAGGGTGGGGGTGGCGTATTTATAGGTCGCAATCCCTAGGTGCGAAATGACTTAAATGACCCGATGTGACAGCTTGACACCTGTCCACAACGGTCATATTTCCAATCAAAGCGAACTTTACTTGCGGTCCAAGTAAAGATGACTCACGGACTTGGTTCTGCTTCAGGAGCCGAAAGAACTAAGTCTTCGCTGGTGAAGCATTACCTAGTGCACATGAGATTTCTCAACTCTGGCTTCTCACTTGTTTTGGATTCGATCTGAGTCTTTTCACCAAAACCTTCGGAGCACATTTACTAAACCCCTCTTGATAGTACCGTTTTTCCTACGACTCAATGAAGTGAAAAAGAACTACGCAAAAACAACTAAGTCTTGCACCATCTTTGTCATCTCCTTCGATGAGACGTGCTTCAGGATTCCTTATCTTTTTAGGGGTCGACATCCGTGATTAGCTTCACTCCAGAGGATATTCTTCAGTAAGTAAGTAAATCTTCGTTGAAGCTTTATCACCAACATATAACTTCAGGAACCTAACCATCTGTTTTATACTAGAAAACTTGTTAGTTACTCTATTGTTTTGTCCAACAATATCCAAAAATCATCGGGGCATAACTTTTCTCTTACACATACCAACTGGAACTACCCCAGAACTATGCGGTGTCCACGACGTATTCCACGTATCGCAACTACGCAAGTGCATTGCACCACCAGTCAAGCTAGTGGATATGAAAGAGTTAGAGTTGACCCAGGATTTGACATATGAAGAGAAACCATTCAGGATTCTGGATCAAATGTAAAGGACTACCCGCAGTAAGGTGATACGGTTTTACAAGGTGCTGTGGGAACACCATACCGAGGAAGAGGCTACCTGGGAAAGGGAAGAACTTCTGAGAACCGCATATCCGTATCTGTTCCCTGAGCAACCAAATCTCGCGGACGAGATTTACCCTAAAGGGGGTAGGTTTGTGACACCCTGGTTTTTGGCCCTCTTTTGTTTGCAAATTTTATTTGCTGATTTTCTGGATTTGGAATTTAATTGCCGGAATTTTTCAGCTTTGATGGCCTTGATCACTTGGGCCTAAAATTTTCCTAGGCCAAGTGACCTCTGAACCCCTTCCCCCTCATGTCTATGGTCAAGCTTTGATCATCCAAACCCTTGCCATATTTTTATTCCTCAAGAAATTCCTTTTTCATTAAGGGAATTAGCTCTTTTTCCCCTCCTTTTTGAAGCTAGCCTCACCTCTGCTCCTCCTATTGCCCTGAAACTTTTTGTGCTGAACAATGGGGTCATGCCTCATGATTCTATGCAAAAATATAAGCAAGTTCGGTACAAAAATAATCCTGTAGAAATTCATTTCCATTTCTGACCAGAGAGGCACTTTGTGAAGCAAGTACTCTATAGACTTATTCATTTTCCTTGAAATTTTTACCACATATGCACCTTCCTAGATAACCGTGGCACACCAAGTTTCAGCCCCAAAATCTTAGCCAAACTCCCTGGAGAAAATCTCAAAGTTTCCTGCAGAAAATTATTTTGAAGATGGCAAGTGCCTGAGCCCACCTGCAAGCCTCCCAATCCCTCACCCACGCTACTGGACGATGGTTACACGCCAACGACACAGTGTGCACGCCCTGGATGCCCTTAGTGCACGCGTGCCAGGGGTGAGCACGCGCACTGCCGGCCACATGCGTGCTCTGGCCGTGGCCGGGTGGTCGCCATCACGGGCACGCCTCACCCCGAGCGCCCGCGGCCGTTTGCTCGTGTCCGTAGCCCCCGTGGTACACCCGTGCTCCACCTGTCTCGCCCAAAGCCCCGCCGCCCGCCGAAGACCTCGCCGTCGTTGCCATGATTTCTACAGGAGGCACGCGGGATGGCCACTATGGCCAGCACGCCTTCGTTTGACCTGTGGCTGCATCCGCGCGTCCGTAGCATCGTCGCACCCCGCGTGCGCCACCTGCCCCTCAAAGCCGCGCCGCCCGCCGTCTTTCCCTCGTTGCAGAGCCGCCGCAGTAGCCATAGATGACCCGTACCTTCGCCCCGTTGATGCGGGTCCTCGGGGAGCGCTCGCACGCGTTCTGCACCTCCACTAGAAGCTCTCAGAGCCGCCGGGAACAGCCCGAGCTCATCCACACGAGCACTGCTCCAACATCTTCTGCTCGTTGGCGACCTCGACGGAATCCAGAGCCCCCCTATAAAATTGTCCCTCGCCATCCGCTTCCAGGCACCACAACCCACCCCGCACTCCTCCTAGAGAGCTCAAACGCAGAGGAGACCGGCCGGGGAGGCCCCTTGTCGGAGTTCGCACCGGAGCACCGCCGCCACCGTAGCTGGAGAAGAAGCTAGCGAAGCCATCTGGCCACCATTCGCGGAGTTCCGGGTACATGGCTGCTTGTCATGGTCCCCTGCGTCCTTTCCCCTAGCTCTAGGTCACCTCCGAGTCCTCCTCGCCGGTGAACCACCATCGCAGGAGACGCGGCCTCTGTCTTCCTCTCTATTTGCTTCCACCTGACACCCTGACCCCACCCGTCAGCCGCTCTAGCCCCTCTGAACTGGTATAAGTGGAGACGCCCGCGCTGGTTTACGCCTTCGACGTGGCCTGCTCCAGTTATTCTCTGAAAATTCATTTTACATCTATTTAAAATGGATATTTGACCAAACTTTGACCACTCATAACTCCTAAACCACAAGGACAAATGAGTTGATTCTTCTTGCAAATTTTTTTTCTTTAGCTCCTCTTCAAGTTGGCAAAGTTTGGGAGCATGACTCTCTGTTTAGGTCCACTGGACAGAAGGAATGTGCTTTGTACTTATATTACTTTGCCACTTGTCTTTATTTTCAGAGGGTGACCAAGTGCTTGCAGGAGACCAGCAGTTCAAGGACACTCCATTTGACCAAGGTAAGCCATAACAATCTGGTCATGAGGAGCTTGAGTTGCCATTTGATAATTTGGATCATTAAACTTGGATTTCTCTTTCCTTTATTTTGCTTGCTAATAAAGTTAACCAAACTATGCTAAGTGAAATCTTATAATCATGCCATGCCCACTGATCATTATCATGCCATCCTAGTACATATTATCACCATGCTCATTTTGTCACGCTTATGCCGAAATTATTCATGTGATGATCATGTTCATACTTGGATGCCATGTTTAGTTAGTCCATAGCATGCCATGCTAGTTGTTGCACATTCTTGATGGTAGTATCATGTTCATGCCATGTTGCTATGTATCTTCCTTGTCGTAGAACAAATCACTGGAATCTAATGAACATAATAACCGTTGACCAAGTGCCACCGAACCGAGCTTTATCCGTGCAGCCACATTTGTCTCTTTGGGTGGGCCTTAGCTTGGGCTATCGTTGTGCCCTCTACGGGTATCACCAAAGAGGGGCGGTTATGCACACACGCTACCCTGATCAGGTAGGTGGTGATAATCTCGACATCCAGAGTTATTTACCCGGGAGTCCCCGTTTGGGACAGTATTTTCCACATGGTGGCCGTTTCCCAATAGGTTGGCCGGTGTCTGGAGGACACAGGGATACCCAAGATAGTGTGTCGGTGATACCGTAGGGAGGTTACGCGGTAGGCAAGTTTCGTTGGAGAATTTCTAGCCCACTCTTGCGGAACGAGTTCAAGGATCCTGTGGGACAAGTTCCGGAGTGCTGGGTGGAGGAAGAACTCCATGATGTGGGTAACGTGCACAAACTCTGCAGAGTCACAATCTATTCGAATAGTCGCGTCCTCGTTCATGGGACATAGTTTTTACTAGGTCACACGATGGTCAACACCAACCTATTTAACAATAATAATGATGCTGAGTTGCTGGTCATGTGATGACCGGATCGGTTGGGTGGTAACAGAGGACACCTAACTTGTTAAGTGGTCGTGCGACGACCCGTATGATGATTGGTCACGATATGACCCGGTTACCGAGTCAGGATGACTCAGAGGTAAGCGGCACGGTCATGTGGTGATCGTGAGTTATGATTTACCATTGCTCTAATATTAACTTGCCATGCTTGCCATGTTATTGTTTGCATTCTTGCCATGCCATTGTTTTCCTGATGACTTGGCTGTTATGAGCTTGCAAGTACATTCAATGTACTGACCTGGCGTGTCATGCCAGATGCAGGAGGAGCCGAACCTGAAGAGTTGGCTGAGACGTACTTTGCAAACTAGGCCGTGTCCCAGCAGTGTCCTTGTGGAGTGGAGTCCCATCACTTCGTCATTTCGCTGCCGTAGAGTTCTTCGTCGATCGTATTGAGGCCCTGAGATGTGACATAAATAATTTTGATAGTGTTTCCGCACGAGATGTGACGCCATGCCTCGTAGAAGTTTGTATCCTCGAACCTTTGTACCTGTATAATTATTAATGAAGCGGTTGTATCTGTACCAATATGGTGTGCATTGCTAGAAGACTAGATCTCTGGGCTGGCAATGTAAGGTAAGCCGGTTTCTCTGAGCCGGGGTGCCACATCTTATCTTGTTTTCTTAGACAACCTAGCACGTGCTTGCTATATATTTGCTATGCTTGTAGACGTGAATTGGTTTCAGATTACATTGAGCTATGTGAGGATTTAATGACTTGACTAGCAACCTTTAATTAGAATACACCTCTGGACGGGCAGGGAGTGCTTCCTGGGGGCTCGTGCCTTATCTAAGGCGAGACCAGGTTGTACCCCTAATGGATGGTTTTTGTGGCCGAAAGAACGTCATGGTATCTACCCTCTGGACGTAAGTGGGTGCCGTCCAGGCTCAAAAAGATCAGACATACTTGGTGACTAGGAGCTTCCATGTACAGCCGCTGGCCATATGGGCACTGGCTTAGTTGAGTACGATGTAGGAAGCCTCTCCCGTGCAAAGCTAGCAGATGTAGATGTGATAGGTGTACCGGCTTGCCGTTGGGTGTAGGTGACCTCTTCTGAAAGACTTCGTCTCAATCTTCGGGTTGAGTCCAGCGGGAAAAGTGTACTAACCTCTGCAGAGTAAAAACTAATCATGATTAGCCGTGTCCCTGGTTATGGACATCCGTGAGCTACCAGACATTACTGTTACTGGAGGATCTTGACAGATGAAACACCTTAATAAAATTTGAGTGGGAAAGATTTAATAAAGGGTATGGGTTGGAACTGGTGCAGCCCAGTTCAACCTTAAGTAGTAGGATAAACTAAAATTTGATTTAGGTAGACTAAGGAAAATCAGCTTTCTGCAAAATAAAACCATAAGCCTTCATTTGACTTACCTTGCATGTAGCGATAGGTCTGTTATAACCTTTTTCGTGTGACTTGCCGTACAAATCAGATGTACTGACTCGTTGTCGGGCTGTAACCTTCGGTGTTGCAGGATTGTATACGACGAGTAAGTGATGTGATGTAGGGTTACGATGTCTATACTAAACTGTGTTGGTGGAGTTGGTGGACGCCATGAAGCTCTTTATTGTTTTTCGCTGTATTCTATTTGTAAGCTAGCCTTGAGCTATGCAGGTATGATTTATTGTAATACTGGATCTTCGATGTAATATATATGACATGTGGTTTATTCTTGGTATTACATCATGTACTGTGTGTGCTGGCTATTGATCCAGGGACTAGCACAGAATGCACAGAGACTTGGATTCTTAGCGAATCGGGTCGTTACAGATGGTACCAGAGCCCAGGTTGACTGTAGGTCGTGACCCTAGAAAATGGATAGGAAAAGCCATAGGAACAAAATTATCTTATCACTCTTTGATTACTTACTCTCTCCACTAGTATATCTCATTTATTATTCATTTTCTAAACTCCTTGTCTTGTTTAATGTAAATACCCCTCCGAGTGGGTTATGCCCCTGAAGACATGACTTTTGAGAAGTACATCATCCACCTTGTGGATCAATTGATGTTACTACTACCAGAACTAGAAGAAGTATCTTATGGAGTTAAATAAGCTTTGACATTACGAGAAGATCTTTAAGTTCAGCTTAGCTGAGAAGGATGAAGCTTAGATTAAGACCACCACTTGTATGTGAAGTTAGATAAAAAAAAATGCGTTTAGTATGATGAGATCGTATGTCTTTCACAAATGACCTTACTCTAGTGTTTTTGTGTAGTGTGATTTTCGTGACTGTATTGATTGATGTTATTTGATGTTGTTTGCATGTAGTTGTGTTGCCTTATTCTTGTCTGTGTGCAATTGCTTGGTGCTATCTTTAGTTTGTTTTCTTGTTTATATCCTAGTTTCCCCTATCCTTGTCGTTTGGGCTCAATAGATGGAGTATGAAGTAGGACTCACCTTTTCTGCGGCGATAACTAGACTGAAGGTGGAGCAATGGATTTGTAATATGGATGAACACATGGAGCATAACAAGGTTGGAAGTGAGGACATGGATCACTATGCTGCCAAGTACCTAGTAGAAGAGGCTTCTACTTGGTGGAGAATGCATCAGGCAATTAATGAATCAAGGAGGGGGATTACTTTGAAGGAATTTACATATATTTTGTTGGGATCCATAACCCAATTTATGGATTCGACACTTTGGGACACAAATAATACGTACAGGCTTTGACAATTGAGTTGAAAATTCAACCTCACCTGAAATAAACACTTGCTTGCACAAAGGTATTAGTAGCAACTGTCATACGGTGGTAGTAATGGTGGTGATAGTAGTGGTGATGGTGGTGATGAAACAGAAAAAGTAGAACAGTAAAAGTAAACAACTAGTAACCAGCAGGAAAGAAAACAATGTAGGCTAGGGAGATGAATGGTTGGGCGCTACTTGGATGAGAACGAACATGTAATAGATTCTAACACGGGCAAGGCCCACAGAAAAGAAAGGATCATCTAGGCAAATATCAAACATCAGGCCTGTATCCCAGGGTAGTTGTACGTGCTTGCCATAAGAACTTTGCACAAGATCTTTTGTCCTACCCTCCCGCTACAAACAGGGCCAAAAGGAACTTAGGGAGATTAAGGTACTCCTGTCAAAGAGCACCGGAACAAAGCATTAACACTTCATGGATACAAGGAATCCTCAAATTATAGTCCATCCCCTTTGGTGTCCCAAGCTGTCACCATTGGGATCGCCGGTTTCGGACTATAATAGGTGCATACAACTCATAGATAGGATCAGGAACACCACAAACTCAAGAAACAAAAGGGTGATCAGATCTGAAATCATGACACTCGGGCCCAAAGTGGCAAGCATTAAGAGCAACAAGTTGTAATAGAGATGATAAACACCAAGTAGATGATAGGCAACATGCCCCCAACAATATGATTGAACTATTACATGATCTAACTCGTCCAATCCCTACCATCCCCTTTGCCTACAGCAGGGAATTACTCACACATGAGAGAGGAAGTCATGGAGGGGTGATGGAGAGGCGATGATGATGACGATGGCGATGATTTCCCCTCACCGGAGGCCAAAGCAGCCTCCAGATTAGCTCTCCCGGAGAAGAACAGAGGGTTGCGGAGGCTCCGCGACGTAGATTGTAAAAGTGACTTCTGTTTCAGGGTTTCTGTGTCGGGAGAATAAATAGGGGCCAAGGTAGGTCACCAGGGGGTGTGGGACCCAGCCAGGAGGGCAGGTGGCATAGCCAGGGGCTGGGCCGCGCCAGGCACCCTCCTGGCTGCCCCCTGGCTGCCCTGTGGCCCCCCTTTGGATGTGCGGAAGCTTCTGGAACGCTGATTTTTTATATATATTTTTGGGATTTTTCCAACGTACCTAAATATCCAGAAACCTACACAAAAGAAAACAACACTAGTAGCTCTGCTGAAAACAGCGTCAGTCCGGGTTAGTTTCGTTCAAATCATGCAAGAATGAAGCCAAAACAATAGCAAAAGTGTTTGGAAAATTAGATACGTTTGAGACGTATCAACTCCCCCAAGCTTTAGCTATTGCTTGTCCTCAAGCAATTCAGTTCAACGAACTGTACGCGACAAAGAAAACTTTGACAAACTCTTTTGCTTCATTAGATGTATATAATCATGTAGTACGAAAGAGTTTAGCAAGCTTTGACACCATGCTACAAGGACAATGCACGAAGCAATCCTTCTTTCATGTAATCAGTCACAAAAAAACAAAAAGTAAATAATAAGCTGCTAAAAATCCATCTAAGATCACAGTGCACATAGCATGAACATATCAGAGTGGTATCTCGCTAGCCTCCATGAGTGAAGCAAAACATAAATGCAGAAACTCCTACGGAGTTTTAAAGGAGACTAGAACTCAGAACTCAAAGTAAGAAACATCACAAGCATGCAGAAGACAATGTGATACTTTGGGACAATGCATGTTACACTAAGAATGACAATTATGCTCTCATAGTTGGTGCTTTGGAGAAAGGAAGGTGGAGACTCTCGAACCGTGGCTTTTGAAGGCAAGGTTGAAAACCCGTGAAAGGAAGCAAAGACTAAACATGTGCCAGAACTCTTGGTTTTGAAAACAGAAATAAAACTCTTTTGAGAGGTGCAACTTTCCATTCAACGGTGAATGGTAAAGGTCTCTCAATATCTCCCATGCCAACCATATTAATGCCTTTTACTTACACATGTTCCCTTATCCATAAATCCTTTGATGGTCTACGAAACCTTTTATTTTGCCTCAAGTATGGAAGGAGGGTATCGTTCCATCTATCATAAGCAGCATTTGGTCCATTTCACTCCATCATCAAGTATGGGGGAGGTGTACTCATATATAAATATATTTTTTTATTGACTAGTTAAAACTTCCGTCAAAATATTTTTGGCATGAAAGATACTGATTTTCCCTCACCGCACCATGAGCTTGTACGGTTACAAAAAGAGAAGCTTTTGAATAAATTTCGAGATGGCACAAGAAAGTCTAAGTTAGGAGTGGCCGGTAAATACCACATATAGGTAGGTATGGTGGACTCAAATGGAACAACTGGTTTGAAAAGGAGTTTGGAAGCACAAACAGAATTCCGCTTGGTGCTGGAGGAAGGCTAGCAAAAGACGGGGAAGCGACCAAATAGAGAGCATAACAGTCAGAATCATGCAGAGCGACAAAGCAACATTGAATCGGGCATGAAAGTGATATAACTCACCCTGAAGTAAAAAGATCATCAAGGCGTAACAGACTTTTTAGTCTTAACATGCGTGAACATGTGCCAAGTCAATCCAAGAATCCCCCGGAGGGAAATACCACTTCAATATGACATACCATGAACAATGCAATACATTGTTGGGGTTCGCAGCAGAAAACAAAAAAATTTCTAACTAGCGTTCCCTTAACCCAAGATCTAGCTAGCCGTATTACCGTAACGGACAGTAGTGCGGAAATAACATACCTCGGGGTGTAGTCCGTTGCGCGGGAAACGTTACCGCAAACGTGGTTGATGTAGCCGATCAAGTTTCACAGCCCCCTGGCTGTGTTGAGCACCCGGATGGGTGTAGTGCCACACGTGCAGCACCTCGTAGTACTCGCACACGTACGAGACTCGATGACGACCTCCGTTCTCCGATCCAGCGGAGGGGGCGGAAGCAGACCTCCGGACGGAGCTTCGGCAGCACGACGGCCTCCGATTCTAGCAGAGAGGTCTCAATTCCACTACAGACTCACACTAGGGAGCCCACCGTGGAAGAGACCAGAGAGGGGAGGAGACCGGAGAAAACCGATCTCAATTCGGAGTTATATTTATTTTCTCACGAATTTCTGTGTATTAATTATGTGCACCCTGCCTGTCTTTATATAGGTTGGGGAAGGGAGTCAACCCACCTCCCCTAGCAATGTGGGACTAAAGTCCCTTGCTAGGGGGTGGCCGGCCAAGGGGGGAGAGGGGGCGCACCCCTCATGGGCCCTAGGGCCCATGGCGCCTCCCCCCCCCCTTTTTCTTTTCTTTTTTCTTTTCCCTTTAATTCCTTAATGGGCCTTTTTCTCCACTAAGGCCCATAGCACATATTAATTAGAAATAAAATGATTTTAATTATTAATTCAATTAATTAATAACTAAAACATATTATTCCATCTCCCGGTGCTCCGGAAACACTTCCGGCTCACTCCGAACTTGTTTCGGTTCAATACGGTACTCCTCCGATATTGTCTCCTTAATTCTCTGGTTGCTCCGATGGTTCCGAAAAGGTCTCCGATTTCATCGAGCCCTTAAGTGTGTTACCCTACGGTCCGAGAACACTCCAGTCATGACCGAGCAGAGGCAACAGTCAATGATTATCAGCGGGACCTGGATGCCCATAATGACCCCTGTGCATTCCGGATATCAATACCGATTGGACCTTACGCCGTATAGCATTCCCTTTGTCAGCGATACTGGATTGTTCCGAGATTCGATCAATGACATCCTATGTCTGGTTCAACCTCGTTCCGAACTAAATCCTTATACACTCATTCCCGTGATATTCATCCCCGTGACCTAGTCACACGCTGCGCAGCTTTATGGATGGAATCTCACCGAGTGGGCCCTGAGTATCTATCCATTATATGGATTGAAAAATCCCGCTCTTGTAAACAATACTCCTCAACGTATCTCCACGGAATATCTAAGATACAACCGTTATGACCCGCATATTTCAGTCAGGTGGTGGGATGTAAGTCAAAGCATCCGGGAAGATAGTGATTATGCACGTACTCACGGTCAAAGGAACGGTCTACCACGTTCTGTAATTACAACACTGAACCTTCATAAGATTTGATCATGCTGTAATGCTTTCTTTGGGTAATGTTCATCACGTCACTTAACCAGTGAGGTGACCTCATAGTCAAGAGACTTAATTGTCCATGATCGCGAAACTACGATCATCATGTTGACCATGAACTAGTTATCGATGTAGAGGCTAACTAGGAACTCTGGGTGTTTCTATACCACACCTGCATCATTGTTTCACTGATGCAGTTCTAGCACGGTATGAAACTGGTTATGAATCTAGGATGTGGGCATCGAATCTTCATTCGTTACCCTCCCACGTGTACTCATTGGAGCATTGCGGCAATGTTTGATGAAGCGGCCCCCGACCGACCTTACGCGTTTACGCGAGACTGGTTCCACGCTTGACATATGGCTTGTACCATATAAAGTGGCTGGGGGGGTGTCTGTCTCTCTGCATTAGCAATGCGAAGATGTTTGCAACGGAGGGCCCCGACAGGGGTGTAATAGAGACGGATAAGAGACGGTGTTGTGGCATGTTTTTCGCAGGATAGAAATCGGTTCTCTCTCTCGAAACCCCTAGCAGCCACGTAAAACTTGCACAAGCTAAAGTAGAAAGACGTTTTAACTTTGCTTTGCATGAAGGGGGATCATAGGTAGTATGATTTAAAGTTTTACTTCCTGTTTTATGCTAGTATGCTAGATATATCGACGGTAGCACGAAACAGGACCATCTCTCACAATACCAACATTGTGTTCTCCCTTTTGATGGGCACCACCTGGAAGGTTCTCCCATATGGCCTGACGCTTCGTACATACCGGAGTTGTCCTACATATTCAACGGAGCTCGCATGAGGTTGGGTTCGGCGAGCCTAGCATATGCAGATATGGCCTTGCCTGAACAGCTAACATCAAGGTTCGATTGGCAGGCTTGACGTATGTAGATGCGGGCCTGGAACACAGAAGACCGAAAGGTCGAGCACGAGTCACATGCCTGATGTGATTGGCTTAGAGGCCTACCTGGTTCGCATACTAGGCCGTACATATCGGGGGAGGTATGGGGGCTGGGATTGTGTAATCACTTAGTTAAATTGAGAGGTGTTTATCTAAGTGGGAGCTTTCTAGAATTTTAAGATTAAATTGAAACTCCACATTATGAACAAAAGTCTAAATATGTATCGTTGTGAATCCAACCTTGTAGATGGCAGCACCTTGCCCCTCGTTCAACTTAGGATCATTCCTAGAGAAAGATAAGCTAAAAACAGATGGGACAAATTTCACCAACTGGTTCCGCACCCTGAGGATTCTCCTCGTTCCCCTCAAAATGGCATACGTACTAGAGGACGCGTTAGGTGACGCACCAGCAGATGATGCCAGTCAGGACGAGAAGAATGTCTATCTCTCCAGGACTGGTGATTACAACCTTGTCCAGAGTGGCATGCTCTACTCCATGGAGGCTGAGCTGCAGAAACGCTTTGAGAGGATGGGTGCATATGAGATTATCACCGACCTCAAGGCGGTCTTCGCACCTCAAGCCAGGGCTGAACGGTACGAGGCTTCTGAAGCCTTCTTCTCAGCAAAGATGGATGAGCACGGCAGCGTGAGTGAGCACGTGGTCAAAATGTCTGGCTACGTTCAGCGCTTGAATGCTCTGGAATGTCAGATTCCAGATGAACTTGCGGTTGATAGGGTGTTGCAGTCGCTTCCCCCTAGCTACAAAGGCTTTGTGCTGAACTACAACATGCAGGGTATGACCAAAACCCCTTCTGAGTTGTTCGCCATGCTAAAGAGCGCTGAGGTTGAGATCAAGAAGGAGCACGCCGTATTCATGGTCAACAAGACCACTGACTTCAAGAAGTCAAGCAGACGGGAGAAGGCCAGAAGAGGTGGCCCTAAGAGGGATGGCAAGTCAGTTGCCGCTCCTCCCAAGGCACCCAAGCCTAAACTCGGAGTGGAGTGCTTCTACTGCAAGGGTGAAGGTCACTGGAAGCGCAACTGTCCTAAGTACCTAAAGGACAAGAAGGCTGGCAAGGTCGCCAAGAGAGACGAAGGTATATTTGATATACTTATTGTTGATCTTCTCTTGACAAGCGCTGGGAACACATCCTGGATATTTGATACAGGGTCTGTCGCTCATATTTCTAATTCCATTCAGGGACTAAGGAATAGGAGACGCTTGGTCAAGGATGAAGTGACGATGCGTGTGGGGAATGGCTGCCGGATTGAAGTCTCGGCGGTCGGCACGAAGCATCTTAGTCTCCCTTCGGGATTGGTTTTAGTTCGGAATAAATGTTACTATGTACCCGCGTTGAGTGTGAACATCGTGAGTGGTTCTTGCTTGAAGCGAGACCACTATTCTTTTAAGTCCGATACAATTGGTTGTTCGATTTATAAGAATGATATGTTTTATGTTCACGCACCGGAGTTGCATGGTTTATTCGTACTTAATCTCGATGGTGACGTGTGTCACGTTAATAATATTGAGGCCAAAAGATTGAAGAATAATGAAGATCACATGATGATGTGGCATTGCCGACTTGGTCATATTGGTGTAAAACGCATGGAGAAGCTCCATAAGGATGGACTTCTTAAGTCATTGGATTTTGGATCCCTTGATACATGTGAACAATGCCTCATGGGCAAAGTGACAAGGACTCCATTCAATGGTGTGATGGAGCGTGCGGATGTCTTATTGGGGATCATACATACGGATGTATGTGGACCCATGAACGTCCCCACTCGCAATGATCTTCGTTACTTCGTGACCTTTACTGATGACTTGAGTAGATATGGGTATATTTACTTGATGAAGCACAAGTCTGAAACCTTTGAAAAGTTCAAGGAATTTCAGAATGATGTCGAAAATCAACTCGGAAGGAAAATCAAGCACCTTCGATCGGATCGAGGTGGCGAGTATTTGAGTCACGAGTTTGGCAATCATCTGAAGTCTTGTGGCATAATACCACAGCTTACGCCGGCAGGCACACCTCAGAGAAACGGTGTAGCTGAGCGACGTAATCGAACCCTATTGGATAGCGTGCGATCGATGATGTCTCATACTGATTTGCCTGTGTCATTCTGGGGGTATGCATTAGAAACCGCCATTCATATTCTTAATAGGGCACCATCCAAATCCGTAAAGACAACACCATTTGAAGAATGGCATGGCACTAAACCTGAGTTGTCTCACCTGAAGATTTGGGGTTGTGAGGCTTATGTTAGGAAACTAAAGCCTGACAAACTTGAATCCAAGGAGGATAAGTGCATCTTTGTGGGCTATCCCAAGGAAACTTGTGGGTACACCTTCTACAACAAGTCTGACAGCAAAACGTTTGTTGCCAAGACGGGACACTTTCTTGAGAAGGAGTTTCTCGCGAAAGAGTTGAGTGGGAGGAAAATAGACCTCGATGAAGTAACTGACCAATCACTCCAATTGGATGAAATGGCTACGGAATTTGTTCTGGAACCATCTTCCACAGTGGGAGTTGAAGAGAATGGCCAGAACGACATTCATAACGATCATGACATTCATGATGATCATGATGAGAATGAAGAGGAACCTTTTATGCCCCGTAGGTCATCAAGAGTCCGTCAACCTACTGAGTTTTACGGACAGCTTGTGAATGCAATCTCGGCTGTTGAGTCGGATGAACCTACGAGTTACAAAGAAGCAATGGAGGGGCCCGAGTCCGAGAAATGGCTTGAAGCCATGAAATCCGAAATAGACTCCATGTACACCAACAAAGTATGGACTTTGGTGGATATTCCCGAGGACCGCAAGGCCGTCGAGAATAAATGGATTTTCAAGAAAAAGACTGACGCAGACGGAAACGTATCTGTCTACAAAGCTCGACTTGTCGCGAAGGGTTTCCGACAAATTCAAGGAGTTGACTACGAGGAGACGTTCTCTCCTGTAGCGATGATAAAGTCTATTCGGATCCTACTAGCAATAGCTGCATATCATGATTACGAGATATGGCAGATGGATGTGAAAACTGCATTCCTAAATGGCAACATTGAGGAAGAGTTGTATATGATGCAACCAGAGGGGTTTGTCGATCCAAGGAATGCTGGTATGGTTTGCAAGCTTCAACGGTCCATATATGGGTTGAAGCAAGCATCTCGGAGCTGGAATCTTCGATTTGATGAGGTCATTAAAGCTTTTGGATTTGTCCAAAACGTCGAAGAGTTCTGCGTCTATAAGAAACTGAGTGGGAGCTCTGTAGCATTCCTTGTGTTATATGTGGATGACATATTACTAATAGGGAACGATAAGAAATTCTTAGAGGAAGTAAAGGAATATCTGAATGGACAATTTTCCATGAAGGACCTAGGTGAAGCTGCGTACATACTAGGGATTAAGATCTATAGAGATAGACCTAATCGACGGTTGGCCTTGAGTCAGAACACTTATATTGACAAGATTTTGAAAAGGTTCAAAATGGATGACTCCAAGAGAGGTCTCTTGCCAGTCATAAAAGGTGTTGAATTAAGCGTGACTCAATGCCCAACCACAGCTAAAGAGAAAGAGGAGATGTCCTCAAAGCCCTATGCCTCAGCCATAGGTTCTCTCATGTATGCTATGTTATGTACCAGACCGGATTTAGCGTTGGCCATTAGTATGACTAATCGTTACCAGAGTAATCCGGGAATGGCTCATTGGACAGCAGTAAAGAACATCCTTAAGTACTTAAGAAGAACCAAGGATCTCTTTCTCGTTTATGGAGGAGTTGATGAGGAGCTCACCGTAAAGGGTTACGTTGACGCAAGCCTCGGCTCAGACCTAGATGACTCGAAATCCCAGACGGGATATGTTTTCATGTTGAACGGTGGCGCGATTAGCTGGAGGAGCGGCAAACAGTCAGTCGTCGCTCAATCTTCAATGGAGTTGGAGTATATTGCCGCTTGCGAAGCGTCAAATGAGGCACTGTGGCTGAAGAAGTTCGTGATCGAGCTTGACTTCTTTCCCAGTTGCACTGACCCCGTGGGAATCTTCTGCGACAACACGGGTGCCATTGCTAACGCGAAGGAGCCAAGAACTCACTGTACAGCCAAGCACATCCTCCGAAAGTTCCATGTGACGCGAGACTACGTCAGGGATGGACACACTAGGATTCACAAGATACATACGGATCTGAACGCAGCAGACCCGTTGACTAAACCTCTTCCACAGGGCAAGTTTGAAGAACACCGAGAGACCATTGGTGTTAGATACATACCTGATGTAAACTAGTGTAATTTGTACTCTAGTGCAAGTGGGAGACTGTTGGATATGTGCCCTAGAGACAAATTAATAAAGATATTTGTCACATATCCGTTTTGTTCATAATACGTTTTATACTGTGCTATAACTGTATTACTTGGAAATACTAATACAGGTGTAGTATAAAACATGGTCTGTAGTTTAACTCGGGTAAACTATCTCATTGGGCAATTGATTGATCAAGCTTTCCTGATCATGGCGACACTTAAGTCCATTGACAATGAGGTCATATCATTAGGGGAATGATGTGATGGACAGACACCCACCTAAAAGTAATGCAATGTGATCGAGTCACATAGTTCAGCGTTGCTATGACTTTGTAACGTATGCCTTAGTCCTTAGACCGTAATGATCATACGTAATCACGATCTATGAGGAGACTTTGATTTGTATCCCACCGCCTGACTGAAATATGCTGGCTATAACGGTGCACTTTGGGTATTCCGAAATAGATGGTTGATGAGTATGTTAATAGATCAAAGCGGGATTTGTCAGTCCTTATGACAGGACAGGTACTCTGGGCCCACTCGGTGATATTGCATCAACCCCTTGCAAGGACGTGACTAGGTCACAAAGAGATGCAATGATCATGGACGAGAGAAGTTGTTTGTCATGAACGAGATGTGAACACGGTATGTGGGATACCGACGATCAAACCTCGGACAAACAAGGTACCACAGAACAAAGGGATTACGTCGTATCGTTAACGGTTTCCAAAAGCGATCGAAGCTCATTCGATGGAAGCGCAGGGGCTGTCAAGGATTGTAACCAGGTCTAACTGACTACTCATTGGTCAATGAGAAGAGTCTCGACCATGTCTGCTGTTTCCCGGACTGTTAGGGTGTTACACTTAAGGGCAATCGATGCATAGGACAGTTACGG
Organism: Bromus sterilis; assembly: GCA_950022295.1. Lineage (NCBI taxonomy): Eukaryota > Viridiplantae > Streptophyta > Magnoliopsida > Poales > Poaceae > Bromus > Bromus sterilis. The sequence goes on along the minus strand of OX465596.1, from coordinate 150,167,160 downwards.
GATCAATCGGTGAAATAGGAGAAATCACCGGAATAGTTCCGGAGGAGGACGGAGTGGTTTCCGGACATTTTGAATAGTTCAAAATAAAGTTTAATTGTTTTAATAATGTTTTTTATTATTTAATTATCTGAATTAAATATTTAAAACTTATTAAATAATTAAATTAATGGAAAAAAGGCTATATGGGCCTTAGAGGCCCATTAGGGGAGGAGGGGGTTCCCCCCCTTGGGCTTGGCGCCAAGGGGTGGGGCCCAACCCCCCCCTTGGCCGGCGCACCCCTCCCCCCTTGGGGATTTAGTCCCACATGGGGGAGGGAAGAGGGATCACACCCCCCCTTGGCCTTTATATAGAGGGGTAGACCCCCCCTTTTTTCCATACAACAATTGATCTCCTTCTTCTTCCTTCTCCATTTCCGGAAGTGGACTCCCCTTGTTTGGAGTCTGCACCAGGATTGGAGTTCTCCACCATAAGGCAGGCCGTCGCTCTGCCGGAGTCGGGATCCGTAGCCGTCTTCTTTCCGCTGCTCGCCTGGTTCGGAGCCCGGGAGGAACATCGATTGTGCCGTACGTGTATAATCTCTTCGAGGCACTACACCTGTGGTGCTGCTTCGTCGCTGGAGGTTTACCGGGAGTCAACCTCGCCGGTGGTGGTCTTCTACACGACAGGGAGGTCGTAGTTCTGAGTCTACGCCAACCACGTTCGTAAGAACGTTTCCCGCTTTCGGTCTTCAAAGGTATGAACACCGATTCCCTCCGTTACTTTACATCGCCATAGCATAGATCTTGGGTTCGGGTACCGTAGGTGTGAAAAATTTGTATTTTCTGCCCCGTATCCCAACACCTGTTGGAGTTCGCAGCAGAAAACACAAATTTTTCTAACTAGCGTTCCCTTACCCCAAGATCTAGCTAGCCGTATTACCGTAACGGACAGTAGTGCGGAAATAACATACCTCGGGGTGTAGTCCGTTGCGCGGGAAACGTTCCAGCAAACGTGGTTGATGTAGCCGATCAAGTTTCACAGCCCCCTGGCTGTGTTGAGCACCCGGATGGGTGTAGTGCCACACGTGCAGCACCTCGTAGTACTCGCACACATAAGAGACTCGATGACGACCTCCGTTCTCCGATCCAGCGGAGGGGGCGGAAGCAGACCTCCGGACGGAGCTTCGGCAGCACGACGGCCTCCGATTCTAGCAGAGAGGTCTCAATTCCACTACAGGCTCACACTAGGGAGCCCACCGTGGAAGAGACCAGAGAGGGGAGGAGACCGGAGAAAACCGATCTCAATTCGGAGTTATATTTATTTTCTCACGAATTTCTGTGTATTAATTATGTGCACCCTGCCTGTCTTTATATAGGTTGGGGAAGGGAGTCAACCCACCTCCCCTAGCAATGTGGGACTAAAGTCCCTTGCTAGGGGGTGGCCGGCCAAGGGGGGAGAGGGGGCGCACCCCTCATGGGCCCTAGGGCCCATGGCGCCTCCCCCCCCCCTTTTTCATTTCTTTTTTCTTTTCCCTTTAATTCCTTAATGGGCCTTTTTCTCCACTAAGGCCCATAGCACATATTAATTAGAAATAAAATGATTTTAATTATTAATTCAATTAATTAATAACTAAAACATATTATTCCATCTCCCGGTGCTCCGGAAACACTTCCGGCTCACTCCGAACTTGTTTCGGTTCAATATGGTACTCCTCCGATATTGTCTCCTTAATTCTCTGGTTGCTCCGATGGTTCCGAAAAGGTCTCCGATTTCATCGAGCCCTTAAGTGTGTTACCCTACGGTCCGAGAACACTCCATTCATGACCGAGCAGAGGCAACAGTCAATGATCATCAGCGGGACCTGGATGCCCATAATGACCCCTGTGCATTCCGGATATCAATACCGATTGGACCTTACGCCGTATAGCATTCCCTTTGTCAGCGATACTGGATTTGTTCCGAGATTCGATCAATGACATCATATGTCTGGTTCAACCTCGTTCCGAACTAAATCCTTATACACTCGTTCCCGTGATATTCATCCCCGTGACCTAGTCACACGCTGCGCAGCTTTATGGATGGAATCTCACCGAGTGGGCCCTGAGTATCTATCCATTATATGGATTGACAAATCCCGCTCTTGTAAACAATACTCCTCAACGTATCTCCATGGAATACCTAAGATACAACCGTTATGACCCGCATATTTCAGTCAGGTGGTGGGATGTAAGTCAAAGCATCCGGGAATATAGTGATTATGCACGTACTCACGGTCAAAGGAACGGTCTACCACGTTCTGTAATTACAACACTGAACCTTCATAAGATTTGATCATGCTGTAATGCTTTCTTTGGGTAATGTTCATCACGTCACTTAACCAATGAGGTGACCTCATAGTCAAGAGACTTAATTGTCCATGATCGCGAAACTACGATCATCATGTTGACCATGAACTAGTTATCGATGTAGAGGCTAACTAGGAACTCTGGGTGTTTCTATACCACACCTGCATCATTGTTTCACTGATGCAGTTCTAGCACGGTATGAAACTGGTTATGAACTTGCTTAGATATATTGGAATAATCATATATTATTTGCCTCTAGAGCATATATCCAACAGTCTCCCACTTGCACTAGAGTGCTAATAATCTAGCCGCATTTTCCCGATCATAATCATCTTATCACATAAGTGTTTTATTGATCATGCATGCTCATGGAAGAGGGTTCGTCAACGAACTGCACCAATTCAGATTCGTATGTTTCCTTTGCAACTGGTACAGGTCAAAAGCTCTTTTGACATACCACTCATTATCATATAATGGTTGGATATAAGTTTCGCAGGAGAGTGACTATTATTTCACAGTATCCTCCAATGATCTCTTGGTTCAGTCTTTAGAAGACTCATCCATAGTCATATATACTGGGAAATACACTCAGCCAGAAGTCCAATACTTCTAACGCTAAACTTTTATCCATACGTCTACTTTCTTAAGTAGTATTATGTTTGTAGTACCGTGAATTTTGCTCACATTTCTTTCATATCTTTGGTGATGTCTCTAATTCCATATAGACCCATAATATGGCTTGCAATTGTAATCTTGCATTACATTCAAGTCTATTATCCTTTCTATATTTTAGAGAATAGTCCTCAGTATTCCACTCTATACTGAATTCATGGACTTTATTCAGATTCTGTGTTTTACTCCTAAAGCACATCGGAATCTGTTCTTCTTTCAAGAACTTTTGAGTCATTCTGTTGTTGGATTCACAATGCATGTTATATGGTAGAATCATATGTCAAGAACATATAAGATCACATGTCCGGTACATGGTGCATCTCTATTCTTCCATCAAGACATTGCTTGTGATATTAGGATTTCATCCATTATATAATTTCTAGCCACAAGAACCTGTTTCTTGTCTAGAAGATTATTCCAACCTTCACTTCGTTTCATTATCCGTGTCTTAATCTACTCATATAGATTTCAACGTGTAATGTGTTGGTATTTCATTTAAAAGAAGATTCTTGCAATCTTGTATTTTATTTGCCTTATGCTCTATATATATATCATAATGCACATATGTATATAAGACGATTCTCTATATACACAATCAATGCATATCCATATATATACATGTGAGATCATTCTTCACACATATCAATGCATATATGTTTGAGACAATGATCATGCTCCCACTCAAATATATCCATCATATACTCATATATTTGTGGTTCAGCTTTCATCAAGTCATTTTATTGTTTATTATGTCTTACATAATGACAATGCTTCCAAAGCTCCCACTCAGAAAATGCCCTCTGCATTCCAAGTTTCTGGGAAGTTTTCAAAGCTCCCACTCAGTTTCATGAAACTGCAGGCCCACTCAATATTTTGGTCATCACAAAATCACTTGATCAAATCAAGGTTGAGGGTTCCTGTCTTGAGGTACTATAGTCCATCCTTTTAACGAAGTAACCTTCGTCATGCCCATTGCAATTCTCTTTCAAATCCCAAATTTGACTGAGATGCAATTTCAGGCTATGGTCTATCGTAGTGTAAATGAAATATTTTATTGATTAAAGCATTCCTACGTTTCCGCAATCAATCACCATTGAACTTTGGTCATAACCAAATAATGCCTTATTCCCATTACATTTTTCTCAATGACTCTCCAGTTTGTCGAGAATATGAAATAACCGATTTATTTCACAGGACGTGAGCCATCCTTAATGTAACTCAATATTATTTCATTTCTCCTCGTGTTCTAGGCTACCATCATTCCTTTGTGTCTTCAAGCAATATTATTTCCTATTGTTTTATTAAGAAGAATCATGATTATTGTTCTGTACAGAACGTATTCATGACAACCTTCTAAATTCAACAATGGCTTCAACTCATATACCAAGATCAATCATCTTTGGCATATCCTTCCTTATATAGCGTCATTACAGCGGAACATGCTTCCGTTGCAATACTCTGATATTCTGAAGGCAAGGTCCAATACCCCGGTCAAAGTTTCCATTATCTCCCATTGGATTCGTGTCGAGAGACTTTTCTCGTATTACCAATCAAGCAACACAAATTTTGCTATTCGGGGAGAATATGTAATTTCAATTGCTCGTAGTTTTATTACAAAGAAATTCTTTCTTTTAAGAAACCTTATAACACCATCAGTTATGGAGCTACGATGTCTCGTTTAGAATCAGGATGGTTTCCTATTCATGAAGTGGTTGTTTTAACTTAATGAATTAAAACAACTTATTCGACAATAACTATAGTGCTAGGGGAAAGAACGTTTAGACCATACTACGGTTTAGTATGACTACGAATGGTTTAAGTAGTCTAGCACTTTCAACTTCCATCGTAGTTTGTGGTACAACTTCCACAAGTCTCCCATTATGTCAATATCAATACTTATCACTTCGGATCGTAGCGTAGTGATATTGATCCTTGTATTCTCACTTCTCACTGTGATTCCCGAATCTCAGTTTTATGATCTCAATTGAATACAACTTTCAATTAATCATATGAAGTCTTTAATGATAACTCACATGCCCATTCTACATCATTTATGTATAATGATTGGCACAAGTTCTACTTGCTAGAACCTTGTCATGATTATATTTATTGCAGAGGTTCATAGATCGTGTATCTAATCCATCTCATGCAATCAAGTTATGATTTTCATTCGATAATGAACTCACAAGTTAATAGATCATACATTTAATGAATTCATCCGTTATGAAGTCACCTCATGCAATCAAATCTTTGACTTGTTGTAATCAAGACAACTTTATCATTAAACATTGAATATTTCTTGACAATAATAGTAGTATTATAAATGCTTTCTATCATATCATAAATCAAGACGTAATCAAAGTATAAGCACACTTTTATTCATAAAGATGGAACAACTGACTTGTCTCAGACATGAATAACTTTGTCTCGCGAGATGCAAGACATACAACTAAGTGTTCATACTATAATGATTACATAAGATTTATCTAATACTCTAAGTATCTGCTATGATAGATGTCTCGGTGGAATCCATGCTGGCCATCAACTGACTTGATGTCCATCAATCCTTGATTTCACCTCTTCCCGTCCATGCAACAGCAGGTCCTGTTTTCATAAAACAGAATAAGTATCAAATACTCATTTACTGCACTTGTTGTATAAGGGAGTAAACATTTATTAAGTATATCAAGTATATACCTTCTCCATCGATGACTTCTGTATCCTCGAAAGGAGCAATGTCCGTGGTCAAGAGATCAGTCATGAAGTTCTGGAGACTCATATTAGCTCCTCTTCCGACATAGCTATGAACATAATCACCATAACTCGGAGGGAGTGAGTGCAATAACGTATTTATTGCAAACTCTTCCGTGGTGCTTCCGTTCATTGTCCAATATTCATAGTCCTCCACTAGGGTCAGGTACATCTCATGCATCCTGTCTAAGTGATCATCAAGGCTTGTGCGTTCTTCCATCTTTGTAGATAGAAACTTGCTTTCTAACTCAAATCTGGCAATTCTTAACTCACGTACGAACATTGTCTTTAGCGTGTCCATCATGTCATATGGGCCAGTGTCCTGTAACAGTATGCCCAACTTCTCTGACATGCTGAAGATCATGACATTCCTGACTACGGAGCATTTCTGTCGGCGAGCATAATGATCAAGTATCTCTTGATCGCCAACATGATCGTCCGGATGTTCTTCCACATGCATTTCTATTGTAAACAAGATGTCTGCTCTCTTGAGCGACGTCCTAAGGCGTAAATACCAATCAGCAAAGTTTGACCCATTTTCTCTAAGTCTTTCACCTTCCATGAAGAAAGATAGTTCACGTTGCTCTAGTGCATTCATTTTCTACAAACATAATTGCAAGGAACACAATTAAGACTAGTTCACAACAAATGAGTTCATATAATCAAATTATATATGAGCTCACACTAAAACATTTCATCCCTAAGAAGTTTTAGTGATTACATGATCCAGATTCACTGCCCGACCTCGAATATCACACGGCCGACGGGTCAGTTTCAAAGGTAGACAACAACTTGTGCGATCACATTATCTTATATGTACTGTGATTCATGCTCGATCTTTCGATCTCTAGTATTCCGAGGGCATATCTGCATATGCTAGGCTCGCCAAATTAACCTCCATGTTATATGCTGCTCAGCAAGGCCATATTTTCATATGCCAGGCTTGCCGAACCCAACCTCATGCGAACTCCATTGAATATGTAGGAAAACTCCGGTATGTACGGAGCATCAGGCCATATGGGAGAACCTTCCAGGTGGTGCACACTTTGGTATAATACTTATGTTTGGCTTTGTTAAGGGATCATCTTATCACATGCTACCGTCGTGTATCCTATACTAGCAAGTTTTAAGATGTCTGGGCTATGGCAACACTAAGTCTACAGTGTCTCCATTTTAGTTTGTTTTATGATGACGATTACTACTTACTAGTAACACATAGCAAAGCTATCACTACATCACAAACAAACAAACGATAGCCCCCACTTTGCAATACAAGGTTTAGACGGTCTAGTTGTATATTGCAAGTTTTACGTGGCTGCTAGGGCTTTCATAGTTAAACAGGTTTTAACCTACGAGTCAACCACAACGTCAACCATACGATTGTCTCTATTACACCCCGCACGGGGCCCTCCGTTGCAAATGCCACATCCGCTAAAGTAGAGAGACAGACACCCCCCTAGCCACTTTATACGGTACAAGCCGCATGTCAAGCGTGGAACCAGTCTCGCGTAAGAGTACGCGTAAAGTCGGTCGGGGGCCGCTTCATCAAACAATGCCGCAGATGTGAACAAGTACACGTGGGAGGGTAACAATCATACAATCAACGCCCACATCCCCGATGTGTTCTATCCGTACAGTAATACTAAGCATAGACCTAGCTCATGATACCACTGTTGGGGTTCGCAGCAGAAAACACAAATTTTTCTAACTAGCGTTCCCTTAACCCAAGATCTAGCTAGCCGTATTACCGTAACGAACAGTAGTGCGGAAATAACATACCTCGGGGTGTAGTCCGTTGCGCGGGAAACGTTCCCGCAAACGTGGTTGATGTAGCCGATCAAGTTTCACAGCCCCCTGGCTGTGTTGAGCACCCGGATGGGTGTAGTGCCACACGTGCAGCACCTCGTAGTACTCGCACACGTACGAGACTCGATGACGACCTCCGTTCTCCGATCCAGCGGAGGGGGCGGAAGCAGACCTCCGGACGGAGCTTCGGCAGCACGACGGCCTCCGATTCTAGCAGAGAGGTCTTAATTCCACTACAGGCTCACACTAGGGAGCCCACCGTGGAAGAGACGAGAGAGGGGAGGAGACCGGAGAAAACCGATCTCAATTCGGAGTTATATTTATTTTCTCACGAATTTCTGTGTATTAATTATGTGCACCCTGCCTGTCTTTATATAGGCTGGGGAAGGGAGTCAACCCACCTCCCCTAGCAATGTGGGACTAAAGTCCCTTGCTAGGGGGTGGCCGGCCAAGGGGGGAGAGGGGGCGCACCCCTCATGGGCCCTAGGGCCCATGGCGCCTCCCCCCCCCTTTTTCTTTTCTTTTTTCTTTTCCCTTTAATTCCTTAATGGGCCTTTTTCTCCACTAAGGCCCATAGCACATATTAATTAGAAATAAAATGATTTTAATTATTAATTCAATTAATTAATAACTAAAACATATTATTCCATCTCCCGGTGCTCCGGAAACACTTTCGGCTCACTCCGAACTTGTTTCGGTTCAATACGGTACTCCTCCGATATTGTCTCCTTAATTCTCTGGTTGCTCCGATGGTTCCGAAAAGGTCTCCGATTTCATCGAGCCCTTAAGTGTGTTACCCTACGGTCCGAGAACACTCCAGTCATGACCGAGCAGAGGCAACAGTCAATGATCATCAGCGGGACCTGGATGCCCATAATGACCCCTGTGCATTCCGGATATCAATACCGATTGGACCTTACGCCGTATAGCATTCCCTTTGTCAGCGATACTGGATTTGTTCCGAGATTCGATCAATGACATCCTATGTCTGGTTCAACCTCGTTCCGAACTAAATCCTTATACACTCGTTCCCGTGATATTCATCCCCATGACCTAGTCACACGCTGCGCAGCTTTATGGATGGAATCTCACCGAGTGGGCCCTGAGTATCTATCCATTATATGGATTGACAAATCCCGCTCTTGTAAACAATACTCCTCAACATATCTCCACGGAATACCTAAGATACAACCGTTATGACCCGCATATTTCAGTCAGGTGGTGGGATGTAAGTCAAAGCATCCGGGAAGATAGTGATTATGCACGTACTCATGGTCAAAGGAACGGTCTACCACGTTCTGTAATTACAACACTGAACCTTCATAAGATTTGATCATGTTGTAATGCTTTCTTTGGGTAATGTTCATCACGTCACTTAACCAGTGAGGTGACCTCATAGTCGAGAGACTTAATTGTCCATGATCGCGAAACTACGATCATCATGTTGACCATGAACTAGTTATCGATGTAGAGGCTAACTAGGAACTCTGGGTGTTTCTATACCACACCTGCATCATTGTTTCACTGATGCAGTTCTAGCACGGTATGAAACTGGTTATGAACTTGCTTAGATATATTGGAATAACCAGTTTCATATTATTTGCCTCTAGAGCATATATCCAACATACATGTCAATCATTTCAAGGAACACATTATAAACTCTAGCTATTTGAGACTAACCACAAAGAAAGCATGAACCACTGGGAAAAGCATTGTAAACATAGCACTATGTCGCTACAAGCTGGTCTCTAATCATAAGTACAGGCATATGTACAAAAGTAGAAACAAAAAGAGTTCATACCGGCTTTCCTTGTTGCATCCCTTCCGTCGATCTTCGTCATTACTGCCTTGTCACTTGCACAATCAAACGTAGGAAATTATAATCAAATGCCATCACGGACTTGAGCTGAACTCTGAAAACAAAGCAAACTAAAGAGCAAAGGAAACATATTTTTGGTTTTTTTAAGGTTTAACGAAAGCAAAAGAAAGGAGAAATCTTTTTGGGGTTTTTGCAAACGAAAAGAACAAAGAAGAACAGGCAAAAACTTGCAAAAAGATAAAAGCGAACCTACGGTAGATACAAATGGAAAGGGGAGGAGAGCACGTACTCCCCAAAGCTTAGGCTTTTGGCCTAAGTTGGGCTCTTCTACTGCGGTCCAGAGGAGCCTCCTGCTCCGTGGTAATGGTAATCCCAAGGGTTGTATGAGCCATCTGGTGCGTACACTGAAGTCCTCGGATCCTCCCACGTGGAAGAGGAAGGTCCAGCCCCCCATCCAGTGGAAGACCCTTCACCCCAGGGGGTGACGGTCTCCTCCTGAACTGGTGGATATACCGCGTGCTCCTCCTCATCTGGCTCGACCCCCTCCGTGGGGTTGTGAAACTGGTATCTGCCCGTGATCTCATCAAACTCGGCCACTGAAAAACGAAATATGTTCCTACGAGAAAAATCAAACACAAATGGTGCAGGTAGACGGGCAGTGCGTTCCACACCTTCTTTAATGAAGTGTGTAGCGGTCAGAGGCCTTAGTAACAAATAAATACCTCTTCATGGCAGCCAAGTCAAGGCTAACAAAAGGAAATACTGTATCATTTGGGCGCGGTTCTCCTTGGAGAAACTGCAAAATAAGTGTGGCATAGACGCCACCAAAGAGGTCCCCCTTGTTACTATTAGTAGCAAGGTGCTTCGCAATAAGCGAACCCACATGATACTCGTGCTTCCCTGAGAGGGCATTCTCCATGATAGCAGTATCAGGCGTAGAAGTGTTGCTCGTGTTGTCTCGAGCCAACACCCCTCTAGCAATATAATAGGCGAAATACCTGAGGTGAGGGAACATAATGTTAGAAATCTTCTGATGGTTGGATGCCTCACTTCAGTGTTACAAAACGAGTCGAAGAGGGTGTTGAGTGCAACAGTTTGGAAATTTTTCCTCTTCTTCTTCTCGACCAAGCCTGGCAAACCTAAAGCTTCACAAAATGTACTCATAGGCATGGTCAGCAATCTTTCATAAAGTCGAAACACCACAGTATCATTGTCAGAATAAAACCTGAAACTGTTAACAAAAATAGAAGTGAGTGTCTCGTACTGTGGTACACGGCTCGTAACGAGCCGTGTCAAACCTGCATTGGCACACAGAGCATAGAACTCTTCTCGTATGCCGGTATCCTCCATGAAGTCTTCGCATGGAAATGCCATAGCTCTCGCGGGTGAGCGTCCATCATCTCCATGGGTATGATATCTTCATTGTAGCTCACCCTCGTGTTCGAAGGTGAAGCTGCGGAACGCGTAACACGGCTAGAGCGCTCGGGTTTCTTCTTCCCAAGCCACTTTCCTAGCCTCTGCATTTCTGAAATTTTTAACAATTCACAAAAACGAAGATTTAAGCAAAACTAGTTTGGGCAAAACATTATACTTACTTTACCAAGGCTCAAACTAGCAACAAAACTTGAAAAATAAATTTCTACACAAACATTTAAACTCAAATAAACAGCACTAAGAACCATTAAATACTCACTAATGAAGCCACAACCTAAAAAACTAATTGGAGGGGTGAGGGAGTCACATACCAGGGAGTATTTGTTCCAAATTTCAGCTCAAATGAGTGGTTGTAGAGGGAGATCGAAGTTCCGTGCTCAAGAACAGCAAGAACACGAAACCAGAGCAAGAACACGAGCTTTTGGGAGAAAGGAGAGAGAGGAAGAAGAGATGCCAGCAGGGGGTGCTTGTGGGCCCCAGGAGGGTGGGTGGCGCAGCCAGGAGCTGGGTCGCGCCACCTGGCCTCCTGGGACAGGGGTGGACCCCCCTGGTCAGCCTCAGGTGCCTCCTGATGGCCTTTTTCCTTGAAATTTTGATTTTGATTTTTCTGGAATTTTCTGGGCAACTTCACTGTAGAGAATTTTTCAAAGTTCAAAAAGCTGCAAAAGCTTTCGTGAACTTGAAACAAAAGTTAGAACAAGTGAAGCTTTAAACACAAAAACTTGGGTACAGCAAGGAGAATAAAAGCTAAAGGAAATGAAAACATAACAAGCTCAACTTTTTACTTATATTAAACATGCTAGTTAGCAAGGTTGATCAAGTCTTACCAACAAACATGTGGTATATAGCGCAGAAAGTCTTGCCTCTTATAAAGTGATCATTGCACTCTCACTTTAATGGACATTGTCCCCACCATAATTGTTTTGTACTTGTGGTATACATGTAGTGGACAATCCCATTCTCCAATCTTCACGGTCTCGATATTCTTAATGGAGTTAAGACCATGCCTTTTGTCGATCTTCTTCGGAAAATACACTGTGTGTTCTTTGTCATTCACGTTGAAGGTAACCCTCCCTTTATTGCAATCAATAACAGCAGCTGCGGTGTTAAGAAAAGGTCTACCAAGGATAATGGACATGCTCTCATCCTCGGGCATGTCAAGCACAACAAAATCGGTAAGTATTAAGCAATTGGCAACTCCAACGGGAACATCCTCACAAATACCGATCGGGACGGCCGTGGACTTGTCAGCCATCTGTAGAGAGATATCTGTAGGAATTAGTTTCTCTAAACAAAGTCTTTTGTAGAGAGAAAAGGGCATAACACTCACTCCTGCACCAAGATCACATAAAGCAGTTCTAACATAATTATTTTTTATGGAGCAAGGAATGGTGGGTATACCTGGATCACCGAGCTTCTCAGGAATCTTGCCACTGAAAGAGTAGTTAGAAAGCATAGTAGATATTGCCTCATTCTGGACTTTTCTTTTATTAGTAACAATATCTTTCATATATTTAGAGTAAGGAGGTAACTTAATAGCATCAGTCAGAGGGATTTGAAGAAAAATAGGTTTCATCCACTCACAAAACTTGTTGTAGTGCTCTTCTTCTTTGGTTTTGACGGACTTGCTTGGGAAAGGCATGGGTTTCTGTACCCATGGTTCTCGTTCCTTCCCATGTCTCCTTTCAAGAAAGTCTTCTCTAGTATACTTCTTGCGCTTATCTGGTGCTTCTTCTTCACGAACCTCCAGTGGATCATTATTTTCAGCATCTTTTTCAGGTTCAGCACCGTCCTCAGTCTCAGCATCAGAGGTAGATATGTTGTTTGGATCAACAGCTTGTTCTTCTTCTTCTATAGGATCATTGGAATTGTCGGCTTCCTTGTGTTTCTTCTTCTTCTTCTTCTTCTTTGGAGAGCTAACAATTTCTTCTTCCTGCACTTGAGAATCTTGCTCGATCCTCTTTGGATGCGCTTCTGGGTAGAGAGGGTCCTGGGTGTGTGTTCCACCCCGGGTCTTTATACCATAAGCTTGTAAATTGTCCTGTTTGGCATTATTAGCAAGCAAATCTTTTTGCACATTAGAAATTTGTTCAAGATGAGTTTGAACCATATGAAAATGCTTCACAAGACATTTAACATCATTAACTGTTCTTCCTAGAACATCAAGCAAACTTTTGATAGCAAGAGTATTATCATGCAACTGACCTTGTACCTTCTAATTGAAGTGATTCTTCTTCATAATAAAATTATCAAGCTCATCTAAACATTGGTCAGGAGGTTTACCTTTAGGGATGTCACTTGCATTCAAATCGAAAAGAGAGTTTACCTCTACCATAGGTGGGTGAGTGGTAGGCTCACACAGCTTCTCAATTGGGGGTAGATTCTTCACGTCTTTAGCTTTAATTCCTTTCTCTTTTATAGACTTCTTTGCTTCTTGCATATATTCGGGGCTTAGGAAAAGCATGCCCCTCTTCTTTGGTGGTGGAGGTGGTTCAGGCACGGACCAATCTTCATGGTTTTTGGCAATCTTGCCCATCAATTCTTCCGCATCGTCCGGTGTTCTTTGCCTAAAAACACAACTAGCACAACTATCTAGATAGAATTTAGACCCATCGGTTAGACCAGCATAAAATATATCAAGTAATTCATTCTTAGGGATCTCATGTCCCGGTCTAGCTTTTAGCAAACTGCAAAATCTCCCCCAAGCTTTAGGGAGATGCTCATCCTGCAACTGTTTAAAGTTATAAATTCTTTGTAAATCAGCATGTTGCATATGAGCGGAAAATACTTATCAACGAAAGATATAGCCATATCTTGAGGACTCTGAATGGAACTACATGGTAATGTATCATACCATGCTCTAGCATCTCCTTTCAAGGAAAAAGGAAAAAAGCTTGGTCACACAAAAGTTCCGGATCCTTTCATCAGTAGTAAACAAGCCACCAACTCAGTGAGTTTGGTCAGGTGCTCGATAGCATCATCACTTTCTCTGCCATAAAAGGGATCAACTTCAACTATGGATATAAGTGAAAGGTCAACAGAGAAATCATAATCAGGATCAGTGATGCATATAGAAGACGTAGAAAAAGTAGGATCAGGAGTAAACTTGTTCTTTAGGGAATGCTTTGATAGCAACTTCTTTATAATAGCAGGGTCGGAGTCAGCACATTCATTAAGCTGCCTGCATAAATCATCATCAAGTATAACATAATCGTCCTCAAGGAGTTTCTCCTTAAGGCCAGCAAGATCATGAATTTTTCCAATAGGTGTTTGGGTAACAGGAATTTCAGCACCCGAGAATCGGGCAGCAGCAGCAATCTGTTCTTCAATAAAAGAACCAAGTGAACTTGTAGTCTCAAAGATAGTAGAAGCATCATTAAAATTATCTGACATATTGCCAGACTCAGCAGAAGTAGCATGTAACTGAGGTGAATCAAACCGACTCATAACTGAAGGTGAATCAAGTTTAGCACTAGTGCTAAAAGTAGTACCTCGTCTCGTGCGGGATGGTAAGATCGTAACCTTGGGGTCTCCTTTCTTTCCCATAGTGGATAGAGTGCAACTGGTAGGAAACTTCAAGTAGACCTATAAATAAAGTTATGGTCCCCGACAACGGCGCCAGAAAACAGTACTTGATAACCCTCAACTGTAGGGGATCGAGATAGTCTTCGCGGGTAAGATAACCCAATTTATTGATTCGACACTTGGGGACACAAAAAATACGTACAGGCTTTGACAATTGAGTTGTCAATTCAACCGCACCTGAAATAAACACTTGTTTGCACAAAGGTATTAGTAGCAACTGTGATACGGTGGTAGTAATGGTGGTGATAATAGTGGTGATGGTGGTGATGAAACAGCAAAAGTAGAACAGCAAAAGTAAACAACTAGTAACCAGCAGGAAAGAAAACACTGTAGGCTAGGGAGATGAATGGTTGGGTGTAACACCCCGGGAGTCACGCTACAGTAATCACTTACCGTAATCAAGATTACTGTTGCTAATCACTGTTGATAATCTTTGTTGCTCAAACTGGCCTTAATCAAAATTTTGGTTTTGTTTAATCTTCAGATCATGATGGGGGTATTGTATCCCTGGTACCCATCATGCCCTGATCAAACTTTGCTTTGATCATTTGGTGCAGTTCAGATTCAAATTCACCTTGTTATTGTTGAATGCAATGTGGCCATGGGCCTGGATCATCATGATTCATCACAAGTCCAACCACTCGTGTTGAAATCAAAAGCCAACCCAAAATGCCTTTTGATGAATATTAAAAATAAGCGGAAATAAAACTTTGTCCTAAAATTATTAAACCACTTTTTTTAAATGCACAATATTCACTGGACCATGGTAAGCCAACTTGGAGTATTTATTATTACTCTGGAAAATTCAAACAATTCATACACAAGCCATAACAGCACTATTTGACAACTACTTTATAAAAATAAATATCAAAAGAGTTTATAAAAGTCCCAAACTTTTTGGGGCACTTCAATATGATGCAATACCACTTATGGAACCTGTTACACAATTTACAAAAATACAAAAGGCCATAAAGTAAATACAAACAGAAAAGAGAAAATACAGAAATACAAAAAAAAAGCAAACGAAAAATAAAAACCTACCTAACCCCAACCCCTGGGCATAGCCCAGCCGGCCCACCTAGCTGGCCAGACCCCCAGCCTACGCGCGGGTCAACTCCCCATCCCCCCCCCCCCCCGATCTCGTTCTCTCCCTCCCTCCTCCCGATTCCCCTCCCCCCCGATCTGGATCTCGCCGCCTCTCCATGGCCTGCTGGCCGGCCTCACCGCGCCCTGTGCCACGCCTGGCCGCAGCGCCGGCCACCTCCCGTGCTCCCCCACGACGCCTCCTCGGTCGCCCCACCCCCCCCCCCCCTCGTCGCCCCCGCCTCCCCCTCTCCCCCCATGGCCGCCGCCGGCTACTCCGGCCAGCAGCGTCGAGCCCCGGTCGCCCGCCGTGGCCCCCAATCGCCCCCAAGCCCCCCAGTGATGCTGCGCGACCTCCACCCCACTGGTTCGCCGCGGGCCTCCTCCTGGCGTTGCCCCCATTAACCCTAGCCGCCGTCCTTGTCGCCTCCGGTGCTCGGGGCCGCCATGGACGCCGCCGCGACCTCAGGCGGCTCTCGGTGTGCTCGCCCCTGCGTGGCCTTGCCGCGCCACCGTCCTAGCCGCCTCCGCCCGCGCTCCTCGCCTAGGCCGCTCCCTGGCGCCCACGGCCACCGCACCGCGTCGCCGCCTTCGCTGCTCCGGCAGCCGCCCCAGACTCGCCTGAGCTCCTCCCCTGCTCCGATGTGAGCTCTCCCTTGTGCTGCCCTGTACTGTTGCGTTGCTAACAATTGCTAGGCTGCTGCTATACTTACCACTGAATCTGAAGACTGCTGAGTTTTGCAATGTCTGAAAAATTGGCTGTGTTGAAACTGGTGCTAGCTACTACCCTGGACAGCCCCATAACAGTAGCAAAAGAGATCCAATAAGAATGACGTTATGCGGAAATTTAGTAGAAGCTATAGAGATCAAATGTCTCCATTACACCCAATTCAAATGATGCATGGATTTAATCCTACAAAATCGCAAGTTGTAACTTGTTGCTAATTGGGCAGAACAGAGAAAACAGAATTACATGATAGCTATATTAGGGCTGTTAAAAATATAATTTACCGAAGTGTTTTACGACAATTAAACCCATAGCATGTGAGTAGACATAACAAGCTTCGTTTTCTTACATTGGACCGACTCCCGGAGTTCCACGAATTAAATCCGGCAAAAATCGCAAAGTGCAGATTTAAAATAAACGACAAATGAAGTTAACCAGATAGCCACTTTGTCGTTGTGACTGAACGTGCTATGGGCACCTGTAATATCATCTGAAGGCATGGCATGATGGTGCGCGTGATGTATAACAAAACTTATAAAGGTCGCAACTCCATTAGAGCTATAGATTTGATACGGTCATCGGTCCAAGTTTGCTAAATTTAACAATTTCTGAAATTAACATGCCGTAGCACTTTTCATACCCAGTGATAGTTAAGCAGATGAACTATATCGTAGGTGCCATCCATACCGGATCCGAGATCACGGACAATGGATGAAAGTTGATGTTGGGCACTAATTCTTTGGAGGAGTAGAACCAAAACCGTAGCCTTCCGAAAACTGCTAATTGATGTTGAAGACAAATATTCCCAGACTTAGCCAAATTCCAGAGAAATCCAGAAATGAGTCGATGACACCTGGCCCCCACCTTGACCCTGTTGACTCATCAACCTTGACTGGTCAACTGTTGACTATGCCCCACTGGCCCCACATGTCATTGACGGTGTCTGGCTCAGTCTGGGTATAAAAGTATTTATCCATTTATCTTTGAATTAATAGAAATTCAGAAAAAGCTTTTAAATTGATTTAACTGAAGAAATTAATATCTTTTAATCCGTAACTCCGATGGAAAAACTTTATACATGAAAATTGATCAGAAAAATATAACGAATACAAGTACGCTACCCGTATATCAACCACACCCGTCTAACATACCGAACATCGAACCGTCCCCCTCCGGACCGTCTGTCCGATGATTTGTCCGGTACTGTTAAAGTATCCGGATGAATTTATTCCGAACACGAATGTTGTTCAGAATGGTTGAACTAACCCGGATACACCACCCACACATGTGTCAGATGTCCACGACACCTCCGGCATGAACCCTTCCCCCTCCGGACACCCTGTCCGGTAATCACCCGGAGCCGACGGTTCATCCACAGATGAATTCCCGCTCCGTGCTACGTGTATCGTACAACGTTAGAGTATCGTTAACATTTCATATGTCATGTCTTGTATTTGTATTGTTATTATTGTTGTGTATTTATTGTTTCTCCCCCCTCTCTTATTGTCCGGTAGTCTCGACGTCCGTTGCTGATGCCCCTGTGATCGACTATCTCATCGACGACCGTACCTATACCGTCGAGCTTACAGGCAAGCAGAGCCATTCTCTTCCCCAGATATCGCCTATCTTTCCGTACATTTCTTGCACTAGGCATTGTTACTGCTGCTGCTACGATTACAATCCTATTCAATTGCATAGTCTGTTTTTGTCGCCCCTTGATGTACCTTCCTTTAATCCTATGCTGCCTATTATTACTTATGCATTATTCAGCAGTAAACCCTGCGCATTGTTAGTTAGGTTTAGCATAGCGGGCCGTGGTCTCTCTGGGAGTGATCGCGGAAATGATATATTATATTACAACTGCAACAGGTACGGATCAATGCAGACACCCTAGGGAACCTACAACGGCGAGACTCTGCCGAGTCGCTTCGAGTTTGACTTACGGGTGGAATGGACTCGTATTTCACTCTCGTCGGCTCAGTAGCGTAGCATCACCAGAATGATACGAGGTTTACCTCTTTAGTTCATTCCGCTGATGTCTCTGTCAAACCTCTTTAAGTGTGCCATCGAGGGTGATACCTCCTGGTTTCACTTAATGGTAGGCACTCGAATCAACTAGTGTCCTTAAAGGTAAGGGTCGGGCGACCCAACGGTGCCCGTGAGAGGTATATTGT
This sequence comes from Bromus sterilis, assembly GCA_950022295.1. NCBI lineage: Eukaryota > Viridiplantae > Streptophyta > Magnoliopsida > Poales > Poaceae > Bromus > Bromus sterilis. Next base: position 150,148,785 of record OX465596.1, on the reverse strand, counting down.
CGGGAGCGACAGGGAGGGTACGGCCGACGTTACTGGCGTGCTTGGCCCCTGCTCGTATCCCGCGAGAGTTACCAAACTACGAAAAGTCGAGCTCTACCAAGAGCACACGCGAGACAAGGTAAGGAGACGGTTCACCTTGTTGGTAACCGCAGTGACTTGGTAGGACGACAGGGCAGGCACCGATGTACTGGTGGTCCTGACTGCTGTCGTTGACCGCGGGTCGGTTAAGTCGAGGCAACGATAACGGTTGTCACGCAGGTTAATTAAAATGCTAAATGGTTCGGCAGATGACTTGAGAGACCGGTTGGTCTGTTCGCACTACCTACACGTGGGATTACGGTGTGGGCCCTCCGCGTCGTAGTTCGTCCGAAAGCTCTTCAGACGTCAGCAGTACTGTGGCCTGATCGCCGGGAAGTGGTCTTGTCTTTTGCTGCAGCAGGTGTGTTTGGATTTTCTTTTGCTTCACCGGCCAGACTCGCACCGTGCAGGAGCGTGCAAGGGTGAGGGACCTAGACCCCTTGGCGCATAGGATATAGTCCGGCGGATGGCCTCTCTGTTGAGCCTAGGATGGGTTGCGTCGTGTCGCATAGCCTCGGTGGGGTGTTCCCTAACAAGGTTCACGCCACCCTGGAGATCCGAGCGTGCAGGGTGAACAGTAGTGCACCCCTGCAGGGAGTTTAATCTATTCGAATAGTCGTGTCCACGGTAACAGGACGCTTTATGCTGAAGCTGGATCTTACCGCTAGAAACTATTACTATTAAATTGTATGGTTCCGGGTCTTCTTCCTCGCAGGGAGTCGACGAGGGGAACTCGGAGGCATTGTTATTATTAATCATTACAACTTATATTATACAATGTTGCAGCAACTTTTGCTTCGTTGTTACTTTATTGCTTCATATAAATTGTTGGCTGTTTCTCTTCTCATGCTGCAAGACAACGTCGGAAGATGCTAGTATTCGATAGGCCTAGCTTCTTACCCTTATTCTGATTTCTATCTTGCAGTCCACTATATATACAGCCTCCTTTTTCCGTTGATACAAATGCATAATGCTTAGTAGCGGACGTAAGACTCGCGGGTATACTAGATACTCACCTGCTTTATTTCCTTTACTGTTTTGCCTGATCGGCCGCTGCAGTCGACGTTGGAGTCCAGGAGCAGGAGATCCCCGATGTCGACCACGGCAACATGAAGATCCCTGATGCCTTCTACGACGTCGAGTTCCCCTTTGACCAGGAGTAGTTCGGAGGTTCCCAGGCAGGAGGCCTTGCCTTTTTGATCGTTGTTGATATTTGTGCTAGCCTTCTTAAGGCAACCTTGTACCCTTGTGTCTGTACTCAGATACTATTTGCTTCCGCTGACTTGTGCTCTCGAGCTGTTGTATTCGAGCCCTCGTGGCCGTTGGCTTGTATTAAACAGCTTGTATTATTTTATTTGTAGAGTTGTGTTGTGATATCTCACCGTGAGTCCCTGATCTCGATCGTGTACCTTGCGTGTATGATTACTGTACACGGCTTGATTTTGGGGGCGTCACAAGTTGGTATCAGAGCCGACTGCCTGTAGGAAGCCCCTAACCACTCCTCGGTCGAAGTTGAGTCTAGACTTTGCAAAACTACTTTGCTAACTTAATGTTTGGCTTACGGGCCCACATTGTTATCACCCCGTGTGATATCTTGGTATTAGGATCTTTTTCTTCGTACCTATGCTCTGGGACTCTGCTCTCTTATCCTTGCTGGTAAAGTTTTACTAACTCCGACTTAGGTTCACGTACCTCCTTCCTCCCGGAGAGGTCTGCATTCCCTATGATCGCCTGATTCACCTGAAGATTCCGAAGGTTACTCTCTGATGAATTCCCGAGATCCTACGTGTTCGTCGCCTTTGCAATCCCATGCCACCGATAAGTCCGTGTGGATAATTGCGTCCACCTCCCGATCTAGAAATCATAATTTCCTTGTACTTAAGCATCAAGTTATTCCGGTGCTTCTGTCACCCGATGCCTTGGCATTCTTTCCCCTTCTGGTTGAGTGCCCATACTCACATCGGATCCTTTGCGAACCATCCGACCTTTTTGTGGATTACTATCCGACTATTCTTACATGGCTTATTCCATGTGTCAATTGGATTCATCGTGTGAAATACCCTCCATGCCCCTCGATGATTTGTGTTATCGTCGACAACCTCCCTTGTCTCCGTGCTAATACAACTTGATCATATATATCGTGCTCTGCTTTCCCTTGGGAAGGTTATACATGTGATACTTGTGTATCATCACTTTTTCCCGTCCTTTGGTCTGTTGATCAAACAATGACATTTACCTTTCCGTTGGTCTGTTTGATCAGACAACCATGTTTTACCTTCCATTGGTCTGTTTAATCTTTCTTGTGATATAAATTATCTGAGCAGCGATGATTCCCTGCTTATGTAAACACCTCGGTGTACTACCTCGTCATTAACCCGTGTTTCCATTGTTGATAACATCTCGGTAACCACCGGGACGAGAACTTTGCCAATTGGTCCGCCTCGTATTAACGAGCAGGAAAATGGTTCTCTTCGTCCCTCGCCCTTGGCACTGATGATGTTGCTGACATAGTTGACAAATTGTTCTCTGACAAACCTTGCATCGTGCTCGCATGGAATGTCTCCACCCTTCTTACCTTCTGTGGGCCCATAACCCACAATTCCACAGGACCGGAACCTGACTCTTGTCATCTACCTTGTGATATTCGGCCCGATATCTTGCTTATGCCTGATTCTCTGGACCCCTTTTCATCCTCCATCATCGGCATCGAATGTTTGCCTATCCGCTTGAAACTTCTTGTATTTTCTTTTGTTTCCCTCGATGTGTTTCCCTGAGTTTAAACTCGAGAGATATGTTGCACCCCATTCCCTTGGACAACCTCGGTTGATTAACCTGGTACCGATCCGACCCCCCTTGAGTTTACCCCCCAACCTATTCGTAAGTACGATGAAGACCCCGAAGAAGGATGACAAATCGTCGAGATGCAATGATGCAGAGAATTGAAGACTTCAACGGGAAGGATTAACTTCATCGAGAAGGGAAACAACAACCAGAAGACTCGCTAGAATACGGAACCGAAACCTTACCCCTTGCCCTACTTTTAATTCTCGGGACGAGAATTCTTTGTAGTGGTGGAGATTTGTAACACCCCGGGAGTCACGCTACAGTAATCACTTACCGTAATCAAGATTACTGTTGCTAATCACTGTTGATAATCTTTGTTGCTCAAACTGGCCTTAATCAAAATTTTGGTTTTGTTTAATCTTGAGATCATGATGGGGGTATTGTATCCCTGGTACCCATCATGCCCTGATCAAACTTTGCTTTGATCATTTGGTGCAGTTCAGATTCAAATTCACCTTGTTATTGTTGAATGCAATGTGGCCATGGGCCTGGATCATCATGATTCATCACAAGTCCAACCACTCGTGTTGAAATCAAAAGCCAAACCCAAAATGCATTTTGATGATTATTAAAAATAAGCGGAAATAAAACTTTGTCCTAAAATTATTAAACCACTTTTGTTAAATGCACAATATTCACTGGACCATGGTAAGCCAACTTGGAGTATTTATTATTCCTCTGGAAAATTCAAACAATTCATACACAAGCCATAACAGCACTATTTGACAACTGCTTTATAAAAATAAATATCAAAAGAGTTTATAAAAGTCCCAAACTTTTTGGGGCGCTTCAATATGATGCAATACCACTTATGGAACCTGTTACACAATTTACAAAAATACAAAAGGCCATAAAGTAAATACAAACAGAAAAGAGAAAATACAGAAATACAAAAAAAAGCAAACGAAAAATAAAAACCTACCTAACCCCAACCCCTGGGCATAGCCCAGCCGGCCCACCTAGCTGGCCAGACCCCCAGCCTACGCCCGGGTCAACTCCCCATCCCCCCCGATCTCGTTCTCTCCCTCCCTCCTCCCGATTCCCCTCCCCCCCGATCTGGATCTCGCCGCCTCTCCATGGCCTGCTGGCCGGCCTCACCGCGCCCTGTGCCAGGCCTGGCCGCAGCGCCGGCCACCTCCCGTGCTCCCCCACGACGCCTCCTCGGTCGCCCCCCCCCCCCTCGTCGCCCCCGCCTCCCCCTCTCCCCCCATGGCCGCCGCCGGCTACTCCGGCCAGCAGCGTCGAGCCCCGGTCGCCCGCCGTGGCCCCCAATCGCCCTCAAGCCCCCCAGTGATGCTGCGCGACCTCCACCCCACTGGTTCACCGCGGGCCTCCTCCTGGCGTTGCCCCCATTAACCCTAGCCGCCGTCCTTGTCGCCTCCGGTGCTCGGGGCCGCCATGGACGCCGCCACGACCTCAGGCGGCTCTCGGTGTGCTCGCCCCTGCGTGGCCTTGCCGCGCCGCCGTCCTAGCCGCCTCCGCCCGCGCTCCTCGCCTAGGCCGCTCCCTGGCGCCCACGGCCAACGCGCCGCGTCGCCGCCTTCGCTGCTCCGGCAGCCGCTCCAGACTCGCCTGAGCTCCTCCCCTGCTCCGATGTGAGCTCTCCCTCGTGCTGCCCTGTACTGTTGCGTTGCTAACAATTGCTAGGCTGCTGCTATACTTACCACTGAATCTGAAGACTGCTGAGTTTTGCAATGTCTGAAAAATTGGCTGTGTTGAAAACTGGTGCTAGCTACTACCCTGGACAGCCCCATAACAGTAGCAAAAGAGATCCAATAAGAATGACGTTATGCGGAAATTTAGTAGAAGCTATAGAGATCAAATGTCTCCATTACACCCAATTCAAATGATGCATGGATTTAATCCTACAAAATCGCAAGTTGTAACTTGTTGCTAATTGGGCAGAACAGAGAAAACAGAATTACATGATAGCTATATTAGGGCTGTTAAAAAATATAATTTACCGAAGTGTTTTACGACAATTAAACCCATAGCATGTGAGTAGACATAACAAGCTTCGTTTTCTTACATTGGACCGACTCCCGGAGTTCCACGAATTAAATCCGGCAAAAATCGCAAAGTGCAGATTTATAATAAACGACAAACGAAGTTAACCAGATAGCCACTTTGTCATATCAACCACACCCCTCTAACATACCGAACATCGAACCGTCCCCCTCCGGACCGTCTGTCCGATGATTTGTCCGGTACTGTTAAAGTATCCGGATGAATTTATTCCGAACACGAATGTTGTTCAGAATGGTTGAACTAACCCGGATACACCACCCACACATGTGTCAGATGTCCACGACACCTCCGGCATGAACCCTTCCCCCTCCGGACACCCTGTCCGGTAATCACCCGGAGCCGACGGTTCATCCACAGATGAATTCCCGCTCCGTGCTACGTGTATCGTACAACGTTAGAGTATCGTTAACATTTCATATGTCATGTCTTGTATTTGTATTGTTATTATTGTTGTGTATTTATTGTTTCTCCCCCCTCTCTTATTGTCCGGTAGTCTCGACGTCCGTTGCTGATGCCCCTGTGATCGACTATCTCGTCGACGACCGTACCTATACCGTCGAGCTTACAGGCAAGCAGAGCCATTCTCTTCCCCAGATATCGCCTATCTTTCCGTACATTTCTTGCACTAGGCATTGTTACTGCTGCTGCTACGATTACAATCCTATTCAATTTCATAGTCTGTTTTTGTCGCCCCTTGATGTACCTTCCTTTAATCCTATGCTGCCTATTATTACTTATGCATTATTCAGCAGTAAAACCTGCGCATTGTTAGTTAGGTTTAGCATAGCGGGCCGTGGTCTCTCTGGGAGTGATCGCGGAAATGATATATTATATTACAACTTCAACAGGTACGGATCAATGCAGGCACCCTAGGGAACCTACAACGGCGAGACTCTGCCGAGTCGCTTCGAGTTTGACTTACGAGTGGAATGGACTCGTATTTCACTCTCGTCGGCTCAGTAGCGTAGCATCACCGGAATGGTACGAGGTTTACCTCTTTAGTTCATTCCGCTGATGTCTCTGTCAAACCTCTTTAAGTGTGCCATCGAGGGTGATACCTCCTGGTTTCACTTAATGGTAGGCACTCGAATCAACTAGTGTCCTTAAAGGTAAGGGTCGGGCGACCCAACGGTGCCGGCGAGAGGTATATTGTCGGGAGCGACAGGGAGGGTACGACCGACGTTACTGGCGTGCTTGGCCCCTGCTCGTATCCCGCGAGAGTTACCAAACTACGAAAAGTCGAGCTCTACCAAGAGCACACGCGAGACAAGGTAAGGAGACGGTTCACCTTGTTGGTAACCGCAGTGACTTGGTGGGACGACAGGGCAGGCACCGATGTACTGGTGGTCCTGACTGCTGTCGTTGACCGCGGGTGGGTTAAGTCGAGGCAACGATAACAGTTGTCACGCAGGTTAATTAAAATGCTAAATGGTTCGGCGGATGACTTGAGAGACCGGTTGGTCTGTTCGCACTACCTACACGTGGGATTACGGTGTGGGCCCTCCGCGTCGTAGTTCGTCCGAAAGCTCTTCAGACGTCAGCAGTACTGCGGCCTGATCGCCGGGAAGTGGTCTTGTCTTTTGCTGCAGCAGGTGTGTTTGGATTTGCTTTTGCTTCACCGGCCAGACTCGCACCGTGCAGGAGCGTGCAAGGGTGAGGGACCTAGACCCCTTGGCGCATAGGATATAGTCCGGCAGATGGCCTCTCTGTTGAGCCTAGGATGGGCTGCGTCGTGTCGGATAGCCTCGGTGGGGCGTTCCCTAACAAGGTTCACGCCACCCTTGAGATCCGAGCGTGCAGGCTGAACAGTAGTGCACCCCTGCAGGGAGTTTAATCTATTCGAATAGCCGTGTCCACGGTAACAGGACGCTTTATGCTGAAGCTGGATCTTACCACTAGAAACTATTACTATTAAATTGTATGGTTCCGGGTCTTCTTCCTCGCAGGGAGTCGAGGAGGGGAACTCGGAGGCATTGTTATTATTAATCATTACAACTTATATTATACAATGTTGCAGCAACTTCTGCTTCGTTGTTACTTTATTGCTTCATATAAATTGTTGGCTGTTTCTCTTCTCATGCTGCAAGACAACGTCGGAAGATGCTAGTATTCGATAGGCCTAGCTTCTTACCCTTATTCTGATTTCTATCTTGCAGTCCACTATATATACAGCCTCCTTTTTCCGTTGATACAAATGCATAATGCTTAGTAGCGGACGTAAGACTCGCGGGTATACTAGATACTCACCTGCTTTATTTCCTTTACTGTTTTGCCTGATCGGCCGCTGCAGTCGACGTTGGAGTCCAGGAGCAGGAGATCCCCGATGTCGACCACCGCAACATGAAGATCCCTGATGCCTTCTACGACGTCGAGTTCCCCTTTGACCAGGAGTAGTTCGGAGGTTCCCAGGCAGGAGGCCTTTCCTTTTTGATCGTTGTTGATATTTGTGCTAGCCTTCTTAAGTCAACCTTGTACCCTTGTGTCTGTACTCAGATACTATTTGCTTCCGCTGACTTGTGCTCTCGAGCTGTTGTATTCGAGCCCTCGTGGCCGTTGGCTTGTATTAAACAGCTTGTATTATTTTATTTGTGGAGTTGTGTTGTGATATCTCACCGTGAGTCCCTGATCTCGATCGTGTACCTTGCGTGTATGATTACTGTACACGGCTTGATTTTGGGGGTGTTACATTGGGCGCTACTTGGATGAGAACAAACATGTAATAGATTCTAACACGGGCAAGGCTCACAGAAAAGAAAGGATCATCTAGGCAAATATCAAACATCAGGCATGTATCCCAGGGTAGTTGTACGTGCTTGCAATAAGAACTTTGCACAACATCTTTTGTCCTACCCTCCCGCTACAAACGGGGCCAAAAGGAACTTAGGGAGATTAAGGTACTCCTGCCAAAGAGCACCTGAACAAAGCATTAACACTTCATGGATACACGGAATCCTCAAATTATAGTCCATCCCCTTTGGTGTCCCAAGCTGTCACCATTGGGATCGCCGGTTCCGGACTATAATAGGTGCATACAACTCATAGATAGGATCAAGAACACCACAAACTCAAGAAACAAAAAGGTGATCAGATCTGAAATCATGGCACTCGGGACCAAAGTGTCAAGCATTAAGAGCAACAAGTTGTAACAGAGATGATAAACACCAAGTAGATGATAGGCAACATGCCCCCAACAATATGATTGAACTATTACATGATCTAACTCATCCAATCCCTACCATCCCCTTTGCCTACAGCAGGGAATTACTCACACATGAGAGAGGAATTCATGGAGGGGTGATGGAGAGGCGATGATGATGACGATGGCGATGATTTCCCCTCACCGGAGGCCAAAGCAACCTCCAGATTAGCTCTCCCGGAGAAGAACAGAGGGTTGCGGCGGCTCCGCGATGTAGATTGGAAAAGCGACTTCTGTTTCAGGGTTTCCGCGTCGAGAGAATAAATAGGGGCCAAGGTAGGTCACCAGAGGGTGTGGGACCCAGAAAGGAGGGCAGGTGGCGCGGCCAGGGGCTGGGCCGCGCCAGGAACCATCCTGGCTGCCCTGTGGCCCCCCTTTGGATGTGCGGAAGCTTCCAGAATGCTGATTTTATATATATATATTTTTGGGATTTTTCCAACGTACCTAAATATCCAGAAACCTGCACAAAAGAAAACAGCACTGGTAGCTCTACTGAAAACAGTGTCAGTCCGGGTTAGTTTCGTTCAAATCATGCAAGAATGAAGCAAAAACAATAGCAAAAGTGTTTGGAAAAGTAGATACGTTTGAGACGTATCAAGCACCCGTGAGGAATAAAAGGAAGGACCTTAACCAACTTGAGAGTTACCGGTGCAGGAACAAGGGACACTACGCCAACTTGTGTCCAGGATTGAAGAGAAAGAAGAAGATGTGAACGTGGAAGAAAATATGTCGACATATTGATGCTTATGTTTGGCAACCGGAGGATAGACATTCGTAGGTGTGTACTAAGTGTACGATGTTACCTTTTAATGTTAGTTGGAGATGTGAATCGATGCGTGTTTTTGCTATGGATGAACTAGATGTTTTATGTCATGATTGTTTCGTTAAGTTTTGTCTTGTGCCGTGTGTCCCTGATATGTCTTTGATTGATGTTTTGTCTTGTCATTTGTGTTTCTTCTATGCGAGTAGAATAAGTCTACGTTACCTTAGACCATCATCTATTTAGTATGCTTCAAGACTAAAGGAGGCACAACCACAAGAAGAATGAGTTCACAAGTGACTCGACGATACGAAGATTTCTTCGACAATGCAAAACTGAAGCTACCATCATTGAAGACTTGAATACCTGGAGATTCAAAGTTTCTACCGTTAGATCGTTTCTGTGAGCTGGTATTTCTTGTTTTACCGACAACTACACATCAAAACTTATTTTCAAAAGTAGTGTGATGTTTGTATGGGTATCTCTCTCTCTCTACATCCTATTCCCCCTCAACTCAATTCCTAACCTGAAGAAGCTACTACAATGGCTGCAAATGTCAAGGATGGAATAAAGATGGATGCAACTGATGATGAGTTCAAGGATAACCCAATGTGCCAGGAGCTTACAACAAGAAAACACAATCTTGCTGAAGGAAGAACCTCGATGGAAGTTGTAGTCCACCAGTACACGTTTTATAGTAGCTTGCGCAAACCTGAGAGTTGTGAAGAAACGATATATGTTTTGTTTGGCTTGCAGAACTATGGATTTGTCTGAACCCAGTTCATGAACAAGAGGAACTTTCCGCAATGCCTGTGAGGATGTCCGAGTGTTAGATTGCGAGATTCGCTAAACCATATACATGGTAATGATTTGGGTGCGGAATGGATTGATCACCATGACGACTACTCTTATTATTCGCTCTTGCTATGCGGGATAGTAAATCTTGAGTGACTTACCTATATCAGAGAGACAACGATGTTAAGCCTGAACCATAGTATGGTACGATGTTCGACCCCTATATAAGATTGTCGTTAATAATAGTAAGTTATACGGTGAGCATATACCAAGACCATTTCTTGCAGGTATCCCGTAAAAGTATCCTTGATGACCACCATGAGGGAATCGATAGTTGTTTAGTATTGGCGCCTGCCTTGTCAACCATGAAGGTTCGGTATATGGAAGACTCCTCCTTTACTAAGGATTCAAGACCTCAAAGGAGTTGGTGAAATCTCTATGAAGGATGTCATCGATGGAGCAAGACTCATCAAGACCGTGTTGCATTCCTTCTAAGGGTGGTAGCACCCTGGACCATCAGCGGACCGGTGGACTGTCATGAAGACCCAAACCCTAACCTTTTATTTCTAGCCTTTTCGAATCTCGAGGACGAGATTCATTTTAAGGGTGGTAGTTTGTAACATCCCAAAATTTTCTAAATTTTGGAATGTTAATAAATAAATTATAATAATGATTGTTTGCTTGATATGTATGATTTTCACTGGGATCTGAAACTTTTGGAGTTTTACTGAATATTAAAATGAGAGGGAATAAAAGGACTTTCCCTAATATTCACCGTTGGTGTTTTGAAATTTAGTATTTATACAAAATGACAGAAGGTAATATGACTCCTTCAATAAATAAATAAATAAAATGTTGGAAATGTTTTAATAGTTTAGTTTTTCCATTGGAGTTATTTAAATAATTTTCCATTCAACAATAATTATAACATGAGAGAATATAAAATGACTTCTTTAGAAAAATTAAGTGGAAACTATTTAAATAATTATTTGAGATTTTTGTGAATTTATAAAATATTTTATAACTAAATAAAGTCATTGAAAAATGTATTTATTTTTATTTATCTTTTTGGAAAATATTTTTATTGCATAATTTTCTTTGGATTATTTTATGAATTTAGGAATTTATTTTATATTTTTCTAATGTGTATTTCTTTTTGTAAAAAAATTTGGAGTACGTTATTTAAAGAAAATAAAAACGCGACGCAGTTGGGCCACCTAGCCGGCCCAATGCATTTTCCTGCCGCGTGGGCAGTTTGAGCCCGAATCGGTTCTGTTTTTTTTTCATTTTCTTTTTCTTCTCTTTATAAAAGGATTTATAGAAATTCCTTTATTCTTTTTTTTTGGAAACCCAAAAATCGCCCAGCGAGTACCGCTCGGAACTGCCACCGCCCGCCACTGACTTCGCTAGAGTGCGTCGCTGCCGCCGCCAGCCTCATCCCGAGCGTCGAGCGCCACCGGCCATCTCCCACGCGCGCGCCGGCAAGCGCCACGCCGCGCCACCGCGCACTGGAGCCCGGCCAGCCCCGACCGAGCCGCGCCACGCGCCTCCCCTTGGCCGAGCCGCCGCGCGCTGTCCACACCGGAGCCTCCCGGCGGCGCCGCACGCCGCCGCACTCCGCTGCTGTTACGCGCCGCGAGCCGCCGCACCTCCCGCGCGCCCCCTCTGCCGCCAACGCGCACAGCGCGTCCGAGCCGCCCCGCTCCGGCCAACGCCGGTGACACCTCGCCGGAGTTTGCCGGAAAAAGGAGTCCAGATCCGATCAACTGCCTCCAAGGACCCGATCGCTTTTCTGGAAAAAAAATTAATTGCGAAAGAGTCCTTTCTGCAGAAAACATCCCGGATCCCGTTTTCGCAATATGTCCTAAACCGTGTGACGGAATCAGGTGAAACCTTTTCCTACGCGCTCGTCTTATTCTTTAGTTTAGCATGGAATCAACTTTGCACACATTTGCACACTTTTGAATTTGAATTCATTCAAATTCCGGAGGTCGTACCTTTTAAACCGTTGATCCAAATTGAGTGATTCTATTTGCGTTGGATCACTCGTGTCATGTACTTTCCGTCTATATATTATGTACACAAAAATTCAAATGTTTCTTGATCTGTTTAAAATCAAATTCATTTCAAATTTGAACCCGCTATGACATGTGTTGTAGTATATCGTTTCACGTGATTCCTTTTGCATATCCGATCGTTTGAGACATGTTATCGATAAGATTCACACACTTTTCATGTGGGCATGATTTTCACCTTGCATTCATAAGTCCATAGTCACAAATCTTTACCGATAGTTCTTTATCTGTCGACTCTCTCGAGCTCACCTTCCACCTGTCGCCTTCGAGCACATCGATACTTGTGTCGTGTCAAGCCTTTTTGTTTTTGTTTTGCTGCTAAAACCTTTGTGTTTGTTTTGTTGATCTTTTGTTTGTCCTTGTGGTATGATTGCTTATTCAAGTTCTTCCGTTTATGAAAGATTTCTCGGAGTGTGACGAGTAGAGTTGACCGGAATGTGAGAGCGAAGAACTTCACCGAATGGAAAAGGAAAGTCATACTTTGACCATTTCACAAACTATATTTTTACTTATACATGTAGCAAATATCACCCTATGCATGTGTAGGAAGTTTTATATTATTATTGCTGCAAACCTGGTAGGGTAGCCATATGATCTTATCATGTTTGCTTAGACAACCTAGCACGTGCTTGCTATATATTTGATATGCTTGTAGACGTGGATTAGTTTGAGATTACTTTGAGCTATGTGAGGATTTAATGACTTGACTAGCAACCTTTAATTAGAATACACCTCTGGACGGGCAGGGAGTGCTTCCTAGGGCTCGTGCCTTATCTAAGGCGAGACCAGGTTGTACCCCTAATGAATGGTTTTGGTGGTCGAAATAACGTCATGGTATCTACCCTCTGAACATAAGTGGGCGCCGTCCAGGCTCAAAAAGATCAGACATACTTGGTGACTAGGAGCTTCCATATACAGTCGCTGGCCATATGGGCTCTGGCTTACTTGAGTACGATGTAGGAAGCCTCTCACGCGCAAAGCTAGCAGTGTACCGGCTTGCCTTTGGGTGTAGGTGACCTCTTCTGAAAGACTTCGTCTCAATCTTCGGGTTGTATCCAGCGGGAAAAGCGTACTAACCTCTGCAGAGTAAAAACTAATCATGATTAGCCGTGTCCCCGGTTATGGACATCCTTGAGCTACCAGACATTACTGTTACTGGAGGATCTTGACAGATGAAACACCTTAATAAAATTTGAGTGGGAAAGATTTAATAAAGGGTATATGTTGGAACTGGTGCAGCTCAGTTCAACCTTAAGTAGTAGGATACACTAAAATTTGATTTAGGTAGACTAAGGAAAAATTAGCTTTCTGCAAAATAAAACCATAAGCCTTCCTTTGACTTACCTTGCATGTAGCGCTAGGTCTATTATATCCTTTTTCGTGTGACTTTCCATACAAATTTGATGTACTGACCCGTTGTCGGGCTGTAACCTTCGGTGTTCCAGGATTGTATACGACGATTAAGTGATGCGATGTAGGGTTACGATGTCTATACTCAACTGTGCCGGTGGAGTTGATGGACTCCACGAAGCTCTTTATTGTTTTTCCGTTGTATTCTATTTGTAAGCTAACATTGAGCTATGCAGGTATGATTTATTGTAATACTGGATCTTCGATGTGATATATATGACATGTGGTTTATTCTTAATATTACCTCATGTATTGTGTGTGCTGACTATTGATCCAAGGACTAGCACAGAATACACAGAGACTTGGATTCTTAGCGAATCTGGTCGTTACAACAATCTCAACCTGACAAACCCAAACCATTTAAATCTATTATAAAAGCTGAACCATTTAAACTGATTGTTTTAAACCATTCTCAGATTTACCTACACACAACAAGAACATTTCATCCCAAAGTTCACCGGATCGGCGCCGGAGCTGCCGGAATCCGGCGAAATTTCGTCGTTGTTCTTTGATTTGGCCAACATCTCCTAAATTTTTTGGTGAGTCGACTCGATGTGGATCTATTCCGGCAGCTCACAAAGTTCACCGTCGCTGGCGGCAGTCTCCATGAACCTCCAGACCTCGCCGCAGTCAGGAAATAAGCAGGCAGCCAAGCAGCTGGATCGATTGCGAGAGAACACAGGAAGCAGTATGGAAGCTTCGAAGCAAACAACAACAAAGTTCCAGAACCGTCGCCGGAGCAAGCAGCCACGAACCTCTAAACCTCACCACAATCAGGAACTACTATATGCTTGCTCCTGTGGGAGGCTTGGCGGCGTTGTTAGTTGGTGGCGGCGCGATCGGCGTACGGTGGATGAGCCGAGGCTAGGCAGCAGCAGCGGCAGCCCGCAAGGTTGTAATTGCGGGAGAACACGGGGAAGAAAACGAATCTCTATATACTATCTAAAAAGAATGTAATGGTTTTTCACGGTCTTTTTTGAATGTTTTGGCCGTCAACCGGTTCACTCTCTTTTACCATTTCCTTTCATCGATTTTTTTCATCCAACCAGTTTTTTGTCATGCCACACCTTATTTGCCCGCATCTTATCATATGCAACTCAATCACATTAATTCCTTTCCATATATCATTTAATCATATTAATTAAATATTTTCATATGTAGCTCAATCACATTAATTAAACATTGTCATATATGGTTCAATCACATTAATTAGACCTCATCATACGCTATTAATTACGTTAATATCATTTCATTTGTCGTTGATTGATTGTTTGATATGATTGATTATGTTTTCGTTGCAACGCATGGGCAATTACCTAGTATATACAAATATGAAAAAAAATCAATTTCATCATCTTTATTTACAGTATCTATTCGATCCCATTCAAACAAGCCCTTAAAACGTAAATTTTGCGGTCCTTATCCATGTTTTAAAGACTGATATTTTAAGGGCACTACTAGAGATGTTCTAACACAGCCTACTGATTTAGGGGTAATCAAACAAAATAAAAAATATGATTCGAAGCGTGCATTAACTAATTTAGCAGCGTCCAAGGAGCCTTAAGGGCAACTCCAACACATGGTCGCAAAACAGATAAGGGTTTTTTCCATTTTTCGTTCGTTTGCCTCGGTGCGTGAATCGTTATTCGGGCGCATCCGCATATTCATGGTCTTTGCGACCAAAGGGGTGACACATTTTATCCGTGCAAATAAAAAAAGCATGCCAACGTCCATGCCAGTAGTCGCACCAGCGGCCACACCAGTTCACAACCAAAAAATGATCACAGTATTGCGACCCAACGGCCACATGCTAGCCTCCAAAAAAGCCCAAGGAAACATATGGTCGTCGCCGATCAATGATCCGTATCGAGCATCTGGTTTTGCATCTTCTCGAACCAAGCCTTTTCCTTGGAGAAACCGTGTTCAAGTCCACCTTCATGATATCTATTTGTTTTCCGATGAGCGCGAGCTTTAGTTCATTAGATATTGTCGATCTTCACCTTGACCTCCTCGATCTCAAGCTTCTTCTTTTGAATATCGAGATACGCCTTCATTTGCTCGTCCTTCTCTTGGGCGCTTCTTCTCCTCCCTCATCTCCTTGCTTGTCACAAAACATTTCAAGGATTCTTGCAAGGCAAGTGCGGTCGCATCGCACTTGTCGTCGATTTAGGCATACTCTCCTTTTTCTCACTCTCGTCATGTTCAACCACGTCCGCCGTCCCTAGATTCTTCTTTTGAGCGGCATATTTCTCCCTAAACTTGGGTAACTTTCAAATGATTATCCAACAATGGGTGAGGATGAATGGCTTGTTGCCATGTTGGACCTTGAACAATTCCAAATCTTGAAAAGCCTACACACAGTGGTGGTGGAAAAAACATATGTAATGGAGATGAGCAATGAAGAACAAGCACATATGAACAAACTAGATGGCTGTGGCCACCACATATACAATGGAGATGGTCGTGGTAACAACATATACAATGGAGATCGATGTGGCAACCACATATGAGCGATGAAGAAGATGCATACCATGTCCTTGACTCCCAGGCCACTCACGGGGTGCCCTTTGATGCTCTCAAGCACATCGCAAAATTTATTGCACTCTTGTTGAATCAATGACCATCTCTTCTGAAGGGACTCGTCGATTTGAGTGCTCTCAATCTTTTACGGATGGTACATCTTCCTCTCATGGAAGTAGACATGTATTATTTGCCAAAAGATGAACCCTTTTTTGCTTGGCTCCAGTCTTGGGATCTTACCCAATCTCCTTCCAAGAATTGCAAAGAAGTGTGTCTTTCCTTTTAGTGAATGCTTTGGTGTGAATGCTTTGGCCCCTCTTTTTTGTGCACTTGCTTGTTGAGAGAGCCCATCGATGAACAATTGCTCAATGTCTATGTCCACACCATCTTCGGCCTCCTATTCTTGGCCTTCGGTTTCGTCACGCCATTGGTTTTCAGGGCCGGGGACGTGGAGGACACCATCTTCATCAGTGAAGAAATCTTGACCGGGCCCATCTTGGTTGTCGATGCCCTCATCATGGCCGATGCCATCTTGGCCGAGGCCAGGACCATCCTAATTTTGGGTCTCGTCGAGGTCGTAGTCCGTGTGCTGGCCGTCGTCGAAGATGATTTGGTCGATGGGCAACTCGGTGTAGTGGTCGTACCTGTAGCCATCCTTGACCGCGGCCTCGGCACGTGGCAGTCTCCCTAGGCCGCTTCCTCTGCGAACCCGACCCACTTGATTGTTCGGCAAGGAGATGTTGTTGAGGTCGATGTTGATGGTCAACGTTGGGGCAACATGCGCCAAAGGTGTGTCCGACACCTTCATCACTTTCAGAGAGGTGTCCCAGTGCGTGGTTGACAAACTGGACGCCACATATATGGTCTGCGGCGTGATGGACCTGCACAACGAGTCTGGGGCGGTGCGAACGTGCAGTCTGGGCGGGTCACGATCATATCCCATCATCTATAGGTCATGTGTCGTCGTTTTTACCGCGATGTTCTTCTTCTCTTCCTCAACTTCTGTTTGAGACAACAACGTTAAACCGTGATTTATATTCGCGCAACGCAAACGAACAAAACCAAATACAACCGCGCCATTAGGGAAACTCCAGCGGCGTGACAAATTTGTCCGCTTTTGGTCCGTTTGGTGAGAAGGCCAAAAAAAGTGGCTTAACGGGGCGACCCAAATAGGGGAGGTCCACATTTGTACGCATTTCGGTCCGCCGCGACCTAAATGTAACCAAAATTTGGGACGGTTTTGCGTTCCTGGGGATAGGAGGCGGACCATCTGCGAGTCCGCGCGTCCGGCCACATTTTTCCCGGCCCTTCCTAGCAGCCACATGGCGTCGCTTTCACCCCCCCACGCAGCGTGTACCGGCCCCATTTAGTAGGACCGACCGCTTCCACTAGCCCCCACTTCACTCTCCCACCGCCCTCCTCGCTCCCCAACCCCCGCAAGCCGGCCCCCATGTCAAACAACTGGGAAGTCGACGGCTCGTCGGGCGGCTGTCGACACGAGCGCCCCAACCGCATCCACGTCAACATCAACGACGTTGTATGGTACTGGCAGAACGACCGGCCAGTATCGTACTACGCCCCGCCAGAGTACGACGAGGAGGAGGCCCTCCGGCGGGACATTAAGGAGACCGAGCGGGTCAAGCGCGAGAAGTGGTTGGGGCTCGCCACATGTTGGTGGTCACGGCCATCTTCACGAACGCTCCCCCACCACCTCCTCCGCCACCGCTACCGCCACTGCCGTCGACGCCTTGGTACGACGATTTTCCTCTACCATCGCCACCACTACCGCCCGTCGGCGACGTCGAGGCCCAGGTGTGCGAGGTCATCTGCGACTTGTCGGGAGGCGCTGGACTTTCCAGTGCGACCCTCGGTGCTACTCTCTCCGCCGCCACCGCTGCCCCCTCCCGAGCTCCCACCGTAGGGGTACTAGCTTCCCAACGTGTCGTGGTCTCCGCCGATCTTCACCGACCTCAGCAGGGACGATGACGATGACGTGAACGACGAGTAAGCGTCCCAGAAGCGACCGGCGACGGGCTAGGGTTTAGCTAGGGTCTTTTTTATTTAAATAAATATATAATTATGATTATATTTTGTGACCCAATTTTACGTCATTCTTGCATCGCTGGCGACTCGCCGACCCAAATGGGCACAATGTAAATATTTGATCTGCCGAACCTATCCGAACAGATAAACGATGGATCAAATCACGGTCCGTTTAGATAAGCACAATGAAGTTGCCCTTAGAGTTACCCTAAAACAAGCCAAAATGGTTGTGTAGTTTGAGCATCTCCAGCCGCGCCCCCAAGACACCCCCAAGCCGGCGCTATTTGCGTCGGACGGACGAAATCCGCCCAGTCGCGCCCCCAAGAGCCCAAATAACGTCGGATTGGGCCGAACTTGAGTTCGGTGATCCCAAGCCAACCCGGCGCGCTAGGGGTTGCTTGGGGGCGCCGGACGAAACGAAAAGCGCCGAGTGGCCCACTGTTAGGTCAAATCGGCCCAAATCGGCCACCTCTCTCCCCACTGCCCTTGCTGCCGCCGGCGCCGCGCCATCGCAAGACAGTCGTTGCCCCTCCACGAAACACGTCGCAAAAGGGTCGTTGCTCGCCCCACTGTACTCCTTTCGGACCTTGGCCTAGCGCAACGGCGGTTGGCCGGCTGGTCGCGCCCAGTATTTGTGAAGACTATCTCAAACCCTGTGCCAGGAGGGGAGTACGCCCACTTTGCCAAGTGCCAGGAGGCTTGCAGGAAGGATGTCGAGCGGTCATTTAGGATGCTCCAATCTCGATTTGCCGTTTTCCGGTACCCCACTCTGACTTGGTTGAAAGATCAAATGTAGGAGGTGATGAATTGATGTGTCATCTTGCACAACATGATCATTGAGAGCGAGAAAGAGGATCCAGTGTATGACTTTGAACCATATCTCAACAGGGTCCTCTTGCCGTTGTTGATCATCAAATACCGCCAGATTGGACAGTCTATCTCAACATGCGCCAGGAGATCCGAGACCCGCACGTTCATCGTCAACTGCAGGGAGATCTAGTGGATCATCTATGGATGCGCAAAGGCAATGCCTAATTTGATTTGTACTGTTTTTTTAATATTTGTGCCAAACTATGTGTTTGTATGCCATGTTGTGCGCTGCACTGCGCCGAATCTGCGCCGATATTTCATCTTTGGGTTTAATTTGCGCCGAAATGATAGAACTTGCGCTGAGTCAGGGTCGAATCTGGCTCGAATATGGGCCGATACTGGACGCCCGAGGGAGGACCTTGAGGCCGCGGCTAGAGACCTATCGTTTCAAGCCGTTTTCGCTGTCCGAACGCCCCGTACGGCTAAAATAGCGCCGAAAAACAGGGACCGAATGGATGAAGATGGTCTTAGGGCATGGCCAATGGATAGCCTCAACCTGTTGCCCCGCAGCTCCACGTAGGCTTGGAGCTAGGATCGGATAAAAAGGTGTAGTCTCGTAGGAGATGTTGTAACTTGCAGAAGAACCGGTTTCTTCAAGTGTAAAAGCTAAGAAAAAATAGAAAAGGACAGGTATGCTGATGCATTGGAAGAGAGAGGAAGGAAAACAACATGCATGTGAAAAGAAAAATGGACCCACAATAGAGTGCAGCCTCCGTTAGGTAGAACTTTTTACAAAGAGTATCTTCATAATTTTTTGATTAGATTAATAGTTGAGGCAACATGAAGGTGCTGCCACCATAGTACATGCCCTTAAGCAAACACGCCGACAGAGAGAGGGAGACAGAGTTTGTATGCATGGGAGCGGACGGGGGAGCAAAGGCTGACGAGGCTATGCAAAGCCACAACAGCGGCATCGATAAAGAGACAAACCCCCTCTGCCCTCTTCTTTCTCTCTCTGTCTCAGGCTATGTATGCATCCAGTCCAGTGTGCATGGAGACGGGGAGCGAGGTCTATAAAGAAAAGAGAAAGTAAAGTGGCCACAAAAGAAGGCAGCAGCAACAGCCCAGGCCTACAGTGATCACGCCTACAGTACACACCTAGAACTGATCCATCATCGATAAAGAGACACAGACGCTCTCACCTCATCGGTATCAGTATCACCAAATTAATGCAGGAGGTGGTGACAAGGAGTATCACCTCCGCGGCAGCGCGCCGCCAGGATGCCGCGTGTCGGTGGTGGGCACGGCCAGCTACCAGACCTACATGCGGTGCCAGCGGCGGCGCCGACAGCCATCCCTGGAGTCCGCCTGGGCCCTTCAGGCCGTGGCGGTCCCCACGGCAAGCGGCACCGGCCTGGCCCTCAACAATCTTCATTCTTGCTCCTCCCCAACTTCAAGCCCAAGGTGAGAGAGAATCCAAGAACGGCCTTGCTAAGTAGATTGAAACTTAGTTAAATCTCAGTCGTCTGCTGAGACCTAGCCACACCCATCCAAGAAACATGTCTCCCCTACAGTGCTATTCTTTTGCCGTGCATGTCTTGTCTCCTTTGTTGCATTCTCTTCTTGCTCACTGTTGCATTCAGCCTTGTGTGGTTGCTGTCTTAGAAGGACCACTTGGTCAGAATCACATCAGATGTTGCAAAAACAAGCTAGTACTACTACTGCCTCCGTTCCGGGGCTCATTAGCAATTTGTATTTGTTCCAAAATACTATAGAAATAAGGCCCGTAAGAATTTAATTGTCCTCATTAATAGGTACAGCTGGTCCTCTTTTCCCCTAAATTAACTCCTAAACGCATGCATCCCTAATTAAATCCTTAGAGCCGGCCAACGCATGGCGCCACTCACACGCGCATGAAGTATTGTGGTGTGCTTCAACGCTGGTTTGCTTGCCTCTTTAATACAGAAATTAATTAAAGGAGTAGCTGACTGGAGAGATGATACTAGTCGCTTGGCACCAATAAGATTTCACCTTGGTTGCGCGGCCACTTTTAAGGGCATCTCCAATGGTTGTAAGATAGGTGTTGGTTAGTTTGCCACCTAGGATCTAAAGATGATGTGGCATACAATAAATAAGGTGAGAGAGCAAAGTAGTATGTAGAGAGCAACTATATTTATTTTTTTATTTTTTATTGAATGACTTACATACAATCCATTGAAGTGCTTGTATGATAGTTTGTTGATTGATGACATGGATAATTTACCAACAACACCTACATACAAACTATTGAAGATGCTCTAAGGCTTCCTCCAATGCAAAGGTGCTAAGTGAGGTGCTAGAAGCATTAAATGTGTTAAGCAACCATAGTCTCCAATGCATTGGTGCTTAGCTTGTTGTTGCTAAGCTTCTCTCATTTAATGGTTTAGCAACTAAAGTCTTGCATGCATAGGTCAGTTTACTCCATTTTTAATGTTTTGCCTAGGTTCCCGTGACTAGCACCGTGTCCTTCTGGGTCATCAAAGTCCTCTCTTTCCTCTTAATTAGGGTGCCACATAGGATTTTTTGCCTTGTTGGCATGCTTAGCACCCATCAAAGGTGAAGCATTGGGAGTAGCCTAATAACACACCGGATCGAAGGAAGTACTAAGCTCTAATTTATAGCATTGGGAGCAGCCTAATAACACACCGGATGGGAGGAAGTACTAAGCTCTAATTTATATTACCAACACAGTAAAAACACGTTTACATATCTCTGATTCCAAAAAAATACTAGTAGTAAAATATCTTATTTATATTAGTGGACTGAGGGAGTAGCACTGTTCAACAATTTCATATTTTTTGAGCTTTCTTGTCATCTGAACAGAAGCATGCGAGCTTGCAGGCTTGATACCAGTAGAAATTAATGAGAGGCGGAGGAAAAAAAGAGTTATTTTTTGGGAATGCAGTGCCTTTTAGCCTCTGCACAGATTCCATCTGATCCGATCAGGTTCTCTGATGCTCGGCGAAAAAGTCTTCTTCTGATGCTGCAACAGTGCCTGGCCTGGCCTCCCTTTTTTGGGTACACAAACTTGCAGTATGCGTGGCTTGTGAAACTGATCCGGTGCTGCCTTTTCTTTGCAATGATGCAATTTTCATGCGCACAATATCAGTCATATTTGTGTGCATGGGGGATATTATTAGTACTGTACAAAAATTCAAACATTTCATTAACTATTTTCACTCACTGCTCGTGGAATTGCATAAAACTGCTTTTGCTCTTGGATGGATAAAACCAGTGCTTAACATTGTGTCCGTTTGTCCCCAACAGTGCAGCAGCAATGCAGCAGGCCAGGCGAGTAGGCAGAGTGCTGTGGCAATGGCAGCCGAGCCAATGACGTTTGGATGCGAGCAACTGTTGCTGTGCAGCGAGTGCAACAGGAGCTACGAGGCGGAGGCGGAGGCGGAGGCATCGGTCGTCGTCAAGGCAGAGACCGGCACGGAGGGCCTCCGCTGCGGCCTCCCAGAATGGTTGGTGCTGGACAACAAGCGACCAGCCGATCGTCAAATGCCACACCAGGTATGTAATTAAGAGGTCCATTACAAGATCTCATTGCAGTTCTTCAAATGTGCGTCATAATCACAGCAAAATCACCAGTTGACATATCTCCTTTTTAGGCCCCGCTTGGGAACGGTGTATTATATCCAGGGGTATATTATTTACAAGTGTATTTTACTAGTCCTAGAGCAAATATCAGGTGGAAAGAAAACAGACCTGTTGAGGCGTGTAATTTTTTTACGGAGGTATTTGGAAGCAAACGACCAACCAAGCGGGCCCTTATTTGGCGATTCAGGACAATCATCTGATGGAACCGAAGAGGAAATGGAGCAGGCTCTGCAGAAAGCTTCACCTGTGGCGCAGCCAGCAGCATGATCCTTCCTGCTTTGGCCCTGGGCTCTTAGATGCTCCTCCAAGCTCATGGTGGCCGAGTGCTTGCTTGCTGCCGAGCATTCAAGGAGAATTGGAGGGTGGGTTCATGGAGAATCCAAGGAGGTGGTCACCTCCATCTTGTCCGGGCCTCATGGAGCCACAGCGCCCTGACGACGTCAAGACCACGCTTGCTCTTGGCAGCACCCTTCTCCCACTCTCGGACACGGCCACCTCCGACTCCGAGGGCCGTGCTCAGGCGAGCCACCATGGCCTGGCGCGTGAGCTGGAGCGGCGTCTGCGCAAGAACATCCCGTGGCAGCCTGCGGGCACCGTCGCGGAGATCGCGGATGCGGTTGCCAGCAGCCGGAGCTATGGAGGAAGGAAGGGCGTCTGTCTCTTCTTCAAAGGGAGCGACCACGCGTCCCAACAACGGGCTGCCGCGGTCATCGCCGAGACGTGCTGCGGCTCGGCGGATCAGATCATAGCCGCGGATCCCAAGAAATTCAGCTGCGCCCAGGATTTGTGCCATGATTTGGTCTCGAGGTCGAGGGCGCGGAAGATCGGCTGCAGCAGGTTCGTGCTCGTCATCCACGACGTCGACCACGCGCCGCGGAACGTCTTCGAATACCTCGTGGCGGCATCCAGCTGCGGTTTCATCCATGACCGTTTCGGCCAAGACCTCGATATCTCTGGATCCGTCGTTATCTTCGCAACATCCGAGCTTTCAAATTGGGCATCCCACGTCATCAGCCTCCGGTTATGGACGTCGTCATCGTCGTCGTCGCCCGGAGATGTCAGGAGGAAGGCAGAGAACGAGCCACTAGCAAGGGAGTGCAAGAGGGCACGACATGGCATCGACCTCAACCTCAACCTCTGCGCCGGCAGCGACAGTGACGACGACACTATTCCGAGCGACATCACCCACGAAGGAGAAGGCGACAGCAGGGAGCACGGGCAGTTGCACCATCTCCTTGAGTCGATCGCCACCGGCGTCGTCACCATGGACAAGGGCGCCGACGCTGACCAGCGCACCGCGGCAGCCATCCGTGCGGTGCTGGTTGGGGCGCTCGGCAGGGAGGTGCAGCTCGAGGACGACGCAGCGGAGGCTCTGGCCGCGGCTTCTGGACACTTTCTTGCAGTGGCGGACCCAGGATTTGAACACGACCAGGCTAAACTCTAACGCTAAAAAATGAAGGGAAAAAGTACAAGCTTTCCCCCTTGTAATAACATACTTTCTCCGATCCATAATAAGTGTCGTCCATCTAGTATAAAGTTTGTACTAGCTTAATACAAAATGAGCGACACTTATTATGGATCGGAGGGAGTAGCTTTTTAGCAAAATCACACCATGAATGCATATATATCATTTGGACGTGAAACATGAGTTTAGTTCTGACACAATTACATAATGAAAAAGACACATCCAACATTACACTAACATAATTGCATAATCTAAAGACATTTGAGTACCTAGATGAAGCAGATGTACTCTCATTTTATCCTACCATTTTCTCATCAATTATGGAAGAAGGACCAGAACCTACAATGGAAAAATAAGGAGTCGAAATTAGTGTCAATGAATAAGATGACCTTGGTCTAGATAACAGAGGCCGTGATCTCTTTGTTCCTTTCATCCTCTTTATCGACATAGTCAAATTAAATAAAATTAATTAAGTACAGATTGGATAATCTCCACTTTTGTTTATACAATTGATGCATTTCTACAGTTAGAATTGTATCTTTTAGGAATTAGAGAATCAAAGGAAAATGTTCTATAGAGTTGCCAATCAAATATGAAGAATCAGGAACCGCAGTTGGGAGTGGAAAGACAAGAATCGAACAATCACCTGCGGTAGGGCGTTGCGCGTAACTCCAGTGCATGGACGCAACACGAGCACAGGTCGATCCGATCGATCGTCGAGTTGCCGGATTGCCGCAGTCCCGTAGAAGGAAGCGGCGGCCGCCGGCGTTCTTCAGCTTGCGTGGTCGCGACTTGCGATGGCGGCGGCGGCTCCACCGAGTAGAGAGGAATAGAAACCGACGCTTCACACGTATGCATATGCAAACGCTGATGGATGCGAACAGATACAGTCATACAGATTGATCCATCGATGGTTAGTTTTGGACTTTGGTGGGTCTTTCTCGGTAGCCCTGATCGCGCGCTGAAGCATGCACGGGCTGGGCTCTTGGAGTCTATTATTTTCTGAAAAATTAGTAAAGAATGTATAGGTATTATATGGGCCAAGACCCGGGCTACAGCCCAGGCTGCCCGGGGCCCAGTTCCGCCCCTGCTTTCTTGACGAGGTGCTGGGGAGATGGGCGGTGGAGGTGTTTGAACCGGCGGCGGCGGTGGCAGTGTTGGAAAATGGCGGCAAGGTGGTGGTATTGGGGTTAGCGACAGGGGGTGGGGGTGTGGCCCAGGTGTCAGGTTTCATGGGCTCGACCCTTCCAACCAGGGTCCTTGTAGACTGAGCTCACAAAGTTTTGCTTCATTACCGTGTTACTATTTTTTTTGAGGGAGAAAGCCTCTTGGCTAGCTTTATTCATCAACAAACACATTTACATCGTTTGCTAAACATAGATGAATGAAATCGGGAGGATTGTCCGTCCACAAATTTGGGGGATCAACACCTCCTCTCTTAGCTAGCTCATGAGCTACATAGTTAGCTTCTCTAAAGCAGTGAACAATTCAAACTTTTGCAAGTAATTCAAAAGAGTGCGGCATTCTTCTAATATTGGAGCTTCTACCATCGAGTAACCAGTGTCACTTGATATCGCCTCCACCACTTCCAAGTTATCCATCTGGACAACCAGTCTTTGACATCCAGTCATTTGTGCCAGTTTTAATCCCTCGCATAGTGATGCGGCTTCCGCAGTAACAATGTCTGGAACGTATTCTAATCTGCCCATGCTTGCTTTTACAAAGGATCCATTCATGTCACGGATCACGGCTCCAAAAGAACCTGTGTGTGTGTCCTCTATAAAAGAGGCGTCCACATTCAGTGCTAGATAACCCGATAGTGGCCTTGCCCATTTAACTTGCATGTTACTCCAAGGAGAAACACTTGCAGCTCGAACAAATTTAAGAGCCAAAACCCTCGCTGATTCAGCCGACGCACCAACATTCTGGACATCCTCACCACGGGCTAATTGCCTTCTCTGCCACCATAGGTACCAACAGTTAATAGAGATGATTTCTGTGATGGACACCACATCAAACCACTTATTGCCAAATTCATTGTCACAAATAAACTGCTCCAAAACCTCCGCTGCAGACCGATTTTGGGTAGCAGTCCTATCTATGATTTCATGTAGACCAAGGGATCTCCATATTTCATGTGCTCTCTCGCATTTGAATAGCATGTGCGAAATGTCCTCACTATGGGATGAGCACAGCGGGCATTGACTTGAAGTGGAGATGTGTCTGTTAGCTAAGACCTCATTACATGGAATTGCATTATGTAGACATCTCCACAAGAAAATTTTAATCTTGCTTGGAGCTTTCAACGACCAAATTTTCTTCCAAACTGGGTGATAGCGAGAGCCTCCAGATGCTTGATTGTAGCCAGCCTGGTACAAATCTTCCCACTGCTTATAGTAAGCCGATCTGACCGTAAACCTCCCAGATTTGGTGAGATGCCATGCAACAAAGTCATCGGTTTCATATTGGAAAAGAGGGATTTGGAGTATTCTTTCCGCATCAATTGGCCAGAAAATACTCCTAATCAAAGCTTCATCCCATTTGCCGGAGACCGGGTCGATCAAATCCTGAACTTTAGACAGCAGGGTATTACCTCTGTTGGTAATCACCTTCCTTGATGCACTACTTGGGATCCAGCAATCCTCCCAGATGTTTATTGAGGCTCCATTCCCCACTCTCCATATACACCCTTTCTTGAAATTTTGGATGCCTGCCCATATGCTTTGCCACACATAATGTAAGGCCCGATATGCGGTACTGTTTCAGATTCGGACGTTTCCGCCCGAACCCGAGGACGAAGCACATATCGGACCCACCGCGACATATGACAAAGCCATATGCCCCAGATTTCCAACATGATATCACAACATTACAGATACAGGATACAACATCTCATACAATTGGCATACAACTGCCTCAAATATAATACAACAACGGAAGATACATGTCTGAGTACAGACTACAAGTAAATGCCTACTGGCAAAGAGAAAAGCATCGATCCCATAACCACACGGGTCCAGGTCGTCCGCCGGGATCCGCCTAACTAGTCGTCGTCAAGTCTCCACGTGAAATGTCGATCACCATACCTGTTGTCGATCAAGAACCCTGAAAAGAGTTTGGGGGTAGTATCATGAGTACAGAGGTACTCAGCATCCAACTGTAGTGGTCATCTGACCCAGCAAGGACTTCATCACTCGTCATTCTAGGACAACTAGTAGTTTACGATAAGGAAGGGGTAAGTGGTGAGCTTACTGCCGCACTAGCATTTATGAAGTGGCTAACGATCTAGAGAGTAAGATAAGAAGCCAAGCATTCGATGAGGAATCGCCTCCAACAAGTCTTGCTATCAACTACTTACGCAAACATAACACCTATCCTATCCTTGTCCTCCTCTTCGCATCCCGACGAAGAATAAGCAGTCAAGGCACACACACACGTTGATCAAGTTATATTAAGATTATCTCAGTTGTTGTTGTCTATGAACAAGGAGTAGGTCTCAAGTCGTCCATAACCGTGGACATGGCTTCTCGAAAAGATTTAACCCTGCAGGGGTGTACCAACTGCCCATTACGAGGCTCCGCACGCACGTCCATCACTCTCAGTTGCTACCCATTATAGGCAACCATTTTATGATTTAGTTCCAAGAGATCCGAAACGACAAGTCCCTCTAGCTAACAACGAACAAATCCGGGTGGCCCCCGGTGAGTCGACATCCAACTCAAAAGCCGGCCGTGCTCTCGAATCGGCCTCTACCGTCTGGATGAGGTCGGGTTAGCTACCCAAACAGATGTGGGCAACCCCCTAGCTCCCTGAGGTGGACCAACAAAGAAACCATGTCTCCGCTGGCCCAAGTTGTTTTAAAAGATATCTGCTAGGAGCGACCCGACAAGATATATATGCATGTTTTCAAATGGTAAATCAGCTTGGGCCACCTCTAAAAATGTTTGAAGCTAGATAGGTAAGAAAAGGGGACCCCATAAAATCCCACACGCGGTTAGGTACGCTCAGTCTTAAAACCAATACCCGGAACTCGGATCCTAGGTGACTCGAATGGAACAAAGCGTCGGGGCGGGATAGCCTAGACCTTCCATCCTTCGTCGAATATAGTCAACATTATAATAATCATATCATCAACAATAATATAATAATCAGGTGATATCCCAACCCAAAGAGTAACAGGGTAACATCGTAGCATCCTAAGCATGCATACTAAGCAGGGGCTGAGCAACGAGCAAAAGTAACATAGCAGTGCAAGGTTTGCTGGGAAGGGACATGGCTGTATCGGTTTGAAAGAGGCTGTAAACATGTGGTAGGATCAAACATCGAACTTAACCTAGACTAGCATGCAAACCGCTGGTTGAAATAGAATGGATCATAAGTAATGCAAGTCCTTGCCTGTTGATAAGTCGGGTTTCGAAGGTGTAGTCGATCGCACGCTCGCGTCGTCTCTGAGAGTATCCGCGGGAGCACACAAGAAGTAAACACTAGAAAGCAATCAACGGTGCACCACTATTACTACGGAGCAAACACGAGCAAGCATCAACAAGAAGTAACACGAGACATCGCACCTACCGTCGAGAGCGGTTGCTAACGATTTAAGTGGAGTACTCGTCACACACGACGATACCGCACGTTTACGGTGGTTCAAGTTGTATAGCTACAGGTGATCAAACAACGGTTATTAACATGGCAACTCAAGCAAGCATGGCATAGCACTCAAACATGGCAAGAGGTGAAGCAAAATAAACTATCTGATCTAGTCAATTTAAGTGGGGGGTAAAACCTATACATGCAAACTATTGCGGACCCCACGATAAATATTGCATTTGGTACTGTTTTGCCCTAAACAATATTTTATTATTTTTATTAGCAAGCAAGAGCATCAAAAACACAATCTACATGCAATTCTAGTCAAGTTACATATAAAGAACATTTTAATCCGAGCAACGGATAAGAAGTTATAACAGTTACAGTTTACAGTGGCAGGCAGTGTAATTAGCAGTCAAACAACATGTAAACAAAGTCAAACATGGCAACAAAGCATAAATTATTAAACTAGACACAAAACTAAGCAAGTTTCATATTTTACGCGTCGCAATCGGAGCTACGGTTAAAAAGTTACGGCACTGCAAAAATAAACAACTAATCTGCCTAAATAAATAAATAAAAACCTAGCAGAACAGAAAAAAAGCTACACGGGCCGAATCTAGACTATTTGGGCCCAACAGGAAAAAATAACAAAACTAATAAAACAAAAAATAAAAAAAAGGCTGGGGGGGCGCCTCACCCACGGGCCGGCCCAAGTGGCCTGGGAGGCCGG
The DNA here is from genome assembly GCA_950022295.1 of Bromus sterilis. Taxonomy (NCBI): domain Eukaryota; kingdom Viridiplantae; phylum Streptophyta; class Magnoliopsida; order Poales; family Poaceae; genus Bromus; species Bromus sterilis. The sequence continues at coordinate 150,119,799 of OX465596.1, read as the reverse complement.
CGGCTGGAGATGGGCCGCAGTGGGCGCGTCTGGGCCGGGGGAGGGGACGTGGCCCACCTGGCCATTCGTCCACGCGCAGGAGCGCTCGGGCTCCTCCCGTTCCCGATCCCGACGGGATTTGCAGCGGCGGCGGCGCCGAACGCCGGCCAGGGGCGGCTGGCTGCGGGACGAGGGCGTTGGAGGCCGGCCGGATCCGGAGGAAGGCGGCGCGGGCAGGGTGGCGCGACTCCAGTCGACGCGCAGGCGGGCGGCGGAGCTCCGGCTTCGGGCGGCGCGCCATGGCGCGAAGGAGGCTCTCCGGAGAGCCTGCGGGGCAGAGAAGGGGGGTGAGAGGAGGAGAGGGAGGCGCGGGGCGTCGTGGGTGCTCACCGGAGCAGGGACGCAGGGCGCGGCGGCTGTCGGCGGCCGGAGGCGCAGGCGGCGGCGGAAGCACTCAGGCACGGGAGCGGCTGTGTCCAGGAGAGAGAGAGAGGAGGTTGGGGACGCATCTGGACCGTTGGATCGCAGATCTGACGGTTCAGATCAGTGGGAGAGCTAGGGTGTAACACCCTCAGATGCTTGTAACAGTAATCATCATCACTGTTGATCATCACTGTTGGATTATCACTGTTAGATCTCCCTTGGACCTGAGAAAACTTTGTGAGGCTCATGATCAAACACCCCATGCACCATTTACTTGAGCCCTTGGGATCAAATCCCCAAGCCATATGCACCTTGCTCACCTAACAAACCAACCCTAGTTGAAACTACCTCAAATGGAAATTAAAACAAAAGTGCTCAAATAAAGTTGTTCCAAAAATCATGGAACTATTTTTGTAAATTGCCTAAAATCATTTAAATGATGTTGGACCAACTTTGGTAATTTTTGAAGTTACAGAAAATTGTAAACAATTCAAACAGTAGGTTAAAACCCCTACTTTGGGCATTTAATATTTAAAAGAAATACCTAATGAATTTATTTTGCTGCACAACTTTTTGTGGCACCTCAGTAATATATAAAACTAATTTACAAACACCAATAATATTTTTCAAAAATGCTAGGGTTAACAAATCAATTACAGAAAAGAATTTGAATAAACCGAAAACCAGAAAATGGGAAAACACTTAAACCTCGCCTGGGGCGAAGCCACCGCAGCCCAGCCCAGCCCACTCCCCTTGTCTTCTTCCTCCAACCACCCCCCCACCTGCTCCCGTCCGGCGCCCGTCGTGGACGCGTCGCCGCCAGCCCGGCCCCGCCCTCCAACTGCCCCCTGACGCCGCCGACGCGATAAGAACGACCCGCTCGACCCCCTGGACAACCCCCCCACCCCATTCCCCTCCTCCTCCTCTCGCCATCGTCAGGGAAGGACTCACCCGTAGCACTCGTCGCCGCCTCCGCGAACTCCCGTGGCCGGAGACCTCCTCGGGACCGGTCGCCTTGTCCAAGTCGTTCAACGACGTCGGCTACTCCACCCTGAGCGCGGGATCGGACCGAGGCGCATCACGGGGCACGCCATCGTCGTCTTCTTCAACCTCGGGGCCGCGAGATCCCTGAGGAACTCCGGCAGCTCCAAGCCTTCCCCGAGCCGATTGCCACCCCCTACGTGATCCTGGTGAGCATCCTCACCACCCCCAGCCGCCCGATGAACCCCGTTGGCGTCGTAGACAAAACACCCCTATACCGTGCTCCGGCCGCCGCCATTGATGTCGAGTCCGAGCTCCCAGCCCTCCTAGCACGCGCCAAGTTGCCCTGTCATGCTACCCGTAAGCTTGTGGTTTGATTCCACCTGGTTTCGCGCTCAAAATTCCCCCGGGTTGCATGATTCCATGGGTGCCCGTTCCGGCCGCCGCCAACTCACGTCGCCGACGTCGTTCCGGCGCGATTCCGGCAAGGGCGAACCTACCATTCGACGCGGCTCGGTCTGCTCGTTCGAATGAACCAAGTAGCGCGCCAGATGGTCGCCGGTGCGCAGCGCATGGACAAGCTCCGACGAGCTCTGTCTCGCCGGCGGTGTCCTGTGTCGCTGCCAGGTGGTCCCCACCTGTCAGGTGGTTAACTGGCTGTTAACCAGCCACTGACAGTGGGCCATACCCCCTGTTAATCCCGCTGTTAAGTTAATCTGAGAAAACCTGTTAGTTTATAACCTATGGGACTGACATAAGGGCCCCACCAGATAACCCTTGGTTTTAAGTTAAGTAAAACTGTTAGTTAACCCTCTGTGTATGACAACTGGGCCCCAGCTGTAAGTCAATTAGAAATAAATAAAACTATTAAAGTTGAGTCACTGACATGTGGGTCCAGAGGCATTTTCTAATTTAATTAAATGTTTTATAAATAACAGAGGCTGACATGTGGGTCCCACATGTCAGCACTGTTCTGGATAATGTTGTGGATAATGTTTTGGATAATGTTTAAATAAATAATAAAAGAAATCCAGAAAATCATTTAAATTGATTTAAACTTTGAAATTCAATAACTTTTAAACCGTAACTCGGATTCAAAAACTTTATACATGAAAGTTGATCAGAAAAATACAACGAATACGAATACGCTATCCGTATGTCTAACACACCCCTCTAACACCACGAACATCGAACGTTCCCCCCTCCGGACCGTCTGTCCGATAAATTGTCCGGTACTGTTGGAGTGCCCGGATGAATTTATTCCGAACACGAAAGTTGTTCGGAATGGATCAAATAGCACGAATACACCCCCCTTATGTTGTTCCGATAACCACGACACCTCCGGCTTGATCCTTCCCCCTCCGGACACCCTGTCCGGTAATCACCCGGAGCCGGCAGTTCATCCTCAGATGAATTCCCGCTCCGAGCATATTGCATTACACTGCGATAGAACCCCGTTTACATTTCATCTGTTATGTCTTGCATTTGTATTGCTATTATTGTTGTGTATTTATTGTTTCTTGCCCCCTTTAATCTCCGGTAGACCCCGCTGCTGCCGTCGACTACACCGCTGCTGAGTACGACTACGTCGTCGACGACCCTACTACTACCGTCGAGCTTGCAGGCAAGCAGAGCCATTCTCTTCCCCAGATATCGCCTATCTTTCCGTACATTTCTTGCACTAGGCATGGTTACTGCTGCTGCTACGATTACAATCCTATTCAACTGCATAGCCTGAATTTTGTCGCCCCTTGATGTGCCTTCCTTTATCCTATGCTGCCTATTAATTTTATTATGCATTATTCAGCAGTGAGCCCTGCGCATTGTTAGCTAGGATTAGATAGAGGGCCGTGATCACTCCGGGGAGTGGACGCGAATACTTTATTATAACTGCACAGGTACGGTACAATGCAGACACCGCCTCAGGCCCCTATCTGGGTTATGCCTAGTCACCTCAAGTGTGAGCTATCAAGGAGTAATCCTTGTACTCCACTCGAGGCTGACTTTGTCTTACCTCCATAGGGTCCTGTAAACGGTTGTCCTTCAGGTAAGAAGTCGGGCGACCCAACGGTGCCCGCGAGAGGTATTACGACGGGACGACAGGGAGGGCACGACCAGTGTACCGGTGTGCTTGGCCCCTGATCGTTGGCCGCGAGAGTTACCATCCCACGAAAGTCGAGCTCCTCCAGGAGCACACGCGAGACAAGGTAAGGAGACGGTTCACCTTGTTGGTAACCGCAGTGACTTGGTGGGACGACGGGGCAGGCACCGATGTACTGGTGGTCCTGGCTGCTGTCTTTGTCCGCGGGTCGGTTAAGTCGAGGCAACGATAACGGTTGTCACGCAGGTTAATTAAAATGCTAAATGGTTCAGTGAATGTCTTGGGTTGGCTATATGCCATGTACGCACTACCTACCCGTGGGAACAACGAGTTATGGGCTCCTCCGCTTCTTAGTGTCGTCCGAGGACTCTTCAGACGTCAGCAGTACCGCGGCCTGCGCCGGGAAGTGGTGTTGTCTTTTTGCTCGAGCGGTGTGTCTTATTTGGATTTGCTTCAACTTCACCGGCCAGCCACGCACCATGCAGGAGTACGTTCGGGTTGGGGTCCAAGGCCCGTCGTACTTAGGATTTAGACCGGCGGATGACCCCTCTGTTGAGTTTGAAAGATGGGCTATGAAGTGTCGGATAGCCTCGGTGGAGCGTTCCCTAACAAGGTTCCCGCCACCCTGGAGATCCGTGCGTGTAGCGTAACACAAGTGCACCCCTGCAGGGAAGATTGATCTATCGATAGCCGTGTCCACGGTAACAGGACGCTTTATGCTGAAGCTGGATCCTACCACTAGAAACTATTATTAAACTGTATGGTTCCGGGTTATTTTTCTCGCGGGGATGTCGAGGAGGTGAACTCGGAGGCATTGTTAATTATTACAACTTATTATTATTCAATGTTGCAGCAACTTCTGCTTCATTGCTACCTTACTGTTTTATATAAACTGTTGGCTGATTCTTACCTCATGCTGCAAGACACCGTCGGAAGATGCTAGTCTTCGTTAGGCCTAGCTTCTTACCCTTGCTCTGCATTTCTGTCTTCAGTCCACTATATATAGCCTCTTCATTCCGTTGATACAATGCATAATGCTTAGTAGCGGACGTAAGACTCGTGGGTATACTAGATACTCACCTGCTTTATTTCCTTTACTGTTTTGCCTGATCGGCCGCTGCAGCCGACGTTGGAGCCCAGGAGCAGGAGTACCCCGGAGGCGCCTACTACGACGTCGAGTTCCCCGTTGACCAGGAGTAGTACTGTGGATCCCAGGCAGGAGGCCTCGCCTTTTCGTTCTGTATCTCTGATGTGATTGGTGCTAGCCTTCTTAAGGCGAAACTTGACTAACTATGTCTGTACTCAGATATTATGGCTTGTATGACTTATATATTCGGGTCCGCGTGACCCCCTCTATTGTAATATATTTGTTTATCCTTTTGTGTTTTGTGTTGTGCTGTGATATTATCACCGTGGCACCCTAATCTCAGTCGTGTACCCTGTGTGTATGATTACTGTACACGGTCTGATTTTGGGGGCGTCACAAGTTGGTATCAGAGCCGACTGCCTGTAGGAAGCCACCCCACCACTACCTGGTCGAAGTTGAGTCTAGACTTTGAAAAACTATTTTGCTAACTTAATATTTGGCTTACGGGCCCACATCGATGTCACTACGTGTGATATCTATGGTATTAGGATCTTTTTCTCCTTACCTATGCTCTGGGAATCTGCTCTCTTATCCTTGCTGGTAAGTTTCACAAAAGCTGACATTAGGGTCACGTTCTCTTGATTCCACCCGGCGTTTTTCTGGTGCATCCCCCATTGATTGAGTCGTGTTGCAGGCGTCGTACGCCAGATCCCAGACCGCGGATCCCATTCTCATTCTAGGAAGGCCGCGCGTTCTCTGGCATCAACTCCTGTGGCCAAAAGTTTTCTTGCGGCGTGATTGACATAGTGGAATCTATGTCGCGTCGTGTAATCCTTACCACGGTCTGCGCGCCGCCTAGAGAGTCCTTTTTCCTTAATTTCTACGACGTTACGCTGCCCGATTTTCGATTGACTCTGTGTGCAAATGTGTATGTCTTATGTGACTACTACTGCATATATCTACGCCTTCTTTTTGTTATCGATTACATCAGGCTTAATTTCGGTATCTCGTTAATTCCTCGTCGCTGAAATACCCCTGTTAAATTCTAGCAGGATGGCTGGTCGTGGTGGTCGTGGTCGTGGTCGTGCTGCCAACGACCCACCTCCGCCGCCGGATTACATGGCCGCGATGATGCAGCAGTTCGAGATGAATCGCCAGTTCATGCAGAATATCATGGCTCAGTTCCCCCAGCCGAATCAGAATGGGCACCACCATCAGCATGCCACCGTGACTCTGCACGACTTCACCCGCCTCAACCCCACTATGTTCCGAACACTGTTCAGCCGCTGGATGCGGATGACTGGCTTCGCGACATCACTCACGAGCTGGAGTCTGCTAATGTCGATCCAGCCGACTATGTGAACTTTGCGTCTTATCATCTGAAAGGCGCAGCTGCTCAGTGGTGGAGCACCCACAAGCGTTCCCTGCCAGTCGAAGAAGTCATCACTTGGGATGAATTTCAGTCTGCTTTCCGCGCCCGCTACATTCCTCAGGGGATCATGGATCGCAAGGCGGAAGAATTCCGTAACCTCACTCAGGGCGATATGACTGTTGAAGCCTATCAACGCGAGTTCCTCAACCTCTCTCGCTATGCGGAGGGAGAGATCACCACTGATGCTCGCAGGCAGCAGAAGTTCCGTCGTGGCCTCAACCCAGAACTCAGGCTCGCTCTTGCCGTTCATGATTTCGCCAACTTCGCCACCATGGTGAACAAGGCTATCACCGTCGAGACTGCCCAGATGGAGCACAAGAACTCTCTGAAGCGTTATCGTGACGTTGGCTCATCTTCGGGCGCAACGCAGAAGCGTCGCATCTGGCTCCCTACCAGTGTGACCCATTCAGCTGTCCCTGCTCCAAGGCCGTCTTATGCTGCACCCTGTCTTCCTCCACCACCACAGTTGCCAAGAGCTCTGCCGGCACCACCCAACGCTACCCCACTTCGTCCTCAGGATGGATTATGCTTCACGTGTCGTCAACCTGGGCATTTTTCCAGGGAGTGTCCCCTGAAACAGAAGCAACTGGTAGTTCACCCCGCTGGCCGTGGAAATGGTCGTGGTAACAACAGGACCCCCAACTATAATACTGGGTCTGCTGCTCATGCTCGTGGTCATGCGAACAACATCACTGTTGATGAAGCTCAGCAACAACCCGCTACCGTGCTGGGTACCCTTCTCGTTAATTCCGTACCTGCTACTGTTTTATTTGATACAGGAGCGTCGCATTCATTCATGTCGGAAGCATTTGCATTGTCGCATAACTTCGCATTGGAAAAGATGAACCCACCGATGGTTGTCCGCACCCCGATAGGCCAATGCCGAACCACCAAGATCGTGCCCAAAACCATCGTTGAAATTGAAGGGATTGAATTCCATGCTTCCCCCATACTCCTGATGTCTTCCACCATAGACCTAATTCTCGGAATGGACTGGTTGAAATTCCACGATGCCGCACTTTATTGTGGCACCAAGTCTGTCCAACTTTTTCACCCCTCCGGTGGGATTGTTAACCACACCGCCCGAGTTACCCGTAATGCTGAAACACAGATATTCATGATGAATGCTTTGAATGCCGCCCCCCTCGAAGGCATCGAGAACGTTCCGGTCGTTCGCGATTTTCCCGACGTCTTCCCAGAAGAACTGCCGGGAATACCCCCGATCCGAGATGTTGAATTCGTCATCGACTTGAAGCCAGGCACAGTTCCTATTGCCAAGCGTCCTTACAAGATGCCGCCACATGAACTCCTTGAACTTAAGGAGGAAATCGACAAGGCACTTCAGAAAGGATTCATTCGCCCCAGCTCCTCAGCTTGGGGAGCACCTTCGCTTTTTGTCAAGAAGAGCGATGGGACAAACCGATTGGTCCAAGATTATCGGCCCATTAACCAAGCCACCATCCAGAACAAATACCCACTTCCCCGGATCAACGACCTGTATGATCAACTTGCCGGATCCAAGGTGTTTTCTAAACTCGACTTGAGGTTGGGTTATCACCAAATCCGAGTCCGTGATGAGGACATTCCGAAGACTGCCTTCATTACTCGCTATGGTTCATACGAGTACACCGTCATGTCCTTTGGCTTAACCAATGCTCCAGCCACCTTCTCCAGATTGATGAATTATATTTTCATGGAGTACCTCGACCAATTCGTCGTGGTCTATCTGGATGATATATTGATATATTCCAAGAATGAAGAAGAACATGTTGAACATCTTCGTCTTATACTAGAGAAGCTACGAGAACACAAACTCTACGCTAAGTTTTCTAAGTGTGAGTTCTGGCTTCCCGAAGTAACCTACCTTGGCCATGTGATTTCCAAGGATGGCATTGCCGTCACCCCAGAACGTATCCAGGCTATTCTTGACTGGACTCCTCCCAAGACCGTCAAGCAAGTCCGCAGTTTTCTCGGGCTCGCTAATTATTGCCGCCGTTTCGTCGAGAATTTTTCCAAGATTGCCAGGCCTCTGACTAATCTTCTTCACAAAGGCGTCAAGTTTGAGTGGACAGATAAATGTCAAGAAAGTTTTCAAGCACTCAAGGACAAGCTAACTTCTCCCCCGGTGCTCGCTCCCCCTGATACTCAGAAGGACTTCGTGATATATTGCGACGCGTCTCGTCAAGGATTAGGCTGTGTCCTATTGCAAGAGCGCAAGGTGATTGCTTATGGCTCCCGTCAGTTGCGTACTCACGAGGACAAATAACCAACACATGATCTCGAATTGGCAGCAGTAATTTATGCATTGAAGCTGTGGCGACATTACCTCGTCGGTAATCGTTGTGAGGTCTACACCGACCACCAAAGTCTGAAATACCTGTTTACTCAGCCAGACCTGAATCTTCGACAACAACGATGGCTCGAAACAATAGCCGACTTCAACATGGATATTTTGTATACCCCGGGCAAGGCTAATGTGATGGCCGATGCCTTGAGCCGCAAAGCTTACTGCTCTGAACTTGAGGTTCAGGTGCAGCAACCACTCCTGTATGAAGAGTTTCGCAAGTTGAATCTGGAGATTGTTCCTCGAGGTTACGTCAATAACCTGGTTCTCGAGTCAAAACTCGACGCCCTCATCAAGAGTAGACAATCTCTGGCCCCTGACATTGTGAAGATCAAGCAGGACATCGCCGAAGGAAAGCCCTCCTCTTTTACCATTGATGCTAATGATGGTGATACTGTGTACTTCAAGGGCCGCGTAGTAGTTCCTGTGAGCCCGCCCCACATTAACTGTGGTCCGGATATCATGGAAGGAGACCATAACTCTACCTTGTCAATCCACCCTGGCAGTACCAAGATGTATAAAGACCTTCGTCAACGGTACTGGTGGCCTTACATGAAACAAGACATCGCCCGCTATGTTTCTCAATGTGACGTTTGCAGTCACGTCAAAGCCGGACATCAGAAACCCGCTGGTTGGTTGCGACCACTCCCTCCTCCTGATTGGAAGTGGGACAAAGTCGAAATGGACTTCGTCACCGGTTTTCCTAAGTCACAGAAAGGTAACGATGCCATCTTTGTCGTCATCGACCGATTCTCCAAGATTGCTCACTTCCTGCCGGTCAAGGAGACGATCACTGCTAGTCAGTTGGCACACTTGTATATCTGCCGAATTGTGTCACTCCACGGTATTCCGTTGGAGATCAGTTCAGATCGTGGCAGCATTTTCACCTCACGATACTGGAATAGTTTCATGGAAGCTTTCGGGACTCGTCTGAATCTCAGCACCGCTTATCACCCCCAGTCGCAAGGCCAAGTTGAACGAGTTAATCAAGTGCTGGAAGACATGCTTCGCGCTTGTGTCCTTTCTTTCGGCATGAAATGGGAGGATGCCCTCCCGTACGCGGAATTCTCGTACAACAATAGCTATCAGGCTAGCTTGAAGATGGCCCCCTTCGAAGTTCTATACGGACGTAAATGTCGAACCCCCCTGAATTGGTCAGGAACTGGGGAACGACCCTACTTCGGACCGGATCTTGTCTAAGAAGCTGAAGAACAAGTTCGCATTGTGCAAGAAAATCTCAAGGGCGCACAGTCTCGTTAGAAGAGCAACTATGACAGCAAACACCGTGAAATGGAGTATCAACCTGGTGAATACGCATACCTCCGTGTCACTCCCATGAGGGGCACTCATCGCTTCGGTATCAAGGGCAAGTTGGCTCCTCGCTACATTGGCCCGTTCCGTATCCTTTCCAGGAGTGGACCCGTGGCATACCGTTTGGAATTGCCGCCGAACCTCTCCCAAGTACACGATGTCTTCCATGTGTCGCAACTCCGTCGCTGCTTCAAGGATCCTATCCGCGAAGTGGAGCATGATATGATCGAGCTGCAACAAGACTTGACTTATCGAGAACATCCGAGCCGCATTCTCGATCAGTCTGAGCGTCGAACCCGCAACAAGACCGTCAAGTTCCTCAAGGTTCAGTGGTCGAATCATTCTGAAGATGAAGCCACTTGGGAACGCGAAGATCGCCTTCGCGATGAATACCCCGATCTTTTCCTCGCTACCACTTAAATTCTCGGGACGAGAATTCTTGTAGTGGGGGAGATTTGTAACACCCTCAGATGCTTGTAACAGTAATCATCATCACTGTTGATCATCACTGTTGGATTATCACTGTTAGATCTCCCTTGGACCTGAGAAAACTTTGTGAGGCTCATGATCAAACACCCCATGCACCATTTACTTGAGCCCTTGGGATCAAATCCCCAAGCCATATGCACCTTGCTCATCTAACAAACCAACCCTAGTTGAAACTACCTCAAATGGAAATTAAAACAAAAGTGCTCAAATAAAGTTGTTCCAAAAATCATGGAACTATTTTTGTAAATTGCCTAAAATCATTTAAATGATGTTGGACCAACTTTGGTAATTTTTGAAGTTACAGAAAATTGTAAACAATTCAAACAGTAGGTTAAAACCCCTACTTTGGGCATTTAATATTTAAAAGAAATACCTAATGAATTTATTTTGCTGCACAACTTTTTGTGGCACCTCAGTAATATATAAAACTAATTTACAAACACCAATAATATTTTTCAAAAATGCTAGGGTTAACAAATCAATTACAGAAAAGAATTTGAATAAACCGAAAACCAGAAAATGGGAAAACACTTAAACCTCGCCTGGGGCGAAGCCGCCGCAGCCCAGCCCAGCCCACTCCCCTTGTCTTCTTCCTCCAACCACCCCCCCACCTGCTCCCGTCCGGCGCCCGTCGTGGACGCGTCGCCGCCAGCCCGGCCCCGCCCTCCAACTGCCCCCTGACGCCGCCGACGCGATAAGAACGACCCGCTCGACCCCCTGGACAACCCCCCCACCCCATTCCCCTCCTCCTCCTCTCGCCATCGTCGGGGAAGGACTCACCCGTAGCACTCGTCGCCGCCTCCGCGAACTCCCGTGGCCGGAGACCTCCTCGGGACCGGTCGCCTTGTCCAAGTCGTTCAACGACGTCGGCTACTCCACCCTGAGCGCGGGATCGGACCGAGGCGCATCACGGGGCACGCCATCGTCGTCTTCTTCAACCTCGGGGCCGCGAGATCCCTGAGGAACTCCGGCAGCTCCAAGCCTTCCCCGAGCCGATTGCCACCCCCTACGTGATCCTGGTGAGCATCCTCACCACCCCCAGCCGCCCGATGAACCCCGTTGGCGTCGTAGACAAAACACCCCTATACCGTGCTCCGGCCGCCGCCATTGATGTCGAGTCCGAGCTCCCAGCCCTCCTAGCACGCGCCAAGTTGCCCTGTCATGCTACCCGTAAGCTTGTGGTTTGATTCCACCTGGTTTCGCGCTCAAAATTCCCCCGGGTTGCATGATTCCATGGGTGCCCGTTCCGGCCGCCGCCAACTCACGTCGCCGACGTCGTTCCAGCGCGATTCCGGCAAGGGCGAACCTACCATTCGACGCGGCTCGGTCTGCTCGTTCGAATGAACCAAGTAGCGCGCCAGATGGTCGCCGGTGCGCAGCGCATGGACAAGCTCCGACGAGCTCTGTCTCGCCGGCGGTGTCCTGTGTCGCTGCCAGGTGGTCCCCACCTGTCAGGTGGTTAACTGGCTGTTAACCAGCCACTGATAGTGAGCCATACCCCCTGTTAATCCCGCTGTTAAGTTAATCTGAGAAAACCTGTTAGTTTATAACCTGTGGGACTGACATAAGGGCCCCACCAGATAACCCTTGGTTTTAAGTTAAGTAAAACTGTTAGTTAACCCTCTGTGTATGACAACTGGGCCCCAGCTGTAAGTCAATTAGAAATAAATAAAACTATTAAAGTTGAGTCACTGACATGTGGGTCCAGAGGCATTTTCTAATTTAATTAAATGTTTTATAAATAACAGAGGCTGACATGTGGGTCCCACATGTCAGCACTGTTCTGGATAATGTTGTGGATAATGTTTTGGATAATGTTTAAATAAATAATAAAAGAAATCCAGAAAATCATTTAAATTGATTTAAACTTTGAAATTCAATAACTTTTAAACCGTAACTCGGATTCAAAAACTTTATACATGAAAGTTGATCAGAAAAATACAACGAATACGAATACGCTATCCGTATGTCTAACACACCCCTCTAACACCACGAACATCGAACGTTCCCCCCTCCAGACCGTCTGTCCGATAAATTGTCCGGTACTGTTGGAGTGCCCGGATGAATTTATTCCGAACACGAAAGTTGTTCGGAATGGATCAAATAGCACGAATACACCCCCCTTATGTTGTTCCGATAACCACGACACCTCCGGCTTGATCCTTCCCCCTCCGGACACCCTGTCCGGTAATCACCCGGAGCCGGCAGTTCATCCTCAGATGAATTCCCGCTCCGAGCATATTGCATTACACTGCGATAGAACCCCGTTTACATTTCATCTGTTATGTCTTGCATTTGTATTGCTATTATTGTTGTGTATTTATTGTTTCTTCCCCCCTTTAATCTCCGGTAGACCCCGCTGCTGCCGTCGACTACACCGCTCCTGAGTACGACTACGTCGTCGACGACCCTACTACTACCGTCGAGCTTGCAGGCAAGCAGAGCCATTCTCTTCCCCAGATATCGCCTATCTTTCCGTACATTTCTTGCACTAGGCATGGTTACTACTGCTGCTACGATTACAATCCTATTCAACTGCATAGCCTGAATTTTGTCGCCCCTTGATGTGCCTTCCTTTATCCTATGCTGCCTATTAATTTTATTATGCATTATTCAGCAGTGAGCCCTGCGCATTGTTAGCTAGGATTAGATAGAGGGCCGTGATCACTCCGGGGAGTGGACGCGAATACTTTATTATAACTGCACAGGTACGGTACAATGCAGACACCGCCTCAGGCCCCTATCTGGGTTATGCCTAGTCACCTCAAGTGTGAGCTATCAAGGAGTAATCCTTGTACTCCACTCGAGGCTGACTTTGTCTTACCTCCATAGGGTCCTGTAAACGGTTGTCCTTCAGGTAAGAAGTCGGGCGACCCAACGGTGCCCGCGAGAGGTATTACGACGGGACGACAGGGAGGGCACGACCAGTGTACCGGTGTGCTTGGCCCCTGATCGTTGGCCGCGAGAGTTACCATCCCACGAAAGTCGAGCTCCTCCAGGAGCACACGCGAGACAAGGTAAGGAGACGGTTCACCTTGTTGGTAACCGCAGTGACTTGGTGGGACGACGGGGCAGGCACCGATGTACTGCTGGTCCTGGCTGCTGTCGTTGTCCGCGGGTCGGTTAAGTCGAGGCAACGATAACGGTTGTCACGCAGGTTAATTAAAATGCTAAATGGTTCAGTGAATGTCTTGGGTTGGCTATATGCCATGTACGCACTACCTACCCGTGGGAACAACGAGTTATGGGCTCCTCCGCTTCTTAGTGTCGTCCGAGGACTCTTCAGACGTCAGCAGTACCGCGGCCTGCGCCGGGAAGTGGTGTTGTCTTTTTTCTCGAGCGGTGTGTCTTATTTGGATTTGCTTCAACTTCACCGGCCAGCCACGCACCGTGCAGGAGTACGTTCGGGTTGGGGTCCAAGGCCCGTCGTACTTAGGATTTAGACCGGCGGATGACCCCTCTGTTGAGTTTGAAAGATGGGCTATGAAGTGTCGGATAGCCTCGGTGGAGCGTTCCCTAACAAGGTTCCCGCCACCCTGGAGATCCGTGCGTGTAGCGTAACACAAGTGCACCCCTGTAGGGAAGATTGATCTATCGATAGCCGTGTCCACGGTAACAGGACGCTTTATGCTGAAGCTGGATCCTACCACTAGAAACTATTATTAAACTGTATGGTTCCGGGTTATTTTTCTCGCGGGGATGTCGAGGAGGTGAACTCGGAGGCATTGTTAATTATTACAACTTATTATTATTCAATGTTGCAGCAACTTCTGCTTCATTGCTACCTTACTGTTTTATATAAACTGTTGGCTGATTCTTACCTCATGCTGCAAGACACCGTCGGAAGATGCTAGTCTTCGTTAGGCCTAGCTTCTTACCCTTGCTCTGCATTTCTGTCTTCAGTCCACTATATATAGCCTCTTCATTCCGTTGATACAATGCATAATGCTTAGTAGCGGACGTAAGACTCGTGGGTATACTAGATACTCACCTGCTTTATTTCCTTTACTGTTTTTCCTGATCGGCCGCTGCAGCCGACGTTGGAGCCCAGGAGCAGGAGTACCCCGGAGGCGCCTACTACGACGTCGAGTTCCCCGTTGACCAGGAGTAGTACTGTGGATCCCAGGCAGGAGGCCTCGCCTTTTCGTTCTGTATCTCTGATGTGATTGGTGCTAGCCTTCTTAAGGCGAAACTTGACTAACTATGTCTGTACTCAGATATTATGGCTTGTATGACTTATATATTCGGGTCCGCGTGACCCCCTCTATTGTAATATATTTGTTTATCCTTTTGTGTTTTGTGTTGTGCTGTGATATTATCACCGTGGCACCCTAATCTCAGTCGTGTACCCTGTGTGTATGATTACTGTACACGGTCTGATTTTGGGGGCGTCACATAGGGTTTCGGGATGTGGGTACTAGATGCGAAAATTGGGGCTAATGTGAGGGGGGTGGCTGCAAAATTGGCTCAGGGAAACCCTATGTGGGGGGTGGGAGAGTGGTGGTCTATTTATAGCATGGTTGGCTGGTAGTTTGCAAAAACATCATCGGTTTTTCTCTCGGACGTCCGGTGCTCACGTTTCTTACCGCCGGGGGTCCGCAGTACCTCCGATTCGGGTAAAACATCGAACTGCGCGATCAGTGCGTCGAGCCGGAGGCATTCACCTGGCGCTGGAACCGTTCCGAAAACACTTTCCGGCGCGCTATAAAAATATCCCGTTTAATTATTAAACGGGGTTTTTCGTTCCGTTGGCTGCGGCTGGTCTTGTGCGGTTTTCGCGACGGTGATCGGGTGAAACCCGGTGTCGCAAAGGTCGAGTGTCAGGGTGGCAAGGGTCGGTCTCCGTCCGATACGAGATAAGAGGGGGAAAAATATTCACCGATCGATAAATCGGGGATGCAAACACCGCAAACAAATCAGACAATCAAGCAATTCACGCCGAAAACAAAATTTTTAATTTTTGCAAAAACTGGGCTGTTACACATAAGAAGAGCCCTTCTTTAGTGCACAGTTCAATAAGTCACCGGATGGATAATATTTTTCCCTAAGCACTCTTGCACATAGAGAATCAAAATTCTCAATTAGCCGCCACGCCTGTTTAGCCAGCATCCCTAGGTTGAAACTTTGGATATCTCGAAAGCCCATACCTCCTCTTTCCTTGGGCACGCACATCTTCCACCATGCAAACCAGTGCATTTTCTGTTGATCCTCACCATCTCCCCACCAGTAGTGCGAAATTGCATCAGTGATCCCCTTACAGATTTTTTTTGGGAATTTAAATACACTCATCGCATACGTGGGGATGGCTTGGGCCACCGCCTTGATTAGAGACACCTTACCGCCATAAGATAACGTGCGCTCTTTCCATCCATTCACCAGCTTCAAAATCCTCTCAATCAGATGTTTAAAACAATCCACCTTTTCTACCCCAATCATAGCTAGTAGAACAAGGTATTTATCTGAGACTGCTTCTGTCATAATATTAAGAATCTGGCAGATTGAGGCCTTTTCCTCAACGTTGGTGTTTGGACTGAAATAAATAGAACATTTAGATGCACTAACCAACTGTCCAGAAGCAGCACAGTAATTATCCAGGATAGACTTGAGGGTTTCTGCATTTGAACTATCTGCCTTCATAAGGATCAAAGAGTCATCAGCGAAAAGTAAATGGGAAAGGTTGCAGGAAGATGACATATCAGAGAAGGTCACAGAGGCATGGGAAAGGACACCTCCTGAAGGACGCCTAGCGGACAGGCTTGCGTCTGTTCACTGGGAGCTTCACGCCTGGGATAAGGAGGTCTTAAAATCACCCCAGAAAAAACTAACGAAGCTAAAGAAGGAGTTGGAGAGACTGCGGTTGGGCCCCCTCACTGACGAGATGGCAGATCGGCAGCGTCAAGTTCTGATTGAAATAGAAGCGAACCTGGAGAAAGAAGAGATTTACTGGGTGCAAAGGAGTCGAGCTAATTGGCTGAAGTTTGGTGATCGTAACACAAACTTCTTCAACAATTTTGCTTCAGCCAGGAAGAAAAGAAACTTTATTCGTAAACTTAAGGATGACTATGGACAGTGGATGGAGGATAATGACTCTATGAGTAGTCTCATTGATTCCTATTTTCAGTCATTGTTTACTGCTGAGGTTCATGCTCCAGATTATGAGGTCTTAGATAAGGTGCAACCTAAGGTTTCAGCCTATATGAATGAAGCATTGCTGGTACCATACACAACTGAGGAGGTGAGAAAGGCTCTATTCAGTATAGGAGACCTAAAAGCTCCAGGACCGGACGGGTTGCATGCGATTTTCTACAAGAAGTTTTGGCACCTAATTGGTGATGCTCTAACCAAAGAAGTGCTAGAGGCGCTTAATACGGGTTTTATTCCCGACGATTGGAACCAGACGACCATAGTTCTAATCCCAAAATTTGAGACTGCGGAGAAAATTACGCAGTTTCGGCCGATAAGCCTTTGTAAAGTGATATACAAAGTGGTGGCTAAAATTCTGGCCACTAGGCTCAAGGTTTGGCTTCCGGAGATTATCAGTGAAACCCAAAGTGCTTTTGTCCCAGGTCGAATAATCACTGATAATGTGATCGTGGCCTATGAGTGCCTACATACAATGAAGAAGAAGAAAGGGAAGAATGGCACGTGTGCTGTAAAATTGGACATGCACAAGGCGTATGACCGTGTCGAATGGGTGTTTCTAAGAGCAATGCTTGAAAAACTGGGTTTTGACTCCCGGTGGATTGATATCATCATGTCATGTGTCTCTTCTGTTAAATACATGGTGAGATTCAATTCAAATGAAACTCCAAATTTCTCTCCTTCAAGAGGGTTACGGCAAGGTGATCCATTATCACCATATCTGTTTCTCCTATGTGCTGAAGGTCTATATGCACTCATATCACATGAAGAGGAGATTGGAAATCTCCATGGTGTTCAAGTTTGTCGTGATTACCGTGTTACTCTTTATATGTAGAGAAAAGGATGGACTTGAAATGAAGTCTTTCGCCCGGGGGTGGGCGGTGGTTAATTTTTCTATTTTCTCTTACTTATTTCTCCTATTCCTTCCGATCAAAATTATTTATTGCTCAAATAAGTGTATCTAGCATTATTTTTAGTGCGAGATACATTTTTTTTGAATGACAAGTAATTCCGGTTAAACGAAGTACCTAAAAAAGACAATGTTCTATCGCCCTTTTTTATCTTTTACCAATCTTTTATCTGGATCGTTCTGTTTCTTCTACTTCACACAAATTAAATAGGAGGCATTGTGATCCTCCTCGTTTGATCCTAAAATCATGCTCAATGCCTTCCTTGACCCGCATCGCCCATCCTCCTCGTTTGATCCTAAAATCAAGCTCAATGCCTTCCTTGACCCGCATCGCCCATCCTCCTAGTTTGATCCTAAAATCAAGCTCAATGCCTTCCTTGACCGGCATCGCCCATCCTCCTAGTTTGATCCTAAACTCAAGCTCAATACCTTCCTTGACCTGCATCGCCCCAACTCCTTCACACCTTTATGCGCATCGGCATCAGGAGAGCCTCCTACCGCGGTCTTGCACCCTTGAGCGACATGCACCCATCCGTCGTCATCTGAAGCCGACCAAATCCATCTCTCTACTGTCACATCATGCATACGCACACCGGGGGAAGGATTAGAGTGCGAAGCACCCTCGGTCACCCACAAGTCTAGAGAACCGGGGGGGGGGGGGAGCCAGCGCCAACGACAGTGACCCTCACATGGTGCACCAATGACTAGTCCATTTTAAGGGCCGACTTGGCCACCGCCACCGGATGTTACAAACAATCGTCATTGAGAGTTGAAACGTGCACATTAAAAGGCACAAGCACAACTAATAATAGCATAAGTTTCTTCCATACACATGATATTTCGTAATAAAATGATCACTGATGAAGTAAGCATTAATATAATCATAAGCATAGTAGTAAATGTCTTATTAGTAAAAAGAGAAGGAAGGAATTTAGCAAGTGTAGCATATATTCTTATTAGATTCGGAGAGGGAAGTGAGAAGGGGATAAGATCCATGTCGTGTTGGGGTAGAAGTTGGTGTGCGATGTACTCCAGGGATAGGGTCGAGACCACTGTGCCCACCTCGGTCCAAAACAACAAATCTGACTCTCGAACGAAACTTTAGCACACTTTAACCCCTCAGCAAAACTATCTCAAAAACTAACCCAAGAGGGTAGCGCCCGCCACAAAGATAATACACTCTATGGGGTAACCCCCTGGATGGTGGCGCTACCAACCCTCCCACGGTGGCAAGCGGGCCTTGCTAGCTAGTTAGGTAGCAGTGTTATAGGGGCGCTACCCTATGAATGGTAGCGCCTCCAAGGATGGCGCTACCCACGTGGAACCGTTAAGTCACAGGGGCCACAGGTGAGCTGCCCACCCCACAACCCCAGCTGATTTCCCCCCCTATTTTGGTTGCTTGTTGTTCTCTCTCCCCTAACTCGCCCTCCCTCTCAAATCCCTACTTTTGAGGATATTTCTTTGTGTATTTCGACCCACGGATGCAAAGAGGTACCCTTTGTTGGATATGTGCCCTAGAGAAAAATTAATAAAGATATTTGTCACATATCCGTTTTGTTCATAATACGTTTTATACTGTGCTATAACTGTATTACTTGGAAATACTAATACAGGTGTAGTATAAAACATGGTCCGTAGTTTAACTCGGGTAAACTATCTCATTGGGCAATTGATTGATCAAGCTTTCCTGATCATGGCGACACTTAAGTCCATTGACAATGAGGTCATATCATTAGGGGAATGATGTGATGGACAGACACCCACCTAAAAGTAATGCAATGTGATCGAGTCACATAGTTCAGCGTTGCTATGACTTTGTAACGTATGCCTTAGTCCTTAGATTTGTATCCCACCGCCTGACTGAAATATGCTGGCTATAACGGTGCACTTTGGGTATTCCGAAATAGATGGTTGATGAGTATGTTAATAGATCAAAGCGGGATTTGTCAGTCCTTATGACAGGACAGGTACTCTGGGCCCACTCGGTGATATTGCATCAACCCCTTGCAAGGACGTGACTAGGTCACAAAGAGATGCAATGATCATGGACGAGAGAAGTTGTTTGTCATGAACGAGATGTGAACACGGTATGTGGGATACCGACGATCAAACCTCGGACAAACAAGGTACCGCAGAACAAAGGGATTACGTCGTATCGTTAACGGTTTCCAAAAGCGATCGAAGCTCATTCGATGGAAGCGCAGGGGCTGTCAAGGATTGTAACCAGGTCCAACTGACTAGTCATTGGTCAATGAGAAGAGTCTCGACCATGTCTGCTGTTTCCCGGACCGTTAGGGTGTTACACTTAAGGGCAATCGATGCATAGGACAGTTACGGGATCAATCGGTGAAATAGGAGAAATCACCGGAATAGTTTCGGAGGAGAACGGAATGGTTTCCGGACATTTTGAATAGTTCAAAATAAAGTTTAATTATTTTAATAATGTTTTTTATTATTTAATTATCTGAATTAAATATTTAAAACTTATTAAATAATTAAAATAATGGAAAAATGGCTATATGGGCCTTAGAGGCCCATTAGGGGAGGAGGGGGTTCCCCCCCTTGGGCTTGGCGCCAAGGGGTGGGGCCCAACCCCCCCTTGGCCGGCGCACCCCTCCCCCCTTGGGGGTTTAGTCCCACATGGGGGAGGGAAGAGGGATCACACCCACCCTTGGCCTTTATATAGAGGGGTAGACCCCCCTTTTTCCATACAACAATTGATCTCCTTCTTCTTCCTTCTCCATTTCCGGAAGTGGACTCCCCTTGTTTGGAGTCTGCACCAGGATTGGAGTTCTCCACCATAAGGCAGGCCGTCGCTCTGCCGGAGTCGGGATCCGTAGCCGTCTTCTTTCCTCTGCTCGCCTGGTTCGGAGCCCGGGAGGAACATCGACTGTGTCATACGTGTATAATCTCTTGGAGGCACTACACCTGTGGTGCTGCTTCGTCGCTGGAGGTTTACCGGGAGTCATCCTCGCCGGTGGTGGTCTTCTACACGACAGGGAGGTCGTAGTTCTGAGTCTACGCCAACCACGTTTGTAAGAACGTTTCCCGCTTTCGGTCTTCAAAGGTATGAACACCGATTCCCTCCATTACTTTACATCGCCATAGCATAGATCTTGGGTTCGGGTACCGTAGGTGTGAAAAATTTGTGCTTTCTGCCCCGTATCCCAACAGTGGTATCAGAGCTAGCTATGCGTAGATGTATTGTACGGATTGTACACATCTAGGATGTGGGCATCGAATCTTCATTCGTTACCCTCCCACGTGTACTCATTGGAGCATTGCGGCAATGTTTGATGAAGCGGCCCACGACTGACCTTACGCGTTTACGCGAGACTGGTTCCACGCTTGACATATGGCTTGTACCATATAAAGTGGCTGGGGGGGTGTCTGTCTCTCTGCATTAGCGATGCGAAGATGTTTGCAACGGAGGGCCCCGACAGGGGTGTAATAGAGACGGATAAGAGACGGTGTTGTGGCATGTTTTTCGCAGGATAGAAATCGGTTCTCTCTCTCGAAACCCCTAGCAGCCACGTAAAACTTGCACAAGCTAAAGTAGAAAGACGTTTTAACTTTGCTTTGCATGAAGGGGGATCATAGGTAGTATGATTTAAAGTTTTACTTCCTGTTTTTATGCTAGTATGCTAGATATATCGACGGTAGCACGAAACAGGACCATCTCTCACAATACCAACATTGTGTTCTCCCTTTTGATGGGCACCACCTGGAAGGTTCTCCCATATGGCCTGACGCTCCGTACATACCGGAGTTGTCCTACATATTCAACGGAGCTCGCATGAGGTTGGGTTCGGCGAGCCTGGCATATGCAGATATGGCCTTGCCCGAACAGCTAACATCAAGGTTCGATTGGCAGGCTTGACGTATGTAGATGCGGGCCTGGAACACAGAAGACCGAAAGGTCGAGCACGAGTTACATGCCTGATGTGATTGGCTTAGAGGCCTACCTGGTTCGCATACTGGGCCGTACATATCGGGGGAGGTATGGGGGCTGGGATTGTGTAATCACTTAGTTAAATTGAGAGGTGTTTATCTAAGTGGGAGCTTTCTAGAATTTTAAGATTAAATTGAAACTCCACATTATGAACAAAAGTCTAAATTGTATCATTGTGAATCCAACCTTGTAGATGGCAGCACCTCGCCCCTCGTTCAACTTAGGATCATTCCTAGAGAAAGATAAGCTAAAAACAGATGGGACAAACTTCACCAACTGGTTCCGCACCCTGAGGATTCTCCTCGTTCCCCTCAAAATGGCATACGTACTAGAGGACGCGTTAGGTGACGCACCAGAAGATGATGCCAGTCAGGACGAGAAGAATGTCTATCTCTCCAGGACTGATGATTACAACCTTGTCCAGAGTGGCATGCTCTACTCCATGGAGGCTGAGCTGCAGAAACGCTTTGAGAGGATGGGTGCATATGAGATTATCACCGACCTCAAGGCGGTCTTCGCACCTCAAGCCAGGGCTGAACGGTACGAGGCTTCTGAAGCCTTCTTCTCAGCAAAGATGGATGAGCACGGCAGCGTGAGTGAGCACGTGGTCAAAATGTCTGGCTACGTTCAGCGCTTGAATGCTCTGGAATGTCAGATTCTAGATGAACTTGCGGTTGATAGGGTGTTGCAGTCGCTTCCCCCTAGCTACAAAGGCTTTGTGCTGAACTACAACATGCAGGGTATGACCAAAACCCCTTCTGAGTTGTTCGCCATGCTAAAGAGCGCTGAGGTTGAGATCAAGAAGGAGCACGCCGTCTTCATGGTCAACAAGACCACTGACTTCAAGAAGTCAAGCAGACGGGAGAAGGCCAGAAGAGGTGGCCCTAAGAGGGATGGAAAGTCAGTTGCCGCTCCTCCCAAGGCACCCAAGCCTAAACTCAGAGTGGAGTGCTTCTACTGCAAGGGTGAAGGTCACTGGAAGCGCAACTGTCCCAAGTACCTAAAGGACAAGAAGGCTGGCAAGGTCGCCAAGAGATACGAAGGTATATTTGATATACTTATTGTTGATCTTCTCTTGACAAGCGCTGGGAACACAACCTGGATATTTGATACAGGGTCTGTCGCTCATATTTCTAATTCCATTCAGGGACTAAGGAATAGGAGACGCTTGGTCAAAGATGAAGTGACGATGCGCGTGGGGAATGGCTGCCGGATTGAAGTCTTGGCGGTCGGCACGAAGCATCTTAGTCTCCCTTCGGGATTGGTTTTAGTTCTGAATAAATGTTACTATGTACCCGCGTTGAGTGTGAACATCGTGAGTGGTTCTTGCTTGAAGCGAGACCACTATTCTTTTAAGTCCGATACAATTGGTTGTTCGATTTATAAGAATGATATGTTTTATGTTCACGCACCGGAGTTGCATGGTTTATTCGTACTTAATCTCGATGGTGACGTGTGTCACGTTAACAATATTGAGGCCAAAAGATTGAAGAATAATGAAGATCACATGATGATGTGGCATTGCCGACTTGGTCATATTGGTGTAAAACGCATGGAGAAGCTCCATAAGGATGGACTTCTTAAGTCATTAGATTTTGGATCCCTTGATACATGTGAACAATGCCTCATGGGCAAAATGACAAGGACTCCATTCAATGGTGTGATGGAGCGTGCGGATGTCTTATTGGGGATCATACAGACGGATGTATGTGGACCCATGAACGTCCCCACTCGCAATGATCTTCGTTACTTCGTGACCTTTACTGATGACTTGAGTAGATATGGGTATATTTACTTGATGAAGCACAAGTCTGAAACCTTTGAAAAGTTCAAGGAATTTCAGAATGAGGTCGAAAATCAACTCGGAAGGAAAATCAAGCACCTTCGATCGGATCGAGGTGGCGAGTATTTGAGTCACGAGTTTGGCAATCATCTGAAGTCTTGTGGCATAATACCACAGCTTACGCCGGCAGGCACACCTCAGAGAAACGGTGTAGCTGAGCGACGTAATCGAACCCTATTGGATAGCGTGCGATCGATGATGTCTCATACTGATTTGCCTGTGTCATTCTGGGGGTATGCATTAGAAACCGCCATTCATATTCTTAATAGGGCACCATCCAAATCCGTAAAGACAACACCATTTGAAGAATGGCATGGCACTAAACCTGAGTTGTCTCACCTGAAGATTTGGGGTTGTGAGGCTTATGTTAGGAAACTACAGCCTGACAAACTTGAATCCAAGGCGGATAAGTGCATCTTTGTGGGCTATCCCAAGGAAACTTGTGGGTACACCTTCTACAACAAGTCTGACAGCAAAACGTTTGTTGCCAAGACGGGACACTTTCTTGAGAAGGAGTTTCTCGCGAAAGAGTTGAGTGGGAGGAAAATAGACCTCGATGAAGTAACTGACCAATCACTCCAATTGGATGAAATGGCTACGGAATTTGTTCTGGAACCATCTTCCACAGTGGGAGTTGAAGAGAATGGCCAGAACGACATTCATAACGATCATGACATTCATGATGATCATGATGAGAATGAAGAGGAACCTTTTATGCCCCGTAGGTCATCAAGAGTCAGTTTTACGGACAGCTTGTGAATGCAATCTCGGCTGTTGAGTCGGATGAACCTACGAGTTACAAAGAAGCAATGGAGGGACCCGAGTCCGAGAAATGGCTTGAAGCCATGAAATCCGAAATAGACTCCATGTACACCAACAAAGTATGGACTTTGGTGGATATTCCCGAGGACCGCAAGGCCGTCGAGAATAAATGGATTTTCAAGAAAAAGACTGACGCAGACGGAAACGTATCTGTCTACAAAGCTCGACTTGTCGCGAAGGGTTTCCGACAAATTCAAGGAGTTGACTA
The DNA here is from genome assembly GCA_950022295.1 of Bromus sterilis. Classification (NCBI taxonomy): domain Eukaryota; kingdom Viridiplantae; phylum Streptophyta; class Magnoliopsida; order Poales; family Poaceae; genus Bromus; species Bromus sterilis. The sequence continues at coordinate 150,095,776 of OX465596.1, read as the reverse complement.
CGAGGAGACGTTCTCTCCTGTAGCGATGATAAAGTCTATTCGGATCCTACTAGCAATTGCTGCATATCATGATTACGAGATATGGAAGATGGATGTGAAAACTGCATTCCTAAATGGCAACATTGAGGAAGAGTTGTATATGATGCAACCAGAGGGGTTTGTCGATCCAAGGAATGCTGGTATGGTTTGCAAGCTTCAACGGTCCATATATGGGTTGAAGCAAGCATCTCGGAGCTGGAATCTTCGATTTGATGAGGTCATTAAAGCTTTTGGATTTTTCCAAAACGTCGAAGAGTTCTGCATCTATAAGAAACTGAGTGGGAGCTCTGTAGCATTCCTTGTGTTATATGTGGATGACATATTACTAATAGGGAACGATAAGAAATTCTTAGAGGAAGTAAAGGAATATCTGAATGGACAATTTTCCATGAAGGACCTAGGTGAAGCTGCGTACATACTAGGGATTAAGATCTATAGAGATAGACCTAATCGACGGTTGGCCTTGAGTCAGAACACTTATATTGACAAGATTTTGAAAAGGTTCAAAATGGATGACTCCAAGAGAGGTCTCTTGCCAGTCATAAAAGGTGTCAAATTAAGCGTGACTCAATGCCCAACCACAGCTAAAGAGAAAGAGGAGATGTCCTCAAAGCCCTATGCCTCAGCCATAGGTTCTCTCATGTATGCTATGTTATGTACCAGAACGGATTTAGCGCTGGCCATTAGTATGACTAATCGCTACCAGAGTAACCCGGGAATGGCCCATTGGACAGCAGTAAAGAACATCCTTAAGTACTTGAGAAGAACCAAGGATCTCTTTCTTGTTTATGGAGGAGTTGATGAGGAGCTCACCGTAAAGGGTTACGTTGACGCAAGCCTCGGCTCAGACCTAGATGACTCGAAATCCTAGACGGGATATGTTTTCATGTTGAACGGTGGCGCGATTAGCTGGAGGAGCGGCAAACAGTCAGTCGTCGCTCAATCTTCAATGGAGTCGGAGTATATTGCCGCTTGCGAAGCGCCAAACGAGGCGCTGTGGCTGAAGAAGTTCGTGATCGAGCTTGACGTCTTTCCCAGTTGCACTGACCCCGTGGGAATCTTCTGCGACAACACGGGTGCCATTGCTAACGCGAAGGAGCCAAGAACTCACTCTACAGCCAAGCACATCCTCCGAAAGTTCCATGTGACGCGAGACTACGTCAGGGATGGACACACTAGGATTCACAAGATACATACGGATCTGAACGCAGCAGACCCGATGACTAAACCTCTTCCACAGGGCAAGTTTGAAGAACACCGAGAGACCATTGGTGTTAGATACATACCTGATGTAAACTAGTGTAATTTGTACTCTAGTGCAAGTGGGAGACTGTTGGATATGTGCCCTAGAGACAAATTAATAAAGATATTTGTCACATATCCATTTTGTTCATAATACGTTTTATACTGTGCTATAACTGTATTACTTGGAAATACTAATACAGGTGTAGTATAAAACATGGTCCGTAGTTTAACTCGGGTAAACTATCTCATTGGGCAATTGATTGATCAAGCTTTCCTGATCATGGCGACACTTAAGTCCATTGACAATGAGGTCATATCATTAGGGGAATGATGTGATGGACAGACACCCACCTAAAAGTAATGCAATGTGATCGAGTCACATAGTTCAGCGTTGCTATGACTTTGTAATGTATGCCTTAGTCCTTAGACTGTAATGATCATACGTAATCACGATCTATGAGGAGACTTTGATTTGTATCCCACCGCCTGACTGAAATATGCTGGCTATAACGGTGCACTTTGGGTATTCCGAAATAAATGGTTGATGAGTATGTTAATAGATCAAAGCGGGATTTGTCAGTCCTTATGACAGGACAGGTACTCTGGGCCCACTCAGTGATATTGCATCAACCCCTTGCAAGGACGTGACTAGGTCACAAAGAGATGCAATGATCATGGACGAGAGAAGTTGTTTTTCATGAACGAGATGTGAACACGGTATGTGGGATACCGACGATCAAACCTCGGACAAACAAGGTACCGCAGAACAAAGGGATTACGTCGTATCGTTAACGCTTTCCAAAAGCGATCGAAGCTCATTCGATGGAAGCGCAGGGGCTGTCAAGGATTGTAACCAGGTCCAACTGACTAGTCATTGGTCAATGAGAAGAGTCTCGACCATGTCTGCTGTTTCCCGGACCGTTAGGGTGTTACACTTAAGGGCAATCGATGCATAGGACAGTTACCGGATCAATCGGTGAAATAGGAGAAATCACCGGAATAGTTCCGGAGGAGAACGGAATGGTTTCCGGACATTTTGAATAGTTCAAAATAAAGTTTAATTGTTTTAATAATGTTTTTTATTATTTAATTATCTGAATTAAATATTTAAAACTTATTAAATAATTAAAATAATGAAAAAATGGCTATATGGGCCTTAGAGGCCCATTAGGGGAGGAGGGGGTTCCCCCCTTGGGCTTGGCGCCAAGGGGTGGGGCCCAACCCCCCCTTGGCCGGCGCACCCCTCCCCCCTTGGGGGTTTAGTCCCACATGGGGGAGGGAAGAGGGATCACACCCCCCCTTGGCCTTTATATAGAGGGGTAGACCCCCCTTTTTCCATACAACAATTGATCTCCTTCTTCTTCCTTCTCCATTTCCGGAAGTGGACTCCCCTTGTTTGGAGTCTGCACCAGGATTAGAGTTCTCCACCATAAGGCAGGCCGTCGCTCTGCCGGAGTCGGGATCCGTAGCCGTCTTCTTTCCGCTGCTCGCCTGGTTCGGAGCCCGGGAGGAACATCGATTGTGCCGTACGTGTATAATCTCTTCGAGGCACTACACCTGTGGTGCTGCTTCGTCGCTGGAGGTTTACCGGGAGTCATCCTCGCCGGTGGTGGTCTTCTACACGACAGGGAGGTCGTAGTTCTGAGTCTACGCCAACCACGTTCGTAAGAACGTTTCCCGCTTTCGGTCTTCAAAGGTATGAACACCGATTCCCTCCGTCACTTTACATCGCCATAGCATAGATCTTGGGTTCGGGTACCGTAGGTGTGAAAAATTTGTGTTTTTTGCCCCGTATCCCAACACCCTTCCCCCCATTCTCCTTTGTTTCTTCGGTTGAAATAATGTTTTTTTGTTTGATTTGTCCAAATTTTGGAACCCCTAGAAATTGATTTGGCCAAATACGCATGTTTTATTCTTGATGTGTTGGCCAATGGTGAGTTATATGATACCTACGAAGTGATTCGGAGCATCCAACCGACATCACCATGGATACATCTCCTTCACGTGGACCATTGACGAGAGCACAAGCACGCGCCTTTGGAACAAAGGTTAACTCGCTCCTCTCAGAAATACACCTCAATACATGCGAAACTTGGGTACTACCTCATACAGATATGTTATGCATCATTAGGTACTAAGGAGATGGACAAGGAGAGGCCACAACATAAGGGGATCCCCGGGAACATGAAGGGAGGAAGACCACACCTTCAGGGACCGGTACTACCGGCCTAGAGGGCGGTACTACCGGTCGGGCGGTACTACCGGTTCCTGGAGACACCTACCGGCACCTGGAGCCTAGCTGGCTGGAGCGCGACAAGAACTACCGCCCGGGAGAGCGGTACTACCGGCAAAGCGGTACTACCGCCCTGGCAGAGCGGTACTACCGCCCGATAATGTGAAATTCTTCTGTTGAGGGCGGTATCGGACCGGTACCACCCCGGTTGTACCGGTAATTCTGAATTACCGGTACTACCGGTCGTGCAGGCCGGTACAACCGATCCAGTCGCAGATCTGGACTGTGTTAGCCATGTAGCCCTTCGTTTTGCACCAGGACTATAAGTACTCTTCTCCTACCTCCGTTCTAGGATTAGCTAAGAAATTATCCAAAGACTTGAGATCTTAGCTCCTCCTTCCCCTAGGGAATTAGATCTCCTTGAGATCCTCTCAAGCTTTCCTCCTACCTCCTCTCCCCACTAATAGAAGAAGAGGAACTCAATCCTATTCATAGAAGGAGAGGGAGACTACCAAGCTTACCTCTTGTGGTGTATGGATCTTGTGATGTGTGGTATTTGGGAGTGGATTTGAGTGTTTGTGTTTGGATCTTTTCCCCTTTGTCTCTTGTCTTAATTGTGTTTGTATTCCACTTGTTCTAGTTGTTATTGTGGATCCCCACCTCCAAATTGTGAAGATTGGGCCCAAGCCTAGGCTTTCCCTATATCATTTGGTATCATGAGCAAGGTTGACACAATTTGGAGTCCCTCCCCCTCACTTTTCTAGCCAATTTTTGTTTGTTCTTGTCCAATTTCGAAAATTCCCCACCAAAAAATAGCCATACCCAAGATCTTGCAACTTGTTGGGTTCTTGTGAAATTTTGTTGGTTTTGTCCATGGATGTGGTGTTTTACTAGTGGATCTCACCCCTTTTGTGTTGCTTTAGCCTCCCCACCAACAATTTTCCCCAAATTTTTTCTTTCTTTCCACCAATTTGTGCTTGGGAACCCCAAGGACTCCACCTCCATCAACAATGAAGATCCCATCGACCTCCACACCGGAAGCAAGGCCGGTACCACCATTCTTCGCAAGGGTAAGGTGACGTGAGGTATCATTTACGTCCTAACCACCCTCTCCTTCCAACTTACCATTGAGAGCCCATCTCCCTTTTGTGAACACCTTCCTTGTCCTATTGAGACTAGCTCTCAGAGTATTGCCGGCTCTCACAACTCGTGCACCTTAGTAGTCATGCAATTGATACTCCGTGCATTACTCATCAAGTCATAACACAATTCATAGCGCTTCAAGTTTCGTGGTCAAACGTCAGTGTCATTCAAAAAAAAGAGCAAAAGATATCAAAAGCTTTTAAGAAAACGAGTGCGCAAATAGAGAAGCATCCACCAAAAGCACGTTTAGAGTTCATCCATTCATATAGGTTGGTGCACTTGTGCGAATCAAGCCGTTGAGCAATTGAGCTAGTGACTCTCTTTGTATTTGTGCAATGCGAGCATTAGTCTTCGTTAGGATCACTTATCTTGCTCATTTTCTTGGTTGCACGAGTCCCATTATCTTTGCGCGTGCGTTTACTATTGCTATTTTTCTCTTTTGATCTACTTGTATCGTATTTCTTCAATTGGATCTCTACCTATTTTATTAACACCTTGTTCCCCTTGTTGCATTTCTTCGGCCACTAATCCCTACCAAGCTCCACGATAAGCCATTTGTAGGTGTACGTGTGGGACCGAGACTCAAACAAGGACATTCTTTTCATTTCAAGAAGCTATACATCACTTGAATCATTACATCTTCGAGAAGGTATCCTTGTTATTGTTCTCCCCCCTTTTACTCTCACATCTACCCGCTTGTTGTCATGGCTAGGCAAGACTCCCCTACCTCACCGGTGAATGGTACACTTCGCGATACAAAACATATGGTTACTCAAGAAGCTTACCTATAATTCCAACTTGAGATGCGCGACGCGCACGAGAAGTTGAGCAACCGCATCGCCACGATCCCGGTAGACCTCCATCAAGGCCAAGATCTTATGTCACAAAAAAGGAAGAGCTATCCGAGCGCAATGAAGCAAAAATGGAGGAATTCCAACAACAAATGATCGCTCGTGACAAAGCCAATATGGCCGAGCTCAAGTCCATGCTCTCTTCTCGACATCATCATTCTTCATCTTCCGCCTCTACACACCGGTCTTCTCACCGTTCCAAGGCCAACCATGAACACGTCGAGCACACCCAACCTCGCGCCGGCAAGGATCCTCAAGCCCAAGCCACGGAACGTGACAAACGTCTCCTCCTTGAGAGACGAGTGCACGACACTCTCAACTTCCATCTTCAACACCAAGGGGCAGCAACTTATAATGCCCGGTCAACAAGACATGAAGGCCATGAACATGGAGAACCATCTTACTCTCATGTGCCTCGAGATGACCGTCATCCAAGACCAAAACTTCACATGCGTCAAGACAACATACCCCCAATGGATCTTCGCACATTGGAGGGGCGCCCAAATGCACCTCACGTGCCAAACTTTTACCTTCAAGAGTACTACAACGACAACATCCGCCGCAATGACCGGCGAGCTAGAGCACCTCCGCCGCCCGAGCACGTCCGGATCCGCCAACCTCAACACAATGAAGAGCGTTTTGGGAGACTCAAGTTCACGATGCCCAAGTTCTCGGAAGGGACAAACCCCGAGGAATACCTCTCATGGGCCCTTAAGGGGGACAAGATATACCGTGTGCATAATTATGAGGAGTCCAAGAAAGTTGCCATGGCGTCACTTGAATTTGAAGACTACGCTCTCAATTGGTGGGAGCAAGTACAAGATCTCCGCCTCGAGCAAGGCACTTCACAATTGTGCACATGGGAAGAAATGAAGCAAGTGATGAGAGCCCGGTTTGTTCCACAACATTACACACGTGACCTCTACCAAAAGTTACAAGCCCTCAAGCAAGGATACAAGACGGTGGAAGAGTATTACAAGAAAATGGAGTTAGCCATGATCTGAGCCAATGTGAAGGAATCCGCCGAACAAACCATGGCCCTCTTCTTCAACGGTCTCAATTACCAAGTGAAGAAGATCACCAACTTCCAACCTTACAAGACCATTGAAGAATTGGTCCATCAAGACTCAAAAGCGCAGAGGCAAGTTCAAGAAGATGCGAAGTACTCCAAATTTGTGTCCTCCAACACTCGGGGTACACCTTCTACTTCTCAAGCGCCGCCAAGCACAACGCCCTATACCCGCGCTCCAACATCAAGCGGTGGTCCTTCAAACACACGGCCACTGGCGAATTCTTCAACACGTTCTTCATCAACCACAACAAGTTTCAAGCCACGAGAGCCTACCAAGGCCTTTCCACCCAAAGATGAAAAGACTAGCTCCATTGCATGCTTCACTTGCAAGGGCCGCGGCCACAAGTCTTTCGAGTGCCCCACCAAGAGGACCATGATCATCACCGAAGACGGCGAGTATGATTCCATTAGTGAGGGTGAAATGGATGCTTTGGCTCAAGTATCTCAACATATCCAAGCAAATGATGATAATGAAGACGGCCACATATATTGTGACAATGATGCAAGTCCCTCCCTCGTGGTGTCCAAGGTGTTGACTCTGCAACAAGAGCTCGATGAGAATCAAAGGTTCCACATCTTCCACACCAAGGCGGGCATCAAAGGGCGATCCGTGAAGGTCATTATTGATGGCGGAAGTTGCCACAACTTGGCAAGCGAAGAACTTTGTACCAAACTCAACCTCATCAAGAAGAAGCACCCTCACCCATACAAGGTGCAATGGCTTAGTGACTCCATCTCCATAAAAGTGGACCACACGGTGGAAGTCTCATTCATAATTGGCGCCTACGAAGACACATTGGAATGTGACGTGGTACCAATGAGCGTGTGTCATTTGCTCTTGGACCGACCTTGGAAATTTGATAGGAGTGTTCTACACAATGGTCGCACCAATCACTATATCTTCAAGTGGAGGGGCAAAGAATTGATCCTTCGCCCCATGACCCCGAGTCAAGTGATCGCCGACAAAATACACACTTCCAACCCTCATGGGGACAAAAGTGAGAGAGAGAACCACCACAAAGCGAGTGAGAGCCACAAGCCAAATATGAGTGACCCCATGAGGCATACCAACAATGACACCGTCTTACTAGACACCAAACGAGAGGTCCAAGAAGTGCGGATTAACCCATCCCATATTCCTCATTTTGTACTTTTGTACAAGGATGAGGTGCTCTTACCTAACGACTCACCCCTCTTCCTCGTGCTATAGCTACTATTTTGCAGGAATTTGAGGACGTCTTCCCCGACGAGCTACCACCGGGTCTTCCACCACTTCGTGGAATTGAGCACCGCATCGACCTCATACCCGGCGCCCCCTCCCTAACCGGGCACCTTACCGCACCAAACCCGAGGAGACAAAGGAGATTCAACGCCAAGTCGAACAACTACTCGAGAAAGGGTATGTTCGCGAAAGCCTTAGCCCTTGCGCGGTACCGGTCCTAATTGTGCCAAAGAAAGATGGCATGTGGCGCATGTGTTGTGATTGTCGTCCCATCAATAACATTACCATGCGCTATAGACACCCCATCCCTCGCTTAGATGACATGCTTGACGAACTATACGGTGCCATAATTTTCACAAAAAATGACCATAAGAGCGACTATCACCAAATACGTATGCAAGTTGGTGACGAATGGAAAACCGCCTTCAAGACCAAAAGTGGTCTCTATGAATGGTTGGTTATGCCATTCGGCCTATCCGAAGCACCTAGTACATTCATGCGCTTTATGAACTATGTTCTTCGCTATCTCATTGGCAAGTTCGTTGTCGTTTACTTTGATGATATCCTCATTAATAGCAAATCCATAGAGGAACATGCTCGCCATATTCGTGAAGTGCTTCAAGTGTTGCGTAAATAACAATTATATGCTAATCATGAAAAATGTACTTTTTGCACTCCCAAATTCATATTCCTTGGCTTTGTCGTTTCCTCCAATGGCATTGAAGTTGATGAAACTAAATTAAACGCAATTAAAACTTGGCCTAACCCTACCACCCTATCTCAAATCCGGAGTTTCCTTGGGCTCGCCGGATTCTACCGCCGCTTCGTTAAAGACTTTAGCACCATTGCGTCACCTTTACACGCTTTGAGCAAAAAGAATGCACCTTTTATTTGGGGACCCTCCCAAGAAAAGGCTTTCAATAAACTCAAACATCACCTCACCCATGCCCCCTTACTTGTGTTACCCAATTTTGATAAAACTTTTGAAGTTCATTGTGACGCTAGTGGCACGGGTATAGGAGGTGTGCTTATGCAAGATAGACGACCGCTAGCCTACTTTAGCGAAAAAATCTCCGGCGCCCATTTGAACTACCCTATATACGATAAGGAACTCTATGCATTGATCCGCGTCTTACAAGTTTGGGAACACTATCTTCGCCCTAGGGAATTCATCATTCACTCGGACCATGAATCTCTTAAGTACTTGAAGTCTCAAACCAAATTGAACCGTAGACATGCTAGATGGAGTGAATTCATTGAGTCTTTCCCTTATATCATCATGTATAAAAAGGGCAATGACAATGTCGTCGCGGACGCCTTGTCACGTAGATGCATGCTTACAACCAAGCTTGAATTTGACATTGTGGGCTTTGAGCACATCAAAGATCTTTATGCACACGACCCTTTCTTTGCTACACCTTTTGCCAATTGCACACGACACACCACTTGGCACAATTACTATATCAATGATGGATATCTCATGCGCGCTAACAAGCTTGGCATTCCCGAGTGTTCTTTGCGTCTTCTCCTTTTGCAGGAATCTCATGGCGGTGGTCTCATGGGACACTTTGGTCGTGACAAAACATACGCTACACTCTCCGCCAACTTCTTTTGGCCAAAGATGTTCCGTGACGTGGGACAACTTGTACAACGGTTCCACACTTGTCAAAAGGCTAAGTCAAAATCTCTATCACATGGTCTCTATATGCCTTTGCCTATTCCTCATGTACCATGGGCACACATTAGCATGGATTTCGTTCTTAGTCTACCGCGTACAAGGAATGGCAAGGATTCTATATTTGTGGTAGTTGATAGATTCTCCAAAATGGCACATTTTCTCCCGTGTAATAAAACGGATGATGCCTCGCATATTGCCAACATCTTTTGTAGGGACATTCTTTGACTCCATGGCGTGCCCAACCATCGTCTCCGACCGTGATGTGAAGTTTCTAAGCTACTTTTGGAAGACACTATGAGCCAAGATCGGCATCAAGCTCCTCTTCTCCATGACATATCTATGACATCCTGGCTTAATAGGAATGATAGACTACTCATATCAACAAGGTGCACCTTCTTTTCCGGGAGCCCAGATCCAAAGAACTCCAAAGTTAAGCGTGCTTGGCTTGGAGCGATTTGAGGATGGGTGACAGACCGGGAAGTTGTTCCCGGGTGCGCATGAGTGAGGACAAAGTGCGTAGGAAAGACTAGTGTTGGTCTATTGGGACAGTCTAGATCCCGCCAGGCGTACGCCGGGAACCGGTGGGTGTGTCCGGGGCGTTACAAATGGTATCAGAGCCGACCCTCGTGGTTACACGGGCGTGTGTGGGTCAGTTGCGCGAACATGTGGGACATGTGTCGGCACTGGACGCACAGACGTGTGCCAAGAGGAAACGTTCCTGTGGGCCGATGAGGACATCGGTTCCTTTGAGTGGGGGTGTATGTGACATCCTGGCTTAATAGGAATGATAGACTACTCATATCAACAAGGTGCACCTTCTTTTCTGGAAGCACATCTTCAAGAACTCCAAAGTTAAGCGTGCTTGGCTTGGAGCAATTTGAGGATGGGTGACCGACTGGGAAGTAGCTCCCAGGTGCGCACGAGTGAGGACAAAGTGCGCAGGAAAGACTAGTGTTGGTCTGTGGGGACAGTCTAGATCCCGCCAGGCGTACGCCGGGAACCGGTGGCTGTGGCCGGGGCGTTACAATATCACCCACAAACGGATGGGAAAACGGAAGTTGTGAACCGCTCCCTATCAACTCTACTCCGCACGCTCATCAAAAAGAATATCAAGGAGTGGGAAGATCACCTCCCAGTGGAGGAGTTCGCCTACAACGGTGCCATGCACTCCACCACGAAGCGGTCTCCATTCGAGGTTGTCTATGGGTTCAACCCTTTGTGCCCATTGGACATCCTACCTCTACCACTCCAACGTGCCAACATGGATGCTAGCGCTCGGGCAAGTTTCCTCAAGAGACTCCATGAAGCTACGCGGACAACTATTGAGAAAAACGTTCAAGCCCATGCATACAAGATGAGTATACACAAGAAACCAAGCACGTTCGAACCTGGTGACTTAGTGTGGATACACCTCCGGAAAGACCGGTTTACGGATGCCCGCAAGTCCAAACTTCTTCCTCGCGCCGACGGGCCATTCAAGATTCTCACCAAGGTCAACAAAAACGCCTACACGGTGGATATCCCCACCGACAAGTACTCGGTGAGCAACACCTTCAACATCTCCGACCTTGCGCCTTACCATGGTGATGGGGACCTTGATCCGTGGATGGATCTTCCCCAAGGGGGCGGGATATGATGCGGAGCATCCAACCGACATCACCATGGATACATCTCCTTCACGTGGACCATTGACGAGAGCACAAGCATGCGCCTTTGGAACAAAGGTTAACTCGCTCCTCTCAACAATACACCTCAATACATGCGAAACTTGGGTACTACCTCATACAGATATGTTATGCATCATTAGGTACCAAGGAGATGGACAAGGAGAGGCCACAATGGAAGGAGAGCCCCGGGAACATGAAGGGAGGAAGACCACACCTTCAGGGACCGGTACTACCGGCCTAGAGGGCGGTACTACCGGTGCCTGGAGACACCTACCTGCACCTGGAGCCTAGATGGCTGGAGCGCGACAAGAACTACCGCCCGGGAGAGCGGTACTACCAGCCAAGCGGTACTACCGCCCTGGCAGAGCGGTATTACCGCCCGACAACACTAAATGCTTCTGTTGAGGGCGGTACCGGACCGGTACCACCCTGGTTGTACCGGTAATTCTGAATTACCGGTACTACCGGTCGTGCAGGACGGTACAACCGCTCCAGTCACAGATCTGGACTGTGTTAGCCATGTAACCCTTCGTTTTGCACCAGGACTATAAGTACTCTTCTCCTACCTCCGTTCTAGGGTTAGCTAAGAAATTATCCAAAGACTTGAGAGCTTAGCTCCTTCTTCCCCTAGGGAATTAGATCTCCTTGAGATCTTCTCAAGCTTTCCTCCTACCTGCTCTCCCCACTCATAGAAGGAGAGGAACCCAATCCTATTCATAGAAGGAGAGGGAGACTACCAAGCTTACCTCTTGTGGTGTATGGATCTTGTGATGTGTGGTATTTGGGAGTGGATTTGAGTGTTTGTGTTTGGATCTTGTTACCCTTTGTCTCTTGTCTTAATTGTGTTTGTATTCCCCTTGTTCTAGTTGTTATGGTGGATCCCCACTGACGGGGATCAACCCCGGCAAATCCCATAGTCAGGGACCCTGGGTTAGTCATGAGAGGCACAGGTTGGACGATAGCTCGTCGGCAAACAGGAAGGCTTGCTCCTGCTCAATATTATTGATAGGGGAGATGTGATTACAGTGGAGGACAAGGCTGGAGTGCTCAAGGCTAGGGTTACAGGTGAGATTCGATGTCTTTGGCGTCGCCCCTTGATGAAGGCTTCTCGCCCTTCGTTGGTAGGCCCCAAGTGGAAGGCGTGATGCGGTACAACAGCAAGTTTTCCCTCAGTAAAGATACCAAGGTTTGTCTCCAGTAGGACTCCAGAGATGATAAGTAGGTGTCAGCGGCGCAACTGACGCGGACCTGCACACAGACACAAATAACTTTCCTCCCAACGAAGTTCAGAGAGGTTGTCAATCTCTCCGGTCTTGTTGTTCACAAATGATAAACGCAAGGGGATAATGATAGCAACTTGAAAGTAAATGCAGAAAAGTAAATATAGCTTGGAAACAATAATGAGGATATGGACCGGGATACGTGATGTTCGCTAGTGATGTCTCTCTCTCAAAAGGCGATAAAATTTCTATGCGATGTAAACAAATTACAGAAAGGCAATTGACAGGATTAAGAACGCACCGCAATGCTAACTATGCTACAAAAGAAAGGAAGAGGTTCAAAAGCACGGGCAGTACGCCAAAGTAAGTAGACCAAAATCCATCAGCATCTACTACTAATCATCCACCTTGAGATATCTATCCAGAACATCTCGCTGGTATTAAGTTGCGAGCCCCACCCAAAGTGTAAACCCAAAGCAACAGACAACTGCATTAAAAAGAACTTTGCGTAAACAATATTACTCTATCACAATCTGATAAAAACATGCAAGAATTACTCAGGAACGAAAATGTAAAAGATAAAACCAAATATATTACTCTATCACAATCTGAACATAATCTCATTATCCATCAGATCCCATCAAACTCAGTATAGCAAAAACATAAAAATTACATATGTGCCTCGATCATGTAGGGCAGCTCACGAGGTCTAAACAATGAAGATCAAAGAGGGGAGGAGAACATCACATAGCTACTGATCATGGACCCATGGTCCAAGGAAAACTACTCACGAGACATCCGGAGAGCATCCATGGTGGAGAGGAGACTCCCGGAGGTCAATCCTCCCTCCGGCAGGGTGCCGGGAAGAGGTCTTCTGGTGCTCCCGATCTTGGAAGCGCGGCGGCGGCGGAACAGATGTGAGTTCGCGGAATAGGGTTCTTCCCCTGGAGTTTTCCCGTGACGGGGGATAAATAGGCGAAGGGGGGCAGCCAGAGGTGGACCAGGGGCCCCAGGCGCCCCCCTGGCGCGGCCAGGGGTGGGGCCGCGCCGGGTGGCCTCCTGGGCCCCCCTGGCCCCCCTCTGGCCCCTCCCGGGCTTTTCTCGAAGCTTCCGTCACGCTGATTTTTTATCTGAATTTTCCCGAATTTTTCTGGCACTTTTTATATGGGGGAAAACTGAAATAGAAAAACAGCAGAAAACATGAACTGGCACTAGGGTGCACTGAGTTAATAGGTTAGTCCAAATATGATAAAAAATGTATGAAAGTGTATCTAGATCATAGCAATATCACACAAAACATGCATGGAGCAAGCAGAAATTATCGATACGTTTTGGACGTATCACCCCTCCCAGTTCTTATATACCGGGCTAGGTCTCGGGGAGTTGATCTACGTGTACAGGTAAACTTTCCTAACCCTAGCTTGCTCCGTACGACAGGTCTTCGCACCTTCCTTGTGAGTAGAGGACTCCTACGTCGGTGCCAACTAGTGGGCCGAGGCCGTATCTTCATGGGCCTTCTGCCTTCATGGACACCAGGTAGGCTCATACGTAGGAGTCGTGGGGTCACCCCCTCGTCAGTAGCCCCCGAGTGCCTGGGGGACTCGAAGAGTCGCGCAGGGACTCGAGTACATTCGTTTGTCGTTTATTGATATGCACGGTTCATCCGTGGGTCGCTGGCAGTCTGGTGGCCATGAAAAAAGCTGTTTCGAGGGATGCTAAGCTGAAAGGGCCCAAGGAGTCGACGGGTCGAGCCTTGGTGAATTGCACTAGGGAAAATACCACAGTATCCCAATCAAACCCACGTCCCTCGACGTGAGCTTGGAATACTGGTGTCGAGCAAAAGTCCGGCCGCTTCAAGTCTTACGGTGTTCATTTGCCGCCAGTAATGTGTGTAGCCTAAGGCGCGTCCGCCCGGCTTTTCTATCATGCTCTGCGCATGGGAAAGGTTGGGAGTGAAATTGCTCTTCGGCAAGTCCCAGCCCGGCCGTACTTTGCAGCGGGGTCTTACCTACACGCTAATCTTGCGTGGCATCTGGGCACAGTGTATCGTGTTCCAGAAATGTGTGTTTTTGAGACGCGGAGCCTTATAGCATTGCACCCGCTTGGAACAAAACATCAAGCGAGCTGTTCACTCATTCACCCGAGGAGCTTTGTTTTCAAGTGCTCAGTCGGGGGGGTTTTTGCGAGTAATCACTCGAACGCCGTGTCGGCTCTTCAGGTGAGGGAGCACCCGAGACTCTTAGTGCCGTGTGGTCTTGGCGAATGTTTGTTTGTCTTACGTCGGGTTGAGGGAGCACCCGAGACTCTCATAAGTGCGAGTGTTCACTCGAGCACGTGGCTGACCTTTGGGTGAGGGAGCACCCGGGACTCTTATGATGTACGCTCCCGATGGGAGTAAGATGTTTTTATTCCTTGGGGAAAAGATCTGAGATATGGAATCTCAGGGTTTTGATGTCTGTTTGGTTTTCTTCGCTGCTTGTCAGGGGTAGCGATGCATCTGCCAGTGAACCGTCACATCTTCAGGACCGGTCATAATAATGGCTGCTGCGGCGTGCGGCAGACGCCGGTTGAGTTTCCCATACGCGCGTTGGAAACGCGCGCGAATTGACGCGTCTTGCGTACAGTGCGTCCCGTGGGAATGCATCTTTGTCTTGGATTCCGGGACGGCTGGGACGTTTGGTCTTTGAATTAATTGCTGCTGTCATCTTGGCTTCTCTGTGCTTTTAGGATTATTTTTCTATAACTAGGACTTTCTCTTCCACGCCTTTATCCAACTCGCTTCTTTGGCTCTTCCTTCATCTCTTCTTCTGCTCATGGTTCCCAGGCGAGGTGTTGGCCGTGGCCATGTTCATCGTAGCCGTGGTGGCCGCGCACCAAACTCCTACCGCGGTGGTCGCCATGGTGCGGCGCCAGTGCCTTCCTCCTCTCCCTTGGAGGAGGGATTCTGGCGCTATGATTTTATTTTACGTGTTCGTTGCCAAAGTGCCAATCGCATCCTTCTTCCCTCTGCTTTTTCTGCCATTGTCTCTGAACGTGGCTTGGATGGCTTGCTTTTGCACCTTCAAGGGAGATGTCGGTCTCCTTCTTATGTTAACCTGCATGTTGATAGCTCTCGCTTGATTTTTCTTGGCTCTGGTTGGAGTTTGTTTGCTCGGCGGTTGAATTTGCGAGATGGCGATATGCTCAGCTATCGCTTTGACGGTGAGAGCAGTGTCACTGTCCGCGCATTCGTTCCGAGTGGCAATAGTATGGATCCGCATGGGCAGGAGTCGAGCAGCGATAGCTCCATAAGGTCGAGGAGTCCTTCGCCCGCGTCTTCAACTGCTTCTTCTTCAAGGAACTCTTCTGGTGGTGGTGGTGAGCCGTCTTCAACTGCTTCCTCCTCTGCCTCTGAAGAAGACCTCGATGTCAAGCCACCGGTTAAACGAGCGCGGCAGGCGACCTTGTAGAACTGGAGGCAACGGCGTCATCTTCACCGGTGGCTTGAGCAGAGCTGGAGAAGAAGCTAGAGGAGAAGGAGAAGAAGCTGGTGGAGCAGTGTCCCCAATGGCTCCGCAAATAAGTCGAGCTTCACCTTTTGTTATGTCATTGACATCATGAGCCTGATGCTTCCGCTCCTACTTTGTCTGTGATGATGCTCCTTTACTAGAGTCGATTATCCTTCATGGGCACACATGTAGAAGTCATAATTCCTTGGGTGATTTCTGAAGGGTTCGTTGCATAGAAAACAAAATTTTTCCTACGGTTGTAACCGCCAAGATCACATCTAGAAGATCACTTGTAACGGTTTGAGAAGGACTCACCCTCGAAGACCAAAAGCTTTAACGAGAACGATTCTCGTGGGTGATGTAGTCGATCACTTGCCGACCTCAAGGTCGTGATGAAGATGGGCGCCACAAACGGGCAGCACCTCCGTAATCGGTCACACGTACGGATCAGCGACGACCTCCGCCCCTTTCTCCAGTTGGGCAGCGGAAGTAGTGGATCCTCGGGAACTCCAGCAGCACTACAACATAGTGGTGGTGGTGGTAGAGAAGATCTTGAGCAGGGCTTCGCCTAAGCACCGTACTCGTGAAACTGGATCAGCTAGCAAGGGGAGGAAGATGCCAACCAAAGGACATATGAGAGCTGGAGGAATTGGTGTGTAGAGGGGTCTCCACCCATCTATATATAGGAGGGGGAGGCAGCCCCCAAGGGGTAGCACGCCCCAAGAGGTGCCCCCACCTCTCCCCTCATCATGTGGGTGGACTCTCCACTCACAAAAACAAAGGGTCACACATTATTCCCATAACTTCCATAATTCTCCACTCAAAATTCCAAGAGTTTATCGAATTAAAACACTTTTAATTATCTTGTTTAATGTCACTAAAATTAATGAACACTTCATTCAATGAGTACTTCATTGATGAACACTTCATTCAATGAACACATTAACAATTATCCCCTTGCACTATTTTGATATACCGAAACTATTCCAGCAGTTTTATCAAAACAGTCCATGTGCTGTCCAGTATATTCTCTGGCGTTCCGTATCCACTCAAACGCGTCAACGAATCCTTAAGTGTGTCACCCTACGGTTCGTGAATAAAATGGACATGACAGAGACTCTTCTCTGATCAATAATCATCAGCGGGATCTGGAGATCCATGATGACTCCCACTTACTCAACGATGAACTAGAGATCGTGTGAACCAAAACTCCGTAACCAATTCCTTTTGTCTCGCGATATTTTACTTGTCCGAGATCCGATCATTTGGTATCATCCATACGTAGTTCGATCTCATTACCGACAAGTACTCTTTACTCGTTCCGTGATATAACATCCTCGTGAGCCAGTCACGTGCTTGCAAGCGATGTCAATGTGATATCACCGAGAGGGCCCAGAGTATATCTCTCCGTCATCTGGATGGACAAATCCCACTCTTGATCCACGAGCCTCAACTAACACTTTCCAAGTACCCAACGACACCTTTATAATCACCCTGTTACGGTGTGACGTTTGATGGAATCAAAGTACTCTTCCGGTGTCAGTGATTGACGTGATCTCATGGTCTAAGGATTAGGGTTACTTCGTGAAAGTTTGATACAGCAATAGAAACTTGATGACATGATCGTATTGCTATAACTACTGTGGGTGTATGTTCATCACATCATTCTCCAATGACATGACCTTGTTATTAACAACATCCAATGTTCATGATCAGGAAACCTTGATCATCCGTTAATCAACAAGCTAGTATAAAGAGAGGCATTACTAGGAACCTTTTCTCTGTTTATTAAACACACATGTATTAACGTTTCCGGTTCACACAATTATAGCATGAAAATAAACATTTATCATAAACATGGAATAAGATAATAACCACTTTATTATTGCCTCTCGGGCATATTCCCTTCAGTCTCCCACTTGCACTAGAGTCAATAATCTAGTTTGGTACTTGCGCATCCAACACCTATGGCATTCAGTTGTTATCCATACGCATTGCTAGTGGTAAACCTAATCTCCAGATCTGACACTTCAGGTCCGTGTGTATTTGCATTTCTTTGCGTCTCTACGCATCACTCATTCACTAATGAGATGGCATTGCATAAATTTGGTCCTCCGGTGAGACCTTAGTCCCTTGAGCTCAAAACATGTTGAATCTATTGTCGTACAATAGATCTTCATAGTATTAGCTCGCTTGGAACTACACCTAGTTTTTCAAACAAACTTCTTGACACAAATGCCCTCCTTTGCTGCTGCTAGAGCAGTCATATACTTAGCCTTTCCTTGTAGTATTCGTTATAATGTCTTAACTTTGGAACTCATCCAGATCCATTTGGAACTATTCCAAATCTATCATGGAACTTTCTTCCATTACATTTTGCCACCTTAACATACCGCCAAAATTGAGATAAATTTAGATTGTATCTTGCGACAAAACTAGTATCAATGTAACACTTTACAATGAACTATTGTCCAACATACATAATATATATTCTTAGTCCTTCCAAAGCACGTAAGGATATCTTTACTATTGTCCAATGATCATCTTATGAATCATTCTGGTATATGCTCATAACATTTAGAGCATAGGACATTCTTGGAATTGTACATATCATGGTGTACATGATTGATCAAATCATTCATGTGATTTTACTCACCAAGTGTCAAAACACTTGAATCTCGCTTCAACCTTTTCCATGCGGCAAGAACTTTTCTCGTCGTTTCCATATTGAACTTATTCAATATTTCATATATGTACTTCGGCCCAACCATATTAGCACCTCAATCTATCTATATAGACCATATTAGCCCAATATACTGGTTTTGCCCAAATCTTCCATTAAAATCAAATTTTCAATGAAACTTCACCCGTGTCAATAAAAGATACATCATTTCCAATCAACAATATGTCTTCTACATAATGTATTAGAAATATGTCTCAGCGCTCCCACTTAATTTCTTGCAAAAGCAAGCATCTTCACCGTCTCTGATGAAACTAAACGTTTTAACAATTTCATCATGATGAAGATTCCAACACCGCGAATGCTTATTTCAACCATTGAAATTTGCATGCTATTTTAGCATCCTTTGAATTAACAGAACCCTTTGGACCGTGTCCTGTACACGTCCTAGGTAACCATTCTATTAGAAGAACGTTGTTCTGTTTGTTCAACTACCATATACCAAAACTAGCATATGTAGTGGTTGCTACAATAATCCGTCCAGACTAAATATCGTTATGAAAGATCAAATCTTGTCATAGCCAATTCTTTGAACATAATCGTAAACCATTTTAACGATATGTCGAATAATTCATAGATGTGAGAACATCCACGTCTGTTTCTTTATAGATCCAAACACGGTATCTAGAGGGTCTTCCAAGTTCAGAAACTTGGTTTCTCGTGTATGGAACTATCACGGATTTTATAGCTTCTAGCCATTTTGACGGAGTCAGGGCCCATCATTGCTTCTTTGCATGTAGTCGGTCCATTATTATCAAATAACAATGATTCAATCTCAAATCTTTCTATTTGATCGATTACCCGAACTACGCAGTTCAATAGGAACTTAGATCACCGTGACCACAACCTTTGGGACACGGGAGCCAAGAGCATTGCGGCCGCTTCCGGGACACTTTCCGGCGCTGCGCCACTTAGCACATAAAGCTTAGGTTCAACAACCTAATCGAAGTTCTACTGTCCTCCCACTTAACTTTTCGCAAAAATTCCTTCTCAAGAAACTTGATGCTCTTAGCCACAAAAAAAACTTTTGTCTTTAGTGTTCTGGAGGAATACCCAACGGTTACTTTGGGATAACCTACAAAGACGTACTTTATCCGACTTTGGTTGTAAACATTTTACATATGCCTTGCATACCAAAATTTAAGAAAAGACAAATTGGGTTTTATCCCATTCCACAACTCATATGGTGTCATTTCAACGGATCTCGATGGCGCTCTTTTCAGTGAAAAGCGGTAGTCTCTAAAGCTTAATCCTTAAAATATAATGGCAATTTTATAAATAACACCTTTGATCCTTACCATGTCAAACAAGGTTTGATTACATCTCTCGAACACTCCATACTCCTATGGTGTTTCGGGAAATGCAAGTTTTGGAACGATTCCTAAACTCTCAGGCATTTGCTAAACTTTTAACTCAAAAATCTTCTTTTATGATCCAATCATAAACTCTTATTTTCTCGTTACAATGATTTTCACTTCATCTTGAAATTTATTTGAACATTTTCAAACATTTCATACTTCTTCCTTATCAAGTAAATATACACATATATTCACTCAAATCCTCGGTTAAAGTATATGAAGTTATAAGACCCACCACACACGGATACACATAATGAACTATACACATCAACATGTATAATGTCCAATAAGTTAGTCGTCCGTCCTTCTTTGGCCTATGAACGGAGTTTCAATCATTTCTAGGAAATTCTTACAAGCGTCAATTGATTCAAAATCAAAAGACTCCAAAATTCCACCAACATGGAGTTTCTTCATGTTATCTTTCCAATATGATTTAAACGGTGTTTCAATCATCTCTAGAAATTTCTCACAACCGTCAATTGATTCAAAATCAAAAGACTCCAAAATTCCATCACCATGGAGTTTCTTCATGTGTTTCTTTCCAATATGATTCAAACGGTGGTGTCACTCATAAGTGATCTTCTAATCATTTGTCTTGTGACATGTTTCGCATCAGTTATTATGGATGTGATTTCTTCAACAAGATTTATAGAGTTCATCCATCTTCTATGAATATGGTGATAATTGGAACAACTATTGTTCGTATAACACCAGAACAGAATAACAATTATTCAAATAAATCTTGAAGGCTAGGTTTAATTCCAACGATAAACACAATAACACTTTATTTTGTTCTTGATGAGAATCATCCCATATTCATTTGCTAGTTACTCATGCCATTGCAACTCTTGTATTGCGTTGTTCCGTATGACACTTCATACCAACCAATCAGTATCCAATACTCAAGAATCACACTGTTTAACAAGCAATGAATATACCCATAACATGTATATCATCTATATACCCGAGCTGGACATTTCCAGTCTTTTCCTTTTTCTTTTCGCCAAAATATTTTTTAGATCCTCTTTCAGCAATTCCTTTCCTTTTTAGAAGAATTTATCAACATCACTTGTGGCACCATTCATATGACACATAATCCAAAGTGTGTTAGTCAAATACTAACACCCTTTGATTCTCACTTTGATGTAGATCACCGTCATCAAATGTTTGGTGTTCTTCCAAATTCCATTCTTTAGTAATCTTATAGTGTAGTGAACATTAAACCTACATCTTCCATTCATCCTATCATGACAACTTTCATGACAGAACTACCATAGCTCATAGGGACAAACTGTGAGTACAATATTAGTTCCCAAAACCTTTTTGGGAGATTAGGACACATAGTGTCTCCAACCTTCACAAATTCTCATACAATATGAGAACATGTTTCTCACTAAATTTTACTCTATCACATTGCAACTAAACATTGTTTCAGATATCGCTATATCTTCCACACATGATAGTTTCTGAAACAATCCTTTCAGCTCCTAGATAACCTTGATAATAACAAACAACATTTGAATATCAAGGATCATGGAGGCAAGTGTGATACTTAGACACTAACACTGGAATTGTTACTCTCGATTTAATACACATTATTAAACTTCATGGAGCAAGCAAGGTTTGCTAAAGTTTGCAATAAGACTTTAAACTTTAGATTGACACTCAAACAATACGGTACCAGTCCGTAAAGTTAAATATCCAGAATTCTATAGTTCTATTATCTCAATTATAGCTAAGCGCAAAGGTAGTAAACAAATGCCAATGACTACAACGAACTATGCAAATTCACTTTGATTTAGTTCATGATAAAATGAGTTCATCTAACTCCCACTCAAAAACAACATCCCTCGAGTCGTCTTTGGTGATTACACGAACCAAATTCACTACACCACGACCGATCATCACGTGAGGCGGTGTAGCTGCAATGGCGAGCATCTCAATATGGTTCATCATATCATCCATATGACTCGTGCTTAACCTTTCGGTCCATGTTCCGAGGCCATGTCTGTACATGCTAGGCTCGCCAAGTAGAACCTTAGTATTTGCATGTGTTTCAAGGCCATGTCTGTACATGCTAGGCTTGAAAACACCCGTTGTATGCGAACGTAGAGTCTATCACACCCGATCATCACGTGGTGTCTCGAAACGACGAACTTTCTTAACGGTGCATACTAAGGAAGAACATATAATTATCTTGATATTAAGTGAGAGGGATCATCTTATAATGCTACCGAAGCGATCATGATCGTAACTAAGCAAAATAAGATGCATAAAAGGATAAACATCACATGCATGGATAATGTGATATGATATGGTCCTTCTCGCATTAGATCTCCATCTTGTGGGTCTTGGTATGATCTCCATCATGCCACCGGCGTGGCACCAAGGTCCATGGCGCCACCACCATGGTCGTCCTTCTCCATTACAATATATCTCATGGATATATCTACAGCACGCAGGCCTTAAAAAGGAAAAACACAACCATATGGCTCCTGCCGGTTGTTTACAATAAATCTCATTTCATACAACAATTTTGTAACAATGACCATATCACATCACATGCCCTGCAAAAACAAGTTAGACGCTTCTAAATTATCTTTGCAAATTTTACGTGGTTTTGGGCTTCCTAGGAAAGAACCGATCTTACCTACGGACAAGAACCACAACGTTGATTCGCTAGTTGTTTCTTTTCATCCCTTTCCAGGGCCCTCCGTTGCAAATGCCATATCACTAATGTTAGAGAAACTGACACCCCCAAAGCCACTTTATACGGTACAAGCCGTATGTCAAGCGTGACACGCAATCTGCGCTTAGGGCCGCTTCAATCCAACATTGCCGCAATATGCACAAGTGCACAAAAGAGGGTAACAACTAGAGGATCAACGCCCACATCTCTATGTGTTCTAACCGTACAAAGCATCTACGCATAGACGAGGCTCTGATACCACTGAAGGGTTCGTTGCATAGAAAACAAAAATTTTCCTACGGTTGTAACAGCCAAGATCACATCTAGAAGATCACTTGTAACGGTTTGAGAAGGACTCACCCTCGAAGACCAAAAGCTTTAACGAGAACGATTCTCGTGGGTGATGTAGTCGATCACTTGCCGACCTCAAGGTCGTGATGAAGATGGGCGCCACAAACGGGCAGCACCTCCGTAATCGGTCACACGTACGGATCAGCGACGACCTCCGCCCCTTGCTCCAGTTGGGCAGCGGAAGTAGTGGATCCTCGGGAACTCCAGCAGCACTACAACATAGTGGTGGTGGTGGTAGAGAAGATCTTGAGCAGGGCTTCGCCTAAGCACCGTACTCGTGAAACTGGATCAGCTAGCAAGGGGAGGAAGATGCCAACCAAAGGACATATGAGAGATGGAGGAATTGGTGTGTAGAGGGGTCTCCACCCATCTATATATAGGAGGGGGAGGCAGCCCCCAAGGGGTAGCACGCCCCAAGAGGTGCCCCCACCTCTCCCCTCATCATGTGGGTGGACTCTCCACTCACAAAAACAAAGGGTCACACATTATTCCCATAACTTCCATAATTCTCCACTCAAAATTCCAAGAGTTTATCACATTAAAACACTTTTAATTATCTTGTTTAATGTCACTCAAATTAATGAACACTTCATTCAATGAGTACTTCATTGATGAACACTTCATTCAATGAACACATTAACAATTATCCCCTTGCACTATTTTGATATACCGAAACTATTCCAGCAGTTTTATCAAAACAGTCCATGTGTTGTCCAGTATATTCTCTGGCGTTCCGTATCCACTCAAACGCGTCAACGAATCCTTAAGTGTGTCACCCTACGGTTCGTGAATAAAATGGACATGACAGAGACTCTTCTCTGATCAATAATCATCAGCGGGATCTGGAGATCCATGATGACTCCCACTTACTCAACGATGAACTAGTGATCGTGTGAACCAAAACTCCGTAACCAATTCCTTTTGTCTCGCGATATTTTACTTGTCCGAGATCTGATCATTTGGTATCATCCATACCTAGTTCGATCTCATTACCGACAAGTACTCTTTACTCGTTCCGTGATATAACATCCTCGTGAGCCAGTCACGTGCTTGCAAGCGATGTCAATGTGATATCACCGAGAGGGCCCAGAGTATATCTCTCCGTCATCTGGATGGACAAATCCCACTCTTGATCCACGAGCCTCAACTAACACTTTCCAAGTACCCAACGACACCTTTATAATCACCCTGTTACGGTGTGACGTTTGATGGAATCAAAGTACTCTTCCGGTGTCAGTGATTGACGTGATCTCATGGTCTAAGGATTAGGGTTACTTCGTGAAAGTTTGATACAGCAATAGAAACTTGATGACATGATCGTATTGCTATAACTACTGTGGGTGTATGTTCATCACATCATTCTCCAATGACATGACCTTGTTATTAACAACATCCAATGTTCATGATCAGGAAACCTTGATCATCCGTTAATCAACAAGCTAGTATAAAGAGAGGCATTACTAGGAACCTTTTCTCTGTTTATTAAACACACATGTATTAACGTTTCCGGTTAACACAATTATAGCATGAAAATAAACATTTATCATAAACATGTAATAAGATAATAACCACTTTATTATTGCCTCTCGGGCATATTCCCTTCAATTTCCTCTTGTAACAGGAGCTGCCTTCTATCCAAATGTAGTCGAGTCCTTTTTGTACTGAAGATGATATCTATGATGTAAACTATACTTTACCCTTTGTAATGCAATTTATATTTGGGCCTTTATGCCACCGAAAACTATGTCTTGACCATCAGGAGCTGTCTTCGAATCCTTTTGGAACTGAGAGTTATGTTTGAGTCTTTTGCGGCTGATAACTGTCTTCGAGCCCATCCGATACTTGGTACTGTGGGTTCTATCGGGTGCGCGACAAGCGCTCCCGATGGGAGTAGCCTCCGAGGCTACGCTTGAGTCGAAGGGTCAGGCGTAGGCTAAAATTTGTTTCCTTTGTTGTCTTTTATCGGGTGCGCGGCAGCGCTCCCGATGGGAGTAGCCCCCGAGTCTTTAGGTGATCGTTGGCAATCAGGTGAAGACTAACTGAGCTTGTGCTTCCTCCAAAGTTTCTTCAAAAAGTGCTTGGATGTCATTGGAGCGTTGATGGTCGTCTCTCGGGTGGGGTTTGTACTCGAGATCCCGAGTGCTTGATGACCCTCAACGTAGAGGGGTCTATTGCAGTGTTTTCGATAAGTAAGAGTGTCGAACCCAACGAGGAGCAGAAGGTAGTAGCAAGTGACTTTGGTAAGCAGATAACTGCAAGCACTGAAAGATAACTTTTTAGGGGTTTTCTTGGTATAAGCGACAGGATAGTAAGAAGCGAGCAAGGTAAAAGATACTGGATAGTAAAGAGTGGCCCAATCCTTTCTTAGCAAAGGAGAGGCTTAGCAACTGAACTTATAAAAGCTAAAGTGTTCTTGAGGACACACGGGAGAGGTAGTCATGTGCTTTCGCCATATTCTGTATCGGTACTATGTGTTGTGTTGATAAGTGTTGAGTGGGTGGATCTATGCTAGTACACCCTCTAGACTAAGATAAGTGTACTCTTATGATTAAACACCTTGCAAGCATCCGCAAATACAAGATAGTAATTAAGGCAAAAGCCTAACCATAGCAATACGATCGGTGATCCATTGTTCCCTTGTTTAAAAGCGTGCAAACTGGGGTTTAGGTTTCTGTCACTCCGGCAACCCATCGTAGGCATTCTTTATACACAATGCATTCCCCTAGGTCCTTGATAAGGCGAAGTGTTGAGTGTTCGACTCACACAACACCACTAGGAAAATAACAACACAACTTAAATATCAACCAACACATATTACTTCAACATCATATGACTACTAGCAACTAGACCTCTCCCATGTCCTCAAGAACTAAAGTGACTACTCACAAGACATAAAAGAGATCATGATCAGTGGGGATAAATAGATGATAAACAATCTGGACACAATAATATTTCTCCAACAAAACTCAATAGCATTCACCACAAAGTAGTAATCAACACCGATAGAGTAGAGAGGATAGATAGTACGGATTACAACACGAGTTGCAATTGTGAGACAAGATTGGATGGAGATGGAGATGGTGCTGATGATGGGGATGATGTTGATGATGATCTCGATAATGCCCGTGACGATGGTGATAACGATGGCGACGATCTCCCCTTCCGGGAGGTGACCTCCCCGGCGGAATCTGCCCGCCAGAGATGGCTTTTCTTCTCTGTAGGTTTCCCCCACGGAGCGGCGGCGGAACTCCGTAAACCCCCTCTCCTTTAGGGTTTTGGATCACGAGGGGTAAATAGGCCAGAGGGGGGAGCCGGGAGTGGCCCCGGGGGTCCAGGAGCCCTCCCGGCGCGGCCAGGGGTGGGGCCGCGCCAGGTGGCCGCCTGGGCACCCTGTGTCCCCCTCTGGTTGCTCTTTTGGTGTCTTCGTGATCCTTCTGGAAAACAGCCTCCGTCGATTTTCAGGTAATTTGGAGGTGTTCTTCTTCAGCAACTCAGCGTCCACTTTTTACCGCTGAATCCTGCGTCTGCTGCTTCGGCACCGGAAAGTTGCAAACTGTGTAAAATAAGCCAAAAAAACATAAGAATAGCATCATATCATGAAATATATCAATGAATAAGAAAGAATTACTATATAAAATAATGATGCATTTTGGACGTATCAACTCCCCCAAGCTTAGACCTCGCTTGTCCCCAAGTGAATACTGAGCTCGGTAAACCTGTCCACAAGTTTAGAGAGTGAAGTGTCGATAAATAGAATACAGACAAGAAGCATCAAGGTTCCTTCCTCATACTCAAGCATCCTCAACAGCAACCTCAACTCATAAGGCCCTCATGAGAAAGTAATAACAATTATAATCAAAAGTAGGGCTGAGGAAACTCATCAAATTATGGCAAACATAATCTTGGTCGAAGGACAACTAAAAATAATTTGAAGCTTTTGAAAGAACATGTTAATAGTCATGAAGTGCAAATGCTAACACGAAGGAAGATGCTCGCTAGGCAAAAGCTTTCGCAAACAACTTACTTATCAAAAGATAATGTCAACAAGGATATGGCATGGTAAAACTTAATGCACCTCTATATGGATGAATCCTCATCAACATTAAATGTTTGTTCTCTTAGGGAAAAGAAGGAAGTGGGAAAACTGACTCAACATGAAGGTGGAAGAAAGGCCTTGTTAAGGGCAAGCATGGAAAACTCATGTTCTATCCTTAAATCAAACAAAATAAAAAATAGATTTTGGGGTGGTGCATAGTTTGTCAACGAATGCTAATAGGTAGCTCAATTACTTCTCAAGATGGACAAGTTTCGAGGAACGGCTCCCAAGTGAGGACGATCACATCCCCTTAATCTCCTTTGTTTATCACTGCCAAAGTTTCTGATTTCTCATAGACCAAGCGTGAAGGAGGGTTTCTTTGATATATTATCTTTCGAGCTGGGCGCACCCATGCCAGTTCCTCCTCGTATTATGGGTTTGAAGATTAGACATGCAATCCCGGGGTAAAACTTGTCCAACTTAAGAAGATCATGAATCACCTACTACTTCCTCATGAGCTAAACAAGAGGCACAAAACAGAAGATTTTGAACATTTAAGGATAACACATAAATTCTATACTTATAGGAGTGGTAGGGGAATACCACGAATAGGAAGGTATGGTGGACTCACATGGAAGGTAAAGGTTTCAGGGTATGGATGCACAAGCAGAAATCTACTTGGCAAAGAGTTTGGCTAACAAAGGCTTTGAGAGAACAGACAATTGATGCTAATTTAGATGCAAAACATATAAGGCATAAACATTAAGGTAAGCATAGCACATCAAGTTGTCTTCCTTGTCAACATAACACTTCAAGCATAATAACATAAAGGTTTTGGCTAACTCGCTACTTGAGAAAACATGCATGTTGTCAAGACCAAAGCTATGTTTGCCAAAATTTAAATAAAGTTTTGAAAGCCATACCTGATATAAGGTCAATACTCCCCATAAGAACCGTCATATGATGCCGATTGCGTGAAGAGAATACCGAGTGCAGCGAAGGAACCAATAGACTTCTCATTAATATTCCAATATAGACGACTCCACACTCACGGATACAATCTCTCCACAGACGGAGTGATAGACCTCAATGCAAACACCTATTTCATATAATAAACTTCCTAGACATGATACGACTCTACTTGACTCTAAAAGACTAAGATAGAGATAAAGATACCGGGCACTCCCCCAAGCTTGGAACAAGCTGAGGGGATGCCATTACCCGAGGAGATTTTACTCCTCATTCTTGTTGTTGTTGATCCTTCAAATCTTTGATGACACAACGAAGGGTTTGGTTTTCCTTCTCCAAGATCTCCACTTGCACCTTTAGTACACGGAAATCTTCACACAGTTGATTGGTGATGCGGTAAGCTTCGGATATGGTAGAAATCGTACGTTGATCTTCAAGTGTAGGGGCCATTCCTGAAAGGTTAAGAGGAAGATCATAATAAGGTTGGACACTCCCCACCATGATGGGGTTGCTTGATCTTCCTCCTTGTGTTGATGGACCCCCTGGTTGTTGGGCGGTGATAATCTTGACTTCTTTCCTCACGGAACGCTCCATCTCCGCTCGCCTTGCAGCGATTTCTTCTTCTGTGGCCCAATCTATGTATTTCCCTTGGTTGTGATCTTTCCGAACTTCACGTAGATGTCGTCCCATGAAGTCCTCTCCACTTGAGCCACAAGAAGACATCTCTAACAATAGCTTTTTACCCTGGCAGAAATAGACTGAAGAGAAAACACACGAAATCGCGAGATACGTTGCCGGAACGATCCGGGTGAATATATAACAAAAATTTCTGCAACAAAAGGAAGGTAACAAGCCAAAGTGGGGTAGGAGACGGACTCCTGGGTGCCCAGGCGGCCTCCCGGCGCGGCCAGGGGGTAGGGCGCGCCAGGGGGGCGCCTGGGCCCCCTGGAGCTCGTCTCCGGCTCCACTTAGGCCTCGAATTTTCCTAATTTTGCAAAAACTCATAATATGGAACTTTTATGGCGGTTCGCGATGTTTCCTTACCGTAATACATACCTTTTCTTATTCTCCTTCCATCGGTGTCTGAAACAGGGATGCAATATGTTCTTTATGAGTTGTTGTGCGTATTATATTTACATCAACATTGAAGCGATCTCCCGCCATGTAATGCTTGAGTCTTTGCCCATTCACAACTTGAGGTTTGGTGCCTTCAAAATTGTTAATCTTAATTACACCAGACCGGTAGACTTCTTCGATATGAAATGGCCCTTCCCACCTGGAAAGTAGTTTACCTGGAGAAAACCTGAAACGGGATCTAAACAATAAAACTTTATCACCAACATTAAATTCACGTTTCAGAATCCTCCTATCATGCCACTTCTTTACCTTTTCCTTGAACATTTTAGCGCTCTCGTAAGCTTCACTTCTCCACTCATCTAGAGAAGTCAAGTTCATGAGAAGCTTTTCACCAGCTAACTTTGGGTCAGCATTAAGCTCTCTAACAGCCCAGAAAGCTTTGTGTTCTAACTCTAATGGCAAATGGCAAGCCTTTCCATAGACCATTTTATAGGGAGACATGCCCATGGGGTTTTTGTAAGCAGTTCTATACGCCCACAAAGCATCTCCTAACTTGCTTGACCAGTCTTTACTATTTCTGTTAACTGTCTTTTGCAAGATCAACTTGATCTCTCTATTGGTGAGCTCAACTTGCCCACTAGTTTGAGGATGGTACGGTGACGTAATTCTATGATTGACATCGTACTTGGCTAAAGCTTTTCTAAAATCTCCATGCGTGAAGTGTGATCCTCCATCAGTCATGAGATACCTAGGTACACCAAACCTAGGGAAAATTACATCTTTGAGCATTTTCAAAGCTGTTTTGTGATCAGCACTCTCAGTGGGGATTGCTTCAACCCACTTGGTTACATAATCAACAACAACTAATATGTGAGTGTACTTGTGCGAAGAAGGAAAAGGACCCATAAAATCAAAACTCCAGCAATCAAAAGGCTCAATCACTAGTGAGTAATTCATAGGCATCTCATTCCTCCTACTAATATTACCAACTCTCTGACATTTATCACAGGCTAAAACATAATTTCTAGCATCTTTAAAGAGAGTAGGCCAATAAAAACCTGATTGGAGAACCTTATGTGCGGTCCTCTCACCGGCGTGATTTCCTCCGTAGGGACTATCGTGACATTGCTTGAGAATGTCCTTCTACTCGTGTTCCGGTACGCATCTTCTCACGATCCTGTCTGGACCTTCTTTGAAAAGATGAGGGTCATCCCAAAAGTAATGCCTCAAATCATGGAAGAACTTCTTCCTTTGCTGAAATGTTAAACCTGGAGGAAAATACTTTGCAACGATAAAATTAGCATAATCTGCAAACGAAGGATCGGAAAGAGATTGTACTTTAACAACGGCAAGTTGTTCGTCTGGAAAACTGTCGTTGACTGGGATGGGATCATGCGTTATATCTTCCATCCTTGAAAGATTGTCCGCTACAGGGTTGTCTGCTCCTTTTCTATCAACAATCTGCAAATCAAATTCTTGAAGGAGAAGTACCCATCTGATGATCCTTGGTTTGACATCCTTCTTCGTCATAAGATACTTAATGGCAGCATGGTCAGTATGAATAATAACTTTAGAATCAACGATATACTGCCTAAACTTATCACAAGCAAACACTACTGCTAAGGATTCCATCTTAGTAGTAGCATAATTCTTTTGAGCACTATCAAGGGTCTTACTAGCATAATAAATAACATTCAACTTTTTGTAAACCCTTTGTCCTAAAACAGCTCCAACAGCAAAATCACTAGCATCACACATAATTTCAAAGGGCAAATTCCAGTCAGGCGGTTGTACTATAGGAGCGGTTATTAAAGCCTTCTTAAGAACTTCGAAAGCCTCCTTACAATCTTCATCAAATACAAAAGGAACATCCTTCTGGAGAAGATTAGTGAGGGGTCTCGAGGTCTTAGAAAAGTCTTTAATAAATCTTCTATAAAACCAGAATGACCGAGAAAACTACGAATACCTTTAATGTCCCTTGGATAGGGCATCCTTTCGATAGCTTCAATCTTCGCCTTGTCCACTTCAATTCCCCTTTCGGAAATCTTGTGGCCAAGCACGATCCCTTCGTTAACCATGAAGTGGCACTTTTACCAGTTTAGAACTAAGTTTGTATCCTCGCATCTCTGCAAAACTTTATTAAGATTGTGGAGACAATGGTCAAAGGAAGTTCCATAGATGGAGAAATCATCCATGAAGACTTCCACAATCTCCTCACAGAAACCATGAAATATTGCAGACATACATCTCTGAAAAGTAGTAGGTGCATTGCATAAACCAAAAGGCATACGCCTATAAGCATAAGTACCATAAGGACAAGTGAAAGTGGTCTTCTATTGATCGGTGGTGTTAACATGAATTTGAGAGAAGCCAAAGTACCCGTCAAGATAGCAGAAGTGGATGTTTTTGTACAACCTCTCAAGCATCTGATCAATAAAGGGCAGCGGGTAGTGGTCCTTCCTGGTTGCCTTGTTCAGCTTCCTGTAATCAATGCACATTCTATATCCAATAATAATTCTCTGAGGTATTAGTTCATTCTTATCATTAGGGACTACAGTTGTCCCTCCTTTCTTAGGAACACAATGAACTGTACTTACCCACTTACTATCGGCTATAGGGTAGATAATACCTGCGTCTAGAAGCTTGAGGATTTCGGTCCTCACAACATCCATCATCTTTGGGTTCAACCGTCGTTGATGGTCAACAACAGGTTTAGCATCGGGCTCGAGGTTGATAGTATGTTGATAGATAGATGGACTAATTCCCTTAATGGTCATCAAGGGTATAGCCAATCGCACCTCGGTGTTTACGGAGTACTTCCAATAATCGCTCTTCTTCATATCCTGAAAGGATAGAGTTGATAATAACAGGATATACTTTCTTTTCATCTAAATAAGCATACTTGAGCGTATCGGGAAGAGGTTTGAGATCAAACACCGGGTCTTCTTTTGGTTTGGATAAAATTCCTAAAGGTTCAACCGGGAGGTTGTGCTTGGAAATCTTAGAAAAGTTAAATTCATATGGATCACCATTGAATTCAATAGAAACTTTACCTTTCTTGCAATCTATAATAGCTCCACAAGTTCTGAGAAAAGGTCTACCAAAAATAATAGGATAAAAAATATCTTGTACTGAACCAAGTACGAGAAAGTCTGTATGGTACTTTACCTTTCCGCATAGGACTTCAACATCTCTCACAATCCCAATAGGAGAGATAGTGGCTTTGTTTGCAAGATGAATAGTAACATCGATCTCTTCGAGTTCAC
Source organism: Bromus sterilis (assembly GCA_950022295.1). Classification (NCBI taxonomy): domain Eukaryota; kingdom Viridiplantae; phylum Streptophyta; class Magnoliopsida; order Poales; family Poaceae; genus Bromus; species Bromus sterilis. Next base: position 150,063,432 of record OX465596.1, on the reverse strand, counting down.
AGGGTGAAATCTCACTCATGATCTCTTGATAAAGCGAATAAGGAATCGCGCTAGCACTTGATCCCAGATCGCATAGTCCGTAATAATTTTGATCTCCTATTTTAACAGATACAACTGGTGTACCTGAAATTGGGCTTTTATTCTTGGCTGTGACAATGTTAGTTGAAACAACACAAAATATTATAATAGAATCTGAAACATCATTAGTAACTAAATCTTTAACCATAGCAACTTGAGTATCGACTCTGATCTGGTCCTCAGGTTCGCCTGTTCTTCTCTCACTTTTATTTATGATGCCTGTCACAAAAGAGTGCTCCCTTATTCTTGAAGGAAAAGGGGGTTGTTCATATATAACTACAGGAAAAATAGGATCAGCAACGTGAATATCAATAGGCACTTCTTTGAAAGGCTTATGGTACTGATCCTTCTTCATCTTAGAAGAATCAACATGAGAAGCAAAGTTCTTACAAAAATCAATCATTAGATGGGAATCCAGACCAATCTTAGAGCAAAAGGTATTAAAATAATCAGTTTTCACATAACTCTCAATATAATCATGCTCATAATTTATAGCAGGTTCAATACCTTTATCGATTTCCCAATCTTCAGTATTCTTCTGGATCCTTTCGATGAGATCCCATCTTTCTTCAACGCTCTTTGTATGAAATACCCCGCTAGAGGAGGCATCCAACATTTCCTTGTCCTGACGGGAAAGCATGGCATAAAAATTTGTAAGTATAATATCTTTGGGGAGCTTATGGATAGGACACTTGAACATTAGGGATTTAAGTCTCCCCCAAGCTTGAGCGATGCTCTCTCTGTCGCGAGACCTAAAGTTATAGATGTAATTCCTGTCTCGGTAAACTTCATGAAGAGGGTAAAACTTTGTATAAAAGAGAGACATAAGCTCTTCCCAATTGAGAGAATGTGAGTTATCGTGGAGCTTATACCAATATGAAGCTTTGTCTGTAAGCGATACGGAGAATAATTTCTTCATAACGAACTCCAGTGACACACCTGCAAGCTTGAATAATGAACATAGTTGTGATAAATATAGCAAGTGTTCACCTGGATGTCTGTCTCCTGCGTAGCGATTAGCTAAGACATAATCGATAATACCAGATGGTATCTTATAAGGCACAATTTCAGTAGGGGCAGGAGTAACTACCTTAGTTGTGGGGCGGCTCCCCAAGAACAACGATCCAAGAGTAGGGGTGTTCATAAGGACAAAAATAGCATTGCCAAAACTAAAAACAGAAATATAAAAACTTCCTTACCACCTTCACTTACTAATAGCGCTACACTCCTCGGCAACGGCGCCAGAATACGTAGCTTGATGACCCTCAACGTAGAGGGATCTATTGCAGTGTTTTCGATAAGTAAGAGTGTCGAACCCAACGAGGAGCAGAAGGTAGTAGCAAGTGACTTTGGTAAGGAGATAACTGCAAGCACTGAAAGATAACTTTTTAGGGGTTTTCTTGGTATAAGCGACAGGATAGTAAAAAACGAGCAAGGTAAAAGATACTGGATAGTAAAGAGTGGCCCAATCCTTTCTTAGCAAAGGAGAGGCTTAGCAACTGAACTTATAAAAGCTAAAGTGTTCTTGAGGACACACGGGAGAGGTAGTCATGTGCTTTCGCCATATTCTGTATCGGTACTATGTGCCGTGTTGATAAGTGTTGAGTGGGTGGATCTATGCTAGTACACCCTCTAGACTAAGATAAGTGTACTCTTATGATTAAAAACCTTGCAAGCATCCGCAAATACAAGATAGTAATTAAGGCAAAAGTCTAACGATAGCAATACGATCGGTGATCCATTGTTCCCCTGTGCAAAAGCGTGCAAACTGGGGTTTAGGCTTATGTCACTCCGGCAACCCACCGTAGGCATTCTTTATACACAATGCATTCCCCTAGGTCCTTGATAAGGCGAAGTGTTGAGTGTTTGACTCACACAACACCACTAGGAAAATAACAACACAACTTAAATATCAACCAACACATATTACTTCAACATCATATGACACTAGCAACTAGACTTCTCCCATGTCCTCAAGAACTAAAGTGACTACTAGAAACTAGAATTATCCCATGTCCTCAAGGACTAAAGTTTCCTCTTCAGCCCCCGAGTGCTTCGATTAAGATCGCGTAGGCGATAGAGTTACTCGGGGGGGGGGGAGTTTCCTCTTCAGCCCCCAAGTGCTTCGATTAAGATCGCGTAGGCGATAGAGTTGCTTGCAGGGGGTTCCTCTTCAGCCCCCGAGTGCTTCGATTAAGATTGCGTAGGCGATAGAGTTTGCTCGGGGGGGGGGGGGGAGTTTCCTCTTCAGCCTCCGAGTGCTTCAATTAAGATCGCGTAGGCGATAGAATTGCTCGGGGGGAGTTTCCTCTTCAGCCCCCGAGTGCTTCGATTAAGATCGCGTTGGCGATAGAGTTGCTCGGGGGGGAGTTTCCTCTTCAGCCCCCGAGTTCTTCGATTAAGATCGCGTAGGCGATAGAGTTGCTTGGGGGGAGTTTCCTTTTCAACCCCCGAGTGCTTCAAGATGGCAGTATTTGGGAAACATTTATTTTATTGCGGTCAAGCGATTTACATGAGTTGCCAGTCATGTCCGACCGCTAGGGGCTATGGATAGAACATTCGCAAGTTTGCTACGTTCCATGGGTTTCCTACGTCCTCGTCTGTCTTTGGGTTCTTCAGCCTGTAGGCGCCGCCTCCGATGACTTCTGAGATTATGAATGGTCCTTCCCATTGGGGGGCAAGTTTGTGGACCTTATCTTGTATTAGTCGTAGGACTAGGTCACCTTTGTTGAAGGTTCTAGTGCGTAGTCGACTGCTTTGGTAGGTACGTAGTTTTTCTTGGTACCCTTCTGATTTTTTCAGGGCTGTGTCTCTTCCTTCGTCAGCCGTATCTTTGTCGTCTTGTAGTGCTTCTTCTGCTTCTTCTTCTTCGTATCCGGTGACCCGGGGTGCTCCGAACTTGAGGTCATGTGGTAGGACTGCCTCTGCCCCGTACACCATGAAGAATGGTGTGTATTGGGTCGCAGTGTTTGGTGTGGTTCGTAAGCTCCATAGGACCGCGGGGAGTTCTTCTACCCAGTTGCCGGCGGCTTGCTCGAGTGGTGCGAGGAGCCGTTTCTTGATTCCCCCACAGACAAGGCGGTTTGCTTTTTCCACCTGGCCGTTGGACTGTGGGTGCGCGACTGATGCATAATTAACTTTGATGCCCAGTTCTTCGCAGAAGTTCTGAAATTCTGCGGCCGTGAAGTTCGTTCCGTTGTCCGTGATGATGTTGTGTGGCACTCCGAATCTGAAGATGATCGACTTGATGAAGTTGACAGCCGTGAGAGCTGTAGAGCTGGTGATGGGCACTGCTTCGATCCATTTGGTGAACTTGTCGACTGCGACGAGCAGGTGTGTCCTTCCGCCGTTTGATGATTTATTTAGTGGGCCCACCATGTCGAGTCCCTAGGTGGCGAACGGCCAGGATAGTGGTATGGTCTTGAGCTCTGATGCGGGAGCGTGTGGCTTGTTGGCGAATTTTTGACAGGCGACGCAACGTCGCATGATTTCCTCTGCGTTTTTCAGGGCTGTGGGCCAGTTGTCTGTTGATCACCGTGTATGCCTTCGATTGTCGGCTGATGCGTCATGCTTCGGCCACGTCTTGTGGTAGCGTGCCTTCGATTAGGAATCGGAGGAACGGTTTCTTCCAGACAGGTCCTTCGAACTCTGTCGGGGCTGTGCTGTCGGATTTGCTGGTACTTGTGCCTTCTGATAGGGTTGTTGTTGCCACCTGCGCTATTTCTGTTGCGTCCTCGCCATCCACGACTGCTTCAGGTGTTGTTGCCTGAACCTCTATGGACCTCCGTTTGATGCTTTCGAGAAAAACGCCGGGTGGTACAGGCGCCCTGGTCGAACCGATGTTCGCGAGCTCGTCAGCTTCTGTGTTGTTGTCCCTGGTGATATAGTTGAGCTCACAACCGTCAAAATTTCCTTCGAGTTCGTTGTAGAGCTTTTGGTAGGTCGCCATGTTGTCGGCTATTGCGTTGCAGTTTCTCATTGTCGGCTGGACGACGAGATTGGAGTCCCCGTAAATTATGAGGCGAGTGGCTCCGCATGTTTTGGCCATGAGCATGCCATGGAGGAGTGCCTCGTATTCTGCTTCGTTGTTGGAGGCGTGACTGAAGTTGATCTGGAGGACGTATTTCATCTTTGTTCCTTTGGGGGAGATGAGTACAACTCCTGCCCTAGCTCCTTGTTGTCTTTTGGATCCATCGAAGAACATTGACCATGAGCTTGATAGGTCTAGGGGGCCTAGTGTTTGAACCTCCGTCCACTCAACCAGGAAATCTGGGAGTACTTGGGCTTTGATGGATGTTGGGTGCTTGAACTGCAGGTCTCGTGGGCTGAGCTTGATGTTCCACTCGGCGACTCGCCCGGTTGCTCCAGGGTTGTTGAGTATGTCGACGAGTGGCGCGCTACTCACGATTGTGATGGGGTGCTCGTCGAAGTATTGGGACACCTTCCTTGAGGTCATGACGATGGCCAATAGTAGCTTCTGATAGTGCGGGTACCGCTGCTGGGATTTGGTCAGGAGCATGCTGAGGTAGTAGATTGGTCTCTGGATGCTCTGGACCTTTCCTTCTTCTGTGCGTTCGACGACGAGCGCTGTGCTTACTACACTGCTGCGTGCTGCCACGTAGAGGTATAGCTTTTCTCGTTCCTTGGGTACCGCCGGGATTGGTGGGGTCGAGAGTGTCTTTTTCAGGTCCGCGAATGCTTGGCGGGCTTCCTCCGTCCACTCGAGTTTCTCTCCTTTCCTGAGCAGTTGATAGAAGGGCAGCGTGCGTTCTCCTAGCCCGCTGATGAAGCGGCTTAGGGTTGCGAGTTTTCCAGTGAGCTGCTGTACTCCTTTGACGTCGGTTGGTTCTTGCATGCGGGTGATGGCTTGGACTTTCTCGGGATTTGCCTCGATTCCACGGACAGAGACCATATAGCCAAGCAGTTTTCCCGCTGGTACGCCGAATGCGCACTTCTTTGGGTTGAGTTTGATTCTGTATTTTTTGAGCGCTGCGAAGGTTTCGCGCAGGTCGTCGAGTAATGTGGCTGCTTTGTAGGTCTTGATGACGATGTCGTCCACGTAGACTTGTACGTTTCTTCCGATTTGCTCCTTTAGGCAAGCCTGCATCATTCGTTGGTAAGTGGCGCCTGCATTTTTGATCCCGAAGGGCATGGTCTTGTAGCAGAATACTCCATAGGGGGTGATGAACGATGTGTGATCTTCGTCTTCTTCCTTCATCCTGATCTGGTTGTATCTTGAGTAAGCGTCAAGAATAGAGAGTAGATCGCACCCTGCTGTTGAGTCGATTATCTGATCGATTCGAGGCAGGGGGAAGTGATCCTTCGGGCAATGTTTGTTGACTGGTCTGTAGTCGACACACATGCGCAGCACGGTAGTGTCTTTCTTGGGCACCAGCAATGGGTTGGCTATCCAGGTGGCTTTCTTCGTTTCTCGGATGAACTGAGCGTCGAGTAACCGGTTGACTTCCTCCCCGATTGCTCTGCGCTTGGGCTCCGAGAATCGTCTCAGCGCTTGCTTCACTGGCCTCGTGTTTGGCTTGATGCGTAGGGCGTGTTCCGCAAATTCGCGTGGTATCCCAGGCATGTCAGCTGGGCACCAGGCGAATATTTCCCACTCGTCTCGAAGGAAAGCGACGAGAGCCGCCGCCTGTTCCTCTGGTAGGTGGGCGTACACGCGGACTGTTTTGTCCGGGTCCGTCGGGTGCACTTGGTGAGTGACTGTGTCGCTGTCGATGATGAAGTCACGTCTGTACTCCCTGGATTCGCTTCGGTTCACCAATGGGAAGGTACTCTTGTCCGTCATCATGGCTATTTCTCCGAGTTCTTGTTTGGCTCCGAATGTGTCGGAGATTCTGTGGAAGTCACGGTCCCATTGATCTGATTTGATGAAGCTTCCGTTGATCGTGAGGACTCCTGATGATCCTGGCATCTTGAGCTTGAGGTAGGCGTAGTGTGGGACCGCCATGAATTGCGCGAGTGTTGGCCGTCCCAGTATGGCGTGATACTGCGATTGCCAGTGGAGTACCTCGAACTCGAGGACGTGCTTTGCGAAGTTACGTCGGTTTCCAAAGACGACTTCGAGTTCGATGACTCCGAGGGATGTGGTTCCTTCTCCTGGGACTATCCCGTGCAACTCGGTGCTTGATTTTTTCCATACTGATCGTGGGATTAGCATCTTTTGCAGGGTGCTGGCGAAGATGATATTCATGCTGCTGCCTCCGTCCATGAAGACCTGATCCATGTCGTATCATCCGATTTGTGTATCGATCACTAGGGGTGCGTGCCCTGGTCTTGGGACTGCGGGTGGATGGTCGTCCTGTGAGAACGTGATGCTGGTCTCCGTGCCATGTAATTGGTAGACTTCGACTATGTTTATGCTCTCAGCTGCTCTGGCCTGCAGGCTTTGGGCGTCGCATTGTGCTTGCGGTGCTGTTCCTTCTTGGATCATGAGCACTTGTGCTTGCGACGGGCTGTGACGTCCTTCAGGGTTTGAGGTCGGCGATTGCTCAGGTCGTTGGTTGCGTCTGCCTTCTTTCTGCTTCTCCTTCTTAAGGTCGTCGGCTAGTTCGTTGAACAGGCGGCAGTCTCTCAAGGTGTAACCTGACCTGACGTGTCCCCAGTCATCCTCGAAGCTGTGGATCGTGCAGGGTCCTGCTAGCTGCTCTCTATCCGTGAGTTTGCTAGATCCGGCGTGCCTCTTTCTTCTCGAGATTCTGAAGATCTGCTCGTGATCCTCTGGCTGCTCATGGAAGCGAGGATCGGTTTCGATTCCTCGACTCATGTCTTGGTTCTTGATGAGGTTGGCGAATTCATCCGGCCTTCGATCTGGGTCGTAGTACTCGCCTACAGGTGTCTCGGAGTCGCTGCCTTGGTTGGCGGCTGATGCTCGTGCGACGGCGTGTCGTCGAGTGGTCGTCGGATGTGCGGCTGCGTGATGTGGCTCGTTCATTGGGGCCCCGCCGTAGTTATCCCATGCGTGCCTTTTGGGTCGTTAATTCCTTCTGCCTTGGCGGTGGTTCTGCTGATCGCCGGATTCGATCTCGTAGTCATCGTCTTGATGTGCGGCGGGTGCCCGGGCGGTGGTGGGTTGTCGGAAGATTTGCGAGTCCTCCGCTGCGCGTCGCAGTTCGTCGAGTGGGATTCCTTCGTAGAGGCCCCTCGCCGTTCTTCTGGGTCGTCGACTCCTTCGGCGCAGGCGCTGCACTTGGCCATTACCGTAGTATCGGTCCTGGCATGACTGTAGCTCGAGTGGTCTTGATGGGGTGGCGGAGATGTCCTCCGTGATCTTGAATCCTTCGAGTGGGCTAGGTCTGGTTCTTGCCCTTGAGTTGTGGCTTGCTGAAGACGGGACCGCCGAGATCGTGATCCCAACCTGCGTAGTTCCCACAGACGGCGCCAATTGACAGGGATCAACCCCGGCAAATCCCATGGCCAGGGACCCTGGGTTAGTCATGAGAGGCACAGGTTGGACGATAGCTCGTCGGCAAACAGGAAGGCTTGCTCCTGCTTGATATTATTGATAGGGGAGATGCGATTACAGTGGAGGCCAAGGCTGGAGCGCTCAAGGCTAGGGTTATAGGTGGGATTCGATGTATTTGGCATCGCCCCTCCCAACCCTTATATACCGGGCTAGGTCTCGGGGAGTTGATCTACGTGTACAGGTAAACTTTCCTAACCCTAGCTTGCTCCGTACGGCAGGTCTTCGCACCTTTCTTGTGAGTCGAGGACTCCTACGTCGGTGCCAACTAGTGGGCCGAGGCCGTATCTCCATGGGCCTTCTTCCTTCATGGACACCAGGTAGGGTCATACGTAGGAGTCGTTGGGTCACCCCCTCGTCACCCACCTCCAAATTGTGAAGATTGGGCCAAACCCTAGGCTTGCCCTATATCAGGAAGGTTTAGGGTTATAGAATTTGTAGGTTAGAGTTAAAATATTTCTTTAAGTTAAGGTCTAGATTTAGTTAGGGTTAAATTAAATACTAGGATTATGTGCTAAGCTTGGCATGTCTATTTAGATGTTTTATTTTATTTTCCATATGCATAAATCATATAGCTACTACTACATAACCTAAACCTCGAGGATGAACTACTCCTAATTCGTCATAGGAGCATCACGAAAGAGAGAGGGGCAAGAAAGTTGTTGGCGCACTTGAGTTGTTGTAATTATGTTTTATTAGATGGCCGGAATTGTTAGTGTACATCATATGGACAAGGAGGAATTTATAAAAGGCAGTTTAGATGTTGACTTGGATTCGGAATGGACCTTCGCTGGAAGGCGATGCATGTTAACTCCAAGCTTTGTTGGAGTGCATAATTGAAAATGATAGAGAGAGAGATCATATAGCTAGTACTACATAACCTAAACTTTTAGGATGATCTACTCCTAATTCATCTTAGGAGAATCTCAAAAGAGAGAGAGGTGGGGAAGAGAGTTGTTGATGAAGATGTCGGAGATGTTCCCAACGGCGCCCACGACACCTCCGGTGATGGACGATGGACCTAGGGGACGATGATCCTTGGCCCCCCTTCTTCAGTAGAGTTGGTGCTGCTATGGAGGAGCCTATCCCCTTATTTACGTCTTTTAAGGGATAGGTAATCTCGTCACAACAGATGGGGGCTTCAAAAATTAGGCTTTCCTCTCTTTTTATGAACACATACGATATTTCTTGACCTTTAGATCAATAACCCTTTGATTCAAAGGCTCTTGGGAACCTCAAGAAGCTTCCTAGGCCTTCTCTCTGTCCTCACAAGTTCATAGGGTCGAATAGTTATCAAATCAATCTAGTATGGTAAGAGTTGGAGTCAATCACGTCATCAACTTTTGGAATCCCATAATCAGTACTGGACCTTCAGCAAAATGAACTTTCAGACGCGTTAATGCTCCGTTTTGGATATGCCACCGCTAGGCCGTAACATGTCAATCTCTAAAAACTATCAGGTGGGACAGATTTTAGGAATTTCTAGATTTCACCTTAACAGAGGGCTCCCTTGTGATTTTTTGCAACATCAAAGTAACTCCTAACATCAAAGGGAAAAAATAAGAGCTTGTGCACTCTTGTAACTATTAATAGGTTAGAACAAATAATAATATAAAATGGTATAAATTCTATCAAAAGTATATGGAGGTGATTACATAATAGCATGAAACAATTAAAAATTATAGATACATTGGAGACGTATCAGGGATCCACTAAGAGATGTCCTTATAAGTCATTTCGGAATGTGACGTAAGAGTCCCATCATTAAAAATTTTACAATGAAGTCCTTCGCATTCTATAACTTCCAAAATGATGGATGAAGATTAAATCTTGAGTGTTTCAACAAAGGAACTCGGATATTTGCATGAACCAAGATAGAGCGTCCAATTTTGCATGCCTCGAGGCACACTACCTTGAGAGGGTATTTAAGACCTCAATTTGGTTGTGGTTGTTTGCATGAACCAAGATAGGGCAACTTGACTTCTCTTCCGAGGCGTTGGCCAGGCAAGACTGTAGCCTAGGTGACTTCTCGATCCATGCAAAAAACTTGGCTCGGCTATGTTATTAGAGCGGTAGTGTACTGTCGACAAGTTCTGGATGGACATAGAAGACAGATTATTCATGAAGTGTCTAGAAATATATTTTTGTATTTTCAAGACCAATTTTTATATTGTGAAGTTGGTTAATAGTGTGGTAGCTTTTAAAAATAAAAATAAATGAAAGCATTCTTAATATTATCTTTTATATCTAAATAGTTTTTCTTTGATCTGGAACACCTTGCATTCCAATTGCGAGGGATCGATCAAATCGGTGATCACAACGTAGGTTACATCAACTGGAAGGTCCATTTGACAAACTAATTGGCTATCATGGCTATCCTTGGACCCCAATCATTGAAAGCACATGCACTGGAAGAATACAAACTTTGGGACAGTACATGATCTCGTATTCAAGAAAATAATAGTTGTAAGAGGAACTTTGCTTCACGGAACAACACTTTGAGATGTCCATGATCTTGGACAGTAGAGGGAATGGCCTACTTCAAATTCATGCAATTTGGAACAGAACTCGCCCCATGCCATACAGCAAATTGAATGACCTTCAAAAGAGCCTCCGATTTAGCGTGTAACAGACTAGCCTAGTACCAAAGCTTGCATGTCACCGTTATGACAACATCACATGCACAGTCACGAGCAATGGCTTCTCTTCCTCCATCACCAGTGTCAACCTTAAATGTCGCATCCATGTTGATCTTGATATCATCCTGTGGCGGTGTTGATCATTTGTGAGCCTCTGAAGGCCGGTGTTTCACTTTTTGAGCTAGGAATTCCTTTCACTCTGTTGTGAGGTACCCCAATTGAGCTTGGAAGGCCATAAAAAATCATTTTCTTATTATGTTTGATATTGTTTTTCATCGACCACCACGACCATAGTAAGTAGACTGTCCAAAGTGTTACCTCTTCTGGAATCTTGAGGACATCCAAGAGCATCAAGCAAGGGGGTTTGACATTGGAGAAGTTGTTGTCGGATAAGCTCAAGTGCAAAACACCTCTTGACCTTCTTGACTTCCTTACAACACAGGAATAAATGACCTCCATCTTCCAACAACTTGTGATAGAGTATACAACGTGCGTTTAGCTCGACCCCGAGACACTCAACAATTTGATGGATATTATGCGCGAATATCCACATAAAATGATGGACTTTTGCAAGGAAGTGCACCTTCCAAAGTTTTTGCCGGAAATCTGCAGTGTTCAAGCTCCCAACCAAGCCCTTTCCCACTTGACGGAAATTTCATAGTTTTAGTAGTTGAACTTGGACTCTATATGAAAACCTTACCAAAAAAATCACTTTACAATCAAAGTGCCACGCAATAAAGTCATTATATTGGTCACTGATGAGAATGTTCAAGATTTGCATCATCAGGGGAAAATGTTTGGCGAATGAGTTCATGGTCCCACTAGTTTGTGTTGGGATTGATGAGTTGTGACGCCCCCAAAATCAATCCGTGTATAGTAATCATACACGCAGGGTACACGGCTGAGATTAGGGTGCCACGGTGAGAATATCACAGCACAACACTAAACACAAAAGGATAAACCAATATGTTACAATAAAGGGGGGGTCGTGCGAACCCGAATACATAAGTTATACAAGCCATAATATCTTAGTACAGACATAGTTAGTCAAGTTTTGCCTTAAGAAGGCTAGCACAAATAACATCAGAGATACAGATCGAAAAGGCAAGGCCTCCTGCCTGGGAGCTCCGAAACTACTCCTGGTCATGGTCAGCGGGGGTCTTGACGTAGTAGTAGGCATCTCCGGGGTACTCCTGCTCCTGGGCTCCAACGTCGACTGCAGCGGCCGATCAGGCAAAACATAAAGGGGGAAATAAAGAAAATGTGAGTATCTAGCATACCCGCGAGTCTTACGTCCGCTACTAAGCATTTATGCATTTGTATCAAATGGAAAGGGGAGGCTGTATATAGTGGACTGCAAGATAGAAATTAGAATAAGGGTAAGAAGCTAGGCCTATCGAAGACTAGCATCTTCTAACGAGTCTTGCAGCATGAGAAGAGAAACATCCAACAGTTCAATAGCATGAATGTAATAACAATGGAGCAGAAGTTGCTGCGGCATTGTATAATAGTAAGTAATAATGATTAATAATAATAATGCCTCCGAGTTCCCTTCCTCGACTCCCTGCGAGGAAAAAGACCCGGAACCATACATTTTAATAATAGTAGTTTGTAGTGGTAAGATCCAGCTTCAGTATAAAGCGTCCTGTTACCGTGAACATGGCTATTCGAATAGATTAAACTCCCTGCAGGGGTGCACTACTGTTCAGCCTGCACGCTCGGATCTCCAGGGTGGCGGGAACCTTGTTAGGGAACGCTCCACCGAAGCTATCCGACACGACGCAACCCATCCTAGGATCAACAGAGAGGCCCTCCGCCGGACTATATCCTATGCGCCAAGGGGTCTAGGATCCTCACCCTTGCATGCTCCTGCACGGTGCGTGGCTGGCCGGTGAAGCAAAAGAAAATCCAAATACACACCGCTCGAGCGAAGAAGACACAACTTCCCGGCGCAGGTCGCGGTACTGCTGACGTCTGAGGAGATTTCGGACAAACTACGACGCAGGGGAGCCCATAACTCCTTATCCCACGTGAAGGTAGTGCATACAAGCCTTTGCGGCCTCTCAAGTCATCCGCCGAACCATTTAGCATTTTAATTAACATGCGTGACAACCGTTATCGTTGCCTCGACTTAACTGACCCGCAGTCAACTACAGCAGTCAGGACCACCAGTACATCGGTGCCTGCCCTGTCTTCCCACCAAGTCTCTGTGGTTACCAACAAGGTGAACCGGCTCCTTACCTTATCTCGCGTGTGCTCTTGGTAGAGCTCGACTTTCGTGGTTTGGTAACTCTCGCGAGATACGAGCAGGGGCCAAGCACGCCAGTAACGTCGGTCGTACCCTCCCTGTCGTTCCCGACGCAATACCGCTCGCGGGCACCGTTGGGTCGCCCGACTTCTTACCTTTAAGGACAACCGTTACTCAGGTACCTAGAGCAGCTATACAGAGTCAACAACGAGTGGAGTGCAAGGATTACTCCTTGATAGCTCACACTAGATAGTGGCTCGGCAGAGCCGAGCTAGGGGGCCTTAGGCGGTGTCTGCATTGTACCGTACCTGTGCAGTTGTATATATTGTATCCGTGTTCACTCCCCTGAGTGGTCATAGCCCGCTATATAATCCTAGATAACAATGCGCAGGGCTCACTGCTGAATAATGCATAATTATAATAGGCAGCATAGGATAAAGGAGGTACATCAAGGGGCGATAAAAACAGGCTATGCAATTGAATAGGATTGTAATCGTAGCAGCAGCAGTAACAATGCCTAGTGCAAGAAAGTACGGAAAAGATTGGCGATATCTGGGGAAGAGAATGGCTCTGCTTGCCTGGTAGCTCGACGGTAGGGGCAGGGTCGTCGACGAAGTAGTCGTACCCGACAGCGGTGTAGTCAGCGATAGCAGCGGGGTCTACCGGAGAATAAAGGGGGGAGAAACAATAAATACACAACAAGAATAGCAATACAAATGCATGTCATAGAAGATACAAAGCAACGGGGCTCTAACGCAGTGCAAGGTGTATTGCTCGGAGCGGGAATTCATCCGGGGATGAACTGCCAGCTCCGGGTGATTACCGGACAGGGTGTCCGGAGGGGGAAGGGATCATTCCGGAGGTGTCGTGGACATCCGACAAACGTATGGGTCGAGTATCCGGGTTAGTTGAACTATTCTGAACAATTTTCGTGTTCAGAATAAATTCATCCGGAAAGTTTTACCGGCTCCGGGAATTACCGGCCGGATTCACTAGAGGGGGGAATGTTCCACGTTCAGTATGTTAGAGGGGTGCGGTGGGTATACGGGTAGCGTATTCCTAATCATTATGTTTTTCTGATCAAATTTGATGTATAAAATATTTTCATCGGAGTTACGGTTTAAAAGATATTGATTTCTGAAGTTTAAATCATTTAAAAAGCATTTTCTAGATTTCTTTTATTATTAAATAGCATTATCCACAACAGTGACATTTGACTGGTCAAACCTGACCAGTGGGTCCCACATGTCATAGACAATTATTATCAAAATGATTAATTTATACCTAATATTCCAAAGGAGCCACATGTCATAGACTATTAGCATTTTCTATTTTATTTTAATCTATTAAAACAGTGGGACCCAGCTGTCATAGGGATAGGTTTATTTTAACAGTTAATTAATTCCAGAGAGGTACTTAAAAGGGCTGGGCCCACATGTCAAACTCACAAGGGGGTATTAAACTAATTAGCCAGGGGGTTATTCTAATTGGGGATTAGCACTAATATAGGGTTGTTAGAGGGGATTATCCCTAATCTAATTAGGGCATGGCCCACCTGTCAACGAGCCAGCCACTTGTGCCCATCAGCTCGCGCCGGCGGCGAGCACAGGAGCACGGAGAGCTCCACGGGAGGCAAGCTCCGGCGACCAGATCGACTACAACGAGCACCATCTGAATGGGACAAGCACTGCGCGCGCGCGTGGGAGGCAGAGACCGGCCCGAACGGCCAAAAATGACGGAGGAGACTTCCTGGCGGCGGTCGGAGCGCGGCCTCCAGGCGGCGGACCTACGGGACCCGGGGGAGGGAGGGAAAGGGTTGGGGGGGGGGGGTCGTGAGCTCACCGGGAGCACGAACACGACGTCGAGGGAGTCGGGGAGGCACTTCCTGCGGTGAATTCGTGGCCGAGGACGACTACCGTGGCGGGGGAAGGAGCTCGATGGCGAGCTCCAACGGCGTCCAGACGTCGATTCGCAGCACGGGGAGACGTAGTCCACGACGAGGTGTCGGCTGGACATGCCGGAGCGGCGAGGCGGGGCCGTGGGCCGCGAGCACGTCGGCGGCACGCCAACGATGGCGCAGTCGAGCCAAGGAGAGGGAAGGGAGAGGCGAGGGGAAAAGGGGTAATCGAGGGCTAGGGTTAGGGATTCGCGGGAGGGGGCGCGTCCATATCCAGGCCGACGAGCCGTGGATGGCTGACAGCGAGCCCGGCGCGACCATGGCCGGCTCGGATGACTGCCACGCCATGCCCCTGCCTTCCCCCTGTACGGAGGTAGGGGAAAACCGGCATGGGTTGGGCTGTGGGGGTTCGGGGGGTGGAGGTGGGCTGCGCCCTGTGCGGTAGATAGGCATCTCCCTTCTCTTTTTATGTTTCTTTTCTGTCTTCTTTCGTGTGCAATTGTTTTATTAGGTTTTACCTTTTTGCAAAATGTGGTGCTGGTCCTAATATTATTGTTGCATATTACTGAGGTGCCACAAAAAGTTTTGTGCCCAAATAAATTCATTTGCATTTTGGTATTATTCAAAAGGGATTAAATGCCATTGTTTTGACACAATTTTGATTGGATTAAATTAGTAAAACATTTTAATAAATTATTTTTCCTATTTTGTCATGACCCATTGATTATTAGATATTTTATAAATATTTTTCCATAAATTTTCCTGCAACTTTTATACATCAGTTTTATTTTATTTTCTCGGGAAAATTTAGTAATGCTAACTTATTGATTTAAATTCTGTAATAGCATGTGGTTTATTTGCAACATTATGGACCTTCAGTTTTATCACCTTTAAAAGTTTGATTTCCACATTGTTATGGAATTTTTATTCGGGTTGAATCTGAATTAGTCATGTTCAAGAGTGATCATCACCTGCCTAATCATGGTGACTTGACAACAGTAAAAGTGATTACTGTAGTGTGACACCCGGGGTGTTACATGAGTTCTGAGACCTTTATGAGCGGATGTCTTCCTTGTAGAGTGCTCGATTGCTGGGTGAAAGTGCATTTACTCCTAAATGGTGTTTTGGTATTGTGACAATGTGGTTAGTGAGACTAATAACGGTTGTGAAGAGATGTATCTCAGGTCATTGGTCTCGTGAAGGATTATTATATTTGAAGGATGATTGGCCCCACTACAAAAACATAAAAGGTGTGGTTCTCCGACTGATCGAAGGATTTATTTAGGTTTGATTTGATTCGTAGGAAAACCGAACTACAAGAGGGGTCAGCGAGGTTAGCGTATGTGTGGGAACAAATTTTTCCTATGCCAGAAGCCACCCACCATATTGCTTGGAAGAAGCGTACTTGGATGTGCATTGGTCCTTCTGGAGGAATACCCATGGGATCAAGTGATACGTCCAAAATGCATCACTATTTTATATAGTAATTCTTTCTTATTCATTGATATATTTAATGTTATGATGCTATTCTTATGTTGTTTTCGCTTATTTTACACAGTTTGCAACTTTCCGGTGCCGAAGCAGCATATGCAGGATTCACCGGTAAAAATTGGGCGCTGAGTTGCTGAAGAAGAACACCTCAAAATTACCTAAAAATCGACGGAGGATGTTTTTCAGAAGATTGACGAAGACACGCAAAAGAGGAGCCAGAGGGGGGCCACATGGTGCCTAGGCCACCACCTGGGGCTCCCACCCTGGCCGCGCTGGGAGGGCGCCTGGACCCCTGGGGCCACTCCCGGCTCCCCCCTCCGGCCTATTTATTCATTTTTGTCTAAAATCCCAAAAATAGGGAGAGTTTCGCGAGTTCCGCCGCCGCTCCGTGGCGGAAACCTACAAAGGAGAAAAGATATCTTCGGTGGGAATATTCCGCTGGGGAGAACACCTCCCGGAAGGGGATATCGTCGCCATCATCATCACCATCATCACAGGCATCATTGAGATCATCATCAACATCATCCCCAACATCTGCACCATCTTCATCTTCATCAAATATAACCTCACAAGTCCAACTTGTGTTGTAATCCATACTATCTATCCTCTCTACTCTACCGTGTTGATTACTACCGTGTGATGAATGCTATTGAGTTTTGTTGGAGAAATATCATTGTGTCCAGATTTTTATCATCTATTTATCCCCACTAATCATGATCTTTTTTATGTCTTATGAGTAGTTACTGTTAGAGCAAAGTTTTGCCCCCGTGTGTTTTGGATATTGTTGGACAAGAAAGTAGAGGAACTAACAATATTTTCTAGTGTAAACAGTTGTACATGTTCCTGAAGGACAAGCTAGGTGATAAAGCTTCAGGGAAGGTCTTCAAGTTATCGAAGTATTACCCCCTTAGCGAAGCTTAATCACGAAGGATGACCCCCAAAAATGAAGGTGTCCTGAAGCTCAACTCATTGAAGGAAATGAAGAAGACGGCGCAAGACTTAGATGTTTTTGTGTAGTTCTTTTTCGGTTCTTTGAGTCATAGGACAAACCGTACTATCAAGAGGGGTATTTAGTTTGTGGACAGCGAAGTCATTGAGAAAATGCTCAGATCAAATCCAAACCAAGTAAGAAGCCTGAGCGAAGAAATCTCATGTGCACTGAGTTAAGTTTCGGTAGCAAAGACTTCGTTCTTTGGCTTCTGAAGCAGAACTAAGTCCGTGAGTCAGCTTTACTTGTTCCTCAAGTAAAGTTGCCCAGTGATGACAAATCCGACCGTTGTGGACACATGTCAAGCTATCACCTCGGGTCAATTTGGTCATTTCGCACCTCGGGATCACCAACTATAAATACGCCGCCCCCTCCTCCATTTGCGGATGGCTGCTCCAAGAATATTCCTGAGAGAGACTGAAGAGAGCACCCCAAAAACGCCACCGAAGCAAAACCCAAAATCCATAATACTGAAGCCTAAGTCCCATTGATCTGAGTAGATTCGAGATGACTTAGGTGAAAGCTTACTAGCCTTTTTATCTTGGAGAACTGCAATTATCCTAGACGGTTAGAGTGTTGTTCTTCAGAGAGCGAAGAGTAATTGTCGCCTCGAAGTCCAGTTTGTCAAAGGTTTCGGTGATTTCCTCAATAATCAACCACGAGTGAAGAACTGACCAAGCTCAAGGACTTTGGTGCAGTGGAGCAACGGACGGAGAGAGATTTTCTCCAGGTGTTCAATCACCAGTCCCTCCAACCAGACATAGCGCTTTGCAGAGCGTGAACTGGTCGAACAAACATCGCCGAGCCCCAGTTCGTTTTACTTCAAGATGTTACCTTCTGTATTGCATTTGCTTCGCAGTTATGCTTCAATGTGTTTTGATTCACTGCATTTAGTTTCTCTTCCAGTTCTACTTCGCTGTTCCGCACTACTTATGCTTCACTTCAATAGTTTCAGTAGAAAATTTTGAAGTGATCATTCACCCCCTCCCCCTCTGATCACATACTTGGACTTTCAATTGGTATCAGAGCTAGTCACTCCCTACACTCTGTGTTTTGGATTAACCTCCTGGAGTGTCTTCAAGTATGTCTTTCGCAGCTACTTGCTCCGGCGAACCTATTCCTATTTTCCATGGGAAGGACTACCCTTACTAGAAGGACAAAATGAAGAGAAATATCATGGCTATCAACTCAACTGCCTGGCAAGTTGTCTTGTATGGATTCATTGTTGCCGATGAGAAGGCCATCACTCCTGAAGAAGCAAAACTGATTGATCTTGATTCTGAAGTTTGGGTTTTCATCACCAATCACTTGACACCCGAAAAGTATCATGAAGTGAAGAATATTCCATCTGCCAAAGGTGTCTGGGACTATCTCGAAAAGATTGGTGAAGGTGTTTCTATCCAGAAGGATGCCAGAATTGACACACTCCGAAGCAAATTCTATCGCTTCAAGAGAAACGAGGGTGAAAAATTCAGCTCCATTTACAGCAGACTCACAGCTCTTGCTAATGAGTTGATTTCCCTCGGTGCTGATGACATTACTCCTCACTCAGTTGTAAGAACTTTGCTTCGCTCATTGGATGATTCGTTTGATCACATTGTGCTGATGATCAAGGAAAGGACTGATTTCAGACGTCTTGTTGCCACTGATATTCTTGAGAGACTCAATACCTTTGAAATGGAAGAAGATGAGAAACGTGACATAAATGGCTCTCGAAGAAAAACTCATGCTTTGAAAGCAAAAGCTTCGCGTCATTCTTCACCCGAAGTCAGTTCTGCTTCAGGTGTCGAATCTGATGATCCTGCAAGCATTGGAAAGGATTTAGCATTGATCATGAGACGCCTCAACCGCTTCCAAAGAAAAGATTTTTCTTCACCGAAGAAGAGTTATTCTTCAAGAAGCTCAACTCACTCATCTCACCGCTCATCCTCAAGAAGCTCTCCATCGAAGGACAACTGCTGCTACAAGTGCAAGAAGCCAGGTCACTACATTGCTGATTGCCCTCTGTGGGAAGCTGAGAACAAGTCAAAGCATTCGCCCAGGGACTCCTCTACCAAGTCTTACAGATCTTCCAGAAGCTATGAGTCCAAGAGACATGATTCCAGTTCGAGAAGAAAAAAGAAGAAAGATTCTGATGATAACAATAGGAAGAAGTATCACAGGAAGCGTGAGGGTTCTTCATCGAATACTCACTCGTCTCGGCGAAGAAGCTCTCACCGTGCCAAGGCCAATCTAGGAAAGGAGATGAACTCTTAAGACGAAGCCTCTGGCTCCGAAGCTGAATCAGGCTCAAGGTCTGGGTCTGGGTCCGAATCAGATGGTGTTGCTGATTTGGCATTCGCTTCAGCAGATGCTTCATCCAAAGCTTCGAGCTCATTCTTCACCAACAGCAGTAGTGAAGATGAATCTCCTGCATATTGCTTCATGGCCAAGGTGAAGGTATCTTCATCAAAATCTAACTATGATACTTCTGATTGCCCCTCATATGATAGTGATTCGAAGATAAGCTATGCTAAACTTGCTAAAATTGCTTCAATCGAACAAGATGAACTTGATTCGCTAAGCAAAACCATTAAGAAATCAGAAACTCTGTTGATCGATGAGATAGAGAAAGGTCAAACTTTGACTAATGAGCATGCAACTCTGAAGTAAAAGTTTGAAGAATTATCCTCTCGGCATGATCTTCTTTCAGTTGATTATGAGAAGCTCACCTATGAATTTCTTCAGAGGAAAATGGCTCTCGAAAGACTGAAAGAGGATCATGAAGAGTTGGAAAATGTCAATCTCTCTCTTATGGCTCAACAAGGTTCTGAAGCAAATCATAAAATTGATTCACCTTGCTTAACTTGTCTGGAACGAAGCAAAACTGATTCCAAAGGCAAAGCTCCTATTGTTATTGATGATACTAATGCCTCTGATGAGGAAAATCTTGCTGTTACGGAGGAACTCCTCAGGTTGAAAAACTTATTTGAAACAGGAATGTTCAAAAGTGTGCAAGGTCACCAATATCTTTGTGACATCCTCAGGAAGGCTCTCCTTCACAGGAACCCCAGGAATGAGGGTGTTGGTTTCGAAAGAAAGATAAACCCTGATGGCACTTACTGGAAACCTGAGCAGTATCCTAAGATTGTTTGGGTCCTAGCGAAGGAGAACCCCATTGATATAGCTAACCTTTCAGGTTTTGACTGTAAGATGAACAAATCTATTGTGCACGAATCACTTGATTCTGACTACAAGCTCATCAAAGACGAACAGGGAAAGGTTACAGCTGAGTATGTTGGTACTCCTCCTAAGAATGGCTTCTATAAGAGGCAGATATGGGTGCAGAAAGAACTTGTGGAAAAACTGCCTGCTAACCATACCATGCAGGGAAAGTCTTCGGTACCACCGAATCATTTCTATTCTCTTGAAACGAGAAATGATCCACTGGTGCCCGAATCAAATGTTCCGCAGAAGCAATACTATCGCACTGGTCGTCATACTTATCGTCCTCATAATAATCATACTAATATTGCATATGCTCATTCTTATCCTAACCATTCGCAGAGGACTTACATTTATGGTGTGCTTGATGGTACACCGAAGCAATACACTCATGTTCGATTTAATATTGCTTCAACCAGTGCTTCAACATCTTCTCAGTGACCTGCTCGTTTGTGGTTGGTTAAGAAGAACTAATTCTTCTGCAGGGCTATGTCTCCGGTGGATCCGAATGGGTCATGGATAGTGGTTGCACAAATCATATGACCGGAGAAAAGGAGTTATTCACCGAAGAAAAACTATCTCACTCTTCTCAGAAGTACATTACATTCGGTGATAACAACAAGGGTAAAGTTTTAGGTTTGGGTAAGGTTGCCATATCGAAAGATAAGCACATTGACAAGGTTATGCTAGTCCAATCCCTTGGATATAATCTTATGTCTATTTCTAAGTTATGCGATATGGGTATGCTTGTTCTGTTTTCTGCTTCGCGTTGTGTTGTCTTTTCACAGGATGACTATACGTTTGTCTTCGAGGGTTACCGAAAAGGAGATTTATAAATTGTTGATTTTTCTTTGGGCCCTGCTGTATCCACATGCTTGATGGAAAAAGCTTCATCTGGTTGGTTATGGCATCGAAGACTTGGTCATGCAGGGATGAAAAATCTTCATAATCTAGTAAAGAAGAACCATGTTATTGGCCTTAGCGAAGTAAAATTCGATAAGGATCGTCTCTGCAGTGCTTGTGAAGCTGGTAAAATTACGAAGAAACATCATTCAGCGAAGACAATCATGACTACTACTCGTCCTCTTGAATTGCTTCATATGGATCTTTTTGGTCCTCAAAATTATGCAAGCCTGGGAGGAAAAAAATATGGTCTCGTTATTGTTGATGACTTCTCTCGTTATACTTGGGTTTTCTTTTTGGATGACAAGAGCAAAGTTGTTGAAATCTTCAAGTCATTCGCTAAGAGAGCTCAAACAGAATATGAATTATCTCTGAAGCATATCCGAAGTGATAATGGAACTGAATTCAAGAATACTCATATTGAAGATTTTCTTGATGATCATGGTTTTACTCATGAGTTCTCTGCTGCTTACACACCTCAACAGAATGGTGTTGTTGAAAGGAAGAATAGAACTCTTATTGAAATGGCCAGAACAATGCTTGCTGAATACAAGACTCCTATCAGGTTCTGGGCCAAAGCAATTAACACAGCTTGTCATATCATCAACAAGGTTTACCTTCACAAGTTTCTGAAGAAAACTTCACATGAGCTTATCACTGGTAACAAACCAAATGTTTCATACCTTAGGGTATTTGGTGCTCCTTGCTTTATTAGAGATATGAATCATAGCTCCAAATTTGCCCCTAAGGCACATGAAGGTTTTGTTTTAGGTTATGGCCCAAACTCTCACACCTACAGGGTCTATAACTCTCACTTTGGGAAAGTTATGGAAACTGTGAATGTGAGGTTTGATGAAAATAATGGCTCTCAAAAAGAGCATTTGCCTCATGATCTAGATGAACAACCTCTTGATGAAGTTATCAGGTCCATGGCTATTGGAGAAATTCGTCCTGTTGAAGCTAATGCTCGTCAAGCTAATAGGGATGATGATGGTCCAATGTTCCCACACATAGCCCGGGGCGCTGGAAATCAACATCCTGAAGCTAATGATGAACAAGACGAAGAAGGACAAGGGAACAAAGGAAATGCTAATCCCGAAGGAAATGCTGAAGCTGAAGGTGAAGCAGATCCTGAAGCTGAAGCTGATCCTGAAGCAGAATCTGAGCCTGAAGCAAATTATTCAACCTTATCACGAGTTCGAAGAAGAGTTGACGTTGATTCGATCCTTGAAGAAATTCATCAACCAGGTCGTCCCACAACTCGCTCTCGCACTCGTTTGGCTAACTTCTGTGGAAACTTTTCGTTTGTCTCCATGCTAGAACCATCAAAGTTTGATGAAGCCATGAAGGACCCAGATTGGTTAACTGCTAAGCTCGAAGAACTTAACCAATTCGAGCGAAACAAATTTTGGTCCTTAGTTGATAGACCTGATCCCACGAAGCACAACATCATTGGTACAAAGTGGAATTTTCGCAACAAGCAAGATGAAGACGGTATAGTGGTAAGAAACAAAGCACGACTGGTAGCACAAGGATACACCCAAATCGAAGGTATTGATTTCGGCGAAACTTATGCTCCAGTTGCTCGTCTCGAATCCATTCGTGTTATTCTTGCTTTTGCAAATTTCAATGGTATTCTACTTTATCAAATGGATGTGAAAAGTGTTTTTCTTAACGGTGAAGTCGAGGAAGAAGTGTATGTCATGCAGCCTCCAGGTTTTGATGACCCAAAGAAACCCGACATGGTGTACAGGTTACACAAGGCCCTGTATGGGTTCAAGCAAGCACCTCGTGCTTGGTACGACACATTGAAGGATTTCCTTCTGAAGAAAGGCTTCAAACCAGGAACAACTGACCCAACACTTTTCACTCGATCTTATAATGGTGATTTGTTTGTATGTCAAATATATGTAGATGATATCATTTTTGGATGCACTAACACTGAAATCAGCGAAGAATTTGCCAAAATGATGTCGAAGAAATATGAGATGTCAATGATGGGTGAATTGAAGTTTTTCCTTGGACTTCAAATTCGTCAACAGAAGAATGGCACCTTTATTTCTCAAGAAAAATATCTCAAGGATTGCCTGAAGAAGTTTGTTCTCACTGAATGAAAAACTATTAAGACTCCAATGCCTACCAATGGCTTCTTAGATGCAGATGAGAAGGGCAAAGCCTTCGACCAGAAGAAATATCGGTCTATGATTGGATCTCTTTTATATCTTTGTGCATCTAGACCTGACTTTATGCTTTCAGTATGTATTTGTGCTCGTTTTCAGGCCAATCCAAAGGAATCACATCATACTTCTGTAAAGTGAATTCTTCGGTATCTTTCTCACACACCAACCTTGGGCTTGTGGTATCCCAAGGGAGCTCAGTTTGATCTTGTTGGCTATTCTGACTCAGACTGGGCTGGTGATTGTGTGGATAGGAAATCAACTTCAGGGACTTGTCATTTCCTTGGAAGATCACTTGTGTGTTGGGCTTCAAAGAAGCAAAACTGTGTTTCAATATCTACTGCTGAAGCTGAATACATTGCTGCTGGATCATGCTGTACTCAGATTCTATGGCTGAAGCAAACACTGAAGGATTATGGTATTCATGTGAAAAAAATTCCACTTCTATGTGATAATGAGAGTGTAATCAAAATTTCTCACAATCCTGTGCAGCACTCTTGCACGAAGCATATTGACATTCGCCATCATTTTCTTCGTGATCATGTTCAGTGTGAAGATATTGTTATAAGTCATGTCAGAACTGAAGATCAACTGGCTGACATATTCACGAAACCATTGGATGAGAAAAGGTTATGTGCGTTAAGGTGTGAGCTCAATATATTGGACTCACGAAATGTACTATAAGACCGAACCTTTACTCTTGTATATACTCATTTACTTCATTGTTTACTTTTGAGTTTCGTTGTTGTTTTTTCTTCGTTTATTTTATTTTATATCGCTTGGATTTAGTCCTCTAAACTTATCACCTTTTGCTTCGTTTGGTTTTTTCTTCGAGGTGATAAGTTTCGGACCCTACCCCTTCTATTATTCTTCTTTCTTATTCTGTCTGTCCTAAGTGGTTGAGCACAATTGAAACGGAAAGTATTTTGCTTCGAACATCATTGAGTTCAGAATCAAATGCTTCCAATTTTTATCGAAGTTTTACTCAAGTCGAGGACTTATTCTTCAGTCGTTGAGATCCCATCAAATCCGGGTCGTTGAGATTTTGTCGCGAGTCGCCACGAAATCCACGTCGTAGAATCCGGAGAGACGGACGCTGGGAGCCGTTCGATCTGATCTGACAACTCCTGTCAGACCGACCTATATAAGGCATCCCACCCCAGGGAATCCATCTCACCTCCTCATTCTCTTCTCTCCGGAACCCTATCTCACGAGTGCGCCGCTGAGCTCTTCGTCTCCGTCGCCGTTCTCGCTGCTTCACTGCCGGAAGAGCGCCGCCGTGACTTCACGCCGTCGACGAGCACGTCCTCACCGCTCATCGCCGCCGTAGTAGCTCGTCGCCATCGAGTTAGGGTACGCCGAGCCCTCGATCCAATCTCTTCTTCTCTTTGCTCTTCCTCTTCTCGATCGGATCCAAGTTCTTAGGTTTATTTTGGGATGATTTCCTTAGGTTTCTTTGATCCGTTGGATCGTTGCACTGTTGGGAAACTTGTTTCTCATAGCAAAAGCTTCCCATCCGATTCAGGTTAGAACTTAGGGTTAGATGCTGTCTGTTCTGTGTTAGGGTTTGACACTCGTTTGAGGTTGCTAAGTCTAGCTCAGAACAGATTGGATATTTCTCCCATATTCTTCACTGAATCTCTTGTCAAAACTTTTTGTTTTTGGATCAAAACTTTTGCTGGTGCTCATTCCATACTTGCCTTTTCCGTCGCTACCTTTATGCTTTTCACAGGATGTTTGCAGAGTTAGGCTTCGGGAATGAGTCACCCAATCTTGACCACATCAACGAAGCAGAACGGTCTGCTCCGAAGAAGAAAGGTGGCAGAACGAAGGAAACAAACAATGCCAGAGGCATCCCCGAATCCATTCGCCGTGAACTGGGGTATGCCACGCCTCCTGAAGAAACCAAGGATCAGCGCAAGAATCGCTTGCAAAACATTCGCCGGTACTGGGATGTTAGATGGTACAAGTACAAGAGCATTCCTAACTGGAAGTGGGCTTTGCAATTTGCCTTCAGTCCACCCTTTCAATATACTTCGGCCATGTGCAGTCAGTACACCGAAGAAAATCCCCATTTATACTACCCAGTTCCACCAAAGTTTCCACAACCCAACACTCTCAAGACTCCAGCTGACTATCCTGAAGAGGAAGAACGTTTGAGGATTGCTGCTGAAAACAAGAGACTGAAAGAAGAGAAGAAGGCAGCCAAGTTGGCTGAAGTTGAAGCCCATGATGTTGGGACTAGCTCGAAGAAGAAGAAGAAGAAGCTGAAGAACAAATCTGCTTCTCCTCCTCATGCTACCACAGAAGATGAAGAGCAAGCAAGACAAGAACAAGCAGCTCTGGAATATTCGATGTTGGACGAATCAAATGCTGCTGACAACGAATCAGAGTCTGAAGCAGATGATGAATCTCATGATCCTGCTCCCCCCAAGAAGCAAAGGCTTCGGATTCCTCTGAAGAAGAAGCCAGGAGAGAAACCTGCTGCTAAGGGGATTTCTATTCAAGACCCCAAGGACAAGTCTTCTGCTCGCCCCACCATTGATTTATCAAACTTGGTGGTTGCGAAGCCCTTGGCCTCCAAGCCACCGGCTGATGCCCTCAACACTGAGAGGCGATCGAAGCAGAAGCATGACCCTGCTAAGAAGCAACAACCTGCAAAGGCTTCAGCACCAACGAAGCCCAAGCAGTCTGCCGCACCAAACCCTTCAGCGAAGCGAAATCTCACTGAAGAAGAACTGAGACAGAAATACCTCGAAGAGGCACTTGAGCGCAATATTCTTGCTAGAAGCTCTGCTGAAAAGAAGAAAGCAACTGAGGAAGATGCTCAAAAGCAAAAGGAGTTGGACTCCGCCAGATTGGCTGCAGAGAAGGCTGAGACGAAGCGCAAGCTCGCCGAAGCCGAAAAGAATGAAGAGAAAGTTGCCGCTGAAGCTAAACAGCTGGCAGAGCATGAAGCAAAACGTAAGGCCACTTTAGATGGCCTCAGGACAAAGAAAGCTCAGAAAGCTGCTAGGGCAAGTCAGAAGAAGCCCATAGTTGATATGACTCCCCCCTCTGGAGCTATTCCATCGAAGAAGAAAGTCATATCTCTGCCTGAAGCTCAAGCTGAAGCGGATCACCACAGTGACCATCAGTTCCCTGACCCACGTGAAGGCGAACTCTGGGATCAGTTGGGCATCACTGAAGCCCTTTGGGAGAAATGTGCTGCTGAAGATCCGGAAGTTGTTGATCTTGGAGAAGTGTACATCTCAAGCTCCATCGAAGCAATGATCTCCGCAATGATCAATCAGCGGAAGGATCTGCATTCTAGAAATAGGGCTGAAATCAAAAAGATTCACAACTATCAGAAGCAAGCTGAATCTAAACCAGATGAAGAATTCAAACAACACGCTCTGAAATTTCTTCAACAAGTGACGGACGTAAATTCCACCACCAAGAATAATATCAAAATCTTCAAAGGCAAAGTCAAGGCCGTTGTTGATGAAATTGTGAAGACCCATAATGCATCCATTATGGAAAGGGATTCAAGGAAGCGGAAGGCTTCGCTCGAAGCAGAACCAGTTGTTGCACAACCATCGGCTGCAAAGCCCACTGCTTCAAAGGCTTCAGACCCTTCACCCAAGAAGAGAACCACTAAAAAGCGGAAGGTTACTTTGGCTTCAGCTGCTGACATGGACACCAGTGATGAACAACCGAAGGAAACTCCTGAAGCAGTTCCCACTCCTACACCGAAGCCAAAGCCATCCCAGCCCATACCAAAACCTTCAGCTCCACCCACCAAGACTCCCACACCTCCTCCTACCAAAACCACCCCCAAACCAACTCCACCACAAAGAGCTCCTACCCCTACTCCAACACCTGCACGAACTACCACACCGATTCCACCCCGTGCACCCACACCCATCCATGCTCCAACCCCATCACCGCAAAGGATTCCCACTCCACCAGTTGCTCCGGACCACCTCCATCACCTCCCCATGAAGCTAATGCACCATCCCCAACCCACTCCAGAACACATGTCACCCGAGATTTTTCTCCTGCCAGAACTTCTCACGACTCCGAATCCAATGTGCCTCAAACCGAAGCACATGACGACGAAGAAGAACAAGTTCAGATATTGAATCTATCGCAAGAGCAAGCGCTTATAGTCGCTCAATCTGCTGGCCCTTCTAGAGCCAATCCAATTGCTCCTCTGCAAAGGTTTCGCGCGCATTCGCGCCCCTGCCAAGATACCCAGCTTGACTCCAATTACCCTCGTGAAACTTTTCCTATTTTCAAGGGTGCTGGTTATTCTTCAAGGCATGGCCCGGACTTCAACTTGGAACAGCATCAGAAGCGCCACCATTTCTTTGGTGTCAGTCCGTATGCTTCAGATCGCACCGCAGATGATCTTCGCTTTTGGACTGCAGAGCAACAAATCCTATACACCAAAGTCTTCTGTCAGCAAGGAGTTCTGTTTAGGCATAAATTTCTGGGTATGCGAAGTCTGTCCACTGCCACTTTCTTTCAGAACGTTGCCGAAACCATTGAGAATCAGAATTTGACTCAGTTGTTTGCGTTAGCACTCCCTTCAATTCTGAACTTATCAAGCAATTCTATGCAACTCTCTATGTTTCTGGTGATGCAAATGAACCCAGCTCATGGACGCTGGAATGGATGATTCAAGGCAAAGTCTTCAGGATGTCCTCTGCCGAATTCATGGAGATAGTGAATATTCCAAGGCATTCTGGAGTCCAAGAAAAGATTCACTTAGAACCTGATCTGGATGAAGAAGAATTTGCGACTCTGTTGGACACTGAAGTCTCTGCAAGCTATTTACCTGAAAACATTCGTCCGACGCATTTGAACTTCATCTCAAGGACTTGGTTCTACATCTTGTCCAACTCATTGATCCCACTGAGTACTTCTTTGGAAGAATAGAACATTTATCCAGAGACAAGGCATGCCATTATGAAGCTCACTCATGCTCTCATCTTTGAATTTGAAGACTGCTTCATTAGGAACTTGGTTCATGCAGCAGAGCTACCATTCACACTGAAACCTTATGCTCCCTGGCTGCAAGTTGTTTGTGACTATGGCAGGAACGAAGACTTTGTGGCTCGCCATCACCCGAAGATTTTCTTGCCACCAGTGCGTGACACTTTGGCATTGCTGCGGAAGCCCAATGATCCTTTTGCCACATATGTTGGTGTGCGCCATGAAGTCAATGAGCGAAACTTATCCAAGCAGTTCCAGAAAGACTGCCATCTTTTTGAAGTTAATCTTCGGTCGCAGCAAATGCTTGAAACCTACATTGAAGCCAATCAGCGCCAGATGCAATTTCTTGCTAATGAGATAAACAGAGTTGGCAACATTGCACTCAACAACAATCAGTATTTGCGTGTTCTCAAACGTCATTCCTGGAAGGGGCTCCGGAAGTTCAACTCTTTCAAAGGCCTTCGTAAAGATCGCATCTACAAAGAGTATGAGCACCTCCAGCGAAACTTTTCCCGTGATGATACGGTGGACCGCCCGAATCAGAAGATCCCTCCATGCACAAGATTGATGAAGTATTCTTTGTCAACGAAACTGAACCCATCCGGCCTGATACCGTCTCCGAGAACGACTCCATTACTTCAAAGGACGACGACGGCCTCGACGACAACGACCTCGACATCAACCTCATCACTCAGACGCGCCACGAAGCTCTTCCTACGTCTTCTTCTGCAGAAGAATCCTCTCGCGATCAGTCTTCATCGGATGAGTCTTCGTCAATCTCTGCTTCGTCGGGTTCCCAGGGTGCTGATGCCGCGCAATAGATCTCTTGAACCTTTTCTCAACCTTTGTCCAATCATTGAATAAAAGGGGGAGAATGAGGGCATCGATGAGTTAGATTTGCATCGGGGAAAGGGTTTGCTATTTGCTTTTGCTTAGTTTGGTTAAGTTACAACAAACATTCCATTCTCTTCGATTGGGTTGTAACTTAAGTTTAAGTCCTGCTACTCCTGTGCTACGCTTAAGTTTTAATAACCCCTTTGCTTGCAAGTATTGCTTCGTATCTTCTATCTTGAAGGTGGTTATTATTTTCTAAGTCACAGGTCATTGGAAGCAATTGCATACATTCCTGGATATATATCTTCAAATGCAATTGTGATCGCTAAGATATTTATTTTGCTCTCCACCGAAGAAATTTCATACAAGCATTAACTTCGATTATATAAATCTTCGATGCTTGCATTTAGGGGGGGCCAAAAACTTCATATCTTAGAGTTTGTCCCATCACTTCACAAAAACTTCAATATCTTTTATCAATGCCTGTTTTGTCAACAATAGTCCAAAAAGGGGGAGATTGTAAGAGCAAAGTTTTGCCCCCGTGTGTTTTCGATATTGTTGGACAAGACAGTAGAGGAACTAACAATGTTTTCTAGTGTAAACAGTTGTACAGGTTCCTGAAGGACAAGCTAGGTGATAAAGCTTCAGGGAAGGTCTTCAAGTTATCGAAGTATTACCCCCTTAGCGAAGCTTAATCACGAAGGATGACCCCCAAAAATGAAGGTGTCCTGAAGCTCAACTCATTGAAGGAAATGAAGAAGACGGCGCAAGACTTAGATGTTTTTGTGTAGTTCTTTTTCGGTTCTTTGAGTCATAGGACAAACCGTACTATCAAGAGGGGTATTTAGTTTGTGGACACTGTAGTCATTGAGAAAATGCTCAGATCAAATCCAAACCAAGTAAGAAGCCTGAGCGAAGAAATCTCATGTGCACTGAGTTAAGTTTCGGTAGCAAAGACTTCGTTCTTTGGCTTTTGAAGCAGAACTAAGTCCGTGAGTCAGCTTTACTTGTTCCTCAAGTAAAGTTGCGCAGTGATGACAAATCCGACCGTTGTGGACACGTGTCAAGCTGTAACCTCGGGTAAATTTGGTCATTCCGCACCTCGGGATCGCCAACTATAAATACGCCGCCCCCTCCTCCATTTGCGGGTGGCTGCTCCAAGAATATTCCTGAGAGGGACTGAAGAGAGCACCCCAAAAACGCCACCGAAGCAAAACCCAAAATCCAGAATACTGAAGCCTAAGTCCCATTGATCTAAGTAGATTCGAGATGACTTAGGTGAAAGCTTACTAGCCTTTTATCTTGGAGAACTGCAATTCTTCTAGACGGTTAGAGTGTTGTTCTTCAGAGAGCGAAGAGTAATTGTCTCCTCGAAGTCCAGTTTGTCAAAGGTTTCGGTGATTTCCTCAATAATCAACCACGAGTGAAGAACTGACCAAGCTCAAGGACTTTGGTGCAGTGGAGCAACGCACGGAGAGATATTTGCTCCAGGTGTTCAATCACCAGTCCCTCCAACCAGACGTAGCGCTTTGCAGAGCGTGAACTGGTCGAACAAACATCGCCGAGTCCCAGTTTGTTTTACTTCAAGCTGTTACCTTCTGTATTGCATTTGCTTCGCAGTTATGCTTCAATGTGTTTTGATTCACTGCATTTAGTTTCTCTTCCAGTTCTA
Source organism: Bromus sterilis (assembly GCA_950022295.1). Lineage (NCBI taxonomy): Eukaryota > Viridiplantae > Streptophyta > Magnoliopsida > Poales > Poaceae > Bromus > Bromus sterilis. Next base: position 150,032,844 of record OX465596.1, on the reverse strand, counting down.
CTTCGCTGTTCCGCACTACTTATCCTTCACTTCAATAGTTTCAGTAGAAAATTTTGAAGTGATCATTCACCCCCTCCCCTCTGATCACATACTTGGAATTTCAGTTACTTTAGTTCTTGAGGACATGGGAGAAGTCTAGTTGTTCGTAGTCATATGATGTTGTAGTAATAGGTGTTGCTTGATATTTAAGTTGTGTTGTTATTTTCCTAGTGATGTTGTGTGAGTCGAACACTCAACACTTCGCCTTATTAAGGACCTAGGGGAATGCATTGTGTATAAAGAATGCTTACAGTGGGTTGCCAGAGTGACAGAAACCTGAACCCCAGTTCGCACGCTTTTGCACAAGGGAACAATGGATCATCGATCGTATTGCTATGGTTAGGCTTTTGCCTTAATTACTATCTTGTATTTGCGGATGCTTGCAAGGTGTTTAATCATAAGGGTGCACTTATCTTAGTCTAGAGGGTGCACTAGCATAGATCCACCCACTCAACACTTATCAACACAACACATAGTACCGATACGGAATATGGAAAAAGCACGTGACAATTTCTCCCGTGTGTCCTCAAGAACGCTTTGGACTTTATAAGTTCAGTTGCTAGGCCTCTCCTTTGTTCGAAAGGATTGGGCCACTTGTTACTCTTTTGTGCCTTTTAATTTGCTCGCTTTTACCTTTTTGTTGCTTATATCGAAAACCCCTAAAAAGTCATCTTTCAGTTCCTGCAGCTATTTCTTTACTAAAGTCACTTACCAATACCTTCTGCTCCTCATTGGGTTCGACACTCTTATTTATCGAAAATGCTACAAACGATCCCCTACAGTTGAGGGTCATCAAGTACTGTTTTCTGACGCCGTTGCCGGGGAGCGTAGCACTATTAGTAAGTGAATCTCGTAAGGAAGTTTTTATATTTTTGTTTTTGTTTTTCCGTTGATGCTTTTGTCCTTATGTACACCTCTACTCTTGGACTGTTGTTTATGGGGAAACGCCCCACGACTGTGGTGGTCACTCCTACCCCTACTGAAAATGTGCCTTACAAAATACCGTATGGTATTATCAATTATGTCTTATCTAATCGTTATGCAGGAGATAGACATCCAGGTGAACACTTGATATATTTAACACAACGATGTTTATTATTTAAGCTTGCAGTTGTGTCATTGGAATTCGTCATGAAGAAATTATTCTCCATGTCACTTATAGGTAAAGCTTCATATTGGTATAAGCTCCTCGATAACTCACATCTACATAATTGGGAAGAGCTTATGTCTCTCTTTTATACAAAGTTTTACCCTCTTCATGAAATCCATCGAGACAGGAATTACATCTACAACTTTTGGTCTCGCGACGGAGAGAGTATCGCTCAAGCTTGGGGGAGACTTAAATCCCTAATGTTCAAATGTCCTATCCATGAACTCCCCAAAAATATTGTACTTACAAATTTTTATGCCAAGCTTTCTCGTCAGGATAAGGAGATGTTGGATGCCTCCTCTAGCGGGGTATTCCAAACAAGAAGCGTCGAGGAGAAGTGGGATCTCATTGAGAGGATCCAGAAGAATACTGAAGACTGGGAAATCGATAAAGGTATTGAACCTGCTATAAATTATGAGCATGATTACATCGAGAGCTATGTGAAAACTGATTATTTTAATACCTTTTGTTATAAGATTGGTCTTGATTCCCAGCCTATGATTGATTTTTGTAAGAACTTTGCCTCTCACATTGAATCTTCTAAGGAGGAGAAGGATCAGTATCATAAACCCTTTAAAGAGTTACCTGTTGATATTCATGTTGCTGACCCTATTCTGCCTGCAGTTTTTTATGAAAAGCCCCCTTTTCCTACAAGGATGAGGGAGCACTCTTTTGTGACAGGCATAATAAATAAAATTGAGAGAAGAACTGACAAACCCGAGGACCTGATCAAGGTCGATCCTCAAGTCGCGATGGTTAAAGATTTAGTTACTAATGATGTTTCAGATTCCAAGATAATTTTTTGTGTTGTTTCAACTAACATTTTCACAGCCAAGAATAAGAGTCCAATTTCAGGTACACCAGTTGTATCTGTCAAAATAGGAGATCACAACTATTACTGGCTTTGCGATCTGGGGTCTAGTGCTAGCGCTATTCCTTATTCACTCTATCAGGAGATCATGGGTGAGATTTCACCCTGTGAACTTGAAGAGATCGATGCTATTATTTATTTAGAAAACAAAGAAACTATCTCTCCCATTGGAATTGTGAGAGATGTTGAAGTCCTATGTGGAAAGGTAAAGTATCCTACTGGCTTTCTCGTACTTGGTTCAATGCAAGATAATTTTTGCCCTATTATCTTTGGTAGACCTTTCCTCAGCACTTGTGGTGCTATTATAGATTGTAAAAAAGGTAAAGTTTCTGTTGAATTCAATGGTGAGCCATATGAATTTAACTTTTCTAAAATTTCCAAGCAACCTCGTGCTACTGATTTACCTAGTGATGATAAAATTATTGAAAATATTGCTTCTATTGCTATGCCTCCTAATGATCCTTTGCAGCAATATATGGAAGACCACGAGAATGATATGCATATGCCGGAAAGAAATGAATTAGACGAAGTATTTGCAAGACAAGCTGCTATCCTGAAGCACAATATTCCAGTTGAGCCTTTGGGGATCCTAGCACAACCAAAAGAAGACCCGTTGTTTGACCTTAAACCATTACCCGATACGCTCAACTATGCCTATTTAGATGATAAGAAAATATATCATGTCATTATCAATGCTAACCTTTCAGGATTTGAAGAAGAGCGATTATTGGAGACACTTCACAGACACCGAGGTGCCTTGGGATATACCCTTGACGACCTTAAGGGGATTAGTCCATCGATTTGCCAACACACTATCAATCTCGAGCCCGATGCTAAGCCCGTTGTTGATCATCAACGACGGCTGAACCCAAAGATGAAGGACGTGGTTAGGAAGGAAATTCTGAAGCTTCTAGCCGCAGGTATCATCTATCCTATAGCTGATAGTAGGTGGGTAAGTCCAGTTCATTGTGTTCCTAAGAAAGGAGTTATGAAAGTTGTTCCTAATGATAAAAATGAACTAATACCTCAAAGAGTTGTTATTGGATATAGAATGTATATTGATTACAGCAAGTTGAACAAGGAAACTAGGAAAGATCACTACCCGCTGCCCTTTATTGATCAGATTCTAGAGAGGAAGTCAAGATTATCACTGCCCAACAACAAGGAGGTCCAAGCAATCCCATCATGGTGGGATCTGTCCAACCTCAATATGATCTTTCTCTTAATCTTTCAGGGCCTCCCACTTCACTTGAAGATCAAAGTATGATCTCCACCATCTCCGAGGCTTATCGCATCACCAACCAACTCTGTGAAGATTTCCGTGTACTGAAAGTACAAGTGGAAGTCTTGGAATCAGAAAATCGAACCCTTCGCCGTGTCATCAGTGATCTGAAGAATCAACAACAAAAAGAATGAGGAGTAAATCTCCTTGGGTAATGGCATCCCCTCAGCTTGCTCGAAGCTTGGGGGAGTGTCCGGTATCTTTATCTTTATCTTAGTCTTTTAGAGTCAAGTAGAGTCGTATCATGTCTAGGGAAGTTATTATATGAAATAGGTGTTTGAATTGAGGTCTATCACTCCTTCTGTGGAGAGTTTGTATCCGGGAGTGTGGAGTCGTCTATGATGGAATTTTAATGAGAAGTCTATTGGTTCCTTCGCTGCACTCAGTATTCTCTTTATGCAATCGACCTTATATGATGATTCTTATGGGGAGTATTGACCTTATATCAGGTATGGCTTTGAAAACTTTATGTAATTTTGGAAAACATATCTTTGGTCTTGACAACATGCATGTTTTCCCATGTAGCGACATAGCCAAAACCTGTATGTTATTATGCTTGAAGTGTTATGTTGACAAGGAAGACAACTTGATGTGTTATGCTTACCTTAATGTTATGCTTTATATGTTTTGCATCTAAGTTAGCATCAATTGTCTGTTCTCTCAAAGACTTTTCTAGCCAAACTCTTCGCCTAGCAGATTTTTTCTTGTGCATCCATATGATACGTCCCAAACGTATCTATAATTTCTGCTTGCTCCATGCATGTTTTGTGTGACTTTGCCATGTTTTTCTTGAACTTTCATACACTTTTTTATCATATTTGGACTAACCTATTAACTCAGTGCACCCAGTTGCCAGTTCCTGTTTTTCTGCTGTTTTTGTATTTCAGGTTTTCCGGCCATTAAAAGTGCCCAAAAAATCCCGAAAAAATTATAAAAAATATCAGTGTCACGGAAGCTTCCGGAATAACCAAGATATGGCAGGAGAGCCACCACCGGGGGCCCAGGAGGGTCGCTGGCGCGGCCCCACACTAGGCCGCGCTAGGAGGCCTCCTGGCTTCCTGGTGGCCCACCTCGGTGCCCCCCTTCGCCTATATTTACCCCCACACCCCCGTGATGGAAACCCCTAATATCGATCTGCTATTCCTGTTCTCCTCTCTGTTCCGCTGCCACAGCCGTTTCAAGATCGGGGCTGCCAGGAGAAGCTGCCCCGGCACCCTGCCGGAAGGAGGAATCCCCTCCGGGAGACCATCCATCTCCATGGACGCCTCCCGGATGTGCCGTGAGTAGTCCCCCTTGGACCATGGGTCCGTGACCAGTAGCTATGTGATGTACTCCTCCCCTCTTTGTGCTTCCACTTTCGAGACCTCGAGAGCTGCCTCACATGATCGAGGCGCTTTTGTAGTTTTCTATGCTGCTATGTTGATTTTGTTGGGATCTCATGGATTATGAGATTATGTTCAGATTGTGATGAGTAATATATTTGGTTCTCTTTTATATTTGTGTTCTTTAGTAAATTCTTGCATGTTCTCCGTTGCTGTGTTTTACTTTGGCCAAGTGATTTGTTTTAACTCCAAGAGGGAGCGCTATGCTTGATTGTGGGTTAAGCCCCTTGATGTCTAGCTTGAGTGACAGAAACATGAGACTAGGGGATGTGTTGTTGCCACCAGGGATCAAACAACGGTGCTTGTACTTGCGGGTGCAAGGATTGTTTACTTTACGCATGGTTCTTTTAATGCAGTTGTCTGTTGCTTTGAGTTTACACTTTGGGTGGGATTCACAACTTAATACCAGCGAGATGTTCTCGATAGATATCTCAAGGTGGATGATTCGTAGTAGATGCAGATGAATTTTGGTCCACTTACCTTGGCGTACTGCCCATTGCTTTTGTGCTTCTTCCTTTCTTTTGTAGCATAGTTAGCATTGCGGTGTATTTATAATCCGGTCAATTTCCCAGCTATGATTTGTTTACCTCGGTAGCACTTTTATCATCTTTTGGGAGAGAGACATCACTAGTGAACATCACGGGACCCCGGTCCATATTTACATCATTGTTTACACCTTCAATTTACTTTAAGTTCTTACTTTCAGTTGCCACTATTATCATCTCTTGCGTTGATCCTTTGTAAACAGCAAGGCCGGAGGAATTGACAACTCATCTGTACTCGTTGGGAGCAAAGTTATTTCATGTGTCTGCAGGTCCAAGCGACGTTAGCAACCTCGGCGCCACTGTTCACTTTACCACCTTCTTGTATCTCTGCGAGTCCTACGGGAGACAAACCCTATCCTCTACATAGGGGAAATTCTGCTGCTACGCTAAATCTCACCTTCCACTTGGGGTAACCAACAAGGAGCGAGAGAAGTATCTTCCTTGCTAGCATCACCATACCCTGAAACCAATATCTTCCATATTAGTCCACCATACCTTCCTATTCATGGTATTTCCCTACCACTCCTATAATAATAGAATTTATGTGTTATCCTTAAATGTTCAAAACCTTCTGTTTTGTGCCTCTTGTTTAGCTCATGAGGAAGTAGTAGGTAATTCATGATCTTCTTAACTTAGACAAGTTTTACCCCGGGATTGCATGTCTAATCTGCAAACCCATATAACGAGGAGGAACTGGCATGAGTGCGCCCAGCTCGAAGGATAATATAACAAACAAACCCTCCTTCACGCTTGGTCTATGAGAAATCAGAAACTTTTACAGTGATGAAAAAAGGAGATTAAGGGGATGTGATCGTCCCCACTTGGGAGACGTTCCTCGAAACTTGTCCATCTTGAGAAGTAATTGAGCTATCTATTAGCATTCGTTGACAAACTATGCACCTCCCAAAGCTTATTTTCATTCTGTTTGATTTAAGGATAGCAAATGAGTTTTCTCTGCTTGCCTTTAACAAGGCCTTTCCTTTACTTTTATGTTGAGTCAGTTTTCCTACTTCTTTCTTTTTCCAAAGATAACAGACACTTGATGTTGATGAGGATTCACCCATATAATGATGCATTAAGTTTTGCCATGCCACACCATCGTTGACATTATCTTTTGATAAGTAAGTTGTTGCGAAAGCTTTTGCCAAGCAAACATCTTCCTTTGTGTTAGCATTTGCACTTCATGACTTATAACATGTTCTTTCAAAATATTCAAATTGTTTCATTATAAATAGAAAGAGAAAAGTAGAAGTTATAGTTGTCCTTTGACCCAGGATATGTTTGCCATAATTTAATGAGTTCTCTCAGCCCTACTTTTGATTATAATTGTTATTACTTTCTCATAAGGACCTTATGAGTTGAGGTTGCTGTTGAGGATGCTTGAGTTTTATGAAGAAACCTTGATGCTTCTTGTCCATATGCTATTTATCGACACTTCACTCTCTAAACTTGTGGACAGTTTTACCGAGCTCAGTATTCGCTTGAGGACAAGCGAGGTCTAAGCTTGGGGGAGTTGATACGTCTAAAATGCATCACTATTTTATATAGTAATTCTTTCTTATTCATTGATATATTTCATGTTATGTTGCTATTCTTATGTTGTTTTGGCTTATTTTACACATTTTGCAACTTTCCGGTGCCGAAGCAGCATACGCAGGATTCAGCGGTAAAAAGTGGGCGCTGAGTTGCTGAATAAGAACACATCCAAATTACCTAAAAATCGACGGAGGATGTTTTTCAGAAGATTGACAAAGACACGCAAAAGAGGGGCCAGAGGGGGGTCACGGGGTGCCCAGGCGGCCACCTGGCGCGGCCCCCACCCTGGCCGCGCCGGGAGGGCGCCTGGACCCCTGGGGCCACTCCCGGCTCCCCCCTTCGGCCTATTTATTCAGCTTCATCTAAAAATCCTAAAAGAGGGAGAGTTTCGCGAGTTCCACCGCCGCTCCGTGGCGTAAACCTACAGAGGAGAAAAGACATCTCCGGCGGGAAGATTCCGCCGTGGAGAACACCTCCCGAAAGGGGAGATCGTCGCCATCATCATCACCATCGTCACAGGCATCATCGAGATCATCATCAACATCATCCCCAACATTAGCACCATCTTCATCTTCATCCAATCTCACCTCACACGTCCAACTTGTGTTGTAATCCGTACTATCTATCCTCTCTACTCTACCGATTTTGATTACTACAGTGTGATGAATGCTATTGAGTTTTGTTGGAGAAATAACATTGTGTTCAGATTGTTTATCATCTATTTATCCCCACTGATCATGATCTCTTTTATGTCTTGTGAGTAGTTACTTTAGTTCTTGAGGACATGGGAGAAGTCTAGTGTAGTCATATGATGTTGAAGTAATATGTGTTGTTTGATATTTAAGTTGTGTTGTTATTTTCCTAGTGGTGTTGTGTGAGTCGAACACTCAACACTTCGCCTTATTAAGGACCTAGGGGAATGCATTGTGTATAAATAATGCTTACGGTGGGGTGCCGGAGTGACAGAAACCTGAACCCCAGTTCGCACGCTTTTGCACAAGGGAACAATGGATCATCGATCGTATTGCTATGGTTAGGCTTTTTCCTTAATTACTATCTTCTATTTGTGGATGCTTTCAAGGTGTTTAATCTTAAGAGTGCACTTATCTTAGTCTAGAGGGTGAACTAGCATAGATCCACCCACTCAACACTTATCAACACAGCACATAGTACCGACACGGAATATGTCGAAAGCACGTGACAATTTCTCCCGTGTGTCCTCAAGAACGCTTTAGCCTTTATAAGTTCAGTTGCTAGGCCTCTCCTTTGTTCGAAAGGATCGGGCCACTTGTTACTCTTCCATACCTTTTACTTTGCTCGCTTTTACCTTTTTGTTGCTTATATCGAAAACCCCTAAAAAGTCATCTTTCGGTTCCTGCAGCTATTTCTTTACCAAAGTGACTTACCAATACTTTCTGCTCCTCGTTGGGTTCGACACTATTATTTATCGAAAACGCTACAAACGATTCCCTACAGTTGAGGGTCATCATCAAGTCACTATACCCCCGTGCACACGGGGCCTATGGCCCATTCACATGGGGTGCTAAGTGGCCTGAGCCTTTGTGGGGATTTCCCTGTGGTAAGGCCCGTGCACACGGGGTCCCAGGGCCGTGCGCACGAGGTTCGTGTGATATTGACTGTATACCCCGTGCACATGGGGTCCCAGGGCCGTGCACACAGGGTCCAATGGGCGGTTCTCAACTACCTTGACCCAAGTGCTATAAATACCTCCTTCTTCTTCCTCCAACCCTAATTATTCTCCCCTTGCTTTAGCTCCATTGCTAGAACACAATTTTTCTCAATACTCTCATCTCATCCACCCAAACTTATTGATCTTTGGGATTTGAGAGAGCAAGGCCAAATATACACTTCCACCAAACCGATTTGTGTTCTCCGCAAGATTTCTACTCTATTGACTTTGTTACTATTGGAGCTTTGGCTCCTAGGCGGCTAGGTGTTCCTCCCGGAAGCTTTCTTGCTTGTAGTGTGCTTCGGGAAGTTTGTAAAGGTGTGGTGGTCGCCTTCAAGACCAACCCTGAGTGGATCGAGGATCATCCTTTGGGGGTGACTCGAAAAGGAGAACGGTGAGATACGTAATTGGTAGAGCTCTCAAGGATTGAGCACCGCTCCAACGGAGATTAGCACTCCCTCAAAAGAGTGTGAACTTCATTACAAAAAGTCTCCGTGTCTCCTTGTCACTTGTGGTTTATCCTTTCCTGCATCTTTATTTGTACTAGCTTCTTATGCTTGTTGCCTTTTTATTGTAGTTGTTGCCTAGCATTTGAGTTTAAGATTGCTTTCCACTTAGGGTTGTTCATCTGGAGCACATCTAGAGAATCTTATTTATCTTCTTAACCCTAAAAATTGGTAATTAAGTTTAAATTTTTTAGTCACCTATTCACCCCCCTCTAGTTGACCATATCGATCCTCTCAATTGGTATCATAGCTAGGGATCTTATTAAGGGCTTCACTGCCTAAGACAATATGGACAACCAAGAGATTCTAGGTGAAAACCTTCCTGTGGTCGAAGGAGAACTTGGTGCACTTGGTGCACCCGTTGTTAAACTGAACACTCCACCATTAACACTTAACACCGCTCCACTCCAAGGATCTACCTCTAGCACCCACGGCTCACTAACCATGACTGAATTCAAGGAGTTAATGGATGCCTTCAAAAGATCCATGGAAAATTAGATGAAGGTCTTGGTTGGTGAAGAAGTTAACAAGAAACTTGCTTATTTCTCACAAACACCTTCTACCTCATCAACATTTTGTCCTAATACACCTTTTGATGTTGATGGTGTAAAGGAGACTCCTAAACACCCCTCTACCAAAACTGCACCGTTATACAATGTTGTTGCTCCTTCATATGCTCGTCCTCATATTCCTATGCCGCATATTAATCATATTTCCCCCTCCCCCCCACCCGTTTGAATCCTGACACTTTTGGTTAGTGGAAATTAGCTATGGAGTAACACATTCGGAGCGCGTCCACCCAACTGTGGTGGCTCATCATGAGACACCATCATCCTGAAGATCCCTCAAGTCTATTTCCAAGAGAATAGGTTGATGAACAAATCAATGATACTTCCTTTCACATGCTTCAGATGGCCGTGCCCTAGGATTACAAAGACTTCGTTTCTCTATTGAAGACGGACAAATTTGTTTTTGATACTCTTCGTGATATCTTTGAAGGCGACATTAGTGTGCAAAGGTCTCGGTTGGCTCTTCTCAAGCAAGAAGTGAACATGTTCGTCAAGAAGAATGGTGAAAATGCGGAACAAGTATATCGTAGAGTCAAGTCCATTGTGTTGGATTTGAGGAACTTTGGATGCACTTGGGCGGATGACAACTTCAACGAGGACCAGTTCATTTGTGCCATGATCCTATCAGATGACACCATGGTCACTATGATTCATCAACACCCGGACTTTGATCAAGTGGCTCCAAGTCAAATTGTGTCATCCTTCACTACCAATGTTTTGTTGAAAGCTAAGTCCAAGAAAATCCATGATCTTGTTCAAGGGATAAATAGCACCAACAATTTTGCTTTGAAGGCCAAGAAGATGGTTCCCTCCTCCAAGATAGAAGAGGTTGAAGAAGTGGGAGAATGCAATGGGCATGAAGAGGAAGCCTCTTTCCCGACAAATGACTTTGAAGAAGACTTGGCTCTCTTGGCAAGAAGTACAGGGGCACCATGGCTACAAAAGGGAAGAACTTCATGGGAAAAACCTTTGGAAGAATAAAGTTTGATAATTGCGATAGTCCAAAGCATTTTGTTGCGGGTTGTCCCTATGATAGAAGAGAAGACAAATCCGAGAAGCTCGTGAGTTTCAATAAGTTTGTTAAGAGGCGTAGTGACAAGGCCCTTGTTCATGAAGAGTACTTATCCGGGGATGATGAAGATGGAGATGATAAGAAAATGGGCATGGCCAACATAGCCATGCATTCCAAGTCCTCCTCTTCCACATCAAGCCTCTTTGAATCCCCCAATGAGAACAAGCCCAACACCCACTGGTGCTTGATATGTCCCAAACGTATTTATAATTTCTGCTTGCTCCATGCATGTTTTGTGTGATATTGCTATGATCTAGATACACTTTCATACACTTTTGATCATATTTGGACTAACTTATTAACTCAGTGCACCATAGTGCCAGTTCCTGTTTTCTACTGTTTTTTTGTTCCAGGTTTCCTGATACGTCCCAAACGTATCTATAACTTCTTCTTGCTCCATGAATGTTTTGTGTGACTTTGCCATGTTTTGCTTGAACTTTCATACACTTTTGAACCTATTTGGACTAACCTATTAACTCAGTGCACCCAGTTGCCAGTTTCTGTTTTCTGCTATTTTTGTATTTCAGGTTTTCCGACCATTAAAAGTGCTCCAAAAATTCCCGGAAAAATATAAAAAAAATCAGCGCAACAGAAGCTTCCGGAATCACCAAGAGAGGGAAGGGGGGCCACCACCAGGAAGCCAGAGGGCAGGTGGCGCGGCCCCACCCTGGGCCGCGCCAGGGACCCTCCTGACTGCCTCGTGGGTCCCCTCGATGCCCCCCTTCACCTATATTTACCCCTCGGGGTGAAAACCCCTAATATCGATCTCTTTTCCGCGAACTCCCCTCTGTACCGCCGCCGCCGCCGTTTCTAGATCGGGGCTGCCTGGAGAAGCTTCCCCGGCACCCTGCCGGGAGGAGGAACCCCCTCCGGGAGACCATCCATAGCCATGGACGCCTCCTGGAAGCACCGTGAGTATTCCCCCTTGGACCATGGGTCCGTGACCAGTATCTATGTGATGAATCTCTCCCCCCTTTGTGCTTCCACTTTCGAGTCCTCGTGAGCTGCCTCACATGATCGTGGCATCTATGTAATTTCTGCTGTTGCTATGCTGAGTTTGTTGGGATCTGATGGATTATGAGACTATGTTCAGATTGTGATGAGTAATATATTTGGTTCTTCTCTTTTATATTTTTTTCTTGAGTAAATTCTTGCATGTTCTCCGTTGCGGTATTTGCTTTGGCCAAGTATTTTATTTGCAACTGCAAGAGAGAGCGTTATGCTCGATTGTGGGTTCAGCCCCTTGATGTCTAGATTGAGTGACAGAAACATGAGACTAGGGGATGTGTTGTTGCCACCAGGGATAAAACAACGATGCTTGTACCTGCGGGTGCAAGGATTGTTTACTTTACGCAAAGTTCTTTTAATGCAGTTGTCTGTTGCTTTGAGTTTACACTTTGGGTGGGATTCGCAACTTAATACCAGCGAGATGTTCTGGATAGATATCTCAAGGTGGATGATTCGTAGTAGATGCTGATGGATTTCGGTCTACTTACCTTGGCGTACTGCCCATTTCTTTTGAGCCCTTCCTTTCTTTGCAGCATAGTTAGCATTGCGGTGCCTTCATAATCCTGTCAATTGCCCAACTGTGATTTGTTTACCTCGCTAGCACTTTTATCGTCTTTTGGGAGAGAGACATCACTAGTGAAAATCACGGGACCCCGGTCCATCTTTACATTATTGTTCACACCCTCATTTACTTTCAGCTTTTACTTTCCTTTGCACCTTTTATCTCTTGCGTTGATCCTTTGTAAACAACAAGGCCGGAGGAATTGACAACTCCTCTGTACTCATTGGGAGCAAAGTTATTTGTTGCTGTGTGCAGGTCCACGACAACACCCTAGTCAGGAAGCAATTTCTGGCGACGTTGCCACCTACTTGTATCTCCTGAGTCCTACTGGTTCGATAACCTTGGTATCTTCACTGAGGGAAACTTGCTGATGCACTGCATCTCAAACCTTCCACTTGGGGTAACCAACGAGGGGCGAGAAGCCATCAAGCAAATTTCTGGCGCTGTTGCCGGGAACTCAAGTCTACAAGATAGGGGAGTTGCACACTATCTTTTACCTTTGCTTTTTAGTCTTGTTAGTTTACCTTTTAGTTTTTACTTTTGTGTCCTTAATCAAAAATACCAAAAATACCTGCTGCTACTATGGGTTCCAATGAAAACACTAAGTTGTGTGACTTCACTAGTCACAACAACAGTGACTTTATCTGCACTCCTATTGCTCCACCTGCCACTTCAGCACCTTCTTATGAGATTAAACCTGCTTTGCTTAACCTTGTTATGAAAGATCAATTCTCAGGAGCAGGAGAAGATGTTACCTTACACCTAAACAACTTGATCGAGCTCTGCGACATGCAGAAATACAAGGAAGTGGATTGAGACATCGTCAAGCTGAAGCTTTTTCCTTTCTCTTTGAGAGGAAGAGCCAAGGAATGGCTACAATCTTTGCCCAAGAATAGTATCAATTCTTGGAGCAAATGCAAAGATTCTTTTATAGGGAAGTACTATCCCCCTGCTAAAATTATTCAATTGCGGAGTAACATTATGAATTTCAGGCAATTGGATAATGAACACGTTGCCTAGGCTTGGGAACGTATGAAGACGCTTGTCAAGAACTACCCCACACATGGACTGACTACCTGGATGGTTATCCAGACTTTTTATGCAGGCTTGAACTTCACCTCGCGGAACCTGTTAGATTCGGCCGCGGGAGGAACTTTTATGTCAACCACGCTTGGTGTTGCCACAAAGCTACTTGATGAGATGATGCTGAACTACTCGCAATGGCACACCGAGAGATCTCCAACCTGTAAGAAGGTAAACTTTGTCGAGGTGATCTCCTCTTTAAATGAAAAGGTTGACCTTATCATGTCTCTACTTACCAAGCAACCGTCTGTTGATCCTCAAGATGTTCCTTTAAACTATTTGGTTGCTCAGGAGCAAGTAGATGTTAATTTTGTCTCTAGAAACAAATTCAACAATAATGCTTATAGGAGCAACTTTGCTAGTAATCCTAGACCGTTTCCATCCACTTATGGGAACAACACTTATCCTACCACCAGCAACTCCTACAGCCAGAACTATAGGGAAAAAGACCTTCCCAGCTATGAGAAACTTGTAGAAATAGAAAAGGCCACCAAAAGCTATATGCACACTCAGTTTGAACAAAACAAAGCCTTTTCTAGACAATTAGATGAGCACTCCTCTATCCTACAAAACATTAGCAAACAGCTTGAGAGCCTGAACGGTGACATTTCCAGTCTCCAAACTAGACTCACTGCCATCGAGACTTATGTTTCAAACATGTCTCATACCCAATCTACCTTGATAAACCAAATGGCAGCTAAACCCGAAGTTGTACCCAAGGAAGAAGATAGAATTAAGAGCCTTCCTACCTACCACACAGTATCTACTATTCAAGTAGTTGAGGATGTCCAAACTGTTAGCACCCATCACACCCCTAGTCCCACTGGACTTATCAATGGTGATGCTACCACCTCAACCATAGATGAAGAAACCTCTATGAACATAGAGGCTTTAAAAAAAGTGAACCTAAATGATATCACTACCTCCTTGATAGATAGTCGTGACCTAGACTTTGACAACTGCACTTTACCAGAAGTTATTGGTTTCCTACACAAGATGTCTAGAGACCCCCACACTAGCACACTCAATCTTGCCTTCACAGAGCATATTACCAATGCTCTAATCAAAGTTAGGGAGGATAAGCTTAGACTAGAAGCCTCCATACCTAGGAAGCTATAAGATGGTTGGGATCCTATGATAAAAATTAAATTGAATAAATTCTCTTGTTATGCTCTTTGTGATGTTGGAGCAAGTACCTCTGTTATGCCCAAAAGAATGTATGATATGCTTGAATTGAAACCTTTTGATCCTTGTTCTTTTGGTGTTCGTCTTGTTGATTCTTCCGTAAAGAAACCTTTGGGGACGATCGACGATGTTCTTATCATTGTCAATGACAATTATGTTCCCGTTGATTTTACTATTATGGACATTGAATGTGAACCTTCTTGTCCAATTATTTTGGGACGTCCTTTTCTTCGCACAGTTGGTGCTATCATTGACATGAAAGAGGGAACTATCAAATTCCAATTACCTCTCAAGAAAGGGATGGAACATTTCCCTAGGAAAAATATTAAGTTACCTTTTGAGTTCGTCACACGGACTAGTTATTCTCTTGAAAAGACTTGATCTTCTGCTTTAAGCCTAGCTAATGGCTCTAAAGAAGCGCTTTCGGGAGGCAGCCCGCAACGAATTTATGTTTTTATTTTTTCTTTTGTTCTGTTCTTAGTGGTCTTGATGATTGTTACTACTGCAGCAACATCATTGTATCTTTACTTTTCAAGCTTTGTGCCAAGTTTAGCCTTATACGACAAGGGAAGTGAAAGTTGTGACATGCTGTCCAGAAAACAGATTCTGTCCTCGTGACTAGAAAAATCAGAAAAAAATCCCAGTTTGTCTTTTTGAGCTAAAAATTTGTTGCGGGTTGACTCGTGAGTTTTTTTATTTGAGTTGCAGAAGTATCCCTAAACAATTATTTTCTATCTTGTGTTCTGTTTTTCACAGATTCTGCCACGTTTTGTCTCTCCTTACTTTTGCAAACCTTAAGCTTGCTTTTTACTTGCAAAAACTCTTTGAAAATCTTGAGAAACAGTAGCTCTTCCTGGAAATATTTATTTGCAGTAGAGAAAAATTATTTTATTAGGGTACTAACCTCTCTAATCAGCCTACAATGAGTTATGTATGAAGGGAGTTTTCAAGTGCGCGACGGAAGATGATGAAAGAAGATTCAGGAGTGTCAAACGCTCAAGCTTGGGGATGCCCATGTGCACCCCCAATAAATATTCAAGGATACTCAACCGTCTAAGCTTGGGGATGTCCCCGTGCATCCCCTTCTTCATCAACAATTATCAGTTCGTCTCTCGTTGCACTATATTTTTATCACTTCATGCGTTATGTGCTATGCTTGGAGCGTCTCGCTCTTTACTTTTTTAGTTTTCTTTAGCTTTTTTTGCTGTAGTAACAAGTTAGACCCCAACTTACTCTTTTGTGTGGGAGAGATTCACGCTCCGCTTGAACTAGAACTCCTCACAGGATTTGCATGCTTATTCTTTTAGCTGTGAGTTGTTCTTTTTCTTTTCTTAGCTGCTGTTCTGTTTAGTTATAGTGTTTTAGTTTTTCTAGAGCTTTTATTTTGTCTTAGGTTGAACTTTCTATAGATTGCATGTTTTATCTTGTTAGAGAGTTTGCCTGTTGCACTGAGTTCTGTGTCTTGACTGAAAGTAGGTAGTTAAAGTCGCTATTCTCTTTGTTGTAGTAACTTGCAATAGTTTTGAGGTATTGACTAGAGTAATGTTTGAACTTATGGTGTCAAGAGCTCTTGCCTATTAGTGATAGATGTCGTATTTTTGGCAATCCGTGTGTTTTTCGAAAACCAAAAAACCCTTGTTGAGAACTCTAGCTACTAGATGGATCACTAACCTCTGGAGGGTTCGAATATTAGAGTACACTCACGTACCAT
Organism: Bromus sterilis; assembly: GCA_950022295.1. Classification (NCBI taxonomy): domain Eukaryota; kingdom Viridiplantae; phylum Streptophyta; class Magnoliopsida; order Poales; family Poaceae; genus Bromus; species Bromus sterilis. The sequence continues at coordinate 150,016,653 of OX465596.1, read as the reverse complement.
GAGTCGAGGATGCGCAAGGATAACCAAACCCCCATACACTCCTCCTCGGGGTACCTGTCTCTTTGTGAACCTCCTGATTAGATTGTGAGTTACCGATAATAAGTGCATGAGTTCTTCGAACTAATGTGAGTATTCGAAAGTTGACACTTCCACCCACCTATACTTTTTCTAGCCTCTTCGGTACCGTGCATTTCCCTTTTCTCACCTCGAGAGTTGGCGCATACTTCACCGGTGCATCCAAACCCTTGTCATGATACGCTCTGTCATCATAAGCCTCCGTATATCTTTCCTCAAAACATCCACCATACCTACCTACAAGGCATTTCCATAGCCTTTCCGAGATACACTGCTATGCAACATCCACCTTCTCATGACTTGATCTTCATGTCATACATGCTACTTGCTTGATCGATGAGCCACATGCTAGTTGGGCCTTGCCCTAATCATTACTACATGACGCGCTAGTATCATTGCATATCTTGCTACCCTGGCAGAAGCATACATTTGCATCATGATAGTTACATTTTCTTTATGTGAGTACCTTTGTAAAGTGTGAAAGCTCTCCTACATTCTTGTAAAATATAGAGTATTGCCCCTAAAGTGAGTAAAAGATCCCAAAGAGGACAAATGAGAGTTAAATAGAAAGAGCCATTGAGGCCACCAAAAAAATAAAAATAAAAGAGAAAAAGAGAAAAAAAAATAAAAAAAGAGAGAAGGGGGCATACTACTATTCCTTTTGAGAGATCCATACTAGTACTTCATCTTCTACCCCTTGTACTCCATAGAGATCATCATCATGCATATAGCTATGTGGGGACCCTTCACACTATAGAACTTGGCTTGTATATTCCAATGATGAGCCTCCTCAAACGAGCTCTAGGTCTTCTTGAGCAAGCAAGTTAGATGCACCCCCACTAGTTCCCTTGGAGAGCTTTTAGCTCACATGTGCATCCGTTGTATGGCAATCCCTACTCCTCACATCATATCTATCATATGGCCTTCTCTCGCCTATGATTGTCCTCATTGATGTGAGCCTTTCACACCTTTTTGTCTTCCTCCTCCACCTTCTTTCTTTTTCACCTTTTAGGTGTCAACTTTCTTTCTCACGCTCATCCATTGCATGAGTGCTCAAAATATCGAAAGGGAGTGGATCAGTTTGACTTGTACCTGGCTAATGGTCTGGGGACGAGTCCAGATAAGAATCTAAAGGAGACCAAGTGTGAAACTTTAGTAGATAGTTGTTCTCAACAACCTTATTTTTTCTCTCGTATTTCCCTATCCCTTGCTTGCACGCAAACACCATTTGGAGACATTCGAGTCACGGACAGCAAGAGTTCTTGCACCCTTGGTTCTTTTGTTGCTTGTGTCAATGCTAATATAGACTCTTGCTTGTTAAGACTTGAATTGAATTGCATGCTTTGATTGCTTTACTTAAAAGTCCTTATTTGGTTGTGTGGCATGTCACCACAGAAATTATGCTTGTTATCATTTACCTACTCGAGGACGAGCAGGAATTAAGCTTGGGGATGTTGATACGTCCCAAACGTATCTATAATTTCTGCTTGCTCCATGTATGTTTTGTGTGACTTTGCCATGTTTTGCTTGAACTTTCATACACTTTTGGACCTATTTGGACTAACCTATTAACTCAGTGCACCCAGTTGCCAGTTTATGTTTTCTGCTGTTTTTGTATTTCAGGTTTTCCGGCCATTAAAAGTGCTCCAAAAATTCCAGGAAAAATATAAAAAAAATCAGCGCAACAGAAGCTTCCGGAATCACAATCACCAAGAGAGGGAAGGGGGCCACCAGTAGGCAGCCAGGAGGGCAGGTGGCGCGACCCCACCATGGGCCGCGCCAGGGACCCTCCTGACTGCCTCGTGGGTCCCCTCAATGCCCCCCTTCACCTATATTTACCCCTCACGGTGGAAACCCCTAATATCGATCTCTTTTCCGCGAAATCCCCTCTGTACCGCCGCCGCCGTTTCTAGATCGGGGCTGCCTAGAGAAGCTACCCCGGCACCCTGCCGGGAGGAGGAACCCCCTCCGGGAGACCATCCATAGCCATGGACGCCTCCTGGAAGCACCGTGAGTAGTCCCCCTTGGACCATGGGTCCGTGACCAGTAGCTATGTGATGAATCTCTCCCCCCTTTGTGCTTCCACTTTCGAGTCCTCGTGAGCTTCCTCACATGATCGAGTCATCTATGTAATTTCTGCTGTTGCTATGCTGATTTTGTTGGGATCTGATGGATTATGAGACTATGTTCAGATTGTGATGAGTAATATATATGGTTCTTCTCTTTTATATTTTGTTCTTGAGTAAATTCTTGCACGTTCTCAGTTGCGGTATTTTCTTTGGCCAAGTATTTTATTTGCAACTCCAAGAGAGAGCGTTATGCTTGATTGTGGGTTCAGCCCCTTGATGTCTAGCTTGAGTGACAGAAACATGAGACTAGGGGATGTGTTGTTTCCACCAGGGATAAAACAACGGTGCTTGTACCTGCGGGTGCAAGGATTGTTTACTTTACGCAAAGTTCTTTTAATGCAGTCAGTTTCCTGTTGCTTTGAGTTTACACTTTGGGTGGGATTCGCAACTTAATACCAGCGAGATGTTCTGGATAGATATCTCAAGGTGGATGATTCGTAGTAGATGCAGATGGATTTCGGTCTACTTACCTTAGCGTACTGCCCATTGCTTTTGAGCCCTTCCTTTCTTTGCAGCATAGTTAGCATTGCGGTGCCTTCATAATCCTGTCAATTGCCCAACTGTGATTTGTTTACCTCGCTAGCACTTTTATTGTCTTTTGGCAGAGAGACATCACTAGTGAAAATCATGGGACCCCGGTCCATCTTTACATTATTTTTCACACCCTCAATTTACTTTCATCTTTTACTTTCCTTTGCACCTTTTATCTCTTGCGTTGATCCTTTGTAAACGACTAGGCCGGAGGAATTGACAACTCCTATGTACTCGTTGGGAGCAAAGTTATTTGTTGCTGTGTGCAGGTCCATGACAACCCCCTAGTCAGGAAGCAATTTATGGCAACGTTGCCACCTACTTGTATCTCCTAAGTCCTACTGGTTCGATAACCTTGGTATCTTCACCGAGGGAAACTTGCTGCTGCACTGCATCTCAAACCTTCCACTTGGGGTAACCAACGAGGGGCGAGAAGCCATCATTTCCCCCATATTAAAAGTGCTCCAAAAATTCGGGAAAATCGGATAAAAAATCAGCGCAACATAACCTTCCAGAGCCCCGAAGGAGGGCCAGAGGAGCCCCACCTGGGGCCCAGGCGGCCAGGTGGCGCGGACTAGGGGTGGGGCCGCGTCGGGTGGCCCCCTGGCTGCCCCCCTTCGCCTATTTAATCTCCGTGACGCGAAACCCTCGAGGACAAAACCCTTTTTTGCGATCTCGCCTCCTGTTCCGCCACCGCCGCGCTTCCAAGATCGGGAGCGCTAGCAGACTTCTTCCCGGCACCTTGCCGGAGGGAGGATTGACCTCCGTGAGCTTCCCCTCCAGCATGGACGCTTCCTGGATGTACCGTGAGTAGTTTTCTTTGGACCATGGGTCCGTGATTAATAGCTATGTGATGTTCTACTCCCCTCTTTGTTCTTCATGGTTTAGTCCTCGTGAGCTTCCCTACATGATCGAGGCACCTATGTGATCTTTCTGCTTTTTCTATGCTGAGTTTGCTGGGATCTGAGGGATTATGAGATTATGTTCAGATTGTGATTGATGGAAAACAATGGTGCTTGTAACCGCGGTTGCAAAGATTGTTTAATTTACACAAAGTTCTTTTTAATGTAGTTGTCTGTTGCTTTGGGTTTACACTTTGGGTGGGGCTCGCAACTTAATACCAGCGAGATGTTCTGGATAGATATCTCAAGGTGGATGATTATTAGTAGATGCAGTTGGATTTTTGTCTACTTATTTTGGCGTACTGCCCATGCTTTTGAGCCTCGTCCTTTCTTTGTAGCATAGTTAGCATTGCGGTGCGTTTATACTCCTGTCAAATGCCCAGCTGTAATTTGTTTACCTCGCATAGCAGTTTTATCGTCTTTTGGGAGAGAGACATCACTAGTGAACATCACGGGACCCCCATCCATATTCTCATCACTGTTTACACGCTTATTTACTTTCCTTCTTTTACTTTCTTGTTTCTATCATTATCATTCTACCTTGTGTTTTGATCCTTTGTAAACAACAAGACCGAAGAGATTGACAACCTCTCTAAACTTCGTTGGGAGCAAAATTATTTGTTTCTGTGTGCAGGTCCAGGTCAAGGAAGCAACCCACGGTGCCATTGTTTCCTTGCCACCTAGTTATCGTTGTCGGAGTCCTACTGGTCAATACTCTCAACCTTGGTATCTTTACCAAGGGAAACTTGCCGCTACGCTGCATCTCACCTTCCACTTGGGGTAACCAACGAAGGGCGAGAAGCAATTATCATTACTCGCGTATCAGTGCCTGATGGCTAAAGAGGTAATATCAAAGTCTACTGCCCTTAAGCCATCATCTCCCGCTCCCAAATCTTCAAATGAGGAGTTGGAGTGTACCACCCCGGTAATCATGCAACAGTAATCACCTTGTTAAATGCCAGGGCATCATGATTAAGCAAGGGATAATCCCCCTTGATCAAATCTAGTTCAAATTCAAACTCATCTGGAAATAAATAAAACAAAGTGGAAATAAAAGTGAAACCAAAAATGTTGCAAACAATTTTATTAAATGCATAATAATCATTAGGTCATATTAAAATAATAGTGGGAAATTATTACAGGATTTAAATATTGTAAACAAATCAAAACAATAGCAAAAAAGTAGCATTTGAACCCATTTAAATAAAACAAAAATGCAATTGATTTTATATGGGCACAAAACTTTTTGTGGCACTGTTATAAAGTGCATCACTAACTTTGGTACATGTTTCATATTTAAATAAAATAAAATAATAGCCAAATAAATTTAAACATAAAAGAATAAAAAAGAAAGAAAACCAAAAGAGGAAAGAGTTATCCCTCGCACTGGGCGAGGCCCAACCGACCCAGCCCAGCCCTCCTCACTCATCTCCCTCCTCCTGTTCACCGGGCGTCGTGGCGGCAATCCCACGGCTATGGCCGCGCCATGCTTGCCGTCGCGGCCATCCCCGGCTCCCCTAGAGGATAAGGAGGCCACCCCGAGTGCCCCCATGCCCCTCCCACAAACCCTAGCCTCCATTTTTTCCCTCGCGCCTCCCCTGTGTTTTCCCCGTGTGACCCGAGCGCCGCCGCGGGCACGCCATTGTTGTCGGCGTGCCACTAACCTCCTCGTGCTGCGCCGAGCTGCCCTAGAGCTTCGTCGTTGCCGTCCACTTCCCCCTGCAGAGCAAGTCGTGCCCGGAGCCACCAAGACATGCGAATCAAGTCCGTCTTCATCCTCTGCCCCACCGGCGAGCTTCTCCAAATCCGGCCGCCCCAGCCCTCTGTCGAGCCCGCTGCCATCGTCCTCTCCCTCCTGGTGAGCGTCTCCGCCGCCGCAAACTGGCCGCAGCATACCCCTGACCCCCCTAGCTGATATCCCCCTTGGGCCATGCACGGGCCGCCGCCATGGCCGACCATCCCCAAGCTCCAGTGCCCCTCCGCGCTGCCCACGCGCACCAGCACGCTCCCGGTGACCCGTGTGTCCAAATTAGCTTAAGATATCGCTCGTTTGCGGGCTTCTCGTCGTGTGCCAAACGAGCCGAACGCCGCCATCGCCATTTTTGGTCGTGCGCTTCCATTCGTCCACCCCCAGCCGCGAAGTGCCTAGCAATCGGCGCGGCATGCTCCTAGCTCGCCAATGAACCCGAACACACCTCCCCTCGTCGCCGAAACTGGCCGGAACGGTGAGCCCGTCATGGTCTATTTAGCCGGCGAGGACGAGTTGATGTGGCATCATTAGCCACTAAGTTAATTACCCTCCCCTCAATGACAGGGAGGCCAGCCCTTTAGTTAACCTGTTGCTGTTAAGTTAATGGAGAAATACACCCTGGGCAGATGACAGGTGGACCCAGCACCACTTACCACTTGGTTAAAATAAAAAGGAATTTAATTAGAACATGTGTGGCTTACATATGGGCCCCACTGGTTATTAGATTAACTAAATAGAAATTATAAAACAACAGTCAATGACATGTGGGACCCCACTGTTATTTAGATTTAATAAATTGTTTTATTAAACATGTGAGGCTGACCAATGGGACCCACTGGTCAGGTTTGACCTGGTCAAAAGAACTGTTGTGGATAATGTTGCTATTTATTAATAAAAGAAATCCAAAAAATACTTTAAAATTGATTTAAACTTAAGAAATTAATATCTTTTGAACCGTAACTCGGATCGTAAAACTTTATACATCAAAGTTGCTCAGAAAAATGCCACGAATACGGGTACGCTACCCGCATACCCACAGCACCCCTCTAACCTACCGAACCCGGGACATTCCCCCTACAGATCGTCTGTCCGGTAATTACCCGGTACCGATAAAACTTTTCGGATGGAAATGTTCTGAACATAAAAGTTATTCGGAATGCATCAACGATCACTGTTACACTATCCACATCTCTGTGAGATGTCTCTAACACTGCATACATGGAACCTTCCCCCCGGATCGTATGTTCGGTAATCTACCGTTACTGATGAGACAACCCCGGATAAATTCCTTCTCTGAGCAGATCACCGAATACAGCGTTAGAGCCCCATTGCTTTGTATCTGCTATGTCATACCTTTTGTATTGCTATTAAGTTGTGTACTTACTGTTTCTCCCCCCTTATTCTCCGGTAGACCCCGTTGCTGCCGCCGACGACACCGTTGCCGAGTACGACTACTTCGTTGACGATGACTGTACCCCTACCGTCGAGCTTCCAGGCAAGCAAAGCCATTCTCTTCCCTAGATATCGCCTATCTTTTCCATACATTTCTTGCAGTAGGCATGGTTACTGCTGCTGCTACGATTACAATCCTATTCAATTGCATAGCCTGTTTTTGTCGCTCCTTGATGTACCTTCTTTATCCTATGTTGCCTATAATTACTTATGTTATAATCAGCAGTGAGCCCTGCGCATTGTTAGCTAGGGTTAGATAGCGAGCCGTGAACACTCTGGGAGTGAACACAGATACGATATATATAACTGCACAGGTACGGTACAATGCAGACACCACCTGAGGACACTAGCTTGGCTCTGCCGAGCCACATCAAGTGGAGCTACCGAGGAGTAATCCTCGTACTCCACTCGTTGCTGACTCTGTATAGCCGCCATAGGGTCCTCAGCCCCGGTTGTCCTTAAGGTAAGAAGTCGGGCGACCCAACGGTGCCCGCGAGCGATATTGCGTTGGGAACGACAGGGAGGGTACGACCGGTGTTACTGGCGTGCTTGGCCCCTGCTCGTATCTCGCGAGAGTTACCAAACCACGAAAAGTCGAGCTCTACCAAGAGAACACGCGAAACAATGTAAGGAGATGGTCCACCTTGGTTGTATCCGCGTGCTTTGACGGGATGACAGGGCAGGCCTCGACGTTACTGGTGGACCTTGTTGTTGTTCGTTGTCCGTTGTGTTGTTAGTCAGACAGCTATAACGGTTGTCTGCGAGATAATAATAAAATGCTAAATGGTTCGGTGGATGACTTGAGAGGCCCGTTCGTCTGTACGCACTACCTTCACGTGGGATAAGGAGTTCTGGTCTCCCCTGCGTCGTAGTTTGTCCGAAAGCTCTTCAGACGTCAGCAGTACCACGACCTGCGCTGGGAAGTGGTGTCTTCTTCGTCCGGACGGTGTATTTGGATTTGCTTTTGCTTCACCGGCCAGCCACGCACCGTGCAGGAGCGTGAAGGGTGAGGGTTCCTAGACCCCTGATCGCATAGGATATAGTCCGGCGGTGGCCTCTCTGTTGAGCCTAGGAGGGGCTCCGCCGTGTCGGACAGCTTTAGTGGAGCGTTCCCTAACAAGGTTCCCGCCACCCTAGAGATCCGAGCGTGCAGGCTGAACAGCAGTGCACCCCTGCAGGGAGTTTAATCTATTCGAATAGCCGTGTCCACGGTAACAGGACGCTTTACGCTGAATCTAGAGCTTACCACTACAAACTACTACTATTAAACTGTATGGTTCCGGGTTTTCTTCCTCGTCTGGAAGTCGAGGAGGGAAACTCAGAGGCATTTTTTATTATTAATCATTACAACTTACTATTATACAATGCTGCAGCAACTTCTGCTTCATTATTACTTTATGCTTTATATGAACTGTTGGTTGTTCTCTTCTTGTGCTGCAAGACTCGTCGGAAGATGCTAGGCTTCGATAGTCCTAGATTCTTACCCTTATTCTGGTTTCTACCTTGCAGTCCACTATATACAGCCTCCCCTTTCTATTTGATACAAATGCATAAATGCTTAGTAGCGGACGTAAGGCTCGCGGGTATGCTAGATACTCACCCTTGCTTTATTTCCCCCTTTTTTTTGCCTGATCGGCCGCTGCAGTCGACATTGGAGCCTTGGAGTCCAGGAGCAGGAGATCCCCGATATCGACCACCGCAACATGAAGATCCCCGATGCCTTCTACAATGTCGAGTTCCCGTTGACCAGGAGTAGTTTGGAGGTTCCCGGGCAGGAGCCTCGCCTTTTCGATCTGTTGTTATTTGTGCTAGCCTTCTTAAGGGTACCCTGTATTCTTGTGTATGTACTCAGATACTGTTGCTTCCGCTAACTTTGTGCTCTCGAGATTTTGTATTCGAGCCCTCGTGGCCACTGGCTTCTATTAAACAGCTTGTATTATTTTATTTCTAGAGTTGTGTTGTGATATCTTATCGTGAGTGCCTGATATCGATCGTGTACCTTGCGTGTATGATTACTGTACACGGTCAGATTTTGGGGGCGTCACAAGTTGGTATCAGAGCCGACTGCCTGTAGGACACCCCCTTCCAACTCCTTGGTCGAAGTCGAGTCTAGTCTTTGCAAAACTACTTTACTAACAATGTCGTGTAGCTTATCGGCCCACGTCGCAAACTGGGTGGTATTAGGATCTTTTTCTCCGCATCTTTACTCTGATCTCTCTTCTCTTTCGTGTTAAATCTGACATTAGGTTCTCGTGACTACTTCCTCCCGGAGAGCCCCTCATTACAGATGATCGCTTACTTCACGAGAAGATTTCGAAGATTACTCTCCGGTAAAATTTCCGAGACCCTATGTGCCCATCGCCCTTGCAATCCCCAGCCACCGATAAGTGCGTATGGATAATTACCTACGCCTTTCGTTTATCCATTCAATCCCAGTTGCTCTTGTGTTCACAAGATGCATCAAAATACTTTCCGTTGTTTCGGGAATCCTTTGATCCTACTGCCTTGCATCTTCTTTTCACCCTGCGGATAATTCCTCACATTATCGAGGATCCGTTCATCCTAAGTGGGTCATGTGATTCCCAAAATACTTTGAAATACTATTCGATCTCGCGACAATCCTTGTCAGCCTACTGCTTTGGAGATTCTTCTTACCTACTTGTACTATGATTAATCCCGTTTGTCTTGTAGTCTTTGATGACCTCCCTTGGCATTGCCTTTCTGATCTTTTGAATCATCGTGTGTGCTAGTGCACGCAATCATTAGTTGATCCCTATGAATCCATTCTTCTGGCTCAGACTTCATTCCGAAAATGAGCTGGTTCTCGGTAAATCAAACCTTAATTGATTAACCGTCAAGCTTCTATTCAACTTATTCATCTTCGATCGATGTATCTGAATATGATACACCGATATGGAATTCATAATTCCTTTGTATTTAAGCATCAAATTATTCTGATGCTTCTATATCCAATGCTTTGGCATTCTTTCTTCTTATGGTTGAGTACCGATACTCGCCCCAGACTCTCTGTACGCGGCCTGACATTTGGTGGATTACTACCTGCCTTCCCCTGGTGTCCTAAATCATTGAAGAATTTCCCCTGATATAAAATGCTGGTGGCAAATCGTATCATCTGCTCCGTGTCGTCAGCCTTCTGCTTTCGAACTTGTATCCCTTTCTTATGATATTTGTTGTATGGGTTTCAAAATGACCCGATGGGTTAACTGTTGGGAATGTGCCCTAGAGGAAAATAAAATATGTTTATTGGTGTATTACATTAGTTCATAATAAGTTTTATACTGTGCTATAACTGTATTAAGCGGAAACATTAATACACGTGTGGTATACAAACAACCAGGTCCCTAGTTAACTCTAGTAAACTAGTCCATTGGGCAATTGATAATCAAGGTTTCCTGATCATGAGATGTGAACAGTCTATTGACAATGGGGTCATGTCATTGGGAGAATGACACGATGGACACACACCCACGAGAAGTGTTGCAATGTGATCCAGTCACATAGTTCAACATTGCGATAACTATAAATGTAGTGACCCGATCCTTAAGACCGTGATGATCATACATAATTTCTATCTACCAGGATGCTTTGAGTGCATTAACTGTTACACTGAAACATGGTAACCATAAAGGTGTATCTTGGGTATTCCGAAGTAGATATGTTGATGAGTATGCAAATAGATCAAAACGGGATTTGTCCATCCGAGTGACGGATAGGTACTCTGGGCTCACTCGGTGATATTACATCATAAAGATTGCGCAATCATGTGACTAGGTCACGGGGTTGTAATATCACGGGAACGAGTAAACATGTTTGTCGGTAACGAGAATGAACTAGGTATATTGGATACCGATGATCAAACCTCGTACAAACAAAGTACCGTATGACAAAGGGATCAGGACTCAACGTTAACGGTTCAAACGATGAAGTTAATTTCGGGACCCGAGGTTAGCGTATGCAAGTACAACTAAGACATAGTCATATGGAGAGCCGAGAACCGTACCCACTTGTCTAAGCAGACAAGGCCAAGCACAGAACGTTCTCGAAAAGCATCGTACGTGAGGGGCATCCCATCCAGGCCGGATGATCAACTGAGATGGGTCCTCATCGTCCGCACACAAGTCTAATGATATGGGTGGTGAACTCCCATATTCAAAGACAAGTCGCCTCAACCATACTATCAACTATCTCAAAACTCTTACATAGACTTACTCCAGCCCGATCACTTAGTCGGGGTCTAGGGCGGGCTCGATCATACCACAAAGTGTGCACAAGACGGAGTCTCGAACAATCGCATCGCGATGCCCCAAGCTGCGCACATCTAAGGGCCACTTGGTGTATGAAAGACCGCCAGCCAGAACACAACTAAGGTCTTGAAAACCCATACAAAGACATGCATGTTATAAACATACATGCATCACACATGCCTTGTATGAACAGCAGGTACCATTGCAATTCTCTACAAAGTGTACAATTTTATTGATAACTCTTATAGAGTGCAAACAGAGATCACAAACATGTGATCCAACATTACAATACAAACGGAAGCAAATTATGTCTGAGTACAGACAAGTTTAACAAATGGCTTAAGAAGCCTTATTTAAACACAAGCCCTCCACGAGGGAACCAGTCGTCTGACTGGGACTAGACTAGTTGGTCTTCAGTCGTCCATCTCGATGAAGAAGCCACCTTCGGGGTCAGTGGCATCATCTAAAACATAGATTAAGCAAACGTGAGTACAAAATCGTACTCAGCAAGACTTACATAGGAGCTATACTACTCATGCACATGTATCAAGGTAAAGGGAGGTGGGGTTCACTTGCAGAAGTGCCAGCTTTGACTTGGCTAATCTTGAACTACGAGTACCAGACTTTGAGGTAAGAAGCGTACACGAGTCCACTACTTTCTCCAACCAATTACACCACTATGGTGCCTTCCTCAACTTCCCAACGAGGAAGCACGCCATAGCACTCACACTTATCTTGGTGTGTTTTAGAAGTATACGATTCAAGTTATCTAATAATCAAGCTAAGCTTTCCAAGCAGTCCATAACCGCGGACGCGGCTATTCGAATAGTTTTGTTAACCTTGCAAGGGTGTACCGCTACACACACATGATCATCATTTACCGCCTTTGATCTCGACACCATTCAAGGGGTGTCAGCGAGGATGCTCACCACAACTGTTACCTCATAGCCGATCTAGTCCGAGAAAGCCGCCTACTTGGGTTGGTTACCACAATCGTGAACCCGGCCGGTTTACCGAAGTGCACCCAAGTGATGTGTGCGTGGTGCATAAGCCGGTCTCGGATGAACCGTTCTCTCACTTAGCAGCCAGGCCACAGACCTACCAGAACTCCGAACTATTGCAACATCTGGACATCGAAAGGGATGAGTTAGTAAGTTGAGAGGGGTCAGTGAGCCCAATGTGTGGTTGTACTCTTCATCTTGGATCACCACACAAGAACTCATACTAGGGCGGTGTTCAACGAGACAACCCACCGTGTACTCCTACACAGCCTCTCATCGTTCACCTTGTATTAGGGTCGATTCACCAACACTTTTCTACCATCATCAACATGATCATTCCCATCCCGACTCACATCACAGTAACAACATGGTATCATACTAAGCATGCAATAGGCGATAACATTGCAGGGGCCACATGATATCAAACAACTCCTACATTTGCTAGGATTGTGGTTTGCTTACTACTGTGACAAAATGATAGGTCATGCAAAGGAATGGGTTCATCTATGCGGTAGAAACGTAGCATGGTGATCATCCTAAACAATGCATAAGCGAGACATGAGAGGAAAGTGGGATTTTATCGACATGATCAATGGGGGTTTGCTTGCCTTGCTGACGAGGTTCGGGTTCTGGGTCTTCAACGAAGGGGGCAGCCTCCTGCTCCGGTTCCACCTCTACTCGACAAACAACAAGCAAAGTAGCAAAGTAAATACAATGCACAATCACATGATGGAAGTTTGAATCTTGATGTATATGCTTTGATGTGTGAAGCAATTCCATTTAAATGGAGTATATTGCAAATTGAATTGCAAATTCAAACTCCACATTTGAATTCCATTAACCAAGTTGCATGTGACATTGTTTGATCATTTTGAATCATCTTCAAATGTATAAGATATGCCTCTGATGTGTGGTTGAATTATAACATAAATCCATGGTCCAAGTTGCAAGATCATTTGATTTGAATTTGAATTAAATTCAAATAAACCAAATGACATATGCTACTGGTCCCAATTTAAATTCAACTCAAACATAGTTGAAAGTTGCATATTTGGAAAGATAATTCTCTCCTGATCATTTTTCATATATTATTTGTCTAATTTGGAGTTAATATGAATTTTCTATGAATTTCCAAAGTTTGGGGTATTTTCTGGAATTTCTGGAATTTCTTTAATTCAAATAATCTCTGGAAATTCATTTAAATTGATTTATTGCGTCAGTGCTGGCGTCAGGGGGGGGGCTGACAAGGGGGTCCCACCTGTCAGTGGATGGATTTAATTGAACTGTGGGGTTAATTAATCCAGTGGCTTAATTAAGCCACTGGGCCCACTGGTCAGTGACCCAGGGGGTCATTAGGCGAGTGATTAAGGGAGGGGGTTTGGGCTAACAAGCCGGCGGCTAAACGCCGGCGACTGGACCGCGGCGGCGCTGCACGGGGAGGGCGAATCCGTCGACGATTTGTAGCGCCGAGACAATCAACTTGAAGCCCTCACTCGCGCGCGTCGAATGGGACCGAAACCAAGCGCTGGGGTGCACTGTACGCTCGACGGCGTCAAGCTTTGCGGCGACCTAGCTACGGCCGTGATCGGGATTTCGTTCCAGGGCACGGATCGAGGCGGGGCTAGGCTGGTTCGACGAGGAGGAGCATGGGGAACATGATGGACATCATGGCGGGCTCGATGGCGTAGCGGTTGAACGTCTCCATGGATCCCGGCGGCGAGGAGCTTCGGCTCTCATGGTGGCCAAGGCTAGAGGGAGTAATCGAAGGGGGAAAGTGAGGGGTTTTGAACCCGAGCTCACCAGGAACTCAGTAGAGGTGGTGGCGAAGGCTGGGGTGGTTCAACGGCGACGGAATTGACGAAGTCCTTCACGGTGGCCGGCGGCGACTTGGTGGCGATGGCGGAGTCTCCGGGGCTTCCTGGCTCGATTCACCGCACGGGAAGACGAAGACGACGTCTGCGGTTCTTCTGGACAGCTCGAGGCGTCGCGAGGGGCACGGTGGCCACGCGGGGGCTCGACGGCGCTCCGGCGTCCTTCTCGGGCGACGACGAATCGGGCGAGAGAGGAAGGGGAAGACGACGAGGAGGGAGGGGAATGAACTGGGGCGGCTCCAGGATGCGTCCAGACGAAGAGATGAGGCCTGGGGAGTCCTGGAAGCTTGAAGGCGTCGCGGTGGCGTCCACGGCGTCGGCGCCTCGCCACCGAGCTGCTTGGCAGCGCGGGGTAGAAGACGACAAGGGGGGTTCGCGGGCTGGGCCTGCTAGGTGGGCTGCGGGGAGCTAGTTGGGCTGCTTCCAGGTAAGTTCTTTTTCCCTTTTTCTCTCTGTTTTCTTTTCTGTTATTTGTTTTGCTTAGCTAAAATAAATAGCTAGGCATTGTATTAAATGCTGAAAAAATTTATGTGGCCTCATAATAATATAGACTAGCCACTCATAAAGTTTCAACATTTTTAAAATTCAAATAATTTGAATCTTAACTCAAATAGGGTTATTTGATTAATTCCAAGGCACTGTTTGAATATTTGAAAAATCCATGAGTATGGGATGGGTCCCACATCACTTGATATGTGATCACACTCATTTATAAGACTTTTCAAAAATCTAACATGAAATTTTGGAGAAGATTTTTATCTGGCCTTTTGAATTAATTCATCTGGGGGGTTTCCTTCTCCCATTTTCTTTTGATGTTGATTTCAAAGATTCCTTTTGAAAATTTTGACATGATGCAAGGTTACTTTGATCCTAGCACATTACCTAACAGAGGGTTCTGACCGTTAATTCGATGGAAGCGCAGGGGCTCATCAAGGATATTAACCAGATCCCACATGATGGTCATTGGTCAGAGAGTGTCTGATCATGTGTGTTGTTTCCCGAACCATAGGGTGTCATGCTTAAGGGTATTCGACGCAATAAGGATTGATTCGGGATCATCGGTGAAATAAGAGAGAACACCGGAATTGTTCCGGGAGGTGCCGGAAGTTGTTCTGGATATTTTGAAAGGTTCAAAATAATGTTTAATAATGTTTAAATATGTTTTATTATTTAATTAACAGAATTAAATATTAAAATATGATTAAATATAATTAAAAATGAATTAAAAGGCATATGGGCCTAAAGAGGTCCATTAGGGGAAGGAGGGAGCTCCCCCTTGGGCTAAGGCACCAAGGGAGGGAGCCCACCTTCCCTAGCCGCGCCAAAACCTCCTCCCTAGGGTTTAGTCCCACATGGGAAGGGGAGGGAGGGTGGCACCCCTCCTTGGCCTATATAAGGAGGGGTGGGGGTGCCTTTTTTCTACACACCATTTGATTTGAGACAAGTTTCTCAGATCTCTCTTCTCTCTCTTTCTCCCTCCTCGAGTGGACTCCCCTTGTTTGGAGTCTACACTTGGTTGGGCTTTCTCCACCATACGCACGCCGTCGTGCTGCTGGAATCGGGATTTGAATCCATCTTCTTTCCGCTACTCTTCTTGTTCGGAGCCCGGAGGGAACGTCGAGTACACCGTATGCGTGTAATCCCGCGAGGCGCTACACTTGTAGTGCTCCTTCATCATTGAGGTCGTGTCGCGACGTCTTCACCGACAACGTTCCGACGGGGACGTAATCCCGTCATCGGTCTTCAAGGACCGGGTAGCCTCAGGAGTCATCGTGGATCTGCGCGGCATCAGGGATTGCCGGTACGAGTACATCAACCACGTTCACGCGGGAACGTTTCCCGCTTAACGGACTACATACTGGTATGTGACCAATTCCCTCCGTTACTTTCATCGCCATAGCATAGGTCTTGGGTTCGGGACGCGTAGGTCATGAAAAATTATTGTTTTCTTCCCCGTTCCCCAACATTAACCCTATGCTTCTCCTAATCCGATGAACCCAAATTTTATGCGGGTTATACTCTACTATCCTTCCGTCAGATGAGCTTGCGATCCTACAACCTTCATGTGAGCGAGAAGTAATGAAAGTTATTGCATTGAAGAAGTGGGATTCGACCCTGAACCTTTGTGTTCATGCCCATGGATACTATGTAGAACTTATCATGAAAACTTATGGTAAAAGTAATTGTCCCCCTGGTGGAAATTCTGCTGCACCTATGATCCTCCATTCAACCTTCGAGTATTAACTCCTGGTACCTCGAGGATATCATACTTTTGCACTACATCTAATGAATTTTGATGAAGCAATACTTTCCCCTGTCGTAACCACTCCCTGGGTTCTGGGTTGTCGTCAGCCGAGAACACTGAATACCTTTTTCTCACCATTTCTTTCTTTGATGTCATTGCTATTCGATGGCATCATCTGAAACCTCTGAACATAATGAGTTGTGGTCCTCATCAACATTTGGACTTTTTTCCAAGTGTTATTTGGATTCATCGTGAGAACTACCATTCCTGCCCCTCGGTGATTTGTGTTATCGTCGACAACCTCCTTTGACTCCCTGCCAATACAAACTTGGTCGTGTATATCGTGCTCTACTCTCCTTGGGAAGGATATACACCGAATTCTTGCGTATCATTACATTTTCCCTTCCATTGGTCTGTCTGATCAGACAATCACATTTTCCTTTCCATTGGTCTATTTAATCTTTCTTCTGAGGTAACTCGTCTGAGCAGTGATAATACCCTGCTTATGTAAACACTTCGGTGTGCTACTTTGTTCGTACAACCTATTACGATTGTTGATGACTTTTTGGTGACCACCGATGGACAAGAACTTTGCCAAATCGTCCGCCTCATCTTAACGAGCAGGAAAATGGTTCTCTTCGTCCCTCGGCCTTGGCACCGATGTTGTTGCCAACATAGCTAACAAGTTGTTCTCTGACTTACCTTGCAACTTGATATTATTTTTTATCACCACCCTCCTTATTCAATGTGGGCCCATAACCCACAGTTCCACAGGATCGAAACCTAACTCTCTGGTACCTTTCTGTTCTCGAGGTTATTCCTCTTGCTTGACCTCGTATGCAACTCACGAGTCCTTTACCTTGTGATACCCAGCTCGATATCAGACTCAGTGCTTATGTGTGATTCCCTACACCCCTTTTCATCCTCTGTTATCATTGTCGAATGATTGCATATCCGCTTGAAAACTTCTCATGCCGTCCTTTGTTTCTCTCGATGTATTCCCCTGAGTTTAAACTCGGAGGATACTTGGTACCCCATTCCCTTGGACAACCTCGGTTGATGAATCTGGTATCGATTCGACCCCCCTTAAGATTCCTCCTAACCTATTCGTAAGTACGATGAAGCCCCTGAAAGAAGGATGACAACCCATCGAGAAGCACTGATGCAGAGAAATGAAGACGTCAACGTGAAGGATAAACTTCTTCGAGAAGGACCACAAGAACCGGAAGACTCGTTAGCATACGAAACCAAAATTTTACCCCTTGCACTACCTTTTAATTCTCGGGACGAGAATTCTTTGTAGTGGGGGAGATTTGTAACACCCCGATAATCATGCAACAATAATCACCTTGTTAAATACCAGGGCATCATCATTAAGCAAGGGATAATCCCCCTTGATCAAATCTAGTTCAAATTCAAACTCATCTAGAAAAAAAGTGGAAAAAAGTGAAACCAAAAATGTTGCAAACAATTTTATTAAATGCATAATAATCATTAGTTCATATTAAAATAATAGTGGGCAATTACTACAAGGTTTAAATATTGTAAACAAATCAAAACAATAACAAAATAGTAGCATTTGACCCCATTTAAATAAAACAAAAATGCAATTGATTTTATATGGGCACAAAACTTTTTGTGGCACTGTTATAAAGTGCATCACTAATTTTCGTACATGTTTCACATTTTACAAAAATAAAACAATAGCCAAATAAATTTAAACATAAAAGAATAAAAAAGAAAGAAAACCAAAAAAGGAAAGAGTTATCCCTCGCACTGGGCGAGGCCCAACCGGCCCAGCCCAGACCCCCCTCACACATCTCCCTCCTCTTGTTTACCGGGCGTCGTGGCGGCAATCCCACGGCCATGGCCGTGCCATGCTTGCCGTGGCGGCCATCCCCGGCTCCCTTGGAGGATAAGGAGGCCACCCCGAGTGCCCCCATATGCCCCTCCCCCAAACCCTAGCCTTCATTTTTTCCCCTCGCGCCTCCCCTGTGTTTTCCCCGTGTGACCCGAGCGCCGCCGCGGGCACGCCATGGTCGCCGGCGTGGCCACTGGCCTCCTCGTGCTGCGCCGAGCTGCCCTAGAGCTTCGTCGTCGCCGTCCACTTCCCCCTGCAGAGCAAGTCATGCCCGGAGCCACCAAGACGTGCGAATCAAGTTCGTCTTCAACCTCTGCCCCGCCGGCTAGCTTCTCCAATTCCTGCCGCCCCAACCCTCCGTCGAGCCCGCTGCCACCGTCTTCTCCCTTCTGGTGAGCGTCTCCGCCGCCGCAAACTGGCAGCAGCCTACCCCTGACCCCTAGCTGATTTCCCCCTTTGGCCATGCACGGGCCACCACCATGGCTGACCATCCCCAAGCTCCAGTGTCCCTCCGCGCGGCCCACGCGCATCAGCACGCTCCCATTGACCCGTGTGTCCAAATTAGCTTTAGAGATCGCTCGTTTGCGGGCTTCTCGTCGTGTGCCAAACGAGCCGAACGCCGCCGTCGCCATTATGGGTCGTGCGCTTCCGTTCGGTCACCCCCAGTCGTGCAGTGGCTAGCAATCGGCGTGGAGTGCTCCTAGCTCGCGAATGAACCCGGCCACACCTCCCCTCGTCGCCGGAACTGGCCGAAATGGTGACCCCTCCGTGGTCTGTTTAGCCGGCGAGGACGAGTTGACGTGGCATCATTAGCCACTAAGCTAATTACCCTCCCCTCAATGACAGTGGGCCCAACCCTTTAGTTAACCTGCTGCTATTAAGTTAATGGAGAAATACCCCCTTGGGCAGATGACAGGTGGGCCCAGCACCACTTACCCCTTGGTTAAAATAAAAAGGAATTTAATTAGAACATGTGTGGCTTACATATAGGCCCCACTAGTTATTGGATTAACTAAATAGAAATTATAAAACAACAGTCAATGACATGTGGGACCCCACTGTTATTTAGATTTAATAAATTGTTTTATTAAACATGTGAGGCTGACCAGTGGGTCCCACTGGTCAGGTTTGACCTGGTCAAAAGAGCTGTTGTGGATAATGTTGCCATTTATTAATAAAAGAAATCCAGAAAATACTTTAAAATTGATTTAAACTTCAGAAATTAATAACTTTTAAACCGTAACTCGGATCGAAAAACTTTATACATCAAAGTTGCTCAGAAAAATGCCACGAATACGGGTACGCTACCCGCATACCCACAACATCCCTCTAACATACCGAACCCGAGACATTCGCCCTCCGGATCGTCTGTCCGGTAATTACCCGGTACCGATAAAACTTTCCGAATGGAAATGTTCTGAACATAAAAGTTATTCGGAATGCATCAACGATCACGGTTACACTATCCACATGTTTGTCAAATATCTCTAACACTGCAGACATGGAACCTTCCCCCCGGATCATCTGTTCGGTAATCTACCGTTACTGATGAGTCAACTACGGATAAATTCCTTCTCTGAGTAGATCACCGAATACAGCATTAGACCCTCGTTGCTTTTTATCTGCTATGTCATAGCTTTTGTATTGCTATTATGTTGTGTATTTAGTGTGTTTCTCCCCTTTATTCTCCGGTAGACCCCGTTGCTACCGCTGACGACACCGTTGTCGAGTACGACTACTTCGTCGATGACGACCGTACCCTGATACGTTACAAACGTATCTATAATTTCTGCTTGCTCCATGCACGTTTTGTATGATATTGCTATGCTTTTGATACACTTTCATATCTTTTTATAAAATATTGTGGAACTAACCTATTAATGGTTGTAAGAGTGCACAAGTTCTTGTTTTTCTAATTTATGTGTAGGAATTACTTGGATAAAAAAAAGATCACAAAAAGAAGCCTTGTAAGAGTTGGACTCTAACTTTCCCGAAATCTGTCCCCAGCAGACAGGTTTTAAAGATCGCCACGGAAACGCTAGAATAAGGCCTCAAACGGAAAAACTTAAAACTACAAAGTTGTAGGGAATTTTTTTCCGGTGGATCTAGACATAAAATTAGGCCCAATAGGAGTTAGGTTGCTCCCTGAAGGCCCGAAATACCGAAGATGTAATCTGGATGATGGGAATCCGAGAGTCTATTTAAAGAGAGGAAACCTAGGTCAAAGGGCACCACGAAATTTCCTCCCCCTTGGAATTCATCTTGAGGGGGAGATCAATGTCCACAGCACCATCTCCAAGGAAGAAGAAGGGGCCAAGGGCCACGGCGGCGGCGACGGCGACGCCCACGGCCACGGCGGTGGCCACGGCCCTTGGGGGCCGCGACCCTTGGCCCCTGTAACACCCTCAGTGTCAGGCATCTGTTAAACTTTTGTTATTGATTAAACCTCTGTGATTAGCAAGTCTCTAATCACCTTTGATCATGCCTTTTCATCTTTGAATTCAAACAAACCCCTAAATGCCTTTTGATGAATATTAAAAATATTGTGACAATAAAATCTTTTCCAAAAATCTTGGAACCACTTTTATAAAATCCCAAATAATCATTGGACCATGGCAATGTGGTCATGGGTATTTATTGTGCCATGGAAAATTTCAAACAAATAATAGCAGTGCTAAAACAGCACTATTTGCCAATTGCTTAATGAAAATAAATATCTAAAGAGTTTAGAAAAACCCTAAACTTTTTGTGGCACTCTAGGTATATGCTCTACTAATTATGGAACAATAATTGTATTATAAAAAAATGCCTAGGTTAGTAAAACAAATACAAAATAGAAATAACAGAAAGGGAAAAAGGAGAAAAGAAAAGAAAAAGGAAAACCAATCTAACCCCTCCCCTTCACTGGCCCAACCCAACTCCCCCTCCCCTCCTCACTGGCCTAGCCCACGAGCCCACCCCGGCCTCTCCCACTCCCCTTCCTGTTCACGACAGGGGCGTGGCGGCCATCCATGGCGCCACGGCCACGGTAGCCGCCGTGGAGGCCATCCGGCGGCTCCCCGGCGAGTTGAGTACCCCCCCCCCCCCCACACAGTGCGAACCCTAGCCGCGCCCCCACCCGCCCCTGTCCATTTCCCCCCTCGCGCTCTCCCTCTAGTCGTCTTCAAGCTCCCGCCCGAGCTCGGTCGTGGACGTGCCGGCGTGCACCCACGCGGCCAACGGCCACCTCCGGCCCGACCGTCTGGTCCAAGCGCTAGCCCGCGCCCGACTCCTTCTTCCCGCGCCCCCAATCGAATCCGGCGTCCACTGGAGACTCGCCATCGCCGCCGTTTCTCCACTGCGGTCGCCGGCGAGCTTCTCCAATTCCGGCAGCCTCCGCCCCTCCCCGAGCAGCTTGCCTCCCCAACGCGCTCCACGGTGAGTAGGCGAACCTTTTTCCCCACCCCTCGTTCGATATTGAGCAGTGGGCGGCCGTACTCGCACCGCCACGCTCCGGCCTCCGCGGTGGCTCGCCGTAGTCGCCGTGTGGTCGCCCCTGGCCTCCCCCTCGTGTACCAGTAGACGTAGGGCCGTGGACCCATTCGATTCCTAGCCGCCACACCGCGTTTGGTCGCCGGAGTGCCCCGATGTGCTCACCGTCGTGAGGGCTCGCCGCTGGCGTGCCTTGCGTGCCCTTGGTCTAAACCAGAGAGGTTTGACCCCTGGCTAACCCCCCCCCTCTATGACTAGTGGGCCCTGCCCCCCCCCCTAATGGAAAACTATTAGAGAAATAAAACCCCCTGGGGCCATTGACATGTGGGCCCTTGGCCCTTTTAATTTAATTAAAATGATTAGTTAGCCACTGTGCCAATGACACATGGGTCCCACCTGTAAGCTAATTAATTAACCAAAATAATTTATTCTGTTAGTATGACATGTGGGTCCACTGGTTTAATTAGATTTAGTAAAAACATTTTTATTAAACAGAGGCTGACCAGTGGGACCCACTGGTCAGGTTTGACTGGTCAACCCCTTGTGGATAATGTTTACTTAAAAAATAAAATAAATCCAGAAAATGATTTAAACTTTAAAATTCAATATCTTTTAAACCGTAAGGCAGATTCAAAAACTTTATACATGAAAATTGATCAGAAAAATATAACGAATACGAATATGCTATCCGTATGTCTACCACCCCCCTCTAACGTACCGAACATCGAACCGCCCCCCTCCGGGCCGTCTGTCCGTTGATTCGTCCGGTACTATAAAAGTACCCGGATGAATTTATTTCGAACACGAAAGTTGTTCGGAATAGATCAACTAACCCGGATACACCACCCATACGTTTGTCCGATGTCCACGACACCTTCGGCATGATACCTCCCCCCCCCTCCGGACACACTGTCTGGTAATCACCCGGAGCTGGTAATTCATCCCCGGATGAATTTCCGCTCCGAGCCTGATACGTCGTACCGCTTTAGAATACCGACATCGATGCATTTGCCTTGTCATTCATATGTTTGCATATGTTTGCTTTATATTTACTGTTTCTCCCCCCCTTTTATTCTCCGGTAGACCCCGCTGCTGCCGCCGACTACACCGTGGCTGAGTACGACTACTACGTCGACGACCCTACCCCTACCGTCGAGCTTCCAAGCAAGCAGAGCCATTCTCTTCCCCAGATATCTCCTACCTTTCCGTACTTTCTTGCACTAGGCATTGCTACTGCTGCTGCTACGTTACAATCCTATTCAATTACATAGCCTGATTTTGTCGCCCTTGATGTACCTCCTTTATCCTATGCTGCCTATTATAATTATGCATTATTCAGCAGTGAGCCCTGCGCATTGTTAGCTAGGATTAGATAGCGGGACGTGATCACTCAGGGGAGTGAACACGGATACAATATTATAACTGCACAGGTACGGTACAATGCAGACACTGCCTCAGACCCCCTAGCTCGGCTCTGCCGAGCCACCATCAAGTGTGAGCTATCAAGGAGTAATCCTTGTACTCCACTCGTTGTTGACTCTGTATAGCCTCTTTAGGTACCTGAGCAGCGGTTGTCCCTCAGGTAAGAAGTCGGGCGACCCAACGGTGCCCGCGAGTGGTATTGCGACGGGACGACAGGGAGGGTACGACCAGTGTACTGGTGTGCTTGGCCCCTGATCGTTGACCGCGAGAGTTACCAAACCACGAAAGTCGAGCTCCTCCAGGAGCACACGCGAGACAAGGTAAGGAGATGGTTCACCTTGTTGGTAACCGGAGTGACTTGGTGGGACGACAGGGCAGGCACCGATGTACTGGTGGTCCTGGCTGCTGTCGTTGTCCGCGGGTCAGTTAAGTCGAGGCAACGATAACGGTTGTCTCGCAAGTTAATAAAATGCTAAATGGTTCGGTGGATGACTTGAGAGGCCCGTTGGTCTGTACGCACTACCTTCACGTGGGATAAGGACTTATGGGCTCCCCTTCGTCGCAGTTCATTCGAAAGCTCTTCAGACGTCAGCAGTATCGCGGTCTGATTGCCGGGAAGTTGTGTGTCTTCTTTACTCGCGAGTGGTGTTTGCTTTTGCTTCCCGTCCAGCCTCGCACCGTGCAGGAGCGTGCAAGGGTGAGGGTCCTAGACCCCTTGGCGCATAGGATTTAGTCCGACGGATGGCCTCTCTGCTGATCCTAGGATGGGTTGCGCCGTGTCGGATAGCTTTGGTGGAGCGTTCCCTAACAAGGTTCCCGCCACCCTGGAGATCTGAGCGTGCAGGCTGAACAGTAGTGCACCCCTGCAGGGAGTTTAATCTATTCGAATAGCCGTGTCCACGGTAACAGGACGCTTTATGCTGAAGCTGGATCTTACCACTACAAACTATTATTATTAAACTGTATGGTTCCGGGTTCCCTTCCTCGCGGGGATGTCGAGGAGGGGATCTCGGAGGCATTGTTAATTATTACAACTTACTATTATACAATGCTGCAGCAACTTCTGCTGCATTGTTACTTTATGCTATATATGAACTGTTGGCTATTCTCTCCTCATGCTGCAAGACTCGCCGGAAGATGCTAGTCTTCATTAGGCCTAGCTTCTTACCCTTATTCTGATTTCTATCTTACAGTCCACTATATATAGCCTCCCCTTTCCTTTTGATACATGCATAAATGCTTAGTAGCGGACGTAAGACTCGCGGGTATGCTAGATACTCACCTTTGCTTTATTTCCCATTTTCGCTTTGCCTGATCGGCCGCTGCAGCCGACGTTGGAGTCCAGGAGCAGGAGTACCTCGGAGGCGACTACTACGACGTCGAGTTCCCCGTCGACCAGGAGTAGTTCGGTGGATCCCAGGCAGGAGGCCTCGCCTTTGCGATATGTATCTCTGATGTGATTTGTGCTAGCCTTCTTAAGGCAGAACTTGACTAACTATGTCTGTACTCAGATATTATGGCTTGTATGACTTATATATTCGGATCCTCGTGATCGCTGGTATTGTAACTTATTGGTTTATCCTTTTGTGTTTAGTGTTGTGCTGTGATATTCTCACCGTGGCACCCTAATCTCAGCCGTGTACACTGCGTGTATGATTACTGTACACGGATTGATTTTGGGGGCGTCACAGCCCCTTCTTCTTCCTTGGAGATGGTGTTGTGGATATTGATCTCCCCCTCAAGATGGATGCCAAGGGGGAGGAAATTTCGTGGTGCCCTTTAACCTAGGTTTCCTCTCTTTATATAGACTCTCGGATTCCCGTCATCCATATTATGTCTTCGGTATTTCGGGCCTCCAGGGAGCATCCGAACTCCGATTGGGCCTAATTTTATGTCTAGATCCACCGGAAAACAATTCCCTACAACTTTGTTGTTTTAAGTTTTTCTGTTTGAGGCCGTCTTCTAGCGTTTCCGAGGCGATCTTTAAAACCTGCCTGGTGGGGACAAATTTTGGGAAAGTTAGAGTCCAACTCTTACAAGGCTTCTTTTTGTGATCTTTCTTTTATCCAAGTAATTCCTACACATAAAGTAGAAAAACAAGAAATTGTGCACTCTTACAACCATTAATAGGTTAGTTCCAAAATATGTTATAAAAAGATATGAAAGTGTATCAAAAGCATAGCAATATCACACAAAACATGCATGGAGCAAGCAGAAATTATAGATACGTTTGGGACGTATCAACATCCCCAAGCTTCATTTCTGCTCATCCTCGAGTAGGTAAATGATAACAAGCATAATTTCTGTGGTGACATGCTGTCAACCATATAAGAACTTTTGAGTAAATCAATCAAGACATTTAATTCAATTCAAGTCATAACAGGCAAGAGTCTATATTAGCATTGAAACAAGCAACATAAGAACATAAAGGTGCAAGAGCTCTCGCTGTCCGTGACTCGAATGTCTCCAAATGGTTTTTGCGTGCAAGAAAGGGGATATGGATATAAGAGAGAGTAAAACATAGTTTTTATTGTTGAGAACTTAATCTACTAAAGATTCACACTTGGTCTTCTTTGGAATCTTATCTTGACTCATCCCCAGACCACTAGCCAGGTACAAGTCAAAATGATTCACTCCCTTTTGATATTTTGAGCACTCATGCAATGGATGAGCGTAAGCAAGAAAGTTAACACTTAGGATGGCAAAGAGAGAAAAATGATGTGTGAGAAAGACAAAAAAAGGTGTGAAAGACTCACATCAATGAGGACAATCATAGGCGAGAGAAAGCCAAATGATAGATATGATGTGAGGAGTAGGGATTGCCATGAAATGGATGCACATATGAGCTAAGGTAAGCTCTCCAATGGAACTAGTGGGGGTGCATCCAACTTGCTTGCTCAAGAAGACCTAGAGCTCATTTGAGGAGGCTCATCATTGGAATATACAAGCCAAGTTCTATAGTGTGAAGGGCCCCCACGTAGCTATATGCATGTATGATGATCTCTATGGAGTACAAGGGATAGAGGATGAAGTACTAGTGTGGATCTCTCAAAAGGAATAATAGTGTGCCCCCTTCTCTCTTTTTATTTATTTTTTCTATGTTTTCTATTTGTTGTATTTTTTTGGTGGCCTCAATGGCTCTTTCTATCTCTCTCATTTGTCCTCTTTGGGATCTTTTCCTCACTTAAGGGAAACACTCTAATTTACAAGAGGGTATAGAAGATCTTTCACATTTTACAAGGTACTCAAATCATAAAGATGATGTAGCTCTCATGATGTATGCAATGTATGCCGCTGCCAGTGTCGCAGGAACATGTATGCCATGAAGATCAAGTCATGAAGAGGTGGAAGTTGCATGGCAATATATCTCGAAAAGGCTATGGAAATGCCTTGATAGGTAGGTATGGTGGCAGTTTTGAGGAAAGATATAAGGAGGTTTATGATGACAGAGCGTATCATGCCAAGGGTTTGGATGTACCGGCGAAGGTGGACGCCAACTCTCGGAGTGAGAAGAAGGCAATGCACGACACAGGAAAGGCTAGCAAATATGAGGAGGTGGAAGTGTCAACTTTCAATACTCACATTAGGCCAAATAACTCATGCACTTATTATCGGTAACTCTCAATCTATTAAGCAGGTTCACAAAGAGACAAGTACCCCGAGGATGAGTGTATGGGGGTTTGGTTATCCTTGCGCATCCTCGACTCATGGTACGTTAGTGTACTCTAATATCCGACCCCTCAGAAGAGTAGTGATCCATCTAGTAGCTAGAGTTCTCAACTAGTTTTGAAGGTTTTGAAAAACAACACGGATTTCCCAAAATACGACACCTATCACTAATAGGCTAGAGCTCTTGGCACCAAAAGTTCAAACATTACTCACATCAATGCCTCAAAACTATTGCAAGTTACTACTGAAATTAAATAGCAACCTCAATCACCTACTTCTCAAAAACAAGACATAACTCAGTGCAACAACCAACTCTCTTAACAATATAAACATGAAAACTAAAGAGAGTTCCAGCGACAAACTAAACAAAATCCAAGGCTATTCCTAAGAAAAACTAAGACTAAAACTAGACATGACAGTAGCTACGAAAAGATAAAGAACACATAACAGCAAAAAGATAGGCATGAAGAATCCTATGAGGTGTTCTAGATTTTGAAGGTGGAGCGTGTTTCTCTCCCACACAAAGTAAGACGGGATCTAAATTTTTATGAACAGCAAGCAAAGCTAAAGAAAACTAAAAATAAAACCTAAGAGCGAGACGCTCCAAGCATAGCACATAACGCATGAAGTGATAAAAATATAGTGAGACGAAGGACGAACTGATGATTGTTGATGGAGAAGGGGATGCATGGGGGAATCCCCAAGATTAGACGCTTGAGAATCCTTGAATATTTATTGGGGATGCATTGGTGCATCCCTAAGCTTGAGCGCTTGACACTCCGGAATCTTCTTTCATCATCTTCCATCGCATACTTGAAAACTCCCTTCATACATAACTCATCATAAGCTGATTAGAGAGGTTAGTACCCTTAATAAATAATTTTTTCCCACTGGATATAAAGATATTCTTGAAGAGCTACTGTTTCTCAAGATTGCCAAAAGGTTTTTGTAAAGAAAAAGAAAGCTTAAGGTTTGCAAAAGTTAGGAGAGACAAAACGTGGCAGAATCTGTGAAAAATAGAACAGTAGGTACTAAAGATTTTTTCGGGGGTACTTCTGCAACTCAAATCAAAAAACTCAGAACATATGAAAGTTCCGTGATTGTATAGAGCACGCTGTGTAAACAATTCAGCTCAAAATGATGAACTGGTGATTTGATCTGATTTTTCCCATCACGAGGACAGAATCTGTTTTCTGGACAGCATGTCACAACTTTCACTTCCCTTGTCATATGAGGCTATAACTTGGCACAAAGCTTGAAAATAAAGATACAATTATTTGCTACAGTAGTAAAAATCATCAAGACCACTAAAAACATAAAGTAAAAACTCAAACTAAAGATAACAAGGGTTGTCTCCCTAGAGCTCTTTCTTTATAGCCATAAAGATAGGCTTAAGATTTTAGTCATGCTCTCGTAGAAATAAGAGTTGAAGAACAAAAGAGAGAATGAAGAAGGAAATACCAAAAACATTTAAGTCTAACATGCTTCCTATGCAAATGGATCTTGTAGAGAAATAACTCATTGAAGCATAAAGATATTAGCATAGGAAGCCAAAATAAGTGCAACTTCAAAACCTTCAACATAAAGAGAGGGAACTTGATATTATTGAAATATCTATAAGCATATGTTCCTCTCTCATAATAATTTTCAGTGGGATCATGAATAGACTCAACAATATAAGTATCACATAAAAAATTCTTATCATGATCCACAAGCATAAAAAATTTGTTACTCTCCACATAAGCAAAATCCTTCTCATTAGAATAGTGGGAGAAAACTCAAGAAAATAGCTATCACATGAATCATTCTTATCATGATACACTTCCAACATTCATTCTTTATAGCATAAGTGTCATCACAATAATCATCATAGATAGGAGGCAAAGTATCATCAAAATAAATTTCCTCATCAAAACATGGGGGGCTAAAAAGATCATCTTCATAAAACGTAGCATCCCTAAGCTTATAGCTTTGCATATCATTAGGATCAAAGGTATTCAAAGAATACATGCTAATAACATTACTACTATCATGAGTGTTGTTCAAATAATAAAGCTCCATAGGATTTTTGATCTCCTCCTCAAACACTTCATGTCCTAACTCAAGATAGAGCTCATAAAGCTCTCTAATAATTTTGTTGTTCTTTTCCATAAAGCCTAACTAGTGAAAATAAAAACAAGAAACAAAAAGAATTAACTGCAAGATCTAAAGATATACCTTCAAGCACTCACCTCCCCGGCAACGGCGCCAGAAATAGCTTGATGTCTACGCACGCTTCTATTCTTGTAGACTATGTTGGGCCTCCAAGCGCAGAGGTTTGTAGGACAACATCAATTTCCCTCAAGTGGATGACCTAAGGTTTATCGAACTCAGGGAAGTAGAGGTTGAAGATGTTCTCTCTCAAGAAACCCTGCAATTAAGATACAAGAAGTCTCTTGTGTCCCCAACACACCTAATACAACTAGGAGTTGTATAGGTGCACTAGTTCGGCGAAGAGATGGTAAAATATGGGTGATAGGTGTAGCAAAACAAAGTAATATAAATCTGTAATAAAAAGTGCAGCAAGCAAACATGTGACAAAAGTGAGTACAAACGGTGTAACAATGGTGGAAACAAGGCCTAGGTTTCATACTTTCACTAGTGGCAACTCCCAACAACATTAACATAGTCTAATCACATGATATTTCCCATAAAACATGCAATGAAGACGCACTCGGAGGTCATTCCTTTGTGGTCAAGAGAGGACGAGAATTATGTAGGGCTACAAAAGCACACCTCAAAGTTCGTAGTTCTCAATCTATGGATTTCCCAATGTCACCGCGGCCATCCAAAGAGAGTACCACAATCACCACAACATATCTCAAGGATAGTCAAATACAAGCACCAAGAGACTCTCAATCTTCAATCAACACACAAAACAGGAAATCACTCGTGAAAATATTCTTCTAATCCATGTCCAATAGACCGCTGTCACCTTGGTCTCGGGGATTATACTAGATAAAGACAAGTGAGTACATCAATCCAATACATAGAGGAAGGGGAAATATCATGGGATCACCCTACATTAACATAGCCTATGATCACAACGAAGATCACATCATCGGAGAGAGAATTGACCACATAGCTATTGGTAGAAACGTTAGCCCCGAGGGGAACTACTCACACATGGACATGGTGAGAGAGAGAGAGAGTTGTTGATGGAGAGGTGCATCCCGGAGGAGATGAACGAGACGGCGGCGGCGGCCACGGCGGTGGCGGCGTCGAGCTTCTAGGCAAGTACAGACATTCTCTTCCACAGATATCGCCTATCTTTTCCGTACATTTCTTGCACTAGGCATGGTTACTGTTGCCTCTACGATTACAATCCTATTCAATTGCATAGCCTGTTTTTGTCGCCCCTTGATGTACCTTCCTTTATCCTATGCTGCCTATAATTACTTATGTTATGATCAGCAGTGAGCCCGGCGCATTGTTAGCTAGGGTTAGATAGAGGGTCGTGAACACTCTTGGAGTGAATACGGATACGATATATATAACTGCACAGGTATGGTACAATGCAGTCACCGGTTGAGGCCCCTAGCTCGGCTCTGCCGAGCCACATCAAGTGGAGCTACCGAGGAGTAATCCTCGTACTCCACTCGTTGCTGACTCTGTATAGCCGCCCTGGGGTCCTCAGACCCGGTTGTCCTTAAGGTAAGAAGTCGGGCGACCCAATGGTGCCCGCGAGCGGTATTGCGTCGGGAACGATATGGAGGGTACGACCGATGTTACTGGCGTGCTTGGCCCCTGCTCGTATCTCGCGAGAGTTACCAAACCACGAAAAGTCGAGATCTACCAAGAGCACACGCAAGACAAGGTAAGGAGACGGTTCACCTTGTTGGTAACCGCGTGCTTTGACGGGACGACAGGGTAGGCCCCAAAGTTACTGGTGGACCTTGTTATTGTTCGTTGTCTGTTATGTTAGTCAGACAGCGATAACGGTTGTCTGCGAGATAATAATAAAATGCTAAATGGTTCGGTGGATGACTTGAGAGGCCCGTTGGTCTGTACGCACTACCTTCACGTGGGATAAGGAGTTATGGGCTCCCTATGTCGTAGTTTGTTCGAAAGCTCTTCAAACGTCAGCAGTACCGCGACCTGCGCCGGGAAGTGGTGTCTTCTTCGTCAGGACGGTGTATTTGGATTTGTTTTTGCTTCACCGGCCAGCCACGCACCGTGCAGGAGCATGAAGGGTGAGGGTTCCTAGACCCCTGATCGCATAGGATATAGTCCGGCGGATGGCCTCTCTGTTGAGCCTAGGATGGGCTGCGCCGTGTCGGATAGCTTTGGTGGAGCATTCCCTAACAAGGTTCCCGCCACCCTGGAGATCCGTGCGTGCAGGCTGAACAGTAGTGCACCCCTGCAGGGAGTTTAATCTATTCGAATAGCCGTGTCCATGGTAACAGGACGCTTTAAGCTGAAGCTGGATCTTACCACTACAAACTACTACTATTAAACTGTATTGTTCCGGGTTTTCTTCCTTGCCGGGAAGTCGAGGAGTGGAACTCGGAGGCATTTATTGTTATTAATCATTGCAACTTACTATTATACAATGCTGCAGCAACTTCTGCTTCATTGTTACTCTACGCTTTACATGAACTGTTGGCTGTTCTCTTCTTGTGCTGCAAGACTCGTCAAAAGATGCTAGTCTTCGATAGGCCTAGCTTCTTACCCTTATTCTTATTTCTACCTTGCAGTCCACTATATACAGCCTCCCCTTTCCATTTGATACAAATGCATAAATGCTTAGTAGCGGACGTAAGACTCGCGGGTATGCTAGATCCTCACCCTTGATTTATTTCCCTCTTTTTGTTTTGCCTGATCGGCCTCTGCAGTCGACGTTAGAGCCTTGGAGTCCAGGAGCAGGAGATCCCCGATGTCGACCACCGCAACATGAAGATCCCCGATGTCGTCTACGACGTCGAGTTCCCCGTTGACCAGGAGTAGTTTGGAGGTTCCCAGACAGGAGGCCTCGCCTTTTCGATCTGTTGTTATTTGTGCTAGACTTCTTAAGGCAACCTTGTATTCTTGTGTCTGTACTCAGATACTATTACTTCCGCTAACTTTGTGCTCTCGAGCTGTTGTATTCGAGCCCTCGTGGCCCCTGGCTTGTATTAAACATCTTGTACTATTTTATTTATAGAGTTGTGTTGTGATATCTTACCGTGAGTCCCTGATCTCGATCGTGTACCTTGCGTGTATGATTACTGTACACGGTCTGATTTTGGGGGCGTCACATGGAGGATGAGTGTAAAGATGATGGTGTTGATTATAGTGAGGAAGCCTCATTGGCTTTCATGAAGACACTTAAGGGAGAATCTCGTGCTCATTTCCTCAACGTGATGAAGTCACTCACCGAATGTGATGACTACATCGATAATGTGGAAACCCTCGTAATAGAGGAAAAGGAGAGAAATGACCTCCTTGAGCACAATCTCCGTGAAGTGGAAACTATGAAGACCTCGCTTGAGGAAACCGTCACTTCACATGAGATAGACTTTGTTAAGACCAATGATGCTTTAGAACTCTCTCTTGAAATTAAGAATGATCTCTTGGATAAATTGCTAAGCTTAAAGTTGTTCATGGTGAACTCGGTGAGGAGTATAAGCTCCGTGAAAAGATCCACATGCTCATCAAAGGAGAGCTTATAAATCTCACCGACACTTACAATCAACTTAAGGCTTCAACTCTTAAATCTCTTTATACTTTCTCTCCTAGTGATGCATGTGCTTCTAACTCCATTGATTATGCATCTATACTTGATGAGAAATAGAAGTTGAAAGATCAACTTGAGAAAGGTCTCGTGTCATGCTTTCAAGGTGAAAATAACTTGAATGAGCTTTTGAGTAATCAAAAGGAATGTGTGGCCAAGGAGGGCATCAATTTTGATCCCTCCCAAAATAAGAAGAAGAACAAGCACAAGAAGAAGAAGCACCAAGATACTCCTCCTCAACAACAATTTGTATTTTTGCAAGAAGGGCACAAGGAGAAGGAACAGGGAAAGGAGAAAGTTGGAGAGGGAGTCACCAACAAGGAAATAGTTCCCTCCCCTAATTATGTTGCATGAACAAACCATCTGATGTCCTTTTGAGAAAGGATGATGGTTATACTTTTGCTAAATTTGTCGGCACTAATTGTGATGATTATGCATGGACTATTTGGGTACCTAAGACCCTTGTTGCTAACTCCCTAAGACCCATTAAAAAATTGGGACCTAAAAACAAAGCTTGATTCTCACAGGATTACACCTCCGGTGACACTCAATGGGTGATTGATAGTGGTTGCACCATGGTGCTAACCGGAGGAAATGATATGCTCGTGGATCTCGTTGACTCGCTCAAGTCATCCTCGGACATCTCCTTTGGCGGCAATAGTAAAGGCAAGGTATTAGGATTGGGAAAGTTTGTCATCTCGAGTGATGCCTCACTCAAAAATGTCATGCTTGTCAAATCCCTTCACTACAACCTACTTTCCACTATCCAATTGGCACGTGCCGATTATAACTTTTTTTAGTGAATTTCATGTGACCGTCTTTAAAAGGTATACTCTCAAAGTGGTCTTTGTTGGGCATGTCGAAGACAACCTTTATGTGGTTGATATCTCAAAAGAGAGCACTCATCATAAAACATGCCTAATGGCCAAGGTCGACGTGGGGTGGTTATGGCATCATAGGTTAGCCCACGTTGGATGAGAAATTTACAATCTCTTTTAAAGGGGAGCACATTTTTGGACTAAGTGATGTATCTTTTGCCAAAGATCGTGTTTGTAGTGCTTGCATTGCGGGAAGCAACATGAGAAGCAACACAAGGTAAAGAATATCATCACAACGACGAGGCCTCTTGAGCTCCTTCATTTTGATATTTTTGGGCCTCCATCCTATGATAGTTTGGGAGGGAGGAGGTATTGCCTTGTCATTGTCGACAACTATACAAGATATACATGGGTTTTCTTTCTCAAGACCAAAGATGAGACTCAACAGACCTTTATATCATTTGCCAAAGAATCTCAACCTCTACATCAATGTGAGATTATGGCTATTCTAAGTGCAATGGCGCCAAATTCAAGAATTAAACTATGGAAGAGTTCTTGAGTGATGAGGGGATCAAACATCTATATTTTGCGGCCTATACTCCTCAACAAAACAGTGTTGCAGAGAGAAAGAACATGATTCTTATTGAGATGTCAATGACAATGTTGGATGAGTAGAAGTCTCCATACAAGCTTTGGGCCGAAGCCATAAACACCACGTGTCATGCCTCTAATAGTCTATATCTTCGCAAGCTCAAGAAAAAGACACATTATGAACTCCTGATAGGGAAGAAGCCTAATATCAAGTACTTCCGAGTATTCGGTTGTAAGGGTTTCATTTTCAACAAGAAAACCTGGTTAGATAAATTTGACGCTAAAAATTATGAGGGAATATTTGTGAATATGCATCAAACTCCCATTCCTATCGAGTTCTCAATAAATCCACAGGATGTATTGAGGTGTCATCGAATGTGGAGGTTGACGAGGATGATGGCTCCCAAGTGTAAGGCCCGATATGCGGTACTGTTCCAGATCTAGATGTTTCCATCCACATCCGGGGACGAAGCACATATCGGTCCCACCGCGACATATGACATAGCCATATGCCCCGGATTTCCAACATGATATCACAACATTACAGATACAAGGACACAACATCTCATACAATCGGCATACAATTGCCTTAATACAATATAACAGCGGAAGGTACATGTCTGAGTACACACTACAATCAAATGCCTAGTGGAAAAAGAGAAAATCATCGATCCCCATAACCTCATGGGTCCAGGCCCTCCGCCGGGATCCGCCTAACTAGTCGTCGTCGAGTCTCCACGTGAAACATTGATCACCATACATGTTGTCGATCAAGAACCCTGAAAAGAGTTTGGGGGTAGTATCATGAGTACAGAAGTACTCAGTATCCAACTGTAGTGGTCAACTGACCCAGCAAGGACTTCATCACTCGTCATTCTAGGACAACTAGTAGTTTACGGTAAGGATGGGGTAAGTGGTGAGGTTGCTGTCGCACTAGCATTTATGAAGTGGCTAACAATCTAGAGAGTAAGGTAAGAAGCCAAGCATTCGATGAGGAATCGCCTCCAACAAGTCTGCTATCCACCTACTTACGCAAGCATAACACCTATCCTATCCTTGTCCTCCTCTTCGCATCCCGGCGAAGAAGAAGCAGTCCAGGCACACACACATTGATCAAGTTATATTAAGATTATCTCAGTTGCTGTTGTCTATGAACAAGGAGTAGGTCTCAAGTCATCCATAACCGTGGACACGGCTTCTCAAAAAGATTTAACCCTGCAGGGGTGTACCAACTGCCCATTACAAGGCTCCGCACGCACGCCCATCTCTCTCAGTTGCTACCAATCATAGGCAACCATTTTATGATTTAGTTCCGAGAGATCCAGTACGACAGGTCCCTCTAGCTAACAACGAACAAATCCGGGTGGCCCCCAGTGAGTCGACATCCAACTCAAAAGCCGACCGCGCTCTCGAATTGGCCTCTACGTCGGGACGAGGTCGGGTTAGCTACCCAAACAAATGTGGGCAGCCCCCAGCCTCCCTGGGGTGTACCAACAAGATGAACCATGTCTCCGCTGGCCCAAGTTATTTTAAAGGATATCTGCTAGGAGCGACCCGACATACATATATGCATGTTTTTCAAATGGTAAATCAGCTTGGGCCACCACTAGAAATGTTTGAAGCTAGGTAGGTAAGAAAAAGGGGACCCCATAAAATCCCACACGCGGTTCAGGACGCTCAGTCTTAAAACCAATACCCGAAACTCGGATCCTAGGTGACTCGAATGGAACAAAGCGTCAGGCCGGGATAGCCTAGACCTTCCATCCTTCGTCGAATATAGTCAACATTATAATAACCATATCATCCATAACAATATAATAATGTGATATCCCAAACCAAGGAGTAACAACAGGTAACATCATAGCATCCTAAGCATGCATACTAAGCAGGGGCTGAGCAACGAGCAATAGTAACATAGCAGTACAAGGTTTGCTGGGAGGGGACATGGCTGTATCGGTTTGAAAGAGGTTGTAAACATGTGGTAGGATCAAACATCGAACCTATCCTAAACTAGCATGCAAACTTCTGGTTGAAATAGAATGGATCATAAGTAATGTATAGTCCTTGCCTATTGATAAGTCGGGTTCCGAAGGTGAAGTCGATCGCAAGCTCGCATCGTCTCCGAGAGGTACCCGCGGAAGCACACAAGACGTAAACACTTGAAAGAAATCAACGAGCAAGCATCTATTACTACGAAGCAAACAAGAGCAAGCATCAACAATAAGGCAACACGAGACATCGCACCTACCTTCGACAGCGGTTATTAACAGGTTAAGTGGAGTACTCGTCACACACGACGATACCGCATGTTTACGATGGTTCAAGTTGTTTAGCTACAGGTGATCAACAAAGGTTGTTAACATGGCATATCAAACAAGCATGGCATAGCACACAAACATGACAAGAGGTGAAGCATAAGATAAACTATCTATGCTAGTCAATTTAAGGGAGGCACAACCTAAACATGGCATAACACTAAGTGTTCCACGACAATTAAAACATTTGGTATTTTTCTTCCCTAAACCATATTTTAGGTTGGTTAACAACAGCAAACAATAGCATAAACACAAAGTACACGAAGAACAAATCAAGTTACATATAAAGCACACTCCAAACGGAGTTACGCTTAAAAAGATACAAGCAAAACAAGTTATGCACACAATCTGCCAACATCAAGAAGCACACTTTAGAGCAACGCATAAACAGGATAATGAATGCAAACATGCTCACAAATGATATGCAACTAAAGTAGACATGGCAGGGAAGGCATGGCAAAAGGAATCATGCAAAAATGCATCATGGTTTACTAGTTATAAGCAACACAAAAAGCAATAAAACATTACTTGTCTAGGACTTAGTGAAAATGAGGAAAACATGGTAGAAACTGTTATTTTCATGTTGTATAAACAGGGGTTAAACTATATGCAAAAGTGCAGCAACATGACATAGCAATATATGAGCATGAAGTAGACATGATGATGATCAGGTACAAACAAGAATCAAGGTCATAGGAATAACAGATCAAAAGATGTTAAACATGCAACATGGCATCGAAAAGTTACAGACTTAGTGAAAAACAGAGGTGGTTGTCAAAAACAGCAGGATAGCAACTTTGGAGCTAAACTTATCTATCACCAGAAATGTAAACATGACAATGCAATACATATAATGAAAGTAGACATGATGCTTAACAGTATGCAATAGGCCTCATGGATGTGTCACAATCATCAAGCAAACTTGCAATAAAAATAACAGCAGCAACACATGACTAAAATTAGTAGCAGTTAACAATCTGATGCCCACTTCAACAGAGATTAACAACATCAAGATAGCCTGAAATCAAAATGCTCACAAAAGATGGATTGAAGTACACACAATTCTAAACAATTTTCCTTTTGGGCGCAATGCAATCTGGGCTACAGATTACTCGCAAACTACATCACAAAACTGAATTAGCAGCAAAACAATATAGACTTAGTGAAATTTCGAGGTGTCTAGGAAAAAAAA
Source organism: Bromus sterilis (assembly GCA_950022295.1). Taxonomy (NCBI): domain Eukaryota; kingdom Viridiplantae; phylum Streptophyta; class Magnoliopsida; order Poales; family Poaceae; genus Bromus; species Bromus sterilis. The sequence goes on along the minus strand of OX465596.1, from coordinate 149,979,341 downwards.
GGACCTCATGGATTGCGGCCCAACAGGCCGAGGAGGCGGCTCGGGCCACTGGCTGGGCTTGGAGGGGCGGCTGGACCTGGGCCCTGGCTGCTGGGCCGCAGGAGTTGGGCCGGCCAGGGAGGCGGCGCTTGCCTGGCTCGGGGAGGCCGAGCTCCTCCCGAGCGAGACCGACGGCGGCGGTCGCCGTTGTTGACGCCGGCGACGAGCGGCTGGTCCAGGGACAACGTGGGGAGGCGGATCTAGGGCACGGCAGGCCGGTGTGGGCTCGGGGGCGACGGAGCCGGGCGCGCGGCGCCGGATTTGGTTGGAGGAGGTGGCGCGGCGGCGCCTCCGTCGCTGGCCATGGAGGCCAGTGTGCTGCACGGGCGAGACAGGAAGGTGAGGGGAGAAAAGAGAGGAAGGAGAGAAGGTGCGGCAACCTGGCATGGCGGCGCGCTCGCCGGCGTGCGAGGCGTTGCGTGGTGGCGGCCGGAGGACCTCCACCGTGGAGGCACGTCGTGGTGCGGCTGTGGGCTGGAGAGTGGAGAGAGAAGGGTTGACATGGCAGCCTCTGGGCTGTCGGATCGCGAGATCTGACGGTCCAGATGGTCTGGGAGTCTGATCTCAGATCTGGAGGGCTAGGGTTTCAAAAATGGGACTAGTTTTGGGAAAAAGTGGAGGGGGTGGCTGAAATTTTGGCTTAGGGAAACCCTAGAAAGGGGTGGGAGAGTGGTGGTCTTATATAGCCCAGGTGGCTGGCAGTTGGCAAAAACATCCCCGGTTTTTCTCTCGCGCTCGCGGTGTTTACTTTTCTGACCACCGAGGGTCCGCAAGACCTCCGATTCGGGTAAAACTTTGAATTGCGCGATCAGCGCGTCGAGCTGGCGGAGTTCACCTCGCGCGGAACCGTTCCGAGAACACTTTCCGATGCGCTATAAAAATATCCCGTTTCATTATTAAACGTGGTTTTTGTTCCGTTGGCTTCGGCTGGTCTTGTGCGGGTTTTCGCGACGGTGATCGGGTGAAACCCAGTGTCGCAAAGGTCGAGTGTCAGGGTGGCAAGGGTCGGTCTCCGTCCAATACGAGATAAGAGGGGGGAAAATAATCGCCGATCGATAAATCGGGGATGCAAACACCGCAAACAAATCAGACAAACAAGCAATTCACACCGAAAACAAAAATTTTAATTTTTGTGAAATCTGGGCTATTACAATACGACACCACCAACAAGGGATCTCGTCCTGAGATCCTGGACGATCCGGAAGAGAGGGGGAAGAGAAAAGAGAGTCGACAATTCTTCAACACCACCAACAAGGGACTCTGCTCCATGTCGACGTCGAACTTCGGTCGAGATAAATTTTTCGTAGAAAGATGGCGACATCGAAGAACAAAACCATCGAGAGATCAAGGGGAAGAACAACAACGAGAACCAGATCAAAAGGATAGTGTTCCCACTCAAAATCGTGAAGACACTAGGCAAGAGGACGGAGGGCAAGGAATGACCAAGATGTTATCCAGAGTCGGAGAAGCTAAAGGTACGACATGAATTTCCAAACCTGAGATCGGAATCGAGACAATACGCTGCAAGCAAGGCATTGTAACGATTTCGATACTCAATTTACTCGAGATCCTAAAGTTTGAAAGGGGATAAGTCGAGAGTTAAAACACTTATGACACTTGTCCTGACCAGAGCAAAGGTAAGGAGTAAAAAGATTCCTACTCTCCGATAACTAACTTAGTAACTACAAAATAGTTTTGTCTAGACTCGACTTTGGCCAGAAAAGGGATCCTACGGTCGGTAAGGCTCTGATACCAAGTTGTAAGGCCCGATATGTGGTACTGTTCCAGATCTAGATGTTTCCATCCAGATCCGGGGACGAAGCACATATCGGTCCCACTGCGACATATGACATAGCCATATGCCCCGGATTTCCAAAATGATATCACAACATTACAGGTACAAGGACACAACATCTTATACAATCGGCATACAACTGCCTTAATACAATATAACAGAGGAAGGTACATGTCTGAGTACAGACTACAATCAAATGCCTAGTGGCAAAAGAGAAAATCATCGATCCCCATAACCACACGGGTCCAGGCCCTCTGCCGGGATCCGCCTAACTAGTCGTCGTCGAGTCTCCACGTGAAACGTTGATCACCATACCTGTTGTCGATCAAGAACCCTGAAAAGAGTTGTGGGGTAGTATCATGAGTACAAAAGTACTCAACATCCAACTGTAGTGTTCGACTGACCCATCAAGGACTTCAATACTCGTCATTCTAGGACAACTAGTAGTTTATGGTAAGGATGGGGTAAGTGGTGAGGTTGCTGCCGCAATAGCATTTATGAAGTGGCTAACACTCTAGAGAGTGGTAAGAATCCAAGCATTCGATGAGGAATCTCCTCAAACAAGTCTGCTATCCACCTACTTACGCAAGCATAACACCTATCCTATCCTTGTCCTCATCTTCGCATCCCGACGAAGAAGAAGCATTGAAGGCAAACACACATTGATCAAGTTATATTAAGATTATCTCAGTTTATGTTGTCTATGAACAAGGAGTAGGTCTCAAGTCGTCCATAACCGTGGACACGGCTTCTCGGAAAGATTTAACCCTGAAGGGGTGTACCAACTGCCCATTACAAGTCTCCGCACGCACGCCCATCTCTCTCAGTTGATACCCATCATAGGCAACCATTTTATGATTTAGTTCTGAGAGATCCGGTACGACAGGTCCCTCTAGCTAACAACGAACTCATCCGGGTGGCCCCCGGTGAGTCGACATCCAACTCAAAAGTCGGTCGCGCTCTCGAATTGGCCTCTACCGTCTGGACGAGGTCGGGTTAGCTACCCAAATAAATGTGGGCAGCCCCCTAGCTCCCTGGGGTGGACCAACAAGAGGAACCCTGTCTCCGCTGGCCCAAGTTATTTTGAAGGATATCTGCTAGGAGCGACCCGACAGACATATATGCATGTTTTTCAAATGGTAAATCAGCTTGGGCCACCACTAGAAATGTTTGAAGCTAGGTAGGTAAGAAAAAGGGGACCCCATAAAATTCCACACGCGGTTAGGCATGCTCAGTCTTAAAACCAATACCCGGAACTCGGATCCTAGGTGACTCGAATGGAACAAAGCGTTGGGCCGGGATAGCCTAGACCTTCCATCCTTCGTCGAATATAGTCAACATTATAATAATCATATCATCCATAACAATATAATAATGTGATATCCCAAACCAAGGAGTAACAGGAGGTAACATCGTAGCATCCTAAGCATGCATACTAAGCAGGGGCTGAGCAACGAGCAATAGTAACATAGCAGTACAAGGTTTGCTGGGAGGGGACGTGGCTGTATCGGTTTGAAAGAGGTTGTAAACATGTGGTAGGATCAAACATCGAACCTATCCTAAACTAGCATTCAAACCGCTGGTTGAAATAGAATGGATCATAAGTAATGTATAGTCCTTGCCTGTTGATAAGTCGGGTTCCGAAGGTGAAGTCGATCGCAAGCTCGCATCGTCTCCGAGAGGTACCCGCGGAAGCACACAAGAGGTAAACACTGGAAAGAAATAAACGAGCAAGCATCTATTAGTATGAAGCAAATACGAGCAAGCATCAACAAGAAGGCAACACGAGACATCAGACCTACTGTCGAGAGCAGTTACTAACAGGTTAAGTGGACTACTCGTCATACCTGACGATACCGCACGTTTACGAGGGTTCAAGTTGTTTAGCTACAGGTGATCAACAAAGGTTGTTAACATGGCATATCAAACAAGCATGGCATAGCACACAAACATGACAAGAGGTGAAGCATAAGATAAACTATCTATGCTAGTCAATTTAAGTGAGGCACAACCTAAACATGGCATAACACTAAGTGCTCCACGGCAATTAAAACATTTGGTACTGTTCTGCCCTAAACCATATTTTAGGTTGTTTAACAACAGCAAACAATAGCATAAACACAAAGTACACGAAAAACTAAGCAAGTTACATACAAAGCACACGCCAAACGGAGTTACGGTTAAAAAGATACAAGCAAAACAAGTTATGCACACAATCTGCCAACATCAGGAAGCACACTTTAGAGCAACATATAAACAGGATAATGAATGCAAACATGCTCAAAAATGATATGCAACTAAACTAGACATGGTAGGGAAGGCATGGCAAAAGGAATCATGCAAAAGGGCATCATGGTTTACTAGTTATAAGCAACACGAAAAGCAATAAAACATTACTAGTCTAGGACTTAGTGAAAATGAGGAAAACATGGCAGAAACTGTTATTTTCATGCTGTATAAATAGGGGTAAAACTATATGCAAAAGTGCAGCAACATGACATAGCAATATATGAGAATGAAGTAGACATGATGATGATCAGGTACAAACAAGAATCAAGGTCATAGGCATAACAGATCAAAAGATGTTAAACATGCAACATGGCATCGGAAAGTTATAGACTTAGTGAAAAACGGAGGTGGCTGTCAAAAACAGCAAGATAGCGACTTTGGAGCTAATCATATCTATGACCAGAAATGTAAACATGACAATGCAATACATATAATGAAAGTAGACATGATGCTTAACAGTATGCAACAAGAGTCAATGCAATATGCCTAATGGATGTGTCACAATCATCAAGAAAACTTGCAATAAAATAACAGCAGCAACAGATGACTGAAATTAATAGCAGTTAACAGTCTAATGCCCACTTCAACAGAGATTAACAACATCAAGATGGCCTCAAATCAAAATTCTCAAAAAAGATGGATTGAAGTACACACAATTCTAAACAATTTTCCTTTTGGGCGCAACGCGATCCGGGCTACAGATTACTCGCAAACTACATCGCAAAACTTAATCAGCAGCAAAACAATACAGACTTCGTGAAATTTCGAGGTGTCTAGGAAAAGAAAGGACCTCATGGGCTGCGGCCCAACAGGCCGAGGAGGCAGCTCGGGCCACTGGCTGGGCTTGGAGGGGCGGCTGGATCTGGGCCCTGGCTGCTGGGCCGCAAGAGTTGGGCCGGCCAGGGAGGCGGAGGTTGCCTGGCTCGGGGAGGCCGAGCTCCTCCCGAGCGGGACAGATGGTGGCGGCCGCCGTTGTTGACGCCGGCGACGAGCGGCTGGTCTAGGGACAGCGCGGGGAGGCGGATCTGTGGCGCGGCAGGCTGGTGTGGGCTCGGGGGCGACGGAGCCGGGCGCGCGGCGCCGGAGTTGGTCGGAGGAGGTGGCGCGGCGGCGCCTCCGTCGCTGGCCATGGTGGCCGGTGTGCTGCACGGGAGAGACAGGAAGGTGAGGTGAGAAAAGAGCGGAAGGAGAGGAGGTGCAGCGACCTGGCGTGGCAGCGCGCTCGCCGGCGTGCGAGGCGCTGCGTGGTGGCGGCCGAAGGAGCTCCACCGTGGAGGCCCATCATGGAGCGGCTGTGGGCTGGAGAGAGGAGAGAGAAGGGCTGACGTGGTGGCCTCTGGGCCATCGGATCGCGAGATCTGACGATCCAGATGGTCTGGGAGTCTGATCTCAGATCTGTAGGGCTAGGGTTTCGAAAATGGGACTAATTTTGGGGCAAAGTGGAGGGGGTGGCTGCAATTTTGTCTTAGGGAAACCCTAGAAAGGGGTGGGAGAGTGGTGGTATTTATATAGCCCAGGTGGCTGGAAGTTTGCAAAAACATCCCCGGTTTTTCTCTAGCGCGCGCGGTGTTTACATTTATGATCGGAGGGTCCGCAGGACCTCTGATTCGGGTAAAACTTCGAACTGCGCGATCAGCGCGTCGAGCCGGCAGCGTTCACCTCGCGCGGGAACCGTTCCGAGAACACTTTCTGATGCGCTATAAAAATATCCCGTTTAATTATTAAACGTGGTTTTTGTTCCGTTGGCTTCGGCTGGTCTTGTGCGGGTTTTCGCGACGGTGATCGGGTGAAACCCGGTGTTGCAAAGGTCGAGTGTCAGGGTGGCAAGGGTCGGTCTCCGTCCGGTATGAGATAAGAGGGGGTGAAATAATCGCCGATCGATAAATCGGGGATGCAAACACCGCAAACAAATCAGACAAACAAACAATTCACACCGAAAATAAAAATTTTAATTTTTGTGAAATTTGGGTTGTTACACCAAGCCAAGCAAATTGTTCCAAGTGTTGTAGGTGATGAGCCTCCTCCTCAAGTTATAAGGACCATGGGGATAGGCCATATTCTTCCACAGGAAACACCCAAGCTCAAGTAATCAAAGAAGGAGTAAGGTCCCCTCTTGAGGAACATCCTCAAGGGAATTCATCATCTCCACCACAAGAGCAATATGCTTCGGGAGCGCATGCACCTATCCTAGAACAGGATGAAGTTCCTCAAACTACCGATCAAGATCAAGGGCAAGCTCAACCAAATGGTGATGATCCAATCATTAGGGCCCAAGATCAAGCTCAGTAAAGTGATCAAGATCAAGTACAAGAAATTGTCTCACCTCAAGAAAAGCAAAAAAAAAGTTTGAGTTTCTCCACGAAGTATTCAACGAAGTGAAGAAGAACTTGAAAAGAAGATACAAAAAGCGGCATTAAGACTTCAATTTCTTCAACACTCCACCGACAATATCCGTGGAAGTATCACAAAAGGGGTAACTAATCGTAAACGTTTGGCAAACTTTTGTGAACATCACTCGTTTGTCTCTTTTATTGAGCCCCTCAAGGTAGAAGACGCGCTTGATGACCCGGATTGGGTAGAATCTATGCATGAAGAACTCAACCACTTTACTCGCAATAAAGTTTGGTCACCTATTGCAAGACCCAAGGGAAATCATAATGTCATAGGGACCAAATGGGTTTTCAAGAACAAGTAAGATGATCATATGGACAAGTCACTCATAACAAGGCAAGGTTCGTGGCACAAGGGTTCACCCAAATTGAAGGTTTGAATTTTGGTGAAACCTTTTCCCCCGTTGCCTGTCTTGAGTCCATTTGTATCTTACTTGCATTTTACTCTCATCATGATTTTAAGTTATATCAAATGGATGGTTTGAGTGCATTTCTAAATGGTCCTTTGAGTGAATTAGTGTATGTAAAGCAACCTCCCGGTTTCGAAGACCCCGAACGCCCCAATCACGTTTATCAACTTCCTAAGGCACTATATGGTCTTAAGAAAGCACCGTGTTCTTGGTATGATCACCTTACGACATTTCTAACCGAGAAGGGGTTTGAGATCAGGTTAATAGATTCCACTGTCTTCACCAAGAGAGTAAAAGGAGTTTTGTTTGTATGCCAAATATATGTTGATGATATTACTTTTGGGTCTACTAACCATGCTTGCAATGTTGAGTTTCAAAATCTTATGACCAAGGAGTTTGCCATGTCTATGATGGGCATGCCCAAATGGTTTAGGTTAGATGATGCCAAGCCTATGAAGACTCCAATGCCAACCAATGGACAACTTGATCTCGGTCCCAATGGTAAAGTTGTGGATCAAAAGGTATACCGCTCTATGATCGGTTCATTTATTTATCTTTGTGCATCTAGTCCAGATATTATGTTAAGTGTGTGTATGTGTGCAAGATTTCAATCCACCCCCAAAGAAAGTCATTTGATGGCCATGAAACGGATCCTTCGATATTTGGTTTATACCCCAAACCTAGGACTTTGGTACCCCAAAGGTTCATCATTCAAGGTAGTGGGATATTCGGATTCGGATTGGTCCGGTCACAAGGTGGATCATAAGTCCACATCCGGCTCATGTCAATTCCTGGGGAGGTCCTTAGTGAGTTGGTCCTCCAAGAAGCAAAATTGTGTTTCTTTATCTACCGCCGAAGTCGAGTACATTACCGCTGGAAGTTGTTGTGCCCAATTATTATAGATGAGGCAAACTTTGATGGATTATGGTGTCAAATGTGAAAATTTGACTCTATTATGTGATAATGAAAGTGCATCAAGATTACGGATAATACCATGCAACATAGCCGAACCAAGCATATTGATATCCATCATCAATTTCTTCGGGATCATGTGGCACGAGAAGACATTGAAATATTTCAGGTGGGCACCGAGAAACAACTTGCGGAAATTTTCATGAAGCCACTTGATGAAGCCACTTGTGAGTTTAGGCATGAGCTAAATATCATGGATCTTAGTAACATGGGTTGATGATCTTTCATACACACACTAGCTTTACTATATCTTGCTTAGATGTAGGCACGTAAGTAGGGGAGTATAATTCAATCAGTGATTCTGACATAACCCTACTTGTGAGTAAAATGATCAAACTCTTTCACATTCGCCATTTAAATATGGTACTTGTGCTTCAAAGATGAGTAGTGGAGATGGGCTCAAGGTTCATATCTTCGTGGTTCCATACCACATATACTCAAACATGGTGGCCTCATGGCCACCGCCCTTTTTCCGCCTAATTGCTTTGGTTGTTTTTTGGGTCATTTAGACCCTTCTGTTTCCCCTCAGATAAGAATAGACTACCCTGTGACCATAGTTTGCCCTATCCTATTCCACTCTTATCTATTAAGACATGCTTAAATTCTCTCTATGCAAGTGCTCTCCATATACACATTTCCATAGAATAGGGATTTCTTTGTGACGTGTTTCAGAAAAAATGAGTATGGTTTTCACCTAGGGAAGGGGTAAGGATGGTTTTGTGACAGATACCTCCATCTCTCTTTGCAAAATTGATACAAATTTTACTGAGACCCCCATGCACACGGCCTAGGGGCCGGTACCATGCCCACGGGGTTACGACTCAGCTGACCTAAAAGGGGTCCGGTGTGGGAGTAGTTCCACTTTCATCTCATTTTCTCCCCACGCCGTGCTCTCCTCCGTGCGGCCCCATGCACACGAGCATCAAGCATGTGCACACGGGCTATCTAGACAACCCGAGCACGAATTTTATACTTTGCTTACATCTCCATGCCATTATCATGAGCACTCGCATGTATTTCTTATCAGTCGTCTATAGGTTCCCCCGAACCAGTGAGTTATACGTCTGCAACGTATCTATAATTTTTGTTTGTTCCATGCTTGTTTTGATGATAATGATATATGTTTTGACGCACTTTCATATAATTTACAACTTATTTGGACTAACCTACTGACACAGTGCCGAGTGTCAGTTTCTGTCAGTTTTTGTCCGTGCATCGCAGACAAGAGTGAAAAATAAAAGTGCTCGGAAAAATCCAGAAAAATACTTCTAAAAAATCCAAGACGAAAGACTCCAGAAGCCCGAAGGGGGGACACCCCCTGCACAGGCGCCTGCCTGGCGCGGCCAGGGGGTGGCCGCCTGGGCCAAGGGGGGAAACCTCCCAGGTCCCCGTTTGGCCTATATTTACCTCTCGTCCAGAAAACCCCGAGAGATAACTCCGCCACGCGAAAAGACCTATTGTTTCACCGCCACCGCAATTTCGATATCGGGATCGCGTGAAGAACCTGTCCCGGCACCCTGCCGGAGTGAGGATTGTCCTCCGGAGGCCTCTCCATCACCATGATCCCCTCCGTCGGGATGCGCCGTGAGTAGTCCCCCTTGGACCATGGGTCCATGACCAATAGCTATGTGATGTCTTCTCTCCAATCTCGTGCTTCAATGTTTAGCCCTTGTGATCTTCCTATCATGATCAAGGCACCTATGTATTAATTCATGCTTTGCTATGTTGTGTTTGTTGGGATCCGATGGATTATGAGATTATGTTGAGATTGTGAAGAGTAATATATTTTGTTTAATTTTTTAGTTTAGTTCTTGAGTAGTCTTGCATGTTCTCTGTTGTGCTTTATTGCTTTGGACAAGTAGTAGATTGCAACTCCAAGAGGGAGTGTTATGCTAGATAATGGGTTCATGCCTCCCGATGTCCGTCTTGAGTGACAGAAACATGGGACTAGGGAATGTGTTGTTGCCATTAGGGGTAAAACAATGGTGCTTATGACAGCATGTCATAATGATTGCTTACATTACGCATAGAGTGTTAAGGTAGTTGTCCATTGCTTTGAGCCTACAATTTGGTTGGGGTTTGCAACTTAATACCAGCGAGATGTTCTGGATAGATATCTCAAGGTGGACGATTAGTGAGTAGATGCTGACGATTAGCATAATTAGCATTGCGGTGCGTTCATAATTTTGTCAATTGTCCAACTGTAATTTGTTCACTCAACATAGTTTTTTACTATGTTTTGGAAGAGAGAAATCACTAGTGAAATTCATGGCACCCCGGTCCATATTCTCACCATAGTTTACACCGTTACTTTTACTGCTTAATTTCCTTTCAGTCGCACCATTATTATTTTCCCCCTTGTGTTTTGATCCTTTGTAAACAGCAAGGTCGGAGAGATTGACAACCTCTCTGAACTCGTTGGCAGCAAAGTTAGTTGTGTTCTTGTGTGTAGGTCCTCGTCAACTGGTGTCTCAAGAAAATCTCTGGTGCCGTTGCCACCTTCTTATGATCTTTGGAATCCTACTGGAGACAAACCTTGCTATCTTCACCAAGAGAAAGTTACCGCTATCTGCATCATAACCTTCCACTTGGGGTAACCAACAAGGAGGTGTTATCTGCACCCATCAAGCTAAATTTCTGGCAAGGTTGCCAGGGATTCCAAGTCTCAAGATAGTAAGTTGCACACTACCTTTCTTTTTACTCTTGTTAATTTACTTTCCAGTTTTTATCTTTTCTTGTGTGTCTTATACCAAAAATACCAAAAAATAGCTACTTTGTTCTTGCTTGATGTTGCTACTATGGGTTCCACTGAAAACACTAAGCTTTGTGACTTCACAAGTCACAACAATAGTGACTTTATTTGCACTCCTATTGCTCCAGCCGCCACCTCGGCGCCTTCTTATGAAATCAAACCGGCTTTGCTTAACCTTGTTATGAAAGAACAATTTTCTGGAGCAGGAGATGATGCTGATTTGCATTTAAATAATTTTGTTGAGCTTTGTGATATGCAAAATTACAAATAGGTAGATGGTGATATTGGTAAACTTAAGCTTTTCCCCTACTCTTTGAGAGGAGGAGCTAAGGAGTGACTCCAATCCTTACCCAGGAATAACATATATTCTTTGGATAAATGTAAGGTTGCTTTTATTGGGAAGTACTACCCACCTGCTAACAATAATATTTCTAACTAGCGTCACCCTTAACCCAAGATCTATCTAGTTCTATTACTGTAAAGGGAAGACTTGCGGAAACATACCTCGGGGTATAGTCCGTTGCGCAGGAAACTTTCCCGCAAACGTGGTTGATGAAGCTGTGTAATCTTCAAAGCCCCCTGGCTGCGTTAGCACCCTGTCGAGTGGAAGTACCGCACGTGCAGCACCTCGTAGTACTCACACACGTATGGAACGATGACGACCTCCGTTCTCCGATCCAGCAAAGGTGGCGGAAGTAGACCTCTCAGAACGGGAGTTTCTGCGGCACGATGGCATCCATATGATGGAGAACCTCAATCCCAATACAGGCTCCTAACAAGGGGAACCCACCATGGCAGAGACAAGAGAGGGGAGAAGACCGGATAAAACCGATTTCGATTCAGGATTATATTTAATTCTCCACGAATTTCTGTGTATTAAATAAGTCCACCCACCTCATCTATATATAGGGGGAGGGGAGGGAGTCAACCCCTCTCCCTTAGCAATGTGGGACTAATCCCTTTGCTAGGGAGAGGTGGCCGGCCAAGGGGGGAGGGGGCGCACCCCTCATGGGCCCTAGGCCCATGACGCCACCCCCTCTCTCTCCTTTTTTTCTTTTTCTTTGTCCCTAATGGGATTCTTTCACAAAGTAGGCCCATTGAACTTTTTAATTATAAATAAAATGTTATTAATTATTAATTCATTTAATTAATAAATAAAACATATTATTTCATCTCCCGGTGATCCGGAACACCTTCCAGCTCACTCTGAACATCCTTCGGACCAACACAGAACTTTTTCGGGATGTCTTTCTCTCTTCTCCGGCAACTCCGATAGTTCTGAAACGGTCTCCGATATTCATTGAGCCCTTAAGTGTGTTACCCTACGGTCCTAGAACACTCTAGTCATGACCGACTAGAAGGCTACGATCATTGATCATCAACGGGACCAGGATGCCCATAATGACACATGTGCATTCCGGAAGTAAACCGATTGATGTTGGGTTCGGGGCAGAAAACAAAAAAAATTCATAACCTATGATACCCAATCCCAAGACCTATGCTATGGCGATGTAAGTAACGGATGGAATATCTCACATACCAGTATGTAGTTCGTTAAGCGGGAAACATTCCTGCGTGAACGTGGTTGGTGTAGTCGTACCGGCAATCCCCGATGTCGCGCAGCTCCACGTTGACTCCAGTGGCCACCGGGTCCTTGAGACCGATGACGGGATTGCGTCCCCGTCGAAACGTTGTCGGTGAATACGCCACGATACGTTTATGACGATGAAGTAGCACCACAAGTGTAGCGCCTTGCGGGATTACACACATACGATGTACCCGACGTCCCTCCGGTTTCCGAACCAGAAGAGCAGCAGAAAGAAGATGGATTCGGATCCCGATTCCAACATCACGACGGCATTCATATGGTGGAGAAACCCCCCAACCAAGTGTAAACTCCAAACAAGGGGAGTCCACTCAAGGAAGGAGAAGATAGAGAGAGAGAGAGAGAATTAATTGGATGAATAAAAGGGCACCCCTACCCCTCCTTATATTGGCCAAGGAGGGGGGAACCTCCCTCAACTTCCCATGTGGGACTAATCCCAAGGGGAGGGGGTTGGCAGACCCCAAATCGGGGTGGGCCCCTTCATGGCACCATGGCCCATGGGGGAAGACTCCCTCTTCCCCTAATGGGCCATATGAGGCCCATGTGCCTTTTAATTCATTATTTAATTATTTAAATCAGTTTTTTATATTTAATTCATTAATTAAATACTAAAACATATTTAAATAATATTTTGAAAAATTCAAATTCTCCAGAACCATTCCTGGCCTCCACCGGAATAATTCCGGTGTTCTATCTTATCTCTCCGGTGATCCTGAATCAATCCTTATTGCATCGAATACCCTTAAGTGTGACACCCTACGGTCTGGGAAACAGCAGTCATGATCAAGACACTCTCTTGATCAATCACCATCTGTCAGACCTGGTTACAATCCTAGATGGCCCCTGTGCTTCCATCGAATGAAACTTCATCGTTGTTGGATCCGTTTAAAGTTGAGCACTATGCCTTTGTCCTGCGGTACTTTGCTTGTCCAAGGTTTGATCGTCGATATCCAATATACCTAGTCATCCTCGTTACCGACAAACATGTTTACTCGTTCCCGTGATATTACAACCTCGTGACCTAGTCACATGATTGCGCAATCTTTATGATGTAATATCACCGAGTGGGCCCAGAGTACCTATCCGTCACTCGGATGGACAAATCCCTCTTTGATCTAGTTGCCTACTCATTAACATATCTATTTTAGATACCAAAAGTACACCTTTATGGCCAGCATATTTCAGTCAGGCGGCGGGTTGCAAATCAAAGCATCCTCATAGATAGTAATTACGTATGATCATTACGGTCAAAGGATCTAGTCACTACGTTGTAGTTATCGCAATTTTGAACTATGTGACTGGATCACATTGCAACACTTCTTGTGGGTGTGTATCTATCATATCATTCTCCCGATGATACGACCCCATTGTCAATAGGCGATTATGTTCTCATGATCAGGAAACCATGATCATCCGATTGACAATGGACTAGTATACTAGCGTTAACTAGGGACCTGGTTTTTTTATACTACACGTGTATTAATGTTTTCGCTTAATACATTTATATCACAGTATAAAACTTATTATGAACTAATGGAATATGCAAATAAAACATATTTTATTTGCCTCTAGGGCACATTCCCAACAATTGAACAGTACATGTCGTATACCATTCCCTTTGTCATGCGATACTAGATTAGTCCGAGATTCGATCAACAACATCCAATGCATTAGTTCAATCTCGTTATCGACAAATATTATTCACCGTTCTGTGATAATCATCCCCGAGACCTAGTCACACGCTATGCAGCTTTATGGATGCAATATCACTGAGTGGGCCCTGGGTATCTTTCCATTATATGGATTGGCAAATCCAGCTCTTGAATCAACACTCCTCAACATATCCGATTGGATTACGTAAGTTACACCTTTATGGTCACCATGTTTCAGTGTGAGGGTTAATGCACTCAAAGCATCCTCGAGAGATAGCAATTATGTGTGATTGCATGGCCTAAGGAAAAGGCTGCTACGTTCTTTAATTACAACACTGAACTTTTACGGTTTGATCATGTTGCAATGCTTGCGTTGGGTAATGTTCATCACGTCATTCATCCAATGAGGTGACCTCACCGTCAATTGACTTGATTGTCCATGATCGTGAAACCACAATCATCAGTTGACGATGAACCAGTCATCATGAGAGGCTGACTAGGAACTCTGGTTGTTTCTATACCACACATGTATCATTGTTTCACTAATACAGTTCTAGCACAGTATGACACTGGTGATGGACTTATTTCGATATATTGAAATAATCATATATTGTTTGCCTCTTGAGAATATATCCAACAATCTCCCACTTGCACTAGAGAGCAAATAATCTAGCTGCATAGTTTACGATCATAATAACCTTATCACATAAGTTTTATTGATCATGCTGCTCATGGAAGAGGTTTCGTTAACGATCTATGCTCGTTCAGATTCGTATGTTCCTTCGCAACTAGTATTGGTCGACTTGCTTTGACATACCACTCATTATCCTTTAATATTTGAATTATGAGTTTGGCGGGAGAGCGAGACTTTTATTTTACAGTATTCTCTAATGAAAAGATGGTTTTATTCCCCACGGACTTTCCATAGTCATGTATACTAGAAAATACATTCAGCCAGAAGTCTAAACTTCTTATGCTAAACTTTATCCATCTTTCTACTTCTTTAAGTAGATTTATATATTTTGTAGAGTTTCGATTCGTGAAATTCCAGCTCACATTTCTTTTAATTCTTTTGGTGATATCTCTAATTCATATAGTCCCATAATAAGGCTTGCAATCGTAATCCAGTATTACATTCAAGTCTATTATCCTTTCTATCATTTAGAGTATTGTCCTCAGTTTCTCTCTAGATACTGAATGCTTGGACTTTGGTTCAGGTTTTGTGTTTTACCAACCAAACACATCGAAACATGTTCTTCTTTCAAGAACTTTTGAGTCATTCTGTTGTTGGATTCACAACTTCGTTTTATGGTCGAATCATATCTCAAAGGTCATATATGATCACATGTTTAAGGACACGGTGCATCCCTATTCTTCCATTAAACCATTACTTGTGATATTAAGGTTTTTCATCCTTTATATAATTCCTAGTCACAAGAACCTCTTTCTTATCTAGGATATCATTACAATCCTTTTTATGCTCATCACACGTATCTTAATCTATCCTTATATATTTCTGTGTGTGATACATCTATATTTCGTTTATGGGAGATTCTCGAAATATTTTATTCTATTAGCCTTATCTCCATGTATATTATCGTGTGTGTGTGTGTGTATATATATAGGATGGGTCTATTCTACAACTGATTGTAGAATAATATTCTACAATATACCCACCCTATATAAGGGCTGTTATGAAACCGACCAGGACACACTTGGCCCTGATCCCAAAATAGATCCCCCACCTGGTCAGAATCCCACCGCCCGCCCCGAGCCCGATCCCGATCCCGCCGCGCACCATCCCGCCGCTGCCTTCCCCCGATCCCGATCCCGCCTAGCCCCGCTGTTCACCCTCCCACGCCGAGCACCTCCCTGCCCCGGCGACTCACCCACCTGCGACGCGCGCGTCCCTCCCCGTGGAGACAGCCCCTACCCCGTTTAATCACCTTCTTTCACAGTGAGCCTGTCCCGATCAATGACCTTCTTCTCCTGCAATCTGAGCGGCGCCCTATTCCCTCCCCGACAACTCACTCACCCGCACCGTGCACCTCCCTCCCGGAGACGCAGCCCCTAGCTCGATTTACCACCTTCTTCCATGCATAGCGAAGCGGCATCCGGTTCCCCTCCGGCGCGGAAAGAGCGGTGCGAGATCTCTACTGGCGGTGACGCCAGGTGAACCACCTTCTATGGTTGAGCTGTGAGGCAGCGAGGTGCACGGTGGAGGACCATCCAACGTCGAGCACCCTGCACCATCTAGCTTCTTCTCCGACGGGTTGAGCCAGGTAAAAAACTATTTCTGTTCAACGTGGTGTCCTTTCTTCTCCAATGATGGAGGTGCAAAATAGGAGGGATAAACTGTTTGTCCCTTAAGTTGCTGCCGGAGCTGTAGAAGATGAGGCTCTTCGGGAAGTTCAAAGAAAGTAGCAACGGGAAGTACATGCAGTATTTAAGCAGAAGTACAGAATGTGAGGCGTTTGAATGAACTTGTGACAGAGCTGGAGAAGACGAGTACGGGCAGTACAAAGGTGTCAAAAATGGGAAGTACCTACAATATACAAGCAAAAGTACAGAGAAGTACATGATGCAAGGAGGGAAATACCTGTTGAGCATTATTCCTGCTAGGGTGGCGGTACCATAGTTGCACTGAGAGCATTACTGAGTAGTATGAAGCAACAGTACATGGTGCCCTTTATGCTAATTTGGTACTCATCTTTTGCAGCTACTACTTGGAGCTGTGGAATTAGCAGGCTTAGGGAAGTACAAAAGGTTTCTGTAATACAGTACAAAATATCTTGAAGCAGCAATGCAGAGCAGCACAGAAAATCACTACAGGTGAAAATTATACATATCGATTTCGAGAAACTTCCTTGTGTGTCAATTTAGATGAGCTCTGACAATTAGTTTGTCATTTTATTGAAGCAGTGCGAGACATCATGCCACCCCGTGCAGCAAAAGTGCCAATGAAATGAAGAAGACGAGATCGGGGGGTCTATTCTACTAACACCCTTAAAAGTGCCAATGAAATGAAGAAGTTTGAATGAACTTCCTTGCAACTATGGTACTGTTGTTATACAGGACAATGCCGATCCCTATGTTGCAACTGATGTGAGGTCATACATCAAAAGAAAAATGTTACATACGACCATTCAGGACACCTAGGTGCCCAGGCTCCTCGCGTCCAAATTTAATCTCGGAGGGTTAGTGCCAATGAAAGGAAGAAGACGAGAACATCTCCAAGATTTAAGCAAAGTTTGACTCATTTGCCAAATCGATCACCTGACTCAACTGCAATTACACCTATTGTTATACAGGACAATGTTGATCCCTATGTTGCAACTGATGTGAGGTCTTGCATCAAAAGAAAAATGTTACAACTCATTGCTATATATATATATATATATATATATATATATAGGGTGGGTCTATTCTACTAACACCTTTAAGAGTGTTATTCTGCTAACAAATTTTTTTATTCTACTAACACGTCCCGCACCGGCCCGTAGCTACAAACTAGTACAAAAGAAAAGAAAAAAGCACGCATTATCCTTTCCTCCCCACCCACTCCTCTCCTCACCCCACCCCATCACGACTCCCTCTCCCAAACGGCCGCCACCTCCTCTCCCCGGTGCGCCGCCTCCTCTCCCCGGCGATGCCTCCTCCTAGCCCGGCGCGCCTCCTCATCCCGTCGCCCTGCCCTCACCACCTCCACCTCGAGCCGCCGCCCCCACCCTCCGCACTTCCACCTCCCTCGCGACGGACCCAGGACGACGGCCACACCGGCGCGCCTCCCCCCGCGATGAATCCGGGCCGGTCATGGCCCCGGCGGCCACCATGACTCCTCGGCCTCCCTACCTCCCGACCCTAGTGCCGCCCACCCCGACGACCTCGGTGTGCCCAGCCCCGCCCCTGGCGCATGCGCCTACAACGGATCTGGTTAGATCCTGCTCCTTCCCATTGACGACCACCTCTCCTCTGGATGCACGCCGGCCACGACCGGATCGACGCCGCACTGGTATCCAACCGATGGTGACCCTCTTCTCCTCAAGTACTCAACGCCCTCGTGAAGATCCTTGTTGGTGCCGGTGCTGCACAGCCGCGTGTTTCCTCCCCTCACCGGTCCCGGCCTCCAGTCGCCGAGCAGGACACCCACTAGGACGGGGAGGGGCCGCATGCGTGCAAGGTGGCAGGAGAGTTTTGAAGGCACCATGTCTCGACCCCTGCGAGCGCCCAGTCCATGGCGTACATCCTTGCAGTTCTGACCCAATGCAGATATTTGTTGGATGACGGTTCCAAGAGAAGCTCGATCATGTGCAGTTCGGTCGGCTACGAGATTCCATATTATTTCTGCGTTTTCAGGTTGTGCTTAGGCAAAAAATTGGAGTTTTCTTCAGTTTTAGTTGTGGTGCACTTGGATGCTCGGTGTATTTTTTAATAATCCGGTGTAATATTTTTCTTTATGAGATTGAATGTAAAACACCTTTGCCATTCGTTAAAAATACTGCCCAAAATGACAACAAAATTGTGCATTTCCTTTTATCAAAGTTATTGCAGTGCGGTTTTCTATTCGATGCAATAAAAAAAAGTTGCGCCTTGAAAAAATGCAGTTCACAAGCCTCGTCCATCCGATCTAAATGAGTTTGCAAAAAAGGTTAAATAAGATTTAAAAAATCATGTAGTTAACTTTGCTTGTGTCTCTCGATTCATTTCTTCCGTAGTGAAGTGCAATGATTTTGATAAAAAAGAGAGTAAAAAACACATGCAGTTCTCTTTGTTTGATGTTGCAATGTGGTCGCCCGGCGGATGCAGTTCCCTCCGCCGCTTCCCGGTTTCGCGAATAACACGTGCAATTCTGTTTGGCGATAATCCAGTGCTTTTGCCCGTCGGATGCGGTGCGATTGCCCGGCGAATGCAGTTCACTTCGTCGATTCCGGGGTACGCGAAAAAACAGAGTTTCGCGATTTATTAAAATTGACGTTGCTCTTAAACCGTAAGGAATTAGAGCACATTTTTTACATACATATGGAGCGTCTCGACGATAGCTATCCAATGGTGTATCAATTGCATTAATCGGACGAACGAATCAAACGAAATTACGCAAAAACTCCCGCTATCCAAAAGAGGGCAGCAACACCGTTTTTCAAATTACTTCAAAACCGTGGAAATCTGGAAAAGTGTTACACATATGGATTAATCTCCTACTCCATATGAATCCAACGGTGTATCATACGCACCAATCGGAAAAGCGGTTAAAAAGTTCTACTCTCTACAAGATCCACCGGCGAAAAACAGAGTGTGCGCGTTTTTTTGCGGCTAGATTTCTATCAAATCCGTAGAGAATTAGACAAAGTGTTCTCCATATGGATCAAACGCCTGATCGATATCTTTCCAACGGTGTATCATTTGCATCATTCCGACGAACGGTTTAAGAGAAATCGGGAAAAAACTGCGGTTGTGAAAGTTGGTCACCGCACCGTTTTCGAAACTGCTCATAATCCTTGAAGAATCAGGGGAAGTGTTCAACCTATGGAAGATGCTCCTTTTCCATACGAATCCAACGGTGTATCATATGCTCAATTCCAACCAGCGGTTAAAAAGTTATAGAGAAAATACTGCATGCGGTTCGGTTTTACCTCAGAAGCAGTGCTCCTGAGTCAGCAATGTGGTTCCCTTAGCGATACGATGCAGTTCTGAAGTGTTACCAGAATAGTTATTCTGCTAATATTTGCAGAATAGACCGGCTACATACATACATATATATATACATATCTATATCTATATATATATATATATATATATATATATATATATAGTGAAGCTATTCATCACCCAGGGTACAGAATAATTTATTCTTCACCCGAGGTAATTTTATGAGCCTTTCATTTAAAAAATTACATTTTTAATACAAATAGTTATATTAATATGGATTCACTACGTAAATTTTGACATAAGAAACAAAAACATTGGTCATAAGATCAAAAATATTACATTTTATGTATATTTTACACCATCATTTTTACTTTTGTAATTTTACGTAACATAAAATATATTTTATGGTGATTATATTTTTTTACATTCTCTTTTTACGTATGAAATAAGACAAAATTTATGAAACATAAAATTACGGTGCATTGATGACAAAACAGAGAGGGGTGAAGAATAACTATTCCTCATCCAGGTTGAATATATATATATATATAGGTCTATTCTGACATCGATGTCAGAATAACTATTCTGAAAACATTCCGAACTGCAAAATTTTCGCAAAGAGAACCGCACTGTTGAATTCGGAGCACTGCAGTTCGGGTAAAACAGAACCGCATCCACCGTTTTCGCTTCAACTTTTTAACCGTTGGTCGAAATTGAGCGTATGATCCATCGTTGGATTCGTATGGAAAAGGAGCATCTTCCGTATGTCGAACACTTCCCCCGATTCTTCACGGATTAAGAGCAGTTTCGAAAATGGTGCGGCGACCCACTTTCATACCTGCAGTTTGTTCGCGATTTCTCTTAAATCGTTCATCGGAATGATGTAAATGATATACCGTTGGAAATATATCGACCAGGCGCTCCACCCATATGTAGAACACTTTGTCTAATTCGCTACGGATTTGAGAGAATTCTAGCCGCAAAAAAACGCAGCAACTCTGTTTTTTGTTTTCGGATCTTGTAGAGAGTAGAACTTTTTAACCGCTTGTCCGATCGATGCGTATGATACACCGTTGGATTCACCTGGAGTAGTAGATCAATCCATATGTTGAACACTTTTCCATATTCCACACGGTTTTGAAGTAATTTGAAAAACGGTGTTGCTGCCCTCTTTTGGACAGCTGGAGTTTTTGCTTGAATTCGTTCAATTCGTTCGTCCGATTGATGCAATTGATACGCCATTGGATAGCTATCATCGAGGCGCTCCATTTTTATGTAAAATACATCCTCTAATTCTTTACGGTTTGAAAGTTGTGTCGATTTTAGTAAATCGCGGAACTCCGTTCTTCGCGGACCCGGAATCGACGAGGTGAACTGCATTGGCCGGGCGACCGCACTGTATTACCGCCAGACAGAACGCACGTGTTTTTCGCGGAACAAAAAAATCGGCGAGTGAACTGCATCCGCGGGGCACCCGATTGCATCCGATAGACAAGCGCACTGCATTATCGCAAAACAGAATTGCACGTATTTTTCGCGGATCCGAAATCGGGGAAGCGAACTGCATCCGACGGGCGAACACATTGCAATGTCGACCAGAGAGAACTGCGTACGTTTTTTTGATTCACTTATCAAAACTCGCAATTCTCTTGTGCGGAAAGTGAACCGCGGCACAGACCGCAAAGAACTGCACATTTTTTTTTTTTTGCAATATATTCATACAAATGAACTATTTCATTAGACATGCAATTCCACTACATGAAACAGAAAAATTGTACAACATCTAATGGGCAAATGAACTCCATGATTTTTTTCTTAAACTTGTTCCTTGAGCAAGAGTTAATCGCAGAGACAAAAGGCAAGTGGATCACAACATTATCAAAAAGTGAACTATCTCATAAAACGAACTACAATATATACATTTATTTACATATAAAATATGCAATGCACTATCTTCTCTTATTTGCTTTTGTCTTCTCTTACTGTAGTGTAGATTTGATTTGTCCCATAAGAGAAAAATAAAAAGTAGCGAACTGCATAAATGGAAGGCGTCCACGAAGACTAGAATCTCGATCTAGCCGAACTTCAATGGAGGGAACAAGTTGAGCTTCTAACTGCACCACCAACCAAAACAGAACCGAAGCTGAATTCGGATTGCAAAGCAGTTTCAAACTGTACGCACTCCAGTCAACAGCAAAAACATAGGAAAAACCTGAAAATAGAATTAAACAACAACAATCAGGAACTTTGGAGGCATGGTCATTTGAAAAATCCTCTAAAATCCTCCACGCCATAAATAAGCAAGGACCCACCTCCCTCACCCGGCCCATCTGGCCACCGTGGAGCGCTACTGCTTGAGATGCAGGGGGAGACGAACTGCAATGCACATGGGTTAGCAGCCGAGATGCAAAGGGAGACTAGCCGAGCTGCACGGAGGTGTGGGGGCGAGTAACTCGATGAAGATGCAGCCGTCGGAGCAGCGGCTGGTCAGAACTGTAGCTTGTAGGTCGACGAAGTTGTAGCGAGGGGGGTGGGGGGAGGCCGGCGCAGGGTCGCAAGGGCAGGAAGCCGGCGCAAGAGGAGATGGCCGGGGCGGCCGGCCACGTGCTGAAGACGGTCGCGAGGCGGGATCCGGCGTGGAGATGCGCACGTCGACTACGCGTAGGAGGACGCCGGTGGGCTCACGCGTGAGAGGAGTTTGTTGGGGGGCGATGCGGACGCCGGCCACGTACTGAACACGGCGGCGGGGCGGGATCCGGCGCGGATGCGCCAGCTGTCCACGCGCGGGACGAAGGCGGCGGTCCCAGGCGCGAGAGGAGATGGCTGGGGGCGGCGATGCGGACGTCGGCCACACGCGGGAGGACGGCGGTGGCTGGGATGGTGGCGTGGCTGGCGGCGTGGGAGATCCGACGTGGCTGGGCTGGCGGCGTGGGAGATCCGCGGCACGCCGACGGGGTAGGGAGGACGTAGGAGCCTTCCCCGGCTAGATCTCGGCGCCGTGGTGGAGGAGGCCACCGGATCCGATGGCGGATGCGCGGGGGAAGGAGGCGGAGTAGCGGCTGGGGGAAGGAGGCGCACTGGTGTCGGGGGTAGAAGGTGCGGGGTGGAGTTGACTCGTACGCGGGGGAGAGAGAGGAGTGGGTGGTTGGGGTGGGATTTTTGTACGGTTAGTTTGTACCTACGGGCGACGGTGGTGTTGTCAGAATAAGAGATTTGTTGTTAGAATAAGGTCTTAAGGGGTGTTGTTAGAATAGACCCATCCTATAAATATATATATATATACACATACATATGGGACACCTAGGTGTCCAGGCACCTTGTCTATAAACTGTTGGATCATGTCTTGATTTCATTCATAAAAGAGATATGCATTAGTACATTTTTAAGTAAGGTATGTATTAATACCTAGAATTAATGTACCTTTTTAAGTATGGTATGTATTAATACCTAATCTTAAATGCACATGATTGCATGATTAGGAAAGAAAGCAAACATACATTATACTAATCAAGGTGTCCAAGCACCTAGTTGTCCCAAATAATTTACCTATATATATAGGACGTCCATTTGGGACACCTAGGTGTCCAGGCTCCTCGCGTACAAATTTAATCTCGAAGGGTTTATTATGTTAGTTGGTTGTGCGTATATATTAGTTGTAGGTATATATACCCACCTATGATTAAAAAATATTTCTAGATATGTGCGTATTAATTATATTTTTCTAAAACTAAATACCCAACATGAAATATACGCGTACATACCCAAACATATGTACATATTGTACAAACATCATGAAATGAGAAATAGTCGTGGGTATATATACCTACCAAAGATTTAAATTATTTATAGGTATATGCGTACTCATTGTATTTATTCATAACGAAATACTCCATGAAATATAGGCGTACATGTTACAAATCATGGGTTGTGTCACTATATTCATGCTCATAGTTATCAAAAAAAAGAAGTATTGGTTTTGATTTCAAAGAAGTACATCTAAGGTACAGAAGAAGTACAACCATGAGAAAATCTGAAAATTCCTCATCAATTTTCTGACCACTTTTAGGTTGATTGGATGCTACTCCACTTGTCACGAATGCAGTGCCTCTGCGATGCATAATGGAAGATCCGCCAAGATTTTATTTCACTGGATATTCACCTGATCCTAGCGGCATGGAGCCGTCGCGGCAACCTCCGAGCAGTTTCGTTTTCTCTGGATCATCAATATTGCCGAAAGCTGGCCATACAAGTAAATGTGTTGGGCCACAAGTGCCACCACGTATTGAGCGTATTGTGCATGAGGTTTCAGGCATGTAGCGTAGCCAAGAAAAAATTCCTGAGATTGGGGCTTTACATCCACCATATGTGGATGTGGATTCTGCGCATGCTGATACAAGTACGCTCAACATGCATAAAGTACCTGCGGCTTGCCACACAACTGGAAACACCACAAATCGCCGCCCTAAAATTGTTCCTGGAGTAGCAGGTTTGCATCCTCCGAGTCGTAAGCAGCCAGGTGTGGGTGATCATACGTTGCTTCCACGTCCACCTTCATCGACTTCAAAGAAGCAACCAGTGCGCAACAATACGTCAAGGAAATTGCCGGTGCACCCGAAAAGTGACCCGCTGCTGCACAAATCAGTGGTGACACCTCCTTGTCCGATACAACCTGAAGACTGCATAACTCCAGAGGAGAATAGAAAGTATATCCATGTGAGTATAATAAACAGATGTTATTACTATATTTTCATAGTCAAACTACCTCTTGTTTACAAAGCAGTACAAATGTAGTTGGACAACAGTACCTTTTTACTTGTATAAGTGGTTATTCATATAAAATGAAAAGCAGTACTGTGAACAAATAATAAATTATTGCATCTTTACAGTTTGCTTTTTCTTATAAGGATCATTAAAACCACACGGGAGTGAGGGAACACGCCGAAATGTCTGTTCCAACCTTCTGCTCAGTGTTGTATTGACACAAGGTCGACACGTTTGTCAAGCCGGCACTGTGCAGTTGATTGGAACAAAAAAAATTGTGTGCTGGTTTTCTTCACATGAAGGTGTCACAAGCAGTACAAGAATATTGTTACATGGCAGTACAACAAAGTCCTTTCATAGCAGTACAAGTATGTGTGTTTGTTTTGTATGGAACTCACTTCTTAGGCATCTTTATGTACATTTTGGATTTATTTTGCAGAAATCTGACCTCCCAGATTACCTTATACCAAAGATGGGGATGGTGTTCAAGGACTTCGATGCCGGAAAAGTGTTCTACAATAGATACGCCTGGCACGCTGGCTTTGGAACAAGAATTGGACAGAAGAGTGGTTTCAATAGATACCTGTACTGCACACGTGAAGGGAAGCACGCGGGCTTTGTTTCTGAATCTGAGCGTCAGCTGGACAAGACGACAAAGCGATGTGGATGCAAGGCAAAGCTGCGATTAAAGGGGAATGAGCACGATGATACAATAGTCATTGTCGACATCAATTTTGAGCACAACCACCAACTAATACAGAGCCCTACCATGCTTGTGTTTCTTCATTCCCACAAGTCATTTGACCCCTCTATATTGGATTATGTTAAGTTCCTCCAGTTCCGGAATGTTCATCACCATACTATTATGTCTATCCTATATGGATCCCTCGGTGGCGGTCAGTTCTTGGCGTTGCACGGCCGCAATTTAATCAAAAGGTAACAACAAAAATGATATACACTATCTTTTCAGCTTGTGATTTCATGACCATTAAAAAAGCTTCGAAAAGAACATGCTACTGAACAGTGTACAACCTATTGTGTTATTGAAATATGCAGGAAGCTTCTTAACTCTAAGGAAGATAACATCGATGACGTCAAGAAGTTGTTGGGATTTTTTTCTGAGATGAAAGAAGTAAATAATGAATTCTTCTTCGACTTCCAGATTGATGAGTTCGGTCGCATAAAGAACATCTTCTGGGATAATGCAAGCTGCAGGGGCGCGTACCAAGGTTTTTGTGATGCGATGACATTTGACACCACTTATAAGACAAATCAGTACCTTATGCCTTTTGGAGTATTTGTGGGAGTAAACAATCATCTCCAGTCATCAATATTCGCGTGTGCCCTTGTAAGGGATGAATGTGAAGAATCTTTTTCCTGGCTATTTGATGGCAAGAGAGTGTTAATACTCTTCAAGCCTCGTTGGTTACCCCAAGTGCAGAGTGAGATATAGTGCAGCGGCAAGTTTTCCCTTGGCAAAGATACCAAGGTTTGTCTCCCGTAGGACTCCGAAGGATACAATAAGGTGGTAAAGTAAGCAATGGCGCTGATGTTGCTAGCTTCACCTGGACCTGCACACAGATACAAGTAACTTTGCTCCCAACAAGTACAGAGGAGTTGTCAATTCCTCCGGCCTTGCTGTTTACAAAGGATCAACGCAAGAGATAATAATAGTGGCAACTGAAAGTAAAGACTGAAAGTAAACTAAGGGTGTAAACAATGATGTGAAGATGGACCGGGGTCCCGTGATTTTCACTAGTGATGTCTCTCTCCCAAAAGACGATAAAAATGCTACCGAGGTAAACAAATCACAGCTGGGCAATTGACAGAATTATGAAGGCACCGCAATGCTAACTATGCTGCAAAGAAAGGAAGGGCTAAAAAATAATGGGTAGTACGCCAAGGTAAGTAGACCGAAATCCAACTGCATCTACTACGAATCATCCACCTTGAGATAACTATCCTGAACATCTCGCTGGAATTAAGTTGCGAATCCCACCCAAAGTGTAAACTCAAAGCAACAGACAACTGCATTAAAAGAACTTTGCGTAAAGTAAACAATCCTTGCACCCGCGGATACAAGCACCGTTGTTTTATCCTTGGTGGCAACAGCACATCCCCTAGTATCATGTTTCCATCACTCAAGCTAGACATCAAGGGGTTGAACCCACAATCAAGCATAACGCTCCCTCTTGGAGTTAAAACAAATCACTTAGCCGAAGTAAAATACTTCAACGGAGAACATGCAAGAATTTACTCAAGAACAAAATATAAAAGAGAAGAACCAAATATATCACTCATCACAATCTGAACATAGTCTCATAATACATCAGTTCCCAGCAAACTCCGCATAGCAATAGCATAAACTACAAAAGATCCTCGATCATGTGAGGCAGCTCACGAGGTCTCGAAAGTGGAAGCACAAAGAGGGGAGAAGTACATCACATAGCTACTGGTCACGGACCCATGGTCCAAGGGGGACTACTCACGGTACATCCGGGAGGCGTCCATGGCTATGGATGGTCTCCCAGAGGGGGTTCCTCCTCCCGACAGGATGCCGGGGCAGCTTCTCCAGGCAGCCCCGATCTTGAAACGGCAGCGGCGACGGTACAGAGGCGAGTTCGCGAAAAAGAGATCGATATTAGGGGTTTCCACCCCGAGGGCTAAATATAGGCAGAGGGGGGTGTCGAGGGGACCCACAGGGCAGCCAGGAGGCTCCCTGGCGCGGCCTAGGGTGGGGACGCGCCAGGGACCCTTCTGGAGTCCCTGTGGTGGCCCCCCTCCGCTGCCTTGGTGATTCCAGAAGCTTCTGGGTCGCTGATTTTTTATCTGATTTTTTGGATTTTTTGGAGCACTTTTAATGGCCGAAAAACCTGAAATACAAAAACAACAGAAAACAACAACTGGCAGCTGGGTGCACTGGGTTAATAGATTAGTCCAAATATGCTCAAAATTGTATGAAAGTTCAAGCAAAACATGGCAAAGTCACACAAAACATGCATGGAGCAAGCAGAAATTATAGATACGTTTGGGACGTATCAACATCCCCAAGCTTAATTCCTGCTCGTCCTCGAGTAGGTAAATGATAACAAGCATAATTTCTGTGGTGACATGCCACACAACCATATAAGGACTTTTAAGTAAAGCAATCAAAGCATGCAATTCAATTCAAGTCTTAACAAGCAAGAGTCTATATTAGCATTGACACAAGCAACAAAAGAATAAAAGGTGCAAGAGCTCTCGCTGTCCGTGACTCAAATGTCTCCAGATGGTGTTTGCGTGCAAGCAGGGGACTGGGAAAAAGAGAGAAAAAAGGTTGTTGAGAACAAATATCTACTAAAGTTTCATACTTAGTCTCCTTTGGATTCTTATCTTGACTCGTCCCCAGACCACTAGCCAGGTACAAGTCAAACTGATCCACTCCCTTTCGATATTTTGAGCACTCATGCAATGGATGAGCGTGAGCAAGAAAGTTGACACCTAAAATGAGAAACAGAAAGAAGGTGGAGGAGGAAGACAAAAATGTGTGAAAGGCTCACATCAATGAGGACAATCATAGGCGAGAGAAGGCCATATGATAGATATGATGTGAGGAGTAGGGATTGCCAAGCAACGGATGCACATGCGAGCTAAAAGATCTGCAAGGGAACTAGTGGGGGTGCATCTAACTTGCTTGCTCAAGAAGACCTAGAGCTCGTTTGAGGAGGCTCATCATTGGAATGTACAAGCCAAGTTCTATAGTGTGAAGGTCCCCACATAGCTATATGCATGATGATGATCTCTATGGAGTACAAGGGATAGAGGATGAAGTACTAGTGTGGATCTCTCAAAAGGAATAGTAGTGTGCCCCCTTCTCTCTTTTTATTTTTGTTTTACTCTTTTTCCTATTTTTTTGTATTTTTTTGGTGGCCTCAATGGCTCTTTCTATTTCTCTCATTTGTCCTCTTTGGGATCTTTTGATTTTGTCCTCTTTGGGATCTCTTCCTCACTTTAGGGGCAACAATCTATATTTTACAAGAATATAGGAGATCTTTCACACTTTACAAAGGTACTCACATAAAGAAGATATAACTATCATGATGCAAATGTATGCCTATGCCAGGATAGCAGGATATGCAATGATACTAGCGCGTCATGTAGCAATGATTAGGGCAAGGCCCAACTAGCATGCGGCTCATCGATCAAGCAAGTAGCATGTATGACATGAAGATCAAGTCATGAGAAGGTGGATGATGCATGGCAATGTATCTCGGAAAGGCTATGGAAATGCCTTGTAGGTAGGTATGGTGGCTGTTTTGAGGAAAGATATAAGGAGGCTTAGGATGACAGAGCGTATCGTGCCAAGGGTTTGGATGCACCGGCGAAGTATGCGCCAACTCTCAAGGTGAGAAAGGGCAATGCACGGTACCGAAGAGGCTAGAAAAAGTATATGTGGGTGGAAGTGTCAACTTTCGAATACTCACATTAGTCCGAAGAACTCATGCACTTATTACTGGTAACTCTCAATCTAATCAGGAGGTTCACAAAGAGAAAGTACCCCGAGGAGGAGTGTATGGGGGTTTGGTTATCCTTGCGCATCCTCGACTCATGGTACGTGAGTGTACTCTAATATTCGAACCCTCCGGAGGTTAGTGATCCATCTAGTAGCTAGAGTTCTCAACAGGGGTTTTTGGTTTTCGAAAAACACACAGATTTCCCAAAATATGACATCTATCACTAATATGCTCGAGCTCTTGACACCAAAAGTTCAAACATTACTCTAGTCAATACCTCAAAACTATTGCAAGTTACTACTACAAAGAGAATAGCAACTTCAACTACCTACTTCTAGTCAAGACACAAAACTCAGTGCAACAGGAAAACTCTCTAACAAGATAAAACATGCAACCTATAGAAAGTTCAACCTAAAACAAAATAAAAGCTCTAGAAAAACTAAAGCACTACAACTAAACAGAGCAGCAGCTAAGAAAAGAAAAAGAACAACTCACAGCAAAAAGAATAAGCATGCAAATCCTATGAGGAGTTATAGTTCAAGCGGAGCGTGTATCTCTCCCACACAAAAGAGTAAGCTGGGGTCTAACTTGTTACTACAGCAAAAAAAGCATAAACAAACTTAGAAAAGTAAAGAGCGAGACGTTCCAAGCATAGCAGACAACGCATGAAGTGATAAAAATATAGTGTAACGAGGGACGAACTGATAATTGTTGATGAAGAAGGGGATGCACGGGGGCATCCCCAAGCTTAGACGCTTGAGCCTCCTTGAATATTTATTGGGGGTGCACATGGGAATCCCCAAGCTTGAGCGTTTGACACTCCAAGATCTTCTTTCATCATCTTCCATCGCGCACTTGAAAACTCCCTTCATACATAACTCATTGTAATCTGATTAGCAAGGTTAGTACCCATAATAAAATAATTTTTTATCTACTGGAAATAAAGA
Organism: Bromus sterilis; assembly: GCA_950022295.1. Taxonomy (NCBI): domain Eukaryota; kingdom Viridiplantae; phylum Streptophyta; class Magnoliopsida; order Poales; family Poaceae; genus Bromus; species Bromus sterilis. Next base: position 149,949,589 of record OX465596.1, on the reverse strand, counting down.
TAATCTTGAAGATCTACTGTTTCTCAAGATTTCCAACAAGTTTTTGCAAACAAAAAGCAATCTTAAGGTTTGCAAAGTGAAGAAAAGGCAAAACATGACAAAATCTGTGAAAAACAGACCAGCAGGTAAAACGAATTCTTTAGGTGTACTTATGCAACTCAAATAAAAAAACTCAGAACATACGAAAGTTCCGTTATTGTATAGAGCATGCTGTGTAAAAAATTCAGCTCAAAAAGATGAAGTGGGATTTTTCTATGATTTTTCTAGTCACGAGGACAGAATCTATTTTCTGGACAGCATGTCACAACTTTCACTTCCCTTATCGTATGAGGCTAAACTTGGCACAAAGCTTGAAAAATAAAGATACAATGATGTTGCTACAGTATTAAAAATCATCAAGACCACTAAGAACAGAAGAAAAGAAAAAATAAAAAAATAAATTCGTTGCGGGCTGCCTCCCGAAAGCGCTTCTTTAGAGCCATTAGCTAGGCTTAAAGCAGAAGCTCAAGTCTTTTCAAGAGAATAACTAGCCCGTGTGACGGACACAAAAGGTAACTTAATATTTTTCCTAGGGAAATGTTCCATCCCTTTCTTGAGAGGGAATTGGAATTTGATATTCCCCTCTTTCGTGTCAATAACAGCACCAATTGTGCAAAGAAAAGGACGTCCCAAAATAATTGGACATGAAGGTTCACATTCAATGTCCATAATAGTAAAATCAACGGGAACATAATTGTCATTGACAATGATAAGAACATCGTCGATCTTCCCCAAAGGCTTCTTTATGGAAGAATCAACAAGACAAACACCAAAAGAACAGGGATCAAAAGGTTTCAATTCAAGCATATCATACAATATTTTGGGCATAACAGAGGTACTTGCTCCAACATCACAAAGAGCATAACAAGAGAAGTTATTCAATTTGATTTTTATCATAGGATCCCAACCATCTTCTAGCTTCCTAGGTATGGAGGCTTCTAGTCTAAGCTTCTCCTCCCTAACTTTGATTAGAGCATTGGTGATATGCTCTGTGAAGGCAAGATTAAGTGTGCTAGTGTGGGGGTCTATAGACATCTTGTGTAGGAAACCAATAACTTCAGGTAAAGTGCAGTTGTCAAAGTCTAGGTCACTACTATCTATCAAGGAGGTAGTGATATCATTTAGGCTCACTTGTTTGAAAGCCTCTATGTTCATAGAGGTTTCTTCATCTATGGTTGAGGTGGTAGCATCACCATTGGTAGGTCCAGTGGGACTAGGGGTGTGATGGGTGCTAACAGGTTGGACATCCTCAACTACTTGGATAGTGGCTACTATGTGGTAGGCAGGAAGGCTCTTAATTCTATCCTCTTACTCTTTTTCTCTAGCCCATCTTTCTTTGAGTTTAGCCATCATCCTAATATTTTCATTGATTTGTAATTGGATAGCATTAATAGGAGTGACCTTACTCTCCTCAAGAGGAGAGGTTCTAATTTTTAACATCTCAACATCAAGGGCTAAGTTGTCTACCTTCAAACAAAGATTATCTAATTTAGCTAGTTTTTCTTCCACATTCTTGTTGAAGGCTTTTTGGGTAGTGATAAAGTCTCTAAGCAAGGTCTCTAGTTCAAAGGTGGAGTTTTTGGTGCTAGGATAAGTGTTTTTGTTCCCATAGTTGTTGGATGGGAAAGGCCTCGGGTTGTTGCTACCAAAATTACTCCTATAAGCATTATTGTTGAAGTTGTTTCTAGAGACAAAATTCACATCTACTTGCTCTTGAGAAACCAAGGAATTTAAAGGAACATCCTGAGGATCAATTGGAGCTTGCTTGGTAAGTAGAGACATGATAAGGTCAATCTTTTCATTTAGAGAGGAGATCTCCTTGACAGAATTTATCTTCTTACCAGTTGGAGATCTTTCGGTGTGCCACTGAGAGTAGTTCAGCATCATCTCATCAAGTAGCTTTGTGGCAGCACCAAGTGTGGTTGACATAAAAGTTCCTCCCGCGGCCGAATCTAACAGGTTCCGCGAGGTAAAGTTCAAGCCTGCATAAAAATTCTGGATAACCCTCCAGGTAGTCAGTCCATGTGTGGGGCAGTTCTTGACAAGCGTCTTCATACGTTCCCAAGCCTAGGCAACGTGTTCATTATCCAATTGCCTGAAATTCATAATGTTACTCCTTAATTGAATAATTTTAGCAGGGGGATAGTACTTCCCTATAAAAGCATCTTTGCATTTACTCCAAGAATCGATATTGTTCTTGGGTAAGGATTGTAGCCACTCCTTGGCTCTTCCTCTCAAAGAGAAAGGAAAAAAGCTTCAGCTTGACGATGTCTCCATCCACTTCCTTGTACTTTTTCATATCAGAGAGCTCGATAAAATTGTTTAAGTGCAAGGCAGCGTCCTCTCCAGCACCTGAGAATTGATCTTTTATAACAAGATTAAGAAGAGCAGGTTTAATTTCATAAGAATGTGCTGAAGTGGCAGGTGGAGCAATAGGAGTGAAGATAAAGTCACTGTTGTTGTGACTAGTGAAGTCACACAACTTGGTGTTTTCATTGGAACCCATAGTAGCAGCAGGTATTTTTGGTATTTTTGATAAAGGACACAAAAGTAAAAACTGAAAGGTAAACTAACAAGACTAAAAAGAAAAGATAAAAGATAGTGTGCAACTCCCCTATCTGTAGACTAGAGTCCTCGGCAATGGCGCCAGAAAACTTGCTGATGGCAAGAGAGTGTTAATACTCTTCAAACCTCGTTGGTTACCCCAAGTGCAGAGTGAGATATAGTGCAGCGGCAAGTTTTCCCTTGGCAAAGATACCAAGGTTTGTCTCCTGTAGGACTTCGAAGGATACAAGAAGGTGGTAAAGTGAGCAATGGCGCCGAGGTTGCTAGATTCACCTGGACCTGCACACAGATACAAATAACTTTGCTCCCAACGAGTACAGAGGAGATGTCAATTCCTCCGGCCTTGCTGTTTACAAAGGATCAACGCAAGAGATAATAATAGTGGCAACTGAAAGTAAAGACTGAAAGTAAACTAAGGGTGTAAACAATGATGTGAAGATGGACCGGGGTCCCGTGATTTTCACTAGTGATGTCTCTCTCCCAAAAGACGATAAAAATGCTAGCGAGGTAAACAAATCCCAGCTGGGCAATTGACAGAATTATGAAGGCACCGCAATGCTAACTATGTTGCAAAGAAAGGAAGGGCTCAAAAGCAATGGGCAGTACGGCAAGGTAAGTAGACCGAAATCCAACTGCATCTACTACGAATCATCCACCTTGAGATATCTATCCAGAACATCTCGCTGGTATTAAGTTGCGAATCCCACCCAAAGTGTAAACTCAAAGCAACAGACAAATTCATTAAAAGAACTTTGCGTAAAGTAAACAATCCTTGCACCCGCGGATACAAGCATCGTTGTTTTATCCCTGGTGGCAACAACACGTCCCCTAGTCTCATGTTTCTGTCACTCAAGATAGACATCAAGGGGCTGAACCCACAATCAAGCATAACGCTCCCTCTTGGAGTTGCAAAAAATCACTTGGCCAAAGTAAAATACGACAACAGAGAACATGGAAGAATTTACTCAAGAACAAAATATAAAAGAGAAGAACCAAATATATTAATCATCACAATATGAACATAGTCTCATAATCCATCAGATCCCAGCAAACTCCGCATAGCAATAGCATAAACTACAAAAGTGCCTCGATCATGTGAGGCAGCTCACGAGGTCTCAAAAGTGGAAGCACAAAGAGGGGAGAAGTACATCACATAGCTACTGGTCATGGACCCATGGTCCAAGGGGGACTACTCATGGTACATCCAGGAGGCGTCCATGGCTATGGATGGTCTCCTGGAGGGGGTTCCTCCTCCCGGCAGGGTGCCGGGGCAGCTTCTCCAGGAAGCCCCGATCTTGAAATGGCGACGGCGGCGGTACAGAGGCGAGTTCGCGGAAAAGAGATCGATATTAGGGGTTTCCACCCCGAGGGCTAAATGTAGGCGGAGGGGGGTGTCGAGCGGACCCATAGGGCAGCCAGGAGGCTCCCTGGCGCGGCCTAGGGTGGGTCCGCGCCAGGCACCCTTTTGGAGTCCCTGTGGTGGCCCCCCTCCGCTGCCTTGGTGATTCCGGAAGCTTCCGGGTCGCTGATTTTTATCTGATTTTTCCGGATTTTTTGGAGCACTTTTAATGGCCGGAAAACTTGAAATACAAAAACAGCAGAAAACAGCAACTGGCAGCTGATGTCTACGCACGCTTCTATTCTTTTAGACTATGTTGGGCCTCGAAGCGCAGAGGTTTGTAGGATAGCAGAAATTTCCCTCAAGTGGATGACATAAAGTTTATCGAACTCAGGGAAGTAGAGGTTGAAGATGGTCTCTCTCAAGCAACCCTGCAATTAAGATAGAAGAAGTATCTTGTGTCCCCAACACACCTAATACAACTAGGAGTTGTATAGGTGCACTAGTTCGGCGAAGAGATGGTAAAATACGAGTGATAGGTGTGGCAAAGCAAAGTAATATAAATCTGTAATAAAAAGTGCAGCAAGCAAACATGTGACAAAAGTGAGCACAAACGGTGTAACAATGGTGGAAAAAAGGCCTAGGCTTCATACTTTCACTAGTGGAAACTATCAACAACATAAACATAGTCTAATCACATGATATTTCCCATAAAACATGCAATGGAGACGCACTCAGAGGTCATTCCTTTGTGGTCAAGAGAGGATGAGAATTATGTAGGGCTACAAAAGAACACCTCAAAGTTCGTAGTTCTCAATCTATGGATTTCCCAATGTCACCGTGGCCATCCAAAGAGAGTACCACAATCACCACAACATATCTAAAGGATAGTCAAAGACAAGCACCAAGAGACTCTCAATCTTCAATCAACACACAAAAGAGGAAATCACTCATGATAATATTCTTCTAACCCATGTCCAATAGACTTCTGTCACCTTGGTCTCGGGGATTATACTAGATAAGATCAATTGAGTACATCAATCCAATACATACAAGAAGGGGAAATATCATGGGATCACCCTAGATTAACATAGCTTATGATCACAACGAAGATCACATCATGGGAGATAGAGAAGAACACATAGCTACTGGTAGAAACCTCAACCCCGAGGGAGAACTACTCCCGCTTCATGGAGGAAGGAAGCAACATAGATGGAGATGAATCTGTGGGCTCTTCCCCGTCCCGGCAGGGTGCCGGCACAGGAATTCTGTCCCCCCAAAACTTTATGGCGATGGCGGCGGAGATTGGAATTGCTTCTAGAGTAAAGGGGTCCGGAATCAGGGTTTCCTCCGCGGGGGTAAAAATAGGGCCAAAGGGGGGCACCAGGGGGCCACAAGGCAGCCAGGAGGGTGCCCGGCGCGGCCTAGGGTGGGGCCGCGCCAGGGACCCTTCTGGAGTCCCCACATAGCTATATGCATGATGATGATCTCTATGGAGTACAAGGGATAAAGGATGAAGTACTAGTGTGGATTTCTCAAAAGGAATAGTAGTGTGCACCTTCTCTCTTTTTATTTTTCTTTTTCTCTTTTTTTCTATTTTTTGTATTTTTTTGGTGGCCTCAATGGCTCTTTCTATTTCTCTCATTTGTCCTCTTTGGGATCTTTTGATTTTGTCCTCTTTGGGATCTTTTCCTCACTTTAGGGGCAACACTCTATATTTTACAAGAATATAGGAGATCTTTCATACTTTACAAAGGTACTCACATAAAGAAGATATAACTATCATGATGCAAATGTATTCCTCTGCCGGTGTAGCAGGATATGCAATGATACTAGCGCGTCATGTAGCAATGATTAGGGAAAGAGCCAACTAGCATGCGGCTCATTGATCAAGCAAGTAGCATGTATGACATGAGGATCAAGTCATGAGAAGGTGGATGTTGCATGGCAATGTATCTCGGAAAGGCTATGGAAATGCCTTGTAGGTAGGTATGGTGGTTGTTTTGAGGAAAGATATAAGGAGGCTTATGATGACAGAGCATATCGTGCCAAGGGTTTGGATGGACCGGCGAAGTATGTGCCAACTCTCGAGGTGAGAAAGGGCAATGCACGGTACCGAAGAGGCTAGAAAAAGTATAGGTGGGTGGAAGTGTCAACTTTCGAATACTCACATTAGTCCGAAGAACTCATGCACTTATTATCGGTAACTCTCAATCTAATCAGGAGGTTCACAAAGAGACATGTACCCCGAGGAGGAGTGTATGGGGGTTTGGTTATCCTTGCGCATCCTCGACTCATGGTACGTGAGTGTACTCTAATATTCGAACCCTCCAGAAGTTAGTGATCAATCTAGTAGCTAGTGTTCTCAACAGGTTTTTGGTTTTCTAAAAACACACGGATTGCCCAAATTACGACATCTATCACTAATAGGCTCGAGCTCTTGACACCAAAAGTTCAAACATTACTCTAGTCAATACCTCAAAACTATTGCAAGTTACTACTATAAAGAGAATAGCAACTTCAACTACCTACTTTCTAGTCAAGACACAAAACTCAGTGCAACAGGCAAACTCTCTAACAAGATAAAACATGCAACCTATAGAAAGTTCAACCTAAAACAAAAGAAAATCTCTAGAAAAACTAAAGCACTACAACTAAACAGGGCAGCAACTAAGAAAAGAAAAAGAACAACTCACAGCTAAGGAAATAATCATGCAAATCCTATGAGGATTTCTAGTTCAAACGGAGCGTGTTTCTCTCCCACACAAAGTAAGACGGGATCTAACTTGTTATGAATAGCAAGCAAAACTAAAGAAAACTAAAAATAAAACCTAAGAGCGAGACGCTCCAAGCATAGCACATAACGCATGAAGTGATAAAAATATAGTGAGACGAAGGACGAACTGATGATTGTTGATGGAGAAGGGCATGCACGGGGGCATCCCTAAGCTTAGACGCTTGAGTCTCCTTGAATATTTTTTGGGGATGCATGGGGCATCCCCAAGCTTGAGGGCTTGACACTCCTGAATCTTCTTTCATCATCTTCCATCGCACACTTGAAAACTCCCTTCATACATAACTCATCATAAGCTGATTAGAGAAGTTAGTACCCTTAATAATTAAATTTTCCCACTCGATATAAAGATATTCTTGAAGAGCTACTGTTTCTCAAGATTTCCAAAAAGTTTTTTGCAAAGAAAAAGCAAGCTTAAGGTTTTCAAAAGTTAGGAGAGACAAAACGTGGCAGAATCTGTGAAAAACAGAACAACAGGTAGTAAAGAATTTTTTAGGGGTGCTTCTGCAACTCGAATCAAAAAACTCAGAACAGACGGTCGAAATTCAATTGTATGGAGCACGCTGTCAAAAAATTCAGATCAAAAAGATGATCTAGTGATTTTAGGGTAATTTTTCCATCCAAGGACAGAATCTGTTTTCTGGAAAGCATGTCACAACTTTTGAACTTTCTTGCAATCGGAGGCTAGACTTGGCCCAAAAATTGAAAATAAAGATACAATGATGTTGCTACAGTAGTAACAATAATCAAGACCACTAAAAACTGAAAGTAAAAAACTCAAACTAAAGATAGCAAGGGTTGTCTCCCTAGAGCTCTTTTTTTATAGCCATAAAGATAGGCTTAAGATTTTAATGATGCTCTCATAGGAATAAGGAATAATAGTTGAAGAACAAAAGAGAGCATCAAGAAGCAAATAACAAACACAAAGTCTAACATGATTTCTATGCAAAGGGATCTTGTAGAGGAAAAACTCATTGAAGCATAAAGATATTAGCATAGGAAGGCAAAATAAGTGCAACTTCAAAGCCTTCAACATAAAGAGAGGGAACTTGATATTATCGAAATATCTATAAGCATATTTTCCTCTCTCATAATAATTTTCAGCGGGATCATGAATAAACTCAACAATATAAGTATCACATAAAAAATTCTTATCATGATCCACAAGCATAGAAAATTTGTTACTCTCCACATAAGCAAAATCCTTTTCATTAGTAATAGTGGGAGCAAACTCAAGAAAATAGATATCACATGAATCATTCTTATTATTATCCACTTGCAAATATTTATTCTTTATAGCATAAGTGTCATCACAATAATCATCATAGATAGGAGGCAAAGTATCATCAAAATAAATTTCCTCATCAAAACTTGGGGGGCTAAAAAGATCATCTTCATAAAACGTAGCATCCCCAAGCTTATATCTTTGCATATCATTAGCATCAAAAGTATTCAAAGAAGACATGCAAATAACATTACTACTATCATGAGTGTTGTGAAAATAGTAAAGCTCCATAGGATTTTTGATTCTCTCTTCAAACACTTCATGTCCCAACTCAAAGTAGAGCTCATAAAGCTCTCTCATAATATTTTTGTTGTTTTCCATAAGCCTAACTAGTGAAAATAAAAACAAGAAACAAAAAGATTTAATTGCAAGATCTAAAGATATACCTTCAAGCACTGACCTCCCCGGCAACAGCGCCAGAAATAGCTTGATGTCTACGCACGCTTCTATTCTTGTAGACTATGTTGGGCCTCCAAGCGCAGAGGTTTGTAGGACAACAGCATTTTCTCTCAAGTGGATGACCTAAGGTTTATCAAACTCAGGGAAGTAGAGGTTGAAGATGGTCTCTCTCAAGCAACCCTGGAATTAAGGTACAAGAAGTCTCTTGTGTCCCCCAACACACCTAATACAACTAGGAGTTGTATAGGTGCACTAGTTCGGCGAAGAGATGGTAAAATACGAGTGATAGGTGTGGCAAAGTAAAGTAATATAAATCTGTAATAAAAAGTGCAGCAAGCAAACATGTGACAAAAGTGAGCACAAATGGTGTAACAATGGTGGAAACAAGGCCTAGGCTTCATACGTTTACTAGTGGCAACTCTCAACAACATTAACATAGTATAATCACATGATATTTCCCATAAAATATGCAATGGAGACGCACTCGGAGGTCATTCCTTTGTGGTCAAGAGAGGATGAGAATTATGTAGGGCTACAAAAGTACACCTCAAAGTTCATAGTTCTCAATCTATGGATTTCTCAATGTCACCGCGGCCATCCAAAGAGAGTACCACAATCACCACAACATATCTCAAGGATAGTCAAAGACAAGCACCAAGAGACTCTCAGTCTTCAATCAACACACAAAATAGGAAATCACTCATGATAATATTCTTCTAACCCATGTCCAATAGACAGCTGTCACCTTGGTCTCGGGGATTAGACTAGATAAGATCAATTGAGTACATCAATCCAATACATAGAGGAAGGGGAAATATCATGGGATCACCCTAGATTAACATAGCCTATGATCACAATGAAGATCACATCATGGGAGAGAGAGAAGAACACATAGCTACTGGTAGAAACCTCAGCCCCGAGGGAGAACTACTCCCGCTTCATGGAGGGAGGAAGCAACGTTGATGGAGATGAATCCGGGGGCACTTCCCCGTCCCGGCAGGGTGCCGGCACAGGAATTCTGTCCCCCCGAAACTTGATGGCGATGGCGGCGGAGATCGGAATTGCTTCTGGAGAAAAGGGGTCCGGAATCAGGGTTTCCTCCGCGGGGGTAAAGATAGGGCCAAAGGGGGGCACCAGAGGGGCCACAGGGCAGCCAGGAGGGTGCCCGGCGCGGCCTAGGGTGGGGCCGCACCAGGGACCCTTCTGGAGTCCCTGTGGTGGACCTCCCCTCCTTCCTTGGTGATTCCGGAAGCTTCCGGGACGTTGATTTTTTATATAATTTTTCCGGAATTTTTGGAGCACTTTTAATGGCCGGAAAACCTGAAATACTAAAACAGCAGAAAACAGGAACTTGTAACTGGGTGCACTGAGTTAATAGGTTAGTCCAAATATTCTCAAAAGTGTATGAAAGTTCAAGAAAAACATGGCAAAGTCACACAAAACATGCATGGAGCAAGCAGAAATTATAGATACGTTTGGGACGTATCAGCAGCTGGGTGCACTATGTTAATAGATTAGTTCAAATATGCTCAAAAGTGTATGAAAGTTCAAGCAAAACATGGCAAAGTCACACAAAACATGCATGGAGCAAGCAGAAATTATAGATACGTTTGGGACATATCACTATTCAAAACCTTCTTGGCATGCAACAATGGTAAGCAACCTACACTAATTTTAATAGGTATAAAACATTCCAATTTATATAGATGGTGAACATATAGACTGACATTGTTCTTAGTTTACCTAAAATCAGTTTTTTATATGAAATAACTATGCAAGTAATTCAGAAGTTTTTAATTTGAAAATACCAAAAGTTTAGGGACATTATGCAAAAAGAAGCTTTACTTAAACTATACAAGCAATACAAACATTATATTATCAGAAGTTCTAAATTTCTAACCCTAACCCTGCCTCTTCCATTTTCTAATCAGACCAGTGCCCTTCGATGACCCCTGCAATAAAACAAGTTTTCACCAGGTCCCTACACAAGTTTTTCAGATGGCATATAACAAACAAGTGCACCTCGCATATTTCATACGTGTACAAGTTGCACAACACTTTGAAGGCTGAGTTTGAGGCAATCATAAATTGGCCCCTGATGCCAACTGAATTTGAGGCAGCTTGGCACCAGCTAGTTGATAAATACAAGCTTCATGATGATCACATGATTCTGCACATGTGGGAAGACAGGAAGGAATGGATATCGGCTTTCTTCAAAGAGGTTTTATGTGCAAGGATGACTTCAACTCAACGAAGCGAAAGTATGAACTATATACTAAAGAAAGGATTTGTCAAATAGGACCAAAACCTGCACCGATTTGCTGAGAAAGTAAACAACTATATATTTTCAAGGAGGCAAGTTGAAAATGCACAGACATTGCCACCAATGGTAAGCTATCAATTCAAATTTCTTTTGTCTTTGTAAAAATAAGTGGTAGATTACAGTTTTTTGGGAAGTACAGAAAAAATACAGGGGAGAAGTACATTTGTTACAGTTTACAGAAGTACAACAACTTCTTGCACTTGATATTTCCATACAACCATACCGACACACTTGCTTAAACATTTTGCAGACAGAAACAAACACAAGAACTCATTATGGTTTTGAGAAGAAATTCAGTGAGCACTATACAAAAGCCGTATTCAACGAGTTTAGGAGAAAACTTAAAAATAGCACACTCTTCCGCATAAAAACAAGCCAGGATCCTACAGTTGACGAACATAATTATCTTGTGACCTGCCATGAGCCAACGGATATGTTCTCATGGTCAAACCATGAGTTCAAAGTTGTTGTGAACACTTAGACAGAGGAATACAGCTGGGAGTGCAAGCTGTTTGAGCATACAGGTAAATATAGACAAAGAACACAAATAATTTTTACACGTCCAATTCCAAAATATACAAAATGTGAATTTACTATTTTGGTTTTTTCATGATGAAAACTAATTGTTTTTTCATGCACAAAAACTACCTGCTCCTAGGTCTGTTCTGCGTGCACATAGTTGCAATGCTCGAGCATCTGAGAGTGAAGAGTGTGCCAGATATCTACATCCTAAAGAGGTACACTACGAGAGCGAAGGCAAGGGAAACATTTGACAAGAGAGACTACAAGACTGAATCATTCGACGGGTCTTCGTTCCTGCATCAACAAAATGAACTTCTCCAAATAGCTTTGAAAGTTGTGAGAACAGGAGGCAAGTCAGGAGACTAGCGCGTAACAACAAAAGCTGGCCTGCTAGAAGTCTTAAACAGGGTTGAAGCAGTGGGTTCATCAACAGCAGCTGATGATGATGATGATGCATGCATGCACTCCACCATACATAAACCAGTTTGAGCCTGACTTATCAACAAAGATGCTGAGAACATCGAATGACAATGATGACATGCATAGTAATGGATGCAATGCTCAATCTGTAACTAAGGCTATCTTACCTCCACCAATATAAAAAAATAAGGGCATCAGGTATAAGAACACAGCTGAATCGAGACCAACGGTGGCTGGAAAGAAAATGAAGCTGGAAGAAGAAGTCCTAAAAACAGATGAGAAAACTGAAACAGGGAAGAGGAAATGTGGTATGTGCGGCAAGATTGGGTCAGGGCACAATGCTAGGTCGTGTCCAACAAAATTTCCCAAAGATGAAAAGAAACAACTGACTAAAAAAGAAAAAGGATATGCCAGGGATGCAAGAAAATTGGGTCAGGGCACAACATTCTAAGTTGTCCAGTGATCAAAGCTGCTTTGGAGATAGAAAAGAAAATAAATTAGAAATCTAAGAAGAACAATAATATGTCCACTACAGCAGATGATGATGATGATGAAGAAGAAGAAGAAGAAGAAGAAGAAAAAGAAGAAGAACAATATGAAGACAATGAACAGGAAGGAGAAGAAGAGGATGATGATGAAGACAATGATATTGAAGAGGACACAGAAGAGGAAGAACGAACACCACCTCCCCCACCCAAAAAAAGCAAGATATAACAACAATAATCAAGCGGCAAAATAACCACCAACAAGGAGTAGCTCTAAATTAAAGAAATGTTGATTAGCTTGTGTAATATATTAACTTGTCGTATTGCTGCATGGGTTGTATGTTACTCTCAGAACATAGATGATATATACTACACCTACTGTGCTACAGCTACTAGGCCAACCAATTTCAGACTTAAAAAGATGCTGATTTGGATGGATGAGTACAATTTACTTGTTATATTGCTGTAACAGGTTATATGGTAATGTGCTAATGTGATTCATGAATGATATATAAACAAATACATTGACATTGAAAATTGATCTGGTTCTATAAAACCCATAACAGACCTTGCAAGTATTATTTTAACAAAAAAACAAGTTTCAAAGAAGTACAAAATACCTAGATAAAGAAGTACAACCGTAACACTAAGGGAAGTACAGATTTTATTACGACATCAGTTCTATAATTTTGAAAAAGAAAGTACTTTAAAAAATCAAGGCACTACACCATTGGCTATACGCCTCGAATTTGCATATAGTAATAATGTTTCTGTATCATTTCAGTTTGCCTTCCTTTTAGAAACGTATATAAAATGGTGCCTAACCACACCCCCTCCCCCCCCACACACACCCCTAAGATAGATGGTGAGGCTCTGGTGTGACGGACTCGCCTCCACATGCGATGTCGCGGCATGTCGCATCATCACCTGCTATGGCTCGTTCCTACCTCGGCCTCACCGTGTGGGCCTGCGCCGAGCGCGGCATGTCGCATCATCACCTGCTATGGCTCGTTCCTACCTCGGCCTCACTGTGTGGGCCTGCGCCCCGCTAGCGCTCGCCGCAGGCCCACCCAGCTCGGCCTCGCGCTAACGCAGATGGGGTACAAGTTCACTCGGGTACAAGACAGTGTAAGGGGGGTCCCCCCTACCCCCCACCTTCATAACAAGTAAAATATTCTATTATATTTAACAAAATGAATTATTAAGTAAAAATTTCTTGCAGGACAAAAATGATGCTATAAAGAATACAGTTTGAGTAAAAAATCTGTGTTGAAATAGAAGTACAGTAAATACAACTGTAGGAAGTACAATAAGCAATAGTGGAAGTACAAGAATATGTTTTCAATAACTATAAAAATTTATGCCAAATGTTTTATCATAATTCACACTAAACACATATAATCCAGCAGAGATGTTTTGCGTACTGGTAAGCTGACAATATTCCCACAAATAAAAACTTTAGAACATAGTGCTAAAACAAAAAATAAAGTAGTTCTTCACACAACAAATCATCTAGATTACAAAAGGACACGTTGTCTAACACATATCCTAGTCGCACTACATATTGTGCGTCATCAAATCATTCAGCTGGGAGCTGAGTTAACATCAGCAAAAGTTCTTCACCCTGTGTTCACAACGTAGAAGTAGGGGAGAGGCACTGGATTTCCTCCGGGAGGTCCTCAAGAGGCACCTTGTTATCCTCATGGAAAAGAACTCTGAACATGTACTCAGCCATCCAGTGCTCAGAACGGTCCTGCGACAAAAAATAAAAATGTCAGCACAATGAGCGGCAAAAAAACAAATATGAAGAAAATATGTTTCGCTTCATGAAACAAAAACTGGGTAGTCTGCAGGGAAAAACATCATAGTTCTTGATATGTTTGACGCATCGATCCCCATCGAACGTGCACGCAAACTTGAGGCAATAGATACCACACTCATTAACTCCCTGTTGAGAAGGCATCAAGTAGTGGGGTTTATTTACAACCTTGCTCCAGCACGGTAGATTGTTCTTCCTGCACGCTTCTGATACGTCGAAAACGTATCTATAATTTCTGCTTGCTCCATGCCTCTTTTGTGTGATATTGTTAAGATATTTCTGAACTTCCATATACTTTTGATCATATTTGGACTAACCTATTAACTCAGTGAACCCCAGTGCCAGTTCCTATTTTCTGCTATTTTTGTATTTCAGGTTTTCCCATTATTTAAAGTGCCAGAAAAATTCCGGGAAAAATATAGGAAAAATCAGCGTACGGGAACCTTCGAGAAGATCCCAAGTGGGGGCAGAGGGGGGCCAGGGGTGGCCCAGGCGGCCACCTGGCGCGTCCACCCCCTAGGCCACGCCAGGGGGCGCCTGGGGCCCCTGGTCCACCTCTGGCTGCCCCCCTTCGCCTATTTATTCCCCGTGATGAGAGACCCTCGGGGACAGAACCCTTTTTCGTGATCTGTCCTCTGTTCCGCCGCCGCGCTTCCAAGATCGGGAACACCAGGAGACCTCTTCCCGGCACCCTGCCGGAGGGAGGAACCACCTCCGGGAGCTTCTCCACCACCATGGATGCTTCCCGGATGAACCGTGAGTAGTCCACCTTGGACCATGGTTCTATGATCAGTAGCTATGTGATGTTCTCCTCCCCTCTTTGTTCTTCATGGATTAGACCTCGTGAGCTTCCCTACATGATCAAGGAACATATGTAATCTTTCTGCTGTTGCTATGCTGAGTTTGCTGGGATCCGATGGATTATGAGACTATGTTAAGATTGTGTTTGAGTAATATATTTGATTCTCCTCTTTTATATTTATGTTCTTGAGTAATTCTTGCATGTTCTCCGATGTTGTTTATTGCTTTGGCCAAGTAGTAGGTAGTGACTCCAAGAGGGAGTGTTATGCATGATTGTGGGTTCATGCCCCCCGATGACTACCTTGAGTGACAGAAACATGAGTCTAGGGGATGTGTTGTTGCCACAAGGGACAAAACAACGGTGCTTGTACTTGCGGGTGCAAGGATTGTTTACTTTACGCAAAGTTCTTTAATGTTGTCTGTTGCTTTGAGTTTACACTTTGGGTGGGATTCGCCACTTAATACCAGGGAGATGTTCTGGATAGATATCTCAAGGTGGATGATTAGTAGGTAGATGCAGATGGATTTCGGTCTACATGTCTTGGCGTACCGCCCATGATTTTGAGCCTCTTCCTTTCTTTATAGCCGAGTTAGCATTGGTTTGCGCACATAATCCTGTCAATTGCCCAGCTGTAATTTTTTACCTCGCATGGCTATTTTATCGTCTTTTGGGAGAGAGACATCACAAGTGAACATCATGGGACCCTGATACAGTGAGGATAGTTATCTCACTCCTCGTTGGTTACCCCAAGTGGAAGGTGAGATGTAGCGTAGCAGCAAATTTCCCTCGGTGAAGATACCAAGGTTATCGAACCAGTAGGACTCCAAGAGATACAATAAGGTGACAACTGCGCCAGAAATTAGCTTCGGGCTAGATAGTTGACGTGCACCTGCAATCAGCAACAAATAACTTTGCTCTCAACGAGTATAGAGGAGTTGTCAATTCCTCCGGCCTTGCTGTTTACAAAGGATTAACGCAACAGATAATGATAGTGGCAACTGAAAGTAAATACCGAAAGTAAATTGATGGTGTAAACAATGATATGGAGATGGACCAAGGTCACGTGATTTTCACTAGTGATGTCTCTCTCCCAAAAGACGATAAAAGTGCTAGCGAGGTAAACAAATCACAGTTGGGCAATTGACAGGATTATGAAGGCACCGCAATGCTAACTATGCTGCAAAGAAAGGAAGGGCTCAAAATCAATGGGCAGTACGCCAAGGTAAGTAGACCGAAATCCATCTGTATCTATGTAACACCCTCAGTGTCATGTAACAGTAAATCACATTTGGCTAATGATCATTACTGTTGCTAATCTAACTTTGATCATCTTTGCATTTGATCAATCCAAAAACCCTTTTGGTTGATATTAAAAACAAAGTGATAAATAAAACTTTGTCCAAAAATTGTGGAACCAATTTTGTTAAATGTCTAAAAATCAGTGGACCATGTTAAACCAACATTAGATATTTATTGAGCTATGGAAAATTTCAAACAATTCATAACAGTGCTAAAACAGAACTAGTTGCCATTTGCAAATTCCAAATAAATATCAAAGGACTTTATAAAATTACAAATCTTTTGTGGGCTTCTGGTTGTATGGCATTCTAATTATGGAGCAACTTTCATGTCATACAGAAATGTCTAGACAAATAAAATAATTACCAACATAAAGCACAGAAGAAAAGAATCAGATAAAAGCAATGTGGCTATATTACGCCCAGGGCACAAAACCCCCTCAGCCCACACACTGGCCCACCCCGGTCATTTCTTTTTTTTTCTTTTTTTCTTTTTCTTTCCCACCCGTCCCCTGTTCTGCTCGTGGTCATGGCGCCGTGGACACCAGGCCGAGCTGCTCGCGCTCAACCCACTCGCCCTGCGGTCGCGACGGTGTTCTTGCGCCGAGAAATATCTCCCCCCCCCCGTGGTTTGTGGATCGAGGACTCACATATCTTTTCCCCTTTTCTCTTTTCTCCTCGGTCTTCTTCCTCCTCACGGCCGAGCACGCTGTGGTCGCTGCGCCGACGAGCCGCGTGGCCAGTGACCATCCCGGCGCTGGAGAACATGTCCTGAGGCTCCGCCTGCCTCCTCTACGCCACCCCACCGCGTCAATCTCCGCCGGACCGCGGCCACCCGGCATCAAATTCACCGTGCTCGGGCCGCCTCGCTCCATCGGACAACGCCCACGAGCTTGGGGTGAGCTCTCCCGTACGTTCCCTTGTTTTTCCGCCGCCTAATCGGCTCCGTAGAGCTGCGCCCCTCGTTGGTCTGCCATTAATGGCGAGCTTGAGCTCCTGAGCTCTTCACTGCTCGCCGCGCCGCACTGCAGCCCCCCTCCCCCCCCCCCGCGCGCGCGCCCACATCCATGTCGCGGACCAGCCGCGCGCCCTGCCCCCTGGCCCGCTCCTGCACCCTAGCCGAGCCTCGCCGGCGGCAGGCCGCACCAGCCATGGCCGGCGTGCCCTTTGGCTCGTGGATATAAGCCTCCTCCATGTATGCCATTGACCAGTGGGGCCTATAAAATTAGATTAACCCCTAACTGCTAAATAGGGACTAATCTGTTAGCTATTAGCCTATGACAGTGGGGTCCAGCCCCTGGTTAAATTATACTAACTAAATTAAACACCCCTATGAGTATGACATGTGGGCCCAATGGCTATTTTTGATTTAATAAAATGTTTTGTTGTACTGTGAAGCTAACCATTGGGACCCACTGGTCTGTTTGACCATTCAACCCCTTATGGATAATGTTGATTTAAATATTAAAAGAAATTCCAGAAATTCTTTTTAAATTGATTAAAACTTTGAAATTCAATATCTTTTAATCCGTAATTCTGATGGAAATAATTTATATATCAAAGTTGATCAGAAAAATACATAGAATAATAATATGCTATCTGTATGCCTACCACACCCCCCTAACACAACGAACATCGACATCCCCCCCTTCGGGCCGTTTGTCCGATAATTGCCCGATACCGTAAAGTTCTCCGGATGAATTAATTCTGAACACGAAAGTTGTTCAGAATGGATCAACTAACACGGATACACCCTTCACATGTTTGTCGGATATCCATGACACCTCCGGCATGATACCTTCCCCCTCCGGACACCCTGTCCGGTAATTGCCCGGAGCCTGTAAAATTGTCGGTTAAAATTCCCGTTTCATCTGCAACGTGTAGCACCGCGTTAGTTCACCCCTAACACTGCGTTTTCCATGTATTGTATTTGTATTGCTATTATTGATGTGTATTTATTATTTCTCCCCCCTCTTTTATTGTCCGGTAGTCTCGACGTCCGCTGCTGATGCCCAGACCGTACCTCTACCGTCGAGCATACAGGCAAGCAAAGCCATTTCCTTCCCCAGATATCGCCTATCTTTCCGTACTTTCTTGCACTAGGCATTGCTGTTGCTGCTACGTTACAATCCTATTCAATTGCATAGCCTGTCATTGTCACCCTTGATGTACCTTCCTTTATCCTATGCTGCCTATTATATATATTTTATTCAGCAGTGAACCCTGCGCATTGTTAGTCGATAGGGTTAGATAGCGGGCCGTTTTCATTCTGGGAGTGATTGCGGATGCGTTACATTTCAACTGCTACAGGTACGGTTCAAAGCAGACACCGCTTCAGGCCCATACCCCGGCTCTGCCGAGCCACATCAAGTGTGAGCTATCGAGGAGTAATCCTTGTACTCCACTCGTTGCTGACTCTGTATAGCCGTCCTAGGGTACTGAACCACGGTTGTCCCTACAGGTAAGAAGTCGGGTGACCCAACGGTGCCCGCGCAGGTTATCTTAGTGGAACGACAGGTCAGGTGTATTCCACCGGTGTGAGGCGGGCCTGGTGCTGTTCGTGGCCGAAGGATTTCCTGTTGTACGAAAGTCGAGCTCTACCAAGAGAAAACGCGAGACAAGGTAAGGAGACGGTTCACCTTGTTGGTAACCGCACGAGTTGGTGGGACGACAGGGCAGGCACTGACGTTACTGGTGGTCCTGGCTGCTGTCGTTGTCCGCGACTCACCCGAATAGGGGCAACGATAACGGTTGTCCCGATAGAAAATAATAAAAATAACTAACGGTTCCGGTGGATGACTTGAGAGGCCGCAAAGGCCTATACGCACTACCTTCACGTGGGATAACGGTGTGGGACCTCCACGTTGTGGTCTCGTTCGAAAGATCTGAAAGACGTCTAGTTCATCATTATGGTTAGGTCGATCCGCATCCTGGAAGAGTTGCGTGGAATCACCTGGCACACAACGACCCGGAGGGTGAGGGGCAACGGTCCAAGACCCCCTTGCACTTAGGACTGTAGACCGGAGGGGACCTCTCTGATGAGCCGTAGGATGGGCCTCGGCGTGTCGGATAGCCTCGGTGGGGTGTTCCCTAACAAGGTGTACGCCACCCTGGAGATCCGAGCGTGCAGGCTGAACAGTAGTGCACCCCTGCAGGGAGTTTGATCTATTCGAATAGCCGTGTCCATGGTAACAGGACGCTTTATGCTGAAGCCAGAGCCTACTACTACAAACTACTACTATTAAACTGTTGGTTCCGGTTTCTCTTCCTTGCAGGGAAGTCGAGGAGGGGATTTCGGAGGCATGTATATTTATTATCTATACAACTTACTATTATACAATGCTGCAGCAACTTCTGCTGCATTGTTATTACATTCATCCTATTGAACTGTTGGCTGATTCTTACCTCATGCTGCAAGACTTGTCGGAAGATGCTAGTCTTCGATAGGCCTAGCTTCTTACCCTTATTCTGATTTCTACATTGCAGTCCACTATATACAGCCTCCCCTTTCCATTTTATACAACGCATTAGTGCTTAGTAGCGAATGTAAGACTCGCGGGTATACTAGATACTCACCTTTGCTTTATTTCCCCTTTTCGCTTTGCCTGATCGGACGCTGCAGTCGACGTTGGATCCCAGGAGCAGGAGATTCCAGGAGGAGCCTACTACAACATCGAGTTCCCGTTGGCCAGGGGTAATTCGGTGGATCCCAGGCAGGAGGCCTCGCCTTTTTGATCTGTGTCTCTGATGTTATTTGTGCTAGCCTTCTTAAGGAAAAACTTGACTAACTATGTTTGTACTCAGATATTATGTTTGTATGACTTTGTATTCGGGTCCGTGTGACCCCCCTTCCTTGTAATATATTGGTTTATCCTTTTGTGTTTAGTGTTGTGCTGTGATATTCTAACCGTGGCACCTTGATCTCGTTCATGTACCCTGCGTGTATGATTACTGTACATGATCGTAAATGGAGGGCGTCACAAGTTGGTATTATAGCCGACTGCCTGTAGGAAGCCACCCAACCACTACCGGGTCGAAGTTGAGTCTAGACTTTGAAAAACTATTTTGCTAACTTAATATTTGGCTTACGGGCCCACATCGATGTCACTACGTGTGATAGCTATGGTATTAGAGTCCTTTTCTGTGTGCCTATGCTCTGGGAATCTGCTCTCTTATCCTTGCTGGTAAGTGTTACAAGCTCTGACATTAGGATCACGTTCTCTTGATTCCACCCGGCGTTCTGGTGGTACCTCATTGATTGAGTCGTGTCGCAGGAGTTCTACCCCAGGTCCCGGACCGCGGATCCCATTCTCATTCTGGGCAGGCCGTGCGTCCTCTTGCATTAACTCATGTGGCCAACAGTTTTCTTGCGGCATGATTGGCATAGTGGAATCTATGTCGCGTCGTGTAATCCTTACCGCGGTCTGCGCGCCGCCTACTTAGTCCTTTTTCCTTAATTTCTACGATGTTACGCTGTCTGATTTTGACCAACTATGTGCAAAAGATCTGTATGTCTATATGACTACTATTGTGTATCTACTGCACTTCTCGTTCATTGCTCATACTACATCATGTATGAATTATTATCCTTGCAAATGCTTTGTATGAACTAACCCCTGCTGTTCAGGCAGGATGGTTGACGATCCCCTACCTCCACCTTATATGTCCGCATTACTGCAACAGTTTGATCTGAACCATCAGTTTATGGCCAAAGTAATGACCCAGCTTTCAACTCAGAATTCCCCAATAACACTGCAGTAGTTCGTGTGCCTCAGTCCGTCCACCTTCCTTAGCTCCGCAAATCCTATGGATGTCGATGATTGGTTCCGTGATATTGCTTTTCAGATGGAGTCAGCTTCTGTTGCCCCTGCCAGTTACCTCACCTTTGCGACGTATCATCTGAGGGGTCCAGCTGCTCAGTGGTGGGAAAGCCACCGGCTTGCGCTGCCAGATGGAACTGTAACCACTTGGAAAGAATTCCAGTTAGCCTTCCGTGCAAGGCAACTTCCTCAAGGTCTGATGGACCAGAAGAAGGAGGATTTCCGCCAACTCCGTCAGGGCCAAACAACTATTGATGAATATCATAGGAAATTCCTTGAGTTGTCCCGCTATGCTGAGAGAGACGTCGCCACTGACGCTCGCAAACAGGAGAGATTCCGAGAAGGATTGCATCCTAAAATAGAGCTCGCACTTGTCCTTCATGATTGTGCGGACTTTGCGACCCTTGTCAGCAAGGCTTTCCAAGTCGAAACTTCTCTGACTAAGCACCATGAATCGCTCAAGCGTGCTCGAGATGCTGGCCCATCTTCGGGTCGGCCTGTTCAGAAACTTCGAGTCTGGCTCCCACACAATGTTTTTCACCGGCCTGCACCAACGCCAAGGCCGTCCTATGCTGCACCCCGTCTGCCTCCGCCTCCGAGACAACTAACGATTCCGACTGAGCAGCCCAATATTATGGCTCCTCCCCAGAATGATGGCTTATGCCACAAGTGTGGGCAACCAGGTCACCGTGCTATCAACTGTCACCCGGTTCAGTCTCAGGATGCGTCACATCCCCCTGTTGGCCGTATGAAGAGTTGTCGAATCCGTCGTTTCAAAAACACCCATACCAAGCCATCCGTTGTTGTACAGGGCCATGCCAATCATGTCGATGTTGAGAAGGCTAGAAAGGATCTGACTATCGTGATGGGAACCCTCCTTGTTAATTCAGTACCAGCTTCTGTTCTGTTTGATTCAGGAGCATCACATTCTTTCGTGTCTGAGGCATTTGCACTCAAGCAAGAATTACCACTGGAGCGCATGTACTCTCCGCTGTTAGTCAGTTCTCCGGGATCCAAGTGGGAGACCTCGATGATAGCCCACAACAACCGTATTGAAATTGGAGGATTAGTGTTACCTGCGTCGCTCATGGTCCTCAAGGTAACTACCATAGACGTCATCCTTGGTATGGATTGGCTGAGAGCACATAAGGCTCGCATCGATTGTGACGTTAAGGAAGTCCGGCTCACGCACCCCTCTGGCCAGATAGTCTACTATTCAGCCCAGATGATTCAACATGCCGAGAACCAGATATATGCTCTGAATGCCCTGAACGATGCACCTCTCGAAGGGATCGAAAACATTCCAGTCGTTTGCGATTTTCCCGACGTCTTTCAAGAAGAACTGCAGGGAATACCCCCGATCAGAAATGTCGAATTCATCATCGACTTGAAGCCTGGCACCGTCCCTATTGCCAAGCGTCCTTACAAGATGCCGCCACATGAACTCCTTGAACTTAAGGAGGAAATCGACAAGGAACTTCAAAAAGGATTCATTCGCCCCAGTTCCTCTGCTTGAGGAGCACCTTCGCTCTTTGTCAGGAAAAGCGATGGAACGAACCGTTTGGTCCAAGATTATCGACCTATCAACCAGGCAACAATACAGAACAAGTATCCGTTACCCCGGATCAACGATCTATATGATCAACTTGCTGGATCTACGGTGTTCTCAAAACTCGAGTTGATGTTGGGTTACCATCAGATCCGGGTCCGTGAAGAGGACATACTGAAGACCGCTTTCATTACTCGCTATGGTTCTTACGAGTACACCGTCATGTCTTTTGTCCTGACCAATGCCCCGGACACCTTCTCTCGATTGATGAACTATATATTCATGGAATACCTCGACAAGTTCATCGTGGTTTATCTGGATGATATCTTGGTATACTCCAAGAATAAAGAGGAACATGTTGAAAACCTTCGTCTTATACTGGAAAAGCTTCGAGAACACAAACTCTATGCTAAGTATTCTAAGTGTGAATTCTGGCTTCCCGAAGTAACTTACCTTGGTCATGTGATTTCCAAGGATGGTGTTGCCGTAAACCCAGAACGTATTCAGGCTATTCTTGACTGGACTCCTCCCAGGACTGTCAAGCAAGTCAGAAGTTTCCTCGGCCTCGCTAGCTATTGCCTCCGTTTCGTCGAGAACTTCTCCAAGATTGCCAAGCCTCTGACTAATCTGCTTCACAAAGGTGTCAAGTTTGAGTGGAGTGATAAATGTTAGGAAAGTTTCCAAGCTCTCAAGGACAAGCTCACTTCTCCCCCAGTGCTTGCTCCCCCAGATACTCGGAAGAACTTCGTGATATATTGCGACGCGTCTCGTCAAGGATTAGGTTGTGTCCTAATGCAAGAGCGCAAAGTGATTGCTTATGGCTCTCGTCAGTTGCGTTCTCATGAAGATAACTATCCAACACATGATCTCGAATTGGCAGCAGTAATTTATGCTTTGAAGCTGTGGCGACATTACCTCGTTGGCAATCGTTGCGAGATCTACACCGACCACCAAAGCCTGAAGTACCTGTTTACTCAGCCTGACCTGAATCTCCGCCAACAAAGATGGCTCGAGACAATAGCCGATTTCAACATGGATATTCATTATACTCCTGGCAAAGATAATGTGATTGCTGATGCCCTGAGCCGCAAAGCCTACTGTTCTGAACTTGAAGTCCAGTTACAGCAACCACTTCTGTATGAAGAGCTTCGCAAGCTGAACCTTGAAATTGTTCCGCAGGGACATGTGAATTCCCTGGTTCTTAAATCTGATCTCGAAGACAGCATCAAGGTGATACAAGGTTATGACTCTGACATTGCGAAGATTAAGCTCTATCTCGCCAGTGGGAAACCCTCATTCTTCCATGTTGCTGATGATGGTACGATGTACTTCAAGGGTCGCTTAGTGGTCCCATCAAAAAAGACCAACCTGGACTACACCCCGGATGTCATGAAAGAAGCTCATGATACACCCTTGTCTATCCACCCTGGCAGTACCAAGATGTACCAAGACATTCGTCAGCGGTACTGGTGGTCTAACATGAAGCAAGACATCGCTCGATATGTTGATGAGTGTGACATTTGCCGTCGCGTCAAAGCCGAACATCAAAGACCTACTGGAACTCTGCAACCACTCTCTATTCCTGAATGGAAATGGGACAAGATTGAAATGGACTTCGTCACCGGATTTCCCCGATCTCAGAAGGGTCATGATGCTATCTTTTTCGTCATCGACCGGTTCTCCAAGGTTGCCCACTTTCCGCCAGTAAAGGAGACGATCTCTGCTAGTCAGTTAGCAGACTTATATGTTTCCAGAATTGTGTCCCTCCACGGTATTCTGGGATAGTTTCCAAGAAGCTATGGGAACTCACCTAAACTTCAGCACCACTTATCACCCTCAGTCGCAAGGCCAAGTTGAACGAGTCAATCAAGTGCTTGAAGATATGCTTCGGTCTTGTGTCATCTCATTCGGTATGAAATGGGAGGAATCTCTTCCATTTGCTGAATTCTCGTACAACAATAGCTACCAAGCTAGTCTGAAGATGGCACCCTTTGAAGTTCTCTATGGGCGTAAGTGTCGAACCCCTCTGAATTGGTCAGAAACTGGGGAACGAGCACTCGTTGGTCCGGACATTATCCAACACGCTGAAGATCACGTTCGCGTTATCCGTGAACACTTGAAAGCTGCTCAGTCCCGCCAGAAGAGCAACTATGACCGCAAGCACAAGGAAATGGTCTATCAACCCGGCGAATAAGCTTACCTTCGTGTCACTCCCATGAGGGGCACTCATCGTTTCGGGATCCAAGGCAAGTTAGCTCCTCGCTACATCGGCCCGTTCCGTATCCTTTCTAGAAGTGGACCAGTTGCATACCGATTGGAATTGCCACCGAACCTCTCTCAAGTTCACGGTGTCTTCCACGTGTCGCAACTCCGTCGCTGCTTCAAGGACCCTATTCGAGAAGTGGAACATGATATGATTGAGCTGCAACAGGACTTGACTTATCAAGAACATCCGAGCCGCATTCTTGATCAGTCTGAACGTCGAACCCGCAACAACGAAATCAAGTTCCTCAAAGTTCAGTGGTCGAATCACTCTGAAGAGGAAGCCACTTGGGAGCGTGAAGATCGCCTTCGTGAAGAATACCCTGATCTTTTCCCCTCTACTGCTTAAATTCTCGGGACGAGAATCCTTGTAGTGGGGGAGATTTGTAACACCCTCGGTGTCATGTAACAGTAAATCACATTTGGCTAATGATCATTACTGTTGCTAATCTCACTTTGATCATCTTTGCATTTGATCAATCCAAAAACCCTTTTGGTTGATATTAAAAACAAAGTGATAAATAAAACTTTGTCCAAAAATTGTGGAACCAACATTAGATATTTATTGAGCTATGGAAAAAAATCAGTGGACCATGTTAAACCAACATTAGATATTTATTGAGCTATGGAAATTTGCAAACAATTTATACCAGTGCTAAAACAGAACTATTTGCCATTTGCAAATTACAAATAAATATCAAAGGACTTTATAAAATTACAAATCTTTTGTGGGCTTCTGGTTGTATGCCATTCTAATTATGGAGCAACTTTCATGTCATACAAAAATGTCTAGACAAATAAAATAATTACCAACATAAAGCACAGAAGAAAAGAATCAGATAAAAGCAATGTGGATATATTACGCCCAGGGCACAAAACCCCCTCAGCCCACACACTGGCCCACCCCGGTCATTTCTTTTTTTTCTTTTTTTCTTTTTCTTTCCCACCCGTCCCCTGTTCTGCTCGTGGTCATGGCGCCGTGGACACCAGGCCGAGCTGCTCGCGCTCAACCCACTCGCCCCGCGGTCGCGACAGTGTTCTTGCACCGAGAAATATCTCCCCCCCGTGGTTTGTGGATCGAGGACTCGCATATCTTTTCCCCTTTTCTCTTTTCTCCTTGGTCTTCTTCCTCCTCACGGCCGAGCACGCTGCGGTCGCCGCGCCAACGAGCCGCGTGGCCAGTGACCATCCCGGCGCAGGAGAACATGTCCTGAGGCTTCGCCTGCCTCCTCTAGGCCACCCCACCGCGTCAATCGCCACCGGACCGCCTCGAGCTCGCCAAATCGGGCGAGTTCCCCCGCCACGGCCGCGGCACCCCGGCGTCAAATTTGTCGTGCTCCGGCCGCCTCGCTCCACCGGACAACGCCCACGAGCTTGGGGTGAGCTCTCCCGCCCGTTCCCTTGTTTTTCCGCCGCCGAATCGGCTCCGTAGAGCCGCGCCCCTCGTCGGTCTGCCATTAATGGCGAGCTTGAGCTCCCGAGCTCTTCACTGCTCGCCGCGCCGCACTGCAGCCCCCTCCCCCGCGCGCCCACGTCCAGGCCGCGGACCAGCCGCGTGCCCTGCCCCCTGGCCCGCTCTTGCGCCCTGGCCGAGCCTCGCCGACGGCAGGCCGCACCAGCCATGGCCGGCGTGCCCTCTCGATCGTGGATATAAGCCCCCCTCCATGTATGCCATTGACCAGTGGGGCCTATCAAATTAGATTAACCCCTAACTGCTAATTAGGGACTAATCTGTTAGCTATTAGCCTATGACAGTGGGGCCCATCCCCTGGTTAAATTATACTAACTAAATTAAACACCCCTATGAGTATGACATGTGGGCCCAATGGCTATTTTTTATTTAATAAAATGTTTTGTTGTACTGTGAGGCTGACCAGTGGGACCCACTGGTCTGTTTGACCAGTCAACCCCTTATGGATAATGTTGAGTTAAATATTAAAAGAAATTCCAGAAATTCTTTTTAAATTGATTAAAACTTTGAAATTCAATATCTTTTAATCCGTAATTCTGATGGAAATAATTTATATATCAAAGTTGATCAGAAAAATACATAGAATAATAATACGCTATCCGTATGCCTACCACACCCCCCGAACACAACGAACATCGACATCCCCCCTTCGGGCCGTCCGTCCGATAATTGCCCGATACCGTAAAACTCTCCGGATTTTATTTATTCTGAACACGAAAGTTGTTCAGAATGGATCAACTAACACGGATACACCCTTCACATGTTTGTCGGATATCCATGACACCTCCGGCATGATACCTTCCCCCTCCGGACACCCTACTCGGTAATTGCCCGGAGCTAGTAAAATTGTCGGTTAAAATTCCCGTTTCATCTGCAACGTGTAGCACCGCGTTAGTTCACCCCTAACACTGCGTTTGCCATGTCTTGTATTTGTATTGCTATTAGTGCTGTGTATTTATTGTTTCTCCCCCCTCTTTTATTGCCCGGTAGTCTCGACGTCCGCTGCTGATGCCCTGTGATCGACTACCTCGTCGACGAACGTACCTCTACAGTCGAGCTTACAGGCAAGCAGAGCCATTTCCTTCCCCAGATATCGCCTATCTTTCCGTACTTTCTTGCACTAGGCATTGCTGCTGCTGCTACGTTACAATCCTATTCAATTGCATAGCCTGTCATTGTCACCCTTGATGTACCTTCCTTTATCCTATGCTGCCTATTATATATATTATATTTAGCAGTGAACCCTGCGCATTGTTAGTCGATAGGGTTAGATAGCGGGTCGTGTTCATTCTGGGAGTGATTGCGGATGCGTTACATTTCAACTGCTACAGGTATGGTTCAGAGCAGACACCGCTTCAGGCCCCTACCCCGGCTCTGCCGAGCCACATCAAGTGTGAGCTATCGAGGAGGAATCCTTGTACTCCACTCGTTGCTGACTCTGTATAGCTGTCCTAGGGTACTGAATCACGGTTTTCCCTATAGGTAGGAAGTCGGGTGACCCAACGGTGCCCGCGCAGGTTATCTTAGCGGAACGACAGGTCAGGTGTATTCCACCGGTGTGCGGCGGGCCTGGTACTATTCGTGGCCGAAGGATTTCCTGTTGTACGAAAGTCGAGCTCTACCAAGAGCAAACGCGAGACAAGGTAACGAGACGGTTCACCTTGTTGGTAACCGCACGAGTTGGTGGGACGACAGGGCAGGCACCGATGTTACTGGTGGTCCTGGCTGCTGTCGTTGTCCGCGACTCACCTGAATAGGGGCAACGATAACGGTTGTCCCGGTAGAAAATAATAAAAATAACTAACGGTTCCGGTGGATGACTTGAGAGGCCGCAAAGGCCTGTACGCACTACCTTCACGTGGGATAACGGTGTGGGCCCTTCGTGTTGTGGTCTCGTTCGAAAGCTCTGAAAGACGTCTAGTTCATCATTGTGGTTAGGTCGATCCGCATCCTGGAAGAGTTGCGTGGAATAACCTGGCACACAACGACCCGGAGGGTGAGGGGCGACGGTCCAAGACCCCGTTGCGCTTAGGACTGTAGAACAGCGGGGACCTCTCTAATGAGCCGTAGGATGGGCCTCGGTGTGTCGGATAGCCTCGGTGGGGTGTTCCCTAACAAGGTGTACGCCACCCTGGAGATCCGAGCGTGCAGGCTGAACAGTAGTGCACCCCTGCAGGGAGTTTGATCTATTCGAATAGTCGTGTCCACGGTAACAGGACGCTTTATGCTGAAGCCAGAGCCTACTACTACAAACTACTACTATTAAACTGTTGGTTCCGGTTTCTCTTCCTCGCAGGGAAGTCGAGGAGGGGATTTCGGAGGCATGTATATTTATTATCTATACAACGTACTATTATACAATGCTGTAGCAACTTCTGCTGCATTGTTATTACATTCATGCTATTGAACTGTTGGCTGATTCTTACCTCATGCTGCAAGACTCGTCGGAAGATGCTAGTCTTCGATAGGCCTAGCTTCTTACCCTTATTTTATTTCTACATTGCAGTCCACTATATACAGCCTCCCCTTTCCATTTGATACAACGCATAAATGCTTAGTAGCGGACGTAAGACTCGCGGGTATACTAGATACTCACCTTTGCTTTATTTCCCCTTTTCGCTTTGCCTGATCGGCCGCTGCAGTCGACGTTGGAGCCCAGGAGCAGGAGACTCCAGGAGGAGCCTACTACGACATCGAGTTCCCGTTGGCCAGGGGTAATTCGGTGGATCCCAGGTAGGAGGCCTCGCCTTTTCGATCTGTGTCTCTGATGTTATTTGTGCTAGCCTTCTTAAGGCAAAACTTGACTAACTATGTCAATACTCAGATATTATGTTTGTATGACTTTGTATTCGGGTCTGTGTGACCCCCCTTCATTGTAATATATTGGTTTATCCTTTTGTGTCTAGTGTTGTGTGATATTGTCACCGTGGCACCTTGATCTCGATTGTGTACCCTGCGTGTATTATTACTGTACATGATCGTAAATCGAGGGCGTCACAATCTACTACGAATCATCCACCTAGATATATCTATCCAGAACATCTCGCTGGTATTAAGTTGCGAATCCCACCCAAAGTGTAAACTCAAAGCAACAGACAACTGCATTAAAAGAACTTTGCGTAAAGTAAACAATCCTTGCACCCGTGGATACAAGCACCGTTGTGTTATCCCTGGTGGCAACAGCACATCCCCTAGTCTCATGTTTCTTTCACTCAAGCTAGACATCAAGGGGATGAACCCACAATCAGGCATAACGCTCCCTCTGGGAGTTGCAATAAATCACTTGGCCAAAGTAAAATACGGCCACGAAGAACATGCAAGAATTTACTCAAGAAGAAAATATAAAAGAGAAGAACCAAATATATTACTCATCACAATCTGAACATAGTCTCATAATCCATCAGATCCCAACAAACTCAGCATAGCAACAGGAGAAAATTACAAAGGTGCCTCGATCATGTGAGGCAGGTCACAAGGACTCGAAAGTGGAAGCACAAAGAAGGGAGAGATAGATCACATAGCTACGGGTCACGTACCCATGGTCCAAGGGAAACTACTCACGGTACATACGGGAGGCGCCCATGGCTATGGATGGTCTGCCGGAGGGGGTAGATTCTCCCGGCAGGGTGCCGGAGCAGCTTCTCCAGGCAGCCCCGATCTTGAAACGGCAGCGGCGGCGGTACAGAGGCGACATCGCGAAAGAGGGATTGATATTAGGGGTTTCCGTCACGGGGGTAAATATAGGAGAAAGGGGGCACCGAGAGGGGCCAGAGGGCAGTCAGGAGGGTGCCTGGCGCGGCCCAGGGTGGGCCGCGCCACCTGCCCTCCTGGCTGCCTGGTGGTGGCCCTCCTTTCCTCCTTTGGTGATTCCGGAAGCTTCCGTTGCGCTGATTTTTTATCTGATTTTCCCAGATTTTTTGGAGCACTTTTAATGGCTGGAAAACCTGAAATACAAAAGCAGCAGAAAATAACAACGTGCAGCTGGGTGCACTGGGTTAATAGATTAGTCCAAATATGCTCAAAAGTGTATGAAAGTTCAAGCAAAACATGGCAAAGTCACACAAAACATGCATGGAGCAAGAAGAAATTATAGATACGTTTTGGACGTATCAACATCCCCAAGCTTAATTCCTGCTCGTCCTCGAGTAGGTAAATGATAACAAGCATAATTTCTGTGGTGACATGCCACACAACCATATAAGGACTTTTAATTAAAGCAATCAAAGCATGCAATTCAATTCAAGTCTTAACAAGCAAGAGTCTATATTAGCATTGACACAAGTAACAAAAGAAAAAAAAGGTGCAACAGCTCTCGCTGTCCGTGACTCGAATGTATCTAGATGGTGCTTGTGTGCAAGAAAGGGATAGGGAAATACGAGAGAAAAAATAAGGTTGTTGAGAACAACTGTCTACTAAAGTTTCACACTTAGTCTCCTTTGGATTCTTATCTTGACTCGTCCCCAAACCTCTAGCCAGGTACAAGTCAAACTGATCCACTCCCTTTCGATATTTTGAGCACTCATGCAATGGATGAGCGTGAGCAAGTAAGTTGACACCTAAAAGGAGAAACAGAAAGAAGGTGGAGGAGGAAGACAAAAAAGGGTGTGAAAGGCTCACATCAATGAGGACAATCATAGGTGA
The DNA here is from genome assembly GCA_950022295.1 of Bromus sterilis. Taxonomy (NCBI): domain Eukaryota; kingdom Viridiplantae; phylum Streptophyta; class Magnoliopsida; order Poales; family Poaceae; genus Bromus; species Bromus sterilis. The sequence goes on along the minus strand of OX465596.1, from coordinate 149,918,756 downwards.
GAGAAGGCCTTATGATAGATATGATGTGAGGAGTAGGGATTTCCATGCAACGGATACACATGCGAGCTTAAAAATCTCTCCAAGGGAACTAGTGGGGGTGCATCCAACTTACTTGCTCAAGAAGACCTAGAGCTCATTTGAGGAGGCTCATCATTGGAATATACAAGCCAAGTTCTTTAGTGTGAAGGTCCCCACATAGCTATATGCATGATGATGATCTCTATGGAGTACAAGGGATAGAGGATGAAGTGCTAGTGTGGATCTCTCAAAATGAATAGTAGTGTTCCCCATTCTCTCTTTTTATTTCTTTTTCTCTTTTTTTATTTTTTTTATTTTTTGGTAGCCTCAATTGCTCTTTCTATTTAACTCTCATTTGTCCTCTTTGGGATATTTTGATTTTGTCCTCTTTGGGATCTTTTCCTCACTTTAGGGGCAACACTCTATATTTTACAAGAATATAGGAGATCTTTCACACTTTACAAAGGTACTCACATAAAGAAGATATAACTATCATGATGTGCATGTATGACATGAAGATCAAGTCATGAGAAGATGGATGTTACATGGCAATGTATCTCGGAAAGGCTATGGAAATGCCTTGTAGGTAGGTATGGTGGCTGTTTTGAGGAAAGATATAAGGAGGCTTATGATGACAGAGCGTATCGTGCCAAGGGTTTTGATGCACCGGCGAAGTATGCGCCAACTCTCAAGGTGAGAAAGGGCAATGCACGGTACCGAAGAGGCTAGAAAAAGTATAGGTGGGTGGAAGTGTCAACTTTCGAATACTCACATTAGTCCGAAGAACTCATGCACTTATTATCGGTAACTCTCAATCTAATCAGGAGGTTCACAAAGAGACATGTACCCCGAGGAGGAGTGTATGGGGGTTTGGTTATCCTTGCGCATCCTCGACTACTGGTACGTGAGTGTACTCTAATATTCGAACCCTCCAGAGGTTAGTGATCCATCTAGTAGCTAGAGTTCTCAACAGGGGTTTTTGGTTTTCCAAAAACACACGGATTGCCCAAAATACGACATCTATCACTAATAGGCTCGATCTCTTGACACCAAAATTTCAAATATTACTCTAGCCAACACCTCAAAACTATTGCAAGTTACTACTACAAAGAGAATAGCAACTTCAACTACCTACTTCTAGTCAAGACACAAAAATCAGTGCAACAGGCAAACTCTCTAACAAGATAAAACATGCAACCTATATAAAGTTCAACCTAAAACAAAAGAAGATCTCTAGAAAAACAAAAGCACTACAACTAAACAGAGCAGCAGCTAAGAAAAGAAAAAGAACAACTCACAGCTAAAAGAATAAGCGTGCAAATCCTATGAGGAGTTCTAATTCAAGCGAAGCGTGTAATTCTCCCACACAAAAGAGTAAGCTGGGATCTAACTTGTTACTACAGAAAACAAAGCAAAATAAAACTAAAAACAAAACCTAAGAGCGAGACGCTCCAAGCATAGCACATAATGCATGAAGTGATAAAAATATAGTGTAACGAGAGACGAACTGATAATTGTTGATGAAGAAGGGGATTCTCGGGGGCATCCCCAAACTTAGACGCTTGAGTCTCCTTGAATATTTATTGGGGGTGCACATGGGCATCCCCAAGCTTGAGCGTTTAACACTCCAGGATCTTCTTTCATCATCTTCCATCGCACACTTGAAAACTCCCTTCATACATAACTCATCGTAGACTGATTAGAGAGGTTAGTACCCTAATAAAATAATTTTTTCTCCACTGGAAATAAAGATAAACTTGAAGAGCTACTGTTTCCCAAGATTGCCAAAAAGTTTTTGCAAAGCAAAAAAGCAAGCTTAAGGTTTGCAAAAGTGAAGAGAGACAAAACGTGGCTGAATCTGTGAAAACAGAACAGCAGGTAGAAACGAATTTTTTAGGGCTACTTATGCAACTCAAATCAAAAAACTCAGAACATACGCAAGTTTCGTAATTGTATAGATAACGTTGTGTAAAAAATTCAGCTCAAAAAGATGAACTGGTATTTTTCCATGATTTTTGTAGTCACGAGGACAGAATCTGTTTTCTGGACAGCATGTCACAACTCTCACTTCCCTTGTCGTATGAGGCTATAAAAGGCACAAAGCTTGGAAAGTAAAGATACAATGATGTTGCTACAGTAGTAACAATCATCAAGACCACTAAGAACAGAAGAAAAGCAAAAAATAAAAACCTAAATTTATTGCGGGCTGCCTCCCGAAAGCGCTTCTTTAGAGCCATTAGCTAGGCTTAAAGCAGAAGATCAAGTCTTTTCAAGAGAATAACTAGCCCGTGTGACGGAGTCAAAAGGTAACTTAATCTTTTTCCTAGGGAAATGTTCCATCCCTTTCTTGAGAGGGAATTGAAATTTTATATTCCCCTCTTTCGTGTCAATAACAACACCAACTGTGCGAAGAAAAGGACGTCCCAAAATAATTGGACAAGAAGGTTCACATTCAATGTCCATAGTGAAATCAACGGGAACATAATTGTCATTGACAATGATAAGAACATCATCCATCTTACCCAAAGGTTTCTTTATGGAAGAATCAACAAGACGAACACCAAAAGAACAAGAATCAAAAGGTTTCAATTCAAGCATATCATACATTCTTTTGGGCATAACAGAGGTACTTGATCCAACATCACAAAGAGCATAACAAGAAAAGTTATTTAATTTGATTTTTATCATAGGATCCCAACCATCTTCTAGCTTCCTAGGTATGGAAGCTTCTAATCTAAGCTTCTCCTCCCTAACTTTGATTAGAGCATTGGTGATATGCTCTGTGAAGGAAAGATTAAGTGTGCTAGTGTGGGGGTCTCTAGACATCTTGTGTAGGAAACCAATAACTTCAGGTAAAGTGCAGTTGTCAAAGTCTAGATCACTACTATCTGTCAAGGGGGTAGTGATATAATTTAATCTCACTTGTTTGAAAGCCTCTACGTTCATAGAGGTTTCTTCATCTATGGTTGAGGTGGTAGCATCACCATTGATAGGTCTAGTGGAACTAGGGGTGTGATGGGTGCTAACAGTTTGGACATCCTCAACTACTTGGATAGTGGCTACTGTGTGGTAGGTCGGAAGGCTCTTAATTCTTTCCTCTTCCTCTTTTTCTCTAGCCCATCTTTCTTTAAGTTTAGCCATCATCCTAATGTTTTCATTGATTTGTAACTGGGTAGCATTAATAGGAGTGACCTTACTCTCCTCTAGGGGAGAGGTTCTAATTTTTAACATCTCAACATCAAGGGCTAAGTTATCTACCTTCAAACAAAGATTATCTAATTTAGCTAGTTTTTCTTCCACATTCTTGTTGAAGGCTTTTTGGGTATTGATAAAGTCTCTAAGCATACTCTCTATTCCAGAAGTGGAGTTTTTGGTGCAAGGATAAGTGTTGTTGTTCCCATAGTTGTTGGATGGCAAAGGCCTAGGATTGTTGCTACCAAAATGTAACACCCTCAGTTCCTGTAACAGTAATCATCATCACTGTTGACCATCACTGTTTGTTAATCACTGTTATCCCCTGTCCCTAATCAAACTTTGCTTCTCCTCTTTTCAAACCATGCTGGTTGGTAATCAAAACCCAAAGCCCAATGCATCTTGCTCATCAAGAAACCAAACCCTAGATGAAACTACTTTGAATGAAAATTAAAACAAAAGGGCTCAAATAAAGTTGTTCCAAAAATCATGGAACTATTTTTGTAAATTGCCTAAAATCATTATAATCATGTTGGACCAACTTTGGTAATTTTTGGAGTTGCAGAAAATTCCAAACAATTCAAACAGTAGGTTAAAACCCCTACTTTGGGCATTTAATAATTAAAAGAAATACCTAATGATTTTATTTTACTACAAAAACTTTTGTGGCACCTTAGTAATATGTAAACCTAATTTACAAACCCTAATAACCTTTTTCAAAAATGCCTAGGTTAATAAAACAAATACAAGTACAGAATACAAAAAAGGAAAATAAAAACAGAAAACAAAACAACTAACCTACGCCATGGGCACATGGCCCACCTGGCCCACCCCCCTTCCTCCTCCTCCTCCCCACCTACCCCCCTCCCCTGTCGCGTGGACAGGGCGCCATGGCCGTGGCCATGCCGGCCCCTCCCCCTCACCTGCTCCTTCCCCTCCTCACCTGCCCCCCTCTAGATAAGGCTGAGGCCATCCACCTGCCCCTTGACCCCTGCTCACTCCTCTCCCTCTCCCCACGCTCTTTTCCTCCTCTCACGCGCGGCACCGGGTGCTGCCGTGGCCGCCCCGTCGTGGTTCCCGCGGCCAACAGCGACGAGGAGGCCGGCCACCATGTCCTAGCGCCCCGCCAACGTCGTCTTCGTCGACATCCGCAAGGAATCGAACCGCGGGGCCCGGCAGCGACGACTACGACACCGTTCCCCTCCGGCGCCGCCGCGACATCGCCGTCGAATTCCCGCGTCGTCGAGCCTCCCCCGAGCCTACTGCCCTCCTCTACGCGCTCCTGGTGAGCTCGGCCACATCCCCATGCGCTCGCTCCCCTCCTCTCCCGCCGTAGCCTGCTCCACCATTGGAGCCGAAGCTCGTCGCCGCCGTGGCCGTGGCCTGGAGCCCGCGTATGGCAGGCCAAGCGCTTCACTGCACTCGCGCTGCTCCCAGTAGTCGAACGCGCTATCTCCCCTTCGTTCCCGTGCGCTGGAACGTCGTCGTCTTCCTCGCCCCGTTCGGCTCCGCCGCTGCGCACGTCGCCGTCGTCGCTCCGGTCACCTTCCGGCGAGGCCACCACCACCATTCGAAGCGCCTTAGTCGCCCACGCTGAACGAGCCCCTCCACGCCCTATCCCATGGCCTGTGGCGAGCGCCAGCTCGTCGCCGGCGGCACGGCCTCGTCGGCTCTGGCGTGGTGTGGCTGCCCGGTGGGCCCTCCACGTCAGGTGGGTTAACCCCCCCCCCCTAACCACCCCCTGCCCACTGACAACGGGCCCCGCACCCCCTTAATCCCTCTGTTTAATAATAAGCAGAGGCTAACAACCCCCCCCTTTGACTTACATGTGGGCCCTTGGTATTTTTATTATAATTAAAATGGCTAATTAGCCACCGTGTCAATGACACATGGGCCCCACCTGTAATTAAGTTAATTAAATGAATTAGTCAATTAACCAGTGTATGACATGTGGGTCCAGGGTAATTTTCCAATTTAATTAAATGTTTTATAAATAACAGAGGCTGACATGTGGGTCCCACATGTCAGCACTGTTCTGGATAATGTTATGGATAATGTTTTGGATAATGTTTAATAAATAATAAAATAAATCCAGGAAATCATTTAAAATTGATTTAAACTTTGAAATTCAATAACTTTTAAACCGTAACTCGGATTCAAAAACTTTATACATAAAAGTTGATCAGAAAAATATAATGAATACGAATACGCTATCCGTAGGTCTACCACACCCCTCTAACACAACGAACATCGAACATTCCCCCTCCGGGCCGTCTGTCCGATAAATTGTCCGGTACTGTTAGAGTGCCCGGATGAATTTATTCCAAACACGAATGTTTCTCGGAATAGATCAAATAGCACGGATACACCCCCCTTATGTTGTTCCGGTAACCACGACACCTCCAGCTTGATCCTTCCCCCCTCCGGACACCCTGTCCGGTAATCACCCGGAGCCGGTAGTTCATCCTCAGATGAATTTCCGTTCCGGGTATGTGCATTGCACTACGTTAGAATACCGTAAACATTTCATCTGTCATGTCATGCATCCGTTTGTATATGCTTGCTGTGTATTTACTGTTTTTCTCCCCCCCTTAATCTTTGGTAGACCCCGCTGCTGCCGTCGACTACACCGCTGCTGAGTACGACTACGTCGTCGACGACCCTACTACTACCGTCGAGCTTGCAGGCAAGCAGAGCCATTCTCTTCCCCAGATATCGCCTATCTTTCCATACTTTTCTTGCACTAGGCATTGTTACTGCTGCTGCTACGATTACAATCCTATTCAACTGCATAGCCTGATTTTTGTCGCCCCTAGATGTGCCTTCCTTTATCCTATGCTTCCTATTATTATTGCTATGCATTATTCAGCAGTGAACCCTGCGCATTGTTAGCTAGGATTAGATAGAGGGCCGTGATCACTCAGGGGAGTGAACGCGGATACAAATATTATAACTGCACAGGTACGGTACAAAGCAGACACCGCCAAAGGCCCCTATCTGGGTTATGCCTAGTCACCTCAAGTGTGAGCTATCAAGGAGTACTCCTTGTACTCCACTCGAGGCTGACTTTGTCTTACCGCCATAGGGTCCCGAACGACGATTGTCCTTCAGGTAAGAAGTCGTGCGATCCAGCGGTGCCCGCGAGAGGTATTGCGACGGGACGACAGGGAGGGTACGACCAGTGTACCGGTGTGCTTGGCCCCTGTTCGTTGGCCGCGAGAGGTACCAACCCACGAAAGTCGAGCTCCTCCAGGAGCACACGCGAGACATGGTAAGGAGACGGTTCACCTTGTTGGTAACCGCAGTGACTTGGTGGGACGACAGGGCAGGCACCGATGTACTGGTGGTCCTGGCTGGTGTCGTTGTCCGCGGGTCAGTTAAGTCGAGGCAACGATAACGGTTGTCACGCAGGTTAATTAAAATGCTAAATGGTTCAGTGAATGTCTTGAGTTGGCTATATGCCATGTACGCACTACCTACCCGTGGGAACTACGAGTTATGGGCTCCTCCGCTTCTTAGTGTCGTCCGAGGACCCTTCAGACGTCAGCAGTACCGCGGCCTGCGCCGGGAAGTGGTGTTGTCTTATTTGCCGCGGCAGTGTGGTTGGTATTTTCTTTGATTTAACTTCACTGGCCAGCCTCGCACCGTGCAGGAGTACGTCGGGGTTAGGGTCAAAAGCCCCGCGTACATAGGATATAGTCCGGCGGATGACCTCTCTGTTGAGTTTGAAAGATGGGCTATGAAGTGTCGGATAGCCTCGGTGGAGCGTCCCCTAACAAGGTTCCCGCCACCCTGGAGATCCGTGCGTGTAGCGTAACACAAGTGCACCCCTGCAGGGAAGATTAATCTATCGATAGCCGTGTCCACGGTAACAGGACGCTTTATGCTGAAGCTGGATCTTACCACTAGAAACTATTAATATTAAACTGTATGGTTCCGGGTTCTCTTCCTCGCGGGGATGTCGAGGAGGTGAACTCGGAGGCATTGTTAATTATTACAACTTATTATTATTCAATGTTGCAGCAACTTCTACTTCATTGTTACTTTACTGCTTTATATAAACTGTTGGCTGATTCTTACCTCATGCTGCAAGACATCGTCGGAAGATGCTAGTCTTCGATAGGCCTAGCTTCTTACCCTTGCTCTGAATTTCTGTCTTTCAGTCCACTATATACAGCCTCTTCTTTCCGTTGATCCAATGCATAATGCTTAGTAGCGGACGTAAGACTCGTGGGTATACTAGATACTCACCTGCTTTATTTCCTTTACTGTTTTGCCTGATCGGCCGCTGCAGCCGACGTTGGAGCCCAGGAGCAGGAGTACCCCGAAGGCGCCTACTACGACGTCGAGTTCCCCGTCGACCAGGAGTAGTTCGGTGGATCCCAGGCAGGAGGCCTCGCCTTTTCGTTCTGTATCTCTGATGTGATTTGGGCTAGCCTTCTTAAGGCAAAACTTGACTAACTATGTCTGTACTCAGATATTATGGCTTGTATGACTTATATATTCGGGTCCGCGTGACCCCCTCTATTGTAATATATTTGTTTATCCTTTTGTGTTTGGTGTTGTGCTGTGATATTATCACCGTGGCACCCTAATCTCAGTCGTGTACCCTGTGTGTATGGTTACTGTACACGGTCTTATTTTGGGGGCGTCACACAAAATTACTCCTATCAACATTATTATTGAAGTTGTTTATAGAGATAAAGTTCACATCTATTTGTTCTTGAGCAACCAAAGAATTTAAAGGAACATTCTGAGGATCAATAGGAGCTTTCTTGGTAAGTATAGACATGATAAGGTCAACCTTTTCATTTAGAGAGGAGATCTCCTCGACAGAATTTACCTTCTTACCAGTTGGAGATCTTTCGGTGTGGCACTGAGAGTAGTTCAGCATCATCTCGTCAAGTAGCTTTGTGGCAGCACCAAGTGTGTTCGACATAAAGGTTCCTCCCGCGGCCGAATCTAACAGGTTCCGCGAGGTAAAGTTCAAGCATGCATAAAAGGTCTGGATAACCATCCAGGTAGTCAGTCCATGTGTGGGGAAGTTCTGGACAAGCGTCTTCATACGTTCCCATTCCTGGGCAACGTGTTCATTATCCAATTGCCTGAAATTCATAATGTTACTCCTGAATTGAATAATTTTAGCAGGGGGATAGTACTTCCCGATAAAAGCATCCTTGCACTTATCCCAAGAATCTATGCTATTCTTAGGCAAGGATTGAAACCAGATTTTAGCTTCATCCCTTAAAGAGAAAGGAAAAAGCTTAAGCTTAACAATTTCACCATCTACTTCTTTGTACTTTTGCATATCACAAATCTCAATAAAATTATTTAAATGCGAAGCAGCATCATCTCTAGCACCAGAGAATTGATCTTTCATAACAAGGTTTAGCAAAGCAGGTTTAATCTCATAAGAAGGTGCTGAAGTAGCAGGTGTAGCAATAGGAGTGCAGATAAAGTCACTGTTGTTGTGACTAGTGAATTCACGCAACTAGGTGTTTTCATTGGAACCCATAGTAGCAGCAGGTATTTTTGGTATTTTTTATAAGGGACACAAAATTAAAAACTGAAAGGTAAACTAACAAGACTAAAAAGCAAAGATAAAAGATAGTGTACAACTCCCCTATCTTGTAGACTGGAGTCCCCGGCAACGGCGCCAGAAATTGGCTTGATACGGTGAGGATATATCTCACTCCTCGTTGGTTACCCCAAGTGGAAGGTGAGATGTAGCGTAGCAGCAAATTTCCCTCGGTGAAGATACCAAGGTTATCGAACCAGTAGGACTCCAAGAGATACAAGAAGGTGACAACTGCGCCAGAAATTAGCTTCGGGCTAGATAGTTGACGTGGACCTGCACACAACAACAAATAACTTTTCTCCCAACGAGTACAGAGGAGTTGTTAATTCCTCTGGCCTTGCTGTTTACAAAGGATTAACGCAAGAGATAATGATAGTGGCAACTGAAAGTAAATACTGAAAGTAAATTTATTGTGTAAACAATGATATGAAGATGGACCAAGGTCACGTGATTTTCACTAGTGATGTTTCTCTCCCAAAAGATGATAAAAGTTCTAGCGAGGTAAACAAATCACAGTTGGGCTATTGATAGGATTATGAAGGCATCGCAATGCTAACTATGCTGCAAAGAAAGGAAGGGCTCAAAAGCAATGGGAAGTACGCCAAGGTAAGTAGACCGAAATCCATCTGCATCTACTACGAATCATCCACCTTGAGATATCTATCCGGAACATCTCGCTGGTATTAAGTTGTGAATCCCACCCAATGTGTAAACTCAAAGCAACAGACAACTGCATTAAAAGAACTTTGCGTATAGTAAACAATGCTTGCACCCGCGGATACAAGCACCGTTGTTTTATCCCTGGTGGCAACAGCACATCCCCTAGTCTCATGTTTCTGTCACTCAAGCTAGACATCAAGGGGTTGAACCCACAATCAAGCATAACGCTCCCTCTTGGAGTTGCAATAAATCACTTGGCCAAAGTAAAGTACGGCAACGGAGAACATGCAAGAATTTACTCAAGCACAAAATATAAAAGAGAAGAACCAAATATATTACTCATCACAATCTGAACATAGTCTCATAATCCATCAGATCCCAACAAACTTAGCATAGCAACAGCCGAAAATTACAAAGGTGCCTCGATCATGTGAGGCAGCTCACGAGGACTCGAAAGTGGAAGCACAAAGAAGGGAGAGATAGATCACATAGCTACGGGTCACGGACCCATGGTACAAGGGACTCTACTCACGGTACATACGGGAGGCGCCCATGGCTATGGATGGTCTCCCGGAGGGGGTAGCTTCTCCCGGCAGGGTGCCAGAGCAGCTTCTCCAGGCAGCCCCGATCTTGAAACGGCGGCGGCGGTGGTACAGAAGCGAGATCGCGAAAGAGGGATTGATATTAGGGGTTTCCGTCACGGGGGGTAAATTTAGGCAAAAGGGGACACCGAGAGGGGCCACAGGGCAGTCAGGAGGGTGCCTGGCGCGGCCCAGGGTGGGGCCGTGCCACCTTCCCTTCTGGCTGCCTGGTGGTGGCCCTCCTTCCCTCCTTTGGTGATTCCGGAAGCTTCCGTTGCGCTGATTTTTTATCTGATTTTCCCGGATTTTTTGGAGCACTTTTAATGGCCGGAAAACCTAAAATACAAAAATAGCAGAAAACCGCAACTGGCAGCTGGGTGCACTGGGTTAATAGATTAGTCCAAATATGCTCAAAAGTGTATGAAAGTTCAAGCAAAACATGGCAAAGTCACACAGAACATGCATGTAGCAAGCAGAAATTATAGATACGTTTTGGACGTATCAGACCCCGGTCCATATTTCCAATACTTTTTACACCCGCTATTTATTTTCTGCTTTATTTACTTTTCCGTTTCTATCACTATCATTATTATCCCGTGTGTTTGATCCTTTGTAAACAACAAGGCCGGAGAGATTGACAACCTCTCCGAACTCGTTGGGAGCAAAGTTATCTGTTGTGTGTGCAGGTCAACGTCAACCGCCTAACTGTTGGCGTCGTTGTCACCTTGCTGTCGTTGTTGGAGTCCTGCTGGAGAAAAACCTTGGTATCTTCACCGAGGGAAATTGCTGCTATCTACATCTCAACCTTCCACTTTGGGTAACCAACGAGGGGCGAGAAGCTATCGCGTTGTTGCCGGGGAAGCAAACTATGCCCGTCAACTCTCGTACCATCAAAGCAATTTCTGGCGCCGTTGCCGGGGACTACACTCTTCAAGATAGGGGAGTTGCACACTATCTTTTATCTTTGCTTTTTAGTCTTGTTAGTTTACCTTTGAGTTTTTGCTTTAGTGTCCTTTATCAAAAATCAAAAAAATAGTTATCTTTCTTGCTGTTGCTATTGGTTCCTCCGAGAACACCAAGTTGTGTGACTTCACTAGTCTTAACAACAGTGACTTTATCTGCACTCCTATTGCTACACCTGCCACCTCAACACCTTCTTATGAGATTAAACCTGCTTTGCTGAACCTTGTTATGAAAGATCAATTCTCCGGTGCTAGAGATGATTCTGCTTTGCACTTAAATAATTTTATTGAGCTCTGTGATATGCAAAAGTACAAAGAAGTAGATGGTGATATTGTTAAGCTTAAGCTTTTTCCTTTCTCCTTGAGAGGAGGAGCTAAAATTTGGTTTCAATCCTTGCCTAGGAATAGCATAGATTCTTGGGATAAGTGCAAGGATGCTTTTATTGGGAAGTACTATCCCCCTACTAAGATTATCCAATTGAGGAGTAATATTATGAATTTTAAGCAATTGGATAATGAACACGTTGCCCAAGCTTGGGAATGCATGAAATCTCTTGTTAAGAATTTCCCTACGCATGGTTTGACTACTTGGATGGTTATCCAAACTTTTTATGCAAGCTTGAACTTTACCTCGCGGAACTTGCTAGATTCGGCCGCGGGAGGAACATTTATGTCAACAACGCTTGGTGCTGCCAAAAAACTACTCGATGAGATGATGAACAACTATTCCCAATGGCACACCGAGAGAGCTCCAACAGGTAGGAAGGTAAACTTTGTCGAGGAGATCTCCTCCCTAAATGAAAATTTTGACTTGATTATGTCTCTACTTACCAAGCAATCTCCTATTGATCCTCAAGATGTTCCTTTAAATTCTTTGATTGCTCAAGATCAAGTAGGTGTGAACTTTATCTCTAGAAACAACTCCAATAACAATGCTTATAGGAGTAATTTTGGTAGAAATCCTAGACCGTTCCCCTCCAACTATGGGAACAACAGCACTTATCCTAGCACCAAGACCTCCACTTCTGAACTAGAGAGTATATTTAAAGACTTCATCACTACCCAAAAAGCCTTCAACAAGAGTGTAGAGGAAAAGCTAGACAAATTAGATAATCTCTCGTCGAAGGTAGACAATTTAGCCCATGAAGTAGAATTGCTTAAAATTAGAACTTCTCCTCATGAGGAGAGGAAGGTCACTCCTATGAACGCTATTCAAGTGCAAATTAATGAAAACATTAGGATGATGGCTAAACTTAAAGAGAGATGGGCTAGAGAAAAGGAGGAAGAAGATAGAATTAAGAGCCTTCCTACGCACCATACCATTGCTACTATCCAAGTTGTTGAGGATATCCAAACTCTTAGCACCCAATGCACCCTAGTCCCATAGGACCTATTAATGGTGATGCTATGATCTCAACCGTAGAAGAAGAAACTCCTATGACTATAGAAGCTACCAAACAAGTGAGCCTAAAGGACACCACTACCACTTTACTTGATAGTAGTGACCTTGATTTTGATAATTGCACCCTTTCTGAAGTTATTCGTTTCCTTCACAAGATGTCTAGAGACCCCCACGCTAGCACACTTAATCTTGCCTTCACGGAGCATATCACTAATGCTCTCATTAAAGCTAGGGAGGAGAAGCTTAGGGTAGAAGCCTCCATTCCTAGAAAGCTAGAAGATGGTTGGGATCCTATGATTAAAATTAAGTTGAATAACTTCTCTTGCTATGCTTTATGTGATGTTGGAGCTAGTACCTCCGTTATGCCCAAAAGAATGTATGATATATTTGAATTGAAACCTTTTGATCCTTGTTCTTTTTGTGTTCATCTTGTCGATTCTTCCGTAAAGAAAACTTTGGGGAAGATTGATGATGTTCTTATCATTGTCAATAACAATTATGTTCCCATTGATTTTACTATTATGGACATTGAATGTTAACCTTCTTGTCCAATTATTTTGGGACGTCCTTTTCTTCGCACCGTGGGTGCTGTTATTGATATGAAAGAAGGGATTATAAAATTCCAATTCCCTCCCAAGAAAGGTAAGGAACATTTCCCTAGAAATAAGATTAAGTTACCTTTTGAGTCTGTCACACGGGCTAGTTATTTTCTTGATAAGACTTGATCTATTTGCATTAAGCCTAGCTAATGGCTTTAAAGAAGCACTTTCGGGTGGCAGCCCGCAACGAATTTAGGTTTTACTTTTTGTTTTTCTTCTATTTTTAGTGGTCTTGATGATTTTTACTATTGTAGCAACATCATTATATCTTTACTTTTCAAGATTTGTGCCAATTATAGCCTCATATGACAAGGGAAGTGAAAGTTGTGACATGCTGTCCAGAAAACAGATTCTGTCCTCATGACGGGAAAAATCACAGAAAAATCCCAGTTCATCTTTATGAGATGAATTTTTACACAGCGTGCTCTATACAATTACGGAACTTTCGTAGGTTCTGAGTTTTTTGATTTGAGTTGCAGAAGTATCCCTTAAAAATTATTTATTACCTGCTGGTCTGTTTTTCACAGATTCTGTCTTATTTTGCCTTTTCTTCGTTTTGCAAACCTTAAGCTTGCCTTTTCTTTGCAAAAACTTTTTGGCAATCTTGAGAAACAGTAGCCCTTCAAGAATATCTTTATTTCCAGTAGAGAAAAATTATTTTATTATGGGTACCAGCCTTGCTAATCAGATTATGATGAGTTATGTATGAAGGGAGTTTTCAAGTGTGCGAGGGAAGATGGTGAAAGAAGATTCAGGAGTGTCAAGCTCTCAAGCTTGGGGATGCCCCGGTGCATACCCAAGAAATATTCAAGGAGACTCAAGCGTCTAAGCTTGGGGATGCCCCCGTGCATCCCCTTCTCCGTCAACAATTATCAGTCCGTCTTTCGTTCCACTATATTATCACTTCATGCATTATGTGCTATGTTTGGAGCGTCTCGCTCTTTATTTCCTTTTTAGTTTTCTTTAGCTTTGCTTTCCGTTCATAACAAGTTAGAACCCAGCTTTCTTTGTGTGGGATAGAAACACGCTCCACTTTCAAAATCTAGAACACAACATAGGATTCTTCATGCTTATCTTTGTTGTGTGTGTTATTTATCTTTTTCATAGGTACTGTCATGTTTAGCTCTTAGTTTTCATGCTTATCTTTTTAAAGAGCATAGTTTGTTGCTAGACCTCTCTTGAGTTTTCATGTTTATCTTGTTTAGAGAGTTTGCCTGTTGCACTGAGTTTTGTGTCTTGACTTGGAGTAGGTAATTGAGGATGCTATTCTTTTGTAGTAGTAACTTGCAATAGTTTTGAGGTATTGCTATGAGTAATGTTTGGACTTTTGGTGTCAAAAGCTTTAGCCTATTAGTGATAGATGTCGTATTTTGGGAAATCCGTGATTATTTTCGAAAACCTACATAAATTAGTTGAGAACTTTAGCTACTAGATGGATCACTACTCTTTGGAGGGATCGAATATTAGAGTACACTCACGTACCATGAGTCGAGGATGCGCAAGGATAACCAAACCCCCATACACTCCTCCTCGGGGTACTTGTCTCTTTGAGAACCTCCTTATTAGATTGAGAGTTACCGATAATAAGTGCATGAGTTCTTCGGACTAATATGAGTATTCGAAAGTTGACACTGCCACCTTCCCATATTTTTCTAGTGCCGTGCATTTCCTCCTCACTCCGAGAGTTGGCGTCCACCTTTGCCGGTACATCCAAATCCTTGGCATGATACGCTCTGTCATCATAAACCTCCTTATATCCTTCCTCAAAACAGCCACCATACCTACCTATCAAGGCATTTACATAGCCTTTCCGAGATACATTGCCATGCAACATCCACCTTCTCATGACTTGATCTTCATGTCATACATGCTACTTGCTTGATCGATGAGCCGCATGCTAGTTGGGCCTTGCCCTAATCATTGCTACATGACGCTCTAGTATCATTGCATATCCTGCTATCCTGGCAGAGGCATACATTCGCATACTTCATGATAGTTACATCTTCTTTATGATTTGAGTACTTTTGTAAAGTGTGAAAGATCTTCTATACTTCTTGTAATATATAGAGTGTTGCCCCTAAAGTGAGGAAAAGATCCCAAAGAGGACAAAATAAAAAGAACCCAAAGAGGACAAAATGAAAAGATCCCAAATAGGACAAATGAGAGAAATAGAAAGAGCCATTGAGGCCACCAAAAAAATAGAAAAAAGAGAAAAATAAATAAAAAGAGAGACGGGGGCACAGTACTATTCCTTTTGAGAGATCCACACTCGTACTCCCTCTTATATCTTGTACTCCATAGAGATTATAATTCATGCATATAGCTATGTGGGGACCTTCACACTATAGAACTTGGCTTGTATATTCCAATGATGATCCTCCTCAAATGAGCTATAGGTCTTCTTGAGCAAGCAAGTTGGATGCACCCCCACTAGTTCCATTGGAGAGCTTACCTTAGCTCATATGTGCATCCGTTGCATGGCAATCCCTACTCCTCACATCATATCTATCATTTGGCTTTCTCTCGCCTATGATTGTCCTCATTGATGTGAGCCTTTCCCACCTTTTTGTCTTCCTCCTCCACCATATTCTCTCTTTTCCATCCTAAGTGTCAACTTTCTTGCTTACGCTCATCCATTGCATGAGTGCTCAAAATGTCGAAAAAGAGTGGATCATTTTGACTTTTACCTGGCTAGTGGTCTGGGGATGAGTCAAGATAAGATTCCAAAGAAGACCAAGTGTGGTAGATTAAGTTCTCAACACAAAAATACCTTTTTCTCGTATATCCCTATCCCCTTTCTTGCACGCAAACACCATTTAGAGACATTCGAGTCACGGACAGCGAGAGCTCTTGCACCTTTATGTTCTTATGTTGCTTATTTCAATACTAATATAGACTCTTGCCTGTTATGACTTGAATTGAATTACAGCCCTTAATTGCTTTACTTAAAAGTTCTTTTATGGTTGTTAGCATGTCACCACAAAAATTATGCTTGTTATCATTTACCTACTCGAGGACGAGCAGGAATTAAGCTTGGGCATGTTGATACGTCCAAAATGTATCTATAATTTCCACTTGCTCCATGCCTCTTTTGTGTGATATTGCTATGATATTTATGAACTTTCATACACTTTTGATCATATTTGGACTAACCTATTAACTCAGTGCACCCCAGTGCCAGTTCCTTTTTTCTGCTGTTTTTGTATTTCAGGTTTTCCCATTATTTAAAGTGCCAGAAAAATTCCGGGAAAATATAGGAAAAATCAGCGTACGAGAACCTTCCAGAAGAGCCCAAGTGGGGGCAGACGGGGGCCAGGGGTGACCTAGGCGGCCACCTGGCGCGGCCACACCCTAGGCCGCGCCAGGGGGGCGCCTGGGGCCCCAGGTCCACCTCTAGATGCCCCCCTTCGCATATTTATTCCCCGTGACACTACTGGAAAAAAGGTCTTTAATGGCGCACTGGATTTTGACATTAATGGCGCACTTTAGGTGCGCCATTACTAGCACGCCATTAGTAAGTGATAGTAATGGCGCACATCTGGTGCGCCATTACTATCTTGTATACTAATGGTGCACCAGAAGTGCACCATTACTAAGGCCACAAATGCGCCACTGACGTTACTGGTCCCACCATATGTGTATCTTGTGCTCTGGGTTACTAATGGCTCACTTTTAGGAAGTGCGCCATTGATGTGTTTCTCCACATGCGCCACTGAGACACACTATGTGCACCATTACGATGAATATTAGGTTTTTTTTTCTTTTGCTTTTCTGTATTTGCACAGGTTACAAACAGATATAAACAGCAGATTTATAAACAGCACAGATATAAACAACAAATTTATCGCATACAATAGAAGATTAGTCTCCGATTACAAATCATCATACACTACTGGAAAAACAGAGTTTGCCGTCAGTTTCTGGCTTTGCCGTCAGCTTTTTCACGGGGCTGACGGCATAGGCTCTATGCCCTCAGCCAGGTGAAAAACTGACGGCGTAGAACAGGCTGACGGCAAAGGATTTCTTTGCCGTCAGACTGTTCTATGTCGTCGGCTGGCTGACGGCATAGAAGACTAAGGCTGACGGCATAGGTGGCCTGACGGCGTAGGCATCTTCTCAGCCCCCCCTACTACCTCTGCCTAACCGCCCCAGGCTTTGCCGTTAGCTAGCTGACGGCAAAGGATAACGGCGAGCCTATGCCGTCAGCTAGCTGACGGCAAAGACCTGAGTAGATAACCCCCGGCCCCCAGCCCTCTCTCTCTATCACGCGCCCACCCCACCCGCCAACACCACCCCGCCCGAGCCCCAGCCGCCACCGCCTCCTCGTCGACACCGCCGCCGCCGCCCTCGCCGGAGACCGCCCCCGCCGGAGCCCACCCCCGCCGGAGCCCGCCCCCGCTACCCGCCCCCCGCCGGAGCCCTCCCCCGCCCCCGCCCCCGCCCCCTCCCCCGCCGGAGCCCACCCCCGCCCCCCCGGCCGCCCCCTCCCCCGCCGGAGCCCATCCCCGCCCCCGGCCGCCCCCCTCCCTCGCCACTCCCCCGCCGGAGCCCGCCCTAGCTTGCTGCCGCCAGGTGAGCCACCTCCTCCTTTTATTTTTATTTTCTTTTGTATTATTAGTTGAACTATCTTCTGTTTTTATTAGTTTTCCTTTTTTAGTTGATTTTTATTATATTAGTTATATCTTTTAGAAGTAGATAGAAGATTTAGTTAGCAATTAGTAGTTAATTTATTATATGAATTAGTTAGTAGTTAGTATATTAGTTATATCTTTTAGAAGTAGATAGAAGATTTAGTTAGTAATTAAGAATATATGAATTAGTTAGTAGTTAGTATTTAGACAATAGGAATTATTAGTTAGTATTTAGACAATAAGAACGCTAGTACTTAGTTAGTAGAAGTAGGAAGAGAAAGAGAGGAGAAAGAGATTGAGAGAGAAAAAAAGAATGAGGAGAAGGATATGAAGAGAAAAAGAAGAAAAGAAAAAGGAAGAAGAAGGAGAAGCAGATTAAGAGAATAAGAAGAAAAGGAAAAAGAGGAAGAATGAAGAGATGGAGAGAAGAATAATAATTGAAGAATGAGGAGAAGGAGATGAAAAGAAAAAGAAGAAAAGGAAAAGGAAGAAGAAGGAGATTAAGAGAATAAGAAGAAAAGGAAAAAGAGGAAGAAGGAGAGAATAATGAAGAAAAGAAGAAAATAAGAAGAAGAATAGAAATAGAAGAAGAGAAGAGTAAAGAAAAAGAAGAAGAGATGTGAAGAATAAGAACTATTAGCTTTATAGTAGTGATATTAATTAGCTTTATACTTTTAATATTGTAGTTGTCAATTAGATGTTGGTATTAGTTAGATTAGTTATCGCGAGTGCGTATTTGTTTTGATTGATTGCATTTAAATGTGCAGTTTTGGCCTTCGTGCCGATGACACTATCTAGATGTTGGTATTAGTTAGATTAGTTATCGCGAGTGCGTATTTGTTAACTCTTCCTTCTCCACCTTTATATTGCTCTGTTTTGGCCTTCGTGCCGATGACACTATCTAGATAGGTAGTTTTAGTATTGAAATGCAAAGTCTTCGCGTAACCAATATGCGTCTCCCGTTCGAAAGGTTTACGGTTATAACTATGCATGCATTTGCATATTTATAACGGTGATTCTTTCGAATTGTCCAACGTTATCCATGGACAGCCCGGGTATGTGTAGATTGGGTCATTTTCCCATGCTTTGTTCCGGATCCGATGCAGAGTTTCGACAGTGCCTCCTTGTTGTTCTCCGAGTACACATCCTCTCGGTTAGTTTCCGAGACGTGTATTAGGAGAACAGCGGGGAGGTGCTGCCGAAATTTTGCGTTGGATCGGGAGCAGAGCATGGGAAAATGACCCAATCTACACATACTCGGGTGGGATTAGGACCCATCTTTACCTAGTAGCTGGTAGGTGTGCATGCCGTGCATCCCAATGTTTTAACCATGATTAAAAAATGACCATAATTAATTTGACATACTTGATGAACTGATAATTTATATTGTTCATATGTGGATACTATATAGCTAGCTTGACAGAATGACTGATCATGAATGGATGTACTCCGGTCACCCTAGTCAGAAAGACATGACCGATGAATGGTTGAGCAAAACCTATGAATTCCTGCAAACGGCATTTTCTAAAGGCCAGCCAAAAACATGGTGCCCCTGCACTAAGTGCAAGAATTATTCGCGACAGACAAAGGATGTCATGGGTAAACACCTGCAGATGCGTGGTTTTACTCCCGGCTATACCTTGTGGACATTTCATGGTGAGTCGGCCCAACGTAATAGAGACGAAGTTTTGCGTCGGCGCACCGACGATTATGGTACAGGGATTGAAGACATGGTCAATGATTTTGATGATGCTCGGAACAAGGACGAAGAGATGGAGGAATCCGCAAAGGCCTTCTATGCCATGTTGGAGTCTTCAAAACGTCATCTTCACGAGCACACTAAGATTTCTCAGCTAGATGCCATCGCACAAGTAATGGCTCTGAAAGCCCAATTCAACATTGGAAGAGACCTGTTTGACTCAATGATGACCCTATTTGGGCGGTTTCTACCCGAAGGTCATATTATGCCTTCAAACCTATATGAGTCAGACAAAATCCTTAGTGCACTCAAGATGTCGTATGAGCAGATACATGCTTGTGAGAAAGGATGTGCCTTATTTAGGAAAGAGTATGTGGACGAAACATATTGTCCATTTTGCAAGTCCTCCAGATATGTTGAGGTAGAAAACGGTGAAGGTGAGAAGAAGCAGAGCAAAATCCCTGTGAGTGTTCTACGGTATCTGCCGATCCTACCAAGACTTCAACGACTTTCCATGCTCGAAGAAACAGCAAAACAGATGACATGGCACAAACATGGAATTAGGAAAGAACTAGATGAAAACGGAGATCCGATGTTGGTACACCCTTCGGATGGTGACGCATGGAAGGCATTTGATGCTAAACATACGGAAAAAGCTAAAGAGCCAAGGAATTGCCGAGTCGCCATCGGTCTCGATGGGTTCAATCCTTTTGGTATGACGGCTACCCAATATGATGCCACTTTGCACAGCTTGCATAATCCAAAGCCTCGGTACAATGTGGGCGACCCCAAACGACGTGAATCCAAACTCAGCCTCTTCAAAGGGAAGCTCGCTCCTTCTGGTGTGGGAAAATCACAGTTGCTGGGCGTCGAGGAGTGGCGCACACTAACGATGTATATATTGAACAACTTAACAGAAGTTCGGCCGTACATCGAGTAAGTCCTCGATACATTGTTTCGCAACTTTTTAACAAGTTTTGTGTCTAACAACTGTTATTAATTGATACAGTCGATACGTCGAACAATTCTCGAATGGTGTTGCAATCGAAAAGAATCCATTCTCGAGTATGAACTTCTTGAAAAGACAGGAGGCGCCTATCCCGGTTTCATCTCTTGGTTCAAAAAAATAGCTAATTCAGATGAGCAAGTCGACGATGAATTGAGACAAATAGAAAATGGTTTTGACTTTAAGGACCGGACATTTCAGAAGTACGACATCAACGGGTATCGCTTTCGTACTGCTAGCAAAGAGCTTTCAATGCCCGGTCGAAAAACAACCAATTCCGGTGTCTCTGCTATAGGCGAGGGAGGTGTCGAGTATTATGGAAGACTTGAAGAAGTTTACGAACTTCATTATTATGGTGAAAATCCTCCAAATGTTGTTGTGTTCAAATGTCATTGGTTCGATCCTACTAAGACAAGACGGGCTCATGAACATGTTGGGCTAGTCGAAATCCGACAAGACAGGAAGTTAAGCGGTGATGATGTCTTTATTGTGGCTCAACAGGCCACCCAAGTTTTCTATCTGCCATACAGTCGTCAAAGTTTTAAGAACCTGTAAGGTTGGTATGTCGTGTACGATGTGCCGCCCCATCTTAGACCACCTCCACCAAACGAAGAGGATTATGAACCTCAAATTGACCCAATAACATATGATGGAGAATTCTTCCAAGAATCACGTGGTGTGAGACGTCGTCTCCGGAACTGCTCTACGTCCACCCTGAACACGGAGGAACAAGAATCACGTGATGATGAGGAAGAAGTGGAAGTAGAAGAGGTTACCAATCCGGATGAGCTAACAATGCTTGATCGGTTACAAAAAGGCCTTCCACATGATGTCCCTGAACCCGATGACGATGTCATTCATGACGACACGTATGATACTGATGATGATTATGCTTCAGTTGACCTTGGAGAAGAGACAGATGATCCCGACTATTAGTACTTTGTATGCATCCAAACATTTTTGTTTAATTATTTAATTAATTGTTTAATTATTCATGTATTTATTATTGTTCATTTAATTATTGTCTTTGAATTTGTACTAAGTATTTAACTATGTATTGTTGCAGGTGGTGAGACATGGCAGGCGGGGATAAGTTGAGGATAGCACCTGGCCAACTACGGAGACAGTTGTTGCAGAGCTTTGCCGAGGAGCCCCGTGGGAGAGGCGGAGGAAAGAAGAGAGGCAGAGGACGTGGTCGCGGGAAAGGGAGGCTGCCTAATAGGAGCCAGTCGCCACCACCCTCAGCTACTTCAGTCTCAGCCACTTCACCCCTGCAGACAAGGGTGTCACCGGTGCGGGATCCTCCCGTCCAGGAGCGGACACCGATGCAGGATCCTCCCGTCCAGGAGTCGACACCCTCACACGAGGAGTGGGGGAGTTGTGGGCGGGACGGTGAGGGGGCTGGGGCGGATGCGGAGGCTGAGGTTGAGGTGGAGGATGAGGGGGCTGAGGCGGAGGATGAGAGGGCTGAGGCGGAGGATGAGGGCCCGTCTGCCAGCAAGTCGGTCTACCAACGTGGTATGACACGAGTTCCAGACCGATTAGAGTTGCAGCACAGGGCGTTGATTTCGCCAGATGGCGAGAAGTAAGTTGATGTCTATTGTGTACCTTATATCATTATTTTCCACCAAGTAGCTAATGTCTTTGCCTTCTCATTATGCAGGGGGTGGAATTACCCGGAGAATACCCGGAATCCAAACTGCCTCCTTGGTGCTTTGCTTAGGGAGCACTTTCCCGGGCTAGTGCAGTTGCCCGGGGAGGGTATGGTTCCCGAGCCAGGACTCAAGTGGGAGCACTACCAAGCCGCGCTGCTCCCGAAAAACACTCACATGAACGGTGTTGTTTGCGCGAGCGTGGCCGACAAGGTGTTGGCTGATTTTTGGGTAACTATTATTTTACCCAATAATAAGTATACAATATCCAATGTTATATCTTGTTATTTCCTATTCATCTGTGCATATATATGGCATAATTGCAGAGTTACCATAGGGTCAAGGAGGGGACGGAGGAGGCAGCCAAGAAGAATCTCGAGAAAGAGTGCAAGAGATTATTGAATAACACAAGGCATGAGATGCGTGTTCAGGCCGTTCGAGATTGGTACGCCAAGCAAAACGAGCCAAAGACAAAGGTTGAATGTCGAAAGCTTTTCCCTGATAAGACCGAGTACATGGAGGTACGTAGATTCCTTAGTTACATTCTTTATTAGTTATGTTAGGTCTAGTTACAATACTTAGTTTCATTCATAGGTGCCCCCGAGATGGTTGGCGGATAAGATGGATTGCTGGGAGATGATAGTGGACAAGTGGTGCACAGAGGCTTGGTTGACCACCCACAATGTGGCCAAGGAGCGTCGTGCCTAATTGGTTGGTGTGCCACACCACCAAGGAAATGCCAACATCAAGCAATACGCCAAAAACTGGGTATGTGTGCCTTGTTTTCTTTCATCATTAATTCATTTGTGCATTATTTTTGTTGTACTAACTCTTTGCCTTTTCTTGTAGGCCAAACACCATAACCAGCCCGAGCCTCAGGGATACACCGCGTTTGGCATGGCCCATAAGGGCTCGTACAAGACGGCGACACCATATTCTGAGGCGGAAGGGTCATCGTCGTACACAAGCCTGTCTGCCTACAACAAGATGACGTCTTATTCTCAGGTTGTCAAACAACTGCGCGGCCCTGACTTTGACCCGAGCCTGAATCCTATGGATGGGGAGGCGTTGATGATCTCTGGTGGCGGTAAGAGTCATGTCACGCTGGCCATGTGTGATGGCTTCGTCCCTATCACTGAGTCTCTCTCTCAGATCAAGGCGAGGCAAAGTAGCTCGGCTCCTGTAATACGGCAGCGCGCGAGGCCAGTTTACCTTGCCATCGAGGTTAGTTTTCCTTCATTATTTCTTTAGTTCATTTGACCCTGGATGGATGATGATGAGAAGTGGTTGCAGGCCTCACTTGAGAAAGGGAGGGAGGCCACCAGACTCTTGTTGGAGGAGAGGGACCGGAATACCCAGAGGCTGCTCGAGGAGGAGAGGGCACGCAATAATGCCCATGCGAAGGCTATGCACGACTTCGTTGCGGTAAGTCAGTTGTGTGAGAAGCAAGGATATGTGTGAGAAGCAACAAGACTATTTCTTTGACTTCTCGAAAACTAATTTGCAGGCTATGTGTGAGAAGCAAGGTTTGCCACCCCCTCCGCTGATGCCTTCTCCGGTGGGAACGGTGAGTTCCCTTTCAATGACCAACCTTGCACGGACTTATATCGTTGTATGTTGCCATGCTAACCACATATTTCAACTCTTGCCTTGTTGCAGCATCATTCCAGAGTCGCATCCCACAATCCCTCTCCCGGTCAGAGCCCTACCAACCCGGCGATCAACCGAGATGGTGCTTCTCCTCCGTGACTTGGCATTTGGTAAGTTATTCCTCTCCTTCTTATTCTTATTGCTTAGCTCAACTTAGACTATGCCATGCTTTAGTTAGCTTAGTAAATTCTAGTTAGGCAAAAAATTGCATAATTAGCTTAATTACATAAAAAAATTACATAATTAGCTTACTTACCGACAAAATTACATAGACTTTGCTTATTTGGTAAAAACATGACATAATTACTTGATAACACCAAAAATAGCATAATTAGTTGATATTAGAGCTCAAAAATGACATGCTTAGCTCAACTTAGACTATGCCATGCTGTAGTTAGCTTAGTAAATTCTAGTTAGGAAAAAATAGCATAATTAGTTGATATTAGAGCTCAAAAATGACATAATTACTTTAGAAATTTTCAAAAGAAACCATAAGAGAAGAACAGAAGAGAAGAACAAAGAAGAGATGAAGAAATAAGAGAAGAAGAAAGAGGAGAAAAAGATAGATTAAGAAGAAACAAATCTTCTTATTCTTCCTTTTTCTCTTCTTTCTTTTTCTCCATCTTCTTCTTCTTCTTCTTCTTGTTCTTGTGTCCTTCTTCTTCTTTTTCTTCTTCTTGTTCTTGTCTTCTTCTTCTTCTTCTTCTTCTTGTTCTTCTTCTTCTTCTAATTACTTAGCGCTAAATTCTTTCTTCTTCTCATTATGCAGATTTTGATAAAGCAGCATGGCACATGGATGGATGCTCCAGGGACTCTAGCTAGTTGTAGTCTTAGATGCTTTGTAATGCACTTTGTAATGCACTTGTACTTGCGGATGCACTTGGGATTCTTTGCAATGCTTTGTGATGCCATCTTTGTTGTTTGCACTTTGTGTTATTTATATTGTGATGCTTTGTGATGTTGTTAGATGCTTTGCGATGCTTTGTGATGCACTTGTGGTGCTGTTTAGGGCCTGGCAGAATATTAATTGTGTTATCTATATTGTTGTTTGAAAATGCAGGGAATTAACAGAAATTAAATTTTAAAAAAACAGAGAGAGTCTTTGCCGTCAGCTTACTGACGGCAAAGCCTTTGCCGTCGGTGGGCTGACGGCAAAGAAGGACACGTGGCAGCTAACTGTTAAATCTGGCAACTCTGGGACGACCAAATGTCCCAGGTTGTCAGCTTTGCCGTCAGCTGGACAGCGGCTGACGGCAAAGGGAAAGGACCCCACGTGGCACTGATCGCAGCTCCCCAGGTAAGCATGGCCCACAAGCAGCAGCTTTTCCGTCAGCTGGACTCCAGCTGACGGCAAAGCCTGCCGTTAACCCCCTAACGGGGCTGGTCTTAAGTCGTTGCCATCGACGGTTTATGCCGTCAGCCTCGGCTCCCTAGCTGACGGCACAGGCTTTTCCGTCGGTCGATTTCCAGCTGACGGCAAAGAACCTGTTTGCCGATAAATTCGTGGCCAGTCTTTTTGCCGTCGGTTAAAGTGGCCTTTGCCGTCAGCTATGGCTGACGGCAAACCAGCAGATTCCAGTAGTGATATTAGTCTCCAAATTCAAAATACCGAACAAAGTTAGAACATTACAAGTCTCGAGTAGCGAGTTTGATCACATTACAAGTCAATATATCTAAACTACCATGACATTGAAGAAGAGGGTAGCGGTCACGATGAGCATCATCGTGACCAAAGTGATCTTCATCTGGTTCCTCCTCCGCTCCCTCCTCTCCCCCACTAGATAGCGCGCGTATCTAGCTTCCGCCTCCGCCCTTGAGGGGTACCCTTTGTAACTGTTACCGCTAAAACGGTGAACCTGTCTCCGACAATCCTCCCAGTCGTCGTAGACTCCGGGAATCCTACCAATGTACACGACATACGACGGCATCTGTTTTATGCACTGGAAAAACAAAACATTAAGAGAAACTTACATATAATATTTAAGCAGTGCATACGTATACACAAAAATTAAGGACCAAAGGAAGAGAAAAGCAACACACATTAATAGCACACGGTTCATGGTCCTAGTAATAAATAGCATCGATTACATATAAGTTGAATGATGACTGTTTAAACTAAGGAGACATATGTACACACAAGTTCATAAAAGTTTATACAACACACACGAGCTCTCGTCGATAGTCCAGAACTACGTAGCTAGGCGCATGGGCATCAAGACTTTTGACTCTGCTGACGGGCCGGAGCGTGGGTGAAGCCGCCGTCTTTCTTGATGGTCATGAATGAGCGATCGCCGTCAGCCTGCAATCTTAGCATTGTATCTATTTCACGGTTGGACAATTGATTGTTGAGGTAGAACTCCCCCGTGTTACGAAGGACATCTTCAGAGATGATTCCTGCCAACTCCGACTGGATGCGAAAGAATTCTTGTCTGAGGTCGGCGTCTTGGATTACCGACAAGCGTTCGGCCCAGTGCTTGAGATGAGCTGGGAGCGTAAGCTGCTGCTGGTCCCATACGAACGCCCGCATGTGATGAATGGCGTAGTAGGCATCCTTCTGACCGCTAGGCGGCTGCTTGACGCAGGCGAACTTTGTTACATGAGTGAACACATGCGCGCCGTACCTAACAACTTCCTTCTTGAAGGTGACTCCAGATTTGGAGTAGCGCGAGAGAGCCTCATCGAGAACTTTCTTGATATTTGTGTAGTCTTTGTTCGACTCACGGTCCGCGTCCAAATACGTGGCCATGGACCATTTCGGGTTTAGAGCGATGAGTGTGCACTTTGTTTCATCACTGCACACAACACGGATGTTAGGAGGAAAAGAACGACCGAAATCTAAGAAAAACCTAATGTAGGTTACGGGGACGTGAGGGGATGACTTACTCGGGAAAGTAAGGCAGGAGGAAGTTGTCCTTATCCTTGTTCGCCATAATGACGCCTTCAAGGTAATCACTAGCGAGTCGCCGGTCCCCGGGGCTGGTCAAGAGCTTGGCACGCATGTAGAAGGGGTCGACTATAAGGATGTCCGGGGTCTTGTCTCTAATGATCCGCATCTCCATACTGAGCGCAAATATCCGAACAAATGTGTAGTGCAGCGGAAAAAGTTGAAACATAGCGAAGATGTCATCAAACCGCAGGAAGATCACATGTCCGATGTCGCAAGCAACAAAGCCCTTTCCCTCTGGCACCTTGGCGGTGAAAACCGGGTATGCCACATCATTCTCTCTGAGATGTCGCGTCTCTGTATTCAGAACAATGTCATGCAGACTCTTCATAGCGCCGGTTGCAGCAGATAGCATCGGCCTACCCGCCACATGCACCCTCGACATGATTCCGTCGGGTCTTGGTGGCCCGTCTTGAGCACGGATCATCGGTGTCGGTTGGCTCGTAGTAGTGGGACCCTTCCTCCTTCTTGTCCGTCCCTTCTTCTTCGGCTTCTCATGTAATGGGACCATTACCTGCTCGAAGACCGCCTTCCTGAGTGTGTTGGGGCTGATAACATTTCGCGCCTCGGCCATCTCAGCCTCGGTGAAGGCAGCAGCTGGAGGCGTCTCCTGAGAACTGAACAGTCGACGCTTATTGTTGGAATTCATCTCCGTGCTACGAGATGGGTGGGAGGAGTCTTTTGCACCAAGGTTTGGTTCTTGAGAAGCAGGCGGGAAAAGGTCGTCCATGTCGCACCCACCGAGTTCCTCGTAGAAGTCATCGACACGGGCAAGTAGTGTGTTGGTGTTGGTGTTGCTCCGATCTTGTGCCACATCGATGTCCGTGGGGTGGTGGCCCGGATCAGCCGACGGTGTTGCAGCGGTCTTGGCATGGCTTGGCGCCGGCACGACTAGCGATGGGGTGGAGTAGTTCCCCACCCCCAAACGAATCTGGCTCTTCGGCCAAAGCATGCTCCAGTTCAAGCAGCCGTGGAGGTCCATCACATATTGGTCCTCGGCTCCAGGGGGTCGATAGGGAGGTAACAATTCGCCGTAGCCATCCAGCACCCGAATCAGTTGAACCTTATACACGTTGGCTGGCATCTGATTACCATGGAACACGCGGATGCCCGGTTGAACGATTCTGCCCACGGCAACATCGACCAACTCCTCGTCCACGAAGTGCAGGAGAGTGCATGGAACGTTGACGGTGCCCTGCGAAAACATGTAGGGCGTCAAGGATGCCCAGTCAAAGGCAAAAGGAGATGAAGTCATCGGCCGAGGCTTAGTTACCGTGATGGCGTCGAGCTCGGCTAATGTCGATGGACCGCCAACGGCGGGCAGGCATGTGACGGAGGGGGCGCTTGCTCCTAAGGTGTCGGGCGTTGGTGTTTTATGCTCCAATACTTACGCCGCCGCCGGGGTCACAAACGCATCCGCCATCGGGGTCACCGTCGCGGCCGCGGCCGCAGCCGGGGGCACCTTCCTAGCCGCCGCCGGGGTCACAAACGCATCCACCGCCGGGGACACCAACCGGGCCGCCGCCGCTGCCGTCGCGTTGTGAGAGTTGCTGCCCATGAAGCTGGGAATCGGGGGCAACCCCTCTTGACCGCTCGCAAGCCAGTCTCGCATGAACACAAACAAGGAAGGAATCATGTTGTTGAGCGCATGTCCAACATGTTCTTCCACAATGTGTGGAATCTGCTCCATTTTTTCCTGGAGTTGTGCCTCCGAGCCGCTAGTGCTTTTCTCCTTTCGCCTAGTGCTATAGTAGTTCGACCATTTTGTGGAACATCCTTTGCCAGACACACGACCAGCTGACGACGGCTTACTAAGCTTATCCTTTTTCTTGAGTGTGTTGATCGCCCTATTTAAAGAGTTGTCCCAAGGGGCGCTAGGCGGGGACTCCGCGCTGCTTCCTTCAGTTTCCTGCACAAGGAACGCGGGAACCATTCAGAAATTTGGCTTCGCTAATTTTAAAATGCAACCATATTGAGCTAATTTAACAGGGGGGAGGTATTCTTTACCAGAAGACGCTCAAGCTCCTCCACCTTCGGATCCGTCGTAAGCTCCCCTGTTATCGGGTTCCTCTTGTACCGGGCCCTGACATAGTTATCTGTAGGCTTATCTCCGTATTTTTTGAAGAGGGGCGGTAGGCCTTGTGCGGCACGCTCCGCGTCCTCCTTGTCCCATTTCGGTTCCGCCACTCTGTAACCGCCGGGACCGAGTCGGTGAACCCCTAAGTTCAATTCCCGCATACTTTTCCCCCACTGACTCGATTCACTGGTTGAGGTTTCCTCGCACTTGAGCTTGAACTCCGTGTAGTCAGTTTCGCTGATCGAAGGATTTGACTCCTTGATCTTCTCGTAACTAACACCTTTATTAATCATTTTCTTCACCGTGCTTCTCCAAGTAGCCAGGGATGTGCTCATCTTCTTGAGGGCGGAACTGTTCACTTTATTCCCGTGGAGTCGTGTGTTTGCGAATTGAGCGGGGAACTTGTATCGGTTGTGCAGCTTCGTGAAGAGGAGGTTGCGCAAATTCTCTCCGTCAGGATGCCTTAGGTTCTCGGTGTTGATCGAGACGGTGCCCCGGAGAATGCACCCGAGTTGTCCGGCGTACCCACCGACTAATTCTTTGGGCGCCGTTGGAAGCCCATTTTTGTCCACTTCTGTAAATTCCTCCTTGGCGGTGCCTAGCTTGCTCGGGCGCCTCTCCTTTTTTTGCCTCTTCGGTTGGCTTCCATCTGTGGTTTGGCTGCCATCATCAGTGGCGGGATCGGCCTCCGCGGCACCACAATCATCCCCGCTAGCGGTTGTGTACTCGGGATCGGTAGAGTCATCCCCGATGCCCTCGTAGCGGGGTTGAGGTTGTGGATCATCGTCTATGCTCATCTCCAAATATTGCTTCTGGTGGTGCGAACCGGAGGCCTCATCGTTATCGGCCATCTACACCCACTACATAGGATAAGAAAAAATGCTACTAGAGTGATTGGATGATATCAGGGTAGCTAGTATAGCTAGGATAAGAAAAAAGTTCTTGATGTTTCTATTATGATGTGTGTAGCTTTCATCCTGCCAATGATCCAATCTGCAAGTGCCTAACACTATATGCTACTATGGAGATTGTTGAGCTATGTAGTTGGACAATTACATGCAAAGCACCTTCTAGGTCAAGAAAATTAACAAAGGTCATGCACGGATTCACGGAAAAATTCGGCATGACCTTTGCTAATTTTCTTGAGCTAGGACCCCCATTCTCAACCGAAACGGAAATTAATCGACATTTCGGGAGAATGGGGTCATTATTTGTACCTGCAATAAAAGGCCTACATATAGGCACAACAAGCACATATATATAGGCACAACCAGGTGCACAAAGGACAAGTGACAAAAGCATACAATATATAAATAGAACTTTGAACAGAACTAAGCTATGGTATCACCAATCTAAAAACATCGCCCACATGATACTAACAAATTGACGAAAAATCACCTAATATTTAAAATTTTCATCCTGCCAATGATACTAACATATCTAAAAGTTGCAACCTGCCTAGGCAATGCAACTATAGAAGTATAACAAGGCCTTTCAAGTTTACCTTTAATAGAAGAATGCTTCAAGTCCTCTTCCTGCAGCTATACAAATTGATTATGGTTAGTGCTTACTTAAAGAAGAGATGGCAATTATCTTATATTTCAAGTATCTACATAGCAACAGAAAAAAGGCCTGAGCTCTGTGGAATGAGTAAATGTTGCAACAACAGCAGGAACTATATTCTACATAGCAACAGAAAAAGGCCGACATATAGGCACAAATACAAGCATGCTGGCCTCACTATCTCCATTCCAACCAGGATGCTTCCCATCCTATCCACCATATGAAGCCATTTTTGTCTGTTGAAAAAACAATAAACTACACTACAAACCCCTCGTGAAAAGAGGTTCGAAAACTGTAACAGTGAGCCGTAGAAGTAAAACTGTTGTACACAGTATCAACTAACTAAGCAGCTCGTGTGTACAACTAACGGTTGTACACAGCATCTAGATTTGATGGATGCCTTAACTGAATGCATCTTTGTGTTATGTACTTGTGCAGCCACTAGTAGCACTAATGGAAGCAGTTCAGTTAACATGCATGAAAGATGTTTTGGTCCTGCCTGTCCAGAATTTTCCTGAATTAATCAGACCATGAGCCTAGCTAACCATGTAGGATTGTAGACTATTGTTGGCATCTATCTGTCCACATAAACATAGACATTTGGCCTACCACCTGACCGGATATTCTTGCATGTGGTCTTAAAAATCAAAGTACCTATTAGACATTATATTTCTTGCCATTTTGGAAAAGAAACAGACTTGCCAAAAGATGCAATCTTGTTCTCTAGACTCATTTATGTGCATATCCTAACTAGTGAGGAATAACTACTGCTACACCATTTATATTATCGTCAAGTGTCAGCACCTTTAGTATTTGCCACCTGTTTTTACTAAGAAACTAGTTTTTTACAAAGGACTAGCATCTCTTGGAAGCTTCTTTTCTTTGCATGCTCACTGCTTGTCTCTAGTTAGTTTAGTGGCTATTTATCCTGAACACTGGACCTCCCTGTTTATGATTATTTTTGGCCATGCAAAGTCAGACCCTTCAGTTCCTGTAAATATGCTGCACGACATTGACAGTTATGGCCTCTTTTATCATTTTCAGTTTCATACACCATTTATGGTACTATACTCTTTTATTATTAGTACGCCAATTTGAGTTTGAAGTCTGATCTATTTTTCTTTTTGCAGTTCATTCATTTATGCATCAATGGTACGACTGATGGACTGGCCCAAAGATTCCATGCACAAACATGACACAGAACTATGAATGGAGTAGTGGAGTGTACTTCATGTGTGTTTGAAATTTATTCTACTTTCTGTCTTTGCAATGGAGTTATGGAATCATGCATCTAGTGTTCTCCAACAGAGTTTTGTTAATCATGGAGAGTAGTTAGCTGGGTAAAGGGTTGAGGTGAGGGTGAGGACCTTGAGGTGTGCGTTTCTTCTTCCAGCGCCGAGGATTCTACAGGCCGGGGTCGACGAGGTCGAGGCGGTTGGCGGTGGCGTGGCTGGGCGGCGGTGTGGACGACGACGAAGCAGGAGGTGATGGCTGGGTGGCGGAGCAGGCGGCGGCGAGTCACTGCGCAGTGCAAAGGAGGCGGAGTGGTCAAACCTTGAGAGAGAGGGAGGGAGGGAGGGAGGGAGAGGGACGGGAAGCTCACCTTGTTGTCGCCGGAGACGGGCAGGGACGCCGGGGTGGACGAGGTCGAGGCGGAGACGGGGGCGCGGGGTCGCTGGAGGGGGCGGCGCGGTGGGGGTCGCCGGAGTGGGGGTCGCCGGAGGGTGGCACCAGGGCGCGGGGTCACCAGAGGGGGGCGGCGGCGAGATGGGGTTCGAGGGAGAGAGAGGGTACTATGTGAATCGAATTGATGGGATCGAGCCCAATCGAAAGATAACCCTAACTACTTGGCATAACAATGGCGCACTTTCTAGAAGTGCGCCATTAGCATAGGCATAGAAATGGCGCACTTTCTGGAAGTGCGCACTTTCTGGAAGTGCGCCATTAGCATAGGCATAGCAATGGTGCACTTTTCATAGGTGCGCCATTAACGCTTTTAATATTTTGTTATTTATAATTATAATTATAATTATATGTTAGTTTTATATTGTGTAGTAATTATAAACACATGGCAATTTTAATAGTCCCTCATTCCTAAATATAACAAAAACTATCAACATCTACAATACTTCCTCCGTTCCTTTATATAAGGTGTATTTGTTTTTTAAGAAAAACATTGACCAAGTTTTAAGAAAAATATATCAATATCCATAAAAGCAAATTTGTATCATTTAGTTCATCATGGCAAGTAGTTTCATATTTTATGTACTAAAATAATATAATGCTCATAATATAAAATAATATAATGTTTAAAAGATCTCTAAAAATAATCATTCACGTGCTCATAAATGAGGTTGAAATCAAGTGACATGAAATAACAATCATGAAATAACAATCGTCGTGATTGGATCTTAGCTGTCATCTTTTCACAATCTTTTTTCCCTTCTTTTTCGCGTTTGCATAATTTAGCCCGGGAACCCCTTGATTTCTTCTCTTGAACGGACGACCGCATTTAGGTAGGGTGGTCCTGCTTCTTCTTGTTTTGTATGCTACTGCATCATCGTCGTCGTCATATTCAATCTTTGGGTCGCCGTACTTGTCGAAGTCTTGCTCGTTGGCGGCTCCATCCATTCCGATGATGTTCCTTTTGCCTCTCCACACGACAACACGGCTGGGATTTGACGGGTCGGTAATGAAGAAGCATTGGTCCACTTGGCTAGCCAGTACCCATGGCTCATTTTGAGCAGTGACGTTTGCGCCCGCGGTCTTGGATTTGGCTTCCGGTATAACCATGGTGGTGAAATACCGGCTTTCTTTTACGATGCTCTTGGCCCACCTGACACGGAACATCGGCACCTTCTCTCCAGCGTAGCTGAGCTCCCAGATCTCCTCGATCCTTCCGTAGTATCTTTTCTTGACGTTGCCGGTGTAGGCTTCCATCGTTACCCCGGAGTTCTGATAATCGCTCTTCATGTCCTTTTCCTCGGTGTAGAATGTGTAGCCGTTGATATCGTACGCTTGATATGTCATCAGGTTGTACTCGGCGCCCTGTGACAAGGCGAATACGAGTTTTTCTTCCTCGGAAGAGTCCTCATGTAAATGGTACTATAGAAGCTTGTCCTTGAACCAACGCGTGAAGCATGAGTTGTGCTCTTTGAGTACATCTTCGTCCGTCCACTGTTGGCCTCGGTCATTGTACGTCTTCTCAATTGATGTTTTGTGCTCTACCACCCAAAGATCGACCAAGTCAATGTGTTGTAGCGCGACTAGGTTTGCTCTTTCAAAGTCGGCGAGTCGATCCCGGAAGTCGACATGCATTTCGCGGCGACCCTCGCGTTGACTACATCCAGCGAGTCTGCCGAGGTGCCTGTTGACGGGAAGACCAACGGGGTTATCGATGCCTAGATAATCCGTGCAAAAGGAGATGCACTCTTCGGTCAGAAAGCCTTGGGCTATGCTTCCATCTGGACGTGCCCTGTTGCGAACGTATCCTTTGATCACACCATTCATCCTTTCGAACGGCATCATGTTGTGCAGAAACGTCGGCCCGAGTTGGATGATATCATCCACGATATGGACGAGGAGATGCACCATGACATCGAAGAATGCAGGCGGGAAGTATATCTCGAGCTCGCATAATATCACCACGATATCTTCTTGTAGCCTTCTGAGTTGCCTCACGCCAACCGACTTCCGAGAGATGACATCGAAAAAGTTGCATAGGCCAAATAGCGTTTCACGGACGTGGTCATCCATGATCCCACGCATTGCAACCGGAAGTAGTTGCGTCGTCAGCACATGACAGTCGTGAGACTTCATCCCGCTGAACCTCTTCTTCGCTGAGTCTAGGTATCTGCTGATCTTCCCAGCGAAATTGTAAGGAAGTTTTATTCCTAGGAGGCAGTTGATAAACTGCTGGATCTCCTTCTAACTTAGAGTGAAGCACGCGGGGGGGCATTAATAATGTTCGCTCTGCTTCTTGGCCTTTTTGCCTTTGCGACGACTTTCCGTGTCCTCCGGTGGCTCATCATCATCGTCGTCGTCGTCATCATCATCATCATCATTAGGGCGGTTTGCGTGAAGCTCCTCCCTGATGCCCATTGATAGCAAGTCTGCCCTTGCTTTAGGCACATCTTTGGTCTTTTCTGGCATGTTGAGCAGGGTAGCAAGCAGACTCTCGCACACATTCTTCGTGATATGCATGACATCAAGGCTATTTTCCACACCGAGGATGTTCCAGTACGGCAAGTCCCAAAAAACAAACCTCGTTTTCCAGACCTTCAACAGCGGCTCTGGCGCCTTTCGCTTAGAATTGATCTTTCCTGGCGGTGGGCACTCTTTCCAATTTGTCAACAGCATGTCTATTTCGGTGCCGCTCCTCCTACGTGGGGCCTTTCAGGGTTCGGCTGTTCCATCGAACAGATCCTTGCGTTTTCTCCATGGTTTATTGTGAGGAAGCCATCTTCGATGTCCGATGAACACGGTTTTTGAAGACCCGGGATCCTTAGGTAGCTGGTGATACGTTGTGTCGTCCATGCACCTAGCGCATCCACAGTGTCCGTGGACCACCTGCCCCGCGACATACCTAAACCGAGATAGTCGTGCACCGTCGTGAGCAGTGCGGCTTTCATAGGGAAATATATTTCTTCTAGAGCGTCCCACGTATTGACTGGCATTCTCCATAGCGTATCTAGCTCCTATTTTAGGAGCCCCAGATACAGATTGAGGTTGTTTCCTGGTTGTTTCGGCCCTTCAATTAGCACACTCATGTGCATGTACTTTCTCTTCATGCACTCCCAGGGGGGATGTTGTACATGCACACAAACACTGGCCAGGTGCTATGTGTGCTGCTCTGGTTGTCGAAAGTATTGACTCCATCGGTGCTCGCGACCAACACTACGTTCCTTGGATCCTTCCCAAAGTCCTCCACGAAGTTCAATGCCCCCCACTTGGTCCCATCAGAAGGGTGACTCAACATCCTATCTTTTTCTGGATCATTTTTTTCAGCTTCTTCTTTTTGCTGCTTCCTTTACGCATGCCAGCGCATGAGCTTAGCTTGCTTAGGGTCCGCGAAATAACGCTGCAGACGAGGAATGATCAGAAATTACCACACCGTTTTTTGAGGAGCTTTCTTCTTCTTCTTGTATCGGCTGGCGCCGCACTTCAGACATACGGTAGACTCCGCGTACTCATGCCGATAAATGATGCAATCGTTAACGCAGACATGGTATCTAACATGCGGTAAATCCAGAGGACACACGATTTTCTTCGCCTCATTGAAACTGGTCGTGCACGTGTTCCCCTTGGGAAGACGGTCTTGCCAGAATGACATGTTTTCGTCGAAGCATGTGTCGTTCATTTTATGTTTTACTTTCATCTCCAGAGCCATGAGCGCTACTTTCAGGCGGGTATCCTCAGGATTGCATCCTTCATACAATGGAGTAATTGCGTCCATCTCAAGTTGATTCAGCTTGGCTTTCTCTCGGGCGGCAGCTCTTGCGTTATTACTCGCCTGGTTCAGAAGCAAATCTTGAAGATGAGGGTCCTGCACCCAGTCCATCGACGATGGTCCATCATCGCCGTCTTCTCCGGCATCTTCATCTTCATGATGATCATGCCCTTCGTCTTGATCTTCCTCATGATCATGTCCGGCATATTCTACATGATGATTGTGTCCTGCATCGTGATCATGTCCGGGAGATTCTTCGTCTTCTCGCCCGACCAAGGCGCTATTTCTGCTTACTGTTGCCCGGCCACCCTGGACGAATTCATAATCTTCTTCATCACCTTGCCACCGATAGCCATCCATGAAACCACGCGTGAGCAGGTGCCCCTTTATTGTTTTTGAATCCGGGCCCAAAAGGCACTTCATCTTGCATCTTCGACACGGACATCTTATCTCCATCTCATTCTTTTGAATCATCTCGGCCTTCGCGGAGCTCAAAAACCTATCCACGATGCCTCCGGTCATCTTGCGAACCATGGTCGCCTGCGGGGCATAGAGCAAAACGATATTTTAGAACCAAATTTTTTTTTGGCATGACCTTGCCTAACTATTAGGACAAAAAATAATGCAAAGTGTGCCAAATTTTTGCCGAAACGGAAATGAATCAACATTCTGGCAAAATATTGGCAAATATCGCATATGTGAGGTACCTGCAAACAATCATCACACACACATACATATATACCCCATGATCATCACATCACACCACACATATATACCCCATGATCATCACATCACACCACACATATACACCGACAAAAAGTGTGTTCGAGAGAGACAAACTAGATCTACACAACAATAAAGAGATATACCTTACTTACCAATGAAAAAAGGAGATACAACTACTTATTTTGGGTATATCTATGGTGTAAATAAGGTGAGGAGAAGAAAGGAACCGAGAGAAGCTAGTTGGAGGTGGAGGTGGAGAAAGTGAGTGTGGTAGGGTGGCTCCAAAATATCTAGCTGCTCCCAGACTTAGTAATGGCGCACCTTCACCAATACGCGCCATTACTAAGTATGGGAGATAATGGCGCACCAACTAGAGGTGTGCCATTACTATCTCTCGGAGAGGGGACCAGGGGCCAGAGAGGGGGGACCAGAACAGTAATGGCGCACCGTGCATAAATGCGCCATTGCTGTTCCACACTTAGTAATGGCGCACATCTAGGACATGTGCTATTGATGTGTCATCAGGACTGGGCCCACCCCTCCCCTGACTTAGCAATGGAGCACATACCGGAAGTGCTCCATTAGCATCCCTGGTGCCTTATGGCGCACTTCCGGGAAGTGCGCCATTGCTAAGTCAGGGGAAGGGGGCTGGTCCAGAAGCGAATTGGCGGTGGCGCACTCATGTTCAAGTGCGCCATTAGTAGTAAGGGCGCCAATGGCGCATCAGTGCAAGGTGCGCCATTTCTATTTAGTAATGGTGCACTGGACATGTGGTGCGCCATTAGTGTCCATATTATCTATAGCTATTTTTCTAGTAGTGTGACGAGAAACCCTCGGGGACAGAACCCTTTTTCGCGATCTCTCCTCTGTTCCGCCGCCGCCGCGCTTCCAAGATCGGGAGCACCAGGAGACCTCTTCCCGGCACCCTTCCGGAGGGAGGAACCACCTCCGGGAGCTTCTCCACCACCATGGATGCTTCCCGGATGAACCGTGAGTAGTCCACCTTGGACCGTGGGTCTATGAGAAGTAGTTATGTGATGTTATCCTCCCCTCTTTGTTCTTCATGGATTAGACCTCGTGAGCTTCCCTACATGATCGAGGCACATATGTAATATTTCTGCTGTTGCTATGCTGAGTTTGCTGGGATCCAATGGATTATGAGACTATGTTCAGATTGTGTTTAAGTAATATATTTGATTCTCCTCTTTTATATTTATGTTCTTGAGTAATTCTTGCATGTTCTCCATTGCTGTTTATTGCTTTGTCCAAGTAGTAGGTAGTGACTCCAAGAGGGAGCGTTACGCATGAGCCCCGCATGACTAGCTTGAGTGACAGAAACATGAGTCTAGGGGATGTGTTGTTGCCACAAGGGAGAAAACAACGGTGCTTGTATTTGCAGGTGCAAGGATTGTTTACTTTACGCAAAGTTCTTTAATGCAGTTGTCTCTTGCTTTGAGTTTACACTTTGGGTGGGATTCGCAACTTAATACCAGCGAGATGTTCTGGATAGATATCTCAAGGTGGATGATTAGTAGGCAAACGCAGATGGATTTCGGTCTACTTGTCTTGGCGTACCGCCCATGCTTTTGAGCCTCTTCCTTTCTTTATAGCATAGTTAGAATTGGTTTGCGCACATAATCTTGTCAATTGCCCAGCTGTAATTTGTTTACCTCGCATGGCTATTTTATCGTCTTTTGGGAGAGAGACATCACTAGTGAACATCATGGGACCCCGGTCCATATTTCCAATACTGTCTACACCCGCTATTTATTTTCTGCTCTATTTACTTTTCTGTTGCTATCACTATCATTATTATACCGTGTGTTTGATCCTTTGTAAACAACAAGGCCGGAGAGATTGACAACCTCTCTGAACTCGTTGGGAGCAAAGTTATCTGTTGTGTGTGCAGGTCCACGTCAACCGCCTAACTGCTGGCGCCGTTGTCACCTTCCTGTCGTTGTTGGAGTCCTGCTGGAGACAAAACTTGGTATCTTCACCGAGGGAAATTGCTGCTATCTACATCTCAACCTTCCACTTTGGGTAACCAACGAGGGGCGAGAAGCTATCGCATTGTTGCCGGGGAAGCAAACTATACCCGTCAACTCTTGTACCATCAGCTTCTTTGCCATAAACATCTTGCATAACAGCATCAAACCTTTTGACCTGTAAAAACGGAGGTGAACTCAATCCTTGAAGTGTAACAAACTATTTACTAAAATATCAAAATGGAACAAGAAAATATTATAAACATAAAAGTAAAATAGCATAAGCTCACAATTTCTTTTACATCAGCTTTGCGCAACTCGCTCTTTGTTATTTGAGTGATGCTTTCTACAGGACATCACAGGTCTTACGGTATTTGTTAAGAACGTACAACGAATGGTGGAAAGTACTTCAAGTACCAATAGGTTTAGAGTTGGGGAGCAATATCTGTTTTAAAAATAACAACCAGATGTGTAAGAAGTAGTTACATATACATATCAAACAACTGTGTACACTGCAAAAACAAGCAGAAAAAAGAACATGCTAATACCTAAATGAAAATTTTAAAAAACTACACTAACCAAGTCTGCCAACAAAAGATTTTGCGAAGGCTTCACCAAATTGTGGAACGACCTAACTCCTGCCTCGAGATCAAATTTCTTGGTGTTCGTCAAATTATCCAGTCCAAGAACATACTGCACATCAAAAAAGTGCTTTAAGACCAGAAAATACATGGTACACATCAAATACAAAAAGAAAAATAACATACACAAGAAATAAGAGAAACTTGCTAATAGAATCAAAAACATTACCGCAACGAAGTACGTGCTAAAAAGTACACGCTTCCCAGAAGCAAAAACATGACTCATGGTTGCATCAGAATGAAAGTTAGAAATGACAAAGTCCATCATCTCGCCTTCGAGCTGCCCATATTGAGAAAAATTCCTTACGAAATCTTCACCGGTGAAAGTTGTCTCAACCTCAATACCAGTGTCATCAACACCATGAATGTACCTACCAAAAGTTGTTCTGCAATTGGAAAAAATGAAGATAAATGCATTAAATTAACATATGTTATTAAAATGATTACAAATAAAATTCTGAAAAATCTAATGAAGGCAGTACATGTTTAAGCAATACATCGCAGTACAAAGGTTGAAATTAGGGAAGTACATAAATACAAAACCAAGAAGTACAATAATAAAACTTTGAGAAGTACTAGAATCACTATCAGAATTCAGTACAAACTTATTTAACCAAAAGCAGGGTACTTGCTTTTAAAACACAAAAAACATGGCAGCAAGAAAAATAAGAAAAAATAGAAAGAATAAGAATATACTATTGCGAAGCACAAGATTAACTAAACATCTAAAATATTAGAAAAACTAGTAAGATCAAGAAGAATGCACTCTTTATACTTCCGAATTGCATGCTTGCTTAGCATGAAATCCTTGAAAAGCCTAGCATTCTGGATATTAGTGTACTCGATGGGCCTTAGTTGCTCAACCGGCTGACTCAACTTCTTTGCTTTCTTTGGCGCACGCTCATTGGACAATAAATTCGCAGAGTCAACCCCGGGGGTTTTCTTAATCTTCTGTGCAGGAAAATCTGTCCCCTGCTTACCATGAGCCAGTTTGCCGGACCTTGTGGTTATTATTGGCCTGACAAAGTCATCGGTGTCAGTAGATTCATGTCCAACAGCAAGCTTCTCGAAATCTGAATCAGACTCTGCGGCCGGCTTCTTCTTGCTGGACGGCATTTTCGTAACGACGGGTTTCTCTTTTCAGAACCTCGACATCTTCTTGGCTACTAATAGTAATAACTTCATGACAAGGTTTAACCATTTGGGTCTCAAACAGGGTAAAGCTTTCATCCCCAATGTTCATAGTCACCTGCATTAAATTGACAATAACATAAATTTAAAATAAAATAATGAAGTACAAAATATCATGAGAGACATTGACGAGGGGATACCCCCACGACTCCTGTACGTGAGGGTACCTGGTGCGTGTCATGGCTGGCGGCCCACCAGAGGCCCACTCGTGGACACCGACATGATGGAATAAAGACGTGAAGCCGAAGACTTGAGGCGCAAGACAAGGACTCCTACTTGTAGTCGACTAGGACTCTTGTAAACCCTACCTACCTATCTATATAAAGCGAGGTAGGGGAACCTCTCTAGGTCACAATCCAATCACCTAAATCCCCACGCATAGAACTAGACAGATCTCTCTCCACCAAAGCCCTCACGGCACCTCTGTACATGATCATCAAAACAAGATCAGACAAGTAGCATGTAGGGTTTTCCCTCCGGGAGCCTGAAGCTGGGTAAATCGTGCCCCATGTGTCTCTTGTCCTCCGCCCGAAGGAAGCAATACGCAAACTGTAACCCTAGCCTTGTGCGCACTAGCCTTGGCCTTCCTGTAATCGCCATCTCCAAGCACTAATATCGAGCAGGAACGTCTCCTCCTGTTAGCCGACGAGCTATCGTCCAACCTTTGCCTCTCATGACTAACCCAGGGTCCCTGACCATGGGATTTGCCGGGGTACATCCCCGTCAGACATGTGAAACCATAAATGAGAGTGATCTAGCACAAAACTTGCATAACAAGTAGCAAAAAGAAGTACAGATAACACTGCTCCTATGATGGCTATATCACAGCTACAAGAAGTACAATAATGATGCAACTGGAAGTGCAGGTAAGAATTTTATATAACAGGATGATCAGAGCAAAACACAAAACTAGTAAATACTAACCTGGATGATAGCCGAACAGCTAGTTAAAATCAATATTGAAATGACCAAACATAGCCCAACTATAAAGCATGGTCTTCTTCATGTTGGCAATGTCAGCATGTACAAAGTTCATTAGTTCTTTACCATTCCACGACTGAACAGTCGGCAGCATGAAAAACCCACAAGAACACCTACATACACAACAAAAGGAAAAAAACACTAATGTGAATGAGCTGGAAAAAAAAGTGTTATCCATCTAGCAAAAAGAAGTGTGTGATAAGAAAAAAAATGTGCGCATGTCTCACCCATCTTCTTGTTTCTCTGTGCTCATATATCTGGTCTCAAAACTGTCGATATTATCAGGTTTGGATGGATATCCATTTTATTGCTAACAATACTCCAGAGAATCTTAACATTCTTCAACATTTTCAGAAAAATGGTCCACCCATCCTGGTCATCCTTGCCGTACAGAGAAACAATATACTGGAAACACCGTCTTTTTATGTCTAAGATGATGGTCACCCAGTGACCAATACCAGCTCACTCAGCTGGATGCCTCTTGGGAGGAGGAGGATCTAATGTTGGGAACACAATCTGCGAAACAAGATAAAGTAGAAGCAAAATTCCAAAAAGTCATTAAAAAACACAAAACAAAACCCCACACACACAAGATAACCGGAATTATAATTTACTCACAATATCCTTCTTGTCAATACGCTCATCTCCAACTCTCTTTGAAAACCATTTAATCACGGGAGCAGATATATCTCCACAGTACAACTTAGAATACAAAAAAATATAAAATAAAGCAATCATAAACAATTGGATTTCTCACAAAATGAAGTAGCAAGCAAAAAAAGATAGCCAAAAGATTAAAATATAAGAAACAAACTTATAGTGATCCAGTAGGGCACCACCAACTTTTCAGATTCTTTATACCTCTCTGATAAAATGTAGATCCCAACAGACGCTGCTTCGGTGCCAAGCATGCCATCAGGGCGAAATGCTTTAGCAATATCCAATACGGTAGCTTTGCAATAGTTATTCTCAAACATAACTTCTCCACTGAAAATTATTATGTACCGCATAATAATCAGAAGGACACGGTGAAA
The DNA here is from genome assembly GCA_950022295.1 of Bromus sterilis. Classification (NCBI taxonomy): domain Eukaryota; kingdom Viridiplantae; phylum Streptophyta; class Magnoliopsida; order Poales; family Poaceae; genus Bromus; species Bromus sterilis. Next base: position 149,876,535 of record OX465596.1, on the reverse strand, counting down.
TAACAAAATTATAAAAGCATGAAAAAGATACAACAAAGGAAATAAGAATACAAAACATATGCAATCTTGTCCTTTTCTTCAATAGAAGTAACTGCATTGTAAAACCTTTCAACAGAATCTGGAATGTTAACCTCATCTTGTATCAAATCATCAAAATCATCAGCACCTGCAGAAAAAGAAGTACATTAAAAGAAGTACATTAAAAGAAGTACAATATGTACAGGTAGTGGAAGTACATAAACAACTTTAGGAGAAGTACACAACCTCATTACATAATGAAAACTGTAGCTACTGTAGATACACAAGAAGTATAGGTATAAAGCAGTGCAAAACTAAAACAGTACAGAAACAACTCTAAATGCAGTTCTGAAATCAAGATGTGCTAGTCAGTTGAGCTACTGTAGCTAACAAGAAGTACAACACTAAAAGCAGTACACATATACCTTCAACAGGGGAAAAGACAGTACATCATACATCCACAGTGTAAAAGCACAAAGGCATCAGGACAAAAAAGCACAACATCGATTACGCCGACATAAACATATTACAAGTATCACAAATGTTTCCTGAAACACATATTGTACATTTTTTTCACAAAAGAAACTCACTTCACATAAACATACAACACACACTCAAAGATCATCGATCGCAAAATAAAAAGGTTTAAAGCTTAGAGATGGGTGTGGACATTATTTGTTCTTGCCTATGTCTTTGCCTGCAGAAGTTGGCGAAGCTTTAGCTACAAGATCCGGAACAACAACAGATAGGATCTCGTGTGCATCTGATACAGGAACAACTTCGCGCTCAATGCTGGAATCAACAGCAGAGGATGTCTTCTCAACAGCAGTTGTGACTGTAGCAGAATCACTATGACAAGAGGCAACTTCAACTGGATCTTCATGAGCAGCTTCAACAACACCAGCTTCCGGTTTCTTCACAACTCCAACATCACCAGTAAGTTGTACATCTGTCTCTTCATGATGATCTTCTGGCGTCAAAACACTGGACGCCACATGATGCTCAGGGGCACAAATTTGAGATAATTTTGGCCCACACCTAAAAAAACACACTGAATTAAGATATCATAGAAAAACAGAAACAAACTTGTACAAAAGATATCGCACCTTATCTACATGAGGTACAGTAGAATCATTGTGTTCCCCTTCCCCACCAGCACATGTATGCATTCCGGCAGCAGCAGCACCAGCATCTCCGCCGGAAGTAGGACCATCTCCCTTCACAATATCCGTGAGATACTTTTGTGCATGCTCTTCGAAAGGCTTGCAGCGACCATCTTGCATGGTCTTGTACATTACAAAACCATCCTGGATCTGGGATAAATATTTCTGAAAGTGATCAAGATTGGAAGCCTCAGCATCCAACACAATCCTGTGAGCATCTTCATTAAATGCAAGCTCAGGGGGCAAAACTCCAGAAGTGCTGCTCAGACGGATGCTTGTGGTAGGCAACTGAAGTGACAACTGAACTGCCTTTGTTGTTGCAGCATCAAGCTCTTGGAAAGTAGAATCAAACAAAGTACACACTCCTTCAGATGAAACACCTGTAGCACTACTGTTTCCTGCAAACTTACGCCTACTAGCGTGAACAATTCCTGAGGATGGTTCAAACTTCCTATTTTTGGGATACACACAATAATTGGTACCAATCACTTCAGAGCTTTCATCAAAATAGATAATGTCATTGCGCCCCTTCCACTGCAAAAAGGGAGTACAAAAATGTTATACAAAAAAATAATACACTAATAAACAAAAGTTAAACAATATAAAAGGTATAATAACCTAACAAGTATAAAAAATAAGTACAAAGCAGTACTAAATGAACAAGAAGTGCTGAGATGAATACGAAAGCAGTACAAACAATATATGCAAAGAAGTACAAACAGATGCATACATAATAACTTTGTGTGAGTGGGATGTGGTGACAATATTTATCTATTCTATTTTTGTTAACCAAATATGGGGGGGAGACCCCCCCCCCAACCCCCCTAATCTCTTACCCCAACACCTACCTCCAAAGTTCACATAAGATTAATTACTAATTAAGAAAACAAGACAGCACCAAAAAGTATAATATTTACAACTAAAATAATTGCACTACAAAGGATGGTACTAAAGAACTCACCGACAACTTTCCAAAGATCCAAGATCTAGGGTCCGGGCCACCTTTCTTCGAGATATCCAAATTAGCAAGTTTCATAAGCTTCGTAGGATCCATGTAGATGGTGCGGGGGAGCCTCTTATCTTTGCGGTCAATGGAGCGGTGGTCCAGACAGTCCAAATAAGCTAGAATAGGCGCAATAACACAACCAGGAAGAGCTCTCTAGTCTGCACCTGCTTTCTGTCAGGCTTCAATAGCAAGTCTCGGCTCGTCAATGGTCAGCTGACAAATCTTCATGTTTTTCAACTTGACAATGTCAAAGTCTTCAACCATTATCGCCTCCTTCTTCACACGCAGTGAATACCCTGGGCAGAAAAACGTGTTGTACAAAATCAGACCAAACACCTTCAGAGCAAGGCCATTCCTAACAGGATCATCGACAAGTTGCGAGAGAATATTCCGAAGCTCATCAGTTTTATATCTTTATTCCTTGGAATCCTAAGCTCATCCTTTAACTTCAATAAAGCAGCACCATAATCCTCTGAAGGCCTTGGAGGAGAGTCATCACCATTAGGCAGTGCAAAAAGCTTCTCAATGACATCTGCATTGATCTCCAGAACTTTGTTTCCACCAAGATCAAGGATCATGGTCCTAGGATCAATATTATACATCAGAAAACAACCAAGATGGCGATTAATGTTGTATTTTATCTTGAAGTCTTTGATATGACCAAGCTCAGAAGTATCAAGAACTTTCAAGTGACATTCCTTCAACAACGCAACACAAAGAGCGACCTCCTTCAAAGAGCACCTAATCGTGGTGTTGAAGCGCTTTTTTAGCCACCTTTTCAACTTTGTTGCTAGGCTCACCTTCTTCGCCTCTCTTCCTCTTGAAAGGCCTCTTCGCAAACTCATACTGAAAAACAATAAAAAATAACACAGATTAATAAATATGAAAATAACTATACACAAAAATGAAATTACAAAATAAAACTAGACTAAGAAATTTCAATGGAGAATATAAGAAGTACAGTAAATACACAATTGGAAGTTCAATCATAACATCAAAGGGAAGTACAGAATATATTATGCAAGAAACACTTGACAACAAATAATGAAATAAAAATTCACCTTCCCGATATCATCTCCAAAATCAGAACCCTCTTCAGAAACATAAGGTTCGTCATCATCGCCTTCTTCATCACCATCATCACCCTCATCGCACTCAAAATCATCATCCTTTGCAAAATGCACAGATTTGTGAGTAGCACGAGGTAACTTCTTTGTGCTACCTCTAGTTTGTTGGCCCTTGGATAAAACCTTCTCCTTACCATTAAGAACATCGGTCTTCTTCTTATCAACATGTGCCTTATCCTTGGACACAGCCTGGTTAGCTGCCTTCACCTTTTTTGCAGTAGCAGGGTTAAGATGTGCAGAGCTGCCTCTCTGAATAACTTTAGGACTTTTTCGTTTACCATCGACATCAGGTGATTGTTTAGGCAGAACACGCAGGCTTCTGCGTACTCGTGCATCAGGAGGTGTCTTTACCTTCCTACAAGTTTTCCTACTCTTTTATTTACAGGGACAGGGTTCACAGGACTCGGAGGGCCATCAGAAACACCAGCACTATCATGACCAACTATATCCGTGCATTGAGATGGAATATCATGCAATGCCTTCGAACTGCAATTTCGAGTAGCTGCTATTTTCTCCGCCACCCTTAACTTCTTAGCCTCTAGCTGATCAGCGACATCCTCGGGCTGAGTCACAGCCTCTGTCCCACCAACGGACGGTGACTGCGTCCCCGAAAGCTCTAAAGAGCCAATATCATGCTCACCCCTTCCAACAAGGCTAGAAGGATTGCTGGCAGGCTGACTTTGCCTGTCATTCAATGCCTTAGACCTCCGATTGCGAGAAGGAATATCCTCAGGCGTAATCACAGCAGGAGTGTCCTCAGACGTAATCGCAGCCTAATCAACCTTATTACCATCTTCTCCATCAACCTCTAAGCGAAGTTCAGATAGAACATCTGATATATCATTTTCTGATCGGGAAACAGAATCTTCTACAAACAAAATCAAATAAGACAAGGAATAAGTTTCAGACGCTGCAACACCGTCAACTGTATACGGAGCGCAAAAGGAAATAAATATAATTGATATAATAAACACAACAACAACATAAGTACTACACCAATGCTAGAAAGCAGTACAAAAATACAGAAAACAAAAGATTGGAACAATTGCAACAAGAAGTACAAAGGAAACTACTAAAGCAATACAACAATTGTGTTAGCACTACAATGCAATATGGGAAAATAAATAGCAATGTATTATCATGAGCAGTGTAAAAGCATATGTGTAAAAGAAATACATGTTGGCAATTCTAAACCCTAAAATCACAACAGTGATAAAAATATACAATAAAACTCACCACACTACAACATAAGGGAAAATTGTGAATAAAATAAGAAGTACAGATGTACTACACAAGTGAAGTACAACAATAACATGGAGGAGCAATACAAAACTACAACTCAGTGAAGTACAGAAAAATATTTCAACAAAAAAAAGCATCAAATCAGTGCATGGCATACAATAGACTTGTTGAAACATCAAACATATCTACTACACCTGAGAAATAAATAATCTCACATCCACAACCAATATAAAATAAATAAAAAAAGTGTGAATCCATGTCAAAACCACACATAAGCAAATCAACCCAACGAACAAAATTAAAAAAATGTACTACATGAACAGAACATCACAACCCCAAGTACCAGATCTTTGGGATGAACTTTGCGCCGAATCGGCAATGGGGCTCTTAGGCTGAGACGACATGCCTGTGGTTACACCAACCAAATCGATCTACAGGAAGAATGCTTACTTCACCAAGTATCAAAACCCTACCAAATCGACCACCACCAAGCTTCCCCTCTGCTGCGGACGAACACGGCTGCGCGCAAAATCAGAGCTAAGCATTAGAGACAAAGGGAGAGGCAAAAAAAGAGGAACAAATCAGAACTGCGACTGCGGCGGCGGCGATACCGAACTCCGCTTCACGCCATCTGTGGCGGATTCGCCGAGCGCCGTACCCAGCATGCGCAGCGGACAGGAGTGTGGGGATAAAGAGAAAAGGAAATGCAACGGAACTGGTTAAGAGGGAGGGGGTCGTGCGCGCGGTTGCAGCGGGCGGCGGTTGCTCGTAGCTGTGGTTTCTCGGCGGGGATCATGCAACGGTTGCGCGGCGAGGGGTCGAGCAGCGAATTCGTCGTCGAGGATCACTGTAGAGAGAGAGAGGAGGAGCGTCCGCGCGTGAGAGAAGAGGAAGGGAGAGAGATTTGGGCGGAGCGGGCGGGCGAACAGAGTAAATGCCAACTCTATGTAGTTATTGCTAGCAATTAAACTGAGACACGATTCGTTTCCAATTTTGAAAAACTAAGACAACCATAGCATTTCGAAAACACATTGGGATAAAACAGAATTCACAGAACAAAAATTAAAAATGATACCTAAATTTTTTATATCAAAACAAATACACATATTACAAAAATAATTTGAAAACAATTAATTAAAAACAATGCAACACAAAAATTTAACCTGGAAATAGCAGCAAGCTAATACACTAACCTACATGTCAAAGAAATTTATAGAAAGAAACTACTATGGCAAAGTTCTGCTATAGAAAAAGAAGTAGATGTTCTTTAAACAAGAAGTACATAGGGGAAAGCAGAAAGAAGTACAATATAGGGAAGTCCAAGATTATTGCAGAATATTATTCTATCATCAATTGTAGAATAGACGGCATGTATGTGTGTGTCTATATATATATATATATATATATATATATATATATATATATTATATTCTGCAATAATCTCGTACTTCTTCTGTAATACACGATCGTACTTCTTTTTCGTTAAGTCGGTACTGCTCTTTTTCTTTAAGTCGGTACAGAAAATTCTTAACTTATTTGTATTGTGAATTTTTCCAAATTTTTATATTTTTTATTATGAATTTTCAAAAAACAAAAATCATCACAAGTTGATTGAAAAGTGTTTTGAACGCAAATTTTACCCAATTCTCGGAATCGCGCAAATGATATACCGTTTTAAAGCTATTGAAATTTCCAAACGTTTTTATGTTTTAATATTTTCCAAATTTTGCATAGTTTTTTAACAATTTTGAAAATACTACAAATCAGTTTTTTTAAAAGATGATCATGGATCATTTTTGGATATCAAAATGATGCAAATGCTATGGCGTTGGAAAGGTACTGAAATTTACCATCTTTTTCGTGTATTAAAGTTTTTCAAATTTTACATAATTTTTGAGCAGTTTTGAAAATACCGACATTCATTCAAAATAGACGAACAATAATTTGATATTAATTTTTCAACCACTTCTTGCAATAGTGCAAATTATATACCGTTGGAAAGCTACTGGAATTAAAAACGTTTTCATGTTTTAAGTTTTTTCGTATTATGCATAGTTTTTGAACAGTTTTAAAAATACTAAAATCCGGTTATTTTAAAAGATGATCATTGATGTTCTTTGGACCTAGGAAGGATGCAAATGATATGGCATTGGAAAGGTACTAAAATTTAGCAAATTTTTCGTGTTTAACATTTTCTTAGCTCTTCGTTGTTTTTGAACAATATTCAAAATACCGAAATTTTTCCTTTTTTAAGAAAACAGAGTATTGTACTTCTGTGGAATATGAATTTCGTACTGCCGAATAAAAAAAATCTTGTACTGCTCAAAACGAGTAGGTCCATATTTTTTTATAGAACTCAACCTTCCTCCATGTGCATCGTGTATTTTCTACAGAATATGAGTTTCGTACTGCCCGGGATGAAGATGTGGTACTGCTTTTGTATAACTGTACCGTACTTCTTTTCGTGAACATGATACTACTTTTTCGTACCTCTATAGTAATTCTCTTGTAGATTTTAAATCATTAATTGGAATTGCGCAAATGATATATCGTTGGAAAGCTACAAAGAATCCCCGACTTTTTTGTATTGTAACTTTCTTCAATGTTTTGGTTTTTGAATTATGAATTATGAATAAACAGAAATCATCATAAGCTGATTGAAAAGTATCTTGCATGAAATTTTTTAACCACTTGTCGGAATGGAGCAAATTATATACCATTGGAAAGATACTGAAATTTCCAAACTTTTCCATGTTTTAAGTATTTTCAAATTCTGCACATTTTTTCAACAATATTAAAAATATTAAAATTCAAATCTATTATAAGATGATAATGGACGTTTTTTAGACCTTGAAATGATGCAAATGATATGGTGTTGGAAAGGTACTGAAATTTAGCAACATTTCCGTGTTTTAACCTTTTTCCAATTCTTTATGATTTTTGAAGAATATTCAAAATACTAAGATTTTTGCTGTCCGGAGAAAGCGGAGTATTGTACTTCTGTGAAATATGAGTTTCGTACCGCTCAGAGCGATTCAATGGTACTGCTCAAGATGAAACAATGGTACTTCCCTCTAAAAAAATACGGTGTAATGTTGGTACTTCTTAGAATTATTTAATGGTATTGTTTGATAATAAAAGTGTTTGTACTATCAAAATAAATAAATTGTCCCAAGATAAATAAATTGTACTTCCCAGAGTGAATAAATGGTACTGCTTGAGTTATTCAATGGTACTTCCTGATAATAAAAGTATTTTGTACTTCTAAAATAAATAAATAGTATTGTACTGCCCAAAATAAATAAATAATACTGTTGAGAGTGAATCAATGGTACTGCCGGAAGTGATTGAGTGGTACTGCCGGTCGAAGAAATCACAAATTTGGCATCGAAAGAGTGCCTCCTTGGATATTATGTTCTAATAAGATTTCAAAGTTATGCCTCCTGATATAACTCGTTTGTTTGGTTTGAGGACGACTTCAATGCATTATTGCCCTTGTAATTAAGTAGTATTGCTCAACTATTTCCTCTTCTTTTTCACAAACATGAACTATTTCCCTGGTAAGTTTCAGCGAGGAGAGGACCATGGAGCGCTGCAGCTGCCTGCATGTCGATCGCGGTGAGTGCAGTGCGGCGAGCAGAGCAGAGCGACGAGAAATGATAATGGCGGAGGAGTCTGACTAACTGATTGACGAGCGAGCGAATCCCCGACCGGACCATGGGTGTGTTAGCTTTGCCCAAGGATCAACACACATGAACTCAAGGTGGAAGAACACACACGTTTAGCACCACACATCTTGTGCTCTTTCTCAGTATATTTTCTACGCCCCATACAAATAAATTGGATTACATGGGATTAAATAGCGAGCGGCCAAAACGCACCCACTAACCACTACTCCCTTCCATGCATACGTTCTGAACTAACACAACTAACTCACTTGCACACGCAGCCTATTCTTAAGAATTGACTCGACTTTACGTGCAGCCCTCAACAGTAGCTCAACGCTCTTAGAACTAGTTTCCTGGCTTGGCAACATACTAATCCTCACGCTCTATCAGTTGCACGCATCGCCTAGTTAACAATTAGTCCATGATAAACTACTGGCTAACAAGATTAGTTCCAACAGGGTGGTGGCTGGTTTCTTTCTGGAGCGCGGGCGGCCATGTCTCCCCTCCTCCTCTTGCTCCTGCCACAAGCACCTGCTTGTTTCCAATGGAATTCTGTCGCCACCTATCCATTGTGCTCTCCACCGTTCGTGTGCATGCAAGACTAATTTCGCTAGTCAGGAGCGGCCAGCCTGGTGAGGACGAAGACGTGCTACCATGACGTGTTCCAGGCGATGTTTGTTGCCCCTCAAGGCACGCCCGCCACCTGCTCGACGAACGTCCTCCTTAGTTGCATGCCCATGTTCTCTCCTGAACCCACTAAGCGTGGCCACCTCGTACGGGAAACACACTAGCAAGACAGCAGTGTCCTGCAGTCGGGCATCCTGCAGTCTGCATGGCACGGGTGAAGGAGGCCCGACTCCGCCGTGCAGGAGGGAGGCCGGGCGTGCAGGTGCATAATATTCCCGTATTATTAGCAGAATAACTATTCTGCTAAATTCGCATAAAAACTATTCTGCTAATACTTTGTAACAGCCCAGATTTCACAAAATTTGCAATTTTTGTTTTCGGTGTGAATTGTTTGATTGTCTGATTTGTTTGCGGTGTTTGCATCCCCGATTTTTCGATCGGCGATTATTCCCCCCCCCCCTCTTATCTCGTACCGGACGGAGACCGACCCTTGCCACCCTGACACTCGACCTTTCCGACACCGGGTTTCACCCGATCACCGTCGCTAAAACCGCACAAGACCAGCCGTAGCCAACGGATCGAAAAACTCCGTTTAATAATTAAATGGGATATTTTTATAGCGCGCCGGAAAGTGTTCTCAGAACAGTTCCAGCGCGAGGTGAACGCCGCCGGATCGACGCGTTGATCACGCAGCTCGAATTTTTACCCGAATCGGAGGTCCTGCGGACGCCCGGCGATCAGAAACGTAAACACCGCGCGCGCGAGAGAAAATCCGAGGATATTTTTGCAAACTGCCAGCCACCTTGGCTATATAAAGACCACCACTCTCCCACCCCTTTCTAGGGTTACCCCTAAGCCAAAATTGCAGCCACCCCCCTAGAAAATTGCCAGATCTGCCCAATAACCCCTCTAATCTCGAAACCCTAGCCTCAGCCCTCGATCTGGACCGTCAGATCCAGATCGGAGGGCTCAGATCGCGCCCCGGAGGCATTCAGCCTCTCCATCGCGAGTTCGGGCCCCGCAGGACCCAACCCCCGCCGTCGTGGGCCGAACCAGGCCGCGCCGCCCGCCGCGCTCGTCGGAGCCACCGCCGCGCCGCCTCCTCCGGTGGGCGAGCCGCCGCCCGCCGGCAGCAGCCGGACGCCTCCTCCTCCCCCGTGCCCCTCCTCTCCTCCTTCCATTTCCTCTTCTCTCCCATCTCCTCACCTCCCTCCTTTTCCTCCCCTCGCAGAGCACAGCCGTCGGCCGCCATTGGAAGCCGCCCGAGGTCGGGCCGCCACCGCGGAGCTCCGCCGAACCGAGACCTCGCCGCCGCCGCGCCTTGCCTCCCGGCCGCCCGGATCCGGCGACCTCCTGCACCGCCGCGCGTGGAGCCAACCACCTAGTCCCTCCGTCGCGCCGCTCGTCGCCGGACAGCGAGCTCGCCGCCGCGGTCATCGTCCTGGAGAGGACCAGGGCGAGCCCAGCCGGCCTCCTCGCTTCCAGGCCCAGCCCAGCCAGATGTCGGCCAGACCCCTCATGGGCTGCTGTCTCCAGCCGCCAGATGGGCCAAGCCCAACTGGGTGAGGGCCAGTGCTCTTTTTTTTCCTAGACTCTATTTTATTTTTTCTAAGTCCTGTGTAAATTGTGCTGCTGATTCAATTTTGTGCCGTAATTTGCGAGTAATCCGTAGCCCGTATCACGTTGCTCCCAAAAGGAAAATTGCTTAGAATTATGTGTACTTCAGTTCATCTTTTGTGAGCTTTTTTATTTGAGGTCATCTTGATGTTGTTAATCACAGTTGAAGTGGGCATCAGACTGTTAACTGCTATTATTCCTGTTATGTGCTGCTGTTGTTATTTTATTGCAAGTTTGCTTGATGATTGTGACAAATCCATGAGGCCTATTGCATTGATTCTTTTTGCATACTGTTAAGCATCATGTCTACTTCCATTTTATGTATTGCATTGTCATGTTAGTATTCCTGGTCATAGTTATATTCTGCTCCAAAGTTGCTATGCCGCCGTTCCTGAAAGCCACCTCTGTTTTTCTCTAAGTCTGTAACTTTCCGATGCCATGTTGCACGTTTAATATCTTTTGATCTGTTATGCCTATGACCTTGATTCTTTTTTGTACCTGATCACCATCATGTCTAGTTCATGCCCATATATTTCTATGTCATGTTGCTGCACTTTTGCATATAAATTTACCCTTGTTTGTACAGCATGAAAATAACAGTTTCTTCCCTTTTTTCTTGATTTTCACTAAGTCCTAGACCAGTAATGTTTTATTGCATTTTTCTTGGGCTATAAACAGTTGTTCATGATGCCTTTTTGCATCATTCCTTTTGCCATGCCTTCCCTGCCATGTCTACTTTAGTTGCATATCATTTGTGAGCATGTTTGCATTCATTATCATGTTTATGCATTGCTCTAAAGTGTGCTTCCTGATGTTGGCAGATTGTATTCAAAACTTGTTTTGCTTATATCTTTTTAACCGTAACTCCGTTTGGAGTATTCTTTATATGTAACTTGATTAGTTTTTCATGTACTTTGTTTTTATGCTATTGTTTGCTTCTGCTAACCAACGTAAAATATGGTTTAGGGAAGAACAGTACCAATTACTTAAATTGTCGTGCGGCACTTAGTGGTATGCCATGTTTAGGTTGTGCCTCACTTGTAGCTAAACAACTTGAACCGATTCTAAATGTGCGGTATCGTCGTGTGTGAAGAGTACTCCACTTAAATTATTAGTGACCACTCTCGACGGTAGATGCTATGTCTCGTGTTGCTTCTTGTTGATGCTTGATCGTGTTTGCTTCGTAGTAATAGATGCTTCCTCGTTGATTTATTTCCAGTGTTTACCATCTTATGTGCTTCCGCGGGTACCTTCGGAGACGATGCGAGCTTGCGATCAACTACACCTTCGGAACCCGACTTATCAACAGGCGAGGCTATACATTACATATGATCCATTCTATTTCAACCAGCGGTTTGAATTCTAGTCTAGGATAGGTTTGATGTTTGATCCTACCACATGTTTACAGCCTCTCTTAAACCGATACAGCCATGTACCCTCCCAGAAAACCATGTACTGCTATGTTACTATTGCTCGTTGCTCAGCCCCTGCTTAGTATGCATGCTTAGGATGCTACGATGTTACCCTGTTACTCCTTGGTTTGGGCTATCACATTATTATATTATATTGTTGATGATGATATGATTATTATAAATGTTGACTATATTCGACAAAGGATGGAAGGTCTAGGCTATCCAGCCCCGACGCTTTGTTCCATTCGAGTCACCTAGGATCCGAGTTCCGGGTATTGGTTTTAAGACTGAGCGTGCCTAACCGCGTGTGGGATTTTATGGGGTCCCTTTTTCTTACCTACCTAGCTTCAAACATTTCTAGTGGTGGCCCAAGCTGATTTACCATTTGAAAACCATGCATATATGTCTGTCAGGTAGCTCCTGGCAGACATCCTTTTACAACAACCTAGGCCAGCGGGGACATAGTTTCCTTGTTGGTCCAACCTGTCCCGCTGAAGACCCGGCCTCATGTGAGAATTACCGGCAATCCAAACCTGCGACAGACGGTAGAGACCAGATCGAGAGCGCGGCCGGCTCCTGAGTTGGATGTCCACCGGGGGCCACCCGGATTTGTTCGTTGTTAGCTAGAGGGACCTGTCGTACCGGATCTCTCGGAACTAAATCATAAAATGGTTTCCTATGATGGGTAGCAACTGAGAGTGATGGGCGTGCGTGCGGAGCCTTGTAATGGGCAGTTGGTACACCCCTGCAGGGTTAAATCTTTTCGAGAAGCCATGTCCGCGGTTATGGACGACTTGGAACCTAAGTCTTGTTCATGGATAACATCAACTGAATCATATTTAATAACTTGATCAACGTGTGTGTGCCTTGGCTGCTTATTCTTCGTCGGGATGCGAAAAGGAGGACAAGGATAGGATAGTTGTTATGATTGCGTAAGTAGGTGATAGCAAGACTTGTTGGAGGCGATGCCTCATCGAATGCTTGGCTTCATATCTTACTCTCTAGATCGTTAGCCACTTCATAAATGCTAGTGCGGCAGCAACCTCACCACTTACCCCATCCTTACCGTAAACTACTAGTTCTCCTAGAATAACGATTGATGAAGTCCTTGCTGGGTCAGTTGACCACTACAGTTGAATGCTGAGTACTTTTGTACTCATGATACTACCCCCAAACTCTTTTCAGGGTTCTTGATCGACAACAGGTACGGTGATCGACGTTTCACGTGGAGATTCGACGACGACTAGTTAGGCGGATACCGACGGAGGGCCTGGACTCATGTGGTTATGGGGATCTATGTTTTTCTCTTTGCCAGTAGGAATTTGATTGTAGTCTGTACTCAGACATGTATCTTCCATTGATGTATTGTATTAAGGCAGTTGTCTGCCGATTGTATGAGATGTTGTACCCTTATAGTTGTAATGTTGTGATATCATGTTGGAAATCCGGGGCATATGGCTTTGTCATATGTCGCGGTGGGACCGATATGTGCTTCATCCCCGGATCTGGATGGAAACATCTAGATCTAGAACAGTACCGCATATCAGGCCTTACTACTTGGTATGAGAGCCTTACCGACCGTAGGATCCCTTCTCTGGCCGAAGTCGAGTCTAGAAAAAAACTATTTTGTAGTTACTAAGTTAGTTATCGGAGAGTAGGAATCTTTTTACTCCTTACCCTTGCTCTGGTCAGGACAAGTGTCATAAGTGTTTTATTCTGGCCTTATCCCCTTCAAACTCTAGGATCTCGATGAGTGTGGAGTATCGGAACCGTTACAATGCCTTGCTTGCAGCGTATTGTCTCGATTCCGATCTCATGTTTGGGAAATCATGTAGTACCTTTAGTTCTTCCGACTCTGGGTAAACATCTTGGTCGTCCGTTGACCCCATTCATCTTGCCTAGTATCCTCACTATTTGAGTGAGAATGCTTCTCTTGATCGTCGCTTGGACTTTTGTTCTTCCCCTTGATCTCCCGATGGTTTCGTTTTTCGACGTTGCCGTCTCCCTGCGGAAATTTATCTCGACAGAAGTTCGACGTCGACATGGAGCAGAGTCCCTTGTTGGTGGTGTTGAACATCGTCGACTCTTTTCTCTCCCCCCCTCTCCCCCGAATCGTCCAGGATCTCGGGACGAGATCCCTTGTTGGTGGTGTTGTATTGTAACAACCCAGATTTCACACAAATTAAAAAATTTGTTTTCGGTGTGAATTGTTTGATTGTCTGATTTTTTTGCTGTGTTTGCATCCCCGATTTATCAATTGGCAATTATTTCCCCCCCCCCCTCTTATCTCGTACCGGACGGAGACCGACCCTTGCCACCCAGACACTCGACCTTACTGACACCGGGTTTCACCCGATCACCGTCGCGAAAACCGCACAAGACCAGCCGTAGCCAACGGATCGAAAAACCCCGTTTAATAATTAAATGGGATATTTTTGTAGCGCGCCAGAAAGTGTTCTCAGAACGGTTCCAGCGCGAGGTGAACGCCGCTGGCTCGACGCGTTGATCGCGCAGTTCGAAATTTTACCCGAATCGGAGGTCCTGCGGACCCCCGGCGGTCAAAAACATAAACACCACGCACGCGAGAGAAAATCCGGGGATATTTTTGCAAACTGTCAGCCACCTGGGCTATATAAAGACCACCACTCTCGCATCCCTTTCTAGGGTTTCCCCTAAGCCAAAATTGCAGCCACTCCCCTAGAAAATTGCTAGATCTGCCCAATAACCCCTCTAATCTCGAAACCCTAGCCTCAGCCCTCGATTTGGACCGTCAGATCCAGATCGGAGGGCTCAGATCGCGCCCCGGAGGCAGCCAGCCTCTCCACCGCGAGTTCGGGCCCCGCAGGGCCCAACCCCTGCCGTCGTGGGTCGAATCGGGCCGCGCCGCCTCCTCCGGCCGGCCAGCCGCCGCCCGCCGGCAGCAGTCGGACGCCTCCTCCTCCCCCGCGCCCCTCCTCTCCTCCTTCCCTTTCCTCTTCTCTCCCATCTCCTCACCTCCCTCCTTTTCCTCCCCTAGCAGAGCACAGCCGTCGGCCGCCATTGGAAGCCGCCCGAGGTCGGGCCGCCACCGCGGAGCTCCGCCGAGCCGAGACCTCGTCGCCGCCGCGCCTTGCCTCCCGGCCGCCCGGATCCGGCGACCTCCTGCACTTTCGCGCGTGGAGCCGGCCGCCCCGTCCCCTCCGTCGCGTCACTCATCGCCGGACGGCGAGTTCGCCGCTGCGGTCATCGTCCTGGGGAGGACCAGGCCGAGCCGGTCGCCACCGACGTGGCCACGTGGGCCGAGCCCAGCCGGCCTCCTCGCTTCCATGCCCAGCCCAGCCAGATGTCGGCCAGCCCCCTCATGGGCCGCAGTCTCCAGCCACCAGATGGGCCGAGCCCAACTGGGTTGTGACGCCCCCAAAATCAAGCCGTGTACAGTAATCATACACGCAAGGTACACGATCGAGATTAGGGACTCACGATGAGATATCACATCACAACTCTACAAATAAAATAATACAAGCTGTTTATTACAAGCCCGGGGCCACGAGGGCTCAAATACAACAGCTCCAGAGCACAAAGTTAGCGGAAGCAAAAGTATCTGAGTATAGACACAAGGTACACATGATCTGCCTTAATAAGGCTAGCACAAAAACAACATATCGAAAAGGCGAGGCCTCCTGCCTGGGAATCTCCGAACTACTCCTGGTCAAAGGGGAACTCAACGTCGTAGAAGGCATCGGGAATCTTCACGTTGCGGTGGTCGGCATTGGGATTGATGTGCGAGGTAATGATAGTGATTTCTCGCCCTTCGTTGGTAAACCCCAAGTGGAAGGCGTGATGTAGCACAACAGCAAATTTCCCTTAGTAAATATACCAAGGTTTGTCTCCAGTAGGACTCCAGAGATGATAAGTAGGTGTCAGCGGCGCAACTGACGCGGACCTGCACACAGACACAAATAACTTTGTTCCCAACGAAGTTCAGAGAGGTTGTCAATCTCTCCGGTCTTGTTGTTCACAAAGGATCAAACGCAAGGGATAATGATAGCAACTGAAAGTAAAAGCAGAAAAGTAAATGAGCGTGTAAACAGTAATGAGGATATGGACCGGGATACGTGATATTCACTAGTGATGTCTCTCTCCCAAAAGACGATAAAACTGCTATGCGAGGTGAACAAATTACAGAAGGGCAATTGACAGGATTATGAACGCACCGCAATGCTAACTATGCTACAAAAGAAAGGAAGAGGCTCAAAAGCACGGGCAGTACGCCAAAATAAGTAGACCGAAATCCAACTGCATCTACTACTAATCATCCACCTTGAGATATCTATCCAGAACATCTCGCTGGTATTAAGTTGCGAGCCCCACCCAAAGTGTAAACCCAAAGCAACAGACAACTGCATTAAAAATCACTTTGCGTAAAGTAAACAATCCTTGCAACCGCGGTTACAAGCATCGTTGTTTTCCCCCTTGTGGCAACAACACATCCCCTAGACTCATGTTTCTGTCACTCAAGCGTGTCATCGAGGGGCATGAACCCACAATCGAGCAAAACGTTCCCTCTTGGGGTTACTACCTACTACTTGGCCAAAGCAATAAACAACAACGGAGAACATGCAAGAATTACTTAGGAACAAAAATATAAGAGATAAGAACCAAATATATTACTCAATCACAATCTGAACATAATCTCATAATCCATCAGATCCCATCAAACTCAGCATAGCAACAACAGAAAGATTACAAAAGTGTCTCAATCATGTAGGGCAGCTCACGAGGTCTAAACCATGAAGAACAAAGAGGGGAGGAGAACATCACAAAGCTACTGATCACGGACCCATGGTCCAAGGAAAACTACTCACAAGACATCCGGGAAGCATCCATGGTGGAGAGGAGACTCCTGGAGGTCAACCCTCCCTCCGGCAGGGTGCCGGGAAGAGGTCTTCTGGTGCTCCCGATCTCGGAAGCGCGGCGACGGCGGAACAGAGGCGAGATCGCGAAAAAGGGTTCTGTCCTTGAGGGTTTCACGTCACGGGGAATATATAGGCGAAGGGGGGCAGCCAGAGGTGGACCAGGGGCCCCAGGCGCCCCCCTGGCGTGGCCCAGGGGGTGGCCGCGCCGGGTGGCCGCCTGGGCCACCCCTGGCTCCCCTCTGGCCCCACTCGGGCTCTTCGCGAAGCTTCCTGTACGCTGATTTTTCCTATATTTTTCCCGGAATTTTTCAGGCACTTTTATATGGGGGAAAACTGAAATAGAAAAACAGCAGAAAACAGGAACTGGCACTGTGGTGCACTGAGTTAATAGGTTAGTCCAAATATGATCAAAAGTGTATGAAAGTGTATCTAGATCATAGCAATATCACACAAAACATGCATGGAGCAAGCAGAAATTATAGATACGTTTTGGACGTATCAACATCCCCAAGCTTAATTCCTGCTCGTCCTCGAGTAGGTAAATGATAACGGCATACTTTCTGTGGTGACATGCTAGGAACCATATAAGAACTTTGAAAAGTAAAGCAATCAAGGTTAGAGATTCAATTCAAGTCATAACATGCAAGAGTCTATATTAGCATTGAAACAAGTAACAAAAAGAACATTAGGTGCAAGAGCTCTCGCTGTCCGTGACTCGAATGTCTCCAAATGGTGTTTGCGTGCAAGAAGGGGGATAGGGAATACGAAAAAAAACATTTATTTGTTGAGAACTCAATCTACTAAAGTTTCACACTTGGTCTTTTTCTGGAATCTTATCTTGACTCGTCCCCAGACCACTAGCCAGGTACAAGTCAATTTGATCCACTCCTTTTTCAATATTTTGAGCATCATGCAATGGATGAGCGTAAGCACGAGAGTTGACACTTTGGATGGCAAAGAGAGAAATAGTGTGGAGGAGGAAGAAAAAAAGGGTGAGAAAGGCTCACATCAATGAGGACAATCATAGGCAAGAGATGCCAAATGATAGATATGATGTGAGGAGTAGGGATTGCCATGCAACGGATGCACATACGAGCTAGGAAGCTCTCCAATGGAACTATTGGGGGTGCATCTAACTTGCTCGCTCATGAAGATCTAGAGCTCGTTTGAGGAGGCTCGTCCTTGGAATATGCAAGCCAAGTTCTATAGTGTGAAGGTCCCCACATAGCTATATGCATAATGATCATCTCTATGGAGTACAAGGATATAAAGGGAGTACTAGTGTGGATCTCTCAAAAGGATAGTAGTGTCGCCCCTTTCTCTCTTTTTATTTCTTTTTCTCTTTTTTCTATTTTTTTGTATTTTTTTGTGGCCTCAATGGCTCTTTCTATTTAACTCTCATTTGTCCTCTTTGGGATCTTTTATTGTGTCCACTTTGGGATCTTTTCCTCACTTAAGGGCAACACTCTATTTTACAAGAAGGTAAAGGAGATCTTTCACACTTTACAAGGTACTCAAAATCATAAAGAAGATGTAACTATCATGATGTATGCAATGTATGTCGCTGCCAGTGTAGCAGGAACATGTATGACATGAAGATCAAGTCATGAAGTGGTGGATGTTGCATGGAAATATATCTCGGAAAGGCTATGGAAATGCCTTGATAGGTAGGTATGGTGGTTGTTTTGAGGAAAGATATAAGGAGGTTTATGATGACAGAGCATATCATGCCAAGGGTTTGGATGTACCGGCAAAGGTGGACACCAACTCTCGGAGTGAGAAGAAGGCAATGCACGGCACGGGAGAGGCTAGCAAAATATGGGAAGGTGGAAGTGTCAACTTTCAATACTTACATTAGTCTGAAGAACTCATGCACTTATTATCGGTAACTCTCAATCTAATAAGGAGGTTCACAAAGAGACAAGTACCCCGAGGAGGAGTGTATGGGGGTTTGGTTATCCTTGCGCATCCTCGACTCATGGTACGTGAGTGTACTCTAATATTCGATCCCTCCAAAGATTAGTGATCCATCTAGTAGCTAGAGTTCTCAACTAGTTTTGTAGGTTTTGAAAATACACACGGATTGCCCAAAATACGACACCTATCACTAATAGGCTAGAGCTCTTGACACCAAAAGTTCAAACATTACTCATATCAAAACTTCAAAACTATTGCAAGTTACTACTAGAATTAAATAGCAACCTCAATTACCTACTTCCAAGACAAAACACAACTCAGTGAAACAACCAACTCTCTTTAACAAGATAAACATGAAAACTAAAAAGAGTTCCAGCAACAGACTAAACAAAAGCCAAGTCTCTTGCTAAATACAAACTAAGACTAAAACTAAACATGGCAGCAGCTATGAAAAGATAAAGAACACACAACAGCAAAAAGATAAGCAGGAAAAATCCTATGATGTGTTCTAGATTTTGAAAGTGGAGCGTGTTTCTCTCCCACACAAAGTAAGACGGGGTCTAACTTGTTATGAACAGCAAGAAAAACTAAAGAAAACTAAAAATAAAACCTAAGAGCGAGACGCTCCAAGCATAGCACATAACGCATGAAGTGATAAAAATATAGGGAGACGAAGGACGAACTGATGATTGTTGATGGAGAAGGGGATGCACGGGGGCATCCCCAAGCTTAGATGCTTGAGTCTCCTTGAATATTTATTGGGGATGCATGGGGGCATCCCCAAGCTTGAGCGCTTGACACTCCTGTATCTTCTTTCATCATCTTCCATCGCACACTTGAAAACTCCCTTCATACATAACTCATCATAAGCTGATTAGAGAGGTTAGTACCCTTAATAAAATAATTTTTACCCACTGGATAAAAAGATATTCTTGAAGAGCTACTGTTTCTCAAGAGTGCCAAAAAGTTTTTGCAAAGAAAAAGCAAGCTTAAGGTTTGCAAAATTTAGGAGAGACAAAACGTGGCAGAATCTGTGAAAAACAGAACAGCAGGTAGTAAAGAATTTTTTAGGGGCACTTCTGCAACTCAAATCAAAAAACTCAGAACATACAAAAGTTTCACAATTGTATAGAGCACGCTGTCAAAAAAATGCAGATCAAAAAGATGATCTGGTGATTTGATTCGAATTTTTCTGTCAAGGGACAGAATCTGTTTTCTGGACAGCATGTCACAACTTTTGCTTCCCTTATCATAAGAGGCTATAACTTGGCACAAAGCTGAAAAATAAAGATACAATGATGTTGCTACAGTAGTAACAAACATCAAGACACAACAAAATCAAAAAATAAAACCTAAATTCGTTGCGGGCTGCCTCCCGAAAGCGCTTTCTTTTATGCCTTTAAGCTAGGCATGATGCAAAAGATCAAGTTGTAGCAATCGAATCATTATCAAGATCATCAAAAAGCTATTCAATTGTACAACTAGTCTTAAGAGGTCTTTCAAATAAAGGCCTAATGAAGATACTTCTAGGGAGAAAACCAAAAGGCGGAAAATCAATGGAAGATTCATATATAGAATTATCAAAGAGAGGTATTTCTTCCAAAGTTTTCACGGTTTCAACTTCTTTAGCAATGGGTGGTTTATTTTTAGGTCGGGGAACCCTAGGGACATAATTGAATTTAGGTTCCCTTCTTGCTGAAGTCTCTACCTTTTTTGGTTTGATTGAGGAAAAAGTAGTTCCTAGAGTATTAATGATTTCCTCAATCTTATCAATCCTAGAAAGATCCGTATCACGGGATTTGATGACCTCCAAAGTTTTAATAATTTTAAGCATGGAGCTATCAAGCCTATTCAAATTCCCTTGAATCTTGCGATCCAACTCATGTATCCTAGTTATACTTGGTATTTCTAACTCTATCTTTTCAAGTTTCTTCATAATGTGAGCTAGAGTTATATCTTCTTGTATGCTAGCAATAGGGAGATTTCCAACAAGATTTTCAATAACATTAAGAGAATCCCAAATCGGGGCTTCCAGGAAATTCCCATTGATAGAAGTATCTAATATGAACCTATTCCAAGGAGTAATCCCGACATAAAAATTTCTAAGCAGGGTAGTAGTGGATTGCTTCTTGGTGGCTCCTTTTTGAGAATCATTAATTCTATACCAAGCATCTTTTAAACTTTCACCACCTTTTTGTTTAAAGGTGAGAACCTCTGTCTCAACAGAGGCAAAAGGGCCAGACATAATGGCAACTACTAGCAAGATAAATCATTTTTTTTGTGATTTTTGAAATAAGACTCAAAGATAAAAACTGAAAGGTAAAATAACAAGACTAAAAAACAAAGGTAAAGGGTAGTGTGCAACTACCCTATCTTAGCACTCGGAGTCCCCGGCAACGGCGCCAGAAATTTGGCTTGATGTGCGAGGTAATGATAGTGATTTCTCGCCCTTCGTTGTTAAACCCCAAGTGGAAGGCGTGATGTAGCACATCAGCAAATTTCCCTCAGTATAGATACCAAGGTTTGTCTCCAGTAGGACTCCAGAGATGATAAGTAGGTGTCAGCGGCGCAACTGACGCGGACCTGCACACAGACACAAATAACTTTGTTCCCAACGAAGTTCAGAGAGGTTTTCAATCTCTCCGGTCTTGTTGTTCACAAAGGATCAAACGCAAGGCATAATGATAGCAACTGAAAGTAAAAGCAGAAAATTAAATGAGCATGTAAACAGTAATGAGGATATGGACCGGGATACGTGATGTTCACTATTGATGTCTCTCTCCCAAAAGACGATAAAACTACTATGCGAGGTGAACAAATTACAGAAGGGCAATTGACAGGATTATGAACGCACCGCAATGCTAACTATGCTACAAAAGAAAGTAAGAGGCTCAAAAGCATGGGCAGTACGCCAAAATAAGTAGACCGAAATCCAACAACATCTACTACTAATCATCCACCTTGAGATATCTATCCAGAACATCTCGCTGGTATTAAGTTGCGAGCCCCACCCAAAGTGTAAACCCAAAGCAACAGACAACTGCATTAAAAATCACTTTGCGTAAAGTAAACAATCCTTGCAACCGCGGTTACAAGCATCGTTGTTTTCCCCCTTGTGGCAACAACACATCCCCTAGACTCATGTTTCTGTCACTCAAGCGTGTCATCGAGGGGCATGAACCCACAATCGAGCAAAACGTTCCCTCTTGGGGTTACTACCTACTACTTGGCCAAAGCAATAAACAACAACGGAGAACATGCAAGAATTACTTAGGAACAAAAATATAAGAGATAAGAACCAAATATATTACTCAATCACAATCTGAACATAATCTCATAATCCATCAGATCCCATCAAACTCAGCATAGCAACAACAGAAACATTACAAAAGTGCCTCAATCATGTAGGGCAGCTCACGAGGTCTAAACCATGAAGAACAAAGAGGGGAGGAGAACATCACAAAGCTACTGATCACGGACCCATGGTCCAAGGAAAACTACTCACATGACATCCGGGAAGCATCCATGGTGGAGAGGAGACTCTCGGAGGTCAACCCTCCCTCCGGCAGGGTGCCGGGAAGAGATCTTCTGGTGCTCCCTATCTCGGAAGCGCGGCGGCGGCGGAACAGAGGCGAGATCGCGAAAAAGGGTTATGTCCTCGAGGGTTTCACGTCACGGGGAATATATAGGCGAAGGGGGCAGCCAGAGGTGGACCAGGGGCCCCAGGCGCCCCCCTGGAGCGGCCCAGGGGGTGGCCGCCTGGGCCACCCCTGGCTCCCCTCTGGCCCCACTCGGGCTCTTCGCGAAGCTTCCTGTACGCTGATTTTTCCTATATTTTTCGCGGAATTTTTCTGGCACTTTTTATATGGGGGAAAACTGAAATAGAAAAACAGCAGAAAACAGGAACTGGCACTGTGGTGCACTGAGTTAATAGGTTAGTCCAAATATGATCAAAAGTGTATGAAAGTGTATCTAGATCATAGCAATATCACACAAAACATGCATGGAGCAAGCAGAAATTATAGATATGTTTTGGACGTATCAGGGATCTCATGCTCCTGGACTCCAAAGCTCCAACGTCGACTGCAGCGGCCGATCAGGCAAAACAAAAAAAGGGGGGAAATAAAGCAGGTGAGTATCTAGCATACCCGCGAGTCTTACGTCCGCTACTAAGCATTTATGCATTGTATCAAAATGAAGGGGAGGCTATATATAGTGGACTGCAAGATAGAAATCAGAATAAGGGTAGGAAGCTAGGCCTATCGAAGACTAGCATCTTCCAACGAGTCTTGCAGCATGAGGTTAGAATTAGCCAACAGTTTATATAAAGCATAAAGTAACAATGCAGCAGAAGTTGCTGCAACATTGTATAATAGTAAGTTGTAATAATTAGCAATGCCTCCGAGATCACCTCCTCGACATCCCAGCGAGGAAGAAAACCCGGAACCATACATTTTAATAATAATAGTTTGTAGTGGTAAGATCCAGCTTCAGCATAAAGCGTCCTGTTACCGTGGACACGGCTATTCGAATAGATTAATCTTCCCTGCAGGGGTGCACTTGTGTTACACTACACGCACGGATCTCCAGGGTGGCGGGCACCTTGTTAGGGAACGCTCCATCGAGGCTATCCGACACTCCGTAGCCCATCTTTCAAACTCAACAGAGAGGCCATCCGCCGGTCTAAATCCTAAGTACGCCGGGCCTTGGACCCCAACCCGAACGTACTCCTGCATGGTGCGTGGCTGGCCGGTGAAGTTGAAGAAAATCCAAATAAGACACCACCGCGCGAGAAAATAAGACAACACCACTTCCCGGCAATCAGCCCGCAGTACTGCTGACGTCTGAAGAGTCCTCGGACAACACTACGAAGCAGAGGAGCCCATAACTCGTAATTCCCACAGGTAGGTAGTGCGTACATTGCATATAGCCAACTCAAGACATCCACTGAACCATTTAGCATTTTAATTAACCTGCGTGACAACCGTTATCGTTGCCTCGACTTAACTGACCGCGGACAACAACAGCAGCCAGGACCACCAGTACATCGGTGCCTGCCCTGTCGTCCCACCAAGTCTATGTGGTTACCAACAAGGTGAACCATCTCCTTACCTTGTCTCGCGTGTGCTCCTGGAGGAGCTCGACTTTCGTGGTTTGGTAACTCTCGCGGCCAACGATCAGGGGCCAAGCACACCGGTACACTGGTCGTACCATCCCTGTCGTCCCGTCGCAATACCTCTCGCGGGTACCGTTAGTCGCCCGACTTCTTACCTTTAAGGACACCAGTTGGTTCGAGTTCCTACCATTAAGTGAAACCAGGAGGTATCACCCTCGATGGCACACTTAAAGAGGTTTGACAGAGATATCAGCGGAATGAACTAAAGAGGTAAACCTCGTATCATCCCGGTGATGCTACGCTACTGAGCCGACGAGAGTGAAATACGAGTTCGTCCACTCGTAAGTCAAACTCGAAGCGACTCGGCAGAGTCTCGCCATTGTAGGTTCCCTAGGGCGTCTGCATTGATCCGTACCTGTTGCAGTTGTAATATATCGTTCCCGCGATCACTCCCAGAGTGGTCACGGCCCGCTATTCTAAACCTAACTAACAATGCGCAGGGTTTACTGCTGAATAATGTATAAGTAATAATAGGCACCATAGCATTAAAGGAAGGTACATCAAGGGGCTACAATGACAGGCTATGCAATTGAATAGGTAAGCAACGTAGCAGCAGCAGTAACAATGCCTAGTGCAAGAAATGTACGGAAAGATAGGCGATATCTGGGGAAGAGAATGGCTCTGCTTGCCTGGAAGCTCGCGGAAGGGGTACGATCGTCGACGACGTAGTCGATCACACGGGCGTCGACAGCGGTCGCCGGGTCTAACGGAAAATAAGAGGGGGGAAGAAACAATAAATACACGACAATAATAGCAATACAAATACCAGACATGGCAAGCGCAATGTTAACGGTATTCTAACGCAGCGCAACGTGTTTTTCTTGGAGCGGGAATTCATTCGGGGATGAACTGGCATCTCCAGGTGATTACCGGACAGGGTGTCCGGAGGGGGGAGATATCATGCCGGAGGTGTCGTGGACATCCGGCACATGTGTAGGTGGTGTATCCGGGTTAGTTGATCTATTCCGAACAACTTTCGTGTTCGAAATAAATTCATCCGGGTACTTTAGCAGTACCGGACAATTTATCCGACAGACGGTCCGGAGGGGGACGGTTCGAGGTTCGGTACGTTAGAGGGGTGTGGTAGACGAACGGATAGCATATGCGTGTTCGTTATATTTTTCTGATCAATTTTGATGTATAAAGTTTTTGAATCTGAATTACGGTTTAAAAGATATTGAATTTTAAGTTTTTAATCAATTTAAATGATTTTTGGAATTTCTTTTAATATTAAAATAGAAACATTATCCACAACAGGAACTTTGACTGGTCAAACCTGAGCTACGGGTCCCACTGGTCAGCCTCACAGTATTAACAAATCTGTTAATTACATTTAAATAGCCACTAGGTCCACATGTCATACACAGTAACTAATATTAATTTATTTTAATAAATGAACTGACATGTGGGTCCCAGGTGTAAGTGACTCAGTACTAGTTAACCAGTTTTTAATTAAGTTTAAGGCATGGGGCCCATCTGTAAGTGGCACATGTGTTTGTTAACATTTATTTAACTAAATAATTTTCCAGGGCCCACATGTCATTTGATATAGTAATAACAGGGGGGTTTTCTTTGTTTCAATTTTATTAGCAGGTAATTAGGGGCATATGGCCCACATGTCAGTGGCCAATTAGGCCACACACACAGCATGCCACAGCGCACAGCCATGGTCGTGGCTGTGGCCGGCGGCGGCTGCTTGGCGAGCGGGAGGGCAGGACCAAGGGAGGCGGCCGGGCGGCAGCGGACGGTGGGAGGCGCGGCGGACAGCACGGCGGCCCGGCCATGGGAGGCGCGGCGGCCAGCAAAGGAGCACGTCCAGCGCCCATGGCGGGCACGGCGGCGGCCGGAGCTCGACTAGGTGGAGCCGGCGCCTCGGTGAAGCAGAACATTCGTGGGAGGTAGGGGAGCGAAGAGGAGCTCACCAGAAGCTCAATCCCGTGGTCGAGGAAGCAGCGGAGGCTATGGAGCGGCGGGAATCAACGGCGAGGCGCATCGCAGCCGGAAAAAGGGAACGGCTTGATGCCGAGCTTCCATTGTGCTTCGAGCTCGATTGAAGATCCCAAGAGACGAAGCCTTCAGCGGGGAAGCACCTTGACATCATGGCGGGGCTGGAGAGGGTCGTTGGTCGCGTGCATGCGCGGCGGCGCCCGCGGCGGAGCTCGGGTGAGCTCGGGCGGGGTGAGGAGAGGGAGGCGAAAGGGGGGGGAGAGTGGGCATGGGGTGGCCACGGGACAGAGAGGGGCGAGCTTATCCACATGGGGCAAGTGAAGAGTGGGGAGGGAGCAGGTGAGGGTGGGGGCGGCGACAGTGCCCCCCCTGCCATGGCGCGTGCGGGGGTGGGGGAGGGAACAGGAAGGAAGGGGAGAGAGAGACGGGGGATGGGCCTGGGGCGGGCTTTGCCCAGGGGCGGGGGGTAACACTTTTCTTTTGTTCTTTTCATTTCTTTTATTTCTCTTCTGTTAGTAATTATTTTAGCTACTTTTGCACTTTTGTATAACATGCAACCTGGTCCATAATTAGTAAGGTATATTACTAGAGTGCTACAAAAAGATTTAGAGTTTTATGAAAACATCTAGTATTTGGTTTTATTTAAAAGGTATTAAATGCTACTGTTTTACCACTGTTATTATTTGTTTAACATTTTTAAACATGGTAATAAAATCCCATTCCACTTTTAATATAGCCTACTGATATTTAGGCATTTTATAAAATTGGTTCACCAATTTTTAGTACACTTAAAATTCCCACATTTTTATTAAAATTATCATGGCAATTTAATAATTTTCAAGCTATTGTTTTTATTTCATAATACTTTCTAAAACACTTTAATAGAATATCCATTGTTATTTTAATCATGGCCTAATGATTGCTAGGAATTTTATAAATAGATTCCATCATTTTGGTTTAACTATGATTTCATTTTTATATTAACTTTCAAAACAATTTTGATGACCCCACAACATTGGTCTCACAATCATCATAGACTTGTGATTATTCTAATGACTAAGGGTGACTTGGTTTAACCATGATCATGTTGATTGACTGGCATCCACAATTCTTGGAGCAAAGTTTTATAATTTACCCAAT
The DNA here is from genome assembly GCA_950022295.1 of Bromus sterilis. NCBI lineage: Eukaryota > Viridiplantae > Streptophyta > Magnoliopsida > Poales > Poaceae > Bromus > Bromus sterilis. The sequence goes on along the minus strand of OX465596.1, from coordinate 149,849,580 downwards.
TTGAAAATTTTATCCGGGTTGGAAATTGACAGAGCTATGATCAAAGGTGATCATGGCTTGATCATCAACAGTAATGATCACTAACAGTAGAATCACTGTAGTGATTACTGTTACTGATTCTTAGGGTGTTACAGGTGAGGGCCCGTGTTCTTTTTTTTCCTAGCCTCTGTTTTATTTTTTCTAAGTCCTGCGTAAATTGTGCTGCTGATTCAATTTTGTGCCGTAATTTGCGAGTAATCCGTAGCCCGTATTGCGTTGCGCCCAAAAGTAAAATTGCTTAGAATTGTGTGTACTTCAGTTCTTCTTTTGTGAGCTTTTTGATTTGATGCCATCTTGATGTTGTTAATCACAGTTGAAGTGGGCATCAGACTGTTAACTGCTATTATTTCTTGTTATGTGCTGCTGTTGTTATTTTATTGCAAGTTTGCTTGATGATTGTGACACATCCATGAGGCCTATTGCATTGATTCTTATTGCATACTGTTAAGCATCATGTCTACTTCCATTTGATGTATTGCATTGTCATGTTAGTATTCTTGCTCATAGTTATATTCTGCTCCAAAGTTGCTATGCCGCTGTTCCTGACAGCCACCTCTGTTTTTCTCTAAGTCTGTAACTTTCCGATGCCATGTTGCACGTTTAATATCTTTTGATCTGTTATGCCTATGACCTTGATTCTTGTTTGTACCTAATCACCATCATGTCTAGTTCATGCCCATATACTTCTATGTCATGTTGCTGCACTTTTGCATATAGTTTTACCCCTGTTTGTACAACATGAAAATAACAGTTTCTGCCCTGTTTTCCTGATTTTCACTAAGTCCTAGACCAGTAATTTTTTATTGCATTTTGCTTGGGCTATAAACAGTTGTTCATGATGCCTTTTTGGATGATTCCTTTTGCCATGCCTTCCCTGCCATGTCTACTTTAGTTGCATATCATTTGTGAGCATGTTTGCATTCATTATCATGTTTATGCATTGCTCTAAAGTGTGCTTCCTGATGTTGGCAGATTGTGTTCAAAACTTGTTTTGCTTATATCTTTTTAACCGTAACTGCGTTTGGAGTGTTCTTTATATGTAACTTGATTAGTTTTCATGTACTATGTGTTTATGCTATTTTTTGCTCCTGCTAACCAACCTAACATATGGTTTAGGGCAGAATAGTACCCAATTACTTAAATTGTCGTGCGGCACTTAGTGGTAAGCCATGTTTAGGTTGTGCCTCACTTAAATTGAGTAGCATAGATAGTTCATCTTATGCTTCACCTCTTGTCATGTTCGTGTGCTATGCCATGCTTGAGTGAGATGCCATGTTAATAACCTTTTCTCACCTTGTGTAGCTAAACAACTTGAATCATTCTAAATGTGCGGTATCGTCGTGTGTGACGAGTACTCCACTTAACCTGTTAGTAACCTCTCTCGACGGTAGGTGCGATGTCTCGTGTTGCCTTCTTGTTGATGCTTGCTCGTGTTTGCTTCGTAGTAATAGATGCTTGCTCGTTGATTGCTTTCTAGTGTTTACCTCTTGTGTGCTTCCGCGGGTACCTTCGGAGACGATGCGAGTTTGCGATCAACTACACCTTCGGAACCCGACTTATCAACAGGCAAGGACTATGCATTACTTATGATCCATTCTATTTCAACCAGCGGTTTGCATGCTAGTCTAGGATAGGTTTGATGTTTGATCCTACCACATGTTTACAGCCTCTCTTAAACCGATACATCCATGTCCCCTCCCAGCAAACCATGTACTGTTATGTTACTATTGCTCGTTGCTCAGCCCCTGCTTAGTATGCATGCTTAGGATGCTACAATGTTACCCTATTACTCCTTGGTTTGGGCTATCGCATTATTATATTATATTGTTGATGATGATATGATTATTATAAATGTTGACTATATTCGACGAAGGATGGAAGGTCTAGGCTATCCCGCCCTGACGCTTTGTTCCATTCGAGTCACCTAGGATCCGAGTTACGGGTATTGGTTTTAAGACTGAGCGTGCCTAACCGCGTGTGGGATTTTCTGGGGTCCCCTTTTCTTACCTACCTAGCTTCAAACATTTCTAGTGGTGGCCCAAGCTGATTTACCATTTGAAAACCATGCATATATGTCTCTCGGGTAGCTCCTGGCAGACATCCTTTTACAACAACCTAGGCCAGCGGGGACATAGTTTCCTTGTTGGTCCAACCTGTCCGGCTGAGGACCCGGCCTCATGTGAGAATTACCGGTAATCCAAACATGCGACAGACGGTAGAGACCAAATCGAGAGCGTGTCCGGCTCCTGAGCTGGATGTCGACTCACCGGGGGCAACCCGGATTTGTTCGTTGTTAGCTAGAGGGACCTGTCGTACCGGATCTCTCGGAACTAAATCATAAAATGGTTGCCTATGATGGGTAGCAACTGAGAGTGATGGGCGTGCGTGCGGAGCCTTGTAATGGGCAGTTGGTACACCCCTGCAGGGTTAAATATTTTCGAGAAGCCGTGTCCGCGGTTATGGACGACTTGGAACCTACGTCCAGTTCATAGATAACATCAACTGAATCATATTTAATAACTTTATCAACGTGTGTGTTCCTTGACTGCTTCTTCTTCGTCGAGATGCGAAGAGGAGGACAAGGATAGGATAGATGTTATGATTGCGTAAGTAGGTGATAGAAAGACTTGTTGGAGGTGATTCCTCATCGAATGATTGGCTTCTTATCTTACTCTCTAGATTGTTAGCCACTTCATAAATGCTAGTGCGGCAAAAACTTCACCACTTACCCCATCCTTACCGTAAACTACTAGTTGTCCTAGAATGACGATTGATGAAGTCCTTGCTGGGTCAGTTGACCACTACAGTTGGATGCTGAGTACTTCTGTACTCATGATACTACCCCAAACTCTTTTCAGGGTTCTTGATAGACAACAGGTACAGTGATCGACGTTTCACGTGGAGACTCGACGACGACTAGTTAGGCAGATCCCGGCGGAGGGCCTGGACCCGTGTGGTTATGGGGATCGATGTTTTTCTCTTTGCCAGTAGGCATTTGTTTGTAGTCTATACTCAGACATGTATCTTCCGCTGATATATTGTATTAAGGCAGTTGTATGCCGATTGTATGAGATGTTGTATCCTTGTAGTTGTAATGTTGTGATATCATGTTGGAAATCCGAGGCATATGGCATTGTCATATGTCGCGGTGGGACCGATATGTGCTTCGTCCCCGGATCTGGATGGAAACATCCAGATCTGGAACAGTACCGCATATCGGGCCTTACACACTTCTACATTGCATCGTATCGCTAAGGGAACCGCACTGGTGACTTACAAGCACTACAGCTCGGGTAAAAACGAACTGCATGCAGCATTTTCGTTATAACTTTTTAACCGTTCATCGGAATTGAGCGTATGATACACCGTTGGATTCGTATGGAAATGGATCATCTTTCGTATGTTGAACACTTCTCCCAATTCTTCACGGATTAGGAGTAGTTTTGAAAACGGTGTGGCGGCCCACTTTCACCGCGGGTGTTTTTTGTGATTTCTCTTAAACCGTTCCTCGGAACGATGCATATGGTACACCTTGGAAAGATATCGATTAGGCGCTTCGTTCATATGTAGAATACTTTCTCAAATTCCTCATGGTTTGAGAGGAATTTCAAATTGAAAAAAAAACGCACAAACTCTTTTTTTTCGACGGATTTTGTAGAGAGTCAAACTTTTAACCGTTTGTCGAAACGATGCGTATGATACACCGTTGGATTCGTTTGGAGTAGGAGCATCTCAGATATGTTGAACACTTTTAGAGATTCTTCAAGGTTTTGAAGGAATTTCGAAAACGGTATGCTGCCCTCTTGTGGACAGCAGGCGTTTTTGCGTAATTTTTTTGATTCGTTCGTCCAATCGATGCAATTGATACGCCATTGAATAGGTATCGTCAAGGCCCTCCATTTTCATGTAGAAGACACTTTCTAATTCCTTACAGTTAAAAGTTGTGTCGATTCTACTAAAAACGCGGAACTTCGTTCTTTGCGGACCCGAAATCGACCAAGTGAACTGCATTCGGCGGGCAACCGCGTCGCATCCGACAGGCAAGCGCACTGCATTATCGATAACCATAAATGTACGTGTTTTTCGCGGAACCAGAATCGACGAAGAGAACTGCATTTGACGGGCGACCACATTGCAATGTCGAACAGAAAGAACTGCACGCGATTTTTATTTTGCAATCAAAATCGTAGCATCCAGGGAACTCCATTTAATGATTAGCCGGACCGCAACTTCGTTAAACAGGATTCTGTATTTTCAACAGTGTTGATCAAGTGAGCTGCATTTTATTTACATCGATGCCATACGCTCTGGATTACATAATATAAGACAAGCTTACTGTACAAACTTACATCCACAAAACAACACATACATTTTTTAAAAATGGTAACAACAATGAACTGCTGTGATAGTTTTGAACTAAAATTCAACTAATTTTTTTCATGTACTGAACCGTTGCCTGTGGGCGGATATGCTACACGCTGCGAACTACACAGGGTTGTGCACTGATTTTTTTGTCTCACTGCTGCATTAAGAACAAATCAAACGGCAAATGGAAAATTTTCTGTCCCCTCGGGAAGTTGTGCTGCACTTCAATGGAGCGTGTGCAGAGATCGTGGAACACCAGCAGAGACCGTGTATCGCCGAAGTATGCCGAGAGGTGGCAAGTGGTGGCCGCTGATCATATCCAGGAAACTGTAATAGTTTGAAATAACGGTAAGTTAGCGATCTTTAACATGAACTAAAAATTTGTTTGAAGGGAGAACACCTTTACATGAGCGCAGTGTTGTTGTTTGCCATTAGAAAAAGCAAGAATAGTACGAGTTGTTAGGGCACTCCCAATGCTAGTATTTTAGCACGAAATCATAGGTATTTTGCTTATATGGCATAATATTTAATGAAGAAAAAGAAGGAGGTTGTATCTCTTGCATGTGACCATATGCAAAAAACATGGTTAAACCAATCACATTTATGCATGGAGCCAAAATCATTAAATAAGATACAACCTCTAAAAAACAATGCATTGTAAGGATTGTATCTTAAATATTTATTGCTCCTATCATATTGTGCTAAAAAACAATGAATTGGGAGAGCCTTATCCACCATCCGCACTATCTCTCGTACGAGGTAGCTGCACAATCCATCCAAAGTCCCACAAAACCGAACCGAACTCCATGCATCCATGAGCACACCAGGAACAACTGTACATACAAATTGGAATAAGAACCGAACTGCATTGAATCCCCGTAGCCAAATCTGATGAATAATAAAAATAACTGAACTGGGGAAGTGGCCGCCGCCGATTGGAGGCGCTGGTCGTCTACGTCACCGTACCAGGGCCGGGGCGGAGTAGCTGTGACGACCGCCGATCATCCCTGGATAACAGCGGAGGCAGGGGATGTAGTGGCTGACGCTGCCGTTGGTCGCCAACTCGCGCTCCCCTTCCAGTCGCCGCCATGTCTCCCCCTGGTCGCCGTCTCCTTCACCATCCCCTCCCCCGTTTCACCGGCGCTTGGGGGTGGCGCGGTGGCTAGCACGCGTGTGGGCTGCGGGCCCCAACCGGCGCGTCCGGCGGCACGATCTGCTGGGCAGGGTGCGCGGCGCGATCTGGTGGATTGGGCGGACTGTAGGGTGGTGGCCGGGGTGGGCGGCCGATCCGATGGTTAGATAGGCGGCTGAGGGTGGTAGGCGGGGGTGGGGAGAGGAGGCGCCGCTGGGGCACGGCGACGGGGAGGTATCTGGTGCGGGAGGGAGGGAGCCAAGTCGGGACTCAGCTTCCGTGACTTGTCCGCTGCAAGTCACGGAGAGACTTGTGCACATCTGGAACATCCATTAGTGCAAACAACCAAAGGTAAAATCCACCGGGAGCTCCTGTGTACAACGGCGGTCGAGGGGATTTTCCGCGGGACGGGGTCGATTTCTCTCGCACGGCGGAGGCGACGGCGAAATTGGATGCGGAAGAGCGTCCACCGCGGAGCTTGGGCCGAGTAGCGCGCAAGTAGAGGCGGAGCTCGGGCCATCCTTGATCGGGATTCTCTGCTGGTTCCTCTCCCAGCGCACCGCCATCGCCGACGGCTTCGATCCTGTTCTCCCCCACATCAAGGCCGGGATTTCCGCCGGTTCCTCACCAACTGCGCTGCCGTCGCCGGCGGCTTCAACCCCGTTCTCCCCCACATCCAGGCTGAATCAATCAGCCGATGTAGGTAACTCTTTTTCTTAATTGAAGATGAATCTGAACTTGGTGTTGTGCGTGTGTGCATGCAATATTCAGTACTGAACCTAGCTAGTGTCAATTGATTATATGTCTTATGTAGCTAGTATGTAAAACTGATTATATGTGTAATATACACACTCATATCACCAGGTCCAATATATATGTAAATTGACAGTGTATATGCTAGGTTCAGTATATATGTAAATTGTGGAATTATGTTGAACCCAGCAGTTCACTAACCAATATTCAGTACTGATTATATGTTGTCAATTGATTATATATTTAAATAAATATTCTGCAGTTTTACATATTAGCTAGTGTTGTGTAGCTTTCTCAGATTTTTGTCAACTGATTATATGTGTTGGCATTGGCAGCTAAATTGGTGCTGCACAATGACATAAACTGATAATGGGTTGCCTCAAGTTGGCATGATATTTCAAAGTAAAAATGAGGCTTGGATTTTTTGGGTTGCATATGGGGGCCGTGCAGGCTTTGAAGTGAGGAAGAGGTATACCAATGTGAGCAAGTCTGATGGAAAGATTATCACATGTAGATTCGTTTGTGCCAAGGAAGGTTTTTGGAAAAAAGGTACAAAGAGAAACCCCTCAGATCTGTTTTAGACCTGAAACAAGAACTAATTGTGATGCTCGTATGACTCAAAACTGAAACTGCCCAGAAATTTTTGAAACAATTCCAGTAAATTTAACATGTAACCTTATGCAATCTAAGAAAGTTTCATCGAATTTGGATACATGATTTGTGAATAAACAACAGTTCAAGTTTCTCTTCCAAATTTTGAAGTCAAAATTCAAACTGCCCAGAAAAATTTGAAAAAATTCCAGTAAATAAAGTATGTTGTGTTATGAATTCTAGGAAAGTTTTGCTTAATTTGGACAAACGGTTTGTGAGTAAGCATCATCCTAAGTTTCAGCTGAAAAATGAAAAAATAGATGACTTTGCCTTTGGTTGTTTGTAACCGCTGGATCACTAATGAATGGCCCAGATGTGCACAAGTCTCTCCGTGACTTGCAGTGAACAAGTCACTGAAGCTGAGCGAGAGAGACGAGTGCGTAGGGAGGATTGGTGGGGAGAGGTTTTTTTTTCTACTGGTTAATTGGTAGGTATGGGGACGGTTCGGGAGTTAGCAGAATAAGCTTTTATATTAGTAGAATAAGTCTTAAAGAGGTGTTAGTAGAATAGACCCACTTTATATACAATAGAATAGTATTATGTTACCTCGGGCCTTTATATGGCCGATCCGATACAAACTCCTAAACTACCGAAAGAAACCACGAATCCTTCCGGCCCGAAGAAAAAAACCAGAAAATCCCCACCCCACGACCCCCGTCGTCTCCAACCCGATCCACCCTACCCTCTCACACCAGCGTCGCCCGGAACCCTCCCCGCCGCGCCGCCGCCGGCCCCTCCCCCGGCGCGCCGCCGCCCGGACCCGCCCCCAGAGCGCCGCCTCCGGCCTCTCCCCAGGCGCGCTGCAGCCCGTCCCCTCCCCATCCCCACCGCAGCGCGTCGTCAGTCCCTTCTCCACCGCCTTCCTCTCCCGCACCCCTCCACCCCCATCCCCGGCGGGCCTCGTCCTCCCCATTGGCGCCACCAGCCGCCGCCTCCCTCTCCCGCGCCGGCCTCTACCTCTTCGATGAGCCACTAGGGGCCGCCACGCCGTGCCCTGCGCTGAGCGGCTGTGGAGGGAGCCAAGGGATTAAGGAGCTTTGTCTCGCTGTACAACTTCATGCTCCACCTCATGTCGCAAGAAGAGCTGCGTGCAGGCCATGGCTTGCCCTGAACGCATCCAGGTTGTGTCTCACCGCTGAAGTTCAGTTCTAGTGTAGTTTCTAGCGAAGGAACAGAGGTACTGAATGTTGGTTCCAGCATAACCCTTAATCACACCTTTAATGTTTGTTCGTGGTTCTAATTCTGTTGTTACTGAAACTCCTATAGGTCTGATCATAGTGCTAAAATTCTTAGAAATCAAAGTGTTGATAATGACAAATACAGGGGTTCATGAATAACTCTGGAAGCATGTACGTTTCTGATGTAGGCAGTGCAACCATGGACATTCTCATTTTTTATTTTCAGGAATTCCATTATGTTGAAAATTTATCTTAAGAGAAATCAAACAACTACTTCTGTGTGCGCGCCGGCGACCACGGATCTGGGCGTGGAGCTCGCACGTTCACTAATCTTACGTAGAAATGTAATACTGGAAGAGATAACATGTTGTTGCTTATGTTGTGTGCTGAGCTTCAAGATAAGAATGTTCATATATGCGTCTGTCTTTCCCCAGCATCAAGTTGTTGAATTTATATTTTGTTTTAGAACGCCCGGATATTTCATTACTCTATTAATTTGTAGCGTACTAGTGTATGCATGTATAGTTCTCTCAAAGGAAGTAGTGAGTTTATCAGTTCCGATTTAATTTGTTACAAAAATGTTACTGGGGTATTGAGTTTGATGGAGAGAAACATGTTTGTTTTAATGTTTATATTTGATGCCCTTTACCTGTTTGTTGTGGAATGAAGCTGAACCTTTAGGATATGTGCAGTTCACTGTGGAACATAGAATTCGCATCACAAACTTGAGTACATGAGTACTATTTTAGGATATTTGTGGTTCCTGTAAGTACCTGAGTACTATTTAGCACTTCTAAGAACTGAACATTTTGCGTTTTGGATGCCACCGACATGGGATCACTCGGAAAAAAATTTAGGAAGCGAGGACATGTGATTGCAGTGACACACTAGGGTGAAGCTGCTCCTGCTCGCGAGACTGCAATTTATTTCCATTTTTCAAAGTGATTCAATTTTTTTGTTTCCTAAAATGTTGTTGCTTCCTTATCACTTCATATTTATATAAAAACTCCAAAAAAGGTTTGACAGAACCCCCTAGAAAGTTCGAAAACACCAAGCCCCAACAAGTTCAGAGAATTTTTTTGGAGCATTTGTTTGAAATGTTCTTGTAGGAGGTTCAAAAATTATGGTGTAGCAAGTCCAGTTCCTTTTTTCAGTTCCGTTCAATTTCTAATTTTGTTTTGTTTGATTCTTGTTCGCGTGATTAATTGTTGGCTGACGTGTGTGCAGGGTACTTTGACAATGAGTGGGCGGGAAGTGTACCGCTGATCAACTAGTTTAATCGTCTCAGTTCAATTACTTGAGAATTTTTCATGTGTGTTCTACATTTTAGATGGCGGATGACCACTAAGTTCTGCTGCTGGTGTACACCAAGTTCAAAGTTTTTCCGCCGACGGACAATGACAAATTATCCAGCAACGCCGGGGCAACGTTTGATGTAGGCTGTGTCAAAGTTCCATGACTGGTTGCTATCGATCTTCAACACGAAGTTCAGCGACAGTTACAAATCTTCAGTTCCACCATGAGCATCTACGTTCTTTTGATCTGTGGTGATGGAACATGATAATTTTGATTTTGGCGTACTTTTTTTATGGTCTTGATTAACTTTAGTGATGAATCCTTACAGGTTGATCTCATTTTTGTATAATCAGGGCAGAACTGAGTTGTAATAACTTCGTAAATTGTAATCTGGAATGTGCAAAGTTTCAACTTTGTGATTTTTAAAACATTTTTGTTGCATAAGATTTGTGTTTTTGCATGAGCACATGATCTTGGTTATTATTTTTATATTTACTTGTACATCGGCTCATCAGGGTTGTGCGTGCACTATACAGATTATATTTGCGTCAGTTCATACACAATGATACACCAAGTTTGGAGTAATATGGACGGGATCTAACAATGAGCTCAAACACACATGCGCCGTTAGTACGACTATGTTATAACGCTAATGCAGATGGGATCAATCAGTTCAAGCATAGTTGCGTTGTTAGTATGACTATGACATGAAGTGTAGTGTTGGTTATTTTGTTCGACCCTTCCTTGCTTAGCCACATCGAGCGTCCCCGCATCTTGTTCACGCTTGCCGCGAACCCCGGCTCAGCCACGAGGTAACGTGGATCAGACCAGAAAATCAGTTCAAACACGGTTGCATCCTCACTACGACTATGACCTAACGCAAACACGGAAGGGCGATTTGTTCAAAGTGAATACAACTATGACACACGGTGCGGTTCTATTTATTTTGTTTAGGCCCCCCTCCCCCTGCCGCCAAGTAAAGTCTCGGACTCGCCTTCGCATGAACGCGGTTGGGGCAATCCGTTTAGACACGACCACACCATCAATACAGAATCGGTTGCATTTTCAGTACGACTATGACCTAATGCGGATGGGGGCAACCAGTTCAAACACGGTTGCATCATCAATACAACTATGATCTAACGCGAATGGGTCGGACAATCAGTACAAACACGACTGAGCCGTCAGTACGACTATGAACTAACGCAGATGAGGGTAATCAGTTCAAAAAAGACTGGCGGTAGTACAACCATGATACACGGACAATAAGTACAAACACGGCTAGTAATTTTGTTTAGGTCTCTGTCCGAAAAAGATAAGTCTCGAACTCGCCTTCGCATGAACGCGGTTGGGAAAATCAGTTTAGACACGGTTGCACCGTCAATAACAACACAGTTGTGCCATCAGTACGGCTATGACCTAACGCGGATGGGGGCAATACGGCCGCACAGTCAATATGACTATTACACGGAGTGTGGTTCTGAATATTTTATTTAGATCCCCCACAAGTCATGTCTCGAAGTATCCTCCGCATGAATGTGGTTGGAGGAATGGAGGTATCAGTTCAACACAAGGTTGCCGCCATCAATACGAACACAATTGTGCCGTCAGTACGACTATGAAGTAACACAGATGGGGGCAATCAGATCAAACTCTGTCGCACCGTCAGTACGACTATGAAAAGCGGTGCGGTGCTGGTTCACTTCTACTTCCCCCATGAAAAAAAAGATATATGGAAAATGGGGCCTATGGCTTCACCAACGTACCATGCAATCAGTACAAGCACGTCCGTGTCGTCAGTACACCTAACACCTAACTTGGATGGGGGAAAATCAATGCAAGTACGGATGATTCGCTAGTACGGGTAAGACCTAACGCTCATGAGTGCAATCAGTTCAAACTAAGACCAAACAAAGAATTTAACTCACTAACGCTCGTCACATGCCCCACACTTGCACCCGATCTAACGTCAATGGGATAGTCAATTCAAACATGAACGCACCATCAGTACGACTATGATATACACTTTGTTCAATACAAATTTTATCACATTCAAAAACATTCTTAAAATGTATTGAATTTCATAAAAAATTTAACATCAAAAGTACGCTCTTTTCAATAGGATTTCAACGATATATTATTTACTTAATTCCGAGAAACGGTTGAAAAGTTACGACTAAAACAGTACCAAAAAACAGAGTAAAGTTTAGACTGTTAAACTCATCAGTTCAAACTCGTAGATCACTCAATTCACAGACTCTGTTTTTCAGACGGAAACACAACAGGATTTTTTTTCTTGCGTTCTAAATTACTCTTAAACCTTTGAGAATTTAAGAAAACTTTCAACATGAACGGTGTCAAATTTTTTGCCCTCTTTCCAACGGTATATTATTTGCCCCATTCCGACAAACTTGTAAAAAATTCGTATTCAAAACTAGATTTTACCGTATTCGAATTTGTTTTAAAATCGTAGATAACTACAGAAAACTTTCTATACAAAAAAGTTTCTCTTTTTCCATAGCTTTACAACGCCATATCATTTGCGTCAATCCGATAAACGGTTTGCGAAAAACAAGGAAAATACGATCCGCCAAGAATTTTGCCATTTTTCAAATTACTTTTAAACCGTATAAAATCAGAAAAACTTTCTATAAGTAAAAGTTGCGTAATTTCATAAGCTTTCAAACGCCACCTCATTTTCTCAATTCCGACAAACCGTTTAAAAACTACGTCAAAAATACTATTCGCGTTTTTGAATTTGAAAAAAACGTATTTTGAAAACTGCTAAAAAACCGTGATGATTTTGCAAAAAAGTTGTATATTAACGGGAATGGCGCTTTCCAGGGCTTTCCAACAGTATACTACACGCCCCGTTCCGATGAAAAAACATTCGTAGATTGGTTTTTGAACTAGAGCGCTGAACAGTACCGAACTTATGGATGCGTCAGTTCAAACCCGTGGTTCTGTCAGTTCGAACTTTGTAACAGAATATTATTCTGCTACTGGTAACAGAATAGCTCCTATATATATATATATATATTTATATATATATATAGGGTGAGTCTATTCTAACAACACCCCCTTAAGACCTTATTCTAACATTAATTTCTTATTCTAACAACACCCCCACTTAAGCCACCTTCTAGCGCGGAGCGCCCACCCGATGGTGCCGCGACCCTCCCTGCCTTCTAGCGCGGAGCGCCCAGGCAGCACCGCCAGCTCTCCCTCTCAAAAATATCTTTCACACATCACACCGCCGGTAGCGCCGTTTCCCTCCCCTCTCTGCGTTCTTCCCGGTCACCACCGCCGCCCCCGTTCCTCTCCCGGCCTTCGGTCCTTCGCCGCGACGGCTTGGACGTTGGCCATGGACGCCATCGACTTGGCTAGAGGTGCTTCCGGTCCGCTGGATCCACCCCTGCCGCCCCGGATCCAGCTGTTCCCGGCCTCCGCGTGCGTGGACGGTGATGGATCCACGCATTGTCGTCGTCTTGCGGCTGCCCAGATCCACGATCGCCGTGCCGCCGCTGTACACGGGTCGTGATCCCGATCTACAGGCGCGATGAGCAGCGGACCGAGGAGGTGCGCTGGATCCTTCCCGGTGTGATCCAAAATTGCCAGCGCGAGGGTGATGAGAGGGCGGAAGGAGCGTGCTCACCCCAGGCTTGCTGCTCGACGACGCATCCGAGCCTAGCCATCCTACGGTCTCCTCTCCGTCGCCATATCGAGGGGAACTCGGCTTCAAGGATTGGAGGTGGCCGGTGAGCTCGAGGGTCGCCCGCGACTCTCCCCTTCCTGTTCCTCCCCTGGTCCCTACTGTAGAGGAATTAGATGCAACTCTCAATATATTATTGGGTGCATAGCACATGTATATATAGTACAAAGGGGTAGCCCTAGTCCTCAACTATACACAAGGAGGAGACTTGGGGTACAAGAAATATACATGTAAATATCTACTCAACACCCCCCCCCCCCGCAGTCGAAGCGGCGCCAGGGCTGACGCAAAGACTGGAACGAAATTCCTCGAAGGACGTCGTAGGTAAGCCCTTGGTCATGATATCGGCAAATTGTTGGGATGTGGGGACATGTAGAACACGTACATGGCCAAGAGCCACCTTCTCCCGAACAAAATGAATATCAATCTCGATGTGCTTGGTACGGCGATGATGAACCGGGTTGGCGGAGAGATACACGGCAGAAATGTTATCACAGTAGACCACTGTGGCCTTGTCGATGGGGCACGATAGCTCAAGAAGGAGCTGACGAAGCCAGGAGCACTCGGCGACGACATTGACCACAGCACGATACTCAGCCTCAGCACTGGAACGGGAGACCGTAGGCTGCCGCTTGGACGACCTCGAGACAAGTGATGGGCCAAGGAAAACACAATATCCCGAAGTGGAACGTCGTGTGTCAGGGCAGCCATCCCAGTCAGCGTCGGAGTAGGCAGTGATGGAAGTGCTGGCGGAGGCATGTAGCGTGAGGCCGAGATCCAGAGAGCCATGGATATACCGAAGGATCCGCTTAACTGCTGTCCAGTGAGCATCGCGGGGAGCGTGCATATGAAGACACACCTGTTGAATAGCATACTGTAGCTCCGGTCGGGTCAGTGTGAGGTACTGAAGAGCACCAACAATAGACCGATAAAAGGAGGCATCCTGAGAAGGAGACCCATCCGTGGCAGAGAGCTTGGCCTTCGTATCGACCGGCGTGGCTGCGGGTTTGCAATTAAGCATCCCAGCACGGTCAAGAATATCATGAGCATACTTCCGCTGGTGAAGAAAGAAGCCATCCGAGCGTCGCACCACCTCAACCCCGAGGAAGTAGTGCAAGGGACCTAAGTCCTTAATGGCAAACTCAGCACGAAGATGATATGTAAGCCATCGAAGAAGATCAGTTGTGCAGGCTGTAAGGATGATGTCGTCGACGTAGAGGAGCAGATAAGCTGTGTTAGTGCCCTGTTGATAGAAAAACAGCGAAGCATCAGAGCGTGTAGAGCGGAAGCCGAGTCGGTGAAGAAACGCTATGATGCGCTGGTACCAAGCGCGTGGAGCCTGCTTGAGGCCATATAAGGAGCGCGAGAGCAGACACACATGATCCGGATGAGCCTCGTCAGCGAACCCCGTGGGTTGCTGACAAAAGACCTGCCCCTCGAGATGACCGTGAAGGAAGGCGTTGGAGACGTCCATCTGGTGGACCGGCCAGGCTCGAGACACCGCGAGCTGAAGGACGGTGCGAATCGTGCCCGGTTTGACAACGGGTGCGAAGGTGTCGGTGAATTCAATCCCAGCACGCTGTCGAAAACCACGAACCACCCAACGCGCCTTATAGCGGTCGAGTGTACCATCTGGGCGGAGCTTGTGCTTGAAGACCCACTTTCCGGTAATCACGTTAGCGTACTGGGGTCATGGAACAAGCTGCCAAGTCCGATTCCGCTGTAATGCATCAAACTCCTCCTGCATCGCAGCTAGCCAGAGGGGATCGCGAAGAGCCGCCCGGACAGAGGCCGGTAAGGGCGTCGGTGAAGAGGTCGATGTCGTGCAGACGTACTCATCCGGAGCATACCGCGAGCTCGGACGGAAAACCCCCGCGCGAGTGCGGGTAAATCGGCCCGCGGAAATAGCCGCGAGTGGTGGGGACGCCGAGCCCGAAGGTGTCGAGGCTGCGGATCCTGCGGAACCAGCCGCAGGTGGTGGTGACGCCGGCGGGGACGCGGAGACTGAAGGCGTCGAGTCCGAGGAGGCCGCAGCGAGATCCTCGGTGGAGGTAGCCGCCGCAGGGGGAGTGTCCAGTGGAGAGACACCCGAGGCAGCTGCAACGTCCAAATGAGGCGCGACAGCCGGCAGTGTGGGAGCGCCCAAAGCCGCGGTACATAAACCGCGGAAGGAGGAGACGGCGCCACCTGTACCTGTGCAAATGGAAAACAATGCTCATCAAAGTACACGTGCCGAGATGTGATGACACGATGGGAGACCGTGTTGTAGCAGTGGTAGCCTTTGGTGTTAGCCGGGTAACCAAGGAAGACACAAGGCAACGATCGGGGAGCAAGTTTGTGAGGAGCAGTGGCGGCGGTAGGATAGCAGCGACAACCAAAAATCCGAAGACCGTCGTAGGATGGAGGAGTACCATAGAGGAGATGATGAGGAGCATAGTTCCATCGAGGACGACATGGACGAAGGTTAACGAGAAGAGTGGCGATGGCAAGGGCATCAGGCCAAAACTGAGGAGGCATATGGGCATGAAAAAGTAGGGTGCGAACACACTCGTTGAGAGTGCGAAGTATGCGCTCAGCGCGGCCATTTTGCTGGGAGGTATAGGGACAAGTTAGACGAAAGGTGGTGCCATGGGTGGAAAGGAGGGTGCGGATGGTGAGATTGTCGAATTCTTTCCCATTGTCTGTTTGAAGAGCGAGTATGGGGCGACCAAATTGTGTAGAGACGTAGGAATAGAAGGCAATGAGGGTGGCCGGAACATCGGATTTCCTACGAAGGGGAAACGTCCACACAAAATGTGAGTAATCATCCAGTATAACAAGGTAATAAAGAAAGCCTGAATTACTCGAGATAGGAGAGGTCCATACGTCACAATGGATTAACTCAAATGGAAAAGATGCAACTGTGGATGACAAACTAAAGGGGAGACGAACATGTTTGCCGAGACGACATGCTTCACAAGTATGAGCATCCGTTTTATTACATGAAAAAGAAAAACCCCTCATTATTTGACGAAGCGAGGTGGAGCTAGGATGCCCGAGGCGAGCATGCCAAAGATCAACACCGGCGGAGAGAGCCCGTGGTGCAGCGGAAGCGGAGGGCGATGACTGAACGGGGTATAAATCGCCGGGGCTGCCACATCGGTGAAGTACCATCCTGGTGCGGGCGTCCTTAACAGAAAAACCAAGAACGTCAAATTCCACAGTTACAGAATTATCACGAGTAAGATTACGAACAGAGACAAGGTTCTGAATAAGATATGGTGACACGATGACATTGTTAAGCGAAAGTGGTTTAGAAGATGAAGGAAAATGGGTAGAGCCAACATGAGAGATAGGAAGGCCGGCACTATTACCGACGATGATGCGGGAGGAAGTAGAGGTGGGATAGGCAAATGAAAGGTTACCCGGGTGAGCTGACATGTGAGCCGAAGCTCCGGTGTCGATAAACCATTCGCCGCCGCCAAGGTAGGGCGCTGAAGGGGCATGCTGGAGAGCGGCGAGAAGCGACGGGTCCAACGCGCCATAGGCCATGCCAGCCGGCGCGGCATAGGGGGCAGCAGGCTGGCCAACATAGCCCGGTTGCGACGTAGCAAGGAGCGCCTGATGCTGCTGAGGACGCGGCCCGAGAAGACCAGGGGCAGGGGGTCGTGGCACGTGCATGCTGTACGCATGCACTACCCCCGTCCAGGGGTTGTAGCGAGCGTTCCATGGAGGTGGTGCCTGCTGGTTGGTGAAGGGCGCCAGCGGCTGCTGGTTGGTGAAGGGCGCCGGCTGCTGTTGCTGTTGAAGACCGCCGCCGTTGCCGTTGCCGCTGCCGTTGCGCTGACCACTGTTCCGTCCATGGCGGCGATTACCACCATTGCCGCCATTGCGCGGCTGCTGCTGGTGGGGTGGCGCCGGCTGCTGGACCGGCGGGCGTGGCTGATAGGCCGGCGCGGGAGGAGGCGGCGCCGAGGCACCGCGGGAGAGGCCAGCGGCAAGGGCGGAGTGGACGGCGTGCTTGAGCGTGTGCTTCATCCGCCGTTCCTCAAGGCGGAGATAGGCCGTCGCTCGCTCGTAGGTGGGATTCGCCATGAGGGTGAGGTTGGACGCAGCGTTGCCGAAATCCTCATTAAGGCCCGCAATGAGGGTGGAGAGAAGAAGCTCATCCCCAACTTGGAACCCGACGTCGTTAAGCTCGTCGGCGAGAGGCTTTACGCGAAGGAAGTAGGCGTCGATGGTGGTGTCGTTTTGATGACACCCAAAAAACTTCTGCTGCAGGAAGACAATCCGCTGAAGCTTGTTGTCGGTGAAGAGGCCGTTAATCTTGGTCCACACCGTGTAGGCATCATCCTCGTCGCGAACGATGGTGTGGAAGATGTCCGACGAGACGGTGAGGAAAAACCACCGAATAAGGGTGGCGTCGATGGCCAACCAGTTGGAGTCGCAGCCCATGGCGAGGAAGTCGGCGGTGCCATCCACATGATCAAGAAGGTTGTACTCCCGAAAGAGAAGATTGAAATAGGTTTTCCATGCATAGTAATTAGACTCTTTGTGGGAAAGTTTGATGCGAACGTGATCTTGAATAGTGACAACACGGATGATGGAGGCAGTGGGGATCTCAGGATCAGAACCGGCACTAGATGCAAAGGGGTTAGTGGCGGTGCTCATGCTGGAGGAGGACATGTAGTGGCGGCTTGAATTAACGGGGGAGATCAGAACGAGGGGCTGTGGCGGCTGGGATTAACAGGAAGAAGCAGCGGTGGGTAGAGATCGATCGGGAGAGGAGGTGCGGGTTGTGGATCGTGAGAGTTGGCGAGGCTGGGGACTTGGGGGAAGAGGTGGACGGATGGGGATCGGGAGAGGTGGCGGGGCAGTTGAGTCGGGAGAGGTGGAAGGCGCGGCGGCTAGAGGACAGCGGCGGCGCGGAGGCGAGCGATACGAGGAGACGGCTCGGCTAGGGATCGAGGTAGGCTGATACCATGTAGAGGAATTAGATGCAACTCTCAATATATTATTGGGTGCATAGCACATGTATATATAGTACAAAGGGGTAGCCCTAGTCCCAATGTTCAAGATATCTCTTATCGTTAACTTATCGGTCGAGCCCCGATAAGGGATAAATCGGCTTATCGGCCGATTTATCGGTTATGTCGGTCGATAATTTATCGGCAAGTTTTTTTTAACTCATGTTTTCCTAAGAGAAATAATATAAAATATGCTATATTAACTATTACACACATGACAAATAAGTGCTCTCAGCATTCAAATATGCTATATCAATGTACAACCGCGAGCAATCTGAAGCACACATCTACATAAATAAAAGGAAACAACCATATCAGCCATCTACATAGTTTACCAATGATTAACTAATATAATTACAATTTGCCTAATACAATCTGCCATCTAATGGACCAACTAATAAATTTGAGAAGATAAAATCATGCATCACCCGTTGCATGGCCTAATATCATCTCAAAATTTGCTGACTAGATAAATAAATCAGGGGAGAAGAGAAATCCTACCGTGGTGCTGCTTTTCTGTAAAAATCGATAAAAATCGGAAAATATCGGTAAAAATCGGTAAAAAATTGGTCTGACAGCCGATATATCGGCCAGAGCGATATATCATGCAGATAAGTGTTTATCCTATCGGTAGGACCCCGATAAGCGATATATCGGAATATCGGCCGATATTTGGAACACTGCCTAGTCCTCAACTATACACAAGGAGGAGACTTGGGGTACAAGAAATATACGTGTAAATATCTACTCAACACCTACGACAGCAGCTGGTGCGCCCCACCTCCCTGTGCAGCTCGGTAATATCCTTCATGCAGCTCGGGTGCCGCCCCCCCGTGCAGCTCACATCTCCGTCTCCCGGGATACCCCCGGCTCAAATATCACTTCTGTATAAAAATCCTCCAACCCCCTTTGTTTCTCTTGCAGTTCACATGTCTCCAGTGAGACAACGCCACAAAAAAAAAGCTCATCGATGCACCCGTGCAAAACAGGAGGAGGACCTCCACGCCCACAGCCCCTATGCAGTTCACATGATGCGCGTGCGGTCATCTGTGTGCAGCCCGCCAGTCATGCGTGCAGTTCTCCCTCACGGTTCAGCAAGCCAGTTCGTGCTCGACAATGGCCAGAAAGAGCTAAGCATTTGCCTCTGTACAGACATTTATACGGGATGCATATCCTATGTTTGCTAAAATGCCTACACGAACAAGAATACTAGTTCCATCTTTTAACAGTATTTCTATCTAGAAAAAATTCTCTTAACTAAAGCATATGATGCATTCTGATCTCTAGCGTGTTGATCATTAATCTTGTGTGGTGAATCCCAATTTCTTGATGGCTCTTATACACGTTAGTATGCAAAGTAATTCTTTTGCTTCAAGAGTTGCTGACTGGACTTGAGAATTGATGTTTTATAGGTGCGCTTTGTGATATTAGTAATTACTTATTAATTTACGAAGGCTGCAAAACCATATTCAATCACGGGTTTCCACAAATCCGAATTCTAAATAGCTTTGTGATTCCTAGATGATAGAGAAGTTGGAAATTAACTATGTTCTTTCTGCCTGCTGAGATTATAAGATTATTTCTTATCTCATCATCTTTATGACAAGTCTTTTGATGAGCTAGAGGCAGAAATGTTGCATGGGCAAAAACTGCAGGTAAAGAAAAAAGTCAGAAATTCATAATGTATGATGAATGCGTTTACTACTTGGTGTGTCTAAATTTTTTCGTTTCATAGGGGTGTCCACGGCAAGAGAAGTCTATGTATTGACTTATCATGGGTGGCAGAACTTTTTCCTCTGTTGTCAAGTGTACATGAGATCTGTATTGAATAGTGTAGGTTCTCGCGATGGTGTAGTTCACTGTTGGGTGGTACACTAGTGTAGTTTTGACAGTGCTAGCGAGTAAGACGAAATAATTTTGATGTGGAGTAGAGTTTAAAATACATGAAATGGTTCAGTTTGTAAAGAGAAAAAGACAAAGTATATGACATGGTTTTCAAAATATATTTGTAGTTCACTTTGTTCTTATGCGCTGTAAAAAAAGAACATAAAAATGATGTGGAAAAAATGATGCAGTTCATTATGCATTTTTGTTTATTGAAGTTCTTTATATTGTGTGATGCAATTACTTTGTGAAACTAGAAAAAAAGAGGTTCACTGTTTGGAAAAAAATGCAATGTGGTTCACTGCTGTTCGGGTTAGTTCTCACAATTTTTGAAGTGCAATTCTTACTGACAACATTGCAGTGCGGTAGTCCGTCAAATGAAATTAGTAAAATTCATTTGATGCAGTTCACGGAAATTCGTTTGATGTGGTTCACTTGTGATCTTAATGATACTCTACTGGTCAGCTACTCATATAGCCATATTATTCAACTCAAAATGATTAACCGCCCTGCTGCGCCTTGGTTGAACTTGTCGCCGCTAAGATTCAGGCTCGAGGAGGGACGATGGCCTATCACAGAGATGCGCCTGCCACCCGATACGATGCTACACTCGTCGAGGTATGCCATGTGACTCAACTAGTGATTTTTATTATATTTTTATAAAGTATTGGGGCTGGTTTGATTCCTGCATGAATTGGCATGTTCTTATATGTTTGTTTGTTCTGAGCGCGACCTCAAGCAGGTGCGCTTCACCTCTAACCTTCCGGTGAATCCACGCATCAAACACACGAAGTTCAGTTTTCACGGCATGAAAATCAACCCCTTGAAGACCTGGATTGGTTCGCTGGTAAGAGCCGCTACCGTTAGCTTGAAGAGAAGATTAGGTGATTAATCCATCCTCCACACCAACGTCTTGGCTGAACAAGTTTTGCTAATCAACAACTTCCACTGACTCGCGGCTTGTATTTTTCAGATTTGGTTGGATTGTGCAGAGTGTAGCAAAGGCCGAGATGCTAGACATGGACGACCCGCCCTTGTTTTCCATGACCTAGTTCGGCGATCTCTCTAGCAGTTCATTTTTTAATTGGTTTCAGTGGAGTGTAGTTCGATGTGTAGGTTGAAAAGGCTCGCTTTTGTTTTACAGTTCAGAGAAATTGGTGCTACAGTGAATTTCTACGGTTCACCGAATTATTGCTGCAATTCAGTAACAATTATTTTGCACGGCATCCGGTTGTGTTACAAAATGCAGTTTTTTTTCGCATGGATGCTCCAAATGATGTAGTTCACTACCGCACTGTTTGTTGTTGTTGTTGTTCATTTTTATTATTAGTTGCAAAGGAAGACAAAAAAGGAGAAAAATAGTGCATTGTATATACTTTTCGTACAAAAATATGTATATATTGTAGTTTGTTTTGATGCAGTCCACTCCCGTTCATAAAAAGTTGGAGAAAGATACAGTTCGCTTGCCCGTTTTGATGCAGTGCGGACGCCCGTCTAATGAAATTTATGGGGTGCAGTTCATTTATAGTTCATTTGTGTAAAAAGCATGTGCAGTTCTCTCTGTCGTTAAATGCAACCAGCGCCCCAGTGGATGTTGTTCACGTCATCGATTTTTTATCCGCAAAAACACGTACATTTCTGTTAGACGATAATGCAGTGCAGTTGCACGTCGGATGCAATCACATGCGGTTCACGTTCCCAAAATCAAACTGTGAAATTCTGGTAAAAGAAGTAAAAATCGCGTGCAGTGCTCTTTGCAGACAAAATGCGGTGCGGTTCCCCGACGAATGCAGTTCACTTGATCGATTTCGGGTACACGAAGAACACGTGCGCTCTGTTTGGCGATAATGCAGTGCGCTTGACTGTCGGATGCAAACCAATGCAGTTCACTCGCCGATTTTTTTGTTCCGCGAAAAAAGTGAGTCCGCGTTTTAGTAAAATCAACGCTACTTTTAAACCGTAAGGAGTTAGAGAGAAAGTTATACATGAAAAGGGAGCGCCTCGACGAGAGCTATCCAACCGTGTATCAATTGCATCGATCGGACGAGCGAATCGAATTTTTTTACGCAAAAACTCCCGCTGTCCAAAAAAGGGCAGCAACACCGTTTTTCAAATTACTTCAAAACCGTGTGGAATATGGAAAAGTGTTCAACATATGGATTAATCTACTACTCCATACGAATCCAACGGTGTATCATACGCATCGATCGGACAAGCGGTTAAAAAGTTCTACTCTCTAAAAGATCCGATAACGAAAAACAGAGTTGCTGCATCTTTTTGCGGCTAGATTTCTCTCAAATCCGTAGAGAATTAGACAAAGTGTTCTACATATGGATGGAGCGCCTGATCGATATCTTTCCAACGGTATATCATTTGCATCATTTCGATGAACGTTTTAAGACAAATCGCGAAAAAATTGCAGCTGTGAAAGTGGGTCGCCGCACCATTTTTGAAACTGCTCTTAATCCGTGAAGAATCGGGGGAAGTGTTCAAAATACGGAAGATGATCCTTTTCCATACGAATCCAACGGTGTATAATACGCTCGACTCCGACAAACGATTAAAAAGTTATCGCGAAAATACTTCATGTGGTTCATTTTTACCCGAGCTGCAGTGCTCCGAATTCAGCAGTGCGGTTCTTTTTGCGAAAATACCGCAGTTCAGAATGTTGTCAGAATATTTATTCTGACATCGATGTCAGAATAGACCGGCCTTTTTTAATCTATTTAAGACCCATGGTGAAGAATAACTTATTCCTCACCCTGATCAATCGACCGAGCCAGACCTTCGATCCAAGTCACCGTTAGCATACCCGTCCCTTGTTGTAAAATTACCTCAGCATCGAGCTAGTTTTACTCCACCTGCCCACCTCCCCGACCTTTCCTAATCTGTTGCGAATGATTTTTATGCGTATGTGTAAGCAGTTTCGGGGATATCCACCGCGAACGGCGCCATGTTTCTCATGGCGGTGCATGCTTAGCAACATGGTTCTCGGTGGCCTTGGCGGTGTGGTGAGGTATTTGGGTTCCTCGGCGACGGGCAACGCAGCCTGCTCTGCACCAGCCACGATGGTGCTGCTCCATCTCAGGGGCTACGACGGAGTCACGGTGAGCTCTCAATATGGTTCATTGCCAGGATTTATACTCTGTATTTATCCTCCCGTTCTATCCCATCCAATTTTATTTTACCCATCCAACTAGGGACTAAGAGCATCTCCAGCCGTTCGCCCCAACAAGACGTTTTGCGGCGCTATTTTAGCGCCGCTTGGGGGCGCTCGGCGCGGCGATAGGTCTTGGGGCGAGTTTCCCCCCAGCCGCGCCCCCAAGGCGACCCCCAAGACTGGCGGGGCCTGCTTCAGATTCGGCCCAAATTCGACCCAAAAACGGCGTAAATTAATTCTTTCGACACAGATTCAGCACAAACATGGAAATATAGGCGCAATTCGTCGCAGTTCGGCGCAAATTCGGCATACAACATGATATTACACATAGTTCGGCACAAATACAAAAAAAAGATCAAACTAGACATTGACTTTGCGCATCCATAGATGATCCACTAGATCTTCCTGCAGTTGACGATGCACGTGCGGGTCTCGGATCTCTTGGCGCATGTTAAGATACGCTGTCCAATCTGATGGTATCTGGTGATCAACAACTGCAAGAGGCCCCTCGTTGATATATTGTTCAGAGTCATACACTGGCTCCGCTTTCTCGCTCTCAATGATCATGTCGTGCAAGATGACACAACAATTCATCACCTCCCACATTTGATCTTTCGACCAAGTCTAAGCGGGGTACCGGACAATAGCAAATCGAGACTGTAATATCCCAAATGCCCGCTCGACATCCTTCCTACAAGCCTCCTGACACTTGGCAAAATGGGCATGCTTCCCCCCTGACACAGGGTTTGAGATAGTCTTCAGAAATACCGGCCATCTTGGCGTTCCGCGCCGGCCAAACGCCGGTGAACTAGGGGCGGCCTTGGAAGAGGGGAGGCGTGGGAGAAGCAGCGGCGTGTTTTGGGCGGAAGAAACGACTATCTAGCGGTGGCGCGGCGGCCGGCGACGGCAAGGGCGGTGGGGAGAGGTGGGGGAGAGAAGTCCCTTTTGGGTCGGCTTGGCCTGCCAGTGGGCCAGGCAGACGATTTCGTTTCGTCCGGCGCCCCCAAGCGACTCCCAGCGCGCTGGGTTCGGGTTGGGTTCCCCGGACTCAAAATCGGCCCGATCCGGCGCTAATTGGGGTTTTGGGGGCGCGACTGGGCGAAATACGTCCGTCCGGCGCTATTTGCGCCGTCTTGGGGGCCTCTTGGGGGCGCGGCTGGAGATGCTCTAAGGCCGCGGCGGCTACCATGGTGCTAGGTTGTGGCCTTCAGATTCGGCGCGTATTGTTGCATCCCGTTGCTAGGTATCTACAGTTTTACTCGTTTCGATTTGGTTGCACAAAGCATAGTACGGCCTTTGCCAGATTTGATATTGTACGTCTTCTTCTCACATCAGCCAAAACTGAATAAAAATTTGTAGGATCGTCGTGGTCTGGTCCGTGAGGTAGAATATTAGATTTGGGGACAAATCAAGAAGAGCTTCTCTCCAGATCTGACCTACGGCTGCTTTCAGTCCTCCTACTAATATCCTATTTTCCATTAATAGATCTACCAACGTTTTTCTTTCTAATGACTCCCGAGTTAAGCAGAAAATGTAGACTGCTATGCCCTAAGGTGAGCTCAAGGCTGAACCCATTACATTAGAACGTTTAATTTTTCTCATTTGAGATTATGTGCTCTGGTTTTAATTTGCTTTGCTCCGAACCTAGTATTTGCAGATGCTAGTTTCATAAATCCAAATTCAGAATCGCTTTTGGGCCGTCAAGCTAACCCCCTTCTAGCTGATGCATATTGTGGGCTTACTATATGTACATCTGTCTCATAACTAATACGACCCTAATTTCTGATGGATTTCTCTCAATTCAGTTTTTTCTTCAGAAATACATTTAGCTCGTTTGGTAGGTCAGGTCCACTTATAAACATTTGTGTATTAAAGGTTGATATTCTGAAGTGGTTGTTGCTGCAATACAATGTTGGCATGCCTTAGCTATATTATTTTATTGATACTGACCAACCTATGACTAGCTATGAAGCTTTACATGTAAAATTAAAAGAAAAATATTGCTTCATCCTACACGTGGACAAGGAATAATTTCTGATCTACCATACATTCATTTTTTTTCTCCTGATCATGTGAGGTATTTGTTGCTACCAAAATAGAATAAACGTACATCAATCATTCTGTTCTCAAACAAGAATCCTATTTATCAACTTTCTACTTTCTACTCAAGCTTACCGATTTAGCATCTTGTTTTGCACCTTCTTGAAAACAACATAATTTATGTTCATTGCCCTGCCATTGGTTCTGTACGGATCCATATCAACACTATTTTACTTCACATTCTTATAAAGCACAAGGCTCTGATTCCATTCTTCTTTCATGTTTTCTTGTCTTTCGGAGCAATCTATCCAGATATGAATAATTTGTTTCTTTTCAGTTTTTACCATGGGACCTCTGCCACATTTATTTACTACCATTTTATCGGTTCATCTACATGATTATGTGCCTGATTTTCCATCTGTTGCATAACTACTCTACTATACAACATTTTTTTTTTCATTAGCTAGCTGCAAGAGAGTCATTACAGCAAAAACTCGCTAGAGGCTATATTTATTTGGCAGACGAGGGTATGCAAGTGGAGGGTAGAGAAACGTAATTAATTACCTTGTTCTTTACCTGGTAGCATCCCCATTAACATGTGCAAATTAATTCTCCTTATTAGTGTCGCAACCATGATAGCAAGCAAACTTACTGATATGCACAAAATTGCTCATGACTCTGGGATATGCAACAATACAATTTAGGTGCTCAATGCTTCATACTTAAATTTTATCTTAGTCAAATACATGCTCCGTAGAGTATATGCTTGATTTTTTCTTTCAAATAAGGGCATTTCATTCAGAAAGACAACATTGCAAGTATTTTTAAGCTATAATTTTCTTCACTCCATTCCAAAATGTGCTAGAATTCTAAATGGAATAGTGGTATTAGCTCACACATGATGTTACATGGGTAGGATATACTTCTGATACTTGTTTAGACCTAGTCAATTTAGTCTAATTGTTAAATGCAAACTTGGTTTATCTCATTTTAAGCATACATTTTCAATTTTCAGTATTATTAAGTTCATAATGGAATATGATTTGTATTTATGACACCACCTCTCTGTTTTGAATAGCTTTTGGGTACCATTCAGTTTATGACAACAAGAGTTGACGTGATTGTACATTGATGTACATTTTATTTTATATATTTGCACATCATTAATATAAACACTTAAGAACCCTTTTTTTGTTTAGGCGAATTCACTTCCTTATTGCCCCACAGCGATGCTGCTACAAATTCTACCACACTATCACAGTTGGAACTTTGCAACTTCTATCAATACATCTAGCATTTTTACTAAGAAGGATGCAGCTACATCTGCAGCCATATATAGAAGTTAACACACTTCACTGGAGAAGAAGGGTGCAGGCGTGGACACACAATATTGGAGCTAATGTTGCTACGAATATTGTCAGTCCCAAAAGCATTCTTGCGACGACAACTGATTTCCATTGAAGACTAAAGGTGTCAACCTGAATCCAAAATCGAGCTACTAGTATCAGACTGAACAATAGCAGTCCAAAATCATCTTATCAATGTTATAACATAATAGACTGCCTTGTGTACATTGTCACAAAGATTAATTGCATTTTTTAGTTTATGGCACATGAGGCCACTATTTATGTCATGTAATTTAGTTCTTATGTGGTGTGATTTTTTGCTTCTTAATCTAGTGGCATTGGCAACAACAATTCTTACTTTGACATAGCTTTATTATACATTATCATAGAGGATTTTAATCTTTGTCAACCTTTGCAGATAACGTTCTTACTTTTTTATTTTACGTGGGTTTCAAAACTTTAGGGCATCTCTAGTCGACCTCCGAAACAGAATTAAACCGTCTAGTTAGCTATAGTGGAGTAAATTTACTCCACTAAATTTTGGTCGGACCTAGCCAATCCTTTAAATTTCGCCAAGTATAAAATGATTCGGTGCAAGAATTAGACAAATTCGATTCATATAAGTACTTACTGAATATACTAACCAAAGTTCGATGTTGATTCATAAATTTTTACATGAATTTTTGGCTAGAGCCTTCCACTCTGCTCTCGGTACCATCGTCTACCTAGTTGCGATGTTGCCGTAGTCGTTTCTGGTCAGCGTCGGCTTCGTTGCCGTTGATGTGGGATCTGCCATCGTCGCCTTCGGTTTCTCCTTCGACGTTGAGTATATTTAGACGCCATCCAGACTTTGGAGTTAAAGTTTTTCTCTGCTATAAGGTTTTGGGGATCTGCTAGGTGCCGGTTAGTGAAGCAAAACTACAATTTTACTCCACTAATCGGTTTTAGAAGATTGGCTAGAGATGCCCTTACATTTGTTATTTTTAAAATTTCTTTTTGCAGACTGATTTTTCTGTTTTTCCTGTGGCTACAATATTTTAATGTTCGCTGCAGAATTTCTTATGTTGGTAGTCGTCCAAATGTTCCAGCCTGTCTTTTATCGTTTGTGTTGAATATATGGTTTATATACGTATATTGTGTAGCTGGCCCACCTCCTAGTCCTTGTATAGTTGAGGTTGTGGCCCCCCTTGTACTCCATATATACGTGTGCTATGCACCGATCAATACATCGTGAAAGCATTGCCAAACATTGTTTCCAACATGGTATCATACCTACGATCCTAACCCTAACCCTGCCGTCGCCGCCGCCGCGATCACATTGCCGCCGTCGCTGCCGCCGCTGCGTTTCACCGCCGTCGCGCCGCCGCCCCTGTGTGCCGCCGCCTCCCTCGCTTCCGCCCACTGCACGCCGCGCCGCCCCACGCCGCGTCGCCACCACTTCCCTCCCGCGCGCCGCTGCATCCTCCTCCCGGATCATGGCATACCCATCCTCCGGCAACACCCGCAGCCGCCGCACCAACCCGTTTGACGGCCCCGACCCCGGCATCATCCGCGATCTCAACATCCTCGCTAGGGTTCCCGTCGTTCTTGATCATCTCACCTCCACCTACTATGCATGGAAGACTTACTTCTCCCTTGTGTTCCGTGAGTACAACCTCCAGGATCACATCGATGGCTCCGTGGACTCCCGCTTCATGGAGGATGATGAGGAGTGGACGTCCATCGACGCCACTCTCTTCCGCTAGTTCTACACCACCATCTCGAAGGATCTCTTCCACACGGTGGTCTCCGCCGATGATGACGCTCACGCCGTTTGGACCAAGCTCAACGGACTCTTCACCGACAACGCTCTTCAACGCAAGGTTTTTCTGCACGACGAGTTTTTTGGGTGCCAACAGCTTGACTCGTCCGTGGACGATTTTTTCACGCGCCTCAATAAGCTTGTCGACGAGCTCCGCGACCTCGGTGAGACGGTCTCCGACGAGCTCCTCCTTAGCACTCTCATCGCCGGCCTGAACGATGACTTCGGGAATGCCGCCTCCAACATCCCGCTCATCACCAACCCGACCTTCCCCAAGGTCGTCGCCTACGTGAAGCTGGAGGAGCGGAGGATGAGGACCTCACGCGCCCGGGCCGCCCACACGGCGCTCACCGCCGGCACCTGCGGTGGTGCGCCGCCAACCGCCCCGGTTTCCGCGCCGCGGGCCGCCCAGCCGCCTCCCGGGTTCCCCTACCCGGCTCCGCCACCCGCCCCCGTCGAGCAGGAGCAGCGCCGCAGTGGCCACCGCGGCCGCGGAGGCCGCAAGCAGCAGCAGCCGCAACCAACTGCCCAGTTCGGGGCGCCGAACCCACCCCAGCAGCAGGTCCCGCCGGCGCCCTGGCAAGCCGGCCAGAACCCCTGGACGGGGGCCGTTCACGCGTACTCCATGCCGGTTCCGCGCGCACCCGTCCCCGGCTTCTTCGATGCGCGTCCAACCGCTTATCAGGCGCTCCATGCGGCCCCTCAGCCGTATCCGCCGATACTGCCCTACGGTGCCCCTGTGACCTATGGGCAGCCTCCGGCTGGAGGATTCGTCGCGCCACCCCCACAGCCGCCGTCGTCAGCCCCGGCCCTCCCGCCGGCTCCTTGGGACCCCGCGCTTCTCGCAGCCCTCCACTCCGCCCCCACGCCACAGCAGTACACGGGCGGTGGTGACTGGTATATGGACACCGGTGCCACGGCTCACATGGCTGCCAACCCCGGTAATCTTCTCACTGCTCATCCCATTCACACCACGGCTCGCATCATCGTGGGTGACGGTTCTTCCATGCCCATTACTCATGTCGGCCATGCCACTTTTCCCTCTACTTCCACGCCATTGCATCTTTCTAATGTCCTTGTTTCTCCTGACATTATTAAAAATCTCGTTTCCGTTCGTTCTCTTACACGTGATAATCCTGTCACCGTTGAATTTGACATGTTTGGATTTTCTGTTAAGGATGCCCGTGACAGCCCCGAAGACCTCTACCCGGTCCACTCGTCTACCTCCTCCGCAGCCGCACCTATGGCGCTCTCTGCCGGAGTGGACCTTTGGCATGCTCGTCTCGATCATCCCAACACTGCCACCTTTCGTCATATTCTTCGGAGTTCTTCATTCATGTGTAATAAGATCGATGATCACTCTTGTCATGCTTGTCCCCTTGGCAAGTGATGGCTTCTCACCCCTTGTTGGTTAATCCAAGTGGAAGGTTTGAGATGCAGTGCAGCAGCAAGTTTTCCTCGGTGAAGATACCAAGGTTATCGAACCAGTAGGACTCAGGAGATACAAGTAGGTGGCAACGTCGCCAGAAATTGCTTCCTGACTAGGGTGTTGTCGTGGACCTGCAAACAACAACAAATAACTTTGCTCCCAACAAGTACAGAGGAGTTGTCAATTCCTCCGGCCTTGTCATTTACAAAGGATCAACGCAAGAGATAAAAGGTGCAAAGGAAAGTAAAAGTTGAAAGTAAATTGAGGGTGTGAACAATAATGTGAAGATGGACCGGGGTCCCGTGATTTTCACTAGTGATGTCTCTCTCCAAAGACGATAAAAGTGCTAGCGAGGTAAACAAATCACAGTTGGGCAATTGACAGGATTATGAAGGCACCGCAATGCTAACTATGCTGCAAAGAAAGGAAGGGCTCAAAAGCAATGGGCAGTACGCCAAGGTAAGTAGACCGAAATCCATCTGCATCTACTATGAATCATCCACCTTGAGATATCTATCCAGAACATCTCGCTGGTATTAAGTTGTGAATCCCACCCAAAGTGTAAACTCAAAGCAATAGACAACTGCATTAAAAGAACTTTGCGTAAAGTAAACAATCCTTGCACCCGCAGGTACAAGCACCGTTGTTTTATCCCTGGTGGCAACATCACATCCCCTAGTCTCATGTTTCTGTCACTCAAGCTAGACATCAAGGGGCTGAACCCACAATCGAGAAAAACGCTCTCTCTTGGAGTTGCAAATAAAATACTTGGCCAAAGCAAATACCACAACGGAGAACATGCAAGAATTTACTCAAGAACAAAATATAAAAGAGAAGAACCAAATATATTACTCATCACAATCTGAACATAGTCTCATAATCCATCAGATCCCAACAAACTCAGCATAGCAACAGCAGAAATTACATAGATGCCTCGATCATGTGAGGCAGCTCACGGGGACTCGAAAGTCGAAGCACAAAGGGGGGAGAGATTCATCACATAGCTACTGGTCACGAAACCATGGTCCAAGGGGGACTACTCACGGTGCTTCCAGGAGGCGTCCATGGCTATGGATGGTCTCCCGGAGGGGGTTCCTCCTCCCGGCAGGGTGCCGGGGCAGCTTCTCCAGGCAGCCCCGATCTAGAAACGGCGGCGGCGGCGCTACAGAGGGGAGTTCGCGGAAAAGAGATCGATATTAGGGGTTTCCACCCCGAGGGGTAAATATAGGCGAAGGGGGGCATCGAGGGGACCCATGAGGCAGTCAGGAGGGTCCCTGGCGCGGCCCAGGGTGGGGCCGCGCCACCTGCCCTCCTGGCTTCCTGGTGGTGGCCCCCTTCCCTCTCTTGGTGATTCCGGAAGCTTCTGTTGCGCTGATTTTTTATATATTTTTCCCGGAATTTTTGGAGCACTTTTAATGGCCGGAAAACCTGAAATACAAAACAGAAGAAAACAGAAACTGGCAACTGGGTGCACTGAGTTAATAGGTTAGTCCTTAATAGGTTCAAAAGTGTATGAAAGTTCAAGCAAAACATGGCAAAGTAACACAAAACATGCATGGAGCAAGCAGAAATTATAGATACGTTTGGGACGTATCAACATCCCCAAGCTTAATTCCTGCTCGTCCTCGAGTAGGTAAATGATAACAAGCATAATTTCTGTGGTGACATGCCACACAACCAAATAAGGACTTTTAAGTAAAGCAATCAAAGCATTCCATTCAATTCAAGTCTTGACAAGCAAGAGTCTATATTAGCATTGACACAAGCAACAAAAGAACAAAGGGTGCAAGAGCTCTTGCTGTCCGTGACTCGAATGTCTCCAAATGGTGTTTGCGTGCAAGCAATGGATAGGGAAATACGAGAGAAAAAATAAGGTTGTTGAGAACAACTATCTACTAAAGTTTCACACTTGGTCTCCTTTGGATTCTTATCTGGACTCGTCCCCAGACAACTAGCCAGGTACAAGTCAAACTGATCCACTCCCTTTCGATATTTTGAGCACTCATGCAATGGATGAGTGTGAGCAAGAAAGTTGACACCTAAAAGACGAAACATAAAGAAGGTGGAGGAGGAAGACAAAAAGGTGTGAAAGGCTCACATCAATGAGGACAATCATAGGCGAGAGAAGGCCATATGATAGATATGATGTGAGGAGTAGGGATTGTCATACAACGGATGCACATGTGAGCTAAAAGCTCTCCAAGGGAACTAGTGGGGGTGCATCTAACTTTCTTGCTCAAGAAGACCTAGAGCTCGTTTGAGGAGGCTCATCATTGGAATATACAAGCCAATTTCTATAGTTTGAAGGGTCCCCACATTGCTATATGCATGATGATGATCTCTATGGAGTACAAGGGATAGAAGATGAAGTACTAGTGTGGATCTCTCAAAAGGAATAGTAGTATGCCCCCTTCTTTTTTTATTTTTTTCTCTTTTTATCTTTTATTTTTTATTTTTTTGGTGGCCTCAATGGCTCTTTCTATATAACTCTCATTTGTTCTCTTTGGGATCTTTTGATTTTGTCCTCTTTGGGATATTTTCCTCACTTTAGGGGCAATACTCTATATTTTACAAGAATGTAGGAGATCTTTCACACTTTACAAAGGTACTCACATAAAGAAAATGTAACTGTCATGATGCAAATGTATGCTTCTGCCAGGGTAGCAGGATATGCAATGATACTAGAGCGTCATGTAGTAATGATTAGGTCAAGGCCCAACTAGCATGCGGCTCATCGATCAAGCAAGTAGCATGTATGACATGAAGATCAAGTCATGAGAAGGTGGATGTTGCATGGAAATGTATCTCGGAAAGGCTATGGAAATGCCTTGTAGGTAGGTATGGTGGATGTTTTGAGGAAAGATATAAGGAGGCTTATGATGACAGAGCGTATCATGCCAAGGGTTTGGATGCACTGGCGAAGTATGCGCCAACTCTCGAGGTGAGAAAAGAGCAATGCACGGTATCGAAGAGGCTAGAAATAGTATAGGTGGGTGGAAGTGTCAACTTTCGAATACTCACATTAGTTCGAAGAACTCATGGACTTATTATCGGTAACTCTCAATCTAATCAGGAGGTTCACAAAGAGACAGGTACCCCGAGGAGTGTATGGGGTTTGGTTATGTTTGCGCATCCTTGACTCATAGTACGTGAGTGTACTCTAATATTCGAACCCTCCAGAGGTTAGTTATCCATCTAGTAGCTAGAGTTCTTAACAGGGGTTTTTTGGTTTTCGAAAAACACACGGATTGCCCAAAATACGACATCTATCACTAATAGGCAAGAGCTCTTGACACCATAAGTTCAAACATTACTTTAGTCAATACCTCAAAACTATTGCAAGTTACTACTAC
Organism: Bromus sterilis; assembly: GCA_950022295.1. Taxonomy (NCBI): domain Eukaryota; kingdom Viridiplantae; phylum Streptophyta; class Magnoliopsida; order Poales; family Poaceae; genus Bromus; species Bromus sterilis. Next base: position 149,816,435 of record OX465596.1, on the reverse strand, counting down.
AAAGAGAATAGCAACTTTAACTACCTACTTTCAGTCAAGACACATAACTCAGTGCATCAGGCAAACTCTCTAACAAGATAAAACATGCAATCTATAGAAAGTTCAACCTAAGACAAAAGAAAAGCTCTAGAAAAACTAAAGCACTATAACTAAACAGAACAACAACTAACAAAAGAAAAAGAACAGCTCACAGCTAAAAGAATAAGCATGCAAATCCTATGAGGAGTTCTAGTTCAAGAGGAGCGTGAATCTCTCCCACACAAAAGATTAAGTTGGGGTCTAACTTGTTACTACAGCAAACAAAGCTAAAGAAAACTAAAAAAGTAAAGAGCGAGACGCTCCAAACATAGCACATAACGCATGAAGTGATAAAAATATAGTGCAACGAGAGACGAACTGATAATTGTTGATGAAGAAGGGGATGCACGGGGGCATCCCCAAGCTTATATTCTTGAGTCTCCTTGAATATTTATTGGGGGTGCACATGGGCATCCCCAAGCTTGAGCGTTTGACACTCCTGAATCTTCTTTCATCATCTTCCATCGCGCACTTGAAAACTCCCTTCATACATAACTCATTGTAGGCTGATTAGAGAGGTTAGTGCCCTAATAAAATAATTTTTCTCTACTGCAAATAAATATTTACAGGAAGAGATACTGTTTCTCAAGATTTCAAAAGAGTTTTTGCAAAGAAAAAGCAAGCTTAAGGTTTGCAAAAGTAAGGAGAGACAAAACGTGGCAGAATCTGTGAAAAACAGAACAGCAGATAGAAAAGAATTTTTAGGGATACTTCTGCAACTCAAATAAAAAAACTCAGAACATACGCAAGTTTCGTAATTGTATAGAGCATGATGTGTAAAAATTTCAGCTCAAAAAGACGAACTGGGATTTTTCTCTGATTTTTCTAGTCACGAGGACTGAATCTGTTTTCTGGACAGCATGTCACAACTTTCACTTCCCTTGTCGTATGAGGCTAAACTTGGCACAAATCTTGAAAAATAAAGATACAATGATGTTGCTACAGTAGTAACAATCATCAAGACCACTGAGAACAGAACAAAAGCAAAAAGAAAAACCTAAATTCGTTGCGGGCTGCCTCCCGGAAGCGCTTCTTTAGAGCCATTAGCTAGGCTTAAAGCAGAAGATCAAGTCTTTTCAAGAGAATAACTAGCCCGTGTGACGGACTCAAAAGGTAACTTAATATTTTTCCTAGGGAAATGTTACATCCCTTTCTTGAGAGGGAATTGGAATTTGATAGTTCCCTCTTTCATGTCAATGATAGCACCAACTGTGCGAATAAAAGGACGCCCCAAAATAATTGGACCAGAAGGTTCACATTTAATGTCCATAATAGTAAAATCAACGGGAACATAATTGTCATTGACAATGATAAGAACATAGTCGATCTTCCTCAAAGGTTTCTTTACGGAAGAATCAACAAGACGAACACCAAAAGAACAAGGATCAAAAGGTTTCAATTCAAGCATATCATACATTCTTTTGGGCATAACAGAGGTACTTGCTCCAACATCACAAAGAGCATAACAAGAGAAGTTATTCAATTTAATTTTTATCATAGGATCCCAACCATCTTCTAGCTTCCTAGGTATGGAGGCTTCTAGTCTAAGCTTCTCCTCCCTAACTTTGATTAGAGCATTGGTGATATGCTCTGTGAAGCCAAGATTAAGTGTGCTAGTGTGGGGGTCTCTAGACATCTTGTGTAGGAAACCAATAACTTCAGGTAAAGTGCAGTTGTCAAAGTCTAGTTCACTACTATCTATCAAGGAGTTAGTGATATCATTTAGGTTCACTTGTTTGAAATCCTCTATGTTCATAGAGGTTTCTTCATCTATGGTTGAGGTGGTAGCATCACCATTGATATGTCCAGTGGGACTAGGGGTGTGATGGGTGCTAACAGTTTGGACATCCTCAACTACTTGAATAGTAGCTACTGTGTGGTAGGTAGGGAGGCTCTTAACTCTCTCCTCTTCCTCTTTTTCTCTAGCCCATCTTTCTTTGAGTTTAGCCATCATCCTAATATTTTCATTGATTTGTAACTGGATAGCATTAATAGGAGTGACCTTACTCTCCTCAAGGGGAGAGGTTCTAATTTTTAACATCTCAACATCAAGGGCTAAGTTGTCTACCTTCAAACAAAGATTATCTAATTTAGCTAGTTTTTCTTCCACATTCTTGTTGAAGGCTTTTTGGGTAGTGATAAAGTCTCTAAGCATACTCTCTAGTTCAGAGGTGGGGTTCTTGTTGCTAGGGTAGGTGTTGTTGTTCCCATAAGTGGATGGAAACGGTCTAGGATTACTAGCAAAGTTGCTCCTATAAGCATTATTGTTGAAGTTGTTTCTAGAGACAAAATTAACATCTACTTGCTCCTGATCAACCAAAGAATTTAAAGGAACATCTTGAGGATCAATAGAGGGTTGCTTGGTAAGTAGAGACATGATAAGGTCAACCTTTTCATTTAAAGAGGAGATGTCCTCGACAGAGTTTACCTTCTTACCGGTTGGAGATCTCTCGGTGTGCCATTGAGAGTAGTTCAGCATCATATCATCAAGTAGCTTTGTGGCAGCAGCAAGCGTGGTTGACATAAAAGTTCCTCCCGTGGAAGAATCTAACAGGTTCCGCGAGGTGAAGTTCCAGCCTGCATAAAAAGTCTGGATAACCATCCAGGTAGTCAGTCCATGTGTGGGGCAGTTCTTGACAAGCGTCTTCATAAGTTCCCAAGCCTGGGCAACGTGTTCTTTATTCAATTGCCTGAAATTCATAATTTTACTCCGCAATTGAATAATTTTAGCAGGGGGATAGTACTTCCCTATAAAAGAATCTTTGCATTTGCTCCAAGAATCGATACCGTTCTTGGGAAAAGATTGTAGCCATTCCTTGGCTCTTCCTCTCAAAGAGAAAGGAAAAAGCTTCAGCTTGACGATGTCTCCATCCACTTCCTTGTATTTCTGCATGTCGCAGAGCTCGATAAAGTTTTTAGGTGTAAGGCAGCATCTTCTCTTGCTCCTGAGAATTGATCTTTCATAACAAGGTTAAGCAAAGCAGGTTTAATCTCATAAGAAGGTGCTGAAGTGGCAGGTGGAGCAATAGGAGTGCAGATAAAGTCACTGTTGTTGTGACTAGTGAAGTCACACAACTTAGTGTTTTCATTGGAACCCATAGTAGCAGCAGGTATTTTTGGTATTTTTGATTAAGGACGAAAAAGTAAAAACTGAAAGGTAAACTAACAAGACTAAAAAGAAAAGGTAAAAGATAGTGTGCAACTCCCCTATCTTGTAGACTTGAGTCCCCGGCAACGGCGCCAGAAATTTTCTTGATGGCTTCTTGCCCCTCGTTGGTTACCCCAAGTGGAAGGTTTGAGATGCAGTGCAGCAACAAGTTTCCCTCGGTGAAGATACCAAGGTTATGGAACCAGTAGGACTCAGGAGATACAAGTAGGTGGAAACGTCGCCAGAAATTGCTTCCTGACTAGGGTGTTGTCGTGGACCTGCACACAACAACAAATAACTTTGCTCCCAACGAGTACAGAGGAGTTGTCAATTCCTCCGGCCTTGTCGTTTACAAAGGATCAACACAAGAGATAAAAGGTGCAAAGGAAAGTAAAAGCTGAAAGTAAATTGAGGGTGTGAACAATAATGTGAAGATGGACCGGGGTCCCGTGATTTTCACTAGTGATGTCTCTCTCCCAAAAGACGATAAAAGTGCTAGCGAGGTAAACAAATCACAGTTGGGCAATTGGCAGGATTATGAAGGCACCGCAATGCTAACTATGCTGCAAAGAAAGGAAGGGCTCAAAAGCAATGGGCAGTACGCCAACGTAAGTAGACCGAAATCCATCTACATCTACTATGAATCATCCACCTTGAGATATCTATCTAGAACATCTCGCTGGTATTAAGTTGCGAATCCCACCCAAAGTGTAAACTCAAAGCAACAGACAACTGCATTAAAAGAACTTTGCGTAAAGTAAACAATCCTTGCACCCGCAGGTACAAGCACTGTTGTTTTATCCCTGGTGGCAACAACACATCCCCTAGTCTCATGTTTCTGTCACTCAAGCTAGACATCAAGGGGCTGAACCCACAATCGAGCATAACGCTCTCTCTTGGAGTTGCAAATAAAATACTTGGCCAAAGCAAATACCGCAACGAAGAACATGCAAGAATTTACTCAAGAACAAAATATAAAAGAGAAGAACCAAATATATTACTCATCATAATATGAACATAGTCTCATAATCCATCAGATCCCAACAAACTCAGCATAGCAACAACAGAAATTACATAGATGCCTCGATCATGTGAGGCAGCTCACGAGGACTCGAAAGTGGAAGCACAAAGGGGGGAGAGATTCATCACATAGCTACTGGTCACGAAACCATGGTCCAAGGGGGACTACTCACGGTGCTTCCAGGAGACGTCCATGGCTATGGATGGTCTCCCGGAGGGGGTTCCTCCTCCCGGCAGGGTGCCGGGGCAGCTTCTCCAGGCAGCCCCAATCTAGAAATGGAGGCGGCGGCGGTACAGAAGGGAGTTCGCGGAAAAGAGATCGATATTAGGGTTTTCCACCCCGAGGGGTAAATATAGGCGAAGGGGGGCATCGAGGGGACCCACGAGGCAGTCAGGAGGGTCCCTGGAGCGGCCCAGGGTGGTGCCGCACCACCTGCCCTCCTGGCTGCCTGGTGGTGTCCCCCTTCCCTCTCTTGGTGATTTCGGAAGCTTCTGTTGCGCTGATTTTTTATATATTTTACCCGGATTTTTTGGAGCACATTTAATGGCCGGAAAACCTGAAATACAAAAACAGCAGAAAACATAAACTGGCAACTGGGTGCACTGAGTTAATAGGTTATTCTAAATAGGTTCAAAAGTGTATGAAAGTTCAAGCAAAACATGGCAAAGTCACACAAAACATGCATGGAGCAAGCACAAATTATAGATACGTTTGGGACGTATCAGCAAGCACGTCCGGATTCCCTTTAGTTCCTCCTCGCATGTCGCCTCATATCCGTTTGAGTTAATTCATAGTGATGTTTGGACCTCTCCTGTTGCAAGTAACACGGGCTAACTTTATTACCTTGTTATACTTGATGATTTTTCACACTATGTGTGGACGTTTCCTTTGCGCCACAAGTCGGATACTGCTGCCACTCTCACTGCATTCTACTCCTATGTCTCCACGCAGTTTGGACGTCCCATCCATGCATTGCAAACATACAATGGAAAATAATTTGATAATCTTGTGATCCCCAACCTTCTCGCCACCCATGGCACGATTTTTCGCCTCACTTGCCCGTACACTTCGCAACAAAATGGCCGCGCCGAGCGCGTGCTCCGCACTCTCAATGACTGCGTCCGCACTCTCCTCTTCCACGCCAACGTGCCACCACGCTTCTGGCCCGACGCGCTTGCCACTGCATCACTCCTCATTAACATTCGTCCGTGTCGCCCCCGTGGGAACTTTACACATCATCACCTCCTGTTCGGCACACCACCCTCCTATGATGAGCTCCGCATTTTCGGTTGCCTGTGCTACCCTAGCATCGCCTCCACTGCTCCTCATAAGCTTGCACCTCGCTCCGTGGCATCCATTTTTCTCGGCTATCCACACAACACCAAAAGCTACCGCTGCTATGATCCTATCTCACATCGTGTGATTACCTCGAGACACATTTACTTTGATGAGATGGTCTTTCCCTTCCAGCAGGTACCTTCGGATGGAGCAGCTTTACCCGCTCCCGGTGTTGGTCGTCCGCGCACCAGTCCCGGGCCGCCTTCGGGCTTTGAGAGTGCCCCCCGCGCCTCGGGTCGACCTCGTCCCCAACCGACCGCCCTAGGGCCGCACCTCCCCAGGCGCCCGCGACGTCCTCAGTGCCCCCGGCCCCGACCGCGACGTCGGCCCTCCCTTCGGCCGCGAGCCCGCCGCGTCTACCGCTCCGTCACGCGCGGCCCCGACGCCCGCAGCCTCTCCATCAGCCTCGGAGGAGGCGGGCTCTTCTTCAGCGTCGCCCGCCGCGCCTCCGGACTCGCCGCCCCGCCCGATGACTCGCTCTCGGGTGGGCACCTTTCGCCCGAGCACACGGTACACCAGCGACGACTACCATCTCGCTGCTTCCGTCTCCGAGCCGTCACCTCTCCCATCGTCAGCTCGAGCCGCCCTTCGGGACCCCCATTGGCTCGCTGCGATGCAGGAAGAGTTCGACGCCCTTCAGCGAAATCGCACGTGGCAGCTTGTCCCTCGGCCACCTCATGCCAACATCATCACGGGCAAGTGGGTCTTTCGGCACAAACCCGTCCAGATGGCACCCTCGAGCGCTATAAAGCGCGCTGGGTGGTTCGAGGCTTTCGTCAGCGAGCAGGCATGGACTTCACCGACACCTTCGCCCCGGTCGTTAAACCGGTCACGACACGCACCGTGCTCCAGCTCGCCGTCTCCCGCGCCTAGCCTGTGCATCAGTTGGACGTCTCCAACGCCTTCTTGCATGGCCACCTTGCTGAGTAGGTGTTCTGTGAGCAGCCCACCGGTTTCGTCGACGCCATGCATCTAGACCACGTGTGCTTGCTCTCCCGTTCCCTTTATGGGTTGAAGCAAGCACCTCGGGCCTGGTACCAGCGCATCACTAGATTCCTGCAGACGCTCGGATTTAAATCGACTCGATCCGATGCGTCCCTCTTTGTGTACCATCACGGAGTTGACACGGCGTACTTGCTACTGTACGTGGATGACATCATCTTCACGGCATCCACCGATGCGCTCCTTTAGCGACTCACTGCTCGACTTCGCGATGAGTTTGCCCTGAAGGACTTGGGGCCTCTCCACTAATTCCTGGGTATTGAGGTGGTTCGACGGTCAGATGGGTTCTTCCTGCACCAGCAGCGCTACGCCCACGATCTTCTCGACCGAGCTGGCATGCTTAACTGCAAGCCTGCTCCCACGCCCGTCGACACCAAGGCCAAGGTTTCCGCTATGGAGGGTTCTCCAGCTTCCGATGCAGCCTTCTATTGCTCCATTGTGGGAACCTTGCAGTACCTGACCCTGACGCGCCCCGACTTGCAGTATGCCGTTCAGCAGGCCTGTCTTCACATGCATGCTCCGCGAGATTCTCATTGGACCTTGGTGCGCCGCATACTTCGGTACATACGCGGCACTCAGTCCATGGGCATTACACTGACGGCCTCCGCCTCCACCGACCTCGTCGCCTAGTCTGATGCGGATTGGGCTGGCTGCCCGGACACACGACGCTCCACTTCGGGATACTGTGTCTACCTCGGGCCGTCTCTGATCTCTTGATCCTCCAAGCGACAGCCCACCGTCTCCCGCTCGAGTGCCGAGGCTGAGTATCGGGCAGTGGCCAACGCCGTTGCTGAAGTCTCTTGGCTACGTCAGTTGCTTCAGGAGTTACTGTGTGATGTTCACAAGGCCACGCTCGTCTACTGCGACAACGTCTCCGCTGTGTACCTCTCCGCCAACCCGGTCCACCATCGTCGAACGAAGCATATTGAGCTTGACATACACTTTGTTCGTGAGCAGGTGGCTCTCGGGCGCATCCGGGTCCTCCATGTCCCGACAGCGCAACAGTTTGCCGATGTCATGAAAAAAGGACTGCCTACTTCCGTCTTCGAGGAGTTTAGGTCCAGTCTTTGCGTCTCCGGCGACGCTTCGACTGCGGGGGGGGGGGGGGGGGGGGGGAGGGGGGTGTTGAATATATGGTTTATATACGTATATTGTGTAGCCGACCCATCTCCTAGTCCTCGTATAGTTGAGGTTGTGCCCCCCCTTATACTCCATATATACGTGTGCTATGCACCGATCAATACATCGTGAAAGCATTGCCAAACATTGTTTCCAACAGTTTGTTCCCTTTGTTTATTTTGCACTCCCTTTTTTTTTGCTAGGTTTACACTCCCTTTATTTATTTTACATCAGCTTATGCGTTCTCCTTCTGTATATCCATGGGAAAATGGCTATCGTGAGAGGCTACGTTGGCAGGCCCGTCCGTAAGTTTACATCATATATGAATGGTATCTTACGTGCATGTAGTACTTGGGGAGATTTGGGACCGTAAATTTACATCAGGGAAAAGGAATGCATGTAGTACTTGGGTCTGTAATTTACGACACTAGTTTCCTTACGTGGATAGGTTGGACTGTAAGTTTACGACACCATCTTTTCTCTTACGTGGAAAACTAACAATTGGTTCAGAAGTGCACCAGATGGGTTGGAGTGAGGAATAAGAATTTCTCACCCAGGGTGATGAATAGTCTCACCTATATATATATATATATATATATATATATATATATATATATATATATATATATATAGTGGGTTTATTATGTTAACACCTCCTTAAGACTTATTCTGTTAATAAAAAGCTTAATCTGTTAAAATTTTCCCGGACTAATCCAGCCCACGGACCCGCTCCACATTGATGATAAAAAAAACAAGCAACCCACCAAGCCGAACCCATCCTCCACTTTCTTCCTCACAGGTTGACCCCACGATGCACCGGCGCCGCCGGCATACCCATCCCACCCCATCCACCGCCGGCGCACCCATCCCACATTCCCACCCCATCCACCGCCGCCTTCCCACCCAACGACCAGCGCACCCCACCCCGCCACGCACTGGCGAGATCTGTCCAGATGGCAAGCCCCACTCCCCCTTCGCCACCAAGTGGATCTGGCCGGCGGTGCCCCCCAAGAAGCACCACGACTAGTTCCATCCACTGGATCGGCGCCGCCCTAGGCCTCTCGTGTAACAGCCCAGATTTCACAAAAATTAAAATTTTTGTTTTCGGTGTGATTTGTTTGATTGTCTGATTTGTTTGCGGTGTTTACATCCCCGATTTATCGATCGGCGATTATTTTCCCCCCTCTTATCTCATACCGGACGGAGACCGATCCTTGCCATCCTAACACTTGACCTTTGCGACACCGGGTTTCACCCGATCACTGTCGCGAAAACCGCAAGAGACCACCCGTAGCCAACGGAACAAAAACCCCGTTTAATAAGTAAACGGGATATTTTTATAGCGCGCCGGAAAGTGTTCTCGAAACGGTTCCCGCGCGAGGTGAACGCCGCCGGCTCGATGCGCTGATCGCGCAGTTTGAAGTTTTACCCGAATCAGAGGTCCTGCGGACCCCCGGCGGTCAGAAACGTAAACACCGCGCGCGCGAGAGAAAAACCGGGGATGTTTTTGCAAACTGCCAGCCACCTGGGCTATATAAAGACCACCACACTCCCACCTCTTTCTAGGGTTTCCCTAGCCACAAAATTGCCGCCACCCCCCTCACAAAACTCAGATCTACCAAATTGCCTCCAAATTTCCGAAACCCTAGCTCTCCCACTAATCTGGACCGTCAGATTTGAGATCCAACGGTCCAGATCGCCTCCCCAGCCTCCCACAGCAGCCCCAGCCCACTCCGGGCCGCGCGGGCCCGCAACCGTCGCCACCAGGCACACCGAAGCCCATCGGCGCCGAGATCCTCCTCTCGTGGATCTCCACCGCGCCGGCGCCTCCGGCGAGCTCGCCGCGCCGCCCGCGACCACGTCTCCTCTCCCCGTCGCGCCTCCCTCCTTTGCTTCTCTCTCTAACCTCTCTCCCCCTCTTCTCCGCAGACCGCAGCTGCGCCACGCAGGGCCACCGCGCCTTGCTCGGGTCGCCGTGTCGTCATGGGAGGCCGGACAAGCTCGCCATCGCCTCGGAGCAGCGTCGCCTTCCACCTTAGCCACCGGATCCGGCGACTCCACGCCAAGATCGGCACCCAGGCCTCGCGCCTCGCCCGTCCTGGCCCTCCTCGCCAGAGTTGGTAGCCGGCTCCGCCACGGTCACCGGTCGGGATCGGGAGGATCCCGATCAAGCCGTCCCCGCCGATCCAGCCTAGGTGGGCCGGCCCGCCTCCCCTGCTGCCCGGCCCATCCAGCACGCTGGCCTCTCCAGCGCCACCGCCGGCCTGTTGGGCCTGGGCCCAAGGTCCTTTTTTTTCTCTTTTTCTTTTCCCAATTTTTCTAAGTCTGGTAAATTTGTGCTGCTGATCCCGTTTTGCAAATCGTTTTCCCGTTGATTCGTAGCACCGAATGAAGTGATTCTTTTTTTGTTTGGTTGTGCTTTGTGTGCTCTAGAGTTCATCTTTAGGAAGTTATTTATTTTGAGGTAATCTTGAATATGTAATTGTGTGTTAAACTAGGCACCAGATCGTTAAGTTGTTAATCTGCTGTTAACTACTGCTGCTGATATTTTGTTCAAACTTTGGGTGATGCTTGTGTCAAATCCATGAGGCCTATTGCATTGATTCTTTTTCCTATGTGTTAAGCATAATGTGTACTTCATTCCCATGCTTTAACTTGTCATGTTTGGGTGATTTAGCTATATTAAATCTTGCTCCAAAGTGGTGACCTTGCTGTTAATGTGCTGCTATGCTGAAAACTGTTAATTTGTTGCAACTTCGGGTGACGGTTGCGTCGCAACCGTTTATCGGAATTGAGTGATTTCAATTGCATATTGTTAAACATCATGTCTACTTCTAATATATGTATTGCATTGTCATGATATGCTTGCTGGTCTTATAGTTATTGAGCTCCAAAGTTGCTATGCCGCTGTTTTTGACAGCCACCTCTAATTTTCTCTAAGTCTGTAACGTTCCGATGCCATGTTGCATGCTTAATATCTTTTGATCTATGATGCCTATAAACTTGATTCTTGTTTTTACCTGATCCTCATCATGTCTACTTCATGCCCATGTATTGCTATGTCATGTTGCTGCACTTTTGCATATAGTTATACCCCTGTTTATACAGCATAAAAATAATAGTTTCTGCCATGTTTTCGTGATTTTCACTAAGTCCTAGACCAGTAATGTTTTATTGCATTTTGCATGGGCTATAACTAGTTGTTCATGATGCCTATTTGCATGATTCTTTTTTCCATGCCTTCCCTGTCATGTCTACTTTAATTTCATATCATTTGTGTGCATGTTTTCACTCATTACCCTGTTTATGCAATGCTCTAAAGTGTGCTTCCTGATGTTGGCAGATTGTGCCCGTAACTTGTTTTGCTTGTATCTTTTTAACCGTAACTCCGTTTGGGGTGTTCTTTATATGTAACTTGATTAGTTTTTCGTGTACTTTGTGTTGATGCTATTTTTTACTATTGTTAACCAACATAAAATATGGTTTAGGACAGAACAGTACCAAATCCTTTAATCATCGTGAGGCACTTAGTGTTGTGCCATGTTTAGGGTGTTGCCTCGCTTAACTTGACTAGTATCGGTAATTTACTTTGTGCTTAACCTTTTGCCATGATTGTGTGACATGCCATGCTTGGGTGCCTTTCCATGTTAACAACCGTTGGTTGATCACTTGTAGCTAAACAACTTGAACCGATTCTAAATGTGCGGTATCGTCGTGTGTGAAGAGTACTCCACTTAAATTGTTAGTAACCACTCTCGACGGTAGATGCTATGTCTCGTGTTGCTTCTTGTTGATGCTTGATCGTGTTTGCTTCGTAGTAATAGATGCTTCCTCGTTGATTTATTTCCAGTGTTTACCGTCTTATGTGCTTCCGCGGGTACCTTCGGAGATGATGCAAGCTTGCGATCAACTACACCTTCGGAACCCGACTTATCAACAGGCAAGGACTATACATTACTTATGATCCATTCTATTTCAACCAGCGGTTTGCATTCTAGTCTAGGATAGGTTCGATGTTTGATCCTACCACATGTTTATAGCCTCTTTCAAACCGATACTGCCATGTCCCCTCCCAGCAAACCTTGTACTGCTATGTTACTATTGCTCGTTGCTCAGCCCCTGCTTAGTATGCATGCTTAGGATGCTACGATGTTACCCTGTTACTTCTGGTTTGGGATATCACATTATTATATTGTTGTTGATGATATGATTATTATAATGTTGACTATATTCGACGAAGGATGGAAGGTCTAGGCTATCCCGCCCCGACGCTTTGTTCCATTCGAGTCACCTAGGACCCGAGTTCAGGGTATTGGTTTTAAGACTAAGCGTGCCTAACCGCGTGTGGGATACTATGGGGTCCCCTCTTCTTACCTACCTAGCTTCAAACATTTCTAGTGGTGGCCCAAGCTGATTTACCATTTGAAACCCGCATGCATAACTGGTCTGCAGCCAGTGGATTTAAAACAACTCGGGCCAGCAGAGACAGAGTTCCTTTGTTGGTCCACACTGGTGAGCTAGGGAAGTACCCTGTTATATAGGTGATTCTAACCCCAACTTTAGACATACGGAAGAGTCCGATCCGAGAGCGTGGCCGGCTTTTGGATTGGGTGTCGACTCCCCGGGGGCCACCCGGATTTGTTTGTTGTTAGTTAGAGGGACCTGTCGTTTCGGATCTCTCGGAACTAAATCATAAAATGGTTGCCTTGTAATGGGCAGTTGGTACACCCCTGCAGGGTTAAATCTTTTCGAGAAGCTGTGTCCACAGTTATGGACGACTTGAGACCTACTCCTTGTTCATAGACAACAACAACTGAGATAATCTTAATATAACTTGATCAACATGTGTGTGCCTTGACTGCTTCTTCTTCGTCGAGATGCAAAGAGGAGGACAAGGATAGGATAGGTGTTATGTTTGCGTAGTAGTTGATAACAAGACTTGTTGGAGGCGATTCCTCATCGAATGCTTGGATTCTTATCTTACTCTCTAGATCGTTAGCCACTTCATTAATGCTAGTGTGGCAGCAACCTCACCACTTACCCCATCCTTACCGTAAACTACTAGATGTCCTAGAATGACGAGTGATGAAGTCCTTGCTGGGTCAGATGACCACTACAGTTGGATGCTGAGTACTTCTGTACGCATGATACTACCCCAAACTCTTTTCAGGGTTCTTGATCGACAACAGGTATGGTGATCGATGTTTCACGTGGAGACTCGACGACGACTAGTTAGGCGAATCCCGGCGGAGGGCCTGGACCCGTGTGGTTATGGGAATTGATGATTTTCTTTTGCCACTAGGCATTTGATTGTAGTCTGTACTCAGACATGTATCTTCCGCTGTTGTATTGTATTAAGGCAGTTGTATGACGATTGTATGAGATCTTGTATCCTTGTATCTGTAATGTTGTGATATCATGTTGGAAATACGGGGCATATGGCTATGTCATATGTCGCGGTGGGACCGATATGTGCTTCGTCCCCGGGTCTGGATGGAAACATCTGGATGTGGAACAATACCGCATATCGGGCCTTACAACTTTATATCAAAGCCTCACCGACCGTAGGATCCCCTATCTGGCCGAAGTCGAGTCTAGACAAAAACTATTTTGTAGTTACTAAGTTAGTTATCGGAGAGTAGGAATCTTTTACTCCTTACCCTTGCTCTGGTCAGGACAAGTGTCGTAAGTGTTTTAAATTCTCGTCTTATCCCCTTCAAACCTCTAGGATCTCGAGTGTGTGGAGTATAGGAACCGTTACAATGCCTTGCTTGCAGCGTATTGTCTCGATTCCGATCTCAGGGTTGGAAAATCTTGTAGTACCTTCAGTTCTTCCGACTCTGGGTAAACATCTTGGTCATCCGTTGACTTCATTCCTCTTGCCCATTATCCTCATGATTTGAGTGAGAGTACTTCCCTTGATCGTCGCCTTAAAGTGTCGCTCTTCCTCTTGACACTGACGGTTTCGTTTTTCCGACGAGGTCGTCTCTCTGCGGAAAGTTTCTCGACGGAAGTTCGACGTCGACATGGAGCAGAGTCCCTTGTTGGTAGTGTTGAAGATCGTCGTCTCTATTTTCTCTTCCCCCTCTCCCCCGGATCGTCCAGGATCTCGGGACGAGATCCCTTGTTGGTGGTGTTGTATTGTAACATCCCATATTTCACAAAAATTAAAATTTTTGTTTTCTGTGTGATTTGTTTGATTGTCTTATTTGTTTGCGGTGTTTGCATCCCCGATTTATCTCGTACCGGACGGAGACTGACGGGGGGGGGGGGGGGGGGGGGTGACCCGACGACTCCTACAGATGAGCCTACCTGGTGTCCGTGAAGGCAGAAGGCCCATGAAGATACGGCCTCGGCCCACTAGATGGCACCGACGTAGAGGTCCTCGACTCACAAGGAAGGTGTGAAGACCTGCCATACGGAGAAAGCTAGGGTTAGGAAAGTTTATCTGTACACGTAGATGAACTCCCCGAGACCTAGCCCGCTATATAAGGGCTGGGAGGGGCGACACCAAAGACATCGAATCTCACCTGTAACCCTAGCCTTGAGCGTTCTAGCCTTGACCTCCACTATAATCGCATCTCCCCAATCAATTATATCAAGCAGGAGCGAGCCTCCCTGTTTGCCGACGAGCTATCGTCCAACCTGCGCCTCTCATGATTAACCCAGGGTCCCTGACCATGGGATCTGCCGGGGTTGATCCCCGTCAATTGGCGCCGTCCGTGGGGACTACGCAGGTGGGGATCACGATCTCGGCGGTCCCATCTTCAGAAAGCCACGACTCGAGGGCAAGAACCCGACCTAGCCCACTCGAAGGATTCAAGATCACGGCGGACATCTCGCCACCCCATCAAGACCACTCGAGCTGCAGTCATGCCAGGACCGATACTACGGTAACGTCCAAGTACAGCGCCAGCGCCGAAGGAGTCGACGACCTAGAAGAACGGCGAGGGGCCTTCACGAAGGAATTCCACTCGACGAACTGCGACGCGCAGCGGAGGACTCGCAAATCTTCCGACAACCCTCTGATGACGGCTTCTCGCCCTTCGTTGGTAGGCCCCAAGTTGAAGGAGAGATGCGGTACAACAACAAGTTTTCCCTCAGTAAAGATACCAAGGTTTGTCTCCCGTAGGACTCCAGAGATGATAAGTAGGTGTCAGCGGCGCAACTGACGCGGACCTGCACACAAACACAGATAACTTTGCTCCCAACGAAGTTCAGAGAAGTTGTCAATCTCTCCGGTCTTGTTGTTCAGAAATGATAAACACAAGGGGATAATGATAGCAACTTGAAAGTAAATGCAGAAAAGTAAATATAGCTTGGAAACAATAATGAGGATATGGACCGGGATACGTGATGTTCGCTAGTGATGTCTCTCTCCCAAAAGATGATAAAATTGCTATGCGAGGTAAACAAACTACAGAAAGGCAATTGACAGGATTAAGAACGCACCGCAATGCTAACTATGCTACAAAATAAAGGAAGACGTTCAAAAGCACGGGCAGTACGCCAAAGTAAGTAGACCGAAATCCATCTGCATCTACTACTAATCATCCACCTTGAGATATCTATCCAGAACATCTCGCTGGTATTAAGTTGCGAGCCCCACCCAAAGTGTAAACCCAAAGCAACATACAACTGCATTAAAAAGAACTTTGCGTAAAGTAAACAATCCTTGTAACCGCGGTTACAAGCACCGTTGTTTTCCCCCTTGTGGCAACAACACATCCCCTAGACTCATGTTTCTGTCACTCAAGCATGTCATCGGGGAGGCATGAACCCACAATCTAGCACAACGCTCCCTCTTGGAGTCACTACCTACTACTTGGCCAAAGCAATAAACAACAACGGAGAGCATGCAAGAATTACTTAGGAACAAAAATATAAGAGATAAAAACCAAATATATTACTCTATCACAATCTGAACATAATCTCATAATCCATCAGATCCGATCAAACTCAACATAGCAACAGCAGAAATATTACAAAGGTTCCTCGATCATGTAGGGCAGCTCACGAGGTCTAAACAATGAAGATCAAAGAGGGGAGGAGAACATCACATAGCTACTGATCACGGACCCATGGTCCAAGTAAAACTACTCACGAGACATCCGGGGAGCATCCATGGTGGAGAGGAGACTCCCGGAGGTCAATCCTCCCTCCGGCAGGGTGCCGGGAAGAGGTCTTCTGGTGCTCCCGATCTTGGAAGCGCGGCGGCGGCGAAACAGAGGCGAGTTTGCGGAATAGGGTTCCTCTTCTGGAGTTTTCCCGTGACGGGGGATAAATAGGCGAAGGGGGGCAGCCAGAGGTGGACCAGGGGCCCCAGGCGCCCCCCTGGCGCGACCAGGGGTGGGGCCGCGCCGGGTGGCCGCCTGGGCCCCCCTGCCCCCCCTCTGGCCCCTCTCGGGCTTTTCTCAAAGCTTCCGTCACGCTGATTTTTTATCTGAATTTTCCCGAATTGTTCTGGAACTTTTTATATGGGGGAAAACTAAAATACAAAAACAGCAGAAAACAGGAACTGGCACTGGGGTGCACTGAGTTAATAGGTTAGTCCAAATATGATAAAAAAATGTATGAAAGTGTATCTAGATCATAGCAATATCACACAAAACATGCATGGAGCAAGCATAAATTATCGATACGTTTTGGATGTATCAACATCCCTAAGCTTAATTCCTACTCGTCCTCGAGTAGGTAAATGATAACAAGCATAATTTCTGTGGTGACATGCTAGCAACCATAAAAGAACTTTGAAAAGTAAATAAATCAAGGTCAGAGATTCAATTCAAGTCATAACTGGGAAGAGTCTATATTAGCATTGAAATAAGTAACAAAAGAACAAAAGGTGCAAGAGCTCTCGCTGTCCGTGACTCGAATGTCTCCAAATGGTGTTTGCGTGCAAGAAGGGGGATAGGGAATACGAGAAAAATATTTATTTGTTGAGAACTCAATCTACTAAAGTTTCACACTTGGTCCTCTTTGGAATCTTATCTTGACTCTTCCCCAGACCACTAGCCAGGTACAAGTCAATTTGATCCACTCCTTTTCGATATTTTGAGCACTCTTGCAATGGATGAGCGTAAGCAAGAGAGTTGACACTTAGGATGGCAAAGAGATAAATATGGTGGAGGAGGAAGACAAAAGGATGAGAAAGGCTCACATCAATGAGGACAATCATAGGAAAGAGATGCCAAATGATAGATATGATGTGAGGAGTAGGGATTGCCATGCAATGGATGCACATACGAGCTAAGAAGCTCTCCAAACTATATGCATAAAGATCATCTCTATGGAGTACAAAGATATAGAGGAAGTACTAGTGTGGATCTCTAAAAAGGATAGTAGTGTTGCCCCTTTCTCTCTTTTTATTTCTTTTTCTCTTTTTCTATTTTTTTGTATTTTTTTGTGGCCTCAATGGCTCTTTCTATTTAACTCTCATTTGTCCTCTTTGGGATCTTTTAATGTGTCCACTTTGGGATCTTTTCCTCACTTAAGGGCAACACTCTATTTTACAAGAAGGTAAAGGAGATCTTTCACACTTTACAAGGTACTCAAAATCATAAAGATGATGTAACTATCATGATGTATGCAATCTATGCCGCTGCCAGTGTAGAAGGAACATGTATGACATGAAGGTCAAGTCATGAAGAGGTGGAAGTTGCATGGCAATGTAACTCGGAAAGGCTATGGAAATGCCTTGATAGGTAGGTATGGTGGCTGTTTTGAGGAAGGATAAAGGGAGGCTTATGATGACAGAGCGTATCATGCCAAGGGTTTGGATGTACCGGCGAAGGTGGACACCAACTCTCGGAGTGAGAAGAAGGCAATGCACGGCACGGGAAAGGCTAGCAAAATATGGGAAGGTGGAATTGTCAACTCTCAATACTTACATTAGTCCGAAGAACTCATGCACTTATTATCGGTAACTCTCAATCTCATGAGGAGGTTCACAACGAGACAAGTACCCCGAGGAGGAGTGTATGGGGGTTTGGTTATCCTTGCGCATCCTCGACTCATGGTACGTGAGTGTACTCTAATATTCGACTCCTCAGAAGAGTAGTGATATATCTAGTAGCTAGAGTTCTCAACTAGTTTTGTAGGTTTTGAAAATAAACACGGATTGCCCAAAATACGACACCTATCACTAATAGGCAAGAGCTCTTGACACCAAAAGTCCAAACATTACTCACATCAATACCTCAAAACTATTGCAAGCTTCTACTAGAATTAAATAACAACCTCAATTACCTACTTCTCAAAACAAGACGCAACTCAGTGCAACAACCAACTCTCTTTAACAAGATAAACATGAAAACTAAAAAGAGTTCCAGCAACAAACTAAACAAAAGCCAAGGCTCTTTCTAAAGACAAACTAAAACTAAGACTAAACATGGCAGTAGCTATGAAAAGATAAAGAACACACAACAGCAGAAAGATAGGCATGAAGAATCCTATGATGTGTTCTAGATTTTGAAAGTGGAGCGTGTTTCTCTCCCACACAAAGTAAGACAGGATCTAACTTGTTAAGAACAGCAAGCAAAGCTAAAGAAACTAAAAATAAAACCTAAGAGCGAGACGCTCCAAGCATAGCACATAACGCATGAAGTGATAAAAATATAGTGACAAAGGACGAACTGATGATTGTTGATGGAGAAGGGGATGCACGGGGGCATACCCAAGCTTAGACGCTTGAGTATCCTTGAATTTTTATTGGGGATGCATGGGGGCATCCCCAAGCTTGAGCGCTTGACACTCCTGGATCTTCTTTCATCATCTTCTATCGCACACTTGAAAATTCCCTTCATACATAACTCATCATAAGCTGATTAGAGAGGTTAGTACCCTTAATAAATAATTTTTCTCCACTGGATATAAAGATATTCTTGAAGATCTACTGTTTCTCAAGAGTGCAAAAAAGTTTTTGCAAAGAAAAAGCAAGCTTAAGGTTTGCAAAATTTAGGAGAGACGAAACATGGCAGAATCTGTGAAAAACAGAACAGCAGCTAGTAAAGAATTTTTTTAGGGGCACTTCTGCAACTCAAATCAAAAAAATCAGAACATAAGGAAGTTTCGTAATTGTATAGAGCATACTGTGTAAAAATTTCAGCTCAAAAAGATGAACTGGGATTTTTCTGGAATTTTTCTGGTCACGAGGACAGAATCTGTTTTCTGGACAGCATGTCACAACTTTTACTTCCCTTGCCGTAAGAGGCTATAACTTGGCACAAAGCTGAAAAATAAAGATACAATGATGTTGCTACAGAAGTAACAATCATCAAGACACAACAAAAGCAAAAATAAAACACCTAAATTCGTTGCGGGCTGCCTCCGAAAGCGATTCTTTAGAGCCATTAGCTAGGCTTAAAGATTATAAAAGATGCTCTCACAAGAGAATGGGAATTTTAGCAAAAGAGAGCATCAAGAAGCAAATTTGAAACACATTTAAGCCTAACCCACTTCCTATGCATAGGAATCTTGTAAGAAAATAAATCAAAGAAGCACAAAGTGACATGCATAGGAAGGTGGAACAAGAACAACTTCGAAAGTTTCAGTTTAGAGAGAGGCGTTTTTGTCGCATGGAAGTTTCTATAACCAAACTTTCCTCTCTCAAAGTAATTTTCAGTAATATCATGAAGAACATCAAGAATAAAACTATCATATAAATCATATTGTTCATGACCTACAAGCACACGTGTATTTTTTTCAACACGGTTTTTAGGATCATAAGATAAATGCAACCCAACATATTGAGATTTGATAAGAGGAAAATTTTCCGGAGTTTGAGATTTCAAAAGGATAATAGGACAATCAAGTGTGGGTGCAATGGCAACAATTTCATGCTTAACATAAGGAACTATAGAGAGTTCATTTTTGTCAGCATCATCCATAGTGGCATCTTGGCCATCAACAAAGCAAGTATCAAAATTTTCAGAAAGGGATATTTCAAGTGAGTCCTCGGAATCATGGGATTCCTCCTCAATGCAATAATTGGCCTCTTCTTGGGCAGAAAACATTTTATTTTTAAAATCCTCAATATAATAATTGGAAGTATAATTCTCGAAGCAATAAGAAAGAACTGCAAAGTTTTCAGACTCGAAAATAGTATCGTGATATTTTTCAATCAAAGAAGCAATCTCATAGGCACCTTTAAAAGCAACAAACTCTTCAATCTTTTCAACATCAAAGTAATCATAAACACCTTTAGCATAAGAAGATAAGATCTCATTTTCATTAAACTCACATTGGAAAGGGAGGTGTTTATGATCTATATTAGAACAACAAGTAAAATCATAAATGTGGCACAAAAGTTTAGCATGGAAATAAGAAACATGTATTTGATCCCATAAGTGTTTCCCTTTCTGAGATAGGCGGTGCCGCGTATAATGAGCATGCTCATTCAATGATTTTCCCTCAACCAAGTCGGTTGGGTTTTTAGCGCGAGCACAAATTGATCGAAGACGATCCAAGTGAAACATGTCCATCCTACCATATTTGGGTGGTTCATCACCCATGGTGAGGATATCATAAATAGGCAAAGCAAGACAAAGGCAAAAGGTAGTAACTATTTTTGTGGTTTTTCATAAAGGACACTGAGATAAAAACTGAAAGGTAAACTAACAAGACTAAAAAACAAAGGTAAAGGGTAGTGTGCAACTCCCCTATCTTATCACTCAGAGTCCCCGGCAACGGCGCCAGAAATTGCTCTTGATGACGGCTTCTCGCCCTTCGTTGGTAGGCCCCAAGTGGAAGGCGTGATGCGGTACAGCAACAAGTTTTCCCTCAGTAAAGATACCAAGGTTTGTCTCCAGTAGGACTCCAGAGATGATAAGTAGGTGTCAGCGGCGCAACTGACGCGGACCTGCACACAGACACAGATAACTTTGCTCCCAACGAAGTTCAGAGAGGTTGTCAATCTCTCCGGTCTTGTTGTTCAGAAATGATAAACGCAAGGGGATAATGATAGCAACTTGAAAGTAAATGCAGAAAAGTAAATATAGCTTGGAGACAATAATGAGGATATGGACCGGGATACGTGATGTTCGCTAGTGATGTCTCTCTCCCAAAAGACGATAAAGTTGCTATGCGAGGTAAACAAATTACAGAAAGGCAATTGACAGGATTAAGAACGCACCGCAATGCTAACTATGCTAAAAAATAAAGGAAGAGGTTCAAAAGCACGGGAAGTACGCCAAAGTAAGTAGACCGAAATCCATCTGCATCTACTACTAATCATCCACCTTGAGATATCTATCCAGAACATCTCGCTGGTATTAAGTTGCGAGCCCCACCCAAAGTGTAAACCCAAAGCAACAGACAACTGCATTAAAAATAACTTTGCGTAAAGTAAACAATCCTTGTAACCGCGGTTACAAGCACCGTTGTTTTTTCCCTTGTGGCAACAGCACATCCCCTAGACTCATGTTTCTGTCACTCAAGCATGTCATCGGGGAGGCATGAACCCACAATCTAGCACAACGCTCCCTCTTGGAGTCACTACCTACTACTTGGCCAAAGCAATAAACAGCAATGGAGAGCATGCAAGAATTACTTAGGAACAAAAATATAAGAGATAAAAACCAAATATATTACTCTATCACAATCTGAACATAATCTCATAATCCATCAGATCCGATCAAACTCAACATAGCAATAGCAGAAATATTACAAAGGTGCCTCGATCATGTAGGGCAGCTCACGAGGTCTAAACAATGAAGATCAAAGAGGGGAGGAGAACATCACATAGCTACTGATCACGGACCCATGGTCCAAGTAAAACTACTCACGAGACATCCGGGGAGCATCCATGGTGGAGAGGAGACTCCCGGAGGTCAATCCTCCCTCCGGCAGGGTGCCGGGAAGAGGTCTTCTGGTGCTCCCGATCTTGGAAGCGCGGCGGCGGCGGAACAGAGGCGAGTTTTCGGAATAGGGTTCCTCTTCTGGAGTTTTCCCGTGATGGGGGATAAATAGGCGAAGGGGGGCAGCCAGAGGTGGACCAGGGGCCCCAGGCACCCCCTGGCGCGGCCAGGGGTGGGGCCGCGCCGGGTGGCCGCCTGGGCCCCCCTAGCCCCCCTATGGCCCCTCCCGGGATTTTCTCGAAGCTTCCGTCACACTGATTTTTTATCTGAATTTTCCCGAATTTTTCTGGCAGTTTTTATATGGGGGAAAACTGAAATAGAAAAACAGCAGAAAACAGGAACTGGCACTGGGGTGCACTGAGTTAATAGGTTAGTCCAAATATGATAAAAAATGTATGAAAGTGTATCTAGATCATAGCAATATCACACAAAACATGCATGGAGCAAGCATAAATTATCGATACGTTTTGGACGTATCACCCTCCACCGTCCGGGCACCCGCCGCACATCAAGACGATGACTACGAGATTGAATCTAACGATCTGCAGAACCACCGCCAAGGCAGAAGGAATCGACGACCCAAAAGGCGCGCACGGGAATCCACCGCCAACCAAGACAGCGACTCCGAGACACCCGTTGGCGAGCACTACGACCCAGATCGAAGGACGGATGAATTCGACAACCTCATCAAAAACCAAGACATGAGTCGAGGAGTCGAAACCGACCGTCGCCTCCACGAGCACCCGGAGGATCACGAGCAGATCTTCAGAATCTCAAGAAGGAAGAGGCACGGCGGATCTAGCAAAATCACGGCCAGAGAGCAGCTAGCAGGACCCTGCACGATCCACAGCTTCGAGGATGACTGGGGACGCGTCAGATCAAGTCACACCTTGAGAGACTGCCGTCTGTTCAACGAGCTAGCCGACGACCTCAAGAAGGAGAAGCAGAAAGAAGACATACGCAACCAACAAACCGAGCAAGCGCCGACCTCAAGCCCGTAAGGACGTCACAGCCCGTCGCGAGCACAGGTGCTCATGATCCAAGAAGGAAGGATACCGCAAACACAACGCAACACCAAAACTCTGCAGGCCAGAGTAGCTAAGATCATAAAAAAGTCGATGTCTACCTGCTACATGGAATGGAGACCAGCATCACGTTCTCACAGAACGACCATCCACCCGCAGTCCCAAGACCGGGGCATGCACCCTTAGTGCTAGATGCACAAATCGGAGGATACGACATGGACCAGATCTTCATGGACGGAGGCAGCAGCATGAACATCATCTTCGCCAACACCCTGCAAAAGATGCTGATCCCACGATCAGTATGGAGAAAATCAAGCACCGAGTTGCACGGGGTAGTCCCAGGAGAAGCAGCCACTTCGCTCGGAGTCATCGAACTCGAAGTCGTCTTTGGAAACCGTCGTAACTTCGCAAAGCACGTCCTCGAGTTCGAGGTACTCGACTGGCAATCACAGTATCACGCCATACTGGGACGGCCAGCATTCGCGCAATTCATGGCGGTCTCACACTACGCCTACCTCAAGCTCAAAATGACAGGATCATCAGGAGTCCTCACGATCAACAGAAGCTTCATCAAATCAAATCAATGTGATCGTGATTTCCACAGAATCTCTGACACATTCGGAGCCAAACAAGAACTCAGAGAAGTATCCATGGTGACGGACAAGAGCACCTTCCCATTGGTGAACCGAAGAAAATCAAGGGAGTACGGACGCGACTTCAGCATCGACAGCGACACAGTCACTCACCAAGTGCACCCGACGGACCCGGACAAAACATTCCGCGTGTACGCCCACCTACCAGAGGAGTAGGCAGCAGCTCTCGTCGCCTTCCTCCGAGACGAGTGGGAAATATTTTCCTGGTGCCCAGCCGACATGCCTGGGATACCACGCGAATTCGCGAAACACGCCCTACGCATCAAGCCAAACACGAGGCCAATGAAGCAAGCGCTGAGATGATTCTCGGAGCCCAAGCGCAGAGCAATCGGAGAGGAAGTCAACCGGTTACTCGACGCTCAGTTCATTCGAGAAACGAAGAAAGCCACTTGGATAGCAAACCCAGTGCTCGTGCCAAAGAAAGACACGACCGTGCTGCGCATGTGCGTCGACTACGGACCAGTCAACAAACATTGCCCGAAGGATCACTTCCCCCTGCGTAGAATCGATCAGATAATCGACTCAACGGCAGGGTGCGACCTACTCTCCTTTCTAGACGCTTAGTCAGGATACAACCAGATCAGGATGAAGGAAGAAGACGAAGAGCACACATCGTTCATCACCCCCTATGGAGTATTTTGCTACAAGACCATGCCCTTCGGGCTCAAAAACACAGGCGCCACTTATCAACAAATGATGCAAGCCTGCCTAAAGGAGCAAATAGGAAGAAACGTACAAGTCTACGTGGACGACATCGTCATCAATACCTAGAAAGCATCCACACTACTCGACGACCTGCGCGAAACCTTCATAGCGCTCAACAAATACATAATCAAACTCAACCCAAAGAAGTGCGCATTCGGCGTACCGGCGGGAAAGCTGCTTGGCTACATGGTCTCCGCCCGCGGAATCGAGGCAAATCCCGAGAAAGTCCAAGCCATCACCCGCATGCAAGAACCAACCGACGTCAAAGGAGTGCAGCAGCTCACTTGAAAACTTGCAGCTCTCAGCCGCTTAATAAGCAGGCTTGGAGAACGCACACTGCCTTTCTATCAACTGCTCAGGAAAGGAAAGAAATTCGAGTGGACGGAGGAAGCCCGCCAAGCATTCGCGGACCTGAAAAAGACACTTTCAACTCCACCAATCCTGGCGGTACCCAAGGAACGTGAGAAGCTATACCTCTACGTGGCAGCACGCAACAGTGTAGTAAGCACAGCGCTCGTTGTCGAACGCGCAGAAGAAGGCAAGGTCCAGAAGCATTCAGAGACCAATCTACTACCTCAACATGCTCCTGACCAAATCCCAGCAGCGGTACCCACAGTATCAGAAGCTACTACTAGCCATCGTCATGACTTCAAGAAAGGTGTCCCAGTACTTCGACGAGCACCCTATCACAATCGTGAGCAGTGCACCACTCGCTGACATACTAAACAACCCTGGAGCAACCGGGTGAGTCGCCGAGTGGAACATCGAGCTCAGCCCACGAGACCTACAGTACAAGCACCCAACATCCATCAAAGCCCAAGTACTCCCAGATTTTCTGGTCGAGTGGACGGAGGTTCAAACACCAGCCCCCCCAGACCTATCAAGCTCATGGTCAATGTTCTTCGACGGGTCCAAGAGACAACAAGGAGCTGGGGCAGGAGTTGTACTCATTTCCCCGAAAGGAACAAAACTGAAATACGTCCTCCAGATCAACTTCAGTCACGCTTCCAACAACGAAGCAGAATACGAGGTACTCCTACATGACATGCGCATGGAAAAAACATGCGGAGCCACTCGCCTCATAATTTACGGAGACTCCAATCTCGTCGTCCAGCAGACGATGAGAAACTGCAACGCAATAGCCGACAACATGGCGGCTTACCAAAAGCTCTACAACGAACTCGAAGGAAATTTCAACGGTTGCGAGCTCAACTACATCACCAGGGACAACAACACAGAAGTTGACGAGCTCGCGAACATCGGTTCGACCCGGGCGCCTGTCCCACCTGGCGCTTTTCTCGAAAGCATCAACCGGATATCCATCAAGGCGCAGGCAGCAACACCTGAAGCGGTCGTGGACGGCGAAGACGCACCAGAAATAACGCAGGTGGCAGCAACAACACCATCAGAAGAAACGAGCACCAGCGCATCCGACAGCACAGCCCTGACAGAATTCGAAGGACCTGTCTGGACAGAACCGTTCCTCCGATTCCTAATCGAAGGCACGCTACCACAAGACGTGGCCGAAGCACGGCGCATCAACCGACGATCCAAGGCATTCAATGTGATCAACAGACAATTATACAAGCGCAGCATCACCCAGATACTCCAAAGGTGCATTGACGAAGAGGACGGCAAAGCCCTATTGCTAGAAATCCACGAAGGCACCTGCGGGCACCACTCGAGCAGTCGAGTGCTCGTGTCCAAAGCATTCCGAGCGGGTTTCTACTGGCCCACAGCCATGAAAAACGCAGAGGAAATCGTGCGACGTTGTGTCGCTTGCCAAAAATTCGCCAACAGGCCACACGCTCCCGCATCAGAGCTCAAGACCATACCACTATCCTGGCCGTTCGCCACTTGGGGACTCGACATGGTGGGCCCACTAAAGAAATCATCAAAGGGCGGAAGGACACACTTGCTCGTCGCGGTCGACAAGTTCACCAAGTGGATCGAAGCAGTACCCATCACCAGCTCTACAACTCTCACGACTGTCAACTTCATCAAATCGATCATCTTCAGATACGGAGTGCCACACAACATCATCACGGACAACGGCACGAACTTCACGGCCGCAGAATTTCAGAACTTCTGCGAAGAACTGGGCATCAAAATCAATTATGCATCAGTCGCGCACCCGCAGTCCAACGGCCAGGTGGAAAAAGCAAACGTCCTTGTCTGTGGAGGAATCAAGAAACGGCTCCTCGCACCACTCGAGCAAGCCGCCGGTAACTGGGTAGAAGAACTCCCCACGGTGCTGTGGAGCTTACGGACCACGCCAAACACTGCGACCCAATACACACCCTTCTTCATGGTGTACGGGGCAGAGGCAGTCCTACCACATGACCTCAAGTTCGGAGCACCCCGGGGCACCGGATACGAGGAAGAAGAAGCAGAAGAAGCATTACGAGACGACAAAGATACAGGTGACAAAGCAAGAGACACAACCCTGGCAAAATCAGAAGGGTACCAAGACAAACTGCGTACCTACCAAAGCAGTCGACTGCGCACCAGAACCTTCAACAAAGGCGACCTAGTCCTATGACTAATACAAGAGAAGGTCCACAAACTTGCCCCCCAATGGGAAGGACCATTCATAATCTCATAAGTCATTGGAGGCGGCGCTTACAGACTGAAGAACCCAAAGACAGACGAGGACGTGGGCAACCCATGGAACGTGGAAAACTTGCGACTATTCTATCCATAGCCCCTATCGGTCGGACATGACTGGCAACTCATGTAAATTACTTGACAGCAATAAAATAAGTGTTGCCCAAATACTACCATCTCAAAACACTCGGGGGCTGAAGAGGAAACTCCCCCCCAAGCAACTGCTATCGCACTCGCGATCTTAATCAAAGCACTCGGGGGCTGAAGAGGAAACTCCCCCCCCCTGAGCAACTGTTATCGCACTCTTGATCTTAATCGAAGCACTCAGAGGCTGAAGAGGAAACTCCCCCCCGAGCAACTGTTATCGCACTCACGATCTTAATCAAAACACTCAGGGGCTGAAGAGGAAACTCCCCCCGAGCAACTTCTATCGCACTCGCGATCTTAATCAAAGCACTCGGGGGCTGAAGAGGAAACTCCCCCCGAGTAATTGTTATCACACTCGCGATCTTAATCGTAGCACTCGGGGGCTGAAGAGGAAACTCCCCCCCGAGCAACTGTTATCGCACTCGCGATCTTAATCGAAGCACTCGGGGGCTGAAGAGGAAACTCCTCCCCGAGCAACTGTTATCGCACTCGCGATCCTAATCACTCGGGGGCTGAAGAGGAAACTCCCCCCCGAGCAACTCTATCGCCTGCGCGATCTTAATCGAAGCACTCGGGGGCCTAAGAATAAAAACTCCCTGAGCAACGCCATCGCCTACGCGACCTCCTTCACGAAGCACTCGGGGTCTCGAGCACAAATCCCACCCGAGAGACGACCATCAACACCCCCATGACATCCAAACACTTTTGAAGAAACTTTGGAGGAAGCACAAGTTCATCTAGTCTTCACCTGATCGCCAACGATCACCTAAAGACTCGGGGGCTACTCCACCCGGGAGCGCTTCCGTGCACCCGATAAAAGGCAAACAAAGGAAACAAAACTCTAGCCTACGCCTGACCCTTCGACTCAAGCGTAGCCTCGGGGGCTACTCCCATCGGGAGCGCTGTCGTGCACCCGATAAAAACCCACAGTACCAAGTACAAGACGGACCCGAAGATAGTTCCCAGCCGCAAAAGACTCAAACGTAACTCTCAGTTCCAAAAAAAAGGGGGATTCAAAGACAACTCCTGATGATGAAAACACAGTTTTTTCTTGGCATAAAAGCTCAAATATACACCAAGGATAAAGCATGGTTTACATCATAGATATCATCCTCAATACAAAAATGACTCAACTACATTTGGATAGAAGGCATCTCCTATTACAAGAGGAAATCACCCAAGGAACTATGAATTCTACATGTGTGCCCATGAGGGGTAATCAACTATAGTACAAGAGCATCATCACAGACAAAGTAGGGATGTAAGCAGCAGACTCATGATGTCAATGACATAACAAAAGGTGAAGCTCGACTTATTTGGGGAGCCACTGGGGAAGCTGCTCCACCAACTTCTTCTCCTGCTCCTCTAGCTTCTTCTCCAGCTCCGCCCAAACTGCCGGCGAAGATGACGCCGCCGCCTCTAGTTCTACAAGGTCGCCTGCCGCGCTCTTTTAACCGGTGGCTTGACATCGAGGTCTTCTTCAGAAGCAGAGGAGGAAGCAGTTGAAGACGGCTCACCACCACCATCAGAAGAGTCCCTGGAGGAAGAAGCAGTTGAAGACGCAGGCGAAGAACTCCTCGACTTCATGGAGCTGTCGCTGCTCGACTCCTGCCCATGCGGATCCATTCTATTGACACTCGGATCGAATGCGCGGACAATGACAGTGCTCTCACCGTCAAAGCGACAGCTAAGCATATCACCATCTCGAAAATTCAACCGCCGAGAAAATAAACCCCAACCAGAGCCAAGAAAAATCAAGCGAGAGCTATCAACCAACTCAACATAAGAAGGAGATCGACAGCTCCCCTGAAGGTGCAGAAGCAGGCCATCCAAGCCACGTTCAGAGAAAATGGCAGAAAAAGCAGAGGGAAGAAGGATGCGATTGGCACTTTGGCCACAAATGCGCAAAATAAAATCATAGCGCCAGAATCCCTCCTCCAAGGGAGAGGAGGAAGGCACTGGCACCGCACCATGATGACCTCCACGACATGAGCGTGGTGTGCGGCCACCACGGCCACGAAGACCACGGCCACGGACAATGCCTCGCCTAGGAACCATGAGCGGAAGGAGAGATGAAGAAAGAGGTGAAGGAGCGAGTTTGAAAGAAGCGTAGAAGAGAAAGGCCTATTTATAGAACAAAAATCCTCGAAGCACAGAGAAGCCAAGACGACAGCAGCAATTAATTCAAAGACCAAACGACCCAGCCATCTCGAATTCCAAGACGAAAGATGCTTTCCCACGGGAAGCACTGTACGCAGGGCGCGTCAATTCGCGCGCGTTTCCAACGCACACATGGGAAACTCAACCGGCGCCTGCCGCACGCCACAAACGGCCATCATTATGACCGGTCCTCGAGATATGGCGGTTCACTGGTGGCGCATCACTGACGGCCATCAAACAGAGGCATCACTATCCCCGACGAGTGGCGAAGAAACCCAAACAGCAAGGCGCACTCAGTACGCCATCAAGGCTCAGAGATTCCATCTTTTCAGATCTTTTCCCCAAGGAAGAAAAACATCTTACTCCCATCGGGAGCGTACACCAATAAGAGTCTCGGGTGCTCCCTCACCTCAAATCCAGACAAGTGCTCGAGTGAACACTCGCACCAATGAGAGTCCCGGGTGCTCCCTCAACCCGACGCAAGACAAACAAAACACTCGCCAGGACCATACGGTGCTACGAGAGTCTCGGGTGCTCCCTCACCTCAAGAGCCGAAAATGGCACTCGAGTGATTACTCGCAACCCCCCCCCCCGACTGAGCACTCGAAACAAAGCTCCTCGGGTGAATGAGTGAACAGCTCGCTTGATGTTTTGTTCCAAGCGGGTGCAATGCTATAAGGCTCCGCGCCTCAAAAAACACACAATTCCTGGAACACGATACACTGTGTCCAGATGCCACGCAAGATTAGCGTGTAGGTAAGACCCCGCTGCGAAGTACGGCCGGGCTGGGACTTGCCGAAGAGCGATTTCACTCCCAGCCTTTCCTATGCGCAGAGCATGATAGATAAGCCGGGCGGACGCGCCTTAGGCTACACACATTACTGGCGCCAAATGAACACCGTAAGACCTGAAGCGGCCGGACTTTAGCTCGACACCATTGTTCCAAGCTCACATCGAGGGACGTGGGTTTGATTCGGCTACTGTGGTATTTGCCCTAGAGCGATTCACCAAGGCTCGATCCGTCGACTCGTTGGGCCCTTTCAGCTTAGCATCCCTCGAAACAGGTTTTGTCATGGCCACCAGACTGCCAGCGACCCACGGATGAACCGTGCATATCAATAAACGACAAATGAATGTACTCGAGTCCCTGCGCGACTCTTCGAGTCTCCCAGGCACTCGGGGGCTACTGACGGGGGGGGGGGGGGGGGTGACACCACGACTCCTACAGATAAGCCTACCTGGTGTCCGTGAAGGCAGAAGGCCCATGAAGATACGGCCTCGGCCCACTAGATGGCACCGACATAGAGGTCCTCGACTCACAAGGAAGGTGCGAAGACCTGCCGTACGGAGCAAGCTAGGGTTAGGAAAGTTTATCTGTACACGTAGATGAACTCCCCGAGACCTAGCCTGCTATATAAGGGCTGGGAGGGGCGACACCAAAGACATCGAATCTCACCTGTAACCCTAGCCTTGAGCGCTCTAGCCTTGACCTCCACTGTAATCGCATCTCCCCAATCAATAATATCGAGCAAGAGCGAGCCTCCCTGTTTGCCGACGAGCTATCGTCCAACCTGCGCCTCTCATGATTAACCCAGGGTCCCTGAGCCATGGGATTTGCCGGGGTTGATCCCCGTCAGAGACCGATCCTTTCCATCCTAGCACTTGACCTTTGCGACACCGGGTTTCACCCGATCACTGTCGCGAAAACCGCACGAGACCACCCGCAGCCAACGGAACAAAAACTCCGTTTAATAAGTAAACGGGATATTTTTATAGCGCGCCAGAAAGTGTTCTCGGAACGGTTCCCGTGCGAGGTGAACGCCGCCGGCTCGACGCGGTGATCGCGCAGTTCGAAGTTTTACCCGAATCGGAGGTCCTGCGGACCCCCGGCGGTGAGAAACGTAAACACCGCGCGCGCGAGAGAAAAACTGGGGATGTTTTTGCAAACTGCCAGCCACCTGGGCTATATAAAGACCACCACACTCCCACCTCTTTCTAGGGTTTCCCTAGCCACAAAATTGCAGCCACCCCCCTCACAAAACTAAGATCTGCCCAATTGCCTCCAAATTTCCGAAACCCTAGCTCTCCCACTGATCTGGACCATCAGATCTGAGATCCAACGGTCCAGATCGCCTCCCAGGCCTCCCACAGCAGCCCCAGCCCATTCCGGGCCGCGCGGCCCCGCAGCCGCCACCGCCAGGCACGCCGAAGCCTATCGGCGCCGAGCTCCTCCTCTCGTGGATCTCCACCACGCCGCCGCCTCCGGCGAGCTCGCCGCGCCGCCCGCGACCACGTCTCCTCTCCCCGTCGCGCCTCCCTCCTCTGCTTCTCTCTCTAACCTCTCTCCCCCTCTTCTTCGAAGATCGCAGCTGCGCCACGCCGGGCCGCCGCGCCTTGCTCGGGTCGCCGCATCGCCATGGGAGGCCGGCCAAGCTCGCCATCGCCTCGGAGCAGCTTCGCCTTCCTCCTTAGCCACCGGATCCGGCGACTCCACGCCAAGATCCCGCACCCAGTCCTCGCGCCTCGCCCGTCCTGGCCCTCCTCGCCGGAGTTGGTAGCCGGCGCCGCCACGGTCACCGGTCGGGATCGGGAGGATCCCGATCCAACCGTCCCCACCGATCCAGCCTAGGTGGGCCGGCCCGCCTCCCCTGCTGCGCGGCCCAGCCAGCACGCTGGCCTCTCCAGCGCCACCGCCGGCCTGTTGGGCCTAGGCCCAAGGTCGTTTTTTTCTCTTTTTCTTTTCCCAAATTTTCTAAGTCTGTTAAATTTGTGTAGCTCCGAATGAAGTGATTCTTTTTTTGTTTGGTTGTGCTTTGTGTGCTCTAGAGTTAATCTTAAGGAAGTTATTTATTTTGAGGTCATCTTGAATATGTAATTGTGTGTTGAACTGGGCACCAGATCGTTAAGTTGCTAATCTGCTGTTACCTACTGCTGCTGTTATTTTGTTCAAACTTTGGGTGATGCTTGTGTCAAATCCATGAGGCCTATTGCATTGATTCTTTTTCCTATGTGTTAAGCATCATGTGTACTTCATTCCCATGATTTAACTTGTCATGTTTGTGTGCTTTAGCTATATTAAATCTTGCTCCAAAGTGGTGACCTTGCTGTTAATGTGCTACTGTGCTGAAAACTGTTAATTTGTTGCAACTTCGGGTGACGGTTGCGTCGCAACCGTTTATCGGAATTGAGTGATTCCAATTGCATATTGTTAAGCATCATGTATACTTCCATTATATGTATTGCATTGTCATGATATGCTTTCTGGTCATATAGTTATTGAGCTCCAAAGTTTCTATGCCGCTGTTTTTGACAACCACCTCTAATTTTCTCTAAGTCTGTAACATTCCGATGCCATGTTGCATGCTTAATATCTTTTGATCTATGATTCCTATTACCTTGATTCTTGTTTGCACCTGATCCTCATCATGTCTACTTCATGCCCATGTATTGCTATGTCATGTTTGTCGGGACCCGGGGTTAGCGTATGCAAGTACAGTTAAGACATAGTCATATGGAGAGCCGAGAACCGCACCCACTTGTCTAAGCAGACAAGGCAGAGCACTGAACATTCTCGGAAGCATCGTACGTGAGGGGCATCCCATCCAGGCCGGATGATCAACTGAGATGGGTCCTCATCGTCCGCACACAAGTCAAATGATATGGGTGGTGAACTCCCATATTCAAAGACAAGTCGCCTCAACCATACTACCGACTATCTCAAAACTCTTACATAGACTTACTCCAGCCCGATCACTTAGTCGGGGTCTAGGGCGGGCTCGATCATACCACAAAGTGTGCATGAGACGGAGTCTCGAGCAATCGCATCGCGATGCCCCAAGCTGCGCACATCTAAGGGCCACTTGGTGTATGAAAGACCGCCAGCCAGAACACAACTAAGGTCTCGAAAACCCATACAAAGACATGCATGTTATAAACATACACGCAACACACATGCCTTGTATGAACAGTAGGTACCATTGCAATTCTCTACAAAGTGTACATTTTATTTATAACTCTTATAGAGTACACACAGAGATCACATACATGTGATCCAACATTACAGGGCCAGGGAGGTGGGGTTTCACTTGCAGAAGTGCCAGCTTTGACTTGGCTAATCCTGAACTACGAGTACCAGACTTTGAGGTAAGAAACGTACACGAGTCCACTACTTCCTCCAACCAATACACCACTATGGTGCCTTCCTCGACTTCCCCACGAGGAAGCACGCCATAGCCCTCACACTTATCTTGGTGTGTTTTAGAAGTATCCGGTTCAAGTTGTCTAATAATCAAGCTAAGCTTTCCAAGCAGTCCATAACTGCGGACACGGCTATTCGAATAGTTTTGTTAACCTTGCAAGGGTGTACCGCTACACACACATGACCATCATTTACCGCCTTTGATCTCGACACCATTCAAGGGGTGCCAGGGAGGATGCTCACCACAACTGTTACCTCATAGCCGATCTAGTCCGAGAAAGCCGCCTACTTGGGTTGGTTACCACTATCGTGAACCCGGCCGGTTTACCGAAGTGGACCCAAGCGATGTGTGCGTGGTGCATAAGCCGGTCTCGGTTGAGCCGTTCTCTCACTTAGCATCCAGACCACAAGCCTACCAGAACTCCGAACTACTGCGACATCTGGACATCGAAACGGATGAGTTAGTAAGTTGAGAGGGGTCAGTGAGCCCAATGTGTGGTTGTACTCTTCATCTTGGATCACCACACAAGAACTCGTACTAGGGCGGTGTTCAACGAGACAACCCACTGTGTACTCCTACACAGCCTCTCATCGTTCACCTTGTATTAGGGTCGATTCACCAACACTTTTCTACCATCATCAACATGATCATTCCCATCCCGACTCACATCACAGTAACAACATGGTATCATACTAAGCATGCAATAAGAAGTAACATTGCAGGGGCCACATGATATCAAACAACTCCTACATTTGCTAGGATTGTGGTTTGCTTACTACTGTGACAAAAGATAGGTCATGCAAAGGAATGGGTTCATCTATGCGGTAGAAACGAAGCATGGTGATCATCCTAAACAATGCATAAGCGAGACATGAGAGGGAAGTGGGATTTTATCGACATGATCAATGGGGGTTTGCTTGCCTTGCTGACGAGGTTCGGGTTCTGGATCTTCAGCGAAGGGGGTAGCCTCCTGCTCCGGTTCCACCTCTACTCGACAAACAAAGCACGAAGTAGCAATCAATATGAATTCAATGCTCAAGCACATGAATGAATGTTGAAACTTGAAGTATAAGTTTTGATGTGTGTGAGACAATTCCATTTAAGTGGAATATATTGCATTTAAAATGCAAATTCAAATTCCACATTTGAATTCAAATTAACCAAGTTGTATGTGACATAGTTTGATCATTTTGAATTATCTTCAAATGTATAAGATATGCCTCTGATGTGTGATTGAATTGTAACATGTTGCCATGGTTCAAGTCGCAAAATTATTTGATTTGAATTTGATTTAATTCCATTTAAATCAAATAGCAAATGCTACTGATCACATTTTAAATTCAACTCAAACAGAGTTGAAAGTTGCATATTTGGAAAGATAATTTTGTCCTGATCATTTTTCATATATTATTTGTCCAATTTGGAGTTAATATGAAATTTCTATGAATTTCCAAAGTTTGGGGTATTTTCTGGAATTTCTGGAATTATTTTAATTCAAATAATCTCTGGAAATTCATTTAAATGATTTACTGCGTCAGGCTGACGTCAAGCTGGCGTCAGGGGGGGGGGGCTGACATGTGGGGCCACCCTGTCAGTGGCTGGTTAACTTAACCCGTGGGTTAACTTAATCCAGTGGCTTAATTAAGCCACTGGGCCCACTGGTCAGTGACCCAGGGGTCACTAATTAGGTGATTTACCGGGGGGGGGGGGGGGGTTAGCACTGACACGCCGGCGGCTTGATGCCGGCGACTGGACCACGGCGGCGCTGCACGGGGAGGACGATTCCGGCCACGGGAGGGGAAACGGAGGGCACCAACTTGCTCCTGGAGGTCTCCCGCGTCTTCTGGAGGCATCGGGGGTTCACGGGGAGGTCGGAAGAGACGACGGCGACGACTCCGGCGGCAACAGAACGGCGGCGAGGTCGTAGTCGACGTTACTGTGCACGGTTCGGGCTGATCTCGCTCGCGTTCGAAAGCTAGCATGACCAGGAGCTAAACGCGCGCGCTGGCTGAGTCGAAGGGGCACAGGGGCGACCTCGAGCTCATCCATGGCGGCGACGTGCTTCGGCATCCATGGCGGATCCGGATAGAGAACGAGAGGGAGGGTGCTAGGTTAGGGAAAACGGTGAGAAGCTCACCACGAACGCGACGGGATGGCTAGTGGGCTCGGGGAAGCTCGGAGCTGGCCGGAATTCGAAGTCGATCCGCGGCGGCCGGCGATGAAGACGATGATGCTAGCGAGCTCGTGGAGGCATTCGGCTTCGATTCCTTTCGCAGGTCGATGAAGACGACGACAGCGAAGCGCTTGGACACCTTGGTTCGGCTCCTCGACGTCAGTGGCCATGAGTTCTTGCGACGGCGAGCGGCGGCGCTCTCGGTTGGCGACGGAAATGAGCGCGGGAGGAGGAGAAGGAAGTTTTGGAGGGGGGAAATGGATGCGTCGTTCTCCAGGGCGCGTCCAGGTGCGAGAAGGGCCACGGGGAGGGCTGGAAGCTCCTCGGCGACGACGTGGCGTCACCAGCTAGCTCGGTGGCATTCCACCGAGCAGCTTGGAGGCGCGGGGTGGGGAAGAAGACTCCCCTGCCCCTGTGGGCCGGCTGGGCTGGGTGGGCCTGCTTCGCCTGGGCGCCAGGTAACGTTTTCTAATTTCTTCTGTTTAATCTTTCCTTTCTTTTTCTGTAATTTGTTTTGGCTCTGATAAAAATACCAAAACATTTTATGAAATGCTGAAATTTTTTATGTGGCCTCATAATAATATAAACTAGCCACTCATAAACTTTCAACATTTTTAAAATTCAAATGATTTGAATTTTAAATCAAAAAGGGGTATTTCTTTAATTCCAAGGTACTGTTTGAATATTTGAAAAATCTATGAGCATGGGGTGGGTCCCACATCACTTGATATGTGATCACACTCATTTATAAGACTTTTCAAAACTCTAACATGAATTTTTGGAAAAGATTTTTATCTGGCCTTTTGAATTAATTCATCTGGGGGGTGTTCCTTCTCCCATTTGGATTTTGAATTTGATTTCCTTTGAAATTTTGACATGATGCAAAGGCACTAGCTAACCCTAGCACATACCTAACAGAGGGTTCTGACAACTCGCCCCTACTCAAAAGAATCTCGTCCCGAGATTCAGAAGTCTGCGGGAGGAAGGTGGGGTACTCGACAGTGAGACGGTCTTCTCTTTCCCACGTAGCTTCTCTTTCAGAGTGGTGTGACCATTGCACTTTTAGAAATCTAATCTTCTGACGACGAGTGACACGCTCTGTGGAATCAAGAATACGAATGGGGTATTCTCGATAAGAAAGGTCATCTTGGAGATCAAGCGTTTCATGGTCGACTTCGCGGATGGGGTCCTTGAAGCAACGCTTGAGTTGGGACACATGGAATACATCATGTACTCGGGAGAGGTGTGGAGGTAGTTCAAGTTGGTAGGCAACTTCTCCACGTTTAGCAATAATGCGGAAAGGTCCGATGTAACGTGGGGCCAATTTGCCTTTGATACCGAAACGTTGGGTTCCCTTCAGAGGAGTAACCCGAAGGTAAGCCTTCTCATCTAGATTGTAGCTCTCTTGCCTATGATGACGATCATAGTAGCTTTTCTGACGAGACTGGGCTGCTTTCAATTGATCACGAACAATGCGAACTTGCTCTTCTGCTTCCTTGATCATATCCGGTCCAAAGAATTGTCTTTCACCGGTTTCTGACCAGTTTAGTGGTGTTCGACATCGTCGTCCATATAGGAGTTCAAAATGAGCCATGTTCAGACTAGATTGAAAACTATTGTTATAAGCAAATTCGGCAAATGGAAGAGAATTCTCCCAATTCTTTCCGAATGAGATAACACAAGCTCTGAGCATGTCTTCAAGAATTTGGTTAACCCTTTCGACTTGACCGCTAGACTGAGGATGGAAAGCCGTACTAAAGGAGAGATGAGTTCCCATAGAATTCTGAAAGCTTCCCCAAAATCTAGAGGTAAAAAGGCTACCGCGATCAGAATTGATTTCCAAAGGAACACCGTGAAGGGATACAATTCTGAAGATGTACAAGTCCGCTAACTGACTAGCAGTTATAGACTCGCGAACTGGAAGGAAGGGAGCAACTTTGGAAAGCCTATCTATGACAACGAAGATGGCATTGTTTCCTTTCTGGGTTTTTCGAAAGCCGGTGATGAAATCCATACCGACTTTGTCCCATTTCCACTCGGGAATAGAAAAAGGTTGAAGTGTACCAGCAGGTGTTTGATGTTCTGCCTTAATGCGACGACAAACATCACATTCGGCAACAAATTGAGCAATGTCTCTCTTCATCCTAGTCCACCAAAATCTCTGGCGTAGATCTCGGTACATTTTTGTGCTACCGGGATGAATTGAGAGGGGTGTGTCATGGGCTTCTTTGAGGATGAGTTGCCTTAGTTCCTTATTCTTAGGTACTACCAAACGATTTTCAAAGAATACCGTTCCCTTGCTATCTGTGGAGAAACATTTAGCAACTCCGCTAGCAATGTTCTCCTTGATCCGGCGAACACCTCGTGCACGCCTTTGGGCAACTATGATTTGATCCTCAAGAGTTGGTTTCGCCACCAAGGTAGAAAGATAGCCATGAGGAACAATCTCAAGGTTGAGCTTGCGAAATTCCTCATGAAGAAGTGGTTGATACTGTTGTAACATGAGGTTGTTACAATACGACTTACGACTTAGTGCATCAGCCATGACATTGGCTTTGCCTGGGGTGTAAGAAATTACTACGTCGTAATCTTTTATCAACTCAATCCAGCGTCTTTGCCTGAGATTAAGATCTGGCTGGGTGAAAATATATTTGAGGCTTTGGTGGTCGGAATAAATCTCACAACGATTACCAAGGAGGTAATGTCGCCAAGTTGTTAGGGCATGAACTACGGCAGCGAGTTCAAGGTTATGGGTAGGATAGTTCTCTTCATGTGGCCGCAACTGGCGTGAAGCATAAGCTACCACATGTCGATCTTGCAGAAGTATGCATCCTAACCCTTGCCGTGAGGCATCACAATAGATCTCGAAATCTCTTTTGGTGTCTAGAGGTGCAAGTACGGGTGCAGAAGTCAATCTTCTTTTTAGCTCTTGAAAGCTTTCCTCGCACTTGGGAGTCCATAAGAATTTCTTATCTTTCTTGAGGAGTTCAGTTAGAGGCTTTGCAACTTTAGAAAAGTTCTCGACGAAGCGACGGCAATAGCTGGCTAGGCCAAGAAAACTCCTAACTTGCTTAACCGATTCAGGTGGAGTCCAGTCAAGGACGGCCTGAACTCTCTCGGGATTCACAGCAATGCCTTTTGCAGAAATCACGTGGCCTAAGTAGGTCACTTCTGGTAGCCAGAATTCACACTTGGAGAATTTAGCGTACAGGCGATGCTCTATAATCTTCATCAATACCAGCCTTAAGTGTTCGGCATGATCTTATTCGTTCTTCGAGTAGATGAGAATATCATCAAGATAAACCACAACAAATTTATCTAGGTACTCCATGAAGATCGAATTCATCAAGCGTGAGAATGTGGCGGGGGCATTGGTTAAACCAAAGGACATGACGGTGTACTCGTAAAGACCATAACGAGTAGTAAAAGTCATTTTGGGAATGTCCTCGTTTCGGATTCTCATCTGATGATAACCTAATCTCAAATCCATCTTGGAGAAGACGGAGGATCCTGCAAGTTGATCATAAAGATCATTGATCCTGGGCAGTGGGTATTTGTTCTTTATCGTCGCTAAATTTAGCGGGCGATAGTCTACGCACATCCTTTCTGTTCCATCTTTCTTCTTTACGAACAGAACGGGGCAACCCCATGGCGATGAGCTAGGGCGGATGAAGCCTTTTGCCAACGAAGCATCAAGTTGGGTTTTTAGCTCAGCTAACTCATGTGGGGCCATTTTATATGGGCGTTTGGAAATTGGTGCGGTTCCGGGAACAAGATCCACTATAAACTCTACACACCTGTCGGGTGGCATGCCCGGCAGCTCTTCAGGAAAGACATCCGGGAAGTCACGAACCACCGGAATATCTTCAAGTTCGGGAAGGGGAAGTACATTCAAGGAATGCACTTGGTTTCTTGTTCTGGGTGAGGTATAGTTGACGGTTTTGCCTGAAGGGTGGGTGAGTTTCACGGGTTTGCCTCTGCAATCCAGGTAGGCATTCTGTCTTGATAGCCAATCCATGCCAAGGTTGACATCAATGTCTGAAGACTTGAGGGCTATGAGTGAAGCAAGGAATAATAGACCCTCAATTGCAATTTGATTACCATGGCTCACTCTATTAGTTTGCCATCTTGACCCTAGAGTTTGAATAACCATCGGGGTGGACAATTTAACAAAGGGT
The DNA here is from genome assembly GCA_950022295.1 of Bromus sterilis. NCBI lineage: Eukaryota > Viridiplantae > Streptophyta > Magnoliopsida > Poales > Poaceae > Bromus > Bromus sterilis. The sequence goes on along the minus strand of OX465596.1, from coordinate 149,777,026 downwards.
AACTCATGACGAAGTGCATAACTTTCTGACATGAATGAATGAGATGCTCCTGGGTCAAAAAGAACGGAAGTAGGAACAAAATTGACTGGGAGCGTACCAAGAATGACGTCAATGGTGTCGTCAGTCTCTTCGGCGGCAATCTGGTTCACACGTCCACGAGTGGCGGGAGGAGCGGGTTTGGCGGTGTAGACCTTCTGGGGTGGCTTGCCACAGCCATTGTTGTTGTTGTTGCCTCCGGCACGTGGTGGAGCATTCTGGTGTTGGAGCTGGTTCTAGGGACACTCGCGAGAATAGTGGCCTGCCTGATCACATTTGTAGCAAGCTCCGAAAACAGTGCGTGGAGCTGGGTTGTTTGGTGGAGCTGGGTGGAACTGGGTGGGTGGATGAGGCGCCACATAGGATGGCCTCGGTGGGTTGTTCTGGCGGAACATGCTATTTGGAATCCAGATCTTGCGCTTCTGGGAGCCAGAACTGGATGAACTATCATCTCTAGGGTGTTTGCGAAAGTCGTTGGGGGTGTTCATGTCCTCTGCTTTGATGGCCTTGTTGACAAGGACCTGGAATGTGGCAAAGTCATGAAGGTTGAGCTCACGACGGACTCCACTGTTGAGGCCACGACGGAACCTCTCTTGTTTCTTGGAGTCGGTGGAGACTTCTTCAGTTGCATAACGAGCAAGTCGGTTGAACTCACGACTGAACTCATCAACGGTCCTCCTTCCTTGAGTGAGGTTGCAGAACTCCTCACGCTTGCGGTCCATAAGACCCTTGGGAATGTGGTGCTCGCGGAAGGACGTGCAGAATTCCTCCCAAGATGCAGGTGGTCTAACGGGGCGCATATTCAGAAAATTCTCCCACCAAGAACTAGCTGCACCTTCGAGGTGATAGGTGGCATAGCTGACCTTGTCACCAGTTGCAACACGGCCTGCTTGGAGCTTCCTTTCGATGCTGCGGAGCCAGTCATCGGCGTCAAGGGGCTCGGTGGAGTAACTGAAAACCGGGGGATGAAGCCGGATGAAGTCGTTCAGGGACACCAGCTCATTGCGCTGCTGAGTGGTGTTGCGTGCAATAACTTCCAACAGGTGGTGAGAGTCTCGGCGGTTCCTCTCCACTTCCATCAGAACTTGTGCCATCGTGGGTGGGGGTGGAAGGTTGCCTTCCTCCTGGTCATTTCCACGACCTTGGTTACGACCAACCTGGCCACGGGTTCCTTGAGACATCCTAAAGGTGAAATCAAAGTCAAACAGAGTTGAGTTGAAGAGTCTAAACAAGGTATTGAAGTACTGGAAGGATTACAGAGCAAAGGAAGTAATCATCTTGACAACATGGTGATAAAAGCATACAAGCCATATATTCACAAGCTGTCATACAAACCATACATCGTTTAAGTACAAGCACCAAGCTAATACAAACGTGATGAAGATGATACATCCTTCAGAGGCACTCTGACTTCCTATACATTATTTATCTAAGCCTCTGGAACTTAGACACCTTGCTTACAATATACTAGGATACTACTACATCCTCACTAAGTAAGACCACAGGCGGTCTCACTCATCTCCATCTCCATAGTAGTCCTCATAAAAGTTACCCGCGTATCCCGGTAGCTGGAGGTGACCATCGGAAAACACGGAGGCTTGTGGACCCTGATATCCATTTGGGCAAGGATGGGGCCTAGGTCCAGTGTAGGGTGGAAGCAAAGGACCACGGGGTGGAAAAATGCCTCCAATCTCGGGCCAAGCAACTCGAGAAGGCATCTGAGTCCTCACTGGGTAGATCGCATCAAACTCAACTGATCCAACGCTCACAAAGGGTGCCAAAAGTGTCAGTGCTCGATACAGACGAACACGGGTGGCGTGGAGCTCGAAACGGAGAGCGTGTGCATCACGATCTCTGTCACTAGCAAACCTAGCAGTCACCTGGAGTGCTGGATCCTCTGCAGAGTGATCTGAGTAGAGTCCGGTGTAATATCCCTCTTCTCCTGGGAGTGCAGCAGGGATATAGCGGAATGAAGTCTCTCTCAGCATGGTGTGCTCCTCTCTCAGCAGGGTAATACATGAATATGCAGCATCCTGCACAGCCATGTTCTCGGTAACGCCTATGCCATGTCCAAAGTGGATAGGCTGGGTGACTCCAACATGGTGCGGATAGAACCGGACAATGCAGTGGAACTGGGTCTGGTTGAAGTCGTGAAACTGCTCCTCGATGGTGTACTCAGGGTACCACCGATATCCCACATAGGACATCATCTCGATCAATGTGGCGGGATGGCCACGGACACCGAGGCACCTGGTCAAACGAACAATCTGCCGAGGGGGAAGATCTGCCATCTGAAACAGAAAGGAGTTTGCAAATGCATCAGATTATGAGATCAACCTGGAATGACTCGGACAGCATAACGGTTGTAATTGTAAGAAATGACAATTTCTTTCAATCATGAAAACAACACTTACATAATATGATGTAAGAAATCAGCATTATAACAATGCTAGGAAAACCTGACACAACTTTCCTACGGCTATAAGGAAGCAGTCAACGAGATGTTCTAATCAGACAGAGGAGAGCCTAGTCCTATCTTCCCGTAGAATAAGATAAGGGTGACCCAGAACTCAGAACGAAGGGGGTAAGGAGAAAAAAGAAGCCTTACGTTGTTCCCTTGTATACCCAGAGTAACTATATAACTATAGAAAGCTAGACTCGACTTCGGCCAAGGCTACTAGTCCTACAGTCAGTCCTGCTCTGATACCAAGTCTGTCGGGACCCGGGGTTAGCGTATGCAAGTACAGTTAAGACATAGTCATATGGAGAGCCGAGAACCGCACCCACTTGTCTAAGAAGACAAGGCCAAGCACTGAACATTCTCGGAAAGCATCGTAAGTGAGGGGCATCCCATCCAGGCCGGATGATCAACTGAGATGGGTCCTCATCGTCCGCACACAAGTCAAATGATATGGGTGGTGAACTCCCATATTCAAAGACAAGTCGCCTCAACCATACTACCGACTATCTCAAAACTCTTACATAGACTTACTCCAGCCCGATCACTTAGTCGGGGTCTAGGGCGGGCTCGATCATACCACAAAGTGTGCATGAGACGGAGTCTCGAGCAATCGCATCGCGATGCCCCAAGCTGCGCACATCTAAGGGCCACTTGGTGTATGAAAGACCGCCAGCCAGAACACAACTAAGGTCTCGAAAACCCATACAAAGACATGCATGTTATAAACATACACGCAGCACACATGCCTTGTATGAACAGTAGGTACCATTGCAATTCTCTACAAAGTGTACATTTTATTTATAACTCTTATAGAGTACACACAGAGATCACATACATGTGATCCAACATTACAACACAGGCGGAAGCAAATTATGTCTGAGTACAGACAAGTTTAACAAATGGCTTAAGAAGCCTTATTTAAACACAAAGCCCTCCACGAGGGAACCAGTCTGCTGACTGGGACTAGACTAGCTTAACTTCAGTCGTCCAGCTCGATGAAGAAGCCACCTTCGGGGTCAGTGGCGTCATCTAAAACATAGATTAAGCAAACGTGAGTACAAAGGCGTACTCAGCAAGACTTACATAGGAGCTATACTACTCATGCACATGTATCAAGGTAAAGGGAGGTGGGGTTTCACTTGCAGAAGTGCCAGCTTTGACTTGGCTAATCCTGAACTACGAGTACCAGACTTTGAGGTAAGAAACGTACACGAGTCCACTACTTCCTCCAACCAATACACCACTATGGTGCCTTCCTCGACTTCCCCACGAGGAAGCACGCCATAGCACTCACACTTATCTTGGTGTGTTTTAGAAGTATCCGGTTCAAGTTGTCTAATAATCAAGCTAAGCTTTCCAAGCAGTCCATAACTGCGGACGCGGCTATTCGAATAGTTTCGTTAACCTTGCAAGGGTGTACCGCTACACACACATGACCATCATTTACCGCCTTTGATCTCGACACCATTCAAGGGGTGCCAGGGAGGATGCTCACCACAACTGTTACCTCATAGCCGATCTAGTCCGAGAAAGCCGCCTACTTGGGTTGGTTACCACTATCGTGAACCCGGCCGGTTTACCGAAGTGGACCCAAGCGATGTGTGCGTGGTGCATAAGCCGGTCTCGGTTGAGCCGTTCTCTCACTTAGCATCCAGACCACAAGCCTACCAGAACTCCGAACTACTGCGACATCTGGACATCGAAAGGGATGAGTTAGTAAGTTGAGAGGGGTCAGTGAGCCCAATGTGTGGTTGTACTCTTCATCTTGGATCACCACACAAGAACTCGTACTAGGGCGGTGTTCAACGAGACAACCCACTGTGTACTCCTACACAGCCTCTCATCGTTCACCTTGTATTAGGGTCGATTCACCAACACTTTTCTACCATCATCAACATGATCATTCCCATCCCGACTCACATCACAGTAACAACATGGTATCATACTAAGCATGCAATAAGAAGTAACATTGCAGGGGCCACATGATATCAAACAACTCCTACATTTGCTAGGATTGTGGTTTGCTTACTACTGTGACAAAAGATAGGTCATGCAAAGGAATGGGTTCATCTATGCGGTAGAAACGAAGCATGGTGATCATCCTAAACAATGCATAAGCAAGACATGAGAGGGAAGTGGGATTTTATCGACATGATCAATGGGGGTTTGCTTGCCTTGCTGACGAGGTTCGGGTTCTGGATCTTCAGCGAAGGGGGTAGCCTCCTGCTCCGGTTCCACCTCTACTCGACAAACAAAGCACGAAGTAGCAATCAATATGAATGCAATGCTCAAGCACATGAATGAATGTTGAAACTTGAAGTATAAGTTTTGATGTGTGTGAGACAATTCCATTTAAGTGGAATATATTGCATTTAAAATGCAAATTCAAATTCCACATTTGAATTCAAATTAACCAAGTTGTATGTGACATAGTTTGATCATTTTGAATTATCTTCAAATGTATAAGATATGCCTCTGATGTGTGATTGAATTGTAACATGTTGCCATGGTTCAAGTTGCAAAATTATTTGATTTGAATTTGATTTAATTCCATTTAAATCAAATAGAAAATGCTACTGATCACATTTTAAATTCAACTCAAACAGAGTTGAAAGTTGCATATTTGGAAAGATAATTTTCTCCTGATCATTTTTCATATATTATTTGTCCAATTTGGAGTTAATATGAAATTTCTATGAATTTCCAAAGTTTGGGGTATTTTCTGGAATTTCTGGAATTATTTTAATTCAAATAATCTCTGGAAATTCATTTAAATGATTTACTGCGTCAGGCTGACGTCAAGCTGGCGTCAGGGGGGGGGGCTGACATGTGGGGCCACCCTGTCAGTGGCTGGTTAACTTAACCCGTGGGTTAACTTAATCCAGTGGCTTAATTAAGCCACTGGGCCCACTGGTCAGTGACCCAGGGGTCACTAATTAGGTGATTAACCGGGGGGGGGGGGGTTAGCACTGACACGCCGGTGGCTTGACGCCGGCGACTGGACCACGGCGGCGCTGCACGGGGAGGACGATTCCGGCCACGGGAGGGGAAACGGAGGGCACCAACTTGCTCCTGGAGGTCTCCCGCGTCTTCTGGAGGCATCGGGGGTTCACGGGGAGGTCGGAAGCGACGACGGCGAAGACTCCGGCGGCAACAGAACGGCGGCGAGGTCGTAATCGACGTTACCGTGCACGGTTCGGGCTGATCTTGCTCGCGTTCGAAAGCTAGCATGACCAGGAGCTAAACGCGTGCGCTAGCTGAGTCGAAGGGGCACAGGGGCGACCTCGAGCTCATCCATGGCGGCGACGTGCTTCGGCATCCATGGCGGATCCGGATAGAGAACGAGAGGGAGGGTGCTAGGTTAGGTAAAACGGTGAGAAACTCACCACGAACGCGACGGGATGGCTAGTGGGCTCGGGGAAGCTCGGAGCTGGCCGGAATTCGAAGTCGATCCGCGGCGGCCGGCGATGAAGACGATGATGCTAGCGAGCTCGTGGAGGCATTCGGCTTCGATTCCTTTCGCAGGTCGATGAAGACGACGACGGCAAAGCGCTTGGACACCTTGGTTCGGCAACTCGACGTCAGTGGCCACGAGTTCTTGCGACGGCTAGCGGCGGCGCTCTTGGTTGGCGACGGAAACGAGCACGGGAGGAGGAGGAGGAAGTTCTGGAGGGGGGAAATGGATGCGTCGTTCTCCAGGGCGCGTCCAGGTGCGAGAAGGGCCACGGGGAGGGCTGGAAGCTCCTCGGCGACGACGTGGCGTCACCAGCTAGCTCGGTGGCATTCCACCGAGCAGCTTGGAGGCGCGGGGTGGGGAAGAAGACTCCCCTGCCCCTGTGGGCCGGCTGGGCTGGGTGGGCCTGCTTCGCCTGGGCGCCAGGTAACGTTTTCTAATTTCTTCTGTTTAATCTTTCCTTTCTTTTTCTGTAATTTGTTTTGGCTCTGATAAAAATATCAAAACATTTTATTAAATGCTGAAATTTTTTATGTGGCCTCATAATAATATAAACTAGCCACTCATAAACTTTCAACATTTTTAAAATTCAAATGATTTGAATTTTAAATCAAAAAGGGGTATTTCTTTAATTCCAAGGTATTGTTTGAATATTTGAAAAATCTATGAGCATGGGGTGGGTCCCACATCACTTGATATGTGATCACACTCATTTATAAGACTTTTCAAAACTCTAACATGAATTTTTGGAAAAGATTTTTATCTGGCCTTTTGAATTAATTCATCTGGGCCGTGTTCCTTCTCCCATTTGGATTTTGAATTTGATTTCCTTTGAAATTTTGACATGATGCAAAGGCACTAGCTAACCCTAGCACATACCTAACAGAGGGTTCTGACAATGTTGCTGCACTTTTGCATATAGTTATACCCCTGTTTATACAACATAAAAATAATAGTTTCTGCCCTGTTTTCGTGATTTTCACTAAGTCCTAGACCAGTAATGTTTTATTGCATTTTGGATGGGCTATAACTAGTTGTTCATGATGCCTATTTGCATGATTCTTTTTTCCATGCCTTCCCTGCCATGTCTACTTTACTTGCATATCATTTGTGAGCATGTTTGCACTCATTACCCTGTTTATGCAATGCTCTAAAGTGTGCTTCCTGATGTTGGCAGATTGTGCCCTTAACTTGTTTTGCTTGTATCTTTTTAACCGTAACTCCGTTTGAGGTGTTCTTTATATGTAACTTGATTAGTTTTTCGTGTATTTTGTTTTTATGCTATTCTTTACTATTGTTAACCAACCTAAAATATGGTTTAGGACAGAACAGTACCAAATCCTTTAATCATCGTGAGGCACTTAGTGTTGTGCCATGTTTAGGGTGTTGCCTCGCTTAACTTGACTAGTATCGGTAGTTTACTTTGTGCTTAACATTTTGCCATGATTGTGTGACATGCCATGCTTGGGTGCCTTGCCATGTTAACAACCGTTGGTTGGTCACTTGTAGCTAAACAACTTGAACCGATTCTAAATGTGCGGTATCGTCGTGTGTGACGAGTACTCCACTTAAATTGTTAGTAACCGCTCTCGACGGTAGATGCTATGTCTCGTGTTACTTCTTGTGTATGCTTGATCGTGTTTGCTTCATAGTAATAGATGCTTGCTCGTTGATTGCTTTCCAGTGTTTACCGTCTTATGTGTTTCCGCGGGTACCTTCGGAGACGATGCGAGCTTGCGATCAACTACACCTTCGGAACCCGACTTATCAACAGGCAAGGACTATACATTACTTATGACACATTCTATTTCAACCAGCGGTTTTCATGCTAGTCTAGGATAGGTTCGATGTTTGATCCTACCACATGTTTATAGCTTCTTTCAAACCGATACAACCATGTCCCCTCCCAGCAAACCTTGTACTGCTATGTTACTATTGCTCGTTGCTCGTCCCCTTCTTAGTATGCATGCTTAGAATGCTACGATGTTACCCTGTTACTTCTGGTTTGGGATATCACATTATTATATTGTTGTTGATGATATGATTATTATAATGTTGACTATATTCGACGAAGGATGGAAGGTCTAGGCTATCCCGCCCCGACGCTTTGTTCCATTCGAGTCACCTAGGACCCGAGTTCCGGGTATTGGTTTTAAGACTGAGCGTGCCTAACCGCGTGTGGGATACTATGAGGTCCCCTCTTCTTACCTACCTAGTTTCAAACATTTCTAGTGGTGGCCCAAGCTGATTTACCATTTGAAACCCGCATGCATAACTGGTCTACAGCCAGTGGATTTAAAACAACTCGGGCCAGCAGAGATAGAGTTCCTTTGTTGGTCCACACTGGTGAGCTAGGGAAGTCCCCTGTTATATAGGTGAGGCTAACCCCGACCTTAGCCATACGGAAGAGTCCGATCCGAGAGCGTGGCCGACTTTTGGATTAGGTGTCGACTCTCCGGGGGCCACCCGGAATTGTTCGTTGTTAGTTAGAGGGACCTATCGTTTCGGATCTGTCGGAACTAAATCATAAAATGGTTGCCTGTGATGGGTAGGAACTGAGAGAGATGGGCGTGCGTGCGGAGCCTTGTAATGGAAAGTTGGTACACCCCTGCAGGGTTAAATCTTTTAGAGAAGCCGTGTCCATGGTTATGGACGACTTGAGACCTACTCGTTGTTCATAGAAAACAACAACTGAGATAATCTTAATATAACTTGATCAACGTGTGTGTGCCTTGACTGCTTCTTCTTCGTCGGAATGCGAAGAGGAGGACAAGGATAGGATAGGTGTTATGTTTGCGTAGTAGTTGATAGCAAGACTTGTTGGAGGCGATTCCTCATCGAATGCTTGGCTTCTTATCTTACTCTCTAGATCATTTGCCACTTCATAAATGCTAGCGCGGCAGCAACCTCACCACTTACCCCATCCTTACCGTAAACTACTAGTTGTCCTAGAATGACGAGTGATGAAGTCCTTTCTGGGTCAGATGACCACTACAGTTGGATGCTGAGTACTTCTGTACTCATGATACTACCCCCAAACTCTTTTCAGGGTTCTTGATCGACAACAGGTATGGTGATCGACGTTTCACGTGGAGACTCGACGACGACTAGTTAGGCGGATCCCGGCGGAGGGCCTGGACCCGTGTGGTTATGGGAATCGATGATTTTCTTTTGCCACTAGGCATTTGATTGTAGTCTGTACTCAGACATGTATCTTCCGCTATTGTATTGTATTAAGGCAGTTGTATGCCGATTGTATAAGATGTTGTATCCTTGTATCTGTAATGTTGTGATATCATGTTGGAAATCCGGGGCATATGGCTATGTCATATGTCGCGGTGGGACCGATATGTGCTTCGTCCCCGGGTCTAGATGGAAACATCTAGATCTGGAACAATACCGCATATCGGGCTTACAACTTTATATCAGAGCCTTACCGACCGTAGGATCCCCTATCTGGCTGAATTCTAGTCTAGACAAAAACTATTTTGTAGTTACTAAGTTAGTTATCGAAGAGTAGGAATCTTTTACTCCTTACCCTTGCTCTGGTCAGGACAAGTGTCGTAAGTGTTTTAAATTCTCGTCTTATCCCCTTCAAACCTCTAGGATCTCGAGTGTGTGAAGTATCGGAACCGTTACAATGCCTTGCTTGCAGCGTATTGTCTCGATTCCGATCTCAGGTTTGGAAAATCTTGTAGTACCTTCAGTTCTTCCCACTCTGGGTAAACATCTTGGTCATCCGTTGACTTCATTCCTCTTGCCCAGTATCCTCATGATTTGAGTGAGAATACTTCCCTTGATCGTCGCCTTAAAGTGTCGCTCTTCCTCTTGACACTGACGGTTTCATTTTTCCGACGAGGTCGTCTCTCTGCGGAAAGTTACTCGACGGAAGTTCGACGTCGACATGGAGCAGAGTCTCTTGTTGGTGGTGTTGAAGATCGTCGTCTCTCTTTTCTCTTCCGCCTCTCCCCCGTATCGTGCAGGATCTCGGGACGAGATCCCTTGTTGGTGGTGTTGTATTGTAACAGCCCAGATTTCACAAAAATTAAAAAATTTGTTTTCGGTGTGATTTGTTTGATTGTCTTATTTGTTTGCGGTGTTTGCATCCCCGATTTATCGATCGGTGACTATTTTCCCCCTCTTATCTCGTACCGGATGGAGACCGATCCTTGCCATCCTAACACTTGACCTTTGCGACACCGGGTTTCACCCGATCACTGTCGCGAAAACCGCACGAGACCAGCCGCAGCCAACGGAACAAAACCCCCGTTTAATAAGTAAACGGGATATTTTTATAGTGCGCCGGAAAGTGTTCTCGGAACGGTTCCCGCGCGAGGTGAACGCCGCCGGCTCGACGCGCTGATCGCGCAGTTCGAAGTTTTACCCGAATCGGAGGTCCTGCGGACCCCCGGCGGTCAGAAACGTAAACACCGCGCGCGCAAGAGAAAACCCGGGGATGTTTTTGCAAACTGCCAGCCACCTGGGCTATATGAAGACCACCACACTCCCACCTCTTTCTAGGGTTTCCCTAGCCACAAAATTTCTTCCACCCCCCTCACAAAACTCAGATCTGCCCAATTGCCTCCAAATTTCTGAAACCCTAGCTCTCCCACTGATCTGGACCGTCAGATCTGAGATCCAACGGTCCAGATCGCGTCCCGAGCCTCCCACAGCAGCCCCAGCCCACTCAGGGCCGCGCGGGCCCGCAACCGCCGCCGCCAGCCCACCGAAGCCCATCGGCGCCGAGCTCCTCCTCTCGTGGATCTCCACCGATCCGCCGCCTCCCGCGAGCTCTCCGCGCCGCCCGCGACCACGTCTCCTCTCCCCGTCGCGCCTCCCTCCTCTGCTTCTCTCTCTAACCTCTCTCCCCCTCTTTGCCGCAGACCGCAGCTATGCCACACAGGGCCGCCGCGCCTTGCTCGGGTCGCCGCGTTGCCATGGGAGGCCGGCCAAGCTCGCCATCGCCTCGAAGCATCGTCGCCTTCCTCCTTTGCCACCGGATCCGGCGACTCCACGCCAAGATCCGGCACCCAGGCCTCGCGCCTCGCCCGTCCTGGCCCTCCTCGCCGGAGTTGGTAGCCGGCGCCGCCACGGTCACCGGTCGTCGGGATCGGGAGGATCCCGATCCAGCCATCCCCGCCGATCCAGCTTAGGTGGGCCGGCCCGCCTCCCCTTCTGCGCGGCCCAGCCAGCACGCTTCCCTCTCCAGCGCCACCGTCGGCCTGTTGGGCCTAGGCCCAAGGTCCTTTTTTCTCTTTTTCTTTTCCAAATTTTTCTAAGTCTGGTAAATTTGTGCTGCTGATCCCGTTTTGCAAATCAATTTCCCGTTGACTCGTAGCTCCGAATGAAGTGATTTCTTTTTTAGTTTGGTTGTGCTTTGTGTGCTCTAGAGTTCATCTTTAGGAAGTTATTTATTTTGAGGTCATCTTGAATATGTAATTGTGTGTTGAACTGGGTACCAGATCGTTAAGTTGCTAATCTTCCGTTAACTACTGGTGGTGGTATTTTGTTCAAACTTTGGGTGATGCTTGTGTCAAATCCATGAGGCCTATTGCATTGATTCTTTTTCCTATGTGTTAAGCATCATGTGTACTTCATTCCCATGCTTTAACTTGTCATGTTTGGGTGCTTTAGCTATATTAAATCTTGCTCCAAAGTGGTGACCTTGCTGTTAATGTGTTGCTGTGCTGAAAACTGTTAATTTGTTGCAACTTCGGGTGACGGTTGCGTCGCAACCGTTTATCGGAATTGAGTGATTCAAATTGCATATTGTTAAGCATCATGTCTACTTCCATTATATGTATTGCATTGTCATGATATGCTTGCTGGTCATATAGTTATTGAGCTCCAAAGTTTCTATGCCGCTGTTTTTGACAGCCACATCTAATTTTCTCTAAGTCTGTAACGTTCCGATGCCATGTTGCATGCTTAATATCTTTTGATCTATGATGCCTATTACCTTGATTCTTGTTTGTAACTGATCCTCATCATGTCTACTTCATGCCCATGTATTTCTATGTCATGTTTCTGCACTTTTGCATATAGTTATACCCCTGTTTATACAACATAAAAATAATAGTTTCTACCATGTTTTCGTGATTTTCACTAAGTCCTAGACCAGTAATGTTTTATTGCATTTTGCATGGGCTATAACTAGTTGTTCATGATGCCTATTTGCATGATTCTTTTTTCCATGCCTTCCCTGCCATATCTACTTTACTTGCATATCATTTGTGAGCATGTTTGCACTCATTACCCTGTTTATGCAATGCTCTAAAGTGTGCTTCCTGATGTTGGCAGATTGTGCCCGTAACTTGTTTTGCTTGTATCTTTTTAACCGTAACTCCGTTTGGGGTGTTCTTTATATGTAACTTGATTAGTTTTTCGTGTACTTTGTGTTTATGCTATTGTTTACTATTGTTGACAAACCTAAAATATGGTTTAGGACAGAACAGTACCAAATCCTTTAATCATCGTGAGGCACTTAGTGTTGTGCCATGTTTAGGGTGTTGCCTCGCTTAACTTGACTAGTATCGGTAGTTTACTTTGTGCTTAACCTTTCGCCATGATTGTGTGACATACCATGCTTTGGTTCCTTGCCATGTTAACAACCGTTGGTTGATCACTTGTAGCTAAACAACTTGAACCGATTCTAAATGTGCGGTATCGTCGTGTGTTACGAGTACTCCAGTTAAATTGTTAGTAACCGCTCTCGACGGTAGATTCTATGTCTCGTGTTGCTTCTTGTTGATGCTTGATCGTTTTTGCTACATAGTAATAGATGCTTTCTCGTTGATTGCTTTCCAGTGTTTACCGTCTTATGTGCTTCCGCGGGTACCTTCGGAGACGATGCGAGCTTGCGATCAACTACACTTTCGGAACCCGACTTATCAACAGGAAAGGACTATACATTACTTATTATCCATTCTATTTCAAACAGCGGTTTTCATGCTAGTCTAGGATAGGTTCGATGTTTGATCCTACCACATGTTTATAGCCTCTTTCAAACCGATACAGCCATGTCCCCTCCCAGCAAACCTTGTACTGCTATGTTACTATTGCTCATTCCTCAGCCCCTGCTTAGTATGCATGCTTAGGATGCTATGATGTTACCCTGTTACTTCTGGTTTGGGGTATCACATTATTATATTGTTGTTGATGATATGATTATTATAATGTTGACTATATTCGTCGAAGGATGGAAGGTCTAGGATATCCCGCCCCGACGCTTTGTTCCATTCGAGTCACCTAGGACCTGAGTTCCGGGTATTGGTTTTAAGACTGAGCGTGCCTAACCGCGTGTGGGATACTATGGGGTCCCCTCTTCTTACCTACCTAGATTCAAACATTTCTAGTGGTGGCCCAAGCTGATTTACCATTTGAAACCCGCATGCATAACTGGTCTGCAGCCAGTGGATTTAAAACAACTCGGGCCAGCAGACACAGAGTTCCTTTGTTGGTCCACACTGGTGAGCTAGGGAATTCCCCTGTTATATAGGTGAGGCTAACCCCGACCTTAGCCATACAGAAGAGTCCGATCCGAGAGCGTGGCCGGCTTTTGGATTGGGTGTCGACTCTCCGGGGGCCACCCGGATTTGTTCGCTGTTAGTTAGAGGGACCTATCGTTTCGGATCTCTCGGAACTAAATCATAAAATGGTTTCCTGTGATGGGTAGCAATTGAGAGAGATGGGCGTGCGTGCGGAGCCTTGTAATGGGCAGTTGGTACACCCCTGCAGGGTTAAATCTTTTCGAGAAGCCGTGTCCACGGTTATGGACGACTTGAGACCTACTCCTTGTTCGTAGACAACAACAACTGAGATAATCTTAATATAACTTGATTAATGTGTGTGTGCCTTGACTGCTTCTTCTTCGTCGGGATGCGAAGAGGAGGACAAGGATAGGATAGGTGTTATGTTTGCGTAGTAGTTGATAGCAAGACTTGTTGGAGGCGATTCCTCATCGAATGCTTGGCTTCTTATCTTACTCTCTAGATCGTTAGCCACTTCATAAGTGCTAGCGCGATAGCAACCTCACCACTTACCCCATCCTTACCGTTAACTACTAGTTGTCCTAGAATGACGAGTGATGAAGTCCTTGCTGGGTCAGATAACCACTACAGTTGGATCCTGAGTACTTCTATACTCATGATACTACCCCGAAACTCTTTTCAGGGTTCTTGATCGACAACAGGTATGGTGATCGACGTTTCACGTGGAGACTCGACGACGACTAGTTAGGCGGATCTCGGCGGAGGGCCTGGACCCGTGTGGTTATGGGAATCGATGATTTTATTTTGCCACTAGGAATTTGATTGTAGTCTGTACTCAGACATGTATCTTCCGCTGTTGTATTTTATTAAGGCAGTTGTATGCCGATTGTATGAGATGTTGTATCCTTGTATATGTAATGTTGTGATATCATGTGGAAATCCGGGGCATATGGCTATGTCATATGTCGCGGTGGGACCGATATGTGCTTCGTCCCCGGGTCTGGATGGAAACATCTAGATCTGGAACAGTACCGCATATCGGGCCTTACATCTCGCCATCTCCCAGGCGCGGTGGCCTTCCCCACCCCACCTCGGTGTGGGTCCAGTCACCCCTTACCCCAGCCAAAGAGGCCTCCCCGCCCCGCCTTATCCAGCAGCAGCGTTAGCCTCCCCCGCCACGCCCCATGTGCTGCTTGACAGCGTTCCCCATCGACCGGCGCGGGGCGCTGATGAGCGGCGTGAGATGCGAACGGGCGGCGTGGGGGCGGGTCTGATACGCCTTCTGCTCGGCGACCACGCCACCAAGGGATCGAGGTAGGAAGCTTGCGCGCGGCCGAACTGGGTAAGCTTGCGGGCGGCCGTCCTTGGGAAGCTAGCGGGTGGGCGACCACGGGCTGTATGCCAAGGAAATGCGGCTACCAAATCCCACTGTTGAGTTAACACGCGTGAACTACACGTTGTTGAGCATCTTGTTCATCTGAATGTCCGCTAATTTCATTGGGATTTTTTATGTCATCTTGCAGTACATTCAAAGATGAGTTCACTTTGTTCTTGCAAAAGTGTAACAAAAAAAGATAAAAACTTGTAAAAAAATAAAGTTCATCGAAGCAATGCTTGTGGTTCGTTGGACGCATGTGTGTAATTTATGCGCATGTATGGATTGATTTTTTTATTTATAATGTTGTAACTTGGATATGGAGTGCAGTTCATTTTGTATTTTTTCTTTGAGACATGTTGAGTAAAACACCAAGAGCCTATGCATCAAATTTGTCAACATATGTGTTTTGCTTCCGGAATAGGAAATCATGCAGTTCCCTTATCTATCTAATGCAACGTGGTATTCTGTGTGAAGCACTACGATTATAATTTGAATGAAGTTTACTAAATGTGGTTTACTCGTGGTTTGTTGTATACATATGTTTTGAAAGATTAAAAAATCGTGCAGATCATTTTTAATGGCTTGCGATTCATTTCCCTCAAAAAGAGAACTGTGAAATTCTGATAAATAAATTAAAAAAATATGTGCAGTTCTTTCTATTCTACATTGCACCGTCGTTGCCCAGCAGATGCAGTTCTCTTTGCCGATTTAGGATCCGTGAAAATCCACGTACATTTTGTTAAAAAACAAAAGAACGCACGTAGTGCTCTCTGTCGACAAATGCGGTGTGGTTGCCAGGACGGTGCAGTTCACTTCGTCGATTTCCGTTTGCGAAAAACAGAGTTCTGCATTTTTAGTAAAATCGAAGCTACTTTTAAACTGTAAGGAATTAGAAAAAGTATTTTATATATAAATGGAGGGCCTCGACGATACCTTTCCAATTTTGTATCAATTGCATCGATCGGACAAGTGCATCAAATTTTTTTAGCAAAAACTATGCGCTGCCCACGTGAGTGCAGCCACACCGTTTTTCCAATTACTTTAAAACCGTCAATAATCTCGAAAAGTGTTCAATATATGGATTAATCTCCTACTCCATACAAATCCAACGTTGTATCATACGCATCGTTCGAACAAGTGGTTAAAAAGTTCTACTCACTACAAGATCTACCGACGAAAACGAGAGTACGCGCGTTTTAGTTGCAGCAAAATTTCTCTGAAACCGTAGAGAATTAGAAAAAAGTGTTCTACATATGGATCGAGCGCATGATCGATATCTTTCTAACCGTGGGTCATTTGCATCATTCCGACAAACGGTTTGAGGGAAATTGCGAAAATACCCCCGCTCTGAAAGTGGGCCGCCGCAACATTTTCAAAACTGTTCTTAATCCGTGAAGAATCGGGGGAAGTGTTCAACATACAAAAGTTACTCCATTTTCATACAAATCCAACGGTGTATGATACGCTCAATTCCACTAAATGGTTAAAAAGTTATAGCGAAAACGGTTATGTGGTTTGTTTTTACCCGCGTTGCAGCACTTTTAAGTTAACAGTGCGGTCCGTTTAGCGTTCCGATGCAGTGCGAAAGTGTTAGCAGAATAGTTATTCTGCTAATATATATATATATATATACATATATATATACACACATATATATATAGGGTGGGTCTATTCTAACAACACCCCTTAAGACTCTTATTCTAACAACACTTGGCTTATTCTGCTAACAGTCTCAGTTACGAAAACAGACTCGAACCGAACCACACGCGATAAAAAAATGGCAGCCCACCTACCCATCCTCCCACCTTACCCATCCCCCACGAACGCCATCTTCCCCCGATCCCCACGTCAGCGCCGCCCCACCTTCTTCTGAGCGCCGCCTCCCCCAACTCCCACGCCGGCGCCGCCCCACCTCCCTCCCTCCATCTCGCGGCCCACCTCCCCCCACCCCACGCCGGCGCCGCCCTACCTCCCTCCCTCCCGCGCGCCATTGAAGTGCTTCCGTTCGGTAGCGGCAACGAATCCACTGGCCGGATCCCGCACCTTCTACGCCTGCTCCTCGCGCCGGCCACCGGCGCCGACGCCATCCCGCCTGTACCGTCCCCTGGCGCACGAAGGGGCCTCGCCCGTGACGCCGGCACCCACGACGCCTACTGCCCAGTGTCACCTCTCCCCGGATGTGGTCCGCCCCGGGCAGCAACGAAGCCCGGCGTGTCCCCCTGCTCCTAGCCACCGTCCCGGTCAAGACGTGCCCGCGGTGTCACTTCGCCCACCAGATGTGGCCGGCCCCGGGAGACCACGAGATTCGTTCCATCCGTTTGCTAAGAGCGTGGTGAGGGAATCCCCCATGCGGTTCTCCCCCTCGCAGTGCCCCCACATGCCCCATAAGGTTCTTCCCCCGAGTGCCATCGATCTCCGATTGGTCGACGGCGGCGTCTTACGGGCCAGCAACGACCGCAGCCGTGCAGCCCGCGCATGTGCACCATTCGAGCTGTGTAGTGCATTTTCAATTTGAGTGGAATACAATTTTTTGATGGTGCGTGTAGATTGTGTTTTTTATCTGGATAAGAGGTTGATCCCAAGCAGTTCGCCAACTTTCTTTTTCACGTCTTTTGCGGTACACTTTTTTGTGTATGCAGCAGAAACTAACATACTAAATAATGTGAAAAATATTGCGGTTCACTTCCAGTAGTATTGTATCACTATCGTTCATAAATTTTTTGAAAAAATGCAGTTCACTCGCCTCGTCCTTGCGGTGCACATTCGTTGATAAAAAATTATGTTGAAAGTTTAAAAAATAAATGCAGTTCTTCCTGTTGATAAAATGCAATCGATTGCCCCGACGGATGCAGTTCACTTCCTCGATTCCAGATCAGAGAAAAACACGTGCGTTCTGTTCAGCGATAATGCAGTGCGCTAGACCGTCGGATGCGGTGCGGTTGCCCGGTGAATGTAGTTCACTTGGCCGATTCCGGGTCCGCGAATGTAGCAGCCCAGATTTCACAAAAAATAATTTTTTTTCTTTCGGTGTGAATTGTTTGATTGTCTGATTTGTTTGCGATGTTTGCATCCCCGATTTATCGATCAACGATTATTTTTTCCCCTCTTATCTCGTACCGGGCGGAGACCGACCCTTGCCACCATGACACTCTACGTTTGCGACACCGGGTTTCATCCGTTCACTTGGCCTGTTAGTGTGTTGTTGCTTTTATTTTATTGCAACTTTGGTTGATGATTGTGACACATCCATGAGGCCTATTGCATTGAGTCTTTTTGCATACTGTTAAGCATCATGTCTACTTCCATTATATGTATTGCATTGTCATGATATGCTTGTTGGTCATCTAGTTGTTGAGCTCCAAAGTTGCTATGCTGCTGTTTCTGACAGCCACCTCTGTTTTTCACTAAGTCTGTAACGTTCCGATGCCATGTTGCATGCTTAATATCTTTTGATCTATGATGCCTATGACCTTGATTCTTGTTTGTACCTGATCATCATCATGTCTACTTCATGCCCATGTATTGCTATGTCATGTTTCTGTACTCTTGCATATAGTTATACCCATGTTTACACAGCTTAAAAATAACAGTTTCTGCCATGTTTCTCTGATTTTCACTAAGTCCTTGTCCAGTAATGTTTTATAGCTTTTTGTGTTGCTTATAACTAGTGAACCATGATGCCTTTTTTGCATGACTCATTTTTGCCATGCCTTCCCTGCCATGTCTACTTTAGTTGCATATCATTTGTGAGCATGTTTGCATTCATTATCCTGTTTATACATTGCTCTAAAGTGTGCTACCTGATGTTGACAGATTGTGCCCGTAACTTGTATTGCTTGTATCTTTTTAATCGTAACTCCGTTTGGGGTGTTCTTTATATGTAACTTGATTAGTTTTTCGTGTACTTTGTGTTTATGTTATTGTTTGCTACTGTTAACAAATATAAAATATGGTTTAGGGCAGAACAGTACCAATTACTTAAATTGTCGTGGGGCACTTAGTGGTATGTCGTGTTTAGGTTGTGCCTCACTTAAATTGAATAGCATAGATAGTTTATCTTATGCTTCACCTCTTGACATGTTTGTGTGCTATGCCATGCTTGAGTGAGATTCCATGTTAACAACCTTTGTTGATCACCTGTAGCTAAACAACTTGAACCTTTCCAAATGTGCGGTATCGTCGTGTGTGGCGAGTACTCCACTTAACCTGTTAGTAACTGCTCTCGACGGTAGGTGCGATGTCTCGTTTTGCCTTCTTATTGATGCTTGCTCGTGTTTGCTTCGTAGTAATAGATTCTTGCTCGTTGATTGCTTTCCAGTGTTTACCCTCTTGCGTGCTTCCGCGGGTACCTCTCGGAGACGTTGCGAGCTTGCGATCAACTACACCTTCGGAACCCGAGTTATCAACAGGCAAGGACTATACATTACTTATGATCCATTCTATTTCAACTAGCGGTTTGCATGCTAGTCTAGGATAGGTTTGATGTTTGATCCTACCACACGCTTACAACCTCTTTCAAACCGATACAGTCATGTCCCCTCCCAGCAAACCATGTACTTCTATGTTACTATTGCTCGTTGCTCAGCCCCTGCTTAGTATGCATGCTCAGGATGTTAGGATGTTACCCTGTTACTCCTTGGTTTGGGCTATCACATTATTATATTGTTGTTGATGATATTGATTATTATAAATGTTGACTATATTCGACGAAGGATGGAAGGTCTAGGCTATCCCGCCCCGACGCTTCGTTCCATTCAATTCACCTAGGACCCGAGTTCGGGGTATTGGTTTTAAGACTGAGCGCGCCTAACCGCGTGTGGGATTTTATGGGTTCCCCTTTTCTTACCTACCTAGCTTCAAACATTTCTAGTGGTGGCCCAAGCTGATTTACCATTTGAAACTGTGTGTGTGTTGGTCGGCCGCGAGTAGTTTTCAAACCAACTTGGGCCAGGGGAGACATGGTTTCTCTGTTGGTCCACCTGATCAGCTAGGACCCGGGCTCATGTGAGAATTACCGGCAATCCGACCTGCGTCATACAGAAGAGTCCGATCCGAGAGCGTGGCCGGCTTTGGGATTGGCTGTCGACTCCCCAGGGGCCACCCGGATTTGTTCGTTGTTAGTTAGAGGGACCTGTCATTTCGGATCTCTCAGAACTAATTCATAAAATGGTTGCCTATAATGGGTAGCAACTAAGAGAGATGGGCGTGCGTGCGGAGCCTTGTAATGGGCAGTTGGTACACCCCTGCAGGGTTAAATCTTTTCGAGAAGCCGTGTCCACGGTTATGGATGACTTGAGACCTACTCCTTGTTCATAGACAACAACAACTAAGATAATCTTAATATAACTTGATCAATGTGTGTGTGCCTTGACTACTTCTTCTTCGTCGGGATGCGAAGAGGAGGACAAGGATAGGATAGGTGTTATGATTGCGTAAGTAGTTGATAGCAAGACTTGTT
The DNA here is from genome assembly GCA_950022295.1 of Bromus sterilis. NCBI lineage: Eukaryota > Viridiplantae > Streptophyta > Magnoliopsida > Poales > Poaceae > Bromus > Bromus sterilis. Next base: position 149,756,749 of record OX465596.1, on the reverse strand, counting down.
GGAGGCGATTCCTCATCGAATGCTTGGCTTCTTATCTTACTCTCTAGATCGTTAGCCACTTCATAAATGCTAGTGCGACAGCAACCTCACCACTTACCCCATCCTTACCGTAAACTACTAGTTGTCCTAGAATGACGAGTGATGAAGTCCTTGCTGGGTCAGTTGACCACTATAGTTGGATGCTGAGTACTTCTGTACTCATTATACTACCCCCAAACTCTTTTCAGGGTTCTTGATCGACAACAGGTATGGTGATCGACGTTTCACGTGGAGACTCGACGACGACTAGTTAGGCGGATCCCGGCGGAGGGCCTGGACCCGTGTGGTTATGGGGATCGATGTTTTTCTCTTTGCCACTAGGCGTTTGATTGTGATGATGTAACGACCCAATTGACATAGAATTGAAGTCTCTGTGATCAAGTGCCAGTCCCTGGATCGAACTCGCTGGCACGCATAGTATCATAGATGGATATCAAAGTACAAGTGCATCATTATTACAACGTATGATCCAGAATAAAAAAAACAACAAGTTGCATAGCTCAAGGCTAGCTTATTCAACATAAATATAGCGGAAGAAAAAACAAGTAACGTGGAGTCCCATCAACAGCCAGAAGCGAACATGCTGAGTGTAGACCCGCAAGCCTAAACGCACCTTACTGGTGGTCTGAAAAACCTGCAACACCGAAGGTTACAGCCTGATAACGGGACAGTACATCTGATTTGTACGGCAAGTGACACGGAAAAGGTATATATAAAGGACCTACATCTACATGCAAGGTGATTCAAAGGAAAGGCTTATGGTTTTGTTTTGCAGAAAGCCAATTTTCCCCTGAACTAAACTAGTCAAGATTTTAAGTTGAATTCTACCTGAAACACACAGCAACCCATGCTAATCTTTCCCACCAAATTATTATTAAGTGTTCATCTGTCAAGATCATTCATCAACAGTACTGACTAGTTTCTCAAGGTTCATCCGTAACCGTGGACACGGCTAATCATGATCAGTTTATACGCTCTGCAGAGGTTGTACACGTTCCCCACTGGACTCAACCCGAAGATTGAGACGAAGACTTTCCGAAGAGGTTGCCTCCACCCTTTGGTATCCGGTACACCTAACACACATCCACATCAGCTAGCTACCAGGGCCAGGTTCCCCACAACGTACTCATGCTAAGCCAGATCCCATATAGACAGTGGCTGTACACGGAAGCTACTAGTAATATTTCCTGTCTGATCTTTTTGAGCCTAGACGGCGCCCACTGCGTTCAGAGGGTAGACACCATGTCGCACCCGGTTCACCACCAAAACAACCATTGGGTGCATTTAACCCCGGCACTGTCCTTAGACAAGGCACAGCCACCGGGATGCAACCCGCCCGTCCAGAAGTGATTCCTATTTATTATAAGGTTGCTACACAAGTTATTAAATAGCTCACATGCACTCCATGAATTCTCACAACCCAAACCACGTCTACCAAGCATAGCAATAAAGTAACAACACGTGCTAGGTTGATCTACAAATACAAGTCAAGACATGTGGCTATCCTAACTGGTTTGCAGCAACAGTAAAGTAAACTACCTATCATGCAATAGGGTGATATTCTTAACGTAATGCATATATAAAATTATAGGTATGAGTATGGTCAAAGCATCACTTGCCTCCTTCCTGTTGCTGACGATCACAATCCTCACAAAATGATGCGGCGCACTCCGGACAATCTATACGAGCAAACATAGCACCAATCAACATATATTCAATACAAATATGCACAAACAGTAATAAAAATTCAAAGAACAGTAGAAAAAATTGCTTAACAGAATCTAAACTTAAAGTACTCGACAAAATAAAACCAACGCAAAAAGAAACGGCGCAAACGGGCGCACCATTAAAAGATACGGCTACCGGGAGTTCAAATTTGATTCCGCTTGGGATTCAAATTTGAAAACATCAAACTTCTATAAAACTTAGTCTACTGACTAGAATTTTTTGGCAAGGCCGCAACGCAACTAGAATCACTCGATTCCGAGCTACGGTTAAAAAGTACTCGCGAAAACGGTACCGAGTGAAATCGGCGTCAAATCTGCTAAAAGGACCGATCCGTAAATAAAATAACTTCGAAAAACGCGATCGGTTCCCTGCGCCGGCGGTTGACCAGATCTGGCCGCTCCAGCCGGCGGCGCGGCCCGCAGAAGCGCGGCGGCTGCCGTGGCAGCGCAGGGTGGCGGCGGTGGGACGACGCGGGGTGGCGGCGGGGCTCCCCTCGAGGCGGCGGCGTGACGACGGCGGAGGGCGACGGCGCGAGGCGGGTTCGCGGTTCGGGCGAAAAACCCTAATCCGCGGACCCGCTGACGTTTTATATCTCGCTCTGGATTTTTTTTAATCCGAAATAAATACGAAATCGGCCAGGCGAAAAAAAAACAAAACAGGCCCGTTAGGCCCAAAACAATTTTAGAAAAATCACGGATAAATATTTTTATTTTCGTTTTCACCAAATTTTTTAAAATAATAAAACTGAATTTTTGGCATTACCAAAATATTAAATAAAAATAAAAACTTTGCAATTTATTTTTAAATATTTTTAAATACTTTTCTCGCAATTTAAAAATAACGAAAAACTTCGAAAATGATTTTAAAACTTTTCCGGAGCATAAATAAAATCCCAAAATATTTTTTGAAATTATTTATAACCCCAAATTAAATTTAAAATGTCTCCAAAAATATTTTAAACTATTTTCCAACCATTTAAAAATGGGGATAAGTCCTTTTATATCCTCTCCAACGAACTGTCATGTGTTGGAATTTTTTTTAAAATATTTTAAAACTCCAGAAAAATGCGGAAACAGCATGAGATGCATATGATTATCTATTAACATCCGAATTTAGAAAATTGGGATGTTACAGGAGGGCCTGGACCCGTGTGGTTATGGGGATCGATGATTTTCTCTTTGCCACTAGGCATTTGATTGTAGTCTGTACGTAGACATGTATCTTCTGTTGTTATATTGTATTAAGGCAGTTGTATGTCAATTGTATGAGATGTTGTATCCTTGTATCTCTAATTTTGTGATATCATGTTGGAAATCCGGGGCATATGGCTATGTCACATGTCGCGGTGGGACCGATATGTGCTTCGTCCCCGGATCTGGATGGAAACATCTAGATCTGGAACAGTACCGCATATCGGGCCTTACAGCGAAGAACACGTGCGCTCTGTTTGGCGATAATGCAGTGCTCTTGACTATCGGATGCAAACCAATGCAGTTCACTCGCTAATTTTTTGTTCCGCGAAAAAAGTGAGTCCGTGTTTTAGTAAAATCAACGCTACTTTTAAACTGTAAGGAGTTAGAGAGAAAGTTATACATGAAAATGGAGCACCTCGATGAGATCTATCCAACCGTGTATCAGTTGCATCGATTGGGAGAATGAATCGAAAAAATTACGCAAAAACGCCCGTTGTCCACAAGATGGTAGCGCCACCGTTTTCTAAATTGCTTCAAAACGGTGCAGAATCTTGAAAAGTGTTCAACATGTCGAAGATGCTCCTACTCCATACGAGTCCAACGGTGTATCATACGCATCGTTTTGATAAACGGTTAAAAAGTTTGACTCCCTACGAGATCCGAAAACCAAAAACAGAGTGGCTGCGTTTTTTTCAATTTCAAATTCCTCTCAAATCGTGAGGAATTAGACAAAGTGTTATACATATGGATGGATCGCCTGATCGTTGTCTTTCCAACGGTATATCACTTGCATCATTTCGATGAACGTCTTAAGATAAATTGCGAAAATACGCCCGCTGCAAAAGTATGTCGTCGTACCATTTTCGAAACTGCTCTTAATCCGTGAGGAATCTGGACAAGTGTTCAACATACGGAAGATGCTCCATTTCATTAGGAATCCAACGGTGTATCATACGCTTAATTCAGACAAACGGTTAAAAAGTTGAAGTGAAAATGTTGCATGCGGTTCTGTTTTACCCGAGCTGCAGTGCTTCGAATTCAGTAGTGCGGTTCTCTTTGCGATACGATGCAGTTCGGAATGTTGTCAGAATAGTTATTCTGACAACGATGTCAGAATAGAATGGCTGTATATATATAGGGTGTGTGTGTGTGTGTGTCTATATATATAGGGTGGGTCTATTCTGCTAACACCCTGTAAGACCTTATTCTACTAACATATTTCTTATTCTGCTAACACTGTTAAAACTGACCATGGTACCGCACCGCGCCCTCTCCATCCTCTTCACATCGGCAACGGCAGTCTGGCATAAACCCGAAGAGGTTCGTCGCCGCCCGTTGTTGGAACAGTGGCGGTACTACGTGGGCGCCACTGTGAGCCCCAGTGCGCATGCACTTTTTACTTTTTGGTGTGCGTTGACAGTGCAATCCAATTCCAATGTGATGCAGTTATTTTGTGGTTAGTTATACGTGTGTCACATAAATTCTAAAAAAATTATTTATACATTTTACTAAACATTGGATGTGTAAACAGATACACCTAAAAAATCTGTTTTATTCAGAGTAAAAAATGTAAAATGATCTTGCAGTTCCAATGGTTTGGTGTTTCGGTTCACCTTCTATGCAGAATGTATGTATCTACAAAAATGTGTGCAGTTCACTTCGTTTGTGCCCCTGTTCACTTCCGCCGAAGCAAACAACAACGTCTTTGATAAAAAGAGAAAAAAATATGTGCAGTTCTCTCTGTTCGGCATTGCAATGTGGTCGCCTGTTGGATGCAGTTCACTTCATCAATTCCGGGACCGCGAAAAGCACGTTCATTTCTGTTTGCCGATAATGAAGTGCGATTGCATGTCGGATGCAATCACATACAATTCGCTTCGCCGATTTCGGGTCCATGAAAAAAACGTGCATTTGTGTTCGTAGACAATGAAGTGCGCTTGCCTATCGGATGCGGTGCGGTTGCCCGTCCGATGCAGTTCACTTCGCCCGATTTCGGTTCCACGGAAAACAGTTCCGCGGTTTAGTAAATTTGACGTAGCTTTTAAACCGTGATGAATTAGAGAGTGCGTTTCACATGAAAATGGAGCGCATCGACGATATTTGTCCAACGGTTTATGAATTTCATCGATCGGACAAGCGAACCAAAAAAATTACGCAAAAAAGCCCGCTATCCACGCGAGGGCAGCACACCGTTTTTGAAATTCCTTTAAAATCGTGAAGAAAACTGAAAAGTGTTCAACATATCCGAGATGCTCCTACTCCATATTAATCCAACGGTTTATCGTATGCATCGTTCCGACAAACGGTTAAAAAGTGTGACTCTCTACAAGATCTGCCGGAGAAAAAAAAACAAAGTTTGTGCGTTTTTTCAATTTGAAATTACTTTCAAACCATGAGGAAATAGAGAAAGTGTTCTACATATCTATGAAGCGTCTAATCGACATCTTTCCAATGGTGTATCGTACGCATCGTTCCGACAAACTATTTAAGAGAAATCGCAAAAAAAATACTCCTGCTGTGAAAGTGGGCCGCCGCACCGTTTTCAAAACTGCTCTTCATCCGTGATGAATTGGAAGAAGTGTTCAACATACAAAAGTTGCTCCATTTCCAGACGAATGCAACAGTGTGTCATACGCTCAATTCCGATAAAAGGTTTAAAAGGTATAGAAAAAACAGTGATGTTGTTCGTTTTTTACCCGAGATGCAGCGCTTTAAAGTCAGTTGTGCGGTCCTCTTAGCGTTCCGATGCAGTTCGGAAGTGTTAGCAGAATAGTTATTCTTCTAATATTAGCAGAATAGACCATTTGTCGGGTGGTTCTATTCTACTAACACCCTCTAAGACCTTATTCTACTCACAAAATTCTTATCCTGCTCACACCCTGCAACCTGCAGTCCGTCCCGGCCTAACGATACAAAAACAGGCCAACCTCCCGCAGCAAAAACTACCCACTCCTAACAGATCCCTGATACACGAGATAGCTTCTCGTCCCTCGTTGGTTACCCCAAGTGGAAGGTGAGATGTAGCGTAGCAGCAAGTTTCCCTTAGTGTAACACCCCGGGGTCATGCTACAGTGATTACCTTTATTAAGATTTAAATCACAATGTTTGACCTTGCCTTGATCATGTTCAAATTAATATTAAAAGTCTCTTGGATGGAATTACAATCAAAAGTGAAAATAAAACTTAACCCAAAGTAATTGCAACCATTTTTCTTAAATGAGTAAAAGTCAATAGGTCATGATAAAATAGAAATGGGATTTTAATACAATGTTTAAATATTATAAACAAAACAAACAATAGATAAAATAGTCCCATTTGGTCGTTTAATAATTAAGTAAAAGGGAGTTTAATTTATTTTGATGTTCAAACCTTGGTAGCAGTGATATAAAAATACAACAATATTTGTAGTACAAGATTTACATTTTATAAAACCAAATGATGGACAATTAAAATAGAAACAACATGTAACAAAAAAAGAAATGGGGGGGAACCATTATCCCTCGCCTTGAGCTTTTCTCCACCAGGACCAGCCCACGACCCCCTTTATCCCCCTGTCGGCGCCTGGGCAGAGAGAGCCAGCCCGAGCACCCCCCCCCCCCTCGATCCAGATCACCCTCCTCCTTCTGGACGACCCGACCCCCCCCCCCCCCCCCCCGACTCTGACGAGCCCTTCCGGCGTGCTGGACCGCCCCAAAGCCGCCCCCCTCGCACTGGTGCACCCCCTCCCCTACCTGGATCCGGCGCCCTTCCTCCTCGCCCTGCTACCCCGACGCTCGTCGGCCTCGGCCACCCCCTGAAGCCCGCGGCCACCCCACCGCCGCTTGGTGCCCTCCACCGCGAGCTCCCCGACAGTCTCCCCGAGCTCCGGCCGACCCTGCTCCCCCCTGTGAGCGCGCCGCTCCCTCCCCTCTTCCCCCCGTCTCACCCAGTCGCCAGACCCGCGCTCGCCATGGCGTGGACGTCCCCACGCGGCCGGTCCCGTGGCCACGCCCCCAGCGCGCTCTGCGCCCCTACCCCCGCACCCCCTCGTCGAGCTCCCCACCTCGCCGTGCCTCTCTAGCCGAAACGGCCTCGCCGCCGTGGTGCGGTTTCCGGCGGCAAGCCGTGCTGCCCGGTGGTTTGTCCACTGACGTGGACCCCCCTAATTAGATTAGCCTAATATGTAATTAGAATGTAACCCCCCCTTGTGTATGACTACTGGCCCCCACCCTTTTAAATTAAAATCAACATGCTATTAAAAATGTGAGCCTATGCCATGTGAGCCCTGCCCCTAATTAACTTAATAGATTAAATCTACTAATCTGTGCATGACATGTGAGCCTAGTGGCTTTAAATTAATTAAAATGTTTTTTTTATACTGTGAGGCTGACAGGTGGGTCCCCTCTGTCAGTTGACCAGTCAACAGTATTGTGGATAATGTTGACTTAATAATAAAAAGGAATTTTCAATAAATATTTATAAAATGATTAAATCTTTGAAATTCAATATCTTTTAAACCGTAAGTCAGATGATAATATTTTATATATCAAACTTGATCAGAAAAATACCACGGTTACATATACGCTACCTGTTGGGATACGGGGCAGAAAACACAAATTTTTCACACCTACGGTACCCGAACCCAAGATCTATGCTATGGCGATGTAAAGTAACGGAGGGAATCGGTGTTCATACCTTTGAAGACCGAAAGAGGGAAACGTTCTTACGAACATGGTTGGCGTAGACTCAGAACTACGACCTCCCTGTCGTGTAGAAGACCACCACCGGCGAGGATGACTCCCGGTAAACCTCCAGCGACGAAGTAGCACCACAGGTGTAGTGCCTCGAAGAGATTATACACGTACGGTACAATCGATGTTCCTCCCGGGCCCCGAACCAGGCGAGCAGCGGAAGAAAGATGGCTACGGATCCCGACTCCAGCAGAGCGACGGCCTGCCTTATGGTGGAGAACTCCAGTCCTGGTGCAGACTCCAAACAAGGGGAGTCCACTTCCGGGAAGGAGAAGGAAGAAAGAAGGAGATTTGGTGTGTTGGGAAAAGGGGGGTCTACCCCTCCTTATATAGGCCAAGGGGGGTGTGATCCTCCTCCCCTCCCCCATGTGGGACTAAAACCCCAAGGGGGGGAGGTGCGCCGGCCATAGGGGGGGATGGCCCCACCCTTGGCGCCAAGCCCAAGGGGGAAACCCCCTCCTCCCCTAATGGGCCCCGTGGGCCCATATAGCCTTTTTCCCATTTTTTAATTTATTTAATATGTTTTAAATATTTAATTCAGATAGTTAAATAATAAAAACATTATTAAAACAATTAAACTTTATTTTGAACTATTCAAAATGTCCGGAAACCATTCCGTCCTCCTCCGGAACTATTCCGGTGATTTCTCCTACTTCACCGATTGATCCCGTAACTGTCCTATGCATCGATTGCCCTTAAGTGTAACACCCTAACGGTCCGGGAAACAGCAGACATGGTCGAGACTCTTCTCATTGACCAATGACTAGTCAGTTGGACCTGGTTACAATCCTTGACAGCCCCTGCGCTTCCATCGAATGAACTTCGATCGCTTTTGGAAACCGTTAACGATACGACGTAATCCCTTTGTGCCGCGGTACTTTTTTTGTCCGAGGTTTGATCGTCGGTATCCCACATACCGTGTTCACATCTCGTTCACAAAAAATAACTTCTCTCGTCCATGATCATTGCATCTCTTGTGACCTAGTCACGTCCTTGCAAGGTGTTGATGCAATATCACCGAGTGGGCCTAGAGTACATGTCCTGTCACAAGGACTGACAAATCCCGCTCTGATCTATTAACATACTCATCAACCATCTATTTAGGAATACCCAAAGTTCTCCGTTATATCCATCATATTTCAGTCAGGCGGTGGGATACAAATCAAAGTCTCCTCATAGATCGTGATTACGTATGATCATTACGGTCTAAGGACTAAGCCATACGTTACAAAGTCATAGCAACGCTGAACTATGTGACTCGGTCACATTGCAATACTTTAGGTGGGTGTACGTCCATCACATCATTCCCCTTAATGATATGACCTCATTGTCAATGGACTTAAGTGTCGCCATGATCAGGAAAGCTTGATCAATCAATTGCCCAATGAGATAGTTTACCCGAGTTAAACTACGGACCATGTTTTATACTACACCTGTATTAGTATTTTCAAGTAATACAGTTATAGCACAGTATAAAACGTATTATGAACAAAACGGATATGTGACAAATATCTTTATTAATTTGTCTCTAGGGCACATATCCAACAGTCTCCCACTTGCACTAGAGTACAAATTACACTAGTTTACATCAGGTATGTATCTAACACCAATGGTCTCTCGGTGTTCTTCAAACTTGCCCTGTGGAAGAGGTTTAGTCATCGGGTCTGCTGCGTTCAGATCCGTATGTATCTTGTGAATCCTAGTGTGTCCATCCCTGACGTAGTCTCGCGTCACATGGAACTTTCGGAGGATGTGCTTGGCTGTAGAGTGAGTTCTTGGCTCCTTCGCGTTAGCAATGGCACCCGTGTTATCGCAGAAGATCCCCACGGGGTCAGTGCAACTGGGAAAGACGCCAAGCTCAATCACGAACTTCTTCAGCCACAGCGCCTCGTTTGATGCTTCGCAAGCGGCAATATACTCCGACTCCATTGAAGATTGGGCGACGACTGACTGTTTGCCGCTCCTCCAGCTAATTGCGCCACCGTTCAACATGAAAACATATCCCGTCTGGGATTTCGAGTCATCTAGATCTGAGCCGAGGCTTGCGTCAACGTAACCTTTTACGGTGAGCTCCTCATCAACTCCTCCATAAACGAGAAAAAGATCCTTGGTTCTTCTTAAGTACTTAAGGATGTTCTTTACTGCTGTCCAGTGAGCCATTCCCGGGTTACTCTGGTAGTGATTAGTCATACTAATGGCCAGCGCTAAATCCGGTCTGGTACATAACATAGCATACATGAGAGAACCTATGGCTGAGGCATAGGGATTTGAGGACATCTCCTCTTTCTCTTTTGCTGTGGTTGGGCATTGAGTCACGCTTAATTTGACACCTTTTATAACTAGCAAGAGACATCTCTTGGAGTCATCCATTTTGAACCTTTTCAATATCTTGTCAATATAAGTGTTCTGACTGAAGGCCAACCGTCGATTAGGTCTATCTCTATAGATCTTAATCCCCAATATGTACGCAGGTTCACCTAGGTCCTTCATGGAAAATTGTCCATTCAGATATTCCTTCACTTCCTCTAAGAATTTCTTATCGTTCCCTATTAGTAATATGTCATCTACATATAACACAAGGAATGCTACAGAGCTCCCACTCAGTTTCTTATAGACGCAGAACTCTTCGACGTTTTGGACAAATCCAAAAGCTTTAATGACCTCATCAAATCGAAGATTCCAGCTCCGAGATGCTTGCTTCAACCCATAGATGGACCGTTGAAGCTTGCAAACCTTACCAGCTTTCCTTGGATCGACAAACCCCTCTGGTTGCATCATATACAACTCTTCCTCAATGTTGCCATTTAGGAATGCAGTTTTCACATCCATCTGCCATATCTCGTAATCATGATATGCAGCTATTGCTAGTAGGATCCGAATAGACTTTATCATCGCTACAGGAGAGAACGTCTCCTCGTAGTCAACTCCTTGAATTTGTCGGAAACCCTTCGCGACAAGTCGAGCTTTATAGACAGATATGTTTCCGTCTGCGTCAGTCTTTTTATTTAAAATCTATTTATTCTCGACGGCCTTGCGGTCCTCGGGAATATCCACCAAAGTCCATAATTTTTTGGTGTACATAGAGTCTATTTCGGATTTCATGGCTTCAAGCCATTTCTCGGACTCGGGTCCCTCCATTGCTTCTTTGTAACTTGTAGGTTCATCCGACTCATCAGCCGAGATTGCATTCACAAGCTGTCCGTAAAACTCAGTAGGTTGACGGACTCTTGATGACCTACGGGGCATAAAAGGTTCCTCTTCATTCTCATCATGATCATCATTAATGTCATGATCGTTATGAATGTCGTTCTGGCCATTCTCTTCAGCTCCCACTGTGGAAGATGGTTACAGAACAATTTCCGTAGACGTTTCTTCCAATTGGAGTGATTGGTCAGTCACTTCATCAAGGTCTATTTTCCTCCCACTCAACTCTTTCGCGAGAAACTCCTTCTCAAGAAAGTGTCCCGTCTTGGCAACAAACGTTTTGCTGTCATACTTGTTGTAGAAGGTGTATCCACAAGTTTCCTTGGGATAGCCCACAAAGATGCACTTATCCGCCTTGGATTCAAGTTTGTCAGGCTGTAGTTTCCTAACATAAGCCTCACAACCCCAAATCTTCCGGTGAGACAACTCAGGTTTTGTGCCATGCCATTCTTCAAATGGTGGTGTCTTTACGGATTTGGATGGTGCCCTATTAAGAATATGAACGGCAGTTTCTAATGCATACCCCCAGAATGACACAGGCAAATCAGTATGAGACATCATCGATCGTACACTATCCAATAGGGTTTGATTACGTCGCTCAGCCACACCGTTTCTCTGAGGTGTGCCTGTCGGCGTAAGCTGTGGTACTATGCCACAAGACTTCAGATGATTGCCAAACTCGTGACTCAAATACTCGCCACGTCGATCCGATCGAAGGTGCTTGATTTTTCTTCCGAGTTGATTTTCGACCTCATTCTGAAATTCCTTGAACTTTTCAAAGGTTTCAGACTTGTGCTTCATCAAGTAAATATACCCATATCTACTCAAATCATCAGTAAAGGTCACGAAGTAACGAAGACCATTGCGAGTGGGGACGTTCATGGGTCCACATACATCCGAGTGTATGATCCCCAATAAGACATCCGCATGCTCCATTACGCCATTGAATGGAGTCCTTGTCATTTTGCCCATGAGGCATTGTTCACATGTATCAAGGGATCCAAAATCCAATGACTCAAGAAGTCCATCCTTATGGAGCTTCTCCATGCGTTTTATACCAATATGACCAAGTCGGCAATGCCACATCATCATGTGATCTTCATCATTCTTCAATCTTTTGGCCTCAATATTGTTAATGTGACACACGTCACCATCGAGATTAAGTACGAATAAACCATGCAACTCCGGTGCGTGAACATAAAACATTTCATCCTTATAAATCGAACAACCAATTGTATCAGACTTAAAAGAATAGTGGGCTCGCTTCAAGCAAGAGCCACTAACGATGTTCACACTCAACGCGGGTACATAGTAGCAATTATTCAGAACTAAAACCAATCCCGAAGGGAGACTAAGATGCTTCGTGCCGACCGCCAAGACCTGAATCCGACAGCCATTCCCCACGCGCATCGTCACTTCATCTTTGAGCACGCGTCTCCTATTCCTTAGTCCCTGAATGGAATTAGAAATATGAGCGACAGATCCTGTATCAAATATCCAGGATGTGTTCTCAGCGCTTGTCAAGAGAAGATCAACAATATGTATATCAAATATACCTTCATCTCTCATGGCGACCTTGCCAGCCTTCTTGTCCTTTAGGTACTTGGGATAGTTGCGTTTCCAGTGACCTTCACCCTTGCAGTAGAAGCACTCCACTCCGAGTTTAGGCTTGGGTGCCTTGGGAGGAGCGGCAACTGACTTTCCATCCCTCTTGGGGCCACCTATCTTGGCCTTCTCCCGCCTACTTGTCTTCTTGAAGTCAATGGTCTTGTTGACCATGAAGACGGCGTGCTCCTTCTTGATCTCAACCTCGGCGCTCTTCAGCATGGCGAACAACTCAGAAGGGGTTTTGGTCATCCCCTGCATGTTGTAGTTCAGCACAAAGCCTTTGTAGCTAGGGGGAAGCGACTGCAACACCCTATCAACAGCAAGTTCATCTGGAATCTGGCATTCCAGAGCATTCAAGCGCTGAACGTAGCCAGACATTTTGACTACGTGCTCACTCACGCTGCCGTGCTCGTCCATCTTTGCTGAGAAGAAGGCTTCAGAAGCCTCGTACCGTTCAGCCCTAGCTTGAGGTGCGAAGACCTCCTTGAGGTCGGTGATAATCTCATATGCACCCATCCTCCCAAAGCGTTTCTGCAGCTCAGCCTCCATGGAGTAGAGCATGCCACTCTGGACAAGGTTGTAATCATCAGTCCTGGAGAGATAGACATTCTTCTCGTCTTGACTGGCATCATCTGCTGGTGCGTCACCTAACGTGTCCTCTAGTACGTATGCCATTTTGAGGGGAACGAGGAGAATCCTTAGGGTGCGGAACCAGTTGGTGAAGTTTGTCCCATATGTTTTTAGTTTATCTTTCTCTAGGAATGATCCTAAGTTGAACGAGGGGCGAGGTGCTGCCATCTACAAGGTTGATTCACAAGGATACATATTTAGACTTTTGTTCATAATGTGGAGTTTCAATTTAATCTCAAAATTCTAGAAAGCTCCCACTTAGATAAACACCTCTCAATTTAACTAAGTGATTACACAATCCCAGCCCCATACCTCCCCCGATCGTTACGGCCATCAGTATGTGAACCAGGTAGGCCTCTAAGCCAATCACATCAGGCATGTGACTCGTGCTCGACCTTTCGGTCTTCTGTGTTCCAGGCCCGCATCTACATACGTCAAGCCTGGCAATCGGACCTTGATGTTAGCTGTTCAGCAAGGCCATATCTGCATATGCCAGGCTTGCCGAACCCAACCTCATGCGAACTCCGTTTAATATGTAGGACAACTCCGGTATGTGCGGAGCATCAAGCCATATGGGAGAACCTTCCAGGCGGTGCCCACCAAGGGAGAACACAATGTTGGTATTGTGAGAGATGGTCCTGTTTCGTGCTACCGTCGATATATCTAGCATACTAGCATAAAACAGGAAGTAAAACTGTAAATCATACAACCTATGACCCCCCTTCATGCAAAGCAAAGTTAAACGCCTTTCTACTTTAGCTTGTGCAAGTTTTACGTGGCTGCTAGGGGTTTCGAGAGAGAGAACCGTTTCTATCCTGCGAAAAACATGTCACAACACCGTCTCCCATCCGTCTCTATTACACCCCTATTGGGGCCCTCCGTTGCAAACATCTTCGCATCGCTAATGTAGAGAGACAGACACCCCCCCCCCAGCCACTTTATATGGTACAAGCCATATGTCAAGCGTGGAACCAGTCTCGCGTAAACGCGTAAGGTAGGTCGGGGGCCACTTCATCAAACATTGCCGCAACGCTAAATGAGTACACGTGGGAGGGTAACGAATGAAGATTCGATGCCCACATCCTAGATGTGTTCTATCCGTACAAAACATCTACGCATAGCTAGCTCATGATACCACTGTTGGGATACGGGGTAGAAAACACAAATTTTTCACACCTACGGTACCCGAACCCAAGATCTATGCTATGGCGATGTAAAGTAACAGAGGGAATCGGTGTTCATACCTTTGAAGACCGAAAGAGGGAAACGTTCTTACGAACGTGGTTGGCGTAGACTCAGAACTACGACCTCCCTGTCGTGTAGAAGACCACCACCGGAGAGGATGACTCCCGGTAAACCTCCAGCGACGAAGTAGCACCACAGGTGTAGTGCCTCGAAGAGATTATACACGTACGGAACAATCGATGTTCCGCCCGGGCCCCGAACCAGGCGAGCAGCGGAAGAAAGATGGCTACGGATCCCGACTCCAGCAGAGCGACGGCCTGCCTTATGGTGGAGAACTCCAGTCCTGGTGCAGACTCCAAACAAGGGGAGTCCACTTCCGGGAAGGAGAAGGAAGAAAGAAGGAGATTTGGTGTGTTGGGAAAAGGGGGGTCTACCCCTCCTTATATAGGCCAAGGGGGGTGTGATCCTCCTCCCCTCCCCCATGTGGGACTAAACCCCCAAGGGGGGGAAGTGCGCCGGCCATAGGGGGGGATGGGCCCCACCCTTGGCGCCAAGCCCAAGGGGGAAACGCCCTCCTCCCCTAATGGGCCCCATGGGCCCATATAGCCTTTTCCCATTTTTTAATTTATTTAATATGTTTTAAATATTTAATTCAGATAATTAAATAATAAAAACATTATTAAAACAATTAAACTTTATTTTGAACTATTCAAAATGTCCGAAAACCATTCCGTCCTCCTCCGGAACTATTCCGGTGATTTCTCCTATTTCACCGATTGATCCCATAACTGTCCTATGCATCGATTGCCCTTAAGTGTAACACCCTAACGGTCCGGGAAACAGCAGACATGGTCGAGACTCTTCTCATTGACCAATGACTAGTCAGTTGGACCTGGTTACAATCCTTGACAGCCCCTGTGCTTCCATCTAATGAACTTCGATCGCTTTTGGAAACCGTTAACGATACGACGTAATCCCTTTGTGCTGCGGTACTTTGTTTGTCCGAGGTTTGATCGTCGGTATCCCACATACCGTGTTCACATCTCGTTCACAAAAAACAACTTCTCTCGTCCATGATCATTGAAAGTCTTGTGACCTAGTCACGTCCTTGCAAGGTGTTGATGCAATATCACCGAGTGGGCCCAGAGTACCTGCCCTGTCACAAGGACTGACAAATCCCGCTCTGATCTATTAACATACTCATCAACCATCTATTTCGGGATACCCAAAGTTCTCCGTTATAGCCAGCATATTTCAGTCAGGCGGTGGGATACAAATCAAAGTCTCCTCATAGATCGTGATTACGTATGATCATTACGGTCTAAGGACTAAGCCATACGTTACAAAGTCATAGCAACGCTGAACTATGTGACTCGATCACATTGCAATACTTTAGGTGGGTGTACGTCCATCACATCATTCCCCTTAATGATATGACCTCATTGTCAATGGACTTAAGTGTCGCCATGATCAGGAAAGCTTGATCAATCAATTGCCCAATGAGATAGTTTACCCGAGTTAAACTACGGACCATGTTTTATACTACACCTGTATTAGTATTTCCAAGTAATACAATCATAGCACAGTATAAAACGTATTATGAACGTATTATATCTTTATTAATTTGTCTCTAGGGCACATATCCAACACTACTCGTATAACCACCGCACCCCTGTAACCTACCGAACATCGAACATTCCCCCTCCGGTTGCACTGTCCGGTAATTCCCGGATCCGGTAAAACTTTCCGGATGAAATTGTTCTGAACATGAAAGATGTTCAGAATGGATCAATGATCACGGTTACATTATCCACTTGGCTGCCAGATGTCTCTAACACTGCAAGCTAGGAACCTTCCCCCTCCGGATCATCGGTCCGGTAATCAACCGGTACTGATGAGTCATCCCCGGATAAATTCCCGCTCCGACTAAAATACTTAACACTGCGTTAGAGCCCCGTTGCTTTATATCTTCTATGTCATACAATTGTATTGCTATTATTGCTGTGTATTTATTGTTTCTCCCCCCTTTATTTTCCGATAGACCTCGTTGCTGTCGCCGACTACATCGTTGCCGAGTACGACTACTTCGTCGACGACTGTACCCCTACCGTCGAGCTTTCAGGCAAGCAGAGCCATCTTCCTTCCCCAGATATCGCCTATCTTTCCGTACATTTCTTGCACTAGGCATTGTTACTGCTGCTGCTACGTTATAATCCTATTCAATTGCATAACCTGTTTTTGTCGCCCCTTGATGTACCCTCCTTTGTCCTATGCTGCCTTGTAAATATATATAATATGGAGCAGTAAACCATGCGCATTGTTAGCTAGGTTTAGAATAGTGGGCCGTGGTCACTCTGGTGAGTGAACGCGGATTACAAAATATTATAACTGTAACAGGTACGGATCAATGCAGACATCCTAGGGAACCTACAACAGCGAGACTCTGCCGAGTCGCTTCGAGTTTGACTTACGAGTGGACGGACTCGTATTTCACTCTCATCGGCTCAGTAGCGTAGCATCACTGGGATGAAACAAGGGTATTCCTCTTTAGTTCATTCCGCTGGTGTCTCAACACCACCGGGGTGATACGAGAATATTCCTCTTTAGTTCATTCCGCTGATGTCTCGGTCGAACCTCTTCAAGTCTACCATCGAGGGTGATTCCTCCTGGTTTCACTTGATGGTAGGCACTCGAATCAACTTGTGTCCTTACAGGTAAGGAGTCGAGTGACCCAACGGTGCCCGCGCAGGGTATCTTAGCGGAACGACAGGTTAGATGTATTCCACCAGTGTGCGGCGGGCCTGGTACTGTTCGTTGCCGAGAGGTATCCTGTTCTACGAAAGTCGAGCTCTTCAAAGAGAAAACGCGAGACAAGGTAAGGAGACGGTTCACCTTGTTGGTAACCGCACGAGTTAGTGGGACGTCAGGGCAGGCACCGATGTTACTGGTGGACCTGACTGCTGTCGTTGTCCGCGACTCACCCAGAAAGGGGCAACGATAACGGTTGCTCCGACAGATAATAATAAAATTCTTAACGGTTCAGGTGGATGACTTGAGTAGCCTTTTGGCTTGTACGCACTACCTTCACGTGGGATTACGGTGTGGGCCCTCCGCGTTGTGGTCTCGTTCGAAAGCTCTGAAAGACGTCCATTTTCAGCATTATGGTTGGGTCGGATCGTGTTGCGGCACTGGATCCACTTGGTGCACAACGACCCAGAGTGCGAGAGGTGATGGCCCATGAAGCTTTTGCGCTTAGGACTGTAGACAGGAGGGGACCCCTCTGATGAGCCGTAGGATGGGCCTCGGCGTGTCGGATAGCCTCGGGGGGCATTACCTAATAAGGTGTACGCCATCCTGGAGATCCGAGCGTGTAGGGTAACAGTAGTGCAGCCCCTATAGGGATGATAATCTATTCGGATAGCCGTGTCCACGGTAATAGGACGCTTTATGCTGAAGCCAGAGCCTACTACTACAAACTACTACTATTAAACTATTGGTTCTCGTTTCTCTTCCTCACAGGGAAGTCGAGGAGGGGATCTCGGAGGCATATATAATTGTTATCTAATACAACTTATTATTATACAATGTTGCAGCAACTTCTGATGCATTGTTACTTTATGCTTTATATGAATTGTTGGCTGATTCTGACCTCATGCTGCAAGACTCGTCAGAAGATGCTAGTCTTCGATAGGCCTAGCTTCTCATCCTTATTCTGATTTCTACCTTGCAGTCCACTATATACAGCCTCCCCTTTCCATTTGATACAAATGCATAAATGCTTAGTAGCGGACGTAAGACTCGCGGGTATGATAGATACTCACCCTTGCTTTATTTCCCCCTTTTTGTTTTGCCTGATCGGCCGCTGCAGTCGACGTTGGAGCCTAGGAGCAGAGGATCCCCGATGCCGACCACCGCAACGTGAAGACCCCCGATGCTTGCTTCATCGTGGAGTTCCCCCCTTGACCAGGAGTAGTTTGGAGGTTCCCAGGCAGGAGGCCTCGCCTTTTCGATCGTTGTTGATTTTGTGCTAGCCTTCTTAAGGCAACATTGTATCCTTGTGTCTGTACTCAGATACTATTGCTTCCGCTAACTTTGTGCTCTCGAGCTGTTTTATTCGAGCCCTCGTGGCCCCTGGCTTGTATTAAACAGTTTGTATTATTCTATTTGTAGAGTTGTGTTGTGATATCTTACCGTGAGTGCCTGATCTCGATCGTGTACCTTGCGTGTATGATTACTGTACACGGTCCGATTTTGGGGGCGTCACACTTAGCAAAGATGCTAAGGTTGAATATCAAACCAGTAGGACTCCAACATATACAAGTAGGTGCTGAAGTGAACAATGGCGCCGTTCACAACTCTAAGTTGCTTACCTCACCTGGACCTGCACACACAACAGATAGATTTGCTCCCAACGAGTACAGAGGATTTGTCAATTCCTCCGAACTTGTTGTTTACAAAGGATAAAATGCACGGGATAATAGTGATAGTGATAGCTACCGAAAAGTAAATACTGAAAGTAAATTGAAGGTGTAAACAATAGTAGAAATATGGACCGGGGTCCTATGATGTTCACTAGTGACGTCTCTCTCCCAAAAGATGATAAAATAGCAATGCTAGGTAAAAAAATCATAGCTGGGCAATTGACAGGATTATGTGCGCAAACCAATGCTAATTATGCTATGCAGAAAGGAAGAGGCTCAAAAGCATGGGCGGTACGCCAAGACAAGTAGACTGAAATCCGTCTGCATCTACCCACTAATCATCCACCTTGAGATATCTATCGAGAACATCTCACTGGTATTAAGTTGTGAATCCCACCCAAAGTGTAAACTCAAAGCAACGGACAACTGCATTAAAGAACTTTGCGTAAAGTAAACAATCTTGCACCCGCAAGTACAAGCATTGTTGTTTTCCCCCTTGTGGCAACAGCACATCCCCTAGACTCATGTTTCTGTCACTCAAGCTAGTCATCGGGGGGCATGAACCCACAATCATGCATAATGCTCCTTCTTGGAGTCACTACCTACTACTTGGCCAAAGCAATAAACAACAACGGAGAACATGCAAGAATTACTCAAGAACATAAATATAAAAGAAGAGAATCAAATATATAACTCAATCACAATCTGAACATAATCTCATAATCCATCTGATCCCAGCAAACTCAACATAGCAACAACAGAAAGATTACATATGTGCCTCGATCATGTAGGGCAGATCGAGGTCTAATCCATGAAGAACAAAGAGGGGAGGAGAACATCACATAGCTACTGATCATAGACCCATGCTCCAAGGTGGACTACTCACGGTTCATCCGGGAAGCATCCATGATGGTGAAGAAGCTACCGGAGGTGGTTCCTCCCTCCGACAGGGTGCCGGGAAGAGGTCTCTGGTGCTCCCGATCTTGGAAGCGCGGCGAAGGCGGAACAGAGGAGAGATCGCGAAAAAGGGTTCCGTCCCAGAAGGTTTCTCATCACGGGGAATAAATAGGCGAAAGGGGGCAGCCAGAGGTGGGCCAGGGGCTCCAGGCGCCCACCTGGCGCGGCCAGGGGTAGGTCCGCTGTAACAGCCCAAAACTGAAAAAAAATCAAAATTTTGCATTTTTATTTTTTCCCATTGGGGATGAAATTTTGCACCATTATTTAACCCATGTAACAGAAAAGTGCTCAAGCATTTTTCAGGTTATGTAAAAGGATTATGTTGAATTCTTTATTTCCCTCCTTTTCTAGCTTTGCATTTTTCTTTGATGATCATCTTTGATCTTCTAAGAAAACTCTTTTGGATTCCATCATGTTTTACCATGATAAAGTTCCCTTCCATTTCCCCATGATTTTATCATGTCTAGGAAATTGGGTTGTAGTTCAAATGGCATTTGAATTTATTTAAAGGCCATGTGAATTACTTAAATATTTTTGATCCAATTAATTTTCCAAAAATCCTGTAAATCATGATCATTTGTAATCATATTTTATATGACTTTGGGAACTCATTTTTCAATTTCTATTTCCCGTTTTTTCTGTTGTCTTTTATTGGAAAGAATAAAATGCAGAAAAGGGATTTTCCAGAGGGCACTTGGGCCTCTCCTCTCCCTCCTCAGTCCATCTCCAGCCCAGCCCGAGCCCCCTTCTCTTTATCTTTTCCTTTCTTTTCCCTCTCCTCTCACCCTGGCCCACTTGTCATCTTCCCTCTCCCCCACCTTTTCCCCTCACGCACATGGCGTGGCTGTGGAGGAGAGGAGATCCTGGAGCCACGTCGCCCCTCTCCTCTCTCTATATCTAGCCCCTTCTGGAGCCCTGATAACCCTAGCCCCTCCTCCTCTCCCTCCCAGCAGCCGCCGCCTCCCAACTCCCTTCCTTCTTATCTATTTTAGCCATGATCAGGAGGCCGAGATGAGATCCATGGTCGCCGACGCGTCGAACCCTTCTCACGATTGTCGACGCCATCGACTTGGTCTTCGTCCCCGTCCCCGACCATGTTCCTAAGCGCATGGGCGGAGGCCGGCGTGCCTTCCTCCACGTGTTGTCGTCGCCGAGCCCGCGCAGCCGTCGCCATGGTCTCCGTCGAGCCGTACCCCGACTGCAGCAACGCCCTTTGTGAGCTGCCTCCTCCATGCCTCTTCACCTTGCTGTAGACGACGATGTCGTGTAGCCCGCGCGTAGGACGCCAAGACCGCGCCTAGGCCACTTCCAGTACCCCTCGCCTTGTTGTTGCCCTGTTTTACGCCGCCGTGTTCTCTGCATGTAGCTGCTGTCCAATATCTCTGGTGCACGTCGTCGGCAGCCCGTCCGTCCGGGTCGTGGTCGGGGCGCGCGCACGCATGCTGTATGCGCTCAAAGACGTGCCTTTGGGCGCCTAGGAGCTTTCCCAGCGCAGCACCTCCTCGCTCTGACTCGTAGGTGTAGCGGTGCTCTGAACTTAGCCTTCAGTTTCGACAGAGAACATGTGCACTGTAGTTTTCTGCAGTTTGGGCTTCAGTTATCCCGCGCATATGGTTTACGTTAAGTGTTTACCATGTTCTGTCATAAGCAGTAGCTGTAGTGTAGTGGTTCGGGCGCCTCGCTTATGGCCGAGAGGTTGCGGGTTCAAGTCCCAGCCGGCACAAAGGTGCCCGTTATTTATTTTTGTTCAGCTTTGCCCGTGCGTATAAGTTAGCTACGGTTGCACCTAAGTTCTATCGTGATTTCAGACGTTGGTGCAGTGGCGTGGGCACCGTGGTTTCAACCGGGAGGTGCTTGGTTCAAGTCCCAGGACCCTCTTTTTCTATTTCTGTTTAGTTTCAATCTGCCCCTTTTTGCAACACTTGTATGATGTGCATCCTTTCCCCCAAAATATACCATGTTATATATGCTTTTGGGGTAGAATTCCGTGAGGAACACGATGATGTTGTTCATTTTGCAATATGGGCATGTATTATTTCGGGATATTGCACTGAGTGCCGTTCACCAAACCTTTTCCGCCATGTTGCGTTTCATTCATGTAAAGGGACCGCCTTGACATATTGTTTCCGTATATGCTTGAGGTGGTCCCGTGTAGCATGTGTGTTTGCCATTCCTTCTTAATCCTCACGAGATGCATGCTTAGTTAATTTGATGATATCTTGTGATCCCCGTATATTGTTGCTCACTTCATGACCAACAATTCGGTTGCACCACCCGATAATTGATGTTATTCACCTGTTCCATAGGTGATACGACATCACTTCTCTTCTTCGCTGGCACTCATATCACTTGTTTTGATGCGCCGCAGATCTCGCGATGACCGTAGTTTCCGATAGCGTTGTCCCTCTCCTTATTTTATTGTCTGTCGTAGAATGCATTAGGTGCATCATACACCATGCCATGTCATTGCATCCATGTTTATGTTGAGGAGTCCAATGTGAGGTTTATCTTCACAAGTGGGCAATTCTTGTTCATGTCTTGTTCAATCCCCGCATATGCCATTATCATGCATTATGATAACTTTAACATAAGGATCCTTTGGATCCGTAAACCACCTACGTAATGCATATAGAGGTTGTCGGTAGCATTGCACACTTGCTTCCCGATGCTTCTTTTAAACATGCTCGTTCTTATGTTCATGCCATGATATTAAAATGACATGCATCATACTTGATCGTGCTTGTTTGTTCATTGCTTGCTCGTGCTTGTCTCGTAGTAATAGAAGCATGTCCGTTCATTGCTTTCCAGTGTTTACTTCTTGTGTGCTCCCGCGGATACTTTCGGAGACGATGCGAGTTTGCGATCAACTACACCTTCGGAACCCGACTAATCAACAGGCAAGGACTATACATTACTTATGATCCATTCTATTTCAACCAGCGGTTTGCATGCTAGTCTAGGTTAGGTTCGATGTTTGATCCTACCACATGTTTACAACCTCTTTCAAACCGATACAGCCATGTTCCTTCCCAGCAAACCTTGTACTTCTATGTTACTATTGCTCGTTGATCATCCCCTGCTCAGTATGCATGCTTAGGATGCTATGATGTTACCCTATTACTCCTTGGTTTGGGCTATCACATTATTATATTGTTGTTGATGATATGATTATTATAATGTTGACTATATTCGACGAAGGATGTAAGGTCTAGGCTATCCCGCCCCGATGCTTTGTTCCATTTGAGTCACCTAGGATCCGAGTTCCGGGTATTGGTTTTAAGACTGAGCGTGCCTAACCACGTGTGGGATTTTATGGGGTTCCCTTTTCTTACCTACCTAGCTTCAAACATTTCTAGAGGTGGCCCAAGCTGGTTTTACCGTTCGAAAACCGTGTGTGTGACTGGTGAGGTCCCAGCAGATTTTCAAACAACTCGGGCCAGCGGAGACATAGTTCCTCTGTTGGTCCACACCTTGTGAGCTAGGGGTCCCCTGATGTCAGGTGTGATTTCCCGACCTTAGCCGTACGGAAGAGTCCGATCCGAGAGCGTGGCCGGATTTTGGATTGGGTGTCGACCCCCCGGGGGCCACCCGGATTTGTTCGTTGTTAGCTAGAGGGACCTGTCGTTTCGGATCTCTTGGAACTAAATCATAAAATGGTTGCCTGTGATGGGTAGCAACTGAGAGAGATGGGCGTGCGTGTGGAGCCTCGTAATGGGCAGTTGGTACACCCCTGCAGGGTTAAATCTTTTCGAGAAGCCGTGTCCACGGTTATGGACGACTTGAGACCTACTCCTTGTTCATAGACAACAATAACTGAGATAAATCTTAATATAACTTGATCAACGTGTGTGTGCCTTGATTGCTTCTTCTTCGTCGGGATGCGAAGAGGAGGACAAGGATAGGATAGGTGTTATGTTTGCGTAAGTAGTTGATAGCAAGACTTCTTGGAGGCGATTCCTCATCGAATGCTTGGCTTCTTATCCTACTCTCTGGATCGTTAGCCACTTCATAGATGCTAGTGCGGCAGCAACCTCACCACTTACCCCATCCTTACCGTAAACTACTAGTTGTCCTAGAATGACGAGTGATGAAGTCCTTGCTGGGTCAGATGACCACTACAGTTGGATGCTGAGTACTTCTGTACTCATGATACTACCCCCAAACTCTTTTCAGGGTTCTTGATCGACAACAGGTATGGTGATCGACGTTTCACGTGGAGACTCGATGACGACTAGTTAGGCGGATTCTGGCGGAGGGCGTGGACCCGTGTGGTTATGGGGATCGATGTTTTTCTCTTTGCCACTAGGCATTTGATTGTATCTATACTCAGACATGTATCTTCCGCTGTTGTATTGTATTGGAGGCAGTTGTATGCCAATTGTATGAGATGATGTATCCTTGTATCTGTAACGTTGTGATATCATGTTGGAAATCCGGGGCATATGAATTCGTCATATGTCGCGGTGGGACCGATATGTGCTTCGTCCCCGGATCTGGATGGAAACATCTAGATTTGGAACAGTACTGCATATCGGGCCTTACAACTTGGTATCAGAGCCTTACCGACTGTAGGATCCCTTTACTGGCTGAAGTTGAGTCTAGACAACAACTATTTTGTAGTTACTAAGTTAGTTATCGGAGAGTAGGATTCTTTTTACTCCTTATCCCCTCCCTCTGGTAAGGAAGTGTGACGTAATGATTTTCTCCTTTAACTTATCCTCTTCAAAATGAAATCTAGGTTCTCGTTTAGGAGATTTCAGTCGGACCAATACTTTATCTGCAGCGGGTTGGTCGGCGTACTTCGAATTGGCTGAGCATGGCTCGTGGGCTTGTCACTCTACATCGAGAAATGTGCGGCCTACGTGAAACAGCGAACCGGTTTGCCTGGTTATTATCCAACTAATGGATTATGAACCTCCCGCTTCGTCTGTCCCCCTTTGTCTGCTTGAGTCGGCACTGTGTGTGGATCCTCCTCTGTCCCGTCTCGTTGTCCAGGTTATCGCACCTTCATGAGTGATGTTATTGTAGAAATGTTGGTATGGTATTGTTTCGATTCGGATTCTCATTTTCGTGGCATCCAGTAGTACCTAGGTAATCTTCTACGGAAACCTCGAGGTTCTTTCCCCGAGTGGAATCAGTTTTGTTGTGATATCCCCTCGTTGAATCCGAGCTTGCTCACGATTAGTTTCCCGCACCTTCGGAAGTTTTCTTCTTCGACGTCGGCATCTCCAGTCAGGTTGGATCCTGACGGGGCAAACATCGTTGTCACGATGAGCGAAGCCTATGTTGGTGGTGTCGGGAAGTTTCACCTCTCCGTTGATCTTCTTTCTTGCAACTTCTCGGTCCCTTCCCCCGGGTTATGCTGGATCTCGGGACGAGATCCTCTGTTGGTGCTGGCGAGTTGTAACAGCCCAAAACTGACAAAATTCAAAATTTTGCATTTTTATTTTTTCCCATTGGGGATGAAATTTTGCACAATTATTCTTGGCAATAACCCATGTAACAGAAAAGTGCTCAAGCATTTTTCAGGTTATGTAAAAGGATTATGTTGAATTCTTTCTTTTCCTCCTTTTCTAGCCTTTGCATTTTTCTTTGATGATCATCTTTGACCTTCTAAGAAAACTCTTTTGGATTCCATCATGTTTTACCATGATAAAGTTCCCTTCCATTTCCCATGATTTTATCATGTCTAGGAAATTGGGTTGTAGTTCAAATGACATTTGAATTTATTTAAATGCCATGTGAATTACTTAAATATTTTTGACCCAATTAATTTTCCAAAAATCCTGTAAATCATGATCATTTGTAATCATATTTTATATGACTTTGGGAACTCATTTTTCTATTTCTTTTTTACCGTTTTCTTTGCTGTCTTTTATTGGAAAGAATAAAATGCAGAAAAGGAATTTTACAGAGGGCACTTGGGCCTCTCCTCTCCCTCCTCAGTCCATCTCTAACCCAGCCCGAGCCCCCTTCTCTTTATCTTTTCCTTTCTTTTCCCTCTCCTCTCACCCTGGCCCACTTGTCATCTTCCCTCTCCCCCACCTTTTCCCCTCACGCACATGGCGTGGCTGTGGAGGAGAGGAGATCCTGGAGCCACGTCGCCCCTCCCCTCTCTCTATATCTAGCCCCTTCCGGAGCCCTGCGAACCCTAGCCCCTCCTCCTCTCCCTCCCAACAGCCGCCGCCTCCCAACTCCCCTCCTTCTTATTTGTTTTAGCCATGATCAGGAGGCCGAGAGGAGCTCCATGGTCGCCGACGCGTTGAACCCTGCTCACGATCGTCGACGCCATCGACTTGGTCTTCGTCCCCGTCCCCGAGCACGTTCCTAAGCGCATGGACAGAGGCCGGCGTGCCTTCCTCCACGTGTTGTCGTCGCCGAGCCCGCGCAGCCGTCGCCATGGTTTCCGTCGAGCCGTACCCCGACTGCAGCAACGCCCTTTGTGAGCTGCCTCCTCCATGCCTCTTCACCTTGCTGTAGACGACGCTGTCGTGTAGCCCGCGCGTAGGACGCCAAGACCGGGCCTAGGCCACGTCCAGTACCCCTCGCCTTGCTGTTGCTCTGTTTTAAGCCGCCGTGTTCTCTGCATGTAGCTGCTTTCCAATCTCTCTGGTGCACGTCGTCGGCAGCCCGTCCGTCCGGGTCGTGGCCGGGGCGCGCGCACGCATGCTGTATGCGCTCAAAGACGTGCCTTTGGGCGCCTAGGATCTTGCCCAGCGCAGCACCTCCTGGCTCTGACTCGTAGGTGTAGCAGCGCTCTGAACTTAGTCTTCAGTTTCGACAGAGAACATGTGCACTGTAGTTTTCTGCAGTTTGGGCTTCAGTTATCCCGCGCATATGGTTTACGTTAAGTGTTTACCATGTTCTGTCATAAGCAGTAGCTTTAGTGTAGTGGTCCGGGCGTCTCGCTTATGGCCGAGAGGTTGTGGGTTCAAGTCCCAGCCGGCACAAAGGTGCCCGTTATTTATTTTTTTGTTCAGCTTTGCCCGTGCGTATAAGTTAGCTACGGTTGCACCTAAGTTCTATCGTGATTTCAGACGTTGGTGCAGTGGCATGGGCACCGTGGTTTCAACCGGGAGGTGCTTGGTTCAAGTCCCGGGACCCTCTTTTTTTATTTCTGTTTAGTTTCAATCTGCCCCTTTTTGCAACACTTGTATTATGTGCCTCCTTTCACCCAAAATATACCATGTTATATATGCTTTTTGGGTAGAATTCCGTGAGGAACACGATGATGTTGTTCATTTTGCAATATGGGCATGCATTATTTCGGGATACTGCATGGTAAACGGTTGCCGGTGGATCTTGTATAGAGTAGAACTTTTCAAACGTGTGTTCGATCGATACGTATGATACACCGTTGGATTTGTATGGAGTAGGATATTAATCCATATGTTGTACTCTTTTCGAGATTCTTTGCGGTGTTAAAGTAATTTTAAAAACGGTGTGGCTACCCTTATGTGGGCAGCGGAGAGTTTTTGCATAAAACCTTTTGATGCACTTGTCTGATCGATGCAATTGATACGCCGTTGGAAAGGTATCGTCGAGGCGCTCCATTTATATATAAAACACTTTGTCTAATTCCTTACGATTTACAAGTTACATCGATTTTACTAAAAACGCGGAAGTCTGTTTTTCGCGAACGAAAATCGGCGAAGCGAACTGCATGTGATTGCATCCGTCGTACAACCGCACTGCATTATCGGCAAATACAAACGTATGTGTTTTTCGCGAAACCGGAATCGACGAAGTGAACTGCATCTCCATTACAATGTCGACAGAAGAGAGACAGTAGAGAACTGGATGTATTTTTTTTATTTTTTTCTCAAATCATCACAGTTTGCTTCGTTGAAAGTGAACCGCGGCACACACCAAGGTGATCTACACGATTTTTGCACGTGAATTTTTCTGTTCGGTACAGATCGAATCAAATTGCACGGTCGAGATTTGTGAACTGCATTAAGAAAAATCTAACATTTTTTATCAATGAATATGAACTACTCCCTCCGTAAAGAAATATAAGAGTGTTTAGATTACTAAAGTAGGTATCTGAACGCTCTTATATTTCTGTACGGAGGGAGTACATGTGAAAGTGCATTTACTCCTAAATGGTGTTTTGGTGTAATGACAATGTGGTTAGTGAGACTAATGACGGGTGTTAAAGATTTATCTCAGGTCATAGGTCCCGTGGTGGGTTATTAATATTGGAGGATGACTGGCCCCGATTCAAAAAGATAAAAGGCGTGGTGTTCACCTGATGACTCAAAGGATTCTTTTGGTTTGATTTGAGTCATAGGATCACCGCACTATAAAGAGGGGTCAACGAGATTGAGTATGTGTGGGAACACATTTTCCATGTCCAAATATTTCATCCCAAACCCATCTGGAAGAAGTGCCGAAAAGTGTGCGATTGCATGGGCTCATTGTGAGGTGGACCAGTTTGTCTCTGGTCACCCCGTGTGCACGGGGTCTCTGACCCCCGTGCGCACGGGGTACCCAGAGGCTCACTGAGTAACCCGTGCGCACAGGGTACCCCGAGCTTCTCTGAGTAGTCCGTGCGCACGGGATCCCAGACCCCTGTGCACACGGGGTAGAGCATCCAGCTCTGAGTAGCCCGTGCGCACGGGGCTCACTTAGCCCGTGCGCACGGGGCTCCAACGGCTAGATGCCCCCCTCACAGCTCTCTCCACTATATAAGCCCCCCTTCTTCTTCCTCCAGCCCTAATCCTTTTCCCTTGCTTGAGCCTCCACTCCATGAACTCCATTTTTCTCAATACTCCCATCTCCTCCAACCAAACTTGTTGATACTTTGGGATTTGGGAGAGCAAGGCCCGATCTGCACTTCCACCAAACAGATTTGTGTTCCCCGCAAAATTTCTTCACCGTTGAATTGTTACTCTTGGAGCTTTGGCTCCTAGGCGGCTAGGTGTCCGTCCCGGAAGCTTCCTTGCTTGTGTTGTGCTCCGGGAAGTCTGTAAAGGTGTGGTGGTCGCCTTCAAGACCAACCCTGAGTGGATTCGAGGCTCATCCGTTGGGGGTGACTCGAAAGGGGAGAATACGGTGAGCTACGTTGTTGTAGCGTTCTCAATCTTGAGCACCGCTCCAACGGAGATTAGCACTCCCTCAAAAGAGTGTGAACTTCGGTCAAACAAATCACCGCGTCTCCTCTTCACTTGTGGTTTATCCTTTCCGCCCTTTACTTGTTCTAACCTTGTATGCTTGTTGGCTTGCTATAGTGTTTGTTGCCTAGCATACTTTATTTAAGCTTGCTTGCCACCTAGGGTTATTTCATCTAGTTCACATCTAGAGAATTGTTTTAATCCGCCTAACCCTAAAATTTGGTAATAAAGCTTAAATTTGTTAGTCACCTATTCACCCCCCCCCCCTCTAGTTGACCGTATCGATCCTTTCAATTGGTATCAGAGCTTTGGTCTCTTATTAAGGGCTTAACCGCCTAAGAGAATATGGTCAATCTAGGGGATCAAGGTGATACCCTTCCCACGGATGGGGGAGTACCGAGTGCACATGGTGCACCCATTACTAACCCACCCGTCCCACAAACAACACACCAAGAGGGTGGTGGACCTAGCTCCGCCACCTCACTAACCATGACCAAATTTGCCTCTTTCATGGAGTCTTTCAAAAGCTCCATGGAAAATTCGATGAAGGCCTTGGTTCGTGAAGAGGTCGATAAGAAGCTTGCTTCTATCTCACAAGCTCCCTCTACCTCATCAACATTTTGTCCAAACACCACTTTGGATGTTGATGGAGTGAGGGAGACACCACCACCACCACCACCACGTCCTATTGCACCGTCATACAATGCTGCTGCTCCTTCATATGCTCGTCCTCATATTCCTATGCCGCATATTAATCATACTAGGGACCCCCCCCTCTTGAATCCTGACTCGTTTGGTAAATGGAAGCTAGCTATGGAGTCCCATGTCCGGAGTGCCTCCACTCAATTGTGGTGGATCATCTTGAGAGGCTATCGTCCCGAGGATCCGTCAAGCTTATCTCCAAGAGAAGAGGTTGATGAACAACTCAATGACACTGCCTGTCACATGCTCCGGAAGGCCGTGCCGGATGACTACCGAGACTCCATTGCTCTATTGAAGTCGGCCAAGGAAATTTGGAATACCCTTGGGGAAATCTTTGAAGGAGACGCAAGTGTGCAGAGATCTCGTCTGGCCCTTCTCAAGACTAAGGTTAACATGTTCGTGAGGAAGGAAGGTGAGACTGCGGATCAAGCTTTCCGTAGGCTCAAATCCATTGTGTTGTATCTAAGGAACTATGGTTTCACATGGGCCGATGACAATTTCATCAAGGACAGATTCTTGTGCGCCATGATTCTCACGGATGAAACCATGGTCACCATGATTTACCAACGCATGGATTTTGACCAATTGACACCAAATCAAATTGTGTCATCCTTCACCACCAATTCTTTGTTGAAGACCAAGTCCAAGCAAACCCATGACCTTGTCCATGGGATCAATAGCTCCAACAACCTCGCCTTGAAGGCCAAGAAGGTGGCTTCCCCCTCCAAGATGGTGGAGGTGGAAGAAGTGGAAGAATATTGTGAAGAAGAAGATGGTCCCTCGTGCCCGGCCGAAGACTTTGAAGAAGATGTGGCCCTTTTTGTCCGAAAATATGTGGGCACCATGGGGACTCCGGGAAACAAAGGAAGTAATCATCTCAAGGGCAAAACCTTTGGAAGAAGAAAGTGCTACAATTGCGATAGTCCAAAGCATTTTGTTGCGGACTGTCCATATGAAAGAAGAGAAGAGAAATCCGAGAAGCTTATTCTCAAGAAGAAGAGATTCAACAAGTTTTCCAAGAGGCGTGGCGACAAGGCTCTTGTTCATGAAGAGTACATCTCCGAGGATGAAGAAGACGGTGATGAAGATGAGCACAAGGGCATGGCCGCTATTTCCATGCACTCCAAGTCCTCCTCCACCTCATCAAGCCTCTTCGACTCCCCCAACGAGAACAAGACCATCGTCCACCGATGCCTCATGGCAAAAGAGGTAATATCAAAGTCTATCAACTCTACGCCATCATCTAACACTACCAACTCTTTGCAAGAAGAGTCGTATAACGAGTGTGATGATGATGGTGTCGATTATAGTGAGGAAGCCTCATTGGCTTTCATGAAGACACTTAAGGGAGAATCCCTTGCTCGTTTCCTCAACATGATGAGGTCACTCACCGAACGTGATGACTACATCGGAAATGTGGAAACCCTCTTAATGGAGGAAAAGGAGAGAAATGATCTCCTTGAGCAAAATCTCCTTGAAGTAGAAAACATGAAAGCCTCACTTGAGGAAACCATCACTTCAAATGAGATAGATTTTGTTAAAGTCAATGATGCTCTAGAACTCTCTCTTGAAATTAAGCATGATCTCATGGATAAAATTGCTAAGCTTAAAGTTGATCATGGTGAACTCGGTGAGTAGTATAAACTCCTTGAAAAGAGCCACAAGCTCATAAAAGGGGAGCTTATAACTCTCACCGAGTCTTACAACCAACTTAAGGCTTCCACTGTTAAAACTCTTGCTACTTTCAATCCTAATGATGCATGTGCTTCTAACTCCATTGATTATGCATCACTACTTGTTGAGAACAAAAAGTTGAAAGAGCAACTTGAGAAAGGTCTTGTGTCTTGTATCCAAGGCGAAAAGAACTTGAATGAACTTTTGAGCAATCAAAAGGAATGTGTGGCCAAAGAGGGAATCGGTTTTGATCCCTCTCAAAAGAAGAAGAAGAACAAGAACAAGAAGCACCAAGCAACTCCTCCTCAACAACAAATCACATTTGTGCAAGAAGGGCACAAGGAGAAGGAGAAAGGGAAGGAGAAGGTTGGAGAGGAAGTCATTTCAAAGGAAGTGGCTCCCTCTTCTAATTATGCCGGCATGAACAACCCATCTTATGTCCTTATTAGAAGGAATGATGGATATACTTTTGCTAAATTTGTCGGCACTAATTATGATGATTATGCATGGACTATTTGGGTTCCTAAGACCCTTGTTGCTAACTCTCTAGGACCCATTGAAAAATGGGGACCTAAAAACAAAGCTTGATTGTTGCAGGACTATGCCTCCGGTGGGACACAATGGGTGATTGATAGTGGTTGCACCAATCATATGACCGAAGGCAAGGATATGCTCGTGGATTTCGTTGATTCGCTCAAGTCATCCTCGGACATCTCCTTTGGCGACAATAGCAAGGGCAAGGTATTGGGATTAGGGAAGTTTGTCATCTCGAGTGATTCTTCACTCAAGAATGTCATGCTTGTAGAATCCCTTCACTACAATCTACTTTCCACTATCCAATTGGCTCATGCCGGATATGACTCGCTTTTTAGTGAATTTCATGTGACCGTCTTTAAAAGGGATACTCTCAAAGTGGTCTTTGTTGGGCATGTTGAAGGCAACCTTTACGTGGTTGATTTCTCGAAAGAGAGCACTCACCTAAAAACATGCCTAATGGCCAAGGCCGACGTGGGGTGGTTATGGCACCGTAGACTAGCCCACGCCGGTATGAGAAATCTACAATCCCTTATAAAGGGGGAGCACATTGTTGGACTAAGCGATGTTTCCTTTGCCAAAGATCGTGTTTGTAGTGCTTGCATTGCTGGAAAGCAACATGAGAAGCAACACAAGATAAAGACTATCATCACATCGACGAGGTCTCTTGAGATCCTTCATTTGGATATCTTTGGGCCTCCATCCTATGATAGTTTGGGTGGGAGGAGGTATTGCCTTGTCATTGTCGACGACTATACAAGATATACCTGGATTTTCTTTCTCAAGACCAAAGATGAGACTCAAGAGACCTTTATATCATTTGCCAAAGAAGCTCAACGTCAACACCAATGTGAGATTATGGCTATTCGAAGTGACAATGGTACCGAGTTCAAGAATTATACAATGGATGAGTTTTTGAGTGATGAGGGGATCAAACATCAATATTCCGCGGCCTATACTCCTCAACAAAATGGTGTTGCGGAGAGGAAGAATAGGACTCTTATTGAGATGGCAAGGACAATGCTTGATGAGTACAAGTCTCCATACAAGCTTTGGGCCGAAGCCATCAACACCGCGTGTCATGCCTCTAATAGGCTATATCTCCGCAAGCTCAAGAACAAGACACCTTATGAACTCCTAATCGGGAAGAAGACAAATGTCAAGTAGTTCCGTGTTTTCGGTTGTAAGTGTTTCATTCTCAACAAGAAAACTCGATTAGCTAAATTCGAAGCAAAAACATATGAGGGAATATTTGTTGGATATTCCTCAAACTCCCATGCGTATCGTGTTCTCAATAAATCCACCGGATGTATTGAGGAGACATCGAATGTGGAGTTTGATGAGGATAACGGCTCCCAAGCCAAACCTATTGTTCCAAGTGTTGTAGGTGATGAGGCTCCTTCTCAAGTTATAAGGACCATGGGGATAGGCCACATTCTTCCACAAGAAACACCCCAAGTCCATGTAATCGAAGAAGGGGTAAGAGCCCCTCTTGAGGTTTCTCCTCAAGGGAAGTCATCACCTCCACCACAAGAGCAAGACGTTTCGGGAGCACAAGCACCTATCCAAGAGCAAGAAGAGGTCCCTCAAGCTACCGAGCAGGATCAAGGGCAAGCTCAATCAAATGATGATGAACCTATAATTGAGGCCCAAGATCAAGCTCATACAAGTGATCAAGATCAAGTTCAAGAAGTTGTCTCTCCACAAGCTAAGAAAAAGCAAGTTCGGGTTTCTCCACGAAGAATTCAACCAAGTGAAGAAGAACTTGAAAAGAAGAGACAAAAAGCGGCTTTGAGACTTCAAATGCTTCAACACTCCACCGACAACATCCTTGGAAGCATCTCAAAAGGGGTAACTACTCGTAAACGTTTGGCAAACTTTTGTGAACATCACTCGTTTGTCTCTTGTATTGAGCCCCTTAAGGTAGAAGAAGCGCTTGATGATCCAGATTGGGTAGAAGCTATGCATGAGGAACTCAACAATTTCTCCCGCAACAAGGTGTGGTCACTTGTTGCAAGGCCCAAGGAAAATCATAATGTCATTGGGACCAAATGGGTTTTCAAGAACAAGCAAGATGAGCATGGACAAATCACTCGTAACAAGGCAAGGTTAGTGGCACAAGGGTTCACCCAAATCGAAGGTTTGGATTTTGGTGAAACCTTTGCCCCCGTTGCCCGTCTTGAGTCCATTCGTATCTTACTTGCTTATGCTGCTCATCATGACTTTAAATTATATCAAATGGATGTTAAGAGTGCATTTCTAAATGGTCCTTTAAGTGAATTGGTGTATGTTAAGCAACCTCCCGGTTTTGAAGACCCCGAACGCTCCAATCACGTTTATCAACTTCATAAGGCTTTGTATGGTCTTAAGCAAGCACCTCGTGCTTGGTATGATCACCTTACGGCGTTTTTAAACGAGAAAGGGTTCGAGATGGGGTTGATAGATACCACTCTCTTTACCAAGAGAGTAAAAGGAGATTTATTTGTATGCCAAATATATGTTGATGACATTATCTTTGGGTCTACTAATCATGCTTGCAATGTTGAGTTTCAAAATCTCATGACCAAGGAGTTTTCCATGTCTATGATGGGTGAGTTGAAGTTCTTCCTCGGATTTCAAGTCAAGCAATTAAGGGGAGGGACTTTCATTAACCAAGCAAAATATATTCAAGACATGCTCAAGCGTTTCGATATGGTGGATGCCAAGCCGATGAAGACTCCAATGCCAACCAATGGCCAACTCGATCTAGATCCCAATGGTAAAGATGTGGATCAAAAGGTATACCGCTCTATGATCGGTTCTTTGCTTTACCTTTGTGCATCTAGGCCGGATATTATGTTAAGTGTGTGTATGTGGGCAAGATTTCAATCCGCCCCCAAAGAAAGCCACTATATGGCAGTGAAACGGATCCTTCGATATTTGGTTCATACCCCAAACTTGGGACTTTGGTATCCCAAAGGATCTTCCTTCAAGCTAGTGGGATATTCGGATTTGGATTGGGCCGGTGACAAGGTGGATCGTAAGTCCACATCCGGCTCATGTCAATTCCTCGGGAGGTCCTTAGTGAGTTGGTCCTCCAAGAAGCAAAATTGTGTTTCTCTATCAACCGCCGAAGCCGAGTACATTGCCGCGGGAAGTTGTTGTGCCCAATTATTATGGATGAGGCAAACTTTGATGGATTATGGTGTCAAATTTAACAAAGTGCCTCTATTATGTGACAATGAAAGTGCAATCAAGATTGCGGATAATCCCATGCAACATAGCTGAACCAAGCATATTGATATTCGTCATCATTTTCTTCGGGATCATGTGGCACGAGAAGACATTGAGCTCTTTCATGTGGGCACCGAGAAGCAACTTGCGGATATTTTCACGAAGCCACTTGATGAAGCAATGTTCCGTGAGTTAAGGCATGAGCTAAATATCGTGGATCTTAGTAACATGGGTTGATGATCTTGCATACACACACTAACTTTTCTATATCTTGCTTAGATGTAGGCACATAAGTAGGGGGAGTAGAATTCTCTCAATGATTCCGACATAACCCTACTTGTGCATAAATTGATCAAAATCTTTCACATCCGCCATTTATAGATGGCACTTGTGCTTCAAAGATGAGTAGTGGAGACGGGCCCAAGGTTAAAATCTTCGCGGTTCCGTACCACAATTGCTCAAACATGGTGACTCTCGGGTCACCGCCTTTTTCCGCGTTATAGCGTTGTTTGTTTTTCGAGTCGTTTAGACTCTTGGTGTCTTTCCCCGGATAGGAATAGTTTCCCTTGACCTTAGTTACCCTATCCTATTCCACTCTTATCTCATAAGACATTCTCTGTTATCATTTCCGTGCAAATGCTCTCCACTCACACCTCCATAGCATAGACGTTCTAGTGCGATGTTCCTCAATTTTGTGTTGGTTCAGCTTGACATTTAGGGATGAGGTAAGGGGTCACCCCCAGCCCCTCCCCTCCTTGTCAAAACTGACGAAACCTTCTGAGGACCCCGTGTGCACGGGGTGTACCGTGCGCACGGGGACCCCGTGCGCACGGGCCATGACCCCCGTGCGCACGGGGTTATGCGGTTGGCAACCATATGACTAGGGCGCGGGGTGGAGAGGGAGTTTCCCCTCCTCATTTTCCCCCCACGCCTCTGACTTCTTCAGGGTCGCCGCCGCCGTCGCCATCTTGCCTCCTCCGGCCATCTCCCGGCCAAAGGCACGGATCCTCCCTTCATTGGACACCATGGATGACCCAGGTTGGTCACTCTTCCTCTCCTCCTTCGTTTTGGTCCACAAAACCCTAGGAGAGGTGCTCTTTGTGCTCCATGTAAATGGGATCCGATTGTGTGTGGAGTAGATGCAGATCTAGGGTAGTCTCGGCCTAGGGGGAACCTCCCCAGCCCGCCCCTCCCCTCCTCGCGAGGTTTGAGCGGCGGCTGGGAGGACCCTCAAGCCCCCGTGCACACGGGCCCCCGTGCCCACGTAGTGTACCGTGCGCACGGGCCCTGGACCCCATGCGCACGGGCCTTTCAGGCAGAGACAACCTTGATATGCATCTGATTCATCGTCCTCGTTTCATTTTCACTGAGCATTTGCACAACTTCTTGCCTTTTGTCTGTAGAGTCCCCGAACCGGCAGGTGTTCATTCGTCGCAAGCGTCAAAAGGCAGGAGATGATGAGTTTCTGCCGCCAGCTGGTCAGGGTCAGGAGGAGGGTTCTCGTGGTGGTGGCCGTCCCCGCCGCCTCGCCACTGCCAGAGCACCCGTTGAGACTGATTCCAGAGATAAGGAGTCTGATTCTGAGGGTGCATATCAGCCTACTGCTCATGAGACCGCTGAGGCATCTCAGGAGACTGGGTTTGTTGAGGAAGATGATGATGAGGAGAGCTCGAGTCCTGGTGAGCGTCCCCTTCCACGTGGTCGGGATATGCCTAACATACCGGTCAGTGAGTGGTCTCAGCCAGAGTATTGGGCTTTTCGTGACCAGAACCCCTATGTTGCTGCCACTGCGCTCGGAGCAGATCCAAGATTCCGCAATGTGTTTCAGGCCCGAATTTTCAATGAGTTGATGATGGCTAAGCAAAAGAAGTTTGCTCCCCACAAGCAGGTCGATGTGGAGCACTTGAGGGACAATGCTCATATTTATCCCGGTGTGTATGATGCTCTTGGGAGGCTTGGCCTTATACCGTTCTGTCAGTTCTCGTACAAGTACAATGAGGATCTTGTCATGCAGTTCTATGCCACTGTCTACTTCTATAATGATGATGCTCGTACTATGCGTTGGATGTCTGGCACTGCAGTCTGCTCTGCCCCGTTTTCCAAGTTTGCTGAGATCATTCCATACCAGTTCTACACTGAGCCTCATCCTGAATTTGAGAGGGTGTCTGAGTTTGGCCGCAATAAGGACGAGATTGCATTTTCTTATAAGCAGGAGAAGTCCTTTGTCACTAGCTCTATCAAGGATCTGCTTCCCACCTATGATACACTGCGTCACATCCTTCGGTACACTCTCACACCGAAGGCAGGTGACACTCATAACCTGCGTGCCTCGATGCTTGATATTTTTCTGATGGTTAAGGACCGCAGGAAGGTGGATGTTCTGGATACTATGTTCCTGGAGTTTCGTGAGTGTATCCGTCTGAGGAAGTCCCTGATTTATGCTCCCTTCATTCAGGCTCTGATTGAGTCTGTGTGCCCTGCTCGCCACATTCCTCAGCATGTGTACCCTGTCAGTGCTCTGAAGCGTGACCTCAACTGGAGGCCTCCTGCTCCGGCTCCGTATGTTGCTCCCAAGCTTGGGCGCAACCCAAGGCCTGAGGACCGTGATACCTACACTCCCGGTGCCTCCTCCTCTGCTAGGGTTCCTCGTCAGAGGGGTACTACTGTTGGTCCCGATGCTCCTGCTGCCTTCACAGTTCGTGAGAAGAAGACACTCTTCAAGACTATCAGCAACATGTTCAAGATGTGTCAGTCTATCCAGAAGAAGCAGCTCAGAGACAGTAACCGCATCAAGGCGGAGCAGCGGGCCTACAAGGCAAAGCAGGCCCAGCAGTCAGGCATTCCAGCTCAGCCAGGTCCAAAGGACAAGGATAGTCAGCTCTCTGAATACTCCTTCCCGATGCAGAACTGGCGCTTTGATGATGAGGATGATGCCTCGAGCCACCCGCCGGTTGTTTAGTGACGTTAGCATCGCCTTTTCCCTTTTTGGCGTCTTGATGCCAAAGGGGGAGAAGAGTTCTATCTAGGATATCGATTGTCTGGTTAGGTTGCAAGCCGTTGAGACCTTGTTCGTGTGTTTATGTTGGCTTGCTGGTACTTTAAACTTTATTTCCTTTCCAGTACTTGTGTGGATGTGAGCCACCTTATCGTTTATGTGTGAGACTATGTGAGTTTGTTATATCTTGTCATGATGTTTCATATGCCTTGCATGTTTTTTATGTCATGACATTATCATTCATAGTCTTGCATATCTATTTAGCTCACATTCACATTTTTCCTCATGTGATCTATGCCTATCTTATATTATCTCTAAGAGATCACATAAGGTTCTTGTGCAATGATTATTTCAGTTCATATGCTTCTCTCATATCATTGCTCTTGACTATTTACATAGGGGGAGACCTTGTTGTATGCGTATTGCATTCAAACGCAAAACATAAATATATGCATACATCTAGGGGGAGCCTTCTATGTTAATAGTTGTTCATGGCATTGTTTATCTTGAGTATCTTAATGCCATGCTCTAACCAAATTGTCATCAATTCACCAAAAAGGGGGAGATTGAAAGTGCATTTACTCCTAAATGGTGTTTTGGTGTAATGACAATGTGGTTAGTGAGACTAATGACGGGTGTTAAAGATTTATCTCAGGTCATAGGTCCCGTGGTGGGTTATTAATTTTGGAGGATGACTGGCCCCGATTCAGAAAGATAAAAGGCGTGGTGTTCACCTGATGACTCGAAGGATTCTTTCGGTTTGATTTGAGTCATAGGATCACCGCACTATAAAGAGGGGTCAACGATATTGAGTATGTGTGGGAACACATTTTCCATGTCCAAATATTTCATCCCAAACCCATCTGGAAGAAGTGCCGAAAAGTGTGCGATTGCATGGGCTCATTGTGAGGTGGACCAGTTTGTCTTTGGTCACCCCGTGTGCACGGGGTCTCTGACCCCCGTGCGCACGGGGTACCTAGAGGCTCACTGAGTAACCCGTGCGCACGGGGTATCTGACCCCCGTGCGCACGGGGTACCCCGAGCCTCTCTGAGTAGTCCGTGCGCACGGGGTCCCAGACCCCCGTGCACACGGGGTAGAGCATCCGGCTCTGAGTAGCCCATGCGCACGGGGCTCACTTAGCCCGTGCGCACGGGCCTCCAACGGCTAGATACCCCCCTCACAGCTCTCTCCACTATATAAGCCCCACTTCTTCTTCCTCCAGCCCTAATCCTTTTCCCTTGCTTGAGCCTCCACTCCATGAACTCCATTTTTCTCAATACTCGCATCTCCTCCAATCAAACTTGTTGATACTTTGGGATTTGGGAGAGCAAGGCCCGATCTATACTTCCACCAAACCGATTTGTGTTCCCCGCAAAATTTCTTCACCGTTGACTTGTTACTCTTGGAGCTTTGGCTCCTAGGCGGCTAGGTGTCCGTCCCGGAAGCTTCCTTGCTTGTGGTGTGCTCCGGGAAGTCTGTAAAGGTGTGGTGGTCGCCTTCAAGACCAACCCCGAGTGGATTCGAGGCTCATCCGTTGGGGGTGACTCGAAAGGGGAGAATACGGTGAGCTACGTTGTTGTAGCGTTCTCAATCTTGAGCACCGCTCCAACGGAGATTAGCACTCCCTCAAAAGAGTGTGAACTTCGGTCAAACAAATCACCGCGTCTCCTCTTCACTTGTGGTTTATCCTTTCCGCCCTTTACTTGTTCTAACCTTGTATGCTTGTTGGCTTGCTATAGTATTTGTTGCCTAGCATACTTGATTTAAGCTTGCTTGCCACCTAGGGTTATTTCATCTAGTTCACATCTAGAGAATTGTTTTAATCCGCCTAACCCTAAAATTTGGTAATAAAGCTTAAATTTGTTAGTCACCTATTCACCCCCCCCCCTCTAGTTGACCGTATCGATCCTTTCAACATGGTAACACAATCGAAAGAAACTGCAAGCAAATCGAAATACATCAACGAGCAAGGAAATTGCACCAAACTGGGTATGCAAAAAATCACATTATTTAGACATAGATGTTTTACAGTACAGAGCACACCGCATCAAATGTTTTTTTAAATTTGTACAGTACCAAATTGCACGTTTTTCCATTGAAATAGCGTTCTGCGCCGCAATTGTTTTCACTTGAGAAACTCAGTGAAAGTGCACTTTCAATTGCAGCATTTCAACACAAAAGAATTATACTCAAACTGCACTGCAATTCCAAAACGCGTAAAAAACTTGCATAGTGCACTGCTTGAGGAAGTCTTCTTCTTCCCCTCATTCCTGGCGGTCGTTGCAGATGGAAGAGAACCTGCGCGGCCGCGTGGTCTCAAGAAAGGAGGGCGGAGGCAGAGTAGCGCCACCGGGAGGCTTGTTGGGGTGTGTCCATCGTCCGGAACCGGCCTATCTGGGGGGGGCGCACGGCGGCTCGTCAGTAGGGGTGGAACGGGATCCGCCATGGTTGGATCGGGGGTCGCCCGCGGTTGGACAGATCCAGCACAGGGGGGCTAGCCAGACTAGGCCAGCCGTCGGCAACCACCGCTGGAGAAGACGATGTGGAGGACCAGGTAGGAGGCTACGGGAGGGCGCGGTCACGCATCCTCCACTGGAGGGCGCGACGCATCGGCCACGGGAGGTCCCGGTGGCGCGCCGGCCACAAGATGGCGTCGGGGGAGAGGGAGGCTGGGCATCGCTGGGGGGGAGAGGGAGGCTGGGCATCGCTGGGGGTGGGAGAGGGCGGCCGAGGTTGGGCGACGAACTATGGCGGCCAGGGGCGGGCTCCGCGCTAGGGAGGTTGGGGCGGGGCGGCGTGTGAGGCGGCCAGGGAGGGATCCGAGGCGTCGCCGGGTCCAGCGACTAGGGTATCTGGTTTAGTGTTGGTAGAATAACAATCTTAAGGGTGTTAACAGAATAGATCCACCATATATATATATATATATATATCGGAAATGCATCGGAAAGCTAGAGGACCGCACAGCTGACTTAAAAGCGTTGCATCTCGGGTAAAAAACATACTGTATCACCGTTTTCTCTATAACGTTTTAAACGTTTATTGTAATTGAGTGTATAATACACCGTTGGATTCGTATGGAAATGGATAAACTTTTGTATGTTGAACACTTCTTCCAATTCATCACAGATTAAGAGCGGTTTTCAAAACGGTGTGGTGACCCATTTTCACAGCGGGTTTTTTTGCGATTTCTCTTAAACCGTTTGTCGGAACGATGTGTATGATACACCATTGGAAAGATATCGATAAGGTTCTTCCTCCATATGTATAACACTTTCTCTAATTCCTCATGGTTTGAGAGTAATTTCAAATTCAAAAAACGCACAAACTCTGTTTTTTCCGACGTATCTTGTAGAGAGTCAAACTTTTTAACCGTTCGTCGGAACGATGTGTATGATACATCGTTAGATTCGTATGGAGTAGGACCATCTCGGATATGTTGAACACTTTTTGATTTTCTTCATGGTTTTGAAGA
This sequence comes from Bromus sterilis, assembly GCA_950022295.1. Taxonomy (NCBI): domain Eukaryota; kingdom Viridiplantae; phylum Streptophyta; class Magnoliopsida; order Poales; family Poaceae; genus Bromus; species Bromus sterilis. The sequence goes on along the minus strand of OX465596.1, from coordinate 149,715,347 downwards.
AATTTCGAAAACGGTTTGCTGCCCTCGCGTGGACAACGGTCGTTTTTGCGTTTTTTTATTCGCTTGTCCAATCGATGCAATTCATACACCATTGTATAGATATCATTGAGGCGCTCGCTTTTCATGGAAAACGCACTCTCTAATTCATCACGGTTTAAAAGCAACGTCAAATTTACTAATTGCGTAACTCTGTTTGTCGCGGAACCGAAATCGGGCGAACTGAACTGCATCGGACAGGAAACCGCACCGCATCCGACAGGCAAGCGCACTGCATTGTCGGCGAACACAAATGCACGTGTTTTTCATGGAGCCGAATTTGATGAATCGAATTGCATGTGGTTGCATCCGACGTGCAACCGCACTGCCTTATCGGCAAACAAAAATGAACGTGTTTTTCGCGGACCCGAAATTGATGAAGTGAACTGCATCCAATAGGCGACCACATTGCAATGCCGAACAAAGAGAAATGCATATATTTTTTATCAAAGACGTTGTTGTTTGCTTCGGCGGAAGTGAACGCGGGCACAAACGAAGTGAACTGCACACATTTTTGTAGATACATACATTCTGCATAGAAAGGAAAAGTGAACCGAAACACCAAACCATTGGAACTGCAAGATCATTTTACATTTTTTGTAGGTGTATCTGTTTACACAACCAATGTTTAGTAAATTAAATAAATAATGTTTTTAGAATGCATGCGACACACGTAAAACTAACCACAAAATAACCGTATCATATTGGAATTGGATTACACTGTCAATGCACAAAGCCGCAAAGTGAGCTGCACACCAAAAAGTAAAAAGTCCATGCGCACTGGGGCTCACGGCGGCGCCCCTGTAGTACCGCCACTGATCCGACAACAGGCGGCGGCGAACCTCTCCGGGTTTATGCCGGGCTGCCGTTGTCGATGTGAAGAGGATGGAGAGGGGCAATCGTTGTCGTGGATTTGCAGAGGAGGGTGAGTGCATAGGGTGACGCTGGGCAGAAGAGGTGCGATGACGAGGGGGGATCCGGCGGCCTGCCGACATGGAGGAAGGTGCTCTCCTCCGCCCCGCCATCTGCCACCAACCAGAGGAGAACGTCGGCACCGATGACATCTGCTCCACCGCGTCTGTCATGAAGCTCTCGTCGGCGCCGCACTCGCTAGGAGAATCCTGCCGGAAAGCACGCCACAGCACGTCGGGGCTCGCCGGCTTCTTTGGGGACGGATTTTCCTTGCAGGCCGGCAGGGAGCATCCACCATGGATACGGTAGGGATGCAGGGGAGTGTAAGGCCCGATATGCGGTACTGTTCCAGATCTAGATGTTTTCATCCAGATCCGGGGACGAAGCACATATCGGTCCCACCGCGACATATGACATAGTCATATACCCCGAATCTCCAACATGATATCACAACATTACAGATACAGGATACAACATCTCATACAACCGGCATACAACTGCCTCAAATACAATACATCAGCGGAAGATACATGTCTGGGTACAGACTACAAGCAAATGCCTAGTGGCAAAGAGAAAAACATCGATCCCATAACCACACGGGTCCAGGCTCTCCGTCGGGATCCGCCTAACTAGTCGTCGTCGAGTCTCCACGTGAAACGTCGATCACCATACCTGTTGTCGATCAAAAATCCTGAAAAGAGTTTGGGGGTAGTATCATGAGTACAGAGGTACTCAGCATCCAACTGTAGTGGTCATCTGACCCAGCAAGGACTTCATCACTCGTCATTCTAGGACAACTAGTAGTTTACGGTAAGGATGGGGCAAGTGGTGAGGTTGCTGCCGCACTAGCATTTATGAAGTGGCTAACGATCTAGAGAGTAAGGTAAGAAGCCAAGAATTCGATGAGGAATCGCCTCCAACAAGTCTTGCTATCAACTACTTACGCAATCATAACACCTATCCTATCCTTGTCCTCCTCTTCGCATCCCGACGAAGAAGAAGCAGTCAAGGCACACACACACGTTGATCAAGTTGTATTAAGATTATCTCAGTTGTTGTTGTCTATGAAGAAGGAGTAGGTCTCAAGTCGTCCATAACCGTGGACACGTCTTCTCGAAAAGATTTAACCCTGCAGGGGTGTACCAACTACCCATTACGAGGCTCCGCACGCGCGCCCATCTCTCTCAGTTGCTACCCATGATAGGCAACCATTTTATGATTTCGTCCCAAGAGATCCGAAACGACAGGTCCCTCTAGCTAACAACGAACAAATCCGGGTGGCCCCCGGTGAGTCGACACCCAACTCAAAAGCCGGCCGCGCTCTCGAATCGGCCTCTACCATCTGGATGAGGTCGGGTTAGTTGCCAAAACAGATGTGGACAACCCCCTAGCTCCCTGGGGTGGACCAACAAGAGAAACCATGTCTCCGCTGGCTCGGGTTGTTTGAAAACTACTGGCGTACGACCAGCACACACACGGTTTCAAAAGGTAAAACCAGCTCAGGCCACCACTAGAAATGCTTGAAGCTAGATAGGTAAGAAAAGGGGACCCCATAAAATCCCACACGCGATTAGGCACGCTCAGTATTAAAACCAATACCCGGAACTCGGGTCCTAGGTGACTCGAATGGAACAAAGCATCGGGGCGGGATAGCCTAGACCTTCCATCCTTCGTCGAATATAGTCAATGTTATAATAATCATATCATCAACAACCATATATTAATGTGATATCCCAAACCAAGGAGTAACAGGGTAACATTGTAGCATCCTAAGCATGCATACTAAGCAGGGGCTGAGCAACGAGCAATAGTAACATAGCAGTACAAGGTTTGCTGGGAAGGGACATGGCTGTATCGGTTTGAAAGAGGTTGTAAACATGTGGTAGGATCAAACATCGAACCTAACCTAGACTAGCATGCAAACCGCTGGTTGAAATAGAATGGATCATAAGTAATGTATAGTCCTTGCCTGTTGATAAGTCGGGTTCCGAAGGTGTAGTTGATCGCAAGCTCGCATCGTCTCCGAAGGTACCCGCGGGAGCACACAAGACGATAAAGACTGGAAAGCAATCAACGGTGCACCACTATTACTATGGAGCAATACAAGATCAAAAAGGCAACACAATGCACGGCAACACGATACGGATCTATCGTCGAGAACAGTTACTAACAATTTAAGTGGGGTATTGGTCACACACGACGAATACCGCACCTTTACGGTGGTTCAAGTTGCTTAGCTACAGGTGATCAACCAACGGTTATTAACATGGAAACTCAAGCAAGCATGGCATAGCACACAAACATGTCAAGAGTTGAAGCACAAAGTAAACTATCTATGCTAGTCATTTTAAGTGAGGCACAACCTAAACATGGCATAACACTAAGTGTCGCACGATGATTAAAAGATTTGGTACTGTTCTGTCCTAAACCATATTTTATGTTGGTTAAAAACAACAAAAAATAGCATAAACACAAAGTACACGAAAAAGTAATCAAGTTACATATAAGGCACACTCCAAACGGAGTTACGGTTAAAAAGATATAAGCAAAACAAGTTACGGGCACAATCTGCCAACATCACGAAGCACACTTTAGAGCAATGCATAGACAGGATAATCAATGCAAACATGCTCACAAATGATACGGAAGTAAAGTAGACATGACAGGGAAGGCATGGCAAAAATAATCATGCAAAAAGGCATCATAGATCAAAAGATATTAAGCAAACAACATGGCATCGTGACGTTACAGACTTAGAGAAAAACAGAGGTGGCTGTCAAAAACAGCAGCATAGCAACTTTAGAGAAGAATATATATATGACAAGGAATGCTAACATGAATATGCAATACATGTAATGAAAGTAGACATGATGCTTAACAATATGCAATTGGAATCACTCAAATCCGATAAACGGTCGCGACACACTCGTCGACCGAAGTTGCAACAAAATAACAGTTTTCAGCACAGCAGCACATTAACATCAAGATCACCACTTTGGAGCAAGATTTAATATAGCTAAAGCACCCAAACATGGCAAGTTAAAGCATGTAAATGAAGTACACATGATGCTTAACACATAGGAAACAGAATCAATGCAATAGGCCTCATGGATGACTCACAATCATCATGCAAAGTTGCAATAAAATAATTGCAGCAGCACACTAACAGGAAAAAAGCAATTTAACAGTGTGATGCCCACTTCAACGCAGAATTAAACTATCTAGACGGACTCAAACGGAAAAACTTTCTACATACGAATGCTAGAGCACACAAAACAAAGCAACTTTCGGTTTGGGGGCACGTTCATCGGAGCTACGGATTACTCGCAAATTACCGTGCAAAACAGATCACAACAGCAATATTCAGGGACTTAGAAAAAATTACAGGGGCTAGGGAAAAAAATAACAGAGACAATAAAAAAATAAAAAAAGGGGGCGCCTGGCTCACCCATAGTGGGCTCGGCCCACTAGCCTGGGGCGGATCTGGCCTGGCAGGCCTACGGATGGCTGGGCCGGCTGCCCGTCCTCGTCCCGAACGAGACCTCCAGGCGGCGGGGACGCTCGCGCCGGCGAGCAGCGGCGGTCCGGCGGAGGGACGCGGGGTGTGGGGCGGCGAGGAGTGGCCGGATCGAGCCGCCCCTGGCCGGATCCAAGCGATGGTGGATGGCGGCGGCCGCTCGAGCTCGGCCTTCAATGCCATGGCGGCTCCGGTTGTGGCTTCATGGCGTGGTGGCGCGGCGACCTGCAGGCGAGAGGACAGGTGGCGGTGAGGGCTAGAGGAGGAGAGGGAGGAACAGAGAGGAGAGGGAGATGAGGGTGGCTCCCTGGCCGAGGCGGCTGCCGGCGGCGGTGGGGATGTGCCCACGGGCGGCGGCTGCGGTGCCTCCACGGGCTGGAGGGAGACCAGGAGAGAGAGAGGAGAGGTGGGTGACGTGGCGCGCTCTCGGGCCGTCGGATCTCCAGATCTGACGGTCCAGGGTAGATTGGGCTATGGTTTGCTGATTTTGGGGATAAAACTGCGAAAATGGAGCAATTTTTGGGGCAAAGTGGAGGGGGTGGCTGCAAAATGTGGCTAGGGAAACCCTTGAAATGGGTGGGAGTGTGGTGGTATATATATAGCCCCGGTGGCTGGCAGTTTGCAGAAACATCCCCGGTTTTTCTCTCGCGCGCGCGTTGCTCACGTTTCTGACCGCCGGGGCCCGCAGTACCTCCGATTCGGGTAAAACTTCGAACTGCGCGATCAGCGCGTCGAGTCGGAGGCGTTCACCTCGTGCTGGAACCATTCCGAAAACATTTTCCGGCGCGCTATAAAAATAACCCGTTTAATTATTAAACGGGGTTTTTTGTTCCGTTGGCTGTGGTTGGTCTCGTGCGGTTTTTGCGACGGTGATCGGGTGAAACCCGGTGTCGCAAGGTCGAGTGTCAGGGTGGCAAGAGTCAGTCTCCGTCCGATACGAGATAAGAGGGGGGGAAATAATTGTCGATCGATAAATCGGGGATGCAAATACCGCAAACAAATCAGACAATCAAACAATTCACACCGAAAACAAATTTTTTAATTTTTGTGAAAACTGGGCTGTTACAATACAACACCACCAACAAGGGATCTCGTCGCGAGATCCAGGACGATCCGGGGAGAGAAAAGAGTCGACGATCTTCAACACCACCAACAAGGGACTCTGCTCCATGTCGACGTCGAACTTCTGTCGAGATAATTTTCCGCAGAGAGACGACAACGTCGAAAATACAAAACCGTCGGCGTCAAGAGGAGGAACGAGAGCGAAAACCAGATCAAGGGATAGTGATTTTTGACGCAAGTCGTAAAAACACCGGACAAAAGGAGGGAGGGCAAAGGACGACCCAGATGATAACCGAAATCGGAGAAGCTAAAGGTATTACAGGAATTCCCAAACCTGAGGTCAGAATCGAGACAATACGCTGCAAGCAAGGCATTGTAACGGTTTCGAAACTCCACACTCTCGAGATCCTAAAGTTTGAAATTGATAGGACGAGAATAAAAACACTTACGACACTTGTCCTGACTAGAGCAAGGGTAAGGAGTAAAAGATTCCTACTCTCCGATAACTAACTTAGTAACTACAAAATAGTTTTTGTCTAGACTCGACTTCGGCCAGAGAGGGGATCCTACGGTCGATAAGGCTCTGATACCAAGTTGTAAGGCCCGATATGCGGTACTGTTCCAGATCTAGATGTTTCCATCCAGATCCGGGGACGAAGCACATATCGGTCCCACCGCGACATATGACATAGTCATATACCCCGGATTTCCAACATGATATCACAACATTACAGATACAGGATACAACATCTCATACAACCGGCATACAACTGCCTCAAATACAATACATCAGCGGAAGATACATGTCTAGGTACAGACTACAAGCAAATGCCTAGTGGCAAAGAGAAAAACATCGATCCCATAACCACACGGGTCCAGGCTCTCCGCCGGGATCCGCCTAACTAGTCGTCGTCGAGTCTCCACGTGAAACGTCGATCACCATACCTGTTGTCGATCAAAAACCCTGAAAAGAGTTTGGGGGTAGTATCATGAGTACAGAGGTACTCAGCATCGAACTGTAGTGGTCATCTGACCCAGCAAGGACTTCATCAGTCGTCATTCTAGGACAACTAGTAGCTTACGGTAAGGATGGGGTAAGTGGTCAGGTTGCTGACGCACTAGCATTTATGAAGTGGCTAACGATCTAGAGAGTAAGGTAAGAAGCCAAGCATTCGCTGAGGAATCGCCTCCAACAAGTCTTGCTATCAACTACTTACGCAATCATAACACCTATCCTATCCTTGTCCTCCTCTTCGCATCCCGACGAAGAAGAAGCAGTCAAGGCACACACACACGTTGATCAAGTTGTATTAAGATTATCTCAGTTGTTGTTTTCTATGAACAAGGAGTAGGTCTCAAGTCGTCCATAACCATGGACACGGCTTCTCGAAAAGATTTAACCCTGCAGGGGTGTACCAACTGCCCATTACGAAGCTCCGCATGCACGCCCATCTCTCTCAGTTGCTACCCATGATAGGCAACCATTTTATGATTTAGTCCCAAGAGATTCGAAACGACAGGTCCCTCTAGCTAACAACGAACAAATCCGGGTGGCCCCCGGTGAGTCGACACCCAACTCAAAAGCCGGTCGCGCTCTCGAATCGGCCTCTACCGTCTGGATGAGGTCGGGTTAGTTGCCCAAATAGATGTGGACAACCCCCTAGCTCCCTGGGGTGGACCAACAAGAGAAACCATGTCTCCGCTGGCCCGGGTTGTTTGAAAACTATTGGTGTACGACCAGCACACACACGGTTTCAAAAGGTAAAATCAGCTCGGGCCACCACTAGAAATGCTTGAAGCTAGATAGGTAAGAAAAGGGGACCCCATAAAATCCCACACGCCATTAGGCACGCTCAGTCTTAAAACCAATACCAGGAACTCGGCTCCTAGGTGACTCGAATGGAACAAAGCGTCGGGGCGGGATAGCCTAGACCTTCCATCCTTCATCGAATATAGTCAACATTATAATAATCATATCATCAACAACAATATATTAATGTGATATCCCAAACCAAGGAGTAACAGGGTAACATAGTAGCATCCTAAGCACGCATACTAAGCAGGGGCTGAGCAACGAGCAATAGTAACATAGCAGTACAAGGTTTGCTGGGAAGGGACATGGCTGTATCGGTTTGAAAGAGGTTGTAAACATGTGGTAGGATCAAACATCGAACCTAACCTAGACTAGCATGCAAACCGCTGGTTGAAATAGAATGGATCATAAGTAATGTATAGTCCTTTCCTGTTGATAAGTCGGGTTCCGAAGGTGTAGTTGATCGCAAGCTCGCATCGTCTCCGAAGGTACCCGCGGGAGCACACAAGACGATAAACACGGGAAAGCAATCAACGGTGCACCACTATTACTACGGAGCAATACAAGATCAAAAAGGCAACACAAGGCACGGCAACGCGATACGGATCTATCGTCGAGAACGGTTACTAACAATTTAAGTGGGGTATCATTCACACACGACGAATACCGCACGTTTACGGTGGTTCAAGTTGCTTAGCTACAGGTGATCAACCAACGGTTATTAACATGGCAACTCAAGCAAGCATGGCATAGCACAAAAACATGTCAAGAGGTTAAGCACAAAGTAAACTATCTATGCTAGTCATTTTAAGTGAGGCACAACCTAAACATGGCATAACACTAAGTGTCGCACGATGATTAAAAGATTTGGTACTGTTCTGTGCTAAACCATATTTTAGGTTGGTTAACAACAGAAAAAATAGCATAAACACAATGTACACAAAAAACTAATCAAGTTACATATAAGGCACACTCCAAACGGAGTTACGGTTAAAAAGATATAAGCAAAACAAGTTACGGGCACAATCTGCCAACATCACGAAGCACACTTTAGAGCAATGCATAAACAGGATAATCAATGCAAACATGCTCACAAATGATATGTAAGTAAAGTAGACATGACAGGGAAGGCATGGCAAAAAGAATCATGCAAAAAGGCATCATAGATCAAAAGATATTAAGCAAACAACATGGCATCGTGACGTTACAGACTTAGAAAAACTGAGGTGGCTGTCAAAAACAGCAGCATAGCAACTTTAGAGCAGAATATCTATATGACCAGGAATGCTAACATGAAGATGCAATACATGTATTGAAAGTAGACATGATGCTTAAAAATATGCAATTGGAATCACTCAAATCCGATAAACGGTCGCGACACACTCGTCGACCGAAGTTGCAACAAAATAACAGTTTTCAGCACAGCAGCACATTAACATCAGGATCACCACTTTGGAGCAAGATTTAATATAGCTAAAGCACCCAAACATGACAAGTTAAAGCATGGAAATTAAGTACATATGATGCTTAACACATAGGAAAAACAATCAATGCAATAGGCCTCATGGATGAGTCACAATCATCATGAAAAGTTGCAATAAAATAATTGCAGCAGCACACTAACAGGAAAAAAGCAGTTTAACAGCCTGATGCCCACTTCAACGCAGAATTAAACTATCTAGATGGCCTCAAACGGAAAACCTTTCTACATACGAATGCTAGAGCACGCAAAACTGAGCAACTTTCGTTTTGGGGGCACGTTCATCGGAGCTACGGATTACTCGCAAATTACCGCGCAAAACAGATCACAGCAGCAATATTCAGGGACTTAGAAAAAATTACAGGGGCTACGGAAAAAAATAACACAGACAATAAAAAAATAAAAAAGGGGGCGCCTGGCTCACCCATAGTGGGCTCGGCCCACTGGCCTGGTGCGGATCTGGCCTGGCAGGCCTGCGGCTGGCTGGGCCGGCTACCCGTCCTCGTCCCGAACGGGACCTCCAGGCGGCGGGGACGCTCGCGCCGGCGAGCAGCGGCGGTCCGGCGGAGGGACGCGGGGTGTGGGGCGGCAAGGAGTGGCCGGATCGAGCCGCCCCTAGCCGGATCCGGGCGATGGTGGCTGGCGGCGGCCGCTCGAGCTCGACCTTCAAGGCCATGGCGGCTCCGGCCGTGGCTTCATGGCGTGGTGGCGCGGCGACCTGCAGGCGAGAGGACAGGTGGCGGTGAGGGCTAGAGGAGGAGAGGGAGGAACGGAGAGGAGAGGGAGATGAGGGTGGCTCCCTGGCCGAGGCGGCTGTCGGCGGCGGCGGGGATGTGCCCACGGGGGGCGACTGCGCTGCCTCCACGGGCTGGAGGGAGACCAGGAGAGAGAGAGGAGAGGTGGGTGACGTGGCGCGCTCTCGAGCCGTCGGATCTCCAGATCTGACGGTCCAGGGTAGATTGGGCTAGGGTTTGCTGATTTTGGGGATAAAACTGCGAAAATGGAGCAATTTTTGGGGCAAAGTGGAGGGGGTGGCTGCAAAATGTGGCTACGGAAACCCTAGAAATGGGTGGGAGTGTGGTGGTCTTTATATAGCCCCGGTGGCTGGCAGTTTGCATAAACATCCCCGGTTTTTCTATCGCGTGCGCGTTGCTCACGTTTCTGACCGCCGGGGGTCCGCGGTACCTCCGATTCGGGTAAAACTTCGTACTGCGCGATCAGCGCGTCGAGCCGGAGGCGTTCACCTCGCACTGGAACCATTCCGAAAACACTTTCCGGCGCGCTATAAAAATAACCCGTTTAATTATTACACGGGGTTTTTCGTTCCGTTGGCTGTGGCTGGTCTCGTGCGGTTTTTGCGACGGTGATCGGGTGAAACCCGGTGTCGCAAGGTCGAGTGTCAGGGTGGCAAGAGTCGGTCTCCGTCCGATACGAGATAAGAGGGGGAAAATAATCGCCGATCGATAAATCGGGGATGCAAACACCGCAAACAAATCAGACAATCAAACAATTCACACCGAAAACAAATTTTTTAATTTTTGTGAAAATTGGGCTGTTACAGGGAGCACCCGGGATTCGCCTTCGGGAGGGCTTGAAGTGCAGTCCACCGGATCTGACCGCGGCTGTGGTGTCCACCCTAGCGGTCGTGATCTGGGGTGTTTGGATCTGCGCTGGATCGGGCAGGGTGGTGCGGCGGTGTAGGGAGTTGGCCGGGGCTAGGATTGGGAGGGAGGTAGTCGACAGGGGGAAGGTGGGTGGGTTGCATGGGTGGATGCGCATGAGAGAGGAATAGGGGGGCGATGGGGATCTGGCTGGGGAAGGGGCGGTGGGTGGGTTGGGTGGGTGCCGGCGGCGCAGTGGGTGGTTGGGCCGGCGTCACAAAGTGGAAGAAGGTGAGGGGATGGGGGAGAATGTGCGGGATGCGGGGCAGGTGGGTGGGAGGTTAGGGGAGAATTTTTTTGTTCGTTCGCTCGGTGTGGCAAGGTGCGGTACCATGGTCAGTTTTAACAGTGTTAGCAGAATAAGAAAGATGTTAGTAGAATAAGGTCTTAAGGGGTGTTAGCAGAATAGACCCACCCTATATATATATATATATATATCATCATCATATATGAGATCGGCATTATGCTCCCACTCAAATGTATCCAATACATATATCTGTGAGTAAGCTTTCATTAAGTTACTATTCTAATTGTGTCAAACACAACAATATTGCTCTCAAAGCTCCCACTCAGAAAATGTCCTCTGCATTCCAAGTTTTCAAGAATTCTTCAAAGCACCCACTTAATTTCATGAAATTGTAGTCCATCTCAATATTTTGATCACTCCAAAATCACTGGATCAAATCAAGGTTGAGAGTTACTTCCTTGAGGTACAATCGTCCATGTTTTCAGAAACATTCTTTCGTTATGCCAATTGCAACTTCTGCTTCAAATTCCAAATTTGAAGATGATGCAATTTCAGGATATGGCCTTATGAAATATCATATTTTTTCTAGCGCTGCTACGCTGCCGTAGTCAACCATTATTGAATTTAGCCATAACATCTTTTATGTGCCAAATCAAGCCTTTATGTGTTGCATCATTCTTAATAACTTCCTGGTTATTTAGAATGAGAAATAACTGCTTTATTTCAAAGGATGTGAGCCATCCTGTATGCAACTCAATATTATTTCATTTCTCCTCGCGTTTTAGGCAACCATCATATTCTTCGTAATTTATAAGGAGTTTCATCTTTTGTTTCATTTAAGAAAACTCATGATTATTGTTCTGTACATGACGTATTCATGACAACCTTCTTATTTCAACAAAGGCTTTAACTCATATATCATGATCATCATCAATAGCATATTTCATCTTTTCCCGAAGTCATTACGGCAAAACGTCTTTCCGTTGCGTTACTCTGTTATCCGGAGGCAGGGCCAATCACCTTGATTAAAGTATTCACTTTTCTCCCATTGGTTTATCCCTTGAGAACTATCTTCTCGCCTACCAATTAAGCAATACATTTTTTGCTATTCAAGAAGATGTGTTCAACTGCTCATAATTTTAATACAAAGAAAGTTATATCATATAAAACTTTTAGAAACTTTCTAACAACATCATCATATGGAGTTACTTGCTTCATCCGATTCGGGATGGTTTCCTTATTCATGAAGTTGGTGTTTTAACTTAATAAATTATAACAACTTTGTTCGTTTAATAGTATTAGCACAAGGGAATGTGTTTAGACCATACTATATTTTAGTATGACTACTAATGGTTTAGGTGCTTGATCACTTTAAACTTCCATCTTAATTTGTGGTATTTCTTCCAAAAGTCTCCCATTTATGTCAACTATAATACTTATCACTTTGACCACATCATAGTGATTCGTATTCTTATATCCTACTTGACTCTATGATTCTGTAATCTCAGATTTATGATCTCAATTGAATGCCTTGTTCAATAAATCACATGAAGTAATTTTAATGATAATTCATGTGCTAGATTAATACATCATTTATGTATAATATTTGGCGCAAGTTCTACTTTGCTAGAATTCCGTCATTAGTCACCTTCTTTGATAATGAATACATGAGTTAATAGATCGAGTATCGAATGACTTCATCATTTATGAATTCATCTCATGCATTTTATCTAATTATGACTTTTGAATTTATTGTTATTCATAATAACTTAATCATTAAACATTGGATATCATTTGACAATTATGGTGCTTTATAAATGCATCTATCACAACATAAATTCAATCATAATCATAGTATGAGCATACTTTATTCATTAAACTGGAACAACTGACTTGTCTCAAAACATGAATAACTTTGTCTCGCGAGATGCAAGACATACTACTAAGTGTTCATACTCAATCGATTACAAAAGATTTATCTAATACTCTAAGTATAATCCTATGATAGATGTCTTGGTGAAATCTTGTTGGCCATCAATTGTCTTGGTTTCCATCAATCCTGGATTGCACCCTTTCCCGTCCATGCAACGGATGGCCATGTTTTCATAAAACAGAACAAGTATCAGATGCTTATCAAAGTGCCAGTGTTGTATAAGGGAACAAACATTTATAACAAGTATATCAAATATATACCTTCTCCATCAACAATTTCTCGTTCATTGGGTTCAACCACCACATGTTGAAGGTTGTCCATGAACTAAGAAAATTGAAGGCTTTCTCCTCTTACGACATACCCATGGACTAAGTCTATGTAACTCGGTGGAAGCGAGTGTAACACTGTGTATACTGCACACTCATCTGTGGTTCAGTAGTCAAAGTCTTCCACAAGGCTCAGATGTATCGCATGCATCTTGGCTATCTGGGTTTTCAGACAGGTGTTCTCTTCCATCACTAAAAAATCGGCGATATTTTTTGACAAAAACCCGCGTGACGGAGGAGCAAACGTCATTATTTTTTTACGAAGACCGTCACCAGCTAATGTGGTCCGGATCGAGAGCGTTGGGATAATATCGATGACAGTCCGGTCTGGTCTTTAAGGACACATTTTTGCCGTCATTGCGGTAATTTATTTTCAAGGACGGTATATATTTTCATGTAAAATGTTTGTCCGTCATTATACATGCGCGCATACGTGATGGGATTATATAGAAAAACTGCAGGTTTCAGGTACACCTGTAAAGAGCATCTCCAAGATCCGATACAAAATCTTAAGACCCAAAATTACATTTAGGGTGGGAGAAACAATTGCATATATTATCCGTACCTCAAGGAAGTACTCATCTCCACCCCCCCCCAATAAAAAACTCATCTTCGATTACCATGGAAACTGGTCGCCCTGATCGTCCCCCCCCTCCATCTTTATCACCGTGTCCTTCTTGCTCTCGGTGTTCTTCCTCGCGAAGAATTCATGCTCCGCCTGCACGAGATGCGGATTGGCTTTGGCGAAACTCGCCATAGCCATCTCGTCAGTCTCATGTATGTCGTGCTGCTCCGCGACCATACGGTCTTCCTTGTCCTCTTTGCATGAGAAAACCCGCACTCTGGGAGCGAGGAACTCTGCGTCCTCGATGTTCGAGCAGAGTGGGAAGTTCAAATCGTACCTAGACCTTCCTAACCTCCAAGTCACGACGAGCGCGCGCGGCATTCTCAGGCGTGTCTTAGGTGTCGAGCCGCCTCCGCCTCTAATCGCACGTAATCTCCGCGGTGTAGCGCCCGGATTCCCGATTCCGAACGTCGTGGAAGCTGATCTGCTCACGCGGCGGCAGATTCTCAACATGACCGGAACGAGGTGGGTGAGGTGCCGACGCGTCGTCGGGAAAATCTATCGGATTGGATTTGGGGGAGGACGGTGTTATGCGGCGGCGGTGCTGGTGATGCAAGCGGTACATTTGTAAGGTGGAATCGCCCGGGTGCTTTGGCTGCAAGGCGGGAAGTGCGCAGTTGGAGGGTGGGCTACGTGCCAGTTTGGATTTCGACTTTGAAAACCACCGGCGTGGCAGATTTATTTAGGGGAAAGGTCAGCGACATACATATGTATTTTTAAAAATGTTGGGAATCAGCACTATGAATAAGTTCTTTAGGATTTTATGAAATCAATGTATAAATATTGAATATGAAATAACAATGTGGAAATAAGATTCACCTTTAACATTTATAATTTCATTCAACACATGATAAACCACATTGGAAACCATAATATCGACAGTCCCACACACATCGAAAACCACAAAGGTAAGCCTTAGACGATACTCCATACCATCTAGACATAAGGACACACACTCACATGCAACTACCGACGATTGGGGCGATCAGGTTACGAGGAGGCCTCCGCCTATGCAGGCCACGCAAGGGCCTTCTCCTACACCTTGCGCGCATCATCCCCCACACAATCCTACAATCTGCTCCTAGTTATCAGCCCAAACACAGGAGATTCTTTGATTTTCTTGTCGATGACTTTTCCTTTCTTCTCCTCCTATTCCTGCTTCTTCCGTGCTTCGTCGGTGGTGTCGTGGCCTCAATCCCAACTGGGTGTGACTACGGCAGTGTGAGTGGTGTTCTCACTGATGGTGGGCGTCGACCCATCTCCTCCTTAATAGATACGATGAGACAACACGGATATATTGTGTAGTAGCAAAAAAGATGTGTAGTCACAATATATGGTTTTATAGCACAATAGCGAGATGGACAGTGTCAAAATGGTTGTGTGCGTGCTATATGATGCTAGTCTGTGCACGCGGCTTGCTACCAGGGATTGAACACGGCGGGCAATGCCTGTTTCTAGAGCGCGCAAGGTCGGCCAAAACTTATGTGGTCGTTGTCGCGTGTGTTGCCGATCGTGAAGAGACCTCTGCATGGGGATATATGATGCCAAAGTGTGCACGCGTCTTGTTGCTTTTGCATGGTGTGCATGCAGTGTGCGTGTTGCGTGTTACTATATATACAACACACACGATTTTGCCAAAATCCTACGCGGACGGTCCCGCGTGTTACCAGTCCTGCATAGACCTCTCCGCATGCGCTGGGTGTGCATGTGACTTGCTGTCTTGATGTGCACGTGCGCCGTGCGTTAAGTGTTGCTAGATCGCGCATGGTCTTCCTATATACCTGCATGGTCGGTCTCGTGTTGCCAGTCGTTGAGAGAACCTCCGCGTTGACACCATTGCATGTTATACAAGGGAGTGTGCGGTCCTCAAGGACCTTCATGGTCGTCGTTGCGTGCCGCCGATTCGACATTGCGTGGTGACACTATGAGAAGATAGGCGATGAAGGCATCATACTACACAGAGGTCATCCATATTGCATTAGGCGACACTTAAGTTAACACATTCGGTTTTCATAACCCGGCCTCTTCACGGAAATATATTTTTGCATACAGTATATTGGCGAAGTAGTGTACACATGACATTGGAAATATGTTATTCTAAATTAAGATGGTGCGCTTGCAAAAGATATGAGTTATTTCCAAGGTGAACACGATTTTGAAATTCAAATTTTAGGTTCATTAACTAGCGATCACCAGAATTAATATAAAGAGAGACATGAAAATTCTGAAGAGAAACACGATCAAGTGTGTATGGGATAAGCACCCATGAAAGCATGAACTTCACACACATAATTGGTATTGAATGTGTATAGTATATATATTCAACAAGTCTCATTAGGTATACCAGAGGAGATGCATACAATCGAAAATTTTGAAATCCAATGTGTCATATATGTTGTATGCATTACGAGTTCAAAAGGATGGACTATGCATGGGTGATTGTGTCATGTTGATGGTGGGTCGATCACAAGGTTTGGTAGTTACATGCTATCGGGAAGGAGTAATAAGAATCAAGAGCCACACGATCAATCGTATGACGGCATTGAACTCCCATGATGACAACATGACATATCACATGATACATCTCTTCATTATAGTGTTGATCTAACATATACAATTACTAGAAGATTGTATGTATGAATAACAATTCATGAATCGTCAACGAATCATCGCGAACATGGGAGGATCATGCTTGTATATAACATATGTTTATACCATTTTCATATTTCCCAAGATATATGTGACCCCAGTCATAACTTCAACTTTTTGCAAAGATTAGTAAGTGTGTTTTGATTATATTTAAATAATAAAATTCATAGAAAGAACTCAAAACACGAAAGGACAAGTAAATCATCCGATATTTCAAATCTCTTCCTCAAAAATCTGCGTTCCCGCCTAGGTACTGGAATTTTCCTTGAAAATTGTCATTTCCTCCTTGGTACTAGATTTTCCTTTCGAAAATTCAGTACCCTTCTTGTTAGTACTACATTTTTTGTAGGAAAATTTCGTTCCCTCCTTGGTAGTACTACATTTTCCGTTGGAAATTTTCGTTCCCTCCACTACGTTTTAGCGGCCCGCTCTATCAACCCCTCCCATCCTTAAATTTACCTTCATCATCCCCCCCCTTCGCCGCCGGTGGATCTAGCTTTCGCCGATACAGATCGTTATCCATCCCCCTCCCCTCCTTGCGGCGCACGACATGAATGACGGTGTTCTGATCGGCTCCACCAGCTCTCAAGGTAAAAGCTCATTTTTGTGTACATGTGTATAGATCCGTGCATGCAAATCTTTCTTTTTTGTGTGCATGCGCATAGAACTGTCCATGTAGTTCCTTCTTGTATTGCAGATGTAATGTAAGATGGTGTTACTTCAAGAAGAACTAACCTGTAGGGGTTTCTATTAGGTGTTAAGAATGTTGTTCTTTCTATCTAGGGTTCTACTATGGGTACGATGTTATAAATAAATCGAGGCGCTAGGGTATAATCGACCAACTAATTACTCCATTTGCTTCAATTTCGAGCTTCTTGATTTATCCAAACTTTGATTGTATGTTCTGGTTTAGGCCCTGTTTGGAATCTCGATTTTTTCTGTAAATACACTCATAAGAAAAATACAGATTGACCTCGGCCGGATTGTGAAATACACTTGTAAATTAGACACCTCTGGATTAAATACATCCTATCCAAGCGCAGCCGTGTTTATGTCCTTTCATATTGCTTTCGGTTCACAGTTAATTTATCCTATATAATACGAAGTACCTATATGTTTTCTCTCTTTTAATTTTCATCTCGTTTCATGCCTATTGTTTACTTGTTATCATCATTTAACAGCAGCTTCTAAGAAGCTTGAGGACAAAGCTCAATCTTTCAAGGATTTGCAATGCCTAGCACGTTCCGTAGTAGCTGATGGCGTACCAGAGGAGACTAAGAACATGAACAACAGTCAAGTCATTGACTGTAATGATATCTATGAACCAACCGTTGAAGAGCTGGAGCAGTATAGAGCCATCATGGAGGATGAACGTATACATGAGGTGACAATATGTTTACGCACTATTATATGCAAAGTTAGTTCAAACTGTAGAATAAAATCTAACATGTTTAAATACATCATAATAGATGACTACATTCTATGAAAAGTCAAGACCAAAGAGGGGTATGGAAATAAGCCCAGGCACATTGAAGAGAAAGCGGTTTGTAATGGTTAGTTGACATACTTTTTATCGTAGCCATGTATAAATTCTAGCAAATTCGTCTTTACTTTGGATTCTGCCACACTGTATTACTATATGAAACATTAAACTAGATATATGATTAGTTGTATGGAGATATGGAATTCCCAAATGCTAAGCATGAAGAGGATCAAAATGGCAAGGAGGACGTGGAAAATCAGCTTGAAGAGGATCAAAATGGCAAGGAGAACATGGAAAATCAGCTTCAACAGACGGAAGCTGGCAAGGAGAACATGGAAAATCAGCTTGAAGAGACTGAAGCTGGCAAGGAGAACATGGCAAATCAGCTTGAAGAGACTGAAGCTGGCAAGGAGAACATGGCAAATCAGCTTGAAGAGACTGAAGCAGGCAAGAAGGTCCTGCCAGTGCAGCAGTTAGAACTTGAAGTTGTCCAGAATGCCATAGAGAAGCAGTTGGTAGAATTTGAAGCTTTTTAGAAGGCCTTGGAGAAGAAGAAGGTAGACCTTGAAGCTGTCCAGAAGGCCATGAAGAAGAAGTAAGAAGAAATTGAAGCTATCAAGTCAGCCCTCAAAGAGCATTAGCAAGTACTTGAATCTCTCAACTATGCCCATCCAGAGCAAAAGGATGGACAAGTTGACATCAATGAAGAAGTTATAACGCCCTATTCGATCAATAAGAAGTTGTGAGTTACTATGTCCCATGGTTCTTGTAATGTTGTTTAGACTCTGTGTCGCAGGTTTATGGTTTATGGTTTAATCAATTATATGAGAGCTAATTTTGCATTAAAAATAGTTTTTCAAAAATATGATCTTTATTCAAATCTGGCAACAAATAAAAACATAAAACAACCTTCAAACTGTGACATGCATACGTACCGTCAGTAACGTTGCATGTGGGCCCATATGTCAGCATAGTTGACTAGTTAAAACTAACGGTAAATCACATCCGGACCCTCATGCAAGAAGCCACGTCAGAAAAAAGAGGCCCCACTCATCGGAAAGCTGACTAGTCATACTAGCAGAAACAATTTCTAGCGACGGTTTTATCGTCAACGAAGACGAATGAAGGGGACAAATTGGGTTTATTAGGCGACTGTTTAACCCTGTCATCAAAGATTAACATTGTTGACGAACTGGATAACAATACCTAAAAACGAACTTAGACAACGAAAAAAGTAGTACCTTCGATATTTTCATTTTTTACGGCGCATCAGTGACGGGTCGATTGATGGAGGAAAACTGTCGTTAGCGTATCATTATTGACGAAAAATGCTTTACCATGAAACAAATGACCCGTCAACTGATATCGTTGATTTTGTAGTGCATCTTTGTAGAAAGAAACTCATTTTATAACTCAAATTTGTCCACTCTGAACTGATGCATAAACAATGACTTTAGCATGTCGATTGTGTCAAATGTGTCCGCATCCTCGTACTGATCACGCAAATTTTGCGGTATGCAAACTTCTATGACACTTTTAGCTATGGCGTAAGTCCTTTGACGATCATGATAATCAAGCATTACTTTACCATCCATGTTGTTTACTGGAGGTTCTCCCACATGCTCTTTTATCACGAACAAGATGTTTGCTCTCTTGATCACACTCCTAAGTCATAGGTACCAATCAATGAAATTTGACCCACCTACTTTAATTCCTTCACCGTGTACAAAATAATAGAGTTCATGATGCTCAATCATGTTCATTTTCTACAAAATATTTGCAAGGAAAACAATTAAGATTAGTTCGCAACAATGAGTTCATGATAATCATATTATAAATGAGCTCACACTAAAACAATCATCCCTAAGAAGTTTTAGTGATCACATGATCCAGATTCACTATCCGTCCTCGAATATCACACGGACGACGGATTAGTTTCAAAGGTAGACAACAGGTTTGTGCGATCACATCCTACATGTGACTCATGCTCGATCTTTTTAACTACAGTATTCCGAGGCCATATCGACATATGCCAGGCTCGCCAAATTGACCTTAATGTTATTTCTGTTTAGCAAGGCCACATCGACATATGCCAGGCTTGTCAAACCCATCCTCATGTGAAATCTTACGTATGTATGAAACCTGATCGTCACGGCATGCCTATCATAAAGAAAACCTTCCAGGTGGTGCACACTTTGGTAGAATACTTACTTTTGGTATTTTATAAGGGATCATCTTATTTTATGCTATCGTCATGTATCCTATACTAGCAAGTTTTAAGATGTATGATCATTTACTACTTTCTAGTAACACATAGCAAACCTATCACTACATCAAGATCAAACAAACAACAATAGCCCCCTCTGCAATATAAAGTTAGACGCCTCTATTTGTCATATTGCATGTTTTACATGGCTGCTAGGGCTTTTCATAGATTAACCGTTTCTACGAACAATGGACCACAATGTTGATTAGATGATTGTCTCTATTACACCCCCTACGGGGCCCTCCGTTGCAAATGCCATATCCACTAAAGTAAGAGAGACAGACACCCCCAGAGCCACTTCATACGGTACAAGCCGTATGTCAAGCGTGGAAACAGTCCCGTGTAAGCGTACGCGTAAGGTTGGTCGGGGGCTGCTTCATCAAACAATGCCACAGATATGAACAAGTGTACGTGAAAGGGTAACAATCATAGAATTGACGCCCACGTCCCGGATGTGTTCTAACCGCATAGTAATACGAAGAATAGACCTAGCTCATGATACCACTGTTGGGTCTCGCAGGAGAAAACAATAATTTTTCTAACTAGTGTCGACCTTACCCTAAGATCTATCTAGTTGTATTACTGTAACGGAAAGAATTGCGGAAACATACCTCGGGGTGTAGTCCGTTGCGTGGGAAACGTTCCCGCAAAAATGGTTGATGAAGTCTTGTAACCTTCACAGCCCCCTGGCTGTGTTAGCACCCTGTCGGGTGAAAGTGCCGCACGTGCATCACCTCGTGGTACTCGCACACGTACAGAGCTCGATGACGACATTCCTTCTCCGATCCAGCGAAGGTGGCGGAATTAGATCTCTCGGAACCAGAGTTTCGGCAGCACGACGGCGTCCGTATGGTGGATAAGCCTCAATCCCAGTATAGCATCCTAACAACGGGAACCCACCGTGGGAGAGACGAGAGAGGGAAAAGACCGGAGAAAACCGATCTCGATTCGGGATTATATTTAATTCTCCACAAATTTTTGTGTATTAAATAAGTCCACCGACCTCATCTATATATAGGGGGAGGGGAGGGAGTCAACCCCTCTCCCTTAGCAATGTGGGACTAATCCCTTTGCTAGGGAGAGGTGGCCGGCCAAGGGGGGAGGGGCGCACCCCTCATGTGCCCTAGGACCCATGGTGCCACCCCCTCTCTCTCTCCTCTTTTTCTTTTTTCCCTAATGGGCTTCTTTCACAAAGTAGGCCCATTGAACTTTTTAGTTATAAATAAAATTTTATTCATTATTAATTCATTTAATTAATTAATAAAACATATAATTTCATCTTCCGGTGATCCAGAACACCTTCTAGCTCACTCTGAACATCCTTCGGACCAACACTGAACTTTTCCGGTATGTCTTTTTCTCTTCTTTTGTAACTCCGATAGTTCCGAAATGGTCTCCGATATTCATCGAGCCCTTAAGTGTGTTACCCTACGGTCTGAGAACACTCCAGTCATGACCGAGACGAATGCTACGGTCAATGGTCATCAGCGGGACCTGGATGCCCATAATGACCCTTGTGCATTCCGGAAGTAAACTGATTGAACCGTACACGTCGTATACCATTCCCATTGTCATCTGATACTAGATTAATCCGAGATTCGATCAACAACATCCAATGCTTTAGTTCAATCTTGTTATCGACAAATCTTATTCACTCATTCTGTGATATTCATCCCCGTGACCTAGTCACAGGCTGCGCAGCTTTATGGATGCAATCTCACTGAGTGGGACCTGAGTATCTTTCAATTATATGGATTGACAAATCCCGCTCTTGAATCAACACTCCTCAACATATCCCATTGGATTACCCAAGATACACCTTTATGGTCACCATGTTTCAGTTTGACGGTTAATACACTCAAAGCATCAGAGATAGCAATTATGTGTGATCTCACGGTCTAAGCAATAGGCTACTACGTTCTTTAATTACAACATTGAACTTTTACGATTTTATCATGTTGCAATGCTTGCGTTGGGTAATGTTCATAACGTCATTTATCCAATGAGGTGACCTCACCGTCAATTGACTTGATTGTCCATGATCATGAAACCCCAATCATCAGTTGGCGATGAACCAATCATCATGAGAGGCTGACTAGGAAATCTGGTTGTTTCTATACAACACATGTATCATTGTTTCACTAATACAATTCTAGCACAGTATGAAACTGGTTATGAACTTATTTAGATATATCAAAATAATCATATATTACTTGCCTCTTGAGCATATATCCAACAACCCATACGATTGAGCCTCTTTGCTTCCAAGTAGCATAATTAGCATTGCGGTGCGTTCATATATAATTATGTCCAACATAGTTGTTTACCGTCTTTTGGGAGAGAGACATCACTAGTGAAAGTCATGGCACCCCGGTCCATATTCTCACCATAGTTTACTCCGTTACCTTTTCTTCTTAATTTCCCTACAGTCGCACCATCATTATTTCCCCCGTTGTGTTTTGATCCTTTGTAAATAGCAAGGCTGGGGAGACTGACAACTTATTTGAACTCGTTGGGAGCAAAGTTATTTGTGTTCTTGTGTGCATGTCCATGTCAACTGGTGTCTCGAGGAAATCTCTGGCACCATTGCCACCTTCTTGTGATCTTCGGAATCCTATTGGAGACAGACCTTGGTATATTCACTCAGAGAAATTTACCGATATCCTCATCATAACCTTCCACTTGGGGTAATCAGCGAGGAGGTGTTATCTGCACCCATCAGTGAGGTAAGCGTGCTAAGGCCGATGATGAAACCATGATCAGTCGTCAGAAGCCGTCAGAGGACTTGGCCGAGGGCTCCAATTCCATTCGCACTCGTCGTGCAGCATCCAAGGCACCCGTGATTGAGGACATCAGTAGCTCCAGTGATGATGAAGAAGATGATCCCAATGTTGAATATGAGTCTGGAAGTGAGGAAGAGGAAGAGGAAGAGGATGAGTCTCCTCTGGTCCCTGAGCAGCCTGCAGCTCTTGTCAACCCGCTGAACCATCCATTGTCTAAGTGGTCCAAGGCTCAGGTTTGGGAGCATCAGCATGTTTCTCCCTATTTGCGTTCGACGGGCCGTGTTCCAGATGACCGCTTCAAGACTGTGTTTCAGTATAATGTGTATCATCAGCTGTTAACAACCAAGAAGACAAAGTTTGCCCCGCTCAAGCAAGTGGACGTTGGGTATCTTCGGGAGAATGCTCACCTATATCCCGGTGTGCATGTTGCTTTGGTCAGTTTGGGCTTCATTCCCTTTGTGACGTACTCGCGCTCGTTCAATGAAGACCTTGTGATGCAGTTCTATGCCACCGTGTTCTTCGATCATGATGACGAGCGCTCTCTGCCTTGGATGCCTATCACTAGGAAGTTCTCAGATCCGTTCCATAAGTTCTCAGAGATCCTTCCTTACCAATTTTATTCTGAGGTGCATCCTAATTTTGCACGGATTTTTGAGCTCACTCACTCCAAGGATGAGATTCCCTTTGCATACAAGCCTGAGGGGACTTAAAGTGTTGGTTCTACTCAGCACCTGCTGACTTTGTATGATGCTATCCATCACATTCTCCGGTACACTATCACTCCCAAAGCAGGTGCCTCCCATAATCTGAGGTCCTCTATGTTTGACTTATTCATGATGATCAATGAGGGAAAGAAGGTTGATGTTCTGGATATTATGTTTCATGAGAGGAGGGAGTGTGTGAGTCTCCAGAAGTCACTTGTTTATGCTCCCCTCATCCAGGCCTTGATTGAGTCAGTTTGCCCCAGTTTACAGGTTGGTCCTTCCATCTACCCGGTCACTTTGGCCAAGAGAGATCTGAACTATGTTTCCACCAAGAAGGGGAGTAACCCAAGGGCGGTTGCATGTGCTACTTATACTGTTGGTGCTTCCTCCTTTGCCCAGGTTTCTCGTCAGCGTGGCCATGTTTCTTCTCTTGATGCTCTTGCCTCCTTCACGCGCCGCGAGAAGAAGTCACTCTTCAAGACCGTGGCCAACTTGTTCAAGCTTTTTCATTCCATCCAGAAGAAGCAAGTCAGGGATAGTAACTGCATCAAGGCCGAGTAGCGTGCCTAAAAGGCCAAGAGGGCTGAGAAGAAGGGTGTGCCTCCTGCCCCTAGACCAGAGGACCATGACAGTGAGATCTCTGAGGTGTCCTTCCCTCTAGCCAACTGGCGCTTTGATGATGATGATGATGATGCAGCGAGCGCGCCTCCGGTTGTTTAACCACGCTAGCATCGCATTTTTCCTTTTTGGCGTCATGATGCCAAATGGGGGGAAGAGTTCTATTTAGGCTCGTTTGATGGTTAGGTTGCAAGCCATTGTGAGACTTTGTGTTTGTGTCATGTTGGTTTGTTTGTACTTTTAATCATTTACCTTCCGTAGTCTTGTGTGGATGTGAGCCACATTATCTACTATGGGTGAGACTATGGGTTTTATGGCTATCCTTGACTTGATGTTCTATATGCCTTGTTGCATTTTTTTACATCATGTCATTGTTACTCATATGTCTTGTATAATTATTTTCTCACATCCTCACTTGCCTTCATGTGATATATGTTAGTCATGTTTACTTCTTCAGATCACATGATAGGTTCTTGTGCAATGATCATCTTAGTTCATATGCTTCAGTCATATCATTGCACTTTGCTATTTGCATAGGGGGAGACTTCTTGGTGTGTGTGTGTGTGTGTTGCATTCAAAAGCAATCATCCTATTATATGCATACATCAAGGGGGGCTCTCTATGCTAACTAGTTTGCATGGCATTTCAACTTGTATATATTCTTTCCATGCTCTAACCATATTTTCATCAATCCACCAAAAAGGGGGAGATTGCAAGTGCATTTACTCCTAAATGATATTTTCGGTATTATGATAATGTGGTTAGTGGAACTAATGATGGTTGTTAAGAGATGTATCTCATGTCATTGGTCTTGTGAAGGATTATTATTTTGAAGGATGATTGGCCCCGTTGCAAAAAAGATAAAAGATGTAGTTATCTGGCGGCTCAAAGGATATTTTTTCGATTGATTTGAGTCGTAGAAAAACCACACTATCAAGACGGGTCATCGAGGTTTGAGTATGTGTGGGAAAACATTTTTCCTATGCCAAAAACCACACACCACATTGCCTGGAAGAAGCGTATTTGGATGTGCATTGGTCCTTTCGGAGGAATACCCATGGGATCAAGTCACTGGTACCCCCGTGCACACGGCCTTGGTGTCGTGCACATGGGGCCTATGGCCCGTGCACATGGGGTGCTAAGTGGCCTAAGCCGCTGTGGGGATTTCCCTGTGGTAAGGATCGTGCACACGGGGTGCAGTTAAAGATAGGTGTCTCCTCCAAAGTTTTCACCGTTTCAACTCTATTGGCACTGGGTGTGCTAGCTTTAGCTCAGGGAACCTTGGGTATGTAAACGGACTTAGGTTCCTTCTTTGCTGGAGTTTCATCCTTTTTGGCTTTGATTGAGGAAAACGTAGTTCCTAAAGTTTCAATAACTTCATCAATCTTTTCTATCCTAGAAGACTTTTCATCAAGGGATTTGATAGTCTCCAAAGTTTTGACAATTTTCTGCATGAAATTATCTAGCCTATTCAAATTCCCTTGAATCTTACGATCCAACTCATTCACCCTATCAATACTTGGCATCTCTAGCTCTATCTTTTCAAGTTTCTCACAATGTGAGCTAAAGTAATGTCCTCCTTAATACTAACAATGGGGAGACTTCCAACAAAATTTTCAATAACATTAAGGGCTTCCCAAACTGGGGCCTCTATGAAGTTCCCATTGATAGCAGTGTCTAAAAGAAACTTATTCCAAGAAGTAATCCCAACATAAAAATTTCTAAGCAGGATAGTAGTGGATTGCTTCTTGGTAGCTCTTTTTTGAGAATCATTAATTCTATACCAAGCATCTTTCAAACTTTCACCACCTCTTTGAGTAAAGGTAAGCACTTCTGCCTCACCAAAGGCAAAAGGACCAGCCATAGTGGTAACTACTGACAAGGTAACAGGTGTTTTTGGTATTTTTTATTAAGGACACAAAAGTAAAAACTGAAAGGTAAACTAACAAGACTAAAAAGCAAAGATAAAAGATAGTATGCAACTCCCCTATCTTGTAGACTGGAGTCCCCGGCAACGGCGCCAGAAAACTTGCTAATGGCAAGAGAGTGTTAATACTCTTCAAGCCTCATTGGTTACCCCAAGTGCAGAGTGAGATATAGTGCAGCGGCAAGTTTTCCCTTGGCAAAGATACCAAGGTTTGTCTCCCGTATGACTCCGAAGGATACAAGAAGGTGGTAAAGTGAACAATGGCGCCGAGTTTGCTTGCTTCACCTGGACCTGCACACAGATACAAATAACTTTGCTCCCAACGAGTACAGAGGAGTTGTCAATTCCTCCGGCCTTGCTGTTTACAAAGGATCAATGCAAGAGATAATAATAGTGGCAACTGAAAGTAAATACTGGAAGTAATAAGGGTGTAAACAGTGATATGAAGATGGACCGGGGTCCCGTGATTTTCACTAGTGATGTCTCTCTCCCAAAAGACGATAAAAGTGCTAGCGAGGTAAACAAATCACAGTTGGGCAATTGACAGGATTATGAAGGCACCGCAATGCTAACTATGCTGCAAAGAAAGGAAGGGCTCAAAAGCAATGGGCAGTACGCCAAAGTAAGAAGACCGAAATCCATCTGCATCTACTACGAATCATCCACCTTGAGATATCTATCCAGAACATCTCGCTGGTATTAAGTTGCGAATCCCACCCAAAGTGTAAACTCAAAGCAAAAGACAACTGCATTAAAAGAACTAAGCGTAAAGTAAACAATCCTTGCACCCGCAGGTACAAGCACCGTTGTTTTATCCCTCGTGGCAACAGTACATCCCCTAGTCTCATGTTTCTTTCACTCAAGCTAGACATCAAGGGGCTGAACCCACAATCGAGCATAACGCTCTCTCTTGGAGTTGCAAATAAAATACTTGACCAAAGAAAATACCGCAACGGAGAACATGCAAGAATTTACTCAAGAACAAAATATAAAAGAGAAGAACCAAATATATTACTCATCACAATCTGAACATAGTCTCATAATCCATCAGATCCCAACAAACTCAGCATAGCAACAGCAGAAATTACATAGATGCCTCGATCATGTGAGGCAGCTCACGAGGACTCGAAAGTGGAAGCACAAAAGGGGGAGAGATAGATCACATAGCTACTGGTCACGGACCCATGGTCCAAGGGAAACAACTCACGGTACATACGGGAGGCGTCCATGGCTATGGAGGGTCTCTCGGAGGGGGTAGCTTCTCTCGGCAGGGTGCCGGAGCAGCTTCTCCAGGCAGCCCCGATCTAGAAACGACGGCGGCGGCGGAACAGAGGCGAGATCGTGAAAGAGGAGTCCGTATTAGAGGTTTCCACCCCGAGGGGTAAATATAGGCGAAGGGGGCGTCGAGGGGACCCACGAGGCAGTCAGGAGGGTCCCTGGCGCGGCCCAGGGTGGGGCCGCGCTACCTGCCCTCCTGGCTGCCTGGTGGTGGGCCCCCTTCCCTCTCTTGGTGATTCTGGAAGCTTCTGTTGCTCTGATTTTTTTTATATTTTTCCCGGAATTTTTGAAGCACTTTTAATGACCGGAAAACCTAAAATACAAAACAGCAGAAAACAGGAACTGGCAACTAGGTGCACTGAGTTAATAGGTTTGTCCAAATAGGTTCAAAAGTGTATGAAAGTTCAAGCAAAACATGGCAAATTCACACAAAACATGCATGGAGCAAGCAGAAATTATAGATACGTTTGGGACGTATCAACGGCCTTTAGTGAACTTGGTATGCTACGATAAGTCCACACATATATGTGCTTATAAACAGGTCTAACTTCACTTCGGCTAGCGAGGTGGTACTAATTTTAGTGGTTAATTACGGTGGGAGAGGCCTTTAGTACCGGTTGGAGGCACCAACCGGGACTAAAGGTCCTTTTTTAGATAAAAATAATACCACCTACTGGGCTGACACGGCCTGGATACGACTAGAAACGCACTATTGGGCCAGGATCCAGGCCCGCAGCAGCCCCAGAAGCCCACAGGCAAGCAGTAACAGTGTAGGCCCGAAAGCCTGCGGTTGAGAGGAGCTAGAAGTGTTACGCGCATCATCGCTTATAAACCACTCCGGTTGTCCCTCGACAAGCGAGGTCGGACTAAACATCCCACCGCACCGCGGCGCAAGGCCTTTGGTTCCGGTTGGTGGCACCAACCGGTACCAATGCACCCCTTTAGTTCCGGTTGGTGCCACGAACCGGTACCAATGGGCTCTGTTTCCCGCCCTTTCGGCTGCTGAAAAAGTGGCATTGGTCCCGGTTCTTGGCATCAACCAGTACGAATGCACACCTTTAGAACCGGTTTATGCCACCAACCGGGACCAATGCTCTGGCTATATAATCCCCCGCCTTCGAGCCCGCCGTTCCCATCTCGCCATTTGCAGGCTAGCATCTCAAGACGACGCTGACGCCGACACCGACGCCGTCAGGCTGCCGGATTTCGCCCCCGCCGTCGCCGACGACTTCGCCGCTCCGTTCCTCCACCGACGCCGCCGCACCGTTCCTCCGACGCCCCGTTTCCTCCACCGATGCCGCCGCCGCCCGGCCCGCGCGCCCGGCCGGCCCCTTTCTCCTCCCCACTGACGCCGCCGCCCCACATTCCTCCACGACGCCGGCCGCGCCCCGCTCCTCGATCTACGTCGCCGTCGCCTCTCGCCCACTGGTGAGTCGAGATCTTGCCGCCGACCCGCTAGCTAGAAGATAGATATAGATATAGATTAATTAATAAATAGATGATAGATATAGATAGATAGATAGATAGATAGATAGAGCAGTAGAATCAGTGCAAAATCGATAGATAAATAGATAGATAGATAGATAGATAGATAGATAGATAGATAGATAGATAGATATAATTAAATATAGATATATATAGCTAATAATAAATATATAGATATATATATAATTGATAGAGTAGAATCTGTGTATAATAGATATAGAAAGATAGCTAGATAGATAGATATATAATTTGTAAGACAAAAATACTTTGTAAGACAAAAATTTATGTAATAGATAGATAGATGTGTATAATACTTTGTATAATAGATATAGATAGTTAGCTAGTATATAGATAGATAGAAAGCCTTGACGTATTCGCTAAGTATTTTTATCTTATTTTGTTAATTTGTTAGTTAGCTAGTATATATTTTTCACTCGTTCATGTTAATAAAATTTTGCATATATTAAATAAGTTCTCGGCAATGATGCCTGGCCCGCATCCCCGTCGTCGCCGCGTAGGAGAGCACTCGTTTGATGGGATGGGCGATGTACGGGACTGGGATCCCCCGGGCTGGCACTGGGAGGTGATCTCCGAGGCGCGCCGCTTAGTGAGGAATCCGGGTCCTGTCGTCGACCCGAATCTTCTTTGGTAGCGGTCGCGTGGGCCACAGTCGGTGCGGAGACAGCCGGCCCCCGAGTGGATTGTACGCCGAAGTGTCAGGGAGGAGGACGAGCACGTCCGTCGCTACTTGGTAGCGTTGGACGCCGGGTCATGGAGGACCTGGAAGGTTCTTCAGGGATCTCATCCGAGCTACGAGTTCGTGGTGGTTCCTTCTCTTTGGGTGCCCACCTTCCACCGCATCCGACGTTGTTTACTGTATTAGTCATGTTTTTTACCGTTGTATTACTTATGAGGCACTATGCAACCTTGTTTTAAAATAGTATTGCTGTATTTTTATTCGAGTTCATAATTTTATTCTGTGTATTAACTTTGAACCAACCGGGACCTATTCTTTGTATATAATCCCCCGCCTTCCGGTCATCGTTCCCATCTCTCCATTTGGCTCAAGACGACGCCGACGATGACACCGAACTAATCTTTATATATGAACACAGAAAATGGCTGACGATGAACAACTCTTCCAGTGCCCCTATTGTGATGATAACTCGGGTCGGTGCGACAGCAGGTATCAAAAGTTGGATGGGGATGAAGAAAGATATTTCTCCCTCACGCTTAGGCGTGACTTCATAAAAATAACGGTATATATATACAACTTCTGCGTCGACATAATCCTTCTTATTTAAGCATGTTTCGCACTTAAAGTTTTTGTTTTCACGTGTAATATTTTTATAATCAACTAGCGCATCCCATGCTATGCAAGACGCCAAGTATGTGACTTTGTTAAATTCAATGATTGGCAAAAGAATGAAACAAAGGAAGTCAAACTAAAGACGACGAAACATGGTATAACTTTGAGCATTGATGTCACTAATAAATGTTGGTGCACTTATTTTGCTTGTTCAAATTGGCCTGCATTGTGCAATGCATATGCATTACAAGAGGGTATGCAAATAACCTTTGATCTTGGACCTCGCCGAGATGTATTTAAAAATAAGGATATTTGGATGCTAGTGGACGACAAGAAGCTGGTTCTATCTCAACGTGAGTTTCTTAACCAAATTTTACTTGTTTCCTTTCCTTATTTCTTTGCTTCCCAAGTTGACAACTTTGTTATAATTGCCAGTTTATCTCTATGCTCCGATGGATGTACGCAAGATATTTGATAATGCTTTCTATAATGGTGGGGTTGAGGAGCTAACCATGGATGAACAAGATGATTACATCTCCTTTCTTGAAGATGTAACTGGCTTTGCAAGCAAATCTTATACTCCATATGTTCCATTTGTTCTCAAGTTGTTACCGGTATATGTATCAAACTATATCATGGTGAGATTTTTTACTGTTCTGTCACTACTTCATCATTTTCAGAAATCTTTTGCCCTAAGATTAACTATACCGCATTACTAAGTATTTTACTCATATGTTTTCAACAGAAAATCCCGAAAAAATGTGTGCCTAGATGGATGCCTTCTAGAGGCGAGCTTACAGTTGTGGCTTACAGTTGTGGATGTCGGCGGCCATGGGAAGAACTCTTCAAGACTGACTACTCCACTGAAAGTGAACGTGATGGTGGCTCCTTAAGAATAAAAAATTGGAAACGGATAGTGGTTCGGAAGAATATAAAAGATTGGGACAAGGTCTTCTCCATATTACATTATGGAAATGAAGGTGTCTTTTGGTTTTTTTATATTTACCCTTGTGAGGATGAGTAGTCTCATAGGTGATATATATGAGGAGTCGAGGTATAATATTATGAAAATGGAACTTTGTGTTTGATATTAGCGAAGTTAAACTAGCAAAAGACCTTTGTGTGTTGGATATTAATTATGATCATGATGATATATATGAGATGAATCCTTTCTCTCCTAGATGGTGATAAGAGAGTACACAACTCTTTTTATTAGCTAGATAAAACAATATATGAAACCCCTAAATTAACCCCTGCAAAACCCCCTAAACCCCCCACCATTCACAAAAAAAAACTACCCATCCCGGTTGGTGGCATCAACCGGGACAAAAGGCCCTCCCGCCTGGGCAAGCCACAACGGCCACGTGGAGGCCCGTCTGTCCCGGTTCGTGGCCCAACCGGGACTAAAGGTTTTGGCATTAGTAACGACCCTTTAGTCCCGGTTCCGGAACCGGGACAAATGGGCCTCCGGAACCGGGACAAATGAGCCTTTTTCTACTAGTGTTTGACCAACTTTATAAAAAAACTATCAACATTCACAATACAAAACCAATACCATTAGATGCATCATGAAATAAATTGTCATATTGTATAACTTTGATATTGTAAATATTGATGTTTTTTAATATAAAGTTGATTAAACTTTATAAAATTTGACTTCAAACAAATCTTATATGTGGAGTAAAAATAAACGGAGGGAGTATTTTTTTTTCAGGGATTGTAGAGAGATATACTTAGGGGACATACTCTTGGGTGGTAATAGGTGGTGACGGCCTGCGTTGCAAAGTCCAAATTCGTTGGATCGATTTTGCACGTATCCAAAAGTAAACCAGCACCATTGCTGACGAATAGTGATAATGAACTCATTATCTCCGTTCGGGTGTATAGCGTGTACACGTAGTTTTAAATCATCGATTTTATTAACTAAATACAAAATTATTTTATAAAAAATATACGACTACATGCATACCTTATGAACCCGGTCGGAGGCGTCACCTCCTCATGCAATGGGGGTGAAACCCTAAGCACTCCGCTGCCTTCCCTTCCCTGCCGCTGAACAAATACGAGCGTCGCCGGTCAAGGGGGAGGTGGGGATCAGCTGGCCTCTCAGGTCCTGGCGCGCTGATTCGGAGGCTAGCCATCGTGTTGGGAATCAAAAGCCACTCCCGCATCCTGCATCTAGGCCTCAAGAAGGTCCAGGCATTACCAGAAGGAAGCCCTCACTGTGCTCGGCGCCAACTACCAAGCCTGACCACTCGAGGGAATAGGCATGGCGTGCTCGTTCCACCCTGGGAGTTGGGTCCAGCCGAGATGTCGCGATGACGAGGGTCACAATGGTGTGGCGGCGGACCCCCATGGTGGTAGCGATCGGGACTTTTAGCGCACAATGAGCTTCGTGGTGGTGGTTCGCGCAATCGAGGGGTGGCAATGGATCAGGATCCACCCCGATCTGTCCTTCATCTTCAGTTGGCAGCGCGGGCTATGGGCAGCGCAGGACGGTGTCCTCTGCCATGGCGGCATTGGCGACGACGTTTTGGAGGCAACGGTGTGGTGGCGGTCCTAGTGCTTTTTGTTGAATATATTAGCAATCTAGCATATGATTTAATCCACGAAATAGATAAACAATCCATGGCAATAACAAAATAGATCAAAGTAGCCATGCGATCTACTAAAACAGTAGACAAACAGATCACATCTAACATGAATACTACGGACAAAACATGTAGCATGATCTCAAACAAAGAGGAACAAATCACGTACGGTGGAGCGGGTGTGGAGTTGCTGGCGTTGGTGTCACCCATGTCGTTGATGGAGAGGCTGCCGACGTCCGGGAAGAAGTCGTCTTCGGAGAAGTAGTCGTCGTCGCTGGCAGCAGTCGCACAAGTGCGCTCCCCAAAAACCTGATCGCCCCTCTCCCGTACAGAATCACGAGAGGCGGAGTTTCAGAGGCCTGCTGTCCCTACTTGCGGTGCACGCCGGAAGAAGGGATGGAGAAGACTTGAGCGGCGGCGCAATGATCTGAAACGAGGAGGAGGAACCATATGGCGGCACGGCCAGGGTAGGGTTTGCGCTGTTTATATAGACGCAGCGGGACGGGCCGACGTGGGAGTAGAGCCCACGAAAACGACGCACCAATTAAGCATAATTAACGCGTCCGTTAACTACAATTAATGTCTCATTAATTTTTCCCGAGCTGCAAAAATATAAGCGTACGCATAGCTTTGTCCTCGGCTCGGCTCATTCCCGAAACTCGGCGCGCGCACGCGCGCGCGTCGTGACGAGGCGAGGCGAGCGAGGAGGAGGAGCGCGCGTGTAACACTTCTCTTCGCAAGCTCTTACAAGTGCTAGTGGAGCTCACCTTATAAAGAGGTGTGGCTCTCCCTCCACTAGCGAGGTGGTACTAAACTTCCCACCGGTTGCTATGCATGAATGGGCCAAGAGAATTTCAGAATTTACAATGTGGCATGGGCCAAAGGCCCACTCAGCACATATGTGTAAAATTCAGCAATCTCCCACAAAGTCTCATTGGCTCATCTCATCATTTTGTTCCAAATCATTGTTTATATACCGATGTTTCGTGGAGACTGTTAAGTTGAACTTCCACGTATAATTCATGATTCACTAGTTCACAACTTGAATAGTGGACTATGCCTTGAACTACAAGCTTTCTGTAAATCTAGTTTCACATAAATCCTTAATCGATACTGGGCTGCCGCAAGGCTTCCCCGCGGGTGGAGCTTATACGTCATACTCCAAGACCTTTCATGAGTATATTAGAGAGCACCCAACTCTCACGGACTGCGACGTTTAATAGTCAAGCTCATATAGATGTATTCCTCAAAATATGCTCTGCAGGACGACATCTTTGCTTATATACATAAGCCACTTGGAACACATTAAGATACATATCAACCTGCCATGCAGATCAGGAGAGCATTGCATCATAACGGAGTGGGGTAACCAATATAAGGATACTCTCCTCTCAGCTGTCCAACAGCTTGTCTCCTACTTCTACTTCACGGGATCTCCGATCACATAGAGTAGGTTACCACTGTGGACAACTCAAACGGTGGGTCACAAACCCATCTCCCTCGATGCATTATCTATCACATTACGTGATAGACCCTTTGTGAAGGGATCTGCCAGATTTTTAGACGTTTGGATATAATCCAATGTAATAACTCCGGAGTTCTTCAATTTCCTGACAGATTTCAGTCTCCTCTTCACATGTCTTGATGACTTCATATTATCCTTAGAACTGTTTATTTTGACGATCACAGTTTGATTATCACAGTTCATCAGGATAGCGGGTATTGGTTTTTCAACCACAGGCAAGTCTATCAAGAGCTCACGAAGCCACTCTGCTTCAACAGTTGTTGTGTCTAATGATGTAAGTTTTGCTTCCATAGTTGACCTCGTTAAGATGGTCTGCTTGCAAGACTTCCAGGAAACAGCGGCACCACCAAGTGTAAACAAATACCCACTTGTGGCTTTAATCTCATCAGCATCAGATATCCAGTTGGAATCACTATAACCCTCAAGTACCCTAGGATACCCAGTATAGTGAATCCCATAGCTCGCAGTGCCTTTCAAATAGCGCATAACTCTCTCAAGCGCATGCCAATAATCATCTCCCGGATTTGACACAAACCGGCTCAGTTTGCTAACAGAAAACGAGACGTCAGGCCTCGTGGCACTCTCCAAGTACATAAGTGAGCCAATAATCTGAGAGTATCTCAGTTGATCTCTAGCAATCTGTTTATTCTTACGAAGTAGCATGTAACACCCTGAGTTGTCTGTAACAGTAATCCTTTTCCTAATGAAAATTACTGTTGCTAAATCATTCCATGATCAAATTTGAATAAATCAAATCCAAAATGCCTTTTGTTGATATTAAAAATAATGTTGCAAATAAAACTTGTCCAAAAATTATACAACCACTTTTACTAAATCACAAATAATCAGTGGGTCATGCCCATGTGGTTATGGTATTTTATTATGCCTCTGGAAAATTCAAACAATTCAAACACCAAGCAAAACAGCACCATTTGACAATTGAATATTATAAAGAAATAGAAAATGGTTTTATTTTAAGCCTAAACTTTTTGTGGCACTCTGGAAATATACACTCCTAATTATGGACCAGGTTAGACATTTTACAAAAATACAGAGCAAT
This sequence comes from Bromus sterilis, assembly GCA_950022295.1. Taxonomy (NCBI): domain Eukaryota; kingdom Viridiplantae; phylum Streptophyta; class Magnoliopsida; order Poales; family Poaceae; genus Bromus; species Bromus sterilis. Next base: position 149,680,057 of record OX465596.1, on the reverse strand, counting down.
GGAAATAAATACAAAAGACAAAAGAAAGTCAACAAAAGAAATACAGAAAAAGCAAAATGCTAAAGCTCGCGTAAGGCGACGGCCCACCCGGCCCACTCCCCCTTCCCCACCTGCCCTCGTCCCCTCCGTCACCTGCTCCGGTGCCGTGGCGGCACCGCCGTGGCCGGCGCGCCTGCAGGCCTCCCCCACCCTCACTGTGGCCGGTGAAGGGATAAGGCAGCCCCCAGCCACCTCCTAGACACGCCCCTCCTCCATTTCCCCTCCTCCTCACCTCTCTCTTGCCCGGGAAAATTTACCCGAGCGCCATCGTCGCCGTTGCCGTGGCCGCACGCGGCCAACGGCCACTACCACCTACGCCACCGTGTCCAACCTCTGCACCGTCGTCGTCTTCATCGAGTCCAGGAAGGAATCGAGTCGGGATCCCTCCCTCGCCTCGCCCTCGTCTTCGTTCCCCGCTCCGGCCGCCGCGATCTCGTCGTTGATTCCGGCCTCGTCGCGCCTCCCCCAAGCTTGCTGCCCTCCCCTACGCCTCCGCCGTGAGCTCCTCTACCCCCTCCTAGTCTTCCCGTGGCCTCCCGTTCGCCGTAGCCTCCCCGCCATTGGAGCTGTAGCTCCTCGCCGCCGGTTGTCGTCACCACCGTGGTCTAGCTCACGCTTATGGCGCGCCAAGCGTGTCGTTCGGCTTAGGATGCTCCAATTTACTTCACGCGCTAGCGCATGCTCGAGTTTTCGCACGGAAACATCGTCGTCGTCTTCGCAGCTTCCGCCCACCACCAAACCTTGACGCCGGCACCGATTCCGGCGCCCCCCGGGACAAACCTCACCACCATTGGACGCGGCCTTCTCCCAGCTTTCGATTGCGCCCTCCCACGCCCTCTCCTATGCCCTATACCGTGCACACGCACGAGCTCGCCGCCGGCCATCACCGCCGGTGAGATCCGATGCCACTGGCCAGTGGGCCCTTCACGTCAGGGGGTAACTAACCCCTAACCCCGCCCCCTCCTGACACTGACAGTGGGCCTGCCCCCCCCCCCCTAATCCCCTCTGGTTAATTAAAACAAACAAAAAATTGTTAGTTTACCCCCACTGACACTGACATGTGGGCCCAGGCAACTGATTTAATCACTGAATTTATTTAGCTGTTAAATCAACACATGTGTCCATGACATGTGGCCCCCACTGGGTTAATTGATATATAAAATGTTTTAGTTAATAATCAGAGGCTGACTGGTGGGACCAGAGGCTTTTCTGATTTATTAAAATGTTTTATAAATAAACAGAGGCTGACATGTGGGTCCCACATGTCAGGCACTGTTTTGGATAATGTTTTGGATCATGTTGGAATTTAATAATAAAAGAAATTCAGAAAATCATTTAAATGATTTAAACTTTGAAATTCAATAACTTTTAACCCGTAACTTAGATTCAAAAACTTTATACATGAAAATTGATCAGAAAAATATAACGAATACGAATACGCTATCCGTATGTTTATCACACCCCTCTAACACAACGAACATCGAATCGTCCCCCTCCGGACCGACTGTCCGATAAATTGTCCGGTACTGCTAAAGTACCCGGATGAATTTATTTCGAACACGAATGTTTCTCAGAATAGATCAACTAGCACGGATACACCCCCCTTATGTTTGTTCGGTACCCACGACACCTCCGGCTTGATCCTTCCCCCCCCCTCCGGACACCCTGTCCGGTAATCACCCGGAGCCGGTAGTTCATCCTCAAATGAACTTCCGTTCGGAGCAACGTGCATTGCACTGCGTTAGAACACCGTTAAAATTTCATCTGTCATGACATGCATCTGTTTGTATATGTTTGCTGTGTATTTACTGTTTCTTCCCCCCCCCCTAATCTCCGGTAGACCCCGCTGCTGCCGTTGACTACACCGCTGCTGAGTACGACTACTTCGTCGACGACCCTACCTCTACCGTCGAGCTTCCAGGCAAGCAGAGCCATTCTCTTCCCCAGATATCTCCTATCTTTCCGTACATTTCTTGCACTAGGCATTGTTACTGCTGCTGCTACGTTACAATCCTATTCAATTGCATAACCTGTCATTGTCGCCCCTTGATGTGCCTTCATTATCCTATGCTGCCTATAAATATATATATATATATGATATTCAGCAGTGAGCCCTGCGCATTGTTAGCTAGGATTAGATAGGGGGCCGTGGTCACTCAGGGGAGTGAACGCGCTTACAATTATTATAACTGCACAGGTACGGTACAATGCAGACACCGCCTCAGGCCCCTACCTCGGCTCTGCCGAGCCACCACCAAGTGTGAGCTATCAAGGAGAAATCCTTGTACTCCACTTGTTGCTGACTCTGTATAGCCACTCTAGGTACCTGAGCAACGGTTGTCCTTCAGGTAAGAAGTCGGGCGACCCAACGGTGCCCGCGAGAGGTATTGCGACGGGACGACAGGGAGGGTATGACCAGTGTACCGGTGTGCTTGGCCCCTTATCGTTGGCCGGGAGAGTTACCAACCCACGAAAGTCGAGCTCCTCCAGGAGCACACGCGAGACAAGGTAAGGAGACGGTTCACCTTGTTGGTAACCGCAGAGACTTGCTGGGACGACAGGGCAGGCACCGATGTACTGGTGGTCCTGGCTGTTGTCGTTGTCCGCGGGTCAGTTAAGTCGAGGCAACGATAACGGTTGTCACGCAGTTTAATTAAAATGCTAACTGCTGCAGTGGATGTCTTGAGTTGGCTATATGCCATGTACGCACTACCTACCCGTGGGAATTACGAGTTATGGGCTCCTCTGCTTCGTAGTGTCGTCCGAGGACTCTTCGGACGTCAGCAGTACTGCGGGCTGATTGCCAGGAAGTGGTGTTGTCTTATTTGCTCGCGCGGTGGTGTCTTATTTGGATTTGTTTTAACTTCACCGGCCAGTCACGCACCATGCAGGAGTACGTTCGGGTTGGGGTCCAAGGCCCGGCGTACTTAGGATTTAGACCGGCGGATGGCCTCTCTGTTGAGTTTGAAAGATGGGCTACGAAGTGTCGGATAGCCTCGGTGGAGCGTTCCCTAACAAGGTTCCCGCCACCCTGGAGATCCGTGCGTGTAGTGTAACACAAGTGCACCCCTGCAGGGAAGATTAATCTATTCGAATAGCCGTGTCCACGGTAACAGGACGCTTTATGTTGAAGCTGGATCTTATCACTACAAAGTATTATTATTAAACTGTATGGTTCCGGGTTTTCTTCCTCGCTGGGATGTCGAGGAGGTGAACTCGGAGGCATTGCTAATTATTACAACTTATTATTATACAATGATGCAGCAACTTCTGATGCATTGTTACTTTATGCTTTATATAAACTGTTGGCTGATTCTTACCTCATGCTGCAAGACATCGTCGGAAGATGCCAGTCGTCGTTAGGCCTAGCTTCTTACCCTTGCTCTGGATTTCTGTCTTTCAGTCCACTATATAAAGCCTCTTCTTTCCGTTGATACAATGCATAATGCTTAGTAGCGGACTTAAGACTCGCGGGTATGCTAGATACTCACCTTTTCTTTATTTCCCCTTTTTCGCTTTGCCAGATCGGCCGCTGCAGCCGACGTTGGAGCCCAGGAACAGGAGTACCCCGGAGGCGACTACTACGACGTCGAGTTCCCCGTTGACTAGGAGTAGTTTGGTGGATCCCAGGCAGGAGGCCTCGCCTTTTCGATCTGTATCTCTGATGTGATTTGTGCTAGCCTTCTTAAGGCAAAACTTGACTAACTATGTCTGTACTCAGATATTATGGCTTGTATGACTTATGTATTCGGGTCCGCGTGACCCCCCCCTTTATTGTAACATATATGTTTATCCTTTTGTGTTTAGTGTTGTGCTGTGATATTCTCATCGTGGCACCCTAATCTCAGTCGTGTACCCTGCGTGTATGATTACTGTACACGGATTGATTTTAGGGGCGTCACAAGTTGGTATCAGAGCCGACTGCCTGTAGGAAGCCACCCCACCACTACTTGGTCGAAGTTGAGTCTAGACTTTGAAAAAACTATTTTGCTAACTTAATATTTGGTTACGGGCCCACATCGATGTCACTACGTGTGATATCTATGGTAGTAGGATTCTTTTCTCCTTACCTATGCTCTGGGAATCTGCTCTCTTATCCTTGCTGGTAAGTTTTACAAACTCTGACATTAGGATCACGTTCTTTTGATTCCATCCGGCGTTTTGGTGCTTCCCCATTGATTGAGTCATGTCGCAGGAGTTCTACCCCAGGTCCCGGACCGCGGATCCCATTCTCATTCTGGGCAGGCCGCGCGTCCTTTGGAATTAACTCCTGTGGCCAACAGTTTTCTTGCGGCGTGATTGACATAGTGGAATCTATGTCGCGTCGTGTAATCCTTACCGCGGTCTGCGCGCCGCCTAGTGGGTCCTTTTTACTTAATTTCTACGATGTTACGCTGCCCGATTTTTGATTGACTCTGTGTGTAAATGTGTATGTCTTATATGACTACTCCTATATATATCCGCGCCTCCTCTTCGTTGTCGTTTTACTTCAGGCTTGATTTCGTTATCTCGTTAAATTTTCATCGCTGAAATACCCCTGTTAAATTCTAGCAGGATGGCTGGTCGTGGTGGTCGTGGTCGTGGTCGTGGTGCCAACGACCCACCTCCGCCGCCAGATTACATGGCCGGGATGATGCAGCAGTTTGAGCTGAACCTTCAGTTCATGGAGAATGTCATGGCTCAGTTCCCCCAGCCGAATCAGAATGGGCACCACCATCAGCATGCCACCGTGACTCTGCACGACTTCACCCGCCTCAACCCCACTATGTTCCGCAACACTGTTCAGTCGTTGGATGCTGATGACTGGCTTCACGACATCACTCACGAGCTGGAGTCTGTTAATGTAGATCCAGCCGACTATGTGAACTTTGCATCTTATCATCTGAAAGGCGCCGCTGCTCAGTGGTGGAGCACCCACAAGCGTTCACTGCCAGTTGGATAAGTCATCACTTGGGATGAATTTCAGTCTGCCTTTCACGCCCGCTACATTCCTCAGGGGATCATGGATCGTAAGGCGGAAGAATTTCGCAACCTCACTCAGGGCGACATGACTGTTGAAGCCTATCAGCGCGAGTTCCTCAACCTCTCTCGCTATGCGGAGAAGAGATCACCACTGATGCTCGCAGGCAGCAGAAGTTCCGTCGTGGCCTCAATCCAGACCTCAGGCTCGCTCTTGCCGTTCATGATTTCGCCAACTTCGCCACCATGGTGAACAAGGATATCACCGTCGAGACTGCCCAGATGGAGCACAAGAACTCTCTGAAGCGTTATCGTGATGTTGGCTCATCTCCGGGCGCAACGCAGAAGCGTCGTATCTGGCTCCCTACCAGTGTGACCCATTCACCTGTCCCTTCTCCAAGGCCGTCTTATGCTGCACCCCGTCTGCCTCCGCCACCGCAGATGCCAAGAGCTCTGCCTGCACCACCCAATGCTACACCCCTTCGTCCTCAGGATGGACTATGATTCACGTGCCGCCAACCCGGACATTTTTCTCGAGAGTGCCCCCAGAAACAGAAGCAACTGGGAGTTCACCCTACTGGCCGCGGAAATGGCGTGGAAACAACAGGACCCCCAACTATAATACTGGGTCTGCTGCTCATGCTCGTGGTCATGCTAACAACATCAATGTTGAAGAAGCTCAGCAACAACCCTCTACCGTGATGGGTACCCTTCTCGTTAATTCCGTACCTGCTACTGTTTTATTTGATATAGGAGCATCACATTCATTCTTGTCAGAAGCATTTGCATTGTCGCATAACTTTATGCTAGAAAAGATGAACCCACCGATGGTTGTCCGCACCCCGATAGGCCATTCCCACACCTCCAAGATCGTGCCCGGAACCATTGTTAAAATTGAAGGGATTGAACTCCTTGCTTACCCCATCGTTCTGAAGTCTTCCACCATAGACCTCATTCTGGGAATGGATTGGTTGAAATTTCACGATGCCGCACTTTATTGTGGCACCAAGTCTGTCCAACTTTTTCACCCCTCCGGCGAGATTGTTAACCACACCACCCGAGTTACCCGTAATGCTGAAACACAGATATTTATTATGAATTCTTTGAATACCGCCCCCCTCGAAGGCATCGAGAACGTTCCAGTCGTTCGCGATTTTCCCGACGTCTTCCCAGAAGAACTGCCGGGAATATCCCCGATCAAAGAAGTCGAATTTGTCATCGACTTGAAGCCCGGCACCACCCCTATTGCCAAGCATCCTTACAAGATGCCGCCATATGAACTCCTTGAACTTAAGGAGGAAATCGACAAGGCACTTCAGAAAGGATTCATTCGCCCCAGTTCCTCAGCTTGGGGAGCACCTTCGCTTTTTGTCAAGAAGAGCGATGGGACAAACCGATTGGTCCAAGATTATCGGCCCATTAACCAAGCCACCATCCAGAACAAATACCCACTTCCCCGGATCAACCATCTGTATGATCAACTTGCCGGATCGAAGGTGTTTTCTAAACTCGACTTGAGGTTGGGTTATCACCAAATCCGAGTCCGTGATGAGCACATTCCGAAGACTGCCTTCATTACTCGCTATGATTCATACGAGTACACCGTCATGTCCTTTGGCTTAACCAATGCTCCAGCCACCTTCTACAGATTGATGAATTATATTTTCATGGAGTACCTCGACCAGTTCGTCGTGGTTTATCTGGATGATATATTGATATATTCCAAGAATGAAGCAGAACATGTTGAACATCTTCGTCTTATACTGGAGAAGCTTCAAGAACACAAACTCTGCACTAAGTATTCTAAGTGTGAGTTCTGGCTTCCCGAAGTAACCTACCTTGGACATGTGATTTCCAAGGATGGCATTGCCGTCACCCCAGAACGTATCCAGGCTATTCTTGACTGGACTACTCCCAAGACCGTCAAGCAAGTCCGCAGTTTCCTCGGGCTCGCTAGCTATTGTCGCCGTTTCGTCGAGAACTTCTCCAAGATTTCCAGGCCCCTGACTAATCTGCTTCACAAAGGCGTCAAGTTTGAGTGGACAGTTAAATGTCAAGAAAGTTTCCAAGCGCTCAAGGACAAGCTAACTTCTCCCCGGTGCTCGCTCCCCCCGATACTCAGAAGGACTTCGTGATATATTGCGACGCGTCTCGTCAAGGATTAGGTTGTGTCCTAATGCAAGAGCGCAAAGTGATTGCTTATGGCTCTCGTCAGTTGCGTGCTCACGAAGACAAATATCCAACACATGATCTCGAATTGGCAGCAGTAATTTATGCATTGAAGCTGTGGCGACATTACCTCGTCGGTAATCGTTGCGAGGTCTACACCGATCACCAAAGTCTGAAGTACATGTTTACTCAGCCAGACCTAAATCTTCGTCAACAATGATGGCTCGAGACAATAGCCGACTTCAACATGGATATTTCGTATACCCCTGGCAAGGCTAACGTGATGGCCGATGCCTTGAGCCGCAAAGCTTACTGTTCTGAACTTGAAGTTCAGGTACAACAACCACATCTGTATGAAGAGCTTCGCAAGCTGAACCTCGAGATTGTTCCTCAAGGTTACGTTAACAACCTGGTTCTCGAGTCAAAACTCGACGCCCTCATCAAGAGTAGGCAGCCTCTTGACGCTGACATTGTGAAGATCAAGCAAGACATCGCAGAAGGAAAGCCCTCCTCTTTTACCATTGATGCCAATGATGGTGATACTGTGTACTTCAAGGGCCGCTTAGTAGTTCCTGTGAGCTCGGCCATTATTAACTGTGGTCCGGATATCATGGAAGAAGCCCATAATTCTCCCTTGTCAATCCACCCTGGCAGTACCAAGATGTATAAAGACCTTCGTCAACGGTACTGGTGGCCTTACATGAAGCAAGACATCGCCCGCTATGTTTCTCACTGTGACGTTTGCAGTCGCGTCAAGGACGGACATCAAAAACCTGTTGGCTGGTTGCAACCACTCCCTCCTCCTGATTGGAAGTGGGACAAAGTCGAAATGGACTTCGTCACCGGTTTTCCTAAGTCACAGAAAGGTAACGATGCGATCTTTGTCGTCATCGACCGATTCTCCAAGATTGCTCACTTCCTGCCGGTCAAGGAGAGGAACACTGCTAGTCAGTTAGCACACTTGTATATCTCCCGGATTGTGTCACTCCACGGTATTCCGCTGGAGATCAGTTCAGACCGTGGCAGCCTTTTCACCTCACGATACTGGAATAGTTTCATGGAAGCCTTCGGGACTCGTCTGTCTCTCAGCACCGCTTATCACCCCCAGTCGCAAGGCCAAGTTGAACGAGTCAATCAAGTGCTGGAAGACATGCTTCGCGCTTGTGTCCTTTCATTCGGCATGAAATGGGAGGAATCTCTCCCGTACGCGGAATTCTCGTACAACAATAGCTATCAGGCTAGCTTGAAGATGGCCCCCTTCGAAGTTCTATACAGACGTAAATGTCGAACCCCCCCTGAATTGGTCAGGAACTGGGGAACGATCCTACTTCGGACCGGATCTTGTCCAATAAGCTGAAGATCAGGTTCGCATTGTGTAAGAAAATCTCAAGGCTGCACAGTCTTGTCATAAGAGCAACTATGACCGCAAACACCGGGAAATGGAGTATCAACCTGGTGAATACGCTTACCTCCGTGTCACTCCCATAAGGGGCATTCATCGCTTCGGTATCAAGGGCAAGTTGGCTCCTCGCTACATTGGCCCGTTCCGTATCCTTTCCAGGAGTGGACCCGTGGCATACCGGTGCGAATTGCCGTCGAACCTCTCCCAAGTCCACGATGTCTTCCACGTATCTCAACTCCGTCGCTGCTTCAAGGATCCTATCCGCAAAGTGGAACATGATATGATTGAGCTGCAGCAAGACTTGACTTATCGAGAACATTCGAGCCGCATTCTTGATCAGTCGGAACGCAAAACCCGCAACAATACCGTCAAATTCCTCAAGGTTCAGTGGTCAAATCATTCTGAAGATGAAGCCACTTGGGAACGTGTAACACCCCCAGATCAGTAACAGTAATCACTACAGTGATTCCACTGTTAGTGATCATTACTGTTGATAATCAAGCCTTGATCACCTTGATCATAGCTCTGTCAGATTCTCACCCTGATAAAATTTTCAGATTATAAGCTGGCCCCAAGAATGGTGGATGCATGTCCATCACCCTGATCTTGGTTAAACCAAATCCCCCAGGTCATTTGAATGATCCCAAGGCCATGATGATTATGGAACCAATGTTGGGTTATCAAAATTTCTATTGGTTTCAAAATGGAAATGAAAGTTATAATAAACCCTAAGTAATGCAACCACTTTTAATAGTTGCAAATAATCAGTAGGTCACCTTAAGTGTTTAGGGTTTAATTAAAATGGTATAGGAATAATATTTAAAATAAAAACAATAGTTAGGAATTGTTAAATGGCCATGGTAAATTTAATAAACAAGTAGGAATTTTAAATGCACTAAAAATTGTGAAACCAATTTTATAAAATGCCTAAAAATCAGTAGGTCTTATAAATATTGGTATGTGAATTTATAAAGGTATTTAAATAATTCAATTTAATGATAACAGTAGCAAAACAGCACCAAAAAGCCTTTTAAAATAAATAACAATATGCAAATGAATTTTATTGTGGACCAAACTTTTTGTGGCATCATGTTAAAGTGTAACACTAATATAGGTGCAATTATAACATTTTACAAAATTCAAAACCTAGCTAAAATAAATTAAAACAGAAAAGAAATAGAACAAAAAAGAAAGGAAACAAAAAAATGAAAAAAACCCCTAATCCCGCCTAGGGCGCAAGCCCACCCCAGCCCACCTACCCCCATCCCCTACCTCTCACCTGCCCCCCCCCCCCACCCCGTACACACAGGACGTGGCCATGGCAGAGGCCATGTCGGACCCCCTTTCCCCCCTCACCTGCTCCCCCTCTCCCCTCTGGATAACCCCCCCTTGCCCCTCCCTCGCACCCACACCCCCCATTCTTCCCCTCGCTCCTCCTCCGTGCTCTCCGTAGCGATCGAGCTCCCGCCGTGGACATGCCGCCGCCGCACGCGCGGCCAACGGCATCGCCTCGGCGTTCCTTGGTGTCTGTTGGCCGCCTAGTGCTCGTCTCCTCCACCCCCGTAAGGGAATCGGCCCTAAACACCGCGCGGACGCCGCCCCGGTCGTCTTCCCCGACTGCGGCCGACGTGACCCCGCCGCTCGATCCGCGCCGCTCCGGCCCCTCCAGCTCCCCCCACGGCAACCCCAAGCATCGCGGTGAGATCCCCGTCCTGCGGGGCCCGTTTTCCCCATCCCTTTCGTTGCTAGCCGCTGTTCCCGCGCACTGCGAGCTCCGGCGCCGCCCGGCTCGACGTGGCCGCCGTTCTGGTCCGGCTCAGCTCACACAAATGGCCAGAACGGGTGCGGCTCCTCGCGTGCGTCTCGTACGGTCCAGCACGCCCCGCCTGGAACCCCCCCCCCCCCGGTGCGTGCGCCTCGCCACGCCGTGGCCTCGCCGTGCTCTGCCCCGGCACGGGCACGGGCGCAGGCACGGGCACGGCTAACCGGGGGCTAACCCCTCTGACTAGAGGGCCCCACCACCCCCTAACCCCCTAGTTAACAGATAACCCCCCCCCCCTTGGGTGACTGACAGTGGGCCCAAGGCCATTTAAATTAGAACTAATAAAAAAATGTTAGATATTAACCCCTCTGTGAGTATGACATGTGGGCCCTTGCCCCTTTAATCTAATTAAAATGTTTAATTAACCACTGTGTCAATGACACATGGGTCCCACCTGTAAGTTAATTAATTAACTGATTTAATTTAGCCATGTTAGACTTACATGTGGGACCCCACTGATATTTGAATTTAATTAAATATTTTATTAGCATGTGAGGCTGACCAGTGAGTCCCACTGGTCAGGTTTGACCAGTCAACCCTCTATGGATAATGTTTAGGATAATGTTTAATAAATAATAAAAGGAAATCCAGAAAATCATTTAAATTGATTTAAACTTTGAAATTCAATAACTTTTAAACCGTAACTCGGATTCAAAAACTTTATACATGAAAATTGATCAGAAAAATATAACGAATACGAATACGCTTTCCGTATGTCTACCACAACCCCCTAACACAACGAACATCGAACATTCCCCCTCCGGACCGACTGTCCGGTAAATTGTCCGGTACTGATAGAGTGCCCGGATGAATTTATTCCGAACACGAAAGTTGTCCGGAATGGTTCAAATAGCACGGATACACCCCCCTTATGTTGTTCCGGTAACCACGACACCTCCGGCTTGATCCTTCCCCCTCCGGACACCCTGTCCGGTAATCACCCGGAGCCGGTAGTTCATCCCCAGATGAATTCCCGCTCCGAGCATATTGCCTTGCACTGCGTTAGAATACCGTTAACATTTCATCTATCATGTCATGCATCTGTTTATATATGCTTACTGTGTATTTACTGTTTCTTCCCCCCCCCCCTTAATCTTCGGTAGACCCCGCTGCTGCCGTCGACTACACCGCTGCTGAGTACAACTACGTCGTCGACGACCCTACTACTACCGTCGAGCTTGCAGGCAAGCAGAGCCATTCTCTTCCCCAGATATCGCCTATCTTTCCGTAAATTTCTTGCACTAGGCATTGTTACTGCTGCTGCTACGATTACAATCCTATTCAACTGCATAGCCTGAATTTTGTCGCCCCTTGATGTGCCTTCCTTTGTCCTATGCTGCCTATTATTATTGTGCATTATTCAGCAGTGAGCCCTGCGCATTGTTAGCTAGGATTAGATAGAGGGCCGTGATCACTCCGGGGAGTGGACGCGGATACTTATATTATGACTGCACAGGTACGGTACAATGCAGACACCGCCTCAGGCCCTACCTGGGTTATGCCTAGTCACCTCAAGTGTGAGACATCAAGGAGTAATCCTTGTACTCCACTCGAGGCTGACTTTGTCTTACCGTCATAGGGTCCTGTAAGCGAGTGTCCTTCAGGTAAGAAGTCGGGCGACCCAAAGGTGCCCGCGAGAGGTATTGCGACGGGACGACAGGGAGGGCACGACCAGTGTACCGGTGTGCTTGGCCCCTGATCGTTGGCCGCGAGAGTTACCAACCCACGAAAGTCGAGCTCCTCCAGGAGCACACGCGAGACAAGGTAAGGAGACGGTTCACCTTGTTGGTAACCGCAGTGACTTGGTGGGACGACAGGGCAGGCACCGATGTACTGGTGGTCCTGGCTGCTATCGTTGTCCGCGGGTCGGTTAAGTCGAGGCAACGATAACGGTTGTCACGCAGGTTAATTAAAATGCTAAATGGTTCAGTGAATGTCTTGAGTTGGCTATATGCCATGTACGCACTACCTACCCGTGGGAATTACGAGTTATGGGCTCCTCCGCTTCTTAGTGTCGTCCGAGGACTCTTCAGACGTCAGCAGTACCGCGGCCTGCGCCGGGAAGTGGTGTTGTCTTATTTGCTCGAGCGGGGTGTTTTATTTGGATTTGCTTCAACTTCACCGGCCAGCCTCGCACCGTGCAGGAGTACGTCGGGGTTAGGGTCCAAAGCCCCGCGTACATAGGATATAGTCCGGCGGATGTCCTCTCTGTTGAGTTTGAAAGATGGGCTAGGAAGTGTCGGATAGCCTCGGTGGAGCGTTCCCTAACAAGGTTCCCGCCACCCTGGAGATCCGTGCGTGTAGCGTAACACAAGTGCACCCCTGCAGGGAAGATTGATCTATCGATAGCCGTGTCCGCGGTAACAGGACGCTTTATGCTGAAGCTGGACCTTACCACTAGAAACTATTATTTATTAAACTGTATGGTTCCGGGTTCTCTTCCTCGCGGGGATGTTGAGGAGGTGAACTCGGAGGCATTGTTAATTATTACAACTTATTATTATTCAATGGTGCAGCAACTTCTGCTTCATTGTTACTTTACTGTTTATATAACTGTTGGCTGATTCTTACCTCATGCTGCAAGACATCGTCGGAAGATGCTAGTCTTCGATAGGCCTAGCTTCTTACCCTTGCTCTAAATTTCTGTCTTCAGTCCACTATATACAGCCTCTTCATTCCGTTGATACAATGCATAGTGCTTAGTAGCGGACGTAAGACTCGCGGGTATACTAGATACTCACCTGCTTTATTTCCTTTACTGTTTTGCCTGATCGGCCGCTGCAGCCGACGTTGGAGCCCAGGAGTAGGAGTACCGCGGAGGCGCCTACTACGACGTCGAGTTCCCCGTTGACCAGGAGTAGTACTGTGGATCCCGGGCAGGAGGCCTCGCCTTTTCGTTCTGTATCTCTGATGTGATTTGTGCTAGCCTTCTTAAGGCAAAACTTGACTAACTATGTCTTTACTCAGATATTATGACTTGTATGACTTATATATTCGGGTCCGCGTGACCCCTCTATTGTAACATATTTGTTTATCCTTTTGTGTTTAGTGTTGTGCTGTGATATTATCACCGTGGCACCCTAATCTCAGTCGTGTACCCTGTGTGTATGATTACTGTACACGGTCTGATTTTGGGGGCGTCACAGAACGCGAAGATCGCCTTCGCGATGAATACCCTGATCTTTTCCTCGCTACCACTTAAATTCTCGGGACGAGAATTCTTGTAGTGGGGGAGATTTGTAACACCCTCAGTTGTCTGTAACAGTAATCCTTTTGCTAATGACAATTACTGTTGCTAAATCATGCCATGATCAAATTTGAATCAAATCAAATCCAAAATGTCTTTTGTTGATATTAAAAATAATGTTGCAAATTAAACTTGTCCAAAAATTATACAACCACTTTTATTAAATCACAAATAATCAGTGGGTCATGCCCATGTGGTTATGGTATTTTATTATGCCTCTGGAAAATTCAAACAATTCAAACACCAAGCAAAACAACACCATTTGAGAATTGAATATTATAAAGAAATAGTAAATGGTTTTTTTTTAAGCCTAAACTTTTTGTGGCACTCTGGAAATATACACTCCTAATTATGGACCAGGTTAGACATTTTACAAAAATGCAGAGCAATGGAAATAAATACAAAAGACAAAAGAAAGTCAACAAAAGAAATACAGAAAAAGAAAAATGCTAAAGCTCGCGTAAGGCGATGGCCCACCCGGCCCACTCCCCCTTCCCCACCTGCCCCCGTCCCCTCCGTCACCTGCTCCGGTGCCGTGGCGGCACCGCCGTGGCCGGCGCGCCTGCAGGCCTCCCCCACCCTCTCTGTGGCCGGGGAAGGGATAAGGCAGCCCCCAGCCACCTCCTGGACATGCCCCTCCTCCATTTCCCCTCCTCCTCACCTCTCTCTCGCCCGGGAAAATTTACTCGAGCGCCGCCGTCGCCGTTGCCGTGGCCGCACGCGGCCAACGGCCACTACCACCTACGCCACCGTGTCCAACCTCTGCACCGTCGTCGTCTGCATCGAGTCCAGCAAAGAATCGAGCCGGGAGCCCTCCCTCGCCTCGCCCTCGTCTTCGTTCCCGCTCTGGCCGCAGTGAACTTGTCGTCGATTCCGGCCTCATCGCGCCTCCCCCAAGCTTGCTGCCCTCCCCTACGCCTCCGCCGTGAGCTCCTCTACCCCCTCCTAGTCTTCCCGTGGCCTCCCGTTCGCCGTAGCCTCCCGCGCCATTGGAGCCGTAGCTCCTCGCCGCCGGCTGTCGTCGCCACCGTGGTCTAGCTCACGCTTATGGCGCGCCAAGCGTGACGTTTGGCTTAGGATGCTCCCATTTACTTCACGCGCTAGCGCACGCTCGAGTTTTCGCACGGAAACTTCGTCGTCGTCTTCGCAGCTTCCGCCCGCCGCCAAACCTCGACGCCGGCACCGATTCCGGCGCCCCCCCAGCTTTCTCCCAGCTTTCGATTGCGCCCTCCCACGCCCTCTCCTATGCCCTATACTGTGCACACGCACGAGCTCGCCGCCGGCCATCACCGCCGGTGAGATCCCATGCCACTGGCCAGTGGGCCCTTCATGTCAGGGGGTAACTACCTACCCGTGGTTCATCCCAGGTTAATTAAAATGCTAAATGGTTCAGTGCATGTCTTGAGTTGGCTATATGCCATGTACGCACTACCTACCCGTGGGAATTACGAGTTATGGGCTCCTCTGCTTCGTAGTGTCGTCCGAGGACTCTTCAGACGTCAGCAGTACTGCGGGCTGATTGCCGGGAAGTGGTGTTGTCTTATTTGCTCGCGCGGTGGTGTCTTATTTGGATTTGTTTTAACTTCACCAGCCAGTCACGCACCGTGCAGGAGTACGTTCGTGTTGGGGTCCAAGGCCCGGCGTACTTAGGATTTAGACCGGCAGATGGCCTCTCTGTTGAGTTTGAAAGATGGGCTACGAAGTGTCGGATAGCCTCGGTGGAGCGTTCCCTAACAAGGTTCCCGCCACCCTGGAGATCCGTGCGTGTAGTGTAACACAAGTGCACCCCTGCAGGGAATATTAATCTATTCGAATAGCCGTGTCCACGGTAACAGGACGCTTTATGCTGAAGTTGGATCTTACCACTACAAACTATTATTATTAAACTGTATGGTTCCGGGTTTTCTTCCTCGCTGGGATGTCGAGGAGGTGAACTCGGAGGCATTGCTAATTATTACAACTTATTATTATACAATGATGCAGCAACTTCTGCTGCATTGTTACTTTATGCTTTATATAAACTGTTGGCTGGTTCTTACCTCATGCTGCAAGACATCGTCGGAAGATGCTAGTCTTCGTTAGGCCTAGCTTCTTACCCTTGCTCTGGATTTCTGTCTTTCAGTCCACTATATACAGCCTCTTCTTTCCGTTGATACAATGCATAATGCTTAGTAGCGGACGTAAGACTCGCGAGTATGCTAGATACTCACCTTTGCTTTATTTCCCCTTTTTCGCTTTGCCTGATCGGCCGCTGCAGCCGACGTTGGAGCCCAGGAGCAGGAGTACCCCGGAGGCGACTACTACGACGTCGAGTTCCCCGTTGACCAGGAGTAGTTCGATGGATCCCAGGCAGGAGGCCTCGCCTTTTCGATCTGTATCTCTGATGTGATTTGTGCTAGCCTTCTTAAGGCAAAACTTGACTAACTATGTCTGTACTCAGATATTATGGCTTGTATGACTTATGTATTTGGGTCCGCGTGACCCCCCCCCCCCTCCCCCTTTATTGTAACATATATGTTTATCCTTTTGTGTTTAGTGTTGTGCTGTGATATTCTCACCGTGGCACCCTAATCTCAGCCGTGTACCCTGCGTGTATGATTACAGTAAACAGATTGATTTTGGGGGCATCACATAGCACGCTAGGATCATATGGTGTTGGAGAGGGCTTACAGTCGCTATACCCAAAACGACTTAAGACCTTTTCCACATACTGAGACTGAAGCAGAGTAATCCCACCATCATCATCTCTTAGTAGCTTGATGTTCAAGATAAGATCAGCTACCCCCAGATCTTTCATCTCAAAGCAGCGAGATAAGAAATCCTTGACCTCCTTGATTAAATCGAGGTTGGTCCCAAAAATTAATATGTCGTCGACATATAGACAAAGAATGACTTTCTCGCCCCCACCATGGTGATAGTACACACACTTGTCGGCCTCGTTTACAACAAAACCTTCAGCAGTTAAAGTCCTTTCAAACTTTTCGTGCCACTGCTTAGGAGCTTGCTTAAGGACTACAACGACTTCCATAACAAAATGGCATTCTCCCAACCGAAAAAACCGAATGCACAGGCGCGGGCGCGGGGCGGTGAGCGCACGCGGCGAGCTCAAGCCCACCGGCGGCCTGGTGCGGTGGCGGACGGACGGACTAGCTTCTCCGCGCGAGGCGTCGACTCCTCGAGGATCCTGGGTCCCGGCTGCTGCGGTTGAGGTAGGGCACCGCCGTGCCTGAGCAGTAGGGCGCTAGACGCTGGTGGAGCACAGGAGCAGGGCGCCGCTGCCGCTTTTCGCGTGCGTGAGGGCCGATGGGGGCGAGGCGTCGAGGCATGAGTGTGTGAGTACGGGACGGGAGTGGGACTAAGGTTGGACTTGGAGACTTGAAGTTGGGTTGGGCCTGCCTGAGGAGTGGAGTGGAAATGACATTGGGCTGGCCGGCTGGGCTTCTTTCGGTTTTTTATCGGTTAACCGGTTTTTTCGGTTTTAAAACCTAAATAACCGAACTCCATATGGTTTTGTATTTTGGAAATTGAAACCTAAACCGAAAACTGATAAAACCTAAATTTCGGTTTCGATTCCGTTTTTTCGTTCGGTTTTCGGTTTCGATTCGGTTTTGCACCAATCCAAAAGGCAGCGAGCGATGCTACGGTGAGTGAATGAACAAGCCAAGGAGAAAAAGGACCAAAGAAACAAGAAAGCTACGTAAAAGAGAAAGAAAGGAGTCTCGTCAGGGCAACTTCTTTGTCTCACTCCCTGCACGCATTGAAACCAGCGATATTCTTTCCCTTTCCTTCCCGTCCCCATCACCTCATTCATCATGTCCTAGTTACTAGTAGAATGCCCATGCGTTGCTACGGGCTTTTCAAAATTTTTTAACTATATATATTTGTATTATTGTATAAAACTCATTGACTTTTTGGCCTTTTTCATTGACAATGCCTTGGAAACTTGTCGATAGATTCCTTTTAACATCGACACAATTCATGTTCATCTTTCTCATAATCAATAAAAATAAACATATATAGAAAATACACCTTTTGTATTATCATGAGCAACACATATACAAGAACAATTATTTGTATGCATCTTTTCCGATTGTGTAAAACTCAACGAATTTTCAATCCGATCCATCATAGTTATGCTAGTGATATTGTAATCAGAATTTTGAAAGCATCATCGTTAGCCATCGGTTTCTTATCTTTGATATACATATATAAACATATAAACATATATTAAAATCTAAAAATTAAAATTAAAAACTCATATAAAATATACATATTTATTGGCCAGTAGCTAGATGCAAGCATTTGACCATTTTTAATCATATTGAGTGGCATTGTGCTTTTTAGTAGAATGAATCGCAGCCCACTTTTAATAACATGTAGGCTCATATATAAATCACTTGTTGGTAATTATTCTCCAGAAATAACTTGTTAGGGTTTGTGATTTTTTATTATATAAGTATGTGACAATTCTCTCATATCAATCAATTGCATTTCCCTAAAAAAAATGCGAACTGTTCATTTTCTTATTATTTCTGAAAAATCAATTCACTCCCTCATTGCACAACATAACGCTCACTTCTCATTCCCCTCCGCCATGGCTTTCTCATTATGGCCTCCTCTCCATGCGACGACATTTAGCCCACACCTTGCTCTCAACATTATCTGCCCTCCCGGTGTTCCTTGCTCTATGGTGTCCCACATAGATTCCCTCCCCTCTCCTCCTTGTGGTCGGCCGCCCCTAACTGAATGCACGTGCATTGCCACGAAACAAGAAATTCTCGCATGAAGATATTGAGCAAAACATCATTGTGATAAATATTGCCTTAAGATAAAGTGATAATGATAATATTACACTATGGACAGCTGACTTGTCAGAAAATGATAAAAGTAGCGATTCCCTCTTTGTTTCCAGGCACAAACTAAAAAAAACTAAATGCTCGATGACAACATGTTAACACTATAAAATAGGATAGCTCACTGAGACAGAACTTTAGTATTGTAAGGCCTGAACTTGTAGGAAGATGACATGTTGATTGAAATATTTGTAATGATAACCATGATGGTCATTAGTAATTGGACATCCGTTGATTCATCACACAAAGTGAATATTTGGCATTCCACTGACTGAAGAATAATCTGTGTTCAGTAATAATCGTAACCGACATCTTGCTTCGTGTAGTTATTCACTCTTTGCCTAACATATGTAAAAGTCTGAAGAAATACTACAGTATAAGGCACGTACCGTGAGAATAGAAGTATTTGCTACATTTGGAAGCAGAAGTGCAACAGTACATGATATGGTTTTCATCTACTGTTGAATCGCTAACCTCTATATCACTAATCATGCATAAAAATTATGGTCACTATAAGATAATAAATGAGATTTCTATAACAATTGGGAATGAGCTCTGTATAAATTGAAAATACTTTATAGGCAACATCCCAAATTTCTTTTCATGATTATGCAAATAGAAAATCACATCAAGACCTTTCTGGTGCCGCTGAGTGCAGTCAGACATAGAAATCACTTATGAATCAAAATAGACATTGGCAGGGTCAAGAAGCTTTGCTATTTCAATTGCATAAGCCTTGTCACCCATGGTGTAGATATACATCTCAAACATATTGCTTGCTTCTTCCAAAAATTTACGAACAAAGGGTCTCAACTTTGTAAGCATCTGCATTCGTTGCAATGTGAACAAGCTTAGGTTTGGATCATCTGCATCTAGGGAATGTCAGCGATTTACCGCAAGTATATGCATTATTACTGGATAAGTAATAAAAGGTTTCAACAAGAATGAAAGCAAGTAGGTTGAGGAGGGAGAAAATAATTATATAAAATGGAAGTCTGACAGACACTGGGACTAAGTATTGCAAGATAGCTACTTTCGTCGTATAAAAAGTGTTGATTTATACTATCATTATCAGTATACTCGTTGACATCAACAAAAACAATTGAAAGGCTGACCCGTAGAAAACAGTACTAATAGTACTAAGTGGTGCAAACTGCATCGAACCCACTATTCTTTCAAAATAAACAATGATGGGGCACCAAAGGATACATACTATCTTCCTGGAAAATTTCAGTGTCTAAATCAAAGCATAAATATACCGTCTAAACAGAGAGAATCACCATCAACGACACGACAGTAATTATTCATTTTTTATGGTGTCACTCTATCCGAGGGCACACACTTGTTGGTTAAAGCTGTAATAATACTTCAAGGAAAACCTAAGATCATATCCTTGTTCTCAAGAAACTTTGACCACTGATTCAAACATAAAGTGCCCATACATTTTACATAGTTGCAATGTAACAAAAAAATCCATTCCCTCAAAATTTTAATTAATCTTAAATATATTAGTGTAAAACTAAAACGTGATGATTTCACTCATAGCAGAGTCACATCTATAATGCACAGAGGCAGCGCCTCCATGTTCATATTCATAAATTATAACACCATGTATAGAAACAGCTAAGAGTTTTCAAAATTTAATGGAAATAGATAGAACTTACTTTTTGATGCAGCAGCTCGAATTCCCAGGTCCATCTCAGCAGCATAAATATCATGGAGTCTGGTTGAGTTAATTAGTGTATGATCCAAATCGAAAATAAGTACCAGTTTTCTTTCACACAACAGATTCTTCACTTCAGACCCACGTAGCCTATCCATTTCTGAAGTACCTAACCTTAAACCCTGCATTTAAATAGTTCTTCAAAATCCTGAAGGTACTTTGCAAGAATAAGTAGAAACAGTAATATGATTCTGAAAATATCAGAATAACATTGTTATAAAAAAATGGGTGATTATGATTTACGCAAGGCAAATGCAATACAGAAACACTGTTATACCTCTCATATTTACAGAGAGTAGAAGTTTATGTACCTTGCGGATGTAATCAAAAGCGACTCCTGGAACACCTTCTTCGTCTTGGCTTTTTCCCGTATTTAATGCAAAGTCCACCAAAAAATCTAGGATGTGGAGGACATATCTTGATTTGAACATCTTTAACTGAGCCTGCTACAGCATGTGTTCAATAATTCCACAGATCTTGCATATCATGCACATTCAATGCTCAATATATGATAAACTAAAGGTCAAAATAAAAGATATGACAAACTGAGCTGAATCCAGAATGCAGTATAAGTAATATTTCCTTTCATTTTGAACTTCTCATACGCCATGGTACGATGTATGACAAAAGCCTTGTCAAACAAAAGGTCCAAAGAGCAACTCCAACGGCGCGGCCCAATGTCCGTTTTTGGTCCGACGGCGAGTGTTTGGGTCGTGGCGGACAAAAAAATCGGCCCAACGGGGCGACGCAAACGGACCAATGTCTTCTCCATGACACCGATTAACCTGGCCCGCCTGTCGGCGTCTCACCTTACCGGTCGAAGGCCCTAGTCTATCTGACCAACCTGTGTCCCCAATTTTTAGCCCCATCTCGGCGACCAAGGGACTCCCGTAGGTGTTTATAAGGAGGGCCAGTTTAGATGAGTTGTCTAGTAGCAAAGTTTTGAATTTGATTCAAATTAAGATGCTCCACAGTATTACTCAAGAAGAGCTTTTGTGTAATTATTGCCTATCAAATAGTTTGTTGACGTGCCATCATAAAAACTTTTAATCTCTAGGAAATTGGCCGTGCGTTGCAACGGGGCCATCAATATTCTAGTTATGCAACATTGATCCTATCAAAAATATCTTAAAATTTTCATGTAGATCTTGCCATACTATCAAAAACATATCATTAAATCACTCTTCTTGAACAAATAAACATCACTTATTGAATTATTGTATATGTGTGACGATACATGCCAGTTCAGCCTTGTCAATTCTTGCTGGAAGAGTCTTTCTACTGAAACTTCCGGCATCACATCTTGAATAGCAAACAATGGTTACCTTTATATGCCTCATCAAAATCTAAGAACCAAGTAATCAGTGTTGTACTGTACATTCAAGCAGACAAAATGCCCTCGATATATTTGCCTTCTTGCCTCTACTCCTTTTATACTTTCAATGCACATCTCACTCTTTAATTGCTGCCCACATTTATCCCCTGTTACTGCATTGCAGTAAATGTCAATAATATACTCAGGAAAATAGAAGCATGTGTATGTATACTCAAGACGAAGATAATAAAGGATATGCCACATGTTATCCATAGTTTAAGTTTTAAGTACTCTAGAAGAAAGTGCATGCCATGGCTGTGGATCGGTTATTCCCTAGTAAATCATAGTGATTATAAATCAAAATAACACAGGGAAGGGAGACGCCTGGCCATAACCTGGCAACATATGTCATAATTTTTCGAGACACAAACAAATCAACATGAAAATATATCACCATTTGGACCCTATGATATCCAAGATAGAAAATATAAAAATACACTACCTCTCTATGAAAACATAAGATGTTTTTTAGGCTAAAGTAGCCTATAAAAACGTCTTATATTTTAATACGGAGGGAGTATTAATTTAGCCAGTTAGTTACTTTAGAAACTGGGTATTTTAGCTACTATCTGATAAATATCAAGAAAAGGTAATTTAAGAAAAGACAAGTAATGACTCAATGATATTGCAGAATGCATACACAATAAAATGAAGCCCGCAACGTTGAATATTACTCACTATATGAAATTCTTGTTGTGTAACCTTAATCCCATCTCTTTCAGAAAATCAAATGGGCATGTTTGAGTAAACAGTTGTGCTAACATTTTTTTTAATGTACTAACAGACATAGGAAATGCTTCAATCTTCGACTTTGTTCATAGCATTCCAGGTGGAGAACTTTATCATGTACTTAGCAAGAAATGGGTTGTAGGCAGGTTTCTTGGAGCAGCAAGAATTTTTTCATACAATACACACCTCATGCTCCTCAAGAAACTATTCAAATTTATTTCCCTTATTTCCTTGAATCTCCGCGTACATCTAGAAGGATACTGCACTCTCAGTTGATCGATGCGAAAATAAGGAATTAAATACTTGCACTTGTGCACAACAAATAACCTTGTGAACTAACAATAATTTCAAACTAATTTTAGGCATTCATATCAAATAAGCAACATGATGATCGAGGAAGACACTTGTCACTAAAACAGGTACATTGTGATGCTTGTTTGAGGAATCCTTGTAGCCTAGTAGCAGGTACACGCTTTGGATGGAAAAGTAGACGCTCCAGGACAAGCAGAGAGAAAGCGGCTGTCTAATAGAAAGAGTTTGGTATATTTCAAATTACAAAATGCTCCATAGAGGGAGATTTGTGTTCATTAGAGATACCTTCTCTGATCCTGTGATAGCACTGCCACATATATCCCGACCTATTAATGCTAAAGGTATGCATGCAGCCTGCCATACACATGGCATTAAGTAAGAAGGAGAACAAAGTAACTAAGAATCATGGATAACTGAGGTAGTAAAAAAAGTTTTCAATCAATTGAGGTAGTAAGAAACTGGAAATTATAAACAACTATGTATATTAATCAAACGCATGTACATGTTACTGATCATAATTCATAAATGCAAACTTTAGAGATTTTGGCCTTAACTACCAACTCCATGAAAACACACAGCCAGTTGTGGAAACCTGGAACCTGCTACTCACTAAACCCAGGTCTATGACATTATATATCACAGCTGATAAGAGAAGGAAAAAACAGAGGAAAGTAGATTATTGGATTGTCACTAAAATTAAAACATTCCAACTAAAATATTACAGTCGGTAGCTCTTGATGGTTCCTGTTACAAAGTTGCCCGTCTTAGTGTAACTGGATTTTAATGGCAAACAGAAGTTTAACAACACCTTCTAAATACCATATTCTATATATATTCATGACTATGCAAATCAAAACATAAAGCAACATTTTTTCCAGATGCAGGAAAAACACACGTTATGGATGCACACCACATATTATGACATCATGGATACCTATTCTGATCCACGCAAACCTCAGTAAAACTTCCAGGAGAACACAGAAAAAAATCCCCCATGCATTTTGAGATCGCAAATTCATGCAACCCTAACGCATCAGCAAACCTGGGCGCACACACGCATGGATGGTAATGTCACAAATAAACCACCCAACCGTCAACTCTCAGCTTGTCATCAAAGCTGTGGGTTGTAAACACACCAGGATTTTCTACCATACCTGCGATAGAGAAAAAACTCACAAGTCAAAATAACTTATAGATGATAGGAGCAACAGGAAAAAAAGGAGTCTAAATTAGCATATGCCAGCAATAGCTTGTCATGGAATTTTTTTACATGATATTAGTTGTGAATCCCTCTCCAAACAGTTTTATTAATGTCAGATTTGGGAAGAGTATTTTGGTGTACATGCTTATTTTGTATTTGGTTACTCAAATCCATGCGTGTCTAAATAGGTTATAAAAGCTTTATAATCATCTCAGCCATGTAGGTGTCGAGGCTACCAAGCCCAGCCTTGACTGCTGCTCCTTCCTTTATTCCTATATGCATCCACTTAACTCCATGCTTTCCTGATCATCCTCTTCCTCTTATCACCAGTTAGGTATTTAATCAAACAAGGTAAATGCGGAAATGTGCATTTTACAAACCATGTCAATGAGATCTACATGGATTGATTGATCAAATAATGAAAATCTGAGAAATCTAAATCTGAACCAACCAATAGAAATGCAAGCAAACAATCTTCAGGCTATGTACCTATACCCACATGCCTGCTCCAAAAAAATTGGTTATGGGAAGAAAAGTGAGTATAATGCAGTTGGGTCGACCAATCTGTCCTTCTACCCCAGCTTCCTGCTTCCCGAGCTTAAATCGACGCTGCCACTACTACCAGAAAATCATCAAGAGTTCTTTCAAAACACATCATCAAACCGTATTCATCCCTTGCCTCCACCCTTCCCCTCAGAATTCAGTCCCTCGTCGAGAATTACATACTCTTGCTACCACAGTACATTGAACTTTTGTATTGCAGAAATTTTTGGATGAATGAATTATATGAAATTGTACTTGGGCATGTTGGGAGGATGATGGCAAAGCCAACATTACTTCCATTGAACAATACAAAAGTGTTTGGTTGTCTGAAGCTTCAGGTTGCGTTAAGTCACATCAGATTTACCATGTTTGTTCATAAATTCATCTTATATAATCACATATGCTAACGATGAGACAAGCTGAAAGGGGCCCTTAACTACCATAGCTGAATGGACAGCTTTCTGACACATGAGCAATCTTACTGGTTATCAGATTATGATGTTTAGATATGATGTAGTTCACAGTTTCACATTCTCAAGGGACTAATCAATGTATAATCAAGTGACATCACCACATGCTCATAAACAATCGACTAAGCCCTATAACATAATCTCCAAGTTTACGACTAATCAATGTATAATCAAGTGACATCACCACATGCTCATAAACTTTCGACTAAGCCCTATAACATAATCTCCAAGTTCACTAAATGTGTTACCATCGGCACTCACCTAATCTAATCTAATCCACCAGCACGACGGGTCTGCAGCGCGCAGAGACCATCATGTTGCCTATCACCCGGGGCCTTGCACGGACGGAGCACAGAAAATAGGGGACAATTGCTGCAGCTACTAATGTCAGGACAACACCAAAAACGGTGAAGCAAGACATGAGAAAATCCACAATGGTCATAAACCACGTCCATCCAATCCACCATGGTTACAAACCACACCACAAGAGCATCTCCACCAAGTTCATCACAGAGAGGGGAGAAGAAAGGCTCACCTTGGAGGTTTTGTAGCCGATGCCAAAACTCGGTGGGTCCCGGGGTTGCGCAGACGCCGTCCCACAGCGAGGAGGAGCATACCACGGGAGCAGGGCACCCACACTGGCGTCACAGTCCGCCATGGTTGCACCACAGGGGGGCGCCCAGCCGAGCGGCGTGGGCACAGGAGGCGAGCGCCGGGGATCGGCGGCGCGAGGGGCTTGGCCACGCAGATAAACGCGGAAGACATAAGGGAGACCACTGGGAGTCGTGGGCACCGTGCCGGCAGCCCATGGCGGCGCCGTGAGCCGGTGACAGGCGGCAGCTAGGGTTCGCCGGGGTGCCACGGGAGGTGGAGCAAGACACGAATCTACGCGGTGGGAGGTAGAGCGGCGGCGCGTCGTCCGGAGATGGCGAGCGCGACGTTCGGGGGGCGACGACGGCGGCTGGAATCGGCCGGCGGCCACGGCCAGGAGAGGAGAAGGGGATCGGGATAGAGAGAGGGGGTGGGGTGAATGGGGTGTCTCACGTGCGGGGGAGGGGGCGTCGATCGCTGGTGGCCCCTGTCGTGGTTCAGCGCACGATGTACCAACTGATCCTTTAGGAGTAGAGATACGCACCGCATCCTAGTTATACTTAATCTTGTTTTTCGCTTTCTTTTTCGGGGCTGCTACTTAAATCTCCTGCGTTACTTTATTATCTTCGGCTGTTTTTTAAACATATCAATATCACGAAGATATCAATTACACTCATTTTTTACACCTATAAGATTAGAACACCCAGGATGCATCTAGCCAAAAAAGAAAAAAAAGTTTCACCATAGCGGTCGACACCTCTTAGCAGCAACACGCAAACTATCACCAAATACGACACACGAAAAACTTAAAAAAGTATACAAAAGCAACCCCTCTAAAAAGGAAATAGTGCACAAGGATCATCGTTGTCGGATCCAAGATCTTAAATCTTCATACTGAAGAAAGCCCGAGTTTTCAAAATAATTCCTTCAGCAAGGCATTTGACACGCACAATCAATGAATACCAGACTTTAGATTTTCATCCTAAAAATCACAACTCGTCACCCGAGGGGCGCCACAACAATAAAATTGCCCAGTGTTATCGCTCCCACTTGTCAGTGCTGCTTCTAAAAGTTATCAAGCGCTTGATTGAATCCATCACCACCAAGGCCCCCTCCGCCTTACTGATCCTCGGATCTCAGCCGCCATGACTTTTTCCGTCGTTGTCTAGACTAAACCTGGGCATGCATAGCCCAGTCTGCCAAGCCTGACATCCGAGCCGGGCTCGGGCTCTAATTTTCGCCCCGAAGCCCAGCCCAAAAAAATCCTGAACATAGAGTAAATTGAAATTTAATTGTAAATATAGGTACTACAATATAGTATTTAAATATCCCAACAAATATTTTGTTAATAAAAAAATACACTATTTATGTGTTTCCGGACGAGTCAGGCTCAGGCTTGGGATTTTGAGGTTGGGATTTGCAAAGCCTGTCCCGATCCTAGTTCGGCCCGGAGGAATGCCCAGGTCTAGTCTACACCATGAAAATCGAGACACCAACATGTCCCAGGGTGTCAACAAACAACAAAGATTTGCGTCGCGCCCTCATGGAGCCACGTAGGCTGATATGGATGCGCACAAGTGACGTCTATCTGATCCAGATATTCATGAGCAAGATCTTTGGCAGGAATTTTGGAACACGCCGACAGTCAGATCGAGGAGGAACGATCATGCAGATCATTGTCGTGATGCGAGAAAAGTGCTGAATTTACACATATGTGCTGAGTGGGCCTTTGGCCCAAGCCACATTGTAAATTCTGAAATTCTCTTGGCCCATTCATGCATAGCAAGTGGTGGGAAGTTTAGTACCACCTCGCTAGTGGAGGGAGAGTCACACCTCTTTATAAGGTGAGCTCCACTAGCACTTGTAAGAGCTTGAGAAGAGAAGTGCTACACGCACGCTCCTCCTCCTCGCTCACCTCGCCACGCCTCGTCACGACGCGCGCGCGTCGGGTTTCGGGAATGAGCCGAGCCGAGGACAAAGCTATGCGTACGCTTATATTTTTGCAGCTCGGGAAAAACTAATGAGACATTAATTGTAATTAACGGACGCGTTAATTATGCTTAATTGGTGCGCTGTTTTCGTGGGCTCTACTCCGCCATATGGTTCCTCCTCCTCGTTCAAGATCATTGCGCCGCCTCTCAAGTCTTCTCCATCCCTTCTTCCGGCGTGCACCGCAAGAATGGACAGCAGGCCTCCGAAACTCCGCCTCTCGTGATTCTGTACGGGACAGGGGCGATCAGGTTTTTGGGGAGCGCACTCGCGCGACTGCTGCCAGCGACGACGACTACTTCTCCGACGAAGACTTCTTCCCGGACGTCGGTAGCCTCTCCATCAATGACATGGGCGACACCAACGCCAGCGGCTCCACACCCGCTGCACCGTACGTGATTTGTTCCTCTTTGTTTGAGATCATGCTACATGTTCTGTCCGTAGAATTCATGTTAGATGTGATCTATTTGTCTACTTTTTTAGTAGATCGCATGGCTACTTTGATCTGTTTTGTTATTGCCATGGATTGTGTATCTATTTCGTGGATTAAATCATATGCTAGATTGCTAATATATTCAACAATCCAAAAACCTGATTATAGGCAATTTACTGCATCTGGCTTACTTGCGTCTATGAAGCCGCCGCCTTTCAAGGGGGTGCACTATAAGCGGTGGCGCACGAGAGCAGTGTACTGGCTTCAGTCCATGCAATGCTATGACGCCACCAAGGGCAAGCCCGAGGGCGATCTTTCTCCTGCACAGCAGGAGGCTTATGAGAAGATCGATACTCTCCTTAAGGGTGCCCTCCTTGGTATTCTTGATGATTCCATTGTGGATTCATATATGTTGTTTGATAACGGCAAGAACATGTGGGATGCGCTCGAGGCCAAGTTTGGGGCCTCGGACGCTGGCAGCGAGTTGTATGTCATGGAACAATATTATGACTACAAGATGACTGATGACCACTTTGTTGTTCAACAAGCGCATGAGATACAGTCGCTTGCCAAAGAACTTGAGCACTTCAAGTGTGTATTGTCGGACAAGTTTGTGGCCGGAGGCATTATTGCCAAACTCCCACATTCGTGGAAAAACTTTGCTACTTCTTTAAAACACAAGAGGCAAGAGTTTTGCGTTGCGAATCTCATTGGGACTCTTGATGTTGAAGAGAAGGCGAGAGCAAAGGATACACGCGCTCGAGTTCCTAAGGGTGGTTCAAGTGCCCATATGGTACAGAAAAATAACTACCAGCCCAACAAGTTCAACTTCAAGAATAAATCTGGTGGAAAAGGCAAGTTTGATAAAAAGAACAAGCCATCACAACCTACCAACTTCAAGAAGAATCCTAATAAGAAGAAGGGAGTGTGCCATGTTTGCGGTAGTGCAAAGCATTGGGCCTCCAGCTGCCCTGATCGCTATGAGGAGCGCGGACCTGAGAATGGCGGCAAGACCGCCAATGTTGTCATTGACACGGAGATGAAAGACTCTGGGTACGTCCCTACAATTCTTTCATTATGTCAGTCTCCTGATTGGTTGATTGATACTGGTGCCAATGTTCATGTCTGTGCTGACGCCTCTATGTTTTTCTTCTTATCAGGTCACAGGGACTCCCCCCGTGCTGATGGGGAACGGGTCATATGCTACTGTTCATGGGGTCGGTATGGTGGATCTGAAGTTTACTTCGGGGAAGATCATGCAACTGAAAAACGTTCATCATGTGCCCTCCATCAATAAAAATCTCGTTAGCGATTCGCGTTTGTGTCGAGATGGTTTTAAGTTGGTTTTCGAGTCCAATAAAGTTGTAATTTCCAAGTATGGACAATTCATTGGGAAAGGCTATGAATGCGGAGGCTTGTTCCGCCTATATTTGTCAGATATTTGCACCAAAGTTGTTAATCATATTTGTTCCTACTGTCAAGGGTTCCAAGTGCCAAGTATGCGTTCAAGCTAAGAAACCTCGCAAGTCCCATAAGACTGCAGAGGCAAGAGACTTGGCACCACTGGAACTTATACATTCAAACCTCTGTGAGATGAATGGTGTGATGAAAAAAGGTGGAAATAAATATTTCATGACGTTGATTGATGACTCTACTAGATATTGTTATGTGTATCTTCTGAAATCTAAAGATGAGGTTTTAACTTACTTCAAAAACTATAAAGCCGAAGCAGAGAACCAACTTGATCGAAAGATTAAACGGCTTAGGTCCGATCGTGGTGGAGAATACTTTTCCAATGAATTTGATTTGTTTTGTGCGGAACATGGTATAATACATGAGAGGACGCCTCCCTATTCACCTCAGTCAAATGGAGTGGCCGAAAGAAAGAACCGAACTCTAACTGATTTGGTTAACGCCATGTTAGATACTTCAGGTCTCTCCAAGGCATGGTGGGGGGAGGCGCTAATGACTTCATGTCATGTCCTAAACGGAGTTCCCACAAAGACGAAAATGGTTACCCCATTTGAGAAATGGGAAAGGAAAAG
Organism: Bromus sterilis; assembly: GCA_950022295.1. NCBI lineage: Eukaryota > Viridiplantae > Streptophyta > Magnoliopsida > Poales > Poaceae > Bromus > Bromus sterilis. Next base: position 149,650,155 of record OX465596.1, on the reverse strand, counting down.
GCTGAAACTCTCTTACTTACGTACTTGGGGCTGTTTGGAAAATGTCAATATACCGATCCCCAAGAAGTGCAAGCTTGGACCAAAAACCGCAGATTGTGTTCTGTTGGGTTATGCTTTTCATAGCATTGGCTACAGATTTTTTATAGTAAAATCTGAGGTATCCGACATGCGTGTTGGTACAATTATGGAGTCGAATGATGCGACTTTCTTTGAGGATATATTTCCTATGAAGGATATGTCTACCTCATCAAACCAGGAGATTCCTACTTTATCTGGTCAGGATTTAACTGAGATTCCTAAGACCACCATTTCGATAGAACACATTGAGAATCCTGAGGAGGATGACAATGAAACTCCTGTAAGGAGCAAGAGACAGAGGACTGCAAAGTCCTTTGGTGATGATTTCATTGTGTACCTCGTGGATGACACACCCAGTACTTGTTAGACCAAGTATGTGATCAGAGGGGGAGGGGGTGAATGATCACTTCAAAATTTTGCATAAAACTGTGAAGTGAAGCATAACTCAGCAATCGAAGAGATTCAACAGAAAGGTAAATATTGAAGCAGAACATGATTGACGCAAAACATAGCGAATCAAAAGCATCGAATCAATTGCATCGAAGCGGATCACTGAAGCAATTGATAAACTGAATGCAAGTGCGGAAAGTAAAACGAACTCTTGACTCGGCGATGTTTGATCGACCAGTTCACACTCTGCAAAGTGCTACGTCTGGTTGGAGGGACTTGTGATTGAACACAGGAGCTAACCTCTCTCCGTCCGTTTCTCCACTGCACCAATCTCCTTGAGCTTGGTCAGTTCTTCACTCGTGGTTGATTATTGAGGAAATCACTGAAACCTTTGACAAACTGGACTTCGAGGCGATAATAACTCTTCGCTCTCTGAAGAACAACTCTCTAACTGTCTAGGAGAATTGCAGTTCTCCAAGATAAAAAGGCTAGCAAACTTCTTCCTAAGTCATAATGAATCAACTCAGATCAATAGGACTTATGCTTCTGTGGATGGGTTTTTGATATGCATCGGTGGGGTTTGCTCTCTCTCTCTCTCTTCTGTAAGGAATCAATCTTGGAGCAGCCACCGGCCAATGAGGGCTGGGGTGGCGTATTTATAGGTGGCAATCCCTAGGTGCGAAATGACTGAAGTGACCCGATGTGACAGCTTGACACCTGTCCACAACGGTCATATTTCCAATCAAAGCGCAACTTTACTTGCGGTCCAAGTAAAGCTGACTCACGGACTTGGTTCTGCTTCAGGAGCCGAAAGAACTAAGTCTTCGCTGGTGAAGCATTACCTAGCGCACATGAGATTTCTTCAACTCTGGTTTCTCCCTGGTTTGGATTCGATCTGAGTCTTTTCATCAAAACCTTTGGAGTACATTTACTAAACCCCTCTTGATAGTACGGTTTTCCTACGACTCAAAGAAGTGGAAAAAGAACTACGCAAAAACAACTAAGTCTTGCGCCATCCTGGTCATCTTCTTCGATGAGACGTGCTTCAGGATTCCTTATCTTTTTAGGGGTCGACATCCGTGATGAGCTTCACTCCAGAGGATATACTTCAGTAAAAGTATAAATCTTCGTTGAAGCTTTATCACCAACCTATAACTTCAGGGACCTAACCATCTGTTTCACACTAGAAAACTTGTTAGTTCCTCTACTGTTTTGACCAACAATATCCAAAACTCATGGGGGTATAACTTTGCTCTTAAAGTCTCCCCCTTTTTGGACTATTGTTGACAAAACAGGCATCGATAAAAAGATTTGGAATTTTGAATTGAGTTGAGAGCAAACTCTAAGATATGAAGCTTATGACTCCCCCTGAATGCAAGCATTGAAGATTTGTATAATCGAAGAGAATGCTTGTTGAAGAATATCATCAATGGGAAGCCTAACACATATCTTAGCGAATCAATTGCATATAGAGAATATGACTTGAAGAATATGCAATCATCCAATAACCTGTGAACTTAAAGATAATAACCACCTGCAAGATAAAAATAGGAAAGCAGCTTGCAAGCACGGGGTTATTAACATATACGATGAAACAGTTCACAACCGAAGTAAAACGTTAAGATACAACCCAATCGAAGTGAATGGAATGTCGTAACTTAACACATGCAAAAGATATCGAATCAAAACCCAAAACCCCGCAGCTAATCTAAACTCAATCGATGCTACTTTCTCCCCCTTTTTGTCAATAATTGGACAAAAGGTTGATAGGTAGATCAAGAGCATCTATGCGTCAGCTGCAACCCTGGGACCCTGCACATTGTCTTCGCCTGAAGAAGATGCATCGCCTGAAGTATCGCCTTCGGTCGAAGCAGGTGACTCTTCCTCGTCGAAGTCCATCGGCGCTTGAAGCAGTTCAAGGTCGCTGTCGTCGAGAGGATCGTCTTCGTGCTTCGAGGTATGGGAGTCTTCATCCGAGAAGGTATCGGGGCGAATCTGTTCAGCAGGGTTGACAAAGAGGACTTCATCAATCTTGTCCAGCGAAGGGATCTTGGGGTTGGGGCGGTCGACCGTATCATTTCTGGAGAAGTAACGTTGAAGATGTGGATACTCCTTGAAAATCCGGTCGGCTTCAAGTTTCTTCACTGAGTTGAATTTCCGTAAACCTTTCCAAGAATGACGCTTCAACACCTTCAAGTACTGGTTGTTGTTCAGGGCAATGTTTCCAACTCTATTAATCTCATCTGACAGATGTTGCATCTGGCGCTGATTTCCTTCAATGAAGTTTTCAAGCAGTTGCTGGTTTCGAATTGCAACTTCAAAGTGGTACACTTCTTTTTGAAAACGCTTCGACATATTGCGTTCATTGACATGTTGTCTAACGCCGACATATGTGGCAAAAGGATCATTTGGCCGCCTGAAGATATTCATCGTGTCGCGGACAGGGGGGCAGAACAGCTTCGGGTGATGCTTCGCAGTGTAATCTTCGTTACGTCCATGGTTGCAAATGGCTTGCAGCCAAGGGGCATATGGCTTCAGTTGATTTACCAATTCTGCAGCTTGTACCATGTATCGAAGAAAACAATCCTCGAAGTCAAACACATGTCCATGGGTGAGCTTCAATAGAGCATGACGAGTAGGATAGAGAATGTTTGATTCTTCATTCGCAGAACTGAGAGGCATCAGTGAATTTGACAGGATGTAAAACCAAGTCTTCGAAATGAACACTAGATGCTTCGGGCGAATGTTCGCTGGCATGTGATCTCCAGAGACTTCGGGATCCAAAAGTGATGCAAATTCGGCTTCAGTGGGATCCGGTAACATATGAACCTTTGCAAGTTCTCCTGTGTGTCTTGGTATATTCACTATTTCCATGAATTCATCTGAGTGCATCCGGAACACTTTCCCTTGAATCATCCATTCAAGTATCCATGTGCTAGTATCATCTGGGATTCCAGAGACATATAGTGTGGCATAGAATTGCTTCACTAGCTCTGAGTTGAATGGAGTCTCCATAGCAAACAAACCAGTCAAGTTTTGTGCTTCGATAGTTTCCATGATGTTTTGGAAGCACGTTGCAGATGATAGGCTGTGCATGTCCAAGTACTTGTGTCTGAACAGAACACCTTTCTGGCAGTAAAGCTTCGTGTATAGAATTTGTTGTTCAGCAGTCCAGAAGCGAAGGTCATCCGCAGTTCTTGGTGAATCATATGGACTAGTGCCAAAGAATCGAAGCTTCTTGCGATGAACTTCAATGTCAAATTCAGGACCATGTCTTGAAGAAGTTCCTTCTCCCAAGAATATGGGAAAAGTCTCTCTGGGATAAACGGAGTCTAGTTGTGTGTCTTGAGCAGGAATGCAATGCCTTCGTGCATCTGTGATTCGCCTTGGCGGTTGAGTTATAATGGCCAACTCATTTGCTTCGGCTTCAGCTTCGACTTCTGCATCTGCATTGGCTTCAGCATTAACAGCTTGATCTTGGGCTTCGCCTTCTTTGTCTTCAGACTCCTCAGCAGAGTGAGCTGAAGAGTAATCCTTTTCAGGAATGTCTTGAGGGGTGGAGAAGGTTGTGGCGCAAAGTTGTCTTGAGCAGACGGTTGAGGAGTGGGTTGAGGTGGAGGAGGAGTTGGAGCACGGGGTGGAGCGACGACGGGGGCGGATGGCTTCGAAGTGGGTTTGCCAAGCTTGATGATTTAGCATCGAGGGGGCGATGCCTTTCTTGGGGCCTTCTCGGCCGGATGAGAGCTCACCTCATCAGCTTCTTCAGAGTCAGTAATAAGTCGTCTCTTCCTTGGTTGCAACTTGGGAAGAGGTGAAGCTAATTGCTTGACCATGGCTTCGCGCTTCTTGGAATCAAGAGCCATGACTGAAGCATTGTGGGTCTTGCAACATTCTTCAATGGCAGACTTAATCTTGCCAAGATAGACTTGAATATTTTGCTTCGTTTGTTCATTAACAATAGCAATCTTCTTCGAAGCAGCTATGGATTCGCTCTTGAAATCCTCATCAGACTCATCATCTTCTTTCTTCTTGAATTTCAGAATCTTAGCAGTTTTTGATCTGTCCCTTGAATGCAAATCCCTCAGCTGAGTGTATAAAGTTTCGAGCATGGCTGAAAGATTTGGTGAAATATAGATATTCCCAATATCCACAGCCTGAGGATTTACAGCTTCAGCAAGCTTATAGTATGTCTGGGTCCCCCCCCCCAAACAGTCCCATAGTTCACCTTCTCTAGCATCTGGGAAGATGTGTTCACTGTGCTCAGCTTCAACATGGGCTTCGGGGACAGGAGCTGCGACTGGCTTCGGGGGAAGGTCCTTCGGTGCCATGTCCACAGCGGCTTCCTTTTGAGCGGCCCTTGCAGCTTTCTCAGCTTTCTTTGTGCGAAGAATATCAAGCTGAGCTTGACGCTTAGCTTCAGCTTCGCTAAGCTGTTTGGCTTCGGCGGCAGCCTTAGCCTCTTGAGCTTTAGCTTCAGCTAGCTTGCGCTTCGCTTCAGCTTGCTGGTTTGCCTCGGCCAGCTCCTTCCTTTGCTTCTCCAGCTCAGCTGCTTCTCTATCAGCTTTCTCCTTTTCTTTAGCTTCTTTTTCTGCCTTAGCTTTGGCTTGAGTTTCGGCATGCAGACGTTCAGCTTCAATGCGGTCTCTTCTCCGCAATTCAGCTTCTGACAGCTTCTTTGTGCCAACCTGGGCATAAGTCTGGCCAGGCTTGGCCACCGTTGTCTTTGGCTTCGAAGCCTTAGCAGGCTCAGGAGCTTTGGCTTCGGGCACATCAGCAGGCTTAGCCACAGGATTTGCCTTCGGGTCATGCCGTTCCTTGGTCCTCTGCTCGGTTGGAACAAGACGGCGGGGAGGCTTGGAAGACAGGGGTGCCTCAACCACCAAGTTCGTCAAATCTATGTTTATTTTGGGAGCAGGAGGTTTAGTTGGTTCTTGAAACTTAACACCTTTAGGAGCAGTTGGCTTCGCTCCAGCCTTCTTCTTCAGAGGCATCCGAATCAGTTTCTTCTTTGGACTTGGGGGAATGGGAGAGTGTTCAGACTCATCATCTGCTTCATCAGTAGGATCTTCATCGATAGAGTCTTCAAGCTGTGCAGTTGCATCAGCTTCGTCATCTGCTTCGTGTTCAGCCTCCTCTTCTGAAGCAGGAGGGGGTGAATCACTCAGCTTCCGAAGCTTTCGCCTCTTCTTAGGCTTCGATGGTTCAGCTTCATCAAGCCCTGCAGCAGCAAGAGCTTTTGCCTTCTTCTCTTCTCTAATCCTCTTCTTCTCAGCCAGAATAGCAAGCCTCTCTTGCTCTTCAGGATAATCATCCGGGGTCTTGAGTGAATTTGGGTGCGGGACAGCCGGAGGCTTCGGGTAGTACTTCTTCCGGTTGGCTGCAGTGTACTAAGCGCACATAGCGGTGGTGTACCGATAAGGTGGGCTGAAGGCGAATTGCATTGCCCACTTCCAAGTTGGAATGCTTTTGAACTTGTACCACCGAATAGCCCAATATCGACGAATCCTTTGCAGTCGAATCTTTCGGTCATGATCTGTCTCTTCTGGTGGGGTGTCATAGCCCATCTTGATGCGAATTGCTTCGGGAATGCCTCGGGCATTATTTACTTCCTTAGTTTTGCCTCCTTTGCCCTTCTGCTTCGGTGGCTCTGGGTAATTTTCCAGTCCTTCAACAATCGGAGACTCATTCCCCATTGCAGCCTCTTCGTCAGACATCCTGTGATTAGAAGTATAGACAAGAGGGAAACAAGGAGAGGGAATGAATAAGCACAAGCAAAGGTTTCGACCAAAAACAAATCAATTTTGACAGGAGCCCAGATCAATCTCAGATTGGATGCAACTCTGTTTATGAATTTGGCTAGAACAAGTTCGAAAACAAGACCTAACCTAATCCAAATCAGAGAATGAATCGTATCTCAAACACTGACCTGAGGAGATGGGATCACTTTGATTCTACGAACAGTTTTCCCAAGGAGCAAGAAACAGCACGGATCAAACAGTCCTATAAACAGAAACAAAAACCCTAACAAAACTTAGATCCAAACCCTAGATGAAGAACACGGAGAACACGATTGGATCCAAGAGGTTGTGCGTACCCTAACTTGGTGATGCAAGGCGGCTACGGCGACGGGGAGCGGAGAAGTGCTCTGCGTCGACGGGAATGTCCACGGCGGCGGCGTTCCGGCAATGAAGCGGCGACGGCGACGACGGGGACGAGAGCTCTGCGGATTGCTCGAGGTGGAAGACGGGGAAATCGGAGAGAATGAGTCGTGGGTGAACCGTTTCGCTGGGTGAACGCCTTAAATAGGCCCGACCTAGAGCGGTTACCAGATCAAATCGAACGGTTCACAGCGACTGACTCTTCCGATTCAACGGCTCAGATGAAGTGGTGTATCGCGAGCGAATCTCAACGACCCGAAAAAGACGGGGACTCAACGGCCGAAGAATAAGTCTTGTCCGAGAGCAAAAACTTCGATAAAGTTGGAGGCATTTGATTCGGAACTCAATGATGTTCGAAGCAATATGCTTTCCGTTTCAATTGTGCTTATCATTCAAGATAGAGAAGATTGGGAGCGAATATGAAAAGAGAGATGGGGTCCGAAACTTATCACTTCGAAGAACAACAACGAAGCTAAAAGTGACAAGCATAGGGGACAAAAGAAACGAACAAATAAAGAACACACAGAACAGAAAGCAAATGGCAAACGAAACTATATTAAGACGAAGGAAAACTCAATCGAAACTAAACACATAAATACACAACGAAGGTGAATATATACAATGAAAAGTTTCGATCTTACTGAACATTGTGTGAGTCTAAGATGTTTAGCTCACATCTCAATGTACAAAACCTTTTCTCGTCCAATGGCTTCGTGAATATGTCTGCCAATTGATCTTCGGTTCTTACATGACTGATCTCAATGTCTTCGCGCTGAACATGATCTCGAAGAAAATGATGACGAATATCAATATGCTTCGTTCAAGAGTGTTGCACAGGATTGTGAGCAATCTTGATGGCACTCTCATTGTCACAAAGCAGAGGGATTTTCTTCACAAAAATACCATAATCTTTCAGCGTCTGCTTAAGCGAAAGTATTTGAGTGCAGCATGAGCCAGCAACAATGTATTCAGCTTCAGCAGTAGATATTGAGACACAGTTCTGTTTCTTTGAAGCCCAACACACAAGAGATCTACCAAGAAAATGACAAGTGTCTGAGGTAGATTTCCTGTCAACCCTATCACCAGCCCAGTCTGAATCAGAATATCCAATCAAATCAAACTGAGTACCTTTGGGATACCAAAGTCCCAAAGAAGGAGTATGAGCTAGATATCGAAGAATTCGCTTCACCGCTATATGATGCGATTCCTTCGGATTTGCCTGAAAACGAGCACAAATACAAACTGATAGCATGATGTCAGGTCTAGATGCACATAAGTATAAGAGTGAACCTATCATAGACCGAAAATTCTTCTGATCGAAGGGTTTCCCTTTCTCATCTGCATCAAGAAAGCCATTAGTAGGCATGGGAGTTCTAATGGTCTTGCATTCAGCAAGATCAAACTTCTTCAGGCAATCCTTCAAGTATTTCTCTTGTGAAATAAAGGTGCCATTCTTATTTTGTCGAATCTGAAGTCCAAGGAAAAACTTCAATTCTCCCATCATAGACATCTCATATTTCTTCGACATCATTCTTGCAAATTCTTCGCTGATTTCAGTGTTAGTACAGCCAAAAATAATATCATCTACATATATCTGACACACAAATAGATCATTGTTATATGATCGAGTGAAAAGAGTGGGGTCAGTTGTTCCTGGTTTGAAGCCTTTCTTCAGGAGGAAATCCTTCAATGTTTCATACCAAGCACGAGGTGCTTGCTTCAGTCCATACAAAGCTTTGTGGAGCCTGTACACCATATTAGGATTCTTCGAGTCTTCAAAACCTGGAGGCTGCATAACATACACTTCTTCTTCGATTTCACCATTAAGAAAAGCACTCTTGACATCCATTTGATATAGCAATATATTTTTGTGGTTAGCAAAAGCAAGCATGACACGAATGGATTCGAGACGGGCTACTGGAGCATAGGTTTCACCAAAGTCAATGCCTTCGATTTGGGTGTAACCTTGTGCTACCAATCTAGCCTTATTTCTTACCACAATACCATCTTCATCTTGCTTGTTGCGAAATATCCACTTTGTGCCAATAACGTTGTGCTTCGTGGGATCTGGCCTTTCAACAAGTGACCAGACCTTGTTTCTTTCAAATTGGTGAAGTTCTTCCATCATAGCCAATAACCAATCAGGGTCCTTCATGGGTTCATCATATTTTGAAGGCTCTAGCATGGAGACAAAGGAAAAGTTTCCACAGAAGTTAGCCAAGCGAGTGCGAGATCGAGTAGTGGGACGACCTGTTAGATTGATATCTTCGAGGATCGAATCCACATCAACTCTTCTTCGAACTCGTGATAACGTAGTATCATTTGCTTCAGGCTCAGCTTCTGCTTCAGGATCTGCATCAGCTTCGGGTTCAGCTTTAGCATTTCCTTCAGGATTAGCGTTTCCTTCGTTCCTTTGACCTTCTTCGTCCTATTCATCATTAGCTTCAGGATGTTGATCTCCAGCGCCCCGGGCTATGTGTGGGAACATTGGACCATCATCATCCCTAACAGCTTGACGTTGATTGGCTTCAACAGGGCGAATCTCACCAATAGCCATGGACTTTATTACTTCATCAAGAGGAGGTTCATCTAGATCATGAGGCAAATGCTCCTTTTGAGATCCATTAGATTCATCAAACCTTACATTCACAGTTTCCATAACTTTCCCAAAGTGAGAGTTATAGACTCTGTAAGTGTGAGACTTTGAGCCATAACCTAAAAGAAAACCTTCATGTGCCTTAGGGGCAAATTTGGAGCTATGATTCATATCTCTAATAAAGCATGGAGCACCAAATACCCTAAGATATGAGACATTTGGTTTGTTACCAGTGATAAGCTCATGTGAAGTTTTCTTCAAGAATTTGTGAAGGTAAACCTTGGTTATGATGTGACATGCAGTATTGTTGCTTCGGCCCAGAACCTAATAGGAGTCTTGTATTCAGCAAGCATAGTTCTGGCCATCTCAATAAGAGTTCTATTCTTCCTTTCAACTACACCATTCTGTTGAGGTGTATAGGCAGCAGAGAACTCATGCGTAAAACCATGATCATAAAGAAAATCTTCAATATGAGTATTTTTGAACTCAGTTCCATTATCACTTCGGATATGCTTCAGAGATAATTCATATTCTGTTTGAGCTCTCTTAGCGAATGACTTGAAGATTTCAACCACTTTGCTCTTGTCATCCAAAAAGAAAACCCAAGTATAACGAGAGAAGTCATCAACAATAACTAGACCATATTTGTTTCCTCCCAAGCTTGCATAATTTTGAGGACCAAAAAGATCCATATGAAGCAATTCAAGAGGACGAGTGGTTGTCATGATGGTCTTCGCTGAATGATGTTTCTTCGTAATTTTACCAGCTTCGCAAGCACTGCAGAGACGATCCTTATCGAATCTTACTTCGCTAAGACCGATAACATGATTCTTCTTCACTAAGTTATGAAGATTTCTTATCCCTGCATGACCAAGTCTTCGATGCCATAACCAGCCAGATGAAGCTTTTGCCATTAAGCAAGTGGATACAGCAGGGCCCGAAGAAAAATCAACAATGTATAGATCTCCCTTTCGGTATCCCTCGAAAACAAACGTATAGTCATCCTGTGAAAAGACAACACAACGCGAAGCAGAAAACAGAACAAGCATACCCATATCGCATAACTTTGAAATAGACATAAGATTATATCCAAGTGATTGGACTAGCATAACCTTGTCAATGTGCTTATCCTTCGATATGGCAATCTTACCCAAACCTAACACTTTACCTTTGTTGTTATCACCGAAGGTAATGTACTTCAGAGAAGATTGAGATAGTTTTTCTTCGGTGAACAACTCCTTGTCTCCGGTCATATGATTTGTACAACCACTATCCATGACCCATTCGGATCCACCGGAGACATAGCCCTGCAGAAGAATTAGTTCTTCTTAACCACCCACAAACGAGCAGGTGACTGAGAAGACGTTGAAGCACTGGTCGAAGCAATATTAAATCGAACAGGAGTGTATTGCTTCGGTGAGCCATCAAGCACACCTTAAATGTAAGTCCTCTGCGAACGGTTAGCATAAGTATGAGCATATGCAATCTTAGGATGATTATTATGAGGACGATATGTGTGGCGACCAGTACGATAGTATTGCTTCTGCGGAACATTTGATTCAGTCACCAATGGATCATTTCTCGTCTCAAGAGAGTAGAAATGATTCGTTGGTACCGAAGACTTTCCCTGCATGGAATGGTTAGCAGGCAGTTTTTCCACAAGTGCTTTCTGCACCCATATCTGCCTCTTATAGAATCCATTCTTTGGTGGAATACCTACATACTCAGCTGAAACTTTTCCATGTTCATCTTTCATGAGTTTGTAGTCTGAATCAAGTGATTCATCCATAATGACTTTGTTCATTTTGCAGTCGAAACATGAAAGGTTAGCAATATCAATGGGTTTCTCCTTCGCTAGAACCCAAACAGTCTTAGGATACTGCTCAGGCTCCCAATATGTGCCATCAGGATTTATCTTCCTCTCGAAACCAACACCTTCATTCCTGGGATTCCTGTGAAGGAGAGCCTTCCTCAGGATATCACAGAGATATTGATGTCCTTGCACACTTTTGAACATGCCTGATTCAAATAAGTTTTTCAACCTGAGGAGTTCCTCGGTAACAGCAGGATTTTCCTCATCGGAGGCATTAGTATCATCAATAACAATAGGAGCTTTCCCTTTGGAATCAGTTTTTCTTCGTTCCAAGCAGTCCAAACAAGGTGATTCAGTTTTATGATTTGCTTCAGAACCTTGTTGAGCCATGAGAGAGAGATTAACATTTTCCAAGTCTTCATGTGCCTCTTTCAGTTTTTCGAGAGCCATTTTCCTTTGTAGAAATTCATAGGTGAGCTTCTCATAATCAACTGAAAGAAGATCATGCCGAGAGGATAATTCTTCAAACTTCTCCTTCAGAGCAGTATGCTCATTAGTTAAAGTTTGACCTTTCTCAATCTCATCAATCAACAACATTTCTGATTTTTGAATGGTTTTGCTCAGTGAATCAAGTTCATCTTGTTGAATTGAAGCAATTTTAGCAAGTTTAGCATAGCTTATCTTTGAGTCACTTTCATATGAAGAACAATCAGAAGTATCATAGTTTGACTTGGATGAAGATACCTTTGCCTTGGCCATGAAGCAATATGCAGGAGTTTCATCTTCACTACTGTTGTTGGTGAAGAATGAGCTCGAAGCATTGATTGAAGCATCTGCTGAAGCAAAGGCCAAACCAGCAACACCATCTGATTCGGACCCAGACGCAGACCTTGAATCTTGTTCAGCTTCGGAACCAGAGGCTTCGTCTTCTGAGTTCATCTCCTTCCCCAGATAGGCCTTGGCACGTTGAGAGCTGCTTCGACGAGACGAGTGAGTCTTCGATGAAGAACCCTCACGCTTCTTATGATACTTCTTCCTCTTATCATCATCAGAATCTTTCTTCTTTTCTCTTCTTGAACTGAAATCATGTCTCTTTGACTCATGACTTCTGGAGGATCTGTAAGACTTCGATGAAGAGTCTCTGAGTGAATGCTTCGATTTGTTCTCAGCTTCCCACAGAGGGCAATCAGCAATGTAGTGACCTGGTTTCTTGCACTTGTAGCAGCAATTGTCCTTTGATGGAGAGCTTCTAGAGGATGAACGGTAGGAAGAATGACTTGAGCTTCTTGAAGGATAACTCTTCTTGGGTGAAGAAAAACCTTTTCTTTGAAAGCGATTGAAGCGTCTCATTATCAGTGCTAAATCCTTTCCAATGCTTGAGGGATCATCTGATTCGACACCTGAAGCAGAACTGACTTCTGGTGAAGAATGACGCGAAGCTTTTGCTTTCGGGGCATGGGATCTCCTTCGAGAACCATTTATGTCACGTTTCTGTTCTTCTTCCATTTCAAAGGTAGTGAGTCTCTCAAGAACATCAGCAGCAACAAGACGTCTGAAATCAGTCCTTTCCTTGATCATCAGCACTATGTGATCAAACGAATCATCCAATGAGCGAAGCAGAGTTCTCACAACAGAGTGAGGTGTAATGTCATCAGCACCGAGGGAAATCAATTCATTAGCAAGAGTTGTGAGTCTGCTGTAAATGGAACTGACTTTTTCACCCTCGTTTATCTTGAAGCGATAGAATTTGCTTCGGAGAGTGTCAATTCTGGCATCTTTCTGGGTAGAAACACCTTCACCAATCTTCTCAAGATAGTCCCAGACACCTTTGGCAGTTGGAATATTCTTCACTTCATGATACTTTTCAGGTGTCAAGTGATTGGTGATGAAAACCCAAACTACAGAATCAAGATCAATCAGCGTTGCTTCTTCAGGGGTGATCTCCTTCTCATCGGCAACAGTGACTCCATACAAGACAACTTGCCAGGCAGTTGAGTTGATAGCCATGATATTTCTTTTCATCTTGTCCTTCCAGTACGGGTAGTCCTTCCCATTGAAAATAGGAATAGGTTCGCCAGATCGAATAGCTGCGAAAGACATACTAGAAGACATACTTGAAAACACTCCAGGAGGTTAATCCAAATAAAGAGTGCCTAGCTCTGATACCAATTGTTAGACCAAGTATGTGATCAGAGGGGGAGGGGGTGAATGATCACTTCAAAATTTTGCATAAAACTGTGAAGTGAAGCATAACTCAGCAATCGAAGAGATTCAACAGAAAGGTAAATATTGAAGCAGAACATGATTGACGCAAAACATAGCGAATCAAAAGCATCGAATCAATTGCATCGAAGCGGATCACTGAAGCAATTGATAAACTGAATGCAAGTGCGGAAAGTAAAACGAACTCTTGACTCGGCGATGTTTGATCGACCAGTTCACACTCTGCAAAGTGCTACGTCTGGTTGGAGGGACTTGTGATTGAACACAGGAGCTAACCTCTCTCCGTCCGTTTCTCCATTGCACCAATCTCCTTGAGCTTGGTCAGTTCTTCACTCGTGGTTGATTATTGAGGAAATCACCAAAACCTTTGACAAACTGGACTTCGAGGCGACAATAACTCTTCGCTCTCTGAAGAACAACTCTCTAACCGTCTAGAAGAATTGCAGTTCTCCAAGATAAAAAAGGCTAGCAAACTTCTTCCTAAGTCATAATGAATCAACTCAGATCAATAGGACTTATGCTTCTGTGGATGGGTTTTTGATATGCATCGGTGGGGTTTGCTCTCTCTCTCTCTTCTGTAAGGAATCAATCTTGGAGCAGCCACCGGCCAATGAGGGCTGGGGTGGCGTATTTATAGGTGGCAATCCCTAGGTGCGAAATGACTGAAGTGACCCGATGTGACAGCTTGACACCTGTCCCCAACGGTCATATTTCCAATCAAAGCGCAACTTTACTTGCGGTCCAAGTAAAGCTGACTCACGGACTTGGTTCTGCTTCAGGAGCCGAAAGAACTAAGTCTTCGCTGGTGAAGCATTACCTAGCGCACATGAGATTTCTTCAACTCTGGTTTCTCCCTGGTTTGGATTCGATCTGAGTCTTTTCATCAAAACCTTTGGAGTACATTTACTAAACCCCTCTTGATAGTACGGTTTTCCTACGACTCAAAGAAGTGGAAAAAGAACTACGCAAAAACAACTAAGTCTTGCGCCATCCTGGTCATCTTCTTCGATGAGACGTGCTTCAGGATTCCTTATCTTTTTAGGGGTCGACATCCGTGATGAGCTTCACTCCAGAGGATATACTTCAGTAAAAGTATAAATCTTCGTTGAAGCTTTATCACCAACCTATAACTTCAGGGACCTAACCATCTGTTTCACACTAGAAAACTTGTTAGTTCCTCTACTGTTTTGACCAACAATATCCAAAACTCATGGGGGTATAACATACTCAGGGATTTTTCAAATATTCAAACAGTGCCTTGGAATTAATCAAATAACCCTATTTGAGTTAAGATTCAAATTATTTGAATTTTAAAAATGTTGAAACTTTATAAGTGGCTAGTCTATATTATTATGGGGCCACATAAAATTTTTCAGCATTTAATAAAATGCCTAGCTATTTATTTTAGCTCAGCAAAACAAATGTCAGAAAAGAAAAACAGAAAAAGAAAGCAGAAAAACCTTACCAGACGCCCAGGCGAAGCCGGCCCACCCAGCCCAGCCGGCCCAAAGGGGCACAGGGGTCTTCTTCCCCGCCCCGCGCCTCCAAGCTGCTCGGTGGAATGCCACCGAGCCAGTCGTGGACGCCACGTCACCGCCGAGCACCTTCCAGGCCTCCCCATGCCCTCTTCTCGCACCTGGAGACGCCCTGGAGCACGCCACGTCCATTCCCCCCCTCCAGAGCTTCCTCCTCCTCCTCCCGTGCTCGATTTCGTCGCCGCCCGAGGACCGCCGTGGAGCACGCCGCCGAGTCCACGCAGCCAACGTCGTCCCCGAGCCGTTCCGCCGTGTCCAGGAGAACCGCAGCAGGCGTCTTCGTCGTTCCCCTCAATCAATCGAGCCCGAGCGCCTCAGCAGACGTCGCCAGCTTCATCGAGGAGTCGCCGGACCCGCGAGCTCGCCGTCGTCGATTCGCCGTCGTGGAAGCCTCCCCGAACTTGCCGTTGCTTCCGTTCGAACCCCGGTGAGCTTCTGAGTTTTTCCCCCAAGCTCCTAGCATCCTGTAGCCTCTCTAGCCGAATCCGCCATGAGAACCGAGCTCCTCGCCGCCATGGTCGTCGCTCTCCTCGCTCCAGTGCCCGTCGTGAAGCCCCAGCGCGCGCGTTTGACTCCCAGTGGCTCTAGCTTTCGAACGCACGCAAGATCAACCCAAGCCGTGCACCCTAGCCCCTTCCCCAACCTCGCCGTGGTTCTGTCGCCGCCAAGGACGTCGCCGTCGTCGCTCCCGACCTCCCCGTGACCCCCTGATGCTTCCTCTCGACGCGGACGACCTCCAGGAGCACGCCGATGCCCTCCGTTTCCTCTCCCGTGGCCTCTAGCAGATTCCGGCGAGTGCGCCGCCGTGGCCAGGCCACCGGCGTTTAGCCGCCGGTGGGTTAGCCACTAACCCCCGTGCTTAGCCGCCCCAGTGAGACTGACCAGTGGGCCCAGTGGCTTAATTAAGCCACTGGATTAGATTAACCAACCGGTTAATTAAACCCAGCCACTGACAGGTGGGACCCCCTTGTCAACCCCCCTGACGCCAGCTTGACGTCAGCCTGACGCAATAAATCGATTAAATGAATTTCCAGAAAATCAAATTGAATTAAAGAAATCCAGAAATTTCAGAAAATACCCCAAACTTTGGAAATTCATAGAAAATTCATATTAACTCCAAATTGGACAAATAATATATGAAAAATGATCAGGAGAAAATTATATTTCCAAATATGCAGCTTTCAACTATGTTGGAGTTGATTTTAAAATGGGACCAGTAGCATATGTCATTTGGTTTATTTGAAATTAATTCAAATTCAAATCAAATGCTTTTGCAACTTGGACCATGGATTTATGCTACATTTCAACCACACTTCAGAGGCATATCATACACAATTCCAAAAGGTTCAAAATGATCAAACAATGTCACATGCAACTTGGCTAAGTTGAATTCAAATGTGGAGTTTGAATTTGCACTTCAATTTGCAATATACTCCATTTAAATGGGATTGCCTTACACATCAAAGCATATACATCAAGATTCAA
The DNA here is from genome assembly GCA_950022295.1 of Bromus sterilis. Lineage (NCBI taxonomy): Eukaryota > Viridiplantae > Streptophyta > Magnoliopsida > Poales > Poaceae > Bromus > Bromus sterilis. Next base: position 149,633,877 of record OX465596.1, on the reverse strand, counting down.
ACTTCCATCATGTGTTTGTGCATCGTATTTACTTTGCTACTTTGCTTGTTGTTTGTCAAGTAGAGGTGGAACCGGAGCAGGAGGCTGCCCCCTTCGTTGAAGACCCCGAGCCCGAACCTCGTCAGCAAGGCAAGCAAACCCCCATTGATCATGTCGATAAAATCCCACTTCCCTCTCATGTCTCGCTTATGCATTGTTTAGGATGATCACCATGATTCGTTTCTACATCATAGATGAACCCATTCCTTTGCATGACCTATCATTTTGTCACAGTAGTAAGCAAACCACAATCCTAGCAAATGTAGGAGTTGTTTGATATCATGTGGCCCCTGCAAATGTTTATCGCTTATTGCATGCTTAGTATGATACCATGTTGTTACTGTGATGTGAGTCAGGATGGTAGTGATCATGTTGATGATGGTAGAAAAGTGTTGGTGAATCGACCCTAATACAAGGTGAACGATGAGAGGCTGTGTAGGAGTACACGGTGGGTTGTCTCGTTGAACACCGCCCTAAGTCCGAGTTCTTGTGTGGTGATCCAAGATGAAGAGTACAACCACACATTGGGCTCACTGACCCCTCTCAACTTATTAACTCATCCCTTTCGATGTCCAGATGTCGCAATAGTTCGAAGTTCTGGTAGGTCTGTGGCCTGGTTGCTAAGTGAGAGAACGGCTCACCCGAGATCGGCTTATGCACCACGCACACATCACTTGGGTCCACTTCGGTAAACCGGCCGGGTTCACGATAGTGGTAACCAACCCAAGTAGGCGGCTTTCTCGGACTAGATCGGCTATGAGGTAACAGTTGTGGTGAGCATCCTCGCTGGCACCCCTTGAATGGTGTCGAGATCAAAGGCGGTAAATGATGATCATGTGTGTGTAGCGGTACACCCCTGCAGGGTTAACAAAACTATTCGAATAGTCGCGTCCGCGGTTATGGACTGCTTGGAAAGCTTAGCTTGATTATTAGACAACTTGAACCGGGTACTTCTAAAACACACCAAGATAAGTGTGAGTGCTATGGCGTGCTTCCTCATGGGGAAGTCGAGGAAGGCACCATAGTGGTGTATTGGTTGGAGAAAGTAGTGGAATCGTGTACGTTTCTTACCTCAAAGTCTGGTACTCGTAGTTCAGGATTAGCCAAGTCAAAGCTGGCACTTCTGCAAGTGAACCCCACCTCTCTTTACCTTGATACATGTGCATGAGTAGTATAGCTCCTATGTAAGTCTTGCTGAGTACGACTTTGTACTCACGTTTGATTAATCTATGTTTTAGATGATACCACTGACCCCGAAGGTGGCTTCTTCATCGAGCTGGACGACTGAAGATCAAGCTAGTCTAGTCCCAGTCAGACGACTGGTTCCCTCGTGGAGGGCTTGTGTTTAAATAAGGCTTCTTAAGCCATTTGTTAAACTTGTCTGTACTCAGACATAATTTGCTTCCGTTTGTGTTGTAATGTTGGATCACATGTTTGTGATCTCTGTTTGCACTCTATAAGAGTTATCAATAAAAATGTACACTTTGTAGAGAATTGCAATGGTACCTGATGTTCATACAAGGCATGTGTGTTGCGTGTATGTTTATAACATGCATGTCTTTGTATGGGTTTTCGAGACCTTAGTTGTGTTCTGGCTGGCGGTCTTTCATACACCAAGTGGCCCTTAGATGTGCGCAGCTTGGGGCATCGCGATGCGATTGTTCGAGACTCCGTCTCGTGCACACTTTGTGGTATGATCGAGCCCGCCCTAGACCCCGACTAAGTGATCGGGCTGGAGTAAGTCTATGTAAGAGTTTTGAGATAGTCGATAGTATGGTTGAAGCGACTTGTCTTTGAATATGGGAGTTCACCACCCATATCATTAGACTTGTGTGCGGACGATGAGGACCCATCTCAGTTGATCATCCGGCCTGGATGGGATGCCCCTCACGTACGATGCTTTTCGAGAACGTTCTGTGCTTGGCCTTGTCTGCTTAGACAAGTGGGTACGGTTCTCGGCTCTCCATATGACTATGTCTTAGCTGTACTTGCATACGCTAACCCCGGGTCCCGACAGCCCGCCTAAGTAAGAATGAATGAAAGTGACTTGACTTGTCCCGCCGCACGATTCCCATCATTCACTCGTGAATCATGCTAGATTACATGGTTGATGACAAATTCGTGCTCTGCTGTGGATTGGATTGCATCCACCTGTCGCTGAATCTTTATGTTCATCTCTCTCTCTCTCTGGAATTTAAGCATGGGAGGGGGTAGCTTTTTTCAAATTTACCGCCACACGGTTCTTGTTATTATATCTCCTGCGGGCTTTGTGATGACTTTGTCCGTCTTTTGAGCTCTCTTTTATGGCACTTTTATGGAAGGAAGATCGGTCTCGGCGTGGATGGATGGATGGTCGTTGTTAAGCACGGGAATGATCGATCGATCCATCACCTTTCTCTTTCTCTTTTCTCAGTCCCAATTTAAACGCGTGCGTTAGAAACAACTCCCACGCAGAAAGACGCCAATCACAAAACCCCCTTTCTCCTCTGCCTTTAACCCGATTTAACTTTAACCCCCAAGCCTTTTTTTCACAGCCGGTATTTTTTACTACTCCTGCCTTGGGCCGCCCGCTGATGAAGGAAGTGAGCCAAGCTATGCGGACATCTCCGCTCCAACATCACAAGATCTTTAGAGCATCTCCATCACCCACTTTTAGGGCAACTTCAACACTGAAATCAAACGGATGTGGATTTAGTTCGTTTTATGTTCCTATGGAACGGCTGAAGGCGCTATGTCAAAGACTTGTCCGCGCACATGTAGTTGTGTCAACCAACCGGCCACTCCATTTCGTTTCCTAAAAAATCTTTCACATAAGAAAAAGCCGTGTCATTCCAGCGGTCATAGTCCACGCTGATCTTAAAAAAAACTAGCGGCCACATTCTATCTGGTTCACTTGTAAATAATTATTCAATAATGGGTGAGGATGAATGACGTGCTGTTATGTTGGTCCTTGAGGCTGATCACAGTAGGGAGTAACTAAGGCTGCTCATAGTGGGGACTAACTTAGACTAGTAACATGCACATGTTACTAATCTATGTTACTACTTTCATAGTGGATAGTATCGTATGAGTAGTAACATAGAGAGCTTCATTAATTGTTTTTTAGACTTATTTTGCATTGAGAACCGCTATGTGATGGTAACATATTAGGGCACTCTCAATGCTTGTATTTTAGCACGTAATCATATGCATTTTGCTTATGTGGCATACGATTTAATGAAGAAACAGAGGAAGATTGTATCTTAGCTAAGGTTGCTCCCAATGCTCCACCTTGGATGGGTGCTAAGCATGCCAACAAGGCAAAAAATCCTATGTGGCACCCTAATTAAGAGGAGTGAGAGGAGTTTGGTGACCCCAGGAGGACACGGTGCTAGTCACGGGAACCTAGGCAAACATTAAAAATGAAGAAAACTCGCCTATGCATGCAAGACTTTAGTTGCTAAACCATTAAATGAGGGAAGCTTAGCAACAACAAGCTAAGCACCAATGCATTGGAGACTATGGTTGCTTAGCACATTTAATGCTTCTAGCACCTCACTTAGCACCTTTGCATTGGAGGAAGCCTAAGATACAACCCTTGCACGTGGCCATATGCAAAAAGCATGATTAGACCAATCACATTTATGCATGGAGATAAAATCATTAAATAAGATACAACATTTAAAAAACAATGCATTGTAGGAGTTGTATGTTAAATTTTTATTGCTCCTATGATATTGTGCTGAGAAACAATGCATTGGAAGAGCCCTTATGTTACTCCATTTGCTTCTCTCCTCATTAATTACTCGTCACATCATCTTCTTTGCTTATGTGGCATCTATGTTACTACTTATGTTACTCCCACTATGGCTAGTCTAAGAGTAGTAACATGGGATGTTACTACTTTTAGTTACTACTCCACAATGCAAAGTAACTTAAAGGTAGTAACAGAGATGATCTTATTTATTAGCTTATAGACTCATTTTATCTTGGGAAAAGTGATGTGATGGTAACTAGCTAAGTTACTCTATTTTCCGCTCTCTTCATTAATTAGTTGCCACATCATCTTTTTTGCCTAGGTGGCATCTATTTTACTACTGAAGTTACTTCCATTGTGACCAGCCTGAATGCATACAACGTTTGAAATGCCTACACACAATGGAAGACAACAAACCATATTCATATGCAATGGAGAGGACCAATGAAAAAGATGCACATATCATGTCCTTGACTCCTAGACCACTCACGGGACGGCCTTCGGTGCTCTCAAGTGTTGCGTAATTTTCTTTTATTTTTCATTCTTGTTGGATGAATGCCCACCTCTTTTTAATCAACTCATCTGTTCGAGTGCTCTCAAACTTGTATGGATGGACAACCTCCGCTCATGGAAGCACACATGGATCCTTGTCCAAAATACAAATTTTTTCGTCTCGGAACCGGTCTTGGGATCTTACCCAATCTCCTTCCATGTCGTGCAAAGAAGCTTGTCTTCTTCCTTGGTGAATGCTTTGGTGCGGATGCTTTGACGTCTCCGCTTTAATTTGTTTGCTTACTTGTTGAGACAACTCATCGATGAACAATGGATCCTCCTCGATGTTCATACCATCTTCGTTCTCCTCGCCTTGCCCTTCGGTTTCCTCTGGCCATTGGTCCCCAAGGTCACGGCCTTAACACGAGATCATCTTAAGTTTGAACGTTTTTTAGGCCATGTCCCTCATGCTCGACGCCATCTTGAGTGGGGAGGACGCGGTCGTCCTGGCTTTGGATCTCGTCGGGGTGGTAGTCATGCACGGTGTGGCCGTCGAAGATGATCTGCTTCATGAGGAGCTCAGTGTAGTAGTCGTGCTCGACCGTGACCATGTGTGTGATACTGCATAACATGATCATAAACAATGTCGCAGTGGGCTCCATAAATTGAAGCTCCTGCAGTGTTGCTTCGGGACGTTGGCAAAGAAGCTCCCAGAATTGATACTGAAACGCGCGGCGGAACATAGAAACTACTGGAATCTACTCTTCCTTCGAGTCGTCGTTTGGACGTTGCCAGTCGAAGTGAGATCCATGATCAACATTGACAGGCTGGTGTTGGAGATTTCCAACGCTAGAGGCAGCCACGAGGCCAATATGCCTACATCATCGTTCATGATTGCCTGCAATGCCTCCACGTCCGCGTTTGTCAAGGCCGTGTTGTAGCTGGTTCGATGAAGTTCGGGTCTCCGCCACCATCGCCGCCAAGGTCGTCGTGCTTGCCATGTCACCATAGATTTGGTTCTCCGCATGTCGGTGTTGCTCGGAGAGGTCCATGTTTTGTCTTTAGTCCTTCACTGCATGCCGAAGCCTAAAACAATGGTGGCGTCGAGCGCTCCTCCTCCATGATGGTGTGGAAGTGGGACCACACTTGGTCCATAGTGATGTCGAAAAGTACCATCACGGAAAAGGGGGATTAGATATCTTTGTCTTGTCCTCACTTAACTCAGGTGAGTTCGACGGCAAGCTGGCCTCTATGGGGCACACACACGCGGGCCTGCCATGTCGGGCAGGCCATCCAACTCGTGTTTCCGCTCCATCGACGGGATCTAACACAAGGCTCTAGAGCTCGCTGTATTGGTGAAAATGTTGAACGAAGGAAAATTTATAGGAATATGGATAATGCAGTGCACAACCGTGTTTAAATGGCGAAACAACAAGGACGTCAGTTGAATGCCAGCTTGAACGCGGGGCACCGAAGGGGGTTCTTAGTTGTCGCGCATGTTCAAATGCTGGTAGGCGGGGGGATAGGCAGTTGGTTTGAATTCGATAGATAACCATCCAATCGCGTATCTCCAAGATTGAACATGTACGAAGACTCAAGCTCTCTACTAGCGCACCACTATAGCTCAAGTAAGCGATCACATCGTTTTGAGCTAGAACCAATGCCAACTCCGATGAGTTGTCGCGTCCACTCTAGCGGATAACCGACATGAATGTATAGACCCGTTTCACTCACGGAAAAGAGTTTTTTCACTTGAAAGGATTTTGGTTGGGACCTAGTTGTCGGATGAGACGACGTGTCGACGAACTAAATTCCCGCAAAACCTCCGCATATGTTAGATAGCAAAACTGGCCTGAACTACTCAATACAAACGGATATGAAAGATTGGGAACTGGGGTACCACGGGCCGTGCCTAAGTCCCAGGGAATCCAAGCATCCTGAAGACATCCCTGTTGAAGGACCCTCTCCTCGAACATCCACCCTGCAAGATAAGCCCAAGGGCGGCTACCTATTCAAGGCGTGAAGACCGGCTAAGCTCACCGGGTGTGAGCTTCACCAAGGATGGTGAACCCTCCTCCTCAGGAAGGGCCAAGCTCGCGAAGACCGGCGACCTCGCGAAGACGGCAATCTGCACCAAGACGTGGATCGCGAGGCCCTGCATCACCAATGCCTCGCGATCCCCCCAAAGCGATCCTTTTGGTTCCTGAAGTACTCCCCTCAAAGATGAAGGAAACACTGAAGGCCCCCAACCGCCTGATCCCCTCCTTTGTCAAGGACAGGTAGATTTAGTCAGGATAAGGGACAAGTTTGTCATCACAATAGATGGACCATGTGGGATCCCTTCCCCCAGATGAGGAGGAAGAGAACCAAGGACATAGTAGTTAAGTGCTAGCCAAGGCACCGTAGAAGAGGTCGGCCATTCCCGAACCCCCAAGCTTGTAAGCTCACCATGATCATCTCCACCGGAGCAATCCTAGACATACAGGAGTAGGGTGTTACACCACTACAGTGGGACGAACCTGGGTAGCTCCTTGTTTCCTCTGTGTGTATGCTTGATTGATTCCTACGCAGATCTGACTGCCTTCATCATCGACATCGAGATCATGAGGCCAAGCCCCCTGTGTTCGAACTAAACTTTTGGGGATTACCTTCCAAACAAATCTCACCGACATTTGGCGCCCCAGGTAGGGGGGCTTCGTCTTTGTCTCCGACCTCGACACCGCCATGGTCACGACGCGCGCCAGCCAAGCCCGGACCAACCGCGGCGGACGCGGAAGAGGTCGCATGGGACGCGGCTCCGCCGCCAGCGCCCGCGCTCATGACGAACCCGTCAACAACGACGACGCCGCGGAAGAGCAGGAGGCTCCCTCCAACCGGTCTCTTGCACAACAGGCGTCACAAGCCGGCGTCGCGCTAGGTGCACCGGCGCCTACGCTCCTCCAACGGCCTTCATCAACCGACCAAGAGGCTCGACACGCCCATCTCCGTTGATTCCTCAACGCCACTACGACTCCAGTGCCACCAAAAAGGCTTGAGAAGAGCAGAACACCCCCATCGTCACCTACGGGTGATGACGCGACCTGGCTTCCCTGCTCCAGCGTTTGGGATCTCGCACTACCTCAAGCCGATCCCACGTTGGACACGCATCGTGCCATCTCCAACAACATCGTGTCATCTTCAGCAGCGGCAGAGGCGCGAGAGCAACCCCACGCGCGATCGCCCATGTCGCTTGCTGAGGACGCTGAGCGCCAGCATGCTTGATTGTGTACTCATGCCCCCGCCCCGAGCCAACATGTCACCTACTTCGGTTAGCCCAAGGCTAGAGCGCACCAGACGGTTTTCCCGAGCCGGCGAGCGTCGTTGCGCAGATTTACAGCCCAAGCCCTAGCGGCGGTCCCGGCGACTTCATCGACATCCAAGGTGACACCTCGACAAGTGCTCTCACCATTTGACGAAGTGCTTACCCTCGCGCGGGAGTTGCGCCCCTACTTCCATACCGGGCACACTCCAGACGAGCGTCGTTGGGACGAGAGCCTCAACGGGGAGCTCGAAGCGATGCGACGGTCCTCGGCGTCCCACTCCTCTCTATAAAGCATGACGGGAAGCACGGACACCTCTGCGGCGTCCTCTTCAACCGCGGCCAATGACGTCGCTCGGGGGATCACCCACTGAAAGTCCAAGTATGTGATCAGAGGGGGAGGGGGTGAATGATCACTTCAAAATTTTCTACTGAAACTATTGGAGTGAAGCATAAGCAGTGCGGAATAGCAAGGAATAACTGGAAGTGAAACTAAATGCAGCGAATCAAAACACATTGAAGCATAACAGTGAAGCATATGCAATACTGAAGGTAAATGCTTTAAGTAAAACGAACTAGGACTCGGCGATGTTTGTTCGACCAGTTCACGCTCTGCAAAGCGCTACGTCTGGTTGGAGGGACTGGTGATTGAACACCTGGAGCAAATCTCTCTCCGTCCGTTGCTCCACTGCATCAAACTCCTTGAGCTTGATCAGTTCTTCACTCGTGGTTGATTATTGAGGAAATCACCGAAACCTTTGACAAACTGGACTTCGAGGCAACAATTACTCTTCGCTCTCTGAAGAACAACTCTCTAACCGTCTAGGAGAATTGCAGTTCTCCAAGATAAAAAGGCTAGCAAGCTTTCACCTAAGTCATCTCGAATCTACTCAGATCAATGGGACTTAGGTTAAAGTATCTGGATTTTGGGTTTTGCTTCGGTGGGGTTTTGGGGTGCTCTCTTCAGTCTCTCTTGGAATGATCTCAGAGTAGCCACCCGCAAATGGAGGAGGGGGCGGCGTATTTATAGTTGGCGATCCCGAGGTGCGGAATGACCAAACTGACCCGAGGTGACAGCTTGACACGTGTCCACAACGGTCGGATTTGTCATCAATGCGCAACTTTACTTGTGGAACAAGTAAAGCTGACTCACGGACTTAGTTATGCTTCAGAAGCCAAAGAACGAAGTCTTTGCTACCGAAGCTTAACTTAGTGCACATGAGATTTCTTCACTCAGGCTTCTCACTTGGTCTGGATTTGATCTGAGCATTTCTCAATGACTTCGATGTCCACAAACTAAATACCCCTCTTGATAGTACGGTTTGTCCTATGACTCAAGGAACAGAAAAAGAACTACACAAAAACATCTAAGTCTTGCGCCGTCTTCTTCATTTCCTTCAATGAGTAGAGCTTCAGGACACCTTCATTTTTGGGGGTCAACTTTCGTGATTAAGCTTCGCTCCGAGGGTAATGCTTCGCTAACATGAAGACCTTCCCTTAAGCTTTATCACATGGCTTGTCCTTCAGGAACCTATGTAATTGTTTATACTAGAAAACATTGTTAGTTCCTCTACTGTCTTGTCCAACAATATCCAAAACACACGGGGGCAAAACTTTGCTCTTACAATCTCCCCATTTTTGGACTATTGTTGACAAAACAGGCATCGATAAAAGATATTGAAGTTTTTGTGAAGGATGGGACAAACTCTAAGATATGAAGTTTTTGGATCCCCCTGAATACAAGCATCGAAGATTTATACAATCGAAGTTAATGCTTGAGATATTTTTCTTTGGTGGAGAGCAAAACAAAATATCTTAGCGAATACAATTGCATTGAAGATATATATCCAGGAAAGTATGCAATTGCTTCCAATGACCTGTGAAAAATAATAACCACCTGCAAGATAGAAGATACGAAGCAATACTTGCAAGCAAAGGGGATTATTAAAACTTTAAGTGTAGCACAGGAGTAGCATGACTGAAGTAAAACTTAAGTTACAACCCAATCGAAGAAACTGGAATGTTTGTTGTAACTTAACCAAACGAAGCAAATAGCAGAAAACAAGAACCCTTTCCCCGATGCAAAACTAACTCATCGATGCCCTCATTCTCCCCCTTTTTGTCAATGATTGGACAAAAGGTTGGGAAGAGTTTCGAGAGGTCTATTACGCAGCATCAGCACCCTGAGAACCCGACGAAGCAGAGCTCGACGAAGACTCATCCGAGGAAGACTGGTCGCCTGAGGATTCTTCTTCGGAAGAAGACGTAGGAAGAGCTTCGTGGCGTGCCTGAGTGATGAGATTGATGTCGAGGTCACTGTCGTCAAGGCCGTCGTCGTCCTTTGAGGTGATGGAATCATTCTCTGAGACGGTATCTGGCCGGATGGGTTCAGGCTCGTTGACGAAGAACACTTCATCAATCTTGTGCAGGGGAGGGATCTTCTGATTCGGGCGGTCCACTGAGTCATCACGTGAAAAGTGTCGCTCGAGGTACGGATACTCTTTGTAGATGCGATCTTTACGAAGACCTTTCACAAAGTTGAATTTCCGGAGTCCTTTCCAGGAATGACGCTTGAGCACACGCAAGTACTGATTGTTGTTGAGTGCTATATTGCCAACACGGTTGATCTCATCAGCAAGAAACTGCATCTGGCGTTGAAGTGCTTCAATTAAGTTGTCAAGCATTTGCTGCGAGCGAAGATTAACTTCAAAATGATGGCAGTCTTTCTGGATCTTCTTTGATAAGTTTCGCTCATTGACTTCATGGCGCACACCAACATATGTGGCAAAAGGATCATTGGGCTTCCTCAGAAGTTCCAAAGAGTCACGCACTGGTGGGAGGAAAAGCTTCGGATGATGGCGTGCCACAAAGTCTTCGTTCCAACCATAGTTACATACTACTTGCAGCCAGGGAGCATAGGGTTTCAGTGTGAAAGGTAGCTCTGCTGCATGAACCAAATTCCTAATGAAGCAATCCTCAAAGTCAAATATGAGACCATGTGTGAGCTTCATAATTTCATGCCTTGTCTCAGGATAAAGATTCGATTCTTCCGAAGCAGTACTCAAAGGAATCAATGAGTTTGACAGGATGAAGAACCAAGTTCTTGATATGAAATTCAAATGCTTCGGGCGAATGTTTTGAGGTGTGTGGTTATCAGTGGCTTCAGGATCCAACAGAGTTGCAAATTCTTCTTCAGACAGATCAGGCGCAATATGAATCTTTTCGTGGACTCCAGAATGCCTTGGGATGTTAACAATTTCCATGAATTCGGCAGAGGACATTCTTAAGACTTTGCCTTGAATCATCCATTCCAGCGTCCATGAGCTGGGTTCATTGGCATCACCAGACACATAAAGGGTTGCATAGAATTGCTTGATGAGCTCTGAGTTGAAAGGAGTGCTCAATGCAAAAAACCGAGTCAAATTCTGATGTTCAATAGTTTCGAGGACGTTCTGAAAGCAGGATGCAGTGGAAAGACTTCGCAAGTCCAGAAACTTGTGCCTAAACAGAACTCCTTGCTGACAGAAGACTTTGGTGTATAAGACTTGTTGTTCAGCAGTCCAAAAACGAAGATCATCCGCTGTTCGGTCAGAAGCATATGGACTAACACCAAAGAATCGATGGCGCTTCCTATGTTGTTCCAGGTTGAATTCTGGGCCATGCCTTGAAGAATAACCAACACCCTTGAAAATAGGAAAAGTTTCACGAGGGTAATTGGAGTCAAGCTGGGTATCTTGGCAGGGGCGCGAACGGTCACGAATTCTTTGCAGAGGAGCAATAGGGTTAGCTCTTGAAGGGCCAGCAGATTGAGCGACTACAAGCGCTTGTTCTTGCGACGGATTCAGAATTTGTACTTGTTCGTCTTCGTCATCATGTGCTTCGGTGTCGGGCATATGTGCTTCAGACTCTTGAACTGTTCTGGCCGGGGAAAAAATCTCGGGATACATGGGTTTTGGAGTGGGTTGGTGATGGAGCATTAGCTTCACGGGGAGGTGATGGAGGTGGTGCGGGAGCAACTGGTGGAGTGGGAATCCGTTGTGGTTCGGGGGTTGGAGCACGGATGGGTGTGGGAACTCGAGGTGGTATAGGTGAGGGGTTTCTTGCAGGCGTTGGAGTGGGGGTAGGAGCTTTCTGGGGTGGAGTTTGCTTGGGGGTGGTTCTGGTAGGAGGAGGTGTGGGAGTCTTTCTGGGTGGAGCTGAAGGCTTTGATGCAGGCTTGGATGGCTTTGGCTTCGGAGCAGGAGTGGGAACGGCTTCAGGAGATTCCGGGGGCTGTTCATCACTTGTATCCATGTCTGCGGCTGAGGCCAAAGTAATCTTGCGCCTCTTGGTGGTTTTCTTCTTCGGTGACGGTCCTGTTGCCTTAGATGGAGCAGTCTTAGGAGATTGAGCCGGTGCAACAACTCGTTCAGCTTCGGGCAAAGCCTTACGTTTCCTCGAATCCCTTTCCATAATGGAAGCATTATGGCTCTTCACCATGTCATCTACAGCGGCCTTTACTTTGCCTTTGTAGATTTTGATATTGTCCTTGGTGGTGGAATTAACTTCTGTCACTCGTTGAAGCAATTGCAGGGCGTGCTGTTTGAATTCTTCATCAGGTTCTGATTCAGCTCGCTTCTAATAGTTGTGAATCTTTTTCATTTCAGCCCTGTCTCTTGAATGCAAATCCTTCAGCTGACTGATCATAGTAGTGATCATAGCTTCGATAGATCTTGAAATGTACACTTCTCCAAGATCAACAGCATCAGGATCTTCAGCTGCACACTTCTCCCAGAGGGCTTCAGTGATGCCCAACTGATCCCAGAGTTCGCCTTCACGAGAGTCAGGGACTGGATGGACACTCTGATGATCAGCTTCAGCGTGAGCTTCAGACAAAGATATGCCTTTCTGCTTCGATGGAATAGCTGAGGGATTCATATCAACTACGGGCTTCTTCTGACTTGCCCTAGCCGCTCTCTCAGCTTTCTTCGTTCTGAGGCTCTCTAATGAAGCCTTGCGTTTAGCTTCATGTTCAGAAAGCAGTTTAGCTTCAGCGGCTGCTTTCTCTTCATTCTTTGCGGCTTCGGCGAGCTTGCGCTTCGTCTCAGCCTTCTCTGCAGCCATCTTGGCTGAGTCCAATTCCTTTTTCTGTCTGGCAGCATCCTCATCTGCCTTCTTTTTGTCAGCTGCGCTTCTGGCAAGGATGTTGCGCTCTAGTGCCTCTTCGAGGTCTTTCTGTCTCAATACTTCTTCAGAGAGCTTGTGCTTCGCTGAAGTATTTGCTGCAGCAGACTGCTTGGGCTTCGTTGTTGCTGAAGCCTTTGCAGGTTGTCTCTTGGCGGGGTCGTGCTTCTGCTTTGATCGCCTCTCAGAGTCGGGGGCATCAGCCGGTGGCTTGGAGGCCAAGGGCTTCGTGACAACCAAATTTGAGAGATCAATAGTGGGACGAGCAGAAGGCTTGACCTTAGCCTCAGGTTTCTCTCCTGGCTTTTTCTTCAGTGGGATCTGAAGTTTTTGTTTCTTGGGGGGAGCAGGATCATCCGATTCGTCATCTGCTTCGAATTCAGTTTCATCATCAGCTACATTGGATTCATCCATGATGGAATCTTCCAGAGCAGCTTGCTCTAATCTGGCATGTTCTTCATCCTCTGTTGTAGCATGGGGTGGAGAAGCAGACTTCTTTTTCAGCTTCTTCTTCTTTTTTGAGCTTGGCCCAGCACCTTGGGCTTCAACTTCAACCAACTTGGATGCCTTCTTCTCTTCTTTCAGCCTCTTGGCTTCAGCTGCAAGTCTCAATCGTTCTTTCTCTTCTGGGTAATCATCTGTTGTCTTGAGGGTGTTGGGGTGAGGAAGCTTCGGTGGAATAGGGTAGTACAGGTGACGATTCTCTTCAGTGTACTGACTGCACATGGTTGAAGAGTACCGAAAGGGCGGACTGAAGGCAAACTGCATAGTCCACTTCCAGGTAGGGATGCTCTTGTACTTGTACCATCGAACAACCCAGTACTTGCGAATTTTTTGCAAGCGGTTCTTGCGCTGATCCTTGGTCTCTTCAGGAGGTGTGTCATAACCCAGAGCAATGCGAATTGATTCAGGGATGCCTCTGGCGTTGTTTCTTTCCTTTGTTCTTCCTCCTTTCTTCTTCGGAGCAGTACGTTCGTCTTCGTTGATGTGATCGAGATTTGGAGACTCATTACCAAAGTCAAACTCTTCAGACATCCTGTGAACAGCACAAAGGTAGCGAGGGAAAAAGGCGAGTATCGAATGAGCACCAGCAAAAGTTTCGATCCAAAAACAATTTTGACAGGAGATTCAGTGAAGAATTTTGGGTAGGGATTCCGGTCTGTTCTGAGCTAGACTTAATCTCACACAAGATGAGCAGAAACCCTAACACAGAACAGATGGATACTAACCCTAGCTTCTAACCTGAAACGAGGAAACCTTGACTAGCAGAAACAGGTTTCACAACGGTGCAACGATCCAACGGATCAAACAAACCTAAAGAATTCATCCAAAAAGACTAAGAACACGGATCCAATCTGAAAAGGAAGAACAGATGAGATAGAGATTGGATCGTGGCTCATCGTACCCTAACTTGGTGACGTCGAGCAGCTACGGCGGCGATGAGCGGAGAGGATGTGCTCGTCGACGGCGTGAAGTCCATGGCGGCGCTCTTCCGGCAGTGAAGCGGCGAGAGCGACGACGGAGACGAAAATCTTAGCGGCGCTTGGGAGATAGGGTTCCGGGGAGATGCGAATGAAGAGGTGGGATGCCTTATATAGGCCGGTCTGAAAGGAGCTGTCAGATCAGATCGAACGGCCCCCAACGTCTGTCTCTCCGGATTCTATGGCGATGATTTCGTGGCGAATCGCAAGAAAATCTCAACGACCCAGATTTGACGGGATCTCAACAACCGAAGAATAAGTCTTCGACATGAGTAAAACTTCGATAAGAATTGGAAGCATTTGATTCGGAACTCAATGATGTTCGAAGCAAAATACTTCCCGTTTCAATTGTGTTCACCCAATATGGACAGATAGAGTTAGAAAGAAAAAGAAACAGAAGGGGTAGGGTCCGAAACTTATCACCTCGAAGAAAAACCAAACGAAGCAAAAGGTGATAAGCATAGAGGACAAAATCCAAACGAAAAAATAAACTAAACGAAGCAAAGACACACAACGAAACTAAATAAGTAAGTAACAAAGTGACTGAGTATATACATGTCGAGGATCGGCCCCGGCAAGTCCCATGGTTAGGGACCCTGGGATAGTCGGAGAAGACACAGGTTGGACGATAAGCTCGTCGGCAAACAGGAGGATACACTTCCTGCTCGATATATTGATTGTGGAGAAGTTACAGGGATGCCAAGGCAGATGCGCTCCTGGCTAGGGTTACAGGCGATGTCTCCTTTTATGCGTTGCCCCTCCTGGCCTTTATATAGTAGACCAGGTCTCGGGGAATCAATCTACAATTACGGGAAATCTAACCCTAGCTTGTACGGCAAGTCTTTGCACCTTCCTTGTCAGTCGAGGACTCCCAATGTCGGTGCCATCTAGCGGGCCAAGGTGAATCCGGCGATAGCTCCGTGGGCCTTCAATGATACCGGGTAGGCCCATTAGTAGGAGTCGTGGGGTCACCCCCTCGTCAGTAGCCCCCGAGTGCCTGGGGGACTCGAAGAGTCGCGCAGGGACTTGAGTTTGTCTTCGTACGTCCGTGGCTTGTATGCGCGGTGCACCCGCGGTCGCTGGCAGCATGGTGGCCATGACAAAACCTGTTTCGAGGGATGTTAAGCAGAAAGGGCCCAAGGAGTCGACGGATCGAGCCTTGGTGAATTGCGCTAGTGGCAAATACCACGATCGCCCAATCAAACCCATGTCCCTCGACATGAGCTTGGGATACTGGAGCATAGCAAAAGTCCGGCCGCTTCAGGTCTTACAGTGTTCATTTGCCGCCAGCTGGTTGCGTAGCCTAAGGCGCGTCCGCCCGGCTTTATACTTCATGCGCAGCGCATGGAAAGGTTGGGAGTGAAATCGCTCTTCGGCAAGTCCCAGCCCGGCCGAACTTCGCAGCGGGGTCTTACCTACACGCTAATCTTGCGTGGCATCTGGGCACAATGTGTCGTGGTTCCAGGAATAGGTGTGTTTTTGAGGCGCGGAGCCTTATAGCATTTCACCCACTTGGAACAAATCATCAAGTGAGCTATTCACTCATCTCACTCGCGGAGCTTGTTTCGAGTGCTCAGGCGAGGAATCCTTCTGCGAGTAATTACTCGAAAGTTGTTTGAGTTTCTTTCAGAGGTGAGGGAGCACCCGAGACTCTCAAGTGTGCGAGTGGTTACAGGAGCACCTTGTGGGTCCATAGGTGAGGGAGCACCTGTAACTCTAGTGCGTGCGAGTGATCACTCGAGCACCTTGTTGATCTTCAGATGAGTGAGCACCTGGTGACTCTCGAGATGGGCTCCTCCCGATGGGAGTGAGATTTTTTTTTGTTGGAAAAAGATCTGGTAAAATTTTTAGGCGTCGGTAGCGTACCTGATACGCTTTGCCTGTGACAAGACGTTGGCGTGGTCTTCTGCTGTTTTTGACCACTGTAGCCTGCCGTAGGAAACGACCTGGTGTGGCCCCACCAAAATTTTCGCATTTTGCGATTATGGTCCTCTTTTTTCGTGCGTCGTGCGCGGTGTTGTTACTGCGCCGGTTGAGCCTTCCATGCATTGCGCCCCTCGTGGGATCGTGCCACGTTTACTAGGTAGCAGGGGTTAACGGCGATCCTCTGTGCTAGGCTCCGGGGTTAAATAGGTTTGCGGCTGGGTAGACTTAGGTTTTTACTCAGCCATTGCTTTCCCCGTCTTCTTCTTGCCTTCTCCAGTTCTCGAGTTCTTCCTCTTCCTCTGCTTTGATTCCTCCTCGACCTCTATGACCAAACGTTCTCGTGCTGCTGCGGAACCAATCAAGATGTCTGGCGGTTGGGAACCATCGACCTTTGATGCTTCAGATCTGGCACGTCTGGTTGCCGATGGCGTAGTGGTCGAGGGTGAGACGCATTTGCCGGGGGATGAGCCGATCCTTGCTCCTGCGTCAGATGAGCGGGTATGCTTCCAATCTTACTTCCCCCGTGGGTTTGCTCTTCTGCTGCATCCATTTGTGCGGGGCCTATTGTACTCCTATCGCATCCAGTTGCACGATTTGACCCTGAATGGAGTTTTGCATATTGCCTGTTTTATCACTTTGTGCGAGGCGTTCCTGGGTATTTACCCGCATTGGGGGCTCTGGAGGCGTCTCTTTAGTGTGAAGAGGACCAACTCCGAGTATGCTGTGGGTCGGATGAGCATCTCCATTGGGGATAAAGACTCATATTTTGATCTGGAGAAGATCGACTAGGTTAGCGGGTGGCGGCGGGGCTGGTTTTATCTGAAAGACCGCTGCGTGATCGGCCAGCGTTTTGGCCTTGCTCTTTTTAATCCAACCGCTCGAGTAGTGAGGCAGGCGTCTTGGTCTCATTCGCTGACTGCTGCGGAATCAACTGAGCTGACTCCCTATCTAGATAGGATTTCTTTGCTGAAGGATGAATTGTCTGGTGGGGAGCTTATCTCTGTTTTCGTGGGGAGGAGAGTTCAGCCGCTGCAACATCGTGCCTCTCCTATGTGGCAGTATCTGGGTCCTGCTGACCCGACCAGGTGCTCGCCTGAAGATTTCGAGTCTGGCGAGCTTCTCACCCGACTCCAATGGGTAACCAAGTACTCGAGTGACTCTGAGATGCGGCTTGCGCGCCCATGCTCTGCTGAAAACCCTCCTCCTCAGGTTTGTGACCGCGTCGCCTTGCCTGTGTTTGTGCGGTTGCTTATCTGCTGACTGTTGTTTTTACTGCGTGTTGTAGGGACATGACCCTGTGCTGCGTAATCCTCCTCAGCCGGAGGATGCTGATATCCTCGAGGAACCTAATTCCTCTGTTGCCGAAGGCGTTTGCTCGGTCCGCCGGGATGGGGCCCATGATTGTTGAATCTGGGGACAGCGAGGATTCAGGGCCTTTTCGTGTGAAGCGGTCCTGCCCCGGCAGTTTTGGGGATCGTGATACTGCTGCTCCCGTAGCTCCAGCTACTGATCCGCCTTCTGCGCCTGCGGCTCCAAAGAGAAACCGGCTGTGGCGCGCTCGCCCTGCGCAGAGTGGGTAAGTGTTTTCCTTGGTTTTGTACATTGTTTGCTTCTTGCTTCTTTATCTGATGGCTGGTTTGTAATGTTGCGACTCTTCCGGCTGCTTCGAGTAACAGTGCGGCCACCGTGGATCTGAAGTCGACAGACTCGGCAGCTGTTCATTTTCATGATGTCCCTGCTACTCCTGTTGGTCGGTCTTCCCCTCCGGCGACTGCCGCGGAGCTGGGTGCCGTCCTTGTCGCGCCTTCTTCAGGTGCGCCTGTTGGTGGGGCTTCTGACGTTAAATCTGCCGAGCTGGGTCCTCCTTTCTTTGGTCGCTTCGATCTTGCAGCTGAAGATAAAATTCGCGCCTTTGACCGTTTTTCCGCTATGGTAGGCTTCTACTTTGTGTTCTTTTTTCATTGGGAGCACGGCAGTGCTCCCGATGGGAGTAGCCCCCGAGGCTGTGAGCAAGCGCGTGCGGTTGCTTACAGTCTCATTTTCCTTACTGCGCTTTGACGTTTGTTTACAGCCTGTCTTCTAGCACTGTGAGCGCCTGATCATTGATGCTGAACGGTGGCAAAGGTCTCATGATTTCGCCCAGGATGCGTTAACTACCATGGATGGTGTGTCTTCTTCTTAGGCTGTTTGGAGTGGAGCTTTTCCACATTTTATTGTGCTGACTTTTTCCTTGTGGTTGGATGCACGTCAGGTCGTCGCCGGGCGGCCGAGAAACGGGCCGACAAGGTTTCTCGAACTGCTTCCCACTTGCAGGAAGCTTTGTCTTCAAAAGAGGTGGAGCTGCACGAGCAGCATGAGGAGCTCGTTCTCCTTCGTCAAGCTGAGGGGGCACATGAGTAGATGGAGTTGGCGGAGGGGGAACGCCTTCGAGCGCTGGCGGACCGACTTACTTGTGAGTGTGGGTCCTGTACTTTTCCTTCTGTTATATTTGTCTCCTTTTTGAAGTTCCATTGCTTTTTGGCAGCTACTGCAGGTTTGAAGCCGGTCGAAGTTGCTGCCTCGGGGTCTGGCGTTCTGAAGGGGGCTGCGGATGCTCTTGCGAGTGTTGCTGCTGCTGTCGAGGGTGTTTGTAGTCGTGCCTCTGATCTTCTTCGCCATGTTCATGAGCACCTGATGCCGGATGCTTCGAAGGTGCCCGAGGGCCTGGATGCTCTCGTAGCTGCGTTTGGTCCGGAGGGGAAGCGCGTGGGGGAGTTGGTTGCTGGAAGCTTGGTGAGTGGCTCTTCTACGGCTCTTGCTGTCCTTATGGGGCACGGGATTTCTATTGACGAATCCTTGGTTGAGACCATCCCGGGCTATTCGCCGGAGCTGCTTGGGCGTGCTGATCAGCTTGCTCTTCTGCTGCAAAAAGCTGTGGACGCCCAAATTAATCCTACTGTGGGCGAGGGAGGGGGGCAGTAGTATTATTGTTTGAGACTTCATCTGTAACGCGCGACTCTGCTGTGACTGTTGCTTGTCGGCTGTCTTTATCTATCTTGACTTTGCTTAGCTTGTCCCTTCTGGTGTTTGATGCTTGTGCTTTTGTTTGCGGTAGGCCGCTCCGGGTGTTCTTCGTCCTTGGAATTTGTTGAAGGATGACGCTCGCGAGGGTGCCTACGAGTCTGTTTGCTTGCGGTTGAGGAATGCCGAGCGGGAGATTGTGCAGCTGAAGGCTTCTGTGGCTGTCCATCGGTCTCGACGAGAGCGTGCCGAGGCTATGATTGGCGATCTTGCTTCGTGGGTTGCCAGTCTGGCTGATGTTCTGCGGGGTGAGTTTTGCTTTTGCTTGATTCTGCGAGTCCTCCTCGTGCTTTAGTCTTGACTGTGGTTGCTGTTTATTTGGCGAAGTCCTGGCGGGGAGGTCCCGAGATGAAGAGGTGGCCGTGCATTCTGAGATGTCGTGCTTGGAAGATCCTGTTGTGCGAGCCAGGAACCCCTTTTGGGCGGATGGGGCCCGTGCTCGTTCTTTTGCTTTGCTGCGTCTTCGCGTCGAGTAGGTTCCGTTGGCGTTGAGGTACTGCCAGCGGGTGCTGGGTGGCATTCATGCCCAGTTTTATCCGTTGGCAGTTGTTCCTTCCAAGCTTGAGACGCTTTGCCGATTCTTTCCCCAACTTGCCGAGCTGCGTCGCGTGATGGACCACTTGATTCGAGTGGGAGCTCGGGTTGCTTTAGGTTTGGTCCATAGTCATTGGCCTGGTGTAGATCTCGGAGAGGTTGTACGGGGTCCTCCGGGTGGTAGGGCTCAGTCGATGGACGGTCATTATGCAGCCGTTGACGAGCTTGCAGGTCGTGTTGTAGCGCGCGTCGTTGAAGAGAGCGACCGTAGTTTAGGCGCTCATATTATGGCCAAGCAGGAGTCATCAGATTAATTGTCTTGTTTGTGTCCTCCTCCCTTGCCTGAATGTGCTCTGTAGAAGATGGCTTGGGGAGGGACTGTTACCCCCGAATGCTGAAGTTATTTTTGTACCGTGATTGCGGGAGACGACTCGAGGGGTGGCTGCTTCGGCGAGCCCCCGAGTGCCGGATTTTGTTTTTGTGCCGCGATTGCGGGAGACGACTCGAGGGGTGGCTGCTTCGGCGAGCCCCCGAGTGCCGGAGTTTATTTGTGCCGCGATTGCGGGAGACGACTCAAGGGGTGGCTACTTCGGCGAGCCCCCGAGTGCCGGAGTTTATTTTTGTGCTGCGATTGCGGGAGACGACTCGAGGGGTGGCTGCTTCGGCGAGCCCCCGAGTGCCGGATTTTGTTTTTGTGGGGGATACTTGAATCACGCTTTTCCCTATTGTCTCATACAGTAAGTCTGGAAAAAATAAAAAGGAGGGAGGTTCCGTTGAAGACGGATACCTTTTATCTGCTGTAAGTGGCATTGATGGCCGGTAGCTTTGTTGCCTGGTGCTTGTGTCCATCTGCTGGTTCATCTTCTACGGGAGGTTTTCTTCTGTGGCTCCTGTGGTGCCATCGTTTTGATGGGTTATGAAGGCTTCTGCTAACTTGTGGAATTCCTTGTCGCATCTGTCGGATCTGACAAAGCTTCCATTGATTGTAATGACACCATGTGGCCCTGGCATTTTCAGCTTGAGGTAGGCGTAATGAGGTACAACCATGAAGCGGGCGAAGGCTGGTCGCCCGAGGATTGCGTGGTATTGCGACTTCCAGTCGACCACCTCGAAGTCCAATATCTCTTTGCGAAAGTTGGTTGCGTACCCGAAGACCACTTCCATGCTTATTCTTCCCATGGGATAAACTGCTTTGCCTGGTACGATCCCGTGGAAAGTCGTTCCTGAGGGCTTCAGGGCGTTGCTTTGGATCAACATGTCGTCGAGCGTTCGGGTGAATATGATGTTGATTCCGCTGCCGCCGTCCATGAACACGCGGGACATGTCGTAGTTCCCGATCCGCGCCTCCAGTACTAGTGCCGCGTGTCCTGGTCGGGGGACAACTGGTGGGTGGTCGTCTCGGGAAAAGGTTATCTCTGTTTCCGACCCGCGCAGGTATTCTGGGACCGCTGGGTGTGCGGATGTCGCCAGGAAGACTTGTCTAGTTACTTGCTTCTGCTGACGGTTGGAGGGCCTTCCTTCTTGTATCATATAAATTCTTCCGTGAGCTTCTGGGTACTGGTCTTCATCCGGTGTCCTTTGTCTCTCTTGGATGGAGGCCACCTGCCTCGTCGGCAACGGAGGGGCTGGTGGCGCGTTGTGGGTGACTGGCCCGACTGCTATGCTTGCGAGAGGTTGCCCTGCAGGGGCCGCGGGGCGGTTCTTCTCTTCTGCTAGCTCGTTGAAGCTTCTGCAGTTCCTGAGGGTGTGGGATGATCTTATTTCTCCTCGCTCGTTTCTGAATCCATGTATGGTGCATGGGCTGTCAAGATGCTCTTTTGCCGTTCTAGGCGCTCGTGTGCCGTCCCGCGGTTGCTTTGGCCACCATTCGCGTTTCTGCGATTGAGGCTCGTCTTCCTGGTTCTCTCTGTTTGGCTGTCTGTTGTCGTCGCGTCGCCGCCCGTTTCGGTCGTTTGGGAAGCCGGCAGCAACCATGTCGGGTCCTCGGTCGTCGTAGAATTGTCGCCTTGGCCGTTTCCTCCTTCTATCGCCTCCTCTGTCTCCGTTGTAGTCGTATTCGTGCTCTGATCGTGCTACGAAGGTTTCAGTTTCGTTACGGACGGAGTCTTCGCCGTCTGCCCGGCTGTTGGCTAGTTCCAGTAGTTTTGCAAGTGTGCGGACTTTCATTTTCCCCAGCTGCTCCTTGAACTCAATGCGTTGTAAGCCTCTTCTGAAAGCGTCGATTGCGCTCTCGTCTGATATGTCTTCTGCGGAGTTTTTGAGGATCGTCCACCGCTGGATGTACGCCCTCAGGGTCTCCCTTGTTCCTTTCTTGCATGCTCGCAGCTCCTCGAGTGATGCCGGCCGTTTGTAGGTTGACTTGAAATTCTCGATGAAGGCGGCGCGGAACTGTCTCCAGGAGCTGATGGACCCGCGCCGTAGGTTTTTGATCCAGTGCCGCGCGGAGCCCTCGAGCATCAACTGTATGTACTGCATTGCTGTGATGTTGGTTCCGTGCTGGAATTTGACCGCAGTTAAGTAGTCTTCAAGCCATGCCTCTGGTTCTTCAAGTCCGTTGTACTTTAGTGTCGTCGAGTTGAGCTTGAATCCGTTTGGCATGCGTGTCTCGCGCACGGTTCGGGTGAAGCATAGTGCTCCGCATGGTTCGGTTCTTCTTCGGAAGCTTCCTCGTCGGAGTATTCTTCGCGCGCCGTGCGCCGCCGCCTGCTGCGGTTGACTCTGCTCTGGGTGATGTCGTCATGTGCGTCTCGCCGAGTGCTGCGGTGTGAGCGGCTGTTGTCGCCGTCGTCGCGCCTTCTACCCCTGTTTGGGTTCCCGCGCCTGTCGTCGTCGTCGTCAGGGTCGCTAGGTTCCCTGTCTGGTGTCCGCTCGCGGGCCTGCCGCCTGGTGCTGGGGTTTTTGGGTGCTAAGTTGTCGATGGCGTCCTTCATTATTTGTAGGGCGATTGAAGTGTAGCGGTCTGATTTCCCTTTAGAGCTTGTCCGGGCACGAGATAGTTAGTCCTGGGCGCTTATGAGTGCCTCCGCTGGTGTGAGGGGCTCCTCGTCGCCGTCATCCTCTTCTAGTTTGAAGTCGTCGTCGAGCTTGCGGATCACTCTCTCCCTCTCCGATTTCCGTAGGTTGTTGACTTTTGATCTGTCGCGGGTAGGGGAGCGGCGACTGCTTCCGGCAGGTTGCCGGAGACTGCTTTTCCTCTCGAGTTCTTCTCTTTTCTGCGCTTCCATGTTTTGGCGCCATCGTTGCGTCTGTTCTCCCGCTAATTTAGTGTACGCTCTTAGTTCGTCTCTTGTGGCGTTTCTTGGCAGCATCCTGCCGAATTTGACTGCTTCATGTACCATCGCTATGGTTTCCTTGGGTAAGATGATTTTCTCTTTTGGTGGTGCGGCTTTCGTGGCGGCTGTGGCCTGTTGTCTGCCTCCTGGTGGCTGGGCGCTCGGGCCGAGCGGCTGCCTTGGCTGCAGGTCACTTGCTTGGTTGCCAGGTGCCTGTCCCGCTGGGACTTTCGTTGGTATGCTTCCTGGATCGCCCAGTTTCACGACCATTCGGGCTTCCTTGGCGGGTCCTGCTGCTCCGCTGGTATTCTGCATGTCCCGCGGAGAACTCGGGTTTTCAACTTGCCCGTTGATTCCTGGTGGTGGTGCGTCGACTTCCGCCATGAACACTTGCGAGGGTGTTCCGGTCGCTCCTCCGCTGGCTTGCGCGTCGGTGCTTCTCCATGCTAGGGGCCTGTCCGAGGGACGGCGAGTGCTATGATGCTCGGTGACGAGTGCTCGGCTGCTATTGGTCGGTGCGTTGGTCGCGCAGGTGACGTCTGCCTCGGCTGCTGCTGTAGGTGCTTGAACGTCGTTGGTTAGGCGGAGACTTCCCCAGTGGTTGATGTAGATCCGGTATTCTCCGAAGATCAGATCGACGCCGGACTACAGATCCATGAAGACTGGCTTCAGGGCCGGGAGGTGGGCCGTGAACCCTAGGGACTCGAATAGATTGGATCTCGCCTGAATCTTCGAGCTGGCGAGCGTTGATGATGGTGAGACCGCCGAGATCGCGTTCCCAACCTGTGTAGTCCCCACGGTCGGCGCCAATTGTCGAGGATCGGCCCCGGCAAGTCCCATGGTTAGGGACCCTGGGATAGTCGGAGAAGACACAGGTTGGACGATAAGCTCGTCGGCAAACAGGAGGATACACTTCCTGCTCGATATATTGATTGTGGAGAAGTTACAGGGATGCCAAGGCAGATGCGCTCCTGGCTAGGGTTACAGGCGATGTCTCCTTTTATGCGTTGCCCCTCCTGGCCTTTATATAGTAGACAAGGTCTCGGGGAATCAATCTACAATTACGGGAAATATAACCCTAGCTTGTACGGCAAGTCCCTGCACCTTCCTTGTCAGTCGAGGACTCCCAATGTCGGTGCCATCTAGCGGGCCAAGGTGAATCCGGCGGTAGCTCCGTGGGCCTTCAATGATACCGGGTAGGCCCATTAGTAGGAGTCGTGGGGTCACCCCCTCGTCAATACAGAAGTAAAAAAAAGTTTCGATGTTACAGTACGTGTCGTGAGTCCAATATATTGAGCTCACACCTTAATGCACAAAATCTTTTCTCATCCAAAGGTTTCGTGAAAATGTCTGCCAGTTGATCTTCAGTTCTGACATGACTAATAATAATATCTTCACGCTGAACATGGTCACGAAGAAAATGATGGCGAATGTCAATATGCTTCGTGCGAGAGTGTTGTACAGGATTGTGGGCAATTTTGATTGCACTCTCATTATCACATAGGAGAGGGCTTTTCTTCACATGAATACCATAATCCTTCAGCGTTTGCTTCAGCCATAGAATCTGAGTACAGCATGACCCAGCAGCAATGTATTCGGCTTCAGCATTAGATATTGAAACACAGTTTTGCTTCTTTGAAGCCCAACACACAAGTGATCTTCCAAGGAAATGACAAGTCCCTGAAGTTGATTTCCTATCCACACGATCACCAGCCCAGTCTGAGTCAGAATACCCAATGAGATCAAACTGAGCTCCCTTGGGATACCACAAACCCAAGGTAGGTGTGTGAGCAAGATAACGAAGAATTCGCTTTACAGCAGTGTGATGTGGTTCCTTTGGATTTTCCTGAAAACGAGCACAAATACATACTGAAAGCATAATGTCAGGTCTAGATGCACAAAGATATAAAAGGGATCCAATCATAGACCGATATTTCTTCTGGACGAAGGCTTTGCCCTTCCCATCTGCATCTAAGAAGCCATTGGTAGGCATAGGCGTCTTAATGGTTTTGCATTCAGTGAGACCAAACTTCTTCAGGCAGTCCTTGAGATATTTTTCTTGAGAAATAAAGGCGCCATTCTTCTGTTGACGGATTGGAAGTCCAAGGAAGAACTTCAATTCACCCATCATAGACATTTCATATTTCTTCAACATCATCTTGGCAAATTCTTCGCTGATATCAGTGTTAGTGCATCCAAAAATGATATCATCTACATAGATTTGACATACAAACAAATCACCATTATAAGATCGAGTGAAAAGTGTTGGGTCAGTGGTTCCTGGTTTGAAGCCTTTCTTCAGAAGGAAGTCCTTCAATGTGTCGTACCAAGCACGAGGTGCTTGCTTCAACCCATAGAGGGCCTTGTGTAACCTGTACACCATGTTGGGTTTCTTCGGGTCTTCAAAACCTGGAGGCTGCATAACATACACTTCTTCCTCGATTTCTCCGTTAAGAAAAGCACTTTTCACATCCATTTGATAAAGCAGAATACCATTGAAATTTGCAAAAGCAAGCATAACACGAATGGATTCGAGACGAGCAACTGGAGCATAAGTTTCGCCAAAATCGATACCTTCAATTTGGGTGTAACCTTGTGCTACCAGTCGTGCTTTGTTTCTTACCACTATACCATCTTCATCTTGCTTGTTGCGAAAAATCCACTTAGTACCAATGATGTTGTGCTTCATGGGATCATGTCTATCAACTAAGGACCAGACTTTGTTTCGCTCGAACTGGTTGAGTTCTTCGAGCATGGCAGTTAACCAATCTGGATCCTTCATGGCTTCATCAAACTTCGACGGTTCTAACATGGAGACAAACAAAAAAATTCCACAGAAGTTAGCCAAACGAGTACGAGAACGAGTTGTAGGACGACCTGGTTGATGAATTTCTTCAAGAATTGAGTCCACATCAACTCTTCTTCGAACTCGTGATAGGGTTGAATCATTAGCTTCAGGCTCAGCTTCTGCTTCAGGATCTGCTTCAGCTTCAGGATCTGCTTCACCTTCAGCTTCAGCATTTCCTTCGAGATTAGCATTTCCTTCGTTCCTTTGTACTTCTTCGTCCTGTTCATCATTAGCTTCAGGATGTTGATCTCCAGCGCCCCGGGCTATGTGTGGGAACATTGGACCATCATCATCCCTATTTGCTTGACTAGCATTAGCTTCAACAGGGCGAATCTCTCCAATAGCCATGGACCTGATCACTTCATCTAGAGGAGGTTCATGTAGATCATGAGGCAAATGCTCTTTTTGAGAGCCATTAGTTTCATCAAACCTCACATTCACAGTCTCCATAACTTTCCCAAAGTGAGAGTTATAGACTCTGTAAGTATGAGAGTTTGAGCCATAACCTAAAAGAAAACCTTCATGTGCCTTAGGGGCAAATTTGGAGCTATGATTCATATCTCTAATAAAGCATGGAGCACCAAACACCCTAAGGTACGAAACATTTGGTTTGTTACCAGTGATAAGCTCATGTGAAGTCTTCTTCAGAAATTTGTGAAGGTAAACCTTGTTGATGATATGACAAGGTGTGTTAATTGCTTCGGCCCAGAACCTAAAAGGAGTCTTGTATTCAGCAAGCATAGTTATGGCCATCTCAATGAGAGTTCTATTCTTCCTTTCAACAACACCATTCTGTTGAGGTGTATAAGCAGCAGAGAACTCATGAGTAAAACCATGATCATCAAGAAAATCTTCAATATGAGTATTTTTGAATTCAGTTCCATTATCACTTCGGATATGCTTCAGAGATAATTCATATTCTGTTTGAGCTCTCTTGGCGAATGACTTGAAGATTTCAACAACTTTGTTGTTGTCATCCAAGAAGAAAACCCAAGTATAACGAGAGAAGTCATCAACAATAACTAGACCATATTTATTTCCTCCTAGGCTTGCATAATTTTGAGGACCAAAAAGATCCATATGAAGCAATTCAAGAGGACGAGTGGTAGTCATGATAGTCTTCGTTGAATGATGTTTCTTCGTAATTTTACCAGCTTCACAAGCACTGCAGAGACGATCCTTGTCGAATTTAACTTCGCTAAGGCCAATAACATGATTCTTCTTCACTAAGTTATGAAGACTTCTCATCCCTGCATGACCAAGTCTTCGATGCCATAACCAACCAGATGAAGCTTTTGCCATCAAGCATGTGGATACAGCAGGGCCCGAAGAAAAATCAACAATGTATAAGTCTCCTTTTCGGTAACCCTCGAAGACAAACGCATAGTCATCCTGTGAAAACACAACACAACGTGAAGCAGAAAATAGAACAAGCATACCCATATCGCATAACTTCGAAATAGACATAAGATTATATCCAAGGGATTGGACTAGCATAACCTTGTCAATGTGCTTATCTTTCGATATGGCAACCTTACCCAAACCTAAAACTTTTCCCTTGTTGTTATCACCGAAGGTAATGTACTTCTGAGAAGAGTGAGATAATTTTTCTTCGGTGAATAACTCCTTGACTCCGGTCATATGATTTGTGCAACCACTATCCATGACCCATTCGGATCCACCGGAGACATAGCCCTGCAGAAGAATTAGTTCTTCTTAACCACCCACAAACGAGCAGGTGACTGAGAAGATGTTGAAGCGCTGGTTGAAGCAATATTAAATCGAACATGAGTGTATTGCTTCGGTGTACCATCAAGCACACCATAAATGTAAGTCCTCTGCGAATGGTTAGCATAAGAATGAGCATATGCAATCTTAGAATGATTATTATGAGGACGATAAGTATGACGACCGGTACGATAGTATTGCTTCTGCGGAACATTTGATTCGGGCACCAGAGGATCATTTCTTGTTTCAAGAGAATAGAAATGATTCGGTGGTACCGAAGACTTTCCCTGCATAGTATGGTTAGCAGGCAATTTTTCCACAAGTGCTTTCTGCACTCATATCTGCCTCTTATAGAAGCCATTCTTAGGAGGAGTACCAACATACTCAGCTGTAACCTTTCCCTGTTCGTCCTTGATGAGCTTGTAGTCAGAATCAAGTGATTCGTCTACAATAGCTTTGTTCATCTTGCAATCAAAACCTGAAAGGTTAGCTATATCAATGGGGTTCCCCTTCGCAAGGACCCAAACAGTTTTAGGATACTGCTCAGGTTCCCAATAGGTGCCATCAGGGTTTATCTTTCTCTCGAAACCAACACCTTCATTCCTGGGATTCCTGTGAAGGAGAGCCTTCCTCAGGATATCACAGAGATACTGGTGACCTTGCACACTTTTGAACATCCCTGATTCAAATAAGTTTTTCAACCTGAGGAGTTCCTCGGTAACAGCAGGATTTTCCTCATCAGAGGCATTAGTATCATCAATAATAATAGGAGCTTTGCCTTTGGAATCAATTTTGCTTCGTTCCAAACAATCCAAACAAGGTGATTCAGTTTCATGATTTGCTTCAGAACCTTGTTGAGCCATGAGAGAGATTGACATTTTCCAACTCTTCATGAGCCTCTTTCAGTTTTTCGAGAGCCATTTTCCTTTGAAGAAATTCATAGGTGAGCTTCTCATAATCAACTGAAAGAAGATCATGCCGAGAGGATAACTCTTCAAACTTTTCTTTCAGAGCTTCATGCTCGTTGGTTAAAGTTTGACCTTTCTCTATCTCATCGATCAACAGAGTCTCTGATTTCTTAATGGTTTTGCTTAGTGAATCAAGTTCATCTTGTTGGATTGAAGCAATTTTAGCATAGCTTATCTTTGAATCACTGTCATATGAAGAACAATCAGAAGTATCATAGTTTGATTTTGATGAAGATACCTTCGCCTTGGCCATGAAGCAATATGAAGGAGATTCATCTTCACTACTGTTGTTAATGAAGAATGAACTCGAAGCTTTTGCTGAAGCATCTGCTGAAGCGAATGCCAAACCAGCAACACCATCTGATTCGGATCCAGACCCAGACCTTGAGCCTGAATGAGCTTCGGACCCAGAGGCTTCGTCTTCGGAGTTCATCTCCTTTCCCAGATAGGCCTTGGCTCGGTGAGAGCTGCTTCGACGAGACGAGTGAGTCTTCGATGAAGAACCCTCACGCTTCTTGTGATACTTCTTCTTCTTGTCATCATCAGAATCTTTCTTCTTATCTCTTCTCGAACTGGAATCATGTCTCTTGGATTCATAGCTTCTGGAAGATCTGTGGGACTTGGTTGAGGAGTCTCTGAGCGAATGCTTTGCTTTGTTCTCAGCTTCCCACAGAGGGCAATCAGCAATGTAGTGACCTGGTTTTTTGCATTTGTAGCAACAGTTGTCTTTTGATGGAGAGCTTCTTGAGGATGAACGGTAGGAAGAATGACTTGAGCTTCTTGAAGGATAACTCTTCTTGGGTGAAGAAAAACCTTTTCTTTGGAAGCGATTGAAGCGTCTCATGATCAATGCCAAATCCTTCCCAATACTTACAGGATCATCTGATTCGACACCTGAAGCAGAACTGACTTCGGGTGAAGAATGACGTGAAGCTTTTGCTTTCAAAGCATGAGTTTTTCTTCGTGAGCCATTTATGTCATGTTTCTCATCTTCTTCCATTTCAAAGGTAGTGAGTCTCTCAAGAACATCAGCAGCAACAAGACGTCTGAAATCAGTCCTTTCCTTGATCATCAGCACAATGTGATCAAACGAGTCATCTAATGAGCGAAGCAAAGTTCTTACAACTGAGTGAGGAGTAATGTCATCAGCACCGAGGGAAATCAACTCATTAGCAAGAGTTGTGAGTCTGCTGTAAATGGAGCTGACTTTTTTACCCTCGTTTCTTTTGAAGCAATAGAATTTGCTTCGGAGTGTGTCAATTCTGGCATCTTTCTGGGTAGAAACACCTTCACCAATCTTTTCAAGATAGTCCCAGACACCTTTGGCAGTTGGTATATTCCTCACTTCATGATACTTTTCAGGTGTCAAGTGATTGGTGATGAAAACCCAGACTACAGAATCAAGATCAATCAGTGTTGCTTCTTCAGGGGTGATGGCCTTCTCATCGGCAACAGTGACTCCATACAAGACAACTTGCCAGGCAGTTGGGTTGATAGCCATGATATTTCTTTTCATCTTGTCCTTCCAGTACGGGTAGTCCTTCCCATTGAAAATAGGAATAGGTTCGCCAGAGCGAATAGCTGCGAAAGACATACTAGAAGACATACTTGAAGACACTCCAGAAGGTTAATCCAAAACACACAGAGTGTAGGGAGTGACTAGCTCTGATACCAATTGAAAGTCCAAGTATGTGATCAGAGGGGGAGGGGGTGAATGATCACTTCAAAATTTTCTACTGAAACTATTGGAGTGAAGCATAAGCAGTGCGGAATAGCGAGGAATAACTGGAAGTGAAACTAAATGCAGCGAATCAAAACACATTGAAGCATAACAGTGAAGCATATGCAATACTGAAGGTAAATGCTTTAAGTAAAACGAACTGGGACTCGACGATGTTTGTTCGACTAGTTCACGCTCTGCAAAGCGCTACGTCTGGTTGGAGGGACTGGTGATTGAACACCTGGAGCAAATCTCTCTCCGTCCGTTGCTCCACTGCACCAAACTCCTTGAGCTTGATCAGTTCTTCACTCGTGGTTGATTATTGAGGAAATCACCGAAACCTTTGACAAACTGGACTTCGAGGCGACAATTACTCTTCGCTCTCTAAAGAACAACTCTCTAATCGTCTAGGAGAATTGCAGTTCTCCAAGATAAAAAGGCTAGCAAGCTTTCACCTAAGTCATCTCGAATCTACTCAGATCAATGGGACTTAGCTTAAAGTATCTGGATTTTGGGTTTTGCTTCGGTGGGGTTTTGGGGTGCTCTCTTCAGTCTCTCTTGGAATGATCTCAGAGCAGCCACCCGCAAATGGAGGAGGGGGCGGTGTATTTATAGTTGGCGATCCCAAGGTGCGGAATGACCAAACTGACCCGAGGTGACAGCTTGACACGTGTCCACAACGGTCGGATTTGTCATCAATGCGCAACTTTACTTGAGGAACAAGTAAAGCTGACTCACGGACTTAGTTATGCTTTAGAAGCCAAAGAACGAAGTCTTTGCTACCGAAGCTTAACTTAGTGCACATGAGATTTCTTCACTCAGGCTTCTCACTTGGTCTGGATTTGATCTGAGAATTTCTCAATGACTTCGATGTCCACAAACTAAATACCCCTCTTGATAGTACGGTTTGTCCTATGACTCAAGGAACAGAAAAAGAACTACACAAAAACATCTAAGTCTTGCGCCGTCTTCTTCATTTCCTTCAATGAGTAGAGCTTCAGGACACCTTCATTTTTGGGGGTCAACTTTCGTGATTAAGCTTCGCTCCGAGGGTAATGCTTCGCTAACATGAAGACCTTCCCTGAAGCTTTATCACATGGCTTGTCCTTCAGGAACCTTTGTAACTGTTTATACTAGAAAACATTGTTAGTTCCTCTACTGTCTTGTCCAACAATATCCAAAACACACGGGGGCAAAACTTTTCTCTTACACCCACGAGGAAACTACCACCTCCCTTTGGTGTCGAGTCGTGCACGCCCAGGCGGTCCACATCTACCTCGACATAAGGGAACCAACGACCACCCCGCCTACGTCACCGGCCTCTGCGTGTCCTAGGCCAAAGGTAAAAGGCTCGGGAACTCTAATTCAGCGCCGCTTCCTGCAGCATAACCCACAAGGTGGAAACATTTCTACGTTTTCGGCATCAGCTCAATGACCACGGCGCCCTTGCAGAGATGGTCGGGCCACACTGTGGGGATTGCGCCTCCAGGGCGTTCTTGATGGTAGCCCTACGGTGCGCCCGCGCCACGGGATCACCAACTACCCGCCACATCTCCCCCAGGCAGGACCGGTGGCACCCAGGAGTCAGCAGGCAGCGCCTCCCAAGGCTTCACCAACATCCGTAGCATCATCGCCACGGCCAACCCACGATGCAGCAAACTCTGCGGCTACCTACAAGAGGCTGATGTACCTCATCATGGGCCCAGTCACAAGACCTAGCCAGGCCACCAGGGTCCGAGGACACAGAGGCACCGAAAGTCCCGCCCGCGACAACCGCACAGGCAACCATTGCGCATGTTGTGGGTTCCCCAGGCCCGCTCCAGCGCTGGAGGCCGTCCCCGAGCGGACAAACACAAGTGAAGCTCCTCCTCGGCAAACCGACCTTCCATGAAGCTTCGAAGCCGCGAGCCGCACCCGACCTCCTCGGGTCGAGTGGACGGCCAATCACGCACCAACCGCTCCCCCAACATGACCCAAGCTCCCCCGAGCCCGCGGCAGAGGTCGCCAAGAAGGCCTCGCGAAGCATGGAGAAGGATCGCCAACACTCTTGTCATCGGTAGAAGGCGCGTCTTCATGAACCACTCCTCCTTCACAAAGAGGAACTCCCGGGCTCCCGCCTAATCAGGCGAGGGATCGTTCGAACAACACAACACCATCATGAGGCCATCTTACGGATGCGACACCTCGTCCCTGGACACAACACCGGTGGCGACCCCCTGATTTATGAGGCCATCCTACGGATGCGACTCCTCACCTCCCCGGACACAGCACCGACGGCAGCCATGTTAACCCCATTGAGGCCATCCTATGGATGTGACTCTTCGCTCCCCAAACACAGCACCGACGATAGCCTGGGTTAACTTTATTTTGGGACCATCCACCGGATGCGATATCCCCCTCCCCGGACACAGCACCGGCGGCAGTGTATTACATCTTCTTGAGGCATCTAACAGTGAGACATCCTCATCCCCAGACCCTATACCAGCGGTCTTACTGAACACTTGAGGGCGCCCTACGGGCGCATCATCCTCACCTCCAGACACATCACTGACAGTCATGTAATCCCATTTTGAGGGCGCCCCCCGGGCGCATCATCCTCAGCTCCGAACACAGCACCGACAACCCCATTTGTATTTTTTTCTCCCTTTTGGCCACGTCGATTGTTAGATCTGACTCTCAAGCATAAGTTGCAATACAAGTTTCATTCGTTATTTTCAGCATTTGACCTCTTAAGGGAAGCATTTTTGCATGACTAGCCAGTCTCGTTTTTGTGTTTGCGCTTCTCGTGCATTTCTTTCTTTGCAACCGGATTTCTTGCGGCGAAGTGAACACCGTGTGCTTGTCGATCCCCCCCCCCCCATGTGCCACACGAGCGGGGGCTACGACGGTACAATGGATGTTTGCACTCGCAGCTAGCCCCATCTATTTCAAAAACAAAGCCCGAAGACGTTGAGCTCTGCCTCGCGAGCTTGCTCTCGTGCACGGCGGATCGCAAAGTCCGTTTGGCACCCCCAAAAACTAAGCCCGAAGGCGCTGAGTCCTGCCTCGCGAGCTTGCTCTCGTGCACGGCGGCTCGCAAAGGCCCTTCAGCACCTCAAAAACTAAGCCTGAAGGCGCTGATTCCTGCCTCGCGAGCTTTCTCTCGTGCACGGCGGCTCGTAAAGGCCCATTCAACACCTGAAAAACCAAGACCGAAGGCACCGAGTCCTGTCCTGCGAGCTTGCTCTCGTGCACGACACCTTGCGAAGGCCCTTCGGCACCCGGCACCTAAAACGCAGAGGAGTTGAGCTCTGTCTCGCGGGCATGCTCCCGTGTACGACATCTCGCGAAGGCCCTTTGGTACTTGGCAGATCCAACGATATCAGGCTCTATCTCGCGAGCATATTCTCATGCACAACATCTCATCCAGGTCCCAGACGTAACAACTCCTCGTGAATCACATGTAACACCCCGGGTGTCACGCTACAGTAATCACCTTGTTAAATGCCATGTCATCATGATTAGGCATGTGATAAACACCCTTGATCATGTCAAGTTCAAATTCAAGACCAGATAAAAATTCAAAACAATGTGGAAATTAAACTTGACCCAAAAATTGTGCAAACAATTTTATTAAATGCCTAAAAGTCATTAGGTCAAGTTACTATATCAATGGCAATTTATTAGAGTGTTTTAATTATATAGACAAATAAAAGCAGTAGCAAAACAACCACCTTTGTTCCATTTTAAATAAATCCAAAATGTAAATGATTTTATTTTGCAACCAAAATTTTTATGGTGGTGTTGTAATATATAAGAGCAATATTGGAGCAAGTTCCATATTTTACAAATTGAAGAGCTAACAAAACAAATACAAACAGAAAAGAGAAAATATGAAATACAAAACAAAAAAAACTAAGAAACCCCTCAGTCCCGCTTAGGGCAAGGCCACCCAGGCCCAGCCCACCCCTTTGCCCCCCCCCTAGCCTACTAGGCCGGCCTAGCCAGCCCACCTTTGCTCCCTTGGTGCCCTACTAGGCAGCGACCGACCCCCCCCCCCCCATCCACTACTCTCGCCCGAACCCTATCTCTCTCGATCCCCTCCTGGTCGTGCCTCCTCTCGGCGCCGCGGTGGCTGCTGCGTCGGCCGGTGGCCCTGGTCGCCGCACTGCATCGCCCTGGCGCACCTCCTCCATCGCGACGTGCCGCCTACACCACTTCCCCGGCCACCCATTGGTGCCCACGGCCACCACGTCGCCGCCCCGCGCCACCGCTCGATCCGCGCTCCTCTGACCGCCCCCGGCTCCCCTCAACCTCGTTGTGAGCCTCCATGCTGAACCCCCCTCCTCCCATAGCTCGTCGAGCATACTGCCGTTGCCTCCATGGGCACTCGAACTCGCCATCGTAGACGTGCTCGCTACCCCGCGACTAAGCGCCAGCCCGCAGCCACCCCTGGACACCCTGGGCGCGCACCCAGTGAGCAGCCACAGCTGCGCTGCTCCCCTGCTCGCCATAGCCACCGGTCGCGCCCGACGAGCGCCTCTCCCCGC
The DNA here is from genome assembly GCA_950022295.1 of Bromus sterilis. Classification (NCBI taxonomy): domain Eukaryota; kingdom Viridiplantae; phylum Streptophyta; class Magnoliopsida; order Poales; family Poaceae; genus Bromus; species Bromus sterilis. Next base: position 149,599,083 of record OX465596.1, on the reverse strand, counting down.
GTGTGGGCGCTGCTCTTGTCGCCGGCGGGCCATGGTCGCACCCCGTGTGTGCTCTGCGCCTGGCCGCACCCCCTGGACCGTCCGCCCTCGCTGCACCCTCTCCCAGCCGCTCCGGCCCCCTGACGCCGGCGTGCCCAGTGTGCTCACGCACGATTAGTTCGTGGGTTAAGCCCCCCCCCCCTCACTGAACGTGGGCCCGAGGCCATTAGGATTAGTTTAATGAAGCAATTAAATAAAATGTCCTCTTTGACTTACCTGTGGGCCATGTCCCTTAATTAAATTGTTTATTAAATTAAACATAATAAACCCACTGTTAGTGCAATGATCCAATGACATGTGGACCCAGTAACTTAAGCTAACCCTGGATAATTAAAAGTGATTAATTAACTCATGTGTCTATGACCAGTGGGGCCCCCACCTCTAATTGAGTTTAGTTAAAATGCTAATAAAAATTGAGACACTGACAAGTGGGCCCAACCCTTTTAATGAACTCACTGGATTAATTAAATTGTTTTAATTAACTTACTCTCTATGACATGTGGGCCCTATCTGTTTTATTAAATTAAATAAATTGATTAAATACCACTGTCTATGACATGTGGGTCCTTCCTGTCAGTACTGTTGTGGATAATGTTTAATTTAAATAATAATAGAAAAATCCAAAAAATGATTTAAAATTGATTTAAACTTAGAAATTCAATATCTTTTAAACCGTAGCTCTGATGAAAATATTTTATAGATCAAAATTGATCAGAAAAATGTAATTATTACGGATACACTATCCGTTGGTCTACCACCCTCCTCTAACATACCGAACATCGAACCGTCCCCCTCCAGACTGTTTGTCCGATGATTTGTCCGGTACTGTTAAAGTATCCGGATGAATTTATTCTGAACACGAAAGTTGTTCAGAATAGCTCAACTAACACGGATACACCCTCCATACGTTTGTCGGATGTCCACGACACCTTCGGCATGAACCCTTCCCCCTCCGGACATCCTGTCCGGTAATCACCCGGAGCTGGCAGTTCATCCCCAGATGGACTCCCGCTCCGAGCAACGTGCATTGCACTGCGTTAGAACACCGTTAACATTGAGTTTGTCATGTCTTGTATTTGTATTGCTATTATTGTTTCTCCCCCCCCTCTCTTATTGTCCGATAGACCCGCCGACCGAGGCCGATGCCCCTGTGGTCGACTACGTCGTCGACGACCGTACCCCTACAACCGTCGAGCTTCCAGGCAAGCAGAGCCATTCTCTTCCCCAGATATCGCCTATCTTTTCGTACATTTCTTGCACTAGGCATGGTTACTGCTGCTGCTACGATTACAATCCTATTCAATTGCATAGCTTGTTTTTTTCGCCCCTTGATGTACCTTCCTTTATCTTATGCTGTCTATGATATTTATGCATTATATTCAGCAGTGAGCCCTGCGCATTGTTAGCTAGGATTAGATAGCGGGCCGTGACCACTCAGGGGAGTGAACGCGGATACGAATATATATACAACTGCACAGGTACGGTACAATGCAGACACCGCCTAAGGCCCCCTAGCTCGGCTCTGCCGAGCCACATCAAGTGGACTTACCGAGGAGTAATCCTCGTACTTCACTCGTTGCTGACTCTGTATAGCCGCCCTAGGGACCCGAGCCCCGGTTGTCCTTAAGGTAAGAAGTCGGGCGACCCAACGATGCCCGCGAGCGGTATTGCGTCGGGAACGACAGGGAGGGTACGACCGACGTTACTGGCGTGCTTGGCCCCTGCTCGTATCTCGCGAGAGTTACCAAACCACAAAAGTCGAGCTCTACCAAGAGTACACGCGAGACAAGGTAAGGAGACGGTTCACCTTGTTGGTAACCGCAGAGACTTGGTGGGACGACAGGGCAGGCACCGATGTACTGGTGGTCCTGACTGCTGTCGTTGACCGCGGGTCAGTTAAGTCGAGGCAACGATAACGGTTGTCACGCAGGTTAATTAAAATTCTAAATGGTTCGCCGGATGACTTGAGAGACCCATTGGTCTGTACGCACTACCTACACGTGGGATTACGGTGTGGGCCCTTCGCGTCGTAGTTCGTCCGAAAGCTCTTCAGACGTCAGCAGTATTGCGGCCTGATCGCCGGGAAGCCGTGTTGTCTTATTTGTTGCAGTAGGTGTGTTTGGATTTTCTTTTGCTTCACCGGCCAGACTCGCACCGTGCAGGAGCGTGCAAGGGTGAGGGACCTAGACCCCTTGGCGCATAGGATATAGTCCGGAGGATGGTCTCTCTGTTGAGCCTAGGATGGGCTGCGTCATGTCGGATAGCCTCGGTGGGGCGTTCCCTAACAAGGTTCACGCCACCCTGGAGATCCGAGCGTGTAGGCTGAACAATAGTGCACCCCTGCAGGGAGTTTAGTCTATTCGAATAGCCATGTCCACGGTAACAGGACGCTTTATGCTGAAGCTGGATCTTACCACTACAAACTATTAATATTAAACTGTATTGTTCCGGGTTTTCTTCCTCGCAGGGAAGTCAAGGAGGGGAACTCGGAGGCATTATTATTATTAATCATTACAACTTATATTATACAATGTTGCAGCAACTTCTGCTTCATTGTTACTTTATGCTTTATATGAACTGTTGGCTGTTCTCATCTTGTGCTGCAAGACACCGTCAGAAGATGCTAGTCTTCGATAGGCCTAGCTTCTTACCCTTATTCTGATTTCTATCTTGCAGACCACTATATACAGCCTCCCCTTTCCATTTGATACAATGCATAATGCTTAGTAGCGGACGTAAGACTCGCGGGTATGCTAGATACTCACCTTGCTTTATTTCCCCCTTTTTGTTTTGCCTGATCAGCCGCTGCAGTCGACTTTGGAGCCTTGGAGTCCAGGAGAAGGAGATCCCCGATGCCGACCACCGCAACATGAAGATCCCCGATGCCTTCTACGACGTCGAGTTCCCCGTTGACCAGGAGTAGTTTGGAGGTTCCCAGGCAGGAGGCCTCGCCTTTTCGATTTGCTGTTATTTGTACTAGCCTTCTTAAGGCAACCTTGTATTCTTGTGTATGTACTCAGATACTATTGCTTCCGCTAACTTTGTGCTCTCGAGCTGTTGTATTCGAGCCCTCGTGGCCCCTGGCTTGTATTAAACATCTTGTATTATTTTATTTGTAGAGTTTTGTATTGATATCTCACCGTGAGTCCCTGATCTCGATCGTGTACCTTGCGTGTATGATTACTGTACACGGTCTGATTTTGGGGGCGTGGATCGCGAGGCCCTGCATCACCAATGCCTCGCGATCCCCCCAAAGCGAGCCTTTTGGTTCCTGAAGTACTCCCCTCAAAGATGAAGGAAACACCAAAGGCCACAACCGCGTGATCCCCTCCTTTGTCAATGACAGATAGATTTAGTTAGGATAAGGGACTTGTCCTCACAATAGATGGACCATGTGGGATCCCTTTCCCCAGATGAGGAGGAAGAGAACCAAGGACATAGTAGTTAAGTGCTAGCCAAGGCACCGTAGAAGAGGTCGGCCATTCCCGAACCCCCAAGCTTGTAAGCTCACCATGATCATCTCCACCGGAGCAATCCTAGACATACAGGAGTAGGGTGTTACACCACTACGGTGTGCCAAACCTGGGTAGCTCCTTGTTTCCTTTGTGTGTATGCTTGATTGATTACGACGCAGATCTGACTGCCTTCATCATCGACGTCGAGATCATGAGGCCAAGCCCCCTGTGTTCGAACTAAACTTTTGGGGATTACCTTCCAAACAAATCTCACCGACATTTGGCGCCCCAGGTAGGGGGGGCTTCGTCTTTGTCTCCGACCTCGAGACCACCATGGTCACGACGCGCGCCAGCCAAGCCCGGACCAACCGCGGCGGACGCGGAAGAGGTCGCATGGGACGCGGCTCCGCCGCCAGCGCCCGCGCTCGTGACGAACCCGTAAACAACGACGACGCCGCGGAAGAGCAGGAGGCTCCCTCCAACCGGTCTCTTGCACAGCAGGCGTCGCAAGCCGGCGTCGCGCTGGGTGCACCGGCGCCTACGCTCCTCCAACCGCCTTCATCAACCGACCAAGAGGCTCGACACGCCCATCTCTGTTGATTCCTCAACGCCGCTACGACTCCAGCGCCACCAAAAAGGCTTGAGAAGAGAAGAACACCCCCATCGTCACCTACGGGTGATGACGCGACCTGGCTTCCCTGCTCCAGCGTTTGGGATCTCGCACTGCCTCGAGCCGATCCCACGTTGGACACGCATCGTGCCATCTCCAACAACATCGCGTCGTCTTCAGCAGCGGCAGAGGCGCGAGAGCAACCCCACGCGCGGTCGCCCATGTCGCTTGCTGAGGACGCTGAGCGCCAGCATGCTCGATTGTGTACTCATGCCCCCGCCCCGAGCCAACATGTCACCTACTTCGGTTAGCCCGAGGCTAGAGCGCACCAGACGGTTTTCCCGAGCCGGCGAGCGTCGTTGCGCAGATTTACAGCCCAAGCCCTAGCGGCGGTCCCGGCGACTTCATCGACATCCAAGGCGACACCTCGACGAGTGCTCTCACCGTTTGACGAAGTGCTCACCCTCGCGCGGGAGTTGCGCCCCTACTTCCACACCGGGCACACTCCAGACGAGCGTCATTGGGACGAGAGCTTCAACGGGGAGCTCGAAGAGATGCGACGGTCCTCGGCGTCCCACTCCTCTCCGTCAAGCATGACGGGAAGCACGGACACCTCTGCGGCGTCCTCTTCAACCGCGGCCAATGACGTCGCTCGGGGGATCACCACAAGGAAACTACCACCTCCCTTTGGTGTCGAGTCGTGCACGCCCAGGCGGTCCACATCTACCTCGACACAAGGGAACCAACGACCACCCCGCCTGCATCACCGGCCTCTGCGTGTCCTAGGCCAAAGGTAAAAGGCTCGGGAACTCTACTTCAGCGCCGCTTCCTGCAGCACAACCCGCAAGGTGGAAACATTTCTACGTTTTCGGCATTGGCTCAACGACCACGGCGCCCATGCAGAGATGGTCGGGCCACACTGTGGGGATTGATCCCCCAGGGCATTCTTGATGGTAGACCTAGGGTGTGCCCGTGCCGCGGGATCACCAACTACCCGCCACATCTCCCTCAGGCAGGACCGGTGGCACCCAGGAGTCAGCAGGCAGCGCCTCCCGAGGCTTCACCAACATTCGTAGCGTCATCGCCACGGCCAACCCACGATGCAGCAAACTCCGCGGCTACCTACCAGAGGCTGATGTACCTCATCATGGGCCCAGTCACAAGACCTAGCCGGGCCACCAGGGTCCGAGGACACAGAGGCACCGAAAGTCCCGCCCGCGACAACCGCACAGGCAACCATTGCGCATGTTGTGGGTACCCCAGGCCCGCTCCAGCGCTGGAGGCCGTCCCCGAGCGGACAACCACAAGTGAAGCTCCTCCTCGGCAACCGACCTTCCATGAAGCTTCGAAGCCGCGAGCCGCACCCGACCTCCTCGGGTTGAGTGGACGGCCAATCACGCACCAACCGCTCCCCCAGCATGACCCAAGCTCCCCCGAGCCCGCGGCAGAGGTCGCCAAGAAGGCCTCACGAAGCATGCAGAAGGATCGCCAACACTCTTGTCATCGGTAGAAGGCGCGTCTTCATGAACCACTCCGCCTTCACGAAGAGGACCTCCCGGGCTCCCGCCTAATCAGGCGAGGGATCGTTCGAACAACACAACACCATCATGAGGCCATCTTACGGATGCGACACCTCGTCCCTGGACACAACACCGGTGGCGACCCCCTGATTTATGAGGCCATCCTACGGATGCGACTCCTCACCTCCCCGGACACAGCACCGACGGCAGCCATGTTAACCCCATTGAGGCCATCCTATGGATGTGACTCTTCGCTCCCCAAACACAGCACCGACGATAGCCTGGGTTAACTTTATTTTGGGACCATCCACCGGATGCGATATCCCCCTCCCCGGACACAGCACCGGCGGCAGTGTATTACATCTTCTTGAGGCATCTAACAGTGAGACATCCTCATCCCCAGACCCTATACCAGCGGTCTTACTGAACACTTGAGGGCGCCCTACGGGCGCATCATCCTCACCTCCAGACACATCACTGACAGTCATGTAATCCCATTTTGAGGGCGCCCCCCGGGCGCATCATCCTCAGCTCCGAACACAGCACCGGCAACCCCATTTGTATTTTTTCTCCCTTTTGGCCACGTCGATTGTTAGATTTGACTCTCAAGCAGAAGTTGCAATACAAGTTTCATTCGTGATTTTCAGCATTTGACCTCTTAAGAGAAGCATTTTTGCATGACTAGCCAGTCTCGTTTTTGTGTTTGCGCTTCTCGTGCATTTCTTTCTTTGCAACCGGATTTCTTGCAGCGAAGTGAACACCGTGTGCTTGTCGATCCCCCCCCCCCCATGTGCCACACGAGCGGGGGCTACGATGGTACAATGGATGTTTGCACTCGCAGCTAGCCCCATCTATTTCAAAAACAAAGCCCGAAGAAGTTTAGCTCTGCCTCGCGAGCTTGCTCTCGTGCACGGCGGCTCGCAAAGTCCGTTTGGCACCCCCAAAAACTAAGCCCGAAGGCGCTGAGTCCTGCCTCGCGAGCTTGCTCTCGTGCACGGAGGCTCGCAAAGGCCCTTCGGCACCTCAAAAACTAAGCCTGAAGGCGCTGATTCCTTCCTCACGAGCTTGCTCTCGTGCACGGCGGCTCGTAAAGGCCCATTCGGCACCCGAAAAACCAAGCCCGAAGGCACTGAGTCCTGCCTTGCGAGCTTGCTCTCGTGCACGACACCTTGCGAAGGCCCTTCGGCACCCGGCACCTAAAAACGCAGAGGAGTTGAGCTCTGTCTCGCGGGCATGCTCCCGTGTACGACATCTCGCGAAGGCCCTTTGGTACTTGGCAGATCCAACGATATCAGGCTCTATCTCGCGAGCATGTTCTCGTGCACAACATCTCATCCAGGTCCTAGACGTAACAACTCCTCGTGAATCACACTTGGGAAAATCTCAGTCGCAGGAAACAAGATCCCGTCGCTCGCGAAGAGGATACGCTCAGGGGCTTTCCCCCGCAAATCCTATCGCGAAGAAGGAACTCCTTCAAGAGGTCTGCATCACCTTTCCCTCACGCGGTTCACACAGGAAGAACCAGGTGTAGGCACCCGACCTCGAAGTGTCGGTCGCCACCCGGCTTCATGAGCAAGACATTTTCTCGCCACCTTCGCGAAGGCCTGTCACCATCACTTCACTCCTCCATGGGCCCTTACAAGGACAAGCGCTACATCAAGGAGGATCGGGTCCTCGCAAGACAAAGAAAGAGCCCAGTAGGCGCTCTATTCATCGGCGAGGGTGCACCCTTCGCCAGGCCACGCCTGGTTAAAGAGCGAAGCCCTGAAGCGGCTTCCCCGCTCTTTGCGAAGGCGAAAACGGTCGAAGCCTCATCAAGCAAAGGAAGGCTTCGCGAAGGTTTACTTCCCGAGGAGGTCACCCTCCATAAGAATAAGACAGTGGATGAGAGACACAGATAATCCTAAGGGAGAATCCTCAACTCTTCAATTCTTTTCATTCGTCGATCAATTTTTCACATTGCAAAGCCAACTTGGCTCGATGCTCAAGGCTAGCCAATGGGCTCCTCAAGATGGCACATCCGGAGCTAGCCATTCTCTCCTAATCTACAGGCCCGACGAAAACGCCCCTCAGGAGGCGACAACCAGTACTCATGAAAACGGTCTTCCCTGGGGATAGGGGCCGTCGGGAATCCTCGACGCGTGGAGTTTGTCGGCAAAGCTCCTAGAGGCTTACGAAGCCGCCCGCATCTCCGAAGCCACCCAAGCAGCGCCAAGACGAAGGCATCGATGGCCGCTCACCTAGGTCGAAGGCCCAACCTCCTTGACAAGAGATTGCAATCTCTTGGCGCCCTGGCGGACAAAAGAGCGGCCGGGCTCCACCAGCTTCTTCTCCAGCTTGATGAACGCCACTAGGGTGGCTGCCTTCACCTCCACGAGACACGACATCTCCTTCGCCTGCTCCTCCAGGCGGTGATGCGGTATGCCGAGGCTCCTGAATGCTTTGGGAAGCCCGTCGCCTACTTGACGAAGCTGAAGCGTCAAGCGCATCCTCGTGAAGCTTCTTCCTGGACCAGTACCATGATGAAGGGCAATCTCTCCAGCGGCCCACCAGGTTCGTGGTTTCGTCGAGGAAGCGCCTCGCTCGGGTCCCCGCCAAGACGACAAGGCCCCTCTCCACTAGAGGCCTTGGCTCAGGGGCTTCCTTCTTCTTCTTCAGCACAGGCCCCACGCCAAAGCCTCGCTGAGGGAACCAACGGCGAGGATGAAGATGCAAGGCCTCCAACGACATGGGATAGCCCCAAGCGGGAGGCACCATCCTTCTTGAAGAAGGCCTAAGTATTGCACCCTCCGTGCCACACTGACGGCAGGAGCCACAACTTGGACGATTGGCTGGCGCCCCGCTGGCCCGACAGGCTGGTTCTCCAAGGATCATCTCTCCGAATATGGACCAAAGCAGTGAGTCATGCAATGGAAACTCTCTCCGTCGGCCTAACTCCTCAGTTTAGGCCGCCGCCGCTCATCATTCTCTACAGAAAGCTAAGATGCAAGGAGGTGAGCCATTGACGATGGGAAAGAAGGAGCGGCACCTCCCCTCTTATAGACCTGTGATTCCAGCTCCTCCCCAACGATTCGCTTCCACGACGCCAAAATCAAGGAGATAACTGCCCCACGCGCGGCACATTTCGCAATGGAGAAGGCCAACAGTCCAAGGGGCATAGCCCGATGGGACGTATGCTTTCCCTGGGCCCGGCAAGTAATTGGCCCCGCGTCGTCCCCTCCATCAATCAATTCAGCTGACATCACGGGGCCGGGGGCTATTGTCGGCTCTGTGGGAACTGGGGTACCACGGATCGTGCCTAAGTCCCAGGAAATCCAAGCATCCCGAAGACATCCCTCCTGAAGGACCCTCTCCTCGAAGATCCACCCTGCAAGATCAGCCCAAGGGCGGCTACCTCTTCAAGGCGCGAAGACCGGCTAAGTTCGTCGGGTGCGAGCTTCACCAAGGATGGCGAACCCTCTTCTTCAGGAAGGGCCAAGCTCGCAAGACCGGCGACCTCCCGAAGACAGCGATCTGCACCAAGACGTGGATCGTGAGGCCCTACATCACCAATGCCTCGTGATCCCCCCAGAGCAAGTCTTTTGATTCCCGAAGCACTCCCCTCCATGATGAAGGCAACACCGAAGGCCACAACCGCTTGATCCCCTCCTTTGTCAGGGACATGTAGCTTTAGTCAGGACAAGGGACAAGTTTGTCCCCACAAAAGATGGGCCATGTGGGATCCCTTCCCCCAGATGAGGAAGAGGACAAAGACCATAGTAGCTAAGTGCTAGTCAAGGCATCGTAGAAGAGGTCGGCCATTCCCGAACCCCCCAAGCTTGTAAGCTCACCATGATCATCTCCACCAAAGCAATCCTAGACATGCAGGGATAGGGTGTTACACCATCATGGTGGCCCGAACCTAGGTAGCTCCATGTGTCCTCTATGTGTATGTTTGCTTGATTCCGCCACAGATTTGACCACCTTCGTCATCGACATCGAGATCACGAAGCTAAGCCCCCGATGTTCGAACTAAGGTTTTGATGGATTAACTTCCAAACAAATCTCTTCGACAATGTTAAAGATGCTATGAGCGAGGCCTCGTCTCAAACGAATATTTTTGGAATGCTCAATTCACATATGGCTCACATTTCAGGAAGAACACTCATTTCTAAAATTCATTCCATTTCCATGTTTTAAATGCTTCGGTCATGTCCATTCTAATACCTCAATTGCAAATTATAAGACCTTTGAAATAGTTAAGACTTTCGGAAAAAATAAAATCTCCGCATCTTGGTTAATTTGAGTTCTACTACAACTACAATACTGTAAACTACAGTAGATATGTTCACCTGTCTCTCATCAGTCAACATCCCATTCCCACATACTCATAGAATAGAATAAAACTACCGCAGATCATGTCTCACACATCAGACCTTCCCTACAAAGTGTAAGCTCAACAGTGAGAAATTTCCGTTTCAACAAGTCAGAAAAGTATCCTGCTTGACAAAGTTACCAGTCATCAGAAAGTGTAGCCATAATCCATGTTCCATATTTGAAGCGGAGAGAAACATAATATACTTAATTAACAGTTCAATTGATACAGAAAAACATGAAAATGCTCCATTATTATTATTATTACTGTACTATTATTATTATTAGCAGGGCTTGTTTTAACAACAAATCTGATTGTTTGCCGGCTTCTTTAAACAATTGGTGTACACTTGACAACAGATCTGATTGTTTGCAGGCCTCTTCAAACAATTAGTGTACACTGCCCGCCCAACTCTTGCCCTGAAGCTTATGAAAGAATGGACTGTGAGATATGTATAACATTACAAAGGACAGATACAGACTATTGTACAAAGAATCATATGGACCTAACTTACCTCAAAAGGGTTGAAACTCTACAGTGTGTGTTTTACAAGATCTCTCTAATCTGCCGATGTAATATACAGAGCATAGCGACCTACTCGCCAACATGGACCCTCCTGTCACCATTTCTTAGAAGTTCAACACTGCACATGAAACTTTTACCAGTCATGAACCGTCATCAGAAAAACTTTCCTGGGAAAGCTGAGGATGCTGCAAGCCATCCTCAGGCATGTTAACTTCAAGCAATGCCTTCAACTGTTCCCCAACAGCATCTTGCTGGAGCTTCATCTCTTCAATAACCATGGCCTCTGCTGCCTTGCAAGATTGCTCATCTCTAAAGGCAAGGGTCCATCTCCCATCAACAAGATACTTCCTTGTCTTCCCTTTGAATTTTTCCGGATCAAGGAAAGGGACAGTTGAAGGACGAATACGTAAATGCAACCACTTCACATGTTTTTCATCTATTCTTGGCTGAAATAATAATGCCACAATTTTCTTCATCAGATGAATTATTCACAAAAAAATTCTATGTCTGATTAATGCTACTACGACAGAGCAAACTTGTTTGGGACTGAAAGGCTATGTTGTTGTTGTTGTATTAATGCTACTCCCTCGCTTTGGTATACAAGGCCACTTCATATTTTATGTCTAACTTTGGCCATTAAGCTTACCAACAAAATGTTAGTTATATGCCACAAAAAGTATGTCATTTGATGTGCATTTCAAAGAACTTTCCGCTGATATGTTTTTTATGACATATAAAAAACATATTTTGTTGACAAAATTATAAGTCAAAGTTCGACACAACTACAAAGTGGCCTTGTATACAAAAAAAGAATATATGACAGAGCAACTAAAGAAAGATATTCAGCGTCACGATTACATACATCAGATCCAGCCAAGGGGGCAGTGACACGAACAATTCCATGTTGTTTGAGAGGTAATTCTTCTAAAAGGAGAATCCACCCAGAAGTTCCATTAGATAGAGCTAAAAAGCTGAAGTGACGTTCTTTGCCCCTCTCAAATGCTATCCGGCAAGGAACTGCATCAACTGCAAGAGCAGCAAAACAAACATTTAATGAATCACAAATATAGAGAAGAATAAAGGTACTCCAATTTCGATGATGCCAACGTAAGAACTTCATGGAAACTCGGACCTAAGTTGACTTCAAGCCCAGGCTTGGGCACCGAGCCATCGAAGCCTGCTGCAGTTGCTCGCTTATTTACAGGAAGATCGATTGGAGAGTAAATAGGCGGCTGGTCAGTGAAAGTTTCTCCAAGGCAGAAAAGTATAACTTGATGCTGTAGCACAAAACCCTGTAAACATTATCATCACACATTTCAGCAAACATAATAGGAACTAAAAAAGTTAACTTCAAATACAAGATATAATTTAATAGGGCACAAAAACAGTTACCCAAATGCAGAGTTTTATTTAGCAGATTTAAAATCAAATCTGGCAGACTATAAGAATTGAGAGGAGACAAATAGCATGCTGAAAAGTAAAAAGTCACTCTAATATATAAAACAGGAATCGCCAAACAAGTTTTCTTGGCTGGGACTGAACAACTCAACAAAATAAATATGTCAAAACCATCAAATGAAGATCAGGCCAATACCTTAACCATCTCATAGATTCTCTCTGCGATAGCGATAGAAGAATCGCCTGGAATACAATGCTAGATCAGTAAAATTTAAACATGTAACACAAAATTTAGTTTAGTGCGATAATGAGTCCTGACCTCCAAATGAACACGGATCCAAAGGTGAAATAATAGACTTGGATCCTTTGGGTGGTGAAGATGACTCAATTGCTAACTCCAAAGAAAAACAAAGAATTTAGGATGAATTTTAATTTGCAACACACATAAAAACACAGGACTTCCGCTCCAAACTGAAATCTACCTTTCTTGCAATTTTTCCAAGCTTCTCTAACGATAGGAAGGAGGAGGTCACACCAGCATCCTCCAGATTCTTCCAGCAGCTTTTCACTGCAATCTTTGTGTGAATCCTACATGGCACAAACAAAATCATCTCACATATCACATGTGACCTGGTTGATTCAAATATATTAAAGGTTTCAGAAATAACATTGTACATGGAAGACCGCAAATCCAACCATATTTGTGGAAGACATAAGCTAAAGCCATACCCAGGACGGATTTCTGTTGCCGTTCGATAGGTAAGCAAGAGTGGAATCAACAAAATGATAAGACTTGCACAGTATAACGAAGTACTTCTCCTTCACCATAATTTTCGGTCTAGCTGCATTAGAACTTTAAAACAGGACACTACCGCCAAGTGGAAGACATTTTATTTCGAGACAGCACAGAGGTAATAATCTCAAACACAACATTTGATCTCAGCTCCTTCCCAGGCAGTGCAACGCCCATCTGTGTTGCAGAATTTTGGTGACTCTTGGGTAGGTGATAATCCTCTAAACATAGTCTCGAGGGGTTATCGTCGAGATCGGAGCTACTCGATGCAGCTCCTAGATTGTTCAGCCAGGGGTTAAAAAACTCCAATCACACAGTGAGACGTGAGGCAATTTTACCCAGGTTCGGGCCACCGGCGGTGGTGTAATAACCTTACTCCTGCTTATAGTGTTCTTGTATATATTTCATCACTCTTTACAAAGCCTCTTCTCGGGTATTTATATCCTCAAGCCGAAGTTGACCTTGCCCTCTCCTCTCTACCCCGGGATACAAAGGACTCCCTGCGTCATCGATGACCTTCAATACAGTGTATATTTGGTAGTCCTGGAACACTGTTCCGCATGTCATTGAGTACCCCTGTGCATCATCTGTGCTGCAGAATTTTGGTGACTATTGGGTAGGTGATAATCCTCTAAACATAGTGTCGAGGGGTTATCGTCGAGATCGGAGCTACTCGATGCAGCTCCTAGATTGTTCAGCCAGGGGTTAAAAAACTCCAATCACACAGTGAGACGTGAGGCAATTTTACCCAGGTTCGGTCCACCGGCAGTGGTGTAATACCCTTACTCCTGCTTATAGCGTTCTTGTATATACTTCATCGCTCTTTACAAAGCCTCTTCTTGGGTATTTATATCCTCAAGCCGAAGTTGACCTTGCCCTCTCCTCTCTACCCCGGGATACAAAGGACTCCCTGCGTCATCGATGACCTTCAATACAGTGTATATTTGGTAGTCCTGGAACACTGTTCCGCACGTCATTGAGTACCCCTGTGCATTATCCGTTGTCGACGGATGAGACCCGACGAAGCAGCTTCGTACTGCGTGTGTGGAGGCTCTTATCACATCCCATCTGCTGTCCATTTGTACTAGGAGATGACCGACCACGCCGTCTGCTCAGTTATCCGGCGTCATCCGTGGCATCGCACAAACCTTGCCAGTCACGCCACTTCCCTGTCTCCCGTGGTTGGACTGGACAGCACGCCGCCCCCGACGAGGAAGAATCCTTCCTGCCTCTTTCCCCGAGCACCCGGATCCAAGTCACTCTCCGGGCGCATGCTGCCCTTCTCGGTGATCGCGCTCCCAGGGATGCTCTCGGGGGAAACCTCGCCGGGAAGCATACCCCACGGGCTAATGTTTTATCTCGTCGGGGGACGCCACCCTGCTTGATGAGGGCTCACACCTGAGCCTCGAGATCGGCAGGTCCAGGGTACCCCGGTTGCCACAAGATCGACAGTGACGAGGGCTACGAAAGGTGGCTTGGGAGGTAGCAGTGGTCGGGCATAGCAGCGCAAAGCTCTTCCGGAATGGCGACGACAGCCATGAGTATGGCTCGATGGCAAGAGTTGGTGACGATGAGAGAAGGCTCAGGAGGCAGGGAGGCGGGGGTGGCCGAAGAGGTCACTGGCGGCTATTTTAGTGGTGCCAAGAAAATATGCACGTGCATTGCAACGGGAAAAAATATAACATGTTTCAAGCACAATAAACTATCAAGGAGTATTCGTATAGGTGTAGGAGTCCTTATTGGTCTATGTCTGTCTCCCTTGTCCCCAAATCTTGTGTAATATATATATATATATATATATATATATATATATATTATATATATATATGCCCTACGGGCTATGCTATAGAGATAAGTTGCATCATAACATAAACATGGCTCTAGATCCTCTACTGGTCGGTCCATGTCCTCTGTTTCAACATAGCATCTCACCTGTGTCGTCTATAATGGTTGCGGTGTTCATCTGATTACAATGTGTTCAAACGTGCTCAACTCCAAGGCGATGAGCTCACACACGACACAATTCAGATGGCTTTGATCTGATGAATAGTCTCCTTAAAAAAAAGGTCACAAACCTTAGTTTCGTCAACAACAAAACTCACAAGCCACAGCTTGTGCGCTTGGCTGTTGACTTTCAGTTGGTGCTTTAGGTTGCAAGTTCAATTCTCGCATGCGCCCATTTTTTCGTTCGTTGCCAAATGAAGCTTGAGGATACGAGTCAAGGCCTAGAGCGTACATTACGCCAAGCTGGACATGGGCCAAGGCCCCAAGCGTACATGGAGCAAGGTATGAGCCAGAGAGGGACCGGAAAATGTCCTTTTACGAACGGGAAAGAAAGCGAGTGAGATACGAAACAAGAAAATCGGGAATACGAAAGGAACTGAGAGGTTGTGCGTTAGTTGTACGAAACGAAAATTGAAGACCCACAAATACGAACTCCCATTTAATAGTATTGTCCTTTTACGAACGGGAAAGAAACGGATTGGGATATGAAACAAGAAAACCAGAATTACGGAAGGAACTGAGAGGTCGTGTGTTGGTTGTACGAAACGAAAACTGAAGACCCACAAATACCAACTCCCCTTTAATAGTATTGATAATGCGGGAGCAAATTCTGCGCAAATGTAGGTAAAATTTGCTCCTCCCTAAACTTAACTACTACTAAAATTTTTGGGAGTTGAACATTTTATAGGAAGGGCAGGTAGTGTTAACTCCCTAAGGGGTTGTTTGGATACGTGAAGCATACAAAACTCATTCTCTATAAACTAGAAAGACAGCCTACCAGAATAAAACCATCTTTGGCTACTCTAAGTAATTCATATATATGGAAAACCTAGTTCTCTAAAACCTAAGACTCTGGGTTTGTGGGAAAACGACTATTAATCATTTTTCTAAAAACATGATTTTTAAATACTCGATCACCACAAATGGCAAGGAAACCAAGAACACGACCATTGCGTGCACACATCTCAGCTGAAGGGAGGTTCGACGTGCGAGCTTATTGCTGGCCACGTAGATGGTCAGAGACCTCGGTGGCTGCTACCACGTCCTTAACTATGTGCTTCTTAGCATCGGCGTACTTGACGGCTAGGCGGACAACAGCGAACGCAAGGGACGCACCTCGAGGTCATCCTCCACTCCTCCAGCCCTATCATCGCCATCCGCACAGCAGCCGCCTCCAAGGGCCTCATATGTATTGCATTGTCAGAAGCGCCGAACGAACCGTCTTTGATGGACGATAGACCTGCGTAGTGGTGGCCAGACCTTTGTATGAAGCCTTGACAACCGGAGTCAAGGCGACAGCCTTGCGGCTTGACATGCGCCAAAGCGGACACAAAGTCAGACGCGATACCGAGCTCCGCGGCATGGTATAACGACTGTCCGTCACCGTCAAGGAGAAACACAGGCAAACGTGAGCCATAGCACAAGGCTGGGAACGCTTCCTCTGATTGAAAACCAAGATCCTAATTCATGATATCAATTCAGTTTCCATAAACCGATCGTTAATGTCTCTTATCCAAAAAAACACTAAAGGGTAATCTTTTTGGAGTTGTAAATTTTTAGGAGAAGGGGCAGAGATGCTCTAACTCAAAGTACCCACTTTTCTTGCACGTGAACGTTCTGCCGAAACGCCAGCGTCAGAAACAAGCAGAATTGACAAGCTCCAGAAATTAAGCGAGCGAACTGTTAAAACCATGCAGGATTATAATAAGTTGGGCAATTTAGTTGATTCCAAGAAACATTTTCGCAAAGTACCACTTGACAACTGACAAAAATAACCGGGCTCGCTATTTCCCCTCACCTCTCTGTGAAAACAAACTTGATACTGGGTCTCAATATCTATATACAGTACAACATTATCTTGTCACAACCAAAGTCATACCAGTAATCACCACACCTTTAAGACCCTTAAAATTTGTAACTACTATATGCCAATCATAGTGTAGTATAATAGGAATAATGATGCAGTATGTGTGTACCTTTAGCCATTTTAGATGAAAAGCAGTAAACTCTTCCTCTCCATGGGGCAGCAGTTGCCTAAAAAGCCAGCCACCAACTACGCGAACATCTGCTGATACATTAGATCTGCAGAAAAGGGCGACTAATGCATCGAGCACCTATAAAACGATCAATGCACACATAAACATTACAGTGTAAGCATCCACATATGAAAAAGATGAATGTGTGACATAATGGAATAAAATTCTCAAATTGGATATAGATTGACATAATTCATAACATCAACCTTCAACTACAAATAAAACTGAATGTGAGCAACCAGATATAATAAATCCTTAACCATGTTAAAAGAGACTAGCATGGTAGATTGAAAGATGGAACATATTCATAAGAACACATGTTGTATCAGATTGTGGGTCTAAAGAAGTAAAATGTGTACTAACAGTATCCAGACTAGTTCACGCACTGATACAAAACCAGTTCAATTAAGTAGCAATTCATTTTAGATCCTCCAACTGCCAACATGTATCAGTCTGCCACCCATCAACCTACACTCAGCCTCATCAGCAACTCAATTCTGTAACAGATGGATGTCAAGTCATCCCCACGGCCCCTACAGCTGCTCCTCACTGTTGACAGCCCATGGACTTCAATCTTTATTCATTTAAGTATTCCGGTAATGACCTGAGAAACTAAATCCAATCATCCAGACAGAAACAAGCTAGAGGAGAAAAGTGGTTTTTAAGGAGACGATTGTGCACCTCTGCTAACGGGTGGCTCCCAGGGATTCTAGCAGAGGTGTGCGTTCTTAGGAGAAGAAGAGCAACTGAGGGGTGGACGAGAGGGGCAGAGGAGACTGCATCCCGACGGTACTAGTGCTTGTCATCGAGACATTGGGAAGGGGGGGGGGGGTGCGGACATAAAACCACCGTCTCTAAAACAGCAACCGGTCCTGGAATTCCTAGGTGAAACATGGACTAGGGAGTAAAATGGACCAGGTTGGAATTGTTTTCTCTTCAATTATAAGGTGACACGCAAGCAAAACCAGCACCAAAAATAGTGTATGATTAAAATTACACGCCATAGTTGAAAACTGAATATTTTGCACAAGACTGAACAAATCCAACCTGATATCTGTGAACTTTAGAAGTCATTTGCCGTGGATGATGACACTTTAACCCATAATTACTCTGGAAAAAGGACAAAAAAGTATAGTTACACAAAATACTCACGATAGACATGAATAGAACAACTGAGCAATGAAAAGAATAGAAGAGGAATATGACAGGAACTAAGGGTTATCATTCTGAGTAACTTATTGGAAACAACATATTAATAATGTTCGTGGATACTGCGTCTAAGGACAGATTGTCACGACAATCTTGTCGATTTTATTGTAAGACACGAAATCCACACATTTCTTAGGCAGGTAGATCAGTGAATGTACGGTGGCTTGTGTATCTATTCATCTTCTTGCATGTCCAAAATTTGACGGTTTCTTGAGTGGCAGCTGCAATGGCCAGGTGGTAACACAGTGGGATATCTTGAACTTCCCATGTATTTGGAATCGAGCATACGTAGGAGCCGGAGCAGAGGGAGTACCAAGTGAAGATAAGCACCGCAGACTAAGGCATAGCCTAGTGGTGGGAAGGGGCTGATGCCTTCTCACCCACCCAAGTTCAAGGCATGGTACTTGCAATTTGGGTTTGTTGCACCTATTAACTGTAGGGGGTTCCCTTACGTCTTTCTATCAAAAAAAAAAAGATAAGCACCACCATCTCGCCTGGCTCCCAAAAGCCTGAAGTACACACGTACATGTCCATCCATCATCTAAGGCCAACTCCAATGCAGGGACGCATTAGGTCCGCGTGGAAGAAAACGCGAACGAACGCGCTGACGCAAACGCATGTCCGCTTTTCTGTCCGCCGTGACCCATTCCCGGCCCAAATTTGGGCCAAGCTTGCATCGGCGCAGACATGGAGCGAACGCCTGTGACACGCCCCTTTGTCCTCCCGTCGATGGCACAACGAACATTCTCTCCCTCCCCCTCCCTTCTTGCATGTCCATAATTTGACTGTTTCTTTAGTGGCGGCTGCAATGGGCAGGTGGTAACAAAGTGGGATATCTTGAACTTCCCATGTATTTGGAATCGAGCATACGTAGGAGCCGAAGCAAAGGGAGTAGCAAGTGAAGATAAGCACCACCATCTCGCCCTGCTCCCAACAGCATGAAGTACACACGTACATGTCCATCCATCATCTAAGGCCAACTCCAATGCAGGGATGCATTAGGTCCGCGCGCATCCGTTTGGGTCCGCGCGGAAGAAAACGCGACCGAACGTGCCGACGCAAACGCATGTCCGCTGCAACCCATTCCCGGCCCAAATTTGGGAAAAGTTTGCATCGGTGCAGACACAGAGCGAACGCCTGTGACACGCCCTGGCCCATCCGTCGATGGCACAACGGTCATTCTCCCCCCCCCCCTTCCCCAAACTCGACACCCCCGGGGCCACCGCCACCACCCACTTCTAGTCGCTACCCAAGCCGCCGATCGTATCCACCCATTCCCTACTGCCAAGCCGCACCGGAGACCCACTTTCACCGGCACCTATGGCCTCTTGTCGTCGCCCCTGTAGCAAGAAAAGGCTAGACCTCCCTCGCCACTGCCGGCCTCGTGCTCCATGGCCGCAGGCAGCCTCGCCTCCACTCAACCACGTCCGCAAGGCGTTCACCGGCCACTACGCCACGCTCGCAAGGTGTCAACGTATTGCCCACAAGGTACCATGGACAGCGAGGATGAGTATTTTCTGTAACTTCATATGTTCATCGAAAGATTCATCATTAAACGATGAAGATCTTGTGGTGGCTACTATGGTCGTCGATGACCACATAGCTACAAAGCGGCCGAGGTTTAGGGGATCGATCCCAAGCCATGCACCGACGTTGAATCGCAACTAAGAGAGCAGCCATTGCCTACTCTTCGACGGTTATTTTCAGTGAACCTCCCCACTCTTCAATGCCAATGCCGATTCCATATGGCGAGGCATGTGTTCAGCCGTATTCGGGTGGGAGTGGTGGCATATGATGACTACTTTAGATGCAAGAGCGATGCCCTTGGGAAGGTTGGCTTTTCTTCTTATCAGAAATGCATTGCAGCTATTCGGATGCTTGCATACGGAATTCCCAGTGATCTTGTGGATGAGTATGTCCGCATGTCTTGCATAACTGTTGAGGTTTGGCAAAGTTGGATGAGTATGTCCGCATGTCTTGCATCACTGTTGAGGTTTGGCAAAGTTGTGGTAGCAGTGTTTGGCCCGAAGTACTTGAGGATAACAAATGTTGCGTATACAACCCGATTGTTGGTGATCAATGAGGCGAGAGGCTTTCCGAGAATGCTTGGTAGCATAGATTGTATGCATTGGAAGTGGAGGAACTGTCCATTTGCTGGTAATATTAGAGGCATGTTAAAGCTTGCACGTTCATACTTGAAGTTGTGGCATCACAAGATTTCTGGATTTGGCACTCTATTTTCGGCATGGCTAGGTCTCACAATGACATCAACGTGCTTTAGAGATCTTCGATGTTTGTAAGCCTTGCAGAAGGCCACTTCCCAAAGGTAAACTTTGAGATCAATGAGCATGAGTACAAAACAAGGAATAATACCTAGCTGATGGTATCTATCCTAAGTGGTCAACTCTTACGAAGACAATCGCCAATCAGTTAGGAAAGAAGAGGGCAAGGTTTGCCAAAGCACAAGACAGTGCAAGGAAGGATGTGGAGCGTGCTTTTGGTGTTGCTCCAATCTTGAGCTATTGATACCCTGCTAGAACATGAAGCACCAAGAAGATGTGGGAGGTGATAACTTCTTGTGTGATCATGCACAACATGATCATAGAGGATGAGTGTGATGATAGCATCTTCAACCAAGGGTTTGATTACCAGGGTGAAAACATTGAGTCTGAGCATGCACCGGCAACGTTTGCACAGTTCACTCAATTTCCTACAAAAATGTGTGATTTTCGTACACACATCCAACTTCAAAATGATTTGGTTGGGCATATGTGGACTCACCTTGGCAACCAATAGATGTATCAACTCTTTTTCTTTAGGTATTTGAGACAATTTATTATTCATTTGGTTGTAATAAACTATGAGATTTTTATTTGGTTGTAAAACTATTATTATTGTGATGTACAAACTATGTCTTTTATTTGGTATATGCAAATTTGACCGCAGCAGTCGGGCGGACAGCAAATAGGTCGGCAGGTTGGGCGCACCGGCCAGGTTTGGGAAGACGCGGCCGGACGCTGCGCCTACAGCTGACCCAAACGGAAAAAAAGCAGACAAAAGCTGCATCCATTTGGGTCGGCCGGTTGGAGTTGGCCTAACTCCTTGCTTTCCTCTATCTTGCGAAAATAGACAGCTTGCAATGATGCGTACATGTGAACATTTAGCAAAGATGCGGATGGTGAGGGCCTGGGGAGGAGGTAAGGTGAGGGGTGACGGCTGCCGCGAGCATGATAGATCTGTGTTTCCCTATCCCTCTGCTCTTCAACTACTATCCTGTTGTGCGCTTGCTCGACCACTCAATAACTCAATTCTCTCAGAGCAGCAGCAAAGGGACAGCGCGTCAAAGATGTTGAGCATGGCACTAGTCCGAGCAGGTCGGCCGCTTCTCCACTGGGGGGCATGCCACGGTGAATGAAACTGAGAAAGGATGGGTGAGAGGAGGGAGGATACAAGCAACCCGTGTAGCAGCTGGCCCCTGCCATAGAAAGAGGAAGAGACAGCAATGAGCTGATCACATGACCATGAGGCACTGATAACATGCTAAAATCAAGATGACGTGCAAATCATGTGAGGAAAAAAAGAGTCAATGGAGAAGTAATCCAGTGTTGATACTTGGAGACAGTAAAATGAGACAAAAAAAAGGATTTAGGGGTTATCCTGACAAAATGAGAACTTCGGGTGAGTAATACACTGTTCTCGTGCCCTGCTGTGACTTGCAAGACCCCATACTAGAACTGGAAGTCTAAAGAATCGCAAAAATACTCGTATCTTCCTTCCAATATGCCTTGACTTTCTTGGCTACCAAGGCTCACCCGTCTGCCCATACGACAAACTTCTCTAATTTGTTTCTCATAACACCGAGCATGAAATTCCAGTTGCAAAGGTTAAGTTAATTTCATCGACCACGCTTTGTTTTGTGGGAACCCGTAATTACGACTCGTTATGCGGAAAGCCATGTGCTCCACCTTACATAACTGGGATAAGAACATATGTGTGGTCATTTCACAAGCCAAAGGTTAGTATGTTGTTGCAGGAAAGTGTGGGAATCTGACTGCGCACCAGAAAGTTAATCAGACAGGTGCTGACCAAGTAACGCACTGTAATGAGTCTAGAAAAATATATACCTGAAGCTTCCTTAAATAAATATCGAAATCACTGCAGATGCTATCATCTGCAACGCCACTACTGGATGAAAATAGCTGCCTTTCAGCTATATCTTCACCAACCAAAGCTTGCTACAGGTAGAGAATACAAGTTTCAGAAAATTGAATTAAAATGCAGCACTATAACAAAGTTATGAAATATCAAGAAGTGATCTGTCAGCACACTTAACAGGACAATATTCAAATAAGGGCAAGTTGTGAGGGAACAGATGACTTAAATTAAGGACCCTGATAAGTGCCACACGTGTGGGCGCAGGGATGGCAAGTCCGAACGTTTTTGGTGGCTACTTTAGCACATGTGAGATGGCAACTTTAGCTGATACATGGCAACTTTTACTAATACATGGCAACTTTGGCTAATAATTGCCATCTATATACATCTAAAATTGCCATCTAAAAACGTGTGGGCAGAAGTGCCTCCGCCCATACGTGTGGCACTTATCTTTTCCGTAAATTAAAGAACAGTATCAGACTTAAGTTTGGCCGAGCAAGTCCAAAGTACAAGTACTTATGCTTGAAGTCCACCAATAAGTGCAAGATTTCTCATGTGCCAAGCCAACTTAATGAGCGTAACTCTGACTGGTAACACATTTTAATTCTCATGCCAAGAGTTGTAATATTTTATACTCCTCTGTTCAAATACATGTCATTCCAGCTCCAATTTGTTTTCCTAAATACATGTCATTTTAACAATTTAGATGTAACTTTGTGCCCTTTTTCCCTTTGTAGACCCCTCCCTTCGGCTATTTCCAATGTTGTTACTAGAAAGTAAAACGCCACCTCCAAAGAGCAATAAGTGCCTAATGAAGATGGGTTCTAGTTTTTTTTTACATGCCTGAAGTCCAGAGTCTGCGTCATGCATTCGAGAATAAAGGGAATAATGCAGACGGGAGTGGTACTGTACTACTGCTTAGTTGACTGTAACTATAGAAGCATTAATCATAATCCTGGTCGGTTGTCATATATCGTTGTTGATTGTCAGAGCCTATACATGAGAAAGCAAAAAACTGCAGATATCATCTCAAATTTCCGAAATCTAAGTAAATAAGCACAGGAATTATGGGTGTGCATATAGAAGCTGTGTCCAATCTAATGTTTGCAGAAAATATTGATGCAATCAGGATGCAAGACCACATCAGAGGAATCAACCTAGTCACTTTTTTTCCAAAATACTCCCTCCGTTACTAACACTAAGATACATCTAGAAACATCCATTTCTACGATAGTTAATATGGAAAGGAGGGAGTAGTTAGCAAATGGAAATAAATAGTACTCACTAGTAGAAGCTTCTTATGCTGCTTTCTTTGAGGCAAAATTCCAAGTGCATCCAGCATTGATTCATCAAGTTCTGTAAATCCAACATGCACTTAAATAGCTATATTCCGGGGAAAGCCACAATGACAACAATAATCGGATGAGAATATGTTAAAGACACCTTTTGTCTGCAGTAATGTAGCAAATAAACACAGCGAACCCAAAGCTTGAGAACCATCCCCACCTGTGATATATGATAGTAGGTGCTCCCTGAAAATAATGAAATAGACAATGATCTCAAATGTGTAATTTCTTAGAGCATTACTTCAACATCAAACAAGTAAGCAGTTTAGAAGTATTACAGCATAAAAAGTGTGCACCTCTGCTCTAATATACACAACCAAAAAGGTACAGCAAAGCTATCTGTTGTTAACATCTATGATATACTACTACTTCCAATACAAAATAGGTGACATCCTCGAATGCATGTGGTCAACTATAACTTCGCCAACAACATATTTGTGAATATACATGTCGTCGTATGGTAACGGAAGATGCCATGGGGATGGCTAAAGTAGAGGGAAGGGCTTGATGGACGCCGACGTTGCCGGAAGCGGGATTGGATACAAGGACAGGTAGAGGCATTGCGGTGTACCCAGGTTCAGGGCCCTCGTGTGGAGGTAACACCCCTAATCTTGCATGGTGACTATGATGAGCACAAGGGCTACAATGGTGCTCCTGGAGCTGTGTCCGAGGTGGGAGAAGAGGGCTCTCGGCTCTGCTCTCTCCTGGTCCTCGTGGAGTAAATGTGGTGTGTATGTGTGTGTGTGGCCTCCTGGGACTTCGCCTCTTGGAGGCTCCCTGGTGCACCTTATAACATGGTGCCCAGGGGACAAGGGGTGGCCTGCTATATGGACCAACTATACTGTCAAGGTGTCATGTACTCATGTGACATGGCGCAGTGTTTACTTTATGAACAGTGTCCAGCCGTAGAGCGTGGCTACAGTGCTCCACCGTAGAGCATGGCTACAATGCCATCTTGCTGTGTCCGATGGGACGCTGTGGTTGACTCCGCGTAGCAGGTGCATATGGAGAGGGACCAGACGGCCATGCACCCAGGAGCAGCCGGCTAGGCACCCGGGAGCAGCCGGCCAGGCATCCGCGAGCAGCCGGACAGGCACCCAGGAGCAGTAGGCCAGGCATCCGCGAGCAGCCGGCCTGGCTCTTTTCTTCTTCCTGATTTGCTTCTTTGGATCGCGGACTTTGGTATACCGGGGATCAGCCCCCCGACAATACAGATTGGCCATATTAAGAACATAAGTAGATTTTGTTAAGAATAGACTAAAGTGGAGGAGAGCATTTCCACCCTCTAAAAACACACATATACGGCTCAGTCAGTGGCCTCAGTCTTCGTGGACAATGTGGTGAGACTCCATGGCGTTCCAGCATCAACCATTTCAGATCAGGACAGTTTTTATCAGCCATTTCTGGTGCAAGCTATTCAAGGAAAGTGGTACTAAAATGTTCTATTCTACAAGCCTAACACCCGCAAACAGACAGCCAAACTGAGCGCGTGAATCAGTGTGTGAAACAATACCTACGTTGCACTGTGCATGACAGTCCAGCTAAGTGGAAGCGCTAGCTACCAATGGCGAAATTCTGGTACAACTAGACAATACCCCTCTGCCTTGCTGCGGGAATTGGTCGCCCTATATCTCAATGAAATTTAATTATGTAAATTTTAAATATTACACATACAACTTATTATATTTGATTGTGTTTAGTTTTTTTTAATACATTTTTTTTCGAAATGGTGGCAAAGCTTTGCCACATCTATTAATTAAGGAAGAAACAGAGTTGCTCGGTTAATTAAGGAAAACCGAGCGAAAACCTTCACAACCGTTGAGCGGCATCGCATTCCGAGGCCGCCGCCTCGACTTACACCAGCCGTCTTACACCAGCCGTCCGGGGCCGCCGTCCCGGCATCCACCAACTGGACGCAGAAGAGAGCCAGGCGCAACAAGACAGTAGCTAGTCCTCCCAAGCAACGCCCCCAAGAGGGAAACGCCGATGACGCCGTCATTGCCCGCTCCGAAAGAATTGAAGCTTAGGTTTTCACCCGGATAGGCCAAGCCCCTCGTAAAGGAAGAGGAGTTTTTTTTAATATAAGTATAGTAAAAGAATGAAAAATATTTTTCTATGTTGCATGTTGTAGTGGGTCATGTCTCATGCATGGTTGCATGTTGAGATGGGCTTTATCCCACCCCCAATTGTGTGGTGAAGTGACATGCTTGTATGTCGAGATAAATAAGTTAGTTGTCCTATATTTCAACAAAATTTAATTATGTAAATTTTAAAAAATTAGATTAATAAATAATGAATCAAAATTTTAAAAAACACATACAACTTATTATATTTGATTGTATATATTTATAAATTATTTATTGAATGTAAATATAGTAAGAGAATAAAAATTATTTTTCCATGCATGGTTGCATGTGGTAAGAGAATAAAAATTATTTTTCCATGCATGGTTGCATGTGGTGGTGGGTCTTGTCTCATGCATGGTTACATGTTGAGGTGGGCCTTATCCCACCCATAATTGTGTGGTGATGTGACATGCTAAAAAATGAACCAAAATTTTAAAAAACACATACAACTTATTATATTTGATTGTGTATATTTATAAATTATTTATTAAATATAATTATACTAAGAGAATGAAAAATATTTTTCCATGCATGGTTGCATGTGGTGATGGGTCTTGTCTCATACTACCTCCGTTCCTAAATATATGTCGCTAGAACAAATCTCCGACCAGGTAAAAACGTGATAAATGACCAGGTTACCCCTATTGAAATCCCGATCTCTGTTTCTTCCACCTCCGATCCCATCTGTTTCTTCCACCTCCGATCCCCAGATCCGGGCACGTCTTCCTTGCGGGCCGCCAAGCGGCGGAGCTCCGCGGGGACCCGGGACCAGCACAGCACCGCGGAGACCGGCACATGATGAAGGCCGGCGGTGGGGATTTGCCCTCCTCTTCCGCGAGGGTGAGCCACGCCTGCCGCTCCAGCCGCGTGTCGTCCTCCACCACCACCCCTCCCACTCGAAGATGACACCGAGGCAGCCGCGGCCCATCCGCTCGAGAGGGAGCAAGGGGTTGTGCAGGCTGGGGTCGTCCGCCCTGTTCCATGGCGGCCAGGACGGCGTCGCCACTGGGCACTGGGGGGATGTTGTTGTCGTTCCCCAGGTCGTTGTCGTCGTCTCCATGGATCCCCCTGTACTCTTTCTGTAAGGGATGGCCTCCTTGGTGAACCTGACAGCTGCTAGCACCCTGACGGGCTAGTCCGCGAGCCGCTGCGGCGCCGGCTTGGCCACCCAGGCCACGAGGCGCCGGCCTGCAAAGGCCGCGCCAAGGGGCCGGCAGCTGACGGCGTGGAGCAGCGTCCGTCGCCCGTGGTGACCGCCGTTGCCCCTGGGCCGGTGGGCGATGGAGGTGCTGGCGCTGACCATGTGGAGGAGGCGGCGGAGAAGAGCAAGTGGGGAGAGGAGCGGCGGGGTAGAACGGGAAAACACTAAATATTTATTAAGCGCTAACATTTTGCCGTGGAAAGCCCAACGACTTATAAATCGGCACAGAGGGAGTACATGGTTGCATGTTGAGGTGGACCTTATCCCACCCATAATTGTGTGGTGATGTGGCATGCTTGCATGTTGAGATAGATAAGATTGTGGGGATGATTTATTATAGATTCCTCGTATCACACCTCTTTGGGTTGCACACCCTTCAAAGCTCTGTATGCCGTCAATCCTAATTTCGGAACGATGCCAACTATCGACAGTGAGCCACCTACTTCTCTGGTAGAAATCGGGGCAGACCGAGAAGATTTTCTGGCCATGCTTCGGGAACATCTCCAAGGGCACAGGCGGACAAGCATCGTCGCGATCGTGAATTCGACGTCCACGACAACGTTCTTCTCAAGCTTCAGCCCTACGCGCAATCATCGTTGGTGGATCCAATGTGCGCTAAATTAGCACTCAAGTTCTACGGGCCATTCTAAGTCACTGAGAAGATTGGAGCAGCAACATATCGCCTGGATTTGCCGCCCTCGAGTCTGATTCACCCAGTATTACATGGTTCACAGTTGAAGCCCTTCATGGTGAATTACTCAACAGTGTTCTCTGAGCTGCCAGAGGCGCTGAACTTACCTGCAGTTCCTCTTCAACCTATGGCCATTCTGGAAAGGCGCATGGTCAAGGTAACGCCGCCGTTCCACAGGTCAAGGTGCAATGGGAGGACTACTACGTCCTGCGGTCGCACTTTCCTCCGGACGGATGATCATTCTCAAGGTGGGTGGGTGTGTGTGTGTGGGGGGGGGGGGGGGGGGGAGGTTACGCGTCTCCACCGATGACTGTGTCAAGGATGGTGACGGGTGATTAGGATGGTGTGGGCTGACCCCACTTGCAAGCCTCTCGCTTTACCTGGTTGCGTCCAGCAAGATGGGACATGTAACATCGGCGAAGGCATCGAATGGAAAACTTGATGTCTGCATCTCTCTTCTCTGAACTTCTCATCCTCTTTCTCTGTCAACTTATCCCCAGTTGAACCCTAGCTACTTTCAGTTCCTTCATCGGATGCTATCAAGAACCTCACACAATAGTTTCAACTAAACCTTAGAGCCATGCTACCAAGGCCTGCTAGAAGAGGATGAGTGCCCTAACCCAGTCTTAGGACTCTTACCCAAGCGGACAGCATTTTTTGAACTTCTTGCCACCTGGGAAACTTCCAAACTTAGGGGTTAGAACCACCAATTTCAACAGTCAAGCGCTCAAAGAATAACCACGTGAAACAACATCAAATGACACATTAGCACTACTAATCACGACTAGTACTATCAAAGAGTGGTCAGGTACTTGCGAAAATGATTTTTATTGCTAACAATTTTCTTAGAATGTCTTTTACGCCTCAGGAGACTTCCTAAAAAACAATAAACATTAGAGAAACTAATTTTCCTTCCCTAACCCCCTGGCATAAACAAGCAATGAGTGGTTCAGAGACACCATATGATCACTTAGGGATGCAGCGCGGCGCCTGACCCACCCCGCTCTGTAGTTAAA
The DNA here is from genome assembly GCA_950022295.1 of Bromus sterilis. Lineage (NCBI taxonomy): Eukaryota > Viridiplantae > Streptophyta > Magnoliopsida > Poales > Poaceae > Bromus > Bromus sterilis. The sequence continues at coordinate 149,570,605 of OX465596.1, read as the reverse complement.
ATAGATCAAATTAGTTGTAAAAGTTGTTTAGCGATTGAGTTCGGTTTGAACTAATCCCTACTTTTACGGGCAGCGATTGAGTTCAGTTTGAACTAATCCCTACTTTTGCGGGCTTATGCGGGACGCCGTCCTGCATCCCTATGATCATCACTATATCCAAGGGAAAATAGCAAATATCACATACCAGATGTTAAGAACAGTTTAACATGGATGGTACATGTACAACTTAATAAGAACTGAAATCAAAGAGTTTTATAAATTCTCATACACAGCACCAGCAGCATACCTCAGTGTGTTGCCTTGGCAGAAATCACTTGCTGATGGATGATCAGGCAAACACTGCAAATGTGCACAAGACGAAGGCATTTGCTTGTCTGCATTCAATTGATCCTCCGCAGAGATGTTGCTAACATGTTTCTCAGGTATGCCATGATCATGCTCAGAGGTACAACCATTAGGTGTTCCTTGTTTCCTATCAGGGCAATCAGGCTGATGGAAAAGAGCAGCAGCAACAGTGCTTGCCATGTCCTTGTCCTTAAAAATGTGAAGTATGCAGCAGAGCAAATACATGGAAGTACTGACACTTATCCATAAATCCTAGGAAAGAAAAAAAAAGAAAAAATTACAAAAAACAAGCCAGGTATAAAAAATATACTCCCTCTGTTCACAGTTATAAGATGTTCTAGCTTTTTATTTAATCAGATGTATATAGACACGTTTTAGTGTGCTTGTTCACTTTCAGTCCATATGTACTCCATATTGAAATGTCCAAAACATCTTATATTTGTGAACGGAGGGAGTATAAGATAATGAAAAGGTGTTTTTCAATTCTCACTGTACATACAGTGCGCTGCCTTTGCAATGACGGGAGTACAATCCGAAATACCAAAAGTTCCAGGATATTTTCAGTGATAAAATTTCCTAGATCAGGGATGCCAGAAGACATAACATCGCTGAAATAATACAGGGCATCTTCAATTTGCACGATTGCATCTTCAATGGAAGCCATTAGCACAGGGTCTGCCTTCCTACAGATCAGAATACAGACAGAAGGCATGAGAATTGTTTTTCAAAAGTTGACACTTCTGTGGCCTGTTTATATTCACAAGCTTACCATGCAGAACGCACGACCAACTTATCCAAGTCGATGCATTGCTTCTGAAAATGTTTCACCATGTCAGAGAAATAATCTGACAGTGGCACACGTGAAACAAATCTGTTAACAGATTCATCTCCAACTGAAAGCAAGAGAATTGTGTTATAAGCAACAGTAAAAATACAAGTTAGTGCATGCATAGCTAACTTATAATATGTCATCGAGGCCTTAGCAACCTACCATGATAGACATTAAGTGTCAAGGTACGTATAGCAACTCGGATCATACTATCCTCATGAAAAGCAAACTTTAAGGCCTCAACATAGAGAGGAAAAGAGATGACCTCGTCCTGCATAATAATATAGAGAAGATTAGTAAACAAGGAATTTGAGATTAATCCTGAATTTGACAGGCCCAAACTAATAGAAAAAATTTACAAACAAAAATAATGATTAGCATTGAACAGAAATCCAAATAATTCGGTATCTCCGGAAATAGCATATAACTTGGAAATGCTTCCAAGCATTGCAAATAATGGAATGTGTATGCATAATAGGATTCCTGTCCTCAATGACATGTCAACTTGGATATTCAACATCACGCCACAAAAGGGCGATGAAGTGTCCCACAGTGGCTAAGGCCCTTGATGTGCGATCGATATCAGACATCCAAGGCGTCATTGGTGCAGTAGCAAACTCTAGGGGGCAGTTCACCGTGTCCAGCTCACAGGCGAAAGTGACTGGTCTAGCAGTGGACCAACAACACATACTCAGAAAAATCCAGATATAGCAGTATGCTCAACGAATTGATCCAATGCAGCTCTCTGCAATCAACTACAAAGCCTGGGCACCCAACAGAGTTCAATTCTCCGGATATTGGAGGGATGACTGGCTGGCTTTCCCCACGTATTAACATGTTTTGTCCTGCAACCACGTAACACCCTAAACCTAATATGCTTGATTCCCGTTGGGGCGGGATCACATATGCATAACAACCCACTTACACCTCCATGTCTTCATTTCGTGTAGAAGTGTTAATCTGGAGGTGGTATGTTTGGAACACAATGGTATGACAAACGTACCGAATAACCTTTATAAAGGCCGTCTACCCTAATTCGCGACAGAAGAGGCCACACGGAGCACCAAACGCGGAACAGAAGCCACATCAAACTATAGTCGCCACCACCATTGCCATCTAGTTCATCCATCATCATCCACTAGTCATACTTGTATTTGTGATTAGCAGCAAGCAAACATTGTACTGGAGGATCTATCGATCAAGCACGTCTCTCTTATTTGCAATGTTTTTTCTCTATGATCTGATAGCCATGTGTGAGTAATTCACCTAGGCAATGGTTTGAGGCATCACTGAAGCAGCACAATGTTGTGGAGGAACAACTCCACCGTGTTGCTACAACGTGGACAGCACAAATGTTGAAGGAACCACTTCAACGTGTTGTGCTAGATATCGCTCTAGGGCCGTGGGCTGTCAAGAGCTCAATCCAAGCTCTCAACACACAAGATCTAATCCAAGATCTTTAGGGCAGAACACAAAGTTCCCTTTTATTGGTAGGTAGTGGATACATAGTCTGCTTCCCTAGGTAGAGGTCTAGGCCTCTATTTATAGGCTGCATGAGCCCTCACTATCTAGCTCTACTCACAACTAGAACATTCCAGAGAACACTACTTAAAGCTAGGGAAAGGATATAAATATCCTGGTTACAAATTATAGCTAGAATACTCTAGAACACACCACAACATATATGATAAAGGACCAAAATTACCTAGAATATAGTAGAAGTGTGTAGAAGCCATAACAGATTAGACTTCTACTTTTATTTTATTTTCATTTTCTCTACTGTCCCTCATCATCCTCCCCTGGTTGTTTAGAACTCAACCATGAGTTATCTTCATAAAGTGCTTGCTCTGGATGACAAAGAGCCAAGTCTGCCACATTGAATGTGTTGGATATCCCCATCTCCGCTGGAAGATCTATCACATAAGCGTTATCGTTTATCTTCCTTAGAATAGAGAAGGGTCCATACTTCCGCTGCCTTAGCTTTCCTTTAACGCCCAAAGGAAGTCTTTCTTTTCGGAGGTATACCATCACCTTATCACCAGCTTGGAATGATTTCAGCCTCCGTTTGCAATCAGCCAATTGCTTGTACTTCTGATTTTGTGCCTCCAAGACATTACGAATTTCCTTAAATAGTTCTGTGTAGTTATCAGCAAAGGACATAGCTGCTTTTGAGCTTCCATTTGATGGTAGCTTCACCAGATCCACCACGTGTGTTGAAACATTAGTGTAGACAATAGAGAAAGGACTTCTTCCTGTTGATCTATGTTTGGAGTTATTGTAGGAGAACTCAGCAAGAGATAAAGCCAAATCCCATTGTCCCTTTCTATCTCCACAAATGCAATGGATCATATTACCTAAAGACTTGTTCACGACTTCCGTTTGGCCATCTGTTTGTGGATGAGTTGTACTAGAAAATTTTAACTCAGTGTTGAATTGCTTCCACAAGGTCAGCCAAAATGCAGCAAGAAACTTGCTATCACGGTCTGAAACGATGGACCTTGGAACCCCATAAGTCTGACCACTTCTCGGAAGAATAAATTCGCGACATGACGAGCATCTGTTGTCTTGCGGCATGGAATGAAATGAGCCATTTTGGAGAATCTGTCCACCACCACAAACACAGCATCATACCCGCGCCTTGTTCTTGGCAAACCCAAGACGAAGTCCATAGGGATATCCTCCCATGGAGCATCAGGAACAGGTAAAGGCATGTATAACCCCGTGTTCTGGACCTGACCTTTGCATGTTTGACATACGGGGCATCGCTGAACAAACTTTCCAGCATCTCTCTTTAGTTGTGGCCAAAAGTAACGAGACTCTAGATTAGTGATAGTCTTGTCACGTCCGACATGGCCACTAAGATCACTTGAATGGAGCTCTCTAATCAACTTGTCACGTAGAGAACTTCTTGGGATGCACAACCGATCATTCTTGAAGAGATAGCCATCTTGCACTAAATAGTCGTCACCTAATGGTTGTCCGCTTATGTGCTTTACCCAAACATGGCCAAAGTCTACGTCCTCTTCATACAACTCCTTTATTTGATCCATGCCCGGAAGTTCAGCCTCAAAAGAAGAAGAGGCATGCACGTCGACTCAAAGCATCAGCTACTCTGTTGGTGGCTCCAGATTTATGCACAATGAAGTAGTTAAACCTTTCTAAATATGCTACCCATCTTGCTAGCATGCGATCCACATGCTTTTGATTTCTAAAATGCTTCAATGATTGATGATCAGTGTAAACAATGAACTCTTTAGGCAACAAATATACTTCCCAAGTCTTTAAAGCCCTGAAAACAGCATATAATTCTTGCTGATATGTGCTCCATTTTTGTCTTGCTTCAGTCAGCTTCTCACTAAAGAATGCAATGGGTTTTCGTTCTTGTGATAGAACAGCCCCAATGCCTACTCCACTTGCATCACACTCCAGCTCAAAAGTCTTACTAAAATCAGGTAGTACCAAGACGGGGGCTTGTGAGAGTTTTTCCTTTATCTCCTTGAAACTAGCTTCAGCAGATTCATTCCATTGAAACTTCCCTTTCTTTAGGCATTCAGTGATCGGCGCCACGATGGTACTGAAATTTTTCACAAACCGCCTATAGAAAGTTGCGAGACCATGAAAACTCCTCACTTCTGAAATAATCTTTGGAGTTGGCCATCCTCTAATTGCTTCAACTTTAGCGTCATCAACATGAATGCCCTCGCTTGTTATGACAAACCCCAAGAAAACAAGTCGTGTTTGAAGGAAAACACATTTCTTCAAGTTGACATAGAGTTCGTTTTCCTTTAGTACCCATAGAACCTTACTGATGTGATCCAAGTGTTCATCCTCATCCTTGCTATATATCAAGATGTCATCAAAGTAAACCACAACAAAGTGGGATAAGAAGGGTCGAAGTACCTGGTTCATCAAGTGCATAAAGGTACTTGGTGCATTTGAGAGTCCAAATGGCATGACCAACCATTCAAACAACTCTTCCTTTGTCTTGAAAGCTGTTTTCCATTCATCCCGGGTCTGATGCGGATTTGATGATATCCACTCTTTAAATCTAACTTCGTGAACACTCTTGCACCACTAAGCTGGTCTAGCATGTCATCCAAACGGGGAATGGGAAATCTGTACCTTATGGTGATCTTGTTGATAGCTCTACTGTCCGTACACATGCGCCAAGATCCATCCTTCTTTGGCGTGATCAAAGCTGGTACGACGCATGGACTAATACTCTCTCGAATGTGCCCTTTATGCAGCAATTCCTCCACCTTTTCTTTTAGTATGTCATGCTCTTTTGGGCTCATTCGGTAGTGTGGCAGATTAGGAAGACTTGCTCCCGGAATTAAGTCAATTCGATGTTGAATTCCTCTCATTGGTGGTAGACCTTGTGGTTCTCCAAGTATGCTCTGAGATTCAGCTAATAGGCCTTGTACCTTTGCTGGAATTTCAACCATCGGTTGCTCTTCCCCTTTCACGATAAGTGCAGCACACATATTTGCCTCCTTTAAGTCTTCCATAAACTCATTAGAGGTGTGAGAAATAGTTAACATGCTTTCCCCCCCCCCCTCCTTAGAGGTACTATGATCTGTTTGGTTTGGTAAAATGATAATCTTTCGCTTGTTCCAAATGAAAGAGTAGGAATTTTCCTTCCCCTTGTGTGTGGAATCCACATCAAATTGCCAAGGTCATCCCAAGAAGAACATGGCTGGCATCCATATCAACAACATCACACAACACATTGGAGCGATAGTACTTACCCAAAGAGAGTGGCAAGTTGCATTGTTTGGTGATCCTCATATTCACCCCTTTATTGATCCATCCAATATTGTAGGGATTTGGGTGATCTTGTGTCTCAAGCTTTAAATGGCTCACCAAATTCTGAGAGATAAGATTCTCGCAGCTGCAACTGTCAATCACTAGCTTGCATACCTTGCCATTCACTGTGCATTTGCTCTCAAATATTTTCTTTCGTTGTGTGTTGTCAGGTTGCGGAGTCGAGCACAAGAGACGTTGAATCACGCATACTACCGCTTCACCCTCTTCTTCACAAACATCTTGTCCTTCTACATCCCCAAATTCATACTCTTCGTCATATGCAGCATCATGGACAGTTGTGTTGACGAATTTTCTTAGTGGGCAACCGCTGGACATGTGTCCCTCTTCACCACACTTATAGCACTTTGGGCCTTCATTTACCTTACCCTTGCCTCTAGTTTGCTTCGGGATGGGTCGTTTCTCCTTTGGTAGAGCGGTCTTCTCTTCTACTCTATTAGGGTGACTCCGAGACGAACCTTCGGTATGAGGATATGGAGGATATGGAGCCTTACTTGCCTTTCTTGTCCTCACAAACCTTTCGGCCTTTTAAGGCTAGAGCTTGTGCTTGATCAATGGACCAGATTTGTTGCATCATTAACCGATCTTGAATAGCATCATTGAGACCATTGAGACAAGAGACGTTGAATCACGCATACTACCTCTTCACCCTCTTCTTCACAAACATCTTGTCCTTCTACATCCTCAGATTCATACTCTTCGTCATATGCAGCATCATGGACAATTGTGTTGACGAATTTTCTTAGTGGGCAACCGCTGGATATGTGTCCCTCTTCACCACACTTATAGCACTTTGGGCCTTCATTTACCTTACCCTTGCCTCTAGTTTGCTTCGGGATGGGTCGTTTCTCCTTTGGTGGAGCGGTCTTCTCTTCTACTCTATTAGGGTGACTCCTAGACGAACCTTCAGTATGAGGATATGGAGGATATGGAGCCTTGCTTGCCTTTCTTGTCCTCACAAACCTTTCGGCCTTTAAGGTTAGAGCTTGTGCTTGATCAATGGACCAGATTTGTTGCATCATTAACCGATCTTGAATAGCATCATTGAGACCATTGATGTACCTTGCAACTTGTTGATCTTCAGTTTCGGGCCTTTCGACAAGGTTGCACCTCACTTGTAGCCTTAGAAACTCCTCCGTGTAATCTGAAACAGTCCTATTTCCTTGAGCACAATTTTGGAATTGGATAAATAGGATATGTTCATAATCAGCGGGTAAAAATCTCCCTTTCAAAAGACTTTTCATTTGCCGTCAAGTTCTCACACGAGGTTCTCCTCTCAGCCTGCGTTCTTCTTGAACACGATGCCACCATGCACCGGCTCCTCCTTTCAGCTTGTATGCGACCAAAGGAACTCTAGGATCTACTGGAACCTCCATGACCTCAAAGAAAGTCTCCACTTCATATAACCAATCAAGACACCCTTCAATATCAGCATTTCCATTAAAAGTTGGGATCTCAGCTTTCACCTTGTATGTATCCCTTCCGTATGTAGTGTTGGGTATTCTCCGATATGCATAGAGATCTGGTTCTTCAAGGGCATCATCATATTCTTCACCTCCAGGAGTTTCAACATGACTTGGCCTTCTTGAAGTACGCTGAACTGCATGTTGTCGTGGTAGTCTTGCTCCAAGATTGCCTTCCCTTCTTCGTGGTTGATCATCTTCTTCTTCTTTAGATGAGACTTCTTCATTGGCAGCAAAGGGAACACCCCTTCTTATCATTGCAACCAGCTGATCGAATCTCCTATTAAGATCTTCACGCAGCTCTTTGATTTGTTGTTCTGTAGCATCCATCCTCTTCTCCAATTGCTCCATTGCTTGTTGCAGCTTGCTCTCAAACAGAACGACGAGAACTGGTAGGGATCAACGAGGCTTTGATACCACCTGAAGCAGCACAATGTTGTGGAGGAACAACTCCACCGTGTTGCTACAACGTGGACAGCACAAATGTTGAAGGAACCACTTCAACGTGTTGTGCTAGATATCGCTCTAGGGGCGTGGGCTGTCAAGAGCTCAATCCAAGCTCTCAACACACAAGATCTAATCCAAGATCTTTAGGGCAGAACACAAAGTTCCCTTTTATTGGCAGGTAGTGGATACATAGTCTGCTTCCCTAGGTAGAGGTCTAGGCCTCTATTTATAGGCTGCATGAGCCCTCACTATCTAGCTCTACTCACAACTAGAACATTCAGAGAACACTACTTAAAGCTAGGGAAAGGATATAAATATCCTGGTTACAAATTATAGCTAGAATACTCTAGAACACACCACAACATATATGATAAAGGACCAAATTACCTAGAATATAGTAGAAGTGTGTAGAAGCCATAACAGATTAGACTTCTACTTTTATTTTATTTTCATTTTATCTACTGTCCCTCATCAATCACCCTTGCAACCCTATGTGTTTGTGATTTGGGATCGTTAGGGACTTTTGACTAACATCTTCTTTCACTTCTTTGTCGATCTTGCAATTGAGTTGTCTTGTGTCTTCTTCTCATTCTAAGAGCCTGTAGGTGCCCAGGATCCCTTGGATCAATCAAGGAGGAGGTAATAAGCAATGATGCATGGATCGCTATACTAAACGCCAGTGACAGAAAGGATTAATAGGGTAGCATATAAGCCATTCCTTGGGGACTTTGTGGTGCAGTCATTAAACACCCAATGGTTTTGTTTGATTTATCTTAATAACCAAGGTAACCCCGCGCCGCGGTAAGGGCCATCGGTTGGACAATTGACTCACGATGCAGGCTGTGACCGGTCATGACGTAATTCGGACGCATCCCCCACGGCCCCACCTCGACACTTTGCAAGACACGTCGACATGAGTGTCCACCAGGACTATTTTTAAGGTCTGGGGATTGAAACTAAGGATAACCGCAGTTTTTTGTTAGAATCTTTTGACAAAAGAACACAGGCTCTCATGGATTCAATACTCAGGTTCACTCCTTGGGGAAAGAGGTGAAATCCTAACTACATCTGAAATCGGATAAAAAAGGCATCAACCTTTTTCTGGCGCCGTTATCTAACACATCCATGTGGGACTAATCCCACCAAACAAATACACTTGGACAGCCAGACTAATGGGTTGGATATTACACTCACCCCATCAAATGACCAAAAGAAACCCTAAGACCTCTGTATGTTGTATTGTGCACCCATCACAAGCCCATATGTAAATGCAACCCATACAACGAGGAATGGTTGATGCTCTGATACCACATGTAACAACCTTGCTCAGATTCACTTAATACCTTGGGGTGGTGTCATATATGGATAGCACCCCACTTGCACTTTCATCATTGCTTTGTGATGTTGTGTTCAAAGCACAACCAAACCTACCTAAATTCTACATGTGGGACTAGTCCTGGCATACAATTACGCATTGGCCACAAGGGCCTCCACAAATTAGGTCATGATAACGTTATCGCATTTTAGTATCAGTGCCTTTTAAGTTTTTGTCTCATCTTGGCATATATTTCAAAGCTTGTTTTTATCTCTATTCTCTACCATATCTTCATAGCCTGATTATGGAGTCTTGCACGATGTGTTCTGTTAATAGAAGGGGTTGTTGTGCGGGGATAATATTTTTCACCCTTTGCAACGCACGGGCATATTTGCTAGTAGAGTAGAATACGAACCTAGTTTAATGATTAAAAAGAAGCCAAGAAAAAACAACACAACTTAATTTGTATGTGTGGAGTAAAAGAGACTAGATGTGTACATTTTTTGTCGTCACGAGCAAGGAAATTGTATTCTTGTTCAACTTTCCACTTATTGCCCTTCACGAGACAAGAATAAAGTAAGCTAATACATAATAATAACCAGGAGCCACAAAAATAAATTATGGAACTAATCATTTAAGACATGGTACACACCGTAGAAAGGATATGTAGTATGATAGCATCTCATCAATTTGGAAATCAAACGAGTAAGTTATCAAGAAGTTGATGTGCTCATTGCTGAAAATATAGTCTGTACAAATAATGAACATTGGCAGATTAGATAATTCAACCATGCAACATTTCTGTAGCATACAAAACGAGAATGATTAACTTACAAATTGAATGTTCATTTCTTAAATTTTGGATCATGATACTCATTGTCTGCAGCAACTGTAATGACACTCTGGACAGCTTAGAAATCCTTAAAATACGAGCGAATTCACCCATGATCTCCTTCTCCATGAAAAAACTGAAAGAGATAACATATAAATAAATAAATCTACTGGTAGGTTTCTACAACACCGGCCTGCCACTTTCTACTGCATAGCTGATTAGCTGCACTACTGGAAACTGCATGCTCTCTGCCTAACAGGCTACACTCACTCAAAAAATGATGGATCATGCTGGTCGCCATATATCATAAGTTCCGCAATTGATCTCAATGCTTCAACCACAAATTCCTTCATGAAAAACATCAGAGCTAATTGATCAACTGAAATTTCCTAAAAATCCTGGAAATAACAAGGATGACCAACTCAACCTACCTTATTAGCTTCATAAACAACATGAACCTTTTGTAGCTGATCTGTTAAATACCTGCAACAGGGTGGCTATCTTAGCAACTGTACAAATGAAGAATAACACAACACTTATATTAAGCATGAATAACATGATCAAGATGCAATGACTTTTGACTTGGTGAGAAGTAGGACACTAATCTGGGTGCTCATTTTCAACAAATATATCAAGTATAAATAAAAAATATGAAATTTAAAGATATATATATATATATACAACGACATACTTGACGGAAAAAACAAGTATGAAACATCTACATGAGTAAGATTTTACTTTTTTTTCCACCAGAATAAAGGTCCTAAATTAGTAAACAGCAAAAACTGGGCTTTATGTGGTATTAAGAGACTAAATTGGTAGCGACTAGTATTGCCAATTTTAATATGCACTCATTGCGTTCAGTATTATTAAATAATCCATCTGTTTCTTCCATTGCAGATCACATGGTACTGAAAAGATCTTTCGTGTGACAAATTCCTCTGGCCTCTAAACTTATGTGCGAAAAAGAGAACACAAACTCCACGGTAATTCTAGATTCAGTCTCCTTAGATTTCCCCTGTTCCTTTGTGAATGGCAAGTGCAAGCAGATATACTTGGATGAAGACAATCATACTCTCAAGGAATAGAAGTGAAGAACACAACCTTTTATGTATGTTTGGTATTTTCTACTTTAGTGGTTATTTTTTCCTAGTAGATTATAGAATAAGTTGAGTGCATCACAATTCAGCAAACACTAACTGGTCCTAAAGCTAGTGCTCATTATACCATGTCACCAAGGATTCAAAAGGACATGAAGCCACCACTAGGTTCATTCTACAGGTCAGGACATCATCTGATAAATGAGTTAACGACTTCCAGAGTCTCCAACCATCAAACAAACACAAGTAGCTAGAGTATACTCATCTTTCCATTATATAAGCATGTTTTTTGCAGTGCCTTAGCACTAAACCAGGCTAAGAGTGCCGAGAGAAGCTCGTATCCATTAGCCCGGAAGTGAGAAGCAATTGGCTGTGCCCTCCAGTTTCTAAAGACGCGATCGGTTTGGAACAGAAGAGAGACGAGACTTGACACAAGGGGCTGGAATCGTGAACTTGCCGACCGCCACCGCGGCACAGATCTGCGGGGGGCGGCCCCCGAATACCTAACGACACCGGCAGCGGGAAAGGGAGGCACGCACCGGAGCTCTTCGATGGAGAAGCGGTTCCTGGTGCGCCAGAACAGCCACATGGCCGCGAAGCCGCGGCGGCCGGCGTGGTCGGCGTGTGGGTCGAACTCGGAGGCGCACGAGGCAGTGGCGTCGCGCGGGGATCCCTCACCCTGGGAGGACCAAGGTGCCGCCGCGACCGCAGGAGGGGGGGCGCATCGCATCCGCGGCGGCGGCGATCGCCGGAGGTGGTTGGGGGCAAAGGGGGGGATCGAGGGGGGGTTCGCTTTTTGCTTCTTTTTTTCGCTGGGTTTTCGCTGCCCGGTTGCGTCGTTTGGTTGTCACTTCGTCGCGCTGCTGGCGCTGGGCTGGGTATGGGGGTGGCCGACGAGCAAGGCAATTAGAAAAGGGGCAGGGCGTGTGCCGCGGTGGAGCAACCGTAATTGCCAGGCTTGATGAGGTTGCGTCTTCCGTTTCAGGTTCCGCCGCTACCAGGTCCTTCTAGTAGTGTTGTTGTCTTCCTTTTTAATCAGTATAGATGAAGGATTTGTTTGGTAATGTCACCAAGTGTTTTTTTTAAGATGGACTAGTGTTGTTTGGATACAGATAATTAGCCACGAGTTTATAAAAAAATATTGTTTGGTTGATTTTTAGTGAAATCGGTCCAGCTAGTACTTTGTGAATAATCAGTTTAGGAAAAATAGTGTTTAAGATTAAAGAAAGTGCAAAGCTAGACTTTCGATTTACTTGTTTGGATAACAATCCGCACTTACTCATCGGCCTCAGCCTACCAGACGCTCTGCCAAAGTGTGGTTCGGGTGGCATTGTTGCGAAACGTAATAGAAAACAAAACAAAAATCGGCCTACGTAGCAATCATCCAAGATTATCTATGAATATTGCATACAATGTTTAGGTCATGCACACCAATGTTGCATCGAAAGAGTAGAGTTGGTGAAGACCGTTGGTGCAGATACCCGCAGCTAGGAATTTCAACGACCTCCCAACTATGAGGATATCGATCCCTCGAACCGTTCCGCGGTTTAGTCCCACGAACGAGTCCCTCGAACTAGATCTCCAAGAAGAAGAAGGTCCTTGAAGAAGGATCAAAGGTATGACCCCTCTATCGGTATCCACATGTCCCGATGTAGCAATCCAGCAGCGCTCCATCGTCCAGAGAAGAACGCCACCGAGAGAAACTAGAGGGAGAAGAGCCTACCAGGTCAGGGCGTGTGCCGCGGTGGAGCAACCGTAATTGCCAGGCTTGATGAGGTTGCGTCTTCCGTTTCAGGTTCCGCCGCTACCAGGTCCTTCTAGTAGTGTTGTTGTCTTCCTTTTTAATCAGTATAGATGAAGGATTTGTTTGGTAATGTCACCAAGTGTTTTTTTTAAGATGGACTAGTGTTGTTTGGATACAGATAATTAGCCACGAGTTTATAAAAAAATATTGTTTGGTTGATTTTTAGTGAAATCGGTCCAGCTAGTACTTTGTGAATAATCAGTTTAGGAAAAATAGTGTTTAAGATTAAAGAAAGTGCAAAGCTAGACTTTCGATTTACTTGTTTGGATAACAATCCGCACTTACTCATCGGCCTCAGCCTACCAGACGCTCTGCCAAAGTGTGGTTCGGGTGGCATTGTTGCGAAACGTAATAGAAAACAAAACAAAAATCGGCCTACGTAGCAATCATCCAAGATTATCTATGAATATTGCATACAATGTTTAGGTCATGCACACCAATGTTGCATCGAAAGAGTAGAGTTGGTGAAGACCGTTGGTGCAGATACCCGCAGCTAGGAATTTCAACGACCTCCCAACTATGAGGATATCGATCCCTCGAACTGTTCCGCGGTTTAGTCCCACGAATGAGTCCCTCGAACTAGATCTCCAAGAAGAAGAAGGTCCTTGAAGAAGGATCAAAGGTATGACCCCTCTATCGGTATCCACATGTCCCGATGTAGCAATCCAGCAGCGCTCCATCGTCCAGAGAAGAACGCCACCGAGAGAAACTAGAGGGAGAAGAGCCTAGCGACGTCCGGACTAGAACGATCTAGCCCGAAAAGAATTAGAGGCGTGTGGGATTTAGATGGGGCAGCCTTGAGGCTTTTCTGGTGTAGTTTTGGGACTGCCCCTACCCCTGTATACATAGGTGGAAGCCGGGGGTCGTAACTTGGCCGAGGGATCTCCCCAAAGTCGGTTTAGACCACCAGGAGGAGTCCTCCACGGACTCCAATACAAAATACTACGAAATCCAGAGTCTAGATAAGACACGTTGACGAGGGGATACCCCATGACTCCTCATTGTGAGGGTACTTGGTGCGTGTCAAGACTGGTGGCCCACTAGAAGCTTTGGAAAGCCCAAGATTAGCCCACCCGATGCACCGACGATTGTGCCGTCATGGAGCCCAAGACTTGGCGGCCAATACTAGATAGAATAGGAAACTCACTATGTAAACCTAGACGGACTCCTCGAGACCCAACCTAATATATAAAGGCTTGGAGAGGGGACGTCTAGGGCATCCAATACTCACCGCAATACATCTGGCTTGAGGAATCTCGTCGGATCCTCCATTGTAATCGCCTCCACCTTATAATACATCAAGCAGGAAGTAGGGGTTTTACCGATCGAGGGTCCTGAACCTGGGTAAATCTCTGTCTCCTGCTAGCCGACGAGATCACCAACCTTGCACTCCTTCTTCTACAATCAAACCCAGGGTTCCTAACCATGGGATTTGCCGAGGCCGATCCTCGTCAATTGGCGCCGATCATGGGGAAGACGCGGGTTGGACTCACGATCTCGACGGTTCTGTCATCAGCAACTGATGACACACAAGTGTAGGGGATCTATCGTAGCCTTTTCGATAAGAAGAGTGTAGAGCCCAACGAGGAGCAGAAGGTATTGACAAGTGAACTTGAGATAGAAATAACTGCAAGTACTGAAAGGTACTTTTTATGGGTTTTCTGGTATAAGCAACAATGAGATAAAAGCAAATAAGATAAATTATGATAAGGTGAAACAAGATGGCCCAGTCCTTTTATGCAAAGGATAAGCCAACGGATTTAAACGTATAAAGGCTAAAGCGTTCTTGAGGACACACGGGAGAGATAGTTATGTGCATTCGCCATATTCCGCATCGGTACTATGTTTTGTATTGATAAGTGTTGTGTGGGTGAACCTATGCTAGTGCACTTTCTAGACTAATATAAGCACACTCTTATGATTAAATCTCTTGCAAGCATCCGCAAATACAAGAGAGAAATTAAGGAAAAGCCTAACCATTGCAAAGAACTTTAGGGCCCAACAATCCCTCGTGCAAAAGTGTGCGAACTGGGGTTCAGGTTTCTGTCACTCCGGTAACCCACCATAAGCATACTTTATACACAATGCATTCCCCTAGGTCCTTAAAAGGCGAAGTGTTGTGTAATCGACGTTCACACAACACCACTAGAAGAATAACACCATAACTTAAATATCAAACAACATGTATTACTTCAACATCATATGACTACTAACAACTAGACTTCTCCCATGTCATCAAGAACTAAAAGAACTACTCACAAGACATAAAATAGATCATGATCAGTGGTGATAAATATATGATAAACAATCTGGTCATAACAATAATTCTCCAACAAAACTCAATAGCATTCACCACAAGGAGTAATCAACACCGGTAGAATAGAGGGGATGGATAGTACAAGTTACAACTTGGATTGCAATGGTGAGATGAGATGAGATGAAGATGGGCATGGTGCTGATGGTGAGGATGATGTTGATGATGATCTCGATGATGCCCGTGACGATGGTGATGACGATGAGGACGATCTCCCCCTCCGGGAGGAGTTCTCCCCGGCGGAATCTGTCCGCTGGAAAGGTCTTTTCTCCTCTGTAGGTTTCCACCACGGAGCAGCGGCGGAACTCCGGAAACTCTTCTTCTGGGGTTTTTAGGTCACGATGAAGATATAGGCCAAGGGGGGGGGGGTCCCGGGAGTGGGGCCCACTGATACGTCTCAAATGTATCTACTTTTCCAAACACTTATGCTATTGTTTTGGCCTCATTCTTGCATGATTTGTACGAAACTAACCCGGACTGACGTTATTTTCAGCAGAGCTGTCTGTATGGGTTTCTTCTGTGCAGTAATATGGATTTTTTAGGTGTCTCGGAAAATTCCAGGAAAAAACACGAAAAATCCACGCACCTGGAGGGACCCAGAGCCAGAAGGGGCCAGAGGGGCCCCAGGCGCCCTGCTGGCGCGGCCCCACCCCTGGCCGTGCCGGGAGGCCTCTTGGGTGGGTCCCACCCCCTCTGGTGACCTACCTTGGCCCTTATTTTTACCCGTCGCGAGAAAAACCCAGAACAAAAGTTGTTTTCCTAGTTCTCGTTGCGGAGCCGCCGCCACCCTCTGTTCTTCTCCGGGAGGGCTAATCTAGAGGTTGTTTTGGCCTTCGGTGAGGGGAGATCATCGCCATCGTCATCATCATCGCCACTCCATCATCCCTCCATGACTTCTCCTTTCATGTGTGAGTAATACCCTGCTGTAGGCAAAGGGGGTGGTAGGGATTGGATGAGTTAGATCATGTAATAGTTCGTCAGATTGTTGGGGGCATGTTGCCTATCATCCACTTGGGTGTTTATAATCTTTGCTACAACTTGTTGCTCTTAATGCTTGTCACTATGGGCCTGAGTGCCATGATTTCAGATCCGAACCACTTGTGTTTTCATGATTTTCGTGTTATTGATCCTATCTATGAGTTGTATGCACCTATTATGGTACAGAACCAGCGATCCCAAAGGTGAAATCTTGGGACACCAAAGGGGGTGGACCATAATTTGAGGATTTCATGTATCCATTGAGTGTTAATGCTTTGTTCCGGTGCTCTTTGACAGGAGCACCTTAATCTCCATAAGTTCCTTTTGGACCCGTTCGTAGCGGGATGGTAAGATAAAAGATGTTGTGCAAGTTCTTATTGCAAGCACGTACAACTACCTACGGGATGCATGCCTAATGTTTGATATTTCCTAGATGATCCTTGCTTTTCTGTGTGACTTGCCCCGTGTTATAATTTATTACATGTTCACTCTCATCCAAGCAGCGCCCAACCATCCATCTCCCTAGCCTACAGTGTTTTAATCCTGCTGGTTACTAGTTGCTTACTTTCACTGTTTTACTTTTGATGTTTCACCGCCACTATTTATGTTGCCACCATCACTTCCATATCACCGTTGCTATTAATATTTCATTGCAAGCAGTATATTTCAGGTGCGCTTGAATTGAAAACTCAATTGTTAAAGCTTATAAATTTTCTTTGGCTCCCCTTGTGTCGAATCAATAAATTGGGTTATCTTACTCGCGAAGGCTATCTCGATCCCCTACAGTTGAGGGTCATCACCCACCTCCCAGGCGGCCAGGTGGTGCGACCTAGGGGGTGGCCGCGCCACCAGGGCGTCTGGAGCCCTGGTGGGCCCCCTTTGGGTGCCCTTTGGCCAGTCTTCGTTATATCTTCTAAAAATTACACCCCGTGAATTTTAGGTCATTTGGATATGTGCTGATATGGCCACTTGATGTGCACTTTTCCCCGTTGATTCCTGCGTGTGCTGTTTCGGCATCGAAAAGTTGCAAATTGTGTAAAACAAGCCAAAACACCATAAGAACATCATCATAATATGGAATATATCAATGAATAGAGGTAAATTATGATATAAAATAGTGATGCATTTTGGACGTATCAACTCCCACAAGCTTAGACCTTGCTTGTCCCGAAGCGAATACTTAGCTCGGTAAATATGTCCACAAGTTTAGAGAGTGAAGTGTCGATAATAAGAATACGGACAAGAAGCATCATAATTCCTCCTACTAAACTCAAGAATCCTCAACAGCAACCTCAACTCATAAGGGCCTCATGAAAGAGTAATATCAATTATAATCAAAAGTAGGAACGAGAAAACTCATCAAATCATGGAAAACATGTCCTTTGGTGTCACAACCCTAGTTTTGGTATGTGCTTTTTTTTCTAGAAATAAGGCATCATGTTTAATTCCTATGTTTAATAATTGGGGATATTGGAAAAGCCTCAAAATAAATTTAAATAAAAGGCCAGAAAAAATCTTTTTCCAAAAATCCTCTGATGATTTTGAAAATCCCTATAATTGTGCATGATCACATTTCAAGTGTTGTGGGTCCAACCACATGCCCAAAGAATTTTCAAAAATTCAAATAGAGGCTTGGAAATTAAATAAAAATCCTATTTGAATTGAAATTCAAATATTTTGAATTTGAAAAATTCCAAAACAGTGGGAGTGACTACGTATATGTCACTTAAGTCCATATAAATGCTTTGGAATTTTTATAAAATGATTTGATATTTGAATCAAATCAAAACAAACAAAATAGAAAGAAATAAAAAGAAAAAGAAAAGGAAAGAAGCAAAGCCCACTTACCTGGGCCCAACTAGCCAAGGTGGCCCAGCCCAGGGGCATGGGCGTCTTCCTCCTCGTGCTAGCGAGGCAGCTCACGTCGTGGCGAGCATGCAGGCAACCTTGCCACCTCCTGCTTGCCACGGGGCCTCCCCCTCACCTCTTCTCGTCGCCAGGAGAAGGCCCTGGACGCCTACTCCATTTCCCCCTCTCCCTGGACCTCGCTCCTCTCGCCTAGCCATTCTTCTTACCGCCACCGAGGACGCCCGTCGCCGCCGTCGAGCGCAAGCGTGGCCATCCTCACCTTCCCGTCAAGCCAAGCTGTCCAGGAGCTCCACCTCTTCTCCGCGCGCCTCCCCGTCGAGCCAATCAACGCCGGAAGCCTCCTACGCGACGCCTGCGTCGTCGTCCTCCGCCACGGCCGCCGCTCGCTGGCGAGGAATTATGCCGCCAACGACGCCTCCCCGGCTTCCCTGCGCTCGTCTTCGCGCTCAGGGTGAGATGGCGCTGCCTTCCCCCTCCTCCCGTGCTCCTCCCCGCCCCCGACGCCGATGTCTCCGCGGCCGAACTCCGGTCACCGCGGGGCTCGCTGCTGTCATGGCCTCTGGCTTCCTCTGGCTGGCTCACGTGCCTCACTGGATGCGCGTGTGCAAGGGGTGCGTCCCGGTACCCTTGGCTTGGCCAACAGTGCTCCGCACCGCCGTCCCGAGCGAGCGCCGCTGCGTCGAGTGCCACCGGCGGCTAAACGCCGGCCGGCTGGATTAATTAAGGGCTAACCCCCCTGGTTAGTTGGCCCTAAGCCACTGACAGGTGGGGCCCTATCCCCCTAATAGCCCTGTCAATTTAAACTAAGAGGGAATAAACCCTAGAGACAATGACAGATGGGCCCCGCGTGTCAGGTTGACTGGTCAGCCGCCCTGCGTCATGATGACGTCATCCTGGTGCAATAATTTTTTTATCTGTTTATAGAAATTCCTGAAAAGGGAAAAAACTTGTAAATTCAATAACTTTTAAACCACAACTCATATTGAAATAATTTATATATGAAAAAGCATCAGAAAAATCCAAGGAATATGAATATGCAATTTGCTTTCATGTTCATCCACTTTACAGTGGGGCAGTAGTAGCAAATGAGCATATGTATTTATTCGAATTCAAATATGGAGTTTGAATTTGCAATTCTTTTGCAATATACTTCATTTAAATGGAATTGTCAACACATCAGTAGCATATACATAATGTTACAACATCATATCATGTGCTTGAGCATTGTATTTGTTTTGATTGTTCTTTCTCCGCTTTGTTTGCTATCGGTAGAGGTGGAACCGAAAACCGGAGGTCATCCCTGAAGCAGAAGACCGGTAACCCGCGTAACATCATCAAGGCAAGCAAACCCCTTTGGTCATGTCTATATAAACCCAATTCCCCCTTGTTCTCTTATGCATTATTAGGTGATTCACATGTTACCGTTCTATCGCTAGTTGAACTCATCCTTTGCATGACCTATCATTGCTGCCACAGTATTAAGCAAACCTCAACCTAGTAGATCCAGGATTGTTTCTGTTCATCATGTGGCCCTTCATCCATGTTATGCTTATGCTATGCTTAGAGTGTTTGCCATGAAGTTGATCCATCTGGGTGATGTATCAGGATGGTAGTGAACAATGCAACATGAAGGAAATGTGTTGGTGAAGTCACCCTAACAAAGGTGAACAATGAGAGGTTGTGTAGGAGTACACAGTGGTTTGTCTCATTTACACTGCCCTAGGCCTCGAGTTCTCGTGTTGTGATCCAAGACAAGAGTACTTCCACATGCAGGGCTATGGGACCCCGTTTGGCCTACTAACTCACCCCGACTATGGTACAGGATTCACATGGGTTATTGCTTCTTTGATTTGATTTTGTGCCGGAGTGGGAGGAGATGCACGATTACTTTGTAGAACGGTTTTAGATAAGCGCAGTACCATCCGTCGAGGTGGGCTTTGTCGGACCGTCCATACATCGTTTGAGTCCTGAATGGAAACCCCGGCCAGATTTTTGATTGGGGTACATACTCAAATAGGCGATCCCCTGGACTAGAGTCGGAGCCGTGAGGTAAGTGCCTTGGTGTTTATCCTCGTCCCACATCCGCTTGAAGGATGACGAGTCACGGGCGGTAAGTGATGACACATGTGTTGGGGAACGTAGTAGAATTCAAAAATTTTGTGCCTACGTACCGAGAACCCAAGATCATCCAAGATAGATCACATACAAGGTTTAGGCTTTTGCTCACCAACAGTTGCAGCGGAAGAAGAGTTGATGAAGCGGTGTGGACGTAGTGGAAGTAGTCGAAGCAGATCTCCCACGAACAATCCCTCGAACAGATCTCCGAGAAGAAGATGGTCCTCGAAGCAAGATCAAAGCTATGATCTCTCCACCGGTATCCACACGTCCGGCACAGCAATCTGGCAGCGCTCCGCCGTCCAGAGAAGAACGCTTCCGAGAAAACTAGAGAGAGAAAACCCTAGCGAGTTCCGATCTAGATTAGAATCTAAACCGGGGTCTAAAAGTGGAGCAACTAGCAACTAGGGCAAGGGGGGAGGCGCAGGGGCTTGTCTAAACTCCTCCCCCCCCTTGGCTCACCTTATATAGGTGGACAAGGGGCCTAGGGCGCCGGCCAAGAGGGTTTGGGAGTCCAACTTGGACTCCCAAGCCTTCCAAACCTACCCATACCTTCCCACCGAAAACCTTCCATAATGGGATTTGGAAATCCCACCTGGAGGGGAATTCCTTCCCCTTGGTGCGCCCCCCACCCCTTGGCCGGCCAGGGAAGCCTAGGTGGCTTGCCCCCCAAGGCTAGGGGCGCAGGGGAGTGGGTGGTACTGCCCGGAACCTTCCGGAACCTTCCATGACCTTCTAGAAGCTTCCAGGACCTTCCGGGACATACCGGGACCGTTTCGGGACATTCCGGACACTTCTGGAGCACTTCCAATACCTTCTGGGACCTCTAACGAATGTTCCGGAGCCATCTAAATAGGTTTCGGAACAATCCGGGCTTAGGTTAATATGTCCGGTGAACACAACATATTGTTTAAGATGTCCACCGATCACTGAAACTATTCCCATTACAATTTTCATATGAACTAAAGTTATCTGAAACAACTCCAAAATATCTTAGTCATATTCTTTGCTCTTTACTTGCTTCCACTAAACCTTCAATCATCCTAGTATTCTATCAGATTACTGCACTTTAAGTGTGTGACCCAATAGGTTCGGTATTATGTGGACATGACTTAGAACACTTTCAAGACTCATAGTCATTTGTCAATAATCAACAGCGGAGCCATGGACACCCATGTTGACTCCCACACATACACAAAAAGACTTCGAGTGAACCTTTATGTTTATCGTATACTATTCCCTTTGCTTCGCGATATATGACAAAGTTAGAGGAGAGAAGTTTTGGCACCCATGTGAAACAACCTTTTGATCACAAGCCATTAGTTATCCTCATTGCTCGTTTGTCTTCATTCCTCGTTACGTATACCGGTATCTCCGTGATCGAATCACAAAGTGTCTGGCCAGACGAGAATAGATACCGTTATACCGAGTGGGCCCTGAGTCTATATCTCTTCATCGTGAAGGAGCAAATCCCAGTCTCGAACTATCACTGTTACTAGACACACTGTCCAATGTTCCCAGAACTTATTTTACTACTTCCCATTTACGGGAAGATTCATCTAAGAACCAAAGCACATCTTCTTGTGTGAAGTGACTTGACATTCTCATGGTCTAAGGAACTATGTATATAATAACATTTTATGATATGACTTATAACGTTTGTTTTACGATGAGTTCTCTAAGTATATCATTTAACACTGGGGTCGGTTCAACATCATTGTTCTGCTAACAATATGCTCTCATTGCTATTGACATCCTTGTTACAAGAACAATGTCCATGATTAAGAAAACATAATCATCAATAAGCACATGGGCTGGTCTTAGAGGCAAAACCAGGAACTCTTGTTGTTTACATTTCCACACATGCATATGAGTTTTCTTCTGAATCTCATAGTCAGGATCATTGCAATTATAGCCCAGAAATATAAACATTAATTATGAATATGAATATATAAATAATAATACACTTTATTATTGCCTCTAGGGCATATATCCAACAGTCTCCCACTTACACTAGATACAATAATACTAGTTACATAAGTTCTCTCACACCAATGGCTGTTCGGTGTTGCTCATGTTTTGCTCGTGGAAGAGGCTTTGTCATCGGATCTGACACGTTCAGGTCCATGTGAATCTTGCATACTTTCACATATCCTTTGTCAACGAACTCTCGGATTTTGTGATAACGGCGTTCAATGTGTTTGGACTTCTGGTGGGACCTTGGTTCTCTAGCTTGCGCCACGGCTCCACTATTGTCACAATAGATCTCCATGGGATCTTCAGCGCTAGGAACCACACCAAGCTCAGTGACGAACTTCTTAA
Source organism: Bromus sterilis (assembly GCA_950022295.1). Classification (NCBI taxonomy): domain Eukaryota; kingdom Viridiplantae; phylum Streptophyta; class Magnoliopsida; order Poales; family Poaceae; genus Bromus; species Bromus sterilis. The sequence goes on along the minus strand of OX465596.1, from coordinate 149,548,048 downwards.
TCCAATATCCCTCCTTCGTAGCTTCTGAAGCTGCGATGTACTCCGCCTCCGTTGTAGAATCCGCGACCGTATTTTGCTTAGAACTTTTCCAGCTCACGGCACACCCGTTGAGTGTGAAAACATATCCTGATTGAGATTTGAAATCATTCGGATCTGTCATGAAGCTTGAATCAGTGTAACCCTTTACTACAAGTTCTTCATCACCTCCGAATACCAAGAACATATTTTTAGTTCTGTTTAGATACTTCAAAATATTTTTGACTGCTACCCAGTGTGCACTACCTGGGTTGCTCTGGTATTTGCTACATATACTCAGAGCATAGGAAACATCTGGTCTTGTACATATCATGGCATACATAACAGATCCAATTGCCGAAGCATATGGAACTGTGCTCATCTCTACCTGCTCCTCAGTGTTCTTAGGACACTGACTCTTGCAGAGTACCACACCATGTGACATTGGGAGGAATCCCTTCTTAGATTTCTCCATTCCGAACCTATTCAGAACCTTGTCTATATACGTGCTCTGGCTCAGCCCTATCAGGCGCCGGGATCTATCTCTATAAATCTTAATGCCTAATATGTAAGCGGCTTCACCTAAGTCTTTCATCGAAAAACTGCTTTTCAATGACTCCTTTATAGTGTTAAGAAATTCTTTATCATTTCCAATCAACAATATGTCGTCTACATACAGTATTAGAAAAGATATTGCGCTCCCACTTACTTTCTTGTAAACACAAGCTTCTTCGCCATTCTGGATGAAGCCAAAACCTTTGACCACTTCATCAAAACGAAGATTCCAACTCTGTGATGCTTGCTTTAGTCCATAGATGGATCTTTTAAGCTTGCACACCTTTGCAGCATCCTTTGGTGCGACAAAACCCTCAGGTTGTATCATGTATACATTCTCCTCGAGGTTCCCATTCAGGAAAGCTGTTTTGACGTCCATCTGCCATATCTCATAGTCGAAATATGCAGCAATTGCTAGTAAAATCCGCATAGACTTAAGCATTGCTACTGGCGAGAAAGTCTCGTCGTAGTCAACTCCTTGCACTTGTCGGAACCCTTTTGCAACAAGTCTAGCTTTATGAATAGTGATATTACCATCCGCGTCTGTCTTTCTTTTGAAAATCCATTTACATTCAATTGGTTTCACACCCTCTGGAGGGATCACCAAGTCCCATACTTGGTTTTCGTACATGGATTCCATTTCGGATTTCATGGCTTTTAGCCATTCAGTGGAGTTGGGGCTCATCATCGCTTCTTTGTAGTTCACAGGCTCATCATCTTCCAAGATGAATACTTCGTTAGCGTACCACTCGGGTAGCTGACGTACTCTGCCTGATCTCCTTGGTTCAGTCTCCAGCTTCTCAGAAGTTCCTACATCTCTTGCAGGAGCTTCCGGTTCCTTCATCGGAATGACTGCCGGAACAACTTCCGTTGTTTCATTCCTTGGTTCCGAAGGTTCACTAACCTCATCAAGCTGTACTGTCCTCCCACTCACCTCTTTGCTAAGAAAATCTTTCTCAAGAAAAGTTCCTCCTTTAGCAATAAACACTTTGCCATTGGAGGGGTGGTAAAAGGAATAGCCTACGGTGTCTTTGGCATAACCTACAAAGTAGCACTTGTCTGCTTTAGGGTCGAGTTTGTTCGGTTGTAAACGTTTTACATAAACATCACAACCCCAAATTTTCAGGAACGATATATTTGGCTTGCTCCCATTCCATAACTCGTATGGTGTCGTTTCCACAGACTTTGACGGCGCCCTATTTAAAGTAAAAGCAGCAGTCTCTAACGCGTAACCCCAAAAAGATGGTGGCAGATCAGTTAATGACATCATAGACCTTACCATGTCTAACAAAGTTCGGTTACGCCTCTCAGACACTCCATTTCTCTATGGAGTTCCAGGTGGCGTCAGCTGTGAAACGATTCCACGCTCTATGAGGTGTTCTCTAAACTCATGACTAAGATATTCACCACCACGATCGGATCGTAGAAATTTGATTTTCTTGTCACGATGATTCTCAACTTCATTCTGAAATTCTTTGAACTTTTTGAAAGTTTCGGACTTTTGCTTCATTAAGTAAATATAGCCATATCTACTCAAATCGTCAGTAAAAGTTACGAAGTAGAGATATCCACCGCGCGCTGGTAGACTCATCAGACCACACACATCACTATGTATTATTTCCAATAAGTCAGTCGCCCGTTCTACATGACCTGTGAACGGCGTCCGAGTCAATTTGCCCATCAGACAAGCCTCACATTTATCAAATGATTCGAAATCAAAAGATTGCAAAATTACATCTTTATGAAGTTTCTGCATGCGTTTCTTTCCGATGTGACCTAGACGGCAGTGCCACATGTAAGTGGTATTATCAGTCTGCTTGAGACGTTTAGAGCTAGTGTTTAAGATGTCGTTACTACAATCAAGATCTAAATAAAACAGCCCATTCTTAATAGGTGCAAAACCATAGAACATATTCTTCAAGTAAATAGAGCAACCATTGTTCTCAGACTTAAAATTATAACCGTCGCGGATTAAACATGATCCGGACATAATGTTCTTACAAATAGCAGGAACGAAATAAAAATTATCTAATTCTATGGTAAATCCTGAAGGTAGATGTAAAGTGTAGACGCCCACGGCTTTAGCAGAGATCGTAGCTCCATTTCCGACACGCATCGTCACTTCATTCCTTTCCAGCTTCCTTATTCTCCTTAGTCCCTGTAATGAATTACAGATATGAGCAACAACTCCAGTATCAAATACCCACGACTTAGAGTGAGCTCCGGAGAGAAAAACATCTATGACATATATAACTTTTATACCTTCGCTGGTAAAACCAGGCTTCTTTCTATCTGCCAGATACTTCTTGCAGTTCCTCTTCCAGTGACCTTTAGCTTTGCAGTAGAAGCACTCAGTATCTTTGTTAGGGCCAGTACCAGAGGGTTTCTTGGTCTTGGCGCCAGGCTTGCCAGCGCCCTTTCCCTTGGACTTGCCCTTTTTCTTGAAACTGGTGGTCTTGCTAACCGCCAACGTGTAGTTGGGGTCAGCCTGCATGGTAGTCTCCGCATTTTTCAGCATTGCAAGCAGTTCATTAACTGACTTATCCATCCCGTTCATGCGATAGTTCTGAACAAAGCCTTTGAAACTTGGCGGGAGTGACATGAGAACAATATCTGTACCCAGTGATTCCGGGACCGGAAATCCCAGCTCAGTCAACCTTTGCCCAAGGCGCATGATCTTTATCACATGCTCACTGACAGGTGTTCCTTCTTTCATCTTGCAATTCCACATGGCATGAGTTACCTCATACCGTTCAGTTCTAGCGTGTTTGGCATACAAAGCGTCTAACTCCTTAACAATTAAGTGGGGATCGGTGTTTTCAAACCTCCCTTGTAACTCTGATTCCATACACGCAGTCATAAGACACTGAACTGCGGTGCTATCATCAAGCTTAGTCTGATGCACATTCTGCTCAACTACCGTGGCCTCAGGCTCCGGTGCTGCTGGGAGAGGTGTCGTCAAGACATAGTCCTTCTTAGCACTCCTGAGTACAATTCTCAGGGAACGAACCCAGTCCGCATAGTTGCTTCCATCAGCTTTCAATTTTTCTTTCTCAATCAACGGACCTAAGTTAAACTGGGGATTGACACGGGCCATTTCAATCTACAACATAAACACAAGTTTCACTTTAGACAATGTTCATAATTAAGTTGCACTAATTAATCATACTATTAATTTAATAAGTGCTCCCACTCCGACCAACATCTCTCGTAGTTGATTCTAAGTGATTCAAGATCCAAGTTTAGTCGTCCGCCATTGATGTGACATCACTGATGCTTAGACTGAACTGGTAGGCCAACTTGCCAATCACGCAAGGTGATTCTTGTTCATCTTTTGATGGGCGTGTTCCGGTAGCAAACTTTTATCCAAACCGTCAAGATAACCAAGTGTAATGTGTTGTGTGTTCTTTTAACACACTCATCTTTTATGCGTCACACCATGTGCACCCATGTGACATGACCTGCTCCGGTGTGAAACATAGTATAGACGGTGCTACAGTTGGGAGAACACTATCAACTTGATATTATTTTGCGAGAGATCACCCTAATAAAACACGACTACCGCGCATCAAACAAGGGTGCATCAAAGGATTAACATCACAGGCAATTCATAAAAATATGTGACATGATATAGCCCTTTGTGTCTTGAAGTTTTCGTTGCCTTCATGACTCCGTGGTTGAAGTCTCCACCCACAACCTTTTGTCCTTGGCGCCGGGACCTCCTCACGGCTTCGGCATGTGTGTTGGGGTCCACCTTCACATCATTGATCATCACCGCATCTCCATCTATAGCCTTGCCTCAAGCTACTAAACAGTTCTGGCACGCAGGCCATAATTAAATGACAATCATATGACTCCAGTCATCATGCCGTACTACGGCTCGCAGGCCGCAAAAATATTACATCATATAGCATCTCATACAAAACACATTGCAAATCTTGAAGGCTATACCACATCACATGCATTCTCTGCAAAAACGAGTTAGATCGCTATCTATACGGGTTGTTGCAAATTTTATCGTGGTTGTTAAGCAGGTTTACAAGGCAAACGAGAAACCCTAGATAAAACAAAAACACGATACTTCTTTTGTTGCTAGTTTAACATACCGCTGTTGGGGAATGTAGTAGAATTGAAAAATTTCGTGCCTACGTAACGAGAACCCAAGATCATCCAAGATAGATCACATACAAGGTTTAGGCTTTTGCTCACCAACAGTTGCAGCGGAAGAAGAGTTGATGAAGCGGTGTGGACGTAGTGGAAGTAGTCGAAGCAGATCTCCCACGAACAATCCCTCGAACAGATCTCCGAGAAGAAGATGGTCCTCGAAGCAAGATCAAAGCTATGATCTCTCCACCGGTATCCACACGTCCGGCACAACAATCCGGCAGCGCTCCGCCGTCCAGAGAAGAACGCCTCCGAGAAAACTAGAGAGAGAAAACCCTAGCGAGTTCCGATCTAGATTAGAATCTAAACCGGTGTCTAAAAGTGGAGCAACTAGCAACTAGGGCAAGGGGGGAGGCGCAGGGGCTTGTCTAAACTCCTCCCCCCCCCTTGGCTCACCTTATATAGGTGGCCAAGGGGCCTAGGGCGCCGGCCAAGAGGGTTTGGGAGTCCAACTTGGACTCCCAAGCCTTCCAAACCTACCCATACCTTCCCACCGAAAACCTTCCATAATGGGATTTGGAAATCCCACCTGGAGGGGAATTCCTTCCCCTTGGTGCGCCCCCCACCCCTTGGCCGGCCAGGGAAGCCTAGGTGGCTTGCCCCCCAAGGCTAGGGGCGCAGGGGAGTGGGTGGTACTGCCCGGAACCTTCCGGAACCTTCCATGACCTTCTAGAAGCTTCCAGGACCTTCCGGGACATACCGGGACCGTTTCGGGACATTCCGGACACTTCTGGAGCACTTCCAATACCTTCTGGGACCTCTAACGAATGTTCCGGAGCCATCTAAATAGGTTTCGGAACAATCCGGGCTTAGGTTAATATGTCCGGTGAACACAACATATTGTTTAAGATGTCCACCGATCACTGAAACTATTCCCATTACAATTTTCATATGAACTAAAGTTATCTGAAACAATTCCAAAATATCTTAGTCATATTCTTTGCTCTTTACTTGCTTCCACTAAACCTTCAATCATCCTAGTATTCTAACAGATTACTGCACTTTAAGTGTGTGACCCAATAGGTTCGGTATTATGTGGACATGACTTAGAACACTTTCAAGACTCATAGTCATTTGTCAATAATCAACAGCGGAGCCATGGACACCCATGTTGACTCCCACACATACACGAAAAGACTTCGAGTGAACCTTTATGTTTATCGTATACTATTCCCTTTGCTTCGCGATATATGACAAAGTTAGAGGAGAGAAGTTTTGGCACCCATGTGAAACAACCTTTTGATCACAAGCCATTAGTTATCCTCATTGCTCGTTTGTCTTCATTCCTCGTTACGTATACCGGTATCTTCGTGATCGAATCACAAAGTGTCTGGCTAGACGAGAATAGATACCGTTATACCGAGTGGGCCCTGAGTCTATATCTCTTCATCGTGAAGGAGCAAATCCCAGTCTCGAACTATCACTGTTACTAGACACACTGTCCAATGTTCCCAGAACTTATTTTACTACTTCCCATTTACGGGAAGATTCATCTAAGAACCAAAGCACATCTTCTTGTGTGAAGTGACTTGACATTCTCATGGTCTAAGGAACTATGTATATAATAACATTTTATGATATGACTTATAACGTTTGTTTTACGATGAGTTCTCTAAGTATATCATTTAACACTGGGGTCGGTTCAACATCATTGTTCTGCTAACAATATGCTCTAATTGCTATTGACATCCTTGTTACAAGAACAATGTCCATGATTAAGAAAACATAATCATCAATAAGCACATGGGCTGGTCTTAGAGGCAAAACCAGGAACTCTTGTTGTTTACATTTCCACACATGCATATGAGTTTTCTTCTGAATCTCATAGTCAGGATCATTGCAATTATAGCACAGAAATATAAACATTAATTATGAATATGAATATATAAATAATAATACACTTTATTATTGCCTCTAGGGCATATATCCAACAACATGTGTGAAGCGTACACCCCTACAGGGTAATGATCTATTCGAATAGTCGTGTCCGCGGTTATGGACTACTTGGAGACCTTTACTTGATTATTAGACAACTCAAATGGATACTCTGAAAATCTCAAGATAAGTGTGAGTGCTTTGGGTTGCTTCCTCGTGGGGAAGTCGAGGAAGGATCCATGGTGGTGTATTGATGTGGTGGTCAAGATTAGATGGACTCGAGTACGCTTCTCATCTCAACTCTATGTAGTCGTAGTACAGGATAGCCAAGTCAAAGCTTTCTGCATTACAACCCCACTTGCCTTTTCCTTGATACCTGAGCATGAGTAGTATAGTTCTGATGTAAGTCTTACTGAGTACGACTTTGTACTCACGTTTGCTTAATTTATGTTTTAGAGACGAGACCACTGACCCTGATGGTGGCCTCTACCTCGAGCTCGATGCCGACTAAGTCGTATAGTTCCAGACAACATCCTGGTTCCTTTGGAGGGTCGTTGTATTTTCTTTCAGGCTTCTTAAGCAATTTGTTAACCTTGTCTTTACTAAGACATAATTTGCTTCCGTTGTTGCTTGATGTAATGTTGGATCACAATCATGTGATCTCTGCTTGTAATACAACTACTATGTCTGCTCAGTTTAGCAGATGCAATAAAGTCTATGAGTTTGTAGAGTTCATGTTGTGTTCCCTGCTGTTATACACTTGGCATGCATGTTGCGTGTATGTTTATATCGTGCATGTCATGTGTGGGGTTCGATAGCTTAGTTGTGTTCTTGCCAGCGGTCTTTCATACACCAAGTGGCCCTTAGATGTGCGCAGCTTGGGGCATCGCAATGCGATTGCTCGTGACTCCGTCACGTGGCACACTTCGTGGTACGATCGAGCCCGCCCGAGACCCCGACTAAGAGATCAGGCTGGAGTCTGTTTATGTAAGTGTTATGATTCAATCGATAATATGGTTGAGGCGACTTGTCTATGAGTATGGGATTTCACCACCCATAATCATTTAGACTTGTGAGCGGACGATGAGGACCCATCTCAGTTGATCATCCAGGCCTGGATGGGATGCCCCTCACGTTCGAGCTTTCTGAGAGTGTCTTGTACTTGGCCTTGTCTGCTTAGAAAAGTGGGTATGGCTCTCGGCTCTCCATATGAATGAGTTGTGACTGGAATTACATATGCAAATTTTGGGTCCGGACATTTGGTCAAAGAACAACTAATAACTTTGAACTTTTGCTCTCTCCTTTATATTTTGATGGGATCAATTGAAGTTTTCGAAAGAACATGTTATTAATCAAGAAGTGAAAATGCTAACAGAAAGGAAGATGTTTGATGTAGCAAGGCTCAACAAACAACTTGTTTGTCTTAATGATAATGTCAACAAAGATGTAATATGGCAATTCTCAAAGAAACAATATAAAGACATGCATCTTTTGTCAACATAAGGTGTCTACTCTTTGTGAGATGGAAAGAAGTGGGTTTACTGACTCAACATAAAAGTAAAGGCTTAGCCCTTCGCGGAGGGAAGTAGGGAAAACACATGTGCTAGAGCTTTTAGAGATTTTAAAATCGATAAAGATTATAAAAATATATTTTGAGAGGTGCGTAATTCGTCAACGAATGATAGTAGATAACCCAATTACTTCTCATGTTAGACAAGTTTCGAGGAACGGCTCCCAAGTGGGGACGGTCATATCCCCTTAATCTCCTTTGTTTATTACTGCCAAAGTTTTCTGATTTCTCATGAACAAAGCGCGAAGGAGGGTTTGTTTGTTGTATTATCTTTTACGAGCTAGTGATACGTCCCAAACGTATCTATAATTTCTGCTTGCTCCATGCATGTTTCGTGTGACTTTGCCAAGATTTGCTTGAACTTTCATACACTTTTGAGCATATTTGGACTAATCTATTAACCCAGTGCACCCAGCTGCCAGTTGCTGTTTTCTGCTGTTTTTGTATTTCAGGTTTTCCGGCCATTAAAAGTGCTCCAAAAAATCCGGAAAAATCAGATAAAAAATCAGCGACCCGGAAGCTTCCGGAATCACCAAGGTAGCGGAGGGGGGCCACCACCAGGAGACCAGGAGGGTCCCTGGCGCGGCCCCACCCTAGGCCGCGCCCGGAGGCCTCCTGGCTGCCTGGTGGGTCCCCTCGACACCCCCCTCCGCCTATATTTAGCCCTCGGGGTGGAAACCCCTAATATCGATCTCTTTTCCGCGAACTCGCCTCTGTACCACCGCCGCCGCCGTTTCAAGATCGGGGCTGCCTGGAGAAGCTGCCCGGCACCCTGCCGTGAGGAGGAACCCCCTCCGGGAGACCATTCATAGCCATGGACGCCTCCCGGATGTGCCGTGAGTAGTCCCCCTTGGACCATGGGTCCGTGACCAGTAGCTATGTGATGTACCTCTCCCCTCTTTGTGCTTCCACTTTCGAGACCTCGTGAGTTGCCTCACATGATCGAGACAATTTTGTAATTTCTGGTGTTGCTATGCTGAGTTTGCTGGGATTTGATGGATTATGAGACTATGTTCAGATTGCGATGAGTAATATATTTGGTTCTTCTCTTTTATATTTTATTCTTGAGTAAATTCTTGCATGTTCTCCGTTGCAGTATTTTGCTTTGGCCAAGTAGTTTGCTTGCAACTCCAAGAGGGAGCGTTATGCTTGATTGTGGGTTCAGCCCCCTGATGTCTAGCTTGAGTGACAGAAACATGAGACTAGGGGATGTGCTGTTGCCACCAAGGATAAAACAACGGTGCTTGTACCCGCGGGTGCAAGGATTGTTTACTTTACGCAAAGTTCTTTTAATACATTTGTCTGTTGCTTTGAGTTTACACTTTGGGTGGGATTCACAACTTAATACCAACGAGATGTTCTGGATAGATATCTCAAGGTGGATGATTCGTAGTAGATGTAGTTGGATTTCGGTCTACTTACCTTGGCGTACTGCCCATTGCTTTTGAGCCCTTCCTTTCTTTGCAGCATAGTTAGCATTGCGGTGCCTTCATAATTCTGTCAATTGCCCAGCTGTGATTTGTTTACCTCGCTAGCACTTTTATCGTCTTTTGGGAGAGAGACATCACTAGTGAAAATCACGGGACCCCGGTCCATCTTCACATTATTTCTTACACCCTTAGTTTACTTTCAGTCTTTACTTTCAGTCTTTACTTCCAGTTCCACTTTTATCTCTTGCAATGATCCTTTGTAAACAGCAAGGCCGGAGGAATTGACAACTCCTCTGTACTCGTTGGGAGCAAAGTTATTTGTATCTGTGTGCAGGTCCACGTCAAGCGCCGTGACAGCTACTTTGTATCTCTTGGAGTCCTACTGGTTCGATACTCAACCTTAGCATCTTTGCTAAGGGAAACTTGCTGCTACACTGCATCTCACCTTCCACTTGGGGTAACCAACGAGGAGAGTTGCCACTCTGTATCAAGCGAATTTCTGGCGCCGTTGCCGGGGACTCCAGTCTACAAGATAGGGGAGTTGCACACTATCTTTTATCTTTGCTTTTTAGTCTTGTTAGTTTACCTTCCAGTTTTTACTTTTGTGTCCTTTATCAAAAATACCAAAAATACCTGCTGCTACTATGGGTTCCAATGAAAACACCAAGTTGTGTGACTTCACTAGTCACAACAATAGTGACTTTATCTGCACTCCTATTGCTCCACCTGCCACTTCAGTACCTTCTTATGAAATTAAACCTGCTCTGCTTAATCTTGTTATGAAAGATCAATTCTCAGGTGCTGGAGAGGACTCTACCTTGCACTTAAACAATTTTATCGAGCTCTGTGATATGAAAAAGTACAAGGAAGTGGATGGAGACCTCGTCAAGATGAATCTTTTTCCTTTCTCTTTGAGATGAAGAGCCAAGGAGTGGCTGCAATCCTTACACAAGAACAATATCGATTCTTGGAATAAATGAAAAGATGCTTTTATAGGGAAGTACTACCCCCCTGCTAAAATTATTCAATTGAGGAGTAACATTATGAATTTCAGGCAATTGGATAATGAACACGTTTCCCAGGCATGGGAATGTATGAAGACGCTTGTCAAGGACTGCCCCACACATGGACTGACTACCTGGATGGTTATCCAGGCTTTTTATGCAGGCTTGAACTTTACCTCGCGGAACCTGTTAGATTCGGCCGCGGGAGGAACTTTTATGTCAACCACACTTGGTGCTGCCACAAAGCTACTTGATGAGATGATGTTGAACTACTCTCAGTGGCACACCGAAAGATCTCCAACTGGTAAGAAGGTAAATCCTGTCGAGGAGATCACCTCTCTAAATGAAAAGGTTGACCTTATCATGTCTGTACTTACCAAGCAAGCTCCTATTGATCCTCAGGATGTTCCTTCAAATTCCTTGGTTGCTCAAGAGCAAGTAGATGTGAATTTCGTCTCTAGAAACAACTTCAACAATAATGCTTATAGGAGTAATTTTGGTAGCAACAACCCTAGGCCTTTCCCATCCAACAACTATGGGAACAACAACACTTATCCTAGCACCAAAAATTCCACCTTTGAACTAGAGACCTTGCTCAAAGACTTTATCACTACCCAAAAAGCCTTCAACAAGAGTGTGGAAGAGAAATTAGATAACTTAGATATCCTCTCTTCGAAGGTAGACAACATAGCCCATGATGTAGAGATGCCGAAGATTAGAACTTCTCCCCCCGAGGAGAGGAAGACCACTCCTATGAATGCCATCCAAGTCCAAATTAATGAAAACATTAGGATGTTTGGAAAACTAAAAGAGAGATGGGCCAGAGAAAAGGAGGAAGAAGAGAGAATTAGGAGCCTTCCTACCTACCACACAGTAGCCACTATCCAAGTAGTTGAGGATCTCCAAACTATTAGCACCCATCACACCCCTAGTCCCACTGGACCTACCAATGGTGATGCTACCACCTCAACCATAGATGAAGAAACCTCTATGAACATAGAGGCTTTCCAACAAGTAAGCCTAAAGGATATCACTACCTCCTTGATAGATAGTAGTGACCTAGACTTTGACAACTGCACTTTACCTGAAGTTATTGGTTTCCTACACAAGATGTCTAGAGACCCCCACACTAGCACACTTAATCTTGCCTTCATAGAGCATATCACCAATGCTCTAATCAAAGTTAGGGCGGAGAAGCTTAGACTAGAAGCCTCCATACCTAGGAAGCTAGAAGATGGTTGGGATCCTATGATAAAAATCAAATTGAATAACTTCTCTTGTTATGCTCTTTGTGATGTTGGAGCAAGTACCTCTGTTATGCCCAAAAGAATGTATGATATGCTTGAATTGAAACCTTTTGATCCCCGTTCTTTTGGTGTTCGTCTTGTTGATTCTTCCGTAAAGAAGCCTTTGGGGAAGATCGAAGATGTTCTTATCATTGTCAATGACAATTATGTTCCCGTTGATTTCACTATTATGGACATTGAGTGTGAGCCCTCTTGTCCAATTATTTTGGGACGTCCTTTTCTTCACACAGTTTGTGCTGTTATTGACATGAAAGAGGGGAATATCAAATTCCAATTCCCTCTCAAGAAAGGGATGGAACATTTCCCTAGGAAAAAGATTAAGTTACCTTTTGAGTCCGTCACACGGGCTAGTTATTCTCTTGAAAAGACTTGATCTTCTGCTTTAAGCCTAGCTAATGGCTCTAAATAAGCGCTTTCGGGAGGCAGCCCGCAACGAATTTAGGTTTTTATTTTTGCTTTTATTCTGTTCTTAGTGTTCTTGATGATCGTTACTACTGTAGCAACATCATTGTATCTTTACTTTTCAAGCTTTGTGCCAAGTTTAGCCTCAGATTGCAAAAAAGGTCAAAAGTTGGTACATGCTGTCCAGAAACAGATTCTGTCTGCTTGACGAAAAAATTCGGCATAAATCACCAGGTCATCTTTTTGATCTGAATTTTTTTGAAAGCATGCTCCATACAATTACCTTTCAGGCGTATGTTCAGAGTTTTTTGATTTGAGTTGTAGAAGTACCTCGGAAAAATTCTTTTCTGTCTGATGTTCTCTTTTTATCAGCTTATGCCCCGGTTTTTCTTTTCGCAGTTTTGCAATCCTTAAGCTTTCCTTTTCTTTGCAAAATCTTTTTGGCAGGCAAGAGAAACAGTAGCTCTTCCTGGAAATCTTTACTTGCAGTAGAGGAAAATTATTTTAGTAGGGCACTAACCTCTCTAATCAGTCTACAATGAGTTATGTATGAAGGGAGTTTTCAAGTGTGCGATGGAAGATGATGAAAGAAGATCTTGGAGTGTCAAACGCTCAAGCTTGGGGATGCCCATGTGCACCCCGAATAAATATTCAAGGAGACTCAAGCGTCTAAGCTTGGGGATGCCCCCGTGCATCCCCTTCTTCATCAACAATTATTAGTTCGTCCCTCGTTGCACTATATTTTTATCACTTCATGCGTTGTGTGCTATGCTTGGAGCGTCTTGCTCTGTACTTTTCTAGGTTTGTTTTTGCTTTGTTTGCTGTAGTAACAAGTTAGACCCCAGCTTACTCTTTTGTGTGGGAGAGATACACGCTCCGCTTGAACTAGAACTCCTCATAGGATTTGCATGCTTATTCTTTTAGCTGTGAGTTGTTCTTTTTCTTTTCTTAGCTGCTGCTCTGTTTAGTTGTAGTGCTTTAGTCTCTCTAGATCTTTTCTTTTGTTTTAGGTTGAACTTTCTATAGGTTGCATGTTTTATCTTGTTACAGAGTTTGCCTGTTGCACTGAGTTTTGTGTCTTGACTAGAAGTAGGTAGTTGAAGTTGCTATTCTCTTTGTAGTAGTAACTTGCAATAGTTTTGAGGTATTGACTAGAGTAATGTTTGAACTTTTGGTGTCAAGAGCTCGAGCCTATTAGTGATAGATGTCGTATTTTGGGCAATCCGTGTGTTTTTCGAAAACCAAAAACCCCTGTTGAGACTCTAGCTACTAGATGGATCACTAACCTCTGGAGGGTTCGAATATTAGAGTACACTCACGTACCATGAGTCGAGGATGCGCAAGGATAACTGGCGGGGATGTACCCCGGCAAATAACATGGTCAGGGACCCTGGGTTAGTCATGAGAGGCACAGGTTGGACGATAGCTCGTCGGCTAACAGGAGGATACGTTCCTGCTCGATGTTATTGATTGGAGATGGCGATTACAAGGGAGCCAAGGCTAATGCGCACAAGGCAAGGGTTACAGATTGTGTATTGCTTGTCCCTTGACGTGTGCCCTCCTAGTCTTTATATACTAGGCTAGGTCTCGGAGAGTCCGTCCTGGATTACATATGAGGTTTCCTAACCCTGATGTTGTTCCGTACGGCAAGTTTGCACCTTCCTTATGAGTCACGGACTCCTACGTCGGTGCCACTAGTGGGCCAAGGCTGGGCCCAGGCGGCATCTTTGTGGGCCTTCTGTCTTCGGGTACACCGGGTAGGCTCATCCATAGGAGTCGAGGGGTCACCCCCTCGTCAGTATCCCCCGAGTGCCTGGGGGACTCGAAGAGGCGCGCAGGGACTCGAGTCCATTCTTGCGTCGTTTTTGATATATGCATGGTTCAACCGCGGGTCGCTGGTAGTCTGGGGCCATGACAAAACCTGTTTCGAGGGATGCTAAGCGGAAAGGGCCCAAGGAGTCGACTGGTCGAGCCTTGGTGAATTGCACTAGTGGCAAAAACCGCAGTAGCCCAATCAAACCCATGTCCCTCGACATGAGCTTGGAACACTGGTGTCGAGCAAAAGTCAAGCCGCTGCATGTCTTACAGTGATCAATTGGCGCCAGTAAAGTTCGTAGCCTAGGCGCGTCCGCCCGGCTTTTTCTATCATGCAAGCTCATGGAAAAGGTTGGGAGTGAAATCGCTCTGCGACAAGTCCCAGCCCGGACGATCTGCGCAGCGGGGTTTTACCTACACGCTAAGCTTGCGTGGCATCTGGGCACAGTGTATCGTGTTCCAGGAATATGTATTTTTATTGAGGCGCGGAGCCTAGTTGATAATGCACCCACTTGGAATAAACAATCAAGTGAGCTGTTTTAGCGGTCACTCGCGGAGCTTTGCCGAGTGCTCAAGCGAGGAGTAATGTAGAGGAGTACTTGCTCGGAAGGTCGTCGAGTGCTCGGATTCTCAGAGTTTTGCGAGTAATCACTCGAGTATTGATTTTGCTCTCGGGGTAAGGGAGCACCCGATACTCTGGGATCGCTCGATCTGGCGAGTGCAGGTCTGCTTATCTTCTGTCGTGGTGAGGGAGCACCCGAAACTCTTCATGTGTGCGAGTAATCACTCGATCACGTCTTTTCTTTTAGGTGAGGGAGCACCCGAAACTCTAATGGGTGCGAGTAATCACTCAAGCACATATTTACTCTTTAGGTGAGGGAGCACCCAAAACTCTAGTGGAGATGCTCCCGATGGGAGTTAAATATATTTGAAAAATGCATTTGAGTTAGTAAAGACGGTGCTTGCAGGCTATATTTTTTTGCGCTGCCATTTTAATTTACCTCTTCTTGGTAAGGATAATGATCTCTTTGCTGGAGGACCGTCAAAGATGCTCTGTCTGCGAACCGTCATGTCTTCATGACCGATCATAATGATGGCTATTGGTGGCATGCTGCAGCCGCCTATTGAGTTATCGATGCGCGTATTAAAAACGCGCGAGATTTGACGCGTCCAGCGCACAGTGCCGCCCATGTGAAGGCATCTTTGTCTCGGAATTCGAATCGCCCGGCATCCTTGGTCTTTGAATTTATTGCTGCCATCGCCTAGGCTTCTGCGTGCCCTTGGGGTTCTGCTATAAATAAGCCCCTTTTCTTCATCTGGCAGTAGTGTTCATCTTCTACCTCTCTAGCTCCTCTTCTTCATCTTCTCATGGGACCAAAACGTGGTGCGGGTATGACTAGCCGCGGCCGGGTTCGCTGTGGTCGCGGTGGTCGTACTGCGCGCTCTTCTCGCGGTGGCCATTGTGGTACACCGTCGACGCCTTCCTCCTCTTACTCGGAGGAAGGGTTTTGGCGCTATGATTTCCTCCTGCACGTCCGTGGCCGGAACGCCGCTCGTATTCTGCTTCCTTATGCATTTTCTTCCCTTGTTTCTGAGCGCAGTCTTGATGGCTTGCTGCTTTGTCTTCAGCGGTGCGCTCGATCTCCTTCTTATGTTGAGTTGGAGATCGATAGTTCCCGCTGGGTTTTTCTTGGCTTTGGCTGGAGGTCATTTGCTCGACACTTGAACTTGCGTGATGGTGACACTCTATGTTTCCGTTTTGATGGCGAAGACACTCTTACCATCCACGCCTTTGACTCGAGCGACAACCGCATGGATCCGTATTTGCCGGAGACAAGCAGCGATGGTTCTGGTAGGTCGAGGATTTCTTCATCTGCGTCTTAAACTGCTTCCTCCTCCGGTGACTCTTTCGGTGCTGATGCTGAGCCGTCTTCAACTGCTTCCTCCTCCGGTTCTGAAGAAGACCCCGACGTCAAGCCACCGATGAAGCGGACGCGCCAGGCGACCTTGTAGAACTGGAGGCAGCGGCGTCATCTTCGCCGGCAGCTCGGGTGGAGCTAGAGAAGAAGCTGGTGGAGCATCGTCCTCGGTGCTCCGCAAATAAGTCGAGCTTCACCTTTTTTCATGTCATTGACATCATGAACTGGCTGCTTCGACTCCTCCTTTGTCTGTGATGATGCTCGTTGTCTTAGTGCCAATTATCTCAGCATGGGCATACATGTAGAAGTCATAATTCCTTGGGTGATTGATGTTGTAGACTTATTGGCTGCTTGTGTACTTTGTAACTAGGTTGGTTTTCCATGTAATGATCATTGTCTTAGAGTAATCAGAGCTGCCTTCTATCCAATGTACTTCGAATTTTTGTACTGAGAATGATCTTCGGGTCCTTGTGATGCGAGCTGTGCTTGAGCCTTTGCAATGGAATTTGTCTTCGAATCCTTTGCAACCGAAAACTGTGTTCGAGTCCTTTGCGCTCGAGAGCTGTCTTCGAGTCCATCAAAACTTTGCACTGTGGGTTCTATCGGGTGCGCGTCAGCGCTCCCGATGGGAGTAGCCCCCGAGGCTACGTTTGAGTCGGAGAGTCAAACGTAGGCTGAGATCTGTTTCCTTTGTCGTTCTTCCATTATTTTCTGTCTTTTATCGGGTGCGCGGCAGCGCTCCCGATGGGAGTAGCCCCTGAGTCTTTGGGTGATCGTTGGCGATCAGGTGATGACTAAAGAATTGTCTGCGTCGTACGCTCTGTCTATATTTCTTCAGAGTGCTTTGTGTTCCATCTAATTGTGTCCATGTCTTCCGAACCGTTTTTCAGCAGGTGGGGCCTGTCGGTTTTTTTTTGCTTGGGCCCTTTAAGTTTTGGACTTCGTGAGCGTTTCTCGGGGGGAGGTGGTGCTCGAGCCCCCGAATGCTTTGATGTAAAGATCGCGTGAGAAACGATAGCGTCTCTCGGGGGGAGTTTGTACTCGAGCCCCGAGTGCTTTGATGCAAAGATCGCGTGAGCGACGATAGCGTCTCTCGGGGGGAGTTTGTACTCGAGCCCCCGAGTGCTTTGATGCAAAGATCACGCGAGCGACGATAGCGTCTCTCGGGGGGAGTTTTCTACTCGAGCCCCCGAGTGCTTTGGATATAGGTCGCGTGAGCGACGATAGCGTATCTCGGGGGGAGTTTTCTACTCGAGCCCCCGAGTGCTTTGGATATAGGTCGCGTGAGCGACGATAGCGTCTCTCGGGGGGAGTTTTGTGCTCGAGCCCCTGAGTGCTTTGAGGTTGTAGTATTTGGGCAACATCATTTTATTGCGTCGAAGGGTTACATTAGCTGCCAGTTGAGCCTTATTGGTGGATACTATGGGCAGAACAGGCGTAGGTTCGCCACGTTCCATGGATTTCCAACTTCCTCGTCAGTCTTCGGGTTCTTCAGTCTATAGGCGCCTCCTCCTATGACTTCCGAGATTATGAACGATCCTTCCCATTGGGGGGAAAGCTTGTGGACTTTCTCTTGGATGAGCCGTAGGACAAGGTCGCCTTTGTTGAAGGTTCTGGTGCGCAGGCGGCTGCTTTGGTAAGTGCGCAACTTGTCCTGGTACCCTTCTGACCTTGTTAGGGCTGTGTCTCTTGCTTCGTCTGTTGTATCCTTGTCATCTTGCAGTGCTTCTTCTTCTTCCTCTTCCTCGTACCCCGAGATCCTGGGCGCCCCGAATTTGAGGTCATGTGGTAGCACTGCCTCCGACCCGTACACCATGAAGAAATGTGTGTACTGGGTTGCGGTATTTGGGGTGGTACACAAGATCCAAAGTAATGCACGGAGTTCTTCTATCCAGTTGCCTGCGGCTTGCTCGAGTGGTGCAAGGAGCCGATTTTTGAGTCCTCCGCATACTAGGCCATTAGCTCTTTCCACCTGGCCGTTAGACTGCGGGTGCGCGACTGATGCGTAGTTGATTTTGATGCCCAGTTCTTCGCAGAAGTTCTGAAGTTCTGCGGTTGTGAAGTTCGTGCCGTTGTCCGTGATGATGTTGTGTGGCACCCCGAACCTGAAGATGATTGATTTGATAAAGTTCACTGCTTTGAGGGATGTGGAACTGGTGATGGGCACTGCTTCGATCCACTTGGTGAACTTGTCGACTGCTACTAGTAGGTGTGTTCTTCCCCCTTTTGATGACTTCTTGAGTGGGCCTACCATGTCGAGTCCCCCGGTGGCGAACGACCATGATAGTGGTATGGTCTTGAGTTCTGAGGCTGGAGCATGTGGCCTGCTGGCGAATTTTTGACAGGCAATGCAACGCCGCACGATGTCCTCTGCGTTTTTCATCGCGGTGGGCCAATAATACCCTGCTCGGAACACTTTGGACACGAGCACTCGACTGCTCGCGTGGTGCCCGCATGTGACCTTGTGGATTTCGAGCAGTAGGGCTTTGCCGTCTTCTTCGTCGATGCACTTCTGGAGTATCTGGGTGATGCTGCGCTTGTATAACTGTCTGTTGATCACTGTGAATGCCTTGGATCGACGACTGATGCGCCGAGCTTCTGAGACGTCTTGCGGTAGAGTGCCTTCGATTAGGAATCGGAGGAACGGTTTTGTCCACACAGGTCCTTCGAGTGTTGTTGGATCTGTAGGTTCGACCGCTTGACTGCTGTTGCCTTTAGATGGACTTGCTGATGCCACCTGTGCTGGCTCTGTGCTGTCGTCATCTACAGCTGCCTCTGGTGCTGCTGTTTTTTCCTTGATGGATCTCTGGCTGATGCCTTTGAGGAAGACGCCTGGTGGTACTGGTCCTCGAGTCGAGTCAATGTTTGCGAGTTCATCGACTTCTGTGTTGTTTGTTCTCGGGATATAGTTGAGTTCGCAGCCATCGAAACTTCCTTCGAGCGTGTTGTAGAGCTTCTGGTAGGCCGCCATGTTGTCGGCTACTGCATTGCAGTCTTTCATCGCCTGCTAGACGACGAGGTTGGAGTCTCCGTAGATTACAAGGCGAGTGGCACCGCATGTTTTGGCCATGCGCATGCCGTAGAGCAGTGCCTCGTATTCGGCTTCGTTGTTGGAGGCGTGGCTAAAGTTGATCTGGAGGACGTATTTGAGCTAAGTTCCTTTGGGGGAAACCAGAACGACTCCTGCTCCGGCTCTTGTTGTCTTTTTGACCCATCGAAGAACATTGTCCATGAGTTCGATAGGTCCGGAGGGCCTGGTGTCTGGACCTCGGTCCACTCGACCAGAAAGTCTGGGAGTACTTGGGCTTTGATTGCTGTTGGGTGCTTGAATTGCAGGTCCCGCGAGCTGAGCTCAATGTTCCACTCGGCGACTCGCCCGGTCGCTCCGGGGTTGTTGAGGATGTCCGCTAGTGGTGTGCTGCTCACGATTGTGATAGGGTGTTCGTCGAAGTAGTGCGACACTTTTCTTGAGATCGTGATGATGGCCAGTAGTAGCTTTTGGTAGTGCGGGTACCGCTGTTGGGACTTTGTCAAGAGCATGCTGAGGTAGTAGATCGGCCTTTGTATGCTCTGGACCTTGCCTTCTTCTGTGCGCTCGACGACGAGTGCTGTGCTTACCACGCTGTTGCGTGCTGCCACATAGAGGTACAATTTTTCTTTTTCTTTGGGGACCGCCAAGATCGGTGGGGTCGAGAGTGTCTTCTTCAGGTCCGCGAATGCTTTGCGGGCTTCTTCGGTCCACTCGAATTTCTCTCCTTTTCTCAGCAACTGGTAGAATGGCAATGTGCGTTCTCCCAATCTGCTGATGAAACGACTCAGGGCTGCGAGTCTTCCAGTGAGCTGCTGCACGCCTGTGATGTCGGTTGGTTCCTTCATCCTGGCGATTGCCTGGAATTTCTCGGGGTTCGCTTTGATTCCTCGAGCGGAGACCATGTACCCGAGCAGCTTCCCGGCTGGGACGCCGAATGCGCATTTCTTTGGGTTGAGCTTGATTCTGTATTTGTTGAGTGCTGCGAAGGTCTCGCGCAGGTCGTCGAGTAGCGTGTTTGCACTGTAGGTTTTGATGACGATGTCATCCACGTAGACCTGCACGTTTCTTCCTATTTGATCTTTTAAGCAGGCTTGCATCATCCGCTGGTATGTGGCACCGACGTTCTTGAGTCCGAAAGGCATTGTTCTGTAGCAAAATACGCCGTAAGGGGTGATGAATGATGTATGCTCTTCGTCTTCTTCTTTCATCCTGATCTGGTTTTATCCTAAGTAGGCACCAAGGAACGATAAGAGGCCGCAGACTGCCATCGAGTCGATTATCTAATCGATCCTTGGCCGGGGAAAGTGATCCTTTGGGCAGTGTTTTTTGACTGGCCCGTAGTCGACGCACATTCGCAGTACGACTGTGTCTTTCTTGGGGATCAACACGGGGTTGGCGACCCAAGTGGCTTTCTTCGTCTCTCGGATGAATTGGGCGTCGAGTAATCGGTTGACTTCCTCCCCGATTGCTCTGCGCTTGGGTTCTGAGAATCTTCGTAGTGCTTGCTTCACTGGCTTGGTGTTTGGCTTGATTCGCAATGCGTGTTCCGCGAGCTCGCGCGGTACTCCTGGCATGTCGGCTGGGCACCATGCAAAGATTTCCCATTCTTTGCGGAGGAAAGCGATGAGGGCAGTCGCTTTCTCTTCCGGGAGGTGGGAGTACACGCGGACTGTTTTTTCTGGATCCGTCGGGTGCACCTGGTGGGTGACCGTGTCGGTGTCTATCCTGAAGTCCTGCCCGTACTCTTTTGTCTCGCTTCTGCTTGCTAGTGGAAAGATGCTTTTGTCTGTCGCCATGGATATTTCTGTGAGTTCTTGCTCGGCTCTGAAGGTGTCGGAGACTTTATGGAAATCGCGATCGCACTTGTCGGATTTGGTGAAGCTCCCGTTGACCGTGATGACGCCCGCGGATCCTGGCATCTTAAGTTTGAGGTAGGCGTAGTGCGGAATCGCCATGTACTGCGCGAATGTTGGACGTCCCAATATGGCGTGATATTGCGACTGCCAATCGAGTACTTCGAACTCGAGGGTGTGTCTTGCGAAATTGCGTCTGCTGCCAAAGACAACTTCGAGCTCGATTACTCCAAGGGAAGTGGCCGCCTCTCCTGGTACTACTCTGTATAGCACGATGCTTGATTTCTTCCATACGGATCGTGGGATCAGCATCTTGCGTAGGGTGCTGACGAAGATTATGTTCATGCTGCTGCCTCCGTCCATGAAGATTCTATCCATGTCGTATCCTCCAATGTGAGCGTCGAGTACCAGGGGCGCGTGTCCCGGCCTTGGGACTACGGGCGGGTGATCGCTCTGGGAGAACGTGATGCTGGTTTCTGCGTTGTGTAGCTGGTAGACTTCGACTGTGTTTAGGTTCTCGGCTGCTCTGACTTGCAGGGTGTAGGCGTCCTGTTGGTCTTGCGATACCCTGCCCTCTTGGATCGTGTACACCTGTCCTTGAGTCGGTGACTGCTCGGTTCGTCGGGTGCGCTTGGCTTCTCGCTGTTTTTCTTCCTTGAGGCTGTTGGCGAGTTCGTTGAACAGGCGGCAGTCTCCCAGGGTGTGGCTCGATCTGATGTTTCCCTAGTTGTCTTCAAAGCAGTGGATCGTGCAGGGTCCTTCTAGCTGTTCTCTGACCATGAGCTTGCTAGATCCGGCATGCCGTTTCCTCCTTGAGATTCGGAAGAACAACGCGTGGTCCGCTGGGTGTTCGTGAACTCGCGGGTCGATTTCGATCCCTTCGCTTAGATTCTGGTTCCTTATGAGATTGGCGAATTCGTCTGGCTTTCGATCTGGGTCGTAGTATTCGCCGGTCTGAGTCTCGGAGTCGCTGTGCTGGAGGGCGGTGGCTGTCCGCACGGCGGCAAGTCGTCGAGTGGTCGGCGATCGCGTGGCTGTATAGTTCGACTCGTCGACTGGAGTCGCTTCATAGAATCCTCGCGTCTGTCTTCTGGGTCATCGACTTCTTCCTCGTTGGCGATGGTCTTGGCGATCGCTGATCTCGAGCTCGGAACCGATGTCTTGTTGTGCGGCGGGTGCCTGGGCGGCGATGGGTTGTCGAGTGATCGGCGGGTTCTCTGCTTCGTGCTGCAGCTCGTCGATCGGGATCTCCGTGTAGAACCCTCGCGCCTTTCTTTTGGGTCGTCGAGTTCTCCTTCTCTGGCGGTGGGCTCGGTTTCCACCGTAGTATTGGTCTTGGCACGGCTGCAGACTGAGCGATCTCGCTGGGGCGGCAGAGATGTTTGCCGTGATCTTGAATTCTTCGGGTGGATTGCATCTGGTTCTTACTCTTGGGTTGTGGCTTGCTGGAGACGGAACCGCCGAGATCGTAATTCCAACCTGTGTAGTTTCCACAGACGGCGCCAAATTACGGGGATGTACCCCGGCAAATCCCATGGTCAGGGACCCTGGGTTAGTTATGAGAGGCACAGGTTGGACGATAGCTCGTCAGCTAACAGGAGGATACGTTCCTGCTCGATGTTATTGATTGGATATGGCGATTACAGGGGAGCCAAGGCTAATGCGCACAAGGCTAGGGTTACAGATTGTGTATTGCTTGTCCCTTGACGTCTCCCCTCCTAGCCTTTATATACTAGTCTAGGTCTCGGGGAGTCCGTCCTGGATTACAGATGAGGTTTCCTAACCCTGATCTTGTTCCGTACGGTAAGTTTGCACCTTCCTTATGAGTCACGGACTCCTACGTCGGTGCCACTAGTGGGCCAAGGCTGGGCCCAGGCGGCATCTTTGTGGGCCTTCTGTCTTCGGGTACACCGGGTAGGCTCATCCATAGGAGTCGTGGGGTCACCCCCTCGTCAATAACCAAACCCCCATACACTCCTCCTCGGGGTACTTGTCTCTTTGTGAACCTCCTGATTAGATTGAGAGTTACCGATAATAAGTGCATGAGTTCTTCGGACTAATGTGAGTATTCGAAAGTTGACACTTCCACCCACCTATACTTTTTCTAGCCTCTTCGGTACCGTGCATTGCCCTTTCTCACCTTGAGAGTTGGCGCATACTTCGCCGGTGCATCCAAACCCTTGGCACGATACGCTCTGTCATCATAAGCCTCCTTATATCTTTCCTCAAAACAACCACCATACCTACCTACAAGGCATTTCCATAGCCTTTCCGAGATACATTGCCATGCAACATCCACCTTCTCATGACTTGATCTTCATGTCGTACATGCTACTTGCTTGATCGATGAGCCGCATGCTACTTGGGCCTTGCCCTAATCATTGCTGCATGACGCGCTAGTATCATTGCATATCCTGCTATCCTGGCAGAGGCATACATTTGCATCATGATAGTTATATCTTCTTTATGTGAGTACCTTTGTAAAGTGTGAAAGATCTCCTATATTCTTGTAAAATATAGAGTGTTTCCCCTAAAGTGAGGAAAATATCCCAAAGAGGACAAAATCAAAAGATCCCAAAGAGGACAAATGAGAGTTAAATATAAAGAGCCATTGAGGCCACCAAAAAAATACAAAAAATAGAAAAAAGAGAAAAAGAAAAATAAAAAGAGAGAAGGGGGCACACTACTATTCCTTTTGAGAGATCCACACTAGTACTTCATCCTCTATCCCTTGTACTCCATAGAGATCATCATCATGCATATAGCTATGTGGGGACCTTCACACTATAGAACTTGGCTTGTATATTCCAATGATGAGCCTCCTCAAACGAGCTCTAGGTCTTCTTGAGCAAGCACGTTAGATGCACCCCCACTAGTTCCCTTGGAGAGCTTTTAGCTCACATGTGCATCCGTTGCATGGAAATCCCTATTCCTCACATCATATCTATCATATGGCCTTCTCTCGACTATGATTGTCCTCATTGATGTGAGCCTTTCACACCTTTTGGTCTTCCTCCTCCACCTTCTTTCTGTTTCTCCTTTTAGGTGTCAACTTTCTTGCTCACGCTCATCCATTGCATGAGTGCTCAAAATATCGAAAGGGAGTGGATCAGTTTGACTTGTACCTGGCTAGTGGTTTGGGGACGAGTCAAGATATGAATCCAAAGGAGACTAAGTGTGAAACTTTAGTAGATAGTTGTTCTCAACAACCTTTTTTCTCTCTCTTTTCCCAGTCCCCTGCTTGCACGCAAACACCATCTGGAGACATTCGAGTCACGGACAGCGAGAGCTCTTGCACCTTTTGTTCTTTTGTTGCTTGTGTCAATGCTAATATAGACTCTTGCTTGTTAAGACTTGAATTGAATTGCATGCTTTAATTGCTTTACTTAAAAGTCCTTATATGGTTGTGTGGCATGTCACCACAGAAATTATGCTTGTTATCATTTACCTACTAGAGGACGAGCAGGAATTAAGCTTGGGGATGTTGATACGTCCCAAACGTATCTATAATTTCTGCTTGCTCCATGCATGTTTTGTGTGACTTTGCCATGATTTGCTTGAACTTTCATACACTTTTGAGCATATTTGGACTAATCTATTAACCCAGTGCACCCAGCTGCTAGTTGCTGTTTTCTGCTGTTTTTGTATTTCAGGTTTTTTGACCATTAAAAGTGCTCCAAAAAATACGGAAAAATCAGATAAAAAATCAGCGACCCGGAAGCTTCCGGAATCACCTAGGTAGCGGAGGGGGCCACCACCAGGAGACCAGGAGGGTCCCTGGCGCGACCCCACCCTAGGCCGCGCCAGGAGGCCTCCTGGTGGGTCCCCTCGACACCTCCCTCCGCCTATATTAATCCTTCAGGGTGGAAACCCCTAATATCGATCTCTTTTCCGCGAACTCGCCTCTGTACCGCCGCCGCTGCCATTTCAAGATCGGGGTTGCCTAGAGAAGTTGCCACGGCACCCTGCCGGGAGGTGGAACCCCCTCCGGGAGACCATCCGTAGCCATGGACGCCTCCCGGATGTGCCGTGAGTAGTCCCCCTTGGACCATGGGTCCGTGACCAGTAGCTATGTGATGTACCTCTCCCCTCTTTGTGCTTCCACTTTCGAGACCTCGTGAGCTGCCTCACATGATCGAGGCACTTTTGTAATTTCTGCTGTTGCTATGCTGAGTTTGCTGGGATCTGATGGATTATGAGACTATGTTCAGATTGTGATGAGTAATATATTTGGTTCTTCTCTTTTATATTTTTTCTTGAGTAAATTCTTGCATGTTCTCCGTTGCAGTATTTTGCTTTGGCCAAGTAGTTTGCTTGCAACTCCAAGAGGGAGTGTTATGCTTGATTGTGGGTTCAGCCCCCTGATGTCTAGCTTGAGTGACAGAAACATGAGACTAGGGGATGTGCTGTTGCCACCAGGGATAAAACAACGGTGCTTGTACCCGCGGGTGCAAGGATTGTTTACTTTACGCAAAGTTCTTTTAATACATTTGTCTGTTGCTTTGAGTTTACACTTTGGGTGGGATTCGCAACTTAATACCAACGAGATGTTCTGGATAGATATCTCAAGGTGGATGATTCGTAGTAGATGCAGTTGGATTTCGGTCTACTTACCTTGGCGTACTGCCCATTGCTTTTGAGCCCTTCCTTTCTTTGCAGCATAGTTAGCATTGCGGTGCCTTCATAATTCTGTCAATTGCCCAGCTGTGATTTGTTTACCTCTCTAGCACTTTTATCGTCTTTTGGGAGAGAGACATCACTAGTGAAAATCACGGGACCCCGGTCCATCTTCACATTATTGTTTACACCCTTAGTTTACTTTCAGTCTTTACTTTCAGTTCCACTTTTATCTCTTGCATTGATCCTTTGTAAACAGCAAGGCCGGAGGAATTGACAACTCCTCTGTACTCGTTGGGAGCAAAGTTATTTGTATCTGTGTGCAGGTCCACGTCAAGCGCCGTGACACCTACTTGTATCTCTTGGATTCCTAATGGTTCGATACTCAACCTTAGCATCTTTGCTAAGGGAAACTTGCTGCTACACTGCATCTCACCTTCCACTTGGGGTAACCAACGAGGAGAGTTGCCACTCTGTATTAGCTAGGCGCACCCATGCCAGTTCCTCCTTAGGGGTTTGCAGATTAGACATGCAATCCCAAGAAAAACATGTCCAATATAAGAAGATCATGAATTACCTACTACTTCCTCATGAGCTAAGACATAGGCACAATACAAGGGGTATACTATTTTGAAGGTTTAAAGATAGCACATGAATAATATACTTTAGGAGTGGCGGTGAAATACCATGAATAGGAAAGGTATGGTGGATTCTTTGGAAGGTTGAGGTTTAAAGGTATGGGTGCACAAGTAGTAATCCCGCTTACTACAGGGTTTGGCTAGCAGATGCTTTTAAAAGTAGACAAATGATGTTGACTTGGATGCAAAACAATATAAAGTCTACATTAAGAATTGGCATAAAACATCAACATGTCTTCCTTGTTAGCATAACACTTCAAGCATAAGAATATAAAGGTTTTGGCTATGTCTCTACTAGAAAAACTCATGCTTGTTGTTATGACCAAAGCTATGTTTTCCAAGATTAAATAAAGTTTTCAAAGCCATACCTGATATATAAGATCAATACTCCCATAAGAATCATCATATAAGGTCGATTGCGTGAACAGAACACCGAGTGCAGCGAAGAAATCAATAGACTTCTCATTAGTATTCCATCATAGACACTACACACTCACGGATACAAAAATCTCCACATAGGAGTGATAGACCTCAATTCAAACACCTGTTTTATAAGATAACTTCCCTAGACAAGATACGACACTAAACTCGACCACAAACGACAAAGATAAAGATAAATATACCGGGCACTACCCCAAGCTTGGAACAAGCTAAGGGGATGCCATTACCCATGAAGATTTATTCATCATCCTTGTTCTTGTTCCTCAAGTAATCCTTGGCGAAAATCTTCCATGGTAGAGGTCCTCCCTCCACACAAGATTCTTCAGTCTCCAAGATCCTGCTTTTAGCTGATAATCCCATGCGTAAAAACTTTAGTTCATACTCACAGTTCAGGTTTTGGAGGTCATAGATGTGTCCTTGAAGCTCGAACACTTTGGCATCCAATGCGGATATTCTTGCGTGCACTTCCTTCACCTCCTCCTCATATTGTTTCTTCAGCTTAGTGATGATGTCAAAGTTGGCCTCAACACTGATACGTCCCAAACGTATCTATAATTTCCGCTTGCTCCATGCATGTTTTGTGTGATATTGCTATGTTTTAGATACACTTTCATACACTTTTGATCATATTTGGACTAACCTATTAACTCAGTGCACCCTAGTGGCAGTTTCTATTTTCTACTGTCTTTTTATTTCAGGTTTTTCCATTATGTAAAATGCCAGAAAAATTCCGAAAAAATCCAATACAAAATCAGCGCAACGGAAGCTTCCGGAGCCCCAAAGGAGGGCCCGGGGCGCACCTAGTGCCTAGGAGGCCAAGGGGCGCAGCTCCACCCTAGGCCGCGCCAGGGGGGGGGGTGCCTGCACCCCTTGGTGGCCCCTGGCTGCCCCCCTTCTCCTATATATTTCCTTCGCCCCTAAACCTGCGAAGAAAGAACCCTTTTCCGGGATCTCGCCTCTGTTCCACCGCCGCCGCGCTTCCAAGATCGGGAGCACCAGAAGACCTCTTCCCGGCACCCTGCCGGAGGAAAGATTGACCTCCGGGAGCATCTCCACCACCATGGACGCTTCCCGGATGATCCATGAGTAGTCCACCTTGGACCATGGGTCCATGATCAGTAGCTATGTGATGTTCTCCTCCCCTATTTGTTCTTCATGGTTTAGACCTTGTGAGCTGCCCTACATGATCAAGGCACATATGTAATTCTTTCTGTTGTTGCTATCTGAGTTTGCTGGGATCTGATGGATTATGAGACTATGTTCAGATTGTGATTGAGTAATATATTTGGTTCTTCTCTTTTATATTTTTACTCTTGAGTAATTCTTGCATGTTCTCCGTTGTTGTTTATTCCTTTGGCCAAGTAGTAGGTAGTGACTCCAAGAGGGAGCGTTATGCTTGATTGTGGGTTCATGCCCCCTGACGACTAGCTTGAGTGACAGAAACATGAGTCTAGGGGATGTGATGTTGCCACAAGGGGGAAAACAACAGTGCTTGTAACCGCGGTTGCAAGAATTGTTTACTTTACGCAAAGTGCTTTTTAATGTAGTTGACTGTTGCTTTGGGTTTAGACTTAGGGTGGGGCTCGAAACTTAATACCAGCGAGATGTTCTAGATAGATATCTCAAGGTGGATGATTAGTAGTAGATGCAGATGGATTTCGGTCTACTTATTTTGGCGTACTGCCCATGTTTTTGAGCCTCTTCCTTTCTTTGTAGCATAGTTAGCATTGTTTTGCGCCCGTAATCCTGTCAATTGCCCAGTTGTGATTTGTTTACCTCGCATAGAAGTTTTATCGTCTTTTGGGAGAGAGACATCACTAGTGAACATCATGGGACCCCGGTCCATATTTCCACCACTGTTTACACCCTCAATTTACTTCTTGCTTTTACTTTCTAGTTGCAGTTATCACCACTATTATCCTTTATTTGTTGTGTTGATCCTTTGTAAACAACAAGGCCGGAGATATTGACAACCTCTCTGAACTTTTTGGGAGCAAAGTTATTTGTATTTGTGTGCAGGTCCAGGCGAAGCAAGTGATACATCGCCTCACTTGACAAACCAC
The DNA here is from genome assembly GCA_950022295.1 of Bromus sterilis. Classification (NCBI taxonomy): domain Eukaryota; kingdom Viridiplantae; phylum Streptophyta; class Magnoliopsida; order Poales; family Poaceae; genus Bromus; species Bromus sterilis. The sequence goes on along the minus strand of OX465596.1, from coordinate 149,519,349 downwards.
CTACTTGTCGTTGTCGGAGTCCTACAGGAGACAAACCCTATGCTCTACGTTAGGAGAAATTTGCTGCTATCCTACATCTCACCTTCCACTTGGGGTAAAAAACGAAGGGCGAGAAGCTATTATCATCTCTAGTGCATCAAACACCATGCTCGATCATCAACTTGTACTTTAAGACTTCTTGCTGCACTTCTTCCAGCCTGGCCTTGGTGCTCCCCTCCTTAACAGGTCCCTTTAGATCTTCTTGATGAAGGGCACCATCCTCCACCCAAAGCGTTTGAGGATGCCTCTTCACCTTTGCGACGTACGGGTTGATGACGTTCGTGAGGAACTTGTCCTTGGGGGCACTTGGGGAAGCCATGGCACCTAGGTTTTGCTGAAAGTTTTCCTGGCAATAACAGATCGAAAAGAGAGCGCATGAAATCAGAAGATACAAAGACGGGACGATTCGGGTAAATATATAGCAAAAAGTTTTGCAAAAAAGGAAGGTAACAAGCCAAAATGGGGTCAGAGACGGACTCCGGGGCTCCCAGGCAGCCTGCTGGTGCGGCTAGGGAGCAGGTCGCGTGATACGTCCCAAACGTATCTATAATTTCTGCTTGCTCCATGCATGTTTTGTGTGATATTGCTATGATCTAGATACACTTTCATACACTTTTGATCATATTTGGACTAACTCATTAACTCAGTGCACCATAGTGCCAGTTCCTGTTTTCTTCTGTTTTTCTATTCCAGGTTTCCCCATATTAAAAATGCTCCAAAAATTAGGAAAAAATTGGATAAAATATCAGCACAATAGAAGCTTCCAGAATTACAAAAGTGGGGCCAGAGGGCCACCACCAGGGACCCAGGCGGTCACCTGGCGCGGCCTAGGGCTTGGCCGCGCCAAGGGGGCGCCTGGACCCCTGGTGGCACCCATGGCTGCCCCCTTCGCCTATATATTCTTCGTGACGCAAAACCTTCGAGGATAGAACCCCTTTTCGCGATCTCGCCTCTGTTCCGCCGCTGCCGCGCTTCCAAGATCGGGAGCGCTAGCAGCCCTCTTCCCGGCACACTGCCGAAGGGAGGATTGACCTCCGGGAGCTTCCCCTCCACCATGGTCGCTTCCCGGATGTGCCGTGAGTAGTCTCCCTTGGACCATGGATCCCAGTAGCTATGTGATGTTCTCCTCCCCTCTTTGTTCTTCATGGTTTAGACCTCGTGAGCTGCCCTACATGATCGAGGCACATATGTAATTTTCTGCTGTTGCTATGCTGAGTTTGCTGGGATCTGATGGATTATGAGACTATGTTCAAATTGTGATTGAGTAATATATTTGGTTCTTATCTCTTATATTTTTGTTCCTAAGTAATTCTTGCATGTTCTCCGTTGCTGTTTATTGCTTTGGCCAAGTAGTAGGTAGTGACTCCAAGAGGGATGTTATGCTCGATTGTGGGTTCATGCCCCCCGATGACATGCTTGAGTGACAGAAACATGAGTCTAGGGGATTTGCTGTTGCCACAAGGGGGAAAACAACGGTGCTTGTAACCGCGGTTGCAGGGATTGTTTACTTTACGCAAACTTCTTTTTAATGTAGTTGTCTGTTGATTTGGGTTTACACTTTGGCTGGGGCTCGCAACTTAATACCAGCGAGATGTTCTGGATAGATATCTCAAGGTGGATGATTAGTAGTAGATGCAGTTGGATTTCGGTCTACTTATTTTGGCGTACCGCCCATGCTTTTGAGCCGCGTCCTTTCTTTGTAGCATAGTTAGCATTGCGGTGCGTTTTTAATCCAGTCAATTGACCAACTGTAATTAGTTTACCTTGCATAACATTTTTATCGTCTTTTGGGAGAGAGACATCACTAGTGAACATCACGGGACCATGCATGTTCCATATTCTTATAACTGTTTACACGCTCTTTTATTTTCCTGCTTTATTTTCTAGATGCCATCACCATTATCATTATCCCTTGTGTTTGATCGTTTGTAAACAACAAGACTAGAGAGATTGACAACCTCTTAGAACTTAGTTGGGAGCAAAGTTATTTGTGTCGTGTGCAGGTCCAGGCGAAGCAAGTGATTCTTTTCAGACGACACATCACTTGCCGAACCACCTACTTATCATTGCCAGAGTCCTACTGGTTCGATACTCAACCTTGGCATTCACCAAGGGAAAATTTCTGCTATCCTACATCTCACCTTCCACTTGAGGTAACGAACGAAGGGCGAGAAACCATTATCATCATCTCAACCATCAAGCAAATTTCTGGCGCCGTTGCCGGGGACTCCGAGAGCTAAGATAGGGGAGTTGCACACTATCTTTTACCTTTGCTTTTTAGTCTTGTTAGTTTACATTTCAGTTTTTATCTTTGTGTCCTATATCAAAAATCACAAAAAAATCTGCCACATTTGCTGCTGCTATGGGTTCCACTGAAAACACCAACTTGTGTGACTTCACTAGTCACAACAACAAAGACTTTATCTGCACTCCTATTGCCACACCTGCCACTTCAGCTACCTCTTATGAAATTTAACCTGCTTTGCAAAACATTGTTATGAGAGATCAATTCTATGGTGCTGGAGATGCTGCTGCTTTACACTTGAACAATTTTGTTATGTGATATGCAAAAGTATAAAGAAGTAGAAGGTGATGTTGTTAAGCTTCAGCTTTTTTCCTTTCTCCTTGAGAGAAGGAGCTAAAATCTAGTTTCAATCTTTGCCTAGGAATATCATAGATTCTTGGGATAAGTGCAAAGATGCTTTTATTGGGAAGTACTACCCACCTGCTAAAATTATCCAATTGAGACGTAACATTATGAATTTTAAGAAATTGGATAATGAACACGTTGCCCAAGCTTGGGAATGAATGAAATCTCTTGTTAAGAAATTCCCTACACATGGTTTGACTACTTGGATGGTTATCCAAACTTTTTATGCAGGCATGAACTTTACCTCACGGAACCTGTTAGATTCGGCTGCGGGAGGAACCTTTATGTCAACTACAGTTGGTGCTGCCACAAAACTTCTCGATGAGATGATGACCAACTATTCCCAATGGCACACAGAACGAGCTCCAACAGGTGATACGTCCAAAACGTATCTATAATTTCTGCTTGCTCCATGCCTCTTGTGTGTGATATTGCTATGATATTGATGAACTTCCATACACTTTTGATCATATTTGGACTAACCTATTAACTCAGTGCACCCCAGTGCCAGTTCCTGTTTTCTTCTGTTTTTCTATTTCAAGTTTCCCCCATATTAAAAGTTCCAGAAAAATTCCGGGAAAAATATAGGAAAAATCAGCGTACCGGAAGCTTCGCGAAGATCCCGAGAGGGGCCAGAGGGGAGCCAGGGAGACCCCAAGCGGCCAGAGGGCGCGACCCCACCCCTGGCCGCGCCAGGGGGGCGCCTGGAGCCCTTGGCCCACCTCTGGATGCCCCCCTTCGCCTATTTATTCCCTGTGACGAGAAACCCTCGGGGACGGAACCCTTTTCGCGATCTCTCCTCTGTTCCGCCGCCGACGCGCTTCCAAGATCGGGAGCACCAGAAGAACTCTTCCCGGCACCCTGCCGGAGAGAGGAATCACCTCCGAGAGCTTCTCCACCACCATGGATGCTTCCCGGATGAACCGTGAGTAGTCCACCTTGGACCATGGGTCTATGATCAGTAGCTATGTGATGTTCTCCTCCCCTCTTTGTTCTTCATGGATTAGACCTCGTGAGCTGCCCTACATGATCGAGGCACCTATGTAATCTTTCTGCTGTTTCTATGCTGAGTTTGCTGGGATCCAATGGATTATGAGATTATGTTCCGATTGTGATTGAGTTATATATTTGATTCTCTTCTTTTATATTTATGTTCTTGAGTAATTCTTGCATGTTCTCCGTTGCTGTTTATTGCTTTGGCCAAGTAGTAGGTAGTGACTCCAAGAGGGAGCGTTATGCATGATTGTGGGTTCATGCCCCCCGATGACTAGCTTGAGTGACAAAAACATGAGTCTAGGGGATGTGCTGTTGCCACAAGGGGGAAAACAATGGTGCTTGTACTTGCGGGTGCAAGGATTGTTTACTTTACGCAAAGTTCTTTAATGCAGTTGTCTGTTGCTTTGAGTTTACACTTTGGGTGGGATTCACAACTTAATACCAACGAGATGTTCTGGATAGATATCTCAAGGTGGATGATTAGTAGGTAAATGCAGATGGATTTCGGTCTACTTGTCTTGGCGTACCGCCCATGCTTTTGAGCCTCTTCCTTTCTTTATAGCATAATTAGCATTGGTTTGCGCACATAATCATGTCAATTACCCAACTGTAATTTGTTTACCTCGCGTGGCTATTTTATCGTCTTTTGGGAGAGAGACATCACTAGTGAATACCATAGGACCCCGGTCCATATTTCCAACACTGTTTACATCTTCAATTTACTTTCAGTATTATCTTTTCCGTAGCTATCACTATCATTATTATCCTGTGCGTTTTATCCTTTGTAAACAACAAGGCCGGAGGAATTGACAACTCCTCTGTACTCGTTGGGAGCAAAGCTATCTGTTGTGTGTGCAGGTCCAGGGAAAGCAAGTGATTATCATAAAACGACGCCTCACTTGCCGAACCACCTACTTGTCAATCTTGGAGTCCTATGGATTCGATACTCTAAACCTTAGCATCTTCGTTAAGGGAAATTTTCCGCTACGCTACATCTCACCTTCCACTTGGGGTAACCAACGAGGGACGAGAAGCTATCTCGTGTATCAAGCAAATTTCTGGCGCCGTTGCCGGGGAGTCCGAAGCGTAGCAGAAGAGTGGCCCCGCCAACCGCCCAAATTTCTGGCGCCGTTGCCAGGGACTCCACTCTTCTAGATAGGGGAGTTGCACACTATATTTTATCTTTGCTTTTTAGTCTTGTTAGTTTACCTTTCAGTTTTTGCTTTTGTGTCCTTTATCAAAAGTCCAAAAAAAATATTATGTCTATTTCCTTACTTGGCAATCAATGTCTAACTTCTTTGAAACTAGATCTTATTGGCATGGACGATTCACCGTGGATCAACAAAAGTGGTACAAGGAACACCGCTTGTCTCAAAAGGGGATACACTTATGGAAACAAATACACCAGTTGTATGAGTATGCTAGAAACTTGTGCTCAACATATAATATATCTTTCTGCAGGGATGAATCTTGGTGCTTTATGAGGCACAAACACCTTTCTTTCCAATGTGAGTACAATGTTGATGAAACCTTAGCTTCTTATGCTAAGGGAAACTATGATTTTTATGATGAAGAGCCAATAGAAGAATTTGTTGCTTATAAGGGTGCCTATGAAATTACTTCTCTTCTTAGAAATATTGATGATGCCCCTTACAAATCTGAGAGTCTTTCTATACTTAACCATTGTTTGGAAAATTATGATGCAAATTATTATATTACTGATCATCTTGAGAGAATCTCTCCCCCAAAGGAAGAGACTAATGTTTTGCAGGACTCTATGAAAGAAGAAATTGATGAAACCGAAAGCTCCTTGGATGAAAAAGAGGAGGAGAGTGACGAACAAAAGGAGGAAGAATGGAGCCATCCATGTCTACCTTCTAATGAGAGTAACTCTTTGAATCTTACCTTATACGAGTGTTATGACCCTATGGATTCTTTTGAAATATCCCTTTTTGATGAAGTTGATGCCTTCTATGCTTATGGCCATGATGCCACTTAGGATGATGCTTACGGAGATGAACTTTCTATAGTTCCTCATGTTAAGCATGAAATTGTTGCTATTGTACCCACACTTGATTTTCCTATTATCCTTTTCAAATCTCCAAATATCCCGGAGAGTTTTGTCCTTATTAAACGTCAATGTGACGGGTTGCATTTATCTTATGATCCTAAATACCGTGTTGAAAACTATACACGTGTGCTTGCAGGTCATGAACAACATGATTTACGTGATAGTTATATTCTTGATGTTGTTAATGATACTACTGAAAGTTACTTTGAGAGAGGAAAGCTTGGTTCTCAAATCTTTCATGTTACAAAAACACCTCTCTTTTTGATGAAAATTTTAAAGTTGCTCTTGTTCCACCTTCCTATGCTTGTCACTTTGTGCTTCTTTGATTTATTTTCTTATAAGATGCCTATGCATAGTAAGTTGGTTAGGCTTAAATGTGTTTCATATTTTCTTCTTGATGCTCTCTGTTGCTTCAAGTCCTTATTCTTATGAGATCATCTTTTGTAATCTTTATGCCTAGCTTAAAGGCATAAAAGAAAGCGCTTTCGGGAGGCAGCCCGCAACGAATTTAGGATTTCCTTTTTGTTTGTCTTCTGTTTTTAGTGGTCTTGATGATTGTTAATACTGTATAAACATCATTATATCTTTACTTTTCAAGCTTTGTGCCTTTTATAGCCTCATACGGCAAGGGAAGTGAAAGTTGTGACATGCTGTCCAGAAAACAGATTCTGTCCTCGTGATTAGAAAAATCAGCGAAAAATCCCAGTTCATCTTTTTGAGCTGAATTTTTTACACAGCATGCTCTATAAAATTACGAAACTTTCTTATGTTCTGAGTTTTTTTGATTTGAGTTGCAGAAGTATCCCTAAAAAATTCATAACTACATGCTGGTATGTTTTTCACAGATTCTGTCCTGTTTTGCCTTTTCTTCGTTTTGCAAACCTTAAGCTTGCCTTTTCTTTGCAAAAACTTTTTGGAAATCTTGAGAAACAGTAGCTCTTCAAGATTATCTTTATTTCCAGTAGAGAAAAAATATTTTATTATGGGTACTAACCTCGCTAATCGGATTATGATGAGTTATGTATGAAGGGAGTTTTCAAGTGTGCGAGGGAAGATGATGAAAGAAGATTAAGAAGTGTCAAGTGTTCAAGCTTGGGTATGCCCCCGTGCATCCCCTTCTCCATCAACAATTATCAGTTCGTCTCTCGTTTCACTATATTTTTATCACTTCATGCATTATGTGCTATTCTTGGAGCTTCTCGCTCTTAGGTTTTATTTTTAGTTTTCTTTAGCGTTGCTTGTTGTTCATAACAAGTTACAACCCAACTTTCTTTGTGTGGGAGAGAAACATGCTCCACTTCACTCTAGAACACAACATAGGATTTTCATGCTTATCTTTGCTGTGTGTGTTCTTTATCTTTTCGTAGCTACTTCCATGTTTAGCTCTTAGTTTTCATGTTTATCTTTTCAAAGAGCTTTTGTTTAGTTTGTTGCTGGAACTCTCTTGAGTTTTCATGTTATCTTGTTTAGAGAGTTTGCCTGTTGCACTGAGTTTTGTGTCTTGACTTGAAGTAGGTAATTGAGGTTGCTATTCTTTTTGTAGTAGTAACTTGCAATAGTTTTGAGGTGTTGTTTTGAGTAATGTTTGAACTTTTGGTGTCAAGAGCTTTAGCCTATTAGTGATAGATGTCTTATTTTGGGCAATCCGTGTTTATTTTCAAAACCTACAAATTAGTTGAGAACTCTAGATACTAGATGGATCACTACTCTTCTGAGGGGTCGAATATTAGAGTACACTCACGTACCATGAGTCGAGGATGCGCAAGCATAACCAAACCCCCATACACTCCTCCTCGGGGTACTTGTCTCTTTGTGAAACCTCCTTATTAGATTGAGAGTTACCGATAATAAGTGCATGAGTTCTTCGGACTAATGTGACTATTCAAAAGTTGACACTTTCACCTTCCCATATTTTTCTAGCCTCTCCTGTGCCGTGCATTGCTTTCTTCTCACTCCGAGAGTTAGCGTCCACCTTCGCTGGTACATCCAAACCCTTGGCACGATACGCTCTGTCATCATAAACCTCCTTATATCCTTCCTCAAAACAACCGCCATACCTACCAATCAAGGCATTTCCATAGCCTTTCCGAGATATATTGCCATGCAATATCCATCTTCTCATGACTTGATCTTCATGTCATACATGCTACTTGCTTGATCGATGAGCCGCATGCTAGTTAGGCCTTGCCCTAATAATTGCTACATGACGCGCTAGTATCATTGCATATCATGCTACACTGGCAGAGGCATACATTTGCATACATCATGATAGTTACATCTTCTTTATGATTTGAGTACTTTGTAAAGTGTGAAAAAACTTCTATACTTCTTGTAATATATAGAGTGTTGCCCCTAAAGTGAGGAAAAGATCCCAAAGTGGACAAAATCAAAAGATCCCAAAGAGGACAAATTAAAAGATCCCAAAGAGGACAAATGAGAGAAATAGAAAGAGCCAATGAGGCCACCAAAAAATACAAAAAATAGAAAAAAGAGAAAAAGAAATAAAAAGAGAGAAGGGGTCACACTACTATTCCTTCTGAGAGATCCACACTCGTACTCCTTCTTATATCTTGTACTCCATAGAGATTATCATTCATGCATATAGCTATGTGGGGACCTTCATACTATAGAACTTGGCTTGTATATTCCAACGACGAGCCTCCTCAAATGAGCTCTAGGTCTTCTTGAGCAAGCAAGTTGGATGCACCCCACTAGTTCCATTGGAGAGCTTTTAGCTCATATGTGCCTCCGTTGCATGGCAATCCCTACTCCTCACATCATATCTATCATTTGGCTTTCTCTCGCCTATGATTGTCCTCATTGATGTGAGCCTTTCACACCTTTTTGTTTTCCTCCTCCACCACATTCTCTCTTTGCCATCCTAAGTGTCAACTTTCTTGCTTACGCTCATCCATTGCATGAGTGCTCAAATGTCGAAAAGGAGTGGATCATTTTGACTTGTACCTGGCTAGTGGTCTGGGGATGAGTCAAGATAAGATTCCAAAGAAGACCAAGTGTGAAAATTTAGTAGATTGAGTTCTCGACACAAAAATAATTTTCCTCGTATATCCCTATCCCCTTTCTTGCACGCAAACACCATTTGGAGACATTCGAGTCACGGACAGTGAGAGCTCTTGCACCTTTATGTTCTTATGTTGCTTGTTTCAATGCTAAATATAGACTCTTGCCTGTTATGACTTGAATTGAATTACATGCCTTGATTGCTTTACTTAAAAGTTCTTATATGGTTGTTAGCACGTCACCACAGAAATTATGCTTGTTATCATTTACCTACTCGAGGACGAGCAGGAATTAAGCTTGGGGATGTTGATACGTCCAAAACGTATCTATAATTTCCGATTTCTCCATGCCTCTTTTGTGTGATATTGCTATGATATTGATGAACTTCCATACACATTTGATCGTATTTGGACTAACCTATTAACTCAGTGCACCCCAGTTCCAGTTCCTATTTTCTACTGTTTTTCTATTTCAGGTTTCCCCCATATTAAAAGCGCCAGAAAAATTCCGGGAAAAATATAGGAAAAATCAGCGTACCGGAAGCTTCGCGAATATCCCGAGAGGGGCCAGAGGGGAGCCAGGGGGCCCCCAGGCAGCCAAAGGGAGCGGCCCCACACCTGGCCGCGCCAGGGGGCGCCTGGAGACCCTGGACCACCTCTGGCTGCCCCCTTCGCCTATTTATTACCCGTGACGAGAAACCCTCGGGGACGGAACCCTTTTTCGCGATCTCTCCTCTGTTCCGCCGCCGCCACGCTTCCAAGATCAGGAGCACCAGAAGACCTCTTCCCGGCACCCTGCCGGAGAGAGGAATCACCTCCGGGAGCTTCTCCACCACCATGGATACTTCCCGGATGAACCGTGAGTAGTCCACCTTAGACCATGGGTCTATGATCAGTAGCTATGTGATTTTCTCCTCCCCTCTTTGTTCTTCATGGATTAGACCTCGTGAGCTTCCCTACATGATCGAGGCACTTATGTAATCTTTCTGCTGTTGCTATGCTGAGTTTGCTGGGATCCGATGGATTATGAGATTATGTTCAGATTGTGATTGAGTTATATATTTGATTCTCTTCTTTTATATTTATGTTCTTTTGTAATTCTTACATGTTCTCTCCGTTGTTGTTTATTGCTTTGGCCAAGTAGTAGGTAGTGACTCCAAGAGGGAGCGTTATGCATGATTGTGGGTTCATGCCCCCCGATGACTAGGTTGAGTGACAGAAACATGAGTCTAGGGGATGGGTTGTTTCCACAAGGGGGAAAACAACGGTTCTTGTACTTGCGGGTGCAAGGATTGTTTACTTTACGTAAAGTTCTTTAATGCAGTTGTCTGTTGCTTTGAGTTTACACTTTGGGTGGGATTCACAACTTAATACCAGCGAGATGTTCAGGATAGATATCTCAAGGTGGATGATCAGTAGGTAGATGCAGATGGATTTCGGTCTACTTGTCTTGGCGTACCGCCCATGCTTTTGAGCCTCTTCCTTTCTTTATAGCATAATTAGCATTGGTTTGCGCACATAATCCTGTCAATTGCCCAGCTGTAATTTGTTTACCTCGCATGGCTATTTTATCGTCTTTTGGGAGAGAGACATCACTAGTGAACATCATAGGACCCCGGTCCATATTTCCAACACTGTTTACATCTTCAATTTACTTTCAGTATTTACTTTTCCGTAGCTATCACTATCATTATTATCCCGTGCATTTTATCCTTTGTAAACAACAAGGCCGGAGGAATTGACAACTCCTCTGTACTCGTTGGGAGCAAAGCTATCTATTGTGTGTGCAGGTCCAGGCAAAGCAAGTGATTATCATAAAACGACACCTCACTTGCCGAACCACCTACTTGTCGATCTTGGAGTCCTACGGGTTCGATACTCTAAACCTTAGCATCTTCGCTAAGGGAAATTTGCCGCTACGCTACATATCACCTTCCACTTGGGGTAACCAACGAGGGACGAGAAGCTATCTCGTGTATCAACAGGTAGGAAGGTAAACTCTGTCGAGGAGATTACCTCCCTAAATGAAAATGTTGACTTGATTATGTCTTAATTACGAAGCAACCCTCTATTGATCTTCATGATGCTCCTTTAAATTCTTTGGTTGCTCAGGAACAAGTAGATGTGAACTTTACTGCTAGAAACAACTTCAAGAATAATGCTTATAGGGGTAATTTTGCTAGAAATCCTAGACCGTTTCCATCCTACTATGGGAACAACAACACTTGTCCTAGCAAAAACTCCTATAATCCAACTTACTAGGAAAGAGACCTACCTAGCTATGAGAAACTGGTAGTAATAGAAAAGGCTACTAAGAATTATATGCATACCCAGTTCGAACAAAACAAAGCCTTCTCTATGCAATTAGGTGAGCACACTGCCATTCTGCAAAACATTAGTAAGCAACTTGAGAGACTGAACAGTGATATTTCTAATCTCCAAACTAGACTTACAACCACTGAAACCTATGTTTCAAATATGTCCCACACCCAGTCTACTTTGATAAATCAAATGGCAAACAAAGCTGAAGTTATTCCTATGGAAGATGATAGAATTAAGAGCCTTCCTACACACCACACAGTTGATACTATCCAAATTGTTGAGGACATCGAAACTATTAGCACCCAACACACTCCCAGTCCCATTGGACCCATTAATGGTGATGCTAATACCTCAACCGTAGAAGAAGAAACTCCTAGGAACATAGAGGGTTTCAAACAAGTGAGCCTAGATGAGACTACTACCACCTTTGGTAGTAGTGATATTGATTTTGACAGTTGTACCCTCTTTGTAGTTATTAGCTTGTTACACAAAATGTCTAGAGACCCCCACACTAGCACACTAAATCTTGTCTTCACGGAGCATATCACCAATGCTCTCATCAAATCTAGGGAGGATAAGCTTATAATAGAAGCCTCCATACCTAGGAAGCTAGATGATGGTTGGGACCCTATGATTAAAATTAAATTGAATAACTTCGCCTGCTATGCTTTATGTGACGTTGGAGCTAGTACCTCCGTCATGCCCAAAAGAATGTATGACATGTTTGAATTGAAGCCCTTTGAGACTTGTTCTTTTGGTGTTCGTCTCATTGCCTCTTCCATAAAGAAACCTTTGGGGAAGATTGATGATGTTCTTATCATTGTCAATGACAACTATGTTCGATTTTACTATTATGGATATAGAGTGTGAACCTTTATGTCCAATTATGTTGGAACGTCCTTTTCTTCGCACCGTTGGTTCTGTTATTGACATGAAAGAGGGGAATATAAAGTTTCAATTCCCTCTCAAAAAGGGGATGGAACACTTCTCTAAGAAGAAAATCAAGTTACCTTTTGAGTCTGTTACACGGGCTAGCTATTCTCTCTCTCTTTATAAAAGTTGATTCTTCTTTTGCTTTATGCCTAGCTTAAAGGCGTAAAAGAAAGCTCTTGTTGGGAGGCAACCCAAGATCTTTTTACTTCTGTTTTTAGTGGTCTTGATGATTGTTACTACTGTAGCAACATCATTGTATCTTTATTTTCAAGATTTGTGCCAAGTTATAGCCTCTTATGATAAGGGAAGCAAAAGTTGTGACATGCTGTCCAGAAAACAGATGATGTCTTCTTGACGGAAAAAATCGAAAAAAATCACCAGTTCATCTTTTTGAGCTGAATTTTTTACACAACGTGCTCTATACAATTGTGAAACTTTCGTATGTTCTGAGTTGCAGAAGTGCCCCGGAATTTTTTTTCTCTACTACCTGTTGTTCTGTTTTTCATAGATTCTGTCACGTTTTGCCTTTCTTTACTTTTGAAAACCTTAAGCTTTCTTTTTCTTTGCAAAAACCTCTTGGAAATCTTGAGAAACAGTACCTCTTCAAGAATATCTTTATATCTAGTGGTGAAAAATTATTTTATTAAGGGTACTAACCTCTCTAATCAGCTTCTGATGAGTTATGTATGAAGGGAGTTTTCAAGTGTGCGAGGGAAGATGATGAACGAAGATCCGGGAGTTTCAAATGCTCAAGCTTGGGGATGCCCCCATGCATCCCCAATAAATATTCAAGGAGACTCAAGCGTCTAAGCTTGGGTATGCCCTCGTGCATCCCCTTCTCCATCAACAATCATCAGTTCATCCTTCGTCTCACTATATTTTTATCACTTCATGCGTTATGTTCTATGCTTGGAGCGTCTCGCTCTTAGGTTTTATTTTTATTTTTATTTAGTTTTCCTTGCTGTTCGTAACAAGTTAGACCCCAGCTTACTTTTTGTGGGAGAGAAACATGCTCCACTCCAATCTAGAACACATCATAGAATTTTTCATGCTTATCTTTCTGCTGTTGTGTGTTCTTTATCTTTTCGTAGTTGCTGTCATGTTTAGTTTTAGTTTTAGTTTTTGCCTTTAGCAAGAGCCTTGGATTTTGTTTAGTTTGTTACTGGAACTCTCTTTAGTTTTCATGTTTATCTTAAGAGAGTTGGTTGTTGCACTGCATTGTGTCTTGTCTTGAAGTAGATAATTAGGTTGGTATTCAATTGTAGTAGTAACTTGAAATAGTTTTGAGGCATTGTTGTGAGTAATGTTTGAACTTTTGGTGTCAAGAGATCTAGCCTATTAGTGATAGGTGTCGTATTTTGGGAATCCGTGTTTATTTTCAAAACCTACAAAACTAGTTGAGAACTCTAGATACTAGATGGATCACTAATCTTTGGAGGGATCAAATATAGAGTACACTCACGTACCATGAGTCGAGGATGCGCAAGGATAACCAAACCCCCATAGACTCCTCCTCGGGGTACTTGTCTCTTTGTGAACCTCCTTATTAGATTGAGAGTTACTGATAATAAGTGCATGAGTTCTTCGGACTAATGTAAGTATTGAAAGTTGACACTTCCACCTCCTCCTATTTTCTAGCCTCTTCCGTACCGTGCATTGCCCTCTTCTCACTCCGAGAGTTGGCGTCCACCTTCGCCGGTGCATCCAAACCCTTGGCATGATACACTCTGTCATCATAAACCTCCTTATATCTTTCCTCAAAACATCCACCATACCTACCTATCAAGGCATTTCCATATCCTTTCCGAGATATATTTCCATGCAACATCCACCTCTTCATGACTTGATCTTCATGTCATACATGTTCCTGCCACACTGGCAAAGGCATACATTTGCATACATTGTGATAGCTACATCTTCTTTATGTTTGAGTACCTTGTAAGGAGTGAAGATTTTCTATACCTTCTTGTAAAATAGAGTGTTGCCCTTAAGTGAGGAAAAGATCCCAAAGAGGAAAAATGAGAGTTAAATAGAAAGAACCATTGAGGCCACCAAAATAATACAAAAAAATAGAAAAAAGAGAAAAAGGAATAAAAAGAGAGAAAGGGGAAACACTACTATTCCTTTTGAAAGATCCACACTCGTACTCCCTCTATACCTTTGTGCTCCATAGAGATGATCATTTATGCATATAGCTATGTGGGGACCTTCACACTATAGAACTTGGCTTGCATATTCCAAGGATGAGCCTCCTCAAACGAGCTCTAGGTCTTCATGTGCAAGTGATGTCACGAGATTTTACTTCTCGCCCCTCGTTGGTTACCCAAATTGGAAGGTGAGATGTAGCGTAGCGGTAATTTCCCTTTTTGAAGATGCTAAGGTTGAGTATCGAACCAGTAGGACTCCAAGATCGACAAGTAGGTGGTTAGGCAAGTGATGCGCCGTTGATAATCACTTGCTTCTCCTGGACCTGCACACACAACAAATATCTTGCTCCCAACGAGTATAGAGAGGTTGTCCATCCCTCCGGCCTTGTTGTTTACAAAGTATAAAACACACGGGATAATAATGATAGTGATAGCAACGGAAAAGTAAATACTGAAAGTAAATTGATAGTGGGTGTAAACAATATTAGAAATATGAACCGGGGTCCCATGATGTTCACTAGTGATGTCTCTCCCAAAAGACAATAAAATAGCCATGCGAGGTAAACAAATTACAACTAGGCAATTGACAGGATTATGTGTGCAAACCAATGCTAATTATGCTATCAAGAAAGGAAGAGGCTCAAAAGAATGGGCGGTACGCCAAGACAAGTAGACCGAAATCTATCTGCATCTACCTACTAATCATCCACCTTGAGATATCTATCCAAAACATCTCGCATGTATTAAGTTGCGAATCCCACCCAAAGTGTAAACTCAAAGCAACAGACAACTGCATTAAAGAACTTTGCGTAAAGTAAACAATCCTTGCACCCGCAAGTACAAGCACCGTTGTTTTCCCCCTTGTGGAAACAACACATCCCCTAGACTCATGTTTCTGACAGTCAAGCTAGTCATCGGGGGGCATGAACCCACAATCATGCATAACGCTCCCTCTTCGAGTCACTACCTACTACTTTGCCAAAGCAATAAACAGCAACGGAGAACATGCAAGAGTTACTTAAGAACATAAATATAAAAGAGGAGAATCAAATATATTACTCAAACACAATCTGAACATAATCTCATAATCCATCGGATCCCAGCAAACTCAGCATAGCAACAACAGAAATACTACATATGTGCCTCGATCATGTAGGGCAGCTCACGAGGTCTAATCCATGAAGAACAAAGAGGGGAGGACAACATGTAATAGCCCAGATTTCTCAAAAATAAAATTTTTGTTTTCGGTGTGAATTGTTTGATTGTCTGATTTGTTTGCGGTGTTTGCTTCCCCGATTTATCGATCGGCGATTATTTCCCCCTGTTATCTCGTATCGGACGGAGACCGACCCTTGCCACCCTGACACTCGACCTTTGCGACACCGGGTATCACCCGATCACCGTTGCGAAAACCGTACGAGACCAGCCGCAGCTAACGGAACGAAAAACCCTGTTTAATAATTAAACGGGTTATTTTTATAGCGCGCCGTAAAGTGTTCTCGAAAAGGTTCCAGCGCGAGGTGAACGCCGCCGGCTCGACGGGCTGATCGCACAGTTCAAAGTTTTACCCGAATCATAGGTCCAGCGGACCCGCGGCGGTCAGAAACATAAACACCGCGCGCGCAAGAGAAAAACCTGGGATGTTTTTGCAAACTTCCAGCCACCTGGGCTATATAAAGACCACCACACTCCCACCCCTTTCTAGGGTTTCCCTAGGCACAAAATTGTAGCCACCCCCTCACCATAGCCCCAATTTTTGCAATTTAGCCCATTTTCCCCTAAAAACCTAATTCCCTTCGATCTGGACCATCGGATCGGCCGATCCAACGGCCCAGATGCGCCCATCCTCCACCCACCTCTCTCCTCTCTCTCTCCTCACGCCCGCGCCGCCGCCTCCAACTGCTCCGGCAACCGGCCGGCCGTTGCGCTCGCCGGCGAGCAACCCCGTCGCCGCACCACCTCAGGTCTCCCCGCGCCCCTCCTCTCTCCTTCCCCTGCCTCCTCCTCCTCTAACCCTCTCTCTCTCTCTCTCTCTCTCTCTCTGCAAGAAACGGCGGCCCCGCCATTGGAGGCCTGAGATCGAGCTCGGCCGTGGCCACCGACGACCTCACCGCTTCGCTGGGCTGGCCAGGACCCGCCGCCGCATGCGGTCTCCCTCCGATGCGCCGCCCCTGGGTACTCCCGTCACCTCGCCGCGACCCCTCGCCGTCCCTGCCACCGACGTGCATTGCCGGAGCCAGCGCCGTCGCGCTCGTGCGGTCGGGATCGGGAGATCCCCGATCCAGCGCCTCCAGCCGCCGGTGGCCCAGGTGGGCCGGCCCAGCACGACAGCCCTCCGTGGCCCACGTCCCCTCCCCGGCCCAGCTCGCATCCACAGCCCAGCCTCCAGCAACCGCAATTGGGCCGAGCCCATGGGTGAGGCCCAGGCCACCCCTTTTATTTTTTTCCTTCTTTGATGTTATTTTTTTCCAAGTCTGAGTAAATATTACTGCTGATTCAATTTTGCGATGAAGTTTGCGAGAGAACCGTAGCCCGGATGACGTTGCGCCCAAAAGGAAATTTGTTTAGAATTGTGTGTACTTCAATCCATCTTTTGTGAGCATTTTGATTTGAGGCCATCTTGATGTTGATAATCTGTGTTGAAGTGGGCATCAGGCTGTTAACTACTACTAATTTCAGTTATGTGCTGCTGTTGTTATCTTATTGCAACTTTGGTTGATGATTGTAACACATCCATGAGGCCTATTGCATTGATTCTTTTTGCGTACTGTTAAGCATCATGTCTACTTCCATTATATGTATTGCATTGTCATGATATGCTTGCTGGTCATCTAGTTATTGAGCTCCAAAGTTGTTATGCTGCTGTTTTTGACAGCCACCTCTGTTTTTCTCTAAGTCTGTAACGTTCCGATGCCATGTTGCATGCTTAATATCTTTTGATCTATGATGCCTATGACCTTGATTCTTGTTTGTACCTGATCATAATCATGTCTACTTCATGCCCATGTATTGCTATGTCATGTTTCTACACTTTTGCATATAGTTATACCGCTGTTTATACAACATAAAAATAACAGTTTCTGCCATGTTTTCGTGATTTTCACTAAGTCCTAGACCAGTAATGTTTTATTGCATTTTGCATGAGCTATAAATAGTTGTTCATGATGCCTTTTTGCATGATTCTTTTTTCCATGCCTTCCCTGCCATGTCTACTTTAGTTGCATATCATTTGTTAGCATGTTTGCAGTCATTATCTTGTTTATGCAATGCTCTAAAGTGTGCGTCCCGATGTTTGCAGATTGTGCCCGTAACTTGTTTTGCTTGTATCTTTTTAACCGTAACTCCGTTTGGAGTGTTCTTTATATGTAACTTGATTAGTTTTTCGTGTACTTTGTGTTTATGCTTTTGTTTTCTGCTGTCAACCAACCTAAAATATGGTTTAGGACAGAACAGTACCAAATCTTTTAATTGTCGTGGGGTACTTAGTGTTATGCCTTGTTTACGTTGTGCCTCACTTAAATTGACTAGCATAGATATTTTCCTTTATGCTTCACCTCTTGTCATGTTTGTGTGCTATGCCATGCTTGAGTGAGATGCCATGTTAACAACCTTTGTTGATCACCTGTAGCTAAACAACTTGAACCTTTCAAAATGTGCGGTATCGTCGTGTGTGACGAGTACTCCACTTAACCTGTTAGTAACCGCTCTCGACGGTAGGTGCGATGTCTCGTGTTGCCTTCTTGTTGATGCTTTCTCGTGTTTGCTTCGTAGTAATAGATGCTTGCTCGTTGATTGCTTTCCAGTGTTTCCTTCTTGTGTGCTTCCGCGGGTACGTCTCGGAGACGATGCGAGCTTGCGATCAACTACACCTTCGGAACCCGACTTATCAACAGGCAAGGACTATGCATTACTTATGATCCATTCTATTTCAACCAGCAGTTTGCATGCTAGTATAGGATAGGTTCGATGTTTGATCCTACCACAAGTTTACAACCTATTTCAAATCGACACAGCCATGTCCCCTCCCAACAAACCATGTACTGCTTTGTTACTTTTGCTCGTTGCTCAGCCCCTGCTTAGTATGCATGCTAAGGATGCCACGAATGTTACCCTGTTACTCCTTGGTTTGGGCTATCACATTATTATATTGTTGTTGATGATATTGATTATTATAAATTTTGACTATATTCGATGAAGGATGGAAGGTCTAGGCTATCCCGCCCCGACGCTTTGTTCCATTCGAGTCACCTAGGACCCGAGTTCTGGGTATTGGTTTTAAGACTGAGCGTGCCTAACCGCGTGTGGGATTTTATGGGGTCCCCTTTTCTTACCTACCTAGCTTCAAACATTTCTAGTGGTGTCCCAAGATGATTTACCATTTGAAACCGTGTGTGTGCTGGTCGGCCGCCAATAGTTTTCAAACCAACCCAGACCAGTGAGGACATCGTTCCTTGTTGGCCCATCATGACCGACTGAGGACCCGGTCTCATGTGAGATTAACCGGCAATCCAAACTTGGAGTCATACGGTAGAGACCGATTCGAGAGCGCGACCGACTTTTGAGTTGGATGTCGACTCATCGGGGGCCACCCGGATTTGTTCGTTGTTAGTTAGATGGACCTGTCATTTCGGATCTCTCGGAGCTAAATCATAAAATGGTTTCCTGTGATGGGTAGCAACTGAGAGAGATGGGTGTGCGTGCGGAGTCTTGTAATGGGAAGTTGGTACACCCCTTCAGGGATAAATCTTTTCGAGAAGCCGTGTCCACGGTTATGGACGACTTGCGACCTACGTCCTGTTCATAGACAACAACAATTGAGATAATCATAACTATAACTTGATCAACATGTGTGTGCCTTGACTGCTTCTTCTCCGCCGGGATGCAAAGGGGAGGACAAGGATATGATAGGTGTTATGATTGCGTAAGTAGTTGATAGCAAAACTTGTTGGAGGCGATTCCTCATCGAATCCTTGGTTTCTTATCTTACTCGCTAGATCGTTAGCCACTTCATAAATGCTAGTGCGGAAGCAACCTCACCACTTACCCCTTCCTTACCGTAAACTACTAGTTGTCCTAGAATGATGAGTGATGAAGTCCTTGCTGGGTTAGTTGACCACTACAGTTGGATGCTGAGTACTTCTGTACTCATGATACTACCCCCAAACTCTTTTCAGGGTTCTTGATCGACAACAGGTATGGTGATCGACGTTTCACGTGGAGACTTGACGACGACTAGTTAGGCGGATCCCGGCGGAGGGCCTGGACCCGTGTGGTTATGGGGATTGATGTTTTTCTTTTTTCCACTAGGCATTTGCTTGTAGTCTGTACCCAGACATGTACCTTCCGCTGATGTATTGTATTTAAGGCAGTTGTATGCCGATTGTATGAGATGTTGTATCCTTGTATCTGTAATGTTGTGATATCATGTTGGAAATCTGTTGCATATGGCTATGTCATATGTCGCGGTGGGACCAATATGTGCTTCATCCCAGGATCTAGATGGAAACATCTAGATCTGGAACAATACTGTATATCGGGCCTTACAACTTGGTATCAGAGCCTTACCGACCGTAGGACCCCTTTTCTGGCCGTAGTCGAGTCTAGATAAAAACTATTTTGTAGTTACTAAGTTAGTTGTCGGAGAGTAGGAATCTTTTTACTCCTTACCCTTGCTCTGGTCAGGACAAGTGTCGTAAGTGTTTTAACTCGCGTCTTATCCCTTTCAAACTTTAGGATCTCGAGTGTGTGGACTTTCGGAATAGTTACAATGCCTTGCTTGCAGCGTATTGTCTCGATTCCGATCTCAGGTTGGGAAATCCTGTAGTACCTTTAGTTATTCCAACTCTGGTTTACATCTTGGTCACCCGTTGCCATCCATCCTTTTGCCCAGTGTTTTGACGACTTCCGTCGAAATACACTGTCCTTTGATCCAGCTTTCATTGTCGTTCTCCCTCTTGACACCGACGGTTTCGTTTTTCCGACGATGTCGTCTCTTTGCGGAAATTTATCTCGACGGAAGTTCGACGTCGACATGGAGCAGAGTCCCTTATCGGTGGTGTTGAAGATTGTCAACTCTCTTTTCTCTCCCTCCTCTCCCCCGGATTGTCCTGGATCTCGGGACGAGATCCCTTGTTGGTGGTGTTGTATTGTAACAACCCAGATTTCACAAAAATTAAATTTTTTGTTTTCGATGTGAATTGTTTGATTGTCTGATTTGTTTATGGCGTTTGCATCCCCGATTTATCGATCGACGGTTATTTCCCCCCTCTTATCTCATATCGGACGGAGACCGACCCTTGCCACCCTGACACTCGACCTTTGTGTCACCGGGTATCACCCGATCACCGTCGCGAAAAACGCACGAGACTAGCCGCAACCAATGGAACGAAAAACCCCATTTAATAATTAAACGAGTTATTTTTATAGCGCGCCGGAAAGTGTTCTTGGAACGGTTCCAGCATGAGGTGAACGCCGCCGGCTCGACGCGCTGATCGCGCAGTTCAAAGTTTTACCCGAATCGGAGGTCCTGCGGACCCCCGGCGGTTAGAAACGTAAACACCGCGCGCGCGAGAGAAAAACCGGGGATGTTTTTGCAAACTGCCAGCCACCTGGGCTATATAAAGACCACCACACTCCCACCCCTTTCTAGGGTTTCCCTTGGCACAAAATTGCAGCCACCCCCCTCACCATAGCCCCATTTTTCGCAAATTAGCCCATTTTTCCCTAAAAACCTAATTCCCTGCGATCTGGTCCGTCGGATCGTCCGATCCAACGGCCCAGATGCGCCCAGCCTCCACCCACCTCTCTCCTCTCTCTCTCCTCACGCCCGCGCCACCGCCTCCAACTGCTCCAGCAACCGGCCGACCGTTGCGCTCGCCGGCGAGCCACCCCGCCGTCGCACCACCTCAGGTCTCCCCGTGCCCCTCCTCTCTCCTTCCCCTGCCTCCTCCTCGTTTAACCCTCTCTCTCTCTCTCTGCAAGCAAGGGTGGCCCCGCCATTGGAGGCCCGAGCTCGAGCTCGGCCGTGGCCACCGACGACCTCACCGCCTCGCTGGGCCGGCCTGGACCCGCCGCCGCCTGCGGCCTCCCTCCGATGCGCCGCCCTTGGGTCCTCCCGTCACCTCGCCGCGACCCCTCGCCGTCCCTGCCACTGACGTGTGTCGCCGAAGCCAGCGCCGCCGCGCTTGTGCGGTCGGGATCGGGAGATCCCCAATCTAGCGCCTCCAGCCGCCGGTGGCCCAGGTGGGCCGGCCCAGCACGGCAGCCCTCCGCGGCACACGTCGCATCCCCGGCCCAGCTTGTATCCACAGCCCAGCCGCCAGCCACCGCAATTGGGCCGAGCCCGTGGGTGAGGCCCAGGCCGCCCCTTTTATTTTTTTCTTTTTTTCCTTCTCTGCTGTTTTTTTCTAAGTCTGAGTAAATATTACTGCTGATTAAATTTTGTATTGAAGTTTGCGAGAGAACCGTAGCCCGGATGACGTTGCGCCCAAAATGATATTTATTTAGAATTGTGTGTACTTCAAACCATCTTTTGTGAGAATTTTGATTTGAGGCCATCTTGATGTTGATAATCTGTGTTGAAGTGGGAATCAGACTGTTAACTGCTACTAATTTCTGTTATGTGCTGCTGTTGTTATCTTATTGCAACTTTGGTTGATGATTGTGACACATCCATGAGGCCTATTGCATTGATTCTTTTTGCATACTGTTAAGCATCATGTCTACTTCCATTATATGTATTGCATTGTCATGATATGCTTGCTGGTCATCTAGTTATTGAGCTCCAAAGTTGTTATGCTGCTGTTTTTGACAACCACCTCTATTTTTCTCTAAGTCTATAACGTTCCGATGCCATGTTGCATGCTTAATATCTTTTGATCTATGATGCCTATGACCTTGATTCTTATTTGTACCTGATCATCATCATGTCTACTTCATGCCCATGTATTGCTATGTCATGTTTCTACACTTTTGCATATAGTTATACCCCTGTTTATACAACATAAAAATAACAGTTTCTGCCATGTTTTCGTGATTTTCACTAAGTCCTAGACCAGTAATGTTTTATTGCATTTTGCATGAGCTATAAATAGTTGTTCATGATGCATTTTTGCATGATTCTTTTTGCCATGCCGTCCCTGCCATCTCTACTTTAGTTGTAGATCATTTGTGAGCATGTTTGCAGTCATTATCTTGTTTATGCATTGCTCTAAAGTGTGCTTCCCGATGTTGGCAGATTGTGCCCGTAACTTGTTTTGCTTGTATCTTTTTAACCGTAACTCCGTTTGGAGTGTTCTTTATATGTAACATGATTATTTTTTCGTGTAGTTTGTGTTTATGATTTTGTTTTCTGCTGTCAACCAACCTAAAATATGGTTTAGGGCAGAACAGTACCAAATCTTTTAATTGTCGTGGGGTACTTAGTGTTATGCCATGTTTAGGTTGTGCCTCACTTAAATTGACTAGCATAGATAATTTTCTTTATGCTTCACCTCTTGTCATGTTTGTGTGCTATTCCATGCTTGAGTGAGATGCCATGTTAACAACCTTTGTTGATCACCTGTAGCTAAACAACTTGAACCTTTCAAAATGTGCGGTATCGTCGTGTGTGACGAGTACTCCACTTAACCTGTTAGTAACTGCTCTCGACGGTAGGTGCGATGTCTCGTGTTGCCTTCTTGTTGATGCTTGCTCGTGTTTGCTTCGTATTAATAGATGCTTGGTCATTGATTGCTTTCCAGTGTTTCCTTCTTGTGTGCTTCCGCGGGTACCTCTCGGAGACGATGCGAGCTTGCGATCAACTATACCTTCGGAACCCGACTTATCAACAGGCAAGGACTATGCATTACTTATGATCCATTCTATTTCAACCAGCGGTTTGCATGCTAGTATAGGATAGGTTCGATGTTTGATCCTACCACATGTTTACAGCCTATTTCAAACCGATACAGCCATGTCCCCTCCCAGCAAACCATGTACTGCTAGGTTACTTTTGCTCGTTGCTCAGCCCCTGCTTAGTATGCATGCTTAGGATGCTACGAATGTTATCCTGTTACTCCTTTGTTTGGGCTATCACATTATTATATTGTTGTTGATGATATTGATTAATATAAATGTTGAATATATTCGACGAAGGATGGAAGGTCTAGGCTATCCCGCACCGACGCTTTGTTCCATTCGAGTTACCTAGGACCCGAGTTCCGGGAATTGGTTTTAAGACTGAGCTTGCCTAACCGCGTGTGGGATTTTATGGGGTCCCCTTTTCTTAACTACCTAGCTTCAAACATTTCTAGTGGTGGCCCAAGCTGATTTACCATTTGAAACCGTGTGTGTGATGGTCGGCCGCCAGTAGTTTTCAAACCAACCCGGACCAGTGAGCACATGGTTCCTTGTTGGCCCATCATGACCGGCTGAGGAACCGGTCTCATGTGATATTAACCGGCAATCCAAACCCGGAGTCATACGGTAGAGACCGATTCGAGAGCGCGGCCGACTTTTGAGTTGGATGTCGACTCACCGGGGGCCACCCGGATTTGTTCGTTGTTAGTTAGAGGGACCTGTCGTTTCGGATCTCTCGGAACTAAATCATAAAATGGTTGCCTGTGATGGGTAGTAACCGAGAGAGATGGGCGTGCGTGCGGAGCCTTGTAATGGGAAGTTGGTACACCCCTGCAGGGTTAAATCTTTTCGAGAAGCCGTGTCCACGGTTATGGACGACTTGAGACCTACGTCCTGTTCATAGACAACAACAATTGAGATAATCATAACTATAACTTGATCAACGTGTGTGTGCCTTGACTTCTTCTTCTTCGTCAGGATGCGAAGAGGAGGACAAGGATAGGATAGGTGTTATGATTGTGTAAGTAGTTGATAGCAAGACTTGTTGGAGGCGATTCCTCATCGAATGCTTGGTTTCTTATCTTACTCTCTAGATCCTTAGCGACTTCACAAATGCTAGTGCGGCAGCAACCTCAACACTTACCCCTTCCTTACCGTAAACTACTAGTTGTACTAGAATGACGAGTGATGAAGTCCTTGCTGGGTCAGTTGACCACTACAGTTGGATGCTGAGTACTTCTGTACTCATGATACTACCCCCAAACTCTTTTCAGGGTTCTTGATCGACAATAGGTATGGTGATCGACGTTTCACGTGGAGACTCGATGACGACTAGTTAGGAGGATCCCGGCGGAGGGCCTAGACTCGTGTGGTTATGGGGATCGATGTTTTTCTCTTTGCCACTAGGCATTTGCTTGTAGTCTGTACCCATACATGTACCTTCCGCTGATGTATTGTATTTAAGGCAGTTGTATGCCGATTGTATGAGATGTTGTACCCTTGTATCTTTAATGTTGTGATATCATGTTGGAAATCCAGGGCATATGGCTATGTCATATGTCGCGGTGGGACCGATATGTGCTTCGTCCCTAGATCTGGATGGAAACATCTAGATCTGGAACAGTACCGCATATCGGGCCTTAAAGAACATCACATATCTAATGATCATAGACCAATGGTCCAAGGTGGACTACTCACGGTTCATCCGGGAAGCATCCATGGTGGTGGAGAAGCTCCCGGAGATGGTTCTTCCCTCCTACAGGGTGCCGTGAAGAGGTCTTCTGGTGCTCCAGATCTTGGAAGCATGGTGGCGGCGGAACAGAGGAGAGATCGCGAAAAAGGGTTCCCGTCTCGGGGTTTTTGCGTCACGGGGAATAAATAGGCGAAGGGGGGCAGCCAGGGGGGCCACCAGGGGTCCAGGCGCCCCCTGGCGTGGCCCTACCCTAGGGCGCGCCGGGAGGGCGCCTGGGGCCCTGGTGGGTCCCCTCTGGCCCCCCTCGGTGATTCCCGAAGCTTCCTGTACGCTGTTTTTTATTGGATTTTCCCGAATTTTTGGAGAACTTTTAATATGGGGGAAACCTGAAATAGAAAAACAGTAGAAAACAGGAACTGGCACTGGGGTGCACTGAGTTAATAGGTTAGTCCAAATATGATCAAAAGTGTATGGAAGTTCATCAATATCATAGCAATATCACACAAAAGAGGCATGGAGCAAGCAGAAATTATAGATACGTTTTGGACGTATCAACATCCCCAAGCTTAATTCCTTCTCATCCTCGAGTAGGTAAATGATAAAAGCATAATTTCTGTGGTGACATGCTAAAAACCATAATAGAACTTTTAGGTAAAGCAATCAAGGCATGTAATTCTATTCAAGTCATAACAGGCAAGAGTCTATATTTAGTATTGAAACAAGCAACATAAGAACATAAAGGTGCAAGAGCTCTCGCTGTCCGTGACTCGAATGTCTCCAAATGGTGTTTGCGTGCAAGAAAGGGGATAGGGATATACGAGAAAAAGTATTTTTGTGTTGAGAACTCAATCTACTAAAGTTTCACACTTGGTCTTCTTTGGAATCTTATCTTGACTCATCCCTAGACCACTAGCCAGGTACAAGTCAAAATGATCCACTCCTTTCCAACATTTTGAGCACTCATGCAATGGATGAGCGTAAGCAAGAAAGTTGATACTTAGGATGGCAAAGAGACAATATGGTGGAGGAGGAAGACAAAAAGGGTGTGAAAGGCTCACATCAATGAGGACAATCATAGGCGAGAGAAAGACAAATGATAGATATGATGTGAGGAGTAGGGATTTCCATGCAACGGATGCACATATGAGCTAAGGTAAGCTCTCCAATGGAACTAGTGGGGGTGCATCCAACTTGCTTTCTCAAGAAGACCTAGAGCTCATTTGAGGAGGCTCATCATTGGAATATACAAGGCAAGTTCTATAGTGTGAAGGTCCCCACATAGCTATATGCATGAATGATAATCTCTATGGAGTACAAGATATGAGAGGGAGTACGAGTGTGGATCTCTCAAAAGGAATAGTAGTATGCCCCCTTCTCTCTTTTTATTTCTTTTTCTCTTTTTTCTCTTTTTTTGTATTTTTTGGTGGCCTCAATGGCTCTTTCTATTTCTCTCATTTGTCCTCTTTGGGATCTTTTAATTTGTCCTCTTTGGGATCTTTTAATTTGTCCACCTTGGGATCTTTTCCTCACTTTAGGGGCAACACTCTATATATTACAAGAAGTATAGAAGATCTTTCACACTTTACAAGGTACTCAAATCATAAAGAAGATGTAACTATCATGATGTATGCCTCTGCCAGTGTAGCAGGATATGTAATGATACTAGCGCGTCATGTAGCAATTATTAGGGCAAGGCCCAACTAGCATGCAGCTCATCGATCAAGAACGTACCATGTATGACATGAAGATCAAGTCATGAGAAGACGGATGTTGCATGGCAATATATCTCGGAAAGGCTATGGAAATTCCTTGATAGGTAGGTATGGTGTCTGTTTTGAGGAAGGATATAAGGAGGTTTATGATGACAGAGCGTATCATGCCAAGGGTTTGGATGTACCGGCAAAGGTGGACGCCAACTCTCGGAGTGAGAAGAAAGCAATGCACGAGACAGGAGAGGCTAGAAAAAATATGGGAAGGTGGAAGTGTCAACTTTCGAATACTCACATTAGTCCGAAGAACTCATGGACTTATTATCGGTAACTCAATCTAATAAGGAGGTTTCAAAAAGAGACAAGTACCCCGAGGAGGAGTGTATGGGGGTTTGGTTATCCTTGCGCATCCTCGACTCATGGTACGTGGGTGTACTCTAATATTCGACCCCTCAGAAGAGTAGTGATCCATCTAGTAGCTAAAGTTCTCAACTAATTTTGTAAGTTTTGAAAATAAACACGAATTGCCCAAAATACGACATCTATCACTAATAGGCTAAAGCTCTTGACACCAAAAGTCCAAACATTACTCAAAACAATACTTCAAAACTATTACAAGTTACTACTACAAAAGAATATAACCTTAATTACCTACTTCAAGTCAAGACACAAAACTCAGTGCAACATGCAAACTCTCTAAACAAGATAAACTTGAAAACTCAAGAGAGTTGCAGCAACAAACTAAACAAAATCTCTTTGAAAAGATAAGCATGAAAAGTAAGAGCTAAACATGGCAGTAGCTATGAAAAATATAAAGAACACACACAACAAAGATAAGCATGAAAAGTCCTATGTTGTGTTCTAGATTTTTAAAGTGGAGCGTGTTTCTCTCCCACACAAAGAAAGCTGGGTTCTAACTTGTTATGAACATCAAGCAAAGCTAAATAAAACTAAAAATAAAAACCTAAGAGCGAGATGCTCCAAGCATATCACATAATGCATGAAGTGATAAAAATATAGTGAAACGAGAGACGAACTGATAATTGTTGATGGAGAAGGGGATGCACGGGGGCATCCCCAAGCTTAGACGCTTGAGTCTCCTTGAATATTTCGGGGATGCATGGGGGCATCCCCAAGCTTGAGCGCTTGACACTCCTGAATCTTCTTTCATCATCTTCCCTCGCACACTAGAAAACTCCCTTCATACATAACTCATCATAATCTGATTAGCGAGGTTAGTACCCATAATAAAATAATTTTTCTTTACTGGAAATAAAGATATTCTTGAAGGTCTACTGTTTCTCAAGATTGACAAAAAGTTTTTGCAAAGAAAAAGCAAGCTTAAGGTTCACAAAACGAAGAAAAGGCAAAATAGGACAGAATCTATGAAAAACATACCAGCAGGTAGTAAATTTTTTTAGGGATACTTCTGCAACTCAAATAAAAAAACGCAGAACATACAAAAGTTTCGTAATTGTATAGAGCACGCTGGGTAAAAAAATCAGCTCAAAAATATGAACTGGGATTTTTCTGTGATTTTTCTAGTCACGAGGACATAATCTGTTTTCTGGACAACATGTCACAATTTTCACTTCCCTTGTCATATGAGGCTATAAAAGGCACAAAGCTTGAAGAGTAAAGATACAATGATGTTTATACAGTAGTAACAATCATCAAGACCACTAAAAACATAAGAAAAACAAAAAGTAAATCCTAAATTCATTCCGGGCTGCCTCCCGAAAGCGCTTCTTTAAAGCCATTAGCTAGGCTTAATGCAAACAGAAGGAATCAAAGATCATCATAATAATCGGAGTTGTAAACCGATTCAAATGGTTTCTCAATAAGTTCATCCTTGTTTCTTTTAGGAAAGGGGTAAATACCTTTTTCCTTCCCGCGTAGGCGTATTTGTCCCTTACCTATATCAATGAAGCCTTTTACGGCCCGGAGGAAATCCCTCCCAAGCACTATGTTTCCTTGGTTGGGCTTCATGACGAAGAAATCAACAATTGCAATCCCTTTAAGGAATGTCACTTGTACATCTTTTATCCTTCCCTGGATCTCAGAAATATCTCCATTAGCATGTTCATGATAGGATGATAATTTGTCCATGTTAAATTTTAAAGAATCATAAAAAACTTTTGGCATAGTAGAAACCATGGATCCAATGTCACAGAAAGCAAGGAAGTCTTGGTTAGAGATGCTAATTCTAACAAAGGGTTCCCAGTCACCATCTATCTCATAAACATCTTTCTTATTTGGCTGGGGTTTCTTTACTTTTCTCAAGTCTAGAGCATCCAATCTCTTTTCAATAGTAGCAAGTCTATCTATAACAGTATCAAAACTATGATCATAAACAAAGTAACTAGATAGACCATGTATAATTTCAAGAGCTCTAGCTTCATCACAAGCTAAGAAATCCCCTTCAGCTATAATATCAAGAGAGTGTTTGGACCATCTGAAAAGACCATGGTAAAAATTTCTAAGCACAATTTTTATAGGTATCCAAGGCATAATTCTCCTATGTGCATCAGAAATTCTGTCCCAAGCCTTCTTCATATTTTCTCCATCCCTTTGATGGAAATCTAGGACCTCCGACTCCCTCAAAGCACCAAATCCTCACATGCTTGACTAAAAAAAAGGATAACTAAAAGCAAGATAAGTATTTTTTTGATTTTTGATAAAAGACACTAAAGCAAAAACTGAAAGGTAAACAAACAAGACTAAAAAGAAAAGATAAAAGATAGTGTGCAACTCCCTTATCTTGAAGAGCGGAGTCCCCGGCAACGGCGCCAGAAATTGTTTTGATGTCACGAGATTTTACTTCTCTCCCCTCGCTAGTTACCCAAAGTGGAAGGTGAGATGTAGTATAGCGGCAATTTCCCTTAGCGAAGATGCTAAGGTTGAGTACCTAACCAGTAGGACTCCAAGATCGACAAGTAGGTGGTTAGGAAAATGATGCGCCGTTGATAATCACTTTCTTCTCATGGACTTGCACGCACAACAAATAACTTGCTCCCAACGAGTACAGAGAGGTTGTCAATCCCTCCGGCCTTGTTGTTTACAAAGGATAAAACGCACGGGATAATAATGATAGTGATAGAAACGGAAAAGTAAATACTGAAAGTAAATTGATAGTGGGTGTAAACAGTATTGGAAATATGGACCGGGGTCCCATGATGTTCACTAGTGATGTCTCTCTCCCAAAAGACGATAAAATAGCCATGCGAGGTAAACAAATTAGAGCTAAGCAATTGACATGATTATGTGCGCAAACCAATGCTAATTATGCTATAAAGAAAGGAAGAGGCTCAAAAGCATGGGCGGTACGCCAAGACAAGTAGACCGAAATCCATCTTCATCTACCTACTAATCATCCACCTTGAGATATCTATCCAGAACATCTCGCTAGTATTAAGTTGCGAATCCCACCCAAAGTGTAATCTCAAAGCAACAGAAACCTGCATTAAAGAACTTTGCATAAAGTAAACAATCCTTGTACCCGCAAGTACAAGCACCGTTGTTTTCCCCTTGTGGAAACAACACATCCCCTAGACTCATGTTTCTGTCACTCAAGCTAGTCATCGGGGGGCATGAACCCACAATCATGCATAACGCTCCCTCTTGGAGTCACTACCTACTACTTGGCCAAAGCAATAAACAGCAACGGAGAACATGCAAGAATTACTTAAGAACATAAATATAAAAGAGGAGAATCAAATATATTACTCAAACACAATCTGAACATAATCTCATAATCCATCGGATCCCATCAAACTCAGCATAGCAACAATAGAAATATTACATATGTGCCTCGATCATGTAGGGCAGCTCACGAGGTCTAATCCATGAAGAACAAAGAGGGGAGGAGAACATCACATAGCTACTGATCATAGACCCATGGTCCAAGGTGGACTACTCACGGTTCATCCGGGAAGCATCCATGATGGTGGAGAAGCTCCTGGAGATGGTTCCTCCCTCCGGCAGGGTGCCGGGAAGAGGTCTTCCGGTGCTCCCGATCTTGGTAGCATGGCGGCGGCGGAATAGAGGAGAGATCGCGAAAAAGGGTTCCCGTCTCGGGGTTTTTGCGTCACGGGGAATAAATAGGCAAAGGGGGGCAGCCAAGGGGGCCACCAGGGGTCCAGGCGGCCCCCTGGCGCGGCCCCACCCTAGGGCGCGCCGGGAGGGCGCCTGGTGGGTCCCTTCTGCCCCCCAGTGATTCCCGAAGTTTCTTGTACGCTGATTTTTTATTGGATTTTCCCAAATTTTTGGAGCACTTTTAATATGGGGGAAACCTGAAATAGAAAAACAGCAGAAAACAGGAACTGGCACTGAGGTGCACTGATTTAACAGGTTAGTCCAAATATGATCAAAAGTGTATGGAAGTTCATCAATATCATAGCAATATCACACAAAAGAGGCATGGAGCAAGCAGAAATTATAGATACGTTTTGAACGTATCAGCGGCGGTGGCGGCGCCCACGGCCACGGCCACGGAGGTGGCCACGACCCTTGGGGGCAGCGGCCCCTGGCCCCCTTCTTCTTCCTTGGAGATGGTTCTTCCGTGGAGATTGATCTCCCCCTCAAGACGGCTGCCAAGGGGGAGGAAATTTCGTGGTGCCCTTTGACCTAGGTTTCCTCTCTTTATATAGACTCTCAGATTCCCGTCATCTAGATTACGTCTTCGGTATTTCGGGGCTCCAGGTAAGGTTGTAAGCGGCGCGGGCTGTCCCGCGTGTCCACAAAGCCGTCCCGCTAAACACAATGAAAACGGGCATTGACGGCGGACCACATAAATCTAGTGGAATTTTGCGGCTGTCCCGCTAAACCCGCAATGGCCCGCATGGGTTACTCCCGTCATTGTAGGCTCGTAGCTGAGCTGATCGTTGCTCGTTCCCACCTAAATGGTCAGCATTCGTAAATATATATGCATGATGCATGCTCTCACTCATTCATGTTTTATCTCATATTTTTTGCTTGATAAGTGCAATTAAAATATAAAAATAGATGGCACACAGATGTATTCATACCAATACGTTTTTTTTGCAGAATAAATATCGTAAATTTATTTAGATATGGACTAGAAAACATGCCCCCATGACACACCTTGGGTTCAGAAGACCTACGGGGGTGGCGGCGGCGGTGGGAGCAGAGGTGGCGACGAAGGCGACATCGATGACTTCAACGGACAGAACGCAGACGGCGACGCGTCGAAGGTTCAGACGGTTCCCACGAAGTCACGGATGACCTCGCGAATCTAGATGATGTGGTTGTCTATGAATCTAGGTGGTAGCAAGGCCGGTGGTAGATCCTCATACCACGTCCTCGCAGGTGGCTGAGCCGATGGGCTTTGCTGACGTTCATACCGCTGTCACATCCGCGACTGACACATAGATCCCACCTTAAAACTCTCTCAACGCGTAAAACGGTTGCCGGCCATTCACTAGCACAGAAAACGCTAGCTATGGCATGTCAAAATTTGTGTTGCTGGTGTAGCCACCCGACACCACTAATATGATGCTAGTGATGAAGCCTCATTTATGGCGTGACATCCATCCACACCAGGGAGGTCTACAAATTGTAATGGCGTGCTACTTCCTCACACGCCAGCATTAAGAAATTCAAAAGACAAAAAATTTCGTCGACGAGCGGCGAGCACGTCGTTGTCGTTGTCGTCGGAGGGCGCGGCGATGTCGCCGGCGAGCGTCGTGGGAGAGCACAATGAGATCGCCGGTGAGCTCGCGTGCGTTGTCGGAGGTCGTCAAAGAGCGCGGTGACATCGCTGGCAAGTGGAAGGACGTAGGAAGTACGTCCATATCTAGAAAGATCTACGGTATTTATTTTACGATGGAGGATGTATCAAACAATGCTGCATTTGAATCAGTTTGCCTAAAATTTGATACGTGCATATCAGTGTTCACACATATGTACGTGTAACAAGTACGAGTAGTACTATATTACTAGCATATACCAATCGCGGGCTGGAGAAGTAGCGGCGACCCGCACATCCCGTGTATGCCCACCCGCATCTCTCGTGCGGCTGCTAACGGGTTAAATTGCGGGACGCGGGCTGTCCGCAACCCGTCCCACTTGAAACCCTAGCTTCAGGGAGCATCCGAACACCGATTGGGCCGAATTTTATATCTAGATCAACCGGAAAAAATTCCCTACAACTTTGTAGTTTTAAGTTTTTCCATTTGAGACCTTCTTCTAGCGTTTCCAAGGCGATCTGTAAAACCTGTCTGGTGGGGACAGATTTCGGAAGAGTTAGAGTCCAACTCCTACAAGGCTCTTTTTTGTGATTTTTCCTTTATCCAAGTAATTCCTACACATAAAGTACAAAAACAAGAACTTGTGCACTCTTGCAACCATTAATAGATTAGTTCCGAAACATGTTATAAAAAGATATGAAAGTGTATCAAAAGCATAGCAATATTACACAAAACATGCATGGAGCAAGCAGAAATTATAGATACGTTTGGAACGTATCAACATCCCCAAGCTTAATTCCTGCTCGTCCTCGAGTAGGTAAACGACAACAATCATAATTTCTGTGGTGACATGCTAGCAACCATATATGGACTTTGAAAAGTAAAAAAATCAAGGTATGTGATTCAATTCAAGTCATAACATGCAAGAGTCTATATTAGCATTGAAACAAGCAACGAAAGAACATTAGGTGCAAGAGCTCTCGCTGTCCGTGACTCGAATGTCTCCAAATGGTGTTTGCGTGGAAGAAGGGGATAGGGAATACGAGAAAAAAAGTATTTTTGTGTTGGGAACTCAATCTACTAAAGTTTCACACTTGGTCTTCTTTGGAATCTTATCTTGACTCGTCCCCAGACCACTAGCCAGGTACAAGTCAATTTGATCCAGTTCTTTACGATATTTTGAGCACTCATGCAATGGATGAGTGTAAACACGAGAGTTGACACTTAGGATGGCAAAGAGAGGAATATGGCGGAGGAGGAAGAGAAAAAGGTGAGAAAGGCTCACATCAATGAGGACAATCATAAGCGAGATGGCCAAATGATAGATATGATGTGAGGAGTAGGGATTGCCATGCAACTTGCTCGCCCATGAAGATCTAGAGCTCTTTTGAGGAGGCTCATCCTTGGAATATGCAAGCCAAGTTCTATAGTGTGAAGGTCCCCACATAGCTATATGCATGAATGATCATCTCTATGGAGTAGAAGAATAAGAGGGAGTACTAGTGTGGATCTTTCAAAACGATAGTAGTGTTGCCCCTTTCTCTTTTTTTTTCTCTTTTTTCTATTTTTTTGTCTTTTTTGGTGGCGTCAATGGCTCTTTCTAATTAACTCTCATTTGTCCTCTTTGGGATCTTTTATTTTGTCCACTTTGGGATCTTTTCCTCACTTAAGGGCAACACTCTAATTTACAAGAGGGTATAGAAGATCATTCACACTTTATAAGGTACTCAAATCATAAAGAAGATGTAGCTATCATGATGTATGCAATGTATGCCGCTGACAGTGTAGCAGTAACATGTATGACATGAAGATCAAGTCATGAAGAGGTGGATGTTGCATGGCAATATATCTCGGAAAGGCTAAGGAAATGCCTTGAAAGGTAGGTATGGTGGCTGTTTTGAGGAAAGATATAAGGAGGTTTATGATGACAGAGCGTATCATGCCAAGGGTTTGGATGTACCGGTGAAGGTGGACGCCAGCTCTCGAAGTGAGAACGAGGCAATGCACGGCACAGGAAAGGCTAGCAAATACGAGGAGGTGGAAGTGTCAACTTTCAATACTTACATTATTCCGAATAACTCATGCATTTATTATCGGAAACTCTCAATCTAATGAGGAGGTTCACAAAGAGAAAAGTACCCCGAGGAGGAGTGTATGGGGGTTTGGTTATCTTTGCGCATCCCCGACTCATGGTACGTGAGTGTACTCTAATATCCGACCCCTCAGAAGAGTAGTGATCCATCTAGTAGCTAGATTTCTCAACTAGTTTTGTAGGTTTTTGAAAATAAACACGGATTGCCCAAAATACGACACCTAATAGGCTAGAGCTCTTGACACCAAAAGTTCAAACATTACTCACATCAATACCTCAAAACTATTGCAAGTTCCTACTAAAATTAAATAGCAACCTCAATTACATACTCTCAAACAAGACATACCTCAGTGCAACAACCAACTCTCTTAACAAGAGAAACATGAAAACTAAAGAGAGTTCCAGCAACAAACTAAACAAAAGCCAAGGCTCTTGCTAAATACAAACTAAAACTAAAACTAAACATGGCAGTAGCTATGAAAAGATAAAGAACACACAACAGCAAAAAGATAGGCATGAAGAATCCTATGATGTGTTCTAGAATTTGAAAGTGGAGCGTGTTTCTCTCCCACACAAAGTAAGACGGGATCTAAATTGTTATGAACAACAAGAAAAGCTAAAGAAAACTAAGAATAAAACCTAAGAGCGAGACGCTCCAAGCATAGCACATAACGCATGAAGTGATAAAAATATAGTGAGACGAAGGACGAACTGATGATTGTTGATGGAGAAGGGGATGCACGGGGGTATCCCCAAGCTTAGACGCTTGAGTCTCCTTGAATGTTTATTGACGATGCATGGGGGCATCCCCAAGCTTGAGCGCTTGGCACTCCCGAATCTTCTTTCATCATCTTCCATCGCACACTTGAAAACTCCCTTCATACATAACTCATCATAAGCTGATTAGAGAGGTTAGTACCCTTAATAAAATAATTTTCACCACTTCAAATAAAGATATTATTGAAGAGCTAATGTTTCTCAAGATTTCCAAAAGGTTTTTGCAAAGAAAAAGAAAGCTTAAGGTTTGAAAAAGTTAGGAGAGACAAAACGTGGCAGAATCTGTGAAAAACAGACCAGCGGTTAGCAAATAATTTTTTGGGGTACTTCTGCAACTCAAATCAAAAAACTAAGAACATACAAAAGTTCCGCAATTGTATAGAGCACGCTGTGTAAAAACTTCAGCTTAAAAAGGCGAACAGGTGATTTTATCTGATTTTTTCCGTCACGAGGACAGAATCTGTTTTCTCGACAGCATGTCACAACTTTCACTTCCCTTGTCATATGAGGATATAACTTGGCACAAAGCTTGAAAATAAACATACAATGATGTTGCTACAGTAGTAACAATCATCAAGACCACTAAAAACAGAAGGTAAAAACTCAAAGTAAAGATAACAAGGGTTGTCTCCCTAGAGCTCTTTCTTTATAGGCATAAAGATAGGCTTAAGATTTTAATGATGCTCTCATAGGAATAAGAGTTGAAGCACAAAAGAGAGTATCAATAAGAAAATAAAAATCTCATTTAATTCTAACATGCTTCCTATGCGAAGGGATCTTGTAGAGAAATAACTCATTGAAGCATAAAGATATTAGCATAGGAAGGCAACATAAGTGCAACTTCAAAACCTTCAACATAAAGAGAGAGAACTTGATATTATTGAAATATCTATAAGCATATGTTCCCCTCCCATAATAATTTTCAGTGGGATCATGAATAAACTCAACAATATAAGTATAACATAAAAAATTCTTATCATGATCCATAAGCATAGAAATTTTGTTACTCTCCACATAAGAAAAATCCTTCTCATTAGTAATAGTGGGAGAAAACTCAAGAAAATAGCTATCACATGAATCCTTCTTATCATGATCCACTTGCAAAATAGTATTCTTTATAGCATAAGTGTCATCACAATAATCATCATAGATAGGAGGCAAAGTATCATCAAAATAAATTTCCTCATCAAAACTTCGGGGGCTAAAAAGATCATCATCATAAAACGTAGCATCCCCAAGCTTATAGCTTTGCATATCATTAGGATCAAAGGTATTCAAAGAAGACATACTAATAACATTGCTACTATCATGAGTGTTGTGCAAATAATAAAGCTCCATAGGCTTTTTTATTTTCTCTTCAAACACTTCATGTCCAAACTCAAGATAGAGCTCATAATGCCACTCATAATTTTGTTGTTGTTTTCCATAAGCCTAACTAGTGAAAATAAAAACAAGAAACAAAAAGAAATAATTGCAAGATCTAAAGATATACCTTCAAACACTTACTTCCCCGGCAATGGCGCCAGAAATAGCTTGATGTCTACGCACGATTCTATTCTTGTAGACTATGTTGGGCCTCCAAGCGCAGAGGTTTGTAGGACAGCAGCAATTTCCCTCAAGTGGATGACCTAAGGTTTATCGAACTCAGGGAAGTAGAGGTTGAAGGTGGTATCTCTCAAGCAACCCTGCAATTAAGATACAAGAAGTCTCTTGTGTCCCCAACACACCTAATACAACTAGGAGTTGTATAGGTGCACTAGTTCGGCGAAGAGATGGTAAAATACGAGTGATAGGTGTGGCAAAGCAAAGTAATATAAATATTTAATAAAAAGTGCAGCAAGAAAACAAGTAGTAAACGTGATCGCAAACGGTATTGCAATGGTGGAAACAAGGCCTAGGCTTCATACTTTCACTAGTGGAAACTCCCAACAACATTATAATAGTCTAATCACATGATATTTCCCATAAAAAATGCAATGGAGACGTACTCGGAGGTCATTCCTTTGTGGTCAAGAGAGGACGAGAATTGTGTAGGGCTACAAAAGCACACCTCAGAGTTCGTAGTTCCCATCTATGGATTTCCCAGTGTCACCGCGGCCATCCAAAGAAAGTACCACAATCACCAAAACATATCTAAAGGGTAGTCAAAGACAAGCACCAAGAGACTCTCAATCTTCAATCCACACACAAAAGAGGAAACCACTCATGATAATATTCTTTTAACCCATGTCCAATAGACCGCTGTCACCATGGTCTCGGGGATTATACTAGATAGGATCAAGTAAGTACATCAAATCCAATACATAGAAGAAGGGGAAACATCATGGGATCACCCTAGATTAACATAGCCAATGATCACGACAAAGATCACATCATGGGAGAGAGAGCAACCACATAGATCAAGATACAAGCCTTAGCCACGAGGGGGAACTACTCACACATGGACATGGTGAGAGGGAGAGTTGTTGATGGAGAGGTGCAGCCCGGAGGAGATGAAGGAGACGGCGACGGCGGCGCCCACAACCACGGCCCTTGGGGGCAGCGGCCCTTGGCCCCCTTCTTCTTCCTTGGAAATGGTTCTACTGTGGAGATTGATCTCCCCCTCAAGACGACTGCCAAGGGGGAGGAAATTTCATGGTGCCCTTTGACGTAGACACCGATTGGGTCGAATTTTATATCTAGATCCACCGGAAAAATTTTCCGTACAACTTTGTAGTTTTAAGTTTTTCCGTTTGAGTCCGTCTTCTAGCGTTTCCGAGGCGATCTTTAAAACCTGTCTGGTGGGGACAGATTTCGGAAGAGTTAGAGTCCAACTCCTACAAGGCTCCTTTTTGTGATTTTTCCTTTATCCAAGTAATTCCTACACATAAAGTACAAAAACAAGAACTTGTGCACTCTTGCAACCATTAATAGGTTAGTTCTAAAATATGTTATAAAAAGATATGAAAGTGTATCAAAAGCATAGCAATATCACACAAAACATGCATTGAGCAAGCAGAAATTATAGATAAGTTTGAGACGTATCACTTGCTCCATGCATGTTTTGTGTGATATTGCTATTATCTAGATACACTTTCATACACTTTTCATCATATTTGGACTAACTTATTAACTCAGTGCTCCACAACACCAGTTCCTGTTTTCGGTTGTTTTTCTATTTCTGGTTTCCCCCATATTAAAAATGCTCCAAAAATTCGGGAAAAATTGGATAAAAAATCAGCGCAACGGAATCTTCCGGAATCACCAAAGTGGGGACAGAGGGCCACCACCAGGGACCCAGGCGGCCACCTGGCGCGGCCTAGGGCTTGAACGCGCTAGGGGGGGGGGGGGCGCCTGGACCCCTTGTGCCCCCCTGGCTTCCCCCCTTCGCCTATATATTCTCCGTGAGGTGAAACCTCCGAGGACAGAACTCCTTTTCGCGATCTCGCCTCTGTTCCGCCGCCGCCGCGCTTCCAAGATCGGGAGCGCCAGCAGCCCTCTTCCCGGCACCGTGCTGGAGGGAGGATTGACCTCTGGGAGCTTCCCCTCCACCATGGACACTTCCCGGATGTGCCGTGAGTAGTATCCCTTGGACCATGGGTCCGTGATCATTAGCTATGTGATGTTCTCCTCCCCTCTTTGTTCTTCATGGTTTAGACCTCGTGAGCTGCCCTACATGATCGAGGCACATATGTAATTTTCTGCTGTTGCTATGCTGAGTTTGCTGGGATCTGATGGATTATGAGACTATGTTCAGATTGTGGTTGAGTAATATATTTGGTTCTTATCTCTTATATTTTTGTTTCTAAGTAATTCTTGCATGTTCTCCGCTGCTGTTTATTGCTTTCGCCAAGTAGTAGGTAGTGACTCCGAGAGGGAACGTTATGCTTGATTGTGGGTTCATGCCCCCCCGGTG
Organism: Bromus sterilis; assembly: GCA_950022295.1. Classification (NCBI taxonomy): domain Eukaryota; kingdom Viridiplantae; phylum Streptophyta; class Magnoliopsida; order Poales; family Poaceae; genus Bromus; species Bromus sterilis. Next base: position 149,480,459 of record OX465596.1, on the reverse strand, counting down.
ACACGCTTGAGTGATAGAAACATGAGTCTAGGGGATGTGCTGTTGCCACAAGGGGGAAAACAACGGTGCTTGTAACCGCGGTTGCAAGGATTGTTTACTTAACGCAAAGTGCTTTTTAATGCAGTTGTTTGTTGCTTTGGGTTTACACTTTGGGTGGGACTCGCAACTTAATACCAGTGAGATGTTCTGGATGGATATCTCAAGGTGGATGATTAGTAGTATATGCAGTTGGATTTCGGTCAACTTATTTTGGCGTATCACCCATGCTTTTGAGCCTCGTCCTTTCTTTGTAGCATAGTTAGCATTGCGGTGCGTTTTTAATCCTATCAATTTCCAAGCTGTAGTTTGTTTACCTCACATAGCAGTTTTATCGTCTTTTGGGAGAGAGACATCACTAGTGAACATCACGGGACCCAGGTCCATATTCTCATCACTGTTTACATGCTCTTTTATTTTCCTGCTTTTACTTTCTAGCTGCCATCACCATTATCATTATCCCTTGTGTTTGATCCTTTGTAAACAACAAGACCGGATAGATTGACAACCTCGCTGAACTTCGTTAGGAGAAAATTTATTTGTGTCGTGTGCAGGTCCAGGCAAATCAAGTGATTCTTTTCAGACGACGCATCACTTGCCGAACCACCTACTTATCATTGCCGGAGTCCTACTGGTTCGATATTCAACCTTGGCGTTCACCAAGGGAAATTTGCTGCTATCCTACATCTCACCTTCCACTTGGGGTAACTAACGAAGGGCGAGAAACCATTATCATCATCTCGACCATCATCGCGCTACCAGGGCGTCTGGGGCCCTGGAGCTCCTCTCCGACTCCACTTCGGGTCCGAATTTTCCTAATTTTTCAAAAACACGTAATACGAGACTTTTATGGATGTTTGCGAAGTTTTCTTACCGTATTACATACCTATTCTTATTCTGTTCCTGCTGGCGTCTAAATCCGGGCCGCAACATGTTCTTTATGAGTGGTTGTGTATATTGTATCCACATCTACATTGACGGGGTCTCCTGTGTGACGCCCCCAAAATCAGATCATGTACAGTAATCATACACGCAAGGTACACGATTGAGAGCAGGGACTCACGGTAAGATATCACAACACAACTCTACAAGTAAAATAATACAAGCTGTTTAATACAAGCCAAGGGCCACGAGGGCTCGAATACAACAACTCGAGAGCACAAAGTTAGCGGAAGCAATAGTATCTAAGTATAGACACAAGGATACAAGGTTGCCTTAAGAAGTCTAGCACAAAAACAACAACGATCAGAAAGGCGAGGCCTCCTGCCTAGTGATGCCTACGCACGCTTCTATTCTTGTAGACTATGTTGGGCCTCCAAGCGCAGAGGTTTGTAGGAAAGCAGCAATTTCCCTCAAGTGGATGACCTAAGGTTTAACGAACTCAGGGAAGTAGAGGTTGAAGATGGTCTCTCTCAAGAAACCCTGCAATTAAGATACAAGAAGTCTCTTGTGTCCCCAACACACCTAATACAACTAGGAGTTGTATAGGTGCACTAGTTCGGCGAAGAGATTGTAAAATATGGGTGATAGGTGTGGCAAAGCAAGGTAATATAAATCTGTAATAAAAAGTGCAGCAAGCAAACATGTGACAAACGTGAGCACCAACGGTATTGCAATGGTGGAAACAAGGCCTAAGCTTCATACTTTCACTAGTGGCAACTCCCAACAACATTAACATAGTATAATCACATGATAATTCCCATAAAACATGCAATGGAGACGCACTCGGAGGTCATTCCTTTGTGGTCAAGAGAGGACGAGATTTATGTAGGGCTACAAAAGCACATATCAAAGTTTGTAGTTTTCAATCTATGGATTTACCAATGTCACCGCGGCCATCCAAAGAGAGTACCACAATCACCACAACATATCTAAAGGATAGTCAAAGACAAGCACCAAGAGACTCTATATCTTCAATCACCACACAAAAGAGGAAATCACTCATGATAATATTCTTCTAACCCATGTCCAATAGACCGCTTTCACCATGGTCTCATGGATTATACTAGATAAGATAGAGTGAGTACATCAATCCAATACATAGAGGAAGGGGAAATATGATGGGATCATCCTATATTAACATAGCCTATGATCACAACGAAGATCACATCATGGGAGAGATAATTGACCACATAGCTACTAGTAGAAACCTTAGCCCCAAGGGGAACTACTCACACATGGACATGGTGAGAAAGAGAGTTGTTGATGGAGAGGTGCAGCCCGGAGAAGATGAAGGAGACGACGACGGGGACGGCCACGGCCCTTGTCCCCCTACTTCTTCCTTGGAGATGGTGCTTGGTTGTAGATGGATCTCCCCCTCAAGACGGCTGTCAAGGGGGATGAATTTTTGTGGTGCCCTTTGACCTATCTTTCCTCTCTTTATATAGACTCTTGGATTCCCGTCATCCAGATTACGTCTTCGGTATTTCGGGCCTCCAGGGAGCAGTCGAACTCTGATTGGGCCGAATTTTACGTCTAGATCCACCGGAAAAAAATCCCCTACAACTTTGTAGTTTAAGCTTTTCCGATTGCGTCCGTATTATAGCGTTTCCGAGGCGATATTTAAAACCTGTCTGGTGGGGACAGATTTTGGGAGAGTTAGAGTCCAACTCCTACAAGGCTTCTTTTTGTGATTTTTCCTTTATCCAAGTAATTCCTACACAGAAAGTAAAAAAACAAGAACTTGTGCAGTCTTGCAACCATTAATAGGTTAGTTCAAAAATATGTTATAAAAAGATATGAAAGTGTATCAAAAGCATAGCAATATCACACAAAACATGCATGGAGCAAGCAGAAATTATAGATACGTTTGGGACGTATCACTGGGAACCTCCAAACTACTCCTGGTCAAAGGGGAACTCGACGCCGTAGAAGGCATCGGGGATCTTCATGTTGCGGTGGTCGACATCGGGGATCTCCTGCTCCTGAGCTCCAACGTCGACTGCAGCGGCCAATCAGGCAAAACGTAAAGGGAGAAATATTGCAAGGGTGAGTATCTAGCATACCCGCGAGTCTTACGTCCGCTACTAAGAAATTATGCATTTGTATCAAATGTAAAGGGGAGGTTGTACATAGTGGACTGCAAGGTAGAAAGTCAGAATAAAGATAAGAAGCTAGGCCTATCGAAGACTAGCATCTTCCGACGAGTCTTGCAGCATGAGGTAAGAATCAACCAACAGTTAATATAACAGTAATGAAAGTAACAATGCAGCAGAAGTTGCTGCAGCATTGTATAATAATAAGTTGTAATCATAATTAACAATGCCTCCGAGTTCCCTCCCTTGACATCCCCGCGAGGAAGAAAACCTGGAACCAACAAATTAATAGTAGTAGTATGTAGTGGTAGGATCTGGCTTCAGCATAAAGCGTCCTGTTACCATGGACACGGCTATTCGAATAGATTATCTTCCCTGCAGGGGCTGCACTAGTGTTACCCTACACGCTCAGATCTCCAGGGTGGCGTACACCTTGTTAGGGAATGCCCCACCGAGGCTATCCGACACAACGCAGTCCATCCTACGGCTCATCAGAGAGATCCCCGCCGGTCTACAGCCCTAAGGGCAAGGGGGTCATGGGCCTATCACCCCTCGCTCTCCGGGTCGTTGCGAGGATGGTGAATTCCAGCGCCATCGGCGCGATCCGACCGTGTCGCAATGCTGAACTGGATGGCTTTCAGTGCTTTCGAACGAGGCTACGTTGCGGAGGAGCCCATACTCGTAATTCCCACGTATAGGTAGTGCATACAAGCCAAAAGGCTACTCAAGTCATCCACTTGAACTGTTAAGAATTTATTATTATCTGTCGAGACAACCGTTATCGTTGCCCCTTTCTGGGTGAGTCGCGGACAACGACAACAGTCAGGTCCACCAGTAACATCGGTGCCTGCTCTAACTTCCCACCAACTCGTGCGTTTACCAACAAGTTGAACCGTCTCCTTACCTTGTCTCGCGTTTGCTCTTTGAAGAGCTCGACTTTCGTAAAACAGGATACCTCTTGGCCACGAACAGTACCAGGCCCGCAGCACACCGGTGAAATACACCTGACCTGTCGTTCCGCTAAGGTACCCTGCGCGGGCACCGTTGGGTCACCCGACTCCTTACCTGTAAGGACACCAGTTGATTCGAGTGCCTACTATCAAGTGAAACCAGGAGGAATCACCCTCGATGGTACACTTGAAGAGGTTCGACAGAGACTTCAGCGGAATGAACTAAAGAGGTAAACCTCGTATCATCCCGGTGATGCTACGCTACTGAGCCGACGAGAGTGAAATACGAGTCCATTCCACTCGTAAGTCAAACTCGAAGCGACTCGATAGGGTCTCGCAGTTGCAGGTTCCCTAGGGTGTCTGCATTGATCCGTACCTGTTGCAGTTATAATATTCTGTAATCCGCGTTCACTCACCAGAGTGATCACGACCCGCTATTCTGAACCTTGCTAACAATGCGCATTGTTCACTTCTGAAAATTATATATATTTAGAAGGCAGCATAGGACAAAGGAAGGTACATCAAGGGGCGACAAAAATAGGCTAAGCAATAGAATAGGATTGTAACGTAGCAGCAGCATATGCCTAGTTCAAAAAAAGTACGAAAAGATAGGTGATATCTGCGGAAGGAAAATGGCTCTGCTTGCCTGGAAGCTCGACAGTAGGGGTACAGTCGTCGACGAAGTAGTCGTACTCGATGGTGTCATCAGCGGCAGCAACTGGTTCTACCAGAGAATAAAGGGGGGGGGGAGAAACAGTAAATACACAAAAATAATAGCAATATCAATGTATGACATAGAAAATACAAAGAAACGGGGCTCTAACGCAGTGTTAAATATTTTTCGGCGGAGCGGGAATTTATCCGTGGATGATTCATCAGTACCGGTTGATTACCGGACCGATGATCTGGAGGGAAGGTTCCATGTCTGCAGTGTTAGAGACATGTGACAGACATGTGGATAGTGTATTCGTGCTTGCAGATCCATTCTGAATAACTTTCGTATACAGATCATTTTCATCCGGACAGTTTTACCGGCTCCGGGTAATTATCAGACAATGCAATCGAAGGGGGGGATGTCGTGTGTTCGTTGTGTTAGAGGGGTGTGGTGGGGGTATGGGTAGCGTATTCATATTCATCATATTTTTTTGATCAATTTTGATGTATAAAATATTTTCATCGGAGTTACGGTTTAAAAGATATTGAATTTTCAAAGTTTTAAATTATTTAAACCAAATTTGGAATTTCTTTTATTATTTTAATTACAACATTATCCAGAACCTTATATTTGACCAGTCAAACTTACTGGTGGGACCCCACTGCCAGCCTCAAAGTTTAAATAAAATCATTAAGTTTAATTATATGACAGTTGGGTCCCACATGTCATACTCATTGGAATTTTATAAAACAATTTAATTAAGTTAATTAATAGTGGGGCCCAGGGGTCAGCGGGACATGTTTAACCAAAACATATAATTAACTAAAAAAGTGTGGCCCACCTGTAAGTGTCCAGGAGGGTTACCTGTTAGTGTTAATCTTTTTTAGTTAGAGGGGGGTTAGGGGCTAATCTCCCCAGGGAGGGCGTTAGGCCCCGACTAAACTGTCATGCACACAAACACGCAGACGCCGGCGGCGAGGCCCCAACGGCCCTCCGGCGAGTGGTGCACGACGGGGGCCTGGGTGCAACACAGGGCAGCCAGGGCGTGGCCATGGCAGCCGAGCGCTGCCGTCGCGAGGAAGGGCGCGACCCCGGCGTGCTCCGGCCATGGTGGCGCGGCGGCGACCCGAGCATGACCACGGTGGACGCGGGGAGAGGAAGGACGGGACAAGGAGGTGCGGGAGCTCACCGAGGAGGCTCATGGGGGCCCGGTGGTAGTTTAGTAGAGCCGAGGCGGCCGGAATCGACGCGGGTCACCGAAGGTGCAAAGGAGGGGAATCCGGCTCGATCCACTCGTGTCGGTGCCCGGGCGCTTGTGTTCGTCGGCGTCGAAGGAGTAGTCGAGCTCGGGGATCCTCCTAGGCGTGCCCGCTCGGCCAGAGGTGGCCGTTGGCCATGACCACGGCGACGACGTGGCCACGGGCACGGCGGTGCTCGCGCATTGAGTAAACAGAGGCGGGGGGAGATGGGGGAAGGAGTGAGGCTAGGGGTCGGGGGGGGGGTTGTGGTGGCAGGGGAGGCCTTATCTCCATGGGGAGGAGGTGGAGGAGGGGGCAGGTGAGGGGGGCAGGTGAGGGGGGGGCATGGCCTCAACGGGTGTGGGCGCCATGGCCACGGTTCCCTCCTCCTGTAGCGAGAGGTGGAGGAAAACAGGGGAGGGGAGGGGTTGGTCCCGGGTGGGCTTCACCCCAGGCGTTAGATAGGAGTTTTTTTCCCCTTTTTATGTTTCTTTTTCTTTTCTGTTATAATTTTGTCTAGCCATTATTTGATCTTTGTTAAATAAGAGACTAGTTCTAAAATTAGCATGACAATTTACCGTAGTGCCACAGAAAGTTTGGTACAAAAATAAAATCATCTATATTTTATTTATTTAATTAAAGTACTAAAGGGTGTTGTTTAGCTACTGTTTTTATTTGTTTATTATATTAAAACATCGTAATAAATTCCCAATGTTGGGTTATCAAGGTCCACTGATTTTTAGGCATTTGACAAAATTGGTTGCACAATTTTTAGTTCAATTATAATTTCCACTTTTTTATTAAAAGTCCAGAGCAATTTAATAACTCCTAAATATTGATTGAAATTCTATAATTGCTTAGGGGTTATTTGCAAGGTTATGGACATTTCTATTTAACCATTCTTTTTTAAAGTTTATCTTGACTAGCATTTGCAAAATTTTAATTGGAGTTGAATTATCTCCTAATGTAAAGTTTTAACGAGGACAATTATGATGACAAGGCGATCAATTAGCTTAATAGCAGGGTTAAGTTCCGAGGGTGTTACAAATCTCCCCCACTACAAAGAATTCTCGTCCCGAGAATTAAAGGTAGTGCAAAGGGTAAAGTTTTGGTTTCGTATTCTAACGATTCCTCTGGTGCTTGTTGTCCTTCTCGAAGAAGTTAATCCTTCTCGTTGACGTCTTCATTTCTCTACATCAGTGCATCTCGACGAGTTGTCATCCTTCCTTCAGGATCTTCACCGTACTTACGGATAGGTTAGGAGGGGAAATTTTGCGTGGATCGAATCGGTAGCAGGCTAATCAACCAAGGTTGTACAAGGGAAAGGGGTACAAAGTATCTCTCGAATTTAAACTCAGTGAAATACATCGAGAGAATCAAAGGAAGGCATGAGAAGTTTCAGGCGGATATGCAAGCATTCGACGTCGATAATGGATAATGAAAAGGGGTCCAGGGCATCAGGCATAAGTATTGAGTCAGGTATCAGACTGAATATCATAAGGTAGGTGACAAGAGTCAGGTTTCGATCCTGTGGAACCGTGGTTTATGGGCCCACATTGAATAAGAAGGGTGGCGACATCCCATGCGATCGCGATGCAAGGTTTGTCAGAGAACAGATCGTCAGTAATCTCGGGAACGACGTCGGTAACAAGGGCAGTGGACAAAGAGAACCACTTGGCAAAGCTCTCGTCCATCGGTGGTAACCAAAAAGGTTATCCACGATAGTAATAGGTTGTACCAACAGAGTAGTACATCGAAGTGTTTACATAAGCAGGGAATTATCACTGCTCAGATAAGTTATATCACAAGAAAGGTTAAACAATCCAATGGAAAGGAAAATGTGATGATACACAAGTATCAGGTGTATATTTTTCCCAAGGGAAAGCAGAGAAAGATATACATGACCAAGTTTGTATTGGCAGGGAGTCAACGGATGTTGTCGATGACAACACAAATCATCGAGGGGCAAGGATGGTATTTCACACGATGAATCCAATTGACACATGGAAGAAGCCATGTAAGATTAGTCGGATAATAATCCACCAAAGGTTGGGTGGTTCGCAAAGAATCTGAGGTGAGTATCGGTACTCAACCAGAAGGAGAAAAAAATGCAAAGGCATCGGGTGATAGAATTATCCGAATAATTCGATGCTGAAGTACAAGGGAATTGTGATTTCCAGATACGGAGGTGGATGTAATTATCCATAAGGACTTATCGGTGGCAGGGGATTGCAAGGCGATGAACACGTAGGTTCTCGGGAATTTATCGAAGAGTAATCTTCGGAATCTTCAGGCGAAGCAAGCGATCATCTTGAGTGAGGGCTCTCCGGGTAGATGCGACCATGAGATCCTAATGTCAGAGTTAGCAAAATTACCCGAAAGGATAAGAGAGTAGAATCCCAGAGTAAATTACGGAGAAAAGGATCCTAATACCACCAAGTTTGCGACGTGGGTCTATAAGCCACACGACACTGTTAGTAAAGTAGATTTGCAAAGACTAGACTCGACTTCGACCAAGGTGTTGGAAGGGGGTGTCCTACGGGCAGTCGGCTCTGATACCAACTTGTGACGACCCCAAAATTAGACCGTGTACAATAATCATACACGCAAGGTACACGATTGTGATCAGGGACTCACGGTAAGATATCACAACACAACTCTACAAATAAAATAATACAAGCTGTTTAATACAAGACAGGGGCCACAAGGGCTCGAATACAACAGCCCAAGAGCACAAAGTTAGCGGAAGCAATATTATCTGAGTATAGACACAAGGATACAAGGTTGCCTTAAGAAGGCTAGCACAAAAACAACAACGATTGGAAAGGCAAGGCCTCCTGCCTGGGAACCTCCAAACTACTCCTGGTCAAAGGGGAACTCGACGTCGTAGAAGGTAACGGGGATCTTCATGTTGCGGTGGACGGCATCGGGGATCTCCTGCTCCTGGGCTCCAACGTCGACTGCAGCGGCCGATCAGGAAAAACGAAAAGGGGGAAATAAAGCAAGGGTGAGTATCTAGCATACCCGCGAGTCTTACGTCCGCTACTAAGCAATTATGCATTTGTATCAAATGGAAAGGAGAGGCTTTATATAGTGGACTGCAAGGTAGAAAGTCAGAATAAGGATAAGAAGCTAGGACTATCGAAGACTAGCATCTTCCGACGAGTCTTGCAGCATGAGGTAAGAATCAGCCAACAGTTAATATAACAGTAATGAAAGTAACAATGCAGCAGAAGTTGCTTCAGAATTGTATAATAATAAGTTGTAATCATAATTAACAATGCCTCCGAGTTCCCTCCCTCGACATCCCCGCGAGGAAGAAAACCCGGAACCAACAGTTTAATAGTAGTAGTTTGTAGTGGTAGGATCTTGCTTCAGCATAAAGCGTCCTGTTACCGTGGACACGGCTATTCGAATAGATTATCTTCCCTGCAGGGGCTGCACTAGTTTTACCCTACACGCTCGGATCTCCAGGGTGGCGTACACCTTGTTAGGGAATGCCCCACCGAGGCTATCCGACAAAACGCAGTCCATCCTACGGCTCATCAGAGAGGTCGCCTCCGGTCTACAACCCTAAGGGCAAGGGGGTCATGGGACTATCACCCCTCGCTCTCCGGGTCGTTGCGAGGACGGTGAATTCCAGCGCCATTGGCGCGATCCGACCGTGCCGCAATGCTGAACTGGACGTCTTTCAGAGCTTTCGAACGAGGCTACGTTGCGGAGGAGCCCATACTCGTAATTCCCACGTATAGGTAGTGCGTACAAGCCAAAAGGCTACTCAAGTCATCCGCCTGAACCTTTAAGCATTTTATTCTTATCTATCGGGACAACCGTTATCGTTGGCTCTTTCTGGGTGAGTCGCAGACAACGACAGCAGTCAGGTCCACCAGTAACATCGGTGCCTGCCGTGACGTCCCAGCAACTCGTGCGGTTACCAACAAGGTGAACCATTTCCTTACCTTGTCTAGCATTTGCTCTTTGAAGAGCTCTACTTTCGTACAACGGGATACCTATCGGCCACGAATAGTACCAAGCCCGCCGCACACCGGTGGAATACACCTGACCTGTCGTTCCGCTAAGATACCCTGCGCGGGCACCGTTGGGTCACCCGACTCCTTACCTGTAAGGACACCAGTTGATTCGAGTGACTACCATCAAGTGAAACCAGGAGGAATCACCCTCGATGGTACACTTGAAGAGGTTCGACAGAGACATCAGCGGAATGAACTAAAGAGGTAAACCTCGTATCATCCCGGTGATGCTACGCTACTGAGCCGACGAGAGTGAAATACGAGTCCATTCCACTCGTAAGTCAAACTCGAAGCGACTCAGCAGAGTCTCGCCGTTGTAGGTTCCCTCGGTCGTCTGCATTGATCCATACCTGTTGCAGTTATAATATTCTGTAATCCGTGTTCACTCACCAGAGTGATCACGACCCGCTATTTTAAACGTAGCTTACAATGCGCAGGGTTCACTGCTGAATATTATATATATTTATAAGACAACATAGGACAAAGGAAGGTACATCAAGGGGAGACAAAAATAGGCTATGCAATGTAGAAGCAACAACATATGCCTAGTGCAAGAAAAGTACGGAAAGATAGGCGATATCTGGGGAAGGAAAATGGCTCTGCTTGCCTAGAAGCTCGACAGTAGGGGTACAGTCGTCGACGAAGTAGTCGTACTCGATGGTGTAATCAGAGGAAGCAACGGGGTCTACCGGAGAATAAAGGGGGGGGGGGAGAAACAGTAAATACACAAAAATAATAGCAATATCAATGTATGACATAGAGGATACAAAGAAACGAGGCTCTAACGCAGTGTTAAGTATGTATGATTCATTAGTACCGGTTGATTACCGGACCGATGATCTGGAGGGGTAGGTTCCATGTCTGTAGTGTTAGAGACATCTGACAGAGATGTGGATAGTGTATTCGTGCTCGCAGATCCATTCTGAATAACTTTCGTATACATATCATTTTCATCCGGACAGTTTAGCGGCTCCGGGTAATTATCGGACAATGCAATCGAAGGGGGGATGTCGTGTGTTCGTTGTTTTATAGGGGTGTGGTGGGGGTATGGGTAGCGTATTCATATTCATCATATTTTTCTGATCAATTTTGATGTATAAAATATTTTCATCGGAGTTACGGTTTAAAAGATATTGAATTTTCAAAGTTTTAAATTATTTAAACCAATTTCTAGAATTTCTTTTATTATTTTAATTACAACATTATCCAGAACCTTATATTTGACCAGTCAAACTGACTGGTGGGACCCCACTATCAGCCTCAAAGTATAAATAAAATCATTAAGTTTAATTATAAGACAGTTGGGTCCCACATGTCATACTCACTGGAATTTTATAAAATAATATAATTAAGTTAATTAACAGTGGAGCCTAGGGGTGAGTGGGACATGTTTAACCAAAACATATAATTAACTAAAAAAGTGTGTCCCACCTGTAAGTGTCCAGGAGGGTTACCTGTTAGTGTTAATCTGTTTTAGTTAGAGGGGGGTTAGGGGCTAATATCCCTAGGGAGGGGGTTAGGCCCCGGCTAAACTGTCATGCGCACACGCACACAGACGCCGGCGGCGAGGCCCTAGCGGCCCTCCGGAGGGTGGTGCACGGCGGGGGCCTAGGTGCAACACATGGCGGCCAGGGCGTGGCCAAGGCAGCCGAGCGCCGCCGTCGCGATGCAGGGCGCGGCCCCGGCGTGCTCCGGCTATGGTGGCGCGTCGGCGACCCGAGCATGACCACGGCGGCCAGGGTACGCAGGGAGAGGAAGGACGGGACAAGGAGGTGCGGGATCTCACCAAGGAGGTTCATGGTGGCCCGGTGGTAGTTTAGTAGCGCAGAGGCGGCCGGAATCGACGAGGGTCACCAGAGGTGCACAGGAGGGGAATTCGGCTCGATGCACGCATTTCGGTTCCCGGGCGCTTGTGTTCGTCGGCGTGGAAGGAGTAGTCGAGCTCGGGGATCCTCCTAGGCGTGCCCGCTCGGCCGGAGGTTGCCGTTGGCCATGACCACGACGAGGGTGTGGCCGCGGGCAAGGCGGTGGTCGCGCATTGAGGAAACAGAGGCGGGGGGAAATGGGGGAAGGAGTGAGGCCAGGGGTCGGGAGGGGGGGCGGGCTGGCAGGGAGCCCTTATCTCCATGGGGAGTAGGTGGAGGAGGGGGTAGGTGAGGGGGGCAGGTGAGGGAGGGGGCATGGCCTCGGCGGGTGTGGGCGCCATGGCCACGGTTCCCCCCTCCTATAGCGAGAGGTGGGTGAAAACAGGGGAGGGGAGGGGTTGGGCCCGGGTGGGCTTCACCCCAGGTGTTAGATAGGAGTTTTTTTCCTTTTTTATGTTTCTTTATCTTTTATGTTATAATTTTGTCTAGCCATGATTTGATCTTTTTTAAATAAGAGATACTTCTAAAATTAGCATGACAATTTACCGTAGTGCCACAGAAAGTTTGGTACAAAAATAAAATGATCTATATTTTATTTATTTAATTAAAGTACTAAAGGGTGTTGTTTAGCTACTGTTTTTATTTGTTTATTATATTAAATCATTGTAATAAATTCCCAATGTTGGTTTATCATGGTCCACTGATTTTTAGGCATTTGCCAAAATTGGTTGCACAATTTTTAGTTCAATTATAATTTCCACTTGTTTATTAAAAATCAGAGCAATTTAATAACTCGTAAATCTTTATTTAAATTCTATAATTGCTTAGGGGTTATTTGCAAGGTTATGGACATTTCTGTTTAACCATTCTTTTTTAAAGTTTATCTTGACTAGCATTTGCAAATTTTTAATTGGAGTGGAATTATCTCCTAATGTAAAGTTTTAAAGAGGACGATTATGATGAAAAGGAAATCAATTAGCTTAATGACAGGGTTAATTTTTGAGGGTGTTACATCCTGCCAGGTAATGCTTCAATCTTTGCCCATTCACAACATGAGGTTTGGTTCCTTCAAAATTGTTAATCTTGATTGCACCGGAGTGGTAGACTTCTTTGATATGAAAAGTTCCTTCCCATCTGGAAATTAATTTACCTGGAGAAAACCTGAAACGAGACCTAAACAACAAAACTTTATCACCAACACTAAATTCAAATTTAAAAAATTTCCTATCATGCCACTTCATCACCTTTTCTTTAAACATTCTTGCGCTCTCATAAGCTTCACTTATCCACTCATCTAGATAAGTCAAGTTCATGAGGCGCTTTTCACCAGCAATTTTTGGGTCGGCATTACACTCTCTAACAGCCCAGAAAGCTTTGCGCTCTAATTCTAAAGGCAAATGTCAAGCCTATCCATACACCATCTTATAAGGAGACATGCCCATGGGATTTTAATAAGCAGTTCTATACGCCCACAAGGCATCTCCCAACTTTTTGGATCAGTCCTTTCTATAACTGTTCACTGTCTTTTGTAAGATCAACTTGATCTCCCTATTTGTGAGCTCAACCTGCCCACTCGTTTGAGGGTGGTAAGGTGAAGCAATCCTATGGTTAAAATCATACTTTGCTAAAGCTTTTCTAAAATCACCATGTGTAAAATTTGATCCTCCGTCAGTCATGAGGTACCTTGGTACACCAAACATAGGAAATATCGCATCTTTAAGCATTCTCAAAGATGTCTTATGATCAGAACTCTCAGTGGGGATTACTTCTACCCACTTCGTTATATAATCAACAACTATTAGAATGTGAGTGTACTTGTGCGAAGGAGGGAAAGGACCCATAAAATCAAAACCCCAACGATCAAAAAGCTCAATAACTAGAGAGTATTCATAGGCATGTCATTTATCCTACTAATGTTACCAACTCTCTAACACTTATCACAAGATAAAACATATTTTCTAGCATCTTTAAAGAGAGTAGGCCAATAAAAACCTGATTGGATAACCTTGTGTGCGGTCCTCTCACCGGCATGATGTTTTCCATAGGGACTAGCGTGACAATCCCTCAATATATCCTTCTGCTCATGCTCCGGTATGCATCTTCTCACGATCCCGTCTGCACATTCTTTGAAAAGGTGTGGGTCATCCCAGAAGTAATACCTCAAGTCGTGGACGAATTTCTTCCTTTGCTGGAATGTTACACCTGGAGGTAAAAACTTTGTAACAATAAAGTTAGCATAATCTGCAAACCAGGGATCAGAAATAGATTGTATTCTCAAAACAACTAATTGTTCATCAGGAAAACTATCATTAATAGGAATAGCATCATGTGGTATGTTCTCTATCCTGGAGAGGTTGTCCGCTCCTTTCCTGTCAACAATCTGCAAATCAAACTCTTGAAGAAGAAGAACCCATCTGATAAGTCTAAGTTTGGCATCCTTCTTCCCCATAAGATACTTAATAGTAGCATGGTCGGTATGAATAATGACTTTGGAATCAACAATATAAGGTCTAAATTTATCACAAGCAATTACTAATGCTAAAAATTCCTTTTCAGTTGTAGCATAATTCTTTTGAGCACTATCAAGGGTCTTCCTAGCATAATGTATAACATTCAATTTCTTATCAACCCTTTGTCCTAACACAAGTCCAACAGCAAAGTCACTGGCATCACACATAATCTCAAAAGGTAAATTCCAATCAGGTGGTTGGACTATATGAGTAGTTATTAAAGATTTCTTAAGAACTTCGAAGGCTTCCTTGGAATATTCATCAAACACAAAAGGAATATCCTTCTGGAGAATATTAGTGAGGGGTCTCGAAGTCTTAGAAAAGTCTTTCATAAATCTTCTATAGAAACCAGCATGACCGAGAAAACTACGAATACCTTTGATATGATAGGGTATCTTCTCAGTTGCTTCGATCTTGGACCTGTCCACCTCGATTCCCCTCTTGGAAATATTGTGGCCAAGAACAAATCCATTCGTTGACCATAAAGTGGTACTTCTCCCAATTGAGTACCAAGTTTGTCTCCTCACATCTCTGCAAAACTTTATTAAGGTTGCGGAGACAATGGTCAAAAGAGGTTCCATAGACGGAGAAATCATCCATGAAGACCTCAACAATTTCTTCACAAAAACCATGAAAGATAGCAGACATACACCTTTGAAAAGTAGCAGGGGCATTGCATAAACCGAAAGGCATATTTCTATAAGCATAAGTACCAAAAGTAAAAGTAAAAGTGGTCTTCTCTTGATCGGCAGTGTTAACATGAATTTGAGAGAAGCCAGAATATCCACCAGGATAGAAAAATGGGTGTTTTTGGATAACCTTTCAAGCATTTGGTCGATGAATGGCAACGGGTAGTGGTCCTTTGTAACATCCCCGTATTTTTACCAAAATTAATTTTTTTGTTTGTTGCTTTATTTTATTGCTTGTTAGAATTGTTTGCATTATTTGTTTCGTCGATTTATTAATCAGTGAATATTCCCCCCTCTTTCTCGTACCGGCATGCGTGACTAAACCTTTTTCCCAAACGGCACACGACCTTTGCCACATCGGGTTCCACCCGAGCACTGTCGCAACTTCCGGCACAAGACCAGCCATCGCCATTGGAACGAAAACCCTGTTTATTTAATAAACGGATTATTTTATTGGGAGCCAGAAAAATGTTCTCGGAACATTACCGAAGTGAGGTAGAATTGACGGGCTCGCCGCGCTGAGCGCGTGGTTCGACATTTCACCCTAATCGGAGGTCGTATGAACTCCACGCGGTCATAAACGTATTTCACTGGACGCGAGAGAGAAAACCTGAGGGTGTTTGCGTAAACCTGCCATCTGATGTGCGAGATGATGATAATGGTTTCTCGCCCTTCGTTGGTTGCCCCAAGTGGAAGGTGAGATGTAGGATAGTGGCAAATTTCCCCTATGTAGAGGATAGGGTTTATCTCCCGTAGGACTCCGGCAATGATAAGTAGGTGGCAAGAAAACAATGGCACCATTTACGACAAAAGTTGCTTCCTTGACCTGGACCTGCACACAACACAAATAACTTTTCTCCCAACGAAGTTCAGAGAGGTTTTCAATCTCTCCGGTCTTGTCGTTTACAAAGGATCAAACGCAAGGGATAATGATAAAGATAATGACTGAAAGTAAATACTGAAAAGGAAATAAGCTTGTAAACAATGATGAGAATATGGACCGGGGTCCCGTGATGTTCACTAGTGATGTCTATATGCCAAAACACGATAAGACTACTACGTGAGATAAACAAATTACAGATGGGAAATTGACAGGATTATAATAGCATCACAACACTATCTATGCTACAAAAGAAAGGAAGAGGCTCATAAGCATGTGCAGTACGTCAAAATAAGTAGTCCGAAATCCATCTGCATCTACTAATAATCATCCACCTTGAGATATCTATCCAGAACATCTCGTTGGTATTAAGTTGCGAGCCCCACCCACAGTGTAAACCAAAAGCAACAGACAACTGCATTAAAAAGAACTTTGTGCAAAGTAAACAATTCTTGCAACCGCGGTTACAAGAACCGTTGTTTTCCCCCTTGTGGCAAAATCACATCCCCTAGACTCATGTTTCTGTCACTCAAGCGTGTCATCAGGGGGCATGTACCCACAATCGAGCATAACGTTCCCTCTTGGAGTCACTACCTACTACTTGGCCAAAGAAATAAACAGCAACGGAGAACATGCAATAATTACTTAGGAACAAATATATAAGAGATAAAAACCAAATATATTACTCCATCACGATCTGAAGACAATCTCATAATCCATCAGATCCCATCAAACTTATCATAGCAAAAGCAGAAAGATTACATATGTGCCTCGATCATGTAGGGCAGCTCACGAGGTCTAAACCATGAAGAACAAAGAGGGGAGGAGAACATCACATAGCTACTGATCACGGACCCATGATCCAAAGGAAACTACACACGACACATCCGGGAAGCGTCCATGGTGGAGGGTAAGCTCCCAGAGGTCGATCCTCCCTCCGACAGGGTGTCGGGAAGGGTCCTGATGGTGCTCCCGATCTTGGAAGCGCGGCGGCGGCGGAACAGAGGCGAGATCGCGAAAAGGGTTCTGTCCTCGGAAGTTTCCCGTGGCGGAGAATAAATAGGTGAAGGGGGGGGGCAGCCAGGGGGGCCACCAAAGGTCCAGGCGCCTAGCTAGGCGCCTAGGGCCCTAGTAGGTCCCACCTGCCCCCCCCCCCCTTCGGGACTCTCGAAGGTTCCTTCACGTTGATTTTTTATCTGATTTTTCCCAAATTTTTTGAGCACTTTAATATGGGGGAAAACTGAAATAAAAACATCAGAAAACAGAAACTGGCCCTGGGGTGCACTGAGTAAATAGGTTATTCGAAATATGATCAAAAGTGTATGAAAGTGTTCCAGATCATAAAAATATCACACAAAACATGCATGGAGCAAGCAGATATTATCGATACGTTTGGGACGTATCAACATCCCCAAGCTTAATTCCTGCTCGTCCTCGAGTAGGTAAATAATAACAAGCATAATTTTTCTGGTGACAGGCTAGCAACCATATAAGAACTTTGAAAAGTAAAGCAATCAAGGTATGTGATTCAATTCAATTCATAACATGCAAGAGTCTATATTAGCATTGAAACAAGTAACAAAAGAACATTAGGTGCAAGAGCTCTCGCTGTCCATGACTCAAATGTCTCCAAATGGTGTTTGCATGCAAGAAAGGGGATAGGGAATACGAGAAAAAAATATTTTTGTGTTGAGAACTCAATCTACTAAAGTTTCACACTTGGTCTTCTTTGGAATCTTATCTTGACTCGTCCCCAGACCACTAGCCAGGTACAAGTCAATTTGATCCACTCCTTTTAGATATTTTGAGCACTCATGCAATGGATGAGCATAAGCACGAGAGTTGACACTTAGGACGGCAAAGAGAGAAATATGGTGGAGTAGGAAGGGTGAGAAAGGATCACATCAATGAGGATAATCATAGGCGAGAAGGCCAAATGATAGATATGATGTGAGGAGTAGGGATTGCCATGCAACAGATGCACATATGAGCTAAGAAAATCTCTCCAATGGAACTAGTGGGGGTGCATCCAACTTGCTCGCTCAAGAATACCTAGAGCTCGTTTGAGGAGCCCCATCCTTGGAATATGCAAGCCAAGTTATATAGTGTGAAGGTCCCGACATAGCAATATGCATATATGCTCATCTCTAAGGAGTACAAGGTATATAGGGGAGTACAAATGTGGATCTTTCGAAATCAATAGTAGTGTTGCTGCTTTCTCTCTTTTTATTTCGTTTTACTCTTTTTCTCTTTTTTGTATTTTTTTGGTGGCCTAAATGGCTCTTTCTATTTAACTCTCATTTGTCCTCTTTGGGATCTTTTATTTTGTCCACTTTGGGATCTTTTTCTCATTTAAGGGCAACACTCTAGTTTACAAGAGGGCATAGACGATCTTTCACACTTTACAAGGTACTCAAAACATAAAGAAGATGTAGCTATCATGATGTATGCAATGTATGCCTCTGCCAGTGTAGCAGGAACATGTATGACATGAAGATCAAGTCATGAAGAGGTGGATGTTGCATGGCAATATATCTCGGAAAGGCTATGGAGATGCCTTGATAGGTAGGTATGGTGGCTGTTTTGAGGAAAGATATAAGGAGGTTTATGATGACAAAGCATATCATGCCAAGGGTTTGGATGTACCGGCGAAGGTGGACGCCAACTCTCAGAGTGAAAAGAAGACAATGCACGACACATGAAAGGTTAGCAAATATGAGGAGGTGGAAGTGTCAACTTTCAATACTTACATTAGTCCGAAGAACTCATGCACTTATTATCGGTAACTCTCAATCTAATAAGGAGGTTCACTAAGAGACAAGTACCACGAGGAGGAGTGTATGGGGGTTTGGTTATCCTTGCGCATCCTCGACACATGGTACGTGAGTGTACTCTAATATTCGATCCCTCCAAAGATTAGTGATCCATCTAGTAGCTAGAGTTCTCAACTAGTTTTGTAGGTTTTGAAAATAAACACGGATTGCCCAAAATACAACACCTATGAAAAATAGGCTAGAGATATTGACACCAAAAGTTCAAACATTACTCACATCAATGCCTCAAAACTATGGCAAGTTACTACTAACCTCAAATACCTACTTTGAAGACAAGACACAACTCAGTGCAAGAACCAACTCTCTTAACAAGATAAACATGAAAACTAAAGAGAGTTCCAGCAAAAAACTAAACAAAAGCCAAGGCTCTTGCTAAATACAAACTAGGACTAAAACTAAACATGGCAGTAGCTACGAAAAGATAAACAACACACAATAGCAAAAAGATAGGCATGAAGAATCCTATGATGTGTTCTATATTTTGAAAGTGGAGCGTGTTTCTCTTCCACACAAAGTAAGACGGGGTCTAACTTGTTATGAAGAGCAAGCAAAGCTAAATAAAACTAAAAATAAAACCTTAGAGTGGGACGCTCCAAGCATAGCACATAACGCATGAAGTGATAAAAATATAGAGAGACGAAGGACGAACTGATGATTGTTGATGGAGAAGGGGATGCACGGGGGCATCCCCAAGCTTAGACGCTTGAGTCTCCTTGAATATTTGTTGGGGATGCATGGGGGCATCCCCAAGCTTGTGCGCTTGACACGCCCAAATTTTCTTTCAGCATCTTCCATCGCACACTTGAAAACTCCCTTCATACATAACACATCATAAGCTGATTAGAGAGGTTAGTACCCTTAATAAAATAATTTTTCCACGCTGGATATAAAGATATTCTTGAAGAACTACTGTTTCTCAAGATTTCCAAAAGGTTTTTGCAAAGAAAGAGCAAGTTTAAGGTTTGCAAAAGTAAGGAGAGACAATACGTGGCAGAATCTGTGAAAAACAGAACATCACGTAGTAAAGAATTTTTTAGGGGTACTTCTGCAACTCAAATAAAAAAACTCAGAACATACGAAAGTTCCGAGATTGTATAGAGAATGCTGTATAAAAATTTCAGCTAAAAAAGGTAAACTGGTGATTTGATCCGATTTTCCCCGTCACGAAGACAGAATATGTTTTCTGGACAGCATGTCACAACTTTTGCTTCCCTTGCCATATGAGGCTATAACTTGGCACAAAGCTTGAAAATAAAGATACAATGATGTTGCTACAGTAGTAACAATCATCAAGACCACTAAAAACAGAGGTAAAAACATCTTGGGTTGCCTCCCAACAAGCGCTTTCTTTTACTCCTTTCAGCTAGGTATAAAGATTATAGAAAATGCTCCCACAAGAATAAGAATTTTGAAGAAAAGAGAGCATCAAGAAGCAAATATGAAACACATTTAAGCCTAACCTACTTCCTATTCATAGGCATCTTGTAATAAAATAGATCAAAGAAGCACAAAGTGACATGCATAGGAAGGTGGAACAAGAACAACTTCAAAACTTTCATCATAAAGATATGTGTTTTCGTAATATCAAAATTTCTACAACCAAGCTTTCCTCTCTCAAAATAATTTTCAGTAGCATCATGAACAACATCAAGAATATAACTATCACATAAATCATGTTGTTCATGACATACAAGCACACGTATATTGTTTTCAACACGGATTTTAGGAACATAGGATAGATGCAACCCATCACATTGAGCCTCAATAAGAGCACAATTCTCCGAAATATGAGTTGGAGATTTCAAAAGGATAATAGGACAATCAATTGTGGGTGCAATAGCAACAATTTCATGCTCAACGTAAGGACTATAGCCAGTTCATCTTCGTAAGCATCATCCATAGTGGCATCTTGGCCAAAAGTATAGAAGGCATCAACTTCATCAAAAAGGGATATTTCAAAAGAATCCATAGGATCATAACATTCATATAAGGTAAGAGTCAAAGATTTACTATCATTAGAAGGTAGACATGGATGGCCCCATTCTTCCTCCTTTTGTTCATCACTCTCCTCCTCTTTTTCATCCAAGGGGCTTTCAGGTTCAACAATTTCTTCTTCCATAGAGTCCTTCAAAACATTAGTCCCTTCCTTTGGGGGAGAGATTCTCTCAAGATGATCAGTAATATAATAATTTGCATCGTAATTTTCCAAACAATAGTTAAGTATAGAAAGACTCTCAGATTTGTAAGGGGCATCATCAATATTTGTAAGAAGAGAAGTAATTTCATAGGCACCCTTATAAGCAACAAATTCTTCTATTTCCTCTGCATCATAAAAATCATAGTTTCTCTTAGCATAAGAAGCTAAGGTTTCATCATCATTGTACTCACATTGGAAAGAAAGATGTTTATGCGTCATAAAGCAACAAGATTCATCCCTGCAGAAAGATCTATTATATATTGAGCACAATTTCTAGCATACTCATACAACTGGTGTATTTGTTTCCATAAGTGTATCCCCTTCTGAGACAAGCGGTGTTCCTTGTACCACTTTTGTTGATCCTCAGTGAACCCTCCATGCCAATAATATATGGTTTCAAAGAAGTAAAACATTGCTTGGCAAGTAAGGAACTAGACATACTATATATTTTTTGGATTTTTGTTAAAGGACACTAAGATAAAAATTGAAAGGTAAACTAACAAGACTAAAAAGTAAAGGTAAAAGGTAGTGGGCAACTCCCATATCTTGTCACTCGGAGTCCTCGGCAACGGCGCCAGAAATTTTCTTGATGTGCGAGATGATGATAATGTTTTCTCGCCCTTCGTTGGTTACCCCAAGTGGAAGGTGAGATGTAGGATAGCACAAAATTTCCCCTAAGTAGAGGATTGGGTTTGTCTCCCGTAGGACTCCAGCAATGATAAGTAGGTGGAAAGAAAACAATGCCACCATTTACGACAAATGTTGCTTCCTTGACCTGGACCTGCACACAACACAAATAAATTTTCTCCCAACAAAGTTCAGAGAGGTTGTCAATCTCTCCGGTCTTGTTGTTTACAAAGGATCAAACACAAGGGATAATGATTATGATAATGACTGAAAGTAAATACTGAAAAGTAAATAAGCTTGTAAACAATGATGAGAATATGGACCGGGGTCCCGTGATGTTCACTAGTGATGTCTCTCTCCCAACAGACTATAAGACTTCTATGCGAGGTAAACAAATTACAGATGGGAAATTGACAGGATTATAAACGCACTGCAATGCTAACTATGCTACGAAAGAAAGGAAGAGGCTCACAAGCATGGGCAGTACGACAAAATAAGTAGACCGAAATCCATCTGCATCTACTACTAATCATCCACCTTGAGATATCTATCCAGAACATCTCGCTGGTATTAATTTGCGAGCCCCACCGAAAGTGTAAACCTAAAGCAATAGACAACTGCATTAAAAAGAACTTTGCATAAAGTAAACAATCCTTGCAACCGCGGTTACAAGCACCGTTGTTTTCCCCCTTGTGGCCACAAAACATCCCCTAGACTCATGTTTCTATCACTCAAGCGTGTCATCAGGGGACATGTACCCACAATCGATCATATCGTTCCTTCTTGGAGTCACTACCTACTACTTGGCCAAAGCAATAAACAACAACGAAGAACATGCAAGAATTAATTAGGAACAAAAATATAAGAGATAAAAACCAAATATATTACTCCATCACGATCTGAACATAATATCATAATCCATCCGATCCCAGCCAACTCAGCATAGCAAAAGCAGAAAGATTACATTTGTGCCTTGATCATGTAGGGCAACTCACGAGGCCTAAACCATGAAGAACAAAGAGGGGAGGAGAACATCACATAGCTACTGATCACGGACCCATGGTCCAAAGGAAACTACTCACGGCACATCCTGGAAGCGTCCATGATGGAGGGGAAGCTCTCGGACGTCGATCCTCCCTCCGGCAGGGTGCTGGGAAGTGTCCTGACGGTGCTCCCGATCTTGGAAGCGCGGCGACGGCGGAACAGAGGAGAGATCGCGAAAAAGGGTTCCGTCCTCGGAAGTTTCCCGTGGCGGAGAATAAATAGGCAAAGGGTACAGCAAGGGTGGCCACCAGGGGTCCAGGCGCCCCCTAGCATGGCCAGGCCCCTGGCCGCACCAGCTAGGCGCCCGGGGCCCAGGTGGGTCCCACCTGGCCCCCCTTCGGGACTCCGGAAGGTTCCTTCATGCTGATTTTTTATCTGATTTTTCCTGAATTTTTTGAGCACTTTTAATATGGGGGAAAACTGAAATAAAAAACAAAAAAAACAGAAATTGGCACTGGGGTGCACTGATTTAATAGGTTAGTCCAAATATGATCAAAAGTATATGAAAGTATAACTAGATCATAGCAATATCACACAAAACATGCATGCAGCAAGCAGAAATTATCGATACGTTTGGGACGTAACACCATCCAGGCCAGCCTATATAAAGACCACCACCTCTCCCTAGCCCTTCTAGGGTTCCCCCTACCAAAAATTGCAGCCAACCCCTCCTAAATCCCCCAAGTCCCTTTCCCCACTGAAACCCTAGCCCTGGCCAGCTAGGACTGTCAGATCGCGAGATCGACGGCTCCTAGCGCGCCATGTCGCCATCCCTGCAGCTCAGCCAGTCCCACTGTGCCGCCGGGCCCCGCAGGGCCGAATCTAGGCTGATCCTGACCCGAGCCTCCGGCCATCTCCGACTAGCCACCGCCGACAACCACCTCGCCGCGCCTCCGGTGAGATCCCTCTAGTGCACGCCCTCCCTCTCTCCCTTCTCCTTTGACCTCCCTCTCCTCCCTGCCCCGCAGGTCTCGTCGGGCCGCCATGGGAGCCACCGCCTTGGCCGGGACCTTGGTCCTCGCCGCGGCCACCCTGCACCCCGCCGGCAGAGCGAGATTGGGCGAGGACCGCCGCCGCCGCCGTGGTGGGTCGGCGAGCCGCCACAGCCCACCTCGCCACCTACCCCGCGACCTGGTTGGCCCAGCTCCCACGACCTAGCCTACAACCGAGCCGCTGTCTCCACTGCTTCCCAGATGGGCCGAGCCCATGGTGAGCCAGCCTGAGCCTGCTGCCCCTTTTTTTCCTTAAGTGTTTTTCTATTTGTACAAAGTCTGCAGACTGTGCTGCTGTATCTGTTTATCGAGTAGATTTGCGAGTGATCCGTAGCCCGTATGATGTTGCGCCCAAAATGAAAAGTGCTCAGTTTTGTTTGCTATAACTTTTGTATTTAATGAGTCAAGCCATTTGAGGCCATCTAGATATTCTAAATCAGTGTTGAAGTGGGCACCAGATTGTTTACTGTTGTTGTTGTTATTTTATTCAAAGTTTGATTGATGATTGTGTCACATCCATGAGGCCTATGCTGTTGATTCTTTCTTGTATGTGTTAAGCATCATGTATACTTCAATTATATGCATTCCTTTGCCATGTTTGACTGCTGTAGCTATTTTATATCTTGCTCCAAAGTGGTGACCCTGTTAACATGTGTTGTTGTTTATATAAAGTTGTTACTTTGCTGCCTTATAGTTAATGATACATGCTTCATATGCAGTAGCTTCAATATAATTATTTTCTCCTTGTTATGTGTACTTTGATGCCATGCGTTTCCTTGCCATGATATGGTTGCTGTTCATATAGTTATCAAGCTCACAAAGTGCAACCCTGCTGTTTGCTGTCACATGCCCTGTTTTTCACTAAGTCCCTAGACTAGTAGTTTTTCTTGCATTTTTCATGGGTTAGTATTACTTGTTCCTGAGGCTCATATACATGAAACTTTGTTGCCATGCCTTCCTTGTCATGTCTACTGTGGATCCACATCATTTTGGTGCATGTTTGCATTCAGTAGCTAATTTTTTCATTGCTCTAAAGTATGCTCCCTGATGTTAACAACATGTACCCGTAACTTGTGATGCTTGTATCTTTTTAACCGTAACTCTGTTTGGGGTGTTCTTTATATATAACTTGACTAGAATTTCATGTAGTTTGTGTTTGTGCTATTGTTTGCTGGTGTTAGACAACCTAAAATATGGTTTAGGACTGAACAGTACCAAATGCTTGAATCGTTGTGGAGCACTTAGTGGAATGCCATGTTTAGGTTGTGCCTCACTTAAATTGACTAGCATAGATAGTTTACTTTATGCTTCACCTCTTGCCATGATTGTATGATATGCCATGCTTGAGTGAGATGCCATGTTAACAACCTTTGCTCATGTTCTGTAGCTAAACAACTTGAACTGATGATAAATGTGCGATATCGTCGTGTGTGACGAGTACTCCACTTAACCTGTTAGTAACCGCTCTCGACGATAGATGCGATACCGTGCGTTGTCTCGTGTTGCCTTCTTGATGTTGTTTTCTGGTGATTTCTTCATAGTAATAGATGTTTGCTCGTCGATTGCCTTTTCCAGTGTTTCCTTCTTGTGTGCTTCTGCGGATACCTCTCAGAGATGACGCGAGCTTGCGATCGACTACACCTTTGGTTTCGTCTTCTCATCAGGTATGGGGAGCATATATCATGCTTATAACTTTCAGCTCACTCGCGCCTAGGTGTAGGATAGAACGATTGCTTGATCCTACCACTTCATATTCATGCCTCTTAAATAAACCCAAACAAACATGTCCTCCACATCCCAGTAAACATTGTTCGGCTATGTTACTATTGCTTGCTGCTGAGCCACTGCTTAGTATGCATGTTAGGATGCTATCATCTGTTCTACTGTTACTCCTTGGATTGAGCTATCACATTATTATGTTGTTGTGGATGATATGCTTATTATAATGTTGACTATACTCGACGAAGGATGGAAGGTCTAGGCTATCCTGCCCCGACGTTTTGTTCCATTCGAGTCACCTAGGATTCGTGTTTTGGGTATTGGTTTTAAGACTGAGCTTTCCTAACCGCGTGTGACATGCTATGGGGTCCCCTTTTCTTACCTACCTAGCTTCAAACATTTCTAGTGGTGGCCCAAGCTGATTTACCATTTGAAAACCGTGTGTGTGACTGGTGAGCTCCCAACAGATTTCAAACAACTCGGGCCAGCGGAGACATGGTTTCTCTTGCTGGTCCACACCTTGAATCTATGGGGCTTCCCACATGGTTTGGGTTAGTTACCCCGACCTCGTCCAAATGGAAGATTCCGATCCGAGAGCGTAGACAACTTTTGGATTGGGTGTCGACTCCCCAGGGGCTACCCGGATTTGTTCGTTGTTAGTTAGAGGGATTATGACGACCGGATCTCTCGGAACAACTCTTCAATGAGTGTCTTTAACGGGCCCGACTGAGAGAGATGGGCGTGCGTGCGGAGCCTTGTAATGGGCAGTTGGTACACCCCTGTAGGGTTAAATCTTTTCGAGAAGCCGTGTCCACGGTTATGGACGACTTGATACCTACTCCTTGTTCATAGACAACAACAACTGAGATAATCTTAATAAACTTGATCAATGTGTGTTTGCCTTGACTGCTTCTTCTTCGTCGGGATGTGAAGGGGAGGACAAGGATAGAATAGGTGTTATGTTTGCGTAAGTAGCCGATAGCAAGACTTTTTGGAGGCGATTCCTCATCGAATGCTTGGTTCTCATCTTACTCTAAATAGATCGTTAGCCACACATATATCTCGAGTGCGGCTGCAACCTCAACCATTACCCCCATCTTACCGTGAGAAGTTAGTTACAAGACTTGTTGATATAGCTCACTGATACGTCCAAAATGTATCTATAATTTCTGCTTGCTCCATGCATGTTTTGTGTGATATTGCTATGATCTAGATACACTTTCATACACTTTTGATCATATTTGGACTAACCTATTAACTCAGTGGACCACAGTGCCAGTTCCTGTTTTCTGCTGTTTTTCTATTTCAGTTTTCCCCCATATAAAAAGTGCCAGAAAAATTCCGGGAAAAATATAGGAAAAATCAGCGTATAGGAAGCTTCGCGAAGAGCCCGA
Source organism: Bromus sterilis (assembly GCA_950022295.1). NCBI lineage: Eukaryota > Viridiplantae > Streptophyta > Magnoliopsida > Poales > Poaceae > Bromus > Bromus sterilis. Next base: position 149,453,763 of record OX465596.1, on the reverse strand, counting down.
GTGGGGCCAGAGGAGAGCCAGGGGTGGCCCAGGCGGCCACCCGGCGCTACCCCACCCCTGGCCACGCCAGGGGGCGCCTGGGGCCCCTGGTCCACCTCTGGCTGCCCCCGTTCGCCTATATATTCTCCGTCACGGGAAACTTCCGGGGCGAGAACCCTTTTTCGCGATCTCTCCTCTGTTCCGCCGCCGCCGCGCTTCCGAGAACGGGAGCACCAAAAGACCTCTTCCCGGCACCCTGACGGAGGGAGGGCCGACCTCCGGGAGTCTCCTCTCCACCATGGATGCTCCCCGGATGTCTCGTGAGTAGTTTTCCTTGGACCATGGGTCCGTGATCAGTAGCTATGTGATGTTCTCCTCCCCTCTTTGTTCTTCATGGTTTAGACCTCGTGAGCTGCCCTACATGATCGAGGCACTTTTGTAATCTTTCTGCTGTTGCTATGCTGAGTTTGATGGGATCTGATGGATTATGAGATTATGTTCAGATTGTGATTGAGTAATATATTTGGTTCTTATCTCTTATATTTTTGTTCCTAAGTAATTCTTGCATGTTCTCCGTTGCTGTTTATTGCTTTGGCCAAGTAGTAGGTAGTAACCCCAAGAGGGAACGTTATGCTCGATTGTGGGTTCATGCCCCCCGATGACACGCTTGAGTGACAGAAACATGAGTCTAGGGGATGTGCTGTTGCCAAAAGGGGAAAACAACGGTGCTTGTAACCGCGGTTGCAAGGATTGTTTACTTTACGCAAAGTTCTTTTTAATGCAGTTGTCTGTTGCTTTGGGTTTACACTTTGGGTGGGGCTCGCAACTTAATACCGGCGAGATGTTCTGGAGAGATATCTCAAGGTGGATCATTAGTAGTAGATGCAGTTGGATTTAGGTCTACTTATTTTGGCGTACTGCCCGTGCTTTTGAGCCTCTTCCTTTTGTACCATAGTTAGCATTGCAGTGCGTTCATAATCCTGTCAATTGCCCTTCTGTAATTTTTTTTACCTCGCATAGCAGTTTTATCGTCTTTTGGGAGAGAGACATCACTAGTGAACATCACGTATCCCGGTCCATATCCTCATTACTGTTTCCACGCTCATTTACTTTTCTGCTTTTATTTTCAGTTGCTATCATTATCCCTTGTGTTTGATCCTTTGTGAACAACAAGACTAGAGAGATTGACAACCTCTCTGAACTTCGTTGGGAACAAAGTTATTTGTGTCTGTGTGCAGATCCGCGTCAGTTGCGCCGCTGACACCTACTTATCATCTCTGGAGTCCTACTGGAGACAAACCTTGGTATCTTTACTGAGGGAAATTTGCTGCTGTGCTACATCACGCCTTCCACTTGGGGCTCACCAACGAAGGGCGAGAAGACTACACCCGTCATCTCTCGCGCCATCAAGCAAATTTCTGGCGCCGTTGCCGGGGACTCCGAGTGCTAAGATAGGGGAGTTGCACACTACCCTTTACCTTTGTTTTTTAGTCTTGTTAGTTTACCTTTCATTTTTTTATCTTTGTGTCTTATCTTAAAAAAATCACAAAAAAATATTTATCTTACTAGTGGTTGTCATTATGTCTGTCCCTTTTGCCTTTGTTGAGACAAAGGTTCTCACCTTTAAACAAAAAGGTGGTGAAAGTTTAAAAGATGGTTGGTATAGAATTAATGATTCTCAAAAAAGAGCCACCAAGAAGCAATCCAGTACTATCCTGCTTAGAAATTTTTATGTCGGGATTACTCCTTGGAATAGGTTCATATTAGATACTGCTATCAATGGGAATTTCCTAGAAGCCCCGATTTGGGAATCTCTTAATGTTATTGAAAATCTTGTTGGAAATCTCCCTATTGCTAGCATACAAGAAGATATAACCTAGCTCACATTATGAAGAAACTTGAAAAGATAGAGTTAGAAATACCAAGTATAACTAGGATAAATGAGTTGGATCGCAAGATTCAAGGGAATTTGAATAGGCTTGATAGCTCCATCCTTAAAATTATTAAAACTTTGGAGGTCATCAAATCCCGTGATACGGATCTTTCTAGGATTGATAAGATTGAGGAAATCATTAATACCCTAGGAACTAGTTTTACCTCAATCAAACCAAAAAAGGTAGAGACTTCAGCAAGAAGGGAACCTAAGTTCAATTATGTCCCTAGAGTTCCCCGACCTAAAAATAAACCAACCATTGCTAAAGAAGTTGAAACCCTGAAAACTTTGGAAGAAATACCCCACTCTGATGATTTTATAAATGAATCTTCCATTGATTTTCCGCCTTTTGGTTCTCTCCCTAGAAGTATCTTCATTAGGCCTTTATTTGAAAGACCTCTCAAGACTAGTTGTACAATTGAAGAGCTTTTTGATGATCTTGATAATGATTCAATTGATACAACTTGATCTTTTGCATTATGCCTAGCTTAAAGGCATAAAAGAAAGCGCTTTCGGGAGGCAGCCCGCAACGAATTTAGGTTTATTTTTTCTTTTTGTTGTGTCTTGATGTTTGTTACTACTGTAGCAACATCATTGTATCTTTATTTTTCAGCTTTGTGCCAAGTTATAGCCTCTTATGATAAGGGAAGCAAAAGTTGTGACGTGCTGACCAGAAAACAGATTCTGTCCCTTGACAGAAAAATTCGAATCAAATCACCAGATCATCTTTTTGATCTGAATTTTTTTGACAGCGTGATCTATACAATTATGAAACTTCCGTATGTTCTGAGTTTTTTGATTTCAGTTGCAGAAGTGCCCCTAAAAAATCTTTACTACCTGCTGATCAGTTTTTCACAGATTCTGCCACGTTTTGTCTGTCCTAACTTTTGCAAACCTTCAGCTTGCTTTTTCTTTGCAAAAACTTTTTGGCACTCTTGAGAAACAGTAGCTCTTCAAGAATATCTTTATATCTAGTGGGGAAAAATTATTTTATTAATGGTACTAACCTCTCTAATCAGCTTATGATGAATTATGTATGAAGGGAGTTTTCAAGTGTGCGATGGAAGATGATGAAAGAAGAACCAGGAGTGTCAAGCGCTCAAGCTTGGGTATGCCCCCATGCATCCCCAATAAATATTCAAGGAGACTCAAGCGTCTAAGATTGGGGATGCCCCCGTGCATCCCCTTCTCCATCAACAATCATCAGTTCGTCCTTCGTCTCACTATATTTTGATCACTTCATGCGTTATGTGCTATGCTTGGAGCGTCTCGCTCTTAGGTTTTATTTTCAGTTTTATTTAGCTTTGCTTGCTGTTCATAACAAGTTAGATCCCATCTTACTTTTTGTAGGAGAGAAACACGCTCCACTTTCAAAATCTAGAACACATCATAGGATTTTTCCTGCCTATCTTTTTGCTGTTGTGTGTTCTTTATGTTTTCGTAGCTACTGCCATGTTTAGTTTTAGTCTTAGTTTGTCTTTAGCAAGAGCCTTGGCTTTTGTTTAGTTTGTTGATGGAACTATTTTTAGTTTTCATGTTTATCTTGATAAAGAGAGTTGGTTGTTGCACTGAGTTGTGTCTTGTCTTGAAAGTAGGTAATTGAGGTTGCTATTTAATTCTAGTAGTAACTTGCAATAGTTTTGATGTATTGTTGTGAGTAATGTTTGAACTTTTGGTGTCAATAGCTCTAGCCTATTAGTGATAGGTGTCGTATTTTGGGCATTCCGTGTGTATTTTCAAAACCTACAAAACTAGTTGAGAACTCTAGCTACTAGATGGATCACTAATCTTTGGAGGGATCGAATATTAGAGAACACTGATGTACCATGAGTCGAGGATGCGCAAGGATAAACAAACCCCCATACACTCCTCCTCGGGGTACTTCTCTCTTTGTGAACCTCCTTTTTAGATTGAGAGTTACCGATAATAAGTGCATGAGTTCTTCGGACTAATGTAAGTATTGAAAGTTGACACTTCCACCTTCCCATATTTTTCTAGCCTCTCCCGTGCCGTGCATTTCCTTCTTCTCACTCCGAGAGTTGGTGTCCACCTTCGCCGGTACATCCAAACCCTTGGCATGATACGCTCTGTCATCATAAACCTCGTTATATCTTTCCTCCAAACAGCCACCATACCTACCTATTAAGGCATTTCCATAGCCTTTCCGAGATATATTGCCATGCAACATCCACCTCTTCATGACTTGATCTTCATGTCATACATGTTTCTGCTACACTGGCAGCGACATACATTGTATACATCATGATAGTTACATCTTCTTTATGATTTTTGTACCTTGTAAAGTTTGAAAGATCTCCTTTACCTTCTTGTAAAATAGAGTGTTGCCCTTAAGTGAGGAAAAGATCCCAAAGTGGACACAATAAAAGATCCCAATGAGGACAAATGAGAGTTGAATAGAAAGAGCCATTGAGGCCACAAAAAAATACAAAAAAATAGAAAAAAGAGAAAAAGAAATAAAAAGAGAGAAAGGGGCAACACTACTATCCTTTTGAGAGATCCACACTAGTACTCCCTTTATATCCTTGTACTCCATAGAGATGATCATTATGCATATAGCTATGTGGGGACCTTCACACTATAGAACTTGGCTTGCATATTCCAAGGATGAGCCTCCTCAAACGAGCTCTAGGTCTTCATGAGCGAGCAAGTTAGATGCACTCCCACTAGTTCCATTGGAGAGCATCCTAGCTCGTATGTGCATCCGTTGCATGGCAATCCCTACTCCTCACATCATATCTATCATTTGGCATCTCTTGCCTATGATTGTCCTCATTGATGTGAGCCTTTCGCATCCTTTTTGTCTTCCTCCTCCGCATTTCTCTCTTTGCCATCCTAAGTGTCAACTCTCGTGCTTACGCTCATCCATTGCATGAGTACTCAAAATATTGAAAAAGGAGTGGATCAAATTGACTTGTACCTGGCTAGTGGTCTAGGGACGAGTCAAGATAAGATTCCAGAAAAAGACCGAGTGTGAAACTTTAGTAGATTGAGTTGTCAACAAATAAATTGTTTTTCTCGTATTCCCTATCCCCCTTCTTGCATGCAAACACCATTTGGAGACATTCGAGTCACGGACAGTGAGAGCTCTTGCACCTAATGTTCTTTTGTTACTTGTTTCAATGCTAATATAGACTCTTGCTTGTTATGACTTGAATTGAGTTTCTAACCTTGATTGCTTTACTTTTCAAAGTTCTTATATGGTTGCTAGCATGTCACCACAGCCGTTATCATTTACCTACTCGAGGACGAGCAGGAATTAAGCTTGGGGATGTTGATACGTCCAAAACGTATCTATAATTTCTGCTTGCTCCATGCATGTTTTGTGTGATATAGCTATGATCTAGATACACTTTCATACACTTTTGATCATATTTGGACTAACATATTAACTCAGTGCACCACAGTGCCAGTTCCTGTTTTCTGCTGTTTTTCTATTTCAGTTTTCCCCCATGTAAAAAGTGCCAGAAAAATTCCGTGAAAAATATAGGAAAAATCAGTGTACAGGAAGCTTCGCGAAGAGCCCGAGTGGGACCAGAGGGGATCCAGGGGTGGCCCAGGCGGCCACCCGGCGCGGCCCCACCCATGGACGCGCCTAGGGCCCCTGGTCCACCTCTGGCTGCCCCCCTTCGCCTATATATTCTCCGTCACGGGAAACTTCCGGGGCGAGAACCATTTTTCGCGATCTCTCCTCTGTTCCGCCGCCGCCGCGCTTCCGAGATCGGGAGCACCAGAAGACCTCTTCCCGGCACCCTGCCGGAGGGAGGGCCGACCTCCGGGAGTCTCCTCTCCACCATGGATGCTCCCCGGATGTCTCGTGAGTAGTTTTCCTTGGACCATAGGTCCGTGATCAGTAGCTATGTGATGTTCTCCTCCCCTCTTTGTTCTTCATGGTTTAGACCTTATGAGCTGCCCTACATGATCGAGGCACTTTTGTAATCTTTCTACTGTTTCTATGCTAAGTTTGATGGGATCTGATGGATTATGAGATTATGTTCAGATTGTGATTGAGTAATATATTTGGTTCTTATCTCTTATATTTTTGTTCCTAAGTAATTCTTGCATGTTCTCCGTTGTTGTTTATTGCTTTGGCCAAGTAGTAGGTAGTAACCCCAAGAGGGAACGTTATGCTCGATTGTGGGTTCATGCCCCCCGATGACACGCTTGAGTGACAGAAACATGAGTCTAGGGGATGTGCTGTTGCCACAAGGGGGAAAACAACGGTGCTTGTAACCGCGGTTGCAAGGATTGTTTACTTTACGCAAAGTGCTTTTTAATGCAGTTGTCTGTTGCTTTGGGTTTACACTTTGGGTGGGGCTCGCAACTTAATACCAGCGAGATGTTTTGGATAGATATCTCAAGGTGGATGATTAGTAGTAGATGCAGTTGGATTTCGGTCTACTTATTTTGGCATACTGCCCGTGCTTTTGAGCCTCTTCCTTTCTTTTGTAGCATAGTTAGCATTGTGGTGCGTTCATAATCCTGTCAATTGCCCTTCTGTAATTTGTTTACCTCGCATAGCAGTTTTATCGTCTTTTGGGAGAGAGACATCACTAGTGAACATCACGTATCCCGGTCCATATCCTCATTACTGTTTCCACACTCATTTACTTTTCTGCTTTTACTTTAAGTTGCTATCATTATCCCTTATGTTTGATCCTTTGTGAACAACAAGACCGGAGAGATTGACAACCTCTCTGAACTTCGTTGGGAACAAAGTTATTTGTGTCTGTGTGCAGGTCTGCATCAGTTGCGCCGCTAACACCTACTTATCATCTCTGGAGTCCTACTAGAGACAAACCTTGGTATCTTTACTGAGGGAAATTTTCTGCTGTGCTACATCACGCCTTCCACTTGGGGCTCACCAACGAAGGGCAAGAAGACTACACGCGTCAACTCTCGCGCCATCACTCACCCCTTCTTTTCTCTTTTACGCATGTTATGCAAACGATCTTGTACTTCAGAGGAGATCGGCGCCCCTCTTCTGGACGCGTTCGCAAAGACTCGACGACGAATAGTTAGGCGGATCCCGACGGAGATCCTGGACCCGTGTGGTTACGAGAATGGTGTGTTTTAAATTTTCCACTAGGCATTTGATTGGAGTTTGTACTCAGACATGTATCTTCCACTGATGTAATGTATTTAAGGCAGTTGTATGCCGATTGTATGAGATGTTGTATCCTTGTAGCTGTAATGTTGTGATATCATGTTGGAAATCCAGGGCATATGGCATTGTCATATGTCGCGGTGGGACCGATATGTGCTTCGTCCCTGGATCTGGATGGAAACATCTAGATCTGGAACAGTACCGCATATCGGGCCTTACAACTTGGTATCAGAGCCTTACCGACCGCCGGATCCTTTTTCTGGCCGAAGTCGAGTCTAGACAAAAACTATTTGGTAGTTACTAAGTTAGTTATCAGAGAGTAGGAATCTTTTACTCCTTGCCCTTGCTCTGGTCAGGACAAGTGCCGTAAGTGTTTTTCTCTCGCCTTATCCCCTTTCAAACTTTAGGATCTCGAGTAAGTGGAGTTTCGGAACCGTTACAATGCCTTGCTTGCAGCGTATTGTCTCGATTCCGATTTCAGGTTTGGGAAATCCTGTAGTACCTTTCGTTCTTCCGACTTTGGTTAAACATCTTGGTTGTCCGTTGACCCCATTCCTCTTGCCTAGTATCCTCACTATTTGAGTGAGAATGCTTCCCTTGATCGTTGCTTTGGACTATTGTTCTTCCTCTTGATATCCTGATGGCTTCGTTTTTTGACGTTGTTGTCTCTCTGTGCAAAGTTTCTCGACGTATGATCGTTGTTCGACATGGAGCAGAGTCCCATGTTGGTGGTGTTGAAGATCGTCAATTCTCTTTTCTCTTCCCTCCTCTCTCCCGGATCGTCCAGGATCTCGGGATGAGATCCCTTGTTGGTGTTGTTGTATTGTAAGTTGTAACAACCCTGGATTTTCACCCAAATTAAAAAAATTTGTTTGTTGCTTTATTTCATTGCTTGTTAGAATTGTTTGTAGTATTTGTTTCATCGATTTATTAATCGGTGAATATTCCCCCTCTTTCTTGTATCGACATGCATGACTAAACCTTTTTCCCAGACGATACACGAACTTTGCGACACTGGGTTCCACCCAAGCACCGTCGCAACTTCCGCCACAAGACCAACCATCGCCATCGGAACGAAAACCCCATTTATTTAATAAACGGATTATTTTATTGGGCGCCAGAAAAATGTTCTCGGAACATTATCGATATAGGGTAGAATTGATGGGCTGCGATTTCGCCCTAATCGGAGGTCATATGAACTCCCGGCGGTCAGAAACGTATTTCACTGGACGCGAGAGAGAAAACCCGAGGGTGTTTGCGTGAACCTGCAATCCAGGCCAGCCTATATAAAGACCACCACCTCTCCCTAACCCTTCTAGGGTTTCCCCTAACAAAAATTGCAGCCACCCCCTCCTAAATCCCCCAAATTTGCCCCAAGTTCATTTCCCCACCGAAACCCTAGCCGTGGCCAGCCAGGACCATCGGATCGTGAGATCGACGGCTCCCAGCGCGCCATGTCGCCATCCCTGTAGCAAAGCCACTCCCACCGCGCCGCCGGGCCCCGCAAGGCCGGATCTGGGCCGATCTGGGCCCGAGCCTCCAGCCATCTCTGGCCAGCCACCGCCGGCAACCACCTCGCCGCGCCTCCGGTGAGATCCCTCCAGCGCGCGCTCTCCCTCTCTCCCTTCTACTCTGATCTCCCTCTCCTCCATGCCCCGCAGGTCTCGTCGGGCCGCAATGGGAGCCTCTTCCATGGCCGTGACCTTGGTCCTCGCCGCGGGCGCCCTGCACCCCGCCGGCAGAGCGGGATCGGGCGAGGACCGTCGCCACCGCCGCGGTGGGCCGGCGAGCCGCCACGACCCACCTCGCCACCGACCCCGCGGTCTGGTTGTTCCAGCTCCCACGGCCCAGCCTCCAACCGAGCCTCCGCCTCCACTGCTGGCCAGATGGGCCCAGCCCATGGTGATCCAGCCCGAGCCTGTCGCACCCTTTTTTTTCTTTCCTTAAGTATTTTTCTATTTCTGCTAAGTCTGTAGACTGTGGTGCTGTATCTGTTTTGCGAGTAGATTTGCGAGTGATTCGTAGCCCGTATGATGTTGCGCCCAAAATGAAAAGTGCTCAGTTTTGTGTTCTCTAACTTTTGTATTTAGTGAGTCAAGCCATTTGTGTTGGGACCTGGGGTTAGCGTATGCAAGACCCGTTACAACACAATCATATGGAGAGCCGAGAAACGTACCCACTTGTCTAAGCAGACAAGGCCAAGCACAAAACGTTCTCGGAAAGCATCGAACGTGAGGGGCATCCCATCCAGGCCGGATGATCAACTGAGATGGGTCCTCATCGTCCGCACACAAGTCTATATGAGATGGGTGGTGAACTCCCATACCCATAGACAAGTGGCCTCAACCATACTATCGATTGTATTATAACACTTACATAGACTTACTCCAGCCCGATCACTTAGTCGGGGTCTAGGGAGGGCTCGATCATACAACAAAGTGTGCATGTGACACAGTCACGCGCAATCGCATCGCGATGCCCCAAGCTGCGCACATCTAAGGGCCACTTGGTGTATAAAAGACCGCCAACCAGATCACAACTAAGGTCTCGAAAACCCATACTAAGACATGCATGTTATAATCATACACGCATCACACATGTCTAGTATGAACAACAAGTATCATTGCAATTCTCTACAAAGTTTACAACTTTATTGATAACTCTTACAGAGTGCACACAGAGATCACGAGACCTTGATCGAACATTACATCAAATATGCGGAAGCAAAGTAGGTCTAAGTACAGACAAGTTTAACAAATGGATTAGAGAAGCCTTATTTATAAACAAGCCCTTCCACGAGGGTCCAATCGTCTGAATGGGACTACACTAGGTTGGCTTCAGTCGTCGAGCTCCAGGAAGAATCCACCTTCGGGGTCAGTGGGTTCATCTAAAACATAGAATAAGCAAACGTGAGTACAAAGTCGTACATAGCGAGACTTACGTAGGAACTATACTACTCATGCACATGTATCAAGGTAAAGTGAGGTGGGGTTCATAAGCGGAAGTGCCAGCTTTGACTTGGCTAGTCCTGAACTATGAGTACTAGACTTGAGGTAAGAAGTGTACACGAGTCCACTACATGTCTCCAACCAATTACACCACTATGGTGCCTTCCTCGACTTCCCCACGAGAAAGCATGCCATAACACTCACGCTTATCTTGGCAAGTTTTATAAGTATCCAGTTCAAGTTGTCTAATAATCAAGCTAAGCTTTCCAAGCAGTCCATAACCGTGGACGCGGCTATTCGAATAGTTTTGTTAACCCTGCAGGGGTGTACCACTACACACACATGACCATCAGTTACCGCCTTTGGCCTCGACACCATTCAAGGGGTGTCGGCGAGGATGTTCACCACAACTGTTACCTCATAGCCGATCTAGTCCAAGAAAGCCGCCTACCTGGGTTGGCTACCACTATCGTGAACCCGGCCGATTTACCGAAGTGGACCCAGATGATGTGTGCGTGGTGCATAAGCCGGTCTCGGTTGAGCCGTTCTCTCACTTAGCAGCCAGGCCACAAACCTACCAGAACTCCGAACTACTGCGACATCTGGACATCGAAAGGGATGAGTTAGTAGGTTGAGAGGGGTCAGTGAGCCCAATGTGTGGTTGTACTCTTTATCTTGGATCACCACACAAGAACTCGGACTTAGGGCGGTGTTCAACGAGACAACCCACTGTGTACTCCTACACAGCCTCTCATCGTCCACCTTGTATTAGGGTAGATTCACCAACACATTTCCACCATCATCAACATGATTGCTACCATCCCGACTCACATAACATTATCAACATTGTATCACTCTAAGCATGCAATAAGAAGTAACAGTTGCAGGGGCCACATGATATCAATCAACTCCTACATCTTCTAGGATTGTGGTTTGCTTACTACTGTGACAAATGATAGGTCATGCAAAGGAATGGGTTCATCTATGCGGTAGAAACGTAGCATGGTAATCATCCTAAACAATGCATAAGTGAGACTGAGAGGGACGTGGGATTTTATCGACATGATCAATGGGGGTTAGCTTGCCTTGCTGACGAGGGTCGTACACGGTATCTTCAACGGAGGGGGTGATCTCAGGTTTCGGCTCCACCTATATTCGACAAACAACACAAACATCAAAACAATAATTACACAATGCTCAAACACATGAGTTGAAGGTTGAAACTTGATGTATGTGTCACTGATGTGTGAGTTATTCCAATTAAAAGGAGTGTATTGCATTTGAAACGCAAATTCAAACTTTAATTGAATTCCAAAAGGGGTTCATATGCAATGTTGCCACTGTTCACCCAATTTTATTTGGTCAAACATGAAAACAGATTGCATATTCAGAATCGTTGCATTTTACTCATAATTTTACATATATTACATGTTTAATTTGGAGTTAAAATGAATTAGTTATGAATTTTCAAACTTTAATTGAATTTCTGCCTTTTCTGGAATTTCTTTTTAAACAGAAAACTGATTTATTGCGCCAACACTGGGTCAGCATGACATCAGGGGGTTGACCTAGTCAAACTGACATTGGAGCCCTACCTGTCATTGACTCAGTGGCTAATCCCCTCTCTGTTTAATTAAACAGAGAGGATTAGGGGGCCTGGGTCCCATTGTAAGTGACCTGGGGTCACTTAACCAAGGGGGGTTAAGCCCCTAATACTCCGGCCAGGTCAGCCTCGCCGGCGACCTTCCAGCACGGTATCTACACACGGGAGGGTGATTCCGGGCACCATTCGAAGCGTTGCGACCACTGAGACGTAGCTCTTGACGTCGCTAATCGAACGGGCCAAGATACGGGTGCTGGGAGGCACCGTAGCCATGCCGGCGTTGAGCCCTAGCGGCGGCGGAGCCACTGTCTCGAGGTGGATCTTGCTGGGGTACACCAAAGGAGCCACGGATGGGCGCGTTCGAAGCAGAGGAGCAAGGCGATCATGAAAGATACGTGCGTGGGTTCGTTTGGTTCTCTGTTGCTCGCCGACGAGCACCGCGGCGGCGCTGAGCTACGTCTCCCATGGTGGATCTCGACGGAGACAGCGAAAAGGAGCGGGGAGCCAGGGTTTTGAACCGCCTGCTCACCAGGAGTTCAACAGCGGTGGCGAAGAGAGCTGAGGTGGCTGGACGGAGATGAATTTGACGTCGATCTTCCACGGCTCCGACAACGGCACAAGCACGAATTCGGCGACTAGGTGGGCTTTGGGAACACCATATTCTGCAGCTCGATGTAGCGCTTGGTGCTGGACACGGGGGACAGCTTGGGTGGGCTCCGCGACGTCGATGGCCACGCGGGGGCTCGACGGCGCTCCGGCGATCTCTTCTGTCTTCGTCAAATCCGACGAGAGAGGAGGGGGAAACTGCACTGGAGGGGGAGGAAAGGATAGGGACTTCTCCTAGACGTCTCCAGACGAAGGGATAACCCCTGGGCAGGCAGGCAGCTGCCTGGCGCGCCCACGGCGCTCGCCGGAGACCTGCGTGCCTGCCTGGCCGGGGTTGTAGACGCATGTGCCCCTGTGGGCTGGGCTGGGCCAGGCTGGGGGATGAGTTGGGCCAAAACGCAGGTAAGCCTCTTTTCTATTTTCTGTTTCCTTTTCTTTTCTGTATATGTTTTGTCTTAGCTAAATTAAATAGCTAGACATTTTATAAAATGTCCCAAATTTTTATGTGGACTTGCAATGCATATAGCTAGCCACTTATAAAGTTTGGGCATTTTTGAAATTCAAATAATTTGAACTTCAATTCAAATAGGGGTTTAAATTTAAATCCATGCTCCTGTTTGAATATTTGAAAAATCCATGAGCATGGGGTTGGTCCTACATCACTTGATATGTGATCACACTCATTTATGAGACTCTTCAAAAGTACAAAAGGAATTTTTGGAGCAACTTTTATTCTGGCCATTTGAATTAAATTCAGCTGGGGGGAGGGGGGTTTCTTCTCCTATTTCAATTTCTTTTGAAAATTTTAACATGATGCAAAGTTACTTGCTAACCCTAGCACATACCTAACAAAGGGTTCTGACAATTTGAGGCCATCTAGATATTGTAAATCAGTGTTGAAGTGGGCACCAGATTGTTTACTGCTGCTGTCGTTATTTTATTCAAAGTTTGATTGATGATTTTGTCACATCCATGAGGCCTATGTTGTTGATTCTTTCTTGTATGTGTTAAACATAATGTGTACTTCAATTAGATTCATTCATTTGACATGTTTGCCTGCTATAGCTATTTTATATCTTGCTCCAAAGTGGTGACCCTGTTAACAGGTGCTGTTGTTTATATAAAGTTGCTACTTTGCTGCCTTATAGTTAATGATACACGCTTCATATGCAGTAGCTTCAATGTAATTATTTTCTCCTTGTTATGTGTAATTTGATGCCATGCTTTTCCTTGCCATGATATGGTTGCTTTACATATAGTTATCAAGCTCACAAAGTGACACCCTGTTGTTTTCTGTTTGATGCCATGCTTTTCCTTGCCATGATATGGTTGCTTTTCATATAGTTATCAAGCTCACAAAGTGCAACCCTGCTGTTTGTTGTCACATGCCCTGTTTTTCACTAAGTCCCTAGACCAGTAGTATTTTCTTGCATTTTGCATGGGTTACCATTACTTGTTCCTGATGCTCATATACATGAAACTTTGTTGCCATGCCTTGCTTGTCATGTCTACTGTTGATCCACATCATTTTGGTGCATGTTTGCATTCAGTAGCTAATTTATTCATTGCTCTAAAGTATGCTCCCTGATGTTAACAACATGTACCCGTAACTTGTGATGCTTGTATCTTTTTAACCGTAACTCTGTTTGGGGTGTTCTTTATATATAACTTGACTAGAACTTCATGTAGTTTGTGTTTGTGCTATTGTTTGCTGGTGTTAAACAACCTAAAATATGGTTTAGGACAGAACAGTACCAAATGCTTTAATCGTTGTGGAGCACTTAGTGGAATGCCATGTTTAGGTTGTGCCTCACTTAAATTGACTAGCATAGATAGTTTACTTTATGCTTCACCTCTTTCCATGATTGTATGATATGCCATGCTTGAGTGAGATGCCATGTTGACAACCTTTGCTCATGTTCTGTAGCTAAACAACTTGAACTGATGATAAATGTGCGATATCGTCGTGTGTGACGAGTACTCCACTTAACCTATTAGTAACCGCTCTCGACGATAGATGCGATACCGTGCGTTGTCTCGTGTTGCCTTCTTGATGTTGTTTTCTGGTGATTGCTTTGTAGTAATAGATGCTTGCTTGTCGATTGCCTTTTCCAGTGTTTCCTTCTTGTGTGCTTCCGCGGGTACCTTTCGGAGACGATGCGAGCTTGCGATCGACTACACCTTCGGTTTCGTCTTCTCATCAGGTAAGGGGGAGCATATATCATGCTTATAACTTTCAGCTCACTCGGGCGTAGGTGTAGGATAGAACGATTGCTTGATCCTACCACTTCATATTCATGCCACTAGGCATTTGATTGTAGTCTGTACTCAGACATGTATCTTCCGCTGATGTAATGTATTTAAGGCAGTTGTATGCGGATTGTATGAGATGTTGTATCCTTGTAGCTGTAATGTTGTGATATCATGTTTGAAATCTGGGGCATATAGCATTGTCATATGTCGCGGTGTTACCGATATGTGCTTCGTCCCCGGATCTGGATGGAAACATCTAGATCTGGAACAGTACTGCATATCGGGCCTTACATCCTTCCTTGCCGCCTTGTTCAACTTCCTATAATCAATACAAATTCTATATACAATAATAATTCTCTGAGGGATTAGTTCATTCTTATCATTAGGAACAATAGTTGTGCCTCCTTTCTTAGGAACACAATGCACGTGACTGGCCCACTTACTATCAGCAATAGATAGATAATACCTGCGGCTAGAAGCTTGAGGATCTCGGTACTCATAACATCCTTCATCTTTGAATTCAACCGTCGTTGATGATCAACAATCGGTTTAGCATCGGGCTCAAGATTGATGGTATGTTGACAAATAGATGGACTAATCCCTTAGAGGTCATCAAGGGTATATCCAATAGCACCTCGGTGACTACGAAGGGTTTCCAATAATCGCTCTTTTTCATATCCTGAAAGGTTAGAATTGATAATAACATGATATGATTTCTTTCCATCTAAATAAGCATACTTGAGCGTATCGGGAAGAGGCTTAAGATGAAACACCGAGTCTTCTTTGGGCTGTGATAAAATTCCTAAAGGTTCAACTGGAAGGTTGTGCTTCAGGATAGCGGGTTGTCTCAAGAAGGCTTCATCTAATTCATTTCTTTCTTGCATATGCATATCATTCTTGTGGTCCTCCATATATTGCTTCAAAGGATCGTCAGGAGGTATAGCAATAGAAGAAATATCTTCAATAATTTTATCATTACTAGGAAAATCAGTACCATGAGTTTGTTTAGAGAATTTAGAAAAGTTAAATTCATATGGCGCACCATTGAATTCAACAGATACTTTCCCTTTCCTACAATCTATAACAGCTCCACAAGTCTTGAGAAAAGTTCTACCAAATGTAATAGGACAAAAATTATCTTGCACTGAACCAAGTACTAGAAAGTCGGTAGGATATTTTACCTTTCCGCATAAGACTTTGATGTCACGAGAGTTTACTTCTCGCCCCTCGTTGGTTACCCAAAGTGGAAGGTGAGATGTAGCGTAGCGGCAATTTCCCTTAGCGAAGATGCTAAGGTTTAAGTGTCGAACCAATAGGACTCCAACAGATACAGGAAGGTGGTGAAGTAAACAATGACGCTGTTCACAACACAGGGTTGCTTACTTCACCTGGACCTGCACACACATCAAATAACTTTGCTTCCCAACGAGTATAGAGGAGTTGTCAATTCCTCCGGCCTTGTGGTTTACAAAGGATAAAACACACGGGATAATAATGATAGTGATGGAAACGGAAAAGTAAATACTGAAAGTAAATACATAGTGGGTGTAAACAGTGTTGTAAATATGGACCGGGGTCCCATGATGTTAACTAGTGATGTCTCTCTCCCAAAAGATGATAAAATAGCCATGCGAGGTAAACAAATTATAGCTGGGCAATTGACAGGATTATGTGCGCAAACCAATGCAAACTATGCTATAAAGAAAGGAAGAGGCTCAAAAGCATGGGCGGTACGCCAGGACAAGTAGACCGAAATCCATCTGCATCTACCTACTAGTCATCCACCTTGAGATATCTATCCAGAACATCTCGCTGGTATTAAGTTGCGAATCCCACCCAAAGTATAAACTCAAAGCAACAGACAACTGCATTAAAGAACTTTGCGTAAAGGAAACAATCCTTGCACCCTCAAGTACAAGGACCGTTGTTTTTCCCCTTTGTGGCGACATCACATCCCCTAGACTCATGTTTCTGTCACTCAAGCTAGTCATCAGGGGGCATGAACCCAAAATCATGCATAACGCTCCCTCTTGGAGTCACTACCTACTACTTGGCCAAAGCAATAAACAACAACGGAGAACATGCAAGAATTACTCTAGAACATAAATATAAAAGAGAAGAATCAAATATATTACTCAAACGCAATCTGAACATAGTCTCATAATCCATCGGATCCCAGCAAACTCAGCATAGCAACAACAGAAATATTACATATGTTCCTCGATCATGTAGGGCAGCTCACGAGGTCTAATCCATGAAGAACAAAGAGGGGACGAGAACATCACATAGCTACTGATCATAGACCCATGGTCCAAGGTGGACTACTCACGGTTCATCCGGGAAGCATCCATGGTGGTGGAGAAGCTCCAGGAGGTGGTTCCTCCCTCCAGCAGGGTGCTGGGAAGAGGTCTCCTGGTGCTCCCGATCTTGGAAGCGCGGCGGCGACGGAACAGAGGAGAGATCGCAAAAAGAGTTCCCGTCATGGGGGTTTCACATCATGGAGAATATATGGGCGAAGGGGGGTATCCAGGGGGCCACCAGGGGTCTAGGCGGCACCCTAGCGCGGCCCCACCCTAGGGCGCGCCGGGAGGGCGCCTGGGGCCCTGGTGGGTCCCCTCTTCCCCCCCCCTCGGTGATTCCCGAAGCTTCTTCTGCGCTGATTTTTTATTGGATTTTTCCCGAATTTTTGGAGCACTTTTAATATGGTGGAAACCTGAAATAGAAAAACAGCAGAAAATAGGAACTGGCACTGGGGTGCACTGAGTTAATAAGTTAGTCCAAATATGCTCAAAAGTGTATGGAAGTTCATCAATATCATATCAATATCACACAAAAGAAGCTTGGAGCAAGCAGAAATTATAGATACGTTTTGGACGTATCAACATCCCCAAGCTTAATTCCTGCTCGTCCTCGAGTAGGTAAATGATAAAAGCATAATTTCTGTGGTGACATGCTAACAACCATATAAGAACTTTTAAGTAAAGAGATCAAGGCATGTAATTAAATTCAAGTCATAACATGCAAGAGTCTATATTAGCATTGAAACAAGCAACATAAGAACATAAAGGTGCAAGAGCTCCCGCTGTCCGTGACTCGAATGTCTCCAAATGGTGTTTGCGTGCAAGAAAAGGGATAGGGATATACGAGAAAAAAGTATTTTTGTGTTGATAACTCAATCTACTAAAGTTTCACACTTGGTCTTCTTTGGAATTTTATCTTGACTCATCCCCAGACCACTAGCCAGGTACAAGTCAAAATGATCCACTCCTTTTCGACATTTTGAGCACTCATGCAATGAATGAACGTAAGAAAGAAAGTTGACACTTAGGATGGCAAAGATAAAATATGGTGGAGGAGGAAGACAAAAAGGTGAGAAAGGCTCACATCAATGAGGACAATCATAGGAGAGAGAAAGCCAAATGATAGATATGATGTGAGGAGTAGGGATTGCCATGCAACGGATGCACATGTGAGCTAAAAGCTCTCCAAGGGAACTAGTGGGGGTACATCCAACTTGCTTGCTCAAGAAGACCTAGAGCTCATTTGAGGAGGCTAAATCATTGGAATATACAAGCCAAGTTCTATAGTGTGAAGGTCCCCACATAGCTATATGCATGAATGATAATCTCTATGGAGTACGAGATATAAGATGGAGTACGAGTGTGGATCTCTCAAAAGGAATAGTAGTGTGCCCCCTTCTCTCTTTTTATTTCTTTTTCTCTTTTTCTTCTTCTATTTTTTTGTATTTTTTGGTGGCCTCAATGGCTCTTTCTATTTCTCTCTCATTTTTCCTCTTTGGGATCTTTTTATTTTTTCCTCGTTGGGATCTTTTCCTCACTTTAGGGGCAACACTCTTTAAATTACAAGAAGTATAGAAGATCTTTCACACTTTACAAAGTACTCAAATCATAAAGAAAATGTAACTGTCATGAAGTATGCAAATGTATGCCTCTGCCAATGTAGCAGGATATGCAATGATACTAGCGTGTCATGTAGCAATGATTAGGGCAAGGCCCAACTAGCATGCGGCTCATCGATCAAGCAGGTAGCATGTATGACATGAAGATCAAGTCATGAGAAGGTGGAGGTTGCATGGAAATGTATCTCGGAAAGGCTATGGAAATGCCTTGATAGGTAGGTATGGTGGCTGTTTTGAGGAAGGATATAAGGGGGTTTATGATGACAGAGCGTATCATGCCAAGGGTTTGGATGTACCGGTGAAGGTGGACGCCAACTCTCGGAGTGAGAAGAAAGCAATGCACGGCACATGAGAGGCTAGAAAAATATGGGAAGGTGGAAGTGTCAACTTTCGAATACTCACATTAGTCCAAAGAACTCATGCACTTATTATCGGTAACTCCCAATCTAATAAGGAGGTTTCACAAAGAGAAAAGTACCCCTAGGAGGAGTGTATGGGGCTTTGGTTATCCTTGCGCATCCTTGACTCATGGTACGTGAGTGTACTCTAATATTTGACCCCTCAAAAGAGTAGTGATCCATCTAGTAGCTAAATTTCTCAACTAATTTGTAAGTTTTGAAAATAAATACGGATTACCCAAAATACGACATCTATCACTAATAGGCTAAAGCTATTGACACCAAAAGTCCAAACATTACTCAAAACAATACCTCAAAACTATTGCAAGTTACTACTACAAAAGAATAGCAACCTCAATTACCTACTTCATGTCAAGACACACAAATCAGTGCAACAAGCAAACTATCTAAACAAGATAAACAAGAAAATTCAAGAGAGTTCTAGCAACAAACTTAAACAAAAGCTCTTGAGAAGATAAGCATGAAAACTAAGAGCTAAACATGGCAGTAGCTATGAAAAAGATAAAGAACACACACAACAAAGATAAGCATGAAAAATCCTATGTTGTGTTCTAGATTTTCGAAGTGGAGCATGTTTCTCTCCCACACAAAGAAAGCTGGGTTCTAACTTGTTATGAACATCAAGCAAAGCTAAAGAAAACTAAAAATAAAACCTAAGAGCGAGATGCTCCAAGCATAACACATAACGCATGAACTGATAAAAATATAGTGAAACGAAAGACGAACTGATAATTGTTGATGGAGAAGGGGATGCACGGGGGCATCCCCAAGCTTAGACGCTTGACAGTCCTTGAATATTTCTTGGGGATGCATGGGGGCATCCCCAAGCTTGTGTGCTTGACACTCCTGAATCTTCTTTCATCATCTTCCCTCGCACACTTGAAAACTCCCTTCATACATAACTCATCATAATATGATTAGCGAGGTTAGTACCCATAATAAAATAATTTTTACTCTACTGGAAATAAAGATATTCTTGAAGATCTACTGTTTCTCAAGATTGCCAAAAAAATTTTGCAAAGAAAAAGCAAGCTTAAGGTTTGCAAAACGAAGAAAAGGCAAAACAGGACAAAATCTGTGAAAAACATACCAGAAGGTAGTAAATAATTTTTTTGGGATAGTTATGCAACTCAAATCAAAAAACTCAGAACATACGAAAGTTCCGTAATAGTATAGAGCACGCTGTGTAAAAATTTCAGCTCAAAAAGATGAACTGGGATTTTTCTGTGATATATCTAGTCACGAGGACAGAATATGTTTTCTGGACAGCATGTCACAACTTTCACTTCCCTTGTCATATGAGGCTATAATTGGCACAAAGCTTGAAAACTAAAGATACAATGACTTTGCTATAGTAGTAACAAACATCAAGACACAAAAAAAAAGCAAAATAAACCTAATTCATTGTGGGCTGCCTCCCAAAAGCGCTTTCTTTTACGCCTTTAATCTAGGCATGAAGATGATAAAAGTTTCTCTCATAAAAATAAGGATTTGAAGCAAAAGAGAGCATCAAGAAGAAAATATGAAACAAATTTTAAGACTAACCCACTTCCTATGCATGGGAAACTTGTAAGAAAATAAATCGTGAAAGCACAAAATAACAAGCATAGGAAGACAAAAGAAGAACAACTTCAAAACTTTCAACACGAAGAGAGGTGTTTTTGTAACAAAGTTTCTACAACCAATCTTTCCTCTCTCAAAATAATTTTCAGTAGTATCATGTACAACATCAAGAATATAACTATCACATAAATCATGTTGTTCATGACCTACAAGTACGCGTGTATAGTTTTCAACACGGTCATTAGGAACATAAGACAAATGCAACCCATCACATTGAGCTTTAATAAGAGCATAATTCTCCGGAATATGATTTGGAGATTTCAAAAGGATAATAGGACAATCAAGTGTGGGTGCAATAGCAAAAATTTCATGCTTAACATGAGAAACTATAGAAAGTTCATTTCCGTAAGCATCATCCATAGTGGCATCACGGCCATAAGCATAGCAGGCATCAACTTCATCAAAAAGGGATATTTCAAAAGAATCCATAGGATCATAACACTCATATAAGGTAAGATTCAAAGAGTTCCTCTCATTAGAAGGTAGACATGGATGGCTCCATTCTTCCTCCTTTTTTTCGTCACTATCCTCCTCTTTTTCATCCAAGGAGCTTTCAGGTTCAACAATTTCTTCTTCCATAGAGTCCTGCAAAACATTAGTCTCTTCCTTTGGGAGAGAGATTCTCTCAAGATGATCAGTAATATAATAATTTTCCTCGTAATTTTCCAAACAATAGTTAAGTATAGCAAGACTCTCAGATTTGTAAGGGGCATCATCAATAATTTTAAGAAGAGAAGTATTTTCATAGGCACCCTTATAAGCAACAAATTTTACTATTTGATCTGCATAATCAAAATCATAATTTCTGTTAGCATAAGAAGCAAAGGTTTCATCATCATTGTACTCACATTGGAAAGCAAGGTGTTTGTGCCTCATAAAGCAACAAGATTCATCCCTGCAGAAATATATATTATATATTGAGCACAAGTTTCTAGCATACTTATACAACTGGTGTATTTGTTTCCATAAGTGTATCCCCTTTTGAGACAAGCGGTGTTCCTTGTACCACTTTTGTTGATCCTCGGGGAATCCTCCATGCCAACAAGATCTGGTTTCAAAGAAGTCAGACATTGATTGGCAAGTAAGGAACTAGATATACTAAATTTTTTTTGGATTTTTGATAAAAGACACGAAGATAAAAACTGAAAGGTAAACTAACAAGACTAAAAAGCAAAGATAAAAGATAGTGTGCAACTCCCCTATCTTGAAGAGTGGAGTCCCCGGCAATGGCGCCAGAAATTGCTTTTGGTGTCACGAGAGTTTACTTCTCGCCCCGCGTTGGTTACCCAAAGTGGAAGGTGAGATGTAGCGTAGTGTCAATTTCCCTTAGCGAAGATGCTAATGTTTAAGTGTCGAACCTATAGGACTCCAACAGATACAAGAAGGTGGTGAAGTGAACAATGGCGCCGTTCACAAGTCACAACACAGGGTTTCTTACTTCACCTGGACCTGCACACACAACAAATAAATTTTCTTCCCAACGAGTACAGAGGAGTTGTCAATTCCTCCGGCCTTGTTGTTTACAAAGGATAAAACGCACGGCATAATAATGATAGTGATGGCAACGGAAAAGTAAATACTGAAAGTAAATTGATAGCGGGTATTAACAGTGTTTTAAATATGGGACGGGGTCCCATGATGTTCACTAGTGATGTATCTCTCCCAAAAGACGATAAAATAGCCATGCGAGGTAAACAAATTACAGCTGAGCAATTGACATGATTATGTGCGCAAACCAATGCTAACTATGCTATAAAGAAAGGAAGAGGCTCAAAAGCATGGGCGGTACGCCAAGACAAGTAGACCGAAATCCATCTGCATCTACCTACTAATCATCCACCTTGAGATATCTATCCAGAACATCTCGCTGGTATTAAGTTTCGAATCCCACCCAAAGTGTAAACTCAAAGCAACAGACAACTGCATAACGCTCCCTCTTGGAGTCAGTACCTACTACTTGGCCAATGCAATAAACAGCAACAGAGAACATGCAAGAATTACTCTAGAACATAAATATAAAAGAGGAGAATCAAATAAATTACTCAAACACAATCTGAACATAGTCTCATAATCCATCGGATCCTAACAAACTTAGCATAGCAACAACATAAATATTACATATGTGCCTCGATCATGTAGGGCAGCTCACGAGGTTTCCATGAAGAACAAAGAGGGGAGGAGAACATCACATAGCTACTGATCATAGACCCATGGTCCAAGGTGGACTACTCACGGTTCATCCGGGAAGCATCCATGGTGGTGGAGAAGCTCCCGAAGGTGGTTCCTCCCTCCGGCAGGGTGCTGGGAAGAGGTCTCCTGGTGCTCCCGATCTTGGAAGTGCTGCGGCGGAGAAACAGAGGAGAGATCGCGAAAAAGGGTTCCCGTCACAGGGGTTTCACGTCACGGAGAATATATGGGCGAAGGGGGGCAGCCAGGGGGCCCACCAGGGGTCCATGCGCCCCCCTGGCGCGGCCCCACCCTAGGGCGCGCCGGGAGGGCGCCTGGGGCCCTGGTGGGTCCCCTTTGCCCCCCCTCGATGATTCCCGAAACTTCTTCTACGCTAATTTTTATTGGATTTTTTCCCGAACTTTTGGAGCACTTTTAATATGGGGGAAACCTGAAATAGAAAAACACCAGAAAATAGGAACTGGCACTGGGGTGCACTGAGTTAATAAGTTAGTCCAAATATGATCAAAAGTTTATGGAAGTTCATCAATATCATAGCAATATCACACAAAAGAAGCATGGATCAAGCAGAAATTATAGATACGTTTTGGACGTATCAGACTTCAACATCTCTCACAATTCCAATAGGAGAGATAGTTTCTCTTTTTGCAAGATAAATAGTAATATCAATATGTTCATGTTCACAAGCTGAAGTCTCACCCATGATCCCCTGATAGAGTGAATAAGGAATAGCACTAGCACTCGATCCCAAATCACATAACCCGTAATAATTGTGATCTCCTATTTTAACAGATACTACTTGAGTACCTGAAATTGGGCCTTTATTCTTGGCTGTAACAAGGTTGGTGGAAACAACAAAAAAAATTATTTTGGAATCTATAGTATCACTTGTAATAAGATCTTTAAACCATGCAACTCGAGGATCGACCTTGATCAGGTCCTCAGGCTTATCAGTTCTTCTCTCACTTTTATTTAATATGCGTGTCACAAAATAATGCTCCCTCATCCTTGCGGGAAAAGGGGGCTTTTCATATATAACCAGGTGGGGCCCCTCTGGCCCTTCTTCGGTGAATCCGGAAGCTTCCGGAACGCTGATTTTTTATCTGATTTTCCCAAATTTATGGAGCATTTTTAATATGGGGGAAAGCTGAAATAGAAAAACAGCAGAAAACAGGAACTGGCACTGGGGTGCACTGAGTTAATAAGTTAGTCCAAATATGATCAAAAGTGTATGAAAGTGTATCTAGATCATAGCAATATCACACAAAACATCCATGGAGCAAGCAGAAATTATAGATACGTTTGGGACGTATCAATGACCCACAAGTGTAGGGGATCTATCGTAGCCTTTTCGATAAGTAAGAGTGTCAAACCCAACGAGGAGCAGAAGGTATCGACAAGTGAACTTGACATAGGAATAACTGGAAATATTGAAAGGTAACTTTTTATGGGTTTTTTGGTATAAGCAACAATGCGATAAAAGCAAATAAGATAAATTATGATAAGGTGCAGCAAGATGGCCCAGTCCTTTTATGCAAACGATAAGCCAAAGCATTTAAACTTATAAAGGCTAAAGTGTTCCTGAGGACACACGGGAGAGATAGTCATGTGCCTTCGCCATATTCCGTATCGGTACTATGTTTTGTATTGATAAGTGTTGTGTGAGTGAACCTATGCTAGTGCATTTTCTAGACTAAGATAAGCACACTCTTATGATTAAACCTCTTGCAAGCATCCGCAAATACAAGAGATAAATTAAGGCAAAGCCTAACCGTGGCAATAAACTTTACGACCCAACAATCCCTCGTGCAAAAGTGTGCGAACTGGGGTTCATGTTTCTGTCACTCCGGCAACCCACCATAAGCATACTTTATACACAATGCATTCCCCTAGGTCCTTAAAAGGCGAAGTGTTGTGTAGTCGACGTTCACACAACACCAATAGAAGAATAACACCACAACTTAAATATCAAACAACATGTATTACTTCAAAATCATATGACGACTAACAACTAGACTTCTCCCATGTCCTCAAGAACTAAAAGAACTACTCACAAGACATAAAAGAGATCATGATCAGTGGTGATAAATATATGATAAACAATCTGGTCATAACACTAATTCTCCAATAAAACTCAATAGCATTCACCACAAGGAGTAATCAACACCGGTAGAGTAGAGGGGATGGATAGTACAAGTTACAACTTGGATTTCAATGGTGAGATGAGATGGGATGAAGATGGAGATGGTGCTGCTGGTGAGGATGATGTTGATGATGATCTCGATGATGCCCGTGACGATGGTGATGACGATGAGGATGATATCTTCCTCCGGGAGGAGTTCTCCCCAGCGGAATCAGCCCATCGAAAAGGTCTTTTCTTCTCTATAGCTTTCCGCCACGGAGCGACAGAGGAACTACGGAAACTCTTCTTCTTCTGGGGTTTCTAGGTCACGATGAAGATATAGGCCAAAGGGGGGTCCCGGGAGTGGGGCCCACCTCCCAGGCGGCCAGGTGGTGCGACTTAGGGGGTGGCCACGCCACCAGGGCGCCTCAAGCCCTGGTGGCCCCCCTCCGGGTGCCCTTCGGACAGTCTTCCTTATATCTTCTGAAAATTACACCCCGGGAATTTCAGGTCATTTGGATATGTGTGATATGGCCACTTGATGTGCAATTTTCCCTGCTAATTCCAGCGTCTGCTGTTTCGGCACCGGAAAGTTGCAAACTGTGTAAAACAAGAAAAAACACCATAAGAACATCATCATAATATTGAATATATCAATGAATAGAGGTAAATTATGATATAAAATAGTGATGCATTTTGGACGTATCAGCAACCGACAACTCGGTGACTTCGACAACGATCCAAGCGGGAACCGACCTACTGGGAACCCTCAACTTCACCGCGCACTTTCCGATCTCGCGATCAAACACACCCAACCAGCGTGAAAATCCGATCCAAGATTTCGGAGGATTCCAAACCTACATGAAGCAACGAGCCACTCTCCGATCGACGAACCAAGTTCAGCTGGCACCCACGAGATTGAAGCCAACATCAATCGCGACACCGAAATTCGACGTCAAAATTTCTCTAGACCAAGCACTCAACCACACGGCGACTCCAAATGTCAGTCATGCCACTCGCCGCGAAACATCCTCTGTCAGCAACGGCGACCTCAGCGGCATGCCTCATGATCTCGCCAAGCAAATTTGAGATTTCAGTGTCAACGAGGGAGTAGAGTTGATCCCGAGTGGTCGTGCTCGCAACAAACACCACTCAAGCACCCACTCTGTTAAATACCATGTCACCCATGACCAACCAGGAAAAGTGAAGACAACAACAACAAGGCGACTCGAACACCCTCACACTCCAAGAACAGCTAGACGGGATTTGCACGGTCCACTCTTACGAGGACGAGGAAGGGGAACTCAGAGCAACCCACCGCCTCTGAAATTCCCGACTCTTTGGCGAACTCTCCAAAGCACACAAGAAAGACATACAAAATAGAGCAACACGCACTCAAAGAGCTACCCCAGCACCAACACGTTCCAAAGCCGCAGCACATCAAGACTGCCCAACACCCGATGAAGGAGAAACCTACCCGATAGCACACACTCGAGTGTGCATGATTCAAGAAGGCCCCCCATAAAAAAAGTAGGAATAAGAAACCACCTTTCAAATCTACATGGCAACAAAACTCCAAACAGAAGCACCATACTACTTACTAGATCATTAATGGCACGTGTTGTCATTCCCATCTAATTTTTCAATATGATAATAGGAACTTCTATAAGTAGATAGACCGATGAAAAAAAAACTTTATGTAAACTAATGCATATACGATTGGACCGTAATTCAAAAGGTTGAGACCATGAATCAACAACATTAGTGTCTTAAGAAAAATTATAACACATCAATTGTATGCAAACATCGAACCGGAATTAGAAATCAACATACATACATAGCTAAATATGCAACCTGACCAACAGTGTTTTTTTCAAGGTATCATCAACCTTGAAGTGCTAGTCGAGGTCTCATTCACACAAATGAACTACAATATGCTTCCAAGGCCGTAAAAGGTCAATGTAATTTTTCATTAACGAATGAAGGATAACATCCTGTGATACTGATAGCAACCGGAAAGTTTGTTCTGCATCGGAGACTTGAGGAGTTAAGTTGAATGTCGGTGGATCTTGGTCTACGAGCAGAGCGGTTGTAGGCCTTATACTTTGTGATGATAGGGGAAAGATTGTTCCAACCGTGAGCTATTTTCCTGTGATGATTAGCTGGAAGATGTCCTACTTGCATGCAATGAAGGTCTTTCTACAGCCATGAATCGAACAAGTATGAATATTGATCTAGACATGGACTCTTTGAAGGCGTTTAAACTCATCAGTGGACCCGACCTCAACATATCGGTTTAATCCTCAGTGGTGGATGAGATTAAGCATTACTTTTCTATTAGAAGGTTTTTTTGTTAGTCAGATAGATAAGAATCAAATTACTGCTAGTTTTTTTAGCTAGATTTTGTAAAATTGAGAGTAGAACTTTAGTTTGGCTGGGTTCTGGACCCGAGGAACTTTTGAATATTTGTAAGTCTGAACAGCCTATTTTGGAGGTTAAGTAATGAAGTTCTAACCCTGCACGAAAAGAATGAAGGATAGTATGCCGAAGTACCTTCATGTGGATGCTCATACGTCCGTCTCCTCCAATTGCACCAAAAGACATTATGCGCAAGGCTGAACAAGAAATTAAAAGAGAGGGGCAAATAGTATTTGCAAGGGAAGTCACGAGGAGCTCAAGATTTAAGGTCATCACACGCCTGTATGATATATAATGGTCAGAACGTGGAATAGTGCCCATGCAAGTTCTCATGATCTCTTTCAAGGCCGCCTATATCCTGGTATTTGAAACATGATTCAAAGTGCATATTCAAGTTTACATGAGAATTTCCTTACATCAGCAAGAGTTCATTTGAGAATTTCCTTAACTAAAACAATATATGTGTAGATACTAAAAGGATAAAATATTACAGTGTATAGTTTTGTTGCTTTGCATCTGCTGCGACTCATAGGAACTGAACAAGTCGGCTAATTACCCCTTTTTTAATACACATAATCCATTGCCAGATGTTTAAGTGATGAATGAAACACATAGGATCCATTAGGAATTGATTATTATCCATTGATCAATAACAAAGATAATAAGTATGAATTGAAACTAATGTCACATGTAGTTCCTCGATGCAATAGATGATTTAAAGTGATGCAAGAACGACATGCATAACCTTCATTTCGTAGTGTTGTACATGGCATCATGGTGCTACTTTTACTTATCATACGAAAATAGTGATTGGAAATGCATACATACTACCTTACTTGATGTTAAGATCTTCGCTTTCCTGACAACTACCAACATTGTATAGTACAATAATCAGGACAGTAATAAGTATTCCTTTTTATGTACCCTATCATTGCACATAGATTCATTACCAAGATTTTCAGAGAATAGTTCATCGTCAAGTTGGGCAGTGATACAAGCCATAAACCCTCCTTGATGTTATTGGCTCCATAAACCCTCCTATAAACGTACCTGCTTGTTGCCTTCTTCTTACCATCATGTTATCTCTAGTATTTACTGATACGTCTCAAACGTATCTACTTTTCCAAACACTTTTGCTATTGTTTTGACCTCATTCTTGCATGATTTGAACTAAACTAACACGGACCGACGCTCTTTTCAGCAGAGCTGCCTGTATGGTTTTCTTATGTGCAGGAAAATGGAGTTTTAGGTGTCTCAAAAAATTCCAGGAAAATTTACAGAAAATCCACGCACCCGAAGGACCATTGTGCCAGAAGTGGGGCCAGAGGGCAGCCAGGGCCCCCCCGGGCGCCTTACTAGAGCGGCCCCTCTCCTGGCCGCGCCGGAAGGCCTCCTAGGTGGGGCCTCCCCCGTCTGGTGCCCTACTGAAGCCCCTATTTATTCCCGTGGTGAGTGTAAGGCCCCCGATGCGGTACTAACTCAAGTTAGTCGCTTTCGCGGCCTGCTCGAGTTAGAAGCGCATAAAAGGCCACCGACGGACGACACTCGCACTCGTGTCGCTGTCGGGTTCTCGACAACAAATATAAGAGCAATGAACTTTATACTAAGACATAAATATAGAGTCCAGGGCATACATCGCCGTTGGTATTTATTACATCATCTCAGAGGTCCATAGACCCAAATGTACATCATGTAACAAGCGGAAGACAAACACGACCGAGTACGGTCAAAATCCAAATAGCCCTAGAGAGGGCTACACATAAACAAGTCCACCTACGGAACGTTGGAACCCAACTATGGGATCTACTGGGCGAAGTCCTCCTCGTCATCGTCCTCTGGTGGTACCTCCACGAAGTAACGTCCAGTGCTCGGGTCCAAGTAGTAGTCAACTGCAGCGGCCGATCAGGCAAAACAGTAAAAGCAGAAAAGAAACCAGGGGTGAGATTATATCATTACATGATAAGTAACTTCCTACGAATAAGACAAGTGTATTCGGAAAGGTTGCGGCCGCACTATCATATATGGTGGCTATCGTTCTATTAGAATAGAGGTAAGGTCCAAGAATGCACGTGACATCGTGTCATAAGTCTGCCATCCACCTACTTACGGCAAACATAACAAAACCTTGATCCTCTCTCGTCCCCCCTGGACGAAGAAAGGCAGCCAAGGCACACACGCGGGAGGCAAGTTTTAAAATAGGATCCAATTTGATGTTATTCTATGAACAAGGAGTAGGTCTCAAGTCGTCCATAACCACGGACACAGCTTTTCGAAAAGATTTCACCCAACAGGGGTGTACCAACTTCCCATCATAGGCTTCGCACGTACGCCCGGTTTCCACTTGGCTCGGTAAATGCCAGAAACTCGGGAACGTCAGAGTCCCTCTAACTAACGACGCACAATTCCAGGTGGCCCCCGGTGAGTCGACACCCAACTCAAAAGCCGGCCGTGCTCTCAAGTCGGCCTCTACCGTCTGGACGAGGTCAGGTTAGTTACCCAAACCATGTGGGCAACCCCCTATCTTCCAGGTTTGGACCAACGGGAAACCATGTCTCCGCTGGCCCGGGTTGTTTCGAAAATAGCTGGGGTACCAACCAAGCACACACACGTTTGCAAATAGTAAATTAGCTAGGGCCACCACTAGAACTGCTTGAAGGTAGGTAGGTAAGACAAAGGGTACCCCATAGAATCCGACACACGATTAGGCACGCTCGTCAAGAAACACAATACCTGGAACTTGGGACCTAGGTGACTCGAATGGAACAAAACACCTGGCGAGAACAGCCCGGTCTCCCATCCTTCGTCAAATATAAATTAACATCATAATAATAATTATCAACCAATTTTTTACTAACATGATATCCCAACCATAGTATAGGGTAAAGCAGTAGGTTTGCCTTATCATACTAAGAAGTGGCTGAGCAGCGGTGACTTAGCAATACAATGTTTTGCTGGGATGTGGGGATCATGGCTGTTTGGGTTTGATTGTGGCATAAGCAAAATGGATAGGATCAAAACAACGTTCTAGACTACAGCTAGGCAGGTAGGCAGAAAGTTATAAGGTAATGGTATAGATCTTCCCCTTGCCTGGGTAATCAGTCGACGGAGCAGACGTAGCAGGGTCCTCGGGCTCGGTGTTGGAAATATCGATGTAAGTCTCCTCGTCAGTATCAGGTGCTAACGTAAGGTACCGACAAGGAAATCACACAATTAAAACATCGAGATAAAAAAGCTCAAGCATGGATGAGATGATCAAGTTTAATGGACATGGTGTGACCCTATCTAGTCAAATTTAAATGGAGGTGTTGACGACACGTCAACAACTTCTTATGCAATTATTTATATTTTTATGGCTTTGGTCATCGCCTTAATTTTGGCTTAAAAAACATGGAAACATGGCATGGCATGAAACAAACAACAATTTAACAATAAATAGCATCGTCGAATAAAAGGATCGATTCCGGAGACGGAGAAGTGTTGGTGAATTTGACACCGGGAAGGTTCAACAGAAGAAAAGGGATCCACTCACTTGCATATGACAATATTCTAGAGAATTGTACAAGGAAGCAAATACTTCAAGATGACATGGAAAAGGACTTGAATGACCAGGTGAACATGATCAACATGCACTTCAGTTGAAAGGAACACAATGCAAAGGGCAAAGAAATTGAATGGTGAATAGAGCTTGCACCATGTCCAATTTGAGTAGATCAAAACTCCAATTGGACATCACCATTTGACTCCTTGGATCTTGCTGCCACAAAAATATATAGGACATGACCCCCTTTGAATTTACAAAACACAGTTTGCAAAATCCAAATCAATAGGGGCCTAAGTGCAAAAGTGCACCACTCTCATTTTGGGAAATACACAAGTGGAAAAAGCATTATCACCATACTGATCCTTGGGGAAAACTACCCCAAAAACATATATGGTATGCCGACTTTGAAGTTTGCAAAACATATTGTAAATTCAAAAGAAAAAGGGGCTAAAATGCAAAATTACCATAACTCCAAACATAGAGGGGGCAAACTGCAAATTGGACCTCACCATTGGGATCATTGGCCAATTCTATCCCAAATTCATATATGGGAAGATATGTTTGAGGTAAAATGCCAAAGTCATTCAAAAACAGATTGAATTTGAATTCAACTCAAATTTGGAAAAGGAAAAACTGACAGGGAAAATAAAAGAAGAAGGCTCGGCCTCCAGCAGCACTGGGCCGCATCCAGCCCCTATGGCGCAAGCCAAGTCCTCACTGGCCTGACAGCAGCCCACCATGATCACAACCACTGGCAGGTGGGGCCTGTCTGTCAGCCTCCCACAAAAAAAAGGGGGCTTAATTCACCACTGCCACGGGGGAATTCGAACTCACGACCACACACACTTGACATAGCGAACCAACCACTCGAGCTGAGAGGGGGAGTACGTTAGTACTGCCCTCTGAATACAAGTAAGGTGTGGTTCGGTGTGGTGTTAACTGAAGAAAAGTGCAGAGCACTACACTTGCAACGAGCGGCGGCAGAGCAACTCCGGCGACGAATACGTCGGCTACGCTGCACTAGGATTAAAACGGGGTGGTGCTGCCGCTAGCTGGAATCACCATGTTTCCATTTTTTTTCTAGGCTTACCCAGGGGCTCGTCGACGGCGACACGAGCCTCGCCAGAACTTCACGGCGGCAGCCTCTGACAGAGGAAAACGGTCCCGACCACGGCGGGGACTGGAGTCCACAAAGGTGACTCCTTGGCGGCTACAGGCATGATCTAGACGTCCCGGAGCACGCACGCGCACGAGCTGGACACACCACGGTCTCGACGGCCATGAACTGCACGACGGCGACTACTACGGCAATGGGAAACGCGAACGGTGACGGCTAGCTACCTACGCGGCAAGGGATGGACAAAGACTCGCCGTGGCTCACCTAGGGGTGGTCGACGATGAGCGCGAGCGTGCCGTAGAGGAGGTAGTCGTTCACCGGCGTCGGGGAAGAAGGGGCCGCGGCGGAGGCCCTTGTCGCGCGTTCGGATCCGGCCACCACATGGGAAACCTGCGGCAGGGAGCGGTTTAGAAAGGGTCCAAGACCATGCAATAGAGCACAAGCTCGTCGGCACGGAGAGACGGCGACGAATTTCTCGCCGGTTTACCTGCGCTCAGGAGGAACAGGGGAGAGCCATGGCGGAGATGCAGGCGGCGGCGAGGGAAATTGAGGAGGGGGAAAGGGGAACTAGGGTTCCAGGAGCCCGGCACGGGTCCTAGTTATAAGGGGGAGGCCCCTGGCCACATCGACGGCCGACGACGCCCGCGTGGACGCCGGTGTGAGAGGGGACGACGAGGTCCCCCCGGCCACGCTGTAAAGACGATGCATGAGGGCCGCGCGATGCAGATCCTACGGCGGGGACGATCTCCCACTTACCGGTTCGCGGGTGGGCCGGAGCCCGAGTGGAGGCAGGCCAGCTGGGCTAGGCCTGACTGGTCTGTCTCTGCAGAAAAAAACGGCAAGGGCTTTTCCATTTCCAAAAATAGAAGATAACCAAGAATTCTTTAGGGTAAACTAGGAAAAATAAAAACATATAAAAATATGTTTTGGAAACCTTGGAATATTCTCCATTTTCTAAAATTGGGTTGATCAATTTTTGAGCAACTAAAATGTGGGGGCATTTTTGATAGGAAACCACATTGAACTATGGCCCACATTTTTATAGTTGTCAAAAATGGGGCAAGGCTTTTGAAAAGCTTGGGAAGGGAAAAGAAATGGCTATGCCAAGCTTGAGGTCAAGGGGAGGACATTTGCAAATGTGAAAAATCCCCCAAACAGCTTTCTTGAACCAATTTGGATGAATTCGAAAGCAATTCAAATGAGATCCAATCCCAATGCAAAATTAAATCACCACATGGAATCATATGATCAAGCACCATGTGAAGTTACAAGGTCAGCATACAAAGAAAAAATTACATGATCTTCTGGAGATTCCATATGGGATGTTATAGCGAGGAAACCCTAGAACAGAAGTCGTTTTCCCAGTTTCTGTCGCGGAGCCTGTCGGGGGGATGGATCAGGCCCATAAACCCGGCATTAGAAACCTCCGGGCCGGCTTACATATGAAGGCCCACAAAGAAGACCCGACCAGGAGTCTGACGTGCCAAGCATGAAGATTGAAGCCCTAGAAGGAATTCGACTTACCTTGTATAGCACGTAGAAAACTTGTAAAGTAGAATAGAACTCCACATCGTATAGGAGTCAGGCTCTAGGAATCCCGGGACCCGACATCTTTATAAGCCGAGGACCACGGGAGCCAGAGGCAGAATTTACCTCAAGCCAGGACTAGACAACTCGCGCCATAACCTAGATCTCCACGAGACTAAGGTTGCGAAACATCATCACTGTAATCGATACAATCAAATCTTCCTATTGAAGAGTCGATTCCCCTATAGTCAAAAAGCAGGAGTAGGTCTTTACCGCACCGTCGGGGCCGAACCTGGGTAACTCGCCGAGTCTTGCGCCTATGTCGACTCTCTCCTCGAATTCGCCTCGCAGTAAAGGTCCCATGATAAGTCAGACTCTACGGACATCTGCCGTGACTTTTCCACGACAGTTGGCGCCCACCGTGGGGCCTGCGCTTGCAGGTGTTGAGATTCTAGGGGGAGCTCTGCAAGGGATGGAAGGATTTGTCACTGGACGAATCACAAGAAACCAGAGTGGAATGCTCTGCATTGACGACGCCACCTGGGGACCCGAAGCTGATTTCATTGAGTCAGGCTATCAGGTCCCAGTCGGCTCCATCCACCTCTTCATCGATGGATTGAATAGGTCGAAGCCGGATCCGGATCATTATGCTCCTACAGAAATTGCAAGCCGGCGACTTCCCGGCTCCGATCGCGCCTTTCTTGGATTTATCAACGATCCCCCGAAGTTAACATTCTCTGTCGAAACCTCGATGGGTGATGAGCCGGCAATGCTCCCTGAACAAGTCAAAGTCCGTATGGAAACACAGAGGCAGCCGCCAATCAGGCTTTATGGCCTGAAACACGCAACAACCACCTATCAGCAGGTAGGGCAGAGCTACTTCGAGAAGAAGATAGGTCAGAATGGGCATACTTCTGTGGACGACGTATTCGGACCCCAGTTAACCGACTCACTTAATGGTGACCTACAAATTCCTTTCAAAAGTACAATTCAACTCGATACCGCCCCCATCACACTTTCGTCGGGTTTATTGGCGAGCTCTTAGAATAGGAGCACCCTGACAGAACCCCAAATCATTATAAGGATGGTTCCTCCGATGCTGACTCATATCAAGAGGAAGACAAATACTCGGATAACGGATCAAGTCGATCCATCGGGAAAAGAAGACTCGGATCCGATATAGAAGCATACGACCCAGACGTTCCCTACTTCAACAATTCAGCCCATGAGACGCATGACACTACCCAAAATCCATCAAAAATGGAAACGACTCAGAACTACGAACCACCAACGTGTGGCAGCGGCTGGTTCGGAACGAAGCCGACTCTGATGAAGAATTAGAGGAAAACCAGAGAAGGGCCTGTGAACATAAAAGTATCACAGAAGCGCAAGATCGACTTCCACAGAAGATATGGTATGACAGGGCTCAAGAGCTGACAGGCCACCGGCTTACGCCTATAACTAACGCGCTAAGACACATAAAGGAGATAGCCGAGGACCTAAAGGGACTCGTAGATGCTGTCACCAGGTATGCCGAGTCTAGTGAAGCAAAACAGGAGGAGTCCCAACGTCAATCCCGGACCCACCACAAAAAGCGCAAGTACAACTCGACCTCGCAGGAATACATTAGCAACCACTCCTAGAGGCACGGACGGTCACCAAGGAAAGAAAAAAGGCACCGGGACTGTGACAAAGCCATGAAAGAAGCTTGTCCAAAGCATTCCGGACCAGGTCGCCTCGCTAACCACACCTGGGATTAGTGCTACTTCATACAGGAGTACATCCGCCGAATCGAGAAAAACATTCTAGAGGCAAGTCGATACGACGACGGCCCAAACGGCTCACACAGCCGCAAGAAGCCAAGACACTTGGTGATAAGAACATGGACTCGTACACAATAGAAAGCCGATCCGACTCAGGAAGCAGACGCAGAAGCCTACCGACTCAGGAAACAGGCCAAAGGACGATACTCCCCAACACCTCATCCCAGTAAAGAATAGATACTGCTCATTAAAGCCTACCGACTCAGGAAGTAGACGAAGAAGCCGGCAGCCCATGTACTTATCAACAAATGAAAGAACATGGGATATCGTCCGACTCCATCCCTACTACACCTAGAGTCGTAAAAAAACCAAAAAGCCGACTCACGTCGCAATAGGCCATCGCCGTTTTACCATATAAAGTCAATTCTCATCGCACCGGCTCTCGCCACTCTATAAACAGTTGACTCTCATTTACTGGCTATCGCCACATACAATGAATAAGTCGATTGTAAAAAATCATCGTCGATTTACTATAGCGTCAACGACTTTTGCATGCATTACATCCTATACTTACTTTATGTGCAATTGCATCATACATATCATACTTTGCATTATTATTTTCTCAGAAACTTGGGGGCTTGATCAACTCTCAACTGTTATCTGAGAACTTATGTGTTTATTTCAGGGATAGCTCAGGGGACTTGATGATACTCATCAAACCTTTAACTGAGAAAACCCGACACATATGTGTAATTACATGTATATAGCTTATTTCAGGGAAATCTTGGGGGCTCGATTACACTCATCGAGTCTTAACCAAGAAAACTCGGCATATACATGTGGCACTCCACGCCCTATAATCGCATGTATGTTCAATGCTCATACGATCTAAATACGCGAAAACCGGCTAAAACCTCTCAAGAAGAAGTTTTAAAGCTAACTGAAAAAACACTGATCAAAAGTGAGACGGCATACAAAGGAGTTCCGACTCATGGATAAACCCAAAATTTTCTCAACAAAGAGAAGATGAGGAAAAGATGAATCCAGAGTCAACTTCTATATGAGAAAATTACCTTTTTTCATATATCATTATAAGCATGTTTTTCAATACACACATGTTGACGGCATTACATTTCACATTTTAAACATAATTACATATCCTGCATTATAAAAGTCGACTTCGGTTGCATTGGCTCATGCCATACATGTAAAGTTGCCTTCATTCACATTGGCTTTCTCCATATACACATATAAAGTCGACTTTCGTCGCAACGGCTTTCGCCATACAAATCGACATTCGTCGCAACGGCTTTCGCCATACAAGTCGACATTCGTCGCACCCGGCTCTCGCCGACCTAACCATTCTATTTAGAAACTGGGAACACAACCCATCGTGTCATATCTACGTGACCAGGCAAATTAAACCTATGTGACTCGGCACTGCACACAGATGCACATACCAACTCATGGGGACTACACTTCAAGGTTTCTTCTCAAGTAAAGACCTGGTACATCCCCCAACTGCATACACCGACCCTTGGGGAGTAACACTAAAAAAATCCTTATCAAAGGGCTCGGCACAAAAATATTTGCCGACTTCAGAAAACATGCAAAAAATTGTAAGTCACCAGATTGCTGCAGGTAAAACAACCCGACACTTTGTGGGCTACAGTTCAAATTATCCTAGTGAGTTGGCACGACGCAATGATGATCATACCGACTCATGAGGATTACACTCTGAAAGTATCTATGATTCGGCTCATGGAAAAGCTTCTCCAAACAAGCAACAAACAAGTCAAAAGACAAAATTCGGATGGCATTATAAATATTGGCATTCAAAAGCCGAAAAGGCAAAATTGAATGCCATAAAAGTATCTGACCACACGCTGGTCACAAAGTCACAGGACACGTTTCCCAATATTACAAACCCGGCACTACGGCCGCACAAATATTATAAAAGTTTTCTTGTCAAACAAAAGGCTTACGATGGGACATTGGCCTGACTCTGAGACGACGACCCGACAACATTTACTGATGGAAATATCTCATTGTGACTTTTCATTAAGTCCACATCAGCAATGTCATCCATCATCAAGTCATCCTCTTCTCCTCCTGGAAACGGCTCCACATGGTTCGCCGGATCCAAAGCCACCTTTGAAGGAGGGAGAAGAGAAAACTCAACGGGAGTCGGCAGATTGATCCGACGCCTCTTGTTTCTCTCATCATATCCAGTCTCTATCCGAATCAGCTCGATGTCATCAGCAATCTTGGTGGCAAAAGGACGAGTTTCTTTATGTACCTTGATGAAATCTTCCTTGGAAAAATTAGACTCATCTTCCTTAAGCTCCGGGAAGCCGTGAACCCGACGATCGAGCTTCAAACCAGAATGATATGCCTGGGCAAGCTCCAAGCCACGCATCACCCCCATGCAGCAAGCTGATCGCTTCCCCAGCTTCACCCACTCAGGTACAACTGAGAGAGGGCCCATTATATCAGTTATCCTCTTCATGCTTGGGGGCTTGGGCTGAGTCGCATAATCGCTTTACATGCACCCTCAAACAATTGTTTGACCAGGGCAAATGTGCACGTCAGCTTCATAGCAGGCGTCTCACCCAGAATATCATGATCTTTGCCTATTGAAAAGACAAAAAAGAAACCAAAGTCAGCAAGCAA
This sequence comes from Bromus sterilis, assembly GCA_950022295.1. Taxonomy (NCBI): domain Eukaryota; kingdom Viridiplantae; phylum Streptophyta; class Magnoliopsida; order Poales; family Poaceae; genus Bromus; species Bromus sterilis. Next base: position 149,416,007 of record OX465596.1, on the reverse strand, counting down.
CAAAGAAAATTGGAACACCCAGATTCAAAAAAGAAGCTTAGCCGACTCACCAAAGATGGCTGATACAAGCCTGTGAATACTATCCTTGAGTGTCTCCAGCTTCTTTTGTGCCGACTTTAATTTCCGCTCAGCTGTATCACGCTGAGCCGCTGCATCATTTACAACTCGGATCAGAACATTTGCAGCTTCAGATATCCCAACTCTGATGTCTTCCAGTTCTTTGTCCTTTTTATCAACTCCTCACGAAGCCGACCAATTTCTTTGTCCTCCATCTCACGCTTGGATTTCCCAGCGTCCATGGCAACAGCCTACAAGTAATGAAATATTACTAAGTATTCACTTAGACCTATTGCCTAAACAAAGTTACTTGGGGGCTAAAACTACAAAAAACAAACATGACCCAGTAGAAACGTAATCACATTCTGCCGGCTCATGGGGGCTACAACTCAAAAAACTATGATGACTCGGCATACCACAAAGTTGGTATATCGATCCATGGGGGCTACAGTTCAAGCTTACTATAACTCGGCATACTACATAATATGTATACTGACTCATGGCTCATACATCTTATTTTTTCATAACCCAGCATGGCAATCAATCACCAAGTCGGCTTATGGGGCTACAGATATATAGCATCAAGGACAGTGCAGGCAAGTACATACCTCATAACGCCCCCGAAGCTGGAGGAATATATCATGCTGCTCTGAAGAACAAGCTAAAGACCGCTTGAACAAATCTTCAAGAAATGCCTTCTCAGATACTGACTCAGTAGGATGACTTATCACCTGACGCTTGTCGTCCAAAACCTTAATTATGGTTGTACTAGCAGGTGGGTTACCGTTCCGAGTCCTAGTGATCAAAACTTCATCAGCAACTGCCTTTTCCTTGGAAGGAGACGGCACAGAACTTGGTGCAACCACCACTTTTTCAGAAGGAACCGTCGGCTTATCGAGGCCGGCTTCAGGAGAATTATCTTTGTATATGTCTGATGGGATTGACTCGTCTAAGCTAGCCTTCTTCAAAGCTTCAGAAACCGAAGTCTCTGGCAATTTTTCAGATATAATAGCCGACTCCTTAGCAAAAGAAGAGTCGGTCAGGTCCTTGGGGTCAATTCGAGCGCTGCTCCAAAACAAAAATAGAATGTGTTAGAAAATCATACATACAAAAGACAAAGTTACCATCTTAGGAAACACTTACCCACAGTTGATTGGGAAAACCGACATCTAGACAGAAGAACCCTCAGAAGAAGGAGTACCGGCTCCATAGTCGCCACCCTGATGTTGTCCTTCAGAAATCCCTGCCGACTGATGAGAAGGAGCTGCGACTAAAGTCGGCTTCTGTCGGACCTTTCGAGGCTCATCGCCCAAAACCACAAGAAGGTTCACTGAGTCGGAACTACGGGTATGCCTCTTGCGACTTTGTGCCTATAAACAAAAACATAAGACAGAAGCTTGTCTCAAATCATCGTAAAGAGCCGGAAAAGATGTTACCGATGGGTTAGCAACTTTTCTCTCTTTACGAGAGTCGGCCCTGACTGGAAGAACTTCCTCTTGTTCTTCTTCGTCTTCATCATCGTCCTCCTCCGAGTCATCCTAAAGGAACAAAAAGGGTAAGAAGAAGACATCATAAAAGAAACCATCAAGCGAATCTTACCGAATGACTCAGGCTCTTAGCGTCGACTTCTTCCATAGGGAGGTCTTGCCCCACATTCCACCATGGATCATCTTCTTGGAAGTGAGAATTTGGAAGATTAAAAATCTTTAGACAAATTTATTTCAAGAAGGAATAACCAAAAAAAACATACCGGAAGAGCCGGATTGGCTTTACAGAACGGGAGAAGGCCGACTTTCTTGATGTCCTCTATGCTCTCGGCAAGAAGTTTCTTGCAAGTCGTCACTAGAGCTCCTCCAGAATTCTCCTTCTTCGCAAAACACATGGGTTCGTCCGGTCCCGAATACTCACACATGAGTCGGTCTCTCACGCTAAGAGGCTGGATTTGCCAACCTATCCAGCATTTAATCAGGTTTGTCCCGGCAAGACCATGAGCTAACAAAGCCTTTATCCAAGCCATAATCGGCTCGTGCTTTTTATTTTGAGCATCTGAAGGAAACATATTCAAGCCGTCATGAAATTCAAGCCGACTCTCACGAAAGCCATGCAGAGGATTTTTCTTCTCAGGAATTTCAACGGTGCAGTAAAAGAAAGATTTTTTCCATGTTTTCACGTGGGATCTCAGCTTGAGTGATGGGTAGCTTGACTTGGCGCGCTTCTGGATAGTAGCTCCACCGCATTCCAAAGCCGGGACTCCACTGTATTCAGTCTGCCTATTGCAGTAATAGAACTCAGCAAACAGAGCCAAATTCGGTTTCATTTGCAGAAAGGCCTCGCAGAACACTTGGAAATGACATATATTGAGCATCGAATTAGCGCTCAGATCCTGAGGATGAAATTTGTGGCAATATAGCACATTCCTGAAAAACTTAGAGCCGGGAGGACGGAAGCCTTTGGTGATATGATCAGCAAAAACAACGACTTCGTCTCCCTGAGGCTGAGGCCAGGTCTCCTTTCCAGGATCTCGCCACTTAATTTCAGTTTGGGGCGGCAAAATCCCCTCTGTCTCCATCTCCTTTAAAAGGCATTTGTAACCCATCTCTTTGACCAATTGGCCTCTAAAGTCGGCCTTGAAGCTGGGGGTTTAGTCCTACCGGCTGCCTTTTTGCCTATTTCCGCAACGACTTCTTTCTTGCTCTTATCAGCAGCAGTTTTCCGACCCATGGTGCAGAAGTCGGATCTAGAAAAGGAAAACTAGAGTCGGTCATAAACCGACTTACAAGGAAACTATACAAACAGTTTTCGCAAAATACAGCGGAGCGATTGGATCTAACGAGCTCGAGAAATAGGTGAAAAATGACGAACAGATCTACGCCTTGCGAAAAAACTGGGAACGGTTGCAATATAAAAATGGATCTGTAAACTACAGTTGTTCGAAGAAGCAATCACTTCTGGAGCTATCCATCATCGATCCTATCCTATCTACTGACATGCATGGCGCATCTCCAGTGAGCCGTGTTGATCTACTAAATACAGTGGAACTTGAAGCTCACAACAATGGAGATGAGTACAGAACTACAACGCAATGGAGGTGATGAGGAACTTACCTTAATGGAGTATGAGAATGGCACGGTCCCAGGCCGTCTTCCGTAAATGATGAAGGAGGGACGGCACGGGACGGAGACGAAGAGAAAAGCTTCCTGTTCTCCGATGCGCGAGGACGAAGAAGAGAAGATGTGGATGGGATAATGAGGATGGGTATAGACGGGGGTCTATTTATAAAAAGACCTCTACTCAAAACCCGAGGTGTCGCTAACCGCCAGCTAAACGACAGGAAATCCCTCGATTTTTGTGAAAAACCTAGGCATCATTAATTGCGCCGCCGAAATCGAGGCGGACTGTTTAAAGGTTCCTTCAAGGAAATATTTTGAAGATCAGGTTCGTTACTGTCTAAATTGACTCTGGAAATATTGGTCGACTCAACCAGAAAAGCCGACTTCATGGAAATAAAGGAATTGAAGCAAGATTGAAGAGAAACGACTCCGACTCCCAATCAAACGCCAAGCATAAAGTCGGTCCATGATCCATGAAGAGACGGCAGCAATGAAGAAAATAAAGAAGATTGCTGTGAAGACTGAAGTATCACAAAAATCCTTGGGGGATAATGTCGGGGGGATGGATCAGGCCCATAAACCCAGCATTCGAAACCTCCGGGCTGGCTTACATATGAAGGCCCACAAAGAAGACCCGACCAGGAGTCTGATGTGCCAAGCTTGAAGATTGATGCCCTAGAAGGAATTCGACTTACCTTGCATAGCACGTAGAAAACTTGTAAAGTAGAATAGAACTCCACATCGTATAGGAGTCAGGCTCTAGGAATCCCGGGACCCGGCATCTTTATAAGCCGAGGACCACGAGATCCAGAGCCAGAACTTACCTCAAGCCAGGACTAGACAACTCACGCCATAACCTAGATCTCCATGAGACTAAGGTTGCGAAACATCATCACTGTAATCGATACAATCGACTCTTCCTATTGAAGAGTCGATTCCCGTATAGTCAAAAAGAAGGAGTAGGTCTTTACCGCACCGTCGGGGCCGAACCTGGGTAACTCGCCGAGTCTTGCGCCTATGTCGACTCTCTCCTCGAATTCGCCTCGCACTAAAGGTCCCATGATAAGTCCGACTCTACGGACATCTTCCGTGACTTTCCCACGACAGAGCCGCCGCCACCCTCTGTTTTTCTATGGGAGGGTTAATCTGGAGGTTGTTTTGGCCTCCGGTGAGGGGAGATCATCGACATCGTCATCATCATCACCACTCCATCTTCCCTCCATGAATTATCCTCTCATGTGTGAGTAATTTCTTGTTGTAGGCAAAGGGGATGGTAGGGATTGGATGAGTTAGATATGTAATAGTTCGTAAGATTGTTGGGGGCATGTTTTCTATCATCTACTTTGGTGTTTATCATCTTGGCTACAACTTGTTGCTCTTAATTTTTGTCATTTTGGGCCCGAGTGCCATGTTTTCAGATCTGAACCACTTGTGTTTTCATGAGTATATTTATAATCTTGATCTTATCTATGAGTTGTATGCACGTATTATGGTCCAGAACTGGCGATCCCAATGGTGACAGCTTGGGACAACAAAGGGGATGGACTATAATTTGAGGATTTCATGTATCCATTGAGTGTTAATGCTTTGTTCCGGTGCTCTTTGACAGGAGCAGTTTAATCTCCATAAGTTCATTTTGGCCCCGTTCATAGCAGGATGGTAGGACAAAAGATGTTGTGCAAGTTCTTATTGCAAGCACGCACAGCTACCTATGGGATACATGCCTAATGTTTGATATTTTCCTAGATGATCCTTGTTTTTCTGTGTGCCTTGCCCCGTGTTAAAATCTATTAAATGTTCACTCTCATCCAAGCAGTGCCCAACCATCCATCTCCCTAGCCTACAGTGTTTCAATCCTGCTGGTTACTAGTAGTTTACTTTCGCTGCTTTACTTTCGCCGTTGCCACTATCAATTTTATATCACCGTTGCTATTAATATTCTGTTGCAAGGAAGTATATTTCAGGTGCGGTTGAATTGAAAACTCAACTGTCAAAGATTATAAATATTCTTTGGACCCCCTTGTGTCAAGTCAATAAATTGGGTTATCTTACCCGCGAGGACTATCTCGATCCCCTACAGTTGAGGGTCATCAAGTACTATTTTCTGGTGCCGTTTCCGGGGAGCATTGCTTTATTTACAAGTATACTTGAAGTATTCTGCCTGCTGCACTTGATCCACTATGGGTACGAAAGGAGACCCCAAGGTTCCGATCTTACCATCCACTACAAGAAAAGGTACTATTCTGAGCACTAGTGTTACGCTTGATTCACCTTCCATTGTAAGTAAGTTTGCTTCACCACCATCACCACATGCTACTTCTACAGAGTCTGTTACTATGTCCGATACTTTTGATGATGCTTCCACTACTCTTGAGGAAATTTATTTTCTTGGTCGCTATCTTGAAACTAAAATTGCTGAGGTTGCAGCACAGTCCAAGACTGATACTTCTGCTACCCATTTTCCTACTTGCAAAGCCTTTGGTTACCCAGACTCGGACAAACTCAAGGAGAGAGTCCTTGATGATGATTATGTTATTCTTGATGATGATTTATCCAGGGAACTTACAGAGTGTGCCGACCCTGACCCTGGTGCTGTTAGGAAGCTACTTGAAAAGCACTCCATGAAGAACAAGATTACTCCTGATCCTCAATTTGCTACGTCTCCTATATGCATCACTGATCCTGATTATGATTTCTCTGTTGATCTTTAACTTATATCTACAGCTCAAGCTGACCCCTTTTATGGCAGAGAAAATGATGATGCTATAGCACACCTGACCAAACTCACTGGGTTAGGTGGCTTGTTTACTACAGATGAGAGGACACAAACCTTTTATGTGGCTAAGATTTTTTCCTTTCTCTTTGAAGGAAGACGCTAAGGCATGGTATGATGCACTACCCTATGGTTCCATTAAGAGTCCCCAAGACTTAGCTCAATCTTTTGTTGATAAGTACTTTCCTGCTCATATGCAACATGCTGCTTTACAAATAATTTATAACTTTAAACAGTTGCAGGATGAGCACCTCCCTAAAGCTTGGGGGAGGTTTTGCAATTTAATTCAGGCTAGACTGGGACATGGAGTCCCTAAGAATGAATTACTTGACATATTTTATGTTGGTATAATCGATGAATCCAGATCCTATCTGGATAGTTGTGTTGGTTGTGTTTTCTGGGAAAGAACACCGGAGGATTTTGAAGAATTAATGGGCAAGATTTCCAAAACCACGAAGATTGGTCCGTCCCTGAACCACCTCCACCACCAAAGAAGAGGGGCATGCTTGTCCTAAGCCCCGAGGATATGCAAGAAGAAAAGAAGTCTATAAAGGAGAAAGGTATTAAAGCTGAAGATGTGAAGAATCTACCTCCGATTGAGAAGTTGTGTGAGCCTACTACTCACCCTCCCTTGGTAGAGGTACACTCTCTTTTAGATTTCAATGAAAGTGACAACCCTAAAGGTAAGCGTCCAGATCAATGTTTAGATGTGCTTGATCATTTTCTTATGAAGCAAAATCATTTTAATATGGGGATACAAAGTCAGTTGCATGATAATAAACTTGCTATCAAAAGTTTACTTGATGTTCTAGGTAGAACAGTTAATGATGTTAAATGTCTTGTTAATCATTTTCATATGGTTCAAACTCAACTTGAAGAAATTTTTGTTGTGTAAAAAGATTTGCTTGCTAAGAATATCAAACAAGATAATTTACAGGCTTATGGTATAAAGACTCGGGGTGGAACACACACCCAAGACCCTCTCTATCCCGAGGGGCATCTGAAGAGGATCGAACAAGATTCTCAAATACAGGAAGAAGAAATTGTTAGCTCTCCAAAGAAGAAGAAGAAGAAACACAAGGAAGCTGACAATTCAAATGATCCCATAGTTGAAGAAGAGCCAGTTTTTTATCCAAATAATATATCTACCTCCGATACTGAAACTGAAGACGGTGCTGAGCCCCAAAAAGATAAGGAGAAGAATGATCCTCCGAGGTGCGAGAAGAAGAAGCACACGACAAACACAAGAAATACACTAGAGAATACTTCATCGCGAGAAGACACAGGAAGGAAAGAGAACCATGGGTATAGAAACCCATGCCCTTTCCAGGTAAGTCTCTGAAAACCAAAGAAGAAGAGCACTATAATAAGTTTTGTGAGTGGATGAAACCTCTTTTTCTTCAAATTCCTTTGGCTAATGCTATTAAGTTACCTCCTTATTCAAAATATATGAAAGATATTGTTACTAATAAAAGAAAAGTCCCTAATGAGGCAATATCTACTATGCTTGCTATCTACTCTTTCAGTGGCAAGAATCCTGAGAAGCTTGGTGATCCAGGTATACCCACCATTACTTGCTCCCTAAAGAATAATTATGTCAAAACTTCTTTATGTGATCTAGGTGCAGGAGTGAGTGTTATGTCTTTTTATCTTTATAAGAGGCTATGTTTACACAAACTAAGCCCTACAGATATCTCTCTTCAGATGGCTGACAAGTCAACAGCCATCCCAATTGGTATTTTTGAGGATGTTCCTGTTGAAATTGCTAATTTCTTAATCCTTACAGATTTTGTTGTGCTTGACATGCCCGAGGATGGGAGCATGTCCATTATTCTTGGTAGAACTTTTCTTAACACCACAGGTGTTATTATTGATTGCAATAAAGGAAAGGTTACCTTCAACGGTGATGATAAAGAACACACGGTGTATTTTCCAAAGAAGATCGACAAAAGGCATGGCCTTAACTCTATAGAAAATATCGAGACCATGAAGATTGGAGTATGGGAATGTCCTCTACATGTGCACCACAAATACAAAACCATTATGGTGGGAACAATGTCCATTAAAGTAAAGGTACAATGATCACTTTATAAGAGGTGAGACTTTCTGCTCTATATATTGCCGATTCGTTGGTAAGACTTGATCAACCTCGCTAGCTAGCATGTTTTATATAAGTAAAAGAGGAGCTTGTTATGTTTTCATTTTCTTTAGCTTTTTCTATCTTTGCTGTACCAAGTTTATATATTTTTGAAGCTTCACATTTCTGACCACTGCTTCAAGTTTTCAGAAAGTTTCGCAGCCTTTCGAACCTCAAAACTTTTTCAGCAGTGAAGCTGGCAGAAAAATTTCACAAAAATCAAAATCAAAATTTCCATGACAAAAGTGACCCAGGGGGGCCCACAAGTAGCCCAGACAGCCAGCTGGCGCGGCCTGCCCCCTGGTCGCGCCCATAGGGCGCTTGGGGCAAACAGGCCACCTTTCCAGGTACTTATTCTTCTTCTTCCTATCTCTCTCTCTCTCTCCAAAAACACGAGTTTTGCACTTGCACTTGCGTTCTTGGTGTTTTTGGAGGCAATTTTTGATCTCTCACTATAACCTGTCATTTGAGCTGAGATTTTGAGCAAATACTCCCTGGTATGTGACTCGTCCACCCCTCCAATTAGGTTTTTGATTGGTGGATTCATTTTTCAGTATTTAGTAGTTCTCGGTGATGTTCATATGAGCTTGCATGCATGTGTAGAAATTTATTTTCCAAGTTTTGATGCAAGTTTATGCCTTAGGTAAGTGAGTAGAGTAGTTTGCCTCAACTCACTTTGCTTAAATCCTTGTTTTTGTGAATTTTCAAAAAATTCAGAAATGAGTTTGCTAGGAAAAGAAAAGGGGTGGCTTGGGAAGAATAAGAAGCCCGAGCACTCCGATCGAGTTACTAGAGCTACAACTTCATCCTCAACTGCTAGGGTGAGCTATAATGAAGATCATGTTCCCCTAGAGTTGTTGGAAGACACGAGTTCAACACGCGCAATGACGTATCCGTGCGATGCTTTCCTCAGAGCTGCAGGAATTAAGGAGGAATTTTACGGCCTTTATGCCAATGCAGGTTTGACACGGCTAGCAACATGCCGTGGTGCACAGTATCATAAACTTACTTCCTGTTTTATTAATAGTTTCGGATATAATCATGATGCTGGAATTGTTGAGTTTAAAATTTACAATGATCTTTTGACCATGTCTTTGGAAAGATTCTGTGAAATAATATGTGTGCCAAACGCTGGAAAGACAACAAAGATGCACACTCAACCCTCCGAGCTGAGAACTATCTTCATTTCTCTTTGCAGCCAAGACACGAAGGATATCCGGCATTCGAAGATTTCCAGCATCCCATACCCCACCTCAGGTATTTTGTGTATTTTATTGCTAGAGGGGTGTTAGCTCATGACAACACGAGCAACCGTTCTGCTCCGGATATTGCTATCCTGGCGAACGCCCTCTCAGGGAAGAGTAAGTATAATGTTGGAGCCTTAATTGCTCGTCGCTTTGCTACCAATGGTAACAAGGGAGATTTATTTGGTGGCGTGTACGCCACACTTATCCTTGAGTCGCTTAATGGCACCCCACACCCTGATGATAAGACTTTTACTTATTTAAGCTTTGTTCTTGCTGCTATGAAAAGGCATGAGTTTGTTACCAGGACTTCCGAGTTTGGTAACCTTAATTATATTTTGAGATTTGGACTGACCACTATTCGGGAGATTCGTCTACCTGCACCTTCTTGGTTTGATTATACTGGCAGGAGCGAATGGTCCTTCAACGACACCCAGTTCGACGAGTTCATGGTCCAGCGGAAGTTTCACAACCCCGTGGAGGTGGTTGTGCCTGATGAGGAGGAGCACGGTGAGTTTCCACCCTTCCAGGAGGAGCCCGTCACCCAGTGGGGTGAATGGTCTTGTTCTGATTGGGGCGCGGAGCCTTCTTCTTGGGAGGATTCGAGGACTTTGGTGTACGCACCTGAAGCATCATACGACCCTTGGACTCACCCATACCACCCCGGAGCTGGAGGTTCCTAGGGATCGAAGTAGCTGTCACCAACTTAGGCCAAAATCCTAAGCTTGGGGGAGTATGTGCCCTTCTCCCTTTCCATTGTATTATCCGTTTTATTTTGTTCGCTTTAATCTATTTGAAGTTTTTGCCCGTTCTTCTTTGTTCTCTCTTAATTTGCAAAAAACAACAAAAAGACTTCTCTTTCTTTTGCTTTCGTTAAACTTTTAGAAACCCAAAAAAGATTTTCCTTTCTCTCTTTAGTTTGCTTTGTTTTCAGTGTTCAGCTCGAGTCCGTGATGGCATTTGATTATATTTCCCACGTTCGGTCGTGCAAGTGACAAGGCAGTAATGACGAAGATCGACGGAAGGGAAGCAACAAGGAAAACCGGTATGAACTCTTTTTGTTTCTACTTTTGTACATATGCATGTACTTATGATCTAGAGACTAGATTGTAGCGACATAGTGCTATGTTTACAATGCTTTCCTAGTGTTCATAGTGTTCATGCTTTCTTTGTGGCTGATCTCAAATAGCTAGAGTGCATAATGTGTTGTTGAAATGATTTTCATGCATTGCATTGTTCATGGTTTGGCATATTGAAGTGGTATTTCCCTTCGGAGAATTCTTGGATTGACTTGGCACATGTTCACACATTTTTATGACTAGAAAGTCTATCATGCCTTGATGATCTTTTTGTTTCAGAATAGTTATATCACTTTCATGCCCGATTCAATGTTGCTTTATCTCTCTGCATGATTATGACTTTTATTGCTCTCTAGTTGGTCGCTTCCCAGTCTTTTGCTAGCCTTCGCTCACACTAAGCGGAATTCTACTTGTGCATCCAAACTCCTTTTCAAACCAGTTATTCCACTTGAGTCCACCATACCTTCCTATATATGGTATTTGCTTGCCATCCCTAACTTAGACCTTCTTGTGCCATCTCAAAATTTATTCAAAAGCTTCCCTTTTGTAACTGTACAAGCTCATGGTGTGGTGAGGGAAAATCAGTATCGTCCATGCCAAAAATATTTTGAAAAAAGTTTTAACTAGTCAAGTAAAAAAAAGAGAGTTACACCTCCCCCATACTTGATGATGGAATGAAATGGGCCAAATGTTGCTAATGATAGATGGAATGAGAAACTTCCATCCATACTTGAGGCAAAATAAAAAAGGCACCATAGAACGTCAAAGGATATATGGATAAGGGAACAAAAGTGTAAGCAAAAGCATTAATATGGTTGGTATGGGAGATATTGAGAGACCTTTACCGTTCTCCGTTGACTGGAAAGTTGCACTTCTCAAAAGAATTTTATCTCTGTTTTCAAATCAAAAAGCTCTGGTACTTGTTTAGTCTTTGCTTCCAACCACGGGTTTTCAACCTTGCCTTCAAAAGCCACGGTTCGAGAGTCTCCCCTTCTTTCTTCAAAGCACCCACTATTGAGAGCATAATTGTCAATCTTAGTGTAACATGCATTGTCCCAAAGTACCACATTGTCTTCTGCATGATTGTGATATTGCTAGTTCTGAAATTCTTAGTTCTAGTCTCCTTTAAAACTCCAGAGGAGTTTCTGCATTTATGTTTTGCTGCACTCATGGAGGCTAGCGAGGTACCACTCTAGTATGTTCAAGCTATGTGCATTGTGATCTTGTCTTGATTTTCAGTAGCTTATTATTTACTTTTGGTTGTTTGTGATTGATCACTTGAAAGAAGGATGGGGGTGGTACTCCGGCGAGGTCACCATCCGCGCGATACAGATCGCCATTTGGGGTGCCACTTGTTGTAGTCGACGGAGAACACGAAGACGCGTCGATCTGTGGTGGTTGTGAGGGCTGGGGTGACCGGAGGCGATCTCGGGGCCGTCAATGGCGGGAACAAGCGTCAGGCTCCAATGGCAAGTCGTGCCACCCGAAGCAAACGAGCATGCAAGGCATCTCAAACGAGCCTACGCTCTACCAGGAATATGGTGGTGCATGCGGCGTGGGCAGGGGTGGACCGAGGCCACGATGGTGAGTACGACCGCGGCAGCCGGAGCAAACGAAAGGGTGGAAACGCGCTGGGGCTTATCGGGCCGCTACGGGACATTGGAGGTGGTCGGGTAGCTCACCGTGAACACGCGTAGGGTGGAAATTTGCTCGGGGAGGGGCTGTGGCGGCGTGAATTGGACGATGATCTCGTCGGCGGCGAGGAAGAAGACGAAGACGGTGCGCTCGGTGTAGTGGCACACAGCTCGAACCCTTCAGATCGGAGATGAAGGCGACGACGGCGGAGACAGAGGACAAGGTGGCACGGTCCGGAGTGGTCAGTGGCCACGGTTGTTCGCTGGGGTGGCCATGGCGGCGTCGGGTGAGTTTCTCCCCGTCAACGGAGCGGCGAGGAGGAGAGGAAAAAGGGGTACGTGAGATCCACAATTTGCGGGGGGTTAGGGTTTCCCTGGGGACTCGAGGCCTTCATCGCGGCGGTGGCTCGCCGGATTTCCGCCACGGCATGGCCGGCCGGCATGGCACCGGTGGATGCTCTCCACGCAAGGGAGAGGAAGAATACAACCAACAGGGAGGGGATGTGGGCCAGGCCCAGTGGAGGGGAGGGGTTGGGCTTTGCCCAGCACGGGATTTAGCTCTTTTTTTTAATTTTCTGCACTTCTTTTCTGTTTGTATTATTCTTTTATTTTGTTGGTCTATCAAATGATTTTATTAGACATCAGACTTGCTCCTATTTTTGTATTGCCCTATGTAGCAATGCTACAAGGAGTTTCGTGATTAAATAAATTCATTGGATTATTGTTGTTTATTTTAAAAGGGCTTTTTGTGTTGTTTTACTACTGTTAATAATTATTTGCAATATTTAGATATTACGATAAATGCTCATTGCAGGTTTATCATGGATCACTGGTTTTTAGGGAGTTTTCAAAAGTGGTTTCACAATTTTTGGACAATGTTTCATTTGCCACATTGTTTTTAATTATCAGACAAAAAGCATTCTGAATTTGTTTCATCTATGAATTCAAAGATGATCAAGGCAATGATCAAGCACAGTTATTAGCAACAGTGATTAACATTAGCAAGGTGATTACTGTTCCATAACACTGAGGGTGTTACATCCCCTCTACTTTACCGACGTTGATTACTCTTTTGTGGTGAATGCTATTAAGTTTTGTTGGAGAATTATTGTTATGATCAGATTGTTCATCATATATTTATCACCTCTGATCATGATCTCTTTTACGTCTTGTGAGTAGTTCCTTTAGTTCTTGAGGACATGGGAGGAGTCTAGTTGTTAGTAGTCATATTATGTTGAAGTAATATGTGTTGTTTGATATTTAAGTTGTGGTGTTATTATTCTAGTGGTGTTGTGTTAACGTCGACTACATAACACTTCGCCTTTTTAAGGACCTAGCGGAATGCATTGTGTATAAAGTATGCTTATGGTGGGTTTTCACAGTGACAGAAACCTGAACCCCAGTTCGCACACTTTTGCACGAGCGATTGTTGGATCCTAAAGTTTATTGCTATGGTTAGGCTTTGCCTTAATTTCTCTCTTTTATTTGCGGATTCTAGCGAGAGATTTAATCATAAGAGTGACTTATCTTAGTCTAGAAAGTGCACTAGCATAGCTTCACCCACACAACACTTATCAACACAAAACATAGTACCGAGACGGAATATGGCGAAGGCACATGACTATCTCTCCCGTGTGTCCTCAAGATCGTTAGCCTTTATAAGTTTAAATCCTTTGGCTTATCCTTTGCACAAAAGGATTGGGCCAACTTGCTGCACCTTATCACAATTTACTTTATTTTCTTTTATCTCCTTGTTGCTTATACCAGAAAACCCTTTAAAAGTTACCTTTTAGTACTTGAAGTTATTCCTATCTCAATATCACTTGTCAATACCTTCTTCTCCTCGTTGGGTTCGACACTCTTACTTAACGAAAAGGCTATGATAGATCCCGTACACTTGTGGGTCATCAAGACCATTTTCTGGCGCCGTTGCCGGGGGGTGTAGTGCTATTGGTAAGTGAAATTGGTAATGAAACCTTTATTTTGTATGTCCTGATTTTATTTTGCCGTTGTTACATTTAGTCCCTATGGACCACTCGTCTCTTGGTACTTTGCTTGCGGGTAACCGCCCCATCATTACTGTGGTGGATAAAGATCCCCCACCTACTGAAATTGTAACCTTTAAAATACCGACCGGTATTATTGATTGTGTTATGGCTAATCGATATGCAGGAGATAGACATCCAGGTGAACACTTGTTATATCTTTCACAATTATGCTCCTTATTTAAGCTTGTCGGCATATCGATGGACTTTGTTACGATAAAATTATTCTCTCTATCATTAAAATATAAGGCCTGAGATTGGTATAGGCTTCTTGAAAACTCTCATTTACTAAATTGGCAAGAACTTATGCCTCTATTTTATGCAAAGTTTCATCATCTTCATGAAATACATTAAGACAGGAACTATATTTATAAATTTTGGTCTCGTGATGGAGAAATCATCGCCCAATCTTGGGGGAGATTGAAGTCCCTAATGATCAAATTCCCCAATCATGAGCTCCCCAAGGAATTTATTCTTACAAATTTTTATGCAGGACTTTATCATCAAGATAGAGAGATGCTTGATGCCTCCTCTAGTGGGGTATTACGCACCAGAAGCGTTGAAGAAAGGTGGGATATTATCGAAAGGAACCAGAAGAACACTGAAGATTGGGAGATTGATAAAGGTATTGAACCGGTTATAAATTATGAGCATGATTACATTGAGAGCTATGTGAAAACTGATTATTTCAATACCTTTTGTGATAAGATTGGTCTTGATTCCCAACTTATGATTGTTTTTTGAAATTTTTTTGCCTCTCATATTGATTCCTCTAAAAAGAAGGAGGATTAGTATCATAAGCTCTTTAAGGATTTACCCGTTGATATTCATGTTGCTGACCCTATTCTGCGTGCAGTTATATATGAAAAGCCCCCTTTTCCCGCAAGGATGAGGGAGCATTCTTTTGTGACATGCATATTAAATAAAAGTGAGAGAAGAACTGATGAGCCTGAGGACCAGATCAAGGTCGATCCTCAAGCTGCATTGGTTAAAGATCTTGTTACTAGCGATATTATAGATACCAAAATAAAATTTTGTGCTGTTTCCACTAACCTTGTCACAACCAAGAATAAAGGCCCAATTTTAGGTACTCCAGTGCTATCTGTTAAAATACGAGATCACAATTATTATGGGCTATGCGATTTTGGATCCAGTGCTAGCGCTATTCCTTATTCACTCTATCAGGAGATTATGAGTGAGATTTCACCTTGTGAACTTGAAGAAATCGATGTTACTATTTATCTTGCAAACAGAGAAACTATCTCTCCTATTGGAATTGTGAGAGATGTTGAAGTCTTACGCGGAAAGGTAAAATATCCTACCGACTCTCTAGTACTTGGTTCAGTGCAAGATAATTTTTGTCCTATTATATTCGGTAGACCTTTTCTCAAGACTTGTGGAGCTATTATAGATTGATGGAAAGGGAAAGTATCTGTTGAATTCAATGGTGATCCATATGGATTTAACTTTTCTAAAATTTCCAAACAAACTCGTTGTGACGCCCCCAAAATCAATCCGTGTACAGTAATCATACACACAGGGTACACGGCTAAGATTAGGGTGCCACGGTGAGAATATCATAGCACAACACTAAACACAAATGGATAAACAAATATGTTACAATACCAGGGATCACGAGGATCTGAATACATAAGTCATACAAGCCATAATATCTGAGTACATACATAGTTAGTCAAGTTTTGCCTTAAGAAGGTTAGCACAAATGACATCAGAGATACAGATCGAAAAGGAGAGTCATCCTGCCTGGGATCCACCGAACTACTCCTGGTCAACGGGGAACTCAACGTCGTAGTAGTCGCCTCCAGGGTACTCCTGCTCCTGGGCTCCAACGTCGGCTGCAGCGGCCGATCAGGCAAAGCGAAAAAGGTGAAATAAAGCAAAGGTGAGTATCTAGCATACCCGCGAGTCTTATGTCCGCTACTAAGCATTATGCATTGTAACAACGGAAAGAAGAGGCTGTATATAGTGGACTACAAGATAGAATTCAGAACAAGGGTAAGAAGCTAGGCCTTTCAAAGACTAGCATCTTCCGACGATGTCTTGCAGCATGAGGTAAGAATAACCCAACAGTTTATATAAAGCATAATGTAATAATGCAGCAGAAGTTGTTGCATCATTGTATAATAGTAAGTTGTAATAATTAGCAATGCCTCCGAATTCACCTCCTCGACATCCCAGCGAGGAAGAAAACCCGGAACCATCCAGCTTAATAATAATAGTTTGTAGTAGTAAGATCCAGCTTCAGCATAAAGTGTCCTGTTACCGTGGACACGGCTATTTGAATAGATTAATCTTCCCTGCAGGGGTGCACTTGTGTTACACTACACGCACAGATCTCCAGGGTGGCGGGAACCTTGTTAGGGAACGCTCCAACGAGGCTATCCGACACTCCGTATCCCATCTTTCAAACTCAACATAGAGGTCATCCGCCGGACTATATCCTATGTACGCGGGGCTTTGGACCCTAACCCCGACGTACTCCTGCACGGTGCGAACCTAGCCGGTGAAGTTAAATCAAAGAAAATACAAATCACACTGCCGCGGCAAATAAGACAACACCACTTCCCGGCGCAGGTCGCAGTACTGCTGACGTATGAAGAGTCCTCGGACGACACTATGAAGCAGAGGAGCCCATAACTCGTAATTCCCACGTGTAGGTAGTGCGTACATGGCATATAGACAACTCAAGTCGTCCGCCGAACCATTTTTCATTTTATTAACTTGCGGGACAACCGTTATTGTTGCCTCGACTTAACTGACCCGCGGACAACGACAGCAGCCAGGACCACCAGTACATTGGTGCCTGCCCTGTCGTCCCACCAAGTCTCCGTGGTTACCAACAAGGTGAACCGTCTCCTTACCTTGTCTCGCGTGTGCTCCTGGAGGTGCTCGACTTTCGTGGTTTGGTAACTCTCACGGTCAACGATCAAGGGCCAAGCACACCGGTACACTGGTCGTACCCTCCCTGTCGTCCCGTCGCAATACCGCTCGCGGGCACTGTTGGGTCGCCCGACTTCTTACCTGAAGGACGACCGTTGCTCAAGTACCTAGAGCGGCTATACAGAGTCAGCAAAGAGTGGAGTACAAGGATTACTCCTTGATAGCTCACACTTGATGGTGGCTCGGCAGAGCCGAGGTAGGGGCCTGAGGCGGCGTCTGCATTGTACCGTACTTGTGCAGTTGTAATATGTTGTATCCGCGTCACTCCCCTGAGTCATCACGGCCCACTATCTAATCCTAGCTAACAATGCGCAGGGCTCACTGCTGAATAATGCATAATAATAATAGGCAACATAGGATAAAGGAGGTACATCAAGGGGCGACAAAAACAGGCTATGGAATTGAATAGGATTGTAACGTAGCAGTAGCAGTAACAATGCCTAGTGCAAGAAAAGTACGGAAAGATAGGAGATATTTGGGGAAGAGAATGGCTCTGCTTGCCTGGAAGCTCGACGGTAGGGGTAGGGTTGTCGACGAAGTAGTCGTACTCAGCAGCGGGGTCTACCAGAGAATAAAGGGGGGGAGAAATAGTAAATACAAGAAATCATAAACAAACAGATGCATGACATGACATATGCAATGTTAACGGTGTGCTAACGCAGTGCAATGCACGTTGGTCAGAGCGGGAATTCATCCGGGGATGAACTATCAGCTCCGAGTGATTACCGGACAGGGTGTCTGGAGGGGGGAGATGTCATGCCGGAGGTGTCGTGGACATCCGACACATGTGTGGGTGGTGTATCGGGTTAGGTTATCTATTCCGAACAACTTTCGGGTTCGAAATAAATTCATTCGGGCAGTACCGGACAATTTATCGGACAGTCGGTCCGGAGGGGGACAGTTCGATGTTCGTTGTGTTAGAGGGGTGTGATAGACATACGGATAGCGTATTCGTATTCGTTATAATTTTCTGATCAATTTTCATATATAAAGTTTTTGAATCTGAGTTACGGTTTAAAAGTTATTGAATTTCAATGTTTAAATCATTTTTAAACAATTTTCTGAATTTGTTTTTATTATTATATCAACATTATACAAAACATTATCTAAAACAGTGCCTGACATGTGGGACCCACATGTCAGCCTCTGTTTATGTATAAAACATTTTAATAAAAATAAAACAGGCACTGGCCCACATGTCAGTGACAGATTAACTTACTAATCAGTTTTTAATAAAGTTTTACTTAATTATAAACTTAAACAGGGGGCCCGCATGTCAGTGACTGGGGTTGCCCAGTTAGCACAGTTGACTGGTCAACCCAGTCAACTGGGGCCATGGGGTCCACTGGCAGTGACCCAGGGGTTGCCCCAGGTGTGCCACGTCGAAGGCTGCCGGCGGCGAGTCGCCGTCGAGCTCCAACATGGCGGTGCGCACGGGAGGGGGTCGGGTTTCGCTTCTGGTGTGCCATTTGGTACGCGGTTGGTCGCAATCGAACAAGAGGAGCACAGCGCGTCGATTGGGGGTGATGGCGTCACAGGGGGTTCACCGGAGCGGCGACAGCGATGAGGTCAGGCGGCGGCCGGAGCACGGGTTTGTCGACGACGACGTTCTAGAGAGTATTAGTGAGCGTGCCCTACGGGGATCAGTTCCAGGGAGCTAGGGGAGTAAGACGACGCGCGTGGCGTGCCAAATGGGCGAGCTAGGCCACGACGGCGAGCTCGTCGGCGGCGAGGCGTTACGGTCCTAATGGCGACGATGGCTACGGAGTCCGGGGAGCCAAGGGGAGAGTTGGGGGCGGCGTGGAAACTCACGGGAAGGGCATAGAGGCTGGCCGCGGGCTCGGGGGAGGCTTGGATCTGCCGGAATTGGAACCGCACGCCGGCGGACCCGAGGTTGAAGACGAACGCGATTCGTCGGATGTGGGGGCTCCGGGCGCCTCTTCTTCTACAGGGTGGCGAGGGCGACGACGGGGAGCGGCTAGGACATGTTGGCTCGGGTCGAGGGGCTCTCCGACCACAGTTACTTGCAGCGGCGGCGCCGGTGGTCTCGGGTGATTTGCTCGGGCGAGAGAGAGGTGAGGAGGAGGGGAACTGGGACGGGATATCGTCCAGGGGGGTGGATGGGGCGTCCTTATCGTCTCCCCGTCCACAGTGGAGGTGGGGGCGGCCGGCAGGGGCCCTGGCCACGGCGGTGGTGCCACGACGTCGGGGCAGGTGGTGATGCGAGGGGAGCAGGTGGGAGGAGGGATGGGCCGGGTGGTCCATCCCCTTAGGCGAGTTTTTAGATGTTTTGTATTTCTGTTGTTTTTCTTTTCTGTTCTTTTCTTTTTTTGAATTGTTTTTATTGCTTTACTATTTTTTCTCAACATGAAATTGGTTTGTACAATTATGTCGCACCCTGTAAGCATACCACAAAAAGTTTGTGGCATTTCAAAAATGTTTTTCTATTTGTTTTAGTGCTGCAACTACTAAATGGTGTTGTTTTGCTAGCTGTTTGAATTGTTTTTTTCCAGTGGCATAATAAAATACCATAATCACATGGGCAAAGCCCACTGATTATTTGTGATTTAAGAAAAGTGGTTGTATAATTTTTGGACAAGTTTTATTTGCAACATTATTTTTAATATCAACAAAAAGGCATTTTGGATTTGATTTGGTTCAAATTTGATCATGGCATGATTTAGCAACAGTAATTGTCATTAGCAAAAGGATTACTGTTATAGACAACTGAGGGTGTTACACTCGTGGTACTGATTTTCCTAGTAATGATAAAATTATTGAAGATATTGCCTCTATTGCTACTCCTCCTAACGATCCTTTGCAGCAATACATGGAGGACCACGAGAATGATATGCATATGCAGGAAAGAGATGAAGTAGATGAAGCCTTCTTGATAAAACCTGCTATCCTGAAGCACAACCTTCTGGTTGAACCTTTAGGAATTCTATCACAACCCAAAGAAGACCCGGTGTTCGATCTAAAGCCTCTTCCCGATACACTCAAGTATGATTATTTAGATGAAAAGAAAGTGTATCCTGTTATTATACATTCTAACCTTTTAGGATATGAAGAAGAGCTATTATTGGAAATCCTTCGTAGACACCGAGGTGCTATTGGATATAGCCTTGATGATCTTAAGGGAATTAGTCCATCTATTTGTCAACATACTATCAATCTTGAGCCCGATGCTAAACCGGTTGTTGATCATCAACGATGGTTGAACCCAAAGATGAAGGATGTTGTGAGGACCGAGATCCTCAAGCTTCTAGCCACATGTGTTATCTACCCTATAGCTGATAGTAAGTGGGTAAGTCCAGTGCATTGTGTTCGTAAGAAAGGAGGCACAACTATTGTCCCTATTGATAAGAATGAACTAATCCCTCAAAGACTTATTATTGGATATAGAATGTGTATTGATTACAGGAAGTTGAACAAGGCGGCGAAGAAGGATCACTATACGTTGCCGTTCATCGACCAAATGCTTGAAAGGTTATCCAAAAACACCCACTTTTGCTATCTTGATGGATATTATGGCTTCTCTTAAATTCATTTTAACACTGCTGATCAAGAGAAGACCACTTTTACTTGTCCTTTTGGTACTTCTGCTTATAGACGTATGCCTTTTGGTTTATGCAATGCCCCTGCTACTTTTCAAAGGTTTATGTATGCTATCTGTCATGGTTTTTGTGAGGAACTTTTTGAGGTCTTCATGGACGATTTCTCCGTCTATGGAACCTCTTTTGACCATTGTCTCCATAACCTTAAATAAGTTTTGCAGAGATGTGAGGAGAAAAACTTGGTACTCAGTTGGGAGAAGTTCCACTTCATGGTCAATGAGGGAATTGTTCTTGGCCACAAGATTTCCGAAAGGGGAATCGAGGTGGACATAGCCAAGATGGAAGCAATTGAGAAGATTCCCTATCCTAGGGACATCAAAGGTATTCGTAGTTTTCTCGGTCATGCTGGTTTCTATAGAAGATTATTAAGGAATTTTCTAAGAATTCGAGACCCCTCACTAATCTTCTACATACGGATATTCCTTTTGTGTTTGATGAAGATTTTAAGGAAGCCTTCGAAGTTCTTAAGAAAGCTTTGATAACCGCTACTATAGCACTATAGGGGGGTTTTTCCATCCGTGGACTCCTGGTTTCAAAGATTCAAGTCTGACTTTGAGTTGCTTAGACACATAAATAAGGAAGTGCTTGGGCCTTTTATCACTGATTTTTTACTTTCTCTATAAGTTTTTTTGAAGCTTTCTGACTACACCTAGAGTTTTAGTGTCCTCCCCCTCCCCCATTCCTTCCCCCCTCCCATGTAAATCCACCTCTCCCCCTGTAATTTCCCTTTGTTGTTGATTTAATAAAGGACAATAGGGGGTGCCCCTACTGTCATCAAAGCTTCAAAAAAATTTGGAATTTACGTTTTGAATTTATATTTGATGCTAGTGACTTTGTTGTTGGAGCTGTGTAAGGACAAAGGGTTATAAGAAATTGAATGTTATACATTATGCTTACAAGACCCCTGATAGTGCTCAAAATAATTATGCTACTACTGAAAAGGAATTTTTAGCAGTAGTGTTTGCTTGTGATAAATTTAGACTTATATTGTTGATTCCAAAGTAATTATTCATACTAACCGTGCAGCTATTAAGTATCTTATGCAGAAGAAGGATGCCAAACCTAGACTTATCAGATGGGTTCTTCTTCTTCTTCAAGAATTTGATTTGCAGATTGTTGACAGGAAAGGAGAGGACATTCCAGTAGAGGATGTCCTCTCCAGGATAGAAAACATACCACATGATCCTATTCCTGTTAATGATAGTTTTCCTAGTGAACAATTAGCTATTTTGAGAATACAATATATTTCTGATCCCTGGTTTGTAGATTATGCTAACTTTATTGTCACCAAGTTTTTACCTCCAGGTTTAACATTCCAGCAAAGGAAGAAATTCTTCCACGATTTGAGGAATTACTTTTGGGTTGACCCACATCTTTTTATAGAATGTGCGGACGGGATCGTGAGAAGATGCATACCGGATCATGATTAGAAGGATATCTTGAGGGATTGTCACGATAGTCCCTATGTAGGACATCATGCCGATGAGAGGACCGCACACAATGTTCTCCAATCAGGTTTTTATTGGCATACTCTCTTTAAATATGCTAGAAAATTTGTTTTTTCTTGTGATAAGTGTGAGAGAGTTGGAAATATTATTAGGAGAAATGAGATGCCTATGAATTACTCTCTAGTTATTGAGCCTTTTGATTGCTGGAGTTTTGATTTTATGGGTCCTTTTCCTCCTTTGCACAAGTACACTCACATATTAGTAGTTGTTGATTATGTAACCAAGTGGGTTGAGGCAATCCCCACTGAGAGTGTTGATCATAAGACATCTTTGAAAATGTTCAAAGATGTGATCCTTACTAGGTTTGGTGTACCAAGGTACCTCATGATCGACGGAGGGTCACATTTTACACATGGTGCTTTTAGATAAACTTTAGCAAAGTATGATGTTAACCATAGGATGGCTTCAACTTACCACCCTCAAACGAGTGGGCAAGTTGAGCTCACAAATAGGGAGATCAAGTTGATCTTACAAAAGACAGTGAACAGTTCTAGAAAGGACCGGTCCCAAAAGTTGGGAGATGCCTTGTGGGCGTATATAACTTCTTATAAAAATCCCATGGGCATGTCTCCTTATAATATGGTGTATGGAAAGGCTTTCCATTTGCCTTTAGCATTAGAACACAAAGATTTCTGGGCTTTTAGAGATCTTAATGCTGACCCAAAACTTTCTGGTGAAAAGATTCTCATGAACTTGACTTCTCTAGATGAGTGGAGAAGTGAAGCTTACGAGAGCGCAATAATGTTTAAGGGAAATAGCAGTGGGAATTCGACTTCTACAGGTACAGTTGTTGTATATGTTATAGGCATTTATCTTGCGGATATCTCTAAGAGTTCTTGGGTATATGATACCGGATCGGTTATTCACATTTGCAACCTTATACAGGGACTAAAATGGCATAGAGATGTCGCAAGTGGAGAAGTTGACATACACGTTGGGAATAAAGCAAGAGTTGCTGCATTAGCCGTCAGCACTGTGCAACTTAACTTAACTTCTGGATATGTAATGGAGTTTGATAATTTTTATTATGTTCCATCTTTGAGTCGAAGCATTATTTCCGCCTCATATTTGATGATACAAGGTTATGAATTCATTATAAAGGACAATGGTTGTTCTATATATATTTGAATAAGATGTTTTATGGCTTGGCGCCCGTTGTGAATGGGTTATTCATTTTGAATCTTGAAGGTGAATCTGTCTATAATATAAATGTCAAGAGGTTTAAACCTAATGATCTGAATACAACTTACTTTTGGCACTATCGTCTTGGTCACATAAGTGAAAAACACATGAAGAAGCTCCATGATGATGGAATTTTAAATTCGTTTGATTTTGAATCATTCGAGACATGCGAATCATGCCTACGCGACAATATTACCAAGACAGCTTTTGAAAAGAGTTGCGAGAGGGCGTCCGACTTGTTGGAACTCATATATAATGATGTGTTTGGACAAATGAGCATGAATGCTAGAGGTGGCTACCAGTACTTCGTTACTTTCACCGATGACTTGAGTAGATATGGATATGTCTACTTGATGAGGCACAAGTCGGAAACTTTGAAAAGTTCAAGGAGTTTCAGAATGAAGTAGAGAATCAACTCGGCAAGACGATCAAACTTCTACGATCAGATCGTGGAGGTGAATATCTGAGTCAAGAGTTTGATGATCATCTGAAGAGTCATGGAATTGTTCCACAAATCACTCCTCCTGGAACGCTGCAGAGAAATGGCGTGTCGGAACGGAGAAATCGTACCTTGTTTGACATGGTTCGATTGATGATGAGTCAGTCAGATCTACCGTTGGCATTTTGGGGTTATGCTCTAGAAATTGCAGCTTTCAAACTAAACATAGTACCATCTAAATCCATAGATAAGACACGATATGAGATATGGATTGGGAAGCGTCAAAGTTTGTCTTTTCTAAACATCTTGGGTTGTGTGGCGTTTGTCAAGCGACTTCAGTCGGAAAAACTCGCACCCAAATCGGATAAGTGCATATTCATGGGATATCCAATGGAAACCTTAGGGTATTACTTCTACAAACGACAAGAGGGCAAAGTGTTTGTTGCTCGACACGGTACTTTCCTTGAGGAAGAGTTTCTCACTAGGGAGGCTAGTGGGAGGACGGTGAAACTCGAAGAGGTTCGATAACCAGTCGGGTAGGACTCGGCAAAGGATGCCATCATGGCAGGGCCAATGAGAGAACCCGTGGTTGAAGTAGCACCTGCACCACGAAGATTAGAAAGGCTGCGTAATGCAAGAAACGTATTGTTGTTGCACAAAGATGAGCCTTTGACATATGCGGAAGCGATGGTGGATCCAGATTCCGAGTTATGGCTTGAGGCCATAAGATCCGAGTTAAAGTTCATGGATGACAATCAAGTTTGGAACTTGGTTGATTTGCCAAATGGTGCAAGAAACATTGAGTTCAAATGGATCTTTAAGAAGAAAAATGATATGGATGGAAATGTTCAAATCCATAAAGCTCGACTTGTTGTGAAGGGGTTTCGACAAGTTCAAGGAATTGACTACAATGAGACCTTCTCGCCTGTAGCAATGCTTAAATCAGTTCGGCTTATTCTAGCTATATCTGCCTATTTCGATTATGAGATATTGCAGATGGATGTCAAAAATGCTTTCTGTAAGGCCCGATATGCTGTACTGTTCCAGATCTAGATGTTTCCATCCAGATCCGGGTACGAAGCACATATCGGTCCCACCGCGACATATGACAATGCCATATGCATCGGATTTCCAACATGATATCACAACATTACAGATACAAGGATACAACATCTCATACAATCGGCATACAACTGTCTTAATACAATACAACGGCGGAAGATACATGTCTGAGTACAGACTACAATCAAATGCCTACTAGCAAAGGGAAAAACATCGATCCCCACAACCACACGGGTCCAGGCCCTCCGCCGGGATCCGCCTAACTAGTCGTCGTCGAGTTTCCACGTGAAACGTCGATCACCATACCTGTTGTCGATCAAGAACCATGAAAAGAGTTTGGGGGTAGTATCATGAGTACAGAAGTACTCAGCATCCAACTGTACTGGTCATCTGACCTAGCAAGGACTTCATCACTCGTCATTCTAGGAGAACTAGTAGTTTACGGTAAGGATGGGGTAAGTGGTGAGGTTGCTGCCGCACTAGCATTTACGAAGTGGCTAACGATCTAGAGAGTAAGATAAGAAGCCAAGCATTCGATGAGGAATCGCCTCCAACAAGTCTTGCTATCAGCTACTTACGCAAACATAACACCTATCCTATCCTTGTCCTCCTCTTTGCATCCCGACGAAGAAGAAGCAGTCAAGGCACACACACGTTGATCAAGTTATATTCAGATTATCACAGTTGTTGTTGTCTATGAACAGGACGTAGGTCTCAAGTCGTCCATAACAGTGGACACGGCTTCTCGAAAAGATTTAACCCTGCAGGGGTGTACCGACTGCCCATTACAAGGCTCCGCACGCACGCCCATCTCTCAGTTGCTACCCATCATAGGCAACCATTTTATGATTTAGTTCCGAGAGATCCGAAACGACAGGTCCCTCTAACTACCAACGCACAAATCCGGGTGGCCCCCAGGGAGTCAACACCCAATCCTAGAGCCGGCCGCGCCCTCAAATCAGACTCTTCCGTATGGCTAAGGTCGGGGTTAGTCTCACCTAAATAACAGGGGACTTCCCTAGCTCACCAGTTTGGACCAACAGAGGAACTCTGTCTCCGCTGGCCCGAGTTGTTTTAAAACTGCTGGGGGGCCAACCAAGCACACACATGGTTTCAAATGGTAAATCAGCTTGGGCCACCTCTAGATATGTTTGGCACGCTCAGTCTTAAAACCAATACCCGGAACTCTGGTCCTAGGTGACTCGGCTGGAACAAAGCGTCGGGGCGGGATAGCCTAGACCTTCCATCCTTCGTCGAGTATAGTCAACATTATAATAATTATATCATCAACAACAATATAATAATGTGATAGCCCAAACCAAGGAGTAACAGGGTAACATCATAGTATCCTAAGAATGCATACTAAGCAGGGGCTGAGCAACGAGCAATAGTAACATAGCAATACATGGTTTGCTGGGAGGGGACATGCCTGTATCAGTTTAAAAGAGGCTGTAAACATGTGGTAGGATCAAACATCGAACCTAACGTAGACTAGCATTCAAACCGCTGGTTGAAATAGAATGGATCATAAGTAATGTATGGTCCTTGCCTGTTGATAAGTCGGGTTCCGAAGGTGTAGTTGATCGCAATCTCACATCGTCTCCGAGAGATACCCGCAGAAGCACACAAGACAGTAAACACTGGAAGCAATCAACGAGCAAGCACTCTATTACTACGAGGAAAACATGAGAAAGCATCAACAAGAAGGCAACACGAGACATCGCACCTACCATCGAGAGCGGTTACTAACAGGTTAAGTGGAGTACTCGTCACACACGACGATACCGCACATTTGGAAAGGTTCAAGTTGTTTAGCTACAGGTGATGAACAAAGGTTGTTAACATGGCATCTCACTCAAGCATGGCATAGCACACAAACATTACAAAAGGTGAAGCATAAGATAAACTATCTATGCTAGTCAATTTAAGTGAGGCACAACCTGAACATGGAATAACACTAAGTACCCCACGACAGTTAAAAGATTTGGTACTGTTCTGCCCTAAAATATATTTTAGGTTCGTTAACAACAGAAAACAATAACATAAACAGAATTTACATGAAGAACTAATCAAGTTACATATAAAGAACACTCCAAACGGAGTTACGGTTAAAAAGATACAAGCAAAACAAGTTTGGAACACAATCTGCCAACATCACGAAGCACACTTTAGAGCAATGCATAAACAGGATAATGAATGCAAACATGCTCACAAATGATATGCAACTAAAGTAGACATGGAAGGGAAGGCATGGCAAAAGGAATCATGCAAACTGGCATTATGAACAACTAATTATAGCTCATGCAAAATGCAATTAAACATTACTAGTCTAGGACTTGGTGAAAATCACGAAAACAGGGTAGAAACTGTTATTTTTATGCTATACAAACCGGAGCAAAACTATATGCAAAAGTAGAGCAACATGTCATAGCAATATATGAGCATGAAGTAGACATGATGGTGATCAGGTACAAACAAGAATCAAGGTCATAGGAATAACAGATCAAAAGATATTAAGCATGCAACATGGCATCGGAACGTTACAAACTTAGAGAAAAACAGAGGTGGCTGTCAACAACAGCAGCATAGCAACTTTGGAGCTCAATAACTAGATGACCAGCAAGCATATCACGACAATGCAATACACATAATGGAAGTAGACATGATGGTTAACAGTATGCAAAAAGAATCAATGCAATAGGCCTCATGGATGTGTCACAATCATCATGAAAACTTGCAATAAAATAATAACAACAACACTTAACAGGAAGTAGCAACACTTAACTTCCTGATGCCCACTTCAACACAGATTATCAACATCAAGATGGCCTCAAATAAAAATTCTCACAAAAGATGGATTGAAGTACACACAATTCTAAGCAATTTTCCCTTTGGGCGCAACGTGATCCGAGCTACTGTTTACTCGCAATCTACAATGCAAAATTGAATCAGCAGCAAAAATCCTCCAGAATTAGATAAAAATTACAGGGTGCTAAAAAAATAATACAGACAATAAATAAAAAAAGGGGGCGGCCTGGCTCTCACCCCTTAGTGGGCTCGGCCCACTGGCCTGGAGAGGCCGGCCTGGCTGGGGGCGCTCGGGCTGGAGGCCAGCTGGGCCGCTGGTGCCTGGGCCGTGGATGCGAGGAGGCCGGCCCGTTGGACGTGGCGCCTGGCTGGCTTCATCGGGCGCCCGTCGGCTCCCTCCCGAGCGGCAGCGGTTGCCCAGTGGCTGCGCCGGCCATCAGCGGCGAGGGGGACGTGGCCGGGGCGAGGCGGCTCGGATCTGGCGTGGCAGAGGGCTGAGGAGGCGGATCCGGTCGGCGGCGTGCTTGGATCCGGGAAGGGGAGGCCGGCTGCGGAGCTTCGGGCGGCGCGGTCGAGCTCGGGGGCCGCGGCTCCCATGGCAGTTCCGGTGGCCGGCTCCTGCGGGAGGGAGGCAGAGGAGGTCAGGGGAGGGGAAGAGGAGAGGGGGCGTGAGATGGAGAGAGGAGGGTGGCGGCTCGCCGGAGACAGGGGCGGCGGCTGTGGTGGCGCCATGTCCATGGGATGGAGGCGGCAGGAGAGAGAAGGTGGAGGTGGGAGCTCCCTGGGTCGTTGGATCGGCTGATCCAACGGTCCAGATCGCGCGGAGGCTAGATTTTTGGCAAAAATGGGCTAATTGCCAAAATTGGGGCTATGTTTGAGGGGGTGGCTGCAATTTTGTGGCTAGGGAAACCCTAGAAATGGGTGGGAGTGTGGTGGTCTTTAAATAGCCTAGGTGGCTGGCAGTTTGCAAAAACATCCCCGGTTTTTCTCTCGCGCGCGCGGTGTTTACATTTCTGACTGCCGGGGGTCCGCAGGACCTCCGATTCGGGTAGAACTTCGAACTACGCGATCCGCACGTCGAGCCGGCGGCGTTCACCTCGCGCTGGAACCGTTCCGAGAACACTTTACGACGCGCTATAAAAATAACCCGTTTAATTATTAAACGGGGTTTTTCGTTCCGTTGGCTGCGGCTGGTCTCGTGCGGTTTTCGCGACGGTGATCGGGTGAAACCCGGTGTCGCAAAGGTCGAGTGTCAGGGTGGCAAGGGTCAGTATCCGTCTGATACGAGATAAGAGGGGGGAAATAATAGCCGATCGATAAATCAGGGATGCAAACACCGCACACAAATCAGGCAACACAACAATTCACACCGAAAACAAATTTTTTATTTTTTTGAAAAATCTGGGTTGTTCCAATACAACACCACCAACAAGGGATCTCGTCTCGAGATCCTGGATGATCCAGGGTAGAGGGGGAGAGAAAAGAGAGTCGACGATCTTCAACACCACCAACAAGGGACTCTGCTCCATGTCGAACGAGGATCTTCCGTCGAGAAACTTTCCGCAGAGAGACGACATCGTCGAAAATACGAAACCGTCGGTGTCAAGAGGAGGAACGACAGTTGAAAGAGAAGATCAGGGGAAGCATTCTCAAGCCAATCGCGAGGATACCGGACAAGAGGACAGAAGTCAACAGACAACCAAGACGTTTATCCAGAGTTGGAATGACTAAAGGTACTACAAGATTTCCCAACCTGAGATCGGAATCGAGACAATACGCTGCAAGCAAGGCATTGTAACTATTCTGATACTCTACACACTCGAGATCCTAGAGGTTTGAAGGGGATAAGATGAGAATTTAAAACACTTACGACACTTATCCTGACCAGAGTAAGGTTAAGGAGGAAAAAGAATCCTACTCTCCGATAACTAACTTAGTAACTACAAAATAGTTTTTGTCTAGACTCGACTTCGGCTAGAAAAGGGATCCTACGGTCGGTAAGGCTCTAATACCAAGTTGAAAGGACCGATATGCGGTACTGTTCCAGATCTAGATGTTTCCATCCAGATCCGGGGACGAAGCACATATCGGTCCCACCGCGACATATGACAATGCCATATGCCCCGGATTTCCAACATGATATCACAACATTACAAATACAAGGATACAACATCTCATACAATAGGCATACAACTGCCTTAATACAATACAACAGCGGAAGATACATCTCTGAGTACAGAATACAATCAAATGCCTACTGGCAAAGGGAAAAACATCGATCCCATAACCACACGGGTCCAGGCCCTCCGCCGGGATCCGCCTAACTAGTCATCGTTGAGTTTCCACGTGAACCGTCGATCACCATACCTGTTGTCGATTAAGAACCCTTAAAAGAGTTTGGGGGTAGTATCATGAGTACAGAAGTACTCAACATCTGACTGTAGTGGTCATCTGACCCAGCAAGGACTTCATCACTCGTAATTCTAGGACTATTACTTTACGGTAAGGATGGGGTAAGTGGTGAGGTTGCTGCCGCACTAGCATTTATGAAGTGGCTAACAATCTAGAGAGTAAGATAAGAAGCCAAGCATTCGATGAGGAATCGCCTCCAACAAGTCTTGCTATCAGCTACTTACGCAAATATAACACCTATCCTATGCTTGTCCTCCTCTTCGCATCCCGACGAAGAAGAAACAGTCAAGGCACACACACGTTGATCAAGTTATATTAAGATTATCTCAGTTGTTGTTGTTTATGAACAGGACGTAGGTCTCAAGTCGTCCATAACCGTGGACACGGCTTCTCGAAAAGATTTAACCCTGCAGGGGTGTACCAACTTCCCATTACAAGGCTCCGCACGCACGCCCATCTCTCTCAGTTGCTACCCATCATAGGCAACCATTTTATGATTTAGTTCCGAGAGATCTGAAACGACAGGTCCCCCTAACTAACAACGCTCAAATCCGTGTGATCCCCGGGGAGTCGACACCCAATCCAAGAGCCGGCCGCGCCCTCGGATCGGACTATTCCGTATGGCTAAGGTCGGGGTTAGTCTCACCTAAATAACAGGGGACTTCCCTAGCTCACCAGTGTGGACCAACAGAGGAACTCTGTCTCCGCTGGCCCGAGTTGTTTTAAAACTGTTGGGGGGCCAACCGAGCACACACACGGTTTCGAATGGTAAATCATCTTGGGCCACCTCTAGAAATGTTTGGAGCTAGGTAGGTAAGAAGAGGGGACCCCATAAAATCCCACACGCGGTTAGGCACGCTCAGTCTTAAAACCAATACCCGGAACTCGGGTCCTAGGTGACTCGAATGGAACAAAGCGTCGGGGCGGGATAGCCTAGACCTTCCATCCTTCGTCGAGTATAGTCAACATTATAATAATCATATCATCAACAACAATATAATAATGTGATAGCCCAAACCAAGGATTAACAGGGTAAGATCGTAGCATCCTAAGCATGCATACTAAGCAGGGAATGAGCAACGAGCAATAGTAACATAGCAGTACATGGTTTGCTGGGAGGAGACATTGTTGTATCGGTTTAAAATAGGCTGTAAACGTGTGGTAGGATCAAACATCGAACCTAATGTAGACTAGCATGCAAACCACTGGTTGAAATAGAATGGACCATAAGTAATGTATAGTCCTTGCCTGTTGATAAGTCGGGTTCCGAAGGTGTAGTTGATCGCAAGCTCGCATCGTCTCCGAGAGATACCCACAGAAGCACACAAGACGGTAAACATTGGAAGCAATCAACGAGCAAGCACTCTATTACTACGAGGAAAACACGAGCAAGCATCAACAAGAAGGAAACACGAGACATCGCACCTACCATCGAGAGCGGTTACTTAGAGGTTAAGTGGAGTACTCGTCACACACCACGATACCGCACATTTGGAAAGGTTCAAGTTGTTTAGGTACAGGTGATCAACAAAGGTTGTTAACATGGCATCTCACTCAAGCATGGCATATCACACAAACATTACAAAAGGTGAAGCATGATATAAACTATCTATGCTAGTCAATTTAAGTGAGGCACAACCTAAACATGGCATAACACTAAGTACCCCATGACAATTAAAAGATTTGGTACTGTTCTTCCATAAAACATATTTTAGGTTGGTTAACAACAGAAAACAATAGCATAAACACAAAGTACAGGAAAAACTAATCAAGTTACATATAAAGAACACTCCAAACGGAGTTACGGTTAAAAAGATACAAGCAAAACAAGTTTGGATCACAATCTACCAACATCACGAAGCACACTTTAGAGCAATGCATAAATAGGATAATAAATGCAAACATTCTCACAAATGATATGCAACTAAAGTAGACATGGCAGGGAAGGCATGTCAAAAGGAATCATGCAAAAAGGCATTATGAACAACTAATTATAGCTCATGCAAAATGCAATAAAACATTACTGGTCTAGGACTTTGTGAAAATCACGAAAACAGGGCAGAAACTGTTATTTTTTATGTTGTACAAACAGGAGCAAAACTATATGCAAAAGTACATCAACATGACATAGCAATATATGAGCATGAACTAGACATGATGGTGATCAGGTACAAAAAAGAATCAAGGTTATAGGCATAACAGATCAAAAGATATTAATCATGCAACATGGCATCAGAACGTTACAGACTTAGAGAAAAATGAGGTGTCTGTCAACAACAGCAGCATAGCAACTTTGGAGCTCAATAACTAGATGACCATCAAGCATATCATGACAATGCAATACACATAATGTAAGTAGACATGATGCTTAACAGTATGCAAAAAGAATCAATGCAATAGGCCTCATGGATGTGTCACAATAATCATGCAAACTTGCAATAAAATAACAACAACAACACTTAACAGGAATTAGCAACAGTTAACAGCCTGATGCCCACTTCAACACAGATTTTCAACATCAAGATGGCCTCAAATAAAAATGCTCACAAAAGATGGATTGAAGTACACACAATTCTAAGCAATTTTCCTTTTGGGCGCAACGTGATCCGAGCTACGGTTTACTCGCAATCTACAGCGCAAAATTGAATCAGCAGCAAAAATCCTCCAGACTTAAAAAATTTACAGGGTGCTAAAAAAAAGAGACAATAAATAAAAAAAGAGGGCGGCCTGGCTCTCACCCCTTAGTGGGCTCGGCCCACTGGCCTTGAGAGGCCGCCCTGGCTGGGGGCGCTCGGGTTGGAGGCCAGCTGGGCTGCTGGTGCCTGGGCCGTGGATGCGAGGAGGCCGGCCCGTTGGAGGTGGCGCCTGGCTGCCTGGATGGGGCGCCCGTCGGCTCCCTCCCGAGCGGTGGCGGTTGCCCCGTGGCTGCGCCGGCCACCAGCAGCGAGGGGGGACGTGGCCGGGACAAGCCGGCTCGGATCTGGCGTGGAAGAGGGCGGAGGAGGCGGATACGGGGCGCAGGGGGCGGATCCTGTCGGCGGCGTGCTTGGATCCGAGAAGGGGAGGCCGGTTGTGGAGCTTCGGGCGGCGCGGTCGAGCTCGGGGCCGCGGCTCCCATGGCAGTTCCGGCGGCCGGCTCCTGCGGGAGGGAGGCATATGAGGTCAGGGGAGGGGAAGAGGAGATGGGCCACGAGATGGAGAGAGGAGGGTGGCGGCTCGCCGGAGATAGGGGCGGCGGCGGCGAGCCCGCGGGCGGCGGCGGGGAGCCCGCGGGCGGCGGCTGCGGTGGCGCCATGTCCACCGGATGGAGGCGGAAGGAGAGAGAAGGTGGAGGTAGGAGCTCCCTGGGCCGTTGGATCGGCCGATCCAACGGTCCAGATCACAGGGAGGCTAGATTTTTGGCAAAAATGGGCTAATTTCAAAAATTGGGGCTATGTTCGAGGGGGTGGCTGCAATTTTGTGGCTAGGGAAACCCTAGAAAGGGGTGGGAGTGTGGTGGTCTTTAAATAGCCCAGGTGGCTAGCAGTTTGCAAAAACATCCCCGGTTTTTCTCTCGCGCGCGCGGTGTTTACGTTTCTGACCGCAGGGGGTCCGCAAGACCTCTGATTCGGGTAAAACTTCGAACTGCGCGATCAGCGCGTCAAGCCGGCGGTGTTCACCTTGCGGTGGAACCGTTCCGAGAACACTTTCCGGCGCGCTATAAAAATAACTCATTTAATTATTAAACTGGTTTTTTCGTTCCGTTGGCTGCGGTTGGTCTCGTGCGGTTTTCGCGACGGTGATCAGGTGAAACCCGGTGTCGCAAAGGTCGAGTGTCAGGGTGGCAAGGTTCGGTCTCCGTCTGATACGAGATAAGATGGGGAAAATAATCGCCGGTAGATAAATCGGGGATGCAAATACCGCACACAAATCAGGCAATCAAACAATTCACACCGAAAACAAATTCTTTATTTTTTTGCAAAATCTAGGCTGTTACACTTTCCTTAACGTAAATCTTGACGAGGATGTGTATATGATACAGCCCGAGGGTTTTGTCAATCCAGAGATTGCTAGTAAGGTATGCAAGCTTCAGAAATCCATTTATGGATTGAAGCATGCATCTCGGAGTTGGAACATTCGTTTTAAAGAGGTTGTCAAATCGTTTGGTTTATCGAGAACGAAAAGGAACCTTGTGTGTTCAAGAATTTTAGTGGGAGCTTAATCACATTTCTAATCTTATATGTGGATGCCATATTACTGACTGGGAATAACATTCAAATGCTTGAAGCTGTCAAGGACTCAATGAAAAATAGTTTTTCAATGAAGGAGTTGGGAGAAGCAACTTACATTTTGGGAATCAAGATCTATAGAGATTGATCAAGGAGGCTTACTGGATTAAGCCAGAGTACGTATATTGACAAAGTGTTGAATAGGTTCAACATGTATGAGTGATGGCACTGAAGTAGTGCTCCTCGTTGGCTACCCCAAGTGGAAGGTTGAGATGTAGCGTAGTGGTAATTTCCCTCGGTGAAGATACCAAGGTTTGTATCCAGTAGGACTCCGACGAAAACAAGTAGGTGGTAAAGTGAACAATGGAGTCGTTTACATCTCAAGGTTTCTTACTTTACCTGGAAATGCACACACAACGAATAACTTTGCTCCCAACGAGTACAAAGAGGTTGTCAATCTCTCCGGCCTTGCTGTTTACAAAGGATCAAACGCAAGAGATAATGGTAGTGATATTGATAAATGCAAAGTAAAGTAAAGGCAGTAAAATAAAGTGAGGGTGTAAACAGTGGTGGAAGTATGGATCGGGGTCCCATGATGTTCACTAGTGATGTCTCTCTCCCAAAAGACGGTAAACAGCTATGCGAGGTGAACAAATTACAGCTGGGCAATTGATATGATTAAAAACGCACCGCAATGCTAACTATGCTACAAAAGAAAGGAAGAGGCTCAAAAGAATGGGCAGTACGCCAAGACAAGTAGAAATCTGCATCTACTCACTAATCCTCCACCTTGAGATATCTATCCTGAACATCTCGCTGGTATTAAGTTGCGAGCCCCACCTGAAGTGTAAACCCAAAGCAATAGACAACTGCATTAAAAGAACTTTGCGTAAAGTAAACAATCCTTGCACCCGCAAGTACAAGAACCGTTGTTTTCCCCCTGGTGGCAACATCACATCCCCTAGACTCATGTTTCTGTCACTCAAGCTAGCCATCAGGAGGCATGAACCCACAATCATGCATAACGCTCCCTCTTGGAGTTATGATCCATCACTTGGCCAAAGTAATAAAAAGCAACGGAGAACATGCAAGAATTACTCAAGAACATAAATATTAAAGGAGAAGAACCAAATATATTACTCATCACAATCTGAACATAATCTCATAATCCATCAGATCCCAGCAAACTCAACATAGCAACAACATGAAAATTACATATGTGCCTTGATCATGTAGGGCAGCTCACAAGGTCTAAACATTGAAGAAAAAAGATGGAGAGAAGACATCACATAGCTACTGATTAGGGACCCATGGTCCGAGGTCGAATACTGACGGCTCATCCGGGAAGCATCCATGGTCACTACACCACGGGCAGGATATGCCGACAAAGGTGGATCTATGCCGGCAGTTAGGCTGTCATTAAAGGATACCTACCGGCAGATGTGTACCACTCGTTATTATGATATGGTGATGGAAAGCTAACTGCCGGCATAGGTTCTAACATGCCGGCAGTCAACTGCCAGCACATCTATTTGGCGATGGATACGAAAATAACCGCGGGAAGATGAAAAAACGGAGGAAAAAGGCACCGCAGAGGGAATATCCCCAAATCTAATGCCACTTCCCCCTTATCCAAATCTCTAATCCCTGCATCTCGCTCATCTCGCTCCCTCTTCCCCGCACCACTCCTTGCCGCCGCCACCACCTAAGGCGCCCGATCCCTGATGGCGTGGAAGTGATAATGGCTTCTCGCCCTTCGTTCGTTACCCCAAGTGGAAGGTGAGATGTAGGATAGCAGAAAATTTCCCATATGTAGAGGATAGGGTTTGTCTCCCGTAGGATTCCGGCGGTGATAAATAGGTGGCAAGGAAACAATGGCACCATTTTAGACAAAAGTTGCTTCCTTGACTTGGACCTGCACAGGAAACAAATAACTTTGCTCCCAACAAAGTTCAGAGAGGCTGTCAATCTCTCCGGCCTTGTTATTTACAAAGGATCAAACACAAGGGATAATGATAATGGTGATAGAAGCTAGAAAGTAAAACAAGAAAATAAATCAGCGTGTAAACAGCGATGAGGATATGGACCGGGGTCCCGTGATGTTCACTAGTGATGTCTCTCTCCCAAAATACGATAAAACTTCTATGCGAGGTAAACAAATCACATCTAGGAAATTGACAGGATTAAAAACGCACCGCAATGCTAACTATGATACAAAGAAAGGACGGGGCTCAAAAGCATGGACGGTATGCCAAAATAAGTAGATTGAAATCCAACTTCATCTACTACTAATCATCCACCTTGAGATATCTATCCAGAACATCTCGCTGGTATTAAGTTGCGAGCCCCACCCGAAGTGTAAACCTAAAGCAACAGACAACTGCATTAAAAGAACTTTGCGTAAAGTAAATAGTCCTTGCAACCGCGGTTACAAGCACCGTTGGTTTCCCCCTTGTGGCAACAACACATCCCCTAGACTCATGTTTCTGTTACTCAAGCTAGTCATCAAGGGGCATGAACCCACAATCGAGTGTAATGTTCCCTCTTTGAGTCACTACCTACTACTTGGCCAAAGAAATAAACAGAAATGGAGAACATGCAAGAATTACTCAAGAACATAAATATAAAATATAAGAACCAAATATATTACTCAATCACAAACTGAACATAGTCTCATAATCCATCAGATCCCAGCAAACTCAGCATAGGAACAGCAGAAAGAATTACATATGTGCCTCGATCATGTAGGGAAGCTCACGAGGTCTAATCCATGAAGAACAAAGAGGGGAGGATAACATCACATAGCTACTGATCACGGACCCATGGTCCAAGGTAGACTACTCACGGATCATCCGGGAAGCGTCCATGGTGGAGGAGAGGCTCCAGGAGGTCAATCTTCACTCCGGCAGGGTGCCAGGAAGAGGTCTGCTGGCACTCCCAATCTTGGAAGCGCGGCGGCGGCATAACAGAGGCGATATCGCGAAAAAGGGTTCTCTCTTAGAAAGAATCCTGTCACGGAGAATATATAGGCGAAGGGGGCATCCAGGGGGCCCACTAGGTGTCCAGGCGCCCCCCTGGCACGACCAAGCCCTAGGCCGCGCCGCCAGGGCTCCTGGACCCCTGGTAGTGGCCCTCTGGTCCCACCCATGTGATTCCGGAAGGTTATTCTGCGCTGATTTTTATCTGAATTTTCCCGAATTTTTGGAGCACTTTTTATATGGGGGAAACCTGAAATAGAAAAATAGCAGAAAACAGGAAACTGTGGTGCACTGAGTTAATAAGTTAGTCCAAATATGATCAAAAGTGTATGAAAGTGTATCTAGATCATAGAAATATCACACAAAACATGCATGGAGCAAGCAGAAATTATATATACGTTTGGGACGTATCAACATCCCCAAGCTTAATTCCTGCTCGTCCTCGAGTATGTAAAGGATAACAAGCATTATTTCTGATGTGACATGCTAACAACAATATAATAACTTTGAAAGTAAAGCAATCAAGGTATGTAATTCAATTCAAGTCATAACAAGAAAGAGTCTATATTAGCATTGAAACAAGCAACATAAGAACATAAAGGTGCAAGAGCTCTTGCTGTCCGTGACTCGAATGTCTCCAGATGGTGTTTGCGTGCAAGAAAGGGAGAGATGGGAATACGAGAGAGAAAATATTAAGGTTGAGAACTCAATCTACTAAAGTTTCACAATTAGTCCTCTTTGGAATCTTATCTTGACTCGTCCCCACACCACTAGCCAGGTACAAGTCAATTTGATCCACTCCCTTTCGATATTTTGAGCACTCATGCAATGGATGAGTGTAAGCACGAGAGTTGACACTTAGGATGGCAAAGAGAGATATAAGGGAGGAGGAAGAGAAAAAAGGTGAGAAAGGCTCACATCAATGAGGAAAATCATAGGTGAGAAAGCCAAATGATAGATATGATGTGAGGAGTAGGGATTGCCATGCAACGGATGCACATATGAGCTAAGAAAAGCTCTCCAATGGAACTAGTGGGGGTGCATCAAACTTGCTTGCTCATGAAGACCTAGAGCTCGTTTGACGAGGCTCATCCTTGGAATATGCAAGCCAAGTTCTATAGTGTGAAGGTCCCCACATAGCTATATGCATAAATTATCATCTCTAAAGAGTACAAGATAAGAGGGAGTACGAGTGTGGATCTTTCAAAAGGAATAGTAGTGTTGCCCTTTCTCTCTTTTTATTTTATTTTTCTCTTTTTTCTATTTTTTTGTATTTATTTGGTGGCCTCAATGGCTCTTTGTATTTAACTCTCTTTTGTCCTCTTTGGGACCGTTTAAATTTGTCCACTTTGGGATCTTTTCCTCACTTAAGGGCAACACTCTATTTTATAAGAAGGTATAGAAGATCTTCACACTTTACAAAGTACTCAACATAAAGAAGATGTAGCTATCATGATGTATGCAAATGTATGCCTCTGCCAGTGTAGCAGGAACATGTATGACATGAAGATCAAGTCATGAAGAGGTGGATGTGGCATGGAAATATATCTCGGAAATGCCTTGATAGGTAGGTATGGTGGCTGTTTTGAGGAAAGATATAAGGAGGTTTATGATGATAGAGCGTATCATGCCAAGGATTTGGATGCACCGGCGTGGTGGACGCCAACTCTTGGAGTGAGAATAGGGCAATGCACGGTACCGACGAGGCTAGAAAATATGAGGAGGTGGAAGTACAACTTTCAATACTTACATTAGTCCGAAACACTCATGCACTTATTATCGGTAACTCTCAATCTAATAAGGAGGTTCACAAAGAGACAAGTACCCCGAGGAGGAGTGTATGGAGTTTTTTTTATCCTTGTGCATCCTCGACTCATGGTACGTGAGTGTACTCTAATATCCGATCCCTCCAAATATTAGTGATCCATCTAGTAGCTAGAGTTCTCAACTAGTTTTTGTAGGTTTTGAAAATAAACACGGATTTCCCAAAATACAACACCTATTACCAATAGGCTAGATCTCTTGACACCAAAAGTTCAAACATTACTCACAAGAATACCTCAAAACTATTTCAAATTACTACTACAATTGAATAGCAACCTCAATTACCTACTTCAAGACAAGACACAACTCAGTGCAACAACCAACTCTCTTAACTCGATAAACATGAAAACTAAAGAGAGTTGCAGAAACAAATTAAACAAAAGCTCTCTTGTGAAAGACAAACAGTAAAACTTAAACTAAACATGGCAGTAGCTACGAAAAAAATAAAGAACACACAACAGAAGAAAGATAGGCATGAAAATCCTATGATGTGTTCTAGTTTGAAGTGGAGCGTGTTTCTCTGCCACACAAAGTAAGCTGGGGTCTGATACGTCTCAAACGTATCTACTTTTCCAAACACTTTTGCTATTGTTTTGGCTTCATTCTTGCAAAATTTGGACGAAACTAACCCGGACTGACGTTGTTTTCAGCAGAGTTGCCAGTGCTGTTTTATATTGTGCAGGTTTTTGGATATTTAGGTACTCTGAAAAAATCCAAAAAAATTAAATAAAAAATCAGCGTTCCCGAAGCTTCGATGATACCAAAGGGGGGCCACAAGGAAGCCAGGGGGCACCCAGAAGGGTGTGGGTCGCGGCCCAGCCCCTCGCCGCGCCACCTGCCCTCCTGGGTGGATCCCTTTTCCGAAGTCTCTTTTCCGATCTACGTCGCGGAGCGGCCGCCAACCTCTGTTCTTCTCCGGGAGAGCTAATCTGGAGGATGCTTTGGCCTCCGGTGAGGGGAAATTATCACTATCGTCATCATCATCGCCTCTCCATCACGCCTCCATGACTTCTCCTCTCATGTGTGAGTAATTCCAACTGTAGGCAAAGGGGATGGTAGGGATTGGATGAGTGAGATCGTGTAATAGTTTATCAGATTGTTGGGGGAATGTTGCCTATCATCTACTTGGTGTTTATCATCTCTGTTAGAACTTGTTGCTCATAATTCTTGTCACTTTGGGCCCGAGTTCCATGATTTAATATCTGATCACCCTTTGTTTTCTTGAGTTTTTTGGTGTTCTTGATCCTATTTATGAGTTGTATGCACCGATTATAGTCTGGAATTGGCGGTCCCAATGGTGACATCTTGGGACACCTAAGGGGATGGACTATAATTTGAGGATTTCGTGTATCCATGAAGTGTTAATGCTTTGTTCCGGTGCTCTTTGACAGGAGTACCTT
Organism: Bromus sterilis; assembly: GCA_950022295.1. Classification (NCBI taxonomy): domain Eukaryota; kingdom Viridiplantae; phylum Streptophyta; class Magnoliopsida; order Poales; family Poaceae; genus Bromus; species Bromus sterilis. The sequence continues at coordinate 149,375,529 of OX465596.1, read as the reverse complement.
AATCTCCCTAAGTTCCTTTTGGCTCCGTTCGTAGCGGGAGGGTAGGACAAAATATGTTGTGCAAATTTCCTATTGCAAGCACGTACAACTACCTTGGGATACATGCCTGATGTTTGATATTTGCCTAGATGATCCTTTATTTTCTGTGAGCCTTGCCCGTGTTAGAATCTATTACATGTTCGATCTCATCCAAGCAGCGCCCTACCATCCATCTCCCTAGCCTAAAGTGTTTCAATCCTGCTGGTTACTAGTTGTTTGCTTTTGCTGTTTTAATTTTGATGTTTCATCACCACTATTAAAATCACCACTACCACTTCCATACTACCGTTGCTACTAATACCTTTGTGCAAGCAAGTGGTTATTTCAGGTGCGGTTGAATTGACAACTCAATTGTCAAAGCCTGTACGTATTCTTTGGCTCCCCAAGTGTCGAATCAATAAATTGGGTTATCTTGCCCGCGAAGACTATCTCGATCCCCTACAGTTGAGGGTTATCAAGTACTGTTTTCTGGCGCCGTTGCCGGGGAGCATAGCTTTATTTACAGGTCTACTTGAAGTATCCTATCTGCTGGACGTTATCCACTATGGGTAAGAAAGGAGACCCCAAGGTTCCGATCTTACCATCCCGTACAAGACGAGGTACCAGTCTTAGCACTAGTGCTAAACTTGATTCACCTTTGGTTATGAGTAAGTTTGATTCACCTCAGTTACATGCTACTTCTGCTTAGTCTGGCAATATGTCAGATACTTTTGATGATGTTTCTATAACCTTTGATACTATTGGTTCACTTGGTTCTTTTGTTGAAGAACAGATAGCTGCTGTTGCCCGATTCTCTGGAGTTGAAATTCCTGTTACCAAAACCCCTATTAGAAAAACTCAGGATCTTACTGGTCTTAAGGAGAAACTCCTTGAGGATGATTATATTATACTTGATGATGATTTTTGCAGGGAGCTTAATGAATGTGCTGATTCCGACCCTGTCGCTATAAAGAAGTTGCTTTCAAAGCACTCCTTGAAGAACAAGTTTACTCCTGATCCTACTTTTGCTACATCTCCTATATGCATCACTGATCCTGATTATGATTTCTCTGTTGACCTTTCACTCATATCCATAGTTGAAGCTGGCCCCTTTTATGGCAGAGAAAATGATGATGCTATCGAGCACCTGACCAAACTCACTGAGTTGGGTAGCTTGTTTACCCCTGATGAAAGGATCCAGAACTTTTATGTGACCAAGCTTCTTCCTTTTTCTTTGAAAGGAGATGCTAGAGCATGGTATGATGCACTACCATGTGGTTCCATTCAAAGTCCCCAAGATATGGCTATATCTTTCGTTGATAAGTATTTTCCTGCTCATATGCAACATGCTTCTTTACAAAGAATTTATAACTTTAGACAGTTGCAGGATGAGCATCTCCCTAAAGCTTGGCGGGAGGTTTTGCAGTTTTCTCAAGGCTAGACCAGGTCATGAGATCCCTAAGAATGAATTACTTGATATATTTTTTGCTGGTCTAAGCGATGAATCTAGATCCTATCTAGATGTGTTGGTTGTGTTTTCAGGGAAAGAACACCGGACGATGCGGAAGAATTGATGGGCAAGATTGCCAAGAACCACGAAGATTGGTCCGTCCCTGAACCACCTCCACCACTAAAGAAGAGGGGCATGCTTGTCCTAAGCCCCGAAGATATGCAAGAAGAAAAGAAGTCTATAAAAGAGAAAGGTATTAAAGCTAAAGACGTGAAGAATCTACCTCCAATTGAAAAGTTGTGTGATCCTACCACTCACCCACCTATGGTAGAGGTAAACTCTCTTTTAGATTTGAATGCAAGTGACATCCCTGAAGGTAAGCCTCCTGGCCAATGTTTAGATGAGCTTGATAATTTTATTATGAATCAAAGTCACTTTAAATAAAATATACAAGGTCAGTTGCATGATCATACTCTTGCTATCAAAAGTTTGCTTGATGTTCTAGGAAGAACAGTTAATGATGTTAAATGTCTTGTGAAGCATTTTCATATGGTTCAAACTCATCTTGAACAAATTTCTAATGTGCAAACATATTTTCTTGCTAACAATGCCAAACAAGACAATTTGCAGGCCTATGGTATAAAGAACCGGGGTGGAACACACAACCAGGACCCTCTCTATCCAGAGGGGCATCCAAAGAGGATCGAGCAAGACTCTCAAGTGCAGGAAGAAGATATTTTTAGCTCTCCAAAGAAGAAGAAGAAGAAAAAGAAACATAAGGAAGATGACAATTCCAATGATACTATAGAAGAAGAAGAACATGCTGTTGATCCAAACAGCATATCTACCTCCGATGTTGAGACTAAAGACGATGCTGAACCTGAAAAAGATGCTGAAAAGAATGATCTACCTGAGGTTCGAGAAGAAGAAGCATTGATAAGCGCAAGAAGTACACTAGAGACGACTTCATGACAAGAAGACACGGGAATGAACGAAAACCATGGGTACAGAAATGTAACAGCCCACATGTAATAAGTGCGAACACCATGTATTTTACTTTCTCTGTTGGACTTGTAACTTGACATGGGGGAAGTTTACATCTTTTCATGTGGTGATTTAAATTGGCATGGAGATTGGAGTCATGTTGGGTTGGTTTCCTTTGCATCCAAAGTGGTTCAAGAGGGGCAGTCATGGAATTTTCCTTGCCACATGCTTACTCCTCTTGATCCCAAACTTGGCCTAGCCATTTCATTTCATATGGCAAGGGTTTTAAAACACTCAAGGCATTTTTTCCACCAACAAAAACAGTAGCCCTAGTTCAAAGTGTTTTGAATTCAAAAACAGGGCCACATTTTGTTGTTGCAAAAATTGGCCAAACCACTTTTGAAAAATCTAGAAAAATGCAAGGATTAAGAATTTCAAACTCATGGAATTTTGAACCTTTTATTTTTCTCTCAAAAACTCTTCAAAGTCCTTTTCTATTTAATTTTAAATAGAAAAAGGTACTGTTTTGCTTGTGGAGATTTTTCACTGCATGCAAAAATGATCAAACCAATTTTGGATGATCAAACATCTTTTTAGGGGTTTTCTAAAAAATATTTGGAATATTTTTCTGACCCCTTTTCCCCTCTTTTTCTTTTATTTCTCTCTGCTGCTCTTTTTCTTTTGGAAAAGGGCCTATTTCTCTTTTCCTCTCTCCTCCAGCCCAGCTGGGCCGCATGGACTCGGCCCACCCGAGCGCGCCCGTTTCTTTTTTGTTTTTCCTTTCACCCCTCTCTCTCTCGCTGCCAGCCGGGGCCCGCATGTCATCCCCCTCCTCTCTTCTGCTTTTTCCCTGCACGCACATGGCGCCGTGGAGGAGATGGCTGGACCTCCTACGTCCACGTCGCCTCCCCCCTCTCCTTTATATGCGATCAGCCCTCCTCTCCAAACCCTAGCCTTCTTCCTCCTCGGACGCCGCCGCCTCTCCCGATCCCCTTCTCTGCTTCCGGCCGATTCCGCCATGGACAGGAGGTCCATGGCCTGAGCTCCGCACAGCATGAACCGTCGTCGTCCACGACGTCGACAACGAGCCTCCGGCGTCCTTCCCCGAGCCCGCTCGATCCTTTTGCCCCGCTGTGAGCTCCAACTTCCCCTCCCCTGTTTCTTCAGACCCGTTCCGCCGTAGTTTTTCGGCGAGGCGTAGCTCAGTTTCGTAGCGCGGCGAGGCCTCCTTAGCACTAAAATGGGTTCACGGCACATCCAGCTCCGGCCAGCAGCGAGCAGTGAAGCCGTGGTGCCCTGTAGAAGATGGCATCGTCGCCTGAAGCCATCGCTCGCGGAACCTGAAGCCTGAACCTGCATCTGTCAGTAGAAAGGCACTCCTTTTCTTGCTTCAGATCACGCCGGCCTGCTCTTTTCGCGAGATGCAGAGCAATCGTAGCACACGAGTTGATGCCGAGCTGCTCCCGTGTGTTGGGAGCCCTGGAATCAGCTCCGGCGGTGTAAGATCTCACCTTTCTGCCGTCGTCAGTCGACTGAATCGAGTTCAGTTCAGTTCAGTTCGGGTTGTGTTCGATTCAGTCGTAGCAGCCGTAGTTAGTTGTTATTCAGCGCGATCTGTTTCCTGTCACCAATCGATCTGTAGCCGAGTTGGTCGAGTACTTGGTGCTGCAGCGCGAGGTCGCGGGTTCGAATCTTCTTGGGCGATTAAACCCCCATTTTTGCTCTTTTGGAGCTGGCCGCGCTAGCCACTGGGCTCGGCCCGTTTGGCTCTAGCCCACCAGGGAGCAGCGAGCAGAGATGGGCCGCTGGACGAACCAGCCCAAGTGGCTGGGCTCCCCTGTTCCTTTTCTTTTTATTTTATTTTTATTTTCAATCTTTTTCTTTTCTGTTTTAAATTCAATTTGGATTTGAATTTCAAATTCAAATCTGATTTTGGACCAGTTGTCAAACAGGGGCATCCCATATATGCATTTGGGGTATTTTGAGCTACTGAACACAGTGGTGATATTAGCTTTTGCATCTGACCCCTTCTAATTTGAAGTTTGGTCATTTTGCAAATAAACCCCCCCTGTTGCTTTTATTTAATTTTGGAAATTGGTTCAAGTTTAAAGTTACCCATGTCATATATGATTTTTGGGTAGTTTTGCACAAGGAGTTGCATGGTGATAATGTTTTCATCAACTGAACCTTTTTCAAAACTCATGTGGTGCAATTTTGCACTCAGCCCCCTGAACTTCAGTTGAATTGGCAACTGCCTTGGCAAATTCAAAGGGAGGCATATCATATATGTTTTTGGGGTGCTTTTCTGCAAGGAGTTCAGTAGTGATGTTTTCTTGTTGTGTTGAGCAACTTTTGAGACAAGGTGTGGTCACCTGGTCCAGAAGCTTCAGGTCTGTCTGTCTACAACATCTCAGCTTCAGTGCATCTGAAATGTTGTTCATCTGATCTTGTCAAGGCAGTTCCATGCCATTTTTTTGCTTCAAGTCAGCCTTAGCATATTTTCATATGCATAGTGGCTGGCCTCAAACCTTTGTTGTTCCTTCCTGTGTGTCAATTTCACCGACACTACTCCGTCTCCGGAATCATTGTTTTACTTTCATGTTATTTAATTTCTTACAATGCTTGTTGATCTTGTCATGCTATCATGCTATCTACACCTAAGTTAAGGCTCAGACCAAAGCCATTACAACGTAAATAAATTGCGTATGGAAGTGATGACTTGTCGTCATCACCTTCATTTAAACTTGACTAGACAGGGTCATGTCATGTAAATAAAACTTGAACATGCCATCCTTGTTTGAGTTGCTTCAGTCGCTTACTGGTGTGCCTTTTCCTGCCGGTACCTTATGTTAGCACCTGAGACCGCCGAGGAGACTTACGTGGAGCTGTCCGACACCGAGCCCGAGGGTACCGTGAGTGCTGCTTCGACTACCTTACCAGGCAAGGGGGAGATCTGTGTCATTACTTTATAACTTTCTGCTCATGCCTAGCTGTAGATCTAGAACGTTATTGTTTGATCCTATCTACATTATATGCCATGTCTAAACCCATACAGCCATGATCCCCACATCCCAGCAAACTATTGTTCTGCTAAGTTACCGCTGCTCAGCCATTGCTTAGTATGGATAGAAAACTTGCTGCTTACCCTATACATTTATGGTTGGGATATCATGCTATAAAAGAAGTTGGTTGATATTTATTATTGATAAATAATGTTAATTCATATTCGACGAAAGGTGGAAGGCTGGACTATTCCCGTCTAGTGCTTTGTTCCATTTGAGTCACCTAGGACCCGAGTTCCAGGTATTGTGTTTCTTGACGAACGTGCCTAATCGTGTGTGGGGTTTTATGGGGCCCCCTTGTCTTACCTACCTAGCTTCATACAATCTAGTGGTGGCCCAAGCTGATTTACATTTGCAACGTGTGTGTGCTGGTTGGATCCCCAGTTGTTTCCAAACCAAACCAGGGCCAGGAGGACATGGTTTCTTGGCTGGCCCAAGACTGACCGGCGAGGGCACGGTCCCCATGTGAGGCTTCACCGGTAACCCAAACCCTGTTGATACGGAAGAGGCCGATCCGAGAGCGTGGCCAGCTCCCGGATTGGATGTCGACTCCCCGGGGGCCACCCGGATATGTGTGTTGTTAGTTAGAGGGACTCTGACGTTCTGGAGTTTCAGGCGCTTACCTAGCCAAGTGGAAACCGGGCGTATACGCGACGTCTATAATGGACAGTTGGTACACCCCTGCAGGGTACTCTTTTCGAAAAGCCGTGTTCGCGGTTACGGACTACTTGAGACCTACTCCTTGTTCATAGAATAACATCAATGAAAATCATGCTATAAAAACTTAACAAACCGTGTGCGTACCTTGGTTGTCTTTCTTCGTCCAGGGGGACCGAGAGAGAAACGAGGTTGTGTTATGGTTGCGTAAGTAGGTGGATAGCTGACTTACGACACGTTTGCCGACGTAACTTCTTGGATCTCATCTTTATTCCGATAGAACGTGTAGCCACCATATATGCTAGTACGGCTGCAAACTGTCTATACTTGTATCTTACCTGTAGCGTTAGTTATTCCGTAATGATATGTTCTCACCCTCGTTTACTTTTCCACTTTTACCGCTTTGCCTGATCGGCCGCTGCAGTGGACTACTTCCTCGACCCCAGCACTGGACGATACTTCGTGAAGGTGTCCCCGGAGGATGACGACGAGTACGACTACTCCGACCAGTAGGATCCTTAGTTGGGCTCAGACGTTCCCGTGGATGGATTTATGTGTAGCCCTCTCTAGGGAAATTTGGTTCTTGACCGTACCCGGTCCATGTCTTGCTTCCTCTTGATGTACTGATAAGATGTATTCGCGAGATGTTACATATTCTAGGCAGTGGCGTTGTATGCCCTGCTCTTTTATCTCCATATGTATTTCCTTTCTTGTAGAGTTATGTTTTTTTTACCTGTTGTCGAGAATCCGGCAGCGACTCGAGTGCGAGTGTCGTGCGCGGGTGGCGTTTGATGCGCTTCTAACTCCTACCGGACGCGAAAGCGACTAGTTAGAGTTAGTACCGCATCAGGGGCCTTACAACTTGGTATCAGAGCAGGACTGACTGTAGGACCCTTTACTGGCCGAAGTTGAGTCTAGAAACTATTTTGGTAGTTACATAAAAAAAATTCGGAGAGTAGGACCTCTTTCTGTTTTCTCCTTATCCCACCCTCCCACCACTTTTTCCGTGAGGAAGTGAAACGATGTTTTGTCTCTGCAACTTATCCCCTTTCAAAAATCTAGGATCTCGTTTACATGAGACTCTGATTCCTCTATAATGTTTTGCTAGCGACGAGATGTGTTGGCGTCTTTGAGACCACTGAGCCGCCACTTGGGGTTGACTGCTCTACCTCGCTTACGGCGTACCCTAGGTGAACCGTCCATACAGGATTGGCGGGCATCCTATGGTAATATGGATGTGGTGTCGTTCACCTATGGACGACCGTGATGGCGGGCCGCTCAGGGCAGATGTCTCACTGTGCAGGTTTCCAACCGCTCGTATATATTGTTGTGTGCTCGCTAGCACATTATTATATTGGATTCGGATGTTCTTGGTTTGGGAATTCCAGTAGCACCTAGTTATCGACTTTCCGGGTTAACCTTGGTGGAATTTCAGCCTTCGGCTTTCTCATACCTCATGAGGAAGTTTTGTTGTCAATTTTTCTTTAACTCTGGTTACTTCAAAGATTCGTTCATGTTCTCATAAGTGTTCCTGTATACAGGATGCCAAGAGCGAACATGCCGCCGCCAGAGAATCCTATCCTCGGGGAGGCTGTAGCTGCAGTGGCTCAGGGCACAGCTGCGATCCTTCAGATGCTGCAGAACCAGGGTGCTCAGAGGAATGATCGTCCACAGTACACCACACTGCAGCAGTTCCTTGCGATCAGCCCACCCAGGTTCTCCGAGGCTCGAGACCCGCTGGAGGCGGATGACTGGGTTGCAGAGATCAAGAAGCACTTCAAGGCCAACACCGTCAGACCCGTCGACTACGTCACCTTCGCCTCCTTCCAGCTCCAGGGTGCCGCAGGCAGTTGGTTCTCGACGTACAAGGAGAAGAAAGGAGAGACAGAGATCACGTGGGATGACTTCGTCAAGGATTTCAGAGCTGCTCATATTCCCAGTGGACTGATCGAGAGGAAGCGCGAGGAGTTCTTAGCTCTGAGGCAGGGGGACAGGTCTATGCAGGAGTATAACCTGGCCTTCGTCAGGCTTGCCAGGTACGCTCCAGAGGAGGTCTCGTCAGAGGCCAAGCGCATTGCCAGGTTCCGCGGTGGTCTTGCCCCGGACATCAAGTATGCGCTCACCTTGTCCACGCCGAGCCTGTTCTCAGAGTTCGTCGACCAGGCTATCAGACAGGAGTTAGCCGAGGCAGAGCGTTCCGCAGAGAAGAGGAAGCAGAGAGAGCACAGTTCAGCAGTGATGGTCCACAAGAAGGCCAAGTCCTGGCTTGCAGAGCCACAGCCTCAGCCGCAGCGTCAGCAGTTCCAGCCGAGGGGGGCAGTTGTCCGCACGTTTGCCCGCCCTCCCGTCCCAGTGCAGCACGGACCTCGCTCTACTCCACCACACGCGAGGCCGCCTGCTCCACAGGGCCAGCCCAGGCCAGAGATCACGTGCTTCAAGTGTGGCAAGCCGGGCCACAAGTCTCCGCAGTGCACCGACCCTCGTTACGCCAGGCTGCCTCCGCCCCCACCTCGCTCTACACCGAGCAACGCGATGGTGCGGGCCCAGCCACGAGCACTCAGGGTGAACAACGTGACTGTGGCAGAGGCTCAGCAGTCGTCCGAGATTGTGCTTGGTAGGTTGCTTGTATGTTCAGTTCCAGCTTCAGTGTTATTTGATTCCGGGGCTTCCCACTCTTTTGTGTCAAGAGCTTTCGTTGAGCGTGCCGAGTTACACCCTCAGGGTTTGTCTCAGCAGTTGTCTATTGTTTCTCCGGGTTCCAAGACAAACTCCACTGCTTTTGTTCCAGATGTGGAGATCTCTATCCAGGGTGCTATCTTTTCAGCATCAACGATAGTCTTGACCCGTTCCGACATTGATGTCATCTTGGGCATGGATTGGCTTGTCAAGTACAAGGCCAAGATCGATTGCCCGTCCAAGACCGTGTTGCTGACGCACGATTCAGGCGCAGAGATTTGGTACACTTGTGGCTCGACAGTGGGATCAGCACAGTTGTACGCTCTGAACGCTGGAGTTGCTCCATTGATCGAGGAGGTCAGAGTTGTTCGAGAATTCCCAGATGTCTTTCCAAAGGAGTTGCCGGGTATTCCACCCGTGCGTGCTATTGAGTTCGTGATCGAGCTAGAACCTGGTACACAGCCGATATCTCGGCAGCCTTACAAGATGTGTCCGGAAGAGCTGATTTAGTTGAAAGAGCAGTTGGTGAAGCTTGATAAGGATGGGCTCATTCGTCCGAGCACTTCCCCTTGGGGTGCCCCGTGTCTTTTTGTGAAGAAGAAAGATGGTACTAGTCGGTTGGTTCAAGACTACCGTGGTATCAACAAGAAGACGATCAAAAACAAATACCCTTTGCCCAACATCAATGACTTGTTTGAACAGTTGCATGGAGCAAAGGTGTTTTCAAAGCTTGATCTAAAGATGGGGTACCACCAGATTCGTGTCCGTGAGGAGGACATTCCTAAGACAGCTTTCCGCACTCGTTATGGGCTGTACGAGTTTACGGTCATGACATTTGGCTTTTCAAATGCACCTCCGACGTTCATGAGGGCCATGAACTATCTCTTCCAAGAGTGGCTAGATGTGTTCGTACTCCTCTACCTCGACGACATCCTTGTCTTTTCCAAGTCAGAGGCTGAGCATGAGGAGCATCTAAGATTGGTGTTGCAGAAGTTGAGAGATCACCAGTTTTATGCCAAGTTCTCCAAGTGTGAATTCTGGATGAATAAGGTCAACTTTCTTGGCCATGTCATTTCCTCAGAGGGCATTGCTGTTGACCTAGACAGAGTCCGGACGATTCAGGATTGGACTCCGCCGAGGAATGTCAAGCAGTTGAGGAGCTTTCTCGGACTTGCCAGCTATTGCAGGAAGTTTGTCGAGAATTTCTCCAAGATAGCAAAGCCGATGACTGAGCTGTTGTGCAAGGGCAAGAAATACGTTTGGTCACAGGCTTGCCAGGCAGCTTTTGATGAGTTGAAGATAAGGCTGACCACAGCTCCGATCCTTACGCCGCCAGATGAGTCACAGCCGTTTCAGGTGTTCTGTGATGCCTCATTGAATGGCCTTGGCGGAGTATTGATGCAGGGAAAGAGTATTGTGGCGTACACCTCCAGACAGTTGAAGCAGGCTGAGAGGAACTATCCGACCCACGATCTTGAGCTGGCTGCAGTGATTCATGCGTTGGTTACTTGGCGACACCTCCTCCTAGGGAGGAAGGTTGGTGTGTTCACCGATCACAAAAGCTTAAAGTACTTGTTCACGCAGCCTAACCTGAACTTGAGGCAAAGGAGGTGGCTCGAGACTATTACTGAGTACTCCGTGGATATTCAGTATACGCCTGGCAAGGCGAATGTCATAGCTGATGCGTTGAGCCGCAAGGGTGATTGCAACAGTGTCCAGGTGCAGAAGATACACCCAGATTTATGTGAGGCCTTTCGAAGGCTCAATCTTGAGCTAGTTCCAGCAGGCTATCTAGCCAACCTTGTGGTAGAGCCCACTATCCGTGAGAAGATTCGTGAAGCTCAGTCTGGTAGCTTGATGATTCAGAAGGTCAAGCAGGGTGTTGCCGCCTCAGTTCCGAAATACGGTTGCTTTTCAGTGCATAGTGACGGCACCGTGATGTTCGAGGAGAGAGTTGTTGTTCCCAAAGAAGGAGGTCTTAGAGAGGTCATATTGAAAGAAGCCCATGACTCAAAGCTGTCTATCCACCCTGGTAGCACCAAGATGTATCAGGACCTCAAGCAGAGCTTTTGGTGGACTCGTATGAAGCGGGATGTTGCCCGTTTTGTCTCCCAGTGTGATGTGTGCGGGAGAGTGAAGGCACAGCATCAGAAGCCTGCAGGGCTACTTCAGCCAATTGAAATTCCAGAGTGGAAATGGGACCACATTGAGATGGATTTCATCACAGGTTTTCCTTTGTCGCAGAAGAAGAACAATGCCATCTTTGTTGTCATTGACAATCTCTCCAAAGTTGCCCACTTTTTTCCAGTGAAGGACTCCATTTCAGCAGCTCAGTTGGCGGATTTGTATACCGCACGAGTTGTATCCTTGCATGGCATCCCCAAGAAGATCAGTTCTGATCGAGGCAGTCTTTTCACCTCCAAGTTCTGGCAGGCCTTCCAAAAGGCCATTGGTACGACAGTGTTGTTCAGTACCGCTTATCACCCTCAGACCAGTGGGCAGGTTGAGCGTGTGAATCAAATTCTTGAGGACATGTTGAGGGCATGTGTCATCTCTTTTGGCATGAAGTGGGAGGAATGCTTGCCGTATGCTGAGTTCTCGTACAACAACAGCTATCAAGCAAGTCTGGAGGCAGCTCCGTTTGAAGTGTTGTATGGTCGCAAGTGCAGGACACCTTTGAACTGGTCCGAGACAGGCGAGAGGCAGCTGTTCGGTCCAGATGTGATCCAAGAGGCAGAGGACACAGTGAAGATTGTCCGAGAGAACCTAAAGGCAGCACAGGCTAGGCAGAAGGCCTATTATGACAAGAAGCACCGTGGTGTTGACTTCAAAGTTGGTGACTTCGCATACCTCAAAGTGTCTCCACTTCGAGGCACTCACCGCTTTGGGATCAAAGGCAAGTTGGCTCCCAGGTTCGTTGGTCCGTTCCGCATTCTTGAGACTCGGGGACCTCTTGCGTTCCGCCTCGAGCTTCCAGACAGTTTGGCTATGGTGCATGATGTGTTCCACCTGTCTCAGTTGAAGAAGTGTTTCAAGCAGCCAGAGCAGGCAGTGGACTTGGGCGAGATCCAGCTCAGTGCGGATCTTTCTTACTCAGAGCGTCCAGTCCATGTTCTTGACTCGTCCGAGCGCAAGACTCGCAACAAGACCGTCAAGTTCCTCAAGGTACAGTGGGCACATCACTCAGAGAAGGAAGCAACGTGGGAGCGTGAAGATCATCTCCGTTCCGAGTATCCCGAGCTTTTTCTTGCTTAGATCTCGGGACGAGATCCTGTGTTGGTGGGGGAGAGCTGTAACAGCCCACATGTAATAAGTGCAAACACCATGTATTTTACTTTCTCTGTTGGACTTGTAACTTGACATGGGGGAAGTTTACATCTTTTCATGTGGTGATTTAAATTGGCATGGAGATTGGAGTCATGTTGGGTTGGTTTCCTTTGCATCCAAAGTGGTTCAAGAGGGGCAGTCATGGAATTTTCCTTGCCACATGCTTACTCCTCTTGATCCCAAACTTGGCCTAGCCATTTCATTTCATATGGCAAGGGTTTTAAAACCCTCAAGGCATTTTTGCCACCAACAAAAACAGTAGCCCTAGTTCAAAGTGTTTTGAATTCAAAAACAGGGCCACATTTTGTTGTTGCAAAAATTGGCCAAACCACTTTTGAAAAATCTAGAAAAATGCAAGGATTAAGAATTTCAAACTCATGGAATTTTGAACCTTTTATTTTTCTCTCAAAAACTCTTCAAAGTCCTTTTCTATTTAATTTTAAATAGAAAAAGGTACTGTTTTGCTTGTGGAGATTTTTCACTGCATGCAAAAATGATCAAACCAATTTTGGATGATCAAACATCTTTTTAGGGGTTTTCTAAAAATTATTTGGAATATTTTTCTGACCCCTATTCCCCTCTTTTTATTTTATTTCTCTCTGCTGCTCTTTTTCTTTTGGAAAAGGGCCTATTTCTCTTTTCCTCTCTCCTCCAGCCCAGCTGGGCCGCATGGACTCGGCCCACCCGAGCGCGCCCGTTTCTTTTTCTTTTTCCTTTCACCCCTCTCTCTCTCGCTGCCAGCCGGGGCCCGCATGTCATCCCCCTCCTCTCTTCTGCTTTTTCCCTGCACGCACATGGCGCCGTGGAGGAGATGGCTGGACCTCCTGCGTCCACGTCGCCTCCCCCCTCTCCTTTATATGCGATCAGCCCTCCTCTCCAAACCCTGGCCTTCTTCCTCCTCGGACGCCGCCGCCTCTCCCGATCCCCTTATCTGCTTCCGGCCGATTCCGCCATGGACAGGAGGTCCATGGCCTGAGCTCCGCACAGCACGAACCGTCGTCGTCCACGACGTCGACAACGAGCCTCCGGCGTCCTTCCCCGAGCCCGCTCGATCCTTTTGCCCCGCTGTGAGCTCCAACTTCCCCTCCCCTGTTTCTTCAGACCCGTTCCGCCGTAGTTTTCCGGCGAGGCGTAGCTCAGTTTCGTAGCGCGGCGAGGCCTCCTTAGCACTAAAATGGGTTCACAGCACATCCAGCTCCGGCCAGCAGCGAGCAGTGAAGCCGTGGTGCCCTGTAGAAGATGGCATCGTCGCCTGAAGCCATCGCCCGCGGAACCTGAAGCCTGAACCTGCGTCTGTCAGTAGAAAGGCACTCCTTTTCTTGCTTCAGATCACGTCGGCCTGCTCTTTTCGCGAGATGCAGAGCAATCGTAGCACACGAGTTGATGCCGAGCTGCTCCCGTGTGTTGGGAGCCCTGGAATCAGCTCCGGCGGTGTAAGATCTCACTTTTCTGCCGTCGTCAGTCGACTGAATCGAGTTCAGTTCAGTTCAGTTCGGGTTGTGTTCGATTCAGTCATAGCAGCCGTAGTTAGTTGTTATTCAGCGCGATCTGTTTCCTGTCACCAATCGATCTGTAGCCGAGTTGGTCGAGTACTTGGTGCTGCAGCGCGAGGTCGCGGGTTCGAATCCCCTTGGGCGATTAAACCCCCATTTTTGCTCTTTTGGAGCTGGCCGCGCTAGCCACTGGGCTCGGCCCGTTTGGCTCTAGCCCACCAGGGAGCAGCGAGCAGCGATGGGCCGCTGGACGAACCAGCCCAAGTGCCTGGGCTCCGCTGTTCCTTTTCTTTTTATTTTATTTTTATTTTCAATCTTTTTCTTTTATGTTTTAAATTCAATTTGGATTTGAATTTCAAATTCAAATCTGATTTTGGACCAGTTGTCAAACAGGGGCATCCCATATATGCATTTGGGGTATTTTGAGCTACTGAACATAGTGGTGATATTAGCTTTTGCATCTGACCCCTTCTAATTTGAAGTTTGGTCATTTTGCAAATAAACCCCCCCTGTTGCTTTTATTTAATTTTGGAAATTGGTTCAAGTTTAAAGTTACCCATGTCATATATGATTTTTGGGTAGTTTTGCACAAGGAGTTGCATGGTGATAATGTTTTCATCAACTGAACCTTTTTCAAAACTCATGTGGTGCAATTTTGCACTCAGCCCCCTGAACTTCAGTTGAATTTGCAACTGCCTTGGCAAATTCAAAGGGAGGCATATCATATATGTTTTTGGGGTGCTTTTCTGCAAGGAGTTCAGTAGTGATGTTTTCTTGTTGTGTTGAGCAACTTTTGAGACAAGGTGTGGTCACCTGGTCCAGAAGCTTCAGATCTGTCTGTCTACAACATCTCAGCTTCAGTGCATCTGAAATGTTGTTCATCTGATCTTGTCAAGGCAGTTCCATGCCATTTTTTTGCTTCAAGTCAGCCTTAGCATATTGTCATATGCATAGTGGCTGGCCTCAAACCTTTGTTGTTCCTTCCTGTGTGTCAATTTCACCGACACTACTCCGTCTCCGGAATCATTGTTTTACTTTCATGTTATTTAATTTCTTACAATGCTTGTTGATCTTGTCATGCTATCATGCTATCTACACCTAAGTTAAGGCTCAGACCAAAGCCATTACAACGTAAATAAATTGCGTATGGAAGTGATGACTTGTCGTCATCACCTTCATTTAAACTTGACTAGACAGGGTCATGTCATGTAAATAAAACTTGAACATGCCATCCTTGTTTGAGTTGCTTCAGTCGCTTACTGGTGTGCCTTTTCCTGCCGGTACCTTATGTTAGCACCTGAGACCGCCGAGTAGACTTACGTGGAGCTGTCCGACACCGAGCCCGAGGGTACCGTGAGTGCTGCTTCGACTACCTTACCAGGCAAGGGGGAGATCTGTGTCATTACTTTATAACTTTCTGCTCATGCCTAGCTGTAGATCTAGAACGTTATTGTTTGATCCTATCTACATTATATGCCATGTCTAAACCCATACAGCCATGATCCCCACATCCCAGCAAACTATTGTTCTGCTAAGTTACCGCTGCTCAGCCATTGCTTAGTATGGATAGAAAACTTGCTGCTTACCCTATACATTTATGGTTGGGATATCATGCTATAAAAGAAGTTGGTTGATATTTATTATTGATAAATGATGTTAATTCATATTCGACGAAAGGTGGAAGGCTGGACTATTCCCGTCTAGTGCTTTGTTCCATTTGAGTCACCTAGGACCCGAGTTCCGGGTATTGTGTTTCTTGACGAACGTGCCTAATCGTGTGTGGGGTTTTATGGGGCCCCCTTGTCTTACCTACCTAGCTTCATACAATCTAGTGGTGGCCCAAGCTGATTTACATTTGCAACGTGTGTGTGCTGGTTGGATCCCCAGTTGTTTCCAAACCAAACCAGGGCCAGGAGGACATGGTTTCTTGGCTGGCCCAAGACTGACCGGCGAGGGCCCGGTCCCCATGTGAGGCTTCACCGGTAACCCAAACCATGTTGATACGGAAGAGGCCGATCCGAGAGCGTGGCCAGCTCCCGGATTGGATGTCGACTCCCCGGGGGCCACCCGGATATGTGTGTTGTTAGTTAGAGGGACTCTGACGTTCCGGAGTTTCAGGCGCTTACCTAGCCAAGTGGAAACCGGGCGTATACGCGATGTCTATAATGGACAGTTGGTACACCCCTGCAGGGTAAATCTTTTCGAAAAGCCGTGTCCGCGGTTACGGACTACTTGAGACCTACTCCTTGTTCATAGAATAACATCAATGAAAATCATGCGATAAAAACTTAACAAACCGTGTGCGTACCTTGGTTGTCTTTCTTCGTCCAGGGGGACCGAGAGAGAAACGAGGTTGTGTTATGGTTGCGTAAGTAGGTGGATAGCTGACTTACGACACGTTTGCCGACGTAACTTCTTGGATCTCATCTTTATTCCGATAGAACGTGTAGCCACCATATATGCTAGTACGGCTGCAAACTGTCTATACTTGTATCTTACCTGTAGCGTTAGTTATTCCGTAATGATATGTTCTCACCCCCGTTTACTTTTCCGCTTTTACCGCTTTGCCTGATCGGCCGCTGCAGTGGACTACTTCCTCGACCCCAGCACTGGACGATACTTCGTGAAGGTGTCCCCGGAGGATGACGACGAGTACGACTACTCCGACCAGTAGGATCCTTAGTTGGGCTCAGACGTTCCCGTGGATGGATTTATGTGTAGCCCTCTCTAGGGCAATTTGGTTCTTGACCGTACCCGGTCCATGTCTTGCTTCCGCTTGATGTACTGATAAGATGTATTCATGAGATGTTACATATTCTAGGCAGTGGCGTTGTATGCCCTGCTCTTTTATCTCCATATGTATTTCCTTTCTTGTAGAGTTATGTTTTTTTTACCTGTTGTCGAGAATCCGGCAGCGACTCGAGTGCGAGTGTCGTGCGCGGGTGGCGTTTGATGCGCTTCTAACTCCTACCGGACGCGAAAGCGACTAGTTAGAGTTAGTACCGCATCAGGGGCCTTACAAGAAATCCATGCCCTTTCAAGGTAAGTCTGTCAAAACCAAAGAAGAAGAGCACTACAACAAGTTTTGTGAGTGGATGAAACCCCTTTTTCTTCATATTCCTTTGACTGATGCTATTACGTTACCTCCTTACTCCAAATATATGAAAGATATTGTTACTAATAAAAGTATAGTTCCTAATGAGGCAATATCTACTATGCTTGCTAACTACTCTTTCAGTGGCAAGATTCCTGAGAAGCTCGGTGATCCAGGTATACCCACCATTCCTTGCTCCATAAAGAGTAATTATGTTAGAACTGCTTTATGTGATCTTGGTGCATGAGTGAGTGTTATGCCCTTTTCTCACTACAAAAGGCTTTGTTTAGAGAAACTAATTCCTACATATATCTCCCTTCAGATGGCTGACAAGTCAACGTCTGTCCCGATCGGTATTTGTGAGGATGTTGCTGTTGAAGTTGCCAATTGCTTAATACTTACTAATTTTGTTGTGCTTGACATGCCCGAGGTTGGGAGCATGTCCATTATTCTTGGTAGACCTTTTCTTAACACTGCATGTGCCATTATTGATTGCAATAAAGGGAAGGTTAGCTTCAACGTGAATGACAATGAACACATGGTGTATTTTCCAAAGAAGATCGACAAAAGGCATGGCCTTAACTCCATTGAGAATATCGAGACCGTGAAGATTGGAGAAATGTCCATCAAATACAAAACAATTATGGTGGGGACAATGTCCATCAAAGTGAGAATGCAATGATCACTTCATAAGAGGCGGGACATTCTCCTCTATATATCACCGGTTTGTTGGTAAGACTTGATCAACCTTGCTAACTAGCATGTTTTATATAGGTAAAAAGCTGAGCTTGTTATGTTTTCATTTCGTTTAGCTTTTATTCTCCTTGTTGTACCTAAGTTTTTGTGTTTAAAGCTTCACTTGTTCTAACTTTTGCCCCAAGTTCATGAAAGTTTTGCAGCTTTTTGAACTTTGAAAAATTCTCCACAGTGAAGTTGTCCGGAATATTCCATAAAATTCAAAATAAAAATTTCCAGGTAAAAAGCCATCGGCGGCACCTGAGGCTGACCAGGGGTGTCCACCCCTGGCCCAGGAGGCCAGGTGGCGCGGCCCAGCCCCTGGCCACGCCACACACCCTCCTGGGGCCCACAGGCAATATCTCTTCTTCCACTCTCTCTCTCTTTCTCCCCAAAAACTCGTGTTCTTGCTCTGGTTTCGTGTTTTGCTGTTCTTGAGCACGAAACTTCGATCTCCCTATACAACCATTCGTTTGAGCTGAAATTTGGAACAAATACTCCTTGTTATGTGACTCCCTCACCCCTCCAATTAATTTTTTTGTTGGTGGTTTCATTAGTGAGTATTTAGTAGTTCTTGGTGTTGTTTAGTTGAGCTTAAATGTACGTGTAGAAGTTTATTTTCCAAGTTTTGTTGCTAGTTTGAGCCTTGGTAAAGTAAGTAGAATGTTTTTCTCAAACTAGTTTTGCTTAAACCTCCGTTTTTGTGATTTGTCAAAAATTTCAGAAATGGATAGGCTAGGAAGATGGCTTAGGAAGAAGAAACCAGAGTGTAACAACCCATATGCAATTTGTAAAACATCATGTAATTTTACTTTGTCAGATGATCATGTAACTTCACATGGTGCTAGCTCATATGAATTCATGTGGTGATTTCACTTTGCATTGGGATTGGTGCCCATTTGGTTTGCCTTTAGATTCAAACAAAGTGGTTCAAGAAGGGTGTTTGAGGATTTTTCTATGTTGCATGCATGCTCCCCTTGACCCCAAACTTGGCATACCCAATTCTTTTTCCCTTCCCAAGCTTTTCAAAAACCCTTGCTCCATTTTTTCCAATTCTAAAAATGTGGGCCATAGTTCAATGTGGTTTGAGTTTCATAAATGGCCCCACATTTTAGTTGTTCCAAAATTGTCCAATACAATTTTTTTAAATGGAGAATATTGCAAGGATCATTTTGCATATTTTTATGTGATTTAATTCCCTGTGGATAATTCTTGAAAACTCCCTAAGCAGTTTCTGTTTTTATTAAATAGAAAATGCCAGGGGGGTCCTTTTCCCTTTTTCCCTCGCAGTCCAGGCAACGGCCCAGCCCACCTGGGCCTCCCCTTCCTTTCCTGGGCTCTAGCCTGCTCGGCGAAGCGGTAAGTGGAGGGCCTCCTCCATCGCTTGATCCCGATCCAACGGTTCTGCCGCCTCGCCTTTACAGCGTGGCCGGAGGGGACCTCGCCGTCACCTCTCACACCGGTGGCCATGGGGCAATCCCGACGTCGACGTGGCCGGAGGAGCTCTCCTATATAACTAGGGCTCGCCCCGAGCTCGGGCAACCTAGGCTTCGTTCCCCCCCCCCTCTAGGTCTCGTCGCCGCCGCCCCGTTCGCAGCCATGCGCCTCCCATTTTCCTCCTAACCAGTGAGCTCCGGTGAGAAATTTCGCCGCCGCCTCTCCGTGTCGACGAGCGTGCGCTCGTGTCCACACACATGGAGCTCCTCCGCTTCATTTCCCTCGCGCAGGTTGCAGCAGGACGGCCTGTGTCCTCTTCACGATGACGCCCTCCGCCGCGGGAGCTTCTTCCCCGATGCCGGCCTGGTCGTCTGCCTCCTCCACGGCCCGCTCTTCCTCGTCAACGACCACGCCTAGGTGTGCATCGACGGGTTCCCCTTCCTCGTAGAACTCTAGCGCGTAGCCGAGCCGATGCATGCCTCTGTTTCCCGCCGAGAGCGACACCGCCATGCAGACCCTGGCCGCCGTGCCCGTGGCGTGTCCAGATCGCGTGTGCGCATGTACTAGGCACGTCCAGAACGTGCCCAAGGCCGCCAAGGTGCCTCCTTTGCGCCACCAACAGTCGCCATGACCGTTCTCTAAACCACGCAGCAGTTCCTGCCGCAGTTTTCCGGTGAGGGGCGCGTCGCCGTCGATGAGCCCCTGGGGCAGCTTAGGGAGAAAATGGGCACTTGGGTGTCCCAGCTACGCATTGTGAGTCTCCGTAGAGTCGTCGGTGTGCTGTAGTGGTCACTACCGTCGCCGGAAGATCGGCCGCTGCATCCGGTCTCTGAACCTGTCCATCAGGTGTTCAAATTTTCAGAAGGGACACGCTAGTTCCTACATGTTGAGCTTCCCCCTGTTCTCTATCGAGAACATTGTAGTAGCGCAGCGGCAAGGGCGTCATTTGCAGTGCGGCGAGTCGTGGGTTCGAGTCCCGCCGGGGTCTTTACCCCAATCTTTTTGCGCATTTTTCTTGCGGTGGCTGACGGGCGGGACCCTTGGGTCAGTGGCGCTAGCACCACTATGGAGCAGTAGAGGTGGGCTGGCCCAAACAGGTGAGCCGAAGGCAGCCCAAAGGGGTTTTTCCTGTTATTTTTTCCAAACAGGTGGAGGAGTTATTTTTTCTATTCCTTTTGCCCATTTTTTTGATTTCCTAAGCCTTTGAAATTTTGAACCTTTGAATGCTAGCTCATGTGCTGCATGTTATATATGTTTCTTGGGTAGAAAAATGCAAGGAATTTAGTAGGGCCCTCCATTTTGTGTTTTGTGCAACACAAAAATGGATGGGGTGTGCATAACACTTGTGCACCATTAGTTTTCTTTTCTTTTCTTTTTCACTTTGAATTCTTTTCTTTGGCATTGTTGTGCATATGAGCCTAGCACTTCTGCCTAGAATAGCAAGGTGAGGGGTTACCAATTGATGGAGTTCATATCTTCATATGAACCAACCCTTTGCTTGGTGAGGCTCATCTATGCAAACTCCAAGTTTGTGCATCATGTACTTTTGTCTTGTTTTTCATGTCGGTGGGTCATGCACCATGACATTTGTCAATCCTTTTGGTTCATTGAAGGCAACCCCTAGCATATTGTTATATGAGAGGGACTTGTCTCCATCCCTTCTTTTGAAACTTCTCCGGGTGTCAACCTTCGTCGACACTTTCCGTCTCCGGAATCGATAGATTATTTTTCACGATGCACTTATCTTTGTTAAATTGTTATTTCTGTTCATGCCATGTCACTTACACCAAAGTTAAGGCTATGACCAAAGCCATAAAATATTAATAACTGCAAATGTAGTTTGTTGACGTGTCGTCAACACCTTCATTTAAATTTGACTAGATAGGGTCACACCATGTCTGTTAAACTTGATCATCTCATCCATGCTTGAGCATTTTGGTCTCGATGTTTACTTGTGTGCTTTTTCCTTGCCGGTACCTTACGTTAGCATCTGAGACTACCAGGAGACTTTCGTGGAGATTTCCGACACCGAGCCCGAGGACCCTGCTACGTCTGCTCCGTCGACTGATTACCCAGGCAAGGGGGTTTATATATCATTCTTTATAGCTTTTAGCTCGCTTTCCTAGCTGTATTTAGAACGATTGCTTGATCCTTCCACCATATACTTGCCTCTCCAATTAAACCCAAATAACCATGCCCCCACATCCTAGAAAAACCTTGTTTGGCTATGTACCTTGCTTGCTTAACCATTTTTTAGTGTGTGTAGGCCCTTAACCTACTGCTCATACCCATTGCTGCTTGGTGGTTTATCATGCTATTATCAGAAATTGGTTGATATATATTATTATGATGTTAATTTATATTGACGAAGGATGGGAGACCGAGCTGTTCCCGCCGGGTGTTTTGTTCCATTCGAGTCACCTAGGTCCCAAGTTCCGGGTATTGTGCTTCTTGACGAGTGTGCCTAATCGTGTGTGGGATTCTATGGGGTCCCCTTGTCTTACCTACCTAGCTTCATACAGTTCTAGAGGTGGCCCAAGCTGATTTACTATTTGCAAACGTGTGTGTGCTTGGTTGGTACCCCAGCAGTTTTACAACCAACCCGGACCAGCGAGGACATGGTTCCTTTGTTGGTCCAAGATTGACTGGCGAGGGCCCGAGACCTCACCTGAAGTGTCTCGGTAACCCAAACCCTGTTGAGATGAAAGAGGCTGATCTGAGAGCTCGGTCGGCTTTTGGATTGGATGTCGACTCCTCGGGGGCCACCTGGAATTGTGCGTTGTTAGTTAGAGGGAATCTGACGTTCTGGAGTTTCATTCGTTTACACAGCCAAGTGGAAACCGGGCGTACATGCGAAGCCTATGATGGGAAGTTGGTACACCCATGCAGGGTTAAATATTTTCGAAAAGCCGTGTCCGCGGTTATGGACGACTTGAGACCTACTCCTTGTTCATAGAATAACATCAACTTAATCATGCTTTAAAAGTTGCCAACGTGTGAGTTGCCTTGATTGCTCTTCTTCTTCCGGGGCAACCAAGAGGAGACAAGGTTGTGTTATGTTTTGCGTAAGTAGGTGGATAGCAGACTTACGACACGTTGTCAACGAGTTCTTGGATCTCCCCTTACTCTAATAGTTCGTTTGCCACTCATATAGGCTAACGCGGTTGCAACCTCAACCACTACTTTTCCTTACCGTGAGCAGTTAGTTATACTGCATTGATATATTCTCACCTCTTGCTTTTCTTTTACCTTTTATTGTTTTGCCTAATCGGCCGCTGCAGTTGATTACTACCTCGATCCGAGTACTGGACGTTACTTGGTGGAGGTGCCACCGAAGGAGGACGATGAGGAGGATTTCGCCCAGTAGATCCTATAGTTGGGTTCCGACGTTCCGTGGATGGACTTGTTTATGTGCAACCCTCTCTAGGGCCATTTGGATTTCGACCGTACTCGGTCGTGTGTGTCTTCCGCATGATGTTATGATGTACTGTTGGATCTTATGATCTCTGAGATGATGTAATAAATACCAGCGGCGAGTGTATGCCCTGGACTTATTTATATTTATGTCTTAGTTGTACATGCTTCATCTACCTGTTGTCGAGAATCCGATAGCGATACGAGTGCGAGTATCGTGCGTCGGTGGCCACTTATGCGCTTCTAGCTCAGGTAGGACGCGAAAGAGACTAATTCGAGATAGTACCGCATCGGGGGCCTTACACCGAGCACTCTAGCCGCTTTACGCGGTCCACAGCTTCACCTTCGACTACGACGGTGAGCTACAACGAAGAATTCGTACCCTTGGAGTTGTTGGACGCATCACCCGCAAAGACCATGGAATTTCCAAGCAGAGATTTCATGGAGGATGCCGTCATACATGAGGAGTTCGATGCCCTGTGTGCCAGAGCAAGTTTGACACGGCTTGTGACGAGCCGTGTGCCACAGTTTGAGACGCTCACTGCTATCTTTATTAACAATTTTAGATTCTATCCTGAAAGTGATGTTGTTGTACTTTAGATTTATGAAAGGTTACTAACCATGCCTATGATTAAGTTTTGTGAAGCTTTAGGTTTGCCCGATAGAGGAGAGAAGAGGAGGAAAAATTCTCAAACTGCTGCACTCCAGACCCTTCTCGAATCATTTTGCAACACTGAAGCGAGGGACACTAACCGCCAGAAGATCTCCTATATTTTGTTCCCTCATCTCAAGTATTCCACGTATTATATTGCTAGAGGGGTGTTGGCACGAGACAACACGGGCATCACTTCTTCTCCTGATACTGCTATCATGGCGAACGCCCTCTCAGGGAATCACGAGTATCATGTGGGCACGCTGATTGCTAGACGCCTTGCTACTGATAGCAACAAAGGAAATCTCTTTGGTGGCGTCTATGCCACACTTCTTTAGAAGTTTCTCCAAGGAGAACCGCGCCCAGATGATACAGTTTTCCATGAAGAGGCACTTCTTTGTTACCAGGGCCTCTGACCGTTATGCACTTGATTATATATTGTGGTTTGAGGGCGATGTGGAACGCACCATCCGTCTACCTGCACCACTTGTATTTGATTTTTCTCGCTGGAACGGATACCGCTTTTTAGATACCCAGTTTGATGAGATCATGGGGAGATACCAGTTTCACGACCCCGTGGAGGGGGTTGCGCCAGATGAGGAGGAGCGCGTGGTGTATCCACCCGTCGAGGAGGAGACCGTCGCCCCATGGTATGGAGGGTCTTCCTCTCGTTGGTACGAGGGACCTTCCTCATGGGAGGACCCCAGGACTTCGGTGTATGCACCGGAGGGCTCATACAACCCTTGGACTTACCATTACCCCGGAGCAGGAGGCTCCTCGGAACCGCAGTAGACGAGCCCAACTTAGGCCAAAAGCCTAAGCTTGGGGGGAGTACGTACTCTCCTCCCCTTCCATTGTATCTTCCGTTTTGTTCGCTTTGATCTTTTTGAAGTCTTTGCATGTTCTTCTTTGTTGTTTTATTTTGCAAAAAACAACAAAAAGATTTCTCTTTTCTTTTTCTTTCTCTCGCTAAACCATTGAAAAACCCAAAAAGATTTACTTTCTCTCTTTAGTTTGCATTGTTTCAGAGTTCATCTCGAGTCCGTGATGGCATTTGATTATATATTTCCCACGTTCGATTGTGCAAGTGACAAGGCAGTAATGACGAAAATCGACGGAAGGGATGTAATAAGGAAAGCCGATATGAACTCTCTTTGTTTCTAATTTTGTACGTATGCCTGTACTTATGATTAGAGACCAGCTTGTAGCGACATAGTGCTATGTTTACAATGCTTTCCTAGTGATTCAGGCTTTCTTTGTGGTTAGTCTCAAATAGCTAGAGTTTATAATGTGTTGGTTGAAATGATTGGCATGCATTGCATTGTTCATGGTTTGGCATATTGAAGTGGTATTTCCCTTCGGAGAATTCTTGGATTGACTTGGCACATGTTCACACATGTTTATTACTGATATGTCTATCATGCCTTGATGACCTTTTTATTTCAGAATAGTTATATCACTTTCATGCGCGATTCAATGTTACTTTGTCGCTCTGCATGATTATAACAATTATTGATCTCTAGTTGGTCGCTTCCCAGTCCTTTGCTAGCCTTCACTTGCACCAAGCGGAATTCTTCTTGTGCATCCAAACTCCTTTTCAAACCATTTATTCCACTTAAGTACACCATACCTACCTATATGTTTTATTTATCGGCCACTCCTAAATTAGACTTTCTTGTGCCATCTCGAAATTTATTCAAAAACTTCCCTTTTGCAACCGTACAAGATCATGGTGCGGTGAGGGAACATCAGTATCTACCATGCCAAAAATATTTTGACGGAAGTTTTAACTAGTCAATTAAAGAAAAAAATAAGAGTTACACCTCCCCCAAACTTGACGATGGAATGAAATGGACCAAATGTTGCTTATGTTAGATGGAACGATACCCTCCTTCCATACTTGAGGCCAAATAAAAGGTTCCATAGACCATCAAAGGATTTATGGATAAGGGAACATGTGTAAGAAAAAGGCATTAATATGGTTGGAATGTTAGATATTGAGAGACCTGTACCGTTCACCGTTGACTGGTAAGTTGCACTTCTCAAAAGAGTTTTATCTCTGTTTTCAATACCAAGAGCTCTGGCACATGTTTAGTCTTTGCTTCCTTTTACGGGTTTTCAATCTTACCATCAAACATCCATGGTTCGAGAGTCTCACCTTCTTTCTTCAAAGCACCACCTATTGAGAGCATAATTGTCATTCTTAGTGTAACATGCATTATCCCAAAGTACTACATTGTCTTATGCATGCTTATTATATTGCTAGTCTGAAATTCTTAGTTCTAGTATCCTTTAAAACTCCGGAGGAGTTTCTGCATTTATGTTTTGCTTCACTCATGGAGGCTAGCGAGATACCACTCTAATATGTTAATGCCATGTGCATTGTTATCTTGAATTGATTTTCAGCAGCATATTATTTACTTTTGTTATTTTGTGACTGATCACATGAAAGAAGGATTGCTTCGTGCATTGTCTTTGTAGCATGGTGTCAAAACTTGCTAATCTCGCTACAAGAAATATGCTCATACATGATGTTCTCTACGTGTTCATGGATTAATTCATCATAAATCTATGACGATTTCATACAAGATGGTTGCAAACCGTCAGCGGGGGGTCAAATCCCTACAAAGTTACGACGATGTGAGTCAAAACGTCAAAATCGCATAAGATGAAATCGTCGTAAACTGATCCACACAGTTTACGAAGTTATTTTTAGTCGGTTACGACAGATTTAGATCGGCATAACATTTACGACGATTATAATAACGTTGTAACCCGTTCTAACTATCCCTACATGTCATTCGTGGGGTCCATTCGGTCCCACCTCATCAATCTATTGAGTGTTCGTTGCTAAGTGTTACTCTTGAATTTTTTTTGTTGGATCTATGATGAAATAGCTACTTGGTTTCCTATAAATGATTTCTGGGAACAATGAAAAGAAAACTATCTAGCACATGTAGTTTAAATTTGACCAAGTTCCAACTGAAACAGTGAAAATTTGTATTTTTTATGAGAAATGTATGAAAAACATTTAACATGCAACTATTTGGTCAATTGTACATAAAATGTGGTCTAATATTTTTGAAAAATGGGTTAGTATAATTTTGCAATAAATATTTGGTAGGTTCAAAAAATAGCAAATAATGATCACCACTAAAACTTAGCATTGATTAAAAAAATCTAAATTAATTATATCTTCAATAATTAATTCTGATAAAAATAAATAAAAATACCTCTATAGGAGAAGGTATTTATTTAAAACATAAAAATGGAACAAATAATTATTTGTTATTAAGATAATAGTTGTAATAGTATTAACCTAAACCAAAGTTCAATAAAAACCCATTAAAATTAGGATAATAATAATATAATATTTAAATTTATTGATGAGATTTAAATTTAAATTTAAATTTCATTTTGAACTAAAAACAGAAAATAGTATGAAAGAATAATCAAAAACAGAAGAAAATAAGAAAATCTGGCCCTACCTATAGTGGGCCAAAGCCCACTATAGTCTCTCCCTAAACCACGCCCTCTCTCTCCAGCAGATTATGCACATAAAAATAAACGGCTCAGATTTAAAAAAAGTAATACTAGAGATAAAAAGGAATAAATACAAAAAGTTGAAATGATAAATAAAATATGGAGACGTGTACAAGCAAGATAGATTACAGGGAAAAACCGTACATGACACGGGCTCCACAATTATGCACAATTTATTTCAATTAGATTATTGATTACACGGACACAACACGAGTCCTCTTTTTAAGGGAAGACACAATACGATTCCCGGAATCGAGGGAAACGCACAACATGATTCCTATGCAGCTCACTCAACCCTAGACTACATCCCATAAATCACATGTGAACCACTTTTTAGGCCGAAGCAGAGTATGGCTAAAAAATAGCGAAGAAAGCCCCCCATGATAGACTTTTTTTAGCAACAACATGTAAACTTTTTTCCCACTCAAAAAGAAAATGTAAACTTTTTTTGCTGCACCTTGAGAGACTTGAAACGCGGTCACACGTGCGTACAAGAGAAAGCTACTGTACAAGCATGCTCCCTCAAATAAAAAAAGAAAAGCTACAAGCATGCTTTTTTCCCTATCAACCAGTAAGTTGAAGCAAGCACAAAGGTCAATGCATGCATTTTTTTCTCAGTCCATTACATTGGAATATAACAAGAGAAAGGTTGGGCAAAACACATACGAGTTAGCAAGAGAAGCAATTGTATTCTAGAAGATGAAATAGTTTTTCTAAGGTTCAAGAAGCTTAGCCCGTGTCATCTCTTTTGGTTCAACATGTAATCTTGGAATAAAATTGAATGAAAATTAGATGTTTGATTCATATGTGAAATTCCGCCTACATATCCAATGGGACCGGGAATAAAAATAAATAAATTGCATCTTGATTTTGGACCGGTAACAATTAGTATAGTGTAGCAAATGTGTATCTAAAGTTATATCAAATGCTGATATTTACCCAGTATAAAATTTTGCTATTGAACACTTGAGATTGATCAATAGACACTCAACACATGGTAGGTCTGATTGGATACAAGATCAATCAGCCTAAGGGTAAGTTACGTACGGCTGGGAGAAGACCAGTACGGACACGAGTTAGCATAGTCAAGGTATAGATGTGAGAGGACTTCGTGGAAAAAGGGAATTATTCCATTAAGTCCCATTGAAGTTTTTCTCATTTTCATATTTATTTTGGACCTCAAGATTTTCCTCTTTCCCTCTTTTCTATTTTCAAAAATATGAATTGAACGAGTAATATTTTTTTTAGATCGAATCAGCAATGGCGCTTGGGCTCGTAGCACCTGGCCCATTAGCCTATCCGAACGTCGCTTATCCCCCCCTCCTATGGACGAACCGATGAACCCTAAAGCCAGACCAATCCCCACCTTCTCCCTCACGACTCCCTCCTCCCTCCTCCCTCGAGCGCCGCCACCCATCGCCACCTAGCCCCGCGCCTCCACCAACTGCACCCGTCGCCAAGCACCCGTAGCGCATCTCCTCCCCGTGTCCTGCACCTCCCACGCTTGTGGATGACACATGAATGGCGAGCCCGAGCTCTTTTGGCTTGGCGCGCCTCCTGCTGGCACCGGCACGAGCTCCTGCAACCCCCCATTAATGGCACCGTTCTGCAACTCCTTCGGTGCGCCACCTCACCCCTCTCTCATGGCCACCTGCGTCGCTCGGCTGGCTACGACCATGGCCCTTCCGCCACCCCTAACTTGGTCGGGATCCGTCACATCCGGCGACGGCGAGGCCAGCGGGCGCTGGATCCAGCACTGGCGTGGCTCAGGTTGGACCCTCCCTCGTTCACCCCACCCTCTACTCCCTAATTGACCTACCATTTTTTCTCCTTCGCTGTAGACCCATGGCGCGGACGGAGGAGGGGGAGCAGCAGGACGAGCATGAACGGAGGAGGACGGAACACCTTTCTTCTTGCAGGTTTTTCTCCTTACCTTCCTATCTCTTCTTTTTCTGCATCTTACCCATGGCCTTTGTTTCTCCTGCAGATTACCGAGCAACATGAGGAGCTCAAGTAGGGCCACCACGACGCACCACCGCAGCAGCAGATAGTATAGTCATCTCCATCTCTGGGATATTGTTTTATTCTGCATATGCACATACTGAAGAAAGTCCTATTTTTTTTCCACCAATTATATGATTTTACCCTAATTAAGATATAAATTGAACAATATGACAGGAGTCACACTCCCTTGATTCATAGTTTTCAGTCTGATGAATGCAATTTTGTTCACTTTTTTTCTTCAGCATTTCCTGATGAAATTTGTGGTTTTCTTGTTTGATGATTTTTTCTTTCTAGTATGTTGTCTTAATTCACTTGTTTTCTCCATCTTCTACCATGCTTAGCTATAAATATGTGGTCTTAATTACCAATGGTCACTTACTCACTTGTTTTGAGGTCATGGCTGTTACCTGATCATGACTTGTTACCTATTACCGTCAGCTAAACTTAAAAGCATATTCACAACCGTCCTTGACTATTGTTAATGTCTTTTTTTATAGTGGATTTTGGGTTGTTTGTTATGATTAGATAGCACCTTCTCTGTGGTCTGGGATTATTAAGTTGTTTCTTTTTTATTTGCTCAGTATTGACCTGGTGATTCATATCTTCAGACTACTAGAGTGTGTAGACCACCGGGACTGGAAGGCTGAGGTACATGCGCCATTGCCTCACAGGTTCAAGAGCAACTTCAGAGAAGGTAGTGACAGTTGAACCAAAAGATGATGCACTGGAAACACATGTACCTTTCATATCTGAGAAAGCAGTTTCTCATGCATTCTCTCCATTTTTGTGACTCATTTTAGGTACCGAGGCTGCCCCAGGAAGAGAACTGCGGCTAAGTAGGTCTGGATATTGTTGTCAGGAGTCCCATGAAGCTAGAATTTAAAACTTTTGTGGTTGGCTAACAGATTGCATTGAAAATATATTCTTCTTCATTGCCTAATTCTTGTTGTAGATAATAGGACCTGTAGATAGCAAGTTATTTTCCTAGTGGTCACTTATGCATTCTGTCTCACGCTGAGAATAGGACTTGTAAATAAGCTTTATGCATCTTGAGAATTAATTATTCATGATATACGAATAGTGTAGTTGATCATGATTGTTGTTAAATGCCATTTCCTGATATGATGCAAGTATGAGCACTCAACCATGTTACAACTGATAGCATTTATCTTTTGTATTTTTTGTAAATCACAATAGTTCGCGCAAGATGTGCACATGTTAATTTTTGTTGACTTGAATATGTTATGCCCTTGATTTTTTAACTTGGCTTCTCCCATTTTAGTAGCATCCTTGATGCTTACTAACCCCCACCACACTCTTTCCCTCGAAGACCCGAAGGATCTAGTATGCAAGGCACCTCCTCCGGTGGTGAGAGCGTCCAGGGGTCGTGTGTGCGGCTATTGTAAATGTGCGTGGCCACGCCTGTGAGTGCCCTCTATTCAAGGGCGCAGCCAGGAAGACGTGCAACCAGCAGATCTCTTCAAGCGTAGGGGGTCATCTCAAGTAGGTATATAGCTCGCTGCAACTCGCTTCTCCGCCCCCCGTTTCATGGTCGATTGTGTGAACTTGAACTTCGGTTACACTTTATGTCTTCCCAACACTGTTATGTTGTAGAAACATGTTCAGGAGAATTGACTGAATTCATGTAGTAGAAGCATGATTGGATGGATTCATGTAATAGATATATGTTCAACACTACATTAACACATCCAATTTATTATTCATATCATCATAAAAATTGTGTCTTCGGAGTAGTTTCCTTGTTTTTTTTGAGGGAGAAGCTGTCATTTATGTAGTAGAAAGAAATATGAAATATGTTATAGGGGCTGCAGAATAAGTGAGAATAGTGGCTACCTTTTCTAGTTTACTCCTGAAAGTTTTGTTTGTTGTCTTTCACAATCTTGGTCCTGAGAGTAAAATTTAGATTGTCTGCCTTCACTTATCTTGGTCCTGATATAACTTTGTAGTTTGCTGAATCTGTGCAATTCTATATCACTTCACTTTTCATCCATATCAATGTACTAAACTTCATCTCTGTCACTTCATTTTTCGTCCATATGCCTAGCTTATGTGATGATTGACTTAGGATTTTGTGACTATGCCTAGGTTCTGCGAAGATGCAAGTGCTCTAATATAATTGGTCTGTAAAATATATAGTTCTTTGAAGTTCTTGGAATCTGTTGTTTTACCATATATTTGCTCCATAAATCTTATGAAGTAGCGATTTGTTGATGAATTGGTCACATGCTACTAGAAAAAAGTATATATTTGTTTGCGCAGAAACTAAAGAAAATCCTGAAGGCTCCAGGTCAACACCTTGCATTGTTGCCAAGAACAAGAACGAAGACCTCTTGGTTGGCATCACATGCCATTTTTGCTACACATTTTCCTGTGAACTGTGTATTCCTGGCTTTGTATGTAATGTTGAATGTAATATTCCTGCCTATGCGCACTAGTGTATTGCAGTTCTGTTAAGTTTGCTAATTGCAGAAATTCAATTTATTGCAGTTCTGTGCAGTTTTCTAATTGCAAAAATTTAATTTATTATGTAATTTGTTGTTATTAAAATTCTTGTCTATTTGCCAGAAATGCCTGAACATACAATGGCAGAGAGAAGATATGATCTGTTATTCTGAACGTATTGGCCCAGTAATTAGTAGATCAAAAAAATTCCATGGCTTTCCCTAAACAATAAAATAATAGTATTGTGATAGAAATTGCTGAAAAGGTCATGGCCCAAATTTATTAATCGAAAAAGGGCTAAAAATAGAAATGGATCAACAAAAAGGCCAAAGGCCTTAAAATGAAAACGCAGTAAAGAGGCTGAGGCCCAAAAGAAAATTTGACAATAAAAGGCCAGAATTATTGGGCTCGGCCCAAATTGACCATCAGAATGATTAGGCTGATTTCTATCTACGAAGATTTTGTTTCATCATAATCTTGCCACGTAGGATTGGCCAGGTCGGAGCTGATGTGTCCTGGCTGAATTGTCTCTGACGATTTAGGATCGTCGTAAAGGTTACGATGATCCGGAAATCGTCGTAACAGTTACGACCATTTTGACCAGACCGTCGTTGTTTTCAATTTTTTACGCCTCGTTTTTGACGCTTAGTTTTTCGTCGTAAGATTGTCGTAAATTAAAAACCATGACGATATAACGACGAAAATATAGTGTCGTGTATTAACATATTTCTTGTAGTGATCTCTTTCGTAGTAC
Source organism: Bromus sterilis (assembly GCA_950022295.1). Taxonomy (NCBI): domain Eukaryota; kingdom Viridiplantae; phylum Streptophyta; class Magnoliopsida; order Poales; family Poaceae; genus Bromus; species Bromus sterilis. Next base: position 149,343,766 of record OX465596.1, on the reverse strand, counting down.
ATGCTTATATACATCTAATGAGGCAAAAGATTTTGTCAAAGTTTTTTTGTCGCGTTCAGCTCGTTGAACTGAATTTCTTGAGGACAAGCAATAGCTAAGCTTGGGGGAGTTGATACGTCTCAAATGTTTCTACTTTGAAAAACACTTTTGCTATTGTTTTGGCTTCATTCTTGCATGATTTGGACGAAACTATCCCGGACTGACACTGTTTTCAACAGAGCTGCCAGTGTTGTTTTATATTGTGCAGGTTTCTGGATATTTAGGTACGCTCGAAAAATCCACAAAAATTAAATAAATAATCAGCATTCCCGAAGCTTCGATGATGCCAAAGGGGGCCACAGGGAAGCCAGGGGGCACCCAGAAGGATGTGGGGCGCGGCCCAGCCCTGGCCACGCCACCTGCACTCCTGGGTGGGTCCCACACCCTAGGTGCCCTACCTTGGCCCTATTTATTCCCTCGGCAAGGAAAATCCAGAAAAGAAGTCTCTTTTCCGATCTACGTCGCGGAGCTGCCGCCAACCTCTGTTCTTCTCCGGGAGAGCTAATCTGGAGGATGCTTTGGCCTCCGGTGAGGGGAAATCATCGCCATCGTCATTATCATCGCTTGTCCATCACCACTCCATGACTCCTCCTCTCATGTGTGAGTAATTTCCTGCTGTAGGCAAAGGGGATGGTAGGGATTGGATGAGTTAGATCATGTAATAGTTTATCAGATGGTTGGGGGCATGTTGCCTATCATCTACTTGGTGTTTATCATCTTTGTTACAACATCTTGATCTTAATGCTTGTCACTTTGGGACCGGGTGCCATGATTTCAGATTTGATCACCCTTTGTTTTCTGGAGTTTGTTGGTGTTCTTGATCCTATCTATGAGTTGTATGCACCTATTATAGTCCGGAACCGGCGATCGCAATGATGACAGCTTAGGACACCAAAGGGTATGGACTATAATTTGAGGATTCCCTGTATCCATGAAGTGTTAATGCTTTGTTCTGGTGCTCTTTGACAGGAGTACCTTAATCTCCCTAAGTTCCTTTTGGCCCCGTTCATAGCGGGAGGGTAGGACAAAAGATGTTGTGCAAAGTTCTTATTGCAAGCCCGTACAACTACCTTGGGATACATGCCTGATGTTTGATATTTTCCTAGATGATCCTTTCTTTTCTGTGATCCTTGCCCTTGTTAGAATATATTATATGTTCGATCTCATCCAAGCAACTCCCAACCATCCATCTCCCTAGCCTACAGTATTTCAATCCTGCTGGTTACTAGTTGTTTGCTTTTCCTATTTCATCACCACTATTATCATCACCACTACCACTTCCATACTACTGTTTCTAATAATACCTTTGTGCAAGCAAGTGTTTATTTCAGGTGCGATTGAATTGACAACTCAATTGTCAAAGGTTGTACGTATTCTTTGGCTCTCCAAGTGTCGAATCAATAAATTTGGTTATCTTGCCCGCGAAGACTATCTTGATCCCCTAAAGTTGAGGGTTATCAGGGTCTAACTTGATATGAACATCAAGCAAAGCTAAATAAAACTAAAAAGGAAACCTAAGAGAGAGATGCTCCAAGCATAGCACATAACGCATGAAGTGATAAAAATATAGTGAGACGAAGGACGAACTGATGATTGATGATGGATAATGGGATGCACGGGGGCATCCCCAAGCTTAGACGCTTGAGTCTCCTTGAATATTTATTGGGGATGCATGGGGGCATCCCCAAGCTTGAGCGTTTGACACTCCCGGATCTTCTTTCATCATCTTCCCTCGCACACTAAAAACTCCCTTCATACATAACTCATCATCAGCTAATTAGAGTGGTTAGTACCCTTAATAAAATAATTTTTCTCCACAGGAAATAAAGATTTTCTTGAATAGCTACAGTTTCTCAAGATTTCCAAAAAAAATTTCAAAGAAAAAGAAAGTTAAGGTTTGCAAAAGTTAGGAAAGGTAAAACGTGGCAGAATCTGTGAAAAACAGAACAGCAGGTAGTAAATAATTTTTCGGGGAAATTCTGCAACTCAAATAAAAAAACTCAGAACATATCAAAGTTTCATAATTGTATATAGCATTCTTTGCAAAAAAATCATCTCAAAAAGATGAACTGTTGATTTTTTTTGATTTTTTTCCGTCAAGCAGACAGAATCTGTTTTCTGGACAGCATGTCACAACTTTTGTTTCCCTTAACATAAGAGTCTAGAACTTGACACAAATCTTGAAAATAAAGATACAATGATGTTGATACAGTAGTAGCAATCATCAAAACCACTAAGAACAGAGGTAAAACATCTTGGGTTGACTCCCAACAAGCGCTTTCTTTTACCCCTTTAAGCTAGGCATAAAGCAAAAGAAGAATCAAGTTTTATCAAGAGAGAGAGAATAGCTAGCCTGTGTAGCGGACTCAAAAGGTAACTTGATTTTCATTCTAGGGAAGTGTTCCATCCCCTTTTTGAGAGGGAATTGAAATTTATATTCCCCTCTTTATTGTCAAGAATAGCACCAATGGTGCGAAGAAAAGGACGTCCCAAAATAATTGGACATAAAGGCTCACACTCTATATCCATAATAGTGAAATCAACGGGAACATAATTGTCATTGACAATGATAAGAACACCGTCGATCTTCCCCAAAGGTTTCTTTATGGAAGAGTCAACAAGAAGAACACCAAAAGAACAAGGATCAAAAGGTTTCAATTCAAATATATCATACATTCTTTTGGGAAAAACGGAGGTACTAGCTCCAACATCACATAAGGCATAGCAAGAGAAGTTATTCAATTTAATTTTTATCATAGGATCCAAACCATCATGTAGCTTCCTAGGTATGGAGGCTTCTATTATAAGCTTCTCCTCCCTACCTTTGATGAGAGCATTAGTGATATGCTTTGTGAAGGCAAGATTTAGTGTGCTAGTGTGGGGGTCTCTAGACATTTTGTGTAGCAAGCTAATAAGTTCTGAGAGGGTGCAACTATCAAAATTAGTGTCACTACTATCAAAGGTGGTAGCGGTGTCATCTAGGCTCACTTGTTCGAAACCCTCTACGTTCATAGGAGTTTCTTCTTCTATGGTTGAGGTATTAGCATCACCATTAATAGGTCCAATGGGACTAGGAGTGTGTTGGGTGATAATAGTTTGGGTGTCCTCAACAATTTGGATAGTAGAAACTGTGTGGTGTGTAGGAAGTCTCTTAATTCTATCATCTTCCACAGGGATAACTTCTGGTTTGGCTACCATTTGATTTATCAAACTATATTGGGTGTGGGACATATTTGATACATAGGTTTCAGTGGCTGTAAGTCTAGCTTGGAGATTAGAGATCTCACTGTTCAGGCTCTCAAGTTGCTTACTAATGTTTTGCAGAATTGAAGTGTGCTCACCTAATTGTATAGAAAAGGCTTTGTTTTGTACAAACTGCGTGTGCATATAATTCTTAGTAGCCTTCTCTATTCCTCCCAATTTCTCATAGCTAGGTAAGTCTCTTTCCTTGTAAGTTGTATTATAGAAGTTGTTGCCAGGATAAGTTTTGTTGTTCCCGTAGTTGGATGGAAACGGTATAGGATTGCTAGCAAAATTACCCCTATAAGTATTATTGTTGAAGTTTTTTCTACCAATAAAGTTCACATCTACTTGTTCCTGAGCAAAGAATTTAAAGGAACATCATGAGGATCAATAGGAGGTTGCTTGGTAAGTAGAGACATAATCAAGTCAACTTTTTCATTAGGGAAGAAATCTCCTCGACACAGTTTACCTTCCTACCTGTTGGAGCGCGTTCGGTGTGCCATTGGGAATAGTTGGTCATCATCTCATCGAGAAGTTTTGTGGCAGCACCAAGTGTTGTTGACATAAAGGTTCCTCCCGCGGCCGAATCTAACAGGTTCCGCGAGGTAAAGTTCAATCCTGCATAAAAAGTTTGGATAACCATCCAAGTAGTCAAACAATGTGTAGGGCATTTCTTAACAAGAGATTTCATTCGGTCCCAAGCTTGGGCAACGTGTTCATTATCCAATTGCTTAAAATTCATAATGTTACTCCTCAATTGGATAATTTTAGCAGGTGGGTAGTACTTCCCAATAAAATCATCTTTGCACTTATCCCATGAATCTATGCTATTCCTAGGAAAAGATTGAAACCATATTTTAGCTTCTCCCCTCAAAGAGAAAGGAAAAAGCTTAAGCTTAACAACATCACCTTCTTCTTCTTTATACATTTGCATATCACATAGCTCAACAAAATTATTCGAGTGTAAAGCAGCATCATCTCCAGCAACAGAGAATTGATCTCTCATAACAAGGTTCAGCAAATCAGGTTTAATTTCATAAGAGGTAGCTGAAGTGGCAGGTGTGGTAATAGGAGTGTAGATAAAGTCATTGTTGTTGTGACTAGTGAAGTTACACAACTTGGTGTTTTCAGTGGAACCCATAGCAGCAGCAAGTGTGACAGACAATTTTTTTGTGATTTTCGATAAAGGACACTAAGATAAAAGTTGAAAGGTAAACTAAAAAGACTAAAAAGCAAAGGTAAAAGATAGTGTGCAACTCCCATATCTTGGCACTCAGAATCCCCAGCAACGGTGCCAGAAATTTTCTTGATGGCGTGGAAGTGATAATGGCTTATCGCCCTTCGTTAGTTGCCCCAAGTGGAAGGTGAGATGTACGATAGCAGCAAATTTCCCCTATGTAGAGGATAGGGTTTGTCTCCCGTAGGATTCGGATAGTGATAAGTAGTTGGCAAGGAAACAATGGCACCGTTTTAGACAAAACCTGCTTCCTTGACCTGGACTTGCTCACACAAATAACTTTTCTCCCAACGAAGTTCGGAGAGGTTGTCAATCTCTCCGGCCTTGTTGTTTACAAAGGATCAAACGCAAGGGATAATGATAATGTTGATAGCAGCTAGAAAGTAAAAGAAGAAAATAAATGAGCGTGTAAACAGTGATCAGGATATGGACCGGGGTCCCGTGATGTTCACTAGTGATGTCTCTCTCCCAAAAAAAGATAAAACTGCTATGCGAGGTAAACAAATCACAGATGGGAAATTTAGAGGATTAAAAACGCACGCAATGCTAACTATGCTACAAAGAAAGGACGAGGCTCAAAAGCATGGGCGGTACGCCAAAATAAGTAGACTGAAATCCAACTGCATCTACTACTAATCATCCACCTTGAGATATCTATCCAGAACATCTCGCTGGTATTAAGTTGCGAGCTCCACCCAAAGTGTAAACCGAAAGCAACAGATAACTGCATTAAAAGTACTTTTCCTAAAGTAAACAATCCTTGCAACCGCGGTTACAAGCACCTTTGTTTTCCCCCTTGTAGCAACAACACATCCCCTAGACTCATGTTTCTGTCACTCGGGCTAGTCATTAGGGGGCATGAACCCACAATCGACCATAACGCTCCCTCTTGGAGTCACTACCTACTACTTGGCCAAAGTGTGACGCCCCCAAAATCAAGCCGTGTAGAGTAATCATACACGCAAGGTACACGATCGAGATCAGGGACTCACGGTGGGATATCACAACACAACTCTACAAATAAAGTAATACAAGATGTTTAATACAAGCCAGGGGCCATGAGGGCTCGAATACAACAGCTCGAGAACAAAAAGTTAGCGGAAGCAATAGTATCTGAGTACAGACACAACAATACAAGGTTGCCTTAAGAAGGCTAGCACAAAATCAGCACTCGATCGAAAGGGCAAGGCCTCCTTCCTGGGAACCTCCAAACTACTCCTAGTCAAAGGGGAACTCGACGTCGTAGAAAGCATCGGGGATCTTCACGTTGCGGTGGTCGGCAACGGGGATCTCCTGCTCCTGGAATCCAAGGGTCCAACATCGACTGAAGCGGCCGATCAGGCAAAACAAAAAGGGGGAAAATAAAGCAGGTCAGTATCTAGCATACCCGCGAGTCTTACGTCTGCTACTAAGCATTATGCATTGTATCAACGGAAAGAAGAGGCTGTATATAGTGGACTGCAAGATAGAAATCAGAATAAGGGTAAGAAGCTAGGCCTAACGAAGACTAGCATCTTCCGACGATGTCTTGAAGCATGAGGTAAGAATCAGCCAACAGTTAATATAACAGTAATGAACGTAACAATATTGCAGAAGTTGCTGCAGCATTGTATAATAATAAGTTATAATCATAATTAACAATGCCTCCGAGTTCACCTCCTCGACATCCCCGCGAGGAAGAAAACTCGGAACCATACAGTTTAATAATAATAGTTTGTAGTGGTAAGATCCAGCTTCAGCATAAAGCGTCCTGTTACCGTGGACACGACTATCCGAATAGATTAATCTTCCCTGCAGGGGTGCACTTGTGTTACACTACACGCACGGATCTCCAGGGTGGCGGGAACCTTGTTAGGGAACGCTCCACCGAGGCTATCCGACACTTCATAGCCCATCTTTCAAACTCAACAGAGAGGCCATCCGCCGGTCTAAATCCTAAGTACGCCGGGCCTTGGACCCCAACCCGAACGTACTCCTGCACGGTGCGAGGATGGCCGGTGAAGTTAAAGCAAATCCAAATAAGACACCACCGCGCGAGCAAATAAGACAACACCACTTTCCGGCGCAGGCCGCGGTACTGCGGACGTCTGAAGAGTCCTCGGACGACACTACGAAGCAGAGGAGCCCATAACTCGTAATTCCCACGGGTAGGTAGTGCGTACATGGCATATAGCCAACTCAAGAAATTCACTGAACCATTTAGCATTTTAATTCACCTGCGTGACAACCGTTATCGTTGCCTCGACTTAACTGACCCGCGGACAACGACAGCAGCCAGGACCACCAGTACATCGGTGCCTGCCCTGCGTCCCACCAAATCTCTGCGGTTACCAACAAGGTGTACCGTCTCCTTACCTTATCTAGCGTGTGCTCCTGGGGGAGCTCGACTTTCGTGGTTTGGTAACTCTCGCGGCCAACGACCAGGGGCCAAGCACACCGGTACACTGGTCGTACCCTCCCTGTCGTCCTGTCGCAATACCACTCGCGGGCACCGTTGGGTCGCCCGACTTCTTACCTTTAAGGACACCAGTTGGTTCGAGTTCCTACCATTAAGTGAAACCAGGAGGTATCACCCTCGATGGCACACTTAAAGAGGTTTGACAGAGACATCAACGGAATGAACAAAAGAGGTAAACCTCATATCATCCCGGTGATGCTACGCTACTGAGCCGATGAGAGTGAAATACGAGTCCATTCCACTCGTAAGCCAAACTCGAAGCGACTCGGCAGAGTCTCGCCGTTGTAGGTTCCCTAGGGCGTCTGCATTGATCCGTACCTGTTGTAGTTTTAATATATCGTTCCCGCGATCACTCCCAAAGTGATCACGACCCTCTATTCTAAACCTAGCTAACAACGCGCAGGGTTTACTGCTGAATAATGCATAAGTAATAATAGGCAGCATAGGATTAAAGGAAGGTACATCAATGGGCGACAAATGTACGGAAAGATAGGCGATATCTGGGGAAGAGAATGGCTCTGCTTGCCTGGAAGCTCGAAGGTAGGGGTACGGTCGTCGACGAAGTAGTCGTACTCGGCAACAGTGTAGTCGGTGGTAGCAACGGGGTCTACCGGAGAACAAAGGGGGGAAGAAACAGTAAATATAAAGCGATCATATCAAAAATATGAATAACATAACGTATGCAATGTTAACGGTGTTCTAACGCAGTGCAATGCACGTTGCACGGAGCGGGAATCAATCCGGGGATGAACTACCGGCTCCGGGTGATTACCGGACAGATGGTCCGGAGGGGAAGGTTCCATGTCTGCAGTGTTAGAGACATCTGACAGACATGTGGATATTGTATCCGTTATCGTTGATCCATTTTGGAAAACTTTCATGTTCAGAACAATTTCATCCGGAAGGTTTTACCGACACCGGGAATTACCGGCCGGATTCACCGGAGGAGGGGGAGGTTCCACGTTCGGTATTTTAGAGGGGTGTGGTGGGCATACAGATGGTGTACTCGTATGCGTGGTATTCTTCTGATCAACTTTGATGTATAAAACATTTTCATCGGAGTTATAGTTTAAAAGATATTAAATTTCAAAGTTTAATCATTTTAAATTGATTTCTGAATTTTCTTTCATCATTTAAATAGAAACATTATACAAACAGTACCACTGACATGGGGGACCCACATGTCAGCCTCTATAGTTTTATTAATTCATTTTATTTTATTAAATAGGGCATGGGCCCACATGTCATGGAGAGTTTATTTTAATTCAACTATGGCATCATGCGTAATTGTACTAGTTCATCACAGATTTTTGCATATTTGTTATTTTTCTACAAATTAATCAGTGCATCAAATGGATTTGGTCCAATGAGCAAAAACGAAGCTTGATACATCTACTTTCTAACCATACCATTTTTAGATTTATTAGGTTTGGCTTTGTTGCTATTTTGTGGCTAGTAAAAGTGGTACATCAGAAGCTATTAGTACATGCAGTAGAAGTAGTGCACGTTCAGTAGAGCAGCAGTTGGGCATTCAGTTAACAGGCAGCAGCAATTTCAGCACGCAGCAACAAAAGCAGCAGGGGGAACGAGCTCGCACGCTGGAGCACACCGGCGTCCACGGGTGAGGCGAGGCGCGGCCAGGGAGCGGCCGACCATGGCCGAGCGTGGCCACTGGAGGTGTGCGTCGGCGGACGCGACAGCCGTGCGAGCACGCACGGGCGCGCACGGGGGCGTGCAGCGGCGCGGCCGGGTCAGTACGACGGCGGTGGAGGGAACGTCCGCGGCGAGCTGCTCGGCCAAAGGGAGGCAGGGCGCGGCCCAGGTGCGGCGAGCACGCGGGGGGGGGGGGGGGCAAGGCGGAGCGCGGGTTGGCGCGGCAAGCTCGGCCGACGGAAATGGCGGCCACGGCGGGTACGGCGACCATGGGGACGGGGTTACGGCGCGCGGTTCGCACGGGAAAGAGGGGGATCGAATAGGACGCTCACCCCGAAGCTCGTGGGTGCGATCTGAACGCGCGAGGTGGACGGAGACGCGCGGACTCGGGCGGCGCAGCCGGCGGCAGCGGTGGGGAAGACGACCCGATCCCGTCGTTGTAGTGGCCTTCGGCGTCGAAGAACTGGCTGGGGAGACGAGGACGACGGTGGGTAGCCTCCTGGACGTCACGGGGGAGCTCACGGTGGCCAGTGGCCACGGGCACGACGACGACGCGGCGACGGGCACGAGCGGTTGTGCAAGGACGGGACGTGGGAGAGCGTGGGGAGGGAAAGGGGAGAGTGCTGAGGCACGATCCACATTTTCCGGGACGCGGAAGATCTTTATCGTGGCGCGAGCACTGTTGCGACACGGCCGTCGGGGTTCGACGGACACAGCGGCTGCGTCGGGTGCGCCATGGTCACAGTGAGACATGGGAACAGGAAGGAGGTGGCTAGTTGGGCTGGCTGTGGGTTTTGCCCAGGGCGAGTTATAGAATTTTTCGATTTTTCTTAATTCTGCTGTCCTCACATTAGTGTCTTAATTTCCTCTGCCAAGTAGTTGGTTTTTGTAAAATCTCTCACCAGACCCAATATTCATATTACATTGTATTGTACTGCTACAAAAAGTGTGGTGCTTCTATAAAGCCATTTGAAATTCCATTTAAACACTAAAGGACTAAAAGGGCCTATATTACTTCTGTTTTACTTATATAAAATAGTTAAACACTTTAATAAATTTCCAATTCACTTATAATGTGACCTACTGATTATTAGGCTTTTAATAAAATTGGTTCCACAATTTTTATACTAACTTTAATTTCCACCTTTACTTTAATTTATCAAGGACAATTTAACATCCCACAATTTTGGGTTTCATCTTTATGTTGGCCTTGGGATCATTCACGATACGAAGAATTTATTGTTGAATTATCTTTAAAAGTTTTATCTTGACTGGCACTGGCATTTATAAAGAGGTTGAATTATTTCCGCAGTTGTTTTCAAATCCACCTGAGGGGAATTTGAATGTGATTTTAATCAACGAGGATCAATTCATGGTTAATCACAATTAACCTCAGTGACTTGGCGTTAACCAAAAGTGATTACTGTTACAACCAAGGTGATTAATGTAGTGTGACACCCGGGGTGTTACAAATCTCCACCACTACAAAGAATTCTCGTCCCGAGAATTAAAAAGTAGTGTAAGGGGTAAAGTTTTGATTTCGTATTCTAACGAATCTTCTGGTTCTTGTTGCTCTTCTGGAAGAAGTTAAGCCTTCACGTTGATGTCTTCATTCTTCTGCATCGGTGCATCTCGACAAGTTGTTATCCTTTCATCGGGGTATTCATCGTATCTACGGGTAGGGTAGGAGGAAATACTTAAGGGGGGTCGGATTGGTACCCGGTTAATGAACCGAGTTGTCCGAGGAAATGGGGTACAAGGTATCACTTCCGAGTTTAAACTCAGGGGAATGCAACGAGAGAAACAAACGGGGATATGAGGGTTTGAAGCGGATGGGCATGCATTTGATGCCGATGACGGATGATGGGAAAAGGGCCCCGATCATCAGACGCAAGCACTGAGTCTTATATCGGACGGAATTTCACAAGGTCGATGACAAGAGTCAGGTTTCGGTCCTGTGGAACTGTGGTTATGGACCCACAGAAGAATCAGAACTATGGTGACAAACAATGCGATCAAGTTGCAAGGTAAGTCAGAGAACAACTTGTCAGCTATATCGGCAACAACATCGGTACCAGGGGCAGTGGACATTGAGAACCATTTTCCTGCTCGTTAATACGAGGCGGACCAATTGGCAAAGTTCTCGTCCCGGTGGTGACCAAGATGTCATCAACAATGGCAAGAAGGGTTACTGACGAGGATGTACACCGAGGTGTTTACATAAGCAGGTGAATTATCACTGCTCAGATAAGATACATTACAAGAAAGGTTAAACAGACCAATGGAAAAGAAATTGTGACGATACACAAGTATCAGGTGTATATCTTTCCCAAGGGAAAGCAGAGCATGATATACACGACCAAGTTGTACTGGCAGGGAGCCAAGGGAGGTTGTCGATGATAACACAAATCATCGAATGGCAAGGATGGTATTTCACATGATGAATCCAATTGACAAATGGAAGAAGCCATGTAAGATTATTCGGATAATAATCCACGGAAGGTCGGGTGGTACGCAAAGGATCTGATGTGGGTATCTGCACTCAATCGGGAGGAGAAGAATGCAAAGGCATCGGGTGATGGAAGCATCGAAATAATTCGATGCTTAAGTACAAGGGAATCATGTTTTCCAGATCGGGAGGTGGATGCAATCATCCATTCGGAATTATCGGTGGAAGGGGATTGCAAATGCGATGAACACGTAGGTTCTCGGAATTTATGGGAGAGCATTCTTCGGAATCTTCAGGTGAATCAGGCGATCATCGGGAATATCGTGCTCTCTGGAAGGAAGGAGGTACGAGAACCTAAAGTCAGAGTTAATAAAACTTATCAGCAAGGATAAGAGAGTAGAATCCCAGAGTAAAGGTACGGAGAAAAAGATCCTAATACCATAGATATCACACGTAGTGACATCGATGTGGGCCCGTAAGCCAAACATTAAGTTAGCAAAGTAGTTTTGCAAATACTAGACTCGACTTCGACCAAGGAGTGGTTAGGGGCTTCCTACAGGAAGTCGTCTCTGATACCAACTTGTGACGCCCCCAAAATCAAGCCGTGTACAGTAATCATACACGCAAGGTACACGATCGAGATCAAGGACTCACGGTGGGATATCACAAAACAACTCTACAAATAAAATAATACAAGCTGTTTAATACAAGCCAGGGGCCACGAGGGCTCGAATACAACAGCTCGAGAACACAAAGTTAGCGGAAGCAATTGTATCTGAGTACAGACACAATAATACAAGGTTGCCTTAAGAAGGCTAGCACAAAATCAACACTCGATCGAAAAGGCAAGGCCTCCTGTCTGGGAACCTCCAAACTACTCCTGGTCAAAGGGGAACTCGACGTCATAGAAAGCATCGGGGATCTTCACGCTGCGGTGGTCGGCATCGGGGATCTCCTGCTCCTGGAATCCAAGGGTCCAACGTCGACTGCAGCGGCCGATCAGGCAAAAAAAGGGGGAAAATAAAGCAGGTGAGTATCTAGCATACCCGCGAGTCTTACGTCCGCTACTAAGCATTATGCATTGTATCAACGGAAAGAAGAGGCCGTATATAGTGGACTGCAAGATAGAAATCAGAATAAGGGTAAGAAGCTAGGCCTAACGAAGACTAGCATCTTCCGACGATGTCTTGCAGCATGAGGTAAGAATCGGCCAACAGTTAATATAACAGTAATGAAAGTAACAATACAGCAGAAGTTGCTGCAGCATTGTATAATATTAAGTTATAATCATAATTAACAATGCCTCCGAGTTCACCTCCTCGACATCCCCGCGAGGAAGAAAACTCGGAACCATACAGTTTAATAATAATAGTTTGTAGTGGTAAGATCCAGCTTCAGCATAAAGCGTCCTGTTACCATGGACACGGCTATCCGAATAGATTAATCTTCCCTGCAGGGGTGCCCTTGTGTTACACTACACGCACGGATCTCCAGGGTGGCGGGAACCTTGTTAGGGAACGCTCCACCGAGGCTATCCGACACTTCATAGCCCATCTTTCAAACTCAACAGAGAGGCCATCCGCCGGTCTAAATCCTAAGTACGCCGGGCCTTGGCCCCAACCCGAACGTACTCCTGCACGGTGCGAGGATGGCCGGTGAAGTTAAAGCAAATCCAAATAAGACACCACCGCGCGAGCAAATAAGACAACACCACTTCCCGGCGCAGGCCGCGGTACTGCGGACGTCTGAAGAGTCCTCGGACGACACTACGAAGCAGAGGAGCCCATAACTCGTAATTCCCACGGGTAGGTAGTGCGTACATGGCATATAGCCAACTCAAGAAATTCACTGAACCATTTAGCATTTTAATTAACCTGCATGACAACCGTTATCGTTGCCTCGACTTAATTGACCCGCGGACAACGACAGCAGCCAGGACCACCAGTACATCGGTGCCTGCCCTGTCGTCCCACCAAGTCTCTGCGGTTACCAACAAGGTGAACCGTCTCCTTACCTTATATCGCGTGTGCTCCTGGGGGAGCTCGACTTTCGTGGTTTGGTAACTCTCGCGGCCAACGACCAGGGGCCAAGCACACCGGTACACTGGTCGTACCCTCCATGTCGTCCTGTCGCAATACCACTCACGGGCACCGTTGGGTCGCCCGACTTCTTACCTTTAAGGACACCAGTTGGTTCGAGTTCCTACCATTAAGTGAAACCAGGAGGTATCACCCTCGATGGCACACTTAAAGAGGTTTGACAGAGACATCAACGGAATGAACTAAAGAGGTAAACCTCATATCATCCCGGTGATGCTACGCTACTGAGCCGACGAGAGTGAAATACGAGTCCATTCCACTCGTACGCCAAACTCGAAGCGACTCGACAGAGTCTCGCCGTTGTAGGTTCCCTAGGGCGTCTGCATTGATCCGTACCTGTTGCAGTTGTAATATATCGTTCCCGCGATCACTCCCAAAGTGATCACAACCCTCTATTCTAAACCTAGCTAACAACGCGCAGGGTTTACTGCTGAATAATGCATAAGTAATAATAGGCAGCATAGAATTAAAGGAAGGTACATCAATGGGCGACGAAAACAGGCTATGCAATTGAATAGGATTGTAATCATAGCAGCACCAGTAACAATGCCTAGTGCAAGAAATGTACATAAAGATAGGCGATATCTAGGGAAGAGAATGGCTCTGCTTGCCTGGAAGCTCGAAGGTAGGGGTACGGTCATCGACGAAGTAGTCGTATTCGGCAACAGTGTAGTCGGCGGTAGCAGCGGGCTCTATCGGAGAACAAAGGGGGGAAGAAACAGTAAATATAAAGCAATCATAGCAAACTGATGAATAACATAACGTCTGCAATGTTGACGGTGTTCTAACGCAGTGCAATGCACGTTGCACGGAGCGGGAATCCATCCGGGGATGAACTACCGGCTCCGGTTGATTACCGGACAGATGATCCGGATGGAAGGTTCCATGTCTGCAGTGTTAGAGACATCTGACAGACATGTGAATATTGTATCCGTGATCGTTGATCCATTTTGGACAACTTTCATGTTCAGAACAATTTCATCCGGAAGGTTTTACCGACACCGGGAATTACCGGCCGGATTCACCGGAGGAGGGGGAGGTTCCACGTTCGGTATTTTGGAGGGGTGTGGTGGGCATACAGATGGTGTACTCGTATCCGTGGTATTCTTCTGATCAACTTTGATGTATAAAACATTTTCATCGGAGTTACAGTTTAAAAGATATTAAATTTCAAAGTTTAATCATTTTAAATTGATTTCTGAATTTTCTTTCACCATTTAAATAGAAACATTATACAAACAGTACCACTGACATGAGGGACCCACATGTCAGCCTCTATAGTTTTATTAATTCATTTTATTTAATTAAATAGGGCATGGGCCCACATGTCATGGAGAGTTTATTTTAATTCAACTAAATCAGGGATTATTAGAGGGTGGGTCCCACATGTCATAGGCTATTTATTTAGCAGATTTATTCAATCTAAACTCTATTTAATGGTAGAGGACCTATTTGCAAATTATAGAAATTTAGAAAGTTATCTGCGATTTTTTTTATTTGCACATATGGCATCATGCTTAATTGTACTAGTTCATCACAGATTTTTGCATATTTGTTATTTTTCTACGAATTAATCGGTGCATCAAATGGATTTGGTTCAATGAGCAAAAACGAAGCTTGATATATCTACTTTCTAACCATACCATTTTTAGATTTATTAGGTTTGGCTTTGTTGCTATTTTGTGGCTAGTAAAAGTGGTACATCAGCAGCTATTAGTACATGCAGTAGAAGTAGTGCACGTTCAGTAGAGCAGCAGCTGGGCATTCAGTTAACAGGCAGCAGCAATTTCAGCACGCAGCAACAAAAGAAGCAGGGGGAACGAGCTCGCACGCTGGAGCACACCGGCGTCCACGGGTGAGGCGAGGCGTGGCCAGGGAGCGGCCGACCATGGCCGAGCGTGGCCACTGGAGGTGTGCGCCGGCGGACGCGACAGCCGTGCGAGCACGCACGGGCGCGCACGGGGGCGTGCAGCGGCGCGGCCGGGTCAGTACGACGGCGGTGGAGGGAACGGCCGCGGCGAGCGGCGCGGCCAAAGGGAGGCAGGGCGCGGCCCAGGCGCCGCGAGCACGCGGGGGGGGGGGGGCAAGGCCGAGCTCGGGGTGGCGCGGCAAGCTCAGCCGGCGCAAATGGCGGCCACGACGGGTACGGCGACCATGGGGACGGGGTTACGGCACGCGGTTCGCACGGGAAAGAGGGGGATCGAATAGGACGCTCACCCCGGAGCTCGTGGGTGCGATCTGAACGCGCGAGGTGGACGGAGACGCGCGGACTCGGGCGGCGCAGCCGGCGGCAGTGGTGGGGAAGACGACCCGATCCCGTCGATGTAGTGGCCTTCGGCATCGAAGAACTGGCTGGGGAGACGAGGACGACAGTGGGTAGCCTCCTGGACGTCACGGGGGAGCTCACGGTGGCCAGTGGCCACGGGCACGACGACGACGCAGCGACGGGCACGAGCGGCTGTGCAAGAATGGGACGTGGGAGAGCGTGGGGAGGGAAAGGGGAGAGTGCTGAGGCGCGATCCACATTTTCTAGGACGCGGAAGATCTTTATCGTGGCGCGAGCACTGTTGCGACACGGCCGTCGGGGTTCGACGGACACAGCGGCTGCGTCGGGTGCGCCATGGTCACAGTGAGACAGGGGAACAGGAAGGAGGTGGCTAGTTGGGCTGGCTGTGGGTTTTGCCCAGGGCGAGTTATAGCATTTTACGATTTTTCTTAATTCTGCTGTCCTCACATTAGTGTCTTAATTTCCTCTGCCAAGTAGTTGGTTTTTGTAAAATCTCTCACCAGACCCAATATTCATATTACATTGTATTGTACTGCTACAAAAAGTGTGGTGCTTCTATAAAGCCATTTGAAATTTCATTTAAACACTAAAGGACTAAAAGGGCCTATATTACTTCTGTTTTACTTATATAAAATAGTTAAACACTTTAATAAATTTCCAATTCACTTATAATGTGACCTACTGATTATTAGGCTTTTAATAAAATTGGTTCCACAATTTTTATACTAACTTTAATTTCCACCTTTACTTTAATTTATCAAGGACAATTTAACATCCCACAATTTTGGGTTTCATCTTTATGTTGGCCTTGGGATCATTCACGATACAAGAATTTATTGTTTAATTATCTTTAAAAGTTTTATCTTGACTGGCACTGGCATTTATAAAGAGGTTGAATTATTTCCGCAGTTGTTTTCAAATCCACCTGAGGGGAATTTGAATGTGATTTTAATCAACGAGGATCAATTCATGGCTAATCACAATTAACCTCAGTGACTTGGCGTTAACCAAAAGTGATTACTGTTACAACCAAGGTGATTAATGTAGCGTGACACCCGGGGCGTTACACAAAGCAATAAACAGTAACGGAGAACATGCAAGAATTACTGAAGAACATAAATATAAAAGATAAGAACCAAATATATTACTCAATCACATACTGAACATAGTCTCATAATCCATCAGATCCCATAAAACTCAGCATAGAAATAGCAGAAAGAATTACATACGTGCCTTGATCATGTAGGGCAGCACACGAGGTCTAATCCATGAAGAACAAAGAGGGGAGGAGAACATCACATAGCTACTGATCACGGACCCATGGTCCAATGTAGACTACTCACGGAGCATCCGGGAAGCGTCCATGGTGGAGGAGAGGCGCCCGGAGGTCAATCCTCCCTCCGGCAGTCTGCCGGGAAGAGGTCTACTGGCGCTCCCGATCATGGAAGCGCGGCGGCGGCGGAACAGAGGCGAGATAACGAAAAAGGGTTCTCTCTTCAGAAGAATCCCATCACGGAGAATATATAGGCGAAGGGTGGCAGCCAGGGGGGCCACCAGGTGTCCAAGCGCCCACTGGCGCGGCCAAGCCCTAGGCCGCGCCACCAGGGCGCCTGGACCCCTGGTGGTGGCCGTCTGGCCCCACCCAGGTGATTCCGGAAGGTTCTTCTGCTCTGATTTTTTATCAGATTTTTCCCGAAATTTTGGAGCACTTTTAATCTTGGGAAAACCTGAAACAGAAAAACAAAAGAAAACAAGAACTGGCACTGTGGTGCACTGAGTTAATAAGTTAGTCCAAATATGATCAAAAGTGTATGAAAGTGTATCTAGATCATAGAAATATCACACAAAACATGCATGGAGCAAGCAGAAATTATAGATACGTTTGGGATGTATCAATCCCGCCCCATTCCGACGTCCTTTGGTGGCGCCCAGCACACCACCGTGACCCTCTCCCTCCGTTCCTTCCTCCCACCATTCCAGATCCATGGCGTGCATCTTCCGGTGGCCAAGCGCAACCCAACCATGCGGCTAGGGTTTCAGCCAGCATGTCGCCGACGTGGATCGGGCTTTGCTTCGATGACTCAGATGAGTCCCTCCACTCCCCCTCATCACATGCCTTACTCTCGGCGTTACCTCATATCGTATCCTTCCCATCTCTCTCCACCGCCACGGTCGCCGACGGACGAAGGATGGTGGGGCGGAAGCGCACGGTGCTGGTGGGCATCAACTACCCGGGAACCAAGGCGGAGCTTAAGGGCTGCCACAACGACATGGCCCGCATGCTCCACTGCCTCGTTGACGGCTTCGGTTGTATCCCGCCAAGTGAATTCCCTCACAATCTCTCTTGGTTCTGTTTCATGTAGCTTGCCTTTTTCTTCAGTGGAATACTCACTGCTCATCCGGGAAGCGTCCATGGTGGCTGAGAAGCTCCTGGAGGTCAATCCTCCCTCCGGTAGGGTGCCGGGACAGGGTCTCCTAGCAGCCCCGATCTTGGAAGCGCGGCGGCGATGGAACAGAGGGGAGATCGCGAAAAAAGGGTTATCTCCTTGAGGGTTTCAGAATACGGGGTAAATATATGCCGAAGGGGGTCTAGGGGGTGGCCACGGGTGCCCAGGCGGCCACCCGGCACGGCCACCAAGGCGCCTGGACCCCTGGTGGCCCCCCTCTGGCCCTACTTCGGGGCTCCAGAAGGTTCCTTTGCGCTGATTTTATATATATATATTTTCCCGGAAATTTTTGGGCACTTTAAGTAATGGGAAAACCTGAAATACAAAAACAGCAGAAAAGATAAACTGACACTGTGATGCACTGAATTAATAGGTTAGTACAAATATGATAAAAAAGTGTATGAAAGTGCATCAAAAGCATAGCAATGTCACCCAAAATATGCATCGAGCAAACACAAATTATAGATACGGTTGGGACGTATCAATGAGGCTAAGAAAGGGTTCTTACCTATGTCACATGGCATTCATCTAAGCAAGATTTAGGGTCCATCACTCCTAATGAGAAAAGACGTATGGATAAGATTCCGTATGCTTCGTCCATCGGGTCTAGAATGTATTCTATGGTATGTACTCGTCCAGATGTTCCTATGGTCTAAGTGCTACGAGAAGATACCAGGCTAACCCAGGTGAGAGCCACTGGGCAACAGTTAAGAATATCATAAAGTACCTGAAAAGGACGAAGGATATGTTTCTGGTTTATGGTGGTGAAGATGAGCTCATTGTAAGGGGTTACACTGATGCTAATTTCCAAACCGATAAGGATGACTTTCGTTCGCAATCTGTTTATTTGTTCATTCTGAACAGAGGTGCAATGAGCTGGAAGAATTCCAAGAAAGAGACGCTAGCTGATTCCACTACAGAAGCCGAGTACCTTGCAGCTTCTGCAGCTTGAAAGGAAGGTGTTTGGATACGGGATTTCATTTCCCTACTTGGTGTGGTTCCAGACTGGGCAAGCCCGTTGGACCTCTATTTTGATAATAGTGGTGCCATCGCACAGGCCAGGGAGCCAAGACATCACCAGAAATCCAAGTACATAGAAAGGCGTTACCATCTTATACAAAAATTCATAGATGATGGTAATATAATGTATGCAAATTACACACGGATGCAAACATTGCTTATCCTTTGACGAAGCATCTCCCCA
Organism: Bromus sterilis; assembly: GCA_950022295.1. NCBI lineage: Eukaryota > Viridiplantae > Streptophyta > Magnoliopsida > Poales > Poaceae > Bromus > Bromus sterilis. The sequence goes on along the minus strand of OX465596.1, from coordinate 149,324,650 downwards.
CGCCGAAGCATGAGGCGCACGTAAGAGCCATTGGCCTTAGATGCCTAATTGATTGACTCTTGTGCAAGAGAGAGACTATTGGAGATATGCCCTAGAGGCAATCATGTTATTATATTATCTCCTTATGTGTTCATGAGTTATCTATATTGTCCTTGAACATCATCCCTGATATGTATCAATAAGTATGTGACTTGTTTGTGAGACTATGTATTCCATGATGATTGTTCTAATGGTCCCTAGTCAATAAGGTTATGCGGACAAATATCCTTGACTAGTATATGATTCGGTTGATGACTATGTTTCACAAGTCATGGGCATGGAGATGCTACCCGATAGTATGGACTTAGTGATGGAGGATCACTGAGTTGGACAGAGACCAACTTTGAGACATAGCGAGATACTGTCATCTGTTAGTATCAATACAATGTATATGCCATGTCTTAGACCTGAGGTCCTCACATGTTCTCGGGATGAGCAATGACTCACTTAGGGTCTATAAAATGCTACATCCTAACTGGGTAGTTATAAAGGTAGCTTACGGGTGAGTCATGATACATGCCTTGAGACATGGTTGATAGAGATGGGATTTGCCCCTCCACCCTGGAGAGATATTCTCTGGGCCCTCTCGAGTGCTAAGATTCAAAAATAATGGCCATGCGACATGGGTTAGGTGTTAACCCGGTTCAGGAATCTGTATCACGGTATCGAGAAGAGAGGTCAAGCTATCACAAGGGTGACAAGTACTCTCCTTGAGCTTGACAACATATATCATGAGGCAAAAGGAATGTTGCATATGTCACTTTGTAATGGTTCGTCTTATGACTTTACGCATATATGGGAGCCGAAACGTTCTGCTAGGAACCTTTACCGACTATCGAACCGGATGCGATCCGGGACGTGTCCATGTGTACGTAAACCTATAGGGTCGCGCGCTTAAGGGGAAAGGAGCCCATTCGGATGTGATCCGAATAGATTATGATGGAGGGTACAAATTGCTTCAAGAGTTGAGGCCATTCCATGGGCGCCTATATAAAGGCTAGGGAAAACCCCGAAGGGGTATGGACAGTCCACAACCCTAGACGCCACTCCACATCCAGGCCGAGCCACCAGACCTAGCAGTCCGCCGCCCGACGATCCTCCTTGTATGTGCGCATCCCTTGGATGCTCTGCACCTGCGGCGCTCGGATGAACTGTTCACGGGACTCTGTTCAGGGGATCGGTACGAGGGATCGATTCGACGGATTTGAGGAGCAGCCGCCGACGTGCATCACCAACTCTCCTTCGGCTGCCGTGACTGCACGTCTAGTGGTAATCCCTAATCACATAGTTCATCCCCAGTAGAAGTGATCTTGGTTGTGCACGGTAGAAATTTTTAAATTGGCGCTAGAATAGCGTACCACGTATCCCAAAAGAAGCATTACCCGGCAGGAGACCTTGTCAATGTTGATGTGGATACAATACGCACAACCACTCTTGAACAACATGTTGCAGCCCGGATTCAGACGCCAACAGGAGCAAAATAAGAATAGGTATGTAATACGGTAGGAAAACTTCGCAAACATCCATAAAAGTCCCGTATTACGTATTTTTGAAAAATTAGGAAAATTCGGAGCCGAAGTGGAGCCAAAGACGAGCTCTAGAGGCTCCAGGCGCCCTGGTGGCGCGGCCTGCTCCCTGGTCGCGCCAGGAGGCCGCCTGGAAGCCCCGGAGTCCGTCTCCGACCCCACTTTGGCTTGTTACCTTCCTTTTGTTGCATAAACTTTTGCTATATATTTTCTCGGATCGTCCCGGCTCTGTATCTTGCGATTTCATGGATTGTCTTTTCGATCTGTTGTTGCCAGGAAAACTTTCAGCAAAACCTAGGTGCCATGGCTTCCCCAATTTCCCCCAAGGAAAAGTTCTTCATCAACGTCATCTACCCTTACATCGCAGAGGTGAAGAGGCATTCTCAAACACTTTGGGTGGAGGATGGTACCCTTCACCAAGAAGATCTGAAGGGGCCTGTCAAGGATGGGAGCACACATGCCAGGCTGGAAAAAGTGGAGCAAGAAGTCTTGAAGTACAAGCTGATGATCGAGCGTGGTGTCGAGTCCAACTTCGGCATCATCACCGAGCTAAAGAAACAACATGAGGAGGAGATGAAGAAGTGCATGGAAGCATATCTGCACTAGAAACCAAAGTGTTCGAGCTTCAAGGACATATCTTTGACCTCCAAAATCAAAATTGTGAGTATGAACTGATGTTTTTGCGCTTGGGTATAGCTGCCGACTACATGATCTAGGAAACAAAATAATCCTATGTGGATGGAGGACGGTTGCCATGGAAACGCTTTTCTGAGACCTACCCGCTGTACAAGAACAGAGATCAAGAGTAAAATCTTCATTGGGTAATGGCATCCCCTTAGCTTGTTCCAAGCTTGGAGGAGTGCCCGGTATCTTTATCTTATCTATGTCGTTTGTGGTCAAGTTTAGAGTCGTATCATGTTTAGGGAAGTTGTCTTATAAATTAGGTGTATGCATTGAGGTCCATCACTCCTTTGTGGAGAGTCATGAATCCGTGAGTGTGTAGTGTCTATGATGGAATATTAATGAGAAGTCTATTGGTTTCTTCGCTGCACTCGGTATTCTCTTCACGCAATAGACCTTATATGATGATTCTTATGGGAGTACTGATCTTATGAATCAGGTATGGCTTTGAAAACTTTATTTAATCTTGGCAAACATAGCTTTGGTCATAATAACAAGCATGAGCGAAATAGCCAAAACCTTTATGTTCTTATGCTTGAAGTGTTATGCTGACAAGGAAGACAACTTGATGATTCATGCCAATTCTTAATGTAGACTTTATACGGTTTTGCATCAAAGTCAACATCATTTGTTTGCTTTTAAAAGCCTTTGCTAGCCAAACCTTGTACTAAGCGGGAATACTGCTTGTGCACCCATACCTTGAAACCTCAACCTTCCAAAGAGTCCACCATAACTTTCCTATTCGTGGTATTTCAATGCCACTCCTAAAGTATATTATTCATGTGCTATCTTTAAACCTTCAAAATAGTATACCCCTTGTTTTGTGCCTCTGTTTTAGCTCATGAGGAAGTAGTAGGTAATTCATGATCTTCTTATCCTGGACAAGTTTTATCTCGGGATGGCATGTATAATCTGCAAACCCCTAATACAAGGAGGGACTGGCATGAGTGCGCCCAGATCGTAAAAGATAATACAACAAACAAACCCTCCTTCGCTCTTTGTTCATGAGAAATCAGAAAACTTTGGCAGTGATAAACAAAGGAGATCAAGGGGATGTGATCGTCCCCACTTGGGAGCCGTTCCTCGAAACATGCCCAGCATGAGAAGTAATTGGGTTATCTACTAGCATTCGTGACGAATTATGCACCTCCCAAAAGCTTATTTTATGATCCTTGGTCATTTAGAAACCTCTAAAAGCTCTAACACATGAGTTTTTCCTACTTCCCTCTACGAAGGGCTAAGCCTTTACTTTTATGTTGAGTCAGTAAACCCACTTCTCTCTATCCCACAAAGAGCAGACACCTTATGTTGACAGAGATGCATGACTTTATATTGTTTCATTGAGAATTGCCATATTACATCTTTGTTGACATTATCATTAACATAAACTAGTTGTTTGTTGAGCCTTGGTACATCAAACATCTTCCTTTGTGTTAGCATTTTCACTTCTTGACAAATAACATGTTCTTTCAAAAGCTTCAAATGATCTCATCAAAATATAAAGGAGTGAGCAAAAGTTAAAAGTTATTAGTTGTTCTTTGACCAAAGGAGATGTTTGCCATGTGATACGTCCCAAACGTATCTATAATTTATGCTTGCTCCATGCATGTTTTGTGTGATATTTCTATGATCTAGATACACTTTAATACACTTTTGATCATATTTGGACTAACTTATTAACTCAGTGCACCCCAGTGCCAGTTCCTGTTTTCTGTTGTTTTTCTATTTCAGGTTTCCCCCATATTAAAAGTGCTCCAAAAATTGGGGAAAATCAGATAAAAAATCAGCGTTCCGGAAGCTTCCGGATTCACCGAAGAAAGGCTAGAGGGGCCCCACCTGGTGCCCAGGCGGTCATGTGGCGCGACCTAGGGCTTGTCCGCGCCGGGTGGTCGCCTGGACTCCTGGTGGCCCCCCTAGTGCCCCCCTTTGGCCCTTATTTATACTCCCGTCGCGAAAACCCTGATTCCAGACCCGTTTTTTCCAGAAGCAATTCTGATCTCCGCCGCCATCACCGACAAGCTTTGGGGGACCAGAATTCCCGTGTCGGCACCCTGCCGGGATGGGGAAGTGGCCTCGGATTGATCTCCATCGTCGTTGCTTCCTCCCTCCATGATGCGGGAGTAGTCCCTCCTCGGGGCTGAGGTTTCTACCAGTAGCTATGTGGTCAATTCTCTCTCCCATTATGTGATCTTCGTTGTGATCATAGGCTATGTTAATCTAGGGTGATCCCATGATATTTCCCCTTACTCTATGTATTGGATTGATGTACTCACTTGATCTTATCTAGTATAATCCCCGAGACCATGGTGACAGCGGTCTATTGGACATGGGTTAGAAGAATATTTTCATGAGTGATTTCCTCTTTTGTGCGTTGATTGAAGATTGAGAGTCTCTTGGTGCTTGTCTTTGACTATCCTTGAGATATGATGTGGTGATTGTGGTACTCTCTTTGGATGGACGCGGTGACATTGGGAAATCCATAGATTGAGGACTACGAACTCTGAGGTGTGGTTTTGTAGCCCTACATAATTCTCTTACTCTCTTGATCACAAAGGAATGACCTCCGAGTACGTCTCCATTGCATGTTTTATGGCAAATATCATGTGATTATACTATGTTAATGTTGTTGGGAGTTTCCACTAGTGAAAGTATGAAGCATAGGCCTGGTTTTCACCATTGTTACACTGTTTGTGCTCACTTTTGTCACATGTTTGCTTGCTGCACTTTTTATTACAGATTTACATTACCTTGCTTTGCCACACCTATCACTCGTATTTTACCATCTCTTCACCGAACTAGTGCACCTATACAACTCCTAGTTGTATTAGGTGTGTTGGGGACACAAGAGACTTCTTGTATCTTAATTGCAGGGTTGCTTGAGAGAGACCATCTTCAACCTCTACTTCCCTGAGTTCGATAAACCTTAGGTCATCCACTTGAGGGAAATTGCTGCTGTCGTACAAACCTCTGCGCTTGGAGGCCCAACATAGTCTACAAGAATAAAAGAGTGCGTAGACATCAAGCTATTTTTGGCGTCGTTGCCGGGGAGGTAAGGATTGAAGGTATATCTTTAGGTCTTGCAATTAAATCTTTTTGTTTCTTGTTTTTATTTTCACTGGTTAGGCTTTATGGAAAAAACATGAGAGAGCTTTATGAGCTCTACCTTGAATTAGGACATGAAGTGTTTGAAGAGAAAATAAAAAAACCTATGGAACTTTATTTGCACTATCTTCATGATTATAATGTTACTACTATGTCTTCTTTGAATACCTTTGATGCTAATGATATGCAAAGTTATAAGCTTGGGGATGCTATGTTTGATGAAGTTGTTCTTTTTAGCCCCCAAAGTTTTGATGAGGAAATTTATTTTGATGATACTTTGCCTCCTATCTATGCTGATTATTGTGATGACACTTATGCTATAAAGAATAAATGTTTGCAAATGTATCACGATAAGAATGATTCATGTGATAGCTATTTTCTTGAGTTGTTCGCACTATTACTAATGAGAAGGATTTTGCTTATGTGGGGAGTAATAAATTTTCTATGCTTGTGGATCATGATAAGAATTTTTTATGTGATACTTATATTGTTGAGTTTATTCATGATCCTACTGGAAATTATTATGATAAGGGAACATATGCTTATAGATATTTCAATAATATCAAGTTCGCTCTCTTTATGTTGCAGGTTTTGAAGTTGCACTTGTTTTGCCTTCCTGTGCTAATATCTTTATGCTTCAATGAGTTATTTCTCTACAAGATACCTTTGCATAGTAAGCATGTTAGACTTAAATGTGGTTGGTATTTGCTTCTTGATGCTCTCTTTTATTCTTCAACTCTTATGCCTAAGAGAGCATCATTAAAATCTTAAGCCTATCTTTATGGCTATAAAGAAAGAGCTCTAGGGAGACAACCCTTGTTATCTTTACTTTCTGTTTTTAGTGGTCTTAATGATTGTTACTACTGTAGCAACATAATTGTATCTTTATTTTCAATCTTTGTGCCAAATTTAGCCTCATATGATAAGGGAAGAAAAAGTTGTGAGATGCTGTCCAGAAAACAGATTCTGTCTACGTGACGGAAAATCGGAACAAATCAACAGTGCATATTTTTGAGCTGAATTTTTTACACAGCATGCTCTATACAATTGTGAAACTTTCGTATGTTTTGAGTTTATTTATTTGAGTTGCAGAAGTACCCCAAAAAATTATTTACTACCTGGTGTTCTGTTTTTCACAGATTTTTCCACGTTTTGTCTTACCTTACTTTTGCAAACCTTAAGCTTGCTTTTTATTTGCAATTTTTTTTGTCAATCTTGAGAAACAGTAGCTCTTCAAGAATATCTTTATATCCAGTGGGGAAAAATATTTTATTAAGGGTACTAACCTCTGTAATAAGCTTATGATGAGTTATGTATGAAGGGAGTTTTCAAGTGTGCGATGAAAGAGAATGTAAGAAGATCCGGGAGTGTCAATCTCTCAAGCTTGGGAATGCCCCCGTGCATCCCCTTCTCCATCAACAATCATCAGTTCGTCCTTCGTCTCACTATATTTTTATCACTTCATGCATTATGTGCTATGCTTGGAGCGTCTCGCTCTTAGGTTTAATTTTTAGTTTTATTTAGCTTTGCTTGTTGTTCATAACAAGTTAGACCCCATCTTACTTTGTGTGGGAGAGAAACACGCTCCACTTCAATATAGAACACATCATAGGATTTTCATGCTTATCTTTCTGCTGTTGTGTGTTCTATATCTTTTCGTAGCTACTACCATGTTTAGTTTTAGTTTTAGTTTGTGTTTAGCAAGAGCCTTGGCTTTTGTTTAGTTTGTTGCTGGAACTCTATTTAGTTTTCATGTTTATCTTGTTAAGAGAGTTGGTTGTTGCACTGAGTCGTGTCTTGTCTTGAAAGTAGGTAATTCAGGTTGCTATTCAATTGTAGTAGTAACTAAAGGGTTCGTTGCATAGAAAACAAAAAATTTCCTACGATTGCAACTGCCAAGATCACATCTAGGAGATAACTTGTAACGGTTTGAGAAGGACTCACCCTCGAAGACCAAAAGCTTTAACGAGAACTATTCTCGTGGGTGATGTAGTCGAACACTCGCCGACCTCAAGGTCGTGATGAAGACTTGACGCCACGAACGGGCAGCGTCTCCGTAGTCGGTCACACGTACAGATCAGTGACGACCTCCGCCCCTTGCTCCAGTTGGGCAGCGGAAGTAGTGGATCCTCGGGAACTCCAGCAGCACTACAACATAGTGGTGGTGGTGGTAGAGAAGATCTTGAGCAGGGCTTCGCCTAAGCACCGTACTCGTGAAACTGGATCAGCTAGCAAGGGGAGGAAGATGCCAACCAAAGGGCATATGAGAGATGGAGGAATTGGTGACTAGAGGGGTCTCCACCTCCTCCTTTTATAGGAGAGGGGGCAGCACCCAAGGCGCCCCAAGAGGTGCCCCCACCTCTCCCCTCTTGATTGCTAGTGGAGTCTCCACTCACACATAATCAAGTGGCACTTTCTCCCATTTAACCTCCACTCAAAAACCAAAGGTCTTCCAATTAAAACTCCTTTTAATTCACTTGTTTAATGTCACTCAAATTAATGAACACTTCATTTAATGAGTACTTCATTGATGAACACTTCATTCAATGAACACATTAACAATTATCCCCTTGCACTATTTCGATATTCCGAAACTATTTCGGCAATTTTATCGAAACAATCCTTGTGCTGTCCTGTGTTGTCCAGTATTTTCTCCTGCGTTCCGTATCCACTTAAAACACGTCGATGAACCTTAAGTGTGTCACCCTACGGTTCGTGAATAAAATGGACATGACCGAGACTCCTCTCAGATCAATAATCATCAGCGAGATCTGGAGATCCATAATGACTCCCACTTACTCAACGATGAACTAGTGATCGTGTGAACCATTACTCCGTAACCAATTCCTTTTGTCTCGCGATATTTTACTTGTCCGAGATCCGATCATTTGGTATCATCCATACCTAGTTCGATCTCGTTACCGACAAGTACTCTTTACTCGTTCCGTGATATAACATCCTCGTGAGCCAGTCACGTGCTTGCAAGCGATGTCAATGTGATATCACCGAGAGGGCCCAGAGTATATCTCTCCGTCATCTGGATGGACAAATCCCACTCTTGATCCACGAGCCTCAACTAACACTTTCCAAGTACCCAATGACACCTTTATAATCACCCTGTTACGTTGTGACGTTTGATGGCATCAAAGTACTCTTCCGGTGTCAGTGATTGACGTGATCTCATGGTCTAAGGATTAGGGTTACTTCGTGAAAGTTTGATACAGCAATAGAAACTTTGATGACATGATCGTATTGCTATAACTACTGTGGGTGTATGTTCATCACATCATTCTCCAATGATATGACCTTGTTATTAACGACATCCAATGTCAATGATCAGGAAACCTTGATCATCCGTTAATCAACAAGCTAGTATAAAGAGAGACATTACTAGGAACCTTTTCTTTGTTTATTAAACACACATGTATTAACGTTTCCGGTTAACACAATTATAGCATGAAAATAAACATTTATCATAAACATGGAATAAGATAATAACCACTTTATTATTGCCTCTCGGGCATATTCCCTTCAGTAACTTGCAATAGTTTTGAGGTATTGTTGTGAGTAATGGTTGAACTTTTGGTGTCAAGAGCTCTAGCCTATTAGTGATAGGTGTCGTATTTTGGGCAATCCGTATTTATTTTCAAAACCTACAAAACTAGCTGAGAACTCTAGCTAGTAGACGGATCGCTAATCTTTTGAGGGATCGGATATTAGAGTACACTCATGTACCATGAGTCGAGGATGCGCAAGGATAACCAAACCCCCATACACTCCTCCTCGGGGTACTTGTCTCTTTGTGAACCTCCTCATTAGATTGAGAGTTACTAATAATAAGTGTATGAGTTCTTAGGACTAATGTAAGTATTGAAAGTTGACATTTCCACGTCCTCATATTTGCTAGCCTCTCCTGTGCCGTGCATTGCCTCCTTCTCACTCCGAGAGTTGGCATCCACCTTCGCCGGTACATTCAAACCCTTGGCATGATACGCTCTGTCATCATAAACCTCCTCATATCTTTCCTCAAAACAGCCACCATACCTACCTATCAAGGAATTTCCATAGCCTTTTCGAGATATATTTCCATCCAACATCCACCTCTTCATGACTTGATCTTCATGCCATACATGTTCCTGCTACACTGGCAGAGGCATACATTGCATACATCATGATAGCTACATCTTCTTTATGTTTGAGTATCTTGTAAAGTGTGAAAGATCTTCTATACCTTCTTGTAAAATAGAGTGTTGCCCTTAAGTGAGGAAAAGATCCCAAAGTGGACAAAATAAAAGATCCCAAAGATGACAAATGAGAGTTAAATAGAAAGAGCCATTGAGGCCACCAAAAAAATACAAAAAATAGAAAAAAGAGAAAAATAAAAATAAAAAGAGAGAAAGGGGCAACAGTACTATCCTTTTGAAAGATCCACACTAGTACTTTCTCTTATCCTTGTACTCCATAGAGATGATCATTCATGAATATAGCTATGTGGGGACCTTCACACTATAGAACTTGCCTTGCATATTCCAAGGATGAGACTCCTCAAAAGAGCTCTAGGTCTTCATGAGCGAGAAAGTTAGATTCACCCCCACTAGTTCCATTGGAGAGCTTTTTAGCTCATATGTGCATCCGTTGCATGGCAATCCCTACTCCTCACATCATATCAATCATTTGGCCTACTCGCCTATGATTGTCCTCATTGATGTGAGCCTTTCTCACCCTTTTTGTCTTCCTCCTCCACCATACTTCTCTCTTTGCCATCCTAAGTGTCAACTCTCGTGCTTACGCTCATCCATTGCATGAGTGATCAAAATGTCGAAAAGGAGTGTGACGAGGGGGTGAACCCACGACTCCTGCGTGTGAGGATACATGGTGCATACAAAGACAAGAGGCCCGCTGGAAGCTTCGACAGGCCCACGACTGGCCCGCTCCAAGAACCTACGTAGGAGTCCGCGATGAATATCGCAGACACGACTTGACATTTAAGGCAAGGATAGAATTAGGAAAACACCTCTGTAAACCTGAGACGGACTCTCCGCTAGTCTAGTATATAAAGGCTGGGAGGGGGGACGTCTCAGGACATCTAATCTACAATCATCACCTCTAGTCTTGTGCAAACTCGCCTAGACTCCCACTGTAATCGCCCCCTCACATAATACTATCGAGCAGGAAGTGCTTCTCCTGTTAGCCGACGAGTATCGCCAACCTGTTCTCTCTATGATCTAACCCAGGGTCCCTGACCATCGGATTTGCGAGGCCGATCCTCGTCAATTGGCGCTGACCGTGGGGACTGCAAAGGTTGGAATCCCGATCTCGGCGGTCCATTCTCCAGCAAGTCGCAACTCAAGGACTCGAACAAGATCCAGCCCACTCGAGGAATTCAAATTCGTCGCAAACCTCTCCATCACTCCACCAGGATCGCTCGGCCCGCAGCGGAATCTAGTCCAATATTTCGGCGACTGCCATAGTCGTCATCGACGGAAAAGAACTCGGTGATCCAGAAGTCGAGCACAAGCCACGACAGCGAAGCCAACCAGGACGGTGGAACAAGCACAAGAATTCCGTGAATGAATACCACTCGAGGAGTCGCATCATGTGACAGAAGCCTCGCCAGCCACTCGAAGACCCGCCGCCACCCGGACACCCGCCGCGGGACAGGACAGCGACTCCGAAACCCAGACCGGCGAATACTACGACCTAGATTGAAGACCAGACGAATTCGCCAAATTCATTCGGAACCACTCGATCAACGACGGAATAGAACTCGAACCAAGGTTTCACTCCTGTGACGCCCCCAAAATCAAATCGTGTACAGTAATCATACACGCAAGGTACACGATCGAGATTAGGGACTCACGGTGAGATATCACAACATAACTCTACAAATAAAATAATACAAGCTATTTAATACAAGCCATGGGCCACGAGGGCTCGAATACAACAGCTCGAGAGCACAAAGTTAGCGGAAGCAAAAGTATATGAGTACAGACACAAGAATACAAGGTTGCCTTAAGAAGGCTAGCACAAATAACAACAGATCGAAAAGGCGAGGCCTCCTGACTGGGAGCCTCCGAAACTACTCCTGGTCCTTGTCAGCGGGGGTCTCGATGTAGTAGTATCTGCCTAAGGGAACTCCTGCTCCGGGGCTCCAACGTCGACTGCAGCGGCCGATCAGGCAAAACATAAAGGGGGAAATAAAGCAAAGGTGAGTATCTAGTATACCCGCGAGTCTTACGTCCGCTACTAAGCATTATGCATTGTATCAAATGGAAAGGAGAGGCTGTATATAGTGGACTACAAGATAGAAATCAGAATAAGGATAAGAAGCTAGGCCTACCGAAGACTAGCATCTTCCGACGATGTCTTGCAGCATGAGAAGAGAAACAACCAACAGTTCAATAGCAGAAATGTAATAACAATGCAGCAGAAGTTGCTGCAGCATTGTATAACAGTAAGTTGTAATAATTAATAATAATAATGCCTCTGAGTTCCCTTCCTCGACTCCCTGCGAGGAAGAAGACCCGGAACCATACAGTTTAATAGTAGTAGTTTCTAGTGGTAAGATCCAGCTTCAGCATAAAGCGTCCTGTTACCGTGGACACGGCTATTCGAATAGATTAATCTTCCCTGTAGGGGTGCACTGGCGTGACTCTACGACGCTCGGATCTCCAGGATGGCGGGAACCTTGTTAGGGAACGCTCCACCAAAGCTATCCAACACAAAGTAGCCCATCCTTCGGCAATCAACAAAGAGGTCATCCGCCGGACTATATCCTATGTACGCCGGGCTTTGGACCCTAACCCTAACGTACTCCTGCACGGTGCGTGACTGGCTGGTGAAGCAAAATCAAAACAAATAAAAATACACCGCTCGAGCAAGAGAATACAACACCACTTCCCGGCAATCAGCCCGCGATACTGCTGACGTCTGAAGACCCTCGAATGAGACTACGATGCAGGGGAGCCCACACTCCTCGTCCCACGTGTAGGTAGTGCGTACAAGCCAAAAAGGCTACTCAAGACATCCGCCGAACCATTTAACATTTTAATTATCAGCGTGACAACCGTTATCGTTGCCTCGACTTAACCGACCCGCGGTTAACAACAGCAGTCAGGACCACCAGTACATCGGTGCCTGCCCTGTCATCCCACCAAGTCACTGCGGTTACCAACAAGGTGAACCGTCTCCTTACCTTGTCTCGCGTTTTCTCTTGGTAGAGCTCGACTTTTCGTAGTTTGGTAACTCTCGCGAGATACGAACAGGGTCCAAGCACGCCAGTAACGTCGGTCGTACCCTCCCCGTCGTTCCCGACAATATAACTCTCGCGGGCACCATTGGGTCGCCCGACTCTTACCTTCAAGGACACCAGTTGGTTCGAGTGCCTACCATTAAGTGAAACCAGGAGGTATCACCCTCGATGGCACACTTAAAGCGGTTCGACAGAGACGTCAGCGAAATGAACTAAAGAGGTAAACCTCGTATCATCCTGGTGATACTACACTACTGAGCCGACGAGAGTGAAATACGAGTTCGTCCACTCGCAATTCAAACTCGAAGCGAATGGGCAGAGTCTCGCCGTTGTAGGTTCCCTAGGGCGTCTGCATTGAATCGTACATGTAGCAGTTGTATATATTTGTATCCGCGTCACTCCCCTGAGTGGCCATGACCCGCTATCTAATCCTAGCTAACAATGCGCAGGGCTCACTGCTGAATATAATGTATAGATATAGCAGGCAGCATAGGATAAGGATGGTACAACAAGGGGCGAAAAAATCAGGCTATGCAATTGAATAGGATTGTAACGTAGCAGCAGAAGTAACAATGCCTAGTGCAAGAAAGTACGGAAAAGATAGGCGATATATGGGGAAGAGAATGGCTCTGCTTGCCTGGAAGCTCGCGGGTGGGGGTACGGTCGTCGTCGACGTAGTCGATCGCAGGGGCATCGACATCGGTCGTCGGGACTACCGGACAATAAGAAGGGGAAGAAACAATAAATACACAACAATAATAGTAATATGAATAAAAGACATGGCAAACGCAATGTTAACGGTGTTCTAACGCAGTGCAACGTGTTACACTCGGAGCGGGAATTCATCCGGGGATGAACTGCCAGCTCCGGGTGATCACCGGACAGGGTGTCCGGGGGGGGGGGGGAAGGGATCATGCCGGAGGTGTCGTGGACATCCATCAAACGTATGGAGGGTGTATCCGTGTTAGTTGAGCTATTCTGAACAACTTTCGTGTTCAGAATGAATTCATCCAGATACTTTAACAGTACCGGACAAATCATCGGACAAACGGTCCGGAGGGGGATGGTTCGATGTTCGGTATGTTAGAGGGGTGTGGTGGACCAACAGACAACGTATCTGTATTTGTTATATTTTTCTGATCAATTTTGATGTATAAAGTTTTTAAATCTGACTTACGGTTTAAAAGATATTTAAATTCAAAGTTTTAATTCAATTTTAAATCATTTCCTGAATTACTTTATTATTAAAATAACAACATTATCCATAACAGTGGAGTTTGACCAGTCAACTGACATGTGGGTCCCACATGTCAGCCTCTGGTTATTTATAAAAATCATTTTGATTAATTAACCAGCACCTGGTCCCACATGTCATAGAGAGTGATAGTAAAATGATTTATTAAAACTAAATATTCCAGTGGGGCCCAGGTGTCATAGAGACAGATTTAATCTAACAGGGGGTTAAGTGGGGCTGGGACCCACATGTCATAGATACATGTTTAATTAAGCAATTTAATTAACCAGGGAATTATGTTAATGGCCTAGGGCCCAATTGTAAGTCTCACAAGGGGGGAGTTATCTCCTTAACAATTCCATTAGGGGCTAATTACAAAGGTGGGGGGGCACCCGTCAGTGGGACATCCCCACCGGCTGTTAAACACAGCACGGCGACGGCGAGGTCCGACCACGGCGACGGCACACCAGAGTCGTGCTTCGGCGACCGTGGGCACGGCGGAGGGCTCCAAACGACGAGGGTTCGGATCGCGCGTCAACTGGCACAAGCAGCGTGGGCTGGGGCAGGCGGTGCTCGCCGGAATCGAGCCCGCCGCGGCGACCGGAGCACGGTCTCGGCGGCCAGAGGCTAGGGGGCTAGTACAACGCAAATGGGAGGAGGGAAGGGAGGCCTGAGCTCACCAGGGAGCTCGGGGGAGCGCTCGGTGAGGCCGGCGGCAAGGACGACGAGGAAATTGGCCGCCGGTTGCCGGTGACCGAGGCGGAGGGGAGTGGCGCGATTGCGAGGTAGCGGTGGCTCCAAGTCTCGATTCTCTGGTGTAGCCAAAGGAGGCGACCACGGCGAAGCCCATGGACAACGCGGCGCAGCCCCAGGCGGACGGGGGACGCGTCCACGGCGACGACGCTCCGGCAATGTCCGCAGCGCGGGCTCGCGCACAGTGAGGACAGACCACGAGGGGGTGACGGGAGAAGGAAAAGAGCGACGGCTAGGGTTTCCTGGGAGGGGGTCGCGGGGCTCTGGATCTTATCCCCCGACGGCAAGCCGTCGATGGCTGCCACGGCGACCACGGCGTGGCCAGCCGGGGGATGGCTACCACGCATGCCATGAACAGGGAGGGAGATGAAGTGGGAGGGAGCTGGGCTGGGCTGTAGGGTGGGCTTCGCCCTAGGTGAGGGATAGGGAGTCTTCCCCCTTTTTTCTTTTTATATTTTTCTTTTCTGCGATTTCTTCTTTGTAATTAATTTAAATACATAGACATTTTTGTTAAGCATGAAAGATGCTCCAAAATTATTGTTGCACTATAAGCCACTGTAACAAAATGTCTTGGGCACAAATAAAATCCTTTAATATTTTAATTAAATATTAAATGATTAAAATGGAATAAACAAGCTACTATTTTGATTGTTTCAATTAATTTAGAGATTAATAAAATCCGAAAATTGTTGTAACATGGTCCACTGAATATTTGTGATTTTATAAAAGTAGTTTCACAATTTTTTTGGAGAAAGTTTATTTTGCACTTTGGTTTTAATATTCCACCAAAGGCAATATGAGCATTTGATTTGAATTCAACTCAAAGGAAATTGACTTGAGCTTGGAATTGTTTTGATTCATGATGACCAAGATCCATGATCACATTGCATTCAACAATATCAAAAGGAGAAATTGAATTTGAACTGAACCAAGTTGATCAAAACAAAATTTTGATCCAGGCCATTTTGAGCAAGAGAGATTATCAACAGTGATTATCAACAGTGATTACCAACATTAATCCTGATTACTGTAGGTATACTGTAGCGTGACACCCTGGGTGTTACAACTCCCTCTCAGAAGACCTCTCGCAGTCATTCCAAGTCATGCGAAGAAGAAGGCACGCCGGCTCAAGCAAGCTCCCTGCCAAAGAACAACTGGATGGACCGTGTACAATCCATTGTTTTGAGGACGATTGGGGACGCCTTTGAGAAAGCCACGCCCTAAGAGAGTGTCGTCTATTCGATGAACTCTCCAACAGCCTCAAGGAGGAGAAGCAACGCGAAGCCAAACGGACCCGAGGAATCGAGCAGTCGCCAACACCAAATACGAAAGAGAAGTATCCTGCATCACACGGACGAATCTGCAGGATCCAAGAAGGGAGACCCCCCAAAGCAAAGCAGGACGCCCACACACTGCAGACCCGAACAGCCGAGGGCCTCCAAACAACAGAAATCTACCAACTGTATGGCGCAGAAACCAACATCACCTTCTCACAAAGGGACCACCCAACCGCAATTCCAAGACCATGTTAGAACCCTCTGTTAGGTAATGTGCTAGGGTTAACCAGTACTCCTGCATCATGTCAAAAGTTTAAAAGAAATCTTTGAAATCAAAATCAAAAGCAAAATGGGAGAAGGAACCCCCCCAGATGAATTAATTCAAAAGGCCAGATAAAAATCTTCTCCAAAAATTCATGTTAGAATTTTGAAAAGTCTTATAAATGAGTGTGATCACATATCAAGTGATGTGGCACCCACCCCATGCTCATGGATTTTTCAAATATTCAAACAGTGCCTTGGAATTAATTAAAAACCCTATTTGAGTTAAGATTCAAATTATTTGAATTTTAAAAATGTTGAAACTTTATAAGTGGCTAGTCTATATTATTATGAAGCCATATAAATTTTTTCAGCATTTAATAAAATGCTTAGCTATTTTATTTAGCTAAACAAAACAAACTACAGAAAAGAAAAATAGAAAAAGAAAACAGAAGCTTACCTCTCGCCCAGGGGCGAGGCCCACTCACCTCAGCCGGCCCAGCCCACCTGGAGGGGGTACATGCGCCTTCTTCCCCTCCAGGCAGGCAAGCACCTCGCCGGCGGGCGCCGTGGGCACGACAGGCAGCTGCCTGCCTGCCCCGAGCCTTATCTCCTCGCCTGGAGACGTCTGGGAGACGTCCCGATCCCTTTCCCTCCCTCCAGAACCATCTCCCCCTCCTCTCTCGCCCGTTCCGCCGACACCCGTGTAGATCGCCGGAGCGCGACGCCGAGCACACACAGCCAACGGCGACGAGAGCCTTCACCGACCTGTCCCCCGTGATAACCATCAAGCGCTAACTCAACCTGCAGAAGATGGCGAGCAAGGCGCCTCCATAGCCAGCGAATTCGAGCTCGAGCCGCCGCCGGAGCCGAAAGAGATCGACATCGATTTCGTCGCCGTCGAGCCACCCCAGCCCTCTCCACCACCTCCGTTGAGTTCCTGGTGAGATCACGGTCAAAACCCCTAACCTCTCCCCCTTGATTTCTTCCTCTGTCACCGTTAGCCATGGTCGCCGGAGTACCGAGCCTCCACGGTTGTCATCGGCGAGCAACTGCTATGCAAGCGAGCCTCCAAGCCTGTCCGTCGTCTTCGCCGTGACCTCACGCATCGAACGAGCTAAAGCTTGTTGGATTTGGAGCACTGTGGTGACGTTTGCCTCTTCCCCATGTCTCTGTTGCCGCCGGCGAGGTCACCGCCGTCGCTGTGGTCATCGTCTTGGACACCCGCGCGCACCAGGTGACGTGCGAGCGCATGGGCTACGTCCCTGTGGTCTCGGCGTAGCGAATGGTGGCCAGGAGAGGGAGAAAGCAGAGCGCCTCCGCTTCTGTGACGCCGGCGTTTAGCCGCCGGCAGCCCCGCCGACGTGGCCGTGCTTAGGGACTTAACCCCACCTGGGTTAAGTGACCCTAGGTCACTGCCAAGTGGGCCCAGTGGCTTAATTAAGCCACTGGTTAAATAAACCAGTAGGGATTAGCCCCCTGAGTCACTGACACCCCTGGCCCACATGTCAGCCCCCCCCCAGACGCCAGCATGAGGTCATGCTGACGCAGTAAACCTTTTCCAGAATTTAAAATGATTTAAAGAAATTCCAGAAATTGAAGAAAATAGCTCAAACTTTGGAAATTCATAGAAAATTCATATTAACTCCAAATTGTACAAATAATATATGAAAAATGATCAGGAGAAAATAAGCTATCCAAAAATCCAACTTTCAACTATGTTTGAGTTGATTTTAAAATGGGACCAGTAGCATATGTCATTTGATTTATTTGGAATTTATTCAAATTCAATTCAAATGATTTTGCACCTTGGACCATGGAAATATGCTATATTTCAACCACACATCAGAGGCATATCATACACAATTGAAGATGATTCAAATTGATCAAACCATGTCACATATAACTTGACTAAGTTTGAATTCAAATTGGAGTTTGAATTTGCAATTCAATTTGCAATATACTCCATTTAAATGGAATTGCCTCACACATCAAAGAATATACATCAAGATTCAACCTTCCATCATGTGATTGTGCATTGTATTACTTTGCTACCTTGTTTATTGTTTGTCGAGTAGAGGTGGAACCGGAGCAGGAGGCTGCCCCCTTCGTTGAAGACCCCGAACCCGAACCTCGTCAACAAGGCAAGCAAACCCCCATTTATCATGTCGATAAAATCCCACTTCCCTCTCATGTCTCGCTTATGCATTGTTTAGGATGATTACCATGTTACGTTTCTACCGCATAGATGAACCCATTCCTTTGCATGACCTATCATTTATCACAGTAGTAGGAAAAACCACAATCCTAGAAAATGTAGGAGTTGATTGATATCATGTGGCCCCTACAACTTATACTGCTTATTGCATGCTTAGAGTGGTACCATGATGATACTTTGTGTGAGTCGGGATGGTAGTGATCATGATGATGATGGTAGAAAAGTGTTGGTGAATCGACCCTAATACAAGGTGAACGATGAGAGGCTGTGTAGGAGTACATGGTGGGTTGTCTCGTTGAACACCGCCCTAAGTCCGAGTTCTTGTGTGGTGATCCAAGATGAAGAGTACAACCACACATTGGGCTCACTGACCCCTCTCAGCTTACTAACTCATCCCCTTCGATGTCCAGATGTCGCAATAGTTCGGAGTTCTGGTAGGTCTGTGGCCTGGATGCTAAGTGAGAGAACGACTCATCCGAGACCGGCTTATGCACCACGCACACATCAGTTGGGTCCACTTCGGTAAACTGGACGGGTTCACGATAGTGGTAACCAACCCAAGTAGGCGGATTTCTCGGACTAGATCGGCTATGAGGTAACAGCTCGAAGAGATAGCCATGGCAACAGACAGAAGCGTATTTCCACTAGCAAGCAGAAGTGAGTCAAAAGAATTCAATCGCGACTTCAGCATCGACAGCGACACATTCACCCGCCAAGTTCACCCAACGGACAAGGACAAGACAGTTCGAATCTACGCGCACCTCCCAGAAGGACAAGCTGCTGCCCTCATGACCTTGCTCCACCAAGAGTGGAAATTTTTCTCCTGGTGCCCGGCTGACATGCCCGGAATACCAAGAGAATTTGCAGAACATGCGCTGCATATACTTCCAAACACCAAACTGAAAAAGCACGTGTTGCGCCGATTCTCAGAACCCAAGCGCAGAGCAATTGGAGAAGAGATTAATCGACTAATCGACGCGCAATTCATTCAAGAGACGAAGAAGGCCACCTGGATCGCAAACCCATTCTTGGTACCCAAAAATGACACAGACGTACTACGTATGTGCGTCGACTACGGGCCCTTCAACAAACATTACCCGAAGGACCACTTTCCCCTGCCAAGGATAGACCGGATAACCGACTCCACCGCAGGATGTGATACGTCCCAAATGTATCTATAATTTCTGCTTGTTCCATGCATGTTTTGTGTGACTTTGCCATGTTTTGCTTGAACTTTCATACACTTTTGAACCTATTTGGACTAACCTATTAACTCAGTGCACCTAGTTGCCAGTTTCTGTTTTCTGCTGTTTTTGTATTTCAGGTTTTCCGGCCATTAAAAGTGCTCCAAAAATTCCGGGAAAAATATATAAAAAAATCAGCGCAACAGAAGCTTGTGGAATCACCAAGAGAGGGAAGGGGGCAACCACCAGGCAGCCAGGAGGGCAGGTGGCGCGGCCCCATCCTGGGCCGCGCCAGGGACCCTCCTGACGGCCTCGTGGGTCCCCTCGACGCCCCCTTCGCCTATATTTACCCCTCGGGGTGGAAACCCCTAATACGGACTCCTCTTTCGCGATCTTGCCTCTGTTCCGCCGCCGCCGCCGTTTCTAGATCGGGGCTGCCTGGAGAAGCTGCTCAGGCACCCTGCCGAGAGAAGCTACCCCCTCCGGGAGACCCTCCATAGCCATGGACGCCTCCCGTATGTACCGTGAGTAGTTTCCCTTGGACCATGGGTCCGTGACCAGTAGCTATGTGATCTATCTCTCCCCCTTTTGTGCTTCCACTTTTGCGTCCTCGTGAGCTGCCTCACATGATCGAGGCATCTATGTAATTTCTGTTGTTGCTATGCTGAGTTTGTTGGGATCTGATGGATTATGAGACTATGTTCAGATTGTGATGACTAATATATTTGGTTCTTCACTTTTATATTTTGTTCTTGAGTAAATTCTTGCATGTTCTCCGTTGCGGTATTTGCTTTGGCCAAGTATTTTATTTGCAACTCCAAGAGAGAGCGTTATGCTCGATTGTGGGTTCATCCCCTTGATGTCTAGCTTGAGTGACAGAAACATGAGACTACGGGATGTGTTGTTGCCACCAGGGATAAAACAACGGTGCTTGTACCTGCGGGTGCAAGGATTGTTTACTTTACGCATAGTTCTTTTAATGCAGTTGTCTGTTGCTTTGAGTTTACACTTTGGGTGGGATTCACAACTTAATACCAGCGAGATGTTCTGGATAGATATCTCAAGGTGGATGATTCGTAGTAGATGCAGATGGATTTCGGTCTACTTACTTTGGCGTACTGCCCATTTCTTTTGAGCCCTTCCTTTCTTTGCAGCATAGTTAGCATTGCGGTGCCTTCATAATCATGTCAATTGCCCAACTATGATTTGTTTACCTCGCTAGCACTTTTATCGTCTTTTGGGAGAGAGACATCACTAGTGAAAATCAAGGGACCCCGGTCCATCTTCATATCACTGTTTACACCCTTATTACTTTCAGTCTTTTCTTTCAGTTGCCACTATTATTATCTCTTGCGTTGATCCTTTGTAAACAGCAAGGCCGGAGGAATTGACAACTCCTCTGTACTCGTTGGGAGCAAAGTTATTTGTATCTGTGTGCAGGTCCAGGTGAAGCTAGCAACCTCGGCGCCATTGTTCACTTTACCACCTTCTTGTATCCTTCGGAGTCCTACGGGAGACAAACCTTGGTATCTTTGCCAAGGGAAAACTTGCCGCTGCACTATATCTCACTCTGCACTTGGGGTAACCAACGAGGCTTGAAGAGTATTAACACTCTCTTGCCATCAGCAAGTTTTCTGGCGCCGTTGCCGGGGACTCCAGTCTACAAGAGAGGGGAGTTGCACACTGTCTTTTATCTTTGCTTTTTAGTCTTGTTAGTTTACCTTTCAGTTTTTACTTTTGTGTCCTTAATCAAAAATACCAAAAATACCTATTGCTACTATGGGTTCCAATGAAAACACTAAGTTGTGTGACTTCACTAGTCACAACAACAGTGACTTTATCTGCACTCCTATTGCTCCACCTGCCACTTCAGCACCTTCTTATGAGATTAAACCTGCTCTGCTTAACCTTGTCATGAAAGATCAATTCTCAGGAGCAGGAGAAGATGCTGCCTTGCACGTAAACAACTTTATCGAGCTCTGCGACATGCAGAAGTAAAAGGAAGAGGATGGAGACATCGTCAAGCCGAAGATTTTTCCTTTCTCTTTGAGAGGAAGAGCCAAGGAGTGGCTACAATCTTTGCCCAAGAACAGTATTGATTCTTGGAGTAAATGCAAAGATTCTTTTATAGGGAAGTACTATCCCACTGCTAAAATTATTCAATTGCGGAGTAACATTATGAATTTCAGGCAATTGGATAATGAATACGTTGCTCAGGCTTGTGAACGTATGAAGATGCTTGTCAAGAACTTCCCCACACATGGACTGACTACCTGGATGGTTATCTAGACTTTTTATGCAGGCCTGAACTTCACCTCGCGGAACCTGTTAGATTCGGCCGCGGGAGGAACTTTTATGTCAACCACGCTTGGTGCTGCCACAAAGCTACTTGATGAGATGATGTTGAACTACTCGCAATGGCACACCGAGAGATCTCCAACCGGTAAGAAGGTAAACTCTGTCGAGGAGATCTCCTCTTTAAAAGAAAAGGTTGATCTTATCATGTCTCTACTTACCAAGCAAACTTCTATTGATCCTCAAGATGTTCCTTTAAATTCTTTGGTTGCTCAGGAGCAAGTAGATGTCAATTTTGTCTCTAGAACCAACTTCAACAATAATGCTTATAGGAGTAACTTTGGTAGCAACAATCCTAGGCCTTTCCCATCCAACAACTATGGGAACAACACTTATCCTACCACCAGAAACTCCACTTCAGAACTAGAGACCTTGCTCAAAGACTTTATCACTACCCAGAAAGCCTTCAACAAGAGTGTGGAGGAGAAATTAGATAAATTAGACAATCTTTGTTTGAAGGTAGACAACTTAGCCCTTGTTGTTGAGATGTTAAAAATTAGAACCTCTCCCCTTGAGGAGAGTAAGGTCACTCCTATTAATGCTATCCAGTTACAAATCAATGAAAATATTAGGATGATGGATAAACTCAAAGATAGATGGGCTAGAGAAAATGAGGAAGAAGAGAGAATTAGGAGCCTTCCTACCTACCACACAGTAGCTACTATCCAAGTAGTTGAGGATGTCCAAACTATTAGCACCCATCACACCCCTAGTCCCACTGGACCTATCACTGGTGATGCTACCACCTCAACCTTAGAAGAGGAAACCTCTATGAACGTAAAGGCTTTCAAACAAGTGAACCTAAATAATATCACTACCTCCTTGATAGATAGTAGTGACCTAGACTTTGACAACTGCACTTTACCTGAAGTTATTGGTTTCCTACACAAGATGTCTAGAGACCGCCACACTAGCATACTCAATCTTGCCTTCACAGAGCATATCACCAATGCCCTAATCAAAGTTAGGGAGGAGAAGCTTAGACTAGAAGCCTCCATACCTAGGAAGCTAGAATATGGTTGGGATCCTATGATAAAAATTAAATTGAATAACTTCTCTTGTTATGCTCTTTGTGATGTTGGAGCAAGTACCTCTGTTATGCCCAAAAGAATGTATGATATGCTTGAATTGAAACCTTTTGATCCTTGTTCTTTTGGTGTTCGTCTTGTTGATTCTTTCGTAAAGAAACCTTTGGGGAAGATCGACGATGTTCTTATCATTGTCAATGACAATTATGTTCCCGTTGATTTCACTATTATGGACATTGAGTGTGAGCCGTCTTGTCCAATTATTTTGGGACGTCCTTTTCTTCGCACAGTTGGTGCTATCATTGACATGAAAGAGGGAACTATCAAATTCCAATTCCCTCTCAAGAAAGGAATGGAACATTTCCCTAGGAAAAAGATTAAGTTACCTTTTGAGACCGTCACACGGGCTAGTTATTCTCTTGAAAAGACTTGATCTTCTGCTTTAAGCCTAGCTAATGGCTCTAAATAAGCGCTTTCGGGAGGCAGCCCGCAACGAATTTAGGTTTTTCTTTTTGCTTTTGTTATGTTCTTAGTGGTCTTGATGATTGTTACAACTGTAGGAACATCATTGTATCTTTACTTTTCAAGATTTGTGCCAAGTTTAGCCTCATACTGCAAGGGAAGTAAAAGTTGTGACATGCTGTCCAGAAAACAGATTCTATCCTCGTGACTAGAAAAATCAGAGAAAAATCCCAGTTCGTCTTTTTGAGCTGAATTTTTTACACAGCGTGCTCTATACAATTACGAAACTTCCGTATGTTCTGAGTTTTTTGATATGAGTTGCAGAAGTACCTCTAAAAAATTCGTTTCTATCTTCTGTTCTGTTTTTCACAGATTCTGCCACGTTTTGTCTCTCTTCACTTTTGCAAACCTTAACCTTGCTTTTTCTTTGCAAAAAAAAAACTTTTGGAAATCTTGGGAAACAGTAGCTCTTCCTGGAAATCTTTATTTGCAGTAGAGGAAAATTATTTTATTAGGGTACTAACCTCTCTAATCAGCCTACAATGAGTTATGTATGAAGGGAGTTTTCAAGGGCGCGATGGAGGATGATGAAAGAAGATTCAGGAGGGTTAAACGCTCAAGCTTGGGGATGCCCATGTGCACCCCCAATAAATATTTTCAAGGAGACTCAAGCGTCTAAGCTTGGGGATTCCCCCGTGCATTCCCTTCTTCATCAACAATTATCAGTCCGTCTCTCGTTGCACTATATTTTTATCACTTCATGCGTTATGTGCTATTCTTGGAGCGTCTCGCTCTTAGGTTTTGTTGTTAGTTTTATTTTTCTTTGTTTTCTGTAGTGACAAGTTAGACCCCAACTTACTCTTTTGTGTGGGGGAGATTCACGCTCCGCTTGAACTAGAACTCCTCATAGGATTTGCATGCTTATTCTTTTAGCTGTGAGTTGTTCTTTTTCTTTTCTTAGCTGCTGCTTTGTTTAGTTGTAGTGCTTTAGTTTTTCTAGAGCTTTTCTTTTGTTTTAGGTTGAACTTTCTGTAGGTTGCATGTTTTATCTTGTTAGAGAGTTTGCCTGTTGCACTGAGTTCTGTGTCTTGACTGAAAGTAGGTAGTTAAAGTTGCTATTCTCTTTGTAGTAGTAAATTGCAATAGTTTTGAGGTATTGACTAGAGTAATGTTTGAACTTATGGTGTCGAGAGCTCTTGCCTATTAGTGATAGATGCCGTATTTTGGGCAATCCGTGTGTTTTTCGAAAACTAAAAAAACCCCTGTTGAGAACTCTTGCTACTAGATGGATCACTAACCTCTGGAGGGTTCGATTATTAGAGTACACTCATATACCATGAGTCGAGGATGCGCAAGGATAACCAAACCCCCATACACTCCTCCTCGGGGTACCTGTCTCTTTGTGAACCTCCTGATTAGATTGAGAATTAGCGATAATAATTACCGATAATAATTGCATGAGTTCTTCGGACCATGAGTTCTTCACGACATCAACAGAGTTTCGGGTGCTCCCTCACCCAGAAGGCAGACACGTGCTCGAGTGATCACTCGCACTAGCATAAATAAACGTATCTTCAGAGTTCGGGTGCTCCCTCACCCTGAAGCCAGGAAAGCATTCGAGTGACTACTCGCAAAGACTCCACAAAGTATTCAACACTATGATCCACTCGCGCAATCGATGACTTTCCGAGTGGGCGCTTTCTTATTTTCCTCGTCTGAGCTCTCAAAAGTTATGCGAGTGGCTTCTAACAGCTCACTTCATTGTTTATTCCAAGTGGGTGCATCTCTATTTAGGCTCCGCGCCTCTACAAAAAATGATGCCTGGGCTGCGACTTGCTGTATCCAGATGCCACGCAAGCTTAGCGTGTAGGTAAGACCCCGCTGCGCAGACGGCCGGGCCGGGACTTGCCACATCGCAACTTCATTCCCGAAATTTTCCATGCGCCCGCATGATTGAGAGATGAGCCGATAACGGGCGCGTTAAGGCTATTTAATGGGGCCGGCAACATTGATCCTATAAGACCTGCATCGGCATGAACTTTACTAGACACCAGTCGTTCCCAAGTTCGTGTCGAGGGACACGGGCTTCATTGGGCTACTGAGGTATTTTCCACTAGCGCAATTCACCGAGGCTCGACCAGTCGACTACCTTGGGCCCTTTCAGCTTAGCATCCCTCGAATTAAACATTTGCCATGGCTAAAGCTGCCCGCGACTCGACGCTGTGCTGCGCAAAGCGAACAAGGATGAATTCGAGTCCCTGCGTGACTCTTCGAGTCCCCCAGGCACTCGGGGGCTACTGACGAGGGGGTGACCCCACGACTCCTGCGTGTGAGGATACCTGGTGCATACAAGGACAAGAGGCCCGCTGGAAGCTTCAACAGGCCTACAAGTGGCCCACTCCAAGCACTGACGTAGGAGTACGCGATCAATATGGAAGTCACGACTTGGCGTTTAAGGCAAGGATAGAATTAGGAAAACACCTTTGTAAACCTGAGACGGACTCTCCGAGACCTAGCCTAGTATATAAAGGCTGGGAGGGGGGACGTCTCAGGACATCCAATCTACAATCATCACCTCTAGTCTTGCGCAAACTCGCCTAGACTCCCACTGTAATCGCCCCCTCACATAATACTATCGAGCAGGAAGTGCTTCTCCTGTTAGCCGACGAGTATCGCCAACCTGTTCTCTCTATGATCTAACCCAGGGTCCCTGACCATGGGATTTGCCGAGGCCAATCCTCATCAGAGTGGATCAAATTGACTTGTACCTGGCTTGTGGTCTGGGGACGAGTCAAGATAAGATTCCACAGAAGACCAAGTGTGAAACATTAGTAGATTGAGTTCTCAACAAAAATACTTTTTTCTCGTATTCCCTATCCCCCTTCTTGCACGCAAACACCATTTGGAGACATTCGAGTCACGGACAACAAGAGCTCTTGCACCTAATGTTCTTATGTTGCTTGTTTCAATGATAATATAGAATCTTGCCTGGTATGACTTGAATTGAATCACATACCTTGATTGCTTTACTTTCAAAGTTCTTATATGGTTGATAGCATGTCACCACAGAAATTATGCTTGTTATCATATACCTACTCAAGGATGAGCAGTAACTTATTAACTTAGTGCACACCAGTGCCAGTTCCTGTTTTTTTTTCTATTTCAGGTTTCCCCCATATTAAAAGTGCTCCAAAAATTCGGGAAAAATCAGACAAAAAATCAGCATTCCGGAAGCTTCCGGATTCACCGAAGAAGGACCAGAGGGGACCCACCTGGTGCATAGGCGACCAGGTGGCGCGGCCTAGGACTTGTCCGTGCCGGGTGGCCGCCTGGACTCCTGGTTCCCCCCCCCCTCCCGATGCCCCCCTTTGGCTCTTATTTATACTCCCGTCGCGAAAACCCTGATTCCAGACCCCTTTTATCCAGAAGCAATTACTATCTCTGCCGCCATCGCAGACAAGCTTCGGGGGACCAGAATTCCCGTGTCGGCACCCTGCCGGGACGGGGAAGTCGCCCCGGATTCATCTCCATCGTTGTTGCTTCCTCCCTCCATGATGCGGGAGTAGTCCCTCCTCGGGGTTGAGGTTTCTACCACTAGCTATGTGGTCAATTCTCTCTCCCATGATGTGATGTTCGTTGGGATCATAGGATATGTTAATCTAGGGTGATCCCATGATATTTCCCCTTCCTCTATGTATTGGATTGATGTACTCAATTGATCTTATATAGTATAATCCCCGAGACCATGGTGACAGCGGTCTATTGGACATGGGTTAGAAGAATATTTTCATGAGTGATTTCCTCTTTTGTGTGTTGATTGAAGATTGAGAGTCTCTTGGTGCTTGTCTTTGACTATCCTTGAGATATGTTGTGGTGATTGTGGTACTCTCTTTGGATGGCCGCGGTGACATTGGGAAATCCATAGATTGAGGACTACAAACTCTGAGGTGTGGTTTTGTAGCCCTACATAATTCTCCTCCTCTCTTGATCACAAAGGAATGAGCTACGAGTACATCTTCATTGCATGTTTTATGGGAAATATCATGTGATTAGACTATGTTAATGTTGTTAGGAGTTGATGTCTACGCACGCTTCTATTCTTGTATACTATGTTGGGCCTCCAAGCGTAGAGGTTTGTAGGAAAGCAGCAATTTCCCTCAAGTGGATGACCAAAGGTTTATCAAACTCAGGGAAGTAGAGGTTGAGGATGGTCTCTCTCAAGCAACGCTGCAATTAAGATACAAGAAGTCTCTTATGTCCCCAACACACCTAATACAACTAGGAGTTGTATAGGTGCACTAGTTCGGTGAAGAGATGGTAAAATACGACCAGGGGCCAAAGGGGGGCACCAGGGGGGCCACAGGGCAGCCAGGAGGGCAGGTGGCGTGGCCTAGGGTGGAGCCACGCCGGGCACCCTCCTGGGCCCCTGGTCGTGGCCCTCCTGCCATGTCTTGGTTATTCCGGAAGCTTCCGGAGCGCTGATTTTTTATATAATTTTTCCGGGATTTATTGGGCACTTTAATTATTGGAAAAACCTGAAATACAAAAATAGCAGAAAACAGGAACTGGCAACTAGGTGCACTGGGTTAATAGATTAGTCCAAATATGCTCAAAAGTGTATGAAAGTTCAAGAAAATCATGGCAAAGTCACACAAAACATGCATGGAGCAAGCAAAAATTATAGATACGTTTGGGACGTATCAACATCCCCAAGCTTAATTCCTGCTCGTCCTCGAGTAGGTAAATGATAACAAGCATAATTTCTATGGTGACATGCCACACAACCATATAAGGACTTTTAAGTAAAGCAATCAAAGCATGCAATTCAATTCAAGTCTTAACAAGCAAGAGTCTATATTAGCATTGACACAAGCAACAAAAGAACAAAAGGTGCAAGAACTCTCGTTGTCCGTGACTCGAATGTCTCCATATGGTGTTTGCGTGCAAGCAGGGGACTGGGAAAAAGAGAGAAAAAAAGTTGTTGGGAACAACTATCTACTAAAGTTTCACACTTGGTCTCCTTTGGATTCTTATCTTGACTCGTCCCCAGACCACTAGCCAGGTACATGTCAAACTGATCCACTCCCTTTCGATATTTTGAGCACTCATGCAATGGATGAGCGTGAGCAAGAAAGTTAACACCTAAAAGGCGAAACAGAAAGAAGGTGGAGGAGGAAGACAAAAAGGTGTGAAAGGCTCACATCAATGAGGAAAATCATAGGCGAGAGAAGGCCATATGATAGATATGATATGAGGAGTAGGTATTGCCATGCAACGGATGCACATGTGAGCTAAAAGCTCTCCAAGGGAACTAGTGGGGGTGCATCTAACTTGCTTGCTCAAGAAGACCTAGAGCTCGTTTGAGGAGGCTCATCATTGGAATATACAAGCCAAGTTCTATAGTGTGAAGGTCCCCACATAGCTATATGCATGATGATGATCTCTATGGAGTACAAGGGATAGAGGATGGAGTACTAGTGTGGATCTCTCAAAAGGAATAGTAGTGTGCCCCCTTCTCTCTTTTTATTTTTCTTTTTCTCTTTTTTCTAATTTTTTGTATTTTTTTGGTTGCCTCAATGGCTCTTTCTATTTAACTCTCATTTTTCCTCTTTGGGATCTTTTGATTTTGTCCTCTTTGGGATCTTTTCCTCAATTTAGGGGCAACACGCTATATTTTCCAAGAATATAGGAGATCTTTCACACTTTACAAAGGTACTCACATAAAGAAGATATAACTATCATGATGCAAATGTATGCCTTTGCCAGGATAGCAGGATATGCAATGATACTAGCGCGTCATGTAGCAATGATTAGGGAAAGGCCCAACTAGCATGCGGCTCATCGATCAAGCAAGTAGCATGTATGACATGAAGATCAAGTCATGAGAAGGTGGATGTTGCATGGAAATGTATCTCAGAAAGGCTATAGAAATGCCTTGTAGGTAGATATGGTGGTTGTTTTGAGGAAAGATATAAGGAGGCATATGATGACAGAGCGTATCATGCCAAGGGTTTGGATGCACCGGCGAAGTATGCGCCAACTCTCAAGGTGAGAAAGGGAAATGCACGGTACCGAAGAGGCTAGAAAAAGTATAGGTGGGTGGAAGTGTCAACTTTCGAATAGTCACATTAGTCCGAAGAACTCATGCACTTATTATCGGTAACTCTCAATCTAATTAGGAGGTTCACAAAGAGACAAGTACCCCGAGGAGGAGTGTATGGGGGTTTGATTATCCTTGCACATCCTCAACTCATGGTACGTGAGTGTACTCTAATATTTGAACCCTCCAGAGGTTAGTGATCCATCTAGTAGCTAGAGTTCTCAACAGGGGTTTTTGGTTTTCGAAAAACACACGTATTTCCCAAAATAAGACATCTGTCACTAATTGGCTCGAGCTCTTGACACCGAAAGTTCAAACATTACTCTAGTCAATACCTCAAAACTATTGCAAGTTACTACTATAAAGAGAATAACAACTTCAACTACCTACTTTCTAGTCAAGACACAAAACTAAGTGCAACAGGAAAACTCTCTAACAAGATAAAACATGCAACCTATAGAAAGTTCAACCTGAGACAAAAGAAAAGCTCTAGAAGAAAACTAAAGCACTACAACTAAACAGCGCAGCAGCTAAGAAAATAAAAAGAACAACTCACAGCTAAAAGAATAAGCATGAAAATCCTATGTGGAGTTTTAGTTCAAACGGAGCGTGTTTCTCTCCCACACAAAGTAAGACGGGATCTAACTTTTTATGAACAGTAAGCAAAGCTAAATAAAACTAAAAGTAAAACCTAAGAGCGAGACGCTCCAAGCATAGCACATAACGCATGAAGTGATAAAAATATAGTGCAACGCGGGACGAACTGATAATTGTTGATGAAGAAGGGGATGCCCGAGGGTTGTCTCCCTACAGCTCTTTCTTTATAGCCATAAAGATAGGCTTAAGAATTTAATCATGCTCTCATAGGAATAAGGAATAAGAGTTTAAGAAAAAAAAAGAGCATCAAGAAGCAAATAACAAACACATTTAAGTCTAACATGCTTCCTATGCAAAGGGATCTTGTAGAGAAATAACTCATTGAAGCATAAAGATATTAGCATAGGAAGGCAAAATAAGTGCAACTTCAAAATCTTCAACATAAAGAGAGGGAACTTGATATTATTGAAATATCTATAAGCATATGTTCCTCTCTCATAATAATTTTCAGTGGGATCATGAATAAACTCAACAATATAAGTATCACATACAAAATTCTTAGCATGATCCACAAGCATAGAAAATTTGTTACTTTCCACATAAGCAAAATCCTTCTCATTAGTAATAGTGGGAGCAAACTCAACAAAATAGCTATCACATGAATCATTCTTATCATGGTGCACTTGTAAAAATTTATTCTTTATATCATAAGTGTCATCATGATAATCATCATAGATAGGAGGCAAAGTATCATCAAAATAAATTTCCTCATTTAAACTTGGGGGCTAAAAAGATCATCTTCATAAAAAGTAGCATCCCCAAGCTTATGGTTTTGCATATCATTAGTGTTAGAACAAGTATGTGATCAGAGGGGGAGGGGGTGAATGATCACTTCAAAATTTTGCATAAAACTGTGAAGTGAAGCATAACTCAGCAATCGAAGAGATTCAACAGAAAGGTAAATATTGAAGCAGAACATGATTGATGCAAAACATAACGAATCAAAAGCATCGAATCAATTGCATCGAAGCGGATCACTGAAGCAATTGATAAACTGAATGCAAGTGCGGAAAGTAAAACAAACTCTTGACTCGGCGATGTTTGATCGACCAGTTCACACTCTGCAAAGTGCTACGTCTGGTTGGAGGGACTTGTGATTGAACACAGGAGCTAACCTCTCTCCGTCCGTTTCTCCACTGCACCAATCTCCTTGAGCTTGGTCAGTTCTTCACTCGTGGTTGATTATTGAGGAAATCACCGAAACCTTTGACAAACTGGACTTCGAGGCGACAATAACTCTTCGCTCTCTGAAGAACAACTCTCTAACCGTCTAGGAGAATTGCAGTTCTCCAAGATCAAAAGGCTAGCAAACTTCTTCCTAAGTCATAATGAATCAACTCAGATCAATAGGACTTATGCTTCTGTGGATGGGTTTTTGATATGCATCGGTGGGGTTTGCTCTCTCTCTCTCTCTTCTGTAAGGAATCAATCTTGGAGCAGCCACCGGCCAATGAGGGCTGGGGTGGCGTATTTATAGGTGGCAATCCCTAGGTGCGAAATGACTGAAGTGACCCGATGTGACAGCTTGACACCTGTCCCCAACGGTCATATTTCCAATAAAGCGCAACTTTACTTGCGGTCCAAGTGAAGATGACTCACGGACTTGGTTCTGCTTCAGGAGCCAAAAGAACAAAGTCTTCGCTGGTGAAGCATTACCTAGCTCACATGAGATTTCTTCAACTCTGGCTTCTCACTGGTTTATATTCGATCTGAGTCTTTTCATCAAGACCTTCGGAGTATATTTACTAAACCCCTCTTGATAGTACGGTTTTTCCTACGACTCAAAGAAGTAAAAAGAACTACGCAAAAACAACTAAGTCTTGCGCCATCTTAATCATCTTCTTCGATGAGGCATACTTCAGGATTCCTTATCTTTTTAGGGGTCGACATCCGTGATGAGCTTCACTCCAGAGGATATGCTTCGATAAATGGGTAAATCTTTGTTGAAGCTTTATCACCAACCTATAACTTCAGGAACCTAATCATCTGTTTCACACTAGAAAACTTGTTAGTTCCTCTACTATTTTGACCAACAATATCCAAAACTCAAGAGGGAATAACTTTGCTCTTACAATTAGTATCAAAAGTATTCAAAGAAGACATGCAAATAACATTACTACTATCATGAGTGTTGTGCAAATAATAAAGCTCCATAGGCTTTTCGATCTCCTCCTCAAACACTTCATGTCCTAACTCAAGATAGAGCTCATAAAGCTCTCTCATAATTTTGTTGTTGTTTTCCATAAAGCCTAACTAGTGAAAATAAAAACAAGAAACAAAAATAATTAATTGCAAGATCTAAAGATATACCTTCAACGCTTTCCTCCCCGGCAACGGCGCCAGAAATAGCTTGATGTCTACGCACGATTCTATTCTTGTAGACTATGTTGGGCCTCCAAGCGCAGAGGTTTGTAGGACAGCAGCAATTTCCCTCAAGTGGATGACCTAAGGTTTATCAAACTCAGGGAAGTAGAGGTTGAAGATGGTCTCTCTCAAACAACCCTGCAATTAAGATACAAGAAGTCTCTTGTGTCCCCAACACACCTAATACAACTAGGAGTTGTATAGGTGCACTAGTTCGGCGAAGAGATGGTAAAATACGAGTGATAGGTGTGGCAAAGCAAGGTAATATAAATCTGTAATAAAAAGTGCAGCAAAGTGAGCACAAACGGTGTAGCAATGGTGGAAACAAGGCCTAGGCTTCATACTTTCACTAGTGGCTACTCTCAACAACATTAACATAGTCTAATCACATGATATTTCCCATAAAACATGCAATGGAGACGCACTCAGAGGTCATTTCTTTGTGGTCAAGAGAAGATGAGAATTATGTAGGGCTACAAAAGCAAATCTCAAAGTTCGCTGTTCTCAATCTATGGATTTCTCAATGTCACCGCGGCAATCCAAAGAGAGTACCACAATCACCACAACATATCTCAAGGATAGTCAAAGACAAGCACCAAGAGACTCTCAATCTTCAATCAACACACTAAAGAGGAAATCACTCATGATAATATTCTTCTAACCCATGTCCAATAGACTGCTGTCACCTTGGTCTCGGGGATTATACTAGATAAGAACAATTGAGCACATCAACCCAATACATAGAGGAAGGGGAAATATCATGGGATCAGTCTAGATTAACATATCCTATGATCACAACAAAGATCACATCATGGGAGAGAGAGAAGAACACATAGCTACTAGTAGAAACCTCAGCCCCGAGGGAGAACTACTCCCGCTTCATGGAGGGAGGAAGCAACGTCGATGGAGATGAATCCGGGGGCACTTCCCCGTCCTTGCAGGGTGCCGACACAGGAATTCTGTCCCCCCGAAACTTGATGGCGATGGCGGCGGAGATCGGAATTGCTTCTAGAGAAAAGTGGTCCGGAACCAGGGTTTCCTCCGTGGGGGCAAAAATAGGGCCAAAGGGGGGCACCAGGGGGGCCACAGGGCAGCCAGGAGGGCAGGTGGCGCGTCCTAGGGTGGCCCCACGCCGGGCACCCTCCTGGGCCCCTGGTGGTGGCCCTCCTGCCATGTCTTGGTTATTCCGGAAGCTTCCGGAGCGCTGATTTTTTATATAATTTTTCCGGGATTTATTGGGCACTTTAATTATTGGAAAACCCTGAAATACAAAAACAGCAGAAAACAGGAACTGACAACTGGGTGCACTGGGTTAATAGATTAGTCCAAATATGCTCAAAAGTATATGAAAGTTCAAGCAAATCATGGAAAAGTCACACAAAACATGCATGGAGCAAGCATAAATTATAGATACGTTTGGGACGTATCAGGTGTTTCCACTAGTGAAAGTATGAAGCCTAGGCCTTGTTTTCACCATTGTTACACTGTTTGTGTTCACTTTTTTCACATGTTTTCTTGCTGCCCTTTTTATTACGGATTTATATTACCTTGCTTTGCCACACCTATTACTCGTATTTTACCATCTCTACGCCGAACTAGTGAACCTATACAACTCCTAGTTGTATTACGTGTGTTGGGGACACAAGAGACTTCTTGTATCTTAATTGCAGGGTTGCTTGAGAGAGACCATCTTCAACCTCTACTTCCCTGAGTTCGATAAACCTTAGGTCATTCACTTGAGGGAAATTGCTGCTGTCCTAGAAACCTCTACGCTTGGAGGCCCAACATAGTCTACAAGAATAGAAGCGTGCGTAGACATCACCTTGATTTGATGAGTTTTCTCGGTCCTACTTTTGATTGTAATTGATATTACTCATTCATAAGGGTCATATGAGTTGAGGTTGCAGTTGAGAATGCTTGAGTTTAGTAGGAGGAATTATGATGCTTCTTGTCCGTTGATGCTAGCGAGGAAATACTTCTCGCCCTTCGTTGGTTACCCAAGTGGAAGGTTGAGATGTAGTGTAGCAGCAAGATTTCCCTTGGCAAAGATACCAAGGTTGAGTGTCTGCCGTAGGAATCTGATAGCTTCAATAAGGTGGTAAAGTGAACAATGGCGGCGTTCACAATCGAGGTTGCTTACTTTACCTGGACCTGCACACAAATATAAATTACTTTGATCCCAACGAAGTTCATAGAGGTTATCAATCTCTCCGGTCTTGCTGTCTACAAAGGATTAAATGCAACAGATAATAGATAGTGATAGCTAAAACTAGAAAGTAAAAGCAGGAAGTAAATTGGGTGTGTAACAGTGGTGGAAATATGGACCGGGATCCCATGATGTTCATTAGTGATGTCTCTCTCACAGAAGACGACAAAACTTCTATGCGAGGTAAAAAAATCACAGCTGGGCAATTGACAGGATTAAAAACGCACCGCAATGCTAACTATGCTACAAAGAAAGTAAGAGGCTCAAAAGCATGGGCGGTACGCCAAAATAAGTAGACCAAAATCCATCTGCATCTACTACTAATCATCCACCTTGAGATATCTATCCAGAATATCTCGCTGGTATTAAATTCCGAGCCCCACCCGAAGTGTAAACCGTAAGCAACAGACAACTGCATTAAAAGAACTTTCTGTAAAGTAAACAATCCTTGCAACCGCGGTTACAAGCACCTTTGTTTTCCCCCTTGTGGCAACAACACATCCCCTAGACTCATGTTTCTGTCACTCAAGCTAGTCATCAGGGGGCATGAACCCACAATCAAGCATAACACTCCCTCTTGGAGTCACTACCTACTACTTGGCCAAAGCAATAACCAATAACGGATAACATGCAAGAATTACTCAAGAAAAAAATAGAAAATATGAGAACCAAATATATTACTCAATCACAATCTGAACATAGTCTCATAATCCATCAGATCCCAACAAACTCAGCATAGCAACAACAGAAAGAATTACATATGTGGCGTGATCAGGTAGGGCAGATCACAAGCTCTAATCCATGAAGAACAAAGAGGGGAGGAGAACATCACATAGCTACTGATCATGGACCCATGGTCCAAGGTGGAGTACTCACGGATCATCCGGGAAGCGTCCATGGTAGTGGAGAAGCTCCCGGAGGTGAATCCTCCCTCCAGCAGGGTGCCGGGAAGAGGTCTGCTGGCGCTCCCGATCTTGGAAGCGCGGTGGCGGCGGAGCAGAGGCGAGATCGCGAAAAAGGGTTCTTTCTTCAGGGTTTCCGCGATGAGAGATATATATAGGCGAAGGGGGGGCACCAGGGGTCCAGGAGGCCCCTTGGCATGGCCCCACTCCTGGCCGGGCCGGGAGGGCGCCTGGGCCCCTGGTGGGTCCCCTCTGGCCCCTCCTCGGCGATTCCAGAAGCTTCCGAAGCTCTGATTTTTATTGTATTTTCCCGTAATTTTGGAGCATTTTTAATACGGGGGAAACCTGAAATAGAAAAACAGAAAAAATGAACTACCACTAAGGTGCACTGAGTTAATAGGTTAGTCCAAATATGATCAAAAGTGTATGAAAGTGTATCTAAAACATAGCAATATCACACAAAACATGAATGGAGCAAGCAGAAATTATAGATACGTTTCGGACGTATCAACATCCCCAAGCTTAATTCCTGCTCGTCCTCGAGTAGGTAAATGATAAAAAGCATAATTTCTGTGGTGACATGCTAACAACCATATAAGAACTTTGGAAGTAAAGAAATCAAGGTATGTAATTCAATTCAAGTCATAACAAGCAAGAGTCTATATTAGCATTGAAAAAAGCAACGTAAGAACATAAAGGTGCAAGAGCTCTCGCTATCCGTGACTCGAATGTCTCCCGATGGTTTTTGCGTGCAAGAAGTGGGGGATGGGAATACGAGAAAAAAATATGTATTTGTTGAGAACTCAATCTACTAAAGTTTCACACTTAGTCTTCTTTGGAATATTATCTTGACTCGTCCCCAGACCACTAGCCAGGTACAAGTCAATTTGATCCAATCCATTTTGATATTTTGCGAACTCATGCAAAGGATGAGCGTAAGCACGAGAGTTGACACTTAGGATGTCAAAGAGAGAGATAAGGTGGAGGAGGGAGACAAAAAGGATGTGAAAGGCTCACATCAATGAGGACAATCATATGCGAGAAAGCCAAATGATAGATACGATGTGAGGAGTAGGGATTGCCATACAACAGATGCACATATGATCTAGAAAAGCTCTCCAATGGAACTAGTGGGGGTGCATCCAACTTGCTCACTCAAGAAGACCTAGAGCTCGTTTGAGGAGGCTCGTCATTGGAATATACAAGCCAAATTCTATAGTGTGAAAGTCCCCACATAGTTATATGCATATATGATCATCTCTAGGGAGTACAAGGTATAAGAGGGAGTAGAGTGTGGATATTTCAAAAGGAATAGTAGTGTTGCCCCCTTCTCTCTTTTTATTTCTTTTTATCCTTTTTTATATTTTTTCGTATAGAAGATTAGTGATATTTCAAAAGGGCAAGACTCTATTTTACAAGAAGTATAGAAGATCTTCACACTTTACAAGGTACTCAACATAAAGAAGATGTAGTCATCATGATTTATGCAAATGTATGTCTCTGCCAGTGTAGCAGGAACATGTATGACATGAAGACCAAGTCATGAGAAGGTGGAAAGTGCATGGCAATGTATCTCGGGAAGGCTATGGAAATGCCTTGATAGGTAGGTATGGTGGCTGTTTTGAGGAAAGATATAAGGAGGTTTATGATGACAGAGTGTATCATGCCAAGGGTTTGGATGCACCGGCGAGGTGGACGCCAACTCTTGGAGTGAGAAGAGGGCAATCCGCGGTACCGAAGAGGCTAGCAAATATTTGGAGGTGGAAGTGTCAACTTGCAATACTTACATTAGTCCGAAGAACTCCTGCACTTATTATCGGTAACTTTCAATCTAATAAGAGGTTTCACAAAGAGAAAAGTACCCCGAGGAGGAGTGTATGGGGGTTTGGTTATCCTTGCGCATCCTCGACTCATGGTACTTGAGTGTACTCTAATATCCGATCCCTTCAAAGATTAGTGATCCATCTAGTAGCTAGAGTTCTCAACTCGTTTTGTAGTTTTTGAAAATAAAAAAGCATTTTCCAAAATACGACACCTATCACTAATAGGCTAGAGCTCCTGACACCAAAAGTTCAAACATTACTCACAACAATACCTCAAAAATATTGCAAGTTAATACTACAATTGAATAGCAACCTCAATTACCTACTTAAAGTCAAGACACAACTTAGTGCAACCACCAAATCTTTTAACAGGATAAACATGACAACTAAACAGAGTTACAACAACAAACGAAACTAAAGCTCTTGAAAAAGATGAACATGAAAACTAAGAGCTAAACATGACAGCAGCTAGGAAAAGATAAAAAACACACAACAAAAGAAAGATAAGCATGAAAATCCTATGATGTGTTCTAGTTTGAAGTGGAGCGTGTTTCTCTCCCACACAAAGTAAGCTGGGTTCTAACTTGTTACGAATAGCAAACAAAGCAAAAGAAAACAAAAAGAAAACTAAAGAGCGAGACGCTCCAAGCATAGCACATAACGCACCAAGTGATAAAAATATAGTGAGACGAAGGACGAACTGATGATTTTTGATGGAGAAGGGGATGCACGGGGGCATCTGTCGGGGGGATGGATCAGGCCCGTAGACTTGGCATTAGAAACCTCTGGGCCGACTTATATGTGAAGGCCCACAAAGAAGACCCGACCAGGAGTTTGACATGGCAAGCCTGAAGATTGAAGCCCTAGAAGGAATTCGACTTACCTTGTACATCACATAGCAAATTTTTAAAGTAGAATAGAACTCCACATCATGTAGGAGTCGGACTCTAGGAATCCCGGGACCCGGCACCTTTATAAGCCGAGGTCCATGGGAGCCAGAGCCAGAACTTATCTCAATCCAGGTTTAGACAACTCGCGCCATAGCCTAGATCTCCACGAGACTAAGGTTGCAAAACATAATCACTGTAATCGATACGATCGACTCTTCCTATTGAAGAGTCGATCCCCTTATAGTCAAAAAGCAGGAGTAGGTCTTTACCGCACCGACGGGGCCGAACCTGGGTAACTCGCCGAGCCCTGTGCCTATGTCGACTCTCTCCTTGAAATCACCTCGCAGCAAAGGTCGCATGATAAGTCCGACTCTACGGACATCTGCCGTGACTTTCCCATGACAGTTGATGCCCACCGCGGGGCCTGCGCTCGCAGGTGTTGAGGTTCTAAGGGGAATCACCAGGAGTCGGCGTGGAAAGCTACGCATCGATGATTCCACTTGGGGTCCCGACGCCGATTCCGTTGAATCCGGTCATCGGGTCCCGATCGGATCTATTCATATCTTCATTGGGAAAACAGACGGATCTGACCCAGAGCCGAATCCTGAAGTCCCCCTGGAAACCTCGAGTCGGCGACATGCCGGCTCAAAGCACACCTTTGTCGGGTTCATCGCTGGATCTCAAGAGTCGGCGCGCTCCGCCGAGTCTCTGACGCCCAACACCACGGGAGAAGCATCTGACGCTGACTCACACCCCAGTGAAGCAAGCTTCTCAGATACTAGCTCCGTCCGATCCGTCGGGAGCAACAGACTCAGCACGGGAATAGCTGAATACAACCCCGACTTTCCACAGTACGAGCCTCCATATTGCGTGACAGTGTTCATGGCAGGCACCGAAGAGCACGGAAGCCAGCCGGCTCAAGGTGCAGCGCAGAACCGGAATGTGGAGACAACTCACCATACGACTCCTAATCCGGATAGGGAACAGCCAGAAGTTCTCATGGGAGCAGAAGCCCTCACAGATGCCCTAAACGCCTTTGACGAAGACTTAGCTGCGCCGACGACCGCGGAAAACCAGCAAGCCTAGAAGACCAGGGATCAATGGACTCAAGGCCCAGGTGACGAGCATCCGAAGGGAAATTAACTCCCAGAATTCCCAGATGGTGGAAAGGGAAACTCAACTCGCCCAAGAAACCAGGCACTTGCGACACGAGTCGGAATTGATAGAAGCTCAGAGACTAAGTCTCGCTAACTCACGACCCTCAGGACTCAGGATCCGGATCCCTGCTGACCTCTCGGCACGGAGGCTATTCCAGGATATGAATCAGTCAACTCCCCCGGGGTACACGCCACCAAGGCAACACGTCCCCTCGCCACGGCAGGAACGGTTCCATACACCCCCGAATCACTTCAATAACCTCATGGCAAACGTGGTGGCAGCGACACGGTACCTCGCCAGCGTGCCTGTACATGGAGACACTCCGGTGGACCAGGCCACTCGAGGGGCGATCGATCTGCTCAAGACCGCAATCACAAAGCAAGCCCAGTACTCACAGGGATTCCAATACTTACATGAAACCCCATATCAAAGTATGAGCCGGCAAGCAGATTCACCGCCTCCAGCCGGCTCGAGCAGCCACCGCCAGCGCAGAGCTCCACCACCACTAGACCCTCCAGGGGCGATAAGGATCCAAGACATACCATCTAGTTTCCACCCAGAACGACGGGTAGAACAGATATTCCAATCTCCGCCCCTAGATCAAGACACCGAGTTCATCAGAAGATCTATGGGCAACCGATGCCTGGTGCCGGCTCTACGAAATACGCGCCTGCCACCAGACTTCAAAGGACCACGTAAGATCGCGAACTACACAGCCGACATGGACCCGGCGGCTTGGATCGAAATTCATGACTTAGCCAAGGAAATGTTACAAGCCAGTGAAGGAGTCTGCGCCCGTTACCTCACAATGATGTTGGAAGGGCCGGCCCGCACATGGTTCAAAAATCTCCCAGAGAATTCCGTCACCTCCTGGACGGATCTCACGGAAAAATTTATCCAGAACTTCCAAGGCACATGCCGGCGAGCTACCACAATTGTCGACTTGGAGCACTGCGTCCGGAAGGAAGGAGAGTCGACCCTGAGCTGGGCACGATGGGTTGCAGAAATAATCCACTCTTCGGACACTATCACTGCCCAAAAGTCGTCATCGTTTTGGAAAGGAACTGCAAGTTCGAGCCCCTAGTCCAAAAACTTGGCCGACTCAAGAGGACGGTCAAGGATATAGGAGAGCTCATGAAGGCAGTCATTAAATATGCCGAATCTAACAAAATCAAGGATACTGAACCTCAACAGGAAAAAGCCGGCCAGAACAAGAATGGTGGCAAATCATCCCAGAATCAAAATTAGCAAACCAAGCGATGGCTTGATCAGACTACTTCTGACTTGGTAGCCAACACAAATGTCGGCTCCCAAAGATAGAAGCAGGGGGGCAACAGCTACCGCAAGCCGGAAGGAAAATTTCTCCCGAACAATTTTGAAGTAGATATGAAGAGTCCTTGCCCGACCCATAGTAAACCCGGTCGCCCATCCAATCACACCTGGGAAGATTGCTTTTTCATGAAAGAGTTTGCACGACGTGGGAACCAGGGACCTCCCGGGTCAGGTGCAGGAGCCGGCCAGAACGGCAACAACCAGAATCCTGGCTACCAACGTGCCAGCACAATGCCTCAACACCAACGACCCGTAGGAGGAACCCAGCAAAATCAGTCAGGGCTCGCTAGATTCCAAGCAAACCTGAAACAACTCCACGACCGTGCGGTATATCATGTTTTCACCACCAGCAATTGCAGAAGGGATAGGAAGCTGCAGCGAAGAGCCGCCATGGCTGTGACTGCAGAGCTAGCTTGGCCCAGGTGGCTTAATTGGTCAGAACAACCAATCACTTGGACAAGGGACGACCACACCCCGGTTTTGGATAACCCGGGGGCCCTGGCTCTAGTAGTCTCTCCACAAATTGGAGGATATACACTTGACAAAGTGCTCATGGACGGAGGAAGCAGCATCAACATCCTTTACTACGAAACCTTTCGCAGGATGGGGCTGACCCAAAAACAGCTGCAACCCTCCAACACCGTTTTCCACGGAATAGTCCCCGGCAAGTCGGCACACCCGATAGGAAAAATTCACCTGGAGACAGCTTTTGGAAACGCTGAAAATTTCCGCTCCGAGCTCATACCCTTTGAAGTGGTAAAACTCGAGAGCCCATATCACGCCATTTTGGGCAGTCCGGCTTATGCCAAATTCATGGCTTCTCCATGCTATGTCTACCTGAAACTGAAGATGCCAGGTCCTAATGGCCCAATCACCATCGATGGAAATCGGTCCAGGGTAGTGGAATGTGAAGAACAGCACGTCAAATTTGCCGAGTCGACACGCGCCAAAGAGGACTTGTCAGTATACCAAGAAAAGGTAGACCCGGCAGATTCCACAATCCTGAAGAAACCGACTCCCGACAACAACCCCAAGTTCCAACGGGCTCAGGATACGAAGAAAGTCGACTTTGTCCCTGGTGACTCTTCTCAGCAGTTCATCATCGGGACAGAGTTATCTGATAAATAGGAAAGCGCGCTCATCAAGTTCCTCCGTGAGAATCGGTACATCTTCGCCTGGAAACCCTCTGATATGCCAGGTGTCCCGAGGGAACTCGTTGAGCACCACCTAAATATAGATCCAAAACTAAAGCCGGTCAAGCAATTCCTTCGCCGTTTCAACGACGAGAGGAGAAACGCTATTGGGGAAGAGATAGCCTGGCTCCTTGCCGCCGGGTTCATCATGGAAGTCTCCTATCCAGAATGGCTCGCAAACCCGGTCCTCGTCTTGAAAAAGAAC
This sequence comes from Bromus sterilis, assembly GCA_950022295.1. NCBI lineage: Eukaryota > Viridiplantae > Streptophyta > Magnoliopsida > Poales > Poaceae > Bromus > Bromus sterilis. The sequence continues at coordinate 149,282,448 of OX465596.1, read as the reverse complement.
GAGACCTGGCGCATGTGCATTGACTATACAGACTTAAACAAGCCCTGCCCGAAGGATCCCTTCGCGCTGCCTCGTATTGACCAGATCATAGACTCGACTGCAGGATGTGAGCTCCTATGTTTCCTTGACGACTACTCTGGTTATCACCAGATCAAGATGGCCTTTGAAGATCAAGAGAAAACGACTTTCATCACCCCCTTCGGGATCTACTGTTACATATCAGCGAACAATGCAAAGTTGCCTCAAAGAACAGATTGGGCGCAACGTGCATGCTTATGTGGATGATATAGTGATCAAATGCCAATTGGCTGACTCACTCATCAGTGACTTGACGGAAATCTTCAAAAATCTGCGCAAGTACCAGATGAAGTTAAACCCAGCCAAATGCACCTTTGGGGTACCTGCAAGTAAACTCCTTGGATACATAGTATCAGAGAGAGGTATCGAGGCAAACCCAGAAAAAGTCAACGCTGTCATGACTCTTCAGAAGCCGGCCTCAGTAAAGGGAGTCCAACGACTCACAGGATGCGTAGCCGCTCTGAGTCGGTTCATAAGCCGACTTGGTGAAAAGGCAATCCCCCTGTATCGACTCCTGAGGAAATTAGAAACATTTGTCTGGGATGACGAAGCCGATCAGGCCCTAGAGTCATAGAAGAATCAACTATCCCAGGCTCCAATCTTGGCAGCTCCCGAGCCTAAAGAACCTATGTTACTTTACATCGCAACCAACAATCAAGCGGTCAGCGCTGTGGTTGTTGTTGAGCGTATGGAAGCCGGCAAAGAGCACCCTCTGCAAAGGCCAGTTTATTACGTCAGTGAGGTTTTGAATTTATCAAAGAAATGCTATCCTCACTGGCAGAAATTGGTTCTTGGTGTATTCATGGCGATTCGGAAACCTAAACAGTACTTCCAGGAGCACCCCAGAACTGTGGCCAGCTCAGCACCACTTGCAGATATCATCCAAAGCCGAGAAGCAATGGGAAGGATTGCAAAGTGGGCCATAGAGTTGGGGGCTTATCACATCAAATACAAGCCGCGAATGGCCATCAAGTCCCAGGCGCTAGCCGACTTCATCAATGACGGGACAGAAATCCAAGCATCGCCGGAGAAGCCAGCCACCAAATATTGGACGATGCACTTCGATGGAAGACGGCAGCTCCAAGGGTCAGGAGCCGGCGTGGTTCTTACCTCACCTAAAGGAGAGAAATTCTGCTATGTTCTACAGCTGCAGTTCACTTGTACCAACAATGCAGCAGAATATGAAGCCTTGATTCATGGACTACGGCTGGCTCGTGAGATGAACATAAGTTGGATCCAATGTTATGGCGACTCTGATCTCGTTTCTCTCAAGAAATTGGGATTCCAAAAATCCCATAATGGTAGCTTATCGACGAGAGGTGCAAAGAAAAGCCGGATTTTTTGTTTGATACCAGGTGGATCACGTGGACCATAGGGAAATCGAAGCAGCAAATGGCCTCTCCCGACTCGGTTCTCAGCGAAAGCCGGTCCCTCCAAACGTATTCCTGGATGTCCTAACAAAGCCTTCTATACAACCATTGACAGAGCAAGACATAGCAGAGCCGGATCCAAAGCCATCTTTGGTTCCTGCAATTCATGCTACACCCTCGTGGGTCCTACCTTACTTGGATTATAAGACTCGAGGTATACTTCCTCAAGATGAGATGTTGGCCAGACAAATCGTCAGGAGAAGCTAATCCTTTGTACTATGGAGCAAAACAAGCTTCTACTGGCTCACAGCTCATGCGGATGCGGAGGACATAGTCAAGAAATGTGATGGATGTCAGCGCTATGCAAAACAAGCCCACGTGCCGGCTCAAGAACTCAGGATGATACCTATCACCTGGCCCTTTGCAGTATGGGGACTTGATATGGTGGGACCTTTCAAAAGATCAGCCAACAAGAATACCCACATACTAGTGGCAGTGGATAAATTCACCAAATGGGTCGAGGCAGAGCCGGTCAGCAAATGTGACGTTGTGACAACACTGAAATTCTTGAAAAAGATTATATATAGATTCGGCTACCCACACAGCAGCATCACTGGTAATGGTTCTAACCTATCAGAAGGGGTATTGCAGCGATTCTGCCAGAACGAGCACATCCAACTCGACCTTGCATCAGTGGCACATCCACAGTCCAATGGACAAGCCGAGAGAGCCAACCAAGAGTTGCTCCGAGGCATCAAACCCCGACTCGTTGTCCCTTTGAAAAGGACGCCGGGTTTCTGGGAGGAGGAGTTACCCTCAGTACTATGGAGCATCCGGACGATTCCCAACAGGTCAGCAGGCTATACGCCCTTCTTCCTAATCTATGGAGCGGAAGCCGTTGTAACACCCCAAGATCCAGTACAGTAATCACTACAGTGATTCCACTGTTAGTGATCATTACTGTTGATGATCAAGCCATGATCACCTTTGATCATAGCTCTGTCAGATTCTCACCCTGATAAAGTTTTCAAATTAGAGTGGACTATAGATTTGCTCCAAGAATTTTGGGAGATTATCAACCCACTTGCAAATGGTTAAACAAAAACATCCTTAGTCATTTGAATAATCCTAAGTCCATGATAGTTGTGAAACCAAATAGGGTTGGCTTATCCAAAATTGCCATGAAATTTAAAATGGAAATGGAAATCTTAGTTAAACCAACACGGTGTAATCTATTTATAAAATGCCTAGCAAACTTGGGCCATGTTAAAATAGCAATGGATATTTTATTAAAGTGATTTAGTAATATTATGAAATAAAATAATTGGTTGGGAATTGTTAAATTGCCATGGAATAAAATAAACAAGTGGGAATTTTAAATGAACTAAAAATTGTCAAACCAATTTTATAAAATGCCTAAATAATATTAAGCTATATTAAAAGTGAAATGGGATTTTATTACCATGATTAAAAATGATAAACAAACAATAAGAACGGTCAAATAGTGACATTTAATGTCTTTTAAATAAAACAAGATACTAAATGATTTTTATTAATGCCCAAACTTTTTGTGGCACTTAACTATGATGCAACCATAATTTTGGAACAAATTTTATGTTGAAGAAAAATATAAAAGACATTAAACTAATTACAAACAGAACTAACAGAAAAGAAAAGAAAATAACAAAAAAAAAAGGAAAACCCCTATCCTACGCCCTGGCCGAAGGCCCACCCCGGGCCCAACCCCCTTCTCTCCTCCTCCTTCCCACCTGCCCCCTCCCCTGTTCCACTGTCGCCGTGGACAGGGCGCCATGGCCACTATCGCCGGCACCCCACCCCACCTGCTCCCCTCCCCTCCCTCACCTGCCCCTTCTCCACCTGCTCCCCATGGGGATAAGGCCGCGCCTCACCCCAAACCCTAGATCGAGCCCCCCATATTTCCCCCTCGCTCTCCTCTGCCTCTCTCGCTGCTCGCCCGTGGGTGCCGCGACGCCGTGACGTCGTTCTCATGGCCAACGGCCACCTCCGGCCTAGCCAACGTGTCCTGGAGCCCCGCCATCGTCGTCCACGTCATCTCCCCCTGTCGATTAGAGCCGAGACGCGACACAGCGGCGCCATCGCGCATTCTTCAACCTCGGAACCGTCGGCTTGCGGCTTCAATTCCGGCTGCCCCTGGACCTCCCGGAGCCCACTACCACCTTTGCTGCACTCACGGTGAGCTCCCCGTCCGTCGCCAACTCCCAGCTGCCAACTCGTAGCCGCTGCCGTGGAATGTCTTGGCCGTGCCCCCGGAGCCGCTCTGCCCGCGCCAACTGCACCGGCGTGATCCCCGTGAGCCGTAGGCCCGATTTGTCGCGTTAGCTCGTTCGTTTGCACCCCGCACCGCGAGTCGCCATTGACGCCCGAGCGCAACCGCCGCCTTCCTCATCGCTGGCGACGTTTCGGTCGCCCCCAGGCCACGGCACCACCACCCATCGACTTGCGGCTCAACGCTCGTTCGAAGGAGCCCAGTCGCACCTTCTCTCCTGCCCTGTGGCGTGCGCAGGCTCGACCTCGTCGGAGTCTGTCTCCGGCGAGCCGCCGGCGACCACCTGCGCCGCCGATAGGTGGGTCCCGCCGGCCAGATGATTACCCACTGCTAATGCCCCCCCTTAAGACACTGACGTGTGGGCCCTGCCCCTGTTAAGTTAACCAGAGAAAACAACCCCTTTTGTATGACATGTGGGTCCCCCTCCCCATTGATTTAATTAAAATGTTAATTAACACAATAGTGTATGACAGATGGGCCCCATGCCCTTAACTTAATTAAACTAATTGAATTAGCACATCTGTGAATGACAGATGGGTCCCACTAGATTATTAGTTTAATTTAAATGGATTATTAAAATGAGTCACTGACATGTGGGACCCCACTGTTATTTGAATTAATAAAATGATTTTATTAACTGTGAGGCTGACCAGTGGGAGCCACTGGACAGGTTTGTCCAGTCAACTCCACTTTTGTGGGTAATGTTGGTTTATTAATAAAAGAAATTCAGAAAATCATTTAAATTGATTTAAACTTTGAAATTCAATATCTTTTAAACCGTAACTCAGATTCAAAAACTTTATACATGAAAATTGATCAGAAAAATATAACGGATACGAATACGCTATCCGTATGTCAACCACCCCCCCTCTAACACAACGAACATCGACATCCCCCCTCCGGACTGTCTGTCCGATAAATTGTCCGGTACTGCTAAAGTACCCGGATGAATTTATTTCGAACACGAAAGTTGTTCGGAATAGAACAACTAACCCGGATACACCACCCACACATGTGTCGGATGTCCACGACACCTCCGGCATGATATCTCCCCCCTCCGGACACCTTGTCCGATAATCACCCGGAGCCGGTAGTTCATCCTCAGATGAATTTCCGTTCCGAGCAACGTGCATTGCACTGCGTTAGAACACCGTTAACATTTCATCTGTCATGACATGCATCTGTTTGTATATGTTTGCTGTGTATTTACTGTTTCTTCCCCCGCTTAATCTCCGGTAGACCCCGCTGCTGCCGTCGACTACACCGCTGCTGAGTACGACTACTTCGTCGACGACCGTACCCCTATTGTTGAGCTTCCAGGCAAGCAGAGCCATTCTCTTCCCAGATATCGCCTATCTTTCCGTACATTTCTTGCACTAGGACTGGTTACTGCTGCTGCTACGAATACAATCCTATTCAATTGCATAGCCTGTTTTTGTCGCCCCTTGATGTACCTTCCTTTAATCCTATGTTGCCTATTATTACTTATGCACTTTTCAGCAGTAAACCCTGCGCATTGTTAGCTAGGTTTAGAATAGAGGGTCGTGATCACTTTGGGAGTGATCGCGGGAACGATATATTACAACTGAAACAGGTACGGATCAATGCAGACGCCCTAGGGAACCTACAACGGCGAGACTCTACCGAGTCGCTTCGAGTTTGACTTACGCGTGGACGAACTCGTATTTCACTCTCGTCGGCTCAGTAGCGTAGCATCACTGGGATGATACAAGGGTATTCCTCTTTAGTTCATTCCCGCCGGTGCCTCGACACCACCGGGGTGATACGAGAATACTCCTCTTTAGTTCATTCCACTGATGTCTCTGTCGAACCTCTTCAAGTGTACCATCGAGGTTGATTCCTCCTGGTTTCACTTGATGGTAGGCACTCGAATCAACTGGTGTCCTTAAAGGTAAGTAGTCGGGTGACCCAACGGTGCCCGCACAGGGTATCTTAGCGGAACGACAGGTCAGGTGTATTCCACCGGTGTGCGGTGGGACTGGTACTGTTCGTGGCCGACAGATATCCTGTTGTACGAAAGTCGAGCTCTTCGGAGCAAATGCGAGACAAGGTAAGGAGACGGTTCACCTTGTTGGTAACCGCACGAGTTGGTGGGACGTCAGGGCAGGCACCGATGTTACTGGTGGTCCTTGCTGCTTTCGTTGTCCGCGACTCATTTCAATAAGGGGCAACGATAACGGTTGTCTCGACAGAAAATAATAAAATGCTTAACGGGTTCGGCGGATGACTTGAGTAGCCTTTTGGCTTGTACGCACTACCTATACGTGGGATTACGCGTATGGGCGCCTCCGCGGTGTATCCTTGTTTGAAAGCTCTGAAAGACGTCCAGTTTAGCATTGTGGCCGGGACTGATCGTCACCTGTGGTGTACGGATCTCCCGCCTCACACAGACCCGGAGTGCGAGGGGCGACGGCCCAAGACCCCCTTGCACTTAGGACTTTAGACCGGCCGGGACCTCTCTGATGAGCCGTAGGATGGGCCTCGGCGTGTCGGATAGCCTCGGTGGGGTGTTCCCTAACAAGGTGTACGCCACCCTGGAGATCCGAGCGTGTAGTATGACACCAGTGCACCCCCGCAGGGAAGATAATCTATTCTAATAGCCGTGTCCACGGTAACAGGACGCTTTATGCTGAAGCCAGACTCTACCACTACAAACTACTACTATTAAACTGTTGGTTCCGGTTTCTCTTCCTCGCAAGGAAGTCGAGGAGGGGATCTCGGAGGCATTGATATTATTAATAATTACAACTTATTATTATACAATGCTGCAGCAACTTCTGCTGCATTGTTACATTCATTACTGTTATATTAAACTGTTGGCTGATTCTTACCTCATGTTGCAAGACTCGTCGGAAGATGCTAGTCTTCGATAGGCCTAGCTTCTTATCCTTGCTCTGACTTCTATCTTGCAGTCCCCTTTCCATTTGATACAAATGCATAATTTCTTAGTAGCGGACGTAAGACTCGCGGGTATGCTAGATACTCACCTGCTTTATTTTCGCCCTTTTTGTTTTGCCTGATCGGCCGCTGCAGTCCTCGTTGGAGTCCAGGAGCAGGAGATCCCCGATGCCGAACACCGCAACGTGAAGACCCCCGATGCCTTCTACAACGTCGAGTTCCCCTTTGACCAGGAGTAGTTTGGAGGTTCCCAGGCAGGAGGCCTCGCCTTTTCGATCGAGTGTTGTTTTTGTGCTAGCCTTCTTAAGGCAACCTTGTATTCTCGTGTCTATACTCAGATACTTTTGCTTCTGCTAACTTTTTGCTTTCGAGCTGTTGTATTCGAGCCCTCGTGGCCCCTGGCTTGTATTATACAACTTGTTTTATTTTATTTGTAGAGTTGTGTTGTGATATCTCACCGTGAGTCCCTGATCTCGATCGTGTACCTTGCGTGTATGATTACTGTACACGGTCTGATTTTGGGGGCGTCACAGACGTCCTCCCAAGTGACATACGTCACGACTCACCTCGAGTCACTGCTTATGTACAAGCTGAAAACGAGAAAGAAAGACAAGATGCCTTGGATATTCTCGATGAAAAATAAGATTTGGCTGCAGCTCAGTCGGCTATCTACAAACAAGATTTACGACGCTACCATAGCCGTCGCATCAAAAGTCGGACTTTCCAGGAAGGTGATTTGGTGCTCCTTCTCAGACAGAAAAGAGATAGAATGCACAGGTTATACTCTCCTTGGGAAGGACCGTTTGTGGTCATCAAGAACCTGTACAACGGATCCTACTACCTAGCGGATATACGCGAGAAAGCGGACACGCGCACAAGCATGGAGGAGACTCCCAGGCCGTGGAACATCGCACAACTCCGTCCATATTACACTTGAGTAGAAACAGGAACATTAATGTACGCTTCACTAAGTCGACACACGTTGCACTGCCTTTCGCCACAATATATATATAAGCCGACATTCGTTGCGCTGGATTTTGCCATCAAAATATACATAAGTCGACTCTTACTGCACTGGCCCTCGCCACACATAACTAAGTCGACTTTCATCGCACCGGCTCTCGCCATATCGATTCCGATTTACCTTTTTTGTTTCATGTCATTTATTTTTTGCATCATACATTGCATTATTATATCTCAGAGACCTGGGGGCTTGATCTACCCCTCTATTGGTACTGAGCATGTATATTGCTTATTCAGAGGAACCGGGGAGCTCGACGACAATCAACGACTCTTTATCCAAAAACTCGACATATATATGTAAAAATCACAATGTATAAGCCTTTTGAGGGGTAGTAGGGGGTCTGGATGTCACTCATCGACTCTTATCCGAAGAAATCCCGGCATATACATAAATTGGCAAAACACACCTTGGCCTGTATAGCTTAAAATCATAGGTTCTACGTGTACCCGGCTTAGTCTACATACCTTGGGGGCTTACAACAATGCCTGTCGAGTCTAGTCTTAAGTACAGGGAGCACTAGTCAGACGTAGCCAGCTTACAGAGAAGCCCTGACTCCTGGATAACCCAATAATCTATCTCAAATACGAGAAGATGAGGCATGTTGAATCCAGAGTCGAGTTCTATATGAGCCTTTATACTTTATTTCTGCATACATTAGCATCATCACATACTCTTTTTACTTTATATGTCATCCAAAAGATGCATCTTGAGCATTAAACTGTGTGACTCGGTATGACACAAAAGATGCTCATACTGACTCATGGGGACTATAGCTCAAAAAATTCTCTATGACTCGGTATGACACAAAAAGATGCACACACCAACTCATGGGGACTACACTTCAAGGTTTCTTCTCAAATAAAGACTCGGTACATCACACAGCTGAGTACACCGACTCTTGGGGAGTAACACTTCAAAAATTCTTCAGAAAATATGCAAGAAATTGTAAGTCCCAGGTTGCTGCAAGCATGACAATCCGACACTTGGGGGCTACATTACTTCGAATAAAGTTTCATAAAAACAAAATCTTCCTTGAAGAACCTGTACGGCACATAAATGTGACCACACCATTTCATAAGGGTTACAAATCGAAGTGTCTTATGAGTCGATTACAGATATTAAACTATTCTGAAACGACTCAGAGGGATACAGATACATACATTATCATAAACAATCGACTCTCATCCACTAGGAGAAACATTTCAAAGTCAGGAATAAAACCGACTCATGGACTCAATAAAGGTTCATAAATTCCATTCATGAAACCAACTGGGTCTTATATTAAAGGAGGCAACCTTACAAGCAAAAGCCAAACTCGGCAAACTACTACTAAAAATAAAAACTCACAGCTTCAGACATCTTCTTCAGAATCGGCTTCGTCCTCTGTTGAAGCTTCTTCTTCACTAAGGAGTTCTTCATCGCTGGAGCTCTCCACACAACAGCTGGCTCGCTCTCCATCTGAGTCAAAGATCCTAGCTGACAAGGTGTCTTCACCATCAAATTTGAAGACAATGGTGTCTCCCCTTGAAATATTTCTGGAACGAAGAAAAGTTTTCCAACCTTTCTCAAAAAACATGGTGCCATGGTTAGAAAAACTAACTGTCACCCAGGCAGGCCCATGAGGACATCCATCAGATCGGAGCCAAAGGCCCGAAGGTGTCGAGTCAACCACAAGTTGAGAAAAAGACTCGGGAAGTTTGATCCAGTGTCGAATCGTCCGGATATGAACCAAGAACTCACTCCTCTCAGGAGAATAAGGGGGAGATTCAAAAGGAGAGGCAGCACGAGTACTTCTTCCTCTACCTTTGCCACGGCCACGACCTCTACCACGGCCACGACCACGGCCGCGACCTCGAGTACTTGCACGGGGATCGGGATCGTTGGACGCCAAAGGAGAAGAGGCTTCTATCTTAGGTGCCATGGGGAAAACAGGGAGAGGAAGAAGAAGATGGATGTGCTTGAAAGATTGAACTATCCAAGGGATATTTATAGTAGATTCATGGAGAGGATCCACTAATGCCATAAATAATACGGGATAACTATCCATGGTAGATAACATTTATGAAAAGGCTCCTCGATTCCCACTACAAACATCAATTCCTCTAACCGGCGTTTTGGGCAGAGTGATCATAAAAACCAAACCGGATCTTTGACCAAAGGTCAAAGAAAAAATCTTCAAGTAAAAGGAAACGAGAAGCTAAAAAGAGTTAGGAATCGACTTCTAGTAAAGCATCAGATTATAACTGCCTCAACCAGAAGAGCCAACTTCATGGAGATAGAGGAATCGAAACAAGATTGAAGAAAGACAACTCTGACTCCCAATCAACGTCAAGCATAAAGTCGACCCTCATCCATGAAGAGCTGACAGCAATGAAGAAAATAAAGAAGATTGTTGTGAATAGTAAAGCATCACAACAATCCTAGGGGCTAATGTCGGGGGGATGGATCAGGCCCATAGACCCGGCATTAGAAACCTCTGGGCCGGCTTATATGTGAAGACCCACAGAGAAGAACCGACCAGGAGTCTGACGTGCCAAGCGTGAAGATTGAAGCCCTAGAAGGAATTCAACTTACCTTATACAACATGTAGCAAACTTGTAAAGTAGAATAGAACTCCACATCGTGTAGGAGTCGGACTCTAGGAATCCCGGGACCCGGTTCCTTTATAAGCCAAGGTCCACGGGAGCCAGAGCCAGAACTTATCTCAAGCCAGGTTTAGACAACTCCCGCCATAGCCTAGATCTCCATGAGACTAAGGTTGCGAAACATCATCACTGTAACCGATACGATCTATTCTTCCTATTGAAGAGTCGATCCCCCTATAGTCAAAAAGCAGGAGTAGGTCTTTACCGCACCGACGGGGCCGAACCTGGGTAACTCGCCGAGTCCTGTGCCTATGTCGACTCTCTCCTTGAAATCGCCTCGCAGCAAAGGTCCCATGATAAGTCCGACTCTACGGACATCTGCCGTGACTTTCGCACGACAGCATCCCCAAGCTTAGACGCTTCAGTATCCTTGAATATTTATTCGGGATGCATGGGGGCATCCCCAAGCTTGAGCATTTTGCACTCCCGGATCTTCTTTCATCATTTTTTCTCGCACACTTGAAAACTCCCTTCATACATAACTCATGATAAGCTTATTAGAGAGGTTAGTACCCTTAATAAAATAATTTTCCACTATTGGAAATAAAGATTTTCTTGAACGGCTACGGTTTCTCAAGATTGCAAAAAAAAAATTTTCAAAGAAAAAGCTATCTCAATACTTGCAAAAGTGAGGAAAGGCAAAACGTGGAAGAATCTGTGAAAAATAGACAAGCAGGTAGTAAATAATTTTTTCGGAGTACTTCTGCAACTCAAATAAAAAAACTCAGAACAAGCGCTCAAAAGCCAATTGTATGGAGCACTCTGTTAAAAAAATTCAGATCGAAAAGATGATTTGGTGATTTTAGGTGAATTTTTCTGTCCAAGGACAAAATATGTTTTCTGGACAGCATGTCACAACTTTTGAACTTTCTTGCAATCAGAGGCTAAACTTAACACAGAGCTTGAAAATAAAGATACAATGATGTTGCGACAGTAGTAACAATCATCAAGACCGCTAAAAATAGAAGTAAAAACATCTTGGGTTGCCTCCCAACAAGTGCTTTCTTTTACGCCTTTAAGCTAGGCATGAAGATTATAAAAGGTGCTCTCATAAGAATAAGGATTTGAAGCGAAAGAGAGCATCAAGAAGCAAATGTGAATTTTTTTTACCCTAACCCACTTCCTATGCATGTGAACCTTGTAAACAAATAAATCAAAGAAGCACAAAGTGACATGCATAGGAAGGTGGAACAAGAACAACTCCAAACTTTCATCACCAAGATTGGTGTTTTTGTAACTGATACGTCTCAAACGTATGTACTTTTCCAAACACTTTTGCCATTGTTTTGCCCTCATTCTTGCATGATTTGAACTAAACTAACCCGGACTAACCCTGTTTTTAGCAGAGCTGTCTGTATGGTTTTATTCTGTGCAGGAAAATAGATTTTTAGACAACTCAGAAAATTCCCAGAAAAATTACCAAAAAATCCACGCACCCGAAGGAGCCCGGAGCCAGAAGTGGAGCTAGAGGGCAGCCAGGGGGCCCCAGGGGCCCTCTTGGCGCAGCCCCACCCCTGGACGCGCCAGCTAGCCGCCTGGGCGACTCCCACCGCCTCTGGTGCCCTACCTCGACTCCTATTTATTCCCGTGACGGGAAAACTCCGAAACATAAGTTTTTTTTCCAGAACCCGTCGCGGAGCCGCCGCCACCCTCAGTTCTTCCTCGGGAGGGCTAATCTGGAGGCTGATTTGGCCTCCGGAGAGGGGAGATCATCGCCAATCCATCCTCCCTCCATGACTTCTCTTCACATGTGTGAGTAATTGCCTGCTGTAGGCAAAGGGGATGGTAGGGATTGGATGAGTTTGATCATGTAATAGTTCGCCAGATTGTTGGGGGCATGTTTCCTATGATCTACTTTGGTGTTTATCATCTTTGCTACAACTTGTTGCTCTTAATGCTTGTCACTTTGAGCCCGAGTGCCATGTTTTCAGATCTGAACCACTTGTGTTTTCATGATTATATTTATGTTTGAGATCCTATCTATGAGTTGTATGCACCTATTATGGTCCGGAACCGGCGATCCCAAAGGTGACAGCTTGGGACACCAAAGGGGATGGTCCATAATTTGAGGATTCCAGGTGTCCATTGAGTTTATTGCTTTGTTCCGGTGCTCTTTGACAGGAGCACCTTAATCTCTATAAGTTCCCTTTGGCCCCGTTCCTAGCGGGATGGTAGGACAAAAGATGTTGTGCATGTTCTTATTGCATGCACGCACAACTACCTACATGATAATTGCCTAATGTTTGATATCTGCCTAGATGATCGTTGCTTTTTTGTGTGGCTTGCCCCGTGTTAGAATCTATTACATGTTCACTCTTATTCACACAGCGCCAAACCATCCATCTCCCTAGCCTACAATGTTCTAATCCTGTTGGTCACTACTAGTTTATTTCTGCTGTTTTACTTTCACTGTTATCACTATCACTATCATACCACAGTTTCTATTAATATTTTGTTGCAAGCAAGTATATTTCAGATGCGGTTGAATTGAGAACTCAATTGTCAAAGCTTATAAATACTCTTTGGCTCCCCTTGTATCGAATCAATAAATTGGGTTAACTTACCCGCGAGAACACTACAAACGATCCCCTACAGTTGAGGGTCATCAAGTACTATTTTCTGGCGCCGTTGGAGGGGAGCATAGAAATATTTACAAGTCTACTTGAAGTACCCTGCCTACTACACTTCATCCGCTATGGGTAAGAAAGGAGACCCCAACATTCCGATCCTACCATCTACTACAAGAAAAGGTACCGTTCTGAGTACCAGTGCTACGCTTGATTCACCTTCCGTTATAAGTAAGTTTGCATCACCACTACCACCACATGTGAAGTCTACGCACGCTTCTATTCTTGTAGAATATGTTGGGCCTGCAAGCGCAGAGGTTTGTAGCACAACAACAATTTCCCTCAAGTGGATGACCCAAGGTTTATCAAAATCAGGGAAGTAGAGGTTGAATATGGTCTCTCTCAAGCAACCCTGCAATTAAGATACAAGAAGTCTCTTGTGTCCCCAACACACCTAATACAATGGTAAATTTCATAGGTGCACTAGTTCGGCGAAGAGATGGTAAAATATGGGTGATAGGTGTGGCAAAGCAAGGTAATATAAATCTGTAATAAAAAGTGCAGCAAGAAAACAAATGTTAAACGTGAGCACAAACGGTATTGCAATTGTGGAAACAAGGCCTATGCTTCATACTTTCACTAGTGGCAACTCCCAACTACATTAACATAGTCTAATCACATGATATTTCCCATAAAACATGCAATGGAGACGTACTCGGAGGTCATTCCTTTGTGGTCAAGAGAGGACGAGAATTATGTAGGGCTACAAAAGCACACCTCGGAGTTCGTAGTTCTCAATCTATGGATTTCCCAATGTCATCGCGGCCATCCAAAGAGAGTACCAAAATCACCACAACATATCTAAAGGATAGTCAAAGACAAGCACCAAGAGACTCTAAATCTTCAATCAACACACAAAAGAGGAAATCACTCATGAAAATATTCTTCTAACCCATGTCTAATAGACCGCTGTCACCATGGTCTTGGGGATTATACTAAATAAGATCAAGTGAGTACATCAATCCAATACATAGAAGAAGGGGAAACATCATCGAATCATCCTAGATTAACATAGCCTATGATCACAACGAAGATCACATCATGGGAGAGAGAGAAAACCACATAGTTACCGGTAGAAACCTCAGCACCGAGGAGGGACTACTCCCGCATCATGGAGGGAGGAAGCAACGTCGATGGAGATGAATCCGGGGGCACTTCCCCGTCCCGGCAGGGTGCCGACATAGGAATTCTGATCCCCCGAAGCTTGTCGGCGATGGCGGCGGAGATTGGAATTGCTTCTGGAGAAAAGGGGTTCGGAATCAGGGTTTTTGCGACTGGTGTATAAATGAGAACCAAGGAGGGCACTGAGGGGGGCCACATGGCAGCCAGGAGGGTGCCCGGCGCACCCTAAGGGGGCCCCAGGGGCCATCCTGAGGCCCTCGTGGGTCCACTCCCTTCCATCCTTGGTTCTTCGGGAAGCTTCCGTGACATTGATTTTTTATATAATTTTTCTGGAATTTATTTGGTACTTTTAATGGCCGGAAAACCTGAAATATAAAAACAACAGAAAACATGAACTGGAAATGGGTGCACTGAGTTAATAGGTTGGTCCAAATATGATCAAAAGTGTATGAAAGATCAAGAAAAACATGGCAAAGTCGCACAAACTATGCATGGAGCAAGCAAAAATTATATATACATTTGGGACGTATCAACATCCCCAAGCTTTATTCTTGCTCGTCCTCGTGTAGGGAAATGATAGCAAGCATAATTTCTGTGGCGACATGCCACACAACCATATAAGGACTTTTAAGTAAAGCAATCAAAGCATGCAATTCAATTCAATTCTTAACAAGCAAGAGTCTATATTAGCATTGACACAAGCAACAAAAGAACAAAGGGTGCAAGATCTCTCGCTGTCCGTGACTCGAATGTCTCCAGATGGTGTTTGCGTGCAAGAAGGGGGATACGGGAATACGAGAAAGAAAAATATTATTGTTGAGAACTAAGTCTACTAAAGTTTCACACTTGGTCTTCTTTGGAATATTATCTTGACTCATCCCCAGACCACTAGCCAGGTACAAGTCAATTTGATCCACTCCTTTTCGATATTTTGAGCACTCATGCGAAGGATGAGCGTAAGCACGAGAGTTGACACTTAGTATGGCAAAGAGAGAAGTATGGGGGAGGAGGAAGACAAAAAGGGTGAGAAAGGCTCACATCAATGAGGACAAGCATACGCGAGAAGGCCAGATCATAGATATGATGTGAGGAGTAGGGATTGACATGCAATGGATGCACATATGACCTAAGAAAGCTCTCCAATGGAACTAGTGGGGGTGCATCCAACTTGCTCGCTCATGAAGACCTAGAGCTCTTTTGATTAGGCTCATCCTTGGAATATGAAAACCAAGTTCTATAGTGTGAAGGTCCCCACATAGCTATATGCATGAATGATCATCTCTATGGAGTACAAGGATAAGAGGGAGTACTAGTGCGGATCTTTCAAAAGAATAGTAGTGTTTCCCCTTTCTCTCTTTTTATTTTTATTTTTCTCTTTTTTCTCTTTTTTTGTATTTTTTGGTGGCCTCAATGGCTCTTTCTATTTAACTCTCATTTTTCCTCTTTGGGATCTTTTATTTTGTCCACTTTGGGATCTTTTCCTCACTTAAGGGCAACACTCTATTTTACAAGAAGGTATAGAAGATCTTCAGACTTTACAAGGTACTCAAACATAAGGAAGATGTAGCTATCATGATGTATGCAAATGTATGCCTCCGCCAGTGTAGCAGGAACATGTATGACATGAAGAACAAGTCATTAAGAGGTGGATGTTGCATGGCAATATATCTCGTAAAGGCTATGGAAATGCCTTGATAGGTAGGTATGGTGGCTGTTTTGAGGAAAGATATAAGGAGGTTTATGATGACAGAGCGTATCATGCCAAGGGTTTGGATGCACCAGCGAGGTGGACGCCAACTCTCCGAGTGAGAAGAGGGAAATGCACGGTACGGAAGAGGCTAGAAAATATGAGGAGGTGGAAGTGTCAACTTTCAATACTTACATTAGTCCGAAGAACTCATGCACTTATTATTGCTAACTCTCAATCTAATAAGGAGGTTCACAAAGAGACAAGTACCCCGAGGAGGAGTGTATGGGGGTTTGGTTATCCTTGCGCATCCTCGACTCATGGTACGTCAGTGTACTCTAATATCCGATCCCTCCAAAGATTAGTGATCCATCTAGTAGCTAGTTTTCTCAACTAGTTTTGTAGGTTTTGAAAATAAACATGGATTGCCCAAAATACGACACCTATCACTAATAGGCTAGAGCTCTTGACACCAAAAGTTCAAACATTACTCATATCAATACCTCAAAACTATTGCAAGTTACTACTAAAATTAAATAGCAACCTCAATTACCTACTCTCAAGACAAGACACAACTCAGTGCACCAACCAACTCTCTTAACAAGATAAACATGAAAACTAAAGAGAGTTCCAGCAACAAACTAAACAAAATACAAGGCTCTTGCTAAAGACAAACTAAAACTGAACATGGCAGTAGCTACGAAAAGATAAAGAACACACAATAGTAAAAAGATAGGCATGAAAAATCCTATGATGTGCTCTAGATTGGAGTGGAGCGTGTTTCTCTCCCACAAAAAGTGAGTTGGGGTCTAACTTGTTATGAACAGCAAGAAAAGATAAAGAAAACTAAAAATAAAACCTAAGAGCGAGACGCTCCAAGCATAGCACATAACGCATGAAGTGATAAAAATATAGTGAGACGAAGGACGAACTGATGATTATTGATGGAGAAGGGGATGCACGGGGGCATCCCCAAGCTTAGACGCTTGATTCTCCTTGAATATTTATTGGGGATGCATGGAGGCATCCCCAAGCTTCAGCGCTTGACACTCCCGAATCTTCTTTCATCATCTTCCGTCGCACACTTGAAAACTCCCTTCATACATAACTCATCATAAGCTTATTAGAGAGGTTAGTACCCTTAAAAAATAATTTTTCCCCACTGGATATAAAGATATTCTTGAATAGATACCGTTTCTCAAGATTTCCAAAATGTTTTTGCAAATAAAAAGCAAGATTAAGGTTTGCAAAAGCTAGGAGAGACAAAACGTGGAAAAATCTGTGAAAAACAGAACAGAAGGTATTAAAGAATTTTTTAGGGGTACTTATGCAACTCAAATAAAGAAACTCAGAACATACGAAAGTTCCATGATTGTATAGAGCACGCTTTGTAAAAAATTCAGCTCAAAAAGATAAACTGGTGATTTGTTCTGATTTTTCCCATCACGAGGACAAAATCTGTTTTCTGGACAGCATGTCACAACTTTCACTTCCCTTGTCATATGAGGCTATAACTTGGCACAAATCTTGAAAATAAAGATACAATGATGTTGCTACAGTAGTAAAAATCATCAAGTCCACTAAAAACTTAAAGTAAAAACTCAAAGTAATGATAACAAGGGTTGCCTCCCTAGAGCTCTTTCTTTATAACCATAAAGATAGGCTTAAGATTTTTGTGATGCTCTCGTAGGAATAAGAGTTGAAGAACAAAATACAGCATCAAGAAGCAAATATCAAACACATTTAAGTGTAACATGCTTCCTATGCAAAGGGATCTTGTAGAGTAATAACTCATTGAGGCATAAATATATTAGCATAGGAAGGAAAACAAGTGCAACTTCAAAACTTTCAACATAAAGGCAGGGAATTTGATATTATTGAAATATCTAGGAGCATATGTTCCCCTCTCATAATAATTTTCAGTGGGATCATGAATAAACTCAACAATATAAGTATCACATAAAACTTTCTTATCATGATCCACAAGCATAGAAAATTTGTTACTGCCCACATAAGCAAAATCCTTCTCATTAGTAATCGTGGGAGCAAACTCAAGAAAATATCTATCACATGAATCATTCTTTTCATTATACACTTCCAAACATTCATTCTTTATAGAATAAGTGTCATCACAATAATCATCATAGGTAGGAGGCAAAGTATCATCAAAATAAATTTCCTCATCAAAACTTGGGGGGCTAAAAAGATCATCTTCATAAAACGTAGCATCCCCAAGCTTATAGTTCAACATATCATTAGGATCAAAGGTATTCAAAGAAGACATACTAATAACATTGCTACTATCATGAGTGTTGTGCAAATAGTAAAGCTCCATAGGCTTTTTGATTTTCTCTTCAAATACTTCATGTACCAACTCAAGGTAGAGCTCATAAAGCTCTCTCATGATATTTTTGTTGTTTTCCATAAGCCTAACTAGTGAAAATAAAAACAAGAAACGAAAAGATTTAATTGCAAGATCTAAATATATACCTTCAACGCTTACCTCCCCGGCAACGGCGCCAGAAATAGCTTGATGTCTACGAACGCTTCTATTCTTGTAGACTATGTTGGTCCTCCAAGCGTAGAGGTTTGTAGGACAGAAGCAATTTCCCTCAAGTGCATGACCTAAGGTTTATCGAACTCAGGGAAGTAGAGGTTCAAGATGGTCTCTCTCAGGCAACCCTGCAATTAAGATACAAGAAGTCTCTTGTGTCCCCAACACACCTAATACAATGGTAAATTGTATAGGTGCACTAGTTCGGCGAAGAGATGGTAAAATATGGGTGATAGGTGTGGCAAAGCAAGGTAATATAAATCTTTAATAAAAAGTGCAGCAAGCAAAAAAATGGTAAACATGACACAAACGGTATTGCAATGGTGGAAACAAGGCCTAGGCTTCATACTTTCACTAGTGGCAACTCCCAACTACATTAACATAGTCTAATCACATGATATTTCCCATAAAACATGCAATGGAGACATACACAGAGGCCATTCCTTTGTGGTCAAGAGAGGACGAGAATTATGTAGGGCTAAAAAAGCATACCTCAGAGTTCGTTTCAATCTATGGATTTCCCAATGTCCCCGTGGCCATCCAAAGAGAGTACCACAATCACCACAACATATCTCAAGGATAGTCAAAGACAAGCACCAAGAGACTATCAATCTTCAATCAACACACAAAAGAGGAAATCACTCATGAAAATATTCTTCTAACCCATGTCCAATAGACCGCTGTCACCATGGTCTCGGGGATTATACTAAATAAGATCAAGTGAGTACATCAATCCAATACATAGAAGAAGGGGAAACATCATGGGATCATCATGGATTAACATAGCCTATGATCACAACGAAGATCACATCATGCGAGAGAGAGAAGCACATATAGTTACTGGTAGAAACCTCAGCCCCGAGGAGGGACTACTCCCGCATCATGGAGGGAGGAAACAACATCGATGGAGATGAATCCAGGGGCACTTCCCCGTTTCGGCAGGGTATCGGCACAGGAATTCCGGTCCCCCGAAGCTTGTCAGCGATGGTGACGAAGATCGGAATTGCTTCAGAGAAAAGGGGTTCAGAATCAGGGTTTCTGCGACTGGTGTATAAATAAGAGCCAAGTGGGGCACCGAGGGGGGCCACAGGGCAGCCAGGAGGGTGCTCGCCGCGCCCTAGGTGGGGGGCGCCAGGGACCCTCCTAGGGCCCTAGTGGGTCCACTCCCTTCCATCCTTGGTTCTTCGGGAAGATTCCAGGACGCTGATTTTTTATATAATTTTTCCGGAATTTATTTGGCATTTTTAATGTCCGGAAAACCTGAAATATAAAAATAGCAGAAAACAGGAACTAGCAACTGGGTGCACTGAGTTAGTAGGTTAGTCCAAATATGATCAAAAGTGTATGAAAGTTCAAGCAAAACATGGCAAAGTCACACAAATCATGCATGGAGCAAGCAGAAATTATAGATACGTTTGGGACGTATCAACATGCTACTTCAACTAAGTTTGTTACTATGCTTCCACTACTATTGATGATACTAGTTTTCTTGGTCACTATCTTGAAGCTCAGATTGCTAAGGTTGTAGCACAATCCGGGACTGGGACTCCTGCCTCCTATATTCCTACGTGCAAATCTTTTTTCTACCCCAACTTAGATGAACTCAAGGAGAAAATTCTTGATGATGATTTTTGCAGGGAAATCAAAGAGTGTGTCGACTCTAACCCTGGTGTTGTTAAGGAGCTTCTCGAAAAGCACTCCATGAAGAACAAGATTATTCTTGATCCTAAATTTGCTACATCTCCTATATGCATCACTTATCCTGATTATGATTTCTCTGTTGATTTTTCACTTATATCTACAGTTGAGGCAGACCCTTTTTATGGATGAGAAAATGATGATGCTATAGCACACCTGACCAAACTCGCTGAGTTGGGTAGTTTATTTACTACTGATGAGAGGATACGAAACTTTTATGTGGATAAGCTTTTTCCTATTTCTTTAAAGGAAGACGCCAAATCATGGTATGATGCACTACCCTATGGTTCCATTGAGAGTCCTCAGGACTTAGTTCAATTCTTTGTTGATAAATATTTCCTGCTCATATGCAACATGCTGCTTTGCAAAGAATCTATAACTTTAAACAATTGCAGGATGAGAACCTCCCTAAATCTTGGGGGAGGTATTGTGATTTAATCGAGGATAGACCGGGACATGAAGTCCCAAAGAATGAATTACTTGATATATTTTATGCGGTCTAACCGATGAATCTAGATCCTATCTGGATAGTTGTGCTGGTTGTGTGTTTCAGGGAAAGAACGCCGGACGATGCTGAAGAACTAATGGGCAAGATTGCCAAGAACCACAAAGATTGGTCCGTCCCTGAACCACCTCCACCACCAAAGAAGAGGGGATGCTTGTCGTTAGCCATGAAGATATGCAGGAAGCAAAGAAGTCTATAAAGGAGAAAGGCATTAAAACTGAAGACATGAAGAATCTACCGCCTATCGAGAAGTTGTGTGAGCCTACTACTCACCCTCCCTTGGTAGAGGTACACTCTTTATTAGACATTACTGAAAGTGACACCCCTAACGGTAAGCCTCCCGACCAATGCTTGGATGAGCTTGATAATTTTATTATTAAGCAAGACCATTTTAATAGGAGGATACAAATTCAGTTGCATGATAATTATCTTGCTATCAAAAGTTTACTTGGTGTTCTTGAAAGAACAGTTAATGATGTTAAAAGTCTTGTTAAGAATTTTCATATGGTTCAAACTCAGCTTGAACAAATTTCTAATGTGCAAAAAGATTTGCTTCCTAACAACACCAAACAGGATGTACAAGCTTATGGCATAAAAACCAGGGGTGGAACACACACCCAGGACCCACTCTATCCCGAGGGGCATCCGAAGAGGATCGAGCAAGATTCTCAAGTACAGGTAGAAGACGAGATTGTTGGCTCTCCTAAGAGGAAAAATAAGAAGAAGAAACACAAGGAGGCTAAAACTCCAATGATCATATTACAAGTCAAGAACCTGCTATTGATCCTAACAGCATATCTATCTCCGATGCTGAAATTGAAGACGGTGCGGAGCCTGAAGAAAATGATAAGGAGAAAAATGATGCTCCCGAGGTGCAAGAAGAAGAAGCACCTGATAAACGCAAGAAGTATACCAGAGAAGACTTCATAGCAAGAAGACATGGGAAGGAAAGAGAACCATGGGTACAGAAACCCATGCCCTTTCCAGGTAAGTCTCCCAAATATAAAGAAGAAGAGCATTATAATAAATAGTGTGAATGGATGAAACCTCTTTTTCTTCAAATTCCACTAACTCATGCTATCAATTTACCTCATTATTCCAAATATATGAAAGATATTGTTACTAATAAAAGAAAATTTCCTAATGAGGAAATATCTACTATGCTTGGTAACTACTCTTTCAGTGGCAAGATTCCCGAGAAGCTTGGTGATCCAGGTATACCCACTATTCCTTGCTCCATGAAAAATAATTATGTCAAAACTGCCTTATGTGATCTCAGAGTAGGAGTGAGTTTCATGCCTTTTTCTCTTTATAAAAGGCTATGTTTAGATCAGCTAATCCCTACAGATATCTCTCTTCAGATGGTTGACAAGTCAACAGCCGTCCCGATAGGTATTTGTGAGGATGTTCCTATTGAAGTTGATAATTACTTGATTCTTACAGATTTTGTTGTGCTTGACATGCCCGAGGATGGGAGCATGTCCATTATTCTTGGCAGACCTTTTCTTAACACCGCAGGTGCTATTATTGATTGCAATAAAGGAAATGTCACCTTCAACATTGACGATAAAGAACACACGGTGTATTTCCCGAAGAAGATTGACAAAAGGCATGGCCTTAACTCAATAGAAAATATCGAGACCGTGAAGATTGGAGAATGGGATTGTCCTCTACACGTACACCACAAATACAAAACCATTATGGTGGGGACAATGTCCATTAAAGTAAAGGTGCGATGATCATTTCATAAGAGGTGAGACTTTTTTCTCTATATATCGCTGGTTTGTTGGTAAGACTTGATCAACCTTGCTAGTGAGCATATTTTATATAGGTAAAAAGTGGAGCTTGTTATGTTTTCATTTTCTTTAGCTTTTATTCTCTTTGTTGTACCAAGTTTATATGTTTTGGAAGCTTCACAATTCTAATCACTGCTTCAAGTTTTCAGAAAGTTTCGCAGCCTTTTGAAATCCGAAATTTTTTCAATAGTGAAGTTTTCAGAAAAATTCCAGAAAAATAAAAATAAAAATTTCCATGCCGGGAGTGACTCAGAGGCACCTGGGGCTGACCAGGGGGGCTACTACCGGCCCAGGCGGCCAGCTGGCGCAACCATCCCCCTAGCCGCGCCACAGGGCGCCTGGGTCCCACAGGCCCGACCTCCAGGTAGTTCTTCTTCCTCCTACTTCCTCTCTCCAAAACACGAGTTCTGCACTTCTTCCCGCGTTCTTGCTGTTCTTGGAGGCCATTTTTCATCTCTCGCTATAGCCCACTATTTGAGCTGAGATTTTGAGAAAATACTCCCTGGTATGTAACTCCTCCACCCCTCCAAATAGATTTTTGATTGGTGGCTTCAGTTGTGAGTATTTAGTAGTTCTTGGTGATGTTTATATGAGCTTGCATGCATGTGTAGAAATTTATTTTCCAAGTTTTCATGCAAGTTTAAGCCTTAGCTAAGTGAGTAGAGTAGTTTTCCTCAACTCACTTTGTTTAAAATTCTTGTTTTTGTGAATTTTCAAAAATTTCAGAAAAGAGTTTGCTAGGAAAAGCAAAGGGGTAGCTTGGGAAGAAGAAGCCCGAGCGCTCCGATCGAGTTACTAGAGCTGCAGCTTCACCCTCAGCTGCTAGGGTGAGTTACAATGAAGATCATGTGCCCCTGGAGTTGTTGGAAGACACAAGTACAGCATGTGCAATGATGTATATGTGCGATGATTTTCTTGAAGCTGCATGAATAAAGAAGGATTTTATGGCCTTTGCGCCAATGCAGGTTTGACATGGCTAGCACTATGCCGTGTGGTACAATATAAGAAACTCACCTCCTGCTTTATTAATAGTTTTTGTTACAACCATGATGCTGGAACCGTTGAGTTCAAAATTTACAATAATCTTATAACCATGCCCTTGGCGCAGTTTTGTGATATAATAGGTGTGCCGAACGCTGGTTAGACGGCGAGGATGAACACTCAGCCCTCCGAGTTGAGGCTCTTCGACTCTCTTTGTAGCCAGGAAGAGAGCGATATTCGACGTACACAGATTTCCAGCATTTTATTCCCCCACATAAGGTATTTTGCATACTTTATTGCTAGAGGGGTGTTGGCTCGTGACAACACGAGCAACGGTTCTGCACAAGATTTCTCTATTTATGTGAACGCCCTCTCTGGAAAGAATGATTATAATGTGGGTGCCTTAATTTCTCGACGCCTTGTTATGAATAGTAACAAGGGCGATTTATTTGGTAGTTTTTATGCCACACTTACATCCTGATGATGTTCCCTTTTCATACACAAGTCTTGATCTTGCTGTTATGAAGAGGCATAGGTTTGTTACCTTGACTTCCCAGTTTGGTAACCTTGTTTATATTTTGAGCTTTGAAAAGACTGTTAATCGTGAGATCCGTCTACCTGCACTAGTTTTGTTTGATAACACCCACATGAATGAATGGTACTTCAATGATGTCCAGTTTGATGAGTTCGTGGCCCAGTATCAGTTACATAACCCCATGGAGGGGGTTGTGCCCAACGAGGAGGAGCATGGTGAGTTCCCACCTTTCCAGGGGGAGACCGTCACTCAGTACGGTGGGGGGTCTTCTTCTGCTTGGAGCGCAGGACCTTCCTCATGGGAGGACCCGAGGACTTCGGTGTACGCACCGGAGGGCTCGTATGACTCTTGGACTCTCCCATACTACCCCGGAGCAGGAGGCTCCTGGGGGCAGTAGCTGCTACCAACTTAGGCCAAAAGCCTAAGCTTGGGGGAGTACGTACCCTTCTCACTTTTCCATTGTATTATCCGTTTTTATTTTGTTCGCTTTGATCTTTTCGAAGTTTTTGCCTGTTCTTCTTTGTTCTTTTAATTTTCAAAAACAACAAAAATATTTCTCTTTTCTTTTGCTTTCGTTTAACCTTTGAAAAAACCCAAAAAGATTTCCTTTCTCTCTTTAGTTTCCTTTGTTTCCAGAGTTCAGCTCAAGTCCGTGATGGCATTTGATTATATATTTCCCACGTTCGGTCATGCAAGTGACAAGGCAGAAATGACGAAGATCGAAGGAAGTGAAGCAACAAGGAAAACCGGTATGAACTCTTCTTGTTTCTACTTTTTTACATATGCCTTTACTTATGATCTAGAGACCAGCTTGTAGCGACATAGTGCTATGTTTACAATGCTTTCCCAGTGTTCGTGCTTTCTTTGTGGCTAATCTAAAATAGCTAGAGTGGATAATGTGTTGTTGAAATGATTTACATGCATTGCAATGTTCATGAATTGGCATATTGAAGTGGTATTTCCCTTCGGAGATTCTTGGATTGACTTGGCACATGTGCACACATGTTTATGACTAAAATTTATATCATACCTTGATGATCTTTTATTTCAGAATAGTTATATCACTTTCATGCCCGATTCAGTGTTTCTTTGTCGCTCTGCATGATTATGACAATTATTGCTCTCTAGTTTGTCGCTTCCCAGTCTTTTGCTTGCCTTCACTCTCACTAAGCGGAATTCTGCTTGTGTATCCAAACTCCTTTTCAAACCAGTTATTCCACTTGAGTCCACCATACCTACCTATATGTGGTATTTACCAGCCACTCCTAACTTAGACTTTCTTGTGCCATCTCAAAATTTATTCAAAAGCTTCCCTTTTGTAACCGTACAAGCTCATGGTGCGGTGAAGGGAAATCAGTATCTACCATGCCAAAATTTTTTGACAAAAGTTTTAACTAGTCAAATTTCTATATATAAAAAGAGAGAGTTACACCTCCCCCATACTTGATGATGGGATGAAATGGACCAAATGCTGCTAATGATAGATGGAACGATAACCTCCTTCCATTCTTGAGGCAAAATAAAAGGTTCCATAGACCGTCAAAGGATTTATGGACAAGGGAACAAAAGTATAAGCAAAAGCATTAATATGGTTGGCATGGGAGATATTGAGAGACCTTTACCGTTCACCGTTGACTAGAAAGTTGCACATCTCAAAATAATTGTGTCTCTATTTTCAAAACTAAAAGCTCTGACACATGTTTAGTCTTTTCTTCCAACCACGGGTTTTCAACCTTGCCATCAAAAAGCCACGGTTCGAGAGTATCCCCTTCTTCTTGAAAGCACCAACTATTGAGGGCATAATTGTCATTCTTAGTGTAACATGCATTGTCCCAAAGTATTACATGGTCTTCTGCATGATTGTGATATTTCAAGTCTGAAATTCTTAGTTCTAGTCTCCTTTAAAACTCCGGAGGAGTTTCTGCATTTATGTTTTGCTTCACTTGTGGAGGATAGTGAGATACCACTCTAGTATGTTCAAGCTATGTGCATTGTGATCTTGTCTTGATTTTTCGGCAGCATATTATTTACTTTTGGTTGTTTGTGATTGATCACTTGAAAGAAGGATTGCTTCGTCCATTGTCCTCATAGCATTGTTGTGATACATGCTAAAAACTCTTTTCATAGTACATGCTTATATACATCTTATGAAGCAAAAGAGTTTTTCAAAGTTTTCTTTGTCGCGTCCAATTCGTTGAACTGAATTGCTTGAGGACAAGCAATAGGCTAAGCTTGGGGGAGTTGATATGTCTCAAACGTATCTACTTTTCCAAACACTTTTTCTATTGTTTTGCCCTTATTCTTGCATGATTTGAACTAAACTAACCCGGACTGACGCTGTTTTCAGTAGAGCTGCTTGTATGGTTTTATTATGTGCAGGAAAATGGATTTTTAGACATCTCATAAAATGCCAAGAAATATTACAAAAAATCCATGCACCCGAAAGAGCCCAGAGCCAGAAGTGGGGCTAGAGGGCAGCCAGAGGGACCCCAGGCGCCCTGCTAGCGCGGCCCCACCCCTTGCCGCGCCAGCTGGCCTCCTGGGTGACTCCCACCGCCTCTGGTGCCCTACCTCAACTCCTATTTATTCCCAAGACGGGAAAACCCCGAAACAGAAGTAATTTTTCAAGAACCCGTCATGGAGCCGCCGCCACCCTCTGTTCTTCCTCGGGAGGGCTAATCTGGAGGCTGATTTGGCCTCCGGAGAGGGGAGATGATCGCCATCGCCATCACCATCGCCAATCCATCCTCCCTCCATGACTTCTCTTCACATGTGTGAGTAATTGCCTATTGTAGGAAAAGAGGATGGTAGGGATTAGATGAGTTTGATCATGTAATAGTTCGTCAGATTGTTGGGGGCATGTTGCCTATCATCTACTTTGGTGTTTACCATCTTTGCTACAACTTGTTGCCCTTAGTGCTTGTCACTTTGGGCCCGAGTGCCATGTTTTCAGATCTGAACCAGTTGGGTTTTCATGAGTATATTTATGTTTGAGATCCTATCTATGAGTTTTATGCACCTATTATGGTCCGGAACCGGCGATCCCAATTTGAGATGTGAACCAGTTATGACAGCTTGGGACACCAAAGGGGATGGTCCATAATTTAAGGATTCCATGTGTCCATTGAGTGTATTGCTTTGTTTCGGTGCTCTTTGACAGGAGCACCTTAATCTCCATAAGTTCCCTTTGGCCCCGTTCGTAGCGGGATGGTAGGACAAAATATGTTGTGCAAGTTCTTATTGCAAGCACGCAGAACTACCTACGGGATACATGCCTAATATTTGATATCTGCCTAGATGATCATTTCTTTTCTGTGTGCCTTGCCCCGTGTTAGAATCTATTACATGTTCACTCTTATTCATGCAGCGCCCAACCATCCATCTCCCTAGCCTACAGTGTTTTAATCCTGTTGATCACTACTAGTTTATTTCCTCTATTTTATTTCGCCGTTATCACTATCACTATCATACCACAGTTGCTATTAATATTTTGTTGCAAGCAAGTATATTTCAGGTGCGGTTGAATTAATAACTCAACTATCAAAGCTTATAAATACTCTTTGGATCCCCTTGTGTCGAATCAATAAATTGGGTTAACTTACCCGCGAGAACACTACAAACGATCCCCTACAGTTGAGGGTCATCAGTAACATGAAAGTTTCTACAACCAAGCTTTCCTCCCTCAAAATAATTTTCAGTTGCATCATGAACAACATAAAGAGTATAACTATCACATAAAGCATATTTTTCATGACCTACAAGCACACGTGTATTGTTTTCAGCACGGGTTTTAGGATTATAAGAAATGCAACCCATCACATTGAGCCTTGATAAGAGCAAAATTCTCCGGAATATGAGTTGGAGATTTCAAAAGGATAATAGGACAATCAAGTGTGGGTGCAATAGCAACAATTTCGTGCTTAACATAAGGAACTATAGCAAGTTCATCTTCGTATGCTTCATCCATAGTGGCATCTTGGCCGTAAATAAAAAAAGTATCAAATTCTTTAGAAAGGGATATTTTAAGTGAGTCCTCGGAATCATGGGATTCCTCATCAAAGCAATCAGTAGCCTCTTCTTGGGCAGAAAACATTTTATTTTTAAAATCCTCAATATAGGCATTGGAAGTATAATTCTCGAAGCAATAAGCAAGAACTGCAAAGTTTTCGGACTTGTGGATAGTATCGTAATACTTTCCAATCAAAGAAGCAATCTCATAAGCACCCTTAAAAGCAACAAACTCTTCAATCTTTTCAACATCAAAGTAATCATAGACAGCTTTAACATAAGAAGATAAGATCACATTTTCATTAAACTCACGTTGGAAAGGAAAGTGTTTACGATATATATTAGAGAAGCAAGTAAAATCATAAATGTGGCATAAACACTCAGCATAGCAATAAGAAGTTTGTATTTGGTCCCATAAGTGTTTCCCTTTCTGAGATAAGCGGTGTCGTGTGTAATGAGCATGCTCATCCAATGATTTTCCCTCAACCAAGTCGGTTGGGTTTTTAGCGCGTGCACAAATTTATCGAAGACGATCCAAGTGAAACATGTCCATCCTACCATATTTGGGTGGTTCTACACCCATGGTAAAGATAGCATCAGTAGGCATGCAAAGAAAAAGACAAAAGGTAGCAACTATTTTTTTGATTTTTCATAAAGAGACAAAAGAAAAAAAACTAGAAAGTAAACGAACAAGACTAAAAAGAAAAGGTAAAAGATAGTGTGCAACTCCCCTATCTTGAAGATTGGAGTCCCCGACAACGGCGCCAGAAATTTCTTGATGCTAGCGAGGAAATACTTCTCTCCCTTCGTTGGTTACCCCAAGTGGAAGGTTGATATGTAGTGTAGCAGCAAGATTTCCCTTGGCAGAGATACCAAGGTTGAGTGTCTCCCATAGGACTCCGATAGCTTCAAGAAGGTGGTAAAGTGAACAATGGCGTCGTTCACAACCGAGGTTGCTTACTTTACCTGGACCTGCACAAAAATACAAATAACTTTGCTACCACCGAAGTTCAGAGAGGTTGTCAATCTCTCCGGTCTTGCTGTTTACAAAGGATCAAACGCAACAGATAATAGGTAGTGATAGCTAACACTAGAAATTAAAAAGTAGGAGGTAAATTGACTGAGTAACAGTGGTGGAAATATGGACTGGGATCCCATGATTTTCACTAGTGATGTTTCTCTCCCAAAATACAATAAAACTGTTATGCGAGGTAAACAAATCACAACTGGGCAATTGACAGGATTAAAAACGCAACGCAAAGCTAACTATGCTACAAAGAAACGAATAGGATCAAAAGCATGGGCGGTACGCCAAAATAAGTAGACCGAAATCCATCTGCATCTACTACTAATCATCCACCTTGAGATATCTATCGAGAACATCTCGCTGGAATTAATTTGCGAGCCCCACCCAAAATGTAAACCCAAAGCAATAGACAACTGCATTAAAATAACTTTGCATAAAGTAAACAATCCTTGCAACCGCGGTTACAAGAACCGTTGTTTTTCCCCTTGTGGAAACAACACATCCCCTGGACTCATGTTTTTGTCACTCAAGTTAGTCATTAGGGGGCATGAACCCAGAATCAAGCATAACGCTACCTCTTGGAGTCACTACCTGATACTTGGCCAAAACAATAAATAGCAACGGAGAACATGCAAGAATTACTCAAGAACAAAAATATAAAAGATAAGAACCAAATATATTACTCAATCACAGTCTGAACATAGTCTCATAATCCATCAGATCCTAGCAAACTTAGCATAGCAACAACAGAAAGAATTACATATGTGCATTGATCATGTAGGGAAGCTCACAATGTCTAATCCATGAAGAAAAACAGGGGAGGAGAACATCACATAGCTACTGATCATGGACCCATGGTCCAAGGTGGACTACTCACGGATCATCTAGGAAGCGTCAATGGTGGTGGAGAAGCTCCCAGAGGTCAATCCTCCCTCGGGAAGGGTGCCGGGAAGAGGTCTGCTGGCGCTCCCGATCTTGGAAGCGCGGCGGCGGCGGAACATAGGTGAGAACATGAAAAAGGGTTCTGTCTTTAGGGTTTCCGCGACGGAAGATAATTATAGGCGAAGGGCGCTGTGACGCCCCCAAAATCAATCCGTGTACAGTAATCATACACACAGGGTACACGACTGAGATTAGGGTGCCACGGTGATAATATCACGGCACAACACTAAACACAAAAGGATAAACAAATATATTACAATAGAGGGGGTCACGCGGACCCGAATATATAAGTCATACAAGCCAAATATCTGAGTACAGACATAGTTAGTCAAGTTTTGCCTTAAGAAGGCTAGCACAAATCACATCAGAGATACAGATCGAAAAGGCGAGGTAGGCACTCCTGATCGACGGGGAACTCGACGTCGTAGTAGGCACCTCCGGGGTACTCCTGCTCCTGAGCTCCAACGTCGGCTGCAGCGGCCGATCAGGCAAAACAATAAAGGAAATAAAGCAGGTGAGTATTTAGTATTCCCGCGAGTCTTACGTCCGCTACTAAGCAATATGCATTGTATCAACGGAAAGAAGAGGCTGTATATAGTGGACTGAAGACAGAAATCTAGAGCAAGGGTAAGAAGCTAGGCCTATCGAAGACTAGCATCTTCCGACGATGTCTTGCAGCATGAGGTAAGAATCAGCCAACATTTATATAAAGCAATAAAGTAACAATGAAGCAGAAGTTGCTGCAACATTGAATAATAATAAGTTGTAATAATTATCAATGCCTCCGAGTTCACCTCCTCGACATCCCCGCGAGGAAGAGAACCCGGAACCATACAGTTTAATAATAGTTTCTAGTGGCAAGATCTAGCTTCAGCATAAAGCGTCCTGTTACCGTGGACACGGCTATTCGAATAGAATAATCTTCCCTGCAGGGGTGCACTTGTGTTACGCTACACGCACGGATCACCAGGGTGGCGGGAACCTTGTTAGGGAACGCTCCACCGAGGCTATCCGACACTTCATAGCCCATCTTTCAAACTCAACAGAGAGGTCATCCGCCGGCCTATATCCTATGTACGTGGGGCTTTGGACCCTAACCCCGACGTACTCCTGCACGGTGCGAGGCTGGCCGGTGAAGTTAAAGAAAATCCAAATAAGACACCACCGCGCGAGCAAAATAAGACAACACCACTTCCCGGCGCAGGCCGCGGTACTGCTGACGTCTGAAGAGTCCTCGGACGACACTAAGAAGCGGAGGAGCCCATAACTCGTAGTTCCCACGGGTAGGTAGTGCGTACATGGCATATAGCCAACTCAAGACATTCACTGAACCATTTAGCATTTTAATTAACCTGCGTGACAACCGTTATCGTTGCCTCGACTTAACCGACCCGCGGACAACGACAGCAGCCAGGACCACCAGTACATCGGTGCCTGCCCCGTTGTCCCACCAAGTCACTGCGGTTACCAACAAAGTGAACCGTCTCCTTACCTTGTCTCGCGTGTGCTCCGGGAGGAGCTCGACTTTCATAGTTTGGTAACTCTCGCGGCCAACGACCAGGGGCCAAGCACACCGGTACACTGGTCGTACCCTCCCTGTCGTCCCGTCGCAATACCTCTCGCGGGCACCGTTGGGTCGCCCGACTTCTTACCCGAAGGACAACCGTTTACAGGACCCTATGGCGGTAAGACAAAGTCAGCCTCGAGTGGAGTACAAGGATTACTCCTTGATAGCTCACACGTGAGGTGACTAGGCATAACCCAGGTAGGGGCCTTAGACGGTGTCTGCATTGTACCGTACCTGTGCAGTTATAATATATTTATCCGCGTTCACTCCCCTGAGTGACCACGGCCCTCTAGCTAATCCTAGCTAACAATGCGCAGGGCTCACTGCTGAATAATGCATAATAATAATAATAATAATAGGCAGCATAGGATAAAGGAAGGCACATCAAGGGGCAACAAAATCAGGCTATGCAATTGAATAGGATTGTAATCAAAGCAGCAGCAGTAACAATGCCTAGTGCAAGAAATGCACGGAAAGATAGGCGATATCTGGGGAAGAGAATGGCTCTGCTTGCCTGCAAGCTCGACGGTAGTAGTAGGGTCGTCGACGACGTAGTCGTACTCAGCAGCGGTGTAGTCGACGGCAGCAGCGGGGTCTACCGAAGATTAAGGGGGGAAGAAACAGTAAATACACAACAAGCATATACAAACAGATGCATGACATGATAGATGAAATGTTAGCGGTATTCTAACGCAGTGCAATGCACGTTGCTCGGAGCGGAATTCATCTGGGGATGAACTACCGGCTCCGGGTGATTATCAGACAGGGTGTCCGGAGGGGAAGGATCAAGCCGAAGGTGTCGTGGTTACTGGACAAACATAAGGGGGGTGTATCCGTGCTATTTGAACCATTCCGGACAACTTTCGTGTTCGGAATAAATTCATCCGGGCACTCTAACTGTACCGGACAATTTATCGGACAGGCGGCCCGGAGGGGGAATGTTCGATGTTCGTTGTGTTAGAGGGGTGTGGTAGTCATACGGATAGCGTATTCGTATTTGTTATATTTTTCTGATCAATTTTCATGTATAAAGTTTTTGAATCCGAGTTACGGTTTAAAAGTTATTGAATTTCAAAGTTTTAAATCATTTAAATGATTTTCTGAATTTCTTTTATTATTTATTCAACATTATCCAAAACATTATCCACAACATTATCCAGAACAGTGATGACATGTGGGACCCACATGTCAGCCTCTGTTATTTATAAAACATTTAATTAAATCAGAAAATGCCTCTGGGCCCACATGTTAGTGACTCAAATTATCTAAATTCATTTTAATTATTAATCTGACAGTGGGTCCCAGATGTCATTGACACATGTTTAATATTAATCATTTCATTTAATCTAACTAAGGCCTCGGGCCCAGCTGTCATAGACACCGGAGGGTTAAGTTAATGTTAACAGTTTAATTAGGGGGGAACAGGCCCACACGTTAGTGCCTTAAGGGGGGGGTTACCCACGGCTTAAGCCATGCGCGCCCGCCGCGCTCGCCGGAGCGAGGCCAGCACGGTGGCCAGGTCATGCCGGCGAGGTGGCCACGGCATGTGGGTGCGGGGGGGGGGGGCGTGGCTTCCGTGCGGCTGCTCACACGTGCGCAAGCACGGCGGCGCCCGGCCCGGCCAAGCTGCTCAGCAGCAGCCGCGGTGGGCAGCACAGGAGCTTGAGCTCGGTCAATGGCGGCCCGGGCAGAGCACGACCCTACGGTGACCAAAACGAAGGGGAAAGAGGGGAAAACGCGGCGCAAGCTCACCAGAGAGCTCGGGGATGGTTCGTGGAGGCCGGAGGGGGTCGGCGTGGCGCGGATTTCGGCGAGGTAGGAGACGACCGGCGACGGGGAAGAAAGAGGGGGCGGAGGTCCACGAGGCTTCTCAGGTCGATTCCCTCATGGAGGTGGTGAAGACGACCACGGGGCGCCCTACAGACATTGCGGCAGAGCTTGGCGTTGCCGTTGGCCGCGGCGGTGCGAGACGACGGCCACGGTCGGGGCTCGGGAGCACACGGGGAGAGGAGAGGGAGACTCGGGGGAAGGAGAATGGAGGGGGGAGGGAAGGCTAGGGTCCAGGGGGAGGCCTCCTTATCCAGAGGGGGAAGGGGGAGCAGGTAGGGAGCAGGTGGAGGTGTGGGCGCATGGCCACAGTGGCCATGGCGTGTCCACGCCGGGGGGGGGTACGGGAGCAGGTGGGAGGGAGAGAGAGGAGAGGAGGGGGCTGGGCCCGGGTGGGCCTCGCCCCAGGCGAGTTATAGTGTTTTTCCATTTTTTTTCTGGTTTTTTTTACTGTCCTTTTGTTTTTATTTCAATTTAGTGCCTTTTGCATTTTTGTAAAATGTGTTAGGTGTCCCAATATTAGTATAACATTATATGTCAGTGCCACAAAAGTTTTTGCAGTAAACTAAAATCATTAGATATTTATTTTAAATATTAAATGCCCAAAGTAAGGGTTTTGACCTACTGTTTGAATTGTTTAGAATTTTCTGTAACTTCAAAAATTACGAAAGTTGGTCCAACATGGTTATAATGATTTTAGGCAATTTACAAAAATAGTTCCATGATTTTTGGAACAAATTTATTTGAGTACTTTTGTTTTAATTTCCATTTAAAGTAGTTTCAACTAGGGTTTGGTTTGTTAGATGAGTAAGGTGCATTTGGCTTTGGGTTTTGATCCCAAGGGCTCAAGTACATGGTGCATGGGGTGTTGATCAACCACATCAAGGTTTGATTATTAGCATCACACAAAGTTTTATCAAGTACAAGGGAGATCAAATAGTGATAGTCCAACAGTGATGATCAACAGTGATGATGATTTCTGTTACAGCAACTGAGGGTGTTACAGGGGCATACAGGGGGGCCACCAGGGGTCTAGGCGGCCCCCAGGCGAGGCCCCACTACTGGCCGTGACGGGAGGGCGCCTGGGCCCCTGGTGGGTCCCTTATAGCCCCTCCTCGGTGATTCCGGAAGCTTCGAAAGCACTGATTGTTTTATTGTATTTTCCTGGAATTTTTGGAGAATTTTTAATATGGGGGAAACCTGAAATACAAAAACAGCAGAAAACAGGAACTGGCACTGGGTGCACTGATTTAATAGGTTAGTACAAATATGATCGAAAGTGTATGAAAGTGTATCTAAAACATAGCAATATCACACAAAACATGCATGGAGCAAGCATAAATTATAGATACGTTTGGGACGTACCATCTGTATTCTTATTATCGACACTTCACTCTCTAAACTTGTGGACAGGTTTACCGAGCTCAGTATTCGCTTGGGGACAAGCAAGGTCTAAGCTTGGGGGGGTTGATACGTCCAAAATGCATCACTATTTTATCTCATAATTTACCTCTATTCATTGATATATTTCATATTATGATAATGTTCTTATAGTGTATTGGCTTGTTTTACACAGTTTGCAACTTTCCTGTGCCGAAACAGCAGACGCAGGAATCAACGGGGAAAAGTGCACATCAAGTGGCCATATCAGCACATATCCAAATGACCTGAAATTCACGAGATGTAGTTTTCTAGAGAATTGATGAAGACCAGCTGAAGGGGACCCGGAGGGGGCCCACCAGGCTACCAGTTGCCCTGGTGGTGCGCCCCCCTCAAGCCGCGCCAGATGACCTCCAAGGAGGTGGGGCCCACTCCAGGATCCCCCCTTTGGCCTATATCAACGTTGTGACCCAAAAATCCCAAAACAAGAAGAGTTTCCGGAGTTCTTCCGCCGCTCCGTGTCGGAATCCTACAGAGAATAAAAGACCTTTCCGACGGGCAGATTCCGTCGGGGAGAAATCCTCCCGGAGGGGGAGATTGTCCTCATTGTCATCACCATCGTCACGGGCATCATCGAGATCATCATCCTCACCATCAACACCGTCTCCATCTTCATCCCATCTCATATCACCATTGCAATCCAAGTTTTAACTTGTACTATCCATCCCCTCTAGTCTACCGGTGTTGATTACTCTTTTGTGGTGAATGCTATTGAGTTTTGTTGGAGAATTATCGTTATGACCAGATTGTTTATCATATATTTATCACCTCTGATCATGATCTCTTTTATGTCTTGTGAGTATTTACTTTAGTTCTTGAGGACATGGGATAAGTCTAGTTGTTAGTAGTCATATGATGTTGAAGTAATATGTGTTATTTGATATTTAAGTTGTGGTGTTATTCTTCTAGTGGTGTTGTGTGAACGTCGACTACATAACACTTTGCCTTTTTAAGTACCTAGGGGAACGCATTGTGTAAAGTATGCTTATGGTGGGTTGCCTGAGTGACAGAAACCTGAACCCCGGCTCGCCAAGAATACAGACAAGAAGCATCATAATTTCTCTACTAAACTCAAGCATCCTCAACAATAATCTCAACTCATATAGCCCTTATGAAAGAGTAGTATCAATTATAATCAAAAGTAGGGCTAAGGAACCTCATTAAACCATGGCAAACTTGTCCTTGGTAAAAGAACAACTAATAACTTTAACTTTTTCTCTCTCCTTTATATTTTGATGAGATCATTTGAAGCTTTTGAAAGAACATGTTATTAGTCAAGAAGTGAAAATACTAACACAAAGGAAGATGTTTGATGTAGCCAAGCTCAACAAACAACTTATTTATCTCGATGATAATGTCAACAAACAAGTGATTTGGCATTTCTCAATGAAATAATATAAATGCATGCATCTTTGTCAACATAAGATGTCTGCCCTTTTATGGGATAGAAGGAAATAGGTTTACTGAATCAACATAAAAGTAAAGGCTTAGCCCTTCACAGAGGGAAGTAGGGAAAACTCATGTGCTAGAGCTTTTAGTGTTTTTGAAATCGGTAATATTATAAAATAAGCTTTTGGGAGGTGCATAATTCGTCAACGAATGCTAGCAGATCGCCCAATACTTCTGATGGTGGACAAGTTTCGAGGAACGGCTCCCAAGGTGGGGACGATCACATCCCCTTAGTCTCCTTTGTTTATCACTGGAAAAGTTTTATGATTTCTCATGAACAAAGCATGAAGGGGGTTTTGTTTGTTTCTATTATCTTTTGTGAGCTGGGTGCACTCATGCCAGTCCCTCCTCGTATTAGGGGTTTGCAGATTAGACATGAAAACCCAAGATAAAGCTTGTCCAGTATGAGAAGATCATGAATTATCTACTACTTCCTCATGAGCTAGATCATAGGCACAAAACA
Source organism: Bromus sterilis (assembly GCA_950022295.1). Classification (NCBI taxonomy): domain Eukaryota; kingdom Viridiplantae; phylum Streptophyta; class Magnoliopsida; order Poales; family Poaceae; genus Bromus; species Bromus sterilis. The sequence goes on along the minus strand of OX465596.1, from coordinate 149,245,876 downwards.
AGGAGTAATAATATTTTGATGGTTTAAAGATAGCACATGAGTAATATACTGTAGGAGTGGCGGTGGAATACCACATATAGCAAAGGTATAGTGGACTCTTTTGGAAGGTTGAGGTTTCAAGGTATGGGTGCACAAGCAGTATTCCCGCTTAGTACAAGGTTTGACTAGGAAAGGCTTTTGAAAGCAGACAAATGATGTTGACTTGGATGCAAAACAATATAAAGTCTACATTAAAACTTGGCATGAAACATCAAGTTGTCTTCCTTGTCAACATAACACTTCAAGCATAAGAACATAAAGGTTTTGGCTATGTCGCTACTAGAAAAACTCATGCTTGTAGTTATGACCAATGCTATGTTTGCCAAGATTGAATAAAGTTTTCAAATCATACCTGATATATAAGATCAATACTCCCATAAGAATCAGTATATAAGGTCGATTGCGTGAAGAGAATACCAAGTGCAACGAAGAAACCAATAGACTTCTCATTAATATTCCATCATAGACAACTTCACACACACCGATACAAGACTATCCACAAAGGAGTGATAGACCTCAATGCACATACCTATTTCATAAAATCACTTCCCTAGACATGATACGACACTAGACTTGACCATGAAAGATAAAAGATAATGAGAAAGATAATGGGCACTCCCCCATGCTTGGAACAAGCTAAGGGGATGTCATTACCCATGAAGATTTCAATATTCGTTCTCATTCTTGTTCTTCAGGTAATCCTTAGCAAAAATCTTCCATGGTAGAGGTCCTCCCTCCACACATGATTCTTCAGTTTCCTGGATCCTGCAGTCGGCAGCCAAGCCCATGCGCAAAAACTTTAGTTCATATCACAGTTCTTGTTGTGCAGGTCATAGATGTGCCCTTGAAGCTCGAACACTTTGGTCTCCAATGCAGCTATGCTTGACCAAACTTCCTTCATCGCCTTCTCATGTCATTCCTTCAGCTTGGCGATGATGTCAATGTTGGCTTCAACACCACGCTCGATCATCTTCTCGTACTTAAAGACTTCTTGCTCCACTTCTTCTAGCCTTTGCTTGATACTCCCCTCCTTTAATGGTTCCTTCAGATCTTCTTTGTGGAGGACACCATCCTCCACCCAAAGAGTTTGAGGATGCCTCTTCACCTCTGCAAGGTAAGGTTCGATGACGTTGACGAGGAACTTGTCCTTGGGGGAACTTGGGGAAGCCTTGGAACCTAGGTTTTGCTGAAAGTTTTCCTGGTAACAACAGATCGAAAAGAAAACGCACGGAATATCAAGATACAAAGCCGGGACGATCCGGGCAAATATATAGCAAAAATTTCTGCCCAGAAAGGAAACTAGGGAACCAAAGGGGAGTCGAAGACGGGCTCCTAGTGGCCCTGGCGGCCACCTGGCGTGGCCAAGAGGCAGGCCGCGCCACCAGGGCGCCTGGAGCCCCGGGAGCTCCTCTCCGGCTCCAATTCGGCTCAGAATTTTCCTAATTTTCCAAAAATACATAATACTGAATGTTTATGGACATTCTCAAAGTTTTCTTACTGTGTTACATACCTATTCTTATTTTGCTTCTGCTGGTGTTTGAACCAGTGATGCAACATGTTCTTCCTGAGTGGTTGTTCGTATCATAGCTGCATCAACATTGACAGGTTCTCTATCCATGTAATACTTGAGTCTTTTCCCATTCACTACTTGTGGTTTGTTGCCTTAAAATTGTTAATCTTGATTGCACCGGAGACTTCTTCAATATGGTATGGTCCTTCCCATCTGGAAAGTAATTTACCTAGAAAACCAGAAACGAGATCTAAACAACAAAACTTTATCACCAACATTAAATTCATGTTTCAAAATTCTCCTGTCATGCCACTTCTTTACCCTTTTCCTTAAACATTTTCGCGCTCTCATAAGCTTCACTTATCTAGTAATCTAGAGAAGTCAAGTTTATGAGACGATTTTCACCAGCAAGTTTAGGGTCAGCATTAAGCTCTCTAAAAGCCCAGAAAGCTTTGTTCTCTAATTCTAAAGGTAAATGGCAAGCTTTTCCATAGACCATCTTATAAGGAGACATGCCCATGGGATGTTTGTAAGAAGTTCTATACGCCCACAAGGCATCTCCTAGCTTTTTGGACCAGTCCTTTCTAGAATTGTTCACTATCTTTTGTAAGATCAACTTGATCTTCCTATTTGTGAGCTCAACTTGCCCACTTGTTTGAGGGTGGTAAGGTGAAGTAATTCTATGATTGACATCATACTTTTCTAAAGCTTTTCTAAAGCACCGTGTGTAAAATGTGATCCTCCGTCGATCATGAGGTACCTTGGTACACCAAAATTAGGAAATATTACATCTTTGAGCATCTTCAAAGATGTCTTGTGATCAACACTTTCAGTGGGGATTGCTTCAAACCACTTGGTTACATAATCTACGGCTACTAAAATGTGAGTGTACTTGTGTGAATGTAATGCCCCCAAAATCAATCTGTGTACAGTACTCATACACGCAGGGTACACGGCTGAGATTAGGGTGCCACGGTGAGAATATCACCGCACAACACTAAACACAAAAGGATAAACCAATATGTTACAAGATAAGGGGTCACACGGACCCGAATACATAGGTTATACAAGCCATAATATCTGAGTACAGACATAGTTAGTCAAATTTGTCCTTAACAAGGCTAGCACAAATAACATCAGAGATACAGATCGAAAAGGCAAGGCGTCCTGCCTGGGAGCCTCCGAAACTTCTCCTGGTCCTGGTCAGCGGGGGTCTCGACGTAGTAGTAGGCGCCTCCGGGGTACTCCTGCTCCTGGGCTCAAACGTCGACTGCAGCGGCCGATCAGGCAAAACATAAAGGGGGAAATAAAACAAGGGTGAGTATCTAGCATACACGCGAGTCTTACGTCCGCTACTAAGCATTTATGCATTTGTATCAAATGGAAATGGGAGGCTGTATATAGTGGACTGCAAGGTAGAAATCAGAATAAGGGTACGAAGCTAGGCCTATCGAAGACTAGCATCTTCTGACGTGTCTTGCAGCATGAGAAGAGAAACAACCAACAGTTTATATAAAGCATAAAGTAACAATGAAGCAGAAGTCCCTGCAACATTGTATAATATAAGTTGTAATGATTAATAATAATAATGCCTCCGAGTTCCCCTCCTCGACTTCCCTGCGAGGAAGAAAACCCGGAACCAACAGATTAATAATAGTACTTTGTAGTGGTAAGGTCCAGCTTCAGCATAAAGCGTCTTGTTACCGTGGACACGGATATTCGAATAGATTAAACTCCCTGCAAGGGTGCACTACTGTTTAGCCTGCACGCTCGGATCTCCAGGGTGGCGTACACCTTGTTAGGAATGCCCAACCGAGGCTATCCGGCACATCGCAGTTAATCCTAGGCTCAGCAAAGAGGCCATCCGCCGGACTATATCCTATGCGCCAAGGGGTCTAGGTCCCTCACCCTTGCACGCTCCTGCACGATGCGAGTCTGGCCGGTGAAGCAAAAGAAAAACCAAACACACCTCCTGCAGCAAATAAGACAACACGGCTTCCCGGCGATCAAGCCACTGTACTGCTGACGTCTGAAGAGCTTTCGGACGAACTACGACGCGGAGGGCCCACACCGTAATCCCACGTGTAGGTAGTGCGTACAGACCAACGGGTCTCTCAAGTCATCCGTCGAACCATTTAGCGTTTTAATTAACCTGCGTGACAACCGTTATCGTTTCCTCGACTTAACTGACCCGCGTACAACGACAACAGTCAGGACCACCAGTACATCGGTGCCTGCCCTGTTGCCCCACCAAGTCTTTGCGGTTACCAACAAGGTGAACCGTCTCCTTACCTTATCTCGCATGTTCTCTTGGTAGAGCTCGACTTTCGTGGTTTGGTAACTCTCGCGAGATACGAGCATGGGCCAAGAACGCTAGTAAAGTCGGTCGTACCCTCCCTGTCGTTCCCGACGCAATACCGCTCGCGGGCACCGTTGGGTCGCCCGAATTCTTACCTTAAGGACAACCGTTGCTTAGGTACCTAGAGCGGCTATATAGAGTCAGCAATGAGTGGAGTACAAGGATTACTCCTTGATAGCTCGCACTTGATGGTGGCTCGGCAGAGCCGACCAAGGGGACCTTAGGCGGTGTCTGCATTGTACCGTACTTGTGCAGTTATATATATTTGGTATCCGCGTCACTCCCCTGAGTGATCATGGCCCGCTATCTAATCCTAGTTGACTAACAAAGCGCAGGGCTCACTGCTGAATATAATATATATTTATAGCAGGCAGCATAGGATAAAGGAGGGTACATCAAGGGCGACAAAATCAGGCTATGCAATTGAATAGGATTGTAACGTAGAAACAGCAGTAATGCCTAGTGCAAGAAATGTATGGAAAGATAGGAGATATCTGGAGAGAAAATGGCTCTGCTTGCCTGGAAGCTCGGCGGTAGGGGTAGGGTCGTCGACGAAGTAGTCGTACCCGAGAGCGGTGTAGTTGGCAGTAGCAGCGGGGTTTACCGGAGATTGAGGGGGGGGGGGAGAAACAGTAAATACAATGTAAACATAACAAACAGATGCATGGCATGACATATGCAAAGTTAATGGTGTTCTAACGCAGTGCAATGCACGTTGCTCGAAGCGGGAATTCATCCGGGGATGAAATACCGGCTCCGGGTGATTACCGGACAGGGCGTCCGGAGGGGGAAGGGTTCATGCCGGAGGTGTCGTGGACATCCGACAAACGTGTGGAAGGTGTAACCGTGCTAGTTGAAACATTCCGAACAACTTTCGCGTTCAGAATAAATTCATTCGGATACTTAAACAGTACCGGACAAATCATCGGACAGACGGTCCGAAGGGGGACGGTTCTGTTAGAGGGGGGTGGAAGGCCAACGGATAGCGTATCCGTATTCGTTATATTTTTTTCTGATTAATTTTCATGTATAAAGTTTTTGAATCTGACTTACAGTTTAAAAGATATTCAATTTTAAAATTTAATCAAATTTTTAAATCATTTTTGAATTTCTTTTATTATTTAAATTCTAACATTATCCACAGAGGGGTTGACTGGTCAAACCTAACCAGTGGGTCCCACTGGTCAGCCTCACAATACTAATAATTCATTTTATTAAATTAAAACAGAGCCAGGGCCCACATGTCATTGAATTAGAGTTAATATAATTTAAATCAATTAATTTAACCAGGGGCAGGGTCCCACTTGTCATTGGCTTATTAGTTAAACAAAATTTATTTAACAGAGATTTAAACAACATGGGCCTACATGTCATAAGTACAGGGGTATTAAATCTAACAGTTTTTATTAGGGGGGCCAGGCCCACTGTCATGGACACAGATGTGGGGAATATTATTTTTAATCTCCAGGTTAGTGGCTAATCACCCAGGGGGGTCACTGGTCAGTGGGAAAGCCCCCTGGCTTAACCTAGGACGTGCCCATGCCGGCAACCACCACAGGGGCACGACGGCGAGGTACTGCTCGTCTCCGGCGAGCAAACTGGCCGCGGGTGGGAGGAATCGGCTGGGGCGCCCATCGCGCGTCGATTGGGGGGGAGAGGCAGGGGTTGGGGTGGCGAGGACGAAAGAGGTGACCAATCACAGCGGCGGGCGGAGGGGGCGCAACGACCATGGCAACTACGGCGGCAGAAAGTAGCAGGATAGGAGGGGGAAAGGTTCGTAGGATCAAAGTGAGAGGGAATACGAGCTCGGGGAGGTCCAGGGAGGCGCTGGAGGAGTCGGCCGGAGAAGAATCGGGGCTGCAAGGCCGGTAGCCGTGGCGTCGATGAGGTGAAGGGAACGGCGGCTGTGGTGCGTCCCGAGCCGATTCCGCGCACAAGACGATAAAGAGGACCCCGATGAACACCACGGACATGCCAGTTGGGCTTGGTTCGGCTGATGGCCGTGAGATCGAGATGGCGCGGCCATGGGCGCGGCCGGTTGCATACGAAGCAGGCGAGAGGGAGACGAGGAGGGGGTTCTGAGGGCTCCTAGGGTTTGCGGGAGGGGGGCGGCGGCTCAGAGGGAACTTATCCCCGAAGGGGAGCCGCGGGATGCTCGAAAGCAAGCCATCGGCAGCCATGGACGGAGCACGCACATCCACGGCGCCATGGTGAGCAGTAGGAGGGAGAAGGAGAGCGGGGTGGGGGTGGGCTGGGCCCGAAGGGTCGGCCTCGCCCTAAGCGAAATTTTAGCATTTTCCAATTTCTGCATTTTGTTACACATATCTCTCTGTTTTATTTTACTTGTCCAACATTTGATTTTTGTAAAATGAGCAACTAGCCCCACTATTTATGTTGCAATATAATACACTGCTACAAAAAGTTTGAGCATTAATAAAAAAATCTGGATTTTTATCTAATTAAGAAATGATTAAAGGGGGCCGTTTTTCTACTGTTTAAAAGTTTAAAATATTTAAATAGCTTAATAAATTTCCATTTCTATTTTTATATGACCCACTGATTATTAGGCATTTAATAAAATTGTTTTAACATTTTTTGTTTAACTTTATGTTCCACTTTTATTTTAATTCCTAGGGGCAATTTAATAACCCACCACTATTGGTTTAATAATTATCATTGACTTGGGATTATTCTAAAGGCTAGGTATGACTTGGTCTATTTATTTGCAAGGTGATTAATAATCTCCCAAAATTCTTGGAGCAAGATTTATAATCCACCCAATTTGAAGATTTTATTAAGGTTGGAATTTGATAGAGCTATGATCAAAGGTGATCATGGGTTGATTAACAACAGTGATGATCATTACCAAGGGGATCACTTGTGACGCCCCCAAAATAACACCGTGTACAGTAATCATACACGCAAGGTACACGATCGAGATCAGGGACTCACAGTAAAATATCACAACACAACTCTACAAATAAAATAATACAAGCTGTTTAATACAAGCCAGGGGCCACGAGGGCTCGAATACAACAGCTCAAGAGCACAAAGTTAGCGGAAGCATTTGTATCTGAGTACAGACACAAGGATAAAGGGTTGCCTTAAGAAGGCTAGCACAAAAATCAACACTCGATCGAAAAGGCAAGGCCTCCTGCCTGGGAACCTCCAAACTACTCCTGGTCAAAGGGGAACTCGACGTCGTAGTAGGCATCAGGGGTCTTCATGTTGTGGTGGTCGGCATCGGGGATCTCCTGCTCCTGGACTCCAATGTCGACTGCAGCGGACGATCAGGCAAAACAATAAAAGGGGAAAATAAAGCAGGTGAGTATCTAGCATACCCGCGAGTCTTACGTCCGCTACTAAGCAATTATGCATTGTATCAACGGAAAGAAGAGGCTGTATATAGTGGACTGCAAGATAGAAATCAGAATAAGGGTAAGCAGCTAGGCCTAACGAAGACTAGCATCTTCCGACGATGTCTTGCAGCATGAGGTAAGAATCAGCCAACAGTTTATATATAAAGCATAAAGTAACAATGCAGCAGAAGCTGCTGCATCATTGTATAATAGTAAGTTGTAATAATTAGCAATGCCTCCGAGTTCACCTCCTCTACATCCCCGCGAGGAAGAAAACCCGGAACCATACAGTTTAATAATACTAGTTTGTAGTGGTAAGATCCAGCTTCAGCATAAAGCATCCTGTTACCGTGGACACGGCTATTCGAATAGATTAATCTTCCCTGCAGGGGTGCACTTCTGTTACACTACACGCACGGATCTCCAGGGTGGCGGGCACCTTGTTAGGGAACGCTCCACCGAGGCTATCCGACACTTCGTAGCCCATCTTTCAAACTCAACAGAGAGGCCATCCGCCGGACTATATCCTATGTACGCGGGGCTTTGGACCCTAACCCCGACGTACTCCTGCACGGTGCGAGGCTGGCCGGTGAAGTTAAAGAAAATCCAAATAAGACACCACCGCGCGGTACTGCTGGCGTCTGACGAGTCCTCGAACGACACTACGAAGCAGAGGAGCCCCTAACTCGTAATTCCCACGGGTAGGTAGTGTGTACATGGCATATAGCCAACTCAAGACATCCGCCGAACCATTTAGCATTTTAATTAACCTACGTGACAACCGTTATCGTTGCCTCGACTTAACTGACCCGCGGACAACGACAGCAGCCAGTACCACCAGTACATCGGTGCCTGCCCCGTCGTCCCACCAAGTCACTGCGGTTACCAACAAGGTGAACTGTCTCCTTACCTTGTCTCGCGTGTGCTCCTGGAGGAGCTCGACTTTCGTGGTTTGGTAACTCTTGCAGCCAACGATCAGGGGCCAAGCACACCGGTACACTGGTCGTACCCTCCCTGTCGTCCCGTCGCAATACCACTCGCGGGCACCGTTGGGTCACCCGACTTCTTACCTTTAAGGACATCGGTTGGTTCGAATGCCTACCATTAAGTGTAACCAAGAGGTATCACCCTCGATGGCACACTTAAAGAGGTTTGTCAGAGACATCAGCGGAATGAACTAAAGAGGTAAACCTCATATCATCCTGGTGATGCTACGCTACTGAGCCGACGAGAATTAAATACGAGTCCATTCCACTCGTAAGCCAAACTCGAAGCGACTCGGCAGAGTCTCGCCGTTGTAGGTTCCCTAGGGCGTCTGCATTGATCCGTACCTATTGCAGTTGTAATATCTCGTTCCCGCAATCACTCCCAAAGTGATCACGACCCGCTATTCTAAACCTAACTAACAATGCGCAGGGTTTACTGCTGAATAATCCATAAGTAATAATAGGAAGCTTAGGATTAAAGGAAGGTACATCAAGGGGCTACAATGACAGGCTATGCAATTGAATAGGTAAGCAACATAGAAGCAGCAGTAACAATGCCTAGTGCAAGAAATGTACGGAAAGATAGGCGATATCTGGGGAAGAGAATTGCTCTGCTTGCCTGGAAGCTCGACGGTAGGGGTACACGGTCGTCGACGATGTAGTCGATCAAAGGGGGAAGCTTCGGCAGCGGTCGCAACGTCTATCGGCAGAAAGAGGGGGGAGAAACAATAAATACACAATAATAATAGCAATACAAATGTATGACATAGCAGATACAAAGCTAACGGTGATCTAACGCAGTACTACGTGATTTGCTTGGAGAGGAAATTTATCCGGTGATGATTCGTCAGTACCGGTTGACTACCGGACCGATAATTCGGAAGGGGAAGGTTCCATGTCTGCAGTTTTAGAGGCAACTATCAGACATGTGGATATTGTATTCGTGCTAGTTGATCCATTCTGAACAACTTTCATGTTCAGAACAAATTCATCCGGAAAGTTTTACCGTCTCGGGTCGTCTGGCAAACAGATGAACCAGAGGGGAAATGTTCCACGTTCGGTATGTTAGAGGGGTGCGGTGGGGGTATGGGTATCTTATCCGTATTCGGTGATCCGTTGTGAGAAACTTTCGTATACGAAAGTATTTCATCCGGACAACTCTAATCGGTACCGGGAATTATTGACAGACGGACCGAGGGGGGAATGTCGAGGTTCGGTAAGTTAGAGGGGGGTGGTAGACATATGGATAGCGTATCCGTATTCGTTATATTTTTCTGATCAATTTTGATATACAAATTATTTTCATCGGAGTTACGGTTTAAAAGATATTGAATTTCTAATATTTAAATCATTTAAATCAATTTTCTGAATTTCTTTTATTATTAAAATCCAACCTTATCCAGAACCTTATCCACAACAGTGCTGACAGGTGGTCTCCACATGTCAGCCTCACATTTTAGTAATTCTTTTTATTTAATCTAAAATATCAGAGGGCCCACGTGTCATCTTCACATGTTAGAAATTCATTTTATTAAATATAATTATCCAGTGGGGTCCCACTTGTAATCCACTGAATATTAATATCAACATTTTAATTAGTAAACTAGCAAGGGCCCCACATGTAAGGTACTTAGGCCGATATTTCTAATTTATTTTAACAAGGGTTATTAAGGGGGTGGGGCCTACTGTCAGTGGCTAGGGAGGGGATCAGTGGCTTTGTTAGGGGAGGTTAGGGACTAATCTAACCATCCCCGTCCGCGATCAGCGCCGGCGTGGCGGAGGAACCCTGGCCGGCCGATTCCGGCGGGCTTAGCTAGTGCGTATGGGTGCATTAGGACGCTAGAGGGGTGGGGGTTCGGTTTGTGGCAGCAGGGTGGCCGGAGGTGGGGGTACCGAAGAAGGAGACGACGGCTGGCACGGCTGCCAGAGCATGGCTCAACGGCCTGGACGCAAGGGAGAAGCACGACAAGATGGGAAGGGGAGAGGAGGAGGGCGAGCTCACAGGAGGCTTGAGGGAGTCCGATGGGGCCGAGGTGGTCGGGTCGCGAGAATTTAACGGCGGCGGCGCGGTAGCCGTGGTAGTCGGGCCCGAGGAAGAAGAGGTAGGGGATGACGTCGATGGGGATCCGCAGTCCATCTTCTCGCGTGTGGATGTGCAACTAGTGCCGCGGTCCTCCTACGCGCAGAGCTTGGGGGGGGGGCGGAAGGCGATGGCTTCGCCGGAGACGAAGTCGACAGGGAGTGTGTCCACGCCCCCGGGCGCAGCCCGATCCAAGAGAGAGAGCGAGAGGACAAGGGGTAGTGGGGGGCTAGGGTACCAGGGGGCGCAGGGGTCGGCCTCCTTATCCACAGAGAGGAGAGGGGGAGCAGGTGGAGAGGGGGGAGCAGGTGGAGGAGGGGTCCATGGCGCCCCTGTGCCATGCGTGGTGGGGGAGGGAGCAGGTGGAGAAGAGACAGGGGTTGGGGGCAGTTGGAGAAGAAGGGGCCCGGGGTGGGCCAGGCTGGGGGGGGAGTGGGCCTGGCCCAGTGGCGAGGTTTAGGTTTTTTTTCTTTTCTTTTGTTGCTTTTTTTTCTTTTCTGTTTTAATTTATTCAAGCTCATTTATCAAATTTGTAAAACATGGGACTAGCCCCAATATTAGTGTTATATACCATAGAATTATTACTAAGAATTTTGTGATTTATGAAAATCATTTGATATTCTGGTCTATTCAAAAGGTATAAAAAGCCACTGTTTGTCTACTATTTTTAATTATTCATAATATTAAAACACTTTAATAAAACCCCAATTCACTTTTATTATGGCCTACTCATTATAGGCTTTTAATAAAATTGATTTCCTAATTTTTAGTGCATTTAAAAGTCCCACATGTTTATTAAAATTATCATGGCAATTTAATAATTCCCAACTATTGTTTTTATTTCATTTATTATTCCTTAATATTACTATACCATTTTAATAAAACAACCATTGCTATATTATCATGGCCTAAGATTGCTAGGCATTTTATTTAATATGTTTCATTAACTTTGGTTTAACTATGATTTCCAATTTTATATTAATTTTCAAAACAATTGTGATAACCCCACAACATTGGTTCCATAATTATCCTTGACTTGTGATTATTCAAGTGGCTAGGAGTTGACTTGGTTTAACCGTGATCATGTTGATTGACTGGCATCCAAAACCCTTGGAGCAAGATTTACAATCCTCGTTTAATTGAAAATTTTATCGGGGTCGGAATTTGACAGAGCTATGATCAAAGGTGATCATGGCTTGATCATCAACAGTAATGATCAATAACAGTAGAATCACTGTAGTGATTACTGTACTGGCACTTGGGGTGTTACATCACTGTAGTGATTACTGTTACTGGCTCTGGGGTATTACAGTGAAGGAGGAATAGGACCCATAAAATCACAACGCCAACAATCAAAAGGCTCAATAACTAGAGAATAATTCATAGGCATCTCATTTCTCCTACCAATATTACCAACTCTTTGACACTTATCACAAGATTAAACATAATTTCTAGCATCTTTAAAGAGAGTATGTCAATAAAAAGCTGATTGGAGAACCTTGTGTGCGGTCCTCTCACCAGCATGATGTCCTCCATAGGGATTGTCATGACATTGTCTCAATATATCCTTCTTCTCATGCTCTGGTATCCATCTCCTCAAGATTCCATCCGCACCTTCTATAAAAATATGTGGGTCATCCCATAATTTTTTTCCTTTGTTGAAATGTTAGACCTGGAGGCAAACTTGGCAACAATAAAGTTAGCATAATCTTCAAACCATGGATCAGAAGTAGATTGTATCCTCAAGAAAGCTAACTGTTCATCAGGAAAGGTATCATTAACCGGAATAGGATCATGTGGTATGTTCTCCATCCTAGAGAGGTTGTCTGCTACAGGATTGTCTGCTCCCTTCCTATCAACAATCTGCAAATCAAATTATTGAAGAAGAAGAACTCATCTGTTAAGCCTTGTTTTGGCATCCTTCTTCTCCATAAGATACTTAATAGAAGCATGATCATTATGAATAATGACTTTGGAGTCAACAATATAGGGTCTAAACTTATCACAAGAAAAATTTCTTAGCAACCCTTTGTCCAAGCACATCTCCAATAGCAAAATCACTAGCATTACACATGATTTCAAAAGGCAAATTCCAATCAGGTGGTTGGACTATAGGAGCGGTTATCAAAGCTTTCTTATAAACTTCAAAGGCTTCCTTACAATCTTCACCAAAAACAAAAGGAATATCCTTCTGGAGAAGATTAGTGAGGGATCTCGAAGTCTTAGAAAAGTCTTTAATAAATCTTCTATAGAAACCAGCATGACCGAGGAAACTACGAATACCTTTGATGTCCTTTCGATAGGGCATCCTCTTTATTTCTTTGATCTTCGCCCTGTCCACCTCGATTCCCCTTTCAGAAATCTTGTGGCCAAGAACAATTCCCTCAGTGACCATGAAGTGGCACTACTCCCAATTGAGTACCAATTTTTTATCCTCACCTCTCTGCAAAAATTTATTAAGGTTGTGGAGACAATGGTCAAAAGAGGTTCCGTAGACGGAGAAATCGTCCATGAAAACCTCCACAATTTACTCACAGAAACTATGAAAGATATCAGACATACACCTTTGAAAAGTACCAGGGGCATTGCATAAACCAAAAGGCATGCGTCTATAAGCATAAGTACCAAAAGGACAAGTAAAAGTAGTCTTCTCTTGATCATCAGTGTTAACATGAATTTTAGAGAAGCTAGAATATCCATCAAGATATCAAAAATGAGTGTGTTTGGATAACCTTTCAAACATTTGGTCGATGAACGACAACGGGTAGCGATCCTTCCTAGTTGCTTTGTTCAACTTCCTGTAATCAATACACATTATATATCTAATAATAATTCTTTGAGGTATTAGTTCATTCTTATCATTAGGAACAACAGTCACACCTCCTTTCTTAGGAACACAATGTATTGGGATTACCCACTTACTATCAGCTATAGGGTAGATAATACCTGCGGCTAGAAGCTTGAGGATTTTGGTCCTCACCACATCTTTCATCTTCCGGTTCAACCGTCGTTCATGATCAACAACCGGTTTAGCATTAGGATCAAGGTTGATAGTATGTTGAAAAATAGATGGACTAATTCCCTTAATATCATCAAGGGTATAGCCAATAGCGCCTCGTTGTTTATGAAGGGTTTCCAATAATCACTCTTCTTAATATCCTGAAAGATTAGCATTGATAATAACATGATATACTTTCTTTTCATTTAAAGAAGCATACTTGAGTGTACCGGGAAGAGGTTTTAGATCAAACACCAGGTCTTCCTTTGATTGTGATAGAATTCCTAAAGGTTCAACCGAAAGGTTGTGCTTCAGGATAGCAGGTTGTCTCAAGAAGATGTCATCTAGTTCGTTCCTTCCCTGCATATGAATGTCAGTCTCGTGGTCCTCCATGTATTGCTGCAAAGGATCGTTAGGTGGGATAGCAATAAAGGCAATTTCTTCAATAATTTTATCATTAATAGGCAAATCAGTACCAGAAGTTTGCTTGGAAAATTTAGAAAAGTTAAATTCATACGGCTCACCATTGAATTCAACGGATACTTTACCTTTCCTGCAATCTATAATAGCTCCACAAGTCTTAAGAAAAGGTCTACCAAAGATAATAGGGAAAAACCTATCTTGCACTGAACCAAGTACTAGAAAGTCGGTAGGATATTTTACCTTTCCACATAGGACTTCAAGATATCTCACAATTACAATAGGAGAGATAGTTTCTTTATTTGCAAGTTGAATAGTGACATCAACGTCTTCAATTTCACATGGTAAAATCTCATTCATGATCTCTTGATAAAAGTGAAAAAGGAATAGCACTAGATCCCAAATCGCATAGCCCATAAGAATTATAATCTCCTATTTTAACAGATACCACTGGAGTACCTGCAATTGGGCCTTTATTCTTTGTTGTGACAAGCTTAGTAGAAATAACACAAAAATTTATAGTGGAATCCTCAATATCACTTGTACCAAGATCTTTAACCAATGCAACATGAGGATCGACCTTCATCAAGTCCTCATGCTCATTAGCCATTCTTTCACTTTTATTCAGTATACCTATAACAAAAGAATGCTCCCTCATCCTTGCGGGAAAACGGGGCTTTTCATATAAAACTGCAGGTAAGATGGGGTCAGCAACATGAGTATCAACAGGTAATTTCTTAAATGGTTTATGATGATGATCCCCCTTCTTCTTAGAAGAATCAATATGAGAGGCAAAGTCTTTGTAAAAATCACCTAAAAGCTGGGAATAAAGACCAATCTTAGCACAAAAGGTATTGAAGTAATCCGTTTTCACATAGCTCTCAATATAATCATGCTCATAATTTATAACGGGTTGAATACCTTTATCAATCTCCCAATCCTCAATGTTCTTTTGGATCCTTTCAATAAGATACCATCTATCTTCAACGCTTCTGGTTCGGAATACCCCACTAGAGGAGGCATCGAGCATCTCTCTATGCTCACGAGAAAGTCTTGCATAAAAATTTGTGAGAATAATATCCTTGGGGAGCTCATGATTGGGATATTTGAGCATTAGGGACTTCAATCTCCCCCAAGCTTGGGCGATGCTTTCTCCGTCACGAGACCAAAAGTTATAAATATAGTTCCTATCTCGATGTATTTCATGAAGAGGATAAAAGTTTGCATAAAAGAGAGGCATAAGCTCTTGCCAACTTTGTAAATGAGAGTTATTGAGAAACGTGTACAAATCAAAAGCCTTCTCTTTCAATGATAGAGAGAATAATTTTCTCATGAAAAAATCCATCGATACACATGCAAGCTTAAATAAGGAACATAGTTGTGAAAGATATATCAAGTGATGGCTTGGATGTTTGTCTCCTACATATCGATTAGCTAAGAAATAATAAAAAATACTAGTTGGTATTTTGAAAGGAACAATTGCAGTAGGTGGGGAGCCTTCTCCACCACAACAGCGGTGGGCGGTTCCCTACAAGCAAAGAAGCGAGAGCAGAGTTATCCATACTGAAAAAAAGTAGCAATAGCAGAATACAAAGAGTACGTACATTGTAAAGGTTTCCTTACCAATTTCACTTACCAATAGCGCTACACTCCCCGGCAACAGTGCCAGAAAATGGTCTTGATGACCCACAAGTGTAGGGGATCTATCGTAACCTTTTTGAGGTACTGACAAGTGATCTTGAGAAAGGAATAAATGTAGGCACTGAAAGGTATTTTTTATGGGTTTTCTGGTATAAGCAACAAGGAAGTAAAAGCGAGAAAAGTAAATGATGCTAAGGTGCAGCAAGTGGCCCAATCCCTTGGAACAAAGGATAAGCCGAAGGATCAAACTTATAAAGGCTAAAGCGTTCCTGAGGACACATGGGAGAGCTAGTCAAGTGCTTTCACCATATTCCGTGAACTACTATGTTTTGTGTTGATAAGTGTTGTGTAGGTGGACCTATGCTAGTGCCCCGTCTAGGCTAAGACAAGTACACTCCTATGATTAAACCCCTTGCAAGCATCCGCAAATACAAGAGAGAAATTAAGGCAAAGCCAAACCTGTAACACCCTCCGTGTCAAGCAACAATAATCTTTTTGTTAGTGTCAAGTCCTAGTGATTAGCAAGTAATTAATCACCTTGATCATGCCCCAAATCAAATTCAACTTAATTGCTGGATTAAAAACAAAGTGGAAATTAAAGTAAAACTAAAAATTGTGCAAACAATTTTATTAAATGTCTAGAAGTCAGTAGGTCATAATAAAATAGAAATGGTATTTTATTACCTTGTTTAAATATTTTAAACAATTCAAACAATAGCCAACTCAGTCCTTAATAATCATTTATTATTTAAATAAAATCCAAATGATTTTATTAATCACGCAAATTTTTTGTAGCATTGCAACATAGGGCAATACAAATAATGGAGCAAGTCTCATAAATTACAAAAATCTAAATGTAACTAAACAAACAGAAACATAAAACAAAAGAGAAAAAAAAAGGGCAACAACCTATTCTACGCCCAGAGCACCTGCTTCTCCCTCCCCCCACTGGGCCAGCCCACTTCCAACTACCCTCCTTTTTCTCCTTCCCTATTCACCTCACCTCGCTGTCGGCGCCAGGGTGCACGCCACCGGCGATGGTCGACGTGTCGGCCATCCCGTGGCTCCCCCGCATGGACAAGTACCCCGAGCCCCCTTGGAAAACCTAGCCGCCCCATTCCCCCTGCTCCTCCTTACTCGCGCCACTGCCCTCCCTCCCTCTCTGGTGCCCGTCCCCGAGCTCAGCCATGGCGGAGCCATGCTTGCGCCATCGAGCCCGCGTGGCCAACGGCTGCCCTAGGCCGTGCGACCATCTCCAGGAACCTCCCCGGCCACGTCCTCGTCTCCCCACGCAAGTCGTTCGAGGCTAGGCGCCGCGCACGCCATGAATCGGGCCATTCCCCTACTATGGCTGCCGCGTCCCCGTCGGCAAATTCGTCGCCCCCGTCCACCCTCTGGCCACACCGAGCCCTCCGCTACATTCACTGTGAGCCACCGCATCAAACGTGCATTTTACCCCTCTGTTAGATCTCTCGGTCGCTGTGGCCGCCAAGCCCTTCCTCCGGCCGCCGCCCCGTTCACCGATGTCGCCGCTGCGGTGCTTCACCGGCCGTTCTGTGACAACCACGCGACGCACGACTCGGCCCTCGACCGATTCCCGCCCTCCCTTGCGCCGATTGCTCACTGGACTTCTAGCCCCGCTCGTCGCCGCTCGGCCAGTGGCCACCACCGGCGTGCACTGCTGTTGTGCGGTGCGCTCACGCTCGCCGTGTTCCCTCCTTGCTTGGCCGCGCCCTCTTGCGCACACATTCGTTGCCACGCCCCCTCCACTGCGTTGTCGCCACCCGCCGACGTGCACGGCTCAACGCCGACGTGCACGGCTCAACGCCGACGTGCCCTTCCCCACCCCCCCCCCCCGCGCTGGTTAGCCGTAGGATTAGTCACTAACAGGTGGGGCTGAATGTATTAGCCACTACCCCCTGGCTAACCCCCCTCCTAATTAGAGACAAAACCCCCTCTGTTTGTGAACAGTCAATGACATGTGGACCGTAGCCTGTCTAATTAATAAAATGTGTTATTTAAAGTGTAATACCCCCCACTGTCTATGGCAGGTGGGCCCATTCACTTTTAGGGATAAATAAATGGATTTATTTAAATGCCAGAGAATGACTGTTGGGCCCCAGACCTTAAACCACTTCTTTGGGTTAATTAAATTGCAATTTAAACAATGTCTCAATGACATGTGAACCCCACTGGATATTTTAGATTAAAAAATGGATTATAAAAAATCAATGTATGACATGTGGGTCCCCCTTGTCAGGTTACTATTCTGGATAAGATTTTGGATAATGTCAGAATTATTAATAAAAGAAAATTCCATAAATTATTTTATATTGAGTAAAACTTTGAAATTCAATATATTTACAACCGTAGTTCCGATGGAAAAACTTTATACATGAAAATTTATCAGAAAAATACAACGAATAAGAATACGCTATCCATACCCCAACACACCCCTCTAACATACCGCACACGAGACTTTCCCCCTTTGGATCGTCTGTCCGGTAATCACCAAAATCCGGGTAAACATCCGGTTGAATTCCCTTTTCGTCCACAACGTGTAGCACCGCATTAGTTCACCCCTAACACCGTGTTTACCTTGTCTTGTATTTGCATTGCTGTTATTGTTGTGTATTCATTATTTCTCCCCCTTATTCTTCGACAGACCTAGACATTACCGCCGACAACACCGTTGCCGAGTACGACTACTTCGTCGACGACCGTACCACTACTGTCGAGCTTCTAGGCAAGCAGAGCCATTTTCCTTACCCAGATATTGCCTATCTTTCCGTCAATTTCTTGCACTAGGAATTGATGCTGCTGCTACGTTACCTTCCTATTCATTGCATAGCCTGTCATTGTCGCCCCTTGATGTACCTTCCTTTATCCTATGCTATCTAACAGTTGGCCCTGCGCATTATTAGTCAACTAGGATTAGATAGCGGGTGATGATCACTTTGGGGAGTGAACGAGGGTATAAATTATTATAACTGCAACAGGTATGGTACAGAGCAGACGCCCAAGGGAACCTACAACGACGAGACTCTCTAAGTCGCTTCAAGTATGACTTACGAGTGGATGGACTCGTATTTCACTGTCGTCGCTGGCTCGCAAGCGTAGCACCACCGGGATGATACAAGGATACTCCTCTTTAGTTCATTCCACTGATATCTCGGTCGAACCTCTTCAAGTGTACCATTGTAAGGCCCGATATGCGGTACTGTTCCAGATCTAGATGTTTCCATCCAGATCCGAGGATGAAGCACATATCGGTCCCACCGCGACATATGACAATGCCATATGCCTCGGATTTCCAACATGATACCACAACATTACAGATACAAGGATAAAACATCTCATACAATCGGCATACAACTTCCTTAAATACAATACAACAGCGGAAGATACATGCCTGAGTACAGACTACAATCAATTGCCTATTGGCAAAGAGAAAAAAACATCGATCCCCATAACCACACGGGTCCAGGACCTCCGCCGGGATCGTCCTAACTACTCGTCGTCGAGTCTCCACATGAAACATTGATACGTCTCAAACGTATCTACTTTTCCAAACACTTTTGTTATTGTTTTGGCTTCATTCTTGCATGATTTGAACGAAACTAAACCGGACTGACGGTGTTTTCAGCAGAGCTACCAGTGTTGTTTTCTTTTGTGCAGGTGACGGGTATGTACCCCG
The DNA here is from genome assembly GCA_950022295.1 of Bromus sterilis. Lineage (NCBI taxonomy): Eukaryota > Viridiplantae > Streptophyta > Magnoliopsida > Poales > Poaceae > Bromus > Bromus sterilis. Next base: position 149,226,787 of record OX465596.1, on the reverse strand, counting down.
GAAAATCCCATGGTCAGGGACCCTAGGTTAGTCATGAGAGCCACAGGTTGGACGATAGATCGTCGGCTAACAGGAGGATACGTTCCTGCTCGATGTTATTGATTGGAGATGGCGATTACAGGGGAGCCAAGGCTAATGCGCACAAGGCTAGGGTTACAGATTGCATATTGCTTCCTCAGACGGCGAACAAGCGACACATGGGGCACGATTTACCTAGCTTCAGGCCCCCAGAGGGAAAACCCTACATGCTGCTTGTCTGATCTTGTATTGATGATGATGTACAGGGGTGCATTGAGGGCTTTGGTGGAGAGAGATCTGTCTAGTCCTATGCGTGGGGGCTTAGGTGATCTAGAGAGGTGCCCCTACCTCGCTTTATATAGATAGCCAGGTAGGGTTTACAAAAGTCCTAGTCGACTACTAGTAGGAGTCCTTGTCTTGCGCCTCAAGTCTTCGGCTTCACGTCTTATTCCATCATGTCGGTGTCCACGAGTGGGCCCCTGGAGGGCCGCCAGCCATGACATGCACCAGGTACCCTCATGTAGAGGAGTCGTGGGGTCACCCCCTCATTAGCAGGTTTCTGGATATTTAGGTACGCTGGAAAAATCCCAAAAAAAAATATAAAAAATCAGCATTCCGGAGGCCGCGCCACCTGCCCTCCTGGCCTGGTCCCACATCCCCCGGTGCCCTACTTTGGTCCTATTTATTCTCCCGACGCAAAAACCCCAAAACAGAAGTCGCTTTTACAATCTACGTCGCGGAGCCGCCGCAACCCTCTGTTCTTCTCCGGGAGAGCAAATCTGGAGGCTTCTTTGGCCTCCGGTGAGGGGAAATCATCGCCATCGTCATCATCATCGCCTCTCCATCACCCCTCTATGACTTCCTCTCTCATGTGTGAGTAAATCCCTGCTGTAGGCAAAGGGGATGGTAGGGATTAGATGAGTTAGATCATGTAATAGTTCAATCAGATTGTTGGGGGCATGTTGCCTATCATCTACTTGGTGTTTATCATCTCTATTACAACTTGTTGCTCTTAATGCTTGTCACTTTGGGACCGAGTGCCATGATTTCAGATCTGATCACCCTTTTCTTTCTTGAGTTTGTGGTGTTCTTGATCCTATCTATGAGTTGTGTGCACCTATTATATTCCGGAACCGGCGATCCCAATGGTGACAGCTTGGGACACCAAAGGGGATGGACTATAATTTGAGGATTCCGTGTATCCATGAAGTGTTAATGATTTGTTCCGGTGCTCTTTGACAGGAGTACCTTAATCACCCTAAGTTCCTTTTGGCCCCATTTGTAGAGGGAGGGTAGGACAAAAGATTTTGTGCAAAGTTCTTATTGCAAGCACGTACAACTACCCTGGGATACACGCCTGATGTTTGATATTTGCCTAGATGATCCTTTCTTTTCTGTGAGCCTTGCCCATGTCAGAATCTATTACATGTTCGTTCTCATCAAAGCAGAGCCCAACCATCCATCTCCCTAGCCTACAGTGTTTTCTTTCCTGCTGGTTACTAGTTGTTTACTTTTGCTGTTTAACTTTTGCTGTTTCACCACCACCATCACCACTATTATCACCACCACTACTACCACCGTATCACAGTTGCTACTAATACCTTTGTGCAAGCAAGTGTTTATTTCAGGTGCGGTTGAATTGACAACTCAATTGTCAAAGCCTATACGTATTCTTTGTGTCCCCAAGTGTCGAATCAATAAATTGGGTTATCTTGCCCGCGAAGGTTATCTCGATCCCCTACAGTTGAGGGTCATCAAGTACTATTTTATGGCGCCGTTTCCGGGGACCATAACTTTATTTACAGGTCTACTTGAAGTATCCTACCTGCTGCACGCTATCCACTATGGGTAGGAAAGGAGACCCCAAGGTTCCGATCTTACCATCCCGTACGAGAAGAGGTACTGCTCTTAGCACTAGTGCTAAACTTGATTCACCTTCAGTCATGAGTCAGTTTGATTCACCTCAGTTACATGCTACTTCTTATGAGTCTGGCAATATGTCAGATACTTTTGATGATGCTTCTACTACCTTTGAGACTACAGGTTCACTTGGTTCTTTTATTGAAGAACAGATTGCTGCTGTTGCCCGATTCTCGGGTGTTGAAATTCTTGTTACCCAAACACCTATTGGAAAAACTCATAACTTTGCTGGCCTTAAGGAGAAACTCATTGAGGATGATTATATTACGCTTGATGATGATTTTTGCAGGGAGCTTAATGAATGTGCTGATTCCGACCCTGCTACTATAAAGAAGTTGCTAGCAAAGCACTCCCTGAAGAACAATTTTACTCCTGATCCTACTTTTGCTACGTCTCCTATATGCATCACTGATCCGGATTATGATTTCTCTGTTGATCTTTCACTTATATCCACAGTTGAATCTAGTCCCTTTTATGGCAGAGAAAATGATGATGCTATCGAGCACCTGACCAAACTCACTGAGTTGGGTGGCTTGTTTACTATTGATGAAAGGATCCGTAATTTTTATGTGACCAAGCTTTTTCCTTTTTCCTTGAAAGGAGATGCTAGAGCATGGTATGATGCACTACCATGTGGTTCCATTCAAATTCCTCAAGATGTGGTTATATCTTTCGTTGATAAGTATTTTCCTGCTCATATGCAACATGCTTCTTTACAAAGAATTTATAACTTTAGACAGTTGCAGGATGAGCATCTCCCTAAAGCTTGGCGGGAGGTTTTGCAGTTTTCTCAAGGCTAGACCAGGTCATGAGATCCCTAAGAATGAATTACTTGATATATTTTTTGCTGGTCTAAGCGATGAATCTAGATCCTATCTAGATGTGTTGGTTGTGTTTTCAGGGAAAGAACACCGGACGATGCGGAAGAATTGATGGGCAAGATTGCCAAGAACCACGAAGATTGGTCCGTCCCTGAACCACCTCCACCACTAAAGAAGAGGGGCATGCTTGTCCTAAGCCCCGAAGATATGCAAGAAGAAAAGAAGTCTATAAAAGAGAAAGGTATTAAAGCTAAAGACGTGAAGAATCTACCTCCAATTGAAAAGTTGTGTGATCCTACCACTCACCCACCTATGGTAGAGGTAAACTCTCTTTTAGATTTGAATGCAAGTGACATCCCTGAAGGTAAGCCTCCTGGCCAATGTTTAGATGAGCTTGATAATTTTATTATGAATCAAAGTCACTTTAAATAAAATATACAAGGTCAGTTGCATGATCATACTCTTGCTATCAAAAGTTTGCTTGATGTTCTAGGAAGAACAGTTAATGATGTTAAATGTCTTGTGAAGCATTTTCATATGGTTCAAACTCATCTTGAACAAATTTCTAATGTGCAAACATATTTTCTTGCTAACAATGCCAAACAAGACAATTTGCAGGCCTATGGTATAAAGAACCGGGGTGGAACACACACCCATGACCCTCTCTATCCAGAAGGGCATCCAAAGGGGATCGAGCAAGATTCTCAAGTGCAAGAAGAAAAAATTGTTAGCTCTCCAAAGAAGAAGAAGAAGAAGAATAAGAAACACAAGGAAGCTGACAATTCCAATGATCCTATAGAAGAAGAAGAACAAGTTGTTGATCAAAATAGCATATCTACCTCCGATGCTGAGACTGAAGACGGTGGTGAACCTGAAAAAGATCATGAAAAGAATGATCCACCCGAGGTTCGTGAAGAAGAAGCACCCGATAAGCGCAAGAAGTATACTAGAGAAGACTTTCTTGCAAGGAGACATGGGAAGGAACGAAAACCATGGGTACAGAAACCCATGCCTTTCCCAAGCAAGTCCGTCAAAACCAAAGAAGAAGAGCACTATAACAAGTTTTGTGAGTGGATGAAACCTCTTTTTCTTTAAATCCCTTTGACTGATGGTATTAAGTTACCTCCTTACTCTAAATATATGAAAGATATTGTTACTAAAAAAAGAAAAGTCCCTAATGAGGCAATATCTACTATGCTTGCTAACTACTCTTTCAGTGGCAAGATTCCTGAGAAGCTCGGTGACCCAGGTATACCCACCATTCCTTGCTCAATAAAAAATAATTATATTAGAACTGCTTTATGTGATCTTGGTGCAGGAGTGAGTGTTATGCCCTTTTCTCTCTACAAAAGACTTTGTTTAGAGAAATTAATTCCAACAGATATCTCTCTACAGATGGCCGACAAGTCCACGGCCGTCCCGATCGGTATTTGTGAGGATGTTCCTGTTGAAGTTGCCAATTGCTTAATACTTACTGATTTTGTTGTGCTTGACATGCCCGAGGATGGGAGCATGTTCATTATCCTTGGTAGACCTTTTCTCAACACCGCAGGTGCTGTTATTGATTGCAATAAAGGGAAGGTTACCTTCAATGTGAATGACAAAGAACACACGGTGTATTTTCCGAAGAAGATCGACAAAAGGCATGGCCTTAACTCCATTGAGAATATCGAGACCGTGAAGATTGGAGAATGGGATTGTCCACTACATGTATACCATAAATACAAGACAATTATGGTGGGGAAAATGTCCATTAAAGTGAGAGTGCAATGATCACTTCATAAGAGGCGAGACTTTCTGCTCTATATACCACAAAGTTGTTTGTAAGACTTGATCAACCTTGCTAACTAGCATGTTTTATATAGGTAAAAAGTTGAGCTTGTTATGTTTTCATTTCGTTTAGCTTTTATTCTCCTTGCTGCACCCAAGTTTTTGTGTTTAAAGCTTCACTTGTTCTAACTTTTGTCTCAAGTTCACGAAAGTTTGTGCAGCTTGTTATGAGCCGTGTACCACAGTACGAGACACTCACCGCTATTTTTGTTAACAGTTTCTGGTTTTATTCTGACAATGATATTGTGGTGTTTTGACTTTATGAAAGATTGCTGACCATGCCTATGAGTATATTTTGTGAAGCTTTAGGTTTGCCAGGCTTGGTCGAGAAGAAGAAGAGGAAAAATGTCCAAACTGTTGCACTCAACACCCTCCTCGACTCGTTCTTTAACACTGAAGTGAGGCCATCCAACCGTCAGAAGATTTCCAACATTATGTTCCCTCACCTCAAGTATTTCGCCTATTATATTGCTAGAGGAGTGTTGGCTTGAGACAACACGAGCAACACTTCTACGCCTGATATTGCTATCATGGCGAATGCCCTCTCAGGGAAGCACGAGTATCATGTGGGTTCGCTTATTGCGAAACGCCTTGCTACTAATAGTAACAAGGGGGACCTCTTTGGTGGCGTCTATGCCACTCTTGTTTTGCAGTTTCTCCAAGGAGAACCGCGCCCAGATGATGCAATCTTTCCTTTTGTTAGCCTTGACTTGGCTGCCATGAAGAGGCATTTCTTTGTTACTAAGACCTCTGACCGCTACACACTTGATTATATTTTGCGTTTTAAAGACGGTGTGGCACGCACTGTCCGTCTACCTTCACCACTTTTGTTAGATTTTTCTCGCAGGAACGAATTTCGTTTTTCAGTGGCCGAGTTTGATGAGATCACAGGGAGATACTAGTTTCACGACCCCACGGAGGGGGACGAGCCTGACAAGGAGGAGCGCGTCGTGTATCCGCCCGTTCAGGAGGAGAACGTGGTATATCCACCAGTTCAGGAGGAGACCGTCACCCCCTGGGGTGAAGGGTCTTCCTTTGGATGGGGGGCGGGACCTTCCTCTTCCACGTGGGAGGAACCCAGGGCTTCGGTGTACGCACCGGAGGACGCATACGACCCATGGACATACCAGTACTACCCTGGAGCAGGAGGCTCCTCAGGGCCGCAGTACACGAGCCCCAACTTAGGCCAAAAGCCTAAGCTTGGGGGAGTACATGCTCTCCTCCCCTTTCCATTGTATCTACCGTTGGTTCGCTTTTATCTTTTTGCAAGTTTTTTCCTGTTCTTATTTTTTCTTTTAGTTTGCAAAAAACACAAAAGATTTCTCCTTTCTTTTGCTTTCGTTAAACCTTAAAAAACCCAAAAATATGTTTCCTTTGCTCTTTAGTTTTCTTTGTTTCAGAGTTCAGCTCGAGTCCGTGATGGAATTTGATTATAATTTCCTACGTTCGATCGTGCAAGTGACAAGGCAGTAATGACGAAGATCGACGGAAGGGATGCAACAAGGAAAGCCGGTATGAACTCTTTTTGTTTCTACTTTTGTACATATGACTCTACTTATGATTAGAGACCAGCTTGTAGCGACATAGTGCTATGTTTACAATGCTTTCCCAGTGGTTCATGCTTTCTTTGTGGTTAGTCTCAAATAGCTATAGTTTATAATGTGTTGCTTGAAATGATTGACATGCATTACATTGTTCATGGTGTGGCATATTGAAGTGGTATTACCCTCCGGGGAATTCTTGGGTTGACTTGGCACATGTTCACGCATGTTAAGACTAAAAAGTCTGTTCTGCCTTGATGATCTTTTTACTTTAGAGTGAGCTATATCACTTTCATGCCCGATTCAATGTTGCTTTGTCGCTCTGCGTGATTATGACCGTTATGCTCTCTGGTTGGTCGCTTCCCCGTATTTTGCTAGCCTTCCTCCAGCACCAAGCGGAATTCTGCTTGTGCATCCAAACTCCTTTTCAAACCAGTTGTTCCATTTGAGTCCACCATACCTACCTATATGTGGTATTTACCAGCCACTCCTAACTTCGACTTTCTTGTGCCATCTCGAAATTTATTCAAAAGCTTCCCCTTTGTAACCCATACTTGATGATGGAGTGAAATGGACCAAATCAGTATCTTTCATGCTAAAAATATTTTGATGGAAGGTTTAACTAGTCAATAAAAAAAATGAGAGTTACACCTCCCCCATACTTGATGATGGAGTGAAATGGACCAAATGCTGCTTATGATAGATGGAACGATATCTTCCTTCCATCCTTGAGGCAAAATTAAAGGTTCCGTAGACCATCAAAGGATTTATGGATAAGGGAACATGTGTAAGAAAAGTCATTAATATGGTTGGCATGGGAGATATTGAGAGACCTTTACCGTTCACCATTGACTGGAAAGTTGCACTCCTCAAAAGAGTTTTATCTCAGTTTTCAAAACCAAGAGCTCTGGCACATGTTTAGTCTTTGCTTCCTTTCACGGGTTTTCAACCTTGCCATCAAAAGCCACGGTTCGAGATTCTCCACCTTCCTTTCTCCAAAGAACCAACTATGAGAGCATAATTGTCATTCTTAGTATAACATGCATTGTCCCAAAGTATCACATTGTCTTCTGCATGCTTGTGATGTTTCTTACTTTGAGTTCTGAGTTCTAGTCTCCTTTAAAACTCCGGAGGAGTTTATGCATTTATGTTCTGCTTAACTCATGGAGGCTAGCGAGATACCACTCTGATATGTTCATGCTATGTGCATTGTGATCTTAAATTGATTCTCAGCAGCATATTATTTACTTTTTGTTTGTTTGTGACTGATTACATGAAAGAAGGATTGCTTCGTGCATTGTCCTTGTAGCATGGTGCCAAAATTTTCTAAACTCTTTCGTAGTACATGCTTATATACATCTAATGAAGCAAAAGAGTTTATCAAAGGTTTCTTTGTCGCGTCCAGTTCGTTGAATTGAATCGCTTGAGGACAAGCAATAGCTAAGCTTGGGGGAGTTGATATGTCTCAAACGTATCTACTTTTCCAAACACTTTTGCTATTTTTTTTGGCTTCATTCTTGCATGATTTGAACGAAACTAACCCGGACTGACGCTGTTTTCAGCAGATCTACCAGTGCTGTTTTCTTTTGTGCAGGTTTCTGGATATTTAGGTACGCTTGAAAAACCCCAAAAATATATATAAAAAATCAGCGTTCTGGAAGCTTCCGCTAGTCCAAAGGGGACCCACAGGGCAGCCAGGGGGCAGCCAAGAGGGTTCCTGGCGCGACCCAGCCCCGGGCCGCGCCACCTGCCCTCCTGGCTTGGTCCCACGTCCCCCGGTGCCTTACTTTGGCCCTATTTATTCTCCTAACGCAAAAAACCCCAAAACAGAAGTCGCTTTTCCAATCTACGTCGCGGAGCCTCCGCAACCCTCTGTTCTTCTCCGGGAGAGCTAATTTGGAGGCTGCTTTGGCCTCCGGTGAGGGGAAATCATCGCCCTCGTCATCATCATCGCCTCTCCATCACCCCTCCATGACTTCCTCTCTCATCTGTGAGTAATTCCTTGCTATAGGCAAAGGGGATGGTAGGGATTGGATGAGTTAGATCATGTAATAGTTCAATCAGATTGTTGGGGCATGTTGCCTATCATCTACTTGGTGTTTATCATCTCTGTTACAACTTGTTGCTCTTAATGCTTGTCACTTTGGGCCCGAGTGCCATGATTTCAGATCTGATCACCCTTTTGTTTCTTGAGTTTGGGGTGTTCTTGATCCTATCTATGAGTTGTATGCACCTATTATATTCCGGAACTGGCGATCCCAATTGTCACAGCTTGGGACACCAAAGGGGATGGACTATAATTTGAGGATTCCGTGTATCCATGAAGTGTTAATGCTTTGTTCCGGTGCTCTTTGACAGGAGTACCTTCATCTCCCTAAGTTCCTTTTGGCCCCGTTTGTAGAGGGAGGGTAGGACAAAAGATGTTGTGCGAAGTTCTTATTGCAAGCACGTACAACTACCCTAGGATACACGCCTGATGTTTGATATTTGCCTAGATGATCCTTTCTTTTCTGTGAGCCTTGCCGGTTTTAGAATCTATTACATGTTTGTTCTCATCCAAGCAGCGCCCAACCATCCATCTCCCTAGCCTACAGTGTTTTCTTTCCTGCTGGTTACTGATGGCTTCTCGCCCCCTTCGTTGGTTACCCCAGGTGGAAGGTTGAGATGTAGTGCAGCAGAAGTTTTCCCTCGGTGAAGATACCAAGGTTTGTCTCCAGCAGGACTCCAGAGATGATAAGTAGGAGTCAGCGGCGCAACTGACGCGGACCTGCACACAGACACAGATTACTTTGTTCCCAACGAAGTCAGAGAGGTTGTCAATCTCTCCGGTCTTGTTGTTCACAAGGATAAAATGCAAGGGATAATGATAGCAAGTAAAAGCAGTAAAGTAAATATAGCGTGGAAACAATAATGAGGATATGGACCGGGATACGTGATGTTCGCTAGTGATGTCTCTCTCCCGAAAGACGATAAAATTGCTATGCGAGGTAAACAAATTACAGAAAGGCAATTAACAGGATTATGAACGCACCTCAATGCTAACTATGCTACAAAAGAAAGGATGAGGTTCAAAAGCACAGGCAGTACGCCAAGATAAGTAGACCGAAATCCATCTGCATCTACTAATAATCATCCACCTTGAGATATCTACCCAGAACATCTCGCTGGTATTAAGTTTCGAGCCCCACCCAAAGTGTAAACCCAAAGCAACAGACAACTGCATTAAAAAGAACTCTGCGTAAAGTAAACAATCCTTGTGACCGCGGTCACAAGCACCGTTGTTTTCCCCCTTGTGGCAACAACACATCCCCTAGACTCATGTTTCTGTCACTCAAGCGTGTCATCGGGGGGCATGAACCCACAATCTAGCACAACGTTCCCTCTTGAAGTCACTACCTACTACTTGGCCAAAGCAATAAACAGCACCGGAGAACATGCAAGAATTACTTAGGAAAAAAATATAATAGAAAAAAACCAAATACATTACTCTATCACAATCTGAACATAATCTCATAATCCATCAGATCCTATCAAACTCAACATAGCAATAGCAGAATATTACAAAGGTGCCTCGATCATGTAGGGCAGCTCACGAGGTCTAAACAATGAAGATCAAAGAGGGGAGGAGAACATCACATAGCTACTGATCACGGACCCATGGTCCAAGGAAAACTACTCACGAGACATCCCGGGAGCATCCATGGTGGAGAGGAGACTCCCGGAGGTCAATCCTCCCTCCGGCAGGGTGCCGGGAAGAGGTCTTCTGGTGCTCCCGATCTTCGGAAGTGCGGCGGCAGCGGAACAGAGGCGACTTCGCGGAATAGGGTTCCTCTTCTGGAGTTTTCCCGTGACGGAGAATAAATAGGCAAAGAGGGGCAGCCAGAGGTGGACCAGGGGCCCCAGGCGCCCCCTGGCATGACCAGGGGTGGGGACGCGCCGGGTGGCCACCTGGGCCCCCCTGTCTCCCCTCTGGCACCTCCCGGGCTCTTCGTGAAGCTTCCTCCACGCTGATTTTTTTATCTGAATTTTCCAGAATTTTTCTGGCACTTTTTATGTGGGGGAAAACTGAAATAGAAAAACAGCAGAAAACAGGAACTGGAACTGGGGTGCACTGAGTTAATAGGTTAGTCTAAATATGATCAAAAGTGTATGAAAGTGTATCTAGAACATAGCAATATCACACAAAACATGCATGGAGCAAGCAGAAATTATAGATACGTTTTGGACGTATCAACATCCCCAAGCTTAATTCCTGCTCGTCCTCGAGTAGGTAAATGATAACAGCATAATTTCTGTGGTGACATGCTGTAAGGCCCGATATGCGGTACTGTTCCAGATCTAGGTGTTTCCACCCAGATCCGGGGACGAAGCACATACCGGTCCCACCGCGACATTTGACAAAGCCATATGCCCCGGATTTCCATCATGATATCACAACATTATAGATACAGGATACAACATCTCATACAATCGGCATACAACTTCCTTAAATACAATACAACAGCGGAAGATATAGGTCTGAGTACAGACTACAAACAAATGCCTACTGGCAAAGAGAAAACATCGATCCCATAACCACACGGGTCCAGGCCCTCCATCGGGATCCACCTAACTAGTCGTCGTCGAGTCTCCACGTGAAATGTCGATCACCATACCTGTTGTCGATCAGAACCCTGAAAAGAGTTTGGGGGTAGTATCATGAGTACAAAGGTACTCAGCATCCAACTGTAGTGGTCATCTGACCCAGAAAGGACTTCATCACTTGTCATTCTAGGACAACTAGTAGTTTACGGTAAGGAAGGGGTAAGTGGTGAGGTTGCTGCCGCACTAGCATTTATGGAGTGGCTAACGATCTAGAGAGTAAGATAAGAAGCCAAGCATTCGATGAGGAATCGCCTCCAACAAGTCTTGCTATCAATTACTTACGCAAACATAACACCTATCCTATCCTTGTCCTCCTCTTCGCATCCCGACGAAGAAGAAGCAGTCAAGTCACACACACACATTGATCAAGTTGTATTAAAAATCTCAGTTGTTGTTGTCTATGAACAAGGAGTAGGTCTCAAGTCGTCCATAACCGTGGACACGGCTTCTCCAAAAGATTTAACCCTGCAGGGGTGTACCAACTGCCCATTACAAGGCGTCGCATGCTCGCCCATCTCTCTGAGTTGCCACCCATTATAGGCAACCATTTTATGATTTAGTTCCAAGAGATCCGAAACGACAGGTCCCTCTAACTAACAACGAACAAAACCGGGTGGCCCCCGGGGAGTCGACACCCAATCCAGAAGCTGGCCACACTCTCGGATCGGACTCTTCCGTATGGCCAAGGTCGGGTTTAGTCTCACCTATATAACAGGGGACTTCCCTAGCTCACCAAGTGTGGACCAATAGAGGAATTAAGTCTCCGTTGGACCGAGTTGTTTGAAAACTACTGCCAGCTGACCAGCACACACACGGTTTCAAATGGTAAATCAGCTTGGGCCACCTCTAAAAATGTTTGAAGCTAGGTTGGTAAGAAAAGGGGACCCCATAAAATCCCACACGCGATTAGGCACGCTCAATCTTAAAACAAATACCCGGAACTCGGATCCTAGGTGACTCGAATGGAACGAAGCGTCGGGGCGGGATAGCCTAGACCTTCCCTCATTCGTCGAATATAGTCAAAATTATAATAATCATATCATCAACAACAATATAATAATGTGATATCCCAAACCAAGGAGTAACAGGGTAACATCGTAGCATCCTAAGCATGCATACTAAGCAGGGCTGAGCAACGAGCAAAAGTAACATAGCAGTACAAGGTTTGATGGGAGGGGACATGGCTGTATCGGTTTGAAAAAGGCTGTAACCATGTGGTAGGATCAAACATCGAAGCTAACCAAAACTAGCATGCCAACCGCTGATTGAAATAGAATGGATCATAAGTAATTTATAGTCCTTGCCTGTTGATAAGTCGGGTTCCGAAGGTGGAGTCGATCGCAAGCTCGCATCGTCTCCGAGAGGTACCCGCGGAAGCACACAAGAGGGTAAACACTGGAAAGCAATCAACGGTGCACCACTATTACTACAGACCAATAGAAGATCAAAGAGACAACACAAGGCACGGCAACGCGATACGGATCTATCGTCGAGAACGGTTATTAACAGTTTAAGTGGGGTATCGGTCACACACGACGAATACCGCACGTTTACGGTGGTTCAAGTTGCTTAGCTACAGGTGATCAACCAACGGTTATTAACATGGCAACTCAAGCAAGCATGGCATAGCACACAAACATGTCAAAGGGTGAAGCACAAAGTCAACTATCTATGCTAGTCAATTTAAGTGAGGCACAACCTAAACATGGCATAATACTAAGTGCCGCACGATGATTAAAAGATTTGGTACTGTTCTGCCCTAAACCACATTTTAGGTTGGTGAACAACAGCAAGAAATAGCATAAACACAAATTACACGAAAAACTAATCAAGTTACATATAAAGAACACCCCAAACGGAGTTACGGTTAAAAAGATATAAGCAAGACAAGCTATGCACACATGCTGTAAAAACAGGGGTAAATCTATATGCAAAAGTGCAGAAACATGACATAGCAATACATGGGATGAAAGTAGACATGATGCTTAACAATATGCAATTGGAATCACTCAATTCCGATAAACGGTCGCGACACACTCGTCGACCGAAGTTGCAACAAAATAACAGTTTGAGCAACAACAGCTCAATAACATCAGGATAGCTACTTGGGAGCAAGATATAAACATGATGCAGCAAGAAAATATGGCATGTGAATGCATGAAACTGAAGAAGAAACATTGCTTAACGCAACGCAAAAGGAATCAATGCAATAGGACTCATGGATTTTTTACAATCATCATGCAAAGTTGCAACAAAATATTAACAGCAGCACTTAACAGGAAAAGTAGCTGTTTAACGGCCTGATGCCCTGTTCAGCACATAATTACGCAATCAAGACGACCTCAAAAGGAAGAACTTTCTACATACGAATGCTAGAGCACGCAAAACTGAGCAACTTTCGTTTTGGGGGCACGTTCATCGGAGCTACGGATCACTCGTTAATCTACTCGCAAAACGGCTAACAGAAGTACTTAACAGGGACTTAGAAAAAAAACAGCAGGGGAAAAAAATAAAAAAAATAAGGGGCGGCCTGGCTGGACCTCACTATTGGGCTGGCCCAACTGGCCTGGCGCTGGGGGCCTGCTGGATGGGCTTGGGGCGCCTGCTGCTGGGCCCGGGGCGTGGCCCACCTTGCAGGTCAACGGGGAGTCTCGCTCGGGCTGCTCCCGCTCGGCCTCCTCCCGAGCGCAGGCGGCTGCGCCGGCCACCGGCGGCGAGGGATGGCGGCGCCATGCCGTGGAGGGGAACGGCTCGGCGGCGCGGGGGCAAGGACGACTGGAGGGCGCCGGCTCCACCGGATCCGACCGGAGGCGAGGAGGGCGGCGACCCGTGCGGCTCCAGGGGCGGCGCGAGCTCCTCGAGCTCGCCATCCATGGAGGGCGCGGCGCGGACCTGTAGGGAGAGTAGGCGGCGAGGTAAGAGGAGAGGGAGAGGAGGAAGGGGAGGAGGAAAGGAGGAGAGGGGAGCAGGGCCTGGCGCGGCGGCTGCTCGCCGGCTGGCGGCGTCCACGGGAGGGCTCGGCTGCGGCTGGAGGTAGGTGAAGAGGAGGGTGCAGTTGGGGGGCGACGTGGCGTGATCCGGAGCGTCCATCTCCGGATCGGACGGCTTCAGGCGCGCCAGATCTAGGGTTTGATGATTTTGGGGGGGAAAGCTGCGAAAATTAGGGATATTTTCCAGATCTGGGGGCTGGTGGCTGCCTATTTTGGCTAGGGAAACCCTAAGTGGGGTGGTGGTCTTTATATAGCCCCGGTGGCTGGCAGTTTTTTAAAACATCCCTGGTTTTTCTCTCGCGCGCGCGGTGCTCACGTTTCTGACCGCCGGGGGTCCGCGGTACCTCCGATTCGGGTAAAACTTCGAACTGCGCGATCGGCGCGTCGAGCCGGCAGCGTTCACCTCGCGCTGGAACCGTTCCGAAAACACTTTCTGGCGCGCTATAAAAATATCCCGTTTAATTATTAAACAGGGTTTTCATTCCGTTGGCTGCGGCTGGTCTCGTGCGGTTTTCGCGACGGTGATCGGGCGAAACCCGGTGTCGCAAAGGTCGAGTGTCAGGGTGGCAAGGGTCGGTCTTCGTCCGGTACGAGATAAGAGGGGGGGGGGAATAATCGCCGATCGATAAATCGGGGATTCAAACACCGCAAACAAATCAGACAATCAAACAATTCACACCGAAAACAAAAATTTTAATTTTTGCAAAAACTGGGCTGTTACAATACAACACCACCAACAAGGGATCTTGTCCCGAGATCCAGGACGATCCGGGGGAGAGGGGGGAGAGAAAAGAGAGACGACGATCTTCAACACCACCAACAAGGGACTCTGCTCCATGTCGACGTCGAACTTCTGTCGAGATAAATTTCCGCAGAGAGACGACATCGTCGGAAAAAACGAAACCGTCAGTGACAAGAGGAAGAACGATCGTCAAAACCAGATCAAGGGATAGTGATTTTCGACGCAAGTCGTAAAAACACCGGAAAAAATATGGATGGCAATGGATGACCCAGATGATAACCGAAATCGGAGAAGCTAAAGGTATTACAGGAATTCCCAAACCTGAGATCCGAATCGAGACAATACGCTGCAAGCAAGGCGTTGTAACGGTTCCGATACTCCACACACTCGAGATCCTAGAGTTTGAAGGGGGATAAGGCGAGAATAAAACACTTACGACACTTGTCCTGACCAGAGCATGGGTAAGGAGTAAAAAGATCCTACTCTCTGATAACTATCTTAGTAACTACAAAATAGTTTTGTCTAGACTCGACTTCGGCCAGAGAGGGGATCCTACGGTCGGTAAGGCTCTGATACCAAGTTGTAAGGCCCGATATGCGGTACTGTTCCAGATCTAGGTGTTTCCACCCAGATCCGGGGACGAAGCACATACCGGTCCCACCGCGACATATGACAAAGCCATATGCCCCGGATTTCCAACATGATATCACAACATTACAGATACAGGATACAACATCTCATACAATCGGCATACAACTGCCTTAAATACAATACAACAGCGGAAGATACATGTCTGAGTACAGACTACAAACAAATGCCTACTGGCAAAGAGAAAACATCGATCCCATAACCACACGGGTCCAGGCCCTCCGCCGGGATCCGCATAACTAGTCGTCGTCGAGTCTCCACGTGAAACGTCGATCACCATACCTGTTGTCGATCAGAACCCTGAAAAGAGTTTGGGGGTAGTATCATGAGTACAGAGGTATTCAGCATCCAACTGTAGTGGTCATCTGACCCAGCAAGGACTTCATCACTCGTCATTCTAGGACAACTAGTAGTTTACGGTAAGGAAGGGGTAAGTGGTGAGGTTGCTTCCGCACTAGCATTTATGGAGTGGCTAACGATCTAGAGAGTAAGATAAGAAGCCAAGCATTCGATGAGGAATCGCCTCCAACAAGTCTTGCTATCAATTACTTATGCAAACATAACACCTATCCTATCCTTGTCCTCCTCTTCGCATCCCAACGAAGAAGAAGCAGTCAAGTCACACACACACGTTGATCAAGTTGTATTAAAAATCTCAGTTGTTGTTGTCTATGAACAAGGAGTAGGTCTCAAGTCGTCCATAACCGTGGACACGGCTTCTCGAAAAGATTTAACCCTGCAGGGGTGTACCAAC
This sequence comes from Bromus sterilis, assembly GCA_950022295.1. Lineage (NCBI taxonomy): Eukaryota > Viridiplantae > Streptophyta > Magnoliopsida > Poales > Poaceae > Bromus > Bromus sterilis. The sequence continues at coordinate 149,210,879 of OX465596.1, read as the reverse complement.
TTCCCATTACGAGGCGTCGCATGCTCTCCTATCTCTCTCAGTTGCTACCCATTATAGGCAACCATTTTATGATTTAGTTCCAAGAGATCCGAAACGACAGGTCCCTCTAACTAACAACGAACAAAACCGGGTGGCCCCCGGGGAGTCGACACCCAATCCAAAAGCTGGCCACACTCTCGGATCGGACTCTTCCGTATGGCCAAGGTCGGGTTTAGTCTCACCTATATAACATGGGACTTCCCTAGCTCACCAAGTGTGGACCAAGAGAAGAACTAAGTCTCCGCTGGACCGAGTTGTTTGAAAACTACTGGCAGCTGACCAGCACACACACAGTTTCAAATGGTAAATCAGCTTGGGCCACCTCTAGAAATGTTTGAAGCTAGGTAGGTAAGAAAAGGAGACCCCATAAAATCCCACACGCGATTAGGCACACTCAGTCTTAAAACCAATACCCGGAACTCGGATCCTAGGTGACTCGAATGGAACGAAGCGTCGGGGCGGGATAGCCTAGACCTTCCATCCTGTGACGCCCCCAAAATCAGACCGTGTACAGTAATCATACACACAGGGTACACGACTGAGATTAGGGTGCCACGATGATAATATCACAACACAACACTAAACACTAAAGGATAAACAAATATATTACAATAGAGGGGGTCACGCGGACCCGAATATATAAGTCATACAAACCATAATATCTGAGTACAGACATAGTTAGTCAAGTTTTGCCTTAAGAAGGCTAGCACAAATCACATCAGAGGTACAGAACGAAAAGGCGAGGCCTCCTGCCTGGTATCCACAGTACTACTCCTGGTCAACGGGGAACTCGACATCGTAGTAGGCGCCTCCGGGGTACTCCTGCTCCTGGGCTCCAACGTCGGCTGCAGCGGCCGATCAGGCAAAACAGTAAAGGAAATAAAGCAGGTGAGTATCTAGTATACCCGCGAGTCTTATGTCCGCTACTAAGCATTATGCATGATATCAACGGAATGAAGAGGCTACATATAGTGGACGGAAGACAGAAGTTCAGAGCAAGGGTAAGAAGCTAGGCCTATCAAAGACTAGCATCTTCCGACGGTGTCTTGCAGCATGAGGTAGAAATCAGCCAATAGTTGATATAAAGCAGTAAAGTAACAATGAAGCAGAAGTTGCTGCAACATTGAATAATAATAAATTGTAATAATTAACAATGCCTCCGAGATCACCTCCTCGACATCCCGCGAGGAAAAGAACTCGGAACCATACAGTTTAATAATAGTTTCTAGTGGTAAGATCCAGCTTCAGCATAAAGCGTCCTGTTACCGTGGACACGGCTATCGATAGATCAATCTTCCCTGCAGGGGTGCACTTGTGTTACGCTACACGCACGGATCTCCAGGGTGGCGGGAACCTTGTTAGGGAACGCTCCACCGAGGCTATCCGACACTTCATAGCCCATCTTTCAAACTCAACAGAGAGGTCATCCGCCGGTCTAAATCCTAAGTACGTCGGGCCTTGGACCCCAACCCAAACGTACTCCTGCACGGTGCGTGGCTGGCCGGTGAAGTTAAGTCAAAGCAAATACAAATCACACGCTGCGGCAAATAAGACAACACTACTTCCCGGCAATCAGCCCGCGGTACTGCTGACGTCTGAAGAGTCCTCGGACGACACTAAGAAGCAGAGGAGCCCATAACTCATAGTTCCCACGGGTAGGTAGTGCGTACATGGCATATAGCCAACTCAAGACATTCACTGAACCATTTAGCATTTTAAATAACCTGCGAGACAACCGTTATCGTTGCCTCGACTTAACCGACCCGCGGACAACGGCAGTAGCCAGGACCACCAGTACATCGGTGCCTGCCCTGTCGTACCACCAAGTCACTGCGGTTACCAACAAGGTGAACCGTCTCCTTACCTTGTCTCGCATGTGCTCCTGGAGAAGCTCGACTTCCGTGGTTTGGTAACTCTCGCGGCCAACGACCAGGGGCCAAGCACACCGGTACACTGGTCGTGCCCTCCCTGTCGTCCCGTCGCAATACCTCTCGCGGGCACCGTTGGGTCGCCCGACTTCTTACCTTTAGGACAACCGTTGTCAAGACCCTATGGCGATAAGACAAAGTCAGCCTCGAGTGGAGTACAAAGATTACTCCTTGATAGCTAACACTTGAGGTGACTAGGCATAACCCAGATAGGGGCCTTAGACGGTGTCTGCATTGTACCGTACCTGTACAGTTATAATATTTATATCCGCGTTCACTCCCCTGAGTGATCACGGCCCTCTATCTAATCCTAGCTAACAATGCGCAGGGCTCACTGATGAATAATGCATAATAATAATAATAATAATAGGCAGCATAGGATAAAAGAGGTACATCAAGGGGCGACAAAAACAGGCTATGCAATTGAATAGGATTGTAACGTAGCAGCAGCAGTAACAATGCCTAGTGCAAGAAATGTACGAAAAGATAGGCGATATCTGGGGAAGAGAATGGCTCTGCTTGCCTGCAAGCTCGACGGTAGTAGTAGGGTCGTCGACGACGTAGTCGTACCCAGCATCGGTGTAGTCGACGGCAGCAGCGGGGTCTATCGGAGATTTAAAGGGGGGGAGAAACAGTAAATACACAGCAAGCATATACAAACGGATGCATGACATGATAAATGAAATGTTAACGGTGTTCTAACGCAGTGTAATGCACGTTGCTCGGAACGGAAATTCATCTGAGGATGAACTACCGGCTCCGGGTGATTATCGGACAGGGTGTCCGGAGGGGAAGGATCAAGCCGGAGGTGTCGTAGTTACCGGAAAAACATAAGGGGGGGTGTATCCGTGCTATTTGAACCATTCCGGACAACTTTCGTGTTCGGAATAAATTCATCCGGGAACTCTAACGGTACCGGACAATTTATCGGACAGACGGCCCGGAGGGGGAATATTCGATGTTCGTTGTGTTAGAGGGGTGTGGTAGACATACGGATAGCGTATTCGTATTCATTATATTTTTCTGATCAACTTTCATTTATAAAGTTTTTGAATCCGAGTTACGGTTTAAAAGTTATTGAATTTCAAAGTTTAAATCAATTTAAATGATTTTCTGGAAATTTTTTATTATTTATTAAACATTATCCAAAACATTATCCACAACATTATCCAGAACAGTGCTGACATGTGGGACCCACATGTCAGCCTCTGTTATTTTTAAAACATTTAATTAAACTAGAAAATGCCTCTGGACCCACATGTAAGTCTATGGAAATTCTTATTAATTCTTTTGAATAATAAAACGACAAAGGGGGCCCACTGGTCAGCCTCACATGTTAATTAAAACAGTTTTATTAAATCTAATTAACAGTGGGGGCCCACATGTCAGTGGCCCATTAGCCCCTAATGACGTTCCTGACAGGACGGGCCCGCCTGGCAGTAGCACAGGGGCTCACCGGCGAGCTCACCGGAGAAAGAGGTCCGGCGACCTCGAGCTAGCGCCCGATTCCGACGGCCAAACTCGACGCCGTTTGTTGCTATGGGTTCGGGGAGACGCGTTGCTTCGATCTACGGTGGGGGAGAGCGATGGGGCGGTCCAGGTCGAGCTCTGTTTCAACAATGGCGGAGCAGCCGCTCGGGCTCCAATGGCGAATGCATCCACGAGTCGAAATCGAGCTAACTAACGATCTAAAATGAACATACGCACCACGGGGAACCTACTGGTGCTCTTATCGCGGGCTGGGACAAACCAAATCGACGTCTACGACGACGTGCCACGGCGGCCGGAGCAGCTCCAAGGGGGTTTCTGCACGGGGACCTAGCGGGCATCAACGGGCAGTTGGCGACGAACGGGAAGCTCACCAGGAGCACGACCGAGGTGGCAGTGGGCTCGATGAGGGGCTGAGGCGGCCGGAATTCGTCGCGGAACACGCCGGAGCCAAAGACGAAGACGATGAAGTAGAGCTCGACGTGGTGGACTAGGGCTCGACTCCTTGCGGGACTCGACGCAGACGACGATGACGCGGCTCCTGGACAACACGGCGAGGTGGCTAGAGCACGTTGGCCGCGCCTGGCCACGGCAATGGCGACGGCGGCGCTCGGGAAACTTCCCCCGAAGCGTGGGAGGCGAGGAGGAGGGGAATGGAGGTGCGGGGGTGTCCAGGGGGTCGAGGGCTTCGACCTTATCGCGACCGCGGCGGCAGGGAGTAGTTGGAGGGCGGGGCCGGGCTGGCAGCGACGTGCCCACGGTCGGCGCCGTACGGGGCAGTTGGGAGTGGTTGGGGGAGGAAGAAGACAGGGGGGGGGGGGGTTTGGGCTGGGCTGCGGTGGGCCTCGCCCCAGGCGAGTTTTAAAGTTTTTTCCATTTTCTGGTTTTTGTTTACTGTCCTGTTTTTTGTATTTAATTTAGTGCCTTTTGCAATTTTGTAAAATGGGTCAGGTGTCCCAATATTAGTATAACATTATATGCCAGTGCCACAAAAGTTTTTCCAGCAAAATAAAATCATTTGATATTTATTTTAAATATTAAATGCCCAAAGTAAGGGTTTTAACCTACTGTTTGAATTGTTTGGAATTTTCTGCAACTCCAAAAATTACCAAAGTTGTTCCAACATGATTATAATGATTTTAGGCAATTTACAAAAATATTTCCATGATTTTTGGAACAACTTTATTTCAGCACCTTTGTTTTAATTTCCATTTAAAGTAGTTTCAACTAGGGTTTGGTTTGTTGGATGAGTAAGGTGCATTTGGCTTTGGTCCCAAGGGCTCAAGTACATGGGGCATGGGGTGTTGATCAACCACAACAAGGTTTGATCATGAGCATCACAAAGTTTTATCAGGTACAAGGGAGATCAAACAGTGATAATTCAACAGTGATGATCAACAGTGATGATGATTACTGTTACAGCAACTGAGGGTGTTACAAATCTCCCCCACAACAAGAATTCTCGTCCCGAGAATTTAAGTGGTAGCAAGGAAAAGATCGGGGTATTCATCGCGAAGGTGATCTTCGCGTTCCCAAGTGGCTTCATCTTCAGAATGATTCGACCACTGAACCTTGAGGAACTTGACGGTCTTGTTGCGGGTTCGACGCTCAGACTGATCGAGAATGCGGCTCGGATGTTCTCGATAAGTCAAGTCTTGTTGCAGCTCGATCATATCATGCTCCACTTCGCGGATAGGATCCTTGAAGCAGCGACAGAGTTGCGACACGTGGAAGACATCGTGGACTTGGGAGAGGTTCGGCGGCAATTCCAACCGGTATGCCACGGGTCCACTCCCGGAAAGGATACAGAACGGGCCAATGTAGCGAGGAGCCAACTTGCCCTTGATACCGAAGCGATGAGTGCCCCTCATGGGAGTGACACGAAGGTATGCATACTCGCCAGGTTGATACTCCATTTCACGGTGTTTGCGGTCATAGTTGCTTTTCTGGCGGGACTGAGCGGCTTTCAGGTGTTCACGGATAACGCGAACTTGCTCTTCAGCTTGCTGAATAATATCCGGGCCAATGAGTGCACGTTCCCCAGTTTCTGACCAACTCAGAGGGGTCCGACACTTACGCCCATAGAGAACTTCATAGGGTGCCATCTTTAGACTAGCGTGATAGCTATTGTTGTACGAGAATTCAGCAAATGGAAGAGATTCCTCCCATTTCTTGCCGAAGGAGATGACACAAGCTCGAAGCATATCTTCAAGTACTTGATTGACGCGTTCGACTTGGCCCTGTGACTGGGGGTGATAAGTGGTGCTGAGATGCAGAGTAGTCCCCAGAGCTTCTTCGAAACTCCGCCAATATCTTGAGGTGAAAAGGCTGCCACGATCTGAACTAATCTCCAACGGAATACCGTGGAGCGACACGATCTGGGCGATATATAATTCCGCTAACTGAACCGCCGTGATCTTCTCCTTGACTGGTATAAAGTGAGCAACCTTGGAGAAACGGTCGATGACGACAAAGATAGCATCGTTACCTTTCTGTGATCGGGGAAAACCGGTGACGAAGTCCATCTGAACCTTGTCCCACTTCCATACAGGTATTTCAGGTGGTTGTAGAGTTCCAGAGGGTTTTTGATGTTCCCCCTTGACGCGACGACAAACGTCACATTCAGAAACATATCGGGCAATGTCTTGCTTCATGTTAGGCCACCAGAATTGTTGACGGATGTCTTGGTACATCTTGGTGCTTCCAGGATGAATGGACAATGGGGTATCGTGAGCCGCTTTCATGACCTTCGGAGTCATATCCAGGTTCTCATGCCTGCCCTTGCTGTGAGTAACCACTAATCGGTTCTGGTAGAACGCCGCACCATTACTATCAAGGGTGAAGGGTGAGGGTCTCCCCTTGGCGATATCGCGCTTAATCTTGTGTACGAAATCATCATAGAACTGTATACACTTGACGGATTTGACGAGATCCGGTTCAATGACCAGGTTATTTGCACAACCTTGAGGAACAATCTCGAGGTTCAACTTTTGAAAGTCTTCATACAGAAGGAGTTGCTGCACCTGAACCTCCAGTTCAGAACAATAAGCTTTGCGGCTCAAGGCATCGGCCATCACATTAGCCTTGCCAGGGGTGTAATGAATATCCATGTTAAAATCGGCTATTGTCTCGAGCCATCTTTGTTGGCGGAGATTCAGGTCGGGCTGAGTAAACAAGTACTTCAGGCTTTGGTGGTCGGTGTAGATCTCGCAACGATTACCAACGAGGTAATGTCGCCACAGCTTCAATGCATAAATTACTGCTGCCAATTCGAGATCGTGTGTTGGATATTTGTCTTCATGAGCACGCAACTGACGAGAGCCATAAGCAATCACTTTGCGCTCTTGCAATAGGACACAGCCTAATCCTTGACGAGACGCGTCGCAATATATCACGAAGTCCTTCTGAGTATCAGGGGGAGCGAGCACCGGGGGAGAAGTTAGCTTGTCCTTGAGGGCTTGAAAACTTTCTTGACATTTATCGGTCCACTCAAACTTGACGCCTTTGTGAAGGCGATTAGTCAGCGGCCTGGCTATCTTGGAAAAATTCTCGACGAAACGGCGGCAATAGCTAGCGAGCCCGAGAAAACTGCGGAGTTGCTTGACGGTCTTGGGAGGAGTCCAGTCAAGGATAGCCTGGATACGTTCTGGGGTGACAGCAATGCCATCCTTGGAAATCACATGCCCAAGGTAGGTTACTTCGGGAAGCCAGAATTCACACTTAGAATACTTAGCGTAGAGTTTGTGTTCTCGAAGATTCTGCAGTATAAGACGAAGATGTTCAGCATGTTCTTCTTCATTCTTGGAATATATCAATATATCATCCAGATAAACCACGACGAACTGGTCGAGGTACTCCATGAAAATATAATTCATCAATCTGGAGAAGGTGGCTGGAGCATTTGTTAAGCCAAAGGACATGACAGTGTACTCGTATGAACCATAGCGAGTAATGAAGGCAGTCTTCGGAATGTCCTCATCACGGACTCGGATTTGGTGATAACCCAACCTCAAGTCGAGTTTAGAAAACACCTTGGATCCGGCAAGTTGATCATACAGATCGTTGATCCGGGGAAGTGGGTATTTATTCTGGATGGTGGCTTGGTTAATGGGCCGATAATCTTGGACCAATCGGTTTGTCCCATCGCTCTTCTTGACAAAGAGTGAAGGTGCTCCCCAAGCTGAGGAACTGGGGCGAATGAATCCTTTCTGAAGTGCCTTGTCGATTTCCGCCTTAAGTTCAAGGAGTTCATGTGGCGGCATCTTGTAAGGACGCTTGGCAATAGGAACAGTGCCCGGCTTCAAGTCGATGACGAATTCAACTTCTCTGATCGGGGGTATTCCCGGCAGTTCTTCTGGGAAGACGTCGGGAAAGCCGCGAACGACCGGAACGTTCTCGATGCCTTCAAGGGGGGCGGCATTCAAAGCATTCATCATAAATATCTGTGTTTCAGCATTACGGGTTACTCTGGTGGTGTGGGTAACAATCTCGCCGGAGGGGTGTAAAAGTCGGACAGAGCTGGTGCCACAATACAGTGCGGCATCGTGAAATTTCAACCAATCCATGCCCAGAATTAGGTCTATGGTGGAAGTCTTTAGAACGATGGGGGAAACAAGGAATTCAATCCCTTCAATTTCAATGATGGTTCTGGGCACTATCTTGGTGGTTTGACATTGGCCTATTGGGGTGCGGACAACCATCGGTGGGTTCATCTTTTCTAGCGTGAAGTTATGCGACAATGCGAATGCTTCCGACATGAATGAATGCGATGCTCCTGTATCAAATAAAACAGTAGCAGGTACGGAATTAACGAGAAGGGTACCCATCACGGTAGCGGGTTGTTGCTGAGCTTCTTCAACATTGACGTTGTTAGCATGTCCACGGGCATAAGCAGCAGACCCAGTATTATAGTTGGGGGTCCGGTTGTTCCCACGACCATTTCCACGGCCAGCGGGGTGAACTACCAGTTGCTTCTGTTTCAGGGGGCACTCCCTGGAAAAATGCCCTGGTTGGCGGCACGTGAAGCATAATCCATCCTGATGACGAAGGGGTGTAGCATTGGGTGGTGCAGGCAGAGCTCTTGGCATCTGCGGTGGAGGAGGCAGACGGGGTGCAGCATAAGACGGCCTTGGAGCAGGGACAGCTGCGTGGGTCACACTGGTAGGGAGCCAGATACGACGCTTCTGCGTTGCGCCCGAAGATGAGCCAACATCACGATAACGCTTCAGAGAGTTCTTGTGCTCCATCTGGGCAGTCTCGACGGTGATAGCCTTGTTCACCATGGTGGCGAAGTTGGCGAAATCATGAACGGCAAGAGCGAGCCTGAGTTCAGGGTTGAGGCCACGACGGAACTTCTGCTGCCTGCGAGCATCAGTGGTGATCTCTCCTTCCGCATAGCGAGAGAGGTTGAGGAACTCGCGCTGATAGGCTTCAACAGTCATATCTCCCTGAGTGAGGTTACGGAATTCTTCCGCCTTACGATCCATGATCCCCTGAGGAATGTAGCGGGCACGGAAGGCAGACTGAAATTCATCCCAAGTGATGACTTCTTCAACTGGCAGGGAACGCTTGTGGGTGCTCCACCACTGAGCAGCGGCGCCTTTCAGATGATAAGACGCAAAGTTCACATAGTCGGCTGGATCGACATTAGAAGACTCCAGCTCGTGAGTGATGTCGCGAAGCCAGTCATCAGCATCCAGCGGCTGAACAGTGTTGCGGAACATAGTGGGGTTGAGGCGGGTGAAGTCGTGCAGAGTCACGGTGGCATGCTGATGGTGGTGCCCATTCTGATTCGGCTGGGGGAACTGAGCCATGATATTCTGCATGAACTGACGATTCATCTCGAACTGCTGCATCATTGTGGCCATGTAATCCGGCGGCGGAGGTGGGTCGTTGGCAGCACGACCACGACCACCACGACCAGCCATCCTGCTTGAATTAACAGGGGTATTTCAGCGATGAACAACTTAACGAAAGTACCGGAAACGAGTAAGAGGTAAAGCGACAACAAAGAGGAGGCGCGGATATATAGGAGTAGTCATATAAGAAATACACATCCACACATAGAATCAACCGAAAATCGGACAGCGTAGCGTCGTAGAAATTAAGGAAAAAGGACTCTCTAGGCGGCGCGCAGACCGCGGTAAGGATTACACGACGCGACATAGATTCCACTATGTCAATCACGCCGCAAGAAAACTGTTGGCCACAGGAGTTGATGCCAGAGAACGCGCGGCCTTCCCAGAATGAGAATGGGATCCGCGGTCTGGGATCTGGCGTACGACGCCTGCGACACGACTCAATCAATGGGGGGAAGCACCAAAAACGTCGGGTGGAATCAAGAGAACGTGATCCTAATGTCAGATTTTGTAAAACTTACCAGCAAGGATAAGAGAGCAGATTCCCAGAGCATAGGTAAGAAGAAAATGATCCTAATACCATAGATATCACACGTAGTGACATCGATGTGGGCCTGTAAGCCAAATATTAAGTTAGAAAAATAGTTTTTCAAAGTCTAGACTCAACATCGACCAGGTAGTGGTGGGGTGGATTCCTACAGGCAGTCGGCTCTGATACCAACTTGTGACACCCCCAAAATCAGACCGTGTACAGTAATCATACACACAGGGTACACGACTGAGATTAGGGTGCCACGATGATAATATCACAACACAACACTAAACACTAAAGGATAAACAAATATATTACAATAGAGGGGGTCACGCGGACCCGAATATATAAGTCATACAAACCATAATATCTGAGTACAGACATAGTTAGTCAAGTTTTGCCTTAAGAAGGCTAGCACAAATCACATCAGAGATACAGAACGAAAAGGCGAGGCCTCCTGCCTGGTATCCACAGTACTACTCCTGGTCAACGGGGAACTCGACATCGTAGTAGGCGCCTCCGGGGTACTCCTGCTCCTGGGCTCCAACGTCGGCTGCAGCGGCCGATCAGGCAAAACAGTAAAGGAAATAAAGCAGGTGAGTATCTAGTATACCCGCGAGTCTTACGTCCGCTACTAAGCATTATGCATGATATCAACAGAATGAAGAGGCTACATATAGTGTACTGAAGACAGAAGTTCAGAGCAAGGGTAAGAAGCTAGGCCTATCGAAGACTAGCATCTTCCGACGGTGTCTTGCAGCATGAGGTAGAAATCAGCCAACAGTTGATATAAAGCAGTAAAGTAACAATGAAGCAGAAGTTGCTGCAACATTGAATAATAATAAGTTGTAATAATTAACAATGCCTCCGAGATCACCTCCTCGACATCCCCGCGAGGAAAAGAACTCGGAACCATAAAGTTTAATAATAGTTTCTAGTGGTAAGATCCAGCTTCAGCATAAAGCGTCCTGTTACCGTGGACACGGCTATCGATAGATCAATCTTCCCTGCAGGGGTGCACTTGTGTTACGCTACACGCACGGATCTCCAGGGTGGCGGGAACCTTGTTAGGGAACGCTCCACCGAGGCTATCCGACACTTCATAGCCCATCTTTCCAACTCAATAGAGAGGTCATCCGCCGGTCTAAATCCTAAGTTCGCCGGGCCTTGGACCCCAAACCAAACGTACTCCTGCACGGTGCGTGGCTGGCCGGTGAAGTTAAGTCAAAGCAAATAGAAATCACACGCCGCGGCAAATAAGACAACACCACTTCCCGGCATTCAGCCCGCGGTACTGCTGACGTCTGAAGAGTCCTCGGACGACACTAAGAAGCAGAGGAGCCCATAACTCGTAGTTCCCACGGGTAGGTAGTGCGTACATGGCATATAGCCAACTCAAGACATTCACTGAACCATTTAGCATTTTAAATAACCTGCGAGACAACCGTTATCGTTGCCTCGACTTAACCGACCCGCGGACAACGGCAGCAGCCAGGACCACCAGTACATCGGTGCCTGCCCTGTCGACCCACCAAGTCACTGCGGTTACCAACAAGGTGAACCGTCTCCTTACCTTCTCTCGCGTGTGCTCCTGGAGAAGCTCGACTTCCGTGGTTTGGTAACTCTCGCGGCCAACGACCAGGGGCCAAGCACACCGGTACACTGGTCGTGCCCTCCCTGTCGTCCCGTCGCAATACCTCTCGCGGGCACCGTTGGGTCGCCCGACTTCTTACCTTTAGGACAACCGTTGTCAAGACCCTATGGCGGTAAGACAATGTCAGCCTCGAGTGGAGTACAAAGATTACTCCTTGATAGCTAACACTTGAGGTGACAAGGCATAACCCAGATAGGGGCCTTAGACGGTGTCTGCATTGTACCGTACCTGTACAGTTATAATATTTATATCCGCGTTCACTCCCCTGAGTTATCACGACCCTCTATCTAATCCTAGCTAACAATGCGCAGGGCTCACTGCTGAATAATGCATAATAATAATAATAATAGGCAGCATAGGATAAAAGAGGTACATCAAGGGGCGACAAAAACAGGCTATGCAATTGAATAGGATTGTAACGTAGCAGCAGCAGTAACAATGCCTAGTGCAAGAAATGTACGGAAAGATAGGCGATATCTGGGGAAGAGAATGGCTCTGCTTGCCTGCAAGCTCGACGGTAGTAGTAGGGTCGTCGACGACGTAGTCGTACCCAGCAGCGGTGTAGTCGACGGCAGCAGCGGGGTCTATCGGAGATTTAAAGGGGGAGAGAAACAGTAAATACACAGCAAGCATATACAAACAGATGCATGACATGATAAATGAAATGTTAACGGTGTTCTAACGCAGTGTAATGCACATTGCTCGGAACGGAAATTCATCTGAGGATGAACTACCGGCTCCGGGTGATTATCGGACAGGGTGTCCGGAGGGGAAGGATCAAGCCGGAGGTGTCGTAGTTACCGGAACAACATAAGGGGGGGTGTATCCGTGCTATTTGAACCATTCCGGACAACTTTCGTGTTCGGAATAAATTCATCCGGGCACTCTAACGGTACCGGACAATTTATCGGACAGACGGCCCGGAGGGGGAATGTTCGATGTTCGTTGTGTTAGAGGGGTGTGGTAGACATACGGATAACATATTCGTATTCGTTATATTTTTCTGATCAACTTTCATGTATAAAGTTTTTGAATCCGAGTTACGGTTTAAAAGTTATTGAATTTCAAAGTTTAAATCAATTTAAATGATTTTCTGGATTTCTTTTATTATTTCTTAAACATTATCCAAAACATTATCCACAACATTATCCAGAACAGTGCTGACATGTGGGACCCACATGTCAGCCTCTGTTATTTTTAAAACATTTAATTAAACTAGAAAATGCCTCTGGACCCACATGTATGTCACTGGAAATTCTTATTAATTCTTTTAAATAATAAACCGACAAAGGGGGCCCACTGGTCAGCCTCACATGTTAATTAAAACAGTTTTATTAAATCTAATTAACAGTGGGGGCCCACATGGCAGTGGGCCATTAGCCCCTAATGACGTTCCTGACAAGACGGGCCCGCCTGGCAGTAGCACAGGGGCTCACCGGCGAGCTCACCGGAGACAGAGGTCCGGCGACCTCGAGCTAGCGCCCGATTCCGACAGCCAAACTCGAAGCCGTTTGTTGCTATGCGTTCGGGGAGACGCGTTGCTTCGATCTACGGTGGGGGAGAGCGATGGGGCAGTCCAGGTCGAGCTCTGTTTCAACAATGGCGGAGCAGCCGCTCGGGCTCCAATGGCGAATGCATCCACGAGTCGAAATCGAGCTAACTAACGATCTAAAATGAACATACGCACCACGGGGAACCTACTGGTGCTCTTATCGCGGGCTGGGACGAACCAAATCGACGTCTACGACGACGTGCCACGGCGGCCGGAGCAGCTCCAAGGGGGTTTCTGCACGGGGACCTAGCGGGCATCAACGGGCAGTTGGCGACGAACGGGAAGCTCACCAGGAGCACGACGGAGGTGGCAGCGGGCTCGATGAGGGGCTGAGGCGGCCGGAATTCGTCGTGGATCCCGCCGGAGCCGAAGACGAAGACGATGAAGTAGAGCTCGACGTGGTGGACTAGGGCTCGACTCCTTGCGGGACTCGACGAAGACGACGATGACGCGGCTCCTGGACAACACGGCGAGGTGGCTAGAGCACGTTGGCCGCGCCTGGCCACGGCAATGGCGACGGCGGCGCTCGGGAAACTTCCCCCGAAGCGTGGGAGGCGAGGACGAGGGGAATGGAGGTGCGGGGGTGTCCAGGGGGTCGAGGGCTTCGACCTTATCGCGACCGCGGCGGCAGGGAGTAGTTGGAGGGCGGGGCCGGGCTGGCAGCGACGTGCCCACGGTCGGCGCCGTACGGGGCAGTTGGGAGTGGTTGGGGGAGGAAGAAGACAGGGGGGGGTTTGGGCTGGGCTGCGGTGGGCCTCGCCCCAGGCGAGTTTTAAAGTTTTTTCCATTTTCTGGTTTTTGTTTACTGTCCTGTTGTTTGTATTTAATTTAGTGCCTTTTGCAATTTTGTAAAATGGGTCAGGTGTCCCAATATTAGTATAACATTATATGCCAGTGCCACAAAAGTTTTTGCAGCAAAATAAAATCATTTGATATTTATTTTAAATATTAAATGCCCAAAGTAAGGGTTTTAACCTACTGTTTGAATTGTTTGGAATTTTCTGCAACTCCAAAAATTACCAAAGTTGTTCCAACATGATTATAATGATTTTAGGCAATTTAAAAAAATAGTTCCATGATTTTTGGAACAACTTTATTTCAGCACCTTTGTTTTAATTTCCATTTAAAGTAGTTTCAACTAGGGTTTGGTTTTTTGGATGAGTAAGGTGGTATTGGCTTTGGGTTTTGATCCCAAGGGCTCAAGTACATGGGGCATGGGGTGTTGATCAACCACAACAAGGTTTGATCATGAGCATCACAAAGTTTTATCAGGTACAAGGGAGATCAAACAGTGATAATTCAACAGTGATGATCAACAGTGATGATGATTACTGTTACAGCAACTGAGGGTGTTACACATCCTTCGTCGAATATAGTCAAAATTATAATAATCATATCATCAACATCAATATAATAATGTGATATCCCAAACCAAGGAGTAACAGGGTAACATCGTAGCATCCTAAGCATGCATACTAAGCAGGGGCTGAGCACCGAGCAAAAGTAACATAGCAGTACAAGGTTTCCTGGGAGGGGACATGGCTGTATCGGTTTGAAAAAGGTTGTAAACATGTGGTAGGATCAAACATCGAAGATAACCAAAACTAGCATGCAAACCGTTGGTTGAAATAGAATGGATCATATGTAATGTATAGTCCTTACCTGTTGATAAGTCGGGTTCCGAAGGTGGAGTCGATCACAAGCTCGCATCGTCTCCGAGAGGTACCCGCAGAAGCACACAAGAGGGTAAACACTGGAAAGCAATCAACGGTGCACCACTATTACTACGGAGCAATACAACATCAAAGAGACAACACAAGGCACGGCAACGCGATACGGATCTATCGTCAAGAACGGTTACTAACAGTTTAAGTGGGGTATCGGTCACACACGACGAATACCGCACGTTTACGGTGGTTCAAGTTGCTTAGCTATAGGTGATCAACCAACGGTTATTAACATGGCAACTCAAGCAAGCATGGCGTAGCACACAAACATGTCAAAGGGTGAAGCACAAAGTAAACTATCTATGCTAGTCAATTTAAGTGAGGCACAACCTAAACATGGCATAACACTAAGTGTCGCACGATGATTAAAATATTTGGTACTGTTCTGCCCTAAACCATATTTTAGGTTGTTTAACAACAACAAGCAATAGCATAAACACAAAGTACACGAAAAACTAATCAAGTTACATATAAAGAACACCCCAAACGGAGTTACGGTTAAAAAGATATAAGCAAGACAAGCTATGCACACATGCCGTAAAAACAGGGGTAAATCTATATGCAAAAGTGCAGAAACATGACATAGCAATACATGGGATGAAAGTAGACATGATGCTTAACAATATGCAATTGGAATCACTCAATTCCGATAAACGGTCGCGACACACTCGTCGACCGAAGTTGCAACAAAATAACAGTTTCAGCAACAACAGCTCAATAACATCAGGATAACTACTTTGGAGCAAGATATAAACATGATGCAGCAAGAAAATATGGCATGTGAATGCATGAAACTGAAGTAGAAACATTGCTTAACGCAACGCAAAAGGAATCAATGCAATAGGCCTCATGGATTTGTTACAATCATCATGCAAAGTTGCAACAAAATATTAACAGCAGCACTTAACAGGAAAAGTAGCAGTTTAACGGCCTGATGCCCTGTTCAGCACATAATTACGCAATCAAGACGACCTCAAAAGGAAAAACTTTCTACATACGAATGCAAGAGCACGCAAAACTGAGCAACTTTCTTTTTGGGGGCACGTTCATCGGAGCTACGGATCACTCGTTAATCTACTCGCAAAATGGCTAACAAAAGTACTTAACAGGGACTTAGAAAAAAAAACAGCACGGCAAAAATAAAAAAAAATAAAAAAATAAGGGGCGGCCTGGCTGGACCTCACTATTGGGCCGGCCCAACTGGCCTGGCGCTGGGGGCCTGCTGGATGGGCTTGGGGCGCCTGCTGCTGGGCCCGGGGCGTGGCCCACCTGGCAGGTCAACGGGGAGTCTGGCTTGGGCTGCTCCCGCTCGGCCTCCTCCCGAGGGCAGGCGGCTGCGCCGGCCACCGGCGGCGAGGGATGGCGGCGCCATGCGGTGGAGGGGAACGGCTCGGCGGCGCGGGGGCGAGGACGACTGTAGTGCGCCGGCTCCACCAGATCCGACCGGAGGCGAGGAGGGCGGCGACCCGTGCGGCTCCAGGGGCGGCGCGAGCTCCTCGAGCTCGCCATCCATGGTGGGCGCGGCGCGGACCAATAGGGAGAGGAGGCGGCGAGGTAAGAGCAGAGGGAGAGGAGGAAGGGGAGGAGGAAAGGAGGAGAGGCGAGCAGGGGCTGGCGCGGCGGCTGCTCGCCGGCCGGCGGCGTCCACGGGAGGGCTCGACTGCGGCTGGAGGTAGGTGGAGAGGAGGGTGCAGTTGGGGGGCGACGTGGCGTGATCCGGAGCGTCCATCTCCGGATCGGACGGCTTCGGGCGCGCCAGATCTAGGGTTTGCTGATTTTGGGGGGGAAAGCTGCGAAAATTAGGGATATTTTCCAGATCTGGGGGCTGGTGGCTGCCTATTTTGGCTAGGGAAACCCTAAGTGGGGTGGTGGTCTTTATATAGCCCCGGTGGCTGGCAGTTTGCAAAAACATCCCCGGTTTTTCTCTCTCAGTGTCAGGGTGGAAAGGGTCGGTCTTCGTCCGGTACGAGATAAGAGGGGGGGGGAATAATCGCCGATCGATAAATCGGGGATGCAAACACCGCAAACAAATCAGACAATCAAACAATTCACACCGAAAACAAAATTTTTAATTTTTGCAAAAACTGGGCTGTTACACATGCTAGCAACCATAAAAGAACTTTGAAAAGTAAAGCAATCAAGGTTAGAGATTCAATTCAAGTCATAACATGCAAGAGTCTATATTAGCATTGAAATAAGTAACAAAAGAACAGTAGGTGCAAGAGCTCTCGCTGTCCGTGACTCGAATGTCTCCAAATGGTTTTTGCATGCAAGAAGGGGGATAGGGAATACGAGAAAAAAGTATTTTTGTGTTGATAACTCAATCTACTAAAGTTTCACACTTGGTCTTCTTTGGAATCTTATCTTGACTCGTCCCCAGACCACTAGCCAGGTACAAATCAATTTGATCCACTCCTTTTCGATATTTCGAGCACTCATGCAATGGATGAGCGTAAGCACGAGAGTTGACACTTAGGATGGCAAAGAGAGAAATAAGGTGGAGGAGGAAGACAAAAAGGAAGAGAAAGGCTCACATCAATGAGGAAAATCATAGGCAAGAGATGCAAAATGATAGATATGATGTGAGGAGTAGGGATTGCCATGCAACGGATGCACATACGAGCTAAGAAGCTCTCCAATGGAACTAGTAGGGGTGCATCTAACTTGCTCGCTCATGAAGACCTAGAGCTCGTTTGAGGAGGCTCATCCTCGGAATATGCAAGCCAAGTTCGATAGTGTGAAGGTCCCCACATAGCTATATGCATAACGATCATCTCTATGGAGTACAAGGATATAAAGGGAGTACTAGTGTGGATCTCTCAAAAGGATAGTAGTGTTTCCCCTTTCTCTCTTTTTATTTCTTTTTCTCTTTTCTATTTTTTTGTATTTTTTGGTGGCCTCAATGGCTCTTTCTATTTAATTCTCATTTGTCCTCTTTGGGATCTTTTATTGTGTCCACTTTGGCATCTTTTCCTCACTTAAGGGCAACACTCTATTTTACAAGAAGGTAAAGGAAATCTTTCACACTTTACAAGGTACTCAAAAATAATAAAGAAGAAGTAACTACATGATGTATGCAAGGTATGTCGCTGCCAGTGTAGCAGGAACATGTATGACATGAAGATCAAGTCATGAAGAGGTGGAAGTTGCATGGCAATGTAACTCAGAAAGGCTATGGAAATGCCTTGATAGGTAGGTATGGTGGCTGTTTTGAGGAAAGATATAAGGAGGCTTACGATGAAAGAGCGTATCAAGCCAAGGGTTTGGATGTACCGGCGAAGGTGGACACCCACTCTCGGAGTGAGAAGAAGGCAATGCACGGCACGGAAGAAGCTAGCAAAATATGGGATGGCGGAAGTGTCAACTTTCAATACTTACATTAGTCCGAAGAACTGATGCACTTATTATCGGTAACTCTCAATCTAACAAGGAGGTTCACAAAGACACAAGTACCCCGAGGAGGAGTGTATGGGGGTTTGGTTATCCTTGCGCATCCTCGACTCATGATACGTGAGTGTACTCTAATATTCGATCCCTCCAAAGAGTAGTGATCCATCTAGTAGCTAGAGTTCTGAACTAATTTTGTAGGTTTTGAAAATAAACACGGATTGCCCAAAATACGACACCTATCACTAATAGGCTAGAGCTCTTGACACCAAAAGTTCAAACATTACTCACATCAATACCTCAAAACTATTGCAAGCTACTACTAAAATTAAATAGCAACCTCAATTACCTACTTTCAAGACAAGACACAACTCAGTGCAACAACCAACTCTCTTAACAAGATAAACATGAAAACTAAAAAGAGTTGCAGCAACAAACTAAACAAAATCCAAGGCTCTTGCTAAAGACAAACTAAAATTAAAACTAAACAAGGCAGTAGCTATGAAAAGATAAAGAACACACAACAGCAAAAAGATAGGCAGGAAAAATCCTATGATGTGTTCTAAATTTTGAAAGTGGAGCGTGTTTCTCTCCCACACAAAGTAAGAAAGGATCTAACTTGTTATGAACAGAAAGCAAAGCTAAAGAAGACTAAAAACAAAACCTAAGAGCGAGACACTCCAAGCATAGCACATAACGCATGAAGTGATAAAAATATAGTGAGACGAAGGACGAACTGATGATTGTTGATGGAGAAGGGGATGCACGGGGGCATCCCCAAGCTTAGACGCTTGAGTCTCCTTGAATATTTATTGGTGATGCATGGGGGCATCCCCAAGCTTGAGCGCTTGACACTCCTGGATCTTCTTTCATCATCTTCCATCGCACACTTGAAAACTCCCTTCATACATAACTCATCATAAGCTGATTAGAGAGGTTAGTACCCTTAATAAATAATTTTTCTCCACTGGATATAAAGATAATCTTGAAGACCTACTGTTTATCAAGAGTTCCAATAAGTTTTTGCAAAGAAAAAGTAAGCTTAAGGTTTCCAAAAGTAAGGAGAGACAAAACGTGGCAGAATCTGTGAAAAACAGAATAGCAGATAGTAAAGAATTCTTTAGGGGCACTTCTGCAACTCAAATCAAAAAACTTAGAACATAAAGAAGTTTCGTAATTGTATAGAGCATACTGTGTAAAAATTTCAGCTCAAAAAGATGAACTGGGATTTTTCTGGAATTTTTCTGGTCACGAGGACAGAATCTGTTTTCTGGAAAGCATGTCACAACTTTTACTTCCCTTGCCGTAAGAGGCTATAACTTGGCACAAAGCTGAAAAATAAAGATACAATGATGGTGCTACAGAAGTAAAAATCATCAAGACACAACAAAAGCAAAAAGAAACACCTAAATTCGTTGCGGGCTGCCTCCCGAAAGCGCTTCTTTAAAGCCATTAGCTAGGCATAATGCAAAAAGAAGAATCAAGGGTATCCCAGATCAGAATCATAAAAACCTTCAAATTGATTTTCAAGAAGCTCATTATTCTTCTTACTAGGAAAGATATAATTACCTTTTTTCCATACCGCGTAAGCGTATGTGCCTATTACCAATATCAATGAAGCCTTTCATAGCATGGAGGAAGTCTCTTCCGAGCACAATGTTACTTTGGTTTGGCTCCATGATGAAGAAATCCATTGGTGCAGTCCTATGAAGGAATGCAACTTGGACTTCTTTTACCTTTCCTTTAATCTCTGAAATGTCTCCATTAGAATGTTCATGATAAGATGATAATTTATCCATATCTAGCTTTAAAGAATCATAAACTATTTTTGGCATAGTAGAAACTGTGGATCCAATATCACAAAGAGCAAGGAAGCCTTGGTTAGAGATGCTAATCCTAACAAAGGGCTCCCAATCATCATCTATCTCCAACATTTCTTTCTTATTGGACTTAAGTTCCTCTACTTTCCCAAAATCTAGAGCATCCAGTCTTTTTTCAACAGTGGCAAGTCTATCTATGACAGTATCAATACTTCGATCATAAACAAAATAACTAGATAGACTATGCAAAATCTCAAGAGCCCTATCTTCATCACACTCTAGAAAATCTCCCTCAGCTATAATGTCAAGAGAGTGTTTACACCACTTAAAAAGACCATAGTAAAAATTTCTAAGCACAATTTATATAGATATCCAAGGCATAACTCTTTTATGTGCTTCAGAAATTCTGTCCCATGCCTTCTTCATATTTTCTCCATCCCTTTGACGAAAATCGAGAACTCCCGATTCCCGCAAGAAACCTAGTCCTAACATGTTCATCTAAACAAGGAGGACTACTAACAGCAAGATAAATAATTTTTTTGTAAATTTTGATAAAAGACACAAAGATAAAAACTAAAAGATAAACTAACAAGACTAAAAAAGAAAGGTAAAGGGTAGTGTGCAACTCCCCTATCTTAGCACTTGGAGTCCTCGGCAACTGCGCCAGAAAACTTTGCTTGATGGCTTCTCGCCCCCTTCGTTGGTTACCCCAAGTGGAAGGTTGAGATGTAGTGCAGCAGCAGTTTTCCCTCGGTGAAGATACCAAGGTTTGTCTCCAGCAGGACTCCAGAGATGATAAGTAGGTGTCAGTGGCGCAACAGACGCGGACCTGCACACACACACAGATAACTTTGTTCCCAACGAAGTCAGAGCGGTTGTCAATCTCTCCGGTATTGTTGTTCACAAGGCTAAAATGCAAGGGATAATGATAGCAAGTAAAAACAGTAAAGTAAATATAGCGTGGAAACAATAATGAGGATATGGACCGGGATACCTGATGTTCGCTAGTGATGTCTATCTCCCAAAAGATGATAAAATTGCTATGCGAGGTAAACAAATTGCAGAAAGGCAATTGAAAGGATTATGAACGCACCGCAATGCTAACTATGCTACAAAAGAAAGGACGAGGTTCAAAAGCACAGGCAGTACGCCAAGATAAGTAGACCGAAATCCATCTGCATCTACTACTAATCATCCACCTTGGGATATCTATCCAGAACATCTCGCTGGTATTAAGTTGCGAGCCCCACCCAAAGTGTGAACCTAAAGCAACAGACAACTGCATTAAAAAGAACTCTGCGTAAAGTAAACAATCCTTGTGACCGCGGTCACAAGCACCGTTGTTTTCCCTCTTGTGGCAACAGCACATCCCCTAGACTCATGTTTCTGTCACTCAAGCGTGTCATCGGGGGGCATGAACCCACAATCTAGCACAACGTTCCCTCTTGAAATCACTACCTACTACTTGGCCAAAGCAATAAACAGCAACGGAGGACATGCAAGAATTACTTAGGAACAAAAATATAAGAGAAAAAAACCAAATATATTACTCTATCACAATCTGAACATAATCTCATAATCCATCAGATCCTATCAAACTCAACATAGCAATAGCAGAAATATTACAAAGGTGCCTCGATCATGTAGGGCAGCTCACGAGGTCTAAACAATGAAGATCAAAGAGGGGAGGAGAACATCACATAGCTACTGATCACGGACCCATGGTCCAAGGAAAACTACTCACGAGACATCCGGGGAGCATCCATTGTGGAGAGGAGACTCCCGGAGGTCAATCCTCCCTCCGGAAGGGTGCCGGGAAGAGGTCTTCTGGTGCTCCCGATCTTCGGAAGCGCGGTGGCGGCGGAACAGAGGCGAGTTCGCGGAATAGGATTCCTCTTCTGGAGTTTTCCCGTGACGGAGAATAAATAGGCGAAGGGGGCACCAGAGGTGGACCAGGGCCCCCAGGCGCCCCCCTGGCGCGGCCAGGGGTGGGGCCGCGCGGGGTGGCCGCCTGGGCCCCCCTGGCTCCCCTCTGGCCCCTCCCGGGCTCTTTGCGAAGCTTCCTCCATGCTGATTTTTTATCTGAATTTTCCCGAATTTTTCTGGCACTTTTTATATGGGGGAAAACTGAAATAAAAAAACAGCAGAAAACAGGAACTGGCACTAGGGTGCACTGAGTTAATAGGTTAGTCTAAATATGATCAAAACTGTATGAAAGTGTATCTAGAACATAGAAATATCACAAAAAACATGCATGGAGCAAGAAGAAATTATAGATACGTTTTGGACGTATCAGTTACTAGTTTTTTACTTTTGCTGTTTCACCACCACCATCACCACTATTATCACCACCACTACTACCACCGTATCACAGTTGCTACTAATACCTTTGTGCAAGAAAGTGTTTATTTCAGGTGTGGTTGAATTGACAACTCAATTGTCAAAGCCTGTACGTATTCTTTGTTTCGCCAGGTGTTGAATCAATCAATTGGGTTATCTTTCGCGCGAAGACTATCTCGATCCCCTACAGTTGAGGGTCATGAAACGTCGATCACCGTACCTGCTGTCGATCAAGAACCCTGAAAAGAGTTTGGGGGTAGTATCATGAGTACAGAAGTACTCAGCATCCAACTGTAGTGGTCAACTGACCCAGCAAGGACTTCATCACTCATCATTCTAGGATGTCAGAACCTCAACTAGGGTAAGTGCTAGGGTTGCATGATCCTTTGCATCATGAAGAAAATTGCAAAAGAAAAAGAAATGGGGAAAAGAAAATCCCTAAATGAATTAAATTAAAAGGCCAGAAATAAATCTTTTTCCAAAATTCTTTTGGATACGTTGAAAAGTCCTAAAAATGAGTGTGATCATTTTAAAAGTGATTTGGGATTAATCCCATGCTCATAGATTTTTCAAAAATCCAAACAGTAGCTTCGAAATTAAATCAAATGCCTATTTGAATTGGAATTCAAATAATTTGAATTCTAAAAATTCACAAAACTTGGGTTGACTAATACTAAGTCCCCTAGGATTTATAAAAATAATTGGGAGTTTTTATAAATGCCCTAGCTATTATTTTAAATGGGCAAACAAATAAACAGAAATAGAAAAAGAAAGAGAGAGAAGATTCCCCCCAGCCCACCTTACCTGACCCAGCCTGGCTAGAAGCCGGCCCAGACCACCAAGGGCAGGGTCATCTTCTACCCGTGGCCAGGCAGGCAGCTCGCCGCCGTGGCGAGCATGCCGTCGCCCAGGCCACCTCCTGCTTGCCCCCGTGGCCTTCTAGCGCTTTCCGTGGATGTCATGGAGGCCCTAGGTCTCTTCTCCCCCTCTCCCAGTTCGTCCATCTCCTTCTCTCGCGAGTTCCAGCACAAGCCCAAGGACCCCGACTCGCCGCCGTCGTGCGCCACCGTGGCCACCGTGCCTCCCCCGTGCTGCCGTGTTGTCCAGAAGACTCCCCAGCGACGACTCCTTCGACCTGCAGCATCCATTCGAGCTCAGCCGCAACCTAGGCAACGCCTGCATCTTCGAGTCACCGCCGGCCGCCGCCAACTCCGACGAGGAATTCGTCGACTCTGGCCTCCCTCCGGCTTCCCCGAGATCTCCATCGTGTCTACCATGAGATTCTCCTCGTTTTCCCCTTCCTAGCACCCCTCCCCGTGCTCCCTGCCACCCTTTGCCGTGTCCAGCAGCTCCGGCCGTCGCCTCCATCGACGGAGCCGTGGCCCGAGGCCCCTCCTCGTTGCCCAGATGGCATGAACGGGTGCGGGAGGTTGCGGGCTACACGCCCATGCCACCCACGCCACTACCCGTGCCCGAATCCCAAGTCCGGTGAAGTTCCGGCTGCACTCCGGCGACCCCCGCCGTTAAACCCTAACCCCCTGGCTATTGACCCACTAACCCCCCCCCTCCTAACACCCACTGACAGGTGGGTCCCCAAGCCGCTAACCCCTCTGCTAACTAAAACAGAGAGGGATCAGCAGAAAATAATCTATCCAAATATCCAACTTTCAGCTATGTTTGAGTTGATTTTAAAATGGGACCATTAGCTTTTGCTATTTGGCTTAATTGGAATTAATTCAAATTAAATTCAAATGCTATTCTAATTTGAACCATTGCAATGCAAACTTAATCACTTGTACATCAGAGGCATAAACACACATGATCACATGGTTTTCAAATAACAAACAATAGCAATTGCAATTTGGTTAAATTGAAATTCATATGTGGAGTTTGAATTTGCATTTCAAATGAAATACACTTCATGTAAATTGATTTTTCTACAAACCAGCACCATTCACATCGTGTGACAACATAAACATGTGCCTGTGCATTTAAATTCAATGTTGGCCCCCTTTGTTGATGTTTGTACCGGTAACAGTGCCTCCGAGACGGTGATCACCCCCGAAGGTGAAGACCACCATTAAGACCTGTGTATCGTCAGCAAGGCAAGCAAACCCCATTGATCATGTCTATAAAAACCCATTTCCTCTCAGTCTCGCTTATGCATGTTTAGAAGATCACCTTGGTATCAATTCTACCGCATAGTTGAACCCATATCCGATGCATGACCTATCATCTTGTCACAGTACTAAGCAAACCACAATCCTAGCTGACATAGGAGTTGATTGATATCATGTCGCCCCTGCAACTGTTAAAGCTTATTGCATGCTTAGAGGTTACATTGAGGTTACAATGATCTGTGAGTAGGGATGGTTATGATCATGTTACTGATGAAGGAGAAACTGTGTCGGTGAATCCACCCTAATACAAGGTGAACGATGAGAGGCTGTGTAGGAGTACATAGTGGGTTGTCTCGTTGGACACCGCCTTAAGCACCGAGTTCTTGTATGGTAATCCAAGACAAAGAGTACAATCACACATTGGGCTCACTGACCCCTCTCGACCTAGTACTTTGATCCGTGTTGACGTCCAGGAGTCACATTAGTTCAGGCTTTCCATTTGGCATATGCATAGAAAAAGAATGGATGAAAGGTTGCATCATATATATATGTAGGTGGATCTGTCAGGCAGTGAAACCATCTGTCAGAGGTGGCGTCTCGGTTGCCTACATTGTCTGGGTCCGTATCGTTGATCCGGCCGGACTCTCGAGCGGTGACAAAGTCAGATAGTCGACTCCTGGAATAGAACGGTTGTGAGCGAAGTGTCGTGGTGAACATCCTCGCTGTCACCTCTTGAACGGTGGCGAGAAAAAGGCGGTAACCGATGGTCATGTGTGTGTAGTTTACACCCCTGCAGGGTTAACAAAACTATTCGAATAGCCGCGTCCGCGGTCATGGACTCCTTGGAACCTGTACCTGATTAATAGACAACTTGAATGGATACTTCTAAAACTCGCAAGATAAGCGTGAGTGCGATGGTGTGCTCCTCGTGGGGAAGTCGAGGAACTAACCATAGTGGTGTATTGATTGGAGACTTGGTTGTGGACTCGTGTACGCTTCTTACCTCAAGTCTGGTACTCGTAGTACAGGAGTAGCCAAGTCAAAGCTGGCACTTCTGCATGTTGAAACCCCACCTCCTTTACCTTGAAACTTGAGCATGATTAGTATAGTTCTGATGTAAGTCTTGCTGTGTACGACTTTGTTCTCACGTTTTATTATTCTATGTTTTAGATGAGAACCCAGGCCCCGATGGAGTCACCTTCGTGAAGCTCGATGTTGACCTTGCTAGTATAGTTCCAAACAGCAGTCTGGTCCCTCATGGAAGGGCACGGTTGTTGAACAAGGCTTCTCTAAGCCATTTGTTAATCTTGTGTGTACTCAGACCTAATTTGCTTCCGTTGTATGATGTAATGTTGATCACAGACATGTGATCTTTGTGTACTCTATGTGTAAGTCAATAAATAAGTACTTTGTAGAGTTATGTGATGATACCTGCTGTTCATACTAGACATGTGTGCCGCGTGTATGATTATAACATGCATGTCTTAGTATGGGTTTTTGAGACCTTAGTTGTGATCTGGCTGGCGGTCTTTTATACACCAAGTGGCCCTTAGATGTGCGCAGCCTGGGGCATCGCGATGCGATTGCTCGTGACTCTGTCACGTGCACACTTTGTTGTATGATCGAGCCCGCCCTAGAACCCGACTAAGAGATCGGGCTGGAGTTTGTTTATGTAAGGGTCATGATTCAATCAATAACCTCGTTGAGGCGACTTGTCTATGAGTATGGGATTTCACCACCCATAATCATTTAGACTTGTGAGCGGGCGGTGAGGACCCATCTCAGTTGATAATCCAGCCTGGATGGGATGCCCCTCACGTATGATGCTTTCCGAGATTGTTCTGTGCTTGGCCTTGTCTGCTTAGACAAGTGGGTACGGCTCTCGGCTCTCCAGGTGATTGAGTTGTGACTGGAATTACATACGCATATTCCGGGTCCCGACAGACTTGGTATCAGAGCAGGACTGTCTGTAGGATTAACAAACCCTTGGTGGAAGTCGAGTCTAGCATTCTATAGTTATATAGTTACTTGGGTATAAAGGGAACAATGTAAGGCTTCTTTTTCTCCTTACCCTCATAGATCTGAGTTCGGAGTCACCCTCATCTTTTCTACGGGAAGATAGGACTAGGCTCATCTATGTCTTACTTGAACACTCGTTGTTTTCTTCCTTGTAGCCATAGGAAAGTTGTGTTCGGTTGTCTAGAGTCGTTGTGCTTCCTATTTTGAGACTTCCTATGTAAGTGGTGTTGAAATGTTGTGAGGATTTCCAATTCTCTTGCAATTACAGCCGTTATGTTGTCCGAGTCATTCCAGGTTTCTACATAATCTGATGCATTTGCAAAATACTTCTCTCCATTTCGGTTGTCCTTTTAGAAGAACTTCTAGGTGGCATGCCCGATAATTCTCTAGAGTTTGTTGTAGGTTTTGTTCTAGAAACCTATAGTGATTCGTTTGCAGTTCTTCCTCCCAGTTTAGATGTCTTCTAGCAAGAAGAACCACACTAACCATTGTGTTGGGGTACTTTATTACTCTGACATATATGTTGTAGCCCCTAGTAAACCTTGGTTATCCTCTAGGAAGATATCCAGAGATCCAACCCCTTAAACCTAGCCACTCGACAGATGTGTAGAATTCATAGTGGATCTTATACTAGGCACAAACCCAATTTCGAGACGTCCATGTAGAATGGCCCCACATTAGGTAGCTGAGCTAAAAACCCAACTTGAAGCTTTGTTGGCAAAAGGCTTCATCCGCCCTAGCTCATCTCCATGGGGTTGCCCCGTTCTATTCATAACGAAGAAAGATGGAACAGAAAGGATGTGCGTAGACTATCGCCCGCTAAATCTAGCGACGATAAAGAATAAGTACCCACTGCCCAGGATCAATGATCTTGATGATCAACTTGCTGGATCCTCTTTCTTCTCCAAGATGGATTTGAGATTAGGCTATCATCAAATCAAAATCCGAAACGAGGACATTCCCAAGACGGCTTTCACTACTCGATATGGTCTTTACGAGTACACTGTCATGTCCTTCGGTTTAACCAATGCCCCCGCCACATTCTCGCGCTTGATGAATTAGATCTTCATGGAGTACCTAAATAATTTTTTTGTGGTTTATCTTGATGACATTCTCATCTTCTCGAAGAACGAAGAAGAGCACGCAGAACATCTTAGGTTTGTATTGATGAAACTTCGAGAGCATCGCCTATATGCCAAATTGTCCAAGTGTGAATTTTGGCTACCAGAAGTGACCTACTTAGGCCACGTGATTTTGGAAAAAGGCATTGCTGTCAATCCCGAGAGAGTTCAGGCCGTCCTTGACTGGACTCCACCTGAATCGGTTAAGCAAGTTAGGAGTTTTCTCGGCCTAGCAAGCTATTGCCGCCGCTTCGTTGAGAACTTTTCTAAAGTTGCAAAGCCTCTTACTGAACCCCTCAAGAAAGATAGGAAATTCCAGTGGACCGCCAAGTGCGAGGAAAGCTTTCAATAGCTAAAAATAAGATTGACTTCTGCACCCGTACTTGCACCTCCAGACACCAAAAGGGATTTCGATATCTACTGTGATGCTTCACGGCAAGGGTTAGGATGCATACTTATGCAAGATCGACATGTGGTAGCATATGCTTCACGGCAACTGCGTCCACATGAAGAGAACTATCCTACCCATGATCTTGAACTTGCTGCCGTAGTTCATGCCCTGAAGACTTGGCGACATTACCTCCTTGGTAATCTTTGTGAGATCTATTTTGATCACCAAAGCCTCAAATACATATTCACCCAGCCAGATCTTAATCTCAGGAAATGATGCTGGATAGAGTTGATAAAATATTATGACTGTGACGCCCCCAAAATCAATCCGTGTACAATAATCATACTCGCAGGGTACACGACTGAGATTAGGGTGCCACGGTGAGAATATCACAGCACAACACTAAACACAAAAGGATAATCAAATATTTTACAATACCAGGGATCACGAGGATCCGAATACATAAGTCATACAAGCCATAATATCTGAGTACAGACATAGTTAGTCAAGTTTTGCCTGAAGAAGGCTAGCACAAATCACATCAGAGATACAGATCGAAAAGGCGAGGCCTCCTGCCTGGGATCCACCGAACTACTCCTGGTCGACGGGGAACTCGACGTCGTAGTAGGCGCCTCCGGGGTACTCCTGCTCCTGGGCTCCAACGTCGGCTTCAGCGGCCGATCAGGCAAAACAGTAAAGGAAATAAAGCAGGTGTGTATCTAGTATACCCGCGAGTCTTACGTCCGCTACTAAGCATTATGCATTGTATCAACGGAAAGAAGAGGCTGTATATAGTGGACTGAAAGACAGAAATCCAGAGCAAGGGTAAGAAGCTAGGCCTAACGAAGACTAGCATCTTCCGACGATGTCTTGAAGCATGAGGTAAGAATTAGCCAACAGTTTATATAAAGCATAAAGTAACAATGCAGAAGAAGTTGCTGTAGCATTGTATAATAATAAGTTGTAATAATTAACAATGCCTCCGAGTTCACCTCCTCGACATCCCCGCGAGGAAGAGAACCCGGAACCATACAGTTTAATAATAGTTTCTAGTGGTAAGATCCAGCTTCAGCATAAAGCGTCATGTTACCGTGGACACGGCTATTCGAATAGATTAATCTTCCCTGCAGGGGTGCACTTGTGTTACGCTACACGCACGGATCTCCAGGGTGGCGGGAACCTTGTTAGGGAACGCTCCACCGAGGCTATCGGACACTTCATAGCCCATCTTTCAAACTCAACAGAGAGGCCATCCGCCGGTCTACATCCTAAGTACTCAGAGCCTTGGACCCCAACCCTGACGTACTCCTGCACGGTGCGTGGGTGGCCGGGAAGCTGTAACAAAAACAACACAGCTCGAGCAAAGAAGACAGCGCACTTCCCGCCAATCAGCCCGCGGTACTGCTGATGTCTGAAGAGTCCTCGGATGACAGTACGAAGCAGAGGAGCCCATAAACTCGTAATTCCCACGGGTAGGTAGTGCGTACATGGCATATAGCCAACTCAAGACATTCACTGAACCATTTAGCATTTTATTTAACCTGCGAGACAACCGTTATCGTTGCCTCGACTTAACTGACCCGTGGACAACGACAGCAGCCAGGACCACCAGTACATCGGTGCCTGCCCCGTCGTCCCACCAAGTCACTACGATTACCAACAAGGTGAACCGTCTCCTTACCTTGTCTCGCGTGTGCTCCTGTAGGAGCTCGTCTTTCATAGTTTGGTAACTCTCGCGG
This sequence comes from Bromus sterilis, assembly GCA_950022295.1. NCBI lineage: Eukaryota > Viridiplantae > Streptophyta > Magnoliopsida > Poales > Poaceae > Bromus > Bromus sterilis. The sequence goes on along the minus strand of OX465596.1, from coordinate 149,181,164 downwards.
CCAACGAACAGGGGCCAAGCACACCGGTACACTGGTCGTACCCTCCCTGTCGTCCCGTCGCAATACCTCTCGCGGGCACCGCTGGGTCGCCCGACTTCTTACCTGAAGGACAACCGTTTACAGGACCCTATGGCAGCAAGACAAAGTCATCCTCGAGTGGAGTACAAGGATTACTCCTTGATAGCTCACACTTGAGGTGACTAGGCATAACCCAGATAGGGCCCTTTGACGGTGTCTGCTTTGTACCGTACCTATGCAGTTATAATATTTGTACCCGCGTTCACTCCCCTGAGTGATCACGGCCCTCTATCTAATCCTAGATAACAATGCGCAGGGCTCACTGTTGAATAATGCATAATAATAATAGGCAGCATAGGATAAAGGAAGGCACATCAAGGGGCGACAAAATCAGGCTATGCAATTGAATAGGATTGTAATCGTAGCAGCAGCAGTAACAATGCCTAGTGCAAGAAATGTACGGAAAGATAGGCGATATCTGGGGAAGAGAATGGCTCTGCTTGCACGGAAGCTCGACGGTAGGGGTACGGTCGTCGACGACGTAGTCGTACTCAGCAGCGGTGTAGTCGACGGCAGCAGCGGGGTCTACCAGAGATTAAGGGGGGAAGAAACAGTAAATACACAGCAAGCATATACAAACAGATGCATGATATGATAGATGAAATGTTAACGGTATTCTAACGCAGTGCAATGCACATTGCTCGGAACGGAAATTCATCTGAGGATGACCTACCGGCTCCGGATGATTACCGGACAAGGTGTCCGGAGGGGGAAGGATCAAGCCGGAGGTGTCGTGGGTACCGGACAAACATAAGGGGGGTGTATCCGTGCTAGTTGATCTATTCCGAGAGACATCTGTGTTCGGAATAAATTCATCCGGGTACTTTAGCAGTACCGAACAATTTATCGGACTGCCGGTCCGGAGGGGGACGGTTCGATGTTCGTTGTGTTAGAGGGGCGTGATAGACATACGGATAGCGTATTCGTAATCGTTATATTTTTCTGATCAATTTTCATGTATAAAGTTTTTGAATCCGATTTACGGTTTAAAAGTTATTGAATTTCAAAGTTTAAATCATTTAAATGATTTTCTGAATTTATTTTATTATTTATTCAACATTATCCAGAACATTATCGAAAACATTATCCAAAAAAGTGCCTGACATGTGGGACCCACCTGTCAGCCTCTGTTTATTTATAAAACATTTTAATTAAAACCAATTACAGTGGGGGCCCACATGTCATAATAACAGAAATAATTTAACAGTTATTTAATTAACTTAATGGCCTAGGGCCCACCTGTCATAGACAGTAGTTAATCCAAATGGATTTAATTTAACCAACCGTTTTGATTAGCAGGCGGACCCACATGTAAGTGACCCATAGGGGTTAATTAACCCCTAATCGTTTTTCTAACGAAGGGGCCCTCATGGCAGTGGCACGGGCAGCTCACCGGCGGCGAGGGCAGCCACGGCCGACGAGCTTGCGCTGGATTCCGGTGGCCGTTCAGGACGAGGTTTGTTGCTGCGTGTCCCTGGGTACGAGCCGCATCCATTCCAGCAAGCAGCTCGAGACGAGTTGGCCGGAGGTGAGCTCTACGTCGCCAATGGCGGCGGCGGTCTCTGGAGGTGCACGAAATCGCGGCTACGGCACCATCCAGGGGACGCGAACTAGTTAGCGCGAAGCTACGGTTCATCAGACACGCGAGGGTGCCAAAAGCGCGCGCTGGAACCCACGGTGGCCACGGCTATGACCTCTACGGCGGCGGTCAGTGCAAGACGAAGAGGGGAACGCAACTGGAGGTTATCAGGCGGCTGAGAGCACTTGGGGATTGTTTCGGTGCTCACCGCGGTTGGGTCGGGGATGGCAGTGAGCTCGATTGTGGCGCGAGGCGGTGGCAATTCCTCTGCGATCTCCGGCGGCTCGAGGTTGAAGACGACCCGATGCGCGCTAGGTGGAGGCTCCGGGATCGATTCCTTTGGTGAGGTGGCGTGGACGTCGACGGCGGGGCTCGGGGACAGTCTGGTTGGGGCTGGGGGGCAGTGTGGCCGCGGGTGTTCATGAGCCCGTAGCCATGGCTGCGTCGGGCGGGAGGTGGAATTCGATGGCGAGAAGGGGAGGAAGGGAAAAATGGTGAGGCGGTGTCCAGGGGGCGCAGGGTGGGCCTTATCGTCGACTGGTGCTACACGGGGGAGCAGGTGACGGAGGGGGGGCTCCAGCAGCGCCCATGGCCATGGCTGTGCCACGGCGTCGAGCAGGTGGCCGACGTGATGGGGGCAGGTGGGGGGTGGTACACGGGCTGTGGGGTTGGGCCGAGGTGGGCCTCGCCTGGGGCGAGGGATAGCCCCTTTTTTTTTCTGTTTGTTCTTTTTCTTTTCTGTAATTGATTTATTAACCCTAGCATTTTTGTAAAATGTTATTGGTGTTTGTAAATTGGGGTTACATATTACTGAGGTGCCACAAAAGTTTTTGCAGCAAAAGAAAATCATTAGATATTTCTTTTAAATATTAAATGCCCAAAGTAAGGGTTTTAACCTACTGTTTGAATTGTTTGGAATTTTCTATAACTTAATAAATACCCAAAGTTGGTCCAACATGTTTATAATGATTTTAGGCAATTTACAAAAATGGTTTCAGGATTTATGGAACAACTTTATTTGAACACTTTGGTTTTAATTTTTATTCCAAGCAGTTCCAACTATGGTGTAGTTGCATGATGAGGAAGATGCATTGGGATCTTGGTTTTTCTTACCAACCAGCATGGTTTGAAAAGAGCAGAAGTAAAATTTGATTAAGGACAGGGGATAACAGTGATTAACAAACAGTGATGGTCAACAGTGATGATGATTACTGTTACAGAAACTGAGGGTGTTACAAATCTCCCCCACTACAAGAATTCTCGTCCCGAGAATTTAAGTGGTAGCGAGGAAAAGGTCGGGGTATTTATCGCGAAGGCGATCTTCGCGTTCCCAGGTGGCTTCATCTTCAGAATGATTAGACCACTGAACCTTGAGGAACTTGACGGTCTTGTTGTGGGTTCGGCGTTCAGACTGATCGAGAATGCGGCTCGGATGTTCTTGATAAGTCAAGTCCTGTTGCAGCTCGATCATATCATGCTCCACTTCGCGGATAGGGTCCTTGAAGCAGCGACGGAGTTGCGACACGTGGAAGACATCGTGGACTTGAGAGAGGTTCGGCGGCAATTCCAATCGGTATGCCACTGGTCCACTCCTGGAAAGGATACGGAACGGGCCAATGTATCGAGGAGCCAACATGCCTTTGATTCCGAAACGATGAGTGCCCCTCATGGGAGTGACACGGAGGTAAGCGTATTCGCCAGGTTGATAGACCATTTCCTTGTGCTTGCGATCATAGTTGCTCTTCTGACGGGACTGAGCAGCTTTCAGGTGTTCACGGATGACGCGAACCTGATCTTCGGCATGCTGAATAACGTCCGGACCAATGAGGGTTCGTTCTCCAGTTTCTGACCAATTCAGAGGGGTTCGACACTTACGTCCATAGAGGACTTCAAAGGGTGCCATCTTCAGACTGGCTTGATAGCTATTGTCGTACGAGAATTCAGCAAATGGAAGAGATTCCTACCATTTCTTACCGAATGAGATGACACAAGCTCGAAGCATATCTTCAAGCACTTGGTTGACTCGTTCGACCTGTCCTTACGACTGGGGGCGATAAGCGGTGCTGAAATTTAGATGAGTTCCCATAGCTTCTTGGAACCTATCCCAAAATCTTGAGGTGAAAATGCTGCCTTGGTCTGAACTGATCTCCAGCGGAATACCATGGAGGGAAACAATTCTGGAAACATACAAGTCGGCTAACTGACTAGCAGAGATCGTCTCCTTGACTGGCAGAAAGTGGGCAACCTTGGAGAATCGGTCGATGACGACAAAGATGGCATCATGACACTTCTGTGATCGGGGAAAACCGGTGACGAAGTCCATCTCGATCTTGTCCCACTTCCATTCAGGAATAGAGAGTGGTTGTAAAGTTCCAGCAGGTCTTTGATGTTCTGCCTTGACACGACGGAAAATGTCACATTCAGAAACGTATCGGGCAATGTCTTGCTTCATGTTAGGCCACCAGAAATGCTGACGAATGTCTTGGTACATCTTGGTGCTTCCAGGATGAATGGACAACGGGGTATCATGAGCCGCTCTCATGACCTTCGGGGTCATATCCAGGTTCTCATGCCTGCCCTTGCTGTGAGTAACCACTAAAAGGTTCTGGTAGAACGCCGCACCTTTGCTATCAACGGTGAAGGGTGAGGGTCTCCCATTGGCGATATCGCGCTTAATCTTGTGTACGAAATCATCATAAAACTGTATACCCTTGACGGATTTGACGAGATCCGGTTCGATAACCAGGTTATTTGCATAACCTTGAGGAACAATCTCGAGGTTTAACTTTTGAAAATCTTCATACAGAAGTGGTTGTTGTATTTGAACTTCAAGTTCACTACAGTAAGCTTTACGGCTCAAAGCATCGGCCATCACATTAGCCTTGCCAGGGGTGTAATGAATATCCATGTTGAAATCGACTATTGTCTCGAGCCATCTTTGTTGGCGGAGATTCAGGTCGGGCTGAGTAAATAAGTATTTCAGGCTTTGGTGGTCGGTGTAGATCTCGCAACGGTTACCAACGAGGTAATGTCGCCACAGCTTCAATGCATAAATTACTGCTGCCAATTCGAGATCATGTGTTGGATATTTGTCTTCGTGAGCACGCAACTGACGAGAGCCATAAGCAATCACTTTGCGCTCTTGCATTAGGACACAACCTAATCCTTGACGAGACGCGTCGCAATATATCACGAAGTCCTTCTGAGTATCCGGGGGAGCGAGCACCGGGGGAGAAGTTAGCTTGTCCTTGAGCGCTTGGAAACTTTCTTGACATTTATCTGTCCACTCAAACTTGACACCTTTGTGAAGCAGATTAGTCAGAGGCCTAGCAATCTTGGATAAATTCTCGACGAAACGGCGGCAATAGCTAGCGAGCCCGAGGAAACTGCGGACTTGCTTGACGGTCTTGGGAGGAGTCCAGTCAAGAATAGCCTGGATACGTTCTGGGGTGACGGCAATGCCATCCTTGGAAATCACATGTCCAAGGTAGGTTACTTCGGGAAGCCAGAACTCACACTTAGAATACTTAGCGTAGAGTTTGTGTTCTCGAAGCTTCTCCAGTATAAGACGAAGATGTTCAGCATGTTCTTCTTCATTCTTGGAATATATCAATATATCATCCAGATAAACCACGACGAACTGGTCGAGGTACTCCATGAAAATATAATTCATCAATCTGGAGAAGGTGGCTGGAGCATAGGTTAAGCCAAAGGACATGAAAGTGTACTCGTATGAACCATAGCGAGTAATGAAGGCAGTCTTCGGAATGTCCTCATCACGGACTCGGATTTGGTGATAACCCAACCTCAAGTCGAGTTTAGAAAACACCTTGGATCCGGCAAGTTGATCATACAGATCGTTGATCCGGGGGAGTGGGTATTTGTTCTGGATGGTGGCTTGGTTAATAGGCCGATAATCTTGGACCAATCGGTTTGTCCCATCGCTCTTCTTGACAAAGAGCGAAGGTGCTCCCCAAGCTGAGGAACTGTGGCGAATGAATCCTTTCTGAAGTGCCTTGTCGATTTCCTCCTTAAGCTCAAGGAGTTCATGTGGCGGCATCTTGTAAGGACGCTTGGCAATAGGGGTGGTGCCGGGCTTCAAGTCGATGACAAATTCAACTTCTCTGACCGGGGTATTCCCGGCAGTTCTTCTGGGAAGACGTCGGGATAATCGCGAACGACCGGAATGTTCTCGATGCCTTCGAGGGGGGCGGCATTTAAAGCATTCGTCATAAATATCTGTGTTTCAGCATTACGGGTAACTCGGGTGGTGTGGTTAACAATCTCGCCGGAGGGGTGAAAAAGTTGGACAGACTTGGTGCCACAATAGAGTGCGGCATCGTGAACTTTCAACCAATCCATGCCCAGAATTAGGTCTATGGTGGAGGTTTTCAGGATGATGGGGGACACAAGGAATATAATCCCTTCGACGTCAATGGTGACATCGCGTACCATCATGGAGGTTTGGAAACGGCCACCAGGGGTGCGGACAACCATCGGTGGGTTCATCTTATCAAACGTAATGTTACGCGATAACGCAAATGCTTCCGACATGAATGAATGCGATGCTCCTGAATCAAATGAAACAGTAGCAGGTGCGGAATTAACGAGAAGGGTAACCATCACGGTAGCGGGTTGTTCCTGAGCTTCTTCCACATTCATGTTGTAAGCATGTCCACGAGCATGAGCAGTAGACCCAGTATTATAGTTGGGGGTCCTGTTGTTGCCACGACCATTTCCACGGCCAGCGGGGTGAACTACCAGTTGCTTCTGTTTCTGGGGGCACTCCCTGGAAAAATTCCCAGGTTGGCGGCACGTGAAGCATAATCCATCCTGAGGATGAAGGGGAGTAGCATTGGGTGGTGCAGGCAGAGCTCTTGGCATCTGCGGTGGCGGAGGCAGACGGGGTGCAGCATAAGACGGCCTTGGAGCAGGGACAGGTGAATGGGTCACACTGGTAGGGAGCCAGATACGACGCTTCTGCGTTGCGCCCGAAGATGAGCCAACGTCACGATAACGCTTCAGAGAGGTCTTGTGTTCCATCTGGGCAGTCTCGACGGTGATAGCCTTGTTCACCATGGTGGCGAAGTTGGCGAAATCATGAACAGCAAGAGCGAGCCTGAGGTCTGGGTTGAGGCCACGACGGAACTTCTGCTGCCTGCGAGCATCAGTGGTGATCTCTCCTTCCGCATAGCGAGAGAGGTTGAGGAACTCGCGCTGATAGGCTTCAACAGTCATGTCGCCCTGAGTGAGGTTGCGGAATTCTTCCGCCTTACGATCCATGATCCCCTGAGGAATGTAGCGGGTGCGGAAGGCAAACTGAAACTCATCCCAAGTGATGGCTTCTTCAACTGGCAGGGAACGCTTGTGGGTGCTCCACCACTGAGCAGCGGCGCCTTTCAGATGATAAGATGCAAAGTTCACATAGTCGGCTGGATCGACATTAGCAGACTCCAGCTCGTGAGTGATGTCGCGAAGCCAGTCATCAGCATCCAACGGCTGAACAGTGTTGCGGAACATAGTAGGGTTGAGGCGGGTGAAGTCGTGCAGAGTCACGGTGGCATGCTGATGGTGGTGCCCATTCTGGTTCGGCTGGGGGAACTGAGCCATGATATTCTGCATGAACTGACGGTTCATCTCGAACTGCTGCATCATCATAGCCATGTAATCCGGCGGCGGAGGTGGGTTGTTGGCACCACGACCACGACCACCACGACCAGCCATCCTGCAAAAATTTAACAGGGGTATTTCAGCGATGAAAATTTAACGAGATACCGGAATCAAGCCTGAAGTAAAACGACAACGAAAAGGAGGCGCAGATATATATAGGAGTAGTCATATAAGACATACACATTCGCACACAGAGTCAATCGAAAATCGGGCAGCGTAACGTCGTAGAAATTAAGGAAAAAAGACTCACTAGGCGGCGCGCAGACCGCGGTAAGTATTACACGACGCGACATAGATTCCACTATGTCAATCACGCCGCAAGAAAACTGTTGGCCACAGGAGTTGATGCCAGAGAACGTGCGGCCTGCCCAGAATGATAATGGGATCCGCGGTGCGGGATCTGGGGTACGACTCCTGCGACACGACTCAATCAATGGGGGAAGCACCAAAAACGCCGGGAGGAATCAAGAGAACGTGATCCTAATGTCAGCTTTTGTAGAACTTACCAGCAAGGATAAGATAGCAGATTCCCAGAGCATAGGTAAGGAGAAAAGGATCCTAATACCATAGATATCACACGTAGTGACATCGATGTGGGCCCGTAAGCCAAATATTAAGTTAGCAAAATAGTTTTTCAAAGTCTAGACTCAAGATCGACCAAGTAGTGGTGGGGTGGCTTCCTACAGGCAGTCGGCTCTGATACCAACTTGTGACGCCCCCGAAATCAATCCGTGTACAGTAATCATACACGCAGGGTACACGACTGAGATTAGGGTGCCACGGTGAGAATATCACAGCACAACACTAAACACAAAAGGATAAACAAATATTTTACAATACAAGGGATCACGAGGATCCGAATACATAAGTCATACAAGCCATAATATCTGAGTACAGACATAGTTAGTCAAGTTTTGCCTTAAGAAGGCTAGCACAAATCACATCAGAGATACAGATCGAAAAGGCGAGGCCTCCTTCCTGGGATCCACCGAACTACTCCTGGTCGACGGGGAACTCGACGTCGTAGTAGGCGCCTCCGAGGTACTCCTGCTCCTGGGCTCCAACGTCGGCTTCAGCGGCCGATCAGGAAAAACAGTAAAGGAAATAAAGCAGGTGCGTATCTAGTATACCCGCGAGTCTTACGTCCGCTACTAAGCATTATGCATTGTATCAACGGAAAGAAGAGGCTGTATATAGTGGACTGAAAGACAGAAATCCAGAGCAAGGGTAAGAAGCTAGGCCTAACGAAGACTAGCATCTTCCGACGATGTCTTGCAGCATGAGGTAAGAATCAGCCAACAGTTTATATAAAGCATAAAGTAACAATGCAGCAGAAGTTGCTGCAGCATTGTATAATAATAAGTTGTAATAATTAACAATGCCTCCGAGTTCACCTCCTCGACATCCCCGCGAGGAAGAGAACCCGGAACCATACAGTTTAATAATAGTTTCTAGTGGTAAGATCCATCTTCAGCATAAAGCGTCCTGTTACCGTGGACACGGCTATTCGAATAGATTAATCTTCCATGCAGGGGTGCACTTGTGTTACGCTACACGCACGGATCTCCAGTGTGGCGGGAACCTTGTTAGGGAACGCTCCACCGAGGCTATCCGACACTTCATAGCCCATCTTTCAAACTCAACAGAGAGGCCATCCGCCGGTCTACATCCTAAGTACTCAGGGCCTTGGACCCCAACCCTGACGTACTCCTACACGGTGCGTGGGTGGCCGCGAAGCCGTAACAAAAACAACACTGCTCGAGCAAAGAAGACAGCGCACTTCCCGGCAATCAGCCCGCGGTACTGCTGACGTCTGAAGAGTCCTCGGACGACACTACGAAGCAGAGGAGCCCATAAACTCGTAATTCCCACGGGTAGGTAGTGCGTACATGGCATATAGCCAACTCAAGACATTCACTGAACCATTTAGCATTTTATTTAACCTGCGAGACAACCGTTATCATTGCCTCTACTTCACTGACCCGCGGACAACGGCAACAGCCAGGACCACCGGTACATCGGTGCCTGCCCCGTCGTCCCACCAAGTCACTGCGGTTACCAACAAGGTGAACCGTCTCCTTACCTTGTATCGCGTGTGCTCCTGGAGGAGCTCGACTTTCGTAGTTTGGTAACTCTCGCGGCCAACGAACAGGGGCCAAGCACACCGGTACACTGGTCGTACCCTCCCTGTCGTCCGGTCGCAATACCTCTCGCGGGCACTGCTGGGTCGCCCGACTTCTTACCTGAAGGACAACCGTTTACAGGACCCTATGGCGGCAAGACAAAGTCAGCCTCGAGTGGAGTACAAGGATTACTCCTTGATAGCTCACACTTGAGGTGACTAGGCATAACCCAGATAGGGGCCTTTGACGGTGTTTGCTTTGTACCGTACCTGTGCAGTTATAATATTTGTACCCGCGTTCACTCCCCTGAGTGATCACGGCCCTCTATCTAATCCTAGCTAACAATGCGCAGGGCTCACTGCTGAATAATGCATAATAATAATAGGAAGCATAGGATAAAGGAAGGCACATCAAGGGGCGACAAAATCAGGCTATGCAATTGAATATGATTGTAATCGTAGCAGAAGCAGTAACAATGCCTAGTGCAAGAAATGTACTGACAGATAGGCAATATCTGGGGAAGAGAATGGCTCTGCTTGCCTAGAAGCTCGACGGTAGGGGTACGGTCGTCGACGACGTAGTCGTACTCAGCAGCGGTGTAGTCGACGGCAGCAGCAGGGTCTACCGGAGATTAAGGGGGGAAGAAACAGTAAATACACAGCAAGCATATACATACAGATGCATGATATGATAGATGAAATGTTAACGGTATTCTAACGCAGTGCAATGCACATTGCTCGGAACGGAAATTCATCTGAGGATGAACTACCGGCTCCGGATGATTACCGGACAGGGTGTCCGGAGTGGGAAGGATCAAGCCGGAGGTTTCGTGGGTACCGGACAAACATAAGGGGGGTGTATCCGAGCTAGTTGATCTATTCCGAGAAACATCCGTGTTCGGAATAAATTCATCCGGGTACTTTAGCAGTACCGAACAATTTATCGGACTGCCGGTCCGGAGGGGGACGGTTCGATGTTCGTTGTGTTAGAGGGGCGTGATAGACATACGGATAGCGTATTCGTATTCGTTATATTTTTCTGATCAATTTTCATGTATAAAGTTTTTGAATCCGAGTTACGGTTTAAAAGTTATTGAATTTCAAAGTTTAAATCATTTAAATGATTTTCTGAATTTCTTTTTATTATTTATTGAACATTATCCAGAACATTATCCAAAACATTATCCAAAATAGTGCCTGACATGTGGGACCCACCTGTCAGCCTCTGTTTATTTATAAAACATTTTAATTAAAACCAATTACAGTGGGGGCCCACATGTCATACTAACCGAAATAATTTAACAGTTATTTAATTAACTTAATGGCCTAGGGCCCACCTGTCATAGACAGTAGTTAATCCAAATGGATTTAATTTAACCAACCGTTTTGATTAGCACGAGGACCCACATGTAAGTGACCCATAGGGGTTAATTAACCCCTAATCGTTTTTCTGACGAAGGGGCCCTCATTGCAGTGGCACGGGCAGCTCGCCGGCGGCGAGGGCAGCCACGGCCGACGAGCTTGCGCTGGATTCCGGTGGCCATTCGCGACGAGGTTTGTTGCTCCGTGTCCCTGGGTACGAGCCGCATCCATTCCAGCAAGCAGCTCGAGACGAGATGGCCGGAGGTGAGCTCTACGTCGCCAATGGCGGCGGCGGTCTCTGGAGGTGCACGAAATCGCGGCTACGGCACCATCCAGGGGACGCGAACTAGTTAGCGCGAAGCTACGGTTCATCAGACACGCGAGGGTGCCAAAAGCGCGCGCTGGAACCCACGAAGAGGGGAACGCAACTGGAGGTTATCAAGCGGCTGAGAGCACTTGGGGATTGTTTCGGTGCTCACCGCGGTCGGGTTGGGCATGGCAGTGAGCTCGATTGTGGCGCGAGGCGGTGGAAATTCCTCTGCGATCTCCGGCGGCTCGAGGTTGAAGACAACCCGATGCGCGCGAGGTGGAGGCTCCGGGATCGATTCCATTTGTGAGGTGGCGTGGACGTCGACGGCGGGGCTCGGGGACAATCTGGTTGGGGCTGGGGGCCAGTATGGCCGCGGGTGCTCACGAGCCCATGGCCATGGCTGCGTCGGGCGGGAGGTGGAAGTCGATGGCGAGAAGGGGAGGAAGGGAAAATGGTGAGGCGGTGTCCAGGGGGCGCAGGGGGGGCCTTATCGTCGACTGGTGCTACAGGGGGGAGCAGGTGAGGGAGGGGGGGCTCCAGCGGCGCCCATGGCCACGGCTGTGCCACAGCGTCGAGCAGGTGGCCGACGTGATGGGGGCAGGTGGGGGTGGTACACGGGCTGTGGGGTTGGGCCAAGGTGGGCCTCGCCTGGGGCGAGGGATAGCCCCTTTTTTTGTTTTGTTTTTCTGTTTGTTCTTTTTCTTTTCTGTAATATATTTATTAACCCTAAAATTTTTGTAAAATGTTATTGGTGTTTGTAAATTGGGGTTACATATTACTGAGGTGCCACAAAAGTTTTTGCAGCAAAAGAAAATCATTAGATATTTCTTTTAAATATTAAATGCCCAAAGTAAGGGTTTTAACCTACTGTTTGAATTGTTTGGAATTTTCTATAACTTAATAAATAGCCAAAGTTGGTCCAACATGTTTATAATGATTTTAGGCAATTTACAAAAATGGTTTCAGGATTTATGGAACAACTTTATTTGAACACTTTGGTTTTAATTTTTATTCCAAGCAGTTCCAACTATGGTGTAGTTGCATGATGAGGAAGATGCATTGGGATCTTGGTTTTGCTTACCAACCAGCATGGTTTGAAAAGAGCAGAAGTAAAATTTGATTAAGGACAGGGGATAACAGTGATTAACAAACAGTGATGGTCAACAGTGATGATGATTACTGTTACAGAAACTGAGGGTGTTACAAATCTCCCCCACTACAAGAATTCTCGTCCCGAGAATTTAAGTGGTAGCGAGGAAAAGGTCGGGGTATTTATCGCGAAGGCGATCTTCGCGTTCCCAGGTGGCTTCATCTTCAGAATGATTAGACCACTGAACCTTGAGGAACTTGACGGTCTTGTTGCGGGTTCGGCGTTCAGACTGATCGAGAATGCGGCTCGGATGTTCTTGATAAGTCAAGTCCTGTTGCATCTCGATCATATCATGCTCCACTTCGCGGATAGGGTCCTTGAAGCAGCGACGGAGTTGCGACACGTGGAAGACATCGTGGACTTGAGAGAGGTTCGGCGGCAATTCCAATCGGTATGCCACTGGTCCACTCCTGGAAAGGATACGGAACGGGCCAATGTATCGAGGAGCCAACTTGCCTTTGATTCCGAAACGATGAGTGCCCCTCATGGGAGTGACACGGAGGTAAGCGTATTCGCCAGGTTGATAGACCATTTCCTTGTGCTTGCGATCATAGTTGCTCTTCTGACGGGACTGAGCAGCTTTCAGGTGTTCACGGATGACGCGAACCTGATCTTCGGCATGCTGAATAACGTCATGGTCTTGGTTTTGATTACCAACCAGCATGGTTTGAAAAGAGCATAAGTAAAATTTGATTAAGGACAGGGGATAACAGTGATTAAAAAACAGTGATGTTCAACAGTGATGATGATTACTGTTACAGAAACTGAGGGTGTTACAATGACTTAGGAATTTCTTACACCCCAGGCAAAGCCAATGTCATGGCTGATGCACTAAGTCGTAAGTCGTATTGTAACAACCTCATGTTACAACAGTGTCAACCACTTCTTCAAGAGGAATTTCGCAAGCTCAATCTTGAGATTGTTCCTCATGGCTATCTTTCTACCTTGGTGGTGAAACCAACTCTTGAGGATCAAAACATAGTTTCCCAAAGGCGTGCACGAGGTGTTCGCCGGATCAAGGAGAACATTGCTAGCGGAATTGCTAAATGTTTCTCCACAGATAGTAAAGGAATGGTATTCTTTGGAAATCGTTTGGTAGTACCTAAGAATAGGGAACTAAGGAAACTCATCCTCAAAGAATCCCATGAAACTCCCCTCTCCATTCATCCCGGTAGCACAAAAATATACTGAGATCTACGCCAGAGATATTGGTGGACTAGGATGAAGAGAGACATTGCTCAATTTGTTGCCGAATGTGATGTTTGTCGTCGCATTAAGGACGAACACCAAAGACCTGTTGGTACACTTCAACCTTTGCCTATTCCGGAGTGGAAATGGGACAAAGTCGGTATGGACTTCATCACTGGCTTTCCAAAAACCCAGAAAGGAAATGATGCCATCTTCGTTGTCATTGACCGACTCTCAAAAGTTGCTCACTTCCTTCATGTTCGCGAGTCTATAACTGCTAGTCAGTTAGCGGACTTGTATGTCTCTAGAATTGTGTCTCTTCACGGTGTTCCTTTGGAAATCAATTCTGATCGTGGTAGCCTTTTCACCTCTAGATTCTGGGAAAGTTTTCAAAATGCTATGCGAACTCATCTCTCCTTTAGTACAGCTCTCCATCCCCAGTCTAGCGATCAAGTTGAAAGGGTCAATCCAATTCTCGAAGACATGCTCAGAGCTTTTGTTATCTCTTTCGGAAAGAAATGGGAGAATTCTCTTCCTTTTGCCGAATTTGCGTATAACAATAGCTTCCAATCTAGCTTGGGCATGGCTCCTTTTGAATTTCTCTATGGACGAAGATGTTGAACACCCCTAAACTGGTCAGAAACCAGTGAAAGACAATTATTTAGACCGGATATGATCATGGAAGCAGAAGAGCAAGTTCGCATTGTTTGTGATCAATTGAAAGCAGCCCAGTCTCGTCAGAAAAGCTACTACGACCGTCATCATAGGAAAGAAAGCTACAATCTGGATGAGAAGGCTTACCTTCGGGTTACTCCTCTGAAGGGAACCCAACGATTCGGTATCAAAGGCAAGTTGGCCCCATGTTACATTGGACCTTACCGCATTCTTGCTAAACATGGAGAAGTTGCCTACCAACTTGAACTACCCCCGCAACTTTCCCGGGTACATGATGTATTCCATGTGTCACAACTCAGGCGTTGCTTCAAGGACCCCATCTGCGAAGTCGACCATGAAACGCTTGATCTCCAAGATGAACTTTCTTATCGAGAGTACCCTGTTCGTATTCTTGATTCAGCAGAGCGTGTCACCCGTCGTCAGAAGATCAAGTTCCTCAAAGTGCAATGGTCATATCACTCCGAGAAAGAAGCAACCTGGGTAAGAGAAGACCGCCTCCGTGCTGAGTACCCCACCTTCCTCCTGACGACTTCTGAATCTTGAGACGAGATTCTATTGAGTGGGGGCGAGTTGTCAGAACCTCAACTAGGATAAGTGCTAGGGTTGCTTGATCCTTTGCATCATGAAGAAAATTGCAAAAGAAAAAGAAATGGGGAAAATAAAAGCCCTAAATGAATTAAATTAAAATGCCAGAAATAAATCTTTTTCCAAAATTCTTTTGGATATGTTGAAAAGTCCTAAAAATGAGTGTGATCATTTTGAAAGTGATTTGGGATTAATCCCATGCTCATAGATTTTTCAAAAATCCAAACAGTAGCTTAGAAATTAAATCAAATGCCTATTTGAATTGGAATTCAAATAATTTGAATTCTGAAAATTCCCAAAACTTGGGGTTGACTAATACTAAGTCCCCTAGGTTTTATAAAAATAATTGGGAGTTTTAATAAATGCCCTAGCTATTATTTTAAATGGGCAAACAAATAAACAGAAATAGAAAAAGAAAGAGAGAGAAGATTCCCCCCAGCCCACCTTACCTGGGCCAGCCTAGCTAGAAGCCGGCCCAGCCCAGCAGGGGCAGGGTCGTCTTCTACCCGTGGCTAGGCAGGAAGCTCGCCGCCGTGGCGATCTTGCCGTCGCCCAGGCCACCTCCTGCTTGCCCCCGTGGCTTTCTAGCTCCTTCCATGGACGTCCTGGAGGCCCCAGGTCTCTTCTCCCCCTCTCCCAGTTCGTCCCTCTCCCTCTCTCGCGAGTTCCAGCACAAGCCCGAGGACCCCGACTCGCCGCCGTCACGCGCCACCATGGCCACCGTGCCTCCCCCGTGCCGCCGTGTTGTCCAGAAGACTCCCCAGCGACGACTCCTTCGACCTGCAGCATCAATTCGAGCTCAGCCGCACCCTAGGCGATGCCTGCATCTTCGAGTCACCGCCGGCCGCCGCCAACTCTGACGAGGGATTCGTCGACTTCGGCCTCCCTCCGGCTTCCCCGAGAGCTCCATCGTGTCTACCGTGAGCTTCTCCTCGTTTTCCTCCTCCTAGCAACCCTCCCCGTGCTCCCTGCCGCCCTTTGCCGTGTCCAGCAGCTCCGGCCGTCGCCTCCATCGACGCAGCCGTGGCCCGAGGCCCCTCCTCGTTGCCCAGATGGCATGAACGGGTGCGCGAGGTTGGGGGCTAGATGCCCATGCCACCCACGCCACTCCCCATGCCCGAATCCCATGTCCGGCGAAGTTCCGGCTGCACTCCGGCGACCTCCGCCGTTAAACCCTAACCCCCTGGCTAATGACCCACTAACCCCCCCCCTCCTAACACCCACTGACAGGTGGGTCCCCAAGCCCCTAACCCATCTGCTAACTAAAACAGAGAGGGATTAAATCCCTCTCCCACTGACATGGGTGGCCCACAGATCAGCCCCCCCTGACGTCATCATTGCGCAAGCATGACGCAGTAAACAGAAAATCTTTTAATTAATCCATAAATTTCAGAAATTAGCAGAAACTTCTAAAATTCATCGAAATTCATATTAACTCCAAATTGGACAAATAATATATGCAAAATGATCAGCAGAAAATAATCTATCCAAATATCCAACTTTCAGCTATGTTTGAGTTGATTTTAAAATGGGACCAGTAGCTTTTGCTATTTGGCTTAATTGGAATTAATTCAAATTAAATTCTAATGCTATTTTAATTTGAACCATTGCAATGCAAACTTAATCACATGTACATCAGAGGCATAAACACACATGATCACATGGTTTTGAAATAACAAACAATAGCAATTGCAATTTGACTAAATTGAAATTCATATGTGGAGTTTGAATTTGCATTTCAAATGCAATACACTTCATTTAAATTGAATTTGCTACAAACCAGCACCATTCACATCGTGTGACAACATAAACATGTCCTTGTGCATTTAAATTCAATGTTGGCCCCCTTTGTTGATGTTTGTACCGGTAACAGTGCCTCCGAGACGGTGATCACCCCCAAAGGAGGAGACCACCGTTAAGACCCGTGTATCGTCAGCAAGGCAAGCAAACCCCATTGATCATGTCCATAAAAACCCATTTCCCTCTCAGTCTCGCTTATGCATGTTTAGGAGATCACCTTGGTATCGATTCTATCGCATAGTTGAACCCATATCCGATGCATGACCTATCATCTTGTCACAGTAGTAAGCAAACCACAATCCTAGCTGACATAGGAGTTGATTGATATCATGTGGCCCCTGCAACTGTTAAAGCTTATTGCATGCTTAGAGGTTACATTGAGGTTACAATGATCTGTGAGTCGGGATGGTTATGATCATGTTACTGATGAAGGAGAAACTATGTCGGTGAATCCACCCTAATACAAGGTGAATGATGAGAGACTTTTTAGGAGTACACAGTGGGTTGTCTCGTTGGACACCGCCTTAAGCACCGAGTTCTTGTATGGTAATCGAAGACAAAGAGTACAACCACACATTGGGCTCACTGACCCCTCTCGGCCTAGTACCTTGATCGTGTTGACGTCCAGGAGTCACATTAGTTAGCGCTTTCCATTTGGCATATGCATAGAAAAAGAATGGATGAAAGGTTGCATCATATAGATATGTGGGGTGGATCTGTGAGGCAGTGAAACCATCTGTCAGAGGTGGCGTCTCGGTTGCCTACATTGTCTGGGTCCGAATCGTTGATCCGGCCAGACTCTCGAGCGGTGAAAAACTCAGATAGTCGACTCCTGGAATAGACCGGTTGTGAGCGAAGTGTCGTGGTGAACATCCTCGCTATCACCTCTTGAACGGTGGCGAGAAAAAGGCGGTAACCGATGGTCATGTGTGTGTACTTTACACCCCTGCAGGGTTAACAAAACTATTCGAATAGCCGCGTCCAAGGTCATGGACTACTTGGAACCTGTACCTGATTATTAGACAACTTGAATGGATACTTATAAAACTCGCAAGCTAAGCGTGAGTGCTATGGTGTGCTCCTCGTGGAAAAGTCGAGGAAGTAACCACAGTGGTGTATTGGTTGGAGACTTGGTAGTGGACTCGTGTACGCTTCTTACCTCAAGTCTGGTACTCATAGTACAGAACTAGCCAGGTCAAAGCTGGCACTTCTGCATGTTGAAACCCCACCTCCTTTACCTTGAAACTTGAGCATGAGTAGTATAGTTCTGATGGAAGTCTTTCTGAGTACGACTTTGTACTCACGTTTGCTTATTATATGTTTTAGATGAGAACCCGGACCCCTATGGAGTCACCTTCGTGAAGCTCGACGTTGACCTTGGTAGTATAGTTCCAGACATCAGTCTGGTCCCTCGTGGAAGGGAACGTTTATTGAAGAAGGCTTCTCTAAGCCATATGTTAATCTTGTCTGTACTCAGACCTAATGTGGTCTTTGTGTACTCTATGTGTAAGTCAATAAATTAGTACTTTGTAGAGTTATGTGATGATACATGTTGTTCATACTAGACATGTGTGCTACGTGTGTGATTATAACATGCATGTATTAGTATGGGTTTTGGAGACCTTAGTTGTGATCTGGCTGGCGGTCTTTGATACACCAAGTGGCCCTTAGATGTGCGCAGCCTGGGGCATCGCGATGCGATTGCTCGTGACTCTGTCACGTGCACACTTTGTTGTATGATCGAGCCCGCCCTAGACCCCGACTAAGTGATCGGGCTGGAGTTTGTTTATGTAAGGGTTATGATTCAATCGATAACATGGTTGAGGCGACTTGTCTATGAGTATGGGATTTCACCACCCATAATCATTTAGACTTGTGAGCGGGCGATGAGGACCCATCTTAGTTGATCATCCGGCCTGGATGGAATGCCCCTCACGTACGATGCTTTCCGAGAGTGGTCTGTGCTTGGCCTTGTCTGCTTAGACAAGTGAGTACGGCTCTCGGCTCTCCATGTGATTGAGTTGTGACTGGAATTACATACGCATATTCCGGGTCCTGACATAGGACAACTAGTAGTTTACGGTAAGGGTGGGGTAAGTGGTGAGATTGCTGCCGCACTAGCATTTATGAAGTGGCTAACGTTCTAGAGAGTAAGGTAAGAAGCCAAGCATTCGATGAGGAATCGCCTCAAAAAAGTCTGCTATCCACCTACTTAAGCAAGCATAACACCTATCCTATCCTTGTCCTCCTCTTCGCATCCCGACGAAGAAGAAGCAGTCAAGGCACACACACGTTGATCAAGTTATATTAAGATTATCTCAGTTGTTGTTGTCTATGAACAAGGAGTAGGTCTCAAGTCGTCCATAACCGTGGACACGGCTTCTCGAAAAGATTTAACCCTGTAGGGGTGTACCAATTTCCCATTACAAGGCTCCGCACGCACGGCCATCTCTCTCAGTTGCTACCCATCATAGGCAGCCATTTTATGATTTAGTTCCGGTAGATCTGAAACGATAGGTCCCTCTAACTAACAACGAACAAATCCGGGTGGCCCCCGAGGAGTCGACACCCAATCTAAAAGTCGTCCGCACTCTCAGATCGGACACTTCCGTCTCAACAGGGTTTGGGTTACCGAGACGCCTCACGTGAGGCCTCGGGCCCTTGCCGGTGAAAGGTGGACCAACAGGGAAACCATGTCTTCGTTGGTCCGGGTTATTTTATAGGATATCTACTAGGAGCGACCTGACAAATATATATGCATGGTTTTCAAATGGTAAATTAGCTTGGGCCACCTATAGAAATGTTTGAAGCTAGATAGGTAAGAAAAGGGGACCCCATAAAATCCCACACGCGGTTAGGAACGCTTAGTCTTAAAACCAATACCCGAAACTCGGATCCTAGGTGACTCGAATGGAACAAAGCGTCCGGGCGGGATAGCCTAGACCTTCCATCCTTCGTCGAATATAGTCAACATTGTAATAATAATATCATCAACAACAACAATAATAATGTGATATCCCAAACCAAGGAGTAACAAGGTAACATTCGTAGCATCCTAAGCATGCATACTAAGCAGGGGCTGAGCAACGAGCAATAGTAACATAACAGTACAAGGTTTGCTGGGAGGGGACATGGTTGTATCAGTTTGAAAGAGGTTGTAAACATGTGGTAGGATCAACCATCGAACCTAACCTAGACTAGCATGCAAACCGCTGGTTGAAATAGAATGGTTCATAAGTAATGTATAGTCCTTGCCTGTTGATAAGTCGGGTTCCGAAGGTGTAGTTGATCGCAAGCTCGCATCGTCTCCGAAGGTACCCGCGGAAGAACACAAGACGGTAAACACTGGAAAGCAATCAACGAGCAAGCATCTATTACTATGAAGCAAACACGAGCAAGCATCTACAAGAAGGCAACACGAGACATCGCACCTACCGTCGAGAGCGGTTACTAAGAGGTTAAGTGGAGTACTCGTCACACACAACGATACCGCACATTTAGACTCGGTTCAAGTTGTTTAGCTACACAAGGTGAGAAAAGGTTGTTAACATGGCATATCACTCAAGCATGGCATAGCACACAAACATGGCTAGAGGTGAAACATAAGATAAACTATCTATGGTAGTCAATTTAAGTGAGGCACAACCTAAACATGGCATAACACTAAGTGCCCCACGACAATTAAATGATTTGGTACTGTTATAAACTAACCATATTTTAGGTTGGTTAACAACAGAAAATAATAGCATAAACACAAAGTACACGAAAAACTAATCATGTTACATGCAAAGAACATATTAAACTGAGCAACGGTTAAAAAGTTATTGCAATTACAGTTTACAGTGGCAAGGGTTGTAATTAGCAGTAAAACAACATGTAAACAAAGTCAAACATGGCAAAGAACGACATTTTATTAATCTACACAAAATTCTAAGCAAGTTACATGTTTAACACGTCGCGATCTGAGCTACGGTTTAAAAGATACGGGCACCGCAAAATTATAATACAATCTGCAAAAAAATAAGCCCAGAAAAGAAAAAGAAGTCTAATGGGCCGAATCTGCTACTAATGGGTTGAACAGACGTGGGCCATGGATAGAAAAAATCTGCACTGGGCGAAGAACTATACTGGGCCGAGCCCAGCTTCACTGCGAGAAAAAAAAAGAAAAAAAAGGCGAGGCGTCACCTTGTGGGCCGAGGCCCTACTGCGAAGGTGGGCGAAGGATAGCGCCGCGTGCGCTCAGGCGGGAGGAAGCAGCATAGGCCGCGGGGCGCTGGAGTGGGCCGCGGGGCGCTGGAGTGGGCCGCGACGCTGGGCCTTGAGGCTCCACAAGGCCCACCTAGGGTGGTGGCTAGATCGGGACGCCCGTGCCCATTCCCGTCTCCACACGAGGCAGTTACAGTGGCTGGCGGCGCCGACGCCATTCCGGCGAAGAGGTGGGTGACTCCGGGGAGGCGCAGTTGACGGGGTGGCCGAGGAGGCGCAGGATCGGGCACATCCGGACGCCGGCTGCATGGATCTGGCCGGAGAAGGCTTGTGGCGGCGCAACGACGAGCTCCTAGAGCTCCGGTTCCATGGCGGCGACGGCGACCTCCTGGCTGTGGTGCGGCGGCGCGCAGCTGCCAACGCAGCGGCCGTAGTTGGCCGGCGAGGAGGCGCGGGGTAGAGCGGCTCAGTCGATGGAGCTCCAAGGGAACGACAGCGGCGCGATGGGCTCGTGCGGGCCCGCGACGGCGACGCTCGGCCCGACGGGGCCCGATCCGGGCTGGAGATGGAGGTTGGCCAGATCTGGGCCGTTAGATCCCAGATCTGACGGTCTGGATCTGATGGGGTGCTAGGGTTCGGCTGTGTAGGGAATAGGAGGCAATTTTGCAGAAATTTGGAGGGGGATGGCTGCAATTTTGGCTTAGGGAAACCCTAGATAGGGGTGGGAGAGTGGTGGTATTTATATAGCCCAGGTGGCTGGCAGTTTGCAAAAACATCCCCGGTTTTCTCTCGCGCGCGCGGTGTTTACGTTTCTAACCGTCGGGGGTCCACAGGACCTCCGTTTCTGGTAAAACTTCGAACTGCGCGATCAGCGCGTCGAGCCGGCGGCGTTCACCTCGCGTTGGAACCGTTCCGAGGACACTTTACGGTGCGCTATAAAAATATCCCGTTTAGTTATTAAATGGGGTTTTCGTTCCGTTGGCTGCGACTAGTCTCGTGCAGTTTTCGCGACGGTGATCGGGTGAAACCTTGTGTCGCAAAGGTCGAGTGTCAGGGTGGAAAGGGTCGGTCTCCATCCGGTACGAGATAAGAGGGGGGGGGGAATAATCGCCGATCAATAAATCAGGGATGCAAACACCGCAAACAAATCAGACAATCAAACAAGTCACAACGTAACCAAAAAATTTAATTTTTGTGAAATCTGGCCTGTTGCAACCATCAAGGGTGATTCCTCCTTGTTTAACTTGATGATAGGCACCTGAATTAACTGGTGCCTTAAAGGTATGGAGTCGGGTGACCCAACGGTGCCCGCACAGGGATTGTATTGGGACGGCTGGACAGGAGGATACCATCGTGGGCCGGGTCCATGCTCGTTGGTCATGAGATACCCTGTTGTACGAAAGTCGGGCTCTTCAAAGAGCACACGCGATATAAGTTATGGAGACGGTTTACCTTGTTGGTAACCGCACGACTTTGTGGGACAACAGGGCAGGAGGCCACCGGCTCTGGTTATGGGGGTGGACCTAGCTGCTGTTATTGTCCAGGACTCACCCGGAGAGGGGCAACGATAACGGTTGTCCCGAAAAAAAAATGCATAATGGGTCAGGTGGATGACTTGAGTGGGTCGGCGAGCCCTATACGCACTACCTCCACGTGGAATTATGGTGTGGGCCCTCTGCGTTGTTGCCTTGTTCGATGGCTCTTCAGACGTCACCTTTACCTCGGGCTGATTGCCTGGCTTGGACCGCCTACTCCGGTAGTGGGAGGTGGGTCTGCTTCACCGGCTAGTCGCGTACCATGCAGGAGTACATAGGGCAGGCACTACAGGAAACAGGAGTTTTGCCGTCAGCCAAAGCTGACGGCAAACATATGAAAAGCTGACGGCAAAGGCTTTGCCGTCAGCTCCACGACGACAAACCTGTTGTCAGCTCATCAGCCGGCAGTGAGCTGCTTTGCCGTCAGCTCAAGATCGACCGACGGCAAAGCCTTTGCCGTCAGCCTTTTTGTACTGGCTGACGGCAAAGCCGCTCGTACGGCCAGCTCTGACTTAACCCCGTGGGCTGAGTTAACGGCGTGCATTGCCGTCAGCTAGCCGTCTGGCTGACGGCAAAGCCCTTGCGTGGGCCCACATGTCAGCAGTTTGCCGTCGGCTTACGGTGGGCTGACGGCAGCCAGCCTACTCTTTGCCGTCAGCCGGTTGAAGGCCGACGGCAAAGACGTGACCAAATGGTCACTGCCACAGCCCAGATTGCACAGGTTGCCGCCACGTGTCCGCTTTGCCGTCAGCTTGCTAACGGCAACGCCGTTGCCGTCAGCAACCTGACGGTAAAGCTCTCTGTATCTATCTTTTTAATTTCTTTTTCTTTAATTCCCTGCATATAAACAATAATATATATATATATATGTACATAATGCCATCCACAACTCATAAATACAATCAGAATGCTATCCACAAGTCACATATACAAAAGAAGCCATCCACAAGTCATATATTCAAAAAGAAGCCATCCACAAGTCATATAAACAAAAAGAGCCATCCCCATGTTTAAAAAAGCAAGTCATCTCCATGTATAAAACAACAACTCCAAGTTTAAAACAACAAGTCATCATATATACAAAAGGAAAATGCCCAACATGATATACATCTACAAGTCATCTCCATCCTAACATACTATATCTACAACAAAGAAGCATCCATCCATGCATAAAGGCAAATCTGCAAAATGAAAACATAATCATATGTTACATACGGAAAAGAAGAAATCCAAAATGATGAAAAGATGAAAATAAAAAGGAAAAATAAGAACAAGGAGAAGAAGAGTAAGGAGAAGAAGAGGAAGAATAAGAATAAGATGAAAGGAAGAAGAGAAGATGGAGAAAAAGAAAGAAGAGAAAAAGTAAGAATAAGAAGAACTTTTCTTCTTTTACTTTCTTTTTCACCTCTTTCTTCTTCACTTCTTTCTTTTCCTCCTATCCTTCTTCTTATTCTACAATACTTGTTCTTCTTAGACCTCAAGAGCTAAATATATCTCATTTTAGATCTAACTATGTCATTAATTCATTTTTGAGCTTTATATGCGAAGTATAAGTCATTTTTAGGTTTATAAGCCACTTAAGCTAGTGAATTCATTATTGAGCTTTTATAAGACAAGTATAAGTCATTGTTGAACTTACTAAGCTTATAAAATCTAATTTGAGCTTTAAAAGCTTATAAAGCCAAGTTTGAGCTTTATAAGCTTATAAAGTAACTATTGAGCTTTTAGAAGCCAAGTATAACTCAATTTTCATCGAACTACGCTATTAACATCATTTTTCAGCTTTATGAGCTTATGAAGTCATTGAGGAGCTATTATAAGCCAAGTATAATTCATTTTTTAGGTTTACAAGCTTATAAAGCCAAGTATAAGTTTTATAAGCTTATATAGTCATTTTTAGCTTTTATAAGCCAAGAATAAGTAAATATTTATGTAACTAAGCTATTACTACCATTATTGAGATTTATGAGCATATAAAGTCATTGATGAGCTTTATGTAACTTACCGGAGGCCACCTCAAGGCTGAGAAGCGCCGCCACGTGGGTTGCTCGGGGATTCACTAGGAGATTCTTGTGGGTTGTGAGATGCAGCTCCGGAATTATGCTGCAACAAAGGATGAGTTGCAATGTGGTAAGCATGATGACACTTGATGGTATAAGACCAGGATATATTGATCATTGAAAGAAACTTACCATTCTGGGAGGAGAAACGATAGGCGTCGGCATCGGTGGAGGGGTAAGACCTTGCTTCTCCCACATACTCTGCGAGTTAGTTTTTGAGGACTCAAGCATATTAGCAAGTAAACCAAACATATGCATATGCATTCTTGGAGGATATATGCAAAAGTAGTAACTTACCGAGAAGAGGTCGTAGATGGCCTTCGTCTGGGCATTATTGCGTGCCCTCTCCTCCTCGAGTATCCTCTGGGTCCTCTCCTCCGCCAGCCGGTCCCTCTCCGCAAGCTGCTCCGACAACATCTCTTGTGTCGCTTGTCTCTCCCTCTGAATGGCGTCCTGCGAACACTCAACAATATAGCAATTATTGTCATCATCGCTACGTAGTCTAAAGAACGGAAAGAAAAATTGAGATAAAGTTATACCTGGATAGCAATGTCCACTGGCCGCGGGCGAGGTCGTACAGCAGGAGCGGAGCTCATTTTCCTCGCCTTGATCTGAGGTAGAGTCTCCGGGCAATGTACGAAGCCATTGCACATGGAGGTGCTGCCATGATGCTTACCGCCACCAGAAATCATCAAGGCCTCCGGATCCATCTCCTCCTCGCTCGGGTCAAACTGAGGACCGCGTAGCTCTTTCGCCACCTCAGAATAAGCCATCATCTTGTGGTAGGCTTCAGCGCTGGTGTACACCTCAACACCGTCGCCCTCGGAATATGCCGTCACCGTTTTGTACTTTCCCTTATGGGCCATGGCAAATGAGCGAAATCCCTTAGGCACAGGCTGATTATGGTGCTTCGCCTACAATGAAAAGCAAAGAAAAGGCATGAAACAAATCAATTGATTAATGATGAAAGGACATGAAACTTAAAACAAAAAGGCACATACCCATTTTTTTGCGTACTCGTTGACGTTGAGATTGCCTTGGTGGTGTGCCACACCTACCATTTGTGCACGCCTAGCCTTGGCGCTTTTGTGGGTGGACAGCCAGGCATCACTGAGCCATTTGTCCACTATCGCCTCAAAGCAATACATCTTATTTGCACACCATCTCAGGGGCGCCTATGAATTAATAATCTTATAAAGTCATTGAATAACTTTTTTAAGCCAAGTACAAGTCAAGTTTTATGTAACTAAGCTATTATTATCATTTTTTAGTTTTACAAGCTTATAGAGCCAAGTTTGACCTTTATAAACTTATAAAGCCAAGTTTGACACTTATAAGCTTATAAAGCCAAGTTTGAGCTTCATAAGCTTATAAAGAAAAGTTTGACACTTATAAGCTTATAAAGCCAAGTTTGAGCTTCATAAGCTTATAAAGAAAAGTTGGAGCTAACTAGGCCTTACTTATAAGTGTAGGAATTTGAATTAGTTAGTAATTTACCTCCAAGTATTCTTCCTTCTTAAGGAAAACTTTTCTACACTTCTAGGAATTTGAATTAGTTAGTAATTTACGTTGGACAATTCGAAAGAATCCAATTATAAATATGCAAATGAACGCATATTTATAAATGGAATCTTTCGAACGGGAGACGCATATGGGTTACGTGACTTGCATGAGTTGAGAAGGAAAGAACTAGCTACGCCTATCTTCTAGGTAGGGTGAAACTAGAGGAGGGAAAGGCACACAGATGTGATAAAATACAAGTGTGGCAATAAACCACACAAATGCCACCTAGCTTAGAACAACTTGGGTTCTTGAGATTAGGATATGCTTTCTCAATTTGATAAAAAGGACATGATACATCGAGCATTGTATTTGGAGACAATAGGAAGGGAAAGGGGGTTTGTCAAGGTGGTTGTTACTAATGATATCTATGTATAGAATGTTATGCTAGTCCAATATCCATACTATAATCTTATTGGTTTGGGGGAAGGTTGAAGGCAAGCTACATGTTGTAATATTTTCAAAAGAAAAAAGGAAAGTTTGAAATAATTTAATCACTTGTTATTTACAGGTTTACATGTTGTAATATCATCTGCCCTACTTTTCTTTTCATTAATTTCACTTTACTAAGAAATTGTTTTACTTACTAATAAATTATTTCTTTCTTTCCCTTTACTTTGATTCTAACATAATTAAACTTACTAACTAACTAAATAATAATAGAACAAAACTAACTAAAAGATTCTGCCAAACTAGTAGTAACAACCCTAGCTATAACAACTAACAATAACCAAACCAGATTCTATATATATATATATCTAACCTTAACTAACCTAACAACTAAAAATAACTAAAATTACTAACAACTAATTTCTTACAAGAACAAACAATGAACAGAAATCTACACTAACAGATGTAGATCTACACTAAGCTAACTAAAATTCCATGCCACTAAGAGATCTACACTAAGCTAATTAAAATCTAATTAAACAAATAAAAAAATGGGCAACCGTGGGTGGACGTGGGCTCACCGGAGAGCAGCGGCGGCAGCGGCCCGGACGAAGTTCGGCGGTGGCGGCCCGGACGTAGTGCGGCGCAAGGGGTGCAGCCTCTCCGCTGGCAGTGGCGGCGACGGCCCAGACGAGGCGGCGGCGGCGGGCTGTACCTGCAGAGGAGTAGAGGATGAGCGGGATAGAGAGAGAGAGAATGGGGAGCGGGGGAAGGGGCGGTCGGGGTGGCCGCGGCTCACCGGCGATGGCGGGAAGACGCGGTTGGCGCGGCGGGGGAGCTCTGATGGCGGCGGCGGCTTGGAGGGGAGGGGTTGAGAGCGGGCTCGAGCGGGGTGAGAGAGAGAAGTGGCGGCTAGGTCTGCCCGGGCCGAGATAACGGCCCGCCGCTTGGCCGTCAGCCAGCTGCCTGGTGGGGTCTGCGAAAACGTTTTCGTTAGTGGGGCTTTGCCGTCAGCTGTTCTGCGTGTTGTCGTCAGCTAACTGACGGCGTTGCATGGGCTAACGGCTAAAGTTTCTTTTGCCTACATTTGTTTCTTTGCCGTCAGCATTTCTACTAGCTGACGGCAAACGATCCTGTTTCCTGTAGTGAGGAGGTCGAAAGTCCCTTTGTACTTAGGATTTAGACCGACGAATAGCCTCTCTGTTGATCTTGAAGGATGGACTTCAGCGTATCGGATAGCCTCCGTGGGGCATTCCCTAACAAGGTATACGCCACCCTAGATATCCAAGCGTGTAGGGTAACAGTAGTGGAACCACTGCAGGGAAGATAATCTATTCGGATAGCCGTGTCCACGGTAACATGACGCTTTATGCTGAAGTCAGACTCTACTAATACAAACTACTACTACTAAACTGATTGGTTCCGGGTTTTCTTCCTCGCAAGGAATTCGAGGAAGGATTCTCGGAGGCATTGCTATTTGTTAATAATTACAACTTATTATTATACAATGCTGCAGCAACTTCTGCTGCATTGTTACTTTATGCTTTATATAAACTGTTGGCTATTCTCTTCTCATCCTTCAAGAACCGTCAGAAGATGCTAGTCTTCGATAAGCCGAGCTTCTCTTCCTTATTCTGATTTTCTGCAATTCAGTCCACCATATATAGCCTCCCCTTTCCATTGATACAAATGCATAAATGCTTAGTAATGGACGTAAGACTCGCAGGTATGCTAGATATTCACCCTTGCTTTATTTCCCCCTTTTTTTATATACCCGACCAGTTGCTGCCATCAGACGTTAGAGCCTAGGAGCAGGAGATCCCCGATGCCGACCACCGCAACATGGAGATCCCCGACGACCAGGAGTAGTTTGGAGGTTCGCAGGAAGGAGGCCTCTCCTTTTCGGTCGTTGTTGTTTTTGTGCTAGCCTTCTTAAGGCAAGTCATGTGTACCTTGTGTCTGTACTTAGATACTATTGCTTCCGCAAACTTTGTGCTCTCGAGCTGTTGTATTCGAGCCATCGTTGCCCCTGGCTTGTATTAAACATCTTGTACTATTTTATTTGTAGAGTTGTGTTGTGCTATCTCACCGTGAGTGCCTGATCTCGATCGTGTACCTTGTGTGTATTATTATAGTACACGGCTCTATTTTGGGGGCGCCACAAGTTGGTATCAAAGCCGAATACTTGTAGGACACCCCCTTCCAACTCCTTGGTCGAAGTTGAGTCTAGTATTTGCAGAACTACTTTGCTAATAGTGTCGTGTGGCTTATCGGCCCACATCGCAAAATGGGTGGCATTAGGATCTTTTACTCCGTACCTTTACTCTGGGACTCTGCTCTCTCTTCCTTTTCACGTTAAAGATTTTTCTAACAATAACTCTAGGATCTCGCACCTCTGTCTTTCCGGAGAGCCCTTCAAGCAAGATGATCGCTTGCTTCACCTGAAGATTTCAAAGATTACTCTCCGATAAATTCCCGAGAACCTACGTGTTCATGACCTTTGCAATCCCCTTCCACCGATAAGTCCGTATGGATAATTGCATCCACGTGTTGATCTAGAAATCATAATTCCCTTGTACTTCAGCATCAAATTGTTCCGATGCTTCTATCACCCGATGCCTTCGCATTCTTTCTCCTTCTGGTTGAGTGCCGATACTCATTTCAGATTCTTTGCGAACTACCCGACCTTTGGTGGATGATTATCCGACTAATCTTACATGGCTTCATCCATGTGTGAGTTGGATTCATCATGTGAAACACTATCGATGCCCCTCGATGATTTGTATTATCATCGACAACCTCAGTTGACTTCCTGCCAATACAACTTGGTCGTGTATATCATACTCTACTTTCCTTGGGAAGGATATACACCTAATGCATGTATATAACCACCTTTTCCTTCCCATTGGTCTGTTTAACCTTTTCTTGCGAGCCTTAAAACCTAAGTAGTGATAATTCCCCTACTTATGTAAACACCTCAGTGCACAACCTCGTCAGTAACACCTTGTTGCCATTGTTGATGAAATTTTGGTAACCACCGGGACGAGAACCTTGCCAATTTGTCTGCCTCGTATTAACTAGCAGGAAAATGGTTCTCTTTGTCCACTGCTCCTGGTACTGATGTTGTTGCCGACATAGCTCATGAGTTGTTCTCTAAACATCCTTGCATCGTGATTGCGTAATATGCCACCGCTCTAAGCCACAGTTCCACAGGATCGAAACCTGACTCTTTTGTACATCCCCGCTCCCAAGGTTATTCCTCGTGCTTGGCCTCGTATACAATTCACGAGTCATATATCTTGTGATCTTCAGTCCAATATCAGACTCAATGCTTATGCCTGATGCTCTGGACCCTTTTCCATCATATGTCATCGACACTGAATGCTTGCTTATCCGCTTAAAAAATTCTCATACCTTCTTTTGTTTCTCTCCATGTATTCCCCTGAGTTTAAACTCGGAAGATACTTTTTACCCCATTCCCTTGGACAGCCTCGGTTGAATAACCTGGTACCGATCCAACTCCCCTTAAGTTTTCCTCCTAGCCTACCCATAAGTACGATGAAGAGCCTGAATGAAAGATGACAACTCATCGAGATGCACTAATGCAGAGAAATGAAGACATCAACGAAATGAATCAACCTCTTCGAGAAGAGCAAACAAGACCAAGAAGACTCATTAAAATACGAAACTGAAACATTAACCCTTACACTACATTTTAATTCTCGGGACGAGAATTCTTTGTAGTAGGGGAGATTTGTAACACCCTCAGTGTCAAGCAATAGTAATATTTTTGTTAGTGTCAAGTCCTAGTAATTAGAAAGTAATTAATCACCTTGATCATGCCCCGAATCAAATTCAACTTAATTGCATGGATTAAAAACAAAGTGAAAATTAAACTTAAACTAAAAATTGTGCAATTTTTTTTATTAAATGTCTAGAAGTCAGTAGGTCATAATAAAATAGAAATGGTATTTTACTACCTTGTTTAAATATTTTAAACAATTCAAACAACAGCCAACTCAGTCCTTAATAATCATGTATTATTTAAATAAAATCCAAATTATTTTATTAGGCCCCCAAACTTTTTGTAGCATTGCTAGATAGGGCAATACAAATAATGGAGCAAGTCTCATAAATTACAAAAATCCTAATGTGACTAAACAAACAGAAACATAAAAGAAAAGACAAAAACAAAAAAAAGGGCAACAACCTATTCTACGCCCAGAGCACCTGGTTCCCCCTCCCCCCACTGGGCCGGCCCACTCCCAACTACCCTCCTTCTCATTCCCTATTCAACTCACCTCGCTTTCGCCACCAGAGTGCACGCCACCGGCGATGGTAAACGTGTCGGCCATCCCGCGGCTCCCCGGCATGGTCAAGTACCCTGAGCCCCTGAAAATACTAGCCGCCCCATTCCCCCTGCTTGTAACAGCCCAGTTTTCATAAAAATTAAAATTTTTGTTTTCGGTGTGAATTGTTCGATTGTCTGATTGTTTGCGGTGTTTGCATCCCCGATTTATCGATCGGCGATTATTTTCCCCCTCTTATCTCGTACCGGACGGAGACCGACCCTTGCCACCCTGACACTCGACCTTTGCGACACCGGGTTTCACCCGATCACCGTCGCGAAAACCGCACGAGACCAGCCGCAGCCAACGGAACGAAAAACCCCGTTTAATAATTAAACGGGTTATTTTTATAGCGCGCCGGAAAGTGTTTTCGGAACGGTTCCAACGCGAGGTGAACGCCTCCGGCTCGACGCGCTGATCGAGTAGTTCGAATTTTTACCCGAATCGGAGGTACTTCGGACCCCCGGCGGTCAGAAACGTGAGCACCGCGCGCGTGAGAGAAAAACCGGGGATGTTTTCGCAAACTGCCATCCACCGAGGCTATATAAAGACCACCACACTCCCACCCATTTCTAGGGTTTCCCTAGCACAAAATTTGCAGCACCCCCTCCACTTTGCCCAGTTTTGCCTCCCAGATCCCGGATTTTTCGGACCGTTCGATCCCGCGATCGGACGCTCCGATCGCGCCCTGACCTCTCTCTCTCCTACCTCTCCTCCAACCTCTTGCCCATGGGCACGCAGCCGCCGCCGTCGGCTGCCGACCACCGCGCGCCGTCCACCACCTCTCCTCCGCGCCCTCCTCTCACCATCTCCTCTCCTTCCTCCCCTCCTCCTCACCTCTCCTCTTTTCTCTCTCCCGCAGGCAGCCCCGCAGCCGAGCGCCATGGACGCCAGGAGCCGGAGCTCGCGCCGCCGCACTGCCCTGGCTCCCCGTCGCCGCCATCAATGGATCCGGCCGCCAGCCGACCTGCCGCGCCCGCCGTGCCCCTCGGCCTCCTCGTCACCTCGCCGGCGCCAGCCACGGTCGCCGGAGTCGCCGGCAGCCGTCTGCCCCCTCGCTGGGATCCCGATCGGGATCGGGAGGACCCGGCCACCTCCAACCGCCGCCTGGGCTGGCCTGCCCAGGGCGGCCCACCAACCCCAGCGCCCCAAGGCCCAGCGGCCTGCCACGCCTCCAGGCTGCCTTGGGCCGAAGCCACTTGGGTGAGAGGCCCAAGCCCTTTTTTTCCTGAGACTGCTGAATTGCTAAGTCTTTTTTATTTTTACTGCTGTTAACTTTTTGTGACGTAAATAATGATCAATCCGTAGCTCCGATGAACGTGCCCCGAAAACGAAAGTTGCTCAGTTTTGCGTGCTCTAGCATTCGTATGTAGAAAGTTTTTGCATTTGAGGTCATCTTGATTGTGTAATTGTGTGTTGAAGTGGGCATCAGGCCGTTAAACTGCTTTTAATTCCTGTTATTGTGTTGCTGTTGCGCAAACTGTTATTTTGTTGCAACTTCGGTCGACGAGTGTGTCGCGACCGTTTATCGGAATTGATTGATTCCAATTTGATATTGTTAAGCATCATGTCTACTTTCATCCCATGTATTGCATTGCCATGATATGCTTGCTGGTCATATAGATTTTGAGCTCCAAAGTTGCTATGCTGCTGTTTTTGACAGCCACCTCTGTTTTTCTCTAAGTCTGTTACTTTGCGATGCCATGTTGTTTGCTTAATATATTTTGATCTGTGATGCCTATTTGCATGATTCTTGTTTCCATGCCTTACTTTTCATGTCTAGTTTAATTTCATATCATTTGTGAGCATGTTTGCATTCATTATGTTGTTTATGCAATGCTCTAAAGTGTGCTTCCTGATGTTGGCAGTTTGTGCCCGCAACTTGTTCTGCTTGTATCTTTTTCACCATAACTCCATTTGGGGTGTTCTTTATATGTAACTTGATTAGTTTTTCATGTACTTTGTGTTTATGCTATTGTTTGCTGCTGTTAACCAACCTAAAATATGGTTTAGGACAGAACAGTACCAAATCCGTTAATCATCGTGCGGCACTTAGTGTTATGCCATGTTTAGGTTGTGCCTCACTTAAATTGACTAGCATAGATAGTTTACTTTGTGCTTCACCTCTTGACTTGTTCATGTGCCTTGCCATGCTTGCTTGAGTTTCCATGTTAATAACCGTTGGTTGATCACCTGTAGCTAAGCAACTTGAACCGCTGTAAACGTGCGGTATTCGTCGTGTGTGACCGATACCCCACTTAAATTGTTAGTAACCGTTCTCGACGATAGATCCGTATCGCGTTGTCGTGCCTTGTGTTGTCTCTTTGATATTGTATTGCTCCGTAGTAATAGTGGTGCACCGTTGATTGCTTTCCAGTGTTTGCTTCTTGTGTGCTTCCGCGGGTACCTCTCGGAGACGATGCGAGCGTGCGATCGACTACACCTTCGGAACCCGACTTATCAACAGGCAAGGACTATGCATTACTTATGATCCATTCTATTTCAACCAGCGGTTTGCATGCTAGTCTAGGTTAGGTTCGATGTTTGATCCTACCACATGTTTACAGCCTCTTTCAAACCGATACAGCCATGTCCCCTCCCAGCAAACCTTGTACTGCTATGTTACTATTGCTCGTTGCTCAGCCCCTGCTTAGTATGCATGCTTAGGATGCTACGATGTTACCCTGTTACTCTTTGGGTTGGGATATCACCTTATTATATTGTTGTTGATGATATGATTATTATAAATGTTGACTATATTCGATGAAGGATGGAAGGTCTAGGCTATCCCGCCCCGACGCTTTGTTCCATTCGAGTCACCTAGGATCCGAGTTCCGGCTATTGGTTCTAAGACTGAGCGTGCCTAACCGCGTGTGGGATTTTATGGGGTCCCCTTTTCTTACCTACCTAGCTTCAAACATTTCTAGTGGTGTCCCAAGCTGATTTACCTTTTGAAACGTGTGTGTGACTGGTCCGCGGCCGGCAGATTTCAAACAACTTGGGCCAGCGGAGACATGGTTTCTCTTGTTGGTCCACCCCAGGGAGCTAGGGGGTTGTCCACATCTGTTTGGGAAACCTATCCGACCTCGTCCAGACGGTAGAGGCCGATTCAAGAGCACGGCCGGCTTTTGAGTTGGATGTCGACTCACCGGGGGCCACCCGGATTTGTTCGTTGTTAGCTAGAGGGACCTGTCGTTCCGGATCTCTAGGGACTAAATCATAAAATGGTTGCCTATCATGGGTAGCAACACAGAGAGATGGGCGTGCGTGCGGAGCGTTGTAATGGGTAGTTGGTACACCCCTGCAGGGTTAAATCTTTTCGAGAAGCCGTGTCCACGGTTATGGAAGACTTGAGACCTAACTACTAGGAGAAAGGCTAGTAGTAGCGCCCCCTTTTGGCATATCAGTAGCGCCCTAGGGCGCGCTACTGCTAGCACACTACAGCTAACTTGTAGCAGTAGCGCGCGTACGCACCCGCTACTACTACACCAGTAGCGCCCCCCCCCCTTAGAGCCCGCTACTACTAATACCAGTAGCGCGTATAGGTAACAGGGCGCTACTGGTATTTATTTTTCAGTTTCTGTTTCTTTTTCCCATCGTATTTTTGCTGTATTTGTACAGGTATTATACAATATAGTCTCATACACATACACATGTTTTCTACAGAGTACAAATCTCATCATATCATACACATACAATAATCTGATGACCTTATATATATATCATCATGATCTCTCATATCCAACACAAATGATGTATCTCATCATGTCATCTCTAAAATAGCGATAGAAGTTGTCACAATATCTTAAATACATGCAAATACAAGCAAGTTTTATCATCCATCTAAACTATGATATATACTAGAAGAGCGGTCACTATGAGGAAGAGTGAAATTATGTAGTAGCTCATGAAGCGCCGCCTCCGATCTTCCTCTCGCGCTAGCGTAAATCTCAAGTAACTAGCTTCCGCTTCCTCTTTGGTATTAAACCCTCTTTGGCTGCCGCCCGGGAACCGGTGCACTTGGGCCTGACACTCTGGCCACTCATCGTACACTCCTGGAACCTTCCCTATGTACACGGCATAGCACTTCTTCGCCATCGATGATCTATGTACCTATTAGAGATGGATATTCATTACAAGAATTCAACAATAGTACACAACATAATATACTTGAGCAACACGAAGACAAAAAGTTAGTGAATAGATGCAACATAAAGTAACATACATAATATAATATACACACGTTGTTCATTGTACCCCAACTAATTCACTAGCTAGCAAGTGTTACGCAAGTAGTTCAACATGACCGTTAAATTACATCAAAAAGGATTCATATCGCTTCCAAAAGTATAAATTCAACCGAGACATCATCATCGGCATAGTCAATACACTAGAACTTCCATCCATCCATATCTGGGAGGACGCACCCTAGCTTATTTAACGGCGTAATGTCCAAAAGATGCATTCCTACGCGAGTTTTAACAACAGCTCGCGATATTGGGCCGTGGTAGAACATCCCCTTCTTGTCGACGACTTATTTCATGATGATGGTTGCAATATCCTTCAGGATGCGAAAGAAGTCATCTCTTACTTTATAATCCGGTTCGGCTAAGATTTTTGCCCATATCATGATATGATTGTCATCTTTGCTTGCCATGCGAAGACGTTGCTGATCCTTTCTGAACTCCATCATGAGATGGATGACATAGTATCCATCATTTGTACTTCCTTCCGGTTGATGGATACTGCAGAAGTTGGTTTTATGCGAGAAACACGGCGCGCCCTTCTTCGTGACTTTTTCTCGATGTGGCCACCCCTCATGCCGAAGCCCTGAAGAGCGGAATCCAGAAGACTCATTACTTTCGTGTAGTCTTTCCTTTTGAAGTTCCTAGACGAGTCGAAATACACGGCATGGGAGACTCGCGGGAAAAGAACGATAAGGACGGCGTGCCCCTCGCTGCGCAAAATAAATGCACCTCAAATTAGCTAGCCTCCATATGAGCAAAGGAATGATTGAAATGTAAAGGCAATCGGGCAATGACTTACATTGGATGATAAGGCACGAGAACCATTTCCTTCTCCTTATTCATCAGCATGAAATTTTCGATGTACTCCCTAGCAGTTTTAAGTTCATAGTGACCGAGCGACAAGAAGGACTCATGCATGTAGTATGGATCTGCCACCGCGATTTGCGAGATTTCCTCTCTTTTGATGACAAAGCTCATATGGAGCGCAAAAAGGCGGACGATCGTAAAATCGAGCCGCCTAGTGAGGAACATCTCAAAGATGTGATCAAACCGCAGGAAGAACACTTCCGCAGGCGCCGTGTCGACGTAGCCCATGCCCGGAGGCACACGCACCGCATAAAGTGGATATCCTGGATCCTTCGATGCGAGATCCCCTGATATGCTCTCCTGAGATCCGCGGAGTACATGGTCGTGCAGTCTCCTGTCGATAGTACAGGGTCGTGCAGTCTCCTGAGATCCCCTGATATGCTCTCCAGCGGTTTCGGCGGGAGGATCGGCTCGCCCGCGACATGGATCAACGCCGTACCTTTCATCGGTACACGGTCTGCAAAACCGGTTGGCGGAACCGACTTGCTGCTAGAAGCATTGAAAGCCTTTTTGGCAGCTAAGTCTTTCCTATTCGGTCTCTTCCTCGGCTTCTTCTGGGGGAGAGGTTGTGATGATCCTTTCATAGCGCCCTTGATCGCCAACCCAAGTGTTGACGGGCTGAGCAAGGGTTGTTCATGCTGGTTTGAGGCGGCATCTGGAGGCGTGTCCTGCAAGGGTTGCACGAAGAGAGACTTTTTTCACTCATACCTAGGATGCTCCTGCTCCGACAGAATATCCATCTCCTCGTCCACATGCTCCTTATTGGCCGAGTCATATGGCTGACTCATCATTTCTACTTCCTGATTAATGAAGGCGGTGTTGAGGAATTGCATAGGGTCACCATCCTCGTCCATGTCAACATCCATTGCTTGCTGGAGCACGGGGGAGAAATCACAATCCACTCTGCTTGGACCGCCTTCCTCGCGTCGCTCGCCGCTCTCACCCAGCATAACAGGCGGCGCTAATAATTGCGGAGGCGGGGTGGTGGTGTTCATACCTTCTTGGGGATGTGTTGTCGTTGGTGTGGTCATCACGGCGGCCGACTCGACACGAAGAAGACCCTTCGGCCATAGGATGAAATAGCCCTTGCGGTCTGCAAGCCGCTTAGGGGTCTCGTCTTCCTCTCCCCCGAGTTGTACCGGAGGAGCCAAATCCTCGTGGCCCGGTTTGACACTCGCCATGGAAACCTTGAAAGTGGTATTGGGCATCTGCATGGTGTGGATCATCCGATCCGTGGGATTTATTATCGTTGCCTTTCCCACATCCACTGTCTGGCCATTGATCATGTATAGTAAGGTGCATGGGGTTCTCTCGGCCTGCGAAAACATGTCTACGGCGTCAGACATCCAAAAGGCAACAAAAAAGGGATATATTATAGATATGTTGGTGTGACGCGTAATTACCGTGAGGGCGTCGAGCTCAGCCAAAGGCGAAGGCCTGCCTAGCACGCCAGAGACAGAGGACGGGCTGCTTTGAGCGGCTAATGGAGCATGTCCGGATGCGAGAGAAGGCCCCGCTGGTGCGATGTTCACCTAGTTGCTCCCGACGAAGCTAGTACGGGGAAAATCCGCTGCCATTTTGTCAGGATTTTGCTTCGTCCACTCGATGACAGCCGGGATCAAGGATGAAACCGAAGTTGCGAACTCATCTCTACAGGAAGCTAAAGCTGCATTGACTGCTGACTTGATCATCTCTTGTTTGGTCGCTTGTTCGGTCTCAGCTGCTTTTTTCTCAACCGCAAGCTTCACCTTCTCGTCGATGTTGACCTGACTAAACTTCCTTATCTTCCTTTTGGCCTCAGGGTCCTCGTGGTAGTAGTGCTTCCACTGGGCACCGTCTCCGACACCGTGCACACGTCCATGTTGCGGCCGAGTGTCCAAAGGGAGGCCCTTCATTATGTTCAAGGCCCGGTTGAGATGGGTGTCCCACTTGGGCCTCATCGTCGACTGAGACG
The DNA here is from genome assembly GCA_950022295.1 of Bromus sterilis. Taxonomy (NCBI): domain Eukaryota; kingdom Viridiplantae; phylum Streptophyta; class Magnoliopsida; order Poales; family Poaceae; genus Bromus; species Bromus sterilis. Next base: position 149,143,477 of record OX465596.1, on the reverse strand, counting down.
ATGGGTCGCTTTCGGCATCAAGCTTGTGTTGCTCTTTCTGCGAAAGAAACGTGGACCATTTACAAATGTTACTACAACGTGTATTCTGACTTGATGAGAAGCTAATATAAGGTGGAAAAAAAATATTACCAGTAATCTCATCAATTCCCTCGTGGGCGCATCCGTGGACCAAACCTTTTTCTTCGAGTCCCACTTGTAGCGGGCCCTGATGAAGTCATACTCCTGGGGGTCGGTGAACTCCGCCAAGGGGTCTGGGATCCCCACGGCTTCACGTTCCGCGTCATCCTTTTCCCATATGGGCCTTTTGCCAATGTAACCACGGCTTCCGAGGCGGTGTTTCCCCGTGTTCCTTTTCTGAAGCCCCTTGAATTTCGCGGACCTAAGCTTGGCTTCGTCGGTAGCGCAAGTGTCCTTGAATTTTAAGAACTCAGCTTCCGTAAGTGATGGATTGTCCGCAAAAATCTTGGACAAAGGTTTGTTCTTCTCAATCAATCGTTTAACCCTCACTTTCCACGCGGACAATGCGTTGCTGAACTTGACCATGGCGGCGGCGTTTATGTCAGTCATGGCATCATCATCCCACGGAGTTTTGCTCTCATCCCGATCCGGGAACTGGAATCTGTTGTGCAGCTTCGTAAGGAGTAAATGTTCCATATTTGGTATACTCCTCAAGTCATAGTCGTTGATGCTCGCGGTTTCCCGTAGGATGCATCCGACTTGGTTGCCGTAGCACCTGCGAGCTTCCGCCGGCGCTATTGGCTCGAATTTGCCAGCATGCACCTCTGTCACTAGCAGTTTGTCGGTGCCGAGCTTGTTTGGTTTTCGTACCCTCTCCTTCTTCTTATTTGCTGGTTCATTAGCGGCTTCAGCGCCGCCGGTGTCGGTGGCGCCGGTGTCAGTGCCATCGGTGCCATCAGTAGTGCTGTCGGACTCGATTTCGGCGTCCGTCGCACTAGCGGCATTTGGACCTTTGTCTCGTAGCTTAGAAGACATATGGTCGAGGAAGGCGTGTTCATGCTGCTGGTAGTCAAAATCTTCATTTGCACCGGCTTCGTCGTTGGTCGACATGTTTCCTACGATATATTTAGTCTCCAAGTTTAATTCTGAAACTATAAAAAAAGGACTAAATACCGTCCTATCAAATACTGGGCACTCAATATGTCATACTTTGTAGCACAAGTCATGTCGAAATTCACGGTAAATTTTGGCATGACCTTTGCTAAAAAGTGGACATATCGGGAACCTGAAATTTGCCGGAACGGAAATAAATCAACATTCCGGCAAAACATAGGCCCCTCGGATCCCTGCATATGGAAAAAAGAAGAAAATTCGTACACAATATCTTAAGCATATACCCAGAGGGTGGCATTGGCTAGTAGGATCAGCTGCAAAGCATTTCCAACAACAGCATGCTGTGCTCGTTGCATTTCACTGGTCCAAAGTTTGACATGGAACACAAGGAAAATTATCTACAACCAACTTCGTTAAATAAGAACTTTCAACTAAATATAAATCCGAAAAGATAAATACAAAAGTAGTTCGTTAAACAGCAGCATAGTGAAACTATAGGCTTAAAATGGTAGCATATTACGTTCAAATTAAACAAATGGTAGCATATGAAAGCATAGGGTGATAAGAAACAGGTATCTTCAATGCAAATGCAACTCCTATATCAGTACTTAAACAAAACCACATTCCTGCGCTACTTGTCACCAAAAGATATTATACCACCGATGGAGGCTTACCACAATGCAGTAAAGATATGAAAATCACAATGATGCAGAGATCGGGGATTTAACAACCTTTTCGAGGAAAAAAAAGATTGATTGATGATAGACTGAGAGTAAGTTTAACCTACATTAGCTTTAATGATTCCGATTTGGAGCTTTGGAACCTATATATTCATTCTAGGTAATCTTTTTGCCTCCATGTGAGGTTTCTGGTTGCTATCTTTTATACTTAGCCACACATTTGTTCACGTTTCATTCCCTCATTAAATTTGTAACAATGTGATTACACAGTGACTAAATAGTCATTTTAGTAACTCCTTGTATCAACTTCACTATCAAGACATTCATCACTGAACACTGAACACTAAGTATGCATATGTGGTACCCAATATAGCATTAATCTGACATGTTCATAACACCCATGACTCACGCCCTATTTGAAGCTAATTGGCTAATTAATATGAATTCAAGTCAAGTCTGTTGTGTTCTTCGATGGTATGCAGTGTCAAAAGAAAATTCATGGTCTTACAGTTTACCCATTGTGCTATGTTCCAATGTCTAGAGAGGGCATTGGGGTTATTAAACCACATTCCTGCATCATTACTGCGCCACTGTTGAAACTACCCTTGGAATCAAAGCAGAAGGAGGCTTACCGAGCAACCGATGGTGGCGGCGGCGGCTTGACGACGACGGCGGCCACGGAGGCGAGGCGACGACGGCGGCGGAGGCGCGGCGACGAGGGCGGGGAGGCGAGGTCACGAGGGCGGCGGAGGCGAGGCGACGAGGGCCGGGAGGCGCGGCGACGACGACGGCGGCCGGGGAGGAGTCGAGAGGGAGAGAGAGAGGGGAATGAAAAGAAGAAGGCCTGCCCGACCTGCTTAAGTGGAACTTAGCAGTAGCGGGTCATGTCAGCGCGCGCTACTTCTAAGGTTTAGCAGTAGCGCGCGCTGACAGGGCCCGCTACTGCTAAGTTTAGCAGTAGCGCGCTCTGACAGGGCCCGCTACTGCTAAAACTTAGAGGTGACCCGCTTAAGTTTAGTAGTAGCGCGCGCTGACAGGGCCCTCTACGGCTAAGTTTAGCAGTAGCCCGCTCTGACAGGGCCCGCTACTGCTAAACCTTAGCAGTAGCGCGCGCTGACATGGCCCGCTACTGATATTTCTGGCATTTTTTCCCCTCTTCCATTTCCTTTTTAATTTTTTTTTTGAACAACGACCGATACAATTTATATAATGTATATTTAACAGCGGAAATATATAATTTGACCGATCGATAACGCGGTTAAAGTGCAAGTATACAAAATAGATACATATAAAGATTACAACACACATTTAGTTTCTCAGCGTCGAAGACGTTTCTTAGTGATTAGTTTCTTTCCTTTTTTGTTCGTTTCCGAATAATTTAGGCCCTCGTTGTGACTTTTCCTTTTCCATGGAGTACGATCTTTCATATGTAATGTAGTCTTCATTCTTCTTTTGACATATGCTTCATCGTCGTCGTCATCTTCCCACATCGGGTTGCCGTACTGGTCATAGTCTTCTATGTTGGCGACTCCATCCATTCCGACGATGTTTCTTTTTCCTCTCCTTACGACAACACGGCTGGGATTGCTCGGGTCGGTTATGTAGAAACATTGTGTCACGTGCTTAGCGTGTATCCATGGCTCATTTTTGGCTATGACGTTCACGGTAGCGCTCTTGGTGTCGGGTATAGACATAGTAGTGAAATACCGGTTTTCTCTTTCGACATTCTTAGCCCATCTATCACGGAACATCGTCGCATTGTGTAGTCCAGAGTAGTTAAGCTCCCAGATCTCTTCGACCCTTCCGTAATATCTTTCAGTTGAGCCGTTGTTGTCAGTCATGCATTCTATCTTCACCCCCGAGTTCTGGAAATCACTTTTCATATCTCTGGCCTCCGTATAGAACGTGTATCCGTTTATATCGTATGCCTGATAGGTGAGGAAGTTGACAGCAGGGCCATGTGCTAAGGCGTATATGATCAATGCGTCTGTAGACCCCTCTTCCGGGGGATTGGCAAGAACATGCTCTTTGAACCAAGGCAAGAAAGTGGAGTTGTGCTCTCTAGTAACTTCGGCGTCCGTCTTGCGTAGGCCCTGGTCATGGTACTTCTTGGCGATGGTTTCTTTGTGCAGTGTCACGAAAGGGTCTACCACGTCAAGATGTTGTAGCATTACTAAGTTTGCCCTGTCAAAGTCATTGCGTCGATCCGAGTGGTCGACATGCAGTTCCCTCCGACCGTTGGTGTGACCTTCTCCTCCGAGCCTCCCATGGTGCTTGTTACCGAGAAAACCAACAACAGGGACGTCGTCATCTCCGTTGCTTAGATAATTCTCACAGAACGAGATGCACTCTTGTGTCAGATATCCCTGTACGATGCTTCCATCTGGTCGGGACAAGTTACGAACGAATCCTTTGATGACCCCAATCATCCTCTCGAACGGCATCATGTTGTGCAGGTATGACGGGCCAAGGTCGATGATGGCGTCCACAATGTGGACACACAGATGCACCATGACGTCTAAGAACGCGGGCGGGAAGTACATCTCGAGCTCACATAGTATGACAACAATCTCTTCCTGTAGCCTTGTGAGCTGCTTCGAACTGATCGACTTTCGAGAGATAACATCGAAAAAATTACAGAAACCAGTAAGCGTGTCACGGACGTGCTTGTCCATTATCCCTCTAAGGGCAACCGGTAGTATCTGCGTCATCATCACGTGATAGTCATGAGACTTCATCCCGCTGAACCTTTTTTTCTGCATGTCTAGATATATGCTTATCTTCCCACAGTAACCGGAACTAACTTTTATTCCGGTAAGACACTTGAAAAATTGATCGATCTCCTTCGTATTGAAGGTGAAGCAAGAAGGGGGGCAATATTTCTCTTCCTTCTTCTTTACTTTTTTGCCCCGCCTGCTGTCCCCCGCCTCTGTCTCCGTCTCTGTCTCGGCCGTTTTACGGGGCATGTGGAGATCTGCCCTTATTTCCAAATCTTCCAAGTCTCTTCTTGCCTTCGGCCCATCCTTGGTCTTCTCCCGCATGTTCATCAGTGTGCCAAGCAAACTCTCAAGAACATTCTTCGTGATATGCATTTGATCAAGACAATGAGGTGTATCGAGTTTGGGCTAGTACTCCAAGTCCCAGAAAATAGACCTTGTTTTCCATACCTTCAGCAGCGGCTCCAGTTTTTTCATCTTTCCAGGCGCGGGGCACTCTTTCCAGTTTTTCAGCAACTCATCAATTTCGGCGCCGCTCCTCTTACGTGGAGGTCCTCGATGCTCAGCCTCACCATTGAATAGATCTCCACGGTTTCTCCATGGGTCATTCTTCTCGAGCCATCTTCGATGCCCCATGTACACGATTTTCGCAGACCCACCATCTTTCGTTAGCTGCTGAGACGTTGTATCATCCATGCACCTCGTGCATCCGCAATATCCATGGCACACCTGGCCTGATACATATCCATAACCGAGATAATCGTGCACCGTCGTCAGCACTGCGGCTTTCATATAGAAATATTCTTTTTCTAAAGCATCCCATGTCTTGACTGGTGATTTCCATAACATTTCTAGCTCCTCTTTCAATAGCTCGAGATATAGATTAATACTATTTCCCGGCTGTTTCGGCCCTTGAATCAGAATGCTCATGTGTATGTACTTTGTCTTCATGCACTTCCACGGGGGAATGTTGTACATCCATACAAACACGGGCCATGTGCTATGGTTGGTGTTCTGCTTGCCAAACGGATTCATGCCATCTGAACTCACGCCAAGCATGACGTTCCTTGGATCAAGATGAAATCCATATTCAGCGTTCAACGCTCTCCACTGGCTTCCATCCACAGGGTGTCTCATCTTCGGATCATCTCCATCATCGGGCACCTTCCTGACCGCGTGCCACCGCATGAGCTCAGCTTCCTTAGGATCTACGAAATAACGCTGCAGCCGAGGAATGATCGAAAAGTACCATACAACTTTCTGAGGAGATTTCTTTCCGGCCTTCTTGTATCTATCAGCATTGCACACTGGACAACTGGTTTTTTCTGCGTTCTCGTTCCGATAAATGATGCAATCGTTGATGCATGCATGGTATCTAACGTGCGGCAGATCAAGAGGGCACACAATCTTCTTGGCCTCATCGATACTAGTAGGACAAAGGTTCCCCGGGGGAAGAACTGTCTTGTTTAGATACTTGAGATGATCATCGAGGCTTTTGTCGCTCCATTTGTTTTTAGCCTTCATCTTTAGAAGTTAGAGCGTGAAACTCAAGCGGGTCACCTCAGGAGCGCAACCATCATACAATGGAGTCTTCGAGTCTACCTCCAGTTGCTCCAACTTGGCCTCCACTCTACAACCAGCTCTGTCGCTAGTCGTCTTCTTGCGAAGCAGGTCTCGAACATGAGGGTCCCGCACGATTGAATTTAGTAGCGATGAAGGATCCGTCATGTCCGCATCTTCTCCGTCATGTTCGGTCTGATCTTCTCCGCCATTACCATGTGCGGCCTCTTTTCCGCCGTCATTTCCAGCGCCCTCTTCGTCTTCGGATCCATCAATCATCTCTTCATCCGCTGCCATGGGGTTATTGGTTGCACCGTCGATATCGTCATCATCATCTTCAGTTATCCATCGAGTATAGCCATCCATGAAACCATATCTAAGCAGGTGCACCTTCAAACGTCCACCCTTAAAGGGGTCCATCCAGACGCCTTCTTTGCATTTTCGACAAGGACATAAAATCTCCTTTTCATTTTTTTCAACCATGTCGTCCACTGCGGATCGCAAGTATCTATCCACCATCCTTCCACAGACCTTCATGGTCGCCTACGAGTTATACAAACAAAATATTATAACGACATGCATATGCATATCAAAGTCAAACAAAAATTCGGCATGACCTTCCTAAAAATAGGACATATAGAGTTTGCCCGAAATTCACCGAAACGGAAGTAAATCGACATTTCGGAAAAACATAGGCAAACTCTCATATCACACACCCATACACACACACACACAAATATTTTCATTGATGGAAAGCACAATTTTTTACTCACATCTCATGCATCCACGTACCTAGCTAGCTAGTAATTAATTAAGAGAGAGAGAGAGAGAAAGTATATACCTTTTGTTAAAATATCACACTTGGGAGAAGCTTGCACTAGCTAGTGAGGGAAAGGAGACAAAGGTGAGAAAGAGAGATAGCTAGATGCATTTATGCATGAGATGTGGTGGTGGAGGAGGAGCAAATTAGAAGTAAAGAGAGAGATATTGCATTAATGAAGATGGTGTGTAGTGCATTAATGGAGATGGTGTAATGCATTAATGGAGATGGACAAGAGGTAGGAGAAGGAATGAGGAAGAAGCAAGTGAGGAAGAGAGAGGAGGGGGGAGGGGGATGGTTGGTGGACAAGGTGGCTGCTGCGCATTACCAGTAGCGCCTGTACCGCTACGGCGCTACTGGTAAAGATAGTAGTAGCGGGCTTTCCAGGGGGGCGCTGCTACTAAAACTTGTCATCTGGGTTTGGTGGGGACCACCTTTACCAGTAGAGGGTCCGCATATGAGGCGGTACTGATACAGGCATATCAATAGCGCGCGTCCATATAGCGCGCTACTGCTAATTAGCAGTAGCGCCTGTCTTTAAAGGGCGCTACTGTTAAGCCTCTACCTATAAGCTACTCCTTGTTCATAGACAACAACAATTGAGATAATCTTATTATAAACTTGATCAACGTGTGTGTGTGCCTTGACTGCTTCTTCTTCGTCGGGATGCGAAGAGGAGGACAAGGATAGGATAGGTGTTATGTTTGCCTAGTAGTTGATAGCAAGACTTGTTGGAGGCGATTCCTCATCGAATGCTTGGCTTCTTACCTTACTCTCTAGATCGTTATCCACTTCATGAATGCTAGTGCGGCAGCAACCTCACCACTTACCCCTTCCTTACCGTAAACTACTAGTTGTCCTAGAATGACGAGTGATGAAGTCCTTGCTGGGTCAGATGACCACTACAGTTGGATGCGGAGTACCTCTGTACTCATGATACTACCCCCAAACTCTTTTTAGGGTTCTTGATCGACAACAGGTATGGTGATCGACGTTTCACGTGGAGACTCGACGACGACTAGTTAGGCGGATCCCGTCGGAGGGCCTGGACCCGTGTGGTTTTGGGGATCGATGTTTCTCTCTTTGCCAGTAGGCATCTGCTTGTAGTCTGTACTCAGACATATATCTTCCGCTGTTGTATTGTATTTGAGGCAGTTGTATGCCGATTGTATGAGATGTTGCATCCTTGTATCTGTAATGTTGTGATATCATGTTGGAAATCCGGGGCATATGACTTCGTCATATGTCGTGGTGGGACCGATATGTGCTTCGTCACCGGATCTGGATGGAAACATCTAGATCTGGAACAGTACCGCATATAGGGCCTTACACAGCTCCTCCTTACTCGCTCCGCTGCCCTCCCTCCCTCTCTGCTGCATGTCCCCAAGCTCAGCCCTGGCGGAGCCGTGGCTACGCCGTTGAGCCCGCGTGGTGTAACGACCCAATTCACACTGAATTGAAGTCTCTTTGCTCAAGTGCCAGTCCCTGGATCGAACTCGCTGGCACACACAGTATTATAGATGTATATCAAAGTACAAGTGCATCATTATTACAACGTATGATCCAGAGTAAATAAATAACAAGTTGCATAGCTCAAGGCTAGCTTATTCAATAAAAATATAGCGGAAGCAAAAGCAAATAACGTGGAGTCCCATCAACAGCCACATGCGAACATGCTGAGTGTAGACTCGCAACCCCTAAACGCTCCTTACTGATCGTCTGAAAAAAACCTGCAACACCGAAGGTTACAGCCCGACAACGGGTCAGTACATCTGATTTGTACGGCAAGTGACACGAAAAAGTTTATATAAAGGACCTACAACTACATGCAAGGTAAGTCAAAGGAAAGGCTTATGGTTTAGTTTTGCAGAAAGCCAATTTTCTCTTGAACTAAACTAGTCAAAATTTTATGTTGAACTTACTACTAAAGATTGAACTGGGCACACCAGTCTCAATCTACCACACCCTTTATTAATCTTGCCCACTCAAATTATTAAGGTGATTCATCTGTCAAGATCCTCCATTAACAGTAATGTCTAGTAGCTCAAGGATGTCCATAACCGGGGACACGGCTAATCATGATTAGTTTATACTCTGCAGAGGTTAGTACACTTTCCCCGCTGGACTCAACCCGAAGATTGAGACGAAGTCTTTCAGAAGAGGTCACCTACACCCAACGGCAAGCCGGTACCACCTATCATATCTACATCTGCTAGCATTGCACGGGAGAGGCTTCCTACATCGTACTCAACTAAGCCAGAGCCCATATGGCCAGTGGATGTACAGGTAAGCTTCTAGTCACCAAGTAAGTCTGATCTTTTTTAGCCTGGACGGCGCCCACCACGTCAGAGGGCTCACCATGACGTTTTCTCGACCACCAAACAAACCATTGGGTGAATTTAACCCCGGCACTGTCCTCAACCGAGCCACAACTACCGGGATGCCACCCGCCCGTCCAGAAGTGATTTCTATTATTATAAATTTGCTACACAGTTTATTAAATAGCTCACATGCACTCCATGAATTTGCACAACCCAAACCACGTCTACAAAGCATAGCAATAAAGTAACAACACGGCTAGGTTGATATACGGTAGACAAGTCAAGTCATATGGCTATCCTAACTGGTTTTGCAGCAACAGTATAATAAACTACCTATCATGCAATAGAGTGGTATTTCCTAACATAATGCATATAGAAAATATAGGTGTGAGTATGGTCAAAGTATCACTTGCCTTATACATTCGATGAAGATCTTCGCTCTCACGTTCCAGTCAACTCTACTCGTCACACTCCGAGCAATCTATCGTCAACGAAAGAAATCAATAAGCAATCACACCACAAGGACAAAACATAAGATCAACAAAACAATCACTAAAGTTTTAGCAACAAAACAAAAAGGTTTTGAAGTGCAAAGGTGTGCATGTGCCGAAGGTGATCGGTGGAACGTGAACTCGAGAGAGTCAACGGATAAGGAATTGTCGATAAAAAAGTATGATCAAGGAATTATGAAATCAAGGTAAAGATCATAGCAATATAAATGGCATGTGGATATTGCCGATAAGATGTCTCATATGATCCAATATGCAAAAAGAATCACGTCAAACGAAATACTACAACGCTGGTCATAGCAATTGCAACATGGAATTGAATTTGAATTAAAACAGGTCAATAAACTTGTGAATTTTTGTGCCCACATGGTATAAACAGAAAGTACATGGAACGAGTGATCCAACGCAAAAAGAAACGGCACAAACGGGTGCACCGGTAAAAAGTTACGGCTGCCGGAAGTCCAAATTTGGATCATCTTGGGACCCAAATTTAAAAACTTCAAACTCCTGTAACACTAGGTCTACTGTCTAGAGAATTTCTACACGGTCGCAACGCAACTGGAATCGCCCAATTCCGAGTTACGATTAAAAAGTAGTCGCGAAAACGGTTTCGGGTGAAAAACGGGGGTACCGGGGGGTTCTACTGTAAAAAGGACTGATACATAAATAAAAATTTTGTGAAAAACGCGATCGGGTCCCTGGGCGGTTTGGATCCAGATCTGAAAAAAAAATCAAAACGTTTTTTTTTCTAACCGCTCCTTCTTCCTCACGCACGCGGCTACAGGGTCATGGAGCCATGGCGCGGCTCCGAGTTGGAGCTCCGGCTCCGGACGGCAGGGGCGAGTGCCTGCGGGCGGCGGCGGCCACGCGCGGGCGGGTGAGCAAGGCGCCGCAGCGGCGGGTGGGTCAGGCGCGCGGTCGCGAGCGGGCGCGCACGGGCCAGGGCGGTCATGGCGCCGGCCATGGAGCGGCGGCGGCGGCCGGCTCGTTGCGGCAGGGAGCGGCGGCGCTAGGGGCGGCGGGGACGGCGCGGCTAGGGCGGCGGGGTGCTCCGGCGAGGCGGCTAGGGCGCAACTCCGGCGAACTCGCGAAGATTACCTCGAAAAAACGCAAAAGCACACTCCGGCGAAAAATCCGTCGATGACGTCGGCGGCGGCGGGTCCCGCGGATTAGATTAGAGCTAACCCTAAACGCTGGCGAAAATAAACTTAGCCCTAATCGGGGCGATTTATAGCCAGCCCCTAATACTCTTTTTTTTAATCCGAAATAAAAACAAATTCGGTCTGCTGGAAAAAAAACAGAGCAGACCCGTTAGGCCCAAAACAATAATAGAAAAATCACGGAAATTTATTTTAAAATTCCGTCTTCGCCAATATTTTTAAAATAATAAAATTGTATTTTTGGCTTGACCAAAATAATAAAATAAAATGAAAACTTTGCAACTTATTTTTAAATATTTTTAAATATTTTTCTAGCATTTTAAAAATACCGAAAACTCCGAAAATTGATTTAAAAACTTTTCCAGAGCTTAAATAAATTCCAAAAATAATTTTAGAAAACTATTGATAACTCCAAAGTAAAACTAAAAAGTCTCCCATAAATCTTTTAAACTATTTTCCAACAAATTAAAAATGGGGATAAGTCCTTTTATATCCTCTCCAGCGAACTGCCATGTGTTGAAAAATGTTTAAAAAACTATTTTAAAAGAATTCCAATAAAGGTTTAAAACATTTTCCAAACTTTTAAAATGTTGAAGGAGTCATATTACCTTCTCTCATTTTATTTTGTTGGTTTTGTTTTTAAATAATAAATTCCAAAACACCAACGGTGAATATTAGGGAAAGTCATTTTATTCCCTCTCGTTTTAATATTCAGTAAACTCAAAAAGTTTTAAATCCCAGAGAAAATCAAACACATCAAGCAAACAATCATTATCTATTTAATTTATTAACATTCCAAAATTTGAAGAATTTTGGGATGTTACACACTACCACCCTTAAAAGGAATCTTGTCCTCGAGATTCGAGAAGGCTAGAAAGAGAAAGATTAGGGTTCGGGTCTTCATGACAGTCAATCGATCCTCCGACGGTCCAGGGTGCTACCACCCTTAAAAGGAATGCGACTTGGTCTTCAAAATCTTTCTCCCTCAGCGAGCTCCTCACACATAATCTTCATACTCCGTTGGGGCATTGAATTCTTCATCACAAGTGTGGGCTTCCAGTATCTTAATCCATCGATGACAGTCTCCGTACAGGTTTCATCTTCGGTCTTCGAGGTTTCACGAATTCCTCCTTTGAGGTTTCCATTCCTTAGCCAGAGAGTGGTCTTCCAAGTACTGAGACTTCATGGCTGACAGGTCAGACGCCCATACTAAGCAACTATCGATTTTCTAATGGTGGTCATCAAGAATATTTCTACGGGATACCTGCAGAAAAAGGTCTTGGTCTATACTCACCGTATAATACAAACGGAAATCTCCTACAGGGTCACACATCGTACCATTCTATGGTTCAGGCTTAACATCGTCGTCTCTCAAACATAGGTAAGTCACTCAAGATTTACAATCCCGCATTGCAACAGCGAATAATAAGGGTAGTCGTCATGGGGGCCAATCCATTACGCACCCAAATCATTACCTTGTATATGGTTTAGCGAATCTCGCAATCTAACACTCGGTCATCCTCACAAGCATTGCAGAAGTCCTCCTTATCTTGAACTAGGTTCAGATAAATCCATGGTTCTGCAAGCCAAGCAAAAAGATCTATCGTTTCCTCAACACTCAGGTATGCGCAAACTGTTATAAAACGTGTACTGGTGGACTACAGCTTCCTCCAGAGTTCTTCCTTCAGCAAGATTGTGCTCTCTTGTTGTAAGATCCGGGCACAAGAGGTTAACTTTGCACTCAGCATTAAATTGCATCCATCTTTATCCTCGTCTTGGCATTAGCAGCAATTGTAGTAGCTTCTTCAGTGTAGGGTTTGAGGTGAGAGGGAACATAATGTAGATAGCGAGGTAGAGAGAGATAGGGAGAGATACCCATACAAACATCACACTAGTTTTTGAAAATAAGTTTTGATGTGTAGCTGTCAGGAAAACAAGAAATGACAGCCCACAGAAACGTTCTAACGGTAGAAACTTGAATCTTCCAGGTCTTCAAGTCTTCAATGCTGGTAGCTCCAGTTTTGAAATGTCGAAACAATCTTCATATTGTCGAGAAATCTTCACATCGTTGAGTCACTCGTCAAGTTATTCTTCTTTTGGTTGTGTCTTCTTTAGTCTTGAAGCATACTAAATAGATAAGGATCTAATGAAACGCAAACTTATTCTACTCGCATAGAAGAACTCAAAGGGCCACACACAACATCAATCAAAACAAGACATAACAGGGTCAAGGCTACAAGCAAAACTAAACAAAACAATCAGACATAGAACATCTAGTTAATCCACAACAAAACAATGCATCGATCCACAACTCCAGCTAACAAAGAAAAGGTAACAACGTACACTTAGTGCACACCTACAACATCTGTCCTCCAATTGCCAAACATAAGCTTCTTCGAGTCAGCATCCTTGCTTCCACGTTCACAACTTATCCTCCCCCTCCAATTCTGGACACATATCGCGGTAGTGTCCCATGTTCTTGCACCGAAAACAATGAATGCGGCTAAGGTCCTTCTTTTTCTTCTTCATGGGTGCTTCCTTCATTTCTTGGATAGCTTTCTTCATTTCTTCCTTTTGATGTTGAACCACTTGTTGTGTCACGATGAAAAATTGACACTGAGCGGGGTAATGATCAGTTCCTTCACACGTAAAACATGTTACTTGTGCAGTGGGGCATTCTTCACCCGAGTGGATTTCCTCACAATGGGGACATCCATCTTGGTGTCCTTCATTGGAGTGTCCTACTTCCCCGCAAATTGTACAGGCACGGATCCTCTTAAGGTTTACCGTCCTTTGCATCGGGGTGACGAGGCGAGATCCCAACAAAATCTTAGTGAACTCCTTCCAAGTAATTTTCCTTCGTGATTCGTCAATCTCTTGGTGCATTCTCCACCAAGTAGCAGCCTCTTCTACAAAGTACTCAACAGCATAGGGGACCATGTGCTCACTTCCAACCTTGTTTATCTTCGTGTGTTCCTCCATATTACGAATCCACTGCTCCACCTTCAGTCTCGACATCGCCCCAGAAAAGGCGAGTCCTACTTCATACTCCATCTATTAAGCCCATACGACAAGGGTTAGGGCAAAACTATAACACCGACAAGAAAACAACTAGAGATAGCACCAAACATATGCACTCAAACAAAAAAAGCGGCAAAAACACGTACGTTCGACAGTAACACATAACCACAAACGATACAGTCACAACAGTCAAAACACACAAACAACACCTAGAGTAAGGTCATATGTGCAAGACATACGATCTCATCATACTACGCGAAATTCGTTCATCTAACTTCACCTAAAAGGTGGTGGTCTGATTCTAAACTTCATCCTTCTCAGCTAAGCTGATCTTAAAAATTCCTCTTGTAGTTCCATAACTTATTGATCACCGTAGGGTATTCTTCTGGTTCTTGTGATCATAACTTCAATTGATCCCCGAGGGTGATGATGTTCTTCTCAAATGTCTTATCTTCCAAGGTATAAACAATTCAAGGGGTATTCATAGTAAAACAAGATGAGAAGTTTTAGAAGATGAATAATAGATGAGAAATACTAGTGAGAGGGTAAGTAATCAAAGAGTGATAAAATAATTTTGTTCCTATGGCTTTTTCTATCAATTTTCTAGGGTCACGAACCTACAGTCAACACACTGCTCTGATACCATCTGTAACTACCCAATTCACACTGAATTGAAGTCTCTGTGCTCAAGTGCCAGTCCCTGGATCGAACTCGCTGGCACACACAGTATTATAGATGTATATCAAAGTACAAGTGCATCATTATTACAACGTATGATCCAAAGTAAATAAATAACAAGTTGCATAGCTCAAGGCTAGCTTATTCAATAAAAATATAGCGGAAGCAAAAGAAAATAACGTGGAGTCCCATCAACAGCCACATGCGAACATGCTGAGTGTAGACTCGCAACCCCTAAACGCTCCTTACTGATCGTCTGAAAAAAAACCTGCAACACCGAAGGTTACAGCCCGACAACGGGTTAGTACATCTGATTTGTACGGCAAGTGACACGAAAAAGTTTATATAAAGGAGCTACAACTACATGCAAGGTAAGTCAAAGGAAAGGCTTATGGTTTAGTTTTGCAGAAAGCCAATTTTCTCCTGAACTAAACTAGTCAAAATTTTATGTTGAACTTACTACTAAAGATTGAACTGGGCACACCAGTCTCAATCCACCACACCCTTTATTAATCTTGCCCACTCAAATTATTAAGGTGATTCATCTGTCAAGATCCTCCATTAACAGTAATGTCTAGTAGCTCAAGGATGTCCATAACCGGGGACACGGCTAATCATGATTAGTTTATACTCTGCAGAGGTTAGTACACTTTCCCCGCTGGACTCAACCCGAAGATTGAGACGAAGTCTTTCAGAAGAGGTCACCTACACCCAACGGCAAGCCGGTACCACCTATCATATCTACATCTGCTAGCATTGCACGGGAGAGGCTTCCTACATCGTACTCAACTAAGCCAGAGCCCATATGGCCAGCGGCTGTACAGGTAAGCTTCTAGTCACCAAGTAAGTCTGATCTTTTTGAGCCTTGACGGCGCCCACCACGTCAGAGGGCTCACCATGACGTTTTCTCGACCACCAAACAAACCATTGGGTGCATTTAACCCCGGCACTGTCCTCAACCGAGCCACAACTACCGGGATGCCACCCGCCCGTCCAGAAGTGATTTCTATTATTATATAGTTGCTACACAGTTAATTAAATAGCTCACATGCACTCCATGAATTTGCACAACCCAAACCACGTCTACAAAGCATAGCAATAAAGTAACAACACGGCTAGGTTGATATACGGTAGACAAGTCAAGTCATATGGCTATCCTAACTGGTTTTGCAGCAACAGTATAATAAACTACCTATCATCCAATAGAGTAGTATTTCCTAACATAATGCATATAGAAAATATAGGTGTGAGTATGGTCAAAGTATCACTTTCCTTATACATTCGATGAAGATCTTCGCTCTCACGTTCCAGTCAACTCTACTCGTCACACTCCGAGCAATCTATCGTCAACGAAAGAAATCAATAAGCAATCACACCACAAGGACAAAACATAAGATCAACAAAACAATCACTAAAGTTTTAGCAACAAAACAAAAAGGTTTTGAAGTGCAAAGGTGTGGATGTGCCGAAGGTGATCGGTGGAACGTGAACTCGAGAGAGTCAACGGATAAGGAATTGTCGATACAAAAGTATGATCAAGGCATTATGAAATCAAGGTAAAGATCATAGCAATATAAATGGCATGTGGATATTGCCGATAAGATGTCTCATATGATCCAATATGCAAAAAGAATCACGTGAAACGGAATACTACAACGCAGGTCATAGCAATTGCAACATGGAATTGAATTTGAATTAAAACAGGTCAATAAACTTGTGAATTTTTGTGCACACATGGTATAAACAGAAAGTACATGGAACGAGTGATCCAACGCAAAAAGAAACGGCGCAAACGGGTGCACCGGTAAAAAGTTACGGCTGCCGGAAGTCCAAATTTGGATCAGCTTGGTACCCAAATTTAAAAACTTCAAACTCCTGTAACACTAGGTCTACTGTCTAGAGAATTTCTACACGGTCGCAACGCAACTGGAATCGCCCAATTCCGAGTTACGATTAAAAAGTAGTCGCGAAAACGGTTTCGGGTGAAAAACGGGGGTACCGGGGGGTTCTACTGTAAAAAGGACTGATACATAAATAAAAATTTTGCGAAAAACGCGATCGGGTCCCTGGGCGGTTTGGATCCAGATCTGAAAAAAAAAATCAAAACGTTTTTTTTCTAACCGCTCCTTCTTCCTCACGCACGCGGCTACAGGGTCATGGAGCCATGGCGCGGCTCCGAGTTGGAGCTCCGGCTCCGGACGGCAGGGGCGAGCGCCGGCGGGCGGCGGTGGCCACGCGCGGGCGGGCGAGCAGGGCTCCGCAGCGGCAGGCGGGCCAGGCGCGCGGGCGCGAGCAGGCGCGCACGGGCCAGGGCGGTCATGGCGCCGGCCATGGAGCGGCGGCGGCGGCCGGCTCGCTGCGGCAGGGAGCGGCGGCGCTAGAGGCGGCGGGGACGGCGCGGCTAGGGCGGCGGGGTGCTCCGGCGAGGCGGCTAGGGCGCAACTCCGGCGAACTCGCGAAGATTACCTCGACAAAACGCAAAAGCACACTCCGGCGAAAAATCCGGCGATGACGTCGGCGGCGGCGGGTCCCGCGGATTAGATTAGAGCTAACCCTAAACGCTGGCGAAAATAAACTTAGCCCTAATCGGGGCTATTTATAGCCAACCCCTAATACTCTTTTTTTTTAATCCGAAATAAAAAAAAATTCGGTCTGCTGAAAAAAAAACAGAGCAGGCCCGTTAGGCCCAAAACAATAATAGAAAAATCACGGAAATTTATTTTAAAATTCCGTCTTCGCCAATATTTTTAAAATAATAAAATTGAATTTTTGGCTATAAATAAAATGAAAACTTTGCAACTTATTTTTAAATATTTTTAAATACTTTTCTAGCATTTTAAAAATACCGAAAACTCCGTAAATTGATTTAAAAACTTTTCCTGAGCATAAATAAATTCCAAAAATAATTTTAGAAAAATATTGATAACTCCAAAGTAAAACTAAAAAGTCTCCCATAAATCTTTTAAACTATTTTCCAACAAATTAAAAATGGGGATAAGTCCTTTTATATCCTCTCCAGCGAACTGCCATGTGTTGAAAAATGTTTAAAAAATATTTTAAAAGAATTCCAATAAACGTTTAAAACATTTTCCAAACTTTTAAAATGTTGAAGGAGTCATATTACCTTCTCTCATTTTATTTTGTTGGTTTTGTTTTTAAATAATAAATTCCAAAACACCAACGGTGAATATTAGGGAAAGTCATTTTATTCCCTCTCGTTTTAATATTCAGTAAACTCCAAAAGTTTTAAATCCCAGAGAAAATCAAACACATCAAGCAAACAATCATTATCTATTTAATTTATTAACATTCCAAAATTCGAAGAATTTTGGGATGTTACACGTGGCCAACGGCTGCCCCAGGCTGTGCGACCATGTCCAAGACCCTCCTCGGCCATGTCCTCGTCTCCCCACGCAAGTCGTTTGAGCCGAGGCACCGCGCACACCGCGAGTTGGGTCGTTCCCCAACCACGGCCGCCGCGTCCTCGTCACCAAATTCTTTGCCCCCGTCCACCCTCCGGCACTGAGCCCTCCGCTACATTCACTGTGAGCCACCGCATCAAACACGCATTTTACCCCTCCATTAGATCTCTCGCTTGCCGTGGCCGCCGAGCCCTTGCTCCGGCCGCCGCCTTTTTCACCGATGTCGCCGCTGCGGTGCTTCACCGGCCGTTCTGCGACCACCACCCGATGCGAGACTCGGCCCTCGACCGATTCCTGCCCTCCCTTGTGTCATTTTCTCATTGGAGTGCTCATCCCGCTCGTCGCCGCCTCGACCAGTGGCCACCACCGGCGTGTACGGCTTCTGTGCGGTGCGCTCGCGCTCACCGTGTTCCCTCCTTGCCTGTTCGCGCCCTCTTGCGCACGCGTTCATTGCCACGCCCCCGTCAATGCGCCACGGCCGCCAGCCGACGTGCTCGGCTCAAGGCCGGCGTGCCCCCCCCCCTACTAGTTAGCCGTGGGATTAGTCACTGACAGGTGGGGCTGGATGTATTAGCCACTAAGCCCCTTCGCTAACCCCCTCCTAATTAGAGACAAAACCCCCTCTATTTGTGAACAGTCAATGACATGTGGTTCATAGCCTGTCTACTTAACAAAATGTGTTATTTAAAGTGTATTAACCCTCACTGTCTATGGCAGGTGGGCCCATTCACTTTTGAGGATAAATAAATGGATTTAATTAAATGCCAGAGAATGACTGCTGGGCCCCAGACCTTAAGCCACTTCTCTGGGTTAATTAAATTGCAATTTAAACAATGTCTCATTGACATGTGGACCCCACTGGATATTTTAGATTAAACAAAATGGATTATAAATAATCAATGTATGACATGTGGTTCCCCTTTTAAGGTTAATATTTTGGATAAGCTTTTGGATAATGTTAGAATTATTAATAAAAGAAAATTCCAGAAATTCTTCTAAATTGTGTAAAACTTTGAAATTCAATATCTTTTAAACCGTATCTCCGATGGAAAAACTTTATACATGAAAACTGATCATAAGAATACAAAGAACAAGAGTACTCTATCCATACCCCCACCACACCCAACTAACATACCGCACACGAGAATTTCCCCCTCCGGAACGTTTGTCCGGTAATCACCCAGAGCCGGGTAAACATCCGGTTAAATTCCCTTTTCGTCTGCAACATGTAGCACCGCATTAGTTCACCCCTAACACTTCGTTTACCCTTTCTTTTATTTGTATTTCTATTATTGTTGTGTATTTATTGTTTCTCCCCCCTTATTCTTCGATAGACCTCGACATTGCCGCCGATGACACCGTTGTCGAGTACGATTACTTCGTCGACGACTGCACCCCACTGTCGAGCTTCAAGGCAAGCAGAGCCATTTTACTTCCCCGGATATTCCCTATATTTCCGTACATTTCTTGACCTAGGCATTGCAGCTTCTACGTTACCTTCCTATTCATTTCATAGCCTGTCATTGTCGCCCCTTGATGTACCTTCCTTTATCCTATGCTGCCTATTAATTATATATTTTATATTCTGCACTATCCCTGCGCGTTGTTAGTTAAGTAGTATTAGATAGAGGGCCGTGATCACTTTGGGGAGTTAACGCGGGTATAAATTATTATAATTGCAATAGGTACGGTACAGAGCAGACGCCCAAGGGAACCTACAACGGCGAGACTCTCTGAGTCGCTTCTAGTTTGACTTACGAGTGGATGGACTCGTATTTAACTCTCGTCGCTGGCTCGGTAGCGTCGCACCACCGGGATGATACGAGGATACTCCTCTTTAGTTCATTCCGCTGATGTCTCGGTCGAACCTCTTCAAGTGTACCATCGAGGGTGATTCCTTCTGGTTTAACTTGATGGTAGGCACCTGATACAGAGTGGAAACTCTCCTCATTGGTTACCCCAAGTGGAAGGTGAGATGCAGTGTAGTAGCAAGTTTCCCTTAGCAAAGATGCTAAGGTTGAGTATCGAACCCGTAGGACTCCAAGAGATACAAGTAGGTGTCACGGCGCTTGACGTGGACCTGCACACAAATACAAATAACTTTTCTCCCAACGAGTACAGAGGACTTATCAATTCCTCCGGCCTTGTTGTTTACAAAGGATCAACGCAAGAGATAAAAGTGGAACTGAAAGTAAAGACTGAAAGTAATCTAAGGGTATAAACAATAATGTGAACATGGACCAGGGTCCCGTGATTTTCACTAGTGATGTCTCTTCCCAAAAGACGATAAAAGTGCTAGCGAGGTAAACAAATCACAGCTGGGCAATTGACAGAATTATGAAGGCACCGCAATGCTAACTATGCTGCAAAGAAAGGAAGGCCTCAAAAGAAATGGGCAGTACACCAAGGTAAGTAGACCGAAATCCAACTGCATCTACTACGAATCATCCACCTTCAGATATATATCCATAACATCTCGTTGGTATTAAGTTGCGAATCCCACCCAAAGTGTAAACTCAAAGCAACAGACAACTGCATTAAAAGAACTTTGCGTAAAGTAAACAATCCTTGCACCCGCGGGTACAAGCACCGTTGTTTTATCCCTGGTGGGAACAACACATCCCCTAGTCTCATGTTTCTGTCACTCAACCTAGACATCAGGGGGCTGAACCCACAATCAAGCATAACGCTCCCTCTTGGAGTTGCAAACAAACTACTTGGCCAAAGAAAAATACTGCAACAGAGAACATGCAAGAATTTACTCAAGAACAAAATATAAAAGAGAAGAACCAAATATATTACTCATCACAATCTGAACATAGTCTCATAAACCATCAGATCCCAGCAAACTCAGCATAGCAACAGCAAAAATTACAAAAGTGCCTCGATCATGTGAGGCAGCTCACGAGGTCTCGAAAGTGGAAGCACAAAGATGAGAGAAGTAGATCACATAGCTACTGGTCACGGACCCATGGTCCAAGGGGGACTACTAACGACACATCCGGGAGGCGTCCATGGCTATGGATGGTCTCCTGGAGGGGGTTCCTCCTCCCGGCAGGGTGCCGGGGAAGCTTCTCCAGGCAGCCCCGATCTTGAAACGGCGGCGGCGGTGGTACAGAGGCGAGTTCGCGGAAAAGAGATCGATATTAGGGGTTTCCATCCCGAGGGCTAAATATAGGCGGAGGGGGTGTCGAGGGGACCCACCAGGAAGCCAGGAAGCCTCCTGGCGCGGCCTAGGGTGGGGCCGCGCCAAGGACCCTCCTGGTCTCCTAGTGGTGGCCCCCTCCTCTACCTTGGTGATTCTGGGAGCTTCCGAGTCGCTGATTTTTTATCTGATTTTTCTGGATTTTTTGGAGCACTTTTAATGGCGGGAAAACCTGAAATAAAAAAACATCATAAAATAGCAACTGGCAGCTGGGTGCATCGGGTTAATAAATTAGTCCAAATATGCTCAAAAGTGTATGAAAGTTCAAGCAAAACATGGCAAAGTCACACAAAACATGCATGGAGCAAGCAGAAATTATAGATACGTTTGGGATGTATCAACATCCCCAAGCTTAATTCCTACTCGTCCTCGAGTAGGTAAATGATAACAAGCATAATTTCTGTGGTGACATGCCACACAACCATATAAGGACTTTTAAGTAAAGCAATCAAAGCATGGAATTCAATTGAAGTCTTGACAAGAAAGAGTCTATATTAGCATTGACACAAGCAACAAAAGAACAAAAGGTGCAAGAGCTCTCGCTGTCCGTGACTCGAATGTCTCCACATGGTGTTTGCGTGCAAGCAGGGGACTGGGAAAAAAGAGAGAAAAAAGGTTGTTGAGAACAACTATCTACTAAAGTTTCACACTTAGTCTCCTTTAGATTCTTATCTTGACTCGTCCCCAGACTACTAGCCAGGTACAAGTCAAACTGATCCACTCCCTTTCGATATTTTGAGCACTCATGCAATGGATGAGCATGAGCAAGAAAGTTGACACCTAAAAGGCGGAACAGAAAGAAGGTGGAGGAGGAAGAAAAAAAGGTGTGAAAGGCTCACATCAATGAGGACAATCATATGCGAGAGAAGGCCATATGATAGATATGATGTGAGGAGTAGGGATTGCCATGCAACGGATGCACATGTGAGCTAAAATCTCTCCAAGGGAACTAGTGGGGGTGCATCTAACTTGCTTGCTCAAGAAGACCTAGAGCTCGTTTGAGGAGGTTCATCATTGGAATATACAAGCCAAGTTATATGGTGTGAAGGTCCCCACATAGCTATATGCATGATGATGATCTCTATGGAGTACAAGGGATAGAGGATGAAGTACTAGTGTGGATCTCTCAAAAGGAATATTAGTGTGCCCCCTTCTCTCTTTTTATTTTTCTTTTTCTCTTTTTTCTATTTTTTTGTATTTTTTTGGTGGCCTCAATGGCTCTTTCTATTTAATTCTCGTTTGTCCTTTTTGGGATCTTTTTGATTTTGTCATCTTTGGGATCTTTTCCTCACTTTAGGGGAAACACTCTATATTTTACAAGAATATAGGATATCTTTCACACTTTACAAAGGTACTCACATAAAGAAGATATAACTATCATGCTGCAAATGTATGGCTCTGCCAAGATAGCAAGATATGCAATGATACTAGCGCT
Organism: Bromus sterilis; assembly: GCA_950022295.1. Classification (NCBI taxonomy): domain Eukaryota; kingdom Viridiplantae; phylum Streptophyta; class Magnoliopsida; order Poales; family Poaceae; genus Bromus; species Bromus sterilis. The sequence goes on along the minus strand of OX465596.1, from coordinate 149,120,878 downwards.
TCATGTAGCAATGATTAGGGCAAGGCCCAACTAGCATGCGGCTCATCGATCAAGCAAGTAGCATGTATGACATGAAGATCAAGTCATGAGAAGGTGGATGTTGCATGGCATTATATCTCGGAAAGGCTATGGAAATGCCTTATAGGTAGGTATGGTGGTTGTTTTGAGGAAAGATATAAGGAGGCTTATTATGACAGAGCGTATCATGCCAAGGGTTTGGATGCACCGGCGAAGTATGTGCCAACTCTCGAGGTGAGAAAGGGCAATGCACGGTACCGAAGAGGCTAGAAAAAGTATAGGTGGGTGGAAGTGTCAACTTTCGAATACTCACATTAGTCCGAAGAACTCATGCACTTATTATCGGTAACTCTAAATCTAATCAGGAGGTTCACAAAGAGACAAGTACCCCGAGGAGGCGTGTATGGGGGTTTGGTTATCCTTGCGCATCCTCGACTCATGGTACGTGAGTGTACTCTAATATTCGAACCCTCCAGAGGTTAGTGATCCATCTAGTAGCTAGACTTCTCAACAGGGGTTTTTGGTTTTCGCAAAACACACGAATTGCCCAAAATAGGACATCTATCACTAATAGGCTCAAGCTCTTGACACCAAAAGTTCAAACATTACTCTAGTCAATACCTCAAAATTATTGCAAGTTACTACTACAAAGAGAATAGCAATTTCAACTACCTACTTCTAGTCAAGACACAAAACTCAGTGCAACAGGCAAACTCTCTAACAAGATAAAACATGCAACCTATATAAAGTTCAACCTAAAACAAAATAAAAGCTCTAGAAAGACTAAAGCACTACAACTAAACAGAGCAACAACTAAGAAAAGAAAAAGAACAACTCACAGCTTAAAGAATAAGCATGCAAATCCTATGAGGAGTTCTAGTTCAAGCGGAGCGTGTATCTCTCCCACACAAAAGAGTAAGCTGGGGTCTAACTTGTTAATACAGAAAACAAAGCAAAAACAAACCTAGAAAAGTAAAGAGCGAGATGCTCCAAGCATAGCACACAACGCATGAAGTGATAAAAATATAGTGCAACGAGGGACGAACTGATAATTGTTCATGAAGAAGGGGATGCACAGGGGCATCCCCAAGCTTAGACGCTTGATTCTCCCTGAATATTTCTTGGGGATGCACATGGGCATCCCCAAGCTTGAGAGTTTGACACTCCAAGATCTTATTTCATCATCTTCCATCGCGCACTTGAAAACTCCCTTCATACATAACTCATTGTAGACTGATTAGAGAGGTTAGTGCCCTACTAAAATAATTTTCCTCTACTGCAAATAAAGATTTCCAGGAAGAGCTACTCTTTCTCTTGCGTGCCCAAAAGATTTTGCAAAGAAAAATCAAGATTAAGGATTGCAAAACTGCGAAAAGAAAAACCGGGGCAGAAGCTGAGAAAAACAGAAAAGCAGAGAGAAAAGAATTTTTTCGAGGTACTTCCACAACTCAAATCAAAAAAAACTCTGAACAGACGCTAGCTGAAAGGTAATTGTATGGAGCATGTTGTCAAAAAAATTCAGATCAACAAGATGATTTGGTTATTTATCCCGAATTTTTCAGTCAAGCAGACAGAATCTGTTTCTGGACAGCATGTACCAACTTTTGACCTTTCTTGCAATCTGAGGCTAAACTTGGCACAAAGCTTGAAAAGTAAAGATACAATGATATTTCTACAGTAGTAACAATCATCAAGACCACCAAGAACAGAAGAAAAGCAAAAAGAAAAACATAAATTCGTTGCGGGCTGCCTCCCGAAAGCGCTTCTTTAGAGCCATTAGCTAGGCTTAAAGCAGAAGATCAAGTTGTATCCATTGAACCATCATCACGATCATCAAAAATCTCTTCAATAGTACAACTAGTCTTAATAGGTTTCTCAAATAAAGGACGAATGAAAATGCTTCTTGGAATAAAATCAAAAGGAGGGAAATGAATTGGAGTTTCATTAAAGTTAAAGATAGCTGTCTCCTCCAAAGTTTTCACCGTTTCAACTCTCTTGGCCATGGGTGTGTTTGCTTTAGCTCGAGGAACCTTGTGGACCTAAACGAACTTAGGTTCCTTCTTTGCTGAAGTTTCATCCTTTTTGGTTTTGATTGAGGAAAAGGTGGTTCCTAGAGTTTCAATAACTTCCTCAATCTTTTCTATCCTAGAAGACTTCTCATCAAGGGATTTAATAGTCTCCAAAGTTTTGACAATTTTCTGCATGGAGTTATCTAGCCTATTATAATTCCCTTGAATCTTACGATCCAACTCATTCACCCTATCGATACTTGGCATCTCTAGCTCTATTTTTTCAAGTTTTCTCATAATGTGAGCTAAAGTAATGTCCTCCTTAATACTAACAACTGGGAGACTTCCAACAGATTTTCAAGAACATTAAGGGCTTCCCAAACTGGGGCCTCTATGAATTTCCCATTAATAGCAGTGTCTAAAAGAAACCTATTCCAAGAAGTGATCCCAACATAAAAATTTCTAAGCAAGATAGTAGTGAATTGCTTCTTGGTGGCTCTTTTTTGAGAATCATTAATTCTATACCAAGCATCTTTCAAACTTTCACCACCTCTATGAGTAAGAGAGGAATACTGCCTCACCAAAGGCAAAAGGACCAGCCATAGTGGTAACTACTGACAAGGTAACATGTATTTTTGGTATTTTTGATAAGGGACACAAAAGTAAAAACTAAAAGGTAAACTAACAAGACTAAAAAGCAAAGATAAAAGATAGTGTGGAACTCCCCTATCTTGTAGACTGGAGTCCCCGGCAACGGCGCCAGAAATTCGTTTGATACAGAGTGGCAACTCTCCTCGTTGGTTACCCCAAGTGGAAGGTGAGATGCAGTGTAGCAGCAAGTTTCCCTTAGCAAAGATGCTAAGGTTGAGTATCGAACCAGTAGGACTCCAAGAGATACAAGTAGGTGTCACGGCACTTGACTTGGACCTGCACACAGATACAAATAACTTTGCTCCCAACGAGTACAGAGGAGTTGTCAATTCCTCCGGCCTTGCTGTTTACAAAGGATCAACGCAAGAGATAACAGTGGAACTGAAAGTAAAGGCTGAAAGTAAACTAAGGGGTGTAAACAATAATGTGAAGATAGACCGGGGTCCCGTGATTTTCACTAGTGATGTCTCTCTCCCAAAAAACGATAAAAGTGCTAGCGAGGTAAACAAATCACAACTGGGCAATTGGCATAATTATGAAGGCGCCGCAATGCTAACTATGCTGCAAAGAAAGGAAGGGCTCAAAATCAATGGGCGGTACGCCAAGGTAAGTAGACCGAAATCCAACTGCATCTACTACGAATGATCCACCTTGAGATATCTATCCAGAACATCTCGTTGGTATTAAGTTGTGAATCCCACCCAAAGTGTAAACACAAAGCAATAGACAACCGCATTAAAAGAACTTTGCGTAAAGTAAACAATCCTTGCACCCACAGGTACAAGCACCGTTGTTTTATTCCTGGTGGCAACAGAACATCCCCTAGTCTCATGTTTCTGTCACTCAAGCTAGACATCAAGGGGTTGAATCCACAATCAAGCATAACGCTCCCTCTTGGAGTTGCAAGCAAACTAATTGGCCAAAGCAAAATACTGCAACGGAGAACATGCAAGAATTTACTCAAGAACAAAATATAAAAGAGAAGAACCAAATATATTACTCATCACAATCTGAACATAGTCTCATAATCCATCAGATCCCAGCAAACTCAGCATAGCAACAACAGAAATTACAAAAGTGCCTTGATCATGTGAGGCAGCTCACGAGGTCTCGAAAGTGGAAGCACAAAGAGGAGAGAAGTAGATCACATAGCTACTGGTCACGGACCCATGGTCCAAGGGGGACTACTCACCGCACATCCGGGAGGCGTCCATGACTATGGATGGTCTCCCGGAGGGGGTTCCTCCTCCCGGCAGGGTGCCGGGGCAGCTTCTCCAGGCAGCCCCGATCCTGAAATGGCGGCGGCGGCGGTAGAGAGGCGAGTTCGCGGAAATGAGATCGATATTAGGGGTTTACGCCCCGAGGGCTAAATATAGGCGGAGGGGGTGTCGAGGGGACCCACCACGCAGCCAGGAGGCCTTCTGGCGCGGCCTAAGGTGGGGCCGCGCCAGGGACCCTCCTGGTCTCCTGTTTGTGGCCCCCCTTCGCTACCATAGTGATTCCGGAAGCTTTAGGTCGCTGATTTTTTATCTGTTTTTTCTGGATTTTTTGGAGCACTTTTAATGGCCAAAAAACCTGAAATACAAAAATAACAGAAAACAACAACTGGTAGTTGGGTGCACTAGGTTAATAGATTAGTCCAAATATGCTCAAAAGTGTATGAAAGTTCAAGAAAAACATGGCAAACTCACAAAAAACATGCACGGAGCAAGCAGAAATTATAGATACGTTTGGGACGTATCAACACCTGAATTAACTGGTGTCCTTAAAGGTAAGGAGTCGGGTGACCCAACGGTGCCCGCACAGGGATTGTATCGGGACGGTAGGACAGGCGGATACCATCGTGGGCCTGGTCCTTGCTCGTTGGCCGTGAGATACCCCGTCGTACGAAATTTGGGCTCTTCAAAGAGCAAACGCGAGACAAGTTAAGGAGACGGTTCACCTTGTTGGTAACCGCACGACTTTGTGGGACGACAGGGCAGGAGGCCACCGGCTCTGGTTATGGGGGTGGACCTGGCTGATGTCGTTGTCCGGGACTCACCCAGAGAGGGGCAATGTGACGCCCCCAAAATCAGACCGTGTACAGCAATCATACACGCAAGGTACAAGATCGAGATTAGGGACTCACGGTGAGATATCACAACACAACTCTACAAAATAAAATAATACAAGCTATTTAATACAAGCCAAGGGCCACGAGGGCTCGAATACAATAGCTCGAGAGCACAAACTCAGTGGAAGCAATAGTATCTGAGTACAGACACAAGAATACAAGGTTGCCTTAAGAAGGCTAGCACAAATAACAACAGATCGAAAAGGCGAGGCCTCCTGCCTGGGAACCTCCAAACTACTCCTGGTCAAAGGGGAACTCGATGTCGTAGAAAGCATCGGGGATCTTCATGTTGCGGTGGTCGACATCGGGGATCTCATGCTCTCGGACTCCAAGGCTCCAACGTCGACTGCAGCGGCCGATCAGGCAAAACAATAAAGGAAATAAAGCAGGTGAGTATCTAGTATACCCGCGAGTCTTACGTCCGCTACTATGCATTATGAATTGTATCAATGGAAAGGGGAGGCTGTATATATAGGGGACTTCAAGATAAAATCAGAAGAAGGGTAAGAAGCTAGGCCTATCGAAGATTAGCATCTTCCGACGATGTCTTGCAGCATGAGAAGAGAAACAGCCAACAGTTCATATAAAGCATAAAGTAACAACGAAGCAGAAGTTGTTGCAACATTGTATAATACAAGTTGTAATGATTAATAATAATAATGCCTCCGAGTTCCCTTCCTCGACTCCCTGCGAGGAAGAAGACCCAAAACCATACAGTTTAATAGTAATAGTTTCTAGTGGTAAGATCCAGCTTCAGCATAAAGCATCCTGTTACCGTGGACACGGCTATTCGAATAGATTAAACTCCCTGCAGGGGTGCACTACTGTTCAGCCTGCACGCTCGGATCTCCAGGGTGGAGTGAACCTTGTTAGGGAACGCCCCACCGAGGCTATCCGACACATCGTAGTTCATCCTAGGCTCAGCAGAGAGGCCATCCGCCGGACTATATCCTATGCGCCAAGAAAATTCAAACACACCTGCTGCAGCAAAGAAGACAAGACCACTTCCCGGCGATCAGGCCGCAGTACTGCTGACGTCTGAAGAGCTTTCGGACAAACTACGACGCGGAGGGCCCACACCGTAATCCCACATGTAGGTAGTGCGTACAGACCAACGGGTCTCTCAAGTCATCCGCCGAACCATTTAGCATTTTAATTAACCTGCGCGACAACCGTTATCGCTGCCTCGACTTAACCGACCTGCGGTCAACGACAGCAGTCAGGACCACCAGTACATCGGTGCCTGCCTGTCGTCCCACCAAGTCACTGCGGTTACCAACAAGGTGAACCGTCTCCTTACCTTGTCTCGCGTGTGCTCTTGGTAGAGCTCGACTTGTCGTAGTTTGGTAACTCTCGCGAGATACGAGCAGGGGCCAAGCACGCTAGTAACGTCGGTCGTACCCTCCCTGTCGCTCCCGACAATATACCGCTCGCGGGCACCGTTGGGTCGCCCGACTCTTACCTTTAAGGACACCAGTTGGTTTGAGTGCCTACCATTAAGTGAAACCAGGAGGTATCACCCTCGATGGCACACTTAAAGAGGTTTGACAGAGACATCCACGGAATGAACTAAAGAGGTAAACCTCGTATCATCAAGGTGATGCTACGCTACTGAGCCGACGAGAGTGAAATACGAGTCCATTCCACTCATAAGTCAAACTTGAAGTGACTCGGCAGAGTCTCGCCGTTGTAGGTTCCCTAGGGCGTCTACATTGATCCGTACCTGTTGCAGTTGTATATATTTTGTATCCGCGTCACTCCCCTGAGTGGTCACGGCCCGCTATCTAATCCTAGCTAACAATGCGCAGGGCTCACTGCTGAATATTTTATATAGATATAGTAGGTTGCATAGGATAAGGAAGGTACATCAAGGGGCGACAAAATCAGGTTATGCAATTGAATAGGATTGTAACGTAGCAGCAGCAGTAACAATGCCTAGTGCAAGAAATGTACGGAAAGATAGGCGATATCTGGGGAAGAGAATGGTTCTGCTTGCCTGGAAGCTCGACAGTAGGGGTGCACGGTCGTCGACGACGTAGTCGATCACAAGGGCATCTGCAGCGGTCGTCGGGACTATCCGACAATAAGAGAGGGGGGAAACAATAAATACACAACAATAATAGCAATACAAATACAAGACATGGCAAAAGAAATGTTAACGGTGTTCTAACGCAGTGCAAGGTGTATTGCTCGGAGCGGGAATTCATCCGGGGATGAAATACCGGCTCCAGGTGATTATCGACAAACGGCCGGGAGGGGGAAAGGACCATGCCGGAGGTGTCGTGGACATCCGAAAAACGTAAGGGGGTGTATCCGTGTTAGTTGAACCATTCTGAACAACATTCGTGTTCGGAATAAATTCATCCGGATACTTTAACAGTACCAGAGAAATCATCGGACAGACGGTCCGGAGGGGGGCGGTTCGATGTTCGGTATGTTAGAGAGGGGTGGTAGACCAACGGATAGCGTATTCTTAGCCATCATATTTTTCTGATCAAGTTTCATGTATAAAGTTTTTGAATCTGACTTACGGTTTAAAAGATATTCAATTTTAAACTTTAATCAATTTTTAAATCATTTTCTGGATTTCTTTTTATTAATTAACTAAACATTATCCATAGAGGTTTGACCAGGTCAAACCTGACCAGTGGGTCCCACTGTCAGCCTCACAGCAATAATAGAACATTTAATTGAACTTAAATTGGCACAGGGCCCACATGTCATACACTCGAATTAATCTAAATTCTTTAAAATATTAACCTGATAGTGGGGCCTAGCTGTTAGTGAGACAGTATTATAATTAACCATTTTGTTTAACCAGGAGTTAGATTAAGGGCATGGACCCACCTGTCATCCACTAGGCGGGGGTTAGATTAGGTTTAACACTAATTTTAATTAAGGGAAGGGGGGCCATGTGGTAGTGGCACAAGCCACAACACACAGAGCACAGGCCGACGAACACCCCGGCCATGGCCGTGGGCACGCCGGCTCACGGCGGCGTGGCGAGGCCGGTCGGCTGGTGCTTCTCCACACAGCGACGAGGGGAGGGGAACCAGGGCGTGGGACGAGGCACGGCCTAGTGGCCATGGGGCGCACCCGGGGGGCAGGGCGCGCGGCCTGGTGAGTACGGCGGCGGCCGAGTACAGCACCGTCAGAACGACGAATGGGGCATGGAATCGACCGCGGGGAGTTGGGGGAAGACGCGGACGCTCACCAGGGAGCGGAAGAGGAGCTCGAGGAGGCCGGAGGGGGAGCGGTGTGGCCGGAATTGCGACGGCGAGCGGCGGGGTAGGGGAAGAAGACGACTCCAATTCATCGCGTGTCGTGGCTCCGGGCACGATTCCTTCTGCAGGTAGACGAAGGCGACGACGAAGAGCATGGCGGACAGCTCGGACGGGCGAGGGAGGTTCGTTGGCCGCACTGGCTCGCGGTGGCCGGCGACGGGTGCGCTCTGACCGAGTTCAAGGAGGAGCAGGGGAAGGCGTGAGGGGAAGGAGAGGGAGGCGGCTAGGGTTCCACAGGGGCGGGGACGCAGGGGGGGCTTTTATCCTCACCAGGACGGCGTCGATGGCCGACACGGCGGCCACGGCGTGGCTCGGCCGGGGGATGCCCTCCACGACCCCCACCCATGAACAGGAGGAAGGAGGAGGGCGCCGGGTGGGCTGGGCCTGGGGGTGGACGTGGGCCTCGCCCCAGGGCGAGAGTTAGTGTTTTCAGGTTTTTCTCTTTTATTCTGTTATTCTTTTCTGTTTGCATTTTCTTGAGCTAGGTTTTGATTTTTGCCAACAGTGAAACCTGCCCCAATATTTATGTTGCATATATTAGAGGTGCCACAATAAGTTTTGTGTCAAAATAAAATCAATTGTATTTTTGTTTTATTTAAAAGGGATTAAATGCCACTGGTTTGGCTACTGTTTGAATTGTTTGATTCATTTTAGAGCTCAATAAATTTCCCAAACTATATGGAAGTGATGCACTGATATTTAGGCATTTTGCAAAATTGCATTCACAAATTTTTAGTTTAATTAAAATTCCTACTTGCTTATTAAAATTACCATGGCCATTTAATAATTTCTAAACTATTGTTTTATTTCGTAACACCATTAATCAATTTAATAAAATATGCATTGCTATATTAACAAGGCCTACTGATCATCTGCTATTAAATAATAAAAGTGGTTCCATCATTTAGGGTTTACTTTTAATTTCCACTTTGCTTTTATATTATTACCCTAGGGGAAATTCAGTAAATCCCCACTAAGGGTTTTCTAATTAACATTGACTTGGGATGCTGCATATGACTAAGGTTGATTGGGTTTAACCATGATCAAGTGGATTGACATGCATCCACAATTCTTGGAGCAAAGTTTTATAGTTTACACAATCTAAAAAATTTATCAGGGTTGTAAATTTACAGAGCTATGATCAAAGGTGATCATGGCTTGATCATCAACAGTAATGATCACTAACAGTGGAATCACTGTAGTGATTACTGTTACTGATTCTGAGGGTGTTACAAATCTCCCCCACTACAAAGAATTCTCGTCCCGAGAATTAAAAAGGTAGTGGACGGGGTAAGACTTTGGTTTCGTGTTCTAACGATTCTTCTGGTGCTTGTTTTCCTTCTTGAAGAGTTAATCCTTCTTTTCGACGTCTTCATTTCTCTGTATCGGTGCATCTCGACGAGTTGTCATTCTTCCTTCGGGGCTTCATCGTACCTACAACTAGGCTAGGAGGAAAACTCAAGGGGGTCGGATCGATACAAGGCTAATCAACCGAGATTGTCCAAGGGAATGGGGTACAAAGTATCTTCCGAGTTTATACTCAGGGGAATACATCGAGAAAAACAAAAGAAGGCATGAGAAGTTCTCAAGTGGATACGCAAGCATTCGGCGATGATAACGGAGGATGAATAAGGGGTCCAAAGCATCAGGCATAAGCACCGAGTCTGATATCGAACTGAATATCACAAGGCAAAGGACTCGTGAGTTGCATATGAGGTCAAGCAAGAGGAATAACCTCGAGAACAAAAGTTACAAGAGAGTCAGGTTTCGATCCTGTGGAACTGTGGGTTATGGGCCCACATTGAATAAGAAGGTTGGTGACAAACAATGCGATCAGGTTGCAAGGTAAGTCAGAGAACATCTTGTTAGCTATGTCGGCATCAACATCGGTACCAAGGGCGAGGGACAAAGAGAACCGTTTTCCTGCTCGTTAAGACGAGGCGGACCAATTGGCAAGGTTCTCGTCCATTGGTGGTTACCGAAATGTTATCAACAGTAGTAACAGGTTGTATGGACAAAGTAGTACACCGAAGTGTTTACATCAGAAGGGAAGTATCACTGCTCGAATAATTTATATTCAAAGAAAGGTTAAACCGACCAATGGACAGGAAAATGTGATGATACACAAGTATCAGGTGTATATCTTTCCCAAGGGAAAGCAGAGCAAGATATATGACCAAGCTTGTATTGACAGGGAGTCAACGGAGGTTGTCAAGGATAACATAAATCATCGAGGGGAAAGGATGGCATTTCTCACCATGAATTCAATAGACATATGGGATAATTCAAAACATTGATGATGACCACGACACATTATGTCGAGGGGTTTCAAGAAAATGCAATCGAATATCCACATCACCAAGCAAAAGGGGTGGTGGAGCCAAAGGTAAGCGGTGTTCTCGGTTGACGACAACCCAGAACCATGAAATGGCTATGACAGGGATAGGCATTGTTTCATCACAATTCATTAGATGTAGTGCAAAGGTATGATATCCTCGAGGTACCAGGAGGTAATACTCGAAGGTAGAACGGAGGATCATAGGTGTAGAAGAATTTATACCAAGGGGATAATTATCTTTACGAGAAGCTTTCATGATCAGTTCTACATAGTATCGATGGGCATGAACACAAAGGTTCAGGGTCGACTCCCACTTCTTCAATGCAATACCATTCATTCACTTCTCGTTGTCGATGAATTTGCAGCGTTCAAAAATGTATCTGGCATAACACCAGTAGGGTATGGCCCGTAGAAGTTCATGGGTTCACCCAGATGAATGAAGCATGGATAAAACCCAAAGGGGCATTTTTCGAATATATACGACAATCAAAAGGAACAAGAGATACAAGTTTGAAAACAGGAGGCTGATGACACGAACCAGATGATATCGTTCTCCAAAGGCATTTCGTATCACGGGAAGCTCTTCAATGATTTAGGACACAAAGGAATTGCAGGTAGTAATCCACCAAAAAGGTCAGGCGGCGTACGGAGAGTCTGGGACGAGTATCAATACTCAACCATCAGAAGAAAGAATGCCAAAGCATTGGAGATAGTAGCATCTTGAATAATTCGATGCTGAAGTACAAAGGAATTATGATTTCCAATATCGGTGTATTATATTGAGATACATTGATCAAACATGAATAAGTTGAATAGAAGCTTGAAGGTTAATCAATTAAGGTTTGATTTACCGAGAACCAGCTCATGTCCGGAATGACGTCTGAGCCAGAAGAAAGGATTCATAGGGATCAACTGATGATTGTGTGCACTAGCACACACGATGATTCAACAGATCAGAATGGCAATTCCAAGGGAGGTCATCGAAGACCACAAGACAACCGGGATTAATCATAGTGCAAGCAGGTAAGAAGAATCTCCAAAGCAGTAGGCTGCCGAGGATTGTCGCAAGATCGAATAGTATTTCAAAGTATTTTGGGAATCACAGGAACAACTTAGGATGAACGGATCCTCGATACATGTGAGGAATTATCCGCAGGGTGTAAAGAAGCTGCAAGGCAGTAGGCTCAAAGGATTTCCGAAACAAATGAAAGTATTTCGATGCATCTTGTGAACACAAGAGCAACTGAGATTGAATGGATGAACAAAACGTGTATGTGGTTATACATACGGACTTATCGATGGTGAGGAATCGCAAGACAGTGGCATAAGGGCCTCGGGAATTTATCAGAGAGTATCTTCGACATCTTCTCGTGAAGCAAGCTGTCGGTACCCGGGATTAGCGTATGCAAGCCTCGCTACAACACAATCATATGGAGAGCCGAGAACCGTACCCACTTGTCTAAGCAGACAAGGCCAAGCACAGAACGTTCTTAGAAAGCATCGAACGTGAGGGGTATCCCATCCAGGCCGGATGATCAACTGAAATGGGTCCTCATCGTCCGCACACAAGTCTAAATGATATGGGTGGTGAACTCCCATACTCATAGACAAGTCGCCTCAACCATACTATCGATTGTATTATAACCCTTACATAGACTTACTCCAGCCCGATCACTTAGTCGGGGTCTAGGGCGGGCTCGATCATACATCAAAGTGTGCACGTGACGGAGTCACGAACAATCGCATCGCGATGCCCCAAGCTGCGCACATCTAAGGGCCACTTGGTGTATAAAAGACCGCCAGCCAGATCACAAATAAGGTCTCGAAAACCCATACAAAGACATGCATGTTATAAACATACACGCAGCACACATGCCTTGTATGAACAACAGGTATCATTGCAATTCTCTACAAAGTATATATCTTTATTAATAACTCTTACAGAGTGCACACAGAGATCACAAGCATGTGATCCAACATTACAACAAACAAGCAGAACCGAAGTAGGTCTGAGTACAGACAAGTTTAACAAATGGCTTAGAGAAGCCTTATCTAAAAACAAGCCCTCCACGAGGGAACCAGTCGTCTGACTGGGACTACACTAGCTTGGTCTTGGTCTGAGTCTTCATTCTTTGAGCTTCGGGTAAATTCACCATCGGGGTCGGTGGGTTCATCTAAAACATAGATTAAGCAAACGTGAGTACAAAATCGTACTCAGCAAGACTTACATAGGAGCTATACTACTCATGCACATGTATCAAGGTAAAGGGATGTGGGGTTTCACTTGCAGAAGTGTCAGCTTTGACTTGGCTAGTCCTGAACAACGAGTACCAGACTTGAGGTAAGAAGCGTACACGAGTCCACTACATCTCTTCAACCAATTACACCACTATGGTTACTTCCTCGACTTCCCCACGAGAAGCACACCATAGCACTCACGCTTATCTTGCGAGTTTTAGAAGTATCCAGTTCAAGTTGTCTAATAATCAAGCTAAGCTTTCCAAGCAGTCCTTAACCGCGGACGCGGCTATTCGAATAGTTTTGTTAACCCTTCAGGGGTGTACCGCTACACACACGTGTCATCAGTTACCGCCTTTTGCATGTCACCGTTCAAGAGATGACAGCGAGGATGCCACCACAACTGTTACCTCATAGCCGATCTAGTCCATGAAAGCCGCCTATCTGGGTTGTCTTCCACTATCGTGAACCCGGCCGGTTTACCGAAGTGGACCCAGACGATGTGTGCGTGGTGCGAAAGCCGGTCTCGGATGAGCCGTTCTCTCACTTGGCTACCAGGCCACAATACCTACAGAAATCCGAACTACTGCGACATCTGGACATCGAAGGGGGTGAGTTAGTAAGCTGAGAGGGGTCAGTGAGCCCAATGTGTGGTTGTACTCTTCATCTTGGATCACCACACAAGAACTCGGACTTAGGGCGGTGTTCAACGAGACAACCCACTGTGTACTCCTACACAGCCTCTCATCGTTCACCCTGTATTAGGGTAGATTCACCAACACTTTTCTACCATCAACACCATGTTTATCATCATCTCGACTCACATCATAAGCAACCTCATGGTACCACTAAGCATGCAATAAGAAGTAACAGTTGCAGGGGTCACATGATATCAACCAACTCCTACATCTGCTAGGATTGTGGTTTGCTTACTACTGTGACAAGATGATAGGTCATGCAAAGGATATGGGTTCAACTATGCGATAGAAACGTTATCATGGTGATCATCCTAAACAATGCATAAGCGAGACATGAGAGGGAAGTGGGATTTTATCGACATGATCAATAGGGGTTTGCTTGCCTTGCTGTCGAGGTTCAGTCACGGGGTCTTCAACGAAGGGGGTTGATCTCGAGTTCCGGCTCCACTTCTATCAGCAACATGACAATCATAGGATCAACATAATGTACAATGCACAATCACATGGATAAGATGGTAATGGTGATGTTCAAGGTACTGATGTGTTGAGCATTCCATTTAAAAGGAGTATATTGCATTTGAAATGCAAATTCAAACTCCATTTGATTTATCGATGAATTTCAATGCATTTGAATGCATGAAAGTGCATTTGAAAATGTTGACCATGAAGTGATGTTTTATAGTTGAAGTAATGTCTCTGATGTGTGGATGAATCCATTCAAAATAAGTGTGTTGCAAAGTCAATTGCAAAATCACCCCAAATTTGAATTTTAAAAGGATCCATATGCATGTTTGCTACTGTTCACCCATTTTAAAATGGTCAAACATGAAAACAAATTGCATATTCATAATCCTTGTATTTTTCTGATAATTTTAGACATTTTATTTGTCCAATTTGGAGTTAAAATGAATTAGTTATGATTTTCTAAAGATTTAGCTATTTTCTGAAATTTCTGTAATTGATTTAAAAAGGAAAAGGGGTTTATTGCGTCAGCATGAGGTCATGCTGACGTGGGGGGGGGGGTCTGACTGGTGGGGTCAGGCTGTCAATGGGGGGTTAATTAACCCGTTCTGTTAATCTAATCCTAGGTTAATTAGTTAACCTAGGCCCACTGTCAGTGGCCCAGGGGTGGATTATCTTAAGGGGGGGTTGCTAATTGCGCCGGCTTGACGCCGGTGGCTCTGCCACGGCGGCGCGTCGCCGGGATTGCGTTCCGGGCACGGGAGGGGCGGATGAGGGCACCAGGGGGTGCCTCTCACTCGCGTGCGTCGCGTGGAGCACGTCGGGGACCTCGGGGAGGCCTCGGGCCACGCCGGCGACGAGGGGGCATGGTGGCCGTGGCACGGCGTTGACGAGGAGGCCGCTAGAGGGCACGAGGAGAGGAACGGAGGGCACAGGCGGGTGCTGCGCGAAGGCGCGCGTCTTCTGGTGCCATAAGGGGGACACGGGGGTGCTCGGGAGCTCGGTGACGACGACGAGGGCGGCGGCCGGCTGCTGTCAACGGCGAGAATAGCGAAGAGGGGCCGGGAAGGAGCACTACTAGGGGGAAAATGGACATGAGCTCACCGGGATCTCAACGAGGGGCACGGCGGGGCTGGGGAGGGCTCGACGGTGAGCAATTCCTCGCGGGAAACGATGGCGACCAGCGGCGAGATCTTGGTGCAGTCGTCGTCCTTGTTGGCCCTCGCCTCGAATTGAAGCTCTGGCTCAAAGAAGTCGTCTCCGGGGAGGACGAAGGACAAGGTGGCGGGGCTTGAGGACTCCAGTCGCCGCGGTGGAGCGCCGCTGTGCTCCGGCCAGGGCTTCGGCCACGGTGCGGAACTCGCCGGGGAAGGAGAAAGGGGAGCCGAGGGCGAGGCGAAAGCGTGCAAGGGGGTTTCTGCGGGTGCGTGGCGTGCGCTGCGTGCAAAGGAGAGGCCTAGAAGGCTCTCCTCGACGGTGGCCGTCGACGCGTGCCCCCTGCCCTCCAGCAACCTGCTTGGAGGCGCGGGGGAGGAAGAAGACAAGCACCCCAGTTGGGCTGGGCCGAGGCAGAGGGAAGGTGGGCCTCGCCCAGGGCGCAAGGTAAGGTTTTGTTGTTTTCTCTTTTCTTTTTATTTTTCTGCAATATGTTTGACCTGGCTAATAAAAATAGCTAGGCATTTTATAAAATGCCACAATTTTTTATATGGCCTCATAAAATAGAGAGCTAACCACTTATAAAATTTGAGCATTTTTAAAATTCAAAATATTTGAATTTTAAATCAAATAGGGTATTTATTTAATTTCCAAGCCATTATTTGAAAATTAGAAAATTCCATGAGCATGGGATTGCTCCCAAACCATTTTTAAAATGATCAGCACCATTTATAGGAATTTTCCAAATGTTCAAATGATTTTTGGAAAAAGATTTTTATATGGCCACTTGATTTAATTTCTCAGGGATTTTCTTTTCCCCATTTTTGATTTTCTTTTTGAATTTTTCACATGATGCAAAGGAGCACTTGATCCTAGCACATACCTAACATGGGGTTGTGACACAAGCGATCATCTGGAATGAGGGGTCTCCGGGAGGAAGCAGTCACGAGAACCTAAAGTCAGAGTTAGAAAAATGTTTAACCCGAAGAGGAGAGAGATCAGAGTCCCAGAGTAAAGGTACGGAGTAAAGGATCCTAATACCACATAGTTTTGCGACGTGGGCCGATAAGCCACACGACACCGTTAGTAAAGTAGTTTTACAAAGACTAGACTCGACTTCGACCAAGGAGTTGGAAGGGGTGTCCTACAGGAAGTCGGCTCAGATACCAACTTGTGACGCCCCCAAAATCAGACTGTGTACAGTAATCATACACGCAAGGTACACGATCGAGATTAGGGACTCACGGTGAGATATCACAACACAACTCTACAAAATAAAATAATACAAGCTATTTAATACAAGCCAGGGGCCACGAGGGCTCGAATACAA
Organism: Bromus sterilis; assembly: GCA_950022295.1. Lineage (NCBI taxonomy): Eukaryota > Viridiplantae > Streptophyta > Magnoliopsida > Poales > Poaceae > Bromus > Bromus sterilis. The sequence goes on along the minus strand of OX465596.1, from coordinate 149,104,582 downwards.
TAGACCGAGAGCACAAAGTCAGCGGAAGCAATAGTATCTGAGTACAGACACAAGAATACAAGGTTGCCTTAAGAAGGCTAGCACAAATAACAACAGATCGAAAAGGCGAGGCCTCCTGCCTGGGAACCTCCAAACTACTCCTGGTCAAAGGGGAACTCGATGTCATAGAAAGCATCGGGGATCTTCATGTTGCGGTGGTCGACATCGGGGATCTCATGCTCCCAGACTCCAAGGCTCCAACATCGACTGCAGCGGCCGATCAGGCAAAACAGTAAAGGAAATAAAGCAGGTGAGTATCTAGTATACCCGCGAGTCTTACGTCCGCTACTAAGCATTATGCATTGTATCAATGGAAAGGGGAGGTTGTATATATAGGGGACTGCAAGATAGAAATCAGAATAAGGGTAAGAAGCTAGGCCTATCGAAGACTAGCATCTTCCGACGATGTCTTGCAGCATGAGAAGAGAAACAACCAACATTTCATATAAAGCATAAAATAACAACGAAGCAGAAGTTGCTGCAACGTTGTATAATATAAGTTGTAATGATTTATTATAATAATGCCTCTGAGTTCCCTTCCTCGACTCCCTGCGAGGAAGAAGACCCGGAAACATACAGTTTAATAGTAATAGTTTCTAGTGGTAAGATCCAGCTTCAGCATAAAGCGTCATGTTACTGTGGACACGGCTATTCGAATAGATTAAAATCCCTGCAGGGGTGCACTACTGTTCAGCCTGCACGCTCGGATCTCCAGGGTGGCGTGAACCTTGTTAGGGAACTCCCCACCGAGGCTATCCGACACATCGCAGTTCATCCTAGGCTCAGCAGAGAGGCCATCCGCCGGACTATATCCTATGCGCCAAGGGGTCTAGGTCCCTCACCCTTTCACGCTCCTGCACGGTGCGAGTCTGGCCGGTGAAGCAAAAGCAAATCCAAACACACCTGCTGCAGCAAAGAAGACAAGACCACTTCCTGGCGATTAGGCCGCAGTACTGCTGACGTCTGAAGAGCTTTCGGACAAACTACGACACGGAGGGCCCACACCATAATCCCACGTGTAGGTAGTGCGTACAGACCAACGGGTCTCTCAAGTCATCCGCCGAACCATTTAGCATTTTAATTAACCTGCGTGACAACCGTTATCGTTGCCTCGACTTAACCGACCCGTGGTCAACGACAGCAGTCAGGACCACCAGTACATCGGTGCCTGCCCTGTCGTCCCACCAAGTCACTGCGGTTACCAACAAGGTGAACCGTCTCCTTACCTTGTCTCGCGTGTGCTCTTGGTAGAGCTCGACTTTTCGTAGTTTGATAACTCTCGCGAGATACGAGCAGGGGCCAAGCACGCCAGTAACGTCGGTCGTACCCTCCCTGTCACTCCCGACAATATACCGCTCGCGGGCACCGTTGGGTCGCCCGACTCTTACCTTTAAGGACACCAGTTGGTTTGAGTGCCTACCATTAAGTGAAACCAGGAGGTATCACCCTCGATGGCACACTTAAAGAGGTTTGACAGAGACATCAGCGGAATGAACTAAAGAGGTAAACCTCGTATCATCCCGGTGATGCTACGCTACTAAGCCGACGAGAGTGATATACGAGTCCATTCCACTCGTAAGTCAAACTTGAAGTGACTCGGCAGAGTCTCGCCGTTGTAGGTTCCCTAGGGCATCTGCATTGTTCCGTACCTGTTGCAGTTGTATATATTTTGTATCCGCGTCACTCCCCTGAGTGGTCACGGCCCGCTATCTAATCCTAGCTAACAATGCGCAGGGCTCACTGCTGAATATTTTATATAGATATAGTAGGCAGCATAGGATAAGGAAGGTACATCAAGGGGCGACAAAATCAGGTTATGCAATTGAATAGGATTGTAACGTAGCAGCAGCAGTAACAATGTCTAGTGCAAGAAATGTACGGAAAGATAGGCGATATCTGGGGAAGAGAATGGCTCTGCTTGCCTGGAAGCTCGACAGTAGGGGTGCACGGTCGTCGACGACGTAGTCGATCACAAGGGCATCTGCAGCGGTCGTCGGGACTATCGGACAATAAGAGAGGGGGGAGAAACAATAAATACACAACAATAATAGCAATACAAATACAAGACATGGAAAAAGCAATGTTAACGGTGTTCTAACGCAGTGCAAGGTGTATTGCTCGGAGCGGGAATTCATCCGGGGATGAAATACCGGCTCTAGGTGATTATCGACAAACGGCCGGGAGGGGGAAAGGACCATGCCGAAGGTGTCATGGACATCCGAAAAACGTAAGGGGGGTGTATCCGTGTTAGTTGAACCATTCTGAACAACATTCGTGTTCGGAATAAATTCATCTGGATACTTTAACAGTACCAGAGAAATGATCGGACAGATGGTCCGGAGGGGGGCGGTTCGATGTTCGGTATGTTAGAGAGGGGTGGTAGACCAACGGATAGCGTATTCTTAGCCGTCATATTTTTTCTGATCAAGTTTCATGTATAAAGTTTTTGAATCTGACTTACGGTTTAAAAGATATTCAATTTTAAACTTTAATCGATTTTTAAATCATTTTCTGGATTTCTTTTTATTAATTAACTAAACATTATCCACAGAGGTTTGACCAGGTCAAACCTGACCAGTGGGTCCCACTGTCAGCCTCACAGCAATAATAAAACATTTAATTGAATTTAAATTGGAACAGGGCCCACATGTCATACACTCGAATTAATCTAAATTCTTTAAAATATTAACCTAACAGTGGGGCCTAGCTATTAGTGAGACAGTGTTATAATTAACCATTTTGTTTAACCAGGAGTTAGATTAAGGGCATGGACCCACCTGTCATCCACTAGGGGGGGGGGGGTTAGATTAGGTTTAACACTAATTTTAATTAAGGGAAGGGGGGCCCATGTGACAGTGGCACAAGCCACAGCACACAGAGCCCAGGCCGACGAATACCCCGGCCATGGCCGTGGGCACGCCGGCTCACGGCGGCGCGGCGAGGCCGGCCGGCTGGTGCTTCTCCAGACAGCGACGAGGGGAGGGGAACCAGGGCGTGGGATGAGGCACGACCTAGTGGCCATGGGGCGCACCGAGGGGGCAGGGCACGCGGCCTGGTGAGCACGGCGGCGGCCGAGTACAGCACCGTCAGAACAACGAATGGGGCATGGAATTGGCCGCGGGGAGTTGGGGGAAGAGGCGGACGCTCACCAGGGTGCGGAAGAGGAGCTCGAGGAGGCCGGAGGGGGAGCGGTGTGGCCGGAATTGCGACGGCGAGCGGCGGGGCAGGGGAAGAACACAACTCCAATTCACCACGTGTCGTGGCTCCGGGCACGATTCCTTCTGCAGGTAGACGAAGGCGACGACGAAGAGCATGGGGGACAGCTCGGATGGGCGAGGGAGGTTCGTTGGCCGCACTGGCTCGCAGTGGCCGGCGACGGGTGCGCTCTGACCGAGTTCAAGGAGGAGCAGGGGAAGGCGTGAGGGGAAGGAGAGGGAGGCGGCTAGGGTTCCATAGGGGCGGGGACGCAGGGGGGCTTTTATCTACACCAGGACGGCGTCGATGGCCGACACGGCGGCCACGGCGTGGCTCAGGCGGGGGATGCCCTCCACGACCCCCCCCCCCATGAACAGGAGGAAGGAGGAGGGCGCCGGGTGGGCTGGGACCTGGGGTGGACGTGGGCCTCGCCCCAGGGCGAGAGTTAGTGTTTTTAGGTTTTTCTCTTTTATTTTGTTATTCTTTTATGTTTGCATTTTGTTGAGCTAGGTTTTGATTTTTGCCAACAGTGAAATTTGCCCCAATATTTATGTTGCATATATTAGAGGTGCCACAAAAAGTTTTGTGTCAAAATAAAATCAATTGTATTTTTTATTATTTAAAAGGGATTAAATGCCACTTGTTTGGCTACTGTTTGAATTGTTTGATTCATTTTAGAGCTCAATAAATTTCCCAAACTATATGGAAGTGATGCACTGATATTTAGGCATTTTGCAAAATTGCATTCACAAATTTTTAGTTTAATTAAAATTTCTACTTGCTTATTAAAATTACCATGGCCATTTAATAATTTCTAAACTATTGTTTTATTTCGTAACACCATTAATCACTTTAATAAAATATGCATTGCTATATTAACAAGGCTTACTGATCATCTTCTATTAAATAATAAAAGTGTTTGCATCATTTAGGGTTTACTTTTAATTTCCACTTTGCTTTTATATTAATACCCTAGGGGCAATTCAGTAAATCCCCACTAAGGGTTTTCTAATTAACATTGACTTGGGATGCAGCAAATGACTAAGGTTGATTGGGTTTAACCATGATCAAGTGGATTGACATGCATCCACAATTCTTGGAGCAAAGTTTTATAGTTTACACAATCTGAAATTTTTATCAGGGTTGTAAATTTACAGAGCTATGATCAAAGGTGATCATGGCTTGATCATCAACAGTAATGATCACTTACAATGGAATCACTGTAGTGATTACTGTTACTGATTCTGAGGGTGTTACAGGCAACAATAACGGTTTTCCCGACAGAAAATAATAAAAATGCAGCCTCGTTCGATGGCTTGAGTGGGTCGACGTGCCCTATACGCACTAGCTCCACGTGGGATTACGCTGTGGGCCCTCTGCGGTGTAGCCTCGTTCGATGGCTCTTCAGACGTCAGCTTTACCTCGGGCTGATTGACGGGCTTGCACCGCCTACTCCGGTAGTGGGAGGTTGGTCTGCTTCACCGTACAGTCGCGTACCGTGCAGGAGTAGAAAGGGCAGGGGTCCAAAGTCCCTTTGTGCTAATAATTTAGACTGGCGGATGGCCTCTCTGTTGAGCTTGAAGGATGGACTTTGGCGTATCGGATAGCCTCGGTGGGGCATTCCCTAACAAGGTGTACGCCACCCTGGAGATCCGAGCGTGTAGGGTAACAGTTGTGCAGCCCCTGTAGGGAAGATAATCTATTCGGATAGCCGTGTCCATGGTAACATGACGCTTTATGCTGAAGCCAGACTCTACTACTACAAACTACTACTACTAAACTGATTGGTTCCGGGTTTTCTTCCTCACAGGGAAGTCGAGGAAGGATTCTCGGAGGCATTGATATTTGTTAATAATTACAACTTACTATAATACAATGCTGCAACAACTTCTGCTGCATTGTTACTTTATGCTTTTATATAAACTGTTGGCTATTCTTTTCTTATGCTGCAAGAACCGTCGGAAGATGCTAGTCCTCGATAGGATGCTAGATACAAATGCATAAATGCTTATTAGTGCACGTAAGACTCGCGGGTATGCTAGATACTCACACTTTCTTTATCTCCCCGTTTTGTTTTATATACCCGACCGGTTGTTGCCATCAGGCGTTGGAGCCCAGGAGCAGGAAATCCCCGATGCCGAGAACCGCAACATGGACATCCCCGACGACCAGGATTAGTTTGGATGTTCCCAGGCATGAGGACTCGCTTTTTCGATCGTTGTTGTTTTTGTGCTAGCCTTCTTAAGGAAAATCATGTGTACCTTGTGTCTGTATTCAGATACTATTGCTTCCTCTAACTTTGTGCTCTCGAGCTGTTGTTTTCGAGCCCTCGTGGCCCCTGGCTTGTATTAAACAGCTTGTATTATTTTATTTGTAGAGCTGTGTTGTGATATCTCACCGTGAGTGCCTGATCTCGATCGTGTACCTTCCATGTATGATTACTGTAGATGTCTTGATTTTGGGGGCGTCACATAACCATATGAATAAACTTTATGATCCAACACTCCCTCGTGCAAAAGTATGTGAACTGGGGTTCAGGTTTTTGTCAATCCGGAAACCCACGATAAGCATCCTTTATACACAATGTATTCCCCAAGGTCCCTACAAAGGTGAAGTATTATGTAGTCGTCATTCACATAAAACCACTTGAAGAATAACACCACAACTTAAATATCAATCAACACATATTACTTCGACATCATATGACTACTAACAACTAGACTTCTCCCATGTCCTCAAGAACTAAAGGAACTACTCACAAGACATAAAAGAGATCATGATTAGAGGTGATAAATATATGATGAACAATCTGATCATAACAATAATTATAAAACAAAACTTAATAGCATTCACCACAAAAGAGTACTTAATACCGGTAAAGTAGAGGGGATGAATAGTGCGAGTTACAACTCGGATTGCAATGGTGAGATGAGATGGGATGGTGATGGAGATGGTGCTGATGATGAGCATGATGGTGATGATGATCTCGATGATTCCCGTGAAAATGGTGATGACGATGAGGATGATCTCCCCCTCCGGGAGGAGTTCTCCCCGGCGGAATTTACCCACCGGAAAGGTCTTTTCTTCTCTGTAGGTTTCCGCCACGTAGCGATGGCGGAACTCCAGAAACTTCTTCTGTTCTAGGTTTTTGAGGTTACGAGGAACATATATGCCAAAGGAGAGCCCCGAAGGTGGCACCCACCTCCTAGGCGGCCACTTGGCGTGGCCTAAGGAGGGCCCGCGCCACCAAGGCGCCTGGAGGCCTGGTGGCCCCCTCCGGCTTCCCTTTGGCCAGTCTTCGTCAATTCTTCACAAAACTCTTCCCCGTATTTTTAGGACATTTGGAGATGTGCTGATATGGCCAATCTATGAGCACTTTTCCCCGCAGATTCCTACGTCTACTATTTCGACACCGAAAAGTTGTAAACTGTGTAAAAAAGCCAAAACATGTCAGATCCCTCTGTTAGGTATGTGCTAGGGTTAGCTAGTACCTTTGCATCATGTCAAAATTTCAAAAGAAATCTTGGAAATCAAATTCAAAATCAAAATGGGAGAAGGAACACCCCCCAGATGAATTAATTCAAAAGGCCAGATAAAAATAATTTCCAAAAATTCATGTTAGAGTTTTGAAAAGTCTTATAAATGAGTGTGATCACATATCAAGTGATGTGGGACCCACCCCATGCTCATAGATTTTTCAAATATTCAAACAGTACCTTGGAAATAAAGAAATCCCCCTATTTGAATTAAAATTCAAATCATTTGAATTTTAAAAATGTTGAAAGTTTATGAGTGGCTAGTCCATATTTTTATGAGGCCACATAAAAGTTTTCAGCATTTAATAAAATGTTTAGCTATTTATTTTAGCTAAACAGAACAAATTACAGAAAAATAGAAAGGAAAGATTAAACAGAAATCAGGAAGGCTTACCTCTCGCACTAGGCGAGGCCCAACTCCCCTGGACGGCCCAGCCCACCTGGACCCGCGCCTGTCGTCTTCCTCCCCACGCCCCGAAGCTGCTCGGTGGAATGCATGCAGCACTCCACCGACGCTGCCGACGAGCCCTGGCCACCTCCTGCTTCCCCCTCGCCATCTTCTCACGCCTGGAGACGCCGCTCTTCCGTCCGCATCCATTCCCCCCCTCCAGAGCTTCCTCCTCCTCCTCCCGTGTTCGATTTCGTCACCACCCGAGAGCGCCGCCGTTCACCGTCGCAAGAACTCGTGGCCATCGACGTCAAGGAGTCCAGCCAAGGTGTCCATCGCCTCCGCCGTCCTCGACTACGTCACCGTGCAGAAGGAATCGACCCGAGGAACTCCAGAGCCGCCGTCCCCTTCGTCGTCTTCAACTCCGGCCGCCGTGAAGAAAGTCATCGATTCCACCGCAGCCGCAGCTCCTCCGGCTTCCTCGAGTCCGTCTCTGCAACCAGGGTGAGCAGGCGCACTTTTCCCCTCATCTTGCCGCTTGAATCCGTGCCGTTTGCATGATTCCGACGAGGTCCGAGACCAAGCGCCGCCGCTCGTCGTCGAAGTCTTTCACCAGAGCCCCCGTTTGACCCTGGATGGCTCCACTAGCTCCGCACACACCCCAGCTTCTTTCCCATGCTCTCTGTGTCCAAATCCGTGCACGAATTGAAGAACCCGACGAGTTCCGTGCAGACTTCCGCCGCCGCTCGTCGCCGATGACCTCCGGTGATCCCCGTGAACCCCCGATGCCACCAGACGACGCGGAAGACCTCAAGGAGCAGATCCATGCCCTCCAGACCCCTCCCCGTGCATTGGAACCAACTCCGGCGAGACTCCGGCAGGATTCCGGCGACTTCACGGCGAGCCACCATTAGCCCCCCCCTAATGACCCTGTTAAGCTTAACCCAGTGGCTGACAGGTGGGGCCAGCCACTAATTAACCCTCGGGTTAATGTTAATCAGGGGATTAACCCCCTCTGTGGATGACAGGTGGGACCCCTTGTCAGTTTGACTCGGGTCAAACCCCCTGGCGTCATGCTGATGTCACAGTGACGCAGTAAATGAATTTCCAGAAAAGAAAATGGTTTAATTAATTCCAGAAATTCCAGAAAATACCCCAAACTTTGGAAATTCATAGAAAATTCATATTAACTCCAAATTGGACAAATAATATATGAAAAATGATCAGGAGAAAATTATCTTTCCAAATATGCAACTTTCAACTCTGTTTGAGTTGAATTTAAAATGGGACCAGTAGCATATATCATTTGCTTTATTTGAATTTATTTCAAATTCAAACCAAATGATTTTGCCACTTAGACCATGGAATTATGATGCAAATCAACCACACTTCAGTGGCATATCATACACATTTGAAGTTAATTCAAATTGATCAAACTATATCATGTATGACTTGGTTAATGTTGAATTCAAATGTGGAATTTGAATTTGCATTTTAAAAATGCAATATATTCCACTTAAATGGAATTGCCTCACACATCAAACTTGTACTTCAAGCTTAAACATTCTATCATGTGCTTGAGCATTGCATTCATCTTGATTGCTACTTCGTGCTTTGTTTGTCGAGTAGAGGTGGAACCGGAGCAAGAGGTCACCCCCTTCGCTGAAGATCCAGAAACCGAACCTCGTCAGCAAGGCAAGCAAACCCCCATTGATCATGTCGATAAAATCCCACTTCCCTCTCATGTTTCGCTTATGCATTGTTTAGGATGATCACCATGCTTCGTTTCTACCGCATAGATGAACCCATTCCTTTGCATGACCTATCTTTTGTCACAGTAGTAAGCAAACCACAATCCTAGCAACTGTAGGAGTTGAATGATATCATGTGGCCTCTGCAAATGTTATCTCTTATTGCATGCTTAGTATGATACCTTGTTGTTACTGTGATGTGAGTCGGGATGGGAATGATCACGTTGTTGTTGGTAGAAAAGTGTTGGTGAATCGAACCTAATACAAGGTGAACGATGAGAGGCTGTGTAGGAGTACACGGTGGGTTGTCTCGTTGAACACCGCCCTAAGTCCGAGTTCTTGTGTGGTGATCCAAGATGAAGAGTACAACCACACATTGGGCTCACTGACCCCTCTCAACTTATTAACTCATCCCTTTCGATGTCCAGATGTCGCAGTAGTTCGGAGTTCTGGTAGGCTTGTGGCCTGGATGCTAAGTGAGAGAACGGCTCATCCGAGACCGGCTTATGCACCACGCACACATCGCTTGGGTCCACTTCGGTAAACCGGCCGGGTTCACGATAGTGGTAGCCAACCCAAGTAGGCGGCTTTCTTGGACTAGATAGGCTATGAGGTAACAGTTGTGGTGAGCATCCTCGCTGGCACCCCTTGAATGGTGTCGAGATCAAAGGCGGTAAATGATGATCATGTGTGTGTAGCGGTACACCCTTGCAAGGTTAACAAAACTATTCGAATAGCCGCGTCCGCGGTTATGGACTACTTGGAGAGCTGTGCTCGATTATTAGATAACTTGAACCGGATACTTCTAAAACACACCAAGATAAGTGTGAGTGCTATGGCGTGCTTTCTCGTGGGGAAGTCGAGGAAGGCACCATAGTGGTGTATTGGTTGGTGAAAGTAGTGGACTCGTGTACGCTTCTTACCTCAAGTCTGGTACTCGTAGTTCAGGATTAGCCAAGTCAAAGCTGGCATTTCTGCAAGTGAACCCCACCTCCCTTTGCCTTGATACATGTGCATGAGTAGTTTAGATCCTATGTAAGTCTTGCTGAGTACGCCTTTGTACTCACGTTTGCTTAATCTATGTTTTAGATGACGCCACTGACCCCGAAGGTGGCTTCTTCATCGAGTTGGACGACTGAAGTTAAGCTAGTCTAGTCCCAGTCAGCAGACTGGTTCCTCGTGGAGGGCTTCATGTTTGAATAAGGCTTCTTAAGCCAATTTGTTAAACTTGTCTATACCCAGACATAATTTGCTTCCGCTTCGTGATGTAATGTTGGATCACATGTATGTGATCTCTGTGTGTACTCTATAAGAGTTATATAAATAAAGTTGTAAACTTTGTAGAGAATTGCAATGGTACCTGCTGTTCATACAAGGCATGTGTGCTGCGTGTATGTTTATAACATACATGTCTTTGTATGGGTTTTCGAGACCTTAGTTGTGTTCTGGCTGGCGGTCTTTCATACACCAAGTGGCCCTTAGATGTGCGCAGCTTGGGGCATCGCGATGCGATTGCTCGAGATTCCGTCTCGTGCACACTTTGTGGTATGATCGAGCCCGCCTTAGACCCCGACTAAGTGATCGGGCTGGAGTAAGTCTATGTAAGAGTTTCGAGATAGTCGATAGTATGGTTGAGGCGACTTGTCTTTGAATATGGGAGTTCACCACCCATATCAGTAGACTTGTGTGCGTACGATGAGGACCCATTACAGTTGATCATCCGGCCTGGATGGGATGCCCCTCACGTACGATGCTTTCCAAGAATGTTCAGTGCTTGGCCTTGTCTGCTCAGACAAGTGGGTGCGGTTCTCGGCTCTCCATATGACTATGTCTTAACTGTACTTGCATGCGCTAACCCCGGGTCCCGACAAAACATTATAAGAACATCATCATAATATGAAATATATCAGTGAATAGAGGTGAATTATGATGTAAAATAGTGATGCATTTTGGACGTATCAATGATCAACTCAACCTTTTCATTTAAAGAGGATATCTCCTCAACAGAGTTTACCTTCCTACCTGTGGGAGATCTTCCGGTGTGCCATTGAGAATACACTACAAAATCAACGATATCAGTTGACGGTCCATTTGTGTCATGGTAAAGCATTTTTCTCAATAATGATATGCTAACGACGGTTTGCCTCCGTCTATCGACCCGTCAATGATGCCCCGTAAAAAAATGAAAATAATGACGGTATTCCCTTTTTCGTCGAATAAGATCATTTTTTAGGTGACAGTACCGAGTTCGTCAACAATGTTAATCTTTGATGACAGGGTTAATAAGTCTCCTAATAAGCACAACTTGTCATCTATATGTGTCTTCGTTGACGATAATCCCGTTGCTAGCAATTTCTTTCTGCTAGTTTGACTAGTTAGCTTTCCAACAAGTGGGCCCCCTTTTGCTGACGTGGCTTCTTCCTTGTGGGACCGGATGTGCTTTAACAGCCTTAAGTGTCAGTCACTAATAAACTGTCCCTTAGTTTTGACTAGTCAACTGTCCCGACATATGGACCCCAGAAATGCTGACGTGGAGTCTTACAAGCGGGCCCAGGCGGTACTGACATGGGATCTTACATGTGGGGTCATAGACTTGGTGATGGTCCTATAATTTTCACATCCCTGTATCGTATATTACAGTTTTAAAATTGAATAAATTATGAAAATGAGACCAATATAACTTTCATTAACGCTCAAATAGACATGCATTGCATAATTATATCACAGATAATGATCATCCAAATGAGAAAACATAGTACCAGCTATGACAACCATAATAAGAACACAACCATCAAAAGAAACCATAATAAGAAAACCTAAGTTCCACAACAAAGAACACAATCAGGACTTCGACATGTGCTGCAACATGGGCCGCGACATGGTCTCCAACATGGACTGCGGCATGGGCTCATTTGAATTGTACTGGCATAACATGAACTTCATCATTGATTCCAGTTGGTTTTGCCTGGCCACCACATTTGCTCTTTGTTGCGCTTGTTCCCTCTTGATAGCTGCAATTTCTTCTTCCTGCTTCATTTTGGGGTTACGTAGTTCCTGTCGTTGCGATTCCAATATTGCATTAATCTCTTCTTGATACCTATCAACTACCGATCTAGCTGCTAGCTCTTGAGTTTGAAGCCTCTATTCAAGCTCTTTGATGTGTTGATGAGATGTTGATTTTTTCCTTGAGCTAGATGACTCTCCTATGCTTGCAAGGAATGTACTTGACTTGCTCTTATCTTTGAGAACCTCAGCAACAATCTCCATATCATTTTTCCTTCCGCACCTTCTTCCTGGGCTGACTTTTGCTTGTCTTGCATTTCTTTCTGCAATATGATTGAACCATTATTAGTAATTTTTACTGCTGCAACATGTGAATTCCAAACATTACATAATGCTTACCAGTACTATCTCTGCTTCCGAACTGATCACACCATCCTTTTTCCTTGTGTGGGTTGACTTATAAAATCAATGAGACATGGGTTATCCTACATGATAAAAAGGACATGCTAAACATTAGTGCCACATGCCACATACTTATGAACAAATAAATTTTGAATGCTGGTTCGAGTGCTTACCTCCTTTTCATAAAGCTATGCAATAAAGGATCTAGAACCAGTGGTTTGGTGCTTCATCACACCAATTTGGTTTAATTTATTCTTTGCACATATCTCCTAGGAATTACGGATAACATTAGATTCTTATGATATAACAATCTACAAGTACAATATGACGTATTAGGTATGAATTACCTGGAACTTCTCATCACTCCACTATTGCAGCAGTTCTTTCCAATCACCTTCGGTAACACTGGGTGGCTTCAGCTTCATCGCTTGCTCCATGGTAAGGTTCTTAACCTTAGTGTAATATTGCTTCTTAAGACGGTGCCGGTGTGACAGCAAGGAGTTCTGGAGGGTCGATTTGGTCACTTTGATGTACAATGTATCATCTCCAATATCGAAGCTTTCCTACACACATAAATGAAACAATGCATGTCACAATAGTTGTAGGGCTAATTTAGAGAAAGATGCGCTATGGGATAATTGAAAATAACAATAATTTTATGCCTGACCTTTACTTTCATGGCATCCTCAGGAATAATATGCTGATTCTCCTTTAAATTGTAATCCTTCCACTTGGTTTTCAATGGCATATGTGTTCTCACGTGAATACCGATCTCCGAGCTAAGTTTTGCATCTTGCAAACAATTAGTAGGTCTGCTTAGACCTGACATCAAGTCAATCTTCATCTTGCAGCCTTCCCTTCTGGTAATAACGTCTAAGTGACGCCCCAACGTAGGTCGGCGCTCACCTCTCTTCTTCTTCTCCTCTGAACGGTGTGCGTGTTGTTCTGAATGTGGTTGTGAAGTGATGTTAATATCAATGTTTTGAGTCTCAGGACCACCTGGTTCAGAATTATCATGGGAGTTGACAATAGGGGGGTTGCTCTCTGAAGTAAGTTGATTTGTTGGTGTGATCTGCAAGTCTTCAGCTATGTCCTCGTCATCAGGATGTACATGTGTTTGTGAAGCTACTGTTTTCTGCAACATTGCTTCTCTAGATCTTGTTACTGCATTAGTGCCAGGAGTAGTGCTTTGAGTCTGCTCATCCTGTGTTGCCTGAAAGACAAAAGTTTAGGAACGTCAAAATCACAAAGCTGATTAAGTAGGCAGTGTGAAATTAATATGGATTCCAGAGTCCAGATATTATTTGGTACCTCTACTTCAGCTCTACGTCTTGGTAGTGAATGAGTACCAGGAGTAGTATTTTCAGTCTGCTCATGTTGTGTTGCCTGGAAGACAATAGTTTAGGAACGTCAAGATGACAAATCTCATTAATTAGGAACTGTGAAATTAATATGGCGTCCAGAGTGTAGATATTATTTGGTACATGTACTTCTTCTCTATATCTTGGTCGGGCACGACTACGAGGAGCATTTTCTTGAGACTGCTGATCCTGTGTTGCCTGGAAGACAAAAGTTTAAGAACGCTAATATCACAAAAGCTGGTTAGGTGCTGTGAAATTCATATGGACTCAAGATATTATTTGGTACCTCTAGTTCCCAGGCATCTGTGAGGGGAGGTTCTGTCTCCGAATTGTTTCCATCTACAGTTTCATCATCATCGTCATCTTCATCACTTTCATCATCTGTAAACGCTGGTTCAAAGTCAGGGTCCTTCTGTACCTCTATATCTACCTCCTCCTCTATGCACGTTTTCATTCTGGATTCCCCCATTTCCTTGTTTCTTTGCACCTTCCTTACCATCGAATAAATAATACTATGTGTCAGTTCAGAAAAAAATTCCAGACCCTTTTCTCCGAATATTTCCTTCATTCGAAGAGCATTTTCCCTGATTGTCCTTTCCCTCTCCTTCTGACACTCAGGAATTGGCAGACTCTGTGTAGCCACGGGTGTAGAAACTATAGATCAAAGATGAAACAATCATAGAACCATATAAAACCCTATCTTGGGATTTTAACATATAACGACATGAGAACAACATGCGCCTTTATGATACAGTACTCTATTTTGAGCAAAAAAATTCATCATTTGTCGAAAAGAATGAATGAGATGCGACGATGGAGAACGAGAGCAATCTGGAGTCGCCGGGATCTGGCTATGCAAACCCTAATCATAAGTGGACATGCATTCTCTAATAGAATATGTAGGAGTTGCATAGTTGGATTTCAATAACATGCGAACCACATGCAGAATGGAAGTGTTAACTGTACGTTTACGATTAGCTTTTGTGATTCATGTGGTAGGAGAAACCTTGCGTTCCTTGACGCTCCGAAGGCGTGATTTTTCGCTGCCATTCTCCTTCTTGGCGTACGTCGTGGCCGGGGAGGAACGCCGTCGCCGAGGCCCGGGGAGAGCACTATCGCCGCTGATAGTCGTCTAGATCTGGATGAAGATAGAGGGAGGAGGTGAGGTGAGGTGCGGTGCGGTGCAAAATTAGTGTGAGGTTAACTGCGAGGTATTTATGGTGGGTGTTGAAAATTATGCCCATACACGCTTTGGGAATGTAGGCGGGAAGGAAAAAAAGAGGGAAGTAAAAGGAGGGACCAAATTTTTGACTCTTTCAATATAAGGTTGAGATTGGACTTGTACACGCAGATGTGCACGCCAAAAACACAACAAGGAGGGAGCTTAAAGGAGGGAACCAATTTTTTGACTGTTTCAATCTCAATTGAGAGGTTGAGATCGGACTTGTACACGCAGATCTGTGCGCCAAAAACCCAACAAGGAGGGAGCATAAAGAAGGGAACACAATTTTTGATTGAGAGTCGTGCACTTCTACACTCATGTGTGTGTGATGCACAGTCCGATCCATTATGTTTGGATCGACCAAATTTTATTTTATGTTATATATTTTTTACTTTGATTAGAATCAAAATTGTGTTTAGGCACACACATACGAACCATCCTCAAGTTCAAAAAATCTTCACAAAAATGGAACATCACGTCTGAAGTTTTCATGCTTTTCATGAAATGACAATGCAATGACTATTATCTATTTACCAATTGTTATGATGGAAAATTATGTACAATTTTTAAGTCCATCAGATTTGTGGCCAATAAGGTCACATTTTTGTTCAAGGATGTGCTCCATGGTGAATTCCTCTTGGCTAATTCAAGATTTGACATGTATGCCACATGTAACTAAGGGGTTGTTTGGTTCTTAGGCTAATGTTGCCACACCTAATTATTCTTAATCATGCCACAATATCTTAGGTGTGCGTTTGGTTCATTTCCAGACTTTTGGCTTGCCACAGGTTACCACTGCTATGGTACACATGTTAAAGCTAGACTCATATTTTTGCCACACCTTGCCAGACTTTGTGGTGGCCGTTAATTGTATTCACGACACTTTGCCTAAGGTTATTAGTTGTGGCAAAGTTAGCCACAATGCAAACAACCCCTAAGTTTTCGGTAAAGTATTCACAACATTTCCGTTCATCGAATCTTAATTAAGTGTATTACTGATTAGGTACTTACCATGCATTAATTAGTGTCAGTGACAATTATGTGTTTTGTGAAGCAAAAAATGTGGCACATCAAAACCATGCATTATTGCATATTCAAAACGTAACAAGAACCCTTTTAAGCATCTTCTATGTACTTAGGGTCACATAGAGTTGGGCGGGGGAGCATCCGGAGCTCACTCGTGTTTTTGTCAAATAAATTATGTCCTTTTGGTCTAGGGTCTCCAACATAAAAAAGATGTAGCTCAAATGGTAAAAAAATCTTTTGGTTTGCATGTATATATAAGGTTTGTCCTCATATAGTACATTTAAAACCAAATTTGAGGCATAGTATTCATAAGGATTCACTTACGTCGTACTTAAAGGACTCACACTATATATAAGTCCAATACACCTTTGTGGGTGATAGTCATATATATGTTTGTGAAGCAAGTCCACATTAAAGTTACATATGCATTGCGTACTCAAATCTTAATAAAAAGAAATTCAAACGTGCATGTACATATATGCATGCATGAAGCTGTCAAAGGTTATTCAAACCTATCCGGCCGCTATTGGTTGTTTTTGTCGAAACGTATTCCCCGCTGGATGTCGGACGACATATACCACATGGTAATCCTCATGTTTTAAATTGATTTTGTAAGGTTTATCCTAGTACATTACAAACCAAGGTTCGATGCACATTACTCAAAGTATTTTGTCCTTCGATTCTAATACAAATGGGGTCGGAGACTCACGCAAGTCCATAACGTACCACAGGCCATAGTTTTTCTTACGAAGCAAGCACTGTTGCAAAAAAGTTGTTCACGCATATTCAAACATAACAAAACCACTTCAAATTAACATGTATATGGAGTCTCGTTTGGATCCCTCTCCCCCATGGTGCTTTTGATGAAAGCTCTTATTTTTGATCTGATCGATTGCTTGGTTGGCGTTCGATCACTATATAGAGAGGGACGGTCATAGCTAGCCCATGGTGATTTCCTCTAAGTTTTTGAAGGGTGGTCCTATATATAGGACAACTGAAACCAAGTTCGAGCTTGGCGCATGTGCATAGTTTTCATAAGATTTCCTTTCGTCAGCTGTAAGCGGGGGACTCACAGTATAAGTCAATATCCATCCATATGTATATATATATATATATATTTACAGCCGGTCTATTCTGACATCGAACTATTCTAACAACATTCTGACCTGCATCTTATCGCAAAGAGAACCGCACTGTTGTATTGGAAGCACTGCAGCTCGGGGTAAAACAGAACCGCATGCACCGTTTTCTCTTCAAAAAATTTAACCGTTCATCGGAATTGAGCGTGTGATACACTGTTGGATTCGTATTGAAATGGAGCATCTTCCGTATGTTGAACACTTTTTCTAATTCCTCACGGATTAAGAGCAGTTTCGAAAACGGTGCGGCGGCCCACTTTCACAGCGGGAGTATTTTCGCGATTTCTCTTCAACCGTTTGTCGGAATGATGCGTATGATACAACGTTGGATTCGTATGGAGTAGGAGAATAATTCATATAATTAACACTTTTCGAGATTCTGCGCGGTTTTGAAGTAATTTCAAAAATCGTGTTATGTCCTCATATTTGCAGCGGACCGTTTTTGCGTAAATTATTTTGATTTGTTTGTGCGATCGATGAAATTGATACACCATTGGATAGGTATCGTCGAGGTGCTCCATTTTCATGTAGAACACATCCTCTAACTCCTTACGGTTTAAGAGCAACGTGGAATTTACTAAATCACGGAACTCTGTTTTTCCGCGGACCCGGAATCGACGACGTGAAATGCATTCACCGGGCAACCGCACCGCATCCGACGGGCAGGCGCACTGCATTATCGGCAATTAGAAATGCATGTGTTTTTTCACTGATTCGAAACCACAAAGGTGAACTGCATGCGACAGACACCGGCTGCATTTATCAACAGAAAGAACTGCACGCAATTATAAACAGAAAATCACGTATTTTTTTGCGGATCTGAACTCGATGAAGCGAACAGCATCCGTCGGCCGACCGATTGCATTTATCGACAGAAGAGAACTGCATGTTGTTTATTTATCAACATAAAGAACTTCGTTGTTCGCTCGGGAGGAAGTGAATACGGGGGCACAAACAATGTGAAATGCATGAATATTCTACTTTTTAACATACGTATGTAGTGAACAGCTTCGGAGCGGGCACAAAACGAAATGAAATTCACCAACAAATACATAGGGAACTTACAAAAAAATAACATAAACGAGTTAAAAGAACTGCAATCTTTTATGCCGTACAATAATTTTTCTTTTTTCCCTAATTGAAAACAGGGAAGGAGGCTCTCTATACATATTGCAAAATGGGGGACAACAAAAAAATGCAACATGGCATCCAGTGAACCGCAAACATTTTTTCTCCCTGCAAAAACAAATAAACCGAAACCTCAACAGTAAAACAACAGCGGACTACATCACATTGATTTGCTTTCCCCACAGAATAACACGCACACACAAAATGAAACTATAGGAACCTCAAAACCGGACTCCCAAGCCGAGAGTTGTTCGTCTGGTTGCCTTTGCCGGAGGGTGCGACGGGGCCGTGCCACCACTTTGGAAGAGGGGTGCCTCGCTGGCGGGTGACAGCGGAGGAGGAGGTTGGGGAGGGTCGAACCCCCGTGTGGTCGAGCTCGATTCTGGCCCGCCGCGGTGGTGCAGGTTCTGGAGGTCGCGAGGGGGGAGGGGCATGCGCGGAGGCCGCCTGGAGGGCACCTTGATGGCCGCTGGGATGAGCGCCGTAGTGGTCGCTGGGGGCGGCGAAGCAAACACCGACGGATCCAACTCCACCGGATCCGGTAGGTGGCGGCGGACAGCAGTTGGAGGGGCTAGGTCGCTGCTGATCCGGTGGCGTCGCGGGGCGGCGGGAGGCCGGTTCGGCCGGGCCGCGCCGCGCCGATCTGGTGGCAGCACCCTGCGTTGGGATGCCCGGGTCGGCCGGGGCGCCGCGGATCCGGTGGGCGGTCGCCGGTGGAGCACGACGGCGCGGAACCGATGGCCGGAAGGGGGCGGCGCGCGGTACGGGTGGAGCACGGCGGCGCGAGGGGGAGGTGGCGGTGTGGTAGGGGGCGCAGTCGGGGTGGAGCACGGGCGGCGGCGGGTGAGATTCGGCTGGGAGAAGATGAGAGAGGATGGGAAGAGATTGTGGGGGAGGAGGTGGGTGGGTAGGCACGTGGTGGAACGAGATCCTCTAACTTAGTTCGTTCTACTGCAGAGGGATGTAATATAGCCAGCGTCGTTCGTTTGCCATCCAACGACAACTGGAACTGCTCTCTCTCTCTTTGGTTCATGCACACAGGAAGGCAGCCCACGGCCCAATCGGCCAATCATACAACTGAAAAAGTACATTTCGTACAATAATAATACACGTACATATTTGAATGGACGTATACTAAATTAGGGCATCACTAAGAGCAACTCTAAAAGACCTCTTAAAAATTGGATCTTTATAATAATCATTAGTTTAAGAGTTCGCCCGAAAAAAAAACGTCCTAAACATATATTGTAAAAGTCGTGGACCCGTAATTTTTTTAAGGGGCCTGGCAAATCACCCGACAAACCATCCCTCTGCAGTGTTCGCCGCCGTACCAGCCGTCATCGGCAGAGGGAAACTAATTCTAGAGTACTTGTTCGCAGCCCGGTCCAGCGGGGCGTGTCGCGCTCACAGCGATCCCTCGGGATTTCGGTTTTTTAATTTTTTGTGTACGTGTTTTTTATGTTTAAAATTGGTTTTTTCAGTGATTGTTTCAACTTTTTCGGTTTTCGCACGTTTTTCTATACGATTTGGTGAAAAAAATATATTTATTTTTCCAAAAAAAAAGAGGTACGACCTTGCCTCCGTGGGAGGCACGAGTTGTGCCTCAAAAAAGGAGGCCTCCGGGAAAAGCACTATTGTGCCTGCGCGAGAGGCACTAACGTGCCTCCGAGAAAGGCACTATCGCGCCTCCGTGAGAGGCACTAACATGCCTCCGAGAAAGGCACTATCCTGCCTCCGTGAAAAGGAACTATCGGCCACCGCGAGAGGCACTATCATGCCTCTAGAAACAGGAAAAAACTGCAAAGCGCGCCATTTGGCGCGCACTCGAAGGAGCGCGTTGTTCGTTACTACGAGTACTCTACAACTAGTGATTTCTTCATCGGCAGCCGCCCCAACCGTCCCCAGTAGCCACACCGTCAGGCCCGGCCGCTTCGCATGGCCCAGTTCGGCAGCACGCCTTGCCCCGCCGCCCGCTGTCTGCCTTGCTGCCCGCCTCCCGTGCCCGCCTTGTCGCCCCTCTCCCGCTGCCTGCCCCGGTCGGCCGCCCTGCCACTCTGCCACATGTGCCCGCCCCACCGCTAGGTCTGCCGCCCTTTCCTGCCCTGCTCCGACAGCCCGCCCCGTCCTGTCGTCCCCGGATGCCTGCTCCGGCAGCCCAACGCCCCCGACCGTCTGCTTCGGCAGCGCGCAACAAGCATCGGATTGCAAAGGACTTCCTATGTGATACGGCAGATCCAACGGCACGTGCGAAAAATCCGTGCGTACAAAGAAGGGTCACAACAAGCATTTTTTGAAAGATTTGTCGATCAACGCGTAGCGTGGCAATATTGAATAAGAAATTTTGAAAGAGAAAATGCATAGTACCATTATTTGGATATATGAAAAGATTCAAGTAAAATCAGTGAGGTCTCATGACAACGCCAATTGTACCGTTGTATTATAAGATTGTCAATTTGAGAGCATACAAATGGTGCTTGCTTTGACCGATGAATGTAAATAAGCATGCCTACAAATATTGAAGGTGCATTGAACAAAAGAAATGCCAAGCAGCGTTTTGCTGTATTCCTGGCGCATTTTTTCTTGGCCGCTCGTGTCTTTTTCCCTCGCTTCTCACGCTTGGGCCGCATGGGCCAGTAGTTTTGCTGGCGATGACCCTTGTTAAGCTTCGAGCCATCCGATGAACAACGAACGGTGCTGGCTATATTATGTCCCTCTGCAATAGAATGACCCAAGTCAGAGGATCTCGTTCCGCACGTGGTGTGGGGAAGTTTTCTTTGTGCTCGATTTTTTTTTCGGGGCGGATCGGGAGGGCTGCTGTTTATCGGGCGCTCCGCGCTAGAAACTTGGCTAAGAGGGTGTTAGCAGAATAACAAAAGTGTTATTAGAATAAGGTTTTAAGGGGTGTTGTTAGAATAGACCTATATATATATATATATATATATATATATATATATATATATATATAGTGAAGCTATTCATCACCCAGGGTACAGAATAATTTATTCTTCACCCGAGGTAATTTTATGAACCTTTCATAATTTTTTTACATTTGTAATACAAATAGTTACATTAATATGGATTCAGTTCATAAATTTTGACATAAAAAACAAAAATATTGATCATAAAATCAAAAAATATATATTTTATGTATATTTTACACCATCATTTTTACCTTTGTAATTTTATGTAATATAAATTATATTTTACGGCGATTATATTTTTTTACGTATGAAATAAGACAAAATTTACAAAATTTAAAATTATGGTGCATTGATGTCAAAACAGAGGGGGTGAGGAATAACCCAGGGTGACGAATAGTCTCACCCTATATATATATATATATAATTTTGCTTATAAAGCAAGTGCTACATCAAAGTTGTGCGTTTGGATGTACATTAAAATGTAATGAAACCCTTTCAAACATGTATTAGAAACACATGCATATATATGATGATTTCCTCTAGGCTTTGTGGCGTGGCCTTATATAGAACACACATCAAACCCAATTAGGTGCAATGTATTTATCACAAGATTCCCTAAATTCATATCTAATAATTATAAAGTTTGTGACTTACACTTTTAAGTCGAAACCTTCGCCGAGGATGATAGTATATGAAGTTTGTGAAGCACGTGGCACATCAAAGTCGTGCATTGCACATTTAAAAATCAACTAAACATTTTTTATACATGAAATGTAGCCGCACGTGTGTGACGAAGGTCGTAGGACCTTCACTGCGTGGTTTTGAATGAAATGATCCACACTCGTGTTATAGGGGTTCACCGACATAAAAAGAGTGTATACATAGTGATTTCCTTGAGCTCTATGTTAGGTTATTCCTATAGGACATCAAAAATCAAGTTTGAGGCCATCTGTTAACAACAATCAGTTTTCCTCACATGATGGTTTATATTGTTAAGATTTTTTGTGATTGTAATTTTTTAGATGGAGAAGTAATTTTAGTACAATTTGGACCGTGGGATGAATGATGGAAGGCCTCGAACCCGGCTGCCTCCTCACATCCTTATTCAATTACCCTCGAATGCGGTCCAATTACTTTGCGTGCACACCATTCCATACTAGGAAACTACTCAATTTAAGGAGTGGTTCCTTGCAATTTACAAGAGAACCCCAGAAATCAAACAATCCCATTAATATCGACGATGGTGCGCACTCCCCCATGCCGCCCCTTCATCTCCACCGCCAGTGGCACACCGCTTCCGCCACTTCCAGCCCCGGAGAGTGGCATATCTGACCCCCCCCCCCCCACACACAATCCCCAATCTGACTAACCACCACACTGTGCCCGATCGTCCTGTTCGTCCACGGCGCCACGTAAACCACTCGGCTCCTACTATAGGACGAAAAAGCCAGTGACCGACGTGGCCATGACCAGGTCGCATAGCAGCGGCGTCCCGTCTAGAAAGAGGGTTTCCGGGCCGAGGAGGTCGTCCTCCACCAAGCAGAGGAGACAGGCCATGAATGAGACCGCCTCTTGAACGAACTCATTCAACTCCGGGATGAAATCGCGCGCCAAATCAATGGTAGACGCCATGAGTTGGCCGGGGTTGCTCCGGTGCTAGAGGAGCTCCACCGTGCCATTTCCGAAGCGGAGCTCGAGGCGGCGCAAGAAATCTCCAATGCAACAATGGCTTGGACCGACGAAGCCATCCGGGAAGCCCAACGTATTGCCGACGAGGCATTAATGGAGGACGGCATCAAGATTTCCTCGACCAAATCATATGCGGAAACCGTGATCCGCCAGGTGTACGACGAACTCACCGCCGCGCAGGAAGCGCGACACGCCAACGAAGAGGACAGTGGCAAGGAGGACGACGCTGGTGAGGAAGACAACGCGGGCGGCGGCGAGGAGGAAGACGATGGAGAGGAGGACGACGCCGACGAGGGAGACGGCGAGGAGGACGACGGTGACGAGGACGAGGACAACGGCGACGACAACTAAAAGATTCAAGTAGTTCGCCTGTTCCACTAATATGCGTGTTAATTATGCATGAGAACTTCTATTAATTTCCCTTCTCAAGAAAATCATCTTATATATGAAGTTGTTGTTCATAGAATCCGCTGATGTCCAGTGTAAAATCTCTATTTTTCTATCGACTTATTTCTATCGTTCTCAAGTGGCCCCAAACATGGGATACCATTATTAGTCAACCCAATGTCGTCGCCGCCCTTCTTCCACACGAAGGAATCTCCGCTCCCACCCGCAATCTCCAAATTACACCCCCGCCAACGATTCTAGTTCATCAGTGCCGCCACATTCGCCCACTAACATCCCCACAGAAGTTCTCCATGGCGGTCGTCGACCAGATCGGCACCGCGTAGAGCCGCCACCGCCGCCATCGACCTCAAGGAAACCCTAGGCAGGCGGAATCTTCCTGACAAAATGGAGGTAAATCCTAATTCCAAACTATTCATTTCTCGCTGAAATGTAGTTCGACTTCTAACTTCATTCTCAATCGATGGTGTGGATTCGCAGTGCCAAAGGTGTTTGGACACCAGGGGTTTGTGCGAAAATGGCCACGTAATGCATGACAAGCACTTCTACATCAGACTTCCAGTTGGCTTTCTAGAGAAGACGGTATGGTTTTCACAATGGCTATTTTGTCAATCATGGTGGTCCTGATTTGATATTACTTACCTCAACACACTATACTAGTGGTCTATCACTTAAGTCGTCGCTATGAAGCTTTTCACTATATAGGAAGGTGGCACGTAGCACAGAGTTGTAAATTACACAAGATTATTGATCTGTCCTTATTCTTGTAGTATAATTTTGAATCTTTTGCTATGACGGAGGGTGACACATAGCGCATATTTTGTAAATTCCTAACTTGTCATGTTCACTTCTTCCATATGTATCTTGTTTGTTTTCTGAAAGAGCATTTTTTACGGCACATAATGCTAAATATTGTTCTCCTCATCCACAGTTCATCCCGTGCTTTACAAGAAAGCTAGTCCTCAAGAAGTTGGGTGTGTTTTCTGTTCAAAAGACCACTGCTAAACCAAAGCTTAAAACAAAACATGGATTTCTCTTCCATTGTTCTCTTGCAAATTGTAAAGGGAAAAAATCTTTCAGCGGATCAACTTGGGGAGATTTCGCCAAAGTATAAAAATTTGAAGTTGGTATGAAGCTACACTTTGATATTAGCACGCATGGCCCGATAATCAATGTGGATTTGGACAATGACCCAATCGTGCATCCATGTGAGTGTTTTGAAACACACTCCTTTCCTTCTTTTTGTGTAGACTTACAGTTAATTGTTAGTTTAAAATAATCATGCTTATGTAAATCTGCACATGTTATTAATCATGTGCACATGTTTACAGGCTCAACACTATGCTATGTCAAAAAAACACAAGAGATATTTGAAAACATGGAACTTACTGCTGGAACCATATGTACGTGGAAGATACACGGTTTGTCATCGAATTTTCTAACAGTATTAACTTACTTGTGGGAAAATACGCATCTGAACTAAGTTATGGACTGTACAAGATACTTATCCACACTCTGACAAAGACCAAAATTAAGAAGAAACTATTGGTAATAATTTATTTGTTTTATTGTTCATATTACGGTCGTTGATATTTAATTAGGACATCATACTATGACACAACTGTGTTATTGCAACAGACGCTCCCCGGTCGTGTTCTGTTGGATCAGATGGATCGATATGGGGAAATGATAATTATTATATATCCTGATACCGACTTATGGTCATTATACTCGACGTCAGAAAAATATGGACGCCTCGTCATGGATGGGTGAAAGGATTTACTCTGCTTGTACAAACTGTCAATTGGGGACAAGCTATTATTACTGATCCACCATGGAGGTGATGAGGTTATTCTCTTTATCACACCAATGCCTATTGGAACTGAATATTCTATACAACCTGATGAAGAGTAGTTCGATCCTTCTATTGTCGAGTTGGTTCTACATCACTCCTGCTATTGATAGTAGATACTGTTGGTAATGACGTGCTGATATACCAAGTGTTTGTTGTACGTCTAAGTTAAATATACAGTGTTAACGCAAGTTGTGTTTCATAGATGCTATGGAACATCATCTTCCCGTGTTGTACTTGTATAATAAAAAATACTCCTAATTCAGTATCCTTCTGCCATTATATTGGGGTACAGTGTCACGCATCATATTTCATGGTATATTAACGAAGTTTTCTTTGTCTTTATCAACGAAGTTAGTACTTTCTTCAAGAAACGAAACCGTTATACACAAATGTTAAATAATATTCGTAAAGTAGTATGATTTGAAGTCATACCACGGTAATCACATAATCAACACGAGCATGTAGGAAAAGAAATCACAACACTTCAATTTGTGAATGTCGACCATAATTGATCAGATTAGTTCCAAAGTAAACGTTTGTCTTTTTTTGCTTTTTAATCTTACAAAAATGTACCAACAATAGATGATTTGTAGCGTATTGGTAAATATTTGAGGCCACCGCGTGAAAGTTTGTTGTTCCTCGATTCGAATCTCGCACGCAACATCTTTTATAGTACTATTTATTTTCCTTCTTCAACCTGACCATATAGATTTTTTCATACACTGTCATCGTGACGCTTTATCCATATCGCGTGACCCAAGAACCGTTGTAGAAATATGCGTGCGCAGTGATAGCCAAAATACGTCGTCTAAGATCAGGCAGACGGTCACAAAAGTTGCCGGGGGTGATGGGACAGAAGGGATTTTTCGTGGTGAAGGTCTCCATCAAGAAAGAACAACCTTCGATGACGTTTGCTCCTCCGTCACGCGTTTTTTTGTCAAAAATATCGCCGATTTTGTAGACATAATTTGTCATCTTCTCGTCCAATAGCTTCCTGGCAGCACCAAGTGTGGTTGACATGAAGGTTCCTCCCGTGGCCGAGTCCAATAGATTCCGCGAGGTAAATTTCAATCCTGCATAGAAAGTCTGGATAACCATCCAAGTAGTCAAACCATGTCTAGGGAAAACTCTTAACAAGAGATTTCATACTTTCCCAAGCTTGGGCAACGCATTCATTATCAAGTTGTCCAAAATTCATAATGTAACCTCTCAACTGAATAATTTTAGCAGCTAGGTAGTACTTCCCAATAAAAGCATCCTTGCACTTATCCCAAGAATCTATGCTATTCCTAGGCAAGGATTGAAGCCACTCCCTAGCTCTTTCTCTCAAAGAGAAAGTAAGAAAGCTTAAGTTTAACAATGTCACCATATACTTCTTTGTACTTTTTCATATCACAAAGCTCAATAAAATTATTTAAGTGAAAAGCAGCAGCATCTCCAGCACCGGAGAATTGTTCTTTTATAACAAGATTAAGCAAAGAAGGTTTGATTTCATATGAAGGTGCTGAAGTGGCAGGTGGAGCAATAGGAGTGCTAATAAAGTCATTGTTGTTGTGACTAGTGAAGTCACACAACTTGGTGTTTTGAGTGGAACCCATAGTAGCTGCAAGCAAGAGCAAAGAAACTAAAAGCAAGATAACTGTTTTTTGTGGTTTTTGGTATAAGACTCTAAAGCAAAAACTAGAAAGTAAACTAACAAGACTAAAAAGCAAAGGTAAAAGATATTGTGCAACTCCCCTATCTTCAAGATTGGAGTCCCCAACAGCGGCCCCATAAATTATGCTTGATGGCACTGAAGTAGTGCTACTCGTTGGCTACACCATGTGGAAGGTTCACAAGTAGACAACGACAAATTTCCCTTGGTGAAAATACCAAGGTTATCGTACCAAGAGGACTCCAAGGACTGCAAGTAGGTTGCAAGAAAACAATGGCACAATTTACAACCTTGAGGTTGCTTACTTGACCTGGACCTTCTCACGTCACAAGTAACTTGCTCCCAACAAGTTCAGAGAGGTTGTCAATCTCGACTGTCTTGTTGTTTAGAAAGGATCAAACACACATAGGAAATAGAGATGGTGATTGCAACTGAAAGGAAATAAAGGAAGTAAAGAGTTGAGGTGTAAACAATGGTGGAAATATGTAACGGGGTCCCATGATGTTCACTAGTGATGTCTCTCCACCAAAAGACGATAAAACAGCTAAGCTGGGTGAACAAATTACAGCTGGGCAATTGAAAAAATTATAAACGCATCGCAATGCTAATTATGCTACAAGAAAGTTAGAGGCTCAATCGTATGGGCAATACGCCAACACAAGTAGACCGTTTATTCATCAGCATCTACTCACTAATCATCCACCTTGAGATATCTATCCAGAAAATCTCATTGGTATTAAGTTGCGAGCCTCACCCAAAGTGTATACCGAAAGCAACAGACAACTGCATTAACAAACTATGCGTAATATTAACAATCCTTGCAACCGCGGTTACAAGCACCATTGTTTTCTCCATGGTGGCAACAACACATCCCCTAGTCTCATGTTTCTGTCACTCAAGCTAGACATCGGGGGGCATGAAGCCACAATCAAGCATAACGCTCCCTCTTGGAGTTTCAATATACTACATGGCCAAATCAATAAAAATCAACGGAGAACATGAAAGAATTACTCAAGAACACAATATGAAAGGAGAATCAAATATATAACTCATCACGATCTGAACATAATCTTATAATCCATCGGATCCCAGCAAACACAACATAGAAACAACAGAAAAATTACATAAGTGTCTTGGTCATGTTGGGAAGCTCACGAGGACTAAGAATTGAAGCACAATATTGGAGAGAAGACATCACATAGCTACTGGTCATGGACCCATGGTCCAAGAGGGACTACTCACGGCAAATCCGCGAAGCTCTCACGATGGTGGAGAAGCTCTCGGAGATCAATCCTCTCTCCGATAGGGTGCCGAGATGAGGTCTTCTATTGATCCCGATCGCGGGATCGCGGCGGCAGCGGAACGATGGCGAATTTTGTGATGCGGGATCTTTTTTTAGGGTTTCTACATCGGGAGGTAAATATAAGCCGAAGGAGGGTCAAGTGGGGAGGGCCCACCCGTCCTGGCGTCCTCCTGGCGCGACGAAGAGTTGGGCCACGCCCTCTGGTCTCCTGGGAGGGGAGTGGGCCCCCTCCGGCTGTCCTTCGGGCCTTCGAAGTCTTCGGGAATCCTGATTTTTTTATATTATTATTGAAATTTTTTGGGCACTGTAAATATGGGTATAAACCAGTAATTCACAGACATCAGCAGACATAAGATGGCACTGGTTGCACTGAGTTAGTAGGTTAGTCCAAATATGTGTACAAAGGTATGAAAGTGTAGCAAACGCATAGGAATGTCACCCAAATAAGCATGGAACAAGAAGAAATTATAGATACGTTCGGGACGTATCACCATCCAACGTGTAAACTCAAAGCAACAGACAACTCAATTCACAAACTATGCATAAGGTAAAAAATCCTTGCAACCGCAGTTATAAGCACTGTTGTTTTCTCCCTAGTGGAAACATCACATCCCCTAGTCTCATGTTTCTTTCACACAAGCTAGACATCGGGGGCATGAACCCACAATCATGCATAACGCTCCCTCTTGGAGTTCCAATCTACTACTTGGCCAAAGCAATAAATAGCAACGGAGAACATGCAATAATGCTCAAGAACTAAAACATAAAAGGTAAACCAAATATATTACTCATCACAATCTGAACATAATCTCATAATCCATTGGATCCCAGCAAACACAACATAGCAACATCAGAACTAATACATAGATGTCTTGATCATGTAGGGCAGCTCACAAGGGCTAAGAATTGAGGCACAAGATTGGAGAGAAAACATCACATAGCTACTGGTCAGTGTAACACCCTCACTGTCAGTGAACAGTAATCACTGTTACTGTTCATCTCTACTGTTCAAAACTTTTGTTTGATCAACTAGTTCAGTTCAAATTCAAATTCTCCTTTGATATTATTGCAAGCAAATATGAACCATGGACCTTGATCATCATTGGCCAACTAAAGTCTAAGCCACTTGAAATACAATTCAAACAAACACTAAAATGCCTTTTTAGGAATATTAGAAATAAGTGGAAATAAAACTTTGTTCAAAAATTGTGAAAGCAATTTTGCAAATTGCCAAAAAAAAATCAGTGGATCACATCCATATGGTTTTGTGGATTTATTAAGCAATAAAATAAATCCAACAATTCAAACAGTAGCCAAACCAGTGGGATTTAATACCTTTTTACTAAAACAAAAATACAATTGATTTTATTTTGACACAAAACTTTTTGTGGCACTGTTCTATAGTGCTACACTATTTATGGGCTAGGTTACATATTTTACAAAATTGCCTAAGTGACTAAATTAAATGCAAAGAGAAAATACAAAAAAAAGGGAAAAAAAGAAAGAAAAAGGTAAACCTAATCTACCGCGCGTGGGCAAGCCCACCCCCTGCTTCCCCCTGGGCCAGCCACCCCAGCCCAGCCCACGCCCCCCCGTCTTCAACCTCCGTACAGGGGAGGCGTGGCGCCCATCGCGCGGCCAGGCCGCGGCCTTCCCGCCGTGGCAGCCATCCGGCGGCCGCCGGCGGGGTCAAGAACCCCGAGGCCACCCCGAGCCCTCCTGGAAACCCTAGCCGCCAGTCCCTGTTCCCCGGGTGCTCTTCCCTCCCCTCCCGCGCGAACCCGAGCGCGTCCGTGGCCACGCCGCCGCAGCCGACGCGGCCACCGGCCACCTCCGGCCCGGCCGTCTTGTTTGGGGGCTAGCCCGCGCCCGACCCCTTCTTCCCGCGCCACCAATCGAAGCCGGCGCCCACTGGGGCCTCGCCATCGCCGCCGTTTCTCCACCGCGGCCGCTGCGCCATTAACGGCCGTGGAGCTCCCGCCCGACCACCTCCGGCCACGAGACCACTCCCCTTCGCTCCCTGGTGAGCCGCCGCACCCGTTCCACTCCTTCCCCGTCTCGATCCGCCGCCGTAGCTCCTCCCCGTCGCCCTCCAGTCGCCGCCGTATCTCCATGGCCGCGGCACGCGCTCACCGCGCCTCTGCCCCGCGCCCGGCGTGCTCTGGGCGCCCGTGGCCATGCCTGGAGCACCCCCCCACCTTCGCCGCACCCCTCTGCCCCGCCCCCCCGCCGTTCGCCACGCCGTGGCCTCGCCGTGCTCTGCCCCGGCGCAGGCACGGGCACGGCTAACCGGGGGCTAACCCCTCTGACTAGAGGGCCCCACCACCCCCTAACCCTCTAATTAATTGTTAGTTAGAAAATAACCCCCCCCCCTGAGTATGACATCTGGGCCCCCTTTGTCAGAGTTTTATAAATAAAATGAATTTGATTTATTATTAGAGTATGACATGTAGGCCCCACTGGTAGATTTAATTAATTTATTTGTTAACTGTGTCACTGACCAGTGGGACCCACTGGTCAGTTAATTAAAATGAATTATTAATTGATTTAATAATTAATAAAAGAATTATTAAATAGAAAAGGATTTTTAATGTTTTAAAAATGATTAAAATTTATAAAATCAATATCTTTTAATCCGTAGCTCAGATTCAAAAACTTTATACATGAAAGTTGATCAGAAAAATATAAAGAATACGGATGCGCTATCCGTATGTCTACCACACCCCCCTAACACACCGATCATCGACATTCCCCCCTCCGGGCTGTCTGTCGATAATTTCCGGTACCGATAAAAAGTACCCGGATGAATTTATTCCGAACACGAAAGTTGTCCGGAATGGTTCAACTAACACGGATACACCCCCCTTATGTTTGTCCGGTACCCACGACACCTCCGGCTTGATCCTTTCCCCCTCCGGACCCCTGTCCGATAATCACCCGGAGTCGGTAGTTCATCCCCGGATGAATTCCCGCTCCGAGCAACGTGCATTGCACTGCGTTAGAACACCGTTAACATTTCATCTGTCATGTCATGCATATGTTTGTATATTATTGCCGTGTATTTACTGTTTCCTCCCCCCCCTTAATCTCCGGTAGACCCCGCTGCTACTGCCGACTACACCGCTGCCGGGTACGACTACTTCGTCGACGACCCTGCCCCTACCGTCGAGCTTGCAGGCAAGCAGAGCCATTCTCTTCCCCAGATATCACCTATCTTTCCGTACTTTCTTGCACTAGGCATTGTTACTGCTGCTGCTACGTATACTCCTATTCAATTGCATAGCCTGATTTTGTCGCCCCTTGATGTACCTTTCCTTTATCCTATGCTGCCTATTATTACTTATGCATTATTCAGCAGTGAGCCCTGCGCATTGTTAGCTAGGACTAGATAGCGGGCGTGATCACTCAGGGGAGTGAACACGAATACAATATATACAACTGCACAGGTACGGTACCAAGTAGACACCGCCAAAGGCCCCTATCTGGGTTATGCCTAGTCACCTCAAGTGTGAGCTATCCGGGAGTAATCCTTGTACTCCACTCGAGGCTGACTTTGTCTTGCCGCCATAGGGTCCTGAGCATCGGTTGTCCTTAAGGTAAGAAGTCGGGCGACCCAACGGTGCCCGCGAGAGGTATATCGTCGGGAACGACCGACGTTACTGGCGTGCTTGGCCCCTGCCCGTATCTCGCGAGAGTTACCAAACCACGAAAGTCGAGCTCTACCAAGAGCACACGCGAGACAAGGTAAGGAGACGGTTCACCTTGTTGGTAACCGCAGTGACTTGGTGGGACGACAGGGCAGGCACCGATGTACTGGTGGTCCTGACTGCTGTCGTTGACCGCGGGTCGGTTAAGTCGAGGCAACGATAACGGTTGTCACGCAGGTTAATTAAAATGCTAAATGGTTCGGCGGATGACTTGAGAGGCTCGTTGGTCTGTACGCACTACCTACACGTGGGATTACGGTGTGGGCCCTCCGCGTCGTAGTTTGTCCGAAAGCTCTTCAGACGTCAGCAGTACTGCGGCCTGATCGCCGGGAAGTGGTCTTGTCTTTTGCTGCAGCAGGTGTGTTTGGATTTGCTTTTGCTTCACCGGCCAGACTCGCACCGTGCAGGAGCATGCAAGGGTGAGGGACCTAGACCCCTTGGCGCATAGGATATAGTCCAGCGGATGGCCTCTCTGTTGAGCCTAGGATGGGCTGCGTCGTGTCGGATAGCCTCGGTGGGGCGTTCCCTAACAAGGTTCACGCCACCCTGGAGATCCGAGCGTGCAGGCTGAACAGTAGTGCACCCCTGCAGGGAGTTTAATCTATTCGAATAGCCGTGTCCACGGTAACAGGACGCTTTATGCTGAAGCTGGATCTTACCACTAGAAACTAGTATTATTAAACTGTATGGTTCCGGGTTTTCTTCCTCGCGGGGATGTCGAGGAGGTGAACTCGGAGGCATTATTATTATTGTTAATCATTACAACTTATATTATACAATGTTGCAGCAACTTCTGCTTCGTTGTTACTTTACGCTTTATATGAAATGTTGGCTGATTCTTACCTCATGCTGCAAGACATCGTCGGAAGATGCTAGTCGTCGATAGGCCTAGCTTCTTACCCTTGCTCTGGATTTCTGTCTTTCAGTCCACTATATACAGCCTCTTCTTTCCGTTGATACAATGCATAATGCTTAGTAGCGGACGTAAGACTCGCGGGTATACTAGATACTTACCTGCTTTATTTCCTTTACTGTCTTGCCTGATCGGCCGCTGCAGTCGACGTTGGAGCCCAGGAGCAGGAGTACCCCGGAGGCGGATACTACTACGTCGAGGCCCCCGCTGACCAGGACCAGGAGTAGTTTCGGAGGCTCCCAGGCAGGAGGCCTTGCCTTTTCGATCTGTATCTCTGATGTTATTTGTGCTAGCCTTCTTAAGGCAAAACTTGACTAACTATGTCTGTACTCAGATATTATGGTTTGTATGACTTATGTATTCGGGTCCGAGTGACCCCCCTTTATTGTAACATATTGGTTTATCCTTTTGTGTTTAGTGTTGTGCTGTGATATTCTCACCGTGGCACCCTAATCTCAGCCGTGTACCCTGCGTGTATGATAACTGTACACGGATTGATTTTGGGGGCGTTACAAGTTGGTATCAGAGCCGACTGCCTGTAGGAAGCCACCCTACCACTACCTGGTCGAAGTTGAGTCTAGACTTTGAAAAAATATTTTGCTAACTTAATATTTGGCTTATGGGCCCACATCGATGTCACTACGTGTGATATCTATGGTATTAGGATCCTTTTCTCCTTACCTATGCTCTGGGAATCTGCTCTCTTATCCTTGCTGGTAAGTTCTACAAAATCTGACATTAGGATCACGTTCTCTTGATTCCACCCGACGTTTTTATGGTGCATCCCCCATTGATCGAGTCGTGTCGCAGGAGTCGTACGCCAGATCCCAGACCGCGGATCCCATTCTCATTCTGGGCAGGCCGCGCGTTCTCTGGCATCAACTGATGTGGCCAACAGTTTTCTTGCGGCGTGATTGACATAGTGGAATCTATGTCGCGTCGTGTAATCCTAACCGCGGTCTGCGCGCCGCCTAGTGTGTCCTTTTTCCTTAATTTCTACGACGTTACGCTGCCCGATTTTCGATTGATTCTATGTGTGGATGTGTATGTCTTATATGACTACTCCTATTTATCCGCGCCTCCTCTTTGTTGTCGCTTTACCTCTTACTCGTTTCCGGTATTTCGTTAAGATGTTCATCGCTGAAATACCCCTGTTAAATTCTAGCAGGATGGCTGGTCGTGGTGGTCGTGGTCGTGGTCGTGGTGCCAACGATCCACCTACGCCGCCGGACTACATGGCCGCGATGATGCAGCAGTTTCAGATGAACCAAGTTTTTATGCAAGGAGTCATAGATCAGCTCCAGAATCAGAACCGGAACCAGCACCAGAACCAACCGCCTGTGGTTACTCTGCGGGATTTCATGTGTCTCAATCCCCCTCTCTTCCACCAACCGGAACAGCCGCTGGATGCTGATGATTGGCTTCGTGACATCACTCGTCAGCTGGAGTTCGCTAATGTGAGCGCTGCTGATTATGTCACCTTCGCATCCTATTTCCTGCGTGGTCCCGCTGCTCAGTGGTGGGACACTTACAAGGGCTCGCTAGCTGAAGGGACTGTCGTCACCTGGAATGACTTCAAGACTGCCTTCCGTGCTCGTTATGTTCCCCAGGCGATTATGAACCGTATGAAGGCCGAGTTCCGCAACCTCGTTCAGGGCAACAAAACTGTCGAGGCATACCAGAGGGAATTCCTCCGCCTCTCCCGCTATGCTGCAAGTGACCTCCCCAATGATGCAAGTAGGCAAGAGAAGTTCCGTGATGGACTCAACGCAGATCTCCAGCTTGCACTGGCTTTGCACGTCTTCCCCGACTTCGCCACCATGGTGAACCAGACTATCACTCTTGAGACAGCTCAGCTTAAGTTCGGTGGTTCGCCGAAGCGCCCCCGTGATGCTGGCTCATCTTCGGGCACAACACAGAAGCAGCGCGTTTGGCTTCCACATAGTGTGTTTCGTCCAACTGCCCCTGCAGCAAGGCCGTCGTATGTTGCACCCCGTCTGCCTCCACCCCCGCCGAGACAGCCGAAGACTGAGACTGCAACTCTCCGTCCGCAAGATGGCCTGTGTTTCAAGTGCCGTCAGCCAGGCCATATTTCCAGAGACTGCCCTCAGCGACAGAATCAACTGGTAGTTCACCCTGCTGGCCGCGGAAATGGTCGTGGCAACAATGGGACCCTCAACTATAATACTGGGTCAAACCCTCATGCTCGTGGTCATTCTTACAACATTGATGTTGAAGCAGCTCAGGAACAGCCCTCTACTGTGATGGGTACACTCCTCGTTAACTCAATACCTGCTACTGTTTTATTTGATACAGGAGCATCACATTCATTTATGTCTGGAGCATTTGCTTCTAAGCATGGCATTTACCACGAAAAGATGCATACCCCCTTGATAGTCCGGACTCCCGGTACCCAGTGTCGTGTCGACTTGGTTGCACCTAACCTCACTGTCGAGATCGAAAGGTTTGAGTTCATGGTTTCTCCGCACATTCTGAAAACCTCCACCATCGACCTTATCCTTGGCATGGATTGGCTAAAAACCCACAATGCCGCACTTTATTGTGGCACCAAGGTCATCCAACTTTTTCATCCTTCTGGCGCGATTTTGAGTCACACTGCCATTGTGTCGATGAATGCCGAAGCTCGTATATATGCTCTGAATGCCTTGAATGTCGCACCTCTCGAAGGGATTGAGAAAGTCCCAATCGTTTGTGATTTTTCCGACGTATTCCCAGAAGAACTGCCGGGGATACCCCCGATCAGAGAAGTTGAATTCGTCATCGACTTGAAGCCTGGCACCGTCCCTATTGCCAAGCGCCCATATAAGATGCCACCTCACCACCTCCTTGAATTGAAGAAGGAGATCGACACGGCCCTCGAGAAAGGCTTCATCCGTCCTAGTTCCTCTGCTTGGGGAGCACCTTCGCTCTTTGTCAAGAAGAGTGATGGCACAAACCGTTTGGTCCAAGATTACCGACCTATCAACCAGGCCACGATACAGAACAAGTATCCCCTCCCTCGGATCAATGATCTTTATGATCAACTTGCTGGATCCACGGTATTTTCAAAACTCGACTTAAGGTTGGGTTACCATCAGATCCGGGTCCGTGATGAGGACATCCCGAAGACTGCATTCATTACTCGCTATGGATCATACGAGTACACTGTCATGTCCTTTGGCTTGACGAATGCACCAGCCACCTTCTCCAGATTGATGAACTTTATATTCATGGAATATCTCGACAAGTTTGTCGTGGTTTATCTGGATGATATATTGATTTACTCCAAGACCGATGCAGAACATGCTGAACATCTTCGCCTTATACTGGAAAAGCTTCGAGAACACAAACTCTATGCTAAGTATTCTAAGTGTGAGTTCTGGCTTCCCGAAGTAACCTACCTTGGTCATGTGATTTCCAAGGATGGCGTTGCCGTCAACCCTGAACGTATCCAGGCTATTCTTGACTGGACTCCGCCCAGGACTGTCAAGCAAGTCCGATGTTTCCGCGGCCTTGCCAGCTATTGCCGCCGTTTTGTTGAGAATTTCTCCAAGATTGCCAGGCCTCTGACTAACCTGCTTCACAAAGGCGTTAAGTTTGAGTGGACTGATAAATGTCAAGAAAGTTTTCAAGCTCTCAAGGACAAGCTCACTTCTCCCCCAGTGCTTGCTCCGCCTGATACTCAGAAGGACTTTGTGATATATTCCGACGCATCTCGTCAAGGATTAGGCTGTGTCCTAATGCAAGAGCGCAAAGTGATTGCTTATGGCTCTCGTCAGTTGCGTGCTCACGAAGAAAACTACCCAACTCATGATCTCGAACTGGCAGCGGTAATTTATGCATTGAAGCTGTGGCGACATTACCTCATCGGTAATCGTTGCGAGATCTTCACCGACCACCAAAGCCTGAAGTACCTGTTTACTCAACCCGACCTGAATCTCCGCCAATAGAGATGGCTCGAGACAATAGCCGACTACGACATGGGAATTTCTTACACCCCTGGCAAAGGTAATGTGGTGGCCGATGCCTTAAGCCGCAAAGCCTATTGTAGTGAACTTGAAGTTCAGGTGCAACAACCACGTCTGTATGCAGAACTCCGCAAGCTGAACATCGAAATTGTTCCGCAGGGATATGTGAACTCCCTGGTGGTCCAACCAGACCTCGACACCCGCATCAAGACGGTACAACATTATGACTCTGACATTTGGAAGATTAAGCATCGTGTCGCGCGCGGAGAGCCCTCATTCTTCACTATTGATGCAAATGATGATAATGCAGTGTACTTCAAGGGTCGTTTAGTGGTTCCGGTAGCCAAGGACAACCTGAATTACGCCTCTGATGTCATGAAAGAAGCTCATGATACACCTTTGTCGATTCACCCTGGTAGTACCAAGATGTACCAAGACATTCGTTAGCGGTACTGGTGGTCTAACATGAAACAAGACATTGCTCGTTATGTTGATGAGTGTGACGTTTGCCGTCGCGTGAAAGCCGAACATCAAAGACCTGCTGGAACTCTGCAACCACTCTCTATTCCTGAATGGAAATGGGACAAGATTGAAATGGACTTCGTCACCGGATTTCCCCGATCACAGAAAGGTCATGATGCCATCTTTGTCGTCATCGACCGATTCTCCAAGGTTGCTCATTTTCTGCCTGTCAAGGAGACGATCTCTGCTAGTCAGTTAGCAGACTTATATGTTTCCAGGATTGTTTCCCTCCACGGTATTCCGTTGGAGATCAGTTCCGACCGAGGCAGCATTTTCACCTCTAAGTTCTGGGATAGTTTCCAAGAAGCTATGGGCACTCACCTGAGTTTCAGCACCGCTTATCACCCCCAGTCGCAAGGACAAGTCGAACGAGTCAACCAAGTGCTTGAAGACATGCTTCGAGCTTGTGTCATTTCATTCGGTAAGAAATGGGAGGAATCTCTTCCATTTGCCGAATTCTCGTACAACAATAGCTATCAAGCTAGTCTGAAGATGGCACCCTTTGAAGTTCTCTATGGACGTAAGTGTCGAACCCCTCTGAATTGGTCCGAAACTGGAGAACGAACTCTCATTGGTCCGGACATTATACAGCATGCCGAAGATCAGGTTCGCGTTATCCGTGAACATCTGAAAGCTGCTCAGTCCCGTCAGAAGAGCAACTATGACCGCAGACACAAAGAAATGGTCTATCAACCTGGTGAATACGCGTACCTTCGTGTCACTCCCATGAGGGGCACTCATCGTTTCGGAATCAAAGGCAAGTTAGCTCCTCGCTACATTGGCCCGTTCCGTATCCTTTCCAGGAGTGGACCAGTGGCATACCGTCTGGAATTGCCGCCGAACCTCTCTCAAGTCCACGATGTATTCCACGTGTCGCAACTCCGACGCTGCTTCAAAGACCCTATTCGTGAAGTGGAACATGATATGATTGAATTGCAACAGGACTTGACTTATCAAGAACATCCAAGCCGCATTCTCGATCAGTCTGAACGCAAGACCCGCAACAAGACAACCAAGTTCCTCAAAGTTCAGTGGTCGAATCATTCTGAAGATGAAGCCACTTGGGAACGCGAAGATCGTCTTCGCGAGGAATACCCCGATCTTTTCCCCTCTACCGCTTAGATTCTCGGGACGAGAATTCTTGTAGTGGGGGAGATTTGTAACACCCTCACTGTCAGTGAACAGTAATCACTGTTACTGTTCATCTCTACTGTTCAAAACTTTTGTTTGATCAACTAGTTCAGTTCAAATTCAAATTCTCCTTTGATATTATTGCAAGCAAATATGAACCATGGACCTTGATCATCATTGGCCAACTAAAGTCTAAGCCACTTGAAATACAATTCAAACAAACACTAAAATGCCTTTTTAGGAATATTAGAAATAAGTGGAAATAAAACTTTGTTCAAAAATTGTGAAAGCAATTTTGCAAATTGCCAAAAAAAAATCAGTGGATCACATCCATATGGTTTTGTGGATTTATTAAGCAATAAAATAAATCCAACAATTCAAACAGTAGCCAAACCAGTGGGATTTAATACCTTTTTACTAAAACAAAAATACAATTGATTTTATTTTGACACAAAACTTTTTGTGGCACTGTTCTATAGTGCTACACTATTTATGGGCTAGGTTACATATTTTACAAAATTGCCTAAGTGACTAAATTAAATGCAAAGAGAAAATACAAAAAAAAGGAAAAAAAAGAAAGAAAAAGGTAAACCTAATCTACCGCGCGTGGGCAAGCCCACCCCCTGCTTCCCCCTGGGCCAGCCACCCCAGCCCAGCCCACGCCCCCCCGTCTTCAACCTCCGTACAGGGGAGGCGTGGCGCCCATCGCGCGGCCAGGCCGCGGCCTTCCCGCCGTGGCAGCCATCCGGCGGCCGCCGGCGGGGTCAAGAACCCCGAGGCCACCCCGAGCCCGCCTGGAAACCCTAGCCGCCAGTCCCTGTTCCCCGGGTGCTCTTCCCTCCCCTCCCGCGCGAACCCGAGCGCGTCCGTGGCCACGCCGCCGCAGCCGACGCGGCCACCGGCCACCTCCGGCCCGGCCGTCTTGTCTGGGGGCTAGCCCGCGCCCGACCCCGTCTTCCCGCGCCACCAATCGAAGCCGGCGCCCACTGGGGCCTCGCCATCGCCGCCGTTTCTCCACCGCGGCCGCTGCGCCATTAACGGCCGTGGAGCTCCCGCCCGACCACCTCCGGCCATGAGACCACTCCCCTTCGCTCCCTGGTGAGCCGCCGCACCCGTTCCACTCCTTCCCCGTCTCGATCCGCCGCCATAGCTCCTCCCCGTCGCCCTCCAGTCGCCGCCGTATCTCCATGGCCGCGGCACGCGCTCACCGCGTCTCTGCCCCGCGCCCGGCGTGCTCTGGGCGCCCGTGGCCACGCTTGGAGCACCCCCCCACCTTCGCCGCACCCCTCTGCCCTCCCCCCCCCGCCGTTCGCCACGCCGTGGCCTCGCCGTGCTCTGCCCCGGCGTAGGCACGGGCACGGCTAACCGGGGGCTAACCCCTCTGACTAGAGGGCCCCACCCCCCCTAACCCTCTAATTAATTGTTAGTTAGAAAATAACCCCCCCCCTGAGTATGACATCTGGGCCCCCTTTGTGAGAGTTTTATAAATAAAATGAATTTGATTTATTATTAGAGTATGACATGTAGGCCCCACTGGATTAATTAGATTTAATTAATTTATTTGTTAACTGTGTCACTGACCAGTGGGACCCACTGGTCAGTTAATTAAAATGAATTATTAAATGATTTAATAATTAATAAAAGAATTATTAAATAGAAAAGGATTTTTAATGTTTTAAAAATGATTAAAATTTATAAAATCAATATCTTTTAATCCGTAGCTCAGATTCAAAAACTTTATAAATGAAAGTTGATCAGAAAAATATAAAGAATACGGATGCGCTATCCGTATGTCTACCACACCCCCCTAACACACCGATCATCGACATTCCCCCCTCCGGGCTGTCTGTCGATAATTTCCGGTACCGATAAAAAGTACTCGGATGAATTTATTCCGAACACGAAAGTTGTCCGGAATGGTTCAACTAACACGGATACACCCCCTTATGTTTGTCCGGTACCCACGACACCTCCGGCTTGATCCTTTCCCCCTCCGGACCCCTGTCCGATAATCACCCGGAGTCGGTAGTTCATCCCCGGATGAATTCCCGCTCCGAGCAACGTGCATTGCACTGCGTTAGAACACCGTTAACATTTCATCTGTCATGTCATGCATATGTTTGTATATTATTGCCGTGTATTTACTGTTTCCTCCCCCCCTTAATCTCCGGTAGACCCCGCTGCTACCGCCGACTACACCGCTGCCGGGTACGACTACTTCGTCGACGACCCTGCCCCTACCGTCGAGCTTGCAGGCAAGCAGAGCCATTCTCTTCCCCAGATATCACCTATCTTTCCGTACTTTCTTGCACTAGGCATTGTTACTGCTGCTGCTACGTATACTCCTATTCAATTGCATAGCCTGATTTTGTCGCCCCTTGATGTACCTTTCCTTTATCCTATGCTGCCTATTATTACTTATGCATTATTCAGCAGTGAGCCCTGCGCATTGTTAGCTAGGACTAGATAGCGGGCGTGATCACTCAGGGGAGTGAACACGAATACAATATATACAACTGCACAGGTACGGTACCAAGCAGACACCGCCAAAGGCCCCTATCTGGGTTATGCCTAGTCACCTCAAGTGTGAGCTATCCGGGAGTAATCCTTGTACTCCACTCGAGGCTGACTTTGTCTTGCCGCCATAGGGTCCTGAGCATCGGTTGTCCTTAAGGTAAGAAGTCGGGCGACCCAACGGTGCCCGCGAGAGGTATATCGTCGGGAACAACAGGGAGGGTACGACCGACGTTACTGGCGTGCTTGGCCCCTGCCCGTATCTCGCGAGAGTTACCAAACCACGAAAGTCGAGCTCTACCAAGAGCACACGCGAGACAAGGTAAGGAGACGGTTCACCTTGTTGGTAACCGCAGTGACTTGGTGGGACGACAGGGCAGGCACCGATGTACTGGTGGTCCTGACTGCTGTCGTTGACCGCGGGTCGGTTAAGTCGAGGCAACGATAACGGTTGTCACGCAGGTTAATTAAAATGCTAAATGGTTCGGCGGATGACTTGAGAGGCTCGTTGGTCTGTACGCACTACCTACACGTGGGATTACGGTGTGGGCCCTCAGCGTCGTAGTTTGTCCGAAAGCTCTTCAGACGTCAGCAGTACTTCGGCCTGATCGCCGGGAAGTGGTCTTGTCTTTTGCTGCAGCAGGTGTGTTTGGATTTGCTTTTGCTTCACCGGACAGACTCGCACCGTGCAGGAGCGTGCAAGGGTGAGGGACCTAGACCCCTTGGCGCATAGGATATAGTCCGGCGGATGGCCTCTCTGTTGAGCCTAGGATGGGCTGCGTCGTGTCGGATAGCCTCGGTGGGGCGTTCCCTAACAAGGTTCACGCCACCCTGGAGATCCGAGCGTGCAGGCTGAACGGTAGTGCACCCCTGCAGGGAGTTTAATCTATTCAAATAGCCGTGTCCACGGTAACAGGACGCTTTATGCTGAAGCTGGATCTTACCACTAGAAACTAGTATTATTAAACTGTATGGTTCCGGGTTTTCTTCCTCGCGGGGATGTCGAGGAGGTGAACTCGGAGGCATTATTATTATTGTTAATCATTACAACTTATATTATACAATGTTGCAGCAACTTCTGCTTCGTTGTTACTTTACGCTTTATATGAACTGTTGGCTGATTCTTACCTCATGCTGCAAGACATCGTCGGAAGATGCTAGTCGTCGATAGGCCTAGCTTCTTACCCTTGCTCTGGATTTCTGTCTTTCAGTCCACTATATACAGCCTCTTCTTTCCGTTGATACAATGCATAATGCTTAGTAGCGGACGTAAGACTCGCGGGTATACTAGATACTCACCTGCTTTATTTCCTTTACTGTCTTGCCTGATCGGCCGCTGCAGTCGACGTTGGAGCCCAGGAGCAGGAGTACCCCGGAGGCGGATACTACTACGTCGAGACCCCCGCTGACCAGGACCAGGAGTAGTTTCGGAGGCTCCCAGGCAGGAGGCCTTGCCTTTTCGATCTGTATCTCTGATGTTATTTGTGCTAGCCTTCTTAAGGCAAAACTTGACTAACTATGTCTGTACTCAGATATTATGGTTTGTATGACTTATGTATTCGGGTCCGAGTGACCCCCCTTTATTGTAACATATTG
Organism: Bromus sterilis; assembly: GCA_950022295.1. Classification (NCBI taxonomy): domain Eukaryota; kingdom Viridiplantae; phylum Streptophyta; class Magnoliopsida; order Poales; family Poaceae; genus Bromus; species Bromus sterilis. The sequence continues at coordinate 149,062,214 of OX465596.1, read as the reverse complement.
GTTTATCCTTTTGTGTTTAGTGTTGTGCTGTGATATTCTCACCGTGGCACCCTAATCTCAGCCGTGTACCCTGCGTGTATGATAACTGTACACGGATTGATTTTGGGGGCGTTACAGTCAGGGACCCATGGTCCAAGGTGGACTACTCACGACACATCCGGTAAGCGCTCATGGTGGTGACGAAGCTCCCAGAGATCAATCCTCCCTCCGACAGGGTGTCGGGATAGGGTCTTTTGGCGATCCCAATCTCCGGATCGCGGCAGCAGCGGAATAGTGTGGAAAATCATGTAATGGAGGACCTCTCGATTGTTTTTACCCCGAGGGATAAATATATGCGGAAGGAGGGCACCGGGGGAGGCCTGCCCCCACCAGGAGGGTCTATGGCGCAGCCTCCCTCTGGCCCGCGCCAGGTGGCCACCCCCTCCGTCTCTCCTTAGGTATTCTGGATGCTTCTGTACTGATGATTTTTATATATTTTTCTGGATTTTTCCGAGCACTTTAAATACTGGGAAATTGATGCAATGCACGGAAGGAAAGCATTAGTCCGAAGAGACTAGAAAAATGTGAAAGGTGGAAGTGCCAACAATCGAATACTCGCATTAGTCCGAAGACTCATGCACTTATTATCGGTAACTCTCTATCTAATCAGTAGGTTCACAAAGAGACAAGTACCCCAGGAGGAGTGTATGGGGGTTTGTTTATCCTTGCGCATCCTCGACCCATGGTACGTGAGGGTACTCTATATATTCCAACCCCTCCAAAGGTTAGCGATCCATCTAGTAGCTAGAGTTCTCAACTAATTTTTGTAGTTTTCAAAAATAAGCATGGATTTCCCAAAATACGACACCTATCAATAATAGGCTCAAGCTCTTGGCACCAAAAGTCCAAACATTACTCAAATAAATACCTCAAAACTATTTCATGTTACTACTACACTTGTAACACCAACCTTAATTACATACTCATGCAAGACACACAACTCAGTGCAACAAGCCAACTCTCTAAACTAAATAAGCATGAAAACTCAAGAGAGTTCCTAAAACAACCTAAATAAAAGCTCTTAAGAAGATAAGCATGAAAACTAAGAGCTAAGCATGACAACAACTATGAAAAGATAAAGAACACACACAAAAAGAAGGATAAGCATGTGTAAGGCCCGATATGCGGTACTGTTCCAAATCTAGATGTTTCCATCCAGATCCGGGGACAAAGAACATATCGGTCCCACCGCGACATATGACATGCCATATGCCCCGGATTTCGAACTTGATATCACAACATTACAGCTGCATGGATTCAACATCTCATACAATCGGTATACAATTTCCTGGAATTCATTACATCAGCGGAAGATATATGTCTGAGCACAGACTACATTCAAATGCCTAGTGGCAAAGGTAAAACACACCATTCCCGTAACGACACGGGTCCAGGCTCTCCGCCGGGATCCGCCGGCACACACACGTTGATCAAGTTATTAAGATTATCTCAGTTGTTATTGTCTATGAACAAGGTATAGGTTTCAAGTCGTCCATAATCGTGGACATGGCTTCTCGAAAAGATTTAACCCTGAAGGGGTGTACCAACTGCCCATTACAAGGCTCCGCACGCACGCCAAGCTCTATCTAACAACGCACAATTCCGTGAAAATCATTGAAGAGTTGTTCCGAGAGAACAGGACGTCATAATCCCTCTATCTAACAACGCACAATTCCGGGTGGCCCCCGGGGAGTCGACACCCAATCCGAAAACCGTCCGCACCCTCGGATCAGAATCTTCCGTCTGTCGCAGGTTTGGATTGACGACTAATTCTCACATGAGGCCGGGTCCTCAGCCGGACAGGTTGGACCAACTAAAGAAACCATGTCTCCGCTGGCCTGGGTTGTTTTAAAATCTGCTGGGGGCCCAACCAAGCACACACACGGGATTCAGATGGTAAATCAGCTTGGACCATCTCTAGAACTGCGTGAAGCTAGGTAGGAAAGAAAATGGGACCCCATAAAATCCAACACGCGATTAGGCACGCTCATCAAGAGACACAATACCCGGAAGTCGGGGCCTAGGTGACTCGAATGGAACAAAGCATCGGGGCGAGATAGCCTAGACCTTCCATCCTTCGTCGAGTATAGTCAACATTATAATAATCATATCATCCACAACAATATAATAATGTGATAGCCCAATCCAAGGAGTAACAGGATAAAAGTTGATAGCATCCTAGCATGCATACTAAGAGTGGCTGAGCAGCAAGCAATAGTAACATAGCCGAACAAGGTTTGCTGGGATGTGGAGGACATGGCTGTTTGGGTTTATTTGAGAGGCATGAATATGAAGTAGTAGGATAAAGCAATCGTTCTATCCTACACCTAGGCGCGAGTGAGATGAAAGTTATAAGCATGATATATGCCCCCCCTTACCTGATGAGAAGATGAAACCAAAGGTTTAGTCGATCGCAAGCTCGCATCGTCTCCGAGAGTAACTGCGGAAGCACACAAGAAGGAAACACTAGAAAAGGCAATCGATGAGCAAGCATCTATTACTATGAAGCAATCACGAGCAAGCATCAACAAGAAGACAACACGAGACAACACACTATGGTATCGCATCTATCGCCGAGAGCGGTTACTAGCATGTTAAGTTTAGTATTCGTCACACACAACGATACCGCACATTTAGAATGGTTCAACTTGTTTATCTACACAAGATGAGAAAAATTTGTTAACATCGCATCTCACTCAAGCATGGAATAGCACACAAACATGGCAAGATGTGAATCATAAAGTAAACTATCTATGCTAGTCAATTTATGTGAGGCACAATCCTAAACATGGCACATCACTAAGTACCCCATGAAAATTTAAGCATTTGGTACTGTTTTTCCCTAAACCATATTTTAGGTTGGTTAACAACAGAAAACAGTAGCATAACCACAAAGTACATGAAATTCTAGCCAAGTTACATATAAAGAACACCCTGGTTAAAAAGATACAAGCATCACACTTTACGGGTACATGTTGTTAACATCAGGGAGCACGCTTTAGAGCAATGAAACAATTAGCTACTGAATGCAAACATGCACTAAAATGACATGGAATTGCAGTAGGCATGACAAAGAAGGCATGGCAACAAAGTTTCATGTATATGAGCATAAGGAACAAGTAATTGTAACCCATGCAAAATGTAAGAATATACTACTGGTCTAGGGACTTAGTCAAAATCAGGGGATGTGACAACAAACAGTAGGGTTGTACTTTAGAGGCTTGATAACTATATGAACAACAAAGATATCATGGCAAATCAAATAATGGCATCAAATTACACATAACAAGGAGCAAATAATTACATTGGAGCTACTGCATATGAAGCATGGGTCACTAACTATAAGGCATCAAAGTAGCAACTTTATGCAAACAACAACACATGTTATCAGGGTCACCACTTTGGAGCACGATATAAAATAGCTACAACAGGAAAACATGACAAGGGAAAGCATAGAATTGAAGTACACATGATGCTTAACACATAAAAGAAAGAATTAACAACATAAGCCTCATGGATGTGACATAATCATGAACCAAAGTTGCAAGAAAATAACAGCATCAGCAATTAACAGAAAGTAGCAACAGTTAACGATCTGTTTCCCACTTCAACAGTGATTTACATCAACTAGCTGGCCTCAAATCAATTAACTCACTAAATCAAATAAGTTATTGCACATCATGGAGCACACTTTTCATTTTGGGCGCAACTCGAAACGGTCTATGGATCTCTCGCTATCTTCATCGCAAAACGGAACAAAAAAACTGTCACCATGGACTTAGAAAAAGTACAGGGAGGGGGAGCTCGGGCTGGATCTAGCCATGGCGGGCCGGTGGGTGGCCGTGGTTGCACCGACGAGCTCCTAGCCAGCCAGGAAGGGTTCGGGGAGCCTGGGAACGGCCGGATCTGGGCGCGGCAAGGCCGGGGGCGGCCGGATCTAGGCTGGAGCGTGGTCGTCGGCGAGGTGGCAGGGGCGCGGCGGCTCGAGCTTGAGCTCCATGCCCGGCCATCCATGGCGGCTGCTGCACCTGTGAGGAAGAAGGGAAGGGTGAGAGAAGGAGGGAGAGGAAGGAGACAAGGAAGGGTGCGGCTAGGGCACACGGGGCGCGGCTTGCCGGTCGGTAAGCTCGCCGAAGATGGGCGCGAGGACGGCGACGCGTGGTTTCTCGGGGAGGAGAACGGGAGCGGCGCCAGATGGGCTTCGACGGGCCCGTGGCGACGCGGCTCTGGGCTGGCGGCGGCCCTGCGCGGCCCGGTCGCTGTGCTGGCTGGTGGGAGGCGCTGGGAGCCCTCCTGGCCCTCCGATCTTGGATCTGATGACCAGAATTGGCTGGGAGCTAGGGTTTCCAGATCTGGGGTTAGGGTTTCGAAATTTGGAGGGCTAGGGGGCAGATCTAGGAAATTTGGAGTGGGGTGGCTGCAATTTTCACAAGTGGGAAACCCTAGAAGGGCTAGGAGAGGGTGGTGGTCTTTATATAGGCTGGCCTGGATGGCAGGTTTACACAAATACCCTCGGGTCTTCTCTCTCGCATCTGGTAATCCACGTTTCTGACCGCCCGGAGTTCATACGACCTCCGATTCGGACGAATTCTCAAACCACGTGCTCAGTGCGTCGAGCCCGTCAATCGTACCTCACTTCTATACCGTTTCGATAACATTCTTTGGCGCCCAATAAAATAATCAGTTTATTAAATAAATGGGGTTTTCGTTCCGATGGCGATGGCTGGTCTTGTGTCGGTTATCGCTGATAACCCACAACTGCAGGGGATCGAGATAGTCTTTGCGGGTAAGAATAACCCAATTTATAGATTCGACTCAAGGGGAGCCAAAGAATATCCACAAGCTTTAACAGTGGAGTTGTCAATTCCACCGCACCTGAGATACACTTACATGCAACAAGATATTAATAGTAACTGCGATATGGAAGTGATGGTAGCAACGGAAATAGTGGTGGTGAAACAACGAAAGCAAACAACTTAGTAACTAGCAGAATTAAAACACTGTAGGCTAGGGAGATGGATGGTTGGGCGCTGCATGGATAAGATACATCATGTATTCAACTTGGGGCAAGGGACACAGAAAAGCAATAATCATCTAGGAAAATATCAAACATTAGGCATGTACCCCACAGGTAGTTGTACGTGCTTGCAATAAGAACTTGCACAACATCTTTTGTCCTACCATCCCGCTACGAACGAGGCCAAAAGGAACTTATGGAGATTAAGGTGCTCCTGTCAAAGAGCACAGGAACAAAGCATTAACAATCAATGGATACACGGAATCCTCAAATTATAGTCCATCCCCTTTGGTGTCCCAAGCTGTCACCTTTGGGATCGCCGGTTCCGAACTATAACAGGTGCATACAACTTGTAGATAGGATCAAGAACACAAATATATTCATGCAAACACATAGATTTCAGATCTGAAAACATGGCACTCGGGCCCAAAGTGACAAGCATGAAGAGAAACAAGTTGACGCAAAGATGATAAACACCAATCTAGATGATAGGCAACATGCCCCCAACAATCTGATAAATTATTACATGATCTAACTCACCCCATCCCTACCAGCCCCTTTGCCTACAACAGGGAATTACTCACACATGAAAGGAGAAGTCATGGAGGGAGGATGGAGTGGTGATGATGATGACGATGACGATGATATCCCCTCACCGGAGGCCAAAACAGCCTCGAGATTAGCCCTCGCAGAGAAGAACAGAGGGTGGCGGCACCTCCGCGACGAGAATTGGGAAAATGACTTCTATTTTGGGGTTTTCTCGCCATGGGAATAAATAGGGGCCTTAGTAGGGCACCAGAGGAGGTGGGAGGCCTCTAGGCGGCTAGCTGGCGCGGCCAGGGGTGGGGCCGTGCCAGCAGGGCGCCTGGAGCCCCTTTGGCCCCCCTCTGTCCCCACTTCTGGCTCAGGGCTCCTTCGAGTGCGTACATTTTCCGTGATTTTTCCTGGAATTTTCTGAGACACCTCAAAATCCATTTTCCTGCACACAATAAAACCATACAGACAGCTCTGCTGAAAACATCGTTAGTCCGGGTTGGTTTCGTCCAAATCATGCAAGAATGAGGGCAAAACAATAGCAAAAGTGTTTGGAAAAGTAGATACGTTTGAGACGTATCATTTCCCCCAAGTTTAGCATATTGCTTGTCCTCAAGCAATTCAGTTCAACGAACTGAACGCAACAAAGAAAACTTTGACAAACTCTTTTGCTTCAATAGATGTATATAAGCATGTATTATGAAAAGAGTCTAGAAGCCATTGAAACAATGCTATAAGGACAATGCACAGAGCAATCCCTCTTTCATGTGAGCAATCAAAAACAACTAAAAGTAAATAACATGCTACTGAAAATCAAAACAAGATTACAATGCACAAAGCTTGAACATACTAAAGTGGTATCTCGCTAGCCTCCATGAGTCAAGCAAAGCATAAATGCAGAAACTCCTCCGGAGTTTTAAAGGAGACTAGAACTAAAAACTTCAGAATAAGTAATGCCACAATCATGAAAAAGACAATGTAGTACTTTGGGACAATGCACATTACACTCAGAATGACAATTATGCTCTCATAGTTAGTGCTTTGAAGAAAGAAGGTGGAGACTCTCGAACCGTGGATTTGATGGCAAGGTTGAAAACCCGTGGCTGGAAGAAAAGACTAAACATGTACCAGAGCTCTTGTTTTTGAAAACAGAGATAATTTTTTTTTGGGAGGTGCATGATTCGTCAACGAATGCTAGTAGACAACTCAATCACCTCTTACGCTAGACATGTTTCGAGGAACGGATCCCAAGATGGGGACGATCACATCCCCTTAATCTCCTTTGTTTATCACTACCAAAGTTTTCTGATTTCTCATAAACAAAGCGTGAAGGAGGGTTTGTTGGTTGTGATTATCTTTTGTTAGCTGGGCGAACTCATACCAGTCCCTCCTCGTATTAGGGGTTTGCAGATTAGACATGCAATCCTAGAATAAAACATGTCTATCATAAGAAGGTCATGAATCACCTACTACTTCCTCATGAGCCAAAGTAGAGGCACAACACAGGAGTATTTTTGAATAGTTTCGAGATGGTACAAGAAAGTCTTCGTTAGGATGGCCGGTAAATACTACATATGAAGGTATGGTGGACTCATATGGAATAACTGGTTTCAAGGATTTTGGATGCACAAGCAGAAATCCGCTTAGTGGGAGCGAAGGCTAGCAAAAGACTAAGAAGCGACCAACTAGAGAGCAGTAACAGTCATAATCATGTAGAGCGACAAAGTAACATTGAATTGGGAATGAAAGTGATACAACTATTCTGAAATTCAAAGATCATCAAGGCATAGTAGACTTTTTAGTCATAAACATGTGTAAGCATGTGCCAAGTCAATCCGAGAATTCTCCAAAGGGAAATACCACTTCAGTATGCCAAACCATGAACAATGCAATGCATGTAAATCATTTCAACAACACATTATGTACCCTAGCTATTTGGGATCAGCCACAAAGAAAGCATGAACCACTAGGAAAGCATTGTAAACATAGCACTATGTCGCTACAAGCTGGTCTCTAAATCATAAGCACAAGAATATGTACAGAAGTAGAAACGAAAAGAGTTCATACCGGTTTTCCTTGTTGCATCCCTTTCGTCGATCTTCGTCATTACTGCCTTGTCACTTGCACGATTGAACGTAGGAAAATATAATCAAGTGCAAATGCCATCACGGACTCGAGCTGAACTCTGCAACAAAGAAAACTAAAAGAGAGAAAATAAAACTTTTTGGATTTTTCAAAGGTTAAACGAAAGAAAAAGAAAGATAAAATCTTTTTGTTGTTTTTGCAAAGAAAGAATAAAAGAAGAACAGTCAAAAACTTCTCAAAGATCAAAACGAACAAACATAAAACGGATAATACAATGGAAAAAAGTGAGAAGGACACGTACTCCCCCCAAGCTTAGGGTTTTGGCCTAAGTTGGTATCTGCTACTGTGGTCCCTAGGAGCCTCCAGCTCCAGGGTAGTGTGTCCATGGGTCGTACGGGGCTTCAGGCGCATAGACGGAAGTCCTAGGATCCTCCCATGAGGAAGGCTCCGCACTCCAAGCGGAAGAAGAACCTTAACCCCACTGGGTAACGGGCTCCTCCTCCTCATCATGGACAAACCCCTCCATGGGGTTATGGAACTGCTGCTGGGCGACGAACTCATCGAACTTGGTGACGTTGAAGGACCTGCGAGTAGAATCAAATAAAAAAGGAGCAGGTAGACGGATCTCCCGAATATCGATTAGTCCAAACCTCAGAATATAAATAAGGTTACCAAACTCGGAAGTCCTGGTAACAAACTCAAGCCTCTTGATAGCAGCAAGGTCAAAGCTTATAAAAGGAAAAGGCTCATCAGCAGGATGTGGGGTGCGACCAAGAGATTCAAGAATAAGTGTGGCATAAATTCCACCAAAGAGATCTCCCTTGTTGCCATTAAGGGCAAGTCGGCGAGCAATCAAGGCACCCACATTATACGTAGTTTCCCCTGAGAGGGCATTTGCCAGGATAGCAATATCCGGCGCAGAAATGTTGCGTGTTGTCACGAGCTAATACCCCTCTAGCAATATAATATGAAAAATACCTGATGTGGGGAAACAAGATGGCAGAAATTTTTGAACGTTGGATATACCTTGTATCTTGACTTCAAAGAGATTTGAAGAGCGTTCTCAGCTCGGTGGGATGAGTGTTCATCTTCGCCGTCCGTCCAACGTTCGGTACACCTATTATTTCACAAAATCTTTCCAAAGACATGGTCAAAGGATCATCGTAAATTTTAAAATCGATAAGACCAGCATCATGGCTATACCCAAAACTGTTAATAAAATAGGAGGTGAGTTTACAGTATTGAGTAACACGACATGTTGCAAGCCGTGTCAAACCTGCATTAGCACAAAGGTTATCAAACTCCTCCTTAATACCTTCCGCTTCAAGAAAATCGTTGCACGGAAACGTCATTTCCCGTGCTGGCTTGGTATGTTCCAGCAACTCCAGGGGCACAACATATTCATTGTAGCTCACCCTAGCAGCTGAGGATGAAGCTGCAGCTCTATTTACTCTATCCGCGTGCTCGGGCTTCTTCTTCCCAAGCCATCCTTTTGCTTTTCCAAAGAAACTCATTTCTGAATTTTTTTACAATTCACAAAAACTAGGATTTGAGAAAAAATGAGTTGGGGCAAACTACTCTACTCACCTCCCTAAGTCATAAACTTGCATCAAAACTTGGAAAATAAATTTCTACACATGATTGCAAGCTCATATGAACAACACCAAGAGCTACTAAATACTCACTAATGAAGCCACCAATCAAAATCTAATTGGAGGGGTGGAGGAGTCACATACCAGGGAGTATTTGCTCAAAATTTTAGCTCGAATGATGGGATGTAGAGAGAGATCGAAATTCTGGGTGGTGAGCAGCAAGAACGCAAGTTCCAGGTGCAGAACTCGTGTTTTGGGGAGGAAAGAAAGAGAGAGGAAGATGACTCACCTGAAGGTGGGGCCTGTGGACCCCAGGCGCCCTGTGGGCGCGGCCAGGGGGCAGGCCGCGCCAGCTGGCCGCCTGGTGGCCCCCCTGGTCAGTCCTAGGTGCCTCTGGGTCACTCCCGGCATGGAAATTTTTATTTTATTTTTTCTGGAATTTTTCTAACAACTTCACTGTTGAAAAAATTTCGGAGTTCAAAAAGCTGCAAAACTTTCTGAAAACTTGCAATAGGGATTAGAGTTGTGAAGCTTCAAAAACATATAAACTTTGGTACAGCAAGAAAAATAAAGCTAAAAGAAATGCAAACATAACAACCTCTACTTTTTACTTATATAAAACTCATTTAATAGCAAGGTTGGTCCAGTCCTACTACCAAACTAGCAATACATAGAGAAAAAAGTTTCACTTACTATGAAGCATTCATGGTACCTTCACTTTAATGGATATTGTCCCCACCATAATGGTTTTGTATTTGTGGTGCACATGTAGAGGACAATCCCAATCACCAATCTTCACGGTCTCGATATTCTCTATAGAGTTGAGGCCATACCTTTTGTCAGTCTTCTTCGGAAAATACACTGTGTGTTCTTTATCATTCACATTGAAAGTAACCTTTCCTTTATTGCAATCAATTATAGCACCTGCAGTTTTAAGAAAAGGTCTACCAAGAATAATAGACATTCTCCCATCCTTGGGCATGTCAAGCACAACAAAATCAGTAAGGATCAAACAATTAGCAACTTCAACGGGAACATCCTCACAAATACCAATGGGAACGGCTATTGACTTGTCAGCCATCTGAAGAGAGATATCTGTAGGGATTAGTTTTTCTAAACAAAGCCTCTTGTAAAGAGAGAAAGGCATAACACTCACTCCTGCTCCAAGATCACATAAAGAAGTCTTGACATAATTATTCTTTATGGAGCAAGGAATGGTTGGTATACCTGGATCACCAAGCTTCTCAGGAATCTTGCCACTAAAAGAGTAGTTAGCAAGCATAGTAGATATTTCTTCATTAGGAACTTTTATTTTATTAGTAACAATATCTTTCATATATCTCTAATAGGGAGGTAACTTAATAGCATCAGCCAAAGGAATTTGAAGAAAAAGAGGTTTCATCCACTCAGAAAACTTATTGTAATGCTCTTCTTCTTTAGTTTTGAGAGACTTACCGAGAAATGGCATGGGTTTCTGTACCCATGGTTCTCTTTCCTTCCCATGTCTTCATGCGATGAAGTCTTCTCTAGTGTATTTCTTGCGTTTGTCGGGTACTTCTTCTTCTCGAACTTCGGGTGGATCATTCTTTTCACCATCCTTTTCAGGCTCAGCACCGTCTTCAGTCTCAGCATTGGAGGTAGATATACTATTTGGATCATTGGAATTTTCAACTTACTTGTGCTTCTTCTTCTTCTTCTTCGGAGAACTAAGAATTTCTTCTTCCTGCATTTGAGAATCTTGCTCGATCCTCTTCGGATGCCCCTCTGGATAGAGAGGATCTTGAGTGATAATTCCTCCTCGGGTTTAAATCCCGAAGGCCTGTATATCCTGTTTGGCATTGTTGGCAAGCAAATCTTTTTGAACATTAGAAATTTGTTCAAGCTGAGTTTGAACCATATGAAAATGCTTCATAAGACATTTGACATCATTAACTGTTCTACCTAGAACATCAAGCAAACTTTTGATAGCAAGGGAATTATCATGCAACTGACTTTGTATCCTCTCATTAAAGTGATTTTGCTTCATAATAAAATTATCAAGCTCATCTAAACATTGATCAGGAGGCTTACCATGAGGGATGTCACTTGCATTGAAATATAAAAGAGAGTGTACCTCTACCATAGGAGGGTGAGTGGTAGGCTCACACAACTTCTCAATGGGGGGTAGATTCTTCACGTCTTCATTTTTAATACCCTTCTCTTTAATAGACTTCTTTGCTTCTTGCATATCTTCGGGGCTTAGGATGAGCATGCCCCTCTTTTTTGGTGGTGGAGGTGGTTCAGGTACGGACCAATCTTCGTGGTTTTTGGCAATCCTGCCCATTAATTCTTCTGCATCGTCCGGTGTTCTTTTCCTGAAAACACAACTAGCGCAACTGTCCAGATAGGATTTGGATTCATAAGTTAGACCAACATAGAATATATCAATTAATTCATTCTTAGGGACTCCATGTCCCGGTCTAGCCTGGATCAGACTGCAATAACTCCCCCAAGCTATAGGGAGGTGCTCATCCTGCAATTGTTTAAAGTTATAAATTCTTTGTAAAGCAGCATGTTGCATATGAGCAGGAAAGTACTTGTCAACAAAAGAGTGAGCTAAGTCTTGAGGACTCCTAATGGAACCACATGGTAGTGCATCATACCATGCTTTAGCACCTTCCTTCAAAGAGAAAGGAAGAAGTTTAGTAACATAAAAGTTTCGTATTTTTTTCATCCGTAGTAAACAGTCCACCCAACTCGGTGAGTTTGGGCAGGTGTGCAATAGCATCATCATTTTCTCTGCCATAAAAGGGGTCAGCTTCAACCATAGATATAAGTGAAAGATCAACAGAAAAATTATGATCAGGATCATTGATGCATATAGGAGACATAGCAAAAGTAGGATCAGGAGTAAATTTGTTCTTCAAGGAGTGCTTTGCTAGCAGCTTCTTTATAGTAGCAGGGTCGGAATCAGCACATTCGTTAAGCTCCCTGCAAAAATCATCATCAAGTATAACATAATCATCCTCAAGGAGTCTCTCCTTAAGGAAAGCAAAATCATAAGTTTTTCCAATAGGGGTTTTGGTAATAGGAATTTCAACTCCCTAGAATCGGGCAGCAGCAGAAATATGTTCTTCAATAAAAGAACCAAGTGAACCAGTAGTTTCAAAGGTAGTGGAAGCATCATCAAAAGTATCGGACATAGTAACAGATTCAGTAGAAGCATCATGTGGTGGAAGTGAAGCAAACTTACTCATAACTGAAGGTGAATCAATTGTAGCACTAGTGTTCAGAACAATACCTTTTCTTGTATGGGATGGGAAGATCAGGACCTTGGGGTATTATTTCTTACCCATAGAGGATAAATTGCAGCAGGTAAAATACTTCAAGTAGACTTGTGAATAAAACTATGCTCCGCGGCAACGGCGCCAGAAAAAAGGCTTGATAACCCACAACTGGAGGGGATCGAGATAGTCTTCGCGGGTAAGAATAACCCAATTTATAGATTCGACTCAAGGGGAGCCAAAGAATATCCACAAGCTTTAACAGTGGAGTTGTCAATTCCACCGACCTGAGATACACTTACTTGCAACAAGATATTAATAGCAACTGCGATATGGAAGTGATGGTAGCAACAGAAATAGTGGTGGTGAAAAAGCGAAAGCAAACAACTAGTAACAAGCAGAATTAAAACACTGTAGGCTAGGGAGATGGATGGTTGGGCGCTGCATGGATAAGATACATCATGTATTCAACTTGGGGCAAGGCACATAGAAAAGCAATAATCATCTAGGCAAATATCAAAAATTAGGTATCGACCCCACAGGTAGTTGTACGTGCTTGCAATAAGAACTTGCACAACATCTTTTGTCCTACCATCCCGCTACGAACGGGGCCAAAAGGAACTTATGGAGATTAAGGTGCTCCTGTCAAAGAGCACCGGAACAAAGCATTAACAAGCAATGGATACACGGAGTCTTCAAATTATAGTCCATCCCCTTTGGTGTCCCAAGCTGTCACCTTTGGGATCGCCGGTTCCGAACTATAACAGGTGCATACAACTTGTAGATAGGATCAAGAACACAAATATATTCATGCAAACACATAGAGTTCAGATATGAAAACATGGCACTCGGGCCCAAAGTGACAAGCATTAAGAGCAACAAGTTGAAGCAAAGATGATAAACACCAATCTAGATGATAGGCAACATGCCCCCAACAATCTGATAAATTGTTACATGATCTAACTCATCCAATCCCTACCATCCCTTTGCCTACAGCAGGGAATTACTCACGCATGAAAGGAGAAGTCATGGAGGGAGGATGGAGTGGTGATGATGATGACGATGGCGATGATCTCCCCTCACCGGAGGCCAAAACAGCCTCCAGATAAGGCGTCCCGGAGAAGAACAGAGGGTGGCGACAGCTCCGCGACGAGAATTGGGAAAACGACTTCTATTTTGGGGTTTTCTCGCCACGGGAATAAATAGGGGCCTCGGTAGGGCACCAGAGGAGGGGGGAGGCCTCCAGGCGGCTAGTTGGGGCGGCCAGAGGTGGGGCCGCGCCAGCAGGGCGCCTGGAGCCCCTGTGGCCACACTTCTGGCTCAGGGCTCCTTCGGGTGCGTGGATTTTCAGTGATTTTTCTTGGAATTTTCTGAGACACCTAAAAATCCATTTTCCTGCACACAATAAAACCATACAGACAGCTCTGCTGAAAACATCGTTAGTCCGGGTTAGTTTCGTCCAAATCATGCAAGAATGAGGGAAAAACAATAGCAAAAGTGTTTGGAAAAGTAGATACGTTTGAGACGTATCAATCGTGACAGTGCTTGTGTGAACCCGGTGTCGCATAGGTCGTGAGCCGTTTGGGAAAAAGGTTTAATCAAGCATGCGTGTACGAGAAAGAGGCGGGGGAGAATATTCACCGACTAATAATTCGGCGAAGAAAATACTGCAACAATAATAACAACCAAAAAAATAAGGCAACCAAAAAAATTTAATTTGGGTGAAAATCCCAAGCTTTTTACAATACAATACCACCAACAAGTGATCTCGTCCCGAGATCATGTACGATCCGGGGGAGAGAGGGGAAAGAAAAGAGAGTCGACAATCTTCAACACCACCAACAAGGGACTCTGCTCCATGTCGACGATGACCTTTCATCGAGAAACTTTCCGAAGAGAGATGGCGACGTCGAGGAACGGAACCATTGGGAGACGAAAAAGAAAGAACGATAGTTGAAAGAGAAGATCAAGGGAAGCATTCTCACTGAAATTGTGAGGATACTGGGCCAGAGGAATGAATTCAACGTACGACCAAGATGGTTAACCAGAGTCAGAAGAACTAAAGGTACTATAGGATTTCCCATAGCCAAGATCGGAATCGAGACAATACTCTGCAAGAAAAGCATTATAACTATCCCAAAACTCCACTTACTCGAGATCCTGGAGTTTGAAGGGGATAAGACAGGAATAAAACACTTACGACACTTGTCCTGACTAGAGAATGGGTTAGGAGGAAAAAGAATCCTGCTCTCCGATACCTATCTTAGTAACTACAAAATAGTTTTGTCTAGACTTGACTTCGGCCAGAAAAGGGATCCTACGGTCGGTAAGGCTCTGATACCAAGTTGTAAGGCCCGATACGGTACTGTTCCTGATCTAGATGTTTCCATCCAGATCCTGGGACGAAGCACATATCAGTCCCACCACGACATATGACTTGCCATATGCCCTGGATTTCCAACTTGATATCACAACATTACAGCTACATGGATACAACATCTCATACAATCGGCACACACTTTCCTGAAATACATTACATCTGTGGAAGATACATGTCTGAGTACAGACTACTTCAAATTCCTAGTGGAAAAGGTATAACACACCATTCCCGTAACCACATGGGTCCAGGCTCTCCGCCGGGATCCGCCTAACTAGTCGTCGCCGAGTCTCCGCGAAGGCGTCCAAAGAAGGGTCGTCGAGCTCCACTGAAGTCCAAGATCATTTGCATAACGTGCTTAAAAGAGAAATGAAGGGGTGAGCTATATCAACAAGTCTTGTAACTAACTTATCACAGTAATATGGGGGTACTGGTTGAGGTTGCAGACGCACTAGCAATATATGAGTGGCTAACGGTCTATTTTAGAGTAAGATGAGAACCATTCATTCGATGAGGAATCGCCTCCAACAAGTCTTGCTATCATCTATTTATGCAAACATAACACCTATCCTATCCTTGTCCTCCCCTTCGCAACCCGATGAAGAAGAAGAGTCAAGGCACACACACGTTGATCAAGTTAGTAAGATTATCTCAGTTGTTGTTGTCTATGAACAAGGAGTAGGTCTCAATTTGTCCATAACCTTGGACACGGCTTCTCGAAAAGATTTAACCCTGCAGGGGTGTACCAACTGCCCATTACATGGCTCCGCATGCATGCCAAGATCCCTCAGTCGGGACCGTTAAATACACTCATTGAAGAGTTGTTCCGAGAGAACCGAACATCATAATCCCTCTATCTAACAACACACAATTCCGGGTGGCCACCGGGGAGTCGACACCCAATCTGAAATCCGTCCGCACCCTCGGATCAGACTCTTCCGTCTGTTGCAGGTTTGGATTGCCGGTTAATTCTCACATGAGGCCGGGTCCTCAACCGGACAGGTTGGACCTACTAGAGAAACCATGTCTCCGCTGGCCCAGGTTGTTTTAAAATCTGCTAGGGGGGGCAACCAAGCACACACACGGGTTTCAAATGGTAAATCAGCTTGGGCCACCTCTAGAACTGCGTGAAGCTAAGTAGGTAAGAAAAGTGGACCCCATAAAATCCCACACGCAGTTAGGGACGCTCGTCAAGAGACAGAATACCCGTAACTTGGGGCCTAGGTGACTCGAATGGAACAAAGCATCAGGGCGGGATAGCCTAGACCTTCCATCGTTCGTCAAGTATAGTCAACATTATATTAATCATATCATCCACAACAATATAATAATGTGATAGCCCGATCCAAGGAGTAACAAATAACAGTTGATAGCATCCTAGCATCCATACTAAGCAGTGGCGGAGCAATGAGCAATAGTAACATAGCCGAACAAGGTTTGCTAGGATGTGGAGGACATGGCTGTTTGGGTTTATTTGAGAGGCATGAATATGAAGTGGTAGGATCAAGAAATCGTTCTATGCTACACCAAGGCGCGAGTCAGATGGAAGTTATAGGCATGATATATGCTCCCCCTTACCTGATGGGAAGACGAAATCGAAGGTGTAGTCGATCGCAAGCTCGCATCGTCTCCGAGAGTAACCGCGGAAGCACACAAGAAGGAAACACTGGAAAAGGAAATCGACGAGAAAGCATCTATTACTACGAAGCAATCACGAGCAAGCATCAACAAGAAGACAACACGAGACAATGCACTATGGTATCACATCTATCGTCGAGAGCGGTTACTAGCAGGCTAAGTGGAGTATTCTTCACACACGACGATACCACACATTTAGAATGGTTCAAGTTGTTTAGCTGCTCAACATGAGCAAATGTTGTTAACATGGCATCTCACTCAAGAATGGCATAGCACACAAACATGGAAAGAGGTGAAGCATAAAGTAAACTATCTATGCTAGTCAATTTATGTGAGGCACGATCCTTAACATGGCACATCACTAAGTACCCCATGACAATTTAAGCATTTGGTACTGTTCTTCCCTAAAGCATAATTCAGGTTGTTTAACAACTGAAAAAATAGCATAAACACAAAGTACATGAAATTCTAGTCAAGTTACATATAAAGAACGCCCCAAATGGAGTTACGGTTAAAAAGATAAAAGCATCACAATTTACGGGTACATGTTGTTAACATCAGGGAGCACACCTTAGAGCAATGAAACAATTAGCTACTGAATGAAAACATGCACTAAAATGACATGGAATTTCAGTAGGCATGACAAAGAAGGCATGGCACCAAAGTTTCATTTATATGAGCTTCAGGAACAAGTAATTGTAACCCATGCAAAATTTAAGAATATACTACTAGTCTAGGGACTTAGTCAAAATCAGGGCATGTGACAGCAAACAACAGGGTTGTACTTTAAAGGCTTGATAACTATATGAACAACAAAGATATCATGGAAAATCAAAGCATAGCATCAAAGTACACATAACAAAGAGAAAATAATTACATTGGATCTACTGCATATGAAGCATGGATCACTAACTATAAGGCATCAAAGTAGCAACTTTATGTAAACAACATCACATGTTATCATGGTAACCACTTTGGAGCAAGATATAAAATAACTACAACAGGCAAAAATGACAAGGGAAAGCATAGAATTAAAGTACACATGATGCTTAACACATAAAACAAATAATTAACATCATAGACCTCATGGATGTGACACAATCATCAACCAAATTTGCAAGAAAATAACAACAGCAGCAATTAACAGAAAGTAGTAGCAGTTAACGATCATGTGCCCACTTCAATAGTGATTTACATCTACTAGGTGGCCTCAAATAAATCAACTCACTAAAGTAAAAAGTTAGAGAACATCATGGAGCACACTTTTCATTTTTTGCGCAACTCGATACGGTCTACGGATCTCTCGCTATCTTCATCACAAAATAGCACAAAAAACCTGTCACCAGGGACTTAGAAAAAATACAGAGAGGGGGAGCTCGGGCTGGACCTAGCCATGGAGGGATGGTGGGTGGCCGTGGCTGCACCGTCGAGCTCTTAGCCGGCCAGGAAGGCTTCGGGGTGGCAAGGCCGGGGCGGCCGGATCCGGGCCGGAGCGTGGCCGGAGGCAGGGTGGCAGGTTCGCGGTGGATCGAGCTCGACCTCCATTCTCGGCCGTCCATGGCGGCTTCTGCACCTATGAGGAAGAAGGGAAGGGTGAGAGGAGGAGGGAGAGGAAGGAGAGAAGGAAGGGAGCGGCTGGGAAGAACGGGGCGCCGCTCGCCGACGATTGGCGCGAGGAAGGCGGCACGTGGTTGCTTGGAGAGGAGCACGGGAGCGGCCCTGTGGGGCTTGGTCGCTGTGCTGGCTGGTGGGAGGCGCTGGGAGCCCTCCTGTCCCTCCGATCTTGGATTTGATGGCCAGAATTGGCTGGGAGCTAGGGTTTCCATATCTGGGGCTACGGTTTCAAAATTTGAAGGGCTAGGGGACATATCTGGGAAATTTGGAGGGGGTGGCTGCAATTTTTACAAGTAGGAAACCCTAGAAGGGCTAGGAGAGGGTGGTGGTCTATATAGGCTGGCCTGGATGGCAGGTTTACACAAACACCCTCGGGTCTTCTCTCTCGTGTCCGGTACTCCATGGTTCTGACCGCCAGGAGTCCATACGACCTTCGATTCGGACGAAATCTCAAACCACGCGCTCAGCGCGTCGAGCCCGTCAATCGCACCTCACTTTGATACCGTTCCGAGAACATTCTTCGGCGCCCAATAAAATAATCCGTTTACTAAATAAACGGGGTTTTCATTCTGATGGCGATGGCTAGTCTTGTGCCGGTTATCGCGACAGTGCTCGGGTGAACCCGGTGTCGCAAAGGTCGTGAGCCGTTTGGGAAAAAGATTTAGTCACTCATGCCAGTACGAGAAAGAGGGGGAGAATATTCACCGATTAATAATTTGGCAAAGAAAATACTGCAAAAATTATAGCAACCAACAAAATAAGGCAACAAACAATTTTTTTTTAATTTGGGTGAAAATCCCGGGCTGTTACAGCATGCAAGCCTATGTTGTGTTCTAGGGTGGAGTGGACCGTGTTTCTCTACCAAACAATAAAGGCTAGGGTCCAACTTGTTCTGAACAACAATCAAAACTAAAACCAACTAAAAAGTAAAGAGAGAGACGCTCCAAGTTTAGCACATAACACATGAAGAGATAAAAATATAGCATGGAGAAGGACGAACTGATGATTGTTGATGGAGAAGGGGATGCACGGCGGCATCCCTAAGCTTAGACGCTTGAGTCTCCTTGGATATTTCTTGGGGGTGCAGGGGGGCATCCCAAAGCTTGAGCGCTTGACACTCCCGAATCTTCTTTCATCATCTTCCGTCGCATACTTGAAAACTCCCTTCATACGAAACAAATCATAAGCTGATTAGAGTGGTTAGTACCCATAATAAAATAAATTTTCTCCACTGGAAATAAAGATTTTCATGAAGAGATACTGTTTCTCATGATTGCCAAAAAGTTTTTGCAATGAAAAAGCAAGCTAGAGATTTGCAAAATGATGAAAAATGAAAAACGTGGCACAATCTGTGAAAAACATACCAGCAGGTTGAAAAACATACAATCTGTGAAAAACGCAAAACAAAAAACTCAGAACAGACGCCTGAAAGCTAATTGTATAGAGCATGCTTTAAAAAACAGATCAAAAAGATTATCTGGTGATTTATGGCCAATTTTTCCGTCAAGAAGACAAAATCTGTTTCTGGACAGCATGTCACAACTTTGGAACTTTCTTGCAATCGAAGGCTAAAAGTTGGCACAAAGCTTGAAAATAAAGATGCAATGATGTTGCTACAGTAGTAAATATCATCAAGGCCACTAAAAATGAAAGTAAAAACAACTTGGGTTGCCTCCCAATAAGCGCTTTCTTTTATGCCTTTTAGCTAGGCATGAGGATTCTAAAAGTTGCTCTCATAAGAATATGAATTTGAAGAAAAAGAGAGCATCAAGAAGCAGATATGAAACACCTTTAAGCCTAACTCACTTCCTATGCCTAGGAAACTTGTAAAAAAGTAAATCATGAAAGAAAAAATTAATAAGCATAGGAAGGTAAAAGAAGAAGAACTTCAAGACTTTCATCATAAAGAGAGGTGTTTTTGTAACATGAAACTTTCTACAACCAAATTTTCCTCTCTCAAAATAATTTTCAGTAGCATCATGAACAACATAAAGAATATAACTATCACATAAAACATGTTGTCCATGAGCTACAAGCACACATGTATTGTTTTCAACATTGTTTTTAGGTCATAAGATAAATGCAACCCATCAGTTTGAGCCTTAATAAGAGCACAATTCTTCGGAATATGAGTTGGAGATTTCAAAAGAATAATAGGACAATCAAGTGTGGGTGCAATAGCAAAAATTTCATGCTTAACATAAGTAACTATAGCAAGTTCATCTTCGTAAGCATCATCCATAGTGGCATCATGGCCATCAACAAAGCAAATATCAAGATCTTCAGAAAGGGATATGTCAAGTGAGTCCTCGGAATCATAGGATTCCTCATCATAGCAATCTTGGCCTCTTCTTGGGCAGCACACATTTTGTTTTTAAAATCCTCAATATAATCATTGCAAACATAATTCTCATAACAATATGCAAGCACTGCAAAGATTTCGGACTTGTGAATAGTATCGTCATACTTTTCAATCAAAGAAGCAGTCTCATAAGCACCTTTAAAAGCAACAAACTCTTTAGTATTTTCAACATAAAAGTAATCATAAACACCTTTAGCATAACAAGATATAGTCTCATTTTCATTAAACTCACATTGGAAAGGAAGGTGTTTACGATTTCTTTTAGAACAACAAGTAAAATCATAAATATGGCACAAAGATTCAGCATAACAATGAGAAGTTTGTATTTGATACCATAAGTGTTTCCCTTTCTGAGATAAACGGTGTCGCGTATAATGAGCATGCTCATCCAATGATTTTCCCTCAACCAAGTCGGTTGGGTTTTTAGCGCGAGCACAAATTGATCGAAAACGATCCAAGTGGAACATGTCCATCCTACCATATTTGGGTGGTTCCACACCCATGGTAAAGATAGCATCAGTAGTCAGACAAAGACAAAGACAAAAGGTAGCAACTATTTTTTGGTTTTTCATATAAGACACACAAGCAAAAACTAGAAAGTAAACTAACAAGACTAAAAAGAAAAGGTAAAAGATAGTGTGCAACTCCCCTATCTTGAAGATTGGAGTCCCCAGCAACGGCGCCAGAAATTTGGCTTGATGGAACTAAAGTAGTGCTTCTCGTTGGTGATACGTCTCAAACATATCGATAATTTCTGCTCGCTCCATGCATGTTCTGTGGGTTATTGCTATGATCTAGATACACTTTCATACACTTTTGATCATATTTGGACTAACCTACTAACTCAGTGCAACCGAGTGCCAGTTCCTGTTTACTGCTGTTTTTCTATTTCAGTTTTTCCCCATACAAAAGTGCTCCAAAAATCCGGGGAAAATAAGATAAAAAATCAGCGTGTCGGAAGACTCCACAAGCCCAAAGGAGGGCCGAGGGCCACCACGAGGCACCCAGGGGGCCACCTGGCGCGTCCAAGGGCCTGACCGTGCCAGGGGGCGCCTGGGTCCCTGGTGGCCCCCCTGGCTGCCCCCTTCGCCTATTTATTCTCCGTCACGGGGAAACTCCGAAGACAGAACCCTATTTTGCAATCTCGCCTCTGTTCCGCCACCGCCGCGCTTCTAAGATCGGTAGCACCGTCAGGACCCTTCCCGGCCCCCTGCCGGAGGGAGGATCGACCTCCGGGATCTTCTCCTCCACCATGGACGCTTCCCGGATGTGCCGTGAGTAGTCTACCTTGGACCGTGGGTCCGTGATCAGTACCTATGTGATGTTTGCCTCCCCTCTTTGTTCTTCATGGTTTAGAACTCGTGAGCTGCCCCACATGATCGAAGCACATATGTAATTCTTTCCGCTTTTGCTATGCTGAGTTTGATGGGATATGATGGATTATGAGATTATCTGCAGATTGTGATAGAATAATATAATTGGTTCTTCTCTTTTGTATTTTTGTTCCGAAGTAATTCTTGCATGCTCTCCGTTGCTATTTATTGTTTTTGCCAAGTGGTAGGTAGTGACTCCAACAGGGAACATTATGCTCGATGTGGGTACATGCCCCCTGATGACACGCTTGAGTGACATAAACATGAGTCTAGGGGATGTGCTTTGGCCACAAGGGGGAAAACAACGGTTCTTGTAACCGCGGTTACAAGGATTGTTTACTTTACGCAAAGTTCTTTTTAATGCAGTTTACTGTTGCTTTGGGTTTAAACTTTTGGTGGGGCTCGCAACTTAATACCAGCGAGATGTTCTGGATAGATATCTCAAGGTGGATGATTAGTGGTAGATGCAGATGGATTTCCGTCTACTTATTTTTGCGTACTTCCCATGCTTTTGAGCCTCTTCCTTTCTTTTATAGAATAGTTAGCATTGCGGTGCGTTCATAATTCTCTCAATTGCCCGTCTGTAATTTGTTTATCTCGCATAGAAGTCTCATCGTCTTTTGGGAGAGAGACATCACTAGTGAACATCACGGAACCCCGATCCATATTCTCATCACTGTTTACATGCTCATTTACTTTCTTGCTTTTTTACTTTCAGTTGCTATCATTATCATTATCCAGTTTTTTATCCTTTGTAAACAACAAGACCGGAGAGATTGACAACCTCTCTGAACTTCGTTGGGAGCAAAGTGAATTGTGTTGTGTGCAGGTCCGCGTTAGGTGCGCCGCTGACACCTACTTATCATCGCCGGAGTCCTAATGGTCGATACTCAACCTCGGTATCTTCTCCGAGGGAAACTTGCTGCTACGCTGCATCTTACCTTCCACTTAGGGTAACCAACGAAGGGTGAGAAGCAATCCTCTCTCGCGTATCAGTTGGCTACCCCAAGTGGAAGGTTGAGAAGTAGTGTAGTATCAAATTTCCCTTACGCGGTGACTGTAAGGTTTATCGAATCCAGGAGGACTCTAAGGATTGACAAGTATGTGGCAAGGAGTCAATGGTACCGTTTACAACCAAGGTTGCTTACTTGACCTGGACCTGCACACAACAACAAATAACTTTGCTCCCAAAGAGTACAGAGAGATTGTCAATCCCTCCGGCCTTGTCATTTACAAAGGATCAAATGCAAGAGGATAGTAGTGATAATGGCAATTGAAAGTAAAAGAATAAAATAAAGTGGAGGTGTAAACGGTGGTGGAAATATGGACCGGGTTCCCATGATGTTCACTAGTGACGTCTCTCTCCCAAAAGACGAGAAAATAGATAAGTCGGTTAAACAAATTACTGCTGGACAACTGAAAAAATTATAAACGCACCGTAATGCTAATTATGCTGCAAATAAAGTTAGAGTCTCAAAGGCATGGGCAGTACGCCAAGACAAGTAGACTTAAATCAATCTTCATCTACTCACTAATCATCCACCTTGTGATATCTATCCAGAATATCTCGCTGGTATTAAGTTACCAGCCCCACCCAAAGTGTAAACTCAAAGCAACATACAACTTCATTAACAAACTTTGTGTAAGGTAAACAATCCTTGCAACCGCGGTTACAAGCACCGTTGTTTTCTCCCTAGTGGAAACAACACATCCCCTAGTCTCATGTTCCTGTCAGTCAAGCTAGACATCGGTGGGCATGAACCCACAATCAAGCATAAACGCTCCCTCTTGGAGTTACTATCTACTACTTGGCCAAAGCAATACAAAGCAATAGAGAACATGCAAGAATTACTCAAGACAAAATATAAAAGGAGAACAAATATATAACTCATCAAAATCTGAACATGAGCTCATCATCCATCGGAACCCAGCAAACTCAGCATAGCAACAGCAGAAAGAATTACATAGATGTCTTGATCATGTAGGGCAGCTCACAAGGGCTAAGAGTTGAATCATAAGATTGGAGAGAAGACATCACATAACTACTAGTCATGGACCCATGGTCCAAGGGGGACTACTCACGGAACATCCTGGAAGCATCCATGGTGTTGGATAAGCTCCCGAAGGTCAATCCGCCTCCAGCAGGGTGCCGGGAAGAGGCCTTCTGGTGCTCCCGATCTTGGAAGCAGGACGGCGGCGGAACAAAGGGGAAAATCACGATGCGGGGCTCTCCACGAGGGTTTTGAGAGCGAGTAGGTAATATAGGCCGGATCGCTGCAAGCAAGACTACCCCGCACTTGAGAGCTACAGGTGATATGAATATAAATTGCTCGTAAAGAAATTCGACTCCTTTGAAAAGACCCCGAAGAGAAAAGAGCAACATTGAACTCAAACATGGAAGAACTCAAATCTGGATAATATCGAATTCGTTGAAATGAATCAGTGGAGCAAGCCGACCTAATGGTTTGGCCTTCAGACCCGGTCTTTTATCCTTACTTATCATTATTTTCGAAATTTACCATGGATGCGCACCTAGCATTCTCTTTTACGACAATCTCGCACTGCCAAAAGACAAGCGGAGATAAAATGAATACCACGCCAAGATTGTGTCCAGGCTAATCTTGGGGGCTACCATCAGGGGGATTACTCACAGCTAAGACCCGACCAGAACACAACACCCAAAAGGAAGACTCAGCTAGAAGACATTTTATATTATATAACCCGGTTACATAACCCAGTATGTTACATAACCCGGCATGTTACACGACCTGACATGTTACACGACTCGGCATGTTACATAACCCGGTTACATAACCCATAATGTTACATAACCAGGCATCTTACATAACCCGGTTACATGAACCGGCATGTTACATGACTCGACATGTTACATGACCCGATTACATGACCCAGCTGCTACAGTATCACATGGTCCGCTACAGTAAAAACATGGTCCACTTGACTTGGAAGGCACGACGAAACTACAAGCTTTAGAGTAGGACTCCGACTATTATTTGACTTGTAATACAAGATGAGACTTGTTTGTATCAGGCTAGGACTCTACATGTAAACCTCCCCCTTCCACCTATATAAGTAGGGGTAGGGCGCCCCAAAGAGGACATATTCAATAGAAGCTAGAAGCTCTAGATTAGATACAGTTAGACTTGGATGATTCAACAAGATCTAGATTAG
Organism: Bromus sterilis; assembly: GCA_950022295.1. Taxonomy (NCBI): domain Eukaryota; kingdom Viridiplantae; phylum Streptophyta; class Magnoliopsida; order Poales; family Poaceae; genus Bromus; species Bromus sterilis. Next base: position 149,037,128 of record OX465596.1, on the reverse strand, counting down.
ATTCAAGCCCAGGTCATCTAGACCAGAGGCGATTAAACACAACTATAGAAGAGTCGGCGACACGCCGACGGCTTCACGTGAGAAAGGGAATAATACCTACCCACAAACAACATGTAGGGTTTTTATCGGATAGTGTTTCTCGGGGACTGAAGCTGTAAATATTGCGTCTCTCTCTCGCTCTCTGTGATTTCTTTCTCATCAAACACTCGTAGAAAAGTCCCCGCAATCAAGTTCTCTCATGAGGACATCTGGCGTTTTTTTACCACAACAGCCTCCCCCTAGACCGTGCCAGGTGGCCGCCTGGGAGGGTGACACCGCCCCTCCGACTCTCCTTCGGTCTTCTGGATGCTTCTGGACTGCTGATTTTTTATATATTTTTTCTGGATTTTTCCGAGCACTTTAAATATTGGGAAATACCTGCAAGGCACGGACAACATCAGACAAAAATAGGCACTGGGGCACTGAGGTCGTAGGTTAGTCCAAATATGTGGGAAAATGTATGAAAGTGTAGCAAAACATGTAGCAAAGTCACCCATATAAGCATGGAACAAGCAGAAATTAAAGATACGTTTGGGTCGTATCATCCGCTCGAGAAGTCGAAGCCAACCCAGAAAAAGTTCAAGAACTCACAATAATTGAAGAGCCTGTCAACATAAAAGGAGTAGAACAGCTCACAGGACGGCTCGCAACCCTAAGCTATTTCATTAGCAGGCTAGGAGAAAGGACCTTGCCATTCTACCAACTATTAAGGAAGGACGACAAGTTCGATTGGACAGAGGAAGCGTGTAACGCATTCGCATACCTAAAGAAAAGCCTATCAACTGCACCAATTATCGCAGTCCCCAAGGAACGAGAACCTCTATACCTCTACATTGCTACTCGGACCAGCGTTGTCAGCATCGTCTTGTCGTCGAGCGCTCTGAAGAGGGCAAAGCACAAGACATCTAGAGACCGATCTACTACCTGAGTGAAGTCATCACATGTGCCCAACAGAGAAATATGCACTATCAGAAACTTGTCTAAGCCATCTTCATGACCTCCCACAAGGTATCACACTACTTCGACGAGGACCCAGTAACAGTGGTTAGCAATGCACCACTTTCAGATATCCTCAATAATCCAGACGCCATCGGACGAGTCGCTAAATGGAACATCGAGCTCAGCCCTCGAGACTTCTGCGTTAAGCACCCAACAACAATCAAAGCCCAAGTCCTTCCAGATTTTGTCGTCGAGTGGATGGAAGTCCAAACACCTGGCCCTCCGAACCTCTCCAACCCATGGAAAATGTTCTTCGACGGATCCAAGAGACAGCAAGGAGCCGAATCAGGCGTTGTGTTAAAATCACCCATATAAGCATGGAACAACCAGAAATACCTATAATTTCTGCTTGTTCCATTCTTATATTGGTGACTTTTCTATATGTTTTGCTACACTTTCATACCTTTTTCAACATATTTGGACTAACCTAGTAACTCAGTGCCCCAGTGCCAGTTTCTGTCTTCCTTTGTCCATGCATTCCCGGAAAATACCAATTATTAAAGTTCTCGGAAAAATACAGAATAATCAGATAAAAAATCAGTGCGACAGAAGACTTTTGAAGCCCGAAAGAGGGTCGGAGGGGGCCCACCCCTGGCCAAGCGGCCACACGGTGCGGCTAGGGGGGAGCCGCGCCTCTTGGCTGCCTGGTCAGGTGGGACCTCCCCTCGGGCGCCCTTTCTCCTATATATTACCCTCGATACAGAAACCCTCGAGAGGAGCCCCGTTACGCGATTTTCACAATTGTTCTGCCGCCGCCGCGATCTTGGGATCGGGATCTCCAGAAGACCCTGTCCCGGCTCCCTGCCGGAGGGAGGATTCACCTCTGGAGGCTTCTCCACCACCATGAGTGCTTCCCGGATGTGCCGTGATTAGTCCACCTTGGACCATGGGTCCATGACCAGTAGCTAGGTCATGTTTTGTCTCCAATCTTGTACCTCAATTCTTAGCCCTTGTGTGTTGTCGTACATGATCAAAGCATCTATGTATTAGTTCTACTGTTGTTATGCTGTTTTCGTTGGGATCTGATGGATTATGAGATTATGTTCAGATTGTGAAGAGTAATATATTTGCTTTACCTTTTATGTTTTAGTTCTTGAGTTTTCTTGCATGTTCTCCGTTGCTTTGTATTGCTTTGGCGAAGAAGTAGAAATTAACTCCAAGAGGGAGCGTTATGCATGATTGTGGGTTCATGCCTCCCGATCTCTAGATTGAGTGACAGAAACATGAGACTAGGGGATATGTTGTTGCCACAAGGGGGAAAACAATGATGCTTGTATCTGCGCTTGCAAGGATTTCTTACATTATGCATAGAGTGTTAATGCATTGGTCTGTTTCTTTGATCCTACAGTTTGGCTGGGGTTCGCAAGTTAATACCAACGAGATGTTGTGGATATATATCTCAAGGTGGATGATTAGTGAGTAGATGTTGATGAATAAATAGTCTATCGTCTTGGTGTAATGCCCGTACGATTGAGCCTCTAGCTCTCTTGTATCATAATTAGCATTCACTAGTGCTGTTAGGGTCTATCCAAATGGTTTTTGACCCCTATCGCCTACGGGAATTGGAACCGTCACCTTGGTCTCGATTGCGATAGGGGTGCCTTTTCAACACAAGAGTGATAAACCGTTTGCTATGTGTCTATGTCAAGCAGACGTTTCCGTTTACAAAATCGTGTTCGATGTACGACGTTATCCCACACGGCCATTGCCAAAATGACCTCGTGGACATAACATATGTATCACATGCATTTCATTCGGCACAATCGTTTGCAATGCGACCATGAACACAAACAAGCAATAGAAAAGCACTGTCTTGGACACTACATAGATCCCACACAGTTTCTTTATCGTACCGGGTTTGGGTTTACACTATTGGATTTTGGGTTTCGGGTTGTAACCCTTCATGTATGACTAATGATTTACTACAACTGTTTGTGTGCGACCATACTATTATCAGCCGTGGTTACTAAATTTTAAATGTGTTCATGGTCTATATGTTCCAAACGGTTTTATTTTAGTACACGTGTGCCAATTTAGAGAGATCACAAAAGTTTGTATTTCGCAACGCGTGTGTGCTATTTGGATAGATCACACACATTTCATGTTTCCAAAATGTGTGGGATGACATTCAGAATCGCGGACAGTTTTTGTAATCAAAACCTGTGGTCTATTGTATGAAGGATGCAACGACGGGGATACCCGCTTGAATGTATCACTTTGGGCTATGGAGACGAAGGAAAAACACAAATGGACCGACGAAATCTTTGATGATAACATGGCATTCTGGCACGATCGTCTTCCGAAGGGCAACACGTGTCCAACTAGTATCGCTGAGGCCAAGAAAGTCTTGTGCCCTCTCGACCTTCCGCACATTAAATACCACGTCTGCATAAATGATTGCATGACCTATCAGGGTGAGGACAAAGAGAAAACCACATGCTCGGTGTGCGATGTTAGTCGATACAAGAGAGGGAAGAAAGTTCCTAGAAAACTGGTATGGTACTTTCCGATCACTCCTTGTTTGCAGAGGTATTTAGTAGATCCCGAGGAACCAAAGCTCATGACCTGGCACGCAGATATAAAGAAGCTAAAAGAGGATGACCCGAACCCGGATCTGGAAAAGGAGGACATGCTGAGGCACCCTTCAGATGGTAGCCAATGGACCGCGTTGGACCTCGAATACCCAGATTTTGGGGAAGAACCAAGGAACCTCAAGATTGGTGTGAGCGCCGATGGAGTCAATCCGTTTGGCGGCCAGAGCAGCACACACAATACCTGGCCCGTGTTTGTATGCATATACAACCTTCCCCCTTGGAAGCGCATGAAGAAAAAGTACATAAGAATGTGTATGCTCGTTCAAGGGCCAAAACAACCAGGTACGGACCTCAATCTATATCTGCAGCTGTTGAAAGAGGAGCTGTTGAAAGAGGAGTCAATACATGGGACACCGCCTCAAAAGAATATTTCCCAATGAAAGCTGAGGTGATCACGTCGGTGCACGACTATCTCGAATACGGATATTTCTTAGGGCAGGTGTTCCAAGGATTCTGTGCATGCATTAGGTGCATGGATAATACAATGTACCACCAGCTACCAAAAGATCCCGGATCTTCAAAAACCGTGTTCCAGGGGTCTCGGAGCTGGCTTCCCAAGAAACACGCGGGGAGAAAACAGGGAAATCTACACGATGGAAGCGAGGAGCTCCGAGCACCCCCAGCTCGAAGGAGCGGCAAAGAAATCGACAACTTGCTGAAAACATGGAAAGAGTGCCCCGCAATAAAAAGAAGACTCAGCCGTTGATGAGAGTATCGAAAGCGGGGTCTGTTTTCTGGGATTTGGGATACTGGAGTCTCCTCCGCAGTCCTCATAGCCTTGATCTCATGCATATCACAAAGAACGTGTGTGAGAGCTTGTTTGGCACGCTGCTCAACATGCCGGAGAAGACCAAGGACGGGCCAAAAGCAAGGAATGACTTGAAATTTATAGGCATCAGGAGGGAACTTCACCCCCCTAGTGACGACGATGATGAGCCGAAGGAGGAAGAGGATACGGAAACGCAAAACTCTCGCAAACGGAAAAGGGCGACCAAGAAGAAGACCGGAATTGATCACTGCCCCCCGGCATGCTTCAATCTGTGCAAGGAGGAGATCAAGCGATTTATCCACTGCCTTAAAGGAGTAAAATTTATGAACGGCTAAGCGGGAAAGATAAGCAGATACCTAGACGAGGCGAAGCAGCGTTTCAGCGGGGGATTCTCCCGGTTGCGATCCGAGGAATAATGGACGATCATGTCCGTAAAACGTTGTGTGGCCTTTGCAACTTTTTTGACGTCATCTCCCGGAAGTCGATTTGCGCTACGCAACTTAAAAGGCTACAGGAGGAGATCGTTCTCATACTATGCGAGCTTGAGATCTATTTCCCGCCCGCATTCTTCGACATTATTGTGCATCTGCTGATCCACGTCGTGGACGATATCGTCCAACTTGGGCCTGCATTTCTGCGCAGCATGAGGCCATTCGAAAGGATGAATGGACACATCAAAAAATACGTTCGTAACAGGTCCCGTCTAGATGCAAGCATAGAAAAGGGCTTTCTAACCGAAGAGTGCATCTCTTTTTGCACGAATTATCTCAACACCGAGAACCCTGTTGGTCTGGCCATCAACAAGAACTTTGGCAGGACCGATGGGTCACTACTGGAAAATAGTCTATAGATAATATGGCATCTAATGGCGCACTGCCCATGAGGTGCGCCACTTCTATATAGCAATGGCGCACCGTCACCAAGTGCGCCATTAGTGTCCACTTAGCTCCTGGACCAGCCCCCTCTCCCCTTACATAGAAATGGCACACCTCTCTGAAATGCGCCATTAGAAACCAGGGACGCTAATGGCGCACTTCTTCGGGATGCGCTATTGGTATTTCTCTTGTCCTGGGCTGCCCCCTCTCTGGCATGGACCCAACATACCTACGGCCCAACGCCATAACCCTAGCCTCTATCCCCCCCCCACATGCACCCGCAACCCTAGCCTATCGATCCCCTCTCCCTCCCTCCCTCCCCCCCCGCGCCGTGCCCACCCCCTCCCCCACCCAATCCAATCTACCTCTCCTGCGACCACCCCCTCCCCTTCCCAGTCTCCGGCGACCCCCTCCCCACCTCTCCGGCGATCACTCCGGTGGCCTCGATCTCCCTCCTGCCCCCTCCCCCTCCCCCGACACGGACCCGCCCGACAGTGCCGCCGCCCCGTCTGCTTCCACCTACGCCTGAATCGACGAATCCGTTGCCTGCCCGCGCGTTCTCGCCGATCGACGACGACGACGCCCGCCATCGACGCGTCCCCGAGCTATCGACGCTCATCGTGGGAGTCTTCTTCCTCGGCTACGTCATCTTCTTCCCCTACGACGTGTTCGAGCTCGTCTCCAAGCCACGCTAGGTGAGTCACATAGCTGCACAATCCCTTCCTCCTCCTACCTCCTAGCTGGAGCTAGTAGCTACCACTGCTGCACCTACAAAAGCAATGCCAGATTTAATTGATTTTGGACAATGTATTTTTTATGGCCGGTTAGGAAGAAACATGTTGAGCTTGGGTTAATACTTCTCTATCAAGTGCAAAGTAGTTCACCATTGTTGTTTTGTTACACCCATGACCTTTGTTATCCCATGCTACAACGGTATATCCTGATATAGTTGTGTTAGCTGTATTCTTGTGGGCGAATAGAAGAGTGTTGATTTGTATGTAGTGCATTTTGCTAACACTTGGTGGTTTTGGGAAAAGCCAATTTTTTCATGGATGGTCCGGAATATTTTCTTATTAGAAAGTGCTAAGGTGATACGTTGCTCAAATGTGCTCTATACTTTGCTAAAGAATAAAGATGCTATAGATATTGGTTGCTTCAAAAAAATGAAACTCCATGGGCACTAGCACCCATAGTCTATTGATATAGAAGAAGCATCCCTCATGAGGCAATAGATATTGGTTGCTTCAACATGCATCTCTATTCCAAATAAATTATATGAACGAGATTCAATGGTTCAAAGATACTTCAGACTTTTATATGGTCTTCATGTTTTCCATAGTTGTTACATTCATCTATCGTTTCTTTCATATATAATCATTCTAATGTTACCTTTCATCGCAGTTCTGTATTTATTTGATTTTTTATAGATGTGCATGTTTAATATATAAACTTAGCCAAAGTTTAAATAGTTTTTTATAGTTGTGTGCACCACATGTAATAATAGCTACATCTGAACTTCACAAAAATAGCTACATCCAATTTGGAGAAATACATAAGTGGATGCTCTACTCTGTTTGTCATATGCTTAGTTGTTAGTACCATCTCATTGCCTTTTTAAAAAAAGTATGGTGCTTTCTATGTTTGAGCAAATAATTCTTGCATCTCCCCTCCAATTTGATCTAATGTAGTGCTAAATGGTCTAAAAAAAGTATCTCTCTTCTTCTGTGCTTGTAAAATATTGCCACAAGCTGATTCATGTGTGTGCTCAGCTTGGTAGAAATATGCAATCTCATGGATGTGAAGAATATGGTGTTTCCTATTATCTAAAGAAAAGAATGTAGCCAAATTATTTTTTTCCTTCTAATTCATTCCTGTGAGTTAACACTTTGTTTTCAGTGACTAAAGTTGGTGTTTTTAAAAGTCTTTTGAATGTGAAGCACTCTACTTTAATTGATGTTGTGATTTTCTTAGCTTGCAGAAATGGTTCGCTCTCGCCAAACCTGCCGCATCACCACCGACATCCGTATACCACCCCACCCCCGAGCCACCACCCCCGAGGCGGAGACCGCGCCCGTGCCCGCTCCCGCGCCCGCGTCCGCTCGCGCTCCCGCTCCCGTGCTCGCGCACGCACCCGCCTTGCCGGGTTGCTCCACGGCTCGCGCCTCTCTGCATCGACGACGTCCTCGCATGTCTCCAGCTTTTCGACGACAAGCTCTGAAATTCAGCCCACTGCTTCAGAGTTGTCTCCAAATAGGCGAGAGATAGAGGAGGAGGACACAGCTGAGGAGGCGGAGTTCAATGTCGTTTGGTAGTGCAGGTACCCGGGCGTATTCGATGACCCTCCACGAGACCTGGCGCTCCTAGCGGTTGTATGGGAAGCAGCTCAGGCCGAAAGAGAGAACAAGCTCATCGTCATATCTTCTGACGAGGAGTGAAGTAGTGCATGTAATTGATAACATGTTGGTTAAGAATTTGTGTACTCTCATGCTATACTTTGTGATTTGCTCTTGTTAATAATGGTGTTGGTTGAATTCTAATGTGGCTGTTACAATAGTTGTCATGTCATGATGATGCTGCTTATATCTTTGTGTGATGTATTTTTTTTCTGTGAGATGTTTATATCTGTGATGCAAATAAAGAAAAGCAATAAAATAAACCTATAATTCTTAGTAAGGCGCACCTGGGGCCTTAGTAATAGCGCACTCCTGGTGCTCCATTAACGTTTGGGTTAGTAATGGCGCACCAAATGTGCGCCATTACTAAGTGCTAGTAGTGGCGTGGTAGTAATGGCGCACCATATGTGCGCCATTAACATGCAAATGAGGTGCGCCATTAATGCCCTTTTTTCCAGTAGTGGGTGTGGTCACCACGAGGGAAGCTGCGCAATGCATGTCCACTTTGACGTTTGAGACATCAACTTTGAAATAGCAAGCCTAGTCGCGCTACAACATATCTAGCTGGTCGATCCTTGGATAGTAAAGCACAAGGATGTAATCAAGAAGAAGTACAGTGACCAGGGCCTGCAGATAACAGACCGAGATCCACGGCTAATCAAAGAGCACAACTCCGGTTTCATGACTTGGTTCAGAGACGAGCTTCGTGCTAATCCCCCGCGAAGGAACGCTTCCGAGGACAAAAAGATGATATTCACCTTGTCACAGGGTGCCACACGCAACCTGACGACCTATCAAGCGTATGATATCAACGGCTACACATTCTACACGGAGGAAAAGGACAATAACTGCGATTACCAGAACTCAGGGGTAATGGGGATATTCTACACCAATGATGTCAAGGAAAGATTCTACGGACGGATAGAGGACATATGGGAGCTCGACTAGTGTGGAGAGAAGGTGCCGATGTTCCGTGTGAGATGGGCCAAGAGCGTCGTAAAAGAAGACCGGTACTTCACCACCATGGTTATACCCGAAGCCAAATCCAAGTCTGCGGGCGCAAACATCACCGCGAAAAATGAGCCATGGGTACTGGTTAGCCAAGTGGACCAATGCTTCTTCATTACCGACCCATCAAAGCCGAGCCGCGTTGTAGTGAGGAGAGGCAATATAAACATCATCGGAATGGATGGAGTCGCCAACGAGCAAGATTTTGACAAGTACGGCAACTTGAAGATGGAAGATGACTACGCCGCTCAGGATACATACACCACAACCCTAACGAAGAAAGGTCTCCCGTTCAAGAGGAAAAGTGAAGGCATCCCGGGCCTAAATTATTCAACCATGACAAAGAAGGGCAAGAAGAAGATCGTGAGGAAACGATAGCTAGATAGCTAGCTCCAAATTTAAGAAAAATATTTTGTGTATGCATGGATTTAATCTGCACTTTGCTGTTGTTTGTTGGTGTTGCTGCTTGTGCTTGCTCCCCTCTCACATTACACCTAGTATTTTGTTAAAGCTTTTCCTTATTTCCATCCACTTCATGACTCCACCTACATATTATAACCATCAGGGGTCTGTGTTTTCATCATAATCGTTACGGCACTGCTAGAATATAGGGCTTGGTTGGTGAAGTAATCGTTACGGCACTACCAGAATCGTTACGGCACTGCCAGAATAATTGTTATGGCACATACTTACAATATACTCCAAGAAGAAGAAATGGAAATATTCATTCATAATGTGACAAGGCATGTTTAATAAAAAACAATTCAACAAAAAAATAAAAATAAAACGCTTAGGGGTGGCGCATATTACCGCAATGTGCCACTAAGTACTATTATGCGCGGAGAATTTTGCTGAAATGCGCCACCAAAAGGTTTCTTATGCGTGGCGCATTTCACCAAAATGCGCCACGCATAAGAAACCTTATGCGTGGCGCATTTCAGCAAAATGCTCCACCCCTAAGCCTTAACCTCCATCACCCCCTCCCCTTTCCCGTGCCCACACCCATTCGATCCCCACCGGCCACCGCACTCGTCGCCGCTGAACGCCACCGGAACCACCCCTGCCGTTCGAGCCCCCCTCTCTGTCCACCGCCCTTGCCACCACCGGAGCTTCCACCGGAGCCTCGTCGGGATCATCTCCTTCCTCTCCACCGTAGAACCTGAGTCGGGAAGCCCGTCGACGCCATTGGAGCCGCCGTGGACATCGTCATCTATCCCGTCGTCTCCGCCACCCCGGAGCCCTCGCGACGCCACAGGAGCCACCACCGCAACGCCCCCGAGGTGAGCACGGCGCCGAGCCCCTCCATCTCCATCCATCCCGGCGCCGACCCCCTGCTCCCATGTTCCCATGGCTAGGGTTTCTCTCTGAGGAGCACAAGCACCAACATAATCTGATAGATTATGCATTAAAACTAAAGGCATGATCATCATCAATTTGATTTTATCATCCAGTGGGTTTTATTGACATACTTACACACACATGCACTATATTTTGACCCAAACAAAGATCCATGTAAGATGTTGAACTAGATATATTAATTCCAGTCAAGACGCTGAACTAGATACATTATTTGCAGTCAAAAGACATCAATAAGTAAAAAAAACTTGAGTTGAGTTCTGTGCGATTTTTCTCTTGTTATATGTTCAATTATGTACGAACCATGTGAGGCAGCAATTTCTACCGTTTGCTATTTGAAATATAGCTATTTCTGAACTTTGATACAAGAAAACTTGAGTTCTTTAATTCTGCACTGTTTATTTCACAAAATCTTTTGAGATGACAAGAAAGAGCTACTGTGCATTTTTTTTCAAATTTTGTAGCAAGTTTGTGACAAGAAAAACTTTGCAGTACAATTTTTTATCTACTGTTGGAATATCTAATGTTTTATCTCAACATTTTTTATCTACTTTTCTGGTTTGACTCTAATATGCTTTAGAAAAAATTAAAAAAGAACATAATGATGAAACTAGCAAGTGTAGAATCTGTTCTTCGATAGTTTTATATTTTGATGTGACACTGTTACATTGAACCAACTCCATTAGATGCAAGGATTAAATCCTATGAAATTCACAAAATGAAGATTTCTGTTAACAAAAGAAATGACACAAAGAAGATTCATTTTGTAACTGCTTTGGAGCAAGTTTTGTAGCTACTTTAGTGTGTTAGATGTTAGCTTTCTATTATCTTAGATTAAATAATAACACTATAATCATTTTTAACAAGAATCCAATGAACTATTGCCCACAATGGCTAAGCAATGAATAATGAACTTTCTGTTATGTTTCTTTCAGAGCAAGTTTACTCCATGCAAAATCTCTAAAGTATCTAGGGAACCAATGGAGTACTAGCAAACATGAAAACAAGAGTGTTATATATCTACAGTGCTATCCTCGGAAAGATTATTGCTAAATGTTCATTGCTAGTAATAGACATGTTCATCATATCTAAATTGCCATGGTGCTCTCCAAAACAGAGAGATGAAACCAGCAAGTGTAGAATATAATGATGAAACCAGTAGGTAAGCATTTGTTCTTGTGATCATAATGATGAAACCAGCAAGTGTAGAATCTGTTCTTCGATAGTTTTATATTTTGATGTGCCATTGTTACATGATCTCATCAGGTTCATCTCATTATGTTTTTCCACAGTTTTAGTCAAGCTCATTTTTTATCCACTTGCCTAATCTTTTTTACCATATGAAATTTACCTATATATATGTTTTTTGAATATCTACTGTTTGAATATATATTTTAGTGCATTCTTCTACACTATATATGTGTTTGTTATGCCTACATGTAGGCATTTGTTTTGTGCAGGGTCTCTCATTATCCCCTTTCTCCCGAAATATTGATTAACTTCCGTTTCGGTTGAGAATCGGGCACTCTCATGTTAAGAAAAATAGCAAAGGTCATGCCGACTTTTTCCGTGAATTCGTGCATGATGTACCTTTGCTATTTTTCTTAACATGAGAGTAGTTTAATTTATTTATTGTGCTAATTAATTAAGTAGTTTCATTTCTTAATATTTTAGTAGTGCAAACATGTCGACCGGAGCCGACGTTGGTCCTTCTTCTCAGCCGTGAAAAAAAGGATGCAATTTTGGGAATACTCCCAGGAGGAGGTCGAGGAGCAGAGAGAAGAGGAAGTACCTCCGGGCGAGGAGGAGTATGTGGAGGAGATAGAGTCGGAGTCCGACTCATCGGATGATGACATGGAGGAGGAGGCCGGTACGATAGACGGAGAGAGGAACACAGGCGAGGATGATGGGACCGGTGGCTCCAACAAAGATGGTACCCAATCGATGACGCGGAATCGGAAACCGACCAAGGTCGGCACCATCAGGCAAGAGTTTACTGTCGTGACCGCCGTCGGGATTCCTAAACAGCCCGAACGTTTTTCGGAAGGGTACGGCCGTCAAGTCGCGGCGATCCTCCGCAACACCGTGCCGATCACCACGATTAACCTCAGGAGTCGTGAGAATATTCATTATTGTCAGCTTCTTATCAACAAGCTGCACGGATGATACCAGTTCCTGGAGCCGTACGATAACACCAAACTCAAAGGGAACAAAGTAAACACATGTGCCCTTAGGAAGATGAGCAAGGCCTTGTCTAGATGGAAAACCCAGGTGAAGGAGGCAATTATTGAAACGAACAAAACCTGGGAGGAGCTCAAGGAGAAAGAGTCGTTGATCGACGAAGCTACCTACAACCTTTTCAAGGCTAGGTGTGAGTCAGAGCCAGCCAAGACCGCGAGTGCAAAGGGAAAGGCCATGCGGTCGCAGTTCATAGGTAACCACCGTCTCGGAGCCGGTGGTTACAGAAGTTCTAGGCCTAAATGGGACAAGGAGGATGCCGAGTACGCCGCTGCGGGCATACCTAACCCCTTCGAGCAATACAAAGGTGATCCGCCGACCGAAATCTTTGTGAGGGCCCGGAGCTATAAGGACAAAGGAACCTCGAAAATAGTTATCGATCCTAAGATTCAGGAGTTTATGACTGTCGTGGTATGTAGTTTACCATGCGAGCTTGTCGATTGAATTCTCCAGTGAAGTTCACAATTTCTTAATGTTTCATATTTTTTCTGCAGCAAGCGGAAATGAAAATCGCCTCATCGCAGGAGTCGTCGGTTAAGCCGGCCGGCCTGTGGGACAATGCCTTTAACAGGGCGTTGAACAAGGTTAAGAAGGTTGACGACGTGACGGGAAGCCATCGTCAGCCGACCGTGTGGTCGGCTTTGGTGCGGACCTAAATTGGTCCAAATATTTTGGAAAGCCGGCGGAGTAGTCCGGTTCGAGGGGGCGCAAGGTGAGAAGGACCGAAGAAGACACCGCTTATGTTCGTTGACTGGAGGAGAAGGTGAACATGCTTCCGCAGCTTGTCCAGGATGAAGTGGCAAAGAGAATGAACGCCCTCCTTCCAGATATGATGCAGCCACTCGCGAATTGGCAAGCGCGTGGTGGACAAGGGCCCATACCAGTCCCCAGCATGGTCGGCAGCAACTTGGGCACCGCGGCTCCTGCAGTCCCGACTCCCGCCGTAGTGGTGGCTCCCACACCGACTCCCGACATATTGGTGACTGATACGTCCAAAACGTATCTATAATTTCTGCTTGCTCCATGCTTCTTTTGTGTGGTATTCCTATGATATTGATGCACTTCCATACACTTTTGATCATATTTGGACTAACATATTAACTCAGTGCACCCCTGTCACATCCCAACTTTTGCTCTTCTGTTAACTTAGGTAGCCAAAAATTAGAGCCAACAAAAACCTTGCATGAAATGTTATGTTATTTGTTTCAATGCTTGAAATTGTGTGACTTCTTCTTGTAGTAGTGATCATGAAGATTGATTGCATGTGCTTAGGAGAGTTGGTAGTTGGGCAAGATCATTTCTTTCCCACATAACTAAATCATCTTAAGATGATCACATCAAAACAAACATGATCAAGCATAGTAGTAACTCAAACCCTACCTTCATTTAGCTCCTTTGCATTTTAACTAGTAATTCCTTTTAATTTCTTGTGTTTCTGTTTGTGAGACAAATATATAAGTATTATAAAATATTATATATTCTATGTAATATATTTATATTAAAAATAAATGAATTAATCAACCACCACAAAACCCTTAGACATTAACCTTGTGTTTGGGTAAATAATTGAAGCTTTGATCAATTAAATCCCTATAAGTCCTACAAACCCTAATAACTTTAATATATGATCATGATAACTCACATGACATTAAGAAATATTAAAAATTTAAATAAAAATTCCATGGAGGAATTTTTCACAAACACCTTTTGTGCCTTAATCTTGTTGTTGAGCTTTGTATAAAAATAGTCACCAAAAATTTATTAAGCAGCAAATCCAAATTATTTTTTAGCAAACTAACCTAACCACCCCTCCCCTAATCCCTCTAACCTCCCCCTCCTCTCACGAGCTCGCCCACCACACTCGCTGCCCAGCCGGGAGAGAGCTCGCGGATTGCCCCCGTGGCACTCCCGCCCGTTGCACCCCTGACCTGCCGCTCAGCCGTGCTCGCCCCGCTCGGCTATAAAAGCCACTCCACTAGCGCCTCACCACTCCACACCACAGCCCGCCCTCTCCACTTCCCCCAGCCACCAGGTACCATGCCATACCTAGCCCAAGCAGAGAGAAGTAGAAGAGAAGGAGTAGACAGGGAGGAAGAGGAGGAAGGGAAGGAAAGAAGGAGGAGTAGGCAGGAGGACCGGCCGGCGAGCCGCTCCCCCGCCACCCCACGCCGGAGCCACGCCGGCTAACAGACGCCGACGAGGAGCCCGGAGGAGCCTCCGCTCCGCCCACGTCTACCCTGAGCTGCTTCCGTTCCCGACGTTGACGGACGCCCCCGAGCACAAAAACGGAACCCCGGCGAGCCCCTCTACCTCCGCCGCCCACTACCACTGCCCGCCACCTGCCGGAGCGACGCCGATGAGCTCCCCTATCCCCCTAATCTCCATGGCCTGGGAGGTCGACCGCTCGAGACGAGCCCATGGGGAAGAAGCCCCATGGCGGTCAGATCAGGCTTGGATCCGACGGCCAGGAGGCCCCCATACCCCTTCGTTCTGTTTAAAAAAAATAACACAGTTTAATAATTATTATTATGATAATAATAAAAGTATATATAATACTTTATCTATAGTTGTACACATTAATGTCTCATATATATTTAGTTAAATTGTTAATAATGAAATAAGTTTGATTTAAATTCCTATAATATTATTTCTAAACAGTAGCTATTTATTATGTTTATTAGATAATTGTTATGCATTAAATAGCAAGTTATTTATATCAAAATAGTGTGTAAACAGATTAATTACACTGGCCAACCCACTGTAGCAAAATATTAACTTGGGCCGTGGCTGAGCAACTTGTCTTTATTAGTTTTTTCGCAGAATTGATATATTTTTAGAAAACTGTGAAATAATTTTTTTTGTGAGCACGTAATTATGCCTCATTTTTCTGTATAAATGGAATTTCTGTTTGCATAAATAAAAATAAGGACCAAGTTATTATTATTGCTAATATTTCTTGTTTAGGGTAATTTTAGTTTATACTCAGATTAATTATGTTTAAATATTTGAATGCTTGTATCTGGACAGTAGCTAATTATGGTATTATTATTATTTAATTAAATTTTTTAAACAACAACATGACCTAAGGAAATAAAAATAAAACTGATTTGTGTAAACTCCTATGGAGTGTGTTGCTTAATGTTTGCTTAGCCCTATAAACTTGTTAAACCACCATTAATTTTTTTTGCCCACTTGTGATAATTTGCATATACTTGTTGGTATGCCTCATATGTTGACTTGATCGAGTGCTAAGTGATTGTATGTTGGTTGAATGCTTGCTTTGAATGATGTGATGGTAATTGTGTGTCATTTTCCGCAACGTGTAGACGAGACTCTTGACGCTGCAGGTGAAGACTCCTTCCAAGCCGAAGAAGCCGTACCGGGAGACACCGTCGAGGAAGGAAAGCCATCTTCAAAAACTTAACTCTTGTCCTACATTTTTTTACTTTCTTGTACCATATAATATATCATGCTATCGATATATCATTTTTGGTTGGGAATTGTATTAGTTTATTAGGCGAACCACCAGATACCTTGTAAGCCTACCTATTGGGCAGAAAGAAATTAGACACCGATGATCTTAATCCCTAGCCTTGCTAAAGAACTAATGACAACATAATAATTTGGTTAATCTTGCTCCACCCTAATGTGATGGCATACATCTAAGAAGATGTGATGGCCAAAATTGTGGTTGTTGGAAACATCATTGAACATATTCAAAGTCTAGAGGTACTCTCTATAAGTGCCGCCAAAACCTAGTCTTACAGTACAACCACAATACTCTGGTATGGGACAGGGCTAGTTGGAAGCTTTCTTATCTTAGTACGGGGATCTTTTAACTATATGAGTGAGGTACATGCTGGTACCCAGAAGCCGGAATCCTGCCGATGCGTCGGGGGTGTAATATGCTGGATTATATCAGTGTCGGTATGGAACTTTGCCACACCTCTACTACGGTGAAGGCATGTGTCCATGAGGAGCATGACCTTGCACGCGGACAGTTCAAGATGTGGGCATCGAGTAGATCACCTGTACTAGGGTAGGAAAGGGGAAGACTACGGTCGATTATCCGAACACCGCATACTAAGGTATGAAGAACCATGGGGACTCACGGCAGAATTATCGAATGTTGTGGGTAAAGTGTACAACCTCTGCAGAGTGAAAATTATTCGAGTAGACGGAGTCCACGGTCATGGACAGCTAGTGAGGCCACACTTTGTGGGGAAATAGATGAGAAATTCTGGTACTGAGATTATGGTTCACGATGATGTTGTTGGTATGATGAAAAGGGTTGGACATGATTAAGTCAAATATAATTTGTGGGATAAAAAATTTGCCAAGGATAAAATGTTGCCAACTTAACTAATATTGAGTAGTTAGGTTCCCCCATAATAAACTCCACCATATAGCCATGCCATTATTTTCCTATAAAAAAGTCTTATTCATTTCTTTTAGGTGGTTTGCGAGTACTTTGTATGTACTCACGGCTTTGTCCCTGGTTATTCAATCGACAAGGCTTGGAGGAGCAGGTATTTGACGATGATGCGACTGACGATTACTAGGACGTGCTATGATCTGGACTACCCTGTGGATTGTGCCGCTGCTATCTATCATGCTTTTGCTTATTCCGCTGCCATTTGAGCCCGATGAGGCAATGTAAGACTATGTTATTTTTAAGACTTGTATTCGGTGTTGTATGAACATGTGATGTAATGTATCCATTGTCGAGTTGTGCGTCATGCGACACTGATCATGGGAGCATGGCAGTATGCACAGCTGGATGCTTCGGACATCTACTCCGGGGTGCCCACAACCCCAGTGCCAGTTCCTATTTTCTGTTGTTTTTGTATTTCAGGTTTTCCCATTACTTAAAGTGCCAGAAAATTTTTGGGAAAAATCAGCATACAGGAAGCTTCGGGAAATGCCCAGGTGGGGCCAAAGGGAGCCAGGGTTGGCCCAGGCAGCCACCCCCTAGGCCGCGCCAGGGGGCGCCTGGGGCCCCTGGTCCACCTCTGGCTGCCCCCCTTCGCCTAATATCCCTCTCGTCCCGAAATCCTCAAGGACAGAACCCTTTTTCGCGATCTCTCCTATGTTCCGCCGCCGCCGCGCTTCCAAGATCGGGAGCCCCAGGAGCCCTCTTCCCAGCACCCTGCCGGAGGGAGGAACCACCTCCGGGAGCTTCTCCACCACCATGGATGCTTCCCAGATGAACCATGAGTAGTCCACCTTTGACCATGGGTCCATGTTCAGTAGCTATGTGATGTTCCCTTCTTCTCTTTGTTCTTCATGGTTTAGACCTCGTGAGATGCCCTACATGATCGAGGCACATATGTAATCTTTCTGCTGTTGCTATGCTGAGTTTGCCGGGATCTGATGGATTATGAGACTATGTTCAGATTGTGTTTGAGTAATATATTTGATTCTCCTCTTTTATATTTATGTTCTTGAGTAATTCTTGCATGTTCTCCGTTGCTGTTTATTGCTTTGGCCAAGTAGTAGGTAGTGACTCCAAGAAGAGGCGTTATGCATGATTGTGGGTTCATGCCCCCTGATGACTAGCTTGAGTGACAGAAACATGAGTCTTGGGGATATGTTGTTGCCACAAGGAAGAAAACAACGGTGCTTGTACATGCGGGTGCAAGGATTGTTTACTTTATGCAAAGTTCTTTAATGCAGTTGTTTGTTGCTTTTAGTTTACACTTTGGGTGGGATTCACAACTTAATACCAGCGAGATGTTCTGGATAGATATCTCAAGGTGGATGATTAGTAGGTAGATGCAGATGGATTTCGGTCTACTTGTCTTGGCGTACCGCCCATGCTTTTGAGCCTCTTCCTTTCTTTATAGCATAGTTAGCATTTGTTTGCGCACATAATCTTGTCAATAGCCCAGCTGTAATTTGTTTACCTTGCATGGCTATTTTATCTTCTTTTGGGAGAGAGACATCACTAGTGAACATCATGGCACCCCGGTCCATATTTCCAACACTGTTTACACCCGCTATTTATTTCCTGCTTTATTTCCTTTTCCGTTGTTATTGATATCATTATTATCCTGTGCGTTTGATCCTTTGTAAACAACAAGGAAGGAGGGATTGACTACCTCTCTGAACTCGGTGGGAGAAAAATTATCTGTTGTGTGTGCAGGTCCACGTCAACCGCCTAATTGTTGGCGTCGTTGTCACCTTCCTGTGGTTGTCGGAGTCCTACTGGAGACAAACCTTGGTATCTTCACCGAGGGAAATTTGTTGCTATCTACATCTCAACCATCCACTTTGGGTAACCAACGAGCGGCGAGAAGCCATCAAAGCTAATTTATGGTGCCGTTGCCGGGGACTCCGCTCTTGAAGATAATGAGTTGCACACTATCTTTTATCTTTGCTTTTTAGTCTTGTTAGTTTACTTTTCAGTTTTTTCTTTAGTGTCCTTTATCAAAAATCAAAAAAATAGTTACCTTACTTGCTGCTGTTATGGGTTCCTCCTAGAACACCAAGTTGTGTGACTTCACTAGTCATAACAACGGTGAATTTATTTGCACTCCTATTGCTCCACCTGCCACTTCAGCACCTTCTTATGAGATTAAACCTGCTTTGCTGAACCTTGTTATGAAAGATCAATTCTCCGATGCTGGAGATGATGCTGCTTTGCACTTAAATAATTTTGTTGAGCTCTGTGATATGAAAAAGTACAAAGAAGTAGATGGTGATATTGTTAAGCTTAAGCTTTTTCCTTTTTCCTTGAGAGGAGGAGCTAAAATCTGGTTTCAATCCTTGCCTAGGAATAGCATAGATTCTTGGGATAAGTGCAAGGATGCTTTTATTGGGAAGTACTACCCCCAGCTAAGATTATCCAATTGAGGAGTAATATTATGAATTTTAAGCAATTGGATAATGAGCATGTTTCCCAAGATTGGGAACGCATGAAATCTATTTGTAAGAATTGCCCTACGCATGGTTTGACTACTTGGATAGTTATCCAAACTTATTATGCAGGCTTGAACTTTACATCGCGGAACTTGCTAGATTCGGCCACGGGAGGAACCTTTATGTCAACAACGCTTGGTGTTGCCACAAAACTACTCGATGAGATGATGACCAACTATTACCAATGGCACACCGAAAGAGCTCCAACAGGTAGGAAGGTAAACTCTGTCGAGGAGATCTCCTCCCTAAATGAAAAAGTTGACTTGATTATGTCTCTACTTACCAAGAAATCTCCGATTGATCCTCATGATGTTCCTTTAAATTCTTTGATTGCTCAAGATAAAGTAGATGTGAACTTTATCTCTATAAACAACTTCAATAACAATGCTTATAGGAGTAATTTTGGTAGAAATCCTAGGCCGTTCCCCTCCAACAACTATGGGAACAACAACACTTATCCTAGCACCAAGAACTCCACTTCTGAATTGGAGAGTATGCTTTATGACTTCATCACTACCCAAAAAGCCTTCAACACGAGTGTAGAGGAAAAGCTAGATAAATTAGATAATCTCTCGTCGAAGGTAGAAAATTTAGCCCATGAAGTAGAATTGCTTAAAATTAGAACTTCTCCTCTTGAGGAGAGGAAAGTCACTCCTATGAACGCTATTCAAGTGCAAATGAAAACATTATGATGATGGCTAAACTTAAAGAGAGATGGGCTAGAGAAAATGAGGAAGAAGATAGAATTAAGAGCCTTCCTACACACCATATCGTTGCTACTATCCAAGTTGTTGAGGATATCCAAACTTTTAGCACCCAATGCACACCTAGTTCCATAGGACCTATTAATGGTGATGCTATGACCTCAACCGTAGAAGAAGAAACTGCTATGACTATAGAAGCTACCAAACAAGTGAGACTAAAGGAAACCACTACCACTTTACTTGATAGTAGTAACCTTGATTTTGATAATTGCCCCCTTTCTGAAGTTATTCGTTTCCTTCACAAGATGTCTAGAGACCCCCACACTAGGACACTAAATCTTGCCTTCACGGAGCATATCACTAATGCTCTCATTAAAGCTAGGGAGGAGAAGCTTAGGGTACAAGCCTCCATACCTAGAAATATAGAACATGGTTGGGATCCTATGATTAAAATAAAGTTGAATAACTTCTCTTGCTATGCTTTATGTGATGTTGGAGCTAGTACCTCCGTTATGCCCAAAAGAATGTATGATATATTTGAATTGAAACCTTTTGATCCATGTTCTTTTGGTGTTCGTCTTGTTGATTCTTCCATAAAGAAACCTTTGGGGAATATCGATGATGTTCTTATCATTGTCAATGAAAATTATGTTCCCGTTGATTTTACTATTATGGACATTGAATGTGAACCTTCTTGTCCAATTATTTTGGGACGCCATTTTCTTCGCACCGTGGGTGCTGTTATTGATATGAAAGAAGGGATTATAAAATTCCAATTCCCTCTCAATAAAGGGATGGAACACTTACCTAGAAAGAAGATTAAGTTACCTTTTGAGTCCGTTAGACGGGCTAGTTATTTTCTTGATAAGACTTGATCTTATTGCATTAAGCCTAGCTAATGGCTTTAAAGAAGCGCTTTCGGGAGGCAGCCCGCAACGAATTTAGGTTTTCATTTTAGTTTTTCTTCTGTTTTTAATGGTATTGATGATTTTTACTACTGTAGAAACATCATTGTATCTTTACTTTTCAAGCTTTGTGCCAATTATAGCCTCATATGACAAGGGAAGTGAAAGTTGCGACATGCTGTCCAGAAAACAGATTCTGTCCTCGTGATGGGCAAAATCACAGAAAAATCCCAGTTCATCTTGTTGAGCTGAATTTTTTACACAGCGTGCTCTATAAAATCATGGAACTTTCGTATGTTTTGAGTTTTTTGATTTGAGTTTCAGAAGTATCCCTAAAAAATTATTTACTACCTGCTGGTCTGTTTTTCACAGATTCTGTCCTGTTTTGCCTTTTCTTCGTTTTGCAAACCTTAAGCTTTATTTTTCTTTGCAAAAACTTTTTGGAAATATTTTGAAACAGTAGCTCTTCAATAATATCCTTACTTGCAGTAGAGTAAAAATATTTTATAGTGGGTACTAACCTCGCTAATCAGATTATGATGAGTTATGTATGAAGGGAGTTTTCAAGTGTGCGAGGGAAGATGATAAAAGAAGATTCAGGAGAGTCAAACGCTCAAGGTTGGGGATGCCCCCATGCATCCCCAAGAAATATTCAAGGAGATTCAAGCGTCTAATCTTGGGTATGCCCCCGTGCATCCCCTTCTCCATCAACAATTATTAGTTCGTCTTTCGTTCCACTATATTTTTATCACTTCATGCGTTATGTGCTATGCTTGGAGCGTCTTGCTTTTTATTTCCTTTTTAGTTTTCTTTAGCTTTGCTTACTGTTCATAACAAGTTATAACCCAGATTTCTTTGTGTGGGAGAGAAACACGCTCCACTTCACCCTAGAACACAACATAGGATTTTTATGCTTATCTTTGATGTGTGTGTTCTTTATCTTTTTTGTAGTTGCTGTCATGTTTAGCTCTTAGTTTTCATGCTTATCTTTTTAAAGAGCTTTTGTTTAGTTTTTTGCTGGAACTCTCTTGAGTTTTCATGTTTATCTTGGTTAGAGAGTTTGCCTATTGCACTGAGTTTTGTGTCTTGACCTTAAGTAGGTAATTGAGGTTGCTACTCGATTGTAGTAGTAACTTGCAATAGTTTTGAGGTATTGCCATGAGTAATGTTCTAACTTTTGGTGTCAAGAGCTTTAGCCTATTATTGATAGATGTCGTATTTTGGGCAATCCGTGTTTATTTTAGAAAAACCTACAAAATGAGTTGAGAACTTTAGCTACTAGATGGATCACTAATCTTTGGAGGGATCGAATATTAGAGTACACTCACGTACCATGAGTCGAGGATGCGCAAGGATAACCAAACCCCCATACATTCCTCCTCAGGGTACTTGCCTCTTTGTGAACGTCCTATTATATTGAGAGTTACCGATAATAAGTGCATGAGTTCTTCGGACTAATGTGAGTATTCGAAAGTTGACACTTCCACCTCCTCATTTTTGCTAGCCTCTCCTGTGCCGTGCATTGCCTTCTTCTCACTCCGAGAGTTGGCGTCCACCTTCGCCGGTACATCCAAATCCTTGGCACAATACGCTCTGTCATCATAAGCCTCATTATATCCCTCCTCAAAACAGCCACCATACCTACCTATCAAGGCATTTCCATAGCCTTTCCGAGATAAACTGCCATGCAACATCCACCTTCTCATGACTTGATCTTGATGTCATACATGCTACTTGCTTGATCGATGAACCGCATGCTAGTTGGCCCTTGCCCTAATCATTGCTACATGATGCGCTAGTGTCATTGCACATCCTTCTACACTGGCAGAGGCCTACATTTGCATACATCATGATAGTTTCATTTTCTTTATGTTGAGTACTGTTGTAAAGTGTGAAAGATCTTCTATACTTCTTGTAATATATAGAGTGTTGCCCCTAAAGTGAGGAAAAGATCCCAAAGAGGACAAAATCAAAAGATCCCAAAGAGGACAAATGAGAGAAATAGAAAGAGCCATTGAGGTCACCAAAAAAATACAAAAAATAGAAAAATAGAAAAAGAAATAAAAAGAGAGAAGGGGGCACACTACTATTCCTTTTGACAGACCCACACTCGTACTCCATCCTATATCTTGTACTCCATAGAGATTATCATTTATGCATATAGCTATGTGGGGACCTTCACACTATAGAACTTGGTTTGTATATTCCAATGATGAGCCTCCTCAAATGAGCTGTAGGTCCTCTTGATCAAGCAAGTTGGATGCACTCCCACTAGTTCCATTGGAGAGCTTACCTTAGCTCATATGTGCATCCGTTGCATGGAAATCCCTACTCCTCACATTATATCTATCATTTGGCTTTCTCTCGCTTATGATTGTCCCCATTGCTGTGAGCCTTTCACACCTTTTTTTTCTTACTCCCCCATCATTATTCTCTCTTTTCCATCTTAAGTCTCAACTTTCTTTCGTACGCACATCCATTGCATGAGTGCTCAAAATATCGAAAAGGAGTGGATCATTTTGACTTGTACCTGGCTAGTGGTCGGGGGATGAGTCAAGATAAGATTCCAAAGAAGACCAAGTGTGAAACTTTAGTAGATTGAGTTCTCAACACAAAAATAATTTTTTATTGTATATCCCTAGCCCCTTTCTTGCACGCAAACACCATTTGGAGACATTCGAGTCACGGACAGCGAGATCTCTTGGACCTTTATGTTCTTATGTTGCTTGTTTCAATACTAATATAGACTCTTTCCTGTTATGACTTGAATTGAATTACATGCCTTGATTTCTTTACTTAAAATTTCTTATATGGTTGTTAGCATGTCACCACAGAAATTATGCTTGTTATCATTTACCTACTCGACGACGAGTAGGAATTAAGCTTGGGGATGTTGTTATATCAAAAACGTATCTATAATTTCTGCTTGTTCCATGCTTCTTTTGTGTGATATTGCTATGATATTGATGCACTTCCATAAACTTTTGATCATATTTGGACTAACCTATTAACTCAGTTCACCCCAGTGCCAGTTCCTGTTTTCTGCTGTTTTTGTATTTCAGGTTTTCCCATTACTTAAAGTGCCAGAAAAATTCCGCGAAAAATATAGGAAAAATCAGCGTACAGGAAGCTTCGGGAAAAGCTCAGGTGGGTGCAGAGGGGATCCAGGGGTGGCCCAGGCGGCCACCTGGTGCGGCCACCCCCTAGGACGCTCCAGGGGGGGGGTTCCTGGGGCCCCTGGTCCAGCTCTGGCTGCCCCCCTTCGCCTATATATCCCTCTCGTCCCAAAACCCTCGAGGACAGAACCCTTTTTCGCAAACTCTCCTCTATTCCGCCGCCGCCGCGCTTCCAAGATCGGGAGCACCAGGAGCCCTCTTCCCGGCACCCTGCCGGAGGGAGGAACCACCTCCGGGAGATTCTCCACCACCATGGATGCTTCACGGATGAACCGTGAGTAGTCCACCTTGGACCATGGGTCCAAGATCAGTAGTTATGTGATGTTCTCCTCCCCTCTTTGTTCTTCATGGTTTAGACCTCGTGAGCTGCCCTACATGATCGAGGCACATATGTAATCTTTCTGCTGTTGCTATGCTGAGTTTGCTGGGATCTGATGGATTATGAGACTATGTTCAAATTGTGTTTGAGTAATATATTTGATTCTCCTCTTTTATATTTATGTTCTTGAGTAATTCTTGCATGTTCTCCGTTGCTGTTTATTGCTTTGGACAAGTAGTAGGTAGTGACTCCAAGAGGGAGCGTTATCCATTATTGTGGGTTCATGCCCCCTGATGACTAGCTTGAGTGACAGAAACATGAGTCTAGGGGATGTGATGTTGCCACAAGGGAGAAAACAACGGTGCTTGTACTTGAGGGTGCAAGGATTGTTTACTTTACGCAAAGTTCTTCAATGCAGTTGTCTGTTGCTTTGAGTTTACACTTTGGGTGGGATTCTCAACTTAATACCAGCGAGCTGTTCTGGATAGATATCTCAAGGTGGATTATTAGTAGGTAGATGCAGATGGATTTCGGTCTACTTGTCTTGGCGTACCGCCCATGCTTTTGAGCCTCTTCCTTTCTTTATAGCATAGTTAGCATTGGTTTGCGCACATAATCCTTTCAATTGCCCAGCTGTCATTTGTTTACCTCGCATGGCTATTTTATCGTCTTTTGGGAGAGAGACATCATAGTGAACATCATGGGACCCCGGACCATATTTCCAACACTGTTTACACCCGCTATTTATTTCCTGCTTTATTTCCTTTTCCATTGATATGTCTATCATTATTATCCCTTGCGTTTGATCCTTTGTAAAAAACAAGGCCGGAGGGATCGACAACCTCTCTGAACTCGTTGGGAGCAAAGTTATCTGTTGTGTGTGTAGGTCCACGTCAACTGCCTAATTGCTGGCACCGTTGTCACCTTACTGTCGTTGTCGGAGTCCTGCTGGAGAAAAACCTTGGTATCTTCGCCGAGGGAAATTTGCTGTTGTCTACATCTCAACCTTCCACTTTGGGTAACCAACGAGGGGCGAGAAGCCATTAGTGACTCCGGCCGCCAACACCGCGGCGGCGGCGCCGGACGTGATGGTAACTCCTCCAGCCACGATCGAGCAACCGGGGCATAACAATAATGCACCCGGTGGTAGTGCAAATAAGGCGACCGACGCCACGGGAGGCAGCGCGCCCTCCGTCTCTTTCATGCCCGCCGTCATTGGCGGGGTCTCTTCATTGGCCGACCTCGACGCCCTCAAGGTAACTATAAGCGTCTGCAAATCAAACGAGGACTTCATCTCCTTGCCTTTTTTTAGTGGAAACTCTCTGATGCCCTACATGCATATATCTCTTTTGCAGGAGGACACTCCATGCATTCTATTACAAGTCGTGGACGGCGAGTTGAAGGATGTTGCCAAAGGTAAAATACTTCAACCACAAAATCAAATCATGCACAATATGCCGATGGCACCGGCGATGCATAGGGTTCAAATCTCTCTCGTGATTTCAGGCTACGAGAGAGTTGAACCAGCCATTAAACCCCCCGGATACGATGAGGACGAGCCGGCAGTCCTCAGTGACTGTTTTAGCAAAATATGCCTATGGCCGAAGACCCAAATGCGTTTAATGACGGGGTAAAGGGGCACCACACCTAGGAAAACACCGGTAGTCATCGTGCCGGCGCCACATGATCCCATCGGCGCACAACAAGAAGATGATGATCTTGATGATGATGATGATATCAACGCCAACCAGTTCATCAACACTTAGTTCCAAGGCGATGACTTATTCATGCCTCCTGTTGAAGGAGCCTACCAGCATGACGAGGCAGCTCCCAGTCTAGCTGATCCTGCGGCGATACCTGCTTGCTCCATGTATCTCTTTGCTGCTTCTCAGGAAATGTCTCCAGCAGCTTGCGCCTTCACCGAGCCTCAAGAAGATGCCACAAGGAGATCTATTCTCAGCCCGTCCACACTCCATAAGGCGGCCACTGAGCATATAAAGGCCGGTGACTTCTCGAAATCAGAAAAGAATAAGGGATGGAAAAGAAAGAAGAGCATCACTTCGAGGAGGCAACCTTCGATGCCGATCCGGGCTCAGGACGGGCCACCAAGACCCAAGGATCTCTCGTTTGAAATCCATGTGGAGGGTAGGGCGATGCTACCTCAGGACATGCTCGACCTTGCAACTTCGGATATGCAGAGTGTCCATCACATTATTATGGCATTAGAGAAGATTGTTCTTCGAGAAGAGAATCCCTAGTACCAGGTTTTCATCGCCAAGGTGCCACTCAACATGGGCTTCATCAACACTATCCACGCGGATATGATAATCCTGCAGTTTTTGGAGATCTTCAATTTGTACCATCTCAAGAGGCTGGACCATAGCCTTATCCGTCTGTTCTCGCTCAGCCTTTCTATGAGTATCAGGAGAGATAAGACCCCGAGTGTCGCGATATTGGACCCCTTCTACATGCGTGAAAGCATCTTGAAGGACGACGGGGACGCGGCTCTCGCGGCGGGGTACATCAGAGACTTCATGCTAGAGAACGTCGCCAAGGATTCATTTCTTATGACATACTCTCCCAAGTAAGTCATTCGCTCGCCGCCGTAGCATATATGATTTCTTAGCTTTCCATTATCCTCTTCCAACATTCCTTTTGGATTGTTTTAATTATGCAGTAAGGATCAAGACTGCGTGCTCATCTGCTTTTCACCGCAACACACGCATGCCGTGTATTTAGACTCGGGGAGTGTGAAGAAGAAAGATTACAAGTATATCATGAGAGTTTTGGATGATGCTCTCGCCGGCTACATAAAAGCCGGAGGCAAGATCGTGAAGCACAAGTTCAGGAAGAATCAGCCTGGCGTGAACGTGTTCAGCCACATAACGCAGTTCCCGTGCGTCAAGCAGCCGACTGGCAGTGTGAGGGATTTTTACTACGCCATTCATCACATGAAGGCGATTGTACAGGTACAACGCGACCTTACGCTGCCAAGTCATCTCAAAGCGTGGGCCGAAAGGAAGGCGGAAATCGGCGATGCAAATCTTAAGGAGGAGTTCTTTCACATCCAAGCGCAGATGGCGACTATCATCCGTCATGAAGTACAAATGAAGGGGCGATCTTCCACTCCAACACTGCACCATCCAATGGGGATATAGAAGTCCGCCTAAAGGCCTTGCGTGACACAAGGCCTTTCATGACGAAAGAAGGATGCCTCCCATTCCCCGAGCCGAGTTAGAACAATTGAACAATTTATGTTATATATGGCAGTCGTTTGATGAATGTGTGCCCTACATGTAATTTGGATATACTCTTTGTGTAGTAGATGATAGTGTCAAATACATTTGGTGCTCTTTGTGTATAAAGGTCACTGCATAGCATTTTTATGCATATGTGCATGCTCCTGGCCATTGATCGACTTGCTTTATGTTGTTGATAAGAATAGATGATATATTGCGTTGGTTTCCTTTGCTATGAATTCATATGGATGTGACCTCTAAATCTTTGTTTTCTGCAGGTTGAAGAGCAAACAAGAGATGATGAAGAAAGTAGCTTTCTGTTTTCAATAATTGTTGGACTCATTGTAATATTGTGATGGATGTAATCTTGTGAATCTTGTTGGCCTCTAAACCTTAGACGATGATGGATGTAATCTTGTAAATCTTTGTAATAAGAATTATAATGCAATTCTTTTGTATCAATAATTGTTGGGCTCATTGTAATATTGTCTTTTGAATTTCTGTAATATGATAAAAATATCTGTAATGTTTTATTCTTTTCTGTAATTCTTTTTTTTTTCTGTAAGCCATTTAGCGGCGCATTTTGTCTGGCTTTAGTGGCGCACTGGGAATGCGCCACCCCTAAGGAACCTTAGGCGTGTCGCATTTCAGAATGTGCCACCCCTAAGAGCTTATAGGTGGCGCATTCTGAGATGCGCCACGCCTAAGGGCCTTAGGGGTGGCGCATGCAGAATGCGCCACCTCTAAGCCCTTATTAGTGTCTTGTGGTTAGTGGCGCATCCCTAATGCGCCACTAAAGCCCTAAAAAGGACGCCACTAAAAGGGTATTCCCTAGTAGTGTAAGGGCGCCAGATCCTGGGATTCCGCGAGTCCAACTCTGACACGAGGTGGAGTCCTATTCTACTTTTACAAATATGCTATATGCTATAGAAGGTAAGTCGAATTCCTTCTACGACTTCGATCTTCTTTCCTTGGTGCAGTCAGGACGGGTCTTCATTGTGGGCATTTCGTTGGTGATTCAGCCCATAGATCTAATGCCGGGTTATGGGCTTGGTCCATCCCCCCGACATTAGCCCCCAGGATTGATGTGATGCTATAGTCTTCACAGCAATCTTCTTGTCATCATCGTGGTTGCCAACTCCCTGAATTGAACAAACCGACTCCCATCCTTTTTCAGGTTTTATAGGGAGTCGATGTCAATCTTCTTGGTCTTCTAGCAACATATTTCTTTTGAGTCGGCTCTTGTAACCGTGCCTACTCACACTCTTTCCTGTTCAAACCCGGCTCTATTTTTCAACAATAGATCCGACTTTTCTGTTTTTCTTGGAATCTTTTGGACGGTTTTTATCCCGATTCTTGCGGCGCTATAAATGCCCACTAGATTTGTTCGCGGAAATCGAGGGATTTCCTGCCGTTAGACATCATCATGCCACGGCTCGGGTTCTGGGACGGTTTCCTTTATAAATAGGTTCCTTTTCCCATCAGCACTTTTTTATCCCGTCCATACCCCTTTCTCCATCGTCTTCTTCCTCGCGCACTGAAGGTCCGAGCTTCATCCCCATCGCGGCGTCAAGCTTCTCTCCCTTCAGTGGTTTGCGAAGAACGGTCTGGGGCCGTGCCACTCCCGCACATTGCTCAAGTAAGTTCTCCATCCCTTACCTTCTGCTTTCAATTTAATCATCGCCATTGTCGTGGACTTCCGAGCTTTTTCCGTTTGATAATCAGATGTAGTCTTTAATGGTAGATCTTGATGCACACGTGGGCGTGTATTTTAGGATACCCTTTACACCACTTTGTATCCACTACTTATCTGAGGAGATACGACAGATCTTTAGATTTTTTAACTGTTTAGGGTTTCCTGTAAGCCGATAATCTGTTCATATTTTCGTTTGATTTTCCTGAGCTAGGTAGATCTATTTGTTTCACCATGTTTTGCGAAACTTGTTTGTGTAGCTATCGTAGAGTCGATTTATGTCCGACTTCTTGGATTTGAATTGTGTAGTCGCCATAGAGTTGATTCGAGTCCGACTCTTTGGATTTTGGATAGGATTATCCATTTTTTAGTCGGCTCAGTACATATCATCTTTTATGTTTTAGATCCGACTCTCGCACCATGGGCAAAAAGGTTGTTGCCCATAAGAAGCCGACGGGCAAAAAGCCACCGAAGCTTCCGACTCAAAGGAAAACAGTAGAGGCGAAGTGGGCCAAAATTCATGTGACTATAGAGCAGTTTGATAAAATGGTGGCAGATGGAATCCTTCAGCCCAGGACGAGATCAAGTGGCGAGTCCCAGGAGAAGAGACCCGGCCGATGCCTAAAGAAGGCAAAGTTATAGTTTTTGCCAACCATGTGACCCGAGGTTTTCGTCCTCCCGGGTCAAAGTTCTTCAGAAGCGTGTTGTACTGCTATAAGTTGCACCCTCAAGATTTGAGTGCCAACTCGGTGCTCAACATTTGCCACTTCCAAGTTTTCTGTGAAGCTTATCTACAGATCAAGCCGACTATGAATCTGTTTGCCGAGTTCTATTATTGCAACCGGCAAACTGAATATAGCGGGGGACCAGCTATGGAATGTGGTCGAGTCACTATCCAGAAGCGGGCCAAGTAGAACTTCCCCTCCCCCGGCTCTTAAGCAATTTGAAGGACTGGCAAAAGTCCTATTTTTACTGTACTTTGAAGGAGATCCCTGGTCAGCATCCTCTGCCCGACTTTCATGAGAGCCGGCTGGTGTTCCATGATAGTTTGAATCTTTTTCCTAAGGATACTCACCAAAAGAAGAACAAGATGGTCATTGATCGGATGAAGGCTTTGTTTTCCCACGGGCTTACTGGCAGGGATTTAACCTGGTGTTGGGTTGGTTGGAAAATCCAACCTCTCAGCATAAGAGATCGTCTTATGTGCGAATACACCGGGAAAGACGATCCCATGTGTTTTTCTCATAATGAACTTTCTCCTAATGAGTTAGCAAAAGCTTGCAAGAAGTTTCTCCTGGAGCGTCTTGAGCATCTGAAGAGAGTCGGTCTGGCTCCGTTTTGCATAACTAACCCGGCTCCAGAGGTATGTTCTCGCCATATGTTTTGTTCTGCTGCTTGTCTGAAGTGTTTTGAATTTCCAACTCTCCTTTCTTCAAGAATGACGACCCATGGTGGAATGCAGGACAAGAGTTTGTTGGAAATGCTAAGAGTCCGAGTCATACAGTAAGAGTCGATCGTTTTTCTTTTCTGTAATGCATTTATTTTCCTGACCTTTTTCGTCTTTCGTAGGGTGACTCGGGCGATAATGAGGATGAAGAGGGGGAAGAAGATGTGGAACAATATGAAGTTCCTCCCGTCGAAGACAATGCTCCAAAGGAGAGACAAAACGTAGATCCACCGATATGTATCTTTGCTGGCTCCTTTGAGCTTGTAGGATTTTTGTATCCTTATACTGTGCCTTGTCCCATAGGTGCAAGGCTCGAAGAGGCGTACGCGTAGTACCGACTCGGAGGACCCTCTCTTAGTTCTGGAAAATGAGCCTCGACGTGTTTGAGGCAAAACTGCTGATGCGTCGACTCCCGCTCGTGTGTCGGCAGATCTTAGGGATGAGAAGACGCAAGCTGGCAATTCTTCTTCTGAGGGCTCATCCATCCAAGCACCCATCCCTATCAACCGTGGGTGAGTGCAGTTATTGTTATGTCGGCTTTATCTTCTTATGTATACCTTTCTAACGAGTCATGTGTTTTCCTTTGAGCAGCGCTTGGATTGATCTGGCCGACTATGAAGTTATAAAGGAGTCGGCAGATTTGTCGAAAACTGAGAATTTCAAGAAGGCCGTCTTAAATGAGTCGATTCCTTCGGCTCTATACAAGGATACTTCTCCCGTTGTTGGAGCCAAGAAAGCAGAGAATCGATCTGCAGTTGTTGAGACGGCCCTAGGTTCGACCCCGACTCCTTTTGGAGAAGGTGATTGATGATGAAGTGATGATAACAAGGGCTCACCAGGGCATCCCACCTGCTAAAACAATGTTGACCAATGTCGTGGATAGTAAAGAGCAGGTGAAGAGTCGGACGCGTGTGCTAATTTCTGAGGAATCTTCTCTTGATGAGTTATATAAGCAGTCACTGGCTTGTACTACCGAGCAACATGACATAGTTGTCTAGCTCCGACAGAACTATGAGGTATCTTTCTATGCTGTCTGTGTGATATAGTATCTGTAGCCCCCATAAGCCTGTATGGTTTGTTAAAAAACCATGGTATGTTATGTTTCTTGGGTAAATCTGATTTGTTAGCATCATAAGTCGGTAAAAATGCCAGAGTCGAAAGAATTTTTGAGCTGTAGCCCCCATGAGTCGATGAGATATGATTATATCTCACTCGGTTAGAATTTTGAAGGTGTAGCCCCCAAGTAGCTGGTTGGGCAGCGTGTCTAAGAAGATACTTAGTGATTTTTTTGTTTTTGACAGGCTCTTGCTTTGAAGCTCGGTGGTGACGCTTGTCAAGTGGAGGAGACTTATAAAGCTGAAGTGGCAAAGCATGTACAGGATGCAAAACAAGTCGATCAGCTTCATGATGAAATGAAGAAGACGGAGGATGAGTTAAGTCAGACTAAAGCCGACTTTGTTGAGATTGAAAATGCTTTGTCGAAGGCGTCTGATGACATGCAAGATCCGCATGATGCGGCCGAGAATAAGCTTGAGTCGGTTGAGAAGAAGCTGGAAACTCTAAAGGCAGCATCAACCGACTTGTGTCAACAATATTTGGTGAGTCGGAAAAGCTATTGGTAGTTCCTGTTTCCCTGACTTTCTGTGCTATTTTGCTGACTTTGTTATATCTGTCTATTTTGTTGCAGGCAAAGAGCATGACATCGTGAAGGAGTCGCCTGCAATGAAGGTAACTTGTACTTTTGCTATTGTGAAGCAGCTTTATGAAGGTGCCTACAAGGCTATAGGTGCAACCCAGCCGAAGCCCCCAAGTATGAAGAAAATTACTGATATGATGGGGCCTCTTTCGGTTGTACCTGAATGGGTGAATCTTGTTAAGCGCTCAGCTTGCTGTATGGGTGTGATGCTAGGCCTAGAGCTGGCCAAAGCCTATCACCCCATCTTAAAGCCGGAACTGTTGGCTGCCGGCTTCCCTGAGTTCAAGGCCCACAATTCGAAGTTGTCCAAGGATGATCATACCAAGATTCATAGAAATACTCGTTCAGCCGCAACCAAGATAGCTGATGGTATGGAATTGTCTTCTTTGGAAGTCGGTTATGATGATACCAACAAGAGGCGCCGAGTCGATCTACCGACTGCAACTGAGTTTGCTCTTCTTCCAGCTCTGAAGAAAATCCCAGAGCCGGTAGTTCTATCGAGCCGGCTTCAGGTGTGGAAGAAGATGATCTGAAGATGGATGACAGCTCTAATACAAACTTGGTCGAGATGTGCAATGTCCTCATGTTATTTGCAGGTGCTGCCGGGTCATCATCACAAAGAAAAGCCCGTGACCAAGCGTAGGTTTCTGTTTAATTGGCTTTTGAAGAAACTTCATGATATATTTGATACAGACGTAGTGCCGGGTTTTGTAATATTGGGAGACATGTCCCGTGGCTTGTGACAAGTGTGTTGGTCAAGTACTTTTATGTTACCTTTCCTTGAATTTTTCCTTGTGGCTTTTGAATGTTTGATCTTTTCATGGCACAAGTTGGTCTTTATCTTTTGTCTTTCTGCTTTGTCGACTTATGATAGTCGTTTCCTTTGAGAGATTTTGATCTCAACTAAGCCGGTTTCAATACCTTTATTTGCTATGATTGTAGCCAATTGTTTTTGTAGGAAGAAGAGTCGGCGTATGTGCCATAATGCCAAGACCTTGTGATAAGGAAAAATTTGAAGTGTTGCTCCCCAAGGGTCGATGCACGCATCTATGTGCGGTGCCGAGTCTTTTCTTGAGAAGAAACTTCGAAGTTTAGTCCCCATGAGTCAGTATATGCACCTGAGTGCTTTATGCCGAGTCACATAGGTCTAACTTGTATCTGTGAGAAAAAAATTGTGATTATGTATGATGCTTTATATGCAATAATGTAATGCAAAGGCTAGTAGAAGTCGAATTAAACCTCATCTTCTTGCGTTGAGAGAGATTATTCCTTGGAAGAGTCGAAACATCTCCGTAGAGCCGGCTTTCCAGTAACTAGAGTGCCCAGCTCTTAGGACTAAATTTGATAGATCGTTTTATGTAAACCTCGAAGTTTAGACCAACCGGTTGCGCGTTAGTTATGGAAGCTCTAAACTGTACAGGCCAGAAGGCGTGGGTGGCCAATTCATGTGTATGCTAGGATATCCTCGGTTTTTAAGGGTCGATGGGAGCCATCAAACCCCCCTTTTATCCCTTATCAAAGCAAAAACATGTGAAGTTTTTACATGTATATGCCGGCTTTTTTATGGTAGGAGTCGATGAGTGTCATCAAGCCCCCCAATTTCACCTTATCAAAGCAATATACATGCTCAAAGCCTATAGAAGGTTGATCAAGCCCCCAGGTCTCTGAGAATTATGTGATGCAATATGAAATGCAATTTGATATGATGCAATATGTTTGAAAAACTGTGCAATACAAAAAAATTGATGTTATGCATAAGTGTGGCGAGAGCCGGTGCGACGAAGTCGACTTTGAAATGTGGTGAGAGCCTGGTGCGATTTGGAGATCGACTTTATTAATTTGATTGAGAGTTGGTTGCGATCGGAGATCGACTTCTATTTATGGCAAAAAGCCTGTTGTGATTGAAGATCGTCTTTATTTATGGAGAAAGCCAGTTGCGATCGAAGATCGACTTTATTTATGGCAAAAGCCAGTTGTGATCGAAGATCGACTTTATTTATTTGAATGTGGCGATGGCCTAATGAGATGGGAATCGACTTACATTGAGAACAAGAAATGAAAATCAGGCTCTTATTGTGGGCGGGTCCATGTTCTTGATCTCCTGTATTAGCATGAGCCGGAAGGGGCTCCATCATACTGGTTTGCCTTTTGGATGCTTTCCTCGATTAGGAGTCTGTATTATTGCATCAAGGAGCACTGTCCCTAGGTGTGTTTAGCAGGGCGGCCGGGTTTTGTGCGCTTAGGGAAAGCTTCTTGGATGGCTTGCATGCAGTCCTGATACCTTATTTCCTGTTGGGATGGCTGTGTGTATCTCTGGGGATGATTGTTGCCGAGACGTTTGCCCTTCTTATTGCGTGTCCGGCTTTGGTTTGGAACTATCACATACCTTGCTTCATTGGACTCGGCGTAGCTGACGAGAGCGTCTACGAGCCCTCTCAGGTCTTTGGCTACCTCTTTTATACGTTTCAGCGCGTTGGTTATAAGTGTGAGCCGTTCGCTTAACAACTCTTGGGGGTTGTAGTACTGTAATTTCTGCAAGAGCCGGTCCTGAGCTTTCGTGAGATTTTGATGTTCCCGAAGTATCTCCTTCTGCAACCTTGTGGTTTTCTGCTGATATTCCGTCAACTCTTGATCAGGATCAGCTCTGTTTCGGCTCAATCGCTGCCATACGTTGGTGATTTGTGTGTCTCAGGCGTCTGATATATTTTGGATGTCGTCAGCTTTAGGAGTCGGGCTCCTATCTTCTGAAGAGTGTCGTTGTCTTCGATTGTCGGTTTTAAAAACGGCTACTTCCCGAGGGGACTTGAGATAGGGAGAATCTGGATTGTACTCCTCTGGGTCAGATCCGAGTCCCCCTTGTTTGACGGATCGAATCGACCCGGTGTCTTCATACTGATCTTCTTCTTGGTATGAGCCGGCATTAGAGATATTGTTTGTGTCGTCGTGAGTCGGGATCTCGATGGCCTGTTCCGGCTCTGGGGACCCACCGATGAATCCTACGAAGGCATGATGGGGAGCAGTATTTTGCCGACTCTTATCTGGAGGGCCGCTTCTTTGTTGATAGGTGGCCATAAGGCATGACGGAAAGACGGCTTGAGGTCTTTGTGGAGGCTTCTGGACCCGGCTCTGGTTCGTCTCTATCCATTCGGCCAATGAAGATGTGGATGGATCCAATCTGGACCCGAAACCCTAATTCGATGGAATCGGCTTCCGGGCCCCAAGTCCAGTCATCAATGCAGATCTTTCCTTGCCGGCTTCTGGTGATCCATCCAGTAACGAATCCCTCCATGCCTTGAAGAGACCCCTCCTGAATATCGACACCTGCAAGCGCAGGACCCATGGTGGGTGCCAACTGTCGTGGGAAAGTCATGGAAGATGTCCAAAGAGTCGAACTTAACTTGGGACCTTTGCTGCAAGGAGATTTCGCGGAGAGAGTCGACATGGACAAGAGACTCCGCGATTAACCAAGGTTTCAGACCTTGTGTCGAGTTAAAAGCCTACTCCTTCTTGCTATTATTATAGGTGCCGACTCTCGAAAGAAGAGTCGGTTGGAAAATTACAAGAGATTCGAATCGTAAACTTAGACTCGATGAGATCTAGGTTACGCCGACAAGTGTCTAGTCCTATCTTAGGTTGAGATTGTTCTCTGTCCCTGGATCCCATGGACTTCGTCTTATAAGGGCACCAGATCCTGGGATCCCGCGAGTCCGACTCCGACATGAGGTGGAGTCCTATTCTACTTTTACAAATATGCTATATGCTATACAAGGTAAGTCGAATTCCTTCTACGGCTTCGATCTTCTTTACCTGGCGCAGAAGGCCCATGGCCGGGTCTTCTTTGTGAGCCTTTTGTAGGTGAGTCGGCCCATAGATCTAATGCTGGGTTATGGTCTTGGTCCATCCCCCCGACAAATTTCGCAGGGTATAGGTGAAGCAAACGGTTGTCATAAATGAACCGTGTGCTTTACCGTGTCACTGAAATTTTTCCATCTAACGGGACGTGTTTGATACATGTAAGTCATTAATTGTAGATTAGATAATTCCTCTGGGTTTATTTACACTTGAGCTATGATTTTTTTTGTTATTTTCATCTTCCATTTGATATATGGTGCTAAGTCAGTTTCATGTGCACTCTATATGAATTAATTTGCATTTGATCTT
The DNA here is from genome assembly GCA_950022295.1 of Bromus sterilis. Lineage (NCBI taxonomy): Eukaryota > Viridiplantae > Streptophyta > Magnoliopsida > Poales > Poaceae > Bromus > Bromus sterilis. The sequence goes on along the minus strand of OX465596.1, from coordinate 149,000,596 downwards.
CGAGTGCAACGAATTTTTTTAAGCTTTAAAACTGAAGGGTATCACACCCCCAATATTTATTAAAGGCCCACAATATTTACAGAATTTACAACAAAGCTTCAATAAAATATGCCCTCAAGGGGGCAAAAAGTCAATCCATCTAAGTAGCTCCTCTTTAAACCTAGGTTTGATCCTGTAACTAAGCAAGGTGAGATCATGGATGAAGCCCATTTTCCACTTTGCAAAGGACGGCCTCTCATGTTTGAAGCATTTGGCATTCCTGACCATCCAAATATTCCACCAGGCAGTTAACACAACCTCAGCAAAGAAAGGTTTCTGAAACGCCTCTCTAGCTTGTGTTGCTACCTGCACCATATCAGTCCCCAAAGACCAATCAATTTGAAGATATGTCCATATCCTAGCACTGAAGTTACAATGAAAGAACAGGTGATCTTGGGTCTCCAGGTGTTGAGTGGGGCATAACACACATTCTGGCCCATCCTCAATATGCCAGTGTGTTCTAATGATCATGTCCTTGGTGTTCAGACGATCCATAATCACTAGCCATGCAAAGACCTTAGTTTTGAGGATGCAACAAGATTTCCACATCCAATTTAGCAGAGGGTTGGATTTCATAGGAGCATGAACCTTGGTATAAAATTTCTTTGGAGTGTAAGTCTCCTTAGAACTATGCCTCCAGGTCCACCAATCTGAAGCCAGCTGTGAAGTGTGATTCTGAAGTATCAAGGTATGTTCCATGAGCTCCTCATATGCTTGAGCAGAAAGTGGGAGATTAAACAGTTCAGTGAGCTCAGTTGTACCCAAAACCTCCTGGACAGAAATCAAAGGATCTTTAGCATAGGAAAACAATCTAGCAAATTTGTTAGCTAGAGGTCTATTCATCTTTTCAATACATTGATCCTGCCATAACAGAACAGAATCCCCAGGGCCAATCTGAATCTTGGAGACAGCCACAAAACTATCCATGTATTTGGCTACATCCCTCCACCAGAAAGAACCATAGAGCTCAGTTGCATGGGGTACTCTTTGATGGTAATATGAGTTCCAGATAAGAGTCACCCAGGGCACCTCCTCTTTGTTATATAATTTCTTTAGGTGCTTCATAATTAAGGCCTGATTCTGCAGCTGCAAATTTAAGATTCCCAGTCCCCCTTTGTTTTTGGGTCTGCACACCAGATCCCAAGCAGCCAGAGATTTACCAGAGTCCTGACCATATTTCCTCCACAGGCACTGCCTCTGTATCCTTTCAAGTTGCTTAATTATACCAATGGGTATATTTAGAGAGAAAAGGAAGTATATGGGCAAAGAGGAAATAACTGAGTTTAATAACTGTAACTTTCCTCCCTGATAGAGAAAGAAAGAACTAGTAGTAAGCCTTCTCTCCATGCAGTCAACCAGAGGCAGAAGATCCACCATTTTAGGTCTTGTGGTTCCCACTGGTAGCCCCAGATAAGTGAAGGGCAATTTCCCTACTTGACACCAAAAAGCAGCCAATTGGGAGAGAGTAACCTCATCAATGTTAATTTGGATCATTGATGATTTATTGTAGTTTATCTCCAGGCCAGTGGTCTCAGAAAAGTTCTGAAGAGCCTCCTTCAACACCAAAACTTGTTGGATATCAGCAGGCAGCACCAGGATGGTATCATCAGCATACTGCGAAAATCAGTGTCATGGCATGGAATGGGTAGGCTGAGGAGGCCCTTTTGGAGAAGGTCATTGATCACTGATTGCAGCAAATCAGCAGAAAGGACAAAAAGAAGTGGTGACAGAGGATCACCCTACCTAACTCCCCTTCTGCATTTAAACTATCTCCCAGGAATTCCATTCACAAGGACAGATGAAGACCCACTCTCAAAAAGCTGTTGCACCCAAATCCTCCACTTTTGAGGAAACCCTTTATATTTGAGAATCTCAAGGATAGCAGAGTACTCAATGGAATCAAAAGCCTTTTAAAAGTCAATTTTGAGCAGCAGCAGTGGTCTCTTAGATTGGTGGCACTGATGTAGATACTCTAGAGTCCAGGCAATGCAGTCCTGAATAGATCTGACCTTAATAAAGCCATATTGGTTTTTTTGAATGCACTTTCTAATATCCCTTTGCAATCTATTTGTAGCCATCTTAGTGATGAACTTGATTCCAACACTAGTGAGGGAAATAGGTCTGAAATCATTCACCGACTAGCTTTCTTAGGAATTAGGGTGATGTAAGAACCATTGAGACCCTCCAAATTAGCCGTGCCAGTATGGAACTCAGTAGCCAAGTTATATAAATCATTGCAGATGATAGGCCAGCAGGTTTTAAGGAATTTACCATTGAAGCCATCAGGCCCAGGTTATTTATCAGTAGGCATGCAATGCACAGTGTCATCCATCTCCTTTTTACCAAAAGGATCCACAAGGGAATCCAAATCCTCCACCTGATACAATAGGGCAGGCAGATCACATCTTATGACAATGCCTTTGGCCACCCCCATCCTTTTCTTGAAAGCAGACCAGAAAGTTGCAGCAATTTCATCATGGTGATCACAAACAGTTCCATCAGCCAAGTCCAAAGATGCAATGGAATTCCTCCTGTGCCTTTCTGAAGCCATTGCTTGGAAGATTTTGGAGTTTTCCTCCCCCACTTTCACATATCTTTGAGTACATCTTTTTTTCCAGTACAGGTGTTTCCAGAACAAAATTTTCTCTAGATGCACTTTCACAATCTTCCTGAAATTGGCTTCAGGAACATATAGAGGTCTAATGTCCTCCAAACAATCCAAAATGAATATCACTCTATTGCATTTGGTAATCAACGTTTTAAGGGAGGAGAGTCCCCTTTTCTAGTACTTCAAAGCCTTCCTTAGCCTTTTGAATTTTTCCAGTATGATGGCCACAGCATGGCATTTAGAAGAAGGAATCTCGCATGAGTTTTTCACACAGTCCATAAAACCAGTCATCTCCACCCAGTAATTCTCAAATCTGAAAATATTGGCCTGAGGAATGGATGTATTGATGAGAACCAAATAGGGCACATGATCATATGCGGTTTTAGCCAAAGGAAGCACTTGAGATGAGGGATAACTTGTAATCCAATTGGAGGAAGTTAAAAACCAATCAAGCTGCTCCAAGAGTGGATTATCCTGCATATTAGACCAAGTGAACCTTCTACCCTTTAAAGGCAGCTCAAGGAGGCCAAGATGACCAATGATTTCATTAAAGATGAACATGTCATTCATGTCCCCTCCAGGAAGATTCATGTTCTCCATAGATCTGATGAAGTTGAAATCACCAAGTAACATCCAGTTAGCATCAAAAGGAATAGATAAATGATAAATCCAGTTCACAAAATTATCCCTGCTATGTTCCTCACAAGGACCATAAACATTGACTAAAGTCCATGTCTCTGCATTATGTTTGGAAGTGAAGTTAATCACCAATCCAAAGTCCTGCGACTCCACAAGTAACCCCTCAAACATGCTGGAGTTCCAAATTGTTAGAATACCCCCAGAAGCTCCCCTGGATGGAACAAAAAAAAATTGATCAAACCGGCGAGGACAAAGCGCCTGAATAAGCTTTTTATCAATTGTGGGCCATTTAGTTTCCTGTAAGAAGATGATGGCACACTGACTTTCCTCAACTTTCGCTCTAACTGCTCTTTGACGCGCATCAGAATTGAGACCTCGAACATTCCAACAAAGAACATTACAAGATGTACTATCCATAGAAAAACCAGCAGCAGTAAATAATATTAACTGTAAACATTACAGCTAACAACCCACAAAAACAGGGGCTACGCCCAGAAAAGTATTGCCCCATGGTTTCATAACAACTGGCCAATTTAGGGGCTTGCCAAACCCAAATATAGAAAGATGCATTAAACATTTGCATCATTGCCGGAGGTCGCATCCGCAGAAGAGGTCGCCATAAGCTTCTCTTTAGAAAGCAGGGATGGATCAATTTGAAGATCGGCCCCAATGACCTGGATGACCCTGACATGCGTAGGTGGCACAGATGGCATCTCCTCTTGTGCTGGGCCTTGGGCTGGTTCTTCCACAGGTTCTTCAAGCACCAGTTGAATGGGCTTTTTCTTTTTAGGGGCCATTGGAAGTTCAGCAAAGCTTCCCGCCTTGAACCCATCCCTCTTGTTAGTGCTTCTGGTGCAACGTCGAACAGAGGTCTCTACCACCGGAGTGATCTTCTTCTTGCGTCGAGTTGCTGCAGACTTTTGCAGAGGAGGGCTGGCAAAACATGTGACTTGCAGCACATCCTCAAGAGGTAGAGCAGGATCAAAAGCAGGTGCCACCAGGTTAGTATCCTCCTCAATATACGAAATGGAAAGTTCCATGTTTTCCTCATCAAAAGCCATCGCCGAAGATCGCTTAGAGCAAATCAGAGGCAGTACAGGAGAGAATGATAGTGGCTGAGGGATATCATGACACTTATCTCAGGGAGGAACCTGGAGAAAGCTCTGCACCAGATCATCTCCGGGGGAAGAGGAGGGCCCGCCACAATATTGATCATTCCAACAAAAATCTGCTGCTGTGGGATTGGTGGTGGTTGATAGACCACCAGAGCCAGGTTGGGCTCGTCCTGAGCAGGGGCATGAGCATGTTCCATATCTTCAGGAATATGAATCACTAGAACGGGTTGCTCCACTGAATCAGACAATTCAGGGTGATCAAGCACCATAGACTGCTGGTCTTGTTCTGGTACACCTTGTTGCTCCTGCGGATCCTCAACATTTGGGGCATCATCCCCCCATACAGCCTGCCCCAGCCAGGTGCCTCATTGTGATCGTTTTGTTGATTCACAGGAGGAAGAGCAGGCACATCATTCCAACCAATCTCAGGAAACATGGGCAGCACCCAAGGAAGATTGTCCGGCTGAAACTGCCCCGGCAAGGGATGAGGATTGCCATTGAGGGGCATCTGATCCTCATCTTGCTTCATTTGGTTTTCCCAATCTGCTCCCAACAAATAGCATGCCGCAATCTAGTTCACTCTATGACCACACCATTCCGCATAATCTCCAAAGACAATGTCCCGTGGAACAAGTGCAGTAGAGGGGAAAGATGCATGAATCACCGAACGCACCAAATAGGGGTCCTCAGAGTTCCAAGAATGGAACTTACCAAAGGTGTTAATGGCTTCGGTCACATTTTTGGTGTTGCGGTAGTCCAGCGGCACCCCTATGAGCATAATCCATCCAGTGCGGAAATCGTCCGCACCGCGGAATCCCTCGCCCTGGTCATGATTGAAGAACCGGACAAATCTGTCGTCGCCAAGCTCGAAAGTGGCATGCTGAGTAAGCGTGTATCTTACCGCAGCATCCCGCAACTGAAACAGACCAACCCCCAGGAACCATGGTTGAATTGAGCGCACCATGACACCTCGGGCTTGAAGAAAATCAGCCACCTCCTCGCGAACTTGACGCATCTGTTCAGGCAGAGGCGGCGGCATTACCTCAGCGACGACATATTCTTAATGGAGCCTCTCTGGTCTTCTTCCCTCCGTGATATCATGCATGTGCTCTCGTGTTAACGTGCAGCACACAACGTGGAATTGAAATGAACTTTCCGTGGGTTTTAAATTAAAAAAAACAATAAAATGAGAATCGCTCAGAAATACACGAGACTTTGCGTGGCGTCGTGAGAATGTAATACTGTCATGTGCTAAAAATTTCAGGAATTTTGAGAAAGGCTATCATGCGATCGCCTTGCTAACGGGGGCATCTCTCATGAAGGACCATGGTTTCGATATGTATGGAATGAGTCGTGAAATGATCGGGTTACAAGTAGATTGTATTGTTACTTCGTCGATTGTGGTTGATTTTTTTTCACAGATGCCACACGTCTATATGTGACATGTCTCCGAATTTGGACGCATTCCTTGTTATTTTGGTATTTTCAAACTTATTTTGCACTTACAAACCGGGAAAAAATAGTTCAATACAATATCCACCGGAACTGCAGCAGCATGACGTTGGTTCATTGGCGACCGTTCGATCCGTTCTCATTCGACGGTGCAGGGCGTGTGATCCGTGGTGCTGCATTCTAGATAGTCAGAACGCATGGGAGAATTTCGCAGGGTATAGGTTAAGCTATGGGTAAGAAAGGAGACCCCAAGGTTCCAATTTTACCATCCACTACAAGAAAAGGTACAGTTCTTAGCACTAGTTCTACGCTTGATTCACCTTCCATTATGAGTAAGTTTGTTTCACCACCACCACTTGCTGCTTCTACTGAGTCCGTTACTATGTCTGATACTTTTGATGATGATTATACTACTTCTGATGAGATTGGTTCACTTAGTCGCTTCGTTGAATCTCAGATTTCTAAGGCTGCAAAACAGTCCGGGATTAAAATTCCCGTTAGACGTTATCTTATTTGCAGATCCTCTGATTACCCAGACTTGAGTGGAATCAAGGGAAAAATTCTTGATGATGATTTATGTAGGGAACTTACAGAGTGTGTTGACTGTGACCCTCATGCTGTTAAGAAGCTGCTTGAAAAGCACTCTATGAAGAACAAGTTTACTCCTGATCCTAAATTTTCTTCATCTCCTATTTTATTTAGGATGCTTCTTGAAAATACTGATCCTGATTATGATTTCTCTGTTGATCTTTCACTTATATCTATAGTTGAAGTTGACCCCTTTTATTGCAGAGAAAATGACGACGCTATAGAACACCTGACTAAACTTACTGAGTTGGGTGGCTTATTTACTAATGAGGACAAGAAGTGAAATTATTATGTCACTAAGCTGCTTCATTTTTCTTTGAAGGAGGGTGCTAAAGCATGGTATGACGCACTACCATGTGGTTGTATTAAAAGTCCTCAAGAGTTAGCTCAATCTTTTGTTGCTAAATATTTTCCTTCTCATATGCAACATGTTTCTTTACAAAGAATTTATAGCTTTAAACAATTGCAGGGTGAGCACCTGTAACACCCCCAGTGTCATGCTACAGTAAACTTTTTGTTAGTGTCAAGTCCCAGTGATTAGCAAGCACGAATCACCTTGATAATACCCAAGTCCAAATCCAAACTCAAAAGAAATTACAAAAGTAAATTGGAAAATAAAGTTCACCCAAAAATCTTGCAAACAATTTTGTAAATTGCACAATAATTAGTAGATCAAAGTAATATGTGCATTGGAATTTATTGAGCTCTAAAATAAATCAAACAATTATAAACAATAGCCAAAAGCCCCATTTAATTAGTTGTAGTTGAAAAATAAATAGCAAATCATTTTTAATAGTCATCAAACTTTTTGTGGCACTGATATGGAGTGCAACACCTATATAGGAACATGTTTCATATTTTACCATAAACATATTGCTAGCTAAACTAAATAAATTAGAGAGGAGCAAAGATTAACAACATTAGAAAATGGAAAACACTATTATCTAGCGCCCAGTGCAAACCCCACCTCGGCCCAACCCACCCAAGTCCTAGCCAGCCCATCTCTCTACATCCCCTTCCCCTGTTCATCCCCAGTGCCCCCCGTGCTCGTTGTCGACGCCGTGGTCGTCCATGGTCGGGATGGCCACGTGCCGGCCATCCGCCGCACCTCCGTAGCCCTACAAGTCGTCGTCGAGCCTCCCCAAACCCTAGCCCTCGCAGGTTCTCCCTGCCCCTCCCTTTCGCTCGCGTCACCCTGTGCTTCTCCCTCCCGCTCGGACCGAGCCACCGTGAGAACGTGTGGCCGGCGACCACCTCAGGCCTAGCCGTGCTGCCCGGGAGCTTCCCCGACCTCGTCCACTTCTTCCCCCAGCGGAGAATCGGGCCGGGTCGCGCTTCACGCCACGGATCGGCCGCCCCCTTCCACAACGGCCTCCGCTCCTTGTCGAGGAATTCGCCGTGCTAACCGCGCCATGGCCTCCCTGTGCCTGCTCCCGAGCTCCACTGTGAGCTCCCTCATGTTTTCCCCTCTCCTCTTTCCTCCCCGTGTCCCGTAGGACCGCCGCCTCGAGGCCGCGCTCCGACCACCGCGGGTGCTCGCCATGGCCGCCCCATGGGCGTTTGTTGTTGCTGCCGGCGCCGCCCGCCCTTTGCCACCCGCCGTGTGTGCCCTGGATGCGCAGGGCCACGCCCTGCGCACGCTGCCGCATGGTCTCCCCAACGTGCCGGGTTCGCTCCGGTGAGCTCTGGTTGCACTGCACGCGTGGTGATAACCGTGGGCAAGCCCCCCCCCCCCCACTAATCTCTAATTAAGCCTAACCCCCATGTGTATCGCTTACTTGTGGGGCCCAGCCTCTAAATAACCCTCTGGATTAATTAAACTATTAAAATTAAGCATGTCCCACTGACAGTTGTGTTCCACAGCTTTTGGAATTAATTAAAATGAATTTATTTAATCATTAGAGTATGACATGTGGGTCATGTGCATTATTTAAAATAGAAAATCAGTTGTTTTAATAACCAGAGGCTGACATGTGGGTCCCACATGTTAGTTGACTGGTCAACCAATATGTTCTGGATAATGTCTATTTAGTAGTAACAAGGAAATTCTTTTAACTTGATTAAAAATTAGAAAATTAATATCTTTTAAACCGTTAATCAGATGAAAATATTTTATATATATAAAATCATCAAAAAAATATCACGAATACGGATACGCTACCCGTCCGCACCCCTCTAACCTACCGAACATCGAACATTTCTCCTCTGGTTCGTCTGTCTGTCAGACGACCGGAGCCGGTAAAACTTTTCGGATGAAATTGTTTTGAACATGAAAGTTTATCAGAACGAATCAACGAGAACGGATACACTATCCACATGTCTGTCAGATGTCTCTAACACTGCAGACATGAACCTTCCCCTCCGAATCATCTGTCCGGTAATCACCCGGTACTGATGAGTAGTCCTCAGATAAATTCCTGCTCCGAGCAAATCACCGAATACTGCATTAGAGCCCCGTTGCTTTATATCTGATATGTCATACAATTGTATTTCTATTATTGATGTGTATTTATTGTTTCTCCCCCCTTTATTCTCCGATAGACCCTGTTAATGCCGCCGATGACACCGTTGCCGAGTACGACTACTTCGTCGACGACCGTACCCCTACCGTCGAGCTTCCAGGCAAGCAGAGGCATTTTCCTTCCCCAAATATCGCCTATCTTTTCCGTACATTTCTTGCACTAGGCATATGCTGCTGCTACTACGTTACAATCCTATTCAATTGCATAGCCTATTTTTTTCGCCCCTTGATGTACCTTCCTTTATCTTATGTTGCCTATTAAATATATATATTATATTCAGCAGTAAACCCTGCGCATTGTTAGCTAGGTTTAGGATAGCGAGTCGTGATCACTCTGGTGAGTGAATGCGGATTACAAAATATTATAACTGCAACAGGTACGGATCAATGCAGACGACCTAGGGAACCTACAACGGTGAGACTCTGCCGAGTCGCTTCGAGTTTGACTTACGAGTGGACGAACTTGTATTTCACTCTCGTCGGCTCAGTAGCGTAGCATCACTGGGATGATACGAGGGTATTCCACTTTAGTTCATTCCGCTGGTGTCTCGGCACCATTGTGACGCCCCCAAAATCAATCCGTGTACAGTAGCATAAATAGCATCAGAGATACAGATCGAAAAGGCGAGGCCTCCTGCCTGGGATCCACCGAACTGCTCCTGGTCAACGGGGAACTCGACGACGTAGTAGTTGCCTCCGGGGTACTCCAGATCCTGGGCTCCAACGTCGACTGCAGCGGCCGATCAGGAAAAACGAAAAGGGGAAATAAAGAAAAGGTGAGTATCTAGCATACACGCGAGTCTTACGTCCGCTACTAGGCATTTATGCATGTATCAAATGGAAAGGGGAGGCTATATATAGTGGACTGCATGATAGAAATCAGAATAAGGGTAAGAAGCTAGGCCTAACGAAGACTAGCATCTTCTGACAAGTCTTGCAGCATGAGAAGAGAATAGCCAACAGTTCAATGAAGGCATAAAGTAACAATGCAGCAGAAGTTGCTGCAGCATTCTATAATAGTAAGTTGTATTATATAACAAGTAACCATGCCTCCGAGAATCCCTCCTCGACTTCCCTGCGAGGAAGAAAACCCGGAACCAATCAATTTAGTAGTAGTAGTTTGTAGTAGTAGAGTCTGGCTTCAACATAAAGCGTCCTTTTACCGTGGACACGGCTATTCGAATAGATTATCATCCCTGCAGGGGCTGCACTACTGTTAACCTACACACTCAGATCTCCAGGGTGGTGTACACCTTGTTAGGGAATGCCCCACCGAGGCTATCCGATACGCCGAAGTCCATCCTTCGAGCTCAACAGAGAGGCCATCCGCCGGTCTAAATCCTAAGTTCAAAGGAACTTTGGACCCCTGTCCTTTGTACTCCTGCACGGTACGCGACTGGCCGGTGAAGCAGACCCACTTCCCACTACCGGAGTAAGCGGTCCAAGCCCGGCAATCAGCCCGAGGTAAAGCTGACGTCTGAAGAGCCCTCGAACGAGGCCACAATGCAGAGGGCCCACACCGTTATCCCACGTGGAGGTAGTGCGTAAAGGGCACGACGACCCACTCAAGTCATCCACCTGACCCATTAAGCATTTTAATTATTATCTATCGGAACAACCGTTATCGTTGTCCTTATTTAGGTGAGCCGCGGACAACGACAGCAGCCAGGTCCACCCCCATTACCAGAGCCAGTGGCCGCCTGCCCTGTCGTCCCACCAACTCGTGCGGCTACCAACAAGGTGAACCGTCTCCTTACCTTGTCTCGCGTTTGCTCTTGGAAGAGCTCGACTTTCGTCCAAGAGGATATCTGTCGGCCACGAACAGTACCAGGCCCGCCGCACACCGGTGGAATACACCTGACCTGTCGTTCCACTACAATACCCTACGCGGGCACCGTGGGGTCACCCGACTCCTTACCTTTAAGGACACCCGTGGATCAGTACCCTAGGCCGGCTATACAAAGTCAGCCTCAAGTGGAGTACAAGGATTACTCCTCGATAGCTCACACTTGAGGTGGCTCGGTAGAACCGGGGTAGGGACCTGTATCGGTGTCTGCTCTGAACCGTACCTCTTGCAGTTTATAATGTATCGTTTCCACGATCACTCCCAGAGTGATCACGGACCACTATCTAATCCTATTGACTAACAAGGCGCAGGGCTAACTGCTGATTATAAGACATATATATAGGGCAGCATAGGATAGCGGAAAGTAATCAAGGGGCGACAATGATACGCTATGCAGTTGAATAGGATTGTAACATAGCAGCAGCAGTAACAATGCCTAGTGCAAGAATAGTACGGAAAGATAGGCGATATCTGGGGAAGAGAATGGCTCTGCTTGCCTGGAAGCTCGACGGTAGGGGTAGGGTCGTCGACGAAGTAGTCGTACTCAACAGCGGTGTAGTCGGCGGCAGAAGAGGGGTCTACCGGAGATTAAGGGGGGAGGAAACAGTAAATATAAAGCAAACATACACATGACAAGACAGATGAAACGTTATCGGTGATCTAACGTTGTACGATGTAATATGCTCGGAGCGGGAATTCATCCGGGGATGAACTGCCAGCTCCGGGTGATTACCGGACATGGTGTCCGAAGGGGGAAATATCATGCCGGAGGTGTCGTGGACATCTGACACACGTGTGGGTGGTGTATCCGGGTTAGTTGATCTATTCCGAACAACTTTCGTGTTCGGAATAAATTCATCCGGAGAGTTTTACGGTATCGAGAAATTATCGGACAAACGGCCCGAAGGGGGGATGTCGATGTTCGTTGTGTTAGAGGGGGGTGATTGACATACAGATAGTGTATTTGTATTCGTTATAGTTTTTTGATCAATTTTCATGTATAAAGTTTTTGAATCTGAGTTACGGTTTAAAAGATATTAAATTTATAAGTTTAATTCAATTTAAATTATTTACCAAATTATTTTCTATTTCTTTTATCATTTACTTAATATTAAATAATTATCATTTTAATACTGACCAGTGGGTCCCACTGGTCAGTGGCATATTTTAATAAAACAACTTAATTAATCTAATCATTTTATTAGCTAATTAACAGGTGGGGGACCCACATGTTAACCACCTAGTTAACTAACAAGTTTAATTAGATTAACTTAAACTAGTCTAACAGGGGGGCCACATGTCATTGGGAGGGGGTTTACTTATTCTATTTTGTTTTGAGGGGGAATTAGCCCCTCCTAATCTAATTAGGGAGGGGGGCCCTCACGCCAGTGGGGATTAGCCACGTGGCTTAACCCAGCCGTGGCCAGGGGCACACCGGCGACAAGGCCACGGTGGCGAGGCGCTCCGGTGAAGGGAGCCGTGGTGGGATGGCCACGCGCAGGCGAGCGCGCACCTGGACGCGGCCAGGCCACCAGGGGAGCACCACAGTACTCGCGAGGCGAGTTCAGGAACGCCACGGCCATGGCGAAATGGCGGAGGAGCGCAGCGGGAAGAAGGGCTCCGGCGACCAAATCGCAAGGGGGGTTGGGGAGGAAACCAGCGAAGGCTCACATTGAGCGCTGGGTCGGGGTCTGGGAGTCCTGGGTGCGGCGATGGCGACGTATTCGTCACCGTCGGCCGGTGACGGTGGCGGAGAAGAAGGGTTCGATTCGCGCGCAGTAGAGCCTCCCGGCGATGATTGCTTCTGCACGGGGGGGGGGGGGGGGGGGAAGAGGTCGATGGCGAGGCGGGTGGACAGCTCCAAACGGCGGATGGAGGCCGTTGGCCACGCGGGCCGCGGCGGCGTGCAAACGGCGGCGACGGGTTCGAGTGGGGAAGGGACAACGCGAGGAGGGAGGAGATCTGGGGGGTTAGGGTTAGGTCAAGGGGCACGGGGGGGGGGGGGGTGCGCCGCACTTGTAAGCCGCCGGAGGGCTCGCCGATGACCGGCACGGCGATGGGGGGGGCTCGGTGGCACCGGCCGATGTCCTCCACGGGAGGGCTGGATTCGTTGGGGGGTTTGGGGAATGGGCTGGTGGTGGCCCAGTAGGGTAGGGGTAGGTTAGATCTGCTTTTAAATTGTTTTCTCTTTTCTTTTCTTTTTCTGTTTAATTTATTTTTCATTTCTTTTATAGTCTTAGGCATTTTTGTAAAATATGGGAGGTGTCCCATATTTATTGTTACACCATATATTACTGCCACAAAAAGATTGGGCAATAATAAAAGTCATTTAATATTTAAATGATTTAAATAGGGTTTTTGGCCACTCTTTTGATTTGTTTAGAATTATTTAGAGATTAATAAAATATCCAACTTGGTGATACATGCTCCACTGAATATTAGTGATTTGATAAAAGTGGGAGCACAATTTTTGGACAATGTTTTATTTTGCACATTGTTTTAATATTGAGCTTGGTATTGCTTTGATTCCACATGACCAAGGTACATGATCACATTGCATTCAACAATAGCAAAGGAAAATCAAGTTTGAGTCTGACCAGTTGATCAAACAAAATTTTTGAACAGTAGTGAGAAACAGTAATGGTGATTACTGTTCACTGACAGCGAGGGTGTTACAAATCTCCCCCACTACAAGAATTCTCGTCCCGAGAATTTAAGTGGTAGCGAGGAAAAGATCGGGGTATTCATCACGAAGACGATCTTCGCGTTCCCAGGTGGCTTCATCTTCGGAATGATTTGACCACTGAACTTTGAGGAATTTGACGGTCTTGTTGCGGGTTCGACGTTCAGACTGATCGAGAATGCGGCTCGGATGTTCTTGATAAGTCAAGTCTTGTTGCAGCTCGATCATATCATGTTCCACTTCTCGAATAGGGTCCTTGAAGCAGCGTCGGAGTTGCGACACGTGAAAAACATCGTGGACTTGAGAGAGGTTCGGCGGCAATTCCAATCGGTAAGCCACGGGTCCACTCTTGGAAAGGATACGGAACGGGCCGATGTAGCGAGGAGCTAACTTGCCTTTGATCCCGAAGCGGTGAGTGCCTCTCAAGGGAGTGACACGGAGGTACGTGTATTCACCAGGTTGATAGACCATTTCCTTGTGCTTGCGGTCATAGTTTCTTTTCTGGCGGGACTGAGCAGCTTTCAGATGTTCACGGATAACGCGAACCTGATCTTCTGCGTGCTGTATAATGTCCGGACCAACGAGAGTTCGTTCTCCAGTTTCTGACCAATTCAGAGGGGTTCGACACTTACGTCCATAAAGAACTTCAAAGGGGGCCATCTTCAGACTAGCTTGATAGCTATTGTTATACGAGAATTCAGCAAATGGAAGAGATTCCTCCCATTTCTTACCGAATGAGATGACACAAGCTCGAAGCATATCTTCAAGCACTTGATTAACTCGTTCGACTTGTCCTTGCGACTGGGGGTGATAAGCGGTGTTGAAATTCAGGTGATTGCCCATAGCTTCTTGGAAACTATCCCAAAATCTTGATGTGAAAATGCTACCATGGTCTGAACTGATCTCCAATGGAATGCCATGGAGGGACACAATTCTGGAAACATACAAGTCTGCCAACTGACTAGCAGAGATAGTCTCCTTGATAGGCAGAAAATGAGCAACCTTAGAGAATTGGTCAATGACGACAAAGATCGCATCATGACGCTTCTGTGATCGCGGAAAACCGGTGACGAAGTCCATTTCAATCTTGTCCCATTTCCATTCAGGAATAGAAATTGTTGCAGAGTTCCAGCAGGTCTTTGATGTTCTGCTTTGACGCGACGGCAAACGTCACACTCATCAACATAACGAGCAATGTCCTGCTTCATGTTAGAACACCAGTACCGTTGACGAATGTCTTGGTACATCTTGGTGCTACCGGGGTGAATTGACAGGGGAGTATCATGAGCTTCCTTCATGACGCGCGGGGCGTAGTTCAGGTTGGGCCTGTTTATGGGGACCACTAGCCAACCCTTGAAATACAACGTACCATCCTCGGCAATAGTGAAGGATGAGGGCTTTCCACTCTCGACATACCGCTTAATCTTCTAAATGTCAGAGTCATATCCATGTGCAAACTTCATGCGGTTGTATAAGTCTGGTTCGATAACCAGGGAATTCACATGGCCCTGAGGAACAATCTCGATGTTCAGTTTGTGGAGCTCTTCATATAGAAGTGGTTATTGTAGTTGAACTTCAAGTACACTACAATAGGCTTTGCGGCTTAAGGCATCGGCCATCACATTAGCTTTGCCAGGGGTATAATGAATATCCATGTTGAAATCGTCTATTGTCTCGAGCCATATTTGTTGGCGGAGATTCAGATCTGGCTGAGTAAACAGGTACTTCAAGCTTTGGTGGTCGGTGTAGATCTCGCAACGATTACCGACGAGGTAATTTCGCCACAGCTTCAACGCATAAATTAACGCTGCCAATTCTAGATCATGTGTTGGATACTTGTCTTCGTGAGCACGCAATTGACGAGAGTCATAAGCAATCACTTTGCGCTCTTGCATTAGGACACAACCTAATCCTTGACGAGATGCATCACAATATATCACGAAGTCCTTCCGGGTATCAGGGGGAGCAAGCACCGGAGGAGAAGTGAGCTTGTCCTTGAGAGCTTGGAAACTTTCCTGACATTTATCAGTCCACTCAAACTTGACACCTTTGTGAAGCAGATTGGTCAGAGGCTTGGCAATCTTGGAGAAGTTCTCGACAAAACGGCGGCAATAGCTGGCGAGTCCGAGGAAACTTCTGACTTGCTTGACAGTCTTGGGGGGAGTCCAATCCAGGGTAGCCTGAATACGTTTTGGGTTTACCGCAATGCCATCCTTGGAAATTACGTGACCAAGGTAGGTTACTTCAGGAAGCCAGAACTCACACTTGGAATACTTATCATAGAGTTTGTGTTCTCGAAGCTTTTCCAGTATAAGACGAAGATGTTCAGCATGCTCTTCTTCATTCTTGGAGTATATTAAGATATCATCCAGATAAACCACGACAAACTTGTCGAGGTATTCCATGAATATATAGTTCATCAACCGGGAGAAAGTGGCTGGGGCATTCGTCAAGCCAAAGGACATGACGGTGTACTCGTATGAACCATAGCGAGTAATGAAGGCAGTCTTCGGAATTTCCTCTTCACGGACCCGGATCTGATGGTAACCCAACCTCAAGTCGAGTTTCGAGAACACCGTGGATCCAGCAAGTTGATCATAAAGATCATTGATCCGAGGAAGTGGGTACTTGTTCTGGATGGTGGCTTGGTTGATAGGACAGTAATCTTGGACCAAACGGTTTGTACCATCACTTTTCTTGACAAAGAGCGAAGGCGCTCCCCAAGATGAGGAACTTGGGCGAATGAAGCCTTTCCGAAGTGCTTCGTCGATCTCCTTCTTACGTTCAAGGAGTTCATGTGACGGCATCTTGTAAGGACGCTTAGCAATAGGGGTAGTGCCGGGCTTCAAGTCGATGACGAACTCAACTTCTCTGGTTGGGAGTATTCCCGGCAGCTCTTCTGGGAAGACGTCGAGGAAATCACAAACGACTGGAAATTTCTCAATGCCTTCAAGAGGTGAGACATTCAAAGCATTCATCGCATAAATCTGCGCTTCAGCGTTTTGGGTTATTCGGGCGGTGTGGTTTACAATCTTGCCGGAGGGGTGGAAAAGTTGGACAGACTTGGTGCCACAATAGAGTGCGCCATCGTGAACTTTCAACCAATCCATTCAAAGAATGAGGTCAATGGTAGAAGACTTCAGAAGGATGGGGGAAGCAAGGAAACTAATCCCTTTAATTTCAACGGTGGTATTGGGCACGAACTCGGATGTGTGGCAATGGCCTATCGGGGTGCGGAGAACCATCGGCGGGGTCATCCTTTCCATCGTGAAGTTATGCGGCGTATTTGTGTTCGTTATATTTTTTTGATCAATTTTCATGTATAAAGTTTTTGAATCTGAGTTACGGTTTAAAAGATATTAAATTTATAAGTTTAATTCAATTTAAAATATTTACCAAATTATTTTCTATTTCTTTTATCATTTACTTAATATTAAATAATTATCATTTTAATACTGACCAGTGGGTCCCACTGGTTAGTGGCATATTTTAATAAAACAACTTAAATTAATCTAATCATTTTATTAGCTAATTAACAGGTGGGGGACCCACATGTCAACCACCTAGTTAACTAACATGTTTAATTAGATTAACTTAAACTAGTCTAACAGGGGGGGCACATGTCATTGGGAGGGGGTTTACTTATTCTATTTTTTTCAGGGGGAAATAGCCCCTCCTAATCTAATTAGGGAGGGGGGCCCTCACGCCAGTGGGGATTAGCCCCATGGCTTAACCCAGCCGTGGCCAGGGGCACACCGGCGACGAGGCCACGGTGGCGAGGCGCTCCGGCGAAGGGAGCCGTGGTGGGGTGGCCACGCGCGGGCGAGCGCGCACCTGGGAGCACCGCAGTACTCGCGAGGCGTGTTCAGGAACGCCACGGCCATGGCGAACAGGCGGAGGAGTGCAGCGGGAAGAAGGGCTCCGGCGACAAAATCGCAAGGGGGGGTGGGGAGGAAACGAGCGAAGGGTCTCATTGAGCGCTGGGTTGGGGTCTGGGTGTCCTGGGTGCGGCGATGGCGACGTATTCGCGCGCAGAAGGGTCCGATTCGCGCGCAGTAGAGCCTCCCGGCGACGGTTGCTTTTGCACGGGGGGGGGGGAAGAGGTCGATGGCGAGGCGGGTGGACAGCTCCAAACGGCGGATGGAGGCCGTTGGCCACGCGGGCCGCGGCGACGTGCAAACGGCGGCGACGGGCGGCGACGGGTTCGAGTGGGGAAGGGACAACGCGAGTAGGGAGGAGATCTGGGGGGTTAGGGTTAGGTCAAGGGGCACGGGGGGGGGGGGGTGCGCCGCACTTGTAGGCCGCCGAAGGGCTCGCCGATGACCGGCACGGCGATGGGGGGGCTCGGTGGCACCGGCCGATGTCCTCCACGGGGGGGTGCGTGAACAGGGGAAGGAGATGACCCCCCCCGGGGTGGGTTGGGCTGGATTAGGGGGGAGGGGTTTGGGGAATGGGCTGGTGGTGGACCAGTAAGGTAGGGGTAGGTTAGATCTTCTTTTAAATTGTTTTCTCTTTTCTTTTCTTTTTCTTTTTAATTTCTTTTGCATTTCTTTTATAGTCTTAGGCATTTTTGTAAAATATGGGAGGTGTCCCATATTTATTGTTACACCATATATTACTGCCACAAAAAGATTGGGCAATAATAAAAGTCATTTAATATTTCAATTAAATATTAAATGATTTAAATAGGGTTTTTGGCCACTCTTTTGATTTGTTTAGAATTATTTAGAGATTAATAAAATCTCCAACTTGGTGATACATGCTCCACGGAATATTAGTGATTTAATAAAAGTGAGAGCATAATTTTTGGACAATGTTTTATTTTGCACATTGTTTTAATATTCCACCAAAGGCAATTGGTTTGATTTCAATTCAAAGGCAATTTGAATTGAGCTTGGTATAGCTTTGATTCCACATGACCAAGGTACATGATCACATTGCATTCAAGAATAGAAAAGGAAAATCAAGTTTGAGTTGGACCAGTTGATCAAACAAAAAATTTGAACAGTAGTGAGGAACAGTAGTGAGGAACAGTAATGGTGATTACTGTTCACTGACAGCGAGGGTGTTACAACCACCGTGGTGATACGAGAATATTCCTCTTTAGTTCATTCCGCTGATGTCTCTGTCGAACCTCTTCAAGTGTACCATCGAGGATGATTGCTAGTTCATGGCCAACAGATATCCTGTTGTACGAAAGTTGAGCTCTTCGGAGCAAACGCGAGACAAGGTAAGGAGACGGTTCACCTTGTTGGTAACCGCAAAAGTTGGTGGGACGTTAGGGCAGGCACCAACGTTACTGGTGGTCCTGGCTGCTGTCGTTGTCAACGGCTCATTCAATAAGGGGCAACGATAACAATTGTCTCGACAGAAAAATAATAAAATGCTTAACGGATTCGGTGGATGACTTGAGTATCCTTTTGGATTGTACGCACTACCAATACGTGGGATTACGGTGTGGGCCCTCCGCGTTGTGGTCTTGTTCGAAAGCTCTGAAAGACGTCCAGTTCAGCCTTGTGGCCGGGATTGATCGTCACATGTGGTGTACGGATCTCCCGCCTCACAACGACCCGGAGAGCGAGGTGTGATAGGCCCATGACCCCCTTGCACTTAGGGCTGTAGACAGGCGGGGACCTCTCTGATGAGCCGTAGGATGGGCCTCGGCGTATCGGATAGCCTCGGTGGGGTGTTCCCTAACAAGTTGTACGCCACCCTGGAGATCCGAGCGTGTAGTATGACACCAGTGCACCCCTGCATGGAAGATAATCTATTCGAATAGCCAGGTCCAAGGTAACAGGATGCTTTATGCTAAATCCAGACTCTACTACTATAAACTACTACTATTAAACTGTTGGTTCTAGGTTTTCTTCCTCACAGGGAAGTCGAGGAGGGGATATCGGAGGCGTTTATAATTATTAATAATTACAACTTACTATTATAGAATGCTGCAGCAACTTCTGCTGCATTGTTATTACATTCATGCTATTGAACTGTTGGTTGATTCTTACCTCATGCTGCAAGACTTGTCGGAAGATGCTAGTCTTCGATAGGCCTAGCTTCTCATCCTTATTCTGATTTCCACCTTGCAGTCCACTATATACAGCCTCTCCTTTCCATTTGATACAAATGCATAAATGCTTAGTAGCGGACGTAAGACTCGCGGGTATGCTAGATACTCACTCTTGCTTTATTTTCCCCTTTTCGTTTTGCCTGATCGGCCACTGCAGTCGACGTTGGAGCCTAGGAGAAGGTGATCCCCGATGCCTTCTACGACGTCAAGTTCAACTTTGACCAGGAGTAGTTTGGAGGTTCCCAGGCAGGAGGCCTCGCCTTTTCGATCATTGTTATTTGTGCTAGCCTTCTTAAGGCAACCTTGTATTCTTGTGTGGGTACTCAGATACTATTGCTTCCACTAACTTTGTGCTCTCGAGCTGTTGTATTCGAGCCCTCGTGGCCCCTGGCTTGTATTATACAGCTTGTATTATTTTATTTCTAGAGTTGTGTTGTGATATCTCACTGTGAGTCCCTGATCTCGATCGTGTACCTTGCGTGTATGATTACTGTACACGGTCTGATTTTGGGGGCGTCACAACACCTCCCTAAAGCTTGGGGGAGGTATTTCACTTTACTCAAGGTTAGACCCGGACATGGAGTCCCTAGGAATGAATTAATTGATATATTTTATGTTGGTATAACCGATGAATCTAGAACCTATCTAGATAGATTTGCTGGTTGTGTTTTCAGGGAAAGAACACCGAACGATGCTGAAGCACTAATGGGCAAGATAGCCAAGAATAATGATGATATGCAAGAAGCCAAGAAATCTATTAAAGAGATACGTATTAAAGCTGAAGATGTGAAGAATCTACCTCCTATTGAGAAACTTTGTGAGCCAACTACTCACCCACCTATTGTAGAGGTACACTCTTTTTTATTTCGATGCAGGTGACATCTCTCATGGTAAGCCTCCTGATCAATGCTTAGATGAACTTGATACTTTTATTGTCAAGAAAATCCACTTTAATTTAATGAGAGGATTCAAAGTCAGTTGCGTGATAATTGCCTTGTTATAAAAAGTATGCTTGATGTTTTAGGAAGAACTGTTAATGTTGTTAAAGGTCTTGTTAAGCATTTTCAAAAGGTTCAAACTCAGCTTGAGCAGATTTCTAATGTGCGAAAATATTTTCTTGCTAACAATGCCAAACAAGATGATATGCATGCTTATGGGATTAAAACCCGAGGTGGGTCACAAACCAAGGATCCTCTCTATCCAGAGGGACACCCAAAGATAATCGAGCAAGATTCTCAATTGTAGGAAGAAGACATTGTCAGCTCCCCGAAGAAGAAGAAGAAGAAACATAAGGAAGCTCAAATGATCCTATAATTGATGAAGAACCTATTGTTGGTCCTAATAGTATATCTACTTCTGATGCCGAAACTAAAGATGGTGTTGAACCTGATAAAGATAATGAGAAGAATAATCCTCCTAAAGTGCGAGAAGAAGAAGCACCCGATAAACGAAAGAGATATACTAGAGAAGACTTCATTGCAAGGAAGCATGGGAAGGAACGAGAACCATGGGTACAAAAACCGATGCCCTTTCCAAGTAAATCTCTCAAAACTAAAGAAGAAGAGCACTATAATGAATTTTGTGAATGGATGAAGCCTCTTTTTCTTCAAATTACTTTGACGGATGCTATTAAGTTGGCTCCGTACTCGAGGTATATGAAAGATATTGTGACTAATAGAAGAAAAGTTCCTAATGAGGCAATATCTACTATGCTTGCTAACTACTCTTTCAGTGGCAAAATTCCTAAGAAGCTTGGTGATCCAGGTATACCCACCATTCCTTGCTCCATAAAGAATAATTATGTTAGAACTGTTTTATTTGATCTTTGTGCAGGAGTGAGTGTTATGCCTTTCTATCTTTACAAAAGGCTTTTCTTAGATAAACTAATCCCCACACATATCTCTCTTCAAATGGCTGATAAGTCCACAGCCGTTTCTATTGGTATTTGTGAGGACACTCCTGTTGAAGTTGCTAATTGCTTGAATCTTACTGATTTTGTTGTGCTTGACATGCCAGAGGATGGGAGCATGTCTATTATTCTGGGTAGACCTTTTCTCAATAGTGCATGTGCTATTATTGATTGCAATAAAGGAAATGTCACTTTCATTGTTAATGATAAGGAACACACGGTATATTTTCCGAAGAAGATCGATAAAAGGAATGGCCTTAACTCTATTGAGAATATTCAGACCATGAATATTGGTGATTGGGATTGCCTCTACATGTGCACAAAAAATACAAAAAAATTATGGTGGGGATAGTGTCCATTAAAATAAAGGTATCTTGAATGCTTTATAATAAGTGAAACTTTTTTCCTCGATATACCACCTATTTGGTAGTAAGACTTGATCAACCTTGCTAACAAACAAGAATTATATGAGTAAAAAGGGGAGCTTGTTATATTTACATTCCTATTAACTTTAATCTTCCCTGTTATACCAAAGTTTATGTTTTTTAAACTTCATATGTTTAATCACTGTTTCGAGCCTTCCGGAAGTTTTTGCAGCTTTCGCTACCTCGGAAATTTTTAAAAAATGAAGTTGTCACAAAAAATCCAAAAAAATTATATTAATTTTTTTTCACAAAAAAGAGGCACAGGGGCACCTGGGGCTGACCAGGGGGGCCACCCTTGGCCCAAGCGGCCAGGTGGCGTGGCGTGGCCCCTGGCCGCGCCACCAGGGCCCCTTTCAAGGTATGTCTTCTTCCTACCTCCCTCTCTCGCTCCAAAAATCCCGAGTTTGTTCCTGGAGCTCGAGTTCTTGCTGTTCTTGGTGGAGAATTTCAATCTCTCTCTACAACCCACCATTTGCATTGAGATTTTGAGCATTTTCTCCCTAGTATGTGACTCCTCCACCCCTCCAATTAGAATTTTGATTGGTGGTCTTATTTGTGAGTATTTAGGAGTTCTTGGTTTTGTTCATATCAGCTTGCATGCATGTTTAGAAATTTATTTTTGAAGTTTTGATGCATGTTTATTCCTTGGGGAAATGAGTAGAGTATATTGCCTCAACTCATTTTGGTTAAATCTTTGTTTTTATATCTTGCCAAAATTTTCAGAAGTGAGTTTATTTGGAAAAGCTAAGTAATGTCTTGGGAAGAAGAGACCCGAGCCTACCGATAGAGTGACTAGAGCTGCAACCTCATCCGCTACTGTGAGGATGAGCTACAGTGATGATATCGTGCTATCGAAATTTCTGCACGAGATGGACACGATGCGTGCCATGACATATTCGTCTTCGAATTTCCTTATGGCGACATGTATTAAGGATGAGTTTGATAACCTTTGTGCAGCTGCAGGTTTGACATGCCTTGTGACACACTGTGTGCCACAGTATCCAAAACTCACTTATTATTTTGTCAACTGGTTTAGATATAATGACAAAACTAGCATGATTGAATTCAGATTATATGAGGAGGTTATCACCATGTCTTTGGCAGAATTTTGTGATATTATAGGTGTGCAGAATGTTGGGAAGACTCGGATACCTCCTCAGCCCTATGAGTTGAGGGCCCTCTTCGCTTCTCTTTGCAGCAAGGATCCGAAGGACGTTCACCGGGGGAAGATTTCCAGCATTTTTTTCCCCACATCAGGTATTTTGCATACTTTATTTCTCGAGGGGTGTTAGCTCGTGACAACACGAGCAACATTTCGGGTCCAGATATTGCTATCTTGGCAGCCGACCTTTTAGGAGATAACAAGTATAATATTGGTTCTTTGATTGCTCGCACCCTCTTCGCTAATAGCGGCAAGGGGACTCACTCTTGTGGCATTTATGCCATGCTTATCCTTGGGCGACTCGAGCGCCCTGTACGTGATGATGATGCACCTTTTCCGTTCGTAAGCTTTGATCTTACTGCTATGAAGAGGCATGAGTTTGTTACTAGGACTTCTAAGTTTGGTAACATTGTTTATGTTATGAGGTTTGGCGAGATTACTACTCACGAGATCCGTCTACCTGCACTAATTTTATTTGATTATACTAGCAGGAATGGATGGTCCTTCCCCGCGATCGAGCTGGACGAGTTTTTTATACAGCAACAGTTCCATAACTCCATGGAAGGGGATGCTCTTGAGGAAGATGTCACAACCCTAGTTTTGGTATGTGCTTTTATTACTAGAAATAATTGCATCATGTTTAAATTCCTTGGTTTAATAATTGGGGATTTGGAAAAGCCTCAAAAAGAATTTAAATAAAAGGCCAGATAAAAAGTTTTTCCAAAATTCCTCCAAACAATTTTGAAAAGTCCTATAAATGAGTATGATCATTTTAAAAATGATTTGGGGTCAAACCCATGCTCATGGATTTTTCAAATATTCAAACAGAGGCTTGGAAATTAAATTTTATTCATATTTGAATTGGATTCAAATTATTTGAACTCCAAAAATCCTGAAAACTTGGGTGTGGCTTTATATCAGTCACATATAGCCCCAATAAAAATATCAGGGTTTTATAAAAATGTTTTGTTATAAAAACAAAACAAAACAAAAGAAACAGAAACATATAAAAGAAAAATAGAGAAAGAAAAAGAGGCCCAACTTACCTGGAGCCACCAGGCCTGGCCCATCCTAGCCCAGTGGCTCTTGTCGTCTTCTCCCAGGGCACGAGCACACAGCTGCATGCCCCGCATGCCGTGGCCGCCGTGGCTGCCGAGGCCACGCAGCAGCTCCCACTCGTCCCTATCCTGCGCCGAGGAGCCCCTCGAAGCCCCCCCTGTTCTTCCCCCTTCCTCTGGTTCTTCCCCCCTCTCTCTAGTGCGTTCCCGCAAGAATCCGAAGCTCGCCGTCGCCGCCGTGTGCGCGCAACCGTGGCCAACGTCGACGATACGCCGCCCGCTCGTGTCCTCTGTGCTCCCCTCCGTTGTCTTCGTCACCCCGCGCCATCGATTGTACCGAGGAGCCCCCGGGAACGCCGCCCCCTTCATCGAATCGCCGGCGGCCGCCGTGGCTACTTCCACCGAATTCTCCGCCTCCGGCGCCTCCCCGAGCTCCCCGATCACCCAGACCTGCTCCTGGTGAGCTCTTCTTCCCTCCCAGCCTCCCCGTTCTCCTCCAGAACCACTCCATCGCCTAGCTCTGGTGCCCTTGCCGTGGCCTCCCGTGGCCGGAGCCACCCTCTCCAGTGGGCACCGACGTGTCCCGTGGCTGCCGCCGGCTAGCCGCCGTCCGAGTGGTCATTAGGGGCTAACCCCCTGGTTATTTGGCCCCAAGCCAATGACAGGTGGGGCCCTGGCCCCCTTAAACCCCCCTGTCAGTTTAATTAAAACAGGCTTAACCCCAGAGGGGATGACAGGTAGGGCCCAAGCGTCAGGTTGACTGGTCAGCCCCCCTGCGTCATGATGACGTCATCCTTGCGCAATAAATCGATTTCTTAATTAACAGAATTTCCAGAAAATGATTAAATCTTTGAAATTCAATAACTTTTAAACCATAACTCCAAATCAAAAGTGTAATATATGAAAAATCATCAGAAAAATGCAAGGATTCCAAATATCATATTTTCATGGATGAAAAACACATCTATGATGATGGACCATTAGCATTTAGCTATTTGGGTTATTTGGAATAATTCAAAATAAATGTTTAAATCATATCAAATTAAATCTTTGCAATGCCAACCTTACCACATGAACATCAGAGGCATATCATACACATGACAACATGGTTCACCATATCCAAACATTAGCAAATGCAACTTTGGCTAATTTGAACCACATTTGGAGTTTGAATTTGAATTTCTTATTCAAATCAACTTCAATTAACATGAGACAATTGAACCTAGATCACATCAGTACCATGCCATGTTTCATTCTTGAATGTGCATTGCAATGTGATGTTTATACTTTGTTGTCTCGGTGTTTGCTTCTTCTCGATAGATCCATCGCCGGACGTAGTCCCTGTTTTCTACGAAGAGTGGCACCCCCGAGTCTCGACAATAAGGCAAGCAAACCCCCTTTGATCATATCTATAAAAACCCAGTTTCCCTCTTGTTCTCTTATGCATGATTAGGTGATTCACATGTTACCGTTCTTCCGCTAGTTGAACCCATCCTTTGCATGACCTATCATTGCTACCACAGTATTAAGCAAACCTCAACCTAGCAGATACAAGTTTATTTGTGTTCATCATGTGGCCCTTCATCCATGTTATGCTATGCCATGCTAGAGTTGTTTGCAATGAAGTTGATCCATCTGGGTGATGTATCGGGACGGTAGTGAACACATGCAACAAGGTGGTAACGTGTTGATGAAGTCACCCTAATATAAGTGAACAATGAGAGGCTGTGTAGGAGTACACAGTGGGTTGTCTCATTTACACTGCCCTAGGCCCCGAGTTCTTGTGTTGTGATCCAAGACACAGATTACTACCACATGTTGGGCTCATTGACCCGTCTCGACCTATTAACTCACCCCGACTAGGGTCCAGGATTTGCATGGGTTAATTGTTATGCTATTTTCTTTCATAACGTAGCACGGTTTTAGGCAAGCGCAACACCATCCGTCGAGGTGGGCTTGTCGGACCGTCCATACATCGTCTGGGTCCTGAACGGAAACCCCGGCCGGATTCCCGATTGGGGTACATACTCAGATAGGTGATCCCCTGGACTAGAGTTGGAGCCGTGAGGTAAGTGTCGTGGTACTATCCTCGCCGACACCGCTTGAAGGTGATGAGTTCTAGGCGATAAGTGGTAGCTACGTATGTGAAGAAGTACACCCCTGCAGGGTTAATGAACTATTCGAATAGCCGTGTCCGTGATTATGGACTACTTGGAGATCTTTACTTGATTATTAGACAACTCAAATGGATACTCTAAAAATCACAAGATAAGTGAGAGTGCTTTGGGTTACATCCTCGTGGGAAGTCGAGGAAGGATCCATAGTTGTGTATTGATGTGCTGATCAAGATTAGATAGACTCGTGTGTGCCTCTCATCTCAACTCTATGTAGTCGTAGTACATGATAGCCAAGTCAAAGCTTTCTGCATTACAACCCCACTTGCCTTTACCATGATACCTGAGCATGAGTAGTATAGTTCTGACGTAAGTCTTGCTGAGTACGACTTTGTACTCACGTTTTCTTATTCTATGTTTTAGAGACGAGACCACTGACCCTGATGGTGGCCTCCCCCTTTAAGCTCGACGAAGTAATGTAGTCCCAGACAGCAGCCTGGTCCCTCTGGAGGGTCGTTGTGTTTTCTTAAAGGCTTCTTAAGCCATTTGTTAACCTTGTCTTTACTAAGACATAATTTGCTTCCGTTGTTGTATGATGTAATGTTGGATCACAGTGATGTGATCTCTGCTTGTAACACTACTATATCTGCTCTGTTTAGCAAATGCAATAAAACTATGAGTTTGTAAAGTTCATGTTGTGTTACTTGCTGTTATACACTTGGCATGCATGTTGCGTGTATGTTTATATCGTGCATGTCATGTGTGGGGTTCGATACCTTAGTTGTGCTCTCGCCGGCGGTCTTTTATACAACAAGTGGCCCTTAGATGTGCGCAGCTTGGGGCATCGCGATGCGATTGCTCGTGACTCTGTCACGTGGCACACTTTATTGTATGATTGAGCCCGCCCGAGACCCCAACTAAGAGATCGGGCTGGAGTCAGTTTATGTAAGTGTTATGATTCAATCGATAATATGTTTGAGGTGACTTGTCTATGAGTATGGGATTTCACCACCCATAATCATTTAGACTTGTGAGCGGACGATGAGGACCTATCTCAGTTGATCATCAGGGTCTGGATGGGATGCCCCTCACGTTCGAGCTTTCCGAGAGTGTCTTGTACTTGGCCTTGTCTGCTTAGACAAGTGGGTATGGCTCTCGGCTCTTCATATGATTGAGTTGTGGATGGAATTACATATGCAAACCCGGGGTCCCGACATAAGAGGAACTGGAGGAGATTCTGCCTCCCCAGGAGGAGCATGTTGCCCAGTGGGGCGAGGGATCTTCTTCTTGGGGAGGGGAGCCTTCTTCTTGGGAGAACAGCAGCACGTCAGTCTACGCGCCCGAGACTCCAGACAACTAGTGGGCGTACCAGTACTACCCCGGAGCTGGAGGGAGCTCCTGGGCGCGCAGTAGCTGAGCCCGACTTAGGCCAAAATCCTAAGCTTGGGAGAGTACGTACCCTTCTCCCCTTTCATTGTATCTTCCAGTGTGTTCGATTTTATCTTTTGAAGTTTCTACCCGTTCATCTTTGTTCTTTATTAATTTGCAAAAACAACAAAAATATTTCTCTTTTCTTTTTCTTCCGATTAACCTCTGAAAACACCAAAAACATTTCCTTTCTCTCTTTAGTTTGCTTTGTTTGCAGAGTTCAGCTCACATTCATGGTTGCAATTGCATTGATTATATCTTTCCACGTTCGATTGTGCAAGTGACGAGGAAATAATGACGAAGATCGATGGAATGGATATAACAAGGAAAGCCGGTATGAACTCTATTTCTTTATAGTTTTGTACATATGCCTCTACTTATGATCTAGAGATGAGCTTGTAGCGACATAATGCTATGTTTACAATGCTTTCCCAGTAGTTCATGCTTTATTTGTGACTAGTCTCAAATAGCTGGAGTGCATAATGTGTTGTTGAAATGAATTTCATGCATTGCACAGTTCATGGTTTGCCATATTGATGTGGTATTTTCCGTTCGGAGAATTTGTGGATTGACTTGGAACATGATTACACATGTTTATGACTCAAAGTCTATTATGCCTTGATGATCTTTTTATTTCAGAGTAGTTATATCACTTTCATGCCCGATTCAATGTTGCTTTGTCGCTCTACATGATTATGGTTGTTATCGCTATCTAGTTGGTCACTTCCCCGTCTTTTTCTAGCCTTCGACTTTACTAAGCGGAATTCTGATTGTGCATCCAAAATCCTTGAAATCAGTTGTGCCATATGAGTCCACCATACCTTCCTATATATGGTATTTACCGGCCATCCTAACAAAGACTTTCTTGTACCATCTCAAAACTATTCAAATGCACTTCTCTTTTTGTATCCTTACAAGCTCATTGAGCATTAGGGGCAATCAATATCTTCCATGATAAAAATGTTTTACTCCTTGACACATTTTAATCTGGTTAAATTTATGAGGCAGAGGCCGGTCTGGAGAATGCCCAGTTCTCACTTGTTTCAAAATTTATAAAACTTACACTCTCCCCCATACTTGAGACAAAATGAAAGGCACACCGCAACTCATATCTAGCCACATGATTGTAGGAACCATAAAAAGCACGGGAACCGACATTAATATGGTTGCTATGGAAGATATTGAGAACCTTTCCTGTTATAGTCGACTGGAAAGTTATGCTCCCAAAAGCATTTTCTCTCTGTTTTCAAAACCACGAGCTCTGGTACTTGTTTAGTCTTTGCTTCTAGCCACGGGTATTCAACCTTTCCATCAAAAGCCACGGTTCGAGAGTCTCTGTCGGGACCCGGAATTTGCATATGTAATTCCAGTCACAACTCAATCATATGGAGAGCCGAGAGCCATACCCACTTGTCTACGCAGACAAGGCCAAGTACAAGACACTCTCGGAAAGCTCGAACGTGAGGGGCATTCCATCCAGGCCGGATGATCAACTGAGATGGGTCCTCATCGCCCGCTCACAAGTCTAAATGATTATGGGTGGTGAAATCTCATACTCATAGACAAGTCGCCTCTACCATATTATCGATTGAATCATAACACTTACATAAACAGACTCCAGCCCGATCTCTTAGTCGGGGTCTCGGGCGGGCTCGATCGTACGACGAAGTGTGCCACGTTACGGAGTCACGAGCAATCGCATCGCGATTCCCCAAGCTGCGCACATCTCAGGGCCATTTGGTGTAAGAAAGACCGCCGGCGAGAGCACAACTAAGGTATCGAACCCCACACATGACATGCACGATATAAACATACACGCAACATGCATGCCAATTGTATAACAGCAGGTAACACAACATGAACTCTACAAACTCATAGACTTTAATGCATCTGCTAAACAGAGCAGACATAATAGTTGTATTACAAGCAGAGGTCACATGACTGTGATCCAACATTACATCAAGCAACAACGGAAGCAAGTTATGTCTTAGTAAAGACATGTTTAACAAATGCCTTAAGAAGCCTGAAAGAAAATACAACGACCCTCCAAAGGAACCAGGCTGCTATCTGGAACTATACGACTTAGTCGGCATCGAGCTCGAGGTAGAGGCCACCATCAGGGTCAGTGGTCTCGTCTCTAAAACATAGAATAATCAAACGTGAGTACAAATTCATACCCAGCAAGACTTACATCAGAACTATACTACTTATGCTAGGGTATCAAGGTAAAGGAAAGTGGGGTTATAATGCAGAAAGCTTTGACTTGGCTATCCTATACTACAGCTACATAGAGTTGAGATCAGAGGCGCACACGAGTCCATCTAATCTTGATCACCACATCAATACACCACCATGGATTCTTCCTCGACTACCCCACGAGGAAGCAACCCAAAGAACTCACACTTATCTAGGCAGTTTTAGAGTATCCATTTGAGTTGTCTAATAATCAAGTAAAGGTCTCCAAGTAGTCCATAACCGCGGACACGGCTATTCGAACAGATCATTACCCTGCAGGGGTGTACGCTTCACACACGTGTCATCACTTACCGCCCGTGACTCATCATCCTTCAAGCGGATGTCGGACGTGGATAAACACCAAGGCACTTACCTCACGGCTCCAACTCTAGTCCAAAGGATCGCCTATCTGAGTATGTACCCCAATCGGGCATCCGGCCGGGGTTTCCGTTCAGGACCCAGACGATGTATGGACGTTCCGACAATAAACCATGCGAATCCTGGACCAAAATCGGGGTGAGTTAGTAGGCCAAACGGGGTCCATAGCCCTGCATGTGGAAGTACTCTTGTCTTGGATCACAACACGAGAACTCGGGGCCTAGGGCAGTGTAAATGAGACAAACCACTGTGTACTCCTACACAGCCTCTCATTGTTCACCTTTGTTAGGATGACTTCACCAACACATTACCATTATATTGCATTGTTTAATACCATCCCGATACATCTCCTAGATGGATCATCTTCATTGCATACAACTCTAGCATAGCATAGCATAACATGGATGAAGGGACACATGATGATCACAAACAATCCTGGATCTGCTAGGTTGAGTTTTGCTTAATACTGTGGCAGCAATGATAGGTCATGCAAAGGATGGGTTCAACTAGCGATAGAACGGTAACATATGAATCACCTAATCAGGCATAAGATAACAAGAGGGAAATGGGTTTATATAGACATGATCAATGGAGTTTGCTTGCCTTGTTGACGATCACGAGGTGTCACTCTTCAGACGTGAGCTTGAACTCGTCACCGAGATCAACTCCTACCGAGAAGAAGCAATCACCGAAGAACTGAAAGCAATGCGCATTCAATGAATTGAAATGCACAACCAATATGTAATGGCATGAAGATAAACAAGTGTGTGGCTTTTCTCTTTACATAAATGTGAGGTGAATTGCATAGAAATGGTTCAAGTTAAAATGTTTTAAACATTTATTTTGAATTATTCCAAATAGGCCATATAGCTAAATGCTGCTGGTTCCCCACCATATATGTGTTTTTCATCTATGAAAGTATGATATTTGGGATCCTTGCATTTTTATGATAATTTTTCATATATATTTATTTGATTTGGAGTTATGGTTTAAAAGTTATTCAATTTCAAAGATTTAACTATTTTTTGGAATTTCTGGATTTACTGGATTAAATTTAAACAGATAAAGATTTATTGCATCATGCATATGTCAGCATGACGTCACGGAGTTGACTGGTCCAACTGACCAGTGGGGCCCTCTGGTCATTGACTCTGTGTTAAATTCTGTTTTAATTAAGTTTTAACAGAGGATTAGGGGGGGCTAGGGCCCACCTGTCATTGACCTTGGGTCAAATGATCATGGTTTAGCCCCCTAATTAATCTAGTCAGCCGGCGTTTAGCCACCGGTAGCCACGGCTGTGGCGGAGCTCGCCGGTTTAGCGCTGCCGGCCACGGGGAGGCACGCCAAGGGCACAAAAATGGAGCCCTAGATGTCGCGCATCCAGCAGTGCACTCTGCAAGCCGTGGGGAGGCTGGAGGCCATGGCGGCGAAGAGTTCCACGACGGCCGGAGCATGGCTCCACGACGGCACTAGTTACCGGACGCAAACGTGGAGGAAAACGCGGGGCTTTTGTGCTCCTTCTCACCAGGAAATAGAAGGAGTCGACGGAGAGGCCCGGGAGTGTGACGCCCCCAAAATCAGACCGTGTACAGTAATCATACACGCAAGGTACTCGATCGAGATTAGGGACTCACGATGAGATATCACAACACAACTCTACAAATAAAATAATACAAGCTGTTTAATACAAGCCAGGGGCCACGAGGGCTCGAATACAACAGCTCGAGAGCACAAAGTCAGCGGAAGCAATAGTATCTGAGTACAGACACAAGGATACAAGGTTGCCTTAAGAAGGCTAGCACAAATATCAACAACGATCGAAAAGGCGAGGCCTCCTACCTGGGAACCTCCAAGCTACTCTTGGTCAACGGGGAACTCGACGTCGTAGAAGGCATCGGGGATCTTCACGTTGCGGTGGTCGACATCGGGGATCTCCTGCTCCTGGACTCCAACATCGACTGCAGCGGCCGATCAGGCAATACAGTAAAGGAAATAAAGCAGGTGAGTATCTAGTATACCCGCGAGTCTTACGTCCGCTACTAAGCATTATGCATTGTATCAACGGAAAGAAGAGGCTATATATAGTGGACTGAAAGACCGAAATCCAGAACAAGGGTAAGAAGCTAGGCCTAACAAAGACTAGCATCTTCCGACGATGTCTTGCAGCATGAGGTAAGAATCAGCCAACAGTTTATATAAAGCATAAAGTAACAATGCAGCAGAAGTTGCTGCACCATTGTATAATAATAAGTTGTAATAATTAACAATGCCTCCGAGTCCACCTCCTCGACATCCCCGCGAGGAAGAGAACTCGGAACCATACAGTTTAATAATAGTTTCTAGTGGTAAGATCCAGCTTCAGCATAAAGCGTCCTGTTACCGTGGACACGGCTATTCGAATAGATCAATCTTCCCTGCAGGGGTGCACTTGTGTTACGCTACACGCACGGATCTCCAGGGTGGCGGGGACCTTGTTAGGGAACGCTCCACCGAGGCTATCCGACACTTCATAGCCCATCTTTCAAACTCAACAGAGAGGTCATCCGCCGGACTATATCCTATGTACGCGGGGCTTTGGACCCTAACCCCGACGTACTCTTGCACGGTGCGAGGCTGGCCGGTGAAGTTAAAGCAAATCCAAATAAGACACCACCGCGCGAGCAAATAAGACAACACCACTTCCCGGCGCAGGCCGCGGTACTGCTGACGTCTGAAGAGTCCTCGGACGACACTACAAAGCAGAGGAGCCCATAACTCGTAATTCCCACGGGTAGGTAGTGCGTACATGGCATATAGCGAACTCAAGACATTCACTGAACCATTTAGCATTTTAATTACCTGCGTGACAACCGTTATTGTTGCCTCGACTTAACCGACCCGCGGACAACGACAGCAGCCAGGACCACCAGTACATCGGTGCCTGCCCTGTCGTCCCACCAAGTCACTGCGGTTACCAACAAGGTGAACCGTCTCCTTACCTTGTCTCGCGTGTGCTCCTAGAGGAGCTCGACTTTCGTAGTTTGGTAACTCTCGCGGCCAACGATCAAGGGCCAAGCACACCGGTACACTGGTCGTACCCTCCCTGTCGTCCCGTCGCAATACCTCTCGCGGGCACCGTTGGGTCGCCCGACTTCTTACCTTTAAGGACACCAGTTGGTTCGAGTTCCTACCATTAAGTAAAACCAGGAGGAATCACCCTCGATGGTACACTTGAGCTGGCCCGACTGAGACATCAGCGGAATGAACTAAAGAAGTAAACCTCATATCATCCCGATGATGCTACGCTATTGAGCCAACGAGAGTGAAATACGAGTCCATTCCACTCGTAAGCCAAACTCGAAGCGACTCGGCAAAGTCTCGCCATTGTAGGTTCCCTAGGGTGTCTACATTGATCCGTACCTGTTGCAGTTGTCATATATCGTTCCCGCGTCACTCCCCTGAGTGGTCACGGCCCGCTATCTAATCCTAGCTAACAATGCGCAGGGTTTACTGCTGAATAATGCATAAGTAATAATAGGCAGCATAGGATTAAAGGAAGGCACATCAAGGGGCGACAAAAACAGGCTATGCAATTGAATAGGATTGTAATCGTTGCAGCAGCAGTAACAATGCCTAGTGCAAGAAATGTACGGAAAGATAGGTGATATCTGGGGAAGAGAATGGCTCTGCTTGCCTGGTAGCTCGACAGTAGCGGTACGGTCATCGACGAAGTAGTCGTACTCAGCATCGGTGTAGTCGACGGCAGCAGCGGGGTCTACCGGAGATTAAGGGGGGAAGAAACAGTAAATACACAGCAAGCATATACGAACAGATGCATGTCATGAAAAATGAAATGTTATCGGTGTTCTAACGCAGTGCAATGCAATATGCTCGGAGCGGGAATTCATCCGGGGATGAAATACCGGCTCCGGGTGATTATCGGACAAGGTGTCCGAAGGGGGGGAGATATCATGCCGGAAGTGTCGTGGATATCCGACACATGTGTGGGTGGTGTATCCAGGTTAGTTGATCTATTCCGAACAACTTTCGTGTTCAGAATAAATTCATCCGGGCACTCTAACAGTACCGGACAATTTATCGGACAGTCGGTCCGGAGGGGGAAATGTTCGAAGTTCGTCGTGTTAGAGGGGTGTGGTAGACATAAGGATAGCCTATTTGTATTCGTTATATTTTTCGGATCAATTTTCATGTATAAAGTTTTTGAATCCGAGTTACGGTTTAAAAGTTATTGAATTTCAAATTTAAATCAATTTAAATGATTTTCTGGATTTCTTTTATTATTTATTAAACATTATCCAGAACATTATCCACAACATTATCCAGAACAGTGCTGACATGTGGGACCCACACGTCAGCCTCTGTTATTTATAAAACATTTAATTAAATTAGAAATGCCTCTGGACCCACCTGTCATACTAACATTTTAACTACTATCTTATTTAAACTAACTAATTTAACAGAGGGCCCACTTGTCATACATCCATTTATCTAAACAAGTTTTATTTAATCTAATCATGTTTTATTAGTGGCTGCGGCCCACATGTCAGTCAGTGGGGTTAATCATAACAGTTTTTCATTGTTTTAATAGGGGGTTATCTCAAATCAGTTTTAATTAGGGGTGCTAAGTTAATTAGGGGGTTAGCCCCTAATCTAAACCGGCCCTGGCCCACTAGCCAGGGAGCCACCCCCCTGGCTCGAGCCAGTGCTCGCCGGCGATGAGGGCAGAGCACAGCGGCGACCAGTCTGGCCAGCCCCGACGGCCAAAACCCCGACCGCGAGTTGCGTTCGAAAGGGGCGGTTACTCCGCGTCTACTGGGGGTGACGACCTCGCCGGAAGCTGGCTGGAGCGGCATCGGTGACAAGAGGGGCGGCGGTCCGAAGCCTAGAGGAGACGACGACGACGAGGCTACCGGGTGCGGGAGGAGCGTGAGATAAGGCGTTCGAACAAGGGGATGATGGAGAGCGTTTCGACGTGAACGGCGTGCCGGAAACGTGCCCCGGACCACGACGAGGATCACGACGGCGGAGACAGGGCCACGGCGGCCATGGAGGCCCCGGCTACGTTACGCTGGGGAAGGGAAGGAGAGGATGGGGAGGGGAGGGAGCTCACGGCGAGTGCAGGGAAGGGCTCGGGAAGGCTGAGGAGGCACCAACGGCGGCGAATCGAGGTTGTATTCGCCGGCGGCCGGGGCAGGAGAACGCGACGGTGACGGTGGCGTAGGGGTGTCCCCGCTCGATTCCTTCCCTGGGGTGGTGAAGAGGATGGAGGCGCATTCGCTGGACATGGTTGAGCGGAGAGGCGAGGCTGTTGGCCGCGAGCACGACGGCGCGGCGTCACGGCACCCACGGGCGAGCAGCGAGAGAGGCAGAGGAGAGCGAGGGGGAAGATGGGGAAGTGGGAAGGGGGCAGTTGGGGGAGGGGGTCGGCCTGGGTCTTATCCATGGGGGGAGGGCAGGTGGAGGAGGGGAGGGAGCAGGTGAGAGGGGGGCCGGCGGCATGGCCGTGCGGCCATGGCCGTGACGCCACGGTGGGGGGGGGGAGCAGGTGAGGGAGAGAGAAAAGAGAGGGGTGGGCTGGGCCCTGGGGTGGGCCTCGCCCCAGGCGTAGGTTAGGGTTTTTCTTTTTGTGTTTTATGTTTCTTTTAAATTTCTTTTCTGTTTGTATTTAGTTTGGCTAGGTTTTGATTTTTGTAAAATGTTATACTTGCACCTATATTAGGGTTACACTTTAACATGATGCCACAAAAAGTTTGGTACAAAAATAAAATCCTTTAGACCTTTAAATTATTTAATATGAGGTAAAAGCTATTATTTTGCTACTGTTTTTATTTATCTACATTATTAAAACATGGTAATAAAATCCCAAATCACTTTTAATATGACCTACAGATTATTAGGCATTTTATATAATTGTTCCCATAAAATTTAGTTCATTTAAAATTCCCATATGTTTATTTTATTTTACCATAGCCATTTAATAATTTCCTAAAGCCATTGTTTTATTTTAAATATTATTCCTTTATATTACTATACCATTTTTAACAAAACAACCATTGCTATATTATCATCATCTAATATTGCTAGGCATTTTAATTAATATGTTTCATTATTTTGATTCAACTAAGATTTCCATTTTTATATGAACTTTCAAAATAATTTTTGATGACACCACAAGATTGGTTTCACAATCAACATAGACTTGTCATTATTCAAATGGCTAGGAGTTGACTTGGTTTAGGTAATTGCAAGATGGTTATCATTCACCCACAATTTCCTTGGATCAAAATTCTAATCCACCTTTATTTGAAAAATTTATCAGGGTTGGAATTCCAATAAGCTGTGATCAAAGGTGTTCAAGGCTTGATCATCAACAGTAATGATCACTAACAGTGGAATCACTGTAGTGATTACTGTACTGGGTCTGAGGGTGTTACAAATCTCCACCACTACAAAGAATTCTCGTCCCGAGAATTAAAAGTAGTGCGAGGGGCAAGGTTCCGGTTTCGCCTTCTAACAAATCTTCTAGTCCTGGTTGTCGTATTCGAAGAAATTAATCCTTCACGTTGGGGCCTTCACTGCACGACATCGGTGCATCTTGATGGGTTTTCATCCTTTCCTCGGGGCTTCATCGCACTCATGAACAGGTTAATAGGTAAAGCTTAAGGGGGTCGGATCGATACAAGATCAATCAAATGGGGTTGCTCAAGGGTATGGGGTACAAAGTCCTTTCGAGTTTAACCTCCGGGAAGTACATCGTGAGAAGTTTTAAGCGGATAGGCACGTATTTGATGCCGATGATGGAAGATGGGAAAAAAGGCCCCGACCATCAGACACAAGCACTGAGTCTGATATCGGACGGAATTTCACAAGGTCGATGACAAGAGTCAGGTTTCGGTCCTGTGGAACTGTTGGTATGGGCCCACATAGAACCCGGGTGGTGACATTCAATGCGATCAAGTTGGAAGGTATGACTGAGAACAACTTGTTAACTATGTCGGCAACAACATCAGTGCCAAGGGCGAGGGACAAAGAGAACCATTTTCCTGCTCGTTAAGACGAGGCGGACCAATTGGCAAAGTTCTCGTCCATCGGTGGTCACCGAAAAGTCATCAACAATCGTAACGGGTTGTACAGACAAGGTAGCACACCAAAGTGTTTACATAAGCAGGGAATTATCACTGCCCAGATAATTTATATTAAAAGAAAGATTAAACAGACCAATGGTGTCGGGACCCGGGGTTAGCGTATGAAAGTACAGTTAAGACATAGTCATATGGAGAGCCGCGAACCGCACCCACTTGTCTAAGCAGACAAGGCCAAGCACTGAACACTCTCGGAAAGCATCGTACGTGAGGGGCATCCCATCCAGGCCGGATGATCAACTGAGATGGGTCCTCATCGTCCGCACACAAGTCAAATGATATGGGTGGTGAACTCCCATATTCAAAGACAAGTCGCCTCAACCATACTACCGACTATCTCAAAACTCTTACATAGACTTACTCCAGCCCGATCACTTAGTCGGGGTCTAGGGCGGGCTCGATCATACCACAAAGTGTGCACGAGACGGAGTCTCGAGCAATCACATCGCGATGCCCCAAGCTGCGCACATCTAAGGGCCACTTGGTGTATGAAAGACCGCCAGCCAGAACACAACTAAGGTCTCGAAAACCCATACGAAGACATGCATGTTATAAACATACACGCAGCACACATGCCTTGTATGAACAGCAGGTACCATTGCAATTCTCTACAAAGTGTACATTTTATTTATAACTCTTATAGAGTACACACAGAGATCACATACATGTGATCCAACATTACAACACAGAGCGGAAGTAAATTATGTCTGAGTACAGACAAGTTTAACAAATGGCTTAAGAAGCCTTATTCAAACACAAAGCCCTCCACGAGGGAACTAGTCTGCTGACTGGGACTAGACTAGCTTAACTTCAGTCGTCCAGCTCGATGAAGAAGCCACCTTCGGGGTCAGTGGCGTCATCTAAAACATAGATTAAGCAAACATGAGTACAAAGGCGTACTCAGCAAGACTTACATAGGAGCTATACTACTCATGCACATGTATCAAGGTAAAGGGAGGTGGGGTTCACTTGCAGAAATGCCAGCTTTGACTTGGCTAATCCTGAACTACGAGTACCAGACTTTGAGGTAAGAAGCGTACACGAGTCCACTACTTTCTCCAACCAATACACCACTATGGTGCCTTCCTCGACTTCCCCACGAGAAAGCACGCCATAGCACTCACACTTATCTTGGTGTGTTTTAGAAGTATCCGGTTCAAGTTATCTAATAATCAAGCTAAGCTTTCCAAGCAGTCCATAACCTCGGACGCGGCTATTCGAATAGTTTTGTTAACCTTGCAAGGGTGTACCGCTACACACACATGACCATCATTTACCGCCTTTGTACTCGACACCATTCAAGGGGTGCCAGCGAGGATGCTCACCACAACTGTTACCTCATAGCCTATCTAGTCCAAGAAAGCCGCCTACTTGGGTTGGTTACCACAATCGTGAACCCGGCCGGTTTACCGAAGTGGACCCAAGCGATGTGTGTGTGGTGCATAAGCCGGTCTCGGGTGAGCCGTTCTCTCACTTAGCATCCAGGCCACAAGCCTACCAGAACTCCGAACTACTGCGACATCTGGACATCGAAAGGGATGAGTTAATAGGTTGAGAGGGGTCAGTGAGCCCAATGTGTGGTTGTACTCTTCATCTTGGATCACCACACAAGAACTCGTACTAGGGCGGTGTTCAACGAGACAACCCGCTGTGTACTCCTACACAGCCTCTCATCGTTCACCTTGTATTAGGGTCGATTCACCAACACTTTTCTACCATCATCAACATGATCATTCCCATCCCGACTCACATCACAGTAACAACATGGTATCATACTAAGCATGCAATAAGCAGTAACATCGCAGGGGCCACATGATATCAAACAACTCCTACGTTTGCTAGGATTGTGGTTTGCTTACTACTATGACAAAATGATAGGTCATGCAAAGGAATGGGTTCATCTATGCGGTAGAATCGTAACATGGTGATCATCCTATACAATGCATAAGCGAGACATGAGAGGGAAGTGGGATTTTATCGATATGATCAATGGGGGTTTGCTTGCCTTGCTGACGAGGTTCGGGTTCGGGGTCTTCAACGAAGGGGATGCCCTCGTGTCACATCCCAACTTTTGTAGTTCCTTTATTAGAATGCTAAAATTTAGGGCTAACAAAAAAACTTTGCATGGTTGTAAGTGTTGTGATGTTGAATCTATGTTTGACTGTGTGTGCTTAGTGTTGATCATGCTAAACTTGGGTGGCTGTCGTGTGGGGTCAGTGTACTCGTGTGAATAGCATAGGATTTCCACACTATCTTGTTGATCATCTCGGCATGATCATAAGCACGGCCACACTAATACCCTAGTATGCACAAATTAAGACCGTCACATCACGTACCACTATCGCACTCCCTCACTAATAGATGTTTTGCATCCCGTTTTCTTTTGTTTGGTTTGGTATAAAAACCTTATTTATTTTTGCGTGGTAAAAATCATGCTAGTAATGATTTTTGATCACCACAAAGCCCTAAGGCACTACCTTTTCGCACGATAAAGAAAACTAAAACAAAGATCATTTAAAATCCGATTAACATATTGGAGTTCTAATAAAAATTCATGCATGACCATGATCCACCCACAATACCCAGAAATTACTTTTTTTTATATAGAAATTTTGTTTAGGCATTTTCACAAACACTTGGGGTGCATTTTTTTATTTGCTTGAATTTGTGTTAAGGAACTTTAAAAAAAAAGAAAGGAAAAGAAAACTACCCTAGCCTCTCCCGCACCCCCCCCTCTGCTAACGTCAGCTCGAGCCCCCCCTGTGACGTAGGCACGCCCAGGAGCACCAACGTCAGCCCTCCCTTCGCTCGTCTCTCCCGCTCCCGCACCTCTCCCCTCGAGCTATAAAACCCCACCCCCGGCGCCCCTCCTCACCCCACTCCACCATCCATCCCACAGCCCAGCTCCACCCCCCACTGATCGGTAGAAGAAGGAAGGAAACAGAAGAGAAGGAAGAAAGAGAGAAGGAAGAAAGGAGGAAGGAGGAGGAGGGTGGAGGACGAAGAGGAGAGGAGGGAGAGGCCGGCGCGCCTCTCCACCTCCGCCACCTCTCGCCGGAGCCCGCACCGGCGAGGAGCCGCGCCAGGAAGACCGCGCCGCCGCCCCAAGTCGCCCGTCGTCTACCCCGAGCCGACCTCCACGCCGACGTCTCCGCCCTCCGTTTCCATCAAAAACGGAGCTGCCCCGCCGTCCTGCACGCCCGCCGCCCCTCCACGCCGCCCGCCGTCGCCGGAACGACCCCCGGTGAGCCGCCCGAGCCCATACTGTCACCATGAGCGCCGCCTGTTTTTCCACGTTGCATGCGCGTTTTTCCCGCGAAAATGGAACCCCCAGCCTTCCCTCTACCCCCGCCGCCGCTTGCCACCGGCCGCCGGCCGCCGGAGAGCCGTCGGCGAGGCCAGGCAGCCCCCCTGGCGCCATGGGAGCTCCCTCCCGAGCTCCAGCCGGCCCGAGCAGGAAGACGGCCCCTGGCCGTCCGATCGGACTTGATCCAACGGCCAGGAGGCCCCCGTACCCCTTCGTTTAAGAAAAAAAAAACACAGCCGCAGCGCCCTGTGCTGGGCTCGGCCCAATAAAAAAAATGGAAACTGTTCCGGGTGCGTCCAGTAGCCATGGGCCGGCTGTAATTTTTTTTTCTTTTTCTTAAAAACTGCAGCACTAAAATAATTCATGACAAATAACCATAGCTCATAAAAGTGTGAAATAAATTTTGTGTGGTTTAGAAAATTGTGTTTTATTTTTATGTATACTTAGAATAATTTTTATGTAGTGTAAAATTAATTGATTTAGTTTAAACTAGTTAATTGTGCTTTTTAGCAGCTAGTAATAGTTTTAATCAATTCGCTGTAAACCCTAAAAATGTAATGTTGATTCTTATTTACTCCTGTGTTTTTTCTTGATTTTTCTGTGTGTGTAGAATTTTTTAGGACTAAATAAATTTGTGGCCTTTTATTATTATTATTATTAATACTATTGCTAGTTATTCCCTTTGTAACTTATGTTAGTACTATTTTGGTTATTAGTTTATTATTAAACTAGCATGTGGTCAGAATGTTATTGCTTTGAACTTGGTTATGGAATTAAACAAGTTAATAAGTTGTTAAGTAAATCACTTAACATAACTACAGTTAAGAATTACTTAATAAAATCTTACTTTGGTAATCCTATTAAATTTATTCCAATACCTTGTCTTGATATTTAACTTTGAAGTGATTGATTTAGTATTTCTTTGCTAGTACAATTGATACTCTTAAATTACTAGTTGTTTGATAGTTAAGTTGAGTGTTGTGTGCTTTGTTTGGTTTGCCCGATTGTAATGGTGAATCTGTTTCTTCTGCAACGTGTAGACGATACGCCGTACGTTGCAGGTGAAGACTCCTCCCTTGCCACCGAAGAAGCCGATCCAGGGTACATCGTGGAGGAAGGAAAGCCACCGTCAAAACTCAAACTCCGCATTACCCATTTTTACTTTCTTGGTATCATTTATATTGTATCATGCTAGTATTAAAGTCATATGGTTTGGGATTATAATAGTTGTATTAGAGAAACTCCACACCACCCCTAGCCTACCTAATTGGGAAAAACTAAGTAGAACCCCGATGATCCCGGCATTCTGTCGAGACCATCACTCAGCTTTAGTGTTTAGTATTACATAACAACTTGGAAAGTCATACTTCATCCTTTTTGGTACGGCATTCACCTAAGAAGGTGGTATAGCCGGGATTGTGGAACATCGTCGGACATGGACAAAGTCTGGAGGGACTCTCTTTTTGTGCCGCCAAAATCTAGCATTACAGTACAACCACTATACTCTGGTATGGGACAGGGCTAGTTGGAAGCTTGTTTGTCTTAGTACGGGGGTCCTATAACTTCACATGGATGCGTGATTCCACGAATCCGATAGCCCTCGAAGTCGATGGGTGAAATTCGCTAGGCTTAGTGTCGGAAGGAACCTTGGTACTCTTCGACTACGGTGCAGGCTTGGGTCCAAGAGGAGCATGTCCTGTCACACGGAAAGTCCATGCAGTGCGCAAGGGGTGGATTCACCTGTACTAGGGCAGACAAGGGGAAAGCTAAGGTCGATTATCCGAGACCCGCATACTGAAGTATGACGATCCGTGGGGACACACGGCGGATGTATCGAATGTGGTGGGAAAAGTGTACAACCTCTGCAGAGTGTAAATCTATTCGAGTAGCCGGAGTCCACGGTCATGGACAGCTAGTGAGGCCACACATTGTGGGGAGTAGATGAGAAAGCCGGTACTGAGTTTATGGTTCGCGATGATGGTGTTGTTATAGTTGAAAAAGGGTTGGACTTGACTTATCCAAATGCAATGTGGGAAATAAAAGTTGCCAAGTTTAAAACTTTGCCAACTTAATAATAAGGTTGAGTAGATAGGAAACCCTATGAGAAACCCCACCATATAGCCATCCCATTATTTTCTTGTACAAAACTTTGTTTATTTCTTTAGGTGGTTTGCGAGTACTTTATATGTACTCACGGCTTTGTCCCTGGTTATTCCATCGGCCAGGCTTGGAGGAGCAGGTATATGACGACGATGCTACCGGCGAATACTAGGACGTGTTATGCTCTGATCTACCCTGTGGATTGTGTCGCCCCTACCTTTGTTGCTTTTGCTTTTCCACTGCTATTTGAGCCCGATGAGGCAATGTAAGACTTTATTAATGTATGACTTGTATTCGATATTGTATGAACATTGAGACTATGATATTCATGTCGAGTTGTGTGTCATGCGAACTGATCATGGGAGAATGACTGTATACACAGCTGGTCGCTTCGGACATATAGTCCGGGGTGCCCACAGACTTGGTATCAGAGCCTCTGTTCAGACCATAGCAGCCTAGTTAGGTTGGTCGGTAGATAGGATGGGGGGAAATCAAAAACTATTTTCTAAACTAAAGAGATGGTCAAATGCATAGTATAGAATGCTTACCTCTCTTATCCCCTCTATAGTAACCTATTAAATGTTTTACTATGTTAAAATCTTGCACACTTGTCATCTAACTTAAACTCTTAAAACTTGTAGATGGCTGGAGTTCCTGTGCACCACCTCCAGCTGACTCAGGCTCGGAAGACACCCTTTGCTCATGATCTGATGGATCTTCTTGCGCTCGTTCACCGCCCAGCTGCGGAGTTCAGGGCTTTCCAGATCACCAATGGGGAGGACACCGAGCTTCGCCTGATTGTGCGGTGTGAGCTCCGAGGTTCGGAGGTGACTCCACGGTCGGATCCTATCAGCTTCACAGTGTACGCTCGTACCTGGGTGGAGGGCCTGGGCCGAGCTTGC
Source organism: Bromus sterilis (assembly GCA_950022295.1). Lineage (NCBI taxonomy): Eukaryota > Viridiplantae > Streptophyta > Magnoliopsida > Poales > Poaceae > Bromus > Bromus sterilis. The sequence continues at coordinate 148,956,875 of OX465596.1, read as the reverse complement.
CAGGAGGCGATTGCTCGCATGGTGAGGTTTCACCAGTACGAGCTGGGTACCACGCGGTTCCGTCACTACGGGATGCGCGATGGTGAGGGAGATCCCACTCCTGGTGTCCTTCACCCGGTTCTGAGGGACCACCTGTTCGCTCTAGAGACACACCTGGCTCTGACTCAGGCTCAGCTGGATGAGGTCCGGGTCAAGCATGACTACACCCTCCAGACCGATGGTCCCGCCCCCGTCGCCCCCATCGAGCTGGAGACTAGGGAAAAGATTATCAAGGAGCTGCAGGACAAGGTCGCTAGTCTAGAGGAGAGGAACAAGATGCTGAAGAAGAAGAACAGGAGCCTGAAGCGTAAGTGCGACGACTTGGATGAGGAGATCGATGCCCTGGATGATGGCGAGGACATCCAGAAGGGTGAGAACGCTCATATCAGTGATGATGAGGACTGGATGGATGAGGAGTATGAGGAGGTTCCGGACACGTATGATGAGGACTTCATCGATGATCGCGAGGAGGATGAGCTCTAGGCGTCGTTAGTTGTAGGATGCCCTTTTGGAGATTGGCGTTAGACGTTGCATGTGTGGTTGGTTACCTGTAAGACTTGTTTATGTATGAGACTTATGCTATCGTTATGCTGCCATGTGGTGATTGCTAGTTGCATGATTATTACCTATTTCATAAGTCTTACCTGTGTGTGATAACTAGATTGTTAGGGACTTACCCCCTTGTAGACTGAATTCCCTCTTATCTTGCGCACCAACCTCAGGATGCCGAGAAGCTCCCGCGCCAACCCCAGTGGATCCGGTGACGCTACACCGCCACCACCCGACCCGAGCATGGCGCAGCTTCTGCGACTGCTGATGGAGGAGCGCCAGGCCGCTCGTGACGAGCGCCAGGCGAACATGGCTGCACTCCAGCAGCTAGTCCAGGCCGCCACCAATTCCAACCAAGGAGGCGGAGGAGCTGGTGGGAATGAGGAGCCCAGGTCTCGGCTCCGAGATTTCCGGAACACCAACCCACCCGTGTTCTCGCAGACGAAGGAGCCTTTGGATGCTGAGGATTGGCTCCGCACCATGGAGAACAATCTCGCTGTCGCCGCTGTTGGCAACAACGAGAAGGTCCTGTATGCCACCCACTATCTCACCGGCACCGCAAGGAGCTGGTGGGAAGGAGTGCGTGCCCGTCTTCCTGCGGGGCAAGTACTCACCTGGGCGGAGTTCTCCGAGAAGTTCAAGAAGGCGCACATCCCGACTGCACTGATCCGGAGAATGAAGGACGAGTTCTGCCACCTCAAGCAAGGAGGCATGACTGTGGTTGGATATCTTGACCGCTTCACTCAGCTGTCGAGGTATGCCCCGGAGGAGGTGGACACCGAGGAGAAGCGAAAGGACCGTTTCCTGGATGGATTGCACGATGAGTTGCAGGTTGTCCTGGTGGCTATGCAGTTCCCCGATCTTGAGTCTCTTGCCAACGCTGCTATCATGATGGAAGGCAAGCTCAAGACGGCCTTTGAGAACCACAAGCGCCGCATGATGCAGCAGGGTGGATCCAGCAATCCCCGACTGCGTCCAGCACAGCCACCAAGGCCAGCACCCCAGCCTCAGAGGGCCCCTTACCCAGCGCCACGCCCCAATGCTCCTGCTCGCCCCGGTGGAGTTCCGCGCCCAGCAGGCGGAGTTCCCCGCGACCCTGCATCAGACGTGATCTTCTTCAAGTGTGGCCAGAAGGGTCACTACGCCATTACCTGCACCAATAAGGCGAATGCTGCCCCACGCCCCAATGCTCCAGCACCAGCCAGAGGGAACCCTGGCCGCAACAATGCCCAGCGCGGTGCGCCCAACGCCGCCAAGGGACGTCCGAACCATGTGCAAGCCGAGGAAGCCCTGGAGGCAGCAGACGTTATCTTGGGTACGTTTCCAGTTAATTCAGTACCTGCTCAAGTATTGTTTGATTCTGGTGCATCACACTCATTTGTTACGAAGACATGTGTGGATAGAAGTAAGTTGTCACCTAGTGAAATGACGCGGCCCATGATAGTCCAAATACCCGGATCCAAAACCCGAGCCAGTTTAGCTTGTTCCAGAGTTCCCATAGAAATTCATGGAATTGAGTTCCCCGCTGACCTGATCGTGTTAGGGACAGAAGGTATAGATGTGGTACTTGGCATGAATTGGTTGTCCAGATATCGAGGCCGAATAGATTGCACTGAGAGGACAGTCAGTCTCACAAGTGCCGATGGAGTTCAGATAGAGTACACCGGCAAGGAAGAGACTGCCCGAGCCTTCTGTCATCAGAGTGTCTCGGTGCCACCACTTGAAGAGGTGAAGGTTGCGTGTGAATTCCCGGACGTCTTTCCGGAAGAGCTACCCGGTATGCCGCCTGATCGGGATATCGAGTTTATCATTGAGTTAGTGCCTGGCACAACCCCTATTGCACAGAGACCCTACCGGATGAATGCTGAAGAGCTGGTTGAGTTGAAGAAACAGCTGAACGATATGCTCCAGAAGGGACTGATTTGACCCAGTGCTTCACCCTAGGGTTCTCCAGTTCTCTTTGTGGACAAGAGAGACGGCACCATACGCATGTGTGTGGACCACCGTAAGCTGAACGAAGTTACCATCAAGAACAAGTATCCGCTCCCCAAGATCGAGGATCTGTTCGATCAGTTGAACGGAGCCCGAGTTTTCTCCAAGATCGATCTAAGGACCGGATATCACCAGTTGAAGGTTCGCGAGTCGGACATCCCCAAGACAGCTTTCACGACCCGCTATGGTTTGTTCGAATACACTGTCATGTCTTTCGGACTTACCAATGCCCCGGCCTATTTCATGAATCTCATGAACAAGATCTTCATGAAGTACCTCGACAAGTTTTTGGTGGTGTTCATTGACGACATCCTGATATATTCCAAGACCGAAGAAGAGCACGCAGATCATTCGCGCTTAGTCCTCGAGACTTTGCGTGAGCACCAGTTGTACGCAAGGTTCAGCAAGTGTGAGTTCTGGCTCAAAGAAGTCGGATTTTGGGGACATGTATTGTCGGAAGGAGGCATATATGTCGACCCCGCCAAGATTCAGTCTGTCATAGACTGGACAGCTCCGACCACTCAGACTGAAGTTAGAGGATTCCTCGGGCTAGCTGGATACTACCGCAAGTTCGTGGAAGGCTTCTCCAGCATCGCCCGACCCATGACCCAGCTGCTAAAGAAGGACCAGAAGTTTGTGTGGACGGAAAAGTGTGAAGCCAGTTTCCAGGAGTTGAAGAGGAGATTGGTATCCGCCCCAGTGTTGACGATGCCTGACCTGACCAAGAGCTTTGATGTGTACTGCGATGCATCGAAGATTGGTTTGGGTTGCGTTCTTATGCAAGTGGGCAAGGTGATTGAGTACCTGTCACGACAGTTGAAGCCGCACGAGTTGAACTACCCCACACATGACTTGGAGCTAGCCGCTGTTGTGCTTGCTCTCAAGAGATGGAGACATTACCTGATGGGTCACCGTTGTGACATATACACAGACCATAAGAGCCTGAAGTACATTTTCTCACAGAAGGAGTTGAACATGAGACAGAGGAGATGGATCGAGTTGATCAAAGACTACGATCTCGAGATTCACTACCATCCGGGCAAGGCCAATGTGGTAGCAGATGCCCTCAGCCGCAAGCCCTGCACACTTAATGCGATGATCAGGGAGACGCAGCCAGCTCTGCACGAGGAGTTTGAGAAGCTGGGTTTGGAACTTGTTACACCCGGTTTTCTGGCTCACCTCGAGTTGACTCCGACTCTATTTGATCAGATCAAGGAGGCACAGAAGGGACACGATAGTATCGAGGGAATCAAGAAGAAGATGCCCCTCGGCAAGGCCCCGAAGTTCACGATAGATGATAAAGGAGTTATTTGGTTCGATGGTCGATTGTGTGTGCCCGACATGAACGAGTTGAAGCTCACTATACTGAAGGAAGCTCACGATACACCTTACTCCATCCACCCTGGAGGGACTAAAATGTATCAAGACCTGAAGGAATTGTTCTGGTGGCACGGTATGAAACGTGAAATTGCCTTGTATGTCGCCAAGTGTGACATCTGCCAGAGAGTGAAAGCAGAACATCAGAGACCTGTAGGATTGCTGCAACCACTCCGAGTTCCTGAATGGAAGTGGGAACAAATAGGCATGGACTTCATCACAGGTCTACCGAGGTCGAGCAAAGGACATGACTCTATCTGGGTCATAGTCGACCGACTCACCAAGGTAGCGCACTTCATCCCAGTACGAACCACTTATCGAGGAGACCAGCTGGCAGAATGTACATGTCAAGGATCGTATGCCTGCACGGAGTTCCGAAGGAAATTGTGTCAGACCGAGGTACCTAGTTTACCTCGAGGTTCTGGAAACAAGTTCAGGAGGCACTAGGCACGAAGCTTGCGTTCAGCACAGCCTATCACCCACAGACTGGAGGCCAGACTGAGCGAGTGAACCAGATACTAGAGGATATGCTCCGCGCATGTGCTCTAGCCTACGGTTCCAAGTGGGAGGACTGCTTGCCCTATGCAGAATTCTCCTACAATAACAGCTACCAGTCGAGTTTGCAGATGGCACCATTTGAAGCTCTGTATGGGAGGAAGTGTCGCACACCCCTGAACTGGTCTCAGACCGGAGAAGGGAAGATTTTCGGACCCGATGTTCTGAAAGAGGCTGAAGAACAAGTCCAGTTGATTCGTGAGCGTCTCAAGACCGCTCAGTCTCGTCAAAAGAGTTATGCCGACCCCAAGCGTCGAGAGGTGACTTTTGAAGTTGGAGATTTTGTATATCTCCGAGTCACCCCATTGAAAGGAATGCAGCGATTCCATGTGAAGGGAAAGCTAGCACCCCGATACATCGGACCGTTTGAGGTGATAGCCAGGCGAGGCCAAGTTGCCTATCAGTTGAGGCTTCCAGCAGAGCTATCCGATGTGCACGATTTCTTCCACGTCTCGCAGCTCCGGAAATGTCTGGAGGTGCCGGACAAGCCCGATGTTTTCAAGAACATCGATCATCGCACGGTGGACATCAACCAGGATCTCACGTACCGCGAGACACCCCTTCGTATCCTGGAAGAAGCCACCCGAGTCACCCGAAAGCGTGCGGTCAAGTTCCACAAGGTCCAGTGGACAAACCACACAGAGGAGGAAGCCACCTGGGAACGGGAGGACTACCTCAAGCGCGAGTTCCCGCATCTCTTCACTAGCTTGTGAATCTCGGGGACGAGATTCTTTTTAAGGGGGGAAGGTCTGTCACATCCCAACTTTTGTAGTTCCTTTATTAGAATGCTAAAATTTAGGGCTAACAAAAAAACTTTGCATGGTTGTAAGTGTTGTGATGTTGAATCTATGTTTGACTGTGTGTGCTTAGTGTTGATCATGCTAAACTTGGGTGGCTGTCGTGTGGGGTCAGTGTACTCGTGTGAATAGCATAGGATTTCCACACTATCTTGTTGATCATCTCGGCATGATCATAAGCACGGCCACACTAATACCCTAGTATGCACAGATTAAGACCGTCACATCATGTACCACTATCGCACTCCCACACTAATAGATGGTTTTGCATTTTCTTTTGTTTGTTTTGGTATAAAAACCTTATTTATTTTTGCGTGGTAAAAATCATGCTAGTAATGATTTTTTATCACCACAAATCCCTAAGGCACTACCTTTTAGCACGATAAATAAAACTAAAACAAAGATCATTTAAAATCCGATTAACATATTGGAGATCTAAAAAAATTCATGCATGACCATGATCCACCCACAATACCCAGAAATTACTTTTTTTTATATAGAAATTTTGTTTAGGCATTTTCACAAACACTTGGGGTGCATTTTTTTTATTTGCTTGAATTTGTGTTAAGGAACTTTAAAAAAAAAAGAAAGGAAAAGAAAACTACCCTAGCCTCTCCCGCACCCCCCCCTCTGCTAACGTCAGCTTGAGCCCCCCCTGTGACGTAGGCACGCCCAGGAGCACCAACGTCAGCCCTCCCTCCCGCACCTCTCCCCTCCAGCTATAAAACCCCACCCCCGGCGCCCCTCCTCACCCCACTCCACCATCCATCCCACAGCCCAGCTCCACCCCCCCCACTGATCGGTAGAAGAAGGAAGGAAACAGAAGAGAAGGAAGAAAGAGAGAAGGAAGAAAGGAGGAAGGAGGAGGAGGGAGGAGGAAGAAGAGGAGAGGAGGGAGAGGCCGGCGCGCCTCTCCACCTCCGCCACCTTTCGCCGGAGCCGGCGCCGGCGAGGATCCGCGCCAGGAAGACCGCGCTGCCGCCCCATGTCGCCCGTCGTCTACCCCGAGCCGACCTCCACGCCGACGTCTCCGCCCTCCGTTTCCATCAAAACGGAGCTGCCCCGCCGTCCTGCACGCCCGCCGCCCCTCCACGCCGCCCGCCGTCGCCGGAACGACCCCCGGTGAGCCGCCCGAGCCCATACTGTCACCATGAGCGCCGCCTGTTTTTCCACGTTGCATGCGCGTTTTTCCCGCGAAAATGGAACCCCCAGCCTTCCCTCTACCCCCGCCGCCGCCGGTGAGGCCAGGAAGCCCCCCTGGCGCCATGGGAGCTCCCTCCCGAGCAGGAAGACGGCCCCTGGCCGTCCGATCGGACTTGATCCAACGGCCAGGAGGCCCTCGTACCCCTTCGTTTAAAAACAAAAAAACACAGCCGCAGCGCCCTGTGCTGGGCTCGGCCCGATAAATAAAAATGGAAACTGTTCCGGGTGCGTCCAGTAGCCATGGGCCGACTGTAATTTTTTTTTCTTTTTCTTAAAAACTGCAGCACTAAAATAATTCTAGACAAATAACCATAGCTCATAAAAATGTGAAATAAATTTTGTGTGGTTTAGAAAATTGTGTTTTATTTTTCTGTATACTTAGAATAATTTTTATGCAGTGTCAAATTAATTGATTTAGTTTAAACTAGTTAATTGTGCTTTTTAGCAGCTAGTAATATTTTTAATTAATTCCCTGTAAACCCTAAAAATGTAATGTTGATTCTTATTTACTCCTGTGTTTTTTCTTGATTTTTCTGTGTGTGTAGAATTTTTTAGGACTAAATAAATTTGTGGCCTTTTATTATTATTATTATTATTATTAATACTATTGCTAGTTATTCCCTTTGTAACTTATGTTAGTACTATTTTGGTTATTAGTTTATTATTAAACTAGCATGTGGTCAGAATGTTATTGTTTTGAACTTGGTTATGGAATTAAACAAGTTAATAAGTTGTTAAGTAAATCACATAACATAACTACTGTTAAGAATTACTTAATAAAATCTTATTTTGGTAATCCTATTAAATTTATTTCAATACCTTGTCTTGATATTTAACTTTGAAGTGATTGATTTAGTATTTCTTTGCTAGTACAATTGATACTCTTAAATTACTAGTTGTTTGATAGTTAAGTTGAGTGTTGTGTGCTTTGTTTGTTTTGCCTGATTGTAATGGTGAATCTGTTTCTTCCGCAACGTGTAGACGATACGCCGTACGTTGCAGGTGAAGACTCCTCCCTTGCCACCGAAGAAGCCGATCCAGGGTACATCGTCGAGGAAGGCAAGCCACCGTCAAAACTCAAACTCCGCATTACCCATTTTTACTTTCTTGGTATCATTTATATTGTATCATGCTAGTATTAAAGTCATATGGTTTGGGATTATAATAGTTGTATTAGACAAACTCCACACCACCCCTAGCCTACCTAATTGGAAAAAACTAAGTAGAACCCCGATGATCCCGGCATTCTGTCGAGACCATCACTCAGCTTTAGTATTTAGTATTACATAACAACTTGGAAAGTCATACTTCATCCTTTTTGGTACGGCATTCACCTAAGAAGGTGGTATAGCCGGGATTGTGGAACATCGTCGGACATGGACAAAGTCTGGAGGGACTCTCTTTTTGTGCCGCCAAAATCTAGCATTACAGTACAACTACTATACTCTGGTATGGGACAGGGCTAGTTGGAAGCTTGTTTGTCTTAGTACGGGGGTCCTATAACTACACATGGATGCGTGATTCCACGAATCCGATAGCCCTCGAAGTCGATGGGTGAAATTCGCTAGGCTTAGTGTCGGAAGGAACCTTGGTACTCTTCGACTACGGTGCAGGCTTGGGTCCAAGAGGAGCATGTCCTGTCACACGGAAAGTCCATGCAGTGCGCAAGGGGTGGATTCACCTGTACTAGGGCAGACAAGGGGAAAGCTAAGGTCGATTATCCGAGACCCGCATACTGAAGTATGACGATCCGTGGGGACACACGGCGGATGTATCGAATGTGGTGGGAAAAGTGTACAACCTCTGCAGAGTGTAAATCTATTCGAGTAGCCGGAGTCCACGGTCATGGACAGCTAGTGAGGCCACACATTGTGGGGAATAGATGAGAAAGCCGGTACTGAGTTTATGGTTCGCGATGATGGTGTTGTTATAGTTGAAAAAGGGTTGGACTTGACTTATCCAAATGCAATGTGGGAAATAAAACTTGCCAAGTTTAGAACTTTGCCAACTTAATAATAAGGTTGAGTAGATAGGAAACCCTATGAGAAACCCCACCATATAGCCATCCCATTATTTTCTTGTACAAAACTTTGTTTCTTTCTTTAGGTGGTTTGCGAGTACTTTATATGTACTCACGGCTTTGTCCCTGGTTATTCCATCGGCCAGGCTTGGAGGAGCAGGTATATGACGACGATGCTACCGGCGAATACTAGGACGTGTTATGCACTGATCTACCCTGTGGATTGTGTCGCCCCTACCTTTGTTGCTTTTGCTTTTCCACTGCTATTTGAGCCCGATGAGGCAATGTAAGACTTTATTAATGTATGACTTGTATTCGGTATTGTATGAACATTGAGACTATGATATTCATGTCGAGTTGTGTGTCATGCGAACTGATCATGGGAGCATGACTGTATATACAGCTGGTCGCTTCGGACATATAGTCCGGGGTGCCCACACTTCGGGCTCCGGCTCCACGTCTATCAGCAACATGAAAATCATAGGATCAACATAATGTACAATGCACAATCACATGAATGATTGTTGAAACTTGAAGTATAAGTTTTGATGTGTGAGGCAATTCCATTTAAGTGGAGTATATTGCATTTGAAATGCAAATTCAAACTCCACATTTGAATTCAACTTAGCCAAGTTGTATGTGATAAAGTTTGATCATCTTGAAGTATTTTCAAATGTGTATGATATGCCTCTGAAGTGTGGTTAAATTGTAGCTTAATTCCATGGTCCAAGTTGCAAGATCAATTGATTTGAATTTGAATTAAATTCAAATAAACCAAATGACATATGCTACTGGTCCCATTTTAAATTCAACTCAAACATAGTTGAAAGTTGCATATTTGGAAAGATAATTTTCTCCTGATCATTTTTCATATATTATTTGTCCAATTTGGAATTAATATGAATTTTCTATGAATTTCCAAAGTTTGGGGTATTTTCTGGAATTTCTGGAATTCTTTTAATTCACTTTGCTTTTCTGGAAATTCATTTAAATCAATTATTGCATCATCATGTGGTCATGCTGACGTGGGGGGGTCTGACTGGTGGGCCAGGGGTGTCAGTGTCACATGGGTTTAATTGAAACGGTTTAAACTTAACCAGGGGGTTAAGTGCCTGGGGGCCCCACCTGTCATTGACCTGGGGTCAATTAGCAGGGGGGTTAACCCCTAATGACAGTGGCCTCACCGGCGGCTAGCCGCCGGTGGCCACCAGTGCGGCGGCGCTGCATGGGGATGGGGCTCCCGTGGTCCAAATCGAGCGCCGCAACCACCGGGACTTCGCTCTTGGTGCTGCGCATCGAATGGAACCGAGTGGGGGACCTGGGAGGCACTGGTTTGACGGTGACGACGAGCCCTAGCGGCGGTGGAGCTGCTGGCTCGAGGTGAACTCGGCTACGGGGCACCATTTGGGGCGGTTTTAGGCTGGATCGAACCAGAGGAGCTCTGCGGTGACAACGGACAGGGTGACAGGGTCGAAAGCTTTGCGTAGGCTCGTCGACGACGAGCATGGCGGCTCTGTGCTCCGGCGTCCATGGCGGAAAGAGCTAGAGGAGGCGAGAGGTGTCGTGGATTGAGGGGAAAATCTCACCGAGACGCAGGGAGTGCAACGGTGCAGTCGATGGAGTCGAGGAGGGAACGTGGCCGGAGTATTTGACGACGACGAGTCGCGGATCCGGCGAGGGCTCGAGGACGATTGCGGCGGCTTGATTCCAAATCACGGCTCTGCCTGCTTCGGGAAGAGGAAGTCGACGACGGCGAGTACGAGGGACACCGCAGCTTGAGCTCTAGGGCACGGTGGCCACGTCTTCCACGGCGGTGCGCTCCGGCGAGTTCTCGGGTGGCGACGGAAACGAGCACGGGAGGAGGAGGAGGAAGCTCTGGAGGGGGGGAATGGGCTCACGGCGTCTCCAGCGTCTCCGTGGCGTCGCTAGAAGGCGCGGGAGGGCAGGTGTCGTCGGGAGAGGCGGCAACGTGCCCAGCTAGCTCGGTGGCATTCCATCGAGCAGCTTGGAGGCGCGGGGCGGGGAAGAAGACCCCCGTGCCCCTTTGGGCCGGCTGGGCTGGGGTGGGCTGACTTCGCCTGGGCGAGAGGTAAGTTCTTTTCCCTTTTCTGTTTAATCTTTCCTTTCTGTTTTTCTGTATATTTGTTTTGACTTTGGTAAAAATACCAAATCATTTTATTAAATGCTGAAAACTTTTATGTGGCCTCATAATAAGATAAACTAGCCACTCATAAACTTTCAACATTTTGAAAATTCAAATGATTTGAATTTTAAATCAAAAAGGGGTATTTCTTTAATTCCAAGGTACTGTTTGAATATTTGAAAAATCTATGAGCATGGGGTGGGTCCCACATCACTTGATATGTGATCACACTCATTTATAAGACTTTTCAAAACTCTAACATGAATTTTTGGAAAATATTTTTATCTGGCCTTTTGAATTAATTCATCTGGGGGGTGTTCCTTCTCCCATTTTGATTTTGAATTTGATTTCCAAGATTTCTTTTTGAAATTTTGACATGATGCAAAGGCACTAGCTAACCCTAGCACATACCTAACAGAGGGTTCTGACAAATGGAATGGAAAATGTGATGATACACAAGTATCAAGTGTATATCTTTCCCAAGGGAAAGTAGAGCACGATATACACGACCAAGTTGTACTGGTAGAGAGTCAAGGGAGGTTGTCGATGATAAAACAAATCATCGAGGGGCAAGGATGGTATTTCACATGATGAATCCAATCGACACATGGAAGAAACCATGAAAGATTAGTCGGATAATAATCCACCAAAGGTCGGGTGGTTCGCAAAGAATTTGGTGTGAGTATCGGCACTCAACCAGAAGGAGAAAGATTGCAAAGGCACCAGATGATGGAAGCATCGGAATAATTCGATGCTTAAGTACAAGGGAATTGTGATTTCCCGATCGGGAGGTGGACGTAATTATCCACACGGACTTATCGGTGGCAGGTGATTGCAAAGGCGATGATTACGTAGGTTCTCGGGAATTTATCAGAGAGTAATCGTCGAAATCTTCAGGTGGATCAGGCGATCATCGGGAAGGCAGTGCTCTCCGGAAGGAAGGAGGTACGTGAACCTAAGTCAGAGTTATTAAAACTTTACCAGCAAGGATAAGAGAGCAGAGTCCCAGAGCATAGGTACGGAGAAAAAGATCCTAATACCATAGATATCACACGTAGTGACATCGATGTGGGCCCGTAAGCCAAAATTAAGTTAGCAAAGTAGTTTTGCAAATACTAGACTCGACTTCGACCAAGTAGTGGTGGGGTGGCTTCCTACAGGCAGTCGGCTCTGATACCAACTTGTGACGCCCCCAAAATCAGACCGTGTACAGTAATCATACACGCAAGGTACACGATCGAGATTAGGGACTCACGATGAGATATCACAACACAACTCTACAAATAAAATAATACAAGCTATTTAATACAAGCCAGGGGCCACGAGGGCTCGAATACAACAGCTCGAGAGCACAAAGTCAGCGGAAGCAATAGTATCTGAGTACAGACACAAGGATACAAGGTTGCCTTAAGAAGGCTAGCACAAATATCAACAACGATCGAAAAGGCGAGGCCTCCTGCCTGGGAACCTCCAAGCTACTCTTGGTCAACGGGGAACTCGACGTCGTAGAAGGCATCGGGGATCTTCACGTTGCGGTGGTCGACATCGGGGATCTCCTTCTCCTGGACTCCAACGTCGACTGCAGCGGCCGATCAGGCAAAACAGTAAAGGAAATAAAGAAGGTGAGTATCTAGTATGCCCGCGAGTCTTTCGTCCGCTACTAAGCATTATGCATTGTATCAACGGAAAGAAGAGGCTATATATAGTGGACTAAAAGACCGAAATCCAGAACAAGGGTAAGAAGCTAGGCCTAACGAAGACTAGCATCTTCCGACGATGTCTTGCAGCATGAGGTAAGAATCAGCCAACAGTTTATATAAAGCATAAAGTAACAATGCAGCAGAAGTTGCTGCACCATTGTATAATAATAAGTTGTAATAATTAACAATGCCTCCGAGTCCACCTCCTAGACATCCCCGCGAGGAAGAGAACTCGGAACCATACAGTTTAATAATAGTTTCTAGTGGGTAAGATCCAGCTTCAGCATAAAGCGTCCTGTTACCGTGGACACGGCTATTCGAATAGATCAATCTTCCCTGCAGGGGTGCACTTGTGTTACGCTACACGCACGGATCTCCAGGGTGGCGGGGACCTTGTTAGGGAACGCTCCACTGAGGCTATCCGACACTTCATAGCCCATCTTTCAAACTCAACAGAGAGGTCATCCGCCGGACTATATCCTATGTACGCGGGGCTTTGGACCCTAACCCCGACGTACTCCTGCACGGTGCGAGGCTGGCCGGTGAAGTTAAAGCAAATCCAAATAAGACACCACCGCGCGAGAAAATAAGACAACACCACTTCCCGGCGCAGGCCGCGGTACTGCTGACGTCTGAAGAGTCCTCGGACGACACTACAAAGCAGAGGAGCCCATAACTCGTAATTCCCACGGGTAGGTTGTGCGTACATGGCATATAGCCAACTCAAGACATTCACTGAACCATTTAGCATTTTAATTACCTGCGTGACAACCGTTATCGTTGCCTTGACTTAACCGACCCGCGGACAACGACAGCAGCCAGGACCACCAGTACATTGGTGCCTGCCCTGTCGTCCCACCAAGTCACTGCGGTTACCAACAAGGTGAACCGTCCCTTTACCTTGTCTCGCGTGTGCTCGTAGAGGAGCTCGACTTTCGTAGTTTGGTAACTCTCGCGGCCAACGATCAAGGTCCAAGCACACCGGTACACTGGTCGTACCCTCCCTGTCGTCCCGTCGCAATACCTCTCGCGGGCACCGTTGGGTCGCCCGACTTCTTACCTTTAAGGACACCAGTTGGTTCGAGTTCCTACCATTAAGTGAAACCAGGAGGAATCACCCTCGATGGTACACTTGAGCTGCCCGACTGAGACATCAGCGGAATTAACTAAAGAGGTAAACCTCATATCATCCCGATGATGCTACGCTACTGAGCCGACGAGAGTGAAATACGAGTCCATTCCACTCGTAAGCCAAACTCGAAGAGACTCGGCAGAGTCTCACCATTGTAGGTTCCCTAGGGTGTCTGCATTGATCTGTACCTGTTGCAGTTTTAATATATCGTTCCAGCGTCACTCCCCTGAGTGGTCACGGCCCGCTATCTAATCCTAGCTAACAATGAGCAGGGTTTACTGCTGGATAATGCATAATTAATAATAGGCAGCATAGGATTAAAGGAAGGCACATCAAGGGGCGACAAAAACAGGCTATGCAATTGAATAGGATTGTAATCGTAGCAGCAGCAGTAACAATGCCTAGTGCAAGAAATGTACGGAAAGATAGGTGATATCTGGGGAAGAGAATGGCTCTGCTTGCCTGGTAGCTCGACAGTAGCGGTACGGTCGTCGACGAAGTAGTCGTACTCAGCATCGGTGTAGTCGACGGCAGCAGCGGGGTCTACCGGAGATTAAGGGGGGAAGAAACAGTAAATACACAGCAAGCATATACGAACAGATGCATGTCATGACAAATGAAATGTTATCGGTGTTCTAACGCAGTGCAATGCAATATGCTCGGAGCGGGAATTCATCCGGGGATGAAATACCGGCTCCGGGTGATTATCGGACAAGGTGTACGGAGGGGGGGAGATATCATGCAGGAGGTGTCGTGGATATCCGACACATGTGTGGGTGGTGTATCCAGGTTAGTTGATCTATTCCGAACAACTTTCGTGTTCAGAATAAATTCATCCGGGCACTCTAACAGTCCCGGACAATTTATCGGACAGTCGGTCCGGAGGGGGAAATGTTCAAAGTTCGTCGTGTTAGAGGGGTGTGGTAGACATACGGATAGCGTATTTTTATTCGTTATATTTTTCTGATCAATTTTCATGTATAAAGTTTTTGAATCCGAGTTACGGTTTAAAAGTTATTGAATTTCAAATTTAAATCAATTTAAATGATTTTCTGGATTTCTTTTATTATTTATTAAACATTATCCAGAACATTATCCACAACATTATCCAGAACAGTGCTGACATGTGGGACCCACACGTCAGCCTCTGTTATTTATAAAACATTTAATTAAATTAGAAATGCCTCTGGACCCACCTGTCATACTAACATTTTAACTACTATCTTATTTAAACTAACTAATTTAACAGAGGGCCCACTTGTCATACAGCCATTTATCTAAACAAGTTTTATTTAATCTAATCATGTTTTATTAGTGGCTGCGGCCCACATGTCAGTCAGTGGGGTTAATCATAACAGTTTTTCATTGTTTTAATAGGGGGTTATCTCAAATCAGTTTTAATTAGGGGTGCTAAGTTAATTAGGGGGTTAGCCCCTAATCTAAACCGGCCCTGGCCCACTAGCCAGGGACCCAACCCCCTGGCTCGAGCCAGTGCTCGCCGGCGACGAGGGAAGAGCACAGCGGCGACCAGTCTGGCCAGCCCCGACGGCCAAAACCCCACCCGCGAGTTGCGTTCGAAAGGGGCGGTTACTCCGCGTCTACTGGGGGCGACGACCTTGCCGGAAGCTGGCTGGAGCGGCATCGGTGACAAGAGGGGCAGCGGTCCAAAGCCTAGAGGAGACGACGACGACGAGGCTACCGGGTGCGGGAGGAGCGTGAGATAAGGCGTTCGAACAAGGGGATCATGGAGAGCGTTTCGACGTGAACGGCGTGCCGGAAACGTGCCCCGGACCACGACGAGGATCACGACAGCGGAGACAGGGCCACGGCGGCCATGGAGGCGCCGGCTACGGTACGCTGGGGAAGGGAAGGAGAGGATGGGGAGGGGCGGGAGCTCACGGCGAGTGCAGGGAAGGGCTCGGGAAGGCTGAGGAGGCACCAACGGCGGCGAATCGAGGTTCTATTCGCCGGCGGCCGGGGCAGGAGAACGCGACGGTGACGGTGGCGTAGGGGTGTCCCCGCTCGATTCCTTCCCTGGGGTGGTGAAGAGGATGGAGGCGCATTCGCTGGACATGGTTGAGCGGAGAGGCGAGGCTGTTGGCCGCGAGCACGACGGCGCGGCGTCACGGCACCCACGGGCGAGCAGCGAGAGAGGCGGAGGAGAGCGAGGGGGAAGATGGGGAAGTGGGAAGGGGGCAGTTGGGGGAGGGGGTCGGCCTGGGTCTTATCCATGGGGGGGGGGCAGGTGGACGAGGGGAGGGAGCAGGTGAGAGGGGGGCAGGCGGCATGGCCGTGCGGCCATGGACGTGACGCCACGGTGGGGGGGGGGGAGCAGGTGAGGGAGAGAGAAAAGAGAGGGGTGGGCTGGGCCCTGGGGTGGGCCTCGCCCCAGGCGTAGGTTAGGGTTTTTCTTTTTGTGTTTTATGTTTCTTTTAAATTTCTTTTCTGTTTGTATTTAGTTTGGCTAGGTTTTGATTTTTGTAAAATGTTATACTTGCACCTATATTAGGGTTACACTTTAACATGATGCCACAAAAAGTTTGGTACAAAAATAAAATCCTTTAGACCTTTAAATTATTTAATATGAGGTAAAAGCTATTATTTTGCTACTGTTTTTATTTATCTACATTATTAAAACATGGTAATAAAATCCCAAATCATTTTTAATATGACCTACAGATTATTAGGCATTTTATATAATTGTTCCCATAAATTTTAGTTCATTTAAAATTACCATATGTTTATTTTATTTTACCATAGCCATTTAATAATTTCCTAAAGCCATTGTTTTATTTTAAATATTATTCCTTTATATTACTATACCATTTTTAACAAAACAACCATTGCTATATTATCGTCATCTAATATTGCTAGGCATTTTAATTAATATGTTTCATTATTTTGATTCAACTAAGATTTCCATTTTTATATGAACTTTCAAAATAATCTTTGATGACACCACAAGATTGGTTTCACAATCAACATAGACTTGTGATTATTCAAATGGCTAGGAGTTGACTTGGTTTAGGTAATTGCAAGATGGTTATCATTCACCCACAATTTCCTTGGATCAAAATTCTAATCCACCTTTATTTGAAAATTTTATCAGGGTTGGAATTCCAATAAGCTGTGATCAAAGGTGTTCAAGGCTTGATCATCAACAGTAATGATCACTAACAGTGGAATCACTGTAGTGATTACTGTACTGGGTCTGAGGGTGTTACAGGGAGGTCCTGGGCGGAGCGAATTCCGGCGACGCACTCGGTGGCCGTGGCGGCGGAGATTGATGCGGCCGTCGCGTCAGAGTCTTCTGGCGACGATTCGCTCGACCGGGTGGCGCGTAGCCACGTGCCAGAGCTCCTAGACAGCTTTCCTCGGAGATACGACAGCGATGGCCACGCGCGTGCACAGCCGTGCTCCGCGGCGGCGCTCGGGCGGGGGTAGAATCCGGTGAGAGAGGGCGAGGGGTAGACCAGGCAGAGAGGGAATGGACGAAGGGGTCCTGGGCGTCTCTGTGGCGCTGGATAGGGACGAGCGGGAGCTGCTGCGTGGCCAGAAGGAGGAGGTGGCGGCCATGCGAGGCGCACGGCTCGGCCGTCCCTCCTTATAGCAGAGGAGGAAGAAGACAAGGAGGCCAGCTGGGCTGGGCCAAGCCTCTGGGCCAGGTGGGCTAGCTAGGTGGGCCTCTTCCATTTTCTAATTTCTTTCTTTTTCTGCTTTCACTTTTATTTGTTTTATTTTGCATAAAATAGCAAAACATTTTATAAAAATTCCAAAGTGGTTTATATGGACTTACATGACATATAACTAGCCACTCCCACTAGTTTGGAATTTTTAAATCAATACATTTGAATTTCAATTCAAATAGCATTTAAATTTAATTTCCAAGCCTCTATTTGAATTTTTTAAAACTCCTTGGGCATGTGGTTGGACCCACAACACTTGAAATGTGTTCATTCCCATTTATAGGGTTTTTCAAAATCATCAGAGGAATTTTGGAAAAAGATTTTTGTCTGGCCATTTATTTAATTTCTTTTTGAGGCTTTTCCAAATCCCCAATTATTAAATAAAGGAAATTTAATCATGATGCCTTATTTCTAGAAATAAAAAGCACATACCAAAACTACGGTTGTGACAGTCTCCATCTTCTTTCTTCAAAGCACCAACTATTGAGAGAATAATTGTCATTGTGAGTGTAATGTGCATTGTCCCAAAGTACCACATTGTCTTCTGCATGATTGTGATATTACTCATTCTGAAATATTTATTTCTAGTCTCCTCTAAAACTCTGAAGGAGCTTCTGCATTTATGTTTTGCTTCACTCATGGAGGCTAGAGAGATACCACTCTAGTATGTTCAAGTCATGTTTATTGTGATCTTGTTTTGATTTTCAGTAGCATATTATTCATTCTTGGTTGTTTGAAACTTTTGACTTGATTGAAGGATTGCTTCGTGCATTGTCTTTGTAGCATTGTTCCAACATTTGCTGGACTTGTTCGTAGTACATGCTTATATACATCTAATGAAGCAAAAGATTTTGTCAAAGTTTACTTTGTTGTGTCTAGTTCGTTCAACTGAATTGCTTGAGCCCAAGCAATATGGGGAGTTGATACGTCTCAAACGTATCGACTTTTCCAAATACTTTTGCTATTGTTTCGGCGTCATTCTTGCATGATTTGAACGAAACTAACCCAGACTGACGATGTTTTAAGAAGAGCTTTCTGCATGGTTGTCTTATGTGCCGTAAAATGGATTTTTAGGTGTCCCGGAAAATTCCAATAAAAAATAGAGAAAATCCGCGCACCGGGAGGAACCAGATGTCAGAATAGGGGCCAGAGGGGGGCTGACCCTGGCCCAGGTGGCCAGGTGGTGCGACTAGGCCCCTGGCCGCGCCAGGATGGCGCCCGGGTGGGTCCCACCCCCTCTGGTGCCCTACCTCGACTCCTATTTTTACCCTAGACCGAGAAACCCCAGAATAGAAGTCGTTTTGCCAATTATCGTCGCGAAGCCGCCTCCACCCTCTGTTCTTCTCCGGGAGAGCTAATCTGGAGGCTGCTTTGGCCTCCGGTGAGGGGCAATCGGCGCCATCGTCATCACCATCGCCAATCCATGATCCTTCCATGACTTCTCCTTTCATGTGCAAGTAATTCACTACTGTAGGAAAAGGGGATGGTAGGGATTGGATGAGTTAGATCATGTAATAGTTCATCAGAATGTTAGGGGCATGTTGCCTATCATCTACTATGGTGTTTATCATTTTTCCTACTACTTTTTGCTCTTCATGCTTGTCACTTTGGGCCCGAGTGCCATGATTTCAGATCTGAACCCTATGTGTTTTCATGAATATATTTGTGTTCTTGATCCTATCTATGAGTTGTATGCACCTATTATAGTCCGGAACCGGCGATCCCGAATGTTGACAACTTGGGACACCAAAGGGGATGGACTATAATTTGAGGATTCCATGTATCCATTTATTGTTAATGCTTTGTTCTGGTGCTCTTTGAAAGGAGCACCTTAATCTCCATAAGTTCCTTTTGGCCCCGTTTGTAGCGGGATGGTAGGACAAAAGATGTTGTGCAAAGTTCTTATTGCTAGCACGCACAACTACCTTGGGATACCAGCCTAATGTTTGATATTTGACTAGATGATCATTGCTTTTCTGTGTGCCTTGCCCCAAGTAAATTACATGTTATCTCTCATCCATGTAGCACCCAACCATCCATTCCCAGAGGCCTACGGTGTTTCTGCTGGTTACAAGTCACTTTAATTTTGCTGTTTACTTTCGTTTCTTTGCCACCACTATTTCCGTTTCCACCATCACTTCCATATCACCGTTACTACTAATATCTCGTGGCCAAGCAAGTATCTTTCAAGTGCGGTTGAATTGACAACTCAACTATCAAAGATTATAAATATCCGTTGGCTCCCCTTGTGTCGAATCGATAAATTGGGTTAACTTACCCGCGAAGACTGTTATGATCCCCTATTCTTGTGGGTCATCAGGACATCTGGCGTGTTTTCCCATGACAGTTGGTGCCCACCTTGGGGCCTACGTGCAAGAGTTTTGAGATCCAGGAGGGAATGCGACACAACATGGAGATCGCCACCGATCGGACGGCCGGAAGCCGGCGTACTCAGCTCTACACGGACATCGCTACTGAACACTCGGGAATGGATCTCGCCTACAAGGTCCTTGTTGGGTCGGTCCTTGTGTCCATCAATCCAAACGACAGATCTTTATCAATGTCGGCTTCGGTCTGCATGGCCGACCATGAGAACCGGTCTCCAAACGACGCCACATGTGCTTTAATCGGCTTCGCCCAAGAAACCCCCGGATCCGAGGATCCGGCCGATACCCCGCGCGAAGCCGATCTACAAAAACTTCCTATCGCTGGGTCAAGCCTTCATGAGAAAACCCTGTCCGTCCACGGCTACCAAGAACACCCAAAGAGCTCGCTCACGCTG
This sequence comes from Bromus sterilis, assembly GCA_950022295.1. Taxonomy (NCBI): domain Eukaryota; kingdom Viridiplantae; phylum Streptophyta; class Magnoliopsida; order Poales; family Poaceae; genus Bromus; species Bromus sterilis. The sequence goes on along the minus strand of OX465596.1, from coordinate 148,936,900 downwards.
CCTCCTACCACATTTCACTACCAGCAATTGTCGAAGGGACAGGAAGAACGCGCAACGTGCCGAACGCTCTCGATCTCACACACTCCAGTGGTCCCCAGGTGGCTTAAGTGGTCCGAGCAAATAATAACCTGGAGTTAAAACGACCATCCTCCACGGGTCGATTCTCCAGGAGCCCTAGCCCTCGTGGTGGCACCTTAGGTTTACGGCTACACCCTGGAGAAGGTCCTTATGGACGGAGGGTGCAGCATAAACATACTCTACTTCGAAACATTCCAGGAGATGAGCCTAACCCGGAAACAACTGCAACCATCCTCCACGGTCTTTCACGGAATTGTCTCCTGGAAGTCGGCTCATCCTCTGGGAAAAATATATCTCGAGGTAGCCTTTGGAAGCACCTCCAACTTCAGGTTGGCAATATTTCCTTTTGAGGTCGTATAATTTAAAAGACATTATCACGCACTGTTCGGAAGGCCAGCCTACGCCAAGTTCATGGCTCACCCATGCTACGTACACCTTAAACTCAAAATGTCGAGTCCCCGCGGCATAATCACCATTGATGGAAGCCGAGAAGTCGCCATGGCCTGTGAAAAAGAAGATGCCACGTACGCAGAACAAGCGTGCGCGCAACTGGGACTTGAAATCTTTAAGGAAAGGGTGGAACCGGCCGACCCGACACTGCTCAAGAAGCCGACTCCCGATTCCAACCCCAAGTTCGAGCCGGCGTAAGACTCTAAGAAAGTCGATTTCTTCCCAGGCGACTCCTCCAAGAAATTTATCACGAGGACATGATTACCTGACAAATAGGAAAGCGCGCTCATCGAGTTCATCCGTGAGAATCGGGACATCTTTGCATGGAAACCCTCAGACATGCCTCGCGTCCCGAGCGAACTCGCTGAGCACCACCTTAACACTGACCCAAAGATGAAACCAATCCAACAATTCCTCCGCCATTTTAATGACGAGAGAAGAGAAGCCATGGGGAAAGAGGTAGCCAGGCTCCTAGCTGCCGGCTTCATCATAGAAGTACTTCATCCAAACTGGATGGCCAACCCAGTCCTGGTCCTCAAGAAAAACGGAACCTCGCGTATGTGCGTCGACTATACAAACCTCAACAAAGATGCCCCAAGGATTCTTGAAGTGTTATTTCCCTTCGGAGAATTCTTGGATTGACTTGGCACATGTTCACACATGTTTATGACTAAGAAGTCTATCTATGATGCCCTACCGAGGCCCCTATTTATTCTCATGATAGGAAAACCCCAGAACAGAAGTCGCCTTTCCAGTTTCCGTCGCGGAGCCGCCGTCACCCTCTGTTCTTCCTCGGGAGGGATAATCTAGAGGATGATTTGGCCTCCGGAGAGGGGAGATTGCCGCCATCGTCATCACCATCACCAATCCATCCTCCCTCCATGACTTATCTTCACATGTGTGAGTAATTACCTGCTATAGGAAAAGGGGATGGTAGGTATTTTGGATGATTTTGATCATGTAATAGTTCGTCAGATTGTTGGGGGCATGTTTCCTATCATCTACTTTGGTTTTTATCATCTTTGCTACAACTTGTTGCTCTTAATGCTTGTCACTTTGGGCCCGAGTGCCATGTTTTCAGATCTGAACCACTTGTGTTTTCATGAGTATATCTATGCTCTTGATCCTATCTATGAGTTGTATGCACCGATTATGTTCCAGAACTGGCGATCCGAAAGGTGACATCTTGGGAGACCAAAGGGGATGGTCCATAATTTGAGGATTTCATGTATCTATTGAGTTTATTGCTTTGTTCCGGTGCTCTTTGACAGGAGCACCTTATTCTCCATAAGATCCTTTTGGCCTCGTTCGTAGCGGGATGGTAGGACAAAAGATGTTGTGCAAGGTCTTATTTCAAGCACACACAACTACCTACGGGATACATGATATTTTGCTAGATGATCATTGCTTTTCTGTGTGCCTTGCCCCATGTTAGAATCTATTACATGTTCACTCTTATCTAAGAAGCGCCCAACCATCCATCTCCCTATCCTACAGTGTTTTTAATCCCGCTGGTTACTAGTAGTTTGCGTTTGCCGTTTTACTTTCGCTGTCATCACTATCACTATCATATCACAGTTGTTATTAATATTTTGTTCCAAGCAAGTATATTTCAGGTGCGGTTGAATTGAAAACCCAACTGTCAAAGCTTATAAATATTCTTTGGCTCCCCTTGTGTCGAATCAATAAATTGGGTTATCTTGCCCGCGAAGAATATCTCGATCCCCTACAGTTGAGGGTCATGAATATATGGGAGCCATACAAATCTATAACATCGGGGAAGAAATGCCCCGACCATGTAACATCTCTCAGCTCCGTCCCTACTACACGTATTCCCATTGGTAAGAACATCAAAATATCGACTCCCCCCTTCCTTACCTTATTTTCCTCATGTACAATAAGTATGGAGCCGACTCCTAAAGAGACAACTCTGCGTCTTTCCTTTCCCCATATCATAGAGTCGAATTACTATGCTTTTACTCTCCTGTCACAAGTATTTTTCCCTTTTCCTCGACTCAGTCTATCACGACAAAACATCGCATGTAAGCTTGATTCACAATCACACTTCTATGACCTGATGGTATATGCTTTTGATTCACTCAACAACGGCTCTACATGAGGCCACTTTTGACCCTGAATCTAAGTCAGCATAGCAGCAGAATAAGTCATGCGACGCCGACATACAGGGAAGTTCGACCTACGCGCACATCTGTGACCAGTAATTCCTTTTCATAAGTTACTCGAAGGCATTCGATTGTGGAGCCGAATGACCCTGAACTTATTCCATCAAAGGATACTAAAATGTCACGCGCACAACGTCTTCTACATGGGCTATTTACTTTTCAGTATTAAATTTAAGTACATATAAATACTTGCACAAAAGAGGCATTTTTACACATGTTCCTTCTCATCAATAAAAAAGAGGCTACATAGACCACAACAAAATTAAGACCTCTTACTAGTTCCTGATCCCATGATCCCCGTGAAGGGAAACTTTGGGATCATTTGGGCATTGCTGAAGACATTTGGAAGAAGTGTGAGGCAGAAGATCCTGAAGCACTTGATCTCGGTGACGTGTATATCTCAAGCTCCATCGAAGCAATGATAGCCACCATGCTCAGTCAGCTGAAGGACTTGCACTCTCGTGATAGGGCTGAAACAACCAAAATTCATAATTACCAACAGCGTGCCGAAGCTGAAACTGATGAAGACTTCAAGGCGCATGCTCTAAAAATGTTTCAAAAGGTCACTTATGTAAATACTGTCACCAAGGACAACATCAAAATCTACAAAGGAAAGGTGAAAGCTGCCGTAGAAGAAATGGTCAAGAACCACAACACTGCCATCATGGCAAGTGAATCGAAGAAGCGCAAGGCTTTACTTGAAGCAAAACCCGCTGAAGCAAATCCTTCTGACCCTTCACCGAAGAATAAAACCACCAAGAGGCGGAAGATGACGCTGGCCTCAGTTGCTGAGATGGATACAAGTGATGAACCCATCAGTTAGCCAAAGGAGAACACCAAAGTTGTTCCCACTCCTCCTGCTCCCAAGCAAAAGCCTTCCAAAACCAAGGCTAAAAAACAAGCTCCACCCACCAAAACTCCCACACCACCACCGCAAGCCCCCACACCTAAAAGAACCCTTGCTCCTCGCACTCCCGCGCCAACTCCACCAGCTGCAGAACCAACTCCACCCCAAGCTCAATCTCCACTACCTGCTCCATCCCCCGTGCCACATAGAGTTTCCATCCCACCTGCCACAGATAAGCCTCGCTTCCCAGCTCCTCATATCCCCCTACCGGAAGCACAAGCATCTCACCACTGCACCCCTTCAAACTCTAGGACTCGAGATTCTCGTGAATTTTCTCCTCCAAGATCTATTCAAGAGTCTGAAGCACCTGCTGCCCGGCAAGAGGCTCATGAAGAGGAGGAACAAGTGCAGATCCTAAACCCTTCGCAAGAACATGCCATGATTGTTGCTCAGACTGCTGGCACTTCCCAAGTTGCTCCATCTGCACCTCGACAAAGACTTGGACCTCATTGCCGTCCTGGCCAAGACACCCATCTTTACTCAATTTACCCTCGCAAAACTTTTCCAATTTTCAAGGGTACGGTGTTGGTTGTTCTTCGCGCCATGGACCAAAATTCAGTCTTGAACAGCATCATAAAAGGCACAGATTCTTTGGAGTTGGTCCTTATGCTTCTGATCGCACCGCAGATGATCTTCGCTTCTGGACAACAGAACAACAAATTCTATACACTAAAGTCTACTGCCAGAAGGGTGTCCTATTCCTCCACTTCTACCTTGATATGCGAAGTCTTTCCACTGCAACCTGCTTCTAGAACATCACCGAAACTATTGAGAATCAGAATCTTACCAGACTGTTTGCCTTGAGCACTCCCTTCAATTCCGAGCTCATCAAGGAATTCTATGCTACACTATATGTTTCAGGTGATTCCAATGAACCTAGCACTTGGTTCCTAGAATGGATAATTCAAGGGAAAAAATTTAGAATGTCTTCGGAAGAATTCATGGAAATTCTAAACATTCCAAGGCACACTTGAGAACATGAAAAGATTCGTATGGAGACAGATCTCACTGAAGCTCAATTTGCCACCTTGGTAGACACAGAGATCACTACTGATCATATCCCTGAAAACATTCGCCCAAAGCATCTGATATTCATTTCCAAGACTTGGTTCTATATCTTGTCAAAATCTTTGATCGCTTTAAGTAATGCTTCGCAGGAATCAAATATATATCCTGAAGTTAGGCATGCAATCATGAAGCTCACGCATGGACTGGTGTTTGACTTTGAAGACTGTTTCCTTCGCAACTTGGTGCATGCTGCAGAACTCCCATTTACCCTGAAGCCATATGCTCCCTGGCTGCAAGCAGTCTGCAACTATGGCCCTAATGAAGACTTTGTAGCGCGCCATGATCCGAAGCTTTTTACTCCTCAAGTGTGTGACACTTTGGAATTGCTAAGGAAACCCAACGACATCTTTGCAACATATGTTGGTGTGCGACATCAATTTGAAGTTAACCTTCGGTCGCAGCAATTGCTTGAGAACTTCATTGAAGCAAATCGGCGCTAGATTCAATTCTTGGCAGATGAAGTCAATCGTGTTGGCAACATAGCACTAAACAACAACCAATACCATCGAGTGCTAAAGCCCCATTCCTGGAAAGGGCTGCGAAAATTCAATTCTGTCAAGGCTCTTCGCAAAGATCGGCATATTTTTTCTCTGATCATCATCACTGGCGTCTCCTCCTCTTTGTAGTGATAGTCATATCATGGCTTTCTATGCATCCCTCCAGATGGGATTGGATCTGGCTCCTGGTTTGGAGTTTTCTGAGGAGGTTCAATGCACTTGTTTCTCAACGATGCACCCCACGTATGACTCGGGACATTTCACCATGGTTGTGGCATTTGGAAGATCTTCTTTCAAGCTCACGGAAGACTCTGCTGTCATAGCTTTGGAATCCATCACTGGTGGTCGATGTGATGCACTCAACGTATCCCTCTTGCGTGATCGTGTGTTTAGTTTCACGGTTGCCAACAAAAAGGTTGGTTTTATTCTCACAGATTGCCACAAGTATGTCTCTCTAAAGTTTATTTGCTATTTTTATCTATGGAATTATGGAGGACCACGATTGATGTATGAGTTCAAGCTCTGGCAAAAGCAATCTAAGGTGGAATGGACCTTGGTTTTTCCATACAAGAAAAGAGCTCAACTTGGCCTTAATGATATGCGTTCGACACCTAAGAAATCTTCTATGAAGAGCAATACTTCCCAATCCAAGATTTTTTATTTTTCCACTATAATTGATTATGATATTTGCCAATCTTATGGCATGCGCTGCTGCCTGAGACTAGACTTGAATTGCTCGAGGCTAGCTATGATCTTCTCCAGGATGAGTGTCCTCCGCCGTCTCCGGTACCGGAAGTTCACCGGACGATGACCCTGTCGGGACCCGGGGTTAGCGTATGCAAGACTCTCTACAAGACAATCATATGGAGAACCGAGAACCATACCCACTTGTCTAAGCAGACAAGGCCAAGCACAGAACGTTCTCGGAAAGCATCGAACATGAGGGGCATCCCATCGAGGCCGGATGATCAACTGAGATGGGTCCTCATCGTCCGCACACAAGTCTAAATGATATGGGTGGTGAACTCCCATACTCATAGACAATTCGCCTCAACCATACCATCGATTGTATTATAACCCTTACATAGACTTACTCCAGCCCGATCACTTAGTCGGGGTCTAGGGCGGGCTCGATCATACATCAAAGTGTGCACGTGATGGAGTCACGAACAATTGCATCGCGATTCCCCAAGATGGACACATCTAAGGGCCACTTGGTGTATAAAAGACTGCCAGCCAGATCACAACTAAGGTCTCGAAAACCCATACTAAGACATGCATGATATAATCATACACGCAGCACACATGTCTAGTATGAACAGCAGGTATCATTGCAATTCTCTAAAAACTTTACAGATTTATTGATAACTCTTAAAGGGTGCACACGGAGATCATGAGACCGTGATCCAACATTACAACAAGCATGCGGAAGCAAAGTAGGTCTGAGCACATAAAAGTTTAACAAATGGCTTAGAGAAGCCTTATTTATAAACAAGCCCTTCACGAGGGAACCAGACTGCTGACTGGGACTACACTAGCTTGGTCTTCAGCCGTCGAGCTCGAGGAATAATCCACCTTCAGGGTCAGTGGATTCATCTAAAACATAGAATAAGAAAAGGTGAGTACAAAGTCGTACTCAGCAAGACTTACGTAGGAGCTATACTACTCATGCACATGTATCAAGGTAAGGGGACGTGGGGTTCATAAGCAGAAGTGCCAGCTTTGACTTGGCTAGTCCTGAACTACGAGTACCAGACTTGAGGTAAGAAGCATACACGAGTCCACTACATGTCTCCAACCAATTACACCACTATGGTGCCTTCCTCGACTTCCCCACGAGAAAGCACGCCATAGCACTCACGCTTATCTTGGCAAGTTTTATAAGTATCCAGTTCAAGTTTTCTAATAATCAGGAACAACTTTCCAAGTAGTCCCTTACCGTGGATGCGGCTATTCGAATAGTTTATTAACCCTATAGGGGTGTACCGCTACACACACATGACCATCAGTTACCGCCTTTGGCCTCGACACCATTCAAGGGGTGTCGGCAAGGATGCTCACCACAACTGTTACCTCTTAGCCGATCTAGTCCAAGAAAGCCGCCTACCTAGGTTGGCTACCACTATCGTGAACCCGGCTGGTTTACTGAAGTGTACCCAGATGATGTGTGCGTGGTGCATAAGCCGGTCTCGGTTGAGCCGTTCTCTCACTTAGCAGCCAGGCCACAAACCTACCAGAACTCCGAACTACTGCGACATCTGGACATAGAAAGGTATGAGTTAGTAGGTTGAGAGGGGTCAGTGAGCCCAATGTGTGTTTGTACTCTTCAACTTGGATCACCACACAAGAACTCGGACTTAGGGCGGTGTTCAACGAGACAACCAACTGTGTACTCCTACACAGCCTCTCATCGTTCACCTTGTATTAGGATAGATTCACCAACACATTTCCACCATCATCAACATGATTGCTACCATCCCGACTCACATAACAGTATCAACATTGTATCACTCTAAGCATGCAATAAGCAGTAACAGTTGCAGAGGCCACATGATATCAAACATCTCCTACATTTGCTAGGATTGTGGTTTGCTTACTACTGTGACAAATGACAGGTCATGCAAAGGAATGGGTTCATCTATGCAGTAGAAACATAGCATGGTAATCATCCTAAACAATGCATAAGCGAGACTGAGAGGGAAGTGGGATTTTATCGACATGTTCAATGGGGGTTTGCTTGCCTTGCTGACGAGGGTCGTAAACGGTATCTTCAACGGAGGGGGTGATCTCGGGTTCCGGCTCCACTTCTATTCGACAAACAACACAAACATCGAAAAAATAATAAGACAATGATCAAACACATGAGTTGAAGGTTGAAACTTGATGTATGTGTCACTGATGTGTGAGTTATTCCATTTAAAAGGAGTATATTGCAAATGAATTGCAAATTCAAACTCCTTTTGATTTATCGATGAATTTCAAATTCATTTGAATCCATGAATGTTCATCTGAAATGGTTGAGAATGAAGTGATGTTGTAAAGGTGAGTTAAAGTCTCCAATGTGTGTATGAAACCATTTAAAAGAAGTGTCTTGCAAAGTCATTTGCAAAATCACTCCAAATTTGAATTTGAAAAGGATACATATGCACATATGCCACTGTCACCCATTTTAAAATGGTCAAACATGAAAACATAGTCCATATTCACAAACCATGTATTTTTCTGATAATTTTAGACATATTACTTGTCCAATTTGCAGTTAAAATGAATTAGTTATGAATTTCCAAAGTTTGGGCTATTTTCTGTCATTTTCTGAATTAATTTTAAATAATTTAACAATTACTGCGTCATCATGAGGTCAGCATGACGCAAGGGGCCACTGACAGAGGGGTGTGTCATGGGCTTCTTTGAGGATGAGTTTCCTTAGTTCCCTATTCTTAGGTACTACCAAACGGTTTCCAAAGGATATTGTTCCTTTACTATCTGTGGAGAAACATTTAGCAACTCCGCTAGCAATGTTCTCCTTGATTCGGCGAACACCTCGTGCACGCCTTTGGGAAACTATGATTTGATCCTCAAGAGTTGGTTTCGCCACCAAGGAAGAAAGATAACCATGAGGGACAATCTCAAGATTGAGCTTGCGAAATTCCTCATGAAGAAGTGGTTGATACTGTTGTAACATGAGGTAGTTAAAATACGACTTATGACTTAGTGCATCAGCCATGACATTGGCTTTTCCTGGGGTGTAAGAAATTCCTAAGTCATAATCTTTTATCAACTCAATCCAGCGTCTTTTCCTGAGATTAAGATCTGGCTGGGTGAATATGTATTTGAGGCTTTGGTGGTCGGAATAGATCTCACAACGATTACCGAGGAGGTAATGTCGCCAAGTTGTCAGGGCATGAACTACGACAGCGAGTTCAAGATCATGGGTAGTATAGTTCTCTTCATGTGGACGCAACTGGCGTGAAGCATAAGCTACCACATGTCTATCTTGCATAAGTATGCATCCTAACCCTTTCTGTGAGGCGTCACAAAAGATCTCGAAATCCTTTTTGGTGTCTGGAGGCGCAAGTACGGGTGCAGAAGTCAATCTTTTTTTAGCTCCTGAAAGCTTTCCTCGCACTTGGGAGTCCATTGGAATTTCTTATCTTTCTTGAGGAGTTCAGTTAGAGGCTTTGCAAATTTAGAAAATTTCTCGACGAAGCGGCGGCAGTAGCTTGCTAAGCCAAGAAAACTCCTAACTTGCTTAACCGATTCAGGTGGAGTACAGTCAAGGACGGCCTGAACTCTCTCGGGATTCATAGCAATGCCTTTTGCAGAAATCACGTGGCCTAAGTAGGTCACTTCTGGTAGCCAAAATTTACACTTGGAGAATTTAGCATACAAGCAATGCTCTCGAAGTTTCATCAATACCAGCCTGAGATGTTCGGCATGTTCTTCTTCATTCTTCGAGTAGATGAGAATTTCATCAAGATAAACTACAACAAATTTATCCAAGTACTCCATGAAGATCGAATTCATCATGCGCGAGAAAGTGGCAGGGGCATTGGTTAATACTAAGCCCTCAACTTCAATTTGATTGCCATGGCTTACTCTATTAGTTTTCCATCTTGACCCTGGAGTTTGAATTATCATTGGGGTGGACATTTCAACAAAGGATAACTCATGACAAAGTGCAGAACTTTCTGACATGAATGAATGAGATGCTCCTGGGTCGAAAAGAACGGAAGTAGGAACATAATTTTTTGGGAGCGTACCAAGAATGACGTCAGAAGTGTCGTCAGTCTCTTCAGCTGAGATCTGGTTCACACGTCCACGATTGGCGGGAGGAGCGGGTTTGGTGGTGAAGACCTTCGGGGGTGGCTTGCCACGACCATTGTTGTTACCTCCGACACGGGGTGGAGCATTCTGATTCTGGAGCTGGTTCTGGGGACACTCGCGGGACTAGTGGCCTGCCTGACCACACTTGTAGCAGGCTCCAAAGACAGTGCGGGGAGCTGGGTTGTTCGGTGGAGCTGGGTGGAACGAAGCTGGTGGACGATGCGCCACATAGGATGGCCTCGTTGGGTTGTTCTGGCGAAACATGCTGTTGGGGATCCAGATCTTGCACTTCTGAGATCCTGAACTGGATGAACCATCGTCTCTAGGGTGTTTGCGGAAATCATTGGGGGTGCTCATGTCCTCCGCCTTGATGGCCTTGTTGACAAGGACCTAAAAGGTGGCGAAGTCATGCAGATTGAGCTCACGACGGAGTCCAGAATTGAGTCCACGGTGGAACCTCTCTTGCTTCTTGGCGTCGGTGGATATCACTTCAGTAGCATAACGAGCCAGTCGGTTGAACTCACGACTAAACTCGTCAACAATCCTTCTGCCTTGGGTGAGGTTGCAGAACTCCTCACGCTTGCGGTCCATAAGACCCTTTGGAATGTGGTGCTCACGGAATGAAGTGAAGAACTCATCCCAAGTTGTGGGCGGTCCAGCGGGACACATGTTCAGGAAATTATCCCACCAAGAGCTAGATGCACCCTCGAGGTGATAGGTGGCATAGCTGACCCTGTCACCATTTACAACATGGCCATCCCAACATGGCCTTCCTTCTGCATTCTGGATAGTCAGAACGCATGGGAGACTTTCGCAGGGTATAGGTTAAGAAAACGGTTGTAGGACACGAACCATGTGCTTTACCGTATCACCAAAATTGAGAGCAGACTATTTTCAGCTGCATTTGCTGTTGCATATGCTCTCCAACAAACTTCTTATCATTGGGACTTCAAGATTGCTGATCATGAAATCAAGTATCTGGTTCTTGTAAAATTTAAGAACCAATCCTACGTTTCCATGGTTCATGGCTACAACCTCAAGTTAGGAGAAGGCACCGAGACAGAAGCACTAATGATGGCTACAAAATTTTCAGAGTTGATGCCACGTACTCCTGAATTGTACACCCTCACCAGGACGGTCATTCTTCCTGTTCCTCGACATCCTTTTGATCATGAAGATGATGAAGGAGATGTTGGAAGAGGTGTTGGAGGAGCTGCTAGAGGAGATGCTGGAGGAGATGCCGGAGGATCAGCTGGAGGAGACGCTAGAGGAGCTGCTAGAGGAGCTGCTGGAGGAAATGTTGTAGGCAGTGGTTATGCAGGTGCAATTTTTGCTGCTTGAAGGCTAGTGATATGTAAAAGTATGTTTATGTATGTTTGGAACCATCTGGATCTGAATTGGCAAGCTATGCATGACAATTTATGTGATGTTTGAACTCCAATATATTTGAGTTTGTGTTATATGTGATGTTTCTACTATTGTAACTTGTACAAAGTACACACATAGCAAGATGAGGCTTCTTGTCAGAATCAGCACAAAGTTGACTCTGCTCTTCTATTTTTGGGTTGTACCAAGGGTATCCACAACATAAGCTAGATGACATGCGGGCCAGGGCCAACTCCATATTAAATGTATCAGCACGTTGAGAAACCCCCTACCCCTTTCTTCCTCGCTCGCACTTTGCTCCTGCAATACTTTGCTTGTTCGTAACCCTCCTCAAATACCAGATTTCGCGGACTGACGTCGCTGTAGATTGGTGCCGCCTGCAAGCAGAACCACATTTCGACACCGCCTCTCGAGTCGCCAACTATCGCACCTGCTGTCGCCGATGTTTTTATCGCACTCACCCACCCCCGCCAGATTGGGGGTTTTTCTACTGGACATGAAGGTTAGTGGAATATTGCCCCGCATCTTGTACCTCGAATTCGAATTCTGTTTGTAGCTATTAATCCCTGTAAACGCAATGTACGTGGATCCGCTTTTCTTTAGTCTTACTCGAGGTTTCAATTTCAGTGCCCAAAGTGTAATGACAAGGGAGGACTGTGCATCCTCGACCACACACAGGAGTTTTTTCAACATCACCATGTGAGATGATTTCTTGAAGACCAAAGTATGTTCTTGTACACCTCTCTTACCCAGATGTAATCCAGACAAGGTTCTCACCGCTAACAAAATTTATGAAACAAAATTTTCAAAATCTTGAGTTCTGTTGATGTGATTTTTTTGTCGAGTAATGCATATCTGTAGTTACGCCAAATTGTGAGCCATACAACATTCGTTAAATTATTGTTGTGCAACCATTTATGTTAAGCTCATATTTGCATGAGTACATAAAAACACACATATAGTTGCTCATCCCTACTATATATTTCCTGCAGTGCATTCCTTGCGTTGCAACAACACCTTTGATACATAAGAACCATGGATACAAGTTCAAAGTTGGGCTTAATACAGATGTTGAAGGTCGCTTCTATTTTCAGAAAGACTTGTGAAGAAAGTTTGCTAAACGTTATGTGCTAAAAGCTGCCACGAAAGTGTTAGTGGATGTAAGACAACCTGGTGATATCATACATGTAAAGTTACCAAAGCATATCCGTCGATGGACTAACAATCAAAGTCAGTATTCTTTCAAGTCTTGCATGTGTCTGTACTGGCTTAATAATTAATTAATTATTCAAGAAAAATATATATAAATACTGACAAACGTTATTATATCCATGCAGACTTTGTTGAACCCGTACTTGAAGTTATGAAGATTACTCCTCAATCCACATTTCACTGGCAAGATTTGGAGTCTCTCTTACAAATTGGTGGAAGAATTAAATCGCTTATTGAGTGTTTCCATCCATGAAGTAGGATGGCATTATGTGTGCTAATCGTGCATACCTTGAACAGAACGAATTGTATCGATGGAAAAATCATGGTAAATAATCTTTTATGTTATATATCCTTTCGTAATATATACATTCATCCACTGTTACAATTGTTTTATCGGTCTTTCAATAGGTATTCTCGCCTTCAGTTGTTCCTGAATTGATCCCCTCTGCTGGTCCAATAACACTAGCAATTGGTTAGAATAAGAAGGTGATGTCAACGTACATCCTTTTCCCTAAAAATGGATCAATTATCATTCATAACTGGTACCGTGTGATGGGAATTCGTCCACAGTTGAAAATGGGAGACAACATTTTTCTCTATATGTACGAAGGCACTGAAGGCCTTTTCCTGTTCATTCAAGACGTTCTGTAACGCAGATCCTAGGAAATATATTGCTCAAATCCTTGTTGCTGAGTACTGTATTATTTGTACAACTATATTCCTGAAAACTCAAATGTTGTTAAGTAATCCTTGCTACGTATTATCTTAATTAGATGCCCTTCTCAGAAATAGTAGTTTCTAGTAATGTGCATATACATATGATAAGGACGAAGTTCATTTCATAAAAAACTAAGATAACTGATTAAAAAATGTGTGCCTATATAGCAGACATTTTTGATAACTAACATGTTTCTGTTTCACTACATCATTGCACATTATTTTGTATTTCCGAACGTCTGCAAGAGAAGCTAGCCACATCTTTCAGAAAGAAAAGAAAATAAAAAGAAGATGCCATGCATCACCAACCCTTAGATTTTCAGAAACGTTTCTGATATATTTTACTTTGCACACCATGTTTTAATTCACAACGCTTGCTTTACTAAGGTAGCGATTCATTTTTTCGAACCATTGGTTTTCTAGGGAGGAATCCCAAACACTTGATTTTAGGAACTGTGTGTCGTGCATAACCAACACTAAGATTTACAGAAACGTGCCTGATAGATTACACATCCCACACGTTTCAGTAAATACAAATGATTGCGAAGATAGGCTAGCGGTTCATTCTTTGTAACCGTGGGTGTTCTGGTTGGTCATGCGGATGATTGTTTGAACGAATCGTCAGCCCTTGTTTCACACAGGAAAGGATTTTCAGAAGTGTGCCTGATAGATTAGGCATTCCAAACATTTCAGTTACTATGAACGATTGCGTAGACAGGCTGGCGGTCCTTTATATGCACCCGTGGGTTTTCGGCATAAACATCCCAGACCAATTTTCAAATACCCGTTAGCCCTACATCGCCCACACAATAATTTATAGAATTGTGGCCTTTTGGGTTTGTTTCCTAGACGGTTCAGTTTCGCCCAAACGGTTTTTTATACCGTTTGCGTTGATAGCATCGCAAACAGTATCGTGTTAGCCCCTCTTTGCAGTAGTGATTGCGATGCGTTTATTATTCTGTTAGTTGCCCAGCTGTAATTTGTTCACCCTACATAGTTGTTTATCGTCTTTTGGGCGGGAGACATCACTAGTAAAATTCATGGTACCCCAGTCGATATTTCCATCATAGTTTACACCGCTCCAATTTACTAATTTCATTTACTTTCCGTTGCAATCACCACTACTATTTCCCTTGGTGTTTTGATCCTTTGTAAACAACAAGACCAGAGATATTGACAACCTCTCTGTACTCATTGGGAGAAAAATTATTTGTTGCTGTGTGCAGGTCCAGGACAACTCCCTAGCCACAAGCAAACTTCTGGCGCCGTTCACACCTACTTGCAGTCCTTGGAGTCCTACTGGTTCGATAAACCTTGGTATCTTCACCGAGGGAAATTTTCCACTATCTGCATCTCAACCTTCCACTTGGGGTAACCAACGAGTGGCGAGAAGCTATCACTTCCCGCCACATCACCTCGTTTGAGGCGGCATTAAGAAGAAGCTCCTTGCACCACTCGAGCAAGCCGCAGGCAATTTTGTTGAAGAACTATTGACAATACTATGTGATCCCCTTTCTTCATGGTGTACGACACTGAGGCGCAGGGGCAGAGCCAGGAAATTACTAAGCCTTGGGCCTGCTTCAGCAGTAAGTGATCTAGAGTGTTAAAAAGTACAAAACAATCTAGAACTATCCTAGGCTTCCGGCTCCACTACCAGGGCTCGGGCCCCCAGGCCTGGGGCGTAGCTCCGCCACTGCTGAGGCGATACTCCCACATGACCTAAGATTCGGTGCCCCGCGCATCACCGGGCATGAAGAAAAAGAAGCAGAGGAGGCACTCTGTAACGACCCAATTCACATAGATTTGAAGTCTCTGTGATCAAGTGCCAGTCCCAGGATCGAACTCGCTGGCACACACAGTATCATAGATGTATATCAAAGTACAAGTGCATCATTATTACAACGTATGATCCAGAATGAAATAAATAACAAGTTGCATAGCTCAAGGATAGCTTATTCAACATAAATATAGCGGAAGCAAAAGAAAATAACGAGGAGTCCCATCAACATCCACAAGAGAACATACTAAGTGTAGACCCGCAACCCTAAACGCACCTTACTGGTCGTCTGAAAAACCTGCAACACCGAAGGTTACAGCCCGACAACGGGTCAGTACGTCTGATTTGTACGGCAACTGACACGGAAGAGGTATATATAAAGGACCTACAACTACATGCAAGGTGAGTCAAAGGAAAGGCTTATGGTTTTTTTTGCAGAAAGCCAATTTTCTCCTGAACTAAACTAATCAAAATTTTAAGTTGAGTTCTACCTGAAACACACAGAAACCCATGCTAATCTTTCCCACCAAATTATTATTAAGTGTTCATCTGTCAAGATCATTCATCAATAGTACTGACTAGTTGCTCAAAGTTCGTCCGTAACCGTGGACACGAATAATGATGATCAGTTTATACGCTCTGCAGAGGTTGTACACGTTCCCCACTGGACTCAACCCGAAGATTGAGACGAAGACTTTCCGAAGAGTTTGCCTCCACCCTTTGGTAGCCGGTACACCTAACACACATCTACATTAGCTAGCTACCAGGGACAGGTTCCCCACAACCTACTGATGCTAAGCCAGAGACTATATAGCCAGTGGCTGTACGCGGAAGCTACTAGTAATATTGCATGTCTGATCTTTTTGAGCCTGAACGGCGCACACTGCGTTCAGAGGGTAGACATCATGTCGCACCCGGTTCACCACCAAAACAACCATTGGGTGCATTTAACCCCGGCACTGTCCTTAGACAAGGCACAACCACCAGGATGCAACCCGCCCGTCCAGAAGCGATTTCTATTTATTATAAAGTTTCTACACAAATTATTAAATAGCTCACATGCACTCCATGAATTCTCACAACCCAAACCACGTCTATAAAGTATAGCAATAAAGTAACAACACGTGCTAGGTTGATCTACAAATACAAGTCAAGACATGTGGCTATCCTAACTGGTTTTGCAGCACCAGTAAAGTAAACTACCTATCATGCAATAAGGTGATGTTATTTACATAATGCATATAGAAAATTATAGGTATGAGTATGATCAAAGCATCACTTGCCTTCTTCCTGTCCCAAATGATCAGAATCCTCACAAAACGATGCGGCGCACTCCGGACAATCTATACGAGCAAACATAGCACCAATAAACATATATTCAACACAAATATGCACAAACAGTAACAAACATACAAAGAACAGTAGGAAAACTTTCCTAACAGAAACTAATCTTAAATTACTCGAAAAAATAAAACTAACGCAAAAAGAAACGGCGCAAACGGGCGCATTTTTTAAAAGATACGGCTACCGGAAGTTCAAATTTGAATCTGCTTGGGATTCAAATTTGGAAACTTCAAACTTCTACAAAACTTAGTCGACTGGCTAGAACTTTTCGACACGGTCGCAACACAACTGGAATCACTTAATTCCGAGCTACGGTTAAAAAGTAACCGCGAAAACTGTATCGGGGTCTTTTCTGCCAAAAGGGCTAATCCACAAATAAAATAACTTTTCTACCGCGAACAGGCCCTCGGCTACGGAGCGAACGGCGTCCACTCGGCTAAACAGTCCGGCGAACGTCCGCTAAATAAAAACCACGTTTAACCGGAATAAACCGGAGTCAACGTCGGTTAACCAAAAAAACGAAACCCAAGATCGGTTCGATTTGGGCCGCTCCCTGCGCATCCAATGGCCGGGGCGGATCCGGCCGAATTCCGGCGAACCGGCGGCGGCAGTGGCGGCCCGCGGCGGCGGGGCTGCGCGCGAGGCGCGCGACCTGGCGGGGCCGGCCCGTCGCGGCAGGGCGGCGACGAGGAGGTGCAGGGTGGCGGCGGGTGCTCACCGGCGTCGGGCGGCGGCGACCGAGGCTCTAGCGGCGGTGCGCGAGATCGGGCGGCGGCTATCGGGTCGGGCGAAACCCTAGCCCGCGGGTCCGCGGGCGAATTAGTAACCCGATCCGTGATTTTTTTAATCCGAAACCAATTCGAAAACGGCTGGGCGTAAAAAAAACAGTACAGGCCCATTGGGCCCAAAACAATTTTAGAAAAATAACGGATAATTATTTTTAATTTCTGTTTTCACCAAAACTTTTAAAATAATAGAATTGAATTTTTGGCATTACCAAAATATTCCAGCCATTTTTGGCATTATTTTTAAGTACTTTTAAATACTTTTCCAGCCATTTAAAAATACCGAAAAAACTCCAAAAGGGTTTTAAAATTCCCATGAGCATAAATAAATCCCCAAAATAAATTTAGAAATTATTTATAACCCAAAAGTAAATTTAAAATGCCTCCAAAAATATTTTAAACTATTTTCCAACAATTTAAAAATGGGGATAAGTCATATTATATCCTCTCCAATAAATTTCCTTAAGTTGAAAAATGTTTAAAATATTCATTAAATCCAAATAATGCAAAACTTCAGCATGACATGTATATAATGATCCATTATCATTCGAAATTAGAAAATTGGGATGTTACAAACCAACCACCTTAAAATGAATCTCGTCCTCGAGATTCGGGTGGGCTAGCAAAGAGGTGTGGATGATCTTGCTCCAAAACTTCTTCTCGCTCCCAAGTGGCTTGTTCCTCTGTATGATGATCCCACTGAACTTTGCATTGCTTGATTGTCTTGGTGCGGGTAACTCTTTCTGCAGTCTCCAGAATCTTCACAGATTTCTCCTCATAAGTCAAGTCACTCTCCAACTGAATTTCCTCAAGTGGCACTGTATCTCTCAAAGGAATATCTTCCATCTCTGCATGACACTTCTCTAGCTGGGATACGTGAAACACATCATGAAATCCTGACAAAGCTTCTGGAAACTCCAACTGATAAGCTACCTCTCCTCTGTGCTCCAAGATCTTGTAAGGCCCCACAAAACGTGGTGCTAACTTTCCCTTGATTCCAAACCTCTTGATTCCACCAATTTGTGAAACTCTGAGATACGCACGATATCCAACCGAATAGGTTACATCCTTGCTCTTCGCATCTGCATAACTCTTCTGGCTGGACTGTGCTATCTTCAGTCTATCACGAAACAACTTGACTTTCTCTCAGCATCTCTGATCAGGTCAGTTCCGAAAAACTGACGCTCTCCTACCTCATCCCACATCAATGGAGTCCTGCACTTCCTGCCATACAGTAACTCGAATGGTGCCATCTGAAGACTAGCCTGGTAACTGTTGTTGTATGAGAACTCATCATACAGTAAGTTGTCAGCCCAACTCGAACCATAATCCAACGCACAAGCTCTCAACATATCTTCCAAGATCTGATTGACTCTCTCGGTCTGCCCATCTGTCTGAGGATGGAACGCTGTACTGAACTCCAGCCTATTGCCCAAAGTCTCATGCAACTGACGCCAAAACTTCAAAGTAAACTGAGTACCTCTATCAGACAATACCTTGCTCGGGACTCCATGCAGACACACGATCCTGGTCATATAAATCTTGGCTAGCTTAGCACTTGTATAAGTTGTCTTTACTGGAATGAAGTGAGCAACGTTGGTTAAACGATCAACAATCACCCAAATAGAATCATATCCTGACCGAGTCCTGGGTAAACCAGTAATAAAGTCCATACCTATCGGATCCCGCTTCCAATCTGGTATAGGAAAAGGCTGCAACAATCCTGCTGGCTTCTGATGCTCCGCTTTGACTCTCTGGCAAACATCACACAATGCAATATACTGGGCTATCTCTCGCTTCAGGCTAGGCCAACAAAATCTCTCCCTCAAGTCCAAATACATCTTGGTATTCCTGGGATGAATAGAATAAGGTGAACCATGTGCCTCCTGAAGAATGAACTTCCTGATCTCTGCATCTTGCGGTACACAAATGCGCTTCTCAAACCAAATGGCTCCATGATCATCCTCACGGAAATCCTCTGCTTTCCCTTTGGTCATATTCTCCTTTATCTCCTTAATTTCTGCATCACTCTTCTGAGGTTCTCTGATTCATTCCAACAGATTTGGCTTCACCTCCAATGTTGCCACATATCCCTTAGGGACTATCTCCAACCTGAGATTCTTGAACTGCTCACATAACTCAAGTGGCATATCCTCAACATTAGCAACATTGATGTGACTCTTACGGCTCAATGCATCAGCAACCACATTCGCTTTACCAGGATGATACTGCACATTCAAATCATAATCCTTAATAAGCTCCAGCCATCTACTCTGCCTGAGATTCAACTCCTTCTGAGTAAAGATATACTTCAAACTCTTATGATCAGTAAAAACATCACAATGATTACCAACAAGATATTGCCTCCATGTTTTCAATGCATGAAAAACTGCAGCTAACTCCAAATCATGTGTAGGATAGTTCCGCTCATGGTTCTTAAGCTGACATGAAGCATAAGCAACAACTCTACCCCTTGCATCAAAACAAAACCAAGTCCTCGGCGAGATGCATCACAATATATTTGGAAATCCTAATGTATATCCGGCAAACATAAAACAGGTGCATTCACTAACCGTTTCTTCAATTCCTGAAAGCTGGTTTCACATTCCTCGCTCCAATCAAACTTATTCTCTTTATTCAACAGCTCAGTCATTGGTTTTGCCAGCTTGGAGAAATTCTCAATGAACCTCCTATAATATCCTGCAAGCCCCAATAAACTGCGAATGTCTCCAACTGTCGTGGGTGTCTCCCATTCTGTAACTGTGGAAACCTTGGATGGGTCCACAACTACTCCTTCTCCTGACACAACATGTCCAAGGAATCCTACCTCCTTCAACCAAAACTCGCATTTGCTGAACTTGGCATATAATTTGTGCTCCCTGAGCTTCTCCAATACCAACCGCAGATGTGCCTCATGCTCTTGCTCATTCTTGGAATACACCAATATATCATCAATGAACACCACAACGAATTTATCCAAGAACTCCATAAACACGTTATTCATCATATTCATGAAGTATACAGGAGCATTAGTCAATCCAAATGACATAATGGTATGCTCATACAATCCATACCTTGTAGTAAAAGAAGTCTTCGGAATATCCTTCTCCCGAATCTTCACTTGATGATAACCAGAACGAAGATCAATCTTAGAGAATACACAAGCTCCCTCCAACTGGTCAAATAGATCATTAATCACAGGTAGAGGATACTTGTTCTTGATAGTAACATCATTCAGAGAACGGTAATCCACACACATCCTCTGGGTTCCATCCTTCTTCTCAACAAACAACACTAGAGATCCCAAAGGTGACAAGCTTGGGTGAATGAATCCCTTTGCCTGCAACTCTCTAATCTGCTCCTTCAACTCTGCAAGTTCATTAGCGGGCATCCTATACGGTCTCTTAGCAATAGGCCCCGTGTCTGGTATTAAATCAATACGGAACTCAATCTCCCTATCCGGTGGCATACCTGGCAACTCATCTGGAAACACATCCGGATAATCCCTAACAACACGCACATCATCCAGGCTACCCCCTTAAGAGAATTCACCTGAGCGTGCTGATGTTTATACTTGGACACATATCTGATCTTCTCCCCATTTTGTGTACGGAGAGTGATGGACCGACTGGCACAATCAATAACCCCTTGGTACTTGGCTAGCCAATCCATGCCCAATATAATATCCAAACCTTGTGACTTCAATATAATCAAATCTGTAGGAAAAACATGCTTCCCTATGGCTAGGCTTATCTGATAGCATCCCAAACTAGCTGACATATCCGCTCCCGGTGAAATTATGAGCATAGATGACTTAAGAACTAGGGTAGGTAACTCATGCTTATCCACAAATACCCTCGATATGAAAGAATGCGATGCACCAGAATCAAAAAGAACAAGTGCGGGTACTGAATTGATAAGGAACTTACCAATCATAGCATCAGGCTCATCATAAATCTCCTCCATGTTGACATGGTTCACATGCCCCTTGTTGAAAGGATTGGGCTTGACGACTCCATCCCCATTGGGTTTCGACTTTGTGCAGTCTGTGGCATAGTGTCCCATGTTCTTGCACTTGAAACACTGGATGTGACTCAAGTCCTTTGGTGCCTGGCCATTCTGATGATTGTTTCCATTGCCTGCATTTTCTCCATTGCTTCTCCCTTTCCCATTGTTCCTTACATTGCCATTGCCATTCCTGTTGCCATTGTGGTGGTTCTGGCCATTATGGTTGTGACCATTCCCACCATGATGGTTGTGTCCATGGTTATGTCCTCCATTGCCACCATAAGAATTGCGTGGCTTCTGATGCGGTCCAGAGTTATACTTGCCACCATTGTTGTTGTTGTACTTCCTCTTGCGGTTCTCAATGGCCTGTTGCTTGCCTTCCAACACAATAGCTTTGTCTATGAGCCCCTGGCAGTTAGCAAAGGTAGCCACTTTAAACTGGACTCCCAACTCATCATGCAGCCCGTCCAAGAACTTCTCCTGCCTTGCTGCATCATTCCTGACATCATCTGGAGCATATCTTGCAAGCTTGTTAAACACCTCAACATACTCGGCCACTGAATGGCCTCCCTGATGCAAGATGCGGAACTCCTTCTTCTTCAAGCTCATGGCGCCTGCTGAAACATGTGCGGCGCGAAAGGCAGACTAAAACTGCGCCCAAGTGATGGTGTCGATGGGATAAGTCACCAAGTAGTTGTCCAAGCAAGCAGCGGCAGGACCCTCCAGCAAATGTGAGGCAAACCTCACCCTCTCTGCCTCAGTACAGCCAACTGTCTCCATGTTCCGGCCCACTAAACGAAGCTAGTCATCCGCCACTATGGGTTCAGGAGTGCTAGAGAACCTCTGAGGATTCAGCCTCAGAAACCTTGCAAGCGTGTCCAGAGGTGGTGGTGGTGGCGGTGGTGGCGCATTGTTGTTGTTGCCCATATTATGAGTGAACACCTGGATCAACTGAGCTTGTCCTTGAAGTAACTGTTGCATGTAAGATGGCACTTCATTGTTGTTGTTCTCACTCCCCGTGGGATCACGTCTTGGCAGGCATCTGTTGGGCAAGAATAGGTAAGTTGTAGACAGAAAGTAGCTAGGGAAATATATCCTACCCCATATGCTTATGATGATCATGGCAAGCATTATATATACAATACATATATCACCAATCAACTTCACCAAACAATATCACCATAGCATCAAACATATAACAATCATCAACCAATGCACTCATACGAAAAACCATCACATATCACACCATATACTCTCAAAATATATTGCATAACTGATATAAGATCCTCAACACAACCACGAATAATATAAGAGTATATCAAGCAACCTAGTATTGCCATACCGAATAAGTCGACATGGTAAAATACGCTAACACGATAACGATAGTAAACTAATTTCCGGTGAAGTAATTCCGAATGCTGTCTTTGCTAAACAGCATGCGGTATTCGCGCCCGCTAATGCGGTTGCGCCTTTTGGGACTCGGTTCATCTTCTTCTGCCGAGGTCTCCACTTCTGGTTCCTCTTCTTGTTCTTCAACTCCATTTGCCTTCATCTTCTCCTTCAGCCTCTTTACCTCCGCTTGCATCTCCATCCTCTCCTTCTTCAGCTTGTTGGTGTCCCTCTTAAGCTTGGTGTTCTTCTGCTGCAACTTAGTGATGGTGTAGAGATCCGTCTGAGTGCTCTTCTCCAGGTTGTGGATGTGCTTCTCCAGGCTCTGGATGAAGTAGGTAGTTGTACCTGTCCAAATGGCCCCAGGCACATACTTGAACTTCTTTGGCCAGATGTTCCCCGATGGAAGGATCCTGGTCATCTTCTCGTACACCGTATCCTTTAGCTGACCGGCATACCGCTCAACGATGCGTCCAAGAGCCATGTGAGCGGCTATGCGCACACACTGCTCCTTCTCCGGGGCATGCACCTTGAATGACTCCGTGATCACCCTTTCTTCCGTCATGCTTCCTAGGAGAAATGTCTCCACTTGCCAGTAGTCATCAGCTCCCCTTGTCTCCACTATTTCCAGCTGAAAGACTGGCGCATAGATGTTCAGGTAATGGAATATCCCCCTGAGCTCAGGTCCAAACGCCATAGCGTGGTATGACAAAGTGGTCATCTATAATCAAAGAGAGGAAAGGAAAGATTAGAACAGGTATGAATACGAGATAGAGACGGGAAGTAAGTACAAGACAAAGTGATGTAAAGTAATATGTTCCTTCCTATGGCTTTTCTAATCCATTTTCTAGGGTCACGTCCTACAGTCAACACACTGCTCTGATACCATCTGTAACGACCCAATTCACATAGAATTGAAGTCTTTGTGATCAAGTGCCAGTCCCTGGATCAAACTCGCTGGCACACACAGTATCATAGATGTATATCAAAGTACAAGTGCATCATTATTACAACGTATGATCCAGAATAAAATAAATAACAAGTTGCATAGCTCAAGGCTAGCTTATTCAACATAAATATAGGGGAAGCAAAATCAAATAACGAGGAGTCCCATCAACATCCACAAGCGAACATGCTGAGTGTAGACCCGCAACCCTAAAAGCACCTTACTGGTCGTCTGAAAAACCTGTAACACCGAAGGTTACAACCCGACAACGGGTCAGTACATCTGATTTATACGGCAAGTGCACGGAAGAGGTATATATAAAGGACCTACAACTACATGCAAGGTGAGTCAAAGGAAAGACTTATGGTTTTGTTTTGCAGAAAGCCAATTTTCTCCTGAACTAAACTAGTCAAAATTTTAAGTTGAGTTCTACCTGAAACACACAGGAACCCATGCTAATCTTTCCCACCAAATTATTATTAAGTGTTCATTTGTCAAGATCATTCATCAACAGTACTGACTAGTTGCTCAAAGTTCGTCCGTAACCGTGGACACGGCTAATCATGATCAGTTTATACGCTCTGCAGAGGTTGTAGACGTTCCCCACTAGACTCAACCAAAGATTGAGACGAAGACTTTCCGAAGAGGTTTCCTCCACCCTTTGGTAGCCGGTACACCTAACACACATCTACATCAGCTAGCTACCAGGGCCAGGTTCCCCACAACGTACTCATGCTAAGCCAGAGCCCATATAGCCAGTGGCTGTACACGGAAGCTACTAGTAATATTGCCTGTCTGATCTTTTTGAGCCTGGACGGCGCCCACTGCATTCAGAGGGTATACACCATGTCGCACCCGGTTCACCATCAAAACAAACATTGGGTGCATTTAACCCCGGCACTGTCCTTAGACAAGGCACAACCACCATTATAAAATTGCTACACAAATTATTAAATAGCTCACATGCACTCCATGAATTCTCACAACCCAAACCACGTCTACAAAGCATAGCAATAAAGTAACAACACATGCTAGGTTGATCTACTAATAGAAGTCAAGACATGTGGCTATCATAACTGGTTTTGCAGCAACAGTAAAGTAAACTATTTCCGTTTTCACCAAAAAATTTAAAATTATAGAATTGAATTTTTGGCATTACCAAAATATTGAATAAAAATAAAAACTTTGCAACTTATTTTTAAGTACTTTTAAATACTTTTCCGGCCATTTAAAAATACCGAAAAAACTCCAAAAGGGTTTTAAAATTCCCCGGAGCATAAATAAATCCCCAAAATAAATTTAGAAATTATTTATAACCCCAAAGTAAATTTAAAATGCCTCCAAAAATATTTTAAACTATTTTCCAACAATTTAAACATGGGGATTAGTCATATTATATCCTCTCCAATAAATTCCCTTAAGTTGAAAAATGTTTAAAATATTCATTAAATCCAAATAATGCAAAACTTCAGCATGACATGCACATAATGATCTATTAACATCCGAAATTATAAAATTGGGATGTTACACACTCGAAGATGACAAGGACACAACATATGAGGCCCGAGAGATCGCCCTATCACGATCAGAAGGATATCAAGAAAAGTTGCCACTTATCAAAGAAGAAGACCTCGTACCAAGGTGTTCAACGTAGGCGAACTCGTGCTTTGACTAAAGCAGTAAAAAGTACACAAGCTCGCCCCATAATGGGAAGGACCCTACATAATCTGTGAAGTAATAGGTGGCGGAGCCTACAAATTGAAGAACTCGAAGACCGACGAAGACGTTGGCAATCCAAGGAATGTGGTGAAACTAAGCCTCTTCTATCCATATATTGTTCACTCCTCTCTTATTCTACTCCTTTACGGCTGCTTAGCCATTACCCAGAACGACTGCTTAGCCACCTGATGACCCACAAGTGTAGGGGATCGCAATTGTTTTAGAGGGTAAGAATAAGCCAATTTATTGATTCGACACATGGGTAGCCAAAGAATATTTATAAGCTTTGATAGTTGAGTTGTCAATTCAAACGCACCTGAAAGATACTTGCTTGGCAACGAGGTATTAGTAGCAACAGTGTAGTGGAAGTGACACTGGCAACGGAAATAGTGGTGGCAAAGCAACGAAAGTAAAAACAGCAAAGTAAATCAACTAGTAAGAAGCAGGATTAAAACACTTTAGTCTAGGGGAGATGGTTGATTGGGTGATGCATGGATGAGGAATAACATGTAATAGATTTAACATGAGGCATGTGATACGTCCCAAACGTATCTATAATTTCTGCTTGTTCCATGCTTATATGGGTGACTTTGCTACATGTTTTGCTACACTTTCATACATTTTCCACATATTTGGACTAGCCTACTAACTCAGTGCCCCAGTGCCAGTTTTTCTCTACTGTTGTCTGTGCATTGTATATATTTCCAAATATTTAAAGTGCTCGAAAAAATCCAGAAAACATATATAAAAAATCAGCAGTCCAGAAGCATCCAGAAGACCGAAGGAGAGCCGAAGGGGATTCCCCCCTCCCAGGCAGCCACCTGGCGCGGGCCAGGGGAGGCCGCGCCAGGGACCCACCTGGTGGGGCCAGGCCTCCCCCAGTGCCCTTCTTCCGCCTATATTTATCCCTCGGGGTAAAAACACCCAAGTGATCCTCCGTCACACGATTTTCCTCACTATTCCGCTGCCGCGGCGATTGTCGGGGGGATAATCCATGGACCCGGCAGGATCAACAAGAAGACTTCCATACTATGAAGAGAGTCGTCCCGTGGGTTGACTCATTAAGAAGAAGGCCCAGAAGAAGTTTCGGCCTATTAGCCGACCGACTTATAAGATGAAGACCGATGCCAGAAGGAAGGATTCCGAGCTGCATTGAAGGATAAGACAAGTCATCAAAGAGATAGAATAGGACTCCACCTCATTTGATAGTCGGTCTCGTTGTATAACCCTAGGACTCGGTGTGTATATAAGTGATGATGCGGAAGTGATAATTTCTTCTTGCCCTTCGTTGGTTACCCCAAGTGGAAGGTGAGATGTGGGATAGCAGCAAATTTCCCTATGTAGAGGATAGGGTTTGTCTCTAGTAGGACTCAAAAGCGGAAAAGTAGGTGTCAACGGCGCAATTAATGTGGACCTGCACCCAATACAAATAACTTTGCTCCCAACTAAGTTCAGAGAGGTAGTCAGTCTCTCCGGCCTTGTTGTTTACAAAGGATCAAACGCAAGGGAAAATGATAATCGTGATAGAAGCTAGAAAGTAAAAACAGGAAATAAAAGAGCGTGTAAACAATGATGAGAATATGGACCGGGGTCCCGTGATGTTCACTAGTGATGTCTCTCTCCCAAAAGACGATAAAACTTCTATGCGAGGTAAACAAATCACAGCTGGGAAATTTACAGGATTAAAAACGCACCACAGTGCTAACTACGCTACAAAGAAATGACGAGGCTCAAAAGCATGGGCGGTACGCCAAAATAAGTAGACCGAAATCCAACTACATCTACTACTAATTATCCACCTTGAGATATCTTTCCAGAACATCTCGCTAGTATTAAGTTGCGAGCCCACCCAAAGTGTAAACCCAAAGCATCAGACAACTATATTAAAAGAACTTTGCGTAAAGTAAACAATCCTTGCAGCCGCGGTGACAAGCACCCTTGTTTTCCCCCTTTGGCAACAAAACATCCCCTAGACTCATGTTTCTGTGACTCAAGCTAGTCATCAAGGGGCATCAACCCACAATCGAGCATAACGTTCTCTCTTGGAGTCACTACCTACAACTTGGCCAAAGCAATAAAAATAAACTAAACAATAAAAATAAACTAAACTCAAGAACATAAATATAAAAATAAGAACCAAATATATTACTCAATCACAAACTAAACATAGTCTCATAATCCATCAGATCCCAGCAAACTCAGCATAGCAACAGTAGAAAATTATATATGTGCCTCGATCATGTAGCGCAACTCACGAGGTCTAATCCATGAAGAACAAAGAGGAGAGGAGAAAATCACATAGCTACTGATCACAGACCCATGGTCCAAGGTAGAGTACTCACGTATCATCCGGGAAGCGTCCATGGTGGAGGAGAGGCCCCCGGAGGTCAATCCTCCCTCCGACAGGGTGCTGGGAAGAGGTCTGCTGGCGCTCCCGATCTTGGAAGTGCGGCGGCGGCAGATGATAACCCTCAACTGTAGGGGATCGAGATAGTCTTCGCGGGCAAGATAACCCAATTTATTGCTTCGACAGTTGGGGAGCCAAATAATACGTACAGGCTTTGAAAATTGAGTTGTCAATTCAACCGCACCTGAAATAAACACTTTCTTGCACAACGGTATTAGTAGCAAAGGTAGTACGTAAGTGGTAGTGGTGATGAAACAGCAAAAGTAAATCAGCAAAAGTAAAACAGTAAAAGTAAACAACTAGTAACTAGCAGAATTCAAAAACTGTAGGCTAGGAAGATGGATGGTTGGGCGATGCTTGGATGAGATCAAACATGTAATGGATTCTAACACGGGCAAGGCTCACAGAAAATAAAGGATCATCTAGGAAAATATCAAACATCAGGCATGTATCCCAAGGTAGTTGTACGTGCTTGCAATAAGAACTTTGCACAACATCTTTTGTCCTACTGTACCTCTACGAACGGGGCCAAAAGGAACTTAGGGAGATTAAGGTACTCCTGTCAAAGAGCACCGGAACAAAGCATTAACAATTCATGGATACACAGAATCCTCAAATTATAGTCCATCCCCTTTGGTGTCCCAAGTTGTCACCATTGGGATCGCCGGTTCTGGATTATAATAGGTGCATACAACTCATAGATAGGATCAAGAAAACCAACAAAATCAAGAAAACAAAGGGTGATCAGATCTAAAATCATGGCACTCGGGCCCAAAGTGGCAAGCATTAAGAGCAACAAGTTGTAACAGAGATGATAAACACCAAGTAGATGATAGGCAACATGCCCCCAACAATCTGATAAACTATTACATGATCTAACTCATCCAATCCCTACCATCCCCTTTGCCTACAACATGGAATTACTCACACATGAGAGGAGAAGTCATGGAGGGGTGATGGAGAGGCGATGGTGATGACGATGGCGATGATTTCCCCTCACCGGAGGCCAAATCAACCTCCATATTAGCTCTCCCGTAGAAGAACAGAGGTTGGCGGCGGCTCCGCGACGTAGATTGGAAAAGCGACTTTTTTTCTGGAGTTTCCTCGCTGAGTAAATAAAGAGGGCCAAGGTAGGGCACCAGGGGGTGTGGGAACAACCCAGGAGGGCAGGTGGCGCGGCCAGGGACTGGGCCGCGCCCCAAACCCTTCTGGGTGCCCCCTGGCTGCTCTGTGGACCCCCTTTGGTAGATTCGAAGCTTCTGGAACGCTGATTTTTTATTTGATTTTTTTAGATTTTTCCAGCGTACCTAAATATCCAGAAACCTTCACAATATTAAACAGCACTTGCAGCTCTGCTGAAAACAGCGTCAGTCCGGGTTAGTTTCGTCCAAATCGTGCAAGAGTGAAGCCAAAGCATTAGCAAAAGTGTTTGGAAAAGTAGATACGTTTGAGACGTATCAGCAGAACAGAGACGATATCGCGAAAAAAGGGTTCTCTCTTCATAAGAATCCCGTCACGGAGATTAAATAGGCGAAGGGGGCAGCCAGGGGTGCCACCAGGTGTCCAGGCGCCCCACTGGCGCGGCCAAGGCCTAGGCCGCACCACCAGGGAGCCTGGACCCCTAGTGGTTGCCCTCTGGCCCCACCCAGGTGATTCCGGAAGGTTCCTTCACTCTGATTTTTTATCTGATTTTCCCAAATTTTTGGAGCACTTTTAATATGGGGAAAACCTGAAATAGAAAAACATAAAAAAAGAGGAACTGGCACCGTGGTGCACAGAGTTAATAAGTTAGTCCAACTATGATCAAAAATTAATGAAAGTGTATCTATATCATAGAAATATCACAAAACATGCATGGAGGAAGCATAAATTATAGATACGTTTGGGACGTATCAATAAGCCGAGGCCTCGGGACGTCATAGGGGCGAATCAATCTGGTCTAGTTCTTGAGACACCAGCAACTTCTAGCGCCCTTGTAATCGAGATCTCCCACATATATTACAAGAAAGGCAGGAAGTAGGTCTTTACCTCTTCGAGGGGCCGAACCTGGGTAAATCCATGTGTCTCTCTTGTCCCGATCACCGTTCCGAGTCTCTGCAGATCGACTATCCCTCCTCACACGCACTTGTAGAAAAGTCCCCACAATCAAGTTCTCTATGACGACATGATACGTATCAAACATATCAACTTTTCCAAACACTTTTTCTATTGTCTTGGCCTCATTCTTTCATGATTTCAATGAAAATAACCAAGACTGACACTTTTTTCAGCAGAGATATCCGTATGGTTTTCTTGTGTGCAAAAAAATGGATTTTTAGGTGTTCCGAAAAATTCCAATAAAAAATAGAGAAAATACACGCATCGGGAGGAACCGGATGTCAAAAGAGAGGCCAGAAGGGGACTGCCCTTGGCCGCGCCAGGAGGGCGCCTGGGTGGGTCCCACCCCCTCTAGTTCCCTACCTCGACTCCTATTTTTACTCGAGACCAAGAAACCCCAGAACAAAATTAGTTTTGCCAATTCTCGTCGCGGAGCCACCGCCACCCTCTCTTCTTCTCCTGGAGAGCTAATCTGGAGGCTGCTTTGCCCTTCGATGAGGGGAAATCGTCGCCATCGTCATCACCATCGCCACTCCATCACCCTTCCATGAATTCTCCTTTCATGTGTGAGTAATTCCTTGCTGTAGGCAACGGGGATGGTAGGGACTGGATGAGTTAGATCATGTAATAGTTCATCAGATTGTTGGGGGCATGTTGCCTATCATCAACTATGGTGTTGATCATCTTTGCTACTACTTGTTGCTCTTCATGCTTGTTAGTTTGGGCCCGAGTGCCATGATTTCAGATCTGAACCCTATATGTTTTCATGAATGTATTTGTGTTCTTGATCCTATCTATGAGTTTTATGCACCTATTGTAGGCCGGAACTAGCGATCCCAATGGTGACAGCTTGGGACACCAAAGAGGATGGACTATAATTTGAGGACTCCATGTATCCATTGATTGTTCATGCTTTTTTTCCGGTGCTCTTTGAAAGGAGAACCTTAATCTCCATAAGTTCCTTTCTGCCCCGTTTATAGCGGGATGGTACGACAAAAGATGTTGTGAAAAGTTCTTATTGCAAGCACACACAACTACCTTGGGATACATGCCTAATGTTTGATATTTGCCTAAATGATCATTGATTTTCTGAGTGCCTTGACCCAAGTAAATTACATTTTATCTCTCATCCATGCGGTGCCCAACCATCCATTCCCCTAGCCTACAATGTTTTAATTCTACTGGCGAAAAGTCATTTTACTTTTTTTGTTTTACATTCATTGCTTTGCCACCACTATTTCCATTGCCACGATCACTTCCATATCACAGTTACTACTAATACCTCGTTACCAAGAAAGTATCTTTCAGGTGCGGTTGAATTGACAACTAAACTATGAAAGCTTATAAATATCCATTGGCTCCTCTTGTGTTGAATCAATAAATTGGGTTAGCTTACCCGAGAAGACTGTTACGGTCCCCTACACTTGTGGGTCATCAAGACTGTTTTCTGGCGCCGTTGCCGCGGAGCATAGCTTTATTTAAAAGTCTACTTGGAGTTATTTTTCTTGCTGTGATTTATCCTCTATGGGTAAGAAAGGAGACCCCAAGGTTCCAATTTTACCATCCACTACAAGAAAAGGTACAGTTCTTAGCACTAGTTCTACGCTTGATTCACCTTCCATTATGAGTAAGTTTGTTTCACCACCACCACTTGCCGCTTCTACTGAGTCCGTTACTATGTCTGATACTTTTGATTATGATTCTACTACTTCAGATGAGATTGGTTCACTTAGTCTCTTTGTTGAATTTCAGATTTCTAAGGCTGCAAAACAGTCCGGGATTAAAATTCCCGTTAGACGTTATCTTATTTGCAGATCCTCTGATTACCCAGACTTGAGTGGACTCAAGGAAAAAATTCTTGATGATGCTTATATTGACCTTGATGATGATTTATGCAGGGAACTTACAGAGTGTGTTGACTCTGACCCTCATGCTGTTAAGAAGCTGCTTGAAAAGCACTCTATGAAGAACAAGTTTACTCCTGATCCTAAATTTTCTTCATCTCATATTTTATTTAGGATGCTTCTTGAAAATACCGATCCTGATTACGATTTCTCTGTTGATCTTTCACTTATATCTATAGTTGAAGCTGACCCCTTTTATTGCAGAGAAAATGACGACGCTATAGCACACCTTACTAAACTTACTGAGTTGGGTGGCTTATTTACTAATGAGGACAAGAAGTGAAATTATTATGTCACTAAGTTGCTTCCTTTTTCTTTGAAGGAGGGTGCTAAAGCATGGTATGATGCACTACCATGTGGTTCTATTAAAATTCCTCAAGAGTTAGCTCAATCTTTTGTTGTTAAATATTTTCCTTCTCATATGCAACATGTTGCTTTACAAAGAATTTATAGCTTTAAACAATTGCAGGGTGAGCACCTGTAACACCCGCAGTGTCATGCTACAGTAAACTTTTTGTTAGTGTCAAGTCCCAGTGATTAGCAAGCACTAATCACCTTGATCATGCCCAAGTCCAAATACAAACTCAAAAGAAATTACAAAAGTAAATTGGAAAATAAAGTTCACCCAAAAATCTTGCAAACAATTTTGTAAATTGCACAATATTTAGTAGATCAAAGTAATATGTGCATTGGAATTTATTGAGCTCTAAAATAAATCAAACAATTATAAACAATAGCCAAAAGCCCCATTTAATTAATTGCAGTTGAAAAATAAATAGCAAATCATTTTTAATAGTCATCAAACTTTTTGTGGCACTGATATGGAGTGCAACACATATATAGGAACATGTTT
This sequence comes from Bromus sterilis, assembly GCA_950022295.1. Classification (NCBI taxonomy): domain Eukaryota; kingdom Viridiplantae; phylum Streptophyta; class Magnoliopsida; order Poales; family Poaceae; genus Bromus; species Bromus sterilis. Next base: position 148,904,349 of record OX465596.1, on the reverse strand, counting down.
CATATTTTACCAAAAACATATTGTTAGCTAAACTAAATAAATCAGAGAGGAGCAAAGATTAACAACATTAGAAAATGGAAAAAACTATTATCTAGCGCCCAGTGCAAACCCCACTTGGGCCCAATCCACCCAAGGCCCAACCAGCCCATCGATCTCCATCCCCTTCCCCTGTTCATCCCCAGTGCCCCCCGTGCTCGTTGTCGACGCCGTGGTCGTCCATGGTCGGGATGGCCACATGCCAGCCATCCGCCGCACCTCTGTTGCCCTACAAGTCGTCGGCGAGCCTCCCCAAACCCTAGCCCTCGCAGGTTCTCCCTGCCCCTCCCTTTCCCTCGCGCCGCCCTGTGCTTCTCCCTCCCGCTCGGACCGCGCCGCCGTCGCCGCGCCGCCGTGAGAACGTGTGGCCGGCGACCACCTCAGGTCTAGCCGTGCTTCCCGAGAGCTTCCCCGACCTCGTCCACTTCTTCCCCGAGCAGAGAACCGGGCCGGGACGCGCTGCACGCCACGAATTGGCCGCCCCCTTCCACCACGACCTCCGCTCCTCGTCGACGAATTCGCTGTGCTAACCGCGCCATGGACTCCCTGTGCCTGCTCCCGAGCTCCACTGTGAGCTCCCTCACATTTTCCCCTCTCCTCTTTCCTCCCTGTGTCCCGTAGCACCGCCGCCTCGAGGCCGCGCTCCAACCACCGCGGGTGCTCGCCATGGACGCCCCGTGGGCGTTTGTTGTTGCTGCCGGCGCCGCCCGCCCTTGGCCACCCGCCGTGTGTGCCCTGGACGCGCACGGCCACGCATTGCGCACGCCGCCGCATGGTCTCCCCGCCGTGCCGGGTTCGCTCCGGCGAGCTCTGGTTGCACTGCACGCGTGGTGATAACCGTGGGCAACCCCCCCCCCCCCCCACTAATCTCTAATTAATCCTAACCCCCATGTGTATCTCTTACTTGTGGGTCCTAGCCTCTAAATAACCCTTTGGATTAATTAAACTGTTAAAATTAAGCATGTCCCACTGACAGCTGGGTTTCACAGCTTTTGGAATTAATTAAAATGAATTTATATAATCATTAGAGTATGACATGTGGGTCCTGTGCATTATTTAAAATAGAAAATCAGTTGTTTTAATAACCAGAGGCTGACATGTGGGTCCCACATGTCAGTTGACTGGTCAACCAATACTGTTCTGGATAATGTCTATTTAATAGTAACAAGGAAATTCTTTTAAATTGATTAAAAATTAGAAAATTAATATCTTTTAAACCGTTAATCGGATGAAAATATTTTATATATAAAAAATGATGAGAAAAATATCACGAATACGGATACGCTACCCGTATACCCTCCGCACCCCTCTAACCTACCGAACATCGAACATTTCTCCTCCTGTTCGTCTGTCTGTCAGACGACCGGAGACACTATCCACATGTCTGTCAGATGTCTCTAACACTATAGGCATGGAACCTTACCCTCCGAATCATCTGTCCGGTAATCACCCGGTACTGATGAGTAGTCCCCGTATAAATTCCTTCTCCGAGCAAATCACCGAACACTGCATTGGAGCCCCGTTGCTTTATATCTGCTATGTCATACAATTGTATTGCTATTATTGCTGTGTATTTATTGTTTCTCCCCCCTTTATTCTCCGATAGACCCTGTTAATGCCGCCGACGACACCATTGCCGAGTACGACTACTTCGTCAACGACCGTACTCCTACCGTCGAGCTTCCAGGCAATCAGAGCCATTTTCCTTCCCCAGATATCGCCTATCTTTTCCGTACATTTCTTGCACTAGGCATATGCTACTACTACTACGTTACAATCCTATTCAATTGCATAGCCTATTTTTGTCGCCCCTTGATGTACCCTCCTTTATCCTATGCTGCCTATTAAATATATATATTATATTCAGCAGTAAACCCTGCGCATTGTTAGCTAGGTTTAGTATAGAGGGTCATGATCACTCTAACGAGTGAACGCGGATTAAAAAATAATATAACTGCAACAGGTACGAATCAATGTAGACGCCCTAAGGAACCTACAACGTCGAGACTCTGCCGAGTCGCTTCGAGTTTGACTTATGAGTGGACGAACTCGTATTTTACTCTCGTCGGCTCAGTAGTGTAGCATCACTGGGATGATACGAGGGTATTCCTCTTTAGTTCATTCCGCTGGTGTCTCGGCACCACCGTGGTGATATGAGAATATTCCTCTTTAGTTCATTCCGCTGATGTCTCTGTCGAACCTCTTCAAGTGTACCATCGAGGGTGATTGCTAGTTCATGGCCGACAGATATCCTGTTGTATGAAAGTCGAGCTCTTCGGAGCAAACGCGAGACAAGGTAAGGAGACGGTTCACCTTGTTGGTAACCGCACAAGTTGGTGGGATGTCAGGGCAGGCACCGACGTTACTGGTGGTTCTAGATGCTGTCGTTGTCCGCGACTCATTCGATAAGGGGCAACGATAACAGTTGTCTCGACAGAAAACTAATAAAATTCTTAACGGATTCGGTGGATGACTTGAGTAGCCTTTTGGTTTGCACGCACTACCTATACGTGGGATTACGGTGTGGGCCCTCCGCGTTGTGGTCTTGTTCGAAAGCTCTGAAAGAAGTCCAGTTCAGCATTGTGGCCGTTACTGATCGTCACATGTGGTGTACCGATCTCCCGCCTCACAACGACCCGGAGAGCGAGGGGTGATAGGCCCATGACCCCCTTGCACTTAGGGATGTAGACCGGCGGGGACCTCTCTGATGAGCCGTAGGATGGGCCTCGGCGTGTCGGATAGCTTCGGTGGGGTGTTCCCTAACAAGGTGTACGCCACCCTGGAGATCCGAGCGTGTAGTATGACACCAGTGCACCCCTGCATGGAAGATAATCTATTCGAATAGCCGGGTCCACGGTAAGAGGACGCTTTATGCTAAAGCCAGACTCTACTACTACAAACTACTAATATTAAACTGTTGGTTCTAGGTTTTCTTCCTCGCAGGGAAGTCGAGGAGGGGATCTCGGAGGCGTTTATAATTATTAATAATTACAACTTACTATTATACAATGCTGCAACAACTTCTGTTGCATTGTTATTACATTCATGCTATTGAACTGTTGGTTAATTCTTACCTCATCCTTATTCTGATTTCCACCTTGCAGTCCACTATATACAGCCTTTCCTTTCCATTTGATACAAATGCATAAATGCTTAGTAGCGGACGTAAGACTCGTGGGTATGCTAGATACTCACTCTTTCTTTATTTCCCCTTTTGGTTTTGCCTGATCGGCCGCTGCAGTCGACGTTGGAGCCCAGGAGCAGGAGATCCCCGATGCCTTCTACGACGTCGAGTGCCCCTTTGACCAGGAGTAGTTTGGAGGTTCCCAGGCAGTAGGCCTCGCCTTTTCGATCATTGTTATTTGTGCTAGCCTTCTTAAGGCAACCTTGTATTCTTGTGTCGGTACTCAGATACTATTGCTTCCTCTAATTTTGTGCTCTCGAGCTATTCTATTCAAGCCCTCGTGGCCCCTGGCTTGTATTATACAACTTCTATTATTTTATTTCTAGAGTTGTGTTGTGATATCTCACCGTGAGTCCCTGATCTCGATCGTGTACCTTGCGTGTATGATTACTGTACACAGTCTAATTTTGGGGGTGTCACAACACCTCCCTAAAGCTTGGGGGAGGTATTTCACTTTACTCAAGGCTAGACCCGGACATGGAGTCCCTAAGAATGAATTAATTGATATATTTTATGTTGGTATAACCGATGAATCTAGAACCTATCTAGATAGATTTGATGGTTGTGTTTTCAGGGAAAGAACACCGAACAATGCTGAAGCCCTAATGGGCAAGATAGCCAAGAATCATGATGATTGGTCTGTCCCTAAACCACCTCCACCACCGAAGAAGAGAGGAATGCTCGTCTTGAGCCCCGAAGATATGCAAGAAGCCAAGAAATCTATTAAAGAGATAAATATTAAAGCTGAATATGTGAAGAATCTACCTCCTATTGAGAAACATTGTGAGCCAACTACTCACCCACCTATGGTAGAGGTACACTCTTTTTTATTTCGATGCAGGTGACATCTCTCATGGTAAGCCTCCTGATCAATGCTTAGATGAACTTGATACTTTTATTGTCAATAAAAGCCACTTAATGAGAGGATTCAAAGTCAGTTGCATGATAATTGCCTTGTTATAAAAAGTATGCTTGATGTTTTAGGAAGAACTATTAATGATGTTAAAGGTCTTGTTAAGCATTTTCAAATGGTTCAGACTCAGCTTGAGCAGATTTCTAATGTGCGAAAATATTTTCTTGCTAACAATGACAAACAAGATGATATGCAGGCTTATGGGATTAAAACCTGAGGTGGGTCACACACCAAGGATCCTCTCTATCCAGAGGGACACCCAAAGAGAATCGAGCAAGATTCTCAATTGCAGGAAGAAGACATTGTCAGCTCCCCGAAGAATAAGAAGAAGAAACATAAGGAAGCTGACAACTCAAATGATCCTATAATTGATGAAGAACCTATTGTTGATCCTAATAGTATATCTACTTCTGATGCCGAAACTAAAGATGGTGTTGAACCTGATAAAGATAATGAGAAGAATAATCCTCCTAAAGTGCGATAAGAAGAAGCACCCGATAAACGCAAGAGATATACTAGAGAAGACTTCATTGCAAGGAAGCATGGGAAGGAACGAGAACCATGGGTACAAAAACCGATGCCCTTTCCAAGTAAATCTATCAAAACTAAAGAAGAAGAGCACTATAATAAATTTTGTGTATGGATGAAGCCTCTTTTTCTTCAAATTACTTTGACGGATGCTATTAAGTTGCCTCCGTACTCGAGGTATATGAAAGATATTGTAACTAATAGAAGAAAAGTTCCTAATGAGGCAATATCTACTATGCTTGCTAACTACTCTTTCAGTGGCAAGATTCCTAAGAAGCTTGGTGATCCAGGTATACCCACCATTCCTTGCTCCATAAAGAATAATTATGTTAGAACTTCTTTATTTGATCTTGGTGCAGGAGTGAGTTTTATGCCTTTCTCTCTTTACAAAAGGCTTTGCTTAGATAAACTAATCCCCACACATATCTCTCTTCAAATGGCTGATAAGTCCACAGCCGTTCCTATTGGTATTTGTGAGGACGCTCCTGTTGAAGTTGCTAATTACTTGAATCTTACTGATTTTGTTGTGCTTGACATGCCAGAGGATGGGAGCATGTCTATTATTCTGGGTAGACCTTTTCTCAAAAGTGTATGTGCTATTATTGATTGCAATAAAGGAAATGTCACTTTCATTATGAGTGATAAGGAACACACCGTATATTTTCCGAAGAAGATCGATAAAAGGCATGGCCTTAACTCTATTGAGAATATTCAGACCATGAATATTGGTGATTGGGATCGCCTCTACATGTGCACAAAAAATAAAAAAATTTACGGTGGGGATAGTGTCCATTAAAATAAAGGTATCTTGAATGCTTTATAACAAGTGAACCTTTTTTTCCTTGATATACCACCTATTTGGTAGTAAGACTTGATCAACCTTGCTAACAAACAAGAATTATATGAGTAAAAAGGGGAGCTTGTTATATTTACATTCCTTTTAACTTCTATCTTCCCTGTTATACCAAAGTTTATGTTTTTGAAACTTCATATGTTTAATCACTGTTTCAAGCCTTCCGGAAGTTTTTGCAGCTTTCGCTACCTCGGAAATTTTTCAAAAATGAAGTTGTCAGAAAAATTCCAAAAAAATTATATTAAATTTTGTTCACAAAAAAGAGGCACAGGGGCACCTGGGGCTGACCAAGCGGGCCACCCCTGGCCCAAGCGGCCAGGTGGCGTGGCCTGGCCCCTGGCCGCGCCACCAGGGCACCTGGGCGCACCAGGGCCCCTTTCCAGGTATGTCTTCTTCCTACCTCCCTCTCTCGGTCCAAAAATCCCTAGTTTGTTCCTGGATCTCGAGTTCTTGCTGTTCTTGGTGGAGAATTTCAATCTCTCTCTACAACCCATCATTTGCATTGAGATTTTGAGCATTTGCTCCCTAGTATGTGACTCCTCCACCCCTTCAATTAGAATTTTGATTGGTGGTCTTATTTGTGAGTATTTAGGAGTTCTTGGTGTTGTTCATATCAGCTTGCATGCATGTTTAGAAATTTATTTTGAAGTTTTGATGCATGTTTATTCCTTGGGGAAATGATTAGAGTATATTGCCTCAACTCATTTTTCTTAAATCTTTGTTTTTATAACTTGCCAAATTTTTTAGAAATGAGTTTATTAGGAAAAGCTAAGTAATGTCTTGGGAAGAAGAGACCCGAGCCTACCGATAGAGTGACTAGAGATGCAACCTCATCCTCTACTGCGAGGATGAGCTACAGTGATGATATCGTGCCACCGAAATTGCTGCACGAGATGGACACGATGCGTGCCATGACATATTCGTCTTCGAATTTCCTTATGGCGACATGCATTAAGGTGATTTTGATAACCTTTGTGCAAGCTTCAGGTTTGACACGCCTTGTGACACACTGTGTGCCACAGTATCCAAAACTCACTTATTATTTTGTCAACTGGTTTAGATATAATGAGAAAACTAGCATGATTGAATTCAGATTATATGAGGAGGTTTATCACCATGTCTTTGACATAATTTAGTGATATTATAGGTGTGCAGAATGTTGGGAAGACTCGGATTCCTCCTCAGCCCTATGAGTTGAGGTCCCTCTTCGCTTCTCTTTGCAGCAAGGATCTGAAGGACGTTCACCGGGGGAAGATTTCCAGCATTTTGTTTCCCCACATCAGGTATTTTGCATACTTTATTTCTCGAGGGGTGTTAGCTCGTGAAAACACGAGCAAAATTTTGGGTCCAGATATTGCTATCTTGGCAGCCGCCCTTTTAGGAGATAACAAGTATAATATTGGTTCTTTGATTGCTCGCAGCCTCTTCGCTAATAGCGTCAAGGGGACTCACTTTTTTGGCATTTATGCCATGCTTATCCTTGAGCGACTCGAGCGCCCTGTACGTGATGATGATGCACCTTTTCCGTTCTTAAGATTTGATATTACTGCTATGAAGAGGCATGAGTTTGTTACTAGGACTTCTGAGTTTGGTAACATTGTTTATGTTATGTGGTTTGGAGAGATTACTACTCACGAGATCCGTCTACCTGCACTAATTTTATTTGATTATTCTAGCAGGAACGGATGGTCCTTCCCCGCGATCCAGCTGAACGAGTTTGTTATACAGCAACAATTCCATAACTCCATGGAAGGGGATGCTCTTGAGAAAGAGGAGCTGGAGGAGATTCTGCCTCCCCAGGAGGAGCATGTTGCCCGGTGGGGCGAGGGATGTTCTTCTTGGGGCGGGGAGCCTTCTTCTTGGGAGAACAGCAGGACGTCAGTCTACGCGCCCGAGACTCCAGACAACCAGTGGGCGTACCAGTACTACCCCGAAGCTGGAGGGAGCTCCTGGGGCCCGCAGTAGCTGAGCCCGACTTAGTCCAAAATCCTAAGCTTGCGAGAGTACGTACCCTTCTCCCCTTTCATTGTATCTTCCGTGGTGTTCGATTTTATCTTTTGAATTTTCTGCCCATTCATCTTTGTTCTTTATTAATTTGCAAAAACAACAAAAATATTTCTCTTTTCTTTTTATTTCGATTAACCTCTGAAAACACCAAAAAATTTTCCTTTCTCTCTTTAGTTTGCTTTGTTTGCAGAGTTCAGCTCACATTCATGGCTGCAATTGCACTTGATTATATCTTTCCACGTTCGATTGTGCAAGCGACGAGGAAATAATGACGAAGATCGATGGAATGGATGCAACAAGGAAAGACGGTATGAACTCTATTTGTTTATAGTTTTGTACATATGCCTATACTTATGATCTAGAGATGAGCTTGTAGCGACATAGTTCTATGTTTACAATGATTTCCCAGTAGTTCATGCTTTATTTTTGACTAGTCTCAAATAGATGGAGTGCATAATGTGTTATTGAAATGAATTTCATGCATTGCACAGTTCATGGTTTGCCATATTGAAGTGGTATTTTCCATTTGCAGAATTTTTGGATTGACTTGGCACATGCTTACACATGTTTATGACTCAAAGTCTATTATGCCTTGATGATCCTTTTATTTCAGAGTAGTTATATCACTTTCATGCCCGATTCAATGTTGCTTTGTCGCTCTACATGATTATGGTTGTTATCGCTATCTAGTTGGTCACTTCCCCGTCTTTTGCTAGCCTTCGACTTTACTAAGCGGAATTCTGATTGTGCATCCAAAATCCTTGAAATCAGTTGCGCCATATGAGTCCACCATACCTTCCTATATATGGTATTTACGGGCCATCCTAACGAAGACTTTCTTGTACCATCTCAAAACTATTCAAATGCACTTCTCTTTTTGTATCCTTACAAGCTCATTGAGCATTAGGGGCAATCGATATCTTCCATGCTAAAAATGTTTTACTCCTTGACACATTTTAATCTAGTCAAATTTATGAGGCAGAGGCCGGTCTAGAGAATGCCCAATTCTCACTTGTTTCAAAATTTATAAAACTTACACTCTCCCCCATACTTGAGACAAAATGAAAGGCACACCGCAACTCATTGCTAGCCACATGAGTGTAGGAACCATAAAAAGCACGGGAACCGACATTAATATGGTTGGTATGGAAGATATTGAGAACCTTTCCTGGTACAGTTGAATGGAAAGTTATGCTCCCACAAGCATTTTACCTCTGTTTTGAAAACCACGAGCTCTGGTACTTGTTTAGTCTTTGCTTCTAGCCACGGGTATTCAACCTTGCCATCAAAATCTACGGTTCGAGATTCTCTGTCGGGACCCGGAATTTTCATATGTAATTCCAGTCACAACTCAATAATATGGAGAGCCGAGAGCCATACCCACTTGTCTACGCAGACAAGGCCAAGTACAAGACACTCTCGGAAAGCTCGAACATGAGGGGCATCCCATCTAGGCCGGATGATCAACTAAGATGGGTCCTCATCGCCCGCTCACAAGTCTAAATTATTATGGGTGGTGAAATCCCATATTCATATACAAGTCGCCTCTACCATATTATCGATTGAATCATAACACTTACATAAAAAGACTCCAGCCCGATCTCTTAGTCGGGGTCTGGGGTGGGCTCGATCGTACAACAAAGTGTGCCACGTTACGAAGTCACGAGCAAGCGCATCGCAATGCCCCAAGCTGCGCACATCTCAGGGCCACTTGGTGTAAGAAAGACCGCCGGCGAGAGCACAACTAAGGTATCGAACCCCACACATGACATGCACGATATAAACATACACGCAGCATGCATGCCAATTTTATAACAGCAGGTAACACAACATGAACTCTACAAACTCATAGACTTTAATGCATCTGCTAAACTGAGCAGACATAGTAGTTGTATTACAAGCAGAGATCACATGACTGTGATCCAACATTACATCAAGCAACAACGGAAGCAAATTATGTCTTAGTAAAGACAAGTTTAACAAATGGCTTAAGAAGCCTGAAAGAAAATACAACGACCCTCCAAAGGAACCAGGCTACTGTCTGGAACTATACTACTTAGTCGGCATCGAGCTCGAGGTAGAGGCCACCATCAGGGTCAGTGGTCTCGTCTTTAAAACATAGAATAAGCAAACGTGAGTACAAAGTCGTACTCAGAAAGACTTACATCAGAACTATACTACTTATGCTCAGGTATCAAGGTAAGGGAAAGTGGGGTTATAATGCAGAAAGCTTTGACTTGGCTATCCTGTACTACAACTACATAGAGTTGAGATGAGAGGCACACACGAGTCCATCTAATCTTGATCACCACATCAATACACCACCATGGATTCTTCCTCGACTTCCCCACGAGGAAGCAACCCAAAGCACTCACACTTATCTTGGCATTTTTAGAGTATCCATTTGAGTTGTCTAATAATCAAGTAAAGGTCTCCAAGTAGTCCATAACCACGGACACGGCTATTCGAATAGATCATTACCCTGCAGGGGTGTATGCTTCACACATGTGTCCTCACTTACCGCCCGTGACTCGTCATCCTTCAAGCGGATGTCGGACGAGGATAAACACCATGGCACTTACCTCACGGCTCCAACTCTAGTCCATGGGATCGCCTATCTGAGTATGTACCCCAATCGGGAATCCGGCCGGGGTTTCCGTTCAGGACCCAGACGATGTATGGACGGTCCGACAAACCCACCTCGACGGATGGAAATGCGCTTGCCTAAAACCGTGCTACAAAGTAACCGTGCAGCTCCTCCCACTCCAGCACAAAATCAAATCTAAGAAGCAATAACCCATGCGAATCCTGGACCAAAATCGGGGTGAGTTAGTAGGCCAAACGGGGTCCATAGCCCTGCATGTGTAAGTACTCTTGTCTTGGATCACAACACGAGAACTCGGGGGCTAGGGCAGTGTAAATGAGACACACCGCTGTGTACTCCTACACAACCTCTCATTGTTCAACTTTGTTAGGGTGACTTCACCAACACATTACCATTATATTGCATTGTTCACTACCATCTCGATACATCACCCAGATGGATCATCTTCATTGCATACAACTCTAGCATAGCATAGCATAACATGGATGAAGGGCCACATGATGAACACAAACAATCCTGGATATGCTAGGTTGAGTTTTGCTAAATACTGTGGCAGCAATGATAGGTCATGAAAAGGATGGGTTCAACTAGCGATAGAACGGTAACATATGAATCACCTAATCATGCATAAGTTAACAAGAGGGAAATGGGTTTATATAGACATGATCAATGGGGGTTGCTTGGCTTGTTGACGATCACGAGGTGTCACTCTTCAGTCGTGAGCTTGAACTCGTCTCCGAGATCAACTCCTACCGAGAAGAAGCAATCACCGAAGCACTGAAAGTAATGCACATTCAATGAATTGAAATGCACAACCAATATGTCATGGCATGAAGATAAAAAAGTGTGTGGCTTTGCTCTTTACATAAATGTGAGGTGGATTTCATAGCAATGGTTCAAATTAAAATGTTTTTAACATTTATTTTGAATTATTCCAAATATACATATAGCTAAATGCTACTGGTTCCCCACCATAGATGTGTTTTCCATCTATGAAAGTATGATATTTGGAATCCTTGCATTTTTCTGATAATTTTTCATATATTATTTATTTGATTTGGATTTATGGTTTAAAAGTTATTCAATTTCAAAGATTTAACTATTTTCTAGAATTTCTGGATTTACTGGATTAAATTTAAACAGATAAAGATTTATTGCGTCATGCATATGTCAGCATGACGTCAGGGAGTTGCCTGGTCCAACTGACCAGTGGGGCCCTCTGGTCAGTGACTATGTGTTAAATTCTGTTTTAATGAAGTTTTAACAGAGGATTAGGGGGGGCTAGGGCCCACCTCTCATTGACCTTGGGTCAAATGATCAGGGGTTAGCCCCCTGATTAATCCAGTCGGCCGGCGTTTAGCCGCCGGTGGCCACGGCTGCGGCGGAGCTCGCCGGTTTAGCGCTGCCGGCCACGGGGAGGCACGCCAAGGGCACCAAAATGGAGCCCTAGATGCCGCGCATCCAGCAGTGCACTCTGCCATCCTTGGGGAGGCCGGAGGCCACTGCGGCGACGAGTTCCGCGGCGGCCAGAGCATGGCTCCACGGCGGCACTAGTTACCGGACGCAAACGAGGAGGAAACGTGAGGCTTTTGTGCCCCTTCTCACCAGGAACTCGAAGGAGTCGACGGAGAGGCCGGGGAGGTCCGGCGACGCACTCGATGGCCGTGGCGGAGGAGATTGATGCGGCCGTCGCGTCGGAGGCTTGTAGCGACGACTCGCTCGACCGGGTGGCGCGTAGCGACGAGGTGGAGCTCCTAGACAGCTTTCCTCGGCGATGCGATGGCGATGGCCACGCGCGTGCACAGACGTGCTCCGCGGCGGCGCTCGGGCGGGGGTAGAATCCGGTGAGAGAGGGCAAGCGGTAGACCAGGCAGAGAGGGAATGTACGCAGGGCTCCCAGGCGTCTCTTTGGCGCTTGATACGGACGAGCGGGAGCTGATGCGTGGCCAGAAGAAGGAGGTGGCGGCCATGCGAGGCGCACGGCTCGGCCGTCCCTCCTTCTGGCAGAGGAGGAAGAAGACAAGGAGGCCAGCTGGGCTGGGCCAAGCCTCTGGGCCAGGTGGCCAGCTAGGTGGGCCTATTCCCTTTTCTAATTTCTTTCCTTTTCTGCTTTCTGTTTTATTTGTTTTGTTTTGCATAAAATAGAAAAACATTTTATAAAAATTCCAAAGTGGTTTATATGGACTTACATGACATATAACTAGCCACTCCCACTAGTTTGGAATTTTTAAATTCAATACATTTCAATTTCAATTCAAATAGCATTTAAATTTAATTTCCAAGCCTCTATTTGAATTTTTGAAAATTCCTTGGGCATTTGGTTGGACCCACAACACTTGAAATGTGTTCATGCCCATTTATAGGGTTTTTCAAAATCATCAGAGGAATTTTGGAAAAAGATTTTTGTCTGGCCATTTATTTAAATTCTTTTTGAGGCTTTTCTAAATCCCCAATTATTAAATAAAGGAAATTTAAACATGATGCCTTATTTCTAGAAATAAAAAGCACATACCAAAACTAGGGTTGTAACAGTCTCCATCTTCTTTCTTCAAAGCACCTACTATTGAGAGCAACTGTCATTATGAGTGTAATGTGCATTGTCCCAAAGTACCACATTGTCTTCTACATGATTGTGATATTACTCATTCTGAAATATTTATTTCTAGTCTCCTCTAAATCTCTGAAGGAGCTTCTGCATTTATGTTTTGCTTCACTCATGGAGGCTAGAGAGATACCACTCTAGTATGTTCAAGTCATGTTTATTGTGATCTTGTTTTGATTTTCAATAGCATATTATTCATTCTTGGTTGTTTGAAACTTTTCACTTGAATGAAGGATTGCTTCGTGCATTTTCTTTGGAGCATTGTTCCAACATTTGCTGGACTTGTTCGTAGTACATGCTTATATACATCTAATGAAGCAAAAGAGTTTGTCAAAGTTTACTTTGTTGTGTCTAGTTCGTTGAACTGAATTGCTTGAGGAAAAGAAATATGCTATGCTTGGGGGAGTTGATACGTCTCAAATGTATCGACTTTTCCAAATACTTTTGCTATTGTTTCGGCCTCATTCTTGCATGATTTGAACGAAACTAACCCGGACTGACAATGTTTTAAGCAGATCTATCTGCATGGTTTTCTTGTGTGCAGGAAAATTGATTTTGAGGTGTCCCGGAAAGTTCCAATAAAAAATAGAGAAAATCCGCGCACCGGGAGGAAAAAGATGTCATAATAGGGTCCAAAGGGGGGCTGACCCTGGCCCAGGAGGCCAGGTGGTGCGACCAGGCCCCTGGCCGCGCCAGGATGGCGCCCGGGTGGGTCCCACCCCCTCTGGTGCCCTACCTCGACTCCTATTTTTACCCGAGACCGACAAACCCCAGAATAGAAGTCGTTTTGCCAATTATCGTCGTGAAGCCGCCGCCACCCTCTGTTCTTCTCCGGGAGAGCTAATCTGGAGGCTGATTTGGCCTCCGGTGAGGGGAAATCGTCGCCATCGTCATCACCATGGCCACTCCATGATCCTTCCATGACTTCTCCTTTCATGTGCGAGTAATTCACTGCTGTAGGAAAAGGGGATGGTAGGGATTGGATGAGTTAGATCATGTAATAGTTCATCAGAATGTTGGGGGCATGTTGCCTATCATCTACTATGGTGTTTATCATTTTTCCCACTACTTTTTTCTCTTCATGCTTGTCACTTTGGGCCCGAGTGCCATGATTTCAGATCTGAACCCTATGTGTTTTCATGAATATATTTGTGTTCTTGATCCTATCTATGAGTTGTATGCACCTATTATAGTCCGGAACCGGCGATACCAAATGTTGACAACTTGGGACACCAAAGGGGATGGACTATAATTTGAGGATTCCATGTATCCATTTATTGTTAATGCTTTGTTCTGGTGCTCTTTGATAGGAGCACCTTAATCTCCATAAGTTCCTTTTGGCCCCGTTTGTAGCGGGATGGTATGACAAAAGATGTTATGCAAAGTTCTTATTGCAAGCACGCACAACTACCTTGGGATACATGCCTAATGTTTGATATTTTCCTAGATGATCATTGCTTTTCTGTGTGCCTTGCCCCAAGTAAATTACATGTTATCTCTCCTCCATGCAGCACCAAACCATCCATTCCCCTAGCCTACGATGTTTCTGCTGGTTACAAGTCACTTTACTTTTGCTGATTACTTTGGTTTCTTTGCCACCACTATTTCCGTTTCCACCATCACTTCCATATCACCGTTACTACTAATATATCGTTGCCAAGCAAGTATCTTTCATGTGCGGTTGAATTGACAACTCAACTATCAAAGATTATAAATATCCGTTGGCTCCCCTTGTGTCGAATCAATAAATTAGGTTAACTTACCCGCGAAGACTGTTATGATCCCCTACACTTGTGGGTCATCAGGACATCTGGCGTGTTTTCCCATGACAGTTGGCGCCCACCTTGGGGCCTACGTGCAAGAGTTTTGAGATCCCGGAGGGAATGCGACACAACATGGAGATCGCCACCGATCGGACAGCCGTAAGCCGGCGTAATTAGCTCTACACGGACATTGCTACTAAACACTCGGGAATGGATCTCGCCTACGAGGTCCCTGTTGGGTCGGTCCTTGTGTCCATCAATCCAAACGACAGATCTTTATCAATGTCGGCTTCGGTATGTATGTCCAGCCATGAGAACCGGTCTCCAAACAACGCCACACGTGCTTTAATCTGCTTCGCCCAAGAAACCCCCGGATCCGAGGTCCCGGCCAAGACCCCGCGCGAAGCCGATCTACAAAAACTTCTTATCGTTGGGTCAAGCCTTCATGAGAAAACCCTGCCCAGCCACGGCTACCAAGAATACCCAAAGAGCTCGCTCACGCTGCCTCCTACCACATTTCACTATCATAAATTTTCGAAGGGACAGGAAGAACGCGCAACGTGCCGAACGCTCTCGATCTCACACACTCCGGTGGTCCCCAGGTGGCTTAATTGGTCCGAGAAAATAATAACCTGGAGTTAAAACGACCATCCTCCACGGGTCGGCTCTCTAGGAACCCTAGACCTCGTGGTGGCACCTTAGGTTTACGCCTACACCCTGGAGAAGGTCCTTATGGACGGAGGGTGCAGCATAAACATACTCTACTTCAAAACATTCCAGGAGATGAGCCTAACCCGGAAGCAACTGCAACCATCCTCCACGGTCTTTCACGGAATTGTCTCCTGGAAGTCGGCTCATCCTCTGGGAAAAATATATCTCGAGGTAGCCTTTGGAAGCACCTCCAACTTCAGGTTGGCAATCTTTCCTTTTGAGGTCGTATAGTTTAAAAGACCTTATCACGCACTGTTCGGAAGGCCATTCTACACCAAGTTCATGGCTCACCCATGCTACGTACACCTTAAACTCAAAATGTTGGGTCACCGCGGCGTAATCACCATTGATGGAAGCCGAGAAGTCGCTACGGCCTGCGAAAAAGAAGACGCCACGTACGCAAAACAAGCGTGCGCGCAACTCGGACTTGAATTCTACAAGGAAAGGGTGGACCCGGCCGACCCGACACTGCTTAAGAAGCCGACTCCCGATTCCAACCCCAAGTTCGAGCCGGCGTAAGACTCTAAGAAAGTCGATTTCTTCCCAGGCGACTCCTCGAAGCAATTTATCACCAGGACATGATTACCTGACAAATAGGAAAGCGCGCTCATCGAGTTCATCCGTGAGAATCGGGACATCTTTGCATGGAAACCCTCAGACATGCCTCGCGTCCCGAGAGAACTCGCTGAGCACCACCTTAACATTGACCCAAAGATGAAACCAATCAAACAATTCCTCCGCCATTTTAATGATGAGAGAAGAGAAGCCATGGGGAAAGAGGTAGCCAGGCTCCTAGCTGCCGGCTTCATCGTAGAAGTATTTCATCCAAACTGGATGGCCAACCCGGTCCTGGTCCTCAAGAAAAACGGAACCTGGTGTATGTGCGTCGACTATACAAACCTCAACAAAGATTCCCCAAGGATTCTTGAAGTGGTATTTCCCTTCAGAGAATTCTTGGATTGACTTGGCACATGTTCACACATGTTTATGACTAAGAAGTCTATCATGCCTTGATGATCTGTTTATTTAAGAATAGTTATATCACTTTCATGCCCAATTCAATGTTGCTTTGTCGCTCTGCATGATTATGAAAATTATTGCTCTCTAGTTGGTCGTTTCCCAGTCTTTTGCTATCCTTCGCTCGCACTAAGCGGAATTCTGCTTGTGTATCCAAACTCCTTGTCAAACCAATTATTCCACTTGAGTCCACCATACCTTCCTATATGTGGTATTTAATGGACACCCCTAACTTAGACTTTCTTGTGCCATCTTGAAATTTTTTCAAAATCATCCCTTTTGTAACCGTACAAGCTCATGGTGCGGTGAGGGAAAATCAGTATCTACCATGCAAAAAATATTTTGACGGAAGTTTTAACTAGTCAAATTTATATAAAAAAAAGATAGTTACACCTCCCCCATACTTGATGATGGAATGAAATGGACCAAATGCTGCTAATGATACGTGGAATGAGAAATCTTCCTTCCATACTTGAGGCAAAATAAAAGGCACCATAGACCGTCAAATGATGTATGGAAAAGGGAACAAAAGTGTAAGCAAAAGAAATAATATGGTTGGAATGGGAGATATTGAGAGACCTTTACCGTTCACCGTTGATTGGAAAGTTGCACTTCTCAAAGCTACGGTTCGAGAGTCTCCCCTTCTTTATTCAGAGCACCATCTATTGAGAGCATAATTTTCATTCTTAGTGTAGCATGCATTGTCCCAAAGTACCACATGGTCTTCTGCATGATTGTGATATTGCTTGTTCTGAAATTCTTAGTTCTAGTCTCCTTTAAAACTCCGGAGGAGTTTCTGCATTTAAGTTTTGCTTCACTCATGGAGGCTAGCGAGATACTGCTCTGATATGTTCAAGCTATGTGCATTGTGATCTTGTCTTGATTTTCGGTAGCATATTATTTACTTTTAGTTGTTTGTGATTGATCACTTGAAAGAAGGATTGCTTCGTGCATTGTCCTAATAGAATTGTCTGAATACTTGCTAAACTCTTTTCGTAGTACATGCTTATATACATCTTATGAAGCAAAATAGTTTGTCAAAGTTTTATTTGTCGCATCCAGTTCGTTGAACTGAATTGCTTGAGGAGAATAAATATGCTAAGCTTGGGGGAGTTGATCGTCTCAAACGTATCTACTTCTCCAAACACTTTTGCTATTGTTTTGCCCTCATTCTTGCATGATTTGAACTAAACTAACCCGGACTGACGTTGTTTTCAGCAGAGCTGCCTGTATTTTTTATTGTGTGCAGGAAAATGGATTTTTAGGTATCTTGGAAAATTCCCAGAAAATTCAGGAAAAATCCACGCACCCGAAGCTTCCACGAGCCATAAGTGGGGCCAGAGGGGGCCAAAAGGGCTCCAGGCGCCCTGCTGGCGCGGCCCCACCCCTGGCCGCGCTGGCTGGCCGCCTGGGGGCCTCCCCCACCTCTGATGCCCTACCGAGGCCCCTATTTATTCTCATGACAGGAAAACCCCAGAACAGAAGTCGCCTTTCCAGTTTCCTTCGCGGAGCCGCCGTCACCCTCTGTTCTTCCTCGGGAGGGATAATCTAGAGGATGATTTGGCCTCCGGAGAGGGGAGATTGTCGCCATCGTCATCACCATCACCAATCCATCCTCCCTCCATGACTTATCTTCACATGTGTGAGTAATTCCCTGCTATAGGCAAAGGGGATGGTATGTATTTTGGATGAGTTTGATCATGTAATAGTTCGTCAGATTGTTGGGGGCATGTTTCCTATCATCTACTTTGGTTTTTATCATCTTTGCTACACCTTGTTGCTCTTAATGCTTGTCACTTTGGGCCCGAGTGCCATGTTTTCAGATCTGAACCACTTGTGTTTTCATGAGTATATCTATGTTCTTGATCCTATCTATGAGTTGTATGCACCTATTATGGTCCGGAACCGGCTATCCCAAAGGTGACAGCTTGGGAGACCAAAGGGGATGGTCCATAATTTGTGGATTTCATGTATCAATTGAGTTTATTGCTTTGTTCCTGTGCTCTTTGCCAGGAGCACCTTATTCTCCATAAGTTCCTTTTGGCCCCGTTCGTAGCGGGATGGTAGGACAAAAGATGTTGTGCAAGGTCTTATTTCAAGCACACACAACAACCTACGGGATACATGATATTTGCCTAGATGATCATTGCTTTTCTGTGTGCCTTGCCCCATGTTAGAATCTATTACATGTTCACTCTTATCTAAGAAGCGCCCAACCATCCATCTCCCTAGCCTACAGTGTTTTTAATCCCGCTGGTTACTAGTAGTTTGCTTTTGCCGTTTTACTTTTGCTGTCATCACTATCACTATCATATCACAGTTGCTATTAATATTTTGTTGAGGGTCATCAATATATGGGAGCTTCTCATTCTTCCATGTCCAAGTCCTTTGCTCGCTTCCATGGGTTTCAGTCAGAGATGATGGATTCACCTTTGGCTATTTCTGCACCGGGTTCCAAGATGAGCAAAGCTGTCAGAATTTCTGATGTGCAGATTCAAATCCAGGGTCTTCTTTTCTCAGCATCCTTGATCTTGCTTCCAAGTTCCGACATCGATGTCATTTTGGGCATGGATTGTCTTGTCAAGTACAAGGCCAAGATTGATTGTCCGTCCAAGACCGTGTTGCTGACGCACGATTCAGGCGCAGAGATTTGGTACAGTTGTCGCTCGACAGTGGGATCAGCACAGTTGTACGCTCTGAACGCTGGAGTTGCTCCATTGATCGAGGAGGACAGAGTTGTTCGAGATTTCCCAGACGTCTTTCCAGAGGAGTTGCCAGGTATTCCACCCGTGCGTGCTATTGAGTTCGTGATCGAGCTAGAACCTGGTACACGGCCGATATCTCGGCAGCCTTACAAGATGTGTCCGGAAGAGCTGATTGAGTTGAAAGAGCAGCTGGTGAAGCTTGAGAAGGATGGCCTCATTCGTCCGAGCACTTCTCCTTGGGGTGCCCCGTGTCTTTTTGTGAAGAAGAAAGATGGTACTAGTCGGTTGGTGCAAGACTACCGTGGTATCAACAAGAAGACGATCAAAAACAAGTACCCTTTGCCCAACATCAATGACTTATTTGAGCAATTGCATGGAGCAAAGGTGTTTTCAAAGCTTGATCTAAAGATGGGGTACCACCAGATTCGTGTCCGCGAGGAGGACATTCCTAAGACAGCCTTCCGCACTCGTTATGGACTGTACGAGTTTACGGTCATGACGTTTGGCTTTTCTAACGCACCTCCGACGTTCATGAGGGCCATGAACTATCTCTTCCAAGAGTGGCTAGATGTGTTCGTACTCCTCTACCTCGACGACATCCTTGTCTTTTCCAAGTCAGAGGCTGAGCATGAGGAGCATCTCAGATTGGTGTTGCAGAAGTTGAGAGATCACCAGTTTTATGCCAAGTTCTCCAAGTGTGAGTTCTGGATGAATAAGGTCAACTTCCTTGGCCATATCATTTCCTCAGAAGGCATTGCTGTTGACCCAGACAGAGTCCGGACGATTCAAGATTGGACTCCGCCGAAAAATGTCAAGCAGCTGAGGAGTTTTCTCGGACTTGCCAGCTATTGCAGGAAGTTTGTCGAGAATTTCTCCAAGATAGCAAAGCCGATGACGGAGTTGTTGTGCAAGGGCAAGAAGTACTCTTGGTCACAGGCTTGCCAGGCAGCTTTTGATGAGTTGAAGCTAAGACTGACCACAGCTCCGATCCTTACACCGCCAGATGAGTCACAGCCGTTTCAAGTGTTTTGTGACGCCTCGTTGAATGGCCTTGGCGGAGTGTTGATGCAGGGAAAGAGTATTGTGGCTTACACCTCCAGACAGTTGAAACAGGCTGAGAGGAATTATCCGACCCACGATCTTGAGCTGGCTGTAGTGATTCATGCGTTGGTTACTTGGCGACACCTCCTCCTAGGGAGGAAGGTTGATGTGTTCACCGATCACAAAAGCTTAAAGTACTTGTTCACGCAGCCTAACCTGAACTTGAGGCAAAGGAGGTGGCTCGAGACTATTACTGAGTACTCCGTGGATATTCAGTATACACCTGGCAAGGCGAATGTCATAGCCGATGCGTTGAGCCGCAAGGGTGATTGCAACAGTGTCCAGGTGCAGAAGATACACCCTGATTTGTGTGAGGCCTTTCGAAGGCTCAATCTTGAGCTAGTTCCAGCAGGCTATCTAGCCAACCTTGAGGTAGAGCCCACTATCCGTGAAAAGATTCGTGAAGCTCAGTCTGGTAGCTTGATGATTCAGAAAGTCAAGCAGGGTGTTTCCGCCTCAGTTCCGAAGTAGGGTTGCTTTTCAGTGCATAATGACGGCACCGTGATGTTCGAGGAGAGAGTTGTTGTTCCCAAAGAAGGAGGTCTCAGAGAGGTCATCTTGAAAGAGGCCCATGACTCGAAGCTGTCTATCCACCCTGGTAGCACCAAGATGTATCAGGACCTCAAGCAGAGCTTTTGGTGGACTCGTATGAAGTGGGATGTTGCCCGTTTTGTCTCCCAGTGTGATGTGTGCAGGAGAGTGAAGGCACCGCATCAGAGGCCTGCAGGGCTACTTCAGCCAATTGAAATTCCGGAGTGGAAATGGGACCACATTGAGATGGATTTCATCACAGGTTTCCCTTTGTCGCAGAAGAAGAACAATGCCATCTTTGTTGTCATTGACAATATCTCCAAAGTTGCCCACTTCTTCCCAGTGAAAGACTCCATTTCAGCAGCTCAGTTGGCGGATTTATACACCGCAAGAGTTGTGTCTTTGCATGGCATCCCCAAGAAGATCAGTTCTGATCGAGGCAGTCTTTTCACCTCCAAGTTCTGGCAGGCCTTCCAGAAGGCGATTGGTACAACAGTCTTGTTCAGTACCGCTTATCACCCTCAGACCAGTGGGAAGGTTGAGCGTGTGAACCAAATTCTCGAGGACATGCTTCGGGCATGTGTCATCTCGTTTGGCATGAAGTGGGAAGAATGCCTGCCGTATGCTGAGTTTTCCTACAACAACAGCTATCAAGCAAGTCTGCAAGCAGCGCCGTTTGAAGTCTTGTATGGTCGCAAGTGCAGGACACCTTTGAACTGGTTCGAGACAGGCGAGAGGCAGCTGTTCGGTCCAGATGTGATCCAAGAGGCGGAAGACAGAGTGAAGATTGTCCGAGAGAACCTAAAGGCAGCACAGTCGAGGCAGAAGGCCTATTATGACAAGAAGCACCGTGGTGTTGACTTCAAAGTTGGTGACTTCGCATACCTCAAACTGTCTCCACTTCGGGGAACTCACCGCTTTGGGATCAAAGGCAAGTTGGCTCCCAGATTCGTTGGTCCATTCCGCATCCTCGAGACTAGGGGACCTCTTGCGTTCCGCCTCGAGCTTCCAGACAGCTTGGCTATGGTGCATGATGTGTTCCACCTGTCTCAGTTGAAGAAGTGTTTCAAGCAGCCAGAGCAGGCAGTGCACTTGGGCGAGATCCAGCTCAGTGCGGATCTTTCTTACTCAGAGCGTCCAGTCCGTGTTCTTGACTCGTCCGAGCGCAAGACTCGCAACAAGACCGTCAACTTCCTCAAGGTGCAGTGGGCACATCACTCAGAGAAGGAAGCAACGTGGGAGCGTGAAGATCATCTCCGTTCTGAGTATCCTGAGCTTTTTCTTGCTTAGATCTCGGGACGAGATCCTATGTTGGTAGGGGAGAGCTGTAACAGCCCACATGTAACAAGCTAGCAAACACCATGTAATTTACTTCCTCTGTTGGACTTGTAACTTGGCATGGTGAATGTCTATGTCATTTCATGTGATGATTTAAATTGGCATTGAGATTGGAGTCATGTTGGGTTGTTTTCTTTTTCATCCAAAGTGGTTCAAGAAGGGCATTGGGGGAATTTTCCTTGTTGCGTGCTCACTCTTCTTGATCCCAATTTTGGCCTAGTCACTTCTTTTGCCTTTGCAAGGGTTTTAGAATCCTCAAGGTATTTTTGACTTCATCAAAAACAGAAGCTCTAGTTCAAAGTTATTTTGAAATTCAAAATGAGCTCACACTTTTGTTGTTGCAAAAAATACCCAAACCATTTTTAGAAATTCGGGAATAATGCAAGGATAATTCTACATATTTTTGTGGGATTTTTACACTTGTATTTCATCCAGAATTAACCCTTTTCCTTTTTCTGTTTTTGTAAATGGAAAAAGAGTCCAGCAGCCCCTCTTCCCTCTTCTGCTCCAAGCCTTGCCGGGGACCCAGCCCAGCAACCGCAGCTCCGCAGCCCACCTGGGCCTCCGCCAGCGAAGCGTTACGCGGGAGGCACCCTGGCCGCCCGATTAAGATCCGAGGGAGGGGACTCATCGCCTTTCCACCGTGGAGAGGTCCCCTCCCCCCTCTTCTCTCACACCGGCGGGCGGGCATCGACGTCGACGCCTGTCGACGTGGCTGGAGGCCACCCCTCCATATAAGCCGCCCCCTGGAGCCGCAGGAACCCCCTAGGGTTCCGTTTCCCCATCGCTTTCCCCCTCGCCGCCGCCGGGAGAGGCTCCCTCCTCCGCCCTGTTTCCGCTCTGTTCCGGTGAGGTCCCGAGCAATTCGCCGCCGCCTCGTGGTCTTTCCTTAATTCCTTGCTTCACGCCGTCGTGATGACCGTTGTTTGTGCGTTTTCCCCTTCAGAAGCGTGCCGGGAGGAGCAGGATGTCCCCGAGCCGTGGATCCCCGCCGCGGGCCGTCTTCCTCCTCGACGCCGACGTCATCGTCTTCTTCCTCTACGGCGAGGCTGGGACGCTCGAGGCGACCCATGAGGTGAGCTAACGCCCACGCCTTCACCCGTAGCGTTGCGTAGCAGTTCATCCACGGTAGCAGTAGGCCGTCTGCCGCGTAGTTCGTCGCCGGCGAGGAAGTCGTGATCACCGTGTCCGTGGTGCGTCTCGAACGACCTCCTGCGTGCTCCAGGAGTGTCCAGAGCGCGGTTCTGGTGCCAAAGGAGCCCCCTTGCCGCGTAGCTTCTTTGGTTTTCGCCGTGTCTGAACCCTGTGCGTCTTTGTCAGTCAGATCCGCCATGGGTTCAGGCGAGCATAGCATCCTCTCCGGTGAGGGCTAGGTCTCGTGCAGGGCACCCACGGCTACGTGGTACTGCCCTCTTTCATTTGCTGTCGACGCCGTGTGCAGGGAAGCAGTGTGCTCGACGCCGGCGTCATCTGAACTTGGCTGCGCCGCCTCGATTCAGTTTTGTTCAGAGATGCGTCGCCGCCGTCCTGTTCCCGGTTGGATTCCGGCGAGTAGAGGTCAGGGGTTGAGCCCTAGAGCACTCCTAGGCGTAGCTGGCACTGCAGGCTCGAGGTCGAAGGTAGCAGGAGACCTAGCGGTGGCTGGAGGCGGATGCGAGCTTCGCAGGAATTTGAGCTCGCGCCGAGTTTCAGAAAGCTGCTGTCTTTCTTCAGTTTGGACGACAGGGGACGAACACCTCACCTTGTGCGTGTTGGGATTATGTTCAGAAACACTTCGTAGCGCAGTGGTAGCGATCGTGGAGACGAGCGCTGCGTCGTGGGTTCGACTCCCAGTCGCCCCCCCCCCCAATTTTTTGATTTATTTGTGTGGCTGACGCCTGGGACCCGCTTGTCAGCGACCCAGGGCGCGTGGGCTGAGCCCAGTTTGGGACAGGGAGGCGATGTGGGCCGGATTCGGCCGAGAGCAGCCCACGGAGGCTGACTCCTTTTCTTTTTTTTTATTTCTTTTCTTTTTCTTTGATTTCTTTTCTGTTTAAATTCAAATTTGAATTTGCATCAAAATCCAAATCTGTTTTTGAACAACTTTCACATTCATGGGCATGCCTTATATGATTTTGGGGTAGCTTGAGATACTGAACCCCACGGTGAGGTCCATTTTTTCAGCTGGCCCCTTCTAAAAATTGAAGTGTGGTCATTTTGCAAATAAGCCCCTCTTTCTTCTTCTTTGTTTTTGTAATTTGGTTCAATTCTAAATTGCCCATGCCATATATGGTTTTTGGGTAGTTTTGCACAAGGAGTTGCATGGTGATGATGATTCCATCATCTGAACCTTTTTCAAAATTCAAGTGGTGCAATTTTGCACTCAGCCCCCTGATCTTTAGTTGAATTTACAACTGCACTTGCAAATTCAAATTGAGACATATCATATATGCTTTTGGGGTGTTTTTCTGCAAGGATTTCAGCAGTGATGTTTTCATGATGTGTTGTGCCACTTTTGAGACAAGTTGTGATCACCTGGTTCAGAAGCTTTCAGATCTGTCTGCCTGCAACATTTCAACTTCAGTGCATTTGAAATGTTGTTCATCTGATCTTTTCAAGTCTGTTCCAAGTCATCTTCTTTCTTCAAGTCAGCCCCTAGCATATTGTCATATGCACAGTGTCTGGCCTCAAACCTTTGTTGCTCCTTCCGGTGTGTCAATTTCACCGACACTACTCCATCTCCGGAATCATTGTTTTACCTTCATGTATTTAAATTCTTGTAATGCCTTGTTGTTCATGACATTCTATCATGTTATTTACACCTAAACTAAGGCTTAGACCAAAGCCATTACAATGTAAATAAAATGCATATGAAAGTGATGACTTGCCGTCATCACCTTCATTTAAACTTGACTAGACAGGGTCATACCATGTAAATAAAACTTGAACATGCCATCCTTGTTTGAGTTTGCATCAGTTGCTTACTTGTGTGTTTTCCTTGCCGGTATCTTACGTTAGCACCCGAGACTGACGAGGAGACTTACGTGGAGCTGTCCGACACCGAGCACGAGGGTACTGTGGGTGCTACTTCGACTACCTTACCAGGAAAGGGGGAGATCTGTGTCATTACTTTATAACCTTCTGCTCATGCCTAGCTTTAGATCTAGAACATTGTTGCTTGATCCTATCTACCTTATATGCCATGTTTAAACCTATACAGCCATGATCCCCACATCCCAGCAAACCGTTGTACTGCTAAGTTACCGCTGCTCAGCCATTGCTTAGTATGGATAGAAAACTTGCTGCTTACCCTATATGTTTATGGTTGGGATATCATGCTATAAAACAATTTGGTTGATATTTAATATTGCTAAATGATGTTAATTTATATTTGACAAAAGGTGGAAGGCTGGACTGTTCCCGTCTGGTGCTTTGTTCCATTTGAGTCACCTAGGACCCGAGTTCCGGGTATTGTGTTTCTTGACGAGCGTGCCTAATCTTGTGTGGGGTTTTATGGGGCCCCCTTGTCTTACCTACCTAGCTTCGTACAATTCCAGTGGTGGCCCGAGCTGATTTACATTTGCAACTGCGTGTGTGTTGGTAGGTACCCCAGCTGTTTTCGAAACAACCCGGGCCAGCGGAGACATTGTTTCTTTCGTTGGTCCACACTTGGCGAGCTAGGAGTTCCCTGAATATTCAGGTGTGCCTTACCGACCTTGGCCAGACGGTAGAGACCGATTCGAGAGCGTGGCCAGCTTTTGAGTTGGGTGTCAACTCACCGGGGGCCAGCCGGAGTTGTGCGATGTTAGTTAGAGGGACTCTAACGTTCCGGAGTTTCAGGCGCTTACCTAGCCAAGTGGAAACCGGGCGTACATGCGACGTCTATAATGGACAGTTGGTACACCCCTGCAGGGTAAATCTTTTCGAAAAGCCGTGTCCGCGGTTATGGACTACTTGAGACCTACTCCTTGTTCATAGAATAACATCAATGATAGTCATGTTATGAAACTTGACAAACCGTGTGCGTGCCTTGGTTGTCTTTCTTCGTCCAGGGGGACCGAGAGGGAAACGAGGTTGTGTTATGTTTGCGTAAGTAGGTGGATAGCCGACTTATGACACGCTGTCAACGAAATTCTTGGATCTCATCCATATTATGATAGAACGAGTAGCCACCATATATGCTAGTACGGCTGCAACCTGTCTATGTCTTTACCTTACCTGCAGCGTTAGTTATTCCGTAATGACATGTTCTCACACCCGTTTACATTTCTGTCTTTACCGCTTTGCCTGATCGGCCGCTGCAGTGGACTACTACCTCGACCCCAGCACCGGACGTTACTTCCTGGAGGTGCCACCGGAGGACGACGACGAGTACGAGTACCCCGATCAGTAGGATCCTATAGTTAGGCTCAGACGTTCCCGTGGGTGGATATTTATGTGTAGCCCTCTCTAGGGCAATTTGGATCTTGACCGTACCCGGTCCCTATTATGCTTCCGCTTGATGTATTGATGTATTGATGAGATGTACTCTGGATGATGTTATATTTAGACAGTGGCGTTGTATGCCCTGATCTATTTATCTATCTATATGTATTTCCTTTCTTATAGAGTTATGCTTATATACCTGTTGTCGAGAATCCGGCAGCGACACGAGTGCGAGTGTCGTGCGCCGGTGGCGTTTGATGCGCTTCTAACTCCGACCGGACGCGAAAGCGACTAGTTAGAGTTAGTACCGCATCAGGGGCCTTACAATATGTTTCAGGTGATTCCAATGAACCTAGCACTTGGTTCCTAGAATGGATGATTCAAGGGAAAATTATAATGTCTTCGGAAGAATTCATGGAAATTCTAAACATTCCAAGGCACATTGGAAAACATGAAAAGATTCTTATGGAGACAGATCTCACTGAAGCTCAATTTGCCACCTTGGTTGACACAGAGATCACTGCTGATCATATCCCTGAAAACATTCGCCCAAAGCATCTGATATTCATGTCCAAGACTTGGTTCTATATCTTGTCAAAATCTTTGATCGCTTTAAGTAATGCTTCGCAGGAATCAAATATATATCCTGAAGTTAGGCATGCAATCATGAAGCTCACGCATGGACTGGTGTTTGACTTTGAAGACTGTTTCCTTCGCAACTTGGTGCATGCTGCAGAACTCCCATTTACCCTGAAGCCATATGCTCCCTGGCTGCAAGCAGTCTGCAACTATGGCCCTAATGAAGACTTTGTAGCGCACCATCATCCGAAGCTTTTTACTCCTCAATTGTGTGACACTTTGGAATTCTTAAGGAAACCCAACGACATCTTTGCAACATATGTTGGTGTGCATCATGAAGTCAATACTAGGAATGTCTCAAAGAAATTCCAGAAAGAATGCCATCAATTTGAAGTTAATCTTCGGTTGCAGAAATTGCTTGAGAACTTCATTGAAGCAAATCAGCGCTAGATTCAATTCTTGGCAGATGAAGACAATCGTGTTGGCAAGATAGCACTAAACAACAACCAATACCATCGAGTGCTAAAGCGCCATTCCTGGAAAGGGCTGCGAAAATTCAATTCTGTCAAGGCTCTTCGCAAAGATCGACATATTTTTTCTCTGTTCATCATCACTAGCGTCTCCTCCTCTTTGTAGTGATAGTCATATCATGGTTGTCTATGCATCCCTCCAGATGGGATTGGATCTGGCTCCTGGTTTGGAGTTTTCTGAGGAGGTTCGACGCACTTGTTTCTCAACGGTGCACCCCACGTATGACTCGGGACATTTCACCATGGTTGTGGCGTTTGGAAGATATTCTTTCAAGCTCACGGAAGACTCTGCTACCGTAGTTTTGGAATCCATCACTGGTGGTCGATGTGATGCACTCAACGTATCCCTCTTGTGTGATCGTGTGTTTAGTTTCACGGTTGCCAACTAAAAGGTTGGTTTTCTTCTCACAGATCGCCACAAGTATGTCTCTCTAAAGTTTATTTGCTATTTTTATCTATGGAATTATGGAGGACCACGATTGATGTATGAGTTCAAGCTATGGCAAAAGCAATCTAAGGAGGAATGGACCTTGGTTTGTCCATACAAGAATAGAGCTTAACTAGGGCTTAATGCTATGCGTTCGGCACCTAAGAAATCTTCTATGAAGAGCAATACTTCCCAATCCAAGTCTGTTCATTTTGCCACTATAATTGATTATGATACTTGCAAATCTTATGGCATGCGGCTGCTTCCTGAGACTAGACTTGAATTGCTCGAGGCTAGCTATGATCTTTGTAACACCCTCATAATCAGTACAGTAATCACTACAGTGATTCCACTGTTAGTGATCATTACTGTTAATGATCAAGCTATGATCACCTTGGTCATAGCTCTGTCAATTTCCAACCCAGATAAAATTTTCAAATTGGGTAAACTATAAAACTTTCCTCCAAGAATTGTGGATGCATGTCAATCCACTTGATCATTGTTCAACCCAATCAACCTTAGTCATTTGCAGAATCCTAGGTCAGTGTTAATTATAAAACCAATAATGGTGGGTGATTAAATTGCCTTATAATATTAATATAAAAGCAATGTGGAATTTTGAAGTAAACCGTAGGTGTTGCAAGAACTTTTAGGTATTTTGTAAAATAGCAATGGATATTATACTAAAGTATTTTAGAAATATTATGGAATAAAAACTATTGTTTGGGGATTATTAAATTTTCATGGTAATTAAAATAAACAAGTGGGAATAATAGTTGATCCAAAAATTAAGGAAACAATTTTATTAAATACCAAATAATCAGTAGGTCACCTTAAAGTTATTGGGGTTTTTATTAAAGTGATTTGGTAATAATAAGGAATAAAAACAATTACTTAGTGATTATTAGTTTGCCAGGGAAATTATAATAAACATGTGGGAATTTTAAATGAACACAAAATGGTGCAAACAATTTTATAAAATACTTAAAAGTTAGTAGATCAATATGCCATGGTTAAGAATATTTATTATAATATTTAACTATCTTAAACAATTGAAACAGTAGCTAAAAGGCCCCCATTTAACCCTTTAAAATATATAACAAAGTTAAAATGATTTTTGTTTGGGCTCAATAATAAGCAACACAAGTATTGGGTCCATATCCATATTTTACAAAACTCTATTGGTAGCTAAACTTAATAAAGCAGAAAGTAAACAAATAGAAAAAGAATACAAAAATGAAAACCCCCTAAATCCCACCTGGGGCGAGGCCCACCCCGGGCCCAGCCCCTCTCTCTCTCCTTCTTCTCCCCTCCACCTACCTCCTCCCCCACCACGCACGGCAAGCAGTGCAACCATGGCCACTGTGGCCATGCCGGCCCCCCCTCCACCTGCTCCCTTCCCCCTTCCCCCTCTGGAAAAGGCCGAGGGCCGCCATCCCCCCTAGCCCTCATCTCCCCCTCCTCCTCCCAGCCCAGTTCTTCCCCCCTCTCTCCTCTGCGTGCTCCCCTTCCCTCACTCGAGACCGCCATGGCCAAACCTCCATAGCCGTCGTGGGCATCGTGCTCCCGGAGCTACTGGAGCTTGTCCTAGAGCCCACACGTCCACAAATCCGTCCACCCCATGCTTCAATTCGACTGGAGCTGCCCCAAATCGCCGTCTCCGATGACATCATCCGCCACGGCCGCCGATGCCCCCCCTCTCCGATTCACCATCGTTGATGCGCCTGGGCCTTCCTCGACCACTGCATCACACTTTGGGTGAGCCAGGATCCACTTTCCCCCTCATTTTGCGCAAGACGTTGAGCCCCCTGTCGACGACCCCATCTACGTGTGCTCTGGCCGCGCCCCCTACTAGCCATGGATGGAGCACGGCTCCCATACGCCCGTATTGCGCTGGCCTAGCGCTCGACGCACTCTAGCCACGCCCTGTTTGTCCACGCGCACGCCAGCCCCCCCTCTGGTCGCGCCCTCACGTGCTCTCGCCCAGCCACACCCATGGACCCACCCGTGCGAGGCCGCCCCTGTGTGAGAGCACCACTTGTGCTCGCCGTGTACTGACCGCATCATGGTCGCCCTTGCTGTGCCCCGCACGCGCGCTCCTCGGGCGTGGCCGCGCTTCCCTGGCCGGAATAGCCACGTCGGCGTGCTGCGACTTGTCGCCGCTGTTCGCCATGGCTGCCCCCTACTAATTAACACGCGTTAACAATAAACCCCCATGTGACTTACAAGTGGGTCCAGCCCCACAAATCCTCTCTGGATTATATTAGGAGAGATAACTGTTAGACCCAATGACAAATGGGGCCCCATTACCTATTAGAGTAAATAAAATGAGATTAATTAGATAACTGGCTATGACATGTGGGCCCCGCCCATTTAAATATCCACTAGATTAATTAAACTAGTTAATTATAACCTGTGCCTATGACATGTGCGTCCAGGGGGGTTTAAATAAATAAAATGAATTTATAAAACATGTGAGGCTGACATGTGGGACCCCCATGTCAGGTTTGACTGGTCAACCACTGTTCTGGATAATGTTTGAATAAATGAATTAGTGTAATTCAGAAAATCATTTAAATTGATTTAAAACTTTAAAATTCAATATCTTTTAAACCGTAACTCAAATCAAAATACTTTATACATGAAAGTAGATCATAAAAATGTGTAGAATAGTAATACGCTATCCGTATGTCTAGCACACCCCTCTAGCATGCCGAAAATGGAACCGTCCCCCTCCGGTACCGTTAGTCCAATAATTGCCCGATACCGATAAAGTACCCGGATGAATTTATTTCGAACACGAAAGTTGTTCGGAATAGATCAACTAACCCGGATACACCACCCACACATGTGTCGGATGTCCACGACACCTCCGGCATGATATCTCCCCCTCCGGACACCTTGTCCGATAATCACCGGTACTGACGAATCATCACCGGATAAATTTCCGCTCCAAGCTAATCACCTAGTACTACGTTAGATCACCGTTAGCTTTGTATCTGCTATGTCATATATTTGTATTGCTATTATTATTGTGCATTTATTGTTTCTCCCCCCTCTTTCTGCCGATATACGTTGCGACCGCTGCCGATGCTTCCCCCTTTGATCGACTACATCGTCGACGACCGTGTACCCCTACCGTCGAGCTTCTAGGCAAGCAGAGCCATTCTCTTCCCCAGATATCTCCTATCTTTCCGTACATTTCTTGCACTAGGAATTGTTACTGCTTCTACTACGTTGCAATCCTATTCAATTGCATAGCCTGCTTTTGTCGCCCCTTGATGTACGTTCCTTTAATCCTATGCTGCCTATTATTACTTATGCATTATTCAGCAGTAAACCCTGCGCATTGTTATCTAGGTTTAGAATAGAGGGTCGTGATCACTTTGGGAGTGATCGCGGGAACGATATATCAAAAATGAAACAGGTACGGATCAATGCAGACACCCTAGGGAACCTACAACGGCGAGACTCTGCCGAGTCGCTTCGAGTGTGACTTACGAGTGGAATGGAATCGTATTTCACTCTCGTCGGCTCAGTAGCGTAGCATCACCGGGATGTTATGAGGTTTACCTCTTTAGTTCATTCCGCTGATGTCTCTGTCAAACCTCTTTAAGTGTGTCATCAAGGGTGATACCTCCTGGTTTCACTTAATGGTAGGAACTCGAACCAACTGGTGTCCTTAAAGGTAGGAAGTCAGGCGACCCAACGGTGCCCGCGAGTGGTATTGCGACGGGACGACAGGGAGGGTACCACCAGTGTACCGATGTGCTTGGACCCTGATCGTTGGCCGCGAGAGTTACCAAACCACGAAAGTCGAGCTCCTCCAGGAGCACACGCGAGACAAGGTAAGGAGATGGTTCACCCTGTTGGTAACCACAGTGACTTGGTGGGACGACGGGGCAGGCACCGATGTACTGGTGTTCCTGGCTGCTGTCGTTGTCCGCGGGTCAGTTAAGTCGAGGCAACGATAACGGTTGGCACACAGGTTAATTAAAATGATAAATGGTTCAGTGAATGTCTTGAGTTGGCTATATGCCATGTACGCACTACCTACCCGTGGGAATTACGAGTTATGGCTCCTCTGCTTCGTAGTGTCGTCCGAGGACTCTTCAGACGTCCGTAGTACCGCGGCCTGCGCCGGGAAGTGGTGTTGTCTTATTTGCTTGCGCGGTGGTGTCTTATTTGGATTTGCTTCAACTTCACTGGCCAGCCACGCACCGTGCAGGAGTACGTTCGAGTTGGGGTCCAAGGCCCGGCGTACTTAGGATTTAGACCGGCGGATGGCCTCTCTATTGAGTTTGAAAGATGGGCTATGGAGTGTCGGATAGCCTCGGTGGACCGTTGCCTAACAAGGTTCCCGCCACCCTGGAGATCCGTGCGTGTAGTGTAACACAAGTGCACCCCTGCAGGGAAGATTAATCTATTCGAATAGCCGTGTCCACGGTAACAGGACGCTTTATGCTGAAGCTGGATCTTACCACTACAAACTATTATTATTAAACTGTATGGTTCCGAGTTTTCTTCCTCGCTGGGATGTCGAGGAGGTGAACTCGGAGGCGTTGTTAAATTATGATTACAACTTATTATTATACAATGCTGCAGCAACTTCTGCTGCATTGTTACTTTCTTTACTGTTCTATTAACTGTTGGCTGATTTTTACCTCATGCTGCAAGACTCGTCGGAAGATGCTAGTCTTCGTTAGTCCTAGCTTCTTACCTTTGCTCTGGATTTGTGTCTTCCAGTCCACTATATATAGCCTCTTCTTTCGGTTGATACAATGCATAATGCTTAGTAGCGGACGTAAGTCTCGCGGGTATGCTAGATACTCACCTACTTTATTTTCACCTTTATTTGTTTTGCCTGATCGGCCGCTGCAGTCGACGTGGGAGTCCAGGAGTAGGAGATCCCCGATGCCGACCACTGCAACATGAAGATCCCCGATGCCTTCCACGACGTCGAGTTCCCCTTTGACCAGGGGTAGTTCGGAGGTTCCCAGGAAGGAGGCCTCGCCTTTTCGATCGTTGTTGTTTTTGTGCTAGCCTTCTTAAGGAAGATCATGTGTACCTTGTGTCTGTACTCAGATACTTTTTCTTCCGCTAACTTTGTGCTTTCGAGCTGTTGTATTCGAGCCCTCGTGGCCCCTGGCTTTTATTAAACAGCTTGTATTATTTTATTTGTAGAGTTGTGTGGTGATATCTCACCGTGAGTCCCTGATCTCGATCGTGTACCTTGCGTGTATGATTACAGTACACGGTCTGATTTTGGGGGCGTCACAATCTTCTCCAGGATGAGTGTCCTCCGCAGTCTCCGGTATCGGAAGTTCACCGGACGATGACCCTGTCGAGACCCGGGGTTAGCGTATGCAAGACTCGCTACAACACAATCATATGGAAAGCCGAGAACCATACCCACTTGTCTAAGCAGACAAGGCCAAGCACAGAACGTTCTCGGAAAGCATCGAACATGAGGGGCATCCCATCTAGGCCGGATGATCAACTGAGATGGGTCCTCATCGTCCGCACACAAGTCTAAACTATATGGGTGGTGAACTCCCATACTCATAGACAAGTCACCTTAACCATACCATCGATTGTATTATAACCCTTACATAGACTTACTCCACCCCGATCACTTAGTCGGGGTCTAGGGCGGGATCAATCATACATCAAAGTGTGCACGTGACGTAGTCACGAACAATCGCATCGCGATTCCCCAAGCTGCGCACATTTAAGGGCCACTTGGTGTATAAAAGACCGCCATCCAAATCACAACTAAGGTCTCGAAAACCCATACTAAGACATGCATGATATAATCATACACGCAGCACAGATGTGTATTATGAACAACAGGTATCATTTCAATTCTCTAAAAAGTTTACATCTTTATTGATAACTCTTACAGAGTGCACACAGAGATCACGAGACCGTGATCCAACATTACAACAAGCATGCGGAAGCAAAGTAGGTCTGAGTACAGACAAGTTTAACAAATGGCTTAGACAAGCCTTATTTATAAACAAGCTCTTCACGAGGGAACCAGACTACTGACTAGGACTACACTAGCTTGGTCTTCAGTCGTCGAGCTCGAGGAAGAATCCACCTTCGGGGTCAGTGGATTCATCTAAAACATAGAATAAGAAAACGTGAGTCAAAAGTCGTACTCAGCAAGACTTACGTAGGAGCTATACTACTCATGCACATGTATCAAGGTAAGGGGAGGAGGGGTTCATAAGCAGAAGTGCCAGCTTTGACTTAGCTAGTCTTGAACTACGAGTACCAGACTTGAGGTAAGAAGCGTACACCAGTCCACTACATGTCTCCAACCAATTAACCCACTATGGTGCCTTCCTGGACTTCCCCACGAGAAAGCACGCCATAGCACTCACGCTTATCTTGGAAAGTTTTATAAGTATCCAGTTCAAGTTGTCTAATAATCAGGCACAACTTTCCAAGTAGTCCCTTACCGTCCACGCGCCTATTCGAATAGTTTATTAACCCTATAGGGGTGTACCGCTACACACACATGACCATCAGTTACCGCCTTTGGCCTCGACACTATTCAAGGGGTGTCGGTGAGGATGATCACCACAACTGTTACCTCATAGCCTATCGTGAACCCGGCCGGTTTACCGAAATGGACCCAAACCTACCAGAACTCCGTTGATGTGTGTGTGGTGCATAAGCCGGTCTCGGTTGAGCCGTTCTCTCACTTAGCAGCCAGGCCACAAACCTACCAGAACTCCGAACTACTGCGACATTTGGACATCGAAAGGGATGAATTAGTAGGTTGAGAGGGGTCAGTGAGCCCAATGTCTGGTTGTACTCTTCATCTTGGATCACCACACAAGAACTCGGACTTAGGGCGGTGTTCAACGAGACAACCAACTGTGTACTCCTACACATCCTCTCATCGTTCACCTTGTATTAGGGTAGATTCACCAACACATTTCCACCATCATCAACATGATTGCTACCATCCCGACTGACATAACAGTATCAACATTGTATCACTCTAAGCATGTAATAAGCAGTAACAGTTGCGGGGGCCACATGATATCAAACAACTCCTACATTTGCTAGGATTGTGGTTTTCTTACTACTGTGACAAATGATAGGTCATGCAAAGGAATGGGTTCATCTCTGCGGTAGAAACGTAGCATGGTAATCATCCTAAACAATGCATAAGCGAGACTGAGAGGGAAGTGGGATTTTATCGACCTGATAAATGGGGGTTTGCTTGCCTTGCTGATGAGGGTCGTACACGGTATCTTCAACGGAGGGGGTGATCTCGGGTTCCGGCTCCACTAATATCGAAACAATAATAAGATAATGCTCAAACACATGAGTTGAAGGTTGAAACTTTATGTATGTGTCACTGATGTGTGAGTTATTCCATTTAAAAGGAGTATATTGCAAATGAATTGCAAATTCAAACTCCATTTGATTTATCGATGAATTTCAAATTCATTTGAATCCATGAATGTTCATTTGAAATGGTTGAGCATGAAGTGATGTTGTAAAGGTGAGGTAAAGTCTCTAATGTGTGGATGAAACCACTTAAAAGAAGTGTGTTGCAAAGTCATTTGCAAAATCACTCCAAATTTGAATTTTTAAAGGATCCATATGCACATATGCCACTGTTCACCCATTTTAAAATGGTCAAACATGAAAAAAAAGTCCATATTCACAAACCTTATATTTTTTTGATAATTTTAGACATATTACTTGTCCAATTTGCAGTTAATATGAATTAGTTATGAATTTCCAAAGTTTGGGCTATTTTCTTTCATTTTATGAATTAATTTTAAATCATTTAACCATTACTATGTCATCATGAGGTCAGCATGACGCAGGGGGCCACTAACAGAAGATTCCCACCTGTTATTCTCTCTGTTGTTAATTAAAACAATTTAATTAGAATTAAACTTAAACAGGGGGGATTAGCAGGGCTGGGCCCACATGAAGTGCCACTGCCAGGTGGGGCCAGGGGGTTTAATCACAGGGTTAGGGCGCTAATGAAGGGGCTCGCCGGCGGAAACACTGTAGACGGCCGGAGTTCATCGGGGCGGTGATTCAGGCCACGGGAGAGGGAATGGAGGCCGTGGCTGGGTTCCTGGTGCTCCCGCGCGTTGATTGGTGGTAGCTGGGGGTCACGGGGAGGTGCAGAGGAACGGTGGTGTGTGCTCCGGCGGAAACAGAAGAACGGCGAGGTCGAGGACGAAGCTAGAGGGAACGGTTTGAGCTGGGACTTGGCGCGTTCGAAAGCTAGTGGAACCAGGAGTCAAACACGCGCATTGGGGCAACGCTAGGGGCACGAGAGCTTGCGCTGCGTCGACCATGGCGGCGGCAGAGCTCTGCTCTCATGGTGGATTTGGCTAGAGGAGCGGGGAGCTGCAAGGTGAGGGGAAATGGTCACCAGACCACAGGGAGCACGACGAGGCAAACAGGAGAGGTGGGGAGGCTTTAACGATGACGAATCGAAGAACTCGAGCTTCGGCGGCCGACGGTGATCCGATGAACCTAGCGTCGCATCTGGTCCAAATTAATGCGCCTCCTTCTTCTAGTCGATGAAGCCGATGACCGCGAGCACGGGAGACATCTTGGGCGGGGATCCAGCTCACGGTGGCCACGGTTTCCAGCGTCGGCGAACTGCAGTGGCGCACTATGGTCGAAGGGGAAGAGCGGCAGAGAGCGAGAGAGAGTGCCGCGAGAGGGGGAATGAACTAGGGCGTGTGCAGGCGTCTCCGTGGCGCGAGGATAGGCCTCAGGGGGGCGTGGAACGTCGTCGGCGTCGCGGTGGCAGTCGCTGCCGCCAGCATGCTCGACAGCGAGGTGCTTCGGGTAGACGACAGGGGAGTTTGGCAGGCTGGGCCTGCTAGGTGGGCCTGGGGCGATGAGTTGGGCCAGTTCCCAGGTAAGTCCTCCTTTTCTTTTTTTTTCTTTTCTGGCATTTTTTTTGCTTAGCTAATTAAATAGCTAGACAATTTTATAAATGCCCCAAATTTTATATGGCCTCAAAATAAATATAGCTAGACACTTATAAAGTTTGGACATTTTTAAAAATTCAAATAAATTGAACTTTAATTCAAATAGGGGTTTAAATTTAATTCCATGTTCCTGTTTGAATATTTGAAAAATCTATGAGCATGGGTTTGAATCCAAATCACTTTATATGTGATCACACTCATTTATGAGACTTTTCAAAAATGCAAAAGGAATTTTTGGAGCAACTTTTATTCTGGCCATTTGAATTAAATTCATCTAGGGGTGTTCTCTTTCCCATTTCAATTTCTTTTGAAATTTTTAACATGAATGCAATGTGAGACTTGATCCTAGCACATACCTAACTTGGGGTTGTGACAACTCGCCCCCACTCAAAAGAATCTCGTCCTGAGATTCAGAAGTCTGCGGGAGGAAGGAGGGGTAATCAGCACTGAGGCGGTCTTCTCTTTCCCACATGGCTTCTTTCTCAGAGTGGTGTGACCATTGCACTTTCAGAAAGTTAATCTTCTTACGACGAGTGACACGCTCTGCTGACTCAAGAATACGAACGGGGTATTCTTGATAATAAAGGTCATCTTGGAGATCAAGCGCTTCATGGTCGACTTCGCGGATGGGGTCCTTGAAGCAACGCCTGAGTTGTGACACATGGAATACATCATGTACTCGGGAAAGGTGCGGGGGTAGTTCAAGTTGGTAGGCAACTTCTCCACGTTTAGCAAGAATGCGGAAATGTCCAATGTAATGTGGGGCCACCTTGCCTTTGATACCGAAGCGGTGGGTTCCCTTCAGAGGGGTAACCCGAAGGTAAGCCTTCTCATCCAGATTATAGTTTTTGTCAGATCCCTCTGTTAGGTATGTGCTAGGGTTAGCTAGTGCCTTTGCATCATGTCAAAATTTCAAAAAGAAATCTTGGAAATCAAATTCAAAATCAAAATGGGAGAAGGAACACCCCCTAGATGAATTATTTCAAAAGGCCAGATAAAAATCTTTTCCAAAAATTCATGTTAGACTTTTGAAAAGTCTTATAAATGAGTGTGATCACATATCAAGTGATGTGGGACCCACCCCATGCTCATAGATTTTTCAAATATTCAAACAGTACCTTGGAATTAAAGAAATACCCCTTTTTGATTTAAAATTCAAATCATTTGAATTTTAAAAATGTTGAAAGTTTATGAGTGGCTAGTCTATATTATTATGAGGCCACATAAAAGTTTTCAGCATTTAATAAAATGGTTTGGTATTTTTATCAGAGCCAAAACAAATTACAGAAAAAGAAAGGAAAGATTAAACAGAGAGAAAAAGAAAAGGCTTACCTCTCGCCTGGGGCGAGGCCCACCTCTCCAGCAGGCCCAGCCCACCCGAACCGTTCTGTCGTCTTCCTCCCGCGCGTCCAAGCAGCTCCGTGGGAGGGCGCTGACGCCGTGGACGCCACCGCGACGTCTTCGACCTTCCAGACCTCCCCGTGCCATCTTCTCGTGTCCTGGAGAACCGCCTTGAAGCCGTGCATCGTTTCCCCCTCCTCTCTCGTGCTCTCCCTTCCTCTCCTCGTTTTCCCCTTCTTCTCCGAGAGCAGCCGCTGCTCGCCGTCGCAAGAATTCGCGGCCACCGTGCCCTAGAGCTTGAGCCAACGTGTCCCTCGTGCTCCTCATCGACGACGACCCCAAGATGGAGAAGATGGGCGCCTGATTGATCTCGTGGACGACGCAAGCTTCATCGCGACCTCGCCGGACCCGCAACCTCGCCGTCTATGATTCGCCGTCGTCAAGCCTTCCCCGCCTCCATCGACTGCGCCGCTGCACTCCCTGCGTTTGGGTGAGTGTTTCCTCTAACCTAGCCGTCCCCTCTTGCCCTCTGTCACCGTTTGCTATGGTCGCCGGAGTACCAAGCCGCCACGGTCGTCATCGGTGAGCAACTACTATGCAATCAACCTCGCCGTCTTGTCCTTCACCTCCGCCTTGATTTCGTACGTCGAACGCACCCACCAGCGGCTCAAATGTTGCTCTGTAACGAGATCCACCCCGAGCCCGTGCCACGGCCGCCGCGGAAGGTCGTCGCCGGCGTCACTCCGGTGCTCCCCTGTGGCGTTGCTCTGCACCAGTCGACGCGGGCGTCCACGAGCTTTCGATTGCTGCCTCCTGCGCATCAAATGGCCCACGGCAGCCCCCTCCCCGTGCAGCGCCGCCGCACTGGTGGCCACCGGCGGCTAGCCGCCGGTGAGGCCTCTGTCATTAGGGGTTAAACCCCCCTACTAATTGACCCCAGGTCAATGACAGGTGGGGCCCCCAGGCACTTAACCCCCTGGTTAAGTTTAAACCGGTTTAATTAACACATGTGACACTGACAACCCTGGCCCACCAGTCAGACCCCCCCCCCCCCACGTCAGCATGACCACATGCTGATGCAATAAAACGTTTTAAATGAATTTCCAAATAAAAAGAAATATAAATAATTCCAGAAATTCCAGAAAATACCCCAAACTTTGGAAATTCATAGAAAATTCATATTAACTCCAAATTGGACAAATAATATATGAAAAATGATCAGGCGAAAATTCTCTTTCCAAATATGCAAATTTCAACTATGTTTGAGTTGTTTTTAAAATGGAACCAGTAGCATATGTCATTTGGTTTATTTGAATTTATTTCAAATTCAAATCAATTGAGTTTGCAACTTGGACCATGGATTTAAGCTATAATTCAACCACACTTCAGAGACATATCATACACTTTTGAAGTTGATTAAAAATGATCAGACTATGTCACATGTAACTTGGCTAAGTTGAATTCAAATGTGGATTTTGAATTTGCATTTCAAATGCAATATATTCCAGTTAAATGGAATTGCCTCACACATCAAAACTTATACTTCAAGCTTTAACATTCATTCATGTGCTTGAGCATTGCATTCATATTGATTGCTACTTCGTGCTTTGTTTGTCGAGTAGAGGTGGAACCGGAGCAAGAGGTCACCCCCTTCGCTGAAGATCCAGAGCCCGAACCTCGTCAGTAAGGCAAGCAAAACCCCATTGATCATGTCGATAAAATCCCACTTCCCTCTCATGTCTCGCTTATGCATTGTATAGGATGATCACCATGTTACGATTCTACCGTATAGATGAACCCATTCCTTTGCATGACCTATCTTTTGTCACAGTAGTAAGCAAACCACAATCCTAGCAAATGTAGGAGTTGGTTGATATCATGTGGCCCCTGCAATGTTACTGCTTATTGCATGCTTAGTATGATACCATGTTGTTACTGTGATGTGAGTCGGGATGGTAGTGATCATGTTGATGATGGTAGAAAAGTGTTGGCGAATCGACCCTAATACAAGGTGAACGATGAGAGGCTGTGTAGGAGTACACGGTGGGTTGTCTCGTTGAACACCGCCCTAGTACGAGTTCTTGTGTGGTGATCCAAGATGAAGATTACAACCACACATTGGGCTCACTGACCCCTCTCAACCTATTAACTCATCCCTTTCGATGTCCAGATGTCGCAGTAGTTCGGAATTCTGGTAGGCTTGTGGCCTAGATGCTAAGTGAGAGAACGGCTCATCCGAGACCGGCTTATGCACCACGCACACATCACTTGGGTCCACTTCGGTAAACCGGCCGGGTCCACGATTGTGGTAGCCAACCCAAGTAGGCGGCTTTCTCGGACTAGATCGGCTATGAGGTAACAGTTGTGGTGAGCATCCTCGCTGGCACCCCTTGAATGGTGTCGAGATCAAAGGCGGTAAATGATGATCATGTGTGTGTAGCGGTACACCCTTGCAAGGTTAAAAAAACTATTCGAATAGCCGCGTCCGCGGTTATGGATTACTTGGAAAGCTTAGCTTGATTATTAGATAACTTGAACCGGATACTTCTAAAACACACCAAGATAAGAGTGAGTGCTATGGCGTGCTTTCTCGTGGGGAAGTGGAGGAAGGCACCATAGTGGTGTATTGGTTGGAGAAAGTAGTGGACTCGTGTACGCTTCTTACCTCAAAGTCTGGTACTCGTAGTTCAGGATTAGCCAAGTCAAAGCTGGCATTTCTGCAAGTGAAACCCCACCTCCCTTTACCTTGATACATATGCATGAGTAGTATAGCTCCTATGTAAGTCTTGCTGAGTACGCCTTTGTACTCGTGTTTGCTTAATCTATGTTTTAGATGACGCCACTGACCCCGAAGGTGGCTTCTTCATCGAGCTGGACGACTGAAGTTAAGCTAGTCTAGTCCCAGTCAGCAGACTGGTTCCCTCGTGGAGGGCTTTGTGTTTGAATAAGGCTTCTTAAGCCACTTGTTAAACTTGTCTGTACTCAGACATAATTTGCTTCCCTTCTGTGTTGTAATGTTGGATCACATGTATGTGATCTCTGTGTGCACTCTATAAGAGTTATAAATAAAATGTACACTTCGTAGAGAATTGCAATGGTACCTACTGTTCATACAAGGCATGTGTGCTGCGTGTATGTTTATAACATGCATGTCTTTGTATGGGTTTTCGAGACCTTAGTTGCGTTCTGGCTGGCGGTCTTTCATACACCAAGTGGCCCTTAGATGTGCGCAGCTTGGGACATCGCGATGCGATTGCTCGAGACTTCGTCTCGTGCACACTTTGTGGTATGATCGAGCCCGCCCTAGACCCCGACTAAGTGATCGGGCTGGAGTAAGTCTATGTAAGAGTTTTGAGATAGTCGGTAGTATGGTTGACGCGACTTGTCTTTGAATATGGGAGTTCACCACCCATATCATTTGACTTGTGTGCGGACGATGAGGACCCATCTCAGTTGATCATCCTGCCTGGATGGGATGCCCCTCACGTACGATGCTTTCCGAGAATGTTCAGTGCTTGGCCTTGTCTGCTTAGACAAGTGGGTGCGGTTCTCGGCTCTCCATATGACTATGTCTTAACTGTACTTGCATAAGCTAACCCCGGGTCCCGACAGACTTGGTATCAGAGCAGGACTGAATGTAGGACTAGTAGCCTTGACCGAAGTCGAGTCTAGCATTCCATAGTTATATAGTTACTCTGGGTATATAAGGGAACAACGTAAGGCTTCTTTTTCTCCTTACCCCCTTCGTTCTGAGTTCTGAGTCACCCTCATCTTATTCTACGGGAAGATAGGACTAGGCTCTCCTCTGTCTGATTAGCACATCTCGTTGATTGCTTCCTTATAGCCGTAGGAAAGTTGTGTCAGGTTTTCCTAGCATTGTTATAATGCTGATTTCTTACATCATATTATATAAGTGTTGTTTTCATGATTGAAAGAAATTGTCATTTCTTACAATTACAACCGTTATGCTGTCCGAGTCATTCCAGGTTTATCTCATAATCTGATGCATTTGCAAACTCCTTTCTATTTCAGATGGCAGATCTTCCCCCTCGGCAGATTGTTCGTTTGACCAGGTGCCTTGGTGTGCGTGGCCATCCCGCCACGTTGATCGAGATGATGTCCTATGTGGGATATCGATGGTACCCTGAGTACACCATCGAGGAGCAGTTCCACGACTTCAACCAGACGCAGTTCCACTGCATTGTCCGGATATATCCGCACCACGTTGGAGTCACCCAGCCTATCCACTTTGGACATGGCATTGGCGTTACCGAGAACATGGCTGTGCAGGATGCTGCATATTCATGTATTACCCTGCTGAGAGAGGAGCACACCATGCTGAGAGAGACTTCATTCCACTATATCCCTGCTGCACTTCCAGGAGAACAGGGATATTACACCGGACTCTACTCAGATCACTCTGCAGAGGATCCAGCACTTCAGGTGACTGCTAGGTTTGCTAGTGACAGAGATCGTGATGCACGCGCTCTCCGTTTTGAGCTCCACGCCACCCGTGTTCGTCTGTACCGAGCACTGACGCTCTTGGTACCCTTTGTGAGCGTGGGATCAGTTGAGTTTGATGCGATCTACCCAGTGAGGACTCAGATGCCTTCTCGAGTTGCTTGGCCCGAGATTGGAGGCATTTTTCCACCCCGTGGTCCTTTGCTTCCACCCTACACTGGAACTAGGCCCCATCCTTGCCCAAATGGATATCAGGGTCCACAAGCCTCCGTGTTTTCCGATGGTCACCTCCAGCTACCGGGATACGCGGGTAACTTTTATGAGGACTACTATGGAGATGGAGATGAGTGAGACCGCCTGTGGTCTTACTTAGTGATGATGTAGTAGTATCCTAGTATATTGTAAGCAAGGTGTCTAAGTTCCAGCGGCTTAGATAAATAATGTATAGGAAGTCAGAGTGCCTCTGAAGGATGTATCATCTTCATCACGTTTGTATTAGCTTAGTGCTTGTACTAAAACGATGTATCGTTTGTATGACAGCTTGTGAATATATGGCTTGTATGCTTTATCACCATGTTGTCAAGATGATTAGTTCCTTTGCTCTGTAATCCTTCCAGTACTTCAATACCTTGATTAGACTCTTCAATTCAACTCTGTTTGACTTTGGTTTTCACCTTCAGGATGTCTCAAGGAACCCGTGGCCAGGTTGGTCGTAACCAAGGTCGTGGGAATGACCAGGAGGAAGGCAACCTTCCACCCCCACCCACGATGGCACAAGTTCTGATGGAAGTGGAGAGGAACCGCCGTGACTCTCACCACCTGCTGGAAGTCATCGCACGCAACACCACTCAACAGCGCAATGAGCTGGTGTCCCTGAACGACTTCATCCGACTTCATCCCCCGGTTTTCAGTTACTCCACCGAGCCCCTTGACGCCGATGACTGGCTCCGCAACATCGAGAGGAAGCTCCAAGCCGGCCATGTTGCAGATGGCGACAAGGTCAACTACGCCACCTATCACCTCGAAGGTGCAGCTAGCTCTTGGTGGGAGAACTTTCTGAATATGCGCCCCGTTGGACCACCTGCATCTTGGGAGGAATTCTGCACGTCCTTCCGCGAGCACCACATTCCCAAGGGTCTCATGGACCGCAAATGTGAGGAATTCTGCAACCTCACTCAAGGCAAAAGAACCGTGGA
This sequence comes from Bromus sterilis, assembly GCA_950022295.1. NCBI lineage: Eukaryota > Viridiplantae > Streptophyta > Magnoliopsida > Poales > Poaceae > Bromus > Bromus sterilis. The sequence goes on along the minus strand of OX465596.1, from coordinate 148,860,527 downwards.
CGAGTTTAGTCGTGAGTTCAACCGACTTGCTCGTTATGCAACTGAAGAAGTCTCCACCGACTCCAAGAAACAAGAGAGGTTCCGTCGTGGCCTCAACTCCGGACTCCGTCGCGAGCTCAACCTTCATGACTTTGCCACATTCCAGGTCCTTGTCAACAAGGCCATCAAGGCAGAGGAAATGAACACCCCCAACGACTTTCGCAAACACCCCAGAGATGATAGTTCATCCAGTTCTGGCTCCCAGAAGCGCAAGATCTGGATTCCAAATAGCATGTTCCGCCAGAACAACCCACCGAGGCCATCCTATGTGGCGCCTCGTCCAACCGCCCAATTCGACCCAGCTCCACCAAACCACCCAGCTCCATGCACTGTTTTCGGAGCTTGTTACAAGTGTGGTCAGGCAGGCCACTATTCTCGCGAGTGTCCCCAGAACCAGCTCCAACACCAGAATGTTCCACCACGTGCCGGAGGCAACAACAACAACTATGGTCGTGGCAAGCCACCCCAGAAGGTCTTCACCGCCAAACCCGCTCCTCCCGCCACTCGTGGACGTCTGAACCAGATTGCCGCCGAAGAGACTGACGACACCACTGACGTCATTCTTGGTACGCTCCCAGTCAATTTTGTTCCTACTTCCGTTCTTTTCGACCCAGGAGCATCTCATTCATTCATGTCGGAAAGTTATGCACTTCGTCATGAGTTACCCTTTGTTGAATTGTCCACCCCAATGGTTATTCAAACTCCAGGGTCAAGATGGCAAACTAATAGTGTAAGCCATGGTAATCAAATAGCAATTGAGGGTTTAGTATTCCTTGCTTCACTCATAGCCCTCAAGTCTTCAGATATTGATGTCATCCTTGGCATGGATTGGCTATCAAGACAGAATGCCTATTTGGATTGCAAAGGCAAATCCGTGAAACTCACCCACCCTTCAGGCACAACCGTCAACTATACCTCACCCAGAACAAGAACCCAAGTGCATTCCTTGAATGTACTTCCCCTTCCCGAACTTGAAGATATTCCGATGGTTCGTGACTTCCCGGATGTCTTTCCTGAAGAACTGCCGGGCATGCCACCCGACAGATGTGTAGAATTTATAGTGGATCTTGTTCCAGGAACCGCACAAATTTCCAAACGCCCATATAAAATGGCCCCACATGAGTTAGCTGAGCTAAAAACCCAACTTGATGCTTCGTTGGCAAAAGGCTTCATCCGCCCTAGCTCATCGCCATGGGGTTGCCCCGTTCTGTTCGTAAAGAAGAAAGATGGAACAGAAAGGATGTGCGTAGACTATCGCCCGCTAAATTTAGCGACGATAAAGAACAAATACCCACTGCCCAGGATCAATGATCTTTATGATCAACTTGCAGGATCCTCCGTCTTCTCCAAGATGGATTTGAGATTAGGTTATCATCAGATCAGAATCCGAAATGAGGACATTCCCAAAACGGCTTTTACTACTCGTTATGGTCTTTACGAGTACACCGTCATGTCCTTTGGTTTAACCAATGACCCCGCCACATTCTCACGCTTGATGAATTCGATCTTCATGGAGTACCTAGATAAATTTGTTGTGGTTTATCTTGATGATATTCTCATCTACTCGAAGAACGAAGAAGATCATGCCGAACACTTAAGGCTGGTATTGATGAAGCTTAGAGAGCATCGCCTGTAAGCTAAATTCTCCAAGTGTGAATTCTGGCTACCAGAAGTGACCTACTTAGGCCACGTGATTTCTGCAAAAGGCATTGCTGTGAATCCCGAGAGAGTTCAGGCCGTCCTTGACTGGACTCCACCTGAATCGGTTAAGAAAGTTAGAAGTTTTCTTGGCCTAGCTAGCTATTGCCGTCGCTTCGTCGAGAACTTTTCTAAAGTTGCAAAGCCTCTAACTGAACTCCTCAAGAAAGATAAGAAATTCTTATGGACTCCCAAGTGCGAGGAAAGCTTTCAAGAGCTAAAAAGGAGATTGACTTCTGCACCCGTACTTGTACCTCCAGACACCAAAAAGGATTTCGAGATCTATTGTGACGCATCACGGCAAGGGTTAGGATGCATACTTCTGCAAGATCGACATGTGGTAGCTTATGCTTCACGCCAGTTGCGGCCACATGAAGAGAACTATCCTACCCATGACCTTGAACTCGCTGCCGTAGTTCATGCCCTAACAACTTGGCGACATTACCTCCTTGGTAATCGTTGTGAGATTTATTCCGACCACCAAAGCCTCAAATATAATTTCACCCAGCCAGATCTTAATCTCAGGCAAAGACGCTGGATTGAGTTGATAAAAGATTACGACGTAGCAATTTCTTACACCCCAGGCAAAGCCAATGTCATGGCTGATGCACTAAGTCGTAAGTCGTACTGTAACAACCTCATGTTGCAGCAGTATCAACCACTTCTTCATGAGGACTTTCGCAAGCTTAACCTTGAAATTGTTCCTCATGGCTATCTTTCTACCTTGGTGGCGAAACCAACTCTTGAGGATCAAATTATAGTTGCCCAAAGGCGTGCACGAGGTGTTCGCCGGATCAAGGAGAACATTGCTAGCGGAGTTGCTAAATGTTTCTCTACAGATAGCAAGGGAACAGTTTTCTTTGGAAATCGTTTGGTAGTGCCTAAGAATAAGGAACTAAGGCAACTCATCCTCAAAGAAGCCCATGACACACCCCTCTCAATTCATCCCGGTAGCACAAAAATATACCGAGATCTACGCCAGAGATTTTGGTGGACTAGGATGAAGAGAGACATTGCTCAATTTGTTGCCGAATGTGATGTTTGTCGTCGCATTAAGGCAGAACATCAAAGACCTGCTGGTACACTTCAACCTTTGTCTATTCCCGAGTGGAAATGGGACAAAGTCGGTATGGACTTCATCACCGGCTTTCCAAGAACCCAGAAAGGAAACAATGCCATCTTCGTTGTCATAGATAGGCTTTCCAAAGTTGCTCACTTCCTTCCGGTTCGCGAGTCTATAACTGCTAGCCAGTTAGCAGACTTGTACATATCCAGAATTGTATCACTTCATGGTGTTCCTTTGGAAATCAATTGTGATCGCGGTAGCCTTTTTACCTCTAGATTTTGGGGAAGCTTTCAGAATGCTATGGGAACTCATCTCTCCTTTAGTACAGCTTTTCATCCTCAGTCTAGCGGTCAAGTCGAAAGGGTTAACCAAATTCTTGAAGACATGCTCAGAGCTTGTGTTATCTCATTCGGAAAGAATTGGGAGAATTCTCTTCCATTTTCCGAATTTTCTTATAACAATAGTTTTCAATCTAGTCTGAACATGGCTCCTTTTGAACTCCTTTATGGACGACGATGTCGAACACCACTAAACTGGTCTGAAACCGGTGAAAGACAATTCTTTGGACCGGATATGATCAAGGAAGCAGAAGAGCAAGTTCGTATTGTTCGTGATCAATTGAAAGCAGCCCAGTCTCGTCAGAAAAGCTACTATGATTGTCATCATAGGCAAGAGAGCTTCAGTCTGGATGAGAAGGCTTACCTTCGGGTTACTCCTCTGAAGGGAACCCAACGTTTCGGTATCAAAGGCAAGTTGGCCCCACGTTACATCGGACCTTTCCGCATTATTGCTAAACGTGGAGAAGTTGCGTACCAACTTGAACTACCCCCGCACCTTTCCCAAGTACACGATGTATTCCATGTGTCCCAACTCAGGCGTTGCTTCAAGGACCCCATCCGCGAAGTCGACCATGAAACGCTTGATCTCCAAGATGACGTTTCTTATCGAGAATACCCCGTTTGTATTCTTGATTCCGCAGAGCGTGTCACTCGTCGTCAGAAGATTAGGTTTCTGAAAGTGCAATGGTCACACCACTCTGAAAGAGAAGCTACGTGGGAAAGAGAAGACCGTCTCATTGCCGAGTACCCCTCCTTCCTCCCGCAGACTTCTGAATCTCGGGACGAGATTCTTTTGAGTGGGGGCGAGTTGTCAGATCCCTCTGTTAGGTATGTGCTAGGGTTAGCTAGTGCCTTTGCATCATGTCAAAATTTCAAAAAGAAATCTTGGAAATCAAATTCAAAATCAAAATGGGAGAAGGAACACCCCCCAGATCAATTATTTCAAAAGGCCAGATAAAAATCTTTTCCAAAAATTCATATTAGAGTTTTGAAAAGTCTTATAAATGAGTGTGATCACATATCAAGTGATGTGGGACCCACCCCATGCTCATAGATTGTTCAAATATTCAAACAGTACCTTGGAACTAAAGAAATACCCCTTTTTGATTTAAAATTCAAATCATTTGAATTTTAAAAATGTTGAAAGTTTATGAGTGGCTAGTCTATATTATTATGAGGCCACATAAAAGTTTTCAGCATTTAATAAAATGGTTTGTTATTTTTATCAGAGCCAAAACAAATTACAGAAAAAGAAAGGAAAGATTAAACAGAGAGAAAAAGAAAAGGCTTACCTCTCGCCTGGGGCGAGGCCCACCTCTCCAGCCGGCCCAGCCCACCCGAACCGTTCTGTCGTCTTCCTCCCGCGCGTCCAAGCAGCTCCGTGGCAGGGCGCCGACGCCGTGGACGCCACCGCGACGTCTTCGACCTTCCAGACCTCCCCGTGCCATCTTCTCGTGTCCTGGAGAACCGCCTTGAAGTCGTGCATCGTTTCCCCCTCCTCTCTCGTGCTCTCCCTTCCTCTCCTCGTTTTACCCTTCTTCTCCGAGAGCAACCGCTGCTCGCCGTCGCAAGAACTCGCGACCACCGTGCCCTAGAGCTTGAGCCAACGTGTCCCTCGTGCTCCTCATCGACGACTACCCCAAGCTGGAGAAGATGGGCGCCTGATTGAACTCGTGGACGACGCAAGCTTCATCGCGACCTCGCCGGACCCGCAACCTCGCCGTCTTCGATTCGCCGTCGTCAAGCCTTCCCCGCCTCCATCGAGTGCGCCGCTGCACTCCCTGCGTTTGGGTGAGTTTTTCCTCTAACCTAGCCGGCCCCTCTTGCCCTCTGTCACCGTTTGCTATGGTCGCCGGAGTACCAAGCCGCCACGGTCGTCATCGGTGAGCAACTGCTATGCAATCGACCTCGCCGTCATGTCCTTCACCTCCGCCTTGGTCTGCTACGTCGAACGCACCCACCAGCGGCTCAAATGTTGCTCTGTAGTGAGATCCACCCCGACCCCGTGCCACGGCCGCCGCGGAAGGTCGTCGCCGGCGTCACTCCGGTGCTCCCCTGTGGCGTTGCTCTGCACCACTCGACGCGGGCGTCCACGAGCTTTCGATTGCTGCCTCCCGCGCATCAAATGGCCCACGGTAGCCCCCTCCCCGTGCAGCGCCGCCGCACTGGTGGCCACCGGCGGCTAGCCGCCGGTGAGGCCTCTGTCATTAGGGGTTAAACCCCCCTGCTAATTGACCCCAGGTCAATGACAGGTGGGGCCCCCAGGCACTTAACCCCCTGGTTAAGTTTAAACCGGTTTAATTAACACATGTGACACTGACAACCCTGGCCCACCAGTCAGACCCCCCCCCCACGTCAGCATGACCACATGCTGATGCAATAAAAGGTTTTAAATGAATTTCCAAATAAAAAGAAATATAAATAATTCCAGAAATTCCAGAAAATACCCCAAACTTTGGAAATTCATAGAAAATTCATATTAACTCCAAATTGGACAAATAATATATGAAAAATGATCAGGAGAAAATTATCTTTCCAAATATGCAAATTTCAACTATGTTTGAGTTGTTTTTAAAATGGGACCAGTAGCATATGTCATTTGGTTTATTTGAATTTATTTCAAATTCAAATCAATTGAGTTTGCAACTTGGACCATGGATTTAAGCTATAATTCAACCACACTTCAGAGACATATCATACACTTTTGAAGTTGATTAAAAATGATCAGACTATGTCACATGTAACTTGGCTAAGTTGAATTCAAATGTGGATTTTGAATTTGCATTTCAAATGCAATATATTCCACTTAAATGGAATTGCCTCACACATCAAAACTTATACTTCAAACTTTAACATTCATTCATGTGCTTGAGCATTGCATTCATATTGATTGCTACTTCGTGCTTTGTTTGTCGAGTAGAGGTGGAACCGGAGCAAGAGGTCACCCCCTTCGCTGAAGATCCAGAGCCCGAACCTCGTCAGCAAGGCAAGCAAAACCCCATTGATCATGTCGATAAAATCCCACTTCCCTCTCATGTCTCGCTTATGCATTGTATAGGATGATCACCATGTTACGATTCTACCGCATAGATGAACCCATTCCTTTGCATGACCTATCTTTTGTCACAGTAGTAAGCAAACCACAATCCTAGCAAATTTAGGAGTTGGTTGATATCATGTGGCCCCTGCAATGTTACTGCTTATTGCATGCTTAGTATGATACCATGTTGTTACTTTGATGTGAGTCGGGATGGTAGTGATCATGTTGATGATGGTAGAAATGTGTTGGTGAATCGACCCTAATACAAGGTGAACGATGAGAGGCTGTGTAGGAGTACACGGTGGGTTGTCTCGTTGAACACCGCCCTAGTACGAGTTCTTGTGTGGTGATCCAAGATGAAGATTACAACCACACATTGGGCTCACTGACCCCTCTCAACCTATTAACTCATCCCTTTCGATGTCCAGATGTCGCAGTAGTTCGGAATTCTGGTAGGCTTGTGGCCTAGATGCTAAGTGAGAGAATGGCTCATCCGAGACCGGCTTATGCACCACGCACACATCACTTGGGTCCACTTCGGTAAACCGGCCGGGTCCACGATTGTGGTAGCCAACCCAAGTAGGCGGCTTTCTCGGACTAGATCGGCTATGAGGTAACAGTTGTGGTGAGCATCCTCACTGGCACCCCTTGAATGGTGTCGAGATCAAAGGCGGTAAATGATGATCATGTGTGTGTAGCGGTACACCCTTGCAAGGTTAACAAAACTATTCGAATAGCCGCGTCCGCGGTTATGGACTACTTGGAAAGCTTAGCTTGATTATTAGATAACTTGAACCAGATACTTCTAAAACACACCAAGATAAGAGTGAGTTCTATGGGGAAGTCGAGGAAGGCACCATAGTGGTGTATTGGTTGGAGAAAGTAGTGGACTTGTGTACGATTCTTACCTCAAAGTCTGGTACTCGTAGTTCAGGATTAGCCAAGTCAAAGCTGTCATTTCTGCAAGTGAAACCCCACCTCCCTTTACCTTGATACATATGCATGAGTAGTATAGCTCCTATGTAAGTCTTGCTGAGTACGCCTTTGTACTCACGTTTGCTTAATCTATGTTTTAGATGACGCCACTGACCCCGAAGGTGGCTTCTTCATCGAGCTGGACGACTGAAGTTAAGCTAGTCTAGTCCCAGTCAGCAGACTGGTTCCCTCGTGGAGGGCTTTGTGTTTGAATAAGGCTTCTTAAGCCACTTGTTAAACTTGTCTGTACTCAGACATAATTTGCTTCCGTTCTGTGTTGTGATGTTGGATCACATGTATGTGATCTCTGTGTGCACTATATAAGAGTTATAAATAAAATGTACACTTTCTAGAGAATTGAAATGGTACCTACTGTTCATACAAGGCATGTGTGTTGCGTGTATGTTTATAACATGCATGTCTTTGTATTGGTTTTCGAGACCTTAGTTGTGTTCTGGCTGGCGGTCTTTCATACACCAAGTGGCCCTTAGATGTGCGCAGCTTGGGACATCGCGATGCGATTGCTCGAGACTTCGTCTCATGCACACTTTGTAGTATGATCGAGCCCGCCCTAGACCCCGACTAAGTGATCGGGTTGGAGTAAGTCTATGTAAGAGTTTTCAGATAGTCGGTATTTGTGTTGAGGCGACTTGTCTTTGAATATGGGAGTTCACCGCCCATATCATTTGACTTGTGTGCGGACGATGAGGACCCATCTCAGTTGATCATCCGGCCTGGATGGGATGCCCCTCACGTACGATGCTTTCCGGGAATGTTCAGTGCTTGGCCTTGTCTGCTTAGACAAGTGGGTGCGGTTCTCGGCTCTCCATATGACTATGTCTTAACTGTACTTGCATACGCTAACCCCGGGTCCCGACAGTTTTCTTGCCTATGACGACGATGATAGTAGCTTTTCTGACGAGACTGGGTTGCTTTCAACTGATCACGAACAATGCGAACTTGCTCTTCTGCTTCCATGATCATATCCGGTCCAAAGAATTGTCTTTCACCGGTTTCTGACCAGTTTAGGGGTGTTCGACATCTTCGTCCATATAGTAGTTCAAAAGGAGCCATGTTCAGACTAGATGGAAAACTATTGTTATATGCAAATTCGGCAAATGGAAGAGACTTCTCCCAATTCTTTCTGAATGAGATAACACAAGCTCTGAGCATGTCTTCGAGAATTTGGTTAACCTTTTCGACTTGACCGCTAGACTGAGGATGGAAAGAATAACTAAAGGAGAGATGCGTTCCCATAGCATTCTGAAAGCTTCCCCAAAATCTAGAGGTGAAAAGGCTACCACGCCATAATTGATTTCCAAAGGAACACCATGAAGAGACACAATTCTAGAGACATACAAGTCCGCTAACTAGCTAGCAGTTATAGACTCACGAACTGGAAGGCAGTGAGCAACTTTGGAAAGTCTATCCACAACAACGAAGATGGCATCATTTCCTTTCTGGGTTTTTGGAAAGCCAGTGATGAAATCCATAGTGACTTTGTCCCATTTCCACTCTGGAATAGGCAAAGGTTGAAGTGTACCAGCAGGTCTTTGATGTTCTACTTTAATGCGACGACAAACATCACATTCGGAAACTAATCGAGCAATGTCTCTCTTCATCCTAGTCCAGCAAAATCTCTGGCGTAGATCTCGGTACATTTTTGTGCTACCGGGATGAATCGAGAGGGGTGTGTCATGGGCTTCTTTGAGGATGAGTTGCCTTAGTTCCCTATTCTTAGGTACTACCAAACGATTTCCAAAATATATCATTCCTTTACTATCTGTGGAGAAACATTTAGCAACTCCGCTAGCAATGTTCTCCTTGATTCGGCGAACAACTCGTGCACGCCTTTGTGCAACTATGATTTGATCCTCAAGAGTTGGTTTCGCCACCAAGGTAGAAAGATAACCATGAGGGACAATCTCAAGATTGAGCTTGCGAAATTCCTCATGAAGAAGTGGTTGATACTGTTGTAACATGAGGTTGTTACAATACGACTTACGACTTAGTGCATGAGCCATGGCATTGGCTTTGCCTGGGGTGTAAGAAATTCCTAAGTCATAATATTTATCAACTCAATCCAGCGTCTTTGCCTGAGATTAAGATCTGGATGGGTGAATATGTATTTGAGGCTTTGGTGGTCGGAATAGATCTCACAAATATTACCGAGGAGGTAATGTCGCCAAGTTGTCAGGGCATGAACTACGACAGCGAGTTCAAGATCATGGGTAGTATAGTTCTCTTCATGTGGACGCAACTGGCGTGAAGCATAAGCTACCACATGTCTATCTTGCATAAGTATGCAGCCTAACCCTTGCCGTGAGGCGTCACAAAAGATCTTGAAATCCTTTTTGGTGTCTCGAGGCGCAAGTACGGGTGCAGAAGTCAATCTTCTTTTAAGCTCCTGAAAGCTTTCCTCGCACATGGGAGTCCATTGGAATTTCTTATCTTTCTTGAGGAGTTCAGTTAGAGGCTTTGCAACTTTAGAAAAGTTCTCGACGAAGCGGCGGCAGTAGCTTGCTAAGCCAAGAAAACTCCTAACTTGCTTAACCGATTCAGGTGGAGTCCAGTCAAGGACGGTCTGAACTCTCTCGGGATTCACAGCAATGCCTTTTGCAGAAATCACGTGGCCTAAGTAGGTCACTTCTGGTAGCCAAAATTCACACTTGGAGAATTTAGCATACAGGCGATGCTCTCGAAGTTTCATCAATACCAGCCTGAGATGTTCGGCATGTTCTTCTTCATTCTTCGAGTAGATGAGAATTTCATCAACATAAACTACAACAAATTTATCCAACTACTCCATGAAGATCGAATTCATCATAAGCGAGAAAGTGGCAGGGGCATTGGTTAATCCGAAGGACACGACGGTGCACCCATAAACACCATAACGAGTAGTAAAAGCCGTTTTGGGAATGTCCTCGTTTCGGATTTTGATTTGATGATAACCTAATCTCAAATCCATTTTGGAGAAGACTGAGGATCCATCAAGTTGATCATAAAGATCATTGATCCTGGGCAGTGGGTACTTGTTCTTTATCGTCGCTAGATTTAGCGGGCGATAGTCTACGCACATCCTTTCTATTCCATCTTTCTTCGTTAAGAACAGAACGGAGCAACCCCATGGCGATGAGCTAGGCCGGATGAAGCCTTTTGCCAACAAAGCTTCAAGTTGGATTTTAAGCTCAGCTAACTCACGTGGGGCCATTTTGTATGGGCGTCTGGAAATTGGTGCGGTTCCTGGCATAAGATCCACTATGAACTCTACACATCTGTCGGGTGGCATGCCCGGCAGCTCTTCAGGAAAGACATCCGGGAAGTCACGAACCACCAGAATATCTTCAAGGTCAGGAAGGGTGTAAGGCCCGATATGCGGTACTGTTCCAGATCTAGATGTTTCCATCCAGGTCCGGGGACGAAGCACATATCGGTCCCCCGCGACATATGACAAAGCCATATGCCCTGGATTTCCAACATGATATCACAACATTACAGATACAAGGATACAACATCTCATACAATCGGCATAGAACTGCCTCAAATACAATAAAACAGCGGAAGATATATGTCTGAGTACAGACTACAAGCAAATGCCTACTGGCAGAAGAAAAACATCGATCCCCATAACCACACGGGTCCAGGCCCTCCGCCGGGATCCGCCTAACTAGTCGTCGTCGAGTCTCCACGTGAAACGTCGATCACCATACCTGTTGTCGATCAAGAACCCTGAAAAGAGTTTGGGGGTAGTATCATGAGTACAGAGGTACTCAACATCCAACTGTAGTGGTCATCTGACCCAGCAAGGACTTCATCACTCGTCATTCTAGGACAACTAGTAGTTTACGGTAAGGAAGGGGTAAGTGGTGAGGTTGCTGCCGCACTAGCATTATGAAGTGGCTAACGATCTAGAGAGTAAGATAAGAAGCCAAGCATTCGATGAGGAATCGCCTCCAACAAGTCTTACTATCAACTACTTACACAAACATAACACCTATCCTATCCTTGTCCTCCTCTTAGCATCCCGACGAAGAAGAAGCAGTCAAGGCACACACACACGTTGATCAAGTTATATTAAGATTATCTAAGTTGTTGTTGTCTATGAACAAGGAGTAGGTCTCAAGTCGTCCATAACCGTGGACACGGCTTCTCGAAAAGATTTAACCCTACAGGGGTGTACCAACTGCCCATTACGAGGCTCCGCACGCACGTCCATCTCTCTCAGTCGCTACCCATCACAGGCAACCATTTTATGATTTAGTTCCAAGAGATCCAAAACGACAGGTCCCTCTAACTAACAACAAACAAATCCGGGTGGCCCCTGGTGAGTCGACATCCATCTCAGGAGCCGACCGCTCTCTCGATCTGGTCTCTACCGTCTGTCTCGGGTTTGGATAGCTGATTAATCACACATGGGAAACTGGGTCCTCAGCCAAACAAGGTGGGCCAGCAAGGGAACTAAGTCCTCACTGGTCCAGGTTGGTTTGAAAACAACTGGCGGCCGACCAGCACACACACGGTTTCAAATGGTAAATCAGCTTGGGCCACCACTAGAAATGTTTGAAGCTAGGTAGGTAAGAAAACGGGACCCCATAAAATCCCACATGCGGTTAGGCACGCTCAGTCTTAAAACCAATACCCGGAACTCGGATCCTAGGTGACTCGAATAGAACAAAGCGTCGGGGCGGGATAGCCTAGCCCTTCCATCCTTCGTCGAATATAGTCAATATTATAATAATCATATCATCCACAACAATAGTAATAATGAGATATCCCAAACCCAGGAGTAACTGGGTAACATCGTAGCATCCTAAGCATGCATACTAAGCAGGGGCTGAGCAACGAGCAATAGTAACATAGCAGTACAAGGTTTGCTGGGAGGGGCCATGGCTGTATCGGTTTGAAAGAGGCTGTAAACATGTGGTAGGATCAAACATCAAACCTAACCTATACTAGTGTCAGGACCCGGGGTTAGCGTATGCAAGCCTCACTACAACACAATCATATGGAGAGCCGAGAACCGTACCCACTTGTCTAAGCAGATAAGGCCAAGCACAGAACGTTCTCGGAAAGCATCGAACGTGAGGGGCATCCCATCCAGGCCGGATGATCAACTGAAATGGGTCCTCATCGTCCGCACACAAGTTTAAATGATATGGGTGGTGAACTCCCATACTCATAGACAATTCGCCTCAACCATACTATCGATTGTATTATAACACTTACATAGACTTACTCCAGCCCGATCACTTAGTCGGGGTCTAGGGCGGGCTCGATCATACATCAAAGTGTGCACGAGACAGAGTCTCGAGCAAACGCATCGCGATGCCCCAAGCTGCTCACATCTAAGGGCCACTTGGTGTATAAAAGACTGCCATCCAGATCACAACTAAGGTCTCGAAAACCCATACAAAGACATGCATGTTATAAACATACACGCAGCACACATGCCTTGTATGAACAGCAGGTATCATTGCAATTCTCTACAAAGTATATACTTTATTTATAACTCTTACAGAGTGCACACAGAGATCACAAGCATGTGATCCAACATTACAACAAACAAGCGGAAGCAAAGTAGGTTTGAGTACAGACAAGTTTAACAAATGTCTTAGAGAAGCCTTATCAAAAAAACAAGCCCTCCACGAGGGAACCAGTCGTCTGACTGGGACTACACTAGCTTGGTCTTGGTCTGAGTCTTCATTCTACGAGCTTCGGTTAGAATCCACCATCGGGGTCGGTGGCTTCATCTAAAACATAGAATAAGCAAACGTGAGTACAAAGTCGTACTCAGCAAGACTTACGTAGGAACTATACTACTCATGCACATGTATCAAGGTAAAGGGAGGTGGGGTTTCATTTGCAGAAGTGCCAGCTTTGACTTGGCTAGTCCTGAACTACGAGTACCAGACTTGAGGTAAGAAGCGTACACGAGTCCACTTCATCTCCAACCAATTACACCACTATGGTGCCTTCCTCGACTTCCCCACGAGAAAGCACGCCATAGCACTCACACTTATCTTGGTGTATTTTAGAAGTATCCAGTTCAAGTTGTCTAATAATCAAGCTAAGCTTTCCAAGCAGTCCATAACCGCGGAGGCGGCTATTCGAATAGTTTTGTTAACCCGGCAGGGGTGTACCGCTATACACACGTGTCATCAGTTACCGCCTTTTGTGTGTCACCGTTCAAGAGATGACAGCGAGGATGCCACCACAACTGTTACCTCATAGCCGATCTAGTCCAAGAAAGCCGCCTACCTGGGTGGGTTACCACTATCGTGAACCCGGCCGGTGTACCGAAGTGGACCCAAGTGATGTGTGCGTGGTGCATAAGCCGGTCTCGGTTGAGCCGTTCTCTCACTTAGCAGCCAGGCCACAGACCTACCAGAACTCCGAACTATTGCGACATCTGGACATCGAAAGGGATGAGTTAATAGGTTGAGAGGGGTCAGTGAGCCCAATGTATGGTTGTACTCTTCATCTTGGATCACCACACAAGAACCCGGAGTTAGGGCGGTGTTCAACGAGACAACCCACCGTGTACTCCTACACAGCCACTCATCGTTCACCTTGTATTAGGGTAGATTCACCAACACTTTTCTACTATCAACATCATGATCACTAGCATCCCGACTCAAATAACAGTATAATCATGGTATCACTCTAAGCATGCAATAATAAGTAACATTTGCATGGACATAGGACATTTGCTAGGATTGTGGTTTTCTTACTACTGTGACAAAATGATAGGTCATGCAAAGGAATGGGTTCATCTATGCGGTAGAAACGCATCATGGTAATCATCCTAAACAATGCATAAGCGAGACATGAGAGGGAAGTGGGATTTTATCGACATGATCAATGGGGGTTTGCTTGCCTTGCTGACGAGGTTCGGGTTCTGGGTCTTCAACAAAGGGGGCATCCTCCTGCTCCGGTTCCACCTCTACTCGACAAACAACAAACAAGGTAGCAAAGTAAATACAATGCACAATCACATGATGGAAGTTTGAAACTTGATGTATATGCTTTGATGTGTGAAGCAATTCCATTTAAATGGAGTATATTGCAAATTGAATTGCAAATTCAAACTACAATTTGAATTCAAACTTAGCCAAGTTACATGAGACATTGTTTGATCAAGTTGAAACATTTTGAAATGTGTATGATATGCCTCTGATTTGTAAATGAAATGTAGCATGTTGCCATGTTTCAAGTTGCAAAAACTTTTGAATTGAATTTGATTTAATTCCATTTAAATCAAATAGAAATTTCTACTGATCAGCTTATAAATTCAACTCAAACAAAGTTGAAAGTTGGGTATTTGGATAGCTTATTTTCTCATGATCATTTTTCATATATTATTTGTCCAATTTGGAGTTAATATGAATTTTCTATGAATTTCCAAAGTTTGGGCTATTTTCTGGAATTTCTTTAAATCATTTTATTCTGGAAAAACATTTACTGCGTCAGCATGACCTCATTCTGGCGTCAGGGGGCCACTGTCAAGGGGGTCCCACCTATAAGTGTCATTGTGTTAATTAAAACGATTTAAAACGGTTTAAACTTAACCCAGGGATTAGCCAGGGGACTGGGCCCACATGTCACAGGCTGTGAGGGGTCATTAGGGGGGGTGGTTAACTCCTAATGACGTGGCCAGGTCGAACTTGCCGGCGGCTAGCCGCCGGTGGCCGCCAGACGCGGCGGCGTCCTTGGGGACGGCCACTCCGGCGTCCAAAAGAAGTGCCGCGACCACCAGACGACTCTTCGTGGTCGCGCGCTTCACCTCGAGCATCTCAGGGTCAGTAAGCCCAATGTGTGGTTGTACTCTTCATCTTGGATCACCACACAAGAACTCGGACTTAGGGCGGTGTTCAACGAGACAACCCACCGTGTACTCCTACACAGCCTCTCATCGTTCACCTTGTATTAGGGTAGATTCACCAACACTTTTCTACTATCAACATCATGATCACTACCATCCCGACTCACATAACAGTATCATCATGGTATCACTCTAAGCATGCAATAAGAAGTAACATTTGCAGGGGCCACATGATATCAATCAACTCCTACATTTCCTAGGATTGTGGTTTGCTTACTACTGTGACAAAATGATAGGTCATGCAAAGGAATGGGTTCATCTATGCGGTAGAAACGCATCAGGGTAATCATCCTAAATAATGCATAAGAGAGACATGAGAGGGAAGTGGGATTTTATCGACATGATCAATGGGGGTTTGCTTGCCTTGCTGACGAGGTTCGGGTTCTGGGTCTTCAACGAAGGGGGCAGCCTCCTGCTCCAGTTCCACCTCTACTCGAGAAGCAGCAAACAAGGTAGAAAAGTAAATATAATGCACAATCACATGATGGAAGGTTGAAACTTGATGTATATGCTTTGATGTGTGAAGCAATTCCATTTAAATGGAGTATATTGCAAATTGAATTGCAAATTCAAACTCCAATTTGAATTCAAACTTAGCCAAGTTACATGTGACATTGTTTGATCAAGTTGAAACATTTTGAAATGTGTATGATATGCCTCTGATGTGTAAATGAAATGTAGCATGTTGCCATGGTTCAAGTTGCAAAAATGAATTGAATTTGATTTAATTCCATTTAAATCAAATAGCAATTGCTACTGATCACCTTATACATTCAGCTCAAACAAAGTTGAAAGTTGGATATTTGGATAGCTTATTTTCTCCTGATCATTTTTCATATATTATTTGTCCAATTTGGAGTTAATATGAATTTTCTATGAGTTTCCAAAGTTTGGGCTATTTTCTGGAATTTCTTTAAATCATTTTATTCTGGAAAAACATTTACTGCGTCAGCATGACCTCATGCTGGCGTCAGGGGGCCACAGACAAGGGGGTCCCACCTGTAAGTGTCATTGTGTTAATTAAAACGATTTAAAACGGTTTAAACTTAACCCAGGGATTAGCAAGGGGACTGGGCCCACATGTCATAGGCTGTGAGGGGTCATTAGGGGGGGTGGTTAACTCCTAATGACGTGGCCACGTCGGACTTGCCGGCGGCTAGCCGCCGGTGGCCACCAAATGCGGCGGCGTCCACGGGGACGGCGACTCCGGCGTCCAAAAGAAGTGTCGCGACCACCAGACGACTCCTCGTGGTCGCGCGCTTCACCTCGAGCATCTCAGGGTCACCGGGGGGCACCGGAACGTCGCCGGCGTCAAGACCTAGCGGCGGTCGTGGCTCGGGATCGAGGAAAATCTCGCTGCGGTGCTCTACTGGAGCCGGTGATGCACGCAAACGACGCAGAGGAGCATGGCGAAGACGAGGGACATGGCCCCGAACTCGAAAGCTTCATGGTTGCACGGCGAGGAACATCCCGGCGGCGAGAAGCTCCGGCTTCCGTGGCGGATCATCAAGGAGACATCAAAAAGGGGTGGGGAGAGAGGGGTTTGAACCGCCTGCTCACCAGGAACTCGACGGAGGTGGCGGCGAAGGCTGAGGTGGCTCGACGGCGACGAAATCGACGATGGCGTCCTTCGGGTCCCGCGACGGCTCGAGCTTGATTCCGGCGACTCCGGGTTCGATTCGATGCACTGGGAGACGTAGACGACGGCGTGGAGGAGGATGGACACGGCGTTGTCGCTCGGCAGGCTCACTGGCCACGCAGGTGCGGCGGCGCGCTCCGGCGTTCTTCACGGGTGCCGGTGGAATCGGGCGAGGGAGACGGGGAGGGTGTTCGTGGAGAGGGGGAATGGAACGGGAGGGCTTCTGGGCGTCTCCAAGCGTGAAGAGGTGGCGCGGGAGAAGCAGGAGGTGGCCAGGGGATCGTCGGCGGCCACGGCATGGTCGCCACGCAGCAGTGCCCCTGCTTGAGGAAGATGACAGGCGTCCAAGTGGGCTTGGGCTAGCTGAGGAACGAGTTGGGCCGAAAACCAGGTGAGCCTCTTTTCCTTTTCTGTTTCTTTTTCTTTTCTGTCAATTTGTTTTGGCCATGATAAAATATCAAACCATTTTATAAAATATTGAAACTTTTTATATGGCCTCATAATAATATAGACTAGCCACTTATAAAGTTTGAACATTTTTAAAATTCAAATAATTTGAATCTTAACTCAAATAGGGGTTTTGTCAGAACCCTCTGTTAGGTAATGTGCTAGGATCAAGTAACCTTGCATCATGTCAAATTTTCAAAGGTTTTCAACTTCAAAATCAAAATGGGAGAAGGAAACCCCCCAGATGAATTAATTCAAAAGGCCAGATAAAAATCTTCTCCAAAAATTCATGTTAGATTTTTGAAAAGTCTTATAAATGAGTGTGATCACATATCAAGTGATGTGGGACCCATCCCATGCTCATAGATTTTTCAAATAATCAAACAGTGCCTTGAAATTATTGAAATACCGCTATTTGATTTAAAACTCAAATTATTTGAATTTTAAAAATGTTGAAAGTTTATGAGTGGCTAGTCCATATTATTATGAGGCCACATAAAAGTTTTCACCATTTAATAAAATGTTTAGCTATTTATTTTAGCTAAACAGAACAAATGTCAGAAAAGAAAAATAGAAAAGAAATCAGAAAACCTTACCTGGCGCCCAGGCGAAGCCGGCCCACCCCAGCCCAGCCGGCCCACAGGGGCAGGGGCGTCTTCTTCCCCGTCCCTCGCCTCCAAGCTGCTCGGTGGAATGCCACCGAGCTAGCTGGGGACGACACGTCGTCGTCGAGGAGCTTCCAGGCCTCCCCGTGGCTTCTTCTCGCACCTGGAGACTCCCCGCAGCCTCCACAGTCCATTCCCCCCCTCCACGAACTCCCTCCCCTCCTCTCTCGCCTGTTTCATCGTCGCCCGAGAAGAACGCCGGAGCGCCGTCGAGCCCCCGCGTGGCCACCGTGCCCTAGAGCTCAAGCCAGCAAGTCCACCGTGCTCCTCGTCGTCGTCTTCATCGACCTGCGAATGGAATCGGAGCAGTACGCCTCCACGAGCTTGCTAGCTTCGTCGTCTTCATCGCCGGCCGCCGTGGATCGACTTCAAATTCCGGCAGCTCCAGCGCCTCCCCGAGCAAGCCACCATGCCAGATAGATTCAGGGTAAGCTCACGGCCGGAACCCCTCACTTCTCCCCCTCGTTTGCTTCTTCTAGCCGGATCCGCCATGGACGCAGGAGCTCGTCGCCGCCATGGTCGTCGTCCTCCTCGCTCCAGTGCTCTTCGTGAACCCCCAGTGCACGCGTTTGACTCCTGCACGTGCTAGCGTTCGAACGAGCCCCGAATCAACTCCAACCGTGCACCACAACGTCATCTACGACCTCGCCGGTTCTCTGTTTCCGCCGGAGTCGTCGCCGTCGCCGATTCCGAGCACCCCATGACCCCCTGTTGCCTCCAGAAGACGCGGACGACCTCCAGGAGCAAGCCGGTGCCCTCCGTTTCCCCTCCCGTGGCCGGATTCGCATTCCCGTGCAGCACCGCCGTGACTCCAGTCGCCGGCGTGTTAGCCAAACCCCCCCTATTAATTACTCGGCTAATGACCCCTGGGTCACTGAACAGTGGGCCCAGTGGCTTAATTAAGCCACTGGATTAATTTAACCCACGGGTTAATTAACCCAGTCATTGACACCCTGGACCCACATGTCAGCTGACGTAATAAATCATTTTATGAATTTCCAGAAAATCAAAATGAATTAAAAGAATTCCAGAAAATCCAGAAAATACCCCAAACTTTGGAAATTCATAGAAAATTCATATTAACTCCAAATTGGACAAATAATATATGAAAAATGATCAGGAGAAAATTATATTTCCAAATATGCAACTTTCAACTCAGTTTGAGTTGATTTTAAAATGGGACCAGTAGCATATGTCATTTGGTTTATTTGAATTTAATTCAAATTCAAATCAAATGATCTTGCAACTTGGACCATGGAATTAAGCTACAATTCAACCACACTTCAGAGGCATATCATACACATTTGAAAATAATTCAAAATGATCAATCAATATCACATGCAACTTGGTTAATTTGAATTCAAATGTGGAGTTTGAATTTGCAATTCAATTTGCAATATACTCCATTTAAATGGAATGCTCAACACATCAGTATCATGAACATCACCCTTTCAATCTTATTCATGTGATTGTGCATTGTACATTATGTTGATCCTATGATTGTCATGTTGCTGATAGAAGTGGAGCCGGAGCCCGAGGTCACCCCCTACGTTGAAGACCCCGAACCCGAACCTCGTCAGCAAGGCAAGCAAACCCCCATTGATCATGTCGATAAAATCCCACTTCCCTCTCATGTCTCGCTTATGCATTGTTTAGGATGATCACCATGATTCGTTTCTACCGCATAGATGAACCCATTCCTTTGCATGACCTATCATTTTGTCACAGTAGTAAGCAAACCACAATCCTAGCAAATGTAGGAGTTGTTTGATATCATCTGGCCCCTGCAATGTTATCGCTTATTTAATGCTTAGTATGATACCATGTTGTTACTGTGATGTGAGTCGGGATGGGAATGAACATGTTGAAGATGGTAGAAAAGTGTTGGTGAATCGACCCTAATACAAGGTGAACGATGAGAGGCTGTGTAGGAGTACACAGTGGGTTGTCTCGTTGAACACTGCCCTAGTACGCGTTCTTATGTGGTGATCCAAGATGAAGAGTACAACCACACATTGGGCTCACTGACCCCTCTCAACTTACTAACTCATCCCTTTCGATGTCCAGATGTCGCAATAGTTCGGAGTTCTGGTAGCTCCGTGGCCTGGTTGCTAAGTGAGAGAACGGCTCATCCGAGACCGGCTTATGCACCACGCACACATCACTTGGGTCCACTTCGGTAAACCGACCGGGTTCACGATTGTGGTAACCAACCCAAGTAGGCGGCTTTCTCGGACTAGATCGGCTATGAGGTAACAGTTGTGGTGAGCATCCTCGCTGGCACTCCTTGAATGGTGTTGAGATCAAAGGCGGTAAATGATGATCATGTGTGTGTAGCGGTACACCCTTGCAAGGTTAACAAAACTATTCGAATAGCCGCGTCCGCGGTTATGGACTGCTTGGAAAGCTTAGCTTGATTATTAGATAACTTGAACCGGATACTTCTAAAACACACCAAATTAAGTGTGAGTGCTATGGCGTGCTTCCTCGTGGGGAAGTCGAGGAAGGCACCATAGTGGTGTATTGGTTGGAGAAAGTAGTGGACTCGTGTACGCTTCTTACCTCAAAGTCTGGTACTCGTAGTTCAGGATTAGCCAAGTCAAAGCTGGCACTTCTGCAAGTGAAACCCCACCTCCCTTTACCTTGATACATGTGCATGAGTAGTATAGCTCCTATGTAAGTCTTGTTGAGTACGACTTTGTACTCACGTTTGCTTAATCTATGTTTTAGATGATGCCACTGACCCCGAAGGTGGCTTCTTCATCGAGCTGGACGACTGTAGACCAACTAGTCTAGTCCCAGTCAGACGACTGGTTCCCTCGTGGATGGATTTGTGTTTAAGTAAGGCTTCTTAAGCCATTTGTTAAACTTTTCTGTACTCAGACATAATTTGCTTCCGCCTGTGTTGTAATGTTGGATCACATGTATGTGATCTCTGTTTGTACTCTATAAGAGTTATAAATAAAATGTACACTTTGTAGAGAATTGCAATGGTACCTGCTGTTCATACAAAGCATGTGTGCTGCGTGTATGTTTATAACATGCATGTCTTTGTATGGGTTTTCGAGACCTTAGTTGTGTTCTGGCTGGCGGTCTTTCATACACCAAGTGGCCCTTAGATGTGTGCAGCTTGGGGCATCGCGATGCGATTGCTCGAGACTCCGTCTCGTGCACACTTTGTGGTATGATCGAGCCCGCCCTAGACCCCGACTAAGTGATCGGGCTGGAGTAAGTCTATGTAAGAGTTTTGAGATAGTCGGTAGTATGGTTGAGGCAACTTGTCTTTGAATATGGGAGTTCACCACCCATATCATTTGACTTGTGTGCGGACGATGAGGACCCATCTCAGTTGATCATCCGGCCTGGATGGGATGCCCCTCACGTACGATGCTTTCCGAGAATGTTCAGTGCTTGGCCTTGTCTGCTTAGACAAGTGGGTGCGGTTCTCGGATCTCCATATGACTATGTCTTAACTGTACTTGCATACGCTAACCCCGGGTCCCGACATACTTGGTATCAGAGCAGGACTGACTGTAGGACTAGTAGCCTTGGCCGAAGTTGAGTCTAGCTTGCTATAGTTATATAGTTACTCTGGGTATATAAGGGAACAACGTAAGGCTTCTTTTTTCTCCTTACCCCCTTCGTTCTGAGTTCTGAGTCAACCTCATCTTGTTCTACGGGAAGATAGGACTAGGCTCTCCTATGTCTGATTAGAACATCTCGTTGTTTGTTTCCTCATAGCCGTAGGAAAGTTGTGATCGGTTTGTTAGAGTGGTTATGCTCCCTGTTTTATTACATCGTATGTAAGTGATGTTTCCATGTTGGAAGAAATTGTCATTTCTTACAATTACAGCCGTTATGCTGTCCGAGTCATTCCAGGTTTATCTCATAATCTGATGCATTTGCAAACTCCTTTCTGTTTCAGATGGCAGATCTTCCCCCTCGGCAGATTGTTCGTTTGACCAGGTGCCTCGGTGTGCGTGGCCATCCCGCCATGTTGATCGAGATGATTTCCTACGTGGGATATCGGTGGTACCCTGAGTACACCATCGAGGAGCAGTTTCACGACTTCAACCAGACCCAGTTCCACTGCATTGTCCGGATCTATCCGCACCACGTTGGAGTCACTCAGCCTATCCACTTTGGACATGGCATTGGCGTTACCGAGAACATGGTTGTGTAGGATGCTGCATACTCATGTATGACACTGCTGAGAGAGGAGCACACTATGCTGAGAGAGACTTCTTTCCGCTATATCCCTGCTGCACTTCCAGGAGAAGAGGGATATTACACCGGACTCTACTCAGATCACTCTGCAGAGGATCCCGCACTTCAGATGACTGCTAGGTTTGCTAGTGACAGAGATCGTGATGCACGCGCTCTCCGTTTCGAGCTCCACACCACCCGTGTTCGTCTGTATCGAGCACTGACCCTCTTGGCACCCTTTGTGAGCGTGGGATCAGTTGAGCATGATGCGATCTACCCAGTGAGGACTCAGATGCCTTCTCGAGTTGCTTGGCCCGAGATTGGAGGCATTTTTCCACCCCGTGGTCCTTTGCTTCCACCCTACGCTGGACCTAGGCCCCATCCTTGCCCAACTGGATATCAGGGTCCACAAGCCTCCGTGTTTTCCGATGGTCACCTCCAGCTACCGGGATACGCGGGTAACTTTTATGAGGACTACTATGGAGATGGAGATGAGTGAGACCGCCTGTGGTCTTACTTAGTGATGATGTAGTAGTATCTTAGTATATTGTAAGCAAGGTGTCTAAGTTCCAGAGGCTTAGATAAATAATGTATAGGAAGTCAGAGTGCCTCTGAAGGATGTATCATCTTCATCACGTTTGTATTGGCTTAGTTCTTGTACTAAAACGATTTATGGTTTGTATGACAGCTTGTGAATATATGGCTTGTATGCTTTATCACCATGTTGTCAAGATGATTACTTCCTTTGCTCTGTAATCCTTCCCGTACTTCAATACCTTGATTAGACTCTTCAAATCAACTCTGTTTGACTTTGGTTTTCCCTTCAGGATGTCTCAAGGAACCCGTGGCCAGGTTGGTCGGAACCAAGGTCGTGGGAATGACCAGGAGGAAGGCAACCTTCCACCCCCACCCACGATGGCTCAGGTTCTGATGGAGGTCGAGAGGAGCCGCCGAGACTCTCACCATCTGTTGGAAGTCATTGCTCGCAACACCACTCAGCAGCGCAACGAGTTGGTGTCCCTGAACGACTTCATCCGACTTCATCCCCCGGTTTTCAGTTACTCCACCGAGCCCCTTGACGCCGATGTATGGCTTCGCAGCATCGAGAGGAAGCTCCAAGCAGGCCGTGTTGCAACTGGTGACAAGGTCTACTATGCCACCTATCACCTCGAAGGTGCAGCTAGTTCTTGGTGGGAGAACTTTCTGAATATGCGTCCCGATGGACCACCTGCATCTTGGGTGGAATTCTGCACGTCCTTCCGCGAGCACCACATTCCCAAGGGTCTTATGGACCGCAAGCGTGAGGAGTTCTGTAACCTCACTCAAGGCAGAAGGACCGTTGATGAGTTTAGTCGTGAGTTCAACCGACTTGCTCGTTATGCTACCGAAGAAGTCTCCACCGACTCCAAGAAACAAGAGAGGTTCCGTCGTGGCCTCAACACTGGACTTCGTCGTGAACTCAATCTTCATGACTTTGCCACATTCCAGGTCCTTGTCAACAAGGCCATCAAAGCAGAGGCCATGAACACCCCCAACGACTTTCGCAAACACCCTAGAGATGACAGTTCATCCAGCTCTGGTTCCAAGAAGCGCAAGATCTGGATCCCAAACAGCATGTTCCGCCAGAACAACCCACCGAGGCCATCCCATGTGGCGCCTCGTCCACCAACCCAGTTCCACCCAGCTCCACCAAACAACCCAGCTCCACGCACTGTTTTCGGAGCCTGTTACAAGTGTGGTCAGGCAGGCCACTATTCTCGTGAGTGTCCCCAGAACCAGCTCCAACACCAGAATGCTCCACCCCGTGCAGGAGGCAACAACAGCAACAATGGTCGTGGCAAGCCACCCCAGAAGGTCTACCCCGCCAAACCCGCTCCTCCCGCCACTCGTGGACGTGTGAACCAGATTGCAGCCGAAGAGACTGACGACACCACTGACGTCATTCTTGGTACGCTCCCAGTCAATTTTGTTCCTACTTCCGTTCTTTTCGACCCAGGAGCATCTCATTCATTCATGTCGGAAAGTTACGCACTTCGTCATGAGTTACCCTTTGTTGAATTGTCCACCCCAATGATTATTCAAACTCCAGGGTCAAGATGGCAAACTAATAGAGTAAGCCATGGTAATCAAATTGCAATTGAGGATTAAGTATTCCTTGCTTCACTCATAGCCCTCAAGTCTTCAGACATTGATGTCATCCTTGGCATGGATTGGCTATCAAGACAGAATGCCTACCTGGATTGCAAAGGCAAATCCGTGAAACTCACCCACCCTTCAGGCAAAACAGTCAACTATACCTCACCCAGTACAAGAACCTAAGTGCATTCTTTGAATGTACTTCCCCTTCCCGAACTTGAAGATATTCCGGTGGTTCGTGACTTCCCGGATGTCTTTCCTGAAGAGCTGCCGGGAATGCCACCCGACAGATGTGTAGAGTTTATAGTGGATCTTGCCCCAGGAACCGCACCAATTTCTAGACGCCCATACAAAATGGCCCCACGTGAGTTAGCTGAGCTTAAAACCCAACTGGAAGCTTTGTTGGAGAAAGGCTTCATCCGCCCTAGCTCATCGCCATGGGGTTGCCCTGTTTTGTTCGTAACGAAGAAAGATGGAACAGAAAGGATGTGCGTAGACTATCGCCCGCTAAATTTAGCGACGATAAAGACCAAGTACCCATTGCCCAGGATCAATGATCTTTATGATCAACTTGCAGGATCCTCTGTCTTCTCCAAGATGGATTTGAGATTAGGTTATCATCAAATCAAAATCCGAAACGAGGACATTCCCAAAACGGCTTTTACCACTCGTTATGGTCTTTACGAGTATACCGTCATGTCCTTTGGTTTAACCAATGCCCCCGCCACTTTCTCACGCATGATGAACTCGATCTTCATGGAGTATTTGGACCAGTTCGCCGTGGTTTACCTCGATGACATCCTTATATACTCGAAGAACGAAGAAGAACATGCCGAACACTTAAGGCTGGTATTGATGAAACTTAGAGAGCATCGCCTGTATGCTAAATTCTCCAAGTGTGAATTTTGGCTACCAGAAGTGACCTACTTAGGCCACGTGATTTCTGCAAAAGGCATTGCTGTGAATACCGAGAGAGTTCAGGCCGTCCTTGACTGGACTCCACCTGAATCGGTTAAGCAAGTTAGGAGTTTTCTTGGCCTAGCCAGCTATTGTCGTCGCTTCATCGAGAACTTTTCTAAAGTTGCAAAGCCTCTAACTGAACTCCTCAAGAAAGATAATAAATTCCTATGGACTCCCAAGTGCGAGGAAAGCTTTCAAGAGCTAAAAAGAAGATTGACTTCTGCACCCGTACTTGCACCTCCAGACACCAAAAAGGATTTCGAGATCTATTGTGACGCATCACGGCAAGGGTTAGGATGCATACTTCTGCAAGATCGACATGTGGTAGCTTATGCTTCACGCCAGTTGCGGCCACATGAAGAGAACTATCCTACCCATGACCTTGAACTCGCTGTCGTAGTTCATGCCCTAACAACTTGGCGACATTACCTCCTTGGTAACCGTTGCGAGATCTATTCCGACCACCAAAGCCTCAAATATATTTTCACCCAGCCAGATCTTAATCTCAGGAAAAGACGCTGGATTGAGTTGATAAAAGATTACGACGTAGTAATTTCTTACACCCCAGGCAAAGCCAATGTCATGGCTGATGCACTAAGTCGTAAGTCGTATTGTAACAACCTCATGTTACAACAGTATCAACCACTTCTTTATGAGGACTTTCGCAAGCTCAACCTTGAGATTGTTCCTCATGGCTACCTTTCTACCTTGGTGGCGAAACCAACTCTTGAGGATCAAATCATAGTTGCCCAAAGGCGTGCACGAGGTGTTCGCCGGATCAAGGAGAACATTGCTAGCGGAGTTGCTAAATGTTTCTCCACAGATAGCAAAGGAACGGTATTCTTTGAAAATCGTTTGGTAGTACCTAAGAATAAGGGACTAAGGCAACTCATCCTCAAGGAAGCCCATGACACACCCCTCTCAATTCCTCCCGGTAGCACAAAAATGTACCGAGATCTACGCCAGAGATTTTGGTGGACTAGGATGAAGAGAGACATTGCTCAATTTGTTGCCGAATGTGATGTTTGTCGTCGCATTAAGGCAGAACATCAAAGACCTGCTGGTACACTTCAACCTTTTTCTATTCCCCAGTGGAAATGGGACAAAGTCGGTATGGACTTCATCACCGGCTTTCCAAAAACCCAGAAAGGAAACAATGCCATCTTCGTTGTCATAGATAGGCTTTCCAAAGTTGCTCACTTCCTTCCGGTTCGCGAGTCTATAACTGCTAGCCAGTTAGCGGACTTGTACATCTCTAGAATTGTATCCCTTCATGGTGTTCCTTTGGAAATCAATTCTGATCGCGGTAGCCATTTCACCTCTAGATTTTGGGGAAGCTTTCAGAATGCTATGGGAACTCATCTTTCCTTTAGTACGGATTTCCATCCTCAGTCTAGCGGTCAAGTCAAAAGGGTTAACCAAATTCTTGAAGACATGCTGAGAGCTTGTGTTATCTCATTCGGAAAGAATTGGGAGAAGTCTCTTCCATTTGCCGAATTTTCATATAACAATAGTTTTCAATCTAGTCGGAACATGGCTCCTTTTGAACTCCTTTATGGACGACGATGTCGAACACCTTTAAACTGGTCAAAAACCGGTGAAAGACAATTCTTTGGACCGGATATGATCAAGGAAGCAGAAGAGCAAGTTCGCATTGTTCGTGATCAATTGAAAGCAGCCCAGTCTCGTCAGAAAAGCTACTATGATCGTCATCATAGGCAAGAGAGCTACAATCTGGATGAGAAGGCTTACCTTCGGGTTACCCCTCTGAAGGGAACCCAACGTTTCGGTATCAAAGGCAAGTTGGCCCGACGTTACATCGGACCTTTCCGCATTATTGCTAAACGTGGAGAAGTTGCCTACCAACTTGAACTACCTCCGCACCTCTCCCGAGTACATGATGTATTCCATGTGTCCCAACTCAAGCGTTGCTTCAAGGACCCCATCCGAGAAGTCGACCATGAAACGCTTGATCTCCAAGATGACCTTTCTTATCGAGAATACCCTGTTCGTATTCTTGATTCCGCAGAGCGTGTCATTCGCCGTCAGAAGATTAGGTTTCTGAAAGTGCAATGGTCACACCACTCCGAAAGAGAAGCTACGTGGGAAAGAGAAGATCGTCTCAGTGCCGAGTACCCCACCTTCCTCCCGCAGACTTCTGAATCTCAGGACGAGATTCTGTTGAGTGGGGGCGAGTTGTCAGAACCCTCTGTTAGGTAATGTGCTAGGATCAAGTAACCTTGCATCATGTCAAATTTTCAAAGGTTTTCAACTTCAAAATCAAAATGGGAGAAGGAAACCCCCCCAGATGAATTAGTTCAAAAGGCCAGATAAAAATCTTCTCCAAAAATTCATGTTAGATTTTTGAAAAGTCTTATAAATGAGTGTGATCACATATCAAGTGATGTGGGAACCATCCCATGCTCATAGATTTTTCAAATAATCAAACAGTGCCTTGGAATTATTGAAATACCCCTATTTGATTTAAAATTTAAATTATTTGAATTTTAAAAATGTTGAAAGTTTATGAGTGGCTAGTCCATACTATTATGAGGCCACATAAAAGTTTTCAGCATTTAATAAAATGTTTAGCTATTTATTTTAGCTAAACAGAACAAATGTCAGAAAAGAAAAATAGAAAAGAAATCAGAAAACCTTACCTGGCGCCCAGGCGAAGCCGGCCCACCCCAGCCCAGCCGGCCCACAGGGGCAGGGGCGTCTTCTTCCCCGTCCCTCGCCTCCAAGCTGCTCGGTGGAATGCCACCGAGCTAGCTGGGGACGACACGTCGTCGTCGAGGAGCTTCCAGGCCTCCCCGTGGCTTCTTCTCGCACCTAGAGACTCCCCGCAGCCTCCACAGTCCATTCCCCCCCTCCACGAACTCCCTCCCCTCCAGTCTCGCCCGTTTCGTCGTCGCCTGAGAAGAACGCCGGAGCGCCGTCGAGCCCCCGCGTGGCCACCGTGCCCTAGATCTCAAGCCAGCAAGTCCACCGTGCTCCTCGTCGTCGTCTTCATCGACCTGCGAAAGGAATCGGAGCAGTACGCCTCCACGAGCTCGCTAGCTTCGTCGTCTTCATCGCCGGCCGCCGTGGATCGACTTCAAATTCCGGCAGCTCCAGCGCCTCCCCGAGCAAGCCACCACTCCAGATAGATTCAGGGTGAGCTCACGGCCGGAACCCCTCACTTCTCCCCCTCGTTTGCTTCCTCTAGCCGGATCCGCCATGGACGCAGGAGCTCGTCGCCGCCATGGTCGTCATCCTCCTCGCTCCAGTGCACGTCGTGAACCCCCAGTGCACGCGTTTGACTCCTGCACGTGCTAGCGTTCGAACGAGCCCCGAATCAACTCCAACCGTGCACCACAACGTCATCTACGACCTCGCCGGTTCTCCGTTTCCGCCGGAGTCGTCGCCGTCGCCGATTCCGAGCACCCCGTGACCCCCTCTTGCCTCCAGAAGACACGGACGACCTCCAGGAGCAAGCCGGTGCCCTCCGTTTCCCCTCCCGTGGCCGGATTCGCATTCCCGTGCAGCGCCGCCGTGACTCCAGTCGCCGGCGTTTAGCCGCCGGCGAGTTAGCCAAACCCCCCCCCAACTGTTAATTACTCGGCTAATGACCCCTGGGTCACTGACCAGTGGGCCCAATGGCTTAATTAAGCCACTGGATTAATTTAACCCACGGGTTACTTAACCCAGTCACTGACACCCTGGACCCACATGTCAGCTGACGCAATAAATCATTTTATGAATTTCTAGAAAATCAAAATGAATTAAAAGAATTCCAGAAAATCCAGAAAATACCCCAAACGTTGGAAATTCATAGAAAATTCATATTAACTCCAAATTGGACAAATAATAAATGAAAAATGATCAGGAGAAAATTATCTTTCCAAATATGCAACTTTCAACTCTTTTGGAGTTGATTTTAAAATGGGACCAGTAGCATATGACATTTGGTTTATTTGAATTTAATTCAAATTCAAATCAAATGATCTTGCAACTTGCACCATGGAATTAAGCTACAATTCAACCACACTTAAGAGGCATATCATACACATTTGAAAATAATTCAAAATGATCAATCAATATCACATGCAACTTGGTTAATTTGAATTCAAATGTGGAGTTTGAATTTGCAATTCAATTTGCAATATACTCCATTTAAATGGAATGCTCAACACATCAGTATCATGAACATCACCCTTTCAATCTTATTCATGTGATTGTGCATTGTACATTATGTTGATCCTATGATTGTCATGTTGCTGATAGAAGTGGATCCGGAGCCCGAGGTCACCCCCTACGTTGAAGACCCCGAACCCGAACCTCGTCAGCAAGGCAAGCAAACCCCCATTGATCATGTCGATAAAATCCCACTTCCCTCTCATGTCTCGCTTATGCATTGTTTAGGATGATCACCATGATTCGTTTCTACCGCATAGATGAACCCATTCCTTTGCATGACCTATCATTTTGTCACAGTAGTAAGCAAACCACAATCCTAGCAAATGTAGGAGTTGTTTGATATCATCTGGCCCCTGCAATGTTATCGCTTATTTAATGCTTAGTATGATACCATGTTGTTACTGTGATGTGAGTCGGGATGGGAATGAACATGTTGAAGATGGTAGAAAAGTGTTGGTGAATCGACCCTAATACAAGGTGAACGATGAGAGGCTGTGTAGGAGTACACAGTGGGTTGTCTCGTTGAACACTGCCCTAGTACGAGTTCTTGTGTGGTGATCCAAGATGAAGAGTACAACCACACATTGGGCTCACTGACCCGTCTCAACTTATTAACTCATCCCTTTCGATGTCTAGATGTCGCAATAGTTCGGAGTTCTGGTAGGTCCGTGGCCTGGTTGCTAAGTGAGAGAACGGCTCATCCGAGACCAGCTTATGCACCACGCACACATCACTTGGGTCCACTTCGGTAAACCGGCCGGGTTCACGATTGTGGTAACCAACCCAAGTAGGCGGCTTTCTCGGACTAGATCGGCTATGAGGTAACAGTTGTGGTGAGCATCCTCGCTGGCACCCCTTGAATGGTGTCGAGATCAAAGGCGGTAAATGATGATCATGTGTGTGTAGCGGTACACCCTTGCAAGGTTAACAAAACTATTCGAATAGCCGCGTCCTCGGTTATGGACTGCTTGGAAAGCTTAGCTTGATTATTAGATAACTTGAAACGGATACTTCTAAAACACACCAAGATAAGTGTGAGTGCTATGGCGTGCTTCCTCGTGGGGAAGTCGAGGAAGGCACCATAGTGGTGTATTGGTTGGAGAAAGTAGTGGACTCGTGTACGCTTCTTACCTCAAAGTCTGGTACTCATAGTTCAGGATTAGCCAAGTCAAAGCTGGCACTTCTGCAAGTGAAACCCCACCTCCCTGTACCTTGATACATGTGCATGAGTAGTATAGCTCCTATATAAGTCTTGCTGAGTACGACTTTGTACTCACGTTTTCTTAATCTATGTTTTAGATGATGCCACTGACCCCGAAGGTGGCTTCTTCATCGAGCTGGACGACTGAAGACCAACTAGTCTAGTCCCAGTCAGACGACTGGTTCCCTCGTGGAGGGCTTTGTGTTTAAATAAGTCTTCTTAAGCCATTTGTTAAACTTGTCTATACTCAGACCTAATTTTCTTCCCCCTGTGTTGTAATGTTGGATCACATGTATGTGATCTCTGTTTGTACTCTATAAGAGTTATAAATAAAATGTACACTTTGTAGAGAATTGCAATGGTACCTATTGTTCATACAAAGCATGTGTGTTGCGTGTATGTTTATAACATGCATGTCTTTGTATGGGTTTTCGAGACCTTAGTTATGTTCTAGCTGGCGGTCTTTCATACACCAAGTGTCCCTTACATGTGTGCATCTTGGGACATCGCGATGCGATTGCTCGAGACTCCGTCTCGTGCACACTTTGTGGTATGATCGAGCCCGCCCTAGACCCCGACTAAGTGATCGGGCTGGAGTAAGTCTATGTAAGAGTTTTGAGATAGTCGGTAGTATGGTTGAGGCGACTTGTCTTTGAATATGGGAGTTCACCACCCATATCATTTGACTTGTGTACGGACGATGAGGACCCATCTCAGTTGATCATCCGGCCTGGATGGGATGCCCCTCACGTACGATGCTTTCTGAGAATGTTTAGTGCTTGGCCTTGTCTGCTTAGACAAGTGGGTGCGGTTCTCGTCTTTCCATATGACTATGTCTTAACTGTACTTGCATACGTTAACCCCGGGTCCCGACAGGTTTTTCATTAATTCCAAGGCACTGTTTGAATATTTGAAAAATCCATGAGCATGGGGTGGGTCCCACATCACTTGATATGTGATCACACTCATTTATAAGACTTTTCAAATATCTAACATGAATTTTTGGAGAAGATTTTTATCTGGCCTTTTGAATTAAATCATCTGGGGGGGGTTTCTTCTCCCATTTTGCTTTTGATTTTGATTTCAAAGATTTCTTTTGAAATTTTTAACATGATGCAAAAGACTTGCTAACCCTAGCACATTACCTAACAGAGGGTTCTGACAACTAGCATGCAAACCGCTGGTTGAAATAGAATGGATCATAAGTAATGCATAGTCCTTGCCTGTTGATAACTCGGGTTCCGAAGGTGTAGTTGATCGCAAGATCGCATCGTCTCCGAGAGGTACCCGCGGAAGCACACAAGACGGTAAACACTGGAAAGCAATCAACGAGCAAGTATCTATTACTACGAGGCAAACACGAGCAAGCATCAACAAGAAGGCAACACAAGACATCGCACCTACCGTCAAGAGCGGTTACTAATAGGTTAAGATGAGTACTCGTCACACACGACTATACCGCACGTTTTACGATGGTTCAAGTTGTTTAGCTACAGATAATCAACAAAGGCTGTTAACATGGCACAGCACAGAAGCATGGCATAGCACACAAACATGGCAAGAGGTGAAGCATAAATAAACTATCTAATCTAGTCAATTTAAGTGGGGTGAAATCCTAGACATGCCAACTATTACGGACTCCACGATAAATATTGCATTTGGTACTCTTTTGTCCTAAACAATATTTTATTATTTATTAGCAAGCAAGAGCAGAAAAAACACAATCTACATGCAATTCTAGTCAAGTTACATATAAAGAACATTTTAAACAGAGCAACGGTTAAAAGTTATTGTGATTACAGTTTACAGTGGCAGGCAGTGTAATTAGCAGGTAAACAACAAGTAAACAAGCTCAAACATGGCAACAAGCAACATTTTAATAAAATACACGCAAAACGGAGCTACTTTTCTACTAGCAGAAAAAAAAACTAAATGGGCCAAAATCTACTAGGGCGGCCCAACTAGCACAGCAAGTAATAAAAAAACAAAAGAGAAAAAAAAATGGCTGGGCGCCTCACCCATGGGCCGTGGCCCAAGTGGCCTAGAGAAGGGGGGCTGGCGCTGGAGCAGTGGGCCGCGCGAGGCGTTGGGCCGCCTGGTGGCGCGTCTGGGCCGGCCCACTCGGGCGACAGGGGGGCACGGGAGCTCCCTCCCGATCCAATCGGCAGCGGGGGTGGCGCCGGCCACCGGCGGCGACCTGGTGCAGCGACGGGGCTGAGGTGGCCGGGAGCTGGCGGAGGGTTGCGCGGCCAGGCGGAGGGAGGCGGATCCACCGGATCCGGCCGGAGCTGCTCGCCGGCGGGGTCCTCGAGCGGGCGCTGAGCTCGGGCGGAGCTCCGTTCATGGCGCCATGGTGGCTCCTGTGGGAGAGAGAGGGAGGAGATGAGAGAGAAAGAGGGAAGGAGGAGGCGCGGGAGAGGGAGAGGAGAGCGGCCACGACGGAGGGAGGCACCGGCGGCCTCAGGTCCGCGGGCGGCGGGGGTTCCACGGGCGGCTTGGGGAGAGAGAGAGGAGAGAGGAGAGGTTGGTCGACGAGCTCCCTGGGCCGTCGGATCGCGAGATCTGACGGTCCAGCATTGATCTGGATCAAATTTGCTAGAAAAATGGGCAAAAGAGAAAATTGGGGCTAATGTGAGGGGGGTGGCTACAATATTTGGCTCAGGGAAACCCTAGAAAGGGGTGGGAGTGTGGTGGTCTTTATATAGCCCTGGTGGCTTGCAGTTTGCAAAAACATCTCCGGTTTTTCTCTCGCGCGCGCGGTGCTCACGTTTCTGACCGCAGGGGGTCCCTAGTACCTCCGATTCGGGTAAAACTTCGAACTGCGCGATCAGCGCGTCGAGCCGGAGGCGTTCACCTCACGCTGGAACCTTTCCGAGAACACTTTCTGGCGCGCTATAAAAATAACCCGTTTAATTATTAAACGGGGTTTTTCGTTCCGTTGGCTGCGGCTGGTCTCGTGCGGTTTTCGCGACGGTGATCGGGTGAAACCCTGTGTCGCAAAGGTCGAGTGTCAGGGTGGCAAGGGTCGGTCTCCGTCCGATACGAGATAAGAGGGGGGAAAATAATCGCCGATCGAGAAATCGGGGATGCAAACACCGCAAACAAATCAGGCAATCAAACAATTCACACCGAAAACAAATTTTTTTATTTTTTTTAAAACTGGGCTGTTACAAAGGGGAATCACATTCAACGAATGTATCTGGGTTCTCGATCTTGGTGAGGAATAATCTAGTGTCTGGCCTTAAGGATGAGTGAGTCTAAATGACTTGGCTTTACAATCAAGAAAAACATTTTGTCTGGATAACCAATCCATACCAAGGATGACAACAATGTCTGAAGACTTGAGGGCTATGAGTGAAGCAAGGAATACTAAGCCCTCAATTGCAATTTGATTGCCATGGCTTACTCTATTAGTTTGCCATCTTGACCCTGGAGTTTGAATTATCATTGGGGTGGACATTTCAACAAAGGATAACTCATGACGAAGTGCATAACTTTCCGACATGAATGAATGAGATGCTCCTCGGTCGAGAAGAACGGAAGTAGGAACATAATTGACTGGGAGCGTACCAAGAATGATGTCAGAAGTGTCGTCAGTCTCTGTTGCTGAGATCTGGTTCACACGTCCACGATTGGCGGGAGGAGCGGGTTTGGTGGTGAAGACCTTCGGGGGTGGCTTGCCACGACCATTGTTGTTACCTCCAGCACGGGGTGGAGCATTCTGATTCTGGAGCTGGTTCTGGGGACACTCGCGGGAGTAGTGGCCTACCTGACCACACTTGTAGCAGGCTCCAAAGACAGTGCGGGGAGCTGGGTTGTTCGGTGGAGCTGGGTGGAACGAAGCTGGTGGACGAGGCGCCACATAGGATGGCCTCGGTGGGTTGTTCTGGCGAAACATGTTGTTGGGGATCTAGATCTTGCGCTTCTGAGAGCCTGAACTGGATGAACCATCGTCTCTAGGGTGTTTGAGGAAATCATTGGGGGTGTTCATGTCCTCCGTCTTGATGGCCTTGTTGACAAGGACCTAGAAGGTGGCGAAGTCATGCAGATTGAGCTCACAACGGAGTCCAGAATTGAGTCCACGGCGGAACCTCTCTTGCTTCTTGGCGTCGGTGGATATCTCTTCAGTAGCATAACGAGCCAGTCGGTTGAACTCAAAACTAAACTCGCCAACAGTCCTTCTGCCTTGGTTGAGGTTGCAGAACTCCTCACGCTTGCGGTCCATAAGACCCTTTGGAATGTGGTTCTCACGGAATGAAGTGCAGAACTCATCCCAAGTTGTGGGCGGTCCAGCGGGACACATGTTCAAGAAATTCTCCCACCAAGAGCTAGCTGCACCCTCGAGGTGATAGGTGGCATAGCTGACCCTGTCACCATCTACAACATGGCCTTCCTGGAGCTTCCTTTCGATGCTGCGAAGCCAGTCATCGGCGTCAAGGGGCTCGGTGGAGTAGCAGAAAACCGGGGGATGAAGCCGGATGAAGTCATTCAAGGACACGAACTCATTGCGTTGCTGAGTGGTGTTGCGGGAAATCACCTCCAGCAACTGGTGAGAGTCTCGGCGGTTCCTCTCAACCTCCATCAGAACTTGAGCCATCGTGTGTGGCGGTGGAAGATTGCCTTCCTCCGGTTCATTCCCACGACCATGGGCACGACCAAGATGGCCATGGGTTCCTTGAGACATCCTGAAGGTGGAAACCAAAGTCAAACAGAGTTGATTGGAAGAGTCTAAACAAGGTATTGAAGGTACTGGAAGAATTACAGAGAAAAGGAAGTAATCATCTTGACAACATGGTGATAAAAGCATACAAGCCATATATTCACAAGTTGTCATACAAACCATACATCTTTTTAGTACAAGCTCCAAGCTAATACAAACGTGATGAAGATGATACATCCCTCGGAGGCACTCTCACTTCCTATGCATTATTTATCTAAGACTCTGGAACTTAGAACAACTTGCGTACAACATACTAAAGATACTACTACATCCTCACTAAAGTAAGACCACAGGCGGTCTCACTCATCTCCATCTCCATAGTAATCCTCGTAAAAGTTACGCGTGTAACCCGGTAGCTGAAGGTGACCATCGGAAAACACGGAGGCCTGTGGACCCTGATATCCATTTGGGAAAGGATGGGGCCTCGGTCCGGCGTAGGGTGGAAGAAGAGGACCACGGGGTGGAAAACTGCCTCCAATCTTGGGCCAAGCAACTCGAGAAGTCATCTGTGTCCTGGATGGGTCGATAGCATCATACTCACTGATCCAACACTCACAAATGGAGCCAGGAGTGTAAGTGCTCGATCCAGACGGACACAGGTGGGGTGAAGCTCAAAACGAAGGGAACGTGCATCACGATCTATATCACAAGCATGTCAAGCAGTTATCTAAAGCAAAGTATCCTCCAGGGAGTGATCTGTGTACAATCCGGTGTAATATCCCTCTTCTCCTGGAACTGCAGCAGGGATATAGCAGAAAGGTGACCCTCCAAGCATTGCGTGCTCCTCTCTCAGCAGGGTAATACATGAGTATGCAGCATCCTGCACAGCCATGTTCATAGTCACACCAATGCCATGTCCAAAGAGGATAGGCTGAGGGACTCCAATGTGGTGCAGGTTGATCATGACAGTGAAGTGGAACTGAGTATGGTTGAAGTCAAGGAACTGCTCCTCAACGGTGTACTCAGGATACCAACGATAGCT
Organism: Bromus sterilis; assembly: GCA_950022295.1. NCBI lineage: Eukaryota > Viridiplantae > Streptophyta > Magnoliopsida > Poales > Poaceae > Bromus > Bromus sterilis. Next base: position 148,824,354 of record OX465596.1, on the reverse strand, counting down.
CATTAAGGACATCATCTCGGTGAGCATGGCTGGATGCCCACGCACATCGAGGCACCTAGTCAAACGAACAATCTGCCGATGGGGAAGATCCGCCATCTGAAACAGAAAGAAGGAGTTTGCAAATGCATCAGATTATGAAGAAACTTGGAATGACTCGGACAGCATAACGGCTGTAATTGCAAGAAAAGACAATTTCTTACAACATGAAAACAACACTTACATACGATGTAAGAAATCAGGAAGCACAACAACTCTAGCAAACCGAACACAACTTTCCTACGGCTACAAGGAAGCAAACAACGAGATGTTCTAGTAAGACATTGATGAGCCTAGTCCTATCTTCCCGTAGAACAAGATGAGGGTGACTCAGAACTCAGAACGATGAAGGTAAGGAGAAAAAAGAAGCCTTACGTTGTTGCCTTATATACCGAGAGTAACTAGATAACTATAGAAAGCTAGACTCGACTTTGTCCAAGGCTGATAATCCTATAGTAAGTATCGCTCTAATACCAAGTCTGTTGGGACCCGGGGTTAGCGTAAGCAAGACTCACTACAACACAATCATATGGAGAGCAGAGAACCGTCCCCACTTGTCTAAGCAGATAAGGCCAAGCACAGAACGTTCTCGGAAAGCTTCGAACGTGAGGGGCATCCCATCCAGGCCGGATGATCAACTGAGATGGATCCTCATCGTCCCCACACAAGTCTAAATGATATGTGTGGTGAACTCCCATACTCATAGACAAGTCGCCTCAACCATACCATCGATTGTATTATAACCCTTACATAGACTTACTCCAGCCCGATCACTTAGTCGGGGTCTAGGGCGGGCTCGATCATACATCAAAATGTGCCCGTGATGGAGTCATGAACAACCGCATCGCGATGCCCCAAGCTGCGCACATCTAAGTGCCACTTGGTGTATAAAATACCGCCAGCCAGATCACAACTAAGGTCTCGAAAACCCATACAAAGACATGCATGATATAATCATACACGCATCACACATGTCTAGTATGAACAGCAGGTATCATTGCAATTCTCTAAAAAGTTTACATCTTTATTGATAACTCTTACAAAGTGCACACAGAGATCACGAGACCGTGATCCAACATTACAACAAGCATGCGGAAGCTAAGTAGGTCTGAGTACAGACAAGTTTAACAAATGGCTTAGAGAATCCTTATTTATAAACAAGCCCTTCACGAGGGAACCAGTCTGCTCACTGGGACTACACTAGATTGGTCTTCAGTCGTCGAGCTCGAGGAAGAATCCACCTTCGGGGTCAGTGGATTCATCTAAAACATAGAATAAGAAAACGTGAGTACAAAGTCGTACTCATCAAGACTTACGTAGGAGCTATACTACTCATGCACATGTATCAAGGTAAAGGGAGGTGGGGTTCATAAGCAGTAGTGCCAACTTTGACTTGGCTAGTCCTGAACTACGAGTAACAGACTTGAGGTAAGAAGCGTACACGAGTCCACTACATGTCTCCAACCAATTACACCACAATGGTGCTTTCCTCGACTTCCCCATGAGAAAGCACGCCATAGCACTCACTCTTATTATGGCAAGTTTTATAAGTATCCAGTTCAAGTTGTCTAATAATCAGGCACAACTTTCCAAGTAGTCCCTTACCACGGACGCGACTATTCGAATAGTTTATTAACCATGCAGGGGTGTACCGCTACACACACATGACCATCAGTTACCGCCTTTGGCCTCGACACCATTCAAGGGGTGTCGGCGAGGATGCTCACCACAACTGTTACCTCATAGCCGATCTAGTCCAAGAAAGCCGCCTACCTGGGTTGGCTACCACTATCGTGAACCCGGCCGGTTTACCGAAGTGGACCCAGATGATGTGTGCGTGGTGCATAAGCCGGTCTCGGTTGAGCCGTTCTCTCACTTAGCAGCTAGGCCACAAACCTACCAGAACTCCGAACTACTGCAACATCTGGACATCGAAAGGGATGAGTTAGTAGGTTCAGAGGGGTCAGTGAGCCCAATGTGTGGTTGTACTCTTCATCTTGGATCACCACACAAGAACTCGGACTTAGGGCGGTGTTCAACGAGACAACCCACTGTGTACTCCTACAAAGCCTCTCATCGTTCACCTTGTATTAGGGTAGATTCACCAAAACATTTCCACCATCATAAACATGATTGCTACCATCCCGACTCACATAACAGTATGAATATTGTATCACTCTAAGCATGCAATAAGAAGTAACAGTTGCAGGGTCCACATGATATCAAACAACTCCTACATTTGCTAGGATTGTGGTTTGCTTACTACTGTGACAAATGATAGGTCATGCAAAGGAATGGGTTCATCTATGCGGTAGAAACGTAGCATGGTAATCATCCTAAACAATGCATAAGAGAGACTTAGAGGGAAGTGGGATCTTATCGACATGATCAATGGGGGTTTGCTTGCCTTAGTGACAAGGGTCGTACATGGTATCTTCAATGGAGGGGGTGATCTCGGGTTCCGGCTCCATTTCTATTCGACAAACAACGTAAACATCAAAAAAATAATAAGAAAATTCTCAAACACATGAGTTGAAGGTTGAAACTTGATGTATGTGTCACTGATGTGTGAGTTATTCCATTTAAAAGAATTATATTGCAAATGAATTGCAAATTCAAACACCATTTGATTTATCGATGAATTTCAAATGCATTTGAATCCATGAATGTTCATTTGAAATGGTTGAGCATGAAGTGGTGTTGTAAAGATGAGGTAAAGTCTCTGATGTGTGGATGAAGTGTGTTTCAAAGTCATTTGCAAAATCACTCCAATTTTGAATTTTAAAAGGATCCATATGCACATATTCCACTGTTCACCCTTTTTAAAATGGTCAAACATGAAAACAAAGTCCATATTCACAAACTTCTATTTTTCTGATAATTTTAGACATATTACTTGTCCAATTTGGAGTTAAAATGAATTAGTTATGAATTTCCAAAGTTTGGGCTATTTTCTGCCATTTTCTGAATTAATTTTAAATCATTTAACCATTACTGCGTCATCATGAGGTCAGCATGACGTAGGGGGCCATTGACAGAGGGGTCCCACCTGTCATTCTCTCTGTTTTTATTTAAAACAGTTTAATTCGAATTAAAATTAAACATAGGGATTAGCAGGGCTAGTCCCACATGCAGTGCCACTGCCAGGTGGGGTTTAAGCATAGGGTTAGGGCGCTAATGAAGGGGCTCGCCGGCGGCAGCACTGTAGACGGCCGGAGTTCATCGGGGCGGTGATTCAGGCCGCGGGAGAGGGAATGGAGGCCATGGATGGGATCCTGGTGCTCCCGCGCGTTGATTGGTGGTAGCTGGGGGTCAAGGGGAGGTGCAGAGGAACGGCGACGTGTGCTCCGGCGGAAACAGAAGAATGGCGAGGTCGAGGACGAAGCTAGAGGGCACAGTTGTATCTAGGACTTGGCGCGTTCAAAAGCTAGAGGAACCAGGAGTCAAACGCGTTGATGTGCGAGGTAATGATAGTGATTTCTCGCCCTTCGTTGGTGAGCCCCAAGTGGAAGGCGTGATGTAGCACAACAGCAAATTTCCCTCGGTGAAGATACCAAGGTTTATCTCCAGTAGGACTCCGGAGATGATAAGTAGGTGTCAGCGGCGCAACTGACGCGGACCTGCACACAGACACAATAACTTTGTTCCCAACGAAGTTCAGAGAGGTTGTCAATCTCTCCGGTCTTGTTGTTCACAAAGGATCAAACACAAGGGATAATGATAGCAATTGAAAGTAAAAGCAGAAAAGTAAATGAGCGTGTAAAAAGTGATGAGGATATGGACCGGGATACGTGATGTTCACTAGTGATGTCTCTCTCCCAAAAGATGATAAAATTGCTATGCGAGGTAAACAAATTACAGAAAGGCAATTGACAGGATTATGAACGCACCGCAATGCTAACTATGCTACAAAAGAAAGGATGAGGCTCAAAAGCATGGGCAGTACGCCAAAATAAGTAGACCAAAATCCAACTTCATCTACTACTAATCATCCACCTTGAGAGATCAATCCAGAACATCTCGCTGGTATTAAGTTGCGAGCCCCAGACAAAGTGTAAACCCAAAGCAACAGACAACTGCATTAAAAATAACTTTGCGTAAAGTAAACAATCCTTGTAACCGCGGTTACAAACACCGTTGTTTTCCCCCTTGTGGCAACAGCACATCCCCAAGACTCATGTTTCTGTCACTCAAGCGTGTCATCGGGGGGCATGAACCCACAATCGAGAAAAACGTTCCCTCTTGGAGTCACTACCACTTGGCCAAAGAAATAAACAGCAACGGAGAACATGCAAGAATTACTTAGGAACAAAAATATAAGAGATAAGAACCAAATATATTACTCAATCACAATCTGAACATAATCTCATAATCCATCAGATCCTATCAAACTCAACATAGCAATAGAAGAAATATTACAAAAGTGCCTCGATCATGTAGGGAAGCTCACGAGGTCTAAACCATGAAGAACAAAAAGGGGCGGAGAACATCACATAGCTAATGATCACGGACCCATGGTTCAAGGAAAACTACTCACGAGACATCCGGGGAGCATCCATGGTGGAGAGGAGACTCCCAGAGGTCAATCCTCCCTCCGGCAGGGTGCCGAGAAGAGGTCTTCTGGTGCTCCCGATCTCGGAAGCGCGGCGGCGGCGGAACAGAGGCGAGTTTGCGAAATAGGGTTCTCTTTCTGGAGTTTCCCCATGATGGAGAATAAATAGGCGAACGGGGGCAGCCAGAGGTGGACTAGGGGCCCCAGGCGCACCCCTGCTGCGGCCAGGGGTGGGGCCGCGCCGGGTGGCCGCCTGGGCCCCCCTGGCTCCCCTCTGGACCCTCCCGGGCTCTTCGCAAAGCTTCCTGTACGCTGATTTTTCCTGTATTTTCCCGGAATTTTTTTGGCACTTTTATATGGGGAAAAACTGAAATAGAAAAACAGCAGAAAACAGGAACTGGCACTGGGGTGCACTGAGTTAATAGGTTAGTCCAGATATGATCAAAAAGTGTATGAAAGTGTATCTAGATCATAGCAATATCACACACAACATGCATGGAGCAAGCAAAAATTATAGATACGTTTTGGACGTATCACGCGTGCATTGGGGCAACGCCAAGGGCACGAGAGCTTGCGCTGCGTCGACCATGGCGGCGGCAGAGCTCTGCTCTCATGGTGGATTTAGCTAGAGGAGTAGCGGGGAGCTGCAAGGTGAGGGGAAATGCTCACCAGCCCACAGGGAGCACGACGAGGCAAACGGGAGAGGCAGGGAGGTTTTAACGGCGACGAATCGAAGAACTCGAGCTTCCGCGGCCGGCGGTGATCTGATGAACCTTGCGTCGCGTCCGGGCCATATTGAGGCGCCTCCTTATGCTAGTCGACGAAGCCGATGACCGCAAGCACGGGAGACATCTTGGGTGGGGCTCTAGCTCACGGTGGCCACGGTTTCCAGCGTCTGCGAACTGCAGTGGCGCACTGTGGTCGAAGGGGAAGAGCGGAAGAGAGCGCGAGAGAGTGCGGCGAGAGGGGGAATGAACTGGGGCGTGTGCAGGAGTCTCCGTGGCGCTAGGATTGGCCTCAGGGAGGCGTGGAACGTCGTCGTCATCGTGGTGGCAGTCGCCGCCCCCGGCATGCTCGACAGCGAGCTGCTTGGGGTAGACGACATGGGATTTTGGCGGGCTGGCCCTGCTAGGTGGGCCTGGGGCGATGAGTTGGTCCAGTTCCCAGGTAAGTCCTTCTCCTTTTCTTTTTCTTTTTCTTTTCTGACATTTGGTTTTTACTTAGCTAATTAAATAGCTAGACAATTTTATAAATGCCCCAAATTTTTATATGGCCTCAAAATAAATATAGCTAGCCACTTATAAAGTTTGGACATTTTTAAAATTCAAATAAATTGAACTTTAATTCAAATAGGGGTTTAAAATTAATTACATGCTCCTGTTTGAATATTTGAAAAATCTATGAGCATGGGTTTTAATCCAAATCACTTTATATGTGATCACACTCATTTATGAGACTTTTCAAAAATGCAAAAGGAAATTTTGGAGCAACTTTTATTCTTGCCATTCGAATTAAATTCATCTGGGGGGTGTTCTCTCTCCCATTTCAATTTCTTTTGAAATTTTTAACATGAATGCAATCTGAGACTTGATCCTAGCATATACCTAACTTGGGGTTGTCACAGACCCTGCCGGTCATTCAGTTTGGCACGGTCCCTATTCATCGGGATCAGATTGCTAATCCCGAATTTTCGGTAAGTACTTTACAAACTGATTGTGCTCTATCGGGTGAACCTATGCCAACTGTCCATGCAGAGCATCATGTGCATCGGACGTCGCACAAGGACCCTGCCACCTCCACGTGCGCCGATTTGCATTCATGTAGACCGGTGGGACCATCTAGTCAGCAGACGCCATGCATTCATCCATCTGGACATAGTTTGAATGATATCTCCTGCTCGGAATCTTCGGGATTGCCTGGTGCTGTTCTTACGGATGGCAACTTGACCCAAGTCCAAGAGCCCCTGGAGGTACCGATTCCCGAGCCAACCTTTCCATCCAGGCAAGAGGCAGCCGACGATTATGACATGTTCAATCTGCAACTGCCAGGGCCACATGTCATCCAGCTGCAGTGTCAATTTAATATGTCTGATTTTCTCTTAGCCTAGTCACCATCGACGTGACAATGAAAGGATTGCGTGGAAGGAGGGACGCGTGTCGAAGGAAACGCAACGGGCAAGTGCGGCTTCTCATAATGATGATATAGAGTCGGCCCCAAATCCATCGCCTACTCCATCGTCTCCAAGCAACACAGAAAAAAACCCGCCACCGCCGCCCAAGCTTCACTAGATCTTGCTTCCTTAGAGGAACTAGCGGAGAAGCAGCGCATGGCGGTCTATGAGGTGGATCCTCATCGGTTCCTGCCGGCGGGGCACCAGATTATGGATGGTGGCCCTACGCGACTTCCTGCACTTTCATCATGCTTGTTGTGCGCCCTGCGGGCAACCACGAGAACTATATGGTGGCCGAGGTGGTGCCACTGCCGGTGCCCGAGGAGATGGGCGCAATGCGGGGACCCTTGACACTATAGAACTTGGCTTCTATATCCCAATGAGGAGCCTCCTCAAACGAGCTCTAGGTCTTCTTGAGCAAGCAAGTTGGATGCACCCCACTAGTTCCCTTGGAGAGCTTTTAGCTCACATGGGCATCCGTTGCATGGAAAACCCTACTCCTCACATCATATCTATCATATGGCCTTCTCTCGCCTATGATTGTCCTCATTGATGTGATCCTTTCACATCTTTTTGTCTTCCTCCTGCACTTTCTTTCTTTTTCTCCTTTTAGGCGTCAACTTTCTTGCTCACGCTCATCCATTGCATGAGTGCTCAACATATCGAAAGGGAGTGGATCAGTTTGACTTGTACCTGGCTAGTGGTCTGGGGACGAGTCAAGATAATAATCCAAAGGAGACTAAGTGTGAAACTTATTAGATAGTAGTTCTCAACAACTTTTTTCTCTCTTTTTCCCAGTCCCGTGCTTGCACGTAAACACAATCTGGAGACATTCGAGTCGCGGACAGCGAGAGCTCTTGCACCCTTTGTTATTTTGTTGCTTGTGTCAATGCCAACTATAAATACCCCGCACCTACCCGCCATTTCGGGCTAGCTGCTCCACTGAAGATTCTAAGACAGAAGTACTGTGAGCATCCCAAGAGAGATCCATCGAGAGAAAACCAAAAAACAAGTCTAAACTTAGTTGAGAAATTCATAGAGACTTAGGTCGAGATTAGCCGAGCTTTTTATCTTGGAGATCTGCAAGTCTCCTAGACGGTTTGGCGTCGCCTGTCAAGCAGTCGAAGAGAAATTATCATTGCTGAAGGAAGTTTGTAAAGGTCTCGGAGATGTCCCGAATCATCTACCCTGAGTGAAAACTGGACAAGCTCGAGGAGTTTGTTGTAGTGGAGAATAGGATGGGGAGAGTTTTGCTCCAGGTGTTCAATCACCAGTCCTTCCAACCAGACGTAGCACTTTGCAGAGTGTGAACTGGTTTACCAAACATCGTGGTGTCAGGCTCGTTTTCCTACTTGCATTTACAATAAGTATTTACTCGTTGCCGGTTTTCCTTCGATGTTTACCTTCGCTCCCAATCCTTTCGAGCTATGTATATCTTTAGATACTACAATTCCTGCGAGATGTCGTTTGTCCTTCGCTGTTTGCATGAATTCCTTCTAAGTTCCTTAGAATTTTTAGAAGTGATCATTCACCCCCTCCCCCTCTGATCATTCTTGAGCTTTGAATTGGTATCAGAGCTAGGCACTCCCTACGCTCTGCGTATTTTTGTCTAACCACCTGGAGTGTTCTCAAGAATGGTGTAAATGTCAAAGACAAAAGTGCTATCACTCCTGAAAAGGCTAAGAAGATGGCCCTCGATGCTGAAGTCTGGGTATTCGTTACAAATCATCTGATTCCAGAGAAATATCATGAAGTTAAGAATATTTCTTCGGCCAAAGGTGTCTAGGACTATGTCGAGAAGATTGGTGAAGGTGTCTCTACTCAGAAAGACGCTCGTATCGACACCCTTCGAAGAAAATTCTATCGTTTAAAGAGGCACGAGGGAGAAAAAGTTAACTCCATATACAGCAAACTCACTGCGTTGTCAAATGAACAGATTTCCCTCGGTGCCGAAGACATTACCAATCGGATTATTGTCAGAACATTGCTCCGTTCCCTTGATGATAACTTCAATCACAATGTGATGATGATTAAGGAAAGGACTGATTTCAAGGATCTTGTTGCCGCTGATATTCTCGAGAGACTCAACACCTTCGAGATGGAAGAAGATGAAAACCGAGATGTTAATGGGACTCGAAGAAAATCTCACGCACTCAAGGCCAAGGCTTCACATCACTCCTCCCCTGAAGCTAGTTCTGAATCTGGTTGTGCCTCAGATGAGCTCGAGAACATTGGAAAAGATCTGGCACTGATAATGAAAAGATTCAACCGCTTTCAGAGAAGGAACTCCTCTTCACCGAAGAAAAACTACTGTTCAAATCATTCGAGAAACTCATCACAGCATCGATCATCATCCAGAAACTCTTCAGCGAAAGATAACTGTTGCTACAAGTGCAAGAAGCTAGATCATGTCATTGATGATTTTACTCTCTGGGAAATTGAACATAGATCAAAGAATTCTCACAGCAACTCTTCGAGCAAGTCTCACAGATCGAGAAAAATCTATGAGTCCAAGAGATATGATTCAAAGTCCAGAAAAGACAAGAAAGATGGTTCTGATGATGAGAAGAAGAAGAAGTACCACAAGCATCGAGAGAGTTCTTCCTCGAAATCTCATTCCTCTCGACGCAAGAATTCTCACCGTGCCAAAGCCTATTTGGGTAAAGAGATGAACTCTGAAGATGAAGCATCCGGTTCTGAAGCTGAATCAAACTCAAGATCTGGTTCTGGTTATGGTTCTGAATCTGATTGTGTTGCTGGTCTAGCATTTTCTTTGAACAAGACTTCAAGTTCATTCTTCACCAACCAAAGTAGTGAAGATGAATCTCCAGCTTCTTCTTCATGGCCAAGGCTAAGGTATCCTCTTCTAAGAATTCCTACAATACTTCGGATAGATTTGCTTATGAAAGTAACTCTAGGATAAGTTATGCCAAACTTGCCAAAATTGCTTCTATCCTACAAGATGAACTAGATTCACTAAGTGAAACTATTCAAAAATCTGAGACTTTGTTGATCGATGAGATTGAGAAAGGTCAAACTTTGACGAATGAGCATGCAGCTCTGAAGGAAAAGTATGATGAACTTTCCTCTCGGCATGATCTTCTCTCAGTGGACTACGAGAAGCTAACCTATGAATTCCTTCAAAGGAAAATGGCTCTCGAGAAACTGAGAGAGGCTCATGAAGAATTGGAGAGTGTTAATCTCACGCTCATTGCTCAGCAGAGCTTAGGAGATAAAAATGAATCTACTTCACCTTGCTTGACTTGTTTGGAACGAAGTAAAATTGAGTCTATTTCTGAGAAATCGAAAGGAAAGCAACCTATTGTTATTGATGATGCTAACCCCTCGAACGAGGAAACCATTACCAAGGAACTCCTCAGGTTGAGAAACTAATTTGAAACAGGCATGTTCAAAAGTGTGCAGGGACACCAGTACCTATGTGATATCCTAAGGAAGGCTCTACTTCATAGGAATCCTCGAAACGAAGGAGTTGGTTTCGTAAGGAAAATCAACCCTGATGGCACCTACTGGGAACCCGAGAAGTATCCTAAAACTGTCTGGGTTTTTGCGAAATAAAAGCCCATTGATATTGCTAACCTTTCAGGTTTCAGTTGCAAGATTGATAAGGCTATTGTTGATGAATCACCTTATTCTGACTACAAGCTTGTCAAAGATCAGGAAGGAAAGGTGTCGGCTGAATTCGTTGGTACTCCTCCGAAGAATGGTTTCTATAAGCGACAGATTTGGGTTCGCAAATCTCTCGTAGAAAAACTGCCCCCTAACCATTCTATGCAGGGAAAATCTTCGGTACCACCGAATCACTACTGTTCTCTCGAGGATAGAAATGAACCCCTGGTGCCTGCTTCAAATGTTCCCCAGAAGGAATACTATCGAGTTGATAGAAATGTTTATCGTCATCGTGACAATAATACCAAAACTTCTATTACCTACCAGTACACTAACCCATCATCGAGGAATTATATTTATGGTGTGCTTGATGGTCCAGATTGACAATATAATCTTGTTCGCTATAATATCACTGCCTCATCTAGCACTTCCATGCCTTCTAAGTCACCTGCTCGTTTGTGGGTGGTTAAGAAGAGCTAATTCTTCTGCAGGGCTATGTCTCCGGTGGATCCGAATGGGTCATGGATAGTGGTTGTACAAATCATATGACCGGAGACAAAGTTTGTTCACCGAAGACAAACTTACTGAATCCTCTCAGAGATATATTACCTCACCTGAAAACAACAAAGGAAAAGTACTTGGTTTGGGTAAGGTCGCTATATCGAAGGATAAGCATATTGACAAGGTTATGCTTGTTCAATCACTAGGATATAATCTTATGTCTCTCTCAAAACATTGTGATATGGGTATGCTAGTACTGTTTTCTGCTTCTCGTTGTGTTGTCTTTTCACAGGACGATTATTCCTTCGTGTTCGAAGGATATCGCAAAGGTGATCTTTATATTGTTGATTTTTCTTCAGGACCTGCATTGTCCACATGTTTAATGGCCAAAGCCACTTCTGGTTGGTTATGGCACCGAAGACTTGGTCATGTAGGAATGAAAAATCTTCAAACTCTTATCTCGAAGAAGAAAATCATTGGAATTGATAATGTGAAATTCGATAAAGATCGTCTATGCAGTGCCTGTGAAGCAGGAAATATTGCCAAGAAACATCATTCAGCAAAAACTATAATGACTACTACTCGTCCTCTTGAATTGCTTCATACGGATTTATTCGGTCCTCAAAATTATGCTAGCCTTGGAGGAAACAAGTATGGTCTGGTTGTTGTTGATGATTTCTCTCGATATACTTGGGTTTTCTTTCTAGATGACAAGAGCAAGGTTGTTGCAATTTTCAAAACTTTCACAAAGAGAGCTCAGACTGTATATGAATTATCTCTGAAGCATATCAGAAGTGATAATGGTACAGAATTAAAAAACACTCATATCGAAGAATTTCTTGATGAATATGGCTTCACTCATGAATTCTCGGCTGCTTATAAACCGCAACAGAATGGTGTGGTCGAGAGAAAGAATCGAACACTTATTGAAATGGCCAGAACAATGCTTGCTGAATACAAGACTCCTATCAGGTTCTGGGATGAAGCAATTAATACTGCATGTCATATCATCAACAAGGTTTATCTGCACAAATTTCTGAAGGAAACTTCACATGAACTTATCACTCGTAAAAAGCCAAATGTTTCATATCTCAGGGTTTTTGGTGCTCCATGTTACACCAGAGTTATGAATCACAGCTCCAAGTTTGCCCCAAAGGCTCACGAAGGTTTTCTCCTAGGTTATGGTTCGAATTCTCACACTTACAGAGTTTACAACTCTCATCTTGGCAAAGTAGTAGAAACTGTAAATTCGATTTGATGAAACTAACGGCTCTCAAAAGGAGGAATTACGTCTTAACCTGGATGAACCACCTTTGTTTGAAGTTATCAGGTACATGGCTATTGGAGATATTCGACCTGTCGAAGGAAATGCACATCAAGCCAACAAGGATGATGATGGTCCAATGTTCCCACACATAGCCCGGGGCGCTGGAGATCAACATCCTGAAGCTAATGATGTACAGGTCGAAGGAGAACACATAAACGAAGAAAATTCTCAACCCGAAGGAGAAGCTGAACCCGAAGGAAATGATCCCAAAGGACATGCTGATCCTGAAGGCCAAGCCAATCCCGAAGATCAACCTGATCCTCAAGCTGCTGAAGAAGCTTTACCTCGTGTTCGAAGAAGAGTGGACCTCGACTCAATACTTGAAGAGATTCGTTTACCAGGTCGTCCCACCACTCGTTCTCGTACTCGTTTAGCTAACTTCTGTGGAAATTTTTCGTTTGTATCCATGCTACAACCATCAATATTCGATGAAGCCATGAAGGACTCAGACTGGATGACTGCAATGCTCGAAGAACTTAATCAGTTTGAGAGAAACAAAGTCTGGTCCCTTGTCGATAGACCTGATCCCAAGAAGCATAATATCATTGGTATGAAGTGGATTTTTCGCAACAAGCAAGATGAAGATGGCATTGTTATAAGAAATAAATCTCGACTAGTTGCACAAGGCTACACCCAAATCGAAGGTATTGATTTCGTTGAGGCCTATGCCCCAGTTGCTTGACTTGAATCCATTCGTGTCATGTTTGCTTTTTCCAATTACAATGGTATATCTATATCAAATGAATGTCAAAAGTGCATTTCTTAACGGTGAAATCAAAGAAGAAGTATATGTTATGCAGCCACCAGGTTTTGAAGACCCGAAGAATCTTGATAAGGTGTACAGGTTGCACAAGGCCCTATATGGGTTAAAGCAAGCACGAGAAACACTGAAGGATTTTCTTCTAAAGAAGGGCTTCAAACCAGGAACAACTGACTCGACTCTATTTGCTCGTGCATACAAAAATGATCTTTTTGTGTGTCAAATTTCTGTCGATGATATTATATTTGGCTACACTAACCCTGATATCAGTGAAGAATTTGCTCTTATGATGTCGAAGAAATATGAAATGTCTATGATGGGTGAATTGAAGTTCTTTCTCGGGCTTCAAATCCGTCAACAGAAGAATGGGACTTTCATCTCTCAAGAGAAGTATCTCAGATATTGCCTGAAGAATTTTGATCTTGTCAATTGCAAAACTATCAAGACTACATTGCCTACGAATGTTCATCTAGATGCAGATGTGAAGGATAAATCTTTCGATCAGAAGAAATATCGCTCGATGATCGGTTCGCTTCTTTACCTTAGTGCATCTAGACCTGACATTATGCTATCAGTTTGTATGTGTGCTCGTTTTCAGGCAAACCCGAAAGAATCACATCATATTGCTGTCAAGAGAATTCTTTGATATCTGGCTCATACACCAACTTTGGGACTATGGTATCCCAAAGTTCACCACCCAACCCACCATCACCACCTCATGTCATTCCATCGACCACCCCAGCCATTGATACCCAAGCTCAAGCTGAGACCGAGCAACCTGCTCAGGTCGAGAAAGAACGTCAAGCCCCCATTTCCTCTGCTTAGAAGGATTATTCCTCTGCCCAGACTCTGCATGAAGGAGAAGACGCCGATGTTGATATCACAACATTTTCTTCTCGTCAAGATGCTGCCGAAGGAAATAGTTCTGGCGATGCCAGTTCGAGTGGAAGTTCTTCCTCCTCTTCATCAAACTCTTCGGGCAAAGAAATGATGGATGTCTTTACCCAGCTGAACGAAGATATGGAGGCCATGGAGACTGAGGAGGCCGCCCAAAATGCCCCTGCCGACGAAGGAGTTCCCGTCAAAGCACAGGCCAAGAAAAATGCTCCTGCGGCCATCCCAGCTCAGGATATCGTCAATGTTCCATCTTCAATTCATCGCCCTGATGAGCCAATATATCAAATGCCAGATAATGCTGCTGAATTTTTTCCAGTCAATGAGCTGCTTCATTCTTCTCATCCGAGAGAAATGTTGCCATTGTTCCGCCCTGATGTTCCTCGAGGAGTTCCCATCTTCAAGAGGCGAGAACACAAGCCATTTTTCTTCGGGGACAATCCCTACGAGAAGCCCAGACATGCATATTCTCTTCGGTTTTGGACCCAAGAGCAAGCCATCTACTACACCCGTGTGCTGTACAACAAGGCGAGAGTTTTCCAACATCAGTATCTTGATATGCCTTCGGTGTACGCAACTTCATGTTTCGAGAATGTTGCCGAAACAATTGATGGTCTGCATGCTCACAAAATGTTTGCTCTCGATTGTGGCTACAATCCCGAGCTCATTAGGCAATTTTATGCCACGCTGTATTTTACTGGTGATCCTGAGAACTCGAAGACGTGGAAATTTGATTACATGATCCAAGGCCAAGTATTTCACATGACTGTCGATCAATTTCTGACCATCATCAATTTACATCGGTTCAAAGGATTACCACACAAGCTTCATGACCTGCCTGCCCCAACTCCTGCTGAATTTTCTACGCTCATGAATCCAGATGTCGTAGGAGATCACTACCCAGCTGAGCCGAAGCCAAGACACTTATTTTTTGAAGAAAAGGCATGGTTCTATATTCTTTCGAAGACCTTGATGCCAATGCTCGATGTGCACGATGATTTTCCTATTCCTCATGATGTGCAACTTTCTCTATTGAAGTTAGTCCACGGTCATCCCTTCGAGTTTGAAGACTACTTCATTCGCACGTTGGTGTCTTGTGCTGATGATCAAAATTCCCACAAGCCATATGCACCTTGGTTAATGGAGATCTTCAATTACTCTCGGGACATGCCATTCCCCGTATCAATATTCGCGAAGATTTTCACTCCACCTGTCAGGGAAGTGTTGCAGATTTTTACTCGACCCAACGATCAGTTTGTAGAGCAAACTGGCATCCGCGCCCAAATGACTGAGCGTAATATTCGCTTACAGTTTATCAAGCCAATGCACCACATGGATGTTTCTCTTTGGTCCCAGCAAATTCTTCAACATCATATTGACCAAGATTTCATTCAGAAGAAGTCAATGATGGATGAGATAAACCATTTGCGCAACATTGTCATGAACAACAATCAGATGCTGCGTAAATGTCTTCGATGCGACTGGAAAGGGCTGCGGAAATTCAATTCCCTTGGTCAACTTCAACGATGCGTCTTCGAAGAATATCCTCCCCATCTTAACAGGAACTGGACCAATGATGATCGAGTAGATCGTCCGGACTTCAATATTCCTCTGCTGCCGAAGAACAGGGATGTGCTCAGTGTTGATGATTTCTATCACGTCACCGTGAACACCATTTCTTCCTACTCCGAGAAAGATGAAGCGTCTCAATGTCAAGAGAGAGTTTACTCTCCACTTCCTTGAAGCCCCAGGACCCCGCCGGAATCGCAGCTGGAATCTTCTGGAGATCAACACTCCTTCCGCACGAAGATTACTCCTTCAGGCGCTCGCCCAATTCGTCGTGCTCCAACGCTCGCTGAATCTTCTCGACGCCGCCAGCGCCGCCCAAGCGAGTAGGGATTTCTTTTGACCCTATTCTCTTGACTTTTTGTACGTTGTGACAAAAAGGGGGAGATGTAATGGCACCGAAGAAATTAGTTTGCCTACGGTATTAAGGGCTTTGCTTTTCGATCGTTGAACTTGTGAACTTTGAAGTTTCCGAGTAGTTTCAACAAACTTTTGATTCATATTCGATCTGGTTGTAACTAACTCTAAGTAGGTCTGTGAACTGCTACTTTTCATCGTAAGATATCTATCTGCTACTTGCGATACTTAACCTTTTGCAGGAAGCTATCTTTCTTATAAGTTCATGACATTCGAGGAGATTTCATATTTCTTATTGGATATTATCTGAAATGCAATTGCACTCGCTAAGATTATTGATGTTTTTCCCTCGTCTCTACTTGTCAAATATGCACTTCACAGGAAACTCTTATCTTCCGTGCATACATCAAGGGGGGGTATTTTTCATCGATCTTAGCACCGGTTTAACATCGAAAAGTCAAATCTTTCAATTTATTTATCGATGCCTGTTTTTTCAACAATCATCCAAAAAGGGGAGATTGTAAGAGCAAGTTTTGCCACCGAAGGTTTTCGACATTGTTGGACAAAGCAGAAGTGGAACTAATATTGTTTTCGAGTATAAACAGATACTTAGGTTCCGAAAGAATGGAGTTTGCAAGGAGAAGGTTGAAGGACAACTCACTCCAGCGAAGCTGCAGTCATCTACCAAAACCTTTGAAGTAAGACGACCCCAAAAATGTCGTCGAAGAAGAAGACTCTCTCGAGTAAAAGTGCAACGAGGAGAAAGCTGAAGTTGGTCGAAGACTTAGTCTTTTTACTAGTTTCTCTTTATTTTCTTGAGTCGTAGGAAAAACCGTACTATCAAAAGGGGTTTGCTAGTTGAGATCCTTGTCGAAGTGAATTTTCTCTGCTCAACCTAAACCCACGAAAGCCTACCGAGAGAAATCTTACAGAGTCGAGTGAATAGCTTGAAGGCAAAGTCATCGCAGTTAGTGCCTTCGAGAGAGAACTCGTTCAGTAAGTCAGCTTACTTGTTCCTCAAGTAAAGTTGCGCAGTGATTGGAATCCGACTGTTGTGGACACGCGTCAAGCGGTCGCATCGGGTCACTTCAGCCATTTTACCCATTGGGATCACCAACTATAAATACCCCGCACCTACCCGCCATTTCGGGCTGGCTGCTCCACTGAAGATTCGAAGACAGAAGTACTATGAGCATCCCAAGAGAGATCCATGGAGAGAAAACCAAAACCCAAGTCTGAATTGAGTTGAGCAATTCATAGAGACTTAGGTCGAGATTAGCCGATCTTTTTATCTTGGAGATCTGCAAGTCTCCTAGATGGTTAGGCGTCGCCTGTCAAGCAGTCAAAGAGAAATTGTCGCTGCTGAAGGAAGTTTGTAAAGGTTCGGAGATGTCCTAAATCATCTACCACGAGTGAAAAAAGGACAAGCTCGATGAGTTTCTTGCAGTGGAGAATAGGACGAAGAGAGTTTTGCTCCAGGTGTTCAATCACCAGTCCCTCCAACCAGACGTAGCACTTTGCAGAGTGTGAACTGGTTTACCAAACATCGTCGTGTCAGGCTTGTTTTCCTACTTGCATTTACAATAAGTATTTACTCGTTGCCGGTTTGCCTTCGATGTTTACCTTCGCTCCCAATACTTTCGAGCTATGTATATCTTTCGATACTGCAATTCCTTCGAGATGTCTTTAGTCCTTCGTTGTTTGCATGAATTCCTTCTAAGTTCCTTAGAATTTTTAGAAGTGATCATTCACCCCCTCCCCCTCTGATCATTCTTGAGCTTTCACATTGTTTATGTGTTGCATGTGTATTGAATGCATTATTGTTGATCGTGTAGATTGTCTGGAGTGCAGAAAGGATCAGAAATAAGTGTTAGAGTACTTCAACACCGTTCAAGGCAAGTTTCACTTTTGGTTAAGTTTCACTTTTGATTATGCCCATACTATGTTTCTATGCATGTGAAGGTCGTTATGATTATGCTGAAACCTGGTAGGATAGCCACATGTTTTGATTGATCAGTATATCGAACATTGTTATGTTTTAGTATTTCTTGAGCTATGTGATTATATGCTTACTGTTGCAATGATAATCATGGGGGGAATTGTTGTGTTATTCAGGTTTTGTGACAACATTAATATTAGTAAAATAGTAACTTGCAATTGAGGTCCTGTAGAGTGGTATTGCATCCTGAGGGCTCTGTAATATTCACGTACGATTGTTTGTGTGGCATTGCACACTGAGGGCTCTGCAATGTTCACTTTGTGTCAAGGTAGTGGCACAGTATCCTGAGGGCTCTACAGTGTTTCGGATAGGGTGATGTTGCATTCTAAGGGCTCTGTAACAGTCACGAATGTGTTTGTAGTGGCATCGTATCCTGAGGGATCTATGATGTCCACGAATAGGAGGTACATGTGCTATTGTATCCTGAGGGCTCTACAATAATCACGAAACCATGATCCCGAGGGCTCTCATGGCTGCCATTGGAAATCCTATGATCCTGAGGGCTCTCATAGGCGGTTAGTTAGTTGTTGTCCTTTGTGGGTTGATAATAATTTAAGATGATAAAAAAATGTTGAGTAGTAAGTAGAAGTAGGTGAATACCAACTTTAGGTACAACAAACCATGCTTGATTCATGTTCTTGATTTGAAATTAGTTGTAGGATTGCTTTATCCCTTGTGTACTTTCCGTACAAATCAGATGTACTGACCCGTGTTCGGGCCGTAACCTTTGTGTCGCAGGTTTCTCAGAAGATTAGTGTGTTATGATAGGGTTGCGAGTCTACACTCAGCATGTCGCTTGTGGATGTTGATGGGACTCCTCGCTACTAGTTTGCTTCCTCTATAGTTATTGAATAAGCTAGCCTTGAGCTATGCAAGTTGTCATTTGTTTTGAATTCTGGATCATACGATGTAATAATGATGCACTTGTACTTTGATATTCATCTATTATACTGTGTGTGCTAGCGAGTTCGATCCAGGGACTAGCACTTGATCACAGAGACTCCAATTCTATGTGAATTACGTCGTTACAGATGGAATCAGAGCAGTGTGTTGACTGTTGGTCGTAGCCCTAGAAAATGGATTAGAAAAGCCGTAGGAGTGAAAATTCTACTTTGCTACTTTTTCCTACTTATTAGGCCTTACTCTCGTATTCATATCTTCATTCATTGTTGACTTTCTTCTCTTTTAAATTATTGATGACCCTTGTAGTCATATTAGTGTTATATGAGAAAGTTTAGTTGGCAGACCACAATTTTTTTAGATAATTTATCGTTATGCGTCTAGTTGATATTAGGATTGTTTGTGCTTGTGTGGATTGTGTTTTTGATGGAGCTTGATTGTTATTGTGTGCTTATGGGTAGTGATTCCCCTTAGACCTTTTTCTTTCTAAACCTTACCTCTGCTCACCCACCAGATGCCACCGAGACGTGATCCTACGGGCAATGGGAACAACAACTATGAAGTTCCAGCCTACATGCAACAGTTACTTCAAGGACAAGCTCAGTTGATCTAGTTGCTCACTCAGAATATGGGCAACAACAACAACAATGCCCCACCCCCACCCCCACCTGTGGACACGCTTGCTAGGTTCCTGAGGTTAAATCCTCAGAGGTTCTCTAGCACTCCTGAACCAATTGTGGAGGATGACTGGCTTCGCTCAGTTATCCGGAACATGGAGATAGTTGGTTGTACTGAGGCAGAGAGAGTGAGGTTTACCTCACATTTGCTGGAGGGTCCTGCCGCGGCATGGTCGGACAACTACTTGGTGACTTATCCCATCGACACCATCACTTGGGCGTAGTTTCAGGCTGCTTTTCGCGCCGCACATGTCTCTGCAGGCGCCATGGCTTTGAAGAAGAAGGAGTTCCGCAGTTTGCGCTAGGGAGGCCGCACAGTAGCGGAGTATGTGGAGAAATTCAACAAGCTTGCCCGCTATGCTCCAAATGATGTCAACACGGATGCAGCTAGGCAGGAGAAGTTCTTGGAGGGTCTCAACGATGAGTTGGGAGTTCAGTTGACTGTGGCCACCTTTGCAAATTTTTAGGAGCTTATTGATAGGGCTATTGTACTTGAGGGAAAGCACCACGCCATAGAAAATCGCAAAAGGAAATACAACAACAACAATGACAAGTATAACTCAGGAGTCCAGCAGAAGCCTCGTACTACATCAACGTACCCTGATGTGTATAATGAACAAAGTAAGCACTATGTCCATGGATATAACTCAAATGGAGTGGACGCCAATCAACCACACACCCCTTCGACACACAGGAGGGATATGAGCAAAGTAGTTTGTTTCAATTGTAAGAGGCCTAGACATTTATGGAAGAGACTGCACTGAACCAGCTATTGGGAATGGGTATTCTGGAGAAAAGAAGTCTGATCTTTTTGAAAGAGAGCATGTGAATCATGTCAATGTGAGGAAATCTGGACGAAAGAGGTGTGATCATGTGGTGAGAGGATATGTGAATTATGTCGATGTGGGAAGTTTCAATAAAGCATCAGACTTGGAATCCGGTAAGATTCTAATCAAGTCCTAGTATTGTGGTCATTCCTTACAGTAATGGTGCATCACATTTCTCATGTCAAGTCAAAAGGAGGCATGGAATTGCCATAAGGGGTTGATTTTGGATTTCTCTAGATACCAATCCTTAACCATTGCTAGCCAACTCGAATCTCAAGGACGAGATTCATTTTAAGGGGGGTAGATTGGTAACATCCCAATTTTTCCAAATTCGGATGTTAATAGATCATCTTATGCATGTCATGCTGGAGGTTTGCATTATTTGGATTTTCTGAATATTTTAAACATTTTTCAACTTGAGGAAATTTTATTCGAGAGGATATAATATAACTTATCCCCATTTTAAATAAGGTTAAAAAGTGTTGAAAATATTTTTGGGTGTTTATAAACTGTGTCATAGGAACTATAAATGACTCAAATTTATTTTTGGGATTTTTTAATTTTTATATGGATTTTATTGCATAAAAGTTCTTTATGAAAATTGCATAATAGATGAAATAGTAATTTCTGTAAAAACAATTACTTTTATTATTTTATTTTATTGTTGTGACATTTTTAAAATTCATATTTCATTATTTAAAAATGTTCTGCGTAGTTGGTTGACCAAATAAATAAATAAAAACGAGTTTTCGTTTTGGGCCTTCCAGCGGCCGAGACGGCTATTTTACGCCGCGTGCAATTTGAGTCCGTTTTGGAGTCAGGAAAAAAATCCTGGCTATATATTATTTTCAGTTTTGTTTTGTTTTTTTTAACCCTAATTTTCTGTAGCGCGGGACCCGCCGAGAGGAGCTCGCCGTCGCCACCATTCAGCGTCGCCGCCGCCGTCTCGCCGCCGCGCCGCTGGTAAGCCGTCGCCCCGCCGCCTCCCGGCCGCCATGCGCGCAACCGCTCGCCGCCGCAAGGCCACCGCCTCATGCCGTCCCTTGCCGCGGGCCACGTGATGTGCGAGGTAATGATAGTGATTTCTCGCCCTTCGTTGGTAAACTCCAAGTGGAAGGCGTGATGTAGCACAGCAGCAAATTTCCCTCAGTAAAAATACCAAGGTTTGTCTCCAGTAGGACTCCAGAGATGATAAGTAGGTGTCAGCGGCGCAACTGACGCGGACCTGCACACAGACACAAATAACTTTGTTCCCAACAAAGTTCAGAGAGGTTTTCAATCTCTCCGGTCTTGTTCTTCACAAAGGATCAAATGCAAGGGATAATGATAGCAACTGAAAGTAAAAGCACAAAAGTAAATGAGCGTGTAAACAATAATGAGGATATGGAACGGGATACGTGATGTTCACTAGTGATGTCTCTCTCCCAAAAGAAGATAAAACTGCTATGCGAGGTGAACAAATTACAGAAGGGCAATTGACAGGATTATGAACGCACCGCAATGCTAACTATGCTACAAAAGAAAGGAAGAGGCTCAAAAGCATGGGCAATACGCCAAAATAAGTAGACCGAAATCCAACTGCATCTACTACTAATCATCCACCTTGAGATATCTATCCAGAACATCTCGCTGGTATTAAGTTGCGAGCCCCACCCAAAGTGTAAACACAAAGCGACAGACAACTGCATTAAAAAGAACTTTGCGTCAAGCAAACAATCCTTGCAACCGCGGTTACAAGCACTGTTGTTTTCCCCCTTGTGGCAACAACACATCCCCTAGACTCATGTTTCTGTCACTCAAGCGTGTCATCGGGGGGCATGAACCCAGAATCGAGCAAAACGTTCCCTCTTGGGGTTACTACCTACTACTTGGCCAAAGCAATAAACAGCAACGGAGAACATGCAAGAATTACTTAGGAACAAAAATATAAGAGATAAGAAGAAAATATATTACTCAATCACAATCTGAATATAATCTCATAATCCATCAGATCCCATCAAACTCAGCATAGCAACAGCAGAAAGATTACAAAAGTGCCTCGATCATGTAGGGCAGCTCACGAGGTCTAAACCATGAAGAACAAAGAGGGGAGGAGAACATCACATAGCTACTGAGCACGGACCCATGGTCCAAGGAAAACTACTCACAAGACATCCGGGAAGAATCCATGGTGGAGAGGAGACTCCCGGAGGTCAACCCTCCCTCCGGCAGGGTGCCGGGAAAAGGTCTTCTGGTGCTCCCGATCTCGGAAGCGCGGCGGCGGCGGAACAGAGGCGAGATCGCGAAAAAGGCTTTTGTCCTCGATGGTTTCACGTCACGGGGAATATATAGGCGAAGGGGGGCAGCCAGAGGTGGACCACGGGCCCCAGGCGTCCCCGTGGCGCGGCACAGGGGGTGGCCGCGCCGGGTGGCTGCCTGGGCTACCCCTGGCTCCCCTCTGGCCCCACTCGGGCTCTTCGCGAAGCTTTCTGTACGCTGATTTTTCCGATATTTTTCCCGGAATTTTTCTGGCACTTTTTATATGGGGGAAAACTGAAATAGAAAAACAGCAGAAAACAGGAACTTGCACTGTGGTGCACTGAGTTAATAGGTTAGTCCAAATATGATCAAAAGTGTATGAAAGTGTATCTAGATCATAGCAATATCACAGAAAACATGCATGGAGCAAGCAGAAATTATAGATACGTTTTGGATGTATCAACATCCCCAAGCTTAATTCCTGCTCGTCCTCGAGTAGGTAAATGATAACGGCATAATTTATGTGGTGACATGCTAGCAACCATATAAGAACTTTGAAAAGTAAAGCAATCAAGGTTAGAGATTCAATTCAAGTCATAACATGCAAGAGTCTATATTAGCATTGAAACAAGTAACAAAAGAACATTTGGTGCAAGAGCTCTCGCTGTCCGTGACTCGAATGTCTCCAAATGGTGTTTTCGTGCAAGAAGGGGGATAGGGAATACGAGAAAAAAATTTATTTGTTGAGAACTCAATCTACTTCACACTTGGTCTTTTTCTGGAATATTATCTTGACTCGTCCCCAGACCACTAGCCAGGTACAAGTCAATTTGATCCACTCCTTTTTCAATATTTTGAGCACTCATGCAACGGATGAGCGTAAGCACGAGAGTTGACACTTTGGATGGCAAAGAGAGAAATAGTGTGGAGGAGGAAGACAAAAAGGGTGAGAAAGGCTCACATCAATGAGGACAGTCATAGGCAAGAGATGCCAAATGATAGATATGATGTGAGGAGTAGGGATTGCCATGCAACGGATGCACATACGAGCTAGGAAGCTCTCCAATGGAACTAGTGGGGTGCATCTAACTTGCTCGCTCATAAATACCTAGAGCTCGTTTGAGGAGGCTCATCCTTGGAATATGCAAGCCAAGTTCTATAGTGTGAAGGTCCCCGCGTAGCTATATGCATAAAGATCATCTCTATGGAGTACAAGGATATATAGGGAGTACTAGTGTGGATCTCTCAAAAGGATAGTAGTGTTGCCCCTTTCTGTTTTTTTATTTCTTTTTCTCCTTTTTTCTATTTTTTTGTATTTTTTTGTGGCCTCAATGGCTCTTTCTATTTAACTCTCACTTGTCCTCTTTGGGATCTTTTATTGTGTCCACTTTGGGATCTTTTCCTCACTTAAGGGGAACACTCTATTTTACAAGAAGGTAAAGGAGATCTTTCACACTTTACAAGGTACTCAAAATCATAAAGAAGATGGAACTATCATGATGCATGCAATGTATGTCGCTACCAGTGTAGCAGGAACATGTATGACATGAAGATCAAGTCATGAAGAGGTGGATGTTGCATGGCAATATATGTCGGAAAGGCTATGGAAATTCCTTGATAGGTAGGTATGGTGGCTGTTTTGAGGAAAGATATAAGGAGGTTTATGATGGAAGAGCGTATCATGCAAAGGGTTTGGATGTACCGGCGAAGGTGGACACCAACTCTCGGAGTGAGAAGAAGGCAATGCACGGCACGGGAGAGGCTAGCAAAATATGGGTAACTCTGAAGAACTGATGTACTTATTATCGGTAACTCTCAAACTAATAAGGAGGTTCACAAAGAGAAAAGTACCCCGAGGAGGAGTGTATGGGGGTTTGGTTATCCTTGCGCATCCTCGACTCATGGTACGTGAGTGTTCTCTCATATTAGATCCCTCCAAAGATTAGTGATCCATCTAGTAGCTAGAGTTCTCAACTAGTTTTGTAGGTTTTGAAAATACACACGGATTGCCCAAAATACGACACCTATCACTAATAGTCTAGATCTGTTGACACCAAAAGTTCAAACATTACTCACATCAAAACTTCAAAACTATTGCAAGTTACTACTAGAATTAAATAGCAACCTCAATTACCTACTTCCAAGACAAAACACACCTCAGTGCAACAACCAATTCTCTTTAACAAGATAAACATGAAAACTAGAAAGATTTCCAGCAACAGACTAAACAAAATCCAAGGCTCTTGCTAAAGACAAACTAAGACTAAAACTAAACATGGCAGCAGCTATGAAAAGATAAAGAACACACAACAGCAAAAAGATAAGCAGGAAAAATCCTATGATGTGTTCTAGATTTTAAAAGTGGAGCGTGTTTCTCTCCCACACAAAGTAAGACAGGGTCTAACTTGTTATGAACAGCAAGCAAAACTAAAGAAAACTAAAAATAAAACCTAAGAGCGAGACGCTCCAAGCATAGCACATAACGCATGAAGTGATAAAAATATAGTGAGACGAAGGACGAACTGATGATTGTTGATGGAGAATGGGATGCACGGGGGCATCCCCAAGCTTAGATGCTTGAGTCTTCTTGAATATTTATTGGGGATGCATGGGGGCATCACCAAGCTTGACCGCTTAACACTCCTGGATCTTCTTTCATCATCTTCCATCGCACACTTGAAAACTCCCTTCATACATAACTCATCATAAGCTGATTAGAGAGGTTAGTACCCTTAATAAAATAATTTTTCCCCACTGGATATAAATATATTCTTGAAGAGATACTGTTTCTCAAGAGTTCCAAAAAGTTTTTGCAAAGAAAAAGCAAGCTTAAGATTTGCAAAACTTAGGAGATACAAAACGTGGCAGAATCTGTGAAAACAGAACAGCAGGTAGTACAAAATTTTTTAGGGGCACTTCTGCAACTCAAATAAAAAAACTCAGAACATACGAAAGTTTCCCAATTGTATAGAGCACGCTGTCAAAAAATTGAGATCAAAAAGATGATCTGGTGATTTGATTCGAATTTTTCTGTCAAGGGACAGAGTCTGTTTTCTGGACAGCATGTCACAACTTTTGCTTCCCTTATCATAAGAGGCTATAACTTGGCACAAAGCTGAAAAATAAAGATACAATGATGTTTCTAAGTAGTAACAAACATCAAGACACAACAAAATCAAAAAGAAACCCAATTCGTTGTGGGCTGCCTCCCAAAAGCGCTTCTTTAAAGCCATTAGCTAGGCTTAAAGATTATAGAAGATGCTCTCACAAGAATAAGAATTTTGAATCAAAAGAGAGCATCAAGAAGCAAATATGAAACACATTTAAGCCGATCCCACTTCCTATGCATAGGCATCTTGTAAGAAAATAAATCAAAGAAGCACAAAGTTACATGCATAGGAAGGTGGAACAAGCACATCTTCAAAACTTTCAACATAAAGAGAGTAGTTTTAGTAATATGGAAGTTTCTACAAACAAACTTTCCTCTCTCAAAATAATTTTCAGTAGTATCATGAACAACAGCAAGAATATAAATATCACATAAATCATATTGTTCATGACCTACGAGCACACGTGTATTATTTTCAACACGGTTTTTAGGATCATAAGATAAATGCAACCCAACATATTGAGCTTTGATAAGAGGAAAATTCTCCGGAGTTGGAGATTTTAAAAGGATAATAGGACACTCAAGTGTGGGTGAGATATCAAAAATTTCATGCTTAACATGAGGAACTATAGCAAGTTCATCTCCGTAAGCATCATCCATAGTGGCATCAAGGCCATAAGCATAGAAGGCATCAACTTTATCAAAAAGGGATATTTCAAAAGAATCCATAGGATCATAATACTCATATAAGGTAAGAGTAAAAGAGTTACTCTCATTAGAAGGTAGACATGGATGGCTCCATTCTTCCTCCTTTTGTTCGTCACTCTCCTCCTCTTCTTCATCCAAAGATCTTTCAGGTTCAGTAATTTCTTCTTCTATAGAGTCCTGCAAAACATTAGTCTCTTCCCTTGGGAGAGAGACTCTCTCAAGATGATCAGTAATATAATAATTTGCATCATAATTTTCCAAACAATAGTTAAGTATAGCAAGACTCTCAGATTTGTAAGGGGCTTCATCAATATTTTCAAGAAAAGAAGTAATTTCATCGGCACCCTTAAAAGCAACAAATTCTTCTATTTGTTCTGCATCATAAAAATCATAATTTCCCTTAGCATAAGAAGCTAAGGTTTCATCCTCATTGTACTCACATTGGAAAGCAAGGTGTTTGTGCCTCATAAAGCAACAAGATTCATCCCCGCAGAAAGATATATTATATATTGAACACAAGTTTTTAGCATACTCATACGATTGATGTATGAGTCTCCATAAATGTATCCCTTTTTGAGACAAGCGGTATTCCTTGTAATATTCTTGTTGATCCTCAGTGAATCCTCCATGCCAATAAGATCTAGTTTCAAAGAAGTTAGACATTGATTGGCAAGTAAGGAACTAGACATACTATATATTTTTTTGATTTTTGATAAAGGACACAAAGATAAAAACTGAAAGGTAAACTGACAAGACTAAAAAACAGAGGTAAAGGGTAGTGTGCAACTCCCCTATCTTAGCACTCGGAGTCCCCGGCAACGGCGCAAGAAATTTGGCTTGATGTGCGAGGTAATGATAGTTATTTCTCGCCCTTCGTTGGTAAACGCCAAGTGAAAGGCGTGATGTAGAACAGCAGCAAATTTCCCTTAGTAAAGATACCAAGGTTTGTCTCCAGTAGGACTCCAGAGATGATAAGTAGGTGTCAGCGGCGCAACTGACGCGGATCTGCACACAGACACAAATAACTTTGTTCCCAACGAAGTTCAGAGAGGTTGTCAATCTCTCCGGTCTTGTTGTTCACAGAGGATGAAACGCAAGGGATAATGATAGCAACTGAAAGTAAAAGCAGAAAAGTAAATGAGCGTGTAAACATTAATGAGGATATGGACCGGGATACATGATGTTCACTAGTGATGTCTCTCCCAAAAGACGATAAAACTGCTATGCGAGGTGAACAAATTACAGAAGGACAATTGACAGGATTAT
Organism: Bromus sterilis; assembly: GCA_950022295.1. NCBI lineage: Eukaryota > Viridiplantae > Streptophyta > Magnoliopsida > Poales > Poaceae > Bromus > Bromus sterilis. The sequence continues at coordinate 148,796,840 of OX465596.1, read as the reverse complement.
GAACGCACCGCAATGCTAACTATGCTACAAAATAAAGGAAGAGGCTCAAAAGCATGGCAGTACACCAAAATAAGTAGATCGAAATCCAACTGCATCTACTACTAATCATCCACCTTGAGAAAACATGCATGGAGCAAGCAGAAATTATAGATACGTTTTGGACGTATCACCGCGCCACGCCGCCGGGCCGGCCGGCCAACCTCGCCGCCGCCCACTCGGGCCGGAGCCGAGTGCCCTTGGTCCGTTGGATCTATATCCAACGGCCACCAATGGATCAGGGCTGGTTTTTTAGGGTTAGGTTTTTTTTCAGTTTAACCTGGTTTTGTTATGCTGTGAACGCTCGCCGGACCGTTCGCTGGAGTGGACGCCGTTCGCTCCATAGCCGAGGACCTGTTCGCGGCAGAAAAGTTATTTTATTTGTGATTAGGCCCTTTTTCACAGATTTCACCCTAGAACGGTATTCGCTATAACTTTTAAAGCGTAGCTCCGTTTTAGGTGATTATTTTTGCGTTGCGACCGTAGTGAAATCTAGTTTACAGTAGGATGCACTTTGCACTGTTACAATTTTCGAATTTGAATTTTGTACAGATTTAAATTCGAACTTCCGGTGACCGTATCTTTTATACGGTGTATCCGTTTTCGCCGATTCCAGTTGCGTTGGGATCATGGTGACTTGTAGTTATCGTTTCGCTACTGTTTAGTTGGTGTGACACCCCCAAAATCAATCCGTGTACAGTAATCATACACGCAGGGTACACGGCTGATATTAGGGTGCGACGGTGAGAATATCACAGCACAACACTGAACACAAAAGGATAAACAAATATGTTACAATACCAGGGATCACGAGGATCCGAATACATAAGTCATACAAGCCATAATATCTGAGTACAGACATTGTTAGTCAAGTTTTTCCTTAAGAAGGCTAGCATAAATGACATCCGAGATACAGATCGAAAAGGCGAGGCCTCGTGCCTGGGATCCACCAAACTACTCCTAGTCGACGGGGAACTAGACGTCGTTGTAGTCACCTCCGGGGTACTCCTGCTCCTAGGCTCCAACGTCGGCTGCAGCGGCCGATCAGGCAAAACAAAAAAGGGGAAATAAAGAAAAGGTGGGTCTCTAGCATACCCGCGAGTCTTACGTCAGCTACTAAGCATTTATGCATTGTATCAAATGGAAAGGGGAGGCTATATATAGTGGACTGCAAGATAGAAATCAGAATAAGGGTAAGAAGCTAGGCCTATCGAAGACTAGCATCTTCCGACGAGTCTTGCAGCATGAGGAGAGAAGCCAACAGTTTATATAAAGCAAAAAGTAACAATGCAACAGAAGTTGCTACAACATTGTATAATAGTAAGTTGTAATAATTAGCAATGCCTTCGAGTTCACCTCCTCGACATCCCAGCGAGGAAGAAAACCCAGAACCATACAGTTTAATAATAATAGTTTGTAGTGGTAAGATCCAGTTTCAGCATAAAGTGTCCTGTTACCGTGGACACGGCTATTCGAATAGATCAATCTTCCCTACAGGGGTGCACTTCTGTTACAGTACAACGCACGGATCTCCAGGGTGGTGTACACCTTGTTAGGGAATGCCCCACCGAAGCTATCCGACACTCCACAGCCCATCTTTCAAACTCAACAGAGAGGCCATCCGCCGGTCTAAATCCTAAGTACGCAGGGCCTTGGACCCCAACCCTGACGTACTCCTGCACGGTGCATGGGTGACCGGGAAGCCGTATCAAAAACAACACAGCTCGAGCCAAAGAAGACACCGCACTTCCCGGCAATCAGCCTGCGGTACTGCTGACGTCTGAAGAGTCCTCGAACGACACCATGAAGCAGAGGAGCCCATAACTCATTATCCCACGTGTAGGAAGCGCGTACAAGCCAAAAGGATACTCAAGTCATCCGCCGAAGCATTTAGTATTTTATTAATTTGCGGGACAACCGTTATCGCTGCCTCGACTTAACTGACCCGCGGACAACGACAGCAGCCAGGACCACCAGTACATCGGTGCCTGCCCTGTCATACCACCAAGTCTCTGCGGTTACCAACAAGGTGAACCGTCTCCTTACCTTGTCTCGCGTGTGCTCCTGGAGGAGCTCGACTTTCGTATTTTGGTAACTGTCACGGCCAACGATCAAGGGCCAAGCACACCGGTACACTGGTCGTACCCTCCCTGTCGTCCCGTCGCAATACCTCTCGCGGGTACCGTTTGGTCGCCCGACTTCTTACTTGAAGGACAACCGTTGCTCAGGTACCTAGAGCGTCTATACATAGTCAACAACGAGTGGAGTACAAGGATTACTCCTTGATAGTTCACACTTGATGGTGGCTCGGCAAAGCTAAGGTAGGGGTCCTGAGGCGGTGTATGCATTGTACCGTACCTGTGCAGTTATAATATTTGTATCCGCGTTCACTCCCCTGAATGATCACGGCCCGCTATCTAATCCTAGCTAACAATGCGCAGGGCTCACTATTGAATAATGCATAATTATAATAGGCAGCATAGGATAAAGAGGTACATCAAGGGGCAACAAAAACAGGCTATGCAATTGAATAGGATTGTAACGTAGCAGCAGCAGTAAAAATTCCCAGTGCAAGAAAAGTACGGAAAGATAGGAGATATCTGGGGAAGAGAATGGCTCTGCTTGCTTGGAAGCTCGACGGTCGGGGTACTGTCGTCGACGACGTAGTCGTACGCGGCAGCGGTGTAGGAGCGGCAGCAACGGGGTCTACCGAAGATTAAGGGGGGGAGAATAAACAGTAAATACAAGCAATCATACAACCAATGCATGGCATGACAGATGAATGATTATCGATGAGCTAACGTGGTACGATGATCTGAGCTCGAAGCGGGAATTCATCCGAGGGGTGAATTACCGGCTCCGGGGTGACTACCGCACAGGGTGTCCGGAGGGGGGAAGGATCAAGCCGGAGGTGTGGTGGGTACCGGACAAACATATGGGGGTGTATCCGTGCTAGTTGATCTATACTGAGAAACATTCGTGTTCGGAATAATTTCATCCGGGCACTCTAACAGTACCGGACAATTTATCGGACAAACGGTCCGGAGGGGGACGGTTCGATGTTCGGTATGTTAGAGGGGGGTGGTAGACCAACGGATACCATATTCGTATTCGTTGTATTTTTCTGATCAATTTTGATATATAAATTATTTTAATCCGAGTTACGGATTAAAAGATATTAATTAAACAAGTTTTATTCAATTTTAAATCAATTAAATCATTTAATAAATTCTTTTATATATCTTTTATTATTTATTAAATACAATTAATAATCATTTACTATACTCACCAGTGGGTCCCACTGGTCACTGACTTATTTAAAAAATTAAATTAATTTGAATTAATTAAGAGTGGGGGTGGCCCACATGTAAGTCTAACATGTTTAATAATTACATTAAGTTAAACTAATAACTAGGTGGGCCCTAGGTGTCATACACTTGGAAGCAACTTAATCTTTTAATTAAGCTAAATGGGCATGGGGCCCATGTGTAAGTCAGAGGGGGGGGGTTATTATTCATTTCTCTATTAACAGATGATGAGGGGCTTAATTAGGGGGGTTAACCCCTAAGCTAAAACAGGCCGGCCACACTGTGAGAGACAGAGGGGGGCTCTCCACAGCGCCCACGCCATGGCTGACGGCGAGCACAGGGAGGCCGGCGGCGAGCCTCGCGAGCAGCCCGGCGGTCAACTACACGGGACAGGGGGGAAATCGGACGGGGGAAGCTCACAGGGGGGGGGGGGTAGCCGTGCAATCGCGCTCGGGGAGGGGCGGGTGCATCAACGGCGACGAATTTGGAGAAGGGGCGCCGCGGTCTGGAGGTAGAAGACGGTGCCGGTTGCGCGCGTACAGGGCGGCGGGGTCGATTCCTTGCGTGCACGCGCGCTGGGGGGCGGGATGAAGACCACGATGGTGGTCACGAGGGACAAGGCGGTTGGGGCCAGGGGGCACGGTGGCCGCGCCGTCAAGGGGCTGTGCCCACGGCGAGCTCGGGTCCGAGCGGGCGTCTCTGCCGCGTGATGAGGAGGAGATCGGGAGGGGGGCGCGGGTTAGGGTTAGGGTTGCAGGGGCACGCAGCAGGGGGCTTGGCCCTTCTTGTAGGCGGCCGGAGCCGCTCGATGCCTGCCACGGCGGCGGCCGGTGCCGTGGCCGGCGGGATTGACGACACGGGGGGAGGGGGTCGTGGTGAACAGGGGAGGCGACTTGGGCTAGGCTGGCTGGGTGCTGGGTGTTGGCCCAGGGTGGGGAGGGAGAAATGGGCTGTGCTCAGGTGCGGTAGATTAGGTTTTTTTTTTTGTATTTACTTTAATTACTTGGGCATTTTTTTTTAAATGTGGTTGGTGCCCCATAATTAAGGTTATAACTAAGGGCAATGCCACAATAGCTTTGGGCAAAAAAATTTAAAAGTCATTTAACATTTCTTTTAAATATTAAATGGGTTATATGGGGTTTTTAGCTACTGTTTAGAATTATTTGAATTTATTTGTAGCTCACAAAATTACCCATGTTGGGGGAAAATGGTCCACTGAATATTAGTGATTTGAATAAAGTGGTTTCATAATTTTTGGAGAAAGTTTATTTTGCACCTTGGTTTTAATATTCCACCAAAGGCAAATTGATCATTTGATTTTTGTTTTCAGTGCAAAGGGTTGCACTTGTTTTGGTTCTAGATGATCAAGGCCAATGGCCACATTGATTACAATATCAACACATGGCCATTTGAAATGAGCTTGGAATTGTTTTGATTCATGATGACCCAGGTTCATGATCACATAGATTTCAACAATAATAAAGTATTTGAATTTCAAGTGAACCAAGTTTGATCAAAGGAAAGTGTTGAACAGTAATGCTCAACAGTAACGGTGATTACTGTTCACTGACAGTGAGGGTGTTACAGTTGGTTTTATTGTGTTCATTTGGTTCTTTTACTGTTGCATTGTTTATGTGTTGCATGTGTATTAAATGCATTGTTGTTGATCGTGTAGATTGTCTGGAGTGCAGAAAGGATCAGAAATAAGTGTTAGAGTACTTCAACACCGTTCAAGGCAAGTTTCACTTTTGGTTAAGCTTCACTTTTTATTATGCCCATACTATGTTTCTATGCATGTGAAGGTCGTTATGATTATGCTGAAACCTGGTAGGATAGCCACATGTTTTGATTGATCAGTATATCCAACGTTGTTATGTTTTAGTATTTCTTGAGCTATGTGATTATATGCTTACTGTTCGAATGATAATCGTGGGGGGAATTATTGTGTTATTCAGGTGTTGTGACAACATTAATATTAGTAAAATAGTAACTTGCAATTGAGGTACTGTAGAGTGGTATTGCATCCTGAGGGCTCTGTAATATTCACGTACGATTTTTTGTGTGGCATTGCACCCTGAGGGCTATGCAATGTTCACTTTGTGTCTAGGTAGTGGCACTCTATCCTGAGGTCTCTACAGTGTTCACGATAGGGTGATGTTGCATCCTGAGGGCTCTGTAACATTCACCAATGTGTTTGTAGTGGCATCGTATCCTGAGGGCTCTATGATGTCCATGAATAGGAGGTACATGTGCAATTGTATCATGAGGGCTCTACAATACTCACGAAACCATGATCCCGAGGGCTCTCATGGCTTCCATTAGAAATCCTATGATCCTGAGGGCTCTCATAGGCGGTTAGTTAGTTGTTGTCCTTTGTGGGTTGATATTAATTTAGGATGATAAAAAAAGGTTGAGTAGTAAGTAGAAGTAGGTGAATACTAACTTTAGGTACAACAAACCAAGCTTGATTCATGTTCTTGATTTGAAATTAGTTGTAGGATTGCTTTATCCCTTGTGTTACTTGTCGTACAAATCAGATGTATTGACCCGTGTTCGGGCTGTAACCTTCGTGTTGTAGGTTTCTTAAAAGATTAGTGTGTTATGATAGGGTTGCGAGTCTACACTCAACATGTCGCTTGTGGATGTTGATGGGACTCCTCGCTACTAGTTTGCTTCCGCTATAGTTATTGAATAAGCTAGCCTTGAGCTATGCAAGTTGTCATTTGTTTTGAATCCTGGATCATACGATGTAATAATGATGCACTTGTACTTTGATATTCATCTATTATACTGTGTGTGCTAGCGAGTTCGATCCATGGACTAGCACTTGATCACAGAGACTCCGATTCTATGTGAATTGGGTCGTTACAATGGGTCCCAGTAGCTATGTGATGTTCTCCTCCCCTCTTTGTGCTTCCACTTTCGAGACCTCGTGAGCTGCCTCACATGATCGAGGCACCTTTGTAATTTTCTGTGTTACTATGCTGAATTTGTTGGGATCTGATGGATTATGAGACTATGTTCAGATTGTGATGAGTAATATATTTGGTTCTATTTTATATTTGTGTTCTTGAGTTAATTCTTGCATGTTCTCCGTTGCCGTATTTGGTTTGGCCAAGTGATTTGTTGCAACTCCAAGATGGAGCGTTATGCTTGATTGTGTGTTCAGTCCCTTGATGTATAGCTTGAGTGACAGAAAGATGAGACTAGGGGATGTGTTGTTTCCACCAGGGATAAAACAACGGTGCTTGTACCTGCGGGTGCAAGGATTGATTACTTTATGTAAAGATCTTTTAATGCAGTTGTCTGTTGCTTTGAGTTTACACTTTGGGTGGGATTCGCACCTTAATACCAGCGAGATGTTCTAGATAGATATCTCAAGGTGGATGATTCGTAGTAGATGTAGATGGATTTCGGTCTACTTACCTTGGCGTACTGCCCATTGCTTTTGAGCCTCTCCCTTTCTTTTGTAGCATAGTTAGCATTGTGGTGCGTTTATAATCCTTGCAATTTCCCAGCTGTGATTTGTTTACCTCGCTAGCACTTTTATCGTATTTTGGGAGAGAGACATCACTAGTGAACGTCATGAGGCCCCGGTCCAGATTTCCATCATTGTTTACACTCTCAATTTACTTTCAGTTCTTACTTTCAGTTGCACTATTATTTTCTCTTGCGTTGATCCTTTGTAAACATCAAGTCCGTAGGAATTGACAACTCCTCTATACTCGTTGGGAGCAAAGTTATTTGTTGTGTGTGCAGGTCCAGGTGAAGTAAGAAATCCTATGATTGTGAACGGCGCCATTGTTCACTTTACCACCTTCTTGTATTTCTACGAGTCCTACTGGAAACAAACCTTGGTATCTTCACCGAGGGAAATTTGCTGCTACGATACATCTCACCTTCCACTTGGGGTAAGCAACGAGAAGTGAGAGAACTATCTTCCTCACTGTATCAGCTACATGTGAATCCTTCCCCACAAATTCTCCTGGAGGAACTTCCCCCATTGGAGGGAATTGTGTTTAAGGCTCCTCAACTCAAGATCAGCAAGAAACGAGTCAGGAAATCTTCCACACCTGTGGTGGAGTCTTCTGTTCGACGTTGCACACGGAGCCTGGCCAAGAAAGATGGTTTCAAGGCAGGAAAACTGTTGGAGATTTCCTCTCCTCCCAAAAAGAAGAGGTCGAGGACCAAACCACTTCCTATGGTCCAGCAGCCCATCATTGAGGAAGAGGCCCATCAAGAGAATCCTGAAGCAAGCCATGGGGTTCCTGATATCCCACCAACTCCCATCAGTGTGCTCCAACACATAGGAACTGATCTGGAGATTGAGTAATCTCTCCTCACCAAGGAAAAGCTTGAAGCTGATCCTTCTACTACATCTTCATCCCAGGGTTCTAATGATCAATAATCTTTTTATTATCTTAGTTTGGCAAGCCTTAAATTGGCCAGTTGTATTATGATGGATGTGGTTTTATTTTGCTCTCTTGATTTATGCTATTTTTAATATTTACAGTACTCCCTCCGATCCATAATAAGTGTCGCTCATTTTGTACTAAGCTAGTATAAACTTTGTACTACATGAGCGACACTTCTTATGGATCTGAGGGAGTAGTATTTTCTGTCCTCCACCACAAGTCATGTGGATAATCATGCTACTAGAAACTGGAATGTTCTGTGTTGGAATGTTAGGGGGCTAAATGTTGCAGCCAGGCAGAGGGCTGTGAGAGAGAAAATTGAGGAAAGTCAATGTGCTATAGTTTGTCTGCAAGAGACCAAATGCACCTCAATTGATGAAAGATTTATCAAGAGTTGGTGTCCCAGAAGGTTTGACCAATTTTCTTACGTTCCATCTGTGGGGGCCTCTGGGGTTCAATTACTATTTGGAATTCCACTATGTTTTATGGGGTACTGGTGGATGTTAAATGATGAATCCTGGACTTTAGTAAATGTTTATGGACCATGTGATCAACAGAGGAGAGATCTTTTTGTTCAGTGGCTATACCATTTAGAAATTCCTTTTGATTCCAATTGGATGCTCTTGGGGGATTTCAATCTAATGAGATCAATGGAAAATAGGAATATGGCTGGAGGGGATATTAATTACATGTTCATCTTTAATGAGATCATTGGACATCTGGGTCTTTTGGAATTACCTATCAACGGAAGGAGCTACACTTGGTATAATATGCAGGATGACCCTCTGTTGGAACAATTGGATTGGTTCTTTACTTCTGCCAACTGGATCTCATGCTACCCCCTCTCCCAAGTCCTGCCTTTGGCTAAAACAGCTTCTAACCATCTCCCCTGTGTTGTCTCTATTTCCACCTCCATTCCCAAGGTAAAACTTTTTAGGTTTGAAAATTATTGGATTGAGTAGTCTAGATTTATGGATTGTGTTAGCGAGGTTTGGGAATTTACCTTTGCCAAAAGACACATTACTGTTGTGATCATGGACAAAGTAAAAAGACTCAAGGGAGACCTCAAAGCTTGGCAGAAAAATATCTCAAAGATTAAGTGCCTCATTGCCAAATGTAACAGAGTCATTTTTGTCCTAGATTTCTTGGAGGAATTCAGGAAACTCACAAGACCTGAATCAAATTTTAGGAAAATTGTGAAGCTTAATCATGAGAAACTATTTCATTGGCAGTACCTGTACTGGAAAAATAGATGTACCAAGAGATATATCAAGGTGGGAGAGGAGAATTCAAAAAAATTCCAATCCATGGCCTCTGATAGGCTCAGGAGGAACTCCATTGCATCCTTGAATCTCTCTGATTGCACCCCATGCTCTGATCGTGGCCTTCTAGCAGCTGCTTTCTGGTCTTCCTTTAAGAATATAATGGGGATCTCAAGAGGTATCAATATGGAATTTAATCTTCATGAGCTACTGACAGAAGTGGAGGATCTGGATTTTGTCATTTTACCTTTTGAAAAAAAGGAAATTGATGACACCATTAAGCACATGCCCATTTATAAGGCACCTGGGCCTGATGGATTCAATGATTTATTCCTCAACAAATGTTGGAACATTATTGCTGAGGATTTCTATAAGTTGACTGCAGAATTTCATGCTGGTTCAGCTAAGTTGGAGGGACTCAATGGCTCATTTATAACCCTAGTGCCAAAGAAATCCAGCCCTGAATCTTTCAATGATTTCAGGCCAATCCCTCACTAGTTTGGGTATTAAATGCATCACCAAAATGGCTGCTAATAGATTCCAAAAGGTGATCACCAGATGCATTCATAAGAAGAAGTATGGATTCATTTAGGATAGATCTATAAAGGACTGCATTGCTTGGACTCTGGAATATCTACATCAATGTCACCATTCTAGAAGACATCTGCTCATCTTGAAAATTGACTTTGAGAAGGCTTTTGACTTTATTGAGCATGAGACAATCCTACAGATTTTACAGTTCAAAGGCTTCAATCTGAGGTGGAGAAACTGGATATCTGATCTTCTTTCATCTGGGTCACCTTCTGTACTGCTGAATGGGATACCTGGAAAACACTTTAAGTGCAGAAGAGGGGTCAGGCAAGGGGGTCCTTTATCTCCTCTCTTATTTGTCCTTGCTGCAGACCTACTTCAGTCAGTAATGAATGATCTTCTGAGAAGGGGAAGACTTCAGTTACCCATTCCATCTCATGATGAGGATTAACCCATTGTACAGTATGTTGATGACACACTTCTGATAATGCAAGCTGATGGAGAGCAAGTTGTTTTACTCAAGGAGGCTCTAAAGAAGTTTTCTCAATCCACTGGACTTGAAATCAACTATCATAAATCCTCCATGTACCCCATAAACTTATCTGCAACTGAGTTGGCTGCTATGGCTTCTGCTTTTGGTTGCCAAACTGGTACTTTGCCTTTCACATACCAGGGGCTACCTGTTGGCACCACCAGGCCCAAAATGGTGGATCTCATGCCTTTAGTGGACTGTACGGAGAGAAGGATGACTGCCGGTTCATGTTTGCTTAACCAGGGAGGGAAGTTACAGCTTTTGAATTCAGTTATCTCCTCCATGCCAATATACTATCTTTGCTCTCTTCAAATACAAGTTGGGATAATTAAACAACTCGAAAGAATTCAAAGACAGTGTCTCTGGAGAAGTGATGGCAAGAATTCTGGTAAATCCCTTGGAGCCTGGAATCTGGTGTGCAGACCTAAAAAAAAGGGTGGATGGGGCATCCTTAACCTATCTCTGCAGAATGAAGCTCTTCTGATCAAACATCTGCACAAATTTTATAACAGAGCTCCAGTGCCTTGGGTTTAGCTTATTTGGGATACCTACTATCACAATAGAGTCGCCCATGCTAATGAACTTTGTGGATCCTTCTGGTGGAAGGACATCTGTAAGCTAATGGATAAATATATTGTAGCTTCCAAATTCCATTTTGGTGATGGAGTAACTACTCTATTTTGGCTGGACCTCTGGATGGACAATCATATTGAACTATTCGCTACCAAATTTTCTAGATTGTTCTCCTTTGCTTCTGATAGCCAAATTGCAGTACAAGATGTATTGTTGACTGATGACCTTTTATCCCTCTTCCATTTACCCCTGTCCAATTAGGCTTTTGAGGAGCTTCAGTTGCTCTCTCCACTACTTACTCCTTATCAAGACAGGGCGGCCACTTTGGATGAGTGGACATGGAGATTTGGGAAGGGTGGTCCTTATACTGCTTCAAAGTTTTACAAGCAAGTCCATGACCCCATTGTTTCCAATCCATTGCTGACATGGATATGGAAGTGATGATGTACTCCTACGATTAAAGTTTTTGCATGGTTGGTCATAATGGATAGGATAAATACCAAACACATGATCCTCATGAGACATTGACACATTGATGATGGCCCCAATTGTGTGATTTGTGCTGCTCAAACACTGGAGACTAGGGATCACCTAATTTTCCAGTGCATATTTAGTAACAGGATATGGAACTATTTCAGATTGACTGGTCTTTGGGTACTACCATGGTGGAATTCACAAATGCGGCTAGAAGAGAGTTTGCAAAACCCTTCTTTGCTTAAGTAGTCTTCACTACCTGGTGGAACATATGGATCATCCGAAATGACAAGGTTTTCAGAAATGTCAGGCCCACTTTTTCTAGGTGGCGGCAAGGTTTCATCCATGACCTATCATTGCTTAGTTACAGAATCAAGCCTAGGTTTAAGGATGAGCATTACAGATGGATAGAATTTTTACCACCCTGAGGGGTGTTGTTGTTGTAATCTTATTTTCTCCTTTTGGGCTTTGCCCTTTTGTAACCTTTGTAAATACTTGTGATGAGCAATAATGTGTCGTGGGGTGCTTTACCCTGCAGTTTTACATCCAAAAAAGATCGCATATTCAAAGAGTATGACCACTTGCAGCGAAACTTTTCCAGGGAAGACACAGTTGAACGCCCGAATCAGAAGCTGTCGCCCCTCCACAAGATTGATGAAGTTTTCTTTGTCAAAGAGCCAGATCGCATCAGGCCCGACACCGTCTCCGACAATGACTCCGTCACATCTAAGGACAACGCCGTCCTCGATGACAGCGACCTCGACATCGACCTCATCGCCGCGAAGAATTTGAAGCCCTTCCTTCGCCTGAGTCGGAAGAAGAATATTCAGGAGATCAATCTTCTTCGGGCGAGTCTTCGTCAAGTTCAGATTTGTCGGGCTCCAAGAGTGCTGATGCTGCGAAGTAGTTCTCTCGATCCACTTCCCAACCTATTTCCCAATCATTGAAAAAAAGGGGGAGAATGTTGGCATCGATGAGTTTAGATTTACATCTGGGAAAGGGTTTCTGCATTCATTTTTGCTTCCCTTGGTTAAGTTACAACAAACTTTCCATTCCATTCGATTGGGTTTTAACTTAAGTTTACATTCGGTTGTGCTACTGCTGTGCTACACTGAAGTATTAATAACCCCCATACTTCCAAGTTTCTCTTTGTATTATCTATCTTGTGGTTGTCATTTTTTCTAAGTCACAAGTCATTGGAAGGAATTGCAGATACTTCTGGTTTTCTATCTTCTAATGCAATTCCGTTCTCTAAGATATTTGTTTTTCTCTCCACCAAAGAAATATTCCTCAAGCATTTACTTCGATTATATAAATCTTTGATGTTTGCATTCAGGGGGAGTCAAAAACTTCACATCTTAGAGTTTGTCCCATCACTTAACTAACTCACAGGTCATTGGCAGGAATTGCACATACTTCTGGTTTTCTATCTTCTAATGCAATTCCCTTCGCTAAGATATTTGTTTTGGTCTCCACCGAAGAAATATTCCTCAAGCATATACTTCAATTATATAAATCTTCGATGCTTGCATTCAGGGGGAGTCAAAAACTTCACATCTTAGAGTTTGTCCCATCACTTAACAAGAACTTCAATATCTTTCATCGATGCCTATTTTGTCAACAATAGTCCAAAAAAGGGGAGATTGAAAGAGCAAAGTTTTTCCCCCATGTGTTTTGGATATTGTTAGACAAGACAATAGAGGAACTAACAATGTTTTCTAGTATAAACAGTTGATTAGGTTCCTGAAGGAAAAGCTAGGTGATAAAGCTCGAAGGAAGGTTTTCATGTTATCGAAACATTACCCTTTGGGCGAAGCTCAATCACGGAGTATGACCCCAAAAAAATGAAGGTGTCCTGAAGTTCAACTCATCGAAGGAAATGAAGAAGATGGCACAAGTCTTAGATGTTTTTGTGTAGTTCTTTTTCTATTATTTGAGTCATAGGAAAAACCGTACTATCAAGAGGGGTTTAGTTTGTGGACACCGAGGCTATTGTGAAAGTGCGCCGATAAAATCTAAACCAAGTGAGAAGCCAGAGAGAAGAAATCTCATGTGCACTAAGTTAAGTTTCGGTCGCAAAGACTTCGTACTTTGGCTTCCGAAGCAGAACTAAGTCCGTGAGTCAGCTTTACTTGTTCCGCAAGTAAAGTTGCGCATTCATGACCAATCCGACCGTTATGGACACGCGTCAAGTTGTCGCTTCAAGTCAAATCAGTCATTTCGCACCTTGGGATCACCAACTATAAATACGCCGCCCCCGCCTCCATTTGCGGTTAGCTGGTCTGAGTTTATTCCTGAGAGAGACTGAAGAGAGAATCCCAAGAACGCCACCGAAGAAAATCCCAAAAGCCATAACACCGAATCCTTAGTCCCATTGATCTGAGTAGATTCACGAGGACTTAGGTGAAATCTTGCTAGCCTTTTTATCTTGGAGAACTGCAATTCTCCTATACGGTTAGAGTGTCGTCTTTAGAGAGCGAAGAGTGAATGTCGCCTCGAAGTTCAAGTTTGTCAAAGGTTTCAGAGATGTCCTTGATAATCTACCCCGAGTCAAAACTGGACAAGCTCAAGGAGATTTGTGCAGTGGAGCAACAGGCGGAGAGAGTTTTGCTCCAGGTGTTCAGTCACCAGTCCCTCCAACCAGACGTAGCGCTTTGCCGAGCGTTAAATGGTAGAAAAAACATCGCCAAGCCAAGAGTTCATTTTACTTCAAGCATTTACTTTCCGCATTGAATTTGCTTCCAGTTATGCTTCAACATTTTTTGATTCACTGTGTTTAGTTTCGCTTCTAGTTTTGCTTCCCTGTTACTTGTTTCTGTGATCCTTTTCTGCTAAGCTTATGCTTCACTTCAAATCCTGACTCGAAAATTTGAAGTAATCATTTAACCCCTCCCCCTCTGATCACATACTTGGACTTTCACTTACCTTCGTGTCACTCCCATGAGGGGCACTCATCGTTTCCGGATCAAAGGCAAGTTAGCTTCTTGCTACATTGGCCCATTCCTTATCCTCTCCAGAAGTGGACCGGTGGCTTACCGATTGGATTTGCCGTGAAACCTCTCCCAAGTCCATGATGTCTTTCACGTGTCACAACTCTGTCGCTGCTTCAAGGATGCTATTCGAGAAAAGGATCATGAAGTGCTGGAACTACAACAGGACTTGTATTATCAAGAACATTTGAGCCGCATTCTTGATCAGTCTGAATGTCGAACCCGCAACAAGGAAATCAAGTTCCTCAAAGTTCAGTGGTCGAATCATTCTGAAGATGAGGCCACTTGGGAACGCGAAGATCTCCTTCGTGAAGATTACCCCGATCTTTTCCCCTCTACCTCTTAAATTCTTGGGGCGAGAATTCTTGTAGTGGGGGATATTTATAACACCCTCAGTGTCATGCAAGTGTGATCCTTTTCCTAATATGAATTCTCTGTGATTAGCAAGTCACTAATCACCTTTGCATCATGCCCAAGTCATTTCAAACTTATTGAATTGCCAAAAGCAAAAGTGAAAAATAAAATTCAACCAAAAGTTGTGCAAACAATTTTGTAATATTCATAAAAGTCAGTAGACCAAGATGCTATGCTCATGGATATTTAATGTGACCTTTAAGTATTTTTAACAAATCAAAGCAGTGCTAAAACAACCCCATTTACTCATTGCATATTCCAAAGAAATACTAAATAATTTTATATGTTGGCCACACTTTTTGTGGCACCTTTGTAAAGTGCAACACCAATTATGGAGCAAGTATTATATTTTACAAAAATCTAAAGGTGACTAAACAAAACAGAAACATAAAAAAAACAAATAAAGAGGAAGCCTATCGAACGCACAGGGCAACCCCTCTTGGCCCATCCCACCCCCACCCACTCCTTCTCCTACCCTGTTCATCTCGCCTCGCTGTTGGCACCAGAGGGCTCGACGCTAGCGATGGTCGATGTGGCGGCCATCCCACTGTCGACGGCAAGGTCAAGACCCCGTGCCCCCTCCCTTGGAACCCTAGCCGCCCCTTCCATTCCCCTCCCCTCCCTCGCTCTCTGCCACCTCCCCGCCAGGGAGCCACCGCCCGGCCACGCCACCGCCAGTGGCCACTCGCGGCCAACGGCGACGTCAAGGCTCGCCATCGTATCCCCTTGCACCGCCGTGCTCCTCTAGGTCACCTCCACCCTGGAGATCAAGCCGGAGTCCAACATGTTGCGTGAATCAAGCTCTCCCTCATCTACGGTCGCCTTCCCACCAGCTTTGATTCCGGCCGGCACCGACTTCGCATCAACTCCCTGAGCACCAAATCCGCATCCCTATGAGCTGTCTCTGTTTTCCCTTTGTTCCCTTCGAGTATCGCGCACCATGTCGCCATTCCTTGTTGTACTATGCTCCGGTCGCCGCCGTGAGTCGTCATAGCCGTCTCCTAGGGCTATTTTAGCTCGCGCTTGATGCGTGGGTGGATGCGTCTTGCACGCTGAACGCGTAGCCACCGACGGCGCCCGTTTTGGTGTCTCGTAGAGTGCGCACGGTAAAACTCCGGCAGCTCTACCATCGCCGGCGATGGCCGGTATTGATGGCGGTTGGCACCCATCGTCAGATGCACCGTTAGTGACTAATGAAGCACTAACAGCGAGCCCCACCCCCTCCAATAGCCCCTGTTCTGTTTAAACGGAATTAAAACTTTGTTCCTATGGCTGGGGGGCCCGAGGCCATTAGTTAAAGCAATGTTTAATTAAAATTTCTTAATAAACAAATGTCCAACTGACAGCTTGGCACCACTGTCAGTTTTATTTAGTTAAATGAATTTGAATAAACAGCAGTGTATGATATGTGGATCCACCCTGTCAGTGTACTGTTGTGGATTCGATTGTGGATAATGTTGCTATTTAAGTATTAAAAGAAAATGCAGAAATTGTTTAAAACGATTTAAAACTTTGAAATAGAATATCTTTTAAACCGTAATTCGGATCAAAATAATTTATACATGAAAATTGATCAGAACAATATAGCGAGTAGGAATACGCTACCCGTATATCTACCACCTCCTATAACACAACGAACACGAGCCCTTCCCCCTCTTGGCCGTTTGTCGATAATCACCCGGAGCTGCCAGTTCATCCCCGGATGAATTTCCGCTCCAAGTAATAACCTACTTCTGCATTAGAAACACCGTTAACGTTATATCTCTCATGTCATGCATCTATTTGCATATGCTTGCTTTGTATTTAATGTTTCTCCCTGCTTATTCTCCGGTAGACCCCACTGTTGCCGACGACTACACCGCTGCTGAGTACGATTACGTCGTCGACGACTGTACCCCTATCGTCAAGCTTCCAGGCAAGCAGATCCATTCTTCTTCCCCAGATATTGCCTATCTTTCTGTACATTTCTTGCACTAGGCATTCTGCTAATACTGCTGCTACTACATTAATTCCTATTCTGTTGCATAGCCTGTTTTTACCGCCCCTTGATGTACCTTCCTCTATCCTATGCTGCCTATTATTACTTATGCAATATTTTGCAGTTAGCCATGCGCAATGTTAGTCAACTAGGATTAGATAGCGGGTTGTGATCACTCTGGGGAGTGAACGCGGATACAATAATTATAACTGCACAGGTGCGGTACAATGCGGACACCGCCTAAGGCCCCTACCTCGTCTCTGCCGAGCGACATCAAGTGTGAGCTATCGAGGAATAATCCTCTTACTCCACTCATTGCGGACTCTGTATAGCCACCCTAGGGTCCTGAACCACGGTTGTCCGTAAGGTAAGAAGTCGGGCGACCCAACGGAGCACGCGAGCGGTATTGCGACGGGAATGACAGGGAGGGTACGACCGGTGTACAGGTGTGCTTGGACCCTGGTCGTTGTCCGCGAGAGTTACCAAACCACGAAAGTCGAGCTCTTCCAAGAACTTTCGCGAGAAAAGGTAAGGATAAGGTTCACCTTGTTGGTAACCACGCGCTTTGAAGAGACGACAGGGCAAGCACCGATGTACTGGTGGTCTTGGCTGCTGCTCGTTGTCCGTTGTGTGAATTAGTCGGGAAACAATAACGGTTGTCAGCGAGATAATAAAATGACTAAGGGTTCGGTGGATGATTTGAGAGGCCTGTACGCACTACCTTCACGTGGTATAAGGAGTTATGGGCTCCCCTGGTTCGTAGTTCAATCAAAATCTCTTCAGACTTCAGCAGTATCGCGGTCTGATTGCCAGGAAGCGGTGTCTTCTTTGCTCGAGTTATGGTATATGCTTTTGCTTTCCAGGCCAACATCGCACTATGCAGGAGCGTGAAGGGTGATGGTCCTAGCCCCTGAGCGCATAGGATTTAGTCCGGCGGATGGCCTCTTTGTTGAGCATAGCATGGGCTACAGCGTATTGGATACCCTCGGTGGGGCATTCCCTAACAAGGTGTACGCCCCCCTGGAGATCCGAGCGTGCAGGCTTAATAGTAGTGAACCTCTGCAGGGAGTTTGAACTATTCGAATAGCCGTGTCCATGGTAACAGGACACTTTATGTTGAAGCCAGACCCTATTACTAGAAACTAATACATTACTAAATTATTGGTTCTAGGTTTTCTTCCTCACAGGGAAGTCGAGGAAGTGATCTCGAATGCATTGATAATATTTACAACTTACTACTCCCTCCATTCCTTTATTTAAGGTGTATTTATTTTTGCGAAAGTCAAACGAGTGCATGTTTGACCAAGTTTTTAGATAAATATATCAATATCCACAAAACCAAAATTTATATCATTTAATTCATCATAATAAGTAGTTTCATATTTTATCTAATAGGTATTACATATATTAATATTTTATTCTATAATCTTGGGCAAACATTCAAATGGTCAAACAATACCCCTTATATTTTGGAACGGAGGGAGTATTATACAATGCTGCAACAACTTCTGCAGCATTGTTCCTTTATGCTTTGTATAAACTGTTGGCTATCCTCTTCTCATGCTGCAAGAACCGTCGGAAGATGCTAGTCTTTGATAGTCCTAGCTTCTCTTCCTTATTCTGTTTTTCTGCAATTCAGTCCATTATATAGCCTCCCCTTTCCATTTGATACAAATGCATAAATTCTTAGTAGCTGGACGTAAGACGCGCGGGTATGCTAGATACTCACCCTTTCTTTATTTCCCCCCTTTTTTTTATATACCCAGATTGCTGCAATCAGACGCTGCCGCCCAAGAGGAAGAGTACCCCGGAGGCGCCTACTATGACATCGAGTTCCCCGTTGACCAGTAGTAGTTGGAGGTTCCCAGGCAGGAGTCCTTGCCTTTTCGATCTGTATCTCTAATGTTATTTTTGCTAGCCTTCTTAAGGCAAAACTTGACTAACATTGTCTGTACTCACATATTCTGGTTTGTATAACTTATGTATTCGGATCCTCGTGATCCCTGGTTTGTACCTTAAATATTTATGTTATTTGTGTCTAGTCTTGTTCTGTGATATTCTCATCGTGGCACTCTGATTTCGGTCGTGTACCCTGCGTGTATGATTACTGTATTTGGCTTGATTTTGGGGGCGTCCCAAGTTGGTATCAGAGCCGACTACCTGTAGGACACCCCTTCCCGCTCCTTGGTCGAAGTTGAGTCTAGTCTTTGTAAAACTATTTTACTAACATTGATGATGTGGCTTACGGGCCCACATCGCAAATTGGGTGGTTTTAGGATCCTTTTCTTCGTACCTTTACTCCGGGATTCTACTCTCTTATCCTTTCAGGAATTTTTCCAACTCTGACATTAGGATCTCATGGTCGCATCTACCTAGAGAGCTAGATTATCTACAACATTCCCCGCCATTGCTATAGTCGGCGTACCATCTTGTCCGTGATAACCTGTTTCTAATATTGGGTATCGACGTTGCGGTCGACATTATTAACAAGTTTACAGCTAATGAGAGTTGCACCGATGTTGTTTTCCACCCAACTTTCTACTTCTAAACCCTCTATTGAGTCGTGGCATAGGAGTTCAGACCCAGATCCCGGACCACAAATCCCCTTTCTCATTCAGGGCAGGCCGCGTGTTCTCTAGCACAATTCTTGTTGCCAATAGTTTTCTTGCGGCATGATTGACATAGCCTTTTCTATGTCGCGTCGTGTATTCCTTACCGCAGTCTTCGCGCCGCCTAGTGTGTCCTTTTTACTTAATTTCTACAATGTTATGTTGCCCGATTTTTTATTGACTCCGTGGGTGCATGTGTATGTCTTGTATGACTACTCCTATATATCTGCGCCTCCTCCTCATTGTCGCATTACCTCATGCTTGTTTCCAGTATCTGGTTAAATTTTCGTCGCTGAAATACCCCTGTTAAATTTTAGTAGGATGGCTGGTCGTGCTAGTCATGGTCATGGTCGTGTTGTCAACTACCCACCTCCGCCGCTGGATTACATGGCCGCGATGATGCAGCAGTTCGATCTGAACCGTCAGTTCATGCCGAATATCATTGCTGAATTCCCGTAGCAGAACCAGAATGGGAACCACCATCAGCATGTTGCAGTGCCTCTGCACGCCTTCACCAGCCTCAACCCCACTATGTTCTGCAACTCTGTTCAGCCGTTGGATGCCGATGACTGGCTTCGCGGCGTCACTCACGAGTTGGAGTCTGCTAATGTTGATCGAACCGGCTATGTCAACTTTGCGTCCTATCACCTGAAAGGCGCCGTTGCTAAGTGGTGGAGCACCCCACAAGCGTTCACTTCCAGTTGGGGAATTCATCACCTGCGAAGAATTCCATACTGCTCTTCGTGCCCGCTACATTCCTCAGGGGATTATGGATCGCAAGCGGGAAGAATTCCGCAACCTCAGTTAGGGCAACATGACTGTTTAAGCCTATTAATGTGATTTCCTCAACCTCTCTCGCTATGCGGAAGAAGAGATCACCACTGATGCCCGTAAGAAGCAGAAGGTCCACCGTGGACTCAGTGCAGACCTCAGGCTCGCTTTTGCCATTCATGGATTTTCCAACTTCACCACCATGGTGAACAGGGCCATCACCATCTAGACTGCCCAAATGGAGCTCAAGGAATCGCAGAAACTCTATCGTTACGTTGGCTCATCTTCGAGCGCAACACAGAAGCGTCGCATCTGTCTCCCTAACAGTGTGACCCAGTCACCTTCCCCTGCTCCAAGGCCTTCTTATGTTGCACCCCGTCTGCCTCCGCCACCGCCGATGCCAAGAGCTCTACCTCCACCACCCAATGTTCCACCCCTTCGTCCTCGGGATGGATTGTGCTTCACGTGCCGCCAACCTGGATATTTTTCCAGAGAATGCCCCCAGAAACAGAATCAACTGGTAGTTCATCCTACTTGCCGCGAAAATGGTCGTGGCAACAACAGGACCCCCAACTATAATATTTGGTCTGATGCTCATTATCGTCCAACTACCTGAGATCGGAATCAAGACAATACGATGCAAGCAAGGCATTGTAACTATTCCGAAACTCCACTCACTCGAGATACTAAAGTTTGAAAGGGGATAAGTCGAGAATAAAACACTTACGACACTTGTCCTGACCAGAGCAAAGATAAGGAGTAAAAAGATTCCTACTCTCCGATAACTAACTTAGTAACTACAAAATAGTTTTTTTCTAGACTCGACTTCGGCCAGAAAAGGGATCCTACGGTCGTTAAGGCTCTGATACCAAGTTGTAAGGCCCGATATGCAGTACTGTTCCAGATCTAGATGTTTCCATCCAGATCCGGGGACGAAGCATATATCGGTCCCACCGCGACATATGACGAAGTCATACGCCCCGGATTTCCAACATGATATCACAACATTACAGATACAAGGATACAACATCTCATACAATCGGCATACAACTGCCGTAAATATAATACATCAGCGTAAAGTATATGTCTGAGTACAAACTACAATCAAATGCCTACCGGCAAAGAGAAAAACATCGATCCCCATAACCACACGGGTCCGGGCGCTCCGCTGGGATCCGTCTAACTAGTCGTCGTCGAGCCTCCACGTGAAACGTCGATCACCATACCTGTTGTCGATCAGGAACCCTGAAAAGAGTTTGGGCGTAGTATCATGAGTACAAAAGTACTCAGCATCAAACTGTAGTGGTCATCTGACCCAGCAAGGACTTCATCACTTGTCATTCTAGGACAACTAGTAGTTTACGGTAAGGATGGGGTAAGTGGTGAGGTTGCCGTCGCACTAGCATTTATGAAGTGGCTAACGATCTAGAGAATAAGATAAGAAGCCAAGCATTCGATGAGGAATCGCCTCCAACAAGTCTTGCTATCAACTACTTACGCAAGCATAACACCTATCCTATCCTTGTCCTCCTCTTCGCATCCCAACAAAGAAGAAGCAGTCAAGGCACACACACGTTGATCAAGTTACATTAAGATTATCTCAGTTTTTGTTGTGCATGAACAAGGAGTAGGTCTCAAGTCGTCCATAACCGTGGAGACGACTTCTCGAAAAGATTTAACCCTGCAGGGGTGTACCAACTGCCCATTACAAGGCTCCGCACGCACGCCCATCTCTGTCAGTTGGTACCCATTATGGGCAACCATTTTATGATTTAGTCCCAAGAGATCGGGAACGACAGGTCCCTCTAACTAACAACGCACAAATCCGGGTGGCCCCCGGTGAGTTGACAACGAACTCAAAAGTCGGTCAGTCTCTCGAATCGGCCTCTACCGTCTAGACGAGGTCGGGTTAGCTACCCAAACAGATGTGGGCAGCCCCATAGATTCCAGGTGTGGACCAACAGGATATACCATCCCATTGGCCCGATTTATTTTAAATCCATTGGCTGCAGACCAGTTACGCACAGAGTTTCTCAAATGGTAAAATCAGCTTGGGCCACCACTAGAAATGTTTGAAGCTAGGTAGGTAAGAAAAGGGGACCCCATAAAATCCCACACGCGGTTATGCACGCTCAGTCTTAAAACCAATACCCGGAACTCGGATCCTAGGTGACTCGAATGGAACAAAGCGTCGGGGCGGGATAGCCTAGACCTTCCATCGTTCGTCGAATATAGTCAACATTATAATAATCATATCATCCACAACAATATAATAATGTGATAGCCCAAACCAAAGAGTCACAGGGTAAAATCATAGCATCCTAAGCATGCATACTAAGCAGGGGCTGAGCAACGAGCAATACTAACATAGCAGTACAAGGTTTGCTGGGAGGGGACATGGCTGTATCGGTTTGAAAGAGGTTGTAAACATGTGGTAGGATCAAACATCGAACCTAACCTAGACTAGCATGCAAACCGCTGGTTGAAATAGAATGGATCATAAGTTATGTATAGTCCTTGCCTATTGATAAGTCGGGTTCCGAAGGTGTAGTTGATCGCAAGCTCGCATCGTCTCCGAGAGGTACCCGCGGAAGCACACAAGACGGTAAACAATGGAAAGCAATCAATGAGCCATCATCTATTACTACGAAGCAAACCCGAGAAAGCATCAACAAGAAGGCAACACGATACATCGCACCTACCGCCAAGAGCGGTTACTAACAGGTTAAGTGGAGTACTCGTCACATACGACGATACCGCACATTTGGAAAGGTTCAAGTTGTTTAGCTGCAGGTGATCAACAAAGTTTGTTAACATGGCATCTCACTCAAGCATGGCATAGCACACAAACATTTCAAGAGGTGAAGCATAAGATAAACTATCTATGCTAGTAAATTTAAGGGAGGCACAACCTAAACATGGCATTCCACTAAGTGCCCCATGACAATTTAAGTAATTGGTACTGTTCTGACCTAAACCATATTTTAGGTTGATTAACATCAGAAAACAATAGCATAAACACAAATTACATGAAATTCTAATCAAGATACATATAAAGAACACTCCAAACGGAGTTACGGTTAAAACGATATAAGCAAAACAAGTTTGCAACACAATCTGCCAACATCTGGAAGCATACTTTAGAGCCATAAATAAACAAGAAAAGAAATGCAAACATGCTTCAAATGAGATGCAATTAAAGTAGACATGGCAGGGAAGGCATGCCAAAAATAATAATGCAAAAAGGCATCATGGTTCACCAGTTATAAGCAACACAAAAAGCAATAAAACATTACTGGTCTAGGACTTAGTGAAAATCAGGAAAACAGGCATAAACAGTTATTTTCATTCTGTATAAACAGGTGCAAAACTATATGCAAAAGTGCAGAAACTTGAAATAGCAATACATGGGCATGAAGTAGACATGATGAGGATCAGGCACAAACAAGAATCACGGTCATAGGCATCACAGATAAAAAGATATTAAGCAAACAACGTGGCATCTGAACGTTACAGACTTGGAGAAAAACAGAGGTGGCTGTCAAAAACAGAGGGATAGCAACTTTGGAGATAAATAACTATATGACCAGCAAGCATATCATGGCAATGCAATACATAAAAAAGAAGTAGACATGATGCTTAACAATATTCAATTGGAGTCACTCAATTCCGATAAACGGTTGCGACGCAACCGTCACCCGAAGTTGCAACAAATTAACAGTTTTTAGCACAGCAGCACATTAACCTCACCACTTACCCCTTCCTTCCGTAAACTACTAGTTTTCCTAGAATGACGAGTGATGAAGTCCTTGCTGGGTCAGATGACCACTACAGTTGGATGCTGAGTACCTATGTACTCATGATACTACCCAAAACTCTTTTCAGGGTTCTCGATCGACAACAGGTATGTTGATCGACGTTTCACGTGGAGACTCGACGACGACTAGTTAGGAGGATCCCGGCGGAGGGCCTGGACCCATGTGGTTATGAGGATCGATGTTTTTCTCTTTGCCAGTAGGCATTTTCTTGTAGTCTGTACCCAAACATATATCTTCCGCTGTTGTATTGTATTAAGGCAGTTGTATGCCGATTGTATGAGATGTTATATCCTTGTACCTATAATGTTGTGATATCATGTTGGAAATCCAGGGCATATGACTTCGTCATATGTCGCGGTGGGACCGATATGTGCTTCGTCCCTGGATCTGGATGGAAACATCTAGATCTGGAACAGTACCGCATATCGGGCCTTACAGCCCCCTTGGAGTGCCTTCCCCCAAAGGCTAAGGGTGGTGGGGCGCATATGGTACTGTTTCGAAACTTTTGGAATCTTCCAGAACCTTCCGAAACCTTCCAGGACCCTTCGGACCATTCTCGACCATTCCGGGACATTCCAGGATGGTTTCGGGACATTCCGAAATCTTCTGGAATACATCGAAGACCTTTAGGGACCATTTTCGGTAGTTCCGAAACTATCTGGATAGGTTCTGAGACCATCCGAGTTACAGTCTAAGAAATCCGATGACCGCGTAAGTTTGTCAGGACGCCCATCGATTATCCAGAAACCATTCCTGATGATGCTAATTCCTAAACTTTAGGACAAGAAGGTCCATTCAATCTAGATACTACCAAGATAATGAGCTTAGATGATATCACCACCACTTTAATTAATGGTAGTGATCTTGATTTTGATGATTGTAGTCTTTCTAAAGTTATCACCTTTTTGCAAAGAATGGCTAAAGACTCCCACACTAGCACACTTAAAATTTCCTTCACCGAGCATATTAGCAATGTTTTTATCAAGGATAGGGAGTAGAAGCTCAAGCTAGAGACTTCCATCCCTAGGATGCTAGAAGATGGTTGGGATCCTATAGTCAAAATTAATTTGAATAATTTATCTTGCTTTGCTTTATTTGATGTTGGAGCTAATGCCTGTGTTATGCCCAAAAGAATGTATGATATTCTCAATTTGAAACATTTTGATACATGTTCTTTTGGTGTCCGTCTTGTTGATTCTTCCGTAAAGAAACCTTTAGGAAGGATTGATGATGTTCTTATTATTGTCAATGATAATTATGTTCCCGTGGATTTTCTTGTTATGGACATTGAGTGTGATCCCTCATGTCCAATTATTTTGGGGCGTCCTTGTCTTCGCACCGTTCATGCTATCATTGACATGAAAGAAGGGACCATTAGATTCAAATTCCCCCTCAAAAAGGAAATGAAACACTTCCCTCAAAAGAAGATTAAGTTACCTTATGAGTCCGTTACACGGGCAAGCTATTCTTTTGATATTGAGAAAACTTGATATTTTTTGTATCATTTCTAGCTAAAAGGCATAAAAGAAAGCGCTTTTTGGGAGGCAACCCAAGATGTTTTTACTTTCAGTTTTAGTGGTCTTGATGCTTGTTACTACTGTAGCAACATAAATGTATCTTTAATTTCAAGCTTTGTGCCATGTTTTAGCCTCCGATTGCAAGAAAGTTCAAAACTTGTGACTTGTTGTCCAGAAACAGATTTTGTCCCCTTGACGGAAAACTTATGTGACGCCCCCAAAATCAGACCGTGTACAGTAATCATACACGCAAGGTACACGATCGAGATTAGGGACTCACGATGAGATATCACAACACAACTCTACAAGTAAAATAATACAAGCTGTTTAATACAAGCCAGGGGCCACGAGGGCTCGAATACAACAGCTCGAGAGCACAAAGTCAGCGGAAGCAATAGTATCTGAGTACAGACACAAGGATACAAGGTTGCCTTAAGAAGGCTAGCACAAATCACATCAGAGATACAGATCGAAAAGGCGAGGCCTCCTGCCTGGGATCCACCGAACTATTCCTGGTCAACGGGGAACTCGACGTCGTAGTAGGCACCTCCGGGGTACTCCTGCTCCTGGGCTCCAACGTCGGCTGCAGCGGCCGATCAGGCAAAACAGTAAAGGAAATAAAGCAGGTGAGTATCTAGTATACCCGCGAGTCTTACGTCCGCTACTAAGCATTATGCATGGTATCAACGGAAAGAAGAGGTTGTATATAGTGGACTGAAAGACAGAAATCCAGAGCAAGGGTAAGAAGCTAGGCCTAACGAAGACTAGCATCTTCCGACGATGTCTTGCAGCATGAGGTAAGAATCAGCCAACAGTTTATATAAAGCATAAAGTAACAATGCAGCAGAAGTTGCTGCATCATTGTATAATAATAAGTTGAAATAATTAACAATGCCTCCGAGTTCACCTCCTCGACATCCCCGCGAGGAAGAAAACCCGGAACCATACAGTTTAATAATAATAGTTTCTAGTGGTAAGATCCAGCTTCAGCATAAAGCGTCCTGTTACCGTGGACACGGCTATTCGAATAGATTAATCTTCCCTGCAGGGGTGCACTTGTGTTACGCTACACGCACGGATCTCCAGGGTGGCGGGAACCTTGTTAGGGAACGCTCCACCGAGGCTATCCGACACTTCATAGCCCATCTTTCAAACTCAACAGAGAGGTCATCCGCCGGTCTAAATCCTAAGTACTCATGGGCTTGGACCCCAACCCTGACGTACTCCTGCACGGTGCGTGGGTGGCCGGGAAGCCGTAACAAAAACAACACAGCTCGAGCCAAAGAAGACAGCGCACTTCCCGGCAATCAGCCCGCGGTACTACTGACGTCTGAAGAGTCCTCGGACGACACTAAGAAGCAGAGGAGCCCATAAACTCGTAATTCCCACGGGTAGGTAGTGCGTACATGGCATATAGCCAACTTAAGACATTCACTGAACCATTTAGTATTTTAATTAACCTGCGTGACAACCGTTATCGTTGCCTCGACTTAACCGACCCGCGGACAACGACAGCAGCCAGGACCACCAGTACATCGGTGCCTGCCCCGTCGTCCCACCAAGTCACCGCGGTTACCCACAAGGTGAACTGTCTCCTTACCTTGTCTCGCGTGTGCTCCTGGAGGAGCTCGACTTTCGTGGTTTGGTAACTCTTACGGACAACGATCAGGGGCCAAGCACACCGGTACACTGGTCGTACCCTCCCTGTCGTCCCGTCGCAATACCTCTCGCGGGCACCGTTGGGTCGCCCGACTTCTTACCTGAAGGACACTCGTCGTTCAGGACCCTATGGCGGTAAGACAAAGTCAGCCTCGAGTGGATTACCAAGATTACTCCCGGATAGCTCACACTGGAGGTGACTAGGCATAACCCAGGTAGGGGCCTTAGACGGTATCTGCATTGTACCGTACCTGTGCAGTTATAATATTTGTATCCGCATTCACTCCCCTGAGTGATCACGGCCCTCTATCTAATCCTAGCTAACAATGCGCAGGGCTCACTGCTGAATAATGCATAATAATAATAATTGGCAGCCTAGGCTAAAGGAAGGCACATCAAGGGGCGACAAAATCAGGCAATGCAATTGAATAGGATTGTAATCGTAGCAGCAGCAGTAACCATGCCTAGTGCAAGAAATGTACGGAAAGATAGGCGATATCTGGGGAAGAGAATGGCTCTGCTTGCCTGCAAGCTCGACGGTAGTAGTAGGGTCGTCGACGACGTACTCGTACTCAACAGCGGTGTAGTCGACGGCAGCAGCGGGGTCTACCGGATATTAAAGGGGGGGAAAGAAACAATAAATACACAACAATAATAGCAATACAAATGCAAGACATAACAGATGAATTGTAAATGGGGTTCTAACGCAGTGCAATGCAATATGCTCGGAGCGGGAATTCATCTAGGGATGAACTACCGGCTCCGGATGATTACCGGACAGGGTGTCCGGAGGGGGAAGGATCAAGCCGGAGGTGTCGTGGTTACCGGAACAACATAAGGGGGGTGTATCCGTGCTAGTTGATCTATTCCGAGAAACATTCGTGTTCGGAATAAATTCATCCGGGCACTCTAACAGTACCGGACGATTTATCGGACATAAGGGGGAATGTTCGATGTTCGTTGTGTTAGAGGGGTGTGATAGACATACGGATAGCGTATTTGTATTCGTTATATTTTTCTGATCAATTTCCATGTATAAAGTTTTTGAATCCGAGTTACGGTTTAAAAGTTATTAAATTTCAAAGTTTAAATCAATTTAAATGATTTTCTGGATTTCTTTTATTATTTATTAAACATTATCCAAAACATTATCCACAACATTATCCAGAACAGTGCTGACATGTGGGACCCACATGTCAGCCTCTGTTATTTATAAAACATTTAATTAAATTAGAAAATGCCTCTGGACCCACATGTCATTGACTGATTAACTTAACTAAACAGTTTTAATTAAGTTTTATTAAATTTTTAAACTTAACCAAGGAGGGCCCGCATGTAAGTGACTGGGGCTGCCTAGTCAGCATAGTTGACTGGTCAACCCAGTCAACTGGACCACGGGGGCCCACTGGAAGCGACCCAGGGGGGTTGCCCCAGGGGTGCCACGTCGGAGGCCACCGGCGGCTGGTCTCCGGCGAGCTCCCACACGGCGGAGCGCCCTGGAGCTGCTCGGGATTCGCCTACAGGGCACCAAATCGACCGTGGTCAGTTGCGTTCGAACGAGGGGACGACGGCGCGTCGATCTGAGGTGGTGGCGTCGCCGGAGGCGGCCGGAGTCGTCGATGGCGTCGAGTTTGGCGGCGGGTGTCCTCGGACGTTGACGGCGATGGGGTTTTCTAACGCGGGGTGGGGCGGGCGTAAGCGCGTTCGGTCCAGGGGAGCACGGGGAACGTGAGGGCACGCTTGGTGTGCCAAACGCGCGTACTGGACCGCGGCTGCGCGACGCACGGCGGCGACGGAGCTCGGCTCCAATGGCGTGACGAGCTACGGCGACGGGGAGGGCTAGGGGGGCACACGGCTACGATGAAGGGGCTCACCGTGGGGGCGTAGCCGTTTAGAGTGGGCTCGGGGAGGGCTCGAGATCGCCGGAATTTGACGGCGATGTCACTGCGGCGCCGGAGGGGAACGACGGCGTAGTCGTCGCTGCCGGGCTCCACCGTTCGATTCCGCGCGCAGGGTGAAGTAGTCGACGTTGTTGAACGGCTTGGACAAGGCGACCGGGCCCGAGGAGGTCTCCGGCCACGGGAGTTCACGGAGACTTTCACACCTTTTTGTCCTCATTGATTGTCCTCATTTGGATTTTTCTCTTTGCCATCCTTAGTACCAACGTATCTTGCTCGCGCTCTTCTATTGCATGAGTGCTCAAAGTCGAAAGGGAGAGGAACAGCTTGACTTGTACCTGACTAGTGGTCTGGGGTTTAGTCAAAATAATATCCCGAAGGAGACCAGGTGTGAAACTTTAGTAGATTGAGTGCTCAATTAACTATATAGTATTTGTATTCTCTAAACCCATCTCCCACTTCTTGAACTCAAACACCATTTGGAGACATTCGAGTCACGGACAGCGAGAGCTCTTGCACCTTTATGTTCATAATTTGCTTGTTTCAATACTAGATATAGACTTTTGCTTGTTATTGTCTTGACTTGAATTGCTTATCTTACTTGCTTTACTTTGAAGTTCTTATATGTGTGTTAGCATGTCATCATAGAAATTATATGTGCTATTATTTACCTACTCGAGGACGAGCAGGAATTAAGCTTGGGGATGTTGGTACATCCCAAACGTATCTATAATTTCTGCTTGTTCCATGCTCTTTTATGTGACATTGCTATGTGTTTTGCTACACTTTTATATCGTTTTTCACATATTTGGACTATCCTACTAACTCAGTACACCCAGTTCCAGTTTCTGTCTGTTGATGTTTGTAAGTTGCAGGTTTTTACCCATATTTACAGAGCTCCAAAAATTCCAAGAAAATCAGATAAAAAATCAGCACGACGGAAGCTTCTAGAATCACCGAAGGAGAGCCAGAGGGGGGCCCATGATATGTCCAAAATGCATCACTATTTTATATTGTAATTCACTCCTATTCATTGATATATTTCATGTTATGATGCTATTCTTATGTTGTTTTGGCTTGTTTTACACACTTTACAACTTTCCGATGCCGAAGCAGCAGACGCAGGATTCAGTGATAAAAAGTGGACATAGAGTTGCTGAATCAGAAGACCTCCAAATAACCTGACAATCGATGGAGGTTATTTTCCAGGAAATTGACGAAGGCACGCAAAACGAGAGCCAGAGGGTGCCACCAGGTGCCCAGGCAGCCTAGTGGCGCGCCCCCTGGTGACCGCGTCGGGCGGCCGCCTAGACACCCAGGGCCACCCCCGGCTCCCCCCCTTTGGCCTATTTATTCTCCGTCACCCGAAAACCCTAAAAAGGGAGGAGTTCGCGAGTTCTGCCGCCGCTCCGTGGCGGAAACCTACAGAGAAGAAAAGACATCTCCGGCGGGCAGATTCGCCGGGGAGAACACCTCCCGGAAGGGGAGATCATCACCATCGTCACGGGCATCTGATAGGCGAGAGATGATAATTGCTTCTCGCCCTTTGTTGGTTACCCCAAGTGGAAGGTGAGATGCAATGTAGCGGCAAGTTTCACTCGGTGAAGATACCGAGGTTTTAAGATTGTCTCCCTTAGGACTCCGGCAATGATAAGTAGGTGGCAAGAAAACAATGGAACTGTTTACGACATACGTTGCTTCCTAGACCTGGACCTGCACACACACAAATAAATTTTCTCCCAACGAAGTTCAGAGAGGTTGTCAATATCTCCGGTCTTGTTGTTTACAAAGGATCAAAAGCAAGGGATAATGATAATGATAATAGCAACTGAAAGTAAATACTGAAAAGTAAATGAGCGTGTAAACAGTGATGAGAATATGGACCGAGGTCCCGTGATGCTCACTAGTGATATCTCTCTCCCAAAAGACAATAAAACTGCTATGTGAGGTAAAAAATTACAGATGGGCAATTGACATGATTATAAACGCACCGCAATGCTAACTATGCTACAAAGAAAGGAAGAGGCTCATAAGCATGGGCAGTACGCCCAAATAAGTAGACCGAAATCCATCTTCATTTACTACTAATCATCCACCTTGAGATATCTATCCAGAACATCTCGCTGGTATTAAGTTGTGAGGCCCACCCAAAGTGTAAACCCAAAGAACAGACAACTGCATTAAAAAGAACTTTGCATAAAGCAAACAACCCTTGCAATCGTAGTTGCAAGCACCGTTGTTTTCCCCCTTGTGGTTGTAGCACATCCTCTAGACTCATGTTTCTGTCACTCAAGCGTGTCATCAGGGGGCATGTACACACAATCGAGCATAACGTTCCCTCTTGGAGTTACTACCTACTACTTGGAAAAAGCAATAAACAGCAACGGAGAACATGCAAGAGTTACTTTGGAAAAAAATAAAAGAGATAAGAACAAAATATATTGCTCTATCACAATCTGAACATAATCTCATCATCCATCAGATCCCATCAAACTCAGCATAGAAAAAGAAGAAAGATTACATATGTGCCTCGATCATGTAGGGCAACTCACAAGGTCTAAAGCATGAAGAACAAAGAGGGGAGGAAAACATCACATAGCTACTGATCACGGACCCACGGTCCAAAGGAAACTACTCACGACACATCCGGGAAGCGTCCATGGTGGAGGGGAAGCTCCAGGAGGTCTATCCTCCCTCCGACAGGGTGCCGAGAAGGGTCCTGCTGGTGCTCCCGATCTTGGAAGCGCGGCGGCGGCAAAATAGAGGCGAGATCGCAAAAAAGGTTCTGTCTTTGGAAGTTTCAACTCACGCCAGATATATAGGAAAAGGGGGGAAGCCAGGGGGGCCACCAGGGGTCCAGGTGCCCCCCTGGCGCGGGCAAGCCCTAGGCCGCGCCAGCTAGGCACCTAGGGCCCTGGTGGGTCCCACCTGGTCCCCCTTCGGGACTCCGGAAGGTTCCTTCACACTGATTTTTTATCTGATTTTCCCGAATTTTTTGAGCACTTTTAATATGGGGGAAAACTGAAATAGAAAAACAGCAGAAAATAGAAACTTGCACTGGGGTGCACTGAGTTAATAGGTTAGTCCAAATATGATCAAAAGTGTATGAAAGTGTAGCTAGATCATAGCAATATCACACAAAACATGCATGGAGCAAGAAGAAATTATCGATACGTTTGGGACGTATCAACATCCCAAGATTAATTCCTGCTCCTCCTCGAGTAGGTAAATTATAACAAGCATAATTTCTGTGGTGAGATGCTAGCAACCATATAAGAACTTTGAAAAGTAAAGCAATCTAGGTATGTGATTCAATTCAAGTCATAACATAAAAGAGTCTATATTAGCATTGAAACAAGTAACAAAAGAACATTAGGTGCAAGAGCTCTCTCTGTCCATGACTCAAATGTCTCCAAATGGTGTTTTCCTGCAAGAAGATGGATAGGGAATACGAGAAAAAAATATTTTTGTGTTGAGAACTCAATCTACTAAAGTTTCACACTTGGTCTTCTTTGGAATCTTATCTTGACTCGTCCCCAGACCATTAGCCAGGTACAAGTCAATTTGATCCACTCATTTTTTATATTTTGAGAACTCATGCAATGGATGAGCGTAAGCACGAGAGTTGACACTTAGGATGGCAAAGAGAGAAATATGGTGGAGGAGGAAGAAAAAAAGGGTGAGAAAGGCTCACATAAATGAGGACAATCATAGGCGAGAAGGCCAAATGATAGATATGATGTGAGGAGTAGGGATTGTCATGCAATGGATGCACATATGAACTAAAAATCTCTCCAATGGAACTAGTGGGGGTGCATCTAAATTGGTCGCTCATGAAGACCTAGAGCTCTTTTGAGGAGGCTCATCCTTGGAATATGCAATCCAAGTTCTATAGTGTGAAGGTCCCCACATAGCTATATGCATGAATGATCATCTCTATGGAGTACAAGGATAAGGGGGAGCACTAGTGTGGATCTTTCAAAAGGATAGTAGTGTTTCCCCTTTCTCTCTTTTTATTTTTTTTCTCTTTTTTCTCTTTTTTGTATTTTTGGTGGCCTCAATGGCTCTTTCTATTGAACTCTCATTTGCCCTCTTTGGGATCTTTTATTTTGTCCACTTTGGGATCTTTTCCTCACTTAAGGGCAACACTCTAATTTACAAGAGGGTATAGAAGATCTTTCACACTTTACAAGGTACTCAAATCATAAAGAAGATGAAGCTATCATGATGTATGCAATGTATGCCGCTGCTAGTGTAGCAGGAACATGTATGACATGAAGATCAAGTCATGAATAGGTGGATGTGGCATGGCAATATATCTCGGAAAGGCTATGGAAATGCCTTGATAGGTAGGTATGGTGGCTGTTTTGAGGAAAGATATAAGGAGGTTTATGATGACAGAGCTTATCATGCCAAGGGTTTGGATGTACCAGCGAAGGTGGACGCCAACTCTATGTCGCGTCGTGTAATCCAGTTTTCTTGCGGCGTGATTGACATAGTGGAATCTATGTCGCATCGTGTAATCCTTACCGCAGTCTGTGCGCCGCCTAGTGAGTCCTTTTTCCTTAATTTCTACGACGTTACGCTGCCCGATTTTCGATTGACTCCGTGTGTGAATGTGTATGTCTTATGTGACTACTCCTATATATCCGCGCGTCCTCTTCGTTGTCGCTTTACTTCAGGCTTGATTCCGGTATCTCGTTAAATTTTCATCACTGAAATACCCCTGTTAAATTCTAGCAGGATGGATGGTCGTGGTGGTCTTGGTCGTGGTCGTGGTCGTGGTGCCAACGACCTACCTCCACCGCCAAATTACATGACTGGGATAATGCAACAGTTCGAGCTGAACCGTCAGTTCATGGAGAATGTCATGGCTCAGTTCCCTCAGCCGAACCAACATGGGCACCACCATCAGCATGCCACCGTGACTCTGCACGACTTCACCCGCCTCAACCCCACTATGTTCCGCAACATTGTTCAGCCGTTGGATGCTGATGAATGGCTTCGCGACATCACTCACGAGCTGGAGTCTGCTAATGTCGATCCAGCCGACTATGTGAACTTTGCGTCATATCACCTGAAAGGCTCCGCCGCTCAGTGGTGGAGCACCCACAAGCGTTCACTGCCATTCGGAGAAGTCATCACTTGGGATGATTTTCAGTCATCTTTTCGCGCTCGCTACATTCCTCAGGGGATCATGGACCGTAAGCAGGAAGAATTCCGCAACCTCACTCAGGGCAACATGACTGTTGAAGCCTATCAGCGCGAGTTCCTCAACCTCTCGCGCTATGCGGAAGAAGAGTTTACCACTGATACTCGCAGACAGCAGAAGTTCCGTCATGGACTCAATGCAGACCTTAGGATCGCTCTTGCCACTTATGGTTTTACCAATTTCGCCACCATGGTGAACAAGGCTATCACTGTCGAGACTGCCCAGATGGCGTTCAAGGACACACAGAAACGCTATCGTGACGTTGGCTCATCTTCGGGCACAACACAGAAGCGTCGCATCTGGCTCCCTCACAGTGTGACCCATCCACCTGCCCCTACTCCGAGGCCGTTTTATGCTGCACCCCGTCTACCTCCGCCACCGCAGATGCCAAGAACTTTGCCTCCACCACCCAATGCTGCACCCATTTGTCCTCAAGATGGATTATGTTGCACGTGCCGCCAGCCTCGTCATTTTTCTAGAGAGTGCCCCCATTGATCTTGAAGAAGCTATGGCACAGCCCGCTACAGTGATGGGTACTCTCCTCGTTAAATCAATACCTGCTACTGTTTTATTTGATACAGGAGCATTGCATTCATTTATGTCCGGGGCATTTGCATTTAAGCATGGCATACACCACGAAAAGATGCGCACTCCCTTAGCCGTAAATACTCCCGGTGGCAAGTGTCACGTTGACATGATGGCTCCCAACCTCACCGTCGAGATCGAAAGGATTGAGTTCCTTGTCTCCCCAATATTCATGATGCTCTACTTTATTGTGGCAACAAAGTCGTCCGAATCTTTCACCCCTCCGGCAAGGTTGTGAACCATACTGCCATAGTGTCGCTGAATGCCGAAGCTCGTATATATGCTCTAAATGCATTGAACGCTTCGCCACTTGAAGGAATTGAGAACGTTCCAATCGTTCGCGAATTTTCCGACGTCTTCCCCGAAGAACTGCCGGGAATACCCCCGTCTAGAGAGGTGGAATTCGTCATCGACTTGACGCTAGGCACTGTTCCTATAGCCAAGCGTCCTTACAAGATGCCGCCTCATGAACTCCTTGAGCTTAAGGAGGAAATCCACAAGGCACTTCAGAAAGGATTCATTCGCCCCAGTTCCTCTGCTTGGGGAGCACCTTCGCTCTTTGTCAAGAAGAGTGATGGCACGAACCGTTCAGTCCAAGATTACCGACCTATCAACCAGGCAACAATACAGAACAAGTACCCACTTCCTCGGATCAACGATCTGTATGATCAACTTGCTGGATCTACGGTGTTCTCGAAACTCGACTTGAGGTTGGGTTACCATCAGATCCGGGTCCGTGAAGAGGATGTTCCGAAGACCGCCTTCATTACTCGTTATGGTTCATTCGAGTACACTGTCATGTCCTTTGGCTTGAAGAATGCCCCAGCCACCTATTCCCGATTGATGAACTATATATTCATGGAATATCTCGACAAGTTCGTCATGGT
The DNA here is from genome assembly GCA_950022295.1 of Bromus sterilis. Classification (NCBI taxonomy): domain Eukaryota; kingdom Viridiplantae; phylum Streptophyta; class Magnoliopsida; order Poales; family Poaceae; genus Bromus; species Bromus sterilis. The sequence goes on along the minus strand of OX465596.1, from coordinate 148,761,371 downwards.
TTATCTAGATGATATCTTGATATACACCAAGAATGAAGAAGAGCATGCTGAACATCTTCGTCTTATACTGGAAAAGCTACGAGAACACAAGCTCTACGCTAAGTATTCTAAGTGTGAGTTCTGGCTTCCCGAAGTAACCTACCTTGTCACGTGATTTCCAAGGATGGTATTGCCGTCAACCCAGAACGTATTCAGGATATCCTGGATTGGACTCTCCCCAAGACTGTCAAGCAAGTCAGAAGTTTCCTCAGACTCGCCAGCTATTGCCGTCGTTTTGTCTAGAACTTCTCCAAGATTGCCAAGCCTCTGACCAATCTGCTTGACAAAGGCGTCAAGTTTGAGTGGACAGACAAATGTCAGGAAAGTTTCCAATCTCTCAAGGACAAGCTCACTTCTCCTTCGGTGCTTGCTCCCCCGGATACCCGGAAGGACTTCGTGATATATTGCGACTCGTCTCGTCAAGGATTAGGTTGTGTCCTAATGCAATAGCGCAAAGTGATTTCTTATGGTTCTCGTCAGTTGCGTTCTCATGAAGAAAACAATCCAACACATGATCTCGATTTGGCAGCGGTAATTTATGCATTGAAGCTGTGGCGATATTACCTCATCGGTAATCGTTGCGAGATCTACACTGACCACCAAAGCCTGAAGTACCTATTTACTCAGCCAGATCTGAATCTCCGCCAACAAAGATGCCTCGAGACAATAGCCAATTTCAACATGGATATTCATTACACCCCTAGCAAAGCTAATGTGATGGCCGATGCCTTGAGTCGCAAAGCCTACTGTAGCGAAATTGAAGTTGAAGTACATCAGCCACTTCTGTATGAAGAGCTACGCAAGCTGAATCTTGAGATTGTTCCACAGGGATATGTGAATAACCTTATTGTTGAGCCGGACCTCGACAGCACCATCAAGTGGATACAAACATGTGACTCTGATGTCGAGAAGATCAAGAAGTATATCGCTAGAGGAAAGCCATCATGCTTCACTGTTGCTGGTGTGGAATGTTGTATTTCAAGAATCGTTTAGTGGTCCCTAGGAGTAAGCCCAATCTAAACTTGACCCCGCGCGTCGATTCACCCTGGTAGTACCAAGATGTACCAAGACCTTCGTCAGCGGTACTGGTGGTCTAACATGAAGCAAGAAATCGCTCGTTATGTTGACGAGTGTGACGTTTGCCGTCGGGTGAAAGCAGAACATCAAAGACCTACTGGAACTCTGCAACCACTCTCTATTCCTGAATGGAAGTGCGACAAGATCGAGATGGACTTCGTCACTGGTTTTCCCAGGTCGCAGAAAGTCCATGATGCTATCTTTGTCATCATCGACCGCTTCTCCAAGGTTGCCCACTTTCTGCTAGTCAAGGAGACAATCTCTGCTAGTAAGTTAGCAGACTTGTATGTTTCCAGAATTGTGTCCCTCCATGGCATTCCGTTGGAGATCAGTTCAGACCGTGGCAGCATTTTCACCTCAAGATTTTAGGATAGTTTCCAAGAAGCTATGGGCACTCACCTGAATTTCAGCACCGCTTATCACCCCCAGTCGCAAGGACAAGTCGAACGAGTTAATCAAGTGCTTGAAGATATGCTTCGAGCTTGTGTCATCTCCTTCGTCAAGAAAAAGGAAGAATCTCTTCCGTTTGCTGAATTCTCTTACAACAATAGCTATCAGGCTAGTCTGAAGATGGCCCCCTTTGAAGTTCTCTATGGACGTAAGTGTTGAACCCCTCTAAATTGGTCAGAAACTGGGGAACGAACTCTCGTTGGTCCGGAAATTATACAGCACGCAGAAGATCAGGTTCGCATCATCCGTGAACATCTGAAATCCTCTTAGTCCCGCCAGAAGAGAAACTATGACAGCAAGGACAAGGAAATGGTCTATCAGCCTGGCGAATATGCTTACCTCCGTGTCACCCCGATGCGGGGCACTCACCGCTTCGGGATCAAAGGCAAGTTAGCTCCTCGCTACATTGGCCCGTTCCGTATCCTTTCCAGGAGTGGACCAGTGGCGTACCGATTGGAATTGCCGCCGAACCTCTCCCAAGTTCACGATGTCTTCCACGTGTCGCAACTCCGACGCTGCTTCAAGGACCCTATTCGAGAAGTGGAGCATTATATGATCGAGCTGCAGCAAGACTTGACTTATCAAGAACATCCGAGCCGCATTCTCGATCAGTCGGAACGTCGAACCCACAAGAAGACAACCAAGTTCCTCAAAGTTCAGTGGTCGAATCATTCTGAAGACGAAGCCACCTGGGAACGCGAAGTTCTTCTTCGCGATGAATACCCCGATCTTTTCCTCGCTACCACTTAAATTCTCGGGACGAGAATTCTTGTAGTGGGGGAGATTTTTAACACCCTCAGTGTCTGTAACAGTAATCACTCTCACTGTTGATCATCACTGTTGCTAAACACTGTTGCTAAATCATGCCTTGTTCAAACTTGCTTTGATCTTACTCAAATCATGCTGGTTGTCAATAAAAACCCAATGCCCAATGCACCTTGATCAACTCGAGTCAAACCAAAGTCCAAACCCTTTTGAAATAAATATTAAAAACAAAGTGCAACATTAAAGTTCATCCAAAAATTGTGCAACCAATTTTGACAAATCCCTAAAAGTCAGTACACCCTGTTAGAACAACATTGGGATTTATTGCAATGACCAAACAAATCAAACAATTGAAAACATTAGAAAAACAACAATATTTAATCATATTAAATATGGCAATAATTCAAATGAATTTAGTTTGCCCCCAAACTTTTTGTGGCACTAGTATAAAGTGAAACACTAATTGTGGAGCTAGTCTACCATTTTACAAAATTGCAAAAGCTAATAAATAAAATACAAAAGAGGACTCAGAAAAATAATAGGAAATCAAAAATAAAAAAGGACTAAACCCCGCCCAATGCGAGAGCCCACCCCGGCCCAACTCCACTGTCTTCCACCTTGCACTGCTCCCCTGTCTCGCCATGGCCGCCCCGACCCGTTGAAGCCGAACCCGCTCGCTCCCCCCTCGTGTCGCGACAGTGCTCCGCGTTGGCGCTAAATATCCCCCGTGAATTGTGGATCGAGCTCCATCACTACATTTCCCCCCCCCCCTCGCTCGTTCTCTGCTCCGTTTTCCCCCAAATCCGAGCGCGCCCGTGGTCGCGCTGCCGGCGTGCTCGTGGCCATCGGCCACCGCAGTCCAGGCGGGTGTGTCCAGGAGGTTGGTCGTGCTCAACTTCGTCGCCTCGCGCTCGCAATCGACGCTTGGACGCGCCGCCACCCGCGAAGCGGAAGCCCCTTCCCGCCACGGCCACCACCTCGTTGTCAACGAATCCCACCGCCTCGCGCCTCCCTCACGCACACTGTCTTCCCCTTCACGCCCACTGTGAGCCGCCGCGAGTTCCGCCCCCTTTCCCGCCCCGTTTGGTGGTCTCAGTCGCTGTTCTCGTCGGAGACGTGCTTCGGCCGACGTCAGACTATGTCGCCGCCGTCGCCTCGCCCCATCTCCGCCCCCGTTTGTTGTTCCGTTGCACACGCCATAGCTCTCCCGTTCGAGCCCACCCATCCCCGCACCAAATGGCGCACCCCCGTGGGCAAATGCTCCTCGCCGTCGAAGCCGATGACGCGGCTGCCGCACATGTCGTCGCCGTCGCTGCTCCCGTCCACCCGGCGGCCTCCCATCGGCCCCAACCGGTAGGCGCAAGCGCTGGCTACGCGTAGAGCCCATGCAACCCTCAAGCCGTGGCCAGAACCGGCCGGAGTGGTCACCGCCATGCCCTGGGTCGCCGACGGCTAGAAGCATGGGCCTAACCCCCGCTGTCTCTCTCTGCCATGTGGGCCAGGCCCGGGTTAATTAAGGGCATAACCCCCCCCCCCTGTTAACCCCCCCTCTCTAATTACCAGACAAAACAAAACCCCCTGTTAGAATTAACACTATTAAGAATACCCCCTAGGGCCATTGACATGTGGGCCCTTGGCCCTTTAATTTAATTAAAAGGATTAATTAACCACTGTGTCAATGACACATGGGTCCCACCTGTAAGTTAATTAATTAACTGATTTAATTTATTCTGTTAGTATGACATGTAGGCCCCACCTGTCAGACACTGTTGTGGATAAGGTTGTGGATAATGTTTAATTAAATAATAAAAGAAAATCCAGAAATTGATTTAATTCATTTAAAACTTTAAAATTCAATATATTTTAAACCGTAAGTCAGATTCAAAAACTTTATACATGAAAATTGATCAGAAAAATACAATGAATACGGATACGCTATCCATTGGTCTACCACCCCCCTCTACAATACCGAACATCGAACCGTTCCCCTTAGGACCGTTTGTCCGATGATTTGTCCGGTACTGTTAAAAATACCCGGATGAATTTATTTCGAACACGAAAGTTGTTCGGAATAGATCAACTAACCCGGATGCACCCCCTTATGTTTGTCCGGTTTCCACGACACCTCCGGCATGATACCTCCCCCCTCCGGACACCCTAACTGATAAATACCCGGAGCTGGTAGTTCAACCCCGGATGAATTCCCGCTCCGAGCATAATACATCGTACTACGTTAGTACACCGATAGCAATTCATTTGTCATGTCATGCTTATGTTTGCTATGATTTCTTTGTATTTACTGTTTCTTCCCCCTTATTCTTTGTTAGACCCCGCTGCTGCTGTCGTCTACACCGCTGCTGAGTACGACTACTTCGTCGACGACCCTACTCCTACCGTCGAGCTTCCAGGCAAGCAGAGCCATTCTCTTCCCCAGATCACGCCTACCTTTCCGTACTTTCTTGCACTAGGAATTGTTACTGCTGCTGCTACGTTACAATCCTATTCAATTGCATAGACTGTTTTTGTCGCCCCTTCATGTACCTTCCTTTATCCTATGCTGCCTATTATATATATTATATTCAGCAGTGAGCCCTGCGCATTGTTAGCTAGGATTAGATAGAGGGCCGTCATCACTCAGGGGAGTGAACGTGGATACAAATATTATAACTGCACAGGTACGGTACAATGCAGACACCGCCTCAGGCCCCCTAGCTCGGCTCTGTCGAGCCACCATCAAGTGTGAGTTATCAAGGAGTAATCCTTGTACTCCACTCGTTGCTGACTCTGTATAGCCGCTCTAGGTACTTGAGCAACGGTTGTCCTTCAGGTAAGAAGTCAGGCGTCCCAACGGTGCCCGCGAGTGGTATTGCAATGGGACGACAGGGAGGGTACGACCAGTGTACCGGTGTGCTTGGCCCCTGATCGTTGGCCGCGAGAGTTACCAAACCACGAAAGTAGAGCTCCTCCAGGAGCACACGCGAGACAAGGTAAGGAGTCGGTTCACCTTGTTGGTAACCGCAGAGACTTGGTGGTACGACAGGGTAGGCACCGATGTACTGGTGGTCCTGTCTGCTGTCGTTGTCCGCATGTTAGTTAAGTCGAGGCAACGATAAAGGTTGTCCCGCAAGTTAATAAAATGATAAATGGTTCGGTGGATGACTTGAGAGGCCCGTTGGTCTATACGCACTACCTTCACGTGGGATAAGGAGTTATGGGCACCCCTGCGTCGTAGTTCATTCGAAAGCTCTTCAAACGTCAACAGTATCGCGGTCTGATTGCCGTGAAGTTGTGTGTCTTCTTTACTCGCGAGTGGTGTTTGCTTTTGCTTCCCGGCCAGCCTCGCACTTTGCAGGAGCGTGCAAGGGTGAGGGTCCTAGACCCCTTGGCGCATAGGATTTAGTCCGGCGGATGGCCTCTCTGCTGAGCCTAGGATGGGCTGCGCCGTGTCGGATAGCTTTGGTGGAGCATTCCCTAACAAGGTTCCCGCCACCCTGGAGATCCGAGCGTGCAGGATGAACAGTAGTGCACCCCTGCAGGGAGTTTAATCTATTCGAATAGCCGTGTCCACGGTAATAGGACGCTTTATGCTGAAGCTGGATCTTACCACTACAAACTATTATTATTAAATTGTATGGTTCCGGGTTTTCTTCCTCGCTGGGGATGTCGAGGAGGGGATCTCGGAGGCATTGTTAATTATTACAACTTACTATTATGCAATGCTGCAGCAACTTCTGCTGCATTGTTACTTTATGCTTTATATGAACTGTTGGCTATGCTCTTCTCATGCTGCAAGACTCGTCGGAAGATGCTAGTGTTCGTTAGGCCTAGCTTCTTACCCTTATTCTGATTTCTATCTTGCAGTACACCATATATAGACTCCCCTTTCCATTTGATACATGCATAAATGCTTAGTAGCGGACGTAAGACTCACGGGTATGCTAGATACTCACCTTTGCTTTATTTCCCTTTTTTTGCTTTTCTTGATCGGCCGCTGCAGCCGACGTTGGAGCCCAGGAGAAGGAGTACCCCGGAGGAGACTACTACGACGTCGAGGTCCCTGTTGACCAGGAGTAGTTCGGTGGATCCCAGGCAGGAGGCCTCGCCTTTTCGATGTGTATCTCTGATGTCATTTGTGCTAGCCTTCTTAAGGCAAAACTTGACTAACTATGTCTGTACTCAGATATTATGGCTTGTATGACTTATGTATTCGGATCCTTATGATCCCGGGTATTGTAACATATTGATTTATCCGTTTGTGTTTAGTGTTGTGCTGTGATATTCTCACCGTGGCACCCTAATCTCAGCCGTGTACCCTGCGTGTATGATTACTGTACACGGATTGATTTTGGGGGCGTCACAATTATATAGGCGAAGGGGGGCAGCCATGGGGGCCACTAGGGGTCCAGGCGCCCCCCTGGCGCGGCCAAGCCCTAGGTTGCGCCAGCTAGGCGCCTGGGGCCCTGGTGGGTCCCACTTGTTCCACCTTCGGGACCCCGGAAGATTCCTTCACACTGATTTTTTATCTGATTTTTACCGATTTTTTGAGCACTTTTAATATGGGGGAAAACTGAAATAGAAAAACAACAGAAAACAGAAACTGGCACTGGGGTGCACTAATTTAATAGGTTAGTCCAAATATGATCAAAAGTGTAGGAGAGTGTATCTAGATCATAGCAATATCACACAAAACATGCATGGATCAAGAAGAAATTATCGATACGTTTGGGACGTATCAGCATCATCGAGATCATCATCAACATCAGCACCATCTCCACCACCATCCTATCTCATCTCACAATTGCAACTTGTGTTTTAATCCATACTATTTATCCTCTCTACTCTATCGATGTTGATTACTACTTTGTGGTGAATGCTATAGAGTTTTGTTGGAGTAATATTATTATGTCCAGATTGTTTATCATCTATTTATCACCACTGATCATTATCTCTTTTATGTCTTGTGAGTAGTTACTTTAGTTCTTGAGGACATGGGAGAAGTCTAGTTGTTAGTAGTCATATGATTTTGAAGTAATATGTGTTGTTTGATATTTAAGTTGTGTTGTTATTTTCCTAGTGGTGTTGTGTGAGTCAAATACACAACACTTCGCCTTTCTAAGGACCCAGTGGAATGCATTGTGTACAAAGAATGCTTACGGTGAGTTGCTGATAGGTCTCAAACGTATCGATAATTTCTGCTCGGTCCGTGCATGTTTTGTGTGATATTGTTATCATCCAGATACACTTTCATACACTTTTGATCATATTTGGACTAACCTACTAACTCAGTGCACCCTAGTGCGAGTTAATGTTTTGTGATGTTTTTTTATTTTAGTTTTCCCCCATATAAAAATGGCTCCAAAAATACGGGAAAAATCAAAAAAAAAATCAGCGTGTCGGAAGCCTCCAGAAGCCAGAAGGAGGGCCAGGGGCCCACCACCAGGCACCCAGGGGGGCGCCTGCACCCCTGGTGGCCCCCATGGTTGCCCCCCTTCGCCTATTTATTCTCTGTCACGGGAAACTTCCGAAGACAGAACCCTATTTCGCAATCTCGCCTCTGTTCCGCCGCCACTGCGCTTCCACGATCGGGAGCACAGTCAGGACCCTAGACATCACCCTGCCGGAGGGAGGATCGACCTCCGGGAGCTTCCCCTCCACCATGGACGCTTCCTGGATGTGCCTTGAGTAGTCTACCTTGGACCATGGGTCCGTGATCAGTAGCTATGTGATGTTCTCCACCCCTCTTTGTTCTTAATGATTTAGACCTCGTGAGCTGCCCTACATGATCGAGGCACTTATGTAATTCTTCTGCTGTTGCTATGCTGAGTTTCATGGGATCTGATGGATTATGAGATTATGTTCAGATCGTGATAGAGTAGTATATTTGGTTTTTATCTCTTATATTTTTGTTCCTAAGTAATTCTTGCATGTTCTCCGTTGCTGTTTATTCCTTTGGCCAAGAAGTGACTCCAAGACTGAACGTTACTGAACGTTATGCTCCAAGTAGTAGGTATTGACTCCAAGACTGAACGTTATGCTCGATTGTAGGTACATGCTCCCTGATGAAACGCTTGAGTGACAGAAACATGAGTCTAGGGGATGTGTTGTGGCCACAAGGGGGAAAACAATTGTGCTTGTAACCGCGGTTGCAAGGATTGTTTACTTTACGCAACGTTCCTTTTAATGCAGTTGTTTGTTGCTTTGGGTTTACACTTTGGGTGGGGCTCGCAACTTAATACCAGCGAGATGTTCTGGATAGATATCTCAAGGTGGATGATTAGTAGTAGATGCACATGGATTTCAGTCTACTTATTTTGGCGTACTACCCATGCTTATGAGCCTCTTCCTTTCTTTTGTAGCATAGTTAGCATTGCGGAGCATTTATAATCATGTCAATTGCCCATCTGTAATTTGTTTACCTCACATAGCAGTATTATCGTCTTTTGGGAGAGAGACATCACTAGTGAAGATCACGGGACCCCGGTCCATATTCTTCTCACTTTTTACAAGCTCATTTATTTTCTCGCATTTACTTTCATTTTTTATCATTATCATTATCCCTTGTGTGTTTGACCCTTTGTAAACAACAAGACCGGAGAGATTGACAACCTCTCTAAACTTCATTGGGAGCAAAGTTAATTGTTTTGTGTGCAGGTCCGCGTCAGGTGCGCCGCTGACACCTACTTATCATCGCCGGAGTCCTACTGGTCAAACTCAACCTCGGTATCTTCACCGAGGGAAATTTGCTGCTATCCTACATCTCACCTTCCACTTGGGGTAACCAACGAAGGGCGAGAAGCCATTACCACTTCCACGCCATCAAGCAAATTTCTGGCGCCGTTGCCGGGGACTCCGAATGATAAGATAGGGGAGTTGCCCACTATCTTTTACCTTTACTTTTTAGTCTTGTTAGTTTACCTTTCTGTTTTTATCTTTGTGTCTTTTATCGAAAATTACAAAAAAATCTGCCACACTTGCTGCTACTATGGGTTCCACTGAAAACACCAAGTTGTTTGACTTCACCAGTCACAACAACAAAGAATTTATCTACACTCCTATAGCCACACCTGCCACTTCAGCTACCTCTTATGAAATTAAACCTGCTTTACTGAACCTTGTTATGAGAGATCAATTATCTGGTGCTGGAGATGATGCTTCTTTACACTTGAATAATTTTGTTTAATTATGTGATATGCAAAAGTATAAAGAAGTATAAAGTGATGTTGTTAAGCTCAAGATTTTTCCTTTCTCTTTGAGGGACGGAGCTAAAGTCTGGTTTCAATCTTTGCCTAGGAATACTATAGATTCTTGGGATAAATGCAAAGATTGAGAAGTAACATTATGAATTTTAGGCAATTGGATAATGAACACGTTGCCCAAGCTTGGGAACGTATGAAATCTCTTTGTTCTCTCATCTTTCATTGCTAGATTAGCTTTGTGTAATGTTCTCTATATATATGTTTATAGTGATTTGTGGATTATAGTTTGAGATATATTCTAGAGCTATATATAGTGTGATATATATGTGGAGTTTATTTGATTTATATGCACTTTTATCTCAAGATAATTTGTTAGTATGCATATTTGTAGTGATTGTGAGAAGATGAGATTAAAAGACCCTCTTGTTAAAAGTTAAAATTAGTTGAAAAAGAAAACAAGTATTTGAAAGAGAAATTGAAAAAAGTTGAAGAACAAAAGCTGAGACTGGAGTTGTATGTTGCCAATGTCTTCGATGATCACAAGAACAAGATGGATGCAATGCGCATGAAGATTAGGAAAATTAGAAAATATGCCGTTAGTAAACAGGCTTGGTATCATTATGCTATTGGAGCAATTATTACTTTTCTTGCGATTTTTATCGCATTTATTGGTGCATTTAAATGCTTTAGATAGATAGATTTTTTATGAGAATAATTGTGTATGAAATTTATGTATGATCAACTTTATGTATGAACACACATTATGTATGATCAATTTTATGTATATGAACTTGTATTAATTTTTTCTTTTCGGTGTTGTGTCATTATGAAGATGAGTCGGCAATGGATGTACGAAGACCGACGCTCTGGCGAGTTCATTAATGGCTTGCGTAGTTTTCTGAAAGTGGTTGAGGCTAACAAGAGGGATGGTTTTATATCTTGTCCATGTCGTATTTGCAAGAATAATAAGACCTACTCTAACTCAAAAGATATTCACCTCCATCTGTTTCAGCATGGTTTCATGTCCGGCTATAACTGTTGGACCAACCATGGATAAAGAGGTGTTCTGATGGAAGAGAATGAAGAAGATGAGGATGATGACAGGTATCCTGGGTTCCCTGAATACGGTGGTACAATGGGGGAAGAGAATGAAGAACAAGAGAATGAAGAACAAGAGAACGAAGAACAAGTGAATGAAGAACAAGAAGCTGAAGAAAAGGCATCACATGAGCCCGATGATGAGCTTCGCCGTGTCATTGTTGATGCACGGAGAGGATGCGAAAGTGAAAGGGATAAGTTGAAGTTCAATCACATGTTAGAGCATCACAGAAAAGGATTGTACCCAGATTGCGAAGAGAGAAAAACAAAGCTCGGTGCCGCACTGAAATTGTTGCAATTGAAGGCAGAGTATGGTATACCTGACAAGGGATTTGGGAAGTACTGAAAATATTTAAGAAGAGGCTTCCAAAGGATAACGAATTGACTAATGGTTCTACGAAGCAAAGAAGCTTGTCTGCCCTCTAGGACTAGAGGTGCAGAAGATACATGCATGTCCTAATGACGGCATCCTCTACCGTGGTGAGTACGAGAATTTGAATGAATGCCCGGTATGTGGTGCATTACGCTATAAGATCAGACGAGATGACACTGGTGATGTTGAGGGCGAGCGCCCCAGGAAGAGGGTTGCTTCCAAGGTGATGTTCTATGCTCCTATAATACCACGGCTGAAACGTATGTTCAGAAACAAAGAGCATGCGAGGTTGTTGCGATGGCACAATGAAGACCGTAAGAAAGACGGGAATTTAAGTGCAGAGAAAAATCGAGAGAATGGAAAAGGAAAATGACAATTTTGCAAAGGACCCCAGGAACATATGGTTTGGTTTAAGTGCAGATGGCATTAATCCTTTCGGGGAGCTGAGTAGCAATCATAGCACATGGCCCATGACTCTATGTATCTACAACCTTCCTCCTTGGATGTGCATGAAGCGGAAGTTCATTATGACGCCAGTGCTCATCCAAGGCCCTAAGCAACCCGGCAACGACATTGATGTGTACCTAAGGCCATTAGTTGAAGAACTTTTACTGTTGTGGGAAAAACCAGGTGTACGTGTGTGGGATGAGCACAAACAGGAGGAATTTGACCTATGAGCGTTGCTGTTTGTAACCATCAATGATTGGCCTTCTCTTAGTAACCTTTCAGGGCAGAGAAACAATGGATACAAGGCATGCACGCACTATTTAGATGAGACTGAAAGTATATATTTTCCCAACTGCAATAAGAATGTGTACTTGGGACATCGTCGATTTCTTCCGACAAATCTTCCCTTAAGAAAGAAAGGCAAGCATTTCAAAGGCGAGGCAGATCCCCGGAAGAAGCATGTCCGCCGTACTGGTTATGATATACTTGATATTGTCAACGATTTACCAGAACAAGTAATCTTTGGAAAGGGTTCTGGCAGAAAATCTGTTCCGAATGACGCTGACGAACATGCACCCATGTGGAAGAAGAAATCTATATTTTGTGACCTACCCTATTGGAAAGACCTAGATGTCCGATCTGCAATCGACGTGATGCACATGACGTAGAATCTTTGCGTGAACCTACTAGGCTTCTTGGGCTTTTATGGGAAGAAAAAAGATACACTTGAGGCACGAGAGGACAAGAAACATATGAACGAAAAAGAAGGCATGCACCAAAAGCAGTAGGAGGGTGAAGCCAGATATGCTCTTACGAAAGCAGAGAAGGAAATATTTTTTGAATGCCTGCTCAGTATCAAGGTCCCTTCTGGCTTCTCATCGAATATAAAGGGAATAATAAATATGGCAGAGAAAAAGTTTCAGAACCTAAAGTCTCATGACTGCCACGTGATTATGACGCAACTGCTCCTGGTTGCATTGAGGGGGATTCTACCAGAAAATGTTCGATTAGCGATTGTGAAGCTATGCGCATTCCTCAGTGAAATTTCTCAGAAGGTAATCGATCCAAAAAGCCTACTAAGGTTATAGAATGATTTGGTCCAATGTCTTGTCATTTTTGAGTTGGTGTTCCCACCATCCTTCTTCAATATTATGATGCACGTCCTGGTTCACCTAGTCGACGAGATTGCAATTCTGGGTCCTGTATTTCTACACAATATGTTACCCTTTGAGAGGTTCATGGGAGTCTTAAAGAAATATGTTCGTAACCGTGCTAAGCCAGAAGGAAGCATCTCCATGGGTCATCAAACAGAGGAAATCATTGATTTTTGTGTTGACTTTATTCCTGTCCTTAAGACGATTGGGGTTCCTAAATCGCGGCATGAGGGGAGAATGGGTGGAAAAGGCACGCTAGGACCGAACCCAATAATATGTAGGGACGCGGATTCTTGGAAGAAAGCACACAATACTGTTCTACATAATTCTTCCTTGGTGGCCCCGCATATCATTCAACACGAGGATATACTACGCTTCCAACACCCGGAGATTTCTGAAGCCTGGATTACGAAGGAAAACATGAGGACTTTCAGCGGTTGGTTGCAAAATCATCTCACGGATAACAAGATTGTTGAAGAGGAGTTGTACTTGTTGTCCGGCACACCATCTTTGACTGTAATGACTTTCAAAGGGTACGAGATAAATGATAATACATTTTACACGATCGCCCAAGATGAAATGAGCACCAACCAAAACAGTGGTGTCCGCTTTGATGTTGCAATCAACAATAATCAAAAGGTCACATATTATGGTTACATAGAGGAGATATGGGAACTTGACAATGGACCTGATTTTAAGGTCCCTTTGTTTCGGTGCAAATGGTTCAATCTGACAGGGGTAGAGGTAGACCCGCGGTACGGAATGACAACAGTGTATCTCAACAATCTTGGGTACAGAGACGAACCATTCGTCCTAGCCAATAATGTGGCTCAGATTTTCTATATGAAGGACATGTCTAGCAAAACAAGAAAAAGGAAAGGTAAGGGAAAAGAAACCTCGTGGGAGTGGAGGACAAGACAGACATGTCATATGATTATGAAAGGTTTCATGAAATTCCTCCCTTCAAAGTGAAGACTGACCCAAGAATCTTTTTAAATGATGAAGCTTGTCCATGGTTATGGTGCGAAAAGAAAGGCAATCACGCGAAGAAATAGTTTTATATATATACCACTCTCTAGGATGTGACCGGTTTCAACGCCAACATGATTTGTATTTCGTCGATGAACTGAAAGATTTCTACCTATATATATTATAGGATCAAAAAAACACACGGTTTCACCAGCTTATAGCCCGACGGTGTGGCTCGTGAGTGTTCTCATATCAAATGCACCGTTGGGCTGCAACCAGGAGAATCAAAATGATTTGTATTCCGTCGATGAATTGAAAGATTTCTAGATACACGTCAACAAAACACACGGTTCTCCTGCATACAGCCCGACTGTAGCTCGTGAGTGCCCGCATATATTGTGCACCGTCGGGCTCTATGCAGGTTATCCGAATATTTTTGTGCGTTCATTATGCACCATTCAAAGCCACATACTAAAATTTCAAACCTTTCTAAATTCATTTGCTATTTCTCATGCATTTAATGGTTTATTTTGAGCTAAATGACCATGAAATTGTAAAGCCCTACAAATGAACACAAAAAGGTTAAAAGTTGGCATGGTATCATCATTTGACCCACATAACATCTGCGCGAAAGTTGACAGGGTTACGGCAAAAACTGGATGCACTTCGTGTAAAAACTGGACCATCTCTTTCGAAGTACAAGGGTTTCAGACGAAAACTCATCTGTTACAAATGCATTTCATTTTTTTAACTTATTTCAACTCAAGACTTTTTGTGCATTAATTATGTACCATTCAAAGCCACATACTAAAATTTCAAACCTTTCTAAATTCATTTGCTATTTTTCATTAATTTAATGATTTATTTTGAGCTAAATGACCCTGAAATTGTAAAGAACTACAATGAACTCAGAAAAGGTTGAAACTTGACATGGTATCATCATTTGACCCACATAACATGTGTGCAAAACTTGACACGGTTCCGGCAAAAACTGGATGCACTTCGTGTACAAACTAGACCATCTCTTTCGAAGTACGAGGTTTTCAGACGAAAACTCATCTGTTACAAACACATTTCATTTTTTTAAACTTATTTCAACTCAAGAATTTTTGTGCATTCATTATGCACCATTCAAAGCCACATACTAAAATTTCAAACCTTTCTAAATTCATTTGCTATTTTTCACGCATTTAATGGATTATTTTGAGCTAAATGACCCTGAAATTGTAAAGCACTACAAATGAACTCAGAAAAGGTTGAAACTTGGCATGGTATCATCACTTGACCCAAATAACATGCGTGTAAAGGTTGAGAGGGTGACGGAAAAACTGTATGCACTTCGTGTACAAACTTGACCATCTCTTGCGAAGTACGAGGGTTTCAGAGGAAAACTCATCTGTTACAAAGGCATTTCATTTTTTAAGTTATTTCAACTCAAGACTTTTTGTGCGTTCATTATGCACCATTCAAAGCCACATACTAAAATTTCATACCTTTCTAAATTCATTTGCTATTTTTCATGTATTTAATGATTTATTTTGAGCTAAATGACCCTGAAATTGTAAAGCACTACAAATGAACTCAGAAAAGGTTGAAACTTGGCATGGTATCATCACTTGACCCAAATAACATGTGTGCAAAGGTTGAGAGGGTGAAGGAAAAAACTGTATGCACTTCGTGTACAAACTTGACCATCTCTTGCGAAGTACAAGGGTTTCAGAGGAAAATTCATCTGTTACAAAGGCATTTCATTTTCTAAGTTATTTCAACTCAAGACTTTTTGTGCGTTCATTATGCACCATTCAAAGCGACATACTAAAATTTCAAACCTTTCTAAATTCATTTCCTATTTTTCATGTATTTAATGATTTATTTTGAGCTAAATGACCCTGAAATTGTAAACCACTACAAATGAACTCAGAAAAGGTTGAAACATGGCATGGTATCATCATTTGACCCACAAAACATGTGTGCAAAAGTTGAGAGGGTTACGGCAAAAACCTGGATGCAGTACGTGTACAAAATAGACCATCTCTTTCGAAGTACTAGGGTTTCAGACGAAAACTCATCTTTTACAAAGCCATTTCAGTTTTTTACCTTATTTCAACTCAAGACTTTTTGTGCATTCATTATGCACCATTCAAAGCCACATACTAAAATTTCAAACCTTTCTAAATTCTATTGCTATTTTTCATGCATTTAATGGTTTATTTTGAGCTAAATGACCCTGAAATTGTAAAGCACTACAAATGAACTCAGAAAAGGTTGAAACTTGGCATGGTATCATCATTTGACACACATAACATGTGTGTAAAAGTTGAGAGGGTTACGACAAAAACTGGATCCACTTTCTGTACAAACTGGACCATCTCTTTCGAAGTACGAGGGTTTCAGACGAAAACTCATATGTTACAAAGGAATTTCATTTTTTTAACTTATTTCAACTCAAGACTTTTTGTGCATTCATTATGCACCATTCAAAGCCACAAAATCAAATTTCAAACCTTTCTATATTCATTTGCTATTTCTCTTGCATTTAATTGTTTATTTTGAGCTGAATGACCGTGAAATTGTAAAGCACTACAAATGAACTCAGAAAAGTTTGAAACTTGGCATGGTATCATCATTTGACCCACATAACATGTGTGCAAAAGTTGAGAGGGTTACGGCAAATACTGGATGCATTTCGTGTACAAAATGGACCATCTCTTTCGAAGTATGAGGGTATCAGACGAAAATTCATCTGTTACAAAGGCATTTCATTTTTTTAACTTATTTCAACTCAAGACTTTTTGTGCATACATTATGCACCATTCAAAGCCACATACTAAAATTCCAAACCTTTCTAAATTCATTTGCTATTTTTCATGCATTTAATGGTTTATTTTGAGCTAAATGACCCTGAAATTGTAAAGCACTACAAATGAACTCAGAAAAGGTTGAAACTTGTCATGGTATCATAATTTGACCCACATAACATGTGTGAAAAAGTTGAGAGGGTTACGGAAAAAACTGGATGCATTTCGTTTACAAACTAGACCATCTCTTTCGAAGTACGAGGGTTTCAGACGAAAACTCATCTATTACAAAGGAATTTCATTTTTTAAACTTATTTCAACTTAAGACTTTTTGTGCATACATTATGCACCGTTCAAAGCCAGATACTAAAATTTCAAACCTTTCTAAATTCATTTTCTACTTCTCATGCATTAATGTTTTATTTTTAGCTGAATGACCGTGAAATTGCAAAGCACTACAAATGAACTCAGAAAAGGTTGAAAGTTGGCATGGCATCATCATTTGACCCACATAACATGTGTGCAAAAGTTGAGAGTGTTACGCCAAAAACTGGATGCATTTCATGTACAAAATGGACCATCTCTTTCGAAGTACGAGGGTTTCAGACGAAAACTCATCTGTTACGAAGACATTTCATTTTTTTTAAATTATTTCAAGTCAAGACTTTTTGTGCATTAATTATGAACCATTCAAAGCCACTGTAACAGCCCAGTTTTCAAAAAAATTAAAAAAATTGTTTTCGGTGTGAAATGATTAATTGTCTGAGTTGTTTGCAGTGTTTGCTTCACCGAAATAATAATGGGTGAATATTTTCCCCCCTTATTCTCGTATCGGATGCGTGACCGACCCCTTTTCCACCACGACACACGACCTTGCGACACCGGGTTTCACCCGATCACCGTCGCGAAAACCGGCACAAGTCCAGCCATCGCCAACGGAACGAAAAGCCCGTTTAATAAGTAAACGGGATATTTTTATAGCACGCCGGAAAGTGTTCTCGGAACGGTTCCAGCGCGAGGTGAACGCCTCCGGATCGACGCACTGATCGCGCAGTTCGAAGTTTTACCCGAATCGGAGGTACTGCAGACCCCCGGCGGTCAGAAACGTGAGCACCGCGCGCGAGAGAGAAAAACCGGGGATGTTTTTGCAAACTGCCAGCCACCTGGGCTATATAAAGACCACCACACTCCCACACCATTTCTAGGGTTTCCCTAGTCCAAAATTGCAGCCATCCCCTCCATTTTCGCACCAAAACCTAGCCTCCCAGATCTGGATCCAGCCCAATGGATCTGGACCGTCAGATCGGCCGATCTGACGGCCAGAAACGTCGCCACGTCGCCCCCGTGGAGCCTCCTCCTCTCGCAGCCGCCCGTGGAGACTCGCGCCGCCGCATGCCTTGCTCCGGCGAGCTCACTGCCCGGGCCGCCACCTCTCCTCCTCCTTCCCCCTGCGCCTCCCTCTCCTACCTCGGCTCACCCCTTACCCTCGCCTGCAGAAACCCGCCGCCGACCGCCGTAGAGAGCCGAGCCGAGCACCGGCGACCCCGCGGCCCCGGCGACCTCCAACCTTCGCCGCTCTTCGTTCCCCTCCGCCCAAGACGTCGCGCCGCCCCGATCTGGTACCCCGCAGCCGACCTCGCCGCCCTCCCTCCAACCAGCGTCGCCTCGCCGCCGGGAACCGGCCGGCCGCCGCCCGTCGACCGAACGGGATCGGCCTCCCCGATCCAGCCTCCACCGTTGACCGCAGGTGGGCCAGCCTGTAGGCCAAGCCAGGCCAGGCGCGGCCTGCACCCAAGTCCCATCCGCCATGGGCCGAGCCCACTAGGGTGAGCCGGCCCGAAACCCTTTTTTTTCCTTTTATGTTTTCCTATTTTATTTTCTGTTAAGTCAGTTTTTTTTGCTAAGTCTGAATTATTGTACTGCTGATGCTGTTTTGCAACGTTTTTTCCCCGGTAAACCGTAGCTCCGATGAACGTGCCCCCAAAACGAAAGTTTCTCAGTTTTGCGTGCTCTAGCTTTTATCTTTTGTGAGTTAATTTTTTTGAGGTTGTTTAGATATAGTTATTGCTGTTCAAACAGGGCATCAGGCCGTAAACTGCTACAAATTGCTGTTAAGTACTGCTGTTATTATTTTATTGCAACTTTGGGTAACGATTGCTTCGCAACCGTTCATCCGAATTGATTGTTTCCTTTTGCATCCTGTTAAGCATTGTTTCTACTTCAGCTTCATGCATTCACATGCCATAATTGCTTGCTTCATCATAATTTTATCTTGCTCCAAAGTAGCTATTCTGTTGTTAGTGTGCTGTTGTTTATATTTTGTTGCAACTTCGGTCGACGAGTGTGTCGCGACCGTTTATCGGAATTGAGTGATTCCAATTGCATATTGTTAAGCATCATGTCTAATTTCATTACATGTATTGCGTCTTCATGTTAGCATTTCTGTTCATATATTTATTTAGCTCCAAAGTTGCTATGCTGCTGTTTTTGACAGCCACCTCTGTTTTTCTCTAAGTCTGTAACGGCGATGCCATGTTGTTTGCTTAATATCTTTTGATCTATGATTCCTTTTTGCATGATTCTTTTTGCCATGCCTTCCCTGTCATGTCTACTTTAGTTCCATATCATTTGTGAGCATGTTTGCATTGATTATCCTGTTTATGCATTGCTCTAAAGTGTGCTTCGTGATGTTGGCAGTTTGTGCCCGTAACTTGTTTTGCTTATATCTTTTTAATCGTAACTCCGTTTGGGGTGTTCTTTATATGTAACTTGATTAGTTTTTCGTGTACTTTGTGTTTATGCTGTTGTTTGCTGTTGTTAACCAACCTAAAATATGGTTTAGGACAGAACAGTACCAAATGTTTTAATCATCGTGCGGCTCTTAGTGTTATGCCATGTTTAGGTTGTGCCTCACTTAAATTGACTAGCATATATAGTTTACTTTGTGCTTCACCTCTTGACATGTTTGTGTGCTATGCCATGCTTGCTTGAGTTTCCATGTTAATAACCGTTGGTTGATCACCTGTAGCTAAGCAAGTTGAACCACCGTAAACGTGCGGTATTCGTCGTGTGTGATCGATACCCCACTTAAACTGTTAGTAACCGTTCTCGACGATAGATCTGTATCGCGTTGCCGTGTCGTGTGTTGTCTTCTTGATCTTGTATTGCTCCGTAGTAATGGTGGTGCACCGTTGATTGCTTTCCAGTGTTTCCTTCTTGTGTGCTTCCGCGGGTACCTCTCGGAGACGATGCGAGCGTGCGATCCACTACACCTTCGGAACCCGACTTTTCAACAGGCAAGGACTATACATTACTTATGATCCATTCTATTTCAAACAGCGGTTTGCATGCTAGTCTAGGTTAGGCTCGATGTTTGATGCTACCACATGTTTACAGCCTCTTTCAAACCAATACATCCATGTCCCCTCCCAGCAAACCTTGTACTGCTATGTTACTATTGCTCGTTGCTCAGCCCCTGCTTAGTATGCATGCTTAGGATTCTACGATGTTACCCTGTTACTCCTTGGTTTGGGATATCACATTATTATATTGTTCTTGATGATATGATTATTATAATGTTGACTATATATTCGACGAAGGATGGAAGGTCTAGGCTATCCCGCCCCGACACTTTGCTCCATTTGAGTCACTTAGGATCCGAGTTCCGGGTATTGGTTTTAAGACTGAGCGTGCCTAATCGCGTGTGGGATTTTATGGGGTCCCGTCTTCTTACCTACCTAGCTTCAAACATTTCTAGAGGTGGCCCAAGCTTATTTACCATTTGAAACCGTGGGTGTGCTGGTCAGCTGCCAGTAGTTTTCAAACAACTCGGGCCAGCAGGGACTTAGTTCCTCTGTTGGTCCACACTTGGTGAGCTAGGGAAGTCCCCTGTTATATAGGCGAGACTAACCCTGACCTTAGCCTTACGGAAGAGTCCGATCCGAGAGCGTGGCCAGCTTTTGGATTGGGTGTCGACTCCCCGGGGGCCACCCGGATTTGTGCGTTGTTAGTTAGAGGGGCCTGTCGTTTCGGATCTCTTGGAACTAAATCATAAAATGGTTGCCTATAATGGGTAGCAACTGAGAGAGATGGACGAGATGCGACGCCTCGTAATGGGCAGTTGGTACACCCCTGCAGGGTTAAATCTTTTCGAGAAGCCGTGTCCACGGTTATGGACGACTTGAGACCTACTCCTTGTTCATAGACAACAACAACTGAGATAATATTAAATATAATTTAATCATCGTGTGTGTGTGTGCCTTGACTGCTTCTTCTTCGTCGGGATGCGAAGAGGAGGACAAGGATAGGATAGGTGTTATGTTTGCGTAAGTAGCTAATAGTAAGACTTGTTGGAGGCGATTCCTCATCGAATGCTTGGCTTCTTATCTTAATCTCTAGATCGTTAGCCACTACATAAATGCTAGTGCGGCAGCAACCTCACCACTTACCCCTTCCTTACCGTAAACTACTAGTTGTCCTAGAATGACGAGTGATGAAGTCCTTGCTGGGTCAGATGACCACTACAGTTGGATGCTGAGTACCTCTGTACTCATGATACTACCCCCAAACTCTTTTCAGGGTTCTTGATCGACAACAGGTATGGCGATCGACGTTTCACGTGGAGACTCGACGACGACTAGTTAGGCGGATCCCGGCGGAGGGCCTGGACCCGTGTGGTTATGGAGATCGATGTTTTTCACTTTGCCACTAGGCATTGCTTGTAGTCTGTACCCAGACATGTATGTTCCACTGTTGTATTGTATTTGAGGCAGTTGTATGCCGATTGTATGAGATGTTGTATCCTTGTATCTGTAATGCTGTGATATAATGTTGGAAATCCGGGGCATATGTCTATGTCATATGTCGCGGTGGGATCGATATGGGCTTCGTCCCCGGATCTGGATGGAAACTTCTAGATCTGGAACAGTACCGCATATCGGGCCTTACAACTTTGTATCGGAGCCTTACCGACCGTAGGATCCATTCTCTGGCCGAAGTCGAGTCTAGACAAAAACTATTTTGTAGTTACTAAGGTAGTTATCGGAGAGTAGGATTCTTTTTACTCCTTACCCTTGCTCTGGTCAGGACAAGTGTCGTAAGTGGTTTATTCTCGTCTTATCCCTTTCAAACTTTAGGATCTCGAGAGTGTGGAGTTTCAGAATCGTTACAATGCTTTGCTTGGGAAGTATTGTCTCGATTCCTGTAGTACCTTTAGCTTCTCCGGTTTTGGATATCATCTGGGTCGTCCTTTGCCCTCTCTCCTTTTGCCCGGTGTTTTTACGACTTGCGTCCAAAATCACTATCCCTTGATCTGGTTTTCGCGATCGTTCTTCCTCTTGTCACTGACGGTTTTGTTTTTCCGACGATGTCGTCTCTCTGCGGAAATTTATCTCGACCGAAGTTCGACGTCGACATGGAGCAGAGTCCCTTGTTGGTGGTGTTGAAGATCGTCGACTCTATTTTCTCTCCCCCTCTACCCCAGGTCGTCCAGGATCTCGGGACGAGATCCCTTGTTGGTGGTGTTGTATTGTAACAGCCCAGTTTTCACAAAAATTAAAAACTTTGTTTTCGGTGTGAATTGATTGATTGTCTGAGTTGTTTGCAGTGTTTGCTTCACCGAAATAATAATCGGTGAATATTTCACCCCCTTATTCTCGTATCGGTTGCGTGACCGACCCCTTTTCCACCACGTCACACGACCTTGCGACACCGGGTTTCACCCGATCACCGTCGCGAAAACCGGCACAAGTCCAGCCATCGCCAACGGAACGAAAACCCCGTTTAATAAGTAAACGAGATATTTTTATAGCGCGCCAGAAAGTGTTCTCGGAACGGTTCCAGCGCGAGGTGAACGCCTCTGGCTCGACGCACTGATCGCGCAGTTCGAAGTTTTACCTGAATCGGAGGTACTGCGGACCCCCGGCGGTCAGAAACGTGAGCACCGCGCGCGAGAGAGAAAAACCGGGGATGTTTTTGCAAACTGCCAGCCACCTGGGCTATATAAAGACCACCACACTCCCACACCATTTCTAGGGTTTCCCTAGTCCAAAATTGCAGCCACCCCCTCCACTTTGCCCCAAAAATAGCACCATTTTCGCAGCAACACCTAGCCTCCCAGATCTGGATCCAGCCCAATGGATCTGGACCGTCAGATCGGCCGATCTGACGGCCACAAATGTCGCCACGTCGCCCTCCTGGAGCCTCCTCCTCTCTCTCTCCTCTCGCAGCCGCCCGTGGAGACCCGCGATGCCCTATGCCTTGCTCCGGCGAGCTCACTGCTCGGGCCGCCACCTCTCCTCCTCCTTCCCCCTGCGCCTCCCTCTCCTATCTCGCCTCACCCCTTCCCCTCGCCTGCAGGAACCCGCCGTCGGCCGCCGTAAAGAGCCGAGCCGAGCACCGGCGACCCCGCGGCCCCGGCGACCTCCAACCTTTGCCGCTCTCCGTTCCCCTCCGCCCAAGACGCCGCGCCGCCCCAATCTGGCACCCCGTAGCCGACCTCTCCGCCCTCCCTCCAACCAGCGCCGCCTCGCCGCCGGGAACCGGCCGGCCGCCGCCCGCCGGCCGAACGGGATCGGCCTCCACGATCCAGCCTCCACCGTTGACCGCAGGTGGGCCGGCCTGCAGCCCAAGCCAGGCCAGGCGCGGCCTGCACCCAAGTCCCAGCCGCCATGGGCCGAGCCCACTAGGGTGAGCCGGCCCGAAACCCTTTTTTCTCCTTTTATATTTTCCTATGTTATTTCTGTTAAGTCTGTTTTTTTCTAAGTCTGAACTATTGTACTGTTGATGCTGTTTTCCAACGTATTTTCCCGTTAAACCGTAGCTCCGATGAACGTGCCCCCAAAACGAAAGTTGCTCAGTTTTGCGTGCTCTAGCTTTTATCTTTTGTGAGTTCATTGTTTTGAGGTTGTTTAGATATAGTTATTGCTGTTCAAACAGGGCATCGGGCCGTAAACTGCTAAAAATTGCTGTTAAGTACTGCTGTTATTATTTTATTGCAACTTCGGGTGACGATTGCTTCACAACCGTTCATCGGAATTGATTGATTCCTTTTGCATCCTGTTAAGCATTGTTTCTACTTGAGTTCCATGCATTCACATGCCATAATTGCTTGCTGCATCATGATTGTATCTTGCTCCAAAGTAGCTATCCTGCTGTTAGTGTGTTGCTGTTTATATTTTGCTGTAACTTCGGTCGACAAGTGTGTCGCGACCGTTTATCGAAATTGAGTGATTCCATTTGCATATTGTTAAGCATCATGTCTACTTTCAATACATGTATTGCGTCTTCATGTTAGCATTGCTGGTCATATAGTTATTTAGCTCCAAAGTTGCTATGCTGCTGTTTTTGACAGCCACCTCTGTTTTTCTCTAAGTCTGTAACGTTGCGATGCCATGTTGTTTGCTTAATATCTTTTGATCTATGATACCTTTTTGCATGATTATTTTAGCCATGCCTTTCCTGTCATGTCTACTTTAGTTCCATATCATTTGTGAGCATGTTTGCATTGATTATCCTGTTTATGCATTGCTCTAAAGTGTGCTTCGTGATGTTGGCAGTTTGTGCCCGTAACTTGTTTTGCTTATATCTTTTTAACCGTAACTCCGTTTGGGGTGTTCTTTATATGTAACTTGATTAGTTTTTCGTGTACTTTGTGTTTATGCTGTTGTTTGCTGTTGTTAACCAACCTAAAATATGGTTTAGGACAGAACAGTACCAAATGTTCTAATCATCGTGCGACACTTAGTGTTATGCCATGTTTAGGTTGTGCCTCACTTAAATTGACTAGCATAGATAGTTTACTTTGTGCTTCACTTCTTGACATGTTTGTGTGCTATGCCATGCTTGCTTGATTAGCCATGTTAATAACCGTTGGTTGATCACATGTAGCTAAGAAACTTGAACCCCCATAAACGTGCGGTATTCGTCGTGTGTGACCGATACCCCACTTAAATTGTTAGTAACCGTTCTCGACGATAGATCTGTATCGCGTTGCCGTGTCATGTGTTGTCTTCTTGATCTTGTATTTCTCCGTAGTAATAGTGGTGCACCGTTGATTGCCTTCCAGTGTTTCCTTCTTGTTTGCTTCCGCGGGTACCTCTCGGAGACGATGCGAGCGTGCGATCCACTACACCTTCGGAACCCGACTTTTCAACAGGCAAGGACTATACATTACTTATGATCCATTCTATTTCAACCAGCGGTTTGCATGCTAGTCTAGGTTAGGCTCGATGTTTGATGCTACCACATGTTTACAGCCTCTTTCAAACCAATACAGCCATGTCCCCTCCCAGCAAACCTTGTACTGCTATGTTACTATTGCTCGTTGCTCAGCCCCTACTTAGTATGCATGCTTAGGATGCTACGATGTTACCCTGTTACTCCTTGGTTTGGGATATCACATTATTATATTGTTCTTGATGATATGATTATTATAATGTTGACAATATATTCGACGAAGGATGGAAGGTCTAGGCTATCCCGCCCCGACGCTTTGTTCCATTCGAGTCACTTAGGATCCGAGTTCCGGGTATTTATTTTAAGACTGAGCGTGCCTAATCGCGTGTGGGATTTTATGGGGTCCCCTCTTCTTACCTACCTAGCTTCAAACATTTCTAGAGGTGGCCCAAGCCGATTTACCATTTGAAACCGTGTGTGTGCTGGTCAGCTGCTAGTAGTTTTCAAACAACTCGGGCCAGCGGAGACTTAGTTCCTCTGTTGGTCCACACTTGGTGAGCTAGGGAAGTCCCCTGTTATATAGGCGAGACTAACCCCGACCTTAGCCTTACGGAAGAGTCCGATCCGAGAGTGTGGCCAGCTTTTGGATTGGGTGTCGACTCCCCGGGGGCCACCCGGATTTGTGCGTTGTTAGTTGGAGGGACCTGTCGTTTCGGATCTCTTGGAACTAAATCATAAAATGGTTGCCTATAATGGGTAGCAACTGAGAGAGATGGACGAGCATGCGACGCCTCGTAATGGGTAGTTGGTACACCCCTGCAGGGTTAAATCTTTTCGAGAAGCCGTGTCCACGGTTATGGACGACTTGAGACCTACTCCTTGTTCATAGACAACAACAACTGAGATAATCTTAAATATAATTTGATCACCGTTTGTGTGTGCCTTGACTGCTTCTTCTTCTTCGGGATGCGAAGAGGAGGACAACGATAGGATAGGTCTTATGATTGCGTAAGTAGCTGATAACAAGACTTGTTGGAGGCGATTCCTCATCGAATGCTTGGCTTCTTATCTTACT
This sequence comes from Bromus sterilis, assembly GCA_950022295.1. NCBI lineage: Eukaryota > Viridiplantae > Streptophyta > Magnoliopsida > Poales > Poaceae > Bromus > Bromus sterilis. The sequence continues at coordinate 148,735,755 of OX465596.1, read as the reverse complement.
CTCTAGATCGTTAGCCACTTCATAAATGCTAGTGCGGCAGCAACCTCACCACTTACCCCTTCCTTACCGTAAACTACTAGTTGTCCTAGAATGACGAGTGATGAAGTCCTTACTGGGTCAGATGACCCCTACAGTTGGATGCTGAGTACCTTTGTACTCATGATACTACCCCCAAACTCTTTTCAGGGTTCTTGATCGACAACAATTATGGTGATCGACATTTCACGTGGAGACTCGACGATGACTAGTTAGGCGGATCTCGGCGGAGGGCCTGGACCCGTGTGGTTATGGGGATCGATGTTTTTCTCTTTGCCACTAGGCATTGCTTGTAGTCTGTACCCAGACATGTATCTTCCGCTGTTGTATTGTATTTGAGGCAGTTGTATGCCGATTGTATGAGATGTTGTATCCTTGTATCTGTAATGTTGTGATATCATGTTGGAAATCCGGGGAATATGGCTATGTCATATGTCGCGGTGGGATCGATATATGCTTCGTCACCGGATCTGGATGGGAACATCTAGATCTAGAACAGTACCGCATATCGGGCCTTACAGCCACATACTAAAATTTCAAAACTTTCTAAATTCATTTGCTATTTTTTCATGTATTTAATGATTTATTTTGAGCTAAATGACCCTGAAATTGTAAAGCACTACAAATGAACTCAGAAAAGGTTAAAACTTGGCATGGTATCATAATTTGACCCACAAAACATGTGTGCAAAAGTTGAGACGGTTACGGCAAAAATTGGATGCACTTCGTGTACAAACTAGACCATCTCTTTCGAAGTACGAGGGTTTCAAAGAAAACTCATCTGTTACAAAGTGATACGTCCAAACGTATCTATAATTTCTGCTTGCTCTATGCATGTTTTGTGTGTTATTGCTATGCTTTTGATACACTTTCATATCTTTTTATAACATATTTTGGAACTAACCTATTAATGGTTGCAAGAGTGCAGAATCTCTTGTTTTTGTACTTTATGTGTAGGAATTACTTGGATAAAGAAAAAATCACAAAAAGGAGCCTTGTAGTAGTTGGACTCTAACTCTCCCGAATTCTGTCCCCACCAGACAGGTTTTAAAGATCGCCTCGGAAACGCTAGAAGAGGACCTCAAACTGAAAAACTTAAAACTAGAAATTTTAGGGAATTTTTTTCCGGTGGATTTAGACATAAAATTTGGCTCAATCGGAGTTCGGACGCTTCCAGAAACCCCGAAATACAGAAGACGTAATCTGAATGACGGGAATCCGAGAGTCTATATAAAGAGAGGAAACCTAGGTCAAAGGGCACCACGAAATTTCCTCCCCCTTGGCAGCCGTCTTGAGGGGGAGATGAATCTCCACATCAGCACCATCTCCAAGGAAGAAGAAGGGACCAAGGGCCGCTGCCCCCAAGGGCCGTGGCCGTGGCCGTGGGCGCCGCCGCCGCCGTGGCTGCCTCCGTCGCTGTCTCCTTCATCTCCTCCGGGCTGCACCTCTCCATCAACAACTCTCTCTCTCTCTCACCATGTCTATGTGTGAGTAGTTCCCCTCGGGGCTAAGGCTTGTATCTTGATCTATGTGGTTTCTCTCTCTCACATGATGTGATCTTTGTTGTGATCATTGGCTATGTTAATCTAGGGTGATCCCATGATGTTTCCCCTTCTTCTATGTATTGGATTTGATTTACTCACTTGATCTTATCTAGTATAATCCCTGAGACCATGGTGAAAGCGGTCTATTGGACATGGGTTAGAAGAATATTATCATGAGTGATTTCCTCTTTTTTTTGTTGATTGATGATTGAGAGTCTCTTGGTGCTTGTCTTTGACTATCCTTGAGATATGTTGTGGTGATTGTGGTACTCTCTTTGGATGGCCGCGGTGACATTGGGAAATCCATAGATTGAGAACTAAGAACTTTGAGATGTGCTTTTGTAGCCCTACATAATTCTCATCCTCTCTGGACCACAAAGTAATGATCTCCGAGTGCGTCTCCATTGCATGTTTTGTGGGAAATATCATGTGATTAGACTATGTTAATGTTGTTGGGAGTTGCCACTAGTGAAAGTATGAAGCCTAGGCCTTGTTTCCATCATTGTTACACCGTTTGCACTCACTTTTGTTACATGTTTTCTTCCTGCACTTTTTATTACAGATTTATATTACCTTGCTTTTGCTACACCTATCACCTATATTTTACCATCTCTTCGCCGAACTAGTACACCTATACAACTCCTAGTTGTATTAGGTGTGTTGGGGACACAAGAGACTTCTTGTATCTTAAGTGCAGGGTTGCTTGAGAGAGACCATCTTCAACCTCTACTACCCTGAGTTTGATAAACCTTAGGTCATCCACTTGAGGGAAATTGCTGCTGTCCTACAAACCTCTACGCTTGGAGGCCCAACATAGTCTACAAGAATAGAAGCGTGCGTAGAAATCACAAAGGCATTTCATTTTTTTAACTTATTTCAACTCAAGAATTTTTGTTCATTCAGTATGCTCCATTCAAAGCCACATACTAAAATTTCAAACCTTTCTAAATTCATTTGATATTTTTCATGCATTTAATGGTTTATTTTGAGCGAAATGACCCTGAAATTGTAAAGCACTACAAATGAACTCCGAAAAGGTTGAAACTTGTCATGGTATCACCATGTGACCCACATAACATGTGTGCAAAAGTTGAGAGGGTTACGGCAAAAACTGGATGCACTTTCTGTACAAACTGGACCGTGTCTTTCGAAGTACGGGGGTTTCAGACAAAAACTCATCTGTTACAAAGGCATTTCATTTTTTTAACTTATTTCAACTCAAGACTTTTTGTGCATTCATTATGCACCATTCGAAGCCACATACTAAAATTTCAAACCTTTCTAGATTCATTTGCTATTTCTCATGCATTTAATGGCTTATTTTGAGCCGAATGACCGTGAAATTGTAAAGCACGACAAATGAACTCAGAAAAGGTTGAAAGTTGGCATGGTATCATCATTTGACCCACATAACATGTGTGAAAAAGTTGAGAGGGTTATGGCAAAAACTAGATGCATTTCGTTTACAAAATGGACCATCTCTTTCGAAGTACGAGCGTTTCAGACGAAAACTCGTTTGTTACAAAGGCATTTGTCAGCACCCTAATTTAGGTTTGTGCTTTTCCAAGCTAGCATTTTTGCATCATGAAAATTTTTGCAAAATAAAAAGAATTGGGGAAGCAGAAAAGCCCCGAAATAATTTTAATAAAAGGCCAGATAAAAATCTTTTTCCAAAAATGCTTTGAACTTTTTGAAAAATCTCATAAATGGGCATGATCACATTTCAAGTGAAGTGGGTCCCACTTCATGCTCTCTGATTATTCTAAAAGTCCAAAAGCCCTTTGGAAATTAAATAAGTACTGTATTTGTAATTGAAATTATTTAAATATAATTTCAATAATTCTGAAACTTTATGTGTGGAGTTATATATGCCTCCTAAGCCCACATAAAAGTTTTTGGAATTTTTAAAAATGGTTTGATTTAGAAATCAAATAAAAAAAGAAAGACATAAAAAAAAGAGAAGGAAGCTTACCCCTTACCTCTGGCCCAACTCGCTGAAGCCAGCCCAGGCCCAGCCCCACTTCTTCTCTTTTACCTCGCCGGCAAGCACACAGCTGCGTGCCGGCCATGCCACCGCAGCCTGGCCACCTCCTGCTTCCCCTCGTATTTTTCTGTCGCCATGGACGACCAGGAGAAGAGCCCCATCCCCTTGCCCCTCTCTCTTTCCTCTCTCTCGCGCCGCTCGTCGCCATTTCTGTGCACCACCGAAACCCTTGCAGAGCACGTCGCCGCGTTTGCGTGGCCAACGGGCCCATTCCCGCGAGCCAAGCTGTCCAGGGAGCTCCTCGAGGTCGACTTCGACGATCTGCAGCTTCAATTCAAGCCGGGAGCCAACGGAGGCGATGTCCCCTTAAAGTCTTCACCGCCGGTCACAGGAGCTCCGGCGAGCAATTCTTCTACGGCCAGATCCTCCCCGGCCTCGCCGCGCACACCAACAAGCTCCGGTGAGCTTTGCACTTCGACCCCTCCATCCCGTTCATCCTCTCGTGCTGTGCATCACTTATTTCATCGAAGAGAGGAGCTGGCCGCCGCGAGCCTCGATGCTGGCTTGCTCCAGAGCCTCCCCGTGACACCCCACTGAAACCACTCGATGCGGAAGAGCACGAGCTACACACCCATGCCCTTAGTTCCTCTCCCCATGCACTGGAACGCAATTCCGGCGAAGTTCGGGCGAGTACAAACGTCGCTGGCGATGACCTGGCCATTAGGTCTTAACCCTGTTGCTAATCCTCCCCTAAACCCAATGACATGTGGGCCCTAGTGCCTAATTAAACCAGCTGGTTTAATTTAACAGAGGGATTTAACCCCCAGTCACTGACCAGAGGGCCCCACTGGTCAGTCGATCAGTCAACCCCCCTGCGTCAGCATGACGCAAGCATGACGCAATAATTCCTTTTCCAAATTAAAATATTCCAGAAATCCCGGAAAATTGCATAAACTTTAAAATTGAATATCTTTTAAACCATAACTCCAATGAAAAGATTTATATATGAAAAATGATCAGCAGAAAATTCTCTATCCAAATAACCAACATCCAACCATGTTTGAAATGTTTACAATGATGGATCAGTAGCATTTTGCTATTTGGTTCATTTGGTTTAAATCAAATAAATTGCTTATGCCATTCCAACTTTAACCATTGCAATGCAATGCACTTCACATGAACTTAAGGAGCACAATACAACCATGAACATCATCATATCATGCCACATTGCTTGTGCATTGTAATTTATCGAATGTGTGCTACTTTCCAGTGCTTCTGTGATTGCTTCTTCTTGGTAGAGTTGATGTCGGAGACGAGTTCAACCTCAGGTCGGAAGTACAGTACCTCGTGTTCGTCAGCAAGGCAAGCACCCCCTCTTTTATCATGTCGATAAAATCCTAGTTCCCTCTCATTCACGCTTATGCATGTTTAGTATGTCACCAAGAACGTTCTACCGCTAGTTGAACCCATTCCTTTGCATGACCTATCATTTTGTCACAGTAGTAAGAAAACCACAATCCTAGCAGATCTAGGAGATGTTTGATATCATGTGGCCCCTACAACTCTTACAGCTTATTGCATGCTTAGAGGTTACAATGAGGCTACTTTGTTGTGAGTCACGATGGTAGTGATCATGTGAATGATGGTGGTAACGTGTTGGTGAATTGACCTAAACAAGGTGCACAATGAGAGGCTATGTAGGAGTACATAGTGGGTTGTCTCGTTGAACACTGCCTTAAGCCCAAGTTCTTGTGTTGTTATCCAAGACTAAGAGTACGACCACACATTGGGATCACTGACCCTTCTCGGCCTAGTACCTCACCCCAGACCAAGTCCAGGAGTCGCAAGTAGTTCGAGCTTTAAACGATCTCAAGCAGTTACATCAAGGTAAGTGGTGGACGTAGGTTGTGGGCTCGTTGAATCAAGTGATCATGATCGAGTTGAGCTTGATGGCAGTCACACAACGTTTGAGTATGCATCGGAAAAATCGGCCGAATTCCGATTGTGGTCCCAACTCAAATAGGCGACTCCCTAGGACTAGAGATGGAACTATGAGTGAAGTGTCATGGCAACATCCTCGCCGATACTCGCTTGAAGGGTCCACTCCCAGGCGGTAACTGATGCGTGCGTGTGTGTAGCAGTACACCCCTGCAAGGTTAATGAACTATTCAAATAGTCGTGTCCGCAGTTATGGACTACTTGGAGACCTTTACTTGATCATAGACAACTTCAATGGTTACTCTAAAATTGCCAAGATAAGCGTGAGTGTTATGGTTTGCTTCCTCGTGGGGAAGTCGAGGAAGTATCCATAGTGGTGTATTGGTTGGAGACTTGATACTTGAACTCGTGTATGCTCCTTAGCTCTTTCTGGTATTCGTAGTACAGGACTAACCAAGTCAAATCTGGCACTTCTGCTTATGAACCCCACCTCCCTTGCCTTGATACATGTGCATGAGTAGTATAGCTCCTACGTAAGTCTTCTGAGTACGACTTTGTACTCACCTTTTCTTATTCTATGTTTTATATGAACGCACTGATCCAGAAGGTGGATTCTTCCTGGACCTCGACGATTGAAGCCAAGCTAGTGTAGTCCCAGTCAGACGACTGGTCCCTCGTGGAAGGGCTAGTTTATAGATAAGGCTTCTCTAAGCCATTTGTTAAACTTGTTTTTACTCAGACCTACTTTGCTTCCGCATGTTTGATGTAATGTTGGATCACAGACTTGTGATCTCTGTGTGCACTGTGTAAGAGTTATCAATAAAGTTGTAAACTTTGTAGAGAATTGCAATGATACTTGTTGTTCATACTAGACATGTGTGCTGCATGTATGATTATAACATGCATGTCTTAGTATGTGTTTTCGAGACCTTAGTTGTGATCTGGCTGACGGTCATTTATACACCAAGTGGCCCTTAGATGTGCGCAGCTTGGGGCATCGCGATGCGATTGCTCGTGAATCTGTCACGTGCACACTTTGTTGTATGATCGAGCCCGCCCTAGTCCCCGACTAAGTGATCGGGCTGGAGTAAGTCTATGTAAGGGTTATAATACAATCGATAGTACGGTTGAGGCGACTTGTCTATGAGTATGGGAGTTCACCACCCATATCATTTAGACTTGTGTGCAGACGATGAGGACCCATCTCAGTTGATCATCCAGCCTGGATGGGATACCCCTCACGTTCGATGCCTTCCGAGAACGTTCTGTGCTTGGCCTTGTCTGCTTAGACAAGTGGGTACGGTTCTCGGCTCTCCATATGATTGTGTTGTAGCGCTGACTTGCATACGCAAACCCCGGGTCCCGACAACATTTAATTTTTTTAACTTACTTCAACTCAAGACTTTTTGTGCATTCATTATGCACCATTCAAAACCACATACTAAAATTTCAAACCTTTCTAAATTCATTTGCTATTTTTCATGCGTTTAATGGTTTATTTTGAGCTAAATGACCCTGAAATTGTAAAGCACTACAAATGAACTGAGAAAAGGTTGAAACTTGGAATGGTATCATAATTTGACCCACATAACATGTTTACAAAAGTTGAGAGGGTTAGGTAAAAAACTGGATGCATTTCGTGTACAAACCAGACCATCTCTTTCGAAGTACGAGGGTTTCAGACGAAAACTCATCTGTTACAAAGGCATTTCAATTTTTTAAACTGATTTCAACTCAAGACTTTTTGTGCATTCATTATGCACCATTCAAAGACACATACTAAAAATTTCAAACCTTTCTAAAATCATTTGCTATTTTTCATGCATTTAATGGTTTATTTTGAGCTAAATGACCCTGAAATTGTAAAGCACTACAAATGAACTCAGAAAAGGTTGAAACTTGGCATGGTATCATCATTTGACCCAAATAACATGTGTGCAAAAGTTGAGAGGGTGACGGCAAAAACTGGATGCACATCGTGTACAAACTGGACTATCTCTTTCGAAGTACGAGGGTTTCGGAGGAAAACTCATATGTTACAAAGGCATTTCATTTTTTTAACTTATTTCAACTCAAGACTTTTTGTGCATTCATTATGCACCATTCAAAGGCACATACTAAAATTTCAAACCTTTCTAAATTCACTTGCTATTGTTCATGTATTTATTGATTTATTTTGAGCTGAATGACCCTGAAATTGTAAAGCACTACAAATGAACTCAGAAAAGGTTGAAAGTTGGCATGGTATCATCATTTGACCCACATAACATGTGTGCAAAAGTAGAGAGGGTTACGGCAAAAACTGGATGCATTTCGTGTACAAAATGGACCAACTCTTCCGAAGTACGAGGGTTTCAGATGAAAACTCATCTGTTACAAAGGCAATTCATTTTTTTAACCTATTTCAACTCAAGACTTTTTGTGCATACATTATCCGCCATTCAAAAGCCACATAACTAAATTTCAAACCTTTCTAAATTCATTTGCTATTTTTCATGCATTTAATGATTTATTTTGAGTTAAATGACCCTGAAATTGTAAAGCACTAAAAATGAACTCAGAAAAGGTTGAAACTTGGCATGGTATCATAATTTGACCCACATAACATGTTTGCAAAAGTTGAGAGGGTTATGGAAAAAAACTGGATGCATTTCGTGTAAAAACTAGACCATCTCTTTCGAAGAACGATGGTTTCAGACGAAAACTCATCTGTTAGAAAGGCATTTCATTTTTTGAAACTTATTTCAACTCAAGACTTTTTGTGCATTCATTATGCACCATTCAAAGACACATACGAAAATTTCAAAGCTTTATAAATTCATTTGTTATTTTACATGCATTTAATGGTTTATTTTGAGCTAAATGACCCTGAAATTGTAAAGCACTACAAATGAACTCAGAAAAGGTTGAAACTTGGCATGGTATCATCATTTGACCCAAATAACATGCGTGCAAAAGTAGAGAGGGTGACGGAGAAAACAGGATGCACTTCGTGTACAAACTGGACCATCTCTTTCGAAGTACAAGGGTTTCAGAGGAAAACTTATCTGTTACAAGGGCATTTAATTTTTTTTAACTTATTTTAACTCAAGACTTTTTGTGCATTCATTACGCACCATTCAAAGACACATACTAAAATTTCAAACCTTTCTAAATTCATTTGCTATTTTTCATGTATTTAATGATTTATTTTGAGCTAAATGACCCTGAAATTCTAAAAGCACTACAAATGAACTCAGAAAGGGTTGAAACTTGGCATGCTATCATAATTTGACCCACAAAATATGTGTGCAAAAGTTGAGAAGGTTACAGAAAAAACTGAACGCACTTCGTGTACAAATTAGACCATCTCTTTCGAAGTAAGAGGGTTTCAGACGAAAACTCATCTGTTATAAAGGCATTTCATTTTTTTAACTGATTTCAACTCAAGACTTTTTGTGCATTCATTATGCACCATTCAAAGCCACATACTAAAATTTCAAACCTTTCTAAATTCATTTGCTATTTTTGATGCATTTAATTGTTTATTTTGAGCTAATTGACCCGTAAATTGTAAAGCACTACAAATGAACTCAGAAAAGGTTGAAACTTGGCATGGGATCACCATTTGACCCACATAACATATGTGCAAAAGTTCAGAGGGTTACGGCAAAAACTGGATGCACTTTTTTACAAACTGGACAATCTCTTTCGAAGTACGAGGGTTTCACACAAAAACTCATCTGTTACAAAGACATTTAATTTTTTTAAACTTATTTTAACTCAAGACTATTTGTGCATTCATTATGCACCATTCAAAGCTACATACTAAAATTTCAAACCTTTCTAAATTCATTTTCTATTTTTCATGTATTTAATGATTTCTTTTGAGCTAAATGACCCTGAAATTGTAAAGCACTACAAATGAACTCAGAAAAGGTTGAAAGTTGGCATGCTATCATAATTTGACCGACAAAACATGTGTGCAAAAGTTGAGAAGGTTACGGCAAAAACTGAATGCACTTCGTGTACAAACTAGACCATCTCTTTCGAAGTACGAGGGTTTCAGACGAAAACTCATCTGTTACAAAGGAATTTCATTTTTATAACTTATTTCAGCTCAAGACTTTTTATGCATTCATTATGCACCATTCAAAGCCACATACTAAAATTTCAAACCTTTCTAAATTCATTTGCTATTTCTCATGCATTTAATGGTTTATTTTGAGCCGAATGACCGTGAAATTGGAAAGCACTACAAATGAACTCAGAAAAGGTTGAAAGTTGGCATGGTATCATCATTTGTCCCACATAACATGTGTGCAAAAGTTGAGAGGGTTACGGCAAAAACTGGATGCATTTCGCGTACAAAATGGACCATCTCTTTCGAAGTACGAGGGTTTCCGACGAAAACTCATCTGTTACAAAAGAATTTCATTTTTTTAAACTTATTTCAACTCAAGAATTTTTTTGCATTGATTATGCACCATTCAAAGACAAATACTAAAATTTCAAACCTTTGTAAATTAATTTGCTATTTTTCATGCATTTAATGGTTTATTTTGAGCTAAATGACCCTGAAATTGTAAACCACTAGAAATGAACTCAGAAAAGGTTGAAACTTGGCATGGTATCATCATTTCACCCAAATAACATGTGTGCAAAAGTTGAGAGGATTACGGGAAAAACTGCATGCACTTCGTGTACAAACTAGACCATCTCTTTCGAAGTATACGAGGGTTTCAGACAAAAACTCATTTTCTACAAAGGCATTTCATTTTTTTAACTTATTTCAACTCAAGACTTTGTGTCCATTAATTATGCACCATTCAAAGCCACATATTAAAATTTCAAACCTTTCTAAATTCATTTTCTATTCGTATATTGAATGATTTATTTTGAGCTAAATGACCCTGAAATTATAAAGCACGACAAATGAACTCAGAAAAGGTTGAGACTTGGCAAAGTATCATCATTTGAACCATATAACATGTGTTCAAAAGTTGAGAGGGTTACGGAAAAAACTGGATTCATTTCGTGTACAAACTAGACCATCTCTTTCGAAGTACGAGGGTTTCAGACGAAAACACATCTGTTACAAAGGTATTTCATTTTTTTAACTTATTTCAACTCAAGACTTTTTGTGCATTCATTATGCACCATTCAAAGACACATACTAAAATTTCAATACTTTCTAAATTCATTTGCTATTTTTAATATATTTAATGATTTCTTTTGAGCTAAATGACCTTGAAATTGTAAAGCACTACAAATGAACTCAGAAAAGGTTGAAACTTGGCATGCTATCATAATTTGACCCACAAAACATGTGTGCTATAGTTGAGAAGCTTAAGGAAAAAACTGAATGCACTTCGTGTACAAACTAGACCATCTCTTTCGAAGTACGAGTGTTTCAGACGAAAACTCATCTGTTACAAAGGCATTTCATTTTTTTAACTTATTTCAACTCAAGACTTTTTGTGCATTCATTATGCACCATTCAAAGACACATACTAAAATTTCAAACCTTTCTAAATTCCTTTGCTATTTTTCATGCATTTAATGGTTTATTTTGAGCTAAATGTACCTGAAATTGTAAAGCACAACAAATGAACTCAGCAAAGGTTGAAAGTTGGCATGGTATCATCATTTGACCCACATAATATGTGTGTAAAGGTTGAGAGGGTTACGGCAAAAACTGGACGCACTTCGTGTACAAACTGGGCAATCTCGTTCGAAGTACGAGGGTTTCAGAGGAAAACTCATCTATTACAAAGGCATTTCATTTTCTAAACTTATTTTAACTCAAGACTATTAGTGCATTCATTATGCACCATTCAAAGCCACATACTAAAATTTCAATACTTTCTAAATTCATTTGCTATTTTTAATATATTTAATGATTTCTTTTAAGCTAAATGACCTTGAAATTGTAAAGCACTACAAATGAACTCAGAAAAGGTTGAAACTTGGGAATCCATCATAATTTGACCCACAAAACATGTGTGCAAAAGTTGAGAAGGTTACGGCAAAAACTGAATGCACTTTGTGTAAAAACTAGACCATCTCTTTCGAAGTACGAGGGTTTCAGACGAAAAGTCATCTGTTACAAAGGCATTTCATTTTTTTAAACTTATTTCAACTCAAGACTTTTTGTGCATTCAGTATGCACCATTAAAAGCCACATAGTAAAATTTCAAACCTTTCTAAATTCTTTTGCTATTTCTCATGCATTTAATGGTTTATTTTGAGCCGAATGACCGTGAAATTGTAAAGCACTACAAATGAACTCATAAAAGGTTGAAAGTTGGCATGGTATCATCTGACCCACATAACATGTCTGCAAAAGTTGAGAGGGTTATGGCAAAAACTGGATGCATTTCGTGTACAAAATGGACCATCTCTTTCGAAGTACGAGGGTTTCCGACGAAAACTCATCTGTTACAAAGGAATTTCATTTTTTTAAACTTATTTCAACTCAAGAATTTTTTTGCATTCATTATGCACCATTCAAAGACACATAGTAAAATTTAAAACCTTTCTAAATTCATTTGCTATTTTTCATGCATTTAATGGTTTATTTTGAGCTAAATGACCCTGAAATTGTAAACCACTAGAAATGAACTCAGAAAAGGTTGAAACTTGGCATGGTATCATCATTTGACCCAAATAACATGTGTGCAAAGGTTAAGAGGGTGATGGAAAAAACTGGATGCACTTCATGTACAAACTGTACCATCTCTTTTGAAGTACGAGGGTTTCAGAGGAAAACTCATCTGTTACAAAGGCATTTCAATTTTTTAACTTATTTCAACTCAAGCCTTTTGTGCACCATTCAAAGCCACATACTAAAATTTCAAACCTTTCTAAATTCATTTGTTATTTTTCTTGCATTTAATGGTTTATTTTGAGCTAAATGACCCTGAAATTGTAAACCACTAGAAATGAACTCAGAAAAGGTTGAAACTTCCATGGTATCATCATTTGACCCAAATAACATGTGTGCAAAAGTTGAGATGGTGATGGAAAAAACTGGATGCACTTCATGTGCAAACTGTACCATCTCTTTCGAAGTACGAGGGTTTCAGAGGAAAACTCATCTGTTACAAAGGGGTTTCAATTTTTTTAACTTATTTCAACTCAAGCCTTTTGTGCATTAATTATGCACCATTCAAAGCCACATACTAAAATTTCAAACCTTTCTAAATTCATTTGCTATTTTTCTTGCATTTAATGGTTTATTTTGAGCTAAATGACCCTGAAATTGTGAAGCACTACAAATGAACTGAGAAAAGGTTGAAACTTGGCATGCTATCATAATTTGACCCACAAAACATGTGTGCTATAGTTGAGAAGCTTAAGGAAAAAACTGAATGCACTTCGTGTACAAACTAGACCATCTCTTTCGAAGTACGAGTGTTTCAGACGAAAACTCATCTGTTACAAAGGCATTTCATTTTTTTAACTTATCTCAACTCAAGACTTTTTGTGCATTCATTATGCACCATTCAAAGACACATACTAAAATTTCAAACCTTTCTAAATTCCTTTGCTATTTTTCATGCATTTAATGGTTTATTTTGAGCTAAATGTACCTGAAATTGTAAAGCACAACAAATGAACTCAGCAAAGGTTGAAAGTTGGCATGGTATCATCATTTGACCCACATAATATGTGTGTAAAAGTTGAGAGGGTTACGGCAAAAACTGGATGCACTTCGTGTACAAACTGGACAATCTCGTTCGAAGTACGAGGGTTTCAGAGGAAAACTCATCTATTACAAAGGCATTTCATTTTTTAAACTTATTTTAACTCAAGACTATTTGTGCATTCATTATGCACCATTCAAAGCCACATACTAAAATTTCAATACTTTCTAAATTCATTTGCTATTTTTAATATATTTAATGATTTCTTTTGAGCTAAATGACCTTGAAATTGTAAAGCACTACAAATGAACTCAGAAAAGGTTGAAACTTGGCAATCCATCATAATTTGACCCACAAAACATGTGTTCAAAAGTTGAGAAGGTTACGGCAAAAACTGAATGCACTTTGTGTAAAAACTAGACCATCTCTTTCGAAGTACGAGGGTTTCAGACGAAAACTCATCTGTTACAAAGGCATTTCATTTTTTTAAACTTATTTCAACTCAAGACTTTTTGTGCATTCAGTATGCACCATTCAAAGCCACATAGTAAAATTTCAAACCTTTCTAAATTCTTTTGCTATTTCTCATGCATTTAATGCTTTATTTTGAGCCGAATGACCGTGAAATTGTAAAGCACTACAAATGAACTCATAAAAGGTTGAAAGTTGGCATGGTATCATCATTTGACCCACATAACATGTGTGCAAAAGTTGAGAGGATTACGGCAAAAACTGGATGCATTTCGTGTACAAAATGGACCATCTCTTTCGAAGTACGAGGGTTTCCGACGAAAACTCATCTGTTACAAAGGAATTTCATTTTTTTAAACTTATTTTAACTCAAGAATTTTTTTGCATTCATTATGCACCATTCAAAGACACATAGTAAAATTTAAAACCTTTCTAAATTCATTTGCTATTTTTCATGCATTTAATGGTTTATTTTGAGCTAAATGACCCTGAAATTGTAAACCACTAGAAATGAACTCAGAAAAGGTTGAAACTTGGCATGGTATCATCATTTGACCCAAATAACATGTGTGCAAAGGTTAAGAGGGTGATGGAAAAAACTGGATGCACTTCTTGTACAAACTGTACCATCTCTTTTGAAGTACGAGGGTTTCAGAGGAAAACTCATCTGTTACAAAGGCATTTCAATTTTTTAACTTATTTCAACTCAAGCCTTTTGTGCACCATTCAAAGCCACATACTAAAATTTCAAACCTTTCTAAATTCATTTGTTATTTTTCTTGCATTTAATGGTTTATTTTGAGCTAAATGACCCTGAAATTGTAAACCACTAGAAATGAACTCAGAAAAGGTTGAAACTTCCATGGTATCATCATTTGACCCAAATAACATGTGTGCAAAAGTTGAGAGGGTGATGGAAAAAACTGGATGCACTTCATGTGCAAACTGTACCATCTCTTTCGAAGTACGAGGGTTTCAGAGGAAAACTCATCTGTTACAAAGGGGTTTCAATTTTTTTAACTTATTTCAACTCAAGCCTTTTGTGCATTAATTATGCACAATTCAAAGCCACATACTAAAATTTCATACCTTTCTAAATTCATTTGCTACTTTTCTTGCATTTAATGGTTTATTTTGAGCTAAATGACCCTGAAATTGTAAAGCACTACAAATGAACTGAGAAAAGGTTGAAACTTGGCATGGTATAATAATTTGACCCACATAACATGTGTGCAAAAGTTGAGAGGGTTACGGAAAAACTGGATGCATTTCGTGTACAAACTTGACCGTCTCTTTCGAAGTACGAGGGTTTCAAACGAAAACTCATCTGTTACCAAGGTATTTCATTTTTTAAACTTATTTCAACTCAAGACTTTTCGTGCATTCATTATGCACCATTCAAAGACACATACTAAAATTTCAAACCTTTCTAAATTCATTTGCTATTTTTCATGCATTTAATGGTTTATTTTGAGCTAAATATTCCTGGAATTGTAAAGCACTACAAATGAACTCAGCAAAGGTTGAAAGTTGGCATGGTATCATCATTTGACCCACATACATGTGGGTAAAAGTACAGAGGGTTACGGCAAAAATTGGATGCACTTCGTGTACAAACTGGACCATCTCGTTCGAAGTACGAGGGTTTCAGAGGAAAACTCATTTGTTACAAAGGCATTTCATTTTTTTAAACTTATTTTGACTCAAGACTATTTGTGCATTCATTATGCACCATTAAAAGCCACATACTAAAATTTCAAACCTTTCTAAATTCATTTTCTATTATTCATTTATTTAATGATTTCTTTTGAGCTAAATGACCCTGAAATTGTAAAGCACTACAAATGAACTCAAAAAAGGTTGAAACTTGGCATGCTATCATAATTTGACCCACAAAACATGTGTGCAATAGTCGAGAAGCTTACGGCAAAAACTGAATGCACTTCGTGTACAAACTAGACCATCTTTTTCGAAGTACGAGGGTTTCAGACGAAAACTCATCTGTTACAAAGGCATTTCATTTTTTTTACTTATTTCAACTCAAGAATTTTTGTGCATTCATTATGTACCATTCAAAGCCACGTACTAAAATTTCAAACCTTTCTAAATTCATTTGCTATTTCTCATGCATTTAATGGTTTATTTTGAGCCGAATGACCGTGAAATCTTAAAGCACTACAAATGAACTCAGAAAAGGTTGAAAGTTGGCATGGTATCATCATTTGACCCACATAACATGTGTGCAAAAGTTGAGAGGGTTACGGCAAAAACTGGATGCATTTCTTGTAGAAAATGGACCAGCTCTTTCGAAGTACGAGGGTTTCCGACGAAAACTCATCTGTTACAAAGGAATTTCATTTTTTTAAACTTATTTCAACTGAAGATTTTTTTTGCATTCATTATGCACCATTCAAAGACACATACTAAAATTTAAAACCTTTCTAAATTCATTTGCTATTTTTCATGCATATAATGGTTTATTTTGAGCTAAATGACTCTGAAATTGTAAACCACTAGAAATGAACTCAGAAAAGGTTGAAACTTGGCATGGTATCATCATTTGACCCAAATAACATGTGTGCAAAAGTAGAGAGGGTGATGGAAAAAAACTGGATGCACTTCATGTACAAAATGTACCATCTCTTTCAAAGTACGAGGGTTTAAGAGGAAAACTCATCTGTTACAAAGGCATTTCAATTTTTTAATTTATCTCAACTCAAGCCTTTAGTGCATTAATTATGCACCATTCAAAGCCACATACTAAAATTTCCAACCTTTCTAAATTCATTTGCTATTTTTCTTGCATTTAATGGTTTATTTTGAGCTAATGACCCTAAAATGGTAAAGCACTACAAATGAACTGAGAAAAGGTTGAAACTAGGCATGGTATCATAATTTGACCCACATAACATGTGTGCAAAGTTGAGAGTGTTACGGGAAAAAACTGGATGCATTTCATGTACAAACTTGACCATCTCTTTCGAAGTACGAGGGTTTCAGACGAAAACTCATCTATTACAAAGGCATTTCATTTTTGAAAACTTATTTCAACTCAAGACTTTTTGTGCATTCATTATGCACCATTCAAAGACACATACTAAAATTTCAAACCTTTCTAAATTCATTTGCTATTTTTCATGCATTTAATGGTTTATTTTGAGCTAAATGTTCCTGCAATTGTAAAGCACTACAAATGAACTCAGCAAAGGTTGAAAGTGTGCATGGTGTCATCATTTGACCCACATAACATGTGCGTAAAAGTTGAGAGGGTTACGACAAAAACTGGATGCACTTCGTGTACAAACTGGACCATCTCTTTCGAAGTACGAGGGTTTCAGAGGAAAACTCATCTGTTACAAAGGCATTTCATTTTTTTAACTTATTTCAACTCAAGACTTTTTGTGCATTCATTATGCACAATTCAAAGCCACATACTAAAATTTGAAACCTTTCTAAATTCATTTGCTATTGTTCATGTATTTAATGATTTATTTTGAGTTGAATGACCCTGAAATTGTAAAGCACTACAAATGAACACAGAAATGGTTGAAAGTTGGCATGGTATCATCATTTGACCCACATAACATGTGTGCAAAAGTTGAGAGGGTTACGGCAAAAACTGGATGCATTTCGTGTACAAAATGGACCATCCCTTTTGAAGTACGAGGGTTTCAGACGAAAACTCATCTGTTACAACGGCATTTCATTTTTTTTCACTTATTTCAACTCAAGAATTTTTGTGCATTCATTATCCACCATTCAAAGCCACATACTAAAATTTCAAACCTTTCTAAATTCATTTGCTATTTCTCATCCATTTAATGGTTTATTTTGAGCTGAATGACAGTGAAATTGTAAAGCACTACAAATGAACTCAGAAAAGGTTGAAACTTTGCATGGTATCATCATTTGACCCAAATAACATCTGTGCAAAAATTGAGAAGGTTACGGCAAAAACTGAATGCATTTCGTGTACAAAATGGACCATCTCTTTAGAAGTACGAGGGTTTCAGACGAAAACTCATTTGTTACAAAGGCATTTCATTTTTGTAACTTATTTCAACTCAAGACTTTTTATGCATTCATTATGCACCATTCAAAGCCAGATACTAAAATTTCAAACCTTTCTAAATTCATTTGCTATTTTTCATGCATTTAATGGTTTATTTATCGCTAAATGACCCTAAAATTGTAAAGCACTACAAATGAACTCAGAAAAGGTTGAAACTTGGCATGGTATCATAATTTGAACCAAATAACATGTGTCCAAAAGTTGAGAGGGTGACGGCAAAAAATCGATGCACTTCGTGTACAAACTGGACCATCTCTTTCGAAGTACGAGGGTTTCAGAGGAAAACTCATCTGTTAAAAAGGCATTTCATTTTTTTAACTTATTTAACCTCAAGACTTTTTGTGCATTGATTATGCACCATTCAAAGACACATACTAAAATTCCAAACCTTTCTAAATTCATTTGCTATTTTTCATGCATTTAATGGTTTATTTTGAGCTAAATGACCCTGAAATTGTAAAGCACTACAAATGAACTCAGAAAAGGTTGAAACTTGCCATGGTATCATCATTCGACCCAAATAACATATGTGCAAAAGTTGAGAAGGTGACGGCAAAAAAGGATGCACTTCGTCTACAAACTGGACCATCTCTTTCGAAGTACGAGGGTTTCAGAGGAAAACTCATCTGTTACAAAGGCATTTCATTTTTTTAATTTATTTCAACTCAAGACTTGTTGTGCATTCATTATGCACCATTCAAAGCCACATACTAAAATTTTAGACCTTTCTAAATTCATTTGCTATTTTTCATGTATTTAATGATTTATTTTGAGCTAAATGACCCTGAAAATGTAAGGCACTACAAATGAACTCAGAAAAGGTTGAAACTAGGCATGGAATCATCATTTGACCCACAAAACATGTGTGAAAAAGATGAGAGGGTTACGGTTAAAACTTGATGCACTTCGTGTACAAACTAGACCATCTCTTTCGAAGTACGAGGGTTTCAGACGAAAACTTATCTGTTACAAAGGCATTTCATTTTTTAACTTATTTCAACTCAAGACTTTTTGTGCATTCATTATGCACCATTAAAAAACCACATATTAAAATTTCAAACCTTTCTAAATTCATTTTCTATTTTTCATGCTTTTAATGGTTTATTTTGAGCTAAATGACCCTGAAATTGTAAAGCACTACAAATGAACTCAGAAAAGGTTGAAACTTGGCATGCTATCATAATTTGACCCACAAATCATGTGTGCAATAGTCGAGAAGCTTATGGCAAAAACTGAATGCACTTCGTGTACAAACTAGACCATCTTTTTCGAAGTACGAGGGTTTCAGACGAAAAATCATCTGTTACAAAGGCATTTCATTTTTTTTACTTATTTCAACTCAAGAATTTTTGTGCATTCATTATGTATCATTCAAAGCCACGTACTAAAATTTCAAACCTTTCTAAATTCATTTGCTATTTCTCATCCATTTAATGGTTTATTTTGAGCCGAATGACCGTGAAATTGTAGAGCACTACAAATGAACTCAAAAAAGGTTGAAAGTTGGCATGGTATCATCATTTGACCCACATAACATGTGTGCAAAAGTTGAGAGGGTTACGGCAAAAACTGGATGCATTTCTTGTAGAAAATGGACCAGCTCTTTCGAAGTACGAGGGTTTCCGACGAAAACTCATCTGTTACAAAGGAATTTCATTTTTTAAATTTATTTCAACTGAAGATTTTTTTGCATTCATTATGCACCATTCAAAGACACATACTAAAATTTCAAACCTTTCTAAATTCATTTGCTATTTTTCATGCATATAATGGTTTATTTTGAGCTAAATGACTCTGAAATTGTAAACCACTAGAAATGAACTCAGAAAAGGTTGAAACTTGGCATGGTATCATCATTTGACCCAAATAACATGTGTGCAAAAGTAGAGAGGGTGATGGAAAAAAACTGGATGCACTTCATGTACAAAATGTACCATCTCTTTCGAAGTACGAGGGTTTAAGAGGAAAACTCATTTGTTACAAAGGCATTTCAATTTTTTAATTTATTTCAACTCAAGCCTTTAGTGCATTAATTATGCACCATTCAAAGCCACATACTAAAATTTCCAACCTTTCTAAATTCATTTGCTATTTTTCTTGCATTTAATGGTTTATTTTGAGCTAATGACCCTCAAATCGTAAAGCACTAGAAATGAACTGAGAAAAGGTTGAAACTTGGCATGGTATCATAATTTGACCCACATAACATGTGTGCAAAGTTGAGAGTGTTACGGAAAAAAACTGGATGCATTTCATGTACAAACTTGACCATCTCTTTCGAATTACGAGGGTTTCAGACGAAAACTCATCTATTACAAAGGCATTTCATTTTTGAAAATTTATTTCAACTCAAGACTTTTTGTGCATTCATTATGCACCATTCAAAGACACATACTAAAATTTCAAACCTTTCTAAATTCATTTGCTATTTTTCATGCATTTAATGGTTTATTTTGAGCTAAATGTTCCTGCAATTGTAAAGCACTACAAATGAACTCAGCAAAGGTTGAAAGTGTGCATGGTGTCATCATTTGACCCACATAACATGTGCGTAAAAGTTGAGAGGGTTACGACAAAAACTGGATGCACTTCGTGTACAAACTGGACCATCTCTTTCGAAGTACGAGGGTTTCAGAGGAAAACTCATCTGTTACAAAGGCATTTCATTTTTTTAACTTATTTCAACTCAAGACTTTTTGTGCATTCATTATGCACAATTCAAAGCCACATACTAAAATTTGAAACCTTTCTAAATTCATTTGCTATTGTTCATGTATTTAATGATTTATTTTGAGTTGAATGACCCTGAAATTGTAAAGCACTACAAATGAACACAGAAATGGTTGAAAGTTGGCATGGTATCATCATTTGACCCACATAACATGTGTGCAAAAGTTGAGAGGGTTACGGCAAAAACTGGATGCATTTCGTGTACAAAATGGACCATCCCTTTTGAAGTACGAGGGTTTCAGACGAAAACTCATCTGTTACAACGGCATTTCATTTTTTTTCACTTATTTCAACTCAAGAATTTTTGTGCATTCATTATCCACCATTCAAAGCCACATACTAAAATTTCAAACCTTTCTAAATTCATTTGCTATTTCTCATCCATTTAATGGTTTATTTTGAGCTGAATGACAGTGAAATTGTAAAGCACTACAAATGAACTCAGAAAAGGTTGAAACTTTGCATGGTATCATCATTTGACCCAAATAACATCTGTGCAAAAATTGAGAAGGTTACGGCAAAAACTGAATGCATTTCGTGTACAAAATGGACCATCTCTTTAGAAGTACGAGGGTTTCAGACGAAAACTCATTTGTTACAAAGGCATTTCATTTTTGTAACTTATTTCAACTCAAGACTTTTTATGCATTCATTATGCACCATTCAAAGCCAGATACTAAAATTTCAAACCTTTCTAAATTCATTTGCTATTTTTCATGCATTTAATGGTTTATTTATCGCTAAATGACCCTAAAATTGTAAAGCACTACAAATGAACTCAGAAAAGGTTGAAACTTGGCATGGTATCATAATTTGAACCAAATAACATGTGTCCAAAAGTTGAGAGGGTGACGGCAAAAAATCGATGCACTTCGTGTACAAACTGGACCATCTCTTTCGAAGTACGAGGGTTTCAGAGGAAAACTCATCTGTTAAAAAGGCATTTCATTTTTTTAACTTATTTAACCTCAAGACTTTTTGTGCATTGATTATGCACCATTCAAAGACACATACTAAAATTCCAAACCTTTCTAAATTCATTTGCTATTTTTCATGCATTTAATGGTTTATTTTGAGCTAAATGACCCTGAAATTGTAAAGCACTACAAATGAACTCAGAAAAGGTTGAAACTTGCCATGGTATCATCATTCGACCCAAATAACATATGTGCAAAAGTTGAGAAGGTGACGGCAAAAAAGGATGCACTTCGTCTACAAACTGGACCATCTCTTTCGAAGTACGAGGGTTTCAGAGGAAAACTCATCTGTTACAAAGGCATTTCATTTTTTTAATTTATTTCAACTCAAGACTTGTTGTGCATTCATTATGCACCATTCAAAGCCACATACTAAAATTTTAGACCTTTCTAAATTCATTTGCTATTTTTCATGTATTTAATGATTTATTTTGAGCTAAATGACCCTGAAAATGTAAGGCACTACAAATGAACTCAGAAAAGGTTGAAACTAGGCATGGAATCATCATTTGACCCACAAAACATGTGTGAAAAAGATGAGAGGGTTACGGTTAAAACTTGATGCACTTCGTGTACAAACTAGACCATCTCTTTCGAAGTACGAGGGTTTCAGACGAAAACTTATCTGTTACAAAGGCATTTCATTTTTTAACTTATTTCAACTCAAGACTTTTTGTGCATTCATTATGCACCATTAAAAAACCACATATTAAAATTTCAAACCTTTCTAAATTCATTTTCTATTTTTCATGCTTTTAATGGTTTATTTTGAGCTAAATGACCCTGAAATTGTAAAGCACTACAAATGAACTCAGAAAAGGTTGAAACTTGGCATGCTATCATAATTTGACCCACAAATCATGTGTGCAATAGTCGAGAAGCTTATGGCAAAAACTGAATGCACTTCGTGTACAAACTAGACCATCTTTTTCGAAGTACGAGGGTTTCAGACGAAAAATCATCTGTTACAAAGGCATTTCATTTTTTTTACTTATTTCAACTCAAGAATTTTTGTGCATTCATTATGTATCATTCAAAGCCACGTACTAAAATTTCAAACCTTTCTAAATTCATTTGCTATTTCTCATCCATTTAATGGTTTATTTTGAGCCGAATGACCGTGAAATTGTAGAGCACTACAAATGAACTCAAAAAAGGTTGAAAGTTGGCATGGTATCATCATTTGACCCACATAACATGTGTGCAAAAGTTGAGAGGGTTACGGCAAAAACTGGATGCATTTCTTGTAGAAAATGGACCAGCTCTTTCGAAGTACGAGGGTTTCCGACGAAAACTCATCTGTTACAAAGGAATTTCATTTTTTAAATTTATTTCAACTGAAGATTTTTTTGCATTCATTATGCACCATTCAAAGACACATACTAAAATTTCAAACCTTTCTAAATTCATTTGCTATTTTTCATGCATATAATGGTTTATTTTGAGCTAAATGACTCTGAAATTGTAAACCACTAGAAATGAACTCAGAAAAGGTTGAAACTTGGCATGGTATCATCATTTGACCCAAATAACATGTGTGCAAAAGTAGAGAGGGTGATGGAAAAAAACTGGATGCACTTCATGTACAAAATGTACCATCTCTTTCGAAGTACGAGGGTTTAAGAGGAAAACTCATTTGTTACAAAGGCATTTCAATTTTTTAATTTATTTCAACTCAAGCCTTTAGTGCATTAATTATGCACCATTCAAAGCCACATACTAAAATTTCCAACCTTTCTAAATTCATTTGCTATTTTTCTTGCATTTAATGGTTTATTTTGAGCTAATGACCCTCAAATCGTAAAGCACTAGAAATGAACTGAGAAAAGGTTGAAACTTGGCATGGTATCATAATTTGACCCACATAACATGTGTGCAAAGTTGAGAGTGTTACGGAAAAAAACTGGATGCATTTCATGTACAAACTTGACCATCTCTTTCGAATTACGAGGGTTTCAGACGAAAACTCATCTATTACAAAGGCATTTCATTTTTGAAAATTTATTTCAACTCAAGACTTTTTGTGCATTCATTATGCACCATTCAAAGACACATACTAAAATTTCAAACCTTTCTAAATTCATTTGCTATTTTTCATGCATTTAATGGTTTATTTTGAGCTAAATGTTCCTGCAATTGTAAAGCACTACAAATGAACTCAGCAAAGGTTGAAAGTGTGCATGGTATCATCATTTGACCCACATAACATGTGTGTAAAAGTTGAGAGGGTTACGGCAAAAACTGGATGCACTTCGTGTACAAACTGGACCATCTCTTTCGAAGTACGAGGGTTTCAGAGGAAAACTCATCTGTTACAAAGGCATTTCATTTTTTTAACTTATTTCAACTCAAGACTTTTTGTGCATTCATTATGCACAATTCAAAGCCACATACTAAAATTTGAAACCTTTCTAAATTCATTTGCTATTGTTCATGTATTTAATGCTTTATTTTGAGCTAAATGACCCTGAAATTGTAAAGCACTACAAATGAACTCAGAAAAGGTTGAAACTTGGCATGGTATCATCATTTGACCCACATAACATGTTTGAAAAAGTTGAGAGGGTTACGACACAAACTGGATGCACTTTCTGTACAAACTGGACCATCTCTTTCGAAGTACGAGGGTTTCAGACGAAAACTCATCTGTTACAAAGGCCTTTCATTTTTTTTAACTTATTTCAACTCAAGAATTTTTGTGCATTCATTGTCCACCATTCAAAGCCACATACTAAAATTTCAAACCTTTCTAAATTCATTTGCTATTTCTCATCCATTTAATGGTTTATTTTGAGCTGAATGACAGTGAAATTGTAAAGCACTACAAATGAACTCAGAAAAGGTTGAAACTTTGCATGGTATGATCATTTGACCCAAATAACATCTGTGCAAAAATTGAGAAGGTTACGGCAAAAACTGGATGCATTTCGTGTACAAAATGGACCATCTCTTTAGAAGTACGAGGGTTTCAGACGAAAACTCATCTGTTACAAAGGCATTTCATTTTTGTAACTTATTTCAACTCAAGAATTTTTATGCATTCATTATGCACCATTCAAAGCCAGATACTAAAATTTCAAACCTTTCTAAATTCATTTGCTATTTTTTCATGCATTTAATGGTTTATTTATCGCTAAATAACCCTGAAATTGTAAAGCACTACAAATGAACTCAGAAAAGGTTGAAACTTGGCATGGTATCATAATTTGAACCAAATAACATGTGTCCAAAAGTTAAGAGGGTGACGGCAAAAAATGGATGCACTTCGTGTACAAACTGGACCATCTCTTTCGAAGTACGAGGGTTTCAGAGGAAAACTCATCTGTTAAAAAGGCATTTCATTTTTTAACTTATTTAACCTCAAGACTTTTTGTGCATTGATTATGCACCATTCAAAGACACATACTAAAATTCCAAACCTTTCTAAATTCATTTTCTATTTTTCATGCATTTAATGGTTTATTTTGAGCTAAATGACCCTGAAATTGTAAAGCACTACAAATGAAATCAGAAAAGGTTGAAACTTGGCATGGTATCATCATTCGACCCAAATAACATATGTGCAAAAGTTGAGAAGGTGACGGCAAAAAAGGATGTACTTCGTCTACAAACTGGACCATCTCTTTCGAAGTACGAGGGTTTCAGAGGAAAACTCATCTGTTACAAAGGCATTTCATTTTTTTTAACTTATTTCAACTCAAGACTTGTTGTGCATTCATTATGCACCATTCAAAGCCACATACTAAAATTTTAGACCTTTCTAAATTCATTTGCTATTTTTCATGTATTTAATGATTTATTTTGAGCTAAATGACCCTCAAAATGTAAGGCACTACAAATGAACTCAGAAAAGGTTGAAACTTGGCATGGAATCATCATTTGACCCACAAAACATGTGTGAAAAAGATGAGAGGGTTACGGTTAAAACTTGATGCACTTCGTGTACAAACTAGACCATCTCTTTCGAAGTACGAGGATTTCAGACGAAAACTTATCTGTTACAAAGGCATTTCATTTTTTTAACTTATTTCAACTCAAGACTTTTTGTGGATTCATTATGCACCATTAAAAAACAACAAACTAAAATTTCAAACCTTTCTAAATTCATTTGCTATTTGTCATGTTTTTAATGGTTTATTTTGAACTAAATGACCCTGAAATTGTAAAGCACTACAAATGAACTCAGAAAAGGTTGAAACTTGGCATGGTATCATCTTTTGACCCACATAACATTTGTGCAAAATTTGAGAGGGTTACGGATAAAACTGGATGCACTTTCTGTACAAACTGGACTATCTCTTTCGAAGTACGAGGGTTTTAGACGAAAACTCATCTGTTACAAAGGCATTTCATTTTTTTAAACTAATTTCAACTCTAGACTTTTTGTGCATTCATTATGCACCATTCAAAGCCACATACGAAAATTTCAAACCTTTCTAAATTCATTTGCTATTTTCATGCATTTAATGGTTTATTTTGAGCTAAATGACCCTAAAATTGTAAAGCACTACAAATGAACTCAGAAAAGGTTGAAACTTGGCATGGTACATGGTATCATCATTTCACCCACATAACATGTGTGCAATAATTGAGAGGGTTACGACAAAAAATCGATGCACTTTCTGTACAAACTGGACCATCTCTTTCGAAGTATGAGGGTTTCAGACGAAAACTCATCTATTGCAAAGGCATTTCATTTTTTTTAATATATTTCAACTCAAAACGTTGTGTGCATTAATTATGCACCATTCAAATGCACATACTAAAATTTCAAACCTTTCGAAATTCATTTGCTATTTCTCATGCATTTAATGATTTATTTTGAGCTAAATGACCCTGAAATTGTAAAGGACTACAAATGAACACTGAAAAGGTTGAAACTTGTCATGGTATCATCATATGACCCACATAACATGTGTGCAAAAGTTGAGAGGGTTACGGAAAAAACTGGATGCATTTCGTGTACAAACTAGACCATCTCTTTTGAAGTACGAGGATTTCAGAGGAAAACTTACCTGTTACACAGGCATTTCATTTTTTTAACTTATTTCAACTCAAGACTTTGTGTGCATTCATTATGCACCATTCAAAGCCACATACTAAAATTTCAAACCTTTCTAAATTCATTTGCTATTTTTCGTGTATTTAATGATTTTTTTTGAGCTAAATGACCCTGAAATTGTAAAGCACTACAAATGAACTCAGAAAAGGTTGAAACTTGGCATGGTATCATCATTTGACCCACATATCATGTGTGCAAAAGTGGAGAGGGTTACGGAAAAAACTGGATGCATTTCGTGTACAAACTAGACCATCTCTTTCGAAGTACGAGGGTTTCGGACGAAAACTCATCTATTTCAAAGGAATTTCATTTTTTTAACTTATTTCAACTCAAGACATTTTGTGCGTTCATTATCCACCATTCAAAGTCACATACTAAAATTTCAAAACTTTCTAAATTCATTTGCTATTTTTCATGCATTTAATGGTTTATTTTGAGCTAAATGACCCTGAAATTGTAAAGCACTACAAATGAACTCAGAAAAGGTTGAAACTTGGCATGGTATCATCATTTGACCCAAATAACATGTGTGCAAAAAGATCAGAGGGTTACGGCAAAAACTGGATGCACTTCGTGTACAAACTGGACAATCTCGTTCGAAGTACGAGGGTTTCAAAGGAAAACTCATCTATTACAAAGGCATTTCATTTTTTAAACTTATTTTAACTCAGGACTATTTGTGCATTCATTATGCACCATTCAAAACCACATACTAAAATTTCAATACTTTCTAAATTCATTTGCTATTTTTAATATATTTAATGATTTCTTTTGAGCTAAATGACCTTGAAATTGTAAAGCACTACAAATGAACTCAGAAAAGGTTGAAACTTGGCAATCTATCATAATTTAACCCACAAAACATGTGTGCAAAAGTGGAGAAGGTTACGGCAAAAACTGAATGCACTTTGTGTAAAAACTAGACCATCTCTTTCGAAGTACGAGGGTTTCAGAAGAAAACTCATCTGTTACAAAGGCATTTCATTTTTTTAAACTTATTTCAACTCAAGACTTTTTGTGCATTCAGTATGCACCATTCAAAGCCACATAGTAAAATTTCAAACCTTTCTAAATTCTTTTGCTATTTCTCATGCATTTAATGGTTTATTTTGAGCCGAATGACCGTGAAATTGTAAACCACTACAAATGAACTCATAAAAGGTTGAAAGTTGGCATGGTATCATCATTTGACCCACATAACATGTGTGCAAAAGTTGAGAGGGTTACGTCAAAAACTGGATGCATTTCGTGTACAAAATGGACCATCTCTTTCGAAGTACGAGGGTTTCCGACGAAAACTCATCTGTTACAAAGGAATTTCATTTTTTTAAACTTATTTCAACTCAAGAATTTTTTTGCATTCATTATGCACCATTCAAAGACACATAGTAAAATTTAAAACCTTTCTAAATTCATTTGCTATTTTTCATGCATATAATGGTTTATTTTGAGCTAAATGACTCTGAAATTGTAAACCACTAGAAATGAACTCAGAAAAGGTTGAAACTTGGCATGGTATCATCATTTGACCCAAATAACATGTGTGCAAAAGTAGAGAGGGTGATGGAAAAAAACTGGATGCACTTCATGTACAAAATGTACCATCTCTTTCGAAGTACGAGGGTTTAAGAGGAAAACTCATTTGTTACAAAGGCATTTCAATTTTTTAATTTATTTCAACTCAAGCCTTTAGTGCATTAATTATGCACCATTCAAAGCCACATACTAAAATTTCCAACCTTTCTAAATTCATTTGCTATTTTTCTTGCATTTAATGGTTTATTTTGAGCTAATGACCCTCAAATCGTAAAGCACTAGAAATGAACTGAGAAAAGGTTGAAACTTGGCATGGTATCATAATTTGACCCACATAACATGTGTGCAAAGTTGAGAGTGTTACGGAAAAAAACTGGATGCATTTCATGTACAAACTTGACCATCTCTTTCGAATTACGAGGGTTTCAGACGAAAACTCATCTATTACAAAGGCATTTCATTTTTGAAAATTTATTTCAACTCAAGACTTTTTGTGCATTCATTATGCACCATTCAAAGACACATACTAAAATTTCAAACCTTTCTAAATTCATTTGCTATTTTTCATGCATTTAATGGTTTATTTTGAGCTAAATGTTCCTGCAATTGTAAAGCACTACAAATGAACTCAGCAAAGGTTGAAAGTGTGCATGGTATCATCATTTGACCCACATAACATGTGTGTAAAAGTTGAGAGGGTTACGGCAAAAACTGGATGCACTTCGTGTACAAACTGGACCATCTCTTTCGAAGTACGAGGGTTTCAGAGGAAAACTCATCTGTTACAAAGGCATTTCATTTTTTTAACTTATTTCAACTCAAGACTTTTTGTGCATTCATTATGCACAATTCAAAGCCACATACTAAAATTTGAAACCTTTCTAAATTCATTTGCTATTGTTCATGTATTTAATGCTTTATTTTGAGCTAAATGACCCTGAAATTGTAAAGCACTACAAATGAACTCAGAAAAGGTTGAAACTTGGCATGGTATCATCATTTGACCCACATAACATGTTTGAAAAAGTTGAGAGGGTTACGACACAAACTGGATGCACTTTCTGTACAAACTGGACCATCTCTTTCGAAGTACGAGGGTTTCAGACGAAAACTCATCTGTTACAAAGGCCTTTCATTTTTTTTAACTTATTTCAACTCAAGAATTTTTGTGCATTCATTGTCCACCATTCAAAGCCACATACTAAAATTTCAAACCTTTCTAAATTCATTTGCTATTTCTCATCCATTTAATGGTTTATTTTGAGCTGAATGACAGTGAAATTGTAAAGCACTACAAATGAACTCAGAAAAGGTTGAAACTTTGCATGGTATGATCATTTGAC
This sequence comes from Bromus sterilis, assembly GCA_950022295.1. Taxonomy (NCBI): domain Eukaryota; kingdom Viridiplantae; phylum Streptophyta; class Magnoliopsida; order Poales; family Poaceae; genus Bromus; species Bromus sterilis. The sequence continues at coordinate 148,706,434 of OX465596.1, read as the reverse complement.
CCAAATAACATCTGTGCAAAAATTGAGAAGGTTACGGCAAAAACTGGATGCATTTCGTGTACAAAATGGACCATCTCTTTAGAAGTACGAGGGTTTCAGACGAAAACTCATCTGTTACAAAGGCATTTCATTTTTGTAACTTATTTCAACTCAAGAATTTTTATGCATTCATTATGCACCATTCAAAGCCAGATACTAAAATTTCAAACCTTTCTAAATTCATTTGCTATTTTTTCATGCATTTAATGGTTTATTTATCGCTAAATAACCCTGAAATTGTAAAGCACTACAAATGAACTCAGAAAAGGTTGAAACTTGGCATGGTATCATAATTTGAACCAAATAACATGTGTCCAAAAGTTAAGAGGGTGACGGCAAAAAATGGATGCACTTCGTGTACAAACTGGACCATCTCTTTCGAAGTACGAGGGTTTCAGAGGAAAACTCATCTGTTAAAAAGGCATTTCATTTTTTAACTTATTTAACCTCAAGACTTTTTGTGCATTGATTATGCACCATTCAAAGACACATACTAAAATTCCAAACCTTTCTAAATTCATTTTCTATTTTTCATGCATTTAATGGTTTATTTTGAGCTAAATGACCCTGAAATTGTAAAGCACTACAAATGAAATCAGAAAAGGTTGAAACTTGGCATGGTATCATCATTCGACCCAAATAACATATGTGCAAAAGTTGAGAAGGTGACGGCAAAAAAGGATGTACTTCGTCTACAAACTGGACCATCTCTTTCGAAGTACGAGGGTTTCAGAGGAAAACTCATCTGTTACAAAGGCATTTCATTTTTTTTAACTTATTTCAACTCAAGACTTGTTGTGCATTCATTATGCACCATTCAAAGCCACATACTAAAATTTTAGACCTTTCTAAATTCATTTGCTATTTTTCATGTATTTAATGATTTATTTTGAGCTAAATGACCCTCAAAATGTAAGGCACTACAAATGAACTCAGAAAAGGTTGAAACTTGGCATGGAATCATCATTTGACCCACAAAACATGTGTGAAAAAGATGAGAGGGTTACGGTTAAAACTTGATGCACTTCGTGTACAAACTAGACCATCTCTTTCGAAGTACGAGGATTTCAGACGAAAACTTATCTGTTACAAAGGCATTTCATTTTTTTAACTTATTTCAACTCAAGACTTTTTGTGGATTCATTATGCACCATTAAAAAACAACAAACTAAAATTTCAAACCTTTCTAAATTCATTTGCTATTTTTCATGTTTTTAATGGTTTATTTTGAACTAAATGACCCTGAAATTGTAAAGCACTACAAATGAACTCAGAAAAGGTTGAAACTTGGCATGGTATCATCTTTTGACCCACATAACATTTGTGCAAAATTTGAGAGGGTTACGGATAAAACTGGATGCACTTTCTGTACAAACTGGACTATCTCTTTCGAAGTACGAGGGTTTTAGACGAAAACTCATCTGTTACAAAGGCATTTCATTTTTTTAAACTAATTTCAACTCTAGACTTTTTGTGCATTCATTATGCACCATTCAAAGCCACATACGAAAATTTCAAACCTTTCTAAATTCATTTGCTATTTTCATGCATTTAATGGTTTATTTTGAGCTAAATGACCCTAAAATTGTAAAGCACTACAAATGAACTCAGAAAAGGTTGAAACTTGGCATGGTACATGGTATCATCATTTCACCCACATAACATGTGTGCAATAATTGAGAGGGTTACGACAAAAAATCGATGCACTTTCTGTACAAACTGGACCATCTCTTTCGAAGTATGAGGGTTTCAGACGAAAACTCATCTATTGCAAAGGCATTTCATTTTTTTTAATATATTTCAACTCAAAACGTTGTGTGCATTAATTATGCACCATTCAAATGCACATACTAAAATTTCAAACCTTTCGAAATTCATTTGCTATTTCTCATGCATTTAATGATTTATTTTGAGCTAAATGACCCTGAAATTGTAAAGGACTACAAATGAACACTGAAAAGGTTGAAACTTGTCATGGTATCATCATATGACCCACATAACATGTGTGCAAAAGTTGAGAGGGTTACGGAAAAAACTGGATGCATTTCGTGTACAAACTAGACCATCTCTTTTGAAGTACGAGGATTTCAGAGGAAAACTTACCTGTTACACAGGCATTTCATTTTTTTAACTTATTTCAACTCAAGACTTTGTGTGCATTCATTATGCACCATTCAAAGCCACATACTAAAATTTCAAACCTTTCTAAATTCATTTGCTATTTTTCGTGTATTTAATGATTTTTTTTGAGCTAAATGACCCTGAAATTGTAAAGCACTACAAATGAACTCAGAAAAGGTTGAAACTTGGCATGGTATCATCATTTGACCCACATATCATGTGTGCAAAAGTGGAGAGGGTTACGGAAAAAACTGGATGCATTTCGTGTACAAACTAGACCATCTCTTTCGAAGTACGAGGGTTTCGGACGAAAACTCATCTATTTCAAAGGAATTTCATTTTTTTAACTTATTTCAACTCAAGACATTTTGTGCGTTCATTATCCACCATTCAAAGTCACATACTAAAATTTCAAAACTTTCTAAATTCATTTGCTATTTTTCATGCATTTAATGGTTTATTTTGAGCTAAATGACCCTGAAATTGTAAAGCACTACAAATGAACTCAGAAAAGGTTGAAACTTGGCATGGTATCATCATTTGACCCAAATAACATGTGTGCAAAAAGATCAGAGGGTTACGGCAAAAACTGGATGCACTTCGTGTACAAACTGGACAATCTCGTTCGAAGTACGAGGGTTTCAAAGGAAAACTCATCTATTACAAAGGCATTTCATTTTTTAAACTTATTTTAACTCAGGACTATTTGTGCATTCATTATGCACCATTCAAAACCACATACTAAAATTTCAATACTTTCTAAATTCATTTGCTATTTTTAATATATTTAATGATTTCTTTTGAGCTAAATGACCTTGAAATTGTAAAGCACTACAAATGAACTCAGAAAAGGTTGAAACTTGGCAATCTATCATAATTTAACCCACAAAACATGTGTGCAAAAGTGGAGAAGGTTACGGCAAAAACTGAATGCACTTTGTGTAAAAACTAGACCATCTCTTTCGAAGTACGAGGGTTTCAGAAGAAAACTCATCTGTTACAAAGGCATTTCATTTTTTTAAACTTATTTCAACTCAAGACTTTTTGTGCATTCAGTATGCACCATTCAAAGCCACATAGTAAAATTTCAAACCTTTCTAAATTCTTTTGCTATTTCTCATGCATTTAATGGTTTATTTTGAGCCGAATGACCGTGAAATTGTAAACCACTACAAATGAACTCATAAAAGGTTGAAAGTTGGCATGGTATCATCATTTGACCCACATAACATGTGTGCAAAAGTTGAGAGGGTTACGTCAAAAACTGGATGCATTTCGTGTACAAAATGGACCATCTCTTTCGAAGTACGAGGGTTTCCGACGAAAACTCATCTGTTACAAAGGAATTTCATTTTTTTAAACTTATTTCAACTCAAGAATTTTTTTGCATTCATTATGCACCATTCAAAGACACATAGTAAAATTTAAAACCTTTCTAAATTCATTTGCTATTTTTCATGCATTTAATGGTTTATTTTGAGCTAAATGACCCTGAAATTGTAAACCACTAGAAATGAACTCAAAAAAGGTTGAAACTTGGCATGGTATCATCATTTGACCCAAATAACATGTGTGCAAAGGTTAAGAGGGTGATGGAAAAAACTAGATGCACTTCATGTACAAACTGTACCATCTCTTTTGAAGTACGAGGGTTTCAGAGGAAAACTCATCTGTTACAAAGGCATTTCAATTTTTTAACTTATTTCAACTCAAGCCTTTTGTGCACCATTCAAAGCCACATACTAAAATTTCAAACCTTTCTAAATTCATTTGTTATTTTTCTTGCATTTAATGGTTTATTTTGAGCTAAATGACCCTGAAATTGTAAAGCACTACAAATGAACTCAGAAAAGGTTGAAACTTGGCATGGTATCATCATTTGACCCACATAACATGTTTGAAAAAGTTGAGAGGGTTACGACACAAACTGGATGCACTTTCTGTACAAACTGGACCATCTCTTTCGAAGTACGAGGGTTTCAGACGAAAACTCATCTGTTACAAAGGCCTTTCATTTTTTTTAACTTATTTCAACTCAAGAATTTTTGTGCATTCATTGTCCACCATTCAAAGCCACATACTAAAATTTCAAACCTTTCTAAATTCATTTGCTATTTCTCATCCATTTAATGGTTTATTTTGAGCTGAATGACAGTGAAATTGTAAAGCACTACAAATGAACTCAGAAAAGGTTGAAACTTTGCATGGTATGATCATTTGACCCAAATAACATCTGTGCAAAAATTGAGAAGGTTACGGCAAAAACTGGATGCATTTCGTGTACAAAATGGACCATCTCTTTAGAAGTACGAGGGTTTCAGACGAAAACTCATCTGTTACAAAGGCATTTCATTTTTGTAACTTATTTCAACTCAAGAATTTTTATGCATTCATTATGCACCATTCAAAGCCAGATACTAAAATTTCAAACCTTTCTAAATTCATTTGCTATTTTTTCATGCATTTAATGGTTTATTTATCGCTAAATAACCCTGAAATTGTAAAGCACTACAAATGAACTCAGAAAAGGTTGAAACTTGGCATGGTATCATAATTTGAACCAAATAACATGTGTCCAAAAGTTAAGAGGGTGACGGCAAAAAATGGATGCACTTCGTGTACAAACTGGACCATCTCTTTCGAAGTACGAGGGTTTCAGAGGAAAACTCATCTGTTAAAAAGGCATTTCATTTTTTAACTTATTTAACCTCAAGACTTTTTGTGCATTGATTATGCACCATTCAAAGACACATACTAAAATTCCAAACCTTTCTAAATTCATTTTCTATTTTTCATGCATTTAATGGTTTATTTTGAGCTAAATGACCCTGAAATTGTAAAGCACTACAAATGAAATCAGAAAAGGTTGAAACTTGGCATGGTATCATCATTCGACCCAAATAACATATGTGCAAAAGTTGAGAAGGTGACGGCAAAAAAGGATGTACTTCGTCTACAAACTGGACCATCTCTTTCGAAGTACGAGGGTTTCAGAGGAAAACTCATCTGTTACAAAGGCATTTCATTTTTTTTAACTTATTTCAACTCAAGACTTGTTGTGCATTCATTATGCACCATTCAAAGCCACATACTAAAATTTTAGACCTTTCTAAATTCATTTGCTATTTTTCATGTATTTAATGATTTATTTTGAGCTAAATGACCCTCAAAATGTAAGGCACTACAAATGAACTCAGAAAAGGTTGAAACTTGGCATGGAATCATCATTTGACCCACAAAACATGTGTGAAAAAGATGAGAGGGTTACGGTTAAAACTTGATGCACTTCGTGTACAAACTAGACCATCTCTTTCGAAGTACGAGGATTTCAGACGAAAACTTATCTGTTACAAAGGCATTTCATTTTTTTAACTTATTTCAACTCAAGACTTTTTGTGGATTCATTATGCACCATTAAAAAACAACAAACTAAAATTTCAAACCTTTCTAAATTCATTTGCTATTTTTCATGTTTTTAATGGTTTATTTTGAACTAAATGACCCTGAAATTGTAAAGCACTACAAATGAACTCAGAAAAGGTTGAAACTTGGCATGGTATCATCTTTTGACCCACATAACATTTGTGCAAAATTTGAGAGGGTTACGGATAAAACTGGATGCACTTTCTGTACAAACTGGACTATCTCTTTCGAAGTACGAGGGTTTTAGACGAAAACTCATCTGTTACAAAGGCATTTCATTTTTTTAAACTAATTTCAACTCTAGACTTTTTGTGCATTCATTATGCACCATTCAAAGCCACATACGAAAATTTCAAACCTTTCTAAATTCATTTGCTATTTTCATGCATTTAATGGTTTATTTTGAGCTAAATGACCCTAAAATTGTAAAGCACTACAAATGAACTCAGAAAAGGTTGAAACTTGGCATGGTACATGGTATCATCATTTCACCCACATAACATGTGTGCAATAATTGAGAGGGTTACGACAAAAAATCGATGCACTTTCTGTACAAACTGGACCATCTCTTTCGAAGTATGAGGGTTTCAGACGAAAACTCATCTATTGCAAAGGCATTTCATTTTTTTTAATATATTTCAACTCAAAACGTTGTGTGCATTAATTATGCACCATTCAAATGCACATACTAAAATTTCAAACCTTTCGAAATTCATTTGCTATTTCTCATGCATTTAATGATTTATTTTGAGCTAAATGACCCTGAAATTGTAAAGGACTACAAATGAACACTGAAAAGGTTGAAACTTGTCATGGTATCATCATATGACCCACATAACATGTGTGCAAAAGTTGAGAGGGTTACGGAAAAAACTGGATGCATTTCGTGTACAAACTAGACCATCTCTTTTGAAGTACGAGGATTTCAGAGGAAAACTTACCTGTTACACAGGCATTTCATTTTTTTAACTTATTTCAACTCAAGACTTTGTGTGCATTCATTATGCACCATTCAAAGCCACATACTAAAATTTCAAACCTTTCTAAATTCATTTGCTATTTTTCGTGTATTTAATGATTTTTTTTGAGCTAAATGACCCTGAAATTGTAAAGCACTACAAATGAACTCAGAAAAGGTTGAAACTTGGCATGGTATCATCATTTGACCCACATATCATGTGTGCAAAAGTGGAGAGGGTTACGGAAAAAACTGGATGCATTTCGTGTACAAACTAGACCATCTCTTTCGAAGTACGAGGGTTTCGGACGAAAACTCATCTATTTCAAAGGAATTTCATTTTTTTAACTTATTTCAACTCAAGACATTTTGTGCGTTCATTATCCACCATTCAAAGTCACATACTAAAATTTCAAAACTTTCTAAATTCATTTGCTATTTTTCATGCATTTAATGGTTTATTTTGAGCTAAATGACCCTGAAATTGTAAAGCACTACAAATGAACTCAGAAAAGGTGGAAACTTGGCATGGTATCATCATTTGACCCAAATAACATGTGTGCAAAAAGATCAGAGGGTTACGGCAAAAACTGGATGCACTTCGTGTACAAACTGGACAATCTCGTTCGAAGTACGAGGGTTTCAAAGGAAAACTCATCTATTACAAAGGCATTTCATTTTTTAAACTTATTTTAACTCAGGACTATTTGTGCATTCATTATGCACCATTCAAAACCACATACTAAAATTTCAATACTTTCTAAATTCATTTGCTATTTTTAATATATTTAATGATTTCTTTTGAGCTAAATGACCTTGAAATTGTAAAGCACTACAAATGAACTCAGAAAAGGTTGAAACTTGGCAATCTATCATAATTTAACCCACAAAACATGTGTGCAAAAGTGGAGAAGGTTACGGCAAAAACTGAATGCACTTTGTGTAAAAACTAGACCATCTCTTTCGAAGTACGAGGGTTTCAGAAGAAAACTCATCTGTTACAAAGGCATTTCATTTTTTTAAACTTATTTCAACTCAAGACTTTTTGTGCATTCAGTATGCACCATTCAAAGCCACATAGTAAAATTTCAAACCTTTCTAAATTCTTTTGCTATTTCTCATGCATTTAATGGTTTATTTTGAGCCGAATGACCGTGAAATTGTAAACCACTACAAATGAACTCATAAAAGGTTGAAAGTTGGCATGGTATCATCATTTGACCCACATAACATGTGTGCAAAAGTTGAGAGGGTTACGTCAAAAACTGGATGCATTTCGTGTACAAAATGGACCATCTCTTTCGAAGTACGAGGGTTTCCGACGAAAACTCATCTGTTACAAAGGAATTTCATTTTTTTAAACTTATTTCAACTCAAGAATTTTTTTGCATTCATTATGCACCATTCAAAGACACATAGTAAAATTTAAAACCTTTCTAAATTCATTTGCTATTTTTCATGCATTTAATGGTTTATTTTGAGCTAAATGACCCTGAAATTGTAAACCACTAGAAATGAACTCAAAAAAGGTTGAAACTTGGCATGGTATCATCATTTGACCCAAATAACATGTGTGCAAAGGTTAAGAGGGTGATGGAAAAAACTAGATGCACTTCATGTACAAACTGTACCATCTCTTTTGAAGTACGAGGGTTTCAGAGGAAAACTCATCTGTTACAAAGGCATTTCAATTTTTTAACTTATTTCAACTCAAGCCTTTTGTGCACCATTCAAAGCCACATACTAAAATTTCAAACCTTTCTAAATTCATTTGTTATTTTTCTTGCATTTAATGGTTTATTTTGAGCTAAATGACCCTGAAATTGTAAACCACTAGAAATGAACTCAGAAATGGTTGAAACTTTCATTGTATCATCATTTGACCCAAATAACATGTGTGCAAAAGTTGAGAGGGTGATGGAAAAAACTGGATGCACTTCATGTGCAAATTGTACCATCTCTTTCGAAGTACGAGGGTTTCAGAGGAAAACTCATCTGTTACAAAGGGGTTTCAATTTTTTTAACTTATTTAAACTCAAGCCTTTTGTGCATTAATTATGCACCATTCAAAGCCACATACTAAAATTTCATACCTTTCTAAATTCATTTGTTATTTTTCTTGCATTTAATGGTTTATTTTGAGCTAAATGACCCTGAAATTGTAAAGCACTACAAATGAACTGAGAAAAGGTTGAAACTTGGCATGGTATAATAATTTGACCCACATAACATGTGTGCAAAAGTTGAGAGGGTTACGGAAAAAACTGGATGCATTTCGTGTACAAACTTGACCATCTCTTTCGAAGTACGAGGGTTTCAAACGAAAACTCATCTGTTACCAAGGCATTTCATTTTTTAAAACTTATTTCAACTCAAGACTTTTCGTGCATTCATTATGCACCATTCACAGACACATACTAAAATTTCAAACCTTTCTAAATTCATTTGCTATTTTTCATGCATTTAATGGTTTATTTTGAGCTAAATATTCCTGAAATTGTAAAGCACTACAAATGAACTCAGCAAAGGTTGAAAGTTGGCATGGTATCATTATTTGACCCACATACATGTGTGTAAAAGTACAGAGGGTTACGGCAAAAATTGGATGCACTTCGTGTACAAACTGGACCATCTCGTTCGAAGTACGAGGGTTTCAGAGGAAAACTCATTTGTTACAAAGGCATTTCATTTTTTTAAACTTATTTTGACTCAAGACTATTTGTGCATTCATTTTGCACCATTGAAAGCCACATACTAAAATTTCAAACCTTTCTAAATTCATTTGCTATTTTTCATTTATTTAATGATTTCTTTTGAGCTAAATGACCCTGAAATTGTAAAGCACTACAAATGAACTCAGAAAAGGTTGAAACTTGGCATGCTATCATAATTTGACCCAAAAAACATGTGTGCAATAGTTGAGAAGCTTACGGCAAAAACTGAATGAACTTCGTGTACAAACTAGACCATCTTTTTCGAAGTACGAGGATTTCAGACGAAAACTCATCTGTTACAAAGGCATTTCATTTTTTTTTACTTATTTCAACTCAAGAATTTTAGTGCATGCATTATGTACCATTCAAAGCCACGTACTAAAATTTCAAACCTTTCTAAATTCATTTGCTATTTCTCATGCATTTAATGGTTTATTTTGAGCCGAATGACCGTCAAAATTGTAAAGCACTACAAATGAACTCAGAAAAGGTTGAAAGTTGGCATGGTATCATCATTTGACCCACATAACATTTGTGCAAAAGTTGAGAGGGTTACGGCAAAAACTGGATGCATTTCTTGTAGAAATTGGACCAGCTCTTTCAAAGTACGAGGGTTTCCGACGAAAACTCATCTGTTACAAAGGAATTTCATTTTTTTAAACTTATTTCAACTGAAGATTTTTTTTGCATTCATTATGCACCATTCAAAGACACATACTAAAATTTCAAACCTTTATAAATTCATTTGCTATTTTTCATGCATATAATGGTTTATTTTGAGCTAAATGACTCTGAAATTGTAAACCACTAGAAATGAACTCAGAAAAGGTTGAAACTTGGCATGGTATCATCATTTGACCCAAATAACATGTGTGCAAAAGTAGAGAGGGTGATGGAAAAAAACTGGATGCACTTCATGTACAAAATGTACCATCTCTTTCGAAGTACGAGGGTTTAAGAGGAAAACTCATCTGTTACAAAGGCATTTCAATTTTTTAATTTATTTCAACTCAAGCCTTTAGTGCATTATTTATGCACCATTCAAAGCCACATACTAAAATTTCCAACCTTTCAAAATTCATTTGCTATTTTTCTTGCATTTATTGGTTTATTTTGAGCTAATGACCCTAAAATGGTAAAGCACTACAAATGAACTGAGAAAAGGTTGAAACTTGGCATGGTATCATAATTTGACCCACATAACATGTGTGCAAAGTTGAGAGTGTTACGAAAAAAAACTGGATGCATTTCGTGTACAACCTAGAACATCTCTTTCGAAGTACGAGGGTTTCAGACGAAAACTCATCTATTACAAAGGCATTTCATTTTTGAAAACTTATTTCAACTCAAGACTTTTTGTGCATTCATTATGCACCATTCAAAGACACATACTAAAATTTCAAACCTTTCTAAATTCATTTGCTATTTTTCATGCATTTAATGGTTTATTTTGAGCTAAATGACCCTGAAATTATAAACCACTACAAATGAACTCAGAAAAGGTTGAAACTTGGCATGGTATCATCATTTGACCCACATAACATGTGTGAAAAAGTTTAAAGGGTTACGGCAAAAACTAGATGCAATTTCTGTACAAACTGGACCATCTCTTTCGAAGTACGAGGGTTTCAGATGAAAACTCATCTGTTACAAAGGCATTTAATTTTTTTAAACTTATTTCAACTCAAGACTATTTGTTCATTCATTATGCACCATTCAAAGCAACATACTAAAACTTCAAACCTTTCTAATTTCATTTGCTATTTTTCATGCATTTAATGGTTTATTTGGAGCTAAATGTTCCTGCAATTGTAAATCACTACAAATGAACTCAGCAAAGGTTGAAAGTGTGCATGGTATCATCATTTGACCCACATAACATGTGTGTAAAAGTTGAGAGGGTTACGGCAAAAACTGGATGCACTTCGTGTACAAACTGGACCATCTCTTTCGAAGTACGAGGGTTTCAGAGGAAAACTCATCTGTTACAAAGGCATTTCATTTTTTTAACTTATTTCAACTCAAGACTTTTTGTGCATTCATTATGCACAATTACTAAAATTTGAAACCTTTATAAATTCATTTGCTATTGTTCATGTATTTAATGATTTATTTTGAGTTGAATGACCCTGAAATTGTAAAGCACTACAAATGAACTCAGAAATGGTTGAAAGTTGGCATGGTATCATCATTTGACCCACATATCATGTGTGCAAAAGTTGAGAGGGTTACGGCAAAAACTGGATGCATTTCGTGTACAAAATGGACCATCCCTTTTGAAGTACGAGGGTTTCAGACGAAAACTCATCTGTTACAAAGGCATTTCATTTTTTTAACTTATTTCAACTCAAGAATTTTTGTGCATTCATTATCCACCATTCAAAGCCACATACTAAAATTTCAAACCTTTCTAAATTCATTTGCTATTTCTCATCCATTTAATGGTTTATTTTGAGCTGAATGACAGTGAAATTGTAAAGCACTACAAATGAACTCAGAAAAGGTTGAAACTTTGCATGGTATCATCTTTTGACCCACATAACATGTGTGAAAAATTTGAGAGGGTTACGGAAAAAACTGGATGCACTTTCTGTACAAACTGGACTATCTCTTTCGAAGTACGAGGGTTTCAGACGAAAACTCATCTGTTACAAAGGCATTTAATTTTTTTAAACTTATTTCAACTCTAGACTTTTTGTGCATTCATTATGCACCATTCAAAGCCACATACGAAAATTTCAAACCTTTGTAAATTCATTTGCTTATTTCATGCATTTAATGGTTTATTTTGAGCTAAATGACCCTGAAATAGTAAAGCACTACAAATGAACTCAGAAAAGGTTGAAACTTAGCATGTTACATGGTATCATCATTTTACCCACATAACATGTGTGTAAAAGTTGAGAAGGTTAAGACAAAAAATGGATGCACTTTCTGTACAAACTTGACCATCTCTTTCGAAGTATGAGGGTTTCAGACGAAAACTCATCTATTGCAAGGCATTTCATTTTTTTAATATATTTCAACTCAAAACGTTGTGTGCATTAATTATGCACCATTCAAATGCACATACTAAAATTTCAAACCTTTCAAAATTCATTTGCTATTTCTCATGCATTTAATGATTTATTGTGAGCTAAATGACCATGAAATTGTAAAAGACTACAAATGAACACAGAAAAGGTTGAAACTTGTCATGGTATCATCATATGACCCACATAACATGTGTGCAAAAGTTGAGAGGGTTACGGAAAAAACTGGATGCATTTCGTGTACAAACTAGACCATCTCTTTTGAAGTACGAGGATTTCAGAGGAAAACTTATCTGTTACACAGGCATTTCATTTTTTTAACTTATTTCAACTGAAGACTTTGTGTGCATTCATTATGCACCATTCAAAGGCACATACTAAAATTTCAAACCTTTCTAAATTCATTTGCTATTTTTCGTGTATTTAATGATTTTTTTTGAGCTAAATGACCCTGAAATTGTAAAGCACTACAAATGAACTCAGAAAAGGTTGAAACTTGGCATGGTATCATCATTTGACCCACATATCATGTGTGCAAAAGTGGAGAGTGTTGCGGAAAAAACTGGATGCATTTCGTGTACAAACTAGACCATCTCTTTCGAAGTACGAGGGTTTCGGACGAAAACTCATCTATTTCAAAGGAATTTCATTTTTTTTAACTTATTTCAACTCAAGACTTTTTGTGCGTTCATTATCCACCATTCAAAGTCACATACTAAAATTTCAAACCTTTCTAAATTCATTTGCTATTTTTCATGCATTTAATGGTTTATTTTGAGCTAAATGACCCTGAAATTGTAAAGCACTACAAATGAACTCAGAAAAGGTTGAAGCTTGGCATGGTATCATCATTTGACCCAAATAACTTGTGTGCAAAAGATGAGAGGGTGAAGGCAAAAACTGGATGCACTTCGTGTACAAACTGGACCATCTCTTTCGAAGTACGAGGGTTTCAGAGGTAAACTCATCTGTTACAAAGGCATTTCATTTTTTTAACTTATTTCAACTCAAGACTTGGTGTGCATTCATTATGCACCATTCAAAGCCACATACTAAAATTTCAAACCTTCCTAAATTCATTTGCTATTTTTCATGTATTTAATGATTTATTTTGAGCTAAATGACCCTAAAATTGTAAAGCACTACAAATGAACTCAGAACAGGTTGAAACCTGGCATGGTATCATCATTTGACCCACAATACATGTGTGCAAAAGTTGAGAAGGTTAAGGGAAAAACTGCATGCATTTCGTGTACAAACTAGACCATCTCTTTCGAAGTATACGAGGGTTTCACACAAAAACTCATCTGCTACAAAGGGATTTCATTTTTTTAAAATTTTTTCAACTCAAGACTTCTTGTGCATTCATTATGCACCATTCAAAGACACATACGAAAATGTCAAACCTTTCAAAATTCATTTGCTATTTTTCATGCATTTAATGGTTTATTTTGAGCTAAATGACCCTGAAATTGTAAAGCACTACAAATGAACTCAGAAAAGGTTCAAACATGGCATGGTATCATCATTTGACCCACATAACATGTTTGAAAAAGTTGAGAGGGTTACGGCACAAACTGGATGCACTTTCTGTACAAACTGGACCATCTCTTTCGAAGTACGAGGGGTTCAGACGAAAACTCATCTGTTACAAAGGCATTTAATTTTTTTTAACTTATTTCATCTCAAGAATTTTTGTGCATTCATTATGCACCATTTAAAGCAACATACTAAAATTTCAAACCTTTCTAATTTGATTTGCTATTTTTCATTTATTTAGTGGTTTATTTTGAGCTAAATGACCCTGGAATTTTAAAGCACAACAATTGAACTCAGAAAAGGTTGAAACTTGGCATGGTATCATCATTTGACCCAAATAACATGTGTGCAAAATATGAGAGGGTGAAGGCAACAACTGGATGCACTTCGTGTACAAACTGGACCATCTCTTTCGAAGTACGAGGGTTTCAGAGGTAAACTCATCTGTTACAAAGGCATTTCATTTTTTTTACTTATTTCAACTCAAGACTTTGTGTGCATTAATTATGCACCATTCAAAACCACATACTAAAATTGTAAAGGACTACAAATGAACTCAGAAAAGGTTGAGCTAAGTGACCCTGAAATTGTAAAGCACTATAAATTAACTCAAAAAAGGTTGAAACTTGGCATGGTATCATCTTTTGACCCACATAACATGTGTGAAAAATTTGAGAGGGTTACGGAAAAAACTGGATGCACTTTCTGTACAAACTGGACTATCTCTTTCGAAGTACGAGGGTTTTAGACGAAAACTCATCTGTTACAAAGGCATTTAATTTTTTTAAACTTATTTCAACTCTAGACTTTTTGTGCATTCATTATGCACCATTCAAAGCCACATACGAAAATTTCAAACCTTTGTAAATTCATTTGCTTATTTCATGCATTTAATGGTTTATTTTGAGCTAAATGACCCTGAAATAGTAAAGCACTACAAATGAACTCAGAAAAGGTTGAAACTTAGCATGTTACATGGTATCATCATTTTACCCACATAACATGTGTGTAAAAGTTGAGAGGGTTAAGACAAAAAATGGATGCACTTTCTGTACAAACTGGACCATCTCTTTCGAAGTATGAGGGTTTCAGACGAAAACTCATCTATTGCAAAGGCATTTCATTTTTTAATATATTTCAACTCAAGACTTTGGGTGCATTAATTATGCACCATTAAAAACCACATACTAAAATTTCAAACTTTCTAAATTCTTTTTCTATTTCTCATGCATTTAATTATTTATTTTGAGCTAAATGACCCTGAAATTGTAAAGCACTACAAATGAACTCAGAAAAGGTTGAAACTTGTCATGGTATCATCATTTGACCCACATAACATGTGTGCAAAAGTTGAGAGGGTTACGGAAACAACTGGATGCATTTCATGTACAAACTAGACCATCTCTTTCGTAGTACGAGGGTGTCAGACGAAAACTCATCTGTTACAAAGGCATTTCATTTTTTTAAACTTATTTCGACTCAAGACTTTTTGTGCATTCATTATTCACCACTCGAAGGCACATACCAAAATTTCAAACTTTCTAAATTCATTTGCCATTTTTCATGCATTTAATGGTTTATTTTGAGCTAAATGACCCTGAAATTGTAAAGCACTACAAATAAACTCAGAAAAGGTTGAAACTTGGTATGGTATCATCATTTGACTCACATAACATGTGTGCAAAAATTGAGAGGGTTACGGAAAAAACGGGATGCACTTCATGTACAAACTAGACCATCTCTTTCGAAGTACGAGGGTTTCAAACGAAAACTCGTCTGTCACAAAGGCATTTCATTTTTTAACTTATTTCAACTCAAGCCTTTGTGTGCATTCATTATGCACCATTCAAAGCCACATACTAAAATTTCAAACCTTTCTAAATTAATTTTCTATTTTTCATGTATTTAATGATTTATTTTGAGCTAAATGACCTTGAAATTGTAAACACTACAAATGAACTCGGAAAAGGTTGAAACTTGGCATGCTATCATCATTTTTACCCACAAAACATGTGTGCAAAAGTTGAGAGGGTTACGGAAAAAACTGGATGCATTTTGTGTACAAACTAGACAATCTCTTTCGAACTACGAGGGTTTTAGAAGAAAACTCATCTGTTACAAAGGCATTTCATTTTTTAAACTTATTTCAACTAAAGACTTTTTATGCATTCATTATGCACCATTCAAAGCCACATACTAAAATTTCAAACCTTTCTAAATTCATTTGCTATTTTTCATGCATTTAATGGTTTATTTTGAGCTAAATGACCCTGAAATTGTAAAGAACTACAAATGAACTCAGAAAAGGATGAAACTTGGCATGATATCATCATTTGACCCAAATAACATGTGTGCAAAAGATGAGAGTGTGACGACAAAAACTGGATGCACTTCGCGTACAAACAGGACCATCTCTTTGGAAGTACGAGGGTTTCAGAGCAAAACTTATCTGTTACAAAGGCATTTCATTTTTTTAACTTATTTCAACTCAAGACGTTGTGTGCATTAATTATGCACCATTTAAAGCCACATACTAAAATTTCAAACCTTTCCAAATTCATTTTCTATTTTTCGTGTATTTAATGATTTATTTTGAGCTAAATGACCCTGAAATTGTAAAGCACTACAAATGAACTCAGAAAAGGTTGAAACTTGGCATGGTATCATCATTTGAACCACATAACATGTGTCCAAAAGTTGACATGGTTACGGAAAAAACTGGATGCATTTCGTGTACAAACTAGACCCTCTCTTTCGAAGTACGAGGGTTTCACACGAAAACTTATCTATTACAAAGGCATTTTATTTTTTTAAACTTATTTTAACTCAAGACTTTTTGTGCATTCATTATGCACCATTCAAAGTCACATACTAAAATTTCAAACCTTCTAAATTCATTTACTATTTTTCATGCATCTAATGGTTTTTTTTGAGCTAAATGACCCTAAAATTGTAAAGCACTACAAATGAACTCAGAAAAGGTTGAAACCTGGCATGGTATCATCATTTGACCCACAATACATGTGTGCAAAAGTTGAGAAGGTTAAGGGAAAAACTGCATGCATTTCGTGTACAAACTAGACCATCTCTTTCGAAGTATACGAGGGTTTCAGACAAAAACTCATCTGCTACAAAGGGATTTCATTTTTTTTTAAAATTTTCAACTCAAGACTTCTTGTGCATTCATTATGCACCATTCAAAGACACATACGAAAATGTCAAACCTTTCAAAATTCATTTGCTATTTTTCATGCATTTAATGGTTTATTTTGAGCTAAATGACCCTGAAATTGTAAAGCACTACAAATGAACTCAGAAAAGGTTCAAACATGGCATGGTATCATCATTTGACCCACATAACATGTTTGAAAAAGTTGAGAGGGTTACGGCACAAACTGGATGCACTTTCTGTACAAACTGGACCATCTCTTTCGAAGTACGAGGGGTTCAGACGAAAACTCATCTGTTACAAAGGCATTTAATTTTTTTTAACTTATTTCAACTCAAGACTTTTTGTGCATTCATTATGCACCATTTAAAGCAACATACTAAAATTTCAAACCTTTCTAATTTCATTTGCTATTTTTCATTTATTTAGTGGTTTATTTTGAGCTAAATGACCCTGGAATTTTAAAGCACAACAAATGAACTCAGAAAAGGTTGAAACTTGGCATGGTATCATCATTTGACCCAAATAACATGTGTGCAAAATATGAGAGGGTGAAGGCAACAACTGGATGCACTTCGTGTACAAACTGGACCATCTCTTTCGAAGTACGAGGGTTTCAGAGGTAAACTCATCTGTTACAAAGGCATTTCATTTTTTTTACTTATTTCAACTCAAGACTTTGTGTGCATTAATTATGCACCATTCAAAACCACATACTAAAATTGTAAAGGACTACAAATGAACTCAGAAAAGGTTGAGCTAAGTGACCCTGAAATTGTAAAGCACTATAAATTAACTCAAAAAAGGTTGAAACATGGCATGGTATCATCTTTTGACCCACATAAGATGTGTGAAAAATTTGAGAGGGTTACGGAAAAAACTGGATGCACTTTCTGTACAAACTGGACTATCTCTTTCGAAGTACGAGGGTTTTAGACGAAGACTCATCTGTTACAAAGGCATTTAATTTTTTTAAACTTATTTCAACTCTAGACTTTTTGTGCATTCATTATGCACCATTCAAAGCCACATACGAAAATTTCAAACCTTTGTAAATTCATTTGCTTATTTCATGCATTTAATGCTTTATTTTGAGCTAAATGACCCTGAAATAGTAAAGCACTACAAATGAACTCAGAAAAGGTTGAAACTTAGCATGTTACATGGTATCATCATTTTACCCACATAACATGTGTGTAAAAGTTGAGAGGGTTAAGACAAAAAATGGATGCACTTTCTGTACAAACTGGACCATCTCTTTCGAAGTATGAGGGTTTCAGACGAAAACTCATCTATTGCAAAGGCATTTCATTTTTTAATATATTTCAACTCAAGACTTTGGGTGCATTAATTATGCACCATTAAAAACCACATACTAAAATTTCAAACTTTCTAAATTCTTTTTCTATTTCTCATGCATCTAATTATTTATTTTGAGCTAAATGACCCTGAAATTGTAAAGCACTACAAATGAACTCAGAAAAGGTTGAAACTTGTCATGGTATCATCATTTGACCCACATAACATGTGTGCAAAAGTTGAGAGGGTTACGGAAACAACTGGATGCATTTCATGTACAAACTAGACCATCTCTTTCGTAGTACGAGGGTGTCAGACGAAAACTCATCTGTTACAAAGGCATTTCATTTTTTTAAACTTATTTCGACTCAAGACTTTTTGTGCATTCATTATTCACCACTCGAAGGCACATACCAAAATTTCAAACTTTCTAAATTCATTTGCCATTTTTCATGCATTTAATGGTTTATTTTGAGCTAAATGACCCTGAAATTGTAAAGCACTACAAATAAACTCAGAAAAGGTTGAAACTTGGTATGGTATCATCATTTGACTCACATAACATGTGTGCAAAAATTGAGAGGGTTACGGAAAAAACGGGATGCACTTCATGTACAAACTAGACCATCTCTTTCGAAGTACGAGGGTTTCAAACGAAAACTCGTCTGTCACAAAGGCATTTCATTTTCTAACTTATTTCAACTCAAGTCTTTGTGTGCATTCATTATGCACCATTCAAAGCCACATACTAAAATTTCAAACCTTTCTAAATTAATTTTCTATTTTTCATGTATTTAATGATTTATTTTGAGCTAAATGACCTTGAAATTGTAAACACTACAAATGAACTCAGAAAAGGTTGAAACTTGGCATGCTATCATCATTTTTACCCACAAAACATGTGTGCAAAAGTTGAGAGGGTTACGGAAAAAACTGGATGCATTTTGTGTACAAACTAGACAATCTCTTTCGAACTACGAGGGTTTTAGAAGAAAACTCATCTGTTACAAAGGCATTTCATTTTTTAAACTTATTTCAACTAAAGACTTTTTATGCATTCATTATGCACCATTCAAAGCCACATACTAAAATTTCAAACCTTTCTAAATTCATTTGCTATTTTTCATGCATTTAATGGTTTATTTTGAGCTAAATGACCCTGAAATTGTAAAGAACTACAAATGAACTCAGAAAAGGATGAAACTTGGCATGATATCATCATTTGACCCAAATAACATGTGTGCAAAAGATGAGAGTGTGACGACAAAAACTGGATGCACTTCGCGTACAAACAGGACCATCTCTTTGGAAGTACGAGGGTTTCAGAGCAAAACTTATCTGTTACAAAGGCATTTCATTTTTTTAACTTATTTCAACTCAAGACGTTGTGTGCATTAATTATGCACCATTTAAAGCCACATACTAAAATTTCAAACCTTTCCAAATTCATTTTCTATTTTTCGTGTATTTAATGATTTATTTTGAGCTAAATGACCCTGAAATTGTAAAGCACTACAAATGAACTCAGAAAAGGTTGAAACTTGGCATGGTATCATCATTTGAACCACATAACATGTGTCCAAAAGTTGACATGGTTACGGAAAAAACTGGATGCATTTCGTGTACAAACTAGACCCTCTCTTTCGAAGTACGAGGGTTTCACACGAAAACTTATCTATTACAAAGGCATTTTATTTTTTTAAACTTATTTTAACTCAAGACTTTTTGTGCATTCATTATGCACCATTCAAAGTCACATACTAAAATTTCAAACCTTCTAAATTCATTTACTATTTTTCATGCATCTAATGGTTTTTTTTGAGCTAAATGACCCTAAAATTGTAAAGCACTACAAATGAACTCAGAAAAGGTTGAAACCTGGCATGGTATCATCATTTGACCCACAATACATGTGTGCAAAAGTTGAGAAGGTTAAGGGAAAAACTGCATGCATTTCGTGTACAAACTAGACCATCTCTTTCGAAGTATACGAGGGTTTCAGACAAAAACTCATCTGCTACAAAGGGATTTCATTTTTTTTTAAAATTTTCAACTCAAGACTTCTTGTGCATTCATTATGCACCATTCAAAGACACATACGAAAATGTCAAACCTTTCAAAATTCATTTGCTATTTTTCATGCATTTAATGGTTTATTTTGAGCTAAATGACCCTGAAATTGTAAAGCACTACAAATGAACTCAGAAAAGGTTGAAACTTGGCATAGTATCATCATTTGACCCAGAAAACATGTGTGCAAAAGTTTTGAGGGTTACGGGAAAAACTGCATGCACTTCGTGTACAAACTAGACCATCTCTTTCGAAGTATACGAGGGTTTCAGACAAAAACTCATCTTCTACAAAGGGATTTCATTTTTTTTAACTTATTTCAACTCAAGAATTTTTGTGCATTCATTATCCACCATTCAAAGGAACATACTAAAATTTCAAACCTTTCTAAATTCATTTGCTATTTTTCATGTATTTAATGATTTATTTTGAGCTAAATGACCCTGAAATTGTAAAGCACTACAAATGAACTCAGAAAAGGTTGAAACTTGGAATGGTATCATCATTTGACCCACAAAACATGTGTGAAAAAGTTGAGAGGGTTACGGGAAAAACTGCATGCACTTCGTGTACAAACTAGACCATCTCTTTCGAAGTATACGAGGGTTTCAGACAAAAACTCATCTGTTAGAAAGGCATTTCATTTTTTTTAACTTATTTCAACTCAAGACTTTGTGTGCATTAATTATGCACCATTCAAAGCCACATATTAAAATTTCAAACCTTTCTAAATTCATTTTCTATTCGTATATTGAATGATTTATTTTGAGCTAAATGACCCTGAAATTGTAAACCACTACAAATGAACTCAGAAAAGGTTGAAACTTGGCAAAGTATCGTCATTTGAACCACATAACATGTGTGCAAAAGTTGAGAGGGTTACGGAAAAAACTGGATGCATTTCGTGTACAAACTAGACCATCTCTTTCGAAGTACGAGGGTTTCAGACGAAAACTTATCTATTACAAAGGCATTTCATTTTTTTTAACTTATTTCAACTCAAGACTTTTTGTGCACTCATTATCCACCATTCAAAGGAACATACTAAAATTTCAAACCTTTCTAAATTCATTTGCTATTTTTCATGTATTTAATGATTTATTTTGAGCTAAATGACCCTGAAATTGCAAAGAACTACAAATGAACTCAGAAAAGGTTGAAACTTGGAATGGTATCATCATTTGACCCACAAAAAATGTGTGAAAAAGTTGAGAGGGTTACGGGAAAAACTGCATGCACTTCGCGTACAAACTAGACCATCTCTTTCGAAGTATACGAGGGTTTCAGACAAAAACTCATCTGTTAGAAAGGCATTTCATTTTTTTAACTTATTTCAACTCAAGACTTTGTGTGCATTAATTATGCACCATTCAAAGCCACATATTAAAATTTCAAACCTTTCTAAATTCATTTTCTATTCGTATATTGAATGATTTATTTTGAGCTAAATGACCCTGAAATTGTAAACCACTACAAATGAACTCAGAAAAGGTTGAAACTTGGCAAAGTATCATCATTTGAACCACATAACATGTGTGCAAAAGTTGAGAGGGTTACGGAAAAAACTAGATGCATTTCGTGTACAAACTAGACCATCTCTTTCGAAGTACGAGGGTTTCAGATGAAAACTTATGGATTACAAAGGCATTTCATTTTTTTAACTTATTTCAACTCAAGACTTTGTGTGCATTAATTATGCACCATTCAAAGCCACATATTAAAATTTCAAACCTTTCTAAATTCATTTTCTATTCGTAAATTGAATGATTTATTTTGAGCTAAATGACCCTGAAATTGTAAAGCACTACAAATGAACTCAGAAAAGGTTGAAACTTGGCAAAGTATCATCATTTGAACCACATAACATGTGTGCAAAAGTTGAGAGGGTTACGGAAAAAACTAGATGCATTTCGTGTACAAACTAGACCATCTCTTTCGAAGTACGAGGGTTTCAGATGAAAACTTATCTATTACAAAGGCATTTCATTTTTTTAACTTATTTCAACTCAAGACTTTGTGTGCATTAATTATGCACCATTCAAAGCCACATATTAAAATTTCAAACCTTTCTAAATTCATTTTCTATTCGTATATTGAATGATTTATTTTGAGCTAAATGACCCTGAAATTGTAAACCACTACAAATGAACTCAGAAAAGGTTGAAACTTGGCAAAGTATCATCATTTGAACCACATAACATGTGTGCAAAAGTTGAGAGGGTTACGGAAAAAACTAGATGCATTTCGTGTACAAACTAGACCATCTCTTTCGAAGTACGAGGGTTTCAGATGAAAACTTATCTATTACAAAGGCATTTCATTTTTTAACTTATTTCAACTCAAGACTTTGTGTGCATTAATTATGCACCATTCAAAGCCACATATTAAAATTTCAAACCTTTCTAAATTCATTTTCTATTCGTATATTGAATGATTTATTTTGAGCTAAATGACCCTGAAATTGTAAACCACTACAAATGAACTCAGAAAAGGTTGAAACTTGGCAAAGTATCATCATTTGAACCACATAACATGTGTGCAAAAGTTGAGAGGGTTACGGAAAAAACTAGATGCATTTCGTGTACAAACTAGACCATCTCTTTCGAAGTAGGAGGGTTTCAGATGAAAACTTATCTATTACAAAGGCATTTCATTTTTTTTAACTTATTTCAACTCAAGACTTTGTGTGCATTAATTATGCACCATTCAAAGCCACATATTAAAATTTCAAACCTTTCTAAATTCATTTTCTATTCGTAAATTGAATGATTTATTTTGAGCTAAATGACCCTGAAATTGTAAAGCACTACAAATGAACTCAGAAAATGTTGAAACTTGGCATGGTATGATCTTTTGGCCCACAAAACATGTGTGCAAAAGTTGACAGGGTTACGGAAAAAACTGGATGCATTTCGTGTACAACCTAGAACATCTCTTTCGAAGTACGAGGGTTTTAGACGAAAACTCATCTGTTACAAAGGCATTTTATTTTTTTAACTTATTTCAACTCAAGACTTTGTGTGCGTTCATTATACACCATTCAAAGCCACATACTAAAATTTCAAACCTTTCTAAGTTCATTTGCTATTTTTCATGTATTTAATGATTTATTTTGAGCTAAATGACCCTGAAATTGTAAAGAACTACAAATGAACTCAGAAAAGGTTGAAACTTGGCATGGTATTATCATTTGACCCAAATAACATGTGTGAAAAAGATGAGAGGGTGAAGGCAACAACTGGATGCACTTCGTGTACAAACTGGACCATCTCTTTCGAAGTACGAGGGTTTCAGAGGAAAACTCATCTGTTACAAAGGGATTTCATTTTTTTTAACTTATTTCTACTCAAGACTTTGTGTGCATTCATTATGCACCATTCAAAGCCACATACTAAAATTTCAAACCTTTCTAAGTTCATTTGCTATTTTTCATGTATTTAATGATTAATTTTGAGCTAAATGACCCTGAAATTGTAAAGCACTACAAATGAACTCAGAAAAGGTTGAAACTTGGCATGGTATCATCATTTGACCCACAAAACATGTGTGCAAAAGTTGAGAGGGTTATGGGAAAAACTGCATGCACTTCGTGTACAAACTAGACCATCTCTTTCGAAGTATACGAGGGTTTCAGACAAAAACTCATCTGCTACAAAGGGATTTCATTTTTTTAAATTATTTCAACTCAAGACTTTTTGTGCATTCATTATGCACCATTCAAAGCCACATACTAAAATTTCAAACCTTTCTAAATTCATTTGCTATTTTTCATGCATTTAATGGTTTATTTTGAGCTAAATTACCCTGAAATTGTAAAGCACTACAAATGAACTGAGAAAAGGTTGAAACTTGGCATGGTATCATCATTTAACCCACATAACATGTGTGAAAAAGATGAGAGGGTTACGGCAAAAACTGGATGCACTTTCTGTACAAACTGGACCATCTCTTATGAAGTACGAGGGTTTCAAACGAAAACTCATCTGTTACAAAGGCATTTAATTTTTTTAAACTTATTTCAACTCAAGACTTTTTGTGCATTCATTATGCACCATTCAAAGAAACATACAAAAACTTCAAACCTTTCTAATTTCATTTGATATTTTTCATGCATTTAATGGTTTATTTTGAGCTAAATGACCCAGAAATTGTAAAGCACAACAAATGAACTCAGAAAATGTTGAAACTTGGCATGCTATCATTATTTGACCCAAATAACATGTGTGCAAAAGATGAGAGGGTGAAGGAAACAACTAGATGCACTTCGTGTACAAACTGGACCATCTCTCTCGAAGTACGAGGGTTTCAGAGGAAAACTCATGTGTTACAAAGACATTTCATTTTTTTAACTTATTTCAACTCAAGACTTTGTGTGCATTCTTTATGTACCATTCAGAGCCACATACTAAAATTTCAAACCTTTCTAAATTCATTTGCTATTTTTCATGTATTTAATGATTTATTTTGAGCTAAATGACCCTGAAATTGTAAAGCACTACAAATGAACTCAGAAAATGTTGAAACTTGGAATGGTATCATCATCTGACCCACAAAACATGTGTGCAAAAGTTGAGAGGGTTACGGGAAAAACTGCATGCACTTCGTGTACAAACTAGACCATCTCTTTCGAAGTATACGAGGGTTTCAGACAAAAACTCATCTGCTACAAAGGCATTTCATTTTTTTAACTTATTTCAACTCAAGACTTTGTGTGCATTAATTATGCACCATTCAACGCCACATATTAAAATTTCAAACCTTTGTAAATTCATTTTCTATTCGTATATTGAATGATTTATTTTGAGCTAAATGACCCTGAAATTGTAAAGCACTACAAATGAACTCAGAAAAGGTTGAAACTTGGCAAAGTATCATCATTTGAACCACATAACATGTGTGCAAAAGTTGAGAGGGTTACGGAAAAAACTGGATGCATTTCGTGTACAAACTAGACCATCTCTTTCGAAGTACGAGGGTTTCAGACGAAAACTTATCTATTACAAAGGCATTTCATTTTTTTAAACTTATTTCAACTCAAGACTTTTTGTGCATTCATTATGCACCATTCAAATCCACATACTAAAATTTCAAACATTTCTAAATTCATTTCCTATTTTTCATGCCTCTAATGGTTTATTTTGAGCTAAATGACCTTGAAATTGTAAAGCACTAGAAATGAACTCAGAAAAGGTTGAAACTTGGCATGGTATCATCGTTTGACCCAAAGAACATGTATGCAAAATATGAGAAGGTGAAGGAAAAAACTGGATGCACTTCGTGTACAAACTGGACCATCTCTTTCGAAGTACGAGGGTTTCGGAAGAAAACTCATCTGTTACAAACGCATTTCATTTTTTAACTTATTTCAACTCAAGACTTTGTGTGCATTCATTATGCACCATTCAAAGCCACATACTAAAATTTCAAACCTTTCTAAATTCATTTGTTATTTTTCATATATTTAATGATTTATTTTGAGCTAATGACCCTGAAATTGTAACGCACTACAAATGAACTCGGAAAATGTTGAAACTTGGCATGGTATGATCTTTTGACCCACAAAACATGTGTGCAAAAGTTGACAGGGTTACGGAAAAAACTGGATGCATTTCGTGTACAACCTAGAACATCTCTTTCGAAGTACGAGGGTTTTAGACGAAAACTCATTTGTTACAAAGGCATTTTATTTTTTTAACTTATTTCAACTCAAGACTTTGTGTGCGTTCATTATACACCATTCAAAGCCACATACTAAAATTTCAAACCTTTCTAAGTTCATTTGCTATTTTTCATGTATTTAATGATTTATTTTGAGCTAAATGACCCTGAAATTGTAAAGCACTACAAATGAACTCAGAAAAGGTTGAAACTTGGCATGGTATTATCATTTGACCCAAATAACATGTGTGAAAAAGATGAGAGGGTGAAGGCAACAACTGGATGCACTTCGTGTACAAACTGGACCATCTCTTTCGAAGTACGAGGGTTTCGGAAGAAAACTCATCTGTTACAAACGCATTTCATTTTTTAACTTATTTCAACTCAAGACTTTGTGTGCATTCATTATGCACCATTCAAAGCCACATACTAAAATTTCAAACCTTTCTAAATTCATTTGTTATTTTTCATGTATTTAATGATTTATTTTGAGCTAATGACCCTGAAATTGTAACGCACTACAAATGAACTCGGAAAATGTTGAAACTTGGCATGGTATGATCTTTTGACCCACAAAACATGTGTGCAAAAGTTGACAGGGTTACGGAAAAAACTGGATGCATTTCGTGTACAACCTAGAACATCTCTTTCGAAGTACGAGGGTTTTAGACGAAAACTCATCTGTTACAAAGGCATTTTATTTTTTTAACTTATTTCAACTCAAGACTTTGTGTGCGTTCATTATACACCATTCAAAGCCACATACTAAAATTTCAAACCTTTCTAAGTTCATTTGCTATTTTTCATGTATTTAATGATTTATTTTGAGCTAAATGACCCTGAAATTGTAAAGCACTACAAATGAACTCAGAAAAGGTTGAAACTTGGCATGGTATTATCATTTGACCCAAATAACATGTGTGAAAAAGATGAGAGGGTGAAGGCAACAACTGGAAGCACTTCGTGTACAAACTGGACCATCTCTTTCGAAGTACGAGGGTTTCAGAGGAAAACTCATCTGTTACAAAGGGATTTCATTTTTTTTAACTTATTTCTACTCAAGACTTTGTGTGCATTCATTATGCACCATTCAAAGCCACATACTAAAATTTCAAACCTTTCTAAGTTCATTTGCTATTTTTCATGTATTTAATTATTAATTTTGAGCTAAATGACCCTGAAATTGTAAAGAACTACAAAAGAACTCAGAAAAGGTTGAAACTTGGCATGGTATCATCATTTGACCCACAAAACATGTGTGCAAAAGTTGAGAGGGTTATGGGAAAAACTGCATGCACTTCGTGTACAAACTTGACCATCTCTTTCGAAGTATACGAGTGTTTCAGACAAAAACCCATCTGCTACAAAGGGATTTCATTTTTTTGAATTATTTCAACTCAAGACTTTTTGTGCATTCATTATGCACCATTCAAAGCCACATACTAAAATTTCAAACCTTTCTAAATTCATTTGCTATTTTTCATGCATTTAATGGTTTATTTTGAGCTAAATTCCCTTGAAATTGTAAAGCACTACAAATGAACTCAGAAAAGGTTGAAACTTGGGATGGTATCATCATTTGACCCACATAACATGTGTGAAAAAGTTGATAGGGTTACGGCAAAAACTGGATGCACTTTCTGTAAAAACTGGACCATCTCTTTCGAAGTACGAGGGTTTCAAACGAAAACTCATCTGTTACAAAGGCATTTAATTTTTTTAAACTTATTTCAACTCAAGAATTTTTGTGCATTCATTATGCACCATTCAAAGAAACATACTAAAACTTCAAACCTTTCTAATTTCATTTGCTATTTTTCATGCATTTAATGGTTTATTTTGAGCTAAATGACCCTGAAATTGTAAAGCACAACAAATGAACTCAGAAAACGTTGAAACTTGGCATGCTATCATCATTAGACCCAAATAAGATGTGTGCAAAAGATGAGAGGGTGAAGGCAACAACTGGATGCACTTTGTGTACAAACTGGGCCATCTTTTTCGAAGTACGAGGGTTTCAGAGGAAAACTCATCTGTTACAAAGGCATTTCAATTTTTTTAACTTATTTCAACTCAAGATTTTTTCTGCATTCATTATGCACCATTCAAAGCCACATACTAAAATTTCAAACATTTCTAAATTCATTTGCTATTTTTCATGTATTTAATGATTTATTTTGAGCTAAATGAACCTAAAATTGTAAAGCACTACAAATGAACTCAGAAAAGGTTGAAACTTGGCATGGTATCATCATTTGACCCACAAAACATGTGTGCAAAAGTTGAGAGGGTTACGGGAAAAACTGCATGCACTTCGTGTACAAACTAGACCATCTCTTTCGAAGTATATGAGGGTTTCAGACAAAAACTCATGTGCTACAAAGGGATTTCATTATTTTAACTTATTTCAACTCAAGAATTTTTGTGCATTCATTATGCACCATTCAAAGACACATACTAAAATTTCAAACCTTTCTAAGTTCATTTGTTATTTTTCATGCATTTAATGGTTTATTTTGAGCTAAATGACCCTGAAATTGTAAAGCACTACAAATGAACTCAAAAAAGGTTGAAACTTGGACAGGTATCATCATTTGACCCACAAAACATGTGTGCAAAAGTTTAGAGGGTTACGGGAAAAACTGCATGCACTTCGTGTACAAACTAGACCATCTCTTTCGAAGTATACGAGGGTTTCAGACAAAAACTCATCTGCTACAAAGGCATTTCATTTTTTTAACTTATTTCAACTCAAGACTTTGTGTCTATTAATTATGCACCATTCAAAGCCACATGCTAAAATTTCAAACCTTTCTAAATTCATTTGCTATTTTTCATGTATTTAATGATTTCTTTTGAGCTAAATGACCCTGAAATTGTAAAGCACTACAAATGAACTCAGAACAGGTTGAAACTTGGCATGGTATCATCATTTGACCAAAAAAACATGTGTGCAAAAGTTGAGAGGGTTACGGGAAAAACTGCATGCACTTCGTGTACAAACTAGACCATCTCTTTCGAAGTATACGAGGGTTTCAGACGAAAACTCATGTGCTACAAAGGGATTTCATTATTTTAACTTATTTCAACTCAAGAATTTTTGTGCATTCATTATGCACCATTCAAAGACACATACTAAAATTTCAAACCTTTCTAAGTTCATTTGTTATTTTTCATGCATTTAATGGTTTATTTTGAGCTAAATGACCCTGAAATTGTAAAGCACTGCAAATGAACTCAAAAAAGGTTGAAACTTGGACAGGTATCATCATTTGACCCACAAAACATGTGTGCAAAAGTTGAGAGGGTTACGGGAAAAACTGCATGCACTTCGTGTACAAACTAGACCATCTCTTTCGAAGTATACGAGGGTTTCAGACAAAAACTCATCTGCTACAAAGGCATTTCATTTTTTTAACTTATTTCAACTCAAGACTTTGTGTGCATTAATTATGCACCATTCAACGCCACATATTAAAATTTCAAACCTTTGTAAATTCATTTTCTATTCGTATATTGAATGATTTATTTTGAGCTAAATGACCCTGAAATTGTAAAGCACTACAAATGAACTCAGAAAAGGTTGAAACTTGGCAAAGTATCATCATTTGAACCACATAACATGTGTGCAAAAGTTGAGAGGGTTACGGAAAAAACTGGATGCATTTCGTGTACAAACTAGACCATCTCTTTCGAAGTACGAGGGTTTCAGACGAAAACTTATCTATTACAAAGGCATTTCATTTTTTTAAACTTATTTCAACTCAAGACTTTTTGTGCATTCATTATGCACCATTCAAATCCACATACTAAAATTTCAAACCTTTCTAAATTCATTTCCTATTTTTCATGCCTCTAATGGTTTATTTTGAGCTAAATGACCTTGAAATTGTAAAGCACTAGAAATGAACTCAGAAAAGGTTGAAACTTGGCATGGTATCATCGTTTGACCCAAAGAACATGTATGCAAAATATGAGAAGGTGAAGGAAAAAACTGGATGCACTTCGTGTACAAACTGGACCATCTCTTTCGAAGTACGAGGGTTTCGGAAGAAAACTCATCTGTTACAAACACATTTCATTTTTTAACTTATTTCAACTCAAGACTTTGTGTGCATTCATTATGCACCATTCAAAGCCACATACTAAAATTTCAAACCTTTCTAAGTTCATTTGCTATTTTTCATGTATTTAATGATTAATTTTGAGCTAAATGACCCTGAAATTGTAAAGAACTACAAATGAACTCAGAAAAGGTTGAAACTTGGCATGGTATCATCATTTGACCCACAAAACATGTGTGCAAAAGTTGAGAGGGTTATGGGAAAAACTGCATGCACTTCGTGTACAAACTTGACCATCTCTTTCGAAGTATACGAGTGTTTCAGACAAAAACCCATCTGCTACAAAGGGATTTCATTTTTTTAAATTATTTCAACTCAAGACTTTTTGTGCATTCATTATGCACCATTCAAAGCCACATACTAAAATTTCAAACCTTTCTAAATTCATTTGCTATTTTTCATGCATTTAATGGTTTATTTTGAGCTAAATTCCCTTGAAATTGTAAAGCACTACAAATGAACTCAGAAAAGGTTGAAACTTGGGATGGTATCATCATTTGACCCACATAACATGTGTGAAAAAGTTGATAGGGTTACGGCAAAAATTGGATGCACTTTCTGTAAAAACTGGACCATCTCTTTCGAAGTACGAGGGTTTCAAACGAAAACTCATCTGTTACAAAGGAATTTAATTTTTTTAAACTTATTTCAACTCAAGAATTTTTGTGCATTCATTATGCACCATTCAAAGAAACATACTAAAACTTCAAACCTTTCTAATTTCATATGCTATTTTTCATGCATTTAATGGTTTATTTTGAGCTAAATGACCCTGAAATTGTAAAGCACAACAAATGAACTCAGAAAACGTTGAAACTTGGCATGCTATCATCATTAGACCCAAATAAGATGTGTGCAAAAGAGGAGAGGGTGAAGGCAACAACTGGATGCACTTTGTGTACAAACTGGGCCATCTTTTTCGAAGTACGAGGGTTTCAGAGGAAAACTCATCTGTTACAAAGGCATTTCAATTTTTTTAACTTATTTCAACTCAAGATTTTTTCTGCATTCATTATGCACCATTCAAAGCCACATACTAAAATTTCAAACATTTCTAAATTCATTTGCTATTTTTCATGTATTTAATGATTTATTTTGAGCTAAATGACCCTAAAATTGTAAAGCACTACAAATGAACTCAGAAAAGGTTGAAACTTGGCATGGTATCATCATTTGACCCACAAAACATGTGTGCAAAAGTTGAGAGGGTTACGGGAAAAACTGCATGCACTTCGTGTACAAACTAGACCATCTCTTTCGAAGTATACGAGGGTTTCAGACAAAAACTCATGTGCTACAAAGGGATTTCATTATTTTAACTTATTTCAACTCAAGAATTTTTGTGCATTCATTATGCACCATTCAAAGACACATACTAAAATTTCAAACCTTTCTAAGTTCATTTGTTATTTTTCATGCATTTAATGGTTTATTTTGAGCTAAATGACCCTGAAATTGTAAAGCACTATAAATGAACTCAAAAAAGGTTGAAACTTGGACAGGTATCATCATTTGACCCACAAAACATGTGTGCAAAAGTTTAGAGGGTTACGGGAAAAACTGCATGCACTTCGTGTACAAACTAGACCATCTCTTTCGAAGTATACGAGGGTTTCAGACAAAAACTCATCTGCTACAAAGGCATTTCATTTTTTTAACTTATTTCAACTCAAGACTTTGTGTCTATTAATTATGCACCATTCAAAGCCACATGCTAAAATTTCAAACCTTTCTAAATTCATTTGCTATTTTTCATGTATTTAATGATTTATTTTGAGCTAAATGACCCTGAAATTGTAAAGCACTACAAATGAACTCAGAACAGGTTGAAACTAGGCATGGTATCATCATTTGACCAAAAAAACATGTGTGCAAAAGTTGAGAGGGTTACGGGAAAAACTGCATGCACTTCGTGTACAAACTAGACCATCTCTTTCGAAGTATACGAGGGTTTCAGACGAAAACTCATGTGCTACAAAGGGATTTCATTATTTTAACTTATTTCAACTCAAGAATTTTTGTGCATTCATTATGCACCATTCAAAGACACATACTAAAATTTCAAACCTTTCTAAGTTCATTTGTTATTTTTCATGCATTTAATGGTTTATTTTGAGCTAAATGACCCTGAAATTGTAAAGCACTGCAAATGAACTCAAAAAAGGTTGAAACTTGGACAGGTATCATCATTTGACCCACAAAACATGTGTGCAAAAGTTGAGAGGGTTATGGGAAAAACTGCATGCACTTCGTGTACAAACTAGACCATCTCTTTCGAAGTATACGAGGGTTTCAGACAAAAACTCATCTGCTACAAAGGCATTTCATTTTTTTAACTTATTTCAACTCAAGACTTTGTGTGCATTAATTATGCACCATTCAACGCCACATATTAAAATTTCAAACCTTTGTAAATTCATTTTCTATTCGTATATTGAATGATTTATTTTGACCTAAATGACCCTGAAATTGTAAAGCACTACAAATGAACTCAGAAAAGGTTGAAACTTGGCAAAGTATCATCATTTGAACCACATAACATGTGTGCAAAAGTTGAGAGGGTTACGGAAAAAACTGGATGCATTTCGTGTACAAACTAGACCATCTCTTTCGAAGTACGAGGGTTTCAGACGAAAACTTATCTATTACAAAGGCATTTCATTTTTTTAAACTTATTTCAACTCAAGACTTTTTGTGCATTCATTATGCACCATTCAAATCCACATACTAAAATTTCAAACCTTTCTAAATTCATTTCCTATTTTTCATGCCTCTAATGGTTTATTTTGAGCTAAATGACCTTGAAATTGTAAAGCACTAGAAATGAACTCAGAAAAGGTTGAAACTTGGCATGGTATCATCGTTTGACCCAAAGAACATGTATGCAAAATATGAGAAGGTGAAGGAAAAAACTGGATGCACTTCGTGTACAAACTGGACCATCTCTTTCGAAGTACGAGGGTTTCGGAAGAAAACTCATCTGTTACAAACACATTTCATTTTTTAACTTATTTCAACTCAAGACTTTGTGTGCATTCATTATGCACCATTCAAAGCCACATACTAAAATTTCAAACCTTTCTAAATTCATTTGTTATTTTTCATGTATTTAATGATTTATTTTGAGCTAATGACCCTGAAATTGTAACGCACTACAAATGAACTCGGAAAATGTTGAAACTTGGCATGGTATGATCTTTTGACCCACAAAACATGTGTGCAAAAGTTGACAGGGTTACGGAAAAAACTGGATGCATTTCGTGTACAACCTAGAACATCTCTTTCGAAGTACGAGGGTTTTAGACGAAAACTCATCTGTTACAAAGGCATTTTATTTTTTTAACTTATTTCAACTCAAGACTTTGTGTGCGTTCATTATACACCATTCAAAGCCACATACTAAAATTTCAAACCTTTCTAAGTTCATTTGCTATTTTTCATGTATTTAATGATTTATTTTGAGCTAAATGACCCTGAAATTGTAAAGCACTACAAATGAACTCAGAAAAGGTTGAAACTTGGCATGGTATTATCATTTGACCCAAATAACATGTGTGAAAAAGATGAGAGGGTGAAGGCAACAACTGGATGCACTTCGTGTACAAACTGGACCATCTCTTTCGAAGTACGAGGGTTTCGGAAGAAAACTCATCTGTTACAAACGCATTTCATTTTTTAACTTATTTCAACTCAAGACTTTGTGTGCATTCATTATGCACCATTCAAAGCCACATACTAAAATTTCAAACCTTTCTAAATTCATTTGTTATTTTTCATGTATTTAATGATTTATTTTGAGCTAATGACCTTGAAATTGTAACGCACTACAAATGAACTCGGAAAATGTTGAAACTTGGCATGGTATGATCTTTTGACCCACAAAACATGTGTGCAAAAGTTGACAGGGTTACGGAAAAAACTGGATGCATTTCGTGTACAACCTAGAATATCTCTTTCGAAGTACGAGGGTTTTAGACGAAAACTCATCTGTTACAAAGGCATTTTATTTTTTTAACTTATTTCAACTCAAGACTTTGTGTGCGTTCATTATACACCATTCAAAGCCACATACTAAAATTTCAAACCTTTCTAAGTTCATTTGCTATTTTTCATGTATTTAATGATTTATTTTGAGCTAAATGACCCTGAAATTGTAAAGCACTACAAATGAACTCAGAAAAGGTTGAAACTTGGCATGGTATCATCATTTGACCCACAAAACATGTGTGCAAAAGTTGAGAGGGTTATGGGAAAAACTGCATGCACTTCGTGTACAAACTTGACCATCTCTTTCGAAGTATACGAGTGTTTCAGACAAAAACCCATCTGCTACAAAGGGATTTCATTTTTTTAAATTATTTCAACTCAAGACTTTTTGTGTATTCATTATGCACCATTCAAAGCCACATACTAAAATTTCAAACCTTTCTAAATTCATTTGCTATTTTTCATGCATTTAATGGTTTATTTTGAGCTAAATTCCCTTGAAATTGTAAAGCACTACAAATGAACTCAGAAAAGGTTGAAACTTGGGATGGTATCATCATTTGACCCACATAACATGTGTGAAAAAGTTGATAGGGTTACGGCAAAAACTGGATGCACTTTCTGTAAAAACTGGACCATCTCTTTCGAAGTACGAGGGTTTCAAACGAAAACTCATCTGTTACAAAGGCATTTAATTTTTTTAAACTTATTTCAACTCAATAATTTTTGTGCATTCATTATGCACCATTCAAAGAAACATACTAAAACTTCAAACCTTTCTAATTTCATTTGCTATTTTTCATGCATTTAATGGTTTATTTTGAGCTAAATGACCCTGAAATTGTAAAGCACAACAAATGAACTCAGAAAACGTTGAAACTTGGCATGCTATCATCATTAGACCCAAATAAGATGTGTGCAAAAGATGAGAGGGTGAAGGCAACAACTGGATGCACTTTGTGTACAAACTGGGCCATCTTTTTCGAAGTACGAGGGTTTCAGAGGAAAACTCATCTGTTACAAAGGCATTTCAATTTTTTTAACTTATTTCAACTCAAGATTTTGTCTGCATTCATTATGCACCATTCAAAGCCACATACTAAAATTTCAAACATTTCTAAATTCATTTGCTATTTTTCATGTATTTAATGATTTATTTTGAGCTAAATGACCCTAAAATTGTAAAGCACTACAAATGAACTCAGAAAAGGTTGAAACTTGGCATGGTATCATCATTTGACCCACAAAACATGTGTGCAAAAGTTGAGAGGGTTACGGGAAAAACTGCATGCACTTCGTGTACAAACTAGACCATCTCTTTCGAAGTATACGAGGGTTTCAGACAAAAACTCATGTGCTACAAAGGGATTTCATTATTTTAACTTATTTCAACTCAAGAATTTTTGTGCATTCATTATGCACCATTCAAAGACACATACTAAAATTTCAAACCTTTCTAAGTTCATTTGTTATTTTTCATGCATTTAATGGTTTATTTTGAGCTAAATGACCCTGAAATTGTAAAGCACTACAAATGAACTCAAAAAAGGTTGAAACTTGGACAGGTATCATCATTTGACCCACAAAACATGTGTGCAAAAGTTTAGAGGGTTACGGGAAAAACTGCATGCACTTCGTGTACAAACTAGACCATCTCTTTCGAAGTATACGAGGGTTTCAGACAAAAACTCATCTGCTACAAAGGCATTTCATTTTTTTAACTTATTTCAACTCAAGACTTTGTGTCTATTAATTATGCATCATTCAAAGCCACATGCTAAAATTTCAAACTATTCTAAATTCATTTGCTATTTTTCATGTATTTAATGATTTATTTTGAGCTAAATGACCCTGAAATTGTAAAGCACTACAAATGAACTCAGAACAGGTTGAAACTTGGCATGGTATCATCATTTGACCAACAAAACATGTGTGCAAAAGTTGAGAGGGTTACGGGAAAAACTGCATGCACTTCGTGTACAAACTAGACCATCTCTTTCGAAGTATACGAGGGTTTCAGACAAAAACTCATGTGCTACAAAGGGATTTCATTATTTTAACTTATTTCAACTCAAGAATTTTTGTGCATTCATTATGCACCATTCAAAGACACATACTAAAATTTCAAACCTTTCTAAGTTCATTTGTTATTTTTCATGCATTTAATGGTTTATTTTGAGCTAAATGACCCTGAAATTGTAAAGCACTGCAAATGAACTCAAAAAAGGTTGAAACTTGGACAGGTATCATCATTTGACCCACAAAACATGTGTGCAAAAGTTGAGAGGGTTACGGGAAAAACTGCATGCACTTCGTGTACAAACTAGACCATCTCTTTCGAAGTATACGAGGGTTTCAGACAAAAACTCATCTGCTACAAAGGCATTTCATTTTTTTAACTTATTTCAACTCAAGACTTTGTGTCTATTAATTATGCACCATTCAAAGCCACATGCTAAAATTTCAAACCTTTCTAAATTCATTTGCTATTTTTCATGTATTTAATGATTTATTTTGAGCTAAATGACCCTTAAATTGTAAAGCACTACAAATGAACTCAGAACAGGTTGAAACTTGGCATGGTATCATCATTAGACCAACAAAACATGTGTGCAAAAGTTGAGAGGGTTACGGGAAAAACTGCATGCACTTCGTGTACAAACTAGACCATCTCTTTCGAAGTATACGAGGGTTTCAGAAAAAAACTCATCTGCTACAAAGGGATTTCATTATTTTAACTTATTTCAACTCACGAATTTTTTTGCATTCATTATGCACCATTCAAAGACACATACTAAAATTTCAAACCTTTCTAAGTTCATTCTCTATTTTTCATGCATTTAATGGTTTATTTTGAGCTATATGACCCTCAAATTGTAAAGCACTACAAATGAACTCAGAAAAGGTTGAAACTTGGCATGCTATCATCATTTGACCCACATAACATGTGTGAAAAAGTTGAGAGGGTTACGGCAAAAACTGGATGTACTTTCTGTACAAACTGGACCATCTCTTTCGAAGTAGGAGGGTTTCAGACGAAAACTCATCTGTTACAAAGGCATTTCATTTTTTTAACTTATTTCAACTCAAGACTTTTTGTGCAATTCATTATGCACCATTCAAAGCCACATACTAAAATGTCATACCTTTCTAATTTTATTTGCTATTACTCATGCATTTAATGGTTTATTTTGAGCTAAATGACCCTGAAATTGTAAAGCACTATAAATGAACTCAGAAAAGGTTGAAAGTTGGCATGGTATCATCATTTGACCCAAATAACATGTGTGCACAAGAGGAGAGGGTGACGGAAAAAACTGGATGCACTTCGTGTACAAACCGGACCATCTCTTTCGAAGTACGAGGGTTTTAGAGGAAAACTCATCTGTTACAAAGGCATTTCATTTTTTAACTTATTTCAACTCAAGACTTTGTGTGCATTCATTATGCACCATTCAAAGCCACATAGTAAAAATTCAAACCTTTCTAAATTCATGTGCTATTTTTCATGTATTTAATGATTTATTTTGAGCTAAATGACCCTGAAATTGTAAAGCACTACAAATGAACTCAGAAAAGGTTGAAACTTGGCATGGTATCATCATTTGACCCAAATAACATGTGTGCAAAAGATGAGAGGGTGAAGGCAAAAACTGGATGCACTTCGTGTACAAACTGGACCATCTCTCTCGAACTACGAGGGTTTCAGAGGAAAACTCATCTGTTACAAAGGGATTTCATTTTTTTTAACTTATTTCTACTCAAGACTTTGTGTGCATTCATTATGCACCATTCAAAGCCACATACTAAAATTTCAAACCTTTCTAAGTTCATTTGCTATTTTTCATGTATTTAATGATTAATTTTGAGCTAAATGACCCTGAAATTGTAAAGAACTACAAATGAACTCAGAAAAGGTTGAAACTTGGCATGGTATCATCATTTGACCCACAAAACATGTGTGCAAAAGTTGAGAGGGTTATGGGAAAAACTGCATGCACTTCGTGTACAAACTTGACCATCTCTTTCGAAGTATACGAGTGTTTCAGACAAAAACCCATCTGCTACAAAGGGATTTCATTTTTTTAAATTATTTCAACTCAAGACTTTTTGTGTATTCATTATGCACCATTCAAAGCCACATACTAAAATTTCAAACCTTTCTAAATTCATTTGCTATTTTTCATGCATTTAATGGTTTATTTTGAGCTAAATTCCCTTGAAATTGTAAAGCACTACAAATGAACTCAGAAAAGGTTGAAACTTGGGATGGTATCATCATTTGACCCACATAACATGTGTGAAAAAGTTGATAGGGTTACGGCAAAAACTGGATGCACTTTCTGTAAAAACTGGACCATCTCTTTCGAAGTACGAGGGTTTCAAACGAAAACTCATCTGTTACAAAGGCATTTAATTTTTTTAAACTTATTTCAACTCAATAATTTTTGTGCATTCATTATGCACCATTCAAAGAAACATACTAAAACTTCAAACCTTTCTAATTTCATTTGCTATTTTTCATGCATTTAATGGTTTATTTTGAGCTAAATGACCCTGAAATTGTAAAGCACAACAAATGAACTCAGAAAACGTTGAAACTTGGCATGCTATCATCATTAGACCCAAATAAGATGTGTGCAAAAGATGAGAGGGTGAAGGCAACAACTGGATGCACTTTGTGTACAAACTGGGCCATCTTTTTCGAAGTACGAGGGTTTCAGAGGAAAACTCATCTGTTACAAAGGCATTTCAATTTTTTTAACTTATTTCAACTCAAGATTTTGTCTGCATTCATTATGCACCATTCAAAGCCACATACTAAAATTTCAAACATTTCTAAATTCATTTGCTATTTTTCATGTATTTAATGATTTATTTTGAGCTAAATGACCCTAAAATTGTAAAGCACTACAAATGAACTCAGAAAAGGTTGAAACTTGGCATGGTATCATCATTTGACCCACAAAACATGTGTGCAAAAGTTGAGAGGGTTACGGGAAAAACTGCATGCACTTCGTGTACAAATTAGACCATCTCTTTCGAAGTATACGAGGGTTTCAGACAAAAACTCATGTGCTACAAAGGGATTTCATTATTTTAACTTATTTCAACTCAAGAATTTTTGTGCATTCATTATGCACCATTCAAAGACACATACTAAAATTTCAAACCTTTCTAAGTTCATTTGTTATTTTTCATGCATTTAATGGTTTATTTTGAGCTAAATGACCCTGAAATTGTAAAGCACTACAAATGAACTCAAAAAAGGTTGAAACTTGGACAGGTATCATCATTTGACCCACAAAACATGTGTGCAAAAGTTTAGAGGGTTACGGGAAAAAATGCATGCACTTCGTATACAAACTAGACCATCTCTTTCGAAGTATACGAGGGTTTCAGACAAAAACTCATCTGCTACAAAGGCATTTCATTTTTTTAACTTATTTCAACTCAAGACTTTGTGTCTATTAATTATGCATCATTCAAAGCCACATGCTAAAATTTCAAACTATTCTAAATTCATTTGCTATTTTTCATGTATTTAATGATTTATTTTGAGCTAAATGACCCTGAAATTGTAAAGCACTACAAATGAACTCAGAACAGGTTGAAACTTGGCATGGTATCATCATTTGACCAACAAAACATGTGTGCAAAAGTTGAGAGGGTTACGGGAAAAACTGCATGCACTTCGTGTACAAACTAGACCATCTCTTTCGAAGTATACGAGGGTTTCAGACAAAAACTCATGTGCTACAAAGGGATTTCATTATTTTAACTTATTTCAACTCAAGAATTTTTGTGCATTCATTATGCACCATTCAAAGACACATACTAAAATTTCAAACCTTTCTAAGTTCATTTGTTATTTTTCATGCATTTAATGGTTTATTTTGAGCTAAATGACCCTGAAATTGTAAAGCACTGCAAATGAACTCAAAAAAGGTTGAAACTTGGACAGGTATCATCATTTGACCCACAAAACATGTGTGCAAAAGTTGAGAGGGTTACGGGAAAAACTGCATGCACTTCGTGTACAAACTAGACCATCTCTTTCGAAGTATACGAGGGTTTCAGACAAAAACTCATCTGCTACAAAGGCATTTCATTTTTTTAACTTATTTCAACTCAAGACTTTGTGTCTATTAATTATGCACCATTCAAAGCCACATGCTAAAATTTCAAACCTTTCTAAATTCATTTGCTATTTTTCATGTATTTAATGATTTATTTTGAGCTAAATGACCCTTAAATTGTAAAGCACTACAAATGAACTCAGAACAGGTTGAAACTTGGCATGGTATCATCATTAGACCAACAAAACATGTGTGCAAAAGTTGAGAGGGTTACGGGAAAAACTGCATGCACTTCGTGTACAAACTAGACCATCTCTTTCGAAGTATACGAGGGTTTCAGAAAAAAACTCATCTGCTACAAAGGGATTTCATTATTTTAACTTATTTCAACTCACGAATTTTTTTGCATTCATTATGCACCATTCAAAGACACATACTAAAATTTCAAACCTTTCTAAGTTCATTCTCTATTTTTCATGCATTTAATGGTTTATTTTGAGCTATATGACCCTCAAATTGTAAAGCACTACAAATGAACTCAGAAAAGGTTGAAACTTGGCATGCTATCATCATTTGACCCACATAACATGTGTGAAAAAGTTGAGAGGGTTACGGCAAAAACTGGATGTACTTTCTGTACAAACTGGACCATCTCTTTCGAAGTAGGAGGGTTTCAGACGAAAACTCATCTGTTACAAAGGCATTTCATTTTTTTAACTTATTTCAACTCAAGACTTTTTGTGCAATTCATTATGCACCATTCAAAGCCACATACTAAAATGTCATACCTTTCTAATTTTATTTGCTATTACTCATGCATTTAATGGTTTATTTTGAGCTAAATGACCCTGAAATTGTAAAGCACTATAAATGAACTCAGAAAAGGTTGAAAGTTGGCATGGTATCATCATTTGACCCAAATAACATGTGTGCACAAGAGGAGAGGGTGACGGAAAAAACTGGATGCACTTCGTGTACAAACCGGACCATCTCTTTCGAAGTACGAGGGTTTTAGAGGAAAACTCATCTGTTACAAAGGCATTTCATTTTTTAACTTATTTCAACTCAAGACTTTGTGTGCATTCATTATGCACCATTCAAAGCCACATAGTAAAAATTCAAACCTTTCTAAATTCATGTGCTATTTTTCATGTATTTAATGATTTATTTTGAGCTAAATGACCCTGAAATTGTAAAGCACTACAAATGAACTCAGAAAAGGTTGAAACTTGGCATGGTATCATCATTTGACCCAAATAACATGTGTGCAAAAGATGAGAGGGTGAAGGCAAAAACTGGATGCACTTCGTGTACAAACTGGACCATCTCTCTCGAACTACGAGGGTTTCAAAGGAAAACTCATGTGTTACAAAGGCATTTCATTTTTTTAACTTATTTCAACTCAAGACTTTGTGTGCATTCATTATGTACCATTCAGAGCCACATACTAAAATTTCAAAACTTTCTAAATTCATTTGCTATTTTTCATGGATTTAATGATTTATTTTGAGCTAAATGACCTTGAAATTGTAAAGCACTACAAATGAACTCAAAAAAGGTTGAAACTTGGAATGGTATCATCATTTGACCCACAAAACATGTTTGCAAAAGTTGAGAGGGTTACGGGAAAAACTGCATGCA
This sequence comes from Bromus sterilis, assembly GCA_950022295.1. Lineage (NCBI taxonomy): Eukaryota > Viridiplantae > Streptophyta > Magnoliopsida > Poales > Poaceae > Bromus > Bromus sterilis. Next base: position 148,664,580 of record OX465596.1, on the reverse strand, counting down.
CTTCGTGTACAAACTAGACCATCTCTTTCGAAGTATACGAGGGTTTCAGACAAAAACTCATCTGCTACAAAGGCATTTCATTTTTTTAACTTATTTCAACTCAAGACTTTGTGTGCATTAATTATGCACCATTCAAAGCCACATATTAAAATTTCAAACCTTTCTAAATTCATTTTCTATTCGTATATTGAATGATTTATTTTGAGCTAAATGACCCTGAAATTGTAAAGCACTACAAATGAACTCAGAAAAGGTTGAAACTTGGCAAAGTATCATCATTTGAACCACATAACATGTGTGCAAAAGTTGAGAGGGTTACGGAAAAAACTGGATGCATTTCGTGTACAAACTAGACCATCTCTTTCGAAGTACGAGGGTTTCAGACGAAAACTTATCTATTACAAAGGCATTTCATTTTTTTTAAATTATTTCAACTCAAGACTTTTTGTGCATTCATTATGCACCATTCAAATCCACATAATAAAATTTCAAACCTTTCTAAATTCATTTGTTATTTTCCATGCATCTAATGGTTTATTTTGAGCTAAATGACCTTTAAATTGTAAAGCACTACAAATGAACTCATAAAAGGTTGAAACTTGGCAAAGTATCATCATTTGAACCACATAACATGTGTGCAAAAGTTGAGAGGGTTACGGAAAAAACTGGATGCATTTCGTGTACAAACTAGACTATCTCTTTCGAAGTACGAGGGTTTCAGACGAAAACTTATCTATTACAAAGGCATTTCATTTTTTTTAACTTATTTCAACTCAAGACTTTTTGTGCATTCATTATCTACCATTCAAAGGAACATACTAAAATTTCAAACCTTTCTAAATTCATTTGCTATTTTTCATGTATTTAATGATTTATTTTGAGCTAAATGACCCTGAAATTGTAAAGCACTACAAATGAACTCAAGACTTTGTGTGCATTCATTATGCACCATTCAAAGCTACATACTAAAATTTCAAACCTTTCTAAATTCATTTGTTATTTTTCATGTATTTAATGATTTATTTTGAGCTAAATGAGCCTGAAATTTTAACGCACTACAAATGAACTCAGAAAATGTTGAAACTTGGCATGGTATGATCTTTTGACCCACAAAACATGTGTGCAAAAGTTGACAGGGTTACGGAAAAAATTGGATGCATTTCGTGTACAACCTAGAACATCTCTTTTGAAGTACGAGGTTTTCAGAGGAAAACTCATCTGGTACAAAGGCATTTCATTTTTTTAACTTATTTCTACTCAAGACTTTGTGTGCATTCATTATGCACCATTCAAAGCCACATACTAAAATTTCAAACCTTTCTAAATTCATTTGCTATTTTTCATGTATTTAATGATTAATTTTGAGCTAAATGACCCTGAAATTGTAAAGCACTACAAATGAACTCAGAAAAGGTTGAATCTTGGCATGGTATCATCATTTGACCCACAAAACATGTATGCAAAAGTTGAGAGGTTTACGGCAAAAACTGGATGCACTTTCTGTACAAACTGGACCATCTTTTTCGAAGTACGAGGGTTTCAAACGAAAACTCATCTGTTACAAAGTCATTTAATTTTTTTAAACTTATTTCAACTCAAGACTTTTTGTGCATTCATTATGCACCATTCAAAGCAACATACTAAAACTTCAAACCTTTCTAATTTCATTTGCTATTTTTCATGCATTTAATGGTTTATTTTGAGCTAAATGACCCTGAAATTGTAAAGCACAACAAATGAACTCAGAAAAGGTTGAAACTTGGCATGGTATCATCATTTGATACAAATAACATGTGTGCAAAAGATGAGAGGGTGAAGGCAACAACTGGATGCACTTTGTGTACAAACTGGACCATCTCTTTCGAAGTACGAGGGTTTCAGAGGAAAACTCATCTGTTACAAAGGCATTTCAAATTTTTTAACTTATTTCAACTCAAGACTTTGTGTGCATTCAATATGCACCATTCAAAGCCACATACTAAAATTTTAAACCATTCTAAATTCATTTGCTATTTTTCATGTATTTAATGATTTATTTTGAGCTAAATGACCCTGAAATTGTAAAGCACTCCAAATGAACTCAGAAAAGGTTGAAACTTGGCATGGTATCATTATTCGACCCACAAAACATGTGTGCAAAAGTTGAGAGGGTTACGGGAAAAACTGCATGCACTTCGTGTACAAACTAGACCATCTCTTTCGAAGTATACGAGGGTTTCAGACAAAAACTCATCTGCTACAAAGGGATTTCATTATTTTAACTTATTTCAACTCACGAATTTTTGTGCATTCATTATGCACCATTCAAAGACACATACTAAAATTTCAAACCTTTCTAAGTTCATTTGCTATTTTTCATGCATTTAATGGTTTATTTTGAGCTAAATTACCGTGAAATTGTAAAGCACCACAAATGAACTCAGAAAAGGTTGAAACTTGGCATGCTATGGTCATTTGACCGACATAACATGTGTGAAAAAGTTGAGAGGGTTACGGCAAAAACTGGATGCACTTTATGTACAAACTGGACCATCTTTTTCGAAGTACGAGGGTTTCAAACGAAAACTCATCTGTTACAAAGGCATTTAATTTTTTTAAACTTATTTCAACTCAAGACTTTTTGTGCATTCATTATGCACCATTCAAAGCAACATACTAAAACTTCAAACCTTTCTAATTTCATTTGCTATTTTTCATGCATATAATGGTTTATTTTGAGCTAAATGACCTTGAAATTGTAAAGCACAACAAATGAACTCAGAAAAGGTTGAAACTTGGCATGGTATCATCATTTGATACAAATAACATGTGTGCAAAAGATGAGAGGGTGAAGGCAACAACTGGATGCACTTTGTGTACAAACTGGACCATCTCTTTCGAAGTACGAGGGTTTCAGAGGAAAACTCATCTGTTACAAAGGCATTTCAAATTTTTTAACTTATTTCAACTCAAGACTTTGTGTGCATTCAATATGCACCATTCAAAGCGACATACTAAAATTTTAAACCATTCTAAATTCATTTGCTATTTTTCATGTATTTAATGATTTATTTTGAGCTAAATGACCCTGAAATTGTAAAGCACTCCAAATGAACTCAGAAAAGGTTGAAACTTGGCATGGTATCATTATTTGACCCACAAAACATGTGTGCAAAAGTTGAGAGGGTTACGGGAAAAACTGCATGCACTTCGTGTACAAACTAGACCATCTCTTTCGAAGTATACGAGGGTTTCAGACAAAAACTCATCTGCTACAAAGGGATTTCATTATTTTAACTAATTTCAACTCACGAATTTTTTTGCATTCATTATGCACCATTCAAAGACACATACTAAAATTTCAAACCTTTCTAAGTTCATTTGCTATTTTTCATGCATTTAATGGTTTATTTTGAGCTAAAATACCCTGAAATTGTAAAGCACCACAAATGAACTCAGAAAAGGTTGAAACTTGGCATGCTATGATCATTTGACCGACATAACATGTGTGAAAAAGTTGAGAGGGTTACGGCAAAAACTGGATGCACTTTCTGTACAAACTGGACCATCTTTTTCGAAGTACGAGGGTTTCAAACGAAAACTCATCTGTTACAAAGGCATTTAATTTTTTTAAACTTATTTCAACTCAAGACTTTTTGTGCATTCATTATGCACCATTCAAAGCAACATACTAAAACTTCAAACCTTTCTAATTTCATTTGCTATTTTTCATGCATTTAATGGTTTATTTTGAGCTAAATGACCCTGAATTGTAAAGCACAACAAATGAACTCAGAAAAGGTTGAAACTTGGCATGGTATCATCATTTGATACAAATAACATGTGTGCAAAAGATGAGAGGGTGAAGGCAACAACTGGATGCACTTTGTGTACAAACTGGACCATCTCTTTCGAAGTACGAGGGTTTCAGAGGAAAACTCATCTGTTACAAAGGCATTTCAAATTTTTTAACTTATTTCAACTCAAGACTTTGTGTGCATTCAATATGCACCATTCAAAGCCACATACTAAAATTTCAAACCTTTCTAAATTCATTTGCTATTTTTCATGCATTTAATGGTTTATTTTGAGCTAAATTACCCTGAAATTGTAAAGCACTACAAATGAACTGATAAAAGGTTGAAACTTGGCATGGTATCATCATTTGACCCACATAACATGTGTGAAAAAGTTGAGAGGGTTACGGCAAAAACTGGATGCACTTTCTGTACAAACTGGACCATCTCTTTCGAAGTACGAGGGTTTCAAACGAAAACTCATCTGTTACAAAGGCATTTAATTTTTTTAAACTTATTTCAACTCAAGACTTTTTGTGCATTCATTATGCACCATTCAAAGCAACATACTAAAACTTCAAACCTTTCTAATTTCATTTGCTATTTTTCATGCATTTAATGGTTTATTTTGAGCTAAATGACCCTGAAATTGTAAAGCACAACAAATGAACTCAGAAAAGGTTGAAACTTGGCATGGTATCATCATTTGATACAAATAACATGTGTGCAAAAGATGAGAGGGTGAAGGCAACAACTAGATGCACTTTGTGTACAAACTGGACCATCTCTTTCGAAGTACGAGGGTTTCAGAGGAAAACTCATCTGTTACAAAGGCATTTCAAATTTTTTAACTTATTTCAACTCAAGACTTTGTGTGCATTCATTATGCACCATTCAAAGCCACATACTAAAATTTTAAACCTTTCTAAATTCATTTGCTATTTTTCATGTATTTAATGATTTATTTTGAGCTAAATGACCCTGAAATTGTAAAGCACTCCAAATGAACTCAGAAAAGGTTGAAACTTGGCATGGTATCATTATTTGACCCACAAAACATGTGTGCAAAAGTTGAGAGGGTTACGGGAAAAACTGCATGCACTTCGTGTACAAACTAGACCATCTCTTTCGAAGTATACGAGGGTTTCAGACAAAAACTCATCTGCTACAAAGGGATTTCATTATTTTAACTTATTTCAACTCACGAATTTTTGTGCATTCATTATGCACCATTCAAAGACACATACTAAAATTTCAAACCTTTCTAAGTTCATTTGCTATTTTTCATGCATTTAATGGTTTATTTTGAGCTAAAATACCCTGAAATTGTAAAGCACCACAAATGAACTCAGAAAAGGTTGAAACTTGGCATGCTATGATCATTTGACCGACATAACATGTGTGAAAAAGTTGAGAGGGTTACGGCAAAAACTGGATGCACTTTCTGTACAAACTGGACCATCTTTTTCGAAGTACGAGGGTTTCAAACGAAAACTCATCTGTTACAAAGGCATTTAATTTTTTTATACTTATTTCAACTCAAGACTTTTTGTGCATTCATTATGCACCATTCAAAGCAACATACTAAAACTTCAAACCTTTCTAATTTCATTTGCTATTTTTCATGCATTTAATGGTTTATTTTGAGCTAAATGACCCTGAAATTGTAAAGCACAACAAATGAACTCAGAAAAGGTTGAAACTTGGCATGGTATCATCATTTGATACAAATAACATGTGTGCAAAAGATGAGAGGGTGAAGGCAACAACTGGATGCACTTTGTGTACAAACTGGACCATCTCTTTCGAAGTACGAGGGTTTCAGAGGAAAACTCATCTGTTACAAAGGCATTTCAAATTTTTTAACTTATTTCAACTCAAGACTTTGTGTGCATTCATTATGCACCATTCAAAGCCACATACTAAAATTTTAAACCTTTCTAAATTCATTTGCTATTTTTCATGTATTTAATGATTTATTTTGAGCTAAATGACCCTGAAATTGTAAAGCACTCCAAATGAACTCAGAAAAGGTTGAAACTTGGCATGGTATCATTATTTGACCCACAAAACATGTGTGCAAAAGTTGAGAGGGTTACGGGAAAAACTGCATGCACTTCGTGTACAAACTAGACCATCTCTTTCGAAGTATACGAGGGTTTCAGACAAAAACTCATCTGCTACAAAGGGATTTCATTATTTTAACTTATTTCAACTCAAGACTTTGTGTCCATTCATTATGCACCATTCAAAGACACATACTAAAATTTCAAACCTTTCTAAGTTCATTTTCTATTCGTATATTGAATGATTTATTTTGAGCTAAATGACCCTGAAATTTTAACGCACTACAACTGAACTCAGAAAATGTTGAAACTTGGCATGGTATGACCTTTTCACCAACAAAACATGTGTGCAAAAGTTGACAGGGTTACGGAAAAACTGGATGCATTTCGTGTACAACCTAGAACATCTCTTTCGAAGTACGAGGGTTTTAGACGAAAACTCGTCTGTTACAAAAGCATTTTATTTTTTTAACTTATTTCAACTCAAGACTTTGTGTGCGTTCATTATACACCATTCAAAGCCACATACTAAAATTTCAAACCTTTCTAAGTTCATTTGCTATTTTTCATGTATTTAATGATTTATTTTGAGCTAAATGACCCTGAAATTGTAAAGCACTACAAATGAACTCAGAAAAGGTTGAAACTTGGCATGGTATTATCATTTGACCCAAATAACATGTGTGAAAAAGATGAGAGGGTGAAGGCAACAACTGGATGCACTTCGTGTACAAACTGGACCATCTCTTTCGAAGTACGAGGGTTTCAGAGGAAAACTCATCTGTTACAAAGGCATTTCATTTTTTTAACTTATTTCTACTCAAGACTCTGTGTGCATTCATTATGCACCATTCAAAGCCACATACTAAAATTTCAAACCTTTCTAAATTCATGTGCTATTTTTCATGTATTTAATGATTAATTTTGAGCTAAATGACCCTGAAATTGTAAATCACTACAAATGAACTCAGAAAAGGTTGAAACTTGGCATGGTATCATCATTTGACCCACAAAACATGTGTGCAAAAGTTGAGAGGGTTATGGAAAAAACTGCATGCACTTCGTGTAGAAACTAGACCATCTCTTTCGAAGTATACGAGGGTTTCAGACAAAAACTCATCTGCTACAACGGGATTTCATTTTTTTTAATTATTTCAACTCCATACTTTTTGTGCATTCATTATGTACCATTCAAAGCCACATACTAAAATTTCAAACCTTTCTAAATTCATTTGCTATTTTTCATGCATTTAATGGTTTATTTTGAGCTAAATGACCCTGAAATTGTAAAGCACTACAAATGAACCGAGAAAAGGTTGAAACTTGGCATGGTATCATCATTTGACCCACATAACATGTGTGAAAAAGTTGAGAGGGTTACGGCAAAAACTGGATGCACTTTCTGTACAAACTGGACCATCTCTTTGAAAGTACGAGGGTTTCAAACGAAAACTCATGTGTTACAAAGGCATTTAATTTTTTTTAAACTTATTTCAACTCAAGACTTTTTGTGCATTCATTATGCACCATTCAAAGTAACATACTAAAACTTCAAACCTTTCTAATTTTATTTGCTATTTTTCATGCATTTAATGCTTTATTTTGAGCTAAATGACCCTGAAATTGTAAAGCACAACAAATGAAATCAGAAAAGGTTGAAACTTGCCATGGTATCATCATTTGACCGAAATAACATGTGCGCAAAAGATGAGAGGGTGAAGGCAACAACTGGATGCACTTTGTGTACAAACTGGACCATCTCTTTCGAAGTACGAGGGTTTCAGAGGAAAACTCATCTGTTACAAAGGCATTTCAATTTTTTTAACTTATTTCAACTCAAGACTTTGTGTGCATTCATTATGCACCATTCAAAGCCACATACTAAAATTTCAAACCTTTCTAAATTAATTTGTTATTTTTCATGTATTTAATGATATATTTTGAGCTAAATGAACCTGAAATTGTAAAGCACTACAAATGAACTCAGAAAAGGTTGAAACTTGGCATGTTATCATCATTTGAACCACAAAACATGTGTGCAAAAGTTGAGAGGGTTACGGGAAAAACTTCATGCACTTCGTGTACAAACTAGACCATCTCTTTCGAAGTATACGAGGGTTTCAGACAAAAACTCCTCTACTACTAAGGGATTTAATTATTTTAACTTATTTCAACTCAAGATTTTTTGTGCATTCATTATGCACCATTCAAAGACACATACTAAAATTTCAAACCTTTCTATGTTCATTTGTTATTTTTCATGCATTTAATGGTTTATTTTGAGCTAAATGACCCTGAAATTGTAAAGCACTACAAATGAACTCAGAAAAGGTTAAAACTTGGACTGGTATCATCATTTGACCCACAAAACATGTGTGCAAAAGTTGAGAGGGTTACGGGAAAAACTGCATGCACTTCTTGTACAAACTAGACCATCTCTTTCGAAGTATACGAGGGTTTCAGACAAAAACTCATTTGCTACAAAGGCATTTCATTTTTTCAACTTATTTCAACTCAAGACTTTGTGTCCATTAATTATGCACCATTCAAAGTCACATATTAAAATTTCAAACCTTTCTAAATTCATTTTCTATTCGTATATTGAATGATTTATTTTGAGCTAAATGACCCTGAAATTATAAAGCACGACAAATGAACTCAGAAAAGGTTGAGACTTGGCAAAGTATCATCATTTGAACCATATAACATGTATTCAAAAGTTGAGAAGGTTACGGAAAAAACTGGATGCATTTCGTGTACAAACTAGACCATCTCTTTCGAAGTACGAGGGTTTCAGACAAAAACTTATCCATTACAAAGGCATTTCATTTTTTTAAGCTTATTTCAACTCAAGAATTTTTGTGCATTCATTATGCACCGTTCAAATCCACATACTAAAATTTCAAACCTTTCTAAATTCATTTGCTATTTTTCATGCATCTAATGGTTTATTTTGAGCTAAATGACCTTGAAATTGTAAAGCACTACAAATGAACTCAGAAAAGGTTGAAACTGGACATGGTATCATCATTTGACCCAAATAACATGTGTGCAAAAGATGAGAAGGTGAAGGCAAAAACTGGATGCACTTCGTGTACAAACTGGACCATCTCTTTCGAAGTACGAGGGTTTCGGAGGAAAACTCATCTGTTACAAACGCATTTCATTTTTTAACTTATTTCAACTCAAGACTTTGTGTGCATTCATTATGCACCATTCAAAGCCACATACTAAAATTTCAAACCTTTCTAAATTCATTTGTTATTTTTCATGTATTTAATGATTAATTTTGAGCTAAATGACCCTAAAATTTTAACGCACGACAAATGAACTCAGAAAATGTTAAAACTTGGCATGGTATGATCTTTTGACCCACAAAACATGTGTGCAAAAGTTGACAGGGTTACGGAAAAAACTGCATGCATTTCGTGTACAAGCTAGAACATCTCTTTCGAAGTACGAGGGTTTTAGACGAAAACTCATCTGTTACAAAGGCATTTTATTTTTTTAACATATTTCAACTCAAGACTTTGTGTGAATTCATTATACACCATTCAAAGCCACATACTAAAATTTCAAACCTTTCTAAGTTCAATTGCTATTTTTCATGTATTTAATGATTTATTTTCAGCTAAATGACCCTGAAATTGTAAAGCACTACAAATGAACTCAGAAAAGGTTGAAACTTGGCATGGTATCATCATTTGACCCAAATAATATGTGTGAAAAAGATGAGAGGGTGAAGGCAACAACTGGATGCACTTCGTGTACAAACTGGACCATCTCTTTCGAAGTACGAGGGTTTCAGAGGAAAACTCATCTGTTACAAAGGCATTTCATTTTTTTAACTTATTTCTACTCAAGACTTTGTGTGCATTCATTATGCACCATTCAAAGCCACATAATAAAATTTCAAACCTTTTCTAAATTCATTTGCTATTTTTCATGTATTTAATGATTAATTTTGAGCTAAATGACCCTGAAATTGTAAAGCACTACAAATGAACTCAGAAAAGGTTGAAACTTGGCATGGTATCATCATTTGACCCACAAAACATGTGTGCAAAAGTTGAGAGGGTTATGGGAAAAACTGCATGCACTTCGTGTAAAAACTAGACCATCTCTTTCGAAGTATACGAGGGTTTCACACAAAAACTCATCTGCTACAAAGGGATTTCATTTTTTTAAAATTTTTTCAACTCAAGACTTCTTATGCATTCATTATGCACCATTCAAAGACACATACGAAAATGTCAAACCTTTCAAAATTCATTTGCTATTTTTCATGCATTTAATGGTTTATTTTGAGCTAAATGACCCTGAAATTGTAAAGCACTACAAATGAACTCAGAAAAGGTTCAAACATGGCATGGTATCATCATTTGACCCACATAACATGTTTGAAAAAGTTGAGAGGGTTACGGCACAAACTGGATGCACTTTCTGTACAAACTGGACCATCTCTTTCGAAGTACGAGGGTTTCAGAGGAAAACTCATCTGTTACAAAGGCATTTCATTTTTTTTAACTTATTTCTACTCAAGACTTTGTGTGCATTCATTATGCACCATTCAAAGCCACATAATAAAATTTCAAACCTTTTCTAAATTCATTTGCTATTTTTCATGTATTTAATGATTAATTTTGAGCTAAATGACCCTGAAATTGTAAAGCACTACAAATGAACTCAGAAAAGGTTGAAACTTGGCATGGTATCATCATTTGACCCACAAAACATATGTGCAAAAGTTGAGAGGGTTATGGGAAAAACTGCATGCACTTCGTGTAAAAACTAGACCATCTCTTTCGAAGTATACGATGGTTTCAGACAAAAACTCATCTGCTACAAAGGGATTTCATTTTTTTTAATTATTTCAACTCCAGACTTTTTGTGCATTCATTATGCACCATTCAAAGCCACATACTAAAATTTCAAACCTTTCTAAATTCATGTGCTATTTTTCATGCATTTAATGGTTTATTTTGAACTAAATTACCCTGAAATTGTAAAGCACTACAAATGAACTGAGAAAAGGTTGAAACTTGGCATGGTATCATCATTTGACCCACATAACATGTGTGAAAAAGTTGAGAGGCTTACGGCAAAAACTGGATGCACTTTTTGTACAAACTGGACCATCTCTTTCGAAGTACGAGGGTTTCAAACGAAAACTCATCTGTTACAAAGGCATTTAATTTTTTTAAAACTTATATCAATTCAAGACTTTTTGTGCATTCATTATGCACCATTCATAGCAACATAGTAAAACTTCAAACCTTTCTAATTTTATTTGCTATTTTTCATGCATTTAATGGTTTATTTTGAGCTAAATGACCCTGAAATTGTAAAGCACAACAAATGAACTCAGAAAAGGTTGAAACTTGGCATGGTATCATCATTTGACCCAAATAACATGTGTGCAAAAGATTAGAGGGTGAAGGCAACAACTGGATGCACTTTGTGTACAAACTGGACCATCTCTTTCGAAGTACAAGGGTTTCAGAGGAAAACTCATCTGTTACAAAGGCATTTGAATTTTTTTAACTTATTTCAACTCAAGACTTTGTGTGTATTCATTATGCACGATTCAAAGCCACATACTAAAATTTCAAACCTTTCTAAATTCATTTGCTATTTTTCATGTATTTAATGATTTATTTTGAGCTAAATGACCCTGAAATTGTAAAGCACTACAAATGAACTCAGAAAAGGTTGAAACTTGGACTGGTATCATCATTTGACCCACAAAACATGTGTGCAAAAGTTGAGAGGGTTACGGGAAAAACTGCATGCACTTCGTGTACAAACTAGACCATCTCTTTCGAAGTATACGAGGGTTTCAGACAAAAACTCATCTGCTACAAAGGCATTTCATTTTTTTAACTTATTTCAACTCAAGACTTTGTGTCCATTAATTATGCACCATTCAAAGCCACATATTAAAATTTCAAACCTTTCTAAATTCATTTTCTATTCGTATATTGAATGATTTATTTTGAGCTAAATGACCCTGAAATTATAAAGCACGACAAATGAACTCAGAAAAGTTTGAAACTGGGCAAAGTATCATCATTTGAACCATATCACATGTGTTCAAAAGTTGAGAGGGTTACGGAAAAAACTGGATGCATTTCGTGTACAAACTAGACCATCTCTTTTGAAGTACGAGGGTTTCAGACGAAAACTTATCTATTACAAAGGCATTTCATTTTTTTAAACTTATTTCAACTCAAGACTTTTTGTGCATTCCTTATGCACCATTCAAATCCACATACTAAAATTTCAAACCTTTCTAAATTCATTTGCTATTTTTCATGCATCTAATGGTTTATTTTGAGCTAAATGACCTTGAAATTGTAAAGCACTACAAATGAACTCAGAAAAGGTTGAAACTTGGCATGGTATCATCATTTGACCCAAATAACATGTGTGCAAAAGATGAGAAGGTGAAGGCAACAACTGGATGCACTTCGTGTACAAACTGGACCATCTCTTTCGAAGTACGAGGGTTTCGGAGGAAAACTCATCTATTACAAACGCATTTCATTTTTTAACTTATTTCAACTCAAGACTTTGTGTGCATTCATTATGCACAATTCAAAGCCACATACTAAAATTTCAAACCTTTCTAAATTCATTTGTTATTTTTCATCTTTTTAATGATTAATTTTGAGCTAAACGCACTACAAATGAACTCAGAAAATGTTGAAACTTGGCATGGTATGATCTTTTGACCCAAAAAACATGTGTGCAAAAGTTGACAGGGTTACGGAAACAAGTGGACGCACTTCGTGTACAACCTAGAACATCTCTTTCGAAGTACGAGGGTTTTAGACGAAAACTCATCTGTTACAAAGGCATTTTATTTTTTTAACTTATTTCAACTCAAGACTTTGTGTGCATTCATTATACACCATTCAAAGCCACATACTAAAATTTCAAACCTTTCTAAGTTCATTTGCTATATTTCATGTATTTAATGATTTATTTTGAGCTAAATGACCCTGAAATTGTAAAGCACTACAAATGAACTCAGAAAAGGTTGAAACTTGGGATGGTATCATCATTTGACCCAAATAACATGTGTGAAAAAGATGAGAGGGTGAAGGAAACAAATGGATGCACTTCGTGTACAAACTGGACCATCTCTTTCGAAGTACGAGGGTTTCAGAGGAAAAATCATCTGTTACAAAGGCATTTCATTTTTTTAAACTTATTTCTACTCAAGACTTTGTGTGCATTCATTATGCACCATTCAAAGCCACATACTAAAATTTCAAACCTTTCTAAATTCATGTGCTATTTTTCAAGTATTTAATGATTAATTTTGAGCTAAATGACCCTGAAATTGTAAAGCACTACAAATGAACTCAGAAAAGGTTGAAACTTGGCACGGTATCATCATTTGACCCACAAAACATGTGTGCAAAAGTTGAGAGGGTTATGGGAAAAACTGCATGCACTTCGTGTACAAACTAGACCATCTCTTTCGAAGTATACGACGGTTTCAGACAAAAACTCATCTACTACAAAGGGATTTCATTTTTTTAAATTATTTCAACTCCAGACTTTTTGTGCATTCAATATGCACCATTCAAAGCCACATACTAAAATTTCAAACCTTTCTAAATTCATTTGCTATTTTTCATGCATTTAATGGTTTATTTTGAGCTAAATTACCCTGAAATTGTAAAGCACTACAAATGAACTGATAAAAGGTTGAAACTTGGCATGGTATCATCATTTGACCCACATAACATGTGTGAAAAAGTTGAGAGGGTTACGGCAAAAACTGGATGCACTTTCTGTACAAACTGGACCATCTCTTTCGAAGTACGAGGGTTTCAAACGAAAACTCATCTGTTACAAAGGCATTTAATTTTTTTAAAACTTATTTCAACTCAAGACTTTTTGTGCATTCATTATGCACCATTCAAAGCAACATACTAAAACTTCAAACCTTTCTTATTTTATTTGCTATTTTTCATGCATTTAATGGTTTATTTTGAGCTAAATGACCCTGAAATTGTAAAGCACTACAAATGAACACAGAAAAGGTTGAAACTTGGCATGGTATCATCATTTGACACAAATAACATGTGTGCAAAATATGAGAGGGTGAAGGCAACAACTGGATGCACTTTGTGTACAAACTGGACCATCTCTTTCGAAGTACGAGGGTTTCAGAGGAAAACTCATCTGTTACAAAGGCATTTCAATTTTTTTAACTTATTCCAACTCAAGACTTTGTGTGCATTTATTATGCACCATTCAAAGCCACATACTAAAATTTCAAACCATTCTAAATTCATTTGCTATTTTTCATCTATTTAATGATTTATTTTGAGCTAAATGACCCTGAAATTGTAAAGCACTACAAATGAACTCAGAAAAGGTTGAAACTTGGCATGGTATCATCATTTGACCCACAAAACATGTGTGCAAAAGTTGAGAGGGTTACGGGAAAAACTTCTTGCACTTCGTGTACAAACTAGACCATCTCTTTCAAGTATACGAGGGTTTCAGACAAAAACTCATCTGCTACAAAGGGATTTCATTATTTTAACTTATTTTAACTCAAGAATTTTGTGCATTCATTATGCACCATTCAAAGACACATACTAAAATTTCAAACCTTTCTAAGTTCATTTGTTATTTTTCATGAATTTAATGGTTTATTTTGAGCTATATGACCCTGAAATTGTAAAGCACTACAAATGAACTCAGAAAAGGTTGAAACTTGCCATGCTATCATCATTTGACCCAATTAACATGTGTGCAAAATATGAGAGGGTGAAGGCAACAACTGGATGAACTTCGTGTACAAACTGGACCATCTCTCTCGAAGTACGAGGGTTTTAGACGAAAACTCATCTGTTACAAAGGCATTTCATTTTTTTAACTTATTTCTACTCAAGACTTTGTGTGCATTCATTATGCACCATTCAAAGCCACATACTAAAATTTCAAACCTTTCTAAATTCATGTGCTATTTTTCATGTATTTAATGATTAATTTTGAGCTAAATGACCCTGAAATTGTAAAGCACTACAAATGAACTCAGAAAAGGTTGAAACTTGGCATGGTATCATCATTTGACCCACAAAACATGTGTGCAAAACTTGAGAGGGTTACGGGAAAAATTGCTTGCACTTCGTGTACAAACTAGACCATCTCTTTCGAAGTATACGAGGGTTTCAGACAAAAACTCATCTGCTACAAAGGGATTTCATTATTTTAACTTATTTCAACTCAAGAATTTTTGTGCATTCATTATGCACCATTCAAAGACACATACTAAAATTTCAAACCTTTCTAAGTTCATTTGTTATTTTTCATGCATTTAATAGTTTATTTTGAGCTAAATGACCCTGAAATTGTAAAGCACTACAAATGAACTCAGAAAAGGTTGAAACTTGGACTGGTATCATCATTTGACCCACAAAACTTGTGTGCAAAGTTGAGAGGGTTACGGGAAAAACTGCATGCACTTCGTGTACAAACTAGACCATCTCTTTCGAAGTATACGAGGGTTTCAGACAAAAACTCATTTGGTACAAAGGCATTTCATTTATTTAACTTATTTCAACTCAAGACTTTGTGTCCATTAATTATGCACCATTCAAAGCCACATATTAAAATTTCAAACCTTTCTAAATTCATTTTCTATTCGTATATTGAATGATTTATTTTGAGCTAAATGACCCTGAAATTATAAAGCACGACAAATGAACTCAGAAAAGGTTGAGACTTGGCAAAGTATCATCATTTGAACCATATAACATGTGTTCAAAAGTTGAGAGGGTTACGGAAAAAACTGGATGCATTTCGTGTACAAACTAGACCATCTCTTTCGAAGTACGAGGGTTTCAGACGAAAACTTACCTATTACAAAGGCATTTCATTTTTTTAAACTTATTTCAACTCAGTACTTTTTGTGCATTCATTATGCACCATTCAAATCCACATACTAAAATTTCAAACCTTTCTAAATTCATTTGCTATTTTTCATGCATCTAATGGTTTATTTTGAGCTAAATGACCTTGAAATTGTAAAGCACTACAAATGAACTCAGAAAAGGTTGAAACTTGACATGGTATCATCATTTGACCCAAATAACATGTGTGCAAAAGATGAGAAGGTGAAGGAAAAAACTGGATGCACTTCGTGTACAAACTGGACCATCTCTTTCGAAGTACGAGGGTTTCGAAGGAAAACTCATCTGTTACAAACGCATTTCATTTTTTAACTTATTTCAACTCAAGACTTTGTGTGCATTCATTATGCACCATTCAAAGCCACATACTAAAATTTCAAACCTTTCTAAATTCATTTGTTATTTTTCATGTATTTAATGATTAATTTTGAGCTAAATGACCCTGAAATTTTAACGCACTACAAATGAACTCAGAAAATGTTAAAACTTGGCATGGTATGATCTTTTGACCCACAAAACATGTGTGCAAAAGTTGACAGGGTTACGGAAAAAACTGGATGCATTTCGTGTACAAGCTAGAACATCTCTTTCGAAGTACGAGGGTTTTAGACGAAAACTCATCTGTTACAAAGGCATTTTATTTTTTTAACATATTTCAACTCAAGACTTTGTGTGCATTCATTATACACCATTCAAAGCCACATACTAAAATTTCAAACCTTTCTAAGTTCAATTGCTATTTTTCATGTATTTAATGATTTATTTTGAGCTAAATGACCCTGAAATTGTAAAGCACTACAAATGAACTCATAAAAGGTTGAAACTTGGCATGGTATCATCATTTGACACAAATAACATGTGTGAAAAAGATGAGAGGGTGAAGGCAACAACTGGATGCACTTCGTGTACAAACTGGACCATCTCTTTCGAGGTACGAGGGTTTCAGAGGAAAACTCATCTGTTACAAAGGCATTTCATTTTTTTTAACTTATTTCTACTCAAGACTTTGTGTGCATTCATTATGCACCATTCAAAGCCACATACTAAAATTTCAAACCTTTCTAAATTCATGTGCTATTTTTCATGTATTTAATGATTAATTTTGAGCTAAATGACCCTGAAATTGTAAAGCACTACAAATGAACTCAGAAAAGGTTGAAACTTGGCATGGTATCATCATTTGACCCACAAAACATGTGTGCAAAATTTGAGAGGGTTATGGGAAAAACTGCATGCACTTCGTGTACAAACTAGACCATCTCTTTCGAAGTATACGAGAGTTTCAGACAAAAACTCATCTGCTACAAAGGGATTTCATTTTTTTTAATTATTTCAACTCCAGACTTTTTGTGCATTCATTATGCACCATTCAAAGCCACATACTAAAATTTCAAACCTTTCTAAATTCATTTGCTATTTTTCATGCATTTAATGGTTTATTTTGAGCTAAATTACCCTGAAATTGTAAAGCACTACAAATGAACTGAGAAAAGGTTGAAACTTGGCATGGTATCATCATTTGACCCACATAACATGTGTGAAAAAGTTGAGAGGGTTACGGCAAAAACTGGATGCACTTTCTGTACAAACTGGACCATCTCTTTCGAAGTACGAGGGTTTCAAACGAAAACTCATCTGTTACAAAGGCATTTAATTTTTTTAAAACTTATTTCAACTCAAGACTTTTTGTGCATTCATTATGCACCATTCATAGCAGCATAGTAAAACTTCAAACATTTCTAATTTTATTTGCTATTTTTCATGCATTTAATGGTTTATTTTGAGCTAAATGACCCTGAAATTGTAAAGCACAACAAATGAACTCAGAAAAGGTTGAAACTTGGCATGGTATCATCATTTGACCCAAATAACATGTGTGCAAAAGATGAGAGGGTGAAGGCAACAACTGGATGCACTTTGTGTACAAACTGGACCATCTCTTTCGAAGTACGAGGGTTTCAGAGGAAAACTCATCTGTTACAAAGGCATTTCAATTTTTTTAACTTATTTCAACTCAAGACTTTGTGTGCATTCATTATGCACCATTCAAAGCCACATACTAAAATTTCAAACCTTTCTAAATTCATTTGCTATTTTTCATGTATTTAATGATTTATTTTGAGCTAAATGACCCTGAAATTGTATAGCACTACAAATGAACTCAGAAAAGGTTGAAACTTGGCATGGTATCATCATTTGACCCACAAAACATGTGTGCAAAAGTTGAGAGGGTTACGAGAAAAACTGCATGCACTTCGTGTACAAACTAGACCATCTCTTTCGAAGTATACGAGGGTTTCAGACAAAAACTCATCTGCTATAAAGGGATTTCATTATTTTAACTTATTTCAACTCAAGAATTTTTGTGCATTCATTATGCACCATTCAAAGACACATACTAAAATTTCAAACCTTTCTAAGTTCATTTGTTATTTTTCATGCATTTAATGGTTTATTTTGAGCTAAATGACCCTGAAATTGTAAAGCACTACAAATGAACTCAGAAAAGGTTGAAACTTGGACTGGTATCATCATTTGACCCACAAAACATGTGTGCAAAAGTTGAGAGGGTTACGGGAAAAACTGCATGCACTTCGTGTACAAACTAGACCATCTCTTTCGAAGTATACGAGGGTTTCAGACAAAAACTCATCTGCTACAAAGGCATTTCATTTTTTTAACTTATTTCAACTCAAGACTTTGTGTCCATTAATTATGCACCATTCAAAGCCACATATTAAAATTTCAAACCTTTCTAAATTCATTTGTTATTTTTCATGTATTTAATGATTAATTTTGAGCTAAATGACCCTGAAATTTTAACGCACTACAAATGAACTCAGAAAATGTTGAAACTTGGCATGGTATGATCTTTTGACCAAAAAAACATGTGTGCAAAAGTTGAGAGGGTTACGGAAACAAGTGGACGCACTTCGTGTACAACCTAGAACATCTCTTTCGAAGTACGAGGGTTTTAGACGAAAACTCATCTGTTACAAAGGCATTTTATTTTTTTAACTTATTTCAACTCAAGACTTTGTGTGCATTCATTATACACCATTCAAAGCCACATACTAAAATTTCAAACCTTTCTAAGTTCATTTTCTATTTTTCATGTATTTAATGATTTATTTTGAGCTAAATGACCCTGAAATTGTAAAGCACTACAAATGAACTCAGAAAAGGTTGAAACTTGGCATGGTATCATCATTTGACCCAAATAACATGTGTGAAAAAGATGAGAGGGTGAAGGCAACAACTGGATGCACTTCGTGTACAAACTGGACCATCTCTTTCGAAGTACGAGGGTTTCAGAGGAAAACTCATCTGTTACAAAGGCATTTCAATTTTTTTAACTTATTTCAACTCAAGACTTTGTGTGCATTCATTATGCACCATTCAAAGCGACATACTAAAATTTCAAACCATTCTAAATTCATTTGCTATTTTTCATCTATTTAATGATTTATTTTGAGCTAAATGACCCTGAAATTGTAAAGCACTACAAATGAACTCAGAAAAGGTTGAAACTTGGCATGGTATCATCATTTGACCCACAAAACATTTGTGCAAAAGTTGAGAGGGTGACGGGAAAAACTGCTTGCACTTCGTGTACAAACTAGACCATCTCTGTCGAAGTATAGGAGGGTTTCAGACAAAAACTCATCTGCTACAAAGGGATTTCATTATTTTAACTGATTTCAACTCAAGAATTTTTGTGCATTCATTATGCACCATTCAAACACACATACTAAAATTTCAAACCTTTCTAAGTTCATTTGTTATTTTTCATGCATTTAATGGTTTATTTTGAGCTATATAACCCTGAAATTGTAAAGCACTACAAATGAACTCAGAAAAGGTTGAAACTTGGCATGCTATCATCATTTGACCCACATAACATGTGTGCAAAAGTTGAGTGGGTTACGGCAAAAACTGGATGCACTTTCTGTACAAACTGAACCATCTCGTTCGAAGTACGAGGGTTTCAGACGAAAACTCATCTGTTACAAAGGCATTTAATTTTTTTAACTTTTTTCAACTCAAGACTTTTTGTGCATTAATTATGCACCATTCAAAGCCACATACTAAAATTTCATACCTTTCTAATTTTATTTGCTATTGCTCATGCATTTAATGGTTTTTTTATAGCTAAATGACCCTGCAATTGTAAAGCACTATAAATGAACTCAGAAAAGGTTGAAACTTGGCATGGTATCATCATTTGACCCAAATAACATGTGTGAAAAAGATGAGAGGGTGAAGGCAACAACTGGATGCACTTCGTGTACAAACTGGACCATCTCTTTCGAAGTACGAGGGTTTCAGAGGAAAACTCATCTGTTACAAAGGCATTTCAATTTTTTTAACTTATTTCAACTCAAGACTTTGTGTGCATTCATTATGCACCATTCAAAGCGACATACTAAAATTTCAAACCATTCTAAATTCATTTGCTATTTTTCATCTATTTAATGATTTATTTTGAGCTAAATGACCCTGAAATTGTAAAGCACTACAAATGAACTCAGAAAAGGTTGAAACTTGGCATGGTATCATCATTTGACCCACAAAACATTTGTGCAAAAGTTGAGAGGGTGACGGGAAAAACTGCTTGCACTTCGTGTACAAACTAGACCATCTCTGTCGAAGTATAGGAGGGTTTCAGACAAAAACTCATCTGCTACAAAGGGATTTCATTATTTTAACTGATTTCAACTCAAGAATTTTTGTGCATTCATTATGCACCATTCAAACACACATACTAAAATTTCAAACCTTTCTAAGTTCATTTGTTATTTTTCATGCATTTAATGGTTTATTTTGAGCTATATAACCCTGAAATTGTAAAGCACTACAAATGAACTCAGAAAAGGTTGAAACTTGGCATGCTATCATCATTTGACCCACATAACATGTGTGCAAAAGTTGAGTGGGTTACGGCAAAAACTGGATGCACTTTCTGTACAAACTGAACCATCTCGTTCGAAGTACGAGGGTTTCAGACGAAAACTCATCTGTTACAAAGGCATTTAATTTTTTTAACTTTTTTCAACTCAAGACTTTTTGTGCATTAATTATGCACCATTCAAAGCCACATACTAAAATTTCATACCTTTCTAATTTTATTTGCTATTGCTCATGCATTTAATGGTTTTTTTATAGCTAAATGACCCTGCAATTGTAAAGCACTATAAATGAACTCAGAAAAGGTTGAAAGTTCGCATGGTATCATCATTTGACCCAAATAACATGTGTGCAAAAGATGAGAGGGTGACGGAAAAAACTGGATGCACTTCGTGTACAAACTGGACCATCTCTTTCGAAGTACGAGGGTTTCAGAGGAAAACTCAACTGTTACAAAGGAATTTCATTTTTTAACTTATTTCAACTCAAGAATTTGTGTGCATTCATTATGCACCATTCAAAGCCACATACTAAAAATTCAAACCTTTCTAAATTCATGTGCTATTTTTCATGTATTTAATGATTTATTTTGAGCTAAATGACCCTGAAATTATAAAGCACTACAAATGAACTCAGAAAAGGTTGAAACTTGGTATGGTATCATCATTTGACCCAAATAACATGTGTGCAAAAGATGAGAGGGTGAAGGAAAGAACTGGATGCAGTTCGTGTACAAACTGGACCATCTCTCTCGAAGTACGAGGGTTTCAGAGGAAAACTCATGTGTTACAAAGGCATTTCATTTTTTTAACTTATTTCAACTCAAGACTTTGTGTGCATTCATTATGTACCATTCAGAGCCACATACTAAAATTTCAAACCTTTCTAAATTCATTTGCTATTTTTCATGTATTTAATGATTTATTTTGAACTAAATGACCCTGAAATTGTAAAGCACTACAAATTAACTCAGAAAAGGTTGAAACTTGGAATGGTATCATCATTTGACCCAAAAAACATGTGTGCAAAAGTTGAGAGGGTTACGGGAAAACTGCATGCACTTCGTGTACAAACAAGACCATCTCTTTTGAAGTATACGAGGGTTTCAGACAAAAACTCATCTGCTACAAAGGGATTTCATTTTTTTAATTATTTCAACTCAAGACTTTTTGTGCATTCATTATGCACCATTCAAAGCGACATACTAAAATTTCAAACCTTTCTAAATTCATTTTGCTATTTTTCATGCATTTAATGGTTTATTTTGAGCTAAATGACCCTGAAATTATAAACCACTACAAATGAACTCAGAAAAGTTTGAAACTTGGCATGGTATCATCATTTGACCCACATAACATGTGTGAAAAAGTTTAGAGGGTTACGGCAAAAACTAGATGCAATTTCTGTACAAACTGGACCATCTCTTTCGAAGTACGAGGGTTTCAGACAAAAACTCATCTGTTACAAAGGCATTTAATTTTTTTAAACTTATTTCAACTCAAGACTTTTTGTGCATTCATTATGCACCATTCAAAGCAACATACTAAAACTTCAAACCTTTCTAATTTCATTTGCTATTTTTCATGCAATTAATGGTTTATTTTGAGCTAAATGACCCTGAAATTGTAAAGCACAACAAATGAACTCAGAAAAGGTTGAAACTTGGTATGCTATCATCATTTGACCCAAATAACATGTGTGCAAAAGATGAGAGGGTGAAGGAAACAAGTGGACGCACTTCGTGTACAAACTGGACCATCTCTTTCGAAGTACGAGGGTTTCAGACGAAAACTCATTTGTTACAAAGGCATTTCATTTTTTTAACTTATTTCAACTCAAGACTTTGTGTGCATTCATTATGCACCATTCGAAGCCACGTACTAAAATGTCAAACCTTTCTAAATTCATTTGCTATTTTTCATGTATTTAATGATTTATTTTGAGCTAAATGACCCTAAAATTGTAAAGCACTACAAATGAACTCAGAAAAGGTAGAAACTTGGCATGGTATCATCATTTGACCCACAAAACATGTGTGCAAAAGTTGAGAGGGTTACGGGAAAAACTGCATGCACTTCGTGTACAAACTAGACCATCTCTTTCGAAGTATAAGAGGGTTTCAGACAAAAACTCATCTGCTACAAAGGGATTTCATTATTTTTACTTATTTCAACTCAAGAATTTTTGTGCATTCATTATGCACCATTCAAAGACACATACTAAAATGTCAAACCTTTCTAAGTTCATTTGCTATTTTTCATGCATTTAATGGTTTATTTTGAGCTATATGACCCTGAAATTGTAAAGCACTACAAATGAACTCAGAAAAGGTTGAAACTTGGCATGGTATCATCATTTGACCCAAATAACATGTGTGCAAAAGATGAGAGGGTGAAGGCAAAAACTGGATGCACTTCGTGTACAAACTGGACCATCTCTCTCGAAGTACGAGGGTTTCAGAGGAAAACTCATGTGTTACAAAGGCATTTCATTTTTTTAACTTATTTCAATCAAGACTTTGTGTGCATTCATTTTGTACCATTCAGAGCCACATACTAAAATTTCAAACCTTTCTAAATTCATTTGCTATTTTTCATGTATTTAATGATTTATTTTGAGCTAAATGACCCTGAAATTGTAAGCACTACAAATGAACTCAGAAAAGGTTGTAACTTGGAATGGTATCATCATTTGACCCACAAAACATGTGTGCAAAAGTTGAGAGGGTTACGGAAAAAACTGCATGCACTTCGTGTACAAACTGGACCATCTCTTTCGAAGTATACGAGGGTTTCACACAAAAACTCATCCGCTACAAAGGGATTTCATTTTTTAAAATTATTTAAACTCAAGAATTTTTGTGCATTCATTATGCACCATTCAAAGAGACATACTAAAATTTCAAACCTTTCTAAATTCATTTGCTATTTTTCATGCATTTAATGGTTTATTTTGAGCTAAATGACCCTGAAATTATAAACCACTACAAATGAACTCAGAAAAGGTTGAAACTTGGCATGGTATCATCATTTGACCCACATAACATGTGTGAAAAAGTTTAGAGGGTTACGGCAAAAACTGGATGCAATTTCTGTACAAACTGGACCATCTCTTTCGAAGTACGAGGGTTTAAGAGGAAAACTCATCTGTTACAAAGGCATTTCATTTTTTTAACTTATTTCAACTCAAGACTTTGTGTGCATTCATTATGCACCATTCAAAGCCACATACTAAAATGTCAAACCTTTCTAAATTCATTTGCTATTTTTCATGTATTTAATGATTTATTTTGAGCTAAATGACCCTGAAATTGTAAAGCACTACAAATGAACTCAGAAAAGGTTGAAACTTGGCATGGTATCATCATTTGACCCACAAAACATGTGTGCAAAAGTTGAGAGGGTTACGGGAAAAACTGCATGCACTTCGTGTACAAACTAGACCATCTCTTTCGAAGTATACGAGGGTTTCAGACAAAAACTCATCTGCTACAAAGGGATTTCATTATTTTAACTTATTTGAACTCAAAAATTTTTGTGCATTCGTTATGCACCATTCAAAGACACATACTAAAATTTCAAACCTTTCTAAGTTCTTTGCTATTTTTCATGCATTTAATGGTTTATTTTGAGCTATATGACCCTGAAATTGTAAAGCACTACAAATAAACTCAGAAAAGGTTGAAACTTGGCATGCTATCATCATTTGACCCACATAACATGTGTGAAAAAGTTGAGAGGGTTACGGCAAAAACTGGATGCACTTTCTGTACAAACTGGACCATCTCTTCCGAAGTACGAGGGTTTCAGACGAAAACTCATCTGTTACAAAGGCATTTCATTTTATTAACTTATTTCAACTCGAGACTTTTTGTGCATTCATTATGCACCATTCAAAGCCACATACTAAAATTTCATACCTTTCTAATTTTATTTGCTATTTCTCATGCATTTAATGGTTTATTTTGAGCTAAATGACCCTGCAATTGTAAAGCACTATAAATGAACTCAGAAAAGGTTGAAAGTTGGCATGGTATCATCATTTGACCCAAATAACATGTGTGCAAAAGATGAGAGGGTGACGGAAAAAACTGGATGCACTTCGTGTACAAACTGGACCATCTCTTTCGAAGTACGAGGGTTTCAGTTGAAAACTCGTCTGTTACAAAGGAATTTCATTTTTTAACTTATTTCAACTCAAGACTTTGTGTGCATTCATTATGCACCATTCAAATCCACATACTAAAAATTCAAACCTTTCTAAATTCATGTGCTATTTTTCATGTATTTAATGATTTATTTTGAGCTAAATGACCCTGAAATTGTAAAGCACTACAAATGAACTTAGAAAAGGTTGAAACTTGGCATGGTATCATCATTTGATCCAAATAACATGTGTGCAAAAGATGAGAGGGTGAAGGCAAAAACTGGATGGACTTCGTGTACAAACTGGACCATCTCTCTCGAAGTACGAGGGTTTCAGAGGAAAACTCATGTGTTACAAAGGCATTTCATTTTTTTAACTTATTTCAACTCAAAACTTTGTGTGCATTCATTATGTACCATTCAGAGCCACATACTAAAATTTCAAACCTTTCTAAATTCATTTGCTATTTTTCATGTATTTAATGATTTATTTTGAACTAAATGACCCTGAAATTGTAAAGCACTACAAATGAACTCAGAAAAGGTTGAAACTTGGAATGGTATCATCATTTGACCCACAAAACATGTGTGCAAAAGTTGAGAGGGTTATGGGAAAAACTGCATGCACTTCGTGTACAAACTAGACCATCTCTTTCGAAGTATACGAGGGTTTCAGACAAAAACTCATCTGCTACAAAGGGATTTCATTTTTTTAAATTATTTCAACTCAAGAATTTTTGTGCATTCATTATGCACCATTCAAAGCGACATACTAAAATTTCAAACCTTTCTAAATTCATTTGCTATTTTTCATGCATTTAATGGTTTATTTTGAGCTAAATGACCCTGAAATTATAAACCACTACAAATGAACTCAGAAAAGGTTGAAACTTGGCATGGTATCATCATTTGACCCACATAACATGTGTGAAAAAGTTTAGAGGGTTACGGCAAAAACTAGATGCAATTTCTGTACAAACTGGACCATCTCTTTCGAAGTACGAGGGTTTCAGACGAAAACTCATCTGTTACAAAGGCATTTAATTTTTTTGAACTTATTTCAACTCAAGACTTTTTGTGCATTCATTATTCACCATTCAAAGCAATATACTAAAACTTCAAACCTTTCTAATTTCATTTGCTATTTTTCATGCATTTAATGGTTTATTTTGAGCTAAATGACCCTGAAATTGTAAAGCACAACAAATGAACTCAGAAAAGGTTGAAACTTGGTATGGTATCATCATTTGACCCAAATAACATGTGTGCAAAAGATGAGAGGGTGAAGTAAACAAGTGGACGCACTTCGTGTACGAACTGGACCATCTCTTTCGAAGTACGAGGGTTTCAGAGGAAAACTCATCTGTTACAAAGGCATTTCATTTTTTTAACTTATTTCAACTCACGACTTTGTGTGCATTCATTATGCACCATTCAAAGCCACATACTAAAATGCCAAACCTTTCTAAATTCATTTGCTATTTTTCATGTATTTAATGATTTATTTTGAGCTAAATGACCCTGAAATTGTAAAGCACTACAAATGAACTCAGAAAAGGTTGAAACTTGGCATGGTATCATCATTTGACCCACAAAACATGTGTGCAAAAGTTGAGAGGGTTACGGGAAAAACTGCATGCACTTCGTGTACAAACTAGACCATCTCTTTCGAAGTATACGAGGGTTTCAGACAAAAACTCATCTGCTACAAAGGGATTTCATTATTTTAACTTATTTCAACTCAAGAATTTTTGTGCATTCATTATGCACTATTCAAAGACACATACTAAAATTTCAAACCTTTCTAAGTTCATTTGCTATTTTTCATGCATTTAATGGTTTATTTTGAGTTATATGACCCTGAAATTGTAAAGCACTACAAATGAACTCAGAAAAGGTTGAAACTTGGCATGCTATCATCATTTGACCCACATAACATGTGTGAAAAAGTTGAGAGGGTTACGGCAAAAACTGGATGCACTTTCTGTACAAACTGGACCATCTCTTTCGAAGTACGAGGGTTTCAGACGAAAACTCATCTGTTACAAAGGCATTTCATTTTATTAACTTATTTCAACTCGAGACTTTTTGTGCATTCATTATGCACCATTGAAAGCCACATACTAAAATTTCATACCTTTCTAATTTTATTTGCTATTTCTCATGCATTTAATGGTTTATTTTGAGCTAAATGACCCTGCAATTGTAAAGCACTATAAATGAACTCAGAAAAGGTTGAAAGTTGGCATGGTATCATCATTTGACCCAAATAACATGTGTGCAAATGATGAGAGGGTGACGGAAAAAACTGGATGCACTTCGTGTACAAACTGGACCATGTCTTTCGAAGTACGAGGGTTTCAGAGGAAAACTCATCTGTTACAAAGGAATTTCATTTTTTAACTTATTTCAACTCAAGACTTTGTGTGCATTCATTATGCACCATTCAAATCCACATACTAAAAATTCAAACCTTTCTAAATTCATATGCTATTTTTCATGTATTTAATGATTTATTTTGAGCTAAATGACCCTGAAATTGTAAAGCACTACAAATGAACTCAGAAAAGGTTGAAACTTGGCATGGTATCATCATTTGACCCAAATAACATGTGTGCAAAAGATGAGAGGGTGAAGGCAAAAACTGGATGGACTTCGTGTACAAACTGGACCATCTCTCTCGAAGTACGAGGGTTTCAGAGGAAAACTCATGTGTTACAAAGGCATTTCATTTTTTTAACTTATTTCAACTCAAAACTTTGTGTGCATTCATTATGTACCATTCAGAGCCACATACTAAAATTTCAAACCTTTCTAAATTCATTTGCTATTTTTCATGTATTTAATGATTTATTTTGAACTAAATGACCCTGAAATTGTAAAGCACTACAAATAAACTCAGAAAAGGTTGAAACTTGGAATGGTATCATCATTTGACCCACAAAACATGTGTGCAAAAGTTGAGAGGGTTATGGGAAAAACTGCATGCACTTCGTGTACAAACTAGACCATCTCTTTCGAAGTATACGAGGGTTTCAGACAAAAACTCATCTGCTACAAAGGGATTTCATTTTTTTAAATTATTTCAACTCAAGACTTTTTGTGCATTCATTATGCACCATTCAAAGCGACATACTAAAATTTCAAACCTTTCTAAATTCATTTGCTATTTTTCATGCATTTAATGGTTTATTTTGAGCTAAATGACCCTGAAATTATAAACCACTACAAATGAACTCAGAAAAGGTTGAAACTTGGCATGGTATCATCATTTGACCCACATAACATGTGTGAAAAAGTTTAGAGGGTTACGGCAAAAACTGGATGCAATTTCTGTACAAACTGGACCATCTCTTTCGAAGTACGAGGGTTTCAGACGAAAACTCATCTGTTACAAAGGCATTTAATTTTTTTTAACTTATTTCAACTCAAGACTTTTTGTGCATTCATTATTCACCATTCAAAGCAACATACTAAAACTACAAACCTTTCTAATTTCATTTGCTATTTTTCATGCATTTAATGGTTTATTTTGAGCTAAATGACCCTGAAATTGTAAAGCACAACAAATGAACTCAGAAAAGGTTGAAACTTGGAATGGTATCATCATTTGACCCAAATAACATGTGTGCAAAAGATGACAGGGTGAAGGAAACAAGTGGACGCACTTCGTGTACAAACTAGACCATCTCTTTCGAAGTACGAGGGTTTCAGACGAAAACTCATCTGTTACAAAGGCATTTCATTTTTTTAACTTATTTCAACTCAAGACTTTTTGTTTAGTCATTATGCACCATTGAAAACCATATACTAAAATTTCAAACCTTTCTAAATTCATTTGCTATTTTTCATGCATTTAATGGTTTATTTTCAGCTAAGTGACCCTGAAATTGTAAAGCACTACAATTGAACTCAGAAATGGTTGAAACTTGGCAAGTAATAATCATTTGACCCAAATAACATGTGTGCAAAAGATGAGAGGGTGACGGAAAAAACTGGATGCACTTCGTGTACAAACTGGACCATCTCTTTCGAAGTACGAGGGTTTCAGAGGAAAACTCATCTGTTACAAAGGCATTTCATTTTTTAACTTATTTCAACTCAAGACTTTGTGTGCATTCATTATGCACCATTCAAAGCCACATACTAAAATTTCAAACCTTTCTAAATTCATTTGCTATTTTTCATGTATTTAATGATTTATTTTGAGCTAAATGACCCTGAAATTGTAAAGCACTACAAATGAACTCAGAAAAGGATGAAAAAACTTTGCATGGTATCACCATTTGACCCACAAAACATGTGTGCAAAAGATGAGAGGGTGACGGCAAAAACTAGATGCATTTCATGTACAAACTGGACCATCTCTTTCGAAGTAGGAGGGTTTCAGAGGAAAACTCATCTGTTACAAAGACATTTCATTTTTTTTTACTTATTTCAACTCAAGACTTTGTGTGAATTCATTATGCACCATTCAAAGCCACATACTAAACTAGACCATCTCTTTCGAAGTACGAGGGTTTCAGACGAAAACTCATCTGTTACAAAGGAATTTCATTTTTTTAAACTTATTTCAACTCAAGACTTTTTGTGTAGACATTATGCACCATTCAAAGCCACATACTAAAATTTCAAACCTTTCTAAATTCATTTGCTATTTTTCATGTATTTAATGATTTATTTTGAGCTAAATGACCCTGAAAATGTAAAGCACTACAAATGACCTCAGAAAAGGATGAAACTTGCCATGGTATCATCATTTGACCCACAAAACATGTGTGCAAAAGATGAGAGGGTTACGGGAAAAACTGCATGCACTTCGTGTACAAACTAGACCATCTCTTTCGAAGTACGAGGGTTTCAGACGAAAACTCATCTGTTACAAAGGCATTTCATTTTTTTAACTTATTTCAACTCAAGACTTTTTGCTTAGTCATTATGCACCATTGAAAACCATATACTAAAATTTCAAACCTTTCTAAATTCATTTGCTATTTTTCATGCATTTAATGGTTTATTTTCAGCTAAGTGACCCTGAAATTGTACAGCACTACAAATGAACTCAGAAATGGTTGAAACTTGGCAAGTAATATTCATTTGACCCAAATAACATGTGTGCAAAAGATGAGAGGGTGACGGAAAAAACTGGATGCACTTCGTGTACAAACTGGACCATCTCTTTCGAAGTACGAGGGTTTCAGAGGAAAACTCATCTGTTACAAAGGCATTTCATTTTTTAACTTATTTCAACTCAAGACTTTGTGTGCATTCATTATGCACCATTCAAAGCCACATACTAAAATTTCAAACCTTTCTAAATTCATTTGCTATTTTTCATGTATTTAATGATTTATTTTGAGCTAAATGACCCTGAAATTGTAAAGCACTAGAAATGAACTCAGAAAAGGTTGAAACTTGGCATGGTATCATCATTTGATCCAAATAACATGTGCACAAAAGATGAGAGGGTGAAGGCAAAAACTGGAAGCACTTCGTGTACAAACTGGACCATCTCTTTCGAAGTACGAGGGTTTCAGAGGAAAACTGATGTGTTACAAAGGCATTTCATTTTTTTAACTTATTTCCACTCAAGAATTTGTGTGCATTTATTATGCACCATTCAAAGCCACATACTAAAATTTCAAACCTTTCTAAATTCATTTGCTATTTTTCATGTATTTAATGATTTATTTTGAGCTAAATGACCCTGAAATTGTAAAGCACTACAAATGAACTCAGAAAAGGTTGAAACTTGGCATGGTATCATCATTTGACCCACAAAACATGTGTGACAAAGTTGAGAGGGTTACGGGAAAAACTGCATGCACTTCGTGTACAAACTAGACCATCTCTTTCGAAGTATACGAGGGTTTCAGACAAAAACTCATCTGCTACAAAGGGATTTCATTTTTTAAATTATTTCAACTCAAGACTTTTTGTGCATTCATTATGCACCATTCAAAGCCACATACTAAAATTTCAAACCTTTCGAAATTCATTTGCTAATTTTCATGCATTTAATGGTTTATTTTGAGCTAAACGACCCTGAAATTATAAAGCACTACAAATGAACTCAGAAAAGGTGGAAACTTAGCATCGTATCATCATTTGACCCACATAACATGTGTGAAAAAGATGAGAGGGTGACGGCAAAAACTAGATGCATTTCATGTACAAACTGGACCATCTCTTTCGAAGTACGAGGGTTTCAGACGAAAACTCATCTGTTACAAAGGCATTTAATTTTTTTAAACTTATTTCAACTCAAGACTTTTTGTGCATTCATTATGCACCATTCAAATCAACATACTAAAACTTCAAACCTTTCTAATTTCATTTGCTATTTTTCATGCATTTAATGGTTTCTTTTGAGCTGAACGACCCGGAAATTCTAAAGCACAAAACATGAACTCAGAAAAGGTTGAAACTTGGCATGGTATCAACATTTGACCCAAATAACAAGTGTGCAAAAGATGAGAGGGTGAAGGCAACAATTGGATGCACTTCGTGTACAAACTGGACCATCTCTTTCGAAGTACGAGGGTTTCAGACGAAAACTCATCTGTTACAAAGGCATTTAATTTTTTTTAACTTATTTCAACTCAAGACTTTTTGTGCATTCATTATTCACCATTCAAAGCAACATACTAAAACTACAAACCTTTCTAATTTCATTTGCTATTTTTCATGCATTTAATGGTTTATTTTGAGCTAAATGACCCTGAAATTGTAAAGCACAACAAATGAACTCAGAAAAGGTTGAAACTTGGAATGGTATCATCATTTGACCCAAATAACATGTGTGCAAAAGATGACAGGGTGAAGGAAACAAGTGGACGCACTTCGTGTACAAACTAGACCATCTCTTTCGAAGTACGAGGGTTTCAGACGAAAACTCATCTGTTACAAAGGCATTTCATTTTTTTAACTTATTTCAACTCAAGACTTTTTGTTTAGTCATTATGCACCATTTAAATTCATATACTAAAATTTCAAACCTTTCTAAATTCATTTGCTATTTTTCATGCATTTAATGGTTTATTTTCAGCTAAGTGACCCTGAAATTGTAAAGCACTACAAATGAACTCAGAAATGGTTGAAACTTGGCAAGTAATAATCATTTGACCCAAATAACATGTGTGCAAAAGATGAGAGGGTGACGGAAAAAACTGGATGCACTTCGTGTACAAACTGGACCATCTCTTTCGAAGTACGAGGGTTTCAGAGGAAAACTCATCTGTTACAAAGGCATTTCATTTTTTAACTTATTTCAACTCAAGACTTTGTGTGCATTCATTATGCACCATTCAAAGCCACATACTAAAATTTCAAACCTTTCTAAATTCATTTGCTATTTTTCATGTATTTAATGATTTATTTTGAGCTAAATGACCCTGAAATTGTAAAGCACTACAAATGAACTCAGAAAAGGATGAAAAAACTTGGCATGGTATCACCATTTGACCCACAAAACATGTGTGCAAAAGATGAGAGGGTGACGGCAAAAACTAGATGCATTTCATGTACAAACTGGACCATCTCTTTCGAAGTAGGAGGGTTTCAGAGGAAAACTCATCTGTTACAAAGCCATTTCATTTTTTTTTACTTATTTCAACTCAAGACTTTGTGTGAATTCATTATGCACCATTCAAAGCCACATACTAAACTAGACCATCTCTTTCGAAGTACGAGGGTTTCAGACGAAAACTCATCTGTTACAAAGGAATTTCATTTTTTAAAACTTATTTCAACTCAAGACTTTTTGTGTAGACATTATGCACCATTCAAAGCCACATACTAAAATTTCAAACCTTTCTAAATTCATTTGCTATTTTTCATGTATTTAATGATTTATTTTGAGCTAAATGACCCTGAAAATGTAAAGCACTACAAATGACCTCAGAAAAGGATGAAACTTGGCATGGTATCATCATTTGACCCACAAAACATGTGTGCAAAAGATGAGAGGGTTACGGGAAAAACTGCATGCACTTCGTGTACAAACTAGACCATCTCTTTCGAAGTACGAGGGTTTCAGACGAAAACTCATCTGTTACAAAGGCATTTCATTTTTTTAACTTATTTCAACTCAAGACTTTTTGCTTAGTCATTATGCACCATTGAAAACCATATACTAAAATTTCAAACCTTTCTAAATTCATTTGCTATTTTTCATGCATTTAATGGTTTATTTTCAGCTAAGTGACCCTGAAATTGTACAGCACTACAAATGAACGCAGAAATGGTTGAAACTTGGCAAGTAATATTCATTTGACCCAAATAACATGTGTGCAAAAGATGAGAGGGTGACGGAAAAAACTGGATGCACTTCGTGTACAAACTGGACCATCTCTTTCGAAGTACGAGGGTTTCAGAGGAAAACTCATCTGTTACAAAGGCATTTCATTTTTTAACTTATTTCAACTCAAGACTTTGTGTGCATTCATTATGCACCATTCAAAGCCACATACTAAAATTTCAAACCTTTCTAAATTCATTTGCTATTTTTCATGTATTTAATGATTTATTTTGAGCTAAATGACCCTGAAATTGTAAAGCACTAGAAATGAACTCAGAAAAGGTTGAAACTTGGCATGGTATCATCATTTGATCCAAATAACATGTGCACAAAAGATGAGAGGGTGAAGGCAAAACCTGGAAGCACTTCGTGTACAAACTGGACCATCTCTTTCGAAGTACGAGGGTTTCAGAGGAAACTGATGTGTTACAAAGGCATTTCATTTTTTTAACTTATTTCCACTCAAGAATTTGTGTGCATTTATTATGCACCATTCAAAGCCACATACTAAAATTTCAAAGCTTTCTAAATTCATTTGCTATTTTTCATGTATTTAATGATTTATTTTGAGCTAAATGACCCTGAAATTGTAAAGCACTACAAATGAACTCAGAAAAGGTTGAAACTTGGCATGGTATCATCATTTGACCCACAAAACATGTGTGACAAAGTTGAGAGGGTTACGGGAAAAACTGCATGCACTTCGTGTACAAACTAGACCATCTCTTTCGAAGTATACGAGGGTTTCAGACAAAAACTCATCTGCTACAAAGGGATTTCATTTTTTAAATTATTTCAACTCAAGACTTTTTGTGCATTCATTATGCACCATTCAAAGCCACATACTAAAATTTCAAACCTTTCGAAATTCATTTGCTATTTTTCATGCATTTAATGGTTTATTTTGAGCTAAACGACCCTGAAATTATAAAGCACTACAAATGAACTCAGAAAAGGTGGAAACTTGGCATCGTATCATCATTTGACCCACATAACATGTGTGAAAAAGATGAGAGGGTGACGGCAAAAACTAGATGCATTTCATGTACAAACTGGACCATCTCTTTCGAAGTACGAGGGTTTCAGACGAAAACTCATCTGTTACAAAGGCATTTAATTTTTTTAAACTTATTTCAACTCAAGACTTTTTGTGCATTCATTATGCACCATTCAAATCAACATACTAAAACTTCAAACCTTTCTAATTTCATTTGCTATTTTTCATGCATTTAATGGTTTCTTTTGAGCTGAACGACCCGGAAATTCTAAAGCACAAAACATGAACTCAGAAAAGGTTGAAACTTGGCATGGTATCAACATTTGACCCAAATAACAAGTGTGCAAAAGATGAGAGGGTGAAGGCAACAATTGGATGCACTTCGTGTACAAACTGGACCATCTCTTTCGAAGTAGGAGGGTTTCAGAGGAAAACTCATCTGTTACAAAGGCATTTCATTTTTAACTTATTTCAACTCAAGACTTTGTGTGCATTCATTATGCACCATTCAAAGCCACATACTAAAATTTCAAACCTTTCTAAATTCATTTGCTATTTTTCATGTATTTAATGATTTATTTTGAGCTAAATGACCCTGAAATTATAAAGCACTAGAAATGAACTCAGAAAAGGTTGAAACTTGGCATGGTATCATCATTTGATCCAAATAACATGTGCGCAAAAGATGAGAGGGTGACGGCAAGAACTGGATGCACTTCGTGTACAAACTGGACCATCTCTTTCGAAGTACGAGGGTTTCAGAGGAAAACTGATGTGTTCCAAAGGCATTTCATTTTTTTAACTTATTTCCACTCAAGAATTTGTGTGCATTCATTATGCACCATTCAAAGCCACATACTAAAATTTCAAACCTTTCTAAATTCATTTGCTATTTTTCATGTATTTAATGATTTATTTTGAGCTAAATGACCCTCAAATTGTAAAGCACTACAAATGAACTCAGAAAAGGTTGAAAAAACTTGGCATGGTATCATCATTTGACCCGCAAAACATGTGTGCAAAAGATGAGAGGGTGACGGCAAAAACTAGATGCATTTCATGTACAAACTGGACCATCTCTTTCGAAGTAGGAGGGTTTTAGACGAAAACTCATCTGTTACAAAGGCATTTCATTTTTTTAACTTATTTCAACTCAAGACTTTGTGCGCATTTATTATACACCATTTAAAGCCACATACTAAAATTTCAAACCTTTCTAAATTCATTTGCTATTTTTCTTGTATTTAATGATTTATTTTGAGCTAAATGACCCTGAAATTGTAAAGCAATACAAATGAACTCATAAAAGGTTGAAACTTGGCATGGTATCATCATTTGACCCACAAAACATGTGTGCAAAAGCTGAGAGGGTTACGGAAAAAACTGGATGCATTTCGTGTACAAACTAGACCATCTCTTTCGAAGTACGAGGGTTTCAGACGAAAACTCATCTTTACAAAGGCATTTAATTTTTTTAAACTTATTTCAACTCAAGACTTTTTGTGTAGTCATTATGCACCATTCAGAGCCACATACTAAAATTTCAAACCTTTCTAAATTCATTTGGTATTTTTCATGTATTTAATGATTTATTTTGAGCTAAATGACCCTGAAAATGTAAAGCACTACAAATGAACTCAGAAAAGGATGAAACTTGGCATGGTATCATCATTTGACCCAAATAACATGTGTGCAAAAGATGAGAGGGTTACGGGAAAAACTGCATGCACTTCGTGTACAAACTAGACCATCTCTTTCGAAGTACGAGGGTTTCAGACGAAAACTCATCTGTTACAAAGGCATTTCATTTTTTTAACTTATTTCAACTCAAGACTTTTTGTTTAGTCATTATGCACCATTGAAAGCCATATACTAAAATTTCAAACCTTTCTAAATTCATTTGCTATTTTTCATGCATTTAATGGTTTATTTTCAGCTAAGTGACCCTGAAATTGTAAAGCACTACAAATGAACTCAGAAATGGTTGAAACTTGGCAAGTAATAATCATTTGACCCAAATAACATGTGTGCAAAAGATGAGAGGGTGACGGAAAAAACTGGATGCACTTCGTGTACAAACTGGACCATCTCTTTCGAAGTACGAGGGTTTCAGAGGAAAACTCATCTGTTACAAAGGCATTTCATTTTTTAACTTATTTCAACTCAAGACTTTGTGTGCATTCATTATGCACCATTCAAAGCCACATACTAAAATTTCAAACCTTTCTCAATTCATTTGCTATTTTTCATGTGTTTAATGATTTATTTTGAGCTAAATGACCCTGAAATTGTAAAGCACTAGAAATGAACTCAGAAAAGGTTGAAACTTGGCATGGTATCATCATTTGATCCAAATAACATGTGCGCAAAAGATGAGAGGGTGACGGCAAAAACTGGATGCACTTCGTGTACAAACTGGACCATCTCTTTCGAAGTACGAGGGTTTCAGAGGAAAACTGATGTGTTCCAAAGGCATTTCATTTTTTTAACTTATTTCCACTCAAGAATTTGTGTGCATTCATTATGCACCATTCAAAGCCACATACTAAAATTTCAAACCTTTCTAAATTCATTTGCTATTTTTCATGTATTTAATGATTTATTTTGAGCTAAATGACCCTGAAATTGTAAAGCACTACAAATGAACTCAGAAAATGTTGAAAAAACTTGGCATGGTATCATCATTTGACCCGCAAAACATGTGTGCAAAAGATGAGAGGGTGACGGCAAAAACTAGATGCATTTCATGTACAAACTGGATCATCTCTTTCGAAGTAGGAGGGTTTCAGAGGAAAACTCATTTTTTACAAAAGCATTTCATTTTTTTTAACTTATTTCAACTCAAGACTTTGTGTGAATTCATTATGCACCATTCAAAGCCACATAATAAAATTTCAAACCTTTCTAAATTCATTTGCTATTTTTCATGTATTTAATGATTTATTTTGAGCTAAATGACCCTGAAATTGTAACGCACTACAAATGAACTCAGAAAATGTTGAAACTTGGCATGGTATCATAATTTGACCCACAAAACATGTGTGCAAAAGTTGAGAGGGTTACGGAAAAAACTAGATGCATTTCGTGTACAAACTAGACCATCTCTTTCGAAGTACGAGGGTTTTAGACGAAAACTCATCTGTTACAAAGGCATTTCATTTTTTTAACTTATTTCAACTCAAGACTTTGTGCGCATTTATTATACACCATTTAAAGCAACATACTAAAATTTCAAACCTTTCTAAATTCATTTGCTATTTTTCTTGTATTTAATGATTTATTTTGAGCTAAATGACCCTGAAATTGTAAAGCAATACAAATGAACTCCTAAAAGGTTGAAACTTGGCATGGTATCATCATTTGACCCACAAAACATGTGTGCAACAGCTGAGAGGGTTACGGAAAAAACTGGATGCATTTCGTGTACAAACTAGACCATCTCTTTCGAAGTACGAGGGTTTCAGACGAAAACTCATCTGTTACAAAGGCATTTAATTTTTTTAAACTTATTTCAACTCAAGACTTTTTGTGTAGTCATTATGCACCATTCAGAGCCACATACTAAAATTTCAAACCTTTCTAAATTCATTTGCTATTTTTCATGTATTTAATGATTTATTTTGAGCTAAATGACCCTGAAAATGTAAAGCAC
The DNA here is from genome assembly GCA_950022295.1 of Bromus sterilis. NCBI lineage: Eukaryota > Viridiplantae > Streptophyta > Magnoliopsida > Poales > Poaceae > Bromus > Bromus sterilis. The sequence goes on along the minus strand of OX465596.1, from coordinate 148,626,799 downwards.
TACAAATGAACTCAGAAAAGGATGAAACTTGGCATGGTATCATCATTTGACCCACAAAACATGTGTGCAAAAGATGAGAGGGTTACGGGAAAAACTGCATGCACTTCGTGTACAAACTAGACCATCTCTTTCGAAGTACGAGGGTTTCAGACGAAAACTCATCTGTTACAAAGGCATTTCATTTTTTTAACTTATTTCAACTCAAGACTTTTTGTTTAGTCATTATGCACCATTGAAAGCCATATACTAAAATTTCAAACCTTTCTAAATTCATTTGCTATTTTTCATGCATTTAATGGTTTATTTTCAGCTAAGTGACCCTGAAATTGTAAAGCACTACAAATGAACTCAGAAATGGTTGAAACTTGGCAAGTAATAATCATTTGACCCAAATAACATGTGTGCAAAAGATGAGAGGGTGACGGAAAAAACTGGATGCACTTCGTGTACAAACTGGACCATCTCTTTCGAAGTACGAGGGTTTCAGAGGAAAACTGATGTGTTCCAAAGGCATTTCATTTTTTTAACTTATTTCCACTCAAGAATTTGTGTGCATTCATTATGCACCATTCAAAGCCACATACTAAAATTTCAAACCTTTCTAAATTCATTTGCTATTTTTCATGTATTTAATGATTTATTTTGAGCTAAATGACCCTGAAATTGTAAAGCACTACAAATGAACTCAGAAAAGGTTGAAACTTGGCATGGTATCATCATTTGACCCACAAAACATGTGTGAAAAAGTTGAGAGGGTTACGGGAAAAAGTGCATGCACTTCGTGTACAAACTAGACTATCTCTTTCGAAGTATACGTGGGTTTCAGACAAAAACTCATCTGCTACAAAGGGATTTAATTTTTTAAATTATTTCAACTAAAGACTTTTTGTGCATTCATTATGAACCATTCAAAGCCACATACTAAAATTTCAAACCTTTCTAAATTCATTTGCTATTTTTCATGCATTTAATGGTTTATTTTACGCTAAACGACCCTGAAATTATAAAGCACTACAAATGAACTCAGAAAAGGTTGAAACTTGGCATCGTATCATCATTTGACCCACATAACATGTGTGAAAAAGTTGAGAGGGTTACGGCAAAACTGGATGCACTTTCTGTACAAACTGGACCATCTCTTTCGAAGTACGAGGGTTTCAGACGAAAACTCATCTCTTACAAAGGCATTTAATTTTTTTAAACTTATTTCAACTCAAGACTTTTTGTGCATTCATTATGCACCATTCAAATCAACATACTAAAACTTCAAACCTTTATAATTTCATTTGCTATTTTTCATGCATTTAATGGTTTATTTTGAGCTAAATGACCCGGAAATTCTAAAGCACAAAAAATGAACTCAGAAAAGGTTGAAACTTGGCATGGTATCATCATTTGACCCAAATAACATGTGTGCAAAAGATGAGAGGGTGAAGGCAACAATTGGATGCACTTCGTGTACAAACTGGACCATCTCTTTCGAAGTAGGAGGGTTTCAGAGGAAAACTCATCTGTTACAAAGGCATTTCATTTTTAACTTATTTCAAGTCAAGACTTTGTGTGCATTCATTATGCACCATTCAAAGCCACATACTAAAATTTCAAACCTTCCTAAATTCATTTGCTATTTTTCATGTATTTAATGATTTATTTTGAGCTAAATGACCCTGAAATTATAAAGCACTAGAAATGAACTCAGAAAAGGTTGAAACTTGGCATGGTATCATCATTTGATCCAAATAACATGTGCGCAAAAGATGAGAGGGTGAAGTCAAAAACTGGATGCACTTCGTGTACAAAGTGGACCATCTCTTTCGAAGTTCGAGGGTTTAAGACGAAAACTCATCTGTTACAAGGCATTTCCTTTTTTAACATATTTCAACTCAAGACTTTGTGTGCATTTATTATGCACCATTCAAAGCCACATACTAAAATTTCAAACCTTTCTAAATTCATTTGCTATTTTTCATGTATTTAATGATTTATTTTGAGCTAAATGACCCTGAAATTGTAAAGCACTACAAATGAACTCAGAAAAGGTTGAAAAAACTTGGCATGGTATCATCATTTGACCCACAAAACATGTGTGCAAAAGATGAGAGGGTGACGGCAAAAACTAGATGCAATTCATGTACAAACTGGACCATCTCTTTCGAAGTAGGAGGGTTTAAGAGGAAAACTCATCTGTTACAAAGGCATTTCATTTTTTTAACTTATTTCAACTCAAGACTTTGTGTGAATTCATTATGCACCATTCAAAGCCACATAATAAAATTTCAAACCTTTCTAAATTCATTTGCTATTTTTCATGTATTTAATGATTTATTTTGAGCTAAATGACCCTGAAATTGTAACGCACTACAAATGAACTCAGAAAATGTGGAAACTTGGCATGGTATCATCATTTTACCCACAAAACATGTGTGCAAAAGTTGAGAGGGTTACGGAAAAAACTGGATGCATTTCGTGTACAAACTAGATCATCTCTTTCGAAGTACGAGGGTTTTAGACGAAAACTCATCTGTTACAAAGGCATTTCATTTTTCTAACTTATTTCAACTCAAGACTTTGTGCGCATTTATTATACACCATTTAAAGCCACATACTAAAATTTCAAACCTTTCTAAATCCATTTGCTATTTTTCTTGTATTTAATGATTTATTTTGAGCTAAATGACCCTGAAATTATAAAGCACTACAAATGAACTCAGAAAAGGTTGAAACTTGGCATGGTATCATCATTTGACCCACAAAACATGTGTGCAAAAGCTGAGAGGGTTACGGAAAAAACTGGATGCATTTCGTGTACAAACTAGACCATCTCTTTCGAAGTACGAAGGTTTCAGACGAAAACTCATCTGTTACAAAGGCATTTAATTTTTTTAAACTTATTTCAACTCAAGACTTTTTTTGTAGTCATTATGCACCATTCAGAGCCACATACTAAAATATCAAACCTTTCTAAATTCATCTGCTATTTTTCATGTATTTAATGATTTATTTTGAGCTAAATGACCCTGAAAATGTAAAGCACTACAAATGAACTCAGAAAAGGATGAAACTTGGCATGGTATCATCATTTGACCCACAAAACATGTGTGCAAAAGTTGAGAGGGTTACGGGAAAAACTGCATGCACTTCGTGTACAAACTAGACCATCTCTTTCGAAGTATACGAGGGTTTCAGACAAAAATTCATCTGCTACAAAGGGATTTCATTTTTGTAAATTATTTCAACTCAAGAATTTTTGTGAAAGCATTATGCACCATTCAAAGCCACATACTAAAATTTCAAACCTTTCTAAATTCATTTGCTATTTTTCATGCATCTAATGGTTTATTTTGAGCTAAATGACCCTGAAATTATAAAGCACTACAGATGAACTCAGAAGAGGTTGAAACTTGGCATGGTACCATCATTTGACCCACATAACATGTGTGAAAAAGTTGAGAGGGTTACGGCAAAAACTGGATGCACTATTTGTACAAACTGGACCATCTCTTTCGAAGTACGAGGGTTTCAGACGAAAACTCATTTGTTACAAAGGCATATAATTTTTTTAAAATTATTTTAACTCAAGACTTTTTCTGCATTCATTATGCACCATTCAAAACAACATACTAAAACTTCAAACCTTTCTAATTTCATTTTCTATTTTTCATGCATTTGTTGTAAAGCACAACAAATGAACTCTTAAAAGGTTGAAACTTGGCTTGGTATCATCATTTGACCCAAATAACATGTGTGCAAAAGATGAGAGGGTGAAGGCAACAACTGGATGCACTTTTTGTACAAACTGGACCATCTCTTTCGAAGTACGAGGGTTTCAGACGAAAACTCATCTGTTACAAAGGCATATAATTTTTTTTAAATTATTTTAACTCAAGACTTTTTGTGCATTCATTATGCACCATTCAAAACAACATACTAAAACTTCAAACCTTTCTAATTTCATTTTCTATTTTTCATGCATTTAATGGTTTATTTTGAGCTATATGACCCTGAAATTGTAAATCACAACAAATGAACTCATAAAAGGTTGATACTTGGCATGGTATCATCATTTGACCCAAATAACATGTGTGCAAAAGATGAGAGGGTGAAGGCAACAACTAGATGCACTTCGTGTACAAACTGGACCATCTCTTTCGAATTACGAGGGTTTAAGAGGAAAACTCATCTGTTACAAAGGCATTTAATTTTTTTTAACTTATTTCAACTCAAAACTTTTTGTGTAGTCATTATGCACCATTCAAAGCCACATACTAAAATTTCAAACCTTTCTAAATTCATTTGCTATTTTTCATGCATTTAATGGTTTATTTTGAGCTAAATGACGCTGAAATTGTAAAGCACAACAAATGAACTCATAAAAGGTTGAAACTTGGCATGGTATCATCATTTGACCCACATAACATGTGTGAAAAAGTTGCGAGGGTTACGGCAAAAACTGGACGCACTTTTTGTACAAATTGGACCATCTCTTTCGAAGTACGAGGGTTTCAGACGAAAACTCATCTGTTACAAAGGCATATAATTTTTTTAAAATTATTTTAACTCAAGACATTTTATGCATTCATTATGCACCATTCAAAACAACATACTAAAACTTCAAACCTTTCTAATTTCATTTTCTATTTTTCATGCATTTAATGGTTTATTTTGAGCTATATGACCCTCAAATCGTAAATGACAACAAATGAACTCATAAAAGGTTGATACTTGGCATGGTATCATCATTTGACCCACAAAACATGTGTGCAAAAGTTGAGAGGGTTACGGGAAAATTTGCATGCACTTCGTGTACAAACTAGGCCATATCTTTTGAAGTATACGAGGGTTTCAGGCAAAAACTCATTTGCTACAAAGGGATTTCATTTTTTTTAACTTATTTCAACTCAAGAGTTTTTGTGCATTCATTATGCACCATTCAAAGACACATACTAAAATTTCAAACCTTTCTAAGTTCATTTTCTATTTTTCATGCATTTAATGGTTTATTTTGAGCTAAATGACCCTGAAATTGTAAAGCACTACAAATGAACTCAGAAAAGGTTGAAACTTTGCAAGGTATCATAATTTGACCCAAATAACATGTGTGCAAAAGATGACAGGGTAACGGCAAAAACTATATGCATTTCATGTACAAAATGGACCATCTCTTTTGAAGTACGAGGGTTTTAGACGAAAACACATCTGTTACAAAGGCATTTCATTTTTTTAACTTATTTCAACTCAAGACTTTGTGTGAATTCATTATGCACCATTCAAAGCCACATAATAAAATTTCAAACCTTTCTAAATTCATTGGCTATTTTTCATGTATTTAATGATTTATTTTGAGCTAAATGACCCTGAAATTGTAACGCACTACAAATGAACTCAGAAAATGTTGAAACTTGGCATGGTATCATAATTTGACCCACAAAACATGTGTGCAAAAGTTGAGAGGGTTACGGAAAAAACTAGATGCATTTCGTGTACAAACTAGACCATCTCTTTCGAAGTACGAGGGTTTTAGACGAAAACTCATCTGTTACAAAGGCATTTCAATTTTTTAACTTATTTCAACTCAAGACTTTGTGCGCATTGATTATACACCATTCGAAGCCACATACTAAAATTTCAAAGCTGTCTAAATTCATTTGCTATTTTTCATGTATTTAATGACTTATTTTGAGCTATATGACCCTGAAATTGTAAAGCACTACAAATGAACTCAGAAAAGGTTGAAACTTGGCATGATATCATCATTTGAGAGGGTTACGGCAAAGAGTGGATGCACTTTCTGTACAAACTGGACCATCTCTTTCGAAGTTCGAGGGTTTCAGACGAAAACTCATCTGTTACAAAGGCATTTCATTTTTTTAACTTATTTCAACTCAAGACTTTTTGTGCATTCATTATGCACCATTCAAAGCCACATACTAAAATTTCATACCTTTCTAATTTCATTTGCTATTTTTCATGCATTTAATGGTTTATTTAGAGCTAAATGACCCTGAAATTGTAAAGCACAACAAATGAACTCATAAAAGGTTGAAACTTGGCATGGTATCATCATTTGACCCAAATAACATGTGTGCAAAAGATGAGAGGGTGAAGGCAACAACTGGATGCACTTCGTGTACGAAACTGGACCATCTCTTTCGAAGTACGAGGGTTTAAGAGGAAAACTCATCTGTTACAAAGGCATTTCATTTTTTTTACCTTATTTCAACTCAAGACTTTTTGTGCATTCGTTATGCACCATTGAAAGCCACATAGTAAAATTTCAAAGCTTTCTAAATTCATTTGCTATTTTTCATGTATTTAATGATTTATTTTGAGCTAAATGACCCTGAAATTTGAAAGCACTAAAAATGAACTCAGAAAAGGATGAAACTTGGAATGGTATCATAATTTGACCCACAAAACATGTGTGCAAAAGTTGAGAGGGTTACGGGAAAAACTGCATGCACTTCGTGTACAAACTAGACCATCTCTATTGAAGTATACGAGCGTTTCAGACAAAAACTCATCTGCTACAAAGGGATTTCATTTTTTAACTTATTTCAACTCAAGAATTTTTGTGCATTCATTATGCACCATTCAAAGCCACATACTAAAATTTCAAACTTTCTAAGTTCATTTGCTATTTTTCATGCATTTAATGGTTTATTTTGAGTTATATGACCCTGAAATTTTAAAGCACTACAAATGAACTCAGAAAAGGTTGAAACTTGGCATGCTATCATCATTTGACCCACATAACATGTGTGAAAAAGTTGAGAGGGTTACGGCAAAGAGTGGATGCACTTTCTGTACAAACTGAACCATCTTTTCGAAGTTCGAGGGTTTCAGACGAAAACTCATCTGTTACAAAGGCATTTCATTTTTTTAACTTATTTCAACTCAAGATTTTTTGTGCGTTCATTATGCAACATTCAAAGCCACATAATAAAATTTCATACCTTTCTAAATTCATTTGCTATTTTTCATGTATTTAATGATTTATTTTGAGCTAAATGACCCTGAAATTGTAACGCTCTACAAATGAACTCAGAAAATGTTGAAACTTGGCATGGTATCATCATTTGACCCACAAAACATGTGTGCAAAAGTTGAGAGGGTTACGGAAAAAACTGGATGCATTTCGTGTACAAACTAGACCATCTCTTTCGAAGTACGAGGGTTTTAGACGAAAACTCATCTGTTACAAAGGCATTTCATTTTTCACTTATTTCAACTCAAGAATTTGTGCGCATTCATTATACAACATTCGAAGCCACATACTAAAATTTCAAACCTGTCTAAATTCATTTGCTATTTTTCATGTATGTAATGATTTATTTTGAGCTAAATGACCCTGAAATTGTAAAGCACTACAAATGAACTCAGAAAAGGTTCAAACTTGGCATGGTATCATCATTTGACCCAAATAACATGTGTGCAAAAGATGAGAGGGTGACGGCAAAAACTGGATGCATTTCATGTACAAACTGGACCATCTCTTTCGAAGTACGAGGGTTTCAGAGGAAAACTCATCTGTTACAAAGGCATTTCATTTTTTTAACTTATTTCAACTCAAGACTTTTTGTGCATTTATTATGCACCATTCAAAGCCACATACTAAAATTGCAAACCTTTCTAAATTCATTTGCTATTTTTCACGCATTTAATGGTTTATTTTGACCTAAATGACCCTAAAATTGTAAAGCACTACAAATGAACTCAGAAAAGGTTGAAACTTGGCATGGTATCACCATTTGACCCAAATAACATGTGTGCAAAAGATGAGAGGGTGAAGGAAAAAACTGATGCACTTCGTGTACAAACTGGATCATCTCTTTCGAAGTACGAGGGTTTCAGAGGAAAACTAATCTGTTACAAAGGCATTTCATTTTTTTTAACTTATTTAAACACAAGACTTTGTGTGCATTCATTATGCACCATTCATAGCCACATACTAAAATTTCAAACGTTTCTAAATTCATTTTCTATTTGTCATGTATTTAATGATTTATTTTGAGCTAAGTGACCCTGAAATTGTAAAGCACTACAAATGAACTCAGAAAAGGTTAAGACTTGGCATGGTATCATAATTTGACCGACAAAACATGTGTACAAAAATTGAGACGGTTACGGCAGAAACTAGATGCACTTCGTGTACAAACTAGACCATCTCTTTCGAAGTACGTGGGTTTCAGACGAAAACTCTTGTGTTACAAAGCCATTTCATTTTCTTTACCTTATTTCAACTCAAGACTTTTTGTGCATTCATTATGCACCATTCAAAGCCACATACTAAAATTTCAAACCTTTCCAAATTCATTTGCTATTTTTCATGCTTTTATTGGATTATTTTGAGCTAAATGACCCTGAAATTGTAAAGCACTACAAATGAACTCAGAAAAGGTTGAAACTTGGCATGGTATCATCATTTAACCCACATAACATGTGTGCAAAAGTTGAGAGGGTTACGGCAAAAATGGAGGCATTTTCTGTACAAACTAGACCATCTCTTTCGAAGTACGAGGGTTTAAGACAAAAACTCATTTGTTACGAAGGCATTTCATTTTTTTAACTTATTTCAACTCAAGACTTTTTGTGCATTAATTATGCACCATTCAAAGCCACATACTAAAATTTCAAACCTTTCTATTTTCATATGCTATTTCTCATGCATTTAATGGTTTAATTTGAGCTAAATGACCCTGATATTGTAAAGCACTACAAATGAACTCAGAAAAGGTTGAAAGTTGGCATGGTATCATCATTTGACCCACATAACAGGTGTGAAAAAGTTGAGAGGGTTACGGAAAAAACTGGATGCATTTCATGTACAAAATTGTGCATCTCTTTCGAAGTACGAGGGTTTCAGACAAAAACTCATCTGTTACAAAGGCATTTCAATTTTTTAACTTATTTCAACTCATGACTTTTTTTTCATTCATTATGCAGCATTCAAAGCCACATACTACAATTTCAAAACTTTCTAAATTCATTTGCTACTTTTCATGTATTTAATGATTTATTTTGAGCTAAATGACCCTGAAATTGTAAAGCACTACAAATGAACTCAGAAAAGGTTGAAACTTGGCTTGGTGTCATCATTTGACCCACATAACATGTGTGCAAAAGTTGAGAGGGTTACGGAAAAAACTGGATGCATTTCGTTTACAAACTAGACCATCTCTTTTGAAGTACGTGGGTTTCACACGAAAACTCATCTGTTACAAAGGCATTTCATTTTTTTAAACTTATTTCAACTCAAGACTTTTTGTGCATTCATTATGCACCACTCAAAGCTACATACTAAAAATTTGAACCTTTCTAAATTCATTTGCTATTTTTCATGCATTTAATGGTTTATTTTCAGCTGAATGACCGTGAAATTGTAAAGCACTACAAACGAACTCAGAAAATGTTGAAACTTGGCATGGTATCATCATTTGACCGACAAAACATGTGTACAAAAATTGAGACGGTTACGGCAGAAACTAGATACACTTCGTGTACAAACTAGACCATCTCTTTCGAAGTAAGAGGGTTTAAGACGAAAACTCATCTGTTACGAAGGCATTTCATTTTTTTAACTTATTTCAACTCAAGAATTTTTGTGCATTCATTATGCACCATTCAAATCCACATACTAAAATTTCAAACCTTTTTACATTCATTTGCTATTTTTCATGTATTTAATGATTTATTTTGAGCTAAATGACCCTGAAATTGTAAAGAACTACAAATGAACTCAGAAAAGGTTGAAAGTTGGCATGGTATCATTATTTGACCCAAAAAACATGTGTGCAAAAGATGAGAGGGTTACGGAAAAAACTGGATGCACTTCATGTACAAACTAGACCATCTCTTTCGAAGTACGATTGCTTCTGACGAAAACTCATTTGTTACAAAGGCATTTCATTTTGTAACTTATTTCAACTCAAGACTTTTTGTGCATTCATTATGCACCATTTCAAAACCACATACTAAAATTTCAAACCTTTCTAAACTCATTTGCTATTTTTCATGCATTTAATGGTTTATTTTGACCTAAATGACCCCGAAATCGTAAAGCGCTACAAATGAACTCAGAAAAGGTTGAAACTTGGCATGGTATCATCATTTGACCCAAATAACATGTGTGCAAAAGATGAGAGGGTGACGGCAAAAACTGGATGCATTTCATGTACAAACTGGACCATCTCTTTCGAAGTACGAGGGTTTCAGAGGAAAACTCATCTGTTACAAAGGCATTTCATTTTTTTAACTTATTTCAACTCAAGACTTTTTGTGCATTTATTATGCACCATTCAAAGCCACATACTAAAATTGCAAACCTTTCTAAATTCATTTGCTATTTTTCACGCACTTAATGGTTTATTTTGACCTAAATGACCCTAAAATTGTAAAGCACTACAAATGAACTCAGAAAAGGTTGAAACTTGGCATGGTATCACCATTTGACCCAAATAACATGTGTGCAAAAGATGAGAGGGTGAAGGAAAAAACTGATGCACTTCGTGTACAAACTGGATCATCTCTTTCGAAGTACGAGGGTTTCAGAGGAAAACTAATCTGTTACAAAGGCATTTCATTTTTTTAACTTATTTAAACACAAGACTTTGTGTGCATTCATTATGCACCATTCATAGCCACATACTAAAATTTCAAACGTTTCTAAATTCATTTTCTATTTGTCATGTATTTAATGATTTATTTTGAGCTAAGTGACCCTGAAATTGTAAAGCACTACAAATGAACTCAGAAAAGGTTAAGACTTGGCATGGTATCATAATTTGACCCACAAAACATGTGTGCAGAAGTTGAAAGGGTTACCAGAAAAACTGCATGCACTTCGTGTAGAAACTAGACCATCTCTTTCGAAGTATACGAGGGTTTCAGAAAAAACTCATCTGCTACAAAGGGATTTCATTTTTTAACTTATTTCAACTCAAGAGTTTTTGTGCATTCATTATGCACCATTCAAAGCCACATACTAAAATTTCAAACCTTTCTAAACTCATTTGCTATTTTTCATGCATTTAATGGTTTATATTGAGCTAAATGACCCTGAAATTGTAAAGCACTACAAATAAACTCAGAAAAGGTTGAAACTTGGCTTGGTGTCATCATTTGACCCACATAACATGTGTGCAAAAGTTGAGAGGGTTACGGAAAAATCGGATGCATTTCGTGTACAAACTAGACCATCTCTTTTGAAGTACGAGGGTTTCAGACGAAAACTCATCTGTTACGAAGGCATTTCATTTTTTTAACTTATTTCAACTCAAGACTTTTTGTGCATTCATTATGCACCATTCAAAACCAAATACTAAAATTTCAAACCTTTCTAAACTCATTTGCTATTTTTCATGCATTTAATGGTTTATTTTGACCTAAATGACCCCGAAATCGTAAAGCGCCACAAATGAACTCAGAAAAGGTTGAAACTTGCCATGGTATCATCATTTGACCCACATAACATCTGTGCAAAAGTTGAGAGGGTTACGTCAAAAACTGGATACACTTTCTGTACAAACTGGACCATCTCTTTCGAAGTACGAGGGTTTCAGACAAAAACTCATCTGTTACAAAGGCATTTCAATTTTTTAACTTATTTCAACTCATGACTTTTTTTTCATTCATTATGCAGCATTCAAAGCCACATACTACAATTTCAAAAATTTCTAAATTCATTTGCTACTTTTCATGTATTTAATGATTTATTTTGAGCTAAATGACCCTGAAATTGTAAAGCACTACAAATGAACTCAGAAAAGGTTGAAACTTGGCTTGGTGTCATCATTTGACCCACATAACATGTGTGCAAAAGTTGAGAGGGTTACGGAAAAAACTGGATGCATTTCGTTTACAAACTAGACCATCTCTTTTGAAGTACGTGGGTTTCACACGAAAACTCATCTGTTACAAAGGCATTTCATTTTTTTAAACTTATTTCAACTCAAGACTTTTTGTGCATTCATTATGCACCACTCAAAGCTACATACTAAAAATTTAAACCTTTCTAAATTCATTTGCTATTTTTCATGCATTTAATGGTTTATTTTCAGCTGAATGACCGTGAAATTGTAAAGCACTACAAACGAACTCAGAAAATGTTGAAACTTGGCATGGTATCATCATTTGACCGACAAAACATGTGTACAAAAATTGAGACGGTTACGGCAGAAACTAGATGCACTTCGTGTACAAACTAGACCATCTCTTTCGAAGTACGTGGGTTTCAGACGAAAACTCTTGTGTTACAAAGCCATTTCATTTTCTTTACCTTATTTCAACTCAAGAATTTTTGTGCATTCATTATGCACCATTCAAAGCCACATACTAAAATTTCAAACCTTTCCAAATTCATTTGCTATTTTTCATGCTTTTATTGGATTATTTTGAGCTAAATGACCCTGAAATTGTAAAGCACTACAAATGAACTCAGAAAAGGTTGAAACTTGGCATGGTATCATCATTTAACCCACATAACATGTGTGCAAAAGTTGAGAGGGTTACGGCAAAAATGGAGGCATTTTCTGTACAAACTAGACCATCTCTTTCGAAGTACGAGGGTTTAAGACAAAAACTCATTTGTTACGAAGGCATTTCATTTTTTTAACTTATTTCAACTCAAGACTTTTTGTGCATTAATTATGCACCATTCAAAGCCACATACTAAAATTTCAAACCTTTCTATTTTCATATGCTATTTCTCATGCATTTAATGGTTTATTTTGAGCTAAATGACCCTGATATTGTAAAGCACTACAAATGAACTCAGAAAAGGTTGAAAGTTGGCATGGTATCATCATTTGACCCACATAACAGGTGTGAAAAAGTTGAGAGGGTTACGGAAAAAACTGGATGCATTTCATGTACAAAATTGTGCATCTCTTTCGAAGTACGAGGGTTTCAGACAAAAACTCATCTGTTACAAAGGCATTTCAATTTTTTAACTTATTTCAACTCATGACTTTTTTTTCATTCATTATGCAGCATTCAAAGCCACATACTACAATTTCAAAACTTTCTAAATTCATTTGCTACTTTTCATGTATTTAATGATTTATTTTGAGCTAAATGACCCTGAAATTGTAAAGCACTACAAATGAACTCAGAAAAGGTTGAAACTTGGCTTGGTGTCATCATTTGACCCACATAACATGTGTGCAAAAGTTGAGAGGGTTACGGAAAAAACTGGATGCATTTCGTTTACAAACTAGACCATCTCTTTTGAAGTACGTGGGTTTCACACGAAAACTCATCTGTTACAAAGGCATTTCATTTTTTTAAACTTATTTCAACTCAAGACTTTTTGTGCATTCATTATGCACCACTCAAAGCTACATACTAAAAATTTGAACCTTTCTAAATTCATTTGCTATTTTTCATGCATTTAATGGTTTATTTTCAGCTGAATGACCGTGAAATTGTAAAGCACTACAAACGAACTCAGAAAATGTTGAAACTTGGCATGGTATCATCATTTGACCGACAAAACATGTGTACAAAAATTGAGACGGTTACGGCAGAAACTAGATACACTTCGTGTACAAACTAGACCATCTCTTTCGAAGTAAGAGGGTTTAAGACGAAAACTCATCTGTTACGAAGGCATTTCATTTTTTTAACTTATTTCAACTCAAGAATTTTTGTGCATTCATTATGCACCATTCAAATCCACATACTAAAATTTCAAACCTTTTTACATTCATTTGCTATTTTTCATGTATTTAATGATTTATTTTGAGCTAAATGACCCTGAAATTGTAAAGAACTACAAATGAACTCAGAAAAGGTTGAAAGTTGGCATGGTATCATTATTTGACCCAAAAAACATGTGTGCAAAAGATGAGAGGGTTACGGAAAAAACTGGATGCACTTCATGTACAAACTAGACCATCTCTTTCGAAGTACGATTGCTTCTGACGAAAACTCATTTGTTACAAAGGCATTTCATTTTGTAACTTATTTCAACTCAAGACTTTTTGTGCATTCATTATGCACCATTTCAAAACCACATACTAAAATTTCAAACCTTTCTAAACTCATTTGCTATTTTTCATGCATTTAATGGTTTATTTTGACCTAAATGACCCCGAAATCGTAAAGCGCTACAAATGAACTCAGAAAAGGTTGAAACTTGGCATGGTATCATCATTTGACCCAAATAACATGTGTGCAAAAGATGAGAGGGTGACGGCAAAAACTGGATGCATTTCATGTACAAACTGGACCATCTCTTTCGAAGTACGAGGGTTTCAGAGGAAAACTCATCTGTTACAAAGGCATTTCATTTTTTTAACTTATTTCAACTCAAGACTTTTTGTGCATTTATTATGCACCATTCAAAGCCACATACTAAAATTGCAAACCTTTCTAAATTCATTTGCTATTTTTCACGCACTTAATGGTTTATTTTGACCTAAATGACCCTAAAATTGTAAAGCACTACAAATGAACTCAGAAAAGGTTGAAACTTGGCATGGTATCACCATTTGACCCAAATAACATGTGTGCAAAAGATGAGAGGGTGAAGGAAAAAACTGATGCACTTCGTGTACAAACTGGATCATCTCTTTCGAAGTACGAGGGTTTCAGAGGAAAACTAATCTGTTACAAAGGCATTTCATTTTTTTAACTTATTTAAACACAAGACTTTGTGTGCATTCATTATGCACCATTCATAGCCACATACTAAAATTTCAAACGTTTCTAAATTCATTTTCTATTTGTCATGTATTTAATGATTTATTTTGAGCTAAGTGACCCTGAAATTGTAAAGCACTACAAATGAACTCAGAAAAGGTTAAGACTTGGCATGGTATCATAATTTGACCCACAAAACATGTGTGCAGAAGTTGAAAGGGTTACCAGAAAAACTGCATGCACTTCGTGTAGAAACTAGACCATCTCTTTCGAAGTATACGAGGGTTTCAGAAAAAACTCATCTGCTACAAAGGGATTTCATTTTTTAACTTATTTCAACTCAAGAGTTTTTGTGCATTCATTATGCACCATTCAAAGCCACATACTAAAATTTCAAACCTTTCTAAACTCATTTGCTATTTTTCATGCATTTAATGGTTTATATTGAGCTAAATGACCCTGAAATTGTAAAGCACTACAAATAAACTCAGAAAAGGTTGAAACTTGGCTTGGTGTCATCATTTGACCCACATAACATGTGTGCAAAAGTTGAGAGGGTTACGGAAAAATCGGATGCATTTCGTGTACAAACTAGACCATCTCTTTTGAAGTACGAGGGTTTCAGACGAAAACTCATCTGTTACGAAGGCATTTCATTTTTTTAACTTATTTCAACTCAAGACTTTTTGTGCATTCATTATGCACCATTCAAAACCAAATACTAAAATTTCAAACCTTTCTAAACTCATTTGCTATTTTTCATGCATTTAATGGTTTATTTTGACCTAAATGACCCCGAAATCGTAAAGCGCCACAAATGAACTCAGAAAAGGTTGAAACTTGCCATGGTATCATCATTTGACCCACATAACATCTGTGCAAAAGTTGAGAGGGTTACGTCAAAAACTGGATACACTTTCTGTACAAACTGGACCATCTCTTTCGAAGTACGAGGGTTTCAGACAAAAACTCATCTGTTACAAAGGCATTTCAATTTTTTAACTTATTTCAACTCATGACTTTTTTTTCATTCATTATGCAGCATTCAAAGCCACATACTACAATTTCAAAAATTTCTAAATTCATTTGCTACTTTTCATGTATTTAATGATTTATTTTGAGCTAAATGACCCTGAAATTGTAAAGCACTACAAATGAACTCAGAAAAGGTTGAAACTTGGCTTGGTGTCATCATTTGACCCACATAACATGTGTGCAAAAGTTGAGAGGGTTACGGAAAAAACTGGATGCATTTCGTTTACAAACTAGACCATCTCTTTTGAAGTACGTGGGTTTCACACGAAAACTCATCTGTTACAAAGGCATTTCATTTTTTTAAACTTATTTCAACTCAAGACTTTTTGTGCATTCATTATGCACCACTCAAAGCTACATACTAAAAATTTAAACCTTTCTAAATTCATTTGCTATTTTTCATGCATTTAATGGTTTATTTTCAGCTGAATGACCGTGAAATTGTAAAGCACTACAAACGAACTCAGAAAATGTTGAAACTTGGCATGGTATCATCATTTGACCGACAAAACATGTGTACAAAAATTGAGACGGTTACGGCAGAAACTAGATGCACTTCGTGTACAAACTAGACCATCTCTTTCGAAGTACGTGGGTTTCAGACGAAAACTCTTGTGTTACAAAGCCATTTCATTTTCTTTACCTTATTTCAACTCAAGAATTTTTGTGCATTCATTATGCACCATTCAAAGCCACATACTAAAATTTCAAACCTTTCCAAATTCATTTGCTATTTTTCATGCTTTTATTGGATTATTTTGAGCTAAATGACCCTGAAATTGTAAAGCACTACAAATGAACTCAGAAAAGGTTGAAACTTGGCATGGTATCATCATTTAACCCACATAACATGTGTGCAAAAGTTGAGAGGGTTACGGCAAAAATGGAGGCATTTTCTGTACAAACTAGACCATCTCTTTCGAAGTACGAGGGTTTAAGACAAAAACTCATTTGTTACGAAGGCATTTCATTTTTTTAACTTATTTCAACTCAAGACTTTTTGTGCATTAATTATGCACCATTCAAAGCCACATACTAAAATTTCAAACCTTTCTATTTTCATATGCTATTTCTCATGCATTTAATGGTTTATTTTGAGCTAAATGACCCTGATATTGTAAAGCACTACAAATGAACTCAGAAAAGGTTGAAAGTTGGCATGGTATCATCATTTGACCCACATAACAGGTGTGAAAAAGTTGAGAGGGTTACGGAAAAAACTGGATGCATTTCATGTACAAAATTGTGCATCTCTTTCGAAGTACGAGGGTTTCAGACAAAAACTCATCTGTTACAAAGGCATTTCAATTTTTTAACTTATTTCAACTCATGACTTTTTTTTCATTCATTATGCAGCATTCAAAGCCACATACTACAATTTCAAAACTTTCTAAATTCATTTGCTACTTTTCATGTATTTAATGATTTATTTTGAGCTAAATGACCCTGAAATTGTAAAGCACTACAAATGAACTCAGAAAAGGTTGAAACTTGGCTTGGTGTCATCATTTGACCCACATAACATGTGTGCAAAAGTTGAGAGGGTTACGGAAAAAACTGGATGCATTTCGTTTACAAACTAGACAATCTCTTTTGAAGTACGTGGGTTTCACACGAAAACTCATCTGTTACAAAGGCATTTCATTTTTTTAAACTTATTTCAACTCAAGACTTTTTGTGCATTCATTATGCACCACTCAAAGCTACATACTAAAAATTTGAACCTTTCTAAATTCATTTGCTATTTTTCATGCATTTAATGGTTTATTTTCAGCTGAATGACCGTGAAATTGTAAAGCACTACAAACGAACTCAGAAAATGTTGAAACTTGGCATGGTATCATCATTTGACCGACAAAACATGTGTACAAAAATTGAGACGGTTACGGCAGAAACTAGATACACTTCGTGTACAAACTAGACCATCTCTTTCGAAGTAAGAGGGTTTAAGACGAAAACTCATCTGTTACGAAGGCATTTCATTTTTTTAACTTATTTCAACTCAAGAATTTTTGTGCATTCATTATGCACCATTCAAATCCACATACTAAAATTTCAAACCTTTTTACATTCATTTGCTATTTTTCATGTATTTAATGATTTATTTTGAGCTAAATGACCCTGAAATTGTAAAGAACTACAAATGAACTCAGAAAAGGTTGAAAGTTGGCATGGTATCATTATTTGACCCAAAAAACATGTGTGCAAAAGATGAGAGGGTTACGGAAAAAACTGGATGCACTTCATGTACAAACTAGACCATCTCTTTCGAAGTACGATTGCTTCTGACGAAAACTCATTTGTTACAAAGGCATTTCATTTTGTAACTTATTTCAACTCAAGACTTTTTGTGCATTCATTATGCACCATTTCAAAACCACATACTAAAATTTCAAACCTTTCTAAACTCATTTGCTATTTTTCATGCATTTAATGGTTTATTTTGACCTAAATGACCCCGAAATCGTAAAGCGCTACAAATGAACTCAGAAAAGGTTGAAACTTGGCATGGTATCATCATTTGACCCACATAACATGTGTGCAAATGTTGAGAGGGTTACGGAAAAAACTGGATGCATTTCGTGTACAAACTAGAGCATCTCTTTCGAAGTACGAGGGTTTCAGAGGAAAACTCATCTGTTACAAAGGCATTTCATTTTGTAACTTATTTCAACTCAAGACTTTTTGTGCATTCATTATGCGCCATTAAAAGCCACATACTAAAATTTGAAACCTTTCTAAATTCATTTGCTATTTTTTAAGTGTTTAATGATTTATTTTGAGCTAAATGACCCTGAAATTGTAAAGCACTACAAATGAACTCAGAAAAGGTTGAAACTTGGCATTGTATCATCATTTGACCCACAAAACATGTGTGCAAAAGTTGAGAGGGTTACGGCAAAAACTGGATGCACTTCGTATAAAAACTAGACCATCTCTTTCGAAGTACGAGGGTTTCAGACAAAAACTCATCTGTTACAAAGGAATTTTATTTTTTAACTTATTTCAACTCAAGACTTTTTGTGCATTCATTATGCACCATTCAAAACCACATACTAAAATTTCAAACCTTTCTAAACTCATTTGCTATTTTTCATGCATTTAATGGTTTATTTTGACCTAAATGACCCCGAAATCGTAAAGCGCTACAAATGAACTCAGAAAAGGATGAAACTTGGAATGGTATCATAATTTGACCCACATAACATCTGTGCAAAAGTTGAGAGGGTTACGTCAAAAACTGGATGCACTTTCTGTACAAACTGGACCATCTCTTTCGAAGT
Source organism: Bromus sterilis (assembly GCA_950022295.1). NCBI lineage: Eukaryota > Viridiplantae > Streptophyta > Magnoliopsida > Poales > Poaceae > Bromus > Bromus sterilis. Next base: position 148,607,840 of record OX465596.1, on the reverse strand, counting down.
ATGAGGGTTTCAGACGAAAACTCATCTGTTAAAAGGCATTTTATTTTTTTAACTTATTTCAACTCAAGACTTTTTGTGCATTCATTATGCACCATTCAAAACCACATACTAAAATTTCAAACCTTTCTAAACTCATTTGCTATTTTTCATGCATTTAATGGTTTATTTTTAGCTAAATGACCCTGAAATTGTAAAGAACTACAAATGAACTCAGAAATGGTTGAAAGTTGGCATGGTATCATTATTTGACCCAAAAAACATATGTGCAAAAGTTGAGAGGGTTACGGAAAAAACTGGATGCACTTCCTGTAAAAACTAGACCATCTCTTTCGAAGTACGAGGGTTTCAGACAAAAACTCATCTGTTACAAAGGAATTTTATTTTTTAACTTATTTCAACTCAAGACTTTTTGTGCATTCATTATGCACCATTCAAAACCACATACTAAAATTTCAAACCTTTCTAAACTCATTTGCTATTTTTCATGCATTTAATGGTTTATTTTGACCTAAATGACCCCGAAATCGTAAAGCGCCACAAATGAACTCAGAAAAGGTTGAAACTTGGCATGGTATCATCATTTGACCCACATAACATGTGTGCAAAAGTTGAGAGGGTTACGTCAAAAACTGGATGCACTTTCTGTACAAACTGGACCATCTCTTTCAAAGTATGAGGGTTTCAGACGAAAACTCATCTGTTAAAAGGCATTTCATTTTTTTAACTTATTTCAACTCAAGACTTTTTGTGCATTCATTATGCACCATTCAAAACCAGATACTAAAATTTCAAACCTTTCTAAACTCATTTGCTATTTTTCATGCATTTAATGGTTTATTTTGACCTAAATGACCCCGAAATCGTAAAGCGCCACAAATGAACTCAGAAAAGGTTGAAACTTGGCATGGTATCATCATTTGACCCACATAACATCTGTGCAAAAGTTGAGAGGGTTATGTCAAAAACTGGATGCACTTTCTGTACAAACTGGACCATCTCTTTCAAAGTATGAGGGTTTCAGACGAAAACTCATCTGTTAAAAGGCATTTCATTTTTTTAACTTATTTCAACTCAAGACTTTTTGTGCATTCATTATGCACCATTCAAAACCACATACTAAAATTTCAAACCTTTCTAAACTCATTTGCTATTTTTCATGCATTTAATGGTTTATTTTTAGATAAATGACCCTGAAATTGTAAAGAACTACAAATGAACTCAGGAAAGGTTGAAAGTTCGCATGGTATTATTATTTGACCCAAAAAACATGTGTGCAAAAGTTGAGAGGGTTACGGCAAAAAATGGATGCACTTCGTGTACAAACTAGACCGTCTCTTTCGAAGTACGAGGGTTTTAGACGAAAACTCATCTGTTACAAAGGCATTTCATTTTTAACTTATTTCAACTCAAGACTTTTTGTGCATTCATTATGCACCATTCAAAGCCATATACTAAAATTTCCAACCTTTCTAAATTTATTTGCTATTTTTCATGCATTAAAGGTTTATTTTGAGCTAAATGACCCTGAAATTGTAAAGCACTACAAACGAACTCAGAAAAGGTTGAAACTTGGCATTGTATCATCATTTGACCCACAAAACATGTGTGCAAAAGTTGAGAGGGTTACGGCAAAAACTGGATGCACTTCGTGTAAAAACTAGACCATCTCTTTCGAAGTACGAGGGTTTCAGACAAAAACTCATCTGTTACAAAGGAATTTTATTTTTTAACTTATTTCAACTCAAGACTTTTTTTGCATTCATTATGCACCATTCAAAACCAAATACTAAAATTTCAAACCTTTCTAAACTCATTTGCTATTTTTCATGCATTTAATGGTTTATTTTGACCTAAATGACCCCGAAATCGTAAAGCGCCACAAATGAACTCAGAAAAGGTTGAAACTTGGCATGGTATCATCATTTGACCCACATAACATCTGTGCAAAAGTTGAGAGGGTTACGTCAAAAACTGGATGCACTTTCTGTACAAACTGGACCATCTCTTTCGAAGTATGAGGGTTTCAGACGAAAACTCATCTGTTAAAAGGCATTTCATTTTTTTAACTTATTTCAACTCAAGACTTTTTGTGCATTCATTATGCACCATTCAAAACCACATACTAAAATTTCAAACCTTTCTAAACTCATTTGCTATTTTTCATGCATTTAATGGTTTATTTTTAGATAAATGACCCTGAAATTGTAAAGAACTACAAATGAACTCAGGAAAGGTTGAAAGTTCGTATGGTATTATTATTTGACCCAAAAAACATGTGTGCAAAAGTTGAGAGGTTTACGGCAAAAAATGGATGCACTTCGTGTACAAACTAGACCGTCTCTTTCGAACTACGAGGGTTTTAGACGAAAACTCATCTGTTACAAAGGCATTTCATTTTTAACTTATTTCAACTCAAGACTTTTTGTGCATTCATTATGCACCATTCAAAGCCATATACTAAAATTTCCAACCTTTCTAAATTTATTTGCTATTTTTCATGCATTAAAGGTTTATTTTGAGCTAAATGACCCTGAAATTGTAAAGCACTACAAATGAACTCAGAAAAGGTTGAAACTTGGCATTGTATCATCATTTGACCCACAAAACATGTGTGCAAAAGTTGAGAGGGTTACGGCAAAAACTGGATGCACTTCGTGTAAAAACTAGACCATCTCTTTCGAAGTACGAGGGTTTCAGACAAAAACTCATCTGTTACAAAGGAATTTTATTTTTTAACTTATTTCAACTCAAGACTTTTTTTGCATTCATTATGCACCATTCAAAACCACATACTAAAATTTCAAACCTTTCTAAACTCATTTGCTATTTTTCATGCATTTAATGGTTTATTTTCAACTAAATGACCGTGAAATTGTAAAGCACTACAAACGAACTCAGAAAATGTTGAAACTTGCCATGGTATCATCATTTGACCGACAAAACATGTGTACAAAAATTGAGACGGTTACGGCAGAAACTAGATGCACTTCGTGTACAAACTAGACCATCTCTTTCGAAGTACGTGGGTTTCAGACGAAAACTCTTGTGTTACAAAGCCATTTCATTTTCTTTACCTTATTTCTACTCAAGACTTTTTGTGCATTCATTATGCACCATTCAAAGCCACATACTAAAATTTCAAACCTTTCCAAATTCATTTGCTATTTTTCATGCTTTTATTGGATTATTTTGAGCTAAATGACCCTGAAATTGTAAAGCACTACAAATGAACTCAGAAAAGGTTGAAACTTGGCATGGTATCATCATTTGACCCACATAACATGTGTGCAAAAGTTGATAGGGTTACGGCAAAAATGGAGGCATTTTCTGTACAAACTAGACCATCTCTTTCGAAGTACGAGGGTTTAAGACGAAACTCATCTGTTACGAAGGCATTTCATTTTTTTAACTTATTTCAACTCAAGAATTTTTGTGCATTCATTATGCACCATTCAAATCGAGATACTAAAATTTCAAACCTTTTTACATCCATTTGCTATTTTCATGTATTTAATGATTTATTTTGAGCTAAATGACCCTGAAATTGTAAAGAACTACAAATGAACTCAGAAAAGGTTGAAAGTTGGCATGGTATAATAATTCGACCCACATAACATGTGTGTAAAAGTTGAGAGGGTTACGGCAAAATTGGATGCATTTCGTGTACAAAATAGACCTCTCTTTCGAAGTACGAGGGTTTCAAACGAAAACTCATCTGTTACAAAGGTATTTCATTTTTAACTTATTTCAACTCAAGACTTTTTGTGCATTCATTATGCACCATTCAAAGCCATATACTAAAATTTCCAACCTTTCTAAATTTATTTGCTATTTTTCATGCATTAAAGGTTTATTTTGAGCTAAATGACCCTGAAATTGGAAAGCACTACAAATGAACTCAGAAAAGGTTGAAACTTGGCATTGTATCATCATTTGACCCACAAAACATGTGTGCAAAAGTTGAGAGGGTTACGGCAAAAACTGGATGCACTTCGTGTAAAAACTAGACCATCTCTTTCGAAGTACGAGGGTTTCAGACAAAAACTCATCTGTTACAAAGGAAGTTTATTTTTTAACTTATTTCAACTCAAGACTTTTTGTGCATTCATTATGCACCATTCAAAACCAAATACTAAAATTTCAAACCTTTCTAAACTCATTTGCTATTTTTCATGCATTTAATGGTTTGTTTTGACCTAAATGACCCCGAAATCGTAAAGCGCTACAAATGAACTCAGAAAAGGTTAAAACTTGGCATGATATCATCATTTGTCCCAAATAACATGTGTGCAAAAGTTGAGAGGGTTACGGAAAAAACTGGATGCATTTCGTGTACAAACTAGAGCATCTCTTTCGAAGTACGAGTGTTTCAAAGGAAAACTCATCTGTTACAAAGGCATTTCATTTTGTAACTTATTTCAACTCAAGACTTTTTGTGCATTCATTATGCACCATTAAAAGCCACATACTAAAATTTCAAACCTTTCTAAATTCATTTGCTATTTTTTAAGTGTTTAATGATTTATTTTGAGCGAAATGACCCTGAAATTGTAAAGCACTACAAATGAACTCAGAAAAGGTTGAAACTTGGCATTGTATCATCATTTGACCCACAAAACATGTGTGCAAAAGTTGAGAGGGTTACGGCAAAAACTGGATGCACTTCGTGTAAAAACTAGACCATCTCTTTATAAGTACAAGGGTTTCAAACGAAAACTCATCTGTTACAAACGCATTTCATTTTTTAACTTATTTCAACTCAAGACTTTTTGTGCATTCATTATTCACCATTCAAAGCCACATACTAAAATTTCAAACCTTTCTAAATTCATTTGATATTTCTCATGCATTTAATGGTTTATTTTCAGCTGAATGACCGTGAAATTGTAAAGCACTACAAACGAACTCAGAAAAGGTTGAAACTTGGCATGTTATCATCATTTGACCGACAAAACATGTGTGCAAAAATTGAGAGGGTTACGGCAAAAACTAGATGCACTTCGTGTACAAACTAGACCATCTCTTTCGAAGTACATGGGTTTCAGACGAAAACTCATGTGTTACAAAGCCATTTCATTTTCTTTAACTTATTTCAACTCAAGAATTTTCGTGCATTCATTATGCACCATTCAAAGCCACATACTAAAATTTCAAACCTTTCCAAATTCATTTGCTATTTTTCATGCATTTAATGGATTATTTTGAGCTAAATGACCCTGAAATTGTAAAGCACTACAAAGGAACTCAGAAAAGGTTGAAACTTGGCATGGTATCACCATTTGACCCACATAACATGTGTGCAAAAGTTGAGAGGGTTACGGAAAAAACTGGAGGCACTTTCTGTACAAACTGGACCATCTCTTTCGAAGTACTAGGGTTTAAGACGAAAACTCATCTGTTACGAAGGCATTTCAGTTTTTTAACTTATTTCAACTCAAGAATTTTTGTGCATTCATTATGCACCATTCAAATCCACATACTAAAATTTCAAACCTTTCTAAATTTATTTGCTATTTTTCATGCATTTAATGGTTTATTTTGAGCTAAATGACCCTAAAATTGTAAAGCACTACAAATGAACTCAGAAAAGGTTGAAACTTGGCATGGTATCATCATTTGACCCACATAACATGTGTGCAAAAGTTGAGAGGGTTACGGAAAAAACTGAATGCATTTCGTGTACAAACTAGAGCATCTCTTTCGAAGTACGAGGGTTTCAGAGGAAAACTCATCTGTTAGAAAGGCATTTCATTTTGTAACTTATTTCAACTCAAGACTTTTTGTGCATTCATTACGCACCATTAAAAGCCACATACTAAAATTTCAAACCTTTCTAAATTCATTTGCTATTTTTTAAGTGTTTAATGATTTATTTTGAGCTAAATGACCCTGAAATTGTAAAGCACTACAAATGAACTCAGAAAAGGTTGAAAGTTGGCATGGTACAATCATTCGACCCACATAACATGTGTGTAAAAGTTGAGAGGGTTACGGAAAAATTGGATGCATTTCGTGTACAAAATAGACCTCTCTTTCGAAGTACGAGGGTTTCAGACGAAAACTCATCTGTTACAAAGGCATTTCATTTTTAACTTATTTCAACTCAAGACTTTTTATGCATTCATTATGCACCATTCAAATCCATATACTAAAATTTCCAACCTTTCTAAATTTATTTGCTATTTTTCATGCATTAAAGGTTTATTTTGAGCTAAATGACCCTGAAATTGTAAAGCACTACAAATGAACTCAGAAAAGGTTGAAACTTGGCATTGTATCATCATTTGACCCACAAAACATGTGTGCAAAAGTTGAGAGGGTTACGGCAAAAACTGGATGCACTTCGTGTAAAAACTAGACCATCTCTTTCGAAGTACGAGGGTTTCAGAAAAAAAACTCATCTGTTACAAAGGAATTTTATTTTTTAACTTATTTCAACTCAAGACTTTTTGTGCATTCATTATGCACCATTCAAAACCAAATACTAAAATTTCAAACCTTTCTAAACTCCTTTGCTATTTTTCATGCATTTAATGGTTTATTTTGACCTAAATGACCCCGAAATCGTAAAGCGCTACAAATGAACTCAGAAAAGGTTGAAACTTGGCATGGTATCATCATTTGACCCACATAACATGTGTGCAAATGTTGAGAGGGTTACGTCAAAAACTGGATGCTCTTTCTGTACAAACTGGACCATCTCTTTCGAAGTATGAGGGTTTCAAACGAAAACTCATCTGTTAAAAGGCATTTCATTTTTTTAACTTATTTCAACTCAAGACTTTTTGTGCATTCATTATGCACCATTCAAAAGCACATACTAAATTTCAAACCTTTCTAAACTCATTTGCTATTTTTCATGCATATAATGGTTTATTTTTAGCTAAATGACCCTGAAATTGTAAAGAACTAGAAATGAACTCAGAAAAGGTTGAAAGTTCGCATGGTATTATTATTTGACCCAAAAAACATGTGTGCAAAAGTTGAGAGGGTTACGGAAAAAAATGGATGCACTTCGTGTACAAACTAGATCGTCTCTTTCGAAGTACGAGGGTTTTAGACGAAAACTCATCTGTTACAAAGGCATTTCATTTTTTTTAATTTATTTCAACTCAAGACTTTTTGTGCATTCATTATGCACCATTCAAAGTGACATACGAAAATTTCAAACCTTTCTAATTTCATTTGCTATTTTTCATGCATTTAATGGTTTATTTTGAGCTAAATGACCTTGAAATTGTAAAGCACTACAAATGAACTCAGAAAAGGTTGAAACTTGGCATGGTATCATCTTTTGACCCACATAACATGTGTGCAAAAGTAGAGAGGGTTACAGCAAAAAATGGATGCACTTTCTGTACAAACTGGACCATCTCTTTCGAAGTATGAGAGTTTCAGACGAAAACTCATCTGTTACAAAGCCATTTCATTTTTTAACTTATTTAACCTCAAGACTTTGTGTGCATTCATTATGCACCATTAAAAGCCACATACTAAAATTTCTAACCTTTCTATATTCATTTGCTATTTCTCATGCATTTAATGGTTTATGTTTAGCTGAATGACCTTGAAATTGTAAAGCACTACAAATGATCTCAGAAAAGGTTGAAAGTTGGCATGGTATAATCATTCGACCCACATAACATGTGTGTAAAAGTTGAGAGGGTTACGGCAAAAACTGGATGCATTCCGTGTACAAAATGGACCTCTCTTTCGAAGTACGAGGGTTTCAGACGAAAACTCATCTGTTACAAAGGCATTTCATTTTTAACTTATTTCTACTCAAGACTTTTTGTGCATTCATTATATACCATTCAAAGCGACATACTACAATTTCAAACCTTTCTAAATTTATTTGCTCCTTTTCATGCATTCAACGGTTTATTTTGAGCTAAATGACCCTGAAATTGAAAAGCACTAAAAATACACTCAGAAAAGGTTAAAACTTGGCATGATATCAAACCTTTGTAAACTCATTTGCTATTTTTCATGCATTTAATGGTTTATTTTGACCTAAATGACCCCGAAATCGTAAAGCGCTACAAATGAACTCACAAAAGGTTGAAACTTGGCATGGTATCATCATTTGACCCACATAACATGTGTGCAAAAGTTGAGAGGGTTACCTCAAAAACTGGATGCACTTTCTGTACAAACTGGACCATCTCTTTCGAAGTATGAGGGTTTCAGACGAAAACTCATCTGTTAAAAGGCATTTCATTTTATTAACTTATTTCAACTCACGACTTTTTGTGCATTCATTATGCACTATTCAAAACCACATACTAAAATTTCAAACCTTTCTAAACTCATTTTCTATTTTTCATGCATTTAATGGTTTATTTTTAGCTAAATGACCCTGAAATTGTAAAGCACTACAAATGAACTCAGAAAAGGTTGAAACTTGGCATGGTATCATCTTTTGACCCACATAACATGTGTGCAAATGTTGAGAGGGTTACGTCAAAAACTGGATGCACTTTCTGTACAAACTGGACCATCTCTTTCGAAGTATGAGGGTTTCAGACGAAAACTCATCTGTTAAAAGGCATTTCATTTTTTTAACTTATTTCAACTCAAGACTTTTTGTGCATTCATTTTGCACCATTCAAAACCGCATACTAAATTTCAAACCTTTCTAAACTCATTTGCTATTTTTCATGCATTTAATGGTTTATTTTTAGCTAAATGACCCTGAAATTGTAAAGAACTAGAAATGAACTCAGAAAAGGTTGAAAGTTGGCATGGTATTATTATTTGACCCAAAAAACATGTGTGCAAAAGTTGAGAGGGTTACGGCAAAAAATGGATGCACTTCGCGTACAAACTAGATCGTCTCTTTCGAAGTACGAGGGTTTTAGACGAAAACTCATCTGTTACAAAGGCATTTCAATTTTTTTAATTTATTTCAACTCAAGACTTTTTGTGCATTCATTATGCACCATGCAAAGCGACATACGAAAATTTCAAACCTTTCTAATTTCATTTGCTATTTTTCATGCATTTAATGGTTTATTTTGAGCTAAAAGACCCTGAAATTGAAAAGCACTAAAAATACACTCAGAAAAGGTTAAAACTTGGCATGATATCATCATTTGACCCAAATAACATGTGTGCAAAAGTTGAGAGGGTTACGGAAAAAACTGGATGCATTTCGTGTACAAACTAGAGCATCTCTTTCGAAGTACGAGTGTTTCTGAGGAAAACTCAAGAATTTTTGTGCATTCATTATACACCATTAAAAGCCACATACTAAAATTTCAAACCCTTCTAAATTCATTTGCTATTTTTTAAGTGTTTAATGATTTATTTTGAGCTAAATGACCCTGAAATTGTAAAGCACTACAAATGAACTCAGAAAAGGTTGAAACTTGGCATTGTATCATCATTTGACCCAGAAAACATGTGTGCAAAAGTTGAGAGGGTTACGGCAAAAACTAGATGCACTTCGTGTAAAAACTAGACCATCTCTTTATAAGTACAAGGGTTTCAAACGAAAACTCATCTGTTATAAACGCATTTCATTTTTTTTAACTTATTTCAACTCAAGACTTTTTGTGCATTCATTATTCACCATTCAAAGCCACATACTAAAATTTCAAACCTTTCTAAATTCATTTGCTATTTCTCATGCATTTAATGGTTTATTTTCAGCTGAATGACCGTGAAATTGTAAAGCACTACAAACGAACTCAGAAAAGGTTGAAACTTGGCATGGTATCATCATTTGACCGACCAAACATGTGTGCAAAAATTGAGAGGGTTACGGCAAAAACTAGATGCACTTCGTGTATAAACTAGACCATCTCTTTCGAAGTACGTGGGTTTCAGACGAAAACTCATGTGTTACAAAGCCATTTCATTTTCTTTAACTTATTTCAACTCAAGAATTTTCGTGCATTCATTATGCACCATTCAAAGCCACATACTAAAATTTCAAACCTTTCCAAATTCATTTGCTATTTTTCATGCATTTAATGGATTATTTTGAGCTAAATGAAACTGAAATTGTAAAGCACTACAAATGAACTCAGAAAAGGTTGAAACTTGGCATGGTATCACCATTTGACCCACATAACATGTGTGCAAAAGTTGAGAGGGTTACGGCAAAAACTGGAGGCACTTTCTGTACAAACTGGACCATCTCTTTCGAAGTACGAGGGTTTAAGACGAAAACTCATCTGTTATGAAGGCATTTCATTTTTTTAACTTATTTCAACTCAAGAATTTTTGTGCATTCATTATTCACCATTCAAAGCCACATACTAAAATTTCAAACCTTTCTAAATTCATTTGCTATTTCTCATGCATTTCATGGTTTATTTTCAGCTGAATGACCGTGAAATTGTAAAGCACTACAAATGAACTCAGAAAAGTTTGAAACTTGGCATGGTATCATCATTTGACCGACAAAACATGTGTGCAAAAATTGAGAGGGTTACGGCAAAAACTAGATGCACTTCGTGTACAAACTAGACCATCTCTTTTGAAGTACGTGGGTTTCAGACGAAAACTCATGTGTTACAAAGCCATTTCATTTTCTTTAACTTATTTCAACTCAAGAGTTTTCGTGCATTCATTATGCACCATTCAAAGCCACATACTAAAATTTCAAACCTTTCCAAATTCATTTGTTATTTTTCATGCATTTAATGGATTATTTTGAGCTAAATGACCCTGAAATTGTAAAGCACTACAAATGAACTCAGAAAAGGTTGAAACTTGGCATGGTATCACCATTTGACCCACATAACATGTGTGCAAAAGTTGAGAGGGTTACGGAAAAAACTGGAGGCACTTTCTGCACAAACTGGACCATCTCTTTCGAAGTACGAGGGTTTAAGACGAAAACTCATCTGTTACGAAGGAATTTCATTTTTTTAACTTATTTCAACTCAAGACTATTTGTGCATTCATTATGCACCATTCAAATCCACATACTAAAATTTCAAACCTTTTTACATTCATTTGCTATTTTTCATGCATTCAATGGTTTATTTTGAGCTAAATGACCCTAAATTTGTAAAGCACTACAAATGAACTCCGAAAAGGTTGAAACTTGGCAAAGGTATCATCATTTTACCCACATAAAATGTGTGGAAAAGTTGAGAGGGTTACGGAAAAAAATGGATGCACTTTCTGTACAAACTGGACCATCCTTTTCGAAGTATGAGGGTTTCAGAAGAAAACTCATCTGTTACAAAGGCATTTCCTTTTTTTAATTTATTTCAACTTAAGACTTTTTGTGCATTCATTATGCACCATTCAAAGCCACATAATAAAATTTCAAACCTTTCTAAATTCATTTGCTATTTTTCATGCATTTAATGGTTTATTTTGAGCTAAATGACCCTGAAATTGTAAAGCACTACAAATGAACTCAAAAAATGTTCAAACTTGGCTTGGTATCATCATTTGACCCACATAACATGTGTGCAAAAGTTGAGAGGGTTACGGAAAAAACTGAATGCGTTTCGTGTACAAACTGGACCATCTCTTTCGAAGTACAAGGGTTTCAGACGAAAACTCATCTGTTACAAAGGCATTTAATTTTTTTAACTTATTTCAACTCAAGACTTTTTGTGCATTCATTATGCACCATTCAAAGCCATATAATAAAATTTCAAACCTTACTAAATTCATTTGCTATTTTTCATGCATTTAATGGTTTATTTTGAGCTAAATGACCCTAAAATTGTAAAGCAGTACAAATGAACTCAGAAAAGGTTGAAACTTGGCATGCTATCATCATTTGATCCATATAACATGTGTGCAAAAGTGGAGAGGGTTACGGAAAAAACTGGATGCATTTCGTGTACAAACTAGAGCATCTCTTTCGAAGTACGAGGGTTTCAGAGGAAAACTCATCTGTTACAAAGGCATTTCATTTTGTAACTTATTTCAACTCAAGACTTTTTGTGCATTCATTATGCACCATTCAAAACCACATACTAAAATTTCAAACCTTTCTAAATTCATTTGCTATATTTCACGTGTTTAATGATTTATTTTGAGCTAAATGACCCTGAAATTGTAAAGCACTACAAATGAACTCAGAAAAAGTTGAAACTTGGCATTGTATCATCATTTTACCCACAAAACATGTGTGCAAAAGTTGAGAGGGTTACGGCAAGAACTGGATGCACTTCGTGTAAAAACTCATCTGTTACAAAGGATATTCATTTTTTAACTTATTTCAACTCAAGACTTTTTGTTCAGTCATTATGCACCATTCAAAACAACATACTAGAATTTCAAACCTTTCTAAACTCATTTGCTATTTTTCATGCATTTAATGGTTTATTTTGACCTAAATGACCCTGAAATTGTAGAGCGCTACAAATGAACTCAGAAAAGGTTGAAACTTGGCATGGTATCATCATTTGACCCACATAACATGTGTGCAAAAGTTGAGAGGGTTACGTCAAAAACTGGATGCACTTTCTGTACAAACTGGACCATCTCTTTCGTAGTATGAGGGTTTTAGACGAAAACTCATCTGTTACAAAGGCATTTCATTTTTTTTAACTTATTTCAACTCAAGACTTTTTGTGCATTTATTATGCACCATTCAAAACCACGTACTAAAATTTCAAACCTTTCTAAACTCATTTTCTATTTTTCATGCATTTAATGGTTTAATTTGAGCTAAATGACCCTTAAATTCTAAAGCGCTACTAATGTACTCAGAAAAGGTTGAAACTTGGCATGGTATCATCATTTGACCCACATAACATGCGTGCAAAAGTTGAGAGGGTTACGTCAAAAACTGGTTGCACTTTCTGTACAAACTGGACCATCTCTTTCGAAGTACGAGGGTTTTAGACGAAAACTCATCTGTTACAAAGGCATTTCATTTTTTTAAACTTATTTCAACTCAAGACTTTTTCTGCATTCATTATGCACCATTCAAAGCGACATACGAAAGTTTCAAACCTTTCTAATTTCATTTGCTATTTTTCATGCATTTAATGGTTTATTTTGACCTAAATGACCCTGAAATTGTAGAGCGCTACAAATGAACTCAGAAAAGGATGAAACTTGGCATGATATCATCTTTTGACCCACATAACATGTGTGCAAAAGTAGAGAGGGTTACAGCAAAAAATGGATGCACTTTCTGTACAAACTGGACCATCTCTTTCGAAGTATGAGAGTTTCAGACGAAAACTCATCTGTTACAAAGTCATTTCATATTTTAACTTATTTAACCTCAAGACTTTGTGTGCATTCATTATGCACCATTAAAAGCCACGTACTAAAATTTCAAACCTTTCTATATTCATTTGCTATTTCTCATGCATTTAATGGTTTATTTTTAGCTGAATGACCGTGAAATTGTAAAGCACTACAAATGAACTCAGAAAAGGTTGAAAGTTGGCATGGTATAATCATTTGACCCACATAACATGTGTGTAAAAGTTGAGAGGGTTACGGCAAAAACTGGATGCATTTCGTGTACAAAATGGACCATCTCTTTCGAAGTACGAGGGTTTCAGACGAGAACTCATCTGTTACAAAGGCATTTCATTTTTAACTTATTTCTACTCAAGACTTTTTGTGCATTCATTATGCACCATTCAAAGCGACATACTACAATTTCAAACCTTTCTAAAATTTTTTGCTCCTTTTCATGCATTCAACGGTTTATTTTGAGGTAAATGACCCTGAAATTGTAAAGCACTAAAAATAGACTCAGAAAAGGTTAAAACTTGGCATGATATCATCATTTGACCCAAATAACATGTGTGCAAAAGTTGAGAGGGTTAAGGAAAAAAACTGGATGCATTTCTTGTACAAACTAGAGCATCTCTTTCGAAGTACGAGGGTTTCAGAGGAAAACTCATCTGTTACAAAGGCATTTCATTTTGTAACTTATTTCAACTCAAGACTTTTTGTGCATTCATTATGCACCATTCAAAGCCACATACTAAAATTTCAAACGTTTCTAAATTCATTTGCTATTTTTAATGTGTTTAATGATTTATTTTGAGCTAAATGACCCTGAAATTGTAAAGCCCTACAAATGAACTCAGAAAAGGTTGAAACTTGGCATTGTATCATCATTTGTCCCAGAAAACATGTGTGCAAAAGTTGAGAGGGTTACGTCAAAAACTGGATGCACTTTCTGTACAAACTGGACCATCTCTTTTGAAGTATGAGGGTTTCAGACGAAAACTCATCTGTTACAAAGGCATTTCATTTTTTTAACTTATTTCAACTCAAGACTTTTTGTGCATTCATTATGCACCATTCAAAGCCACATACTAAAATTTCAAACCTTTCTAAATTCATTTTCTATTTATCATGCATTAATTGTTTATTTTTAGATGAATGACCGTGAAATTTTAAAGCACTACAAATGTACTCAGAAAAGGTTGAAAGTTGGCACGGTATCATCATTTGACCCAAATAACATGTGTGCAAAAGATGAGAGGGTGACGGCAAAAACTGGATGCATTTCGTGTACAAACTAGAGCATCTCTTTCGAAGTACGAGGGTTTCAGAGGAAAACTCATCTGTTACAAAGGCATTTCATTTTGTAACTTATTTCAACTCAAGACTTTTTGTGCATTCATTATGCACCATTAAAAGCCACATACTAAAATTTCAAACCTTTCTAAATTCATTTTCTATTTTTCATGTGTTTAATGATTTATTTTGAGCTAAATGACCCTGAAATTTTAAAGCACTACAAATAAACTCAGAAAAGGTTGAAACTTGGCATTGTATCATCATTTGATCCACAAAACATGTGTGCAAAAGTTGAGAAGGTTACGGCAAAAACTGGATGCACTTCGTGTAAAAACTAGACCATCTCTTTCGAAGTACGAGGGTTTCAGACGAAAACTCATCTGTTACAAAGGAATTTCATTTTTAACTTATTTCAACTCAAGACTTTTTGTGCATTCATTATGCACCATTCAAAACCACATACTAAAATTTCAAACCTTTTTACATTCATTTGCTATTTTTCATGTATTTAATGATTTATTTTTAGCTAAATGACCCTGAAATTGTAAAGAACTACAAATGAACTCAGAAAAGGTTGAAAGTTGGCATGGTATTATTATTTGACCCAAAAAACATGTGTGCAAAAGTTGAGAGGGTTACGGAAAAAATGGATGCACTTCGTGTACAAAGTAGACCGTCTCTTTCGAAGTACGATTGCTTCTGACGAAAACTCATCTGTTACAAAGGCATTTTATTTTGTTAAACTTATTTAACCTCAAAGCGACATACGAAAATTTCAAACATTTTTAATTTCATTTGCTATTTTTCATGCATTTAATGGTTTATTTTGAGCTAAATGACCCTGAAATTGTAAAGCACTACAAATGAACTCAGAAAAGGTTGAAACTTGGCATGGTATCATCTTTTGACCCACATAACATGTGTGCAAAAGTAGAGAGGGTTACAGCAAAAAATGGATGCACTTTCTGTACAAACTGGACCATCTCTTTCGAAGTATGAGAGTTTCAGACGAAAACTCATCTGTTACAAAGCCATTTCATTTTTAACTTATTTAACCTCAAGACTTTGTGTGCATTCATTATGCACCATTAAAAGCCACATACTAAATCATTAAACATGTTATGTGGGTCAAATGATTTTTTTGCATTCATTATGCACCATGAAAATCCACATACGAAAATTTCAAACCTTTCTAAATTCATTTGCTATTTCTCATGTGTTTAATGATTTATTTTGAGCTAAATGACCCTAAAATTGTAAAGCACTACAAATGAACTCAGAAAAGGTTGAAACGTGGCATTGTATCATCATTTGACCCACAAAACATGTGTGCAAAAGTTGAGAGGGTTACGGCAAAAACTGGATGCACTTCGTGTACAAACTAGAGCATCTCTTTCGAAGTACGAGGTTTTCAGACAAAAACTCATCTGTTACAACGGAATTTCATTTTTAACTTATTTGAACTCAAGACTTTTTGTGCATTCATTATGCACCATTCAAAACCACATACTAAAATTTCAAACCTTTTTACATTCATTTGCTATTTTTCATGTATTTAATGATTTATTTTGAGCTAAATGACCCTGAAATTGTAAAGAACTACAAATGAACTCAGAAAAGGTTGAAAGTTGGACTGGTATCATCTTTTGACCCACATAACATGTGTGCAAAATTTGAGAGTGTTACGGAAAAAAATGGATGCACTTTCTGTACAAACTAGACCATCCTTTTCGAAGTATGAGGGTTTCAGACGAAAACTCATCTGTTACAAAGGCATTTCATTTTTTTAACTTATTTCAACTCAAGACTTTTTGTGCATTCATTATGCACCATTCAAAGCCACATACTAAAATTTCAAACCTTTCTAAATTTATTTGCTGTTTTTCATGCATTTAATGGTTTATTTTGAGCTAAATAACCCTGAAATTGTAAAGCACTACAAATGAACTCAGAAAAGGTTGAAACTTGGCATGGTATCATCATTTGACCCACATAACATGTGTGCAAAAGTTGAGAGGGTTACGGAAAAAACTGGATGCATTTCGTGTACAAATTAGAGCATCTCTTTCGAAGTACGAGGGTTTTAGAGGAAAACTCATCTGTTACAAAGGCATTTAATTTTGTAACTTATTTCAACTCAAGACTTTTTGTGCATTCATTATGCACCATGAAAAGCCACATACTAAAATTTCAAACCTTTCTAAATTTATTTGCTATTTTTCAGGTGTTTCATGATTTATTTTGAGCTAAATGACCCTGAAATTTTAAAGCGCTACAAATGAACTCAGAAAAGGTTGAAACTTGGCATTGTATCATCATTTGACCCACAAAACATGTGTGCAAAAGTTGAGAGGGTTACGGCAAAAACTGGATCCACTTCGTGTAAAAACTAGACCATCTCTTTCGAAGTACGAGGGTTTCAGACAAAAACACATCTGTTACAAAGGAATTTCATTTTTTTAAATTATTTCAACTCAAGACTTCTTGTGCATTCATTATGCACCATTCAAAGCGACATACGAAAATTTCAAACCTTTTTAATTTCATTTGCTATTTTTCATGCATTTAATGGTTTATTTTGAGCTAAATGACCCTGAAATTGTAAAGCACTACAAATGAACTCAGAAAAGGTTGAAACTTGGCATGGTATCATCTTTTGACCCACATAACATGTGTGCAAAAGTAGAGAGGGTTACAGCAAAAAATGGATGCACTTTCTGTACAAACTGGACCATCTCTTTCGAAGTATGAGAGTTTCAGACGAAAACTCATTTGTTACAAAGCCATTTCATTTTTTAACTTATTTAACCTCAAGACTTTGTGTGCATTCATTATGCACCATTAAAAGCCACATACTAAAATTTCAAACCTTTCTATATTCATTTGCTATTTCTCATGCATTTAATGGTTTATTTTTAGCTGAATGACCGTGAAATTGTAAAGCACTACAAATGAACTCAGAAAAGGTTGAAAGTTGGCATGGTATAATCATTTGACCCACATAACATGTGTGTAAAAGTTGAGAGGGTTACGGCAAAAACTGGATGCATTTCGTGTACAAAATGGACAATCTCTTTCGAAGTACGAGGGTTTCAGACGAAAACTCATCTGTTACAAAGGCATTTCATTTTTAACTTATTTCTACTCAAGACTTTTTGTGCATTCATTATGCACCATTCAAAGCGACATACTACAATTTCAAACCTTTCTAAATTTATTTGCTCCTTCTCTTGCATTCAACGGTTTATTTTGAGGTAAATGACCCTGAAATTGTAAAGCACTAAAAATTGACCCAAAAAAGGTTAAAACTTGGCATGATATCATCATTTGACCCAAATAACATGTGTGCAAAAGTTGAGAGGGTTAAGGAAAAAAACTGGATGCATTTCTTGTACAAACTAGAGCATCTCTTTCGAAGTACGAGGGTTTTAGAGGAAAACTCATCTGTTACAAAGGCATTTCATTTTGTAACTTATTTCAACTCAAGACTTTTGTGCATTCATTATGCACCATTCAAAGCCACATACTAAAATTTCAAACGTTTCTAAATTCATTTGCTATTTTTAGTGTGTTTAATGATTTATTTTGAGCTAAATAACCCAGAAATTGTAAAGCCCTACAAATGAACTTAGAAAAGGCTGAAACTTGGCATTGTATCATCAGTTGTCCCAGAAAACATGTGTGCAAAAGTTGAGAGGGTTACGTCAAAAACTGGGTGCACTTTCTGTACAAACTGGACCATCTCTTTTGAAGTATGAGGGTTTCAGACGAAAACTCATCTGTTACAAAGGCATTTCATTTTTTTAACTTATTTCAACTCAAGACTTTTTGTGCATTCATTATGCACTATTCAAAGCCACATACTAAAATTTCAAACCTTTCTAAATTCATTTTCTATTTCTCATGCATTAATGGTTTATTTTTAGATGAATGACCGTGAAATTTTAAAGCACTACAAATGTACTCAGAAAAGGTTGAAAGTTGGCATGGTATCATCATTTGACCTAAATAACATGTGTGCAAAAGATGAGAGGGTGACGGCAAAAACTGGATGCATTTCATGTACAAACTAGAGCATGTCTTTCGAAGTATGAGGGTTTCAGAGGAAAACTCATCTGTTACAAAGGCATTTCATTTTGTAACTTATTTCAACTCAAGACTTTTTGTGCATTCATTATGCACCATTAAAAGCCACATACTAACATTTCAAACCTTTCTAAATTCATTTGCTATTTTTCATGTGTTTAATGATTTATTTTGAGCTAAATGACCCTGAAATTTTAAAGCACTACAAATAAACTCAGAAAAGGTTGATACTTGGCATTGTATCATCATTTGATCCACAAAACATGTGTGCAAAAGTGAGAGGGTTATGGCAAAAACTGGATGCACTTCGTGTAAAAACTAGACCATCTCTTTCGAAGTACGAGGGTTTCAGACAAGAACTCATCTGTTACAAGGCCATTTCATTTTTTTAACTTATTTCAACTCAAGACTTTGTGTGCATGCACTATGCACTATTAAAAGCCACATACTAAAATTCCAAACCTTTCTATATTCATTTGCTATTTCTGATGCATTTAATGGTTTATTTTTAGCTGAATGACCGTGAAATTGTAAAGCACTACAAATGAACTCAGAAAAGGTTGATAGTTGGCATGGTATAATCATTTGACCCACATAATATGTGTGTAAAAGTTGATAGGGTTATTGCAAAAACTGGATGCATTTCGTGTACAAAATGGACCATCTCTTTTGAAGTAAGAGGGTTTCAGACGAAAACTCATTTGTTACAAAGGCATTTCATTTTTAACTTATTTCAACTCAAGACTTTTTGTGCATTCATTATGCACCATTCGAAGCGACATACTACAATTTCAAACCTTTCTAAATTTATTTGCTCTTTTTCATGCATTCAACGGTTTATTTTGAGCTAAATGACCCTGAAATTGTAAAGCACTAAAAATAGACTCAGAAAAGGTTAAAACTTGGCATGATATCATCATTTGACCCAAATAACATGTGTGCAATAGTTGAGAGGGTTACGGAAAAAACTGGATGCATTTCGTGTAGAAACTAGAGCATCTCTTTCGAAGTACGAGGGTTTCAGAGGAAAACTCATCTGTTACAAAGGCATTTCATTTTGTAACTTATTTCAACTAAAGACTTTTTGTGCATTCATTATGCACCATTCAAAGCCACATACTAAAATTTCAAACCTTTCTAAATTCATTTGCTATTTTTCATGTGTTTAATGATTTATTTTGAGCTAAATGACCCTGAAATTGTAAAGCCCGACAAATGAACTCAGAAAAGGTTGAAACTTGGCATTGTATCATCATTTGTCCCACAAAACATGTGTGATAAAGTTGAGAGGGTTACGACAAAAACTGGATGCACTTCGTGTACAAACTAGACCATCTCTTTCGAAGTACGAGGGTTTCAAACAAAAACTCATCTGTTACAAAGGAATTTCCTTTTTTAAGTTATTTGAACTGAAGACTTATTGTGCATTCATTATGCACCATTTAAAGCCACATAATAAAATTTCAAACCTTTCTAAATTCATTTGCTATTTTTCATGCATTTAATGGTTTATTTTGAGCTAAATGACCCTAAAATTGTAAAGCACTACAAATGAACTCAGAAAAGGTTGAAACTTGGCATGGTATCATCATTTGACCCACATAACATGTGTGCAAAAGTTGAGAGGGTTACGTCAAAAACTGGATGCACTTTCTGTACAAACTGGACCATCTCTTTTGAAGTATGAGGGTTTCACACGAAAACTCATCTGTTACAAAGGCATTTCCTTTTTTTAACTTATTTCAACTCAAGACTTTTTGTGCATTCATTATGCACTGTTCAAAGCCACATACTAAAATTTCAAACCTTTCTAAATTCATTTTCTATTTCTCATGCATTAATGTTTTTTTAGCTGAATGACCGTGAAATTGTAAAGCACTACAAATGAACTCAGAAAAGGTTGAAAGTTGGCATGGTATCATCATTTGACCCACATAACATGTGTGCAAAAGTTGAGAGTGTTACGGCAAAAACTGGATGCATTTCATGTACAAAATGGACCATCTCTTTCGAAGTACGAGGGTTTCAGATGAAACTCATCTGTTACAAAGGCATTTCATTTTTTTAACTTATTTCAACTCAAGACTTTTTGTGCATTCATTATGCACCATTCAAAACCACATCTGCTAAAAAGGCATTTCATTTTTTTAACTTATTTCAACTCAAGACTTTTTGTGCATTCATTATGCACCATGTAAAGCCACATACTAAAATTTCAAACCTTTCTAAATTCATTTGCTATTTTTCATGCTTTTAATGGTTTATTTTGCGCTAAATGACCCTGAAATTGTAAATCACTACAAATGAACTCAGTAAAGGTTGAAACTTGGCATGGTATCATCTTTTGACCCACATAACATGTGTGCAAAATTGAGAGGGTTACGGAAAAAAATGGATGCATTTCGTGTAAAACTAGACCATCTTTTTCGAAGTACGAGGGTTTCAGATGAAAACTCATCTGTTACAAAGGCATTTTATTTTTTTTAAACTTATTTCAACTCAAGACTTTTTGTGCATTCATTATGCACCATTCAAATCCACATACTAAAATTTCAAACCTTTCTAAATTCATTTGCTATTTTTCATGCATTTAATGGTTTATTTTGAGCTAAATGGCCCTGAAATTGTAAAGCGCTACAAATGAACTCAGAAAAGCTTAAAACTTGGCATGGTATCATCTTTTGACCCACATAACATGTGTGCAAAAGTTGAGAGGGTTACAGCAAAAAATGGATGCACTTTCTGTACAAACAGGACCATCTCTTTCGAAGTATGAGGGTTTCAGACGAAAACTCATCTGTTACAAAGCCATTTCATTTTTTTAACTTATTTCAACTCAAGACTTTGTGTCCATTAATTATGCACCATGTAAAACCACATACTAAAATTTCAAACCTTTCTAAATTCATTTGCTATTTTTCATGCTTTTAATGGTTTATTTTGCGCTAAATGACCCTGAAATTGTAAATCACTACAAATGAACTCAGTAAAGGTTGAAACTTGGCATGGTATCATCTTTTAACCCACATAACATGTGTGCAAAATTGAGAGGGTTACGGAAAAAAATGGATGCATTTCGTGTACAAACTAGACCATCTGTTTCAAAGTACGAGGGTTTCAAACGAAAACTCATCTGTTACAAAGGCATTTTACTTTTTTAAACTTATTTCAACTCAAGACTTTTTGTGCATTCATTATGCACCATTCACATCCACATACTAAAATTTCAAACCTTTCTAAATTCATTTTCTATTTTTCATGCATTTAATGGTTTATTTTGAGCTAAATGACCCTGAAATTGTAAAGCACTACAAATGAACACAGAAAAGGTTGAAACTTGGCATGGTATCATCATTTGACCCAAATAACATGTGTGCAAAAGATGAGAGGGTGACGGCAAAAACTGGATGCACTTCGTGTACAAACTGGACCATCTATTTCGAAGTACGAGGATTTCAGACGAAAACTCATCTGTTACAAAGGCATTTCATTTTTTAACTTATTTCAACTCAAGACTTTTTGTGCATTCATTATGCACCATTCAAAACCACATCTGCTAAAAAGGCATTTCATTTTTTTAATTTATTTCAACTCAAGACTTTTTGTGCATTCATTATGCACCATGTAAAGCCACATACTAAAATTTCAAACCTTTCTAAATTCATTTGCTATTTTTCATGCTTTTAATGGTTTATTTTGCGCTAAATGACCCTGAAATTGTAAATCACTACAAATGAACTCAGTAAAGGTTGAAACTTGGCATGGTATCATCTTTTGACCCACATATCATGTGTGCAAAATTGAGAGGGTTACGGAAAAAAATGGATGCATTTCGTCAAAAACTAGACCATCTTTTTCGAAGTACGAGGGTTTCAGATGAAAACTCATCTGTTACAAAGGCATTTTATTTTTTTTAAACTTATTTCGACTCAAGACTATTTGTGCATTCATTATGCACCATTCAAATCCACATACTAAAATTTCAAACCTTTCTAAATTCATTTGCTATTTTTCATGCATTTAATGGTTTATTTTGAGCTAAATGACCCTAAAATTGTAAAGCGCTACAAATGAACTCAGGAAAGCTTAAAACTTGGCATGGTATCATCTTTTGACCCACATAACATGTGTGCAAAAGTTGAGAGGGTTACAGCAAAAAATGGATGCACTTTCTGTACAAACAGGACCATCTCTTTCGAAGTATGAGGGTTTCAGACGAAAACTCATCTGTTACAAAGCCATTTCATTTTTTTAACTTATTTCAACTCAAGACTTTTTGTGCATTCATTTTGCACCATGTCAAGCCACATACTAAAATTTCAAACCTTTCTAAACTCATTTGCTATTTTTCATGCTTTTAATGGTTTCTTTTCGCTAAATGACCCTGAAATTGTAAATCACTACAAATGAACTCAGTAAAGGTTGAAACTTGGCATGGTATCATCTTTTGACCCACATAACATGTGTGCAAAATTGAGAGGGTTACGGAAAAAATGGATGCATTTCGTGTACAAACTAGACCATCTGTTTCGAAGTACGAGGGTTTCAAACGAAAACTCATCTGTTACAAAGGCATTTTACTTTTTTAAACTTATTTCAACTCAAGACTTTTTGTGCATTCATTATGCACCATTCACATCCACATACTAAAATATCAAACCTTTCTAAATTCATTTTCTATTTTTCATGCATTTAATGGTTTATTTTGAGCTAAATGACCCTGAAATTGTAAAGCACTACAAATGAACTCAGAAAAGGTTGAAACTTGGCATGGTATCATCATTTGACCCAAATAACATGTGTGCAAAAGATGAGAGGGTGACGGCAAAAAATGGATGCACTTCGTGTACAAACTGGACCATCTCTTTCGAAGTACGAGGGTTTCAGACGAAAACTCATCTGTTACAAAGGCATTTCATTTTTTAACTTATTTCAACTCAAGACTTTTTGTGCATTAATTATGCACCATTCAAAGCCACATAATAAAATTTCAAACATTTCTAAATTCATTTGCTATTTCTCATGCATTTAATGGTTTATTTTGAGCTAAATGACCCTGAAATTGTAAAGCACTACAAATAAACTCAGAAAAGGTTGAAACTTGGCATGATATCATCATTTGACCCACATAACATGTGTGCAAAAGTTGAGAGGGTTACGGCAAAAAGTGGATGCACTTTCTTTACAAACTGGACCATCTCTTTCGAAGTATGAGGGTTTCAGACGAAAACTCATCTGTTACAAAGGCATTTCATTTTTTTAACTTATTTCAACTCAAGACTTTTTTTGCATTCATTATGCACCCTTCAAAGCCACATACTAAAATTCCAAACCTTTCTAAATTCATTTGCTATTTCTCATGCATTTAATGGTTTATTTTGAGCTGAATGACCGTGAAATTGTACAACACTACAAATGAACTAAGAAAAGGTTGAAAGTTGACATGGTATCATCATTTGACCCACATAACATGTGTGCAAAATTTGAGAGGGTTACGGCAAAAACTGGATGCATTTCGTGTACAAAATGGAACATCTCTTTCGAAGTACGAGGGTTTCAGACGAAACTCATCTGTTACAAAGGCATTTCATTTTTTTTAACTTATTTCCACTCAAGTCTTTTTGTGCATTCATTATGCACCAATCAAAACCACATCTGTTATAAAGGCATTTCATTTTTTTAACTTATTTCAACTCAAGACTTTTTGTGCCTTCACTATGCACCATGTATGTCGGGACCCGGGGTTAGCGTATGTAATTCCGGTCATAATGCAATCACATGGAGATCCGAGAGTCGTACCCACTTGTCTAAGCAGACAAGGCCAAGCACAGATCACTCTCGGTAAGCATCGAACGTGAGGGGCATCCCATCCAGGCCGGATGATCAACTGAGATGGGTCCTCATCGTCCGCTCACAAGTCTAAATGCTTATGGGTGGTGAATCCCATACTCATAGACAAGTCGCCTCAACCATGTTATCGATTGTATCATAACCCTTACATAGACTTACTCCAGCCCGATCACTTAGTCGGGATCTCGGGCGGGCTCAATCATACAACAAAGTGTGCCACGTGACAGAGTCACGAGCAATCGCATCGCGATGCCCCAAGCCACGCACATCTAAGGTCCACTTGGTGTATAAAAGACCGCCGGCAAGAACACAACTAAGCTATCGAACCCCACACTAAGACATGCATGTTATAATCATACACGCAGCATACATGTCCAGTGTAAACAGCAGGTAATCACAACATGAACTCTACAAACTCATAGTCTTTATAACTTCTGCTAAACAGAGTAGATATAGTAGTTGTATTACAAGCAGAGATCACATGGTTGTGATCCAACATTACATCAAACAACAACGGAAGCAAATTATGTCTTAGTAAAGACAAGGTTAACAAATGGCTTAAGAAGCCTGAAAGAAAAATACAACGACCCTCCAAAGGGCACAGGCTGCTGTCTGGAACTATACGACCTGGTCCACGTCAAGATCGAGGTAGAGGCCACCATCAGGGTCAGTGGTCTCGTCTCTAAATCATAGAATAAGCAAACGTGAGTACAAAGTCGTACTCAGCAAGACTTACATAGGAACTATACTACTCATGCACATGTATCAAGGCAAAGGGAGGTGGGGTTTCACTTGCAGAAGTGCCAGCTTTGACTTGGCTAGTCCTTTACTACGAATACCAGAAAGAGGTAAGGAGCGTACACGAGTCCAAGTAACAAGTCTCCAACCAATACACCACTATGGTTACTTCCTTGACTTCCCCACGAGGAAGCACGCCATAGCACTCACACTTATCTTGACAAGTTTTAAGAGTAACTGTTCAAGTTGTCTATGATCAAGTAAAGGTCTCCAAGTAGTCCATAACCGCGGACACGGCTATTCGAATAGTTCATTAACCCTGCAGGGGTGTACTTCTACACACACGCCTCATCAGTTACCGCCTGGGGATGGACCCTTCAAGTGAGTACCGGCGAGGATGCTGCCACGACACTTCACTCACGGCACCATCTCTAGTCCTAGGGAGTCGCCTATTTGAGTTGGGACCACAATCGGAATCCGACCGATTTTTCCGATGCGGACTCAAACGTTGTTTGACCGCCATCAAGCTCAAATCGATCATGATCACTTGATTCAACGTGCCCACAACCTACGCCAAACACTTACCTTGGTTCCACCTGCTTGAGATCATTAAAGGTCGAACTACTTGCGACACCTGGACAGGTCCGGGGTGAGGTACTAGGCCGAGATGGGTCAGTGAGCCCAATGTGTGGTCGTACTCTTAGGCTTGGATAACAACACAAGAACTCGGGCCTAAGGCAGTGTTCAACGAGACAACCCACTATGTACTCCTACACCGCCTCTCATCGTTCACCTTTGTTTAGGGTAGATTCACCAACACATTACCGCCATCATTCACATGATCACTACCATCCCGACTCACAACAAAGTAGCCTCAGGTAACAACTCTAAGCAATGCAATAAGCTGTAACAGTTGCAGGGGCCACATGCTCATCATTCAACTCCTAAATCTGCTAGGATTGTGGTTTGCTTAATACGGTGACAAAATGATAGGTCATGCAAAGGAATGGGTTCAACTAGCGGTAGAACGTATCATAGTGACATCCTAAACATGCATTTGCGAGAATGAGAGGTAACTGGGATGTTATCGACATAATCAAAGAGGGGGTGCTTGCCTTGCTGACGATCACGATGTAACACTCTTCTGATGTGAGGTTGAACTCGTCTCCGAGGTCAACTCTACCGAGAAGAAGCAATCACCGAAGCACTGGAAGTAAAGCACAATCAAGATAATACAATGCACATTCAATATGCAAAACATAGCATGGCAAGGTGCTGATGTGACTTATGTTTGAATTGCAACATGTTAATTGAAGTTGATTTGAAAAGTGAATTCAAATTCAAACTCCAAATGTTATTCAATTTAGGTCAACTTGCATTTGCTAATGTTGGTACTTTGTAAACCAAGTGATCATATGTGTGAAATGCTTCTGAAGTACAAGTGAAGTGTGGTGCATTTCAATGGTTGAAGTTGGAATAGCTTTTGAATTGAATTTGAAATAATTCCAATTAATTCAAATAGAAAAAGCTACTGATCCCTTTTTAAGATCAACTCCAACATAGCTGAAAGTTGGAAATTTGGATAGAGGATTTTCTCCTGATAATTTTTCACATATTACACTTTGATTTGGAGTTATAGTTTAAAAGATATTCAATTTCAAAGTTTTGCTTATTTTCTGGAATTTACTGAATAAATTGAATGATTTAATCTTTATTGCATCAGCATTGCATCATGCTGACGTTAGGGGGTTTGACCAGTCAACTGACAGGTCGGCCCCACCTGCCAGCAGGTTAATTAGGCCCTAATGGCCAGGGCGTCGACGGCTAGCCGTCGGTGACCTCAGGAGCTCACCGGAGCTTCACCGGAATCGGCTCGGGGGCTCGGGGAGGACAACCGAGAGCACCGGGGGGATCCTCTCGCTCGCCCGCACCCACTGGTGCCACCTAGGCATCGAGGAGAGGCCCCAGGCCACGCCGGCATCGAGCTCGGCGGCTGGCCGTGGCTCTGTTCATGGCAATCGGCGACAGAGAGAATGGGGAGGGGTGCAGAGAGAGGGAAAACGACGAGTGGCTCACGAGGGATGCAGTGTTGAGCTTGGGAAAGCCGGAGGAGGAGCGGACGGAGCTCGATTTGGCGCCGGAGTCAGGGGTGGCCGCGGTGGCTCATCGAAGATGTCGTCGCCTCCGTCGGCTGTCGGTCCAAATTGAAGGCGCCGCTCGAAGTGGTCGTCGCCGGGGCACCTCGTAGACAAGGTCTCAGCGTCTGGGGGGCTCGGTGGCCGCGCTATTTGTCGTCGGCGCTCCGGCTGGGGCTCGGGATCCCGCGAAAATGGCGACGAGGAGGAAGGGGAAGGACCAGGGAGAGAGGGGGAAAGGAGAGGGGCGACTTCCAGGCGTCCACGTTGAAGAAAAGGAGGCAGGGGGGCTCCACGGCGAAGCAGGAGGTGCCGCCGGCCATGGCATGCAGGGCACGCAGCTCTCTGCTTGCCTGGCCGGTGTAGAAGACGAAGATGCCCCTAGTGGGCTGGGCCAGGCCAGAAGGTAAGTGGGCTGCTCAGGTAGGTGGGATTTTGCCCTTTTTCTTTTGTTTTTCTTTTAAATCTTTCCGTTATTTGTTTTGCCCATTTAAAATAAATACTAGGGCATTTTATAAAAACCCCCAAATAATTTTATAAACTCTAGGTGACTTAGTACTAGTCAACCCCAAGTTTTGGAAATTTTTGAAATTCAAATTATTTGAATCTCAATTCAAATAGGCAATTGATTTAATTTCCAAGCCACTATTTGGATTTTTGAAAAATCTATGAGCATGGGATTAAACCCAAATCACTTTTAAAATGATCACACTCATTTTTATGATTTTTCAACACATCCAAAAGAATTTTGGAAAAAGATTTATTTTTGGCCTTTTATTTAATTCATTTAGGGCTTTTCTTTTCCCCATTTCCTTTTCTTTTCATTTTTTTTCAAGATGCAAAAATGCAAGCTTAGAAAAGCACAAACCTAATTTAGGGTTCTGACAATGTAAAGTCACATACTAAAATTTCAAACCTTTCTAAATTCATTTGCTATTTTTCATGCTTTTAATGGTTTATTTTGAGCTAAATGACCCTGAAATTGTAAAGCACTACAAATGAACTCAGGAAAGGTTGAAACTTGGGATGGTATCATCTTTTGACCCACATAACATGTGTGCAAAAGTTGAGAGGGTTACGGAAAAAATGGATGCATTTCGTGTACAAACTAGACCATCTCTTTCGAAGTACGAGGGTTTTAGACGAATACTCATCTATTGCAAAGGCATTTTATTTTTTAAAACTTATTTCAATTCAAGACTTTTTGTGCATTAATTATGCACCATTCAAAGCCACATACTAAAATTCCAAACCTTTCTAAATTCATTTGCTATTTTTCATGCATTTAATGGTTTGTTTTGAGCTAAATGACCCTGAAATTGTATATCACTACAAATGAACTCAGTAAAGGTTGAAACTTGGCATGGTATCATCATTTGACCCAAATAACATGTGTGCAAAAGATGAGAGAGTGACGGCAAAAACTGGATGCACTTCGTGTACAAACTGGACCATCTCTTTCGAAGTACGTGGGTTTCAGAGGAAAACTCATCTCTTACAAAGGCATTTCATTTTTTTAACTTATTTCAACTCAAGAATTTGTGTGCATTCATTATGCACCATTCAAAGCCACATACTAAAATTTCAAACCTTTCTAAATTCATTTGCTATTTTTCATGTATTTCATGATTTATTTTGAGCTAAATGACCCTGAAATTGTAAAGCACTACAAATGAACTACTACAATTTCAAAACTTTCTAAATTCATTTGCTATTTTTCATGCATTTAATGGTTTATTTTGAGCTAAATGGCCCTGAAATTGTAAAGCACTGCAAATGAACTCAGAAAATGTTGAAACTAGGCATGGTATCATCATTTGACCCACATAACATTGCAAAAGTTGAGAGGGTTACGGAAAAAACTGGATGCATTTTGTGTACAAACTAGACCATCTCTTTCGAAGTAAGAGGGTTTCAGACGAAAACTCATCTGTTACAAAGGCATTTCATTTTTTTAACTTATTTCAACTCAAGACCTTTTGTGCATTAATTATGCACCATTCAAATTTCAGAACCCCAACTTGGGTAAGTGCTAGGGTTGCTTGTGTCCTTTGCATCATGCAAAAAATTCAAAAAGAAATTCAAAAATAGGGAAAAGAAAAGTCCTGAGAAATTAAATCAAATGGCCAGACAAAAATTGCTTCAAAAAATTCCTATGGTATTTCTGAAAAGTCTTATAAATATGCATGATCACATATAAAGTGAAGTGGGTCCCACTGCATGCACAAGGATTTGTCAAAAATTCCAAATAGGGCTTGGAAATTAATTAAATACCCTATTTGATGTGAAATTAATTTGAATTTCAAAAATCTCCAAAACTTGTGAGTGGCTAGCTATATATATTATAAGTCCATATAAAAGTTTTGAAGATTTTATAAAATGCCTTACTATTTTTATTTGGGCTAAAACAGAAGACAGAAAATAGAAAAAGAGAAAAACAAAAAGCAGAGAGAGGAAGAAGCCCAACTTACCCTTCCCCACCTCCTGACCCAGCCCAGCCCACCTAGGGAGGGCACATGCGTCTTCCTCACCAGGACAGGCAGGAAGGCAGACCGCCGGTAACCGCCGTGGGTGTGCCAGGAAGCTACCTACCTCCCTCTCTCTATCCTGGCCGCCTAGAAGCCCCCCCTGGAGGCTTCTCTCCATTCCCCCCTCTCTCTGGCCCTTCCTTCTTCCTCCCCGGCGAGAATCCGAGCGGACCTGTAGCCCTAGCCGGAGCACGGCCGTGCGCCACTGTGGCCACCATGCCTCCCATGTCACGCCTCCGTGTCCTTCCTCCTCGCCGCCATCGACTCCATCGAGCTACAACTCCAATTGTGGCCAAGGACGCCCGACAACGATGACTGCATCAAGTTTTTTCCGCCGGCCGCCATCGACTCCGGCGAGCGATTCCTCCTCCTCCAGCCCCTCTCCGGTCCCGCCGTGTTCTTCATCTTGTTCTAGGTGAGCAGCTGGATCGATTCCCCCCCCCTCTACGTTGCCCTCTCTGTGCCCTGGACGCCAAGTCCACCTGACCAGTGGCTCCGGCCGCCGCGGGCTTGACGCCGTCGTCGCCCTAGAGCCTCCCTGCGGCCCCTGTGTGCACTGGGAGATGCGCACGTGCGCGAGACGCGCTCTAGTGCCCTCCGCCCCCCTCCCCTTGGCCGGGAACCATGCTCCGGCGACCCGCCGCCGTGTTCAGAGGCCACCGGCGGCTAGCCGTTGATGCCTGGACGATTAGGGCCTTGATTACCCCCAACCCATGTGCTAATTAACCCCTAGCCGATGACAGGTGGGCCAGCCCCCCCTTAACCACTACTTAATTTAAACTAAAAAGGAATTAAAACTGGGCCACTGACATGTAGGCCCCACATGTCCGCCCCCCTGTGACATCACCCTTGCGTCATGCTGACGCCATAATTGGAAAAGAATTCAAAAAAGGATTTATGAATTAAATTAATTCCAGTAATTCCATAAAATAGCCAAATCTTTGGAAATTCATAATTAATTCATTTGAACTCCAAATGGGGCATATAATATATGAAAAATTATCAGAAAAATGCAAGGATTATGAATATGCAACTTGTTTCTTTGTTTGACCATTTTAAAATGGGTGAACAGTAGCAAACATGCATATGCTAAAATTTGAATTTGAATTTGAAGTTTGAATTTGCAATTCAATTGCAATACACTTCAATTAACTTGAATGTTCAACACATCAGTGCTATATACCTCATATCACAACATTAACATGTGCTTGAGCATTGTACTTTATTTGTGTCCCCGCCTTTGTTGATGATTGCTCCGGTGACAGACGTTCCGAGACGGTGATCACCCCCGAAGAAGAAGACCACCGTTAAACCCCGTGTATCGTCAGCAAGGCAAGAAAAACCCATTGATCATATCTATAAAATCCCAATTCCCTCTCAGTCTCGCTTATGCATGTTTAGGAGATCACCTTGTATCGATTCTACCGCATAGTTGAACCCATATCCGATGCATGACCTATCATCTTGTCACAGTAGTAAGCAAACCACAATCCTAGCTGACATAGGAGTTGTTTGATATGATGTGGCCCCTGCAACTCTTACTGCTTATTGCATGCTTAGAGTTTACCATGAGGATGCTTTTGATGTGAGTCAGGATGATAGTGAACATGGTGTTGATGAAAGTGAAACTGTGTTGGTGAATCTACCCTAATACAAGGTGAACGATGAGAGGCTGTGTAGGAGTACACAGCGGGTTGTTTCGTTGAACACCGCCTTAAGCCCGAGTTCTTGTATGGTAATCTGAGAAAAAGAGTACAACCACACATTGGGCTCACTGACCCCTCTCGACCTAGTAAGTCACCCCGATCCAAGTCCAGGAGTCACACCTAGTTTGGGATTTCCATTCGGTATATGCATAGAAAGAGAAAGGAAATGAAATGTGTCATTCATGGTAGGGCTTGTAGAACATGGCTTGTCAAGCGGAGAACCATCCGTCGAGGTGGGCTTGTCAGTCGTGCCTACATGGTTTGAGTCCTGGCTGGAAGCTCGGCCGAAACTCCAGTTGGGTTTGGAACTCAGACAGTTGACTCCTTGGACTAGAACGGAGCTGTGGACGAAGTGTTGTGGTGAACATCCTCGCCGACACCCCTTGAATGGTGCCGAGACCTGGCGATAACCGATGGTCATGTGCGTGCAGCGGTACACCCCTGCAGGGTTAACAAAACTATTCGAATAGCCGCGTCCGCGGTCATGGACTACTTGGGAAGTTGTGCTTGATTATTAGACAACTTGAATGGATACTCTAAAACTCGCAAGATAAGCGCCAGTGCTGTGGCGTTCTTCTTCGTGGGGAAGTCGAGGAAGTAGCCATAGTGGTGTATTGGTTGGAGACTTGGTAGTGGACTCGTGTACGTTTCTTACCGCAAGTCTGGTACTCGTAGTACAGGACTAGCCAAGTCAAAGGTGGCACTTCTGCATTGTTGAACCCCACCTGCCTTACCTTGAAACTTGAGCATGAGTAGTGTAGTTCTGATGTAAGTCTTGCTGAGTACGACTTTGTACTCACGTTTGCTTATTCTATGTTTTAGATGGAAACCCAGACCCCGATGGAGACACCTTCTTGAAGCTCGACATTGACTAAGTTAGCATAGTCCCAGACAGCAGTCTGGTCCCTCGTGGAAGGGCATGTATGTTTACAAGGCTTCTCTAAGCCATTTGTTAAACTTGTCTGTACTCAGACCTAATTTTCTTCTGTTGTATGATGTAATGTTGATCACAGACATGTGATCTTTGTATACTCTATGTGTAAGTCAATAACGAAGTACTTTGTACAGTTATGTGATGATACCTACTGTTCATACTAGGCATGTGTGCTGCGTGTATGTTTATAACATCCATGTCTTAGTATGGGTTTTCGAGACCTTAGTTGTGATCTGGTTGGCGGTCTTTTATACACCAAGTGGCCCTTAGATGCGTGCAGCTTGGGGCATCGCGATGCGATTGCTCGTGACTCTGTCACGTTCGCACTTTGTTGTATGATCGAGCCCGCCCTAGACCCCGACTAAGTGATTGGGTTGGAGTAAGTCTATGTAAGAGTTAGGATTCAATCGATAACATGGTTGAGGCGACTTCTCTATGAGTATGGATTCACCACCCATAAGCATTTAGACTTGTGAGCGGACGATGAGGACCCATCTCAGATGATCATCCGGCCTGGATGGGATGCCCCTCACGTTCGATGCTTTCCGAGAGTGTTTTGTGCTTGGCCTTGTCTGCTTACACAAGTGGGTACGGCTCTTGGCTCTCCATGTGATTGCATCGTGACTGGAATTACATAAGCATATTCTGGGTCCCGACAGACTTGGTATCAGAGTAGGACTGTCTGTAGGCTTATCAAACCCTTGGTCAAAGTCGAGTCTAGCATTCTATAGTTATATAGTTACTTGGGTATTAAGGGAACAACGTAAGGCTTCTTTTTCTCCTTACCCTCATCGATCTGAGCTCTGAGTCACCTCATCTTTTCTGCGGGAAGATAGGACTAGGCTCATCTATGTCTTACTAGAACATCTCGTTGAGTGTTTCCTTGTAGCCGTAGGATTGTTGTGGTCGTCCAGAGTCTTCGTATTGTTGAGTTCCTTGGGGAAGTTTTGTCCAATCTCCTCAAGGTTGTTTCATTTTCCATCCCGGTGTAGCCGTTACGCTGCCCGGTTTATTCCGTGTTTCTTAGAATCTTTGCCTTTGCATTACAATCTTTTCCTCCTAGTCATGTCCTCTTATCTTTGTTTCCATCATAAAACCTGTTCTGATTGTTGATCTTTGTCACACAGGATGTCAAGTGGAACTGGTAGTGCTGTTCTTCGCAATCAAGACCGTGATCGGAATCGAATTAATGATGAACCTCCACCACCGCCTTCTGCGGAGGAAATCATGATGGAAGCTGAGCGGAATAGACGTGATCAAACACACCTTCTGGAGCTCATCGAGCAGAATACCACCCACCATCGCAATGTGGTTGTGAGCATTCAGGATTTCATTCTCCTCAAGCCACTGGTATTTCGATGTTCCTCCGAGCCCCTTGAAGCTGATGATTGGCTCCGTTCCATCGAGCGTCAGCTTGAGACGGCGCATGTTGCTCCCAATGATCGTGTGATGTTTGCGGTATACTTCTTGGAAGGTGTTGCTGTTGAATGGTGGGAGAACTATGTTGCAATGCAACCTGATGGTCACGTAGTGACTTGGCAGCAATTCCGTGATGCCTTCCGAGGGTACCACATTTTGGATGAGATCATGGAAAGAAAGAAGGAAGAGTTTTGCAATCTTACTCAGGGAGATAGGTCCATCCACAAGTATATGACCGAGTTCAACCATCTTGCTCGTTATTCCCAAGAGGAGATATCCAGTGATGCCAGGAAGCAAGCAAGGTTCCGCAAGGGACTTAGCCCTGTTATTCGTCATGATCTCAATCTTCATGAGTTCGTCAACTTTGAGGATTTAGTCAATAGATCCTTTAGAGCTGAGTATGGAAATGAGTTATTCGAAGAGTCTCGCAAGCATGCTCGTGAGTTTGCTCCATCTTCTAGTTCATCCCCTCAGAAACGCCGGATATGGATTCCAACTAGTGCCATTCCTTCACACCTTTTTGCAAGGCCATCCTATATGGTGCCCCAACCTCCTCCACCAAACACGAATCCCAACAGTTATGGTAGTGAGCCTGCCATCCTTGCTCCAACCCCTGACACCAGAGTTTGCTACAAGTGTGGTCATCCTGGCCACATCGCACGGAAATGTTCATTGTCGATGAAAGTTGATCCTCATCCAAGACATGATGCCACCCCATCCAAGTCTTCCAAAGCTAAGTCTTCACAGAAATCAACCTCCACCTCCTTGCAAGCAAAATCCTTAGCCACTGTTGGTGGTTGTGTGAACCAAATCTCAGTTGAGGAAGCTATTGATACTTCTGACGTCATCCTTGGTACGCTCCCAATCAATCGTGTTTCCGCCTCCGTTCTTTTCGATCTAGGAGCTTCTCATTCATTCATGTCGGAGAGTTATGCACTTCGTCATGAGTTCCCCTTTGAAGAAATGTTTTCTCCAATGATCATTCAAACTCCTGGTTCAAAGTGGCAAACTAATAGAGTAAGCCATGGCAATAAAATTGAAATTGAGGGTTTAGTATTCCTTACTTCTCTTATAGCCCTCAAGTCTTCAGACATTGATGTCATCCTAGGAATGGATTGGTTATCAAGGCAGAATGCTTTCCTTGATTGTAAAGCCAAGTCAGTTAAACTTACCCATCCTTCAGGACAGACCATTGACTACACATCACCCAGTTCTAGAACCCAGATGCATACTTTGAATGTGCTTCCCCTTCCTGACCTTGAAGATATTCCGGTTCGTGACTTCCCGGATGTCTTTCCTGAAGAAATGCCAGGAATGCCTCCTGACAGATGTGTAGAATTCATTGTAGATCTTGCCCCAGGAACCGCCCCAATTTCCAGACGCCCATACAAAATGGCCCCACGTGAGTTATCTGAGCTTAAAATCTAACTCGAAGCTTTGTTGGCAAAAGGCTTCATCCGCCCTAGCTCATCGCCATGGGGTTGCCCCGTTCTGTTCGTAACGAATAAAGATGGAACAGAAAGGATGTGCGTAGACTATCGCCCGCAAAATCTAGCAACGATAAAGAACAAGTACCCACTGCCCAGGATCAATGATCTTTATGATCAACTTGCTGGATCCTCTGTCTTCTCCAAGATGGATTTGAGATTAGGTTATCATCAAATCAAAATCCGAAACGAGGACATTCCCAAGACGGCTTTCACTACTCGTTATGGTCTTTACGAGTTCACCATCATGTCCTTCGGTTTAACCAATGCCCCCGCCACTTTTTCACGCATGATGAATTCGATCTTCATGGAGTACCTAGATAAATTTGTTGTAGTTTATCTTGATGAAATTCTCATCTACTCGAAGAACGAAGAAGAACATGCCGAGCATCTTAGGCTGGTATTGATGAAACTTCGAGAGCACCGCCTTTATGCCAAGTTCTCCAAGTGAGAATTTTGGCTACCAGAAGTGACCTATTTAGGCCACGTGATTTCTGCAAAAGGCATTGTTGTCAATCCCGAGAGAGTTCAGGCCGTCCTTGACTGGACTCCACCTGAATCGGTTAAGCAAGTTAGGAGTTTTCTTGGCTTAGCAAGCTATTGTCGCCGCTTCGTAGAGAAATTTTCTAAAGTTGCAAAGCCTCTGACTGAACTCCTCGAGAAAGATAAGAAATTCGAATGGACTCCCAAGTGCGAGGAAAGCTTTCAAGAACTAAAAAGAAGATTGACTTCTTCAACCGTACTTGTGCCTCCAGACACCAAAAAGGATTTTGAGATCTATTGTGATGCTTCACGGCAAGGGTTAGGATGCATACTTATGCAAGATAGACATGTGGTAGCTTATGCTTCACGCCAGTTGCGTCCACATGAAGAGAACTATCCTACCCATGATCTTGAACTCGCTGTCGTAGTTCATGCCCTAACAACTTGGCGACATCACCTCCTTGGTAATCGTTGTGAGATCTATTCCGACCACCAAAGCCTCAAATATATATTCACCAAGCCAGATCTTAATCTCAGGAAAAGACGCTGAATAGAGTTGATAAAAGATTATGACTTAGGAATTTCTTACACCCCAGGCAAGGCCAATTTCATGGCTGATGCACTAAGTCGTAAGTCGTACTGTAGTAACCTCATGTTACAGCAGTATCAACCACTTCTTCATGAGGAATTTCGAAAGCTCAACCTCGAGATTGTTCCTCGTGGATCTCTTTTCAACTTGGTGGCGAAACCAACCCTTGAGGATCAAATCATAGTTGCCCAAAGGCGTGCACGAGGTGTTCGCCGGATCAAGGAGAACATTGCTAGCGGAGTTGCTAAATGTTTCTCCACAGATAGTAAAGGAACGGTATTCTTTGAAAATCGTTTGGTAGTACCTAAGAATAGGGATCTAAGGCAACTCATCCTCAAAGAAGCCCATGAAACACCCCTCTCGATTCATCCCGGTAGCAAAAAAATGTACCGAGATCTACGCCAGAGATTTTGGTGGACTAGGATGAAGAGAGACATTGCTTGATTTATTGCCGAATGTGATGTTTGTCGTCGCATTAAGGCAGAACACCAAAGACCTGCTGGTACACTTCAACCTTTGTCTATTCCAGAGTGGAAATGGTACAAAATCGGTATGGACTTCATCACCGGCTTTCCAAAAACCCAGAAAGGAAACGATGCCATCTTCGTTGTAATTGACCGACTTTCCAAAGTTGCTCACTTCCTTCCAGTTCGCGAGTCCATAACTGCTAGTCAGTTGGCGGACTTGTACGTCTCTAGAATTGTGTCTCTACATGGTGTTCCTTTGGAAATCAATTCCGATCGTGGTAGCCTTTTCACCTCTAGATTATGGGGAAGCTTTCAGAATGCTATGGGAACTCATCTATCCTTTAGTACAACTTTCCATCCTCAGTCTAGCGGTCAAGTTGAAAGGGTTAACCAAATTCTTGAAGACATGCTCAGAGCTTGTGTTATCTCATTCGGAAAGAATTGGGAAGAATCTCTTCCATTTTCCGAATTTGCTTATAACAACAGTTTCCAATCTAGTCTGAACATGGCTCCTTTTGAACTCCTCTACAAACGACGATGTCGAACACCCCTTAACTGGTCAGAAACTGGTGAAAGACAATTCTGTCGACTAGATAAGATCAAGGAAGCAGAAGAGCAAGTACACATTGTTCGTGATCGATTGAAAGCCGCCCAGTCTTGTCAGAAAAGCTACTATGATCGTCATCATAGGCAAGAAAGCTACAATCTAGATGAGAAGGCTTACCTCCGGGTTACTCCTCTGAAGGGAACCCAACGCTTCGGTATCAAAGGAAATTTGGCCCCATGTTACATCGGACCTTTCCGCATTCTTGCTAAACATGGAGAAGTTGCCTACCAACTTGAACTACCCCCGCACCTTTTCCGAGTACATGATGTATTCCATGTGTCCCAAATCAGGCGTTGCTTCAAGGACCCCATCCGCGAAGTCGACCATGAAACGCTTGATCTCCAAGATGACCTTTCATATCGAGAGTACCCTATTCGTATTCTTGATTCTGCAGAGCATGTCACTCGTCGTCAGAAGATCAAGTTTCTGAAAGTGCAATGGTCACATCACTCCGAGAAAGAAGCAACATGGGAAAGAGAAGACCGTCTCCGTGTCGAGTACCCCACCTTCCTCCCGACGACTTCTGAATC
The DNA here is from genome assembly GCA_950022295.1 of Bromus sterilis. Lineage (NCBI taxonomy): Eukaryota > Viridiplantae > Streptophyta > Magnoliopsida > Poales > Poaceae > Bromus > Bromus sterilis. Next base: position 148,569,806 of record OX465596.1, on the reverse strand, counting down.
TCGGGACGAGATTCTTTTGAGTGGGGGCGAGTTGTCAGAACCCCAACTTGGGTAAGTGCTAAGGTTGCTTGTGTCCTCTGCATCATGCAAAAAATTCAAAAACAAATTCAAAAATAGGGAAAAGAAAAGCCCTGAGAAATTAAATCAAATGGCCAGACAAAAATTGCTTCCAAAAATTCCTCTCATATTTTTGAAAAGTCTTATAAATATGCATGATCACATATAAAGTGAAGTGGGTCCCACTGCATGCACCAAGATTTGTCAAAAATTCCAAATAGGGCTTGGAAATTAATTAAATACCCTATTTGATTTGAAATTCAAATTATTTGAATTTCAAAAATCTCCAAAACTTGTGAGTGGCTAGCTATATATATTATCAGTCCACATAAAAGTTTTGAAGATTTAATAAAATGCCCTACTATTTTTATTTGGGGCAAAACAGAAGACAGAAAATAGAAAAAAAGAAAAACAGAAAGCAGAGAGAGGAAGAAGCCCAACTTACACTTCCCCACCTCCTGGCCCAGCCAAGCCCACCTGGGGAGGGCACATGCGTCTTCCTCCCCAGGACAGGCAGGCAGGCAGCACGCCGGCGACCGCCGTGTGCGGGCCAGGCAGCTACCGGCCTCCCTCTCTCTATCCTGGCCGCCTGGAAGCCCCCCCTGGAGGCTTCTCTCCGTTCCCCCCTCTCTCTGGCCCTTCCTTCTTCCTCCCCGGAGAGAATCCGAGCGGACCCGTAGCCCTAGCCGGAGCACGGCCATGCGCCACCGTGGCCACCGTGCCTCCCACGCCGCGCCTTTATGTCCTTCCTCCTCGCCGCCATCGACTCCATCGAGCTGCAGCTCCAATTGAGGCCAAGGACGCCCGACAAAGACGACTACATCAAGTTTTTGCCGCCGGCCTCCATCGACTCCGGCGAGCGATTCCTCCTCCTCCATCCCCTCTCCGGCCCTGCCGTGTTCTTCATCTTGTTCTAGGTGAGCTGCTGGATCGATTCCCCCCCTCTACGTTGCCCTCTTCGTGCCCTGGACGCCAAGTCCACCTGACCAGTGGCTCCGGCCGCCGCGGGCTTGATGCCGCCGTCGCCCTAGAGCCTCCCTGCGGCCCCTATGTGCACTGGGAGATGCGCACGGGCGCGAGACGTGCTCTAGCGCCCTCCGTCCCCCTCCCCGTGGCCGGGAACCATGCTCCAGCGACCTGTCGCCGTGTTCAGAGGCCACCGGCGGCTAGCCATCGATGCCTGGACGATTAGGGCCTTAATTACCCCTAACCCCTATGCTAATTAACCCCTAGCCGATGACAGGTGGGCCAGCCCCCCCTTAACCACTACTTAATTTAAACTAAACAGGAATTATAACTAGGCCACTGACATGTAGGCCCCACATGTCAGCCCCCCCACATAATTGGAAAAGAATTAAAAAGAAAAGGATTTATGAATTGAATTAATTCCAGTAATTCCAGAAAATAGCCAAATCTTTGGAAATTCATAATCAATTCATTTCAACTCCAAATGGGGCATATAATATATGAAAAATTATCAGAAAATGCAAGGATTATGAATATGCAACTTGTTTCTATGTTTGACCATTTTAAAATGGGTGAACAGTAGCAAACATGCATATGGCATAATTTCAATTTGAATTTGAAGTTTGAATTTGCAATTCAATTGCAATACACTTCAATTAACTTGAATCTTCAACACATAAGTGCTATATACCTCATGTCACAACATTAACATGTGCTTGAGCATTGTACTTTATTTGTGTCCCCCCTTTGTTGATGATTGCTCTGGTGACAGACGTTCCGAGACGGTGATCACCTCCGAAGAAGAAGACCACTGTTAAACCCCGTGTATCGTCAGCAAGGCAAGCAAACCCCATTGATCATGTCTATAAAATCCCAATTCCCTCTCTGTCTCGCTTATGCATGTTTATGAGATCACCTTGTATCGATTCTACCGCATAGTTGAACCCATATCCGATGCATGACCTATCATCTTGTCACAGTAGTAAGCAAACCACAATCCTAGCTGACATAGGAGTTATTTGATATCATGTGGCCCCTGCAACTGTTACTGCTTATTGCATGCTTACAGTTTACCATGAGGATGCTTTTGATGTGAGTCGGGATGATAGTGAACATGGTGTTGATGAAAGTGAAACTGTGTTGGTGAATCTACCCTAATACAAGGTGAACGATGAGAGGTTGTGTAGGAGTACACAGCGGGTTGTCTCGTTGAACATCGCCTTAAGCCCGAGTTCTTGTATGGTAATCCGAGACAAAGAGTACAACCACACATTGGGTCACCGACCCCTCTCGACCTAGTAACTCTGTCACAACCCCAAGTTAGGTATGTGCTGGGGTTAGTTGGTCACTTTGCATCATTTTAAGAACTTCCAAAGGAAATTGAAATGGGAAGAGAACACCCCCAGATGAATTTAATTTAAATGGCCAGACAAAAAATTCTTCCAAAAATTCCTCTGGTATTTTTGAAAAGTCTTATAAATATGCATGATCACATATAAAGTGAAGTGGGTCCCACTGCATGCACCAAGATTTGTCAAAAATTCCAAATAGGGCTTGGAAATTAATTAAATACCCTATTTGATTTGAAATTCAAATTATTTGAATTTCAAAAATCTCCAAAACTTGTGAGTGGTTAACTATGTATACTCTAAGTCCACATAAATTTTTTGAAGATTTATAAAAATGCTTTGCTATTTATTTCAAAGTAAAACAGAAAGCATAAAATAGAAAACAGAAAGCAAAAAGAAGAAAAAATAAAAATGAATCCCAGCCCACCCTATCAGGCCTTGGGCCCAACTAGTTTTCCCCCGGCCCAAGCCCACCTCGGCGCTTGTCGTCTTCCCCGCCGCGTCGACAAGCTGCTCGATGGCGAGCATGCCGACGCCGGCGAGGGCCACATCGCCCCTAGGCCCCTTGGTCTCTTCTAGACGCCACGGAGACGCCCCGAGTCTCCTGCCTCCTTCCCTTCACTCGCCTCTCGCTCTGTCCCTCTCTCTCGCGCGATTTCGTCGCCGCCCGAGCGCTGCCGCGGAGCACGCCGCCGTTCCCACGCGGCCAACGACGGCCAGACGTCGCCCCGTCTTGTCCCTCAAGCTCTCCGTCGTCGTGTTCGTCTCCTACTTGAAGGAATCGAGCCAAGAAGCTCCCTGGACGTCGCCCCCTTCCTCAGGTTCGCCGGCGGCCGCCGCGCACCATTGCCTGATTCGTCGCCGTGGTGGCTCCTCTGTCGCCCTCGACCTCTCCGTTGCGCCCAGGGTGAGCAGCCGCGTCGTTTCCCCCTCCTCTTTCTCCTCCTCGTGCCCCTTCGCCGTTCCTCACCACGTTCGAGCTCCGGCCGCCGCGCAAGTTGACGCCGGCGTGGCCGTGGAGCTCTCCTGTGACCTCCTCGTGCTCGACGCGATGCGGGTATGCACGGGGCACCTCCCAGTGGCCTCCCCGTGCCAAGAAGTGGCCGGAAATCACTCCGGCGAGCCCCTCCACCGTGCCAGAGGTCGCCGGCGACATCACTCCGGCAGGCCCGACTTAATTAACCCTAACCCACACACTAACCCCCCTCTAGTGTCACTAACAGTGGGCCCTAGCCCACTAATTAACCAGTGGGTTAATTTAAACAGAGGGGTTTAACCCCCTGAGACACTGACAGGCCGACCCTACCCATCAGACCCCCCACGTCATCTTGACGTCATGCTGACGCAGTAAAGCAATTAAATGATTTAATCTAATTCTAGAAAATCCAGAAAATAGCGAAATCTTTAGAAAATCATAACTAATTCATTTTAACTCAAAATTGGACAAATAATATGTCTAAAATTATCAGAAAAATGAAAGGATTGTGAATATGCAACTTGTTTCTATGTTTGACCATTTTAAAATGGGTGAACAGTAGCAAACATGTATATGGCATTCTTTTGAATTCAAATTTGGAGTGATTTTGCAAATGACTTTGCAATTGGCTTCTTTTAAATGGAATTGTACCAACATTGTGACCATGAACATCACATTACAATATTGATCATGTGCTTGATCATTGCAAGTATATTTATTCCTTGTTTGATTGTTTGCTCGATAGACGTGCAACTGGAATCGGAGGCCACCCCCTTCGTTGAAGACACCGTGTGTGAACCTCGTCAGCAAGGCAAGCAAACCCCCATTGATCATGTTGATAAAATCCCACTTCCCTCTCATTTCTCGCTTATGCATTGTATAGGATGAATACCATGCTACGTTTCTACCGCATAGATGAACCCATTCCTTTGCATGACCTATCATTTGTCACAGTAGTAAAAAAACCACAATCCTAGCAAATGTAGGAGTCGATTGATATCATGTGACCCCTGCAACTATTACAACTTATTGCATGCTTAGAGTTATATTGAGGTTACTATTTTGTGAGTCGGGATGGTAGTGATCATGTTGATGATGGTGGAAATGTGTTGGTGAATCTACCCTAAAACAAGGTGAACGATGAGAGGCTGTGTAGTAGTACACAGTGGGTTGTCTCGTTGAACACCGCCTTAAGTCCGAGTTCTTGTGTGGTGATCCAAGAAGAAGAGTACAATCACACATTGGGCTCACTGACCCCTCTCAACCTAGTACCTCACCCCGTTCGAACCCCAAGAATCACAGTAGTTCGGAGTTCTGGTAGGGCTGTGGCACGGTCTGCAAAGTGGATGAACGGCTTTTCAAGACCGGCTTGGGACCCTGCACACATCATTTGAGGCTGTACTGGAACCTCGGCCGGACTTCCATACGGATCCCCCTCAGATAGGCGACTCTCTGGACTAGAACGGAGCTGTGGGCGAAGTGTTGTGATGAACATCCTCGCCGACACCCCTTGAATGGTGTCGAGGCCAAAGGCGGTAACTGATGGTCATGTGTGTGTAGTAGTACGCCCCTGCAGAGTTAACAAAACTATTCGAATAGCCGCGTCCGCGGTTAAGGACTGCTTGGAAAACTTAGCTTGATTATTAGACAACTTGAACTGGATACTTATAAAACTTACCAAGATAAGCGTGAGTGCTATGGCGTGCTTTCTCGTGGTGAAGTCGAGGAAGGCACCATAGTGGTGTAATTGGTTGGAGATGTAGTGGACTCGTGTACGCTTCTTACCTCAAGTCTGGTACTCGTAGTTCAGGACTAGCCAAGTCAAAGCTGGCACTTCTGCTTATGAACCCCACCTCCCTTTACCTTGATACATGTGCATGAGTAGTATAGTTCCTACGTAAGTCTTTCTGAGTACGACTTTGTACTCACGTTTGCTTATTCTATGTTTTAGATGAACCCCCATGACCCCGAAGGTGGATTCTTCCTGGAGCTCAACGACTGATCAAGATAGTGTAGTCCCAGTCAGACGACTGGTCCCTTGTGGAAGGTCTTGTTTATAGATAAGGCTTCTGTAAGCCATTTTTTAAACTTGTCTGTACTCATACCTACTTTGCTTCCGCATGTTTGATGTAATGTTGGATCACAGACTTGTGATCTCTGTGTGCACTCTGTAAGAGTTATCAATAAAACGTATACTTTCTATAGAATAGCAATGATACCTGCTGTTCATACAAGGCATGTGTGCTGCGTGTATGTTTATAACATGCATGTCTTTGTATGGGTTTTCGAGACCTTAGTTGTGATCTGGCTGGCGGTCTATTATACACCAAGTGGCCCTTAGATGTGCGCAGCTTCGGGCATCGCGATGCGATTGTTCGTGACTCCGTCACGTGCACACTTTGATGTATGATTGAGCCCTCCCTAGACCCCGACTAAGTGATCGGGCTGGAGTAAGTCTATGTAAGGGTTATAATACAATCGATAGTATGGTTGAGGCGACTTTTCTATGAGTATGGGAGTTCACCACCCATATCATTTAGACTTGTGTCCGGACGATGAGGACCCATTTCAGTTGATCATCCGGCCTGGATGGGATGCCCCTCACGTTCGATGCTTTCCGAGAACGTTCTGTGCTGGGCCTTGTCTGCTTAGACAATTGGGTACGGTTCTCGGCTCTCCATATGATTGTATTGTAGCGAGTCTTGCATACGCTAACCCCGGGTCCCGACAAACTCACCCCGATCCAAGTCCAGGAGTCACACATAGTTCGGGATTTCCATTCGGCATATGCATAGAAAGATAAAGGAAATGAAATGTGGCATTCATGGTAGGGCTTGTAGAACATGGCTTGTCAAGCGGAGAACCATCCGTCGAGGTGGGCTTGTCAGTCGTGCCTACATGGTTTGAGTCCTGGCTGGACGCTCGGCCGGAACTCCAGTTGGGTTTGGAACTCAGACAGTTGACTCCTTGGACTAGAACGGAGCTGTGGGCGAAGTGTTGTGGTGAACATCCTCGCCGACACCCCTTGAATGGTGCCGAGACCTGGCGGTAACCGATGGTCATGTGTGTGTAGCGGTACACCCCTGCAGGGTTAACAAAACTATTCGAATAGCCGCGTCTGCGGTCATGGACTACTTGGAAAGCTGTGCTTGATTATTAGACAACTTGAATGGATACTCTAAAACTCGCAAGATAAGCGTGAGTGTTATGGCCACTAGTACAAAACATGCCTTTGGATATGAGCAAAGGTCATGGTTCAAACACGAACCGGTTCTACTGGCCTAATAGAACCGGTTCGTGGCTCCGGGCTTTAGAACCGGTTCGTGTGGTGGGGACCCAGCCCGGCGGTGCCCTGCCAGCGCCCCTTTAGAACCGGTTTGTACTACCAGACGGTTCTAAAGATGTGTTGGAAGGTTGCCGTTCGGCATGCGGGCCACCTAGCAGCATTAGAACCGGTTGGTACCTAGAACCGGTGCTAAAGGTTAACTAAGTTTAGTACCACCTCGCTAACCGAAGAGGATTTCGACCGGTTTATAAGCACGGGTTAGAGTGGACTTATCATAGCATAAAGATTTCAATAAAGGTTGTCCATGAGGGATTTAAATATATCCTGTATACTGTAGTTCAAATTTCGGTTGAACCTTGATTGGTGGGAAGATTTGCTAGATTTGCCGACGAGGCGGGGTCCAGCTGAAACCCCGTATGAGATTGCGAAATCTAATACGGGCATTTCAGCTAGAGCTCTCTTGTCTGCAGAGTAGTTAGATTTGCCCACTAATCAGGGGCTAACCGAAAATTGCCTTTACGGTGTACAGGGTGTGGAGTAATCTTCCATTGACATCCTATAATGAAATTGCTATACTTTTTTATTTTAGTTTTTGTCGTAGCCCTCTCAACTAGTATTACAAGCAGGTGTTTTTTATGGAGGGCTACATCAGTTGAACTTGCTGAAACTGTTGAGAGTGCTACGAAAAAAACTGGATGCACTTCGTGTACAAACTGGACCATCAAGGGTTTCAAATTGTTGCTCTCGGACAAACTCTTCTGAGCACTACTTCCAGCATTATCAAGAGCCTTGTTAAAAGATTCCATCATTGTGCGTCCAGGCAGTCATTTGCGAAATATTAATGAAACTGCCTTTTGATCCTACAGTGATCATAGCTTTCAAATTGTTGCTCTCGGAAAAACTCTTCTGAGCACTACTTCCAGCATTATCACGAGCCTTATTAAAAGATTCCATCATTGTGCGTCCAGGCAGTCATTTGCGAAATATTAATGAAACTTCCTTTTGAGCCTGCAGTGATCATAGCTTTCAAATTGTTGCTCTCGGACAAACTCTTTTGAGCACTACTTCCAGCATTATCACGAGCCTTGTTAAGAACCTGATTTACTCGTTTTTTAAAAGATTCCTGCAGTGATCATAGCTTTCAAATTGTTGCTCTCGGACAAACTCTTCTGAGCACTACTTCCAGCATTATCTTCTGAGCACTACTTCCAGCGCCCATTTAGAACCGGTTTGTACTACCAACCGGTTCTAAAGATGTGGTGGCAGGTTTATAAGCACGGGTCAGTGTGGACTTATCGTAGCATTGGTCGATATGAAGTGAAATATTTCTATCTAGATATATGTAAGATCAACAAAACATACGATTTTGCCTGCATACAGCCCGACGGTGGCTCTAGAGTGCAAGCATATCAAATGCACCGTCGAACGTATGCAGGTGAATCCGAATGGTTTGTATTTGGTCGATGAAGTGAAAGATTTCTAACTAGATATATATAAGATCAACAAAACACACGGTTTCGCCTGTTTGCAGCCCGACGGTGTGGCTCTCGTGAGTGCCCGCATATCCAAAGCACCGTCAGACCGCAAGTAGGTGAATCCTAATGATTTGTATTCGTCCGTTGAAATGAGTGTCGAACATGTCCGAGAGGTGGGCTATATATAGGCAACGACAAGCCTGATCCAACGGCTGACAAGCCTGATCCAACGATCACAAAGCGCTTGAAAGAAAAATGCGATCCGTGTGCTTCTTCCTGATTGGTCGAGGTGAGCTGAAAGAAACAAATCACTTGAAGTACCGGTTTGTGTTTGAAACCGGTGCTAAAGACCTTTCTGACTTCATTTGAAAGAAACACGCGATCCGTGTGCTTCCTCCTGATTGGTTGGATCCAGCGGCTCAGAAGCCTGATCCAATGACTCACAAGCGCTTGAAATAAACACGCGATCCGTGTGCTTCTTCCTGATTGGTTGGATCCAACGGCTCAGAAGCCTGATCCAACGACTCACAAGCGCTTGAAAAAACCACGCGATCCGTGTGCTTCTTCCTGATTGGTTGGATTCAAAATCGTGTACGGTTAAAAGCGCGTGGTAGAGGACTCCACGCAACGCCAGTCGCCACTAGTTCTTTTCTCGTGCACTCTTTCCCCTTCCGCGCCACCGCCACCATGCCGCATCACCGCCGCCGACCAAGCTACCACGGCGTCCGCGAGCGCTCGGACGGCACATTCATGGCGGTGATCACTTGCGCCAACAACAAGCGTGTGTGTCTCGGCAGGTTCTGGCATGCATATTTAGCCGCCCGCGCGTATGACGTTGCGGCGTGGAGGCTCGGCCGCCCGCGCGCGGAGATGAATAACCGCCACTGTCGCATCTTGGAAGAGGCGGAGGACATTGCAGATCCGCCGCTCCTCCTCACTGAAGAGGACCACTGCCTCCATCGTCGACGGGCGGTGCTCGGCCTCAGCTCGGAGCAGGACCAACGTGCCGTGAAGGATTGGTACGCGAGCCATCCCCGTGAAGCCTCGGAGGAGGCGGAACACTGGACGAGGCTGGCGGCCGAGAGCGCGGAGCGGCAATAGGAGCTTCATGAATGGCAGGAGGAGCGGCGGGCGGCCAAGGCGATGGAGGAGGAGGAACTGCCGAGAGGCTCCACCAACTGGCCCCTCGGTGACCCCCGTTGGATAGCGCTGGAGGATGACATCAGCTCCGACACCGAAGACGATTTCTCCGACGACGAGGAGGAGTAGTTTTTTTATGTTCTAGGTTTGAGATGTTAAGTTTGTTGAATGTTTTAAGTTTTCTGCGTCGCCTCCACCACTTGCTCTTTTTCATGCATTTAATGATTTATTTTGAGCTAAATGACCCTGAAATTGGACTAATGCTTGTGGGCGTGACTTTAGTCCCGGGTCGAGCCACAAACCGAAACTAATGCTTGTGGGCCAGGGTCGAGGTTGAAACTTGGAAAGGTATCATCATTTGACCCACATAACATGTGTGCAAAAGTTGAGAGGATTACGGCAAAAAATGGATGCACTTTGTGTACAAACTAGACCATCTCTTTCAAAGTATAAGGGTTTCAAACAAAAACTCATCTGTTACAAAGAAATTTCAATTTTCTAAACTTATTTCAACTCACGATGTTTTTTGCATTCAATATACACCATTCAAAGCCACATACTAAAATTTCAACCCTTTCTGACTTCATTTGCTATTTTTAATGCATTTAATGATTTATTTTGAGCTAAATGACCTTGAATTTGGAAAAGCACTACAACTAAACTCAGAAAAGGTTTAAACTTGGCAAGGTATCATCATTTGACCCACATAACATGTGTGCAAAAGTTGAGAGGATTACGGCAAAAACCGGATGCACTTCGTGTACAAATTGGACCATCTCTTTCAAAGTATAAGAGTTTCAAACGAAAACTCATCTGTTACAAAGAAATTTCATTTTTCTAAACTTATTTCAATGCAAGACTTTTTTTGCATTCAATATGCACCATTCAAAGCCACATAGTAAAATTTCAACCCTTTCTGACTTCATTTGCTATTTTTCATGCATTTTATGATTAATTTTGAGATAAATGACCATGAATTTGGAAAAGCACTACAAATGAACTCAGAAAAGGTTGAAACTTGGCAACGTATCATCATTTGACCCACATAACATGTGTGCAAAAGTTGAGAGGATTACGGCAAAAACTGGATGCATTTCGTGTACAAACTGGACCATCTCTTTAAAAGTATAAGGGTTTCAAACGAAAACTCATCTGTTACAAAGATTTATTAAAAAACTCCAACTATTGTAATAGCTAGTCAAAATATAAAAACAAATATAAATCTGGTGTCAAAATATAAAGTATAGCAAATATAAAAACTCCAACTATTCTAATAGCTACTCAAAATATAAAAACAAATATAAAAATAGCAAATGGAAAAAAAGTATAGCAATTTCATTATAGGATGTCAACGGAAGATTACTCCACACTCTGTACACCATAAAGGACAATTTCAGTTAAGCCCTGATTGGTTGGCAAATCTAGAAATCTTCCGACCAATCAAGGTTCAACAGAAATTGCCTTTACAGTATACAACCTATAGATGAATCACTCGTGGACAACCTTTATTAAACTTGCTATGCTAAGATAAGTCCACACCGACCCGTGCTTATAAACCGGTCGAACTCGTCTTCGGTTAGCGAGGTGGTACTAAAATATAAATGTTTAGAACCGGCTTCAACCACGAACCGCTGCTAAAGGTCCCTTCCCTTCCCGCGCGTATTTTTGGACGAAAAATGGATGAAATTGGTGACCTTTAGAACCGGTTTGTGGCTGAAACCGGTTCTAAAGGTCCATTAGCACCGGTTGCTGCTACAAACCGGTGCTAAAAGTCCATACTATATATATACCAACACTTAGCGTCAGTTCCGCCCACCGCTTCAGATCGAACCACGCCGCCAGGCTGCTGCGCTGCCTCGTCGTCGCCGTCCACGCCGCCAGGAGCCGCCCACTCTCCTCGCCGACGGCCGCCACTGGAGCCGCCCCCGCCCGCACCCTTCAAGCCATCGCCGCCGTCTAGCGCGTCCGGTGACCCCTCCCACTCCCCCCTCCCCTCCTCCTCTATGTTCATATTCTGCTCAGGAATTCTAGGATTGCCATGTGCAATTGATAGGTTGTGTGCAATAATCTATGCCGCCATGTGATTTTTTGAAGTGAAGTTGGTGTTGATTATTTCTAGGATTATTGGTGTTGAAATTATTGAAATTGCTAGGATTATTTTGCGTATTTCCAAAACAAAGAGATAGTTAGATGGTGCTTTGTTCTTTGAAGTGAAATTGGTCGTGGCTTTAGAGAGAATTTGATGGTGCAAGCTATAGTGCAAATTAGGGTTCCACAAGTTTGTATGTTTTCAGAGAACACAAGTAAAAAGAAAGTGGAGGATTTTTTTTGTTAAACCAAAAATTGATAGAACAGACATTCTTGATCTATTTTGTTACCAATGAGGCACAATTTTTATTACTTCTCATGTTATATTTTTATAATTTTCATTATATATTTATTACTTTGAATTAATTTTATAATTATGAACACATAGTATGTCTCATCCCAAGTGCGAGATTTGTCAAGACGACTCGGGTCGATGCAATGATCCCGTGTTTGATGAAGCAGCCACATACTTCTTCATCACGCTTAGGTCCTAGTTCCAAAATTTTACAGTATGTAACTTGCACGACATGTTCTTGATATGGTGCATGCATGCATGACTTAAGTTTATGTTTATAACATATCATTTTTTTTCTAATTCAACTAGTGCATCCCTTGCTTTGCAAGACGCCACGTTTGTGACAAGATCAATATTCAAGATTTCGATGAAACTATTAGTAAAGAAGTTAACATTAAGACGAAAGATTTCGTTCTTAAGGTTAAGATCTTTAATCAACCAAATTCCACATTCTTTGGCGGTTCAAAATGGGATGCATTATGCAAGACATATGCATTTCACATAATATGAAAATAGCATTTGATGTTGGACGCCGCCGTCGAGGATCCAATGTTTTTCGTGATGATAAAATTTCGATGGAACTAGGTTTCAAACCTTTCTAAATTCATTTGCTATTTTTCATGCATTTAATGGTTTATTTTGAGCTAAATGACCCTGAAATTGTAAAGCACTACAAATAAACTCAGAAAAGGTTGAAACTATGCATGATATCATCATTTGACCCAGATAACATGTGTGCAAAAGTTGAGAGGGTTACGGAAAAAAGTGGATGCACTTTCTGTACAAACTGGACCATCTCTTTCGAAGTATGAGGGTTTCAGACGAAAACTCATCTGTTACAAAGGCATTTCAAAAAATTTAACATATTTCAACTCAAGACTTTTTTTGCATTCATTATGCACCATTCAAAGCCACATACTAAAATTTCAAACCTTTCTAAATTTATTTGCTATTTCTCATACATTTAATGGTTTATTTTGAGCTGAATGACCGTGAAATTTTAAAGCACTACCAATGAACTCAGAAAAGGTTGAAACTTGGCATGGTATCATCATTTGACCCACATAACATGTGTGCAAAAGTTGAGAGGGTTACGGTAAAAACTGGATGCATTTCGTGGACAAAATGGACCATCTCTTTCGAAGTACGAGGGTTTCAGACGAAACTCATCTGTTATAAAGGCATTTCATTTTATTAACTTATTTTAACTCAAGACTTTTTGTGCATTCATTATGCACCATTCAAAACCACATACTAAAATTTCAAACCTTTCTAAATTCATTTTCTATTTTTCATGCATTTAATGGTTTATTTTGAGCTAAATGACCCTGAAATTGTAAAGCACTACAAATGAACTCAGAAAAGGTTGAAACTTGGCATGGTATCATCATTTGACCCACATAACATGTGGGCAAAAGTTGAGAGGGTTACGTAAAAAGCTGGATGCATTTCGTGTACAAACTAGACCATCTCTTTCGAATTACGAGGGTTTCAGACGAAAACTCATCTGTTACAAAGGCATTTCATTTTTTTCAACTTATTTCAACTCAAGAATTTTTGTGCATTCATTTTGCACCATTCAAACCCACATACTAAAATTTCAAACCTTTCTAAATTCATTTTCTATTTTTCATGCATTTAATGGTTTATTTTGAGCTAAATGACGCTGAAATTGTAAAGCACTACAAATGAACTCAGAAAAGGTTGAAACTTGGCATGGTATCATCATTTGACCCACATAACACATGTGCAAAAGTTGAGAGGGTTACGGAAAAAACTTGATGCATTTCGTGTACAAACTAGACCATCTCTTTCGAAGTACGAGGGTTTCAGACGAAAACTCATCTGTTACAAAGGCATTTCATTTTTTTAAACTTATTTCAACTCAAGACTTTCTTTGCATTCATTTTGCACCACTCAAAGGCACATACCAAAATTTCAAACTTTCTAAATTCATTTGCTATTTCTCATGCATTTAATGGTTTATTTTGAGCTGAATGACCGTGAAATTGTAAAGCACTACAAATGAACTCAGAAAAGGTTAAAACTTGGCATGGTATCACTACAGGAAATTCGGTCTATTGCAACAATATTTATTGCTACAACCACATTTTGTTGCAATAAAACACAATATTGCCACCAATTTCCAGTTTGTGGTAGTAGGCTCCGCATATTGCCATGATTTAGTTTTGTCGCGATTAGTTCACGCTTTGTTGCAATATAGGTCGTGTATTGCCACAATACGCACATACGTTGCAATATGGCCCTGATATTGCGGGAACCAAATTTCGTTGCGTGACTTAGTCATTTCGTTGCAATACAAACTAGGTCTCGCAACAAAATAGCCATCTGTGGTAATATTCGTACATATATTGCAACAACTGTGTGACGTCGCGATAGGCACAAATATTGTTGAAAAAAATTGGCCACCTATTGCAACAAAAAGCCGTATTGGTTGTAATAGCGCATTTTTTTGCCTCAATTTCACCGTGTTGCAATAACTATTAGTTACGGCAACAAGTTATGTATTTGTGGCAATATGTGAAGCATATTACAACAATGTACTAATGTTGCAATACATAACAAGATATTGCAACAAATTACATATCTTCGAGCATTTCCCATGGTGCATTAGCTAAAAGAGGATCATGAGATGAGCAGTTTTTTTGTCCCTTCAGAGAAACCGCGGGTTGAAATTAATAAGAGAAAATAGTTCATCGTTGTATTTTAATTGGTAGGTCAAGATAATACCTGGGTTATTTAATAAACATGCTATCCCCGAAAAGGTAGCTCATAACATATAAGTTGTCTGGAACAAATTCACGCTCACAAGGGCAAACAAATTTGTCACACCAATCATAGGAGATATGGGCCTAGGAAATTGACTATGAGCCATCACAGGCATCACCCAACTCGTATCAGCAACTAGCAAGGGGTTGCAGTAGTAACGAAGACAAGAAGTATGGATTCTGGAAGCGTGAATTGCTTTGCTTCGCGGTCTGGTTTACAAGCTGTAAGGTTGGGCCTTTGTTGTTTCTTCTTAGTCCATATAAATTTGGGGCCCTTTTGACTGATTTTTTTCTAGTGGGACGTGTAGTACACGTAGTACATAAACTACACCAGGTTCGGGCGCCCCGGTACACGGACGGCATAGTACATGGGAAATCGCAGGCTTGCAATCATGGAACGGATACTGGAAGTTTAACATGCACTGTAATATGCCAAAAGATCAACTGGAGATATAGCATGCAGATTCTCTCATAAAATAAATAAGTAGCATATACTGATTATATTATTTGAGTCAGTTAAATGCATACCAATAAAATAGGTAATTCAAAATCAAAACATACACGTACACTTGTGTGTCTCTTTCAGGAGAAAATCCAAGATAACCCAGAACATGAAACACCAAGATAACCCAAAATGATAGTCTTGCATTTGAATAACAAAGATTCAATTTTAATTTGGGTCGGACACACAGTTTCAGTAGCACATCATGACCAACAGTATTACAGGAACTCAACATAGGAATTAAATAGAACAAGAAAATCTAGTTTCGATCGCATATAAATGGTAGAAGCAGATTTATTATTCGAAGAATAAGACTTAGCCGCGGGTTACGAACTATAAGCTTTCTTTGTTGTTGTGTTTCTTCAAATACTTCTTGGTCAACCACTTCAGTCTTTAGGTACCTGAGAACATAATCATGTTTCATATTAGTACATCATAATCAGTAACACAAATAGTAAGTTGTAATCTCTAGGAAAACTAAAATGGCATGATGGCGTATCTCAACTACTAATAAAAGAGCAAACATCAATTCTTCTAAAGCCACCCAACAATACGTACACAGATTAACCAGAATCGTTCGATTTAATCAGCTTGATGATATCCAAAAGCCTGCATTAGTCCAATGGTCTGCCACGTCATTAGACGGCTGAGATTCGATGTTTTGCCGGCCTGCCGCTGCAGGCTCCACGTACAAAGCCTTCCCCGTTCCGCTCCAGGCGCCCGCATCCCTCAAATCACGGAACAACCTGATCTCATCCTCATGAGTTATTCGCGTCTCGACGACTCTGCCGTTCGCCCCATGCGCCTTCCTTTCTTCCGCCGTCTACTGATTCCTGACAACCTTCATCGTGGACTGCCACGCGCATCGAAGCGGCGCCAGCAATGCTTCTTCCATGATGTGCCACAGTGGAAAGCAGCAGAGGCGGCAAGGCTCATGGCGCGCCACATCTGGAGAGTGAGGAGCAGGAGCGTGACGTCGCGCCGATTGTGATTGTCACTCGCAGGTGAGCAGCAACTAGGCCGACCCGCTGCCTAAATTTCTCTCTAAAACTGCTTAATTTGGGTTCTATCTTTGCATACAAGCTTGTGCAGCTACTCCAGCGAACGCTCCCGTCTCAAGCCATGTTGATCAGGACCACATAGTCTTCGCGCTCGTGGCCAGCAGCAAGCCGAGTGGCCTCTTCAGCTAACTGGCCTACATCCCGGAGCACCCGAGGATGTGAATTGCCCACTGCTCAACTTCATCAGGCTGGATCTCAACTATACATAAGCAGGATTTAGCTTATACTTTTTTTTGCGGGGAGGGAGTATTTGTCTATGTACTATGGTAAATCTATACTTCTGCTCATTTATTTTAGCTTCAAATGTTTCTGCTGAGACCAGGGGTAAATGGATTGCCTGTGTTACAAACTAGGAGAATTCAATCACTGTTGTCATTTTGTCAAGTTTCAGTTTTGCTTCGTGCCCAGTTCTATTTCCGTTATGAGCAAACAACTTCATTTGTACAGTGAGAAGAGAACATTGATTAACATCTTGATGCCTCATACTAATATGATAGCAAAGATCTGTTACTGTACGTAGATGAAGAAATTTAATGAGGATTTGGGAATTCACATAAAACTGGTTTGGTTGTTCTAGCAATGCCATCTAGCTGCAAAAGTAACGCTTGCCTGATTACTAGATAGATATAGTAGTGTGTAGATTATATATGTTTCAAAGAAATCTATTATTGCTTGATTACTAGATATATACTAGATACAACAAAGAGTTTCAGGTAATTTGCACCATGTTATTAATATCCTTATATTATTGATATAGTATAGTTTGTAAGCTATTGGATTGCGATTGTTTGCGATTGGTTTGCAAGCTGGTTTTTCTGAGTGAAATTCGAATGCTTTTGACACTTCAACCTGAACTATATTTGAGTTCACCAATGCGGAACAGACTGACAACGGTGCTACCGGAGTAATCAGAAAAGAGCATATGAGTAACTCTGATTGTCTAGCTAACTAAATTCCAGTAACTTGATCAAGATGGCTTTGTGGATTTATTTGTCACACGAATGCTAATTACGGCCAAAAGGAATAAGACCAGATAATGGAAGGATCTTTGAGGTTTGTCTGTCTAGCTAGTACTACTCAAATCAAAAGTTAAGGACGTCTTGTACCTGGCCGTCGTGGCTGATTTTGCCCCTGGGCAGGCGGACCGATGTATCCTTGCGAATAGGGGATGGGGGAGGTGAGATTGAGCGGGCGGCGGCGAGCGCTAGGCGGGGCGGCCAGGGCGGCGCCGCAGCGGGCAAGCGCCGGCGCAGCGGACTCCGGCGACGGCGGCTGCGCACGACGGACTCCAACGACGGCGGCTACGCACGGAGGACTCCGGCGATGGTGGCTGTAATCAGCAACGACTCCGGCGATAGCGGCCGCAAATCAGCGACGACTCCGGCGATGGAGGCCGCAAATCAGCGACGTCTCCGGTACCGGCAGGAGCAAGGACCCCTTGGTGGCGGCGGCGATTGCTACGAGGAGGCCCTGTTCAGCGTTGGTTCATCAGGAAAGAAATAAGGATTTATTTTCCTCCCTGGAATTCTTATCCGTAGCCTAATTGGTTTGAGGGAATTGACTATTTGTGATTAAGTTGGCTGTAATTTAATAATAATTATAAACTTGATTCTTTCTTGATAACTACATCCTCTCGCTAATCAACAAACCTAGCCGTCACGACGCCCGCAACTCCATCACAGCGACTCTTCCATCAATACATCATCACGCACGCCGCCGCCGAGTCAAGCAGTAAACCAGCGATCTTCATGTTCAATCGAATGTCCAGCTAGGCATGCACAATCTGCTGGTTACTCCTAATAATCTATCAATGTAAGTAGCATTTGTACGTACTAGTATGCTAGCTTGATGAACTTGACATTCAAAATCCAGTCGCACGATTTGACGTCATACTGAACTGGAAGGTTTGATCTGAAGGCCAATACGATCGTTTCAGTATTTGATTTTTCCTACACATTCAAAAGAGAAGAAGATCGACCATTTTCCTATTGCTAGAATTGTAAAACGATTTTTTTCCTTTTTTTTGCTTTATTATTCCTTTGTTTCCTGTAGGGAACTATTAAGTAATGCTCCTGTACGTAGCGATCTTGTACACAGATGTGCGTGGGTATCTTTTTATTTTTGCCTAGCAAAAATATTCTTCACAGTTTAGTCCTGAGTTAATATTTTGTTAAGAAAGAATCAAGTTTGTAGTTATTATCAAATTACAGCCAACTTAATCACAAATAGTCAATTCCAATTGGTTTTCTTAGAAAAAAGAAATCGCAAAAATATCCAAAGATACAAATTATCACTAGCAGGATTTGTTTTTCATTACAAACTAAATCGAATTTTTTTAAATAAACTGAATCAAAAATTGATAATGCACCAAGATTCGTATCAATTTAAAAATTGAGTGAAAAAACAAATATCAGAGGGTCTTAATTCCCAACAAAAAAATCAAATTATCAGAGTTATACATAACTAGTTGTCGTGAAATATTTGGGCACATACTTGGCCCTGACTGCTCACGGCTCAACCTGCAGGCAGGCAGTGGGGAGCTAGGCGCCGCGGCCGGGCGGACCTGCAGCAGCGCAGGGTGTGGAATCTCGGTGGCCCGACGCTAAGCAAGAGGATGGGGGGAGGCAGTAGCGATTGGGCGAGTTCGCGATGGAGGGCGATGGACTCGTGTAGCAGCCCTAATAACCTCTGTTCGCTTGTCCAGTTTTGTGGTCGAACTTTTTTTTTTGAGGTTTAGTTCTGTGATCGAACTGGAAAAAAGGAGAAGAGAAGTTGGGTTAATCTGTTCATGGGCCCAATATTGATATGCCCGTGCTCTGTGGGCTAAGAAACTAAAAGAAAAGACGTCTTAACCGATAGTCTAAAGACTAAAAAAACTGAAAGTTTGTCTCAAAAAAAATTTAAAGTGTCAAAACAAACGACACCTTCAGTAGTCAAATAATCAGTTTCAGAAAGCATTGGCTCATGGACCTTCCTGTGTGGGCACAAATAATTTTATCGAAGTAACCCAAAACTTCACTTTAGTGAGAATACAATAAGGATAAAGCGACAATTTTCATACTAGAAGAGTAGTCTTCAAAAATTGCAGAAGTACTAGGCGCTCCAATCTACCCCCTGGGTGTTGCGTAAAGGACCTCATCGCTGAGGATGTTGAGGACATGGTGTGTCTGTAAGCACCACATCGTGTGGTTGACTAAAACGCCTTGATCCCCGCCGTGGTTTAGGTTTAGTGGGTTGAGTTGTAGTTAGGGTGTTGGAGATGATCAACGCAGTATTCCCATGTGAGATTCTAGCATGCCAGTCTCATTTAGCTAGCTAGATGAGTTAGCTACGGTTTGCTAGTTGGAAAATGCCGAATATATGTGGCAACATTTTATTTTGGTTGTATGAGACATGATGATCCCCCTATGTATGTATAAACTACTAATTTATCTAGGACAGAGATGATGATGAGATAGATGAGTTATGACTCTACCCCTAGAGAGCGGACGTCCTGCACAGGGCGGACGCTGATCACTGCTATCCGGCCAGTCGTTGTTATCTTGGGATCCGCGCCTAAAAAGTCTTATATGCACACATACCTCTCACAATACAGCTAGATATACACTGATACACAGCTAGTAGGATCTTAGCATGCACACGAACAGGACGCACGCGGGCCACGCGAGTGTGTTTGAGGACTCTGCTACCTGTGTCTGATCCAGCCTGAGTGTATGCTCAATTATATAGAGGTAACAAAAAAGTTACAAAATACAGTGTTCCGACCATTGTGCCAGATGGTCACATTTTGGTACGCGCAAGTCTTCGGTAGGGTCCATAGTGGTCGTGCCTCTATGACATGGCTAGACAAATACACCCTTCACTTGTGTTTGTACTAGGTGTGGAATCGGCTAAGATGTACGAATACATTGATTGAGTAGTCTTTGGGCACGCATCACGATGTTCTGGTGTCAGTTGATAAGCGAGAGCATATACCGGCGTGTCCAGCGGGTGGCTTCTCTCTACCCCCATCGCGTTCTTGGTCATCTCCCGTCTCATCACCCAATATCTAGATCGAACCATAAGACGGGGGCTGACATAGATACCGGTGAGAAGAAAGCGGTTGCTCCATTGGGTATTTATTGCCAATATCTAATCTACGAGTATCCTTCGTTGTTTTATGTCTACATGTGTTTGTGTTTTCCATTATGTTCTTCATCATCTCCCTTCTCAGTAGCCGAAGAGGATGGTCGAGGGGAGGATGAAGACGGTATGACCGGCACGACAACGTTAGAGGGGAGGGCCCCGGTTCACTGTTCGAGATAACATTTACCAAAAAATTCTAGTTACTTCCTTCGATCCATATTACTTGTCCTAAAATTGATGTATGTATCACTAAAATGCATCTAGATACATTCATTTTAAGACAAGTAATATGGATCAGAGGTAGTACATTATTTCAATAGCATATATGTTTTATATTGCTTCAAAATAACAATTTTACAATTTATTTCATTATTCTAAGAGTTTTTCTTAAAAAAATAATAGTTTTTCACTAGCCAAAACTCTCCCGCTAAACTCCTAGCGTCCCTCCAACTTTTTTGTAATTTCCCACGAAATAATTACGTGTGTATTGCGCCATTTTTTTTAACTTTCCCGCTAAACAACCATTATAACTAATCGCGATTACCGCTCTAAACCTAATCACACGGGATTCCTCGCTCTTCGTCCTCACGGCGTCATGACGGCGCGGTCGACACTGCGATCCGCCGAGGACTCCGATGCACGGAGAAATTCTCAGGTACTTGTGTCTTCCATCTCCTTCACATGATATATTAGATGAGCGCACCGCCCCCTTTCCATCCTAGAAACTGCTCCACGCGGTTCCATCTCGCCGACGGCCGCCGTGCAACTGCCCGCCTCTCTTTCCTACCACAACAATCGCCGGGATGCAACATCTCCCCTCGCCGGCGACAGGCGAGGCGGCGGTGGGGGCGGCGCTCACGCCCACGGCCAGGGCGACCACAGCCATGGCGGCCGCGACCATGGGATAGCAGGGTACGTGGCTGCCGGCTGGGCGGCTACGGCGGGCAGAGACGGCTGGGCGGGCCGCTGCTGGTGGTGCGCGCCTGTGCAGATAGAAGCCGGGCAGGCAGTGGGTGCGGCAGGCAGGCCACGGGCGTCCATCCCCTGTTCTTCTCGTTTTCTCTCCGCCTCATGCCATCGCCGCCGTGACAAGAGAAAATCGATCGGTTGCCACAGGTTGTGGCTAGACTACGGCAAGACGCGGATGGCTCCACCGAAGTGTGATAAGAATGATCCCCACCCCTATACAGTATCTATTTCATCTACTGTGTTCTCTGCATCCTCTGTCCTCTTCCAATGGGTAGTTTTTTTTCCATCTACGATCAAGGTTAATTGTGTTACCTCTGAGGTGTCGTTCATGGATATAATGATGGATCGATGAGCCTAGGATTTATTTTACAAGCATGCCTATGGTTTTGTTCCTGTTTGTGCTGATCTAAAGGGGGAAAACTGAACATGTGTTCTGTTTGTGTTGAAGAACTGAACAATTGGTCTGTTATGATTGAAAATATGTGCACGATCAGGTTTGACGAAGTGTTTTTTGATCTAATGTGTGCTCTTAATCAAGTTGCTGGCCTAACATGTGCATAATTTGAGTTTATGGCCTAAACTGTGCTTTCATTTTGAGTTTATGGATCAACCGTGCATTTCACTCTATAAATCCTGTGATTGCTTTTGGTTATGATTGCTATATATGATTTACTTGTCAAGTACTCACACCAGGCTGTTCAATCCTCATGCATAAAAGCAGATCATGACTGAATTTATAAATCTATTTTCTCTATTTCCGTCTATGTGTATGATAACTGAATCTATTTTTGCTTCAGACTACTAGCATTTGCTGTCATACATTTGCTTCAGACTACTAGCATGTTCATGTCTACCTGCTAAGTAATTGCCTCAGTATTATTGATCTGATTAGTAATGTAAAATATTCCATCGACCTTATTTTTTGTATGTGCTGATATGCATGTGCATCTTCTCATATATCTCAGTCAGTGATTGGACAAAGTTTATCTTGGACATGTAATAATTTATGCCTGCTTTAATTATTGTTTTCCTCTGAATTTAACAATAATTTTGATATTACCTACACAAGGGCACAACAATGAATTCAACGCAATGCACTGCTGGTGGGAGACCGATGACATTACAACGTCACCGAGTGCAAGCTTCAGAGGAAGGAGATGATTCACATTACTCCTTTCTGCAAGGTACACAACTTCCTTATTTCTTAATCATTGTTCTGAATGGTGCACATTGATAATGCTAAGTCCATTAATTTTTCTGTTGTACAGTAAAGAAAGGATCTGTTCTCGTAACAAGGACGGAAAGTATAGCAGCATACCAAAAAGAATATGGACAACACGGATCTGGTAAAAAAATTATGACCTTTTAAAATGTCTACCATTTGCTATAATGCAGAAAATCCCGGATTGCTTAATCTTCACAAATGTTTAAACTTATACAAGAACTAAAGAACAATCTAACACTCCAGTATCTGCTAATGACATGTGCCCGCTGGATGAGTGGCCATCCCATGCTCGCCGCAACCATGAACGACTACAGAATGGTAAGAATTTTGCTTTCTATTTCTGTCCTACTTTCTTACAATCGTGTAACGAGTAATGCAATATTTCTTGTATGATTTGGGTTGCAGAAACTGATGGACATAAGAAGAAGGGGAGAGGTGTTCTCAAGGGTTTAAAAGCATCTAAGAAGCGTTATGCCAATGGATCAGAAAAGCTTAATATTGCATTTTCTGAAAATTTGGGTGGTACAGTAGGAATGAACTACCGTTCATTCCTGGATGATGTGGTAGTCATAATGAAAAGAAAGTTACCACTCATTGGAGTGAGAAGGTGGTCGGACATTCACCCTACCATCCATCAACAAATTGTTGTGGATATGATAGTGTGTACAACCTTTTTAACATGTGTTCTTTCTTTTACTATCGATAATGCACTACTTAAGTACACACATTTATTGTACGCATTACAGGACAGATGGGCATCGGAAGATACACCACAAAATGAAGAAAAAATTCTCAAAATTGCGAAAGAGCGATATAGAGGCTGGCGGTCAACTCTATGCGCCACTTTCAAGGCATACAAAACAGATGCTGCTAGGTTGGCTAATGTGCCAGAAGATTTAAAACGAGAAGAGTGGGAGTGGCTTATTGATTACTTTGGCAATGATTCAAAATTTCAGGTTATCTCTAATCTCACTTTTTGTGAACTATGTACTTAGATGAAAGGGCTTGTTTGATCATTTATATTTTGTTTCAATGAATGGATAGGAAATCAGTAAAAAGAACTCTGATAATCGTAAGAAACAGAAGACAAAACACAGGGTTGGATCAAAATCGTACTCACAATTAAGTTTTGAGAAGGTATGAGTCATAACTAAATAAGTATAATTCGCCGCTAACTGTGCATTCGCGTTTCAAGCATGTCAAGTTATACTATTTGCAGAGAGACTTGGAAACTGGAGAAGAGCCAGATTGTGTTGCTCTTTGGGAACTGACCCACACGAAGAATGGAACATGGACTAACAAAGAGTCGAAGGATGTTTATGTGAGAAATGAATTTTGGTTATTCTCTATTTTTTTATTGTTGTGCATCATGGATGCTTCTTCATCTGATGGGATTGTACTTGTATTTAGGACAAAGCATCTGAAGAGATTAAAAACAAACAAAATGAAACTCAAGGTCCAGTTTCAAGTGAACAAAGAAGAAACATTTTCCAGATTGCATAGAAAGGCACTCTGAAATGCAAGTCATCGCAGCCTCGTGGATATGGATACATGGCCAAACCACCAAGTGGTTCTGAACGGATTAGGTCTCAGCTTGAAGATCAAGCCCGTGCCACGGCAGAGACCCAAAAGGTAAACTCTGAGCTCACCCATCAAGTCACCGAACTACAAGATCAGTTGCAAGCTGAACGTGAAAGCACACAAGAGAGGTTGGAAGAGGAGCGTGCTGAGAGACAAAACCTTGAGGAGAGGTTAAAAGAAGAGCGTGCTGTAAGGGAAAAATTGTTGGAAGAGGAGCGTGCTGAAAGGGATAGATTGTTGGAAGAGGAGCGAAGATCAAGAATGGAGTTTGAGAAAAGCATGATGGCAAAGCTTGCACAGTTGAGCCAACAGATGGGAACCCAACATGCGCAAGCTAATCAGGTGATTATAATCATATGCTTGCGAACTTTGTAAGATTAATTTTTTCTTACTTGTGTTGCTAAAAGTGCACTTCTATTTGCAGATGCCCAAGAAAACAACTGGCAAAGAAAATAGTAATCCAAACTTGCAAAACACTCATTTAAAGACCGCTAGTACTACCGGGGCTCTGGGTACAAGGCACAATATAATTTCTCCAAATGCGCTCATACAAGCTGCAACAATGAACAATAGACATTTTCGAGCTCTGGTAAGTCACAACCTTGGTTTGTCTTCATGTTGATCTTTATTTTATTATACTGACCATGTCTCATTTTCTATCAAGTGCACAAGTGTTTCTAGTTAAAGTCATAGACTAGTTACTTTATACATCTTTAACTTTATGCCTAGTTCATTTGTCTTGTAGACTATGTTGTATGATGCACTTGTGAGTCTCACTGAATTCACCTTCTTGTCACCATCAAATCTGATGCCTAAAACATTATAAGCATTGTCTTCGGTCAGTTACATGCATCAAGAGTTTAGATCTATTAGGATCAAATGAGGATTCTGCTGGAGCTTGTGGTTTAATAGCGTGAGAATTAGGATTTCCTTCTAAGCCGGCAATGCTTCTCTCTCTAGATTACATGCGCCCAATGAATAGCATGCAAGTTGAGCTGCCACAGCTTATTTATCTCACCAGCATGCATGCATTCTCTCACCTTCCTGCATGCACCCTATAAGCAACGCTCTTTTCCTCTCTAGTAATTACATACGCATCACTAATACATATGGAGCCTAATAATTCTGGACGGCGTGGGATGGCTTACGGGCCCTACAAACCCGGACAGAGGGAGTACTACGTTCCGAGTTCTGTTTTTCGCATTTCATTATTACCTTCTTTTGTCTATTAGCATCAGTCCATGATTTCTTGTTTAACTTGAGCTAAACAATTTCTTCATTTTTTGATTGCAGGATCCAAATATTTAACTGGACTGGACTATGGGCCACGGATATATTAATCTTTGTAGTTAATTAGGATAGCACATTCAGTTTGTTGAATGATTGCTAAATTATGTTATGGATATTTGCTATGCGAAATATGATATTGTATGAATCTACATCATATATATTACCTATGGTTCGAATCATGTAATTGAATGCTTGATTTTTTTTGGTTGCAATATTCTATTACCACAACTTAGTTTTGGTTGCAACATGTTAGTACCACGGAAGATATATAGTTGCGCTAAATCTTAGATGCCACGCCTACCCGCTTTTTTGTGCTAGGATGTTGCCACGAAACACTTTTTACTGTCGCCATAATTCTTTGAACATTGCGATAACCATATGGTGCCACGGAAATCACCTTTGTTGAAATAGTCCTTTTGCGATGAATCATTTCTATTGTCGTAATAGCTTCTTACCACAAACATTTCGACCGTTGCGATAAGCACTTGGCACCACAAATTTTAGCCTTGTTGAAACGGGCCTTTCGCCACAAATCGTTTGTATTGTCGCGATAGCTTCTCGCCACAAACATGTTGGTTGTTGTGATATATATCTGTTACCACGAAAACCAGTACGTTGCAATTTTTTTTTTGCAACGGTTGGAGAGTTGTTGCCATAAATTAATGCCACAAATAAAAGGTTTGTGGCGAAAGAGGTGTACCCACAAAAACAAGAGTTGTTGCTATAGGATTTGGGTCTGTTGCAACATTTGGCTATTGCCACGGAAGGACATGCGCCACGGAAAAAGTGTTGTTGGAATAGGCTGTCACCACAAATGTCTATCGCCACGTTTTGATTCTTGTTGCGTTAAGCTATCCCCACGAACCAACTTGTGGCAACAAACGCATGTCACTACAGAAAAAAATGTGGCAACTTGCCACATCATCGTTGCAACATCACGCGTTCTTGCCACAATTTATTGTTTGTGGCAATAACCTATTACCATGCGCCTTATCGCAACGCTTGGCAACGAAAGTCATGTCGTGGCAATACGTACCTATTGCTACAAATCAACACTTATTGCCACGAATGCAGTTGTTGCAATAGACCCGATTTCTTGTAGTGTATCATCATTTGACCCACAAAACATGTGTGCAAAAATTGAGAGGGTTACGGCAAAAATTGGATGCACTTTCTGTAGAAATTGGACCATATCTTTCGAAGTACGAGGGTTTCAGACGAAAACTCATCTGTTACAAAGGCATTTCATTTTTTAACTTATTTCAACTCAAGCCTTTTTGTGCATTCATTATTCACCATTCAAAGCCACATACTAAAATTTAAAACCTTTCTAAATTCATTTGCTATTTCTCATGCACTTAATGGTTTATTTTGAGATGAATGACCGAGAAATTGTAAAGATCAACAAATGAACTCAGAAAAGATTGAAACTAGCCATTGTATCATCATTTGACCCACAAAACATGGGTGCAAAAATTGAGAGGGTTACGACAAAAACTGGATGCACTTCGTGTACAAACTAGACCATCTCTTTCGAAGTACGAGGGTTTCAGACGAAAACTCATTTGTTACAAAGGCATTTCATTTTTTAAAACCTATTTCAACTGAAGACTTTTTGTGCATTAATTATGCACCATTCAAAGCCACAATAAAATTTCAAACCTTTCTGAATTCATGTGCTATTTCTCATGCATTTAATGGTTTTTTTTGAGCTGAATTGACCGTGAAATTGTAAAGCACTACAAATGAACTCAGAAAAGGTTGAAATTTGGCATGGTATCATCATTTGAGCCACATAACATGTGTGAAAAATTTGAGAGGGTTACGGCAAAAACTGCATGCATTTCGTGTACAATATGGACCATGTCTTTCGAAGTACGAAGGTTTGAGAGGAAAACTCATCTGTTACAAAGGCATTTCAATTCTTTAACTTATTTCAACTCAAGACTTTGTGTGCATTCATTATGCACCATTAAAAGCCACATACTAAAATTTCAAACCTTTCTAAATTCATTTGCTATTTTTCATGTATTTAATGGTTTATTTTGAGCTAAATGACCCTGAAATTGTAAAGCACTACAAATGAACTCAGAAAAGGTTGAAACTTGGCATGGTATCATCATTTGACCCACATAACATGTGGGCAAAAGTTGAGAGGGTTACGTAAAAAACTGGATGCATTTCGTGTACAAACTAGACCATCTCTTTCGAAGTACGAGGGTTTCAGACGAAAACTCATCTGTTACAAAGGCATTTCATTTTTTTAAACTTATTTCAACTCAAGAATTTTTGTGTATTCATTATGCACCATTCAAAGTCACATACTAAAATTTCAAACCTTTCTAAATTCATTTTCTCTTTTTCATGCATTTAATGGTTTATTTTGAGCTAAATGACGCTGAAATTGTAAAGCACTACAAATGAACTCAGAAAAGGTTGAACCTTGGCATGGTATCATCATTTGACCCACATAACACGTGTGCAAAAGTTGAGAGGGTTACGGAAAAAACTTGATGCATTTCGTGTACAAACTAGACCATCTCTTTCGAAGTACGAGGGTTTCAGACGAAAACTCATCTGTTACAAAGGCATTTTATTTTTTTAAACTTATTTCAACTCAAGACTTTCTTTGCATTCAATATACACCATTCAAAGCCACATACTAAAATTTCAACCCTTTTTGACTTCATTTGCTATTTTTAATGCATTTAATGATTTATTTTGAGCTAAATGACCTTGAATTTGGAAAAGCACTACAACTGAACTCAGAAAAGGTTTAAACTTGGCAAGGTATCATCATTTGACCCACATAACATGTGTGCAAAAGTTGAGAGGATTACGTGAAAAACCGGATGCACTTCGTGTACAAATTGGACCATCTCTTTCAAAGTATAAGAGTTTCAAACGAAAACTCATCTGTTACAAAGACATTTCATTTTTCTAAACTTATTTCAATGCAAGACTTTTTTTGCATTCAATATGCACCATTCAAAGCCACATAGTAAAATTTCAACCCTTTCTGACTTCATTTGCTATTTTTCATGCATTTTATGATTAATTTTGAGATAAATGACCATGAATTTGGAAAAGCACTACAAATGAACTCAGAAAAGGTTGAAACTTGGCAACGTATCATCATTTGACCCACATAACATGTGTGAAAAAGTTGAGAGGATTACGGCAAAAACTGGATGCACTTCGTGTACAAACTGGACCATCTCTTTAAAAGTATAAGGGTTTCAAACGAAAACTCATCTGTTACAAAGATTTATTAAAAAACTCCAACTATTGTAATAGCTAGTCAAAATATAAAAACAAATATAAATCTGGTGTCAAAATATAAAGTATAGCAAATATAAAAACTCCAACTATTCTAATAGCTACTCAAAATATAAAAACAAATATAAAAATAGCAAATGGAAAAAAAGTATAGCAATTTCATTATAGGATGTCAACGGAAGATTACTCCACACTCTGTACACCATAAAGGACAATTTCAGTTAAGCCCTGATTGGTTGGCAAATCTAGAAATCTTCCGACCAATCAAGGTTCAGCAGAAATTTCCTTTACAGTATACAACGTATAGATGAATCACTCGTGGACAACCTTTATTAAACTTGCTATGTTAAGATAAGTCCACACTGACCCGTGCTTATAAACCGGTCGAACTCGTCTTCGGTTAGCGAGGTGGTACTAAAATATAAATGTTTAGAACCGGCTTCAACCACGAACCGCTGCTAAAGGTCCCTCCCCTTCCCGCGCGTATTCTTGGACGAAAAGTCCATACTATATATATACCAACACTTAGCGTCAGTTCCGCCCACCGCTTCAGATCGAACCACGCCGCCAGGCTGCTGCGTTGCCTCGTCGTCGCCGTCCACGTCGTCGTCGCCGTCCACGCCGCTAGGAGCCGCCCACTCTCCTCACCGACGGGCGCCACCGGAGCCGCCCCCGCCCGCACCCTTCAAGCCATCGCCGCCGTCTAGCGCGTCCGGTGACCCCTCCCACTCCCCCCTCCCCTCCTCCTCTATGTTCATATTCTGCTCAGGAATTCTAGGATTGCCATGTGCAATTGATAGGTTGTGTGCAATAATCTATGCCGCCATGTGATTTTTGGAACTGAAGTTGGTGTTGATTATTTCTAGGATTATTGGTGTTGAAATTATTGAAATTGCTAGGATTATTTTGCGTATTTCCAAAACAAAGAGATAGTTAGATGGTGCTTTGTTCTTTGAAGTGAAATTGGTCGTGGCTTTAGAGAGAATTTGATGGTGCAAGCTATAGTGTAAATTAGGGTTCCACAAGTTTGTATGTTTTCAGAGAACACAAGTAAAAAGAAAGTGGAGGATTTTTTTTGTTAAACCAAAAATTGATAGAACAGACATTCTGGATCTATTTTGTTACCAATGAGGCACAATTTTTATTACTTCTCATGTTATATTTTTATAATTTTCATTATATTTTTATTATTTTGAATTAATTTTAGAATTATGAACACATAGTATGTCTCATCCCAAGTGCGAGATTTGTCAAGACGACTCGGGTCGATGCAATGATCCCGTGTTTGATGAAGCAGCCACATACTTCTTCATCACGCTTAGGTCCTAGTTCCAAAATTTTACAGTATGTAACTTGCACGACATGTTCTTGATATGGTGCATGCATGCATGACTTAAGTTTATGTTTATAACATATCATTTTTTTCTAATTCAACTAGTGCATCCCTTGCTTTGCAAGACGCCACGTTTGTGACAAGATCAATATTCAAGATTTCGATGAAACTATTAGTAAAGAAGTTAACATTAAGACGAAAGATTTCGTTCTTAAGGTTAAGATCTTTAATCAACCAAATGCCACATTCTTTGGCGGTTCAAAATGGGATGCATTATGCAAGACATATGCATTTCACGATAATATGAAAATAGCATTTGATGTTGGACGCCGCCGTCGAGGATCCAATGTTTTTCGTGATGATAAAATTTCGATGGAACTAGGTTTCAAACCTTTCTAAATTCATTTGCTATTTTACATGCATTTAATGGTTTATTTTAAGCTAAATGACCCTGAAATTGTAAAGCACTACAAATAAACTCAGAAAAGGTTGAAACTGTGCATGATATCATCATTTGACCCACATAACATGTGTGCAAAAGTTGAGAGGGTTACGGAAAAAAATGGATGCACTTTCTGTACGAACTGGACCATCTCTTTCGAAGTATGAGGGTTTCAGACGAAAACTCATCTGTTACAAAGGCATTTCAGTTTTTTTAACATATTTCAACTCAAGACTTTTTTTGCATTCATTATGCAACATTCAAAGCCACATACTAAAATTTCAAACCTTTCTAAATTTATTTGCTATTTCTCATGCATTTAATGGTTTATTTTGAGCTGAATGACCATGAAATTTTAAAGAACTACCAATGAACTCAGAAAAGGTTGAAAATTGGCATGGTATCATCATTTGACCCACATAACATGTGTGCAAAAGTTGAGAGGGATACGGTTAAAACTGGATGCATTTCGTGGACAAAATGGACCATCTCTTTCGAAGTACGAGGGTTTCAGACGAAACTCATCTGTTATAAAGGCATTTAATTTTATTAACTTATTTTAACTCAAGACTTTTTGTGCATTCATTATGCACCATTCAAAACCACATACTAAAATTTCAAACCTTTCTAAATTCATTTTCTATTTTTCATGCATTTAATGGTTTATTTTGAGCTAAATGACCCTGAAATTGTAAAGCACTACAAATGAACTCAGAAAAGGTTGAAACTTGGCATGGTATCATCATTTGACCCACATAACATGTGGGCAAAAGTTGAGAGGGTTACGTAAAAAGCTGGATGCATTTCGTGTACAAACTAGACCATCTCTTTCGAAGTACGAGGGTTTCAGACGAAAACTCATCTGTTACAAAGGCATTTCATTTTTTTAAACTTATTTCAACTCAAGAATTTTTGTGCATTCATTATGCACCATTCAAAGCCACATATTAAAATTTCAAACCTCTCTAAATTCATTTTCTATTTTTCATGCATTTAATGGTTTATTTTGAGCTAAATGACGCTGAAATTGTAAAGCACTACAAATGAACTCAGAAAAGGTTGAAACTTGGCATGGTATCATCATTTGACCCACATAACACGTGTGCAAAAGTTGAGAGGGTTACGGAAAAAACTTGATGCATTTCGTGTACAAACTAGACCATCTCTTTCGAAGTACGAGGGTTTCAGACGAAAACTCATGTGTTACAAAGGCATTTCATTTTTTTAAACTTATTTCAACTCAAGACTTTCTTTGCATTCATTTTGCACCACTCAAAGGCACATACCAAAATTTCAAACTTTCTAAATTCATTTGCTATTTCTCATGCATTTGATGGTTTATTTTGAGCTGAATGACCGTGAAATTGTAAAGCACTACAAATGAACTCAGAAAAGGTTAAAACTTGGCATGGTATCATCATTTGACCCACAAAACATGTGTGCAAAAATTTAGAGGGTTACGGCAAAAATTGGATGCACTTTCTGTAGAAATTGGACCATCTCTTTCGAAGTACGAGGGTTTCAGACGAAAACTCATCTGTTACAAAGGCATTTCATTTTTTTAACTTATTTCAACTCAAGACTTTTTGTGCATTCATTATTCACCATTCAAAGCAACATACTAAAATTTAAAACCTTTCTAAATTCATTTGCTATTTCTCATGCACTTAATGGTTTATTTTGAGATGAATGACCGAGAAATTGTAAAGATCAACAAATGAACTCAGAAAAGATTGAAACTTGCCATGGTATCATCATTTGACCCACAAAACATGGGTGCAAAAATTGAGAGGGTGACGGCAAAAACTGGATGCACTTCGTGTACAAACTAGACCATCTCTTTCGAAGTACGAGGGTTTCAGACGAAAACTCATCTGTTACAAAGGCATTTCATTTTTTTAAACCTATTTCAACTTAAGACTTTTTGTGCATTAATTATGCACCATTCAAAGCCACACTAAAATTTCAAACCTTTCTGAATTCATTTTCTATTTCTCATGCATTTAACGGTTTTTTTTGAGCTGAATTGACCGTGAAATTGTAAAGCACTACAAGTGAACTCAGAAAAGGTTGAAATTTGGCATGGTATCATCATTTGAGCCACATAACATGTGTGAAAAATTTGAGAGGGTTACGGCAAAAACTGCATGCATTTCGTGTACAATATGGACCATGTCTTTCGAAGTACGAGGGTTTGAGAGGAAAACTCATCTGTTACAAAGGCATTTCAATTCTTTAACTTATTTCAACTCAAGACTTTTTGTGCATTCATTATGCACCATTAAAAGCCACATACTAAAATTTCAAACCTTTCTAAATTCATTTGCTATTTTTCATGTATTTAATGATTTATTTTGAGCTCAATGACCCTGAAATTATAAAGTACTACAAATGAACTCAAATTTTTTTGAAATTTGTCTTGGTATCATCATTTGACCCACAAAACATGTGTGCAAACGTTGAGAGGGTTACGGGAAAAACTTCATGCACTTCGTGTACAAACCGGACCATCTCTTTCGAAGTATACGAGGGTTTCAGACAAAAACTCATCTGTTATAAAGGGATTTCATTTTTTTTAACTTATTTCAACTCAAGACTTTTTGTGCATTCGTTATGCACCATTGAAATACACATACTAAAATTTCAAACCTTTCTAAATTCATTTGCTATTATTCATGCATTTAATGGTTTATTTTGAGCTAAATGACCCTGAAATTGTAAAGCACTACAAATGAACTCAAAAAAGGTTGAAACTTGGCATGGTATCATCATTTGACCCACATAACATGTGTGAAAAAGATGAGAGGGTTCCGGAAAAAACTGGATGCACTTTCTGTACAAACTGGACCATCTCTTTCGAAGTACGAGGGTTTCAGAGGAAAACTCATCTGTTACAAAGGCATTTCATCTTTTTAAACTTATTTCAACTCAAGACTTTCTGTGCATTCATTATGCACCACTCAAAGGCACATACCAAAATTTCAAACTTTCTAAATTCATTTGTTGTTTCTCATGCATTTAATGGTTTAGTTTGAGCTGAATGACCATGAAATTGTAAAGCACTACAAATGATCTCAGAAAAGATTAAAACTTGGCATGGTATCATCATTTGACCCACAAAACATGTGTGCAAAAATTGAGAGGGTTACGGCAAAAACTTGATGCACTTTCTGTACAAATTGGACCATCTCTTTCGAAGTACGAGGGTTTCAGACGAAAACTCATCTGTTACAAAGGCATTTCATTTTTTAACTTATTTCAACTCAAGACTATTTGTGCATTCATTATTCACCATTCAAAGCCACATACTAAAATTTAAAACCTTTCTAAATTCATTTGCTATTTCTCATGCACTTAATGGTTTATTTTTAGCTGAATGACCGAGAAATTGTAAAGATCAACAAATGAACTCATAAAAGCTTGAAACTTGCCATGGTATCATCATTTGACCCACAAAACATGGGTGCAAAAATTCAGAGGGTTACGGCAAAAAATGGATGCACTTCGTGTACAAACTAGACCATCTCTTTCGAAGTACGAGGGTTTCAAACGAAAACTCATCTGTTACAAAGGAATTTCATTTTTTAAACCTATTTCAACTCAAGACTTGTTGTGCATTAATTATGCACCATTAAATGCCACACTAAAATTTCAAACCTTTCTGAATTCATTTGCTATTTCTCATGCATTTAATGGTTTTTTTTGAGCTGAATTGACCGTGAAATTGTAAAGCACTACAAATGAACTCAGAAAAGGTTGAAAGTTGGCATGGTATCATCATTTGAGCCACATAACATGTGTGAAAAATTTGAGAGGGTTACGACAAAAACTGGATGCATTTCGTGTACAATATGGACCATGTCTTTCGAAGTACGAGGGTTTGAGAGGAAAACTCATATGTTACAAAGGCATTTCAATTCTTTAACTTATTTCAACTCAAGACTTTTTGTGCATTCATTATGCACCATTAAAAGCCACATACTAAAATTTCAAACCTTTCTAAATTCATTTGCTATTTTTCATGTATTTAATGATTTATTTTGAGCTAAATGACCCTGAAATTGTAAAGTACTACAAATGAACGCAAAAAATGTTGAAACTTGTCTTGGTATCATCATTTGACCCACAAAACATGTGTGCAAAAGTTGAGAGGGTTACGGGAAAAACTTCATGCACTTCGTGTACAAACCAGACCATCTCTTTCGAAGTATACGAGGGTTTCAGACGAAAACTCATCTGTTATAAAGGGATTTCATTTTTTTAACTTATTTCAACTCAAGAATTTTTGTGCATTCATTATGCACCATTCAAATCCACATATTAAAATTTCAAACCTTTCTAAATTCATTTGCTATTTTTCATGCATTTAATGGTTTATTTTGAGCTAAATGACCCTGAAATTGTAAAGCACTACAAATGAACTAAAAAAAGGTTGAAACTAGGCATGGTATCATCATTTGACCCACATAACATGTGTGAAAAAGATGAGAGGGTTCCGGCAAAAACTGGATGCACTTTTTGTACAAACTGGACCATCTCTTTTGAAGTACGATGGTTTCAGACGAAAACTCATCTGTTACAAAGGAATTTCATTTTTTAACTTATTTCAACTCAAGACTTTTTGTGCATTCATTATTCACCATTCAAAGCCACATACTAAAATTTCAAACCTTTCTAAATTCATTTGCTATTTCTCATGCATTTAATTGTTTATTTTGAGCTGAATGACCGTGAAATTGTAATGCACTACAAAGGAACTCATAAAAGGTTGAAACTTGGCATGGTATCATCATTTGACCCACAAAACATGTGTGCAAAATTGAGAGGGTTACGGCAAAAACTGGATGCACTTCGTGTACAAACTAGACCATCTCTTTCGAAGTACGAGGGTTTCAGACGAAAACTCATCTGTTACAAAGGCATTTCATTTTTTTAACTTATTTCAACTCAAGACTATTTGTGCATTCATTATGCACCATTCAAAGCCACATACTAAAATTTCAAACCTTTCTAAATTCATTTGCTGTTTTTCATGCATTTAATGGTTTATTTTGAGCTAAATGACCCTGAAATTGTAAAGCACTACAAATGAACTCAGAAAAGGTTGAAACTTGGCATGGTATCATCATTTGACCCACATAACATATGTGCAAAAGTTGAGAGTGTTACGGCAAAAACTGGATGCACTTTTTGTAAAAACTGGATCATCTCTTTCGAAGTACGAGGGTTTCATACGTAAACTCATCTGTTACAAAGGCATTTCATTTTTTTCAACTTATTTCAACTCAAGAGTTTTTGCGCATTCATTAAGCACCATTCAAAGCCACATACTCCCTCCGACCCATATTAATGGACACACACTTAGTACAACTCTAGTACAAAGTTGTACTAAGTGTTTTCCCATTAATATGGATCGGAGGTAGTACTACAATTTCAAACCTTTCTAAATTCGTTTGCTATTTTTCATGCATTTAATGGTTTATTTTGAGCTAAATGACTTTGAAATTGTAAAGCACTACAAATGAACTTAGAAAAGGTTGAAACTTGGCATGGTATCATCATTTGACCCACATAACATGTGTGCAATAGTTGAGAGGGTTACGAAAAAAACTGGATGCATTTCGTGTACAAACTAGACCATCTCTTTCGAAGTTTGAGGGTTTCAGACGAAAACTCATCTGTTACAACGGCATTTCATTTTTTTCAACTTATTTCAACTCAATACTTTTTGTGCATTCATTATGCACCATTCAAAGCCACATACTAAAATTTCAAACCTTTCTAAATTCATTTGCTATTTTTCATGCATTTAATTGTTTGTTTTGAGCTAAATGACCCTGAAATTGTGAAGCACTACAAATGAACTCAGAAAAGGTTGAAACCTGTCATGGTATCATCATTTGACAAAAATAACATGTGTGAAAAAGTTGAGAGGGTGCCGGCAAAAACTGGATGCACTTCGTGTACAAACTGGACCATCTGTTTCGAAGTACGAGGGTTTCACAGGAAAACTCCTCTGTTACAACGGCATTTCAGTTTTTTTAACTTATTTCAACTCAAGACTTTTGGTGCATTCACTATGTACCATTCAAAGCCACATAATAAAATTTCAAACCTTTCTAAATTCACTTGCTATTTTTCATGTATTTAATCATTTATTTTGACCTAAGAGACCCTAAAAATGTAAAGCACTACAAATGAACTCAGAAATGGTTGAAACATGGCATGGTATCATCATTTGACCCACAAAACATGTGTGCAAATGTTTTTTTGAATTTAAGGACTGTGAAGCATGAGCTCCATAGTATTTTATTTCCAGAATTCCAGACCTGTTTTTAAATTCGCTCCCACAAGGAGTCGAACCCAGGACCTGGCGTGCTACTAGGTTTGCTGCAACCACTAGGCTACATGCCCGTTCGCAACATGTGTGCAAAAGTTGAGTGGGTTACGGCAAAAACTGGATGCACTTCGTGTACAAACTAGACCATCTCTTTTGAAGTACGAGGGTTTCAGACGAAAACTCATCCGTTACAAAGGCATTTCATTTTTTTTAACTTATTTCAACTCAAGACTTTTTTTGCATTCATTATGCACCATTCAAAGCCACATACTAAAATTTCAAACCTTTCTAAATTCATTTGCTTTTTTTCATGCATTTAATGGTCTATTTTGAGCTAAATTACCCTGAAATTGTAAAGCACTACAAATGAACTCAGAAAAGGTTGAAACTTGGCATGGTATCATCATTTGACCCACATAACACATGTGCAAAAGTTGAGAGGGTTACGGAAAAAACTTGATGCATTTCGTGTACAAACTAGACCATCTCTTTCGA
Source organism: Bromus sterilis (assembly GCA_950022295.1). Classification (NCBI taxonomy): domain Eukaryota; kingdom Viridiplantae; phylum Streptophyta; class Magnoliopsida; order Poales; family Poaceae; genus Bromus; species Bromus sterilis. The sequence goes on along the minus strand of OX465596.1, from coordinate 148,532,743 downwards.
AGTACGAGGGTTTCAGACGAAAACTCATCTGTTACAAAGGCATTTCATTTTTTTAAACTTATTTCAACTCAAGACTTTTTGTGCATTTATTATGCACCATTCAAAGCCACATACTAAAATTTAAAACCTTTCTAAATTCATTTGCTATTTCTCATGCACTTAATGGTTTATTTTGAGATGAATGACCGAGAAATTGTAAAGATCAACAAATGAACTCAGAAAAGATTGAAACTTGCCATGGTATCATCATTTGACCCACAAAACATGGGTGCAAAAATTGAGAGGGTGACGGCAAAAACTGGATGCACTTCGTGTACAAACTAGACCATCTCTTTCGAAGTACGAGGGTTTCAGACGAAAACTCATCTGTTACAAAGGCATTTCATTTTTTTAAACCTATTTCAACTTAAGACTTTTTGTGCATTAATTATGCACCATTCAAAGCCACACTAAAATTTCAAACCTTTCTGAATTCATTTTCTATTTCCCATGCATTTAATGGTTTTTTTTGAGCTGAATTGACCGTGAAATTGTAAAGCACTACAAATGAACTCAGAAAAGGTTGAAATTTGGCATGGTATCATCATTTGAGCCACATAACATGTGTGAAAAATTTGAGAGGGTTACGGCAAAAACTGGATGCATTTCGTGTACAATATGGACTATGTCTTTAGAAGTACGAGGGTTTGAGAGGAAAACTCATCTGTTACAAAGGCATTTCAATTCTTTAACTTATTTCAACTCAAGACTTTTTGTGCATTCATTATGCACCATTAAAAGCCACATACTAAAATTTCAAACCTTTCTAAATTCATTTGCTATTTTTCATGTATTTAATGATTTATGTTGAGCTAAATGACCCTGAAATTATAAAGTACTACAAATGAACTCAAAAAATTTTGAAATTTGTCTTGGTATCATCATTTGACCCACAAAACATGTGTGCAAACGTTGAGAGGGTTACGGGAAAAACTTCATGCACTTCGTGTACAAACCGGACCATCTCTTTCGAAGTATACGAGGGTTTCAGACAAAAACTCATCTGTTATAAAGGGATTTCATTTTTTTTAACTTATTTCAACTCAAGACTTTTTGTGCATTCGTTATGCACCATTGAAATACACATACTAAAATTTCAAACCTTTCTAAATTCATTTGCTATTATTCATGCATTTAATGGTTTATTTTGAGCTAAATGACCCTGAAATTGTAAAGCACTACAAATGAACTCAAAAAAGGTTGAAACTTGGCATGGTATCATCATTTGACCCACATAACATGTGTGAAAAAGATGAGAGGGTTCCGGAAAAAACTGGATGCACTTTCTGTACAAACTGGACCATCTCTTTCGAAGTACGAGGGTTTCAGAGGAAAACTCATCTGTTACAAAGGCATTTCATCTTTTTAAACTTATTTCAACTCAAGACTTTCTGTGCATTCATTATGCACCACTCAAAGGCACATACCAAAATTTCAAACTTTCTAAATTCATTTGTTGTTTCTCATGCATTTAATGGTTTAGTTTGAGCTGAATGACCGTGAAATTGTAAAGCACTACAAATGATCTCAGAAAAGATTAAAACTTGGCATGGTATCATCATTTTACCCACAAAACATGTGTGCAAAAATTGAGAGGGTTACGGCAAAAACTTGATGCACTTTCTGTACAAATTGGACCATCTCTTTCGAAGTACGAGGGTTTCAGACGAAAACTCATCTGTTACAAAGGCATTTCATTTTTTAACTTATTTCAACTCAAGACTATTTGTGCATTCATTATTCACCATTCAAAGCCACATACTAAAATTTAAAACCTTTCTAAATTCATTTGCTATTTCTCATGCACTTAATGGTTTATTTTTAGCTGAATGACCGAGAAATTGTAAAGATCAACAAATGAACTCATAAAAGCTTGAAACTTGCCATGGTATCATCATTTGACCCACAAAACATGGGTGCAAAAATTCAGAGGGTTACGGCAAAAAATGGATGCACTTCGTGTACAAACTAGACCATCTCTTTCGAAGTACGAGGGTTTCAAACGAAAACTCATCTGTTACAAAGGCATTTCATTTTTTAAACCTATTTCAACTCAAGACTTGTTGTGCATTAATTATGCACCATTAAATGCCACACTAAAATTTCAAACCTTTCTGAATTCCTTTGCTATTTCTCATGCATTTAATGGTTTTTTTTGAGCTGAATTGACCGTGAAATTGTAAAGCACTACAAATGAACTCAGAAAAGGTTGAAAGTTGGCATGGTATCATCATTTGAGCCACATAACATGTGTGAAAAATTTGAGAGGGTTACGACAAAAACTGGATGCATTTCGTGTACAATATGGACCATGTCTTTCGAAGTACGAGGGTTTGAGAGGAAAACTCATATGTTACAAAGGCATTTCAATTCTTTAACTTATTTCAACTCAAGACTTTTTGTGCATTCATTATGCACCATTAAAAGCCACATACTAAAATTTCAAACCTTTCTAAATTCATTTGCTATTTTTCATGTATTTAATGATTTATTTTGAGCTAAATGACCCTGAAATTGTAAAGTACTACAAATGAACGCAAAAAATGTTGAAACTTGTCTTGGTATCATCATTTGACCCACAAAACATGTGTGCAAAAGTTGAGAGGGTTACGGGAAAAACTTCATGCACTTCGTGTACAAACCAGACCATCTCTTTCGAAGTATACGAGGGTTTCAGACGAAAACTCATCTGTTATAAAGGGATTTCATTTTTTTAACTTATTTCAACTCAAGAATTTTTGTGCATTCTTTATGCACCATTCAAATCCACATATTAAAATTTCAAACCTTTCTAAATTCATTTGCTATTTTTCATGCATTTAATGGTTTATTTTGAGCTAAATGACCCTGAAATTGTAAAGCACTACAAATGAACTAAAAAAAGGTTGAAACTAGGCATGGTATCATCATTTGACCCACATAACATGTGTGAAAAATATGAGAGGGTTCCGGCAAAAACTGGATGCACTTTTTGTACAAACTGGACCATCTCTTTCGAAGTACGATGGTTTCAGACGAAAACTCATCTGTTACAAAGGAATTTCATTTTTTAACTTATTTCAACTCAAGACTTTTTGTGCATTCATTATTCACCATTCAAAGCCACATACTAAAATTTCAAACCTTTCTAAATTCATTTGCTATTTCTCATGCATTTAATTGTTTATTTTGAGCTGAATGACCGTGAAATTGTAATGCACTACAAAGGAACTCATAAAAGGTTGAAACTTGGCATGGTATCATCATTTGACCCACAAAACATGTGTGTAAAATTGAGAGGGTTACGGCAAAAACTGGATGCACTTCGTGTACAAACTAGACCATCTCTTTCGAAGTACGAGGGTTTCAGACGAAAACTCATCTGTTACAAAGGCATTTCATTTTTTTAACTTATTTCAACTCAAGACTATTTGTGCATTCATTATGCACCATTCAAAGCCACATACTAAAATTTCAAACCTTTCGAAATTCATTTGCTGTTTTTTCATGCATTTAATGGTTTATTTTGAGCTAAATGACCCTGAAATTGTAAAGCACTACAAATGAACTCAGAAAAGGTTGAAACTTGGCATGGTATCATCATTTGACCCACATAACATATGTGCAAAAGATGAGAGTGTTACGGCAAAAACTGGATGCACTTTTTGTAAAAACTGGATCATCTCTTTCGAAGTACGAGGGTTTCATACGTAAACTCATCTGTTACAAAGGCATTTCATTTTTTTCAACTTATTTCAACTCAAGAGTTTTTGCGCATTCATTAAGCACCATTCAAAGCCACATACTCCCTCCGACCCATATTAATGGACACACACTTAGTACAACTCTAGTACAGAGTTGTACTAAGTGTTTTCCCATTAATATGGATCGGAGGTAGTACTACAATTTCAAACCTTTCTAAATTCGTTTGCTATTTTTCATGCATTTAATGGTTTATTTTGAGCTAAATGACTTTGAAATTGTAAAGCACTACAAATGAACTTAGAAAAGGTTGAAACTTGGCATGGTATCATCATTTGACCCACATAACATGTGTGCAATAGTTGAGAGGGTTACGAAAAAAACTGGATGCATTTCGTGTACAAACTAGACCATCTCTTTCGAAGTTTGAGGGTTTCAGACGAAAACTCATCTGTTACAAAGGCATTTCATTTTTTTAAACTTATTTCAACTCAATACTTTTTGTGCATTCATTATGCACCATTCAAAGCCACATACTAAAATTTCAAACCTTTCTAAATTCATTTGCTATTTTTCATGCATTTAATTGTTTGTTTTGAGCTAAATGACCCTGAAATTGTGAAGCACTACAAATGAACTCAGAAAAGGTTGAAACCTGTCATGGTATCATCATTTGACAAAAATAACATGTGTGAAAAAGTTGAGAGGGTGCCGGCAAAAACTGGATGCACTTCGTGTACAAACTGGACCATCTGTTTCGAAGTACGAGGGTTTCACAGGAAAACTCCTCTGTTACAACGGCATTTCAGTTTTTTTAACTTATTTCAACTCAAGACTTTTGGTGCATTCACTATGTACCATTCAAAGCCACATAATAAAATTTCAAAACTTTCTAAATTCACTTGCTATTTTTCATGTATTTAATCATTTCTTTTGACCTAAGAGACCCTAAAAATGTAAAGCACTACAAATGAACTCAGAAATGGTTGAAACATGGCATGGTATCATCATTTGACCCACAAAACATGTGTGCAAATGTTTTTTTGAATTTAAGGACTGTGAAGCATGAGCTCCACAGTATTTTATTTCCAGAATTCCAGACCTGTTTTTAAATTCGCTCCCACAAGGAGTCGAACCCAGGACCTGGCGTGCTACTAGGTTTGCTGCAACCACTAGGCTACATGCCCGTTCGCAACATGTGTGCAAAAGTTGAGTGGGTTACGGCAAAAACTGGATGCACTTCGTGTACAAACTAGACCATCTCTTTTGAAGTACGAGGGTTTCAGTAGAAAACTCATCCGTTACAAAGGCATTTCATTTTTTTTAACTTATTTCAACTCAAGACTTTTTTTGCATTCATTATGCACCATTCAAAGCCACATACTAAAATTTCAAACCTTTCTAAATTCATTTGCTTTTTTTCATGCATTTAATGGTCTATTTTGAGTTAATTACCCTGAAATTGTAAAGCACTACAAATGAACTCAGAAAAGGTTGAAACTTGGCATGGTATCATCATTTGACCCACATAACACATGTGCAAAAGTTGAGAGGGTTACGGAAAAAACTTGATGCATTTCGTGTACAAACTAGACCATCTCTTTCGAAGTACGAGGGTTTCAGACGAAAACTCATCTGTTACAAAGGCATTTCATTTTTTTAAACTTATTTCAACTCAAGACTTTTTGTGCATTTATTATGCACCATTCAAAGCCACATACTAAAATTTAAAACCTTTCTAAATTCATTTGCTATTTCTCATGCACTTAATGGTTTATTTTGAGATGAATGACCGAGAAATTGTAAAGATCAACAAATGAACTCAGAAAAGATTGAAACTTGCCATGGTATCATCATTTGACCCACAAAACATGGGTGCAAAAATTGAGAGGGTGACGGCAAAAACTAGATGCACTTCGTGTACAAACTAGACCATCTCTTTCGAAGTACGAGGGTTTCAGACGTAAACTCATCTGTTACAAAGGCATTTCATTTTTTTAAACCTATTTCAACTTAAGACTTTTTGTGCATTAATTATGCACCATTCAAAGCCACACTAAAATTTCAAACCTTTCTGAATTCATTTGCTATTTTTCATGCATTTAATGGTTTATTTTGAGCTGAATGACCGTGAAATTGTAAAGCACTAAAAGTGAACTCCGAAAAGGTTGAAAGTTGGTATCGTATCATAATTTGACCCACATAACATGTGTGCAAAAGTTGAGAGGGTTACGGCAAAAACTGGATGCAATTTGTGTACAAAATGGACCATCTTTTTCGAAGTACGAGGGTTTCATACGAAAACTCATATTTTATAAAGGCATTTAATTTTTTAAATTATTTCAACTAAAGACTTTTTGTGCATTCATTATGCACCATTCAAAGCGACATACTAAAATTTCAAACCTTTCTAAATTCATTTGCTTTTTTTCATGCATTTAATGGTTTATTTTGAGCTAAATTACCCTGAAATTGTAAAGCACTACAAATGAACTCAGAAAAGGTTGAAACTTGGCATGGTATCATCATTTGACCCACATAACATGTGTTCAAAAGTTGTGACGTTCCGAAAAAACTGGATGCACTTTATGTACAAACTGGACCATCTCTTTCGAAGTACGAGGGTTTCAGACGAAAACTCATATGTTACAAAGGCATTTCATTTTTTTAACTTATTCCAACTCAAGACTATTTGTGCATTCATTATGCACCATTTAAAGCCACATACTAAAATTTCAAACCTTTCTAAATTCATTTGCCATTTTTCATGCATTTAATGTTTTATTTTGAGCTAAATGACCGTGAAATTATAAAGCACTACAAATGAACTCATAAAAGGTTGAAACTTCGCATGGTATCATCATTTGACGCACATAACATGTGTGCAAAAGTTGAGAGAGTGATGGAAAAAATTGGATGCATTTCGTGTAAAACTAGACAGTCTCTTTCGAAGTACGAGGGTTTCAAATGAAAACGCATCTGTTACAAAGGCATTTCATATTTTCTAAACTTATTTCAACTCAAGACTTTTTGTGCATTAATTATGCACCATTCAAAGCCACATACTACAATTTCAAACCTTTCTAAATTCATTTTCTATTTTTCATGCATTTAATTGTTTATTTTGAGCTAAATGACCCTGAAATTGTAAAGCACTACAAATGAACTCATAAAAGGTTGAAACTTGGCATGGTATCATCATTTGACCCACATAACATGTTTGCAAATGTTGAGAGGGTTACGAAAAAAACTGGATCCATTTCATGTACAAACTAGACCATCTCTTTCGAAGTATGAGGGTTTCAAATGAAAAATCATCTATTACAAAGGCATTTCATTTTTTTTAAACTTATTTCAACTCACCACTTTTTGTGCATTCATTATGCACCATTCAAAGCCACATACTAAAATTTCAAACCTTTCTAAATTCATTTGCTATTTTTCATGCATTTAATGGTTTATTTTGAGCTAAATGACCCTGAAATTGTAAAGCACTACAAATGAACTCACAAAAGGTTGAAACTTGGCATGGTATCATCATTTGACCCAAATAACATGTGTGCAAAAGTTGAGAGGGTGACGGCAAAAACTAGATGCAGTTCGTGTACAAACTGGACCATCTCTTTCGAAGTACGAGGGTTTCAGAGGAAAACTCATCTGTTACAAAGACATTTCATTTTTTTAACTTATTTCAACTAAAGAATTTCTGTGAATTCATTATGCACCATTAAAAGCCACATACTAAAATTTCAAACATTTCCAAATTCATTTGCTATTTTTCATGTATTTAATGATTTATTTTTTGCAAAATGACCCTGAAATTGTAAAGCACTACAAATGAACTCAGAAAAGGTTCAAACTTGGCATGGTATCATCATTTTACCCACAAAACGTGTGTGGAAAAGTTGAGAGGGTTACGGAAAAAACTGGATGCACTTCGTGTACAAACTAGACCATCTCTTTCAAAATACGAGGGTTTCAGACAAAAAATCATCTGTTACAAAGGCATTTCATTTTTTTAACTTATTTCAACTCAAGACTTTTTGTGCATTCATTATGCACCATTCAAAGCCACATACTAAAATTTAAAACCTTTCTAAATTCATTTGCTATTTTTCATGCATTTAATGGTTTATTTTGAGCTAAATGATCCTGAAATTGTAAAGCACTACAAATGAACTCAGAAAAGGCTGAAACTTGGCATGGTATCATCATTTTACCCACAAAACATGTGTGCAAAAGTTGAGAGGGTTACGACAAAAAATGGATGCACTTCGTGTACAAACTAGACCATCTCTTTCGAAGTACGAGGGTTTCAGACGAAAACTCATCTGTTACAAACGCATTTCATTTTTTTAACTTGTTTCAACTCAAGACTTTCTGTGCATTCATTATGCACCATTCAAAGCCACATACTAAAATTTGAAACGTTTCTAAATTCATTTTCTATTTTTCATGCATTTAATGGTTTATTTTGAGCAAAATGACCCTGAAATTGTAAAGCACTACAAATGAACTCATAAAAGGTTGAAACTTGGCATGGTATCATCATTTGACCCACATAACATGTGTGCAAAAGTTGAGAGGGTTACAGAAAAACTGGATGCATTTCGTGTACAAACGAGACCATCTCTTTCGAAGTACGAAGGTTTCAGACGAAAACTCATCTGTTACAAAGGAATTTAATTTTTTTAAACTTATTTCAACTCAAGACTTTTTGTGCATTCATTATGCACCATTAAAAGCAACATACTAAAATTTCAAACCTTTCTAAATTCATTTGCTATTTTTCATGCATTTAATGGTTTATTTTGAGCTGAATGACCGTGAAATTGTAAAGCACTAAAAGTGAACTCCGAAAAGGTTGAAAGTTGGTATCGTATCATAATTTGACCCACATAACATGTGTGCAAAAGTTGAGAGGGTTACGGCAAAAACTGGATGCAATTTGTGTACAAAATGGACCATCTTTTTCGAAGTACGAGGGTTTCATACGAAAACTCATATTTTATAAAGGAATTTAATTTTTTAAATTATTTCAACTAAAGACTTTTTGTGCATTCATTATGCACCATTCAAAGCGACATACTACAATTTCAAACCTTTCTAAACTTATTTGATATTTTTCATGCATTTAATGATTTATTTTGAGCTAAATGACCCTGAAATTGTAAAGCACTACAAATGAACTCAGAAAAGGCTGAAACTTGGCATGGTGTCATCATTTGACCCACATAACATGTGTGAAAAAGTTGAGAGGGTTACAGAAAAACTGGATGCATTTCGTGTACAAACGAGACCATCTCTTTCGAAGTACGAAAGTTTTAGACGAAAACTCATCTGTTACAAAGGCATTTAAGTTTTTTTAAACTTATTTCAACTCAAGACTTTTTGTGCATTCATTATGCACCATTCAAAGCCACATACTCAAAATTCAAACCTTTCTAAATTCATTAGCTATTTCTCATGCATTTAATGGTTTATTTTGAGCTGAATGACCGTGAAATTGTAAAGCATTACAAATGAACTCAGAAAAGGTTGAAAGTGTGTATGGTATCATAATTTGTCCCACATAACATGTGTGTAAAAGTTGAGAGGGTTACCGAAAAAACTGGATGAATTTCGTGTACAAAATGGACCATCTCATTCGACGTACGAGAGTTTCAGACGAAAACTCATCTGTTACAAAGGCATTTCCTTTTTTAAAATTATTTCAACTCAAGACTTTTTGTGCATTCATTATACACCATTCAAAGCAACATACTACAATTCCAAACCTTTCTAAATTCATTAGCTATTTTTCATGCATTTAATGGTTTATTTTGAGCTAAATGTCCCTGAAATTGTAAAGCACTACAAATGAACTCAGAAAAGGTTGAAACTTGGCATGGTATCATCATTTTACCCACATAACATGTGTGCAAAAGTTGAGAGGGTTACGGAAAAAACTGGATTCATTTCGTGTACAAACTAGACCATCTCTTTCGAAGTACGAGGGCTTCAGACAAAAACTCATCTGTAACAAAGCCATTTCATTTTTTAACTTATTTCAACTCAAGACTTTTTGTGCATTCGTTATGCACCATTCAAAGCCACATACTAATATTTCAAACCTTTCTAAATTCATTTGCTATTTCTCATGCATTTAATGGTTTATTTTGAGCTGAATGATCGTGAAATTGTAAAGCACTACAAATGAACTTAGAAAAGGTTGAAAGTTGGTATGGTATCATAATTTGACCCAAATAACATGTGTGCAAAAGTTGAGAGGGTTACAGCAAAAACTGGATGCATTTCGTGTACAAAATGGACTATCTCATTCGAAGTACGAGGGTTTCAGACGAAAAGTCATCTGTGACAAAGGCATTTCATTTTTTTAACTTAATTCAACTGAAGACTTTTTGTGCATTCATTATGCACCATTCAAAGCTACATACTACAATTCCAAACCTTTCTAAATTCATTTGCTATTTTTCATGCATTTAATTGTTTATTTTGAGCTAAATGACCCTGAAATTGTAAAGCACTACAAATGAACTCAGAAAAGGTTGAAACTTGGCATAGTATCATCATTTGACCCACATAACATGTGTGCAAAAGTTGAGAGGGTTACGTAAAAAGCTGGATGCATTTCGTGTACAAACTAGACCTCTTCTTTCGAAGGACAAGGGTTTCAGACGAAAACTCATCTGTTACAAAGGCATTTCATTTTTTAAACTTATTTCAACTCAAGACTTCTTGTGCATTAATTATGCACCATTCAAAGCCACATACTAAAATTCAAACCTTTCTAAATTCATTTGCTATTTTTCATGCATTTAATGGTTTATTTTGAGCTAAATGACCCTGAAATTGTAAAGCACTACAAATGAACTCAGAAAAGGTTGAAACCTGTCATGGTAACATCATTTGAGAAAAATCACATGTGTGCAAAAGTTGAGAGGGTGCCGGGAAAAACTGGATGCACTTCGTGTACAAAATGGACCATCTGTTTCGAAGTACGAGGGTTTCACAGGAAAACTCATCTGTTACAAAGCCATTTCAGTTTTTTTTAACTTATTTCAACTCAAGACTTTTTGTGCATTCGTTATACACCATTCAAAGCCACATACTAAAATTTCAAACCTTTCTAAAATCATTAGCTATTTCTCATGCATTTAATGGTTTATTTTGAGCTGAATGACTGTGAAATTGTAAAGCACTACAAATGAACTCAGAAAAGGTTGAAAGTTGGTATGGTATCATAATTTGACCCAAATAACATGTGTGCAAAAGTTGAGAGGGTTACGGCAAAAACTGGATGCATTTCGTGTAAAAAATGGACTATCTCTTTCGAAGTACGAGGGTTTCAGACGAAAAGTCATCTGTTACAAAGGCATTTCATTTTTTTAACTTAATTCAACTCAAGACTTTTTGTGCATTTATTATGCACCATTCAAAGCCACATACTACAATTCCAAACCTTTCTAAATTCATTTGCTATTTTTCATGCATTTAATGGTTTATTTTGAGCTAAATGACCCTGAAATTGTAAAGCACTACAAATGAACTCAGAAAAGGTTGAAACTTGGCATGGTATCATAATTTGACCCACATAACATGTGTGCAAAAATTGAGAGGGTTACGTAAAAAACTGGATGCATTTCGTGTACAAACTAGACCACTTCTTTCGAAGTACGAGGGTTTCAGACGAAAACTCATCTGTTACAAAGGCATTTCATTTTTTAAACTTATTTCAAATCAAGACTTCTTGTGCATTAATTATGCACCATTCAAAGCCACATACTAAAATGTCAAACCTTTCTAAATACATTTTCTATTTGTCATGCATTTAATTGTTTATTTTGAGCTAAATGACCCTGAAATTGTAAAGCACTACAAATGAACTCAGAAAAGGCTGAACCTTGGCATGGTATCATCATTTGACCCAAATAACATGTGTGCAAAAGTTGAGAGCATGGCAGCAAAAACTGGATGCACTTCGTGTACAAACTGGATCATCTCTTTTGAAGTACGAGGGTTTCAGACGAAAACTCATCTGTTAAAAAGGCATTTCATTTTTTTTAACTTATTTCAACTCAAGACTTTTTGTGCATTCGTTATGCACCATTAAAAGCCACATACTAAAATTTCAAACCTTTCTAAATACATTTTCTATTTGTCATGCATTTAATTGTTTATTTTGAGCTAAATGACCCTGAAATTGTAAAGCACTACAAATGAGCTCAGAAAAGGTTGAACCTTGGCATGGTATCATCATTTGACCCAAATAACATGTGTGCAAAAGTTGAGAGCATGGCAGCAAAAACTGGATGCACTTCGTGTACAAACTGGATCATCTCTTTTGAAGTACGAGGGTTTGAGACGAAAACTCATCTGTTACAAAGGCATTTAAATTTTTTAAACTTATTTCAACTCAAGACTTTTTATGCATTCATTATGCACCATTCAAAGCCACATACTACAACTTCAAATATTTCTAAATTCATTTGCTATTTGTGATGTTTTTAATGGTTTATTTTGAGCTAAATGACCCTAACATTGTAAAGCACTACAAATGAACTCAGAAAAGGTTGAACCTTGGCATGGTATCATCATTTGACCCAAATAACAGCTGTGCAAAAGTTGTGAGGGTGACAGCAAAAACTGGATGCACTTCGTGTACAAACTGGATCATCTCTTTCAAAGTACGAGGGTTTCAGACGAAAACTCATTTGTTACAAAGGCATTTCATTTTTGTAACTTATTTCAACTCAATACTTTTTGTGCATTCGTTATGCACCATTCAAAATCACATACTAAAATTTCATACCTTTCTAAATTCATTTTCTATTTATCATGTATTTAATGATTTATTTTGAGCTAAATGACCCTGATATTGTAAAGCATTACAAATTAACTCAGAAAAGGTTCAAACTTTGCATGGTATCATCATTTGACCCAAAAAACATGTCTGCAAAAGTTGAGAGGGTTACGGCAAAAACTGGATGCACTTCGCGTACAAACTAGACCATCTCTTTCGAAGTACGAGGGTTTTAGACGAATACTCATCTGTTACAAAGGTATTTCATTTTTTTTAACTTATTTCAACTCAAGACTTTTTGTGAATTTATTATGCACCATTCAAAGCCACATACTAAAATTTCAAACCTTTCTAAATTCATTTGCTATTTTTCATGCATTTAATGGTTTATTTTGAGCTAACTGTCCCTGAAATTGTAAAGCACTACAAATGAACTCAGAAAAGGTTGAAACTTGGCATGGTATCATCATTTGACCCACATAACATGTGTGCAAAAGTTGAGAGGGTTACGGGAAAAACTGGATGCACTTTCGGTACAAACTGGGCCATCTCTTTCGAAGTACGAGGGTTTCACACGAAAACTCATCTGTTACAAAGGCATTTCATTTTTTAACTTATTTCGACTCAAGACTTTTTGTGCATTCATTATGCACCATTTAAAGCCACATACTAAAATTTCAAAGCTTTCTAAATTCATTTGCTATTTCTCATGTTTAATGGTTTATTTTGAGCTGAATGACCCTGAAATTGTAAAGCACTAGAAATGAACTCAGAAAAGGTTGAAAGTTGCCATGTGATACGTCCAAAAAGCATCACTATTTTATATTGTAATTTCATCCTATTCATTGATATATTCCACTTTAAAGTATTGTTCTTATGTTGTTTTGGCTTGTTTTACACAGTTTACAACTTTCCGGTGCCGAAGCAGCAGAACCAGAATTCAGCGGTGAAAAGTGGACACACGGTTGCTAATCAGATCAAGTCAAACGCGATGAAAATTTACGGGGATAGTTTTTATGGGAATTCACTGGGATCACCGAAGATGGAGGTGAGGGGACCCACCAGGCAGCCAGAAGGGTGCCTGGCGCGGGCCCCTCCAGGCCACGCCAGGCACCCTCCTGGATGCCTGGTGGCCCCCGTCGGTGCCCCTCTCTCCTATAAGACCCCCCTGGGGTGAAAACCCTAAATAGAGAAGAGTTTCCATATTTCGCCGCTGCCACGGGGCGGAAACCTACAGAGGAGAAAAGCCATCTCCGGGAAGGGGAGATCGTTGCCATCATCATCATCGTCGTCACGGGCATCATCGAGATCATCATCAACATCATCCCCAACATCAGCACCATCTCCATCTCCATCCCATCTCATCTCACAATTGCAACTTGTGTTGTAATCCGTACTATCTTTCCCCTCTACTCTGGTTGTGTTGATTACTACTTTGTGGTGAATGCAATTGAATTTTGTTGGAGAAATATCATTGTGTCCAGATTGTTTGCCACCCATCTATCACCTCTGATCATGATCTCTTTTATGTCTTGTGAGTAGTTACTTTAGTTCTTGAGAACATGGGAGAAGTCTAGTTATTAGTAGTCATATGATGTTGAAGTATTATGTGTTGTTTGATACTTAAGTTTTGTTGTTATTTCTCTAGTGGTGTTATGTGAGTGGAACACTTAACACTTCACCTTTCATGGGCCTAGAGGAATACGTTGTGCACAAAGGATGCTTATGGTGGGTTGCCGGAGTGACAGAAACTTGAACCCCAGTTCGCACACTTTTGCACAAGGGAGTTATGGATCCTTGATCGTAATGCTGTGGTTAGGCTTATGCCTTAATTACTACCTTGTATTTGCTGCTTGCAAGGTGTGTAATCATAAGAATGCACTTATCTTAGTCTAGAAGGTGTACTAGCATCGATCCACCCACCAACACTTATCAACACAATACATTTTACTTGGCGAAGTATGTGAAAGTAACTTGGCTATCTCTCCCGTGTGTTCTCGAGAACGCTTTAGCTTTTATAAGGTTAGTTCCTAGGCTTATCCTTGCGAAAGGATTGGGCCACTTGTTACTCCTCAGTTACCCTGTTTACTTTGCTTGTCTTTTATTTTTCTGTAGCTTAAACCAAAAACCCCTAAACATTTACCTTTGAGTGTGTGCAGCCTTTCCTTATCCAGTGTCACTTATCAGCACCTTCTGCTCCTCGTGGGATCGACATCCTTATTTATCAAAAAGCTACAATTGATCCCCTAGACTTGTGGGTTATCAAGAATCGTTTATTGGCGCGGTTAACGGGGGAGGCAACCCAACTAAACCTATTAACTTCACCGCCATCAACGAGCTTTTCTGGCGCCGTTGCCAGGGAGTGTAGCGCTACTGGTAAGTGAAGCCAGTAAGGAAACCTTTATTTTCTATTGTTACCTTCAGTCCTTATGGACTCTTCTACTGTTGGTTCGTTGCTGGTAAGGAGCCGCTCCACGACTGTGGTGGTTACTCCTACCCCTACTAAATTTTGCCCTATAAAATACCACCTGGTATTATTGATTATGTCTTGGCTAATCGTTATACAGGAGAAGGACATCCGGGAGAACACCTGCTATATTTATCACAATTATGTTCTTTATTTAAGCTTGCAGGTGTACCGATGGAGTTCGTCATGAAGAAACTATTCTCCGTATCACTCAAAGATAAAGCTTCAGATTGGTATAAGCTACTCGATAACTCTAATCTGCTTGAATGGCCAGAGCTTATGTCTCTCTTTTATGAAAAGTTTTATCCTCTTGCTGAAATTCACCAAGACAGGAACTACACCTACAACTGTTGGTCTCGCGACGGAGAGAGCATCTCTCAAGCTTGGGGGAGACTGAAGTCTGTGATGCTCAAATGCCCAAACCATGAGCTCCCCAAGGAAATTATACTTACAAATTTTTATGCCAGGCTTTCTCTTCAGGACAAGGAGATGTTGGATGCCTCCTCTAGCGGGGTATTCCAGACCAGAAGTATGGAAGAAAAATGGGATCTTATAGAAAGGATCCAGAAGAACACTAAAGACTGGGAAATTGATAAAGGTATTGAACCCGCTATAAACTATGAGCATGACTACATTGAAAGTTATGTGAAGACTAATTACTTTAATACCTTTTGCTCTAAAATTAGCCTTGATTCCCAGCTAATGGTTGACTTTTGCAAGGACTTTCCTTCTCATATTGATTCTTCTAAGAAGAAGGAGAGTCAACATCATAAACCTTTCAAGGAGTCACCTATTGAGATTAATGTTACTGATCCTGTTTTACCTGCAGTTGTGTATGAACAGCCTCCTTATCCATCAAGGATAAAGAAGCACTTTTTTGTTACAGGTATTCTAAACAAAAACGGAAGGACCACTGACGAACCTGAGGATATGATCAAGGTCAAGACTCAAGTTGCAATGGTCAAGGATCTGGTAACTAGTGATATTGAAGAATCCACTCTTAGTTTTTGTGTTGTTTCCACTAACATTTTCACAGCCAAGAACAAAGGCCCAATTTCAGGTACGCCAGTTGTATCTGTCAAAATAGGAGATCATAATTACTATGGGCTATGTGATTTGGGATCTAGGGTCAGCGCTGTTCCCTTCACACTTTATCAAGAGATCATGCACGAGATTCAGGCGTGTGAGATTGAGGACATTGATGTCACGATTCATCTTGCAAATAAACAAACAATCTCTCCAGTTGGGATTGTGAGAGATGTTGAAGTACTCTGCCGGAAGTTAAAATATCCTACTGACTTTCTTGTACTTGTGGAGCTATAATAGATTGCAAGTAAGGTAAATTTTCTGTTGCATTTAACGGTGAGCCGTATGAATTTAATTTTTCTAAGTTTTGTAAGCAGCCTCGTGGTACTGACTTTTCAAGTAGTGACAAAATTATTGAAGAAATTGCTTCTATTGCTATTCCTCCTAATGATACTTTGCAGCAATTTATGGAAGACCACGAGAATGACATACATATGCAGGAGAGGGATGAACTAGAAGACATATTATTAAGACCAATTCCTATCCTGAAGCACAACCTCCCGGTTGAACCTTTAGGAATCATCTCTCAACCAAAAGAAGACCCGGTGTTTGATCTAAAACCACTACGTGATACGCTCAAGTATGCTTATTTAGATGAAAAGAAAGTATATCCTGTTATTATCAATTCTAACCTTTCAGGGTATGAAGAAGAGAGATTATTGGAGACACTCCGCAGACACTGAGGTGCTATTGTCTATACTCTTGATGATCTCAAGGGTATTAGTCCATCCATTTGCCAACATACTATCAATCTTGAGCCCGATGCTAAACCAGTTGTTGATCATCAATGACGGTTGAACCCAAGATGAAGGACGTGGTTAGGACGGAGGTTCTCAAACTTCTAGCCGCAGGTATCATCTATCCTATAGCTGATAGTAAGTGGGTAAGTCTCGTTCATTGTGTTCCTAAGAAAGGAGGTATGACTATTGTTCCTAATGATAAAAATGAACTAATACCTCAGAGGACTATTATTGGATATAGAATGTGTATTGATTTCAGGAAGTTGAACAAGGCCACCAGGAAGAACCACTATCCTCTGCCCTTTATTGATCAGATGCTCGAGAGGCTGTCTAAAAACACCCACTTCTGCTATCTTGATGGGTATTCTGGGTTCTCCCGGATTCACGTTAACACAGCCGATCAAGAGAAGACCACCTTTACGTGTCCTTATGGTACTTATGCTTATAGGCGTATGCATTTTGGTTTGTGTAATGCACCTGCTACTTTTCAGAGGTGTATGTCTGCAATATTTCATGGTTTCTGTGAGGTGATTGTAGAAGTTTTCATGGACGACTTTTCTGTCTATGGAAACTCCTTTGACCACTGTCTCCACAATCTTAATAAAGTTTTGCAGAGATGTGCAGAAACTAATTTGGTGCTCAATTGGGAGAAGTGCCATTTCATGGTTAACGAAGGGATAGTTCTTGGACACGAGATTTCCGAAAGGGGAATTGAAGTGGAAAAGGCAAAGATTGAAGCTATTGAAAGGATGCCCTATCCAAGGGACATCAAAGGTATTCGTAGTTTTCTAGGTCATGCTGGTTTCTATAGAAGATTTATCAAGGACTTTTCTAAGACCTCGAGACCCCTTACCAATCTTCTCCAGAAGGATTCTCCTTTTGTATTTGATGAAGATTGTAAGGAAGATTTTGATGTTCTTAAGAAAGCCTTGATAACCGCTCCTATAGTACAACCACCTGATTGGAATTTGCCCTTTGAAATTATGTGTGATGCTAGTGATTTTGCTGTTGGAGCTGTTTTAGGAAAAAGGGTTGACAAGAAGCTGAATGACATCCACTATGCCAGCAAGACACTTGATAGTGCTCAAAAGAATTATGCTACTACCGAGAAGGAATTCTTGGCAGTGGTGTTTGCTTGTTATAAGTTTAGACCGTATATTGTTGATTCTAAAGTTATTATTCATACTGACCATGCTGCCATTAAGTATCTTATGCAGAAAAAGGACGCCAAACCAAGACTCATTAGATGGGTACTCCTTCTTCAATAATTTGATTTACAGATTGTCGATAGAAAAGGAGAAGACAATCCGGTGGCGGATAATCTTTCAAGGATGGAAGATATCCCGCACGATCCTATTCCAGTCAACGACAGTTTCCCAGATGAACAGCTTGCTGTTGTAAAAGTACAATCTCATTCCGACCCTTGGTTTGCAGATTATGCTAATTTTATCGTTGCAAAGTTTTTTCCTCTAGGTTTTACATTTCAGCGGAGGAAGAAATTCTTCACGGATTTGAGGCACTACTTTTGGGATGATCCACATCTTTACAAAGAAGGTGCGGACGAGATCGTAAGAAGGTGTGTACCGGAGCACGAGCAGCAGGACGTTCTTCGACAATGTCACGATAGTCCCTATGGAGGACATCATGCCAGTGAAAGGACCGCACATAAAGTTTTACAATCATGTTTTTATTGGCCTACTATTTTTAAGGACGCCCGAAGGTACGTTCTATCTTGTGATAAGTGTCAGAGAGTTGGTAACATTAGCACGAGAAATGAGATGCCTGTGAATTACTCACTAGTGATCGAACCTTTCGATTGCTGGGGTATTGATTTTATGGGTCCTTTTCCTCCTTCACACAAGTACACACACATCTTAGTTGTTGTTGATTATGTAACCAAGTGGGTTGAAGCAATCCCCACTGAGAGTGCTGATCACAAGTCATCTTTGAAAATACTCAAGGATGTAATTTTCCTAGGTTTGGAGTACCAAGGTACCTCATGACAGATGGAGGGTCACACTTCACGCATGGAGCTTTTAGGAGAGCTCTAGCCAAGTACGATGTCAATCATAGGATTGCATCACCGTACCACCCTCAAACTAGTGGGCAAGTTGAGCTCACCAATAGGGAGATCAAGTTGATCTTACAAAAGACAGTAAACAGTTCTAGAAAGGACTGGTAAAAGAAGTTAGGAGATGCTTTGTGGGCGTATAGAACTACTTACAAAAATCCCATGGGCATGTCTCCGTATAAAATGGTCTATGGCAAGGCTTGCGATTTACCATTAGAGTTAGAGCACAAGGCTTTCTGGGCTGTCAGAGAGCTAAATGCTGACCCAAAGTAAGCTGGTGAAAAGCGTCTCATGAACTTGACTTCTCTAGATGAGTGGAGGAGTGAAGCTTACGAGAGCGCTAAAATGTTCAAGGAAAAGGTAAAGAAGTGGCACGATAAAAGAATTCTGAAACGTGAATTTAATGTTGGTGATAAAGTTTTGTTGTTTAGATCTCGTTTCAGGTTTTCTCCAGGTAAACTACGTTCCAGATGGGAAGGACCTTTTCTTATCGAAGAAGTATATCGGTCGGGTGCAATCAAGATCAATAATTTTGAAGGCACCAAACCTCAAGTTGTGAATGGACAAAGACTCAAACATTATATGGCAGGTGATCCAATTAATGTGCATGTGAAAATGATATATACAAAGACTCACGAGGACCATGTTGCAGCCCAGTTTCAGACTCCGGCAGGAGCAGAATAAGAAAAGGTATGTATTACGGTAAGGAAACATCGCGAACATCAATAAAAGTCTACTTTTCAAAGTTTTTGCAAAATTAGGAAAATTCCAAGCCCGAGTGGAGCCGGAGAAGAGCTCCAGGGGGCCTAGGAGGCCTCCTGGCCGCGTCAGGCACCCTCCTAGGTGCACTGGACTCCGACTCCGACTCCACCTAGGCTTGAAACCTTCCTTCTGTTGCAAATTTTTTTGCTATATATTTGCCCGGATAGTCCCAGCACCGTATCTCTCGATTTCGCGTGTTTTCTTTCGCGGTCTGTTTCTTCCAGGAAAACTTTCAGCAGATCTAGGTGCCATGGCTTCCCCAAGTTCCCCCAAGGAAAAGTTCGTCATCAACGTTATCAACCCTTACCTCGATGAGGTGAGGAAGCACCCCCAGGTCCTTCGTGTGGAGGACGGTGTTCTCCACAAGGAAGATCTGAAGGGACCAGTCAAGGAAGGGGGCACCGAAGAGTGGCTGAAGGAGATGGAACATGAGGTCTTCAAGTTCAAGAAGATGGTGGAGCGTGGTGTTGAAGCTAACTTCGACATCATGAATGAGATCGAGGCTTCCCACAAGAAAGAGATGAAGGAGATGTGGTCAAGTTTGGCCGCACTAGAAGAAAAAGTTTATGAAATCCAAGCACAGATCTATGATCTACAGAACCAGAACTATGAGTATGAACTAAAATTTTTGCGCATGGGTTTAGGTGCTGAGTGCAGGATCTTGGATACGGGAATGTCCTTCGAGACTGGAGAACAACTGCCATGGAAGCGCTTCGCCAAGGAGTACGTGACCGACAAGAACAAGAATGAGGAGTAAATCTCCTCGGGTAATGGCATCCCCTTAGCTTGTTTCAAGCTTGGGGGAGTGCCGGGTATCTTTATCTTTATATTTTTCTTTAGGAGACAAGTAGGGTCATATCATGTCTAGGGAAGTTACTTTATGAAATAGGTGTTGCTTTGAGGTCTATCACTCCTTTTGTGGAGAGCTTTGTATCCGTGAGTGTGGGGTCATCTATGAAGGAATATTAATGAGAAGTCTATTGGTTTCTTCGCTGCACTCGGTATTATCTTCACGCAATCGACATTATGAGCTGATTCTTATGGGGAGTATTGAACTTATATCAGGTATGGGTTCGAAAACTTTATTTAAATCTTGGCAAGTATAGCTTTGGTCATAACAACAAGCATGTTTTTCTCAAAGTAGCGACATAGCCATAACTTTGTTTATTATGCTTGATGTGTTATGTTGACAAGGAAGACAACTTGATGTTTCATGCTAGTTTCAATGTTTATGATTTGTATTTCTTGCGTCTAAGTTGTCATCAATTGTCTGGTCTCTCAAAGCCTTGCTAGCCAAAACTCTGTACTAAGAGGAATTCTTCTTGCACTTCCATACCCTGAAACCAACATCTTCCACTTGAGTCCACCATACCTTCCTATTCGTGGTAGTCCACTACCACTCCTAAAGTATATAATTTATGTGCTATCTCTAGATGTTCAAAATCTTCTGTTTTGTGGCACTGATTCATCTCATGAGGAAGTGGTGGGTAACCCATGATCTTCTTAATTTGGAAAAGTTTTATCTTGGGATTGCATGCCTAATCTGCAAACCCCTAATACGAGAAGGGACTGGCATGAGTGCCCAACTCGTAAAAGATAAATAATAACACACAAGTTCCTTCGCCCATTTATGAGTGATAAACAAAGGAATTTAAGGGGATGTGATCATCCCTGTATGGGAGCCGTTCCTCGAAACTTGTCCAAATCATGGAGTGAGTGAGTTATCTATCAGCAGTCGTTGACAAATCATGCACCTCCCAAAAGTCTGTTTTTATTCTGTTGGATCTAGAGATGGCACATGGGTTTTCCCTGCTTACCCTTTTGCACGGGGTTTATCCTTTATTTTGTGCTGAGTCAGTCCTTCCTACATCCTTCCTTCTTGAGAGAGAACAGACACTTGATGTTAATAAATATTCTTGCATGCAAAGCTGCATTGAAATTTAGCATGTTACATCTTTGTTGACATTATCTTTTGATAAGTGAGGTTTTTACAAAAGCTTATGCTGAGTAAACATCTTCCTTTGTGTTAACATGTGCACTTCTTGACTAATAACATGTTCTTTCCAAAGCTTCAACTGGTTCCATTATAAGTGAAAGATAAAAAGTAAAAGTTATTAGTTGTTACTTGACCAAGGCTATGTTTGCCATGATTTGATGAGTTTTCCAGGTCCTACTTTTTTATAATTGATTACTATTTTCCCATAAGGACCTTATGGGTTGAGGTTGCTGTTGAGGATGCTTCAGTTTGGTGAGAAATCTGGATGCTTCTTATCCGTATTCTTTTATCGACGCTTCACTCTCTAAACTTGTGGACAGGTTTACCGAGCTCAGCAATCGCTTGGGGACAAGCGAGGTCTAAGCTTGGGGAAGTTGATAGGTCCAAAAAGCATCACTATTTTATTGTAATTACATCCTATTCATTGATATATTCCACTTTAAAGTATTGTTCTTATGTTGTTTTGGCTTGTTTTACACAGTTTACAACTTTCCGATGCCGAAGCAGCAGAACCAGAATTCAGCGGTGAAAAGTGGACACCAAGTTGCTGAATCAGATCAAGTCCAAACGCGATGAATATTTACAGGGATCGTTTTTATGGGAATTGACTGGGGATCACCGAAGATGGAGGTGAGGGTACCTACCAGGCAGCCACAAGGGTGCCTAGCGCGGCCCCCCTCCTGGCCTCGCCAGGCACCCTCCTGGATGCCTCGTGGCCCCCCTCGGTGCCCCTCTCGCCTATAAGATCCCCCTAGGGTGAAAAGCCTAAATAGAGAAGAGTTTTCGTGTTTCGCCGCCGCCACGGGGCGGAAACCTACAGAGGAGAAAAGCCATCTCCGGCGGGCAGATTCCGCCGGGGAGATCATATCCCGGAAGGGGAGATCGTCGCCATCATCATCATCATCGTCACGGGAATCATCGAGATCATCATCAACATCATCCCCAACATCAGCACCATCTCCATCTCCATCCCATCTCATCTCACAATTGCAACTTTTTTTGTAATCCGTACTATCTATCCCCGCTACTCTGTTGGTGTTGATTACTACTTTGTGGTGAATGCTATTGAGTTTTGTTGGAGAAATATCATTGTGTCCAGATTGTTTGCCACCCATTTATCACCTCTGATCATGATGTCTTTTATGTCTTGTGAGTAGTTACTTTAGTTCTTGAGAACATGGGAGAAGTCTAGTTATTAGTAGTCATATGATGTTGAAGTATTATGTGTTGTTTCATACTTAAGTTGTGTTGTTATTTCTCTAGTGGTGTTATGTGAGTCGAACGCTAAACACTTCAGCTTTCATGGGCCTAGAGGAATACATTGTGCACAAATGATGCTTATGGTGGGTTTCCGGAGTGACAGAAACCTGAACCCCAGTTCGCACACTTTTGCATAAGGGAGTTATGGATCCTTGACCGTAATGCTTTGGTTAGGCTTATGGCTTAATTACTACCTTGTATTTGCGGATGCTTGCAAGGTGTGTAATCATAAGAGTGCACTTATCTTAGTCTAGAAGGTGTACTAGCATTGATCCACCCACCAACACTTATCAACACAATACATATTACTTGGCGGAGTATGGTGAAAGTAACTTGGCTATCTCTCCCGTGTGTTCTCGAGAATGCTTTAGCTTTTATAAGTTTAGTTCCTAGGATTATCCTTGTGAAAGGATTGGGCCACTTGTTACTCCTCAGTTACCCTGTTTACTTTGCTTGTCTTTTACTTTTCTGTTGCTTAAACCAAAAACCCCTAAACATTTACCTTTGAGTGTGTGCAGCCTTTCCTTATCCAGTGTCACTTATCAGCACCTTCCGCACCTCATGGGATCGACATCCGTATTTATCGAAAATCTACAATTGAGCCCCTAGACTTGTGGGTTATTGTAACACTCTCACTATCAGTGAACAGTAATCACCATCACTGTTGATCATTACTGTTCACAAATTTTCTTTGATCAACTTGGTTCAGTTCAAATTCAAATTTCCCTTTGATATTGTTGAAAGAAATGTGAACCTTGGACCTTGATCATCATGGGTCAACTAAAGTCCAAGCTCAAATCAAATGCCCTTGAATCGAAATAAAATCAAATGCTCAAAATGCCTTTGGTGAAATATAAAAAACAAAGTGCAAAATAAAACTTTGTCCAAAAATTGTGAAAACACTTTTATTAAATTTCTAATAATCAGTAGATCATATTAAAACTATAATGGGAGTTTATTTAAATGTTTTAATAATTTAATCAAATTAAAACAATGTCAAATCAGTGGCATTTAATCCAATTTAAATAAAACAAAAATGCAAATGATTTTATATGAACCCCAAACTTTTTATAGCACTATATTAAATTGCAAATGAAATTATGGAGCAAAGTCCCACATTTTATAAAAACTATTTGATGCCCAAACAAAATATAAACATAAAAGAAAAACAGAAAAACAAATAAGTAGAAAACATCTATTTTTCGCCCTGGGCAAAGGCCCACCTTCCCTCCCTCCCGACCCAGCCCACCTAGCCGGCCCACCCTATCCTCGTCCCTAACCTCTCTCTCTCCCCGTGCGTGGCAGCCATCCACGGCGCCATGCCACGGCCTCGTCGCCGTGGAGGCCATCCGGCGGCCGGCGCGCGTGGATAAGACCCCTCGCGCCCGTGGAACCCTAGCACGAACCCTAGCCCCCGCCACTTCCCGCCGTTCCCCTCCCGCCCCCTATTCTGCTCGCGTCCGAGCAGAGTCCGCCGCCGCGCCTCGTCGTCGTCGCGACCACTGGCCACCTCCGGCCCAGCCAGCGTGTCCGGGAGCTCCCCCGCCGTCGTCCTCTTCGTCTCAATTGAAGACTCAAGCTCGAGAAGCCCCGCAGGATGCGAATCGGGCCGCCCCTACCAACCACGGCCGCCGGCCGGCATCGCCAAATTCGCCGTCGCCGCTGCAGCTCCCGCTTCCCCGAGCTCTCCTCTGCACTCCACCGTGAGCTGCGCACCTCCTTGACCTTTTCCCCCTCCGTTTGATCGTCGTAGCCCTCCCGTCGCGCTCGGACGCCGCCCGCCCGTCATGACTGTGAGCTCGAGCTCGCCGAGGTCGGCGGTCCGCGTGTGCCTGCTAGCTCCAGTGCGCGTCCACGCACGCCCGCGTGCGCGCCCGCTCGCCCGCGCTCGATCCCCGCCTTCTGTTACTCCCATTTGTGCCGGCGGCGGGAGGTTCTCCTCGCCGTCAAAGCCATGGCCACCAGGCGCCCGCTGTGGCCTCCCCGACCGAGCGCGCCCGCGCCCTTGACCACACCCCGGCGTCCGCATGCCTCGCTCACGCGGGGGCCAGACCCCCCCCACCACCGCAGCCCCTCCACCCATGCCGGCCTCGCCGCCGTGCTTGTATCGCCGGCGGGCACCCACTGGCTTAAGCCGGTGAGGTGTGCCCCTGACTAGTGGGGTCGGCCCAGTTTAATTATGGGCTAAATCACCTTTTAGTTAACCCTGGGACTATGACTAGTGGGCCCCGGGCCAGTTAATCCATGGTTGTCGGGTGTCCACGACACCTCCGGCATGAACCCTTCCCCCTCCGGACATCTTGTCCGATAATCACCCGGAGCCGACGGTTCGTCCACAGATGAATTCCCGCTCCGTGCTACGTGTATCGTACAACGTTAGAGTATCGTTAACATTTCATATGTCATGTCTTGTATTTGTATTGTTATTATTGTTGTGTATTTATTGTTTCTCCCCCCTCTCTTATTGTCCGGTAGTCTCGACGTCCGCTGCTGATGCCCCTGTGATCGACTACTTCGTCGACGACCGTACCTCTACCGTCGAGCTTACAGGCAAGCAGAGCCATTCTCTTCCCCAGATATCGCCTACCGTTCCGTACTTTCTTGCACTAGGCGTTGTTACTGCTGCTGCTATGTTACAATCCTATTCAATTGCATAGCCTGATTTTGTCGCCCTTGATGTACCTCCTTTATCCTATGCTGCCTATTATAATTATGCATTATATTCAGCAGTGAGCCCTGCGCATTGTTAGCTAGGATTAGATAGCGGGCCGTGACCACTCAGGCGAGTGACACGGGTACAAAACATATACAACTGCAACAGGTACGGATCAATGCAGACACCCTAGGGAACCTACAACGGCGAGACTCTGCCGAGTCGCTTCGAGTTTGACTTACGAGTGGAATGGACTCGTATTTCACTCTCGTCGGCTCAGTAGCGTAGCATCACCGGAATGATACGAGGTTTACCTCTTTAGTTCATTCCGCTGATGTCTCTGTCAAACCTCTTTAAGTGTGCCATCGAGGGTGATACCTCCTGGTTTCACTTAATGGTAAGCACTCGAATCAACTAGTGTCCTTAAAGGTAAGAGTCGGGCGACCCAACGGTGCCCGCGAGAGGTATATTGTCGGGAGCGACAGGGAGGGTACGGCCGACGTTACTGGCGTGCTTGGCCCCTGCTCGTATCCCGCGAGAGTTACCAAACTACGAGAAGTCGAGATCTACCAAGAGCACACGCGAGACAAGGTAAGGAGACGGTTCACCTTGTTGGTAACCGCAGTGACTTGGTGGGACGACAGGGCAGGCACCGATGTACTGGTGGTCCTGACTGCTGTCGTTGACCGCGGGTCGGTTAAGTCGAGGCAACGATAACGGTTGTCACGCAGGTTAATTAAAATGCTAAATGGTCCGGCGGATGACTTGAGAGACCCGTTGGTCTGTATGCACTACCTACACGTGGGATTACGGTGTGGGCCCTTCGCGTTGTAGTTCGTCCGAAAGCTCTTCAGACGTCAGCAGTACTGCGGCCTGATCGCCGGGAAGTGGTCTTGTCTTTTGCTGCAGCAAGTGTGTTTGGATTTGCTTTCGCTTCACCGGCCAGACTCGCACCGTGCAGGAGCGTGCAAGGGTGAGGGACCTAGACCCCTTGGCGCATAGGATATAGTCCGGCGGATGGCCTCTCTGTTGAGCCTAGGATGGGCTGCGTCGTGTCGGATAGCCTCGGTGGGGCGTTCCCTAACAAGGTTCACGCCACCCTGGAGATCCGAGCGTGCAGGCTGAACAGTAGTGCACCCCTGCAGGGAGTTTAATCTATTCGAATAGCCGTGTCCACGGTAACAGGACGCTTTATGCTGAAGCTGGATCTTACCACTAGAAACTATTACTATTAAACTGTATGGTTCCGAGTTTTCTTCCTCGCAGGGAAGTCGAGGAGGGGAACTCGGAGGCATTATTATTATTAATCATTACAACTTATATTATACATTGTTGCATCAACTTCTGCTTCATTGTTACTTTATTGCTTTATATAAACTGTTGGCTGATTCTTACCTCATGCTGCAAGACATCGTCGGACGATGCTAGTCTTCGATAGGCCTAGCTTCTTACCCTTATTCTGATTTCTATCTTGCAGTCCACTATAAATACAGCCTCCCCTTTCCATTGATACAATGCATAACGCTTAGTAGCGGACGTAAGACTCGCGGGTATACTAGATACTCACCTGCTTTATTTCCTTTACTGTTTTGCCTGATCGGCCGCTGCAGTCGACGTTGGAGCCTTGGAGTCCAGGAGCAGGAGATCCCCGATGCCGACCACCGCAACGTGAAGATCCCCGATGCCTTCTACGACGTCGAGTCCCCCTTTGACCAGGAGTTGTTTGGAGGTTCCCAGGCAGCAGGCCTTGCCTTTTCGATCGTTGTTGATATTTGTGCTAGCCTTCTTAAGGCATCCTTGTATCCTTGTGTCTGTACTCAGATACTATTGCTTCCGCTGACTTTGTGCTCTCGAGCTATTGTATTCGAGCCCTCGTGGCCCCTGGCTTGTATTAAACACCTTGTATTATTTTATTTGTAAAGTTGTGTTGTGATATCCCACCGTGAGTCCCTGATCTCGATCGTGTACCTTGCGTGTATGATTACTGTACACGGTCTGATTTTGGGGGTGTCACAGTTATCAAGAATCATTTATTGGCGTGGTTAACAGGGGAGGCAACCCAACTAAACCTTTTAACTTCACCACCATCAGCATGGTATCATAATTTGGACAACATAACATGTGCACAAAATGGACCATCTGTTTGGAAGTACGAGGGTTTTAAACCAAAACTCATCTGTTACAAAGGCATCTCATTTTTCAACTTATTTCAACTCAAGAATTTTTGTGCATTCATTATGCACCATTCAAAGACACATTCTACAATTTCAAACCTTTCTTAATTCATTAGCTATTTTTCATGCATTTAATGGATTATTTTGAGCTAAATGACCCTGAAACTGTAAAGCACTGCAAATGAACTTAGAAAATGTTGAAACTTGGCATGGTATCATCATTTGACCCACATAACATGTGTGCAATAGTTGAGAGGGTTACGGAAAAAACTGGATGCATTTCGTGTACAAACAGGACCATCTCTTTCGAAGTACGAGGGTTTCAGACGAAAACTCATCTGTTACAAAGGCATTTAATTTTTTTAACTTATTTCAACTCAAGACTTTTTGTGCATTCGTTATGCACCATTCAAAGCCACATACTAAAATTTCAAACCTTTCTAAATTCATTTGCTATTTTTCATGTATTTAATGATTTATTTTGAGCTAAATGACCCTGAAATTGTAAAGCACTACAACTGAACTCAGAAAAGGTTCAAACTTGGCATGGTATAATCATTTTACCCACAAAACATGTGTGCAAAAGTTGAGAGGGTTACGGCAAAAATTGGACGCACTTCGTGTGCAAACAAGACCATCTCTTTCGAAATACAACGGTTTTAGATGAAAACTCATCTGTTACAAAGGCATATCATTTTTTTTAACTTATTTCAACTGAAGACTTTTTGTGAATTCATTATGCACCATTCAAAGCCACATACTAAAATTTCAAACCTTTCTAAATTTATTTGCTATGTTTCATGCATTTAATGATTTATTTTGAGCTAAATGACCGTGAAATTGTAAAGCACTACAAATGAACTCAGAAAAGGTTGAACCTTTGCATGGTATCATAATTTGACCCACAAAACATGTGTGCAAAAGTTGAGAGGGTTACGGAAAAAAATGGATGCACTTCATGTACAAACTAGACCATCTCTTTCGAAGTACGAGGGTTTCAGACGAAAACTCATCTGTTACAAAGGAATTTCATTTTTTAACTTATTTCAACTCATGACTTTTTGTGCATTCATTATGCACCATTCAAAGACACATACTAAAATTTCAAACCTTTCTAAATTCATTTAATATTTTTCATGCATTTAATGGTTTATTTTGATCTAAATGACCCAGAAATTGTAAATCACTACAAATGAACTCACAAAAGGTTGAAACTTGGCATGGTATCATCATTTGACCCAAATAACATGTGTGCAAAAGTTGAGAGGGTGACAGCAAAAACTGGATGCACTTCATGTACAAAATGGACCATCTCTTTCGAAGTACGAGGGTTTTAGACGAAAACACATCTGTTACAAGGCATTTCATTTTTTTAACTTATTTCAACCCAAGACTTTTTGTGCATTCATTATGCACCACTCAAAGCCACATACTAAAATTACTAACCTTTCTAAATGCATTTGCTATTTTTCATGCATTTAATGGTTTATTTTGAGCTAAATGACCCTGAAATTGTAAAGCACTACAAATGAACTCAGAAAAGGTTGAAACTTGGCATGGTACCATCATTTGACCCACATAACAAGTGTGAAAAAGTTGAGACGGTTACGGAAAAAGCTGGATGCATTTCGTGTACAAACTGGACCATCTCTTTCGAAGTACGAGGGTTTCAGACGAAAACTCATCTGTTACAAAGGCATTTCATTTTTTTAATTTATTTCAACTGAAGACTTATTGTGCATTCATTATGCACCATTAAATGACACATACTAAAATTTCAAACCTTTCTAAATTCATTTTCTATTTTTCATGCATTTAATGGTTGATTTTGAGCCAAATGACCCTGAAATTGTAAAGAACTACAAATCAACTCAGATAAGGTTGAAACTTGGCATGGTATCATCATTTGACCCAAATAACATGTGTGAAAAAGTTGAGAGGGTGACGTCAAAAACTTGATGCACTTCGTGTACAAACTGGACCATCTCTTTCGAAGTACGAGGATTTCAGAGGAAAACTCATCTGTTACAAAGGAATTTCATTTTTTTAACTTATTTGAACTTAATAATTTTTGTGCATTCATTATGCACCATTCAAATCCACATACTAAAATTTCAAACCTTTCTAAATTCATTTGTTATTTTGCTTGTATTTAATGACTTATTTTGAGCTAAATGACCCTGAAATTGTAAAGCACTACAAATGAACTCATAAAAGGTTGAAACTTGGCATGGTATCACCATTTGACCCACAAAACATGTTTAACAAAGTTGAGAGGGTTACGGCAAAAACTGGATGCACATCATGTAAAAACTAGACCATCTCTTTCGAAGTCCGAGGGTTTCAGACGAAAACTCATTTGTTACAAAGGCATTTTAGTTTTTTTTAACTTATTTCAACTCAAGACTTTTTGTGCATTCGTTATGCACCATTCAAAGCCACATACTAAAATTTCAAACCTTTCTAACTTCATTTGCTATTTTTCATGTATTTAATGATTTATTTTGAGCTAAATGACCCTGAAATTGTAAAGCACTACAACTGAACTCAGAAAAGGTTGAAACTTAGCATGGTATCACCATTTGACCCACAAAAAATGTTTAACAAAGTTGAGAGGGTTACGGCAAAAACTGGATGCACATCATGTAAAAACTAGACCATCTCTTTCGAAGTACGAGGGTTTCAGACGAAAACTCATCTATTACAAAGGCATTTTAGTTTTTTTAACTTATTTCAACTCAAGACTTTTTGTGCATTCGTTATGCACCATTCAAAGCCACATACTAAAATTTCAAACCTTCCTAAATTCATTTGCTATTTTTCATGTATTTAATGATTTATTTTGAGATAAATGACCCTGAAATTGTAAAGCACTACAACTGAACTCAGAAAAGGTTCAAACTTGGCATGGTATAATCATTTGACCCACAAAACATGTGTGCAAAAGTTGAGAGGGTTACGGCAAAAATTGGACGCACTTCGTGTGCAAACTAGACCATCTCTTTCAAAATACAATAGTTTTAGACGAAAACTCATCTGTTACAAAGGCATTTCATTTTTTTTAACTTATTTCAACTCAAGAATTTTTGTGAATTCATTATGCACCATTCAAAGCCACATACTAAAATTTCAAACCTTTCTAAATTTATTTGCTATGTTTCATGCATTTAATGATTTATTTTGAGCTAAATGACCGTGAAATTGTAAAGCACTACAAATGAACTCAGAAAAGGTTCAAACTTTGCATGGTATCATAATTTGACCCACAAAACATGTGTGCAAAAGTTGAGAGGGTTACGACAAAAAATGGATGCACTTCGTGTACAAACTAGACCATCTCTTTCGAAGTATGAGGGTTTCAGACGAAAACTCATCTGTTACAAAGGAATTTCATTTTTTAACTTATTTCAACTCATGACTTTTTGTGCATTCATTATGCATTATTCAAAGCCACATACTAAAATTTCAAACCTTTCTAAATTAATTTGCTATTTTTCATGCATTTAATGGTTTATTTTGATCTAAATGACCCAGAAATTGTAAAGCACTACAAATGAACTCACAAAAGGTTGAAACTTGGCATGGTATCGTCATTTGACCCAAATAACATGTGTGCAAAAGTTGAGAGGGTGACGGCAAAAACTGGATGCACTTCATGTACAAACAAGACCATCTCTTTCGAAGTACGAGGGTTTCAGACGAAAACTCATCTATTACAAAGGCATTTCATTTTTTTAAACTTATTTCAACTCAAAACTTTTTGTGCACTCATTATGCACCATTCGAAGCCACATACTAGAATTTATAACCTTTCTAAATTTATTTGCTATTTTTCATGCATTTAATGGTTTATTTTGAGCTAAATGACCCTGAAATTGTAACGCACTATAAATGAACTCAGAAAATGTTGAAAGTTGGTATGGTATCATAATTTGACCCAAAAAACATGTGTGCAAAACTTGAGAGGGTTACGGAAAAACTGGATGCATTTCGTGTACAAAATGGACCATCTTTTTCGAAGTACGAGGGTTTTAGACGAAAACACATCTGTTACAAGGCATTTCATTTTTTTAACTTATTTCAACCCAAGACTTTTTGTGCATTTATTATGCACCACTCAAAGCCACATACTAAAATTACTAACCTTTCTAAATGCATTTGCTATTTTTCATGCATTTAATGGTTTATTTTGAGCTAAATGACCCTGAAATTTTAAAGCACTACAAATGAACTCAGAAAAGGTTGAAACTTGGCATGGTACCATCATTTGACCCACATAACAAGTGTGAAAAAGTTGAGACGGTTACGGAAAAAACTGGATGCATTTCGTGTACAAACTGGACCATCTCTTTCGAAGTACGAGGGTTTCAGACGAAAACTCATCTGTTACAAAGGCATTTCATTTTTTTAATTTATTTCAACTCAAGACTTATTGTGCATTGATTATGCACCATTAAAAGACACATACTAAAATTTCAAACCTTTCTAAATTCATTTTATATTTTTCATACATTTAAGGGTTGATTTTGAGCCAAATGACCCTAAAATTGTAAAGCACTACAAATCAACTCAGAAAAGGTTGAAACTTGGCATGGTATCATCATTTGACCCAAATAACATGTGTGAAAAATTTGAGAGGGTGACGTCAAAAACTGGATGCACTTTGTGTACAAACTGGACCATCTCTTTCGAAGTACGAGGATTTCAAAGGAAAACTCATCTGTTACAAAGGAATTTCATTTTTTAACTTATTTGAACTTAATAATTTTTGTGCATTCATTATGCACCATTCAAATCCACATACTAAAATTTCAAACCTTTCTAAATTCATTTGTTATTTTGCTTGTATTTAATGACTTATTTTGAGCTAAATAACCGTGAAATTGTAAAGCACTACAAATGAACTCATAAAAGGTTGAAACTTGCATGGTATTACCATTTGACCCACAAAACATGTTTAACAAAGTTGAGAGGGTTACGGCAAAAACTGGATGCACATCATGTAAAAACTAGACCATCTCTTTCGAAGTACGAGGGTTTCAGACGAAAACTCATCTGTTACAAAGGCATTTTAGTTTTTTTAACTTGTTTCAACTCAAGACTTTTTGTGCATTAATTATGCACCATTCAAAGCCACATACTAAAATTTCAAAACTTTCTAAGTTCATTTGTTATTTTTCATGCATTTAATAGTTCATTTTGAGCTAAATGATCCTAAAATTGTAAAGTACTACAAATGAACTCAGAAAAGGTTGAAAGTTGGCATGGTATCATAATTTGACCCACATAACATGTGTGCAAAAGTTGAGAGGGTTACGACAAAAACTGGTTACACTTCGTGTACAAAATGGACCATCTCTTTCGAAGTACGAGGGTTTCAGACGAAAACTCATCTGTTACAAAGGCATTTCATTTTTAAAACTTATTTCCAATCAAAACTTTTTGTGCATTCATTATGCACCATTCAAAGCCACATACTACAATTACTAGCCTTTCTAAATTCATTTGCTATTTTTCATGCATTTAACGGTTTATTTTGAGTTAAATGACCCTGAAATTGTAAAGCACTACAAATGAAATCAGAAAAGGTTTAAACTTGGCATGGTATCATCATTTGACCCACATAACATGTGTGCAAAAGTTGAGAGGGTTACGGAAAAAACTGGATGCATTTCGTGTAAAAACTGGACCATCTCTTTCGAAGTACGAGGGTTTAAGACGAAAACTCATCTGTTACAAAGGCATTTCATTTTTTTAAACTTATTTCAAATCTAGACTTTTTGTGCATTCATTATGCACCATTAAAAGCCACATACTAAAATTTCAAACCTTTCTAATTTCATTTTCTATTTTTCATGCATTTAATGGTTTATTTTGAGCTAAATGACCCTGTAATTGTAAAGCACTACAAATCAACTCAGAAAAGGTTGAAACTTGGCATGATATCATCATTTGACCCAAATAACATGTGTGAAAAAGTTGAAAGGGTGACGTCAAAAACTTGATGCACTTCGTGTACAAACTGGACCATCTCTTTCGAAGTACGAGGATTTCAGAGGAAAACTCATCTGTTACAAAGGCATTTCATTTTTTTTAACTTATTTCAACTCAAGAATTTTTGTGCATTCATTATGCACCATTAAAATCCACATACTAAAATTTCAAACCTTTCTAAATTCATTTGTTATTTTTCTTGTATTTAATGATTTATTTTGAGCTAAATGACCCTGAAATTGTAAAGCACTACAAATGAACTCATAAAAGGTAAAAACTTGGCATGGTATCACCATTTGACCCACAAAACATGTTTGCAAAAGTTGAGAGGGTAGCGGCAAAAAATGGATGCACTTGATGTAAAAACTAGACCATCTCTTTCGAAGTACGAGGGTTTCAGACGAAAACTCATCTGTTACAAAGGCATTTCAGTTTTTTAAACTTATTTCAACTCAAGACTTTTTGTGCATTCATTATGCACCATTCAAAGCCACATACTAAAATTTCAAACCTTTCTAAAGTCATTTTCTATTTTTCATGCATTTAATGGTTTATTTTGAGCTAAATGACCCTAAAATTTTAAAGCACTACAAATGAACTCAAAAAAGGTTGAAAGTTGGCATGGTATCATAATTTGACCCACATAACATGTGTGCAAAAGTTGAGAGGGTTACGGCAAAAACTGGATGCATTTCGTGTACAAAATGGACCATCTCTTTCGAAGTACGAGGGTTTCAAAGGAAAACTAATCTGTTACAAAGGCATTTCATTTCTTGAACTTATTTCAACTCAAGAAATTTTGTGCATTCATTATGCACCATTAAAATCCACATTCTAAAATTTCAAACCTTTCTAAATTCATTTGCTATTTTTCATGTATTGAATTATTTATTTTGAGCTAAATGACCCTGAAATTATAATGCACTACAAATGAACTCATAAAAGGTTGAAAATTGGCATGGTATCATCATTTGACCCACATAAAATGTGTGCAAAAGTTGAAAGGGTTACAGCAAAAACGGGATGCACTTTCTGTACAAACTGGACCATCTCTTTCGAAGTCCGAGGGTTTCACACGAAAACTCATCTGTTACAAAGGCATTTCAGTTTTTTAAACTTATTTCAACTCAAGACTTTTTGTGCATTCATTATGCACCATTCAAAGCCACATACAAAATTTCAAACCTTTCTAAAGTCATTTGCTATTTTTCATGCATTTAATGGTTTATTTTGAGCTAAATGACCCTAAAATTGTAAAGCACTAAAAATGAACTCAAAAATGGTTGAAAGTTGGCATGGTATCATAATTTGACCCACATAACAAGTGTGCAAAAGTTGAGAGGGTTACGGAAAAAACTGGATGCATTTCGTGTACAAACTAGACCATCTCTTTCGAAGTACGAGGGTTTCAGACGAAAACTCATCTGTTACAAAGGCATTTCATTTTT
This sequence comes from Bromus sterilis, assembly GCA_950022295.1. Lineage (NCBI taxonomy): Eukaryota > Viridiplantae > Streptophyta > Magnoliopsida > Poales > Poaceae > Bromus > Bromus sterilis. The sequence continues at coordinate 148,497,569 of OX465596.1, read as the reverse complement.
TTAACTTATTTCAAGTCAAGAATTTTGTGCATTCATTATGCACCATTCAAAGCCACATACTACAATTTTAAACTATTCTAAATTCATTTGCTATTTTCATGCATTTAATGGTTTATTTTGAGCTAAACGACCCTGAAATTGCAAAGCACTACAAATGAACTCAGAAACGGTTGAAAGTTGGCATGGTATCATAATTTGACCCACATAACATGTGTGCAAAATTTGAGAGGGTTACGGAAAAAACTGGACGCATTTAGTGTACAAAATGGACCATCTCTTTCGAAGTACGAGGGTTTCACACGAAAACTCATATGTTACAAAGGAATTACTTTTTTTAACTTATTTCAACTCAAGACTTTTTGTGCATTCAAAGCCACATACTACAATTTTAAACCTTTCTAAATTCATTTTCTATTTTCCATGCAATTAATGGTTTATTTTGAGCTAAATGACCCTGAAATTGTAAAGCACTACAAATGAACTCAGAAAAGGTTGAAACTTGGCATGGTATCATCATTTGACCCACATAACATGTGTGCAAAAGTTGAGAGGGTTACGGAAAAAACTGGATGCATTTCGTGTACAAACTGGACCATCTCCTTCGAAGTACGAGGGTTTCAGACGAAAACTCATCTGTTACAAAGGCATTTCATTTTTTTAAACTTATTTCAAATCAAGACTTTTTGTGCATTCATTATGCACCTTTAAAAGCCACATAATAAAATTTCAAACCTTTCTAAATTCATTTTCGATTTTTCATGCATTTAATGGTTGATTTTGAGCTAAATGATCCTGAAATTGTAAAACACTACAAATCATCTCAGAAAAGGTTGAAACTTGGCATGGTATCATCATTTGACCCAAATAACATGTGTGAAAAAGTTGAGAGGGTGACGTCAAAAACTGGATGCACTTCGTGTACAAACTGGACCATCTCTTTCGAAGTACGAGGATTTTAGAGGAAAACTCATCTAATACAAAGGCATTTCATTTTTTTAACTTATTTCAACTCAAGAATTTTTCTGCATTCATTATGCACCATTCAAATCCACATACTAAAATTTCAAACCTTTCTAAATTCATTTGTTATTTTTCTTTTATTTAATGATTTATTTTGAGTTAATGACCCTGAAATTGTAAAGCACTACAAATGAACTCATAAAAGGTTCAAACTTGGCATGGTATCACCATTTGACCCACAAAACATGTTTGCCAAAGTAGAGAGGCTTACGTTAAAAACTGGATAATCATCATGTAAAAACTAGACCATCTCTTTCGAAGTACGAGGGTTTCAGACGAAAATTCATCTGTTACAAAGGCATTTCAGTTTTTTTAACTTATTTCAACTCAAGACTTTTTGTGCATTCATTATGCACCATTCAAAGCCACATACTAAAATTTCAAACCTTTCTAAGTTCATTTGTTATTTTTCATGCATTTAATGGTTTATTTTGAGCTAAATGACCCTAAAATTGTAAAGCACTACAAATGAACTCAGAAAAGGTTGAAAGTTGGCATGGTATCATAATTTGACCCACATAACATGTGTACAAAAGTTGAGAGGGTTACGGCAAAAACTGGATGCACTTCGTGTACAAAATGGACCATCTCTTTCAAAGTACGAGGGTTTCAGAGGAAAACTCATCTGTTACAGAGGAATTTCATTTTTTTAACTTATTTCAACTCAAGACATTTTGTGCTTTCATTATGCACCATTCAAATCCACATTCTAAAATTTCAAACCTTTCTAAATTCATTTGCTATTTTTCATGTATTGAATGATTTATTTTGAGCTAAATGACCTTGAAATTGTAAAGCACTACAAATGAACTCATAAAAGTTTGAAAATTGGCATGGTATCATCATTTGACCCACATAACATGTGTGCAAAAGTTGATAGGGTTACGGCAAAAACTGGATGCACTTTCTGTACAAACTGGACCATCTCTTTCGAAGTACGAGGGTTTCACACGAAATTTCATCTGTTCCAAAGGCATTTCATTTTTTTAACTTATTTCAACTCAAGACTTTTTGTGCATTCATTATGCACCATTCAAAGCCACACACTAAAATTTCAAACTTTCTAAATTCATTTGCTATTTTTCATGCATTTAATGGTTTATTTTGAGCTAAATGACGCTGAAATTGTAAAGCACTACAAATGAACTCAGAAAAGGTTGAAACTTGTCATGGTATCATCATTTCACCCAAATAAGATGTGTGCAAAAGTTGAGAGCGTGACGGCAAAAACTGGATGCACTTCGTGTACAAACTGGACCATCTCTTTCGAAGTACGAGGGTTTCAGAGGAAAACTCATCTCTTAAAAAGGCATTTCATTTTTTTTAACTTATTTCAACTCAAGACTTTTTGTGCATTCATTATGCACCATTCAAAGCCACATACTAAAATTTCAAACCTTTCTAAATTCATTTGCTATTTTTCATTTATTTAATGATTTATTTTGAGCTAAATGACCCTGAAATTGTAAAGCACTACAAATGAACTCAGAAAAGGTTGAAACTTGGCATGGTATCGTAATTTGACCCACAAAACATGTGTGCAAAAGTTGAGAGGGTTACGGAAAAAAGTGGATGCATTTTGTGTACAAACTGGACCATCTCTTTCGAAGTACAAGGGTTTCAGACGAAAACTCATATGTTACTAAGGAATTTAATTTTTTTAACTTATTTCAACTCAAGACATTTTGTGCATTCATTATGCACCATTCAAAGCCACATAATAAAATTTCAAATCTTTCTAAATTCATTTGCTATTTCATGCATTTAATGGTTTATTTTGAGCTAAATGACCCTGAAATTGTAAAGCACTACAAATGAACTCAAAAAATGTTCAAACTTGGCTTGGTATCATCATTTGACCCACATAACATGTGTGCAAAAGTTGAGAGCGTTACGGAAAAAACTGGATGCGTTTCGTGTACAAACTGGACTATTTCTTTCGAAGTACAAGGGTTTCATACGAAAACTCATCTGTTACAAAGGCATTTAATTTTTTTAACTTATTTCAACTCAAGACTTTTTGTACATTCATTATGCACCATTCAAAGCCACATAATAAAATTTCAAACCTTACTAAATTCATTTGCTATTTTTCATGTATTTAATGGTTTATTTTGAGCTAAATGACCCTGAAATTGTAAAGCACTACAAATGAACTCAGAAAAGGTTGAAACTTGGTATGGTATGATTATTTGACTCACATAACTTGTGTGCAAAAGATGAGAGGATTACGACAAAAACTGGATGCACTTTCTGTACAAAATAGACCATCTCTTTTGAAGTACGAGGGTTTCAGACGAAAACTCATCTGTTACAAAGGCATTAAATTTTTTTAAACTTGTTTCAACTCATGACTTTTTATGAATTCATTATGCACCATTACAAGCCACATACTACAACTTCAGACCTTTCTAAATTCATTTGCTATTTTTTATGCATTTAATGGTTTATTTTGAGCTAAATGACCCTAAAATTGTAAAGCAGCACAAATGAACTCAGAAAAGGTTGAAACTTGGCATGCTATCATCATTTGATCCATATAACATGTGTGCAAAAGTTGAGAGGGTTACGGAAAAAACTGGATGCATTTCATGTACAAACTGGACCATCTCTTTCGAAGTACGAGGGTTTCAGATGAAAACTCATCTGTTACAAAGGCATTTCATTTTTTTAACTTATTTCAACTCAAGACTTTTTGTGCATTCATTATGCACCATTCAAATACACATACTAAAATTTCAAACCTTTCTAATTTATTTTCCATTTCTCATGCATTTAATGTTATATTTTGAGGTGAACGACCGTGAAATTGTAAAGCACTACAAATGAACTCAGAAAAGGTTGAAAGTTGGCATGGTGTCATAATTTGACCCACATAACATGTGTGCAAAAGTTGAGAGGTTTATGGCAAAAACTTCATGCATTTCGTGTACAAAATGGACCATCCCTTTCGAAGTACGAGGGTTTCAGACGAAAACACATCTGTTACAAAGGCATTTCATTTTTTTAACTTATTTCAACTCAAGAAATTTTGTGCATTCATTATGCACCATCCAAAGCCACATACTACAATTTTAAACTATTCTAAATTCATTTGCTATTTTCATGCATTTAATGGTTTATTTTGAGCTAAATGACCCTGAAATTGTAAAGCACTACAAATGAACTCAGAAAAGGTTGAAAGTTGGCATGGTATCATAATTTGACCCACATAACATGTGTGCAAAATTTGAGAGGGTTACGGCAAAAACTGGATTCATTTCGTGTTCAAAATGGACCATATCTTTCGAAGTACGAGGGTTTCACACGAAAACTCATATGTTACAAAGTAATTTCATTTTTTTAGCTTATTTCGACTCAAGACTTTTTGTGCATTCATTATGCACCATTCAAAGCCACATACTACAATTTAAAACCTTTCTAAATTAATTTTCTATTTTCCATGCATTTAATGGTTTATTTTGAGGTAAATGACCCTGAAATTATAAAGCAGTACAAATGAACTTAGAAAATGTTGAAACTTGGCATGGTATCATCATTTGACCCACATAACATGTGTGCAAAAGTTGAGAGGGTTACAAAAAAACTGGATGCATTTCGTGTACAACCTGGACCATCTCCTTCGAAGTACGAGGGTTTCAGACGAAAACTCATCTGTTACAAAGGCCTTTCAGTTTTTTTAACTTATTTCAACTCAAGACTTTTTGTGCATTCATTATGCACCATTCAAAGCCAGATACTAAAATTTCAAACCTTTCTAAATTCATTTGTATTTTTGATGCATTTAATGGTTTATTTTGAGCTAAATGACCCTAAAATTGTAAAGCACTACAAATGAACTCATAAAAGGTTGAAAGTTGTCATGGTATCATAATTTGACCCACATAACATGTGTGCAAAATTTGAGAGGGTTACGGCAAAAACTGGATGCATTTCGTGTACAAAATGGACCATCTCTTTCGAAGTACGAGGGTTTCAGAGGAAAACTCATCTGTTACAAAGGAATTTCATTTTTTTAACTTATTTCAACTCAAGACATTTTGTGCATTAATTATGCACCATTCAAATCCACATTCTAAAATTTCAAACATTTCTAAATTCATTTGCTATTTTTCATGTATTGAATGATTTATTTTGAGCTAAATGACCTTGAAATTGTAAAGCACTACAAATGAACTCATAAAAGGTTGAAAATTGGCATGGTATCATCATTTGACCCACATAACATGTGTGCAAAAGTTGAGAGGGTTATTGCAAGAACTTGATGCACTTTCTGTACAAACTGGACCATCTCTTTCGAAGTACAAGGGTTTCACACGAAATCACATCTGTTACAAAGGCATTTCATTTTTTTAACTTATTTCAACTCAAGACTTTTTGTGCATTCATTATGCACCATTCAAAGCCACAAACTAAAATTTCAAACTTTCTAAATTCATTTGCTATTTTTCATGCATTTAATGGTTTATTTTGAGCTAAATGACCCTGAAATTGTAAAGCACTACAAATGAACTCAGAAAAGGTTGAAACTTGGAATGGTATCATCATTTGACCCAAATAACATGTGTGCAAAAGTTGAGAGGGTTACGGGAAAAACTGGATGCGTTTCGTGTACAAACTGGACCATCTCTTTCGAAGTACAAGGGTTTCAGACGAAAACTCATCTGTTACAAAGGCATTTAATTTTTTTTAACTTATTTCAACTCAAGACTTTTTGTGCATTCATTATGCACCATTCAAAGCCCCATAATAAAATTTCAAACCTTTCTAAATTCGTTTGCTATTTTTCATGGATTTAATGGTTTATTTTGAGCTAAATGACCCTGAAAATTTAAAGCACTACAAATGAACTAAAAAATGTTCAAACTTGGCTTGGTATCATCATTTGACCCACATAACATGTGTGCAAAAGCTGAGAGGGTTACGGAAAAAACTGGATGCGTTTCGTGTACAAACTGGACCATCTCTTTCGAAGTACAAGGGTTTAAGACGAAAACTCATCTATTACAAAGGCATTTAATTTTTTTTAACTTATTTCAACTCAAGACTTTTTGTGCATTCATTATGCACCATTCAAAGGTACATAATAAAATTTCAAACCTTACTAAATTCATTTTCTATTTTTCATGCATTTAATGGTTTATTTTGAGCTAAATGACCCTGAGTTTGTAAAGCACTACAAATGTACTCAGAAAAGGTTGAAACTTGGTATGGTATGATTATTTGACCCACATAACTTGTGTGCAAAAGATGAGAGGGTTACGGAAAAAACTGGATGCACTTTCTGTACAAACTGGACCATCTCTTTTGAAGTACGAGGGTTTCGGACGAAAACTCATCTGTTACAAAGGCATTTAAATTTTTTAAACATATTTCAACTCAAGACTTTTTATGCATTCATTATGAACCATTCGAAGCCACATACTACAACTTCAAATATTTCTAAATTCATTTGCTATTTTTCATGCATTTAATGGTTTATTTTGAGCTAAATGACCCTAAAATTGTAAAACACTACCAATTAACTCAGAAAAGGTTGAAACTTGGCATGCTATCATCATTTGACCCACATAACATGTGTGCAAAAGTTGAGAGGGTTACGGAAAAAACTGGATGCACTTTCTGTACAAACTGGACCATCTCTTTTGATGCACGAAGGTTTCAGACGAAAACTCATTTGATACAAAGGCATTTAATTTTTTTAATTATTTCAACTCAACACTTTTTGTGCATTCATTATGCACCATTCAAAGCCACATACTAAAATTTCAAACCTTTCTAAATTCATTTGCTATTACTCATGCATTTAATGGTTTATTTTGAGCTGAATGACCGTGAAATTGTAAAGCACTAAAAATGAACTCAAAAAAGGTTGAAAGTTGGCATGGTATCATAATTTGACCCACATTACATGTGTGCAAAAGTTGAGAGGGTTACGGCCAAAAACTGGATGCATTTCGTGTACAAAATGGACCATCTCTTTCGAAGTACGAGGGTTTCAGAGGAAAACTCATCTGTTACAAAGGCATTTCATTTTTTTTAACTTATTTGAACTCAAGAATTTTTGTGCATTCATTATGCACCATTCAAAGGCACATACTTAAATTTCAAACCTTTCTACATTCATTTTATATTTTCCATGCATTTAATGGTTTATTTTGACCTAAATGACCCTGAAATTGTAAAGCGCTACAATTGAACTCAGAAAAGGTTGAAACTTGGCATGGTATCATAATTTGACCCACATAACATGTGTGCAAAAGTTGAGAGGGTTACGAAAAAACTGGATGCATTTCGTGTACAAACTGGACCATCTCCTTCGAAGTACGAGGGTTTCAGACGAAAACTCATCTGTTACAAAGGCATTTCATTATTTTTAACTTATTTAAAATGAAGACTTTTTGTGCATTTATTATGCACCATTAAAAGCCACATACTACAATTTTAAACCTTTCTAAATTCATTTTCTATTTTCCATGCATTTAATGGTTTATTTTGAGCTAAATGACCCTGAAATTGTAAAGCACTCCAATTGAACTCAGAAAAGGTTGAAAATTGGCATGGTATCATAATTTGAACCACATAACATGTGTGCAAAATTTGAGAGGGTTACGGCAAAAACTGGATGCATTTCATGTACAAAATGGACCATCTCTTTAGAAATTCGAGGGTTTCACACGAAAACTCATATGTTACAAAGGAATTTCATTTTTTTAACTTATTTCAACTCAAGACTTTTTGTGCATTCAATATGCACCATTCAAAGCCACATACTAAAATTTCAAACATTTCTAAATTCATTTGCTATTTTTCATGCATTTAATTGTTTATTTTGAGCTGAATGACCATGAAATTGTAAAGCACTACAAATGAACTCAGAAAAGGTTGAAACTTGGCATGGTATCATCATTCGGCCCAAATAAGATGTGTGCAAAAGTTGAGAGGGTGACGGAAAAAACTGGATGCACTTCGTGTACAAACTGGACCATCTCTTTCGAAGCACGAGTGTTTCAGAGGAAAACTCATCTCTTACAAAGGCATTTCATTTTTTTAACTTATTTCAACTCAAGACTTTTTGTGCATTCTTTATGCACCATTCAAAGCCACATACTAAAATTTCAAACCTTTATAAATTCATTTGCTATTTTTCTTGTATTTAATGATTTATTTTGAGCTAAATGACCCTGAAATTGTAAAGCACTACAAATGAACTCAGAAAAGGTTGAAACTTGGCATGGTATCATAATTTGACCCAAAAAACATGTGTGCAATAGTTGAGAGGGTTACGGAAAAAAGTGGATGCGTTATGTGTACAAACTGGACCATCTCTTTCGAAGTACAAGGGTTTCAAACGAAAACTCATATGTTACTAAGGCATTTAATTTTTTAACTTATTTCAACTCAACACATTTTGTGCATTCATTATGCACCATTCAAAGCCACATAATAAAATTTCAAACCTTTCTAAATTAATTTGCTATTTTTCATGCATTTAATGGTTTATTTTGAGCTAAATGACCCTGAAATTGTAAAGCACTACAAATGAACTCAAAAAATGTTCAAACTTGGCTTGGTATCATGATTTGACCCACATAACATGTGTGCAAAAGTTGAGAGGGTTACGGAAAAAACTGGATGCGTTTCGTGTACAAACTGGACCATCTCTTTCGAAGTACAAGGGTTTCAGACGAAAACTCATCTGTTACAAAGGTATTTAATTTTTTTAACTTATTTCAACTCAAGACTTTTTGTGCATTCATTATGCACCATTCAAAGCCACATAATAAAATTTCAAACCTTTCTAAATTCATTTGCTATTTTTCATGCATTTAATGGTTTATTTTGAGCTAAATGACCCTGAAATTGTAAAGCACTACAAATGAACTCAAAAAAATTTCAACCTTGGCTTGGTATCATGATTTGACCCACATAACATGTGTGCAAAAGTTGAGAGGGTTACGGAAAAAACTGGATGCGTTTCGTGTACAAACTGGACCATCTCTTTCGAAGTACAAGGGTTTCAGACGAAAACTCATCTGTTACGAAGGCATTTAATTTTTTTAACTTATTTCAACTCAAGACTTTTTGTGCATTCATTATGCACCATTCAAAGCCACATAATACAACTTCAAATATTTCTAAATTCATTTGCTATTTTTCATGCATTTAATGGTTTATTTTGAGCTAAATGACCCTAAAATTGTAAAGCACTACCAATTAACTCAGAAAAGGTTGAAACTTGGCATGCTATCATCATTTGACCCACATAACATGTGTGCAAAAGTTGAGAGGGTTACGGAAAAAACTGGATGCACTTTCTGTACAAACTGGACCATCTCTTTTGATGTACGAAGGTTTCAGACGAAAACTCATTTGTTACAAAGGCATTTAATTTTTTTAATTATTTCAACTCAACACTTTTTGTGCATTCATTATGCACCATTCAAAGCCACATACTAAAATTTCAAACCTTGCTAATTCATTTGCTATTACTCATGCATTTAATTGTTTATTTTGAGCTGAATGACCGTGAAATTGTAAAGCGCTAAAAATGAACTCAAAAAGGTTGAAAGTTGGCATGGTATCATAATTTGACCCACATAACATGTGTGCAAAAGTTGAGAGGGTTACGGCCAAAAACTGGATGCATTTCGTGTACAAAATGGACCATCTCTTTCAAAGTACGAGGGTTTCGGAGGAAAACTCATCTGTTACAAAGGCATTTAGTTTTTTTTAACTTATTTCAACTCAAGAATTTTTGTGCATTCATTATGCACCATTCAAAGCCACATACTAAAATTTCAAACCTTTCTAAATTCATTTTCTATTTTCCATGCATTTAAAGGTTTATTTTGACCTAAATGACCCTGAAATTGTAAAGCGCTACAATTGAACTCAGAAAAGATTGAAACTTGGCATGGTATCATAATTTGACCCACATAACATGTGTGCAAAAGTTGAGAGGGTTACGAAAAAACTGCATGCATTTCGTGTACAAACTGGACCATCTCCTTCGAAGTACGAGGGTTTCAGGCGAAAACTCATCTGTTACAAAGGCATTTCATTTTTTTTAACTTATTTAAAATGAAGAATTTTTGTGCATTCATTATGCACCATTAAAAGCCACATACTACAATTTTAAACCTTTCTAAATTCATTTTCTATTTTCCATGCATTTAATGGTTTATTTTGTGCTAAATGACCCTGAAATTGTAAAGCACTCCAATTGAACTCAGAAAAGGTTGAAAATTGGCATGGTATCATAATTTGACCCACATAACATGTGTGCAAAATTTGAGAGGGTTACGGAAAAAACTGGATGCATTTCATGTACAAAATGGACCATCTCTTTCGAAGTTCGAGGGTTTCACACGAAAACTCATATGTTACAAAGGAATTTCATTTTTTTAACTTATTTCAACTCAAGACTTTTTGTGCATTCAATATGCACCATTCAAAGCCACATACTAAAATTTCAAACATTTCTAAATTCATTTGCTATTTTTCATGCATTTAATTGTTTATTTTGAGCTGAATGACCGTGAAATTGTAAAGCACTACAAATGAACTCAGAAAAGGTTGAAACTTGGCATGGTATCATCATTTGACCCAAATAAGATGTGTGCAAAAGTTGAGAGGGTGACGGAAAAAATTGGATGCACTTCGTGTACAAACTGGACCATCTCTTTCGAAGTACAAGTGTTTAAGAGGAAAACTCATCTCTTACAAAGGCATTTCATTTTTTTAACTTATTTCAACTCAAGACTTTTTGTGCCTTCATTATGCACCATTCAAAGCCACATACTAAAATTTCAAACCTTTATAAATTCATTTGCTATTTTTCATGTATTTAATGATTTATTTTGAGCTAAATGACCCTGAAATTGTAAAGCACTACAAATGAACTCAGAAAAGGTTGAAACTTGGCATGGTATCATCATTTGACCCACAAAACATGTGTGCAAAAGTTGAGAGGGTTACGGAAAAAAGTGGATGCGTTATGTGTACAAACTGGACCATCTCTTTCGAAGTACAAGGGTTTCAAACGAAAACTCATATGTTACTAAGGCATTTAATTTTTTTTAACTTATTTCAACTCAAGACATTTTGTGCATTCATTATGCACCATTCAAAGCCACATAATAAAATTTCAAACCTTTCTAAATTCATTTGCTATTTTTCATGCATTTAATGGTTTATTTTGAGCTAAATGACCCTGAAATTGTAAAGCACTACAAATGAACTCAAAAAATGTTCAAACTTGGCTTTGTATCATCATTTGACCCACATAACATGTGTGCAAGAGTTGAGAGGGTTACGGAAAAAACTGGATGCGTTTCGTGTACAAACTGGACCATCTCTTTCGAAGTACAAGGGTTTCAGACGAAAAATCATCTGTTACAAAGGCATTTAATTTTTTTAACTTATTTCAACTCAAGACTTTTTGTGCATTCATTATGCACCATTCAAAGCCACATACTACAACTTCAAATATTTCTTAATTCATTTGCTATTTTTCATGCATTTAATGGTTTATTTTGAGCTAAATGACCCTAAAATTGTAAAGCACTACCAATTAACTCAGAAAAGGTTGAAACTTGGCATGCTATCATCATTTGACCCACATAACATGTGTGCAAAAGTTGAGAGGGTTACGGAAAAAACTGGATGCACTTTCTGTACAAACTGGACCATCTCTTTTGATGTACGGAGGTTTGAGACGAAAACTCATTTGTTACAAAGGCATTTATTTTTTTTAATTATTTCAACTCAACACTTTTTGTGCATTCATTATGCACCATTCAAAGCCACATACTAAAATTTCAAACCCATCTAATTCATTTGCTATTACTCATGCATTTAATTGTTTATTTTGAGCTGAATGACCGTGAAATTGTAAAGCACTAAAAATGAACTCAAAAAAGGTTGAAAGTTGGCATGGTATCATAATTTGACCCACATAACATGTGTGCAAAAGTTGAGAGGGTTACGGCCAAAAACTGGATGCATTTCGTGTACAAAATGGACCATCTCTTTCGAAATACGAGGGTTTCAGAGGAAAACTCATCTGTTACAAAGGCATTTCATTTTTTTTAACTTATTTCAACTCAAGAATTTTTGTGCATTCATTATGCACCATTCAAATCCACATACTAAAATTTCAAACCTTTCTAAATTCATTTTCTATTTTCCATGCATTTAACGGTTTATTTTGACCTAAATGACCCTGAAATTGTGAAGCGCTACAATTGAAATCAGAAAAGGTTGAAACTTGGCATGGTATCATAATTTTACCCACATAACATGTGTGCAAAAGTTGAGAGGGTTACGAAAAAACTGGATGCATTTCGTGTACAAACTGGACCATCTCCTTCGAAGTACGAGGGTTTCAGAAAAAAAAATAATCTGTTAGAAAGGCATTTCATTTTTTTTTTAACTTATTTAAAATGAAGAATTTTTGTGCATTCATTATGCACCATTAAAAGCCACATACTACAATTTTAAACCTTTCTAAATTCATTTTCTATTTTCCATGCATTTAATGGTTTATTTTGAGCTAAATGACCCTGAAATTGTAAAGCACTCCAAATGAACTCAGAAAAGGTTGAAAATTGGCATGGTATCATAATTTGACCCACATAACATGTGTGAAAAATTTGAGAGGGTTACGGCAAAAACTGGATGCATTTCATGTACAAAATGGACCATCTCTTTCGAAGTTCGAGGGTTTCACACGAAAACTCATATGTTACAAAGGAATTTCATTTTTTTAACTTATTTCCACTCAAGACTTTTTGTGCATTCAATTTGCACCATTCAAAGCCACATACTAAAATTTCAAACATTTCTAAATTCATTTGCTATTTTTCATGCATTTAATTGTTTATTTTGAGCTGAATGACCGTGAAATTGTAAAGCACTACAAATGAACTCAGAAAAGGTTGAAATTTGGCATGGTATCATCATTTGAACCAAATAAGATGTGTGCAAAAGTTGAGAGGGTGACGGAAAAAACTGGATGCACTTCGTGTACAAACTAGACCATCTCTTTCGAAGTACGAGTGTTTAAGAGGAAAACTCATCTCTTACAAAGGCATTTCATTTTTTTTAACTTATTTCAACTCAAGACTTTTTGTGCATTCATTATGCACCATTCAAAGCCACATACTAAAATTTCAAACATTTATATATTCATTTGCTAGTTTTCATGTATTTAATGATTTATTTTGAGCTAAATGACCCTGAAATTGTAAAGCACTACAAATGAACTCAGAAAAGGTTGAAACTTGGCATGGTATCATCATTTGACCCACAAAACATGTGTGCCAAAGTTGAGAGGGTTACGGAAAAAAGTGGATGCGTTATGTGTACAAACTGGACCATCTCTTTCGAAGTACAAGGGTTTCAGACGAAAACTCATATGTTACTAAGGCATTTAATTTTTTTTAACTAATTTCAACTCAAGACATTTTGTGCATTCATTATGCACCATTCAAAGCCACATAATAAAATTTCAAACCTTTCTAAATTCATTTGCTATTTTTCATGCATTTAATGGTTAATTTTGAGCTAAATGACCCTGAAATTGTAAAGCACTACAAATGAACTAAAAAAATGTTCAAACTTGGCTTGGTATCATGATTTGACCCACATAACATGTGTGCAAAAGTTGAGAGGGTTACGGAAAAAACTGGATGCGTTTCGTGTACAAACTGGACCATCTCTTTCGAAGTACAAGGGTTTCAGACGAAAACTCATCTGTTACAAAGGCATTTAATTTTTTTAACTTATTTCAACTCAAGAATTTTTGTGCATTCATTATGCACCATTCAAAGCCACATACTACAACTTCAAATATTTCTAAATTCATTTGCTATTTTTCATGCATTTAATGGTTTATTTTGAGCTAAATGACCCTAAAATTGTAAAGCACTACCAATTAACTCAGAAAAGGTTGAAACTTGGCATGCTATCATCATTTGACCCACATAACATGTGTGCAAAAGTTGAGAGGGTTACGGAAAAAACTGGATGCACTTTCTGTACAAACTGGACCATCTCTTTTGATGTACGAAGGTTTCAGACGAAAACTCATTTGTTACAAAGGCATTTAATTTTTTTAATTATTTCAACTCAACACTTTTTGTGCATTCATTATGCACCATTCAAAGCCACATACTAAAATTTCAAACCCATCTAATTCATTTGCTATTACTCATGCATTTAATTGTTTATTTTGAGCTGAATGACCGTGAAATTGTAAAGCACTAAAAATGAACTCAAAAAAGGTTGAAAGTTGGCATGGTATCATAATTTGACCCACATAACATGTGTGCAAAAGTTGAGAGGGTTACGGCCAAAAACTGGATGCATTTCGTGTACAAAATGGACCATCTCTTTCAAAGTACGAGGGTTTCAGAGGAAAACTCATCTGTTACAAAGGCATTTCATTTTTTTTAACTTATTTCAACTCAAGAATTTTTGTGCATTCATTATGCACCATTCAAAGCCACATACTAAAATTTCAAACCTTTCTAAATTCATTTTCTATTTTTCATGCATTTAATGGTTTATTTTGACCTAAATGACCCTGAAATTGTAAAGCCCTACAATTGAACTCAGAAAAGGTTGAAACTTGGCATGGTATCATAATTTGACCCACATAACATGTGTGCAAAAGTTGAGAGGGTTACGAAAAAACTGCATGCATTTCGTGTACAAACTGGACCATCTCCTTCGAAGTACGAGGGTTTCAGACGAAAACTCATCTGTTACAAAGGCATTTCATTTTTTTTAACTTATTTAAAATGAAGAATTTTTGTGCATTCATTATGCACCATTAAAAGCCACATACTACAATTTTAAACCTTTCTAAATTCATTTTCTATTTTCCATGCATTTAATGGTTTATTTTGTGCTAAATGACCCTGAAATTGTAAAGCACTCCAATTGAACTCAGAAAAGGTTGAAAATTGGCATGGTATCATAATTTGACCCACATAACATGTGTGCAAAATTTGAGAGGGTTACGGAAAAAACTGGATGCATTTCATGTACAAAATGGACCATCTCTTTCGAAGTTCGAGGGTTTCACACGAAAACTCATATGTTACAAAGGAATTTCATTTTTTTAACTTATTTCAACTCAAGACTTTTTGTGCATTCAATATGCACCATTCAAAGCCACATACTAAAATTTCAAACATTTCTAAATTCATTTGCTATTTTTCATGCATTTAATTGTTTATTTTGAGCTGAATGACCGTGAAATTGTAAAGCACTACAAATGAACTCAGAAAAGGTTGAAACTTGGCATGGTATCATCATTTGACCCAAATAAGATGTGTGCAAAAGTTGAGAGGGTGACGGAAAAAACTGGATGCACTTCGTGTACAAACTGGACCATCTCTTTCGAAGTACGAGTGTTTCAGAGGAAAACTCATCTCTTACAAAGGCATTTCATTTTTTTAACTTATTTCAACTCAAGACTTTTTGTGCATTAATTATGCACCATTCAAAGCCACATACTAAAATATCAAACCTTTATAAATTTATTTGCTATTTTTCATGTATTTAATGATTTATTTTGAGCTAAATGACCCTGAAATTGTAAAGCACTACAACTGAACTCAGAAAAGGTTGAAACTTGGCATGGTATCATCATTTGACCCACAAAACATGTGTGCAAAAGTTGAGAGGGTTACGGAAAAAAGTGGATGCGTTATGTGTACAAACTGGACCATCTCTTTCGAAGTACAAGGGTTTCAAACGAAAACTCATATGTTACTAAGGCATTTAATTTTTTTTAACTTATTTCAACTCAAGACATTTTGTGCATTCATTATGCACCATTCAAAGCCACATAATAAAATTTCAAACCTTTCTAAATTCATTTGCTATTTTTCATGCATTTAATGGTTTATTTTGAGCTAAATGACCCTGAAATTGTAAAGCACTACAAATGAACTCAAAAAATGTTCAAACTTGGCTTGGTATCATGATTTGACCCGCATAACATGTTTGCAAAAGTTGAGAGGGTTACGGAAAAAACTGGATGCGTTTCGTGTACAAACTGGACCATCTCTTTCGAAGTACAAGGGTTTCAGACGAAAACTCATCTGTTACAAAGGCATTTAATTTTTTTAACTTATTTCAACTCAAGACTTTTTGTGCATTCATTATGCACCATTCAAAGCCACATACTACAACTTCAAATATTTCTAAATTCATTTGCTATTTTTCATGCATTTAATGGTTTATTTTGAGCTAAATGACCCTAAAATTGTAAAGCACTACCAATTAACTCAGAAAAGGTTGAAACTTGGCATGCTATCATCATTTGACCCACATAACATGTGTGCAAAAGTTGAGAGGGTTACGGAAAAAACTGGATGCACTTTCTGTACAAACTGGACCATCTCTTTTGATGTACGAAGGTTTGAGACGAAAACTCATTTGTTACAAAGGCATTTAATTTTTTTAATTATTTCAACTCAACACTTTTTGTGCATTCATTATGCACCATTCAAAGCCACATACTAAAATTTCAAACCCATCTAATTCATTTGCTAGTACTCATGCATTTAATTGTTTATTTTGAGCTGAATGACCGTGAAATTGTAAAGCACTAAAAATGAACTCAAAAAAGGTTGAAACTTGGCATGCTATCATCATTTGACCCACATAACATGTGTGCAAGAGTTGAGAGGGTTACGGAAAAAACTGGATGCGTTTCGTGTACAAACTGGACCATCTCTTTCGAAGTACAAGGGTTTCAGACGAAAAATCATCTGTTACAAAGGCATTTAATTTTTTTAACTTATTTCAACTCAAGACTTTTTGTGCATTCATTATGCACCATTCAAAGCCACATACTACAACTTCAAATATTTCTTAATTCATTTGCTATTTTTCATGCATTTAATGGTTTATTTTGAGCTGAATGACCGTGAAATTGTAAAGCACTAAAAATGAACTCAAAAAAGGTTGAAAGTTGGCATGGTATCATAATTTGACCCACATAAGATGTGTGCAAAAGTTGAGAGGGTTACGGCCAAAAACTGGATGCATTTCGTGTACAAAATGGACCATCTCTTTCAAAGTACGAGGGTTTCAGAGGAAAACTCATCTGTTACAAAGGCATTTCATTTTTTTTAACTTATTTCAACTCAAGAATTTTTGTGCATTCATTATGCACCATTCAAAGCCACATACTAAAATTTCAAACCTTTCTAAATTCATTTTCTATTTTCCATGCATTTAATGGTTTATTTTGACCTAAATGACCCTGAAATTGTAAAGCGCTACAATTGAACTCAGAAAAGGTTGAAACTTGGCATGGTATCATAATTTGACCCACATAACATGTGTGCAAAAGTTGAGAGGGTTACGAAAAAACTGCATGCATTTCGTGTACAAACTGGACCATCTCCTTCGAAGTACGAGGGTTTCAGACGAAAACTCATCTGTTACAAAGGCATTTCATTTTTTTAACTTATTTAAAATGAAGAATTTTTGTGCATTCATTATGCACCATTAAAAGCCACATGCTACAATTTTAAACCTTTCTAAATTCATTTTCTATTTTCCATACATTTAATGGTTTATTTTGTGCTAAATGACCCTGAAATTGTAAAGCACTCCAATTGAACTCAGAAAAGGTTGAAAATTGGCATGGTATCATAATTTGACCCACATAACATGTGTGAAAAATTTGAGAGGGTTATGGAAAAAACTGGATGCATTTCATGTACAAAATGGACCATCTCTTTCGAAGTTCGAGGGTTTCACACGAAAACTCATATGTTACAAAGGAATTTCATTTTTTTAACTTATTTCAACTCAAGACTTTTTGTGCATTCAATATGCACCATTAAAAGCCACATACTAAAATTTCAAACATTTCTAAATTCATTTGCTATTTTTCATGCATTTAATTGTTTATTTTGAGCTGAATGACCGTGAAATTGTAAAGCACTACAAATGAACTCAGAAAAGGTTGAAACTTGGCATGGTATCATCATTTGACCCAAATAAGATGTGTGCAAAAGTTGAGAGGGTGACGGAAAAAACTGGATGCACTTCGTGTACAAACCGGACCATCTCTTTCGAAGTACGAGTGTTTCAGAGGAAAACTCATCTCTTACAAAGGCATTTCATTTTTTTAACTTATTTCAACTCAAGACTTTTTGTGCATTAATTATGCACCATTCAAAGCCACATACTAAAATATCAAACCTTTATAAATTTATTTGCTATTTTTCATGTATTTAATGATTTATTTTGAGCTAAATGACCCTGAAATTGTAAAGCACTACAACTGAACTCAGAAAAGGTTGAAACTTGGCATGGTATCATCATTTGACCCACAAAACATGTGTGCAAAAGTTGAGAGGGTTACGGAAAAAAGTGGATGCGTTATGTGTACAAACTGGACCATCTCTTTCGAAGTACAAGGGTTTCAAACGAAAACTCATATGTTACTAAGGCATTTAATTTTTTTAACTTATTTCAACTCAAGACATTTTGTGCATTCATTATGCACCATTCAAAGCCACATAATAAAATTTCAAACCTTTCTAAATTCATTTGCTATTTTTCATGCATTTAATGGTTTATTTTGAGCTAAACGACCCTGAAATTGTAAAGCACTACAAATGAACTCAAAAAATGTTCAAACTTGGCTTGGTATCATGATTTGACCCACATAACATGTGTGCAAAAGTTGAGAGGGTTACGGAAAAAACTGGATGCGTTTCGTGTACAAACTGGACCATCTCTTTCGAAGTACAAGGGTTTCAGACGAAAACTCATCTGTTACAAAGGCATTTAATTTTTTTAACTTATTTCAACTCAAGACTTTTTGTGCATTCATTATGCACCATTCAAAGCCACATACTACAACTTCAAATATTTCTAAATTCATTTGCTATTTTTCATGCATTTAATGGTTTATTTTGAGCTAAATGACCCTAAAATTGTAAAGCACTACCAATTAACTCAGAAAAGGTTGAAACTTGGCATGCTATCATCATTTGACCCACATAACATGTGTGCAAAAGTTGAGAGGGTTACGGAAAAAACTGGATGCACTTTCTGTACAAACTGAACCATCTCTTTTGATGTACGAAGGTTTGAGACGAAAACTCATTTGTTACAAAGGCATTTAATTTTTTTAATTATTTCAACTCAACACTTTTTTGCATTCATTATGCACCATTCAAAGCCACATACTAAAATTTCAAACCATTCTAATTCATTTGCTATTACTCATGCATTTAATTGTTTATTTTGAGCTGAATGACCGTGAAATTGTAAAGCACTAAAAATGAACTCAAAAAAGGTTGAAAGTTGGCATGGTATCATAATTTGACCCACATAACATGTGTGCAAAAGTTGAGAGGGTTACGGCCAAAAACTGGATGCATTTCGTGTACAAAATGGACCATCTCTTTCAAAGTACGAGGGTTTCAGAGGAAAACTCATCTGTTACAAAGGCATTTCATTTTTTTTAACTTATTTCAACTCAAGAATTTTTGTGCATTCATTATGCACCATTCAAAGCCACATACTAAAATTTCAAACCTTTCTAAATTCATTTTCTATTTTCCATGCATTTAAAGGTTTATTTTGACCTAAATGACCCTGAAATTGTAAAGCGCTACAATTGAACTCAGAAAAGGTTGAAACTTGGCATGGTATCATAATTTGACCCACATAACATGTGTGCGAAAGTTGAGAGGGTTACGAAAAACTGCATGCATTTCGTGTACAAACTGGACCATCTCCTTCGAAGTACGAGGGTTTCAGACGAAAACTCATCTGTTACAAAGGCATTTCATTTTTTTTAACTTATTTAAAATGAAGAATTTTTGTGCATTCATTATGCACCATTAAAAGCCACATACTACAATTTTAAACCTTTCTAAATTCATTTTCTATTTTCCATACATTTAATGGTTTATTTTGTGCTAAATGACCCTGAAATTGTAAAGCACTCCAGTTGAACTCAGAAAAGGTTGAAAATTGGCATGGTATCATAATTTGACCCACATAACATGTGTGAAAAATTTGAGAGGGTTACGGAAAAAACTGGATGCATTTCATGTACAAAATGGACCATCTCTTTCGAAGTTCGAGGGTTTCACACGAAAACTCATATGTTACAAAGGAATTTCATTTTTTTAACTTATTTCAACTCAAGACTTTTTGTGCATTCAATATGCACCATTCAAAGCCACATACTAAAATTTCAAACATTTCTAAATTCATTTGCTATTTTTCATGTATTTAATTGTTTATTTTGAGCTGAATGACCGTGAAATTGTAAAGCACTACAAATGAACTCAGAAAAGGTTGAAACTTGGCATGGTATCATCATTTGACCCAAATAAGATGTGTGCAAAAGTTGAGAGGGTGACGGAAAAGACTGGATGCACTTCGTGTACAAACTGGACCATCTGTTTCGAAGTACGAGTGTTTCAGAGGAAAACTCATCTCTTACAAAGGCATTTCATTTTTTTAACTTATTTCAACTCAAGACTTTTTGTGCATTCATTATGCACCATTCAAAGCCACATACAAAAATTTCAAACCTTTCTAAATTTATTTGCTATTTTTCATGTATTTAATGATTTATTTTGAGCTAAATGACCCTGAAATTGTAAAGCACTACAACTGAACTCAGAAAAGGTTGAAACTTGGCATGGTATCATCATTTGACCCACAAAACATGTGTGCAAAAGTTGAGAGGGTTACGGAAAAAATTGGATGCGTTATGTGTACAAACTGGACCATCTCTTTCAAAGTACAAGGGTTTCAAACGAAAACTCATATGTTACTAAGGCATTTAATTTTTTTAACTTATTTCAACTCAAGACATTTTGTGCATTCATTATGCACCATTCAAAGCCACATAATAAAATTTCAAACCTTTCTAAATTCATTTGCTATTTTTCATGCATTTAATGGTTTATTTTGAGCTAAATGACCTTGAAATTGTAAAGCACTACAAATGAACTCAAAAAATGTTCAAACTTGGCTTTGTATCATCATTTGACCCACATAACATGTGTGCAAAAGTTGAGAGGGTTACGGAAAAAACTGGATGCGTTTCGTGTACAAACTAGACCATCTCTTTCGAAGTACAAGGGTTTCAGACGAAAAATCATCTGTTACAAAGGCATTTAATTTTTTTAACTTATTTCAACTCAAGACTTTTTGTGCATTCATGTGACGCCCCCAAAATCAGGCCGTGTACAGTAATCATACACGCAAGGTACACGATCGAGATTAGGGACTCACGGTGAGATATCACAACACAACTCTACAAATAAAATAATACAAGCTGTTTAATACAAGCCAGGGGCCACGAGGGCTCAAATACAACAGCTCGAGAGCACAAGGTCAGCGGAAGCAAATAGTATCTGAGTACAGACACAAGGGTACAAGGTTGCCTTAAGAAGGCGAGCACAAATATCAACAACGATCGAAAAGGCAAGGCCTCCTGCCTGGGAACCTCCAAATTACTCCTGGTCTTGGTCATCGGGGATCTTCACGTTGCGGTGGTCGACAACGGGAACTCCTGCTCCTGGACTCCAAAGCTCCAACGTCGACTGCAGCGGCCGATCAGGCAAAACAGTAAAGGAAATAAAGCAGGTGAGTATCTAGTATACCCGCGAGTCTTACGTCCGCTACTAAGCATTATGCATTGTATCAACGGAAAGAAGAGGCTGTATATAGTGGGCTGAAAGACAGAAATTCAGAGCAAGGGTAAGAAGCTAGGCCTATCGAAGACTAGCATATTCCGACGATGTCTTGCAGCATGAGGTAAGAATCAGCCAACAGTTTATATAAAGCAATAAAGTAACAATGAAGCAGAAGTTGCTGCAACAATGTATAATATAAGTTGTAATGATTAACAATAATAATAATGCCTCCGAGTTCACCTCCTCGACATCCCCGCGAGGAAGAAAACCCGGAACCATACAGTTTAATAATAATAGTTTCTAGTGGTAAGATCCAGCTTCAGCATAAAGCGTCCTGTTACCGTGGACACGGCTATTCGAATAGTTTAAACTCCCTGTAGGGGTGCACTACTGTTCAGCCTGCACGCTCGGATCTCCAGGGTGGCGTGAACCTTGTTAGGGAACGCCCCACCGAGGCTATCCGACACGACGCAGCCCATCCTAGGCTCAACAGAGAGGCCATCCGCCGGACTATATCCTATGCACCAAGGGGTCTAGGTCCCTCACCCTTGCACGCTCCTGCACGGTGCGAGTCTGGCCGGTGAAGCAAAAGCAAATCCAAACACACCTGCTGCAGCAAATAAGACAAGACCACTTCCCGCCGATCAGGCCGCAGTACTGCTGACGTCTGAAGAGCTTTCGGACAAACTACGACGCGGAGGGCCCACACCGTAATCCCACGTGTAGGTAGTGCGAACAGACCAACCGGCCTCTCAAGTCATCCGCCGAACCATTTAGCATTTTAATTAACCTGCGTGACAACCGTTATCGTTGCCTCGACTTAACCGACCCGCGGTCAACGACAGCAGTCAGGACCACCAGTACATCGGTGCCTGCCCTGTCGTCCCACCAAGTCACTGCGGTTACCAACAAGGTGAACCGTCTCCTTACCTTGTCTCGCGTGTGCTCTTGGTAGAGCTCGACTTTCGTGGTTTGGTAACTCTCGCGAGAT
This sequence comes from Bromus sterilis, assembly GCA_950022295.1. Classification (NCBI taxonomy): domain Eukaryota; kingdom Viridiplantae; phylum Streptophyta; class Magnoliopsida; order Poales; family Poaceae; genus Bromus; species Bromus sterilis. The sequence goes on along the minus strand of OX465596.1, from coordinate 148,474,850 downwards.
ACGAGCAGGGGCCAAGCACGCCAGTAACGTCAGTCGTACCCTCCCTGTCGCTTCCGACAATATACCTCTCGCGGGCACCGTTGGGTCGCCCGACTCTTATCTTTAAGGACACCAGTTGATTCGAGTGCCTACCATTAAGTGAAACCAGGAGGAATCACCCTCGATGGCACACTTAAAGAGGTTTGACAGAGACATCAGCGGAATGAACTAAAGAGGTAAACCTCGTATCATTCCGGTGATGCTACGCTACTGAGCCGACGAGAGTGAAATACGAGTCCATTCCACTCGTAAGTCAAACTCGAAGCGACTCGGCAGAGTCTCGCCGTTGTAGGTTCCCTAGGGCGTCTGCATTGATCCGTACCTGTTGCAGTTGTATATATTTTGTATCCGCGTCACTCCCCTGAGTGGTCACGGCCCGCTATCTAATCCTAGCTAACAATGTGCAGGGCTCACTGCTGAATAAGATATATAGATATAGCAGGCAGCATAGGATAAGAAAGGTACATCAAGGGGCGACAAAATCAGGCTATGCAATTGAATAGGATTGTAACGTAGCAGCAGCAGTAACAATGCCTAGTGCAAGAAAGTACGGAAAGGTAGGCGATATCTGGGGAAGAGAATGGCTCTGCTTGCCTGGAAGCTCGACGGTAGGGGTGCGGTCGTCGACAACGTAGTCGATCACAGGGGCATCCGCAGCGGACGTCGAGACTACCGGACAATAAAAGAGGGGGGAGAAACAATAAATACACAGCAATAATAACAATACAAATACAAGACATGACATATGAAATGTTAACGATGCTCTAACATTGTACGATACACGTAGCACGGAGCGGGAATTCATCCGTGGATGAACTGCCAGCTCCGGGTGATTATCGGACAGGGTGTCCGGAGGGGGAAGGGTTCATGCCGGAGGTGTCGTGGACATCCGACAAACAGGTGGGTGGGGTATCCGGGTTAGTTGAACTATTCTGAACAACTTTCGTGTTCAGAATAAATTCATCCGGATACTTTTACCGGCACCGGAGGGGAAATGTTCCATGTTCGGTATGCCAGAGAGGTGCGGTGGGGGTATGGGTAGCGTATTCTTATTCGTTGTATTTTTCTGAGCAATGTTGATATATAAATTATTTTCGTTTGACATACATATTAAAAGATATGGTTTTCTAGAGTTTAAATCATTTATAAGCATTTTGGATTTTCTTTTATTATTAAAATGCAACATTATCCAAAACCTTAACCAGAATAGTGTCTGACAGGTGGGACCCTGGTGTCATTGCCTTATCTCAAATAAAATCTTTTATCTAGTTAAAACATTGCGGGGACCCACATGTCATCCACTAGGGTTTTATGAAATTTCTCTAAGTCTGGGAATTTTTGTCTTAAACATCAATTAGCAGTCTTCGGAAGGCTACGGTTTTGGTTCTGCTCATCCGATGAAATTGTGCCCAACATCAACTTTCATTAGTTGGCCGTGATCTCGAATCCGGTACGGAAGGTATTTAGGTTAGGGCTCATCTACTCAATTAAAACGTTGCCGGAAAAGTGATGCCCGGCGCTAATTTTCAGGACTGTTAAAAGATGCAAAGTTCGTCTGATGATTGCCACGAATCTATAGCTCCAATGGGGATGCATCCAACACGTGTTTTGCGCTATAATATGTATACAACCATGCCATACCCTCAGATGGCATGACGGATGTCTGTATCATGTTCAACCATTGCGTTAAAGTGTCCATCGGGGCAACTCCTATATGTTGTTAGTAGAAATCCGTGTTTTGCAATTTTATTGGTTTTAATCTGTGCCTTATCTGGAGACGGTCCAATGGAACAAAACGAAGTCGGTTATGACCACTACATGCACATATAATTCTCAGCTATTTTACATTTCGTTTTTTTTATTACGTGTTGTTGTCCAAATTTAGCATTTAGCAGCAGCATTTTTCAGTTTTTCTTCAGGTTCAGTGTCAGTAGAGCAACAACGGCAACGATGGGGCTGCACGCACGATGATGAGCGTGCTCGAGCTCGAATCCGAGCTCGGGAATAAACGGAGGAGCAACGAAGCTCACATTGATGTTGAGGGCGAGCTCGACAGAGGCGGGAAAGCGGCGGTGTCAGCAGATCGACGACGAGTCTGCGCCGTGTCAGTGAGCACTAGGGCGGCCGAAACCGACGAGCACGAGAGCGGCGCTGGGCGTGAGGAGATGGCGTGGCCACGCAGAGCAGCAAGACGTCCGGGCCACGGCGGCCACCACGGCGGAGCCAAACGCCGGCAAGCCATGGCGGCTAGGGTTCTCCTGTTCCCGCTGGAGGAGAGGCCGACGGCCATCAGAGGCGCGGCGGCACCAGAGGGCGGCGGGGACGAGCACCGGGGCTGCCCCGGAGCCACGGCGGGCCGGTGGGGTGGAGGAGGAGCTCCACCACGAGGGAGGCGGCAGGGAGCGGCGCGGCGGAGGTCGCTGGTGCCATGGGCGCGGCGGCACGGCGCGAGGCCGTGGCGCCAGGGGGCGGCCGAGGTGTAGGGGGGGGCGGCGCGGACCTCCTGGGGGCGAGGCGGCCTGGGCGGCCGGCGCTCGCCGGAGTTGGTGGCGGCGGCGTCCAGGAGGGAGGGGGATCGGGAGGGATCGGGTGGGGAGGGAGGCCGAGCGAGATAGAGATGGAGGGGGTCGGCTCGGGCTGATCTAGGGCACCAGGTGGGCTGGGGCGGCCTGGCAGGCCGGCCTGGGCTGGCTGGGCACTAGGCCCAGTTGGCTTGGGCCGCTTTTTTTTTAATCACTTACTTTTAGTTAATTCTTTTAGCTAGCATTATAATTTTGTAAAATATAGGACTGGCTCCAATATTAGTGTTAGGTAATATACAGTGGCTACTTAAAGTTTGAACTGTAAATAAAATCATTCATCATTTTATTTAAATAATTCTTATTTAATTTGGACTTTTTAATCTACTCTTTTATTTGTTTGCATTATTTTATAGCACAATAAATAACAACAACTATACCAACCTGGTCCAGAGATTATTAGTGAATTTATAAAAGTGGTTGGGAAATTTTTGGACAAACTTTAATTGTCACCTAGGTTTTAATATTGCACCCAAGGCATTTCAAGATTTGATTTGAATTCAAATGAAAAGGGTTGGACTTTTTATTGATTCATTATGAACAAGGTCCAAGATCACATTGCTTTTGAATATCACCCAACATGATTATTGAAAGGATCAATGCAAAGGTGATCAAAGTGAAATTAGCAACAATGATTTGACTGTAGCAAAAGGATTACTGTTCCAACAACAGTGATTACTGTTGGGTTACTGTAGCGTGACACCCGGGGTGTTACAATTCATTATGCACCATTCAAAGCCACATACTACAACTTCAAATATTTCTAAATTCATTTGCTATTTTTCATGCATTTAATGGTTTATTTTGAGCTAAATGACCCTGAAATTGTAAAGCACTACCAATTAACTCAGAAAAGGTTGAAACTTGGCATGCTATCATCATTTGACCCACATAACATGTGTGCAAAAGTTGAGAGGGTTACGGAAAAAACTGGATGCACTTTCTGTACAAACTGGACCATCTCTTTTGATGTACGAAGGTTTCAGACGAAAACTCATTTGTTACAAAGGCATTTAATTTTTTTAATTATTTCAACTCAACACTTTTTGTGCATTCATTATGCACCATTCAAAGCCACATACTAAAATTTCAAACATTTCTAAATTCATTTGCTATTTTTCATGCATTTAATTGTTTATTTTGAGCTGAATGACCGTGAAATTGTAAAGCACTACAAATGAACTCAGAAAAGGTTGAAACTTGGCATGGTATCATCATTTGACCCAAATAAGATGTGTGCAAAAGTTGAGAGGGTGACGGCAAAAACTGGATGCACTTCGTGTACAAACTAGACCATCTCTTTCGAAGTACGAGTGTTTCAGAGGAAAACTCATCTCTTACAAAGGCATTTCATTTTTTTTAACTTATTTCAACTCAAGACTTTTTGTGCATTCATTATGCACCATTCAAAGCCACATACTAAAATTTCAAACCTTTATAAATTCATTTGCTATTTTTCATGTATTTAATGATTTATTTTGAGCTAAATGACCCTGAAATTGTAAAGCGCTACAATTGAAATCAGAAAAGGTTGAAACTTGGCATGGTATCATAATTTGACCCACAAAACATGTGTGCAAAAGTTGAGAGGGTTACGGAAAAAAGTGGATGCGTTATGTGTACAAACTGGACCATCTCTTTCGAAGTACAAGGGTTTCAAACGAAAACTCATATGTTACTAAGGCATTTAATTTTTTTTAACTTATTTAAAATGAAGAATTTTTGTGCATTCATTATGCACCATTAAAAGCCACATACTATAATTTTAAACCTTTCTAAATTCATTTTCTATTTTCCATGCATTTAATGGTTTATTTTGAGCTAAATGACCCTGAAATTGTAAAGCACTCCAAATGAACTCAGAAAAGGTTGAAAATTGGCATGGTATCATAATTTGACCCACATAACATGTGTGCAAAATTTGAGAGGGTTACGGCAAAAAACTGGATGCATTTCATGTACAAAATGGACCATCTCTTTCGAAGTTCGAGGGTTTCACACGAAAACTCATATGTTACAAAGGAATTTCATTTTTTTTAACTTATTTCAACTCAAGACTTTTTGTGCATTCAATATGCACCATTCAAAGCCACATACTAAAATTTCAAACATTTCTAAATTCATTTGCTATTTTTCATGCATTTAATTGTTTATTTTGAGCTGAATGACCGTGAAATTGTAAAGCACTACAAATGAACTCAGAAAAGGTTGAAACTTGGCATGGTATCATCATTTGACCCAAATAAGATGTGTGCAAAAGTTGAGAGGGTGACGGCAAAAACTGGATGCACTTCGTGTACAAACTAGACCATCTCTTTCGAAGTACGAGTGTTTCAGAGGAAAACTCATCTCTTACAAAGGCATTTCATTTTTTTTAACTTATTTCAACTCAAGACTTTTTGTGCATTCATTATGCACCATTCAAAGCCACATACTAAAATTTCAAACCTTTATAAATTCATTTGCTATTTTTCATGTATTTAATGATTTATTTTGAGCTAAATGACCCTGAAATTGTAAAGCACTACAAATGAACTCAGAAAAGGTTGAAACTTGGCATGGTATCATGATTTGACCCACAAAACATGTGTGCAAAAGTTGAGAGGGTTACGGAAAAAAGTGGATGCGTTATGTGTACAAACTGGACCATCTCTTTCGAAGTACAAGGGTTTCAAACGAAAACTCATATGTTACTAAGGCATTTAATTTTTTTTAACTTATTTCAACTCAAGACATTTTGTGCATTCATTATACACCATTCAAAGCCACATAATAAAATTTCAAACCTTTCTAAATTCATTTGCTATTTTTCATGCATTTAATGGTTTATTTTGAGCTAAATGACCCTGAAATTGTAAAGCACTACAAATGAACTCAAAAAATGTTCAAACTTGGCTTGGTATCATCATTTGACCCACATAACATGTGTGCAAAAGTTGAGAGGGTTACGGAAAAAACTGGATGCGTTTCGTGTACAAACTGGACCATCTCTTTCGAAGTACAAGGGTTTCAGACGAAAACTCATCTGTTACAAAGGCATTTAATTTTTTTAACTTATTTCAACTCAAGACATTTTTGTGCATTCATTATGCACCATTCAAAGCCATATAATAAAATTTGAAACCTTACTAAATTCATTTGCTATTTTTCATGCATTTAATGGTTTATTTTGAGCTAAATGACCCTAAAATTGTAAACCAGTACAAATGAACTCAGAAAAGGTTGAAACTTGGAATGCTATCATCATTTGATCCATATAACATGTGTGCAAAAGTGGAGAGGGTTACGGAAAAAACTGGATGCATTTCATGTACAAACTGGACCATCTCTTTCGAAGTACGAGGGTTTCAGATGAAAACTCATCTGTTACAAAGGCATTTCATTTTTTTAGCTTATTTCAACTCAAGACTTTTTGTGCATTCATTATGCACCATTCAAAGCCACATACTAAAATTTCAAACCTTGCTAATTCATTTGCTATTACTCATGTATTTAATTGTTTATTTTGAGCTGAATGACCGTGAAATTGTAAAGCACTAAAAATGAACTCAAAAAAGGTTGAAAGTTGGCATGGTATCATAATTTGACCCACATAACATGTGTGCAAAAGTTGAGAGGGTTACGGCCAAAAACTGGATGCATTTCGTGTACAAAATGGACCATCTCTTTCAAAGTACGAGGGTTTCAGAGGAAAACTCATCTGTTACAAAGGCATTTCATTTTTTTTAACTTATTTCAACTCAAGAATTTTTGTGCATTCATTATGCACCATTCAAAGCCACATACTAAAATTTCAAACCTTTCTAAATTCATTTTCTATTTTCCATGCATTTAATGGTTTATTTTGACCTAAATGACCCTGAAATTGTAAAGCGCTACAATTGAACTCAGAAAAGGTTGAAACTTGGCATGGTATCATAATTTGAACCACATAACATGTGTGCAAAAGTTGAGAGGGTTACGAAAAAACTGCATGCATTTCGTGTACAAACTGGACCATCTCCTTCGAAGTACGAGGGTTTCAGACGAAAACTCATTTGTTACAAAGGCATTTCATTTTTTTTAACTTATTTAAAATGAAGAATTTTTGTGCATTCATTATGCACCATTAAAAGCCACATACTAGAATTTTAAACCTTTCTAAATTCATTTTCTATTTTTCATGCATTTAATGGTTTATTTTGTGCTAAATGACCCTGAAATTGTAAAGCACTCCAATTGAACTCAGAAAAGGTTGAAAATTGGCATGGTATCATAATTTGACCCACATAACATGTGTGCAAAATTTGAGAGGGTTACGGAAATAAATGGATGCATTTCATGTACAAAATGGACCATCTCTTTCGAAGTTCGAGGGTTTCACACGAAAACTCATATGTTACAAAGGAATTTCATTTTTTTAACTTATTTCAACTCAAGACTTTTTGTGCATTCAATATGCACCATTCAAAGCCACATACTAAAATTTCAAACATTTCTAACTTCATTTGCTATTTTTCATGCATTTAATTGTTTATTTTGAGCTGAATGACCGTGAAATTGTAAAGCACTACAAATGAACTCAGAAAAGGTTGAAACTTGGCATGGTATCATCATTTGACCCAAATAAGATGTCTGCAAAAGTTGAGAGGGTGACGGAAAAAACTGGATGCACTTCGTGTACAAACTGGACCATCTCTTTCGAAGTACGAGTGTTTCAGAGGAAAAGTCATCTCTTACAAAGGCATTTCATTTTTTTTAACTTATTTCAACTCAAGACTTTTTGTGCATTCATTATTCACCATTCAAAGCCACATACTAAAATTTCAAACCTTTATAAATTCATTTGCTATTTTTCATGTATTTAATGATTTATTTTGAGCTAAATGACCCTGAAATTGTAAAGCACTACAAATGAACTCAGAAAAGGTTGAAACTTGGCATGGTATCATCATTTGACCCACAAAACATGTGTGCAAAAGTTGAGAGGGTTACGGAAAAAAGTGGATGCGTTATGTGTACAAACTGGACCATCTCTTTCGAAGTACAAGGGTTTCAAACGAAAACTCATATGTTACTAAGGCATTTAATTTTTTTTAACTTATTTCAACTCAAGACATTTTGTGCATTCATTATGCACCATTCAAAGCCACATAATAAAATTTCAAACCTTTCTAAATTCATTTGCTATTTTTCATGCATTTAATGGTTTATTTTGAGCTAAATGACCCTGAAATTGTAAAGCACTACAAATGAACTCAAAAAATGTTCAAACTTGGCTTTGTATCATCATTTGACCCACATAACATGTGTGCAAAAGTTGAGAGGGTTACGGAAAAAACTGGATGCATTTCGTGTACAAACTGGACCATCTCTTTCGAAGTACAAGGGTTTCAGACGAAAAATCATCTGTTACAAAGGCATTTAATTTTTTTAACTTATTTCAACTCAAGACATTTTTGTGCATTCATTATGCACCATTCAAAGCCATATAATAAAATTGGAAACCTTACTAAATTCATTTGCTATTTTTCATGCATTTAATGGTTTATTTTGAGCTAAATGACCCTAAAATTGTAAAGCAGTACAAATGAACTCAGAAAAGGTTGAAACTTGGCATGCTATCATCATTTGATCCATATAACATGTGTGCAAAAGTGGAGAGGGTTACGGAAAAAACTGGATGCATTTCATGTACAAACTGGACCATCTCTTTCGAAGTACGAGGGTTTCAGATGAAAACTCATCTGTTACAAAGGCATTTCATTTTTTTAGCTTATTTCAACTCAAGACTTTTTGTGCATTCATTATGCACCATTCAAAGCCACATACTAAAATTTCAAACCTTGCTAATTCATTTGCTATTACTCATGTATTTAATTGTTTATTTTGAGCTGAATGACCGTGAAATTGTAAAGCACTAAAAATGAACTCAAAAAAGGTTGAAAGTTGGCATGGTATCATAATTTGACCCACATAACATGTGTGCAAAAGTTGAGAGGGTTACGGCCAAAAACTGGATGCATTTCGTGTACAAAATGGACCATCTCTTTCAAAGTACGAGGGTTTCAGAGGAAAACTCATTTGTTACAAAGGCATTTCATTTTTTTTAACTTATTTCAACTCAAGAATTTTTGTGCATTCATTATGCACCATTCAAAGCCACATACTAAAATTTCAAACCTTTCTAAATTCATTTTCTATTTTCCATGCATTTAATGGTTTATTTTGACCTAAATGACCCTGAAATTGTAAAGCGCTACAATTGAACTCAGAAAAGGTTGAAACTTGGCATGGTATCATAATTTGACCCACATAACATGTGTGCAAAAGTTGAGAGGGTTACGAAAAAACTGCATGCATTTCGTGTACAAACTGGACCATCTCCTTCGACGTACGAGGGTTTCAGACGAAAACTCATTTGTTACAAAGGCATTTCATTTTTTTTAACTTATTTAAAATGAAGAATTTTTGTGCATTCATTATGCACCATTAAAAGCCACATACTAGAATTTTAAACCTTTCTAAATTCATTTTCTATTTTTCATGCATTTAATGGTTTATTTTGTGCTAAATGACCCTGAAATTGTAAAGCACTCCAATTGAACTCAGAAAAGGTTGAAAATTGGCATGGTATCATAATTTGACCCACATAACATGTGTGCAAAATTTGAGAGGGTTACGGAAAAAAATGGATGCATTTCATGTACAAAATGGACCATCTCTTTCGAAGTTCGAGGGTTTCACACGAAAACTCATATGTTACAAAGGAATTTCATTTTTTTAACTTATTTCAACTCAAGACTTTTTGTGCATTCAATATGCACCATTCAAAGCCACATACTAAAATTTCAAACATTTCTAACTTCATTTGCTATTTTTCATGCATTTAATTGTTTATTTTGAGCTGAATGACCGTGAAATTGTAAAGCACTACAAATGAACTCAGAAAAGGTTGAAACTTGGCATGGTATCATCATTTGACCCAAATAAGATGTCTGCAAAAGTTGAGAGGGTGACGGAAAAAACTGGATGCACTTCGTGTACAAACTGGACCATCTCTTTCGAAGTACGAGTGTTTCAGAGGAAAACTCATCTCTTACAAAGGCATTTCATTTTTTTTAACTTATTTCAACTCAAGACTTTTTGTGCATTCATTATTCACCATTCAAAGCCACATACTAAAATTTCAAACCTTTATAAATTCATTTGCTATTTTTCATGTATTTAATGATTTATTTTGAGCTAAATGACCCTGAAATTGTAAAGCACTACAAATGAACTCAGAAAAGGTTGAAACTTGGCATGGTATCATCATTTGACCCACAAAACATGTGTGCAAAAGTTGAGAGGGTTACGGAAAAAAGTGGATGCGTTATGTGTACAAACTGGACCATCTCTTTCGAAGTACAAGGGTTTCAAACGAAAACTCATATGTTACTAAGGCATTTAATTTTTTTTAACTTATTTCAACTCAAGACATTTTGTGCATTCATTATGCACCATTCAAAGCCACATAATAAAATTTCAAACCTTTCTAAATTCATTTGCTATTTTTCATGCATTTAATGGTTTATTTTGAGCTAAATGACCCTGAAATTGTAAAGCACTACAAATGAACTCAAAAAATGTTCAAACTTGGCTTTGTATCATCATTTGACCCACATAACATGTGTGCAAAAGTTGAGAGGGTTACGGAAAAAACTGGATGCATTTCGTGTACAAACTGGACCATCTCTTTCGAAGTACAAGGGTTTCAGACGAAAAATCATCTGTTACAAAGGCATTTAATTTTTTTAACTTATTTCAACTCAAGACATTTTTGTGCATTCATTATGCACCATTCAAAGCCATATAATAAAATTGGAAACCTTACTAAATTCATTTGCTATTTTTCATGCATTTAATGGTTTATTTTGAGCTAAATGACCCTAAAATTGTAAAGCAGTACAAATGAACTCAGAAAAGGTTGAAACTTGGCATGCTATCATCATTTGATCCATATAACATGTGTGCAAAAGTGGAGAGGGTTACGGAAAAAACTGGATGCATTTCATGTACAAACTGGACCATCTCTTTCGAAGTACGAGGGTTTCAGATGAAAACTCATCTGTTACAAAGGCATTTCATTTTTTTAGCTTATTTCAACTCAAGACTTTTTGTGCATTCATTATGCACCATTCAAAGCCACATACTAAAATTTCAAACCTTGCTAATTCATTTGCTATTACTCATGTATTTAATTGTTTATTTTGAGCTGAATGACCGTGAAATTGTAAAGCACTAAAAATGAACTCAAAAAAGGTTGAAAGTTGGCATGGTATCATAATTTGACCCACATAACATGTGTGCAAAAGTTGAGAGGGTTACGGCCAAAAACTGGATGCATTTCGTGTACAAAATGGACCATCTCTTTCAAAGTACGAGGGTTTCAGAGGAAAACTCATTTGTTACAAAGGCATTTCATTTTTTTTAACTTATTTCAACTCAAGAATTTTTGTGCATTCATTATGCACCATTCAAAGCCACATACTAAAATTTCAAACCTTTCTAAATTCATTTTCTATTTTCCATGCATTTAATGGTTTATTTTGACCTAAATGACCCTGAAATTGTAAAGCGCTACAATTGAACTCAGAAAAGGTTGAAACTTGGCATGGTATCATAATTTGACCCACATAACATGTGTGCAAAAGTTGAGAGGGTTACGAAAAAACTGCATGCATTTCGTGTACAAACTGGACCATCTCCTTCGAAGTACGAGGGTTTCAGACGAAAACTCATTTGTTACAAAGGCATTTCATTTTTTTTAACTTATTTAAAATGAAGAATTTTTGTGCATTCATTATGCACCATTAAAAGCCACATACTAGAATTTTAAACCTTTCTAAATTCATTTTCTATTTTTCATGCATTTAATGGTTTATTTTGTGCTAAATGACCCTGAAATTGTAAAGCACTCCAATTGAACTCAGAAAAGGTTGAAAATTGGCATGGTATCATAATTTGACCCACATAACATGTGTGCAAAATTTGAGAGGGTTACGGAAAAAAATGGATGCATTTCATGTACAAAATGGACCATCTCTTTCGAAGTTCGAGGGTTTCACACGAAAACTCATATGTTACAAAGGAATTTCATTTTTTTAACTTATTTCAACTCAAGACTTTTTGTGCATTCAATATGCACCATTCAAAGCCACATACTAAAATTTCAAACATTTCTAACTTCATTTGCTATTTTTCATGCATTTAATTGTTTATTTTGAGCTGAATGACCGTGAAATTGTAAAGCACTACAAATGAACTCAGAAAAGGTTGAAACTTGGCATGGTATCATCATTTGACCCAAATAAGATGTCTGCAAAAGTTGAGAGGGTGACGGAAAAAACTGGATGCACTTCGTGTACAAACTGGACCATCTCTTTCGAAGTACGAGTGTTTCAGAGGAAAACTCATCTCTTACAAAGGCATTTCATTTTTTTTAACTTATTTCAACTCAAGACTTTTTGTGCATTCATTATTCACCATTCAAAGCCACATACTAAAATTTCAAACCTTTATAAATTCATTTGCTATTTTTCATGTATTTAATGATTTATTTTGAGCTAAATGACCCTGAAATTGTAAAGCACTACAAATGAACTCAGAAAAGGTTGAAACTTGGCATGGTATCATCATTTGACCCACAAAACATGTGTGCAAAAGTTGAGAGGGTTACGGAAAAAAGTGGATGCGTTATGTGTACAAACTGGACCATCTCTTTCGAAGTACAAGGGTTTCAAACGAAAACTCATATGTTACTAAGGCATTTAATTTTTTTTAACTTATTTCAACTCAAGATATTTTGTGCATTCATTATGCACCATTCAAAGCCACATAATAAAATTTCAAACCTTTCTAAATTCATTTGCTATTTTTCATGCATTTAATGGTTTATTTTGAGCTAAATGACCCTGAAATTGTAAAGCACTACAAATGAACTCAAAAAATGTTCAAACTTGGCTTTGTATCATCATTTGACCCACATAACATGTGTGCAAAAGTTGAGAGGGTTACGGAAAAAACTGGATGCATTTTGTGTACAAACTGGACCATCTCTTTCGAAGTACAAGGGTTTCAGACGAAAAATCATCTGTTACAAAGGCATTTAATTTTTTTAACTTATTTCAACTCAAGACATTTTTGTGCATTCATTATGCACCATTCAAAGCCATATAATAAAATTTGAAACCTTACTAAATTCATTTGCTATTTTTCATGCATTTAATGGTTTATTTTGAGCTAAATGACCCTAAAATTGTAAAGCAGTACAAATGAACTCAGAAAAGGTTGAAACTTGGCATGCTATCATCATTTGATCCATATAACATGTGTGCAAAAGTGGAGAGGGTTACGGAAAAAACTGGATGCATTTCATGTACAAACTGGACCATCTCTTTCGAAGTACGAGGGTTTCAGATGAAAACTCATCTGTTACAAAGGCATTTCATTTTTTTAGCTTATTTAAACTCAAGACTTTTTGTGCATTCATTATGCACCATTCAAAGCCACATACTAAAATTTCAAACCTTGCTAATTTATTTGCTATTACACATGTATTTAATTGTTTATTTTGAGCTGAATGACCGTGAAATTGTAAAGCACTAAAAATGAACTCAAAAAAGGTAGAAAGTTGGCATGGTATCATAATTTGACCCACATAACATGTGTGCAAAAGTTGAGAGGGTTACGGCCAAAAACTGGATGCATTTCGTGTACAAAATGGACCATCTCTTTCAAAGTACGAGGGGTTCAGAGGAAAACTCATCTGTTACAAAGGCATTTCATTTGTTTTAACTTATTTCAACTCAAGAATTTTTGTGCATTCATTATGCACCATTCAAATCCACATACTAAAATTTCAAACCTTTCTAAATTCATTTTCTATTTTCCATGCATTTAATGGTTTATTTTGACCTAAATGACCCTGAAATTGTAAAGCGCTACAATTGAACTCAGAAAAGGTTGAAACTTGGCATGGTATCATAATTTGACCCACATAACATGTGTGCAAAAGTTGAGAGGGTTACAAAAAAACTGCATGCATTTCGTGTGCAAACTGGACCATCTCCTTCGAAGTACGAGGGTTTCAGACGAAAACTCATCTGTTACAAAGGCATTTCATTTTTTTTACCTTATTTAAAATGAAGAATTTTTGTGCATTCATTATGCACCATTAAAAGCCACATACTAGAATTTTAAACCTTTCTAAATTCATTTTCTATTTTTCATGCATTTAATGGTTTATTTTGTGCTAAATGACCCTGAAATTGTAAAGCACTCCAATTGAACTCAGAAAAGGTTGAAAATTGGCATGGTATCATAATTTGACCCACATAACATGTGTGCAAAATTTGAGAGGGTTACGGAAAAAAATGGATGCATTTCATGTACAAAATGGACCATCTCTTTCGAAGTTCGAGGGTTTCACACGAAAACTCATATGTTACAAAGGAATTTCATTTTTTTAACTTATTTCAACTCAAGACTTTTTGTGCATTCAATATGCACCATTCAAAGCCAGATACTAAAATTTCAAACATTTCTAACTTCATTTGCTATTTTTCATGCATTTAATTGTTTATATTGAGCTGAATGACCGTGAAATTGTAAAGCACTACAAATGAACTCAGAAAAGGTTGAAACTTGGCATGGTATCATCATTTGACCCAAATAAGATGTGTGCAAAAGGTGAGAGGGTGACGGAAAAAACTGGATGCACTTCGTGTACAAACTGGACCATCTCTTTCGAAGTACGAGTGTTTCAGAGGAAAACTCATCTCTTACAAAGGCATTTCATTTTTTTAACTTATTTCAACTCAAGACTTTTTGTGCATTCATTATGCACCATTCAAAGCCACATACTACAATTTCAAACGTTTATAAATTCATTTGCTATTTTTCATGTATTTAATGATTTATTTTGAGCTAAATGACCCTGAAATTGTAAAGCACTACAAATGAACTCAGAAAAGGTTGAAACTTGGCATGGTATCATCATTTGACCCACAAAACATGTGTGCAAAAGTTGAGAGGGTTACGGAAAAAAGTGGATGCGTTATGTGTACAAACTGGACCATCTCTTTCGAAGTACAAGGGTTTCAAACGAAAACTCATATGTTACTAAGGCATTTAATTTTTTTTAACTTATTTCAACTCAAGACATTTTGTGCATTCATTATGCACCATTCAAAGCCACATAATAAAATTTCAAACCTTTCTAAATTCAGTTGCTATTTTTCATGCATTTAATGGTTTATTTTGAGCTAAATGACCCTGAAATTGTAAAGCACTACAAATGAACTCAAAAAATGTTCAAACTTGGCTTTGTATCATCATTTGACCCACATAACATGTGTGCAAAAGTTGAGAGGGTTACGGAAAAAACTGGATGCGTTTCGTGTACAAACTGGACCATCTCTTTCGAAGTACAAGGGTTTCAGACGAAAAATCATCTGTTACAAAGGCATTTAATTTTTTTAACTTATTTCAACTCAAGACTTTTTGTGCATTCATTATGCACCATTCAAAGCCACATACTACAACTTCAAATATTTCTAAATTCATTTGCTATTTTTCATGCATTTAATGGTTTATTTTGACCTAAATGACCCTAAAATTGTAAAGCACTACCAATTAACTCAGAAAAGGTTGAAACTTGGCATGCTATCATCATTTGACCCACATAACATGTGTGCAAAAGTTGAGAGGGTTACGGAAAAAACTGGATGCACTTTCTGTACAAACTGGACCATCTCTTTTGATGTACGAAGGTTTGAGACGAAAACTCATTTGTTACAAAGGCATTTAATTTTTTTAATTATTTCAACTCAACACTTTTTGTGCATTCATTATGCACCATTCAAAGCCACATACTAAAATTTCAAACCTTTCTAATTCATTTGCTATTACTCATGCATTTAATTGTTTATTTTGAGCTGAATGACCGTGAAATTGTAAAGCACTAAAAATGAACTCAAAAAAGGTTGAAAGTTGGCATGGTATCATAATTTGACCCACATAACATGTGTGCAAAAGTTGAGAGGGTTACGGCCAAAAACTGGATACATTTCGTGTACAAAATGGACCATCTCTTTCGAAATACGAGGGTTTCAGAGGAAAACTCATCTGTTACAAAGGCATTTCATTTTTTTAACTTATTTCAACTCTAGAATTTTTATGCATTCATTATGCACCATTCAAAGCCACATAATAAAATTTCAAACCTTTCTAAATTCATTTTCTATTTTCCATGCATTTAATGGTTTATTTTGACCTAAATGACCCTGAAATTGTGAAGCGCTACAATTGAAATCAGAAAAGGTTGAAACTTGGCATGGTATCATAATTTGACCCACATAACATGTGTGCAAAAGTTGAGAGGGTTACGAAAAAACTGGATGCATTTCGTGTACAAACTGGACCATCTCCTTCGAAGTACGAGGGTTTCAGACGAAAACTCATATGTTACAAAGGAATTTCATTTTTTTAACTTATTTCAACTCAAGACTTTTTGTGCATTCAATATGCACCATTCAAAGCCAGATACTAAAATTTCAAACATTTCTAACTTCATTTGCTATTTTTCATGCATTTAATTGTTTATATTGAGCTGAATGACCGTGAAATTGTAAAGCACTACAAATGAACTCAGAAAAGGTTGAAACTTGGCATGGTATCATCATTTGACCCAAATAAGATGTGTGCAAAAGTTGAGAGGGTGACGGAAAAAACTGGATGCACTTCGTGTACAAACTGGACCATCTCTTTCGAAGTACGAGTGTTTCAGAGGAAAACTCATCTCTTACAAAGGCATTTCATTTTTTTAACTTATTTCAACTCAAGACTTTTTGTGCATTCATTATGCACCATTCAAAGCCACATACTACAATTTCAAACGTTTATAAATTCATTTGCTATTTTTCATGTATTTAATGATTTATTTTGAGCTAAATGACCCTGAAATTGTAAAGCACTACAAATGAACTCAGAAAAGGTTGAAACTTGGCATGGTATCATCATTTGACCCACAAAACATGTGTGCAAAAGTTGAGAGGGTTACGGAAAAAAGTGGATGCGTTATGTGTACAAACTGGACCATCTCTTTCGAAGTACAAGGGTTTCAAACGAAAACTCATATGTTACTAAGGCATTTAATTTTTTTTAACTTATTTCAACTCAAGACATTTTGTGCATTCATTATGCACCATTCAAAGCCACATAATAAAATTTCAAACCTTTCTAAATTCAGTTGCTATTTTTCATGCATTTAATGGTTTATTTTGAGCTAAATGACCCTGAAATTGTAAAGCACTACAAATGAACTCAAAAAATGTTCAAACTTGGCTTTGTATCATCATTTGACCCACATAACATGTGTGCAAAAGTTGAGAGGGTTACGGAAAAAACTGGATGCGTTTCGTGTACAAACTGGACCATCTCTTTCGAAGTACAAGGGTTTCAGACGAAAAATCATCTGTTACAAAGGCATTTAATTTTTTTAACTTATTTCAACTCAAGACTTTTTGTGCATTCATTATGCACCATTCAAAGCCACATACTACAACTTCAAATATTTCTAAATTCATTTGCTATTTTTCATGCATTTAATGGTTTATTTTGACCTAAATGACCCTAAAATTGTAAAGCACTACCAATTAACTCAGAAAAGGTTGAAACTTGGCATGCTATCATCATTTGACCCACATAACATGTGTGCAAAAGTTGAGAGGGTTACGGAAAAAACTGGATGCACTTTCTGTACAAACTGGACCATCTCTTTTGATGTACGAAGGTTTGAGACGAAAACTCATTTGTTACAAAGGCATTTAATTTTTTTAATTATTTCAACTCAACACTTTTTGTGCATTCATTATGCACCATTCAAAGCCACATACTAAAATTTCAAACCTTTCTAATTCATTTGCTATTACTCATGCATTTAATTGTTTATTTTGAGCTGAATGACCGTGAAATTGTAAAGCACTAAAAATGAACTCAAAAAAGGTTGAAAGTTGGCATGGTATCATAATTTGACCCACATAACATGTGTGCAAAAGTTGAGAGGGTTACGGCCAAAAACTGGATACATTTCGTGTACAAAATGGACCATCTCTTTCGAAATACGAGGGTTTCAGAGGAAAACTCATCTGTTACAAAGGCATTTCATTTTTTTAACTTATTTCAACTCTAGAATTTTTATGCATTCATTATGCACCATTCAAAGCCACATAATAAAATTTCAAACCTTTCTAAATTCATTTTCTATTTTCCATGCATTTAATGGTTTATTTTGACCTAAATGACCCTGAAATTGTGAAGCGCTACAATTGAAATCAGAAAAGGTTGAAACTTGGCATGGTATCATAATTTGACCCACATAACATGTGTGCAAAAGTTGAGAGGGTTACGAAAAAACTGGATGCATTTCGTGTACAAACTGGACCATCTCCTTCGAAGTACGAGGGTTTCAGACGAAAACTCATCTGTTACAAAGGCATTTCATTTTTTTTAACTTATTTAAAATGAAGAATTTTTGTGCATTCATTATGCACCATTAAAAGCCACATACTACAATTTTAAACCTTTCTAAATTCATTTTCTATTTTCCATGCATTTAATGGTTTATTTTGAGCTAAATGACCCTGAAATTGTAAAGCACTCCAAATGAACTCAGAAAAGGTTGAAAATTGGCATGGTATCATAATTTGACCCACATAACATGTGTGCAAAATTTGAGAGGGTTACGGCAAAAACTGGATGCATTTCATGTACAAAATGGACCATCTCTTTCGAAGTTCGAGGGTTTCACACGAAAACTCATATGTTACAAAGGAATTTCATTTTTTTAACTTATTTCAACTCAAGACTTTTTGTGCATTCAATATGCACCATTCAAAGCCACATACTAAAATTTCAAACATTTCTAAATTCATTTGCTATTTTTCATGCATTTAATTGTTTATTTTGAGCTGAATGACCGTGAAATTGTAAAGCACTACAAATGAACTCAGAAAAGGTTGAAACTTGGCATGGTATCATCATTTGACCCAAATAAGATGTGTGCAAAAGTTGAGAGGGTGACGGAAAAAACTGGATGCACTTCGTGTACAAACTAGACCATCTCTTTCGAAGTACGAGTGTTTCAGAGGAAAACTCATCTCTTACAAAGGCATTTCATTTTTTTTTAACTTATTTCAACTCAAGACTTTTTGTGCATTCATTATGCACCATTCAAAGCCACATACTAAAATTTCAAACCTTTATAAATTCATTTGCTATTTTTCATGTATTTAATGATTTATTTTGAGCTAAATGACCCTGAAATTGTAAAGCACTACAAATGAACTCAGAAAAGGTTGAAACTTGGCATGGTATCATCATTTGACCCACAAAACATGTGTGCAAAAGTTGAGAGGGTTACGGAAAAAATTGGATGCGTTATGTGTACAAACTGGACCATCTCTTTCGAAGTACAAGGGTTTCAGACGAAAACTCATATGTTACTAAGGCATTTAATTTTTTTTAACTTATTTCAACTCAAGACTTTTTGTGCATTCATTATGCACCATTCAAAGCCACATAATAAAATTTCAAACCTTTCTAAATTCATTTGCTATTTTTCATGCATTTAATGGTTTATTTTGAGCTAAATGACCCTGAAATTGTAAAGCACTACAAATGAACTCAAAAAATGTTCAAACTTGGCTTGGTATCATCATTTGACCCACATAACATGTGTGCAAAAGTTGAGAGGGTTACGGAAAAAACTGGATGCGTTTCGTGTACAAACTAGACCATCTCTTTCGAAGTACAAGGGTTTCAGACGAAAACTCATCTGTTACAAAGGCATATAATTTTTTTAACTTATTTCAACTCAAGACTTTTTGTGCATTCATTATGCACCATTCAAAGCCACATAAGAAAATTTCAAACCTTACTAAATTCATTTGCTATTTTTCATGCATTTAATGGTTTATTTTGAGCTAAATGACCCTGAAATTGTAGAGCAGTACAAATGAACTCAGAAAAGGTTGAAAATTTGTATGGTATGATTATTTGACCCACATAACTTGTGTGCAAAATATGAGAGGGTTACTGCAAAAACTGGATGCACTTTCTGTACAAAATGGACCATCTCTTTTGAAGTACGAGGGTTTCAGACGAAAACTCATCTGTTACAAAGGCATTTAAATTTTTTAAACTTGTTTCAACTCAAGACTTTCTATACATTCAATATGCACCATTCAAAGCCACATACTACAACTTCAGACCTTTCTCAAGTCATTTGCTATTTTTCATGCATTTAATGGTTTATTTTGAGCTAAATTACCCTAAAATTGTAAAGCAGTACAAATGAACTCAGAAAGGTTGAAACTTGGCATGCTATCATCATTTGATCCATATAACATGTGTGCAAAAGTTGAGAGGGTTACGGAAAAAACTGGATGCATTTCATGTACAAACTGGACCATCTCTTTCGAAGTACGAGGGTTTCGGATGAAAACTCATCTGTTACAAAGGCATTTCATTTTTTTAACTTATTTCAACTCAAGACTTTCTATGCATTCATTATGCACCATTCAAAGCCACATACTAAAATTTCAAACCTTTCTAAATTCATTTTCTATTTTTCATGCATTTAATGGTTTATTTTGAGCTAAATGACCCTGAAATTGTAAAGCACTACTAATGAATTCAGAAAAGGTTGAAACTTGGCATTGTATGATCATTTGTCCGACATACCATGTGTGCAAAAGTTGAGAGGGTTACGGCAAAAACTGGATGGACTTTCTGTACAAACTGGACCATCTCTTTCAAAGTACGAAGGTTTCATTCGAAAACTCATCTGTTACAAAGGCATTTCATTTTTTTAACTTATTTCTACTCAAGAATTTTTGTGCATTCAATATGCACCCTTCAAAGCCACATACTAAAATTTCAAACATTTCTAAATTCATTTGCTATTTTTCATGCATTTAATGGTTTATTTTGAGCTGAATGACCGTGAAATTGTAAAGCACTACAAATGAACTCAGAAAAGGTTGAAAGTTGGCATGGTGTCATAATTTGACCCACATAACATGTGTGTAAAAGTTGAGACGGTTATGGAAAAAACTGGATACACTTTCTGTACAAACTTGACCATCTCTTTCAAAGTACGAGAGTTACAGACGAAAACTCATCTGTTACAAAGGCATTTCATATTTTTTGAACTTATTTCAACTCAAGACTTTTTGTGCATTAATTATGCACCATTCAAAGACAAATACTAAAATTTCAAACCTTTCTAATTCATTTGCTATTTCTCATGCATTTAATGTTGTATTTTGAGCTGAAGGACCGTGAAAATGTAAAGCACTACAAATGAACTCAGAAAAGGTTGAAAGTTGGCATGGTGTCATAATTTGACCCACATAACATGTGTGCAAAAGTTGAGAGGTTTATGGCAAAAACTTGATGCATTTCGTGTACAAAATGAACCATCCCTTTCGAAGTACGAGGGTTTCAGACGAAAACTCATCTGTTACAAAGGCATTTCATTTTTTAAACTTATTTCAACTCAAGAATTTTTGTGCATTCATTATGCACCATTCAAAGCCACATACTAAAATTTCAAACCTTTCTAAATTCATTTTCTATTTTCCATGCATTTAATGGTTTATTTTGAGATAAATGACCCTGAAATTGTAAAGCGCTACAAATGAACTCAGAAAAGATTGAAACTTGGCATGGTATCACAATTTGACCCACATAACATGTGTGCAAAAGTTGAGAGGGTTACGAAAAAACTGGATCCATTTCGTGTACAAACTGGACCATCTCCTTCGAAGTACGAGGGTTTCAGACGAAAACTCATCTGTTACAAAGGCATTTCATTTTTTTAAACTTATTTAAAATCAAGACTTTTTGTGCATTCATTATGCACCATTAAAAGCCACATACTACCATTTTAAACCTTTCTAAATTCATTTTCAATTTTCCATGCATTTAATGGTTTATTTTGAGCTAAATGACCCTGAAATTGTAAAGCACTACAAATGAACTCAGAAAAGGTTGAAAATTGGCATGGTATCATAATTTGACCCACATAACATGTGTGCAACATTTGAGAGGGTTGCGGCAAAAACCAGATGCATTTCGTGTAAAAAATGGACCATCTCTTTCGAAGTTCGAGGGTTTCACACGAAAACTCATATGTTACAAAGGAATTTTATTTTTTTTACTTATTTCAACTCAAGACTTTTTGTGCATTCATTATGCACCATTCAAAGCCACATACTACAATTTTAAACCTTTCTAAATTCATTTTCTATTTTCCATGCATTTAATGGTTTCTTTTGAGCTAAATGACCCTGAAATTGTAAAGCACTACAAATGAACTCAGAAAAGGTTGAAACTTGGCATGGTATCATCATTTGACCCACATAACATGTGTGCAAAAGTAGAGAGGGTTACGAAAAAACTGGATGCATTTCGTGTACAAACTGGACCATCTCCTTCGAAGTACGAGGGTTTCAGACGAAAACTCATCTGTTACAAAGGCATTTCATTTTTTTTAACCTTATTTCAACTCAAGAATTTTTGTGCATTCATTATGCACCATTATAAGCCACATACTAAAATTTCAAACCTTTCTAAATTCATTTGTTATTTTTCATGCATTTAATGGTTTATTTTGAGCTAAATGACCCTAAAATTGTAAAGCACTAGAACTCAGAAAATGTTGAAAGTTGGCATGGTATCTTAATTTGACCCACATAACATGTGTGCAAAAGTTGAGAGGGTTACGGAAAAAACTTGATGCATTTCGTGTACAAAATGGACCATCTCTTTCGAAGTACGAGGGTTTCAGAGGAAAACTCATCTGTTACAAAGGAATTTCAGTTTTTTAACTTATTTCAACTCAAGACATTTTGTGCATTCATTATGCACCATTCAAATCCACATTCGAAAATTTCAAACCTTTCTAAATTTATTTGCTATTTTTCATGTATTGAATGATTTATTTTGAGCTAAATGACCTTGAATTGTAAAGCACTACAAATGAACTAATAAAAGGTTGAAAATTGGAATTGTATCATCATTTGACCCACATAACATGTGTGCAAAAGTTGACAGGGTTACGGCAAAAACTGGATGCACTTTCTGTACAAACTGGACCATCTCTTTCGAAGTACGAGGGTTTCACACGAAATCTCATCTGTTACAAAGGCATTTCATTTTTTTAACTTATTTCAACTCAAGACTTTTTGTGCATTCATTATGAACCATTCAAAGCCACATACTAAAATTTCAAACTTTCTAAATTCATTTGCTATTTTTCATGTATTTAATGATTTATTTTGAGCTAAAATACCCTGAAATTGTAAAGCACTACAAATGAACTCAGAAAAGGATGAAACTTGGCATGGTATCATCATTTGACCCACAAAACATGTGTGCAAAAGTTGAGAGGGTTACGGGAAAAACTGGATGCGTTTCGTGTACAAACTGGACCATCTCTTTCGAAGTACAAGGGTTTCAGACGAAAACTCATCTGTTACAAAGGCATTTAATTTTTTTAACTTATTTCAACTCAAGACTTTTTGTGCATTCATTATGCACCATTCAAAGCCGCATAATAAAATTTCAAACCTTTCTAAATTCATTTGCTATTTTTCATGCATTTAATAGTTTATTTTGAGTAAATGACCCTGAAATTGTAAAGCACTACAAATGAACTCAAAAAATGTTCAAACTTGGCTTGGTATCATCATTTGACCCACATAACATGTGTGCAAAAGCTGAGAGAGTTACGGAAAAAACTGGATGCGTTTCGTGTACAAACTGGACAATCTCTTTCGAAGTACAAGGGTTTCACACGAAAACTCATCTGTTACAAAGGCATTTAATTTTTTTAACTTATTTCAACTCAAGACTTTTTGTGCATTCATTATGCACCATTCAAAGCCACATAATAAAATTTCGAACCTTACTAAATTCATTTGCTATTTTTCATGCATTTAATGGTTTATTTTGAGCTAAATGACCCTGAAATTGTAAAGCACTACATATGAACTCAGAAAAGGTTGAAACTTGGTATGGTATGATTATTTGACCCATATAGCTTGTGTGAAAAATATGAGAGGGTTACGGCAAAAACTGGATGCACTTTCTGTACAAACTGGACCATCTCTTTTTAAGTACGAGGGTTTCAGACGAAAACTCATCTGTTACAAAGGCATTAAAATTTTTTAAACTTATTTCAACTCAAGACTTTTTATGCATTCATTATGCACCATTCAAAGCCACATGTAACACCCTCACTGTCAGTGAACAGTAATCACTGTTACTGTTCATTACTACTGTTGAAAACTTTTATTTGATCAACTTGGACCAGTTCAAATTCAATTTCCACTTTGTTATTCTTGAATGCATGGTGATCATGGACCTTGGTCATGACGAATCAAACCAATACCTAGCTCAATTCAAATGACCTTTGAATTGAAATCCATTTAAATCTTCAAATGCCTTTGGTGGATTATTACAAACCAAAGTGCAAAATCAACTTACTCCAAAAATTGTGAAACTACTTTTATTAAATCCTAAATATTCAGTGGGTCATGTCCCACCTAGTTGGAGATTTTATTAATCTATAAGTATTTCTAAACAAATCAACACAGTGGATAAAAACCCTAATTAAATCATTTAATATTTAATAGAAATATTAAATGACTTTTAAAGGTGCCCAAAACTTTTTGTGGCACTGGCCCAAGTTGCAACATTAATTATGGACCCCATTAAACATTTTACAAAAATGCCATAGTGATCAAAATAAATGCCAACAGAAAATATCAGAAAAGTAAAAGAAAATAAAAATAAAAACCTAGCTAACCCCTCCCCCACGGGCGTAGCCCACCCCTCCCCTCCCCTCCCACTGGGCCGGCCCACCCACCGTCCACCCCGGGCCAACCAGGCCTACCGCCCCCAGCTCGCTAGCCCCGGCCGAGCCACCCCTCCCCGTCGTCTCTGTCCTTCGGCTGCGTGGAGGAGATCCACCATGGCCACGCCGACGCCCCCCCCCTCCGTGTCAGCCATCCCGGCTGCCGGCGTGAGGGATAAGAACCCCCTCTCTCTCTGTCCAACCCTAGGCCACCCCCCTCAGATCCCCTTCCCCCCCGTCGCCTTCCTCCCTCCCCCGACAGGAGCACCCCGAGGAGGAGCTTCGCCGCTGCGCTTCCCCCTGGTCCACGGCGCCACGCAAGCTCGCCCGCAGCTCCGGCGCCCCCTCGTCGCCCGGCTCGCGCCACCGCCACCTCTACGCCTCCTCTCGCGCCGCAGCAACCCCCCTCCCCCTCGTGAGTGCACCCCCTCCCCCATGCTCTGGCCGCCGGCGACCATGGCTGGCGCGGCCAGCCCCTCCTCCCCTTGCAGCTCCAGCCGCCGCATAACGGACACGCTGCGTCGCCCCCCCATCCCTTTTATTTCTTCCGCCCGTGCCCCGATGGCTGGTTCGCCGGAGGCGCGCCGTGCCCCACCCCGCTCATCGCCGGCATGGGATGTCGAGAGCAAGCCGTGGCCTGGCCACGGGCTAATTGCCAGGGGATTAGCCCCCTAATCCCTGTTTAAAAAAAAGGGGGAAATATATTAGCTTCTAATCTATTTATTAGAAAATAAAAGAAAATGTTAAAAAAAATGTATCAATGACACATGGGCCCTACTAGTAGTTAGTTTAATTAAAATGATTAGTTATTTAACTAGTGAATGACAGGTGGGCCATCCCCCTGATTATTAGTTTGATAAAATGCGATTTAATTAATAAGTCACTGACCAGTGGGACCCACTGGTCAGTATTAAAATTAATATAATTTATATTGAATAAATAATAAAAGAAAATAGTAATTGATTTATAAATGATTTAAAAATTGATAAAACTTTAAAATCAATATCTTTTAAACCGTAACTCGGATCAAAAAACTTTGTACATCAAAATTGATCAGAAAAATGTAACGAATACGGATACGATATCCGTATGCCTATCAAACCCCTCTAACACAACGAACATCGAACCGTCCCCCTCCGGACCGGCGGTCCGATAAATTGTCCGGTACTGTTAGAGTGCCTGGATGAATTTATTCCGAACACGAATGTTTCTCGGAATAGTTCAACTAGCACGGATACACCCCCCTTATGCTTGTCCGGTACCCACGACACCTCCGGCTTGATCCTTCCCCTCCGGACACCCTGTCCGGTAATCATCCGGAGCCGGTAGTTCATCCTCGGATGAATTTCCGTTCCGAGCAATGTGCATTGCACTGCGTTAGAACACCGTTAACATTTCATCTATCATGTCATGCATCTGTTTGTATATGCTTGCTGTGTATTTATTCTTTCCTCCCCCCCTTAATCTCCGGTAGACCCCGTTGCTGCCGTCGACTACACCGCTGCTGAGTACGACTACTTCGTCGACGACCCTAACCCTACCGTCGAGCTTCCAGGCAAGAAGAGCCATTCTCTTCCCCAGATATCGCCTATCTTTCTGTACTTTTCTTGCACTAGGCATTGTTACTGCTGCTGCTACGAATACATTCCTATTCTATTGCATAGCCTTTTTTTGTCGCCCCTTGATGTACCTTTCTTATCCTATGCGGGCTATTATAATTATGCATATATTCAGCAGTGAACCCTGCGCATTGTTAGCTAGGACTAGATAGCGGGTCGTGATCACTCAGGGGAGTGAACGCAGGTACAAATATTATAGCTGCACAGGTACGGTACAATGTAGACACCGTCTAAGGCCCATATCTGGGTTATGCCTAGTCACCTCAAGTGTGAGCTACCAAGGAGTAATCCTTGTACTCCACTCGAGGCTGACTTTTGTCTTACCGCCATAGGGTCCTGAACGGCGATTGTCCTTCAGGTGAGAAGTCGGGCGACCAACGGTGCCCGCGAGAGGTATTGTGACGGGACGACAGGGAGGGTACGACCAGTGTACCGGTGTGCTTGGCCCCTGATCGTTGGCCGCGAGAGTTACCAAACTACGAAAATCGAGCTCCTCCATGAACACACGCGAGACAAGGTAAGGAGACGGTTCACCTTGTTGGTAACCACAGTGACTTGGTGGGACGACGGGGCAGGCACCGATGTACTGGTGGTCCTGGCTACTGTCGTTGTCCGTGGGTCAGTTAAGTCGAGGCAACGATAACGGTTGTCACGCAGGTTAATTAAAATGCTAAAGGGTTCAATGAATGTCTTGAGTTGGCTATATGCCATGTACGCACTACCTACCCGTGGGAATTACGAGTTTATGGGCTCCTCTGCTTCGTAGTGTCGTCCGAGGACTCTTCAGACGTCAGCAGTACTGCGGGCTGATTGACGGGAAGTGCGCTGTCTTCTTGGCTCGAGCTGTGTTGTTTTTGTTACGGCTTCCCGGCCACCCATGCACCCCGCAGGAGTACGTCAGGGTTGGGGTCCAAGGCCCTAAGTACTTAGGATTTAGACCGGCGGATGGCCTCTCTGTTGAATTTGAAAGATGGGCTATGAAGTGTCGGATAGCCTCGGTGGAGCGTTCCCTAGCAAGGTACCCGCCACCCTTTAGATCCGTGCGTGTAGCGTAACACAAGTGCACCCCTGCAGGGAAGATTAATCTATTCGAATAGCCGTGTCCACGGTAACAGGACGCTTTATGCTGAAGCTGGATCTTACCACTAGAACTATTATTATAAAACTGTATGGTTCCGGGTTTTCTTCCTCGCGGGGATGTCGAGGAGGTGAACTCGGAGGCATTGTTAATTATTACAACTTATTATTATACAATGCTGCAGCAACTTCTGCTGCATTGTTAATTTATGCTTTATATAAACTGTTGGCTGATTCTTACCTCATGCTGCAAGACATCGTCGGAAGATGCTAGTCTTCGTTAGGCCTAGCTTCTTACCCTTGCTCTGGATTTCTGTCTTTCAGTCCACTATATACAGCCTCTTCTTTCCGTTGATACAATGCATAATGCTTAGTAGCGGACGTAAGACTCGCGGGTATACTAGATACTCACCAGCTTTATTTCCTTTACTGTTTTGCCTGATCGGCCGCTGCAGCCGACGTTGGAGCCCAGGAGCAGGAGTACCCCGGAGGCGCCTACTACGACGTCGAGTTCCCCGTTGACCAGGAGTAGTTCGGTGGAGCCCAGGCAGGAGGCCTCGCCTTTTTGATCTGTATCTCTGATGTGATTTGTGCTAGCCTTCTTAAGGCAAAACTTGACTAACTATGTCTGTACTCAGATATTATGGCTTGTATGACCTATGTATTCGGGTCCGCGTGACCCCTTGTATTTTAACATATTTGTTTATCCTTTTGTGTTTAGTGTTGTGCTGTGATATTATCACCGTGGCACCCTAATCTCAGTCGTGTACCCTGTGTGTATGATTACTGTACACGGTCTGATTTTGGGGGCGTCACAAGTTGGTATCAGAGCCGACTGCCTGTAGGAAGCCACCCCACCACTACTGGTCGAAGTTGAGTCTAGACTTTGAAAAACTATTTTGCTAACTTAATATTTGGCTTACGGGCCCACATCGATGTCACTACGTGTGATATCTATGGTATTAGGATCCTTTTCTCCTTACCTATGCTCTGGGAATCTGCTCTCTTATCCTTGCTGGTAAGTTTTACAAAATCTGACATTAGGATCATGTTCTCTTGATTCCACCCGGCGTTTTTGGTCCTTCCCCCATTGATTGAGTCGTGTCGCAGGAGTCGTACCCCAAGTCCCGGACCGCAGATCCCATTCTCATTCTAGGCAGGCCGCGCGTTCTCTGGCATCAACTCCTGTGGCCAACAGTTTTCTTGCGGCGTGATTGACATAGTGGAATCTATGTCGCGTCGTGTAATCCTTACCGCGGTCTGCGCGCCGCCTAGTGAGTCCTTTTTCCTTAATTTCTACGACGTTACGCTGCCCGATTTTCGATTGACTCTGTGTGATTGTGTATGTCTTATATGACTACTCCTATATATATCTGCGCCTCCTTTTCGTTGTCGTTTTACTTCAGGCTTGATTCCGGTATCTCGTTAAATTTTCATCGCTGAAATACCCCTGTTAAATTCTAGCAGGATGGCTGGTCGTGGTGGACGTGGTCGTGGTCGTGCTGCCAACGACCCACCTCCGGCACCGGATTACATGGCCGCGATGATGTAGCAGTTCGAGCTGAACCGTCAATTCATGGAGAATGTCACGGCTCAGTTCCCCCAGCCGAATCAGAATGGGCACCACCATCAGCATGCCACCATGACTCTGCACGACTTCACCCGCCTCAACCCCACTATGTTCCGCAACACTGTTCAGCCGTTGGATGCTGATGACTGGCTTCGCGACATCACTCACAAGCTGGAGTCTGCAAATGTCGATCCAGCCGACTATGTCAACTTTGTGTCTTATCATCTGAAAGGCGCCGCTGCTCAGTGGTGGAGCACCCACAAGCGTTCCCTGCCAGTTGGAGAATTCATCACCTGGGATGAATTTCAGTCTGCCTTCCGCGCCCGCTACATTCCTCAGGGGATCATGGATCGTAAGGCGGAAGAGTTCCGCAACCTCACTCAGGGCGACTTGACTGTTGAAGCCTATCAGCGCGAGTTCCTCAACCTCTCTCGCTATGCGGAAGAAGAGATAACCACTGATGCTCGCAGGCAGCAGAAGTTCCGTCTTGGCCTCAACCCAGACCTCAGGCTCGCTGTTGCCGTTCATGATTTCGCCAACTTCGCCACCATGGTGAACAAGGCTATCACCGTCGAGACTGCCCAGATGGAGCACAAGAACTCTTTGAAGCGTTATCGTGACGTTGGCTCAACTTCGGGCGCAACGCAGAAGCGTCGTATCTGGCTCCCTACCAGTGTGACCCATTCAACTGTCCCTGCTCCAAGGCTGTCTTATGCTGCACCCCGTCTGCCTCCGCCACCGCATGGGACAAGAGCTTTGCCTGCACCACCCAATGCTACCCCCCTTCGTCCTCAGGATGGATTATGCTACACGTGCCGCCAAGCTGGGCATTTTTCCAGGGAGTGACCCCAGAAACATAAGCAACTGGTAGTTCACCCCGCTGGCCGTGGAAATGGCCGTGGCAACAACAGGACCCCCAACTATAATACTGGGTCTGCTGCTCATGCTCGTGGACATGCTTACAACATTAATGTGGAAGTAGCTCAGGAACAACCCGCTACCGTGATGGGTACCCTTCTCGTTAATTCCGCACCTGCTACTGTTTTATTTGATTCAGGAGCATCGCATTCATTCATGTCGAAAGCATTTGCGTTATCGCGTAACATTACGTTTGAGAAGATGAACCCACCGATGGTTGTCCGCACCCCTGGAGGCCGTTGCCAAACCTCCATGATGGTACACGATGTCACCATTGACGTCGAAGGGATTATATTCCTTGTGTCCCCCATCATCCTGAAAACCTCGACCATAGACCTAATTCTGGGCATGGATTGGTTGAAAGTTCACGATGCCGCACTCTATTGTGGCACCAAGTCTGTCCAACTTTTTCACCCCTCCGGCGGGATTGTTAACCACACCACCCGAGTTACCCGTAATGCCGAAACATAGATATTTATGATGAATGCTTTAAATGCCGCCCCCCTCGAAGGCATCGAGAACATTCCGGTCGTTCGCGATTATCCCGACGTCTTCCCAGAAGAACTGCCGGGAATACCCCCAATTGGAGAAGTTGAATTTGTCATCGACTTGAAGCCCGGCACCACCCCTATTGCCAAGCGTCCTTACAAGATGCCGCCACATGAACTCCTTGAGCTTAAGGAGGAAATCGACAAGGCACTTCAGAAAGGATTCATTCGCCCCAGTTCCTCAGCTTGGGGAGCACCTTCGCTCTTTGTCAAGAAAAGCGATGGGACAAACCGATTGGTCCAAGATTATCGGCCCATTAACCAGGCCAGCATCCAGAACAAATACCCACTTCCCCGGATCAACGATCTGTATGATCAACTTGCCAGATCCAAGGTGTTTTCTAAACTCGACTTGAGGTTGGGTTATCACCAAATCCGAGTCCGTGATGAGGACATTCCGAAGACTGCCTTCATTACTCGCTATGGTTCATACGAGTACACCGTCATGTCCTTTGGCTTAACCAATGCTCCAGCCACCTTCTCCAGATTGATGAATTATATTTTCATGGAGTACCTCGACCAGTTCGTCGTGGTTTATCTGGATGATATATTGATATATTCCAAGAATGAAGAAGAACATGCTGAACATCTTCGTCTTATACTGGAGAAGCTTCGAGAACACAAACTCTACGCTAAGTATTCTAAGTGTGAGTTCTGGCTTCCCGAAGTAACCTACCTTGGGCATGTGATTTCCAATTATGGCATTGTCGTGACCCCCGAACGTATCCAGGCTATTCTTGACTGGACTCCTCCCAAGACCGTCAAGCAAGCCCGCAGTTTCCTCGGGCTCGCTAGCTATTGCCGCCGTTTCGTCGAGAATTTCTCCAAGATTTCTAGGCCTCTGACTAATCTGCTTCACAAAGGCGTCAAGTTTGAGTGGACAGATAAATGTCAAGAAAGTTTTCAAGCACTCAAGGACAAGCTAACTTCTCCCCCGGTGCTCGCTCCCCCGGATACTCAGAAGGTCTTCGTGATATATTGCGACGCGTCTCGTCAAGGATTAGGCTGTGTCCTAATGCAAGAGCGCAAAGTGATTGCTTATGGCTCTCGTCAGTTGCGTGCTCACGAAGACAAATATCCTACACATGATCTCGAATTGGCAGCAGTAATTTATGCATTGAAGCTGTGGCGACATTACCTCGTTGGTAACCGTTGCGAGATCTACACCGACCACCAAAGCCTGAAGTACTTGTTTACTCAGCCCGACCTGAATCTCCGCCAACAAAGATGGCTCGAGACAATAGCCGATTTCAACATGGATATTCATTACACCCCTGGCAAGGCTAATGTGATGGCCGATGCTTTGAGCCGTAAAGCTTACTATAGTGAACTTGAAGTTCAAGTACAACAACCACTTCTGTATGAAGATTTTCGAAAGTTAAACCTCGAGATTGTTCCTCAAGGTTATGCAAATAACCTGGTTATCGAACCGGATCTCGTCAAATCCGTCAAGGGTATACAGTTTTATGATGATTTCGTACACAAGATTAAGCGCGATATCGCCAATGGGAGACCCTCACCCTTCACCGTTGATAGCAAAGGTGCGGCGTTCTACCAGAACCGTTTAGTGGTTACTCACAGCAAGGGAAGGCATGAGAACCTGGATATGACCCCGAAGGTCATGAGAGCGGCTCACGATACCCTGTTGTCCATTCATCCTGGAAGCACCAAGATGTACCAAGACATTCGTTAGCAATTCTGGTGGCCTAACATGAAGCAAGACATTGCCCGATATGTTTCTGAATGTGACGTTTGCCGTCGCGCAAGGCAGAACATCAAAGACCTGCTGGAACTCTACAACCACTCTCTATTCCTGAATGGAAGTGGGATAAGATCGAGATGGACTTCGTCACCGGTTTTCCCCGATCAAAGAAGGGTCATGATGCCATCTTTGTTGTCATCGACCGATTCTCCAAGGTTGCCCATTTTCTGCCAGTCAAGGAGACGATCTCTGCTAGTCAGTTAGCCGACTTGTATGTTTCTAGAATTGTGTCCCTCCATGGTATTCCGCTGGAGATCAGTTCAGACCGTGGCAGCATTTTCACCTCAAGATTTTGGGATAGTTTCCAAGAAGCTATGGGAACTCATCTAAATTTCAGCACCGCTTATGACCCCCAGTCGCAAGGACAGGTCGAACGAGTCAACAAAGTGCTTGAAGATATGCTCCGAGCTTGTGTCATCTCATTCGGTAAGAAATGGGAGGAATCTCTTCCATTTGCTGAATTCTCATACAACAATAGCTATCAAGCTAGTCTGAAGATGGCACCCTTTGAAGTCCTCTATGGACCTAAGTGTCGAACCCCTCTGAATTAGTCAGAAACTGGGGAACGAACTCTCATTGGTCCGGACATCATACAGCACGCTGAAGATCAGGTTCGCGTTATTCGTGAACACTTGAAAGCTGCGCAGTCCCGTCAGAAGAGCAACTATGACCGCAAACACAAGGAAATGGTTTATCAACCTGGCGAATACGCGTACCTCCGTGTCACCCCGATGCGGGGCACTCATCGTTTCGGAATCAAAGGCAAGTTAGCTCCTCGCTACATTGGCCCGTTCCGTATCCTTTCCAGGAGTGGACCAGTGGCATACCGTTTGGAATTGCCGCCAAACCTCTCTCAAGTCCACGATGTATTCCACGTGTCCCAACTCCGATGCTGCTTCAAAGACCCTATTCGTGAAGTGGATCATGATCTGATTGAGCTGCAGCAAGACTTGTCATATCAAGAGCATCCGAGTCGCATCCTTGATCAGTCTGAACGCAAGACCCGCAACAAGACGACCAAGTTTCTCAAAGTTCAGTGGTCGAATCATTCTGAAGATGAAGCCACTTGGGAACGCGAAGATCGTCTCCGCGATGAATACCCCGATCTTTTCCCCTCTACCACCTGAATTCTCGGGACGAGAATTCTTGTAGTGGGGGAGATTTGTAACACCCTCACTGTCAGTGAACAGTAATCACTGTTACTGTTCATTACTACTGTTCAAAACTTTTATTTGATCAACTTGGACCAGTTCAAATTCAATTTCCACTTTGTTATTCTTGAATGCATGGTGATCATGGACCTTGGTCATGATGAATCAAACCAATACCTAGCTCAATTCAAATGACCTTTGAATTGAAATCCATTTAAATCTTCAAATGCCTTTGGTGGATTATTACAAACCAAAGTGCAAAATCAACTTACTCCAAAAATTGTGAAACTACTTTTATTAAATCCTAAATATTCAGTGGGTCATGTCCCACCTAGTTGGAGATTTTATTAATCTATAAATATTTCTAAACAAATCAACACAGTGGATAAAAACCCTAATTAAATCATTTAATATTTAATAGAAATATTAAATGACTTTTAAAGGTGCCCAAAACTTTTTGTGGCACTGGCCTAAGTTGCAACATTAATTATGGACCCCATTAAACATTTTACAAAAATGCCATAGTGATCAAAATAAATGCCAACAGAAAATATCAGAAAAGCAAAAGAAAATAAAAATAAAAACCTAGCTAACCCCTCCCCCACGGGCGTAGCCCACCCCTCCCCTCCCCTCCCACTGGGCCGGCCCACCCACCATCCACACCGGGCCAACCAGGCCAACCGCCCCCAGCTCGCTAGCCCCGGCCGAGCCACCCCTCCCCGACGTCTCTGTCCTTCGGCTGCGTGGAGGAGATCCACCATGGCCACGCCGACGCCCCCCCCTCCGTGTCAGCCATCCCGGCTGCCGGCGTGAGGGATAAGAACCCCCCTCTCTCTCTGTCCAACCCTAGGCCACCCCCCCTCAGATGCCCTTCCCCCCCGTCGCCTTCCTCCCTCCCCGGACAGGAGCTCCCCGAGGAGGAGCTTCGCCGCTGCGCTTCCCCCTGGTCCACGGCGCCACGCAAGCTCGCCCGCAGCTCTGGCGCCCCCTCGTTGCCCGGCTCGCGCCACCGCCACCTCTACGCCTCCTCTCGCGCCGCAGCAACCCCCCTCCCCCTCGTGAGTGCACCCCCTCCCCCATGCTCTGGCCGCCGGCGACCATGGCTGGCGCGGCTAGCCCCTCCTCCCCTTGCAGCTCCAGCCGCTGCATAACGGACACGCTGCGTCGCCCCCCCCCCATCCCTTTGATTCCTTCCGCCCGTGCCCCGATGGCTGGTTCGCCGGAGGCGCGCCGTGCCCCACCCCGCTCATCGCCGGCATGGGATGCCGAGAGCAAGCCGTGGCCTGGCCACGGGCTAATTGCCAGAGGATTAGCCCCCCTAATCCCTGTTTAAAAAAAGGGGGAAATATAGTAGCTTCTAATCTATTTATTAGAAAATAAAAGAAAATGTTTGGAAAAATGTATCAATGACACATGGGCCCTACTAGTAGTTAGTTTAATTAAAATGATTAGTTATTTAACTAGTGAATGACAGGTGGGCCATCCCCCTGATTATTAGTTTGATAAAATGCGATTTAATTAATAAGTCACTGACCAGTGGGACCCACTGGTCAGTATTAAAATTAATATAATTTATATTGAATAAATAATAAAAGAAAATAGTAATTGATTTATAAATGATTTAAAAATTGATAAAACTTTAAAATCAATATCTTTTAAACCGTAACTCGGATCAAAAAACTTTGTACATCAAAATTGATCAGAAAAATGTAACGAATACGGATACGCTATCCGTATGCCTATCAAACCCCTCTAACACAACGAACATCGAACTGTCCCCCTCCGGACCGGCGGTCTGATAAATTGTCCGGTACTGTTAGAGTGCCCGGATGAATTTATTCCGAACACGAATGTTTCTCGGAATAGTTCAACTAGCACGGATACACCCCCCTTATGCTTGTCCGGTACCCACGACACCTCCGTCTTGATCCGTCCCCTCCGGACACCCTGTCCGGTAATCATCCGGAGCCGGTAGTTCATCCTCAGATGAATTTCCGTTCCGAGCAATGTGCATTGCACTGCGTTAGAACACCGTTAACATTTCATCTATCATGTCATGCATCTGTTTGTATATGCTTGCTGTGTATTTACTGTTTCCTCCCCCCCTTAATCTCCGGTAGACCCCGCTGCTGCCGTCGAGTACACCACTGCTGAGTACGACTACTTCGTCGACGACCCTACCCCTACTGTCGAGCTTCCAGGCAAGCAAAGCCATTCTCTTCCCCAGATGTCGCCTATCTTTCCGTACTTTTCTTGCACTAGGCATTGTTACTGCTGCTGCTACGATTACATTCCTATTCTATTGCATAGCCTGTTTTTGTCGCCCCTTGATGTACCTTTATTATCCTATGCGGCCTATTATAATTATGCATATATTCAGCAGTGAACCCTGCGCATTGTTAGCTAGGACTAGATAGCGGGTCGTGATCACTCAGGGGAGTGAACGCGGGTAAGAATATTATAGCTGCACAGGTACGGTACAATGCAGACACCGTCTAAGGCCCCTATCTGGGTTATGCCTTGTCACCTCAAGTGTGAGCTACCAAGGAGTAATCCTTGTACTCCACTCGAGGCTGACTTTTGTCTTACCGCCATAGGGTCCTGAACGGCGATTGTCCTTCAGGTGAGAAGTCGGGCGACCCAACGGTGCCCGCGAGAGGTATTGTGACGGGACGACAGGGAGGGTACGACCAGTGTACCGATGTGCTTGGCCCCTGATCGTTGGCCGCGAGAGTTACCAAACTACGAAAGTTGAGCTCCTCCAGGAGCACACGCGAGACAAGGTAAGGAGACGGTTCACCTTGTTGGTAACCGCAGTGACTTGGTGGGACGACGGGGCAGGCACCGATCTACTGGTGGTCCTGGCTGCTGTCGTTGTCCGCGGGTCAGTTAAGTCGAGGCAACGATAACGGTTGTCACGCAGGTTAATTAAAATGCTAAAGGGTTCAGTGAATGTCTTGAGTTGGCTATATGCCATGTACGCACTACCTACCCGTGGGAATTACGAGTTTATGGGCTCCTCTGCTTCGTAGTGTCGTCCGAGGACTCTTCAGACGTCAGCAGTACCGCGGGCTGATTGCCGGGAAGTGCTCTGTCTTCTTGGCTCGAGCTGTGTTGTTTTTGTTACGGCTTCCCAGCCACCCACGCACCGTGCAGGAGTACGTCAGGGTTGGGGTCCAAGGCCCTGAGTACTTAGGATTTAGACCGGCGGATGGCCTCTCTGTTGAGTTTGAAAGATGGGCTATGAAGTGTCGGATAGCCTCGGTGGAGCGTTCCCTAGCAAGGTTCCCGTCACCCTGGAGAGCCGTGCGTGTAGAGTAACACAAGTGCACCCCTGCAGGGAAGATTAATCTATTCGAATAGCCGTGTCCACGGTAACAGGACGCTTTATGCTGAAGCTGGATCTTACCACTAGAACTATTATTATTAAACTGTATGGTTCCGGGTTTTCTTCCTCGCGGGGATGTCGAGGAGGTGAACTCGGAGGAATTGTTAATTATTACAACTTATTATTATACAATGCTGCAACAACTTCAGCTGCATTGTTACTTTATGCTTTATATAAACTGTTGGCTGATTCTTACCTCATGCTGCAAGACATCGTCGGAAGATGCTAGTCTTCGTTAGGCCTAGCTTCTTACCCTTGCTCTGGATTTCTGTCTTTCAGTCCACTATATACAGCCTCTTCTTTCCGTTGATACAATGCATAATGCTTAGAAGCGGACGTAAGACTCGCGGGTATACTAGATACTCAGCTGCTTTATTTCCTTTACTGTTTTTCCTGATCGGCCGCTGCAGCCGACGTTGGAGCCCAGGAGCAGGAGTACCCCGGAGGCGCCTACTACGACGTCGAGTTGCCCATTGACCAGGAGTAGTTCGGTGTATCCCAGGAAGGAGGCCTCACCTTTTCGATCTGTATCTCTGATGTGATTTGTGCTAGCCTTCTTAAGGCAAAACTTGACTAACTATGTCTGTACTCAGATATTATGGCTTGTATGACCTATGTATTCGGGTCCGCGTGACCCCTTCTATTTTAACATATTTGTTTATCCTTTTGTGTTTAGTGTTGTACCCTGTGTGTATGATTACTTGGCATGGTCTGATTTTGGGGGCGTCACACCACATACTACAACTTCAAACCTTTCTAAATTCATTTGCTATTTTCATGCATTTAATGGTTTATTTTGAGCTAAATGACCCTAAAATTGTAAAGCACTACAAATGAACTCAGAAAAGGTTGAAACTTGGCATGCTATCATCATTTGACCCACATAACATGTGTGCAAAAGTTGAGAGGGTTACGGAAAAAACTGGATGCATTTCGTGTACAAACTGGACCATCTCTTTCGAAGTACGAGGGTTTCAGATGAAAACTCATCTGTTACAAAGGCATTTCATTTTTTTAACACTTTCAACTCAAGACTTTTTGTGCATTCATTATGCACTATTCAAAGCCACATACTAAAATTTCAAACCTTTCTAAATTCATTTTCTATTTTTCATGCATTTAATGGTTTGTTTTGAGCTAAATGACCCTGAAATTGTAAAGCACTACTAATGAACTCAGAAAATGTTGAAACTTGGCATTGTATCATCATTTGACCCACATAACATGTGTGCAAAAGTTGAGAGGGTTACGGAAAAAGCTGGATGCATTTCGTGTAAAAAATGGAC
Source organism: Bromus sterilis (assembly GCA_950022295.1). Classification (NCBI taxonomy): domain Eukaryota; kingdom Viridiplantae; phylum Streptophyta; class Magnoliopsida; order Poales; family Poaceae; genus Bromus; species Bromus sterilis. The sequence continues at coordinate 148,436,967 of OX465596.1, read as the reverse complement.
CATCTCTTTCGAAGTACGAGGGTTTCAGAGGAAAATTCATCTGTTACAAAGGCATTTTTTTTTACTTATTTCAACTCAAGAATTTTTGTGCATTCATTATGTACCATTCATAGCCACATACTAAAATTTCAAACCTTTCTAAATTCATTTTCTATTTTCCATGCATTTAATGGTTTATTTTGAGCTAAATGACCCTCAAATTGTTAAGCACTACAAATGAACTCAGAAAAGGTTGAAACTTGGCATGGTATCATCATTTGACCCACATAACATGTGTGCAAAAGTATAGAGGGTTACGAAAAAACTGGACGCATTTCGTGTACAAACTGGACCATCTCCTTCGAAGTACGAGGGTTTTAGACGAAAAATCATCTGTTACAAAGACATTTCAATTTTTAAAACTTATTTCAAATCAAGACTTTTTGTGCATTCATTATGCACCATTAAAAGCCACATACTACAATTTTAAACCTTTCTACATTCATTTTCTATTTTCCATGCATTTAATGGTTTATTTTGAGCTAAATGACCCTGAAATTGTAAACCACTACAAATGAACTCAGAAAAGGTTGAAAGTTGGCATAGTATCATAATTTGACCCACATAACATGTGTGCAAAATTTGAGAGGGTTACGGCAAAAAATGGATGCATTTCGTGTACAAAATAGACCATCTCTTTCGAAGTACGAGGGTTTCACACGAAAACTCATCTTTTACAAAGGCATTTCATTTTTTAAAACTTATTTCAAATCAAGACTTTTTGTGCGTTCATTATGCACCATTAAAAGCCACATACTAAAATTTCAAACCTTTCTAAATTAATTTTCTATTTTTAATGCATTTAATGGTTTATTTTGAGCTAAATGACCCTGAAATTGTAAAGCACGACAAATCAACTCAGAAAAGGTTGAAACTTGGCATGGTATCATCATTTGACCCAAATAACATGTGTGCAAAAGTTGAGAGGGTTACGGCAAAAACTGGATGCATTTCTTGTACAAAATGGACCACCTCTTTCGAAATACAAGGGTTTCAGAGGCAAACTCATCTGTTACAAAGGCATTTTATTTTTTAACTTATTTCAACTCAAGACTTTTTGTGCATTCATTATGCACCATTCAAAGCCACATATTAAATTTCAAACCTTTCTAAATTCATTTTCTATTTTCCATGCATTTAATGGTTTATTTTGAGCTAACTAACCCTGAAATTGTAAAGCACTACAAATGAACTCAGAAAAGGTTGAAACTTGGCATGGTATCATCATTTGACCCACATAACATGTGTGCAAAAGTTGAGAGGGTTACGAAAGAACTGGATGCATTTCATCTACAAACTGGACCATCTCCTTCGAAGTACGAGGGTTTCAGACGAAAACTCATCTGTTACAAAGACATTTCAATTTTTAAAACTGATTTCAAATCAAGACTTTTTGTGCATTCATTATGCACCATTAAAAGCCACATACTACAATTTTAAACCTTTCTAAATTCATTTTCTATTTTCCATGCATTTAATGGTTTATTTTGACCTAAATGACCCTGAAATTGTAAAGCACTACAAATGAACTCAGAAAAGGTTGAAACTTGGCATGGTATCATCATTTGACCCACGTAACATGTGTGCAAAAGTTGAGAGGGTTACGAAACAACTGGATGCATTTCGTGTACAAACTGGACCATCTCCTTCGAAGTACGAGGGTTTCAGATGAAAACTCATCTGTTACAAAGGCATTTCATTTTTTAAAACTTATTTCAAATCAAGACTTTTTGTGCATTCATTATGCACCATTAAAAGCCACATACTAAAATTTCAAACCTTTCTAAATTTATTTTCTATTTTTCATGCATTTAATGGTTTATTTTGAGCTAAATGACCCTGAAATTGTAAAGCACTACAAATGAACTCAGAATAGGTTGAAACTTGGCATGGTATCATAATTTGACCCAAATAACATGTGTGCAAAAGTTGAGAGGGTGACGGCAAAAACTGGATGCACTTCGTGTACAAACTGGACCATCTCTTTCGAAGTACGAGGGTTTCAGAGGAAAACTCATCTGTTACAAAGGCATTTCATTTTTTTAACACTTTCAACTCAAGACTTTTTGTGCATTCATTATGCACCATTCAAAGCCACATACTAAAAATTTCAATCCTTTCTAAATTCATTTGCTATTTTTCATGTATTTAATTATTTATTTTGAGCTAAATGACCCTGAAATTGTAAAGCACTACAAATGAACTCAGAAAAGGTTGAAACCATGCATGGTATCATAATTTGGCCCACAAAACATGTGTGCAAAAGTTGAGAGGGTGACGGCAAAAACTGGATGCACTTTCTGTACAAACTGGACCATCTCTTTTGAAGTACGAGGGTTTCAGACGAAAACTCATCTGTTACAAAGGCATTTAAATTTTTTAAACTTATTTCAACTCAAGACTTTTTATGCATTCATTATGCACCATTCAAAGCCACATACTACAACTTCAAACATTTCTAAATTCATTTGCTATTTTTCATGCATTTAATGGTTCATTTTGAGCTAAATGACCCTAAAATTGTAAAGCACTACAAATGAACTCAGAAAAGGTTGAAACTTGGCATGCTATCATCATTTGACCCACATAACTTGTGTGCAAAAGTTGAGAGCGTTACGGAAAAAACTGGATGCATTTCGTGTACAAACTGGACCATCTGTTTCGAAGTACGAGGGTTTGAGATGAAAACTCATCTGTTACAAAGGCATTTAATTTTTTTAACTTATTTCAACTCAAGACTTTTTGTGCATTCATTATGCACCATTCAAAGCCACATAATAAAATTTCAAACCTTACTAAATTCATTTTCTATTTTTCATGCATTTAATGGTTTATTTTGAGCTAAATGACCCTGAAATTATAAAGCACTACAAATGAACTCAGAAAAGGTTGAAACTTGGTATGGTATGATTATTTGACCCACCTAACTTGTGTGCAAAAGATGAGAGGGTTACGGCAAAAACTGGATGCCCTTTGTGTACAAACTGGACCATCTCTTTTGAAGTACGAAGGTTTTAGATGAAAACTCATTTGTTACAAAAGCATTTCATTTTTTAACTTATTTCAACTCAAAAGTTTTTGTGCATTCATTATGCACCATTCAAAGCCACATACTAAAATTTCAAACCTTTCTAAATTCATTTGCTATTTCTCATGCATTTAATGGTTTATTTTGAGCTGAATGACCGTGAAATTGTAAAGCACTACAAATGAACTCAAAAAGGTTGAAAGTTGGCATGGTATCATAATTTTACCCACATAACATGTGTGCAAAAGTTGAGAGGGTTACGGCAAAAACTGGATGCATTTCGTGTACAAAATGGACCATCTCTTTCGAAGTACGAGGGTTTTAGAGGAAAACTCATCTGTTACAAAGGCATTTATTTTTTTAACTTATTTCAACTCAAGACTTTTTGTACATTCATTATGCACCATTCAAAGCCACATACTAAAATTTCAAACCTTTCTAAATTCATTTTCTATTTTCCATGCATTTAATGGTTTATTTTGAGCTAAATGACCCTGAAATTATAAAGCACTACAAATGAACTCAGAAAAGGTTGAAACTTGGCATGGTATCATAATTTGACCCACATAACATGTGTGCAAAATTTGAGAGGGTTACGAAAAAACTGGATGCATTTCGTATACAAAGTGGACCATCTCCTTCGAAGTACGAGGGTTTCAGACGAAAACTCATCTGTTACAAAGGCATTTCAATTTTTAAAACTTATTTCAAATCAAGACTTTTTGTGCATTCATTATGCACCATTAAAAGCCACATACTACAATTTTAAACCTTTCTAAATTCATTTTCTATTTTCCATGCATTTAATGGTTTATATTGAGCTAAATGACCCTGAAATTGTAAAGCACTACAAATGAACTCAGAAAAGGTTGAAAGTTGGCATGGTATCATAATTTGACCCACATAACATGTGTGCAAAATTTGAGAGGGTTACGGCAAAAACTGGATGCATTTCGTGTACAAAATGGACCATCTCTTTCGAAGTACGAGGGTTTCACACGAAAACTCATATGTTACAAAGGAATATCATTTTTTTAACTTATTTCAACTCAAGACTTTTTGCGCATTCATTATGCACCATTCAAAGCCACATAATAAAATTTCAAACCTTAATAAATTCATTTGCTATTTTTCATGCATTTAATGGTTTATTTGGAGCTAAATGACCCTGAAATTGTAAAGCACTACAAATGAACTCAGAAAAGGTTGAAACTTGGTATGGTATGATTATTTGACCCACATAACTTGAGTGCAAAATATGAGAGGGTTACGGAACAAACTGGATGCACTTTCTGTACAAACTGGACCATCTCTTTTGAAGTACGAGGGTTTCAGACGAAAACTCATCTGTTACAAAGGCATTTAAATTTTTTAAACTTATTTCAACTCAAGACTTTTTATGCATTCATTATGCACCATTCAAAGCCACATACTACAACTTCAAAACTTTCTAAATTCATTTGCTATTTTTCATGCATTTAATGGTTCATTTTGAGCTAAATGACCCTAAAATTGTAAAGCACTACAAATGAACTCAGAAAAGGTTGAAACTTGGCATGCTATCATCATTTGACCCACATAACTTGTGTGCAAAAGTTGAGAGGGTTACGGAAAAAACTGGATGCATTTCGTGTACAAACTGGACCATCTGTTTCGAAGTACGAGGGTTTCAGATGAAAACTCATCTGTTACAAAGGCATTTAATTTTTTTAACTTATTTCAACTCCAGACTTTTTGTGCATTCATTATGCACCATTCAAAGCCACATAATAAAATTTCAAACCTTACTAAATTCATTTTCTATTTTTCATGCATTTAATGCTTTATTTTGAGCTAAATGACCCTGAAATTATAAGGCACTACAAATGAACTCAGAAAAGGTTGAAACTTGGTATGGTATGATTATTTGACCCACATAACTTGTGTGCAAAAGATGAGAGGGTTACGGCAAAAACTGGATGCCCTTTGTGTACAAACTGGACCATCTCTTTTGAAGTACGAAGGTTTTAGATGAAAACTCATTTGTTACAAAAGCATTAAATTTTTTAACTTATTTCAACTCAAAAGTTTTTGTGCATTCATTATGCACCATTCAAAGCCACATACTAAAATTTCAAACCTTTCTAAATTCATTTGCTATTTCTCATGCATTTAATGGTTTATTTTGAGCTGAATGACCGTGAAATTGTAAAGCACTACAAATGAACTCAAAAAGGTTGAAAGTTGGCATGGTATCATGATTTGACCCACATAACATGTGTGCAAAAGTTGAGAGGGTTACGGCAAAAACTGGATGCATTTCGTGTACAAAATGGACCATCTCTTTCGAAGTACGAGGGTTTTAGAGGAAAACTCATCTGTTACAAAGGCATTTATTTTTTTAACTTATTTCAACTCAAGACTTTTTGTACATTCATTATGCACCATTCAAAGTCACATACTAAAATTTCAAACCTTTCTAAATTCATTTTCTATTTTCCATGCATTTAATGGTTTATTTTGAGCTAAATGACCCTGAAATTATAAAGCACTACAAATGAACTCAGAAAAGGTTGAAACTTGGCATGGTATCATAATTTGGCCCACATAACATGTGTGCAAAAGTTGAGAGGGTTACTAAAAAACTGGATGCATTTCGTGTACAAACTGGACCATCTCCTTCGAAGTACGAGGGTTTCAGACGAAAACTCATCTGTTACAAAGGCATTTCAATTTTTAAAACTTATTTCAAATCAAGACTTTTTGTGCATTCATTATGCACCATTAAAAGCCACATACTAGAATTTTAAACATTTCTAAATTCATTTTCTATTTTCCATGCATTTAATGGTTTATATTGAGCTAAATGACCCTGAAATTGTAAAGCACTACAAATGAACTCAAAAAAGGTTGAAAGTTGGCATGGTATCATAATTTGACCCACATAACATGTGTGCAAAATTTGAGAGGGTTACGGCAAAAACTGGATGCATTTCGTGTACAAAATGGACCATCTCTTTCGAAGTACGAGGGTTTCACACGAAAACTCATATGTTACAAAGGAATTTCATTTTTTTAACTTATTTCAACTCAAGACTTTTTGTGCATTCATTATGCACCATTCAAAGCCACATACTACAATTTAAACCTTTCTAAATTAATTTTCTATTTTCCATGCATATAATGGTTTATTTTGAGCTAAATGACCCTGAAATTGTAAAGCACTCAAATGAACTCAGAAAAGGTTGAAACTTGGCATGGTATCATCATTTGAGCCACATAAGATGTGTGCAAAAGTTGAGAGGGTTACGAAAAAACTGGATGCATTTCGTGTACAAACTGGACCATCTCTTTCGAAGTACGAGGGTTTCAGACGAAAACTCATCTGTTACAAAGGCATTTCATTTTTTTAAACTTATTTCAAATCAAGACTTTTTGTGCATTCATTATGCACCATTAAAAGCCACATACTAAAATTTCAAACCTTTCTAAATTCATTTTCTATTTTTCATGCATTTAATGGTTTATTTCGAGCTAAATGACCCTGAAATTGTAAAGCACTACAAATACTCAGAAAAGGTTGAAACTTGGCATGGTATCATCATTTCACCCAAATAACATGTGTGAAAAAGTTGAGAGGGTGACGTCAAAAACTGGATGCAGTTCGTGTACAAACTTGTGACGCCCCCAAAATCAAGCCGTGTACAGTAATCATACACGCAAGGTACACGATCGAGATTTGGGACTCACGATGAGATATCACAACACAACTCTACAAATAAAATAATACAAGCTGTTTAATACAAGCCAGGGGCCACGAGGGCTCGAATATAACAGCTCGAGAGCACAAGTCAGCGGAAGCAATAGTATCTGAGTACAGACACCAAATACAAGGTTGCCTTAAGAAGGCTAGCACAAATAACAACAGATCGAAAAGGCGAGGCCTCCTGCCTGGGAACTCCAAGCTACTCCTGGTCAACGGGGAACTCGACGTCGTAGAAGGCATCGGGGATCTTCACGTTGCGGTGGTCGACATCGGGGATCTCCTGCTCCTGGGCTCCAACGTCGACTGCAGTGGCCGATCAGGCAAAACAGTAAAGGAAATAAAGCAGGTGAGTATCTAGTATGCCCCCGAGTCTTACGTCCGCTACTAAGCATTATGCATTGTATCAACGGAAAGAAGAGGCTGTATATAGTGGACTGAAAGACAGAAATTCAGAGCAAGGATAAGAAGCTAGGCCTATCGAAGACTAGCATCTTCCGACGATGTCTTGCAGCATGAGGTAAGAATCAGCCAACAATTTATATAAAGCATAAAGTAACAATGCAGCAGAAGTTGCTGCAGCATTGTATAATACTAAGTTGTAATAATTAGCAATGCCTCCGAGTTCACCTCCTCGACATCCCCGCGAGGAAGAAAACCCGGAACCATACAGTTTAATAATAATAGTTTCTAGTGGTAAGATCCAGCTTCAGCATAAAGCGTCCTGTTACCGTGGACACGGCTATCGATAGATCAATCTTCCCTGCAGGGGTGCACTTGTGTTACGCTACACGCACGGATCTCCAGGGTGGCGGGAACCTTGTCAGGGAACGCTCCACCGAGGCTATCCGACACTTCATAGCAAAATGTCATCAACAATGGCAACAAGGTGTTACTGACGAGGTTGCACACCAAGGTGTTTACATAAGCAGGGGAATTATCACTGCTTAGGTTATAATGATCGCAAGAAATTTTAAACAGACCAATGGAAAGGAAAAATGTGATTGTCTTATCATACAGACCAATGGAAGGGAAAAAGTGATGATACACAAGTATCACGTGTATAACCTTCCCAAGGGAAAGCAGAGCACGAAATATATGATCAAGTTGTATTGGCACGGAGACAAGGGAGGTTGTCGACGATAACGCAAATCATCGAGGGGGCATGGAGGGTATTTCACATGATGAATCCAATCGACACATGGAATAAGCCATGTAAGAATAGTCGGATAGTAATCCACAAAAGGTCGGATGGTTCGCAAAGGATCCGAGGTGAGTATGGGCACTCAACCAGAAGAGGAAAGAATGCCAAGGCATCGGGTGATGGAAGCATCGGAATAATTCGATGCTTAAGTACAAGGGAATTATGATTTCCAGATCGGAGGTGGATGCAATTACCCACACGGACTTATAGGTGGCATGGGATTGCAAGGGCGATGAACACGTAGGATCTCGGGAATTCATTGGAGAGTAATCGTTGAAATCTTCAGGTGGATCAGGTGATCATCGAGAATGCAGAGCTCTCCGGGAGGAAGGAGGTACATGAACCTAAGTCAGAGTTATTAAAACTTTACCAGCAAGGATAAGAGAGCAGAGTCCCAGAGCATAGGTACGGAGAAAAATATCCTAATACCAAAGATATCACACGTAGTGACATCGATGTGGGCCCGTAAGCCAAACATTTAGTTAGATAACTAGTTTTTGCAAATTCTAGACTCGACTTCGACCGAGGAGTGGTTAGGGGCTTCCTACAGGCAGTTGGCTCTGATACCAACTTGTGACGCCCCCAAAATCAAGCTGTGTACAGTAATCATACACGCAAGGTACACGATCGAGATTAGGGACTCACGATGAGATATCACAACACAACTCTAGAAATAAAATAATACAAGCTGTTTAATACAAGCCAGGGGCCACGAGGGCTCGAATATAGCAGCTCGAGAACACAAGTCAGCGGAAGCAATAGTATCTGAGTACAGACACCAAATACAAGGTTGCCTTAAGAAGGCTAGCACAAATAACAACAGATCGAAAAGGCGAGGCCTCCTGCCTGGGAACTCCAAGCTACTCCTGGTCAACGGGGAACTCGACGTCGTAGAAGGCATCGGGGATCTTCACGTTGCGGTGGTCGACATCGGGGATCTCCTGCTCCTGGGCTCCAACGTCGACTGCAGCGGCCGATCAGGCAAAACAGTAAAGGAAATAAAGCAGGTGAGTATCTAGTATACCCGCGAGTCTTACGTCCGCTACTAAGCATTATGCATTGTATCAACGGAAAGAAGAGGCTGTATATAGTGGACTGAAAGACAGAAATTCAGAGCAAGGATAAGAAGCTAGGCCTATCGAAGACTAGCATCTTCCGACGATGTCTTGCAGCATGAGGTAAGAATCAGCCAACAGTTTATATAAAGCATAAAGTAACAATGCAGCAGAAGTTGCTGCAGCATTGTATAATAATAAGTTGTAATAATTAGCAATGCCTCCGAGTTCACCTCCTCGACATCCCCGCGAGGAAGAAAACCCGGAACCATACAGTTTAATAATAATAGTTTCTAGTGGTAAGATCCAGCTTCAGCATAAAGCGTCCTGTTACCGTGGACACGGCTATCGATAGATCAATCTTCCCTGCAGGGGTGCACTTGTGTTACGCTACACGCACGGATCTCCAGGGTGGCGGGAACCTTGTCAGGGAACGCTCCACCGAGGCTATCCGACACTTCATAGCCCATCTTTCAAACTCAACAGAGAGGCCATCCGCCGGTCTAAATCCTAAGTACGCCGGGCCTTGGACCCCAACCCGAACGTACTCCTGCACGGTGCGTGGCTGGCCGGTGAAGTTGAAGCAAATCCAAATAAGACATCACCGCGCGAGCAAATAAGACAACACCACTTCCCGGCAATCAGCCCGCAGTACTGCTGACGTCTGAAGAGTCCTCGGACGACACTAAGAAGCGGAGGAGCCCATAACTCGTAGTTCCCACGGGTAGGTAGTGCGTACATGGCATATAGCCAACTCAAGACATTCACTGAACCATTTCGCAATTTAATTAACCTGCGTGACAACCGTTATCGTTGCCTCGACTTAGCTGACCCGCGGACAACGACAGCAGCCAGGACCACCAGTACATCGGTGCCTGCCCTGTCGTCCCACCAAGTCACTGCGGTTACCAACAAGGTGAACCGTCTCCTTACCTTGTCTCGCGTGTGCTCCAGGAGGAGCTCGACTTTCGTGGGTTGGTAACTCTCGCGGCCAACGAACAGGGGCCAAGCACACCGGTACACTGGTCGTACCCTCCCTGTTGTCCCGTCGCAATACCTCTCGCGGGCACCGTTGGGTCGCCCGACTTCTTACCTGAAGGACAACCGTTTACAGGACCCTATGGTGGTAAGACAAAGTCAGCCTCGAGTGGAGTACAAGGATTACTCCTTGATAGCTCACACTTGAGGTGACTAGGCATAACCCCGATAGGGGCCTTTGACGGTGTCTGCATTGTACCGTACCTGTGCAGTTATAATATAAGTATCCGTGTCCACTCCCCTGAGTGATCACGGCCCTCTATCTAATCCTAGCTAACAATGCGCAGGGCTCACTGCTGAATAATGCATAATAGTAATAATAGGCAGCATAGGATAAATGAAGGGACATCAAGGGGCGACAAAATCAGGCTATGCAGTTGAATAGGATGGTAATCGTAGCAGCAGTAGTAACAATGCCTAGTGCAAGAAATGAACGGAAAGATAGGCGATATCTGGGGAAGGGAATGGCTCTGCTTGCCTGCAAGCTCGACGGTAATAGTAGGGTCGTCGACGACGTAGTCGTACTCAGCAGCGGTGTAGTCGACGGCAGCAGCGGGGTCTACCGGAGGTTAAGGGGGGAAAGAAACAGTAAATACACAGCAAGCATATACAAACAGATGCATGACATGACAGATGAAATGTTAACGGTATTCTAACGCAGTGCAATGCAATATGCTCGGAGCAGGAATTCATCTGGGGATGAACTACCGGCTCCGGATGATTACCGGACAGGGTGTCCGGAGGGGAAAAGATCAAGCCGGAGGTGTCGTGGTTACCGGAACAACATAAGGGGGGTGTATCCGTGCTATTGGAATCATTCCGGACAACTTTCGTGTTTGGAATAAATTCATCCGGGCACTCTAACAGTACCGGACAATTTATCGGACAGACGGTCCGGAGGGGGAATGTTCGATGTTCGTTGTGTTAGAGGGGTGGGGTAGATATACGGATAGCGTATTCGTATTTGTTATATTTTTCTGATCAATTTTCATGTATAAATTTTTTTAATCCGAGTTACGGTTTAAAAGTTATTGAATTTCAAAGTTTAAATCAATTTAAATGATTTTCTGGATTTCTTTTATTATTTATTAAACATTATCCAGAACATTATCCACAATAGAGTTGACTGGGTCAAACCTGACAGAGGGGACCCACCTGTAAGGTTGACTGGTCAATTGACCAGTGGGTCCCACCTGTCATACACACAGCTAATAATTCCATTATATTTAATCATATGACAGTGGGGTCCCACATGTCACAGAGACATTATATAAATATCAATTTTTATTAAGCCAGGGGGTTAATTAAAGGCTTGGGCCCATAGTCAGTGAGGGGGGGGGGTATACTCTCTGTTAATTAGCAATGGGGGGGGTGTGCCCACGGCCGAGCCGCACGGGCTCGCCGGCGGCGAGGGGCGCCTGGCTGCGAGGCCAACCCGTCCAGGGGCACGGTGAGGGGGCGAGGAGGGGGGGGTGGCGCGGCGGCGAAGAACGGTCCGGGCACCCGGGGCGAGCGCGGCTAGGGGCGCAAGAGCAGCAGGCGCGCACGGGCTCGGCGAGGTCGGCCATGGCCACGAGTTTAGATGGGGAGGAGAGGGAATGGCATGGGGAGCTCACAGCGAGTCCGTAGGGAGACCAGTGGCGTGGGGAGACCTTCGAGCAGTGCTGGGGGCAGCGATGGCTGCAGCAGCCATGGCGATCCAGGCGGGGAAGGTTGAAGGAGGCGACGACGGTGCGACGTCCCGGCTCGATCCAAAGAGCGAAGACGAGCTGGGGGGCGCCACGGAGCGGGCAGACACGGAGACGAGGGAAGGTGAGGTCCAAGGCCATGGCGATGGCGAGCCATGGCGTCGCCGGCCTTCGGGTGCGGCTCAAATCGAGAGGGAGAGGGGAAGTGGGAGGCTAGGGTTTCCTGGGAGGGGGGGCGTGGCGCGCTCGCGATCTTATCCAGAGGGGAAGGGGGAGCAGGTAGGGGAGCAGGTGAGGGAGGGGGCCGGCGGCATGGCCTCCCCTGTCCATGGCTCGTGCGGGGGTGGTTGGGATGGGGAGGAAACAGGGAAGAAGAGAGGAGAGAGGGGGACTGGGCCCTGGGGTGGGCCTCGCCCCAGGCGGTAGATTAGGGTTTTTGTATTTTTTTTATTCTTTTCTTTGTTTCTTTTCTGTTTTTTAATTATTTTAGTTACTTTATTAAATTGTAAAAACATGGGACTGGCCCCAATATTAGTGTTATATATTATGTAATATTAATAAGAGTTTTTGTGATTTATAAAAATCATTTGATATCTCCTTTTATTTAAAAGGTATTAAAAGCCACTATTTTGCTACTGTTTTTATTTATCCATGTTATTAAAACATTATAATAAAACCCTAATTCACTTTTATAATGGCCTACTGATTATTAGGCATTTTATAAAATTGTTTCCATAATTTTTTGTTCATTTAAAATTCCCACTTGTTTATTTTATTCCATGGCAATTTAACAATTCCCAACTATTGTTTTTATTTTAAATATTATTCCTTTATATTACTATACCATTTTAAATAAAACAACCATTGCTATATTATCATGGCCTAATGATTGCTAGGCATTTTAGAATTTGATTCCACCATTTTGGTTTACTAAGATTTCATTTTATATTAACTTTCAAAATTAATTTTTGATGACACCACAAGATTGGTTTCACAATCAACATAGAGTTGTGATTATTCTAATAACTAAGGGTGACTTGGTTTAACCATGATCATGTTGATTGGCTGGCATCCACAATTTTTGGAGCAAGATTTACAATCCACACTTATTTGAAAATTTTATCTGGGGTGGAAATTGACAGAGCTATGATCAAAGGTGATCATGGTTTGATCATCAACAGTAATGATCACTAACAGTGGGATCACTGTAGTGATTACTGTACCGGATCTGAGGGTGTTACAAAACTGGACCATCTCTTTCGAAGTACGAGGATTTCAGAGTAAAACTCATCTGTTACAAAGGCATTTCATTTTTTAACTTATTTCAACTCAAGAATTTTTGTGCATTCATTATGCACCATTCAAATCCGCATACTAAAATTTCAAACCTTTCTAAATTCATTTAATGATTTATTTTGAGCTAAATGACCCTGAAATTGTAAAGCACTACAAATGAACTGATAAAAGGTTGAAACTTGGCATGGTATCACAATTTGACCCACAAAACATGTTTGCAAAAGTTGAGAGGGTTACGGCAAAAACTGGATGCACTTCATTTAATAACTAGACCATCTCTTTCGAAGTACGAGGCTTTCAGACGAAAACTCATCTGTTACAAAGGCATTTCAGTTTTTTTAACTTATTTCAACTCAAGACTTTTTGTGCATTCATTATGCACCATTCAAAGCCACATACTAAAATTTCAATACTTTCTAAATTCATTTGTAATTTTTCATGCATTTAATGGTTTATTTTGAGCTAAATGACCCTGAAATTGTAAAGCACTACAAATGAACTCACAAAAGGTTGAAAGTTGGCATGTTATCATAATTTGACCCACATAACATGTGTGCAAAAGTTGAGAGGGTTACGGCAAAAACTGGATGCATTTCATGTACAAAATGGACCATCTCTTTCGAAGTACGAGGGTTTCAGAGGAAAACTCATCTGTTACAAAGGAATTTCAGTTTTTTAACTTATTTCAACTCAAGACAGTTTGTGCATTAATTATGCACCATTCAAATCCACATTCTAAAATTTCAAACCTTTCTAAATCCACATGAAAGTTGTTCAGAATAGTTCAACTATCTTGGATACACTATCCACTTGTTTGTCAGATGTCTCTAACACTGCAGACATGGAACCTTCCCCCTCCGGATCATCGGTCCGGTAATCAACCGGTACTGATGAGTCATCCCCGGATAAATTCTCGCTCCGCCTAAAAAAATACTTAACACTGCGTTAGAGCCCCGTTGCTTTGTATCTGATATGTCTTGCATTTGTATTGCTATTATTGTTTCTCCCCCCCCTTTATTCTCCGATAGACCTCGTTGCTGCCGCCGACTACATCGTTGCCGAGTACGACTACTTCGACGACGACCGTACCCCTACCGTCGAGCTTCCAGGCAAGCAGAGCCATTCTCTTCCCCAGATATCGCCTACCTTTCCGTACTTTCTTGCACTAGGCATTGTTACTGCTGCTGCTACGTTACAATCCTATTCAATTGCATAGCCTGATTTTGTCGCCCCTTGATGTACCTTCCTTTTCCTATGCTGCCTGCTTTATCTATATATTATATTCAGCAGTGAGCCCTGCGCATTGTTAGCTAGGATTAGATAGCGGGTCGTGGCCACTCAGGGGAGTGACGCGGATACAAAATATATACAACTGCAACAGGTACGGATCAATTGCAACACCCTCAGATCCAGTAACAGTAATCACTACAGTGATTCCACTGTTAGTGATCATTACTGTTGATGATCAAGCCATGGTCACCTTTGATCAAAGCTCTGTCAATTTCCAACCCAGGTAAAATTCTCAAATTGGGTAAATTATAAATTCTCTCCAAGACTTGTGGATGCTTGTCCATCACCGTGATCATGGTTAAGCCAAATCCCCCTAGTCTTTTGAATGATCCCAAGGACATGATGATTATGGAACCAATGTTGGGTTATCAAAATTTCTATTGATTTCAAAATGGAAATGAAAGTTATAGTAAACCCTAAGTAATGCAAACACTTTTAATAGTTGCAAATAATCAGTAGGTCACCTTAAGTGTTTAGGGTTTTATTAAAATGGTATAGGAATAATATTGGAAATAAAAACAATAGTTGGGAATTGTTAAATTGCCATGGAACAAAATAAACAAGTGGGAATTTTAAATGTACTAAAAATTGGTGAACCAATTTTATAAAATGCCTAAAATTCAGTAGGCTTTATTAAAAGTGGAATGAGATTTTATTACCATGTTTAAAAATGCTAAACAAATAAAAACAACAGCAAAACAATGCCATTTAATATCTTTTTAAATAAAACAAAATGCAGATGAATTTATAAATGCCCCAAACTTTTTGGTAGCACTGAAGTGGAGCATAACACTAATTATGGAACCTATTACCTATTTTACAAAAATACCAAAGTATATAAAATAAATAAAACAGTAAAGAAAGAAAACAAAAACGAAAGGAAATAAAAAATTCGCTATCCTACACCCTGGGCACAAGGCCCACCCGAACCCAGCCCACCCCAGCCCACCTACCCCCATCCCCTACATCTCACCTGCCCCCCCACCCCGTACACCCATAGGACATGGCCATGGCCACTGTGGCCATGCCCGCCCCCCACCTCACCTTCCCCCTCCTACCTGCTACCCTACCTGCCCCCCCTCTGGATAAGGCCCTCCCCAAACCCTGGTTCCCCCCACCCCTCCTCTCCTCGCGCCATTCGTCTCCTCCCCTCTGTCCGAGCCCGCCATTGTTGTGGCCAGTCGCGGCCACTGACCTCGCGACGCCCCGCCGTCGTGTCTAGGAGGTGCTCCGTCGTCGTCTTCGTCTACCCGCAGAAGCAATCGAACCTGGAAGCTTCACCGCGAGCGCTGCGCCACCGTTCCCCGACCATGACCGCCGTGATCGCCGTGTCGATTCGCTGCACTCCAAGCTTCTGCGAGCCCATGGCCACCCTCTTCGTGATCATGGTGAGCTAGGCTCCATTTCCCCTTTTTCTTGTGTCATTTATCGTGTACTGGACTACCCTCCCCGCCATGCCGCGCTCCGGCAGCCGTCGGACCTCGTCGCCGCCGACGATGGAGGCCGCACCCAGCCGCTACCTCTGCGTCGATAAATGCGTCGCGCCACCCGCGTTCGATCTGTGCCTCCATAGTCCAAATGGCCACCGGAGTGGTGCTCAGGTTCGACGCCTTGCCCACGGCCGCCATGGCCGGGCTCCCCGCCTGTGGGCGCCGCTCCTGTCACCGGCGGGCCATGGCCGCACCCCATGCGTGCCTTGCGCCTGGGCGCACCCCTGGATCGGCCGCGCTCGCCGAGCTCCTTGCGCCCCCGCTCCGTTGGGCTGGCCGGCCTCGCCACGCTCGGCGCTGGCCACGGCCATGGCTATGCCATGTGCTGTGTGCTGTGTGCGTGAGGCTGGGTGAGCCACTTCCAGGTGGGCCACCCCCTGCGAATTAAAAAAATAAGGAAAAAGGAATATTGTACTGAAATAAGTAAATAGATAAAGCAGAGGAAAACTCCCTTAGAGTATGGCAAGTGGGCCCAGGTAGTTAAAATAATCACTGGATTAATTATAATCATATTTAACACTAGAGTCTATGACCTGCGGGTCCACCTATTGTTTAATTAAATTAAACTATTTTATAAACTAGAGGCTGACATGTGGGACCCACTGGTCAGTTGACCAGTCAAAGGCCCAGCCTATGACATGTAGGCCCCACATGTCAGGTTTGATCAGTCAACTGGCTCTGTTCTGGATAATGTTGAATTGTTTAATAAAATAAATCCAGTAAATGTTTAAATATGAATAAAACTTTGAAATTGAATATCTTTTAAACCGTAACTCTGATGAAAATAATTTATATATCAAACTTGATCAGAAAAATATAACGGATACGAATACGCTATCCGTATGTCTATCACACCCCTCTAACAAAACGAACATCGAACCTTCCCCCTCCGGACCGACTGTCCGATAAATTGTCCGGTACTGTTAGAGTGCCCGGATGAATTTATTCCGATCACGAATGTTTCTCGGAATAGATCAACTAGCACGGATACACCCCCCTTATGTTTCTCCGGTACCCACGACACCTCCGGCTTGAGCCTTCCCCCTCCGGACACCCTGTCCGGTAATCATCCGGAGCCGGTAGTTCATCCTCAGATGAATTTGCGTTCCGAGCAATGTGCATTGCACTGCGTTAGAACACCGTTAACATTTCATCGGTCATGTCATGCATCTGTTTGTATATGCTTGCTGTGTATTTACTGTTTCTTCCCCCCTGAATCTCCGGTAGACCCCGCTGCTGCCGTCGACTACACCGCTGCTGAGTACGACTACTTCGTCGACGACCCTACTACTACCGTCGAGCTTGCAGGCAAGCAGAGCCATTCTCTTCCCCAGATATCGCCTATCTTTTCCGTACATTTCTTGCACTAGGCATTGTTACTGCTGCTGCTACGATTACAATCCTATTCAATTAGATAGCCTGTCATTGTAGCCCCTTAATGTGCCTTCCTTTAATCCTATGCTGCCTATTATTACTTATGCATTATTCAGCAGTAAACCATGCGCATTGTTAGCTAGGATTAGATAGCGGGCTGTGATCACTCTGGGAGTGATTGCGGAAATGTTATATTACAACTACAACAGGTACGGATCAATGCAGACGCCATAGGGAACCTACAACGGCGAGACTCTGCCGAGTCGCTTCGAGTTTGACTTACGAGTGGAATGGACTCGTATTTCACTCTCGTCGGCTCAGTAGCGCAGCATCACCGGGATGATATGAGGTTTACCTCTTTAGTTCATTCCGCTAATGTCTCAGTTGAGCTAGCTCAAGTGTACCATCGAGGGTGATGCCTCCTGGTTTCAGTTAACGGTAGGGACTCGAACCAACTGGTGTCCTTAAATGTAAGAAGTCGGGCGACCCAACGGTACCCGCGAGTGGTATTGCGACGGGACGACAGGGAGGGTACGACCAGTGTACCGGTGTGCTTGGCCCCTGATCATTGGCCGCGAGAGTTACCAACCCACGAAAGTCGATCTCCTCCAGGAGCACACGCGAGACAAGATAAGGAGACGGTTCACCTTGTTGGTAACCGCAGTGACTTGGTGGGACGACGGGGCAGGCACCGATGTACTGGTGGTCCTGGCTGCTGTCGTTGTCCGCGGGTCGGTTAAGTCGAGGCAACGATAACGGTTGTCACGCAGGTTAATTAAACTGCTAAATGGTTCAGTGGATTTCTTGAGTTGGCTATATGCCATGTACGCACTACCTACCCGTGGGAATTACGAGTTATGGGCTCCTCTGCTTCGTAGTGTCGTCCGAGGACTCTTCAGACGTCAGCAGTACCGCGGCCTGCGCCGGGAAGTGGTTTTGTCTTATTTTCTCGCGCGGTGGTGTCTTATTTGGATTTTATTTAACTTCACCGGACAGCCACGCACCGTGCAGGAGTACGTTTGGTTGGGGTCCAAGGCCCGGCGTACGTAGGATTTAGACCGGCGGATGGCCTCTCTGTTGAGTTTGAAAGATGGGCTATGAAGGGTCGGATAGCCTCGGTGGAGCGTTCCCTAACAAGGTTCCCGCCACCCTGGAGATCCGTGCGTGTAGCGTAACACAAGTGCACCCGTGCAGGGAAGATTAATCTATTCGAATAGCCGTGTCCACGGTAACAGGACGCTTTTCCTGAAGCTGGATCTTACCACTAGAAACTATTATTATTAAACTGTATGGTTTCGGGTTTTCTTCCTCGCGGGGATGTCGAGGAGGTGAACTCGGAGGCATTGCTAATTATTACAACTTACTATTATACAATGCTGCAGCAACTTCTGCTCCATTATTACTTTATGCTTTATATAAACTGTTGGCTGATTCTTACCTCATGCTGCAAGACCTCGTCGGAAGATGCTAGTCTTCGTTAGGCCTAGCTTCTTACCCTTGCTCTGGATTTCTGTCTTTCAGTCCACTATATACAGCCTCTTCTTTCCGTTGATACAATGCATAATGCTTAGTAGCGGACGTAAGACTCGCGGGTATACTAGATACTCACCTGCTTTATTTCCTTTACTGTTTTGCCTGATCGGTCGATGCGGTCGACGTTGGAGTCCAGGAGCAGGAGATCCCCGATGCCGACCACCGCAACATGAAGATCCCCGATGCCTTCTACGACGTCGAGTTCCCCGTTGACCAGGAGTAGCTTGGAGGTTCCCAGGCAGGAGGCCTCGCCTTTTCGATCGTGTTGTTTTTGTGCTAGCCTTCTTAAGGAAACCTTGTATCCTTGTGTCTGTACTCAGATACTATTGCTTCCGCTGACTTTGTGCTCTCGAGCTGTTGTATTCGAGCCCCCGTGTCCCCTGGCTTGTATTAAACAGCTTGTATTTTTTTTTTGTAGAGTTGTGTTGTGGTATCTCATCGTGAGTCCCTAATCTCGATCGTGTACCTTGCGTGTATGATTACTGTACACGGCTTGATTTTGGGGGCGTCACAAGTTGGTATCAGAGCCGACTGCCTGTAGGAAGCCCCTAACCACTCCTCCGTCGAAGTTGAGTCTAGACTTTGCAAAACTAGTTTCCTAACTTAATGTTTGCCTTACGGGCCCACATTGTTATCACCCCGTGTGATATCTTTGGTATTAGGATCTTTTTCTCCGTACCTTTACTCTGGGATTCTACTCTCTTATCCTTTTGGGAAAATTTTCTAACTCTGACATTAGGATCTCGTGGTCACATCTACCCGGAGAGCCCTTCACCCAAGATGATCGCTTGCTTCACCTGAAGATCCCGACGATTACTCTCAGATAAATTCCCGAGAACCTGCGTGTTCATCGCCTTTGCAATCCCCTGCCACCGATAAGTCCGTATGGATGATTGCATCCACCTCCCATTCTGGAAAACACGATTCCCTTGTACTTAAGCGTCGAATTATTCAGATGCTTCTATTATCTGATGCCTTTGCAATCTTTCTCCTTCTGGTTTAGTGTAGATACTCACATCAGATTCTTTGCGAACCACCCGACCTTTGGTGGATTATTATCTGACTAATCTTACATTGCTTCTTCCATGTGCCGATTGGATTCATCGTGTGAAATACCATCCTTGCCCCTCGATGCTTTGTGTTATCATCGACAACCCCCTTGACTCTCGGCCAATACAACTTGGTTGTGTGTATTGTGCTCTGCTTCCCCTTGGGAAAGATATACACCTGATACTTGTGTATCATCACCTTTTCCTTTCCATTGGTCTGTTTAACCTTTCTTGTAATGTATCTTATCTAAGCAGTGAAATTCCCTGCTTATGTAAACACTTTGGTGTGCTACATTGTCTGTACAACCAGTTACGATTGTTGATGACTTTTCGGTGACCACCGATGGACAAGAACTTTGCCAATTGGTCCGCCTCGTCTTAACGAGCAGGAGAATGGTTCTCTTCGTCCCTCGCCCTTGGCACTGATGTTGTCGCCGACATAGTTAACAAGTTGATCTCCTTCATACCCTTCCAATTTGATCGCATTGAATGTCACCACCCTGGTTCAATGGGGCCCATAACCCACAGTTCCACAGGACCGAAACCTAACTCTTGTCCTCTACCTTGTGATATTCCGTCCGAGATCAGACTCGGTGCTTGTGCCTGATGATCGGGGGCCCTTTTCCCACCATCCGTCATCGGCATCGAATACATGCCTATCCGCTTAAAACTTCTCACGATGTACTTCCCTGAGGTTAAACTCGGAAGGACTTTGTACCCTATACCCTTGAGCAACCCCATTTGATTGATCTTGTATCGATCCGACCCCCTTAAGCTTTATCTTTTAACCTGTTCGTAAGTGCGATGAAGCCCCCAACGAAAGGATGAAAACCCATCGAGATGCACCGATGTCGTGCAGTGAAGGCCCCAACTTGAAGGATTAATTTCTTCGAATACGACAACCAGGACCAGAAGATTTGTTAGAAGGCGAAACCGGAACCTTGCCCCTCACACTACTTTTACTTCTCGGGACGAGAATTCATTGTAGTGGTGGAGATTTGTAACACCCTCAGATCCAGTAACAGTAATCACTACAGTGATTCCACTGTTAGTGATCATTACTGTTGATGATCAAGCCATGGTCACCTTTGATCAAAGCTTTGTCAATTTCCAACCCAGGTAAAATTCTCAAATTGGGTAAATTATAAATTCTCTCCAAGACTTGTGGATGCTTGTCCATCACCGTGATCATGGTTAAGCCAAATCCCCCTAGTCATTTGAATGATCCCAAGGCCATGATGATTATGGAACCAATGTTGGGTTATCAAAATTTCTATTGATTTCAAAATGGAAATGAAAGTTATAGTAAACCCTAAGTAATGCAACCACTTTTAATAGTTGTAAATAATCAGTAGGTCACCTTAAGTGTTTAGGGTTTTATTAAAATGGTATAGGAATAATATTTGAAATAAAAACAATAGTTGGGAATTGTTAAATTGCCATGGAACAAAATAAACAAGTGGGAATTTTAAATGTACTAAAAATTGGTGAACCAATTTTATAAAATGCCTAAAATTCAGTAGGCTTTATTAAAAGTGGAATGGGATTTTATTACCATGTTTAAAAATGCTAAACAAATAAAAACAGCAGCAAAACAATGCCATTTAATATATTTTTAAATAAAACAAAATGCAGATGAATTTATAAATGCCCCAAACTTTTTGGTAGCAATGAAGTGGAGCATAACACTAATTATGGAACCTATTACCTATTTTACAAAAATACCAAAGTATATAAAATAAATAAAATAGTAAAGAAAGAAAACAAAAACGAAAGGAAATAAAAAATTCGCTATCCTACACCCTGGGCACAAGGCCCACCCGAACCTAGCCCACCCCAGCCCACCTACCCCCATCCCCTACCTCTCACCTGCCCCCCCCCCCCCCACCACGTACACGCACAGGACATGGCCATGGCCACTGTGGCCATGCCCCCCCCCCCACCTCACCTGCCCCCTCCTACCTGCTCCCCTACCTTCCCCCCCTCTGGATAAGGCCCTCCCCAAACCCTGGTTCCCCCCACCCCTCCTCTCCTCGCGCCATTCGTCTCCTCCCCTCTGTCCGAGCCCGCCATTGTTGTGGCCAGTCGCGGCCACTGACCTCGCGACGCCCCGCCGTCGTGTCTAGGAGGTGCTCCGTCGTCGTCTTCGTCTTCCCGCAGAAGCAATCGAACCGGGAAGCTTCACGGCGAGTGTTGCGCCACCGTTCCCCGACCACGGCCGCCGTGATCGCCGTGTCGATTCGCCGCACTCCAAGCTTCTGCGAGCCCATGGCCACCCTCTTCGTGATCATGGTGAGCTAGGCTCCATTCCCCCTTTTTCTCTTGCCGTTTATCGTGTACTGGACTACCCTCCCCGCCATGCCGCGCTCCGGCAGCCGTCGGACCTCGTCGCCGCCGACGATGGAGGCCGCACCCAGCCGCTACCTCTGCGCCGATAAATGCGTCGCGCCACCCGCGTTCGATCTGTGCCTCCGTAGTCCAAATGGCCACCGGAGTGGTGCTCAGGTTCGACGCCTTGCCCACGGCCTCCATGGCCGGGCTCCCCGCCTGTGGGCGCCGCTCCTGTCACCGGCGGGCCATGGCCGCACCCCGTGCGTGCCTTGCGCCTGGCCGCACCCCTGGATCGGCCGCGCTCGCCGAGCTCCTTGCGCCCCCGCTCCGTTGGGCTGGCCGGCCTCGCCACGCTCGGCGCTGGCCACGGCCATGGCTATGCCATGTGCTGTGTGCTGTGTGCGTGAGGCTGGGTGAGCCACTTCCAGGTGGGCCACCCCCTGCGAATTAAAAATAAATAAGGAAAAAGGAATATTGTATTGAAATAAGTAAATAGATAAGGCTGAGGAAAACTCCCTTAGAGTATGGCAAGTGGGCCCAGGTAGTTAAAATAACCACTGGATTAATTATAATCATATTTAACACTAGAGTCTATGACATGCGGGTCCACCTATTGTTTAATTAAATTAAACTATTTTATAAACCAGAGGCTGACATGTGGGACCCACTGGTCAGTTGACCAGACAAAGGCCCAGCCTATGACATGTAGGCCCCACATGTCAGGTTTGACCAGTGAACTGGCTCTGTTCTGGATAATGTTGAATTGTTTAATAAAATAAATCCAGTAAATGTTTAAATATGAATAAAACATTGAAATTGAATATCTTTTAGACCGTAAGTCCGATGAAAATAATTTATATATCAAACTTGATCAGAAAAATATAACGGATACAAATACGCTATCCATATGTCTATCACACCCCTCTAACACAACGAACATCGAACCGTCCCCCCTCCAGACCGACTGTTCGATAAATTGTCCGGTACTGTTAGAGTGCCCGGATGAATTTATTCCGAACACGAATGTTTCTCGGAATAGATCAACTAGCACGGATACACCCCCATTATGTGTCTCCGGTACACACGACACCTCCGGCTTGATCCTTCCCCCTCCGGACACCCTGTCCGGTAATCATCCGGAGCCGGTAGTTCATCCTCAGATGAATTTCCGTTCCGAGCAATGTGCATTGCACTGCGTTAGAACACCGTTAACATTTCATCGGTCATGTCATGCATCTGTTTGTATATGCTTGCTGTGTATTTACTGTTTCTTCCCCCCTTAATCTCCGGTAGACCCCGCTGCTGCCGTCGACTACACCGCTGCTGAGTACGACTACTTCGTCGACGACCCTACTACTACCGTCGAGCTTGCAGGCAAGCAGAGCCATTCTCTTCCCCAGATATCGCCTATCTTTTCCGTAAATTTCTTGCACTAGGCATTGTTACTGCTGCTGCTACGATTACAATCCTATTAAATTACATAGCCTGTCATTGTAGCCCCTTGATGTGCCTTCCTTTAATCCTATGCTGCCTATTATTACTTATGCATTATTCAGCAGTAAATCCTGCGCATTGTTAGCTAGGATTAGATAGCGGGCTGTGATCACTCTGGGAGTGATTGCGGAAATGTTATATTACAACTACAACAGGTACGGATCAATGCACACGCCATAGGGAACCTACAACGGCGAGACTCTGCCGAGTCGCTTCGAGTTTGACTTACGAGTGGAATGGACTCGTATTTCACTCTCGTCGGCTCAGTAGCGTAGCATCACCGGGATGATATGAGGTTTACCTCTTTAGTTCATTCCGCTGATGTCTCAGTCGAGCCAGCTCAAGTGTACCATCGAGGTTGATGCCTCCTGGTTTCACTTAACGGTAGGGACTCGAACCAACTGGTGTCCTTAAAGGTAAGAAGTCGGGCGACCCAACGGTGCCCGCGAGTGGTATTGCGACGGGACGACAGGGAGGGTACGACCAGTGTACCGGTGTGCTTGGCCCCTGATCGTTGGCCGCGAGAGTTACCAACCCACGAAAGTCGAGCTCCTCCAGGAGCACACGCGAGACAAGGTTCTTACCTCATGCTGATTCTTACCTCATGCTGCAAGACCTCGTCGGAAGATGCTAGTCTTCGTTAGGCCTAGCATCTTACCCTTGCTCTGGATTTCTGTCTTTCAGTCCACTATATACAGCCTCTTCTTTCTGTTGATACAATGCATAATGCTTAGTAGCGGACGTAAGACTAGCGGGTATACTAGATACTCACCTGCTTTATTTCCTTTACTGTTTTGCCTGATCGGCCGCTGCAGTCGACGTTGGAGTCCAGGAGCAGGAGATCCCCGATGCCGACCACCGCAACATGAAGATCCCCGATGCCTTCTACGACGTCGAGTTCCCCGTTGACCAGGAGTAGCTTGGAGGTTCCCAGGCAGGAGGCCTCGCCTTTTCGATCGTGTTGTTTTTGTGCTAGCCTTCTTAAGGCAACCTTGTATCCTTGTGTCTGTACTCAGATACTATTGCTTCCGCTGACTTTTTGCTCTCGAGTTGTTGTATTCGAGCCCCCGTGCCCCCTGGCTTGTATTAAACAGCTTGTATTATTTTATTTGTAGAGTTATGTTGTGATATCTCATCGTGAGTCCCTAATCTCGATCGTGTACCTTGCGTCTATGATTACTGTACACGTCTTGATTTTGGGGGCGTCACATCAATGCAGGCGCCCTAGGGAACCTACAACGGAGAGACTCTGCCGAGTCGCTTCGAGTTTGGCTTACGAGTGGAATGGACTCGTATTTCACTCTCGTCGGCTCAGTAGCGTAGCATCACTGGGATGATATGAGGGTATTCCTCTTTAGTTCATTCCGATGGTGTCTCGGCACAACCGGGGTGATACGAGAATATTCCTCTTTTGTTCATTCCACTGATGTCCCTGTCGAACCTCTTCAAGTGTACCATCGAGGGTGATTCCTCCTGGTTTCACTTGATGGTAGGCACTCGAATCAACTGGTGTCCTTAAAGGTAAGGAGTCGGGTGACCCAACGGTGCCCGCGCAGGGTATCTTAGCAGAACGACAGGTCAGGTGTATTCCACCGGTGTGCGGCGGGCCTGGTACTGTTCGTGGCCGACAGGTATCCTATTGTACGAAAGTCGAGCTCTTCGGAGCAAACGCGAGACAAGGTAAGGAGACGGTTCACCTTGTTGGTAGCCGCACGAGTTGGTGGGACGTCAGGGGAGGCACCGATGTTACTGGTGGTCCTGACTGCTGTCGTTGTTCGCGACTCATTCAATAAGGGGCAACGATAACGGTTGTCTCGACAGAAAATAATAAAATGATTAATGGGTTCGGCGGATGACTTGAGTAGCCTTTTGGCTTGTACGCACTACCTATATGTGGGATTACGGTGTGGGCCCTCCGCGTTGTGGTCTCGTTCGAAAGCTCTGAAAGACGTCCAGTTCAGCATTGTGGCGCGGTCGGATCCGCATCCATGACAGAGTTGCGTGGTATCCACCATCCTCACAACGACCCGGAGAGCGAGGGGTGATAGGCCCATGACCCCCTTGCACTTATGGCTGTAGACCATCCTCACAACGACCCGGAGAGCGAGGGCCTCGGCGTGTCGGATAGCCTCGGTGGGGTGTTCCCTAACAAGGTGTACGCCACCCTGGAGATCCGAGCGTGTAGTATGACACCAGTGCACCCCTGCAGGGAAGATAATCTATTCGAATAGCCGTGTCCACGGTAACATGACGCTTTATGCTGAAGCCAGATCCTACCACTACAAACTACTACTATTAAATTGTTGGTTCCGGTTTCTTTTCCTCGCAGGGAAGTCGAGGAGGGGATCTCGGAGGCATATATAATTGTTATCTAACACAACTTACTATTATACAATGCTGCAGCAACTTCTGCTTCATTGTTATTTACATTCATGCTTTTGAACTGTTGGCTGATCCTTACCTCATGCTTCAAGACTCGTCGGAAGATGCTAGTCTTCGATAGGCCTAGCTTCTTATCCTTGCTCTGACTTCTATCTTGCAGTCCACTATATACAGCCTCTTCTTTCTGTTGATACAATGCATAATGCTTAGTAGCGGACGTAAGACTCGCGGGTATGCTAGATACTCACCTGCTTTATTTTCCCCTTTTATTGTTTTGCCTGATCGTCCGCTGCAGTCGACGTTGGAGTCCAGGAGCAGGAGATCCCCGATGCCGACCACCGCAACGTGAAGACCCCCGATGCTTTCTACGACGTCAAGTTACCCTTTGACCAGGAGTAGTTTGGAGGTTCCCAGGCAGGAGGCCTCGCCTTTTCGATCGTTGTTGTTTTTGTGCTAGCCTTCTTAAGGCAACCTTGTATTCTTGTGTCTGTACTCAGATATTATTGCTTCCGCTGACTTTGTGCTCTCGAGCTGTTGTATTCGAGCCCTCGTAGCCCCTGGCTTGTATTAAACAGCTTGTATTATTATATTTGTAGAGTTGTGTTGTGATATCTCACCGTGAGTCCCTGATCTCGATCGTGTACCTTCCGTGTATGATTACTGTACACGGTCTGGTTTTGGGGGCGTCACAGCGGAGGTGGGTGGGGACGCGCGAATTCGGGCGGCGAGTCGGCGGCGGCCGTGGCGTAGGAAGGTGGTCGATTCTTCGCGCTCGATGGTCGTGAGTTCGGGCTCGTCGGTGAGAGCGAGATGGAGGAGCACCGTGGAGGTCCAGGACATGAAGGGACGACTTGCGCTGGCCGTTGGCCACGTCTACGCCGGCGGCGCGGCCACCGGTCCGAGGCGGGCGAAGCGAACAGAGGAGAGGAGGCGCGAGGGGGGGGGGGAGATATTTGGGCGTCCACGGGATGGGGAGGGGGGGTGCTCGCCCTTATCCCCAGGGGTAGGTGAGACGGACGAGGGGGAGGGGCCGGCTGTTTTTCAAACCTTTATGAATTTATTTGCTATTTTTCATGCATTTAATAGTTAATTTTGAGCTAAATGACCCTGAAATTGTAAAGCACTACAAATGAACTCAAAAAAGGTTGAAACTTGGCATGGTATCATTATTTGACCCAAATAACATGTGTGCAAAAGTTGAGAGGGTGACGGCAAAAACTGGATGCACTTTGTGTACAAAACTGGAGCATCTCTTTCGAAGTACGAGGGTTTCAGCGGAAAACTCATCTGTTACAAAGGCTTTTCATTTTTTAACTTATTTCAACTCTAGACTTTTTTTTCATTCATTATGCACCATTCAAATCCACATACTAAAATTTCAAACCTTTCTAAATTCATTTTCTATTTTTCATGTAGTTAATGATTTATTTTGAGCTAAATGACCCTGAAATTGTAAAGCACTACAAATGAACTCATAAAATGTTGAAACTTGGCATGGTATCATCATTTGACCCACAAAAAATGTGTGCAAAAGTTGAGAGGGTTAAGGCAAAAACTGGATGCACTTCATGTACAAACTAGACCATCTCTTTCGAAGTACAAGGGTTTTAGACGAAAACTCATCTGTTACAATGGCATTTCATTTTTCTAAACTTATTTGAACTCAAGAATTTTTGTGCATTCATTATGCACCATTCAAAGCCACATACTGAAATTTCAAACCATTCTAAATTCATTTGCTATTTTTCATGCATTTAATGGTTTATTTTGAGCTAAATGACCCTGAAATTGTAAAGCACTACAAATGAACTCAGAAAAGGTTGAAACTTGGCATGGTATCATCATTTGACCCACATAATATGTGTGCAAAAGTTGAGAGGGTTACGGCGAAAACTGGATGCACTTTCTGTACAAAATGGACCATCTCTTTCGAAGTACGAGGGTTTCAGACGAAAACTCATCTGTTACAAAGGCATTTCATTATTTTAACTTATTTCAACTCAAGACTTTTTGTGCATTCATTATGCACCATTCAAAGCCACATACTAAAATTTCAAACCTTTCTAAATTCATTTGCTATTTCTCATGTATTTAATGGTTTATTTTGAGCTGAATGACCGTGAAATTGTAAAGCACTACAAATGAACTCATAAAAGGTTGAAAATTGGCATGGTATCATAATTTGACCCACATAACATGTGTGCAAAAGTTGATAGGGTTACGGCAAAAACTGGATGCATTTCGTGTACAAAATGGACCATCTCTTTCGAAGTACGAGGGTTTCAGACGAAAATTCATCTGTTACAAAGGCATTTCATTTTTTTAACTTATTTCAACTCAAGACTTTTTGTGCATTCATTATGCACCATTCAAAGACACATACTACAATTTTAAACCGTTCTAAATGCATTTGCTATTTTTCAAGCATTTCATGGTTTATTTTGAGCTAGATGACCCTGAAATTGTAAAGCACTGCAAATGAACTCAGAAAAGGTTAAAACTTGGCATGGTATCATCATTTGACCCACATAACATGTGTGCAAAAGTTGAGAGAGTTACGGAAAAAACTGGATGCATTTCGTGTACAAACTAGACCATCTCTTTCGAAGTACGAGGGTTTCGGACGAAAACTAATCTGTTAAAAAGGCATTTCATTTTTTTAAACTTGTTTAAACTCAAGACTTTTTGTGCATTCATTACACACCATTCAAAGCCACATACTAAAATTTCAAACCTTTCTAAATTCAATTGCTATTTCTCATGCATTTAATGGTTTATTTTGAGTTGAATGGCCGTGAAATTGTAAAGCACTACAAATGACCTCCTAAAAGGTTGAAAGTTGGTCTGGTATCATAATTTGACACACATAACATGTGTGCACAAGTTTAGAGGGTTAAGGCAAAAATTGGATGCATTTCGTGTACAAAATGGACAATCTCTTTCGAAGTATGAGGGTTTCAGACGAAAATTCATCTGTTACAAAGGCATTTCATTTTTTTAAATTATTTCAACTCAAGACTTTTTGTGCATTCATTATGCACCATTCAAAGCCACATACTACAATTTTAAACCGTTCTAAATGCATTTGCTATTTTTCATACATTTCATGGTTTATTTTGAGCTAAATGACCCTGAAATTGAAAAGCACTGCAAATGAAATTAGAAACGGTTGAAAGTTGGCATGGTATCATAATTTGACCCACATAACATGTGTGCAAAAGTTGATAGGGTTACGGCAAAAACTGGATGCATTTCGTGTACAAAATGGACAATCTCTTTCGAAGTACGAGGGTTTCAGATGAAAATTCATCTGTTACAAAGGCATTTCATTGTTTTAACTTATTTCAACTCAAGACTTTTTGTGCATTCATTATGCACCATTCAAAGCCACATACTACAATTTTAAACCGTTCTAAATGCATTTGCTATTTTTCATACATGTCATGGTTTATTTTGAGCTAAATGACCCTGAAATTGTAAAGCACTGCAAATGAACTTAGAAAAGGTTGAAACTTGGCATGGTATCATCATTTGACCCACATAACATGTGTGCAAAATTTGGGAGGGTTACGGAAAAAACTGGATGCATTTCGTGTACAAACTAGGCCATCTCTTTCGAAGTACGAGGGTTTCAGACGAAAACTCATCTGTCACAAAGGCATTTAATTTTTTTGAAACTTGTTTAAACTCAAGAATTTTTGTGCATTCATTATGCACCATTCAAAGCCACATACTGAAAATTCAAACCTTTCTAAATTCATTTGCAATTTTAAATGTATTTAATTGTTTATTTTGAGCTAAATGACCTTGAAATTGTAAAGCACTACAAATGAACTCAGAAAAGGTTGAAACTTGGCATGGTATCATCATTTGACCCAAATAACATGTGTGCAAAAGTTGAGAGGGTGACGGCAAAAACTGGATGCACTTCGTGTACAAAACTGGACCATCTCTTTCGAAGTATGAGGGTTTCATACAAAAACTCATCTGTTACAAAGGAATTTCATTTTTTTCACTTATTTCAACTGAAGACTTTTTGTGCATTCATTATGCACCATTCAAAGCCACATACTAAAATTTCAAACCTTTCTAAATTCATTTGCTATTTTTCATGCATTTAATGGTTTATTTTGAGCTAAATGACCCTGAAATGGTAAAGCACTCCAAATGAACTCAGAAAAGGTTGAAACTTGGCATGGTATCATCATTTGACCCACATTACATGTGTGCAAAAGTTGAGAGGCTTACGGAAAAAACTGGATGCATTTCATGTACAAACTAGACCATCTCGCTCGAAGTACGAGGTTTCAGACGAAAACTCATCTGTTACAAAGGCATTTCATTTTTTTTCAACTTTTTTAAACTCAAGACTTTTTGCGCATTCATTATGCACCATTCAAAGCCACATACTAAAATTTCAAACCTTTCTAAATTCATTTGCTATTTTTCATGCATTTAATGGTTTATTTTGAGCTAAATGACCCTGAAATTGTAAAACACTACAAATGAACTTAGAAAAGGTTGAAACTTGGCAAGGTATCATCATTTTACCCAAATAACATGTGTGCAAAATTTGAGAGGGTGACGGCAAAAACTGGATGCACTTCGTGTACAAACTGGACCATCTATTTTGAAGTACGAGGGTTTCGAAGGAAAACTCATCTGTTACAAAGGCATTTCATTTTTTTAACTTATTTCAACTCAAGACTTTTTCTTCATTCATTATGCACCATTAAAATCCACATACTAAAATTTCAAACATTTCTAAATTCCTTTGCTATTTTTCATGTATTTAATGATTTATTTTGAGCTAAATGACCCTAAAATTGTAAAGCACTACAAATGAACTCAGAAAAGGTTGAAACTTGGCATAGTATCATCATTTGACCCACAAAACATGTGTAAAAACGATGAGAGGGTTACGGCAAAAACTGGATGCACTTCGTGTACAAACTAGACCATCTCTTTCAAAGTACGAGGTTTCAGACGAAAACTCATCTGTTACAGAGGCATTTCATTTTTTAAACTTATTTCAACTCAAGACTTTTTATGCATTCATTATGCACCATTCAAAGACACATACTAAAATTTCAAACCTTTCTAAATTCATTTGCTACTTTTCATGCATTTAATGGTTTATTTTGAGCTAAATGAGCCTGAAATTGTAAAGCACTACAAATGAATTCAGAAAAGGTTGAAACTTGGCATGGAATCATCATTTGACACACATAACATGTGTGCAAAAGTTGAGAGGCTTACGGAAAAAACTGGATGCACTTTCTGTACAAACTCGACCATCTCTTTCGAAGTACGAGGGTTGCAGACGAACACTCATCTGTTACAAAGGCATTTAATTTTATTAAACTTATTTCATCTCAAGACTTTTTATGCATTCATTATGCACCATTCAAAGCCACATACTAAAATTTAAAACCTTTCTAAATTCATTTGCTATTTTTCATGCATTTAATGGTTTATTTTGAGCTAAACGACCCTGAAATTGTAAAGCACTACAAACGAACTCAGAAAAGGTTGAAACTTGGCATGGTATCATCATCTGACACAAATAACATGTGTGCAAAAGTTGAGAGGGTTACGGCAAAAACTGGATGCACTTTCTGTACAAACTGGACCATCTCTTTCGAAGTACGAGGGTTTCAGACGAATACTCATCTGTTACAAAGGCATTTTTTTTTAACTTATTTCAACTCAAGACTTTTTATGCATTCATTATGTACCATTCAAAGCCACATACTAATATTTTAAACCTTTCTAAATTCATTTGCTATTTTTCATGCATTTAATGGTTTATTTTGAGCTAAATGACCCTGAAATTGTAAAGCACTGCAAATGAACTCAAAAAAGGTTGAAACTTGGCATGGTATCATCATTTGACCCACATAACATGTGTGCAAAAGTTGAGAGGGTTACGGAAAAAACTAGATGGATTTCTTGTACAAACTAGACCATCTCTTTCGAAGTACGAGGATTTCAGACGAAAACTCATCTGTTACAAAGGCATTTCATTTTTTTAACTTATTTCAACTCAAGACTTTTTGTGCATTCATTACACACCATTCAAAGCCACATACTAAAATTTCAAACCTTTCTAAATTCATTTGCTATTTTTCATGCATTTAATGGTTTATTTTGAGCTAAATTACCCTGAAATTGTAAAGCACTACAAATGAACTCAGAAAAGGATGAAACTTGGCATGGTATCATCATTTGACCTACATATCATGTGTGCAAAAGTTGAGAGGGTTACAGAAAAAACTGGATTCATTTCGTGTACAAACTGGACCATCTCTTTCGAAGTACGAGGATTTCAGAGGAAAACCCATCTGTTACAAAGTCATTTCATTTTTTTAACTTATTTCAACTCAAGACTTTTTGTGCATTCATTATGCACCATTCAAAGCAACATACTAATATTTTAAACCTTCCTAAATTCATTTGCTATTATTCATGCATTTAATGGTTTATTTTGAGCTAAATGACCCTGAAATTGTAAAGCACTGCAAATGAACTCAGAAAAGGTTGAAACTTGGCATGGTATCATCATTTGACCCAAATAACATGTGTGAAAAAGTTGAGAGAGTGACGGCAAAAGATGGATGCACTTCGTGTATAAAACTAGACCATATCTTTCGAAGTACGTGGGTTTCAGAGGAAAACTCATCTGTTACAAAGGCATTTCATTTTTTTTAACTTATTTCAACTCAAGACTTTTTGTGCATTCATTATGCTCCATTCAAATCCACATACTAAAATTTCAAACCTTTCTAAATTCATTTGCTACAAATGAACTCAGGAAAGGTTGAAACTTGGCATGGTATCATCATTTGACCCACATGACATGTGTGCAAAAGTTGAGAGGGTTACGGCAAAAAATGGATGTACTTTCTGTACAAACTGGACCATCTCTTTCGAAGTACGACGGTTTCAGACGAAAACTCATCTGTTACAAAGGCATTTCATTTTTTTAACTTATTTCAACTCAAGACTTTTTATGCATTCATTATGCACCATTCAAAGCCACATACTAAAATTTCAAACCTTTCTAAATTCATTTGCTATTTTTCATGCATTTAATGGTTTATTTTGAGCTAAATTACCCTGAAATTGTAAAGCACTACAAATGAACTCAGAAAAGGTTGAAACTTGGCATGGTATCATCATTTGACCCAAATAACATGTGTGAAAAAGTTGATAGGGTTACGGCAAAAACTGGATGCATTTCGTGTACAAAATGGACCATCTCTTTCGAAGTACGAGGGTTTCAGACGAAAATTCATCTCTTACAAAGGCATTTCATTGTTTTAACTTATTTCAACTCAAGACTTTTTGTGCACTCATTATGCACCATTCAAAGCCAAATACTACAATTTTAAACCGTTCTAAATGCATTTGCTATTTTTCAAGCATTTCATGGTTTATTTTGAGCTAAATGACCATGAAATTGTAAAGCACTGCAAATGAACTCGGAAAAGGTTAAAACTTGGCATGGTATCATCATTTGACCCACATAACATGTGTGCAAAAGTTTAGAGGGTTACGGAAAAAACTGGATGCATTTCGTGTACAAACTAGACCATCTCTTTCGAAGTACGAGGGTTTCGGACGAAAACTCATCTGTTTAAAGGGCATTTCATTTTTTTAAACTTTTTTAAACTCAAGAGTTTTTGTGCATTCATTACACACCATTCAAAGCCACATACTAAAATTTCAAACCTTTCTATATTCATTTGCTATTTCTCATGCATTTAATGGTTTATTTTGAGCTGAATGACCGTGAAATTGTAAAGCACTACAAATGACCTCATAAAAGGTTGAAAGTTGGTATGGTATCATAATTTGACCCACATAACATGTGTGCACAATTTTAGAGGGTTACGGCAAAAACTGGATGCATTTCGTGTACAAAATGGACCATCTCTTTCGGAGTATGAGGGTTTCAAACGAAAATTCATCTGTTACAAAGGCATTTCATTTTTTTAAAATTATTTCAACTCAAGACTTTTTGTGCATTCATTATGCACCATTCAAAGCCACATACGACAATTTTAAACCGTTCTAAATGCATTTGTATTTTTCATACATTTTATGGTTTATTTTGAGCTAAATGACCCTGAAATTGTAAAGCACTGCAAATGAACTTAGAAAAGGTTGAAACTTGGCATGGTATCATCATTTGACCCACATAACATGTGTGCAAAAGTTGAGAGGAATTACGGAAAAAACTGGATGCATTTCGTGTACAAACTAGACCATCTCTTTCGAAGTACGAGGGTTTCTGACGAAAACTCATCTGTCACAAAGGCATTTAATTTTTTTTAAACTTGTTTAAACTCAAGACTTTTTGTGCATTCATTATGCACCATTCAAAGCCACATACTAAAATTTCAAACCTTTCTAAATTCATTTGCAATTTTTCATGCATTTAATGGTTTATTTTGAGATAAATGACCCTGAAATTGTAAAGCACTACAAATGAACTCAGAAAAGGTTGAAACTTGGCATGGTATCATCATTTGACCCAAATAACATGTGTGCAAAAGTTGAGAGGGTGACGGCAAAAACTGGATGCACTTCGTGTACAAAATTGGACCATCTCTTTCGAAGTACGAGGGTTTCAGCGGAAAACTCATCTGTTACAAAGGCATTTCATTTTTTTAACTTATTTCATCTCAAGACTTTTTGTGCATTCATTATGCACCATTCAAATCCACATACTAAAATTTCAAACCTTTCTAAATTCATTTGCTATTTTTCATGTATTTAATGATTTATCTTGAGCTAAATGACCCTGAAATTGTAAAGCACTACAAATGAACCCATAAAATGTTGAAACTTGGCATGGTATCATCATTTGACCCAAGAAACATGTGTGCAAAAGTCGAGAGGGTTACAGCAAAAACTGGATGCACTTCGTGTACAAAATAGCCCATCTCTTTCGAAGTACGAGGGTTTCAGACGAAAACTCATCTGTTACAAAGGAATTTCATTTTTTCACTTATTTCAACTCAAGAATTTTTGTGCATTCATTATGCACCATTCAAATCCACGTACTACAATTTCAAACCTTTCTAAATTCATTTGCTATTTTTCATGCACTTAATGGTTTATTTTGAGCTAAATGACCCTGAAATTGTAAAGCACTACAAATGAACTCAGAAAAGGTTGAAACTTGGCATGGTATCATCATTTGACCCACATAACATGTTTGCAAAAGTTGAGAGGGTTACAGAAAAAACTGGATGCATTTCGTGTACAAACTAGACCGTCTCTTTCGAAGTACGAGGGTTTCAGACGAAAACTCATCTGTTACAAAGGCATTTCATTTTTTTAACTTATTTCAACTCAAGACTTTTTGTGCATTCATTATGCACCATTCAAAGCCACATACTAAAATTTCAAACCTTTCTAAATTCATTTGCTATTTTTCATGCATTTAATGGTTTATTTTGAGCTAAATGACCCTGAAATTGTAAAGCACTACAAATGAACTCAGAAAAGGTTGAAACTTGGCATGGTATCATCATTTGACCCACATAACATGTGTGCAAAAGTTGAGAGGGTTACAGAAAAAACTGGATGCATTTTGTGTACAAACTAGACCATCTCTTTCGAAGTACGAGGGTTTCAGACGAAATCTCATCTGTTACAAAGGCATTTCATTTTTTTAACTTATTTCAACTCAAGACTTTTTGTGCATTCATTATGCACCATTCAAAGCCACATACTAAAATTTCAAACCTTTCTAAATTCATTTGCTATTTTTCATGCATTTAATGGTTTATTTTGAGCTAAATGACCCTGAAATTGTAAAGCACTCCAAATGAACTCAGAAAAGGTTGAAACTTGGCATGGTATCATCATTTGACCCACATAACATATGTTCAAAGGTTGAGAGGGTTACGGAAAAAACTGGATGCATTTCGTGTACAAACTAGACCATCTCTTTCGAAGTACGAGGGTTTCAGACGAAAACTCATCTGTTACAAAGGCATTTCAGTTTTTTAAAATTATTTCAACTCAAGACTTTTTGTGCCTTCATTATTAACCATTAAAATCCGCATACTAAAATTTCAAACATTTCTAAATTCATTTGCAATTTTTCATGTATTTAATGATTTATTTTGAGCTAAATGACCCGAAAATTGTAAAGCACTACAAATGAACTCAAAAAAGGTTGAAACTTGGCATAGTATCATCATTTGACCCACAAAACATGTATAAAAAAGTTGAGAGGGTTACGGCAAAAACTGGATGCACTTCGTGTACAAACTAGACCATCTCTTTCGAGGTACGAGGTTTCAGACGAAAACTCATCTGTTACAAAGGCATTTAATTTTTTAAACTTATTTCAACTCAAGACTTTTTATGCATTCATTATGCACCATTCAAAGCCACATACTAAAATTTCAAACCCTTCTAAATTCATTTGCTATTTTTCATGCATTTAATGGTTTATTTTGAGCTAAACGACCCTGAAATTGTAAAGCACTACAAATGAACTCAGAAAAGGTTGAAACTTTGCATGGTATCATCATTTGACACACATAACATGTGTGCAAAAGTTGAGAGGGTTACGGCAAAAACTGGATGCATTTTCTGTACAAACTAGACCATCTTTTTCGAAGTACGAGGGTTTCTGACGAACACTCTTCTGTTACAAAGGCATTTAATTTTTTTTAAACTTATTTCAACTCAAGAATTTTTGTGCATTCATTATGCACCATTCAAAGCCACATACTAAAATTTCAAACCTTTCTAAATCCATTTGCTATTTTTCATGCATTTAATGGTTTAATTTGAGCTAAATGACCCTGAAATTGTAAAGCACTACAAAGAATGTAGAAAAGGTTGAAACTTGGCATGGTTTCATAATTTGGCCCACATAACATGTGTACAAAACTCGAGAGGGTTACGGCAAAAACTGGATGCACTTTCTGTACAAACTAGACAATCTCTTTCGAAGTACGAGGGTTTCAAACAAAAACTCATCTGTTACAAAGGCATTTCATTTTTTTAAACTTGTTTAAACTCAAGACTTTTTGTGCATTCATTATGCACCATTCAAATCCACATACTAAAATTTCAAACCTTTCTAAATTCATTTTCTATTTTTCATGCATTTAATGGTTTATTTTGAGCTAAATGACACTGAAATTGTAAAGCACTACAAATGAACTCAGAAAAGGTTAAAACTTGGCATGGTATCATCATTTGACCCAAATAACATGTGTGAAAAGGGTGAGAGGGTGACGGCAAAAAATGGATGCACTTCGTGTATAAAACTAGACCATATCTTTCCAAGTACGTGGATTTCTGAGGAAAACTCATCTGTTACAAAGGCATTTCATTTTTTTAAACTTCTTTCAACTCAAGAATTTTTGTGCATTCATTATGCACCATTCAAAGCGACAAACGAAAATTCCAAACCTTTCAAAATCCATTTGCTATTTTTCATGCATTTAATGGTTTAATTTGAGCTAAATGACCCTGAAATTGTAAAGCACTACAAAGAATGTAGAAAAGGTTGAAACTTGGCATGGTATCATCATTTGACCCACATAACATGTGTGCAAAAGTTGAGAGAGTTACGGAAAAAACTGGATGCATTTCGTGTACAAACTAGACCATCTGTTTCGAGGTACGAGGTTTCAGACGAAAACTCATCTGTTACAAAGGCATTTCATTTTTTAAACTTATTTCAACTCAAGACTTTTTATGCATTCATTATGCACCATTCAAAGACACATACTAAAATTTCAAACCTTTCTAAATTGATTGGCTATTTTTCATGCATTTAATGGTTTATTTTGAGCTAAATGACCCTGAAATTGTAAAGCACTACAAATGAACTCAGAAAAGGATGAAACTTGGCATGGTATCATCATTTGACACACATAACATGTAGGCACAAGTTGAGAGGGTTACGGCAAAAACTGGATGCACTTTCTGTACAAAGTGGACCATCTCTTTCGAAGTACGAGGGTTTCAGACGAACACTCATCTGTTACGAAGGCATTTAATTTTATTAAACTTATTTCATCTCAAGACTTTTTATGCATTCATTATGAACCATTCAAATCAACATACTAAAATTTCAAACCTTTCTAAATTCATTTGCTATTTTTCATGCATTTAATGGTTTATTTTGAGCTAAACGACCCTGAAATTGTAAAGCACTACAAATGAACTCAGAAAAGGTTGAAACTTTGCATGGTATCATCATTGGACACACATAACATGTGTGCAAAAGTTGAGAGGGTTACGGCAAAAACTGGATGCACTTTCTGTACAAACTGGACCATCTCTTTCGAAGTACGAGGGTTTCAGACGAACACTCATCTGTTACAAAGGCATTTAATTTTTTTTAAACTTATTTCAACTCAAGAATTTTTGTGCATTCATTATGCACCATTCAAAGCCACATACTAAAATTTCAAACCTTTCTAAATCCATTTGCTATTTTTCATGCATTTACTGGTTTAATTTGAGCTAAATGACCCTAAAATTGTAAAGCACTACAAAGAATGTAGAAAAGGTTAAAACTTGGCATGGTATCATCATTCGACCCACATAACATGTGTACAAAATTCGAGAGGGTTACGGCAATAACTGGATGCACTTTCTGTACAAACTAGACCATCTCTTTCGAAGTACGAGGGTTTCAGAAAAAAACTCATCTGTTACAAAGGCATTTCATTTTTTTAAACTTGTTTAAACTCAAGACTTTTTGTGCATCCATTATGCACCATTCAAATCCACATACTAAAATTTCAAAGCTTTCTAAATTCATTTGCTATTTTTCATGCATTTAATGGTTTATTTTGAGCTAAATGACACTGAAATTGTAAAGCACTACAAATGAACTCAGAAAAGGTTGAAACTTGGCATGGTATCATCATTTGACCCAAATAACATGTGTGAAAAGGTTGAGAGGGTCACGGCAAAAAATGGATGCACTTCGTGTATAAAACTAGACCATATCTTTCAAAGTACGTGGATTTCTGAGGAAAACTCATCTGTTACAAAGGCATCTCATTTTTTTAACTTATTTCAACTCAAGACTTTTTGTGCATTCATTATGCTCTACTCAAATCCACATACTAAAATTTCAAACCTTTCTAAATTCATTTGCTACAAATGAACTCAGAAAAGGTTGAAACTTGGCATGGTATCGTCATTTGACCCACATAACATGTGTGCAAAAGTTGAGAGGGTTACGGCAAAAAATGGATGCACTTTCTGTACAAACTGGACCATCTCTTTTGAAGTACGAGGGTTTCAGATGAACACTCATCTGTTACAAAGGCATTTAATTTTTTTATACTTATTTCAACTCAAGACTTTTTATGCATTCATTATGCACCATTCAAAGCGACATACTAAAATTTCAAACCTTTCTAAATTCGTTTTCTATTTTTCGTGCAATTAATGGTTTATTTTGAGCTAAATGACCCTGAAATTTTAAAGCACTACAAATGAACTCAAAAAAGGTTGAAACTTGGAATGGTATCATCATTTGACCCACATATCATGTGTGCAAAAGTTGAGAGGGTTACAGAAAAAACTGGATGCACTTCTGATGGTTTCTCGCCCCTCGTTGGTTACCCCAAGTGGAAGGTTTGAGAAGCAGTGTAGCATCAAGTTTCCCTCGGTGAAGATACCAAGGTTATCGAACCAGTAGGACTCAGGAGATACAAGTAGGTGGAAACGTCGCCAGAAATTTCTTCCTGACTAGGGTGTTGTCTTGGACCAGCACACAACAACAAATAACTTTGCTCCCAACGAGTACAGAGGAGTTGTCAATTCCTCCGGCCTTGTCGTTTACAAAGGATCAACGCAAGAGATAAAAGGTGCAAAGGAAAGTACAAGCTAAAAGTAAATTGAGGGTGTGAACAATAATGTGAAGATGGACCAGGGTCTCGTGATTTTCACTAGTGATGTCTCTCTCCCAAAATACGATAAAAGTGCTAGCGAGGTAAACAAATCACAGTTGGGCAATTGACAGGATTATGAAGTCACCGCAATGCTAACTATGCTGCAAAGAAAGGAAGGGCTCAAAAGCAATGGGCAGTACACCAAGGTAAGTAGACCGAAATCCATCTGCGTCTACTACGAATCATCCACCTTGAGATATGTATCCAGAACATCTCGCTGGTATTAAGTTTCGAATCCCACCCAAAGTGTAAACTCAAAGCAACAGACAACTGCATTAAAAGAACTATGCGTAAAGTAAACAATCCTTGCACCCGAAGGTACAAGCACTGTTGTTTTATCCCTGGTGGCAACAACACATCACCTAGTCTCATGTTTCTGTCACTCAAGCTAGACATCAAGGGGCTGAACCCACAATCGATCATAACGCTCTCTCTTGGAGTTGCAAATAAAATACTTGGGCAAAGCAAATACCGCAATGGAGAATATGCAAGAAATTACTCAAGAACAAAATATAAAAGAGAAGAAGCAAATATATTACTCATCACAATCTGAACATAGTCACATAATCCATCAGATCCCAACAAACTCAGCATAGTAACATGAGAAATTACATAGATGCCTCGATCATGTGAGGCAGCTCACGAGGACTCGAAAGTGGAAGCACAAAAGGGGGAGAGATAGATCACAAAGCTACTGGTCACGGACCCATGGTCCAAGGGAAACAACTCATGGTACATACGGGAGGCATCCATGGCTATGGAGGGTCTCCTGGAGGGGGTAGCTTCTCCCGGAAGGGTGCCGGAGCAGCTTCTCCAGGAAGCACCGATCTAGAAACGGCGGCGGCGGAACAGAGGCGAGACCGCGAAAGAGGAGTCCAAACTAGACAATCTCTTTCGAAGCACGAGGGTTTCAGACGAAAACTCATCTGTTACAAAGGCATTTAATTTTTTTAAAATTATTTCAACTCAAGACTTTTTATGCATTCATTATGCACCATTCAAAGCCACATACTAAAATTTCAAACCTTTCTAAATACATTTGCTATTTTTCATGAATTTAATGGTTTCTTTTGAGCTAAATGACCCTGAAATTGTAAAGCACTACAAATGAACTCAGAAAAGGTTGAAACTTGCCATGGTATCATCATTTGACCCACATAACATGTGTGCAAAAGTTGAGAGGGTTACGGAAAAAACTGGATGCATTTCGTGTACAAACTAGACCATCTCTTTCGAAGTACGAGGGTTTCTTCCGAAAACTCATTTGTTACAAAGGCATTTAATTTTTTTTAACTTATTTCAACTCAAGACTTTTTGTGCATTCATTATGCACCATTCAAAGGAACATATTAAAATTTCAAACCTTTCTAAATTCATTTGCTATTTTTCATGCATTTAATGGTTTATTTTGAGCTAAATAACCCTGAAATTGTAAAGCAGTACAAATGAACTCAGAAAAGGTTGAAACTTGGCATGGTATCATCATTTGACCCACATCACATGTGTGCAAAAGTTGAGAGGGTTACGGAAAAAAATGGATGCATTTCGTGTACAAACTAGACCATCTCTTTCGAAGTACGAGGGTGTCTTACGAAAACTCATTTGTTACAAAGGCATTTAATTTTTTTTAACTTATTTCAACTCAAGACTTTTTGTGCATTCATTATGCACCATTCAAAGGAACATATTAAAATTTCAAACCTTTCTAAATTCATTTGCTATTTTTCATGCATTTAATGGTTTATTTGGAGCTAAATGACCCTGAAATTGTAAAGCACTAGAAATGAACTCAGAAAAGGTTGAAACTTGGCATGGTATCATCATTTGACCCACATAAAATGTGTGCAAAAGTTGAGAGGGGTACGGAAAAAACTGGATGCATTTCGTGTACAAACTAGACCATCTCTTTCGAAGTACGAGGGTTTCAGAGGAAAACTCATCTGTTACAAAGGCATTTCATTTTTTTAACTTATTTC
Organism: Bromus sterilis; assembly: GCA_950022295.1. Classification (NCBI taxonomy): domain Eukaryota; kingdom Viridiplantae; phylum Streptophyta; class Magnoliopsida; order Poales; family Poaceae; genus Bromus; species Bromus sterilis. Next base: position 148,395,003 of record OX465596.1, on the reverse strand, counting down.
AACTCAAGACTTTTTGTGCATTCATTATGCACCATTCCAAGGAACATATTAAAATTTCAAACCTTTCTAAATTCATTTGTTATTTTTCATGCATTTAATGGTTTATTTTGAGCTAAATAACCCTGAAATTGTAAAGCACTACAAATGAACTCAGAAAAGGTTGAAACTTGGCATGGTATCATCATTTGACCCACATAACATGTGTGCAAAAGTTGAGAGGGTTACGGCAAAAACTGGATGCATTTCGTGTACAAAATGGACCATCTCTTTCGAAATACGAGGTTTTCAGAGGAAAACTCATCTGTTACAAAGCCATTTCATTTTTTTAACTTATTTCGACTCAAGACATTTTGTGCATTCATTATGCACCATTCAAAGCCACATACTACAATTTTAAACTGTTTTAAATTCATTTGCTATTTTTCATGCATTTAATGGTTTATTTTGAGCTAAATGACCCTGAAATTGTAAAGCACTACAAATGAACTCAGAAAAGGTTGAAACTTGCCATGGTATCATCATTTGACCCACATAACATGTGTGCAAAAGTTGAGAGGGTTACGGAAAAAACTGGATGCATTTCGTGTACAAAATGGACCATCTCTTTCGAAGTACGAGGGTTTCAGAGGAAAACTCATCTGTTACAAAGCCATTTCATTTTTTTAACTTATTTCGACTCAAGACATTTTGTGCATTCATTATGCACCATTCAAAGCCACATACTACAATTTTAAACTGTTCTAAATTCATTTGCTATTTTTCATGCATTTAATGGTTTATTTGGAGCTAAATGACCCTGAAATTGTAAAGTACTAGAAATGAACTCAGAAAAGGTTGAAACTTGGCATGGTATCATCATTTGACCCACATAAAATGTGTGCAAAAGTTGAGAGGGGTACGGAAAAAACTGGATGCATTTCGTGTACAAACTAGACCATCTCTTTCGAAGTACGAGGGTTTCAGAGGAAAACTCATCTGTTACAAAGGCATTTCATTTTTTTAACTTATTTCAACTCAAGACTTTTTGTGCATTCATTATGCACCATTCCAAGGAACATATTAAAATTTCAAACCTTTCTAAATTCATTTGCTATTTTTCATGCATTTAATGGTTTATTTTGAGCTAAATAACCCTGAAATTGTAAAGCACTACAAATGAACTCAGAAAAGGTTGAAACTTGGCATGGTATCATCATTTGACCCACATAACATGTGTGCAAAAGTTGAGAGGGTTACGGCAAAAACTGGATGCATTTCGTGTACAAAATGGACCATCTCTTTCGAAATACGAGGGTTTCAGAGGAAAACTCATCTGTTACAAAGCCATTTCATTTTTTTAACTTACTTCGACTCAAGACATTTTGTGCATTCATTATGCACCATTCAAAGCCACATACTACAATTTTAATCTGTTCTAAATTCATTTGCTATTTTTAATGCATTTAATGGTTTATTTTGAGCTAAATGACCCTGAAATTGTAAAGCACTACAAATGAACTCAGAAAAGGTTGAAACTTGCCATGGTATCATCATTTGACCCACATAACATGTGTGCAAAAGTTGAGAGGGTTACGGAAAAAACTGGATGCATTTCGTGTACAAACTAGACCATCTCTTTCGAAGTACGAGGGTTTCTTCCGAAAACTCATTTGTTACAAAGGCATTTAATTTTTTTTAACTTATTTCAACTCAAGACTTTTTGTGCATTCATTATGCACCATTCAAAGGAACATATTAAAATTTCAAACCTTTCTAAATTCATTTGCTATTTTTCATGCATTTAATGGTTTATTTTGAGCTAAATAACCCTGAAATTGTAAAGCACTACAAATGAACTCAGAAAAGGTTGAAACTTGGCATGGTATCATCATTTGACCCACATAACATGTGTGCAAAAGTTGAGAGGGTTACGGAAAAAACTGGATGCATTTCGTGTACAAAATGGACCATCTCTTTCGAAGTACGAGGGTTTCAGAGGAAAACTCATCTGTTACAAAGCCATTTCATTTTTTTAACTTATTTCAACTCAAGACATTTTGTGCATTCATTATGCACCATTCAAAGGCACATACTACAATTTTAAACTGTTCTAAATTCATTTGCTATTTTTCATGCATTTAATGGTTTATTTGGAGCTAAATGACCCTGAAATTGTAAAGCACTAGAAATGAACTCAGAAAAGGTTGAAACTTGGCATGGTATCATCATTTGACCCACATAAAATGTGTGCAAAAGTTGAGAGGGGTACGGAAAAAACTGGATGCATTTCGTGTAGAAACTAGACCATCTCTTTCGAAGTACGAGGGTTTCAGAGGAAAACTCATCTGTTACAAAGGCATTTCATTTTTTTAACTTATTTCAACTCAAGACTTTTTGTGCATTTATTATGCACCATTCCAAGGAACATATTAAAATTTCAAACCTTTCTAAATTCATTTGCTATTTTTCATGCATTTAATGGTTTATTTTGAGCTAAATGACCCTGAAATTGTAAAGCACTAGAAATGAACTCAGAAAAGGTTGAAACTTGGCATGGTATCATCATTTGACCAACATAAAATGTGTGCAAAAGTTGAGAGGGGTACGGAAAAAACTGGATGCATTTCGTGTACAAACTAGACCATCTCTTTCGAAGTACGAGGGTTTCAGACGAAAACTCATCTGTTACAAAGGCATTTCATTTTTCTTAACTTATTTCAAATCAAGACTTTTTGTGCATTCATTATGCACCATTCAAAGGCACATACTAAAATTTCAAACCTTTCTAAATTCATTTGCGATTTTTCATGCATTTAATGGTTTATTTTGAGCTAAATGACCCTGAAATTGTAAAGCACTACTAATGAACTCAGAATAGGTTGAAACTTGGCATGGTATCATCATTTTACCCACAAAACATGGTTGCAAAAGTTGAGAGGTTTACGGCAAAAACTGGATGCACTTCGTGTACAAACTAGACCATCTCTATCGAAGTACGAGGGTTTCAGTCGAAACTCATCTGTTACAAAGGCATTTTATTTATTAAAACTTTTTTCAACTCAAGACTTTTTGTACATTCATTATGCACCATTCAAAGCCACATACTAAAATTTCAAACCTTTCTAAATTCATTTGCTATTTTTCATGCATTTAATGGTTTATTTTGAGCTAAATGACCCTGAAATATTAAAGCACTACAAATGAAATCTGAAAAGGTTGAAACTTGGCATGTCATCATCATTTGACCCAAATAACATGTGTGCAAAAGTTGAGAGGGTGAAGGCAAAAACTGGATGCACTTCATGCACAAAACTGGACTATCTCAGTGTTTCAGAAGAAAAACTCATCTTTACAAAGGCATTTTTTTTAACTTATTTCAACTCAAGACTTTTTGTGCATTCATTATGCACCATTCAAATCCACATAATAAAATTTCAAACCTTTCTAAATTCATTTGCTATTTTTCTTGTATTTAATGATTTATTTTGAGCTAAATGACCCTAAAATTGCAAAGCACTACAAATGAACTCAGAAAAGGTTGAAACTTGGCTTGGTATCATCATTTGACTCACAAAACATGTGTGCAAAAGTTTAGAGGGTTACGGCAAAAACTGGATGCACTCCGTGTACAAACTAGACCATCTCTTTCGAAGTACGAGGGTTTCACACGAAAACTCATCTGTTAGAAAGGCATTTCATTTTTTAACTTATTTCAAGTCAAGACTTTTTGTGCATTCATTATGCACCATTCAAAGCCACATACTAAAATTTCAAACCTTTTTAAATTCGTTTGCTATGTTTGATGCATTTAATGGATTATTTTGAGCTAAATGACCCTGAAATTGTAAAGCACTACAAATGAACTCGGAAAAGGTTCAAACTTGGCATGGTATCATCATTTGACCCAAATAACATGTGTGCAAAAGTTGAGAGGGTGACGGCAAAAACTGGATGAAATTCGTGTACAAACTGGACCATCTCTTTCGAAGTACGAGGCTTCCAGAGGAAAACTCATCTGTTACAAAGGCATTTCATTTTTTTAAACTTATTTCAACTCAAGACTTTTTGTGCATTCATTATGCACCATTCAAAGCCACATACTAAAATTTCAAACCTTTCTAAATTCATTTGCTATTTTTCATGCATTTAATGGTTTATTTTGAGCTGAATGACCATGAAATTGTAAAGCACTACAAATGAACTCAGAAAAGGTTGAAAGTTGGCATGGTATTATCATTTGACCCACATAACATGTGTGCAAAAGTTGAGAGGGTTACGACAAAAACTGGATGCATTTCGTGTACAAAATGGACAATCTCTTTCGAAATACGAGGGTTTCGGGCAAAAACTTATCTGTTACAAAGGCATTTCATTTTTTAACTTATTTCAACTCAAGAAGTTTTGTGCATTCATTATGCACCATTCAAAGCGACATACTAAAATTTCAAACCTTTCTAAATTCGTTTTCTATTTTTCGTGCAATTAATGGTTTATATTGAGCTAAATGACCCTGAAATTTTAAAGCACTACAAATGAACTCAAAAAAGGTTGAAACTTGGAATGGTATCATCATTTGACCCACATATCATGTGTGCAAAAGTTGAGAGGGTTACAGAAAAAACTGGATGCACTTCTGATGGTTTCTCGCCCCTCGTTGGTTACCCCAAGTGGAAGGTTTGAGAAGCAGTGTAGCATTAAGTTTCCCTCGGTGAAGATACCAAGGTTATCGAACCAGTAGGACTCAGGAGATACAAGTAGGTGGAAACGTCGCCAGAAATTGCTTCCTGACTAGGGTGTTGTCTTGGACCTGCACACAACAACAAATAACTTTGCTCCCAACGAGTACAGAGGAGTTGTCAATTCCTCCGGCCTTGTCGTTTACAAAGGATCAACGCAAGAGATAAAAGGTGCAAAGGAAAGTACAAGCTAAAAGTAAATTGAGGGTGTGAACAATAATGTGAAGATGGACCAGGGTCTCGTGATTTTCACTAGTGATGTCTCTCTCCCAAAATACGATAAAAGTGCTAGCGAGGTAAACAAATCACAGTTGGGCAATTGACAGGATTATGAAGTCACCGCAATGTTAACTATGCTGCAAAGAAAGGAAGGGCTCAAAAGCAATGGGCAGTACACCAAGGTAAGTAGACCGAAATCCATCTGCGTCTACTACGAATCATCCACCTTGAGATATGTATCCAGAACATCTCGCTGGTATTAAGTTTCGAATCCCACCCAAAGTGTAAACTCAAAGCAACAGACAACTGCATTAAAAGAACTATGCGTAAAGTAAATAATCCTTGCACCCGAAGGTACAAGCACTGTTGTTTTATCCCTGGTGGCAACAACACATCACCTAGTCTCATGTTTCTGTCACTCAAGCTAGACATCAAGGGGCTGAACCCACAATCGATCATAACGCTCTCTCTTGGAGTTGCAAATAAAATACTTGGGCAAAGCAAATACCGCAATGGAGAATATGCAAGAAATTACTCAAGAACAAAATATAAAAGAGAAGAAGCAAATATATTACTCATCACAATCTGAACATAGTCACATAATCCATCAGATCCCAACAAACTCAGCATAGTAACATGAGAAATTACATAGATGCCTCGATCATGTGAGGCAGCTCACGAGGACTCGAAAGTGGAAGCACAAAAGGGGGAGAGATAGATCACATAGCTACTGGTCACGGACCCATGGTCCAAGGGAAACAACTCATGGTACATACGGGAGGCGTCCATGGCTATGGAGGGTCTCCCGGAGGGGGTAGCTTCTCCCGGAAGGGTGCCGGAGCAGCTTCTCCAGGAAGCACCGATCTAGAAACGGCGGCGGCGGAACAGAGGCGAGATCGCGAAAGAGGAGTCCAAACTAGAAAATCTCTTTCGAAGCACGAGGGTTTCAGACGAAAACTCATCTGTTACAAAGGCATTTAATTTTTTTAAACTTATTTCAACTCAAGACTTTTTATGCATTCATTATGCACCATTCAAAGCCACATACTAAAATTTCAAACCTTTCTAAATTCATTTGCTATTTTTCATGAATTTAATGGTTTCTTTTGAGCTAAATGACCCTGAAATTGTAAAGCACTACAAATGAACTCAGAAAAGGTTGAAACTTGCCATGGTATCATCATTTGACCCACATAACATGTGTGCAAAAGTTGAGAGGGTTACAGAAAAAACTGGATGCATTTCGTGTACAAACTAGACCATCTCTTTCGAAGTACGAGGGTTTCTTCCGAAAACTCATTTGTTACAAAGGCATTTAATTTTTTTTAACTTATTTCAACTCAAGACTTTTTGTGCATTCATTATGCACCATTCAAAGGAACATATTAAAATTTCAAACCTTTCTAAATTCATTTGCTATTTTTCATGCATTTAATGGTTTATTTTGAGCTAAATAACCCTGAAATTGTAAAGCACTACAAATGAACTCAGAAAAGGTTGAAACTTGGCATGGTATCATCATTTGACCCACATAACATGTGTGCAAAAGTTGAGAGGGTTACGGAAAAAACTGGATGCATTTCGTGTACAAACTAGACCATCTCTTTCGAAGTACGAGGGTTTCGGACGAAAACTAATCTGTTAAAAAGGCATTTCATTTTTTTAAACTTGTTTAAACTCAAGACTTTTTGTGCATTCATTACACACCATTCAAAGCCACATACTACAATTTTAAACTGTTCTAAATTCATTTGCTATTTTTCATGCATTTAATGGTTTATTTTGAGCTAAATAACCCTGAAATTGTAAAGCACTACAAATGAACTCAGAAAAGGTTGAAACTTGGCATGGTATCATCATTTGACCCACATAACATGTGTGCAAAAGTTGAGAGGGTTACGGCAAAAACTGGATGCATTTCGTGTACAAAATGGACCATCTCTTTCGAAATACGAGGGTTTCAGAGGAAAACTCATCTGTTACAAAGCCATTTCATTTTTTTAACTTATTTCGACTCAAGACATTTTGTGCATTCATTATGCACCATTCAAAGCCACATACTACAATTTTAAACTGTTCTAAATTCATTTGCTATTTTTCATGCATTTAATGGTTTATTTTGAGCTAAATGACCCTGAAATTGTAAAGCACTACAAATGAACTCAGAAAAGGTTGAAACTTGCCATGGTATCATCATTTGACCCACATAACATGTGTGCAAAAGTTGAGAGGGTTACAGAAAAAACTGGATGCATTTCGTGTACAAAATGGACCATCTCTTTCGAAGTACGAGGGTTCCAGAGGAAAACTCATCTGTTACAAAGGCATTTCATTTTTTTAAACTTATTTCAACTCAAGACTTTTTGTGCATTTATTATGCACCATTCAAAGCCACATACTAAAATTTCAAACCTTTCTAAATTCATTTGCTATTTTTCATGCATTTAATGGTTTATTTTGAGCTGAATGACCATGAAATTGTAAAGCACTACAAATGAACTCAGAAAAGGTTGAAAGTTGGCATGGTATTATCATTTGACCCACATAACATGTGTGCAAAAGTTGAGAGGGTTACGACAAAAACTGGATGCATTTCGTGTACAAAATGGACAATCTCTTTCGAAATACGAGGGTTTCGGGCAAAAACTTATCTGTTACAAAGGCATTTCATTTTTTAACTTATTTCAACTCAAGAAGTTTTGTGCATTCATTATGCACCATTCAAAGCGACATACTAAAATTTCAAACCTTTCTAAATTCGTTTTCTATTTTTCGTGCAATTAATGGTTTATATTGAGCTAAATGACCCTGAAATTTTAAAGCACTACAAATGAACTCAAAAAAGGTTGAAACTTGGAATGGTATCATCATTTGACCCACATATCATGTGTGCAAAAGTTGAGAGGGTTACAGAAAAAACTGGATGCACTTCTGATGGTTTCTCGCCCCTCGTTGGTTACCCCAAGTGGAAGGTTTGAGAAGCAGTGTAGCATCAAGTTTCCCTCGGTGAAGATACCAAGGTTATCGAACCAGTAGGACTCAGGAGATACAAGTAGGTGGAAACGTCGCCAGAAATTGCTTCCTGACTAGGGTGTTGTCTTGGACCTGCACACAACAACAAATAACTTTGCTCCCAACGAGTACAGAGGAGTTGTCAATTCCTCCGGCCTTGTCGTTTACAAAGGATCAACGCAAGAGATAAAAGGTGCAAAGGAAAGTACAAGCTAAAAGTAAATTGAGGGTGTGAACAATAATGTGAAGATGGACCAGGGTCTCGTGATTTTCACTAGTGATGTCTCTCTCCCAAAATACGATAAAAGTGCTAGCGAGGTAAACAAATCACAGTTGGGCAATTGACAGGATTATGAAGTCACCGCAATGTTAACTATGCTGCAAAGAAAGGAAGGGCTCAAAAGCAATGGGCAGTACACCAAGGTAAGTAGACCGAAATCCATCTGCGTCTACTACGAATCATCCACCTTGAGATATGTATCCAGAACATCTCGCTGGTATTAAGTTTCGAATCCCACCCAAAGTGTAAACTCAAAGCAACAGACAACTGCATTAAAAGAACTATGCGTAAAGTAAATAATCCTTGCACCCGAAGGTACAAGCACTGTTGTTTTATCCCTGGTGGCAACAACACATCACCTAGTCTCATGTTTCTGTCACTCAAGCTAGACATCAAGGGGCTGAACCCACAATCGATCATAACGCTCTCTCTTGGAGTTGCAAATAAAATACTTGGGCAAAGCAAATACCGCAATGGAGAATATGCAAGAAATTACTCAAGAACAAAATATAAAAGAGAAGAAGCAAATATATTACTCATCACAATCTGAACATAGTCACATAATCCATCAGATCCCAACAAACTCAGCATAGTAACATGAGAAATTACATAGATGCCTCGATCATGTGAGGCAGCTCACGAGGACTCGAAAGTGGAAGCACAAAAGGGGGAGAGATAGATCACATAGCTACTGGTCACGGACCCATGGTCCAAGGGAAACAACTCATGGTACATACGGGAGGCGTCCATGGCTATGGAGGGTCTCCCGGAGGGGGTAGCTTCTCCCGGAAGGGTGCCGGAGCAGCTTCTCTAGGAAGCACCGATCTAGAAACGGCGGCGGCGGAACAGAGGCGAGATCGCGAAAGAGGAGTCCAAACTAGACAATCTCTTTCGAAGCACGAGGGTTTCAGACGAAAACTCATCTGTTACAAAGGCATTTAATTTTTTTAAACTTATTTCAACTCAAGAGTTTTTATGCATTCATTATGCACCATTCAAAGCCACATACTAAAATTTCAAACCTTTCTAAATTCATTTGCTATTTTTCATGAATTTAATGGTTTCTTTTGAGCTAAATGACCCTGAAATTGTAAAGCACTACAAATGAACTCAGAAAAGGTTGAAACTTGCCATGGTATCATCATTTGACCCACATAACATGTGTGCAAAAGTTGAGAGGGTTACAGAAAAAACTGGATGCATTTCGTGTACAAACTAGACCATCTCTTTCGAAGTACGAGGGTTTCTTCCGAAAACTCATTTGTTACAAAGGCATTTAATTTTTTTTAACTTATTTCAACTCAAGACTTTTTGTGCATTCATTATGCACCATTCAAAGGAACATATTAAAATTTCAAACCTTTCTAAATTCATTTGCTATTTTTCATGCATTTAATGGTTTATTTTGAGCTAAATAACCCTGAAATTGTAAAGCACTACAAATGAACTCAGAAAAGGTTGAAACTTGGCATGGTATCATCATTTGACCCACATAACATGTGTGCAAAAGTTGAGAGGGTTACGGAAAAAACTGGATGCATTTCGTGTACAAACTAGACCATCTCTTTCGAAGTACGAGGGTTTCGGACGAAAACTAATCTGTTAAAAAGGCATTTCATTTTTTTAAACTTGTTTAAACTCAAGACTTTTTGTGCATTCATTACACACCATTCAAAGCCACATACTACAATTTTAAACTGTTCTAAATTCATTTGCTATTTTTCATGCATTTAATGGTTTATTTTGAGCTAAATAACCCTGAAATTGTAAAGCACTACAAATGAACTCAGAAAAGGTTGAAACTTGGCATGGTATCATCATTTGACCCACATAACATGTGTGCAAAAGTTGAGAGGGTTACGGCAAAAACTGGATGCATTTCGTGTACAAAATGGACCATCTCTTTCGAAATACGAGGGTTTCAGAGGAAAACTCATCTGTTACAAAGCCATTTCATTTTTTTAACTTATTTCGACTCAAGACATTTTGTGCATTCATTATGCACCATTCAAAGCCACATACTACAATTTTAAACTGTTCTAAATTCATTTGCTATTTTTCATGCATTTAATGGTTTATTTTGAGCTAAATGACCCTGAAATTGTAAAGCACTACAAATGAACTCAGAAAAGGTTGAAACTTGCCATGGTATCATCATTTGACCCACATAACATGTGTGCAAAAGTTGAGAGGGTTACAGAAAAAACTGGATGCATTTCGTGTACAAAATGGACCATCTCTTTCGAAGTACGAGGGTTCCAGAGGAAAACTCATCTGTTACAAAGGCATTTCATTTTTTTAAACTTATTTCAACTCAAGACTTTTTGTGCATTTATTATGCACCATTCAAAGCCACATACTAAAATTTCAAACCTTTCTAAATTCATTTGCTATTTTTCATGCATTTAATGGTTTATTTTGAGCTGAATGACCATGAAATTGTAAAGCACTACAAATGAACTCAGAAAAGGTTGAAAGTTGGCATGGTATTATCATTTGACCCACATAACATGTGTGCAAAAGTTGAGAGGGTTACGACAAAAACTGGATGCATTTCGTGTACAAAATGGACAATCTCTTTCGAAATACGAGGGTTTCGGGCAAAAACTTATCTGTTACAAAGGCATTTCATTTTTTAACTTATTTCAACTCAAGAAGTTTTGTGCATTCATTATGCACCATTCAAAGCGACATACTAAAATTTCAAACCTTTCTAAATTCGTTTTCTATTTTTCGTGCAATTAATGGTTTATATTGAGCTAAATGACCCTGAAATTTTAAAGCACTACAAATGAACTCAAAAAAGGTTGAAACTTGGAATGGTATCATCATTTGACCCACATATCATGTGTGCAAAAGTTGAGAGGGTTACAGAAAAAACTGGATGCACTTCTGATGGTTTCTCGCCCCTCGTTGGTTACCCCAAGTGGAAGGTTTGAGAAGCAGTGTAGCATCAAGTTTCCCTCGGTGAAGATACCAAGGTTATCGAACCAGTAGGACTCAGGAGATACAAGTAGGTGGAAACGTCGCCAGAAATTGCTTCCTGACTAGGGTGTTGTCTTGGACCTGCACACAACAACAAATAACTTTGCTCCCAACGAGTACAGAGGAGTTGTCAATTCCTCCGGCCTTGTCGTTTACAAAGGATCAACGCAAGAGATAAAAGGTGCAAAGGAAAGTACAAGCTAAAAGTAAATTGAGGGTGTGAACAATAATGTGAAGATGGACCAGGGTCTCGTGATTTTCACTAGTGATGTCTCTCTCCCAAAATACGATAAAAGTGCTAGCGAGGTAAACAAATCACAGTTGGGCAATTGATAGGATTATGAAGTCACCGCAATGTTAACTATGCTGCAAAGAAAGGAAGGGCTCAAAAGCAATGGGCAGTACACCAAGGTAAGGAGACCGAAATCCATCTGCGTCTACTACGAATCATCCACCTTGAGATATGTATCCAGAACATCTCGCTGGTATTAAGTTTCGAATCCCACCCAAAGTGTAAACTCAAAGCAACAGACAACTGCATTAAAAGAACTATGCGTAAAGTAAATAATCCTTGCACCCGAAGGTACAAGCACTGTTGTTTTATCCCTGGTGGCAACAACACATCACCTAGTCTCATGTTTCTGTCACTCAAGCTAGACATCAAGGGGCTGAACCCACAATCGATCATAACGCTCTCTCTTGGAGTTGCAAATAAAATACTTGGGCAAAGCAAATACCGCAATGGAGAATATGCAAGAAATTACTCAAGAACAAAATATAAAAGAGAAGAAGCAAATATATTACTCATCACAATCTGAACATAGTCACATAATCCATCAGATCCCAACAAACTCAGCATAGTAACATGAGAAATTACATAGATGCCTCGATCATGTGAGGCAGCTCACGAGGACTCGAAAGTGGAAGCACAAAAGGGGGAGAGATAGATCACATAGCTACTGGTCACGGACCCATGGTCCAAGGGAAACAACTCATGGTACATACGGGAGGCGTCCATGGCTATGGAGGGTCTCCCGGAGGGGGTAGCTTCTCCCGGAAGGGTGCCGGAGCAGCTTCTCCAGGAAGCACCGATCTAGAAACGGCGGCGGCGGAACAGAGGCGAGATCGCGAAAGAGGAGTCCAAACTAGACAATCTCTTTCGAAGCACGAGGGTTTCAGACGAAAACTCATCTGTTACAAAGGCATTTAATTGTTTTAAACTTATTTCAACTCAAGACTTTTTATGCATTCATTATGCACCATTCAAAGCCACATACTAAAATTTCAAACCTTTCTAAATTCATTTGCTATTTTTCATGAATTTAATGGTTTCTTTTGAGCTAAATGACCCTGAAATTGTAAAGCACTACAAATGAACTCAGAAAAGGTTGAAACTTGCCATGGTATCATCATTTGACCCACATAACATGTGTGCAAAAGTTGAGAGGGTTACAGAAAAAACTGGATGCATTTCGTGTACAAACTAGACCATCTCTTTCGAAGTACGAGGGTTTCTTCCGAAAACTCATTTGTTACAAAGGCATTTAATTTTTTTTAACTTATTTCAACTCAAGACTTTTTGTGCATTCATTATGCACCATTCAAAGGAACATATTAAAATTTCAAACCTTTCTAAATTCATTTGCTATTTTTCATGCATTTAATGGTTTATTTTGAGCTAAATAACCCTGAAATTGTAAAGCACTACAAATGAACTCAGAAAAGGTTGAAACTTGGCATGGTATCATCATTTGACCCACATAACATGTGTGCAAAAGTTGAGAGGGTTACGGAAAAAACTGGATGCATTTCGTGTACAAACTAGACCATCTCTTTCGAAGTACGAGGGTTTCGGACGAAAACTAATCTGTTAAAAAGACATTTCATTTTTTTAAACTTGTTTAAACTCAAGACTTTTTGTGCATTCATTACACACCATTCAAAGCCACATACTACAATTTTAAACTGTTCTAAATTCATTTGCTATTTTTCATGCATTTAATGGTTTATTTTGAGCTAAATAACCCTGAAATTGTAAAGCACTACAAATGAACTCAGAAAAGGTTGAAACTTGGCATGGTATCATCATTTGACCCACATAACATGTGTGCAAAAGTTGAGAGGGTTACGGCAAAAACTGGATGCATTTCGTGTACAAAATGGACCATCTCTTTCGAAATACGAGGGTTTCAGAGGAAAACTCATCTGTTACAAAGCCATTTCATTTTTTTAACTTATTTCGACTCAAGACATTTTGTGCATTCATTATGCACCATTCAAAGCCACATACTACAATTTTAAACTGTTCTAAATTCATTTGCTATTTTTCATGCATTTAATGGTTTATTTTGACCTAAATGACCCTGAAATTGTAAAGCACTACAAATGAACTCAGAAAAGGTTGAAACTTGCCATGGTATCATCATTTGACCCACATAACATGTGTGCAAAAGTTGAGAGGGTTACAGAAAAAACTGGATGCATTTCGTGTACAAAATGGACCATCTCTTTCGAAGTACGAGGGTTCCAGAGGAAAACTCATCTGTTACAAAGGCATTTCATTTTTTTAAACTTATTTCAACTCAAGACTTTTTGTGCATTCATTATGCACCATTCAAAGCCACATACTAAAATTTCAAACCTTTCTAAATTAATTTGCTATTTTCCATGCATTTAATGGTTTATTTTGAGCTGAATGACCATGAAATTGTAAAGCACTACAAATGAACTCAGAAAAGGTTGAAAGTTGGCATGGTATTATCATTTGACCCACATAACATGTGTGCAAAAGTTGAGAGGGTTACGACAAAAACTGGATGCATTTCGTGTACAAAATGGACAATCTCTTTCGAAATACGAGGGTTTCGGGCAAAAACTTATCTGTTACAAAGGCATTTCATTTTTTAACTTATTTCAACTCAAGAAGTTTTGTGCATTCATTATGCACCATTCAAAGCCACATACTACAATTTCAAACCTTTCTAAATTCATTTGCTATTTTTCATGCATTTAATGGTTTATTTTGTGCTAAATGACCCTGAAATTGTAAAGCACTACAAATGAACTGAGAAAAGGTTGAAACTTGGCATGGTATCATCATTTGACCCACATAACATGTGTGCAAAAGTTGAGAGGGTTACGGAAAAAACTGGATGCATTTCGTGTACAAACTAGACCATCTCTTTCGAAGTACGAGGGTTTCTTACGAAAACTCATTTGTTACAAAGGCATTTATTTTTTTTTAACTTATTTCAACTCAAGAATTTTTGTGCATTCATTATGCACCATTCAAAGGAACATATTAAAATTTCAAACCTTTCTAAATTCATTTGCTATTTTTCATGCATTTAATGGTTTATTTTGAGCTAAATGACCCTGAAATTGTAAAGCACTACAAATGAACTCAGAAAAGGTTGAAACTTGCCATGGTATCATCATTTGACCCACATAACATGTGTGCAAAAGTTGAGAGGGTTACGGAAAAAACTGGATGCATTTCGTGTACAAACTAGACCATCTCTTTCGAAGTACGAGGGTTTCTTCCGAAAACTCATTTGTTACAAAGGCATTTAATTTTTTTAACTTATTTCAACTCAAGACTTTTTGTGCATTCATTATGCACCATTCAAAGGAACATATTAAAATTTCAAACCTTTCTAAATTCATTTGCTATTTTTCATGCATTTAATGGTTTATTTTGAGCTAAATAACCGTGAAATTGTAAAGCACTACAAATGAACTCAGAAAAGGTTGAAACTTGGCATGGTATCATCATTTGACCCACATAACATGTGTGCAAAAGTTGAGAGGGTTACGGAAAAAACTGGATGCATTTCGTGTACAAAATGGACCATCTCTTTCGAAGTACGAGGGTTTCAGAGGAAAACTCATCTGTTACAAAGCCATTTCATTTTTTTAACTTATTTCGACTCAAGACATTTTGTGCATTCATTATGCACCATTCAAAGCCACATACTACAATTTTAAACTGTTCTAAATTCATTTGCTATTTTTCATGCATTTAATGGTTTATTTGGAGCTAAATGACCCTGAAATTGTAAAGCACTAGAAATGAACTCAGAAAAGGTTGAAACTTGGCATGGTATCATCATTTGACCCACATAAAATGTGTGCAAAAGTTGAGAGGGGTACGGAAAAAACTGGATGCATTTCGTGTAGAAACTAGACCATCTCTTTCGAAGTACGAGGGTTTCAGAGGAAAACTCATCTGTTACAAAGGCATTTCATTTTTTTAATTTATTTCAACTCAAGACTTTTTGTGCATTCATTATGCACCATTCCAAGGAACATATTAAAATTTCAAACCTTTCTAAATTCATTTGCTATTTTTCATGCATTTAATGGTTTATTTTGAGCTAAATGACCCTGAAATTGTAAAGCACTAGAAATGAACTCAGAAAAGGTTGAAACTTGGCATGGTATCATCATTTGACCCACATAAAATGTGTGCAAAAGTTGAGAGGGGTACGGAAAAAACTGGATGCATTTCGTGTACAAACTAGACCATCTCTTTCGAAGTACGAGGGTTTCAGACGAAAACTCATCTGTTACAAAGGCATTTCATTTTTCTTAACTTATTTCAAATCAAGACTTTTTGTGCAATCATTATGCACCATTCAAAGGCACATACTAAAATTTCAAACCTTTCTAAATTCATTTGCGATTTTTCATGCATTTAATGGTTTATTTTGAGCTAAATGACCCTGAAATTGTAAAGCACTACTAATGAACTCAGAATAGGTTGAAACTTGGCATGGTATCATCATTTGACTCACAAAACATGGTTGCAAAAGTTGAGAGGTTTACGGCAAAAACTGGATGCACTTCGTGTACAAACTAGACCATCTCTATCGAAGTACGAGGGTTTCAGTCGAAACTCATCTGTTACAAAGGCATTTTATTTATTAAAACTTATTTCAACTCAAGACTTTTTGTGCATTCATTATGCACCATTCAAATCCACATAATAAAATTTCAAACCTTTCTAAATTCATTTGCTATTTTTCTTGTATTTAATGATTTATTTTGAGCTAAATGACCCTAAAATTGCAAAGCACTACAAATGAACTCAGAAAAGGTTGAAACTTGGCTTGGTATCATCATTTGACTCACAAAACATGTGTGCAAAAGTTTAGAGGGTTACGGCAAAAACTGGATGCACTCCGTGTACAAACTAGACCATCTCTTTCGAAGTACGAGGGTTTCACACGAAAACTCATCTGTTAGAAAGGCATTTCATTTTTTAACTTATTTCAAGTCAACACTTTTTGTGCATTCATTATGCACCATTCAAAGCCACATACTAAAATTTCAAACCTTTTTAAATTCGTTTGCTATGTTTCATGCATTTAATGGATTATTTTGAGCTAAATGACCCTGAAATTGTAAAGCACTACAAATGAACTCGGAAAAGGTTCAAACTTGGCATGGTATCATCATTTGACCCAAATAACATGTGTGCAAAAGTTGAGAGGGTGACGGCAAAAACTGGATGAAATTCGTGTACAAACTGGACCATCTCTTTCGAAGTACGAGGGTTCCAGAGGAAAACTCATCTGTTACAAAGGCATTTCATTTTTTTAAACTTATTTCAACTCAAGACTTTTTGTGCATTCATTATGCACCATTCAAAGCCACATACTAAAATTTCAAACCTTTCTAAATTCATTTGCTATTTTTCATGCATTTAATGGTTTATTTTTAGCTGAATGACCATGAAATTGTAAAGCACTACAAATGAACTCAGAAAAGGTTGAAAGTTGGCATGGTATTATCATTTGACCCACATAACATGTGTGCAAAAGTTGAGAGGGTTACGACAAAAACTGGATGCATTTCGTGTACAAAGTGGACAATCTCTTTCGAAATACGAGGTTTCGGGCAAAAACTTATCTGTTACAAAGGCATTTCATTTTTTAACTTATTTCAACTCAAGAAGTTTTGTGCATTCATTATGCACCATTCAAAGCCACATACTACAATTTCAAACCTTTCTAAATTCATTTGCTATTTTTCATGCATTTAATGGTTTATTTTGTGCTAAATGACCCTGAAATTGTAAAGCACTACAAATGAACTGAGAAAAGGTTGAAACTTGGCATGGTATCATCATTTGACCCACATAACATGTGTGCAAAAGTTGAGAGGGTTACGGAAAAAACTGGATGCATTTCGTGTACAAACTAGACCATCTCTTTCGAAGTACGAGGGTGTCTTACGAAAACTCATTTGTTACAAAGGCATTTAATTTTTTTTAACTTATTTCAACTCAAGACTTTTTGTGCATTCATTATGCACCATTCAAAGGAACATATTAAAATTTCAAACCTTTCTAAATTCATTAGCTATTTTTCATGCATTTAATGGTTTATTTTGAGCTAAATAACCGTGAAATTGTAAAGCACTACAAATGAACTCAGAAAAGGTTGAAACTTGGCATGGTATCATCATTTGACCCACATAACATGTGTGCAAAAGTTGAGAGGGTTACGGAAAAAACTGGATGCATTTCGTGTACAAAATGGACCATCTCTTTCGAAGTACGAGGGTTTCAGAGGAAAACTCATCTGTTACAAAGCCATTTCATTTTTTTAACTTATTTCGACTCAAGACATTTTGTGCATTCATTATGCACCATTCAAAGCCACATACTACAATTTTAAACTGTTCTAAATTCATTTGCTATTTTTCATGCATTTAATGGTTTATTTGGAGCTAAATGACCCTGAAATTGTAAAGCACTAGAAATGAACTCAGAAAAGGTTGAAACTTGGCATGGTATCATCATTTGACCCACATAAAATGTGTGCAAAAGTTGAGAGGGGTACGGAAAAAACTGGATGCATTTCGTGTACAAACTAGACCATCTCTTTTGAAGTACGAGGGTTTCAGAGGAAAACTCATCTGTTACAAAGGCATTCCATTTTTTTAACTTATTTCAACTCAAGACTTTTTGTGCATTCATTATGCACCATTCCAAGGAACATATTAAAATTTCAAACCTTTCTAAATTCATTTGCTATTTTTCATGCATTTAATGGTTTATTTTGAGCTAAATAACCCTGAAATTGTAAAGCACTACAAATGAACTCAGAAAAGGTTGAAACTTGGCATTGTATCATCATTTGACCCACATAACATGTGTGCAAAAGTTGAGAGGGTTACGGCAAAAACTGGATGCATTTCGTGTACAAAATGGACCATCTCTTTCGAAATACGAGGGTTTCAGAGGAAAACTCATCTGTTACAAAGCCATTTCATTTTTTTAACTTATTTCGACTCAAGACATTTTGTGAATTCATTATGCACCATTGAAAGCCACATACTACAATTTTAAACTGTTCTAAATTCATTTGCTATTTTTCATGCATTTAATGGTTTATTTTGAGCTAAATGACCCTGAAATTGTAAAGCACTAGAAATGAACTCAGAAAAGGTTGAAACTTGGCATGGTATCAGTATTTGACCCAAATAAAATGTGTGCAAAAGTTGAGAGGGGTACGGAAAAAACTGGATGCATTTCGTGTACAAACTAGACCATGTCTTTCGAAGTACGAGGGTTTCAGACGAAAACTCATCTGTTACAAAGGCATTTCATTTTTCTTAACTTATTTCAAATCAAGACTTTTTGTGCATTCATTATGCACCATTCAAAGGGCACATACTAAAATTTCAAACCTTTCTAAATTCATTTGTGATTTTTCATGCATTTAATGGTTTATTTTGAGCTAAATGACCCTGAAATTGTAAAGCACTACTAATGAACTCAGAATAGGTTGAAACTTGGCATGGTATCATCATTTGACCCACAAAACATGGTTGCAAAAGTTGAGAGGTTTACGGCAAAAACTGGATGCACTTCGTGTACAAACTAGACCATCTCTATCGAAGTACGAGGGTTTCAGTCGAAACTCATCTGTTACAAAGGCATTTTATTTATTAAAACTTTTTTCAACTCAAGACTTTTTGTACATTCATTATGCACCATTCAAAGCCACATACTAAAATTTCAAACCTTTTTAAATTCATTTGCTATTTTTCATGCATTTAATGGTTTATTTTGAGCTAAATGACCCTGAAATATTAAAGCACTACAAATGAAATCTGAAAAGGTTGAAACTTGGCATGTCATCATCATTTGACCCAAATAACATGTGTGCAAAAGTTGAGAGGGTGAAGGCAAAAACTGGATGCACTTCATGCACAAAACTGGACTATCTCAGTGTTTCAGAAGAAAAACTCATCTGTTACAAAGGCATTTTTTTTAACTTATTTCAACTCAAGACTTTTTGTGCATTCATTATGCACCATTCAAATCCACATAACAAAATTTCAAACCTTTCTAAATTCATTTGCTATTTTTCTTGTATTTAATTATTTATTTTGAGCTAAATGACCCTAAAATTGCAAAGCACTACAAATGAACTCAGAAAAGGTTGAAACTTGGCTTGGTATCATCATTTGACTCACAAAACATGTGTGCAAAAGTTTAGAGGGTTACGGCAAAAACTGGATGCACTCCGTGTACAAACTAGACCATCTCTTTCGAAGTACGAGGGTTTCACACGAAAACTCATCTGTTAGAAAGGCATTTCATTTTTAACTTATTTCAAGTCAAGACTTTTTGTGCATTCATTATGCACCATTCAAAGCCACATACTAAAATTTCAATCCTTTTTAAATTCGTTTGCTATTTTTCATGCATTTAATGGTTTATTTTGAGCTGAATGACCGTGAAATTGTAAAGCACTACAAATGAACTCAGAAAAGGTTGAAAGTTGGCATGGTATTATCATTTGACCCACATAACATGTGTGCAAAAGTTGAGAGGGTTACGACAAAAACTGGATGCATTTCGTGTACAAAATGGACAATCTCTTTCGAAATACGAGGGTTTCGGGTGAAAACTTATCTGTTACAAAGGCATTTCATTTTTTATCTTATTTCAACTCAAGAAGTTTTGTGCATTCATTATGCACCATTCAAAGCCACATACTACAATTTCAAATCTTTCTAAATTCATTTGCTATTCTTCATGCATTTAATGGTTTATTTTGTGCTAAATGACCCTGAAATTGTAAAGCACTACAAATGAACTGAGAAAAGGTTGAAACTTGGCATGGTATCATCATTTGACCCACATAACATGTGTGCAAAAGTTGAGAGGGTTACGGAAAAAATTGGATGCATTTCGTGTACAAGCTAGACCATCTCTTTCGAAGTACAAGGGTTTTAGAGGGAAACTCATCAGTTACAAAGGCATTTCATTTTTTTCAACTTATTTCAACTCAAGACTTTTTGTGCATTCATTATGCACCATTCAAAGCCACATAAAAAAATTCAAACCTTTCTAAACTCATTTTCTATTTTTCATGCATTTAATATGGTTTATTTTTATCTAAATGACCCTGAAATTGTAAAGCACTACAAATGAACTCAGAAAAGGTTGAAACTTGGCATGGTATAATCATTTGACCCACAAAACATGTGTGCAAAAGTTGAGAGGGTTACGGTAAAAAATGAATGCACTTCGTGTAAAAACTCATCTGTTACAAAGGCATTTATTTTTTTAACTTATTTCGACTCAAGACTTTTTATGTATTCATTATGCACCATTCAAAGCCACATACTAAAATTTCAAACCTTTCTAAATTCATTTGCCATTTTTCATGCATTTAATGGTTTATTTTTAGCTAAATGACCCTGAAATTGTAAAGCACTACAAATGAACTAAGAAAAGGTTGAAACTTCGCATGCTATCATCATTTGACACGCAAAACATCTGTGCAAAAGTTGACAGGGTTACGGCAAAAACTCGATGCACTTCGTGTACAAGCTAGACCATCTCTTTCGAAGTACGAGGGTTTCATACGAAAACTCATCTGTTACAATGGCATTTCATTTTTTTTTAAATTATTTTAACTCAAGAATTTTTGTGCATCCATTATGCACCATTCAAAGCCACATACTAAAATTTCAACCCTTTCTAAATTCATTTGCTATTTTTCATGTATTTAAGGATTTATTTTGAGCTAAATGACCATGAAACTGTAAAGCACTACAAATGTACTCAGAAAGGTTGAAACTTGGCATGGTATCATCATTTGACCCACATAACATGTGTGCAAAAGTTGAGAGGGTTACAGAAAAAACTGGATGCACTTTCTGTACAAACTGGACCATCTCTTTCGAAGTACGAGGGTTTCAGACGAAAACTCATCTGTTACAAAGGCATTTACTTTTTCAAAATTATTTCAACTCAAGACTTTTTGTGCATTCATTATGCACCATTCAAAGCCACATACTAAAATTTCAAACCTTTCTAAATTCATTTGCTATTTTTCATGCATTTAATGGTTTATTTTGAGCTGAATGACCGTGAAATTTTAAAGCACTACAAATGAACTCAGAGAAGGTTGAAACTTGGCATGGTATCATCATTTGACCCACATAACATGTGTGCAAAAGTTGAGAGGGTTACGGAAAAAACTTGATGCATTTCGTGTACAAGCTAGACCATCTCTTTCGAAGTACGAGGGTTTCAGACGAAAACTCATCAGTTACAAAGGATTTATTTTGAGCTAAATGACCATGAAACTGTAAAGCACTACAAATGAACTCAGAAAAGGTTGAAACTTGGCATGGTATCATCATTTGACACACAAAACATGTGTGCAAAAGTTGGGAGGGTTACGGCAAAAACTGGATGCACTTCGTGTACAAACTAGACCATCTCTTTCGAAGTACGAGGGTTTCACAGGAAAACTCATCTATTACAAAGGCATTTCATTTTTATGAACTTATTTCAACTCAAGACTTTTTCCGCATTCATTATGCACCATTCAAAGCCACATACTAAAATTTCAAACCTTTCTAAATTCATTTGTTATTTTTCATGGATTTAATGGTTTATTTTGAGCTAAATGACCCTGAAATTGTAAACCACTACAAATGAACTCAGAAAAGGTTGAAACTTGGCATGGTATCATCATTTGAGCAAAATAACATGTGTGCAAAAGTTGAGAGGGTGACGGAAAAACTGGATGCACTTCGTGTAAAAACCGGACCATTTATTTTGAAGTACGAGGGTTTCAGAGGAAAACTCATCTGTTACAAAGGCATTTCATTTTTTAACTTATTTGAACTCAATACCTTTTGTGCACTCATTATGCACCATTCAAATCCACATACTAAAATTTCAAACCTTTCTAAATTCATTTGCTATTTTTCATGTATTTAATGATTTATTTTGAGCTAAATGACCCTGAAATTGTAAAGCACTACAAATGAAGTCATAAAAGGTTGAAACTTGGCATGGTATCATCATTTGACCCACAAAACCTATGTGCAAAAGTTGAGAGGGTTACGGAAAAAACTGGATGCACTTCGTGTATGTAACGCCCTCAGATGCTTGTAACAGTAATCATCATCACTGTTGACTATCACTGTTTGCTAATCACTGTTATCCCCTGTCCCTAATCAAACCTTGCTTCTGCTCTTTTCAAACCATGCTGGTTGGTAATCAAAACACGAAGCCCAATGCATTTTGCTCATCATGAAACCATCCCTAGTTGAAACTACCTCAAATGGAAATTAAAAGAAAAGTGCTCAAATAAAGTTGTTCCAAAAATCATGGAACTATTTTTGTAAATTGCCTGAAATCATTAAAATGATGTTGGACCAACTTTGGTAATTTTTGGAGTTGCAGAAAATTCCAAACAATTCAAACAGTAGGTTAAAACCCTAACTTTGGACATTTAATATTTAAAATAAATACCTAATGAATTTATCTTGCTTCAAAACTTTTTGTGGCACTGACATATAATGTTATACTAATATTGTGACACCTAACCTATTTTATAAAAATGCAGAAGGCACTAAATTGAAATACAAAGAACAGAAGAGTAAACAGAAAACAACACAAATAAGAAAAACCCTAATCTATCGCCTGGGGCGAAGCCCACCGCAGCCCAGCCCAAGCCCCCCCCTTGTCTTCTTCCCCAACCACCCCCCACCTGCTCCCGTGCGGCGCCCGTCGTGGACGCGCCGCTGCCAGCCGGCCCCTCCCTCCACCTGCTCCCTCCCGCCATGGACACGCTAAGACCACCCCGGCCGACACCCTGGACAACTCCCGCATCCCATTCCCCTCTCTTCTTCTCGCACGCCTCGGGGAAAATCCTCCCGAGCCGCCGCTGTTCACTGTCGTGGCCAACCGCGGCCACTCGATGAACTAGCCCACCGCACCTTGCCCACTGGACTCGCCGACGTCGACTACGCCACGCTGCCGGAGGAATCGGGTCGTGGCGCCCCTCTGCGACGACTACCTCATCGTCTTCGACTTCGGCTCCGGCGGGATCCGCGACGAATTCCGGCCACCACAAGCCCGCGACGAGCCCGCTGCCACCTCCGTCGTGCTCCTGGTGAGCTTTCCGTTCGTCGCCAACTGCCCGCTGACGCCCGCTAGGTCTCCGTGCAGAAACCCCCTTTCGCTTTGCTCCGGTCGTCGCCTTTTTTGGCGTTACCGTGCTCCCAAGCCGTTCTAGCGCACGCCCTTGGCCCCATCATACTCCTGGCAACCCGTAGGTTCCCTCCCACCCGATAGAGCGCTCGTTTTCGCCCCGTGTCGTGATCCGCCATTAGAGCCCGAGACCCCCTCCGCCATTGTTGAGCCCGAGCTCGCTCCGGCCACTTCCAGCCCCCGCCACCGCAACCAAACGCCGCCCCGTCGTCTCCCCGTTCGATTGGGACTAACCACGAAACCCCCCGTGCCCTGTGGCGTCGTCGCCGTCAACCTCGTCTCCGGCGAGTCGCCGGTGCAGTTCCGGTGAGGCTGACCGGTGGGACCCCGGTGTCAGCTAGTTAATTAGAGCTTAATCCAAAACCCTAACCCACTGACAGTTGGCCTGCCCGCTTAATTCCCCCGGTAAAATTTAAACTAAGATATAAACCGCCCTTAGTCACTGACTTGTGGGTCCCCTAGCCATTTAGTTTAATTAAACCTGTTTAATCAGCTCTGGAGTCTATGACACCTCGGCCCCACCTGTCATTTTGTTTATTAATAAGGTTTATTAAAAATCCAGAGACTTACATGTGGGTCGAGAGGCATTTTCTAATTTAATTAAATGTTTTATAAATAATAGAGGCTGACATGTGGGTCCCACATGTCAGCACTGTTCTGCATAATGTTGTGGATAATGTTTTGGTTAATGTTTAATAAATAATAAAAGAAATCCAGAAAATCATTTAAATTGATTTAAACTTTGAAATTCAATAACTTTTAAACCGTAACTCGGATTCAAAAACTTTATACATGAAAGTTGATCAGAAAAATATAACGAATACGAATACGCTATCCGTATGTCTACCACACCCCTCTAACACAACGAACATCGAACATTCCCCCTCCGGGCCGTCTGTCCGATAAATTGTCCGGTACCGTTAGAGTGCCCGGATGAATTTATTCCGAACACGAAAGTTGTCCGGAATGGTTCAAATAGCACGGATACACCCCCCTTATGTTGTTCCGGTAACTACGACACCTCCGGCTTGATCCTTCCCCCTCCGGACACCCTGTCCGGTAATCACCCGGAGCCGGTAGTTCATCCTCAGATGAATTCCCGCTCCGAGCATATTGCATTGCACTGCGATAGAACACCGATAACATTTCATTTATCATGTCATGCATATGTTTGTATATTATTGCTGTGTATTTACTGTTTCCTTCCCCCCCTTAATCTTCGGTAGACCCCGCTGCTGCTGTCCACTACACCGCTGCTGAGTACGACTACGTCGTCGACGACCCTACTACTACCGTCGAGCTTGCAGGCAAGCAGAGCCATTCTCTTCCCCAGATATCGCCTATCTTTCCGTACATTTCTTGCACTAGGCATTGTTACTGCCGCTGCTACGTTTACAATCCTATTCAATTGCATAGCCTGATTTTTGTCGCCCCTTGATGTGCCTTCCTTTATCCTATGCTGCCTATTATTATTATGCATTATTCAGCAGTGAGCCCTGCGCATTGTTAGCTAGGATTAGATAGAGGGCCGTGGTCACTCAGGGGAGTGAATGCAGATACAATTATTATAACTGCACAGGTACGGTACAATGCAGACACCGCCTTAGGCCCTACCTGGGTTATGCCTAGTCACCTCAAGTGTGAGCTATCAAGGAGTAATCTTTGTACTCCACTCGAGGCTGACTTTGTCTTACCGCCATAGTGTCTTGAGTAACGGTTGTCCTTCAGGTAAGAAGTCGGGCGACCCAACGGTGCCCGCGAGAGGTATTGCGACGGGACGACCGGGAGGGCACGACCAGTGTACCGGTGTGCTTGGCCCCTGATCGTTGGCCGCGAGAGTTACCAAACCACGAAAGTCGAGCTCCTCCAGGAGCACACGCGAGACAAGGTAAGGAGACGGTTCACCTTGTTGGTAACCGCAGTGACTTGGTGGGACGACAGGGCAGGCAGCGATGTACTGGTGGTCCTGGCTGCTGTCGTTGACTGCGGGTCGGTTAAGTCGAGGCAACGATAACGGTTGTCTCGCAGGTTAATTAAAATGCTAAATGGTTCAGTGAATGTCTTGAGTTGGCTATATGCCATGTACGCACTACCTACCCGTGGGAACTACGAGTTATGGGCTCCTCTGCTTCTTAGTGTCGTCCGAGGACTCTTCAGACGTCAGCAGTACCGCGGGCTGATTGCCGGGAAGTGGAGTTGTCTTATTTGCCGCGGCGTGTGATTTGTATTTGCTTTGATTTAACTTCACCGGCCAGCCACGCACCGTGCAGGAGTACGTTTGGGTTGGGGTCCAAGGCCCGGCGTACTTAGGATTTATACCGGCGGATGACCTCTCTGTTGAGTTTGAAAGATGGGCTATGAAGTGTCGGATAGCCTCGGTGGAGCGTTCCCTAACAAGGTTCCCGCCACCCTGGAGATCCGTGCGTGTAGCGTAACACAAGTGCACCCCTGCAGGGAAGATTGATCTATCGATAGCCGTGTCCACGGTAACAGGACGCTTTATGCTGAAGCTGGATCTTACCACTAGAAACTATTATTATTAAACTGTATGGTTCCGGGTTTTCTTCCTCGCGGGGATGTCGAGGAGGTGAACTCGGAGGCATAGTTAATTATGATTACAACTTATTATTATACAATGCTGCAGCAACTTCTGCTGCATTGTTACTTCCATTTCTGTTATATAAACTGTTGGCTGATTCTTACCTCATGCTGCAAGACATCATCGGAAGATGCTAGTCTTCGTTAGGCCTAGCTTCTTACCCTTGCTCTGAACTTCTGTCTTCAGTCCACTATATACATCCTCTTCATTCCGTTGATATCATGCATAATGCTTAGTAGCGGACGTAAGACTCGCGGGTATACTAGATACTCACCTGCTTTATTTCCTTTACTGTTTTGCCTGATCGGCCGCTGCAGCCGACGTTGGAGCCCAGGAGCAGGAGTACCCCGGAGGTGCCTACTACGACATCGAGTTCCCCGTTGACCAGGAGTAGTACTGTGGATCCCAGGCAGGAGGCCTCGCCTTTTCGTTCTGTATCTCTGATGTGATTTGTGCTAGCCGTCTTAAGGAAAAACTTGACTAACTATGTCTGTACTCAGATATTATGGTTTGTATGACTTATATATTCGGGTCCGCGTGACTCCCTCTATTGTAATATATTTGTTTATCCTTTTGTGTTTAGTGTTGTGTTGTGATATTATCATCGTGGCACCCTAATCTCAGTCGTGTACCCTGTGTGTATGATTACTGTACACGGTCTGATTTTGGGGGCGTCACAGTGTACAAACTAGACCATCTCTTTCGAAGTACGAGGGTTTCATACGAAAACTCGTCTGTTACATGGCATTTCATTTTTTCTAAATTATTTCAACTCAAGACTTTTTGTGCATTCATTATGCACCATTCAAGGCCACATAGTAAAATTTCAAACCTTTCTAAATTCATTTGCTATTTTTCATGCATTTAATGGTTTGTTTTGAGCTAAATGACCCTGAAATTGTAAAGCACTACAAATGAACTCTGACAAGGTTGAAACTTGGCATGGCATTATAATTTGACCCAAATAACATGTGTGCAAAAGTTGAGAGGGTGACGGCAAAAACTGGATGCACTTCGTGTACAAAACTGGACTATCTCTTTCGAAGTATGAGGATTTCAGAGGAAAACTCATCTGTTACAAAGGCATTTAATTTTTTTTAACTTATTTCAACTCAAGAATTTTTGTGCATTCATTATGCACCATTCAAATCCATCTGCGTCTACTACGAATCATCCACCTTGAGATATGTATCCAGAACATCTCGCTGGTATTAAGTTTCGAATCCCACCCAAAGTGTAAACTCAAAGCAACAGACAACTGCATTAAAAGAACTATGCGTAAAGTAAACAATCCTTGCACCCGAAGGTACAAGCACCGTTGTTTTATCCCTGGTGGCAACAACACATCACCTAGTCTCATGTTTCTGTCACTCAAGCTAGACATCAAGGGGCTGAACCCACAATCGATCATAACGCTCTCTCTTGGAGTTGCAAATAAAATACTTGGGCAAAGCAAATACCGCAATGGAGAAGATGCAAGAAATTACTCAAGAACAAAATATAAAAGAGAAGAAGCAAATATATTACTCATCACTATCTGAACATAGTCACATAATCCATCAGATCCCAACAAACTAAGCATAGTAACATGAGAAATTACATAGATGCCTCGATCATGTGAGGCAGCTCACGAGGACTCGAAAGTGGAAGCACAAAAGGGGGAGAGATAGATCACATAGCTACTGGTCACGGACCCATGGTCCAAGGGAAACAACTCACGGTACATACGGGAGGCGTCCATGGCTATGGAGGGTCTCCCGGAGGGGGTAGCTTCTCCCGGAAGGGTGCCGGAGCAGCTTCTCCAGGAAGCACCGATCTAGAAACGGCGGCGGCGGAACAGAGGCGAGATCACGAAAGAGGAGTCCAAACTAGACAATCTCTTTCGAAGCACGAGGGTTTCAGACGAAAACTCATCTCTTACAAAGGCATTTAATTTTTTTAAACATATTTCAACTCAAGACTTTTTATGCATTCATTATGCACCATTCAAAGCCACATACTAAAATTTCAAACCTTTCTAAATACATTTGCTATTTTTCATGAATTTAATGGTTTCTTTTGAGCTAAATGACCCTGAAATTGTAAAGCACTACAAATGAACTCAGAAAATGTTGAAACTTGCCATGCTATCATCATTTGACCCACATAACATGTGTGCAAAAGTTGAGATGGTTACGGAAAAAACTGGATGCATTTCGTGTACAAACTAGACCATCTCTTTCGAAGTACGAGGGTTCCTTACGAAAACTCATTTGTTACAAAGGCATTTAATTTTTTTTAACTTATTTCAACTCAAGACTTTTTGTGCATTCATTATGCACCATTCAAAGGAACATATTAAAATTTCAAACCTTTCTAAATTCATTTGCTATTTTTCATGCATTTAATGGTTTATTTTGAGCTAAATAACCCTGAAATTGTAAATCACTACAAATGAACTCAGAAAAGGTTGAAACTTGGCATGGTATCATCATTTGACCCACATAACATGTGTGCAAAAGTTGAGAGGGTTACGGAAAAAACTGGATGCATTTCGTGTACAAAATGGACCATCTCTTTCGAAGTACGAGGGTTTCAGAGGAAAACTCATCTGTTACAAAGCCATTTCATTTTTTTAACTTATTTCGACTCAAGACATTTTGTGCATTCATTATGCACCATTCAAAGCCACATACTACAATTTTAAACTGTTCTAAATTCATTTGCTATTTTTCATGCATTTAATGGTTTATTTGGAGCTAAATGACCCTGAAATTGTAAAGCACTAGAAATGAACTCAGAAAAGGTTGAAACTTGGCATGGTATCATCATTTGACCCACATAAAATGTGTGCAAAAGTTGAGAGGGGTACGGAAAAAACTGGATGCATTTTGTGTACAAACTAGACCATCTCTTTCGAAGTACGAGGGTTTCAGAGGAAATCTCATCTGTTACAAAGGCATTTCATTTTTTAACTTATTTCAACTCAAGACTTTTTGTGCATTCATTATGCACCATTCCAAGGAACATATTAAAATTTCAAACCTTTCTAAATTCATTTGCTATTTTTCATGCATTTAATGGTTTATTTTGAGCTAAATAACCCTGAAATTGTAAAGCACTACAAATGAACTCAGAAAAGGTTGAAACTTGGCATGGTATCATCATTTGACCCACATAACATGTGTGCAAAAGTTGGAGAGGGTTACGGCAAAAACTGGATGCATTTCGTGTACAAAATGGACCATCTCTTTCGAAGTACGAGGGTTTCAGAGGAAAACTCATCTGTTACAAAGCCATTTCATTTTTTTAACTTATTTCGACTCAAGACATTTTGTGCATTCATTATGCACCATTCAAAGCCACATACTACAATTTTAAACTGTTCTAAATTCATTTGCAATTTTTCATGCATTTAATGGTTTATTTTGAGCTAAATGACCCTGAAATTGTAAAGCACTAGAATTGAACTCAGAAAAGGTTGAAACTTGGCATGGTATCATCATTTCACCCACATAAAATGTGTGCAAAATTTGAGAGGGTTACGGAAAAAATTGGATGCATTTCGTGTACAAGCTAGACCATCTCTTTCGAAGTACAAGGGTTTCAGAGGAAAACTCATCAGTTACAAAGGCATTTCATTTTTTTCAACTTATTTCAACTCAAGACTTTCTGTGCATTCATTATGCACCATTCAAAGCCACATAAAAAAATTCAAACCTTTCTAAACTTATTTTCTATTTTTCATGCATTTAATATGGTTTATTTTTATCTAAATGACCCTGAAATTGTAAAGCACTACAAATGAACTCAGAAAAGGTTGAAACTTGGCATGGTATCATCATTTGACCCACAAAACATGTGTGCAAAAGTTGAGAGGGTTACGGTAAAAAATGAATGCACTTCGTGTAAAAACTCATCTGTTACAAAGGCATTTATTTTTTTAACTTATTTCGACTCAAGACTTTTTATGCATTCATTATGCACCATTCAAAGCCACATACTAAAATTTCAAACCTTTCTAAATTCATTTGCCAATTTTCATGTATTTAATGGTTTATTTTTAGCTAAATGGCCCTGAAATTGTAAAGCACTACAAATGAACTAAGAAAAGGTTGAAACTTCGCATGGTATCATCATTTGACACGCAAAACATGTGTGCAAAAGTTGACAGGGTTACGGCAAAAACTCGATGCACTTCGTGTACAAGCTAGACCATCTCTTTCGAAGTACGAGGGTTTCATACGAAAACTCATCTGTTACAATGGCATTTCATTTTTTTTAAATTATTTCAACTCAAGACTTTTTGTGCATCCATTATGCACCATTCAAAGCCACATACTAAAATTTCAACCCTTTCTAAATTCATTTGCTATTTTTCATGTATTTAAGGAGTTATTTTGAGCTAAATGACCATGAAACTGTAAAGCACTACAAATGTACTCAGAAAGGTTGAAACTTGGCATGGTATCATCATTTGACCCACATAACATGTGTGCAAAAGTTGAGAGGGTTACGGAAAAAACTGGATGCACTTTCTGTACAAACTGGACCATCTCTTTCGAAGTACGAGGGTTTCAGACGAAAACTCATCTGTTACAAAGGCATTTACTTTTTCAAAATTATTTCAACTCAAGACTTTTTGTGCATTCATTATGCACCATTCAAAGCCACATACTAAAATTTCAAACCTTTCTAAATTCATTTGCTATTTTTCATGCATTTAATGGTTTATTTTGAACTGAATGACTGTGAAATTTTAAAGCACTACAAATGAACTCAGAGAAGGTTGAAACTTGGCATGGTATCATCATTTGACCCACATAACATGTGTGCAAAAGTTGAGAGGGTTACGGAAAAAACTTGATGCATTTCGTGTACAAGCTAGACCATCTCTTTCGAAGTACGAGGGTTTCAGACGAAAACTCATCAGTTACAAAGGATTTATTTTGAGCTAAATGACCATGAAACTGTAAAGCACTACAAATGAACTCATAAAAGGTTGAAACTTGGCATGGTATCATCATTTGACACACAAAACATGTGTGCAAAAGTTGGGAGGCTAACGGCAAAAACTGGATGCACTTCGTGTACAAACTAGACCATCTCTTTCGAAGTACGAGGGTTTCACAGGAAAACTCATCTATTACAAAGGCATTTCATTTTTATGAACTTACTTCAACTCAAGACTTTTTGTGCATTCATTCTGCACCATTTAAAGCCACATACTAAAATTTCAAACCTTTCTAAATTCATTTGCTATTTTTCATGCATTTAATGGTTTATTTTGAGTTGAATGACCGTGAAATTGTAAAGCACTACAAATGAACTCAGAAAAGGTTGAAAGTTGGCATGGTATCATCATTTGAACGACATAACATGTGTGCATAAGTTGAGAGGGTTACGACAAAAACTGGATGCATTTCATGTACAAAATGGACAATCTCTTTCGAAGTTCGAGGGTTTCAGATGAAAACTCATCTGTTACAAAGGCATTTTATTTTTTTTAACTTATTTCATCATTATGCACCATTCAAAGCCACATACTACAATTCCAAACCTTTCTAAATTCATTTGCTATTTTTCATGCATTTAATGGTTTATTTTGAGCTAAATGACCCTGAAATTGTAAAGCACTACAAATGAACTCAAAAAAGGTTAAAACTTGGCATGGTATCATCATTTGACCCGCATAACATGTGTGCAAAAGTTGAGAGGGTTACAGAAAAAACTGGATGCATTTCGTGTACAAACTAGACCATCTCTTTCGAAGTACGAGGGTTTCAGACGAAAACTCATCTGTTAAAAAGGCATTTCATTTTTTTATTTATTTCAACTCAAGAATTTTTGTGCATTCATTATGCACCATTATAGCAACATACTAAAATTTCAAGCCTTTCTATATTCATTTGCTATTTTTCATGCATTTAATGGTTTATTTTGAGCTAAATGACCATGAAACTGTAAAGCACTACAAATGAACTCAGAAAAGGTTGAAACTTGGCATGGTATCATCATTAGACCCACAAAAATGTGTGCAAAAGTTGGGAGGGTTACGGCAAAAACTGGATGCACTTCGTGTACAAACTAGACCATCTCTTTCGTAGTATGAGGGTTTCACAGGAAAACTCATCTATTACAAAGGCATTTCATTTTTATGAACTTATTTCAACTCAAGACTTTTTTTGCATTCATTATGCACCATTCAAAGCCACATACTAAAATTTCAAACCTTTCTAAATTCATTTGCTATTTTTCATGCATTTAATGGTTTATTTTGAGCTAAATGACCCTGAAATTGTAAACCACTACAAATGAAATCAGAAAAGGTTGAAACTTGGCATGGTATCATCATTTGAGCAAAATAACATGTGTGCAAAAGTTGAGAGGGGGACGGAAAAACTGGATGCACTTCGTGTAAAAACCGGACCATTTATTTCGAAGTACGAGGATTTCAGAGGAAAACTCATCTGTTACAAAGGCATTTCATTTTTTTAACTTATTTGAACTCAATACCTTTTGTCAACTCATTATGCACCATTCAAATCCACATACTAAAATTTCATTCGTTTCTAAATTCATTTGCTATTTTTCATGTATTTAATGATTTATTTTGAGCTAAATGACCCTGAAATTGTAAAGCACTACAAATGAAGTCATAAAAGGTTGAAACTTGGCATGGTATCATCATTTGACCCACAAAACCTATGTGCAAAAGTTGAGAGGGTTACGGCAAAAACTGGATGCACTTCGTGTACAAACTAGACCATCTCTTTCGAAGTACGAGGGTTTCATACGAAAACTCGTCTGTTACATGGCATTTCATTTTTTCTAAATTATTTCAACTCAAGACTTTTTGTGCATTCATTATGCACCATTCAAAGCGACATACTAAAATTACAACCCTTTCTAAATTCATTTGCTATTTTTCATGTCTTTAATGGTTTATTTTGAGCTAAATGACCCTGAAATTGTAAAGCACTACAAATGAACTCAGAATAGGTTGAAACTTGGCATGGTATCATCATTGGACCCACAAAACATGTGTGCAAAGGTTGAGAGGTTTACGGCAAAAACTGGGTGCACTTCGTGTACAAACTAGACCGTCTGTTTCGAAGTATGAGGTTTTCAGACGAAAACTCATCTGTTACAAAGGCATTTCATTTTTTTTAAACTTATTTCAACTCTAGACTTTTTGTGCATTCATTATGCACCATTCAAGGCCACATAGTAAAATTTCAAACCTTTCTATATTCATTTGCTATTTTTCATGCATTTAATGGTTTGTTTTGAGCTAAATGACCCTGAAATTGTAAAGCACTACAAATGAACTCTGAAAAGGTTGAAACTTGGCATGGCATTATCATTTGACTCAAATAACATGTGTGCAAAAGTTGAGAGGGTGACGGCAAAAACTGGATGCACTTCGTGTACAAAACTGGACTATCTCTTTCGAAGTATGAGGATTTCAGAGGAAAACTCATCTGTTACAAAGGCATTTAATTTTTTTAACTTATTTCAACTCAAGAATTTTTGTGCATTCATTATGCACCATTCAAATCCACATAATAAAATTTCAAACCTTTCTAAATTCATTTGCTATTTTTCTTGTATTTAATGATTTATTTTGAGCTAAATGACCCTGAAATTGTAAAGCTCTACAAATGAACTTAGAAAAGGTTGAAACTTGGCATGGTATCATCATTTGACTCACAAAACATGTGTGCAAAAGTTTACAGAGTTACGGCAAAAACTAGATGCACTCTGTGTAAAAACTGGACCATCTCTTTCGAAGTACGAGGGTTTCACACGAAAACTCATCTGTTACAAAGGCATTTCATTTTTTTAACTTATTTCAACTCAAGACTTTTTGTGCATTCATTATGCACCATTCAAAGCCACATACTAAAATTTAAAACCTTTCTAAATTCATTTGCTATTTTTCATGCATTTAATGGTTTATTTTGAGCTGAATGACCGTGAATATGTAAAGCACTACAAATGAACTCAGAAAAGGTTGAAAGTTGGCATGGTATCATCATTTGACTTACATAACATTTGTGAAAAAGTTGAGAGGGTTACGACAAAAACTGGATGCATTTCGTGTACAAAATGGACAATCTCTTTCGAAGTACGAGGGTTTCAGAAGAAAACTCATATGTTACAAAGGAATTTCATTTTTTAACTTATTTCAACTCAAGAAGTTTTGTGCATTCATTATGCACCATTCAAATCCACATACTACAATTTCAAACCTTTCTCAATTCATTTGCTATTTTTCATGCATTTAATGGTTTATTTTGAGCTAAATGACCCTGAAATTGTAAAGCACTACAAATGAACTCAAAAAAGGTTAAAACTTGGCATGGTATCATCATTTGACCCACATAACATGTGTGCAAAAGTTGAGAGGGTTACAGAAAAAACTGGATGCATTTCGTGTACAAGCTAGACCATCTCTTTCGAAGTACGAGGGTTTCACACGAAAACTCATCAGTTACAAAGGCATTTCATTTTTTTCAACTTATTTCAACTCAAGACTTTTTGTGCATTCATTATGCACCATTCAAAGCCACATACTAAAATTTCAAACCTTTCTAAATTCATTTGCTATTTTTCATGCATTTAATGGTTTATTTTTAGCTAAATGACCCTGAAATTGTAAAGCACTACAAATGAACTCAGAAAATGTTGAAACTTGGCATGGTATCATCATTTGACCCAAATCCCATGTGTGCAAAAGTTGAGAGGGTAACGGCAAAAACTGGATGCACTTCATGTAAAAACTGGACCATCTCTTTCGAAGTACGAGGGTTTCAGAGGAAAACTCATCTGTTACAAAGGCATTTCATTTTTTAACTTATTTGAACTCAAGACTTTTTGTG
Source organism: Bromus sterilis (assembly GCA_950022295.1). Taxonomy (NCBI): domain Eukaryota; kingdom Viridiplantae; phylum Streptophyta; class Magnoliopsida; order Poales; family Poaceae; genus Bromus; species Bromus sterilis. The sequence continues at coordinate 148,359,791 of OX465596.1, read as the reverse complement.
CATTCATTATGCACCATTCAAATCCACATACTAAAATTTCAAACCTTTCAAAATTCATTTGCTATTTTTCATGTATTTAATGATTTATTTTGAGCTAAATGACCCTGAAATTGTAAAGCGCTACAAATGAACTCATAAAAGGTTGAAACTTGGCATGGTCTCATCATTTGGCCCACAAAACATGTGTGCAAAAGTTGAGAAGGTTACGGAAAAAACTGACTGCACTTCGTGTACAAACTAGACCATCTCTTTCGAAGTACGAGGGTTTCATACGAAAACTCATCTGTTACGATGGCATTTCATTTTTTCAAATTACTTCAACTCAAGACTTTTTGTGCATTCATTATGCACCATTCAAAGCCACATACTAAAATTTCAACCCTTTCTAAATTCATTTGCTATTTTTCATGTATTTAATTGTTTATTTTAAGCTAAATGACCCTGAAATTGTAAAGCACTACAAATGAACTCAGAATAGGTTGAAACTTGGCATGGTATCATCATTTGACCCACAAAACATGTGTGCAAAAGTTGAGAGGTTTACGGCAAAAACTGGATGCACTTCGTGTACAAACTAGACCATTTCTTTCGAAGTACGAGGGTTTCAGACGAAAACTCATCTCTTACAAAGGCATTTCATTTTTTTAAACTTATTTCAACTCTAGACTTTTTGTGCATTCATTATGCACCATTCAAGGCCACATAGTAAAATTTCAAACCTTTCTAAATTCATTTGCTATTTTTCATGCTTTTAATGGTTTGTTTTGAGTTAAATGACCCTGAAATTGTAAAGCACTACAAATGAACTCTGACAAGGTTGAAACTTGGCATGGCATTATCATTTGAACCAAATAATATGTGTGCAAAAGTTGAGAGGGTGACGGCAAAAACTGGACTATCTCTTTCGAAGTATGAGGATTTCAGAGGAAACTCATCTGTTACAAAGGCATTTCATTTTTTTTCCCTTATTTCAACTCAAGAATTTTTGTGCATTAATTATGCACCATTCAAATACACATAATAAAATTTCAAATCTTTCTAAATTCATTTGCTATTTTTCTTGTATTTAATGATTTATTTTGAGCTAAATGACCCTGAAATTGTAAAGCACTACACATGAACTCAGAAAAGGTTGAAACTTGGCATGGTATCATCATTTGACTCACAAAACATGTGTGCGAAAGTTTAGAGGGTTACGGCAAAAACTAGATGCACTCCGTGTACAAACTAGACCATCTCTTTCGAAGTACAAGGGTTTCAGACGAAAACTCATCTGTTACAAAGGCATTTCATTCTTTTAACTTATTTCAACTCAAGACTTTTTGTGCATTCATTATGCACCATTCAAAGCCACATACTAATATTTCAAACCTTTCTAAATTCATTTGCTATTTAAATGCATTTAATGGTTTATTTTGAGCTAAATGACCCTGAAATTGTAAAGCACTACAAATGAACTCAGAAAAGGTTGAAACTTGGCATGGAATCATCATTTGACCCAAATAAACATGTGTGCAAAAATTGAGAGGGTGACGGCAAAAACTGGATGAAATTCGTGTACAAACTGGACCATCTCTTTCGAAGTACGAGGGTTTCAGAGGAAAACTAATCTGTTAAAAAGGCATTTCATTTTTTTAAACTTATTTCAACTCAACACTTTTTGTGCATTCATTATGGACCATTCAAAACCACATACTAAAATTTCAAACCTTTCTAAATTCATTTGCTATTTTTCATGCATTCAATGGCTTATTTTGAGCCGAATGACCGTGAAATTGTAAAGAACTACAAATGAACTCAGAAAAGGTTGAAAGTTGGCATGGTATCATCATTTGACCCACATAATATGTGTGAAAAAGTTGAGAGGGTTACGACAAAAACTGGATGCATTTCGTGTACAAAATGGATAATCTCTTTCGAAGCACGAAAGTTTCAGACGAAAACTCATATGTTACAAAGGAATTTCATTTTTTAACTTATTTCAACTCAAGAAGTTTTGTGCATTCATTATGCACCATTCAAAGCCACATACTACAATTTCAAACCTTTCTAAATTCATTTGGTATTTTTCATGCATTTAATGGTTTATTTTGAGCTAAATGACCCTGAAATTGTAAAGCACTACAAATGAACTCTGAAAAGGTTGAAACTTGGCATGGCATTATCATTTGACCCAAATAACATGTGTGCAAAAGTTGAGAGGGTGACGGCAAAAACTGGATGCACTTTGTGTACAAAACTGGACTATCTCTTTCGAAGTATGAGGATTTCAGAGGAAAACTCATCTGTTACAAAGGCATTTAATTTTTTTAACTTATTTCAACTCAAGAATTTTTGTGCATTCATTATGCACCATTCAAATCCACATAATAAAATTTCAAACCTTTCTAAATTCATTTGCTATTTTTCTTGTATTTAATGATTTATTTTGAGCTAAATGACCCTGAAATTGTAAAGCTCTACAAATGAACTTAGAAAAGGTTGAAACTTGGCATGGTATCATCATTTGACTCACAAAACATGTGTGCAAAAGTTTACAGAGTTACGGCAAAAACTAGATGCACTCTGTGTAAAAACTGGACCATCTCTTTCGAAGTACGAGGGTTTCAGACGAAAACTCATCTGTTACAAAGGCATTTCATTTTTTTAACTTATTTCAACTCAAGACTTTTTGTGCATTCATTATGCACCATTCAAAGCCACATACTAAAATTTAAAACCTTTCTAAATTCATTTGCTATTTTTCATCCATTTAATGGTTTATTTTGAGCTGAATGACCGTGAATATGTAAAGCACTACAAATGAACTCAGAAAAGGTTGAAAGTTGGCATGGTATCATCATTTGACTTACATAACATTTGTGAAAAAGTTGAGAGGGTTACGACAAAAACTGGATGCATTTCGTGTACAAAATGGACAATCTCTTTCGAAGTACGAGGGTTTCAGACGAAAACTCATATGTTACAAAGGAATTTCATTTTTTAACTTATTTCAACTCAAGAAGTTTTGTGCATTCATTATGCACCATTCAAATCCACATACTACAATTTCAAACCTTTCTAAATTCATTTGCTATTTTTCATGCATTTAATGGTTTATTTTGAGCTAAATGACCCTGAAATTGTAAAGCACTACAAATGAACTCAAAAAAGGTTAAAACTTGGCATGGTATCATCATTTGACCCACATAACATGTGTGCAAAAGTTGAGAGGGTTACAGAAAAAACTGGATGCATTTCGTGTACAAGGTAGACCATCTCTTTCGAAGTACGAGGGTTTCACACGAAAACTCATCAGTTACAAAGGCATTTCATTTTTTTCAACTTATTTCAACTCAAGACTTTTTGTGCATTCATTATGCACCATTCAAAGCCACATACTAAAATTTCAAACCTTTCTAAATTCATTTGCTATTTTTCATGCATTTAATGGTTTATTTTTAGCTAAATGACCCTGAAATTGAAAAGCACTACAAATGAACTCAGAAAATGTTGAAACTTGGCATGGTATCATCATTTTACCCAAATCCCATGTGTGCAAAAGTTGAGAGGGTAACGGCAAAAACTGGATGCACTTCATGTAAAAACTGGACCATCTCTTTCGAAGTACAAGGGTTTCAGAGGAAAACTCATCTGTTACAAAGGCATTTCATTTTTTAACTTATTTGAACTCAAGACTTTTTGTGCATTCATTATGCACCATTCAAATCCACATACTAAAATTTCAAACCTTTCAAAATTCATTTGCTATTTTTCATGTATTTAATGATTTATTTTGAGCTAAATGACCCTGAAATTGTAAAGCGCTACAAATGAACTCATAAAAGGTTGAAACTTGGCATGGTATCAACATTTGGCCCACAAAACATGTGTGCAAAAGTTGAGAAGGTTACGGAAAAAACTGACTGCACTTCGTGTACAAACTAGACCATCTCTTTCGAAGTACGAGGGTTTCATACGAAAACTCATCTGTTACGATGGCATTTCATTTTTTCAAATTATTTCAACTCAAGACTTTTTGTGCATTCATTATGCACCATTCAAAGCCACATACTAAAATTTCAACCCTTTCTAAATTCATTTGCTATTTTTCATGTATTTAATTGTTTATTTTAAGCTAAATGACCCTGAAATTGTAAAGCACTACAAATGAACTCAGAATAGGTTGAAACTTGGCATGGTATCATCATTTGACCCACAAAACATGTGTGCAAAAGTTGAGAGGTTTACGGCAAAAACTGGATGCACTTCGTGTACAAACTAGACCATTTCTTTCGAAGTACGAGGGTTTCAGACGAAAACTCATCTCTTACAAAGGCATTTCATTTTTTTAAACTTATTTCAACTCTAGACTTTTTGTGCATTCATTATGCACCATTCAAGGCCACATAGTAAAATTTCAAACCTTTCTAAATTCATTTGCTATTTTTCATGCTTTTAATGGTTTGTTTTGAGTTAAATGACCCTGAAATTGTAAAGCACTACAAATGAACTCTGACAAGGTTGAAACTTGGCATGGCATTATCATTTGAACCAAATAATATGTGTGCAAAAGTTGAGAGGGTGACGGCAAAAACTGGACTATCTCTTTCGAAGTATGAGGATTTCAGAGGAAACTCATCTGTTACAAAGGCATTTCATTTTTTTTCCCTTATTTCAACTCAAGAATTTTTGTGCATTAATTATGCACCATTCAAATACACATAATAAAATTTCAAATCTTTCTAAATTCATTTGCTATTTTTCTTGTATTTAATGATTTATTTTGAGCTAAATGACCCTGAAATTGTAAAGCACTACACATGAACTCAGAAAAGGTTGAAACTTGGCATGGTATCATCATTTGACTCACAAAACATGTGTGCGAAAGTTTAGAGGGTTACGGCAAAAACTAGATGCACTCCGTGTACAAACTAGACCATCTCTTTCGAAGTACAAGGGTTTCAGACGAAAACTCATCTGTTACAAAGGCATTTCATTCTTTTAACTTATTTCAACTCAAGACTTTTTGTGCATTCATTATGCACCATTCAAAGCCACATACTAATATTTCAACCCTTTCTAAATTCATTTGCTATTTAAATGCATTTAATGGTTTATTTTGAGCTAAATGACCCTGAAATTGTAAAGCACTACAAATGAACTCAGAAAAGGTTGAAACTTGGCATGGTATCATCATTTGACCCAAATAAACATGTGTGCAAAAATTGAGAGGGTGACGGCAAAAACTGGATGAAATTCGTGTACAAACTGGACCATCTCTTTCGAAGTACGAGGGTTTCAGAGGAAAACTAATCTGTTAAAAAGGCATTTCATTTTTTTAAACTTATTTCAACTCAAGACTTTTTGTGCATTCATTATGGACCATTCAAAACCACATACTAAAATTTCAAACCTTTCTAAATTCATTTGCTATTTTTCATGCATTCAATGGCTTATTTTGAGCCGAATGACCGTCAAATTGTAAAGCACTACAAATGAACTCAGAAAAGGTTGAAAGTTGGCATGGTATCATCATTTGACCCACATAATATGTGTGAAAAAGTTGAGAGGGTTACGACAAAAACTGGATGCATTTCGTGTACAAAATGGACAATCTCTTTCGAAGCACGAAAGTTTCAGACGAAAACTCATATGTTACAAAGGAATTTCATTTTTTAACTTATTTCAACTCAAGAAGTTTTGTGCATTCATTATGCACCATTCAAAGCCACATACTACAATTTCAAACCTTTCTAAATTCATTTGGTATTTTTCATGCATTTAATGGTTTATTTTGAGCTAAATGACCCTGAAATTGTAAAGCACTACAAATGAACTCTGAAAAGGTTGAAACTTGGCATGGCATTATCATTTGACCCAAATAACATGTGTGCAAAAGTTGAGAGGGTGACGGCAAAAACTGGATGCACTTCGTGTACAAAACTGGACTATCTCTTTCGAAGTATGAGGATTTCAGAGGAAAACTCATCTGTTACAAAGGCATTTAATTTTTTTAACTTATTTCAACTCAAGAATTTTTGTGCATTCATTATGCACTATTCAAATCCACATAATAAAATTTCAAACCTTTCTAAATTCATTTGCTATTTTTCTTGTATTTAATGATTTATTTTGAGCTAAATGACCCTGAAATTGTAAAGCTCTACAAATGAACTTAGAAAAGGTTGAAACTTGGCATGGTATCATCATTTGACTCACAAAACATGTGTGCAAAAGTTTACAGAGTTACGGCAAAAACTAGATGCACTCTGTGTAAAAACTGGACCATCTCTTTCGAAGTACGAGGGTTTCAGACGAAAACTCATCTGTTACAAAGGCATTTCATTTTTTTAACTTATTTCAACTCAAGACTTTTTGTGCATTCATTATGCACCATTCAAAGCCACATACTAAAATTTAAAACCTTTCTAAATTCATTTGCTATTTTTCATCCATTTAATGGTTTATTTTGAGCTGAATGACCGTGAATATGTAAAGCACTACAAATGAACTCAGAAAAGGTTGAAAGTTGGCATGGTATCATCATTTGACTTACATAACATTTGTGAAAAAGTTGAGAGGGTTACGACAAAAACTGGATGCATTTCGTGTACAAAATGGACAATCTCTTTCGAAGTACGAGGGTTTCAGACGAAAACTCATATGTTACAAAGGAATTTCATTTTTTAACTTATTTCAACTCAAGAAGTTTTGTGCATTCATTATGCACCATTCAAATCCACATACTACAATTTCAAACCTTTCTAAATTCATTTGCTATTTTTCATGCATTTAATGGTTTATTTTGAGCTAAATGACCCTGAAATTGTAAAGCACTACAAATGAACTCAAAAAAGGTTAAAACTTGGCATGGTATCATCATTTGACCCACATAACATGTGTGCAAAAGTTGAGAGGGTTACAGAAAAAACTGGATGCATTTCGTGTACAAGGTAGACCATCTCTTTCGAAGTACGAGGGTTTCACACGAAAACTCATCAGTTACAAAGGCATTTCATTTTTTTCAACTTATTTCAACTCAAGACTTTTTGTGCATTCATTATGCACCATTCAAAGCCACATACTAAAATTTCAAACCTTTCTAAATTCATTTGCTATTTTTCATGCATTTAATGGTTTATTTTTAGCTAAATGACCCTGAAATTGAAAAGCACTACAAATGAACTCAGAAAATGTTGAAACTTGGCATGGTATCATCATTTTACCCAAATCCCATGTGTGCAAAAGTTGAGAGGGTAACGGCAAAAACTGGATGCACTTCATGTAAAAACTGGACCATCTCTTTCGAAGTACGAGGGTTTCAGAGGAAAACTCATCTGTTACAAAGGCATTTCATTTTTTAACTTATTTGAACTCAAGACTTTTTGTGCATTCATTATGCACCATTCAAATCCACATACTAAAATTTCAAACCTTTCAAAATTCATTTGCTATTTTTCATGTATTTAATGATTTATTTTGAGCTAAATGACCCTGAAATTGTAAAGCGCTACAAATGAACTCATAAAAGGTTGAAACTTGGCATGGTATCAACATTTGGCCCACAAAACATGTGTGCAAAAGTTGAGAAGGTTACGGAAAAAACTGACTGCACTTCGTGTACAAACTAGACCATCTCTTTCGAAGTACGAGGGTTTCATACGAAAACTCATCTGTTACGATGGCATTTCATTTTTTCAAATTATTTCAACTCAAGACTTTTTGTGCATTCATTATGCACCATTCAAAGCCACATACTAAAATTTCAACCCTTTCTAAATTCATTTGCTATTTTTCATGTATTTAATTGTTTATTTTAAGCAAAATGACCCTGAAATTGTAAAGCACTACAAATGAACTCAGAATAGGTTGAAACTTGGCATGGTATCATCATTTGACCCACAAAACATGTGTGCAAAAGTTGAGAGGTTTACGGCAAAAACTGGATGCACTTCGTGTACAAACTAGACCATTTCTTTCGAAGTACGAGGGTTTCAGACGAAAACTCATCTCTTACAAAGGCATTTCATTTTTTTAAACTTATTTCAACTCTAGACTTTTTGTGCATTCATTATGCACCATTCAAGGCCACATAGTAAAATTTCAAACCTTTCTAAATTCATTTGCTATTTTTCATGCTTTTAATGGTTTGTTTTGAGTTAAATGACCCTGAAATTGTAAAGCACTACAAATGAACTCTGACAAGGTTGAAACTTGGCATGGCATTATCATTTGAACCAAATAATATGTGTGCAAAAGTTGAGAGGGTGACGGCAAAAACTGGACTATCTCTTTCGAAGTATGAGGATTTCAGAGGAAACTCATCTGTTACAAAGGCATTTCATTTTTTTTCCCTTATTTCAACTCAAGAATTTTTGTGCATTAATTATGCACCATTCAAATACACATAATAAAATTTCAAATCTTTCTAAATTCATTTGCTATTTTTCTTGTATTTAATGATTTATTTTGAGCTAAATGACCCTGAAATTGTAAAGCACTACACATGAACTCAGAAAAGGTTGAAACTTGGCATGGTATCATCATTTGACTCACAAAACATGTGTGCGAAAGTTTAGAGGGTTACGGCAAAAACTAGATGCACTCCGTGTACAAACTAGACCATCTCTTTCGAAGTACAAGGGTTTCAGACGAAAACTCATCTGTTACAAAGGCATTTCATTTTTTAACTTATTTGAACTCAAGACTTTTTGTGCATTCATTATGCACCATTCAAATCCACATACTAAAATTTCAAACCTTTCAAAATTCATTTGCTATTTTTCATGTATTTAATGATTTATTTTGAGCTAAATGACCCTGAAATTGTAAAGCGCTACAAATGAACTCATAAAAGGTTGAAAGTTGGCATGGTATCATCATTTGACCCACATAATATGTGTGAAAAAGTTGAGAGGGTTACGACAAAAACTGGATGCATTTCGTGTACAAAATGGACAATCTCTTTCGAAGCACGAAAGTTTCAGACGAAAACTCATATGTTACAAAGGAATTTCATTTTTTAACTTATTTCAACTCAAGAAGTTTTGTGCATTCATTATGCACCATTCAAAGCCACATACTACAATTTCAAACCTTTCTAAATTCATTTGCTATTTTTCATGCATTTAATGGTTTATTTTGAGCTAAATGACCCTGAAATTGTAAAGCTCTACAAATGAACTCAGAAAAGGTTAAAACTTCGCATGGTATCATCATTTGACCCACATAACATGTGTGCAAAAGTTGAGAGGGTTACAGAAAAAACTTGATGCATTTCATGTACAAGCTAGACCATCTCTTTCGAAGTACGAGGGTTTCAGACAAAATTTCATCAGTTACAAAGGCATTTCATTTTTTTCAACATATTTCAACTCAAGACTTTTTGTGCATTCATTATGCACCATTCCGAGCCACATACTAAAATTTCAAACCTTTCTAAATTCATTTGCTATTTTTCATGCATTTAATGGTTTATTTTTAGCTAAATGACCCTGAAATTGTAAACCACTACAAATGAACTCAGAAAATGTTGAAACTTGGCATGGTATCATCATTTGACCCAAATCACATGTGTGCAAAAGTTGAGAGGGTGACGGCAAAAACTGGATGCACTTCATGTAAAAACTGGACCATCTCTTTCGAAGTACGAGGGTTTCAGAGGAAAACTCATCTGTTACAAAGGCATTTCATTTTTTAACTTATTTGAACTCAAGACTTTTTGTGCATTCATTATGCACCATTCAAATCCATATACTAAAATTTCAAACCTTTCAAAATTCATTTGCTATTTTTCATGTATTTAATGATTTATTTTGAGCTAAATGACCCTGAAATTGTAAAGCGCTGAAATGAACTCATAAAAGGTTAAAACTTGGCATGGTATCATCATTTGGCCCACAAAACATGCGTGCAAAAGTTCAGAAGGTTACGGCAAAAACTGGATGCACTTCGTGTACAAACTAGACCATCTCTTTCGAAGTACGAGGGTTTCATACGAAAACTCATCTTTTACAATGGCATTTCATTTTTTCAAATTATTTCAACTCAAGTCTTTTTGTGCATTCATTATGCACCATTCAAAGCCACATACTAAACTTTCAACCCTTTCAAAATTCATTTTCTATTTTTCATGTATTTAATGGTTTATTTTGAGCTAAATGACCCTGAAATTGTAAAGTACTACAAATGAACTCAGAATATGTTGAAACTTGGCATGGTATCATCATTTGACCCACAAAACATGTGTGCAAAAGTTGAGAGGTTTATGGCAAAAACTGGATGCACTTCGTGTACAAACTAGACCATCTCTTTCGAAGTACGAGGGTTTCAGACGAAAACTCATCTCTTACAAAGGCATTTCATTTTTTTAAACTTATTTCAACTCTAGACTTTTTGTGCATTCATTATGCACCATTCAAGGCCACATAGTAAAATTTCAAACCTTTCTAAATTCATTTGCTATTTTTCATGCATTTAATGGTTTGTTTTGAGCTAAATGACCCTGAAATTGTAAAGCACTACAAATGAACTCTGACAAGGTTGAAACTTGGCATGGCATTATCATTTGACCCAAATAACATGTGTGCAAAAGTTGAGAGGGTGACGGCAAAAACTAGATGCACTTCGTGTACAAAACTGGACTATCTCTTTCGAAGTATGAGGATTTCAGAGGAAACTCATCTGTTACAAAGGCATTTCATTTTTTTCACTTATTTCAACTCAAGAATTTTTGTGCATTAATTATGCACCATTCAAATACACAGAACAAAATTTCAAACCTTTCAAAATTCATTTGCTATTTTTCATGTATTTAATGATTTATTTTGAGCTAAATGACCCTGAAATTGTAAAGCGCTAAAATGAACTCATAAAAGGTTAAAACTTGGCATGGTATCATCATTTGGCCCACAAAACATGCGTGCAAAAGTTCAGAAGGTTATGGCAAAAACTGGATGCACTTCGTGTACAAACTAGACCATCTCTTTCGAAGTACGAGGGTTTCATACGAAAACTCATCTGTTACAATGGCATTTCATTTTTTCAAATTATTTCAACTCAAGTCTTTTTGTGCATTCATTATGCACCATTCAAAGCCACATACTAAACTTTCAACCCTTTCAAAATTCATTTTCTATTTTTCATGTATTTAATGGTTTATTTTGAGCTAAATGACCCTGAAATTGTAAAGCACTACAAATGAACTCAGAATATGTTGAAACTTGGCATGGTATCATCATTTGACTCACAAAACATGTGTGTGAAAGTTTAGAGGGTTACGGAAAAAACTAGATGCACTCCGTGTACAAACTAGACCATCTATTTCGAAGTACGAGGGTTTCAGACGAAAACTCATCTGTTACAAAGGCATTTCATTTTTTTAACTTATTTCAACTCAAGACTTTTTGTGCATTCATTATGCACCATTCAAAGCCACATACTAAAATTTCAAACCTTTCTAAGTTCATTTGCTATTTTTCATGCATTTAATGGTTTATTTTGAGCTAAATGACCCTGAAATTGTAAAGCACTACAAATGAACTCAGAAAAGGTTGAAACTTGGCATGGTATCATCATTTGACCCAAATAAACATGCGTGCAAAAATTGAGAGGGTGACGGCAAAAACTGGATGAAATTCGTGTACAAACTGGACCATCTCTTTGGAAGTTCGAGGGTTTCAGAGGAAAACTAATCTGTTAAAAAGGCATTTCATTTGTTGAAACTTATTTCAACTCAAGACTTTTTGTGCATTCATTATGCACCATTCAAAGCCACATACTAAAATTTCAAACCTTTCTAAATTCATTTGCTATTTTTCATGCATTTAATGGTTTATTTTGAGCCGAATGACCGTGAAATTGTAAAGCACTACAAATGAACTCAAAAAAGGTTGAAAGTTGGCATGGTATCGTCATTTGACCCACATAACATGTGTGAAAAAGTTGAGAGGGTTACGACAAAAGCTGGATGCACTTCGTGTACAAAATGGACAATCTCTTTCGAAGTACGAGGGTTTCAGACGAAAACTCATATGTTACAAAGGAATTTCATTTTTTAACTTATTTCAACTCAAGAAGTTGTGTGCATTCATTATGCACCATTCAAAGCCACATACTAAAATTTCAAACCTTTCTAAATTCATTTGCTATTTTTCATGCATTTAATGGTTTATTTTGAGCTAAATGACCCTGAAATTGTAAAGCACTACAAATGAACTCAGAAAAGGTTAAAACTTGGCATGGTATCATCATTTGACCCACATAACATGTGTGCAAAAGTTGAGAGGGTTACGGAAAAAACTTGATGCATTTCGTGTACAAGCTAGACCATCTCTTTCGAAGTACGAGGGTTTCAGACGAAAACTCATCAGTTACAAAGGAATTTCATTTTTTTCAACTTATTTCAATTCAAGAATTTTTGTGCATTCATTATGCACCATTCAAAGCCACATACTAAAATTTCAAACCTTTCTAAATTCATTTGCTATTTTTCATGCATTTAATGGTTTATTTTGAGCTAAATGACCCTGAAATTGTAAAGCACTACAAATGAACTCAGAAAAGGTTAAAACTTGGCATGGTATCATCATTTGACCCACATAACATGTGTGCAAAAGTTGAGAGGGTTACGGAAAAAACTTGATGCATTTCGTGTACAAGCTAGACCATCTCTTTCGAAGTACGAGGGTTTCAGACGAAAACTCATCAGTTACAAAGGCATTTCATTTTTTTAACTTATTTGAACTCAAGACTTTTTGTGCATTCATTATGCACCATTCAAATCCACATCCTAAAATTTCAAACCTTTCAAAATTCATTTGCTATTTTTCATGTATTTAATGATTTATTTTGAGCTAAATGACCCTGAAATTGTAAAGCACTACAAATGAACTCATAAAAGGTGAAAACTTGGCATGGTATCATCATTTGACCCACAAAATATGTGTGCAAAACTTGAGAGGGTTACGGCAAAAGCTGGATGCACTTCGTGTACAAACTAGACCGTCTCTTTCGAAGTACGAGGGTTTCAGACGAAAACTAATCTGTTACCATGGCATTACATTTTTTTAAATTATTTCAACTCAAGACTTTTTGTGCATTCATTATGCACCATTCAAAGCCACATACTAAAATTTCAACCCTTTCTAAACTCATTTGCTATTTTTCATGTATTTAATGGTTTATTTTGACCTAAATGATCCTGAAATTATAAAGCACTTCAAATGAACTCAGAAAAGGTTGAAACTTGCCATGGTATCATCATTTTACCCACATAACATGTGTGCAAAACTTGAGAGGGTTACGGAAAAAACTGGATGCATTTCGTGTACAAGCTAGACCATCTCTTTCGAAGTACGATGGTTTCAGACGAAAACTCATCAGTTACAAAGGCATTTCATTTTTTTCAACTTATTTCAACTCAAGACTTTTTGTGGATTCATTATGCACCATTCAAAGCCACATACGAAAATTTCAAACCTTTCTAAATTCATTTGCTATTTTTCATGCATTTAATGGTTTATTTTTAGCTAAATGACCCATAAATTGTAAAGCACTAGAAATGAACTCAGAAAAGGTTGAAACTTGGCATGGTATCATCATTTGACCGAAATAACATGTGTGCGAAAGTTGAGAGGGTGACGGAAAAAACTGGATGCACTTCGTGTAAAAATTGGACCATCTCTTTCTAAGTACGAGGGTTCCAGAGGAAAACTCATCTGTTACAAAGGCATTTCATTTTTTTAACATATTTCAACAAAAGACTTTTTGGGCATTCATTATGAACCATTCAAAGCCACATACTAAAATTTCAACCCTTTCTAAATTCATTTGCTATTTTTCTTGTATTTAATGATTATTTTGAGCTAAATGAACCTTAAATTGTAAAGCACTACAAATGAACTCAGAAAAGGTTGAAACTTGGCATGGTATCATCATTTGACATGCAAAACATGTGTGCAAAAGTTGACAGGGTTACGGAAAAAACTCGATGCACTTCGTGTACAAACTAGACCATCTCTTTCGAAGTACGAGGGTTTCACACGAAAACTCATCTATTACAAAGGCATTTCATTTTTTTAACTTATTTGAAATCAAGACTTTTTGTGCATTCATTATGCACCATTCAAAGCAACACACTAAAATTTCAAACCTTTCTAAATCCATTTGCTATTTTTCATGCATTTAAGGATTTATTTTGAACTAAATGACCCTGAAATTGTAAAGCACTACAAATTGACTCAGAAAGGATGAAACTTGGCATGGTATCATCATTTGACCCACATAACATGTGTGCAAAAGTTGAGAGCGTTACGGAAAAAACTGGATGCACTTTCTGTACAAACTGGACCATCTCTTTCGAAGTACGAGGGTTTCAGACGAAAACTCATCTGTTACAAAGGCATTTACTTTTTAAAAATTATTTCAACTCATGACTTTTTGTGCATTCATTATGCACCATTCAGAGCCACAACTAAAATTTCAAACCTTTCTAAATTCATTTGCTATTTCTCATGCATTTCATGGTTTATTTTGAGCTAATGACCGTGAAATTGTAAAGCGCTACAAATGAACTCAGAAAAGGTTGAAAGTTGGCATGGTATCATCATTTGACCCACATAACATGTGTGCATAAGTTGAGAGGGTTACGAGAAAAACTGGATGCTTTTCTTGTACGAAATGCACAATCTCTTTCGAAGTACGAGGGTTTTAGACGAAAACTCATCCGTTACAAAGACATTTCATTTTTTTAACCTTATTTCAACTCAAGAATTTTTTTGCATTCATTATCCACCATTCAAAGCCACATACTACAATTTCAAACCTTTCTAAATTCATTTGCTATTTTTCATGCATTTAATGGTTTATTTTGAGCTAAATGACCCTAAAATTGTAAAGCACTACAAATGAACTCAGAAAAGGTTGAAACTTTGCATGGTATCATCATTTGACCCACAAAACATATGTGCAAAAGTTGAGAGGGTTACGAAAAAAACTGGATGCACTTCGTGTACAAACTAGACCATCTCTTTCGAAGTACGAGGGTTTCAGACGAAAACGCATCTGTTAAAAAGGCACTTCATTTTTTAACTTATTTCAACTCAAGACTTTTTGAGCATTCATTATGCACCATTCAAAGCCACATACTAAAATTTGAAACCTTTCTAAATTCATTTGCTATTTTTCATGCATTTAATGGTTTATTTTTAGCTAAATGACCCTGAAATTGTAAAGCACAAAAAATGAACTCAGAAAAGGTTCAAACTTGGCATGGTTTCATCATTTGACCCACATAACATGTGTGCAAAAGTTGAGACGGTTACGGAAAAAATTGGATGCAATTCGTGTACAAACTAGACCATATCTTTCGAAGTACGAGGGTTTGAGACAAAAACTCATCTGATACAAAGGCATTTCATTTTTTTAACTTATTTCAACTCAAGAATTTTTGTGCATTCATTATGCACCATTCAAAGCAACATACTAAAATTTCAAACCTTTCTAAATTCATTTGCTATTTTTCATGTATTTAATGGTTTATTTTTAACTAAATGACCCTGAAATTGTAAAGCACTACAAATGAACTCAGAAAAGGTTGAAACTTAGCATGGTATCATCATTGGACCCACAAAACATATGTGCAAAAGTTGAGAGGGTTACGTCAAAAACTGCATGCGCTTCGTGTACAAACTAGACCATCTCTTTCGAAGTACGAGGGTTTCAGACGAAAACGCATCTGTTAAAAAGGCATTTCATTTTTTAACTTATTTCAACTAAAGACTTTTTGCGCATTCATTATGCACCATTCAAAGCCACATACTAAAATTTGAAACCTTTCTAAATTCATTTGCTATTGTTCATGCATTTAATGGTTTATTTTTAGCTAAATGACCCTGAAATTGTAAAGCACTACAAATGAACTCAGAAAAGGTTGAAACTTGGCATGGTATCATCATTTGACCCAAATAACATGTGTGCAAAAGTTGAGAGGGTGACGGCAAAAACTAGATGAACTTCTTGTACAAACTGGACCATCTCTTTCGAAGTACGAGGGTTTTAGAGGAAAACTCATCTATTACAAAGGCATTTCATTTTTTTAACTTCTTTAAACTCAAGACTTTTTGTGCATTCATTATGCACCATGCAAAGCCACATACTAAAATTTCAAACCTTTCTAAATTCATTTGCTATTTTTCATGCATTTAATGGTTTATTTTTCGCTAAATGACCCTGAAATTGTGAAGCACTACAAATGTACTCATAAAAGGTTGAAACTTGGCATGGTATCATCATTTGACCCAAATAACATGTCTGCAAAAGTTGAGAGGGTGACGGCAAAAACTGGATGCACTTCGTGTACAAACTGGACCATCTCTTTCGAAGTACGAGGGTTTCAGAGGAAAACTCATCTGTTACAAAAGCATTTCATTTTTTTTAACTTATTTGAACTCAAGACTTTTTGTGCATTCATTATGCACCATTCACATACTAAAATTTCAAACCTGTCTAAATTCATTTGCTATTTTACTTGTATTTAATGATTTATGTTGAGCTAAATGATCCTGAAATTGTAAAGCATTACAAATGAACTCATAAAAGGTTGAAACTTGGCAGGTATCATCATTTGACCCACAAAACATGTGTGCAAAAGTTGAGGGGGTTACGGCAAAAACTGGATGCACTTCGTGTACAAACTAGACCATCTCTTTCAAAGTACGAGGGTTTCAAAAGAAAACTCATCTGTTACAATGGCATTTCATTTTTTTAAATTATTTCATCTCAAGACTTTTTGTGCATTCATTATGCACCATTCAAAGCCACATACTAAACTTTCAACCCTTTCAAAATTCATTTTCTATTTTTCATGTATTTAATGATTTATTTTGAGCTAGATGACCCTGAAATTGTAAAGCACTACAAATGAACTCAGAAAAGTTTGAAACTTGGCATGGTATCATCATTTGACCCAAATAACATGTGTGCAAAAGTTGACAGGGTGACGGAAAAAACTGGATGCACTTTGTGTAAAAACTGGACCATCTCTTTCGAAGTACGAGGGTTTCAGAGGAAAACTCACCTGTTAATAAAGGCATTTCATTTTTTTTAACTTATTTCAACTCAAGACTTTTTGTGCATTCATTATGCACCATTCAAATCAACATACTAAAATTTCAAACCTTTCTAAATTCATTTGCTATTTTTCATGCATTTAAGGATTTATTTTGAGCTAAATGAGCCTGAAATTGTAAAGCACTACAAATGTACTCAGAAAGGTTGAAACTTGGCATGGTATCAGCATTTGAACCACATAACATGTGTGCAAAAGTTGAGAGGGTTACGGCAAAAACTGGATGCACTTTCTGTACAAACTAGACCATCTCTTTCGACGTACGAGGGTTTCAAACGAAAACTCATCTGTTACAAAGGCATTTCATTTTTTCAACTTATTTCAACTGAAGAATTTTTGTGCATTCATTATGCACCATTCAAAACCACATACTAAAATTTCAAACCTTTCTAAATTCATTTGCTGTTTTTCATTTATTTAATGGCTTATTTTGAGCTAAATGACCCTGAAATTGTAATGCACTAATAATGAACTCAGAAAAGGTTGAAACTTGGCATGGTATCATCATTTGACCCAAATAACATGTGTGCAAAAGTTGAGAGGATGACGGCAAAAACTGGATGCACTTCGTGTGTAAACTGGACCATCTCTTTCGAAGTACGAGGGTTTCAGAGGAAAACTCATCTGTTACAAAGGCATTTCATTTTTTTAACTTATTTGAACTCAAGACTTTTTGTGCATTCATTATGCACCATTCTAATCCACATACTAAAATTTCAAACCTTTCTAAATTCATTTGCTATTTTTCATGAATTTAATGGTTTATTTTGATCTAACTGACCCTGAAATTGTAAAGCACTACAAATGAACTCAGAAAAGGTTGAAACTTGGCATGGTATCATCATTTGACCCACAAAACATGTCTGCAAAAGTTGAGAGGGTTACTGCCAAAACTGGATGCACTTCGTGTACAAACTAGACCATCTCTTTCGAAGTACGAGGGTTTCAGACGAAAACTCATCTATTACAAAGGCATTTCATTTTTATTAACTTATTTCCACTCAAGACTTTTTCTGCATTCATTATGCACCTTTCAAATCAAATGTGTGCAAAAGTTGAGAGGGTTACGGCAAAAACTGGATGCACTTTCTGTACAAACTGGACCATCTCTCTCGAAGTAGGAGGCTTTCAGACGAAAACTCATCTGTTAATGGTTTATTTTGAGCTATTTTTCATGCATTTAATGGTTTATTTTGAGCTAAATGACCCTAAAATTGTAAAGCACTACAAATGAACTCAGAAAAGTTTGAAACTTGGCAAGGTATCATCATTTGACCCAAATAACATGTGTGCAAAAGTTGACAGGGTGACGGAAAAAACTGGATGCACTTTGTGTAAAAACTGGACCATCTCTTTCGAAGTACGAGGGTTTCAGAGGAAAACTCACCTGTTAATAAAGGCATTTCATTTTTTTTAACTTATTTCAACTCAAGACTTTTTGTGCATTCATTATGCACCATTCAAATCAACATACTAAAATTTCAAACCTTTCTAAATTCATTTGCTATTTTTCATGCATTTAAGGATTTATTTTGAGCTAAATGAGCCTGAAATTGTAAAGCACTACAAATGTACTCAGAAAGGTTGAAACTTGGCATGGTATCAGCATTTGAACCACATAACATGTGTGCAAAAGTTGAGAGGGTTACGGCAAAAACTGGATGCACTTTCTGTACAAACTAGACCATCTCTTTCGACGTACGAGGGTTTCAAACGAAAACTCATCTGTTACAAAGGCATTTCATTTTTTCAACTTATTTCAACTGAAGAATTTTTGTGCATTCATTATGCACCATTCAAAACCACATACTAAAATTTCAAACCTTTCTAAATTCATTTGCTGTTTTTCATTTATTTAATGGTTTATTTTGAGCTAAATGACCCTGAAATTGTAATGCACTAATAATGAACTCAGAAAAGGTTGAAACTTGGCATGGTATCATCATTTGACCCAAATAACATGTGTGCAAAAGTTGAGAGGACGACGGCAAAAACTGGATGCACTTCGTGTGCAAACTGGACCATCTCTTTCGAAGTACGAGGGTTTCAGAGGAAAACTCATCTGTTACAAAGGCATTTCATTTTTTTAACTTATTTCAACTCAAGAATTTTTGTGCATTCATTATGCACCATTCAAAGCCACATACTACAATTTCAAACCTTTCTAAATTCATTTGCTATTTTTCATGCATTTAATGGTTTATTTTTCGCTAAATGACCTTGAAATTGTAAAGCAGTACAAATGAACTCAGAAAAGGTTGAAACTTGGCATGGTATCATCATTTGACCCACAAAACATGTGTGCAAAAGTTGAGAGGGTTACGGCAAAAACTGGATGCACTTCGTGTACAAACTAGACCATCTCTTTCGAAGTACGAGGGTTTCAGACGAAAACTCATCTATTACAAAGGCATTTCATTTTTATTAACTTATTTCAACTCAAGACTTTTTGTGCATTCATTATGCACTATTCAAAGCCACATACTAAAATTTCAAACCTTTCTAAATTCATTTGCTATTTTTCATGCATTTAATGGTTTATTTTGAGCTAAATGACCCTGAAATTGTAAAGCGCTACAAATGAACTCAGAAAAGGTTCAAACTTGGCATGGTATCATCATTTGACCCACATAACATGTGTGCAAAACTTGAGAGGGTTACGGAAAAAACTGGATGCACTTTCTGTACAATTTGGACCATCTCTTTCGAAGTACGAGGGTTTTAGACGAAAACTCATTTGTTACAAAGGCATTTCATTTTCTTAACTTATTTCAAATCAAGACTTTTTGTGCATTCATTATGCTCCATTCAAAGCCACATATTAAAATTTCAAACCTTTCTAAATTCATTTGCTATTTTTCATGCATTTAATGGTTTATTTTGAGCTGAATGACCGTGAAATTGTAAAGCACTTCAAATGAACTCAAAAAAGGTTGAAACTTGACATGCCATCATGATTTGACCCAAATAACATGTGTGCAAAAGTTGAGAGGGTAACGGCAAAAACTGGATGCACTTCGCGTACAAACTGGACCATCTCTTTCGAAGTAGGAGGGTTTCGGAGGAAAACTCATCTGTTACAAAGGCATTTCATTTTTTTAACTTATTTCAACTCTTGATTTTTTGTGCATTCATTATGCACCATTCAAAGCCGCATACTAAAATTTCAAACCTTTCTAAATTCATTTGCTATTTTTCATGTATTTAATGATTATTTTGAGCTAAATGACCTTGAAATTGTAAAGCACTACAAATGAACTCAGAAAAGGTTGAAACTTAGCATGGTATCATCATTTGACCCACAAAACATGTGTGCAAAACTTGAGAGGGTTACGGCAAAAACTGGATGCACTTCGTGTACAAACTAGACCATCTCTTTCGAAGTACGAGGGTTTCAAACGAAAACTCATCTATTAAAAAGGCATTTCATTTTTATTAACTTATTTCAACTCAAGACTTTTTGTGCATTCATTATGCACCATTCAAAGACACATACTAAAATTTCAAACCTTTCTAAATTCATTTGCTATTTTTCATGAATTTAATGGTTTATTTTGAGCTGAATGACCGTGAAATTGTAAAGCACTACAAATGAACTCAGAAAAGGTTGAAAGTCAGCATGGTATCATCATTTGACCCAAAAAACATATGTGCAAAATTTGAGAGGGTTACGGCAAAAAATGGATGCACTTTCTGTACAAACTGAACCATCTCTTTTGAAGTATGAGGGTTTCAGACGAAAACTCATCTGTTACAAACGCATTTCATTTTTTAACTTATTTCAACTCAAGAATTTTTGTGCATTCATAATGAACCATTCGAAGCCACATACTAAAATTTCAAATCTTCTAAATTCATTTGCTATTTTTCATGCATTTATTGGTTTATTTTGAGCTAAATGACCCTGAAATTGTAAAGCACTACAAATGAACTCAGAAAAGGTTGAAACTTGGCATGGTATCATCATTTGACCCACATAACATGTGTGCAAAATTTCAGAGGGTTACGGAAAAAACTGAAGGCATTTCGTGTACAAACTAGACCATCTCTTTCGAAGTACGAGGGTTTCAAACGAAAACTCATCTGTTACAAAGGCATTTTATTTTTTCAATTTATTTCAACTCAAGACTTTTTGTGCATTCATTATGCACCATTCAAAGCCACATACTAAAATTTCGAACCTTTCTAAATTCATTTGCTATTTTTCATGCACTGAATGGTTTATTTTGAGCTAAATGACCATGAAATTGTAAAGCACTACAAATGAACTCAAAAAAGGTTGAAACTTGACATGCCATCATGATTTGACACAAATAACATGTGTGCAAAATTTGAGACGGTGACGGGAAAAACTGGATGCACTTCGTGTACAAACTGGACCATCTCTTTCGAAGTATGAGGGTTTCAGAGGAAAACTAATCTGTTACAAAGGCATTTCATTTTTTAACTTATTTCAACTCAAGAATTTTTGTGCATTCATTATGCACCATTCAAAGCCACATACTACAATTTCAAACCTTTCTAAATTCATTTGCTATTTTTCACGCATTTAATGATTTATTTTGAGCTAAATGACCCTGAAATTGTAAAGCACTACAAATAAACTCAGAAAAGGATGAAACTTGGCATGGTATCATCATTTGACCCACATAACATGTGTGCAAAACTTGAGAGGGTTACGGAAAAAACTGGATGCATTTTGTGTACAAACTAGACCATCTCTTTCGAATTACGAGGGTTTCAGACGAAAACTCATCTGTTACAAAGGCATTTCATTTTTTTTCAACTTATTTCAACACAAGAATTTCTGTGCATTCATTATGCACCATTCAAAGCCACATACTAAAATTTCAAACCTTTCTAAATTCATTTTCTATTTTTAATGCATTTAATGGTTTATTTTGAGCTAAATGACTATGAAATTGTAAAGCACTACAAATGAACTCAAAAAAGGTTGAAACTTGACATGCCATCGTGATTTGACCCAAATAACATGTGTGCAAAAGTTGAGAGGGTGAAGGAAAAACTGGATGCATTTCGCGTACAAACTGGACCATCTCTTTCGAAGTAGGAAGGTTTCAGAGGAAAACTCATCCGTTACAAAGGCATTTCATTTTTTTAACTTATTTCAACTCAAGACATTTTGTGCATTCATTATGCACCATTCAAAGCCACATACTAAAATTTCAAACCTTTCTAAATTCATTTGCTATTTTTCATGCATTTAATGGTTTATTTTTAGCTAAATAACCCTGAAATTGTAAAGCACTACAAATGAACTCCGAAAAGGTTGAAACTTGGCAAAGGTATCATCATTTTACCCAAATAACATGTGTGCAAAAGTTGAGAGGGTTACGGAAAAAACTGGATGCATTTCTTGAACAAACTAGACCATCTCTTTCGAAGTACGAGGGTTTCAAACGAAAACTCATCTGTTACAAAGGCATTTCATTTTTTCAACTTATTTCAACTGAAGAATTTTTGTGCATTCATTATGCACCATTCAAAACCACATACTAAAATTTCAAACCTTTCTAAATTCATTTGCTGTTTTTCATTTATTTAATGGTTTATTTTGAGCTAAATGACCCTGAAATTGTAATGCACTAATAATGAACTCAGAAAAGGTTGAAACTTGGCATGGTATCATCATTTGACCCAAATAACATGTGTGCAAAAGTTGAGAGGATGACGGCAAAAACTGGATGCACTTCGTGTGCAAACTGGACCATCTCTTTCGAAGTACGAGGGTTTCAGGGGAAAACTCATCTGTTACAAAGGCATTTCATTTTTTTAACTTATTTGAACTCAAGACTTTTTGTGCATTCATTATGCACCATTCTAATCCACATACTAAAATTTCAATCCTTTCTAAATTCATTTGCTATTTTTCATGAATTTAATGGTTTATTTTGATCTAAATGACCCTGAAATTGTAAAGCACTACAAATGAA
The DNA here is from genome assembly GCA_950022295.1 of Bromus sterilis. Taxonomy (NCBI): domain Eukaryota; kingdom Viridiplantae; phylum Streptophyta; class Magnoliopsida; order Poales; family Poaceae; genus Bromus; species Bromus sterilis. Next base: position 148,336,727 of record OX465596.1, on the reverse strand, counting down.
CTCAGAAAAGGTTGAAACTTGGCATGGTATCATCATTTGACCCACAAAACATGTCTGCAAAAGTTGAGAGGGTTACGGCCAAAACTGGATCCACTTCGTGTACAAACTAGACCATCTCTTTCGAAGTACGAGGGTTTCAGACGAAAACTCATCTATTACAAAGGCATTTCATTTTTATTAACTTATTTCAACTCAAGACTTTTTCTGCATTCATTATGCACCTTTCAAATCAAATGTGTGCAAAAGTTGAGAGGGTTACGGCAAAAACTGGATGCACTTTCTGTACAAACTGGACCATCTCTCTCGAAGTAGGAGGCTTTCAGACGAAAACTCATCTGTTAATGGTTTATTTTGAGCTATTTTTCATGCATTTAATGGTTTATTTTGAGCTAAATGACCCTAAAATTGTAAAGCGCTACAAATGAAATCAGAAAAGGTTCCAACTTGGCATGGTATCATCATTTGACACACATACCATGTGTGCAAAAGTTGAGAGGGTTACGGAAAAAACTGGATGCACTTTCTGTACAATTTGGACCATCTCTTTCAAAGTACGAGGGTTTTAGACGAAAACTCATCTGTTACAAAGGCATTTCATTTTTTTAACTTATTTCAACTCAAGAATATTTTTGCATTCATTATGAACCATTCGAAGCCACATACTAAAATGTCAAATCTTCTAAATTCATTTGCTATTTTTCATGCATTTATTGGTTTATTTTGAGCTAAATGACCCTGAAATTGTAAAGCACTACAAATGAACTCCGAAAAGGTTGAAACTTGGCAAAGGTATCATCATTTTACCCAAATAACATATGTGCAAAATTTGACAGGGTTACGGCAAAAAATGGATGCACTTTCTGTACAAACTGGACCATCTCTTTTGAAGTATGAGGGTTTCAGACGAAAACTCATCTGTTACAAAGGCATTTCATTTTTTTAACTTATTTCAACTCAAGAATTTTTGTGCATTCATTATGAACCATTCGAAGCCACATAATAAAATTTCAAATCTTCTAAATTCATTTGCTATTTTTCATGCATTTATTGGTTTATTTTGAGCTAAATGACCCTGAAATTGTAAAGCACTACAAATGAACTCGGAAAAGGTTGAAACTTGGCAAAGGTATCATCATTTTACCCAAATAACATATGTGCAAAATTTGAGAGGGTTACGACAAAAAATGGATGCACTTTCTGTACAAACTGGACCATCTCTTTTGAAGTATGAGTGTTTCAGAGGAAAACTCATCTGTTACAAAGGCATTTCATTTTTTAACTTATTTCAACTCAAGACTATTTGTGCATTCATTATGCACCATTCAAAGCCACATACTAAAATTTCAAACCTTTCTAAATTCATTTGCTATTTTTCATGCATTTAATGGTTTATTTTTAGCTAAATGACCCTAAAATTGTAAAGCACTAAAAATGAACTCCGAAAAGGTTGAAACTTGGCAAAGGTATCATCATTTTACCCAAATAACATATGTTCAAAATTTGAGAGGGTTACGGCAAAAAATGGATGCACTTTCTGTACAAACTGGACCATCTCTTTTGAAGTATGAGGGTTTCAGACGAAAACTCATCTGTTACAAAGGCATTTCATTTTTTTTAACTTATTTCAACTCAAGAATTTTTGTGCATTCATTATGAACCATTCGAAGCCACATACTAAAATTTCAAATCTTCTAAATTCATTTGCTATTTTTCATGCATTTATTGGTTTATTTTGAGCTAAATGACCCTGAAATTGTAAAGCACTACAAATGAACTCCGAAAAGGTTGAAACTTGGCAAAGGTATCATCATTTTACCCAAATAAAATATGTGCAAAATTTGAGAGGGTTACGGCAAAAAATGGATGCACTTTCTGTACAAACTGGACCATCTCTTTTGAAGTATGAGGGTTTCAGACGAAAAGTCATTTGTTACAAAGGCATTTCATTTTTTTAACTTATTTAAACTCAAGAATTTTTGTGCATTCATTATGAACCATTCGAAGCCACATACTAAAATTTAAAATCTTCTAAATTCATTTGCTATTTTTCATGCATTTATTGGTTTATTTTGAGCTAAATGACCCTGAAATTGTAAAGCACTACAAATGAACTCAGAAAAGGTTGAAACTTGGTATGGTATCATCATTTGACCCACATAACATGTGTGCAAAAGTTGAGAGGGTTACGGCCAAAACTGGATGCACTTCGTGTACAAACTAGACCGTCTCTTTCGAAGTACGAGGGTTTCAGACGAAAACTCATCTATTACAAAGGCATTTCATTTTATTAACTTATTTCAACTCAAGACTTTTTGTGCATTCATTATGCACTATTCAAAGCCACATACTAAAATTTCAAACCTTTTCTAAATTCATTTGCTATTTTTCATGCATTTAATGGTTTATTTTGAGCTAAATGACCCTGAAATTGTAAAGCGCTACAAATGAACTCAGAAAAGGTTCAAACTTGGCATGGTATCATCATTTGACCCACATAACATGTGTGCAAAAGTTGAGAGGGTTACGGCAAAAAATGGATGCATTTTCTGTACAAACTGGACCATCTCTTTTCAAGTATGAGGGTTTCAGACGAAAACTCATCTGTTACAAAGGCATTTCATTTTTTTAACTTCTTTCAACTCAAGAATTTTTGTGCATTCATTATGAACCATTCGAAGCCACATAATAAAATTTCAAATCTTCTAAATTCATTTGCTATTTTTCATGCATTTATTGGTTTATTTTGAGCTAAATGACCCTGAAATTGTAAAGCACTACAAATGAACTCGGAAAAGGTTGAAACTTGGCAAAGGTATCATCATTTTACCCAAATAACATATGTGCAAAATTTGAGAGGGTTACGACAAAAAATGGATGCACTTTCTGTACAAACTGGACCATCTCTTTTGAAGTATGAGTGTTTCAGAGGAAAACTCATCTGTTACAAAGGCATTTCATTTTTTAACTTATTTCAACTCAAGACTATTTGTGCATTCATTATGCACCATTCAAAGCCACATACTAAAATTTCAAACCTTTCTAAATTCATTTGCTATTTTTCATGCATTTAATGGTTTATTTTTAGCTAAATAACCCTAAAATTGTAAAGCACTAAAAATGAACTCCGAAAAGGTTGAAACTTGGCAAAGGTATCATCATTTTACCCAAATAACATATGTTCAAAATTTGAGAGGGTTACAGACAAAAATTGATGCACTTTCTGTACAAACTGGACCATCTCTTTTGAAGTATGAGGCTTTCAGACGAAAACTCATCTGTTACAAAGGCATTTCATTTTTTTTAACTTATTTCAACTCAAGAATTTTTGTGCATTCATTATGAACCATTCGAAGCCACATACTAAAATTTCAAATCTTCTAAATTCATTTGCTATTTTTCATGCATTTATTGGTTTATTTTGAGCTAAATGACCCTGAAATTGTAAAGCACTACAAATGAACTCCGAAAAGGTTGAAACTTGGCAAAGGTATCATCATTTTACCCAAATAAAATATGTGCAAAATTTGAGAGGGTTACGGCAAAAAATGGATGCACTTTCTGTACAAACTGGACCATCTCTTTTGAAGTATGAGGGTTTCAGACGAAAAGTCATTTGTTACAAAGGCATTTCATTTTTTTAACTTATTTAAACTCAAGAATTTTTGTGCATTCATTATGAACCATTCGAAGCCACATACTAAAATTTCAAATCTTCTAAATTCATTTGCTATTTTTCATGCATTTATTGGTTTATTTTGAGCTAAATGACCCTGAAATTGTAAAGCACTACAAATGAACTCAGAAAAGGTTGAAACTTGGTATGGTATCATCATTTGACCCACATAACATGTGTGCAAAAGTTGAGAGGGTTACGGCCAAAACTGGATGCACTTCGTGTACAAACTAGACCGTCTCTTTCGAAGTACGAGGGTTTCAGACGAAAACTCATCTATTACAAAGGCATTTCATTTTATTAACTTATTTCAACTCAAGACTTTTTGTGCATTCATTATGCACTATTCAAAGCCACATACTAAAATGTCAAATCTTCTAAATTCATTTTCTATTTTTCATGCATTTATTGGTTTATTTTGAGCTAAATGACCCTGAAATTGTAAAGCACTACAAATGAACTCCGAAAAGGTTGAAACTTGGCAAAGGTATCATCATTTTACCCAAATAACATATGTGCAAAATTTGACAGGGTTACGGCAAAAAATGGATGCACTTTCTGTTCAAACTGGACCATCTCTTTTGAAGTATGAGGGTTTCAGACGAAAACTCATCTGTTACAAAGGCATTTCATTTTTTTAACTTATTTCAACTCAAGAATTTTTGTGCATTCATTATGAACCATTCGAAGCCACATAATAAAATTTCAAATCTTCTAAATTCATTTGCTATTTTTCATGCATTTATTGGTTTATTTTGAGCTAAATGACCCTGAAATTGTAAAGCACTACAAAAGAACTCGGAAAAGGTTGAAACTTGGCAAAGGTATCATCATTTTACCCAAATAACATATGTGCAAAATTTGAGAGGGTTACGACAAAAAATGGATGCACTTTCTGTACAAACTGGACCATCTCTTTTGAAGTATGAGTGTTTCAGAGGAAAACTCATCTGTTACAAAGGCATTTCATTTTTTAACTTATTTCAACTCAAGACTATTTGTGCATTCATTATGCACCATTCAAAGCCACATACTAAAATTTCAAACCATTCTAAATTCATTTGCTATTTTTCATGCATTTAATGGTTTATTTTTAGCTAAATGACCCTAAAATTGTAAAGCACTAAAAATGAACTCCGAAAAGGTTGAAACTTGGCAAAGGTATCATCATTTTACCCAAATAACATATGTTCAAAATTTGAGAGGGTTACGGCAAAAAATGGATGCACTTTCTGTACAAACTGGACCATCTCTTTTGAAGTATGAGGGTTTCAGACGAAAACTCATCTGTTACAAAGGCATTTCATTTTTTTTAACTTATTTCAACTCAAGAATTTTTGTGCATTCATTATGAACCATTCGAAGCCACATACTAAAATTTCAAATCTTCTAAATTCATTTGCTATTTTTCATGCATATATTGGTTTATTTTGAGCTAAATGACCCTGAAATTGTAAAGCACTACAAATGAACTCCGAAAAGGTTGAAACTTGGCAAAGGTATCATCATTTTACCCAAATAAAATATGTGCAAAATTTGAGAGGGTTACGGCAAAAAATGGATGCACTTTCTGTACAAACTGGACCATCTCTTTTGAACTATGAGGGTTTCAGACGAAAAGTCATTTGTTACAAAGGCATTTCATTTTTTTAACTTATTTAAACTCAAGAATTTTTGTGCATTCATTATGAACCATTCGAAGCCACATACTAAAATTTCAAATCTTCTAAATTCATTTGCTATTTTTCATGCATTTATTGGTTTATTTTGAGCTAAATGACCCTGAAATTGTAAAGCACTACAAATGAACTCAGAAAAGGTTGAAACTTGGTATGGTATCATCATTTGACCCACATAACATGTGTGCAAAAGTTGAGAGGGTTACGGCCAAAACTGGATGCACTTCGTGTACAAACTAGACCGTCTCTTTCGAAGTACGAGGGTTTCAGACGAAAACTCATCTATTACAAAGGCATTTCATTTTATTAACTTATTTCAACTCAAGACTTTTTGTGCATTCATTATGCACTATTCAAAGCCACATACTAAAATTTCAAACCTTTTCTAAATTCATTTGCTATTTTTCATGCATTTAATGGTTTATTTTGAGCTAAATGACCCTGAAATTGTAAAGCGCTACAAATGAACTCAGAAAAGGTTCAAACTTGGCATGGTATCATCATTTGACCCACATAACATGTGTGCAAAAGTTGAGAGGGTTACGGCAAAAAATGGATGCATTTTCTGTACAAACTGGACCATCTCTTTTCAAGTATGAGGGTTTCAGACGAAAACTCATCTGTTACAAAGGCATTTCATTTTTTTAACTTCTTTCAACTCAAGAATTTTTGTGCATTCATTATGAACCATTCGAAGCCACATAATAAAATTTCAAATCTTCTAAATTCATTTGCTATTTTTCATGCATTTATTGGTTTATTTTGAGCTAAATGACCCTGAAATTGTAAAGCACTACAAATGAACTCGGAAAAGGTTGAAACTTGGCAAAGGTATCATCATTTTACCCAAATAACATATGTGCAAAATTTGAGAGGGTTACGACAAAAAATGGATGCACTTTCTGTACAAACTGGACCATCTCTTTTGAAGTATGAGTGTTTCAGAGGAAAACTCATCTGTTACAAAGGCATTTCATTTTTTAACTTATTTCAACTCAAGACTATTTGTGCATTCATTATGCACCATTCAAAGCCACATACTAAAATTTCAAACCTTTCTAAATTCATTTGCTATTTTTCATGCATTTAATGGTTTATTTTTAGCTAAATGACCCTAAAATTGTAAAGCACTAAAAATGAACTCCGAAAAGGTTGAAACTTGGCAAAGGTATCATCATTTTACCCAAATAACATATGTTCAAAATTTGAGAGGGTTACGGCAAAAAATGGATGCACTTTCTGTACAAACTGGACCATCTCTTTTGAAGTATGAGGGTTTCAGACGAAAACTCATCTGTTACAAAGGCATTTCATTTTTTTTAACTTATTTCAACTCAAGAATTTTTGTGCATTCATTATGAACCATTCGAAGCCACATACTAAAATTTCAAATCTTCTAAATTCATTTGCTATTTTTCATGCATTTATTGGTTTATTTTGAGCTAAATGACCCTGAAATTGTAAAGCACTACAAATGAACTCCGAAAAGGTTGAAACTTGGCAAAGGTATCATCATTTTACCCAAATAAAATATGTGCAAAATTTGAGAGGGTTACGGCAAAAAATGGATGCACTTTCTGTACAAACTGGACCATCTCTTTTGAAGTATGAGGGTTTCAGACGAAAAGTCATTTGTTACAAAGGCATTTCATTTTTTTAACTTATTTAAACTCAAGAATTTTTGTGCATTCATTATGAACCATTCGAATCCACATACTAAAATTTCAAATCTTCTAAATTCATTTGCTATTTTTCATGCATTTATTGGTTTATTTTGAGCTAAATGACCCTGAAATTGTAAAGCACTACAAATGAACTCAGAAAAGGTTGAAACTTGGTATGGTATCATCATTTGACCCACATAACATGTGTGCAAAAGTTGAGAGGGTTACGGCCAAAACTGGATGCACTTCGTGTACAAACTAGACCGTCTCTTTCGAAGTACGAGGGTTTCAGACGAAAACTCATCTATTACAAAGGCATTTCATTTTTATTAACTTATTTCAACTCAAGACTTTTTGTGCATTCATTATGCACTATTCAAAGCCACATACTAAAATTTCAAACCTTTTCTAAATTCATTTGCTATTTTTCATGCATTTAATGGTTTATTTTGAGCTAAATGACCCTGAAATTGTAAAGCGCTACAAATGAACTCAGAAAAGGTTCAAACTTGGCATGGTATCATCATTTGACCCACATAACATGTGTGCAAAAGTTGAGAGGGTTACGGCAAAAAATGGATGCATTTTCTGTACAAACTGGACCATCTCTTTTCAAGTATGAGGGTTTCAGACGAAAACTCATCTGTTACAAAGGCATTTCATTTTTTTAACTTCTTTCAACTCAAGAATTGTTGTGCATTCATTATGAACCATTCGAAGCCACATACTAAAATTTCAAATCTTCTAAATTCATTTGCTATTTTGCATGCATTTATTGGTTTATTTTGAGCTAAATGACCCTGAAATTGTAAAGCACTACAAATGAACTCAAAAAAGGTTGAAACTTGACATGCCATCATGATTTGACCCAAATAACATGTGTGCAAAAGTTGAGAGGGTGACGGAAAAAACTGGATGCACTTCGCGTACAAACTGGACCATCTCTTTCGAAGTAGGAGAGTTTCAGAGGAAAACTCATCTGTTACAAAGGCATTTCATTTTTTTAACTTATTTCAACTCAAGATTTTTTGTGCATTCATTATGCACCATTCAAAGCCACATACTAAAATTTCAAACCTTTCTAAATTCATTTGCTATTTTTCATGTATTTAATGATTTATTTTGAGATAAATGACCCTGAAATTGTAAAGCGCTACAAATGAACTCAGAAAAGGTTCAAACTTGGCATGGTATCATCATTTGACCCACATAACATGTGTGCAAAAGTTGAGAGGGTTATGGAAAAAACTGGATGCACTTTCTGTACAATTTGGACCATCTCTTTCGAAGTACGAGGGTTTTAGACGAAAACTCATCTGTAACAATGGCATTTCATTTTTTTAACTTATTTCAACTCAAGACTTTTTGTGCATTCATTATGCTCCATAGAAAGCCACATATTAAAATTTCAAACCTTTCTAAATTCATTTGCTATTTTTCATGCATTTAATGGTTTATTTTGAGCTGAATGACCGTGAAATTTTAAAGCACTACAAATGAACTCAAAAAAGGTTGAAACTTGACATGCCATCATGATTTGACCCAAATAACATGTGTGCAAAAGTTGAGAGGGTGACGGCAAAAAATGGATGCACTTTCTGTACAATTTGGACCATCTCTTTCGAAGTACGAGGGTTTTAGACGAAAACTCATCTGTTACAATGGCATTTCATTTTTTTAACTTATTTCAACTCAAGAATTTTTTTGCATTCATTATGCACCATTCAAAGCCACATACTAAAATTTCAAACCTTTCTAAATTCATTTGCTATTTTTCATGCATTTAATGGTTTATTTTTAGCTAAACGACCCTGAAATTGTAAAGCACTACAAATGAACTCCGAAAAGGTTGAAACTTGGCAAAGGTATCATCATTTTACCCAAATAACATATGTGCAAAATTTGAGAGGGTTACGGCAAAAAATGGATGCACTTTCTGTACAAACTGGACCATCTCTTTTGAAGTATGAGGGTTTCAGACGAAAACTCATCTGTTACAAAGGCATTTCATTTTTTTAACTTATTTCAACTCAAGAATTTTTGTGCATTCATTATGCACCATTGAAAGCCACATATTAAAATTTCAAACCTTTCTAAATTCATTTGCTATTTTGCATGCATTTAATGGTTTATTTTGAGCTGAATGACCGTGATATTGTAAAGCACTACAAATGAACTCAAAAAAGGTTGAAACTTGGTATGGTATCATCATTTGACCCAAAAAACATGTGTGCAAAACTTGAGAGGGTTACGGCAAAAACTGGATGCACTTCGTGTACAAACTAGACCATCTCTTTCGAAGTACGAGGGTTTCAGACGAAAACTCATCTATTACAAAGGCATTTCATTTTTATTAACTTATTTCAACTCAAGACTTTTTGTGCATTCATTATGCACCATTCAAAGACACATACTAAAATTTCAAACCTTTCAAATCCATTTGCTATTTTTCATGCATTTAATGGTTTATTTTGAGCTAAATGACCGTGAAATTGTAAAGCACTACAAATGAACTCAGAAAAGGTTGAAAGTTGGCATGGTATCATCATTTGACCCAAAAAACATGTGTGCAAAAGTTGAGAGGGTTACGACAAAAACTGGATGCACTTCGTGTGCAAACTGGACCATCTCTTTCGAAGTACGAGGGTTTCAGAGGAAAACTCATCTGTTACAAAGGCATTTCATTTTTTTAACTTATTTGAACTCAAGACTTTTTATGCATTCATTATGCACCATTCTAATCCACATACTAAAATTTCAAACCTTTCTAAATTCATTTGCTATTTTTCATGCATTTAATGGTTTATTTTGATCTAAATGACCCTGAAATTGTAAAGCACTACAAATGAACTCAGAAAAGGTTGAAACTTGGCATGGTATCATCATTTGACCCACAAAACATGTGTGCAAAAGTTGAGAGGGTTACGGCAAAAACTGGATGCACTTCGTGTACAAACTAGACCATCTCTTTCGAAGTACGAGGGTTTCAGACGAAAACTCATCTATTACAAAGGCATTTCATTTTTATTAACTTATTTCAACTCAAGACTTTTTGTGCATTCATTATGCACTATTCAAAGCCACATACTAAAATTTCAAACCTTTCTAAATTCATTTGCTATTTTTCATGCATTTAATGGTTTATTTTGAGCTAAATGACCCTGAAATTGTAAAGCGCTACAAATGAACTCAGAAAAGGTTCAAACTTGGCATGGTATCATCATTTGACCCACATAACATGTGTGCAAAAGTTGAGAGGGTTACGGAAAAAACTGGATGCACTTTCTGTACAATTTGGACCATCTCTTTCGAAGTACGAGGGTTTTAGACGAAAACTCATCTGTTACAATGGCATTTCATTTTTTTAACTTATTTCAACTCAAGAATTTTTTTGCATTCATTATGCACCATTCAAAGCCACATACTAAAATTTCAAACCTTTCTAAATTCATTTGCTATTTTTCATGCATTTAATGGTTTATTTTTAGCTAAATGACCCTGAAATTGTAAAGCACTACAAATGAACTCCGAAAAGGTTGAAACTTGGCAAAGGTATCATCATTTTACCCAAATAACATATGTGCAAAATTTGAGAGGGTTACGGCAAAAAATGGATGCACTTTCTGTACAAACTGGACCATCTCTTTTGAAGTATGAGGGTTTCAGACGAAAACTCATCTGTTACAAAGGCATTTCATTTTTTTAACTTATTTCAACTCAAGAATTTTTGTGCATTCATTATGAACCATTCGAAGCCACATACTAAAATTTCAAATCTTCTAAATTCATTTGCTATTTTTCATGCATTTATTGGTTTATTTTGAGCTAAATGACCCTGAAATTGTAAAGCACTACAAATGAACTCAGAAAAGGTTGAAACTTGGCATGGTATCATCATTTGAACCACAAAAAATGTGTGCAAAATTTGAGAGGATGAAGGCAAAAACTGGATGCACTTCGTGTGCAAACTGGACCATCTCTTTCGAAGTACGAGGGTTTCAGAGGAAAACTCATCTGTTACAAAGGTATTTCATTTTTTTAACTTATTTGAACTCAAGACTTTTTGTGCATTCATTATGCACCATTCTAATCCACATACTAAAATTTCAAACCTTTCTAAATTCATTTTCTATTTTTCATGCATTTAATGGTTTATTTTGAGCTAAATGACCCTGAAATTGTAAAGCGCTACAAATGAACTCAGAAAAGGTTCAAACTTGGCATGGTATCATCATTTGACACACATAACATGTGTGCAAAAGTTGAGAGGGTTACGGAAAAAACTGGATGCACTTTCTGTACAATTTGGACCATCTCTTTCCAAGTACGAGGGTTTTAGACGAAAACTCATCTGTTACAATGGCATTTAATTTTTTTAACTTATTTCAACTCAAGACTTTTTGTGCATTCATTATGCGCCATTGAAAGCCACATATTAAAATTTCAAACCTTTCTAAATTCATTTGCTATTTTTCATGCATTTAATGGTTTATTTTGAGCTTAATGACCGTGAAATTGTAAAGCACTACAAATGAACTCAAAAAAGGTTGAAACTTGACATGCCATCATGATTTGACCCAAATAACATGTGTGCAAAAGTTGACAGGGTGACGGCAAAAAATGGATGCACTTCGCGTACAAACTGGACCATCTCTTTCGAAGTAGGAGGGTTTCAGAGGAAAACTCATCTGTTACAAAGGCATTTCATTTTTTTAACTTATTTCAACTCAAGATTTTTTGTGCATTCATTATGCACCATTCAAAGCCACATACTAAAATTTCAAACCTTTCTAAATTCATTTGCTATTTTTCATGTATTTAATGATTTATTTTGACCTAAATGACCTTGAAATTGTAAAGCACTACAAATGAACTCAGAAAAGGTTGAAACTTGGCATGGTATCATCATTTGACCCAAAAAACATGTGTGCAAAACTTGAGAGGGTTACGGCAAAAACTGGATGCACTTCGTGTACAAACTAGACCATCTCTTTCGAAGTACGAGGGTTTCAGACGAAAACTCATCTATTACAAAGGCATTTCATTTTTATTAAATTATTTCAACTCAAGACTTTTTGTGCTTTCATTATGCACCATTCAAAGACACATACTAAAATTTCAAACCTTTATAAATACATTTGCTATTTTTCATGCATTTAATGGTTTATTTTGAGCTAAATGACCGTGAAATTGTAAAGCACTACAAATGAACTCAGAAAAGGTTGAAAGTTGGCATGGTATCATCATTTGACCCAAAAAACATGTGTGCAAAAGTTGAGAGGGTTACGACAAAAACTGGATGCATTTCGTGTACAAAATGGACACTCTCTTTCGAAGTACGAGGGTTTCAGACGAAAACTTATCTGTTACAAAGGCATTTCATTTTTTTAACTTATTTCAACTAAAGAATTTTTGTTCATTCATTATGCACCATTCGAAGCCACATACTACAATTTCAAACATTTCTAAATTCATTTTCTATTTTTCACGCATTTAATGGTTTATTTTGAGCTAAATGACCGTGAAATTGTAAAGCACTACAAATGAACTCAGAAAAGGTTGAAACTTGCCATGGTATCATCATTTGACCCACATAACATGTGTGCAAAAGTTGAGAGGGTTACGGAAAAAACTGGATGCATTTCGTGTACAAACTAGACCATCTCTTTCGAGGTACGAGGGTTTCAGAGGAAAACTCATCTGTTACAAAGGCATTTCATTTTTTAACTTATTTAAACTCAAGACTATTTGTGCATTCATTATGCACCATTCAAAGCCACATACTAAAATTTCAAACCTTTCTAAATTCATTTGCTATTTTTCATGCATTTAATGATTTATTTTTAGCTAAATGACCCTAAAATTGTAAAGCACTACAAATGAACTCCGAAAAGGTTGAAACTTGGCAAAGGTATCATCATTTTACCCAAATAACATATGTGCAAAATTTGAGAGGGTTACGGCAAAAAATGGATGCACTTTCTGTACAAACTGGACCATCTCTTTTGAAGTATGAGGGTTTCAGACGAAAACTCATCTGTTAGAAAGGCATTTCATTTTTTTTAACTTATTTCAACTCGAGAATTTTTGTGCATTCATTATGAACCATTCAAAGCCACATACTAAAATTTCAAACCTTTCTAAATTCATTTGCTATTTTTCATGTATTTAATGATTTATTTTGACCTAAATGACCTTGAAATTGTAAAGCACTACAAATGAACTCAGAAAAGGTTGAAACTTGGCATGGTATCATCATTTGACCCAAATAACATGTGTGCAAAACTTGAGAGGGTTACGGCAAAAACTGGATGCACTTCGTGTACAAACTAGACCATCTCTTTCGAAGTACGAGGGTTTCAGACGAAAACTCATCTATTACAAAGGCATTTCATTTTTATTAACTTATTTCAACTCAAGACTTTTTGTGCATTCATTATGCACCATTCAAAGACACATACTAAAATTTCAAACCTTTCAAATTCATTTGCTATTTTTCATGCATTTAATGGTTTATTTTGAGCTAAATGACCCTGAAATTGTAAAGCACTACAAATGAACTCAGAAAAGGTTAAAACTTGGCATGGTATCATCATTTGACACACATAACATGTGTGCAAAAGTTGAGAGGGTTACGACAAAAACTACATGCATTTCTTGAACAAACTAGACCATCTCTTTCGAAGTACGACGGTTTCAGACGAAAACTCATCTATTACAAAGGCATTTCATTTTTTTAACTTATTTCAACTCAAGAATTTTTGTGCATTCATTATGCACCATTCGAAGCCACATACTACAATTTCAAACCTTTCTAAATTCTTTTGCTATTTTTCACGCATTTAATGGTTTATTTTGAGCTAAATGACCCTGAAATTGTAAAGCACTACAAATGAACTCAGAAAAGGTTGAAACTTGGCATGGTATCATCATTTGACCCACATAACATGTGTGCATAAGTTGAGAGGGTTACCAAAAAAACTGGATGCATTTCGTGTAAAAACTAGACCATCTCTTTCGAAGTACGAGGGTTTCGGAGGAAAACTCATCTGTTACAAAGGCATTTCATTTTTTTCAACTTATTTCAACTCAAGACTTTTTGTGCATTCATCATGCACCATTCAAAGCCACATACTAAAATTTCAAACCTTTCTAAATTCATTTGCTATTTTTCATGCACTTGATGGTTTATTTTGAGCTAAATGACCATGAAATTGGAAAGAACTACAAAGGAACTCAAAAAAGGTTGAAACTTGACATGCCATCATGATTTGACCCAAATAACATGTGTGAAAAAGTAGAGAGGGTGACGAAAAAAACTGGATGCACTTCGTGTACAAACTGGAACATCTCTTTCGAAGTACGAGGGTTTCAGAGGAAAACTCATCTGTTACAAAGGCATTTCATTTTTTTAACTTATTTCAACTCAAGAATTTTTGTGCATTCATTATGCACCATTAGAAGCCACTGTAACAGCCCAGTTTTTGCAAAAATTAAAAATTTTGTTTTCGGTGTGAATGGTTCGATTGGCTTATTTGTTTGCGGTGTTTGCAACCCCGATTTATCGATCGGCGATTATTTCCCCCCTCTTATCTCGTATCAGACGGAGACCGACCCTTGCCACCCTGACATTCGACCTTTGCGACACCGGGTTTCACCCGATCACCGTCGCGAAACTGCACGAGACCAGTCGCAGCCAACGGAACGAAAAACCCCATTTAATAATTAAACGGGTTATTTTTATAGCGCGCCAGAAAGTGTTTTCGGAACGGTTCCAGCGCGAGGTGAACGCCTCCGGCTCGATGTGGTGATCGCGCAGTTCGAAGTTTTACCCGAATCGGAGGTCCTGCGGACCCCCGACGGTCAGAAACGTGAGCACCGCGCGCGCAAGAGAAAAACCGGGGATGTTTTTGCAAACTGCCAGCCACCTGGGCTATATAAAGACCACCACACTCCCACCCATTTCTAGGGTTTCACTAGCCACAAATTTGCAGCCACCCCCCTCTACTTTGCCCAGTTTTGCCTCCCAGATCCCAGAATTTTCGGACCGTTCGATCCGCGACCGGACGCACCGGATCGCGCCACGTAGCCAGCAGCCTCCATCTCTCTCCTCACCTCTTCTCCCCTCCCGTGGAGGCTCCTCGCAGCCGCAGCTGGAGCAGCCCACCGCCGGCCACCCTCTTCTCCTTCCCTCTCTCCCTTCTCCTTCCCTCTCTCCCTTCTCCTTCCCTCTCTCCCTTCTCCTCCCCGTGCCCCTCCTCATCTGCTCACCCCCCCGCCTCCTCTTCCCACGCAAGTCGCCGAAGCCGCCCGAGCAGGAACCGCCGGAGCCATGGCTATGGCGGGCTGAGCTCCGCCGGCCCCAAGCCGAGACGCGCCACCGTCCTCCCTCGGCCACCGCGCGCGGCCCCCTCCGCCTCCGCCTCATGGGCGCTCCCGCCTCGAGCCTCCTCGCTGGCCACCGGAGCCAGCCGGCCGAGGCCAGCCGCCGGCGCCGCCTGCTGCCCACGTCGGGGCCAGCCAGGGAGCCGGCCGACCTCCCTCACCCTCCAACGGCCACGTGGGCCGCAGCCCACTCGCCCCAGCCCAGTGCGCCTACAGGCCGGCCAGTTGGGCCGAAAGCCCACTGGGTGAGGCCCCCTTTTCCTTTTTTCTTACTATTTTTACTGCTGATGTTTTTTTTCTAAGTCGTGTAAAACTGTGTGCTATTTTAATTTTGCAACATTAATTCCCGTTAAACCGTAGCCCGGATGAACGTGCCCCCAAAACGAAAGTTGCTCAGTTTTGCGTGCTCTAGCATTCGTATGTAGAAAGTTTTTGTGTTTGAGGTCATTTTGATTGTGTAATTGTGTGCTGAACAGGGCATCAGGCCGTTAAACTGCTACAAATTCCTGTTAAGTGCTGCTGTTATATTTTGTTGCAACTTTGCATGATGATTATAACAAATCCATGAGGCCTATTGCATTGATTCTTTCTCCTATGTGTTAAGCATCATATGTACTTCTTTTCCATGCTTTAACTTTCCATTTTTTGGTGCTTTAGCTATATTTAATCTTGCTCCAAAGTGGTGATCCTGATGTTAATGTGCTGCTGTTGCTGAAACTGTTATTTTGTTGCAACTTCGGTCGACGAGTGTGTCGCGACCGTTTATCGGAATTGAGTGATTCCAATTTCATATTGTTAAGCATCATGTCTACTTTCATTATATGTATTGCATTGCCATGATATGCTTGCTGGTCATATAGTTTTTTAGCTCCAAAGTTGCGATGCTGCTGTTTTTGACAGCCACCTCTGTTTTTCTCTAAGTCTGTTACTTTGCGATGCCATGTTGTTTGCTTAATATCTTTTGATCTATGATGCCTATTTGCATGATTCTTTTTGCCATGCTTTCCTTGTCATGTCTACTTTAGTTCCATATCATTTGTGAGCATGTTTACATTCATTATCCTGTTTATGCATTTCTCTAAAGTGTGCTTCCTGATGTTGGCACTTTGTGCCCGTAACTTGCTTTGCTCATATCTTTTTAACTGTAAGTCCGTTTGGAGTGTGCCTTATATGTGACTTGATTAGTTTTTTGTGTACTTTGTGTTTATGCTATTTCTTGCTGTTGTTAACCAATCTAAAATGTGGTTTAGGACAGAACAGTACCAAATCTTTTAATCATCGTGCGGCACGTAGTGTTATGCCATGTCTAGGTTGTGCCTCACTTAAATTGACTAGCATAGATAGTTTACTTTGTGCTTTATCTCTTGCCATGTTTGTGTGCTATGTCATGCTTGCTTGAGTTGCCATGTTAATAACCGTTGGTTGATCACCTATAGCTAAGCAACTTGAACCACTGTAAACGGGCTGTATTCGTCGTGTGTGATCGATACCCCACTTAAACTGTTAGTAACCATTCTCGACGATAGATCCGTATCGCGTTGCCGTGCCTTGTGTTTTCTCTTTGATCTTGTATTGCTCCGTAGTAATAGTGGTGCACCGTTGATTGCTTTCCAGTGTTTATCGTCTTGTGTGCTTCCACGGGTACCTCTCGGTGACGATGCGAGCTTGCGATCAACTACACCTTCGGAACCCGACTTATCAATAGGAAAGGACTATACATTACTTATGATCCATTCTATTTCAACCAGAGGTTTGCATGCTAGTCTAGGATAGGTTCGATGTTTGATCCTACCACATGTTTACAGCCTCTTTCAAACCGATACAGCCATGTCCCTTCCCAGCAAACCTTGTACTGCTATGTTACTATTGCTCGTTGCTCAGCCCCTGCTTAGTATGCATGCTTAGGATGCTACGATGTTACCCTGTTACTCCTTGGTTTGGGATATCACATTACTATATTATTGTTGATGATATGATTATTATAATGTTGACTATATTCGACGAAGGATGGAAGGTCTAGGCTATCCCGCCCCGACGCTTTGTTCCATTCGAGTCACTTAGGACCTGAGTTCCGGGTATTGGTTTTAAGACTGAGCGTGCCTAATCGCGTGTGGGATTTTATGGGGTCCCCTCTTCTTACCTACCTAGCTTCAAACATTTCTAGAGGTGGCCCAAGCTGATTTACCATTTGAAACCGTGTGTGTGCTGGTCAGCTGCCAGAAGTTTTCAAACAACTCGAGCCAGCGGAGACTTAGTTCCTCTGTTGGTCCACACATGGTGAGCTAGGGAAGTCCCCTGTTATATAGGTGAGACTAAACCCGACCTTGGCCATACGGAAGAGTCCGATCCGAGAGCGTGGCCAGCTTTTGGATTGGGTGTCGACTCCCCGGGGTCCACCCGGATTTGTTCGTTGTTAGTTAGAGGGACCTGTCGTTTCGGATCTCTTGGAACTAAATCATAAAATGGTTGCCTATAATGGGTAGCAACTGAGAGAGATGGGCGAGCATGCGACGCCTCGTAATGGGCAGTTGGTACACCCCTGCAGGGTTAAATCTTTTCGAGAAGCCGTGTCCACGGTTATGGACGACTTGAGACCTACTCCTTGTTCATAGACAACAATAACTGAGATAATCTTAATATAACTTGATCAACGTGTGTGTGTGCCTTGATTGCTTCTTCTTCGTCGGGATGCGAAGAGGAGGACAAGGATAGGATAGGTGTTATGCTTGCGACAGCAGTTGATAGTAAGACTTGTTGGAGGCGATTCCTCATCAAATGCTTGGCTTCTTATCTTACTCTCTAGATCGTTAGCCACTTCATAAATGCTAGTGCGGCAGCAACCTCACCACTTACCCCATCCTTACCGTAAACTACTAGTTGTCCTAGAATGACGAGTGATGAAGTCCTTGCTGGGTCAGATGACCACTACAGTTGGATGCTGAGTACCTCCGTACTCATGATACTACCCCCAAACTCTTTTCAGGGTTCTTGATCGACAACAGGTATGGTGATCGACGTTTCACGTGGAGACTCGACGACGACTAGTTAGGCGGATCCCGGCAGAGGCCTGGACCCATGTGGTTATGGGATCGATGTTTTTCTCTTTTCCACTAGGCATTTGCTTGTAGTCTGTACTCACACATGTATCTTCCGCTGTTGTATTGTATTTGAGGCAGTTGTATGCCGATTTTATGAGATGTTGTATCCTTGTATCTCTAATGTTGTGATATCATGTAGGAAATCCGGGGCATATGGCTATGTCATATGTCGCGGTGGGACCGATATGTGCTTCGTCCCCGGATCTAGATGGAAACATCTAGATCTGGATCAGTACCGCATATCGGGCCTTACAGCCACATACTACAATTTCAAACCTTTCTAAATTCATTTGCTATTTTTCATGCATTTAATGGTTTATTTTGAGCTAAATGACCCTGAAATTGTAAAGCACTACAAATGAACTCATAAAGGTTGAAAGTTGGCATGGTATCATCATTTGACACACATAACATGTGTGCAAAAGTTGAGAGGGTTACGACAAAAACTAGATGCATTTCGTGTACAAAATGGACAATCTCATTCGAAGTACGAGGGTTTCAGACGAAAACTCATCTGTTACATTGCATTTCATTTTTTTAACTTATTTCAACTCAAGAATTTTTGTGCATTCATTATACACCATTCGAAGCCACATACTACAATTTCAAACCTTTCGAAATTCATTTGCTATTTTTCACGCATTTAATGGTTTATTTTGAGCTAAATGACCCTGAAATTGTAAAGCACTACAAATGAACTCAGAAAAGGTTGAAACTTGGCATGGTATCATCATTTGACCCACATAACATGTGTGCAAAAGTTGAGAGGGTTACTGAAAAAACTGGATGCATTTCGTGTACAAACTAGACCATCTCTTTCGAAGTACGAGGGTTTCAGAGGAAAACTCATCTGTTACAAAGGCATTTCATTTTTTAACTTATTTCAACTCAAGACTATTTGTGCATTCATTATGCACCATTCAAAGCCACATACTAGAATTTAAAACCTTTCTAAATTAATTTTCTATTTTTCATGTATTTAATGATTTATTTTGAGCTAAATGACCCTGAAATTGTAAAGCACTACAAATGAACTCAGAAAAGGTTGAAACTTGGCATGGTACCATCATTTGAACCACAAAGCATGTGTGAAAAAGTTGAGAGGGTTATCTCAAAAACTGGATGCACTTTCTGTACAAACTGGACCATCTCTTTCGAAGTATGAGGGTTTCAGACGAAAACTCATCTGTTACAAAGGCATTTCATTTTTTTAACTTATTTCAACTCAAGACTTTTTGTGCATCAATTATGCATCATTCAAAGCCACATACTAAAATTTCAAACCTTTCTAAATTAATTTTCTATTTTTCAGGCATTTAATGGTTTATTTTTAGCTAAATGACCCTGAAATTGTAAAGATTTACAAACGTACTCAGAAAGGTTGAAACTTGGCATGGTATCATCATTTGACCCACATAACATGTGTGCAAAAGTTGAGAGGGTTACGGAAAAAACTGGATGCATTTCATGTACAAACTAAACCATCTCTTTCGAAGTACGAGGGTTTCAGAGGAAAACTCATCTGTTACAAAGGCATTTCATTTTTTTAACTTTCTTCAACTCAATACTATTTTTGCATTCATTATGCACCATTCAAAGCCACATACTAAAATTTCAAACCTTGCTAAATTAATTTGCTATTTTTCATGTATTTAATGATTTATTTTGAGCTAAATGACCCTGAAATAGTAAAGCACTACAAATGAACTCAGAAAAGGCTGAAACTTGGAATGGTATCATCATTTGACCCACATAACATGTGTGCAAAAGTTGAGAGGGTTACGGCAAAAACTGGATGGACTTTCTGTACAAACTGGACCATCTCTTTTGGAGTACGAGGGTTTCAGACGAAAACTCATCTCTTACAAAGGCATTTACTTTTTTTAACTTATTTACACTCAAGACTTTTTTTGCATTCATTATGCACCATTCAAAGCCACATAATAAAATTTCAAACCTTTCTAAATTCATTTGCTATTTCTCATGCATTTAATGCTTTATTTTGAGCTGAATGACCGTGAAATTGTAAAGCACTGCAAATTAACTCAGAAAAGGTTGAAAGTTGGCATGGTATCATTATTTGACCCACATAACATGTGTGCAAAAGTTGAGAGGGTTACGACAAAACCTGGATGCATTTCATGTACAAAATGGACAATCTCTTTCAAAGAACGAGGGTTTCAGACGAAAACTCATCTGTTACAAAGGCATTTCATTTTTTTACATTTATTTCAACTCAAGAATTTTTGTGCATTCATTATGCACCAGCCAAAGCCGCATACTAAAATTTCAAACCTTTCTAAATTCATTTGCTATTTTTCATGCACTTAATGGTTTATTTTGAGCTAAATGACCATGAAATTGTAAAGCACTACAAATGAACTCAGAAAAGGTTGAAACTTGGCATGCCATCATGATTTGACCAAAATAACATGTGTGCAAAAGTTGAGAAGGTGACGGCAAAAACTGGACCATCTCTTTCGAAGTAGGAGGGTTTCAGAGGAAAACTCATCTGTTACAAAGGCATTTCATTTTTTTTACTTATTTCAACTCAAGACTTTTTGTGCATTCATTATGCACCATTCAAAGCCACATACTAAAATTTCAAACCTTTCTAAATTCATTTGCTATTTTTCATGTATTTAATGATTCATTTTGAGCTAAATGACCCTGAAATTGTAAAGCACTACAAATAAACTCAGAAAAGGTTGAAACTTGGAATGGTATCATCATTTGACCCACAAAACATGTGTGCAAAAGTTGAGAGGGTTACGACATAAACTGGATGCACTTTCTGTACAAACTAGACAATCTCTTTCGAAGTACGAGGGTTTCAAACGAAAACTCGTCTGTTACAAAGACATTTACTTTTTTTTAACTTATTTGAACTCATGATTTTCGTGCATTCATTATGCACCATTCAAAGCCAAATACTAAAATTTTAAACCTTTCTAAATTCATTTGCTATTTCTCATGCATTTAATGGTTTATTTTGAGCTGAATGACCGTGAAATTGTAAAGCACTACAAATGAGCTCAGAAAAGGCTGAAAGTTGGCATGGTATCATCATTTGACCCAAAAAACATGTGTGCAAAAGTTGAGAGGGTTACGACAAAAATTGGATGCATTTCGTGTACAAAATGGAAAATCTCTTTCGAAGTACGAGAGTTTCAGACGAAAACTCAACTGTTACAAAGGCATTTCATTTTTTTAACTTATTTCAACTCAAGAATTTTTGTGCATTCATTATGCACCAATCGAAGCCCTACATACTACAATTTCAAACCTTCCTAAATTCATTTGCTATTTTTCACGCATTTAATGGTTTATTTTGAGCTAAATGACCCTGAAATTGTAAAGCACTACAAATGAACTCAGAAAAGTTTGAAACTTGGCATGGTATCATCATTTGACCCACATAACATGTGTGCAAAAGTTGAGAGGGTAACGGAAAAAACTGGATGCATTTCGTGTACAAACTAGACCATCTCTTTCGAAGTACGAGGGTTTCAGAGGAAAACTCATCTGTTACAAAGGCATTTCATTTTTTAACTTATTTCAACTCAAGACTATTTGTGCATTCATTATGCACCATTCAAAGCCACATACTAAATTTTCAAACCTTTCTAAATTAATTTGCTATTTTTCATGTATTTAATGATTTATTTTGAGCTAAATGACCCTGAAATTGTAAAGCACTACAAATGAACTCAGAAAAGGTTGAAACTTGGCATGGTATCATCATTTGACCCACAAAACATGTGTGCAAAAGTTGAGAGGGTTACGGCAAAAACTGGATGCACCTCGTGTACAAACTAGACTATCTCTTTCGAAGTACGAGGGTTTCAGACGAAAACTCATCTGTTACAAAGGCATTTCATTTTTTTAACTTATTTCAACTCAAGACTTTTTGTGCATTCATTATGCACCATTCAAAGCCACATACTAAAATTTCAAACCTTTCTAAATTCATTTGCTATTTTTCATGCATTTAATGGTTTATTTTGAGCTAAATGAGCCTAAAATTGTAAAGCACTACAAATGAACTCAGAAAAGGTTGAAACTTGGCATGGTATCATCATTTGACCCACATAACATTTGTGCAAAAGTTGAGAGGGTTACGAAAAATCTGGATGCATTTCGTGTACAAACTAGACCATCTCTTTCGAAGTACGAGGGTTTTAGAGGAAAACTCATCTGTTACAAAGGAATATCATTTTTTTAACTTATTTCAACTCAAGACTTTTTGTGCATTCATTATGCACCATTCAAAGCCACATACTAAATTTTCAAACCTTTCTAAATTCATTTGCTATTTTTCATGCATTTAATGATTTATTTTGAGCTAAATGACCCTAAAATTGTAAAGCACTACAAATGAACTCAGAAAAGGTTGAAACTTGGCATGGTATCATCATTTGACCCACATAACATGTGTGCAAAAGTTGAGAGGGTTACGGAAAAAACTGGATGCATTTCGTGTACAAACTAGACCATCTCTTTCGAAGTACGAGGGTTTCAGACGAAAACTAATCTGTTACAAAGGCATTTCATTTTTTTCAACTTATTTCAACTCAAGACTTTTTGTGCATTCATTATGCACCATTCAAAGCCACATACTAAAATTTCAAACCTTTCTAAATTAATTTGCTATTTTTCATGTATTTAACGATTTATTTTGAGCTAAATGACCTTGAAATTGTAAAGCACTACAAATGAACTCAGAAAAGGTTGAAACTTGGCATGGTATCATCATTTGACCAACGAAACATGTGTGCAAAATTTAAGAGGGTTACGGCAAAAACTGGATGCACTTCGTGTACAAACTAGACCATCTCTTTCGAAGTACGAGGGTTTCAGACGAAAACTCATCTGTTACAAAGGCATTTCATTTTTTTAACTTATTTCAACTCAAGAATTTTTGTGCATTCATTATGCACCATTCGAAGCCACATACTCCAATTTCAAACCTTTCTAAATTTATTTGCTATTTTTCATGTATTTAATGATTTATTTTGAGCTAAATGACCCTGAAATTGTAAAGCACTAAAAATGAACTCCGAAAAGGTTGAAACTTGGCAAAGGTATCATCATTTTACCCACATAGCATGTGTGCAAAAGTGGAGTGGGTTACGGCAAAAAATGGATGCACTTTCTGTACGAACTGGACCATATCTTTCGAAGTATGAGGGTTTCAGACGAAAACTCATCTGTTACAAAGGAATTTCATTTTTTTTAACTTATTTCAACTCAAGAATTTTTGTGCATACATTATGCACCATTCAAAGCTTTAACACCCTCAGATCTTAGCCCTGTCATTAAGCTAATTGATTGCCTTGTCATCCTAATCTTCCTCGTTAAAACTTTGCGTTGGAGATAATTCAACTCCAATTAAAGTTTGCATATGCCAGTCAAGATAAACTTTTAAAATATGGTTAAACAAAAATGTCCATGGACCTTGCAAATAATCCATAGGCAATTATAGAATTTAAATCAATATTTAGAAGTTATTAAATTGCCTTGGAGTTTTAGTAAATAAGCGGAAATTAAAACTAAGCCAAATATTGTGCCACCAAATTTTACCAATTGCATAAAAATCAGTAGATCATCTTAGAATAGCAATGGGAATATATTAAAGTGTTTAAATATTTTAAACAATTCAAACAGTAGCCAAACAGTCCATTTTAATCATTTATAATTTTGATAAAATACCAAATGAGTTTATTTTAAACCCAAACTTTTTGTGGAAGTGTTAGACATTGCAACACTTATAGTGCTAGTGTTTACATATTTTTACAAGTTCATTTGCTAGTCAAAATAAAATACAAAAGAAATTTAAAAAGGAAACATAAAAGAAAAATTGGCAAAACACTAAAATTTGCCCAGGGCGAAGCCCACCTAGGGCCCAGCCCACCCCCACTCGTTTTCCCCTACCTCCGTACAGGGCAGGGCGTGGCATCCATCCGGCCACCATCGCCACGCCATGGCCCCGTGGCGGCCATCCACGGCGAGTCGGCGGTGGATAAGAACGCCCCCCCTGCAAACCCTAGTCGCGCCCCATGCTCCTCCTTGCTCGCGCCGTGTCCCTCCTCTTGCTCCCCCATGGCCGCCCCGTAGCCGTGGCCGCGCCGCCGTGCTGCCTTGGCCACCGGCCACCCCAGGGCGCGTCTCCGTGTCCAGGACCACCGCCGTGGAGGTCTGCGTCGACTCCGGCACCGAATCGGGCCCGGGAGCCACCGCACGCTCGCCATCGTCTTCATCTCCGCCCACGGTCGCCATCAACCCGTCGC
Organism: Bromus sterilis; assembly: GCA_950022295.1. Lineage (NCBI taxonomy): Eukaryota > Viridiplantae > Streptophyta > Magnoliopsida > Poales > Poaceae > Bromus > Bromus sterilis. The sequence continues at coordinate 148,311,938 of OX465596.1, read as the reverse complement.
CGGCGCCGCTGCTCCGGTCGTCCCCTCACCACCTGGCCATGTCCACAAGCTCTGGGGTGAGCTTCTCCCCCGATTCCCCTGTTTTTCCAATCGAAACCGTCGCCGTAGGCCGCCGCCACTGTCGTCCCCGAGCTTGCCGTAGCCATGGCCGTGCCCCTGACCGCCGCTCCTGTGCTGTTGCTCCTGCCCGTGGGCGCGCACCTGCTGTTCCTGCCCTCGCTCGCAGCCACTCGTTGCTCGCTGCTGCTCTGCGTACTGCCGCTTCTTGCGGCTGGCCATGGCCAAGGCCATGGCCGGGTGTGTGCAACATGTGTGGGTGCTGTGCGTGCAGGTGTTGTATGATGTGTGTGTGCAACGTGTGTGTGCGTGCGTGGTGCACAACCTCGGCTGGCTGTGCTGCCGGCTGGTCCGGCGGCCGCCACCGGCAGCGCCCAGCGAGCGCGCCTGCCCGCCGCCGGCTGCTGAGTTGCTATTACCTTGTCGTTGCGGGCTGCTGCTAACTGTTGTTGCCTGTTTCTGAATCTTCCGTGGCTGCTGCTACTTGTGCTGCTAGTGCACCACTTTTGACAGCCATGAAACAACAATCAAACGAATTGGAATGTGGATAAAAATGATGTGAACTGATAGTACACTTAACAAGCTTCAATTTGTTCCATTGGACCAATTCCAAATGATGCATCGATTAATTTGTAGAAAAATGGCAAAAATTCAAGAATCTATGATGAGCTAGTAGAATTAAGCCTTGCAAATAACTCCCTAAATTTCTGGAATTTGCAAATAGGTCCTCTACCATTATATAGAATTTAGATTAAACAAATCTGCTAAATAAATATCCTATGACATATGGGCCCTCTCCTCTTTTTAAAATAAATAGAATTGACTTAATTAGCCACTGTCTATGACATGTGGGACCCTCTTGTCAGGGTTGACCAGTCAACATACACTATTCTGGATAATGTTATTTATTTAATAAAAGAAATTCTAGGAAGTAATTTAAATGATTTAAAACTTTATAATTGAAGATCTTTTAAACCGTAAGTCAGATCAAAATAATTTATATATCAAAATTGATCAGAAAAATATAACGAATACAGATACGCTACCCGTATAACCAAGACACCCATCTAACATACCGAACGTGGAACATTTCTCCTTCGGTTTATTTGTCTGTCAGCCGACCGGAGTCGGTAAAACTATTCGGGTGAATTTATTCTGAACACGAAAGTTATTCAGAATAGTTCAACTAACTCGGATACCCCACCCATACGTTTGTCGGATATCCACGACACCTCCGGAATGATCCCTTCCCCCTCCGGACACCTTGTCCGATAATCACCCAGAGCTGGCTGATCATCACCGGATAAATTCCCGCTCCGAGCAAATCACCTAACACCGCGTTAGATCCCCGTTGCTTTGTATCTGCTATGTCATACATTTGTATTGCTATTATTGTTGAGTATTTACTGTTTCTCCCCCCCCTTATTCTCCGGTAGACCCCGTTGCTGCCGCTGATCACACCATCGAGTACGACTACTACGTCGACGACCGTACCCCTACCGTCGAGCTTCTAGGCAAGCAGAGCCATTCTCTTCCCCAGATATCGCCTATCTTTCCGTACATTTCTTGCACTAGGCATTGTTACTGCTGCTTCTACGTTGCTTACCTATTCAATTGCATAGCCTGTCATTGTAGCCCCTTGATGTACCTTCCTTTAATCCTATGCTTCCTATTATTACTTATGCATTATTCAGCAGTAAACCCTGCGCATTGTTAGCTAGGTTTAGAATAGAGGGTCGTGATCACTTTGAGAGTGATTGCGGGAATGATATATTACATGTGCAACAGGTATGGATCAATGCAGACACCCTAGGGAACCTACAACGGCGAGACTCTGCCGAGTCGCTTCGAGTTTGACTTACGAGTGGAATGGACTCGTATTTCACTCTCGTCGGCTCAGTAGCGTAGCATCACCGGGATGATACGAGGTTTACCTCTTTAGTTCACCCCGCTGATGTCTCAGTCGAGCCATCTCAAGTGTACCATCGAGGGTGATTCCTCCTGGTTTCACTTAATGGTAGGAACTCGAACCAACTGGTGTCCTTAAAGGTAAGAAGTCGGGCGACCCAACGGTGCCCGCGAGTGGTATTGCGACGGGACGACAGGGAGGGTACGACCAGTGTACCGGTGTGCTTGGCCCCTGATCGTTGGCCGCGAGAGTTACCAAACTACGAAAGTCGAGCTCCTCCAGGAGCACACGCGAGACAAGGTAAGGAGACGGTTCACCTTGTTGGTAACCGCAGTGACTTGGTGGGACGACGGGGCAGGAACCGATGTACTGGTGGTCCTGGCTGCTGTCGTTGTCCGCGGGTCGGTTAAGTCGAGGCAACAATAACGGTTGTCACGCAGGTTAATTAAAATGCTAAATGGTTCGGCGGATGTCTTGAGTTGTCTATATGCCATGTACGCACTACCTACCCGTGGGAATTACGAGTTATGGGCTCCTCTGCTTCATAGTGTTGTCCGAGGACTCTTCAGACATCAGCAGTACTGCGGGCTGATTGCCGGGAAGTGGTGTTGTCTTATTTGCTCGCGCGGTGGTTTCTTATTTGGATTTTCTTTAACTTCACCGGCCAGCCACGCACCGTGCAGGAGTACGTTCGGGTTGGGGTCCAAGGCCCGGCGTACTTAGGATTTAGACCGGCGGATGGCCTCTCTGTTGAGTTTGAAAGATGGGCTTTGAAGTGTCGGATAGCCTCGGTGGAGCGTTCCCTAACAAGGTTCCCGCCACCCTGGAGATCCGTGCGTGTAGCGTAACACAAGTGCACCCCTGCAGGGAAGATTAATCTATTCGAATAGCCGTGTCCACGGTAACAGGACGCTTTATGCTGAAGCTGGATCTTACCACTAGAAACTATTATTATTAAACTGTATGGTTCCGGGTTTTCTTCCTCGCGGGGATGTCGAGGAGGTGAACTCGGAGGCATTGTTAATTATTACAACTTATTATTATACAATGTTGCAGCAACTTCTGCTGCATTGTTACTTTATGCTTTATATAAACTGTTGGCTGATTCTTACCTCATGCTGCAAGACATCGTCGGAAGATGCTAGCCTTCGTTAGGCCTAGCTTCTTACCCTTTCTCTGGTTTTCTGTCTTTCAGTCCACTATATACAGCATCTTCTTTCCGTTAATACAATGCATAATGCTTAGTAGCGGACGTAAGACTCGCGGGTATGCTAGATACTCACCTGCTCTATTTTTCCCCTTTTATTGTTTTGCCTGATCGGCCGCTGCAGTCGACGTTGGAGCCCAGGAGCAGGAGATCCCCGATGCCGACCACCACAACATGAAGACCCCTGATGCCTACTACGACGTCGAGTTCCCCTTTGACCAGGAGTAGTTTGGAGGTTCCCAGGCAGGAGGCCTCGCCTTTTCGATCTGTTGTGATTTGTGCTAGCCTTCTTAAGGCAACCTTGTATCCTTGTGTCTGTACTCAGATACTTTTGCTTCCGCTAAATTTGTGCTCTCGAGCTGTTATATTCGAGCCCTCGTGGCCCCTGGCTTGTATTAACCAGCTTGTATTATTTTATTTGTAAAGTTCTGTTGTGATATCTCACCGTTTGTCCCTGATCTCGATCGTGTACCTTGCGTGTATGATTACTGTACACGGTCTGATTTTGGGGGCGTCACAAAAGCCACATACTAAAATTTTAAACCTTTCTAAATTCATTTGCTATTTTTCATGCATTTAATGGTTTATTTTGAGCTAAATGACCCTGAAATTGTAAAGCACTACAAATGATATCAGACAAGGTTGAAACTTCACATGGTATCTTCATTTGACACGCAAAACATGTGTGCAAAAGTTGACAGGGTTACGGAAAAAACTCGATGCACTTCGTGTACAAACTAGACCATCTCTATCGAAGTAAGAGGGTTTCAGACGAAAACTCATCTGTTACAAAGGCATTTCATTTTTTTAACTTATTTCAACTCAAGACTTTTTGTGCATTCATTATGCACCATTCAAATCAACATACTAAAATTTCAAACCTTTCTAAATTAATTTGCTATTTTTCATGCATTTAAGGATTTATTTTGAGCTAAATGACCCTGAAATTGTAAAGCACTACAAATGTACTCAGAAAGGTTGAAACTTGGCATGGTATCATCATTTGACGCACATAACATGTGTGCAAAAGTTGAGAGGGTTACGGCAAAAACTGGATGCACTTTCTGTACAAACTAAACCATCTCTTTCGAAGTACAAGGGTTTCAGACGAAAACTCATCTGTTACGAAGGCATTTACTTTTTTTAACTTATTTCAACTCAAGACTTTTCGTGCATTCATTATGCACCATTCAAAGCCACATACTAAAATTTCAAACCTTTCTAAATTCATTTGCTATTTCTCATGCATTTAATGGTTTATTTTGAGCTGAATGACCGTGAAATTGTAAAGCACTACAAACGAACTCAGAAAAGGTTGAAAGTTGGCATGGTATCATCATTTGACACGCATAGCATGTGTGCAAAAGTTGAGAGGGTTACGACAAAAACTGGATGCATTTCGTGTACAAAATGGACAATCTCTTTCGAAGTACGAGGGTTTCAGACGAAAACTCATCTGTTACAAAGGCATTTCATTTTTTTAACTTATTTCAACTCAAGAGTTTTTGTGCATTCATTATGCACCATTCGAAGACACATACTACAATTTCAAACCTTTCGAAATTCATTTTCTATTTTTCACGCATTTAATGGTTTATTTTGAGCTAAATGACCCTAAAATTGTAAAGCACTACAAATGAACTCAGAAAAGGTTGAAACTTGGCATGGTATCATCATTTGACCCACATAACATGTGTGCAAAAGTTGAGAGGGTTTCCGAAAAAACTGGATGCATTTCGTGTACAAACTAGACCATCTCTTTCGAAGTACGAGGGTTTCAGAGGAAAACTCATCTGTTACAAAGGAATTTCATTTTTTAACTTATTTCAACTCAAGACTATTTGTGCATTCATTATGCACCATTCAAAGCCACATACTGAAATTTCAAACCTTTCTAAATTAATTTGCTATTTTTCATGTATTTAATGATTTATTTTGAGCTAAATGACCCTGAAATTGTAAAGCACTACAAATGAACACAGAAAAGGTTGAAACTTGGGATGGTATCATCATTTGAACCACAAAACATGTGTGCTAAAGTTGAGAGGGTTACGTCAAAAACTCGATGCACTTTCTGTACAAACTGGACCATCTCTCTCGAAGTATGAGGGTTTCAGACGAAAACTCATCTGTCACAAAGGGATTTCATTTTTTTAACTTATTTCAACTCAAGAATTTTTGTGCATTCATTATGCACCATTCAAATCCACATACTAAAATTTCAAACCTTTCTAAATTAATTTGCTATTTTTCATGCATTTAATGGTTTATTTTTAGCTAAATGACCCTGAAATTGTATAGATTTACAAATGTACTCAGAAAGGTTGAAACTTGGCATGGTGTCATCATTTGACCCACATAACATGGGTGCAAAAGTCGAGAGGGTTACGGAAAAAACTGGATGAATTTCGTGTACAAACTAGACCATCTCTTTCGAAGTACGAGGGTTTCAGAGGAAAACTCATCTGTTACAAAGGCATTTCATTTTTTTAAACTTATTTCAACTCAAGGCTATTTGTGCATTCATTATGCACCATTCAAAGCCACATACTAAAATTTCCAACCTTTCTAAATTAATTTGCTATTTTTCATGTATTTAATGATTTATTTTGAGCTAAATGACTCTAAAATTGTAAAGCACTACAAATGAACTCAGAAAAGGTTGAAACTTGGCATGGTATCATTATTTGAACCACAAAAAATGTGTGCAAAAGTTGAGAGGGTTACGGCAAAAACTGGATGGACTTTCTGTACAAACTGAACCATCTCTTTCGGAGTACGAGGGTTTCAGACGAAAACTCATCTGTTACAAAGGCATTTCATTTTTTTCAACTTATTTCAACTCAAGACTTTTTGTGCATTCATTATGCACCATTCAAAGCCACATACTAAAATTTCAAACCTTTCTAAATTCATTTGATATTTTTCATGCACTTAATGGTTTATTTTGACCTAAATGACCATGAAATTGTAAAGCACTACAAATGAACTCAAAAAAGGTTGAAACTTGGCATGCCATCATGATTTGAACCAAATAACATCTGTGCAAAAGTTGAGAGGGTGACGGCAAAAACTGGATGCACTTCGTGTACAAACTGGACCATCTCTTTCGAAGTACGAGGGTGTCAGAGGAAAACTCATCTGTTACAAAGGCATTTCATTTTTTTTACTTATTTCAACTCAAGACTTTTTGTTGATTCATTATGCACCATTCATAGCCACATAATAAAATTTCAAACCTTTCTAAATTCATTTGCTATTTTTCATGTATTTAATGATTTATTTTGAGCTCAATGACCCTGAAATTGTAAAGCACTACAAATGAACTCAGAAAAGGTTGAAACTTGGCATGGTATCATCATTTGACCCACAAAACATGTGTGCAAAAGTTGAGAGGGTTACGGAAAAAACTGAATGCACCTCGTGTACAAACTAGACCATCTCTTTTGAAGTACGAGGGTTTCAAACGAAAACTCATCTATTACAAAGGCATTTCATTTTCATTAACTTATTTGAACTCAAGACTTTTTGTGCAATCATTATGCACCATTCAAAGCCACATACTAAAATTTCAAACCTTTCTAAATTCATTTGCTATTTTTCATGCATTTAATGGTTTATTTTGAGCTAAATGACCCTGAAATTGTAAAACGCTACAAATGAACTCAGAAAAGGTTGAAACTTGGCATGGTATCATCATTTGACCCAGATAACATGTGTGCAAAAGTTGAGAGGGTTACGGCAAAAACTGGATGCACTTTCTGTACAAACTGGACCATCTCTTTCGAAGTACCACTACTAGAGAAATAGCTATACATGTAAACCTTATCAGTGGCGCATTTTATATGTAATGCGCCACTATGTTGTAAGGGGTGGCGCACTTGTAAAAAATGCGCCACCTATTAGCTCTTATAGGTGCCGCATTTTTAAAATTGTGCCACCCCTAAGAGTGGGTCAGCCCTGGATCCCCTTATACGTGGCGCATTTGGGGAAATGCGCCACCCCTAAGAACCTTATAGGTGACGCATTTTGCATATGCGCCACCCCTAAGAGCTTATGGGTGGCGCATTCTAGAAATATGGGCTATGAAGTGTCGGATAGCCTCGGTGGAGCGTTCCCTAACAAGGTTCCCGCCACCCTGGAGATCCGTGCGTGTAGCGTAACACAAGTGCACCCCTGCAGGGAAGATTAATCTATTCGAATAGCCGTGTCCACGGTAACAGGACGCTTTATGCTGAAGCTTGATCTTACCACTAGAAACTATTATTATTAAACTGTATGGTTCCGGGTTTTCTTCCTCGCGGGGATGTCGAGGAGGTGAACTCGGAGGCATTGTTAATTATTACAACTTATTATTATACAATGTTGCAGCAACTTCTGCTGCATTATTACTTTATGCTTTATATAAACTGTTGGATGATTCTTACCTCATGCTGCAAGACATCGTCGGAAGATGCTAGTCTTCGTTAGGCCTAGCTTCTTACCCTTTCTCTGGTTTTCTGTCTTTCAGTCCACTATATACAGCCTCTTCTTTCCGTTGATACAATGCATAATGCTTAGTAGCGGACGTAAGAATCGCGGGTATGCTAGATACTCACCTGCTTTATTTTTCCCCTTTTATTGTTTTGCCTGATCGGCCGCTGCAGTCGACGTTGGAGCCCAGGAGCAGGAGATCCCTGATGCCGACCACCACAACATGAAGACCCCTGATGCCTACTACGACGTCGAGTTCCCCTTTGACCAGGAGTAGTTTGGAGGTTCCCAGGCAGGAGGCCTCGCCTTTTCGATCTGTTGTGATTTGTGCTAGCCTTCTTAAGGCAACCTTGTATCCTTGTGTCTGTACTCAGATACTTTTGCTTCCGCTAAATTTGTGCTCTCGAGCTGTTATATTCGAGCCCTCGTGGCCCCTGGCTTGTATTAACCAGCTTGTATTATTTTATTTGTAAAGTTCTGTTGTGATATCTCACCGTGAGTTCCTGATCTCGATCGTGTACCTTGCGTGTATGATTACTGTACACGGTCTGATTTTGGGGGCGTCACAAAAGCCACATACTAAAATTTCAAACCTTTCTAAATTCATTTGCTATTTTTCATGCATTTAATGGTTTATTTTGAGCTAAATGACCCTGAAATTGTAAAGCACTACAAATGATATCAGACAAGGTTGAAACTTCACATGGTATCTTCATTTGACACGCAAAACTTGTGTGCAAAAGTTGACAGGGTTACGGAAAAAACTCGATGCACTTCGTGTACAAACTAGACCATCTCTATCGAAGTAAGAGGGTTTCAGACGAAAACTCATCTGTTACAAAGGCATTTCATTTTTTTAACTTATTTCAACTCAAGACTTTTTCTGCATTCATTATGCACCTTTCAAATCAAATGTGTGCAAAAGTTGAGAGGGTTACGGCAAAAACTGGATGCACTTTCTGTACAAACTGGACCATCTCTCTCGAAGTAGGAGGCTTTCAGACGAAAACTCATGTGTCACAAAGGGATTTCATTTTTTTAATTTATTTCAACTCAAGAATATTTGTGCATTCATTATGCACCATTCAAAGCCACATACTAAAATTTCAAACCTTTCTAAATTAATTTGCTATTTTTCATGCATTTAATGGTTTATTTTTAGCTAAATGACCCTGAAATTGTAAAGATTTACAAATGTACTCAGAAAGGTTGAAACTTGGCATGGTATCATCATTTGACCCACATAGCATGTGTGCAAAAGTTGAGAGGGTTACGACAAAAACTGGATGCATTTCGTGTACAAACTAGACCATCTCTTTCGAAGTACGAGTGTTTCACACGAAAACTCATCTGTTACAAAGGCATTTCATTTTTTTAACTTATTTCAACTCAAGAGTTTTTGTGCATTCATTATGCACCATTCGAAGACACATACTACAATTTCAAACCTTTCGAAATTCATTTTCTATTTTGCACGCATTTAATGGTTTATTTTGAGCTAAATGACCCTGAAATTGTAAAGCACTACAAATGAACTCAGAAAAGGTTGAAACTTGGCATGGTATCATCATTTGACCCACATAACATGTGTGCGAAAGTTGAGAGGGTTTCCGAAAAAACTGGATGCATTTCGTGTACAAACTAGACCATCTCTTTCGAAGTACGAGGGTTTCAGAGGAAAACTCATCTGTTACAAAGGAATTTCATTTTTTTAACTTATTTCAACTCAAGACTATTTGTGCATTCATTATGCACCATTCAAAGCCACATACTGAAATTTCAAACCTTTCTAAATTAATTTGCTATTTTTCATGTATTTAATGATTTATTTTGAGCTAAATGACCCTGAAATTGTAAAGCACTACAAATGAACACAGAAAAGGTTGAAACTTGGCATGGTATCATCATTTGAACCACAAAACATGTGTGCAAAAGTTGAGAGGGTTACGTCAAAAACTCGATGCACTTTCTGTACAAACTGGACCATCTCTCTTGAAGTATGAGGGTTTCAGACGAAAACTCATCTGTCACAAAGGGATTTCATTTTTTTAACTTATTTCAACTCAAGAATTTTTTTGTATTCATTATGCACCATTCAAAGCCACATACTAAAATTTCAAACCTTTCTAAATTAATTTGCTATTTTTCAGGCATTTAATGGTTTATTTTTAGCTAAATGACCCTGAAATTGTAAAGATTTACAAATGTACTCAGAAAGGTTGAAACTTGCCATGGTATCATCATTTGACCCACATAACATGGGTGCAAAAGTTGAGAGGGGTACGGAAAAAACTGGATGCATTTCGTGTACAAACTAGACCATCTCTTTCGAAGTACGAGGGTTTGAGAGGAAAACTCATCTGTTACAAAGGCATTTCATTTTTTTAACTTATTTCAACTCCAGACTATTTGTGCATTCAATATGCACCATTCAAAGCCACATACTAAAATTTCAAACCTTTCTAAATTAATTTGCTATTTTTCATGTATTTAATGATTTATTTTGAGCTAAATGACCCTGAAATTGTAAAGCACTACAAATGAACTCAGAAAAGGTTGAAACTTGGCATGGTATCATCATTTGACCCACATAAAATGTGTGCAAAAGTTGAGAGGGTTACGGCAAAAACTGGATGGACTTTCTGTACAAACTGAACCATCTCTTTCGGAGTACGAGGGTTTCAGACGAAAACTCATCTGTTACAAAGGCATTTCATTTTTTTCAACTTATTTCAACTCAAGACTTTTTGTGCATTCATTATGTACCATTCAAAGCGACATACTAAAATTTCAAACCTTTCTAAATTCATTTGATATTTTTCATGCACTTAATGGTTTATTTTGACCTAAATGACCATGAAATTTTAAAGCACTACAAATGAACTCAAAAAAGGTTGAAACTTGGCATGCCATCATGATTTGAACCAAATAACATCTGTGCAAAAGTTGAGAGGGTGAAGGCAAAAACTGGATGCACTTCGTGTACAAACTGGACCATCTCTTTCGAAGTACGAGGGTTTCAGAGGAAAACTCATCTGTTACAAAGGCATTTCATATTTTTTACTTATTTCAACTCAAGACTTTTTGTTGATTCATTATGCACCATTCAAAGCCACATAATAAAATTTCAAACCTTTCTAAATTCATTTGCTATTTTTCATGTATTTAATGATTTATTTTGAGCTCAATGACCCTGAAATTGTAAAGCACTACAAATGAACTCAGAAAAGGTTGAAACTTGGCATGGTATCATCATTTGACCCACAAAACATGTGTGCAAAAGTTGAGAGGGTTACGGAAAAAACTGGATGCACCTCGTGTACAAACTAGACCATCTCTTTTGAAGTACGAGGGTTTCAGACGAAAACTCATCTATTACAAAGGCATTTCATTTTCATTAACTTATTTGAACTCAAGACTTTTTGTGCAATCATTATGCACCATTCAAAGCCACATACTAAAATTTCAAACCTTTCTAAATTCATTTGCTATTTTTCATGCATTTAATGATTTATTTTGAGCTAAATGACCCTGAAATTGTAAAACGCTACAAATGAACTCAGAAAAGGTTGAAACTTGGCATGGTATCATGATTTGACCCAGATAACATGTGTGCAAAAGTTGAGAGGGTTACGGCAAAAACTGGATGCACTTTCTGTACAAACTGGACCATCTCTTTCGAAGTACCACTACTAGAGAAATAGCTATACATGTAAACCTTATTAGTGGCGCATTTTATATGTAATGCGCCACTATGTTGTAAGGGGTGGCGCACTTGTAAAAAATGCGCCACCTATTAGCTCTTATAGGTGCCGCATTTTTAAAATTGTGCCACCCCTAAGAGTGGGTCAGCCCTGGATCCCCTTATACGTGGCGCATTTGGGGAAATGCGCCACCCCTAAGAGCTTATGGGTGGCGCATTCTAGAAATGCGCCACCCTTAAGGAATTAATAGTGGCGCATTTGTAATGCGCCACACATAAGCTCTTAGGGGTGGCCCATCTTGCATATGCGCCACTACTAAGCAAAAACTGTGAGGGAAAATTCCCAAAAACACCCCCCTCTGGACCGCCTTTTCAATTTGAAATGTTTTAACATAAAATGATATAAATGTCAAAAAAAATAAAATAAGTTTCCCATATGATATCTGGTCTAGTTGTTAAGAAAATGTCAAAATATGAATTTCGACTTTTTCTGCAAAATCTCTCGAGAATTTTTTTAAATGGGCATAACTTTTGCATACGACCTCCGATGAAAAAGTTTTTATATGAAAAATCATCTAACAGAAAAAAAAGTTAAGGGCATTTGAAGATCTGGAGACAAAAAAATGAAAAAAATTTTGAACTTAGTAGTGGCGCATTTCAAATTCGCCACTAGTAACAGAAAAAAAAATTGAATTTTTTAATTTTTTTGAAGAAATTCAAAAGTGGTTAGAGGACCGATCGGGAAGTTTCAAAAAAGTTGACAATTTTATCTAGTAACATTAAAAAAAATAAAAAAAATTTAAATTTATTTTTCTTCATTTTTTTTAAAAAAGTTCAAAATATGCTAATGGTACCATCGAGAAAGTTTCAAAAAAATATTGAAAATTTTAGCACACTCATGAACATCAACATGGTTTAATAGGATTTATATGATATATATATTAACAAGTGCCTGCTAGGTGAGCTGGAGTGCGAGTTGAATAGAACTGAGAAATTAAGCATGCTTGGGCTGAAGTAGTGCTAGGATGGTTGACCCACGGGGAAGTTTGACCATGGAGGTTAGTTTGACCTGAGATTAAGCATAGTGACCGGGCATTAAGCATACTAACCTGAGATTCAAAAAAATAAAAAATAAAAAATAAACAAAATCGTTATCCGGATTCAAAAGTCAAAATTTAAAATTATTTAATACTGGCGCATTTTTAGAATGCGCCACCCCTAAGACTCTTATGGGTGGTGCATTTTCAGAATGCGCCACCCATAAGGGCTTATGGGTGGCGCATTTCGAAATGCGCCACACATAAGAGTTTTAGGGGTGGCGCATTTGAAATGCGCCACTAAAGGCAAAAAAGGACGCCACTATAAGGCATTTCCCTAGTAGTGTACGAGGGTTTCAGACAAAAACTTATCTTTTACAAAGGCATTCCCTTTTTTTAACTTATATCAACTCAAGACTTTTTGTGCATCCATTATGCACCATTCAAAGGCACATACTAAAATTTCAAACCTTTCTAAATTCATTTGCTATTTCTCATGCATTTAATGGTTTATTTTGAGCTGAATGACCATGAAATTGTAAAGCACTACAAATAAACTCACAAAAGGTTGAAAGTTGGCATGGTATCATCATTTGACCCACATAACATGTGTGCAAAAGTTGAGAGGGTTACGGCAAAAACTGGATGCATTTCGTGTACAAAATGGACCATCTCTTTTGAAGTACGAGGGTTTCAGACGAAAACTCATCTGTTACAAAGGCATTTCATTTTTTAACTTATTTCAACTCAAGTCTTGTTGTGCATTCATTATGCACCATTCAAAGCCACATACTAAAATTTCAAACCTTTCTAAATTCATTTGCTATTTTTCATGCATTTAAGTATTTATTGTGATCTAAATGACCCTAAAATTGTAAAGCACTACAAATGAACTCAGAAAAGGTTGAAACTTGGCATGGTATCATCATTTGACCCACATAACATGTGTGAAAAAGTTGAGATGGTTACGGAAAAAACTGGATGCACTTCATGTACAAACTAGACCATCTCTTTCGAAGTACGAGGGTTTCAAACGAAAACTCATCTGTTACAAAGGCATTTCATTTTTTTAACTTATTTCAACTCAAGACTTTTTGTGCATTCATTATGCACCATTCAAAGCCACATACTAAAATTTCAAACCTTTCTAAATTAATTTGCTATTTTTCATGCATTTAATGGTTTATTTTGAGCAAAATGACCCTAAAATTGTAAAGCACTAAAATGAACTCAGAAAAGGTTGAAACTTGGCATGGTATCATTATTTGACCCACATAACATGTGTGCAAAAGTTGACAGGGTTACGGAAAAAACTCATCTGTTATAAAGGCATTTCATTTTTTAACTTATTTCAACTCAAGACTTTTTGTGCATTCATTATGCACCATTCAAAGTCACATACTAAAATTTGAAACCTTTCTAAATTCGTTTGTTATTTTTCTTGCATTTAAGGATTTATTTTGACTATTTAACAAAGTATTTCACAAACTAGTTTTTGAAAAAAAAATCAACTTGAAACTATTTAAATTTGAAAACCACTGCCACTAACAGAATGTTTATAATTATCTTTTAATCAAAAGAAAAAAGATTCATTAAAAAACTCAAACTATTCTAATAGCTAGACAAAATCTAAAAACAAATAATCAACTAATATAAAATAAATCGCTTTAGTAGCGATTTGTTATACCAACCGGTGCTAAAGGTCTCCACTCTTCCCGCTGAAAATTTGCCCGAAAAATTGAGGAAATTGGAGACCTTTAGCACCGGTTTGTATCACAAACCGGTACTAAAGGGGGCTTTAGTACCGGTTTGTGATACAAACCGGTGCTAAAGGTCCCTTGATATATAAGTAGCACTTGGAGCAGCAGTTTCCCCACCGCTGCAGATCGACTACCCACGCCGCCAGGCTGCTTCTCCTCGCCGTCGCCGTTGCTGTGCCGCGCACCTCTCGCCTTCTCCGCCCCTTGTCGGACCCTCTCCGCCATCGACGTCCTCCTTGCCTTCTCCACCAGGCTGTGCTCTGCGCCCTCTCCACCAGGACAGCCGTTCTCGCGCTGCTGCTCGTCGTTGTTCCTCTCCTTCGTCTTCGCCGCCACCGACGCTGGTGAACTCTCTTCTTCCCCCCTGTCCGACCACATGCATGTGTCCCACGGCGAGCTCCGCCGTCGTAGTACCCCGGCGAGGAGCCCGACGACGACGAGGCCCCAAATTCTTTCTAGAGATTTTGAACATTTTGCTAGATGGACATTTTTGCTAGATGGACATGTTGCTACATGCACATTTTGCTAGATGGAAATGTTGCTAGATGAATTTTTTTGATAGATGAACAATTTTTCTAGATGAATATTTTGCTAGATGAACATTTTTTCTGAATGAATATTTTCCTAGATGAACATGTTGCTAGATGAGCATTTTGCTAGACGAACATTTTTCTACATGAACAATTTTGCTAGATGAACAATTTGCTAGATGAACACTTTTTCTAGATGAAATTTTTTGTTGTAAGCCTTGTAGTAAAGTATATATATGCTAGGCGCCAAAAATGTATTTAAAAAAAATAAACTTATGTATTGTTATATTGTGAGTATTGTTAGTACATATTGTTTATATAATGTTGTACATATTGTTTTTAGTTTCATTAATACGTTTTCTGCGACGATGCCGGGCCCGCATCCTCGTTACCGTCGCACCGCCGGGCTTCTTGATGGGATGCGGAATGTCCGGGACTGGGTGTAACATCCCAAAATTTTCTAATTTTTGGAATGTTAATAAATTAATTATAATAATGATTGTTTGCTTGATATGATTGATTTTCAGTAGGATTTAAAACTTTTGGAGTTTAAATGAATATTAAAATGAGAAGGGAATAAAAGGACTTTCCCTAATATTCACTGTTGGGATTCAGAATTTAATATTTAAAATAAATCCAACAAAATGATAGAAGGTAATATGACTCCTTCAAAAAAAATGTTTTAAATGTTTTAAATATGATTTTACTTTAATTGGAGATATTTAAATAATTTTTCCATTCAAAAATAATTATAACATGAGAGAAGATAAAATGACTTCTTCAGAAAAATTGAGTGGAAAGTATTTAAATAATTTTTTGACATTTTTGTTGATTTGTAAAATATTTTATAACTAGATAAAGTCATTGAAAAATGTCATTATTTTTAGTTATAAATTTGATAAAAATTTACATTTCATAATTTTCTTTAGATTATTTGATGAATTTAGGATTTTATTTCATATTTTTTCTAATGAGTGGTTGATTTTATAAAATTGTTTGAATTTTTGAGCAGAAAAAAATAGGGGACTCTAGACCTAGCCGCCCCATAGCTATTACTCGCTCACGTGCGCATTTTAGCGCCTCACGTCGGCCCACTCCAAGTTAGATTAGGTCACGTTGCTTTTTAGAAAAAAAAACAAATTCCGGAGCAGACCATATTTTTTTGGGGGGGATTCTTTTTCCCTTTTCTTTTTTTTCTTCTTCTTCCGCCGTCGCCTCCCTAACCCTAGCAGACCCGCCGCCTCCACCACGCCGTGCCGACGCGCCGAACGACCCGAGCTGGAGTCCGCCCGCGACGGCGACCTCCGCCTGTTGCGCCTGACGCCAGCGTTTGGCCTGGCCACCGCGCCCCGCCTCCCCTACTCCGGGCCACCGTGCATAGGAGCTCGCTGGAGCCGCTGCGAACCCCTCGCCGTACGCCGCCACTGCGCCATGGCCGGAGCGCCACCGCGCTTCGAAGCCAGGCCATGACGCGCACCCAGGAGTCGCTCGGGCGAGAACTACAAAAGCCCTGTTCCGCGCCCTTCGCAGGAGGACGCCGCGCTTCGACGCCGACGCCCCACAGAAGCCGCCAACCGTCACCGCGGCCCGCGCGACGCCCTGACTGATCGCCGTGCACCGCCGCCACCTTGCCGGATCTTGCCATCGACCGCCGCCTTCGCTCATCGTTTTTGTCGCTCTAGTTCTTCACTTTGCGCGCTTCGCAGAAACGATCCGGCACCATTAGAGAGCGCCAGGGTTCCCCAGGTGCACCGGCCTCACACCACTGCCGCGGTCGAGCTAAAATCCGGCTGCCGTTTTCGTCAGCACCATCGCGTTGCCCTCTGTATGGGTCATGCAGTAGACATCTTGTGGTCAATGGAAAGTCACCGGAGCCGACGCCATCGATGTCCGAAGCTGAGCATGTTCTAGTTCTGTACTGGCACCTTCCTCTGTATACGGTGAGCTTCACCATGTTTTGGTAAGAATCCAGTCGTAATTCCACTATTCAAGGATCAGTTATGTTTCTGCCAGATTAGTTTTCAGTTTTATTTTAGCCATACCTTCTAACCATTAGTCTGATGTAGGTGAATCAAAAGCCTAAGTTTATCTTTTGAGCTTCTCTACCCAGTAAACATATCAAATCAACTTTTGAAACCATTTTGAATTTGTATTTATTCAGATTCAAATGAAATCTTCCGGAGGTCGTATCTTTTGTATTGTTGGTCCAATTCGATTGATTCCTTTTGCATTGCAACACTCGTGTCATATACCTTTTGTCCACATTATTTATCCACCATATTTAAATACTTTTTGATCTATTTGAATATAAATTTAATTCAAACTTCAACCTGCTATGACTCGTGTTGTAGTATTCCGTTTCACGTGATTCTTTTCGCATATTGGATCACGTGAGACATCCTATCGGCAATATCCACACACCTTTCATATTGGCTTTATATTCACCTTGAATTCAATGCCCTTGGTCATAATCTTTTATATCAACAATTCTTTTCTGTTGACTCCTTCGAGTTCACATTTCACCGATCACCTTCGAGCACATCGACACTTGTACCGTGTCAAGCCTAGTTGTTTTGTTGCTAAACCTTATTGTGTTTGATTGTTTATCTTTTGATTTCTTGTGGCATGATTGCTTATTTGAGGTATTTCGTTGACGATAGATTGCTTGGAGCGTGACGAGTAGAGTTATCTGGATCGTGAGAGCGAAGAACTTCATCGAATGTATAAGGCAAGTCATACTTTGACCATTTCACAACCTATATTTTTACTTATTCATGTAGCAAATATCACCCTATGCATGTGTAGGTGTATATTATATTATTATGATGCAAACCTGGTAGGATAGCCATATGATCTGATCCTGTATTCTTTGTCGCCCTAGTTCGTGTTTGCTAAATATTTCTATGCTTGTAGACGGGGATTGGCTTGAGAATACATTGAGTTGTGTGAGGATTTAATGACTTGACTAGTAACCTTAAATAGAATTCACCTCTAGACGAGAAGTGAGAGCATCCTGAGGCTCGTGCCTGATCTAAGGCGGGACCAGGGTTAAGTGCTTCCCGAATGGTATGGTTTTGGTGGTCTACACAACGTCATGGTATCTACCCTCTGAACGTAAGTGGGCGCCGTCCAGGCTCAAAAATATCAGACATACTTGGTGACTAGGAGCTTCCATGTACAGCCGCTGGCCATAGGGGCTCTGGTTTAGTTGAGTACGATGTAGGAAGCCTCTCCCGTTCAAAGCTAGCAGATGTAGATGTGATAGGTGTAACGGCTTGCCGTTGGGTGTAGGTGACCTCTTCTGAAAGACTTCGTCTCAATCTTCGGGTTGAGTCCAACGGGAAAAGTGTACTAACCTCTGCAGAGTAAAAACTAATCATGATTAGCCGTGTCCCCGGTTATGGACATCCTTGAGCTACTAGACATTACTGTTACTAGAGGATCTTGACAGATGAACCACCTTAATAAAACTTGAGTGGGAAAGATTTAATAACGGGTGGGTTGGAACTGGTGTAGCCCATTTCAACCTTATATAGTATGATAAACTAAAATTTGATTTAGGTAGACTAAGGAAAAATCAGCTTTCTGCAAAATAAAACCATAAGCCTTCCTTTGACTTACCTTGCATGTAGCGATAGGTCTGTTATATTCTTTTTCGTGTGACTTGCCGTACAAATCAGATGTACTGACCCGTTGTCGGGATGTAACCTTCGGTGTTGCAGGATTTTTATATGGCGAGTAAGTGATGCGATCTAGGGTTACGATGTCTATACTCAACTTGCCGGTGGAGTTGATGGACGCCACGTAGCTCTTTATTGTTTTTCCTCTGCATTCTATTTGTAAGCTAGCCTTGAGCTATGCAGGTATGCTTTATTGTAATACTGGATCTTTGATGTAATATTCATGACATGTGGTTTATTCTTGATATTACATCATGTACTGTGTGTGCTAGCTATTGATCCAGGGACTAGCACAGAATGCATAGAGACTTGGATTCTTAGTGAATCGGGTCGTTACAGATGGTATCAGATCCCATGTTGACTGTAGGTCGTGACCCTAGAAAATGGATAGGAAAAGCCATAGGAACAAAAATATTTTATCACTCTGTGATTACTTACTCTCTCAACTAGTATCTCTCATCTATTATTCAGTTTCTAAACCCCTTGTCTTGTTTTAATGTAAATACCCCTCTTAGTTGCGTATGCCCTGAAGATATTGTAACACCCTCAGAACCAGTAACAGTAATCACTACAGTTATTCCACTGTTAGTGATCATTACTGTTGATGTTCAAGCCCTGATCACCTTTGATCATAGCTCTATCAATTTCCAACCCGGATAAAATTTTCAAATTGGGTAAATGATGAAACTCTGCTCCAAAAATTGTGGATGCAAGTCAATCGACTTGATCTTGGTTAAACCAAATCATCCCTAGTCATTTGAATGATCCCAAGCGAATGATGATCATGAACCCAATGTTGTGGGGTTATCAAAATTATCATGGAATTTAAAATGGTAATGGAATAATAGTCCAACCAAAAATGATGGAACCTATTTATGGAATGCCTAGCAATCATTAGGCCATGATTGAAATAACCATGGATATTCTATTAAAGTGTTTTAGAAAGTAATATGAAATAAAAACAATGGCTTGAAAATTATTAAATTGCCATGATGATTTTAATAAAAATGTGGGAATTTTAAATGTACTAAAAATTGGTGGACCAATTTTATAAAATGCCTAAATATCAGTAGGCTACAGTAATAGTGGAATGGGATTTTATTACCATGTTTAAAAATGTTAAACAAATAAAAACAGTGTCAAATCAGTGGAATTTAATCCATTTTAAATATAACAAAAATGCAAATGAATTTATATGAGTCCCAAACTTTTTATAGCAGTATATTTAATTGCAAATGAAATTATGGAGCAAGTCTCATATGTAACAAAAAACCATTTGTTGAACAAATAAGATAGAAACATAAAAGAATAAATAAAAGGTAAACAAAGAAAATCAAAAAAACCCTAAGCCTCGCCTGGGGCGAGGCCCACCCGGGCCTAGCCCCCCTCCTTTCTTCTCTCTCCCTTACTCCCCCCCAACCACCCCTCACCTGCTCCCCTCCCGTGGCAGCATGGCCATGGCCAGGGCGCCGGCTCCCCCACTCTACCTGCTCCCCCCTTCCCCTCTGGATAAGGAGGCTACCCCGAGCCCCCTGACCACCCCAGAAACCCTAGCCCCCACTTCTTCTTCCCCCCTCGTGCTCTCCCATGCTGTTCCCCGCGCAGCACCACCACGGTCGTCGCCTCCTCTTTGCCGTGGACGCGGCCACGGGCCACGTCGGGCTGCGCCAAGTTGTCCGGGAGCCGCACAGTGGTCACCCACGTCCTCCACAGCATTCGTTCATCGCCGGGACGCCGCGTACACCGTGAATCGGCCGGTCCCTCCCGCAGGCCGTCGTCCTCCACCCCGACGAATTCGTCGTCGTCAGCGCACACCCCACCTCCCCGAGCAGCTCTTGGGCTCCACGGTGAGCATGCGCCCGTTTTACCCGCTGCCTTGCTCGATGTTGTGCGTTAGAACGTCGTCCCCGCATCCGCCGTGCTCCGGCTGCCGCTGTCGTTGACCGAGCCGTGACCCTGCTCAATCTCAGCCCGCGATTTTTGCTCAAATGGATGCGGGTGGAGCTGCTCGTTCGATTCCCCGCCCTCCCGTGTGATTTGGTCGCCGGTGCCGCTCGCTAGCCTCGCCGTCGTCCCCTTGTGTCGCCGCCGGCGTGGGCGCGCCGTGGCTGGCCTGTGGCTAGGCCACTGACGGCTGGGCCCCGCCCGTTTTAATTAAGGATAATGGCCTGTTAGGGATAACACCACTGTTAAGGACTAAGGCACTGCTTAAATAAAATGAAATACCCCCTAAGCAACTTACATGTGGGGCCCAGTCCCACTTAACCCCTGGTTAATTTTAATAGCAAATTAATCATGTCCCTATTAGTATGACAGGTGGGGTCCACCTCTGGTTCATTGTTTTAGAAATGAATTTTGATAAATTGCAGAGTATGACAGTGGGCCCCCACTGGATAATTAGGATTAATAAAATTGTTTTATTAAAATAGAGGCTGACATGTGGGTCCCACATGTCAGCACTGTTTTGGATAATCTTTTGGATAATGTTCTATTTTAATAATAAATAAATTCCAGAAATTGATTTAAATTGCTTAAAACTTTGAAATTCAATATCTTTTAAACCGTAACTCAGATGAAAATAATTTATACATGAAAATGGATCAAAAAAATATAACGAATATGGATACACTATCTGTATACCCACCACACCCCTCTAACACAACGGACATCGATATCCCCCCTCCGGGCCGTCGGTCCGATAAATTGTCCGGTACTGCTAAAGTAGCCGGATGAATTTATTCTGAACACGAAAGTTTTTCGGAATAGTCCAACTAACCCGGATACACCACCCACATGTGTGTCGGATGTCCACGACACCTCCGGCATGATCCCCCCTCCCTCGGACACCCTGTCCGGTAATCCCCCGGAGCCGGTATTTCATCCCCAGATGATTTCCCGCTCCGAGCATATTGCATCGAACTACGTTAGAACACCGTTAACTTTTCATCTGTCATGTCATGCATATGTTTTTATATTATTGTTGTGTATTTACTGATTCCTCCCCCCTTAATCTCCGGTAGACCCCGCTGCTACCGCCGACTACACCGCCGCCGGGTACGACTACTTCGTCGACGACCCTACCCCTACCGCCGAGCTTCTAGGCAAGCAGAGCCATTCTCTTCCCAAGATATCGCCTATCTTTCCGTACATTTCTTGCACTAGGCATTGTTACTGCTGCTGCTACGATTACAATCCTATTCAATTGCATCGCCTTTTTTTGTCGCCCCTTGATGTACCTTCCTTTAATCCTATGCTGCCTATTATTACTTATGCATTATTCAGCAGTAAACCCTGCGCATTGTTAGTTAGGCTTAGAATAGCGGGCCGTGATCACTCTGGAAGTGATCGCGGGAACGTTATATTACAACTGCAACAGGTACGGATCAATGCAGACGCCCTAGGGAACCTACAACGGCGAGACTCTGCCGAGTCACTTCGAGTTTGACTTACGAGTGGAATGGACTCGTATTTCACTATCCGGCTCAGTAGCGTAGCATCACCGAGATGATACGAGGTTTACCTCTTTAGTTCATTCCGCTGATGTCTCTGTCAAACCTTTTTAAGTGTGCCATCGAGGGTGATACCTCCTGGTTTCACTTAATGGTAGGAACTCGAACCAACTGGTGTACTGAAAGGTAAGAAGTCGGGCGACCCAGCGGTGCCCGCGAGAGGTATTGCGACGGGACGACAGGGAGGGTACGACCAGTCATAGGGGTGGTTGGAGGGGACGACAGGGAGGGTACGACAGGGAGGGTACGACCAGCGTCTGGCCGGACCACCGTGCCCCGCCTCCCCTCCTCCGGGCCACCATGCATAGGAGCTCGCTGGAGCCGCCGCGAACCCCTCGCCGTATGCCGCCACTGCTCCATGGTCGGAGCGCCACCGCGCTTCGACGCGACGCCATGACGCGCGCCCAGGAGCCGCTCGGGCGAGAGCTACAGCAGCTCCGTTCCGTGCCCTTCGTCGGAGGACGCCATGCTTCGACGCCGACGCGCCACAGAAGCCGCCAACCGTCACCGCGCTCCGCGCGACGCCCTGACTGATCGCCGTGCACTGCCGCCACCTTGCCGGATCTTGCCGTCGACCGCCTCCTTCGCTCATCGTTTTTGTCGCTCTAGTTCGTCACTTTCCGAGCTCCGCAGAAATGATCCGGCACCATCAAAGAGCACCAGAGTTCCCCGCGTGCACCAGGCTCAAACCACTGCCGCGGTCGAGCTAAAATCCGGCTGCCGTTTTCGTCAGCACCATCGCGTTGCCCTCTGTATGGGTCACGCGGTAGACATCTTGTGGTCAATGGAAAGTCACCGGAGCCGACGCCATCGATGTCCGAAGCTGAGCATGTTCTAGTTCTGTACTGGCACCTTCCTGTGTATACGGTGAGATTCACCATGTTTTGGTTGGAATCCAGTCGTAATTCCACTATTCGAGGATCAGTTATGTTTCTCCCAGATTAGTTTTCCGTTTTATTTTAGCCATACCTGCTAACCATTAGTCTGATGTAGGTGAATCAAAAGCCTAAGTTTATCTTTTGAGCTTCTCTACCCAGTAGACATATCAAATCAACTTTTGAAACCATTTTGAATTTGTATTTATTCAGATTCAAAGTAAATCTTCCGGAGGCCGTATCTTTTGTACTGTTGGCCCAATTCGATTGATTCCTTTTGCATTGCAACACTCGTGTCATATACCTTTTGTCCAAATTATTTATCCACCATATTTAAATACTTTTTGATCTGTTTGAATTTAAATTTAATTCAAACTTCAACCTGCTATGACTCGTGTTGTAGTATCACATTTCACGTGATTCTTTTTGCATATTGGATCACATGAGACATCCTATCGGCAATATCCACACACCTTTCATATTAGCTTGATGTTCACCTTGAATTCAATGCCCTTGGTCATAATATTTTATATTAAAAATTCTTTTCTGTTGACTCCTTCGAGTTCACATTTCACCGATCACCTTAGAGCACATCGACACTTGTACCGTGTCAAGCCTAGTTGTTTTTGTTGCTAAACCTTAGTGTGTTTGATTGTTTATCTTTTGATTTCTTGTGGCATGATTTCTTATTTGAGTTCTATATTTGACGATAGATTTCTCGGAGCGTGACGAGTAGAGTTATCTGGATCGTGAGAGCGAAGAACTTCATCGAATGTATAAGGCAAGTAATACTTTGACCATTTCACAACCTATATTTTTACTTATGCATGCACAAATGCACCCTATGCATGTGTAGGTGTATATTATATTATTATGCTGCAAACCTGGTAGGATAGCCATATGATCTGATCCTGTATTCTTTGTCGCCCTAGTTCGTGTTTGCTAAATATTTCTATGCTTGTAGACGGGGATTGGCTTGAGAATACATTGAGTTGTGTGAGGATTTAATGACTTGACTAGTAACCTTAAATAGAATTCACCTCTGGACGGGCAGGGAGAGCATCCTAGGGCTCGTGCCTTATCTAAGGCGGGACCAGGCTTAAATGCTTCCCGAATGGTATGGTTTTGGTGGTCGACAGAACGTCATGGTATCTACCCTCTGAACGTAAGTGGGCGTCGTCCAGGCTCAAAAAGATCAGACATACTTGGTGACTAGGAGCTTCCATGTACAGCCGCTGGCCATATGGGCTCTGGCTTAGTTTAGTACGATGTAGGAAGCCTCTCCCGTGCAAAGTTAGCAGATCTAGATGTGATAGGTGTACCGGCTTGCCGTTGGGTGTAGGTGACCTCTTCTGAAAGACGTCGTCTGAATCTTCGGGTTGAGTCCAGCGGGAAAAGTGTACTAACCTCTGCAGAGTAAAAACTAATCATGATTAGCCGTGCTCCAGGTTATGGACATCCTTGAGCTACTAGACATTACTGTTACTGGAGGATCTTGACAGATGAACCACCTTAATAAAACTTGAGTGGGAAAGATTTAATAACGGGTGGGTTGGAACTGGTGTAGCCCAGTTCAACCTTATATAGTATGATAAACTAAAATTTGATTTAGGTAGACTAAAGAAAAATCAGCTTTCCGCAAAATAAAACCATAAGCCTTCCTTTGACTTACCTTGCATGTAGCGATAGGTCTGTTATATTCTTTTTCGTGTGACTTGCCGTACAAATCAGATGTACTGACCCGTTGTCAGGCTATAACCTTCGGTGTTTCAGGATTTTTGTACGACGATTAAGTGATGCGATGTAGGGTTACGATGTCTATACTCAACTTTCCGGTGGAGTTGATGGACGCCACGAAGCTCTTTTTTGTTTTTTCTCTGTATTCTATTTGTAAGCTAGCCTTGAGCTATGTAGGTATGCTTTATTGTAATACTGGATCTTCGATGTAATATTCATGACATGTGGTTTATTCTTGATATTACATCATGTACTATGTGTGCTAGCTACTGATCCAGGGACTAGCACAGAATGCACAGAGACTTGGATTCTTAGTGAATCGGGTCATTACACTGGGCTCCGCCGGGCTGACACTGCGAGGTGGTTTCCGGGGTGCGGCGCTTAGTGAGGAATTCGGGTCTTGTCGTCGACCCGGATCTTCTTTGTTGGCGGTCGCGTAGGCCACAGTCGGTGCGGAGGGAGCCGACCCCCGAGGAGGTTGTACGTAAGCGTGTTAGGGAGGAGGACGAGCACGTCCATCGCTACATGGTGGCGTTGGACGCCGGGTACTCCAGTTTGTGGCAGTTTCTTCAGGGATCTCACCCTAGCTACGAGTGGGTGATGGTTCCTTCTATTTGGGTGTCCACCGCCAGCCGGGGCCGACGTCGTTTACTCTATTAGATATATGTAGTAGTAGTGATCGATATAATATTGTTGCATATGTGAACTGGATTATTCGAGATGTAAACTAGATTATTATTCTAAAATTATTGTTGCATGTGAACTTGATTAGTTGAGATGTACTTTTCTATATATATATATATATATATATCTTGTTTTAATTGAGATGTTGAACTGGATTATTCGAGATGTTGAACTGGATTATTCGAGATGTTGAACTGGATTAATGTATTCTAATATTATTGTTTTATTTTTTTCTTCATCTCATCGATATTAGTTAAGCTATGGACGACGTGTTCAATAGCGGCAGAGAACAGGAAGACGATATGTACGAAATGATCACCGACGCCGATGCTCATGATGACAGCTCACAATATCTGAATGATTCCGGTGAGGGAATGTTCGAGGAAATTAGAGCCGAAGAAAATGATCTCCAATTAACAACAAAGTCCTCCGAGGTATATATATAAATATATAAGTCCTCTGGTGATCATTAAATATACTAATAATTGATTTGTCACCAATCAGTTAACAAATCTTTCTTCTTTTAGCAACCCGGATCGAGGAAATATTCTTCAAGCAAAGAAAAATGTGGCCCAGCCAAATTGCCGTGGGATGGTGTAAAGTACAACATCGAGGAGGTCAGTAAGAGTGGCGAGCCGACTGCTCCTCTAGATCACGTGAAGAAATGGACATCTATAAGCGGATTAGTTGTTAGAGACTAAATCCTGATCAGCATTCAAGAATGGCATCAGCCAAAGGAAGGTGACAAGACTTTTGTCAGCTGTAAGAGCAAAGTTTTGCCCCCGTGTGTTTTGGATATTGTTGGACAAAACAATAGAGGAACTAACAATGTTTTCTAGTATAAACAGTTGCATAGGTTCCTGAAGGACAAGTCAAGTGATAAAGCTTCAGTGAAGGCTTTCAAGTTATCGATGCATTACCCTCGGAGTGAAGCTTAATCACGAAGGTTGACCCCCAAAATGAAGGTGCCCTGAAGCTCTACTCATTGAAGGAAATGAAGAAGACGGCGCAAGACTTATATGTTTTTGTGTAGTTCTTTTTCTGTTCCTTGAGTCATAGGACAAACCGTACTATCAAGAGGGATATTTAGTTTTTGGACATCGTAGTCATTGAGAAATGCTCAGATCAAATCCAGACCAAGTGAGAAGCCTGAGTGAAGAAATCTCATGTGCACTAAGTTAAGCTTCGGTAGCAAAGACTTCGTTCTTTGGCTTCAGAAGCAGAACTAAGTCCGTGAGTCAGCTTTACTTGTTCCTCAAGTAAAGTTGCGCATTGATGACAAATCCGACCGTTGTGGACACGTGTCAAGCTGTCACCTCGGGTCAGTTTGGTCATTCCGCACCTCGGGATCGCCAACTATAAATACGCCGCCCCCTCCTGCATTTACGGGTGGCTGCTCTGAGATCATTCCACGAGAGACTGAAGAGAGCACCCCAAAACCCCACCGAAGCAAAACCCAAAATCCAGATACTTTAACCTAAGTCCCATTAATCTGAGTAGATTCGAGATGACTTAGGTGAAAGCTTGCTAGCCTTTTTATCTTGGAGAACTGCAATTCTCCTAGACGGTTAGAGAGTTGTTCTTCAGAGAGCGAAGAGTAATTGTCACCTCGAAGTTCAGTTTGTCAAAGGTTTCGGTGATTTCCTCAATAATCAACCACGAGTGAAGAACTGATCAAGCTCAAGGAGTTTGATGCAGTGGAGCAACGGACGGAGAGAGATTTGCTCCAGGTGTTCAATCACCAGTCCCTCCAACCAGACGTAGCGCTTTGCAGAGCGTGAACTGGTCGAACAAACATCGTCGAGTCCCAGTTCGTTTTAATTAAAGCATTTACCTTCAGTATTGCATTTGCTTCACTGTTATGCTTCAATGTGTTTGGTTTCGCTGCATTTAGTTTCACTTCCAGTTATTCCTCGCTATTCCGCACTGCTTATGCTTCACTTCAATAGTTTCAGTAGAAAATTTTGAACTGATCATTCACCCCCTCCCCCTCTGATCACATACTTGGACTTTCAATTGGTATCAGAGCTTGTCACTCCGTACACTCTGTGTGTTTTGGATTAACCTCCTAGAGTGTCTTCAAGTATGTCTTCTAGTATGTCTTTCGCAGCTATTCGCTCTGGCGAACCTATTCCTATTTTCAATGGGAAGGACTACCCGTACTGGAAGGACAAGATGAAAAGAAATATCATGGCTATCAACTCAACTGCCTGGCAAGTTGTCTTGTATGGAGTCACTGTTGCTGATGAGAAGGCCATCACCCCTGAAGAAGCAACGCTGATTGATCTTGATTCTGTAGTTTCGGTTTTCATCACCAATCACTTGACACCTGAAAAGTATCATGAAGTGAAGAATATTCCAACTTCCAAAGGTGTCTGGGACTATCTTGAAAATATTGGTGAAGGTGTTTCTACCCAGAAAGATGCCAGAATTTACACACTCCGAAGCAAATTCTATCGCTTCAAGAGAAACGAGGGTGAAAAAGTCAGCTCCATTTACAGCAGACTCACAACTCTTGCTAATGAGTTGATTTCCCTCGGTGCTGATGACATTACTCCTCACTCAGTTGTTAGAACTTTGCTTCGCTCATTAGATGACTCGTTTGATCACATTGTGCTGATGATCAAGGAAAGGACTGATTTCAGACGTCTTGTTGCTGCTGATGTTCTTGAGAGACTCACTACCTTTGAAATGGAAGAAGATGAGAAACGTGACATAAATGGTTCTCGAAGAAAAACTCATGCTTTGAAAGCAAAAGCTTCACGTCATTCTTCACCCGAAGTCAGTTCTACTTCAGGTGTCGAATCAGATGATCCTGCAAGTATTGGGAAGGATTTGGCATTGTTCATGAGACGCTTCAATCGCTTCCAAAGAAAAGGGTTTTCTTCACCGAGAAAGAGTTATTCTTCAAGAAGCTCCACTCACTCATCTCACCGTTCATCCTCAAGAAGCTCTACATCAAAAGACAACTGTTGCTACAAATGCAAGAAACCAGGTCACTACATTGCTGATTGCCCTCTGTGGGAAGCTGAGAACAAAGCAAAGCATTCGCTCAGAGACTCCTCAACCAAGTCCCACAGATCCTCCAGAAGCTATGAATCCAAGAGACATGATTCCAGTTCGAGAAGAGATAAGAAGAAGGATTATGATGATGACAAGAAGAAAAAGTATCACAAGAAGCGTGAGGGTTCTTCATCGAAGACTCACTTGTCTCGTCGAAGCAGCTCTCACCGAGCCAAGGCGTATCTGGGAAAGGAGATGAAATCCGAAGACGAAGCCTCTGGGTCCGAAGCTCATTCAGGCTCAAGGTCTGGGTCTGGATCCGAATCAGATGGTGTTGCTGGTTTGGCATTCGCTTCAGCAGATGCTTCGGCAAAAGCCTCGAGTTCATTCTTCACCAACAACAGTAGTGAAGATGAATCTCCTGCATATTGCTTCATGGCCAAGGCGAAGGTATCTTCATCGAAATCTAACTATGATACTTCTGATTGTTCTTCATATGACAGTGATTCAAAGATAAGCTATGCTAAACTTGCTAAAATTGCTTCAATCCAACAAGATGAACTTGATTCACTAAGCAAAACCATTAAGAAATCAGAAACTCTGTTGATCGATGAGATAGAGAAAGGTCAAACTTTAACTAATGAGCATGAAGCTCTGAAAGAAAAGTTTGAAGAATTATCCTCTCGGCATGATCTTCTTTCAGTTGATTATGAGAAGCTTACCTATGAAACTCTTCAAAGGAAAATGGCTCTTGAAAAACTGAAAGAGGCTCATGAAGAGTTGGAAAATGTCAATCTCTCTCTCATGGCTCAACAAGGTTCTGAAGCAAATCATGAAACTGAATCACCTTGTTTGGATTGTTTGGAACGAAGCAGAATTGATTCCAAAGGCAAAGCTCCTATTATTATTGATGATACTAATGCCTCTGATGAGGAAAATCCTGCTGTTACCGAGGAACTCCTCAGGTTGAAAAACTTATTTGAATCAGGGATGTTCAAAAGTGTGCAAGGTCACCAGTATCTCTGTGATATCCTGAGGAAGGCTCTCCTTCACAGGAATCCCAGGAATGAAGGTGTTGGTTTCGAGAGAAAGATAAACCCTGATGGCACCTATTGGGAACCTGAGCAGTATCCTAAGAATGTTTGGGTCCTTGCGAGGGGAACCCCATTGATATAGCTAACCTTTCAGGTTTTGATTGCAAGATGAACAAAGCTATTGTAGACGAATCACTTGATTCTGACTACAAGCTCATCAAGGACGAACAGGGAAAGGTTACAGCTGAGTATGTTGGTACTCCTCCTAAGAATGGCTTCTATAAGAGGCAGATATGGGTGCAGAAAGCACTTGTGGAAAAATTGCCTGCTAACCATACTATGCAGGGAAAGTCTTCGGTACCACCGAATCATTTCTATTCTCTTGAAACAAGAAATGATCCTCTGGTGCCCGAATCAAATGTTCCGTAGAAGCAATACTATCGTACTGGTCGTCATACTTATCGTCCTCATAATAATCATTCTAAGATTGCATATGCTCATTCTTATGCTAACCATTCGTAGAGGACTTACATTTATGGTGTGCTTGATGGTACACCGAAGCAATACACTCCTGTTCGATTTAATATTGCTTCAACCAGAGCTTCAACATCTTCTCAGTCACCTGCTCATTTGTGGGTGGTTAAGAAGAACTAATTCTTCTGCAGGGCTATGTCTCCGGTGGATCCGAATGGGTCATGGATAGTGGTTGCACAAATCATATGACCGGAGACAAGGAGTTATTCACCGAAGAAAAATTATCTCACTCTTCTCAGAAGTACCTTACCTTCGGTGATAACAACAAGGGTAAAGTTTTAGGTTTGGGTAAGGTTGCCATATCGAAAGATAAGCACATTGACAAGGTTATGCTAGTCCAATCACTTGGATATAATCTTATGTCTATTTCGAAGTTATGCGATATGGGTATGCTTGTTCTATTTTCTGCTTCGCGTTGTGTTGTGTTTTCACAGGATGACTATGCGTTTGTCTTCGAGGGTTACCGAAAAGGAGATTTGTACATTGTTGATTTTTCTTCGGGCCCTGTTGTTTCCACGTGCTTGATGGCAAAAGCTTCATCCGGTTGGTTATGGCATCGAAGACTTGGTCATGCAGGGATGAGAAATCTTCATAACTTAGTGAAGAAGAATCATGTTATTGGCCTTAGCGAAGATAAATTCGACAAGGATCGTCCTTGCAGTGCTTGTGAAGCTGGTAAAATTACGAAGAAACATTATTCAGCGAAGACTATCATGACTACCACTCGTCCTCTTGAATTGTTTCATATGGATCTCTTTGGTCCTCAAAATTATGCAAGCCTGGGAGGAAATAAATATGGTCTAGTTATTGTTGATGACTTCTCTCGTTATACTTGGGTTTTCTTTTTGGATGACAAGAGCAAAGTTGTTGAAATATTCAAGTCATTCGCC
The DNA here is from genome assembly GCA_950022295.1 of Bromus sterilis. NCBI lineage: Eukaryota > Viridiplantae > Streptophyta > Magnoliopsida > Poales > Poaceae > Bromus > Bromus sterilis. The sequence continues at coordinate 148,281,316 of OX465596.1, read as the reverse complement.
AAGAGAGCTCAAACAGAATATGAATTGTCACTGAAGCATATCCGAAGTGATAATGGAACTGAATTCAAAAATACTCATATTGAAGATTTTCTTGATGATCATGGTTTTACTCATGAGTTCTCTGCTGCTTATACACCTCAACAGAATGGTGTTGTTGAAAGGAAGAATAGAACTCTCATTGAGATGGCCAGAACTATGCTTGCTGAATACAAGACTCCTATTAGGTTCTGGGCCGAAGCAATTAACACAGCTTGTCATATCATCAACAAGGTTTACCTTCACAAATTTCTGATGAAGACTTCACATGAGCTTATCACTGGTAACAAACCAAATGTTTCGTACCTTAGGGTGTTTGGTGCTCCATGCTTTATCAGAGATATGAATCATAGCTCCAAATTTTCCCCTAAGGCACATGAAGGTTTTCTTTTAGGTTATGGCTCAAACTCTCATACTTACAGAGTCTATAACTCTCACTTTGGGAAAGTTATGGAGACTGTGAATGTGAGGTTTGATGAAACTAATGGCTCTCAAAAAGAGCATTTGCCTCATGATCTAGATGAACCTCCTCTAGATGAAGTGATCAGGTCCATGGAAATTGGAGAGATTTGCCCTGTTGAAGCCAATACTAGTCAAGCAAATAGGGATGATGATGGTCCAATGTTCCCACACATAGCCCGGGGCGCTGGAGATCAACATCCTGAAGGTAATGATGAACAGGACGAATAAGTACAAAGGAACGAAGGAAATGCTAATGCTGAAGGTGAAGCAGATCCTGAAGCTGAAGCAAATCCTGAAGTAGAAGCTGAGCCTGAAGCTAATGATTCAACCTTATCACGAGTTCGAATAAGAGTTGATGTTGACTCGATTCTTGAAGACATTCATCAACCAGGTCGTCCTACAACTCGTTCTCGTACTCGTTTGGCTAACTTCTGTGGAAATTTTTCGTTTGTCTCCATGTTAGAACCGTCGAAGTTTGATGAAGCCATGAAGGATCCAGATTGGTTAACTGCCATGCTCGAAGAACTTAACCAGTTCGAGCGAAACAAAGTCTGGTCCTTAGTTGATAGACCTGATCCCACGAAGCACAACATCATTGGTACAAAGTGGATTTTTCGCAACAAGCAAGATGAAGATGGTATAGTGGTAAGAAACAAAGCACGTATGGTAGCACAAGGTTACACCCAAATCGAAGGTATCGATTTCGGCGAAACTTATGCTCCAGTTGCTCGTCTCGGATCCATTCGTGTTATGCTTGCTTTAGAAAATTTCAATGGTATTCTGCTTTATCAAATGGATGTGAAAAGTGCTTTTCTTAACGGAGAAATCGAGGAAGAAGTGTATGTCATGCAGCCTCCAGGTTTTGAAGACCATAAGAAACCCGACATGGTGTACAGGTTACACAAGGCCCTCTATGGGTTGAAGCAAGCACCTCGTGCTTGGTACGACACATTGAAGGACTTCCTTCTGAAGAAAGGCTTCAAACCAGGAACCACTGACCCAACACTTTTCACTCGATCTTATAATGGTGATTTGTTTGTATGTCAAATGTATGTAGATGATATCATTTTTGGATGCACTAACACTGATATCAGCGAAGAATTTGCCAAGATGATGTCGAAGAAATATGAAATGTCTATGAAGGGTGAATTGAAGTTCTTCCTTGGACTTCAAATCCGTCAACAGAAGAATGGCACCTTTATTTCTCAAGAAAAATATCTCAAGGAATGCCTGAAGAAGTTTGGTCTCACTGAATGCAAAACCATTAAGACGCCTATGCCTACCAATGGCTTCTTAGATGCGGATGAGAAGGGCAAAGCCTTCGACCAGAAGAAATATCGGTCTATGATTGGATCCTTTTTATATCTTTGTGCATCTAGACCTGACATTATGCTTTCAGTATGTATTTGTGCTCGTTTTCAGGCAAATCCAAAGGAATCACATCACACTGCTGTAAAGAGAATTCTTCGTTATCTTGCTCACACACCCACCTTGGGTTTGTGGTATCCCAAGGGAGCTCAGTTTGATCTCATTGGGTATTCTGACTCAGACTGGGCTGGTGATCATGTGGATAGAAAATCAACTTCAGGGACTTGTCATTTCCTTGGAAGATCACTTGTGTGTTGGGCTTCAAAGAAGCAAAACTGTGTTTCAATATCTACTGCTGAAGCCGAATACATTGCTGCTGGGTCATGCTGTACTCAGATTCTATGGCTGAAGCAAACGCTGAAGGATTATGGTATTCATGTGAAGAAAATCCCTCTCCTATGTGATAATGAGAGTGCAATCAAAATTGCTCACAATCATGTGCAGCACTCTCGCACGAAGCATATTGACATTCGCCATCATTTTCTTCGTGATCATGTTCAGCGTGAAGATATTGTCATTAGTCATGTCAGAACTGAAGATCAACTGGCAGACATTTTCATGAAACCATTGGATGAGAAAAGATTCTGTACATTAAGGTGTGAGCTCAATATATTGGACTCAAGACACGTACTGTAAGATCGAAACCTTTTTACTTCTGTATATACTCAGTTACTTCGTTGCTTACTTATTTAGTTTCGTTGTGTGTTTTTGCTTCGTTTAGTTTATTTTTTCGTTTGGATTTTGTCCTCTATGCTTATCACCTTTTGCTTCGTTTGGTTTTTCCTTCGAGGTGATAAGTTTCGGACCCTACCCCTTCTGTTTCTTTTTCTTTCTAACTCTATCTTTCCATTTTGGGTGAGCACAATTGAAACGGGAAGTATTTTGCTTCGAACATCATTGAGTTCCGAATCAAATGCTTCCAATTCTTATCGAAGTTTTACTCATGTCGAGGACTTATTCTTCGGTCGTTGAGATCCCGTCAAATCTGGGTCGTTGAGATTTTCTTGCGATTCGCCACGAAATCCTCGCCGTAGAATCCGGAGAGACAGACGCTGGGGGCCGTTCGATCTGATCTGACAGTTCCTGTCAGACCGGCCTATATAAGGCATCCCACCCCAGCGAAGCAATCCCACCTCTTCATTCGCATCTCCCCGGAACCCTATCTCCCGAGCGCCGCTGAGCTCTTCGTCTCCGTCGCCGCTCTCGCCGCTTCACTGCCGGAAGAGCGCCGCCGTGGACTTCACGCCGTCGACGAGCACATCCTCTCCGCTCTTCGCCGCCGTAGTTGCTTGACGCCACCGAGTTAGGGTACGCCAAGCCACGATCCAATCTCCATCACATCTGTTCTTCCTTTTCAGATTGGATCCGTGTTCTTAGTCTTTTTGGTTGAATTCTTTAGGTTTCTTTGATCCGTTGGATCGTTGCACCGTTGTGAAACCTGTTTCTGCTAGTCAAGGTTTCCTCCTCGTTTCAGGTTAGAAGCTAGGGTTTGTATCTATCTGTTCTGTGTTAGGGTTTCTGCTCATCTTTTGTGAGATTAAGTCTAGCTCAGAACAGACCAGAATCCTTACCCAAAATTCTTCACCGAATCTCTTGTCAAAATTGTTTTTGGATCGAAAATTTTGCTGGTGCTCATTCGATACTCGCCTTTTTCCCTCGCTACCTTTGTGCTGTTCACAGGATGTCTGAAGAGTTTGACTTCGGTAATGAGTCTCCAAATCTCGATCACATCAACGAAGCTGAACGTACTGCTCCGAAGAAGAAAGGAAGAAGAACTAAGGAAATAAAAAACGCCAGAGGCATCCCCGAATCTATTCGCATTGCTCTGGGTTATGACACACCTCCTGAAGAGACCAAGGATCAGCGCAAGAACCTCTTGCAAAACATTCGCAGGTACTGGGCTGTTCGATGGTACAAGTACAAGAGCATCCCTACCTGGAAGTGGACTATGCAGTTTGCCTTCAGTCCGCCCTTTCGGTACTCTTCAACCATGTGTAGTCAGTAAACTGAAGAAAATCGTCACCTGTACTACCCAGTGCCACCAAAGTTTCCTCACCCCAACACCCTAAGGACACCAGATGATTACCCAGACGAACAAGAACGATTGAGAATCACAGCTGAAGCCAAGAGGCTGAAAGAAGAGAAGAAGGCAGCCAAGTTGGCTGAAGCTGAAGCCCAAGGTGCTGGGCAAGCTCAAAGAAGAAGAAGAAGCTGAAGAAGAAGTCAGCTTCCCCACCCCATGCTACAACAGAGGATGAAGAACATGCCAGACTAGAGCAAGCTGCTCTGGAAGATTCCATCATGGAAGAATCCAATGCAGCTGATGATGAAACTGAATTCGAAGCTGATGAAGAATCGGATGATCCTGTTCCCCCCAAGAAGCAAAAACTTCAGATCCCACTGAAGAAAAATCCAGGAGAGAAACCTGAGGCTCAGGTCAAGCCTTCTGCTCGTCCTACTATTGATCTCTCAAACTTTGTTGTCACGAAGCCCTTGGCCTCCAAGCCACCGGCTGATGCCCCCGACTCTGAGAGGCGATCAAAGAAGAAGCACGACCCCGCCAAGAGACAACTTGCAAAGTCTTCAGCAACAACGGAGCCCAAGCAGTCTGCTGCAACAAATACTTCAGCGAAGCACAAGCTCACTGAAGAAGTATTGAGACAGAAAGACCTCAAAGAGGCACTTGAGCGCAACATCCTTGCCAGAAGCGCTGCTGACCAAAAGAAGGCAGATGAGGATGCTACCAGACAGAAAAAGGAATTGGACTCAGCCAAGATGGCTGCAGAGAAGGCTGAGACGTAGCGCAAGCTCGCCGAAGCCGCAAAGAATGAAGAGAAAGTAGCTGCTGAAGCTAAACTGCTTGCTGAACATGAAGCTAAACGCAAGGCTTCATTAGAGAGCCTCAGAACGAAGAAAGCTGAGAAGCCCGTAGTTGATATGACTCCCTCAGCTATCCCATCGAAGCAGAAAGGCATATCTTTGTCTGAAGCTCAAGCTGAAGCTGATCCTCAGAGTGACCATCCTTTCCCTGACTCACGTGAAGGCGAACGCTGGGATCAGTTGGGCATCACTGAAGCCCACTGGGAGAAGTGTGCAGCTGAAGATCCTGACGCTGTTGACATTGGAGAAGTGTATATCTCCAGATCTATCGAAGCTATGATCACTACTATGATTAGTCAGCTGAAGGATCTGCATTCCAGAGACAGGGCTGAAATGAAAGAGATTCACAACTATCAGAAGCGAGCTGAATCAGAACCTGATGAAGAATTCAAACAACATGCCCTGCAATTGCTTCAACGAGTGACAGAAGTCAATTTCACCACCAAGGACAATATCAAAATCTACAAAGGCAAAGTAAAGGCCGTTGTAGATGACATGGTGAAGAACCATAATGCTTCCATTATGGAAAGGGATTGGAGGAAACGTAAGGCTTCGCCCGAAGCTGAACGAGTTGTTGCACCGGCTCAATCTCCTAAGCCTGCTCCATCTAAGGCAACAGGACCGTCCCCAAAGAAGAAAACCACCAAGAGGCGCAAGATTACTTTGGCCTCAGCCGCAGACATGGATACAAGTGATGAACAGCCCCCGGAATCTCCTGAAGCCGTTCCCACTCTTGCTCCGAAGCCAAAGCCATCCAAGCCTGCATCAAAGCCTTCAACTCCACCCACAAAGACTCCCACACCTCCTCCTACCAGAACCACCCCCAAGCAAACTCCACCCCAGAAAGCTCCTACCCCCACTCCAACGCCTGCAAGAAACCCCTCACCTATACCACCTCGAGTTCCCAGACCCATCCATGCTCCAACCCCCAAACCACAACGGATTCCCACTCCACCAGTTCCTCCCGCACCACCTCCATCACCTCCCCGTGAAGCTAATGCTCCATCACCAACTCACTCCAGAACCCATGTATCCCGAGATTTTTCCCCCGCCAGAACTGTTCAAGAGTCTGAAGCACATGTGCCCGACACCGAAGCACATGATGACGAAGACGAACAAGTACAAATTCTGAATCCTTCGCAAGAGCAAGCGCTTGTAGTCGCTCAATCTGCTGGCCCTTCAAGAGCTAACCCTATTGCTCCTCTGCAAAGAATTCGTGACCGTTCGCGTCCCTGCCAAGATACCCAGCTTGACTCCAATTACCCTCGTGAAACTTTTCCTATTTTCAAGGGTGCTGGTTATTCTTCAAGGCATGGCCCAGAATTCAACCTGGAACAACATAGGAAGCGCCATCGATTCTTTGGTGTGAGTGCATATGCTTCTGACCGCACAGTGGATGATCTTCGTTTTTGGACTGCTGAGCAACAAGTCTTATACACCAAAGACTTCTGCCAGCAAGGAGTTCTGTTTAGGCACAAGTTTCTGGACTTGCGAAGTCTTTCCACTGCATCCTACTTTCAGAACGTCCTCGAAACTATTGAAAATTAGAATTTGACTCGGTTGTTTGCGTTGAGCACTCCTTTCAACTCAGAGCTCATCAAGAAATTCTATGCAACCCTTTATGTGTCTGGTGATGCCAATGAACCCAGCTCATGGACGCTTGAATGGATGATTCAAGGCAAAGTCTTCAGAATGTCCTCTGCCGAATTCATGGAAATTGTTAACATCCCAAGGCATTCTGGAGTCCACTAAAAGATTCATATTTCGCCTGATCTGTCTGAAGAAGAATTTGCAACTCTGTTGGATCCTGAAGCCACTGATAATCACACACCTGAAAGCATTCGCCTGAAGCATTTGAATTTCATATCAAGAACTTGGTTCTTCATCCTGTCAAACTCATTGATTACTTTGAGTACTGCTTCGGAAGAATCGAATCTTTATCCTGAGAAAAGGAATGCAATTATGAAGCTCACACATGGTCTCATATTTGACTTTGAGGATTGCTTCATTAGGAATTTTGTTCATGCAGCGGAGCTACCTTTCACACTAAAACCCTATGCTCCCTGGCTGCAAGTAGTTTGTAACTATGGTTGGAACGAAGACTTTGTGGCACGCCATCATCCGAAGCTTTTCCTCCCACCAGTGCGTGATTCTTTGGAACTGCTGAGGAAGCCCAATGATCCTTTTGCCACATACGTTGGTGTGCGCCATGAAGTCAATGAGCGAAACTTATCAAAGAAGTTCCAGAAAGACTGCCATCATTTTGAAGTTAATCTTCGCACGCAGCAAATGCTTGACAACTTAATTGAAGCACTTCCACGCCAGCTACAGTTTCTTGCTGATGAGATCAACCGTTTTGGCAATATAGCACTCAACAACAATCAGTACTTGCGTGTGCTCAAGCGTCATTCCTGGAAAGGACTCCGGAAATTCAACTCTGTGAAAGGTCTTCGTAAAGATCGCATCTACAAAGAGTATCCGTACCTCGAGCGACACTTTTCACGTGATGACTCAGTGGACCGCCCGAATCAGAAGATCCCTCCCCTGCACAAGATTGATGAAGTGTTCTTCGTCAACGAGCATGAACCCATCCGGCCAGATACCGTCTCAGAGAATGATTCCATCACCTCAAAGGACGACGACGGCCTTGACGACAGCGACCTCGACATCAATCTCATCACACAGGCTCGCCACGAAGCTCTTCCAACGTCTTCTTCCGAAGAAGAATCCTCAGGCGACCAGTCTTCCTCGGATGAGTCTTCGTCGAGCTCTGCTTCGTCGGGTTCTCAGGGTGCTGATGCTGCGTAATAGTTCTCTCGAACCTCTTCTCAACCTTTTGTCCAATCATTGACAAAAAGGGGGAGAATGAGGGCATCGATGAGTTAGTTTTGCATCGGGGAAAGGGTTCTTGTTTTCTGCTATTTTGCTTCGTTTGGTTAAGTTACAACAAACATTCCATTTTATTCGATTGGGTTGTAACTTAAGTTTTACTTCAGTCATGCTACTCCTGTGCTACACTTAAAGTTTTAATAACCCCCTTTGCTTGCAAGTATTGCTTCGTATCTTCTATCTTGCAGGTGGTTAGTATATTTCACAGGTCATTGGAAGCAATTGCATACTTTCCTGGATATATATCTTAAATGCAATTGTTTTCGCTAAGATATTTTGTTTTGCTCTCCACCGAAGAAAAATATCTCAAGCATTAACTTCGATTGTATAAATCTTCGATGCTTGTATTCAGGGGGAGCCAAAAACTTCATATCTTAGAGTTTGTCCCATCCTTCACAAAAACTTCATATCTTAGAGTTTGTCCCATCCTTCACAAAAACTTCAATATCTTTTATCGATGCCTGTTTTGTCAAGAATAGTCCAAAAAGGGGGAGATTGTAAGAGCAAAGTTTTTCCCCCGTGTGTTTTGGATATTTTTGGACAAAACAGTAGAGGAACTAATAATTTTTTCTAGTATAAACAGTTGCATAGGTTCCTGAAGGACAAGTCAAGTGATAAAGCTTCAGTGAAGGCTTTCAAGTTATCGATGCATTACCCTCGGAGTGAAGCTTAATCACGAAGGTTGACCCCCAAAATGAAGGTGCCCTGAAGCTCTACTCATTGAAGGAAATGAAGAAGACGGCGCAAGACTTATATGTTTTTGTGTAGTTCTTTTTCTGTTCCTTGAGTCATAGGACAAACCGTACTATCAAGAGGGGTATTTAGTTTTTGGACATCGTAGTCATTGAGAAATGCTCAGATCAAATCCAGACCAAGTGAGAAGCCTGAGTGAAGAAATCTCATGTGCACTAAGTTAAGCTTCGGTAGCAAAGACTTCGTTCTTTGGCTTCAGAAGCAGAACTAAGTCCGTGAGTCAGCTTTACTTGTTCCTCAAGTAAAGTTGCGCATTGATGACAAATCCGACCGTTGTGGACACGTGTCAAGCTGTCACCTCGGGTCATTTTGGTCATTCCGCACCTCGGGATCGCCAACTATAAATACGCCGCCCCCTCCTGCATTTACGGGTGGCTGCTCTGAGATCATTCCACGAGAGACTGAAGAGAGCACCCCAAAACCCCACCGAAGCAAAACCCAAAATCCAGATACTTTAACCTAAGTCCCATTGATCTGAGTAGATTCGAGATGACTTAGGTGAAAGCTTGCTAGCCTTTTTATCTTGGAGAACAGCAATTCTCCTAGACGGTTAGAGAGTTGTTCTTCAGAGAGCGAAGAGTAATTGTCGCCTCGAAGTTCAGTTTGTCAAAGGTTTCGGTGATTTCCTCAATAATCAACCACGAGTGAAGAACTGATCAAGCTCAAGGAGTTTGATGAAGTGGAGCAACGGACGGAGAGAGATTTGCTCCAGGTGTTCAATCACCAGTCCCTCCAACCAGACGTAGCGCTTTGCAGAGCGTGAACTGGTCGAACAAACATCGTCGAGTCCCAGTTCGTTTTAATTAAAGCATTTACCTTCAGTATTGCATTTGCTTCACTGTTATGCTTCAATGTGTTTGGTTTCGCTGCATTTAGTTTCACTTCCAGTTATTCCTCGCTATTCCGCACTGCTTATGCTTCACTTCAATAGTTTCAGTAGAAAATTTTGAACTGATCATTCACCCCCTCCCCCTCTGATCACATACTTGGACTTTCATCAGCGATAGAGCAAAAGACAAGCTTTGGGATAAGGTCATATCATATTTCACCCTACCAGATTATTTGACACCAGAAGTTGTGGACAAAGTCAAGCATGGTTCTCTTAGGAAGATGGCCACGCAATTCCAAATTTGGAATATAAAGACATGGGAGAAATACGTCGCTAATGATAAGAAGACTCCAATTTTCACTAGAGCACTAGAAAAGGTAGAAGCTCACTGGGATAAATTTGTGGAGTACAAGGAATCAGAAGAGGCTAAACGTCGGTCGGAAATAAACAAGAAGAATACTGAGAAAAAAGAGATTTTCCATACCATGGAGATAGGTGGCTACAAGTCGGCGGCGCCTAAGTGGGATGCATTTGAGAAGAAACTGCTTGATGCAGGGGTCACTTGATACGTCCAAAACGTATCTATAATTTCTGCTTGCTCCATGCATGTTTTGTGTGATATTTCTATGATCTAGATACACTTTCATATACTTTCGATCATATTTGGACTAACCTATTAACTCAGTGCACCCCAGTGCTAGTTCCTGTTTTCTGCTGTTTTTCTATTTCAGTTTTCCCCCATATAAAAAGTACCAGAAAAATTCGGGAAAATTCAGATAAAAAATCAGCGTGAAGGAAGCTTTGCGAAGAGGCCGGGACGGGCCAGAGGGGAGCCAGGGGGCCCAGGAGGCCACCCGGTGCGGCCCCACCCCTGGACGCGCCAGGGGGGTGCCTGGGGCCCCTGGTCCACCTCTGGCTGCCCCCCTTCGCCTATTTATTCTCCATCACGGGGAAACTCCAAAGACAGAACCCTATTTCGCAAACTCGCTTCTGTTCCGCCGCCGCGCTTCCGAGATCGGGAGCACCAGAAGACCTCTTCCCGGCACCCTGCCGGAGGGAGGATTGACCTCCGGGAGTCTCCTCTCCACCATGGATGCTCCCTGGATGTCTTGTGAGTAGTTTTCCTTGGACCATGGGTCCGTGATCAGTAGCTATGTGATGCTCTCCTCCTGTGACGCCCCCAAAATCAATCCGTGTACAGTAATCATACACGCAGGGTATACGACTGAGATTAGGGTGCCACGGTGAGAATATCATAGCACAACACTAAACACAAAAAGATAAACCAATATGTTACAATACCAGGGATCACGAGGATCCGAATACATAAGTTATACAATCATAATATCTGAGTACAAACATAGTTAGTAAAGTTTTGCCTTAAGAAGGCTAGCATAAATAGCATCAGAGATACAGATCGAAAAGGCGAGGCCTCCTGCCTGGGATCCACCGAACTACTCCTGGTCAACGGGGAACTCGACGTCGTAGTAGTCGCCTCCGGGGTACTCCTGCTCCTGGGCTCCAACGTCGACTGCAGCGGCCGATCAGGCAAAACGAAAAGGGGAAATAAAGCAAAGGTGAGTATCTAGCATACACGCGAGTCTTACGTCCGCTACTAAGCATTTATGCATGTATCAAATGGAAAGGGGAGGCTATATATAGTGGACTGCAAGATAGAAATCAGAATAAGGGTAAGAAGCTAGGCCTAACGAAGACTAGCATCTTCCGACGAGTCTTGCAGCATGAGAAGAGAATAGCCAACAGTTCAATGAAAGCATAAAGTAACAATGCAGCAGAAGTTGCTGCATTTATATAACAATTAACCATGCCTCAGAGAATCCCTCCTCGACTTCCCTGCGAGGAAGAACACCCGGAACCAATCAGTTTAGTAGTAGTAGTTTGTAGTAGTAGAGTCTGGCTTCAGCATAAAGCGTCCTGTTACCGTGGACATGGCTATCCGAATAGATTATCATCCCTGCAGGGGCTGCACTACTGTTACCCTACACGCTAGGATCTCCAGGGTGGCGTACACCTTGTTAGGGAATGCTCCACCGAGGCTATCCGATACGCCGAAGTCCATCCTTCGAGCTCAACAGAGAGGCCATCCGCCGGTCTAAATCCTAAGTACAAAGGAACTTTGGACCCCTGTCCTTTGTACTCCTGCACGATACGCGACTGGCCGGTGAAGCAGACCCACTTCCCACTACCGGAGTAAGAGGTCCAAGCCCGGCAATCAGCCCGAGGTAAAGCTGACGTCTGAAGAGCCCTCGAACGAGGTCACAACGCAGAGGGCCCACACCGTAATCCCACTCAGAGATAGTGCGTAAAGGGCACGACGACCCACTCAAGTCATCCACCTGACCCATTAAGCATTTTAATTATTATCTATCGGAACAACAGTTATCGTTGTCCTTATTTAGGTGAGCCGCGGACAACGACATCAGCCAGGTCCACCCCCATTACCAGAGCCACTGGCCGCCTGCCCTGTCGTCCCACCAACTCGTGCGGCTACGAACAAGGTGAACCGTCTCCTTACCTTGTCTCGCGTTTGCTCTTGGAAGAGCTCGACTTTCGTACAATAGGATATCTGTCGGCCACGAACAGTACCAGGCCCGCCGCACACCGGTGGAATACACCTGGCCTGTCGTTCCTCAACAATACCCTGCGCGGGCACCGTGGGGTCACCCGACTCCTTACCTTTAAGGACACCTGTGGATCAGTACCCTAGGCCTGCTATACAAAGTCAGCCTCGAGTGGAGTACAAGGATTACTCCTCGATAGCTCACACTTGAGGTGGCTCGGTAGAACCGGGGTAGGGACCTGTATCGGTGTCTGCTCTGAACCGTACCTGTAGCAGTTTATAATGTATCGTTTCCACGATCACTCCCAGAGTGATCACGGCCCGCTATCTAATCCTATTGACTAACAAGGCGCAGGGCTAACTGCTGATTATAAGACATATATATAGAGCAGCATAGGATAGCGGAAAGTAATTAAGGGGTGACAATGATACGCTATGCAGTTGAATAGGATTGTAACGTAGCAGCAGCAGTAACAATGCCTAGTGCAAGAATAGTACGGAAAGATAGGCGATATCTGGGGAAGAGAATGGCTCTGCTTGCCTGGAAGCTCGATGGTAGGGGTAGGGTTGTCGACGAAGTAGTCGTACCGGAGATTAAGGAGGGAGGAAACAGTAAATATAAAGCAAACATAAGCAAACAGACACATGACAAGACAGATGAAACGTTATCTGTGCTCTAACGTTGTACGATGTAATATGCTCGGAGCGGGAATTCATCCGGGGATGAACTGCCAGCTCCGGGTGATTACTGGACAGGGTGTCCGAAGGGGGACATATCATGCCGGAGGTGTCGTGGACATCCGACACACGTGTGGGTGGTGTATCCGGGTTAGTTGATCTATTCCGAACAACTTTCGTGTTCGGAATAAATTTATCCGGAGAGTTTTACGGTATCGAGCAATTATCGGACAAACGGCCCGAAGGGGGGGATGTCGATGTTCGTTGTGTTAGAGGGGGGTGATTGACATACAGATAGCGTATTTGTATTCGTTATATTTTTCTGATCAATTTTCATGTATAAAGTTTTTGAATCTGAGTTACGGTTTAAAAGATATTAAATTTATACGTTTAATTCAATTTAAAATATTTACCAAATTATTTTCTATTTCTTTTATCATTTACTTAATATTAAATAATTATCATTTTAATACTGACCAGTGGGTCCCACTGGTCAGTGGCATATTTTAATAAAACAATTTAATTAATCTAATCATTTTATTAGCTAATTAACAGGTGGGGGACCCACATGTCAACCATCTAGTTAACTAACAAGTTTAATTAGATTAACTTAAACAAGTCTAACAGGGGGGCCACATGTCATTGGGAGGGGGTTTACTTATTCTATTTTTTTCAGGGGGAATTAGCCCCTCCTAATCTAATTAGTGAGGGGAGGGCCCTCACGCCAGTGGGGATTAGCCCCGTGGCTTAACCTAGCCGTGGCCAGGGGCACACCGGCGACGAGGCCACGGTGGCGAGGCGCTCCGGCGAAGGGAGCCGTGGCGGGGTGGCCACGCGCGGGCGAGCGCGCACCTGGGCGCGGCCAGGCCACCAGGGGAGCACCGCAGTACTCGCGAGGCGAGTTCAGGAACGCCATGGCCATGGCGAACCGGCGTAGGAGCGCAGCGGGAAGAAGGGCTCCGGCGACCAAATCGCAAGGGGGGTTGGGGAGGAAACGAGCGAAGGCTCACATTGAGTGCTGGGTCGGGGTCTGGGAGTCCTGGGTGCGGCGATGGCGATGTATTCGTCACCGTCGGCCGGTGACGGTGGCGGAGAAGAAGGGTCTGATTCGCGCGCAGTAGAGCCTCCCGGCGACGATTGCTTCTGCACGGGGGTGGGGGGGGAAGAGGTCGATGGCGAGGCGGGTGGAAAGCTCCAAACGGTGGATGGAGGACGTTGGCCACGCGGGCCGCGGCGGCGTGCGAACGGAGGCGACGGGCGGCGACGGGTTCGAGCGGGGAAGGGACAACGCGAGGAGGGAGGAGATCTGGGGGGTTAGGGTTAGGTCAAGGGGCACGGGGGGGGGGGGGGATGCTCCGCACTTGTAGGCCGCCGGAGGGCTCGCCGATGACCGGCACGGCTATGGGGGGGGGGCTCGATGGCACCGGCCGATGTCCTCCACGGGGGGGTGCGTGAACAGGGGAGGGAGATGACCCCCCCCCCCCCCCGGGGTGGGTTGTGCTGGATTCGGTGGGGGGTTTGGGGAATGGGCTGGTGGTGGCCCAGTAGGGTAGGGGTAGGTTAGATCTTCTTTTAAATTGTTTTCTCTTTTCTTTTCTTTTTCTGTTTAATTTCTTTTGCATTTCTTTTATAGTCTTAGGCATTTTGTAAAATATGGGAGGTGTCCCATATTTATTGTTACACCATATATTACTGCCACAAAAAGATTGGGAAATAATAAAAGTTATTTAATATTTCAATTAAATATTAAATGATTTAAATAGGGTTTTTGGCCACTCTTTTGATTTGTTTAGAATTATTTAGAGATTAATAAAATCTCCAACTTGGTGATACATGCTCCACCGAATATTAGTGATTTAATAAAAATGGGAGCACAATTTTTGGACGATGTTTTATTTTGCACATTGTTTTAATATTCCACCAAAGGCAATTGGTTTGATTTCAATTGAAAGGCAATTTGAATTGAGCTTGGTATTGCTTTGATTCCACATGACCAAGGTACATGATCACATTGCATTCAACAATAGCAAAGGAAAATCAAGTTTGACTTGGACCAGTTGATCAAACAAAAATTTGAACAGTAGTGAGGAACAGTAATGGTGATTACTGTTCACTGACAGCGAGGGTGTTACAAATCTCCCCCACTACAAGAATTCTCGTCCGAGAATTTAAGTGGTAGCGAGGAAAAGATCGGGGTATTCATCACGAAGACGATCTTCACGTTCCCAGGTGGCTTCATCTTCAGAATGATTCGACCACTAAACTTTGAGGAATTTGACGGTCTTGTTGCGGGTTCAACGTTCAGACTGATCGAGAATGCGGCTCGGATGTTCTTAATAAGTCAAGTCTTGTTGCAGCTCGATCATATCATGTTCCACTTCTCGAATAGGGTCTTTGAAGCAGCGTCGGAGTTGCGACACGTGAAAAACATCGTGGACTTGAGAGAGGTTCGGCGGAAATTCCAATCGGTATGCCACGGGTCCACTCTTGGAAAGGATACGGAACGGGCCGATGTTGCGAGGAGATAACTTGCCTTTGATCCCGAAGCGGTGAGTGCCTCTCATGGGAGTGACACGGAGGTACTCGTATTCACAAGTTTGATAGACCATTTCCTTGTGCTTGCGGTCATAGTTGCTTTTCCGGCGGGACTGAGCAGCTTTCAGATGTTCACGGATAACGCGAACCTGATCTTCTATGTGCTGTATAATGTCTGGACCAACGAGAGTTTGTTCTCCAGTTTCTGACCAATTCAGAGGGGTTCGACACTTACGTCCATAAAGAACTTCAAAGGGTGCCATCTTCAGACTAGCTTGATAGCTATTGTTATACGAGAATTCAGCAAATGGAAGAGATTCCTCCCATTTCTTACCGAATGAGATGACACAAGCTTGAAGCATATCTTCAAGCACTTGATTAACTCGTTCGACTTGTCCTTGCGACTAGGGGTGATAAGCGGTGCTGAAATTCAGGTGAGTGCCCATAGCTTCTTGGAAACTATCCCAAAATCTTGAGGTGAAAATGCTACCACGGTCTGAACTGATCTCCAACGGAATGCCATGGAGGGACACAATTCTGGAAACATACAAGTTTGCCAACTGACTAGCAGAGATAGTCTCCTTGACAGGCAGAAAATGAGCAACCTTAGAGAATCGGTCAATGACGACAAAGATCGCATCATGACCCTTCTGTGATCGCGGAAAACCGGTGACGAAGTCCATTTCAATCTTGTCTCATTTCCATTCAGGAATAGAAAGTGGTTGCAGAGTTCCAGCAGGTCTTTGATGTTCTGCTTTGACGCGACGGCAAACGTCACACTCATCAACATAACGAGCAATGTCCTGCTTCATGCTAGACCACCAGTACCTGATGACGGGAAAATGGCGGCGTAGGGAAAATACGTGTCCGCGTCATTAATACAGAGTGAATATATTTAAAAATGCATACATGCGTAAATAAAAGGGATATCAAACATTGCGAGTACATTATTTCCAGAACTTTTACATTTACATAAAAATTCCGTTAATTACATCTCCGAAGAGAAAACCCCTGATTAAGAATTCCAACATTTCTATTACATAGGATTACATCATATGACTATTACAAAATATGAAATAAAACTAAGACGTCCTCCTCGCTATCGTCGACGCCGACGTACTTGAGGGAGCATTTTAGTCTTCTTTGAATTATGATCTCATTTGATGGCATTATTTTAGCCTATATGTCAAATCTTGCGCGTGCACTAGTATTAAAAATACATGGGGAATGCATGCATCAATTTAATCCGCTTATATCAGGAAACATATTGTTTGTGTATTTATCTTTGGAGCAGATTTTTGGATTATTTGCGCACTATATGGGTATGCATATTTTGATATCTCACTTGGATTACTACCAGCATCATGTAGCACCAGTATGGTACACACCTGTAGCGTAAACAAGAGACTCTTTTGTTATGAGATGATTTTATAATCTTTGACTTAGCCTATAATATGATGCAAAGCATATTTTTATTATGATTGATTTCACTTGTATTAATACTAACACCGCGTAGCGAATGACGCCGACGGGCAGCATAACCAAGATGAAGATTTATTTTCTTCATATTTGTATTACTACTAGCGAGACATAAAATGCCCGTAGCGTAACCGAACAAGAAGTGTATAAATTTTATTGTATATGATGGAGCTCTTTGATTTGTACCCAAGGCCAAACCAAAGATTAAACATGCATTTTAGAGCAATATACTTAGTCTGTACCACAATGGCCAGACTAAGTGCATAAATTTTAGTATATATGATGAAGCTCTTTGATTTGTACCCAAGGCCAAACCAAAGACTGAACATGCATCTTAGCAGATTTTTGAAGGCTCCTTGGCTTGTACCTATGGCCAAACCAAGGATTGAACATGCATTTTAGGAGACTGTTTTGAGACCCCTTGGCTTGTACCTATGACCAAACCAAGGATTAAACATGCTTTTCTGGCAGATTTTTGGAGACTCATTGGCTTGTACCTATGGCCAAACCAAGGATTGAACATGCATTTTGGCAGATTTTGGAGATTCCTTGGCTTGTACCTATGGCCAAACCAAGGATTGAACATGCATTTTGGCAGATTTTTATAGATTCCTTGGCTTGTACCTATGGCCAAACCAAGGATTGTAGGAGAAGATATAGATAGATGCTCTTTGGTTTGTACCCATGGCCAAACCAAAGGTTAGGGAAAAGCCATGAATCCCACCTTCTCACCCTCTATAGGCAGAACTCCTTCTCTTTCCTTCTTCCTTTGTGTGCTTGTATGTCTTGATGAAGTGTTTGATGTGGTATATTAGTGGTTTCCAGCGGCAGCGTACTGATGTACAGCAGCGGCCAGGGGAAAATGAACAGCGATCCGGGAGCGGGGGAGTATGAGCAGCGCTTCAAGGGAAAAATATGAGCAGGAGGGTAATGAGCGGGTGAATGGATCCGGGCGCGTGAGGAGCCAGCCGGGCTATTTATAGGGAGTCAGGGGCTGTGCAGCGGTGAGACGCCCGCGCCCACGTCCTCGATCGTGGGATCGTGTGTGAGGTCGTGGGTTGGCTGCTTTTCCTTTGCTTTACATTTCTTTATTAATCACCTATTAATTCCATGCTAGTTCGACTGGCAAGCCAATGCACTACGTGATTAGCTGAAGTAGGTGATTGACGTACGTATGGGCCTTGATTGTACACACATGTATGCAGCAGCCTTGTAGATTACGGCCATGCACGCATGTACGTAGCCATTTGTTTGGCAACGGCTCATTAAACCTTAAGGTGTGGGTGTGCATGTTAATTATATTCTTTTTGCATGCAACTTAAGGTCTAGTATCATATGTGATATGAGATGAATATTTAAAGAAATACACCTGTATATATTTCATTTATGATATATTTTCTACTATCGCACCGGTATTTCATGTTGTCGACGGAATAAGGGTAACATTTAATGTGTCGCACGGTATTTCACCTTTTCAATTGGTATAGTCGATATTTTGGTAATATTAGTGCCGTCTATGATCATTTTACGTTAGCATTAGAAATCCGCCGCCGACCTTGTCGATGGTCATATTTTGATAATAGTGTCGCCCTTGGTTATTTTATGTTAGTATTAGAATCCCGCCGCCGATGATGGCGCGAATGCAAATCATGTGTCTTATGATTATTATTTCCTGCGAAAATATATATTTTGTATAGAGATGTATTTATATATTAATATTTTTATCTCCATTGAGTAGACCATTTTCAATGTCATTTACACGACATTTTGTTCTGGCCAAAATCGGCGTCAACAAATGCCCCTCGAGGTCTGGGTGTGAAAGGGTTTTTTTTCTTTTGCACCTAGAGCTCGAAACAAATTTTTTGGATTGGAGCGATAAGTACATCAGATTTTTTTGCTAGGTCTGTGATGTTATGTATCATGTTTTAAACTTGAGATCATGAAGCATTGGTGCATTTTTATTTGAATTTATGCTCGCATTTTTTGAAGCATAATTGAGTATAACTTCTTTGGAGTTTAACCACATGAGTCTTGGATCAAATTTAAGATTTTTTTTAAACATGCTTACAGTTTAGGTTCGTATAGAATTGGAGCATTTTTTATGCATGTAAAAGTATTTCACATGATGCTTATAGTTGTAGGCTCATATAGTATGGGTTCAAATTTTCACGCACCGCTTGTAGTTTAGGATCACATATTATTGATCACTATTTTTTTTAATCTAAGGTTATTGTCATGAGGTTAGTAATTTATTGTAGCGTTGTCTTTTCTGATATATCAAGCTAATAGTTTATACTCATATAGCTTGAAGTATTACATATTTTTTCTATACATGACGCTATTATCTCATATCAGTGAGGATGATAACTTGTAGTCATTTATCCTTTAAGTAATTCTTTTTTTTACGTGTGGCTAGTAGTTTATACTCATATAGCTTGGAGTGCTATTTTCTCGTATGGCTAAAAGTTTATACTCATATAGCTTGTAGTGTCTATTTACTTTGATTTATTTTTGCATCATGTGTCCATGATTTATATTCAACGACCAAAGGTTGTTTCATTCATTTGTTTCTTTTTGGAGGCTAGCTATTTATACTCAGCAGCCTCTGGTGGGTAACATTTAAGACACCGTTTCACATTAAACAACTTGGGATGAATAAAAAAAACATTGACGCCTTTTGATTATCTTTTCTACCCGTGACTAGCAGTTTATCCTCGTATGGCCCTTGAGTACCTTTGATGATGACTACTATTGTAGCTTCACAGTTTATACTCGTAAGTTGTTGGAGTTTTCTTTTTTCGGAGCCCCAATGTTATTCATGATGTTTTCCTGTGTGCCCCCAGTTTAAACTTTATACTCATGGAGTGGATTTTTTATTTATTGCGCTCCAGTTTATACTCGTGTAGCGATGGAGTACGTTTGATGACGATTTTTTATGAGCTTCACAGTTTATAATCGTAAATTGTTGGAGTTATATTTTATTTTGTTTTGCTTTTAGGAATAGTAGCGCTTTAGGAATTTTCCGTTTACCGGTGACGGCGAGTATTGACCATCAGGCGATATAATTTTGTATGCGCCGCTTGAATACACTTCTTTCACGACAAAAGGACCTTCCCATTTGGGTTCAAATTTCCCTTTCATTCGTCTTGTGATATTCATAGGGCGAATGACGGCGAGTATTAAGTCCCCTTGTTTAAATGACCTTCGTTTAACTCGCTTGTCGAAGGCTCGAGACATCCTTGCCTGATATGCCTCAAGATTTTGTAAGGCCTGAAGTCTTTTTTCCTTCAAGTCTTTCTAGTTCGTCGAGACGTATTTGTACTGATTCCTCTTCGGATATTTTCTCATGAGCAGCGACTCTTAAGGAAGTAATTTGTACTTCTAAAGGAAGAACTGCTTCTCCACCGAACACGAGGGAATACGGTGTCATTCCAGTCGGTGTTCGTGTCGTGGTTCTATATGCCCACAAGGCTTCGAGCAGTTTTTCATGCCATTCACGTTTATTTTTTGACACAATTTTCTTTAACAACTTGCATAGGGTTTTATTAAAAGCTTCCGCTTGTCCATTAGCTGCCGGATTATAAGCCGTAGAATAATGGTGATTTATTTTAAATTTTGAACATAGCTTATCCACATATTTATTTTTGAACGGAGTACCGTTGTCGGACATAATACGAGAGGGCACTCCAAAGCGATATATAATTTGTGTTCTTAAAAAATGCTCCACATTTTCTCCCTTATCCTCCTTTAATGGTATAAGCTCAGCCCATTTAGAGAAATAATCGGTGGCAGCCAGGATGAATTTGTGGCCTTTGGATGATGGTGGGTTAATAGGCCCAACTATATCCATTCCCCACATTTCAAATGGCCAAGCTATATTTGTTGCATGGAGTGCTTCATGTGGCTGATGTATAAAGTCAGCATGAATTTGACACTCATGGCATTTCTTTGCGAATTTAGTGGCATCATTAAACATTTTGGGCCAATAATAACCCAAACGTCTTAATTGATAATATAGTTTAGGACCAGATTGGTGCGAGCCACATATTCCGGCATGCACTTCATTCAATGCCTCCATAATTTCATTTCCAGCGAGGCAACGCAATAAGATACAATCATGGGAACGCCTATATATATAGTATGTCATTTATGCATGTATAATGAATTGATCTTTTGCGGATGCGAGATCTTTCACTAGCGTCCAAAGGTAAATATCCATGGAGTAAGTACTCTAGGAATGGTTCTCGCCAATTGCCTACCTCGATATCACATACGTCGGCTGTCATTACTGACGACATGATTGTTTCATCATCTTCTTCTTCTGCCAGTATTGGTAGGATTCTTCTTCACTCAACGTGGACATCCATTGTTTGAGGAAATGTTAGTGCCATACTAGCAGCTAAACTTGCTAAAGCATCAGCCTTGTCATTTTGACTTCTAACAATATGCTTAATATTTAGATCGACAAACATAGACATGAGAATTTTGGCTTTTCTAAAGTATGGCATTAGTTCTTCCTTCTTGACCATGTAGATTCCCAGTAATTGGTTAATTACCAACTGGGAGTCACCATAAACAACGAGTGAATCTAACCCCATATTCAAAGCTAGTTCCAGCCCGATGACCAAAGCCTCGTACTCGGCTGAATTATTTGACACCGCCGAGGTTAAAGTCAATGAGTACGGAATTATCCCTTTGCTTGGTGTAACAAAAACGACTCCCGCACCTGCCCCTGATTGTCGACATGCACCATCAAAATACATCTGCCATGTTGAGCTAACGACCGACGTGGTAAATACTTCCTGATCTGGCAAGTCATCATCGATTGGAAAATCGTCAGGTATTGGATGTGCAGCCAGAAAATTAGCTAAGGCCTGCCCCTTTACGGCTTTTTGTGGCACATACTTAATATCAAACTGTGACAATAACATTGCCCATTTTGCTAATCTTCCTAAAAGCACTATTTTATTAAGGATGTATCGAAGAGGATCGGCTCTCAAGACAAGGTGAACAGTATGTTCTAACATGTAGTGGCGTAGTTTTTGTGCCGCAAATACTAATGCTAAACATATTTTTTCCATGTCCGGATAATTGCACTCAGCCCCGACAAGGGTGCGACTAAGATAATACAAGGACATTTCTTTCCCCGCATCATTATTTTGTGCCAATAGAGCACCTAACGATGTAGACATGGCTGCTGTATATAGGATTAATGGTCGATCCTTAACCGGTGCTCCTAAAACAGGAGGATTTATCAGATATTTCTGAATTTCTAGGAACGCATTTTGGCATGCTTGATCCCATTCAAAAGGTATACCCTTTTTCATAAGATGCGAGAAAGGCTTGCATCGGCCAGATAGATTAGAGATAAACCTCCTGATATATACTAAATGGCCTTGAAAGCTTTTTAACTCATGTATATTTGTGGGCGGTGGCATTTTAACGATCGCCTGTATTTTACTTGGGTCGACCTGAATGCCATGCTTTGTAACTACAAAACCGAGAAATTTTCCGGAAGAAACTCCGAATGCACATTTCATTGGGTTCATTTTCAGATTATGTTGCCTGAGGCGCTCAAAAACCATTTCGAGATGTTTTAAGTGATCTCGTTCGCTCTTTGATTTTACAACTATGTCGTCGATATAACATTCGACAATCACATATAACAATCCATCTAAGATGATTGTCATGGCTCGTTGATATGTTGCTCCCGCATTTTTTAAACCGAAGGGCATAACTCTATAACAAAATATACCTTTAGGTGTGCGGAACGCCGTTAGCTCCTCATCTTCTGGTGCCATTTTTATTTAATTGTAACCGGAATAGCCATCCATAAAGGAAAATATTTCATGACCCATAGTAGCATCAACTAATATTTCTGAAATAGGTATTGGGAAATCATCTTTTGGAAATGCTATGTTCACATCCCTGAAATCTACACATACTCGAGTTTGGCCATTTTTCTTTTTAACAGGGACAATATTAGAGATCCATGTGGGATATTTGACTTCTCTAATCAACCCTGCGGCTATGAGTTTATCTACCTCAGCTTCTATTTTTGGAAGTAATTCCGGCCGATACTTTCTTTGTGCTTGTTTTACCGGTATGGCACCATTTTGTACGGCGAGGCGATGTACAGCTACTTTTGGATCTAGTCCATGCATTTCCTCATATATCCAGGCAAACACATCTCTATTTGCATACAAGAATTCATGATATTTTTTCTTATCTTCTACAGACAAATGTTTACTAATAAAAATTGGACGAGGGTCATCAGTCGTACCAATGTTTATTTCCTCCAAATCATCAATGGTACATTGGTTGCCATCTTCCATTTGGGGAGATACTTCTGCCATATCCATATATTCAGCCGAAGCCATACAAACTTCATATCCTAATCCATGCTTCTTTACTTTTAAAACACGGTCTTCATGTAGAGCTTCAAGTTGTTCTTGCGACAAAGCTTTTTCGAATGGTGCAAGTTGCCCCCGCCCTTCACACAAAGACGGGCCGTTGGAGACATCATATCCCATTTTCTGCATCATATACAAAACCCTGTTATCATACAACGAAATAGGCAATGAATTATCATCTTTATTTGACAAGGTAATTTTCCCCACATTGTCACTTTTAATTTTCTTATACTGATGTGACTCCTTAGCTTGTTAAATTTTGTGTTGAACCAAATGAGTTAGAGGTATAGGTAATTTTGTACCTTTTTTAACGAGCGACTTATTCACAGCGCGAAATATTGGGTCGCCCTTCTTTCTCTGATTAGTTGGTATATACTGATAGACTTTCTGAGCCGATGAAGATTCTGCAATATCTTCCCCTATAAGATCTGATTCGGGTACTAAGATTGGCTTTGGCTTGACTATTTTCTCAAGAGGCTCAAAGTAAAATTTTGCATCGGCATAGAAGGATTCAGCAACCGTGAACGGCCTCTTATCTGCAAATATTCTTATTGTTTCTCCAGACTGCTCCCTGTACTTAATACACTGATGGAGTGTAGATGGTACAATCTGATTATCATGCAACCATGGTCGACCCAACAAAGCGTTGTATGAGGTAGCTGCATTAATTACATGGAACGACACATTTGTGCATAATTTCTCCAATTTTAGAGACAGAGATATGGTGCCCATGGCCTCTTGACCCGATTGATTAAAACCATGAATGACAACATTTGATTGGCTCAAATCTCTGCTGGAATATCCTATTCTTTTCAGAGTTCGTAGAGGTAGCAAGTTTATAGCCGATCCACCATCTACCATTATACGATTTATTGGCAAGTCATCAATCTCACCAAACATAAGCAGAGGCCTGTTGTGCTTTTTTGAACCTAACAGCCTATCGTCATCACTCAATGTAATGTTCAATACATCATTTAGTTCAGTTTCAATTTGTGAAACTTCCACTCGATAATCTTCTGGGAACGACAATGCCGTAACCAAAGCTTTGCACAAATCAGAAGAAAGAGACAGAGCATCATACACCGAAAGCATAGATGGTATTTTCTTCAAGTGTGAAATTACATCATATTTGACCGACATCTTAACAGTAGGGTTAGTCGTTTCATTCACAACTACATCTTTGCTTCTAGGCTCCCTTCTAGGTGGAGGATGTGGGTCAGCTAGTTGGCGACCTGATCTAAGATGGACTTGATCCACCTCGGGCGCTTCTTCTTCAGGGAAGTGAAGAGACTCGCTATCATCCTCGAAAACACCAATGGCCAGAACATCAAATTCTTGGGGAAGTCCTTTTAAACGCTTCGCCAAGCTCTCTCATATTCCCGGCTTGGAGCGCGAAACATTTGTTTCTTCTTTCACTTGATGCTGGACACCGGGTCCAGTTCGCCGCCGTCCTCGATCTTGCGATCCACGGGAGTTGATGGCGTGTAATCCTCCACGCTGGTGGAGAGTGTCTCTTTCGAGCTGACATCTACATCGCCTTTCATATCTAGAGTGTTGTTCAACTCCTGGTAACATCATAGGATTAAACTTGCCATCCGATATCAACATATTTTTATTGTAAGCTGGTCTCATGTTTGAGGAGGCACAACTCACCATATCATCTTGGAGGGTAGCCACATTTTCCGCAGCAACCTTTTTTCCTTTCTTTAGACTTTTAAGGAGGTCTGCATCGATTGTCCCTTCATCTATCAATTTCTGAATAATGTTCTTTATCACAAAACAGTCTTTGAGCGTATGGCCCAAAATGCGATGGTAGTGACAGAAGTTTGGATCATTAGACTTGTTAGCTTCTTCCGGTCTCTTTGAATTTGGAAGCTCAATAAGCTTAAGCTGAAGTAGACCAGTAAACAAGTCACCAATTTCTTCAACAGGGAATGAATATTCTCTGTTTTGTCGCTCAGTAAGGGTTGGCCTCCTATGAGCTGGTGCGCCTGCACGATCCGTATGTCTTGCGGCAGGTGCACCGGACTGAAACTGTGGTTTCATTGTTGTTTCCATAACTTGAGTGGGTTTTGGCTTGATGGGCAGCTTATCACGCTGACCACTCTTCTCAACCGGCTTGTAGACTGTCTTTGTACGACGAGCCACAAGCTGATTCTAATTCTCAATGTCGGTGGCTTTCGAGGCCAACTCTTCAAATGTAACAGGCCGTACACCCTGTAGATACATAGCCATGTCAGGACGGAGATTATTCATGCACATACGTACGGCTTCAGGTTCCTTGATTGGTTGCGGACAGTGGAGGCTTAAGTTCCTCCATCTGTTAATAAAGTCCGCAGCCTTCTCATTCATTCCTTGCTCTGTCTGTGTGAACTCCGTGATGCCAACCGTTCTCTGAGTGCTATAAAATTGCTCGAGAAAAGCGTCCTGCATCTTCTCCCATGTTTTTATGGAACTCGGTGGCAACTTGCTATACCAGGTGAAAGCAGGTCCTGACAATGTTTGCACAAACTGCCGTAGAAGCAATGCGCCATTTTGGGCCGTATCTTGACATGCCGCCAAGAAGTGCGCGACATGCTCATGTGGAGATCCACCTCCACTGAATTTGCTGAATTGTGGCTGTCTATAATTGGCCGGAAATGGAATAAGGTCGACATCCGGCGGGTACGGCTTAACGTACCCTGGTCGCATGGAGTAATGAGTCTGCATATACTGAGCCTTCACTCCTTCATCTATCATCTTTTGAATGGCTTCAAGATTAACTCCCGGGCCTGTTGGATCATTGTTACGGCCACTAGAAGCATTCCTCTCAGCTTCAAAATTTGTATTGTTTGGCATGCGACTGCGCAAAGCAACCAACTCTTCTTCTTTCTGTTGAAGTGCAGCCGTAAGTTGTGCTAGCTGCTCATCAACTGAACGACTTGCATTTTCCGTGAGAACCTGCTCCACACGGGTTGTATCGCCATGATGCTGCTGTTCTTCATGAGATTTTAGCTCATTCTCGGAACCGGGTTCAGAAGCATCGTATAGAGGATTATGAGACTCTACACAATTTGAGTCTTGCTCATCGTTACTAGAATCTTTTTGACTACGAGTCACAGGACGATGACCTGGTACAACATTTCCTCTAGCTTTCTTTCTCTTGAAATGTATTGAAGTTGACGACGTGTGACGCCCCCAAAATCAGACCGTGTACAGTAATCATACACGCAAGGTACACGATCGAGATCAGGGACTCACGATGAGATATCACAACACAACTCTACAAATAAAATAATACAAGTTGTTTAATACAAGCCAGGGGCCACGAGGGCTCGAATACAATAGCTCGAGAGCACAAAGTCAGCGGAAGAAAATAGTATCTGAGTACAGACACAAGGATACAAGGTTGCCTTAAGAAGGCTAGCACAAATAACAAAAAATCGAAAAGGCGAGGCCTCGTTCCTGGGAACCTCCAAACTACTCCTGGTCAAAGGGGAACTCGACGTCGTAGAAGGCATCGGGGATCTTCACGTTGCAGTGGTCGACGTCGGGGATCTCCTACTCCTGGACTCCAACGTCGACTGCAGCGGCCGATCAGGCAAAACAGTAAAGGAAATAGAGCAGGGTGAGTATCTAGTATACCCGCGAGACTTACGTCCGCTACTAAGCATTATGCATTGTATCAACGGAAAGAAGAGGCTGTATATAGTGGACTGAAAGATAGAAAGCAGAATAAGGATGAGAAGCTAGGCCTATCGAAGACTAGCATCTTCCGACGATGTCTTGCAGCATGAGGTAAGAATCAGCCAACAGTTTATATAAAACAATAAAGTAACAATGTAGCAGAAGTTGCTGCAACATTGTATAATATAAGTTGTAAAGTTTAATAATAACA
The DNA here is from genome assembly GCA_950022295.1 of Bromus sterilis. Lineage (NCBI taxonomy): Eukaryota > Viridiplantae > Streptophyta > Magnoliopsida > Poales > Poaceae > Bromus > Bromus sterilis. The sequence goes on along the minus strand of OX465596.1, from coordinate 148,254,536 downwards.
ATGCCTCCGAGTTCCCTTCCTCGACTCCCTGCGAGGAAGAAGACCCGAAACCATACAGTTTAATAATAATAGTTTCTGGTGGTAAGATCCAGCTTCAGCATAAAGCGTCCTGTTACCGTGGACACGGCTATTCGAATAGATTAATCTTCCCTGCAGGGGTGCACTGGCGTGACTCTACGACGCTCGGATCTCCAGGGTGGCGGGAACCTTGTTAGGGAACGCTCCACCAAAGCTATCCGACACAAATTAGCCCATCCTTCGGCAATCAACAGAGAGGTCATCCGCCGGACTATATCCTATGTACGCCGGGCTTTGGACCCTAACCCGAACGTACTCCTGCACGGTGCGTGACTGGCCGGTGAAGCAAAATCAAAGCAAATACAAATACACCGCTCGAGCAAGAGAAGACAACACCACTTCCCGGCAATCAGCCCGCGGTACTACTGACGTCTGAAGACCCTCCAACGACACTACCATGCAGGGGAGCCCACACTCCTCGTCCAACGTGTAGGTAGTGCGTACAAGCCAAAAGGCTACTCAAGACATCCGCCGAACCATTTAACATTTTAATTAACCTGCGTGACAACCGTTATCGTTGCCTCGACTTAACCGACCCACAGTCAGGACCACCAGTACATCGGTGCCTGCCCTGTCGTCCCACCAAGTCACTGCGTTTGCTCTTGGTAGAGCTCCACTTTCGTGGTTTCGTAACTCTCGTGAGATACGAGCAGGGGCCAAGCACGCCAGTAACGATGGTCGTACCCTCCCTGTCGTTCCCGACGATATACCGCTCGCGGGCACCGTTCGGTCGCCCGACTTCTTACCTTTAAGGACAACTGCTGTCCAGGACCCTATGGCGGCAAGACAAAGTCAGCCTCGAGTGGAGTACAAGGATTACCCCTGGAGCTTACACTTGAGGTGACTAGGCATAACCCAGATAGGGGCCTTTGGCGGTGTCTGCTTGGTACCGTACCTGTGCAGTTGTATATATTGTATCCGTGTTCACTCCCCTGAGTGATCACGTCCCGCTATCTAGTCCTACCTAACAATGCGCAGGGTTCACTTCTGAATATATGCATAATTATAATAGGCAGCATAGGATAAGAAAGGTACATCAAGGGGCGACAAAATCAGGCTATGCAATTGAATAGGATTGTAATCGTAGCAGCAGCAGTAACCATGCCTAGTGCAAGAAAGTACGGAAAAGGTAGGCGATATCTGGGGAAGAGAATGGCTCTGCTTGCCTGGTAGCTCGACAGTAGCGGTACGGTCGTCGACGAAGTAGTCGTACTCAGCATCGGTGTAGTCGACGGCAGTAGCGGGGTCTACCGGAGATGAAGGGGGGGGGGAAGAAACAATAAATACACAACAATAATAGCAATACAAATGCAAGAAATAACAGATGAATTGTAAACGGGGTTCTAACGCAGTACGATGCACGATACTCGGAGCGGAAATTCATCCGGGGATGAACTGTCAGCTCCGGGTGATTAACGGACAGTGTGATCGGAGGGGGGGGGAGGGATCAAGCCGGAGGTGTCGTGGGTACCGGACAAACATAAGGGGGCTGTATCCGTGCTAGTTGATCTATTCCGAGAAACATTCGTGTTCGGAATAAATTCATCCGGGTACTCTAACAGTACCGGACAGTTTATCGGACAGACGGTCCGAAGGGGGGTGGTTCGATGTTCGTTGTGTTAGGGGGGTGTGGTGAGGGTATGGATAGCGTATTCTTATTCGTTGTATTTTTCTGATCAATTTTTATGTATAAAGTTTTTCGATCCGATATACAGATTAAAAGATATTGATTTTATAAGTTTAATCAATTAAAAAAATCCTTTTCAATAATTTCTTTGATTATTTTAGTAACATTATCCAGAACAGTGTTGACTGGTCAAACCTGACCAGTGGGACCCACTGGTCAGCCTCACACTGCTAATTAAACTATTAATTAAATTTAATTAATCACTGGGCCCACATGTCAGTGGCATATTTATTTAACTAAACAATTTAATTCATAGGTAATTATGTTAATGGCCTAGGGCCCAGTGTTCAGTGAGTTAGGGGGTTGTTAGTTTATACTAACCAAATGATTAGCCAGGGGGTTAGCGCTAAACAACCCGGGGGGCCCACATGTCGGGGGGGTTAAGCCCACCGGTTTAGCTCGTGTGTGACCACGTCGCGCACGCCGGCGGCGAACCATGGACGGCGGCGCGCGAGGGGGCTGCTGTGGGGGAGGTAGGGATGCGCGAGGGAGAAGCAGGGGCGCCAGGCGCACACGCGGGCGGGCGGAGCCGCGCCAGCCTACAGAGGAGCTCGAGCTCCGGCGGCAAATGGCGGCCATGGCCACAAGGTCGACGGCGAAGGAGCTACGGCGACCAATTTCAAGCGGGGAACAGGGGGAATCGAGGCGGAGCTCACCAAGAGCACGATGGGGATGGCAGCGGGCGCGGAGGAGTGCAGACGGCGACGAATTTGCGGTTGTGGCGCGGCGGCCGGCGGAAGAAGAACGACTCGATGGGCGACCTCCAGGGCGCCCCATATTCGATTGCGAGCGGCCGACGACGAAGTCAAGCGTGGCCAAGCTCCTGGACAGGCCGGGGCGGGCTGTGGTGGCCGTTGGCCATGTAGGCTGCGGCGCCGCGGCCACCGCTCTGACGGTCGACGCGCACGCATGGGAGACAGAGCGCGAAGGGGGAAGGGAAGGGGAAAAAGTGCGACGGCTAGGGTTTCCAGGGCGAGAGGGGGCAGGGGGGGTGGGAACTTATCCCCACGGCGATGGCGCGATGGTCGCCACGCCGTGGCCGGCGCCATGGATGGCTGCCACGCCATGGCATGAACAGGGAGGGAGAAGGGTTGGTGGGAGTGGGCCGGCCCAGTGGGAGGGGTGGGATGGTTGGGCCTTTGCCCTGGGGGAAAAAATAGACGTTTTCTTCTTATTTCTTTTTCTGTTTTTCTTTTATGTTTATATTTTTTTTGGGCATCAAATCATTTTATAAAATGTGGGACTTTGCTCCATAATTACATTTGCAATTTAGTATACTTCTATAAAAAGTTTGGGATTCATATAAAATCATTTGCATTTTTGTTTTATTTAAATTGGATTAAATTCCACTGATTTGACATTGTTTTGATTTGATTAAATTAGTAAAACATTTTAATAAACTCCCATTATAGTTTTAATATGATCTACTGATTATTAGAGATTTTATAGAAGTGGTTTCAAGATTTTTGGAGAAGATTTTATTGTCACCCTTTTTAATATCCATCAAAAGGCATTTAGGGTTTGTTTGAATTTCAATTCAAATGGCTTGGACTTGTTTTGATTCCTGATGATCCAGATCCATGATCATATTGCTTTAACAACATCACAAGGGGGAATTTGAAAATTTTATCAGGGTTGGAATTTGACAGAGCCATGATCAAGGTGATCATGGCTGGATTAGCAGCAGTAATTATGATCACTGTAGGTGAGTACTGTAGCGTGACACCCGGGTGTTACAAAACTCCACCACTACAAAGAATTCTCGTCCCGAGAATTAAAGGTAGGGTAAGGGGTAAAACTTTGGTTTCGTATTCTAACGATTCTTCTGGTGCTTGTAATACTTCTCGAAGAAGTTAATCCTTCACGTTTATTTCTTCATTTCTCTGCTTGAGTGCATATCGACAGGTTGTCATCCTTCTTTCGGGGGCTGCATCGTACTTACGAATAGGCTAGGAGATAAAACTTAAGGGGAGTCGGATCGTTACAGGGTTAATCAACCGAGGTTGTCCAAGTAAATGGGGTGCAAAGTATCTCACGAGATAAACTCAGGGAGATACATCGAGAGAAACAAAAGAAGGCATGAGAAGTTTTCATGTGGATATGCCAGCATTCCACAACGATAACGGAGGATGAAAAGGGGTCCAGAGCATCAAGCATAAGCACTGAGTCTGATATCGCACTGAATATCACAAGGTAGAGGATTCGTGAATTGCATACGAGGTCAAAAAGAGGAATAATCTCGAGAACAGAAAGGTACAAGAGAGTCAGGTTTCAATCCTGTGGAACTGTGGGTTATGGGCCCACAAAGGATCAGAAGGATGGCGACAAACAATGCGATCAAGTTGCAAGGTAAGTCAGAGAATAGCTTGTCAACTATGTCGGCAACAACATCAGTGCCAAGGGCAAGGGACGAAGATAACCATTTTCCTGCTCGTTAATACGAGGCGGACCATTAGGCAAAGTTCTCGTCCATCGGTGGTCACCGAAAAGTCATCAACAATCATAACAGTTTGTACGGAACAGGGTAGTACACCAAAGAGTTTACATAAGCAGACAATTATCACTGCTCGGAAAATTTATATTCAAAGAAAGGTTAAACCGACCAATGGAAAGGAAAATGTGATGATACACAAGTATCAGGTGTATATCTTTCCTAAGGGAAAACAGAGCAAGATATATGACCAAGCTTGTATTGACAGGGAGTCAACGGAGGTTGTCAAGGATAACATAATCATCGAGGGGCAACGATGGAATTTCTCACCATGAATTCAATAGACACATGGGAGAATTCAAAACGTTGATGATGACCACGTCACATTATGTCGAGGGGTTTCAAGAAAATGCAATCGAACAACGGACACATCAAGCAAACGAAATTGTGAAGCAAAAGGTATTCGATGTTCTCGGTTGACAACAACCCAAAACCATGATATGGATATGACAGGGATAGGCAATGTTTCATCACAATTCATATGATGTAGTGCGAAGGCATGATATCCTCGAGACGCCAGGGGGCTAATACTCGAAGGTACAATGTAATAGTAGTTGAATTGGATCACTGATTTGTATAAGACAAGTGTTCAACCTTGTGTGTGAAATAGAATCAAAGGAGAATATCATGGTTAGAACCACGATCGCAAGAGTCTTGATCATAGGTGCAGGATGAATTTATACCAAGGGGTTATTATCTTTACGAGAAGCTTTCACGATAAGTTCTACATCGTATCCATGGGCATGAACACAAAGGTTCAGGGTCGACTCCCACTTCTTCAATGCATAACATTTCAATCACTTCTCGCTCACATGAAGGTTGTAGGATTGCAAGCTCATCTGACGGAAGGCCAGTAGAGTATAACCCGCATAAAATTTAGGTTCATCAGATTAGGGGAAGCATAGGGTTGACCCATCGGGGCATTTTGAAACCCATACAACAAATATCATAAGCAAGGGATACAAGTTCGAAAGCAGAAGGCTGACAACATGGAGCAGATGATACCATTAGCCAAGGGCATTTTTCATCAGAGGAAAATTCTTCAATGACTTAGGACACAAGGGGGCGGCAGGTAGTAATCCACCAATAAGGTCAGGCGGCGTACCGAGAGTCTGGGGCGAGTATCGGTACTCAACCATACGAAGAAAGAATTTCAAAGCATTGGAGATAGAGGCATCGGAATAATTTGATGGTTAAGTACAAAGGAATTAAGACTTCCATATCGGTGTATCAGATTCAGATACATCGATCAAACATGAATAAGTTAAATAGAAGCTTGACGGTTAATCAATTAAGTTTTGATTTACCGAGAACTAGCTCATGTCCGGAATGACGTCTGAGCCAGAAGAATGGATTCATAGGGATCAACTGATGATTGCGTGCACTAGCACACACGATGATTCAACAGGTCAGAATTGCAATGCCAAGGGAGGTCATCGAAGACCACAAGACAAACATAATTAATCATACTGCAAGCAGGTAAGAAGAATCTCCAAAGCAGTAGGCTGCCGAGGCTTGTCGCGAGATCCAATAATATTTCGAAGTATTTTGGGGATCACAGGAACAACTTAGGATGAACGAATCCTCGATAAACGTGAGGAATTAACCGCAGGGTGAAAAGAAGCGGCAAGGTAGCAGGCTCAAAGGATTCTCGAAACAACGGAAAGTAATTCGATGCATCTTGTGAACACAAGAGCAAATGGAATTGAATGGATGAAAGCAAGGTGTAAGTGGTTATACATACGGACTTATCAGTGGTAGGGAATTGTAAAGGTGATCGGCACATACGGTCTCCGGAGTCTTATCAGAGAGTAATCTTCGGTATCTTCTCGTGAAGCAAGCGATCACCTGAAATGAGGGGCCCTCCGGGAGGAAGTAGTCACGAGAACCTAATGTCAGAGTTAGCAAAATCTTTAACCCGAAAGAGAAGAGAGATCAGATTCCCAGAGTAAAGGTACGAAGAAAAGGATCCTAATACCATAGATATCACACGTAGTGAAATCGATGTGGGCCCGTAAGCCAAACATTAAGTTAGCAAAATAGTTTTTCAAGGACTAGACTCAACTTCGACCAGGTAGTGGTGGGGTGGCTTCCTACAGGCAGTCGGCTCTGATACCAACTTGTGACGCCCCCAAAATCAGACCGTGTACAGTAATCATACACGCAAGGTACACGATCGAGATCAGGGACTCACGATGAGATATCACAACACAACTCTACAAATAAAATAATACAAGCTGTTTCATACAAGCCAGGGGCCACGAGGGCTCGAATACAACAGCTCGAGAGCACAAATTCAGCGGAAGAAAATAGTATTTGAGTACAGACACAAGGATACAAGGTTGCCTTAAGAAGGCTAGCACAAATAACAACAGATCGAAAAGGCGAGGCCTCCTGCCTGGGAACCTCCAAACTACTCCTGGTCAAAGGGGAACTCGACCTCGTAGAACGCATCGGGGATCTTCACGTTGCAGTGGTCGACGTCGGGGATCTCCTACTCCTGGACTCCAACGTCGTCTGCAGCGGCCGATCAGGCAAAACAGTAAAGGAAATAGAGCAGGGTGAGTATCTAGTATACCCGCGAGACTTACGTCCGCTACTAAGCATTATGCATTGTATCAACGGAAAGAAGAGGCTGTATATAGTGGACAGAAAGACAGAAAGCAGAATAAGGATGAGAAGCTAGGCCTATCGAAGACTAGCATCTTCCGACGATTTCTTGCGGCATGAGGTAAGAATCAGCCAACAGTTTATATAAAACAATAAAGTAACAATGTAGCAGAAGTTGCTGCAACATTGTAAAATATAAGTTGTAAAGTTTAATAATAACAATGCCTCCGAGTTCCCCTCCTCGACTCCCTGCGAGGAAGAAGACCCGGAACCACACAGTTTAATAATAATAGTTTCTAGTGGTAAGATCCAGCTTCAGCATAAAGCGTCCTGTTACCGTGGACACGGCTATTTGAATAGATTAATCTTCCCTGCAGGGGTACACTGGCATGACTCTACGACGCTCGGATCTCCAGGGTGGCGGGAACCTTGTTAGGGAACGCTCCACCAAAGCTATCTGACACAAAGTAGCCCATCCTTCGGCAATCAACAGAGAGGTCCTCTGCCGGACTATATCCTATGTACGCCGGGCTTTGGACCCTAACCCGAACGTACTCCTGCACGGTGCGTGACTGGCCGGTGAAGCAAAATCAAAGCAAATACAAATACACCGCTCGAGCAAGAGAAGACAACACCACTTCCCGGCAATCAGCCCGCGGTACTGCTGACGTCTGAAGACCCTCGAACGAGACTACGATGCAGGGGAGCCCACACTCCTCGTCCCACGTGTAGGTAGTGCGTACAAGCCAAAAGGCTACTCAAGACATCCGCCGAACCATTTAACATTTTAATTAACCTGCGTGACAACCGTTATCGTTGCCTCGACTTAACCGACCCGCGGTCAACGTCAGCAGTCAGGACCACCAGTACATCGGTGCCTGCCCTGTCGTCCCACCAAGTCACTGCGGTTCCCAACAAGGTGAACCGTCTCCTTACCTTGTCTCGCGTTTGCTCTTGGTAGAGATCGACTTTCGTGGTTTGGTAACTCTCGCGAGATACGAGCAGGGGCCAAGCACGCCAGTAACGTCGGTTGTACCCTCCCTGTCGTTCGCGACGATATACCGCTTGCGGGCACCGTTGGGTCGCCCGACTTCTTACCTTTAAGGCAACTGCTATCCAGGACCCTATGGCGGCAGGACAAAGTCATCCTCGAGTGGAGTACAAGGATTACCACTGGAGCTTACACTTGAGGTGACTAGGCATAACCCAGATAGGGGCCTTTGGCGGTGTCTGCTTGGTACCGTACCTGTGCAGTTGTATATATTGTATCCGTGTTCACTCCCCTGAGTGATCACGTCCCGCTATCTAGTCCCATCTAACAATGCGCAGGGTTCACTGCTGAATATATGCATAATTATAATAGGCAGCATAGGATAAGAAGGTACATCAAGGGGCGACAAAATCAGGCTATGCAATTGAATAGGATTGTAATCGTAGCAGCAGCAGTAACCATGCCTAGTGCAAGAAAGGGCGATATCTGGGGAAGAGAATAGCTCTGCTTGCCTGGTAGCTCGACAGTAGGGGTACGGTCGTCGACGAAGTAGTCGTACTCAGCATCGGTGTAGTCGACGGCAGCAGCGGGGTCTACCGGAGATTAAGTGGGGGGGGGGGAACAATAAATACACAAAAATAATAGCAATACAAATGCAAGACATAACAGATGAATTGTAAACGAGGTTCTAACGCAGTACGATGCACGATACTCGGAGCGGAAATTCATCCGGGGATGAACTGTCAGCTCCGGGTGATTACCGGACAGGGTGTCCGGAGGGGGGGGAGGGATCAAGCCGGAGGTGTCGTGGGTACCGGACAAACATAAGGGGGGTGTATCCGTGCTAGTTGATCTATTCCGAGAAACATTCGTGTTCGGAATAAATTCATCCGGGTACTCTAACAGTACCGGACAGTTTATCGGACAGACGGTCCGAAGGGGGGCGGTTCGATGTTCGTTGTGTTAGGGGGGTGTGGTGAGGGTATGGATAGCGTATTCTTATTCCTTGTATTTTTCTGATCAATTTTGATGTATAAAGTTTTTCGATCCGATATACGTATTAAAAGATATTGATTTTATAAGTTTAATCAATTAAAAAAATCCTTTTTAATAATTTCTTTTATTATTTTAGTAACATTATCCAGAACAGTGTTGACTGGTCAGCCTCACACTGCTAATTAAACTTTTAATTAAATTTAATTAATCACTGGGCCCACATGTCAGTGGCATATTTATTTAACTAAACAATTTAATTCATAGGTAATTATGTTAATGGCCTAGGGCCCTGTGTTCAGTGAGTTAGGGGGTTGTTAGTTTATACTAACCAAATGATTAGCCAGGGGGTTAGCGCTAAACAACGCGGGGGGCCCACATGCCAGGGGGGTTAAGCCCACCGGTTAGCTCGCGTGTGACCACGTCGCGCACGCCGGCGGCGAACCATGGACGGCGGCGCGCGAGGGGGCTGCTGTGTGGGAGGTAGGGATGCGCGAGGGAGAAGCAGGGGCGCCAGGCGCACACGCGGGCGGGCGGAGCCGCGCCAGCCTACACAGGAGCTCGAGCTCCGGCGGCAAAAGGCGGCCATGGCCACAAGGTCGACGGCGAAGGAGCTACGGCGACCAATTTCAAGCGGGGCACAGAGGGAATCGAGGCGGAGCTCACCAAGAGCACGATGGGGATGGCAGCGGGCGCGGAGGAGTGCAGACGGCGACGAATTTGCGGTTGTGGCGCGGCAGCCGGCGGAAGAAGAATGACTCGATGGGCGACCTCCAGGGCGCCCCATCTTCGATTGCGAGCGGCCGGCGACGAAGTCAAGCGTGGCCAAGCTCCTGGACAGGCCGGGGCGGGCTGTGGTGGCCGTTGGCCATGTAGGCTGCGGCGCCGCGGCCACCGCTCCGACGGTCGACGCGCACGCATGGGAGACAAAGCGCGAAGGGGGAAGGGAAGGGGAAAAAGTGCGACGGCTAGGGTTTCCAGGGCGAGAGGGGGCGGGGGGCGGGGGGAACTTATCCCCACGGCGATGGCGCGATGGTCGCCACGGCGTGGCAGGCGCCATGGATGGCTGCCACGCCATGGCATGAACACGGAGGGAGAAGGGTTGGTGGGAGTGGGCCGGCCCAGTGGGAGGGGTGGGATGGTTGGGCCTTTGCCCATGGGGAAAAATATACGTTTTCTTCTTATTTGTTTTTCTATTTTTCTTTTATGTTTATATTTTGTTTGGGCATCAAATCATTTTATAAAATGTGGGACTTTGCTCCATAATTACATTTGCAATTTAGTATACTGCTATAAAAAGTTTGGGATTCATATAAAATCATTTGCATTTTTGTTTTATTTAAATTTGATTAAATTCCACTGATTTGACATTGTTTTGATTTGATTAAATTAGTAAAATATTTTAATAAACTCCCATTATAGTTTTAATATGATCTACTGATTATTAGAGATTTTATAAAAGTGGTTTCAAGATTTGTGGAGAAGATTTTATTGTCACCCTTTTTAATATCCATCAAAAGGCATTTAGGGTTTGTTTGAATTTCAATTCAAATGGCTTGGACTTGTTTTGATTCCTGATGATCCAGATCCATGATCACATTGCTTTAACAACATCACAAGGGGGAATTTGAAAATTTTATCAGGGTTGGAATTTGACAGAGCCATGATCAAGGTGATCATGGATGGATTAGCAACAGTAATTATGATCACTGTAGGTGAGTACTATAGCGTGACACCCGGGGTGTTACACGACGCTTCACTGCTGCTGCCCGCCGCATCCGTGATACCAACCGGCAAAGAATTAAACACCTCGAATGAGTTGCTCGAAATTCTCTTGCGGGTAGGCCATGGATCAAGGGTCACAGCATCTTTCTTTGGTTCATTCAGTGATTGCTTGCTCACTTGTGCTCCACGAACGTGACATGAAGATGAAGAATTTTTGCCTTCTACCATACTGTACCCAGAATCAGTACGTACAGCCATCTCTCTTCTTTTAATAGCAGCCCTTCTTGCACTTGCTCGACATGCTTGGGTCACATATTCTCTTCTCTTGGGTTCTTGCTTTACAAACTCTTCATACTCCGGCCATTTGGCAAGAGCATGTGCCCGCCGCATGATTGTACCTCCAAAATCATCGGCGGACATGGAGTGACCTGGCAACACATCTTTCAAAGCTTGGCATATGCACTTCGTTGTAGCTCTTTGGAAATCTGTGTGGCGCTTCCCACGGATTCTTGCATTGGTATTAGCATCTCTATTTTGGATGGGACGAGAAACTTGTTTCCGTTGACGTCTTGCTAAATTGGAATCGATCGCCGTTGGGAGATCGACCCGCGCTTGATGAGCCCTCTGCCGCCGGCGACGGTGTCGAGCAGGATCAAAGGAAGCTACATATGATGGACGCGGCATTGGTACTGATGATGAAAAAGGGTCTGTAATCGCAGCGGTCGGATCGACATGACCCTTGCTAATCGCAGCGTTTGTTGCTCGGATCAGTGTACGTCGGAATGAACTCGAGCGCATCAACCCGAAGTTTACCATGTGGTCGAGGAGACTCATACTCCTCTACCATCACAGCTTTGCCTTTCTCTGCTGCGGAAGCTTTATGAGCTGCTCCTGGAGCTTCATGGAGAACTTTGCTCGACGATGTGCGTGCCTTCAGTTTGGAAGGAGTGAGCGGCACCGCGACCTTGGTCGATGTAGATGAAGATATTTGTTGTCTTGTTGGTGTAACCGGAGCGGAAACAGACCGGGTCGATGGAGCCGTCTTGGGCGGAACCTTCCTTTTAGCAAGGACCGGCCACTCCTCAAGTGAGGCAACATTGATCTTCATTGGAGAGTGCTCGCTTGCAGGTTTAACATATGCTTTCTTTGCAAATCAGGAGGAGCCGACTCTAAAGAAGCAGCAGTCTTGTGTACATTTACGTACTTGTCATTTGCAGCAGCTCTTGAAGCTCTTGCTGCAGCTCGCATCCTTCTCTTGGCAGATTTGGACAATACTGGAACAAATCCATCTTTAGGAGCTGAGGAAACTTCTTTTTCTTTCTCTTGTTCAGTACGTGAGGCTGCTGTAGTTTTCCAGCTCTCACTCACTAAAGCTACAAGTGGACCGATCGGCACATCTAGCCAAAGGTCACCGAAACGGAGAGTCATGAACTGTTGAACTTGTCCCTCCATACCTTCATATAATCAAGAAAACCATATATTAGTTTTCTCGCATTTTCTTTGACATATATTTATTTTGCAAAGTCATAGTATGGTTTTTATTATATGTATTTTTTCGCAAATTTATATGCTGCAATCCTAGGTAGGAATTCAGAGATGAGGGGAAAAATAAGTCCCACTGGGCGTGCCAGAATCTGATGACGGGAAAATGGCGGCGTAGGGAAAATACGCGTCCGCGCCATTCATACAGAGTGAATATATTTAAAAATGCATACATGCGTAAATAAAAGGGATATCAAACATTGCGAGTACATTATTTCCAGAACTTTTACATTTACATAAAAATTCCGTTAATTACATCTCCGAAGAGAAAACCCCTGATTAAGAATTCCAACATTTCTTTTACATAGGTTTACATCATATGACTATTACAAAAGATGAAATAAAACTAAGAAGTCCTCCTCGCTATCGTCGACGCCGGCGTACTTGAGGGAGCATTTTAGTCTTCTTTGAATTATGATCTCATTTGATGGCATTATTTTAGCCTATATGTCAAATCTTGCGCGTGCACTAGTATTAAAAATACATGGGGAATGCATGCATCAATTTAATCCGCTTATATCAGGAAACATATTGTTTGTGTACTTATCTTTGGAGCAGATTTTTGGATTATTTGCGCACTATATGGGTATGCATATTTTGATATCTCACTTGGATTACTACCAGCATCATGTAGCACCAGTATGGTACACACCTGTAGCGTAAACAAGAGACTCTTTTGTTATGAGATGATTTTATAATCTTTGACTTAGTCTATAATATGATGCAAGGCATATTTTTATTATGATTGATTTCACTTGTATTAATACTAACACCGCGTAGCGAATGACGCCGACGGGCAGCATAACCAAGATGAAGATTTATTTTCTTCATATTTGTATTACTACTAGCGAGACATAAAATGCTCGTAGCGTAACCGAACAAGAAGTGTATAAATTTTATTGTATATGGTGGAGCTCTTTGATTGTTACCCAAGGCCAAACCAAAGATTAAACATGCATTTTAGAGCAATATACTTAGTCTATACCACAATGGCCAGACTAAGTGCATAAATTTTACTTAAGGCCAAACCAAAGACTGAACATGCATCTTAGCAGATTTTTAGAGGCTCCTTGGCTTGTACCTATGGCCAAACCAAGGATTGAACATGCATTTTAGGAGATTGTTTTGAGACCCCTTGGCTTGTACCTATGGCCAAACCAAGGATTAAACATGTTTTTTTGGCAGATTTTTGGAGACTCCTTGGCTTGTACCTATGGCCAAACCAAGAATTGAACATGCATTTTGGCAGATTTTGGAGATTCCTTGGCTTGTACCTATGGCCAAACCAAGGATTGAACATGCATTTTGGCAGATTTTTATAGATTCCTTGGCTTGTACCTATGGCCAAACCAAGGATTGTAGGAGAAGATATAGATAGATGCTCTTTGGTTTGTACCCATGGCCAAACCAAAGGCTACGGGAAAGCCATGAATCCCACCTTCTCACCCTCTGTAGGAATTACTCCTTCTCTTTCCTTCTTCCTTTGTGTGCTTGTATGTCTTGATGAAGTGTTTGATGTGGTATATTAGTGGTTTCCAGCGGCAGCGTACTGATGTACAGCAGCGGCCAGGGGAAAATGAACAGCGATCCGGGAGCGGGGGAGTATGAGCAGCGCTTCAAGGGAAAAATATGAGCAGGAGGGTAATGAGCGGGTGAATGGATCCGGGCGTGTGAGGAGCCAGCCGGGCTATTTATAGGGAGGCAGGGGCTGTGTAGCGCTGAGATGCCCGCGCCCACGTCCTCGATCGTGGGATCGTGTGTGAGGTCGTGGGTTGGCTGCTTTTCCTTTGCTTTACATTTCTTTATTAATCACCTATTAATTCCATGGTAGTTCGACTGGCAAGCCAATGCACTACGTGATTAGCTGAAGTAGGTGATTGACGTACGTATGGGCCTTGATTGTACACACATGTATGCAACAGCCTTGTAGATTACGGCCATGCACGCACGTACGTAGCCATTTGTTTGGCAACGGCTCATTAAACCTTAAGGTGTGGGTGTGCATGTTAATTATATTCTTTTTGCATGCAACTTAAGGTCTAGTATCATATGTGATATGAGATGAATATTTAAAGAAATACACCGGTATATATTTCATTTATGATATATTTTCTATTATCGCACCGGTATTTCATGTTGTCGACGGAATAAGGGTAACATTTAATGTGTCGCACGGTATTTCACCTTTTCAATTGGTATAGTCGATATTTTGGTAATATTAGTGTCGTCTATGATCATTTTACGTTAGCATTAGAAATCCGCCGCCGACCTTGTCGATGGTCATATTTTGATAATAGTGTCGCCCTTGGTTATTTTATGTTAGTATTAGAATCCCGCCGCCGATGATGGCGCGAATGCAAATCATGTGTCTTATGATTATTATTTCCTGCGAAAATATATATTTTGTATAGAGATGTATTTATATATTAATATTTTTATCTCCATTGAGTAGACCATTTTCAAAGTCATTTACACGACATTTTGTTCTGTCCAAAATCGGCGTCAACGTTGACGAATGTCTTGGTACATCTTGGTGCTACCGGGGTGAATTGACAGGGGAGTATCATGAGCTTCCTTCATGACGCGCGAGGCGTAGTTCAGGTTGGGCCTGTTTATGGGGACCACTAGCCGACCCTTGAAATACAACGTACCATCCTCGACAATAGTGAAGGATGAGGGCTTTCCACTCTCGACATACCGCTTAATCTTCTGAATGTCAGAGTCATATCCATGTGCAAACTTCATGCGGTTGTATAAGTCTGGTTCGATAACCAGGGAATTCACATGGCCCTGAGGAACAATCTCGATGTTCAGTTTGTGGAGCTCTTCATATATAAGTGGTTGTTGTAGTTGAACTTCAAGTTTACTACAATAGGCTTTGCGGCTTAAGGCATCGGCCATCACATTAGCTTTGCCAGGGGTATAATGAATATCCATGTTGAAATCGGCTATTGTCTCGAGCCATCTTTGTTGGCGGAGATTCAGATCTGGCTGAGTAAACAGGTACTTCAGGCTTTGGTGGTCGGTGTAGATCTCGCAACGATTACCGACGAGGTAATGTCGCCACAGCTTCAATGCATAAATTACCGCTGCCAATTCTAGATCATGTGTTGGATACTTGTCTTCGTGAGCACGCAACTGACGAGAGCCATAAGCAATCACTTTGCGCTCTTGCATTAGGACACAACCTAATCCTTGACGAGATGCATCACAATATATCACGAAGTCCTTCCGGGTATCAGGGGGAGCAAGCACCGGAGGAGAAGTGAGCTTGTCCTTGAGAGCTTGGAAACTTTCCTGACATTTATTAGTCCACTCAAACTTGACACCTTTGTGAAGCAGATTGGTCAGAGGCTTGGCAATCTTGGAGAAGTTCTCGACAAAACGGCGGCAATAGCTGGCGAGTCCGAGGAAACTTCTGACTTGCTTGACAGTCTTGGGGGGAGTCCAATCCAGGATAGCCTGAATACGTTCTGGGTTTACGGCAATGCCATCCTTGGAAATTACGTGACCAAGGTAGGTTACTTCAGGAAACCAGAACTCACACTTGGAATACTTAGCATAGAGTTTGTGTTCTCGAAGCTTTTCCAGTATAAGACGAAGATGTTCAGCATGCTCTTCTTCATTCTTGGAGTATATTAAGATATCATCCAGATAAACCACGACAAACTTGTCGAGGTATTCCATGAATATATAGCTCATCAACCGGGAGAAAGTGGCTGGGGCATTCGTCAAGCCAAAGGACATGACGGTGTACTCGTATGAACCATAGCGAGTAATGAAGGCAGTCTTCGGAATGTCCTCTTCACGGACCCGGATCTGATGGTAACCCAACCTCAAGTCGAGTTTCGAGAACACCGTGGATCCAGCAAGTTGATCATAAAGATCATTGATCCGAGGAAGTGGGTACTTGTTCTGGATGGTGGCTTGGTTGATAGGCCGGTAATGTTGGACCAAACGGTTTGTACCATCACTTTTCTTGACAAAGAGCGAAGGCGCTCCCCAAGATGAGGAACTTGGGCGAATGAAGCCTTTCCGAAGTGCTTCGTCGATCTCCTTCTTAAGTTCAAGGAGTTCATGTGGTGGCATCTTGTAAGGACGCTTAGCAATAGGGGTAGTGCCGGGCTTCAAGTCGGTGATGAACTCAACTTCTCTGGTTGGGGGTATTCCCGGCAGCTCTTCTGGGAAGACGTCGAGGAAATCACAAACGACTGGAACTTTCTCAATGCCTTCAAGATGTGAGACGTTCAAAGCATTCATCGCATAAATCTGCGCTTCAGCGTTTTGGGTTATTCGGGCGGTGTGGTTTACAATCTCGCCGGAGGGGTGGAAAAGTTGGACAGACTTGGTGCCACAATAGAGTGCGGCATCGTGAACTTTCAACCAATCCATTCCAAGAATGAGGTCAATGGTAGAAGACTTCAGAAGGATGGGGGAAGCAAGGAAAATAATCCCTTCAATTTCAACGGTGGTATTGGTCACGAACTCAGATGTGTGCCAATGGCCTATCGGGGTGCGGACAACCATCGGTGGGGTCATCCTTTCCATCGTGAAGTTATGCGACGATGCAAATGCTTCGGACATGAATGAATGCGATGCTCCTGTATCAAATAAAACAGTAGAAGGTACAGAATTTACGAGAAGGGTACCCATCACGGTAGCTGGTTGTTCCTGAGCTTCCACAACATCGATGTTGTAAGCATGTCCACGAGCATGAGCAGCAGACCCAGTATTATAGTTGGGGGTCCTATTGTTGCCACGACCATTTCCGCGGCCAGCAGGGTGAACTATCAGTTGATTCTGAGTCTGGGGGCAGTCTCTGGCAATGTGACCGGGGCGACGACACTTGAAGCACAGTCCATCCTCATGACGGAGGTGAGCAGCATTGGGTGGTGGGGGCAGAGCTCTTGGCCTTGGTGGTGGCGGAGACATACGGGGTGCAGCATACGAAGGCCTGGGAGCAGGGACAGGTGCCTAGGTCACACTGTGAGGGAGAAAAATGTGACGCTTCTCCGTTGCGCCCGAAGATGAGCCAACGTCACGATAGCGCTTCAGCGAGTCCTTATGCTCCATCTGGGCAGTCTCGACGGTGATAGCCTTGTTCACCATGGTGGCGAAGTTGGCGAAATCATGAACGGCAAAAGCGAGCCTGAGGTCTGCATTCAGTCCACGGCGAAACTTCTGTTGTCTGCGAGCATCAGTGGTGATTTCTTCTTCCGCATAGCGAGAGAGGTTGAGGAACTCGCGCTGGTAGGCTTCAACAGTCATGTTGCCCTGAGTGAGGTTGGGTAATTCTTCCCCCTTGCGATCCATAATCCCCTGAGGAATGTAGCGGGCGCGAAAGGCAGTCTGGAATTCATCCCAGGTGATGACTTCACCGACTGGAAGTGAACGTTTGTGGGTGCTCCACCACTGAGCAGCGGCGCCTTTCAGATGATAGGGCGCAAAGTTCACATAGTCGGCTGGATCGACATTGGCAGACTCCAGCTCGTGAGTAATGTTGCGAAGCCAGTCATCAGCATCCAATGGCTGGACAGAGTTGCGGAACATAGTGGGGTTGAGGCGGGTGAAGTCGTGCAGAGTCACAGTGGCATGCTGATGGTGATGCCCATTCTGATTCGGCTGGGGGAACTGAGCCATGACATTCTACATGAACTAACGGTTCAACTCGAACTGTTGCATCATCGCGGCCATGTAATCCGCCGGAGGAGGTGGGTCGTTGGCACCACGACCACGACCACCACGACCAGCCATCCTGCTAGAATTTAACAGGGGTATTTCAATGATGAAAATTTAACGAGATACCGGAAACAAGCAGGAGGTAATGCGACAACGAAGAGGGGGCGCGGATATATAGGAGTAGTCATATAAGACATACACATCCACACATGGAATCAATCGAAAATCGGGCAGCATAACGTCGTAGAAATTAAGGAAAAAGGACACACTACGCGGCGCGCAGACCGCGGTAAGGATTACACGACGCGACATAGATTCCACTATGTCAATCACGCCGCAAGAAAACTGTTGGCCACAGGAGTTAATGCCAGAGAACACGCGGCCTGCCCAGAATGAGAATGGGATCCGCGGTCCGGGACCTGGGGTAGGACTCCTGCGACACGACTCAATCAATGGGGAAGCACCAAAACGCCCGGTGGAATCAAGAGAACGTGATCCTAATGTCAGGGTTTGTAAAACTTACCAGCAAGGATAAGAGAGTAGAGTCCCAGAGCATAGGTAAGGAGAAAAGGATCCTAATACCATAGATATCACACGTAGTGACATCGATGTGGGCCCGTAAGCCAAATATTAAGTTAGCAAAATAGTTTTTCAAAGACTAGACTCAACTTCGAGCAAGTAGTGGTGGGGTGGCTTCCTACAGGCAGTCGGCTTTGATACCAACTTGTGACGCCCCCAAAATCAATCCGTGTACAGTAATCATACACGCAGGGTACACGACTGAGATTAGGGTGCCACGGTGAGAATATCACAGCACAACACTAAACACAAAAGGATAAACCAATATGTTACAATACCAGGGATCACGAGGATCCGAATACATAAGTTATACAATCATAATATCTGATTACAGACATAGTTAGTCAAGTTTTGCCTTAAGAAGGCTAGCATAAATAGCATCAGAGATACAGATCGAAAAGGCGAGGCCTCCTGCCTGGGATCCACCAAACTACTCCTGGTCAACGGGGAACTCGACGTCGTAGTAGTCGCCTCCGGGGTACTCCTGCTCCTGGGCTCCAACGTCGACTGCAACGGCCGATCAGGCAAAACGAAAAGGGGAAATAAAGCAAAGGTGAGTATCTAGCATACACGCGAGTCTTACGTCCGCTACTAAGCATTTATGCATGTATCAAATGGAAAGGGGATGCTATATATATTGGACTGCAAGATAGAAATCAGAATAAGGGTAAGAAGCTAGGCCTAACAAAGACTAGCATCTTCTGACGAGTCTTGCAGCATGAGAAGAGAATAGCCAACAGTTCAATGAAAGCATTAAGTAACAATGCAGCAGAAGTTGCTGCAGCATTGTATAATAGTAAGTTGTATTATATAACAATTAACCATGCCTCCGAGAATCCCTCCTCGACTTCCCTGCGAGGAAGAAAACCCGAAACCAATCAGTTTAGTAGTAGTAGTTTGTAGTAGTAGAGTCTGGCTTCAGCATAAAGCGTCCTGTTACC
Organism: Bromus sterilis; assembly: GCA_950022295.1. Classification (NCBI taxonomy): domain Eukaryota; kingdom Viridiplantae; phylum Streptophyta; class Magnoliopsida; order Poales; family Poaceae; genus Bromus; species Bromus sterilis. The sequence continues at coordinate 148,235,220 of OX465596.1, read as the reverse complement.
GTGGACACGACTATTCGAATAGATTATCATCCCTGCAGGGGCTGCACTACTGTTACCCTACACGCTCGGATCTCCAGGGTGGCGTACACCTTGTTAGGGAATGCCCCACCGAGGCTATCCGATACGCCGAAGTCCATCCTTCGAGCTCAACAGAGAGGCCATCCGCCAGTCTAAATCGTAAGTACAACGGAACTTTGGACCCCTGTCCTTTGCACTCCTGCACGGTACGCGACTGGCCGGTGAAGCAGACCCACTTCCCACTACCGGAGTAAGCGGTCCAAGCCCGACAATCAGCCCGAGGTAAAGCTGACGTCTGAAGAGCCCTCGAACGAGGACACAACGCAGAGGGCCCACACCGTAATCCCACGTGGAGGTAGTGCGTAAAGGGCACGACGAACCACTCAAGTCATCCACCTGACCCATTAAGCATTTTAATTATTATCTATCGGAACAACCGTTATCGTTGTCCTTATTTAGCTGAGCCACGGACAATGACAACAGCCAGGTCCACCCCCATTACCAGAGCCAGTGGTCGCCTGCCCTGTAGTCCCACCAACTCGTGCGCCTACCAACAAGGTGAACCGTCTCCTTACCTTGTCTCGCGTTTGCTCTTGTAAGAGCTCGACTTTCGTACAATAGGATATCTGTCGGCCACGAACAGTATCAGGCCCGCCGCACACCGGTGGAATACACCCGACCTGTCGTTCCGTTAAAATACCCTGCGCGGGCACCGTGGGGTCACCCGACTCCTTACCTTTAAGGACACCCGTGGATAAGTACCCTAGGACGGCTATACAAAGTCAGCCTCGAGTGGAGTACAAGGATTACTCCTCGATAGCTCACACTTGAGGTGGCTCGGTAGAACCGGGGTAGGGACCTGTATCGGTGTCTGCTCTGAACCGTACCTGTAGAAGTTTATAATGTATCGATTCCACGATCACTCCCAGAGTGATCACGGCCCGCTATCTAATCCTATTGACTAACAAGGCGCAGGGCTAACTGCTGATTATAAGACATATATATAGAGCAGCATAGGATAGCGGAAAGTAATCAAGGGGCGACAATGATACGCTATGCAGTTGAATAGGATTGTAACGTAGCAGCAGCAGTAAAAATGCCTAGTGCAAGAATAGTACGGAAAGATAGGCGATATCTGGGGAAGAGAATGGCTCTGCTTGCCTGGAAGCTCGACGGTAGGGGTAGGGTCGTCGACGAAGTAGTCGGACTCAGCAGCGGTGTAGTCGGCGGCAGCAGCGGGGTCTACCGGAGATTAAGGGGGGAGGAAACAGTAATTATAAAGCAAACATAAGCAAACAGACACATGATAAGACAGATGAAACGTTATCGGTGCTCTAACGTTGTACGATGTAATATGCTCGGAGCGGGAATTCATCCGGGGATGAACTGCAAGCTCCGGGTGATTACCGGACAGAGTGTCCGAAGGGGGAAATATCATGTCGGAGGTGTCGTGGACATCCGACACACGTGTGGGTGGTGTATCCCGGTTAGTTGATCTATTCCGAACAACTTTCGTGTTCGGAATAAATTCATCCGGAGAGTTTTACGGTATCGAGCAATTATCGGACAAACGGCCTGAAGGGGGGGATGTCGATGTTCGTTGTGTTAGAGGGGGGTGATTGACATACAGATAGCGTATTTGTATTTGTTATATATTTCTGATCAATTTTCATGTATAAAGTTTTTGAATCTGAGTTATGGTTTAAAAGATATTAAATTTATAAGTTTAATTCAATTTAAAATATTTACCAAATTATTTTCTATTTCTTTTATCATTTACTTAATATTAAATAATTATCATTTTAATACTGACCAGTGGGTCCCACTGGTCAGTGGCATATTTTAACAAAACAACTTAATTAATCTAATCATTTTATTAGCTAATTAACAGGTGGGAGACCCACATGTCAACCACCTAGTTAACTAACAAGTTTAATTAGATTAACTTACACTAGTCTAACAGGGGGGCCACATGTCATTGGGAGGGGGTTTACTTATTCTATTTTTTCTCAGGGGAATTAGCCCCTCCTAATCTAATTAGGGAGGGGGGGCCCTCACGCTAGTGGGGATTAGCCCCGTGGCTTAACCCAGCCGTGGCCAGGGGCACACCGGCGACGAGGCCACGGTGGCGAGGCGCTCCAGCAAAGGGAGCCGTGGTGGGGCGGCCACGCGCGGGCGAGCGCGCACCTGGGCGCGGCCAGGCCACCAGGGGAGCACCGCAGTACTCGCGAGGCGAGTTCAGGAACGCCACGACCATGGCGAACCGGCGGAGGACCGCAGCGGGAAGAAGGGCTCCGGCGACCAAATCGCAAGGGGGGTTGGGGAGGAAACGAGCGAAGGCTCACATTGAGTGCTGGGTCGGGGTCTGGGAGTTCTGGGTGCGGCGATGGCGACGTATTCGTCGCCGTCGGCCGGTGACGGTGGCGGAGAAGAAGGGTCCGATTCACGCGCAGTAGAGCTTCCCGGCGACGATTGCTTCTGCCCGGGGGGGAAGAGGTCGATGGCGAGGCGGGTAGACAGCTCCAAACGGCGGATGGAGGCCGTTGGCCACGCGGGCCGCGGCGGCGTGCAAACGGCGGCGACGGGCGGCTCCGGGTTCGAGTGGGGAAGGGACAACGCGAGGAGGGAGGAGATCTGGGAGGTTAGGGTTAGGTCAAGGGGCACGGGGGGGGGGGGGGGGGTGCGCCGGAGGGCTCGCCGATGACCGGCACGGAGATGGGGGGGGGCTCGGTGGCACCGGCCCATGTCCTCCACGGGGGGGTGCGTGAACAGTGGAGGGAGATGACCCCCCCGGGGTGGGTTGGGCTGGATTCGGTGGGGGCTTTGGGGAATGGGCTAGTGGTGGCCCAGTAGGGTAGGGGTAGGTTAGATCTGCTTTTAAATTGTTTTCGCTTTTCTTTTCTTTTTATGTTTAATTTCTTTTGCATTTCTTTTATAGTCTTAGGCATTTTTGTAAAATATGGGAGGCGTCCCATATTTATTGTTACACCATATATTACTGCCACAAAAAGATTGGGCAATAATAAAAGTCATTTAATATTTCAATTAAATATTAAATGATTTAAATAGGGTTTTTGGCCACTCTTTTGATTTGTTTAGAATTATTTAGAGATTAATAAAATCTCCAACTTGGTGATACATGCTCCACTGAATATTAGTGATTTAATAAAAGTGGGAGCACAATTTTTGGACAATGTTTTATTTTGCACATTGTTTTAATATTCCACCAAAGGCAATTGGTTTGATTTCAATTCAAAGGAAATTTGAATTGAGCTTGGTATTGCTTTGATTCAACATGACCAAGGTACATGATCACATTGCATTCAACAATAGAAAAGGAAAATCAAGTTTGAGTTGGACCAGTTGATCAAACAAAAATTTTGAACAGTAATGGTGATTACTGTTCACTGTTAGCGACGGTGTTACACCTCCCCTCTTTGATCTTCATTGTTTAGACCTCGTGAGCTGCCCTACATGATCGAGGCACCTTTGTAATATTTCTGCTGTTGCTATACTGAGTTTGATCGGATCTGATGGATTATGAGATTATGTTCAGATTGTGATAGAGTAATATATTTGGTTTTCATCTCTTATATTTTTGTTCCTAAGTAATTCTTGCATGTTCTCCGTTGCTGTTTATTGCTTTGGCCAAGTAGTAGGTATTGACTCCAAGAGGGAACGTTGTGCTCGATTGTGGGTTCATGCCCCCCGATGACACGCTTGAGTGACAGAAACATGATTCTAGGGGATGTGCTGTTGCCACAAGGGGGAAAACAACGATGCTTGTAACCGCGGTTACAAGGATTCTTTACTTTACGCAATGTGTTTTTTTAATGCATTTGTCTGTTGCTTTGGGTTTACACTTTGGGTGGGGCTCGCAACTTAATACCAGCGAGATGTTCTGGATAGATATCTCAAGGTGGATGATTAGTAGTAGATGCAGTTGGATTTCGGTCTACTTATTTTGGCGTACTGCCTGTGCTTTTGAACCTCTTCCTTTCTTTCGTAGCATAGTTAGCATTGTGGTGCGTTCATAATCCTGTCAATTGCCCTTCTGTAATTTGTTTACCTCGCATAAAAGTTTTATCATCTTTTGGGAGAGAGACATCACTAGTGAACATCACGTATCCCGGTCCATATCCTTATTACTGTTTCCACGCTATCTTTACTTTATTGATTTTACTTGCTATCATTATCCCTCATGTTTTACCCTTTGTAAACAACAAGACCGGAGAGATTGACAACCTCTCTAAACTTCGTTGGGAACAAAGTTATCTGTGTCTGTGTGCAGGTCCACGTCAGTCGCGCCGCTGACACCTACTTATCATCTCTGGAGTCCTACTGGAGACAAACCTTGGTATCTTCACCGAGGGAAACTTGCTGCTGCGCTACATCTCCACCTTCAATTTGGGGTAACCAACGAAGGGCGAGAAGCCATCAAGCGAATTTCTGGCGCCGTTGCCGGGGACTCCGAGTGCTAAGATAGGGGAGTTGCACACTACCTTTTACCTTTGTTTTTTAGTCTTGTTAGTTTATCTTTCAGATTTTATCTTTGTGTATTTTATCAAAAACTACAAAAAAAATATTTATCTTACTAGTTGTCATTATGTCTGGCCCTTCTGCCTTTGTTGAGACAGAGGTTCTCACCTTTAAACAAAAAGGTGGAGAAAGTTTAAAAGATGCTTGGTATAGAGTTAATGATTCTCAAAAAAGAGCCACCAAGAAGCAATCCACTACTATCCTGCTTAGAAATTTTTATGTCGGGATTACTCCTTGGAATAGGTTCATATTAGATACTGCTATCAATGGGAATTTTCTAGAAGCCCCGACTTGGGAGTCTCTTAATGTTATTGAAAATCTTGTTGTAAATATCCCTATTGCTAGCATAGAAGAAGATATAACTCTTTCTCACATTATGAAGAAACTTTAAAAGATAGAGTTAGAAATACCAAGTATAACTAGGATAAATGAGTTGGATCGCAAGATTCAAGGGAATTTGAATAGGCTTGATAGCTCCATGCTCAAAATTATTAAAACTCTGGAGGTCATCAAATTCCGTGATACGGATCTTTCTAGGATAGATAAGATTGAGGAAATCATTAATACTCTAGGAACTAATTTCTCCTCAATCAAACCAAAAAAAGTAGAGACTTCGGCAAGAAGGGAACCTAAGTTCAACTATGTCCCTAAGGTTCCCCGACCTAAAAATAAACCACCTATTGCCAAAGAAGTTGAAACCGTGAAAACTTTGGAAGAAATACCTCTCTTTGATAATTTTATAAATGAATCTTCCATTGATTTTCCGCCTTTTGGTTTTCTCCCTAGAAGTATCCTCATTAGGCCTTTATTTGAAATACCTCTTAAGACTAGTTGTACAATTGAAGAGCTTTTTGATGATCTTGATAATGATTCGATTGATACAACTTGATCTTTCGCTTCATGCCTAGCTTAGAGGCATAAAAGAAAGCGCTTTCGGGAGGCAGCCCGCAACGAATTTAGGTTCTTATTTTTTCTTTTGTTGTGTCTTGATGATTTTTACTACTTTAGCAACATAATTGTATCCTTATTTTTCAACTTTGTGCCAAGTTATAGCCTCTTACAGCAAGGGAAGTAAAAGTTGTGACATGCTATCCAGAAAACAGATTCTGTCCTCGTGACCAGAAAAATTCCAGAAAAATCCCAGTTCAACTTTTTGATCTTCATTTTTTTACACAGTATGCTCTATACAATTACGAAACTTCCGTATGTTCTGAGTTTTTTGATTTGAGTTGCAGAAGTGCCTCTAAAAAATTCTTTACTACCTCCTGTTCTGTTTTTCATCGATTCTGCCACGTTTTGTCTCTCCTTACTTTTGCAAACCTTAAGCTTGCTTTTTATTTGAAAAAACTTTTTGGCACTCTTGAGAAACAGTAGATATTCAAGAGTATCTTTATATCCAGTGGGGAAAAATTATTTATTAAGGGTACTAACCTCTCTAATCAGCTTATGATGAATTATGTATGAAGGGAGTTTTCAAGTGTGCGATGGAAGATGATGAAAGAAGATCCAGGAGTGTCAAGCGCTCAAGCTTGGGGATGCCCCCATGCATCCCCAAAAAATATTCTAGGATACTCAAGCGTCTAAGCTTGGGGATGCCCCTGTGCATCCCCTTCTCCATCAACAATCATCAGTTCGTCCTTCGTCTCACTATATTTTTATCACTTCATGCGTTATGTGCTATGCTTGGAGCGTCTCGCTCTTAGGTTTTGTTTTTAGTTTTCTTTAGCTTTTCTTGCTGTTCATAACAAGTTAGATCCCTTGTTACTTTGTGTGGGAGAGAAACACGCTCCACTTTCAAAATTTAGAACACATCATAGGATTTTTCCTGCTTATCTTTCTGTTGTTGTGTGTTCTTTATCTTTTCATAGCTACTGCCTTGTTTAGTTTTAGTCTTAGTTTGTCTTTAGCAAGAGCCTTGGCTTTTGTTTAGTTTGTTGCTGGAACTCTTTTTATTTTTCATGTTTATCTTGTTAAAGAGAGTTGGTTGTTGCACTGAGTTGTGTCTTGTCTTGAAAGTAGGTAATTGAGGTTGCTATTTTCTTCTAGTAGTAACTTGCAATGGTTTTGAGGTATTGATGTGAGTAATGTTTGAACTTTTGGTGTCAAGAGCTCCTGCCTATTAGTGATAGGTGTCGTATTTTGGGCAATCCGTGTTTACTTTCAAAACCTACAAAATAGTTGAGAACTTTAGCTACTAGATGGATCACTAATCTTTGGAGGGATCGAATATTAGAGTACACTCACGTACCATGAGTCGAGGATGCGCAAGGATAACCAAACCCCCATACACTCCTCCTCGGGGTACTTGTCTCTTTGTGAACCTCCTTATTAGATTGAGAGTTACCGATAATAAGTGCATGAGTTCTTCGGACTAATGTAAGTATTGAAAGTTGACACTTCCACCTTCCCATATTTTGCTAGCCTCTTCCGTGCCGTGCATTTCCTTCTTCTCACTCCGAGAGTTGGTGTCCACCTTCGTCGGTACTTCCAAACCCTTGGCATGATACTCTCTGTCATCATAAACCTCCTTATATCTTTTCTCAAAACAGCCACCATACCTACCTATCAAGGCATTTCCATATCCTTTCCGAGTTAAATTGCCATGCAACTTCCACCTCTTCATGACTTGATCTTCATGTCATACATGTTCCTGCTACACTGGCAGCGACATACCTTGCATATATCATGTTAATTACATCTTCTGTATGATTTTGAGTACCTTGTCAAGTGTGAAAGATCTCCTTTACCTTCTTGTAAATTAGAGTGTTTCCCTTAAGTGAGGAAAAGATCCCAGAGTGGACACATTAAAATATCCCAAAGAGGACAGACGAGAGTTAAATATAAAGAGCCATTTAGGCCACCAAAAAAATACAAAAAAATACAAAAAAGGGAAAAAGAAATAAAAAGAGAGAAAGGGGCAACACTACTATCCTTTTGAGAGATCCACACTAGTACTCCCTTTATATCCTTGTACTCCATAGAGATGATCTTCATGCATATAGCTATGTGGGGACCTTCACACTATAGAACTTGGCTTGCATATTCCAAGGATGAGCCTCTTCAAACGAGCTCTAGGTCTTCATGAGCGAGCAAGTTAGATGCACCCCCACTAGTTCCTTTGGAGAGCTTCTTAGCTCGTATGTGCATCCGTTGCATGGCAATCCCTACTCCTCACATCATATCTATCATTTGGCATCTCTTGCCTATGATTGTCCTCATTGATGTGAGCCTTTCTCATCCTTTTTGTCTTCCTCCTTCACCATATTTCTCTCTTTTTCCATCCTAAGTGTCAACTCTCGTGCTTACGCTCATCCATTGCATGAGTGCTTAAAATATTGAAAAAGGAGTGGATCAAATTGACTTGTACCTGGCCAGTGGTCTGGGGACGAGTCAAGATAAGATTCCAAAGAAGACCAAGTGTGAAACTTTAGTAGATTGAGTTCTCAACACAAAAATACTTTTTTCTCGTATTCCCTATCCCCCTTCTTGCACGCAAACACCATTTGGAGACATTCGAGTCACGGATAGCGAGAGCTCTTGCACCTAATGCTCTTTTGTTACTTGTTTCAATGCTAATATAGACTCTTGCATGTTATGACTTGAATTGAATCTCTAACCTTGATTGCTTTACTTTTCAAAGTTCTTTTATTGTTGCTAGCATGTCACCACAGAAATTATGTTGTTGTCATTTAAGTACTCGAGGACGAGCAGGAATTAAGCTTGGGGATGTTGAAACGTCCAAAACGTATCTATAATTTCTGCTTGCTCCATGCATGTTTTGTGTGATATTGCTATGATCTAGATACACTTTCGTATACTTTCGATCATATTTGGACTAACCTATTAACTCAGTGCATCACAGTGCCAGTTCCTGTTTTCTGCTGTTTTTATATTTATGTTTTCCCCCACATAAAAAGTACCAGAAAAATTCGAAAAAATTCAGATAAAAAATCAGCGCGAAGGAAGCTTCGCGAAGAGCCCTGGAGGGGCCAGAGGTGAGCCAGGGGGGGCCCAGGCGGCCACCCGGCGCGGCCCAGCCCCTGGCCGCGCCAGGGGGGCGCCTGGGGACCCTGGTCCACCTCTGGCTGCCCCCCTTCGCCTATTTATTCTCCGTCACGGGGAAACTCCGAAGACAGAACCCTATTTCACAAACTCGCCTATGTTCCGCCGCCGCCGCGCTTCCGAGATTGGGAGCACCAGAAGACCTCTTCCCGGCACCCTGCCGGAGGGAGGATTGACCTTCGGGAGTCTCCTCTCCACCATGAATGCTCCCCGGATGTCTCGTGAGTAGTTTTCCTTGGACCATGGGTCCGTGATCAGTAGCTATGTGATGTTCTCCTCCCCTCTTTGATCTTCATTGTTTAGACCTCGTGAGCTGCCCTACATGATCGAGGCACCTTTGTAATATTTCTGCTGTTGCTATGCTGAGTTTGATGGGATCTGATGGATTATGAGATTATGTTCAGATTGTGATAGAGTAATATATTTGGTTTTATCTCTTATATTTTAGTTCCTAAGTAATTATTGCATGTTCTCCGTTGCTGTATATTGCTTTGGCCAAGTAGTAGGTAGTGACTCCAAGAGGGAACGTTGTGCTCGATTCTGGGTTCATGCCCCCCGATGACACGCTTGAGTGACAGAAACATGAGTCTAGGGGATGTGTTGTTGCCACAAGGGGGAAAACAATGGTGCTTGTAACCGCGGTTACAAGGATTGTTTACTTTACACAAAGTGCTTTTTTAATGCAGTTGTCTATTGCTTTGGGTTTACACTTTGGGTGGGGCTCGCAACTTAATACCAGCGAGATGTTCTGGATAGATATCTCAAGATGGATGATTAGTAGTAGATGCAGTTGGATTTTGATCTACTTATTTTGGCGTACTGCCTGTGCTTTTGAACCTCTTCCTTTCTTTTGTAGCATAGTTAGCATTGTGGTGCGTTCATAATCCTGTCAATTGCCCTTCTGTAATTTGTTTACCTCGCATAGCAGTTTTCTCGTCTTTTGGGAGAGAGACATCACTAGTGAACATCATGTATCCCGGTCCATATCCTTATTACTTTTTCCACTCTATCTTTACTTTATTGCTTTTACTTGCTATCATTATCCCTTGTGTTTTACCCTTTGTAAACAACAAGACCGGAGAGATTGACAACCTCTCTGAACTTCATTGGGAACAAAGTTATCTGTGTCTGTGTGCAGGTCCACGTCAGTCGCGCCGCTGACACCTACTTATCATCTCTGGAGTCATACTGGAGACAAACCTTGGTATCTTCACCGAGGGAAACTTGCTGCTGCGCTACATCTCCACCTTCCACTTGGGGTAACCAACGAAGGGCGAGAAGCCATCATCACTACAGTAACAATGTTTTTTCCACCCATGTGCAGGAATTGGTTTTTTCGGGCATGGTGGAAAGTTGGACACAAAGACAGGGAGGGTAATTATAAAGGCAACTTCTAAAGGAGCCGATTAGGAGTTACTGGATGCAGTTGCTGATGCTAGAATGGGGATTTTCAAGCCCGACAGACAGAACGACGAGCTTACACGCGCCCTGAAGAATCGTGAACACCCGGGCCGAACGCGAGGCATATGCGTTGTTCCGTGGTATGAGGGGTTTGCAGAGTTTAGTGAGAGTTACCGAAGCTGTTCAAGAAAGAAGGCGCAGGTAACAGACCATTTTGATAGGATGGAACAAGCTATCAAGCAGAAGTTGGAGAAATGCGAGTCACTTAGCCAGCAACTGCAGGTAAGGACATCCACACAAGATCCACCAATAGATCCAGCATTGGATTGTACCGTCCAATCTATGCCGAAAAGCGGCGTGGGATCCACGAGGGTCGATGATGGTCACTACCACGTGGATGATATCAAACAGATGAAACGTTGCGAGCTAGTCTTAAAAATGAACAATATATCCATTAAGGTGGCGGACGGCTATGCTTTACCGAATCCACCAGAAGCAACCTACCACGGCAATCCGATTGCAACTGGCTATGCTCGTGTCGGGGTGGATGAAGTTGTGTCAGCATATCAAGAACTATTCCTTGATATTCCTGGAGGTGAAGGGCATCAGACCCTCAGAGAAGCCAAACAAAGTGGTGTCTATCTATGGAGAAAACAAGGCATCATATTTCCAGACAAGGTGTCAAGTCCAACGTGTTCGACGTCAAGTTCACCACCACCACCCCCAGGAGATGGAGCGCAGCGCGACTCAGCCGAGTCCACCACAACCCCTCCCCGATATGGAGCGCATCGCGACTCTGTTGCGTCAGCCGAGTCTAGCACCACCACCACCCCTAGATATGGAGCGCAGCGGGACTCAGCCGAGTCTAGCACAACCCCTCCCCGAGATGGAGCGCAACTTGACTCCGCAGTGTCAGCCGAGTCCAGCACAACCCCTCCCCGAGATGGAGCGGACCGCGACTCCGCCGCGTTAGACGATTCCGCCACTAGCTCCCTGATACGTCCCAAATGTATCTATAATTTCTGCTTGCTCCATGCATGATTTGTGTGACTTTGCCATGTTTTTCTTGAACTGTCATACACTTTTTATCATATTTGTACTAACCTATTAACTCAGTGCACTAAGTTGGCAGTTCTTTTTTTCTGCTGTTTTTGTATTTCAGGTTTTCCGGCCATTAAAAGTGCCAAATAAATCCCAAAAAAATTATATACAAAATCAGCGACCCGGAAGCTTCCCGAATCACCAAGGAAGGAAGGGAGTGGAGGGTCCCTGGTGCGACCCCACCCTAGGCCGCGCCAGGAGGCCTCCTGGCTGCCCTGTGGCCCCTCTCGGTGCCCCCTTAGGCTTATATTTACCCCCCGTGACGGAAACCCCTAATATCGATCTTCTATTCACGTTCTCCTCTCTGTTCTGCCGCCGCCGCCGTTTCAAGATCAGGGCTGCCAGGAGAAGCTGCCCCCGGCACCCTGCCGGAAGGAGGAATCCCCTCCGGGAGACCATCCATCACCATGGACGCCTCCCGGATGTCTTGTGAGTAGTCCCCCTTGGACCATGGGTCCATGACCAGTAGCTATGTGATGTTCTCCTCCCCTCTTTGTTCTTCCACTTTCGAGACCTCGTGAGCTGCCTCACATGATTGAGGCACCTTTGTAATTTCTGTGTTGATATGCTGAGTTTCCTGGGATCTGATGGATTATGATATTATGTTCAGATTGTGATGAGTAATATATTTAGTTCTCTTTTATATTTATGTTATTTTGTAAATTCTTGCATGTTCTCCGTTGCCGTATTTTACTTTGTCCAAGTGATTTGTTGCAACTCCAAGAGGGAGCGTTATGCTTGATTTTCGGTTCAGCCCCCTGATGCCTAGCTTGAGTGACATAAACATGAGACTAGGGGATGTGCTGTTGCCACCAGGGATAAAACAACAGTGCTTGTACTTGCAGGTGCAAGGATTGTTTACTTTCCGCATAGTTCTTTTAATGCAGTTGTCTGTTGCTTTGAGTTTACACTTTGGGTGGGATTCGCAACTTAATACCAGCGAGATGTTCTAGATAGATATCTCAAGGTGGATGATTCGTAGTAGATGCAGATGGATTTCGGTCTACTTACCTTTGCGTACTGCCCATTTCTTTTGATCCTCTTCCTTTGTCTTGTAGCATAGTTAGCATTGCGGTGCATTTATAATCCTTTCAATTGCCCAGCTGTGATTTATTTACCTCGCTAGAACTTTTATCGTCTTTTGGGAGAGAGACATCACTAGTGAATGTCATGGGACCCCGGTCCATATTTCCACAATTGTTTACATCTTCAATTTACTTCCAGTCTTTACTTTTATTTGCCACTATTATTATCTCTTGCGTTGATCCTTTGTAAACAGCAAGGCCGGAGGAATTGAAAAATCCTCTGTACTCGTTGGGAGAAAAGTTACTTGTTGTCTGTGCAGGTCCAGGTGAAGTTAGCAACCTCGGTTGAGAATGGCGCCATTGTTCACTTTACCACCTTCTTGTATCTCTTGGAGTCCTACTGGTTCGATCTTCAACCTTAGCATCTTCGCTAAGGGAAATTGTTGCTACGCTACATCTCACCTTCCACTTGGGGTAACCAATGAGAAGTGAGAAGAACTATCTTCCTCACCGCATGAAGCAAATTTCTGGCACCATTGCTAGGGACTCCAGTCTACAAGATAGGGGAGTTGCACACTATCTTTTATCTTTTCTTTTTAGTCTTGTTAGTTTACCTTTCCAGTTTTTTCTTTTTCTTTTGTGTCTTATATTAAAAACCACAAAAATAGCTGCTACCTTTTGCCTTTGTCTTTCTTTGCCTAGTGATGCTATCCTCACCATGGGTGCTGAACCACCCAAATATGCTATGATGGACTTGTTTCACATGTTTCACTTGGATCGTTTTCCATCAATTTGTGCTCGCGCTAAAAACCCAACCGACTTGGTTGAGGGAAAATCATTGGATGAGCATGCTCATTATGCGCGTCACTGCCTATCTCAGAAAGGGAAACACTTATGGGATCAAATACATGTTTCTTATTGCCATGCTAAACTTTTGTGCTACAATTATGATTTTACTTGTTGTTCTAATATAGTTCATAAACACCTCCCTTTCCAATGTGAGTTCAATGAAAATGAGATCTTATCTTATTATGCTAAAGGTGTTTATGATTACTTTGATGTTGAAAATATTGAAGAGTTTGTTGCTTTTAAAGGTGCTTATGAGATTGCTTCTTTGATTGAAAAGTATCACGATACTATTCACCAGTCCGAAAACTTTGCAGTTCTTGCTTATTGCTTTGAGAATGATACTTCCAATTCTTATATTGAGGATTTTAAAAATAAAATATTTGCTGCACTAGAAGAGGCCAATGGTTGCTATGATGAGGAATCCCATGATTCCGAGGACTCACTTAAAATATCCCTTTCTGAAAATCTTGATACTTTCTTTGTTGATGGCCATGATGCCAATATGGATGATGCTGACAAAGATGAACTCTCTATAATTCCTTATGTTAAGCAGGAAATTGTTGCTATTGCACCCACACTTGATTGTCCTATTATCCTCTTGAAATCAACAACTCATATTCCGGAGAATGTTGCTCTTATCAAGGCTCAGTGTGATGGGTGTATTTATCTTATGATCCTAAAGACCGTGTTGAAAACTATCCACGAGTGCTCTTAGGTCATGAACAACATGATTTATGTGATAGTTATATTCTTGTTGTTGTTCATGATACTACTGACAATTATTTTGAGAGAGGAAAGTTTGGTTATAGAAACTCCCATGTTACAAAAACTCCTCTCTTTATGTTGAAAGTTTTGAAGTTGTTCTTGTCCCACCTTCCTATGTTTGTCTATTTGTGCTTCTTTTATTTATTTTCTTACAAGATGCCTATGCATACGAAGTGGGTTAGGCTGAAATGTGTTTCATATTTGCTTCTTGATGCTCTCTTTTGCTTCAAAAATTTTATTCTTGTGAGAGCATCTTCAATAATCTTTATGCCTAGCTTAAAGGCGTAAAAGAAAGCGCTTTTTGGGAGGCAACCCAAGATGTTTTTACTTCTGTTTTTAGTAGCCTTGATGATTTTTACTACTGTAGCGTCATCATTGTATCTTTATTTTTCAAGCTTTGTGCCAAGTATTGCCTCATATGACAAGGGAAGTGAAAGTTGTGACATGCTGTCCAGAAAACAGATTATGTCCTCGTGACGGGAAAAATCATAGAAAATCACTAGCTCATATTTTTGAGCTGAATTGTTTACACAGCCTTCTCTAGACAATCACGAAACTTCCGTATGTTCTGAGTTTTTTGATTTGAGTTGCAGAAGTACCCCTAAAAAATTCTTTACTACCTGTTGTTCTGTTTTTCATAGATTCTGCCACGTTTTGTCTCTCCTTACTTTTGCGAACCTTAAGCTTACTTTTTCTTTGAAAAAACTTTTTGGCAATCTTGAGAAACATTAGCTATTCAAGAATATCTTTATTTCCAGTAAGGGAAAATTATTTTAATAGGGTACTAACCTCTGTAATAAGCTCACGATGAGTTGTGTATGAAGTGAGTTTTCAAGTGTGCGACGGAAGTTGATGAAAGAAGATCCTGGAGTGTCAAACGCTCAAGCTTGGGGATGCCCCCATGCATCCCCAATAAATATTCAAGGAGACTCAAGCGTCTAAGCTTGGGGATGCCCCCGTGCATCCCCTTCTTCATCAACAATTATCAGTTTGTCCCTCGTTGCACTATATTTTTAACACTTCATGCTTTATGTTCTATGCTTGGAGCGTCTCGCTGTTTACTTTTCTTAGGTTTGTTTTTTCTTTGTTTGCTGTTCATAACAAGTTAGACCCCAGCTTTATTTTGTGTGGGAGAGAAACACGCTCCGCTTGAATTAGAACTCCTCATAGGATTTGCATGCTTATTTCTTTAGCTGTGAGTTGTTCTTTTTTTTGAAGCTTTGATGGCAGTAGGGGAACCCCCCTACTGTCCTTTTATTAAATCAACAACAGAGGGAAATTACAGGGGGAGAGCTGGATTTACATGGGGGGGGGGAGGGAAGGAAAGGGGGAAGGGGAGGAGACTGAACTCTAGGGTGTAGTCAAAAAGCTTCAAAAAAACTTACAGAGAAAGTAAAAAGTTAGTGATAAAAGGCCCAAGCCCTTCCTTATTTCTGTGTCTAAGCGACTCAAAATCAGACTTGAATCTTTGGAACCAGGAGTCCACGGACGACACAACCCCCCTAAAGTGCTTGTTATTCCTTTCTTTCCATAAACTCCAGGCTCCCACAATAAAGATCTCCATGAACATGGGTTTTCTCCATGACCTTTTCCCCTCATGAACGATCTCAAGCCTGTCACCCCCCAAGAGCTAGGTGATGCCCAGTCTATCCTAGCAAGCACGACTAAAAGTGTAGGTGAAAAAGAGATGCTCTACTATTTCCTCAAGGGAGGTGGCACAAAAGAGACAGCCGTAGTTGTTGTCCTGTAGGATCATCCCTCTCCTTCTGAGCATATTGCGTGAATTCAACCTGTCTGCCAGCAACAGCCAGTAGAACACTTTCCATTTGTTGGTGCAACTCGATTTCCAAATCCATGTAAAAGCTACATCAGCCTCCTCCTCCCGGAAGCAGTGCATGTAGTATCTACCCGAAGTAAATATCCCCTCATGCCAGATTGTATTCCATACATCTTTGGAGCCAGCCACCATCATTACCTCCTCCGTAGCTTTTTGTAACTCTCGCAATTCCTCCACGGCTTGGTTTGACAGGGGCAGATGGAAGCTAGCCCCAATCGAAGGGGCGGTCAACAGGTTTTGGACTGAGACATCCTCATTTCTTGCATACAAGAAAAGACGCGGGAATTCCTCTGCTAGGGTATTGGATAGCCACAGATCTTTCCAGAACAGTACAGAGCCGCCATCCGCAATCTTTACAGTTGTGATCGCCCTGTAAATAGGAGAAAGTTGCATGACATCCTTCCACTAGAATGACCCGCAGGGTCCAGTAGCACGCGGAACTCCCCTGGCGTAATGCGAGGACCAGACCAGCTCTACCCAGGGACCATCTGCCTTGTTAAAGAATTTGTGAAGCTTCTTGAGTAACAGTCCCTGGTTTTGGCTTTTAAGGCCGCTAACCCCCAGCCCTCCTTTGGATTTTGGAAGGAAAACCAGCTCCCATGCGGCGGGCGAGCAAACCTTAGCAGACGGATCATCATTTTTTTCCCATAGGCATCGGCGACGCTGTTTATCTAGATGCTCAATCAGTTTGGGAGGTAGACTGATGGAGCACATCGCGTAGATCGACAGGGACGTGATCACGGAGTTCACAAGAGTGAGCTTGGACCCGCAGTCCAGCAGGGAAGCAGCAGTAGAGAGCCTGCTCTCCATAGACGCGATCATGGGCATGAAATCATGGACCGTAGATTTAATGGTGCCCACCGGCATGCCTAGATAGGTGAATGGCATGCTGCCAACGGAGCAACCAAGCAAGCCAGCTAGCACGACAGTAGTGTCATTGGCACATTGATGGGCACACGCGTGGATTTAGAGAAGTTTAGTCTTAAACCAACTGTGGTCGCGTAATCCTGCAGCGTCCTCTTGATCTTGAGAATTTGCTCTTGATCCGCCGGCATCACCAGGATGGTGTCGTCGGCGTACTGGATGACGGGGTAGTCTCCCGGGGCAGCAATGGGAGGCCTGAGATCACCCGTCCTCATTTGATCGTTGATCGCAGCCTGTAAGAGGTCAGACGCAAGAACAAACAGGAGCGGTGAAAGTATATCACCTTGACGTAATCCTCTTTTGCATTTGAACTGACGCCCCGGCGTTCCATTGAGCAAGATAGAGGACTTGCCAGACGAAAAAATGGCCTCCATCCATGCCAGCCATCGAGAACAAAAGCCCATGGATTTCATGATCTCAATCATTGGTCGATGGTCAATCGTATCGAAAGCTTTGGCGAAATCCAATTTGAGCACCACAATAGGTCTTCCTGAGGTTTTACATTGATGTATAAACTCGAACGCCCAACCTAAGCAGTCCTGGATGGATCTCCCCTTCAAGAACCCATACTGGTTTGAGTGCACCAAGCCCAAGACGAATGCTTGCAATCTGTCCACCAAAAGCTTAATGATAATTTTCGGACAACAGTTCAGTAGGGTGATCGGGCAATAATCATTCACTGTCTCTGGGGACTAAAATTTGGGTATCAGAGTGATAAACCCCGTGTTGAGGCTCTCAAGATCCAGCACTCCAGCATGGAAGTCCTCGCATAATTTATAGAAATCATGCTTGATGATGTGACATCATGATTTCAAGAACCCACCACTGAATCCATCAGGCCCCGACGCCCTGTCAGCTGGCATACGACGGACAACTTCATCGATCTCTGCATGGGTGAACGGCACTGATAGTGCCTCCAAACCATCCACGCGTTTTATAAGCCTCTGCAAGTCGAGAACTATATCGACCGCATTGGATGACCCTAGCCTTTCCTTATATGTTTGGTACAGCAAGGCCTCCTTGCCCACATGGTCGGACATCACCGAACCATCAAGCTGGCTAAGGGTGGAAATGGAGTTGCGGCGATATCTCTCGGTTGCAACACGATGAAAGAATTTAGTGTTGCCATCACCAAATTTGAAATATCTGACAGTGCATCTCCTCTTCCAATATGCTTTCCGCCTGTCCAGCAAAGCAATGAGGTGTTTCTTCAGGATCAGGAGAAAGTTACTCTCAGGGACAGAAAGTGGACGACGTTCTTCCAACAGATCCAGATCAGCAAGCACTCTATTTGAATTACCAATTATCGTGGCAAGGAGAAATTACTTTACTCCATTTTTTCAGTTCATATCTGAGGCACTTCAGTTTTTTACAAAGGAGAGCGGCGGAATTGGCAGCAAAGTTTCGTCGTGACCAAACTCTTTCAACTGTTTCAAAAAAACCCGGGGCCGAAGTCCAGAAATCCTCAAAGCGGAAGTTTTTTATTTTGGGTATGTGAGTTTGGATACTGACATAGCAAGGTGAGTGATCTGAAATCGGTTTGCCTAAAGGCAGAACCACTGTATTTGCATATTTGATCGCCTAGTCCATAGAGATAAAGTGCCAGTCTAACTGTACTAGCAAGGGATTCACCTGCATATTACTCCACGAAGAGGATCACCCCTTGATGGGCAGTTCGACTAACGATTGTGCGCGAATGAAGTCATTGAATATTAACATATCATTCACATTACCTCCACTGCGGTTCCTGTTATCAGGTGCCCTATAGAGATTAAAATCCCCTACAAGCAGCCAATCTTCTCCGGTTGGTATATCTAGTTGAAAAATATAACATCCCAAAACTGACAAAAATCCAGAAAAAAAATTTGCACTTTTATTTTTCCCATTGGGGATAAAAACTTGCGCATTTATTCTTTGCCATTTTCTTTCATGATCATCTTTCATCCTTTGATCAAGCCTTTTTGGAAATCATCATGTTTTGTCATGATGAAGGCGTGTGCCAAAATCCATGAATTGTTCATGTCCAGAAAGTTGGGTTGTAGTTCAACTAGCATTTAAATTCATTTAAATGCCCGGTGAATTACTTAAATATTTTGGACCCATTTCTTTTCCTAAAAATCCTACAATTGCTAAGGACTCATAATCATATTTTTATATGATTTTATTATGTCCTTTGCTATTTCTTCTTAGCCTTTTCCTTTGCTATCTTTTATAAAAGAATAAAATGCAGATATTTTCTTTTAGTGTTTTTGGCCTCTTTCTTTTTCCCAGCCCAACCCCTCTCCTCCACCGCAGACCAACCCAGCCCCTCTCACCTTTTTCCCCTCCTTCACTCACGTGGAGGTCCCCCCTCACAGCCATGGTGTGATGCAGAGAGGAGGTGGAGCCCTCATGGCAGCCTCCCCTTCTCTCCCCCTTATAGCTAGCCCTGCAGCCCCTCTCCACTGTCGAACCCTAGCTCCCTTCCTCCCTCACGCCGCCGCCAATTTCTTCTTCCTCCTCTTCCACTTCTCCTCTCTATTTTTATCATGCCCGCCATGGACAGGAGGTCCATGGCCTCGACTTCTTCATCCCCGCAACTCGATCGTCCTCACCGTCGACGAGGTCGTCTTCCTCCTTAACCTCAAGCCCATCCCCGAGCGTGTGGTTGAGGCCGGCGTGCCTCAAGCCCTTCTCGGCTTCGTCTTCCTCCGCTGCTCCCGAGCCCCTCCGTCGAGCTGCCTTCACCGAGCTCGATCGACCTCCAGCAGCGTCCCCCGCTGTGAGCCCCCCTTCCTACTCCTCCTCCTGTTTTCCTCTCCTTGCGTGTAGACGAATAGGCCGGTTCCCCTGGTTCCGATCTTCGTTGTAGCCGTTGCGCCATGCTCCCCTATTTTGTAGCCGTGCCGTCCCTGTTCCTCGCCGTGCTTGCTGCGTGACTCGTCCGCCCGGGAAGCGCGAGAAGCGCGCACGCTAGCAGTCCTTCCGTGCTCCAGCTCTTCCCTTTGGCTTGCCCGTGCAAGCCATCTGCAACTGGAGCTGCCGTGATCTCCTTTGTTCACGTCTTCGTCAGTTTCAGTTGTAGCTCGTTTGTTTGTCAGCTTCAGTTAGCCTGGCCTGCTGTGTTTTGTACGTTCAGTTTCGTCTTTTGCAGAGAGCAAGTGAGTGGCGTAGTGGTCTTGCCCTTCAATCCGTAGCAAGAGGGCGTGGGATCAAGTCCCCTTCCGTGCAAGGGCCTCCCCCTGTTTTCCTCTGTTTTTGCATTAGATTTAGTTAACACCATGATGTTGACTTATCTTCCCTAAGTCTCTAGTTTGTTCATCATATGATCTTTAGCCCAGTGGTGTGGGCCCCTGTGTTGGATACGTGAGGTTTGGGGTTCGAATCCCCATTGGGGAATTTAAATCCCCCTTTTCTTGTTCTTATGCAGTGCAGTAGTGGGCTTGGCCCAGTTGCAAATCTTGCCGTGGGCGCTCAATAGAGCTGCTGACCCGCGAGGGATTGAGCCCCTTAGGCCGAAACCAGCCAAGGGGAGGTTTCCCCCCTTTTTCTTTTTGAGTTTGTTGCAAAATCTTTCAAATCAGCCCCCCTTTTTTCTTTGCTTGTATTATGTGCATCCTAGCTCCAAATAATTCATGTCATACATGAATTTGGGGTAGAAAAACATGAGGAAGACAATGGTGTTGTTCATTTTATCGTATGGTCATGCGTTATTTTGGTGAAGGTGCATTTTGCACATAACCCTTCATAAGATGCACATGGTGCAATTCCTCTTTTCTTTTCTCGTGTTTCGAGCTTCGTAGTTCCGCGATGTGGTAGATGCCGGTAGCGTAGTCCCATTCTCCTTCATTGCTTGCAATTTATTACATTAGGTGCATCATATCATACCATGCCATGTCATTTGCATATATTTAATTTAAGGAACCCCATCTCGAGGTCTATCTTCGTGAGTGGGCAATTCTTGTTCATGTCATGTTCTACATTCCTTGATCTTGCCATGATCATGCATCATAATAATTATAACATAAGGATCCTTTGGATCCGTAACTCACCAACAAAATGCATATGAAGGTTGTCGGGAGCATTGCACCCTTGCTACCGAGCTTCGTTAACCTTGTTTAATTCTTATATTCATGCCATGTTATTAAAATGTCATGCATCATACTTGACCATGCTTGTTTGTTCATTGCTTTCTTGTGTTTCTACGTAGTGATAGTGGTATCTTCGTTGATTGCTTTCCAGTTTTTACTTCTTGTGTGCTTCCGCGGATACTTTTTGAGACATTGCGAGTTTGCGATCGAATACACCTTCGGAACCCGACTTATCAACAGGAAAGGACTATGAAAACTTATGATCCATTCTATTTCAACCAGCGGTTTGCATGCTAGTCTAGGATAGGCTCGATGTTTTATCCTACCACATGTTTACAGCCTCTTTCAAACCGATACAGCCATGTCCCCTCCCAGCAAACCATGTACTGCTATGTTACTATTGCTCGTTGCTCAGCCCCTGCTTAGTATGCATGCTCAGGATGCTACGAATGTTACCCTGTTACTCCTTGGTTTGGACTATCACATTATTATATTGTTATTGATGATATTGGTTATTATAAATGTTGACTATATTCGATGAAGGATGGAAGGTCTAGGATATCCCGCCCCGACGCTTTGTTCCATTCGAGTCACCTAGGATCCGAGTTCCGGGTATTAGTTCTAAGACTGAGCGTGCCTAACCGTGTGTGGGATTTTATGGGGTCCCCTCTTCTTACCTACCTAGCTTCAAACATTTCTAGTGGTGGCCCAAGCTGATTTACCATTTGAAACCGTGTGTGTGCTGCTCGGCTGCCAGTAGTTTTCAAACAACCCGGGCCAGCGGAGACTTCGTTTCTCTTGTTGGTCCACCCCAGGGAGCTAGGGGGTTGTCCACATCTGTTTGGACAACTACCCCGACCTCATCCAGACGGTAGAGGCCGATTCGAGAGCGCGACCGACTTTTGAGTTGGGTGTCGACTCACCGGGGGCCACCCGGATTTGTTTGTTGTTAGCTAGAGGGACCTGTCGATTCAGATCTCTTGGAACTAAATCATAAAATGGTTGCCTGTGATGGGTAGCAACAGAGAGAGATGGGAGTGCGTGCAGAGCCTTGTAATGGGCAGTTGGTACACCCCTGCAGGGTTAAATCTTTTCGAGAAGCCGTGTCCACGGTTATGGACGACTTGAGACCTACTCCTTGTTCATAGACAACAATAGTTGAGATAATCTTAATATAACTTGATCAACGTGTGTGTGTGCCTTGACTGCTTCTTCTTCGTCGGGATGCGAAGAGGAGGACAAGGATAGGATAGGTGTTATGTTTGCGTAAGTAGTTGATAGCAAGACTTGTTGGAGGCGATTCCTCATCGAATGCTTGGCTTCTTACCTTACTCTCTAGATCGTTAGCCACTTCATTAATGCTAGTCCGGAGGCAACCTCACCACTTACCCCTTCCTTACCGTAAACTACTAGTTGTCCTAGAATGACGAGTGATGAAGTCCTTGCTGGGTCAGTTGACCACTACAGTTGGATGCTGAGTACTTCTGTACTCATCATACTACCCCCAAACTCTTTTCAGGGTTCTTGATCGACAACAGGTATGGTGATCGACGTTTCACGTGGAGACTCGACGACGACTAGTTAGGAGGATCCCGGCGGAAGGCCTGGACCCGTGTGGTTATGGGGATCGATGTTTTTCTCTTTGCCACTAGTCATTTGCTTGTAGTCTGTACCCAGACATGTATCTTCCGCTGTTGTATTGTATTTGAGGAAGTTGTATGCCGGTTGTATGAGATGTTGTATCCTTGTATCTGTAATGTTGTGATATCATGTTGGAAATCGGGGGCATATGGCTCTGTCATATGTCGCGGTGGGACCGATATGTGCTTCGTCCCCGGATTTGGATGGAAACATCTAGATCTGGAACAGTACCGCATATCGGGCCTTACAAAAAAGCAAGTCCATGAAAACTGATTTGTGTGGTCCAGAACATGGGCCATATATATTCAAAAGAGACCAAGTTGCACCAGACTGCGCGGAAGTGAAATTCATGGCAAAGGCAAAAGATTTCATGAATCGCACTGAACTAGAAAAGACCGAACTCATCCATATCACACAAAGACCCCCAGAATTACCAATCGAGGGAACAAAGCTAAGCTGATCAAACTTTTTGGGGAAACAAAGTTTAACAAAGTTCAAATCAAAAGACTCCCGCTTAGTTTCTTGAAAACAGACGTTCGAACAGCGAGATATTTCAATGGCATTACTAACAGCTAACTGTTTTTCAGCAGAATTTATCCCTCGAATGTTCCAGCAGAGAACATTCCAGGTTTTATTGGGCGACATGGAGGATTATGCTTGCGGTGGAGGTTTGTCGCGCTTCTGCATGAGCTTCTCTGCGCTGAGATCATCAAGGGGGATCCCACAGAGCTTGGATTCAATTAGATGAATGGTGCGAATGGGGGTGTGCTGTGAAGGATCATCATCAGTGCCCACTACCACTTTCAGACCTGCAGGCGGATCAGTGGTTCTAGAACGTGAGGTGATCGAGGGAGCCTGTTTAGGTTTAACTTTAGATTGCAACTTACCAGCATTAGTGATCGTGGGGATTTTGAATCCATCGTACTTGGTGGAGTGGGAACTCCTTCTGAGCTGGAAAGTATCAACAGGGGCAACTTCATTAGACACCAGGTCAGCTAGGAGACGCTGACAGAGGTTTGCACTGCAGGTTCAGAGTTCTGAATCTCCTTGTTCTCATCAGCAGTCTCAGGCACGATAGGCAGAACAATATCCAAATTCAGACCAGTAGTGGGGGGCATATTGTCCTATCCTACATCCATGGCCGCGAATAGATCATCAGACAGGTCACTGACACCGCGCGGGATAATCAGCGGAAACTGTATGTTAGCTCCAGCAAAGCGCCTGAACGACGCGTGCATCCCAAAACCAGTCGTTTCCCACGCAACAGAAAACATGACCTGATGGAAAAGTTGGTTCAAATTAACAGGGAAGCACACTAGAGAGTCCACATTCCCCACAGAAGGAGCAAGAATGCGTTGAGTATATGTCCTCAGATATGATTGCCAGATCCACTCAAGAAACAGAGGGACTGGTGGCACCATCATCTCCTAGTCTGCACCGCCCGCCCTCACGAACCGTAGCGTCGAGTTGTGTGTGCCATGGACAATGTCACTGGCAGCAGATGAGATCTCTGAATATTGTGACCATTCATCCTGCAGATCATCAGAGATGTTTCTTTCAGGAGCAACCCCATCCATCAGGGAGGGACCAGTATACTGCAGATATTGACGGAGGCTCAGACCCTGGTAAGGTTCAGGAACTACTGGCCAAGCACCCCAACCATCAGGTTGTGGCTGCACCTCAAATTTAGCCGCTACCTGATTCCAAGCTTCCTCTGCTTGGGATTGCTGCCACTCCTGCTGATCGAGAGCCCATTGTTGGGAAACAGTGAGATATGGGAGCTGAAAAGGGTGTGGTGAAGCATTCATCGGAGGGAGGGGGGCTCCTCTGTACCAATTAACCCAGGGATGGTGTGTCTTCCATTGAGAATATACACTGGTACAGTCCAAGAGCGGCCCAGGCAAGGCACACTGCTGCTTCTCCTGACTACAATGCTCTGCGGCACCAGCGCCATGTCACTGATTATCACACGCACCAGAACCCTCTCCTTATTATGGCCAGGACGATGCCACATATCCAACTTGGCGAAAGTTGAAACTGCTTTGTTAATGTAGTGGTCAGTCTGGTAGTCCATAGGAAAGGATAAAAATAGAATCCAAGCCACATATTGGAAGGGGCAGAGACGCATGTTGTATCCCTCATCGTGTGGCACTAGGGAGCAGGTGGTGTGATCATCGTATTGGTGGGGGCTTTCCTGGATATACTAATCCCTGAGAAGAACATGCTCAAAGGCCACCATCCCCACTCCAATGGGGTACACAAAAGAATCTGGAATCACCAACTCAAAGTCTTCTCGCATAATGCGCACTACTTCCTCCTGCACAAATCTCTTTTGATGATCTTGAATCTCAGGAATGATAGTGACAAGGGCGAATCTTGTGCTGGGGAGTACTAGACGGAAGCGTAGGGGGCGGGCAAGGGATTCTGTGCGGGTCGAGGAGAGGATTACTTGCTCTGTTTTTGTCTCCAGACGAGCCGTTTGGAAGGCAAGCGATCCCGCTTCCCAAAGTGGTGGCTGGGTGGAATCCGAAGAAGATCCGGTCGGGATACAATATAACTGACCTATTGCTTTTGCCAAATAAACCAGGTGGCCCCCTTGCAGATACAACTTCTAGCATCGTGTCCAAGTAAGCTACATTTTTAGCAAAACCAGCGTTCCGGACACAAAGAGGAAACATCGGACTTACCATTAAAGGTGACGCAGCAATCCACCGAACGTGGTACAATTAGGCAGCTGCATGATCTTTGGAAATGTTGGCAATCAGCACATAACAACGCTGCGCAAACGGAAGCCACATGATCATGGGCACCACAACGGGAGCACTGGTTTAGGAATGTGAGGATATCCTCATTATTTGGCAATTCCGAGATATTATGTAACTGACAGAGTTCAACATCTGAGTAATCCGCCTGCCTCAGATCAATAGTATGGGCAAGTTCAAAACAGCTCAAGGCCTTGAAAGCTCCTCGCCTAAAATTTCGGCCTCGAAAAGGGGTGACACCTCCAACATATTTGGAAGGAACCGGTGGGGGGAACGTACCAAAAATGATCGATTGTGTCGGCCCCAATAAGGAAGGATCCATTGGAAGTGATAACGTCAATGAAGGCTGATTGACACGCTTACAAAAAGTATTATGATTTGGTTCCTCCGAAGAATCAAACAAATCTTGAAGATTAGATTTTGTATGAACTCTGAAACCAAATTTCTCCAATTCATGTGCTGAGGATGAATCATTATGTGCACTGTCCTTCAAAAAGTAAAAAAATTTGTGCACTCTAACGAGTGATCTGCTAGAGGTCTCCTCCATATGACTATCAGCCGGCCATAGTTTGGAATTATGGGCCCAATTCTGCCAATTAGCCGAGAAAAGATTGAAATGGAAAATGAAATCCGGCCAAATTCTATCTTTCAGTTGGTAGATGAAATGGCCAACTTTGTTTGAAGCAACCGAAAAACGATAATTTTGATCACCCAAGTGCAACACTTTAAAACCCGAGGCCAATCCACCAATACAACATTGCAACGCAAGAGCAACCGAGGAGCAGGTGAGAGGAAAAGATGCCGAAGAGAAGGAAGCCACCAAGAATAATTCCTTGGTGCCATTAACATCAGAGAAGTGAACCGAAGAGCGAAAACGTCGACAAATCTGATCTTCCACCACCAAGCCAGGGTGGAAATCCCAATGAAGGAGGCTGTCCATTTTTCACCAGAGGGAGCCAGGATGCACCGCCGGTGTGGAGGTGGGAGAGGTGGCGGTGGAGGTGGAGGTGGGAGAGGGAGCCATTTTTGTTTCGTGCCAGCCTACCTCCGTTTTAGGGTTATCTAAGACCTTTTTGTTTCTTAGCTGCATCCCTGTTTAGTTGTAGTGCTTTAGTTTTCTTCTAGAGATTTTCTTTTGTCTTAGGTTGAACTTTCTATATGTTGCATGTTTTATCTTGTTTAGAGAGTTTGCTTGTTGCACTGAGCTTTGTGTCTTGACTAGAGAGTAGGTAGTTGAAGTTGCTATTCTCTTTGTAGTAGTAACTTGCAATAGTTTTGAGGTATTGATTAGAGTAAGGTTTGAACTTATGGTGTCAAGAGCTTTAGCCTATTAGTGATAGATGTCTTATTTTGGGCAATCCGTGTGATTTTCGAAAACCAAAACCCCTGTTGAGAACTCTAGCTACTAGATGGATCACTAACCTCTGGAGGGTTCGAATATTAGAGTACACTCATGTACCATGAGTCGAGGATGCGCAAGGATAACTAAACCCCCATACACTCCTCCTCGGGGTACTTGTCTCTTTGTGAACCTCCTGATTAGATTGAGAGTTACCGATAATAAGTGCATGAGTTCTTCGGACTAATGTGAGTATTCGAAAGTTGACACTTCCACCTTCCGATTTTTTCTAGCCTCTCATGTGCTGTGCATTTCCTCCTTCTCACTCCGAGAGTTGGCGTCCACCTTCGCCGGTACATCCAAACCCTTGGCATGATACGCTCTGTCATCATAGACCTCCTTATATCCTTCCTCAAAAAAGCCACCATACCTACCTATCAAGGCATTTCCATAGCCTTTCCGAGATACATTGCCATGCAACATCCACCTACTCATGACTTGATCTTCATGTCATACATGCTACTTTCTTGATAGATGATCTGCATGCTAGTTGGGCCTTGCCCTAATCATTGCTACATGACGCGCTAGTATCATTGCATATCCTGCTATCCTGGCAGAGGCATACATTTGCATCATGATAGTTACATTTTCTTTATGTGAGTACCCTTGTAAAGTGTGAAAGATATCCTATATTCTTGTAAAATAGAGAGTGTTTCCCCTAAAGTGAGGAAAAGATCCCAAAGAGGACAAAATCAAAAGATCCCAAAGAGGAAAAATGAGAGAAATAGAAAGATCCATTGAGGCCACCAAAAAATACAAAAATAGAAAAAAAGAGAAAAAGAAAAATGAAAAGAGAGAAGGAGGCACACTACTATTACTTTTGAGAGATCCACACTAGTACTTCATCCTCTATCCCTTGTACTCCATAGAGATCATCATACATGCATACGACTATGTGGGGACCCTTCACACTATAGAACTTGGCTTGTATATTCCAATGATGAGCCTGCTCAAATGAGATCTAGGTCTTCTTGAGCAAGCAAGTTTGATGCACCCCAACTAGTTCCCTTGGAGAGCTTTTAGCTCACATGTGCATCTGTTCCACGGCAATCCCTAATCCTTACATCATATCTATCATATGGCCTTCTCTCGCCTATGATTGTCCTAATTGATGTGAGTCTTCCACACCTTTTTGTCTTCCTCCTCCACCTTCTTTCTGTTTCGCCTTTTAGGTGTCAACTTTCTTGCTCACACTCATCCATTGCATAAGTGCTCAAAATATCAAAAGGGATTGGATCAGCTTGACTTGTACCTGACTAGTGGTCTGGGGACGAGTCAAGATAAGAATCCAAAGGAGATTAAGTGTGAAACTTAAATAGATAGTAGTTCTCAACAACTTTTTTATCTCGTATTCCCTATCCCCTTTCTTGCACACAAACACCATTTGGAGACATTCGAGTCACGGATAGAGAGAGCTCTTGCAACCTTTGTTCTTTTGTTACTTGTGTCAATGCTAATATAGACTCTTGCTTGTTAAGACTAGAATTGAATTGCATGTTTTGATTGCTTTACTTAAAAGTCCTTATATGGTTGTGTGGCATGTCATCACAGAAATTATTCTTGTTATCATTTACCTACTGGAGGATGAGAAGGAATTAAGATTGGGGATGTTGATACGTCCCAAACGTATCTATAATTTCTTCTTGATCCATGCATGATTTGTGTGACTTTGCCATGTTTTTCTTGAACTTTCATACACTTTTTATCATATTTGGACTAACCTATTAACTCAGTGCACCCATTTGCCAGTTCCTGTTTTCTGCTATTTTTGTATTTCAGGTTTTCCGTCCATTAAAAGTGCCAAATTAATCCCAGAAAAATTATATAAAAAATCAGCGACCCTGAAGCTTCCCGAATCACCAAGGAAGAAAGGGAGTGGACCCACCAGGGACCCAGGGGGGTCCCTGGTATGGCCCCACCCTAGGCCGCGCCAGGAGGCCTCTTGGCTGCCCTGTGGCCCCTCTCGGTGCACCCTTTGGCCTATATTTATGCCCCGTGACAGAAACCCCTCATATCAATCTGTTATTCCAGTTCTCCTCTCTTTTCCGCCGCCGCCGTTTCAAGATCGGGGCTGCCAGGAGAAGCTGCCCCGGCACCATGCCGGAAGGAGGAATCCCCTCCGGGAGACCATCCATCACCA
This sequence comes from Bromus sterilis, assembly GCA_950022295.1. NCBI lineage: Eukaryota > Viridiplantae > Streptophyta > Magnoliopsida > Poales > Poaceae > Bromus > Bromus sterilis. Next base: position 148,206,687 of record OX465596.1, on the reverse strand, counting down.
TGGACGCCTCCCGGATGTCTTGTGAGTAGTCCTTCTTGGACCATGGGTCCATGACCATTAGCTATGTGATTTTCTCCTCCCCTCTTTGTGCTTCCACTTTCGAGACCTTGTGAGCTGCCTCACATGATCGAGGCACCTATGTAATTTCTGTGTTGCTATGTTGAGTTTGCTGGGATCTAATGGATTATGAGATTATGTTCAGATTGTGATGAGTAATATCTTTGGTTCTCTTTTATATTTGTGTTCTTTAGTAAATTCTTGCATGTTCTCCGTTTCCGTATTTTACTTTGGCCAAGTGATTCGTTGCAACTCCAAGAGGGAGCGTTATGCTTGATTGTGGGTTCAGCCCCCTGATGTCTAGCTTGAGTCAAAGAAACATGATACTAGGGGATGTGCTATTGCCACCAGGGATAAAACAACGGTGCTTGTACTTGCCGGTGCAAGGATTGTTTACTTTACGCATAGTTCTTTTACTTCAGTTGTCTGTTGCTTTGATTTTACACTTTGGGTGGGATTCGAAACTTAATACCAGGGAGATTTTCTGGATAGATATCTAAAGGTGGATGATTCGTAGTAGATGCACATTGATTTTGGTCTACTTACCTTGGTGTACTCCACATTGCTTTTGAGCCTCTTCCTTTCTTTTGTAGAATAGTTAGCATTGTGGTGCGTTTATAATCCTGTCAATTGCCCAGCTGTGATTTGTTTACCTCCCTAGCACTTTTATCGTCTTTTGGGAGAGAGACATCACTAGTGAAAGTCATGGGACCCCGGTCCATATTTCCACCATTGTTTACATCTTCAATTTAATTTCAGATGCCACTATTATTATCTCGTGCGTTGATCCTTTGTAAACAGCAAGGCCGGAGGAATTGAAAACTCCTCTGTACTCGTTGGGAGCAAAGTTACTGATTGTGTGTGCAGGTCCAGGTGAAGTGAGCAACCTCGGTTGTGAACTACGCCATTGTTCACTTTACCACCTTCTTGTATCTCTTGGAGTCCTACTGGTTCGATCTTCAACCTTAGCATCTTAGCTAAGGGAAATTTGCTGCTACGCTACATCTCACCTTCCACTTGGGGAAACCAACGAGAAGTGAGAAGAACTATCTTCGTCACCGCATCACTCCCCCCGTGACGGAGCCTCCAAAGACACAACCACCCCAAAGGCAAACACGACGATCAAGTCGACCTACGTCGCGTCAGCAGAGTCCACCGAAGAAGAAAGCAAAGAAGGATAAACCCATGAAGATTCCGCTGACGTTACCTAGGATAGGAGCGACGCCGAAAACCAGGCCATATCGGATAGAGAAGTGCAACAGCACTTCGCACCGAAACCTCCACCGGCACCGAAGGAGAAAATACATGAGGTAATAGTAGAACACTTTTTGAAGAAGTTTGAACCACCACCTAGGAAGACCCCGCTAACGGACTATGAACGCTCAATTTGCATCTCATTTAAAAAGGGGCCGTCAAGCTCCTCAGGCCGTAGAAAATCCGGGAAAACTGTTCCCCAGCTCGGAGAACAGACAGTGAAATCGTTAGCCCCCTTCAAGGTGAGTACCGAGAAGCAAGAGATGATACCAACCGCCAAACAGCAAAAAGAGGCTGGTAGAGCGGCGGGTATCGGTGTTGAACAATATCTAGCCATTCAGAAAGGCGATGCGCCGGTGTTGTCCACTGTGCCAAATATAGAACCAAGGATATATGTAAGAGGGGAGCCTCTGGTCAATAACGAAGAGAAGAAGCTTCTACAAACGCAAATGCGCAATTTGCATCAGTGGTACAAGAGCGAAATTATCCTGTTTGAGCTAGAGGTCATCATGATCCGAGTCAAGAAAGAATATTTCCACCATGGAATTGGCATGTGGATTGCAAATGAAGGATTATTTCAGTTATTCCATCAAAAAGCACTTGACAAATCCCTCGTAAGTTGCTATTGTATGTAAGTGATTTCTTTCTCTGTATTTTAAGTCTCTAGCTCATCTCGTTCGTCATTGACTGTAATTAATTATACTCACTAATATTCTTTCGTGTGGTAACGCAGAATGAAGATTTTCGAAATGAAAAGAGATGGATACTATGGCATTGGGTTCATTGACCCAAATACTGTACATGAAAGGACAATATAATGGAACCAAAAATACACGAACATGATCGTGCTAAAGTATTTGAAGGAACTCGATACCAACGCACATATACTACTTCCTTACAACCTCAAGTGAGTGTCATTATTTTTTACTATAAATTATAGTTTTTATTACTCGATGTTGCATTGTTATAAGTGATGAGTTGCATACCCTCTTTTACATACGTGCATGTGTGCGCAGCTATCACTTCATCTTGATAGATATTCAAGTTGACGAAGGAAAAGTTATAGTAATGGACTCACTACGTAAAGATATTGGCTAGTAAAAATCCGTGAAGGATATGTTCGACAGGTAATTTGAATCATTATCACACCATGTAGGATTCTTTAGTGTTCACTTCCTGTTATATATCAAGTAATTAATAACTCTTTTATTCATTTTCTTTGACGACAGAGTTTGGGCAAAAGTTCAAAAAAGACGAGCCCGGTTTATGGAAGGAGAAGCTGACGTGGTGCTACGATAAATTTGTGCGAAAATATTCTCTTTAATTCTAGTTTCAATATACCATTATCATGTGCTTGATTATTTATCTGATTGAATTCTATTCTTCTGAAGTGTATGAGGCAGAAAGAGGGGGTTGAACCATGTGCTTACATAGTGATGCAGAACATTCCATTTATGACCGAAAGGCTTACTAGTAAATCATTTATGGTACGTAAATACTATTTAGACTTTGTTCTTACCATGATGCACTATTTAGAATTAACATTCACTAATATATTGATCTTCTTCTTTAAATAAGATAAGGGAGAAGCGGGATCAACTCCAAATAGAGGAAAAAATTCAACCACTTCAAGAGGAATTAGCGGGATTTATTCTTCAACAAGTCATATCTAACAACGGAGAATTCCCGTACATCCGATATGGCTGCCGATAGAATATATGATATGCAATTGTATAGGTGAAACTGTGTAGTATACCAAATTGTATACACATGTGTACTGTGTGCATGCTATATATATATATGCTGGTGGTACGAGAAGTTCTACTATGTATATGCATTGTATAATATGTAATAGCATAAAACAAACTAGTAAATCCTAAACCCAATTAATCAATAAACCATTAAACCCCAAAAGGAAAGAATAAATAAACCCTTAAACCACTAAACTTTTAGTACCAGTTTGTATCGCAAAGCGGTACTAAAGACCCCCCAGCCCTCGCCACCACGTGGAAGACAGGCAGACACTTTAGCACCGGTTCTTGGCAAACCGGTACTAAAGCCCTCACGAACCGGTGCTAAAGGCTTGTTCTGCACTAGTGATGTCAACTACACTCGGTGCTGCCACAAAACTCCTCGATGAGATGATGACCAACTATTCCCAATGGCACACCGAACGCGCTCCAACAGGTAGGATGGTAAATTCTGTCGAGGAAATTACCTCCCTAAATGATAAAGTTGATTTAATTATGTCTCTACTTACCAAGAAACCCTCTATTGATCCTCATGATGTTCCTTTAAATTCTTTGGTTGCTCAGGAACAAGTAGATATGAACTTCATTGCTAGAAACAACTTTAATAATAATTCTTATAGGGGAAACTTTGCTAGTAATCCTAGACTGTTTCCATCCACTTATGGGAACAACAACACTTACCCTAGCAACAAGAACCCCACTTCTGAATTAGAAAACATGCTTAGAGACTTTATCACTACCCAAAAAGCCTTCAACAAGAATGTGGAAGAAAAGCTGGCTAAATTAGATAATCTTTGTTTGAAGGTAGACAACTTAGCCCTTGATGTTGAGATGTTAAAAATTAGAACCTCTCCCCTTGAGGAGAGAAAGGCCACTCCTATTAATGATATCCAGTTAAAAATTAATGAATATATTAGGATGATGTATAAACTAAAAGAAAGATGGGCTAGAGAAAAAGAGGAAGAGGATAGAATTAAGAGCTTTCCTACACACCACACAGTTGCCACTACCCAAATTGTTGAGCACACCGAAATTATTAGCACCCAATGCACTCCTGGTCCCATTGGACCTATTAATGGTGATGCTAATACCTCAACCATAGCAGAAGAAACTCCTATGAACATAGAGGGTTTAAAACAAGTGAGCGTAGATGACACTACTACCACCTTTGATAGTAGTGATATTGATTTTGATAGTTGCACCCTCTCAGAAGTTATTAGCTTAGTACACAAAATGTCTAGAGACCCCCACACTAGACACTTAATCTTGCCTTCACGGAGCATATCACAAATTCTCTCGTCAAAGCTAGGGAGGAGAAGCTTAGGATAGAAGCCCCCATACCTAGGAAGCTAGATGATGGTTGGGACCCTATGATCAAAATTAAATTAAATAACTTCTCTTGCTATGCTTTATGTGGCGTTGGAGCTAGTACCTCCGTCATGCCCAAAAGAATGTATGATATGTTTGAATTGAAACCTTTTCATTCCTGTTCTTTTGGTGTTCGTCTTGTCGATTCTTCCGTAAATAAACCTTTGGGGAAGATCGACGATGTGCTTATCATTTTCAATGACAACTATGTTCCCGTTGATTTTAACATTATGGATATAGAGTGTGAACCTTTATGTCCCATTATTTTGGGACGTCCATTTCTTCGCACCATTGGTGCTGCTATAGACATGAAAGAGGGGAATATAAAATTTCAATTCCCTCTCAAAAAGGGGATGGAACACTTCCCTAGAAAGAAAGTCAAGTTACCTTTTGAGTCCGTTACACGGGCTAGCTATTCTCTTTCTCTTGATAAAACTTGATTCTTCTTTTGCCTTATGCCTAGCTTAAAGGCGTAAAAGAAAGCGCTTGTTGGGAGGCAACCCAAGATGTTTTTACTTCTGTTTTAGTGGTCTTGATGATTGTTACTACTGTATCAACATCATTGTATCTGTATTTTCAAGCTTTGTGCCAAGTTATAGCCTCATATGACAAGGGAAGTGAAAGTTGTGACATGTTGTCCAGAAAACAGATTATGTCCTCGTGACGGGAAAAATAAGATAAAATCACTAGTTCATCTTTTTGAGCTGATGTTTTTACACAGCGTGCTCTATAAAATCACGGAACTTTCCTCTCTTCTGAGCTTTTTTATTTGAGTTTAAGAAGTACCCCTAAAAAATTCTTTACTACCTGCTGTTTTGTTTTTTACAGATTCTGCCACGTTTTGTCTCTCCTAACTTTTGAAAACCTTAAGCTTGCTTTTACTTTGCAAAAACTTTTGGCAATCTTGATAAACAGTAACTCTTCAGGAATATCTTTATATCCAGTGGGGAAAAATTATTTCTAAGGGTACTAACCTCTCTAATCAGCTTATGATGAGTTATGTGTGAAGGGACTTTTCAAGTGTGCGATGGAAGATGATGAAAGAATATTCGGGAGTGTCAAGCGCTCAAGCTTGGGGATGCCCCCATGCATCCCCAACAAATATTCAAGGAGACTCAAGCTTCTAAGATTGGGGATGCCCCCGTGCATCTCCTTCTCCATCAACAATCATCAGTTCGTCCTTCGCCTCACTATATTTTTATCACTTCATGCGTTATGTGCTATGCTTGGAGCGTCTCGCTCTTTGGTTTTATTTTTAGTTTTATTTATCTTTGCTTGATGTTCATAACAAGTTAGATCCCGTCTTACTTTGTGTGGGAGAGAAACACGCTCCACTTTCAAAATCTAGAACACATCATAGGATTCTTCATGCCTATCTTTTTACTGTTGTCTGTTCTTTATCTTTTCGTAGCTACTGCCATGTTTAGTTTTAGTCTTAGTTTGTCTTTAGCAAGAGCCTTGGTTTTTTTTATTTTATTTCTCGAACTCTATTTAGTTTTCATGTTTATCTTGTTAAGAGAGTTGGTTGTTGCACTGAGTTATGTCTTGTCTTGAAAGTAGGTAATTGAGGTTGCTATTTAATTTTAGTAGTAACCTGCAATAGTTTTCATGTGAGTAATGTTTGAACTTTTGGTGTCAAGAGCTCTAGCCTATTAGTGATAGGTGTCATATTTTGGGCAATCCGTGTTTATTTCCAAAAACCTACAAAACTAGTTGAGAACTCTAGTACTAGATGGATCACTAATCTTTGGAGGGATCGAATATTAGAGTACACTCACGTACCATGAGTCGAGGATGCGCAAGGATAACCAAACCCCCATACACTCCTCCTCGGGGAACTTGTCTCTTTATGAACCTCCTTGTTAGATTGAGAGTTACTGATAATAAGTGCATGAGTTCTTCGGACTAATGTAAGTATTGAAAGTTGACACTTACACCTCCTCATATTTTCCAGCCTCTCATGTGCCGTGCATTGCCTTCTTCTCACTCCGAGAGTTGGCGTCCACCTTCGCCGGTACATCCAAACCCTTGGCATGATACACTCTATCATCATAAACCTTCTTATATTCTTTATCTAAACAACCACCATACCTACCTATCAAGGCATTTCCATAGCCTTTCCAAGATATATTGCCATGCAACATCCACCTCTTCATGACTTGATCTTCATGTCATACATGTTCCTGCTACACTGGCAGCGGCATACATTGCATACATCGTGATAGCTACATCTTCTTTATGATTTGAGTACCTTGTAAAGTGTGAAAGATCTTCTATACCCTCTTGTAAATTAGAGTGTTACCCTTAAGTGAGGAAAAGATCCCAAAGTGGACAAAATAAAAGATCCCATAGAGGACAAATGAGAGTTAGATAGAAAGAGCTATTGAGGCCACCAAAAAATACAAAAAATAGAAAAAAATAGAAAAAAAAATGAAAATAAAAAGAGAGAAAGGGGCAACACTACTATCCTATTGAAAGATCCACACTAGTACTCCCTCTTATCCTTGTCCTCCATAGAGATGATTATGCATATAGCTACGTGGGGACCTTCACACTATAGAACTTGGCTTGCATATTCCAAGGATGAGCCTCCTGAAAAGAGCTCTAGATCTTCATGAGCGAGAAAGTTAGATGCACCCCCACTAGTTCCATTGAGAGATTTTCAGCTCATATGTGCATCCGTTGCATGGAAATCCCTACTCATCACATCATATCTATCATTTGGCATTCTCGCCTATGATTGTCCTCATTAATGTGAGCCTTTCTCACCCTTTTTGTCTTCCTCCTCCACCATATTCTCTCTTTGCCATCCTAAGTGTCATCTCTCGTGCTTACGCTCATCCATTGAATGAGTTCTCAAAATATAGAAAAGGAGTGGATCAAATTGACTTGTACCTGGCTAGTGGTTTGGGAACGAGTCAAGATAATATTCCAAAGAAGACCAAGTGTGAAACTTTAGTAGATTGAGGTCTCAACAAAAATACTTTTTTTCTCGTATTCCCTATCCCACTTCTTGCACGCAAACACAATTTGGAGACATTCGAGTCACGGACAGCGAGAGCTCTTGCACCTAATGTTCTTTTGTTGCTTGTTTCAATGCTAATATAGACTCTTGCATGTTATGACTTGAATTGAATTACATACCTTGATTTCTTTACTTTTCAAAGTTCTTATATGGTTGCTAGCATGTCACCACAGAAATTATTCCCGTTATCATTTACCTACTCAAGTACGAGCAGGAATTAAGCTTGGGGATGTTGATACGTCTCAAACGTATCGATAATTTCTGCTCGCTCCATGCATGTTTTGTGTGATATTGCTATGATCTAGATACACTTTCATACACTTTTGATCATATTTGGACTAACCTACTAACTCAGTGCACCCCACCACCAGGCGCCCAGGGGGGCGCCTGGACCCCTGGTGACCCTCCGGGCTGCCCCCCTTCGCCTATTTATTCTCCATCACGGGAAACTTCTGAAGACAGAACCCTATTTCGCAATCTCGCCTTTGTTCCTCCGCCGCCGCGTTTCCAAGATCGGGAGCACCGTCAGGACCCTTCCCGGCACCCTGCCGGAGGGAGGATCGACCTCCGGGAGCTTCCCCTCCATCATGGACGCTTCCCGGACGCGCCGTGAGTAGTCTACTTTGGATCATGGGTCCGTGATCAGTAGCTATGTGATGTTCTCCTCCCCTCTTTGTTCTTCATGGTTTAGACCTCGTGAGCTGCCCTACATGATCGAGGCACTTATGTAATTCTTCTTCTATTGCTATGCTGAGTTTGATGGGATCTAATGGATTATGAGATTATGTTCAGATCGTGATAGAGTAATATATTTGGTTTTTATCTCTTATATTTTTGTTCCTAAGTAATTCTTGCATGTTCTCCATTGCTGTTTATTCCTTTGGCCAAGTAGTAGGTAGTGACTCCAAGAGGGAACGTTATGCTCGATTGTGGGTACATTCCCCCTGATGACACTCCTGAGTGACAGAAACATGAGTCTATGGGATGTGCTGTGGCCACAACGGGGAAAAAACTTGTTCTTGTAACCGCGGTTGCAAGGATTTTTTACTTTACACAAAGTTATTTTTAATGCAGTTGTCTGTTGCTTTGGGTTTAAACTTTGGGTGGGGCTCGCAACTTAATACCAGCTAGATGTTGTGGATAGATATCTCAAGGTGGATGATTAGTATTGATGTAGATGGATTTCGGTCTACTTATTTTGGTGTACTTCCCATGTTTATGAGACTCTTCCTTTCTTTTGTAGCATAGTTAGCATTGCGGTGTGTTTATAATCCTGTCAATTGCCCATCTGTAATTTGCTTACCTCGCATAGCAGTTTTATCGTCTTTTGGGAGAGAGAAATCACTAGTGAACATCACGGGACCCCAGTCCATATTCTTATCACTGTTTACAAGCTCATTTAATTTATCGCATTTACTTTCGGTTGCTATCATTATAATTATCGCTTGTGTGTTTGACCCTTTGTAAACAGCAAGACCAGAGAGATTGACAACCTCTCTGAACTTCTTTGGGAGCAAAGTTAATTGTATTGTGTCCAGGTCCGTGTTAGGTGCACTGCTGACACCTACCTATCATCGTCGGAGTCCTATTGGTCGAACTCAACCTCAGTATCTTCACCGAGGGAAATTTGCTGCTATCCTACATCTCACCTTCCACTTGGGGTAACCAACGAAGGGTGAGAAGCCATTACCACTTCCACGCCATCAGTTGCCAGAGTGATAGAAACCTGAACCCCAGTTTGCACGCTTTTCCACAAGGGAATAATGGGTCCTTGATCGTATTGCGGTGGTTAGTCATATGCCTTAATTTCTACCTTGTATTTGCGGATTCTTGCAAGGTGTTTAATCATAAGATTTCACTTATCTTAGTCTAGAAGGTGTGCTAGCATAGATCCACCCACTGAACACTTATCAACACAAAACAGAGTATCGAAACGGAATATGGCAAAAGCACGTGATTATCTCTCCCGTGTGTTCTCAAGAACGCTTTAGCCTTTATAAGTTAAATTTCTATTCTTATCCTTTGATCAAAAGGATTGATCCACTTGTTACTCCTCAGTACCTTTTACTTTGCTTGCTTTTATCTTCTCGTTGCTTATACCGAAAACCCCCTAAAAAATCTATCTTTCAGTGGTTGCAGTTATTTCTTTACCAAAGTCACTTATCAATACCTTCTGCTCCTCATTGGGTTCGACACTCTTATTTATCAAAAACTCTATAATCGATCCCCTACAGTTGAGGGTCATCAAGTTTTGTTTTCTAGCGCCGTTGCGGGGGAGCGTAGTGCTATTTGTAAGTGAAGCTGGTAAGGAAGCTTTTATATTTCTGTTTTTATTTCGCCGTTGCTACTTTTTTTTCCTTATGGACACCTCTACTCTTGGTTCATTGCTTGTGGGGAAACACCCCACTAATGGGGTGATCACTCCCACCCCTACTGAAATTGTGCCTTACAAAATACCAACTGGTATTATCGATTATGTCTTGGCTAATCGTTATGTAGGAGACAGACATCCAGGTGAACACCTTCTATATTTATCACAACTATGTTCATTATTCAAGCTTGGAGGTGTGTCAATGGAGTTCGTCATGAAGAAATTATTCTCCGTATCACTTATATATAAAGCTTCAGATTGGTATAAGCTCCTTGATAACTCACATTTACTTAATTGGCAAGAGCTTATGACTCTCTTGTATACAAAGTTTTATCCTCTTCATGAAATTCATCGCGACATGAACTACAACTATAACATTAGGTCTCGTGACAGAGAGAGCATCGCTCAAGCTTAGGGGAGACTGAAGTCCCTAATGTTCAAATTTCCTATTCATGAACTCCCTCAGGATATTATACTTACAAATTTTTATGCCAGGGTTTCTCGTCAGGATAAGGATATGTTGGATGCCTCCTCTAGTGGGGTATTTCAAATGAGAAGCGTTGAAGAGCGATGTGATCTCATTGAAAGGATCCAGAAGAACACTGAAGACTAGGAAATTGATAAAGGTATTGAACCTTTTATAAATTATGAGCATGATTATATTGAGAGCTATGTGAAAACTGATTACTTTAATGCCGTTTTCTCTAAGATTGGTCTTGATTCCCAGCTAATGATTGATTTTTGTATGAACTTTGCCTCTCATATTGACTATTCTAAGGAGGACAAGGATAAGTACAATAAACCTTTTAAAGAATTACCTGTTGCTATTAATGTTGCTGACCCTATTTTTCCTGTAGTTATATATAAAAAAACCCCTTTTCCCGCAAGGATAATTTGTAACACCCCGGGTGTCATGCCAAAGTAACTCAACTGTAATAAGCTTGTTAATGTTCATGTCATCATGATTAAGCAAGGGTTGCACTGGTAGAAAGAGGCCCATTTGTCCCGGTTCCAGAGGCCCATTTGTCCCGGTTCTGGAACCGGGACTAAAGGGTCGTAACTAATGCCCAAAACCTTTAGTTCCGGTTGGGCCACGAACTAGGGAAGATGGGCCTCCACGTGGCCGATGTGGCTTGCCCAGGCGGGAGGGCCTTTTGTCCCGGTTGGTGCCACCAACCGGGACGGGTAGGTTTTCTTTTTTTTCTTGAAATGGTGGGGGGGGGGGGTTAGGGGGTTTTGCAGGGGTTAATTTAGGGGTTTCATATATTGTTTTAGCTAGCTAATAAAAAGAGTTGTGTACTCTCTTATCACCATCTAGAAGAGAAAGGATTCATCTCTTATATATCATCATGATCATAATTAATATCCAACACACAAATGACCTTTGCTAGTTTAACTTCGCTAATATCAAACACAAAGTTCCATTTCCATAATATTATACCTCGACTCCTCATATATATCACCTATGAGACTGCTCATCCTCACAAGGGTAAATATAAAAAAACCAAAAGACACCTTCATTTCAATAATGTAATATGGAGAAGACCTTGTCCCAATCTTTTATATTCTTCCGAATCACTATCCGTTTCCAATTTTTTATTCTTAAGGAGCCACCATCACATTCACTTTCAGTGGAGTAGTCAGTCTTGAAGAGTCCTTCCCATGGCCGCCGACATCCACAACTGTAAGCCACAACTATAAGCTCGCCTCTATAAGGCATCCATCTAGGCACACATTTTTTCGGGATTTTCTGTTGAAAACATATGAGTAAAATACTTCGTAATGCGGTATACTTAATCTTAGGTCAAAAGATTTCTAAAAATGATGAAGTAGTGACAGAACAGTAAAAAATCTCACCATGATATAGTTTGATACATATACCGGCAACAACTCGAGAACAAATGGAACATATGGAGTATAAGATTTGCTTGCAAAGCCATTTACATCTTCAAGAAAGGAGATGTACTCATCTTGTTCATCCATGGTTAGCTCCTGAACGCCACCATTATTGAAAGCATTATCAAATATCTTGCGTACATCCATCGGAGCATAGAGATAAACTGGCAATTATAACAAAGTTGTCAACTTGGGAAGCAAAGAAATAAGGAAAGGAAACAAGTAAAATTTGGTTAAGAAACTCACATTGAGATAGAACCAACTTCTTGTCGTCCACTAGCATCCAAATATCCTTATTTTTAAATACATCTCGTCGAGGTCCACGATCAAAGGTTATTTGCATACCCTCCTGTAATACATATGCCTTCCACAATGCATGCCAATTTGGACAAGCAAAATAAGTGCACCAAGATTTATTAGTGACATCAATCCTCAAAGTTATACCATGTTTCGTCGTCTTTAGTTTGACTTCCTTTGTTTCATTCTTTTGCCACGGATTGAATTTAACAAAGTCACATACTTGGCGTCTTGCATAGCATGGGATGCGCTAGTTGATTATAAAAAAATACACGTCAAAACAAAAATTTAAGTGCGAAGCATGCTTAAATAAGAAGGATGATGTCGATGCAGAAGTTGTATATATATACTATTATTTTTATGAAGTCGTGCCTAAGCGTGAGGGAGAAATATCTTTCTTCATCCCCATCCAACTTTGGATACCTATTGTCGCACCGACCCAAGTTATCGTCACAATAGGGGCACTGAACGAGTTGTTCATCGTCAGCCTTTTTCTGTGTTCATATAGAATTCAAAAGATTAGTTCAGTGTCGTCGTCGGCGTCGTCTTGAGCCAAATGGCGAGATGGGAACGACAACTGGAAGGCGGGCGATTATATACCAAGAGAATAGGTCCCGGTTGGTTCAAATTAAGTTAATATACACACAAAATGATGAACTCGAATAAAAATGCAGCAATAATATTTTAAAACAAGGTTGCATAGTGCCTCATAAGTAATACAACGGTAAACAACATAACTAATACAGTAAACAACGTCGGGTGCGGTGGAAGGTGGCCACCCAAAGAGAAGGAACCACCACGAACTCGTAGCTCGAATGAGATCCCTGAAGAACCTTCCAGGTCCTCCATGACCCGGCGTCCAACGCCACCAAGTAGCGACGGACGTGCTCGTCCTCCTCCTTGACACGTCGGCGTACAATCCACTCGGGGGCCGGTTGTCTCCGCACCGACTGTGGCCCACGCGACCGCCACCAAAGAAGATCCGGGTCGATGACAGGACCCGAATTTCTCACTAAGCGGCGCACCTCGGAGATCACCTCCCAGTGCCAGCCCGGGGGAGCCCAGTCCCAGACATCGCCCATCCCATCAAGCAGGTGCTCTCCGACGCGACGACGACGGGGATGCGGGCCCGGCATCGTTGCCAAGTTTTATTAACATGAGAGTGAAAAAATTATACTAACTAAAATTTTTAAAAAAATAAGACAAAAGTACTTAGCTATCTATCTATATATATATATCTATCTAGCTATATATATATCTATCTATCTATTATACAAAAGATTCTACTCTATCTATTTATTATATCTATCTCTATCCATTTATCTATCTATATAGCTATTTATCTATCTATTATACATAGATTCGACTATATCTATCTATATATATATATCATCTATTTATTTATAGCTAGCTATCTATTTAATCTAGAGGCTCCGGTGAAGAACGGAGGAGAATCACCAGTGGGCTCGAGGCGGGGATGTAGAAGAGCGGGGCGGCCGACGTCAGTGGCGGAACGGGGCGGCGGCGGAGGAGCTGGGCGGCGAGGAGCAGTGGTGAGGAACGGAGGAGCGGGGCGGCGGCAATAAGAATCGAGGAACGCGAGATGCGGCGGCAATGCATGCGACGTCGTCGGCGACGGCGGGGGCGGTGCGGCGCGACGCGACAATCGGGTAGCCTGACGGCGTCGGTGTCGTCTTGAGCCAAATGGCAGATGGGAACGACGCCTCGAATGCGGGGGGGTTATATACCAAGAGAATAGGTCCCGGTTGGTGGCACCAACCGGTACTAAAGGTGGGCATCCGTCCCGGTTGGTGTCACCAACCGGGACCAATGATCCTTTTTCAGCAGCCCAAAGGGCAGGAAACAGAGACCATTGGTCCCGGTTGGTGGCACGAGAGGGTACCAATTACAACCTTTAGTACCGGTTGGTGCCACCAACCGGGACGACTCATGCGCTGCCGCGGTGCGATGCGGTGGGATGTTTAGTCCCACCTCGCTAGTCGAAGAGGAGACGGAGTGGTTTATAAGCATTGTTGCGTGTACCACTTCGAGCTCCTCTCAATCGCAGGCTTTCCGGCCTACTCTGTAACAATATTGCTTGTTGTCCTGCTGGGGCTTCTGCGGGCCTGCATCCTGGCCCATATGTGGGTTTCTAGTCGTATTCAGGCCGTTATGGCCCAGTAGGTTACTTTTTTCTCCTATTGGAGGAAAAACGACCTTTAGTACCGGTTGGTGACACCAACCGGTACTATAGTCTGCAATTTAGTCCCACCCCGCTAACCGAAGTGGAGTTAGACTCTTTTATAAACACCGCTCTGCGTGGCCTTATCGTAGCATAACAAGTTTAATAAAGGTTGTCCACGAGTGATTCATCTATATCCTATATACTCTAAAGGAAATTTCGGTTAAACCTTGATTGGTGGGCAGACTGCTAGATTTGCCAACCAATCGGGGCTTAACCGAAATTGTCTTTTATGGTGTACAGGGTGTGGAGTAATCTTCCATTGACATCCTATAATGAAATTGCTATAAAAAAATTTTCAGACGGCACATTCACTTGTATCCGGTACTCTGTCCGGGAGAAATTCGGACGGACCTCGGTTGGTTGGAAGATTTGCCAGATGTGCCCACGAGGCGTGGACCGTTTGAAATACCCGTATGGGATCTGGTCGGTAGACTTGCCGGATCTGTCAACCAGGCGAGGACCGTCTGAAATTGCTATACTTTTTTTTTGTTTTCCAATCAAACAAAACACAAGGTTTCCCCTGCATACAGCCCGACGGTGGCTCATGAGTGAAAGCATATCAAATGCACCGTCGGACGTATGCAGGGAATCCGAATGATTTGTATTTGGTCGATGAAGTGAAAGATTTCTAGCTAGATATATGTAAGATCAACAAAACATACGATTTCGCCTGCATATAGCCCGACGGTGGCTCATGAGTGCAACCATATAAAATGCACCATCGAACGCCAGTCGCCACTAGTTCTTCTCTCGTGCACTCTTTCCCCTTCCGCGCCACCGCCACCATGCCGCCCCGCCGCCGCCCGCCAAGCTACCACGGGATCCGCGAGCGCTCGGACGGCACATTCATGGCGGTGATCACTTGTGCCAACAACAAGCGAGTGTGTCTCGGCAGGTTCTGGCATGAATATTTAGCCGCCCAGGCGTACAACGTTGCGGCGTGGAGGCTCGACCGCCCGCGCGCGGAGATGAATAACCGCCACTATTGCAGCTTGGAAGAGGCGGAGGACATGGCATATCCGTCGCTCCTCCTCACTGAAGAAGACCACCGCCTCCATCATCGACGAGCGGTGCTCGGCCTCGCCTCGGAGCAGGACCAGCGTGCCGTGCAGGATTGGTATGCGAGCCATCCCCGTCAAGCCTCGGAGGAGGCGGAACACTGGACGAGGCTGGAGGCCGAGAGCGCGGAGCGACGACAGGAGCTTCATGAATGGCGGGAGGAGCGGCGGGCGGCCAAGGCGATGGCGGAGGAGGAATTTGCGAGAGGCGCCGCCAACTGGCCCGTCGGTGACCCCCTCTGGATAGCGCTGGAGGATGACATCAGCTCCATCACCGAAGACGATTTCTCCGACGACGAGGAGGAGTAGTTTTTTTATGTTCTAGGTTTGAGATGTTAAGTTGTTGAATGTTTTAAGTTTGCCGCGTCGCCGCCACCATGCCACCATATGTTATAAGTTTCCGACCACCATTCAATGCTTTATTTTGGGCTTCAACCCTTTCTGACTTCATTTGCTATTTTTCATGCATTTAATGATTTATTTTGGACTAAATGACCCTCAAATTGGAAAACACTACAACTAAGCTCAAAAAAGGTTGAAACTTGGCATGGTATCATCATTTGACCCACATGACATGTGTGCAAAAGATGAGAGGGTTACGGCAAAAGATGGATGCACTTCGTGTACAAACTGGACCATCTCTTTCGAAGTACGAGGGTTTCAGACAAAAACTCATCTGTTACAAAGGCATTTCATTTTCCTAAACTTATTTGAACTCAAGACTTTTTTTGCATTCGATATACATCATTCAAAGCCACATGCAAAAATTTCAACCCTTTCTGACTTCATTTGCTATTTTTCATGCATTAATGATTTATTTTGGGCTAAATGACCCTGAAATTGGAAAGCACTACAACTAAACTCTGAAAAGGTTGAAACTTGTCATGGTATCATCATTTGACCCACATAACATGTGTGCAAAAGTTGAGAGGGTTACGGCAAAAGATGGATGCACTTCGTGTACAAAGTGGACCATCTCTTTCGAAGTACGAGGGTTTTAGACGAAAACTCATCTGTTACAAAGGCATTTCATTTTTCTAAACTTATTTGAACTCAAGACTTTTTTTGCATTCGATATGCATCTTTCAAAGCCACATGATAAAATTTCAACCCTTTCTGACTTCATTTGCTCTTTTTCATGCATTTAATGATTTATTTTCGCCTAAATGACCCTGAAATTGGAAAGCTCTACAACCAAACTCAAAAAAGGTTAAAACTTGGCATGGTATCATCATTTGACCCACATAACATATGTGCAAAAGTTGAGAGGGTTACGGGAAAATATGGATGCAATTCGTGTACAAATTGGACCATCTCTTTCGAAGTACAATGGTTTTAGACGAAAACTCATCTGTTACAAAGGCATTTCATTTTTCTAAACTTATTTGAACTCAATAATTTTTTTGCATTCAATATGCATCATTCGAAGCCACATGCTAAAATTTCAACCCTTTTTGACTTCATTTGTTATTTTTCATGCATTTAATGATTTATTTTGAGCTAAATGACCCTGAAATTGGAAAGCACTACAACTAATCTCAGGAAAGGTTGAAACTTGGCATGGTATCATCATTTGACCCACATAACATGTGTGCAAAAGTTGAGAGGGTTACGGCAAAATCTGGATGCACTTCGTGTACAAAGTGGACCATCTCTTTCGAAGTACGAGGGTTTCACACGAAAACTCATCTGTTACAAAGGCATTTCATTTTTCTAAACTTATTTGAACTCAAGACTTTTTGTGCATTCAATATGCATCATTCAAAGCCACACGCTAAAATTTCAACCCTTTCTGACTTCATTTGCTCTTTTTCATGCATTTAATGATTTATTTTGGGCTAAATGACCCTGAAATTAGAAAAGTACTACAACTAAACTCAAAAAAGGTTGAAACTTGGCATGGTATCATCATTTTCCCCAGATAACATATGTGCAAAAGTTGAGAGGGTTACGGCAAAAGTTGGATGCACTTCGTGTACAAATTGGACCATCTCTTTCGAAGTACGAGGGTTTCAGACGAAAACTCAACTGTTACAAAGGCATTTCATTTTTCTAAACTTAATTGAACTCAAGACTGTTTGTGCATTCAATATGCATCATTCAAAGCCACATGCTAAAATTTCAACCCTTTCTGACTTCATTTGCTCTTTTTCATGCATTTAATGATTTATTTTGGGCTAAATGACCATGAAATTAGAAAGCACTACAACTCAACTCAAAAAAGTTTGAAACTTGGCATGGTATCATCATTTGACCAACATAACATGTGTGCAAAAGTTGAGAGGGTTACGACAAAAGCTGGATGCACTTCGTGTACAAACTGGACCATCTCTTTCGAAGTACAAGGGTTTCAAACGAAAACTCATCTGTTACAAAGGCATTTCATTTTTCTAAACTTATTTGAACTCAATAATTTTTGTGCGTTCAATATGTATCATTCGAAGCCACATGCTAAAATTTCAACCGTTTCTGACTACATTTACTATTTTTCATGCATTTAATGATTTATTTTGAGCTAAATGACCCTGAAATTGGAAAGCACTACAACTAAACTCTGAAAAGGTTGAAACTTGGCATGGTATCATCATTTGACCCACATAACATGTGTGAAAAAGTTGAGAGGGTTACGGAAAAAGCTGGATGAACTTCGTGTACAAATTGGACCACTTCTTTCGAAGTACCAGGGTTAAAGATGAAAACTCATCTGTTACAATGGAATTTCATTTTTCTAAGCTTATTTGAACTCAAGACTTTTTGTGCATTCAATATGCATCATTCAAAGCCACATGCTAAAATTTCAACCCTTTCTGACTTAATTTGCTCTTTTTCATGCATTTAATGATTTATTTTGGGCTAAATGACCATGAAATTAGAAAGCACTACAACTAAACTCAAAAAAGTTTGAAACTTGGCATGGTATCATCATTTGACCAACATAACATGTGTGCAAAAGTTGAGAGGGTTACGACAAAAGCTGGATGCACTTCGTGTACAAACTGGACCATCTCTTTCGAAGTACAAGGGTTTCAAACGAAAACTCATCTGTTACAAAGGCATTTTATTTTTCTAAACTTATTTGAACTCAATAATTTTTGTGCGTTCAATATGCATCATTCGAAGCCACATGCTAAAATTTCAACCCTTTTTGACTTCATTTGTTATTTTTCATGCATTTAATGATTTATTTTGAGCTAAATGACCCTGAAATTGGAAAGCACTACAACTAAACTCAGGAAAGGTTGAAACTTGGCATGGTATCATCATTTGACCCACATAACATGTGTGAAAAAGTTGAGAGGGTTACGGCAAAAGCTGGATGAACTTCGTGTACAAAGTGGACCATCTCTTTCGAAGTACGAGGGTTTCAGACGAAAACTCATCTATTACAATGGTATTTCATTTTTCTAAGCTTATTTGAACTCAAGACTTTTTGTGCATTCAATATGCATCATTCAAAGCCACATGCTAAAATTTCAACCGTTTCTAACTTCATTTTCTCTTTTTCATGCATTTCATGATTTATTTTGGCCTAAATGACCCTGAAATTGGAAAGCACCACAACTAAACTCAAAAAAGGTTGAAACTTGGCATGGTATCATCATTTTCCCCAGATAACATATGTGCAAAAGTTGAGAGGGTTACGGCAAAAGTTGGATGCACTTCGTGTACAAATTGGACCATCTCTTTCGAAGTACGAGTGTTTCAGACGAAAACTCAACTGTTACAAAGGCATTTCATTTTTCTAAACTTATTTGAACTCAATAATTTTTGTGCATTCAATATGCATCATTCGAAGCCACATGCTAATATTTCAACCGTTTCTGACTTCATTTACTATTTTTCATGCATTTAATGATTTATTTTGAGCTAAATGACCCTGAAATTGGAAAGCACTACAACTAAACTCTGAAAAGGTTGAAACTTGGCATGGTATCATCATTTGACCCACATAACATGTGTGAAAAAGTTGAGAGGATTACGGCAAAAGCTGGATGAACTTCGTGTACATATTGGACCATTTCTTTCGAAGTACCAGGGTTAAAGATGAAAACTCATCTGTTACAATGGCATTTCATTTTTCTAAGCTTATTTGAACTCAAGACTTTTTGTGCATTCAATATGCATCATTCAAAGCCACATGCTAAAATTTCAACCCTTTCTAACTTCATTTTCTCTTTTTCATGCATTTCATGATTTATTTTGGCCTAAATGACCCTGAAATTGGAAAGCACCACAACTAAACTCAAAACAGGTTAAAACTTGGCATGGTATCATCCTTTGACCCACATAACATATGTGCAAAAGTTGAGAGGGTTACGGCAAAAGATGGATGCACTTCGTGTACAAACTGGACAATCTATTTCGAAGTACGAGTGTTTCAGACGAAAACTCATCTGTTACAAAGCCATTTCATTTTTCTAAACTTATTTGAACTCAATACTTTTTATGCATTCAATATGCATCATTCGAAGCCACATGCTAAAATTTCAACCGTTTCTGACTTCATTTACTATTTTTCATGCATTTAATGATTTATTTTGAGCTAAATGACCCTAAAATTGGAAAGCACTACAACTAAACTTAGGAAAGGTTGAAACTTGCATGGTATCATCATTTGACCCACATAACATGTGTGCAAAAGTTGAGAGGGTTACGACAAAAGCTGGATGCACTTCGTGTACAAAGTGGACCATTTCTTTCGAAGTACCAGGGTTACAGATGAAAACTCATCTGTTACAATGGCATTTCATTTTTCTAAACTTATTTGAACTCAAGACTTTTTTTGCATTCAATATGAATCATTCAAAGCCACATGCTAAAATTTCAACCCTTTCTAACTTCATTTTCTCTTTTTCATGCATTTCATGATTTATTTTGGCCTAAATGACCCTTAAATTGGAAAGCACCACAACTAAACTCAAAACAGGTTAAAACTTGGCATGGTATCATCCTTTGACCCACATAACATATGTGCAAAAGTTGAGAGGGTTACGGCAAAAGATGGATGCACTTCGTGTACAAACTGGACCATCTATTTCGAAGTACGAGTGTTTCAGACGAAAACTCATCTATTACAATAGCATTTCATTTTTCTAAACTTATTTGAACTCAAGACTTTTTGTGCATTCAATATGCATCATTCAAAGCCACAATCTAAAATTTCAACCTTTTCTGACTTCATTTGTTATTTTTCATGCGTTTAATGATTTATTTTGAGCTAAATGACCCAGAAATTGGAAAGCACTACAACTAAACTCAGGAAAGGTTGATACTTGGAATAGTATCATCATTTGACCCAGATAACATGTGTGCAAAAGTTGAGAGGGTTACGGCAAAAGCTGGATGCACTTCGTGTACAAACTGGACCATTTCTTTCGAAGTACCAGGGTTTCAGACAAAAACTCATTTGTAACAAAGGCATTTAATTTTTCTAAACTTATTTGAACTCAAGACTTTTTGTGCATTCAATATGCATCATTCAAAGCCACATGCTAAAATTTCAACCCTTTCTAACTTCATTTGCTCTTTTTCATGCATTTAATTGTTTATTTTGGGCTAAATGACCCTGAAATTAGAAAGCACTACAACTAAACTCAAAAAAGTTTGAAACTTGGCAAGGTATCATCATTTGAACAACATAACATATGTGCAAAAGTTGAGAGGGTTACGGCAAAAGATGGATGCACTTCGTGTACAAACTGGACCATCTATTTCGAAGTACGAGTGTTTCAGACGAAAACTCATCTATTACAAAGGCATTTCATTTTTCTAAACTTATTTGAACTCAAGACTTTTTGTGCATTCAATATGCATCATTCAAAGCCACATGCTAAAATGTCAACCCTTTCTGACTTCATTTGTTATTTTTCACGCAATTAATGATTTATTTTGAGCTAAATGGCCCTGAAATTGGAAAGCAGTACAACTAAACTCAGGAAAGGTTGAAACTTGGCATGGTATCATCATTTGACCCACATAACATGTGTGCAAAAGCTGAGAGGGTTACGACAAAAGCTGGATCCACTTCGTGTACAAACCGGACCATCTCTTTCGAAATACGAGGGTTTCAAATGAAAACTCATCTGTTACAATGGCATTTCATTTTTCTAAACTTATTTGAACTCAAGACTTTTTGTGCATTCAATATGCATCATTCAAAGCCACATGCTAGAATTTCAACCCTTTCTGACTTCATTTGTTATTTTTCATGCATTTAATGATTTATTTTGAGCTAAATGACCCTGAAATTGGAAAGCACTACAACTAAACTCAGGAAAGTTGAAACTTGGCATGGTATCATCATTTGACCCACATAACATGTGTGAAAAAGTTGAGAGGTTACGGAAAAAGCTGCATGAACTTCGTGTACAAAGTGGACCATCTCTTTCGAAGTACGAGGGTTTCAGACGAAAACTCATCTGTTACAGTGGCATTTCATTTTTCTAAGCTTATTTGAACTCAAGACTTTTTGTGCATTCAATATGCATCATTCAAAGCCACATGCTAAAATTTCAACCGTTTCTAACTTCATTTTCTCTTTTTCATGCATTTCATGATTTATTTTGGCCTAAATGACCCTGAAATTGGAAAGCACCACAACTAAACTCAAAAAACGTTGAAACTTGGCATGGTATCATCATTTTCCCCAGATAACATATGTGGAAAAGTTGAGAGGGTTACGGCAAAAGCTGGATGCACTTCTTGTACAAAGTGGACCATCTCTTTGGAAGTACGAGGGTTTCAGACAAAAACTCATCTGTAACAAAGGCATTTAATTTTTCTAAACTTATTTGAACTCAAGACTTTTTGTGCATTCAATATGCATCATTCAAAGCCACATGCTAAAATTTCAACCCTGTCTAACTTCATTTGCTCTTTTTCATGCATTTAATTGTTTATTTTGGGCTAAATGACCCTGAAATTAGAAAGCACTACAACTAAACTCAAAAAAGTTTGAAACTTGGCAAGGTATCATCATTTGAACAACATAACATGTGTCCAAAAGTTGGGGTTACCACAAAAGCTGGATGCACTTCGTGTACAAACTGGACCATCTCTTTCGAAGTACAAGGGTGTCAGACGAAAACTCATCTGTTACAAAGGCATTTCATTTTTCTAAACTTATTTGAACTCAAGACTTTTTGTGCATTCAATATGCATCATTCAAAGCCACATGCTAAAATGTCAACCCTTTCTGACTTCATTTGTTATTTTTCACGCAATTAATGATTTATTTTGAGCTAAATGGCCCTGAAATTGGAAAGCACTACAACTAAACTCAGGAAAGGTTGAAACTTGGCATGGTATCATCATTTGACCCACATAACATGTGTGCAAAAGCTGAGAGGGTTACGACAAAAGCTGGATCCACTTCGTGTACAAAGTGGACCATCTCTTTCGACGTACGAGGGTTTTAGACGAAAACTCATCTGTTACAAAGGCATTTAATTTTTCTAAACTTATTTGAACACAAGACTTTTTGTGCATTCAATATGCATCATTCAACGCCACATGCTAAAATTTCTACCCTTCCTGACTTCATTTGCTGTTTTTCATACATTTAATGATTTATTTTGGGCTAAATGACCCTGAAATTGGAAAGCACTACAACTAAACTCAAAAAAGGTTGAAACTTGGCATGGTATCATCATTTGACCCACATAACATGTGTGAAATAGTTGTGAGGGGTACAGCAAAAGCTGGATGCACTTCGTGTACAAACCGGACCATCTCTTTCGAAATACGAGGGTTTCAAATGAAAACTCATCTGTTACAATGGCATTTCATTTTTCTAAACTTATTTGAACTCAAGACTTTTTGTGCATTCAATATGCATCATTCAAAGCCACATGCTAGAATTTCAACCCTTTTTGACTTCATTTGCTCTTTTTCATACATTTAATGATTTATTTTGGGCTAAATGACCCTAAAATTGGAAAGCACTACACTAATCTCAAAAAAGGTTGAAACTTGGCATGGTATCATCATTTGACCCACATAACATGTGTGCAAATGTTGAGAGGGTTACGGCAAAAGCTGGATCCACTTCGTGTACAAAGTGGACCATCTCTTTTGAAATACGAGGGTTTCAGATGAAGACTCATCTGTTACAACGGCATTTCATTTTTCTAAACTTATTTGAACTCAAGACTTTTTGTGCATTCAATATGCATCATTCAAAGCCACAAGCTAAAATTTCAACCCTTTGTGACTTCATTTGCTCTTTTTCATACATTTAATGATTTATTTTGGGCTAAATGACCCTGAAATTGGAAAGCACTACAACTAAACTCAAAAAAGGTTGAAACTTGGCATGGTATCATCATTTGACCCACATAACAAGTGTGAAATAGTTGTGAGGGGTACAGCAAAAGCTGGATGCACTTCGTGTACAAACCGGACCATCTCTTTCGAAATACGAGGGTTTCAAATGAAAACTCATCTATTACAATGGCATTTTATTTTTCTAAACTTATTTGAACTCAAGACTTTTTGTGCATTCAATATGCATCATTCAAAGCCACATGCTAGAATTTCAACCCTTTTTGACTTCATTTGCTCTTTTTCATACATTTAATGATTTATTTTGGGCTAAATGACCCTGAAATTGGAAAGCACTACACTAATCTCAAAAAAGGTTGAAACTTGCAATGGTATCATCATTTGACCCACATAACATGTGTGCAAAAGTTGAGAGGGTTACGGCAAAAGCTGGATGCACTTCGTGTACAAACCGGACCATCTCTTATGAAATACGAGGGTTTCAGATGAAAACTCATCTGTTACAACAGCATTTCATTTTTCTAAACTTATTTGAACTCAAGACTTTTTGTGCATTCAATATGCATCATTCAAAGCCACAAGCTAAAATTTCAACCCTTTGTTACTTCATTTGCTCTTTTTCATACATTTAATGATTTATTTTGGGCTAAATGACCCTGAAATTGGAAAGCACTACACTAAACTCAAAAAAGGTTGAAACTTGGCATGGTATCATCATTTGACCCACATAACATGTGTGCAAAAGTTGAGAGGGTTAGGGCAAAAGCTGGATGCACTTCGTGTACAAAGTGGACCATCTCTTTCGAAGTACGAGGGTTTCAAACAAAAACTCATCTGTTACAAAGGAATTTCATTTTTCTAAACTTATTTGAACACAAGACTTTTTGTGCATTCAATATGCATCATTCAAAGCCACATGCTAAAATTTCAACCCTTTCTGACTTCATTTGCTCTTTTTCATGCATTTAATGATTTATTTTGGGCTAAATGACCCTGAAATTAGAAAGCACTACAACTAAACTCAAAAAATTTTGAAACTTGGTATGGTATCATCATTTGACCCACTTAACATGTGTGCAAAAGTTGAGAGGGTTACGACAAAAGCTGGATGCACTTCGTGTACAAACTGGACCATCTCTTTCGAAGTACAAGGGTTTCAAACGAAAACTCATCTGTTACAAAGGCATTTCATTTTTCTAAATTGTTTTGAACTCAAGACTTTTTGTGCATTCAATATGCATCATTCAAAGCCACATGCTAAAATTTCAACCCTTTCTGACTTCATTTGTTATTTTTCATGCATTTAATGATTTATTTTGAGCTAAATGACCCTGAAATTGGAAAGCACTACAACTAAACTCAGGAAAGGTTGAAACTTGGCATGGTATCATCATTTGACCCACATAACATGTGTGCAAAAGTTGAGAGGGTTACGGAAAAATCTGGATGCACTTCTTGTACAAAGTGGACCATCTCTTTCGAAGTACGAGGGTTTCAGACGAAAACTCATCTGTTACAAAGAAATTTCATTTTTCTAAACTTATTTGAACTCAAGAATTTTTGGGCATTCAATATGCATCATTGAAAGCCACATGCTAAATTTTCAACCCTTTCTGACTTCATTTGTTATTTTTCATGCATTTAATGATTTATTTTGAGCTAAATGACCCTGAAATTGGAAAGCACTACAACTAAACTCAGGAAAGGTTGAAAGTTGGCATGGTATCATCATTTTACCCAAATAACATGTGTGCAAAAGTTGAGAGGGTTACGACAAAAGCTGGATGCACTTCGTGTACAAAGTGGACCATCTCTTTCGAAGTACGAGGGTTTCAGACGAAAACTCATCTGTTACAAAGGCATTTCAATTTTCTAAACTTATTTGAACTCGAGACTTTTTATGCATTCAATATGCATCATTCAAACCCACATGCTAAAATTTCAACCCTTTCTGACTTCATTTAGTCTTTTTCATACATTTAATGATTTATTTTGGGCTAAATGACCCTGAAATTGGAAAGCACTACATTAAACTCAAAAAAGGTTGAAACTTGGCATGGTATCATCATTTGACCCACATAACATGTGTGCAAAAGTTGAGAGGGTTACGGCAAAAGCTGGATGCACTTCGTGTACAAACCGGATCATCTCTTTTGAAATACGAGGGTTTCAGATGAAAACTCATCTGTTACAAGGGCATTTCATTTTTCTAAACTTATTTGAACTCAAGACTTTTTGTGCATTCAATATGCATCATTCAAAGCCACAATCTAAAATTTCAACCATTTCTGACTTCATTTGTTATTTTTCATGCGTTTAATGATTTATTTTGAGCTAAATGACCCAGAAATTGGAAAGCACTACAACTAAACTCAGGAAAGGTTGATACTTGGAATGGTATCATCATTTGACCCAAATAACATGTGTGCAAAAGTGGAGAGGGTTACGGCAAAAGATGGATGCACTTCTTGTACAAAGTAGACCATCTCTTTCGAAGTACGAGGGTTTCAAACAAAAACTCATCTGTTACAAAGGCATTTCATTTTTCTAAACTTATTTGAACTCCAGACTTTTTGTGCATTCAATATGCATCATTCAAAGCCACATGCTAAAATTTCAAGCCTTTCTGACTTCATTTGCTCTTTTTCATGCATTTAATGATTTATTTTGGGCTAAATGACCCTTAAATTAGAAAGCACTACAACTAAACTCATAAAAGTTTGAAACTTGGCATGGTATCATCATTTGACCCACATAACATGTGTGCAAAAGCTGAGAGGGTTACGACAAAAGCTGGATCCACTTCGTGTACAAACTGGACCATCTCTTTCGAAGTACAAGGGTTTCAAACGAAAACTCATCTGTTACAAAGGCATTTCATTTTTCTATACTTATTTGAACTCAAGACTTTTTTTGCATTGAATATGAATCATTCAAAGCCACATGCTAAAATTTCAACCCTTTCTGACTTCATTTGTTATTTTTCATGCATTTAATGATTTATTTTTAGCTAAATGACCTTGAAATTGGAAAGCACTACAACTAAACTCAGGAAAGGTTGAAACTTGGCATGGTATCATCATTTGACCCACATAACATGTGTGCAAAAGTTGAGAGGGTTACGGCAAAAGCTGGATGCACTTCGCGTACAAAGTGGACCATCTCTTTCAAAGTACGAGGGTTTCACACGAAAACTCATCTGTTACAAAGGCATTTCATTTTTCTAAAATTATTTGAACTCAAGACTTTTTGTGCATTCAATATGCATCATTCAAAGCCACATGCTAAAATTTCAACCCTTTCTGACTTCATTTGCTCTTTTTCATACATTTAATGATTTATTTTGGGCTAAATGACCCTGAAATTGGAAACCACTACTGTAAACTCAAAAAAGGTTGAAACTTGGCATGGTATCATCATTTGACCCACATAACATGTTTGCAAAAGTTGAGAGGGTTACGGCAAAAGCTGGATCCACTTCATGTACAAACCGGACCATCTCTTTTCAAATACGAGGGTTTCAGATGAAAACTCATCTGTTACAATGGCATTTCATTTTTCTAAACTTATTTGAACTCAATACTTTTTGTGCATTCAATATGCATCTTTCAAAGCCACATGCTAAAATTTCTACCCTTTCTGACTTCATTTGTTATTTTTCATGCATTTAATGATTTATTTTGAGCTAAATGACCCTGAATTGGAAAGCACTACAACTAAACTCAGGAAAGGTGAAACTTGGCATGGTATCATCTCTTGACCCACATAACATGTGTGCAAAAGTTGAGAGGGTTACGGCAAAAGATGGATGCACTTCGTGTACAAACCGGACCATCTCTTTTGAAATACGAGGGTTTCAGATGAAAACTCATCTGTTACAATGGCATTTCATTTTTCTAAACTTATTTGAACTCAAGACTTTTTGTGCATTCAATATGCATCATTCAAAGCCACAATCTAAAATTTCAACCCTTTCTGACTTCATTTGTTATTTTTCATGCGTTTAATGATTTATTTTGAGTTAAATGACCCAGAAATTGGAAAGCACTACAACTAAACTCAGGAAAGGTTGATACTTGGAATAGTAACATCATTTGACCCACATAACATGTGTGAAAAAGTGGAGAGGGTTACGGCAAAAGATGGATGCACTTCGTGTACAAAGTGGACCATCTCTTTCGAAGTACGAGAGTTTCAAACAAAAGCTCATCTGTTACAAAGGCATTTCATTTTTCTAAACTTATTTGAACTCAAGACTTTTTGTGCATTCAGTATGCATCATTCAAAGCCACATGCTAAAATTTCAAGCCTTTCTGACTTCATTTGCTCTTTTTCATGCATTTAATGATTTATTTTGGGCTAAATGACCCTTAAATTAGAAAGCACTACAACTAAACTCAAAAAAGTTTGAAACTTGGCATGGTATCATCATTTGACCCACATAACATGTGTGCAAAAGCTGAGAGGGTTACGACAAAAGCTGGATCCACTTCGTGTACAAACTGGACCATCTCTTTCGAAGTACAAGGGTGTCAAACGAAAACTCATCTGTTACAAAGGCATTTCATTTTTCTAAACTTATTTGAACTCAAGACTTTTTGTGCATTCAATATGCATCATTCATAGCCACATGCTAAAATTTCAACCCTTTCTGACTTCATTTGTTATTTTTCAAGCATTTAATGATTTATTTTTAGCTAAATGACCTTGAAATTGGAAAGCACTACAACTAAACTCAGGAAAGGTTGAAACTTGGCATGGTATCATCATTTGACCCACATAACATCTGTGCAAAAGTTGAGAGGGTTACGGCAAAAGCTGGATGCACTTCGCGTACAAAGTGGACCATCTCTTTCAAAGTACGAGGGTTTCAGACGAAAACTCATCTGTTACAAAGGCATTTCATTTTTCTAAACTTATTTGAACTCAAGACTTTTTGTGCATTCAACATGCATCATTCAAAGCCACATGCTAAAATTTCAACCCTTTCTGACTTCATTTTCTCTTTTTCATGCATTTAATGATTTATTTTGGGCTAAACGACCCTGAAATTGGAAAGCACTACAACTAAACTTAGAAAAGGTTGAAACCTGCATGGTATCATCATTTGACACACATAACATGTGTGCAAAAGTTGAGAGGGTTACAGCAAAAGCTGGATGCACTTCGTGTACAAACTTGACCATCTCTTTCGAAGTACGAGGGTTTCAGACAAAAACTCATCTGTTACAAAGGCATTTCATTTTTTCTAAACTTATTTGAACTCAAGACTTTTTGTGCGTTCAATATGCATCATTCAAAGCCACATGCTAAAATTTCAAGCCTTTCTGACTTCATTTGATCTTTTTCATGCATTTAATGATTTATTTTGGGCTAAATGACCCTTAAATTAGAAAGCACTACAACTAAACTCAAAAAAGTTTGAAACTTGGCATGGTATCATCATTTGACCCACATAACATGTGTGCAAAATCTGAGAGGGTTACGACAAAAGCTGGATCCACTTCGTGTACAAACTGGACCATCTCTTTCGAAGTACAAGGGTTTCAAACGAAAACTCATCTGTTACAAAGGCATTTCATTTTTCTAAACTTATTTGAACTCAAGACTTTTTGTGCATTCAATATGCATCATTCAAAGCCACATGCTAAAATTTCAACCCTTTCTGACTTTAATGATTTATTTTGAGCTAAATGGCCCTGAAATTGGAAAGCACTACAACTAAACTCAGGAAAGGTTGAAACATGGCATGGTATCATCATTTGACCCACATAACATGTGTGCAAAAGCTGAGAGGGTTACGACAAAAGCTGGATCCACTTCGTGTACAAAGTGGACCATCTCTTTCGACGTACGAGGGTTTTAGACGAAAACTCATCTGTTACAAAGGCATTTAATTTTTCTAAACTTATTTGAACACAAGACTTTTTGTGCATTCAATATGCATCATTCAACGCCACATGCTAAAATTTCTACCCTTCCTGACTTCATTTGCTGTTTTTCATACATTTAATGATTTATTTTGGGCTAAATGACCCTGAAATTGGAAAGCACTACAACTAAACTCAAAAAAGGTTGAAACTTGGCATGGTATCATCATTTGACCCACATAACATGTGTGAAATAGTTGTGAGGGGTACAGCAAAAGCTGGATGCACTTCGTGTACAAACCGGACCATCTCTTTCGAAATACGAGGGTTTCAAATGAAAACTCATCTGTTACAATGGCATTTCATTTTTCTAAACTTATTTGAACTCAAGACTTTTTGTGCATTCAATATGCATCATTCAAAGCCACATGCTACAATTTCAACCCTTTTTGACTTCATTTGCTCTTTTTCATACATTTAATGATTTATTTTGGGCTAAATGACCCTAAAATTGGAAAGCACTACACTAATCTCAAAAAAGGTTGAAACTTGGCATGGTATCATCATTTGACCCACATAACATGTGTGCAAATGTTGAGAGGGTTACGGCAAAAGCTGGATCCACTTCGTGTACAAAGTGGACCATCTCTTTTGAAATACGAGGGTTTCAGATGAAGACTCATCTGTTACAACGGCATTTCATTTTTCTAAACTTATTTGAACTCAAGACTTTTTGTGCATTCAATATGCATCATTCAAAGCCACAAGCTAAAATTTCAACCCTTTGTGACTTCATTTGCTCTTTTTCATGCATTTAATGATTTATTTTGGGCTAAATGACCCTGAAATTGGAAAGCACTACAACTAAACTCAAAAAAGGTTGAAACTTGGCATGGTATCATCATTTGACCCACATAACAAGTGTGAAATAGTTGTGAGGGGTACAGCAAAAGCTGGATGCACTTCGTGTACAAACCGGACCATCTCTTTCGAAATACGAGGGTTTCAAATGAAAACTCATCTGTTACAATGGCATTTTATTTTTCTAAACTTATTTGAACTCAAGACTTTTTGTGCATTCAATATGCATCATTCAAAGCCACATGCTAGAATTTCAACCCTTTTTGACTTCATTTGCTCTTTTTCATACATTTAATGATTTATTTTGGGCTAAATGACCCTGAAATTGGAAAGCACTACACTAATCTCAAAAAAGGTTGAAACTTGCAATGGTATCATCATTTGACCCACATAACATGTGTGCAAAAGTTGAGAGGGTTACGGCAAAAGCTGGATGCACTTCGTGTACAAACCGGACCATCTCTTATGAAATACGAGGGTTTCAGATGAAAACTCATCTGTTACAATAGCATTTCATTTTTCTAAACTTATTTGAACTCAAGACTTTTTGTGCATTCAATATGCATCATTCAAAGCCACAAGCTAAAATTTCAACCCTTTGTTACTTCATTTGCTCTTTTTCATACATTTAATGATTTATTTTGGGCTAAATGACCCTGAAATTGGAAAGCACTACTGTAAACTCAAAAAAGGTTGAAACTTGGCATGGTATCATCATTTGACCCACATAACATGTGTGCAAAAGTTGAGAGGGTTAGGGCAAAAGCTGGATGCACTTCGTGTACAAAGTGGACCATCTCTTTCGATGTACGAGGGTTTCAAACAAAAACTCATCTGTTACAAAGGAATTTCATTTTTCTAAACTTATTTGAACACAAGACTTTTTGTGCATTCAATATGCATCATTCAAAGCCACATGCTAAAATTTCAAACCTTTCTGACTTCATTTGCTCTTTTTCATGCATTTAATGATTTATTTTGGGCTAAATGACCCTGAAATTAGAAAGCACTACAACTAAACTCAAAAAAGTTTGAAACTTGGTATGGTATCATCATTTGACCCACTTAACATGTGTGCAAAAGTTGAGAGGGTTACGACAAAAGCTGGATGCACTTCGTGTACAAACTGGACCATCTCTTTCGAAGTACAAGGGTTTCAAACGAAAACTCATCTGTTACAAAGGCATTTCATTTTTCTAAATTGTTTTGAACTCAAGACTTTTTGTGCATTCAATATGCATCATTCAAAGCCACATGCTAAAATTTCAACCCTTTCTGACTTCATTTGTTATTTTTCATGCATTTAATGATTTATTTTGAGCTAAATGACCCTGAAATTGGAAAGCACTACAACTAAACTCAGGAAAGGTTGAAACTTGGCATGGTATCATCATTTGACCCACATAACATGTGTGCAAAAGTTGAGAGGGTTACGGCAAAAGCTGGATGCACTTCGCGTACAAAGTGGACCATCTCTTTCAAAGTACGAGGGTTTCACACGAAAACTCATCTGTTACAAAGGCATTTCATTTTTCTAAAATTATTTGAACTCAAGACTTTTTGTGCATTCAATATGCATCATTCAAAGCCACATGCTAAAATTTCAACCCTTTCTGACTTCATTTGCTCTTTTTCATACATTTAATGATTTATTTTGGGCTAAATGACCCTGAAATTGGAAACCACTACTGTAAACTCAAAAAAGGTTGAAACTTGGCATGGTATCATCATTTGACCCACATAACATGTTTGCAAAAGTTGAGAGGGTTACGGCAAAAGCTGGATCCACTTCATGTACAAACCGGACCATCTCTTTTCAAATACGAGGGTTTCAGATGAAAACTCATCTGTTACAATGGCATTTCATTTTTCTAAACTTATTTGAACTCAATACTTTTTGGGCATTCAATATGCATCATTCAAAGCCACATGCTAAATTTTCAACCCTTTCTGACTTCATTTGTTATTTTTCATGCATTTAATGATTTATTTTGAGCTAAATGACCCTGAAATTGGAAAGCACTACAACTAAACTCAGGAAAGGTTGAAAGTTGGCATGGTATCATCATTTTACCCAAATAACATGTGTGCAAAAGTTGAGAGGGTTACGACAAAAGCTGGATGCACTTTGTGTACAAAGTGGACCATCTCTTTCGAAGTACAAGGGTTTCAAACGAAAACTCATCTGTTACAAAGGCATTTCATTTTTCTATACTTATTTGAACTCAAGACTTTTTTTGCATTGAATATGAATCATTCAAAGCCACATGCTAAAATTTCAACCCTTTCTGACTTCATTTGTTATTTTTCATGCATTTAATGATTTATTTTTAGCTAAATGACCTTGAAATTGGAAAGCACTACAACTAAACTCAGGAAAGGTTGAAACTTGGCATGGTATCATCATTTGACCCACATAACATGTGTGCAAAAGTTGAGAGGGTTACGGCAAAAGTTGGATGCACTTCGCGTACAAATTGGACCATCTCTTTCACAGTACGAGAGTTTCAGACGAAAACTCATCTGTTACAAAGGCATTTCATTTTTCTAAACTTATTTGAACTCAAGACTTTTTGTGCATTCAATATGCATCATTCAAAGCCACATGCTAAAATTTCAACCCTTTCTGACTTCATTTGCTCTTTTTCATACATTTAATGATTTATTTTGGGCTAAATGACCCTGAAATTGGAAAGCTCTACACTAAACTCAAAAAAGGTTGAAACTTGGCATGGTATCATCATTTGACCCACATAACATGTCTGCAAAAGTTGAGAGGGTTACGGCAAAAGATGGATGCACTTCGTGTACAAACCGGACCATCTCTTTTGAAATACGAGGGTTTCAGATGAAAACTCATCTGTTACAATGGCATTTCATTTTTCTAAACTTATTTGAACTCAAGACTTTTTGTGCATTCAATATGCATCATTCAAAGCCACAATCTAAAATTTCAACCCTTTCTGACTTCATTTGTTATTTTTCATGCGTTTAATGATTTATTTTGAGTTAAATGACCCAGAAATTGGAAAGCACTACAACTAAACTCAGGAAAGGTTGATACTTGGAATAGTAACATCATTTGACCCACATAACATGTGTGAAAAAGTGGAGAGGGTTACGGCAAAAGATGGATGCACTTCGTGTACAAAGTGGACCATCTCTTTCGAAGTACGAGAGTTTCAAACAAAAGCTCATCTGTTACAAAGGCATTTCATTTTTCTAAACTTATTTGAACTCAAGACTTTTTGTGCATTCAGTATGCATCATTCAAAGCCACATGCTAAAATTTCAAGCCTTTCTGACTTCATTTGCTCTTTTTCATGCATTTAATGATTTATTTTGGGCTAAATGACCCTTAAATTAGAAAGCACTACAACTAAACTCAAAAAAGTTTGAAGCTTGGCATGGTATCATCATTTGACCCACATGACATGTGTGCAAAAGCTGAGAGGGTTACGACAAAAGCTGGATCCACTTCGTGTACAAACTGGACCATCTCTTTCGAAGTACAAGGGTGTCAAACGAAAACTCATCTGTTACAAAGGCATTTCATTTTTCTAAACTTATTTGAACTCAAGACTTTTTGTGCATTCAATATGCATCATTCATAGCCACATGCTAAAATTTCAACCCTTTCTGACTTCATTTGTTATTTTTCAAGCATTTAATGATTTATTTTTAGCTAAATGACCTTGAAATTGGAAAGCACTACAACTAAACTCAGGAAAGGTTGAAACTTGGCATGGTATCATCATTTGACCCACATAACATCTGTGCAAAAGTTGAGAGGGTTACGGCAAAAGCTGGATGCACTTCGCGTACAAAGTGGACCATCTCTTTCAAAGTACGAGGGTTTCAGACGAAAACTCATCTGTTACAAAGGCATTTCATTTTTCGAAACTTATTTGAACTCAAGACTTTTTGTGCATTCAACATGCATCATTCAAAGCCACATGCTAAAATTTCAACCCTTTCTGACTTCATTTTCTCTTTTTCATGCATTTAATGATTTATTTTGGGCTAAACGACCCTGAAATTGGAAAGCACTACAACTAAACTTAGAAAAGGTTGAAACCTGCATGGTATCATCATTTGACACACATAACATGTGTGCAAAAGTTGAGAGGGTTACAGCAAAAGCTGGATGCACTTCGTGTACAAACTTGACCATCTCTTTCGAAGTACGAGGGTTTCAGACAAAAACTCATCTGTTACAAAGGCATTTCATTTTTTCTAAACTTATTTGAACTCAAGACTTTTTGTGCGTTCAATATGCATCATTCAAAGCCACATACTAAAATTTCAAGCCTTTCTGACTTCATTTGATCTTTTTCATGCATTTAATGATTTATTTTGGGCTAAATGACCCTTAAATTAGAAAGCACTACAACTAAACTCAAAAAAGTTTGAAACTTGGCATGGTATCATCATTTGACCCACATAACATGTGTGCAAAAGCTGAGAGGGTTACGACAAAAGCTGGATCCACTTCGTGTACAAACTGGACCATCTCTTTCGAAGTACAAGGGTTTCAAACGAAAACTCATCTGTTACAAAGGCATTTCATTTTTCTAAACTTATTTGAACTCAAGACTTTTTGTGCATTCAATATGCATCATTCAAAGCCACATGCTAAAATTTCAACCCTTTCTGACTTTATTTGTTATTTTTCATGCATTTAATGATTTATTTTTAGCTAAATGACCTTGAAATTGGAAAGCACTACAACTAAACTCAGGAACGGTTGAAACTTGGCATGGTATCATCATTTGACCCACATAACATGTGTGCAAAAGTTTAGAGGGTTACGGCAAAAGCTGGATGCACTTCGCGTACAAAGTGGACCATCTCTTTCAAAGTACGAGGGTTTCAGACGAAAACTCATCTGTTACAAAGGCATTTCATTTTTCTAAACTTATTTGAAATCAAGACTTTTTGTGCATTCAACATGCATCATTCAAAGCCACATGCTAAAATTTCAACCCTTTCTGACTTCATTTGCTCTTTTTCATACATTTAATGATTTATTTTGGGCTAAATGACCCTGAAATTGGAAAGCACTACTCTAAACTCAAAAAAGGTTGAAACTTGGCATGGTATCATCATTTGACCCACGTAACATGTGTGCAAAAGTTGAGAGGGTTACAGCAAAAGCTGGATGCACTTCGTGTACAAACCGGACCATCTCTTTTGAAATACGAGGGTTTCAAATGAAAACTCATCTATTACAATGGCATTTCATTTTTCTAAACTTATTTGAACTAAAGACTTTTTGTGCATTCAATATGCATCTTTCAAAGCCACATGCTAAAATTTCAACCCTTTCTGACTTCATTTGTTATTTTTCATGCATTTAATGATTTATTTTGAGCTAAATGACCCTGAAATTGGAAAGCACTACAACTAAACTCAGGAAAGGTGAAACTTGGCATGGTATAATCATTTTACCCACATAACATGTGTGCAAAAGTTGAGAGGGTTACGACAAAAGTTGGATGCACTTCGTGTACAAAGTGGACCATCCCTTTCGAAGTACGAGGGTTTCAGAAAAAACTCATCTGTTACAAAGGCATTTCATGTTTTCTAAACTTATTTGAACTCAAGACTTTTTGTGCATTCAATATGCATCATTCAAAGACACATGCTAAAATTTCAACACTTTCTGACTTCATTTGCTCTTTTTCATGCATTTAATGATTTATTTTGGGCTAAACGACCCTGAAATTGGAAAGCACTACAACTAAACTTAGAAAAGGTTGAAACCTGCATGGTATCATCATTTGACACACATAACATGTGTGCAAAAGTTGAGAGGGTTACGGCAAAAGCTGGATGCACTTCGTGTACAAACATGACCATCTCTTTCGAAGTACGAGGGTTTCAGACAAAAACTCATCTGTTACAAAGGCATTTCATTTTTTCTAAACTTATTTGAACTCAAGACTTTTTGTGCGTTCAATATGCATCATTCAAAGCCACATGCTAAAATTTCAAGCCTTTCTGACTTCATTTGCTCTTTTTCATGCATTTAATGATTTATTTTGGGCTAAATGACCCTTAAATTAGAAAGCACTACAACTAAACTCAAAAAAGTTTGAAACTTGGCATGGTATCATCATTTCACCCACATAACATGTGTGCAAAAGCTGAGAGGGTTACGACAAAAGCTGGATCCACTTCGTGTACAAACTGGACCATCTCTTTCGAAGTACAAGGGTTTCAAACGAAAACTCATCTGTTACAAAGGCATTTCATTTTTCTAAACTTTTTTGAACTCAAGATTTTTTGTGCATTCAAGATGCATCATTCAAAGCCACATGCTAAAATTTCAACCCTTTCTGACTTCATTTGTTATTTTTCATGCATTTAATTATTTATTTTTAGCTAAATGACCCTGAAATTGGAAAGCACTACAACTAAACTCAGGAAAGGTTGAAACTTGGCATGGTATCATCATTTGACCCACATAACATGTGTGCAAAAGTTGAGAGGGTTACGGCAAAAGCTGGATGCACTTCGCGTGCAAAGTGGACCATCTCTTTCAAAGTACGAGGGTTTCAGACGAAAACTCATCTGTTACAAAGGCATTTCATTTTTCTAAACTTATTTGAACTCAAAACTTTTTGTGCATTCAACATGCATCATTCAAAGCCACATGCTAAAATTTCAACCCTTTCTGACTTCATTTGCTCTTTTTCATACATTTAATGATTTATTTTGGGCTAAATGACCCTGAAATTGGAAAGCACTACTCTAAACTCAAAAAAGGTTGAAACTTGGCATGGTATCATCATTTGACTCACGTAACATGTGTGCAAAAGTTGAGAGGGTTACGGAAAAAGCTGGATGCACTTCGTGTACAAACCGGACCATCTCATTTGAAATACGGGGGTTTCAGATAAAAACTCATCTGTTACAATGGCATTTCATTTTTCTAAACTTATTTGAACTCAAGACTTTTTGTGCATTCAATATGCATCTTTCAAAGCCACATGCTAAAATTTCAACCCTTTCTGACTTATTTGTTATTTTTCATGCATTTAATGATTTATTTTGAGCTAAATGACCCTGAAATTGGAAAGCACTACAACTAAACTCAGGAAAGGTGAAACTTGGCATGGTATCATCATTTTACCCACATAACATGTGTGCAACAGTTGAGAGGGTTACGACAAAAGTTGGATGCACTTCGTGTACAAAGTGGACCATCCCTTTCGAAGTACGAGGGTTTCAGAAAAAACTCATCTGTTATAAAGGCATTTCATTTTTTCTAAACTTATTTGAACTCAAGACTTTTTGTGCATTCAATATGCATCATTCAAAGCCACATGCTAAAATTTCAACACTTTCTGACTTCATTTGCTCTTTTTCATGCATTTAATGATTTATTTTGGGCTAAACGACCCTGAAATTGGAAAGCACTACAACTAAACTTAGAAAAGGTTGAAACCTGCATGGTATCATCATTTGACACACATAACATGTGTGCAAAAGTTGAGAGGGTTACGGCAAAAGCTGGATGCACTTCGTGTACAAACATGACCATCTCTTTCGAAGTACGAGGGTTTCAGACAAAAACTCATCTGTTACAAAGGCATTTCATTTTTTCTAAACTTATTTGAACTCAAGACTTTTTGTGCGTTCAATATGCATCATTCAAAGCCACATGCTAAAATTTCAAGCCTTTCTGACTTCATTTGCTCTTTTTCATGCATTTAATGATTTCTTTTGGGCTAAATGACCCTTAAATTAGAAAGCACTACAACTAAACTCAAAAAAGTTTGAAACTTGGCATGGTATCATCATTTGACCCACATAACATGTGTGCAAAAGCTGAGAGGGTTACGACAAAAGCTGGATCCACTTCGTGTACAAACTGGACCATCTCTTTCGAAGTACAAGGGTTTCAAACGAAAACTCATCTGTTACAAAGGCATTTCATTTTTCTAAACTTTTTTGAACTCAAGATTTTTTGTGCATTCAAGATGCATCATTCAAAGCCACATGCTAAAATTTCAACCCTTTCTGACTTCATTTGTTATTTTTCATGCATTTAATTATTTATTTTTAGCTAAATGACCCTGAAATTGGAAAGCACTACAACTAAACTCAGGAAAGGTTGAAACTTGGCATGGTATCATCATTTGACCCACATAACATGTGTGCAAAAGTTGAGAGGGTTACGGCAAAAGCTGGATGCACTTCGCGTTCAAAGTGGACCATCTCTTTCAAAGTACGAGGGTTTCAGACGAAAACTCATCTGTTACAAAGGCATTTCATTTTTCTAAACTTATTTGAACTCAAGACTTTTTGTGCATTCAACATGCATCATTCAAAGCCACATGCTAAAATTTCAACCCTTTCTGACTTCATTTGCTCTTTTTCATACATTTAATGATTTATTTTGGGCTAAATGACCCTGAAATTGGAAAGCACTACTCTAAACTCAAAAAAGGTTGAAACTTGGCATGGTATCATCATTTGACCCACGTAACATGTGTGCAAAAGTTGAGAGGGTTACGGAAAAAGCTGGATGCACTTCGTGTACAAACCGGACCATCTCTTTTGAAATACGGGGGTTTCAGATAAAAGTCATCTGTTACAATGGCATTTCATTTTTCTAAACTTATTTGAACTCAAGACTTTTTGTGCATTCAATATGCATCTTTCAAAGCCACATGCTAAAATTTCAACCCTTTCTGACTTATTTGTTATTTTTCATGCATTTAATGATTTATTTTGAGCTAAATGACCCTGAAATTGGAAAGCACTACAACTAAACTCAAGAAAGGTGAAACTTGGCATGGTATCATCATTTTACCCACATAACATGTGTGCAACAGTTGAGAGGGTTACGACAAAAGTTGGATGCACTTCGTGTACAAAGTGGACCATCCCTTTCGAAGTACGAGGGTTTCAGAAAAAACTCATCTGTTATAAAGGCATTTCATTTTTTCTAAACTTATTTGAACTCAAGACTTTTTGTGCATTCAATATGCATCATTCAAAGCCACATGCTAAAATTTCAACACTTTCTGACTTCATTTGCTCTTTTTCATGCATTTAATGATTTCTTTTGGGCTAAACGACCCTGAAATTGGAAAGCACTACAACTAAACTTAGAAAAGGTTGAAACCTGCATGGTATCATCATTTGACACACATAACATGTGTGCAAAAGTTGAGAGGGTTACGGCAAAAGCTGGATGCACTTCGTGTACAAACATGACCATCTCTTTCGAAGTACGAGGGTTTTAGACAAAAACTCATCTGTTACAAAGGCATTTCATTTTTTCTAAACTTATTTGAACTCAAGACTTTTTGTGCGTTCAATATGCATCATTCAAAGCCACATGCTAAAATTTCAAGCCTTTCTGACTTTATTTGCTCTTTTTCATGCATTTAATGATTTATTTTGGGCTAAATGACCCTTAAATTAGAAAGCACTACAACTAAACTCAAAAAAGTTTGAAACTTGGCATGGTATCATCATTTGACCCACATAACATGTGTGCAAAAGCTGAGAGGGTTACGACAAAAGCTGGATCCACTTCGTGTACAAACTGGACCATCTCTTTCGAAGTACAAGGGTTTCAAACGAAAACTCATCTGTTACAAAGGAATTTCATTTTTCTAAACTTTTTTGAACTCAAGATTTTTTGTGCATTCAATATGCATCATTCAAAGCCACATGCTAAAATTTCAACCCTTTCTGACTTCATTTGTTATTTTTCATGCATTTAATTATTTATTTTTAGCTAAATGACCCTGAAATTGGAAAGCACTACAACTAAACTCAGGAAAGGTTGAAACTTGGCATGGTATCATCATTTGACCCACATAACATGTGTGCAAAAGTTGAGAGGGTTACGGCAAAAGCTGGATGCACTTCGCGTGCAAAGTGGACCATCTCTTTCAAAGTACGAGGGTTTCAGACGAAAACTCATCTGTTACAAAGGCATTTCATTTTTCTAAACTTATTTGAACTCAAGACTTTTTGTGCATTCAACATGCATCATTCAAAGCCACATGCTAAAATTTCAACCCTTTCTGACTTCATTTGCTCTTTTTCATACATTTAATGATTTATTTTGGGCTAAATGACCCTGAAATTGGAAAGCACTACTCTAAACTCAAAAAAGGTTGAAACTTGGCATGGTATCATCATTTGACCCACGTAACATGTGTGCAAAAGTTGAGAGGGTTACGAAAAAAGCTGGATGCACTTCGTGTACAAACCGGACCATCTCTTTTGAAATACGGGGGTTTCAGATAAAAACTCATCTGTTACAATGGCATTTCATTTTTCTAAACTTATTTGAACTCAAGACTTTTTGTGCATTCAATATGCATCTTTCAAAGCCACATGCTAAAATTTCAACCCTTTCTGACTTATTTGTTATTTTTCATGCATTTAATGATTTATTTTGAGCTAAATGACCCTGAAATTGGAAAGCACTACAACTAAACTCAGGAAAGGTGAAACTTGGCATGGTATCATCATTTTACCCACATAACATGTGTGCAAAAGTTGAGAGGGTTACGACAAAAGTTGGATGCACTTCGTGTACAAAGTGGACCATCCCTTTCGAAGTACGAGGGTTTCAGAAAAAACTCATCTGTTACAAAGGCATTTCATTTTTTCTAAACTTATTAGAACTCAAGACTTTTTGTGCATTCAATATGCATCATTCAAAGCCACATGCTAAAATTTCAACACTTTCTGACTTCATTTGCTCTTTTTCATGCATTTAATGATTTATTTTGGGCTAAACGACCCTGAAATTGGAAAGCACTACAACTAAACTTAGAAAAGGTTGAAACCTGCATGGTATCATCATTTGACACACATAACATGTGTGCAAAAGTTAAGAGGGTTACGGCAAAAGCTGGATGCACTTCGTGTACAAACATGACCATCTCTTTCGAAGTACGAGGGTTTCAGACAAAAACTCATCTGTTACAAAGGCATTTCATTTTTTCTAAACTTATTTGAACTCAAGACTTTTTGTGCGTTCAATATGCATCATTCAAAGCCACATGCTAAAATTTCAAGCCTTTCTGACTTCATTTGCTCTTTTTCATGCATTTAATGATTTATTTTGGGCTAAATGACCCTTAAATTAGAAAGCACTACAACTAAACTCAAAAAAGTTTGAAACTTGGCATGGTATCATCATTTGACCCACATAACATGTGTGCAAAAGCTGAGAGGGTTACGACAAAAGCTGGATCCACTTCGTGTACAAACTGGACCATCTCTTCCGAAGTACAAGGGTTTCAAATGAAAACTCATCTGTTACAAAGGCATTTCATTTTTCTAAACTTTTTTGAACTCAAGATTTTTTGTGCATTCA
This sequence comes from Bromus sterilis, assembly GCA_950022295.1. Lineage (NCBI taxonomy): Eukaryota > Viridiplantae > Streptophyta > Magnoliopsida > Poales > Poaceae > Bromus > Bromus sterilis. The sequence continues at coordinate 148,164,992 of OX465596.1, read as the reverse complement.
ATATGCATCATTCAAAGCCACATGCTAAAATTTCAACCCTTTCTGACTTCATTTGTTATTTTTCATGCATTTAATTATTTATTTTTAGCTAAATGACCCTGAAATTGGAAAGCACTACAACTAAACTCAGGAAAGGTTGAAACTTGGCATGGTATCATCATTTGACCCACATAACATGTGTGCAAAAGTTGAGAGGGTTACGGCAAAAGCTGGATGCACTTCGCGTGCAAAGTGGACCATCTCTTTCAAAGTACGAGGGTTTCAGACGAAAACTCATCTGTTACAAAGGCATTTCATTTTTCTAAACTTATTTGAACTCAAGACTTTTTGTGCATTCAACATGCATCATTCAAAGCCACATGCTAAAATTTCAACCCTTTCTGACTTCATTTGCTCTTTTTCATACATTTAATGATTTATTTTGGGCTAAATGACCCTGAAATTGGAAAGCACTACTCTAAACTCAAAAAAGGTTGAAACTTGGCATGGTATCATCATTTGACCCACGTAACATGTGTGCAAAAGTTGAGAGGGTTACGGAAAAAGCTGGATGCACTTCGTGTACAAACCGGACCATCTCTTTTGAAATACGGGGGTTTCAGATAAAAACTCATCTGTTACAATGGCATTTCATTTTTCTAAACTTATTTGAACTCAAGACTTTTTGTGCATTCAATATGCATCTTTCAAAGCCACATGCTAAAATTTCAACCCTTTCTGACTTATTTGTTATTTTTCATGCATTTAATGATTTATTTTGAGCTAAATGACCCTGAAATTGGAAAGCACTACAACTAAACTCAGGAAAGGTGAAACTTGGCATGGTATCATCATTTTACCCACATAACATGTGTGCAAAAGTTGAGAGGGTTACGACAAAAGTTGGATGCACTTCGTGTACAAAGTGGACCATCCCTTTCGAAGTACGAGGGTTTCAGAAAAAACTCATCTGTTACAAAGGCATTTCATTTTTTCTAAACTTATTTGAACTCAAGACTTTTTGTGCATTCAATATGCCTCATTCAAAGCCACATGCTAAAATTTCAACACTTTCTGACTTCATTTGCTCTTTTTCATGCATTTAATGATTTATTTTGGGCTAAACGACCCTGAAATTGGAAAGCACTACAACTAAACTTAGAAAAGGTTGAAACCTGCATGGTATCATCATTTGACACACATAACATGTGTGCAAAAGTTAAGAGGGTTACGGCAAAAGCTGGATGCACTTCGTGTACAAACATGACCATCTCTTTCGAAGTACGAGGGTTTCAGACAAAAACTCATCTGTTACAAAGGCATTTCATTTTTTCTAAACTTATTTGAACTCAAGACTTTTTGTGCGTTCAATATGCATCATTCAAAGCCACATGCTAAAATTTCAAGCCTTTCTGACTTCATTTGCTCTTTTTCATGCATTTAATGATTTATTTTGGGCTAAATGACCCTTAAATTAGAAAGCACTACAACTAAACTCAAAAAAGTTTGAAACTTGGCATGGTATCATCATTTGACCCACATAACATGTGTGCAAAAGCTGAGAGGGTTACGACAAAAGCTGGATCCACTTCGTGTACAAACTGGACCATCTCTTTCGAAGTACAAGGGTTTCAAACGAAAACTCATCTATTACAAAGGCATTTCATTTTTCTAAACTTTTTTGAACTCAAGATTTTTTGTGCATTCAATATGCATCATTCAAAGCCACATGCTAAAATTTCAACCCTTTCTGACTTCATTTGTTATTTTTCATGCATTTAATTATTTATTTTTAGCTAAATGACCCTGAAATTGGAAAGCACTACAACTAAACTCAGGAAAGGTTGAAACTTGGCATGGTATCATCATTTGACCCACATAACATGTGTGCAAAAGTTGAGAGGGTTACGAAAAAACCTGGATGCACTTCGCGTGCAAAGTGGACCATCTCTTTCAAAGTACGAGGGTTTCAGACGAAAACTCATCTGTTACAAAGGCATTTCATTTTTCTAAACTTATTTGAACTCAAGACTTTTTGTGCATTCAACATGCATCATTGAAAGCCACATGCTAAAATTTCAACCCTTTCTGACTTCATTTGCTCTTTTTCATACATTTAATGATTTATTTTGGGCTAAATGACCCTGAAATTGGAAAGCACTACTCTAAACTCAAAAAAGGTTGAAACTTGGCATGGTATCATCATTTGACCCACGTAACATGTGTGCAAAAGTTGAGAGGGTTACGGAAAAAGCTGGATGCACTTCGTGTACAAACCGGACCATCTCTTTTGAAATACGGGGGTTTCAGATAAAAACTCATCTGTTACAATGGCATTTCATTTTTCTAAACTTATTTGAACTCAAGACTTTTTGTGCATTCAATATGCATCTTTCAAAGCCACATGCTAAAATTTCAACCCTTTCTGACTTATTTGTTATTTTTCATGCATTTAATGATTTATTTTGAGCTAAATGACCCTGAAATTGGAAAGCACTACAACTAAACTCAGGAAAGGTGAAACTTGGCATGGTATCATCATTTTACCCACATAACATGTGTGCAAAAGTTGAGAGGGTTACGACAAAAGTTGGATGCACTTCGTGTACAAAGTGGACCATCCCTTTCGAAGTACGAGGGTTTCAGAAAAAACTCATCTGTTACAAAGGCATTTCATTTTTTCTAAACTTATTTGAACTCAAGACTTTTTGTGCATTCAATATGCATCATTCAAAGCCACATGCTAAAATTTCAACACTTTCTGACTTCATTTGCTCTTTTTCATGCATTTAATGATTTATTTTGGGCTAAACGACCCTGAAATTGGAAAGCACTACAACTAAACTTAGAAAAGGTTGAAACCTGCATGGTATCATCATTTGACACACATAACATGTCTGCAAAAGTTAAGAGGGTTACGGCAAAAGCTGGATGCACTTCGTGTACAAACATGACCATCTCTTTCGAAGTACGAGGGTTTCAGACAAAAACTCATCTGTTACAAAGGCATTTCATTTTTTCTAAACTTATTTGAACTCAAGACTTTTTGTGCGTTCAATATGCATCATTCAAAGCCACATGCTAAAATTTCAAGCCTTTCTGACTTCATTTGCTCTTTTTCATGCATTTAATGATTTATTTTGGGCTAAATGACCCTTAAATTAGAAAGCACTACAACTAAACTCAAAAAAGTTTGAAACTTGGCATGGTATCATCATTTGACCCACATAACATGTGTGCAAAAGCTGAGAGGGTTACGACAAAAGCTGGATCCACTTCGTGTACAAACTGGACCATCTCTTTCGAAGTATAAGGGTTTCAAACGAAAACTCATCTGTTACAAAGGCATTTCATTTTTCTAAACTTTTTTGAACTCAAGATTTTTTGTGCATTCAATATGCATCATTCAAAGCCACATGCTAAAATTTCAACCCTTTCTGACTTCATTTGTTATTTTTCATGCATTTAATTATTTATTTTTAGCTAAATGACCCTGAAATTGGAAAGCACTACAACTAAACTCAGGAAAGGTTGAAACTTGGCATGGTATCATAATTTGACCCACATAACATGTGTGCAAAAGTTGAGAGGGTTACGGCAAAAGCTGGATGCACTTCGCGTGCAAAGTGGACCATCTCTTTCAAAGTACGAGGGTTTCAGTCGAAAACTCATCTGTTACAAAGGCATTTCATTTTTCTAAACTTATTTGAACTCAAGACTTTTTGTGCATTCAACATGCATCATTCAAAGCCACATGCTAAAATTTCAACCCTTTCTGACTTCATTTGCTCTTTTTCATACATTTAATGATTTATTTTGGGCTAAATGACCCTGAAATTGGAAAGCACTACTCTAAACTCAAAAAAGGTTGAAACTTGGCATGGTATCATCATTTGACCCACGTAACATGTGTGCAAAAGTTGAGAGGGTTACGGAAAAAGCTGGATGCACTTCGTGTACAAACCGGACCATCTCTTTTGAAATACGGGGGTTTCAGATAAAAACTCATCTGTTACAATGGCATTTCATTTTTCTAAACTTATTTGAACTCAAGACTTTTTGTGCATTCAATATGCATCTTTCAAAGCCACATGCTAAAATTTCAACCCTTTCTGACTTATTTGTTATTTTTCATGCATTTAATGATTTATTTTGAGCTAAATGACCCTGAAATTGGAAAGCACTACAACTAAACTCAGGAAAGGTGAAACTTGGCATGGTATCATCATTTTACCCACATAACATGTGTGCAAAAGTTGAGAGGGTTACGAAAAAAGTTGGATGCACTTCGTGTACAAAGTGGACCATCCCTTTCGAAGTACGAGGGTTTCAGACGAAAACTCATCTGTTACAAAGGCATTTCATTTTTTCTAAACTTATTTGAACTCAAGACTTTTTCTGCGTTCAATATGCATCATTCAAAGCCACATGCTAAAATTTCAACCCTTTCTGACTTCATTTGTTATTTTTCATGCATTTAATGATTTATTTTGACCTAAATGACCCTGAAATTGGAAAGCACTACAACTAAATTCAGGAAAGGTTGAAACTTGGCAGGGTATCATCATTTTACCCACATAACATGTGTGCAAAAGTTGAGAGGGTTACGGAAAAATCTGGATGCACTTCGTGTACAAACCGGACCATGTCTTTTGAAATACGAGGGTTTCAGATGAAAACTCATCTGTTACAATGGCATTTCATTTTGCTAAACTTATTTGAACTCAAGACTTTTTGTGCATTCAATATGCATCATTCAAAGCCACATGCTAAAATTTCAACCCTTTCTGACTTCATTTGTTATTTTTCATGCATTTAATGATTTATTTTGAGCTAAATGACCCTGAAATTGGAAAGCACTACAACTAAACTCCGGGAAGGTTGAAACTTGGCATGGTATCATCATTTTACCCACATAACATGTGTGCAAAAGTTGAGATGGTTACGGAACAAGCTGGATGCACTTCGTGTACAAACCGGACCATGTCTTTTGAAATACGAGGGTTTCAGATGAAAACTCATCTGTTACAATGGCATTTCATTTTGCTAAACTTATTTGAACTCAAGACTTTTTGTGCATTCAATATGCATCATTCAAAGCCACATGCTAAAATTTCAACCCTTTCTGACTTCATTTGTTATGTTTCATGCATTTAATGATTTATTTTGAGCTAAATGACCCTGAAATTGGAAAGCACTACAACTAAACTCAGGAAATGTTGAAACTTGGCATGGTATCATCATTTTAACCACATAACATGTGTGCAAAAGTTGAGAGGGTTACGGCAAAAGCTGGATGCACTTCGTGTGCAAAGAGGACCATCTCTTTCGAAGTACGAGGGTTTCAGACAAAAACTAATCTGTTACAAAGGCATTTCATTTTTTCTAAACTTATTTGAACTCAAGACATTTTGTGCGTTCAATATGCATCATTCAAAGCCACATGCTAAAATTTCAACCCTTTCTGACTTCATTTGTTATTTTTCATGCATTTAATGATTTATTTTGAGCTAAATGACCCTGAAATTGGAAAGCACTACAACTAAACTCCGGGAAGGTTGAAACTTGGCATGGTATCATCATTTTACCCACATAACATGTGTGCAAAAGTTGAGATGGTTACGGAAAAAGCTGGATGCACTTCGTGTACAAACCGGACCATGTCTTTTGAAATACGAGGGTTTCAGATGAAAACTCATCTGTTACAATGGCATTTCATTTTGCTAAACTTATTTGAACTCAAGACTTTTTGTGCATTCAATATGCATCTTTCAAAGCCACATGCTAAAATTTCAACCCTTTCTGACTTCATTTGTTATTTTTCATGCATTTAATGATTTATTTTGAGCTAAATGACCCTGAAATTGGAAAGCACTACAACTAAACTTAGAAAAGGTTGAAACCTGCATGGTATCATCATTTGACACACATAACATGTGTGCAAAAGTTAAGAGGGTTACGGCAAAAGCTGGATGCACTTCGTGTACAAACATGACCATCTCTTTCGAAGTACGAGGGTTTCAGACAAAAACTCATCTGTTACAAAGGCATTTCATTTTTTCTAAACTTATTTGAACTCAAGACTTTTTGTGCGTTCAATATGCATCATTCAAAGCCACATGCTAAAATTTCAAGCCTTTCTGACTTCATTTGCTCTTTTTCATGCATTTAATGATTTATTTTGGGCTAAATGACCCTTAAATTAGAAAGCACTACAACTAAACTCAAAAAAGTTTGAAACTTGGCATGGTATCATCATTTGACCCACATAACATGTGTGCAAAAGCTGAGAGGGTTACGACAAAAGCTGGATCCACTTCGTGTACAAACTGGACCATCTCTTTCGAAGTACAAGGGTTTCAAACGAAAACTCATCTGTTACAAAGGCATTTCATTTTTCTAAACTTTTTTGAACTCAAGATTTTTTGTGCATTCAATATGCATCATTCAAAGCCACATGCTAAAATTTCAACCCTTTCTGACTTCATTTGTTATTTTTCATGCATTTAATTATTTATTTTTAGCTAAATGACCCTGAAATTGGAAAGCACTACAACTAAACTCAGGAAAGGTTGAAACTTGGCATGGTATCATCATTTGACCCACATAACATGTGTGCAAAAGTTGAGAGGGTTACGAAAAAACCTGGATGCACTTCGCGTGCAAAGTGGACCATCTCTTTCAAAGTACGAGGGTTTCAGACGAAAACTCATCTGTTACAAAGGCATTTCATTTTTCTAAACTTATTTGAACTCAAGACTTTTTGTGCATTCAACATGCATCATTCAAAGCCACATGCTAAAATTTCAACCCTTTCTGACTTCATTTGCTCTTTTTCATACATTTAATGATTTATTTTGGGCTAAATGACCCTGAAATTGGAAAGCACTACTCTAAACTCAAAAAAGGTTGAAACTTGGCATGGTATCATCATTTGACCCACGTAACATGTGTGCAAAAGTTGAGAGGGTTACGGAAAAAGCTGGATGCACTTCGTGTACAAACCGGACCATCTCTTTTGAAATACGGGGGTTTCAGATAAAAACTCATCTGTTACAATGGCATTTCATTTTTCTAAACTTATTTGAACTCAAGACTTTTTGTGCATTCAATATGCATCTTTCAAAGCCACATGCTAAAATTTCAACCCTTTCTGACTTATTTGTTATTTTTCATGCATTTAATGATTTATTTTGAGCTAAATGACCCTGAAATTGGAAAGCACTACAACTAAACTCAGGAAAGGTGAAACTTGGCATGGTATCATCATTTTACCCACATAACATGTGTGCAAAAGTTGAGAGGGTTACGACAAAAGTTGGATGCACTTCGTGTACAAAGTGGACCATCCCTTTCGAAGTACGAGGGTTTCAGAAAAAACTCATCTGTTACAAAGGCATTTCATTTTTTCTAAACTTATTTGAACTCAAGACTTTTTGTGCATTCAATATGCATCATTCAAAGCCACATGCTAAAATTTCAACACTTTCTGACTTCATTTGCTCTTTTTCATGCATTTAATGATTTATTTTGGGCTAAACGACCCTGAAATTGGAAAGCACTACAACTAAACTTAGAAAAGGTTGAAACCTGCATGGTATCATCATTTGACACACATAACATGTCTGCAAAAGTTAAGAGGGTTACGGCAAAAGCTGGATGCACTTCGTGTACAAACATGACCATCTCTTTCGAAGTACGAGGGTTTCAGACAAAAACTCATCTGTTACAAAGGCATTTCATTTTTTCTAAACTTATTTGAACTCAAGACTTTTTGTGCGTTCAATATGCATCATTCAAAGCCACATGCTAAAATTTCAAGCCTTTCTGACTTCATTTGCTCTTTTTCATGCATTTAATGATTTATTTTGGGCTAAATGACCCTTAAATTAGAAAGCACTACAACTAAACTCAAAAAAGTTTGAAACTTGGCATGGTATCATCATTTGACCCACATAACATGTGTGCAAAAGCTGAGAGGGTTACGACAAAAGCTGGATCCACTTCGTGTACAAACTGGACCATCTCTTTCGAAGTATAAGGGTTTCAAACGAAAACTCATCTGTTACAAAGGCATTTCATTTTTCTAAACTTTTTTGAACTCAAGATTTTTTGTGCATTCAATATGCATCATTCAAAGCCACATGCTAAAATTTCAACCCTTTCTGACTTCATTTGTTATTTTTCATGCATTTAATTATTTATTTTTAGCTAAATGACCCTGAAATTGGAAAGCACTACAACTAAACTCAGGAAAGGTTGAAACTTGGCATGGTATCATAATTTGACCCACATAACATGTGTGCAAAAGTTGAGAGGGTTACGGCAAAAGCTGGATGCACTTCGCGTGCAAAGTGGACCATCTCTTTCAAAGTACGAGGGTTTCAGTCGAAAACTCATCTGTTACAAAGGCATTTCATTTTTCTAAACTTATTTGAACTCAAGACTTTTTGTGCATTCAACATGCATCATTCAAAGCCACATGCTAAAATTTCAACCCTTTCTGACTTCATTTGCTCTTTTTCATACATTTAATGATTTATTTTGGGCTAAATGACCCTGAAATTGGAAAGCACTACTCTAAACTCAAAAAAGGTTGAAACTTGGCATGGTATCATCATTTGACCCACGTAACATGTGTGCAAAAGTTGAGAGGGTTACGGAAAAAGCTGGATGCACTTCGTGTACAAACCGGACCATCTCTTTTGAAATACGGGGGTTTCAGATAAAAACTCATCTGTTACAATGGCATTTCATTTTTCTAAACTTATTTGAACTCAAGACTTTTTGTGCATTCAATATGCATCTTTCAAAGCCACATGCTAAAATTTCAACCCTTTCTGACTTATTTGTTATTTTTCATGCATTTAATGATTTATTTTGAGCTAAATGACCCTGAAATTGGAAAGCACTACAACTAAACTCAGGAAAGGTGAAACTTGGCATGGTATCATCATTTTACCCACATAACATGTGTGCAAAAGTTGAGAGGGTTACGACAAAAGTTGGATGCACTTCGTGTACAAAGTGGACCATCCCTTTCGAAGTACGAGGGTTTCAGACGAAAACTCATCTGTTACAAAGGCATTTCATTTTTTCTAAACTTATTTGAACTCAAGACTTTTTCTGCGTTCAATATGCATCATTCAAAGCCACATGCTAAAATTTCAACCCTTTCTGACTTCATTTGTTATTTTTCATGCATTTAATGATTTATTTTGACCTAAATGACCCTGAAATTGGAAAGCACTACAACTAAATTCAGGAAAGGTTGAAACTTGGCAGGGTATCATCATTTTACCCACATAACATGTGTGCAAAAGTTGAGAGGGTTACGGAAAAATCTGGATGCACTTCGTGTACAAACCGGACCATGTCTTTTGAAATACGAGGGTTTCAGATGAAAACTCATCTGTTACAATGGCATTTCATTTTGCTAAACTTATTTGAACTCAAGACTTTTTGTGCATTCAATATGCATCATTCAAAGCCACATGCTAAAATTTCAACCCTTTCTGACTTCATTTGTTATTTTTCATGCATTTAATGATTTATTTTGAGCTAAATGACCCTGAAATTGGAAAGCACTACAACTAAACTCCGGGAAGGTTGAAACTTGGCATGGTATCATCATTTTACCCACATAACATGTGTGCAAAAGTTGAGATGGTTACGGAACAAGCTGGATGCACTTCGTGTACAAACCGGACCATGTCTTTTGAAATACGAGGGTTTCAGATGAAAACTCATCTGTTACAATGGCATTTCATTTTGCTAAACTTATTTGAACTCAAGACTTTTTGTGCATTCAATATGCATCATTCAAAGCCACATGCTAAAATTTCAACCCTTTCTGACTTCATTTGTTATGTTTCATGCATTTAATGATTTATTTTGAGCTAAATGACCCTGAAATTGGAAAGCACTACAACTAAACTCAGGAAATGTTGAAACTTGGCATGGTATCATCATTTTAACCACATAACATGTGTGCAAAAGTTGAGAGGGTTACGGCAAAAGCTGGATGCACTTCGTGTGCAAAGAGGACCATCTCTTTCGAAGTACGAGGGTTTCAGACAAAAACTAATCTGTTACAAAGGCATTTCATTTTTTCTAAACTTATTTGAACTCAAGACATTTTGTGCGTTCAATATGCATCATTCAAAGCCACATGCTAAAATTTCAACCCTTTCTGACTTCATTTGTTATTTTTCATGCATTTAATGATTTATTTTGAGCTAAATGACCCTGAAATTGGAAAGCACTACAACTAAACTCCGGGAAGGTTGAAACTTGGCATGGTATCATCATTTTACCCACATAACATGTGTGCAAAAGTTGAGATGGTTACGGAAAAAGCTGGATGCACTTCGTGTACAAACCGGACCATGTCTTTTGAAATACGAGGGTTTCAGATGAAAACTCATCTGTTACAATGGCATTTCATTTTGCTAAACTTATTTGAACTCAAGACTTTTTGTGCATTCAATATGCATCTTTCAAAGCCACATGCTAAAATTTCAACCCTTTCTGACTTCATTTGTTATTTTTCATGCATTTAATGATTTATTTTGAGCTAAATGACCCTGAAATTGGAAAGCACTACAACTAAACTCAGGAAAGGTTGAAACTTATCATGGTATCATCATTTGACCCACATAACATGTGTGCAAAAGTTGAGAGAGTTACGGCAAAATCTGGATGCACTTCGTGTACAAAGTGGACCATCTCATTCGAAGTACGAGGGTTTCAGACGAAAACTCATCTGTTACAAAGGCATTTCATTTTTCTAAACTCATTTCAACTCAAGACTTTTTGTGCATTCAATATGCATCATTCAAAGCCACATGCTAAAATTTCAACCCTTTCTGACTTCATTTGTTATTTTTCATGCATTTAATGATTTATTTTTAGCTAAATGACCCTGAAATTGGAAAGCGCTACAACTAAACTCAGGAAAGGTTGAAACTTGGCATGGTATCATCATTTGACCCACATAACATGTGTGCAAAAGTTGAGAGGGTTACGGAAAAAGCTGGATGCACTTCGCGTACAAAGTGGACCATCTCTTTCAAAGTACGAGGGTTTCAGACGAAAACTCATCTGTTACAAAGGCATTTCATTTTTCTAAACTTATTTGAACTCAAGACTTTTTGTGCATTCAATATGCATCATTCAAAGCCACATGCTAATATTTCAACCCTTTCTGACTTCATTTGCTCCTTTTCATACATTTAATGATTTATTTTGGGCTAAATGACCCTGAAATTGGAAAGCACTACTCTAAACTCAAGAAAGGTTGAAACTTGGCATGGTATCATCATTTGACCCACATAACATGTGTGCAAAAGTTGAGAGAGTTACGGCAAAAGCTGGATCCACTTCGTGTACAAACCGGACCATGTCTTTTGAAATACGAGGGTTTCAGATGAAAACTCATCTGTTACAATGGGATTTCATTTTTCTAAACTTATTTGAACTCAAGACTTTTTGTGCATTCAATATGCATATTTCAAAGCCACATGCTAAAATTTCAACTCTTTCTGACTTCATTTGTTATTTTTCATGCATTTAATGATTTATTTTGAGCTAAATGACCCTGAAATTGGAAAGCACTACAACTATACTCAGGAAAGGTGAAACTTGGCATGGTATCATCATTTTACCCACATAACATGTGTGCAAAAGTTGAGAGGGTTACGACAAAAGTTGGATGCACTTCGTGTACAAAGTGGACCATCCCTTTCGAAGTACGAGGGTTTCAGACAAAAACTCATCAGTTACAAAGGCATTTCATTTTTTCTAAACTTATTTGAACTCAAGACTTTTTGTGCATTCAATATGCATCATTCAAAGCCACATGCTAAAATTTCAACACTTTCTGACTTCATTTGCTCTTTTTCATGCATTTAATGATTTATTTTGGGCTAAACGACCTTGAAATTGGAAAGCACTACAACTAAACTTAGAAAAGGTTGAAACCTGCATGGTATCATCAGTTGACACACATAACATGTGTGCAAAAGTTGAGAGGGTTACGGCAAAAGCTGGATGCACTTCGTGTACAAACTTGACCATCTCTTTCGAAGTAGAAGGGTTTCAGACGAAAACTCAGCTATTAAAAAGGCATTTCATTTTTCTAAACTTATTTGAACTCAAATCTTTTTGTGCATTTAATATGCATCATTCAAAGCCACATGCTTAAATTTCAACCCTTTCTGACTTCATTTGCTCTTTTTCATTCATTTAATGATATATTTTGGGCTAAATGACCCTGAAGATGGAAAGTACTAGAACTAAACTCAGAAAAGGTTGAAACTTGGCATGGTATCATAATTTGAACCACATAACATGTGTGCATTAGTTGAGAGGGTTACGGCAAAAGCTGGATCCACTTCTTTTACAAACTGGACTATCTCTTTCGAAGTACGAGGGTTTCAGACGAAAACTCATCTGTTACAATGACATTTCATTTTTCTAAACTTATTTGAACTCAAGACTTTGTGTGCATTCAATATGCATCATTCAAAGCCACATGCTAAAATTTCAACCCTTTCTGACTTCATTTGTTATTTTTCATGCATTTAATGATTTATTTTTAGCTAAATGACCCTGAAATTGGAAAGCACTACAACTAAACTCAGGAAAGGTTGAAACTTGGCATGGTATCATCATTTGACCCACATAACATGTGTGCAAAAGTTGAGAGGGTTACGGCAAAAGCTGGATGCACTTCGCGTACAAAGTGGACCATCTCTTTCAAAGTACGAGGGTTTCAGACGAAAACTCATCTGTTACAAAGGCATTTCATTTTTCTAAACTTATTTGAACTCAAGACTTTTTGTGCATTCCATATGCATCATTCAAAGCCACATGCTAATATTTCAACCCTTTCTGACTTCATTTGCTCTTTTTCATACATTTAATGATTTATTTTAGGCTAAATGACCCTGAAATTGGAAAGCACTACTCTAAACTCAAAAAAGGTTGAAACTTGGCATGGTATCATCATTTGACCCACAGAACATGTGTGCAAAAGTTGAGAGAGTTACGGCAAAAGCTGGATCCACTTCGTGTACAAACCGGACCATGTCTTTTGAAATACGAGGGTTTCAGATGAAAACTCATCTGTTACAATGGAATTTCATTTTTCTAAATTTATTTGAACTCAAGACTTTTTGTGCATTCAATATGCATATTTCAAAGCCACATGCTAAAATTTCAACTCTTTCTGACTTCATTTGTTATTTTTCATGCATTTAATGATTTATTTTGAGCTAAATGACCCTGAAATTGGAAAGCACTACAACTAAACTCAGAAAAGGTGAAACTTGGCATGGTATCATCATTTTACCCACATAACATGTGTGCAAAAGTTGAGAGGGTTACGACAAAAGTTGGATGCACTTCGTGTACAAAGTGGACCATCCCTTTCGAAGTACGAGGGTTTCAGACAAAAACTCATCAGTTACAAAGGCATTTCATTTTTTCTAAACTTATTTGAACTCAAGACTTTTTGTGTATTCAATATGCATCATTCAAAGCCACATGCTAAAATTTCAACACTTTCTGACTTCATTTGCTCTTTTTCATGCATTTAATGATTTATTTTGGGCTAAACGACCTTGAAATTGGAAAGCACTACAACTAAACTTAGAAAAGGTTGAAACCTGCATGGTATCATCATTTGACACACATAACATGTGTGCAAAAGTTGAGAGGGTTACGGCAAAAGCTGGATGCACTTCGTGTACAAACTTGACCATCTCTTTCGAAGTACAAGGGTTTCAGACGAAAACTCAACTGTTACAAAGGCATTTCATTTTTCTAAACTTATTTGAACTCAAAACTTTTTTTGCATTTAATATGCATCATTCAAAGCCACATGCTTAAATTTCAACCCTTTCTGACTTCATTTGCTCTTTTTCATTCATTTAATGATATATTTTGGGCTAAATGACCCTGAAGATGGAAAGCACTAGAACTAAACTCAGAAAAGGTTGAAACTTGGCATGGTATCATAATTTGACCCACATAACATGTGTGCATTAGTTGAGAGGGTTATGGCAAAAGCTGGATCCACTTCGTTTACAAACTGGACTATCTCTTTCGAAGTACGAGGGTTTCAGACGAAAACTCATCTGTTACAATGACATTTCATTTTTCTAAACTTATTTGAACTCAAGACTTTTTGTGCATTCAATATGCATCATTCAAAGCCACATGCTAAAATTTCAACCCTTTCTGACTTCATTTGTTATTTTTCATGCATTTAATGATTTATTTTGACCTAAATGACCCTGAAATTGGAAAGCACTACAACTAAACTCAGGAAATGTTGAAACTTGGCATGGTATCATCATTTTACCCACATAACATGTGTGCAAAAGTTGAGAGGGTTACGGAAAAAGCTGGATGCACTTCGGGTGCAAAGAGGACCATCTCTTTCGAAGTACGAGGGTTTCAGACAAAAACTCATCTGTTACAAAGGCATTTCATTTTTTCTAAACTTATTTGAACTCAAGACTTTTTGTGCGTTCAATATGCATCATTCAAAGCCACATTCTAAAATTTCAACCCTTTCTGACTTCATTTGTTATTTTTCATGCATTTAATGATTTATTTTGAGCTAAATGACCCTGAAATTGGAAAGCACTACAACTAAACTCAGGAAAGGTTGAAACTTGGCATGGTATCATCATTTTACCCACATAACATGTGTGAAAAAGTTGAGAGGGTTACGGAAAAAGCTGGATGCACTTCGTGTACAAACCGGACCATGTCTTTTGAAATACGAGGGTTTCAGATGAAAACTCATCTGTTACAATGGCATTTCATTTTTCTAAACTTATTTGAACTCAAGACTTTTTGTGCATTCAATATGCATCATTCAAAGCCAGATGCTAAAATGTCAACCCTTTCTGACTTCATTTGTTATTTTTCATGCATTTAATGATTTATTTTGAGCTAAATGACCCTGAAATTGGAAAGCACTACAACTAAAATCAGGAAATGTTGAAACTTGGCATGGTATCATCATTTGACCCACATAACATGTGTGCAAAAGTTGAGAGGGTTACCACAAAAGTTGGATGCACTTCGTGTACAAAGTGGACCATCCCTTTCGAAGTACGAGGGTTTCAGACAAAAACTCATCAGTTACAAAGGAATTTCATTTTTTCTAAACTTATTTGAACTCAAGACTTTTTGTGCATTCAATATGCATCATTCAAAGCCACATGCTAAAATTTCAACACTTTCTGACTTCATTTGCTCTTTTTCATGCATTTAATGATTTATTTTGGGCTAAACGACCCTAAAATTGGAAAGCACTACAACTAAACTTAGAAAAGGTTGAAACCTGCATGGTATCATCATTTGACACACATAACATGTGTGCAAAAGTTGAGAGGGTTACGACAAAAGCTGGATGCACTTCGTGTAAAAACTTGACCATCTCTTTCAAAGTACAAGGGTTTCAGACGAAAACTCAGCTGTTACAAAGGCATTTCATTTTTATAAACTTATTTGAACTCAAAACTTTTTGTGCATTTAATATGCATCATTCAAAGCCACATGCTTAAATTTCAACCCTTTTTGACTTCATTTGCTCTTTTTCATTCATTTAATGATTTATTTTTAGCTAAATGACCCTGAAATTGGAAAGCACTACAACTAAACTCAGGAAAGGTTGAAACTTGGCATGGTATCATCATTTGACCCACATAACATGTGTGCAAAAGTTGAGAGGGTTACGGCAAAAGCTGGATGCACTTCGCGTACAAAGTGGACCATCTCTTTCAAAGTACGAGGGTTTCAGACGAAAACTCATCTGTTACAAAGGCATTTCATTTTTCTAAACTTATTTGAACTCAAGACTTTTTGTGCATTCAATATGCATCATTCAAAGCCACATGCTAAAATTTCAACCCTTTCTGACTTCATTTGTTATTTTTCATGCATTTAATGATTTATTTTGAGCTAAATGACCCTGAAATTGGAAAGCACTACAACTAAACTCAGGAAATGTTGAAACTTGGCATGGTATCATCATTTTACCCACATAACATGTGTGCAAAAGTTGAGAGGGTTACGGCAAAAGCTGGATGCACTTCGTGTACAAACTTGACCATCTCTTTCAAAGTACAAGGGTTTCAGACAAAAACTCATCTGTTACAAATGCATTTCATTTTTCTAAACTTATTTCAACTCAAAACTTTTCTTGCATTTAATATGCATCATTCAAAGCCACATGCTTAAATTTCAACCCTTTCTGACTTCATTTGCTCTTTTTCATTCATTTAATGATATATTTTGGGCTAAATGACCCGGAAGGTGGAAAGCACTAGAACTAAACTCAGAAAAGGTTGAAACTTGGCATGCTATCATAATTTGACCCAGATAACATGTGTGCATTAGTTGAGAGGGTTACGGCAAAAGCTGGATCCACTTCGTTTACAAACTGGACTATCTCTTTCGAAGTACGAGGGTTTCAGACGAAAACTCATCTGTTACAATGGCAATTCATTTTTCTAAACTTATTTGAACTTAAGACTTTTTTTGCATTCAATATGCATCATTCGAAGCCACATGCTAAAATTTCAACCCTTTCTGACTTCATTTGTTATTTTTCATGCATTTAATGATTTATTTTGAGCTAAATGACCCTGAAATTGGAAAGCACTACAACTAAACTCAGGAAATGTTGAAACTTGGCATGGTATCATCATTTTACCCACATAACATGTGTGCAAAAGTTGAGAGGGTTACGGAAAAAGCTGGATGCACTTCGTGTCCAACCGGACCATCTCTTTTGAAATACGAGGGTTTCAGATGAAAACTCATCTGTTACAATGGCATTTCATTTTTCCAAACTTATTTGAACTCAAGACTTTTTGTGCTTTCAATATGCATCATTCAAAGCCACATGCTAAAATTTCAACCCTTTCTGACTTCATTTGTTATTTTTCATGCATTTAATGATTTATTTTTAGCTAAATGACCCTGAAATTGGAAAGCACTACAACTAAACTCAGGAAAGGTTGAAACTTGGCATGGTATCATCATTTTACCCACATAACATGTGTGCAAAAGTTGAGAGGGTTACGGAAAAAGCTGGATGCACTTCGTGTGCAAAGAGGACCATCTCTTTCAAAGTACGAGGGTTTCATACAAAAACTCATCTGTTACAAAGGCATTTCATTTTTTCTAAACTTATTTGAACTCAAGACTTTTTGTGCGTTCAATATGCATCATTCAAAGCCAGATGCTAAAATTTCAACCCTTTCTGACTTCATTTGTTATTTTTCATGCATTTAATGATTTATTTTGAGCTAAATGACCCTGAAATTGGAAAGCACTACAACTAAACTCAGGAAAGGTTGAAACTTGGCATGGTATCATCATTTTACCCACATAACATGTGTGCAAAAGTTGAGAGGGTTACGGAAAAAGCTGGATGCACTTCGTGTACAAACCGGACCATCTCTTTTGAAATACGAGGGTTTCAGATGAAAACTCATCTGTTACAATGGCATTTCATTTTTTCTAAACTTATTTGAACTGAAGACTTTTTGTGCATTCAATATGCATTTTTCAAAGCCACATGCTAAAATTTCAACCCTTTCTGACTTCATTTGTTATTTTTCATGCATTTAATGATTTATTTTGAGCTAAATGACCCTGAAATTGAAAAGCACTACAACTAAACTCAGGAAATGTTGAAACTTGGCATGGTATCATCATTTTACCCACATAACATGTCTGCAAAAGTTGAGAGGGTTACGGCAAAAGCTGGATGCACTTCGTGTGCAAAGAGGACCATCTCTTTCGAAGTACGAGGGTTTCGGACAAAAACTCATCTGTTACAAACGCATTTCATTTTTCTAAACTTATTTGAACTCAAGACTTTTTGTGCGTTCAATATGCATCATTCAAAGCCACATGCTAAAATTTCAACCCTTTCTGACTTCATTTGTTATTTTTCATGCATTTCATGATTTATTTTGAGCTAAATGACCCTGAAATTGGAAAGCACTACAACTAAACTCAGGAAAGGTTGAAACTTGGCATGGTATCATCATTTGACCCACATAACATGTGTGCAAAAGTTGAGAGGGTTACGGCAAAATCTGGATGCACTTCGTGTACAAAGTGGACCATATCTTTCGAAGTACGAGGGTTTCAGACGAAAACTCATCTGTTAGAAAGGCATTTCATTTTTCTAAACTTATTTGAACTCAAGACTTTTTGTGCATTCAATATGCATCATTAAAAGCCACATGCTAACATTTCAACCCTTTCTGACTTCATTTGTTATTTTTCATGCATTTAATGATTTATTTTGAGCTAAATGACCCTGAAATTGGAAAGCACTACAACTAAACTCAGGAAAGGTTGAAACTTGGCATGGTATCATAATTTGACCCACATAACATGTGTGCAAAAGTTGAGAGGGTTACGGCAAAATCTGGATGCACTTCGCGTACAAAGTGGACCATCTCTTTCAAAGTACGAGGGTTTCAGACGAAAACTCATCTGTTACAAAGGCATTTCATTTTTCTAAACTTATTTGAACTCAATACTTTTTGTGCATTCAATATGCATCATTAAAAGCCACATGCTAAAATTTCAACCCTTTCTGACTTCATTTGTTATTTTTCATGCATTTAATGATTTATTTTGGGCTAAATGACCTTGAAATTGGAAAGCACTACAACTAAACTCAGGAAAGGTTGAAACTTGGCATGGTATCATCATTTGACCCACATAACATGTGTGCAAAAGTTGAGAGGGTTACGGCAAAAGCTGGATGCACTTCGCGTACAAAGTGGACCATCTCTTTCAAAGTACGAGGGTTTCAGACGAAAACTCATCTGTTACAAAGGCATTTCATTTTTCTAAACTTATTTAAACTCAAGACTTTTTGTGTATTCAATATACATCATTCAAAGCCACATGCTAAAATTTCAACCCTTTCTGACTTCATTTGCTCTTTTTCATACATTTAATGATTTATTTTGGGCTAAATGACCCTGAAATTGGAAAGCACTACTCTAAACTCAAAAAAGGTTGAAACTTGGCATGGTATCATCATTTGACCCACATAACATGTGTGAAAAAGTTGAGAGGGTTACGGCAAAAGCTGGATCCACTTCGTGTACAAACTGGACCATCTCTTTTGAAATACGAGGGTTTCAGATAAAAACTCATCTGTTACAATGGCATTTCATTTTTCTAAATTTATTTGAACTCAAGACTTTTTATGCATTCAATATGCATCTTTCAAAGCCACATGCTAAAATTTCAACCCTTTCTGACTTCATTTGTTATTTTTCATCCATTTAATGATTTATTTTGAGCTAAATGACCCTGAAATTGGAAAGCACTACAACTAAACTCAGGAAAGGTTGAAACTTGGCATGGTATCATCATTTTACCCACATAACATGTGTGCAAAAGTTGAGAGGGTTATGGCAAAAGCTGGATGCACTTCGCGTACAAAGTGGACCATCTCTTTCAAAGTACGAGGGTTTCAGACGAAAACTCATCTGTTACAAAGGCATTTCATTTTTCTAAACTTATTTAATCTCAAGACTTTTTGTGCATTCAATATGCATCATTCAAAGCCACATGCCAAAATTTCAACCCTTTCTGACTTCATTTGCTCTTTTTCATACATTTAATGATTAATTTTGGGCTAAATGACCCTGAAATTGGAAAGCACTACTCTAGACTCAAAAAAGGTTGAAACTTGGCATGGTATCATCATTTGACCCACATAACATGTGTGCAAAAGTTGAGAGGGTTACGGCAAAAGCTGGATCCACTTCGTGTACAAACCGGACCATCTCTTTTGAAATACGAGGGTTTCAGATGAAAACTCATCTGTTACAATGGCATTTCATTTTTCTAAACTTATTTGAACTCAAGACTTTTTGTGCATTCAATATGCATCTTTCAAAGCCACATGCTAAAATTTCAACCCTTTCTGACTTCATTTGTTATTTTTCATGCATTTAATGATTTATTTTCAGCTAAATGACCCTGAAATTGGAAAGCACTACTACTAAACTCAGGAAAGGTGAAACTTGGCATCGTATCATCATTTTACCCACATAACATGTGTGCAAAAGTTGAGAGTGGTACGACAAAAGTTGGATGCACTTCGTGTACAAAGTGGACCATCCCTTTCGAAGTACGAGGGTTTGAGACAAAAACTCAACAGTTACAAAGGAATTTCATTTTTTCTAAACTTATTTGAACTCAAGATTTTTTTGCATTCAATATGCATCATTCAAAGCCACATGCTAAAATTTCAACACTTTCTGACTTCATTTGCTCTTTTTCATGCATTTAATGATTTATTTTGGGCTAAACGACCCTGAAATTGGAAAGCACTACAACTAAACTTAGAAAAGGTTGAAACCTGCATGGTATCATCATTTGACCCACATAACATGTGTGCAAAAGTTGAGAGGGTTACGGCAAAAGCTGGATGCACTTCGTGTACAAACTTGACCACCTCTTTTGAAGTACAAGGGTTTCAGACGAAAACTCAGCTGTTACAAAGGCATTTCATTTTTCTAAACTTATTTGAACTCAAAACTTTTTGTGCGTTTAATATGCATCATTCAAAGCCACATGCTTAAATTTCAACCCTTTCTGACTTCATTTGCTCTTTTTCATGCATTTAATGATATATTTTGGGCTAAATGACCCTGAAGATGGAAAGCACTAGAACTAAACTCAGAAAAGGTTGAAACTTGGCATGGTATCATAATTTGACCCACATAACATGTGTGCATTAGTTGAGAGGGTTACGGCAAAAGCTGGAACCACTTCGTTTACAAACTGGACTATCTCTTTCGAAGTACGAGGGTTTCAGACGAAAACTCATCTGTTACAATGGCATTTCATTTTTCTAAACTTATTTGAACTCAAGACTTTTTGTGCATTCAATATGCATCATTCAAAGCCACATGCTAAAATTTCAACCCTTTCTGACTTCATTTGTTATTTTTCATGCATTCAATGATTTCTTTTGAGCTAAATGACCCTGAAATTGGAAAGCACTACAACTAAACTCAGGAAATGTTGAAACTTGCCATGGTATCATCATTTTACCCACATAACATGTGTGCAAAAGTTGAGAGGGTTACGGCAAAAGCTGGATGCACTTCGTGTGCAAAGAGGACCATCTCTTTCGAAGTACGAGGGTTTCAAACAAAAACTCATCTGTTACAAACGCATTTCATTTTTCTAAACTTATTTGAACTCAAGACTTTTTGTGCATTCAATATGCATCATTCAAAGCCACATGCTAAAATTTCAACCCTTTCTGACTTCATTTGTTATTTTTCATGCATTTAATGATTTATTATGAGCTAAATGACCCTGAAATTGGAAAGCACTACAACTAAACTCAGGAAAGGTTGAAACTTGGCATGGTATCATCATTTTACCCACATAACATGTGTGCAAAATTGAGAGGGTTACGGAAAAAGCTGGATGCACTTCGTGTACAAACCGGACCATCTCTTTTGAAATACGAGGGTTTCAGATGAAAACTCATCTGTTACAATGGCATTTCATTTTTCTAAACTTATTTGAACTCAACACTTTTTGTGCATTCAATATGCATCTTTCAAAGCCACATGCCTAAATTTCAACCCTTGCTGACTTCATTTGCTCTTTTTCATGCATTTAATGATTTATTTTGGGCTAAATGACCCTGAAATTGGAAAGCACTAGAACTAAACTCAGAAAAGTTTGAAACTTGGCATGGTATCATCATTTGACCCACATAACATGTGTGCAATAGTTGAGAGGGTTACGGCAAAAGCTGGATGCACTTCGTTTACAAACTGGACTATCTCTTTCGAAGTACGAGGGTTTCAGACGAAAACTCATCTGTTACAATGGCATTTCATTTTTCTAAACTTATTTGAACTCAAGACTTTTTGTGCATTCAATATGCATCATTCAAAGCCACATGCTAAAATTTCAACCCTTTCTGACTTCATTTTCTCTTTCTCATGCATTTAATGATTTATTTTGGGCTAAATGACCCTGAAATTGGAAAGCACTACAACTTAACTCAAAAAATGTTGAAACTTGGCATGGTATCATCATTTTACCCACATAACATATGTGCAAACGTTGAGAGGGTTACAGCAAAAGCTGGATGTACTTCGTGTACAAAGTGGACCATCTATTTCGAAGTACGAGGGTTTCAGACGAAAATTCATCTGTTACAAAAGGCATTTCATTTTTCTAAACTTATTTGAACTCAAGACTTTTTGTGCATTCAATATGAATCATTCAAATCCACATGCTAAAATTTCAACCCTTTCTGACTTCATTTGATCTTTTTCATGCATTTAGTGATTTATTTTTGGTTAAATGACCCTGAAATTGGAAAGCACTACAACTAAACTTAGAAAAGGTTGAAACCTGCATGGTATCATCATTTGACCCACATAACATGTGTGCAAAAGTTGAGAGGGTTACGCCAAAAGCTGGATGCACTTCGTGTACAAACTGGACCATCTCTTTCGAAGTACAAGGGTTTCAGACGAAAACTCAGCTGTTACAAAGGCATTTCAATTTTCTTAACTTATTTGAACTCAAGACTTTTTTTGCATTTAATATGCATCATTCAAAGCCACATGCTAAAATTTCAACCCTTTCTGACTTCATTTGCTCTTTTTCATGCATTTAATGATATATTTTGGGCTAAATGACCCTGAAATTGGAAAGCACTAGAACTAAACTCAGAAAAGGTTAAAACTTGGCATGGTATCATAATTTGACCCACATAACATGTGTGCAATAGTTGAGAGGGTTACGGCAAAAGATGGATCCACTTCGTTTACAAACTGGAATATCTCTTTCGAAGTACAAGGGTTTCAGACGAAAACTCATCTGTTACAATGGCATTTCATTTTTTAAAAACTTATTTTAACTCAATAATTTTTGTGCATTCAATATGCATCATTCAAAGCCACATGCTAAAATTTCAACCCTTTCTGACTTCATTTGTAATTTTTCATGCATTTAATGATTTATTTTGAGCTAAATGACCCTGAAATTGGAAAGCACTACAACTAACCTCAGGAAAAGTTGAAACTTGGCATGGTATCATCATTTTACCCACATAACATGTGTGCAAATGTTGAGAGCGTTACGGCAAAAGCTGGATGCACTTCGTGTGCAAAGTGGACCATCTCTTTCGAAGTACGAGGGTTTTAGACAAAAACTCATATGATACAAAGGCATTTCATTTTTTCTAAACTTATTTTAACTCAAGACTTTTTGTGCGTTCAATATGCATCATTCAAAGCGACATTCTTAAATTTCATCCCTTTCTGACTTCATTTGCTCTTTTTCATGCATTTAATGATATATTTTGGGCTAAATGACCCTGAAATTGGAAAGCACTAGAACTAAACTCAGAAAAGGTTGAAACTTGGCATGGTATCATAATTTGACCCACATAACATGTGTGCAATAGTTGAGAGGGTTACGGCAAAAGATGGATCCACTTCGTTTACAAACTGGACTATCTCTTTCGAAGTACGAGGGTTTCAGACGAAAACTCATCTGTTACAATGGCATTTCATTTTTCTAAACTTATTTGAACTCAAGACTTTTTGTGCATTCAATATGCATCATTCAAAGCCACATGCTAAAATTTCAACCCTTTCTGACTTCATTTGTTATTTTTCATGCATTTAATGATTTATTTTGAGCTAAATGACCCTGAAATTGGAAAGCACTACAACTAAACTCAGGAAAGGTTGAAACTTGGCATGGTATCATCATTTTACCCACATAACATGCGTGCAAAAGTTGAGAGCGTTACGGCAAAAGCTGGATGCACTTCGTGTGCAAAGTGGACCATCTCTTTCGAAGTACGAGGGTTTCAGACAAAAACTCATATGTTACAAAGGCATTTCATTTTTTCTAAACTTATTTTAACTCAAGACTTTTTGTGCGTTCAATATGCATCATTCAAAGCCACATGCTAAAATTTCAACCCTTTCTGACTTCATTTGTTATTTTTCATGCATTTAATGATTTATTTTGAGCTAAATGACCCTGAAATTGGAAAGCACTACAACTAAACTCAGGAAAGGTTGAAACTTAGCATGGTATCATCATTTTACCCACATAACATGTGTGCAAAAGTTGAGAGCGTTACGGAAAAAGCTGGATGCACTTCGTGTACAAACCGGACCATCTCTTTTGAAATACGAGGGTTTCAGATGAAAACTCATATGTTACAATGGCATTTCATTTTTCTAAACTTATTTTAACTCAAGACTTTTTGTGCATTCAATATGCATCTTTCAAAGCCACATTTTAAAATTTCAACCCTTTCTGAATTCATTTGTTATTTTTCATGCATTTAATGATTTATTTTGAGCTAAATGACCCTGAAATTGGAAAGCACTACAACTAAACTCAGGAAAGGTTGAAACTTGGCATGGTATCATCATTTTACCCACATAACATGTGTGAAAAAGTTGAGAGGGTTACGGCAAAAGTTGGATGCACTTCGTGTACAAAGTGGACCATCTCTCTCGAAGTACGAGGGTTTCAGACAAAAACTCATCTGTTACAAAGGCATTTCATTTTTTCTAAATTTTTTTGATCTCAAGACTTTTTGTGCATTCAATATGCATCATTCAAAGCCACATGCTAAAATTTCAACCCTTTCTTACTTCATTTTCTATTTTTCATGCATTTAATGATTTATTTTGGGCTAAATGACCCTGAAATTGGAAAGCACTACAACTCAACTTAGAAAAGGTTGAAACCTGCATGGTATCATCATTTGACCCACATAACATGTGTGCAAAAGTTGAGAGGGTTACGACAAAAGCTGGATGCACTTCGTGTACAAACATGACCATCTCTTTCGAAGTACAAGGGTTTTAGACGAAAACTCAGCTGTTACAAAGGCATTTCATTTTTCTAAACTTATTTGAACTCAAGACTTTTTGTGCATTTAATATGCATCATTCAAAGCCACATGCTAAAATTTCAACCCTTTCTGACTTCATTTTCTCTTTCTCACGGCTTAATTAAGGGTTAACCCCTCTGGTTAACTGGCATGAGCCACTGACAGGTGGGGGCCCCAGCCCCTATTAATCCTTTTAAGTTTAATTAAACGGGTTTTAACACCAGAGTCATTGACAGATGGGCCCGCCATGTAAGTTGACTGGTCAGCGCCCCATGACGTCATGCTGACGTCATCCTTGCGCAATAATCCCTTTTCTATTTAATAGAATTTCCATAAAATGCTTAAATATTTGAAATTCAATAACTTTTTATCCATAACTCCAAATCAAATAAATTATATATGAAAAATCATCAGAAAAATTCAAGGATTCCTAATATCATACTTTCATAGATGAAAAACACATCTATGATGGGGAACCTGTAGCATTTAGCTATATGGCTTATTTGGAATAATTCAAAATAAATGTTTAAATCATTTCAAATTAAATCTTTGCAATGCCAACCTTATCACATGAACATAAGAGGCATATCATACACATGACCACATGGTTTACCATGTCCAAACATTAGCAAATGCAACTTTGGCTAAATTGAACCACATTTGGAGTTTGAATTTGAAATTCTTATTCAAATCAACTTCAATTAACTTGTTACAAATTAAACATAGATCACATCAGTACCATGCCATGATTCATGCTTGAATGTGCATTGCAATGTGGTGGTTATACTTTGTTGTCTCGGTGTTTGCTTCTTCTCGATAGATCCATCGCCGAACGTAGTCCCTGTTTCTCCGAAGAGTGGCACCCCCGAGTCTCGACAATAAGGCAAGAAAACCCCCTTTGATCATATCTATAAAAACCCAGTTTCACTCTTGTTCTCTTATGCATGATTAGGTGATTCACATGTTACCGTTCTTCCGCTAGTTGAACCCATCCTTTGCATGACCTATCTTTGCTACCACAATATTAAGCAAACCTCAACCTAGCAGATACAAGATTGGTAGTGCTCATCATCTGGCCCTTCATCCACGATATGCTATGCCATGCTAGAGTTGTTTGCAATAAAGTTGATCCATCTGGGTGATGTATCGGCATGGTAGTGAACACATGCAACAAGGTGGTAACGTGTTGATGAAGTCACCCTAATATAAGTGAACAATGAGAGGCTGTGTAGGAGTACACAGTGGGTTGTCTCATTAACACTGCCCTAGGCCCCGAGTTCTTGTGTTGTGATCCATGACACAGATTACTACCACATGTTGGGCTCATTGACCCCTCTCGACCTATTAACTCACCCCGACTAAGGTCCATTATTCGCACGGGTTAACTTTATTCTATTTGCTTTCCTAACGTAGCACGATTTTAGGCAAGCGCAGCACCATCCGTCGAGGTGGGCTTGTCGGACCGTCCATACACCGTCTGGGTCCTGAACGGAAACCCCGGCCGGATTACCGATTGGGGTGCAACTCAGATAGGCGATTCCCTGGACTAGAGTTGGAGCCGTGAGGTAAGTGTCGTGGTACTATCCTCGCCGACACCGCTTGAAGGTGACGAGTTCTAGGCGATAAGTGGTAGCTACGTATGTGAAGAAGTACACCCCTGCAGGGTTAATGAACTATTCGAATAGTCGTGTCCGCGGTTATGGACTACTTGGAGATCTTTACTTGATTATTAGACAACTCAAATGGATACTCTAAAAATCGCAAGATAAGTGTGAGTGATTTGGGTTGCTTCCTCGTGGGGAAGTCGAGGAAGGATCCATGGTTGTGTATTGATGTGGTGATCAAGATTAGATGGACTCGTGTGCGCCTCTCATCTCAACTCTGTGTAGTCGTAGTACAGGTTTTCCAAGTCAAAGCTTTCTGCATTACAACCCCACTTGCCTTTACCTTATTACCTGAGCATGAGTAGTATAGTTCTGACGTAAGTCTTGCAGAGTACGACTTTGTACTCACATTTGCTTATTCTATGTTTTAGAGACGAGACCACTGACCCTGATGGTGGCCTTTCCCCTTCAAGCTCGACATCGACGAAGTTTTGTAGTCCCAGACAGCAGCCTGGTCCCTCTGGAGGGTCGTTGTGTTTTCTTAAAGGCTTCTTAAGCCATTTGTTAACCTTGTCACTGACCCTGATGGTGGCCTTTCCCCTTCAAGCTCGACATCGACGAAGTTTTGTAGTCCCAGACAGCAGCCTGGTCCCTCTGCAGGGTCGTTGTGTTTTCTTAAAGGCTTCTTAAGCCATTTGTTAACCTTGTCTTTACTAAGACATAATTTGCTTCCGTTGTTGTATGATGTAATGTTGGATCACAGTGATGTGATCTCTGCTTGTAACACTACTATATCTGCTTTGTTTAGCAGATGCAATAAAGCTATGAGTTTGTAGAGTTCATGTTGTGTTACCTGCTGTTATACACTTGACATGTATGCTGCGTGTATGTTTATATCGTGCATGTCACGTGTGGGGTTCGATACCTTAGTTGTGTTCTCGCTGGCGGTCTTTTATACACCAAGTGGTCCTTAGATGTGCGCAGCTTGGGGCATCGCGATGTGATTGCTCGTGACTTTGTCACGTGGCACACTTTGTTGTATGATTGAGCCCGCCCGAGACCCCGACTAAGAGATCGGGCTGGAGTCTGTTTATGTAAGTGTTATGATTCAATCGATAATATGGTTGAGGCGATTTGTCTATGAGTATGGGATTTCACCACCCATAATCATTTAGACTTGTGAGAGGACGATGAGGACCCATCTCAGTTGATCATCCTCGCCTGGATGGGATGCCCCTCACGTTCGAGCTTTCCGAGAGTGTCTTGTACTTGGCCTTGTCTCCTTAGAATGCTAGTACATATGATTGAATTGTGACTGGAATTACATACGCATATTCCGGGTCCCGACAGACTTGGTATCAGAGCAGGACTGCCTGTAGGATTAGTAAACCTTGGCCGAATTCGAGTCTAGCATTCTGTAGTTATATAGTTACTTTGGGTATAAGGGAACAACATAAGGCTTCATTTTTCTCCTTACCTCATCGATCTGAGTTCTGAGTCACCCTCATCTTGTTCTATGGGAAGATAGGACTAGGCTCTTCTATGTCTATACTAGAACATCTCGTTGTTTGACTCTCCATAGTTATAGGATTGTTTTGGTTGTCTAGAGTCACCTTTCCATCAAGCCTTTTGAGAAGGTTCTGATCATTCTTTCAAATTGATTCATTTTTCCACCCCGGTACAGCCGTTATGCTGTCCGAATTGTCCCATGTTTCTAGTGATTCTAATGCTTTTGCATTACATTCTTTCCCTCTCTTTAATTATGTCATCTTTTCTTTGATTCCATCGTAAATCCTACTCTGATTGTTGATTTTTATCACACAAAATGTCAGGTGGAGCTAGATGTGTTGAATCTGGTCACAGTAATCAAAGTGGTGATGATGATCCTCCTTCACCGCCTTCTGCAGCAGAAATCATGATGGAGGCTGAGCGAAATCGACGTGATCAAACACACCTTTTGGAGCTCATTGAGAAGAATACTTCTCTTCAGCGAGATGCGGTAATATCCATCCAGGATTTTATCCTTTTGAACCCGCCAGTTTTTCGATGTTCATATGAGCCTCTGGATGCCGATGATTGGCTCCGTTCCATCGAGCGTAAGCTTGAGACGGCGCATGTTTCTCCAGATGATCGTGTGATGTTTGCGGCATACTTTCTGGAAGGTGCTGCTGGCGAATGGTGGGAAAGTTTTGTTGCAATGCAGCCTGATGGTCACGTAGTGACTTGGCAGGAGTTCCGTGATGCCTTCCAAGGGTACCACATTCTGGATGAGCTGATGGAAAGAAAGAGGGAAGAGTTCTGCAACCTATCTCAGGGAAATATGACTGTTCATCAGTACAGGACTGAGTTCAATCGTCTTTCTCGTTATGCCCCTGAGAAGATATCAACCGATGCCAAGAAGCAAGCAAGGTTCCGCAAGGGACTTAGCCCTGTCCTTCATCATGATCTCAATCTCCTTGAGTTTGTCAACTTCGATGATTTGGTCAATAGATCATTCAGAGCTGAGCATGGAAATGAGGTCTTTGAAGAGTCTCGCAAGCGTGATCGTGATCTTGCTTCCTCTTCTAGTTTGGGTTCTCAGAAACATCGATTTTGGATCCCAACTAGTGCCATTCCTTCGCACTTGATTCCAAGACCATCTCCACAAAGCAAGAAAACCTAGAAAGATAGTAAAGAGCTTGCCATACAAACTCCACAACCTAACACCCGTTTGTGCTACAAGTGTGGTAATCCTGGCCACATTGCACGACAATGTTCATTGCAAGAGAAGGTTCCTCCTCGTCCAAAACCTAAAGCCAAAGCTAAGCCACCAAAGCCTTCCAAAGCCAAGTCCGCTATTGTTGAATACGGACGTGTGAACCATGCCACCATCAAAGAAGCCCAAGAGGATACTACGGTTGTACTCGGTACACTTCCTTTCAACTCCAAACCTGCTTCTGTTCTATTTGATTCTGGAGCTTCTCATTCCTTTTTGTCTGAAAAGTTCGCACTCCTGCATGACATTTCATTCGAGGAGTTGCCTAAACCTTTCATGATTAAAACTCCAGGATCCACATGGCGTACCAGTAGGGTAAGTCATGACAATGAAATTGCTGTTGAGGATGTTGTATTCCTTGCTTCTCTCATAGCCCTCAAATCTTCAGATATCGATATCATCTTAGGTATGGATTGGTTGTCCAAACACCGTGTCAAGATTGATTGTGCCACCAAATCAGTCCAACTCACTCATCCTTCCGGCAAGATAGTCCATTTCACATCCCAAGGTTCAGAAACCCAGCTATATTCGTTGAATGAGCATCCCCTTCCTAACCTTGAAGATATTCCGGTGGTTCGTGACTTCTCGGATGTCTTTCCTGAAGAGCTGCCGGGAATACCACCCGACAGGTCTGTGGAATTCATTGTAGATCTTATACCAGGCACAGCCCCAATTTCCAGACGCCCACATAGAATGGCCCCACATGAGTTAGCTGAGCTAAAAACCCAACTTGATGCTTCGTTGGAAAAAGGCTTCATCCGCCCTAGCTCATCGCCATGGGGTTGCCCCGTTCTGTTCATAACGAAGAAAGATGGAACAGAAAGGATGTGCGTAGACTATCGCCCGCTAAATTTAGCGACGATAAAGAACAAGTACCCACTTCCCAGGATCAATGATCTTTATGATCAACTTGCTGGATCCTCTGTCTTCTCCAAGATGGATTTGAGATTAGGTTATCATCAAATCAAAATCAGAAACGAGGACATTCCCAAGACGGCTTTTACTACTCGTTATGGTCTTTATTAGTACACCGTCATGTCCTTCGGTTTAACCAATGCCCCAACCACTTTTTCGCGCTTGATGAATTCGATCTTCAAGGAGTACTTAGATAAATTTGTTGTGGTTTATCTTGATGATATTCTCATCTACTCGAAGAACGAAGAAGAGCACGCAGAACATCTTAGGCTGGTATTGATGAAATTTAGAGAGCATCGCCTTTATGCTAAATTCTCCAAGTGTGAATTTTGGCTACCAGAAGTGACCTACTTAGGCCACGTGATTTCTGCAATAGGTGTTGCAGTCAATCCCGAGAGAGTTCAGGCCGTCCTTGACTGGACTCCACCTGAATCGGTTAAGCAAGTTAGGAGTTTTCTTGGCCTAGCAAGCTATTGTCTCCGCTTCGTCGAGAACTTTTCTAAAGTTGCAAAGCCTCTCACTGAACTCCTCAAGAAAGATAAGAAATTCCAATGGACTCCCAAGTGCGAGGAAAGCTTTCAAGAGCTAAAAAGAAGGTTGACTTCTGCACCCGTACTTGCACCTCCAGACACCAAAAAGGATTTCGAGATCTATTGTGATGCTTCACGGCAAGGGTTAGGATGCATACTTATGCAAGATCGACATGTGGTAGCTTATGCTTCACGCCAGTTGCGGCCACATGAAGAGAACTATCCTACCCATGATCTTGAACTCGCTGTCGTAGTTCATGCCCTGAAGACTTGGCGACATTACCTCCTTGGTAATCGTTGTGAAATCTATACCGATCACCAAAGCCTCAAATACATATTCACCCAGCCAGATCTTAATCTCAGGCAAAGACGCTGGATAGAGTTGATAAAAGATTATGACTTGAGTATCTCTTACACCCCAGGAAAAGCCAATGTCATGGCTGATGCACTAAGTCGTAAGTCGTATTGTAACAACCTCATGTTACAACAGTATCAACCATTTCTCTATGAGGAATTCGAAAGATGAATCTCGAGATTGTTCCTCATGGATTCCTTTCCACCTTGATTGTGAAACCAACCCTTGAGGATCAAATCAAAGCTGTTCAACAACGTGCTCGAGGTATCCGACATATCAAACAGAACATTGCTAGCGGTAAGGCAAAATGTTTTACCCTAGACAATGAAGGTATTGTGTACTTTGAGAATAGGATGGTAGTTCCGAAGAATAGGAATCTAAGGCAGCAAATCCTTAAGGAAGCTCATGACACCCCTCTCTCGATTCATCCTGGTAGTACTAGATGTATCAAGATCTACGCCAGAGATTTTGGTGGACTAAGATGAAGCGAGAAATCGCTCAATTTGTTGCTGAATGCGATGTTTGCCGTCGTGTGAAAGCAGAGCATCAAAGACCTGCTGGTACTCTTCAACCATTAGCCATTCCTGAGTGGAAATGGGATAAAATCAGTATGGATTTCATCACTGGCTTTCCAAAGTCTCAGAAGGGAAACAATGCCATCTTCGTGGTCATTGACCGTCTTTCCAAAGTTGCTCATTTCCTTCCTGTTCGCGAGAGTATAACTGCTAGCCAGTTAGCGGATTTATATGTCTCCCGGATCGTTTCTCTCCATGGTGTTCCTTTGGAAATCAATTCAGACCGTGGAAGTCTTTTCACCTCTCGATTTTGGGAAAGTTTTCAAAATGCTATGGGAACCCATCTCTCCTTTAGTACCGCCTTTCATCCCCATTCAAGTGGTCAAGTAGAAAGAGTCAATCAAATTCTTGAAGACATGCTCAGAGCCTTTGTTATCTCATTCGGAAAGAGTTGGGAGAAATCTCTTCCATTCGCCGAGTTTGCTTATAACAACAGCTTCCAATCTAGCTTGGGCATGGCACCCTTCGAATTTCTCTATGGACGAAAATGTCGAACACCATTGAACTGGTCAGAAACCGGTGAAAGACAATTCTTTGGACCGGATATGATCTAGGAAGCAGAAGAGAAGGTTCGCATTGTTCGTGAGCAATTGAAAACAGCCCAGTCTCGTCAGAAAAGCTATTATGATCGTCATCTTAGGCCAGAAATCTACGAGCTGGACGAGAAGGCTTACCTCCAGGTTACTCCTCTGAAGGGAACCCATCGCTTCGGTATCAAAGGCAAATTGGCCCCACGTTACATAGGCCCCTTTTGCATTCTAGCTAAACGTGGAGAATTTGCCTACCAACTTGAACTACCGCTGCATCTTTCTCAGGTTCACGATGTCTTCCACGTATCTCAACTCAGGCGTTGCTTCAAGGAACCCATCCGCGAAGTAGACCACGAAACACTTGATCTCCAAGAAAATCTGTCTTATCGAGAGTATCCTGTCCGTATCCTCGATGAAGCTGAGCGTACCACCAGACGTCAGAAGATCAAGTTCCTCAAAGTGCAGTGGTCCAACCATTCTGAGAAAGAAGCCACCTGGGAACGAGAAGACCGTCTCCGAGTCGAGTACCCCACCCTCTTCCCGACTACTTCTGAATCTCGGGACGAGATTCTTTTGAGTGGGGGCGAGTTGTCACAACCCTAGTTTTGGTATGTTTTTTTATTACTAGAAATAATTGCATCATGTTTAAATTCTTGGTTTAAGAATTGGGGAATTGGAAAAGCCTCAAAAAGAATTTAAATAAAAGGCCAGATAAAAAGTTTTTCCAAAATTCCTCCAAACAATTTTGAAAAGTCCTATAAATGAGTATGATCATTTTAAAAATGATTTGGAGTCAAACCCATGCTCATGGATTTTTCAAATATTCAAACAGAGGCTTGGAAATTAAATTTAAATGCTATTTGAATTGGATTCAAATAATTTGAATTCCAAAAATCTCCAAAACTTAGGAGTGACTAGTTCTATGTCACATATGTCAAAGATAAAATTTTGGGGATTTTTAAAAATGCTTTGGTATTTTTTTCCAGAGCAAAACAAATAAAACAGAAGCATTAAAAGAAAAATAAAAGAGAAAGGGCCGAAGCCACCCACCTCCCTTAGCTTCGGCCCACCTGGCCCAAGCGCGACAGAAGCCGGCCCAGCCTGCCAGGGGCAGGGGCGTCTTCAACCTCTGCCTTCTGGCAGAGGCGTGGAGCGCATGCCCGCCGCGGCTGCCACGTCCTGCTCGCTCGGGGGGCTCCCCCGTCCTCATCTCTTCGACGTGGAGGCCCCCGTGCTCATCCCCTTCCTTTCCCCCCCTCTGGAACCCACTCCCCTCTCTCTCCCGTGCGAATCCCGCAAGAACCGAGAGCTCCCCGTCGCCGCCGTGTGCGCGCAGTCGTGGCCAACGTCGCCTATACGCCGCCCGGCCGTGTCCATTGTGCTCCTCTCCGTCGTCCTCGTCACCCCGCGCAGTCAATTGGAGCAAGGAGCCCCAAGGGCCGTCGTCCCCTTCGTCGTCTTCATCGCCGACTGCCGGACCTTGGCGTCGAATTCGCCGCCTACCGTAGCTCCTCCGACCCCGCCGTGCTCCTCTACGGTCTCAGGGTGAGGCTCGCCTTCTTTCCCCTCTCTCCGTGTTCATAGCCATCGCCCCGGTCACCATTTTCCTTTTGCCCGTGCTCCGGCCGCCGCGCCTCTCGACGCCGGCGAGGCCTCTGTCCCCCTCTGATCCTCCCGTGTACCCCACTGGGTGCGCGCGTGTGAGGGCTCCCTCCTGGTGCCCTTGGCATGCCAAGCCGTGGCCGGGAGCCCCTCTCCGCCGGTGCGCCGCCGCCTCCTGTGGCAACCGGCGTTTAGCCGCCGGCCCGGACGGCTTAATTAAGGGTTAACCCCTCTGGTTAACTGGCATGAGCCACTGACAGGTGGGGGCCCCAGCCCCTATTAATCCTTTTAAGTTTCATTAAACGGGTTTTAACACCAGAGTCATTGACAGATGGGCCCGGCATGTCAGTTGACTGGTCAACGCCCCATGACGTCATGCTGACGTCAGCCTTGCGTAATAATCCCTTTTCTATTTAATAGAATTTCCAGAAAATGCTTAAATCTTTGAAATTCAATAACTTTTTATCCATAACTCCAAATCAAATAAATTATATATGAAAAATCATCAGAAAAATTCAAGGATTCCAAATATCATACTTTCATAGATGAAAAACACATCTATGATGGGGAACCAGTAGCATTTAGCTATATGGCTTATTTGGAATAATTCAAAATAAATGTTTAAATCATTTCAAATTAAATCTTTGCAATGCCAACATTATCACATGAACATCAGAGGCATATCATACACATGACCACATGGTTTACCATGTCCAAAAATTAGCAAATGCAACTTTGGCTAAATTGAACCACATTTGGAGTTTGAATTTGAAATTCTTATTCAAATCAACTTCAATTAACTTGTTACAAATTAAACATAGATCACATCAGTACCATGCCATGTTTCATTCTTGAATGTGCATTGCCATGTGATGTTTATACTTTGTTGTCTCGGTGTTTGCTTCTTCTCGATAGATCCATCGCCGAATGTAGTCCCTGTTTCTCCGAAGAGTGGCACCCCCGAGTCTCGACAATAAGGCAAGCAAACCCCCTTTGATCATATCTAAAAAAACCAAGTTTCACTCTTGTTCTCTTATGCATGATTAGGTGATTCACATGTTACCGTTCTTCCGCTAGTTGAACCCATCCTTTGCATGACCTATCTTTGCTACCACAGTATTAAGCAAACCTCAACCTAGCAGATACAAGATTGTTTGTGCTCATCATGTGGCCCTTCATCCATGATATGCTATGCCATGCTAGAGTTGTTTGCAATAAAGTTGATCCATCTGGGTGATGTATCGGGATGGTAGTGAACACATGCAACAAGGTGGTAACGTGTTGATGAAGTCACCCTAATATAAGTGAACAATGAGAGGCTGTGTAGGAGTACATAGTGGGTTGTCTCATTTACACTGCCCTAGGCCCCGAGTTCTTGTGTTGTGATCCAAGACACAGATTACTACCACATGGTGGGCTCATTGACCCCTCTCGACCTATTAACTCACCCCGACTAAGGTCCAGGATTCGCATGGGTTAACTTTATTCTATTTTCTTTCCTAACGTAGCACGGTTTTAGGCAAGCGCAGCACCATCCATCGAGGTGGGCTTGTCGGACCGTCCATACATCGTCTGGGTCCTGAACGGAAACCCTGGCCGGATTCCCGATTGGGGTGCAACTCAGATAGGCGATTCCCTGGACTAGAGTTGGAGCCGTGAGGTAAGTGTCATGGTATTATCCTCGCCGACACCGCTTGAAGGTGACGAGTTCTAGGCGATAAGTGGTAGCTACGTATGTGAAGAAGTACACCCCTGCAGGGTTAATGAACTATTCGAATAGCCGTGTCCGCGGTTATGGACTACTTGGAGATCTTTACTTGATTATTAGACAACTCAAATGGATACTCTAAAAATCGCAAGATAAGTGTGAGTGATTTGGGTTGCTTCCTCGTGGGGAAGTCGAGGAAGGATCCATGGTTGTGTATTGGTTTGGTGATCAAGATTAGATGGACTCGTGTGCGCCTCTCATCTCAACTCTGTGTAGTCGTAGTACAGGTTAGCCAAGTCAAAGCTTTCTGCATTACAACCCCACTTGCCTTTACCTTGTTACCTGAGCATGAGTAGTATAGTTCTGACGTAAGTCTTGCTGAGTACGACTTTGTACTCACGTTTGCTTATTCTATGTTTTAGAGATGAGACCACTGACCCTGATGGTGGCCTTTCCCCTTCAAGCTCGACATCGACGAAGTTTTGTAGTCCCAGACAGCAGCCTGGTCCCTCTGCAGGGTCGTTGTGTTTTCTTAAAGGCTTCTTAAGCCATTTGTTAACCTTGTCTTTACTAAGACATAATTTGCTTCCGTTGTTGTATGATGTAATGTTGGATCACAGTGATGTGATCTCTGCTTGTAACACTACTATATCTGCTCTGTTTAGCAGATGCAATAAAGCTATGAGCTTGTAGAGTTCATGTTGTGTTACCTGCTGTTATACACTTGACATGTATGCTACGTGTATGTTTATATCGTGCATGTCATGTGTGGGGTTCGATACCTTAGTTGTGTTCTCGCCGGCGGTTTTTTTTACACCAAGTGGCCCTTAGATGTGCGCAGCTTGGGGCATCGCGATGCGAAGTCTCGTGACTTTGTCACGTGGCACACTTTGTTGTATGATTGAGCCCGCCCGAGACCCCGACTAAGAGATCGGGCTGGATTCTGTTTATGTAAGTGTTATGATTCAATCGATAATATGGTTGAGGCGACTTGTCTATGAGTATGGTATTTCACCACCCATAATCATTTAGACTTGTGAGTGGACGATGAGGACCCATCTCAGTTGATCATCCGGGCCTGGATGGGATGCCCCTCACGTTCGAGCTTTCCGAGAGTGTCTTGTACTTGGCCTTGTCTGCTTAGACAAGTGGGTATGGCTCTCGGCTCTCCATATGATTGAATTGTGACTGGAATTACATACGCATATTCCGGGTCCCGACAATGGTATCATCATTTGATCCACATAACATGTGTGCAAAAGTTTAGAGGGTTACGACAAAAGCTGGATGCATTTCGTGTACAAACTGGACCATCTCTTTCGAAGTACATGGGTTTCAGACGAAAACTCATCTGTTACAAAGGCATTTCATTTTTCTAAACTTATTATTTGAACTCAAGACTTTTTGTGCATTCAATATGCATCATTCAAAGCCACATGCTAAAATTTCAACCCTTTCTGACTTCATTTGCTCTTTTCATGCATTTAATGATTTATTTTGGGCTAAATGACCCTGAAATTGGACTAATGCTTGTGGGCGAGCCTTTAGTCTCGGGTCTAGCCACAAACCTGGACTAATGCTTGTGGGCCAGGAGTGAGGTGCATTGGTCCCGGTTCTTGTCTGGAACCGGGACATATGCCCCCAGACGAACCGGGACCAATGCCCACGAGGCCCGACCGGCCCCCTGGGCGCACGAACCGGGACGTATGTGTTGGAGATATGCCCTAGAGGCAATCATGTTATGATGTTATCTCCTTATGTATTCATGAGTTATTTGTATTGTCCTTGAACATCATCACTGATATGTATCAATAAGTATGTGAATTGTTTGTGAGACTATATTTTCTATGATGTTTGTTCTAATGGTCCTTAGTTGATAAGGTTATGCGGACACATATCCTTGACTAGTATATGATTCGATTGATCACTATGTTTCACAAGTCATGAGCATGGAGATGCTACCGATAGTATGAACTTAGTGATGGGATCACTGAGTTATTGACATCTGTTAGTCTCAATACAATGTATATGCCATGTCCTAGACCTGAGGTCCTCGCATGTTCTCGGGATGAGGAATGACTCACTTAGGGACTATCAAATGCTACACCGTAACTGGGTAGTTATAAAGGTAGCTTACGGGTGAGTCATGATACATGTCGCGAGACATGGTTGATCAAGATGGGATTTTCCCCTTCACTTTGGAGAGATATTCTCTGGGCCCTCTCGAGTGATAAGATTCAGAAAGCATGGCCATGCGACATGGGTTTAGTGTTAACCCGGTTCAGGAATCTGTATCACAGTTTCGAGAAGAGAGGTCAAGCTATCACAAGGGTGACAAGTACTCGCCTTGAGCTTGACAACATATATCGTGAGGCAAAAGGAATGTTGCATATGACACTTTGTAATGGTTCGTCTTATGACTTTACGCATATATGGGAGTCGGCACGTTCTGCTAGGAACCACTACCGACTATCGAACCGGATATGATTCGGGACGTGTCCATGTGTACGCGAACCTATAGGGTCGCGCGCTTAAGGGTAGAGGAGCCCATTCGGATGTGATCCGAAGGGATTATGGATGGAGGGTCCGGATTGCCTCAAGGGTTGACGCCATTCCACGGGCGCCTGTATAAAGGCTAGGGCGAACCCAGAAGGGAAAAGGACAGACCACAACCCTAGCCGCCACTCCACCTCCGGGCCGAGCCGCCGAACCTAGCAGTCCACCGCCCGGCGCTCCTCCTTGTACGTGCGCATCCCTTGGAGGCGCTGCATTTCCGGCGCTTGGACAAACTTTTCGCGGGATCGGATCGCGGGAGTCCGTTCGTGGGATTGGTACGAGGGATCGGTTCGAGGGATTCGAGGACCATCCGTCGACGCACATTGCCAACTCTTCTTCCGCTGCCGTGACTGCGCGTCTAGTGGTAAACCCTAATCACGTAGTTCATCTCCAGTAGCAGTTATCTTGGTTGTGCACGGTAGAAAATTTTGATTTAGCGCTAGCATAGCGTACCGTGTGCCTCAACAGTATGCCCCCATGGGACCCGGTTCGTGGCACAACTGGGACTAATGGGCTGGAGGGGCCTGAACCAAAGCCCTATTTTCTACTAGTGTTAATAAACCTTGATCAAGTTGAGCTCAAATTCAAACCCAATTGAATTTCCAAAACAATGTGGAAAGTAAACTTGACATAAAACTTGTGCAATCAATTTTATAAAATGCATAAAAGTCAATAGATCAAGATGTTATGGTAGTGGATATTTTATATAACATTAAATAATTTTAAACAAATCAAACAGTGCAAAAATAGCCTATTTGTTCAATTGCATATTCCAAAGAAATACTAAAAGAATTTATTTAATCCCTGAACTTTTTGTAGCACTGTTATAATGTGCAACACAAATTATGGAACAAGATTCATATTTTACAAAAATATAATGGTTTCCAAATGGAATAACACATAATGGAAAATGGAAGTGACAGAAAACAGAAAAAGGGAAAAAGGCTAAAAATTGCCCTGGGCATCTCCCAACCGGCCCATCTATCTCTCCCTCCCACTCATCTCCCTCTCCTTTTCCTCCCTTGCGTGGAGCACATCCATGGCGCCATGGCAGTGGATGGCCACCACCTGCCCCCCTCTCGGCCTTTAAGAGGACCACCTGAACCCCACCTCCAACCCTAGCACGAGCCACTTCTTCCTCACTAGCGCCACCGACCACCTTCTCTGCTGCCTCGACGGTCTCCCCGCGCCCGTGGCCGCGTCGCCGCCTCCACTGTGACCAACGTCCATGCCACGCCAAGAAAAAATGTCCTGGAGTCTCCCTGTCGACTACATCGTCATCCCGCATGCTTAATCGGGGCCTTGGTGCAGCGAGGACGCCGCCCCCTTCTTCTTCCTCGCCACCGACCGCCGCCGTCCTCGCCTAAATTCGCCGCGCCCCGACCTCCCTGGCCTCGTGCACGCTCTCCATCGGCTTCCCCTCATTGAGATGCACCGATCACCCCTCTCCTCTCCGCCAATTCCCACGCCGTAGCACCCTGCCCGTTGGACCCGACGAGCCCATGAGTGCGGCCTCCATGGCTGTCGATCCGATCCCACCCGTCTGTGTGCGCTACTGGACGGGCGCCCCTACGCATGTGGCCACGACCCATGCCCACAGGTCCCCTGTCCGCGGCCTGGCGCCCCCCCTCCCCGTGCGTGCCCGTGGCCCCATTCGGCCACGGTGGGCCAAGCCCCGGTCGCCACCTGCTTGTGTGCGCCCAAGCCCCCGCACACCCGCCTCCCTGTCTGCGCACTGCGCGCCTACTGTCGGCCGCCCTCGCCCCCGCTGCGGCTCCTCCGCTGCTGTCCTTGCCGCCATGCTGGCTCGCCGCAAGCGTGCTCGAGCAGCCCAGCCATGGGCACGTAGTGCCACTTCCTGTGGGGCCGGCCCTATTTTAATTAGATTTTAATCCTCTATTAACAAAATGACCCCCTGGGTGTATTACATATGGGTCCCACCCCCTAACTAATTACTGTTATGTTTAACAGAGAGATAACCCCGTGGGCCTAT
Source organism: Bromus sterilis (assembly GCA_950022295.1). Taxonomy (NCBI): domain Eukaryota; kingdom Viridiplantae; phylum Streptophyta; class Magnoliopsida; order Poales; family Poaceae; genus Bromus; species Bromus sterilis. The sequence continues at coordinate 148,124,920 of OX465596.1, read as the reverse complement.
GACATGTGGCCCACCCTCTTAACCAACCTAATTAGAACAAATAGAAAATTGTTGAATAAAATGTCTCAATGACAAGTGGGACCCCTCTGCTAGCTAGTCTATTTAAATAGAGATATCAACTCTTGTGAATGACATGTGGGCCATGTGCTATTTATATAGATAAATTGATTTATTAAATGCCATTATCTATGACACATGGGACCCACTAGTAAGTTGACCAGTCAAAGGTTCCAGCCTATTAAAACAAATCCAGTAATTGCTATAAAATGAATAGAACTTTATAAATTGATATCTTTTAATCTGCATATCAGATGGAAAAACTTTATACATGAAAGTGGCTCAGAAAAATGCCACGGATAAGAATACATCACCCGTATAGCCACCACACCCCTCTAACATATCGAATGTTGAACATTTCCCTCTGGTTCATTTGTTTGTCAGACGACCGGACCTGGTAAAACTTTCCGGATGAAAATGTTCCGAAAATGAAAGTTGTTTAGAATGGATCACCGAACACGGATACATTAACCAAATGTCTGTCAGATGTACCTACCACTGCAGACATGGAACATTCTCCTCCGGATCATCTGTCCGGTAATCACCCGGACAAGGAAAAACATCCGGTTAAAATTCTAGTTTCGTCTGCAACGTGTACATCCGCGATAGTTCACCCCTAGATTAACGTATTGCCATGACTTGTATTTGTATTGCTATTAATTCCGTGTATTTATTTTTTATTCCCCCTTCTTCTCCAATAGACTCCGATACTGCTGAGCTTCGAGGCAAGCAGAGCCATTCTCTTTTCCGTACATTTCATGCACTAGGCATTGCTGCTGCTGCTGCTACGTTACATTCCTATTCATTGCATAGCCTATCCTTGTCACCCCTTGATGTTCCTTACTTTAACCTATGCTGCATATTATTACTTATGCAATATTCAGCAGTTAGCCCTGCGCCATGTAAGTCAACTAGGATTAGATAGCGGCCCGTGATCGCTCTAGGGAGTGAACGTGGGTATAAATTATTATAACTGCAACAGGTACGGTACAAAGCAGATGCCCAACGGAACATACAACGGCGAGACTCTGCCGAGTCTCTTAAAGTTTCACTTATGAGTGGATGGACTCGTATTTCACTCTCGTCGCCGGCTCGATAGCGTAGCACCATCGGGATGATACGAGGATATTCCTCTTTAGTTCATTCCGCTGATGTCTCGGTCGAACCTCTTCAAGTGTACCATCGAGGGTGATACCTCCTGGGTTCACTTGATGGTAGGCACCTGAATCAACTGGTGTCCTTAAAGGTAAGTAGTCGGGCGACCCAATTGTGACGCCCCCAAAATCAGACCGTGTACAGTAATCATACACACAGGGTACACGACTGAGATTAGGGTGCCACGATGATAATATCACAGCACAACACTAAACACAAAAGGATAAACAAATATATTACAATAGAGGGGGTCACGCGGACCCGAATATATAAGTCATACAAACCATAATATCTGAGTACAGACATAGTTAGTCAAGTTTTTCCTTAAGAAGGCTAGCACAAATCACATCAGAGATACAGAACGAAAAGGCGAGGCCTCCTGCCTGGGATCCCCAGTACTACTCCTGGTCAACGGGGAACTCGACGTCGTAGTAGGCGCCTCCGGGGTACTCCTGCTCCTGGGCTCCAACGTCGGCTGCAGCGGCCGATCAGGCAAAACAGTAAAGGAAATAAAGCAGGTGAGTATCTAGTATACCCGCGAGTCTTACGTCCGCTACTAAGCATTATGCATGATATCAACGGAATGAAGAGGTTGTATATAGTGGACTGAAGACAGAAGTTCAGAGCAAGGGTAAGAAGCTAGGCCTAACGAAGACTAGCATCTTCCGACGGTGTCTTGCAGCATGAGGTAGGAATCAGCCAACAGTTGATATAAAGCAGTAAAGTAACAATGAAGCAGAAGTTGCTGCAACATTGAATAATAATAAGTTGTAATAATTAACAATGCCTCCGAGATCACCTCCTCGACATCCCCGCGAGGAAAAGAACTCGGAACCATACAGTTTAATAATAGTTTCTAGTGGTAAGATCCAGCTTCAGCATAAAGCGTCCTGTTACCGTGGACACGGCTATCGATAGATCAATCTTCCCTGCAGGGGTGCACTTGTGTTACGCTACACGCGCGGATCTCCAGGGTGGCGGGAACCTTGTTAGGGAACGCTCCACCGAGGCTATCCGACACTTCATAGCCCATCTTTCAAACTCAACAGAGAGATCATCCGCCGGTCTAAATCCTAAGTACGCCGGGCCTTGGACCCCAAACCAAACGTACTCCTGCACGGTGCGTGGCTGGCCGGTGAAGTTAAATCAAAACAAATACAAATCACACGCCGCGGCAAATAAGACAACACCACTTCCCGGCAATCAGCCCGCGGTACCGCTGACGTCTGAAGAGTCCTCGGATGACACTAAGAAGCAGAGGAGCCCATAACTCGTAGTTCCCACGGGTAGGTAGTGCGTACATGGCATATAGCCAACTCAAGACATTCACTGAACCATTTAGTATTTTAATTAACCTACGTGACAACCGTTATCGTTGCCTCGACTTAACCGACCCGCGGACAACGACGGCAGCTAGGACCACCAGTACATCGGTGCCTGCCCCGTCGTCCCACCAAGTCACTGCGGTTACCAACAAGGTGAACCGTCTCCTTACCTTGTCTCGCGGGTGCTCCTGGAGGAGCTCGACTTTCGTAGTTTGGTAACTCTCGCGGCCAACGATCAGGGGCCAAGCACACCGGTACACTGGTCGTGCCCTCCCGGTCGTCCCGTCGCAATACCTCTCGCGGGCACCGTTGGGTCGCCTGACTTCTTACCTTTAGGACAACCGTTGTCACGACCCTATGGTGGTAAGACAAAGTCAGCCTCGAGTGGAGTACAAAGAATTACTCCTTGATAGCTCACACTTGAGGTGACTAGGCATAACCCAGGTAGGGCCTGAGGCGGTGTCTGCATTGTACCGTACCTGTGCAGTTATAAATATTGTATCCGCGTTCACTCCCCTGAGTGATCACGGCCCTCTATCTAATCCTAGCTAACAATGCGCAGGGCTCACTGCTGAATAATGCATAATAATAATAGGCAGCATAGGATAAAGGAAGGCACATCAAGGGGCGACAAAAATACAGGCTATGCAGTTGAATAGGATTGTAAACGTAGCAGCAGCAGTAACAATGCCTAGTGCAAGAAATGTACGGAAAGATAGGCGATATCTGGGGAAGAGAATGGCTCTGCTTGCCTGCAAGCTCGACGGTAGTAGTAGGGTCGTCGACGACGTAGTCGTACTCAGCAGCGGTGTAGTCGACAGCAGCAGCGGGGTCTACCGAAGATTAAAGGGGGGGAGGAAACAGTAAATACACAGCAATAATATGCAAACATATGCATAACATGATAGATGAAATGTTATCGGTGTTCTAACGCAGTGCAATGCAATATGCTCGGAGCGGGAATTCATCTGAGGATGAACTTCCGGCTCCGGGTGATTATCGGACAGGGGTGTCCGGAGGGGAAGGATCAAGCCGGAGGTGTCGTAGTTACCGGAACAACATAAGGGGGGTGTATCCGTGCTATTTGAACCATTCCGGACAACTTTCGTGTTCGGAATAAATTCATCCGGGCTGCCCTCTTTGTTCTTCATGGTTTAGACCTCGTGAGCTGCCCTACATGGTCGAGGCACATATTTAATCTTTCTGCTGTTGCTATGCTGAGTTTGCTAGGATCTAATGGATTATGAGACTATGTTCAGATTGTGTCTGAGTAATATATTTGATTCTCCTCTTTTATAGTTATGTTCTTGAGTAATTCTTGCATGTTCTCCGTTGCTGTTTATTGCTTTGGCCAAGTAGTAGGTAGTGACTCCAAGAGGGAGCGTTATGCATGATTGTGGGTTCATGCCCCCCGATGACTAGCTTGAGTGACAGAAACATGAGTCTAGGGGATGTGATGTTTCCACAAGGGAGAAAACAACGGTGCTTGTACTTGCGGGTGCAAGGATTGCTTACTTTACGCAAAGTTCTTTAATGCAGTTGTCTGTTGCTTTGAGTTTACACTTTGGGTGGGATTCGCAACTTAATACCAACGAGATGTTCTGGATAGATATCTCAAGGTGGATGACTAGTAGGTACATGCAGATGGATTTCAGTCTACTTGTCTTGGTGTACCACCCATGCTTTTGAGGCTCTCCCTTTCTTTATAGCATAGTTAGCATTGGTTTGTGCACATAATCCTGTCAATTGCCCAGCTGTAATTTGTTTACCTCGCATGGCTATTTTATCGTCTTTTGGGAGAGAGACATCACTAGTGAACATTATGGGACCCCGGTCCATATTTCCAATACTGTTTACACCCACTATTTATTTTCTTCTTATTTACTTTTCTGTTGCTATCACTATCATTATTATCCCGTGCGTTTGATCCTTTGTAAACAACAAGGCTGGAGGGATTGACAACCTCTCTGAACTTGTTGGGAGCAAAGTTATCTGTTGTGTGTGCAGGTCCACGTCAACCGCCTAATTGCTCGCGCCGTTGTCACCTTCCTGTCGTTGCTGGAGTCCTACTGGAGACAAACCTTGGTATCTTCACCGAGGGAAATTTGCTGCTGTCTACATCTCAACCTTCCACTTTGGGTAACCAACGAGGGGCGACAAGCCATCAGCAGGCACCGATGTACTGGTGGTCCTGGTTGTTGTTCGTTGTCCGTTGTGTTGACTAGTCGGGCAACGATAACGGTTGTCCGCGAGATAATAATAAAACGACTAATGGTTCAGGTGGATGACTTGAGAGGCCGCAAAGGCTTGTACGAACTACCTGCACATGGGATTACGGTGTGGGCCCTCCACGTTGTGGTCTCGTACAAAAGCTTTGAAAGACGTCCAGTTGCAGCATTGTGGTTGGGTCGGATCGTGTTGCGGCACTGGATCCACTTGGCGCACAATGACCTGTAGTGCCAGGGGTGATGGCCCATGAAGCCTTTTCGCTTAGGACTGTAAACCGGCGGGGACCTCTGTGATGAGTCGTAGGATGGGCCTCGGCATGTCGGATAGCCTCGGTGGGGCATTTCCTAACAAGGTGTACGCCACCCTGGAGATCCGAGCGTGCAGGCTGAACAGTTGTGCTCCCCTGTAGGGAAGATGATCTATTCGAGTAGTCGTGTCCATGGTAACGGGACGCTTTATGCTGAAGCCAGAGCCTACCACTACAAACTACTACTATTAAACTGTTGGTTCCGGTTTCTCTTCCTCGCAGGGAAGTCAAGGAAGGCATTTCAGAGGCATTGATAATTGTTAATTATTACAGCTTACTATTATACAATGTTGCAGCAACTTCTGCTACATTGTTACTTTATGCTTTATATGAACTGTTGACTGTTCTCTTCTTGTGCTGCAAGACTCGTCGAAAGATTCTAGTCTTCGATAGGCCTAGATTCTCATCTTTGTTCTGAATTTCTACCATCCAGTCACTATATATAGCCTCCCCTTTCCATTCGATAAAAATTCATAAATGCTTAGTAGTGGACGTAAGACTCGCGGGTATGCTAGATACTCACCCTTGCTTTATTTTCCCCCTTTGTTTTATATACCTGGATTTCTGCGATCAGACGTTGGAGCCTTCGAGTCCAGGATCAGAAGATCCTCGGTGCTTGCTACGACATGGAGTTACCCATTGACCAGGAGCAGTTCGGAGGTTCCCATGCAGGAGGCCTTGCCTTTTCGATCGTTGTTGTTATTTGTGCTAGCCTTCTTAAGGAAACCTTGTGTACCTCGTGTCTGTACTCAGATACTATTGCCTCCGCTAACTTTGTGCTCTCGAGCTGTTGTATTCGAGCCCTCGTGGCCCCTGGCTTGTATTATATAGCTTGTATTATTTTTATCTGTAGAGTTGTGTTGTGATATCTTACCGTGAGTCCTTGATCCCGAGCGTGTAGCTTGCATGTATGATTACTGTACACGGCTTGATTTTGGGGGCGTCACAAGTTGGTATCAGAGCCGACTGCCTGTAGATAACCCCCTTCCAACTCCTTGGTCGAAGTCAAGTCTAGCCTTTGCCAGACTACTTTACTAATAGTGTCGTGTGGCTTATCGACCCACGTCGCAAAAGTAGGTGGTATTAGGATCTTTTTCTCCGTACCTTTACTCTGGGACTCTGCTCTCTCTTCCTTTCGGGTTAAAGGTTTTACTAACTCTGACTTTAGGTTCTCGCACATCTGTCCTTCCGGAGAGCCTTTCACCCAAGATGATCGCTTGCTTCACCTGAAGATTTCGAAGATTATTCTCCGATAAATTCTAGAGAACCTACTGTTCATTGCCTTTGCAATCCCCTGCCACCGATAAGTCTGTATGGATAATTGCATACATCTTCAGTTTGTCTATTCAATCCCAGTGGCTCTTGTTATTACCACTACTATGAAAAGGCCTTAGGTGGCGTCCTTTTTTTTCCTTTAGTGGCGCATTTCAAATGCGCCAATAAGGACAAGCCACTAATAAGGCCTTAATAGTGGCGCATTTCAAATGCACCACCCCTAAGACTCTTATGGGTGGCGCATTCGAAAATGCGCCACCCATAAGCCCTTATTTTTTTATTTTTTATTTTTTTAATCTCAGGTTAGTATGCTTAATGCCCGGTCACTATGCTTAATCTCAGGTCAAACTTCCGGGAGGGTCACCCATCCTAGCACTACTCCAGCCCCAGCACGCTTAACTTCTCGGTTGTATTCAACTCCCACTCCAGCCCACTTAGCAGGCACTTGTTGATATATCTATCATATAAATGCTATTGAACCATGTTGATGTCTAGGACCTTGTTGACGTTCATGTGTGTATAAAAAATTTCAACATTTTTTTTAAAACTTTCTCGATGGGTCCTCTAGCATATTTTGAACTTTAAAAAAAATGAAAAAAAAAAATTTATTTTTTAATTTTTTAATGTTATTAGCTAAAATTTCTAACTTTTTTTTGAAACTTCCCGATCGGTCCTTGCCTGTTATTTGTGGCGCATTTCATACAAAATGAGCCACCACTAAGTTTAAAAAATGAATTTTTTTTTGTCTCCAGATCTTCAAACGCCCTCAACTTTTTTTCTGTTAGGTTTTTGAGGATTCTAAAAATGTTCAACGGGGTTTCCCCATTTGAATTTGGATATAACGTTTCGAGTAGATGATTTTTCATATAAAAAACTTTTTCATCGGAGTTCGTATGCAAAAGTTAAACACATTTTACGGATTCTCGAGAGATTTTGCAAAAAAAGTCGAAATTCATGATTCTAAATTTTCCTAATAACTAGACCACATATTACATGGGAATCTTAATTTCTTTTATTATTTTTTTGACATTTTAATCATTTTATTTTATTTTTTTCAAACTGAAAAGGCGGTCCAGGGGGGGTGGTGTATTTGTGTATTGGAAAATTTCCCGCCACATTTTTAGGTTAGTAGTGGCGCATATGCAAGATGCGCCACCCCTAAGGCCTTATGGGTGGCGCATTCTGAATGCGCCACTAATAATTCCTTAGGGGTGGCGCATTTCCACAGTGCGCCACCCATAAGCTCTAAGGGTGGCGCATTTCCAAAATGCGCCACCTATAAGGTTCTTAGGGGTGGCGCATTTCTCCAAATGTGCCATTTATAAGAGGATCCAGGGCTGGCCCACTCTTAGGGGTGGCGCATTTTTAAAAATGCGCCACCTATAAGAGCTTATAGGTGGCGCGTTTTACCAGTGCGCCACCCCTTAAAACATAGTGGCGCATTACAAGTAAAATGCGCCACTAATATGGTTTCCATGTATAGCTATTTCTCTAGTAGTGTACATGATGCCCCGAAACATTCTTTGATGTCTGGATAATCCTCTGCAACCTACTTCTTTGGAGATTCTTCTTACATGCTTTCCCTATGTTAAGTTCTCGATGTCTACTATTCTTTATTGACATCACTTCTCCTTACCAATACTGATCTTATGGAATCATCATGTGTGTGAATGCACGCAATCATCCGTTGATCCCCATGAATTCATCCTTCCGGCTAAGACGTCACTACAAGGATACCCCCTATAAAGCAACAGATATTGTACAACGATTTGAACATTAGTTGCAAAATTCATAAGAGATACGGATAGAAGCGTTGCAGCCTATGCGTTCTAGACTTCAGCTCTTCGCTATAGTATCCTATGTTGATTACAACAAATCTTATACGTTGTCATGTATATGTTGAAAATTATATACTTCGGTACATGCAGATATACATAATTAAAAATAGATGTTAATTATACATGCCGATACACATAATGAATCTGGCGCGAAACAGCATGCACTAATCCCGTCGGGAAAAAATTAAATCGTGCGTCCAAATCATTGGGCGGAGACACAGTCTGGGCCACGCTGTACCTTGGAATTATGGCCCAGTTTGTATAAGAGATGATGTGGGCTTAAAAAAAATAGAGTTGGCTCCATGGTACAGTCGATCTTCCTAAAAAAATAGGGACGGTTGGTCAACCCTGTTTCTTCACTTTATCCGCCGCCTGGAGCCAGCCGAGCCGCCTGCCTCGCCGTCGTGCCCGGCTGCCCGGAGCCACCGGTAGACCGCCTGCCTCGCCGTCGTGCCCGGCTTAACGGCCTGAAGACTGACCCCCGCGACCTGCCTCTGCCTTCCCTACCCGCTTGGCTCCCGGCCGGTTGCTTCCCGCCCAGGCACCTTCCGGCGCACCACCGTGCAGGAAGTCGCCCTGCTGACCGGACTACCGGAGCCGACCACTCCCAGTGCGCTCAGCACTTGCCTCAGCCGCTGATCCTCCTGGCCTCCCCAATCCCCATCGCCTGCTCAGTTCGAGAGGTACCTTATCGCCGTCCCCTGATCTCTGAATCTCCATATGCTTTGGAAAATAACATGAAACTTATATGCAGTAAATATTTGTTATTTTTATGCAGTGTGAAATGGATTTAGAATCCACCAAATTATTATTGCAATGTCCAAGAGAAAGTACACAGTATGCAGCTGGTGTAGATGAATTTCTGAAATTTGCATATAAAGATATACCAGCAGATACAATGATCCGATGTCCATGTGAAGATTGTGTTCACACTTTAGTACTATCAAGGGATGATGTCCGTGGACATTTGATGTGGCATGGAATGCTTCAGAGCTATGACAAATGGGTTTTTCACGGTGAGTCTTCATCCGATCACAATGATGATCAACAACCACAACCTGAAACTGAAGGAAATGGTAATATGCATGACATGATTATGGATTCAATTAGGAAAATATATGATGGTGATGTGCCTATGAGTGATAGTACAGATTTTTAAAATCCAGTTCCAGATGGAGCAACTAAAGAAGCAGACGCATTGTACAAATTAATTCAAGATTCAGAGAAACCTTTGTGGCCAGGATGTGAATTGTCTCATCTTTCCTTACTTGCGCTTTTGTTCAATACAAAATCCATGAACAAATAGTCTGATAAGTCATTTGGAGATCTAATTAATATTCTGCACATGGCTATTCCAAATGGAAAAGATCTACCCCAAAAAAATTATGAGTCCAAGAAGATCATATCAAAGTTTGGATTAGGATATCAGAAAATTCATGCATGCCCAAATAATTGTCAGTTGTTCTAGAAAGAGACAGAAAATGATGATTTTTTCTCCAAATGCAAGGCTTCTAGGTGGAAGGATAAAATGCCCGAAACCAAGTTAACTAAAAAGGAAAGAAAGAGAGCTACACCAATGAAAGTTCTAAGATACTTTCCAATCAAAGAGTGGTTATAAAGGATATTCATGTGCAAAGAAACAGCAATTCTAGCTCGATGGCACGATGAAGAGCGCACCAAGCAGGATGGAGTGCTACGGCATCCAGCATATTCCGTTGCATGGACGAAATTTGATGACAAGCATGGATTTGCAGATGATTGTCGTAATATTCGGTTTGGCCTAGCAGCTGATGGATTTAATCCGTATGGGATGCTGAGCAGTAGCTATAGTTGTTGTCCAGTTGTGCTAGTCATGTATAACCTGCCTCCATGGCTATGCATGAAGAAATCTTATCTGGCATTGCCTTTAATTATTCCTGGACCTAAGAGCCCTGGAGATAAGATTCATGTCTTTATGCAGCCTCTTTTAGAAGATTTGAGAGATCTGTTTTTGAATGGGATGACAACCTATGATGCATCCAAACAGAGAACATTTAAACTCAGAGCGGCCGTCTTGTGGACCATAAATGACTTCCCAGCATTAGGAATGCTTGCTTCACATATGGTGCATTAGGGATTACCTCTTCCCATGGATCCTATCCAAATTCTTTTGTTTCGTATCTCTCCCAGATTGATTGGGCTTGGGAAATAGACTTTGCCCCGTACAGTATTTGATTTGATTTTACTACTTGTGAGAATCGAGAGAGAGTGGTAGTGGATCATGAAAGAGTTCAAACAATAGCTACTAACCTGGGACCCAGTTATTTATTAATCTGTAAAACTGTGACTAGATTTTACAAAAGGAAAAATGTTTTGTGTTGGTAAGCCAATTGAATCCGTCCTTATGTTCTTGATTTCTCATCGAGTAGTCAACATATGCTGATATCTTTTAGTCTTTTACCAGTGATGACCTGCTATGTTGGTCTATATACTCTTTGAGACTTATGCTTGAACTATTCTATTTTAACTTTCTGTGCAATTGCTGCTAGTATTTTCTGAAGCCTGAAATTTTTTCTTCTTTAAACATTTGGCCATTGTCATGCTGCAGCGGATATGTCATGAATAAGAATTAACGTTGTTGAATCCAATGAAGAATATATGATGGAAGAACCGATCGAACATCATAATTCTGCTGAAAAAGATGTCGAATCATCCGATGTCCGTGAAAGAATTACTAATGATGGAGAAGGCTTCACAGATTTTGATGATGCTGATGCGGATGAAAATGAAGATGGTAAGTTTGTTGTTCATTCCTTACTATTTGAAATATATGATTATTCATCATCGTAAGATATAGCTCATGGTTCTATATATTTAGCTGAAATTTCAGAAACAAAAGAACGTAAGAAGAGGAAGCTGAAATATATTTGGAATCTTACAAAAGGAAAAAGGATAATGGTTCGCTGCAATGACCTAGATCAACCAGTTGGAAAGGAGGCTAAACATCTTGGGGAATTTCTTGGCTCGGTTGCGAGGAATGGATCATTGTGTTGCTTGAGCTACAAGGATTGGAGATTGCTAAAAACTGAAACAAACGTAAAGGCTATATTGGATCAAGTAAAGGAAAATTTTAATAGTCAATATCCTTTGCTAACTTGTTCTATGTTGCCTCACATTGTAGTCACCATATTTAATGTTTTGTAGATGAGGTTCCTTTACCCTCCTCGCATGGAAAAATATATATTGAAGACAATTGGAAATAGATGGAGGCAACATAAGTCTGATCTGAAAGAAATTTATTTTGATGATAAAAAAGCACCGAAGCCAATTACAACAATAAACCAAACTGGGCGACTCCTGATCAGTGGAGATCTCTAGTTAATCACTGGACAACCCAAAAAGCGAAGGTACCATTTCCAACTTTCCTTTTTTGACTTTATATATTGTTGTGCTTATACCATGAATATGCACATAATTTCTTCGACTCATTGTTTGGTAGGAAATTAGTGCTACAAATAGGAATAACTGTTCACTGAGGAAGTCTACACATACTACCGGGACAAAAAGTTTCCCTCGTGAGAGGGAAGAACTGGTAAACGTTTATATAATAACTTCATGCATCTCTCTTCCATTCATGTTTACATTAATTTAATTCATGTTTACATTACATATCAACAGAAAGATGCAGATCCTGAGAAGAAGTACCCTCATAGGGCTCCGTTGTTCGTCCATACACACAAGACAAAAACTTGCAAGAACAAAATCATTAATGCTCATGTGGTATATTTACAATTCCCAGCCATTTTTATTTGATTTTGGTAATATATATATATTATTGTTATTTACAATGTTCATTTATTTAGGAAGAGTTGAAGGATATTATGGACAAAAACCCCGAATTAGCAGATAACAGCGACGGAAATACGGCATGGAAAGGAGATGCGTTGAACAGAGTATTAGGAGATGATAATCCTGGTCATTTACATGGTTTGGGACTAGTTCCAAACCCAAAAAAACTTTTTGACGTTTCTACTTCACGTCTATTCCAGAATACACATTTTACTTTAGTGGAGGATACAACAAATGAAGATATGCTAGCATTTCGAGTAGAATTGGAAAAATTACATCTAGTCAATAAAAATCGAGATGCTACAGTTATGGAACTACAGGCGAAGATTAGAAGAATGGAAAGACAACCAAATGAGGTAAATTTATATCAACCGTAACCTTCATTTATTTTGTGGAGTAACCTTTTTGTATTTCTATCATAGGAAATTTCAGATCCAATGGCTACAGTTGGGCTTGAACCTTTCGTTGATGGACATAACTCAACCAGAAAAGTTTGTATCTTGTCCAAGTACACGTACAATAAAATTCCTCTCATATCACTCCAGAAATTATGGTCTCAACTAATATTTATATTCTGCTATTTGTAGAGAGTGCTTGCTCCTTTGCTCGATGGAGTTCGACTTATTAAAAAACAACCAAATAATTTACACAAGAAGGCAAGTGCAAATGGTGTAGATTTGCAACCATCAAACAACAATTCTGTTCAAAATAAGGTTTGTCTACTTAAATACTCTTTGAAACCTGTCATTGCTGATGATTAAGTAGATACGCTTTCTATTTTTGCAATTACATATACAATATTCAAAACTTGATGTTAATCATTTTATTCTAGAACAAAGAAATTATGGTTCATAATGGTGGCAGTGCACCACAACTAGAAAAAAGTTCTACTACACTCGAGGTATCTCTAGTCTTATACAAAAATTATAATCAAGTTATAGTGCTCACATGTTTATCCGTTTACTTGTTCCTATCAGAATGTTGTCCAGGACCAAGAAACTTTTGATCTTAATTTCAGTGCACGGCAAGGGGAAATAAATTTTGGCGCACATAAGGTATATTTTCAGTACCATATAAAATATATTCATAATATATTGCTCCCATGGTTATGCATCCACTGGTGTATTCATATCAGAATGTTGGTCAGAACAAAGAAGCTTTGCTTGAGAATGTCAGTGCACGCCAGGCAGAAAAAACTTCTACGGTAAACAAGCCGGTATCTTTTAATAATCACACACGAATTTGTGTTCAAACTATAGTGCTAGCTTGTTTATTTGTTTATTAATTCTCCTTTTCTATCAGACTATTGTCCAGACCAAAAAAGCAAAAAAACGTGGTAATGCAGGCAATAAGAGTGCTCAAAGTGGTTCGTTGAGTTGGTTGGGTGCCAATGAACTACCTGTAAGAGTGCTCAAATTTATTCATATGTTCCCATGTTTTGTTTCTCTTTTGTCATATGGTAACTTTGATTTTCTCTAACAGGTAGGAACTAAAGTATTCTTGAAGAGCTTGAAAAATCATAACAAGGACGTAGCCCTTGCTACAATTGTAAGTTGTGATCCTAAATTTAAACTTGATGGCGATGAAATTAGAAATGAGTTCTGGGCAGTGCATGTCGATGTGGCACTTGTGAAAACTAAAAATTTGGTACGGAGTCGCAAAAATTGCAATACTCTTGGTAATGCAGAAAAAACAAAGATTGCATGGCCTTCAACCTTTGTACGTGACTAATATCTTGCCTCTACTACTACTTGCATCATGTCAATGCATTATGTGTTAACATATCATTTTGTTTTCTTTTGTGTAGATTCAAAAGATAAATGGATGAGTATATGCATATGTGGAAAGTATACTGCAATGATGATGTCGATGTTGCGTTTCATGATGATGGATGCTTTCAGTTTTAGTTATATTGAAGGGATGATGTTCTTGTTGGATGTTGTTCCTCGGTTAAGTTTTAGTTAAGTTATAGCAATGTTTATGGATGATTTTAGTTTCAGTTTCAGTGTCAAGAAAAATTTAGATTGTGAATTAGATTTCGATGATGGTCCTCCTGTAATACCCACTATTCTAATCCAACGATTTTGTCCAATATATGATTTCTTCCTCTCCTGAGTATATTATGTTGTTTTTCCTTCACTTCAAATACATAATTATCACCTCTACATGCAACATTAATTTAATTGCTAGCAATATATATAATAATAATATTTACACTATTATGTACCAACACTTGAGGCATTGGATATTCTCCCTTGCCAAGCAATGCGATTTTGATTCTGTACATTAAGCACCAACACATAAAAGTGTTGTAAAAATCAGTTTTATCCGTTGTAGTCTTGCAACGGTCCCTTTTACCAATGGTAGTATAAGCGTTGCATTATGCCGCAGCAACACTGGATAAGGCTACGCATCCCAAACCGTTGGTAAAGACGCTGGCAACACATATATGGATATGTAGATACGGAAAAAGGCGTTGCTATAGAGGGGGTCCTGTTGTAGTGCGTCATTCTGGACATGAGCTGTAACTCGGTAAATCAAACCTTGATTGATTGATAGGTCAGTTCCATTCAACTTACTCATCTTTGGATCGGAGCGTCTCCTTCCGATCCTTCATTCTGGAAATCATAATTCGTTTGTATTCAAGCACCGAATTATTTCGACGTTTCTATGATCTGATGCCTTCACATTCCTTATTCTTATGGTTGAGTACCATACTCACACTAGATTCTCTGTGGCCCCATAACCCACAGTTCCATAGGATCGAAACCTGACTCTCCTTTAGCTTCGTGTTGCCAAGGTTATTCTTTGTGCTAGACCTCGTATGCAATTCACGAGTCAACTACCTTGTGATATTCAGTCCTATATCAGACGCAGTGCTTATGCCTGATGCTCTTGACCCCTTTCATCGTCCGTAATCGATATCGAATGCATGTTTGTCCGCTTGAAACTTCCCATACCATCTTAAATTTCTCATGATGTATTTCCCTAAGTTTAAACTCGGAAGATACTACCCCATTCCCTTGGACAAACTCGGTTGATTAACCTTGTACCGATCAGACCCCCTTAAGTTTCCTCCTAGCCTGTTCGTGAGTACGATGAAGGCCCCGAAAGAAGGATGATAACTCGTCGAGATACACTGATGCAGAGAAATGAAGACATCAACGAGAAGGATTAACTTCTTCGGAAAGGATAGCAAGCACCAGAAGAATCGTTAGAATACGAAACCGAAACCTTACCCCTTACTTTACTTTTAATTCTCGGGACGAGAATACTTTGTAGTGATGGAGATTTGTAGGGTGTCATGCCACAGTAACTCAACTGTAATCA
The DNA here is from genome assembly GCA_950022295.1 of Bromus sterilis. Taxonomy (NCBI): domain Eukaryota; kingdom Viridiplantae; phylum Streptophyta; class Magnoliopsida; order Poales; family Poaceae; genus Bromus; species Bromus sterilis. The sequence goes on along the minus strand of OX465596.1, from coordinate 148,109,576 downwards.
CCTTGTTAACTGTCATGTCATCATGATTAAGCAAGGGTTAATCAACCTTTATCAAGTTGAGCTCAAATTCAAACCCAATTGAATTTCCAAAACAATGTGACAACTAAACTTGACCTAAAAATTCTGCAATCAATTTTATAAAATGCATAAAAGTCAGTAAATCAAGATGCTATGATAGTGGATATTTTATATAACATTAAATAATTTTAAACAAATCAAACAGTTCCAAAATAGCCTATCTATTATATAATTAAAACAAGAGACAAATAAGCCACCGCGTTCATCCACATAGATTAAATTATCTTAACCATTAATTTATTGAGATATGGTTGAGAGTGAAAGATATAAAGTTACATATAAATATTGTGTAAACACATATATTGTTTTTCACAGGAAAAATCGGCCACCTACATGTACACAATCATGTGCATGAGAAGGGCACGTACAATTTTCCTATGACATAGTCCCACACAAAAAATATGCCTTAACCATCACGTATGTCTTATGTACGCTAGAAATAAGGAGGTGCAATCGGATTCCAATTACAAATCAGTTTCAATAGAAAAGAAGTCGAAAAGAAATCAACAAAATCCAACCACTTTATATGCACCTACCTATTATCAACCCAGATTTTCGAACGATCCCGCACAGCTTGAAGGCCGAGTACTGATAAGGTTTCCAGATCTTCTACCTCAAGCCCTTCCAGATTTATCCTTGCCATGCCGAGCAGCCCTCGTTATCCTCTCCTATCGCTAGCACAGCGCACCAATTAAGCTTGATCTCTCGTCCAAATTCACTATACGTGCGACCTATGTGTTGAACTACAAGCAATCGGGCTCTCCTAGCAAGATAAGAAGATAAGAAGGTCAAAGATACGTAGGTTTTTTTAGGATTTTCTAGAATCTTTCTACATCATTTATTAAAATGAAATATTTACAATGTTATAGGGAAAAACTGAAAAAACTCAAAAAATTAGCCAATACCCGTTCTATCTAATATCATGGCTTATGATAAATTGGCAGCTATGCAAGCTTGAAGAAAGTCATAATGATTGCTTTTTATTCTGTATAAAATGAGTTGTAGATCCTTTCACATGTTAGTTCTCCATGTATGAAGTTGTGGTTCCATGTTCTTGAAGATGAGATTGTTTGTGATCATCCAAATATTCCAGCATCCCATGATGAAAATTTCCCAAGCAATACCATGTGGGAGATTGTTGATCATATTGTTCATCTCTTCCATTGTGTTGAAACCCGTTTGTCTGCTTGTGATTAGATTTCAATAGTCAAGTGCAAAATCACAGTCCCAAAAAAGGTGTTGAGATGTTTCTTCTGGTTTTGCCTTGCATAAAACACAGTTGTGTGATGGCATATGAAACGTCTTCCTTTTCATCAAATTCCTAGTATTTATTCTGTCATGAATAAGTAGCCAGGAAAATATTTTGTATCTCCGCATTGCTGCATTCTTCCAGATGTTCTTGAAATTTTTTGGTTTATGCTGTTGGAAGCATATGGCCTTGTAAATTTTTTATGCAGCAAATTGTTCACTATTCCATGCGTATAATCTTGAATCATGTGTCTCTTGAAATTGAATAGAGTCCAATATCTGTTTGAGGCTCTGAAACTGGTTCAAAGCCATTTCTGTTAGTGGTAGGTGGAAATGTTCCTCTGGTGTTTGTGTTGCCAGTTGGGTCACAGATGCTTAAGGTGTAGTGTTGAATGAGTATAACGCAGGGTAAACTTCTTTGATAATGCCATTTCCCCAATCCTCTTGCTATATTTTAGTGCTTCTACCATTTCCCACTATGATGATTGAGTATTTATTAAACTGAAGAATGAGCTTGAGGATGTTTTTCCACCAGAAAGATCATGTTGGCGTTACTGATAGTATCCCATTAGGATAGTGTGTCTGCCAAATCATGTTCACCTAAGGAATATCTTCATGCTTAAAAAACTTGTGAAGATATTTCATCAGCAGGCAGTCATTGTGAGCATGTATATTTATGACACCAAGTCCTCCATTTTCTTTCAGCATGCAAACTTTATCCCAAGATATTAAGGAGGGCCCTTTGTTATCCTGACCATATTTTCTCCAGAGACAATGTCTAAGATATTTTTTGATCTGTTCAATCACACCTTTAGGAAAACAGAGAGTGCTCATGTAAAATGTGGGGAGGCTAGTAAATACTGCTTTGAGAAAGATCAGTTTGTCAGCTAGAGATAGCATGGTAGAGCATCCAGCAAGTCTTCTTTCAATTCTATGCATGAGAGGAGCATATTATTCAATCTTAGGTTTGTAATTATTCAGAGGTAGACCAAGGTATGTAAGAGGAAAGGACCCAACTTTGCACCCCAGTAAATTAGCTAATGCAGTAGCTTGATTGCAATCTATATTAATAGGGATCAGAGAGGATTTATCATAGTTGATTCTGAGTCCAGTGAACATAGTGAAATATGCCACATACACTGCAGCTGTTGGAGTTGTGTTGCAGTTGCTTTCACAGTAAGCAATGTGTCATCAGCATATTGTATGATAGGGAAATCCCTGCATGTATGTTGTGGCAAAGGGTGATGAATCAGATTATTCTCTTTTGCCTCATTCATGATGGTTTGCAGGATATCAGCAGCAAGGAAAAACAGTAATGGTGACAATGGATCACCTTGCCTCACCCCTCTCTTGCAATTGAATTGTTTCCCAGGCACACCATTAAGTATAACAGATGAACTACCAGAATCCAAAAGATACGTAGGTTCTCAGCAGCTATCTGATTGATTTCTCACTTGATTTCACACACTACTTTTCATGTACGTACACTAATTATTATGTAGATTGATTCTGTCATGCCGTATTTCACTTGCGTTATTGCAGATGGATTGATCATGTTGTGAAGCTGGCTTAAGATTCGAAGATTTGTTCGACGACATGACATTCATATTTTTTATGCCTCTTTGGCCGGAAAGAACGTGGGAACTCACCAGATGTCTCAGTGAAAATAAATCCAAGAGCTGGGCCAATACATGCGTTGTTTTCTCCAGACCATGGCGCACCATGACAAGATGGATAGATGTACCTACTATTCACATGGTGATAGATGATAGTTGTGTACATAATCAAGAAAACAGGGTGCAGGTTTTAGCCATCGGCGCATCTTTGCCAAACGAGTCACCCAAGCACATGCAGTTCATTGAACTTTTGGAATTAACTTCTGAGTTTAAGAACCATGATTTCATTGACGGGTAAGCTGAGTTAGTTGTGAGGTCATTTAAAATGTTCATGCCGGTGAGTGTGCAAATCTTTTGCTCAATTATTTCTACATGTATGTCATTCGAATCTAATTCCCACTTTCAAGTTTGAACTTAATTAGGAGAAGCAACCAATAAACAACTGTAATAACATGCCACCTATTGATTCATCTGTATGTACACACATTAATGTGATCATGACATGTGTGCAAAATTTCATTTGTTTGTACAATAACACTATTTTTGAAATATAAGCTTCATGAAATATTTTCTAATTGAAAATAGGTTTCTCAAAAGATTACATGGAAGAGTATATGTGTTACTCAGTTAAGATATCATATATCAATGCTTACAGATTAGCAGAAGCACTTGTGTAATTTGATCTTCGGGGTCATTATAGCCATAAGATGCCGCCCTTAGCTCAATATATACAAGTTTGTTTCAGATTTACTTAATGGTATCCAACGTTGATACTGATGATAATGGCAAAAATAATTTTGCGTCTAATTATGAAAAAACAATTGTGAGAATAACTACGTTATATGCATTATTTATTAACTTCTTGGTTAAATCACTTAGGCAGTAGTATACATGTGAAGAGCACATTGTAATTCTCTAGAAATATCTAATATTCGAAGATATTTTTACTACATGAAATATATTTAGAATACATGTCAATAATCAAAGCGTATCACCGGACAAAATGGAAGCTTCAATGTCTGCAGATTATTTTTTAGGGAATACATAGAAAAATTAGGAAGTAGTAAATGAAATAGTATACTTTCAATTTAATAATTCAAAAAATTAAAATTATTCCTACATGTATGTCAACCGACATCTAATTCCCACTTTGAAGTTTGAACTTAATTAGGAGAACCAACCAATAAAAAATTGTAATAACATGCCACATGCATGTTCATTCATAATGCACACACATTAATGGGTTGATGAAATGTGTGCCAAATTTCATTTATTTATACAATACCACTGTTTTCAAAATATAAGCTTCATCAAATATTTTCTAATTGAAAATAGGTTTCTCAGAAGATTACATGGAAGAGTATATGTGTTACTCAGTTAAGATATCATATCAATGCTTATGATCAGCAGAAGCAATTGTGTAATTTGATGTTCGGGGTCATTATAGCCCTAAGTTGCCGTCCTTAGCTCAATACATACAAGTTTGTTTCAGATTTACTTAATGATATCCAACGTTGGTACTGATGATAATGGCACACATAATTTTGCGTCTAATTATGATTTTTTTTGTGAGAATAACTACGTCAGATGCACTATTTTTGTCCTTTTTGGCTAAATCACTAAGGCAGTAGTATACATGTGACGAGCACATTGTAATACTCTAGAAATATCTAATATTCGGAGATATTTTGACTACATGAAATATATTTAGAATACATGTCAATAATCAAAGAGTATCACGGGACAAAATGGAAGCGTCAATGTGTGCAGATTAGGGAATATATAGGAAAATTGGGAAGTAGTAAATGAAATACTACAATTCCAGTTTAACAATTCAAAAAAATAAAAGTTTCTATCCATGAAAATTTACATTGAGAAAATATATTTACACCACGTATTTGGTACCACCAACTTTTTTTAGAAAAATGTAGAATAATTCCACACGCAGAAAATCTAACCGCACAATTGCGCGGCTCACTCTGATATTTGTTCAATTGCATATTCCAAAGAAATACTAAAATAATTTATTTAATCCCAAAACTTTTTGTAGCACTGTTATAATGTGCAACACAAATTATGGAACAAGATTCATATTTTACAAAAAAATAATGGTTGCCAAATGGAATAAAACATAATGGAAAATGGAAGTGACAGAAAACAGAAAAATGAAAAAAGGCTAAAAATCGCCTTGGGCATCTCCCAGCGGGCCCATCTCTCTCTCTCCCTCCCACTCATCTCCCTCCGCTGTTCCTCCCTTGCGTGCAGCACATCCACGGCGCCATGGCCATGGATGGCCACCACCTACCCCCCTCTCGACCTATAAGAGGACCGCCTCGAACCTCCCCCCTCGAACCCTAGCACGCGCCACTTCTTCCTCCCTCGCGCCGCCGACCACCTTCTCTGCTGCCTCGACGGTCTCCTGATACGTCCCAAACGTATCTATATTTTCTTCCTGCTCCATGCATGTTTTGTGTGATATTGCTATGATCTAGATACAATTTCATTCACTTTTGATTATATTTTGACTAACTAATTAACTCAGTGCACCCAGTGTCGGTTCATGTTTTCTGCTGTTTTTCTATTTCAAGTTTCCCCCATATTAAAAGTGCTCCAAAAATTTGGGAAAATCGGATAAAAAGTCAGCGTACCGGAAGCTTCCGGAAACACCTAGGTGGGGCCGGAGGGCCACCACCAGGGGCCCAGGCGCTCTGGTGGCGCGCCCTAGGGGGTGGCCGCGCTAGGTGCCTGCCTAGGCACCTGGTGGTCTCCCTAGCTGCCCCCCTTCGCCTATATATTCTTCGTTACGGGTATCTTCTGAAGACATAACCCTTTTTCACGATCTCACCTCTGTTTCGCCGCCGCCACGCTTCCAAGATTGGGAGCGCCAGCAGACCTCTTTCCGGCACCCTACCGGAGGGAGGATTGACCTCCGGGAGCTTACCCTCCACCATGGACGCTGCCCGGATGATCCGTGTAACACCCCGGGTGTCACACTACAGTAATCACTTTACTGTTGCCAAGTCACCATGATTAGGAATGTGATGATCACCCTTGACCATGGCTTTTTCAAATGCAACCCATTTAAAAATTCAATAAAACAAAGTGACAATAAATGTTCAACCAAAAATGATGAATCTAATTTTATTAAATTCCTAAAAGTCATTAGGTCAAGATACTATATCAATGGGAATTTATTATAATATTTTAATATTTTAAAAAATTAAAACCAGTGCCTAAACAACCCTTTTAACAAGTTGCATATTCAAAAGATATATTAAATGATTTTTGTTAAGGCCCAAACCTTTTGTAGCTGCATATTCAAGTGTAACAAAATTTGTGGTGCAAGTATCACCTATTACAAAAATCTAAAGCTAACTAAATAAAATACAAACAGAAAAGAAAAGAGAAAAAAAGCAAAACTATCCTATGCACTGAGCGAGGCCCAGCCCCTGGCCCAGCCCACCCCCTCCCATGTCTTCCACAGTTCCTCTGGCAGGGTCGGCCATGGCTTCGACCGATGCCATCGCAGCCGGACCGGCTCACCTCGCCGCTCCGCAACGGTGCCGGAGAGGATAAGGACCCCCCTGCCCCGTGGACTCGGCCGATATTTTCTTCCCCTCCTCCTCGTCGGTTTTCCCCCACCCCCGTGAGCTTGTTGTCGCCGCTTGAGCACCCCGTGGTCGCGTCTCCATCGTCCACGCAGCCAAAGGCCACGCGGGACCACGCCGAGGTGTCCGGAGGCTTCCCTTCCTCGTCTTCGTTGAACTGCGCAACGAATCGAGGCCGGGAGCCACCGTAAACTCGCAATCGCGCCGCTCCCCTCCGCCTCGGTCACCGGCAACCGGCGGCTAGTTTCCTCGCCGTCCTTGCCTCCGGCCTCACCGAGCGCTCCCCCGAGCTCCCTGGTGAGCTCATGCCTCCCCTCCCTCCTCCCATTTTCCTTGTACTTCCCCCTAGCCTCTGACCGCCTAGACCGTACCCGACGCCGAGCTAAGCTTCCCGCCGCGGCCACCGTACACGCAGCTCGCATCCGAGCACGTAGGCGCGCTCAGCACGCTCCCCGCGGCCCAACGCGCACACGGACTCCCCCCCCACGCACCGTAGCTATGTCGTTGTCATCGTCGTGGTTCGAACCGATGCCGCCCTCGACATCGGCGAGGATTCCTGCCTCTCCCGTATCACGCACCGGCAACAGAAGTCGCGCATGGGTCCCAGCTCCCCGTAGGTGGTCTCGGCGCTGCAAATGGCGGGCCGTGCGCCATTTTCTTGGTCCGCCGCCGTGCGGGGCAATGCCTGCGACTTGCCTCCGCGTGTTGTTGTGCAGGGTCATTAGCATTAAGCTAATTCCCCCTCCCCCTCACAATGACAGTGGGCCCAAGGCCATTTAAATAAGCTAATTAACTGTTAGTTTAAACCACCCCTATTAATAGATTAATAAAAATGCGAGAGACTATGACATGTGGGCCCCAGGCCAGTAGATAGATTAGAAGTATATGAAAACCTATTTAAATAAATGACTCTATGACATGTGGGCCCAGTGCCTCTAATTAATCTGTGAATTAAAATAATTGGGGATTAACCCATGTGCCTATGACAGGCCTGGCCGACTGGTCAGGTTTGACCACTCTAATGTCCCTGTCTGGATAATGTTTCTTTTAATATTAAAAGAAATTCAAAAAATGTGGTAAAATGATTTAAATTGGGAAAATCAATATGTTTTAATCCGTAACTCCGATGAAAATATTATATATATCAAAGTTCATCAGAAAAATATCATGAAACCGAATACGCTACCCATACCCCCACCACCCCCTTCTAACCCAACGAACACGAGTCATTCCCCCTCCGGGTCGTTTGTCGAAAATCACCCGGAGCCGGTATTTCATCCCCAGATGAATTCCCGCTCCGAGCATAATATATTGTACTGCGTTAGAGCACCGATATCAATGCATATGTCTTGTCATGCTTCTATTTTTAATTATTTCTTTATAGTTACTGTTTCTTCCCCCCTTAATCTTCGGTAGACTCCGCTGCTGCCGCCGACTACACCGCTGCTAAGTACGACTACTGCATCGACGACCGTACCCCTACCGTCAAGCTTCCAAGCAAGCAGAGTCATTCTTTTCCCCAGATATCGCCTATCTTTTCCGTACATTTCTTGCACTAGGCATTGATACTGTTGCTGCTACGTTACAATCCTATTCAAAAGCATAGCCTGTCATTGTCACCCGTTGATGAACCTTCCTTTATCCTATGCTGCCTTATAAATATATATTATATTCAGTAGTGAGCCCTGCGCTTTGTTAGTCAACTAGGATTAGATAGCGGGTCGTGACCACTCAGGGGAGTGATGCGGATACAACTTATTACAACTGCACAGGTACGGTACAATGCAGACACCGGTTAAGGCCCCCTAGCTCGACTCTGCCGAGCCACCATCAAGTGTGAGCTATCAAGGAGTAATCCTTGTACTCCACTCGTTGCTGACTCTGTATAGCCGCTCTAGGTACCTGAGCAACGGTTTTCCTTAAAGCTAAGAGTCGGGCGACCCAATGGTGCCCGCGAGCGGTGTTGCGTCGGGACCGACAGGGAGGGTACGACCGACGTTACTGGCGTGCTTGGCCCCTACTCGTATCTCGCGAACCATGAAAAGTCGAGCTCTACCAAGAGCACACGCGAGACAAGGTAAGGAGACGGTTCACCTTGTTGGTAACCGCGTGCTTTGACGGGACGACAGGGCAGGCCCCGACGTTACTGGTGGTCCTTGTTGTTGTTCGTTGTCCGTTGTGTTTTTAGTCATACAGCGATAACGGTTGTCTGCGAGATAATAATAAAATTCTAAATGGTTCGGTGGATGACTTGAGAGGCCCGTTGGTCTGTACGCACTACCTTCACGTGGGAGGAGTTATGGGCTCCCCTGCGTCGTAGTTCATTCGAAAGCTCTTCAGACGTCAGCAGTATCACGGCCTGATTGCCGGGAAGTGGTGTGTCTTCTTCGTACATATGGTATATTTGGATTTGATTTTTTCTTCACTGTCCAGACTCGCACCGTGCAGGAGCGTGGAAGGGTGAGGGACCTAGACCCCTGAGCGCATAGGATATAGTTCGGCGGATGACCTCTCTGTTGAGCCTAGGATGGGTTGCGTTGTCGGGACCCGGGGTTTGCGTATGTAATTCCAGTCACAAATCAATCATATGGAGAGCCGAGAGCCGTACCCACTTGTCTAAGCAGACCAGGCCAAGCACAGAACACTCTCGGAAAGCATCGTACGTGAGGGGCATTCCATCCAGGCCGGATGATCAACTGAGATGGGTCTTCATCGTCCGCTCACAAGTCTAAATGATTATGGGTGTTGAAATCCCATACTCATAGACAAGTCGCCTCAACCATATTCTCAATTGAATTATAACACTTACATAAACAAATTCCAGCCCGATCACCTAGTCGGGATCTCGGGCGGGCTCAATCATACAACAAAGTGTGCCAAATGACAGAGTCACGAGCAATCGCATCGCGATGCCCCAAGCTGCGCACATCTAAGGGCCACCTGGTGTATAAAAGACCGCCGGCAAGAACACAACTAAGCTATCGAACCCCATACTAAGAAATGCATGTTATAATCATACACGCAACACACATGTCTAGTATGAACAGATGGCAATCCCAACATGAACTCTACAAACTCAGTCTTTATAACTTCTGCTAAACAGAGCAGACATAAGGGTTATATTACAAGCAGAGATCACATGGATGTGATCCAACATTACATCAAACATCAACGGAAGCAAATTATGTCTTAGTAAAGACAAGTTTAACAAATGGCTTAAGAAGCCTGAAAGAAAATACAACGACCCTCCAGAGGGCACAGACTACTGTCTAGAACTATACGACCTGGTCCACGTCGAGCTCGAGGTAGAGGCCACCATCAGGGTCAGTGGTCTCGTCTCTAAAACATAGAATAAGAAAACGTGAGTACAAAGTCGTACTCAGCAAGACTTACGTAGGAACTATACTAATCATGCACATGTATCAAGGAAAAGGGAGGTGGGGTTTCATTGCAGAAGTGCCAGCTTTGACTTGGCTAGTCCTGTACTACGAATACCAGAAAGAGGTAAGGACCGTACACGAGTCCAAGTAACAAGTCTCCAACCAATACACCTCGATGGTTACTTCCTCGACTTCCCCACGAGGAAGCACGCCATAGCACTCACACTTATCTTGGCAAGTTTTAAGAGTAACCGTTCAAGTTTTCTATGATCAAGTAAAGGTCTCCAAGTAGTCCATAACCGCGGACACGGCTATTCGAATAGTTCATTAACCCTGCAGGGGTGTACTGCTACACACACACCTCATCAGTTACAGCCTTGGGATGGACCCTTCAAGTGAGTACCGGCGAGGATGCTGCGAGGAAACTTCACTCACGGCACTATCTCTAGTCCTGGGGAGTCGCCTATTTGAGTTGGGACCACGATCGGAATCCTGCCGATTTTTCCGATGCGGACTCAAACGTTGTGTGACCGCCGTCAAGCTCAATTCGATCATGATCACTTGATTCAACGTTCCCACCACCTACGCCAACCACTTACCTTGGTTGTTCCACCTGCTTGAGATCGTTAAAGGGAGAACTACTTGCGACTCCTGGACTGGTCCGGGGTGAGGTACTAGGCCAAGAGGGGTCAGTGGGCCAAATGTGTGGTCGTACTCTTAGTCTTGGATAACAACACAAGAACTCGGGCTTAAGGCAGTGTTCAATGAGACAACCCACTTTGTACTCCTACACAGCCTCTCATCGTTCACCTTGTTTAGGGTAGATTCACCAACACGTTTCCACCATCATTCCAATGATCACTACCATCCCGACTCACATCAAAGTAGCCTCATTGTAAACTCTAAGCATGCAACAAGCTGTAACAATTGCAGGGGCCACATGATATCAACCAACTCCTACATCTGCTAGGATTGTGGTTTTCTTACTACTGTGACAAAATGATAGGTCATGCAAAGGAATGGGTTCAACTAGCGGTAGAACGTATCATGGAGAAAGAGAAGGGAACTTGGATTTTATCGACATGATCAAAGAAGGGGTGCTTGCCTTGCTGACGATCACGAGGTACTGTACTTCTGACGTGAGGTTGAACTCGTCTCCGAGATCAACTCTACCGAGAAGAAGCAATCACCGAAGCACTGGAAGTAAAGCACAATCAATGAACTACAATGCTCAAGCAATATGCAAAACATATCATGGAAAGGTACTCATGTGACTTAGGTTTAATTTGCAACATGTTAATTGAAGTTGATTTGAAAAGTAAATTCAAATTCAAACTCCAAATGTATTCAAATTGGTCCAAGTTGCATTTGCTAAAGTTTGTTCATTGTAAACCATGTGATCATGTATGTGAAATGCTTCTGAAGTGTAGGTGATCATATTAGCATTGCAAGGGTTCAAGTTCAAATGAGCATTGCATTTTATTTGATTTAACCCAAATGATCCATATAGAAAAATGCTACTGGTTCATCAAGATAACTTGTTCAAACATGTTTGAAAGTTTGATATTTGGATAGAGCATTTTATTCTGATCAATTTTCATATAAAAAAAATTCAATCTGAGTTACGGTTTAAAAGTTATTCAAATTCAAAGTTTTGGATATTTTCTGGAATTTCTGGATTAAAAATAATTGAAAAGGAATTACTGCATCAGCACTGCATCATGCTGACGTCAGCGGTTGACTTGTCAACTGACCAATGGGGCCCTCTGGTCAGTGACTGGGGCTAAATCCCGGTTTAATTAACCCCCTGGTTAATTAGAGGGGGGCCCTGGCCCACCTGTTAGCGAGAGGAGGGGGTGATTAGCGAGCGGATTAGGGGGCTAATGGCTAGGGCTGTCGTCGGCTAGCCGCCGGCGCCACTGGCCACGGCGGAGGCGCGCCGGAGCTGCACGTGGGCAGCCAAGAAGTGCACCAGGACGTAGCCCGCGTCCTCCCGCATCTTGTGATGCACGAGGGGGACCTCGAGGAGGTCCCGGGCCACGGCGGCGACGAACCCGCGGCGGCCGGAGCTGCTCTCCACGGCGGGACATCGAGGCACGGTGCAGGGAGGAGAAAGGGGAGGGGGGATCGACGCGCAGGGCTCACCGGAGCTCGAAGAGAGGCACGGAGGGGGCTGGGGAGGATCTGGCGTAGTGGAATTGCTCGCCGGATCTTGCGGTGGACGGCGGCGGAAGCTGGAAGCAGGCGTCGTCCAGGGGCTCCTTTGCTCGAATTGATGCAGCGGCTCGATGAAGTTGAGGGTGGGGGCTCGCATGGACACGAAGGCGGAGCCCCTCGTCATCGTTGGCCACGGCTTCGCATGACGGTGACCGGCGGGAAGCTCTCGGGGAGGCTCTGAATTGGAAGAACGGGAGGGGGATACGGGCCTGAGAGAGGGGAAAGACTCGGGGGAGCTTCCAGGCGTCCACGGGGAGGGGTTAGGGGCCAGGGGGCCGCCACGGCGAAGCAGGAGGTGGCCGGCGTGCTGCGGCATGCACGCCATGCAGAGGCGTGCTCTGCTGGCTAGGGGAAGAAGACGCCCCTGCCCTTGGTGGGCTGTGCCGCTGGCTGGGCCAAGTGGCCAAGGATGTAAGTGGGCTCTGCCCTTTTCTGTTTTCTCTCTTTTTATTTCTTTTTCTGTTTAATTTGTTTGCCCTAAAAATAAATACTAGGGCATTTTATAAAAACTCCCAAATATTTTTATAAAACCTAGGTGACTCATTATTAGTCAACCCCAAGTTTTGGGAATTTTTGAAATTCAAATTATTTGAATTTCAATTCAAATAGACAATTGGTTTAATTTCCAAGCCACTCTTTGGATTTTTGAAAAATCTATGACCATGGGATTAATCCCAAATCAGTTTTAAAATAATCACACTCATTTTTAAGACTTTTCAACACATCCAAAAGAATTTTGGAAAAAGATTTATTTCTGGCCTTTTTATTTAATTCATTTAGGGCTTTTCTTTTCCCCATTTATTTTTCTTTTGCAAAAAATTTCATGATGCAAAAATGCAAGCTTAGAAAAGCACAAACCTAAATTAGGGTTCTGACATGCGTCATGTCGGATAGTTTTGATGGAGCGTTACCTAACAAGGTGCCCGCCACCATGAAGATCCGAGCATGCAGGCTGAACAGTAGTGCACCCCTGCAGGGTGTTTAATCTATTCAAATAGCCATGTCCATGGCAACAGGACGCTTTATGCTCAATCTGGATCTTACCACTACAATCTACTACTATTAAACTGTATGGTTCCGGGTCTTATTCCTCGCAGGGAAGTCGAGGAAGGGAACTCAGAGGAATTGTTAATTGTTAATTATTACAACTTACTATTATACAATGATGCAGCAACTTCTGTTGCATTGTTACTTTGGCTGTTCTCTTCTTGTGCTGCAAGACTCATCGGAAGATGCTAGTCTTCGATAGGCCTAGCTCCTTATCGTTATTCTGAATTTTACCTTGCAGTCCACTATATACAGACTCCCCTAACATTTGATACAAATGCATAAATGCTTAGTAGCGAACGTAAGACTCGGGGGTATTTTCGTAGGAAAGTCACGGCAGATGTCCGAAGAGTCGAACTTAACATGGGACCTTTGTTGCGACGCGATTTCATGGAGAGAGTCAACATTGATAAGAGACTCGGCGATTTACCCAGGTTTTTTCCCCTCTTTTCTCGAGGTAAAAGCCTACTCCTGCTTCCTCTTATTATGAGTTCCGACTCTCGAAAGAAGAGTTGGTTTGATCGATTACAAGGGAGTCGGTCGTAAACTTAGTCTGAATGAGATCTAGGTTACGCCGACAAGTGTCTAGTCCTATCTTAGGCTAAGATTGTTGTCTAGCCCTGGATCCCACGGACCTCAGCTTATAAAGGCGTCGGGTGCCGGGATTCCGCGAGTCCGACTCCAACACGAGGTGGAGTCCTATTCTATTTACAAATACGCTATGTGCTATACAAGGTAAGTCGAACTCCTTCTACGACTTCGATCTTCTTTCCTTGCGAAACCGACCTTGGGCCGTGTCTTCTCTCGTGGGCCTTCCGTAGGTGAGTCGGCCCATAGACCTAATGTCGGGTCATAGGCTTGGTCTATCCCCCTGACATTAGCCCACAGGATTGGTGTGATGCTTCAGTCTTCACGTCAATCTTTTTGCCTTCATCTTGGTGGCTGACCCTCCAATGGGGCAGACCGACTCTCATACTCTTTTGAAAGATTATCGGAATTGGTTTCAATCATGTCATTTCTGCTTCATTGTAACACCCTCACTGTCAGTGAACAGTAATCAGGGCTACTGTTCATCTCTACTGTTCAAAACTTTTGTTTGATCAACTGGTTCAGTTCCAATTCAAATTCTCCTTTGATATTGTTGCAAACAAATATGAACCATGGGCCATGATCATCATTGGCCAACTAAAGTCCAGGCCATTTGAATTGAAGTTCAAACAAACCCCTAAGTGCCTTTTGATGAATATTAAAAATATGGTGACAATAAAATCTTTTCCAAAAATCTTGGAACCACTTTTATAAAATCCCCAAATAATCATGGGACCATGGCAATGTGGTCATGGGTATTTATTGTTCTATCAAATAAATTGAAACAATTAAAATAGTAGCTTGTTTATTCCATTTTAATCATTTAATATTTAATTAAAATATTAAAGGATTTTACTTGTGCCCAAGACATTTTGTGGCACTGGCTTATAGTGCAACAATAATTTTGGAGCATCTTTCATGCTTAACAAAAATGTCTAAGTATTTAAATTAAATACAAAGAAGAAATCACAGAAAAGAAAAATATAAAAAGAAAATAGGAAATCCTAACCTACACCCAGGGCGAAGCCCACCACCACCCTGACCCACTCTTTTCCCCTGGGCCCAGCCCACCCGGCGCCCTCCTCCTTCCTCCTGTTCATGTGGGGTGCGTGGAGGGCATCCCCTGGCGGAGCACGCCGAGCTGCCGTGGCAACCATCCGGCCGCACCCCGGCGGGAATAAGAGGCCGCCACCCCTCTTACGAACCCTAGACCCTCCACCTCCATTCCCCTTCGCGCCCCTCTCTGGATCGAGCCGCGCCCAGCGGATCCGCCGCCACCTCCATTGTCTCCTTCCTCTCTGGCAGCTCCACGCCGTCTCCCCGGCCACCGCGTCGGCACGCCTCCTCGAGCTGCGCCGCCACCTCACCGGCCCTCCCCTCGAGCGCCCCCCGCGACCCCCCTCCCTCCTATGAGCGCCTCCCCTGTTTCCCCTTCCCCCCCCTCCTTAAGCCGCCGGTCGCCGCCGTCCATGGCTGTCGTGGCCACACCGCCCTGCACCCCTGACGGCAGCTGCTGCGTGCGCTGTTGCTGCGACTGCCGGCCGCCTCCGCCCGGCCGCGCCATCCTCCCTAGCCACGTGCGCCCCACGCCGTATGGCCGGGCCTCGAGCACCTCCGTGGATGCGTGCCCCTGCCTGCGGGTAGACGCAACCCCCGCCGGCGAGGCCGGGCTGGAAGAGCCCCTCACCGCCGTCTTCCCTGTGGCTCGCCACCGTGCTAGGCTCGCCGCTGGCTAGTGCGGTGTGTGCACGGCCGTGGGCTAACTGCCCTGTTAATCGGCCTTCTAATTCCTGTGGTTAAGATAATGTAATACCCCCCTGTGACACTTACACATGGCCCCCACCGCTTAATTGATGTTTAAAGACAAAGATAATCCCTGTTAAAGTGATGAGTGTATGACAGGTGGGCCCTTTTACTATTTTGATAAATAAAATGGATTTTATTAAATAACAAGTGACTTACATATGGGACCCACATGCCAGGGTTGACCAGTCAAAGCACCTAGCCTATGACAGTGTGGCCCCACCTGTCAGTTGACCAAGTCAACATGGATTTTCTGGATAATGTTATTTATATAATAAAAGTTATAAAAAAATTGATTTAAATGATTTAAACTTTGAAGTTAAATATCTTTTAAACCGTAAATCGGATTCAAAAACTTTATACACAAAAATTTATCAGAAAAATATAAAGAATACGGATACGCTATCCGTATGTCTACCCACCCCCCTAACACACCGATCATCGACATTTCCCCCTCCGGGCTGTCTGTCGATAATTCCCGGTAACGGTAAAAACCTGCCGGATGAATTTATTTCGAACACGAAAGTTGTTCGGAATAGTTCAACTAACCCGGATACACCCCCCTTATCTTTGTTGGATGTCCA
Source organism: Bromus sterilis (assembly GCA_950022295.1). Lineage (NCBI taxonomy): Eukaryota > Viridiplantae > Streptophyta > Magnoliopsida > Poales > Poaceae > Bromus > Bromus sterilis. Next base: position 148,093,407 of record OX465596.1, on the reverse strand, counting down.
CGACACCTCTGGCATGAAACTTTCCCCTCCGGACACCCTGTCCGGTAATCACCCGGAGCCGGTAGTTCATCCCTGGATGAATTCCCGCTTCGAGCTTAATGCATCGTACTGCGTTAGAACACCGTTAACATTTCATCTGTCATGTCATGCATATGTTTGTATATTATTTCCGTGTATTTACTGTTTCCTCCCCCCTTAATCTCCGGTAGACCCCGCCGCTACCGCCGACTACACCGCTGCCGGGTACGACTACTTCGTCGACGACCCTGCCCCTACCGTCGAGCTTCCAGGCAAGCAGAGCCATTCTCTTCCCCAGATATCGCCTACCTCTTCCGTACTTTCTTGCACTATGCATTGTTACTCCTGCTGCTACGATTACAATCCTATTCAATTGCATAGCCTGATTTTGTCGCCCCTTGATGTACCTTTCTTATCCTATGCTGCCTGTTATAATTATGCATATATTCAGCAGTGAACCCTGCGCATTGTTAGTTAGGACTAGATAGCGGGCTGTGATCACTCAGGGGGGTGAACACGGATACAATATATACAACTGCACAGGTACGGAACAAAGCGAACACCGCCAAAGGCCCCTATCTGGGTTATGCCTAGACACCTCAAGTGTGAGCTATCCAGGAGTAATCCTTGTACTCCACTCGAGGCTGACTTTGTCTTGCCGCCATAGGGTCCTGGACAACGGTTGTCCTTAAGGTAAGAAGTCGGGCGACCCAACGGTGCCCGCGAGCGGTATATTGTCGGGAATGACAGGGAGGGTACGACCGACGTTACTGGCGTGCTTGGCCCCTGCTCGTATCTCGCGAGGGTTACCAAACCACGCAAAAGTCGAGCTCTACCAAGAGCACACGTGAGACAAGGTAAGGAGACGGTTCACCTTGTCGGTAACCGCGCGCTTTGACGGGACGATAGGGCAGGCCCCGACGTTACCGGTGGGCCTTGTTGTTGTTCGTTGTCCGTGGTGTTGTTAGTCAGACAGCGATAACGGTTGTCTGCGAGATAATATTAAAATGCTAAATGGTACGGCGGATGACTTGAGAGACCTGTTGGTCTGTACGCACTACCTACACGTGGGATTACGGTGTGGGCCCTCCGCGTCGTAGTTTGTCCGAAAGCTCTTCAGACGTCAGCAGTACCACGGGCTGATAGCCGGGAAGCGGTCTTGTCTTATTTGCGGCAGCAGGTGTGTTTGGATTTGCTTTTTCTTCACAGGGCAATCTCGTACCGTGCAGGAGCGTGCAAGGGTGAGGGACGTAGACCCCTTGGCGCATAGGATATAGTCTGGCGGATGGCCTCTCTGCTGAGCCTAGGATGGGCTGCGATGTGTCGGATAGCCTCGGTGGGGCGTTCCCTAACAAGGTTCACGCCACCCTGGAGATCCGAGCGTGCAGGCTGAACAGTAGTGCACCCCTGCAGGGAGTTTAATCTATTCGAATAGCCGTGTCCACGGTAACAGGATGCTTTATGCTAAAGCTGGATCTTACCACTACAAACTATTACTATTAAACTGTATTGTTCCGGGTTTTCTTCCTCGCATGGGAGTCGGGGAGGGGAACTCAGAGGCATTAGTATTATTAATCATTACAACTTATATTATACAATGTTGCAGCAACTTCTGCTTCGTTGTTACTTTATTGCTTTATATGAACTGTTGGTTGTTTCTCTTCTCATGCTGCAAGACAACGTTGGAAGATGCTAGTCTTCGATAGGCCTAGCTTCTTACCCTTATTCTGATTTCTATCTTGCAGTCCACTATATACAGCCTCCCCTTTCTGTTGATACAAATGCATAATGCTTAGTAGCGGACGTAAGACTCGCGGGTATACTAGATACTCACCTTTGCTTTATTTCCCCTTTTATGTTTTGCCTGATCGGCCGCTGCAGTCGACGTTGGAGCCCAGGAGCAGGAGTACCCCGGAGGCGGATACTACTACGTCGAGACCCCCGCTGACCAGGACCAGGAGTAGTTTCAGAGGCTCCCAGGAAGGAGGCCTGGCCTTTTAGATCTGTATCTCTGATGTTATTTGTGCCAGCCTTCTTAAGGCAAAACTTGACTAACTATGTCTGTACTCAGATATTATGGTTTGTATAACTTATGTATTCGGGTCCGCGTGAACCCCCTTTATTGTAACATATTGGTTTATCCTTTTGTGTTTAGTGTTGTGCTGTGATATTCTCACCGTGGCACCCCAATCTCAGCCGTGTCCCTGTGTGTATGATTACTGTACACGGATTGATTTTGGGGGCGTTACAAGTTGGTATCAGAGCCGACTTCCTGTAGGAAGCCACCCAACCACTACCTGGTCGAAGTTGAGTCTAGACTTTGAAAAACTATTTTTCTAACTTAATGTTTGGTTACGGGCCCACATCGATGTCACTACGTGTGATATCTATGGTATTAGGATCCTTTTCTCCTTACCTATGCTCTGGGAATCTGCTCTCTTATCCTTGCTGGTAAGTTTTACAAACGCTGACATTAGGATCACGTTCTCTTGATTCCACCCGGCGTTTTGGTGCTTCCCCATTGATTGAGTCGTGTTGCAGGAGTTCTACCCCAGGTCCCGGACCGCGGATCCCATTCTCATTCTGGGCAGGCCGCGCGTCCTCTGGCATTAACTGCTGTGGCCAACAGTTTTCTTGCGGCGTGATTGACATAGTGGAATCTATGTCGCGTCGTGTAATCCTTACCGCGGTCTGCGCGCTGCCTAGTGTGTCATTTTTCCTTAATTTCTACGACGTTACGCTGCCCGATTTTCGATTGATTCTATGTGTGGATGTGTATTTCTTATATGACTACTCCTATATATCCGCGTCTCCTCTTTGTTGTCGCTTTACCTATTACTCGTTTCCAGTATCTCGATAAATGTTCATCGCTGAAATACCCCTGTTAAATTCTAGCAGGATGGCTGGTCGTGGTGGTCGTGGTCGTGGTCGTGGTACCAACGATCCACCCCCGCCGCCGGACTACATGGCCGCGATGATGCAGCAGTTTCAGATGAACCAAGTGTTTATGCAAGGAGTCATAGATCAGCTCCAGAACCAGAACCAGAACCAGCACCAGAACCAACCGCCTGTGGTTACTCTGCGGGATTTCATGCGTCTCAATCCCCCTCTCTTCCACCAACCTGAACATCCGCTGTATGCCGATGATTGGCTCCGTGACATCAACCGTCAGTTGGGATTCGCTAAAGTGAGCGCTGCTGATTATGTCAACTTCGCGTCCTATTTCCTGCGTGGTCCCGCTGCTCAGTGGTGGGACACCTACAAGGGCTCGCTAGTTGAAGGGACTGTCGTCACCTGGAATGACTTCAAGACTGCTTTCCGCGCTCGTTATGTCCCCTAGGAAATTATGAACCGTATGAAGGACGAGTTCCGCAACCTCGTTCAGGGCAACAAAACTGTCGAGGCTTACCAGAGGGAATTCCTCCTCCTCTCCCGCTATGCTGCAAGTGACCTCCCCAATGATGCAAGTAGCCAAGAGAAGTTCCGTGAGGGGCTCAACCCAGATCTCCAGCTTGCACTGGCTTTGCACGCCTTCCCCGACTTCGCCACCATGGTGAACCAAACTATCACTCTCGAGACCGCTCAGCTTAAGTTTGGTGGTTCGCCGAAGCGCCCCCGTGATGCTGGCTCATCTTCGGGCACAACACAGAAGCAACGCGTTTGGCTTCCACACAGTGTGTATCGTCCACCTGCCCCGGCACCAAGGCCGTCGTATGTTGCACCTTGTCTGCCTCCGCCCCCGCTGAGATAGCCGAAGACTGAGACTGCACCCCTCCGTCCTCAAGATGGCCTGTGTTTCAAGTGCCGTCAGCCAGGCCATATTTCCAGAGACTGCCCTCAGCGACAAAATCAACTGGTAGTTCACCCTGCTGGCCGCGGAAATGATCGTGGCAACAATGGGACCCTCAACTATAATACTGGGTCAAATCCTCATGCTCGTGGTCATGCTTACAACATTGATGTTGAAGCATCTCAGGAACAACCCGCTACTGTGATGGGTACACTCCTCGTTAACTCAATACCTGCTACCGTTTTATTTGATACAGGAGCATCGCATTCATTTATGTCTGGAGCATTTGCTTCTAAGCATGGCATTTACCACGAAAATATGCATACCCCCTTAATAGTCCGGACTCCCGGTACCCAGTGTCGTGTCGACATGGTTGCACCTAACCTCACTTTCGAGATCGAAAGATTTGAGTTCATGGTTTCTCCACACATTCTGAAAACCTCCACCATCGACCTTATCCTTGGCATGGATTGGCTGAAAACCCACAATGCCGCACTTTATTGTGGCACCAAGGTCATCCAACTTTTTCATCCTTCTGGCGCAATTTTGATTCATACCGCCATTGTGTCGATGAATGCCGAAGCTCGTATATATGCTCTAAATGCCTTGAATGTCGCACCTCTCGAAGGGATTGAGAAAGTCCCAATCGTTTGTGATTTTACCGACGTATTCCCAGAAGAACTGTCGGGGATACCCCCGATTAGAGAAGTTGAATTCGTCATCGACTTGAAGCCTGGCACCGTCCCTATTGCCAAGCGCCCATATAAGATGCCACCTCACCACCTCCTTGAATTGAAGAAGGAGATCGACACGTCCCTCGAGAAAGGCTTCATCCGTCCAAGTTCCTTTGCTTGGGGAGCACCTTCTCTCTTTGTCAAGAAGAGTGATGGCACGAACCGTTTGGTCCAAGATTACCGACCTATCAACCAAGCCACGATACAGAACAAGTACCCCCTCCCTCGGATCAATGATCTTTATGATCAACTTGCTGGATCCACGGTGTTTTCAAAACTCGACTTAAGGTTGGGTTACCATCAGATCCGGGTCCGTGATGAGGACATCCCGAAGACCGCATTCATTACTCGCTATGGTTCATATGAGTACACTGTCATGTCCTTTGGCTTGACGAATGCCCCATCCACTTTCTCCAGATTGATGAACTTTATATTCATGGAATATCTCGACAAGTTTTTCGTGGTTTATCTGGATGATATATTGATTTACTCCAAGACCGATGCCGAACATGCTGAACATCTTCGTCTTATACTGGAAAAGCTTCGAGAACACAAACTCTATGCTAAGTACTCTAAGTGTGAGTTCTGGCTTCCCGAAGTAACCTACCTTGGTCATGTGATTTCCAAGGATGGCGTTGCCGTCAACCCCGAACGTATCCAGGCTATTCTTGACTGGACTCCGCCCAGGACTGTCAAGCAAGTCCGAAGTTTCCTCAGCCTTGCCAGCTATTGCCGCCGTTTTGTTGAGAATTTCTCCAAGATTGCCAACCCTCTGACTAATCTGCTTCACAAAGGCGTCAAGTTTAAGTGGACTGATAAATGTCAAGAAAGTTTTCAAGCTCTGAAGGACAAGCTCACTTCACCCCCGGTGCTTGCTCCTCCTGATACTCAGAAGGACTTCGTGATTTATTGCGACGCGTCTCGTCAAGGATTAGGCTGTGTCCTAATGCAAGAGCGCAAAGTGATTGCTTATGGCTCTCGTCAGTTGCGTGCTCACGGAGAAAACTATCCAACTCATGATCTCGAATTGGCAGCGGTAATTTATGCATTGAAGTTGTGGCAACATTACCTCGTGGGTAACCGTTGCGAGATCTACACTAACCACCAAAGCCTAAAGTGCCTATTCACCCAACCAGACCTGAATCTCCGCCAGCAGAGATGGCTCGAGAAAATAGCCGACTACAACATGGGAATTTCTTACACCCCTGGCAAAGCTAATTTGGTGGCCGATGCCTTAAGCCGCAAAGCCTATTGTAGTGAACTGGAAGTTCAAGTAGAGCAGCCACGTCTATATGAAGAGATCCGCAAGCTGAACATCGAAATTGTTCCGCAGGGATATGTGAACTCCCTGGTGGTCCAACCAGACCTCGACACCCGCATAAAGACGGTACAACATTATGACTCTAACATTTGGAAGATTAAGCGTCGTGTCGCCAGCGGAGAACCCTCATTCTTCACTATTGATGCAAATGATGATAATGTGGTGTACTTCAGGGGTCGTTTAGTGGTTCCGGTAGCCAAGGCCAACCTGAATTATGCCCCTGATGTCGTGAAAGAAGCTCCTGATACACCTTTGTCGATTCACCCTGGTAGTACCAAGATGTACCAAGACATTCGTCAGCGGTACTGGTGGTCCAACATGAAACAAGACATTGCTCGTTATGTTGATGAGTGTGACGTTTGTCGTCGGGTGAAAGCCGAACATCAAAGACCTGCTGGTGCTCTGCAACCACTCTCTATTCCTGAATGGAAATGGGACAAGATTGAAATGGACTTCGTCACCGGTTTTCCGCGATCACAGAAGGGTCATGATGCCATCTTTGTCGTCATCGACCGATTCTCCAAAGTTGCCCACTTTCTTCCAGTCAAGGAGACGATCTCTGCTAGTCAGTTGGCAGACTTGTATGTTTCCAGAATTGTTTCCCTCCATGGTATTCTGTTGGAGATCAGTTCCGACCGAGGCAGCATTTTCACCTCGAAGTTCTGGGATAGATTCCAAGAAGTTATGGGCACTCACCTAAATTTTAGCACCGTTTATCACCCCCAGTCGCAAGGACAAGTCGAACGCATGAATCAAGTGCTTGAAGACATGCTTCGAGCTTGTGTCATTTCATTCGGTAAGAAATGGGAGGAATCCCTTCCATTTGCTGAATTCTCGTACAACAATAGCTATCAGGCTAGTCTGAAGATGGCACCCTTTGAAGTTCTCTATGGACGTAAGTGTCGAACCCCTCTGAATTGGTCAGAAACTGGGGAACGAACCCTCATTGGTCCGAACATTATACAGCACACCGAGGATCAGGTTCGCGTTATCCGTGAACACCTGAAAGCTGCTCAGTCCCGCCAGAAGAGCAACTATGATCGCAAGCTCAAAGAAATGGTCTATCAACCTGGCGAATACGCGTACCTCCGTGTCACTCCAATGAGAGGCACTCATCGTTTCGGAATCAAAGGCAAGTTAGCTCCTCGCTACATTGGCCCGTTCCGTATCCTTTCCAGGAGTGGACCAGTGGCATACCGATTGGAATTGCCGCCGAACCTCTCTCAAATCCAGGACGTATTACACCTGTCGCAACTCCGACGCTGCTTCAAAGACCCTATTCGTGAAGTGGAGCATGATATGATCGAGCTGCAACAGGACTTGACTTATCAAGAACATCCAAGCCGCATTCTTGATCAGTCTGAACGCAAAACCGCAACAAGACAACGAAGTTTCTCAAAGTTTAGTGGTCAAATCATTCTGAAGATGAAGCCACTTGGGAACGCGAAGATCGTCTTCGTGAGGAATACCCCGATCTTTTCCCCTCTACCGCCTAAGTTCTCGGGACGACAATTCTTGTAGTGGGGGAGATTTGTAACACCCTCACTATCAGTGAACAGTAATCAGGGTTACTGTTCATCTCTACTGTTCAAAACTTTTGTTTGATCAACTGGTTCAGTTCAAATTCAAATTCTTCTTTGATATTGTTGCAAACAAATATGAACCATGGGCCATGATCATCATTGGCCAACTAAAGTCCAGGCCATTTGAATTGAAATTCAAACAAACCCCTAAGTGCCTTTTGATGAATATTAAAAATATGGTGACAATAAAATCTTTTCCAAAAATCTTGGAACCACTTTTATAAAATCCCCAAATAATCATGGGACCATGGCAATGTGGTCACGGGTATTTATTGTGCTATCAAATAAATTGAAACAATTAAAATAGTAGCTTGTTTATTAAATTTTAATCATTTAATATTTAATTAAAATATTAAAGGATTTTATTTGTGCCCAAGACATTTTGTGGCACAGGCTTATAGTGCAACAATAATTTTGGAGCATCTTTCATGCTTAACAAAAATGTCTAAGTATTTAAATTAAATACAAAGAATAAATCACAGAAAAGAAAAATATAAAAAGAAAATAGGAAATCCTAACCTACACCCAGGCCGAAGCCCACCACCACCCTGGCCCACTCTTTTCCCCTGGTCCCAGCCCACCCAGCGCCCTCCTCCTTCCTCCTGTTCATGGGGGGTGCGTGGAGGGCATCCCCCGGCGGAGCACGCCGAGCTGCCGTGGCAACCATCCGGCCGCACCCCGGCGGGAATAAGAGGCCTCCACCCCTCTTACGAACCCTAGACCTTCCTCCTCCATTCCCCTTCGCGCCCCTCTCTGGATCGAGCCGCGCCCAGCGGATCCGCCGCCACCTCCACTGTCTCCTTCTTCGCCGACAGCTCCACGCTGTCGCCCCGACCACCGCGTCGGCATGCCTCCTCGGCTCCTCGAGCTGCGCCGCCACCTCGCCGGCCCTCCCCTCGAGCGCCCCCCGCGAACCCCCCCCCCCTCCTCTGAGCGCCTCCCCTGTTTCCCCTTTCGCCTCCCCCCCCTCCTTAAGCCGCCGGTCGCCGCCGTCCATGGCTGTCGTGGCCACGCCGCCCTGCACCCCTGACGGCAGCTGCTGCGTGCGCTGTTGCTGCTGGTGCTACGACTGCCGGCCGCCTCCGCCCGGCCGGGCCAACCTCCCTAGCCGCGTGCGCCCCACGCCGTATGGCCGGGCCTCGAGCACCTCCGTGGATGCGTGCCCCTGCCTGCGGGTAGCCGCAACCCCCGCCGGCGAGGCCGGGCTGGAAGAGCCCCTCACCGCCGTCTCCCCTGTGGCTCGCCACCGTGCCAGGCTCGCCGCCGGCGAGTGCGGTGTGTTCACGGCCGTGGGCTAACCGCCCTGTTAATCGGCCTTCTAATTCCTGTGGTTAAGATAATGTAATACCCCCCTGTGACACTTACACATGGCCCCCACCGCTTAATTGATGTTTAAAGACAAAGATAATCCCTGTTAAAGTGATGAGTGTATGACAGGTGGGCCCTTTTACTATTTTGATAAATAAAATGGATTTTATTAAATAACCAGTGACTTACATATGGGACCCACATGCCAGGGTTGACCAGTCAAAGCACCTAGCCTATGACAGTGTGGCCCCACCTGTCAGTTGACCAAGTCAACATGGCTTTTCTGGATAATGTTATTTATATAATAAAAGTTATAAAAAATTGATTTAAATGATTTAAACTTTGAAGTTAAATATCTTTTAAACCGTAAATCGGATTCAAAAACTTTATACACAAAAATTTATCAGAAAAATATAAAGAATACGGATACGCTATCCGTATGTCTACCCCACCCCCCTACCACACCGATCATCGACATTTCCCCCTCCGGGCTGTCTGTCGATAATTCCGGGTACCGGTAAAAACCTGCCGGATGAATTTATTTCGAACACGAAAGTTGTTCGGAATAGTTCAATTAACACGGATACACCCCCCTTATCTTTGTCGGATGTCCACGACACCTCTGGCATGAAACTTTCCCCTCCGGACACCCTGTCCGATAATCACCCGGAGCCAGTAGTTCATCCCCGGATGAATTCCCGCTTCGAGCTTAATGCATCGTGCTGCGTTAGAACACCGTTAACATTTCATCTGTTATGTAATGCATATGTTTGTATATTATTGCCGTGTATTTACTGTTTCCTCCCCCCTTAATCTCCGGTTGACCCCGCCGCTACCGCCGACTACACAACTGCCGGGTACGACTACTTCGTCGACGACCCTGCCCCTACCGTCGAGCTTCCAGGCAAGCAGAGCCATTCTCTTCCCCAGGTATCGCCTACCTTTTCCGTACTTTCTTGCACTAGGAATTGTTACTGCTGCTGCTACGATTACAATCCTATTCAATTGCCTAGCCTGATTTTGTCGCCCCTTGATGTACCTTTCTTATCCTATGCTGCCTGTTATAATTATGCATATATTCAGCAGTGAACCCTGCGCATTGTTAGTTAGGACTAGATAGCGGGCCGTGATCACTCAGGGGGGTGAACACGGATACAATATATACAACTGCACAGGTACGGAACAAAGCAGTCACCGCCAAAGGCCCCTATCTGGGTTATGCCTAGTCACCTCAAGTGTGAGCTATCCAGGAGTAATCCTTGTACTCCACTCGAGGCTGACTTTGTCTTGCCGCCATAGGGTCCTGGACAGCAGTTGTCCTTAAGGTAAGAAGTTGGGCGACCCAACGGTGCCCGCGAGCGGTATATTGTCGGGAACGACAGGGAGGGTACGACCGATGTTACTGGTGTGCTTGGCCCCTGCTCGTATCTCGCGAGAGTTACCAAACCATGCAAAAGTCGAGCTCTACCAAGAGCACAGGCGAGACAAGGTAAGGAGACGGTTCACCTTGTCGGTAACCGTGCGCTTTGACGGGACGACAGGGCAGGCCCCGACGTTACTGGTGGGCCTTGTTGCTGTTCGTTGTCCGTTGTGTTGTTAGTAAAACAGCGATAACGGTTGTCTGCGAGATAATATTAAAATACTAAATGGTTCGGCGGATGACTTGAGAGACCCATTGGTCTATACGCACTACCTACACGTGGGATTACGGTGTGGGCCCTCCGCGTCGTAGTTTGTCTGAAAGCTCTTCAGACGTCAGCAGTACCACGGGCTGATAGCCGGGAAGCGGTCTTGTCTTATTTGCTGCAGCAGGTGTGTTTTGATTTGCTTTTTCTTCACCGGCCAGTCTCGTAACGTGCAAGAGCGTGCAAGGGTGAGGGACCTAGACCCTTTGGCGCATAGGATATAGTCCGGCGGATGGCCTCTCTGCTGAGCCTAGGATGGGATGCGATGTGTCGGATAGCCTCGGTGGGGCGTTCCCTAACAAGGTTCACGCCACCCTGGAGATCCGAGCGTGCAGGCTAAACAGTAGTGCACCCCTGCAGGGAGTTTAATCTATTCGAATAGCCGTGTCCACGGTAACAGGACGCTTTATGCTGAAGCTGGATCTTACCACTACAAACTATTACTATTAAACTGTATGGTTCCGGGTTTTCTTCCTCGCATGGGAGTCGGGGAGGGGAACTCAGAGGCATTATTATTATTAATCATTACAACTTATATTATACATTGTTGCAGCAACTTCTGCTTCGTTGTTACTTTATTGCTTTATATGAACTGTTGGCTGTTTCTCTTCTCATGCTGCAAGACAACGTCGGAAGATGCTAGTCTTCGATAGGCCTAGCTTCTTACCCTTATTCTGATTTCTATCTTGCAGTCCACTATATACAGCCTCCCCTTTCCGTTGATACAAATGCATAATGCTTAGTAGCGGACGTAAGACTCGCGGGTATACTAGATACTCACCTTTGCTTTATTTCCCCTTTTATGTTTTGCCTGATCGGCCACTGCAGTCGACGTTGGAGCCCAGGAGCAGGAGTACCCCGGAGGCGGATACTACTACGTCGAGACGCCCGCTGACCAGGACCAGGAGTAGTTCCGGAGGCTCCCAGGCAGGAGACCTGACCTTTTCGATCTGTATCTCTGATGTTATTTGTGCTAGCCTTCTTAAGGCAAAACTTGACTAACTATGTCTGTACTCAGATATTATGGTTTGTATAACTTATGTATTCGGGTCCGCGTGAACCCCCTTTATTATAACATATTGGTTTATCCTTTTGTGTTTAGTTTTGTGCTGTGATATTCTCACCGTGGCACCCTAATCTCAGCCGTGGACCCTGCGTGTATGATTACTGTACACGGATTGATTTTGGGGGCGTTACATTCATTTTTTTGTCAAGGAATATCTTCTGACTTTTTAGTCAAAGATCCTATATTGCTTTTATGATTGCACTTCCTGAAGCGTCTGTTGGACGCATTGATTTTTGATGGGAATCGAGGAGTCTTTCCATAAATGTCACCTACCATGGTTAGTTTACCCATGTATTTATGGAATTGAATGATCTTCTCCTCGGTTTTGCTATAAATATCCTTTGGGTGGATTGTCTTTCAAGTTCCCCCATATTCTTCTTCCTGTTCTCCCTCTGCTAGTTTTCCCCCATGGCGACCAAGCTAGAAGCTCGTGATCCTTTGACAGTCAACGAGACTGGCCCAAGTGCAGGTGTTCGTGGTCGAGGCCGCGGTCGTGGTCGTGGATGTGAGCGAGGTCTTGAACGTGGTAGAGCTATGGGAAGAAGTGCTTGTGCGGCCTCTCCATCTGAATCTCCCCCTTCTTCTCCCTAGAGGGGTGAGTTCTTTGTTCATATCCAGACGATTTGTTGCTGGATCAAACTTCGTGAGTCTTTCACACAACTTGTGATTGATTCAAGGCCTTCCGGTCTTTGGCTTCGATCTGATGGATGTCCTCATGGACATGTTTGGGTGGCTACCAACTTTTCTAGCCACAAATCCATGTTCTTGGAGAAAGGATGGAAAAAATTTCTTCGTTCTAGAACATCTCAAGAGGCGACATCATTGTTTTTAGATACGATGGTGATGACACCTTATGGGCTAGAATCTTTGACTCGGATGGCGATCGAGCCTGCTGCATGGAGAGTTCTAGTAGCAGTGATGAAGAATTCTACAATAATGAAGAAGAAGTCCGGATCTCTTCAGCTGAAGATGAAGCCGACTCTGAAGATGATGACATAAGCTGTAGATTTTTCTTAGTAGTATTTTTCCGAGTCTAGCCTTTACATTTTTGTAATGTAAGGCTTCCTCTTTTGATGTAAGACTCGGTTGCTTGATGAATGAAAATTATAAATTTCCATCAAGTCATTAAGTCGGTTTTATTCCTGACTTTGAAATGATTTTTGCATGATGCATGAGAGCCGATATTTTATGATAGTGTCTGTATCTGTAGCCCCCTGAGTCGATTCAAAATATCTATGTATCGGTAATCGACTCATAGGATAGATCCACGTGTAGCCCCCATGAGATGGTGTACTTCACAAGAGTTGGTATGATTATTATGGCGTCGAGCCGAATCTTTGAAGAAGAAGTTTTCAAAGTGTTACTCCCCAAGAGTCGGTGTATACAACTGGGTGCTATACCGAGTCTTTGCTTGAGAAGAAAATTTTCGAAGTGTAGTCCCCAAGAGCCGGCATGAACATCATTGCGTCATGTCAAGCTTTGAGAATAGATTTTTTTAAGTGTAGTCCCCATGAGTCGGTATATGCACCTAAGTGCGTGTGCTGAGTCACATAGGTCTAACTTATATTTGTGAGAGAGAAAATTTGTAATTATGCATGATGCTATGAATGAAAGAATGTAATGTAAAGGCTAGTAGAAGTTGACTTAAACCTCATCTTCTCGTGTTGAGAGAGATTATTGGTTAGGAAAGTCGAAACATCTCTATAGAGCCGGCTTTCCAGTAATTAGCGTGACCGACTCTTAGGACTAAATTCGATAGATGGTTTTATGTAAACCTCGAAGTTTAGACCAACCGGTTGCGCGTTTGTCAAGGAAGTTCTAGACTGTATAGGCCGGTTGGCGTGGCCAAGTCATGTGTATGCCAGGATATCTTCGGTTCTTAAGAGTCGATGGAAGCCATCGGACCCCCCTTTTATCCCTTATCAAAACAAACACATGTGAAATTTTTACATGTCTATGCCCGCTCTTTCTGGTAGGAGTCGATGAGTATCATCAGGACCCCTCTTTCACCTTATCAAAGCAATATACATGCTCAGAGCCGGTAGAGGGTTGATCAAGCCCCCAGTTCTCTGAGAATTATGCGGTTTATGATGAAATATGATGCACTATTTATGAAAGACTTATGCAGTATGAAAATTTATTTTATGAATAAGTGTGGCGATAGTCGGTGCGACAAGGTCGAATTTATGGCGATAGCCTGTTTGCGACAAAAGTCGACTTTTAATTATGGCGATGGCCTAAATGCGATTTTAAGATTGACTTTATTATTTTGACTGAGAGTCGGTTGTGATGAAAATCGACTTTATTATGCAGAGGTAGCCAATTGCGACAAATGTCGACTTATATACATATATGGCGAAAGCCGGTGCGACGAGTGTCGACTTGATACATGTCAGATCCCTCTGTTAGGTATGTGCTAGGGTTAGCTAGTGCCTTTGCATCATGTCAAAATTTCAAGAAGAAATCTTGGAAATCAAATTCAAAATCAAAATGGGAGAAGGAACACCCCCCAGATGAATTAATTCAAAAGGCCAGATAAAAATCTTTTCCAAAAATTCATGTTAGAGTTTTGAAAAGTCTTATAAATGAGTGTGATCACATATCAAGTGATGTGGGACCCACCCCATGCTCATAGATTTTTCAAATATTCAAACAGTACCTTGGAATTAAAGAAATACCCCTTTTTGATTTAAAATTCAAATCATTTGAATTTTAAAAATGTTGAAAGTTTATGAGTGGCTAGTCTATATTATTATGAGGCCATGTAAAAGTTTTCAGCATTTAATAAAATGGTTTGGTATTTTTATCAGAGCCAAAAAAAATTACAGAAAAAGAAAGGAAAGATTAAACAGAGAGAAAAAGAAAGAAGGGCTTACCTTCAAAGAAGCCCAACTCATCCACAGCCGGCCCAGCCCACCTCCTCTTCCTTGTCGTCTTCCCCAACCAGCACGCAGGGAGCTGCGTGGCGGCCATGCCGTGGCCGCCGACGAGCCCCTGGCCACCTCCTACTTCCCCTCGCCACCTCTTCGCGTCTGGAGACGTCCCAGAGCCGTCCTGATCATTTCCCCCCCTCCTCTTCGTCTTCCTCCTCCTCCTGCGCCCGATTTCGTCGCCGTCCGAGGACTCGCCGGAACTCGCCACCGTGGAAGACGCGGCCAACGTGCGCTAGGGACCAGAAGAACTTGTCCATCAGCTTCGCCACCCTCGACTACGTCTCCCTGCAAGGAATCAAGATCCCGGAGCCCTTCTAGTCGTCGGAATCGTCACCGAAAGCTCGCCGGATCCGCTGCTCGTCGCCGTTCAATACTCCGTCCACGTTCCCTCACCGGCTCCGTCGACTACTTCGTCGAGTTCCCTGTAGCCTGGTGAGCGTTTCCCCTCAAGCCACGACTCCCTTCTCCTCCTCTAGCTCGAGCTGCCATGGACGCCGAGGTACCTCACCGCCGCGGTCGTCGTCGGCGAGCATCCGTGAAGCACACGTACCCAAGAGCATGTCCGACGTCTTCCCTGTGGTCTAACGCGTCAAACGAGCTCAAGATTGCTGGATTTGGAGCACCGTGGCGACGATTGCCTCCTCCCAGTGTTTCTGTGGCCGCCGGCGAGGTCACCGCCGTCGCTGGGGTCGTCCCTTGGACGCTGGCGTGCACCAGGAGACCTGCGAGAGCACGGGCTTCGCTCCCGTGGTCTCGGCGCTTCGTTTGGACCACGGGGACAGCAGATCCGCGCAGCGCCGCCGTGGCTAGGCCGCCGGCGTTTAGCCGCCGGTGGGTTAGCCTAACCCTGAGCCTAATCTAGCCCCTAATGACCCCCAGAGTCACTTATAGGTGGGCCCAAAACCCCTCTAATCTCTCTGTTAATTTAAATTAACAGGGATTTATCCCAGAGAGGCTGACAGCCCTGGCCCACTGGTCAGTTTGACCGGGGTCAAAACCCCCTACGTCATGCTGATGCAGTGCTGGCGCAATAAAAGCTTTTCTAATTAAAAAGAATTCCAAAAATTCCAGAAAATACCCCAAACTTTGGAAATTCATAGAAAATTCATATTTACTCCAAATTGGACAAATAATATATGAAAAATGATCAGGAGAAAATTATCTTTCCAAATATGCAACTTTCAACTCTGTTTGAGTTGAATTTAAAATGAGAACAGTAGCATATGTCATTTTCTTTATTTGAATTTAATTCAAATTCAAACCAAATGATCTTGCCACTTGGACCATGGTTTCAAGCTACAATTCAACCACACTTCAGAGGCATATCATACACATTTGAAGTTGTTTCAAAATACTCAAACTTTGTCAATTGCACCTTGACTAAATTGAATTCAAATGTGGAATTTGAATTTGCATTTCAAATGCAATATATTCCACTTAAATGGAATTGCCTCACACATCAAAACTTATACTTCAAGCTTTAACATTCAATCATGTGCTTGAGCATTGCATTCATATTAATTGCTACTTCGTGCTTTGTTTGTCGAGTAGAGGTGGAACTGGAGCAAGAGGTCACCCCCTTCGCTGAAGATCCAGAGCCCGAACCTCGTCAGCAAGGCAAGCAAACCCCCATTGATCATGTCGATAAAATCCCACTTCCCTCTCATGTCTCGCTTATGCATTGTTTAGGATGATCACCATGCTACGTTTCTACCGTATAGACGAACCCATTCCTTTGCATGACCTATCATTTTGTCACAGTAGTAAGCAAACCACAATCCTAGCAACTGTAGGAGTTGTTTGATATCATGTGTCCCCTGCAATGTTACTGCTTATTGCATGCTTAGTATGATACCATCTTATTACTGTGATGTGAGTCGGGATGGTAGTGATCATGTGGATGATGGTAGAAAAGTGTTGGTGAATCGACCTAATACAAGGTGAACAATGAGAGGCTGTGTAGGAGTACACGGTGGGTTGTCTCGTTGAACACCGCCCTAAGTCCGAGTTCTTGTGTGGTGATCCAAGATGAAGAGTACAACCACACATTGGGATCACTGACCCCTCTCAACCTATTAACTCATCCCTTTCGATGTCCAGATGTCGCAGTAGTTCGGAGTTCTGGTAGGCTTGTGGCCTGGATGCTAAGTGAGAGAACGGCTCACCCGAGACCGGCTTATGAACCACGCACACATCGCTTGGGTCCACTTCGGTAAACCGGCCGGGTTCACGATAGTGGTAGCCCACCCAAGTGGGCGGATTTCTTGGACTAGATAGGCTATGAGGTAACAGTTGTGGTGAGCATCCTCGCTGGCACCCCTTGAATGGTGTCGAGATCAAAGGAGGTAAATGATGATCATGTGTGTGTAGAGGTACACCCTTGCAAGGTTAACAAAACTATTCGAATAGCCGCGTCCGCGGTTATGGACTACTTGGAAAGCTTAGCTTGATTATTAGATAACTTGAACTGGATACTTCTAAAACACACCAAGATAAGTGTGAGTGCTATGGCGTGCCTTCTCGTGGGAAAGTCGAGGAAGGCACCATAGTGGTGTAATTGGTTGGTGAAAGTAGTGGACTCGTGTACGGTTCTTACCTCAAGTCTGGTACTCGTAGTTCAGGACTAGCCAAGTCAAAGCTGGCATTACTGCAAGTGAACCCCACCTCCCTTTACCTTGATACATGTGCATGAGTAGTATAGCTCCTATGTAAGTCTTGCTGAGTACGACTTTGTACTCACGTTTGCTTAATCTATGTTTTAGATGATGCCACTGACCCCGAAGGTGGCTTCTTCATCGAGCTGGACGACTGAAGTTAAACTAGTCTAGTCCCAGTCAGCAGACTGGTTCCCTCGTGGAGGGCTTTATGTTTGAATAAGGCTTCTTAAGCCAATTTGTTAAACTTGTCTGTACTCAGACATAATTTGCTTCCGCTTTATGTTGTAATGTTGGATCACATGTATGTGATCTCTGTGTGTACTCTATAAGAGTTATAAATAAAATGTACACTTTGTAGAGAATTGCAATGGTACTTGCTGTTCATACAAGGCATGTGTGCTGCGTGTATGTTTATAACATGCATGTCTTTGTATGGGTTTTCGAGACCTTAGTTGTGTTCTGGCTGGCGGTCCTTCATACACCAAGTGGCCCTTAGATGTGCGCAGCTTGGGGCATCGCGATGCGATTGTCCGAGACTCTGTCTCGTGCACACTTTGTGGTATGATCGAGCCCGCCCTAGACCCCGACTAAGTGATCGGGCTGGAGTAAGTCTATGTAAGAGTTTCGAGATAGTCGATAGTATGGTTGAGGCGACTTGTCTTTGAATATAGGGGTTCACCACCCATAGCATTAGACTTGTGTGCGGACGATGAGGACCCATCACAGTTGATCATCAGGCCTGGATGGGATGCCCCTCACGTACGATGCTTTCCGAGAATGTTCAGTGCTTGGCCTTGTCTGCTTAGACAAGTGGGTGCGGTTCTCGGCTCTCCATATGACTATGTCTTAACTGGACTTGCATACGCTAACACCGGGTCCCGACAGACTTGGTATCAGAGCAGGACTGACTGTAGGACTAGTAGCCTTGGCCGAAGTCGAGTCTAGCATTCTATAGTTATATAGTTACTCTGGGTATATAAGGGAACAACGTAAGGCTTCTTTTTCTCCTTACCCCCTTCGTTCTGAGTTCTGAGTCACCCTCATCTTATTCTACGGGAAGATAGGACTAGGCTCTCCTCTGTCTGATTAGCACATCTCGTTGATTGCTTCCTTATAGCCGTAGGAAAGTTGTGTCAGGTTTTCCTAGCATTGTTATAATGTTGATTTCTTACATCATAT
Source organism: Bromus sterilis (assembly GCA_950022295.1). Taxonomy (NCBI): domain Eukaryota; kingdom Viridiplantae; phylum Streptophyta; class Magnoliopsida; order Poales; family Poaceae; genus Bromus; species Bromus sterilis. The sequence goes on along the minus strand of OX465596.1, from coordinate 148,075,133 downwards.
TATATAAGTGTTGTTTTCATGATTGAAAGAAATTGTCATTTCTTACAATTACAGCCGTTATGCTATCCGAGTCATTCCAGGTTTATCTCATAATCTGATGCATTTGCAAACTCCTTTCTATTTCAGATGGCAGATCTTCCCCCTCGGCAGATTGTTCGTTTGACCAGGTGCCTCGGTGTGCGTGGCCATCCCGCCACGTTGATCGAGATGATGTCCTATGTGGGATATCGATGGTACCCTGAGTACACCATCGAGGAGCAGTTCCACGACTTCAACCAGACGCAATTCCACTGCATTGTCCGGATCTACTCGCACCACGTTGGAGTCACCCAGCCTATCCACTTTGGACATGGCATCGGCGTTACCGAGAACATGGCTGTGCAGGATGCTGCATATTCATGTATTACACTGCTGAGATAGGAGCACACCCTACTGAGAGAGACTTCTTTCCGCTATATCCCAGCTGCACTTCCAGGAGAAGAGGGATATTACACCGGACTCTACTCAGATCACTCTGCAGAGGATCCAGCACTCCAGGTGACTGCTAGGTTTGCTAGTGACAGAGATCGTGATGCACGCGCTCTCCGTTTTAAGCTCCACGCCACCCGTGTTCGTCTGTACCGAGAACTGACGCTCTTGGCACCCTTTGTGAGCGTGGGATCAGTTGAGTTTGATGCGATCTATCCAGTGAGGACCCAGATGCCTTCTCGAGTTGCTTGGCCCGAGATTGGAGGCATTTTTCCACCCCGTGGTCCTTTGCTTCCACCCTACACTGGACCTAGGCCCCATCCTTGCCCAAATGGATATCAGTGTCCACAAGCCTCCGTGTTTTCCGATGGTCACCTCCAGCTACCGGGATATGCGGGTAACTTTTACGAGGATTACTATGGAGATGGAGATGAGTGAGACCGCCTATGGTCTTACTTAGTGAGGATGTAGTAGTATCCTAGTATATTGTAAGCAAGGTGTCTAAGTTCCAGAGGCTTAGATAAATAATGTATAGGAAGTCAGAGTGCCTCTGAAGGATGTATCATATTCATCACGTTTGTATTAGCTTAGTGCTTGTACTTAAACGATGAATGGTTTGTATGACAGCTTGTGAATATATGGCTTGTATGCTTTTATCACCATGTTGTCAAGATGATTACTTTCTTTGCTCTGTAATCCTTCCAGTACTTCAATACCTTGATTAGACTCTTCAATCAACTCTGTTTGACTTTGGTTTTTCACCTTCAGGATGTCTCAAGGAACACGTGGCCAGATTGGTCGTAACCAAGGTCGTGCGAATGACCAGGAGGAAGGCAACCTTCCACCCCCACCCACGATGGCCCAAGTTCTGATGGAGGTCGAGAGGAACCGCCGTGACTCTCACCACCTGCTGGAAGTCATTGCACGCAACACCACTCAACAGCGCAATGAGCTGGTGTCCCTGAACGACTTCATCCGACTTCATCCCCTGGTTTTCAGTTACTCCATCGAGCCCCTTGACGCCGATGACTGGCTCCGCAGCATCGAGAGGAAGCTCCAAGCCGGCCATGTTGCAGATGGCGACAAGGTTAACTACGCCACCTATCACCTCGAAGGTGCAGCTAGCTCTTGGTGGGAGAACTTTCTGAATATGCTCCCCGTTGGACCACCTGCATCTTGGGAGGAATTCTGCACGTCCTTCCGCGAGCACCACATTCCCAAGGGTCTCATGGACCGCAAACGTGAGGAGTTCTGCAACCTCACTCAAGGCAGAAGAACCGTGGACGAGTTTAGTCGTGAGTTCAACCGACTTGCTCGTTATGCAACTGAAGAAGTCTCCACCGACTCCAAGAAACAAGAGAGGTTCCGTCGTGGCCTCAACTCCGGACTCCGTCGCGAGCTCAACCTTCATGACTTTCCCACATTCCAGGTCCTTGTCAACAAGGCCATTAAGGCAGAGGACATGAACACCCCCAACGACTTTCGCAAACACCCCAGAGATGATAGTTCATCCAGTTCTGGCTCCCAGAAGCGCAAGATCTGGATTCCAAATAGCATGTTCCGCCAGAACAACCCACCGAGGCCATCCTATGTGGCGCCTCGTCCAACCACCCAATTCCACCCAGCTCCACCAAACCACCCAGCTCCACGCACTGTTTTCGGAGCGTGTTACAAGTGTGGTCAGGCAGGCCACTATTCTCGCGAGTGTCCCCAGAACCAGCTCCAACACCAGAATATTCCACCCCGTGCCGGAGGCAACAACAACAACAACAATGGTCGTGGCAAGCCACCCCAGAAGGTCTACACCGCCAAACCCGCTCCTCCCGCCACTCGTGGACGTCTGAACCAGATTGCCGCCGAAGAGACTGATGACACCACTGACGTCATTCTTGGTACACTCCCAGTCAATTTTGTTCCTACTTCCGTTCTTTTTGACCTAGGAGGATCTCATTCATTCATGTCGGAAAGTTATGCATTTCGTGATGAGTTACCCTTTGTTGAATTGTCCACCCCAATGGTTATTCAAACTCCAGGGTCAAGATGGCAAACTAATAGAGTGAGCCATGGTAATCAAATTGCAATTGAGGGTTTAGTATTCCTTGCTTCACTCATAGCCCTCAAGTCTTCAGACATTGATGTCATCCTTGGCATGGATTGGCTATCAAGACAGAATGCCTATCTGGATTGCAAAGGCAAATCCGTGAAACTCACCCACCCTTCAGGCACAACCGTTAACTATACCTCACCCAGAACAAGAACCCAAGTGCATTCTTTGAATGTACTTCCCCTTCCCGAACTTGAAGATATTCCGGTGGTTCGTGACTTCCCGGATGTCTTTCCTGAAGAACTGCCGGGCATGCCACCCGACAGGTGTGTAGAATTTATAGTGGATCTTGTTCCAGGAACCACACCAATTTCCAAATGCCCATATAAAATGGCCCCACATGAGTTAGCTGAGCTAAAAACCCAACTTGATGCTTCGTTGGCAAAAGGCTTCATCCGCCCGAGCTCATCGCCATGGGGTTGCCCCGTTCTGTTCGTAAAGAAGAAAGATGGAACAGAAAGGATGTGCGTAGACTATCGCCCGCTAAATTTAGCGACGATAAAGAACAAATACCCACTGCCCAGGATCAATGATCTTTATGATCAACTTGAAGGATCCGCTGTCTTTTCCAAGATGGATTTGAGATTAGGTTATCATCAGATTAGAATCCGAAACGAGGACATTCCCAAAACGGCTTTTACTACTCGTTATGGTCTTTACGAGTACACCGTCATGTCCTTTGGTTTAACCAATGCCCCCGCCACATTCTCACGCTTGATGAATTCAATCTTCATGGAGTACCTAGATAAATTTGTTGTGGTTTATCTCGATGACATTCTCATCTACTCGAAGAACGAAGGAGATCATGCCGAACACTTAAGGCTGGTATTGATGAAACTTAGAGAGCATCGCCTGTACGCTAAATTCTCCAAGTGTGAATTCTGGCTACCAGAAGTGACCTACTTAGGCCACGTAATTTCTGCAAAAGGCATTGCTGTGAATCCCGAGAGAGTTCAGGCCGTCCTTGACTGGACTCCACCTGAATCGGTTAAGCAAGTTAGAAGTTTTCTTGGCCTAGCCAGCTATTGCCGTCGCTTCGTCGAGAACTTTTCTAAAGTTGCAAAGCCTCTAACTGAACTCCTCAAGAAAGATAAGAAATTCTTATGGACTCCCAAGTGCGAGGAAAGATTTCAAGAGCTAAAAATAAGATTGACTTCTGCACCTGTACTTGCACCTCCAGACACCAAAACGGATTTCGAAATCTATTGTGATGCATCACGGCAAGGGTTAGGATGCATACTTCTGCAAGATCGACATGTGGTAGCTTATGCTTCACGCCAGTTGCGGCCACATGAAGAGAACTATCCTACTCATGACCTTGAACTCGCTGCCGTAGTTCATGCTCTAACAACTTGGCGACATTACCTCCTTGGTAATCGTTGTAAGATTTATTCCGACCACCAAAGCCTCAAATATATTTTCACCCAGCTAGATCTTAATCTCAGGCAAAGACGCTGGATTGAGTTGATAAAAGATTACGATGTAGCAATTTCTTACACCCCAGGCAAAGCCAATGTCATGGCTGATGCACTAAGTCGTAAGTCATACTGTAACAACCTCATGTTGCAGCAGTATCAACCACTTCTTCATGAGGACTTTCGCAAGCTTAACCTTGAAATTGTTCCTCATGGCTATCTTTCTACCTTGGTGGCGAAACCAACTCTTGAGGATCAAATTATAGTTGCCCAAAGGCGTGCACGAGGTGTTCGCCGGATCAAGGAGAACATTGCTAGCGGAGTTGCTAAATGTTCTCCACAGATAGCAAGGGAACGGTTTTCTTTGGAAATCGTTTGGTAGTACCTAAGAATAAGGAACTAAGGCAACTCATCCTCAAAGAAGCCCATGACACAGCCCTCTCAATTCATCCCGGTAGCACAAAAATGTACCGAGATCTACGCCAGAGATTTTGGTGGACTAGGATGAAGAGAGACATTGCTCAATTTGTTGCCGAATGTGATGTTTGTCGTCGCATTAAGGCAGAACATCAAAGACCTGCTGGTACACTTCAACCTTTGTCTATTCCCGAGTGGAAATGGGACAAAGTCGGTATGGACTTCATCACCGGCTTTCCAAGAACCAAGAAAGGAAACAATGCCATCTTCGTTGTCATAGACAGGCTTTCCAAAGTTGCTCACTTCCTTCCGGTTCGAGAGTCTATAACTGCTAGCCAGTTAGCTGACTTGTACATCTCCAGAATTGTATCCCTTCACGGTGTTCCTTTTGAAATCAATTCTGATCGCGGTAGCCTTTTCACCTCTAGATTTTGGGGAAGCTTCCAACGTGCTATGGGAACTCATCTCTCCTTTAGTACAACTTTTCATCCTCAGTCTAGCGGTCAAGTCGAAAGGGTTAACCAAATTCTTGAAGACATGCTCAGAGCTTGTGTTATCTCATTCGGAAAGAATTGGGAGAATTCTCTTCCATTTGCCGAATTTGCTTATAACAATAGTTTTCAATCTAGTCTGAACATGGCTCCTTTTGAACTCCTTTATGGACGACGATGTCGAACACCACTAAACTGGTCTGAAACCGGTGAAATACAATTCTTTGGACCGGATATGATCAAGGAAGCAGAAGAGCAAGTTCGTATCGTTCGTGAACAATTGAAAGCAGCCCAGTCTCGTCAGAAAAGCTACTATGATCGTCATCATAGGCAAGAGAGCTACAATCTGGATGAGAAGGCTTACCTTCGGGTTACTCCTCTGAAGGGAACCCAACGTTTCGGTATCAAAGGCAAGTTGGCCCCACGTTACATCGGACCTTTCCGCATTATTGCTAAACATGGAGAACTTGCCTACCAACTTGAACTACCCCCGCACCTTTCCCGAGTACACGATGTATTCCATGTGTCCCAACTCAGGCGTTGCTTCAAGGACCCCATCCGCGAAGTCGACCATGAAACGCTTGATCTCCAAGATGACCTTTCTTATCGAGAATACCCCGTTTGTATTCTTGATTCCGCAGAGCGTGTCACTCGTCGTCAGAAGATTAGTTTTCTGAAAGTGCAATGGTCAGACCACTCTGAAAGAGAAGCTACGTGGGAAAGAGAAGAACGTCTCATTGCCGAGTACCCCTCCTTCCTCCCGCAGACTTCTGAATCTCGGGGACGAGATTCTTTTGAGTGGGGGCGAGTTGTCAGATCCCTCTGTTAGGTATGTGCTAGGGTTAGCTAGTGCCTTTGCATCATGTCAAAATTTCAAGAAGAAATCTTGGAAATCAAATTCAAAATCAAAATGGGAGAAGGAACACCCCCCAGATGAATTAATTCAAAAGGCTAGATAAAAATCTTTTCCAAAAATTCATGTTAGAGTTTTGAAAAGTCTTATAAATGAGTGTGATCACATATCAAGTGATGTGGGACCCACCCCATGCTCATAGATTTTTCAAATATTCAAACAGTACCTTGCAATTAAAGAAATACCCCTTTTTGATTTAAAATTCAAATCATTTGAATTTTGAAAATGTTGAAAGTTTATGAGTGGCTAGTCTATATTATTATGAGGCCATGTAAAAGTTTTCAGCATTTAATAAAATGGTTTGGTATTTTTATCAGAGCCAAAACAAATTACAGAAAAAGAAAGGAAAGATTAAACAGAGAGAAAAAGAAAGAAGGGCTTACCTTCAAAGAAGCCCAACTCATCCACAGCCGGCCCAGCCCACCTCCTCTTCCTTGTCGTCTTCCCCGGCCAGCACGCAGGGAGCTGCGTGGCGGCCATGCCGTGGCCGCCGACGAGCCCCTGGCCACCTCCTACTTCCCCTCGCCACCTCTTCGCGTCTGGAGACGTCCCAGAGCCGTCCTGATCCTTTCCCCCCCTCCTCTTCGTCTTCCTCCTCCTCCTGCGCCCGATTTCTTCGCCGTCCGAGGACTCGCCGGAACTCGCCACCGTGGAAGACGCGGCCAACGTGCGCTAGGGACCAGAAGAACTTGTCCATCAGCTTCGTCACCCTCGACTACATCTCCCTGCAAGGAATCAAGATCCCGGAGCCCTTCTAGTCGTCGGAATCGTCACCGAAAGCTCGCCGGATCCGCTGCTCGTCGCCGTTCAATACTCCGTCCACGTTCCCTCACCGGCTCCGTCGACTACTTCGTCGAGTTCCCTGTAGCCTGGTGAGCGTTTCCCCTCAAGCCACGACTCCCTTCTCCTCCTCTAGCTCGAGCTGCCATGGACGCCGAGGTACCTCACCGCTGCGGTCGTCGTCGGCGAGCATCCGTGAAGCACACGTACCCAAGAGCATGTCCGACGTCTTCCCTGTGGTCTAACGCGTCGAACAAGCTCAAGATTGCTGGATTTGGAGCACCGTGGCGACGATTGCCTCCTCCCAGTGTTTCTGTTGCCGCCGGCGAGGTCACCGCCGGCGCTGGGGTCGTCGTCTTGGACGCTGGCATGCACCAGGAGACGTGCGAGAGCACGGGCTTCGCTCCCATGGTCTCGGTGCTTCGTTTGGACCACGGGAACAGCAGATCCGCGCAGCGCCGCCGTGGCCAGGCCGCCGGCGTTTAGCCGCCGGTGGGTTAGCCTAACCCTGAGCCTAATCCAGCCCCTAATGACCCCCAGAGTCACTTACAGGTGGGCCCAGAACCCCTCTAATCTCTCTGTTAATTTAAATTAACAGGGATTTATCCCAGAGAGGCTGACAGCCCTGGCCCACTGGTCAGTTTGACCGGGGTCAAAACCCTCTACGTCATGCTGATGCAGTGCTGGCGGAATAAAAGCTTTTCTAATTAAAAAGAATTCCAGAAATTCCAGAAAATACCCCAAACTTTGGAAATTCATAGAAAATTCATATTAACTCCAAATTGGACAAATAATATATGAAAAATGATCAGGAGAAAATTATATTTACAAATATGCAACTTTCAACTCTGTTTGAGTTGAATTTAAAATGAGAACAGTAGCATATGTCATTTGCTTTATTTTAATTTAATTCAAATTCAAACCAAATGATCTTGCCACTTGGACCATGGTTTCAAGCTACAATTCAACCACACTTCAGAGGCATATCATACACATTTGAAGTTGTTTCAAAATAATCAAACTTTGTCAATTGCACCTTGACTAAATTGAATTCAAATGTGGAATTTGAATTTGCATTTCAAATGCAATATATTCCACTTAAATGGAATTGCCTCACACATCAAAACTTATACTTCAAGCTTTAACATTCAATCATGTGCTTGAGCATTGCATTCATATTGATTGCTACTTCGTGCTTTGTTTGTCGAGTAGAGGTGGAACTGGAGCAAGAGGTCACCCCCTTCGCTGAAGATACAGAGCCCGAACCTCGTCAGCAAGGCAAGCAAACCCCCATGGATCATGTCGATAAAATCCCACTTCCCTCTCATGTCTCGCTTATGCATTGTTTAGGATGATCACCATGCTACGTTTCTACCGTATAGAAGAACCCATTCCTTTGCATGACCTATCATTTTGTCACAGTAGTAAGCAAACCACAATCCTAGCAACTGTAGGAGTTGTTTGATATCATGTGGCCCCTGCAATGTTACTGCTTATTGCATGCTTAGTATGATACCATGTTATTACTGTGATGTGAGTCGGGATGGTAGTGATCATGTGGATGATGGTAGAAAAGTGTTGGTGAATCGACCTAATACAAGGTGAACGATGAGAGGCTGTGTAGGAGTACACGGTGGGTTGTCTCGTTGAACACCGCCCTAAGTCCGAGTTCTTGTGTGGTGATCCAAGATGAAGAGTACAACCACACATTGGGCTCACTAACCCCTCTCAACCTATTAACTCATCCCTTTCGATGTCCAGATGTCGGAGTAGTTCGGAGTTCTGGTAGGCTTGTGGCCTGGATGCTAAGTGAGAGAACGGCTCACCCGAGACCGGCTTATGCACCACGCACACATCGCTTGGGTCCACTTCGGTAAACCGGCCGGGTTCACGATAGTGGTAGCCCACCCAAGTAGGCGGCTTCCTTGGACTAGATAGGCTATGAGGTAACAGTTGTGGTGAGCATCCTCGCTGGCACCCCTTGAATGGTGTCGAGATCAAAGGCGGTAAATGATGATCTTGTGTGTGTAGAGGTACACCCTTGCAAGGTTAACAAAACTATTCGAATAGCCGCGTCCGCGGTTATGGACTACTTGGAAAGCTTAGCTTGATTATTAGATAACTTGAACTGGATACTTCTAAAACACACCAAGATAAGTGTGAGTGCTATGGCGTGCCTTCTCCTGGGAAAGTCGAGGAAGGCACCATAGTGGTGTAACTGGTTGGTGAAAGTAGTGGACTCGTGTACGCTTCTTACCTCAAGTCTGGTACTCGTAGTTCAGGACTAGCCAAGTCAAAGCTGGCATTTCTGCAAGTGAACCCCACCTCCCTTTACCTTGATACATGTGCATGAGTAGTATAGCTCCTATGTAAGTCTTGCTGAGTACGACTTTGTACTCACGTTTGCTTAATCTATGTTTTAGATGATGCCACTGACCCCGAAGGTGGCTTCTTCATCGAGCTGGACGACTGAAGTTAAACTAGTCTAGTCCCAGTCAGCAGACTGGTTCCCTCGTGGAGGGCTTTATGTTTGAATAAGGCTTCTTAAGCCAATTTGTTAAACTTGTCTGTACTCAGACATAATTTGCTTCCGCTTTATGTTGTAATGTTGGATCACATGTATGTGATCTCTGTGTGTACTCTATAAGAGTTATAAATAAAATGTACACTTTGTAGAGAATTGCAATGGTACCTGCTGTTCATACAAGGCATGTGTGCTGCGTGTATGTTTATAACATGCATGTCTTTGTATGGGTTTTCGAGACCTTAGTTGTGTTCTGGATGGCGGTCTTTCATACACCAAGTGGCCCTTAGATGTGCGCAGCTTGGGGCATCGCGATGTGATTGTTCGAGACTCCGTCTCGTGCACACTTTGTAGTATGATCGAGCCCGCCCTAGACCCCGACTAAGTGATCGGGCTGGAGTAAGTCTATGTAAGAGTTTTGAGATAGTTGATAGTATGGTTGAGACGACTTGTCTTTGAATATGGGAGTTCACCACCCATATCATTAGACTTGTGTGCGGACGATGAGGACCCATCTCAGTTGATCATCCGGCCTGGATGGGATGCCCCTCACGTACGATGCTTTTCGAGAACGTTCTGTGCTTGGCCTTGTCTGCTTAGACAAGTGGGTACGGTTCTCGGCTCTCCATATGACTATGTCTTAGTTGTACTTGCATACGCTAACCCCGGGTCCCGACATCATGTGATGAATACCTGTTGTTTAAACTAGACATGTATGCTGCGTGTATGGTTATAACGTGCATGTGTTAGTGTGGGGTTCGATAGCTTAGTTGTGTTCTTGCCGGCGGTCTTTCATACACCAAGTGGCCCTTAGATGTGCGCAGCTTGGGGCATCGCGATGCGATTGCTCGTGACTCTGTCACGTGGCACACTTTGTTGTATGATTGAGCCCGCCCGAGACCCCGACTAAGTGATCGGGTTGGAGTCTGTTTATGTAAGTATTATAATTCAACCGATAATATGGTTGAGGCGACTTGTCTATGAGTATGGGATTTCACCACCCATAATCATTTAGACTTGTGAGAGGGCGATGAGGACCCATATCAGTTGATCATCTGGCCTGGATGGGATGCCCCTCACGTTTGATGCTTTCCGAGAGTGTTCTGTGCTTTCCCTTGTCTGCTTAGACAAGTGGGTACGGCTCTCGGCTCTCCATATGATTGAGTTGTGACTAGAATTACATACGAATATTCCGGGTCCCGACAGCGGGAATCATGCCGGCTCTCGTTCGCTCGTGGCTAAATCTTATAGACACGGATTCTATTGGCCCACAACTCAAGCAGATGCAGAGGATGCCAATGCTACGCAAAACAGGCACACGTGCCGGCTCAAGAACTCAGGATGATCCCAATCACTTGGCCCTTTGCGGTGTGGGGTCTTGACATGGTGGGACCTTGCAAAAGGTCACCCAACAAGAACACACATTTGCTGGTGGAAATCGACAAATTCAACAAGTGGGTTGAGGCAGATCCGTTAGCAAGTGTGACGCAAAGACGACACTAAAATTCTTGAAAAAGATAATATACAGATTCAGCTACCCCCATAGCATCATCACTGATAATGGGTCTAACCTATCAGAGGGGTTATGCAGCGATTCTGTCAAAAAGGGCACATCTGACTCGACCTTGCGTCAGTAGCTCACCCACAGATCAACGGAAAAGCCGAGAGAGCCAACCAAGAGTTGCTTCGAGGCATCAAACCCCGACTCTTCGTTCCTTTGGAAAGGACGCCGGGTTGCTGGGAGGAAGAATTACCCTCAGTATTATGGAGCATCAGGACGACTCCTAACAGGTGAACAGGCTATGCACCCTTCCTCCTGGTCTATGGAGTTGAAGTTGTTCTCCCAAGTGACATTCTCCACGATTAACCACGAGTCACAGCTTATGTGGAAGCCGATAATGAGCAAACCAGGCAGGATGCCTTAAACGTTCTCGATGAAAAACGAGAAGGCTATCTACCAACAAGATTTGCGGCGATATCATAGCCGTCGCATCAAAAGTCAGACTTTTAAGGAAGGTGACTTGGTGCTCCGCCTCATCCAGAAGAATGATGGAATGCACAAATTGTCTTCTCCATGGGAAGGACCGTTTGTTGTCAGCAAGAACGTTTACAATGGATCCTACTACCTGGTTGATATATGCGAGAAGGAAAAACCTCGCACCTTGATGGAGGAGACTCCCAGGCCGTGGAACATCGCACAACTCCATCCATATTGCACCTGAGTAGAGTAGGAACCTATTGTATTGTCGGGACCCGGTGTTAGCGTATGCAAGTCCAGTTAGGACATAGTCATATGGAGAGCCGAGAACCGCACCCACTTGTCTAAGCAGACAAGGCCAAGCACTGAACATTCTCGGAAAGCATCGTACGTGAGGGGCATCCCATCCAGGTCGGATGATCAACTGTGATGGGTCCTCATCGTCCGCACACAAGTCTAATGATATGGGTGGTGAACCCCCATATTCAAAGACAAGTCGCCTCAACCATACTATCGACTATCTCGAAACTCTTACATAGACTTACTCCAGCCCGATCACTTAGTCGGGGTCTAGGGCGGGCTCGATCATACCACAAAGTGTGCACGAGACAGAGTCTCGGACAATCGCATCGCGATGCCCCAAGATGCGCACATGTAAGGGCCACTTGGTGTATGAAGGACCACCATCCAGAACACAACTAAGGTCTCGAAAACCCATACAAAGACATGCATGTTATAAACATACACGCAGCACACATGCCTTGTATGAACAGCAGGTACCATTGCAATTCTCTACAAAGTGTACAATTTTATTGATAACTCTTATAGAGTGCAAACAGAGATCACAAACATGTGTTCCAACATTACAATACAAACATAAGCAAATTATGTCTGAGTACAGACAAGTTTAACAAATGGCTTAAGAAGCCTTATTTAAACACAAGCCCTCCACGAGGGAACCAGTCGTCTGACTGGGACTAGACTAGTTGGTCTTCAGTCGTCCAGCTCGATGAGGAAGCCACCTTCGGGGTCAGTGGCATCATCTAAAACATAGATTAAGCAAACGTGAGTACAAAATCGTACTCAGCAAGACTTACATAGGAGCTATACTACTCATGCACATGTATCAAGGTAAAGGGAGGTGGGGTTCACTTGCAGAAGTGCCAGCTTTGACTTGGCTAATCCTGAACTACGAGTACCAGACTTTGAGGTAAGAAGCGTACACTAGTCCACTACTTTCTCCAACCAATTACACCACTATGGTGCCTTCCTCGACTTCCCCACGAGAAAGCACGCCATAGCACTCACACTTATCTTGGTGTGTTTTAGAAGTATCCGATTCAAGTTATCTAATAATCAAGCTAAGCTTTCCAAGCAGTCCATAACCGCGGACGCGGCTATTCGAATAGTTTTGTTAACCTTGCAAAGGTGTACCGCTACACACACATGATCATCATTTACCGCCTTTGATCTCGACACCATTCAAGGGGTGTCGGCGAGGATGCTCACCACAACTGTTACCTCATAGCCGATCTAGTCCGAGAAAGCCTCCTACTTGGGTTGGTTACCACAATCGTGAACCCGGCCGGTTTACGAAGTGGACCCAAGTGATGTGTGCGTGGTGCATAAGCCGGTCTCGGATGAGCCGTTCTCTCACTTAGCAGCCAGGCCACAGACCTACCAGAACTCCGAACTATTGCGACATCTGGACATCGAAAGGGATGAGTTAGTAAGTTGAGAGGGGTCAGTGAGCCCAATGTGTGGTTGTACTCTTCATCTTGGATCACCACACAAGAACTCATACTAGGGCGGTGTTCAACGAGACAACCCACCGTGTACTCCTACACAGCCTCTCATCGTTCACCTTGTATTAGGGTCGATTCACCAACACTTTTCTACCATCATCAACATGATCATTCCCATCCCGACTCACGTCACAGTAACAACATGGTATCATACTAAGCATGCAATAAGCGATAACATTCCAGGGGCCACATGATATCAAGGAACTCCTACATTTGCTAGGATTGTGGTTTGCTTACTACTGTGACAAAATGATAGGTCATGCAAAGGAATGGGTTCATCTATGCGGTAGAAACGTAGCATGGTGATCATCCTAAACAATGCATAAGCGAGACATGAGAGGAAAGTGGGATTTTATCGAAATGATCAATGGGGGTTTGCTTGCCTTGCTGACGAGGTTCGGGTTCTGGGTCTTCAACGAAGTGGGCAGCCTCCTGCTCCGGTTCCACCTCTACTCGACAAACAACAAGCAAAGTAGCAAAGTAAATACAATGCACAATCACATGATGGAATTTTGAATCTTGACGTATGTGCTGTGATGTGTGAAGCAATTCCATTTAAATGGAGTATATTGCAAATTGAATTGCAAATTCAAACTCCACATTTGAATTCAATTAACCAAGTTGCATGTGACATTGTTTGATCATTTTGAATCATCTTCAAATGTATAAGATATGCCTCTGATGTGTGGTTGAATTATAACATAAATCCATGGTCCAAGTTGCAAGATCATTTGATTTGAATTTGAATTAAATTCAAATAAACCAAATGACATATGCTACTGGTCTCAATTTAAATTCAACTCAAACATAGTTGAAAGTTGCATATTTGGAAAGATAATTTTCTCCTGATCATTTTTCATATATTATTTGTCTAATTTGGAGTTAATATGAATTTTCTATGAATTTCCAAAGTTTGGGGTATTTTCTGGAATTTTTGGAATTTCTTTAATTCAAATAATCTCTGGAAATTCATTTAAATTGATTTATTGCGTCAGTGCTGGCGTCAGGGGGGGGGGGGGCTGACAAGGGGGTCCCACCTGTCAGTGGCTGGATTTAATTAAACCGTGGGGTTAATTAGTCCAGTGGCTTAATTAAGCCACTAGGCCCACTGGTCAGTGACCCAGGGGGTCATTAGGTGAGTGATTAAGGGAGGGGGTTTGGGATAACACGCCGGCGGCTAAACGCCGGCGACTGGACCGCAGCGGCGCTGCACGGGGAAGGCGAATCCGTCGACGATTTGTAGCGCCGAGACCATCAACTTGAAGCCCTCACTCGCGCGCGTCAAATGGGACCGAAACCAAGCGCTGGGGTGCACCGTACGCTCGCAGGCGTCAAGCTTTGCGGCGACCTAGCTACGGCCGTGATCGGGACTTTGTTCCAGGGCACGGATCGAGGCGGGGCTAGGTTGGTTCGACGAGGAGGAGCATGGGGAACATGATGGACTTCAAGGCGGGCTTGATGGAAGAGCGGTTGAACGTCTCCATGGATCCCGGCGGCGAGGAGCTTCGTCTCTCATGGTGGCCAAGGCTAGAGGGAGTAATCGAAGGGGGAAAGTGAGGGGGTTTGAACCCGAGCTCACCAGGAACTCAGTAGAGGTGGTGGCGAAGGCTGGGGTGGTTCAACGGCGACGGAATTGACGAAGTCCTTCACGGTGGCTGGCGGCGACTTGGTGGCGATGGCGGACTCTCTGGGGCTTCCTGGCTCGATTCACAGCACGGGAAGACGAAGACGACGTCTGCGGTTCTACTGGACAGCTCGAGGCGTCACGAGGAGCACGGTGGCCACGCGGGGGCTCGACGGCGCTCCGGCGTTCTTCTCGGGCGATGACGAATCGGGCGAGAGAGGAAGGGGAAGACGACGAGGAGGGAGGGGAATGAACTGGGGCGGCTCCAGGATGCGTCCAGACGAAGAGATGAGGCCTGGGGAGGCCTGGAAGCTTGAAGGCGTCGCAGTGGCGTCCACGGCGTCGGCGCCTCGCCACCGAGCTGCTTGGCAGCGCGGGGTAGAAGACGACAAGGGGGGTTCGCGGGCTGGGCCGGCTAGGTGGGCTGGGGCAGCTAGTTGGGCTGCTTCCAGGTAAGTTCTTTTTCCCTTTTTCTCTCTGTTTTCTTTTCTGCTATTTGTTTTGCTTAGCTAAAATAAATAGCTAGGAATTTTATTAAATGCTGAAAATTTTTATGTGGCCTCATAATAATATAGACTAGCCACTCATAAAGTTTCAACATTTTTAAAATTCAAATAATTTGAATCTTAACTCAAATAGGGTTATTTGATTAATTCCAAGGCACTGTTCGAATATTTGAAAAATCCATGAGTATGGGATGGGTCCCACATCACTTGATATGTGATCACACTCATTTATAAGACTTTTCAAAAATCTAACATGAAATTTTGGAGAAGATTTTTATCTGGCCTTTTGAATTAATTCATCTGGGGGGTTTCCTTCTCCCATTTGCTTTTGATGTTGATTTCAAAGATTCCTTTTGAAAATTTTGACATGATGCAAGGTTACTTTGATCCTAGCACATTACCTAACAGAGGGTTCTGACAACTCGCCCCCACTCAATAGAATCTCGTCCCGAGATTCAGAAGTCTGCGGGAGGAAGGTGGGGTACTCGGCATTGAGACGGTCTTCTCTTTCCCACGTAGCTTCTCTTTCAGAGTGGTGTGACCATTGCACTTTCAGAAACCTAATCTTCTGACGACGAGTGACACGCTCTGCGGAATCAAGAATACGAACGGGGTATTCTCGATAAGAAAGGTCATCTTGGAGATCAAGCGTTTCATGGTCGACTTCGCGGATGGGGTCCTTGAAGCAATGCCTGAGTTGGGACACATGGAATACATCATCTACTCGGGACGGGTGCGGAGGTAGTTCAAGTTGGTAGGCAACTTCTCCACGTTTAGCAATAATGTGGAAAGGTCTGATGTAACGTGGGGCCAACTTGCCTTTGATACCGAAACGTTGGGTTCCCTTCAGAGGAGTAACCCGAAGATAATCCTTCTCATCCATATTGTAGCTCTCTTGCCTATGATGACGATCATAGTAGCTTTTCTGACGAGACTGGGCTGCTTTCAATTGATCACGAACAATGCGAACTTGCTCTTCTTCTTCCTTGATCATATCCGGTCCAAAGCATTGTCTTTCACCGGTTTCCGACCAGTTTAGTGGTGTTCGACATCGTCGTCCATAAAGGAGTTCAAAAGGAGCCATGTTCAGACTAGATTGAAAACTATTGTTATAAGCAAATTCGGCAAATCGAAGAGACTTCTCCCAATTCTTTCCGAATGATATAACACAAGCTCTGAGCATGTCTTCAAGAATTTGGTTAACCCTTTCGACTTGACCGCTAGACTGAGGATGGAAAGCTGTACTAAAGGAGAGATGAGTTCCCATAGCATTCTGAAAGCTTCCCCAAAATCTAGAGGTGAAAAGGCTACCGCGATCAGAATTGATTTCCAAAGGAACACCATGAAGGGATACAATTCTAGAGATGTACAAGTCTGCTAACTGGCTAGAAGTTATAGACTCGCGAACCGGAAGGAAGTGAGCAACCTTGGAAAGCCTATCTATGACAACGAAGATGGCATTGTTTCCTTTCTGGGTTCTTGGAAAGCCGGTGATGAAGTCCATACCGACTTTGTCCCATTTCCACTCGGGAATAGACAAAGGTTGCAGTTTACCAGCAGGTCTTTAATGTTCTGCCTTAATGCGACGACAAACATCACATTCGGCAACAAATTGAGCAATGTCTCTCTTCATCCTAGTCCACCAAAATCTCTGGCGTAGATCTCGGTACATTTTTGTGCTACCGGGATGAATCGAGAGGGGTGTGTCATGGGCTTCCTTGAGGATGAGTTGCCTTAGTTCCCTATTCTTAGGTACTACCAAACGATTTTCAAAGAATACCGTTCCCTTGCTATCTCTGGAGAAACATTTAGCAACTCCGCTAGCAATGTTCTCCTTGATCCGGCGAACACCTCGTGCACGCCTTTGGGCAACTATGATTTGATCCTCAAGATTTGGTTTTGCCACCAAGGTAGAAAGATAGCCATGAGGAACAATTTCAAGGTTGAGCTTGCGAAAATCCTCATGAAGAAGTGGTTGATACTGTTGTAACATGAGGTTGTTACAATACGACTTACGACTTAGTGCATCAGCCATGACATTGGCTTTGCCTGGGGTGTAAGAAATTAGTACGTCTAATCTTTTATCAACTCAATCCAGCGTCTTTGCCTGAGATTAAGATCTGGCTGGGTGAAAATGTATTTGAGGCTTTGGTGGTCGGAATAAATCTCACAACGGTTACCAAGGAGGTAATGTCGCCAAGTTGTTAGGGCATGAACTACGGCAGCGAGTTCAAGGTCATGGGTAGGATAGTTCTCTTCATGTGGCCGCAATTGGCGTGAAGCATAAGCTACCACATGTCGATCTTGCAGAAGTATGCATCCTAACCCTTGCCGTGATGCGTCACAATAGATCTCGAAATCCTTTTTGGTGTCTGGAGGTGCAAGTACAGGTGCAGAAGTCAATCTTCTTTTTAGCTCTTGAAAGCTTTCCTCGCACTTGGGAGTCCATAGGAATTTCTTATCTTTCTTGAGGAGTTCAGTTAGAGGCTTTGCAACTTTAGAAAAGTTCTCGACGAAGCGGCGGCAATAGCTGGCTAGGCCAAGAAAACTCCTAACTTGCTTAACCGATTCAGGTGGAGTCCAGTCAAGGACAGCCTGAACTCTCTCTGGATTCACAACAATGCCTTTTTCAGAAATCACGTGGCCTAAGTAGGTCACTTCTTGTAGCCAGAATTCACACTTGGAGAATTTAGCATACAGGCGATGCTCTCTAAGTTTCATCAATACCAGCCTTAAGTGTTCGGCATGTTCTTCTTCGTTCTTCGAGTATATAAGGATGTCATCGAG
Source organism: Bromus sterilis (assembly GCA_950022295.1). Classification (NCBI taxonomy): domain Eukaryota; kingdom Viridiplantae; phylum Streptophyta; class Magnoliopsida; order Poales; family Poaceae; genus Bromus; species Bromus sterilis. The sequence goes on along the minus strand of OX465596.1, from coordinate 148,057,321 downwards.
GTAAACTACGACGAACTGGTCCAAATACTCCATGAAGATCGAATTCATCATGCGTGAGAAAGTGGCGGGGGCATTGGTTAAACCAAAGGACATGACGGTGTACTCGTAAAGACCATAACGAGTAGTAAAAGCCGTTTTGGGAATGTCCTCGTTTCGGATTTTGATTTGATGATAACCTAATCTCAAATCCATCTTGGAGAAGATAGAGGATCCTGCAAGTTGATCATAAAGATCATTGATCCTGGGCAAAGGGTACTTGTTCTTTATCGTCGCTAAATTTAGCGGGCGATAGTCTACGCACATCCTTTCTGTTCCATCTTTCTTCGTTACGAACAGAACGGGGCAACCCCATGGCGATGAGCTAGGGCGGATGAAGCCTTTCTCCAACAAAGCTTCCAGTTGGGTTTTAAGCTCAGCCAACTCACGTGGGGCCATTTTGTATGGGCGTCTAGAAATTGGTGCGGTTCCTGGAACAAGATCCACTATAAACTCTACACATCTGTCGGGTGGCATGCCCGGCAGCTCTTCAGGAAAGACATCCGGGAAGTCACGAACCACCGCAATATCTTCAAGTTCGGGAAGGGGAAGTACATTCAAAGAATGCACTTGGGTTCTTGTTCTGGGTGAGGTATAGTTGACTGTTTTTCCTGAAGGGTGGGTGAGTTTCACGGATTTGCCTTTGCAATCCAGGTAGGCATTCTGTTTTGATAGCCAATCCATGCCAAGGATGACATCAATGTCTGAAGACTTGAGGGCTATGAGTGAAGCAAGGAATACTAGACCCTCAATTGCAATTTGATTACCATGGCTTACTCTATTAGTTTGCCATCTTGACCCTGGAGTTTGAATAATCATTGGGGTGGACAATAACACAAAGGGTAACTCATGACGAAGTGCATAACTTTCCGACATGAATGAATGAGATGCTCCTGGGTCGAAAAGAACGGAAGTAGGAACATAATTGACTGGGAGCATACCAAGAATGACGTCAGTGGTGTCATCAGTCTCTTCAGCGGCGATCTGGTTCACACGTCCACGAGTGGCGGGAGGAGCGGGTTTGGCGGTGTAGAACTTCTGGGGTGGCTTGCCACGACCATTGTTGTTGTTGTTGCCTCCGGCACGGGGTGGAGCATTCTGGTGCTGGATCTGGTTCTGGGGACACTCGCGAGAGTAGTGGCCTTCCTGACCACACTTGTAACAGGCCCCAAAAACAGTTCGTGGAGCTAGGTTGTTTGGTGGAGCTGGGTGGAACTGGGTTGGTGGACGAGGCGCCACATAAGATGGCCTCGGTGGGTTGTTCTGGCGGAACATGCTGTTGGGGATCTAGATCTTGCGCTTCTGGGAACCAGAGCTGGATGAACCGTCATCTCTAGGGTGTTTGCGGAAATCGTTGGGGGTGTTCATGCCCTCTGCCTTGATGGCGTTGTTGACAAGGACCTGGAATGAGGCAAAGTCGTGAAGGTTGAGCTCACGACGGAGTCCAGTGTTGAGGCCACGACGAAACCTCTCTTGCTTCTTTGCATCGGTGGAGACTTCTTCGGTAGCATAACAAGCCAGTCGGTTGAATTCACGACTAAACTCATCAACGGTCCTTCTGCCTTGAGTGAGGTTGCAGAACTCCTCACGCTTGCGGTCCATAAGACCCTTGGGAATGTGGTGCTCACGGAAGGACGTGCAAAATTCCTCCCAAGATGCAGGCGGTCCATCGGGACGCATATTCAGAAAGTTCTCCCACCAAGAACTAGCTGCACCTTCGAGGTGATAGGTGGCATAGCTGACCTTGTCGCCAGTTGCAACACGGCCTGCTTGGAGCTTCCTCTCGATGCTGCGAAGCCAGTCATCGGCGTCAAGGGGCTCGGTGGAGTAACTGAAAACCGGGGGATGAAGTCGGATGAAGTCGTTTAGGGACACCAACTCATTGCGCTGCTGAGTGGTGTTGCGTGCAATGACTTCCAACAGATGGTGAGAGTCTCGGTGGTTCCTCTCGACTTCCATCAGAACCTGTGCCATCGTGGGTGGGGGTGGAAGGTTGCCTTCCTCCTAGTCATTCCCACGACCTTGGTTACAACCAACCTGGGCACGGGTTCCTTGAGACATCCTGAAGGTGAAAACCAAAGTCAAACAGAGTTGATTTGAAGAATCTAATCAAGGTATTGAAGTACTGGAAGGATTACAGAGCAAAGCAAGTAATCATCTTGACAACATGGTGATAAAGCATACAAGCCATATATTCACAAGCTATCATACAAACCATACATCGTTTTAGTACAAGCACCAAGCCAATACAAACGTGATGAAGATGATACATCCTTCAGAGGCACTCTGACTTCCTATACATTATTTATCTAAGCCTCTGGAACTTAGACACCTTTCTTACAATATACTAAGATACTACTACATCATCACTAAGTAAGACCACAGGCGGTCTCACTCATCTCCATCTCCATAGTAGTCCTCATAAAAGTTACCCGCGTATCCCGGTAGCTGGAGGTGGCCATCGGAAAACACGAAGGCTTGTGGACCCTGATATCCATTTGGGAAAGGATGCGGCCTAGGCCCAGCGTAGGGTGGAAGCAAAGGACCAGGGGGTGGAAAAATGCCTCCAATCTCGGGCCAAGCAACTCGAGAAGGCATCTGAGTCCTCACTGGGTAGATCGCATCAAACTCAACTGATCCCACGCTCACAAATGGTGCCAAAAGTGTCAGTGCTCGATACAGACGAACACGGGTGGCGTGGAGCTCGAAACGGAGAGCGCGTGCATCACGATCTCGATCACTAGCAAACCTAGCAGTCACCTGGAGTGCTAGATCCTCTGCAGAGTGATCTGAGTAGAGTCCGGTATAATATCCCTCTTCTCCTGGAAGTGCAGCAGGGATATAGCGGAAAGAAGTCTCTCTCAGCAAAGTGTGCTCCTCTCTCAGCAGTGTCATACATGAGTATGCAGCATCCTGCACAACCATGTTCTCGGTAATGCCAATGCCATGTCCAAAGTGGATAGGATGAGTGACTCCAACGTGGTGCGGGTAGATCCGGACAATGCAGTGGAACTGCGTCTGGTTGAAGTCGTGAAACTGCTCCTCGATGGTGTACTCAGGGTACCATCGATATCCCACATAGGACATCATCTCGATCAACGTGGCGGGATGGCCACGCACACCGAGGCACCTGGTCAAACGAACAATCTTCCGAGGGGGAAGATCTGCCATCTGAAACAGAAAGGAGTTTGCAAATGCATCAGATTATGAGATAAACCTGGAATGACTCGGACAGCATAACGGCTGTAATTGTAAGAAATGACAATTTCTTCCAACATGGAAACAGCACTTACATACGATGTAATAAAACAGGGAGCATAACCACTCTAACAAACCGATCACAACTTTCCTACGGCTATGAGGAAGCAATCAACGAGATGCTCTAAACAGACAAAGAAGAGCCTAGTCCTATCTTCCCGTAGAATAAGATGAGGGTGACTCAGAACTCAGAACGAAGGGGGTAAGGAGAAAAAAGAAGCCTTACGTTGTTCCCTTATATACCCAGAGTAACTATATAACTATAGCAAGCTAGACTCAACTACGGCCAAGGCTACCAGTCCTACAGTCAGTCCTGCTCTGATACCAAGTCTGTCGGGACCCGGGGTTAGCGTATGCAAGTACAGCTAAGACATAGTCATATGGAGAGCCGAGAACCGTACCCACTTGTCTAAGTAGACAAGGCCAAGCACATAACGTTCTCGGAAAGCATCGTACGTGAGGGGCATCCCATCCAGGCTGGATGATCAACTGAGATGGGTCCTCATCGTCCGCACACAAGTCTAATGATATGGGTGGTGAACTCCCATATTCAAAGACAAGTCGCCTCAACCATACTATAAACTATCTCAAAACTCTTACATAGACTTACTCCAGCCCGATCACTTAGTCGGGGTCTAGGGCGGGCTCGATCATACCACAAAGTGTGCACGAGACGGAGTCTCGAACAATCGCATCGCGATGCCCCAAGCTGCGCACATCTAAGGGCCACTTGGTGTATGAAAGACCGCCAGCCAGAACACAACTAAGGTCTCGAAAACCCATACAAAGACATGCATGTTATAAACATACACGCAGCACACATGCCTTGTATGAACAGCAGGTACCATTGCAATTCTCTACAAAGTGTACAATTTTATTGATAACTCTTATAGAGTGCAAACAGAGATCACAAACATGTGATCCAACATTACAATACAAACGGAAGCAAATTATGTCTGAGTACAGACAAGTTTAACAACTGGCTTAAGAAGCCTTATTTAAACACAAGCCCTCCACGAGGGAACCAGTTGTCTGACTGGGACTAGACTAGTTGGTCTTCAGTCGTCCAGCTCGATGAAGAAGCCACCTTCGGGGTCAGTGGCATCATCTAAAAAATAGATTAAGCAAACGTGAGTACAAAATCGTACTCAGCAAGACTTACATAGGAGCTATACTACTCATGCACATGTATCAAGGTAAAGGGAGGTGGGGTTCACTTGCAGAAGTGCCAGCTTTGACTTGGCTAATCCTGAACTACGAGTACCAGACTTTGAGGTAAGAAACATACACGAGTCCACTACTTTCTCCAACCAATTACACCACTATGGTGCCTTCCTCGACTTCCCCACGAGGAAGCACGCCATAGCACTCACACTTATCTTGGTGTGTTTTAGAAGTATCCGATTCAAGTTATCTAATAATCAAGCTAAGCTTTCCAAGCAGTCCATAACCACGGACGCGGCTATTCGAATAGTTTTGTTAACCTTGCAAAGGTGTACCGCTACACACACATGATCATCATTTACCGCCTTTGATCTCGACACCATTCAAGGGGTGTCGGCGAGGATGCTCACCACAACTGTTACCTCATAGCCGATCTAGTCCGAGAAAGCCTCCTACTTGGGTTGGTTACCACAATCGTGAACCCGGCCGGTTTACGAAGTGGACCCAAGTGATGTGTGCGTGGTGCATAAGCCGGTCTCGGATGAGCCGTTCTCTCACTTAGCAGCCAGGCCACAGACCTACCAGAACTCCGAACTATTGCGACATCTGGACATCGAAAGGGATGAGTTAGTAAGTTGAGAGGGGTCAGTGAGCCCAATGTCTGGTTGTACTCTTCATCTTGGATCACCACACAAGAACTCATACTAGGGCGGTGTTCAACGAGACAACCCACCGTGTACTCCTACACAGCCTCTCATCGTTCACCTTGTATTAGGGTCGATTCACCAACACTTTTCTACCATCATCAACATGATCATTCCCATCCCAACTCACATCACAGTAACAACATGGTATCATACTAAGCATGCAATAAGCGATAACATTGCAGGGGCCACATGATATCAAACAACTCCTACATTTGCTAGGATTGTGGTTTGCTTACTACTGTGACAAAATGATAGGTCATGCAAAGGAATGGGTTCATCTATGCGGTAGAAACGTAGCATGGTGATAATCCTAAACAATGCATAAGCGAGCCATGATAGGAAAGTGGGATTTTATCGACATTATCAATGGGGGTTTGCTTGCCTTGCTGACGAGGTTCGGGTTCTGGGTCTTCAACGAAGGGGGCAGCCTCCTGCTCCGGTTCCACCTCTACTCGACAAACAACAACCAAAGTAGCAAAGTAAATACAATGCACAATCACATGATGGAAGTTTGAATCTTGATGTATATGCTTTGATGTGTGAAGCAATTCCATTTAAATGGAGTATATTGCAAATTGAATTGCAAATTCAAACTCCACATTTGAATTCAATTAACCAAGTTGCATGTGACATTGTTTGATCATTTTGAATCATTTTCAAATGTATAAGATATGCCTCTGATGTGTGGTTGAATTATAACATAAATCCATGGTCCAAGTTGCAAGATCATTCGATTTGAATTTGAATTAAATTCAAATAAACCAAATGACATATGCTACTGGTCCCAATTTAAATTCAACTCAAACATAGTTGAAAGTTGCATATTTGGAAAGATAATTTTCTCCGGATCATTTTTCATATATTATTTGTCTAATTTGGAGTTAATATGAATTTTCTATGAATTTCCGAAGTTTGGGGTATTTTCTGGAATTTCTGGAATTTCTTTAATTCAAATAATCTCTAGAAATTCATTTAAATTGATTTATTGCGTCAGTGCTGGCGTCAGGGGGGGCTGACAAGGGGGTCCCACCTATCAGTGGCTGGATTTAATTAAACCGTGGGGTTAATTAATCCAGTGGCTTAATTAAGCCACTGGGCCCACAGGTCAGTGACCCAGGGGGTCATTAGGCGAGCTATTAAGGGAGGGGGTTTGGGCTAACACGCCGGCGGCTAAACGCCGGCGACTGGACCGCGGCGGTGCTGCACGGGGAGGGCGAATACGTGACGATTTGTAGCGCCGAGACCATCAACTTGAAGCCCTCACTCGCGCGCGTCGAATGGGACCAAAACCAAGCACTGGGGTGCACCGTACGGTCGCCGTCGTCAAGCTTTGCGGCGACCTAGCTACGGCCGTGATCGGGATTTCGTTCCAGGGCACGGATCGAGGCGGGGCTAGGCTGGTTCGACGAGGAGGAGCACGGGGAACATGATGGACATCAAGGCGGGCTCGATGGCGTAGCGGTTGAACGTCTCCATGGATCCCGGCGGCGAGGAGCTTCGGCTCTCATGGTGGCCAAGGCTAGAGGGATTAATCGAAGGGGGAAAGTGAGGGGTTTTGAACCCGAGCTCACCAGGAACTCAGTAGAGGTGGTGGCGAAGGCTGGGGTGGTTCAACGGCGACGGAATTGACGAAGTCCTTCACGGTGGCCGGCGGCGACTTGGTGGTGATGGCGGAGTCTCCGGGGCTTCCTGGCTCGATTCACCGCACGGGAAGACGAAGACCACGTCTGCGGTTCTTCTGGACAGCTCGAGGCGTCGCGAGGAGCACGGTGGCCACGCGGGGGCTCGACGGCGCTCCGGCGTTCTTCTCGGGCGACGACAAATCGGGCGAGAGAGGAAGGGGAAGACGACGAGGAGGGAGGGGAATGAACTGGGGCGGCTCCAGGATGCGTCCAGACGAAGAGATGAGGCCTGGGGAGGCCTGGAAGCTTGAAGGCGTCGTGGTGGCGTCCACGGCGGCGGCGCCTCGCCACCGAGCTGCTTGGCAGCGCGGGGTAGAAGACGACAAGGGGGGTACGCGGGCTGGGCCGGCTAGGTGGGCTGCGGGGAGCTAGTTGGGCTACTTCCAGGTAAGTTCTTTTTCCCTTTTTCTCTCTGTTTTCTTTTCTGCTATTTGTTTTGCTTAGCTAAAATAAATAGCTAGGCATTTTATTAAATGCTGAAATTTTTTATGTGGCCTCATAATAATATAGACTAGCCACTCATAAAGTTTCAACATTTTTAAAATTCAAATAATTTGAATCTTAACTCAAATAGGGTTATTTGATTAATTCCAAGGCACTATTTGAATATTTGAAAAATCCATGAGTATGGGATGGGTCCCACATCACTTGATATGTGATCACACTCATTTATAAGACTTTTCAAAAATCTAACATGAAATTTTGGAGAAGATTTTTATCTGGCCTTTTGAATTAATTCATCTAGGGGGTTTCCTTCTCCCATTTGCTTTTGATGTTGATTTCAAAGATTCCTTTTGAAAATTTTGACATGATGCAAGGTTACTTTGATCCTAGCACATTACCTAACAGAGGGTTCTGACACATGAATTCTACAAATTATTTCTTTATTGACTTACATAGAGTACACAAAGATCATATGACTATGATCCATCATTACATGAAACAACGGAAGAAAATTAGGACTAGGTACAGAAAAGATTAACAAATGGCTTAGAGAAGCCTTGTTCAACATACATAGCCCTTCCACGAGCGACCAGACTGCTGTCTGGAACTATACTAGCTTAGTCAACGTCGAGCTTTAGGAAGGCGACTCCAACGGGATCTGGGTTCTCATCTAAAACATAGAATAATAAAACGTGAGTACAAAGTCGTACTCTGCAAGACTTACATCAGAACTATATTACTCATTATCATGTTTCAAGGTAAAGGGAGGCGGGGTTTCAATGCAGAAGTGCCATCTTTGACTTGAGGTAAGAAGCGTACACGAGTCCACTACCAAGTCTCCAACCAACACACCACTATGGATACCTCCTCGACTTCCCCACGAGGAAGCATGCCACAGAACTCACACTTATCTTGCGAGTTTTAGAGTATCCATTCAAGTTGTCTAATAATCAGGTACAGGTTCCAAGTAGTCCGTGACTGCGGACGCGGCTATTCGAATAGTTTTGTTAACCTTGCAAGGGTGTAAGCTACACACACATGACCATCGGTTACCGCCAAGTACTCGTCACCGTTCAAGGGGTGACGGCGAGGATGTTCACCACGACACCTCGCTCATAACTGGTCTATTCCAGGAGTCGAATATCTGAGTTGCCTCCGCTCGAGAGCCCGTCCGGATCAACGAAATGGACTCAAACAATGCAAGTGACCGAGACGCCACCTTTGGCAAGTGGTTTCACTGCCTCACAGGTCCACCCACATATCTATATGATGCAATCTTTCGTTCATTCTTTTTTTATGCATACGCCAAATGGAAAGCCCGAACTATTGTGACTCCTGGACGTCAACGCGGATTGAGGTACTAGGCCGAGAGGGGTCAGTGAGCCCAATGTGTGGTTGTACTCTTTGTCTTGGATTACGATACAAGAACTCGGGCTTAAGGCGGTGTTCAACGAGACAACCCACTGTGTTAAGGATGGCAGTGGGTAGGGTATGGGCAGGGTAGAGCAATACCAAACCCATACCCGTATAGTTCATGGGTACAAACTTCTACCCATACCCTTACCCGTGGGTATAAAACTATACCCACACCCATACCCGGTGGGTACCATCGGGTACCCATTGGGTAGATCAAATAGTACATTATTTTCATCTTTTTACATTCATTGGTAGCGCATTAGCAAAAAAATATTAACAACTCAATAGCAGGTAGATGAATACATGAAAATTAACTATATAGGCTATAGGTACCCACTTAGTAGACAAAATAGTATATAGTATATATACACATTGAATTGGTCAAATAGTACATCATTATACATGGATAGGGTATGGGTATACCCATGGGTACAAAGCTATACCCGTGCCCTACCCACGACTTGATGGGTAAGGTATGGGTACTACCCATGGGTATAAAAATGTACCCATACCCTACCCATGCGGGTAGGGTACCCGCGGGTACCCGTACCCATGGGTAAAATTGCCATCCTTACACTGTGTTCTCCTACACAGCCTCTGATCGTTCACCAACACAGCTTCACCTTCATCAATACCATGATCACTACCATCCCGACTCACAACAAAGTAACCTCATTGTAAAACTAAGAATGCAATAAGCTTTAATAGTTGCAGGGTCCACATGATATCAATCAACTCCTATGTCAGCTAGGATTGTGGTTTTCTTACTACTGTGAAAAGATGATAGATCATGCATCGGATATGGGTTAAACTATGCGGTAGAATCGATAACAAGGTGATCATCCTAATCAATGCATAAGCGAGACTGAGAGGGAAGTGGGATTTTATAGACATGATCAATGGGGTTTGCTTGCCTTGCTGACGATACACGGGTTTAACGGTCTTCTTTTTCGGGGGTTACCTCCGTCTCGGAAACACTGTTACCGGAACAATCATCAACAAAGTGGAGGCAACATCGAAAGTAAATGCACAAGCACAAGTTAATGTTGTTACATGATGTAAAGGATATTGGTTTGTGGCAAATTCATCTTAATTGAAGTGTATTGCAAAGAATTTTCAAATTCAAACTTCAAATTCAAATTCAAATTAAGCCATATGCGCATTTGCTACTGTTCACCCATTTTAAAATGGTCAAACATAAAAAATGCATATTCTTAATCCTTGCATTTTTCTGATAATTTTTCATATATTATATGTTTAATTTGGAGCTAATAAGAATTTTCTATGATTTATTGAAGTTTTGGCTATTTTCTGGATTTTCTCTCATTAAAATAATAATCTTTATTTTCTTTAATGCGTCAGCAGGGGGGCTGACTAGTCAAACTGACTAGGGGGGGCCCATCTGTCAATGTCACAGAGGCTTAATCCTCTCCGTTTAAATAACAGAGAGGGGTTAGGGGGTCAAGGGCCCACCTGGCAGTGGCCCTAGGTGGGGGATTAGATTAACCTAATCTGCCACGATGGCCTCGCCGGAGTTTTGGCCGGCGGTGACCAAATCCAGTGGCGATGCTCACTAGAGGTGGTGTTCCCGGCGGCTATTTGGCGCGCGGCTTGCACCAAAAGTATGTCGCGCGTCGAGAGGTGCAGGCCAGGGTCTCAGAAGTGGCCGGAGACGTCGCCGGCTTCGACATCGACGGCGACCGGAGCACGGTGAAGACGAACTTGGCAAATCCGTGCATGGAAAAGAGCGACGAATGGGGGAAACGAACCTTGAGCTCACCCAGGTCGTGTTGAAGGTCACATCGGCGCTAGAGATGGGCTGGTGGAGGGGAGATTGCTCACCGGAGCTCTGCGGCGGCCGAAGCTTCTCGGTGAAGCTTGCGTTGCTTGCGGCAAGCTTGAGCTCGAACCAAAGGCGCGGCTCGAAAGAGGCTCCAAATGCGGTTCTCCTGTACACGACGACGCTTCCTGGAATGGCCGGTGGCCACGCAAACAGACGACGACGGCGAGGTCGGGCGCTCGGGTGCGATGAGATCTCGCCGGAGGAGCGAGCTAGAGGGATACCGAAGAGAGGGAAACGACGCGGGGCTCTCTAGGCGCTGTCGTGGCGAGAGGAGAGAGCAGGGGAGGGTCTAGGGGGTCGCCAGCGTCGTGGTGGCAGTCGTCGCCCCCCGGTATGTTCGACAGCGAGCTGCTTGGGGTAGACGACAAGCCCCACATGGGCTTGGGCTGAGGAAGGTTGAGTTGGGCCCAAGGCCATAGGGGGTGGGCTGGGTTTGTTTTTTACTTTTCTTTCTATTTCTGTTTCTGTTTTTATTTTCTGTCCTTTGTTTGCTCTAGTAAATAAATACCATAGCATTTTATAAATTCCTCAAAACTTTTATGTGGTCTTAGGAGACATATAGCTATCCACTCACAAGATTTGGAGAATTTTAAAATTCAAACAATTTGAATTTCAATTCAAATTGGAGTTTAATTTAATTTCCAAGCCCTGTTCGGGTTTTTGTAAAATTCCAAGGGCATGAAGTGGGTCCCACAACACATGGAACTTGGTCATGCACATTTTTAGAAGTTTTAAAAATATTCAAAAGGATTTTTGGAACAAATTTTTATCTGGCCATTTTGAATTACTTCAATTAGAGCTTTTTCTTTCCCCATTTTTAATTTCATTTGAATTTTAGCATGATGCAAAGGATCAAACAAACCCTAGCACATACCTAAACTTGGGGTTGTGAAAACTCGCCCCCACTCAAAAGAATATCGTCCCGAGATTCAGAAGTCGTCGGGAGGAAGGTGGGGTACTTGGCACGGAGGCGGTTTTCTCTTTCCCATGTTGCTTCTTTCTCAGAGTGGTGTGACCATTGCCTTTGAGGAACTTGATCTTCTGACGAGAAGTGACACGCTTTGCGGAATCAAGAATACGAACAGGGTATTATCGATAAATTAGGTCATATTGGAGATCAAGCGTTTCATGGTCGACTTCGTGGATGGGGTCCTTGAAGCAACGCCTGAGTTGTGACACATGGAATACATCATGTACTCGGGAAAGGTGCGGGGTAATTCAAGTTGGTAGGCAACTTCTCCATGTTTAGAAAGAATGCAGAAAGGTCCAATGTAACATGGGGCCAACTTGCCTTTGATACCGAAGCGTTGGGTTCCCTTCAGAGGAGTAACCTGAAGGTAAGCCTTCTCAGCAATATTGTAGCTCTCTTCCCTATGATGACGATCATAGTAGCTTTTCTCACGAGATTGGGCGGTTCTCAAACGATCACGAACAATGAGAACTTGCTCTTCTTCTTCCTTGATCATATCCATCCAAAGAAATGTCTTTCACCGGTTTCTGACCAGTTCAAGGGTGTTCGACATCTTCGTCCATAGAGGAGTTCAAAAGGAGCCATGTTCAGACTGGATTGAAAACTATTGTTATAAGCAAATTCGGTGAATGGAAGAGATTTCTCCCTATTCTTTCCGAAAGATATAACACAAGCTCTGAGCATGTCTTCGAGTATTTGGTTAACCCTTTCAACTTGACCGCTAGACTAAGGATGGAAAGCTGTACTAAAGGAGAGATGAGTTCCCATAGCATTCTGAAAGCTTCCCCAGAATCTAGAGGTGAAAAGGCTACCACGATCAGAATTGATTTCAAAAGGAACACCGTGAAGAGACACAATTGTAGAGACATACAAGTCCGCTAACTGTCTAGAAGTTATAGACTAGCGAATTGGAAGGAAGTGAGCAACTTTGGAAAGCCTATCAATGACAACGAAGATGGCATCATTTCCTTTATGGGTTTTTGGAAAATCAGTGATGAAGTCCATACCGACTTTGTCCCATTTCCACTCGGGAATAGGAAAAGGTTGAAGAGTACCAGCAGGTCTTTGGTGTTCTACCTTAATGTGCCGACAAACATCACATTCGGCAACAAATTGAGCAATGTCTCTCTTCATCCTCGTCCACCAAAATCTCTGGCGTAGATCTCTGTACATTTTCGTGCCACCGGGATGAATTGAGAGGGGTGTGTCATGAGATTCTTTGAGGATGAGTTGCTTTATGTTCCTATTCTTAGGTACTACCAAACGATTTTCAAAGAGTACCGTTCCTTTGCTATCTGTAGAAACATTTAGCAACTCCGCTAGCAATGTTCTCCTTGATCCGACGAACACCTCGTGCACGCCTTTGGGCAACTATGATTTGATCCTCCAGGTTGGTTTCGCCACCAAGGTAGAAAGAAAACCATGAGGAACTATCTCAAGAATGAGCTTGCAAAATTCCTTATGAAGAAGTGGTTGATACTGTTGTAACATGAGGTTGTTACAGTACGACATACGACTTAGTGCATCAGCCATGACATTGGCTTTGCCTGGGGTGTAAGAAATTCCTAAGTCATAATCTTTTATAACCTCTATCCAGTGTGTTTGCCTGAGTTTAAGATCTGGCTGGGTGAAAATATATTTTAGGCTTTATTGATCAGAATAGATCTCACAACGATTACCAAGGAGGTAATGTCGCCAAGTCTTCAAGGCATGAACTACGGCAGCGAGTTCAAGATCATGGATAGGATAGTTCTCTTCATGTGGACGCAACTGGGGTGAAGCATATGCTACCACAAGTCGGTCTTGCATAAATATGCATCCTAACCCTTGCCGTGAAGCGTCACAATAGAGCTCGAAATCCCTTTTGGTGTCTGGAGGTGCAAGTACGGGTGCATAAGTCAATCTTCTCTTTATTTCTTGAAAGCTTTCCTCGCACTTGGGAGTCCATTGGAATTTCTTATCTTTCTTGAGGAGTTTAGTTAGAGGCTTTGCAACTTTGGAGAAGTTCTCAACGAAGCGGCGACAATAGCTTGCTAAGCCAAGAAAACTCCTAACTTTCTTAACCGATTCAGGTGGAGTCCAGTCAAGGACGGCCTGAACTCTCTCGGGATTCACAGAAATGCCTTTGGCAGAAACATGGTGGCCTAGATAGGTCACTTCTAGTATCCAAAATTCACACTTTGAGAATTTGACATATAGGCAATGCTCTCGAAGTTTCATCAAAACCAGCCTAAGATGCTCGACATGTTCTTCTTCGTTCTTCGAGTATATAAGGATTTCATCGAGGTAAACCACGATGAACTTGTCCAAATACTCCATGAAGATCGAGTTCATCATGCGTGAAAAATTGGCAGGGGCATTGGTTAAACCTAAGGACATAACGGTGTACTCATAAAGACCATATCGAGTAGTGAAAGTCGTCTTGGGAACGTCTTCGTTTCGGATTTTGATTTGATGATAGCCTAATCTCAAATCCATCTTTGAGAAGACAGAGGGTCCAGCAAGTTGATCATAAAGATCATTGATCCTGGGAAGTGGGTACTTGTTCTTTATGGTCTCTAGATTAAGCGGGCGATAATCTACGCACATCCTCTTTGTTCCATCTTTCTTTGTTACGAATAGAACGAGGCAATCCCATGGAGATGAGCTAGGGAGGATGAAGCCTTTTGCCAACAAAGCTTCAAGTTGGATTTTAAGCTCAGCTAACTCATGTGGGGCCATTCTATATGGGCGTCTAGAAATTGGGGCGGTGCCTGGCATAAGATCAACTATGAATTCTACACATCTGTCGGGTGGCTAGGTTTAAGGAGATGGGTTACTGGGTAGTTTTCTAGAGGATGACCACGGCTTTCTAGGGGCTACAATAGATATGTCGGAGTAGCAAAGTACCCCCAACACGATGGTTAGTTTTGTTATTCTGGCTAGAAGACATCTAAACTGGGAGGAAGAACTGCAAATGCATCAATATAGGTTTCCAGAAGAAAACCTACACCAAACACTATGGAACTGTCGGGCATGCCACCTAGAAGTTTTCTAAAAGGACAACCGAAATGGAGAGAAGGATTTTTCAAATGCATCAGTGTCTGAACCCTCTTCTAGGTATGTGCTAGGACCAGAGCTACTTTGCATCCATGCTCAAAATTCAAATTGAAATTCAAAATGGGGAAAGCAGAAGCCCTAATTGAATTTAATTAAAATGGGCAGATAAAAATCTTTTCCAAAAATTCATTTGAAAAATTGTAAAACTTCTTAAAATGTGTATGGTCATGTTCCAAGTGGTGTGGGACCCACTTCATACATATGGAATTTTACAAAATTCCAAATAGAGCTTTGGAAATTAATTAAGCCCCTATTTGGATTAAGATTCAAATTATTTGAATTTTAAAAATGCCCAAAAGTTATAAGTGGCTAGCATTATGCATTAGAAGTCCACATAAAAGTTTGGGATATTTTATTAAATGCCTAGGTATTTTATCTATGGCAAAACAAATAAAGAAGAAGAAATAAAAAGAAAAAGAAAAACAAGAGGGAAACACCTACCTGGCGCCCAGGGGCGAGGCCCACCTCTCCACTGCCTCGGCCCAGCCCACCAGGGCATCTTGTCTTCTTCCTCCCCCGCGGCTCCAAGCAGCTCGCTGGAGCAGGGGAACGCACCGAGTGCCACCGCGACGGCCAGAGCCGTCTAGGCCTTCCCCTCCCTCCTCAACCCGCCACGGAGACGCCCTGGACGCCTCCAATCTTCTCCCCGCTCTCTCTATCTCTATCCCTCCCTCTCCCGCTCCGAATCGACGCCGCCCGAGGACCGCCGTGGCTCGCGGCCGAGGAGAACTCGTGGCCATCCAGCTCGCCAAGCCAAGACACCTTGTCCAGGACCTCCGAATCCGTCGTCTTCATCGCTATGGAAGAGGCCACGAGCCAGAACAAACCAGAGATGACATAATCAACCTCGACACGCCGCCGGTCGCCGTGGAGTCTTCACCGGATTCCGGCGCCTCCATCTCCTCCCTAGCCCCGCCGTCTTCGTCAGTGAGCTCCCAGTGAGCTCCTCCATCGAACCCCTCTCCCCGCGCTCATCCCCGTGCACTGCACGTCGTCCCCGCCGTGGGCAGTACCTCTGCCTCCGCGCCCTTCGTCGCTGGCCTCACTCCGGTGGTCGCCGGTGACGCCCAGCTGGTCCGGACGACGCGCGCTGGTGTGGGCTTCACCCCGCAGCCCTCGGCACACCAATTGGTGGCCTGTGTCACCGTGTTGCGTAGCGCCGCCGCGCACTGTTGCCACCGGCGGCTAACCGTTGGCGTGGCTGGTTAGTTAGCCTAACCCACCCCCTAATCACCCCTTTCCCTCGCTGACAATGGGCCCCAGGCCACCCCTAACCCCTCTGTTAAAATAACAGAGAGGGGATTAACCCCTGAGCTTATGACACCCTGGACCTACAGGTCAGTCCCGCTGACGTCAACCTTACATCTTGGTGACGCAATAAACAGAAAAACAATTTAAAAGAATTAAAAGAAATCCATAAATTACAGAAAATAGTTTAAACTTAAAAAATTCATAAAAAATTCATATGAACTCCAAATTTAACATATAATATTTGAAAAATGATCAGCAGAAAATTCTCTATCCAAATATCCAACTTTCAACCATGTTTGAGTTGATCTTAAATTGGGACCATTAGCTTTTGCTATTTGGTTTAATTGGAATTAATTCAAATTTAATTCAAATGATGTTCCAACTTGAACCTTTGCAATACACCACACTTCACTTGAACATCAGAGGCATATCTTACACATGACAAGATGGTTTACAATGATCAAACAAAAGCAATTGCAACTTGGATAATTTGAGCAACATATGGAGTTTGAATTTGCATTCCAAATGCAATACACTTCTGTTAAATTGAATTTGCCACAAAACAGAAGCAATCACATCATGGACAACTATATCATGTGTATGTGCATTCTATTTCAATGTTGCCCCCTTTTTTGATGATTGTTCCGGTAACAGTGTTTCCAAGACGGAGGTCACCCCAGAAGCAGAAGACCGTTAAACCCGTGTATCGTCAGCAAGGCAAGCAAACCCCATTGATCATGTCTATAAAATCCCAATTCCCTCTCAGTCTCGCTTATGCATGTTTAGGAGATCACCGAGACACGTTCTTTCGCATAGTTGAACCCATTCCGCTGCATGACCTATCATTTTGTCACCGTATTAAGCAAACCACAATCCTAGCAGATTTAGGAGTTGAATGATGAGCATGTGGCCCCTGCAACTGTTACTGCTTATTGCTGCTTAGTGATACAATGAGGATGTTATGATTGTGAGTCGGGATGGAATGAACACAGTGATGCTGATGATAACGGGTTGGTGAATCCACCCTAAGCAAAGGTGAACGATGAGAGGCTATGTAGGAGTACACAATGGGTTGTCTCGTTGAACACTACCCTAGGCCCCGAGTTCCTGTTTTGTGATCCAAGACAAAGATTATGACCACATGTAG
This sequence comes from Bromus sterilis, assembly GCA_950022295.1. Classification (NCBI taxonomy): domain Eukaryota; kingdom Viridiplantae; phylum Streptophyta; class Magnoliopsida; order Poales; family Poaceae; genus Bromus; species Bromus sterilis. The sequence continues at coordinate 148,040,304 of OX465596.1, read as the reverse complement.
GGTTTATGGGAGCCCCGTTTGGCCTCTTTACGTACCCAATCCAGTCCAGGAGTCACAATAGATTCAGGCTTTCCATTTGGCATGTGCATAGAAAAATAATGAAGAAAAGGTTGCATCATATAGATATGTGGGTAGATCTGTGAGGCAGTGAAACCATCTGGCAAAGGTGGCGTCTCGGTACCTTGCATTATCTGAGTCCGTTTCGTGGAACCGGCCGGACTCTCGAGCGGTGCCAAACTCAGGTAGTCGACTCATGGATTAGAGAAGGTGATGTGAGGGTAGTGCCTTGGTTTCATCCACGTCCGACACCCGCTTGAAGGGTGAAGAGAACGAGGCGATAAGTGATGACACGCGTGTGAAGATGTACACCCCTGCAGGGTTAATGAACTATTCGAATAGCCGTGTCCGCGGTTATGGACTACTTGGAGACCTCTACTTGATCATTAGACAACTTGAATGGATACTTATAAAAACTCGCAAGATAAGCGTGATTGCTATGGTGGGCTTCCTCGTGGGGAAGTCGAGGAAGTAACCATAGTGGTGTATTGTTTGGAGACTTGGTAGTGGACTCGTGTACGCTTCTTACCTCAAGTCTGGTACTGATACGTCTCAAACGTATCTACTTTTCCAAACACTTTTGCTATTGTTTTTCCCTCATTCTTGCATGATTTGGACGAAACTAACCCGGACTAACACTGTTTTCAGCAGAGCTGCCTGTATAGTTTATTTTTGCGCAGGAAAATGGATTTTTAGACGTCCCAGAAAATTCCCAGAAAGTTACCTGAAAATCCATGCACCCGAAGGAGCCAGGAGCCAGAAGTGGGACCAGAGGGGAGCCCTGGGGGCCCCGGGCGCCCCCCTGGCGCGGCCAGGGGTGGGGCTGCACCCTCTGGCCGCCTAGGCTTCTCCCCCCCCCTCCTCTGGTGCCCTACCGAGACTCCTATTTATCCCCATGACGAGCAAACCCCAGAACAGAAGTCGTTTTACCAGTTTCCGTCGTGGAGCCTCCGCCACCCTCTGTTCTTCTTTGGGAGGGCTAATATGGAGGCTGATTTGGCCTCCGGAGAGGGGAGATCGTCGCCATCGTCATCACCATCGCCACTCCATCCATCCTCCATGACTTCTCTTCATATGTGTGAGTAATTCCCTGCTGTAGGAAAAGGGAATGGTAGGGATTGGATGAGTTTAATCATGTAATACTTTGTCAGATTGTTGGGGGCATGTTGCCTATCATCTACTTTGGTGTTTATCATCTTTGCTACAATTCGTTGTTCTTAATGCTTGTCATTTTGGGCCCGAGTGCCATGTTTTCAGATCTGAACCCTATGTGTTTTCATGAATATATTTGTATTCTAGATCCTGTCTATGAGTTGTATGCACCTATTATGGTCCGGAACCGGCGATCCCAAAGGTGACAGCTTGGGACACCAAAGGGGATGGTCCATAATTTGAGGATTCCATGTATCCATTGAGTTTATTGCTTTGTTCCGGTGCTCTTTGACAGGAGTACCTTAATCTCCATAAGTTCCTTTTGGCCCCGTTCGGAGAGGGATGGTAGGACAAAAGATGTTGTGCAAGTTCTTATTGCAAGCACGGACAACTACCTACGGGATACGTGCCTAATGATTGATATTTTCCTAGATGATCATTTCTTTTTCTGTGTGCCTCGACCCGTGTTAGAATCTAGTATATGTTTACTCTCATCCATGCAGCGCCCAACCATCCATCTCCCTAGCCTACAGTGTTTTTAATCCTGCTGGTTATTAGTTGTTACTTTTTGCTATTTACTTTTACTGTTGCTATCATCACTATCATATCACCGTTACCACTTATCTATTGTTGCAAGCATGTATATTTCAGGTGCGGTTGAATTGACAACTCAACTGTTAAAGCTTATAAATACTCTTTGGCTCCCCGTGTGTCGAATCAATAAATTGGGTTAACTTACCCGCGAAGACTACCTCGATCCCTTACGCCTGTGGGGCATCAAGCAGCGTTTTCTTGCGCCGTTGCCGGGGAGCATAGCAATATTTACAAGTCTACTTGAATTATCCTGCCTTCTGCATGTCATCCGCTATGGGTAAGAAAGGAAACCCCAAGGTTCCGATCTTACCATCCCGTACAAGAAAAGGTACCATTCTGAACACTAGTGCTACACTTGATTCACCTTCTGTTATGAGTAAGTTTACTTCACCACCACTACATGATGCTTCTATTGAGTCTGTTACTATGTCCGATACTTTTGATGATGCTTCCACTACTCTTGATGATGCTACTTTTCTTGGTCGCCATATTGAAACTCAGACCGCTAAGGCTGCAGCAAAATCCAAGACCGAGACCCCTGCTGCCTATATTCCTACCTGCAAAACCTTTGGTTACCCGAGCTTAGATGAACTCAAGGAGAGAATCCTTGATGATGATTATGTTACTCTTGATGATGATTTTTGCAGGGAACTCAGAGAGTGTGTCGAATCTGACCCTGGTGCTGTTAAAGAGTTGCTCAAAAGGCACGCCATGAAGAACAAAGTTATTCCTGATCCTCAATTTGCCACATCTCCTATATGCATCATTGATCCTGATTATGATTTCTCTGTTGATATTTCACTTATATCTACAGTCGAGGCTGACCCCTATTATGGCAGAGAAAATGATGATGCTATAGCACACTTGACCAAACTCGCTGAGTTAAGCAACCTGTTCACTACTGATGAGAAGATACGAAACTTCTATGTGGCCAAGATTTTTCCTTTTTCTTTGAAGGAAGACGCTAAATCATGGTACGACGCACTACCTTATGGTTCCGTTGAAAGTCCTCAGGACTTAGTCAAATTACTTTTTGATAAATATTTCCCAGCTCATCTGCAACATGCTGCTTTGCAAAGAATCTATAACTCCCTAAAGCTTGGGGGAGGTTTTGTGATTCACTTAAGGTTATGCCGGGACATGGAATCCCCAAGAATGAAATGCTTGATATACTTTATGCTGGTTTAACCGATGAATCCAGAACCTATCTGGATAGTTGTGCTAGTTGTGTTTTCAGGGAAAGAACACCGGACGATGCAGAAGAATTAATGTGCAAAATTGCCAAGAATTATGAAGACCGGTCCGTCCCTGAACCACTTCTGCCACCTAAAAAGAGGGGCATGCTTGTTCTGAACCCCGAAGATATGCAAGAAGCAAAGAAGTCTATAAAGGAGAAAGGTATTAAAGCCGAAGACATGAAGAATTTACCGCCTATTGAGAAGTTGTGTGAGCCTACTACTCACCCTCCCTTTGTAGAGGTAAACTCTCTATTAGACTTTACTGAAAGTGACATCCCTAAAGGTAAGCCTCCTGACCAATGTTTAGATGAGCTTGATAATTTATTGTCAAGCCAGACCATTTTAATAGGAAGTTACAAAGTCAGTTGCATGATAATTCCCTTGCTATCAAAAGTTTATGTGATGTTCTAGAAAGAACAGTTAATGATGTTAAATGTCTTGTTAAGAATTTTCATATGGTTCAAACTCAGCTTGAACAAATTTCTAATGTGCAAAAAGATTTTCTTGCTAATAATGCCAAACAGGACATACAAGCTTATGGAATCAAAAATAGGGGTGGAACACACACCCAGGACCCACTCTATCCTGAGGGGCATCCAAAGAGGATCGAACAAGATTCTCAAGTACAAGAAGAAGACGCGACTGTTAGATCTCCGAAGAAAAAGAAGAAGAAACACAAGGAGGCTGACAATCCCGGTGATCCTATTACAAGTGAAAAGCCAGCTGTTGATCCTAACAGCATATCTACCTCCGATGCTGAAACAGAACACGGTGCTGAGCCACAAGAAAAAGGACGCTGAGAAGGATGATTCTCCCAAGGTAAGAGAAGAAGAAGCACCCGATAAACGCAAGAGGTACTCTAAAGAAGACTTCATCGCAAGGAGACATGGGAAGGAAAGAGAACCATGGATACAAAAAACCATGCCCTTTCTAGGTAAGTCCCTCAAATCTAAAGAAGAAGAGCATTATATTAAATTTTGTGAATGGATGAAACCTCTTTTTCTTCAAATTCCTTTGACTGATGCTATTAAGTTACCTCCTTATTCGAAATATATGAAAGATATTGTTACTAATAAAAGAAAAGTTCTTAATGAGGCAATATCTACTATGCTTGCTAACTACTCTTTCAGTGCCAAGATTTCTAAGAAGCTCGGCGATCCAGGTATACCCACCATTCCTTGCTCCATAAAGAATAATTACGTCAGAACTGCTTTATGTGATCTTGGTGAAGGAGTGAGTGTTATGCCCTTCTCTCTTTAAAAAAGGCTTTGTTTAGAGAAACTAATCCATACAGATATCTCCCTTCAGATGGCTGACAAGTCAACAGTTGTCCCAATAGGTATTTGTGAGGATGTACCCGTTGAAGTTGCTAACTGTTTGATCCTTACAGATTTTGTTGTGCTTGACATGCCCGAGGATGGGAGCATGTCCATTATTCTTGGTAGACCTTTTCTTAACACTGCAGGTGCTATTATTGATTGCAATAAAGGAAAGGTCACCTTCAACGTTGATGACAAAGAACACACGGTGTATTTTCCAAAGAAGATCGACAAAAGGCATGGCCTTAACTCTATAGAGAATATCGAGACCGTGAAGATTGGAGAATGGGACTGTCCACTACATGTGCACCACAAATACAAAACCATTATGGTGGAGACAATGTCCATCAAAGTAAAGGTGCAACGATCACTTCATAAGAGGGGAGACTTCTTGTTCTATATATCGCCCGTTTGTTGGTAAGACTTGATCAACCTTACTAGTGAGCTTGTTTTATATAGGTAAAAAGTTAAGCTTGTTATGTTTTCATTTGCTTTAGCTTTCATTCTCTTTTCTGTACCAAGTTTTTATGTTTTTGAAGCTTCACAATACTAATGACTGCTTTAAGTTTTCAGAAAGTTTTTCAGCTTTTTGAACTCTGAGAAATTTTCAACAGTGAAGTTTTCAGAAAAATTCCAGAAAAATTAAAATAAAAATTTCCATGCCGGGAGTGACCTAGAGGAACCTGGGGCTGACCAGGGGGGGCCACCAGTGGCCCAGGCGGCCAGCTGGCACGGCCTTCCCCCTGACCGCGCCCATAGGGCGCCTAGGGCCCCCAGGGCAGCCAGCCAGGTATGTCTTCTTCCCACTCCTTCCTCTCTCTCCAAAAACACGAGTTCTGCTCCATTTCTTGTGTTCTTGCTGTTCTTGGAGGCGATTTTCGATCTCTCTCTCCAGCCCACCATTCGAGCTGAAATTTTGAGCAAATACTCCCTCGTATGTAACTCCTTCACCCCTCCAATTAGATTTTTTATTGGTGGCTTCATTTCTGAGTATTTAGTAGTTTTTGGTGCTGTTTATATGAGCTTGCATGGATGTGTAGAATTTTATTTTCCATGTTTTGATGCAAGTTAATGCCTTAGGTAAGTGAGTTGAGTAGTTTGCCTTAACTCACTTTGTTAAAATCCTTGTTTTTGCAATTTGTCAAAAATTTCAGAAATGAGTTTGCTAGGAAGAGCAAAGGGGTGGCTTGGGAAGAAAAGGCCCGAGTACTCCGATCGAGTTACAAGAGCTTCAGCTTCACCCTCGACTGCTAGGGTGAGCTACAACGAAGATAATGTGCCCTTGGAGTTGTTGGAGGACACAAATCAAGCACGTGCAATGACTTTCCCGTGCGATGAATTCCTTGAAGCTGCAGGAATCAGGGAGGAATTTTATAATCTTTGTGCTAATGCAGGTTTGACGCGGCTTGCAACGTGCTGTGTTACCCAGTATAAAAAACTCACCTCCTGTTTCATTAACAATTTTAGATATAACCTTGATGCTCGTTCTGTTGAGTTTAAAATTTATAATGATCTTTTGACCATGCCTTTGGAAAGGTTTTGTGAAATAATAGGTGTGCCGAACGTGGGACAAACGGCGAAGATGAGCTCTCAGCCCTCCGAGCTGAGAACCGTCTTCAACTCGCTCTGTAGCATGGATACGAGGGATATTCATCGGTCAAAGATCTCCAGCATCTTATTTCCACACCTCAGGTATTTTGCGTATTATATTGCTAGAGGGGTGTTAGCTCGTGACAACACGAGCAACATATCTGCGCCGGATATTGCTATCCTGGCAACCGCCCTTTCAGGGAGGTTTGATTATAATGTGGGTGCCTTAATTGCTCAACGCCTTGCTATGAACGGTAACAAGGGAGACTTATTTGGTGGCGTTTACGCCACACTTATCCTAGAGTCTATTAATGGCACCCCACACCCCGATGATAAGCCTTTTACTTATTTAAGTTTTGATCTTGCTGCTATGAAAAGGCATAAGTTTGTTACCATGAATTCCGAGTTTGGTAACCTTGATTATATCTTACGTTTCGGAGCTACCACGGAACGCAAGATCCGTCTACCTGCACCTCTTTTGTTTGATTTTTCTCGCAGGAACGGATGGTCCTTTGATGTTATCCAGTTCGATGAGTTCATGGTCCAGCGTCAGTTTCATAACCCCATGGAGGGGGTTGTGCCCGACGAGGAGGAGCATGGTGAGTTCCCACCTTTCTAGGGAGAGACCGTCACCCAGCTTGGTGAAGGGTCTTCCTCTGCTTGGAGCGCGGATCCTTCTTCGTGGGAGTATCCGAGGACTTCGGTGTACGCGCCGGAAGCCTCATTCGATCCTTGGACTCACCCGTACTACCCTGGAGCAGGAGGCTCCTGGGGACATTAGCCGCTATTAACTTGGGCCTAAAGCCTAAGCTTGGGGGAATACGTGCCCTTCTGACTTTTCCATTGTATTATCCATTTTATTCGCTTTAATCCTTTCGAAGTTTTTTTTTCTGTTTTCTCTTTCTTTCTTACTTTTCAAAAACAACAAAAATATTTTCTCTTTTCTTTTGCTTTCTTTTAAACCTTTGAAAAACCCAAAAAGATTTCCTTTCCATCCTTAGTTTGCTTTGTTTTCAGAGATCAGCTCGAGTCCGTGATGGCATTTGATTATATTTCCTACGTTCGATCGTCCAAGTGACAAGGCAGTAATGACGAAGATCGACGAAAGGGAGGCAACAAGGAAAATCGGTATGAACTCTTCTTGTTTCTACTTTTGTACATATGCCTGTACTTATGATCTAGAGACCAGCTTGTAGCGACATAGTGCTATATTTACAATGCTTTCCCAGTGTTCACGCTTTCCTTGTGGCTAGTCTCAAATAGCTAGAGTACATAATGTGTTGTTGAAATGATTTACATGCATTGCATTGTTCATGGTTTGGCATACTAGAGTGGTATTTCCCTTCGGGGAATTTTTGGATTGACTTGGCACATGTTCACACATGCTTATGACTAAAAAGTCTACTCTTGCCTTGATGATCTTTTTGTTTCAGAATAGTTATATCACTTTCATGCCCGATTCAATGTTTCTTTGTCGCTCTGCGTGATTATGACAGTTATTGCTCTCTAGTTTGCCGCTTCCCAGTCTTTTGCTAGCCTTCGCCCGCACCAAGTGGAATTATGTTTGTGCTTCCAAACTCCTTTTCAAACCCAGTTGTTCCATTTGAGTCCACCATACCTACCTATATGTGGTATTTACCGGCCACTCCTAACTTAGACTTTCTTGTGCCATCTCGAAATTTATTCAAAAGTTTCCCTTTTGTAACCGTACAAGATCATGGTGCGGTGGGGGGAAATCAGTATCTTTCATGCCAAAAATATTTTGACGGAAGTTTTAACTAGTCAAAACAGAAAAAGAAAAAAAATATGAGAGTTACACCTCCCCCATACTTGATGATGGAGTGAAATGGACCAAATGCTTCTTATGATAGGTGGAAAGATACCCTCCTTCCATCCTTGAGGCAAAATAAAAGGTTCCATAGACCATCGAAGATTAATGGATAAGGGAATATGTGTAAGCAAAAAGCATTATATATGGTTGGCATGGGAGATATTGAGAGACCTTTACCGTTCATCGTTGACTGGAAAGTTGCACTTCTCAAAAATATTTTATCTCTGTTTTCAAAACCAAGAGCTCTGGCACATGTTTAGTCTTTGCTTCCTTTCACGGGTTTTCAACCTTGCCATCAAAAGCCACGGTTCGAGAGTCTCCCCTTCTTCCTTCAAAGCACCAACTATGAGAGCATAATTGTCATTCTTAGTGTAACATGCATTGTCCCAAAGTATTACATTTTCTTCTGCATGCTTGTGTTATTGCTAGTCTGAAATACTGAGTTCTAGTCACCTTTAAAACTCCGGAGGAGTTTCTGCATTTATGTTTTGCTTCACTCATGGAGGCTTTCGAAATGCCACTCAAGTATGTTCAAGCTATGTGCATTGTGATCCTGTTTTGATTTTCAGTAGCTTATTATTTACTTTTAGTTGTTTGTGACTGATCACATGAAAGAGAATTGCTGCGCACATTGTCCTTGTAGCATTGTTTCAATACTTTCTAAACTCTTTTCGTAGTACATGCTTATATACATCTGTTGAAGCAAAAGAGTTTGTCAAAGTTTTCTTTGTCGCATCCAGTTCATTGAACTGAATTGCTTGAGGACAAGCAATATGCTAAGCTTGGGGGAGTTGATACGTCTCAAACGTATCTACTTTTCCAAACACTTTCGCTATTGTTTTGCCCTCATTCTTGCATGATTTGGACGAAACTAACCCGGACTAACGCTGTTTTCAGTAGAGCTGCCTGTATGGTTTATTTGTGCGCAGGAAAATGGATTTTTAGACGTCCCAGAAAATTCCCAAAAAATTACCTGAAAATCCACGCACCCGAAGGAGCCAGGAGCCAGAAGTGGGACCAGAGGGGAGCCCTGGGGGCCCCAGGCGCCCCTTTGCCAAGGCCAGGGGTGGGGCCGCGCCCTCTGGCCGCCTGGGCTGCTCCCCCATCCTCTGGTGCCCTACCGAGACTCCTATTTATCCCCGTGACGAGAAAACCCCAGAACAGAAGTCGTTTTCCCAGTTTCCATCGCGGAGCCGCCGCCACCCACTGTTCTTCTTCGGGAGGGCTAATCTGGAGGCTGATGTGGCCTCCTGAGAGGGGAGATCGTCGCCATCGTCATCACCATCGCCACTCCATCCATCCTCCATGACTTCTCTTCATATGTGTGAGTAATTCCCTGCTGTAGGCAAAGGGGATGGTAGGTATTGGATGAGTTTAATCACGTAATAGTTCGTCAGATTGTTGGGGGCATGTTGCCGATCATCTACTTTGGTGTTTATCATCTTTGCTACAATTCGTTGTTCTTAATGCTTGTCACTTTGGGCCCGAGTGCCATGTTTTCAGATCTGAACCCTATGTGTTTTCACGAATAGATTTGTGTTCTAGATCCTATCTATGAGTTGTATGCACCTATTATGGTCCGGAACTGGCGATCCCAAAGGTGACAGCTTGGGACACCAAAGGAGATGGTCCATAATTTGAGGATTCCATGTATCCATTGAGTTTATTGCTTTGTTCCGGTGCTCTTTGACAGGAGTACCTTAATCTCCATAAGTTCCTTTTGGCCCCGTTCGTAGCGGGATGGTAGGACAAAAGATGTTGTGCAAGTTCTTATTGCAAGCACGCACAACTACCTACGGGATACGTGCCTAATGTTTGATATTTTCCTAGATGATCATTGCTTTTTCTGTGTGCCTTGCCCCGTGTTAGAATCTATTATATGTTTACTCTCATCCATGTAGTGCCCAACCATCCATCTCCCTAGCCTAAAGTCTTTTTAATCCTGCTGGTTATTAGTTTTTAATTTTTGCTATTTACTTTTACTGTTGCTACCATCACTATCATATCACCGTTACCACTTATCTATTGTTGCAAGCAAGTATATTTCAGGTGCGGTTGAATTGACAACTCAACTGTTAAAGCTTATAAATACTCTTTGGCTCCCCGTGTGTCGAATCAATAAATTGGGTTAACTTACCCGCGAAGACTACCTCAATCCCTTATGCCTGTGGGGCATCAGGTACTCGTAGTACAGGACTAGCCAAGTCAAAGCTGTCACTTCTGCATGAGTAGTATAGTTCTGATGTAAGTCTTGCTGAGTACGACTTTGTACTCACGTTTGCTTATTCTATGTTTTAGATGAGAACCCGGACCCCGATGGAGTCACCTTCGTGAAGCTCGACGTTCACCTTGGTAGTATAGTTCCAAACAGCAGTCTAGTCTCTCGTGGATGGGCATGTATGTTTACAAGGCTTCTCTAAGCCATTTGTTAAACTTGTCTGTACTCAGACCTAATTTTCTTCCGTTGTATGATGTAATGTTGATCACAGACATGTGATCTTTGTATGCTCTATGTGTAAATCAATAAAGAAGTACTTTGTAGAGTTATGTGATGATACCTGCTGTTCATACTAGACATGTGTGCTGCGGGTATGATTATAGCATGCATGTCTTAGTAAGGGTTTTCGAGACCTTAGTTGTGATCTGGCTGGCGGTATTTTATACACCAAGTGGCCCTTAGATGTGCGCAGCTTGGGGCATCGCGATGCGATTGCTCGTGACTCTGTCACGTGCACACTTTGTTGTATGATCGAGCTCGCCCTAGACCCCGACTAAGTGATCGGGCTGGAGTCTGTTTATGTAAGAGTTATGATTCAATAGATAACATGGTTGAGGCAACTTGTCTATGAGTATGGGATTTCACCACCCATAATCATTTAAACTTGTGAGCTGGCGATGAGGACCCATCTCAGTTGATCATCCGGCCTGGATGGGATGCCCCTCATGTACGATGCTTTCCGAGAGTGTTCTGTGCTTGGCCTTGTCTTCTTAGACAAGTGGGTACGGCTCTCGGCTCTCCATGTGATTGAGTTGTGACTGGAATTACATACGCATATTCCGGGTCCCGACAGACTTGACATCAGAGCAGGAATGTCTGTAGGATTATCAAACCCTTGGTCGAAGTCGAGTCTAGCATTCTATAGTTATATAGTTACTCTGGGTATAGGGGAACAACGTAAGGCTTCTTTTTCTCCTTACCCTCATCGATCTGAGTTCTGAGTCACCCTTATCTTTTCTACGGGATGATTGGACTAGGCTCATCTATGTCTTACTAGAACATCTCGTTGATTGCTTCCTTGTAGCCGTAGGAAAGTTGTGTTCGGTTTTCTAGAGTCTTTGTGTTTCCTGTTTTGAGACATCCTATGTAAGTGTTGTTGTTATGTCGTGAGGATTTCCATTTCTCTTGAAATTACAGCCGTTATGCTGTCCGAGTCAATCCAGGTTTCTTCATAATCTGATGCATTTTCAAAATCCTTCCCTCCATTTCGGTTGTCTTTCCAGAAGATTTGATAGGTGCCTTTCCCGACAGTTCTCTAGAGTTTGTTGTAGGTTTTTTTCTAGAAACCTATAGTGATTCATTTGCAGTTCTTCCTCCCTGTTTAGATGTCTTCTAGCCTGAAGAACCACATTAACCATCGTGTTGTGGTACTTTGCTACTCTTACATATCTGTTGTAGCCCCTAGTCAACCTTGGTCATCCTCTAGGAAGCTATCCAGTAACCCAACCGCTTAAATCTAGCCACCCGACAGATGTGTAGAATTCATAGTGGATCTTATACCAGGCACAACCCCAATTTCGAGACGCCCATATAGAATGGCCCCACATGAGTTAGCTGAGCTAAAAATCCAACTTGAAGTGTTGTTGGAAAAAGGCTTCATCCGCCCTAACTCATCACCATGGGGTTGCCCCGTTCTGTTCGTAACGAAGAAAGATGGAACAGAAAGGATGTGCGTAGACTATCGCCCGCTAAATCTAGCGACGATAAAGAACAAGTACTCACTGCCCAGGATCAATGATCTTTATGATCAACTTGCTGGATCCTCTGTCTTCTCCAAGATGGATTTGAGATTAGGCTATCATCAAATCAAGATCCGAAACGAGGACGTTCCCAAGACGTCTGTCACTACTCGTTATGGTCTTTACGAGTATACCGTCATGTCCTTCGGTTTAACCAATGCCCCTGCCACTTTCTCGCGCATGATGAATTCGATCTTCATGGAGTACCTAGATAAATTTGTTGTAGTTTATCTTGATGACATTCTCATCTACTCGATGAACGAAGAAGAACGTGCCGAACATCTTAGGCTGGTATTGATGAAACTTCGAGAGCCTTTATGCCAAGTTCTCTAAGTGTGAATTTTGGCTACCAGAAGTGACATATTTAGGCCACGTGATTTTTGCAAAAGGCATTGCTGTCAATCCCGAGAGAGTTCAGGCCGTCCTTGACTGGACTCCACCTGAATCGGTTAAGCAAGTTAGGAGTTTTCTTGGCTTAGCAAGCTATTGTCGCCGCTTCGTTGAGAACTTCTCCAAAGTTGCAAAGCCTCTAACTGGACTCCTCAAGAAAGATAAGAATTTCCAATGGACACCCAAGTGCGAGGAAAGCTTTCAAGAGCTAAAAAGAAGATTGACTTCTGCACCCGTACTTGCACCTCCAGACACCAAAAAGGATTTCGAGATCTATTGTGATGCTTCACGGCAAGGGTTAGGATGCATACTTATGCAAGATAGACATGTGGTAGCTTACGCTTCACGCCAGTTGCTTCCACATGAAGAGAACTATCCTAACCATGATCTTGAACTCGCTGTCGTAGTTCATGCCCTGAAGACTTGGCGACATTACCTCCTTGGTAATCGTTGTGAGATCTATTCTGATCACCAAAGCCTCAGATACATATTCACCCAGCCAGATCTTAATCTCAGGAAAATACGCTGGATAGAGTTGATAAAAGATTATGACTTAGGAATTTCTTACACCCAGGAAAAGCCAATGTCATGGCCGATGCACTAAGTCGTAAGTCGTATTGTAACAACCTCATGTTACAACAGTGTCAACCACTTCTTCATGAGGAATTTCGCAAGCTCAATCTTGAGATTGTTCCGCATGGCTTTCTTTCTACCCTAGTGGCGAAACCAACCCTTGAGGATCAAATCATAGCCGCCCAGAAGCATGATAGTGGTATTCAAGAGCTCAAGCAGAACATTGTTAGCGGAGTTGTTAAATGGTTCTCTGCAAATGATCAAGGAACGATATTCTTTGAAAATCGTTTAGTAGTTCCTGAGAATGAAGACCTAAAGCAGCTGATCCTTAAGGAAGCTCATGACACACCCCTCTCGATTCATCCCGGTAGCACAAAAATGTACCGAGATCTACGCCAGAGATTTTTGTGGACTAGGATGAAGAGAGACATTGCTCGATTTGTTGCTGAATGTGATGTTTGTCGTCGCATTAAGGCAGAACACCAAAGACCTGCTAGTACACTTCAACCTTTGCCTATTCCTGAGTGGAAATGGGACAAAGTCAGTATGGACTTCATCACCGGATTTCCAAAAACCCAAAAAGGAAATGATGCCATCTTCGTGGTCATTGACCAACTTTCAAAAGTTGCTCAATGCCTTCCAGTTCACGAGTCCATTACTTCCAGTCAGTTAGCGGACTTGCATGTCTCTAGAATTGTGTCTTTTCACGGTGTTCCTTTGGAAATCAATTCTGATCATGGTAGCCTTTTCACCTCTAGATTCTGGGGAAGCTTTCAGAATGCTATGGGAACTCATCTCTCCTTTAGCACAGCTTTCCATCCTCAGTCTAGCGGTCAAGTTGAAAGGGTTAATCAAATCTTGGAAGACATGCTCAGAGCTTGTGTTATCTCATTCGGAAAGAATTGGGAGAAATCTCTTCCATTCGCCGAATTTGCTTATAACAATAGCTATCAATCTAGTCTGGACATGGCTCCCTTTGAATTCCTCTATCGCCGACGATGTCGAACACCCCTAAAATGGTCAGAAACCGGTGAAAGACAATTCTTTGGACCGGATATGATCAAGGAAGAAGAAGAGCAAGTTTGCATTGTTCGTGATCGATTGAAAGTCGCCCAGTCTCGTCAGAAAAGATACTATGATCGTCATCATAGGCAAGAAAACTACAATCTGGATGAGAAGGCTTACCTTCGGGTTACTCCTCTGAAGGGAACCAAAGATTTGGTATCAAAGGCAAGCTGGCCCCATGTTACATCAGACCTTTCCGAATTCTCGCCAAACTTGGAGAAGTTGCCTACCAACTTGAACTACCCCCTCATCTTTCCCGAGTACATGATGTATTCCATGTGTCACAACTCAGGCGTTGCTTCAAGGACCCCATCCGCGAAGTTGACCATGAAACGCTTGATCTCCAAGATGAACTTTCTTATCGAGAATATCCCGTATGTATTCTAGATTCCGCAGAGCGTGTCACTCATCGTCAAAATATCAAGTTTCTGAAAGTACAATGGTCACATCACTCCGAGAAAGAAGGAACCTGGGAAAGAGAAGACCGCCTCCGTGCCGAGTACCCCTCCTTCCTCCCGACGACTTCTGAATCTCGAGACGAGATTCTTTTGAGTGGGGGCGAGTTGTCAGAACGCTCTTCTAGGTATGTGCTAGGACCAGAGCTACTTTGCATCCATGCTCAAAATTCAAATTGGAATTCAAAATGGGGAAAGCATAAGCCCTAATTGAATTTAATTCAAATGGGCAGATAAAAATCTTTTCCAAAAATTCATTTGAAAAGTTGTAAAACTTCTGAAAATGTGTATGATCATGTTCCAAGTGGTGTGGGACCCACTTCATACATATGGAATTTTACAAAATTCCAAATAGATCTTTGGAAATTAATTAAGCCCCTATTTGGATTAAGATTCAAATTATTTGAATTTTAAAAATGCCCAAAAGTTATAAGTGGCTAGCATTATGCATTGGAAGTCCACATAAAAGTTTGGGACATTTTATTAAATGCCTAGGTATTTTATCTATGGCAAAACAAATAAAACAGAAGAAATAAAAAGAAAAAGAAAAACAAGAGGGAAACACCTACCTGGCGCCCAGGGGCGAGGCCCACCTCTCCACTGCCTCGGCCCAGCCCACCAGGGCATCTTGTCTTCTTCCTCCCCCGTGGCTCCAAGAAGCTCGCTGGAGCAGGGGCACGCACCGAGTGCCACCGCGACGGCCAGAGCCGTCTAGGCCTTCCCCTCCCTCCTCAACCCGCCACGGAGACGCCCTGGACGCCTCCAATCTTCTCCCCGCTCTCTCTGTCTCTATCCCTCCCTCTCCCGCTCGGAATCCACGCCGCCCGAGGACCGTCGTGGCTCGCGGCCGAGGAGAACCCGTGGCCATCGAGCTCGCCAAGCCAAGACACCTTGTCCAGGACCTCAGAATCCGTCGTCTTCATCGGTATGGAGGAGGCCACGAGCCAGAACGAACCAGAGATGACGCAATCCACATCGACTCGCCGCCGGTCGCCGTGGAGTCTTCACCGGATTCCGGCGCCTCCATCTCCTCCCCGACCCCGCCGTCTTTGTCAATGAGCTCCCAGTGAGCTCCTCCATCAAACCCCTCTCCCCGCGCTCATCCCCGTGCACTGCACGTCGTCCTCGCCGTGGGCAGTACCTCTGCTGCCGTGCCCTTCGTCGCTGGCCTCACTCCGGTGGTCGCCGGCGACGCCCGGCTGGTCAGGACGACGCGCGCTGGCGTGGGCTTCACCCCACAGCCCTCAGCGCACCAATTGGTGGCCTGTGCCGCTGTCTTGTGCAGCGCCGCCGCGCACTGTTGGCACCGGAGGCTAACCGCCGGCGTGGCTGGTTAGTTAGCCTAACCCACCCCCTAATCACCACTTTCCCTCGCTGACAGTGGGCCCCAGGCCACCCCTAACCCCTCTGTTAAAATAACAGAGAGTGGATTAACCCCTGAGCCTATGACACCCTGGACCCACAGGTCAGCCCCCCTGTCGTCAGCCTTACGTCTTGGTGACGCAATAAATAGAAAAACAATTTAAAAGAAGTAAAAGAAATCCAGAAATTACAGAAAATAGTTTAAGCTTCAAAATTTCATAGAAAATTCATATGAACTCCAAATTTAACATATAATATATGAAAAATGATCAGCAGAAAATGCTCTATCGAAATATAAAACGTTAAACCATGTTTGAGTTGATCTTAAATTGGGACCAGTAGCTTTTGCTATTTGTTTTAAGTGGAATTAATTCAAATTTAATTCACATGTTGTTCCAACTTGAACCTTTGCAATACACCACACTTCACTTGAACATCAGAGACATATATTACACATGACAAGATGGTTTACAATGATCAAACAAAAGAAATTGCAACTTGGCTAATTTGAGCAACATTTGGAGTTTGAATTTGCATTCCAAATGCAATACACTTCAGTTAAATTGAATTTTCCACAAAACAGAAGCAATCACATCATGGACAACTATATCATGTGTATGTGCATTCTATTTCAATGTTGCCCCCCTTTGTTGATGATTGTTCCGGTAACAGTGTTTCCGAGACGGAGGTCACCCCCGAAGCAGAAGACCGTTAAACCCGTGTATCGTCAGCAAGGCAAACAAACCCCATTGATCATGTCTATAAAATCCCAATTCCCTGTCAGTCTCGCTTATGCATATTTAGGAGACACGTTCTTTCGCATAGTTGAACCCATTCCGCTGCATGACCTATCATTTTGTTACCGTATTAAGCAAACCACAATCCTAGCAGATTTAGGAGTTGAATAATGAGCATGTGGCCCCTGCAACTATTACTTCTTATTACTTCTTAGTTATACAATGAGGATGTTATGATTGTGAGTCAGGATGGAATGAACACAGTGATGCTGGTGATAACGTGTTGGTGAATCCACCCTAAGAAAAGGTGAACGATGAGAGGCTGTGGAGGAGTACACAATGGGTTGTCTCGTTGAACACTGCCCTAGGCCCCGAGTTCCTATTTTGTGATCCAAGACAAAGAGTATGACCACATGTAGGGTTTATGGGAGCTCCGTTTGACCTCTTTACGTACCCGATCCAGTCCAGGAGTCACAATACATTTGGTCTTTCCATTTGGCATGTGCATAGAAAAATAATGAAGAAAAGGTTGCATCATATAGATATGTGGGTGGACCTGTGAGGCAGTGAAACCATCTGGCAGAGGTGGCGTCTCGGTCCCTTGTATTATCTGAGTTCGTTTCGTGGAACCGGCCGGACTCTCTAGCGGTGCCAAACTCAGGTAGTCGACTCCTGGATTAGAGAAGGTGATGTGAGGGTAGTGCGTTGGTTTCATCCACGTCCGACACCCGCTTGAAGGGTGATGAGAACGAGGCGATAAGTGATGACACGCGTGTGAAGATGTACACCCCTGCAGGGTTAATGAACTATTCGAATAGCCGTTTCCGAGGTTATGGACTACATGGAGACCTCTACTTGATCATTAGACAACTTGAATGGATACTTATAAAACTCGCAAGATAAGCATGAGTGCTATGGTGGGCTTCCTCGTGGGGAAGTCGAGGAAGTAACCATAGTGGTGTATTGTTTGGAGACTTGGTAGTGGACTCGTGTACACTTCTTAGCTCAAGTCTGGTACTCGTAGTATAGGACTAGCCAAGTCAAAGATGGCACTTCTGCATATTGAAACCCCACCTCACTTTACCTTGAAACTTGAGCATGATTAGTATAGTTCTGATGTAAGTCTTGCCGAGTACGACTTTGTACTCACGTTTGCTTATTCTATGTTTTAGATGAGAATCCGGACCCCGATGGAGTCACCTTCGTGAAGCTCGACGTTGACCTTGGTAGTATAGTTCCAGACAGCAGTCTGGTCCCTCGTGGATGGGCATGTATGTTTACAAGGCTTCTCTAAGCCATTTGTTAAACTTGTCTGTACTCAGACCTAATTTTCTTCCGTTGTATGATGTAATGTTGATCACAGACATGTGATCTTTGTATGCTCTATGTGTAAGTCAATAAAGAAGTACTTTGTAGAGTTATGTGATGATACCTGCTCTTCATACTAGACATGTGTGTTGCGTGTATGATTATAACATGCATGTCTTAGTATGGGTTTTCGAGACCTTAGTTGTGATCTGGCTGGCGTGCACACTTTGTTGTATGATCGAGCTCGCCCTAGACACCGACTAAGTGATCGGGCTAGAGTCTGTTTATGTAAGATTTATGTTTCAATCGATAACATGGTTGAGGCGACTTGTTTATGAGTATGGGATTTCAGAACCCATAATCATTTACTTGTGAGCGGGCGATGAGGACCCATCTCAGTTGATCATCCGGCCTGGATGGGATGCCCCTCACGTACGATGCTTTCCGAGAGTGTTATGTGCTTGGCCTTGTCTGCTTAGACAAGTGGGTACGGCTCTCTGCTCTCCATGTGTTTGAGTTGTGACTGGAATTACATACGCATATTCCGGGTCGCGACAATAAGATTATGAAGAAACCTGGAATGACTCGGACAGCATAACGGCTGCATCGGGATGAAAAATGACATAACCAGCAAGATAAAAGACAACATTTCCAAAGAAACACTATGGAATGATGGATGTAGAAGACCACAACACTCCTACAGCTACAAATAAGAAATCAACGAGATGTTCTAGTATGACATAGATGAGCCTAGCCCTATATTCCCGTAGGACAAGATGAGGGTGACTCAGAACTCAGATCGATGAGGGTGAGGAGAAAATAAGCCTTACGTTATTCCCTTTATAGAATGCTAGACTCGACTTCCACTACTAGGGAATACCATTATAGTGGCGTCCTTTTTCTGTTTAGTGGCGCATTATGTATGCGCCACTAACTACAAGCCACTAATAAGGGCTTAGAGGTGGCGCATTCTAGATGCGCCACTCCTAAGGCTCTTAGGCGTGGCGCATCTCAGAATGCGCCACCTATAAGCTCTTAGGGGTGGCGCATTCTGTAATGCACCACACCTAAGGGTCCTTAGGGGTGGCGCATTCCTAATGCACCACTAAATACAGACATAATGCGCCACTATGGTTACAGAAAACAAAAAAAGAATTACAGAAAAGAATAAAACAGTACAAAATTACAAACATTACAGATATTTTTACCATATTACAGAAATTCAAAAGACAATATTACAATGAGCCCAACAATTATTGATACAAAAAAATTGCACTATAATTCTTATTACAAAGATTTACAAGAGATTACATCCATCATCGTCTAAGGTTTAGAGGCCAACAAGATTCACAAGATTACACCCATCACAATATTACAATGAGCCCAACAATTATTGAAAACAGAAAGCTACTTTCTTCATCATCTCTTGTTTGCTCTTCAACCTGCACAAAACAAATATTTTAGAGGTCGCATCCATGAATTCATAGCAAAGGACAACAACGCAATATAGCATCTATTCTTATCTACAACATAAAGAAAGTCGATCAATGGCCAGGAGCATGCACATATGCATAAAAATGCATATGCAGTGACCTTTATACATAAAGACCACCAAGAGTATTTGACACTACCATTCTCTACTACACAAAGATTACATCCAAATTACATGTAGGGAACACATTTATCAAACGACTGCCATATATAACATAAATTGGTCACATCTTCTGACTTGGCTCGGGGAATGGGCGGCATCCCTCTTTCGTCATGAAAGGCCTTGTGTCACGCAAGGCCTTTAGGAGTACTTCTATCTCCCCATTGGATGGTGCAATGCTGGAGTGGAAGATCCACCCCCTCATTTGTACTTCATGACGGATGATAGTCGCCATCTGCGCTTGGATGTGAAAGAACTCCTCCTTAAGATTTGCATCGGCGATTTCCGCCTTCCTTTCGGCCCACACTCTAAGATGACTTGGCAGCGTAAGGTTGCGTTGTTCCTGTACAATCGCCCTCATGTGATGAAGGGCGTAGTACGCATCCCTCACACTACCAGCCGGCTGCTTGACGCACGGGAACTGCGTTACGTGGCTAAACAGGTTCACGTCAGGCTGATTCTTCCTAATCTTGTGCTTCAGCATCTTGCATCCGGCTTTTATGTACCCGGCGGGAGCATCATCCAAAACTCTCATGATATACTTGTAATCTTTCTTCTTCACACTCCCCGAGTCTAAATTCACGGCATGCGAGTGTTGCGGTGAAAAGCAGATGAGCACGCAGTCTTCATCCTCACTTCATAATTAAAACAATCCAAAAGGAATGTGGGAAGAGGACAATGGAAAGCTAAGAAAGCATATATGCTACGGCGGCGAGCGAATGACTTACTTGGGAGAGTAGGTCATAAGAAATGAATCCTTGTCGGCGTTCTGTAGCATGAAGTCTGTGATGTACCCCGCCGCGAGAGCCGCGTCCCCGTCGTCCATCAAGATGCTTTCACGCATGTAGAAGGGGTCCAATATCGCGACGCTCGGTGTCACAACCCCAAGTTAGGTATGTGCTAGGATCAAGCCTCACCTTGCATTCATGTCAAAATTTTCAAAAGAAATTGGAATTGGGGAAAGCAGAAAGCCCTAAAGATTTTAATTCAAATGGCCAGATAAAAAGTTGCTCCAAAAATCACTTTGATATTTTTTTAAAGTCCTAGAAATAAGTGAGATCACATATAAAGTGGAGTGGGTCCCACTCAAGGCTCACTGATTCTTCAAAAATATTAAAAGTGGATTTGGAAATTAAAATAACCCCTATTTGAATTAAAGTTCAAATTATTTGAATTTTCAAAGTGTCCAAATTTTATAAGTGGCTAGCTCTATGTAATGTGAGGCCACATAAAAAATATTGGCATTTATAAAAATGTCTAGCTATTTAATTAGCTAAGACAAACAAATGTCAGGAAAAAAATAAAAGAAAAACAAAGAAGAAGGGGCTTACCTGTCGCCCAGGGCGAAGGCCCACTCCCTTCTGGCCGGCCCAGCCCACCCGAGACGCCCCTGCCGTCTTCCTCCCTTCCCCCCGAAGGAGCTCGGTGGAGGGCAGGGGAGCGCCCAGGCCACCCCGACGGCCAGAGACCTTCTAGGCCTCTCCCCTAGCACCCCAGAGAGCCATGCAGCCACCACACCCCCCCGCTCACCTTTCCCCCTCCTCTGGTCCTTCCTCTCTCTCCCCGGCGAGAAAATCGCGCAGCACCCGTAGCCTATACGGAACACGGAGGTGCTCCGACGCGGCGACCAAGCTCCTCAAGATGCGCCGCCTTGTCCTTCGTCCTCCCCGGTGACGTCTACCTCGAGAGGCGTCTTCAATTGGATCCCAGCACCCACCGGAGCGACGTGAGCCTCAGTTCTTTGCCGCCGGCCGCCGAGAGAAACCCGGTCGATTACGCCACCGTCAAGCATCCCCCGGCTCCGATGTATTCTCCATTCGCTTCAAGGTGAGGAGATCGTTCTTTTTCCCCTACTCCCGCCTCCTCACGTGCCCTGGAGCTTGGTTCCGGCGAGGACAGTGGTCCGGCCGCCGCCGTGGTCGACGCCACCGTCGCAACAGAGCGCGTCCTTGACCCCCCTCCTACGCGAGCAGACGCGCGAGACGAAGGGCTACGCGCCCGTGCCCGTAGACCCGTCTCCCGTGCCCTGTTTCGAAAGCCCGGCGAACTCCGGCGAACACAGAGGTCGTCGGCGACGACTTAGCCTTAACCCCCTCCTAATCCCCACGCTAATTACCCCTTGGGCCACTGACCAGTGGGCCCAGGACTTAATTAAACTGGGGTTTATTTTAAACAGAAGCTAAACTAACCCCCATCCACTGACAAGCCGGACCCACCGGTCAGCAGCCCCGCCCCACGTCAGCCTTGTGTCATGCTCACGCAGTAATTGGTTAAATTGATTTATTTAATTCAGAAAAATCCAAAAAAAGGCTTAAACTTTGGAAATTCATAGCTAATTCATTTTAACTCCAAATTGGACAAATAATATGTCTAAAATTATCAGAAAAATTGCAAGGAATGTGAATATGGAATTTTTTTTCATGTTTGACCTATTTCAATTGGGTGAACAGTGGCATTTGTCCATATGGCTTTAATTTGAATTCAAATTTGGAGTGAATTTGGAAATGACTTTGCAACCCACTTCTTTTAAATGGAATTGTCCACACAATGCAACCATGAACCTCACATTGCAACATTGATCATGTGCATGTGCATTGTACTTTGTATTGATCCTTTGATTGCCATGTTTGCCGAATAGAAGTGGAGCCGGAACCGGAGGCCACCCCCTTCGTTGAAGACACCGTGATAGAACCTCGTCAGCAAGGCAAGCAAACCCCCATTGATCATGTCGATAAAAACCATTTCCCTCTCAGTCTCGCTTATGCATGAAATAGGATGATAACCTTGTTATCGTTTCTACCGCATAGTTGAACCCATATCCTTTGCATGACCTATCATTTTGTCACAGTAGTAAGCAAACCACAATCCTAGCAAATGTAGGAGTTGGTTGATATCATGTGGCCCCTGCAACTGTTATTTCTTATTGCATGCTTAGAGTTACAATGAGGTTACTCTTTTGTGAGTCGGGATTGTAGTGATCATGTTGATGATGGTGGAAATGTGTTGGTGAATCTACCCTAATACAAGGTGAACGATGAGAGGCTGTGTAGGAGTACACAGTGGGTTGTCTCGTTGAACACCGCCTTAAGTTTGAGTTCTTGTGTGGTGATCCAAGAAGAAGAGTGCAACCAGACATTGGGCTCACTGACCCCTCTCAACCTAGTACCTCACCCCGTTCGAACCGCAGAAGTCGCATTAGTTCGCAAGTTCTGGTAGGGCCGTTGCACGGTCTGCGAAGTGGATGAACGGCTACTCAGACCGGCTTGGGACCCTGCACACATCGTTTGACGCTGTACAGGAACCTCGGCCGGACTTCCATACGGATCCCCCTCAGATAGGCGACTCTTTGGACTAGATCGGAGTTGTGGGCGAAGTGTTGTGGTGAACATCCTCACCGACACCCCTTGAATGGTGTCGAGGAAAAAGGCGGTAACTGATGGTCATGTGTGTGTAGCGGTACAGCCCTGCAGGGTTAACAAAACTATTCGAATAGCCGCGTTCGCGGTTATGGACTTCTTGGAAAGTTGTGCCTGATTATTAGACAACTTCAATGGATACTTTAAAACAGCCAAGATAAGCGTGAGTGCTATGGCATGCTTTCTCGTGGGAAGTCGAGGAAGGACCCATAGTGGTGTAATTGGTTTGAGACATGTAGTGGACTCATGTACGCTTCTTACCTCAAGTCTGGTACTCGTAGTTCAGGACTAGCCAAGTCAAAGCTGGCACTTCTGCTTATGAACACCACCTCCCTTTTCCTTGATACATGTGCATGAGTAGTATAGCTCCTACGTAAGTCTTGCTGAGTACGACTTTGTACTCACGTTTGCTTATTCTATGTTTTAGATGAACCCACTGACCCCGAAGGTGGATTCTTCTTGGAGCTCAATGACTGAAGCCAAGCTAGTGTAGTCCCAGTCAGACGACTGGTCCCTCGTGGAAGGGCTTTTTTATAGATAAGGCTTCTTTAAGCCATTTGTTAAACTTGTATGTACTCAGACCTACTTTGCTTCCACATGTTTGATGTAATGTTGGATCACAGTCTCGTGAGCTCTGTGTGCACTCTGTAAGAGTTATCAATAAAGTTGTAAACTTTGTAGAGAATTGCAATGATACCTGCTGTTCATACTAGACATGTGTGCTACGTGTATGATTATAACATGCATGTCTTAGTATGGGTTTTCGAGACCTTAGTTGTGATCTGGCTGGCGGTCTTTTATACACAAAGTGGCCCTTAGATGTGCGCAGCTTGGGGCATCGCGGTGCGATTGCTCGTGACACCGTCACGTGCACACTTTGATGTATGATCGAGCCCGCCCTAGACCCTGACTAAGTGATCGGGCTGGAGTAAGTCTATGTAAGTGTTATAATACAATCGATAGTATGTTTGAGGCGACTTGTCTATCAGTATGGGAGTTCACCACTCATATCATTTAGACTTGTGTGCGGACGATGAGGATCCATCTCAGTTGATCATCCGACCTGAATGGGATGCCCCTCACGTTCGATGCTTTCCGAGAGCGTTTTGTGCTTGGCCTTGTCTGCTTAGACAAGTGGGTACGGTTCTCGGCTCTCCATATGATTGTGTTGTAGCGGGACTTGCATACGCTAACCCCGGGTCCCGACACTCGGGGTCTTATCTCTCCTGATACTCATAGAAAGGCTGAGCGAGAACAGAAGGATAAAGCTATGGTCCAGCGGCTTGAGATGGTAAAAATTGAAGATCTACAAAAACCGCAGGATTATCATATCCGCGGGGATAGTGTTGATGAAGCCCATGTTGAGTGGCGCCTTTGCGATGAAAACCGGGTATGAGGGATTCTCTTCTCGAAGAAGAATCTTCTCTAATGCCATAATACTGTGATGCACATTCTGCATATCCGAAGTTGCAAGGTCGAGCATGTCCTTAGGTAGCATCGCCCTACCCGCCGCATGGATTTCAAACGAGAGATCCTTGGGTCTTGGTGGCCCGTCCTGAGCCCGGATCCGCATCGAAGGTTGGCTGCTCGAAGTGATGCTCTTCTTTCTTTTCTGTCCCTTCTTCTTTTCTGATTTCGAGCAGTCACCGGCCTTTATCTTCTTAGTGGCCGCCTTATGGAGTGTGGACGGGCCGAGAATAGATCTCCTTGTGGCATCTGCTTGAGGCTCGGTGAAGGCGCAAGATGCTAGAGACATCTCCTAAGAAGCAGCGAAGAGACGCGTGGAGCAAGCAGGCTTCGCCGCAGTATCAGCTGGACCGCGAGCTTCCTCGTCATGCTGATAGGCTTCTTCAGCATGAGGCATGAATAAGTCATCAGCATCTTACAAAGTATTGATGAACTGGTCGGCGTTGATATCATCATCAAGATCATCGTCTTCTTGTTGTGCGCCGATGAGATCATGTGGTGCCGGCACGATGAGTAGCGGTGTTGTCCTAGGTGTGGTGCCCCTTACCCCCGTCATTAAACGTATTTGGGTCTTCGGCCATAGGCATATTTGGCCGAAACAGTCACTGAGGACTGTCGGCTCGTCCTCATCGTATCCGGGGGGTTGAATGGGAGGTTCAACTCTCTCGTATCCCGAAATCACGAGAGAGTTTGAACCCTATGCATCTCCGGTGCCATCGGCATATTGTGCATGATTCGATTTTGTGGTTGAATGATTTTACCTTTGGCAACATCCTTCAACTCGCCGTCCATGACTTGTAATAGAATGCATGGAGTGTCCTCCTGCGAAAGATATATATGCATGTAGGGCATCAGAGATATTCCACTAAAAAAGGCAAGGAGATGAAGTCCTCGTTTGAGTTGCAGACGCTTATAGTTACCTTGAGGGCGTCGAGGTCGGCCAATGTAGAGTCCGCGCCGATGACGGCGGGCATGCAAGAGACGGATGGCGTGCTGCCTCCCGTGGCGTCGGTCGCCGTATTTGCGCTGCCGCCGGGTGCATTATTGTTATG
The DNA here is from genome assembly GCA_950022295.1 of Bromus sterilis. Lineage (NCBI taxonomy): Eukaryota > Viridiplantae > Streptophyta > Magnoliopsida > Poales > Poaceae > Bromus > Bromus sterilis. Next base: position 148,015,030 of record OX465596.1, on the reverse strand, counting down.
CCTCGGTTGCTCGATCGTGGCTGGAGGAGTTACCATCACGTCCGGCGCCGCCGCCGCGGTGTTGGCTGCCGGAGTCACCAATATGCCGGGATTCGGTGCGGGAGCCACCACTACGGAGGGAGTAGGGACTGCAAGTGCCGCGGTGCCCGAGTTGCTGCCGACCATGCTAGGGACCGGTATGGGCCTCTGTCCACCACACGCTTGCCAATTCGCGAGTGACTGCATCGTATCTGGAAGGAGGGCGTTCATCTTCTTCACCACATCGTCCTGGACAAGCTTCGAAAGCATTTTCACCTTCTCCTCTAGTGCACGAACATAAGCGGTGTCTTCTTCGGTCCTTCTCGCCTTGCGCCCCCTCGAACCGGACTGCTCCGCTGGTTTTCCATAATATTCAAACCGCTTTAGGTCCGCACCAAAGCCGACCACACGGCCGGCTGACAATGGCTTCGCCATCACGTCGTCAACCTTCTTGACCTTGTTCAACGCCCTGTTAAATGCGTTGTCCCACGGGCCGGCCGGCTTAACCGACAACTCCTGCGATGAGGCGATTTTCATTTCCGCTTGCTGCAGAAAGAATGTGAAACATTAAGAAATTGTGAACTTCGCTGGAGAATTCAATCGACAAGGTCGTGTGGTAAACTACTTACCACGGCAGTCGTAAACTCCTGAATCTTAGGATCTATAACTATTTTTTAGGTTGCTTTGTCCTTATAGCTCCGGGCCCTCACAAAGAATTCGGTCTGCGGATCATCTTTGTATGGCTGGAAGGGGTTAGGTATGCACGCAGCGGCGTACTCAGCATCCTCCTTGTCCCATTTAGGCTTGGAACTTTTGTAACCACCGGCTCCGAGACGGTGGTTACCTATGACCTGCGACCGCATGGCCTTGCCCTTTGCACTCGCGGCCTTGGCTGGCTCGGACTCACACCTAGCCTTGAAAAGGTTATAGGTAGCTTCGTCGAACAACGGCTCTTTCTCCTTGAGCTCCTCCCAGGTTTTGTTCTTTTCAATAATTGCCCTCTTCACCAAGGTTTTCCAACTGGAAAAGGCCTTGCTCATCTTCCTGAGGGCCCATGCGTTTACTTTGTTCCCTTTGAGTTTGGTGTTATCGTACGGCTCCGGAAACTTGTATCGTCCGTGCAGCTTGTTTATAAGAAGCTGACAATAATGAATATTCTCACGACTCCTGAGGTTAATCGTGGTGATCGGCATGGTGTTGCGGAGGATCGCCGCGACTTGACGGCCGTACCCTTCCTAAAAAAGTTCGGGCTGTTTAGGAATCCCGACGGCGGTCACAACAGTAAACTCTTGCCTGATGGTGCCGACCTTGGTCAGTTTCCGATTCCTCTTCTTCGACTGGGTACCATCTTTGTTGGAGCCACCGGTCCCATCATCCTCGCCGGTGTTCCTCTCGTCTTCTGTCGTACCGGCCTCCTCCTCCATTTTATCATCTGATGAGTCGGACTCCGACTCTATCTCCTCCTCATACTCCTCCTCGCCCGGAGGTACTTCCTCTTCTCTCTGCTCCTCGACCTCCTCCTAGGAGTATTCCCAAAATTGCTTCCTTTTTTTTCTCGGCTGAGAAGAAGGACATGCGTCGGCTCTGGTGGACATGTTTGCACTAGTACAATATTAATAAATGCAACTAATTAATTAATTAGCACAATAAATATATGCAACTACTCTCATGTTAAGAAAAATAGCAAAGGTACGTCATGTACGAATTCACGGAAAAATTTGGGATGACCTTTTCTATTTTTCTTAACATGAGAGTGCCCCATTCTCAACCGAAACTGAAGTTAATCAACATTTCGGGAGAAAGGGGATAATGAGAGTCCCTGCACAACATATATATATGCTAGCAAAATTGATGCAAAATATAAAATAACATGTATGTGACAATAACCAGCAAGCAATGGCAGCAAGCAACAAAAATATTTACTAAGAACATATGCTATGCTTGCTAAGGAATGGCAGCAAGCAACAAAATTATTTAATAAAGCATGAACTTAAGATGTTCATGGTCAGTAGCACACACACACCTCCCACAAAAATTGATTTATTAGTTAGTTTAAAATGACATTTATAAAATTGCTCTCTTTGTTAACTAAGAGATTGTTTGCCACTTTATGCAATTGCATCACACAAGTACTCACTTGATACAAATATTCTTATCAAATTCTAAATATTCTTATCTCTCTATATATCTATCTGTCTATCAATCTTTGTAAAAATAGTGACCTAGGCATTCTTATCAAATTCATAAAAAATCCTAGCAATTCTTATCAAATAATCTATCTCTCTCACTCTATAGCTCTCTCTCTATCTATTTGTGTTAAACATGATGAGATAAACATGATGAGATAAACATGATGAGATCATGTAACAATGGCACATCAAATATTCACAACTCATATTCACAAAAACAAACATATTTTTTGTACTGAGTAGCAACACATGTAAAATTTTGAGCAGTGAACATTGAGCAGTGATGTTCTCTGTTCAAGTGAACATTGAGCAGAACTTCTATTGAGTAATAAGCTATCTTAATAATCTTCATGCAAACTTGAATTCCAATTTCAATGACAACAGAAAGGAGAAAGAATTCCAAGGAAAAGAAAGGGATGGAGGAGTGCTGCAGGCGGGGGAGGGGGGTCACCAGAGTGCTGCGGGCGGCTAGGGTTCTGGGAGGGGGCTCCGATGGCGTTGATGGGGCGGCTCTGGTGGCGGCTCCGGCGTCGAGGGTGTGGCTCCGGTGGCGGCTCCGGCGTCGAGGGGGCGAATCCGATGTCTCCTACGTCACGGGGTCGGGTCCGGTGGAGGGGGCGACAGTAGATGGGGGCGCGTGGGCGGCTCTGGTGGCAGCTCTGGTGGCGGAGAGGGCGGTGGACGGAGAGGGGGGCTCGAACGACGGGGGTCGTCTCCGGTGGCGGTCGACGGCGAGGAGAGTGCGCTGGGAGAGATTGGGGAATGTGTGTGGGCACGGGCAAGGGGAGGGGGTGATGGAGCGGTTAAGTCTTAGGGGTGGCGCATTTCGCCAAAATGCGCCACCAAGTGGTCTCTTATGTGTGGCGCATTTTTCCGGAATGCACCACCCATAAGGAACCACTTGGTGGCGCATTTTGGCAAAATGCGCCACCCCTAAGGGATTTCTATTTTACTAGTATTTTACAATTATTGCAACTTTACTATTATTTTACCTCATTTTTTGGTCCTTATTTTTTTAAATTTCCATTCTGCCTTATCTATCTATCTACCCCATCAATGCAAATGACATGGGGTACGTGAGTGGCGAGGCACTTTATAGTTTGATGGACACAATGGAGTATCACGCGTGCCTGATGCTTACAATCGAATAACATGAGGCAAAGTGCTATGGTGGACACTTTATACAAAGTGCATATTAAATCCATGCATACACAAAGTGATCATAAATTACAAAAGATTTTCTTAAATTTGGAGCTTGCTATCTAGCTAGCGTTTCCTCACGATCTTCTTCTTGCCCTTCTTTGTCGTGGTTGAATAACTTAGGCCCGGGACGCCTTCACTTTTCCTTTTGAACGGGAGACCTTTCTTCGGTAGGGTTGTGGTGTATGTATCCTGAGTGGCATAGTCATCCTCCATCTTCGGGTCACCGTATTTGTCAAAGTCTTGCTCGTTGGCGACTCCATCCATTCTGATTATGTTTATTTTCCCTCTCCCCAGTACAACACGGCTCGGCTTTGATGGGTCGGTAATGAAGAAGCATTGGTCCACTTGGCTAGCCAGTACCCATGTCTCATTTTTCGCGGTGACGTTTGCGCCCGCAGGCTTGGATTTGGCTTCGGGTATAACCATGGTGGTGAAGTACCGGTCTTCTTTTACGACGCTCTTGGCCCATCTCACACGGAACATCGGCACCTTCTCTCCACATTAGTCGAGCTCCCATATTTCCTCAATCCTTCCATAGAATCTTTCCTTGACGTCATCGGTGTAGAATAACCCCGTTACCCCTGAGTTCTGGTAATCGCAGTTATTGTCCTTTTCCTCCATGTAGAATGTGTAGCCGTTGATATCATACGCTTGATAGGTCACCAGGTTGCGTGCGGCACCCTGGGAAGGGTGAATATCATCTTTTCGTCCTCGGAAGAGTTCCTTCGCGGGGGATTAGCACGAAGCTCGTCCCTGAACCAAGTCATGACACCGGAGTTGTGCTCGTTGATTAGCCGTGGATCTCGGTCCATTATCTGCAGGCCCTGGTCACTGTACTTCTTCCTGATTACATCCTTGTGCTTTACTATCCAAGGATCATACAGATGGATGTGTTGTAGCGCGACTAGGCTTGCTCTTTCAAAGTCGATGTCTCGGCCATCAAAGTTGACATGCATTGCACGGCTTCCCTTGTGGTGATGACACCCATCGTTCCTGCCAAAGTGCTTGTTGACGGCCAGACCAACAGGGTTCTCGGTGTTGAGATAATTCGTGCAAAAATAGATGCACTCTTCGGTTAGAAAGCCCTTCACTATGCTTGCATTTGGACGGGACCTGTTACGAACATATTTTTTGATGTGTCCATTCATCCTTTCGAACGGCATCATGTTGCGCAGAAACGCAGGCCCGAGTTGGACGATATCCTCCACGACATGGATCAGCAGATGCACCATAATGCCGAAGAACGCGGGCGGGAAATAGATCTCAAGCTCGCATAGTATGAGCATGATCTCCTCCTGTGGCCTTTTGAGTTGCGTAGCGCAAATCGACTTCCAAGAGATGACGTAAAAAAGTTGCAAAGGCCAAACAACGTTTTATGGACGTGTTCGTCCATTATCCCTCGGATCGTAACCGGGAGAATCTGCGTCATCAGCACGGCACAGTCGTGCGATTTCATCCCGCTGAAACGCTGCTTCGCCTCGTCTAGGTATCTGCTTATCTTCCCCGCGTAGACATTCGGAAATTTTACTCCTATGAGGCAGTGGATAAACCGCTTGATCTCCTCCTCGCACAGAGTGAAACATGTCGGGGGGCAGTGATCAATACCGGTCTTCTTCTTGGTCGCCCTTTTTCGTTTGCGAGAGTTTTTCGTTTCCGTATCCTCTTCCTCCTCCGGCTCATCATCGTCGTCACTAGGGGGGTGCAATTTCCTCCTGATGCCCATAAATTTCAAGTTATTCCGGCGTGTTGAGCAGCGTGCCAAACAAGCTCTCGCACACGTTCTTTGTGATATGCATGAGATCAAGGCTATGAGGACTACGGAGGAGACTCCAGTATTCCAAATCCCATAAAACAGACCTCGCTTTCCATACCCTCATCAACGGCTGGGTCTTCTTTTTTTTCTTTCCCGACGCGGGGCACTCTTTCCAAGTTTTCAGCAAGTTGTCGATTTCTTTGCCGCTCCTTCGAGCTGGGGGTGCTCGGAGCTCCTCTATTCCATCGAACAGATGTCCCTGTTTTCTCCACGTGTGTTTCTTGGGAAGCCACCTTCGAGACCCCTGGAACACGTTTTTTGAAGATCCGGGATCTTTTGGTAGCTGGCGGTACATTGTATTATCCATGCACCTAACGCATGCACAAAATCCTTGGACCACCTGTCCTGACAAATATCCGTATCCGAGATAGTCGTGCACCGTCGTGATCACCGCGGCTTTAATTGGGAAATATTCTTTTACAGCGGCGTCCCACGTATTGACTCCGTCTTTCCATAACGTTTCTAGCTCCTCTTTCAACAGCTGCAGATATAGATTGAGGTCCGTACCTGGTTGTTTCGGCCCTTGAACTAGCATACACATTGTTATGTAATTTTTCTTCATGCACTTCTAGGGGGGAAGGTTGTATATGCCTAAAAACACGGGCCAGGTACTGTGTGTGCTGCTCTGGCCTTCAAAAGGATTGACTCCATCGGCGCTCACACCAATCCTGAGGTTCCTTGGTTCTTCCCAAAAATCTAGGTATTCGAGGTCCAACGCAGTCCATTGGCTACCATCTGAAGGGTGCCTCACCATGTCCTCCTTTTCTGGATCCGGGTTCGGGTCATCCTCTTTTAGCTTCTTTCTATCTGTGTGCCAGGTCATGAGCTTTGCTTCCTCGGGGTCTACAAAATACCTCTTCAAACGAGGAGTGATCGGAAAGTACCATACAACTTTTCTAGGAACTTTCTTCCCTCTCTTGTATCGACTAACACCGCACACCGAGCATGTGGTTTTCTCTTCGTCCTCACCCCGATAGATCATGCAATCATTAATGCAGATGTGGTATTTAACGTGCGGAAGATCGAGAGGGCACAGGACTTTCTTGGCCTCAGCGATACTAGTTGGACACGTGTTCCCCTTCGGAAGACGATGGTGCCAGAATGCCATGTTATCATCGAAGCTTTCGTCGGTCCATTTGTGTTTTTCCTTCATCTCCGTAGCCCAAAGTGTTACATTCAAGCAGGTATCCCCGTCGTTGCATCCTTCATACAACTTCGTAACCGCGTCTTTCTCGAGTTGCGCCATCTTGGCTTTCTCTCTAGTTGCACCTCTTGCGTTCAACGCCTCTTTGACAAGCAGCTCTTGAACATGAGGGTCCCACACCCAGCTTGAATCCTCATCATGTCCGACATCTTGATCTTCATGTCCGGCTTCCTGATCTACATGATCCGCTTCGGCATCTTCTTCATGATCATGTACGGGATGCTCTTCGTCTTCTCGCCCGCTGATACGTCCAAAAAGCATCACTATTTTATATTTTGATTTCACCCTATTCATTGTTATATTCCACTTTAAAGTATTGTTCTTATGTTGTTTTGGCTTATTTTACACAGTTTACAACTTTCCGGTGCCGAAGCAGCAGAACCAGAATTCAGCCGTAAAAAGTGGATACAAAGTTTCTTAATCAGATCAAGTCCAAATGCGATGAAATTTTACGAGGAGCGTTTTTATGAGGATTGACTGGAGATCACCAAAGGAGGAGGTGAGGGGACCCACCAGGCAGCCAGAAGGGTGCCTGGCGCGGCCCCCCTCCTGGCCGTGCCAGGCACCCTCCTAGGTGCCTGGTGGCCCCCCTCGGCGCCCCCTTTCGCCTATATAAGCCCCCTGGGGTGGAAACCCCTAAAAATATTTGTTTCCGTGTTTCGCCGCCGGCACGGGGCGGAAACCTACAGAGGAGAAAATCCATCTCCGGCGGGCAGATTCCGCCGGGGAGATCACCTCCCGGAAGGGGAGATCGTCGCCATCATCATCATCATCGTCACGGGCATCATCGAGATCATCATCAACATCATACCCAACATCAGCACCATCTCCATCTCCATCCCATCTCATCTCACAATTGCAACTTGTGTTTTAATCCGTACTATCCATCCTCTCTACTCTGTTAGTGTTGATTACTACTTTGTGGTGAATGCTATTGAGTTTTGTTGGAGAAATATCATTGTGTCCAGATTTTTTATCACCCATCTATCACCTCTGATCATGATCTCTTTTATGTCTTGTGAGTAGTTACTTTAGTTCTTGAGAACATGGGAGAAGTCTAGTTGTTAGTAGTCATATGATGTTGAAGTATTATGTGTTGTTTGATATTTAAGTTGTGTTGTTATTTCTCTAGTGGTGTTATGTGAGTCGAACACATAACACTTCACCTTTCATGGGCCTAGAGGAATACATTGTGCACCAAGGATGCTTATGGTGGGTTGCCGGAGTGACAGATACCTGAACCCCAGTTCGCAGGCTTTCGCACAAGGGAGTTATGGATCCTTGATCGTAATGCTGTGGTTAGGCTTATGCCTTAATTAATACCTTGTATTTGAGGATTCTTGCAAGGTATGTAATCATAAGAGTACACTTATCTTAGTCTAGAAGGTGTACTAGAATTGATCCACCCACCGACACTTATCAACACGATACATATTACTTGGCGGAGTATGGTGAAAGTGACTTGACTATCTCTCCCGTGTTTTCTCGGCAACACTTTAGCTTTTATAAGTTCAGTTCCTAGGCTTATCCTTGTGAAAGGATTGGGCCACTTGCTACTCCTCAGTTACCCTGTTTACTTTGCCTGTCTTTTACTTTTCTGTTGCTTAAACAAAAAACCCCTAAATATTTACCTTTGAGTGTTTGCAGCCCTTTCCTTATCCAGTGTCACTTATCAACACCTTATGCTCCTCGTGGGATCGATACTCTTATTTATAGAAAAGCTACAATTGATCCCCTAGACTTGTGGGTTATCAAGAATCGTTTATTGGCGCGGTTAACAGAGAAGGCAACCCAACTAAAGCTATTAACTTCTCCACCATCACCCGCCACTGTTGTCTGGTTGCCCTTCCTCATTTACTGGCGCCCCACCATTGACGTCCTCCTCCTCAACAACCTAATCACTTATCCACCGTGTGTAGCCATCCATCAAACCATTACGCTTCAGGTGTCTTTGCAATATTCCAGAATCAGGCTCGGTCACGCACTACAGTTTGCATCTCTGACACGGACATCTTATATCCGACCTATTATTCCTTAGCATGTCGTTTGTCACACATTTCATCCACCTAGCCACGATGATATAGATCAGCATCTCGCAGACCATGGTCGATCACCTGCGTGCACAGAGAGATCAACACAATTATATATCCCAGTCGTCGCCGGAAAAATTCGGCATGACCTTCCCTAATAATGCATGGGAGCATGCGGAGAGTGCGCCAGAAATTTTCCGAAACGGAAATGAATCGACATTTCGGCAAAACATTGGTCACTCAAGATTCACATATACATCAAACCACCATAAGCTTCACATATACATAAAACCCAAGCTTCACATATACAACAAACCCCAAGCTAATAAAGGCAAGTGTATGGGTCATAAATGGAAGAAAAGAGTTTAGGAGCAGGTCCACTTACTTCAATATGAAACAAAATAGATTTAATGCCAAGTATGGATGGATAAATTGAAGAAATGAGATGGGGAGGAGGAGAAAACCGAATAGATCTAGGGTGAGAAGAGTGCATCTAGTTTGAGAATTGTGTGGTGTGAATGAGAGGTAGTAGGTGGGGTGGAGTAGATAAGGGCAGCTCTAGGAATTTAGTGGCGCATATAGCAAGTCAGTAGTGGAGCATTGTTGAAATGCGCCACCCCTAAGCTCTTATGGGTGTCGCATTCCCACAATGCGCCACCCCTAAGAACCTTTTGGGTGGCGCATTTCCAAAATGCGCCACCCCTAAGATGCGCCACCTATAAGCTCATCCAGGCTGGCCCAATCTTAGGGGTGGTGCACTGGAAAATAATGCGCCACCCCTAAGGTCTTATGGGTGGCACATTATTTTCCAGTGCGCCACCCCTAACAGATGGTGGTGCATGGCTTGTTATATGCGCCCCTAATAAGTTTTCCATGTATAGCTATTTCCCTAGTAGTGTTCGACCAAGGTTTGATAATCCTACAGACAGTCCTGCACTGATACCAAGTCTGTCGGGACCCGGAATATGCGTATGTAATTCCAGTCACAACTCAATCATATGGAGAGCCAAGGGCCGTAGACACTTGTCTAAGAAGACAAGGACAAGCACAGAACACTCTCGGAAAGCATCGAACGTGAGGGGCATCCCGTCCAGGCCGGATGATCAACTGATATGGGTCCTCATCGCCCTCTCACAAGTCTAAATGATTTTGGGTGGTGAAATCCCATACTCATAGACAAGTCGCCTCAACCATATTATCGATTGAATTATAACACTTACATAAACAGACTCCAGCCCAATCACTTAGTCGGGGTCTCGGGCGTGCTCAATCATACAACAAAGTGTGCCACGTGACAGAGTCACGAGCAATCGCATCGCGATGCCCCAAGCTACGCACATCTAAGGGACACTTGGTGTATGAAAGACCGCCGACAAGAACACAACTAAGCGATCGAACCCCACACTAAGACATGCACGTTATAACCATACACGTAGCATACATGTCTAGTGTAATCAGCAGGTATTCATCACATGAACTCTACAAAGTATATCTTTATTGACTTACATAGAGTACATAAAGATCATATGACTATGATCCATCATTACTTCAAACAACGTAAGAAAATTAGGTGTGAGTACAGACAAGATTAGCAAATTTCTTAGAGAAGCCTTATTCAACATACATAGCCCTTCCACGAGGGACCAGACTGCTGTCTGGAACTATACTAGCTTACTCAACGTCTAGCTTCAGGAAGACGACTCCATCGGGGTTTGGGTTCTCATCTAAAACATAGAATAAGCAAACGTGAGTACAAAGTCGTACTCAGCAAGACTTACATCAGAACTATACTACTCATGCTCAAGTTTCAAGGTAAAGGGAGGTGGGGTTTCAATGCAGAAGTGCCAGCTATGACTTGGCTAGTCCTGTACTATGAGTACCAGACTTGAGGTAAGAAGCGTACACAAGTCCACTACAAAGTCTCCAACCAATACACCACTATGAATACCTCCTCGACTTCCCCACGAGGAAGCATGCCACAGCACTCACACTTATCTTGCAATTTTTAGAGTATCCATTCAAGTTGTCTAATAATCAGGTATAGGTTCCAAGTAGTCCATGACCGCGGATGCGGCTATTCGAATAGTTTGGTTAACCTTGCAAGGGTGTAAGATACACATACATGACCATCAGTTACCACCAAGTACTCGTCACCATTCAAGGGGTGACGGCGAGGATGTTCACCACGACACTTCGCTCACAACCGGTCTATTATAGGAGTCGACTATCCGAGTTGCCTCCGCTCGAGAGCCCGACCGGATCAACGAAACGGACTCAAACAATGCAAGTGAACGAGACGCCACCTTTGGCAGGTGGTTTGACTGCCTCACAGGTCCACCCACATATTTATATGATGCAATCTTTCATTCATTCTTTTTCTATGCATATGCCAAATGGAAATTCCGCACTATTGTGACTCCTGGACGTCAACGCGGATTGAGGTACTAGGCCGAGAGGGGTCAGTGAGCCCAATGTGTGGTTGTACTCTTTGTCTTGGATTGCCATACAAGAACTCGGGCTTAAGGCGGTGTTCAGTGAGACAACCCACTGTGTACTCCTATACAGCCTCTCATCGTTCACCTTGTATTAGGGTACACTACTAGAAAAAAGCCTATACATGGAAATCTTAATGGCGGCGCATCTTCAGTGTAATGCGCCACTTGGATGTAATGGGTGGCGCACTGGTTAAAAATGCGCCACCTCTAAGATCTTAGAGGTGGCGCATATTGTAAAATGTGCCACCCATAAGGGTGGGCCAGCCCTGGATCCTCTTATATGTGGCGCATTCGGCAAAATGCGCCCCCCTAAGAACATTATAGGTGGCGCATATTGCTGATACGCCACCCCTAAGAGCTTATGGGTGGCGCATATTGGAAATGCGCCACCCCTCAGAGCTTATGGGTGGCGCATATTGCTGATGCGCCACCCCTAATCTCTTAGGGGTGGCGCATTTCCAATATGCGCCACCACTAACATGCAATATGCGCCACCCCTAAGTATGGAGCTACCCTTATCTACTCCACCCCACCTACCACCTCTCATTCACTCCACACACTTCTCGAACTAGATCTACTCTTCTCACCTAGCTCTATTCGGTTTTGTGCTCCTCCCTGCCTCATTTCTTCCATTTATCCATCCATACTTGGCTTGAAATCTACTTTGTTTCATATTAAAGTAAGTGGGCCTCCTCCCCAACTCTTTTCTTCCATTTATCACCCATAATTCCCTTTATTAGCTTGGGGTTTCATGTATATGTGAATCTTGAGTTTGATTTATATGTGAAAGCTGGAGGTGGTTTGATGTATATGTGAAAGCTTGAGGTGGTTTGATGTATATGTGAAGCTTATGGTGGTTTGATGTATATGTGAAGCTTATGGTTGTTTGATATATATGTGAATCTTGAGTTGCCAATGTTTTGCGAAATGTTGATTCATTTCCGTTTCGGAAAATTTCTGGCGCACTCTCCGCATGCTCCCATGCATTATTAGGGAAGGTCGTGCCAAATTTTTCCGGCGACGACCGTGATATATAATTGTGTTTCTCTATGTGCACGCAGGCAATCATGGTCTGCGAGATGATGAGCGATATCACCGTGACTAGGTGGACGCAATGTGTGACAAACAACATGCTATGGAATAATAGGACATATATAAGATGTCCGTGTCGGAGATGCAAACTGCAGTCCGTCACAGAGCCTGATTCCAGAATATTGGAAAGACACCTGAAGCGTAATGGTTTGATGGATGGCTACACACGGTGGATAAGTAATGAAGCTGGTGAGGAGGAGGACGTCAATGCGCCAGTAAATGAGGAAGGGCAACCAAACAACAATGGCGGGCGAGAAGACAAAGAGCATCCCGTACATGATCATGAAGAAAATGCCGAAGCAGATCATGAAGATTGAGATGCCGGACATGAGGATTCAAGCTGAGTGCGGGACCCTCATGTTCAAGAGCTACTTGTCAAAGAGGCGGTGAACGCAAGAGGTGCGGCTAGAGAGAAGGCCAAGATGGCGCAACTCGAGAAAGATGCGATTACGAAGTTGGACGAAGGATGCAACGACGGGGATACCCGCTTGAATGTAACACTTGGGGCTATGGAGATGAAGGCAAAACAGAAATGGACCGGTGAAAGCTTCGATGATAACATGGCATTCTGGCACGATCGTCTTCCGAAGGGCAACACGTGCCGAACTAGTATCGCTAAGGCCAAGAAAGTCCTTTTCCCTCTCGATCTTCCGCACGTTAAATACCACGTCTGCATAAATAATTGCGTGATCTATCGGGGTGAGGAAGAAGATAAAACCACATGTTCGGTGTGCGGTGTTAGTCGTCCTAGAAAAGTGGTATGGTACTTTCCGATAACTCCTCGTTTGCACAGGAATTTCGTAGATCCCGAGGAAGCAAAGCTCATGACCTGGCACGCAGATAGAAAGAAGCTAAAAGAGGATGACCCTTTCCCCCTGGATCCAGAAAAGGAGGAAATGCTGAGGCACCCTTCAGATGGTTGCCAATGGACTGCGTTGGACCTCGAATACCCAGATTTTGGGAAAGAACCAAGGAACCTCAGGATTGGTGTGAGCGCCGATGGAGTGAATCCGGTTGGCGGCCAGTGCAACACACACAGTACCTGGCCCGTGTTTGTATGCATATACAACCTTCCCCCCTCGAAGTGCATGAAGAAAAAGTACATAACAATGTGTATGCTAGTTCAAGGGCCAAAACAACCAGGTACGGACCTCAATCTATATCTGTAGTTGTTGAAAGAGGAGCTAGAAACGTTATGGAAAGACGAAGTCAATACGTGGGACGCCGCGGCAAAAGAATATTTCCCAATGAAAGCCGCGGTGATCACGACGGTGCACGATTATCTCGGATACGGATATTTCTCAGGTCAGGTGGTCCAAGGATTTTGTGCATGCGTTAGGTGCATGGATAATATAACGTACTGCCAGCTACCAAAAGATCCCGGATCTTCAAAAAACGTGTTCCAGGGGTCTCGGAGGTGGCTTCCCAAGAAACACGCGTGGAGAAAACAAGGACATCTGTTCGATGGAAGTGAGGAGCTCCGAGAACCCCCAGCTCAAAGGAGCGGCAAAGAAATCGACAACTTGCTGAAAACTTGGAAAGAGTGCCCCGCGCCGGGAAAGAAAAAAAAAGACTCAACCATTGATGAGGGTATGGAAAGTGAGGTCTGTTTTCTGGGATTTGGAATACTGGAGTCTCCTCCGCAGTCCTCACAGCCTTGATCTCATGCATATCACAAAGAACGTGTGCGAGAGCTTGTTTGGCACGCTGCTCAACATGCCGGAGAAGACCAAGGACGGTCCAAAATCAAGGAATGACTTGAAATTTATGGGCATCAGGAGGGAACTTCACCCCCCTAGTGACGACGATGATGAGCCGGAGGAGGAAGAGTATACGGAAACACAAAACTCTCGCAAACGAAAAAGGGCGACCAAGAAGAAGACTGATATTGATCACTGCCCCCCGTCATGCTTCACTCTGTGCGAGGAGGAGATCAAGCGATTTATCCATTGCCTCATAGGAGTAAAATTTCCGAACGGCCACGCGGGTAAGATAAGAAGATACCTAGACGAGGCGAGGCAGCGTTTCAGCGGGATGAAATCTCACGACTGTGCCCTGCTGATGACGCAGATTCTCCCAGTTGCGATCCGAGGGATAATGGAAGAGCACATCTGTAAAACGTTGTTTGGCCTTTGCAACTTTTTTGACATCATATCTCGGAAGTCGATTTGCGCTACACAACTCAAAACGCTACAGGGGGGAGATCGTGCTCATACTATGTGAGCTTAAGATCTATTTACCGCCCGCGTTCTTCGACATTATGGTGCATCTGCTGATCCATGTCGTGGAGGATATCGTCCAACTCGGGCCTGCGTTTCTGCGCAGCATGATGCCGTTCGAAAGGACGAATGGACACATCAAAAAATATGTTCGTAACAGGTCCTGTCCAGATGGAAGCATAGCGAAGGGCTTTCTAACCGAAGAGTGCATCTCTTTTTGCATGAATTATCTCAACACCGAGAACCCTGTTGGTCTGACCGTCAACATGCACTTTGGCAGGATCGATGGGTGTGGTCACCAGGAGGGAAGCCGCGCAATGCATGTCAACTTCGAGGGTCGATACATCGACTTTGAAAGAGCAAGCCTAGTCGCGCTACAACACATCCAGCTGGTCGATCCTTGGATAATAAAGCACAAGGATGTAATCAGGAAGAAGTATAGTGACCAGGACCTGCAGATAACGGACCGAGATCCACGGCTAATCAAAGAGCACAACTCCGGTTTCATGACTTGGTTCAGGGACGAGCTTTGTGCTAATCCCCCGCGAAGGAACGCTTCCGAGGACGAAAAGATGATATTCACCTTGTCACAGGGTGCCGCACGTAACCAGATGACCTATCAAGCGTATGATACCAACGGCTACACATTCTACATGGAGGAAAAGGACAATAACTGCGATTACCAGAACTCAGGGTTAACGGGGATATTCTAGACCGATGACGTCAAGGAAAGATTCTACGGAAGGATCGAGGACATATGGGAGCTCGACTACTGTGGAGAGAAGGTGTAGATGTTCCGTGTGAGATGGGCCAAGAGCGTCATAAAAGAAGACCGGTACTTCACCACCATGGTTATACCCGAAGCCAAATCCAAGTCTGTGGGCGCAAACGTCACCGCGAAAAATGAGCCATGGGTATTGGCTAGCCAAGTAGACCAATGCTTCTTCATTACCGGAGATGCATAGGGTTCTAATCTCTCTCGTGATTTCGGGCTACGGGAGAGTGGAACCTCCCATTCAACCCCCCCGGATACGATGAGGATGAGCCGGCAGTCCTCAATGATTGTTTCGGCCAAATATGCCTTTGGCCGAAGACCCAAATGCGTTTGATGACGGGGGAAGGGGGCACCACACCAAGGACAACGCCGGTAGTCGTCGTGTCGACGCCACATGATCCCATCGCCGCACAACAAGAAGACGACGATCTTGATGATGATATCAGCGCCGACCAGTTCATCAATACTTTGTATGATGCTGATGACTTATTCATTCCTCCTGCTGAAGGAGCCTATCAGCATGACCAGGAAGCTCGCGGTCCAGCTGATGCTACGGCGAAGCCTACTTGCTCTACGCGTCTCTTCGCTACTTCTCAGGAGATGTCTCCAGCAGCTTGCGCCTTCACCGAGCCTCAGGAAGATGCCACAATGAGATCTATTCTCAGCCCTTTCACACTCCATAAGGCGTCCACTGAGCAGATAAAGGACGGTGCAGACTGCTCGAAATCAGAAAATAAGAAGGGACGGAAAAGAAAGAAGGGCGCTTCCAGCAGCCAACCTCTGATGCCGATCAGGGCTCAGGATGGGCCACCAAGACCCAAGGATATCTCTTTTGAAATCCATGTGGCGGGTAGAGCGATGCTACCTAATGACATGCTCTACCTTGCAACTTCGTATATGTAGAGTGTGCATCATAGTGTTATGGAATTAGAGAAGATGCTTCTTCGAGAGAAGAATCCCTCATCCCCAAGGTGCCACTCAACAAGGGCTTCATCAACAATGTCCCCGCGAATATGATAATCCTGCGGTTCTCAGAGATCTTCAATTTGTTTCATCTCAAGCGGCTGGACCATAGCCTTATCCTTCTGTTCTCGCTCAGTCTTTCTATGAGTATCAGGAGAGAAAAGACCCCGAGCATTGCGATATTGGACCCATTCTACATTTGTGAAAGCATCTTGATGGACGATGGGGACGCAACTCTTGTGGCGGGGTACATCAGAGAATTCATGCTATAGAACGCCGACAAGGATTCATTTCTCATGACCTACTCTCCCAAGTAAGTCATTCGCTCGCCGCCATAGCATATATGCTTCTTAGCTTTCTGCCATTGTCCTCTTCCAACATTCCTTTTGTATTGTTTTAATTATGCAGTGAGGATCAAGACTGCGTGCTCATCTGCTTTTCACCGCAACACTCGCATGTCATGTATTTAGACTCGGGGAGTGTGAAGAAGAAAGATTACAAGTATATCATGAGAGTTTTGGATGATGCTCTCGCCGGCTACAAATAAGCCGGAGGCAAGATTGTGAAGCACAAGTACAGGAACAAACAGCCCGGCGTGAGCGTGTTCAACCACGTGACGCAGTTCCCATGCGTCAAGCAGCCGGCTGGCAGTGTGAGGGATGCGTACTACTCCCTCCATCACATGCGGGCGATTGTACAGGAAGAGCGCAACCTTACGCTGCCAAGTCATCTAAAAGCGTGGGCCGAAAGGAAGGCGGCAATCGCCGATGCAAATTTTAGGCAAGAGTTCTTTCACATCCAAGGGGAGATGGAGACTATCATCCGTCATGAAGTACAGATGAAGGGGTCGATCTTCCACTGCAACATTGCACCATCCAATGGGGAGATAGAAGCCCGCCTAAAGGCCTTGCGTGACACAAGGCCTTTCATGACGAAAGAAGGATGCCGCCCATTCCCTGAGCCGGGTCACAAGTGATGACGATCGATGTGAATTTCATGCTACATTGTTTAATGCTTAGCGTTGTTAGTTCCGAACAATATTTATGATTTGAGTTCTAAATAACTTTATGTATATTGCACAAACACTTTTCCATCTTTGTATAAATGTATCATGCATCATTTTGGCTATGCTACTAGTTTAGCTGAACAGCTCTTATTAAAGTTGTGTTGTGTGTATGTATCTTCCTATATGCTTAAACGATAAAGGTGGTCATTGATGCCATTGTCATTCACACTCACTTGTTTGCTGCAAAAGATCGATCAAAATGATCAACATTATCAAGATGGAGTGAAGAAAACAATACTCGAAGATTATTTTTAGGGTTTTCTTTTATTTCATTTGTAATAACTTGTATTCGATACTTGTAAACAATACTCGAAAACATGTAATGCTTTCTCTAGTTCTGCAATGCTTCTATTTATGTAATAATTTCTGTGATTCCATTTATGTAATTCTTTCTATATTTTGTTTTCTTTTTCTTTAAATTGATTATTTTTGTTTTCTGTAATAAATATTTGGTGGCGCATCTCCTGTACAGTTAGTGGCGCATCTAAAATGCGCCACCCATAAGGTCTTAGGGGTGGAGCATTTCGAAATGCGCCACCCATAAGGGTCTTAGGGGTGGCGCATCCAGAATTCTCCACCCCTAAGCCCTTATTAGTGGCTTGTCCTTAGTGGTGCATCCATAATGCGCCACTAAAGGCTAAAAAAGGGCGCCACCATAAGCCATTTCTCTAGTAGTGGTAGATTCACCAACACAGCTTCACCTTCATCAACACCATGATCACTACCATCCCGACTCACAACAAAGTAACCTCATTGTAACACTAAGCATGCAATAAGATTTAACAGTTGCAGGGGCCACATGATGTGAAGGGTACTGTGAAAAGATTGTGGTTTGCTTACTACTGTGAAAAGATGATAGGTCATGCATCGGATATGGGTTCAACTATGCGGTAGAATCGATAACAAGGTGATCATCCTAATCAATGCATACGCGAGACTGAGAGGGAAGTGGGATTTTATAGACATGATCAATGGGGTTTGCTTGCCTTGCTAACGATACACAGGTTTAACGGTCTTCTTCTTCGGGGGTGACCTCCGTCTCGGAAACACTGTTACCGGAACAATCATCAACAAAGGGGGGGCAACATCGAAAGTAAATGCACAAGCACATGTTAATGTTGTCACATGATGTGAAGGGTACTGGTTTGAGGCAAGTTCATCTTAATTGAAGTGTATTGCAAAAAATTTGCAAATTCAAACTTCAAATTCAAATTCAAATTAAGCCATATGCACATTTTCTACTGATCACCCATTTTAAAATGGTCAAACATAAAAATAAATTGCATATTTTTAATCCTTGCATTTTTTTGACAATTTTTCATATATTATATGTTTAATTTGGAGTTAATATGAATTTTATATGATTTATTGAAGTTTTGGCTATTTTCTAGATTTTCTTTGATTAAAAACAATAATCTTTATTTGATTTAATGCGTCAGCACGGGGGTTGACGAGTTAAACTGACTAGGGGGCCCACTTTTCAACGACTCAGAGGCTTAATCCTCTCCGTTTAAATAACAGAGAGGGGTTAGGGGGCCAGTGGCCCTAGGTGGGGGATTAGCTTAAGCTAATCCTGCCACGCTGGCCTCACCGGAGTTTTGGCCGGCGGCGACCAAATCCCGCGGCGGTGCTCACTGGAGGTGGCGTGCCCAGCGGCTATTTGGTGCGCGACTTGCACCAAAAGTATCCCGCGAATCGAGAGGTGCAGGCCAGGGTCTCGGAAGTGGCCGGAGACGTCGCCGGCTTCGACATCGGCGGCGACCGGAGTGCGGTGCAGAGGAACTTGGCGAATCCGTGCACGGAAAAAAGCGACGAATGGGGGAAACGAACCGCGATCTCACCCAGGTTCTGTTGAATGTCACAGCGGCGCCGGAGATGGGCCGGTGGAGGGGAGATTGCTCGCCAGAGCTCGAATCAAAGGCGCGACTCAACAGAGGCTTCAGTTGCGGTTCTCCTGGACACGACGACGCTGCCTGGAATGGTCGGTGGCCACGCAAACAGACGACGACGGCGAGGTCAGGCGCTCTGGTGCGATGAGATCTCGCCGGAGGAGCGAGCTAGAGGGAGACCGAAGAGAGGAAAACGATGCGGGGCTCTCTGGGCGCTGTCGTGGCGAGAGGAGAGAGCAGGGGAGGGTCTAGTGGGTCGCCAGCGTCGTGGTGGCGGTCGTCTCCGCTGGCATTCTCGACAGCGAGTTGCTTGGGGTAGACGACAAGTCCCACGTGGGCTTGGGCCGGGAAAGGTTCAGTTGGGCCCAAGGCCATAGGAGGTGGGCTGGGTTTGTTTTTTTCCTATTCTTTCTATTTCTATTTCTTTTTTTATTTTCTGTCCTTTGTTTGCTCTAGTAAATAAATACCATAGCATTTTATAAGTCCTCAAAACTTTTATGTGGTCTTAGGAGCCATATAGCTAGCCACACACAAGTTTTGGAGAATTTAAAAATTCAAACAATTTGAATTTCAATTCAAATTGGAGTTGAATTTAATTTTCAAGCCATGTTTGAATTTTTGTAAAATTCCATGGGCATGAAATGGGTCCCACAACACATGGAACTTGGTCATGCACATTTTTAGAAGTTTTACAAATATTCAAAAGGATTTTTGGAACAAATTTTTATCTGGCCATTTTGAATTAATTCAATTAGGGCTTCTGCTTTCCCCATTTTGAATTTCATTTGAATTTTAGCTTGATGCAAAGGATCAAACAAACCCTAGCACATACCTAAACTTGGGGTTGTCAAAACTCGCCCCCACTCAAAAGAATCTCGTCCCGAGATTCAGAAGTCGTCGGAAGGAAGGTGGGGTACTCGGCGCGGAGGCAGTCTTCTCTTTCCCATGTTGCTTCTTTCTCGGAGTGGTGTGACCATTGCACTTTGAGGAACTTGACCTTCTGACAACGAGTGACACGCTTTGCGGAATCAAGAATACGAACAGGGTATTCTCGATAAGAAAGGTCATATTGGAGATCAAGTGTTTCATGGTCGACTTCGTGGATGGGGTCCTTGAAGCAACGCCTGAGTTGTGACACATGGAATACATCATGTACTCAGGAAAGGTGCGGGGTAGTTCAAGTTGGTAGGCAACTTCTCCACGTTTGGAAAGAATGTGGAAAGGTCCAATGTAACGTGGGGCCAACTTGCCTTTGATACCGAAGCGTTGGGTTCCCTTCAGTGGAGTAACCCGAAGGTAAGCCTTCTCATCAATATTGTAGCTCTCTTCCCTATGATGACGATCATAGTAGCTTTTCTGAAAAGATTTGGCAGTTCTCAAAAGATCACGAACAATGCGAACTTGCTCTTCTGCTTCCTTGATCATATCCGGTCCAAAGAAATGTCTTTCACCGGTTTCTGACCAGTTTAAGGGTGTTCGACATCTTCATCCATAGAGGAGTTCAAAAGGAGCCATGTTCAGACTGGATTGAAAACTATTGTTATAAGAAAATTCGGCGAATGGAAGAGATTTCTCCCAATTCTTTCCGAAAGATATAACACAAGATCCGAGCATGTCTTCGAGTATTTGGTTAACCCTTTCAACTTGAACGCTAGACTGAGGACGGAAAGCTGTACTAAAGGAGAGATGAGTTCCCGTAGCATTCTGAAAGCTTCCCAAGAATCTAGAGGTGAAAAGGCTACCATGATCAGAATTGATTTCCAAAGGAACATCGTAAAGAGACACAATTGTAGAGACATACAAGTACGCTAACTGGCTAGCAGTTATAGACTCGTGAACTGGAAGGAAGTGAGCAACTTTGGAAAGCCTATCAATGACAACGAAGATGGCATCATTTTCTTTCTGGGTTTTTGGAAAGTAAGTGATGAAGTCCATACCGACTTTGTCCCATTTCCACTCGGGGATAGGCAAAGGTTGAAGAGTACCAGTAGGTCTTCGGTGTTCTACCTTAATGCGATGACAAACATCACATTCGGCAACAAATTGAGCAATGTCTCTCTTCATCCTGGTCCACCAAAATCTCTGGCGTAGATCTCTGTACATTTTTGTGCCACCGGGATGAATTGAGAGGGGTGTGTCATGAGCTTCTTTGAGGATGAGTTGCCTTATATTCCTATTCTTAGGTACTACCAAACGATTTTCAAAGAATATTGTTCCTTTGCTATCTGTGGAGAAACATTTAGCAACTCCTCTAGCAATGTTCTCCTTGATCTGGCGAACACCTCGTGCATGCCTTTGGGCAACTATGATTTGATCCTCAAGGTTGGTTTCGCCACCAAGGTAGAAATAAAACCATGAGGAACTATCTCAAGATTGAGCTTGCGAAATTCCTTATGAAGAAGTGGTTGATACTGTTGTAACATGAGGTTGTTACAATACGACTTACGACTTAGTGCATGAGCCATGACATTGGCTTTGCCTGGGTGTAAGAAATTCCTAAGTCATAATCTTTTATCAACTCTATCCAGCGTCTTTTCCTGAGTTTAAGATCTGGCTGGGTGAAAATATATTTGAGGCTTTAGTGATCAGAATAGTGTGACACCCTGGATTTTGGAACTTTCTTTTTTCGAAAACTTTTCTGATTTATTTCTAGATTTGCGATTGGATTTGATTTTGATCACCTCGTTGGACTTGAAGCTTGAGCATATTTTCTTTCCATGCTCAAGTGACCCTTGATCTCAAGCCTTTCCAATGTCATTCCATGGATCCACCTCATCGAAGCCACCATTTTATTCAAGCCATATATTCCTTTTACCAATAAAAGGGATATTCCTATTATTTGAGGTTTGTGAAGCAACCCCTATTTATATTGCTCCATAAATTCCCAAATAATTCCCACATGTCATTGACATCATATCTTGCCTATTTCTCCAAAAACATTTCATAGCCCAAGTGGATTTTTTCTCTAGAAAAATTCATTTGTCTGTGGGGGCAGATTGATCCATTGCCGATGAAACTTTTTGTGCAATCTCATATGATGATATGATTGATCTCCACCAAATTCCACCACCATTTGTTTAGCCAAACTCCCACAATAAATTCCCAAAGTTTGGGTGCAGCAAAGGAGCATTGTGAATCAAGTGCATGATAGGGGATCCCATTTGCCTTGAAACTTTTTGAGCATGATCCTACCACTAAACGACTCCACCAAACCAAATTTGAGCCCAATCCAATCACCCATGTGTGTGCACCATCATGTTTAATTTTCTGACCAGTGCGCCACATTGTGAAGCAAGTGCTAGCTATATGTGTCCAATGGCTATGAAATTTTATACACATATGCACCATGCCAAATAACCCCAGTAAACCAATTTTCAGCCAAATCCACTAATCCTCTGTGATGCTAGCCTCACCAATGAATTCTGACCCATTTGGTGCTTTACAAAGGAAGTGCCAAAAATATTGCTCCAAATGATGTGAAACTTGGCATACATACTCATCCTACTGTATGATTGAGCTATGAAAAATATCATGCCTAGGGGAGCTATGTACAAGCCATGGAACAACACAAACACCTTTTGCAGCATTGCTACACTTACAAAGCAAGTACCATGTACATTGTTTTGTTTCAGACCAAAATCCACAGTACTCTAGTCCTTTGTACCCCAAAGCCATGTGACAACTTGGTCATACCCAAAACCCCACCATTTGAGCACTAATTCCTGTCCAAGTTTGCTGCATCCAACTTCCGGATGAGATAGAGATCACCATAGTGCATCTATTTCCAATCTAGCTGTACCACTGTGCTAAGCGTGCGAAGGACTACATTCTTGAAACCTTTGGCCACGAAGAATCCCACCCCCTGTTTGGATGCCACGCGCTTGGACGCACTTGGCGTGCTCTGGCCTCGCTCTGCGCGTGCTGGTCATGTCCATGTCGTGCTACAGAGCGTCTGCGGTGTCTTCTCCGTGTCCACCTGCGCCACACGCCTTTTCCACCTCCCCATGCAGCACGCCGCTCAGTCCCGTCGCCCTCATCGTCTCTGTTCACTCCCGCACGCCTCGGCCACGTCCGCCCGGCGTCTTCCGGCCACGGCATCGTCACCGTGGCTATATAGGGCGCAGCCCGTAGCCTCCCAGAGCAACTCCAGCAGCTCCCCACTCCTCCTGGCCCCGTTTCCCTTCTCCAATTTGGCGCCGGAGCACAGCATTGCCCTTCGCGACCACCACGGCCATCTCCTCCCTCCGGCCAAAATTCCAGCCAGCTGAGCCTCCCCCTTCTCCCATTCCGCGGCGGCAGAACCCCCCCCCCCCTGGTGCCCGCACCTTCCCCGCCGATACCCCCCTCACCCTCTCGCCGGCGCCCCAGCCCTGCTCGCCGTGCCTCGAGGCACCCGTGGCCGTTGTGCCCGTCCAGTGGGCGCAGAGCCACCGGCCACCCCGCGAGGTGCCGCGGCCACCGGACGGAGCGGCCCGACCCTCCGCGCCCGACCACCCCACCGGCGGCCCCCTCCCGTGCCGCCTATCGCCGGTGCCAGGAGCAGCCACGGCCTCCCCTCTGTCCGTGGTGAGAGGAAGAAGAACAGGGGAGGAGAGAGAGGGCGGTCTGCCCGCTAGGCCCCGCACGTCATCCACACATGCCACGGGCCCGTTTCCTTGACCGTGATCATGTTGCCATGCTATGAGTGATGTTCTCATTACCATGCTCTCCTTGAATATGCTCTTGTTATTCCATGTGTTTTTCCATGTTACATTCATGCTATGCTTTGATCATATCATTGCCATGTTATGTCATGAACCATCGTAACCACCACATACTAACACCATGTCAAGTTGATCATGTTATCTCTAGGCTAGTTCATGCTACGCCTAAGTTATGCTTACTGCATTCATAATGTTGCCATGTTAAATACTTAATATTTGTAACACGGATAAGTTCACCAACTAAAAATCAGTCTGATCATATCTGAAACTTTCATGTTAATATGCTATGCATTGTTATGATCTGATACCCATGTCGCAACTGATACTTGTGTTCACTGTTGGAGAAATGCTTCGTGACAAGTTGATCAGGTGCCACTAAACCGGACTTATCCGTGCAGCCACATTTGCTTGTATGGGCGGGCCATGATTCGGTCTGCCGGTGGGTTCTCTTATTTGTATCGCCATCTAGGGGAGGTTATGCACGCATGCTATCCTGGCCCGGTAGGTGGTGATAACCTTGAAAGCCAGAGTTGTTATGCGCGCCGTCCATATTTGGGAAAAGTTTAGTGGTTCTGGTGGTAATGAAGGACACCTAACCACAGGTGGTTCTGGTGGTAACGTGGACACCGAACCACAGGGCTACCCAAGACGGAATGTCGGTGATACGGTAAGAGGGACACTCGGTATATCGGTCTCGTTGGATATGTCCTAGTCCACTACTGCGGTGCGAGTTCCAAGGATCCTGTGGGACAAGTACCGGGGTGCTAGATGGAGGAAGAACTCCATAGTGTGGGTAACATGCAAAAACTCTGCAGAGTCAAAATCTATTCGAATAGCCGCGTCATCAGTCATGGGACACAGTTCGTACTAGGTGACACCATATGATCAACTTGAGTACGGTGACAAGATTGTGGTATGTGGATGGTCATGCGATGAGTGGATTGTTTGGGTGGTAACGTAGGACACCTAACCCGTGGATGGCCGTGCGATGACCCGTTTGGTCATGCGACGACCCGTGGAAGTGATGTGGTCACGAAGTGACCCGGTGCTTGATTCTGTAAGGACTCCGAGGTAAGCCACGTGATCATGCGACGATCATGTGGGGTCCATTGTGTGTGCATGTGACGCCCCCAAAATCAGACCGTGTACAGTAATCATACACACAGGGTACACGACTGAGATTAGGGTGCCACGGTGATAATATCACAGCACAACACTAAACACAAAAGGATAAACAAATATATTACAATAGAGGGGGGTCACACGGACCCGAACATATAAGTCATACAAGCCATAATATCTGAGTACAGACATAGTTAGTCAAGTTTTTGCCTTAAGAAGGCTAGCACAAATCACATCAGAGATACAGAACGAAAAGGCGAGGCCTCCTGCCTGGGATCCACAGAACTACTCCTGGTCAACGGGGAACTCAACGTCGTAGTAGGCGCCTCCGGGGTACTCCTGCTCTTAAGCTCCAACGTCGGCTGCAGCGGCCGATCAGGCAAAACAGTAAAGGAAATAAAGCAGGTGAGTATCTAGCATACCCACGAGTCTTACGTCCGCTACTAAGCATTATGCATTGTATCAACGGAAAGAAGAGGTTGTATATAGTGGACTGAAAGTCAGAAATTCAGAGCAAGGGTAAGAAGCTAGGCCTAACGAAGACTAGCATCTTCCGACGATGTCTTGCAGCATGAGGTAAGAATCAGCCAACAGTTTATATAAAGCATAAAGTAACAATGCAGCAGAAGTTGCTGCAGCATTGTATAATAATAAGTTGTAATAATTAACAATGCCTCCGAGTTCACCTCCTCGACATCCCCGCGAGGAAGAGAATCCGGAACCATACAGTTTAATAATAATAGTTTCTAGTGGTAAGATCCAGCTTCAGCATAAAGCGTCCTGTTACCGTGGACACGGCTATTCGAATAGATTAATCTTCCCTGCAGGGGTGCACTTGTGTTACGCTACACGCACAGATCTCCAGGGTGGCGGGGACCTTGTTAGGGAACGCTCCACCGAGGCTATCCGACACTTCATAGCCCATCTTTCAAACTCAACAGAGAGGCCATCCGCCGGTCTAAATCCTAAGTACTCAGGGCCTTGGACCCCAACCCTGACGTACTCCTGCACGGTGCGTGGGTGGCCGGGAAGCCGTAACAAAAACAACACAGCTCGAGCCAAGAAGACAGCGCACTTCCCGGCAATCAGCCCGCGGTACTGCTGACGTCTGAAGAGTCCTCGGACGACACTAAGAAGCAGAGGAGCCCATAAACTCGTAATTCCCACGGGTAGGTAGTGCTTACATGGCATATAGCCAACTTAAGACATTCACTGAACCATTTAGTATTTTAATTAACCTGCGTGACAACCGTTATCGTTGCCTCGACTTAACTGACCCGCGGACAACGACAGCAGCCAGGACCACCAGTACATCGGTGCCTGCCCCGTCGTCCCACCAAGTCACCGCGGTTACCAACAAGGTGAACCGTCTCCTTACCTTGTCTCGCGTGTGCTCCTGGAGGAGCTCAACTTTCGTGGTTTGGTAACTCTCACGGACAACGATCAGGGGCCAAGCACACCGGTACACTGGTCGTACCCTCCCTGTCGTCCCGTCGCAATACCTCTCGCAGGCACCGTTGGGTCGCCCGACTTCTTACCTGAAGGACACTCGTCGTTCAGGACCCTATGGCGGTAAGACAAAGTCAGCCTCGAGTGGAGTACCAGGATTACTCCTGGATAGCTCACACTGGAGGTGACTAGGCATAACCCAGGTAGGGGCCTTAGACGGTGTCTGCATTGTACCGTACCTGTGCAGTTATAATATTTGTATCCGCATTCACTCCCCTGAGTGATCACGGCCCTCTATCTAATCCTAGCTAAAAATGCGCAGGGCTCACTGCTGAATAATGCATAATAATAATAATAATAATAATAATAATAATAATAATAAAATAATAATAATAATAATAGGCAGCCTAGGATAAAGGAAGGCACATCAAGGGGCGACAAAATCCGGCTATGCAATTGAATAGGATTGTAATCGTAGCAGCAGCAGTAACCATGCCTAGTACAAGAAATGTACGGAAAGATAGGCGATATCTGGGGAAGAGAATGGCTCTGCTTGCCTGCAAGCTCGACGGTAGTAGTAGGGTCGTCGACAACGTAGTCGTACTCAGCAGCGGTGTAGTCGACGGCAGCAGCGGGGTCTACCGGAGATTAAAGGGGGGGAAAGAGACAATAAATACACAACAATAATAGCAATACAAATGCAAGAAATAACAGATGAATTGTAAACGGGGTTCTAACGCAATGCAATGCAATATGCTCGGAGCGGGAATTCATCTGGGGATGAACTACGTGCTCCGGATGATTACCGGACATGGTGTCCGGAGGAGGAAGGATCAAGCCGGAGGTGTCGTGGTTATCGGAACAACATAAGGGGCGTGTATCCGTGCTAGTTGATCTATTCCGAGAAACATTCGTGTTCGGAATAAATTCATCCGGGCACTCCAATAGTACCGGACGATTTATCGGACAGTCGGTCCGGAGGGGGAATGTTCGATGTTCGTTGTGTTAGAAGGGTGTGATAGACATACGGATAGCGTATTCGTATTCGTTAAATTTTTCTGATCAATTTCCATGTATAAAGTTTTTGAATCCGAGTTACGGTTTAAAAGTTATTAAATTTCAAAGTTTAAATCAATTTAAATGATTTTCAGGATTTCTTTTATTATTTATTAAACATTATCCAAAACATTATCCACAACATTATCCAGAACAGTGCTGACATGTGGGACCCACATGTCAGCCTTTGTTATTTATAAAACATTTAATTAAATTAGAAAATGCCTCTGGACCCACATGTCATTGACTGATTAACTTAACTAAACAGTTTTAATTAAGTTTTATTAAATTTTTAAACTTAACCAAGGAGGGCCCGCATGTCAGTGACTGGGGCTGCCCAGTCAGCATAGTTGACTGGTCAACCCAGTCAACTGGACCACGGGGGCCCACTGGCAGCGACCCAGGGGGGTTGCCCCAGGGGTGCCACGTCGGAGGCCACCGGCGGCTAGTCTCCGGCGAGCTCCCACACGACGGAGCGCCCTGGAGCTGCTCGGGATTCGCCTACAGGGCACCAAATCGACCGTGGTCAGTTGCGTTCGAACGAGGGGACGACGGCGCGTCGAGCTGAGGTGGTGGCGTCGCCGGAGGCGGCCGGAGTCGTCGACGGCGTCGAGTTTGGCGGCGGGTGTCCTCGGACGTCGACGACGATGGGGTTTTCTAACGCGGGGTGGGGCGGGCGTAAGCGCGTTCGGTCCAGGGGAGCACGGGGAACGTGAGGGAACGCTTGGCGTGCCAAACGCGCGTACTGGACCGCGGCTGCGCGACGCACGGCGGCGACGGAGCTCGGCTCCAATGGCGTGACGAGCTACGGCGACGGGGAGGGCTAGGGGGGACACGGCTACGATGAAGGGGCTCACCGTGGGGGCGTAGCCGTTTAGAGTGGGCTCGGGGAGGGCTCGAGGTCGCCGGAATTTGACGGCGATGTCGCTCCGGCGCCGGAGGGGAACAACGGCGTAGTCGTCGCTGCCGGGCTCCACCGTTCGATTCCGCGCGCAGGGTGAAGTAGTCGACGTCGTTGAACGGCTTGGACAAGGCGACCGGGCCCGAGGAGGTCTCCGGCCACGGGAGTTCACGGAGGCGGCGACGAGGGCTACGGGTGGGAACTTTCCCCGGCGAGAGCAGCGCGAGGAGGAGGGGAGAAGGGGGCAGGTGAGATCCAGGATGTGCGGGGGGGGGGGGGGGTCCCTTATCGAGTCCGGCCGGCCAGGGGACGGGGGAGCAGGTGAGGAGGGCGGGGCCGGCTTGACAGCGGCGGCATGGCACCAGGGAGGGATGGTTGGAACAGGAGGAAGACGGAGATGCTGGGCCGAGGTGGGCCTCGCCCTGGGCGGGTTTTAAACCTTTTTCAATTTATTTTGTTTTGCTGTTTATCCTATTTCTATTTGTAATTGATTTATTAACCCTAGCATTTTTGTAAAAGGTTATTAGTGTTTGTAAATTAGGGTTACATATTACTAAGGGGCCACAAAAGTTTTTGCAGTAAAATAAAATCATTAGGTATTTCTTTTAATTATTAAATGCCCAAAGTAAGGGTTTTAACCTACTGTTTGAATTGTTTGGAATTTTCTGTAACTCCAAAAATTACCTAAGTTGGTCCAACATGATTATAATGATTTTAGGCAATTTACAAAAGTAGTTCCCTGATTTTTTAAACAACTTTATTTGAGCACTTTTTGTTTTAATTTCCATTTAAAGTAGTTTCAACTAGGGTTTGGTTTCCTGATGAGCAAGATGCATTGGGCTTGGGTTTGATTACCAACCAGCATGGTTTGAAAAGAGCAGAAGCAGAGTTTGATTAAACTCAGGGGATAACAATGATTAACCAACAGTGATGGTCAACAGTGATGATGATTACTGTTACATAAACTGAGGGTGTTATAGTGCATTAGTCTTAATACTGTTAATATGCTTGATGATTATATCAGTTTGCATGATATTGTTGATCACTTGTTTAATTAAATAATATACTTTAACCTGTTGCCATGTTATTGTTTTGCCTTGTTGCATGGTTGTTATGAGCTGGCAAGTACATTCAATGTACTGACCTGGCGTGTTATGCCAGATTTGCCGGCCGTGCTTTGGATGCGTAGGACGACGTTCCCGGTGTTTGCGAGCTAGGAGGTGTCCCAGCCAGTGTCCCTGTGGATTGGAGTTCGTCATCGCCGTTATTATTCCGCTGCCGTCGATATTCCGTTGCTAGATTTATGCTGCTGCTTGGTGTAGAACTGAGGCTAGCCTGAGGAGCAAGTTGTGTCTCCGCTAGCGTTGTAATAGACCTCGTGTACCCATATCTTCGGCAATAGAAAGCTATTCAGTTCTATATCAATCAGTGTCATTCTCCAGAAGACTTGATATCTGGGCTGGTGCACGGGGCGTTCCGGTCTTCTGAGCCGGAGTGCCACAACGATTGGTATCAGAGCAGGACTGGCTGTAGGACCCGCTAGCCCGCGCGAACGTTAGAAGGACGTTAGATTGACGTTAGAGCTAGAGTATAGCTAGCTTGTGTGATGCTATTGTCTGCCGCATTTGGTTGCTGCATATAGACGGTATGTTTTCGCTAACGATATGATCTGACGAGTGTAGATGGCGGAATACTCGGTGGGCTACACAGGATCCTCATCCGCGACCAACTTTGACAATATCCTTGCAGACGTTTGGTGGACTCTCTACCCCAGTGGAGAGCTTCCAAGGTACCAAGATCCCAGATGCCGATCGGAGGGCAGCTGCTTGAGTACCGTGCGACCGTCTACGTGTGTAACAGCCCAGTTTTCACAAAAATTAAAATTTTTGTTTTCGGCGTGAATTGTTTGATTGTCTGATTTGTTTGCGGTGTTTGCATCACCAATTTATCGATCGGCGATTATTTTCCCCCCTCTTATCTCGTACCGGACGGAGACCGACCCTTGCCACCCTGACACACGACCTTGCGACACCAGGATTTCACCCGAGCACCGTCGCTACCGGCACAGGACCAGCCATCGCCACCGGAACGAAAACCCCATTTATTTAATAAACGGATTATTTTATTGGGGCGCCGAAAAATGTTGTGGGAATGTCACCGCAGTGAGGTACGATCGACGGGCTCGACGCACTGAGCGCGTAGGTCAAAGTTACGTCCGAATCGGAGTCTGTATGCACCTCCGGCGGTCACGAACGCGATCACCGGACGAGCGAGAGGGGTACCGAGGGCGTTTGCATAAACTGGCCAGCCAACCTGCCTATATAATGACCCCCACCTCCCAAACCAGCCAATTAGGGTTTACCCTAATGGAAAATAGCAGCCACCCCCCTCACAAAATCCCCAAATCTGCCCAAATCCATCTCCCCACCGAAACCCTAGGTCCAAATCGCCCACAACCGTCAAATCCCCAGATCAACGTCCCAGAGGTGTCCACGTCGCCCATCTGGAGCCAGCACAGCCAGATCCAACGAACCGGCCCCACAGGGCCCAGCCGCTGCCGCCGTCGGGCCCGATCTGGGCTTGGGAGCCCTCGGCCGCCCGTCTCCTCCAGCCACCGCGCCGCCGTTGCTCCGGCGAGCTCGCCGAGCCGCCGCCGCCCCAGGTTAGCCGCCGCACCTCCTCGCCTCTCCATCCTCCATCCTCACCTCGCCTTGTTCTCTCCTACAGCCTGCCGCGACGCCATGAGAGCTTCCCTCGAGCTCCGCCGTGCTCTGCCATGGCTCGGTCCTCGCCGCCCCAAGGCCCGAGCTCGACCTCACCCCCGCCTAGGCCAAGTCCAGCGACCCCGCGACGCCGCCAAGCCAACCGCGCCCCTCCTCCGCCTCCTAGCGCGTTGTCGTGCGCCACCAGGGCCGCTCTCCATCACTGGCGTCGGAGCCGCCGCCGCCGGCTGCCGATTCGGTCGGGGACGGGAGTCCCGTGCGCCTCCAACCGGCCAGGTGGGCCACGCTCCTCCCAGGCCCATCCGGCCAGGCCCACCTCCCAGCCTCTGCAGCCCGAGCCAGCCAGGCCGCCTCATGGGCCGGCCCAAGGGAGGTCCAACCCCTTTTTTCTGCTTTCAGTTTTTCCCCTTCTAGCTAATTTCTGCTAAGTTTGTTAAAATTGCTGCTGATCTGTTTTGCGTTGTAATTTCCCGTTGATCCGTAGCTCCGATGAACGTGCCCCCAAAACGAAAGTTGCTCAGTTTTGCGTGCTCTAGCATTCGTATGTAGAAAGTTTTTCCATTTGAGGCCATCTTGATTGTGTAATTGTGTGTTGAAGTGGGCATCAGGCCGTTAAACTGTTACAAATTCCTGTTAAGTGCTGCTGTTTATATTTTGTTGCAACTTTGCATGATGATTGTGACTCATCCATGAGGCCTATTGCATTGATTCTTTCTCCTATGTGTTAAGAATCATGTGTAATTCATTTCCATGATTTAACTTTCCATGTTTGGGTGCTTTTGCTATATTAAATCTTGCTCCAAAGTGGTGATCCTGATGTTAATGTGCTGATGTGCTGAAAACTGTTATTTTGTTGCAACTTCGGTCGACGAGTGTATCGCGACCGTTTATCGGAACTGAGTGAGTCCAATTGCATATTGTTAAGCATCATGTCTACTTTCATTACATGTATTGCATATTCATGTTAGCATTCCTGGTCATATAGATATTTAGCTCCAAAGTTGCTATGCTGCTGTTGTTGACAGCCACCTCTGATTTTCACAAAGTCTGTTACTTTGCGATGCCATGTTGTTTGCTTAATATCTTTTGATCTGTGATGTCTTTTTGCATGATTCTTTTTGCCATGCCTTCCTTGTCATGTATACTTTAGTTCTTATCATTTGTGAGCAAGGTTTGCATTGATTATCCTGTTTATGCATTTCTCTAAAGTGTGCTTCGTGATGTTGGCAGATTGTGCCCGTAACTTTTTTGCTTATATATTTTTAACCGTAACTCCGTTTGGAGTGTGCCTTATATGTAACTTGATCAGTTTTTCGTGTACTTTGTGTTTATGCTATTGTTTTCTGCTGTTAACCAACCTAAAATATGGTGTAGGACAGAACAGTACCAAATCCTTTAATTGTCGTGCGGCACTTAGTGTTATGCCATGTTTAGGTTGTGCCTCACTGAAATTGACTAGCATAGATAGTTTACTTTGTGCTTCACCTCTTGAAATGTTTATGAGCTATGCCATGCTTGCTTGAGTTGCCATGTTAACAACCTTTGTTGATCACCTGTAGCTAAACAACTTGAACCTTTCTAAATGTGCGGTATCGTCGTGTGTGACGAGTACTCCACTTAAATTGTTAGTAACCGCTCTCGACGGTAGGTGCGATGTCTCATGTTGCCTTCTTGTTGATGCTTGCTCGTGTTTGCCCCGTAGTAATAGATTGCTTGCTCGTTGATTGCTTTCCAGTGTTTATCGTCTTGTGTGCTTCCGCGGGTACCTCTCGGAGACGATGCGAGCTTGCGATCAACTACACCTTCGGAACCCGACTTTTCAACAGGCAAGGACTATACATTACTTATGATCCATTCTATTTCAACCAGCGGTTTTCATGCTAGTCTAGGTTAGGTTCGATGTTTGATCCGACCACATGTTTACAACCTCTTTCAAACCGATACAGCCATGTCCCTTCCCATCAAACCATGTACTGCTATGTTACTATTGCCCGTTGCTCAGCCCCTGCTTAGTATGCATGCTTAGGATGCTACGATGTTACCCTGTTACTCCTTGCTTCGGGATATCACATTATTATTGTTGTTGTTGATGATATTATTATTATTATAATGTTGACTATATTCGACGAAGGATGGAAGGTCTAGGCTATCCCGCCCCGACGCATTGTTCCATTCGAGTCACCTAGGACCCGAGTTCTAGGTATTGGTTTTAAGACTGAGCGTGCCTAATCGCGTGTGGGATTTTATGGGGTCCCCTCTTCTTACCTACCGAGCTTCAAACATTTCTAGAGGTGGCCCAAGCTGATTTACCATTTTAAACCGTGTGTGTGCTGGTCAGCTGCCAGTAGTTTTCAAACAACTCGGGCCAGCGGAGACTTAGTTCCTCTGTTTGTCCACACACTGGTGAGCTAGGGAAGTCCCCTGTTATATAGGCGAGACTAAACCCGACCTTGTCCATACAGAAGAGTCTGATCCGAGAGCGTGGCCAGCTTTTGGATTGGGTGTCGACTCCCCGGGGGCCACCCGGATTTGCTCGTTGTTAGTTAGAGGGACCTGTCGTTTCGGATCTCTTGGAACTAAATCATAAAATGGTTGCCTGTGATGGGTAGCAACCGAGAGAGATGGGCAAGCATGCGACGCCTCGTAATGGGAAGTTCGTACACCCCTGCAGGATTAAATCTTTTCGAGAATCCGTGTCCACGGTTATGGACGAGTTGAGACCTACTCCTTGTTCATAGACAACAACAACTGAGATAATCTTAATATAACTTGATCAACGTGTGTGTGCCTTGACTACTTCTTCTTCGTCGGGATGCGAAGAGGAGGACAAGGATAGGATAGGTGTTATGTTTGCGTAGTAGGTGGATAGCAGACTTGTTGGAGGCGATTCCTCATCGAATGCTTGGCTTCTTATCTTACTCTCTAGATCGTTAGCCACCGCATAAATGCTAGTGCGGCAGCAACCTCACCACTTACCACTTCCTTACCGTAAACTACTAGTTGTCCTAGAATGACGAGTGATGAAGTCCTTGCTGGGTCAGATGACCACTACAGTTGGATGCTGAGTACCTCTGTACTCATGATACTACCCCCAAACTCTTTTCAGGGTTCTTGATCGACAACAGGTATGGTGATCGACGTTTCACGTGGGGACTCGACGACGACTAGTTAGGCAGATCCCGACGGAGGTCCTGGACCCGTGTGGTTATGGGATCGATGTTTTTCTCTTTGCCACTAGGCATTTGATTGTAGTCTGTACCCAGACATGTATCTTCCGCTGTTGTATTGTATTAAGGAAGTTGTATGCCGATTGTATGAGATGTTGTATCCTTGTATCTGTAATGTTGTGATATCATGTTGGAAATCCGGGGCATATGACTTTGTCATATGTCGCGGTGGGACCGATATGTGCTTCGTCCCCGGATCTGGATGGAAACATCTAGATCTGGAACAGTACCACATATCGGGCCTTACAACTTGGTATCAGAGCCTTACCGACCTTAGGATCCCTTCTCTGGCCGAAGTCGAGTCTAGATAAAAAACTATTTTGTAGCTACTAAGTTAGTTATCGGAGAGTAGGAATCTTTTTACACCTTAACCTTGCTCTAGGCAGGACAAGTACCATAAGTTTTTTAACTCTCGACTTATCCCCTTTCATACTTTAGGATCTCGAGTGTGTGGAGTGTCGGAACCGTTACAATGCCTTGTTTGCAGCGTATTGTCTCGATTCCGATCTCAGGTTTGGGAAATCCTGTAGTACCTTTAGCTTCTCCCACTCCGCATAATATCTTGGTCGTCTGTTGACCTCATTCCTTTTGCCTAGTATCCTCACGATCTGAGTGAGAGTACTTCCCTTGATCATCGCTTTGAGTTGTCGTTCTTCCTCTTGACACTGATGGTTTCGTTTTCCGACGTTGCCGTCTCTCTGCGGAAATTTATCTCGACCGAAGTTCGACGTCGACATGGAGCAGAATCCCTTGTTGGTGGTGTTGAAGAACGTCGTCTCTCTTTTCTTTCCCCTTCCCCTCTCCCCCGGATCGTCCTGGATCTCGGGACGAGATCCCTTGTTGGTGGTGTTGTATTGTAACAGCCCAGTTTTCACAAAAATTAAAATTTTTGTTTTCGACGTGAATTGTTTGATTGTCTGATTTGTTTGTGGTGTTTGCATCCCCGATTTATCGATCGTCGATTATTTTCCCCCCTCTTATCTCGTACCGGACGCAGACCGACCCTTGTCACCCTGACACACGACCTTGCGACACCGGAATTTCACCCGGGCACCGTCGCTACCAGCGCAGGACCAGCCATCGCCACCGGTATGAAAAGCCCGTTTATTTAATAAACAGATTATTTTATTGGGGCGCCAAAAAATGTTGTGGGAATGTCACCGCAGTGAGGTACGATCGGCGGGCTCGACGCGCTGAGCGCGTAGGTCAAAGTTACGTCCGAATCGGAGTTCGTATGCACCTCCGGCGGTGACGAACGCGATCATCGGACGCGAGAGAGGGGTACCGACGGTGTTTGCGTAAACTGGCCAGCCAACCTGCCTATATAATGACCCCACCTCCCAAACAAGCCAATTAGGGTTTACCCTAATGGAAAATTGCAGCCACCCCCCTCACAAAATCCCCAAATCTTCCCAAATCCATCTCCCCACCGAAACCCTAGGTCCAAATCGCCCACAACCGTCAGATCCCCAGATCAACGTCCCAGAGGTGTCCACGTCGCCCATCTGGAGCCAGCACAGCCAGATCCGATGAACCGGGCCCCGCAGGGCCCAGCCGCCGCCGCCGTCGGGCCCGATCTGGGCTTGGAAGCCCTCGGCCGCCCGTCTCCTCCAGCCACCGCGCCGTCGTTGCTCCAGCGAGCTCGCCGAGCCGCCGCCGCCCCAGGTTAGCCGCCGCACCTCCTCGCCTCTCCCTCCTCCATCCTCACCTTGCCTTCTTCTCTCCTGCAGCCCGCCGCGATGCCACGAGAGCTGCCCTCGAGCTCCGCCATGCTCTGCCATGGCTCAGTCCGCGCCGCCCCAAGGCCCGAGCTCGACCTCACCCACGCCTAGGCCAAGTCCAGCGACCCCGCGACGCCGCAAAGCCAACCGCGCCCCTCCTCTGCCTCCTAGCGCGCTGTCGTGCGCCACCACGGCCGCTCGCCGTCACCAGCGTCGGAGCCGCCACCGCCGGCTGCCGATTCGGTCGGGGACGGGAGTCTCGTGCGCCTCCAACCGGCCAGGTGGGCCACGCTCCTCCCAGACCCATCCGGCCAGGCCCACCTCCCAGCCTCTGCAGCCCGAGCCAGCCAGGCCGCCTCATGGGCCGGCCCAAGGGAGGTCCGACCCCTTTTTTTCTGCTTTCTGTTTTTTCCCTTTTAGCTAATTTCTGCTAAGTCTGTTAAAATTGTTGCTGATCTGTTTTTGCGTTGTAATTTCCCGTTGATCCGTAGCTCCGATGAACGTGCCCCCAAAACGAAAGTTGCTCAGTTTTGCGTGCTCTAGCATTCGTATGTAGAAAGTTTTTCCATTTGAGGCCATGTTGATTGTGTAATTGTGTGTTGAAGTGGGCATCAGGCCGTTAAACTGCTACAAATTCCTGTTAAGTGCTGCTGTTTATATTTTTTTGCAACTTTGCATGATGATTGTGACTCATCCATGAGGCCTATTGCATTGATTCTTTCTCCTATGTGTTAAGCATCATGTGTAATTCATTTCCATGATTTAACTTTCCATGTTTGGGTGCTTTTTCTATATTAAATCTTGCTCCAAAGTGGTGATCCTGATGTTAATGTGCTGCTGTGCTGAAAACTGTTATTTTGTTGCAACTTCGGTCGACGAGTGTATCGCGACCGTTTATCGGAACTGAGTGAGTCCAATTGCATATTGTTAAGCATCATGTCTACTTTCATTACATGTATTGCATATTCATGTTAGCATTCCTGGTCATATAGATATTTAGCTCCAAAGTTTCTATGCTGCTGTTGTTGACAACCACCTCGGATTTTCACAAAGTCTGTTACTTTGCGATTCCATGTAGTTTGCTTAATATCTTTTGATCTGTGATGTCTTTTTGCATGATTATTTTTGCCATGCCTTCCTTGTCATGTCTACTTTAGTTCTTATCATTTGTGAGCATGTTTGCATTGATTATCCTGTTTATGCATTGCTCTAAAGTGTGCTTCGTGATGTTGGCAGATTGTGCCCGTAACTTGTTTGGCTTATATCTTTTTAACCGTAACTCCGCTTGGAGTGTGCCTTATATGTAACTTGATCATTTTTTCGTGTAATTTGTGTTTATGCTATTGTTTTCGGCTGTTAACCAACCTAAAATATGGTTTAGTACAGAACAGTACCAAAACCTTTAATTGTCGTGCGGCACTTAGTGTTATGCCATGTTTAGGTTGTGCCTCACTTAAATTGACTAGCATAGATAGTTTACTTTGTGCTTCACCTCTTGACATGTTTATGTGCTATGCCATGCTTGCTTGAGTTGCCATGTTAACAACCTTTGTTGATCACCTGTAGCTAAACAACTTGAACCTTTCTAAATGTGCGGTATCGTCGTGTGTGACGAGTACTCCACTTAAATTGTTAGTAACCGCTCTCGACGGTAGGTGCGATGTCTCGTGTTGCCTTCTTGTTGATGCTTGCTCGTGTTTGCCCTGTAGTAATAGAGTGCTTGCTCGTTGATTGCTTTCCAGTGTTTATCGTCTTGTGTGCTTCCGCAGGTACCTCTCGGAGACGATGCGAGCTTGCGATCAACTACACCTTCGAAACCCGACTTATCAATAGGCAAGGACTATACATTACTTATGATCCATTCTATTTCAACCAGCGGTTTGCATGCTAGTCTAGGTTAGGTTCGATGTTTGATCCTACCACATGTATACAACCTCTTTCAAACCGATACAGCCATGTCCCTTCCCAGCAAACCATTTACTGCTATGTTACTATTGCTCGTTGCTCAGCCCCTGCTTAGTATGCATGCTTAGGATACTACGATGTTACCCTGTTACTCCTTGGTTCGGGATATCACATTATTATTGTTGTTGTTGATGATACGATTATTATTATAATGTTGACTATATTCGACGAAGGATGGAAGGTCTAGGCTATCCCGCCCCGACGCATTGTTCCATTCGAGTCACCTAGGACCCGAGTTCTAGGTATTGGTTTTAAGACTGAGCGTGCCTAATCGCGTGTGGGATTTTATGGGGTCCCCTCTTCTTACCTACCTAGCTTCAAACATTTCTAGAGGTGGCCCAAGCTGATTTACCATTTGAAACCGTCTGTGTGCTGGTCAGCTGCCAGTAGTTTTCAAACAACTCGGGCCAGCGAAGACTTAGTTCCTCTGTTGGTCCACACACTGGTGAGATAGGGAAGTCCCCTGCTATATAGGCGAGACTAAACCCGACCTTGGCCATACGGAAGAGTCCGATCCGAGAGCGTGGCCAGCTTTTGGATTGGGTGTCGACTCCCCGGGGGCCACCTGGATTTGCTCGTTGTTAGTTAGAGGGACCTGTCGTTTCGGATCTCTTGGAACTAAATCATAAAATGGTTGCCTGTGATGGGTAGCAACCGAGAGAGATGGGCGAGCATGCGATGCCTCGTAATGGGCAGTTGGTACACCCCTGCAGGGTTAAATCTTTTCGAGAAGCCGTGTCCACGGTTATGGACGACTTGAGACCTACTCCTTGTTCATAGACAACAACAACTGAGATAATATTAATATAACTTGATCAACGTGTGTGTGCCTTGACTGCTTCTTCTTCGTCGGGATGCGAAGAGGAGGACAAGGATAGGATAGGTGTTATGTTTGCGTAGTAGGTGGATAGCAGACTTGTTGGAGGCGATTCCTCATCGAATGCTTGGCTTCTTATCTTACTCTCTAGATCGTTAGCCACCTCATAAATGCTAGTGCGGAAGCAACCTCACCACTTACCCCTTCCTTACCGTAAACTACTAGTTCTCCTAGAATGACGAGTGATGAAGTCCTTGCTGGGTCAGATGACCACTACAGTTGGATGTTGAGTACCTTTGTACTCATGATACTACCCCCAAACTCTTTTCCGGGTTCTTGATCGACAATAGGTATGGTGATCGACGTTTCACGTGGGGACTCGACGACGACTAGTTAGGCGGATCCCGGCGAAGAGCCTGGACCCGTGTGGTTATGGGATCGATGTTTTTCTTTTGGCCACTATTAATTTGATTGTAGTCTGTACCCAGACATGTATCTTCCGCTGTTGTATTGTATTAAGGCAGTTGAATGCCGATTGTATGAGATGTTGTATCCTTGTATCTGTAATGTTGTGATATCATGTTGGAAATCCGGGGCATATGACTTCATCATATGTCGCGGTGGGACCGATATGTGCTTCGTCCCCGGATCTGGATGGAAACATCTAGATCTGGAACAGTACCGCATATCGGGCCTTACAACGTGTCTGCCACCATCCCCATCGGCATGCGCTCCTACAACTTCCAGGGTGGACCCTCTTCTACCCCGGATCGTGCCATTCAGCTTGCCGCGATGGCGGGCCTCTTAGGCCTACGCCACCAGGAGAGTGCGATGCATCAGAATCGCGCCTTCCATTTCTATCCCACCTTGGGAGCGACTCCGCAGCAAGTAAGGTTTCCTCGCCCTTTGGTGGAAGCCGATGTGGCCATGATCTCCATGTCCCGCTACATGATCTCCCAGTACACCCTCATCGTCGAGCTAGTCCGTGATGCAAGGGATGCAAGGAGAGCTCTTGCCGCAGCCCTATCGTTGTCGACTTCTCCGCCCACTCCTGCCACCCCCGGCAACCCGCCGTCAGATCAGAACGCTTGAGTTTCGTGTAGTTCGTGATGCATGAGTAGTAGTGTTGCATGTTGCTTGTTGCATCTTGATGAGTGTAGCAATAAGTAGAGATCCCGCGTGTGATCTCAGTGCTTGTTTAGTATTGTTGTTCCTGCTTAGGTTAATTTCGTTGTCGGTTCTTCGGCAGTTACTAACTCTGTTTTGGCAGGTGTGAGATGACTTGGATGGACCCTTGCTTGTTGTTCTTCGATATTGGCACCACGACTGGTTCTGAGCTGATGCATCGTCGGCCGTCCGGAGTGGATGCCTGTTTTACATTTCTCTTTTCAACAACCGACCCGTGTTCTGAGCTGCTTTTCGGCCGTCTCGGGTAGTTCTTGAGTTCTTTTCGCAGTGGAGACCCTATGCTCTGAGCTGTTTTCTCGGTCGTCTTAGGGGACCTCTGCATTCTTTTTTTCGACATTGCCTCATGCTCTGATCTGATTTCGGTCGGCCGTCTTGAGCAATGCTTGAGATATTCTAGTACAAGTCCAAGATCTGAGTTGTAAAAACCGTTCTAGTGGCTACTGGGTTATTCGCTGTTTTCTTTGCAAGAGTTCGGATAATCATCGACCACCGCTAAAGCTGATGAAGTAGCAAGCCGCTTCTCATTTGCGTTTGCCCCGTGGTTTTCTTCGTTGGTTCTTTGTTTGGTTCTTTGGTGTCACTTGCTCCACCCCGATGAAAAGTTGCTCATAACCCCGCATACCTCGAAGAACCAGTGCAATACCGCAGAGCAGCGTGAAGACACCAAGTCAAGGACCCACACCGGCTTGCAGCATGAGTGTTCAACCCCCTATGATTTCGGCCTGAATGAACCAAGTCAGCATTTTTCTGGTGGATGTTACAGTCATGAAGATTCTATCAATGGACGACCGCAAAGAAATAAGGAAATCAACCAGACGGGAATGACGCATACCCGGTCGCATCTCACCCATTTTTCTCAAGTAGGAAGCATACGGCAACCATCAGGCCTGCATTTCAGAACAACCTGAAAACTCAGGTAGTTAAAGGCCGCAATGATGCGGGAAATCAGCTAGTCAAACAGGACTTTTACCCAGTTGCGTTGGAAGCTTATGGCTCACGATTGGATGCTACCCAAGCCATCACTTGAATCTAGTTCGCATCAACCATGACAGCCGCAAAGATTCATGCAAAGATGAGCAGAAACTGTGACCCACGAGCATATGCACTCAAGGCAGGATAAACACCAGCTACAGTGCGATGCGATACAAATTATTTCAGTATATTCCGGAAGGTGACCAAGACATATATGAAGCCCAGTTGATCGGAAGGATGTTTTCCCCTCAACAGCCGGCAGTCAGAAGCCTGTCAGACACCGTGGTCAGACTTGTCTCCACGTCATTGAGGGAAAGCTTCGGATAGAAGGAATCTCAGCCTTCCTCAGTACGCTACCGGGATATCTTCTCAGCCAAGACAGTTAGCCTTCCCCCACAAGCCACCGACAGAAGCTTACGGTGCAAGACACTCGATCGTGCTCGGTACGCCTGTAACAGCCCAGTTTTTGCAAAAATTTAAAATTTTGTTTTCGGTGTGAATTGTTTGATTGTCTGAGTTGTTTGCAGTGTTTGCTTCACCGAAATAATAATCGGTGAATATTTCTCCCCCTTATTCTCGTATCGGATGCGTGACCGACCCCTTTTCCACCACGGCACACGACCTTGCAACACCGGGATTTCACCCGAGCACCGTCGCCACCGGCACAAGTCCAGCCATCGCCACCGGATCGAAAACCCCGTTTATTTAATAAACGGATTATTTTATGGGGCGCCGAAAAATGTTGTCGGAATGTCACCGCAGTGAGGTACGATCGACGGGCTCGACGCGCTGAGCGCGTGGTTCAAGATTTCGTCGGAATCGAAGTCCGTACGGAGTCTCGGCGGTCACGAACGCGACCACCGAACACGCGAGAGGGGTACCGAGGGCGTTTGCGTCAACGGGCCAGCCAACCAGCCCTATATAAAGACCACCAGCCTCCCACCACCCAATTAGGGTTCCCCCTCTGGAAATTTGCAGCCACACCCCTGTTTTATCTCAGATCTGCCCAAAATCCCCCCACCAACCGAAACCCTAGCCCAAACCCTTGATCTGGACCGTTAGATCCAGATCGAAGCACTCCCAGTGCGCCACGTAGCCCCTCCAGCCTGTCCCAGCCATCCGGGCCCGGCAGGGCCCGATCCGCCGCCGCCAGCCCGCCGTGGGATGAATCTGGGCCGCCAGCCTCCCGCGCCCGAGCTCCTGGACGTCTTGGACGTCGCCGGCGAGAGCGCCGTCGGCCGGCCGCCGCACCACCACGACCTCCCCCTCCCCGGCGAGCCCTCCCCTACAGGTCGCCCTCGCGCCCCTCTTTTCCCTCCTCCTCCTCTCCTCGCAACTCCCTCTCTTCTCTGATCTCTCTCTCTGTAGCCGCCGCCATGGGTGGCCTCGATCCGAGCTCGGCCGCCGCCCTCCAAGAGCTCGCCCCGGTGTCTTCCAACGCGCAGCCGGCCAAGATCCGGTGGGATGCATCCTCCCGCGCTGCCTCACCGGCTCCCCGCGCCGCTGCTCGCCGGCATTGAGGGCCGCCGACCGCCGGCCGCGTTGCTGCCGCTCGGGACGAGCACGGAGCTAGCCTCCAACCGACGCGCTGGGGTGGGCCGGTCTGCCCCCCTGGCCCAGCAGCGCCCACCACCGCGGCCCAGTCCAGCCGGCATCCCAGGCCGCCCACTGCGAGATGGGCCAGGCCCAAGGTGAGCGCCCTCCGTTTTTTTATTATTTGTTTTTTTCTATTACCTGTTGGGCCAGCCAGTAGCTTTCGGCCCGTATAGTTTTTTTTCTCTTTTCTGTTAGGTTTTTATTATTATTATTGGCAGATTGTGTTATTTATTTGTTTTTCCCGTATCTTTTAGCTCGTAGCTCGGATCGCAACGCGTTAAATATGAAACTTGCTTAGTTTTGTGTCTAGTTTAACAATTTGTCCTTTGTTGCCATGTTTGACTTTGTTTACATGTTGTTTAACTGCTAATTACAATTGCCTGCCACTGAAAATGTAATTGCAATAACTTTTTATCCGTTGCTCGGATTAAAATGTTCTTTATATGTAACTTGACTAGAATTGCATGTAGATTGTGTTTATGCTGCTCTTGCTTGCTAACAAAAATAATAAAATATTGTTTAGGGAAAAACAGAATCAAATGCAATAAATATCGTGGGGTCCGCAATAGTTTGCATGTCTAGGATTTCACCCCACTTAAATTGACTAGCTTAATTAGTTTATTTATGCTACACCTCTTGCCATGTTTGTGTGCTATGCCATGCTTTCTTGAGTTGCCATGTTAACAACCTTTGCTCACCTGTAGCTAAGCAACTTGAACCACCGTAAGCGTGCGGTATTCGTCGTGTGTGACCGTTACCCCACTTAAACTGTTAGTAACCGCTCTCGACGGTAGGTGCGTTGTCTCGTGTTGCCTTCTTGTTTATGCTTGCTCGTGTTTGCTCCGTAGTAATAGTGGTGCACCGTTGATTGCTTTCCAGTGTTTCCTTCTTGTGTGCTTCCGCGGGTACCTCTCAGAGATGATGCGAGCTTGCGATTGACTACACCTTCGGAACCCGACTTATCAACAGGCAAGGACTATACATTACTTATGATCCATTCTATTTCAACCAGCGGTTTGCATGCTAGTCTAGGTTAGGTTCGATGTTTGATCCTACCACATGTTTACAACCTCTTTCAAACCGATACATCCATGTCCCCTCCCAGCAAACCCTGTACTGCTATGTTACTATTGCTCGTTGCTCAGCCCCTGCTTAGTATGCATGCTTAGGATGCTACGATGTTACCCTGTTAATCCTTGGGTTGGGATATCACATTTTTATATTGTTGTTGAT
The DNA here is from genome assembly GCA_950022295.1 of Bromus sterilis. Lineage (NCBI taxonomy): Eukaryota > Viridiplantae > Streptophyta > Magnoliopsida > Poales > Poaceae > Bromus > Bromus sterilis. The sequence goes on along the minus strand of OX465596.1, from coordinate 147,971,401 downwards.
GATATGATTATTATAATGTTGACTATATTCGACGAAGGATGGAAGGTCTAGGCTATCCCGCCCCGACGCTTTGTTCCATTCGAGTCACCTAGGACCCGAGTTCCGGGTATTGGTTTTAAGACTGAGCATGCCTAACCGCGTGTGGGATTTTATGGGGTCCCCTTTTCTTACCTAGCTAGCTTCAAACATTTCTAGTGGTGGCCCAAGCTGATTTTACCATTTGAGAAACTTTGTGCGTAACTGGTCTGCACCCAGTGGATTTAAAATAAACCAGGCCAGTGGGATGGTATATCCTGTTGGTCCAAAGCTGGAAGCTAGGGAGCCTGCCCGGGCGAGGGTAGGTTATCCCGACCTCGTCCAGACGGTAGAGGCCGATTCGAGAGCACGGCCGGCTTTTGAGTTGGATGTCAACTCATCGGGGGCCACCCGGATTTGTGCGTTGTTAGTTAGAGGGACCTGTCGTTTCGGATCTCTTGGAACTAAATCATAAAATGGTTGCCTGTGATGGGTAGCATTTGAGAGAGATGGACGAGCGTGCGGAGCCTCGTAATGGGCAGTTGGTACACCCCTGCAGGGTTAAATCTTTTCGAGAAGCCGTGTCCACGGTTATGGACGACTTGAGACCTACTCCTTGTTCATAGAAAACAACAACTGAGATAATCTTAATATAACTTGATCAACGTGTGTGTGTGCCTTGACTGCTTCTTCTTCGTCGGAATGCGAAGAGGAGGACAAGGATAGGATAGGTGTTATGTTTGCGTAAGTAGTTGATAGCAAGACTTGTTGGAGGCGATTCCTCATCGAATGCTTGGCTTCTTATCTTACTCTCTAGATCGTTAGCCACTTCATAAATGCAAGTGCGGCAGCAACCTCACCACTTACCCCATCCTTACCGTAAACTACTAGTTGTCCTAGAATGACGAGTGATGAAGTCCTTGCTGGGTCAGATGACCACTACAGTTGGATGCTGAGTACCTCTGTACTCATCATACTACCCCCAAACTCTTTTCAGGGTTATGATCGACAACAGGTTTGGTGATCGACGTTTCACGTGGAGACTCGACGTCGACTAGTTAGGCGGATCCCTGCGGAGGGCCTGGACACGTGTGGTTATGGGATCGATGTTTTTCTCTTTGCCAGTAGGCATTTGCTTGTAGTTTGTACTCAGACATATATCTTCCGCTGTTGTATTGTATTTGAGGCAGTTGTATGCCGATTGTATGAGATGTTGTATCCTTTATCTGTAATGTTGTGATATCATGTTGGAAATCCGGGGCATATGACTTTGTCATATGTCGCGGTGGGACCGATATGTGCTTCGTCCCCGGATCTAGATGGAAACATCTAGATTTGAAACAGTACCGCATATCGGGCCTTACAACGCCACAGGGATGGACTCCAGCACAAGCCGCTCGACCGTCTAACATGAATTGTCGAAGAAACTTCCAGCAAAAGGGACCGGTATGTCCACAATGCAAGAAGCAAACTTCCATGACAAGACAACCCATCTTCGTCAGTAAGCTATTAAGAAATCTTCCAAGGCAAGGCACCCAGCCTCCTTCAGCAAGTTATCGAGGCAGCTTCCCGTGTAAGACACCCTGCCTTCCTCGATACGCCACTGGAGCAAGATTTCGGGGTACGGTACCCAACCTTCCCCAGCAAGCTACCCCAAGCTTCGCGGACAAGATACCAGTCTTCCTCGAAGCGCCATCATACCTGCAACAGTATTGTCAGAAATCCAGTCATGCAAGGCCGCCAGGACTTCAGCATCGTCAGGACACGCATATGGTTATGGGTATTCTTATCATGTATGAAAGCTACTCAGTGCGGATACCACCATGCCTGTAATCAAGGAAGAATTATGCATATGAACGACGGTGAAGAACTATAGCTCTCAGTAAACAAGTCAGCAGAAGTGGCAGATACACACCTCAGCCTGGAAGAAAAACTAACAAAGTCACCCTGAAGAAAGGAAGCAAGGAGCATTGAATCCTACTCCCGCCATGAAGGTCAGGTCCTCACGACCGACAAGTCCCCGAGGCAGAATAATCTGGAGACCCCGTCGTTGCAACCAAAGTTATCAGGACGAAACGAGAGACAAAAGGGTGATGATAACCTCTCTATCTCAAAGATTGCGGCAGAAGAATAAGCCGTTATGCAACAAGGAAAGAACCCTGGCTAAAGAAAAGCCAGCACAAGAAAGATGATTGCCGCAGATGCAAGACCCAGGACGAACAGACACGGTAGGCGTCAAATCTTGCTGCAATCTGAGCAAGCGTGACATTTCGCAAGTTATCAGAAGTATGCAACTCTCGAGCCCGACGGGTTCGGCAGAATGAATCGCATGGGCCTCAAGTCAAATTTGCCGCGAGAAGTTGAAGGCATGTGGACCACCGTGGATATCTACCACAAGGAAAGCTCATTCACTATGGGCTAAGGACCGTGTACCGATCCGGTTAGCCTGAACAGTTACTCAAGTTCAGAATCGTCCGCCTGGTCGAGATACCCCCATCTGCTTTGTTAAAGGTCACCCTCTCAACTCGACATTTTAAACACAAGGACCGGATTGAAGCATATCAGGACCTATAGCCACCCAGAATGTGCAACTTGTCAGGCCAATCTCAGCATGAGTACATGTCCAGAACTTGTGCCCCGCTCCTAATCCATGAGCACGATGGACAGGCCAAAAGAAATGCAAGGAAACCCACGTGCCGTCAGTCAAGGTCATGATAATAAACATTCTGAGATACCAACTACCGATGAAGGACAAGCTCTTGTCGAAGAGGCCAATGCAAAGTATTCAAGACCGTACCACGAATAAAGCCTGAGGTACCCCAGACACAGTATGGGTATCGTCAGCATTCAGCCTATGACAAGACATTTTGTTATCATACAAGTCAGAAGATATGAGGATGGGAATCAGAAGGAAGGATGTGGGGTATCCAGGAAGAACATTCTGTCAGAGCTACAGACCGGGTGAAGTAAACCCCCTCAGCAGGTATATTGGATGCTACCATTGGAACAGTATGCAGTAAAAAGGAAATACGAGAGGCGGCAAGTTTCTGAAGGACAGTAAGTTTGCGATGGTTCCCTGAGCAACCAAATCTCGAGGACGAGATTTTTCTAAGGGGGGTAGGTTTGTGACACCCTGGATTTTGGAACTTTCTTTTTTCGAAAACTTTTCTGATTTATTTCTGGATTTGCGATTGGATTTGATTTTGATCACCTCGTTGGACTTGAAACTTGAGCATATTTTCTTTCCTTCTCAAGTGACCCTTGATCTCAAGCCTTTCCAATGTCATTCCATGGATCCACCTCATCCAAGCCACCATGTTATTCAAGCCATATATTCCTTTTTCCAATAAAAGGGATATTCCTATTATTTGAGGTTTGTGAAGCAACCCCTATTTATATTGCTCAATTAATTCCCAAATATTTCCCACATGTCTTTGACATCATATCTTGCCTATTTCTCCAAAAACATTTCATAGACCAAGTGGATTTTTCCTCTAGAAAAATTCATTTGTCTGTGGGGGCAGATTGGAGCTTTGTGAAGGGAGTGCCATTTATCTTAATCCATTGCTGGTGAAACTTTTTGTGCTATCTCATATGATCATATGATTAATCTCCAACAAATTACACCACCATTTGTTTAGCCAAACTCCCACAATAAATTCCCAAAGTTTGGGTGCAGCAAAGGAGCATTGTGAAGCAAGTGAATGATAGGGGATCCCATTTCCTTGAAACTTTTTGAGCATGATCCTACCACCAAACGACTCCACCAAACCAAATTTGAGCCCAATCCAATCACCCATGTGTGTGCACCATCATGTTTAAGTTTCTGACCAGTGGGCCACATTGTGAAGCAACTGCTAGCTATGTGTGTCCAATGGCTATGAAATTTTATACACATATGCACCATGCCAAATAACCCTAGTAAACCAATTTTCAGCCAAATCCACTAATCCTATGTGATGCTAGCCTCACCAATGCATTCTGGCCCATTTGGTGCTTTACAAAGGAAGTGCCAAAAATATTGCTCCAAATGATGTGAAACTTGTCATACATACTCATCCTAGTGTATGATTGAGCTATGCAAAATATCATGCCTAGGGGAGCTACGTACAAGCCATGGCACAGCACAAACACCTTCTGCAGCATTGCTACACTTACAAAGAAAGTACCATGTACATTGTTTGGTTTCATCCCAAAATCCACAGTACTCTAGTCCTTTGTACCCCAAAGCCATGTGACAACTTGGTCCTACCCAAAACCCCACCATGTGAGCACTACTTCCTGTCCAAGTTTGCTGCATCCAACTTCAGGATGAGATAGAGATCACCACAGTGCATCTATTGCCAATCCAGCTGTACCACTATGCTAAGCGTGCGAAGGACTACATGCTTGACACCTTTGGCCACGAAGAATCCCACCCCCTGTTTGGATGCCACGCGCTTGGACGCACTTGGCGTGCTCTGGCCGCGCTCTGCGCGTGCTGGTCATGTCCATGTCGTGCTACAGAGCGTCCGCGGCATCTTCTCCGTGTCCACCCGCGCCGCACGCCTTTTCCACATCCCCATGCAGCACGCCACTCAGTCCCGTCGCCCTCATCGCCTCTGTTTACTCCCGCACGCCTCGGCCGCATCCGCCCGGCGTCTTCCGGCCACGACATCATCACAGTGGCTATATAGGGCGCAGCCCGTAGCCTCCCAGAGCAACTCCAGCAACTCCCCACTCCTCCTGGCCCCGTCTCCCTTCTCCAATTCGGCGCCGGAGCGCCGCATTGCCCTTCGCGACCACCACGGCCATCTCCTCCCTCCGGCCAAAATTCCAGCCAGCCGAGCCTCCCCCTCCTCCCATTCCGCGGCGGCAGAACCCCCCTGGTGCCCGCACCTTCCCCGCCGAGACCGCCCTCACCCTCTCGCCGGCGCCCCAACCCTGCTCGCCGTTCCTCGAGGCACCCGTGGCCGCCGTGCCTGTCCAGTGGGCGCAGCGCCACCGGCCACCGCGCAAGGTGTCTCGGCCACCGGACGGAGCGGCCCGACCCGCCGCGCTCGACCACCCCATCGGCGGCCCCCTCCCGTGCCGCCTATCGCTAGCGCCAGGAGCGGCCACGGCCTCCCCTCTGTCCGTGCTGAGAGGAAGAAGAACAGGGGAGGAGAGAGAGGGCGGTCTGCCCGCTGGGCCCCGCACGTCATCCACACAGGCCACGGGCCCGTTTCCTTTCAGAGGAGACGTCTTCGCGAAAAATATGTTTCCCCACTTGGGAAGCGTATTTCTTGCCCCTTCAGCCAGAAATACGTTTTCCCCGCTGGGAAACGCATTTTACTCGTCAGCAGCCCGAAATACGTTTTCTTATTCAGAAAGCGTATTCCACCCAAATTCAGCCACCCCGATACCGTTTCGTCCGTATCTTCGCAACCGTAAGTCCAAACGAAATAAGTTTTGTGCCATGTTTTTATGTTGTTATTTGCTGGTCAAACAAAAGATGATGCTTGACTTTTTCGCCGTGTCGTTTTATAAAATGTTTTGCAGGGTTTTGCTTGTGTTGAAGATCCGGGAGTGTTTCACACTCCTCTGGTGAAAGGCAAGCCACAATACCCTTTTCACCTTTGCAAAGCTTTGACGTGTCTTTAAAAATTGCTTTACCGTGATGTGCTTATATCGTTGACTGTGATCATGTTGCCATGCTATGAGTGATGTTCTCATTACCATGCTCTCCTTGAATATGCTCCTGTTATGCCATGTGTTTTTCCATGTTACATTCATGCTATGCTTTGATCATATCATTGCCATGTTATGTCATGAACCATCGTAACCACCACATACTAACACCATGTCAAGTTGATCATGTTATCTCTATGCTAGTTCATGCTATGCCTAAGTTATGCTTAACTGCATTCATAATGTTGCCATGTTAAATACTTAATATTTGTAACACGAATAAGTTCACCAACTAAAAATGTGTCTGATCATATCTGAAAATTTCATGTTAATATGTTATGCATTGTTATGATCTGATACCCATGTTGCACCTGATACTTGTCTTCGCTGTTGGAGAAATGCTTCGTGACAAGTTGATCAGGTGCCACCGAACCGGACTTATCCGTGCAGCCACATTTTCTTGTATGGGCGGGCCTTGATTCGGTCTCCCGGTGGGTTCTCTTATTTGTATCGCCATCTAGGGGAGGTTATGCACGCACGCTACCCTGGCCCGGTAGGTGGTGATAACCTTGAAAGCCAGAGTTGTTATGCGCGCGGTCCAGTGTTGGGCAAAGTTTAGTGGTTCTGGTGGTAACGAAGGACACCTAACCACAGGTGGTTCTGGTGGTAACGTGGACACCGAACCACAGGGCTACCCAAGATGGAATGTCGGTGATACGGTAAGAGGGACACTTGGTATATCGGTCTCGTTGGAGATGTCCTAGTCCACTCCTGCGGTGCGAGTTCCAAGGATCCTGTGGGACAAGTACCGGGGTGATGGATGGAGGAAGAACTCCATAGTGTGGGTAACATGCACAAACTCTGCAGAGTCAAAATCTATTCGAATAGCCGCGTCCTCGGTCATGAGACACAGTTCGTACTAGGTCACACCCATATGATCAACTTGAGTACGGTGGCAAGATTGTGGTAAGTGGATGGTCATGCGATGAGTGGATTGGTTGGGTGGTAACGTAGGACACCTAACCCGTGGATGGCCGTGCCATGACCCATTTGGTCATGCGACGACCTGTGGAAGTGATGTGGTCACGAAGTGATGTGGTCACAAAGTGACCCGGTGCTTGAGTCTGTAAGGACTCCGAGGTAAGCCACGTGATCATGCGACGATCATGTGGGTCCATTGTGTGTGCATTAGTCTTAATATTGTTAAGATGCTTGATGATTATATCGGTTTGCATGATATTGTTGCTCACTGGTTTAATTAACTAATATACTTTAACCTGTTGCCATGTTATTGTTTTGCCTTGTTGCATGGTTGTCGTGAGCTTGCAAGTACATTCAATGTACTGACCTGGCGTGTTATGCCAGATTTGCAGGCCATGCTTTGGATGCGTAGGACGACGTTCCCGGTGTTTGCGAGCTAGGAGGTGTCCCAGCCAGTGTCCCTGTGGATTGGAGTTCGTCATCGCCGTTATTGTTCCACTGCCGTCGATATTCCGCTGCTAGATTTATGATGCTGCTTGGTGTAGAACTGAGGCTAGCCTAAGGAGCAAGTTGTGTCTCCGCTAGCGTTGTAATAGACCTCGTGTACCCATATCTTCGGTAATAGAAAACTGTTCAGTTCTATATCAATCAGTGTCTTGCTCCAGAAGACTTGATCTCTGGTCTGGTGCACGGGGCGTTCCGGTCCTCTGAGCCGGGGTGCCACAAATAGATCTCACAACGATTACCAAGGAGTTAATGTCGCCAAATCTTCAACGCATGAACTACGGTAGCGAGTTCAAGATCATGGGTAGGATAGTTCTCTTCATGTGGACGCAACTGGCATGAAGCATATGCTACCACATGTCGATCTTGCATAAATATGCATCCTAACCCTTGCCGTGAAGCGTCACAATAGATCTCGAAATCCCTTTTGGTGTCTGGAGGTGCAAGTACGGGTGCAGAAGTCAATCTTCTCTTTATGTCTTCAAAGCTTTCCTCGCACTTGGGGGTCCATTGGAATTTCTTATCTTTCTTGAGGAGTTCAGTTAGAGGCTTTGCAACTTTGGAGAAGTTCTCAACGAAGCAGTGACAATAGCTTGCTAAGCCAAGAAAACTCCTAACTTTCTTAACCGATTCACGTGGAGTCCAGTCAAGGACAGCCTGAACTCTCTCGGGATTCACAGCAATTCCTTTGGCAGAAATCACATGGCCTAGATAGGTCACTTCTGGTATCCAAAATTCACACTTTGAGAATTTGGCATATAGGCGATGCTCTCGAAGTTTCATCAATACCAGCCTAAGATGCTCGGCATGTTCTTCTTCGTTTTTCGAGTATATAAGGATGTCATCGAGGTAACCCACGACGAACTTGTCCAAATACTCCATGAAGATCAAGTTCATCATGCGTGAAAAAGTGGCAGGGGCATTGGTTAAACCGAAGGACATAACGGTGTACTCATAAAGACCATATGTGTAGTGAAAGCCGTCTTGGGAACGTCCTCGTTTCGGATTTTGATTTGATGATAGCCTAATCTCAAATCCATCTTGGAAAAGATAGAGGATCCAGCAAGTTGATCATAAAGATCATTGATCCTGGGAAGTGGGTACTTGTTCTTTATCGTCGCTAGATTAAGAGGGCGATAATCTACGCACATCCTTTCTGTTCCATCTTTCTTCGTTACGAACAGAACGAGGCAACCCCATGGCGATGAGCTAGGGAGGATGAAGCCTTTTGCCAACAAAGTTTCAAGTTGGATTTTAAGCTCAGCTAACTCATGTGGGGTCATTCTATATGGGCGTCTGGAAATTGGGGCGGTGCCTGGCATAAGATCAACTATGAATTCTACACATCTGTCGGGTGGCTAGGTTTAAGGAGTTGGGTTACGGGGTAGTTTTCTAGAGGATGACCACGGATTTCTAGGGGATACAAAAGATATGTCGGAGTAGCAAAGTACCCCCAAAACGATGGTTAGTGTGGTTATTCTGGATAGAAGACATCTAAACTGGGAGTAAGAACTGCAAATGCATCAATATAGGTTTCCAGAAGAAAACCTACAACAAACACTATGGAACTGTCGGGCATGCCACCTAGAAGTTCTTCTACAAGGACAACCGAAATGGAAAGAAGGATTTTGCAAATGCATCAAATTATGAACAAACCTGGAATGACTCAGACAACATAATGGCTGCATCGGGATGAAAAATGAGATAACCAGCAAGATAACAGACAACACTTCCAAAGAAAAACTATGGAATGATGAATTTAGAAGACCACAACACTCCTACAACTACAAAGAAGCAATCAACAAGATGTTCTAGTATGACATAGATGAGCCTAGTCCTATCTTCCCGTAGAACAAGATGAGGGTGACTTAGAACACAGATCGATGAGGGTAAGGAGAAAAAGAAGCCTTACGTTATTCCCTTTATACCCAAGTAACTATATATCTATAGAATGCTAGACTCGACTTCGACCAAGGTTTGATAATCCTACAAACAGTCCTGCTCTGATACCAAGTTTGTCGGGACCCGGAATATGCGTATGTAATTCCAGTCACAACTCAATCATATGGAGAGCCGAGAGCCGTACCCACTTGTCTAAGCAGAAGAGGCCAAGCACAGAACACTCTCGGAAAGCATCGAACGTGAGGGGCATCCCATCCAGGCCGGATGATCAACTGATATGGGTCCTCTTCACCCGCTCACAAGTCTAAATGATTATGGGTGGTGAAATCCCATACTCATAGACAAGTCGCCTCAACCATATTATCGATTGAATTGTAACACTTACATAAACAGACTCCAGCCCGATCACTTAGTCGGGTTCTCGGGCGGGCTCAATCATACAACAAAGTGTGCCACGTGACAGAGTCACGAGCAATTGTTTCGCGATGCCCCAAGCTACGTACATCTAAGGGCCACTTGGTTTATGAAAGACCGCCGGCAAGAACACAACTAAGCTATCGAACCCCACACTAAGACATGCACGTTATAACCATACACGCAGCATACATGTCTAGTGTAATCAGCAGGTATTCATCACATGAACTCTACAAAGTATATCTTTATTGACTTAGATAGAGTACACAAACATCATATGACTATGATCCATCATTACATCAAACAACGGAAGCAAATTAGGTCTGAGTACAAACAAGATTAACAAATGGCTTAGAGAAGCCTTATTCAACATACATAGCCCTTCACCAAGGGACCAGACTGCTGTCTGGAACTATACTAGCTTAGTCAACGTCGAGCTTCAGGAAGGCGACTCCATCGGGGTCTGGGTTCTCATATAAAACATAGAATAAGCAAACGTGAGTACAAAGTCATACTCAGCAAGACTTACATAAGAACTATACTACTCATGCTCAAGTTTCAATGTAAAGGGAGGTGGGGTTTCAATGCAGAAGTGCCAGCTTTGAGTTGGCTAGTCCTGTACTACGAGTACCAGACTTGAGGTAAGAAGCGTACACGAGTCCACTACCAAGTCTCCAACCAATACACACTTATGGGTACCTCCTCGACTTCCCCACGAGGAAGCATGTCATGGCACTCACACTTATCTTGCGAGTTTTAGAGTATCCATTCAAGTTGTCTAATATTCAGGTACAAGTTACAAGTAGTCCATGACCGCGGACGCGGCTATTCTAGTAGTTTTGTTAACCTTGCAAGGGTGTACGCTACACACACATGACCATCAGTTACCACCAAGTACTCGTCACCATTCAAGGGGTGACGGCGAGGATGTTCACCACGACACTTCGCTCACAACTGGTCTATTCCAGGAGTCAACTATCTGAGTTGCCTCCGCTCGAGAGCCCGGCCGGATCAACGAAACGGACTCAAACAATGCAAGTGACTGAGACGCCACCTTTGGCAGGTGGTTTCACTTCCTCACAGGTCCACCCACATATCTATATGATGCAATCTTTCATTCATTCTTTTTCTATGCATATGCCAAATGGAAAGCCTGAACTATTGTGACTCCTAGACGTCAACGCGGATTGAGGTACTAGGACGAGAGGGGTCAGTGAGCCGAATATGTGGTTGTACTCTTTGTCTTGGATTAACATACAAGAACTCGGGCTTAAGGCGGTGTTCAACGAGACAACCCACTGTGTACTCCTAGACAGCCTCTCATTTTTCACCTTGTATTAGGGTAGATTCACCAACACAGCTTCACCTTCATCAACACCATGATCACTACCATCCCGAGTCACAAAGAAGTAACCTTATTGTAACACTAAGCATGCAATAAGCTTTAGCAGTTGCAGTGGCCACATGATATCAATCAACTCCTATGTCAGAAAGGATTGTGGTTTGCTTACTACAGTGAAAAGATGATAGGTCATGCATCGGATATGGGTTCAACTATGCGATAGAATCGATAACAAGGTGATCATCCTAATCAAGGCATAAGAGAGACTGAGAGGGAAGTGGGATTTTATACACATGATCAATGGGGTTTGCTTGCCTTGCTGACGATACACGGGTTTAACGTCTTCTTCTTCGGGGGTGACCTCCGTCTCGGAAACACTGTTACCGGAACAATCATCAACAAAGGGGGGCAACATCGAAAGTAAATGCACAAGCACATGTTAATGTTGTCACATGATGTAAAGGGTACTGGTTTGTGGCAAATTCATCCTAATTGAAGTATATTGCAAAGAATTTGCAAATTCAAACTTCAAATTCAAATTCAAATTAAGCCATATGCACATTTTCTACTGATCACCCATTTTAAAATGGTCAAACATAAAAACAAATTGCATATTCTTAATCCTTGCATTTTCTGATAATTTTTCATATATTATATGTTTAATTTGGAGTTAATATGAATTTTCTATGATTTAATGAAGTTTAGGCGATTTTCTGGATTTCTCTGATTAAAAGAATAATCTTTATTTGATTTAATGCGTCAGCAGGGGGGCTGACCAATCAAACTTACTAGGGGGGCCCACCTATAAATGACAAAGAGGCTAAATCCTCTCCTTTTAAATAACAGAGAGGGGTTAGGGGGCTAGGGGCCCACCTGGCAATGGACCTAGGTGGGGGATTAGCTTAATCTAATCCTGCCACGCTGGCCTCGCCGGAGTTTTGGCTGGCGGCGACCAAATACCGCGGCGGTGCTCACTAGAGGTGGCGTTCCCGATGGCTATTTGGCGCACGGCTTGCACCAAAAGTATCCTGCGAGTCGAGAGGTGCTGGCCAGGGTCTCGGAAGTGGCCGGAGACGTCGCCGGGCTCGACATCGGCGGCGACCAGACCACGGTGCAGAGGAACTTGGAGAATCCGTGCACGGAAAAGAGCGACGAATGGGGGAAGCGAACCGCGAGCTCACCCAGGTCGTGTTGAAGGTCACAGCGGCGCCGGAGATGGGCTAGTGGAGGGGAGATTGCTCGCCGGAGCTCCGCGGCGGCCGAAGCATCTCGGTGAAGCTTGCATTGCTTGCGACCAGCCTGAGCTCGAATCAAAGGCCCGGCTTGAAAAAGGCTTCATTTGAGGTTCTCCTGGACACGACGGTGCTGCCTGGAATGGCCGGTGGCCACGTAAACAGACGACGGCGGCGAGGTCGGGCGCTCGGTTGTGAGCTAGAGGATGACCGAAGAGAGGGAAACGACGTGGGGCTCTCTGGGCGCTGTCGTGGCGAGAGGAGAGAGTAGGGGAGGGTCTAGGGGGTCGCCAGCATCGTGGTGGCGGTCGTCGCCCCCGGCATGCTCGACAGCGAGCTGCTTGGGGTAGACGAAAAGCCCCACGTGGGCTTGGGCGAGGGAAGGTTGAGTTGGGCCCAAGGCCATAGGGGGTGGGCTGTTTTTTTTTTCCTTTTCTTTCTATTTCTGTTTCTGTTTTTATTTTCTGTCCTTTTTCTCTAGTAAATAAATACCATAGCATTTTATAAATTCCTCAACACTTTTATGTGGTCTTAGGAGACATATAGCTAGCCACTCACGAGTTTTGGAGAATTTTTTAATTCAAACAATTTGAATTTCAATTCAAATTGGAGTTTAATTTAATTTCTAAGCCCTGTTTGGATTTTTTTGAAATTCCATGGGCATTAAGTGGGTCCCACAACACATTGAACTTGGTCATGCACAATTTTAGAAGTTTTACAAATATTCAAAAGGATTTTTCGAACAAATTTTTATCTGGACATTTTGAATTAATTCTATTAGGGCCTCTACTTTACCCATTTTGAATTTCATTTGAATTTTAGCATGATGCAAAGGATCAAACAAACCTTAGCACATACCTAAACTTGGGGTTGTGACACCCGCAGTCTCCAGAGTGTATCTCATTGAGAATTTCTCTGCCTTCTTCTGGTGACACACATCTTTGCAAAACGTCTGAAGGGCTTCGCCGATGTAGCTCACCGTTGAGGATTACAAAAGATTTGCTTCTCCTGAAGATTTGTCTGTCTTCTAACTCATCAGCTGGTACAATTCTCCGGGCCTTGTAGTCCAGATATCGTACAACCCATGAGGGTTAGCATGCATTGCAGCTACAGGAGCCGGTTCTGGGTCCGGCTCTGCTATGTCTTGCTCTATTGGTATTTGCACGGATGGCTTTGTTAGGACGTCGAGGAACACATTTGGTGGAACCGGCTTTCGTTGAGAGCCAATCCGGGACAGAGCGCCCGCAACTTTGTTTAACTTGCATTCCACGTGGTCCACTAGGTATCCAACAAAGAAACCGGCTTGTTTTTCCACCTCACGCCGGTAGGCAGCCATGGTAGCATATTTAAAGTTCCACCTTCCTGAAACTTTGTGAGAGACAAGGTAGGAATCACCATAGCATCGGATCCGGCTTATGTTTATCTCACGGGACAACCGCAGTTCGTGGAGTAGAGCCTCATATTCGGTTGCGTTGTTGGTGCAAGTGAACTGCAGTTGTAAGACATAGAAGAATTTTTCTCCCTTGGGAGAAGTGAGGACCACGCCGGCTCCTGACCCTTGTAGCTGCCGACTCCCATCAAGCTGCATCGTCCAATACTTGGTGATCGGCTTCTCTGGAGGTGTTTGGATTTCTGTCCAATCATTGATGAAGTCGACTAGTGCTTGGGACTTGATGGCCGTGCATGGTTCATACCTGATGTGATAAGACACCAACTCTATGGCCCACTTTACGATCCTTCCCGTGGCCTCATGGTTTTGGATGATATCTTCAAGCGGTGTTGAGATTACCACAGTTATGGGGTGCTCTTGGAAGTAATGCTTGATCTTCCGGCTTGCCATGAACACACCACGAACTAGCTTCTGCCAATGGGTGTAGTGTTGCTTCGACGAAGTCAAGACCTCACTAACATATTATACTGGTCTCCGCAAAGGGTGTTTTTACCGGATTCCATACGTTCAACCACAACTACGGCGCTGACTACTCGGTTCTTGATGAAATTTAGAGTAGCATCGGCTCTTTTGGTTTGGGAGCCGCCGGGATCGGGGCCTGGGACAGTTGCTTCTTTAGTGCCTCCAGGGCTTGATCGGCTTCATCATCCCGGACAAATTTTTCCGACTTTCGCACGAGTCGGTACAGAGGGGTTGCCTTTTCCCCAAGCCGGCTAATAAACCGACTTAGGGCATCTACACATCCTGTGAGCCGTTGGACTCCTTTCACGGAGGCCGTCTTCTGGAGAGTCATGATGGCATTGATCTTCTCCGGGTTTGCCTCAATGCCTCTTTCTGATACTATGTACCCAAGGAGCTTTCCTGCAGGAACCCGAAAAGTGCACTTGGCCGGGTTTATCTTCATCTGGTATTTGCGCAGATTTTTGAAAGTCTCCTGGAGGTCACTGATGAGTGAGTCGGCAACTTGAGACTTGATGACTATATCATCCACGTAGGCATGCACATTGCGCCCAATTTGCTCCTTGAGGCAGCTCTGCACCGTTTGCTTATATGTGGCCCCTGCGTTTTTCAAGCTGAATGACATAGATGTGTAGCAGTATATCCCAAAGGGAGTGATGAATGACGTCTTCTCCTGGTCCTCTAGAGCCATCTTGATTTGGTGATAACCAAAGTAGGCATCAAGAAAACACAAGAGCTCGCATCCTGCGGTAGAGTCGATGATTTGATCGATGCGAGGTAGTGCAAAGGGATCCTTTGGGCAGGCCTTGTTTAAGTCAGTAAAGTCAATGCACATGCGCCAGGTCCCGTTCTTTTTCAAAATGAGGATCGGATTTGCAAGCCACTCCGGATAGAAAACTTCCATGATGAACCCGACGACAAGGAGCGGGCTATTTCCTCCCCAATGTCGTTCCTCCTTTCATCATTGAAGCGACGAAGGAATTTCTTGGCCGGCTTTAGTTTAGGGTCAATATTTAAGTGATGCTCAGCGAGTTCCCTCGGGATACCTGGCATGTCAGAAGGTTTCCATGCAAAGATGTCCTGATTCTCACGGAGGAACTCGATGAGCGCGTTTTCCTATTTGTCGGATAACTCTGTCCCAATGATGAACTGCTTGGAAGCGTCACCAGGGACAAAGTCGACTTTCTTGGTGTCCTGAGCCGGCTAGAACGTAGGGTTGTTTTCAGGATTCGGTTTCTTCAGGATGGTGGTGTCTTCTGGATCTACCTTCTCCTGGAATTCTGATAAGTCCTCTTTGACGCAAGCCGACTAAGCAAACTTAACGTGTTGCTCGTCACACTCCGTGGCTCTGGACCGGCTCCCGTCTACTGTGATTGGGCTGAAGGGACACGACCTCTTTAGTTTCAGGTAAACATAGCATGGCCGAGCCATAAACTTTGCGTACGCTGGTATGCCTAGAATGGCATGGTATGGGCTGATACACGAGATAAATTCTCGTCCCTCGTTGGTTACCCCAAGTGGAAGGTGAGATGTAGCGTAGCGGAAAATTTCCCTTAGCGAAGATGCTAAGGTTTAGATTGTCTCTAGTAGGACTCCAAGGTCGACAAGTAGGTGGTTCGGCAAGTGAGGCGTCGTTTTTTGATAATCACTTGCTTTTCCTAGACCTGCACACACAACAGATAGCTTTGCTCCCAACGAGTACAGAGGAGTTGTCAATTCCTCCGGCCTTGTTGTTTACAAAGCATAAAACGCACGGGATAATAATGATAGTGATAGCAACGAAAAAGTAAATATTGAAAGTAAATTGAAAATGTAAACAGTGTTGGAAATATGGACCGGGGTCCTATGATGTTCACTAGTGATGTCTCTCTCCCAAAAGACGATAAAATAGCCATGCGAGGTAAACAGAAAGGAAGAGGCTCAAAAGCATGGGCGGTACGCCAAGACAAGTAGACCAAAATCCATCTGCATCTACCCACTAATCATCCACCTTGAGATATCTATCCAGAACACGTCGCTGTTATTAAGTTGCGAATCCCACCCGAAGTGTAAACTCAAAACAACAAACAACTGCATTAAAGAACTTTGCGTAAAGTAAACAATCCTTGCACCCGCAAGTACAAGAACCATTGTTTTCCCCCTTGTGGCAACAACACATCCCCTAGACTCATGTTTCTGTCACTCAAGCTAGTCATCGGGGGGCATCAACCCACAATCAAGCATAACGCTCCCTCTTGGAGTCACTACCTACTACTTGGCCAAAGCAGTAAACAGCAACGGAGAACATACAAGAATTACTCAAGAACATAAATATAAAAGAGGAGAATCAAATATATAACTCAAACACAATCTGAACATAATCTCATAATCCATCGGATCCCAGCAAACTCAGCATATCAACAGCAGAAAGATTACATATGTGCCTCTATCATGTAGGGAAGCTCACGAGGTATAATCCATGAAGAACAAATAGGGGAGGAGAACATCACATAGATACTGATCATAGACCCATGGTCCAAGGTGGACTACTCACGGTTCATACGGGAAGCATCCATGGTGGTGGAGAAGCTCCCGGAGGTGATTCCTCCCTACGGCAGGGTGCCGGGTAGAGGTCTTCTGGTGCTCCCGATCTTGGAAGCGCGGCGGTGGCGGAATAGAGGAGAGATCACGAAAAAGGGTTCCGTCCCCGAGGGTTTCTCGTCACAGGTAATAAATAGGCGAAAGGGGGCAGCCAGAGGTGGGCCAGGGGCTCCAGGCACCCCCTGGCGCGACCAGGGGTGGGGCCACGCCCTCTGGCCGCCTGGGCCCCCCTGGCTCCCCTCTGGCCCCTGTCGGGCTCTTCGCGAAGCTTCCGCTACGCTGATTTTTCCTATATTTTTCCCGGAATTTTTCTTGTACTTTTAATAAGGGGGAAACCTGAAATAGAAAAACAGCAGAAAACAGGAACTTGCACTAGGGTGCACTGAGTTAATAGGTTAGTCCAAACATGATCAAAAGTGTATGGAAGTTCATCAATATCATAGCAATATCACACAAAAGATGCATGGAGCAAGCAGAAATTATAGATACATTTTGGACGTATCATGGGCTCTCGAGTTTCACCACCTCATAGGGTATGATTTCGGATCGAAAGTTCTCAGGAGTTCCAAAGGCCGTCTCCAGGTAGATCTTGCCTATCGGTCGTACCGACTTTCCTGGGACTATTCCATGGAACACGGTGTTGGAGGTTTGCAGTTGTTTGTGGACCTGTCCCATCCTACAGAAGGTATCGTAGTAAAGGATGTTGATGTTGCTTCCTCCATCCATGTGTACCTTGTCCAATGTGTAGCATCCAATTTGTGGAGAAACTACCAAGGCTAGAGAACCCGGGTTTTCTACCACAGGAGGATGGTCGTCCCTTGTCCAGGTGATTGGCTGCTCAGACTAGTTAAGCCATCTGGGACAAGCCGGTTCCGTGGCCACAGACATGGAGGCTCTCTGCTGCAGTTTCCTGTCCCTCCAACCGCAGCTAGTGGTAAAGACATGGTAAGCTGAGTGGTCCTGGAGCTGCCTAGGGTTTGATTGGAATCTAGAACGCCCCAATTGGTTTTTCTGCCCTCCTCCCTGGGATCCTTGGTACTATGATGCTGTAGCGGCCCCTTGCTGACCAAAGTTTTGGTTGTTGCTGTATTTTCCGGCTCCACCACCTGACCCAGGGGGGCCTTGGCCTCCACGCCTTTGGAATTCCTTCATGAAGTTGCATTGTTCCCAAGTATGGGCGGCTGGACGGCCGGGTTTGCTATGCAAAGGGCAAGTTCTTTTCACATCTTCTTCAAAAGTAACTGGGGGTTGGAAATTTATTTCCTGCTTGCCGCGGTAGTCGTTGCCCCACTGCTTCTGCCTTTGGGAGCCTATAGTTGTGTTGGCTATCAAGTCGGAAGTATTCTGATCGAGTCGTCGTTTTCCTAGTTGATTTTGGTTCTATGATGCCTTATCGTTATTATTTTTACTCTTGGCGACTTTATCCTCTTCTAGATCGGCATCCTTGGTTTTGTCCGACTCGTCATACTTGATGACCACATTCATGAGCTCTCCTATGTTGCTAACCATCCTCTTGATTCGGCCGAGCTTGTGTACTAGAGGCTCGAACTCGCAGTTTCTTTCCAGGACAATTAATGTTGTCTACGCAGTGATAGTATCTGAGGAATGGATTATGTCTGCGACTCGTCGTGCCCAGTTTAGGGTCAACTATCCTTCTTTCTGGACGCAGTGCTCCAAGTAGACTATTGTTGTGGCTCGCCGACAGGTCGCTTGGAAATTCTTGATGAACTTCTCTCTGAGATCCGTCCAAGAGGTGATGGAATTATCTAGGAGATTCTTGAACCACGTGCGAGCCGGCCCTTCCAACATCATTGTGATGTATCGGGTGCATATACCTCTTCGCTAGCGTGAAGCATGTCCATGGCGAGGTCATAGGTTTCGATCCAAGCTGCCGGGTCCATGTCGGCCGTGTAATTTGGAATCTTACGCGGCCCCTTGAAGTCCGGGGGAAAGCGTGTTTCCCTCAAAGCCAGCACCAGGCATCGGTTTCCTACTGGCCTACTGACGAACTCGATGTTCGGTTCTTGTGGTGGAATTTGGGCTACCGGCTCTACACGTTGATTGGTGTTGGGAGCCGTTAGGTCCATGATCCTTAGTCCTCCCTGAGGGGTCAGAGGTACTCTATGGTGGTGCTGGCTGCCTGAGGCCGCTGGAGCCGGCGATTCTGCTTGCCGGTTTACGCTTCAGTATGGAGTTCCGTGTATGTATGGGACTCCTTATGCGTATTTCTAACAACCCAGATTTCACAAAAATTTAAAAAAATTGTTTTCAGTGTGAATTGTTCGATTGTCTGATTTGTTTGCGGTAATTGCATCCCCGATTTATCGATCAGCTATTATTTCCCCCCAATTATATCGTACCGTACGGAGACCGAACCTTTCCACCTTGACACTCGACCTTTGCGACAACGGGTTTCACCCGATTACCGTCTCGAAAACCGCACGAGACCAATCATAGCCAACGGAACGAAAACCCCGTTTAATAAGTAAACGGGATATTTTTATAGCGCGCCGGCATGTGTTCTCGGAACGGTTCCCGCGCAAGGTGAACACCACCGGCTCGACGCGCTGATCGCGCAGTTCGAAGTTTTACCCGAATCGAAGGTCCTACGGACCCTCGGTGGTCAGAAACGTAAACACCGCGCGCGCGACAGAAGAACCAGGGATGTTTTTCCAAACTGCAGGCCACCTGGGCTATATACAGACCACCACTCTCCCACCTCTTTCTAGGATTCCCCTAGCCAAAGAATGCAGCCACCCCCTCCACTTTGCCCCAAAATTGACCCATTTTTCGCCAAAAAACCCCCAAGATCCGAAAACCCTAATCTCAGGCAATTCTGGCAGTCAGATCATGAGATCTGCGGCTCAGAGACTGCCACGTCGCCCCAACCTCTCTCCCAGCCGCTCCGCGCCCCGCAGGGCCGGATCTGGGCTCGGAAGCCCGCAGCACCCCGCCGCTCCCATGGAGGCCGCCGAGCCGCCTCGGCCTTGCCTCCGCCATGCCGCGCCGCGCGCCGGTGTGCCGTTGCCGGCAGCCACTCCGGGGAGCCGCCGCGTCCAGGTTGCCTCCTTGCGCTCTGTCTCCTCTCCTTCCCCTTCCTCCTCCTCCTCCTCTAATACTCTCTCTCTAACAGCAATGGCGGCCCCGCCATTGGATCCCGAAGAAACTCGCATGCCCCCGCCGACCTGGACTAGCCGCCGGGCTCCAGATCCTCTGATGACCACCTCCTCCCCTGGATCCATCCTCATGCCGCGCCCCTCCTGGCGTCCTCTGCCTCCTCCCGCAACGGCCTCTTCCGGCGAGCCGCCAGTGGAGAGCGCCGCCGCGGCCATGCCCCGGTCCAGGCCAGCCACCCAGCCAGATGGTCCGGCCCAAGTGAGGCCTTTTTGTTTTTTTGTTTTTTTTCCTGTCTGTTATATTTTGCTAAGTCTACAAATTGTATTGCTGTATTCAGTTTTTCGAGTAGAATTGCAAGTAAAACATAGCTCGGATCACGTTGCGCCCAAAAGGAAATTTGTTTAGTTTTGTGTGTACTTCAATTCATCTTTTGTGAGCATTTTGAATTGAGGCCATCTTGATGTTGTTAATCTCTGTTGAAGTGTGCATCAGGCTGTTAACTACTGTTATTTTTTGTCAACTGCTGCTGCATTTATTTTATCGCAAGTTTGCTTGATGATTGTGACACATCCATGAGGCCTATTGCATTGATTCTTGTTGCATACTGTTAAGCATCATGTATACTTTCATTATATGTATTGCATTGCCATGTTTACATTCCTGGTCATAGATATGTGTAGCTCCAAAGTTTCTATGCCACTGTTTTTGACAACCACCTCTGTTTTTCTCTAAGTCTGTAACTTTCCGATGCCATGTTGCATGCTTAATATTTTTTGATCTGTTATGCCTATGACCTTGATTCTTGTTTGTACCTGATCACTATCATGTATACTTCATGCTCATGTATTGCTATGTCATGTTGCTGCACTTTTTCATATAGTTTTTCTCTTGTTTATACAGCATTATGATAACATTTTTTGCCCCGTTTTCCTGATTTTCACTAAGTCCTAGACCAGTAATGTTTTATTGCATTTTGCTTGGGCTATAAATAGTATTTCATGATGCCTTTTTGCATGCTTCCTTTTTCCATGCCTTCCCTGCCATATCTACTTTAGTTGCATATCATTTGTGAGCATGTTTGCATTCATTATCCTGTTAATGCATTGCTCTAAAGTGTGCTTCCTGATGTTGGCAGATTGTGTTCCAAACTTGTATTGCTTGTATCATTTTAACCGTAACTCTGTTTGGAGTGTTCTTTATATGTAACTTGATTAGTTTTTCGTGTACTTTGTGTTTATGCTATTTTTTGCTGTTGTTAACCAACCTAAAATATGGTTTAGGCCAGAAAAGTACCAATTACTTAAATTGTCATGGGGGACTTAGTGTTATGCCATGTTTAGAATTGTGCCTCACTTAAATTGACTAGCATAGATAGTTTATCTTATGCTTAACCCCTTGTAATGTTTGTGTGATATGCCATGCTTGAGTTTCCATGTTAACAACCTTTGTTGATCACCTGTAGCTAAACAACTTGAATCATCGCAAACGTGCGGTATCGTCGTCTGTGACGAGTACTCCACTTAACTTGTTAGTAACCTCTCTCGACGGTAGGTGCGATGTCTTGTGTTTCCTTCTTGTTGATGGTATCTTGTGTTTGCTTCGTAGTAATAGATGCTTGCTCGTTGATTTCTTTCCAGTGTTTACCGTCTTGTGTGCTTCCGTGGGTACCTTCGGAGACGATGCGAGCTTGCGATCAACTACACCTTCGGAACCCGACTTATCAACAGGCAAGGACTATACATTACTTATGATCCATTCTATTTCAACCAGCGGTTTGCATGCTAGTCTAGGATAAGTTCGATGTTTGTTCCTACCACATGTTTACAACCTCTTTCAAACCGATACAGCCATGTCCCCTCACATCAAACCATGTACTGCTATGTTACTATTGCTTGTTGCTCAGCCCCTGCTTAGTATGCATGCTTAGGATGCTACGATGTTACCCTGTTACTCCTGGGTTTGGGCTATCACATTATTATATTGTTGTTGATGATATGATTATTATAATGTTGACTATATTCGACGAAGATTGGAAGGTCTAGGCTATCCCGCCCTGACGCTTTGTTCCTTTCGAGTCACCTAGGACCCGAGTTCCGGGTATTGGGGTTAAGACTGAGCGTGCCTAACCGCGTTTGGGATTTTATGGGGTCCCCTTTTCTTACCTACCTAGCTTCAAACATTTCTAGTGGTGGCCCAAGCTGATTTATCATTTGAAAACCATGCATATAAGTCTGTCGAGTCGCTCCTAGCAGATATCCTTTAAAATAACTTGGGCCAGCGGAGACATGGTTTCTCTTGTTGGTCCACCCCAGGGAGCTAGGGGGTTTCCCACATTGTTTGGGTAGCTAACCCGACCTCATCCAGATGGTAGAGACCAATTTGAGAGCGAGGCCGACTTTTGAGTTGGATGTCGAATCACCGAGGGCCACCCGGATTTGTTCGTTGTTAGCTAGAGGGACCTTTCGTTTCGGATCTCTTGGAACTAAATCATAAAATGGTTGCCTGTGATGGGTAGCAACTGAGAGAGATGGGGGTGCGTGCGGAGCCTTGTAATGGGCAGTTGGTACACCCCTGCAGGGTTAGATCTTTTCGAGAAGCCGTGTCCACGGTTATGGATGACTCGAGACCTACTCCTTGTTCATAGACAACAACAACAACTGAGATAATCTTAATATAACTTGATCAACGTGTGTGTGCCTTGACTGCTTCTTCTTCGTCGGGATGCGAAGAGGAGGACAAGGATATGATAGGTGTTATGTTTGCGTAAGTAGGTAGCAGACTTGTTGGAGGCGATTCCTCATCGAATGCTATTGCGGCAGCAACCTCACCACTTACCCCATCCTTACCGTAAACTACTAATTGTCCTAGAATGACGAGTGATGAAGTCCTTGTTGGGTCAGTTGATCACTACAGTTGGATGCTGAGTACTTCTGTACTCATGATACTACCCCCAAACTCTTTTCAGGGTTCTTGATCGACAACAGGTATGGTGATCGACGTTTCGCGTGGAGACTCGACGACGACTAGTTAGGCGGATCCCGGCGGAGGGCCTGGACCCGTGTGGTTATGGGGACCAATGATTTTCTCTTTGCCACTAGGCATTTGATTGTAGTCTGTACTCAGACATGTATCTTCCGTTGTTGTAATGTATTAAGGCAGTTGTATGCCGATTGTATGAGATGTTGTATCCTTGTAGCTGTAATGTTGTGATATCATGTTGGAAATCCGGGGCATATGACATTGTCATATGTCGCGGTGGGACCGATGTGTGCTTCGTCCCCGGATCTGGATGGAAACATCTAGATCTGGAACAGTACCGCATATCGGGCCTTACAACTTGGTATTAGAGCCTTACCGATCGTAGGATCCCTTTTCTGGCCGAATTCCAGTCTAGAAAAAAACTATTTTGTAGTTACTAAGTGAGTTATCGGAGAGTAGGATTCTTTTTACTCCTTACACTTGCTCTGGTTAGGACAAGTGTCGTAAGTGTTTTATTCTCGACTTATCCCCTTCAAACTTTAGGATCTCGAGTGTGTGGAGTTTCGGAATAGTTACAATGCCTTGCTTGCAGCGTATTGTCTCGATTCCGATCTCAGGTTGGGAAATCCTATAGTACCTTTAGCTCTTCCGACTCTGGGTAAACATCTTGGTCGTCTGTTGATTTCAGTCCTCTTGACTAGTATCCTCGCTATTTGAGTGAGAATGTGTAACGCCCCCAGATCCTAACGCTGACATTAAGGTAGTTTGATTGGCTTGTCATCATGATCATCCTCATTTAAAAATTGCATTAGGAAAATAACTCAACTTCAAACAAAAATGCAAATTCCAGTCAAGGTAAAACTTTTCAAAACGACTTAGATAAAAGTGTCCTTAATATAGTAGGTAATCCCAAGGCCATCATAAAACTGAAAACAATATTTTTAAATATTAAATTGCCTCTGGGAAATTCAAATAAAAGTGGAAAATAAAGTTGTGCCAAAAATGTGGGAAAAATATTATAAATTTTGCAAATATTTCATAGGTAATGGAAACATAGCAAGCACTATTTAATAAAATGTTTAGTTGGTCTACATAAATAAAACAATACCAAATCAGACCCATTTAATCCTTTAAATAATTAAATGGAAGTCAATTGGTTTATTTTGGACCTCAAACTTTTTGTGGCAATACATAATATTGTAACATGAATTTTGAGACCAGTGGAACCTTTTTGCAAAACCAATTGTTAGCCAAACAAAATAAAACAAAATGTAAAAAGCTTGGCAGAAAGAAAATGTGACGGTATTATATTTTTAACCGTGCAAAAACCCAGCCTGGCCCATCTCCTTCTCTCCTCCCTCCACTATTCCTGCCTCGTGGTGCCATGGCCAGAGGCGCAGCCAAGCCAGCCCCCCTCACCTCCTCGCTCGACAGCGGGCAGGCCGACGCCTCGTGGATAAGGAGGCCACGACACCCCTGCTGCTAACCCTAGCGCGCCAGAACACCCTCCCCTTTTCCTTCCTTCCTCGATGCGATCTGGAAACCGACCAAACGAGAACACGTCGCTGGGCCGCCGTCGATTCCGGCCGCCGCCGGATGCCTTGGCCGCCGCACCGCCCCCTGCAGCACCTCCTCGCGATGGCGCTCCTTCTCCACCGCCCCAATTCGTCATCCACCCCCTGTGTGCGCGGCCCCGGCAAATCCTAGCAGCCACGGTCGCCGGTATACGGCACTGCCATGGACGCCGCCGCGACGGCTAGCGCATCCCCCTCGACCCCGTCTGCGCTCACCTGCGTGGCCACGCATCCTCTCCACACCTGCCCTGCCTCTGCTGCCTCGACGCTCGCCGGCCTCGGCTACACCCCTGTGAGCTCATCCTCCGTCTCCCCCACGCCCCGCTGTCGACGCCGTAGGCCGCCGCCTGCTTTGCTCGTCGCGGCCGCCATGGGCGGACTGCTGCTGCAGCTAGCTGCAGCTGCGGCCGTACGCGCCGGCCACGCCCCTAGCTCAGGCCCGTGTCCGCCTGCTCCTCGCCTCGCACGCGCGTGTCCGCCCCCCGAATTCTTTCTCATTGTCGCTGGCCACGGCCATCCATGGCGTGTGTGTGGTGTGTGCTGGCGTGCATGATGTGTGTTGTGTGCGTGCTGGTCACGGCCATGGCAATGGGTGTGTGCGTGGTGTGCATAGGATGTGGCCGCCGGCTGTGCCACTAGCCATTGTCACGCCACCTGCTGGTGCTGCTTGCTGCGCGCCGCGCCGGCCCGTTGCTCGCCCGCTGGTGCGGCTACTTGAGCTGTTGCGTGCTGCTGACTGCTGGCTGCTGCAGCTACTTGCTGCTTGCTCGCCACAAGGCAGCTGCCAAAACAGCCCCAAATGAGCCACAAAAATAGCTAGCAAATGAGCTTTAAAATGTATAAAATTAATATGTGCAGATAATAGACATAACCAACTTTAATTTGTTTCATTGGACCAATTTTATTCGGTGCATGGATTTAATCCTACAAAAATCGCAAATTGCAACTTTTTGTAAATGGCACAAATGGCAGAAAACGGAATTACTTGATAGCTATTTTAGGGTTGCTAATATATAATTTACAGAAATGTTTTATGAAAATTAAACCCATAGAATGTTAATAGACCTTATATGTGACAAATTATCTATAGGAGGTATCCCAATTTGAGGTATAGATCAATAGCTATTAACTTGCAAAGAATGATTAAAATAACAGCAATCTGTAGTTCAAAATTGGTAGCACTGTTTAGGCAATGTTTTAATTAGGTAAGTGAACTCTAATAAATTTGACATCTGTGCGAGATTCGAGATCACAGAAAATTGTTCGACTTGATATAGGGCACTAGCTCGGCGGATGAGCAGAACAGTGAACCGTAGCCTCTCGAAAACAACTAAGTGTTGATTTAGAAACAAGAATCCCAGACTTAGCAAAAATTCTGTAGGTTCCAAAACAATGTCTCTATGACAAGTGGGCCCTAGCCTTTTAATTAAAAAAGTTTTATTTAAATATATTAATTCAGAGCCATTGACATTAGGACCCCACCCATCAGTCAAATATCCCTATTGTGGATAATGTTGCTTCTAATATTAAATATAATTCCAAAATAATGTTAAAACTACAGAAAATCATATAAAATAAACCGTAACTCCGATGAAAATATTTTATACATGAAAATTGCTTAGAAAAATACAAAGAATGCAGATACGCTACCCGTATGCCCACCGCACCCCTCTAACCTACCGAACATCGAACATTTCTCCTTCGGTTCGTCTGTCTGTTAGATGACTGGAGCCGGTAAAACTGTCCGGATGAAAATGTTCTGTATATGAAAGTTGTTCTGAATGGATCAACGAACACGGATACACTATCGAAATGCCTGTCAGATGTCTCTTATACTGCAGACATGGAACATTCCCCTCCGGATCATTGGTCCTGTAATCAACCGGTACCGATGAGTCATCCCCGGATAAATTCCTACTCCGAGCAAATCATCGAACACTGCGTTGGAGCCCCGTTGCTTTGTTTCTTCTATGTCATATATTTGTATTGCTATTATTGTGGTGTATTTATTGTTTCTTCCCTCCTTATTCGATAGACCTCGTTACCGCTAGCGTTGTCGACGTTGCTGAGTACCAGTATTTCGTCGACAACCGTACCCCTACCGTCAAGCTTCCAGGCAAGCAGAGCCATTTTCCTTCCCCAGGTATCGCCTATCATTTCCGTACATTCTTGCACTAGGCATTGCTGCTGCTACTTTACAATCCTATTCAATTCCATAGCCTGTCATTGTCGCCCCTTGATGTACCTTCTTTTATCCTATGCTGCCTTATAAATATATATAATATTCAGCAGTAAACCCTACGCATTGTTAGCTAGGTTTAGAATAGCGGGCCGTGATCACTCTGGTGAGTGAACGCGGATTACAAAATATTATAACTGCAACAGGTACGGATCAACGAAGACGCCTTAGGGAACCTACAACGGCAAGACTCTGCCGAGTCGCTTCGAGTTTGACTTACTAGTGGACGGACTCGTATTTCACTCTCGTCATCTCAGTAGCGTAGCATCATTGGGATGATACGAGGGTATTCCTCTTTAGTTCATTCCGCTGGTGTCTCGGCACCACTGGGGTGATACGAGAATATTCCTCTTTAGTTCATTTTTCTGATGTCTCTGTCGAACTTCTTCAAGTGTACCATCGAGGGTGATTCCTCCTGGTTTCACTTGATGGTAGGCACTCGAATCAACTGGTGTCCTTACAGGTAAGGAGTCGGGTGACCCAACGGTGCCCGCGCAGGGTATCTTAGCGGAACGACAAGTCAGGTGTATTCCTGTTGTATGAAAGTCGAGATCTTCGGAGCAAACTCGAGACAAAGTAAGGAGACGGTTCACCTTGTTGGTAACCGCACGAGTTGGTGGGACGTTAGGGCAGGCACCAATGTTACTGGTGGTCCTGACTGTTGTCGTTGTCCGCGACTCACCCAGATAAGGAGCAACGACAACGGTTGTCTCGACAGATAATAATAAAATGCTTAACGGTTCAGGTGGATGACTTGAGAGGCTGCAAAGGCTTGTATGCTCTACCTTCACGTGGGATAACGGTGTGGGCCATGCGCGTTGTGGTCTCGTTCGAAAACTCTGAAAGACGTCAAGTTCATCATTGTGGTTAGGTCGATCTGCATCCTGGAAGAGTTGTGTGGAATCACCTGGCACACAACGACCCGGAGGGTGAGGGGTGACGGTCCAAGACCCCCTGGCGCTTAGGATGTGGACCGGCGGGGACCTCTCTGATGAGTCGTAGGATGGGCCTCGGCGTGTCGGATAGCCTCGGTGGGGCACATTCCCTAACAAGGTGTACGCCATCCTGGAGATCCGAACGTGCAGGCTGAACAGTAGTGCACCCCTGCAGGGAGTTTGATCTATTCGAATAGCCGTGTCCATGGTAACAGAACGCTTTATGCTGAAGCCAGAGCCTACTACTACAAACTATTACTATTAAACTGTTGGTTCCGGTTTCTCTTCCTCGCGGGGAAGTCGAGGAGGGGATCTCGGAGTCATATATAATTGTTATCTAATACAACTTACTATCATACAATGTTGCAGCAACTTCTGCTGCATTGTTATTACATTCATGCTATTGAACTGTTGGTTGTTCTCTTCTTGTGCTGCAAGACTCGACGAAAGATGCTAGTCTTCGAAAGTCCTAGCTTCTTATCCTTATTTTGATTTCTACCTTGCAGTCCACTATATACAGCCTCCCCTTTCCATTTGATACAGTTGCATAAATGCTTAGTAGCGGACGTAAGACTTGTTGGATATATGCTCTAGAGGCAAATAATATATGATTATTCCAATATATATCTAAGCAATTTCATAACCAGTTTCATACCGTGCTAGAACTGCATCAGTGAAACAATGATGCAGGTGTGGTATAGAAACACCCAGAGTTCCTAGTTAGCCTCTACTTCGATAACTAGTTCATGGTCAACATGATGATCGTGGTTTCGTGATCATGGACAATTAAGTCTCTTGACTATGAGGTCACCTCACTGGTTAAGTGACGTGATGAACATTACCCAAAGAAAGCATTACAGCATGATCAAATCTTATGAAGGTTCAGTGTTGTAATTACAGAACGTGGTAGACCGTTCCTTTGACCGTGAGTACGTGCATAATCACTATCTTCCCGGATGCTTTGACTTACATCCCACCACCTGAATGAAATATGCGGGTCATAACGGTTATATCTTAGGTATTCCGTGGAGATACGTTGAGGAGTATTGTTTACAAGAGCGGGATTTGTCAATCCATATAATGGATAGATACTCAGGGCCCACTCGGTGAGATTCCATCCATAAAGCTGCGCAGCGTGTGACTAGGTCACGGGGATGAATATCACGGGAACGAGTGTATACGGATTTAGTTCGGAACGAGGTTGAACCAGACATAGGATGTCATTGATCGAATCTCGGAACAAATCCAGTATCGCTGACAAAGGGAATGCTATACGGCGTAAGGTCCAATCGGTATTGATATCCGGAATGCACAGGGGTCATTATGGGCATCCAGGTCCCGCTGATGATCATTGAATGTTGCCTCTGCTCGGTCATGACTGGAGTGTTCTCGGACCGTAGGGTAACACACTTAAGGGCTCGATGAAATCGGAGACCTTTTCGGAACCATCGGAGCAACCAGAGAATTAAGGAGACAATATCGGAGGAGTACCGTATTGAACCGAAACAAGTTCGGAGTGAGCCGGAAGTGTTTCCGGAGCACCGGGAGATGGAATAATATGTTTTAGTTATTAATTAATTGAATTAATAATTAAAATCATTTTATTTGTAATTAATATGTGCTATGGGCCTTAGTGGAGAAAAAGGCCCATTAAGGAATTAAAGGGAAAAGAAAAAAGAAAAGAAAAAGGGGGGGGGGAGGCGCCATGGGCCCTAGGGCCCATGAGGGGTGCGCCCCCTCTCCCCCCTTGGGCGGCCACCCCCTAGCAAGGGACTTTAGTCCCACATTGCTAGGGGAGGTGGGTTGACTCCCTTCCCCAGCCTATATAAAGACAGGCAGGGTGCACATAATTAATACACAGAAATTCGTGAGAAAATAAATATAACTCCGAATTGAGATCGGTTTTCTTCGGTCTCCTCCCCTCTATGGTCTCTCCACGGTGGGCTCCCTAGTGTGAGCCTGTAGTGTAATTGAGACCTCTCTGCTAGAATCGGAGGCCGTCGTGCTGCCGAAGCTCCGTCCGGAGGTCTGCTTCCGCCCCCTCCGCTGGATCGGAGAACGGAGGTCGTCATCGAGTCTCGTACGTGTGCGAGTACTACGAGGTGCTGCACGTGTGGCACTACACCCATCCGGGTGCTCAACACAGCCAGGGGGCTGTGAAACTTGATCGGCTACATCAACCACGTTTGCGGGAACGTTTCCCGCGCAACGGACTACACCCCGAGGTATGTTATTTCCGCACTACTGTCCGTTACGGTAATACGGCTAGCTAGATCTTGGGTTAAGGGAACGCTAGTTAGAAAAAATTGTGTTTTCTGCTGCGAACCCCAACAGTGGTATCATGAGCTAGGTCTATGCTTAGTATTACTGTACGGATAGAACACATCGGGGATGTGGGCGTTGATTGTATGATTGTTACCCTCCCACGTGTACTTGTTCACATCTGCGGCATTGTTTGATGAAGCGGCCCCCGACCGACTTTACGCGTACTCTTACGCGAGACTGGTTCCACGCTTGACATGCGGCTTGTACCGTATAAAGTGGCTAGGGGGGTGTCTGTCTCTCTACTTTAGCGGATGTGGCATTTGCAACGGAGGGCCCCGTGCGGGGTGTAATAGAGACAATCGTATGGTTGACGTTGTGGTTGACTCGTAGGTTAAAACCTGTTTAACTATGAAAGCCCTAGCAGCCACGTAAAACTTTCAATATACAACTAGACCGTCTAAACCTTGTATTGGAAAGTGGGGGCTATCGTTTGTTTGTTTGTGATGTAGTGATAGCTTTGCTATGTGTTACTAATAAGTAGTAATCGTCATCATAAAACAAACTAAAATGGAGACACTGTAGACTTAGTGTTGCCATAGCCCAGACATCTTAAAACTTGCTAGTATAGGATACACGACGGTAGCATGTGATAAGATGATCCCTTAACAAAGCCAAACATAAGTATTCTACCGAAGTGTGCACCACCTGGAAGGTTCTCCCATATGGCCTGATGCTCCGTACATACCGGAGTTTTCCTACATATTCAATGGAGTTCGCATGAGGTTGGGTTCGGCAAGCCTAGCATATGAAAATATGGCCTTGCTGAGCAGCATATAACATGGAGGTTAATTTGGCGAGCCTAGCATATGCAGATATGGCCTCGGAATACTAGAGATCGAAAGATCGAGCATGAATCACAGTACATATAAGATAATGTGATCGCACAAGTTGTTGTCTACCTTTGAAACTGACCCGTCGGCCGTGTGATATTCGAGGTCGGGCAGTGAATCTGGATCATGTAATCACTAAAACTTCTTAGGGATGAAATGTTTTAGTGTGAGCTCATATATAATTTGATTATATGAACTCATTGTTGTGAACTAGTCTTAATTGTGTTCCTTGCAATTATGTTTGTAGAAAATGGATAATACCCAGTACCTTGAAATGGTTTCCTTCTTACATGGTGAAAGACTTAAAGAAAATGGGTCAAACTTCGTTAGTTGGTACTTACGCCTTAGAGCCGTGCTCAAGAGAATCAACCTTTCATTCTTAACTAAAAGGCACGTGGGAAACCCTCCAGAAAAACGACATTGATGCACAAGCGGCGATTGATTATCATTATCGTCGAAGGACATATGCCATAGCTAAGGGTATCATAGAAACCAGCATTCCGCAACCTTTGCGTGAGGAGTATGCTGATTTGGATACATACGATATGATCGATGAGCTGAAGTCATCAAACTTGCATCAGTTTAGAGTTGCCAGATTTGAGTTAGAAAGTGAGTTTCTCTCTACAAAGATGGAAGAAGGCTCTTGCCTGAAAGCACACTTGGCCAAGATGCATGAGATACATCTGAGCCTCGTAGATGATTTTGACTATGATACCACACATGAGTCTGCGATATACACGGTGTTACACTCGCTTCCACCGAGCTATACAGACCATGTCCATGGCTATGTCGGCAGAGGTGAATGCCTCGAGTTCTCTGACTTCATGGATAGACTCCAGTACCTGGAGGTTGAACCCATTGAAGGAGAAGTTGTCGATGGAGAAGGTATATACTTGATATACTTTATAAATGTTTACTCCCTTATACAACAAGTGCAGTAAATGAGTATTTGATACTTATTCTGTTTTATGAAAACAGGACCTGCTGTTGCATGGACGGGAAGAGTTGAAATCAAGGATTGATGGACATCAAGTCAGTTGATGGCCAGCATGGATTCCACCGAGACATCTATCATAGGAGATACTTAGAGTATTAGATAAATCTTATGTAATCATTATAGTATGAACACTTAGTTGTATGTCTTGCATCTCGCGAGACAAAGTTATTCATGTAATGAGACAAGTCAGTTGTTCCATCTTTATGAATAAAAGTGTGCTTATACTTTGATTACGTCTTGATTTATGATATGATAGAAAGCATTTATAATACTACTATTATTGTCAAGAAATATTCAATGTTTAATGATAAAGTTGTCTTGATTATAACAAGTCAAAGATCTGATTGCATGAGGTGACTTCATAACGGATGAATTCATTAAATGTATGATCTATTAACTTGTGAGTTCATTATCGAATGAAAATCATAACTTGATTGCATGAGATGGATTAGATACACGATCTATGAACCTCTGCAATAAATATAATCATGACAAGGTTCTAGCAAGTAGAACTTGTGCCAATCATTATACATAAATGATGTAGAATGGGCATGTGAGTTATCATTAAAGACTTCATATGATTAATTGAAAGTTGTATTCAATTGAGATCATAAAACTGAGATTCGGGAATCACAGTGAGAAGTGAGAATACAAGGATACATATCACGACGCTACGATCCGAAGTGATAAGTATTGATATTGACATAATGGGAGACTTGTGGAAGTTGTACCACAAACTACGATGGAAGTTGAAAGTGCTAGACTACTTAAACCATTCGTAGTCATACTAAACCGTAGTATGGTCTAAACGTTCTTTCCCCTAGCACTATAGTTATTGTCGAATAAGTTGTTTAATTCATTAAGTTAAAACACCCACTTCATGAATAGGAGACCATCCTGATTCTAAACGAGACATGATAGCTCCATAACTGATGGTGTTATAAGGTTTCTTAAAAGAAAGAATTTCTTTGTAATAAAACTACGAGCAATTGAAATTACATATTCTCCCAAATAGCAAATTGTGTGTTGCTTAATTGGTAATACGAGAAAAGTCTCTCGACACGAATCCAATGGGAGATAATGGAAACTTTGACCGGGGTATTGGACCTTGCCTTCAGAATATCAGAGTATTGCAACGGAAGCATGTTCCGCTGTAATGACGCTATATAAGGAAGGATATGCCAAAGATGATTGATCTTGGTATATGAGTTGAAGCCATTGTTGAATTTAGAAGGTTATCATGAATACGTTCTGTACAGAACAATAATCATGAGTCTTCTTAATAAAACAATAGGGAATAATATTGCTTGAAGACACAAAGGAATGATGGTAGCCTAGAACACGAGGAGAAATAAAATAATATTGAATTACATTAAGGATGGCTCACGTCCTGTGAAATAAATTGGTTATTTCATATTCTCGACAAACTAGAGAATCATTGAGAAAAATGTAATGGGCATAAGGCATTATTTGGTTATGACCAAAGTTCAATGGTGATTGACTGCGGAAACGTAGGAATGCTTTAATCAATAAAATATTTCATTTACACTACGATAGACCATAGCCTGAAATTGCATCTCAGTCAAATTTGGGAGTTTGAAAGAGAATTGCAATGGGCATGACAAAGGTTACTTCGTTAAAAGGATGGACTATAGTACCTCAAGACATGAACCCTCAACCTTGATTTGATCAAGTGATTTTGTGATGACCAAAATATTGAGTGGGCCTGCAGTTTCATGAAACTGAGTGGGAGCTTTGAAAAACTTCCCAGAAACTTGGAATGCAGAGGGCATTTTCTGAGTGGGAGCTTTGGAAACATTGTCATTATATAAGACATAATGAACAATAAAATGACTTGATGAAAGCTGAACCGCAAATATATGAGTATATGATGGATATATTTGAGTGGGAGCATGATCATTGTCTCAAACATATATGCACTGATATGTGTGAAGAATGATCTCATATGTATATATATGGATATGCATTGATTGTGTATATAGAGAATCGTCTTATATACATATGTGCATTATGATATATATATATATAGAGCATAAGGCAAATAAAATACAAGATTGCAAGAATCTTCTTTTAAATGAAATACCAACACATTACACGTTGAAATCTATATGAGTAGATTAAGACACGGATAATGAAACGAAGTGAAGGTTGGAATAATCTTCTAGACAAGAAACAGGTTCTTGTGGCTAGAAATTATATAATGGATGAAATCCAAATATCACAAGCAATGTCTTGATGGAAGAATAGAGATGCACCATGTACCGGACATGTGATCTTATATGTTCTTGACATATGATTCTACCATATAACATGCATTGTGAATCCAACAACAGAATGACTCAAAAGTTCTTGAAAGAAGAACAGATTCCGATGTGCTTTAGGAGTAAAACACAGAATCTGAATAAAGTCCATGAATTCAGTATAGAGAGGAATACTGAGGACTATTCTCTAAAATATAGAAAGGATAATAGACTTGAATGTAATGCAAGATTACAATTGCAAGCCATATTATGGGTCTATATGGAATTAGAGACATCACCAAAGATATGAAAGAAATGTGAGCAAAATTCACGGTACTACAAACATAATACTACTTAAGAAAGTAGACGTATGGATAAAAGTTTAGCGTTAGAAGTATTGGACTTCTGGCTGAGTGTATTTCCCAGTATATATGACTATGGATGAGTCTTCTAAAGACTGAACCAAGAGATCATTGGAGGATACTTTGAAATAATAGTCTCACTCTCCCGCGAAACTTATATCCAACCATTATATGATAATGAGTGGTATGTCAAAAGAGCTTTTGACCTGTACTAGTTGCAAAGGAAACATACGAATCTGAATTGGTGCAGTTCGTTGACGAACCCTCTTCCATGAGCATGCATGATACATGAAACACTTATGTGATAAGATGATTATGATCGGAAAAATGCGGCTAGATTATTAGCACTCTAGTGCAAGTGGGAGACTGTTGGATATATGCTCTAGAGGCAAATAATATATGATTATTCCAATATATATCTAAGCAAGTTCATAACCAGTTTCATACCGTGCTAGAACTGCATCAGTGAAACAATGATGCAGGTGTGGTATAGAAACACCCAGAGTTCCTAGTTAGCCTCTACTTCGATAACTAGTTCATGGTCAACATGATGATCGTGGTTTCGCGATCATGGACAATTAAGTCTCTTGACTATGAGGTCACCTCACTGGTTAAGTGACGTGATGAACATTACCCAAAGAAAGCATTACAGCATGATCAAATCTTATGAAGGTTCAGTGTTGTAATTACAGAACGTGGTAGACCGTTCCTTTGACCGTGAGTACGTGCATAATCACTATCTTCCCGGATGCTTTGACTTACATCCCACCACCTGACTGAAATATGCGGGTCATAACGGTTGTATCTTAGGTATTCCGTGGAGATACGTTGAGGAGTATTGTTTACAAGAGCGGGATTTGTCAATCCATATAATGGATAGATACTCAGGGCCCACTCGGTGAGATTCCATCCATAAAGCTGCGTAGCGTGTGACTAGGTCACGGGGATGAATATCACGGGAACGAGTGTATAAGGATTTAGTTCGGAACGAGGTTGAACCAGACATAGGATGTCATTGATCGAATCTCGGAACAAATCCAGTATCGCTGACAAAGGGAATGCTATACGGCGTAAGGTCCAATCGGTATTGACATCCGGAATGCACAGGGGTCATTATGGGCATCCAGGTCCCGCTGATGATCATTGACTGTTGCCTCTGCTCGGTCATGACTGGAGTGTTCTCGGACCGTAGGGTAACACACTTAAGGGCTCGATGAAATCGGAGACCTTTTCGGAACCATCGGAGCAACCAGAGAATTAAGGAGACAATATCGGAGGAGTACCGTATTGAACCGAAACAAGTTCGGAGTGAGACGGAAGTGTTTCCGGAGCACCGGGAGATGGAATAATATGTTTTAATTATTAATTAATTGAATTAATAATTAAAATCATTTTATTTCTAATTAATATGTGCTATGGGCCTTAGTGGAGAAAAAGGCCCATTAAGGAATTAAAGGGAAAAGAAAAAAGAAAAGAAAAAGGGGGGGGGGAGGCGCCATGGGCCCTAGGGCCCATGAGGGGTGCGCCCCCTCTCCCCCCTTGGCCGGCCACCCCCTAGCAAGGGACTTTAGTCCCACATTGCTAGGGGAGGTGGGTTGACTCCCTTCCCCAGCCTATATAAAGACAGGCAGGGTGCACATAATTAATACACAGAAATTCGTGAGAAAATAAATATAACTCCGAATTGAGATCGGTTTTCTCCGGTCTCCTCCCCTCTCTGGTCTCTTCCACGGTGGGCTCCCTAGTGTGAGCCTATAGTGGAATTGAGACCTCTCTGCTAGAATCGGAGGCCGTCGTGCTGCCGAAGCTCCGTCCGGAGGTCTGCTTCCGCCCCCTCCGCTGGATCGGAGAACGGAGGTCGTCATCGAGTCTCGTACGTGTGCGAGTACTACGAGGTGCTGCACGTGTGGCACTACACCCATCCGGGTGCTCAACACAGCCAGGGGGCTGTGAAACTTGATCGGCTACATCAACCACGTTTGCGGGAACGTTTCCCGCGCAACGGACTACACCCCGAGGTATGTTATTTCCGCACTACTGTCCGTTACGGTAATACGGCTAGCTAGATCTTGGGTTAAGGGAACGCTAGTTAGAAAAAATTGTGTTTTCTGCTGCGAACCCCATCAAGACTCGCGGTTATGCTAGATACTCACCCTTGCTTTATTTCCCCCTTTTTGTTTTTCCTGATCGGCCGCTGCAGTCGACGTTGGAGTTTTGGAACAAGAGATACCCGATGCCGACCACCGCAACATGAAGATCCCCGGTGCTTGCTTCATCGTGGAGTTCCCCCCTCGACCACGAGTAGTTTGGAGGTTCCCAGGTAGGAGGCCTTGCCTTTTCGATCAAGTGTTGATTTTGTGCTAGCCTTCTTAAGGCAACCTTGTATCCTTGTGTCTGTACTCAGATACTATTGCTTCCGCTAACTTTGTGCTCTCGAGCTGTAGTATTCGAGCCCTCGTGGCCCCTGGCTTGTATTAAACAGCTTGTATTATTTTATTTGTAGAGTTGTGTTGTGATATCTCACCGTGAGTCCCAGATCTCGATCGTGTACCTTGCATGTATGATTACTGTACACGGTCTGATTTTGGGGGCGTCACAGAATGCTTCTCTTGATCGTCGCTTGGACTATCGTTCTTCCTCTTGATCTCCCGATGGTTTCGTTTTCTGATGTTGCCGTCTCTCTGCGGAAATTTATCTTGACAGAAGTTCGACGTCGACATGGAGCACAATCCCTTGTTGGTGGTGTTGAAGATTGTCGACTCTCTTTTCTCTTCCTCCTTTCCCCCGGATCGTCCTGGATCTCGGGACGAGATCCCTTGTTGGTGGTGTTGTATTGTAACAGCCCAGATTTCACAAAAATTAAAAAAATTGTTTTTGGTGTGAATTGTTTGATTGTCTGATTTGTTTGCGGTGTT
Organism: Bromus sterilis; assembly: GCA_950022295.1. NCBI lineage: Eukaryota > Viridiplantae > Streptophyta > Magnoliopsida > Poales > Poaceae > Bromus > Bromus sterilis. Next base: position 147,934,339 of record OX465596.1, on the reverse strand, counting down.
TGCATCCCCAATTTATCGATCGGCGATTATTTTCCCCCTCTTATCTCGTACCGGACGGAGACCAAACCTTGCCACCCTGACACTCGACCTTTGCGACACCGGGTTTCACCCGATCACCGTCGCGAAAACCGCACGAGACCAGCCGTAGCCAACGGAATGAAAATCCCGTTTAATAAGTAAACATGATATTCTTATAGCGCGCCGGAAAGTATTCTTGGAATGGTTCCGTGCGAGGTGAACACCGCCGGCTCGACGCGCTGATCGCGCAGTTCGAAGTTTTACCCGAACCGGAGGTCCTGTGGACCCCCGGCGGTCAGAAACATAAACACCGCGCGCGCGAGAGAGAAAAACCGGGGATGTTTTTGCAAACTGCCAGCCACCTGGGCTATATAAAGACCACCACTCTCCCACCTCTTTCTAGGGTTCCCCTAGCCAAAAATGCAGCCACCCACTCCACTTTGCCCCAAAATTGCCCCATTTTTCGCCCAAAAAACCCCCAGATCCGAAAACCCTAATCTCAGGCAATTCTGGCCATCAGATCGTGAGATCTGCGGCTCAGAGGCTGCCACGTCGCCACAACCTCTCTCCTAGCCGTTCCGAGCCCTGCAAGGCCGGATCTGGGCCCGAAAGCCCGCAGCACCCCGCCGCTCCCATGGAGGCCGCCGAGCCGCCTCGGCCTCGCCTCCACCGTGTCGCGCCTCGCGCCGGTGTGTCGTCGCCGGCAGCCCATCCGGCGCGCCGCCGCGTCCAAGTAGCCTCCCTGCGCTCTGTCTCCTCTCCTTCCCCTTCCTCCTCCTCCTCTAATGCTCTCTCTCTCTACCAGAAATGGCGTCCCCGCCATTGGAACCCGAAGAAGCTCACACGCCCCCGCCGACCTAGACTAGGTGCCGGGCACCAGATCCTCCGATGACCGCCGCCTCCCCTAGATCCATCCTCGCGCCACGCCCCTCCTGGCGTCCTCTGCCTCCTCTCGCAATGGCCGCTTCCGGCGAGCCGCCAGTGGAGAGCGCCGCCGCGGCCATGCCCCGATCCAGGCCGGCCACCTCCAACCGCCAGGTGGGCCGCGACCCACGTCGCCTCCTCGGCCCAGAAGCCACACTCGGCCTAGCTGGTGGTCCGGCCCAAGTGAGGCCTTTTTCTTTTTTTGGTTGTTTTTTTTTTCATGTCTGTTATATTTTTCTAAGTCTGCAAATTGTATCGCTGTATTCAGTTTTGCGAGTAGAATTGCGAGTAAACCGTAGCTCGGATCGCGTTGCGCCCAAAAGGAAATTTGTTTAGTTTTGTGTGTATTTCAATTCATCTTTTGTGAGCATTTTGATTTGAGGCCATCTTGATGTTGTTAATTTCGGTTGAACTGTGCATCAGGCTGTTAACTGCTATTATTTTCTGTCAAGTATTGCTGCTGTTATTTTATTGCAAGTTTGCTTGTTGATTGTGACACATCCATGAGGCCTATTGCATTGATTCTTGTTGCATATTGTTAAGCATCATGTATACTTTCATTATATGTATTGCATTGTCATGTTTACATTCCTGGTCATAGATATGTTTAGCTCCAAAGTTGCTATGCCAATGTTTTTGACAGCCACCTCTGTTTTTCTCTAAGTCTGTAACTTTCCGATGCCATGTTGCATGCTTAATATTTTTTGATCTGTTATGCCTATGACCTTGATTCTTGTTTGTACCTGATCACCATCATGTCTAATTCATTCTCATGTATTGCTATGTCATGTTGCTGCACTTTTTCATATAGTTTTGCTCCTGTTTATACAGCATGATGATAACATTTTTTGCCCTGTTTTCCTGATTTTCACCAAGTCCTAGACCAGTAATGTTTTATTGCATTTTGCTTGGGCAATAAATAGGTTTTCATGATGCCTTTTTGCATGATTCCTTTTGCCATGCCTTCCCTGCCATGTCTACTATAGTTGCATATCATTTGTGAGCATGTTTGCATTTATTATCCTGTGTATGCATTGCTCTAAATTGTGCTTCCTGATGTTGGCAGATTGTGTTCCAAACTAGTATTGCTTTTATCTTTTTAACCGTAAATCCGTTTGGAGTGTTCTTTATATGTAACTTGATTAGTTTTTCGTGTAATTTGTGTTTATGCTACTGTTTTATGTTGTTAACAAACCTAAAATATGGTTTAGGGCAGAACAGTACCAACTACTTAAATTTTCGTGGGGCACTTAGTGTTATGCCATGTTTAGAATTGTGCCTCACTTAAATTGACTAGCATAGATAGTTTATCTTATGCTTCACCCCTTGTAATGTTTGTGTGCTATGCGATGCTTGAGTTTCGATGTTAACAACCTTTGTTGATCACTTGTAACTAAACAACTTGAATCATCGTAAACGTGCGGTATCGTCGTGTGTGACGAGTACTCCACTTAACCTGTTAGTAACCGCTCTCGACGGTAGGTATGATGTCTCGTGTTTCCTTCTTGTTGATGCTTGCTCATGTTTTCTTCGTAGTAATAGATGATTGCTCGTTGATTGCTTTCCAGTGTTTACCGTCTTGTGTGCTTCCGTGGGTACCTTTGGAGACGATGCGAGCTTACGATCAACTACACCTTCGAAACCCGACTTATCAATAGGCAAGGACTATACATTACTTATGATCCATTCTATTTCAACCAGCGGTTTGCATTATAGTCTAGGATAGGTTCGATGTTTGATCCTACCACATGTTTACAACCTCTTTAAAACCGATACAGCCATGTCCCCTCCCAGCAAACCATGTACTTCTATGTTACTATTGCGCATTGCTCAGCCCCTGATTAGTATGCATGCTTAGGATGCTACGATGTTGCCCTGTTACTCCTTGGTTTGGGCTATCACATTATTATATTGTTGTTGTTCATATGATTATTATAATGTTGACTATATTCGACGAAGGATGGAAGGTCTAGGCTATCCCGCCTCGACGCTTTGTTCCATTCGAGTCACCTAGGACCCGAGTTCCGGGTATTGGTTTTAAGACGGCGCGTGCCTAACTGCGTGTGGGATTTTATGGGGTCCACTTTTCTTACCTACCTAGCTTCAAACATTTCTAGTGGTGGCCCAAGCTGATTTACCATTTGAAAACCATGAATATATGTCTGTCGGGTCGCTCCTAGCAGATATCCTTTAAAATAACTTGGGCCAGCGGAGACATGGTTTCTCTTGTTGGTCCACCCCAGGAAGCTAGAGGGTTGCCCACATTGTTTGGGTAGCTAACCCAACCTCATCCAGACGGTAGAGGCCAATTCGAGAGCGCGGCCGGTTATTGAGTTGGATGTCGACTCACCGGGGGCCACCCGGATTTGTTCGTTGTTAGCTAGAGGGACCTGTCGTTTCAGATCTCTTGGAACTAAATCATAAAATGGTTCCCTGTGATGGGTAGCAAAGGAGAGAGATGGGCGTGCGTGCGGAGCCTTGTAATGGGCAGTTGGTACACCCCTGCAGGGTTAAATCTTTTTGAGAAGCCGTGTCGACGGTTATGGACGACTTGAGACCTACTCCTTGTTCATAGACAACAACAACTGAGATAATCTTAATATAACTTGATCAACTTGTGTGTGCCTTGACTGCTTATTCTTCGTCGGGATGCAAAGAGGAGGACAAGGATAAGATAGGTGTTATGTTTGCGTAAGTAGGTGGATAGCAGACTTGTTGGAGGTGATTCCTCATCAAATGCTTGGCTTCTTATCTTACTCTATAGATCGTTAGCCACTTCATAAATGCTAGTGCGGCAGCAACCTCACCACTTACCCCATCCTTACCGTAAACTACTAGTTGTCCTAGAATGACGAGTGATGAAGTCCTTGCTGGGTCAGTTGACCACTACAGTTGGATGCTGAGTACTTCTGTACTCATGAGACTACCCCCAAACTCTTTTCAGGGTTCTTGATCGACAACAGGTATGGTGATCGACGTTTCGCGTGGAGACTCGACGACGACTAGTTAGGCGGATCCCGGCGGAGGGCCTGGACCCGTGTGGTTATGGGGATCGATGATTTTCTCTTTGCCACTAGGCATTTGATTGTAGTCTGTACTCAGACATGTATCTTCCGCTGTTGTATTGTATTAAGGCAGTTGTATGCCGATTGTATGAGATGTTGTATCCTTGTAGCTGTAATGTTGTGATATCATGTTGGAAATCCGGGGCATATGGCAATGTCATATGTCGCGGTGGGACCGATATGTGCTTCGTCCCCGGATCTAGATGGAAACGTCTAGATCTGGGACAGTACCGCATATCGGGCCTTACAGTATTGGCCCTGCCACATGATCGCCGTCTTGAGGAAGTTGACAGCTGCGCGGGCAGCACGATCTACTGGGGTGTCTCCCTGAATCGGTGCGTTGGCGAGGTACTGAGTTGCCGCCATGACATTGGCCATGGGGTTGTCGAAGTGATGGGGAGGTGTATGGAAGCGATCTTGACGTGATGAAGGAGCCGGCTGTCTGGGGGTGTGAATCTTGGGGGAGTCGACTGGTCAGGGCTGTTGAATAGCGTTCACCCTTGGTAGTCGAGGGGGAATCGACTCACGTATCTCTGCGGGCTTGTGTAAGCGAGGCTCAGCCGCTGAGCATCTATTAGATCTGACTCTCCCCAAAGACGTGTGGCTTCCTGGACAAGTCGAGCTTGTTTCTTCATCATCTGTTCTTTTTCGATGTTGGCCTCCGCTCGTAAGTTTGTTATTCTATCCCTGAGCTCGTTCACCGTTGTCTTCCTAGCCTGCTAATTCTCCAGCGTCATTGGGACCGCCAAGGCCTCATCGAGGGAGGTTAGGGCGTCAGTGAGGGTTTGGGCTCTAGTAGGGACTTGTACTGATGGACGGGCTGCCGGGTCCCTATTTGCACTAGGGGCTCCAGCGGCTGCCGCGTCTGTGCCTTGGTTGTGAGCCGGCTGGCCTTCAGATCCCGCGGTGTCGGACATGAACACCGTGGCACAATAAGGATGTTCGAAGTAGGGACAAACCGGGTTGTACTCTGGCATGCCTGCGCCGAGTCTGTAGTCCCCCACGGACCGGATAGACCCCGCATCTGAGAAGCTTTCCTCACTTGGATGCGACTCGGGGTCGGTCAGTTCCTTCAAAGCGTCGTGCATTGGGGACTCAACAGAGAGTTCTGACTCTGGAGCCTCATACATGAATCCAACAAAGTTGCGTTTGGAACCGGTGAGTCGCCGAATTGAAGTTTCGACATGTACTTCAGGATCCGGCTCTGGCTCAGATCCGTCTGTCTTGCCGATGAAGATGTGAATGGACCCGATATCCTGATTCGACAGAATCGGCTTCAGGGCCCCAAGCGGAGTCGTCGATGCAGAGCTTCCCACGCCGGCTTCTGGTGATCCGTCTAGCGACGAATCCCTCCATGCCTTGCAGAGCTCCCTCCGGAATCTCGACACCTGCGAGCGCAGGCACCACGGTGCGCGCCAATTGTCGTGGGAAAGTCACGGTAGATGTCCGAAGAGTCGAACTTAACATGGGACCTTTGCTGCGAGGCGATTTCGTGGAGAGAGTCAACATTGACAAGAGACTCGGCGATTTACCCAGTTTTCTGCCCCTCTTTGTCTCGAGGTTAAAGACTACTCCTGGTTCCTCTTATTATGAGTTCGGACTCTCGAAAAAATAGTTGGTTTGATCGATTACAAGAGAGTCAGTCCTAAAGTTAGTCTCGATGAGATCTAGGTTACGCCGACAAGTGTCTAGTCCTATCTTAGGCTAAGATTGTTCTCTGGCCCTGGATCCCACGGACCTCAGCTTATAAAGGCGCCGGGTCCCAGGATTCCGCGAGTCCGACTCCAGCACGACGTGGAGTCCTATTCTATTTACAAATACGCTATGTGCTATACAAGGTAAGTTGAATTCCTTCTACGACTTCGATCTTCTTTCTTTGCGCAAACGACCTTGGGAAAGGTCTTCTCTCGTGGGCCTTCCGTAGGTGAGTCGGCCCATAGACCTAATGCCGGGTCATAGGCTTGGTCTATCCCCCTGACAGGTATGCTAGATACTCACCCTTTATTTATTTCGCCCTTTTTGTTTGGCTTGATCGGACGTTGCAGACGACGTTGGAGCCTTGGAGTCGAGGAGCAGCAGATCCCCGATGCCTACCACCGCAACACGAAGATACCCGATGCCTTGTACGACGTCGAGTTCCCCGTTGACCAGGAGTGGTTTGGAGGTTCCCAGGCAAGAGGCCTCGCCTTTTCGATCTGTTGTTATTTGTGCTAGCCTTCTTAAGGCAACCTTGTATTCTTGTGGCTGTACTCAGATACTATTGCTTCCGCTAACTTTGTGCTTTCGAGCTGTTGTATTCGAGCCCTCATGGCCCCTAGCTTGTATTAAACAGCTTGTATTATTTTATTTGTGGAGTTGTGTTGTGATATCTCACCGTGAGTCCCTAATATCGATCGTGTACCTTGCGTGTATGATTACTGTACACGACTTGATTTTGGGGGCGTCACAATCCGTGAGTAGTCTACCTTGGACCATGGGTCCGTGATCAGTAGCTATGTGATGTTGTCCTCCCCTCTTTGTTCTTCATGGATTAGACCTTGTCATCTGCTCTACATGATCAAGGCACATATGTAATTTTTTCTGTTGTTGCTATGCTGAGTTTACTGGGATCTGATGGATTATGAGACTATGTTCAGTTTGTGATAGAGTAATATATTTGGTTCTTATCATTTCTATTTTTGTTCTTAAGTAATTCTTGCATGTTCTCCGTTGTTGTTTATTCCTGTGGCCAAGTAGTAGGTAGTGACTCCAAGAGGGAACGTTAAGCTGGATTGTGGGTTCATGCCCCCTGATGACTAGCTTGAGTGACACAAACATGAGTCTAGGGGATGTGATGTTGCCACAAGGGGGAAAACAACGGTGCTTGTAACTGCGGTTGCAAGGATTGTTTACTTTACGCAAAGTTATTTTAATGCAGTTGTCTGTTGCTTTGGGTTTACACTTTGGGTGGGGCTCGCAACTTAATACATGCGAGATGTTCTGGATAGATATCTCAAGGTAGATGATTAGTAGTAGATGCAGTTGGATTTCGGTGTAGTTATTTTGGCGTACCGCCCATGCTTTTGAGCCTCTTCCTTTCTTTGTAGCATAGTTAGCATTGTGGTGCATTTTTAATCCTATCAATTGCCTAGCTGTGATTTGTTTACCTCGCATAGCAGTCTTATCATCTGGTTGGAGAGAGACATCACTAGTGAACATCACGGGACCCCGGTCCATATTCTCATCACTATTTACACGCTCAATTTATTTCCTGCTTTTACTTTCCAATAGGTATTATCCTTTATCCCTTGCATTTGATCCTTTGTAAACAACTAGACCGGAGAGATTGACAACCTCTTTGAACTTCGTTGGGAGCAAAGTTATTTGTGTCTGTGTGCAGATCCACGTCAACCGCTAAATTTCTAGCGCCGTTGTCACATACTTGCTGCTTTTGGAATCCTACGGGAGACAAATCATATCCTCTACATAGGGGAGATTTGCTGTTGTCCTACATCTCACCTTCCACTTGGGGTAACCAACAAAACGCGAGAAGCCATTATCATCTCTCGCACATCAAGCAAATTTCTGGTGCCGTTGCCGGGGACTCCAATCGACAAGATAGGGGAGTTGGACACTATCTTTTACCTTTTCTTTTTATTCTTGTCAGTTTACCTTTAAATTTTTGCTTTTTCTTTTGTGTCTTATATGAAAAACCATAAAAAATAGTTGCTACCTTTTGTCTTTGTCTGCCTACTGATGCTATCTTTACCATGGGTGTGGAACGACCCAAATATGGTAGGATGGACATGTTTCACTTGGATCGTCTTTGATCAATTTGTGCTAAGGAAGGGAAAATCTATCCGACTTGGTTGAGGGAAAATCATTGGATGAGAATACTCATTATACGCGGCACCACTTATCTCAGGAAGGGAAACACTTATGGGAGAAAATACAAACTTCTTATTGCTATGCTGAGTGTTTATGCCACATTTATGATTTTACTTGTTGTTCTAATATGGATCGCAAACACCTTCCCTTCCAATGTGAATTTAATAAAAATGAGATCTTATCTTCTTATGCTAAAGGTGTTTATGATGACTTTGATGTAGAAATGATTGAAGAGTTTGTTGCTTTTAAGGGTGCTTATGAGATTGCTTCTTTGATTGAATAGTATTACGATACTATTCACAAGTCTGAAAACTTTGCAGTTCTTTCTTATTGCTTTGAGAATTATGTTTGCAATGATTATATTGAGGTTTGTTTCCCAAGAAGAGGCTAACGATTGCTATGAGGAGGAATCCCATGATTCCGAGGACTCACTTGATACATCCCTTTCTGAAGATCTTGATACTTGCTTTGTTGATGGCCATGATGCCAATATGGATTATGCTTGCGAAGATGAACTTGCTATAGTTCCTTATGTTAAGCATCAAATTTTTGCTATTGCACCCATACTTGATTGTACTATTATCCTTTTGAAATCTCCAACTCATATTCCGGAGAATTTTGCTCTTATTAAGGCTCAATATGATGGGATGCATTTATCTTATGTTCCTAAAGACCGTGTTGAAAACTAAACACGTGTGCTTGTAGGACATGAACAACATGATTTATATGATAGTTTTATTCATGATGTTGTTCATGATACTACTGAAAATTATTTTGAGAGAGGGAAGTTTTGTTGTAGAAACTTCCATATTAGTAAAACTCCTCTCTTTATGTTGAAAGTTTTTTTTTGAAGCTTCTTTATGTTGAAAGTTTTGAAGTTGTTGTTTTTCCACCTTCCTATGCATGTCACTTTGTGCTTCTTTGATTGATTTTCTTACAAGATGACTTTGCATAGGAAGTGGGTTAGGCTTAAATGTGTTTCATATTTGCTTCTTGATGTTCTCTCTTGCTTCAAATCTTATTCTCTTGTGAGAGCATCTTTATAATCCATCATGCCTAGCTTAAAGGCGTAAAAGAAAGCGCTTGTTGGGAGGCAACCCAAGATGTTTTTATTTTTGTTTTTACTGGTCTTGATGATTGTTACTACTGTAGCAACATCATTGTATCTTTATATTCAATCTTTGTGCCAAGTTTAGCCTCCGATTGCAAGAAAGTTCAAAAGTTGTGACATGCTGTCCAGAAACCAGATTTTGTCCTTGGACGGAAAAATTAGCCTAAAATCATCAGATCATATTTTTTATCTGAATATTTTTCACAGCGTGCTCTATACAATTTTCTTTCGAGGGTCTGTTCTGAGTTTTTTTATTTGAGTTGCAGAAGTACCCCGAAAACATTATTAACTACCTGTTGTTCTGTTTTTCACAGATTCTGCCACATTTTGCCTTTCCTTAGTTTTTCAAACCTTAAGCTTGCTTTTTACTTGCAAAAACTTTTTGGCAATCTTGAGAGACAGTAGATCTTCAATAATATATTTATTTCCAATAGGGAAAATTATTTTATTAAGGGTACTAACCTCTCTAATCAGCTTATGATGAGTGATGTATGAAGGGAGTTTTCAAGTGTGCGAGGGAAGATGATGAAAGAAGATCCGGGAGTGTCAAACGCTCAAACATGGGGATTGTCGGGACCCGGGGTTAGCGTATGCAAGACTCGCTACAACACAATCATATGGAGAGCCGAGAAGGCCAAGGCCAAGCACCCACTTGTCTAAGCAGACAAGGCCAAGCACAGAACATTCTCGGAAAGCATCGAACGTGAGGAGCATTCCATTCAGGCCGGATGATCAACTGAGATGGGTCCTCATCGTCCGCACACAAGTCTAAATGATATGGGTGGTGAACTCCCATGCTCATAGACAAGTCGCATCAACCATACTATCGATTGTATTATAACCCTTACATATGCTTACTCCAGCCCGATCACTTAGTCGGGGTCTAGGGCGGGCTCGATCATACATCAAAGTGTGCACGTGACGGAGTCACGAACAATCGCATCTCGATGCCCCAAGCTGCGCACATCTAAGGGCCACTTGGTGTATAAAAGACCGCCAGCCAGATCACAACTAAGGTCTCGAAAACCCATACTAAGACATGCATGTTATAATCATACACGCAGCACAAATGTCTAGTATCAACAACAGGTATCATTGCAATCCTCTACAAAGTATACACCTTTATTAATAACTCTTACAGAGTGCACACAGAGATCACAAGTCTGTGATCCAACATTACATCAAACATGCGGAAGCAAAGTAGGTCTGAGTACAGACAAGTTTAAAAAATGGCTTAGAGAAGCCTTATCTATAAACAAGCCCTTCCACGAGGGACCAGTCGTCTGACTGGGACTACACTAGCTTGGTCTTTAGTCGTCAAGCTCGAGGAAGAATCCACCTTCGGGGTCATTGGGTTCATCTAAAACATAGAATAAGCAAACGTGAGTACAAAGTCGTAGTCAGCAATACTTACGTAGGAGCTATACTACTCATCCACATGTATCAAGGTAAAAAGGGGGTGGGGTTCATAAGCAGAAGTGCCATCTTTGACTTGGCTAGTCCTGAACTACGAGTACCAGACTTGAGATAAGAAGCGTACATGAGTCCACTACATGTCTCCAATCAATTACACTGCTATGGTGCCTTCCTCGACTTCCCCACGAGAAAGCACGCCATAGCACCCACGCTTATCTTGGCAAGTTTTATAAGTATCTAGTTCAAGTTGTCTAATAATCAAGCTAAGCTTTCCAAGTAGTCCCTTACCACGAAAGAAGCTATTCAAATAGTTTTGTTAACCCTGCAGGGGTGTACCGCTACACACACATGACCATCATTTACCTCCTTTGATCTCGACACCATTCAAGGGGTGTCAGCGAGGATGCTCACCACAACTGTTACCTCATAGCCGATCTAGTACAAGAAAGCCGCCTACCTGGGTTGGCTACCACTATCGTGAATCCGTCCATTTTACCGAAGTGGACCCAGATGATGTGTGCGTGATGCATAAGCCGGTCTCGGCTGAGCCGTTCTCTCACTTAGCAGCCAGGCCACAAACCTAACAGAACTCCGAACTACTGCGACATCTGGACATGGAAAGTGATGAGTTAGTAGGTTGAGAGGGGTCATTGAGCCCAATGTGTGGTTGTACTCTTCATCTTGGATCACCACACAAGAACTCGGACTTAGGGCGGTGTTCAAGGAGACAACCCACTGTGTACTCCTACACAGCCTCTCATCGTTCACCTTGTATTAGGGTAGATTCACCAACACATTTACACCATCATCGACATGATTGCTACCATCCCGACTCACAAAAGAGTAACCTCATTGTAACTCTAAGCATGCAATAAGCAGTAACAATTGCAGGGACCACATGATATCAATCAACTCCTACATTTGCTAGGATTGTGGTTTGCTTACTACTGTGACAAATGATAGGTCATGCAAAGGAATGGGTTCACCTATGCGGTAGAAACGTAGCATGGTAATCATCCTAAACAATGCATAAGCAAGACTGAGAGGGAAGTGGGATTTTATCGACATGATCAATGGGGGTTTGCTTGCTTTGCTGACGAGGTTCGCTATCGGGGTCTTCAACAAAGTGGGCAGTCTCCTGTTCCGGTTCCACTTCTATCGACAAACAACAATCAATGGGGGCAACATAAGTACAATGCACAAAAACATGGTTGAAGGTTGAAACTTGATGTACATGCTTCTAATGTGTGAGGGAATTCCATTTAAATGGAGTGTATTGCAAATGAATTGAAAATTCAAACTCCAATTTGAATTAAAATGAATTCCATATGCATGTTTTCTTCTGTTCCCCCATTTTAAAATGGTCAAACATGAAAATAAAGTGCATATTCAGAATCCTTGCATTTCTGATAATTTTACATATATTATATGTTTAATTTGGAGTTAAAATGAATTATTTATGAATTTCCAAAATTTAATTCATTTTCTGGATTTTCTGGAATTGATTTAATTAGAAAAGCTTTTACTGCATCAGCATGAGGTCATGCTGACGTCAGGGGGTCACTGACCACTGGGACCCACATGTCATTCTATGTTTTGTTAATTAAACAAGTTTAATTTGATTTAAACTAATCAGAGAGATTAGTCTAGCCTTGGGCCCACATGGAAGTGTCACTGGGGGGTGGGGCCAAGGTGATTAAGGCTGGGGTTAAGCTCTACTGGAGGGGGGTCGTCGCCGGCATCACTGTCGTCGCCGGAGACTCACCGGAGTTGCGAAAACAAGCACGACTTGGGAATTGCTTGGTACTGGCGTGTAGCTGGGGTCCTTCCGCGTCGAACGGTGGCATCAGGGGGTCATGGGGATCACCGAAGCGTCGCCGGCGTCGAGGTTGGCGGAGACAGAAGCACGGCGGGGTCGGGTTTGGGGTTCTAGTGCACGGCTTGAGCCAAAACTTGGCACGTTCGAAAGCTGGAGGAGCCAGGAGTCAAACGCGCGCACTGGGTCAACGCTAGGGGCACGAGAGCGGGCGCTAGCTCAACCGGGGCAACGAGCTTGCTCGTCTCTCATGGTGGATTCGGCTAGGAGGGGATTGAGGAGCTGCGAGGTTGGGGGTTCTGCTCACCAGGAGGTGGGGAGAATGATGGAGTAGGCGACAAGCTAAGGGAGGTCATGGTGGCGCCGGAATTTGAGGTGGATCCGCGATGGCCGGAGTGGAAGACGATGAAGCTCGCGTCGGCTACGCAGCACCTCGTGGCGATTCCTTCTGCGGCTCGGCGTAGACGACGATGGCGAAGACGATGGACACGATGGCGCGGCTCGGGGACGACGGTGGCCACGCGGGCTTCAAACCATGGCGACGGCGGCGTTCTGTTCTCCGCGGGGCTCAGCGAGAGAGAGGAGGATAGGCACTTGGGAGGGGGGAATGGACGCACGACGTCTCCAGGAGCTGCGAGGCGCGTCTAGGAGGCTCCAAAGGGGCAGGTGGCGGCTGGGAGAGCGGCGACGTGCTCGGCTAGCTCGGTGGCATTCCACCGAGCAGCTTGGAGGCGCGGGGTCGGGGAAGAAGACCCCTGTGCCCCTTTGGGCCGGCTGGGCTGGCTTCGCCCAGGCCAAAGTTTTCAGAATCGTAATTCAAGTCTTAGAATCTTACGACCTTACCATCCAAATTAGCCCCTCCGATCCTACGATTTTGCTCATAGAATCTTAGATTCTACGATTCTAGTAGTTAAGATTCTACGATTCACGATCCTACGAACGAAATTAAGATCTGATTCAGAATCTCGATTCTAACAACTTTGGCCCAGGCGATAGGTAAGGTTTTTCTATTTTCTGTTTAATCTTTCCTTTTTGTTTTTCTTTTCTGTAATTTTTTTTGCCTATTAAAATAAAATAGCTAGGCACTTTTATAAATGCTCAAAATTTATATATGGACTTACATGACCAGTAGCTAGTCATTCCCAACTTTTGAACATTTTTTAAATTCCAAATATTTGAATCTCAATTCAAATAGGGGTTTTTGATTAATTCCAAGGTCCTGTTTGAATATTTGAAAAATCCATGAGCATGGGGTTGGTCCCACGTCACTTGTTATGTGGTCACACTCATTTATAATACTTTTCAAAAATGCACAAGGAATTTTTGGAGCAACTTTATTTTTGGCCATTTGAATTAATTCATCTGGTTGGTGTTCCTTCTCCCATTTGACTCTGAATTTGAATTCCATTTGATTTTCTTTGATGAATGCAAGGTGACTTTGATCCTAGCACATTACCTAACAGAGGGTTCTGACAGGGATGCCCCCATGCATCCCCAATAAATATTCAAGGAGACTCAAGCGTCTAATCTTGGGGATGCCCCCCGTGCATCCCCTTCTCCATCAACAATCATCAGTTCGTCCTCCGTCTCACTATATTTTTATCACTTAATGGGTTATGTGCTATGCTTGGAGCGTCTCGCTCTTAGGTTTCCTTTTTAGTTTTCTTTAGCTTTTCTTGCTGTTCATAACAAGTTAGAAACCAGCTTACTTTGTGTGGGAGAGAAACACGCTCCACTTCAATTTAGAACACATCATAGGATTTTCATGCCTATCATTCTTCTGTTGTGTGTTCTTTATCTTTTCGTAGCTGCTGCCATGTTTAGCTCTTAGTTTTCATGTTTTCCAAGAGCTTTAGCTTTTGTTTAGTTTGTTGCTGGAACTCTCTTTAGTTTTCAGGTTTATCTTGTTAAGAGAGTTGGTTGTTGCACTGACTTGTGTCTTGTCTTGAAGTAGGTAATTGAGGTTGCTATTCAATTGTAGTAGTAACTTGCAATAGTTTTGAGGTATTGTTGTGAGTAATGTTTGACCTTTTGGTGGCAAGAGCTCTAGCCTATTAGTGATAGGTGTCGTATTTTGGGCAATCCGTGCTTATTTTCAAAACCTACAACAACTAGTTGAGAACTCTAGCTACTAGATGGATCACTAATCTTTGGAGGGACCGGATATTAGAGTAAACTCACGTACCATGAGTCGAGGATGCCCAAGGATAACCAAACCCCCATACACTCCTCGTCATGGTACTTGTCTCTTTGTGAACCTCCTTATTAGATTGACAGTTACCGATTATAAGTGCATGATTTCTTCGGACTAATGTAAGTATTGAAAGTTGACACTTCCACCTCCTCATATTTGCTAGCCTCTTCGGTACCGTGCATTGCCCTCTACTCACTCCGAGAGTTTGTGTCCTCCTCGCCGCTGCATCCAAACCCTTGGCATGATACACTATGGCATCATAAACCTCCTTATATCTTTCCTCAAAATATCCACCATACCTACCTATCAAGGCATTTCCATATCCTTTACGAGATATATTGCCATGCAACATCCACCTTCTCATGACTTGATCTTCATGGCATACATGTTCCTGCTACACTTGCAGAGGCATACATTTTCATACATCATGATAGCTACATCTTCTTTATGTTGAGTACCTTGTAAAGTGTGAAGATCTTCTATATCTTCTTGTAAAATAGAGTGTTGCCCTTAAGTGAGGAAAAGATCCCAAAGAGGACAAATTAAAAGATCCCAAAGAGAACAAATAAGAGTTAAATAGAAAGAGCCATTGAGGCCACCAAAAAAATACATAAAATACAAAAAAAATAGTAAAACGAAATAAAAAGAGAGAAAGCAGCAACACTACTATTGATTTCGAAAGATCCACATTCGTACTCCCCTCTATACCTTGTACTCCTTAGAGATGAGCATATATGCATATTGCTATGTCGGGACCTTCACACTATATAACTTGGCTTGCATATTCCAGGGATGGGGCTCCTCAAACGAGCTCTAGGTATTCTTGAGCGAGCAAGTTGGATGCACCCCCACTAGTTCCATTGGAGAGATTTTCTTAGCTCATATGTGCATCCGTTGCATGGCAATCCCTACTCCTCACATCATATCTATCATTTGGCCTTCTCTCGCCTATGATTGTCCTCACTGATGTGAGCCTTTCACACCCTTTTTGTCTTCCTCCTCCACCATATCTCTCTCTTTGCCATCCTAAGTGTCTGGGGACGGGTCAAGATAAGATTCCAAAGAAGACTAAGTGTGAAACTTTTGTAGATTGAGTTCTCAACAAAAAATATTTTTTCTCTCGTATTCCCACCTCCCCCTTCTTGCACGAAAACACCACCTGGAGATATTCGAGTCACGGACAGTGAGAGCTCTTGCACCTTTATGTTCTTATGTTTCTTGTTTCAATGCTAATTTAGACTCTTGCTTGTTATGACTTGAATTGAATTACATACCTTGATTTCTTTACTTTCAAAGTTATTATATGGTTGTTAGCATGTCACCACAGAAATTATGCTTGTTATCATTTACCTACACGAGGACGAGCAGTAATTAAGCTTGGGGATGTTGATACATCCCAAACATATCTATAATTTCTGCTTGCTCCATGCATGTTTTGTGTGATATTGCTATGATCTAGATACACTTTCATACACTTTTCATCATATTTGGACTAACTTATTAACTCAGTGCACCCCATTGTCAGTTATTTTTTTCTACTTTTTTTCTATTTCAGGTTTCCCCCATATTAAAAGTGCTCCAAAAATTCGGGAAAAATCAGATAAAAATCAGCGTCCCGTAAGCTTCCGGAAACACCTAGGTGGGGCTAGAGGGCCACCACCAGGGACCTAGGCGCCTGGTGGCGCGCCCTAGGGGGTGGCCGCGCCAGGTGGCCGCCTAGGCACCTAGTGGACCACTGGCTGCCCCTTCACCCATATATTCTCCATTACGGGATTCTTCCGAAGACAGAACCCTTTTTCGCGATCTCGTCTATGTTCCGCGGCCGCCGCGCTTCCAAGTTTGGGAGCGCTGGCAGACCTCTTCCCGGCACCCTACCGGAGGGAGGATTAACCTCCGGGAGCTTCCCCTCCACCATGGACGCTTCCCGGATGATCCGTGAGTAGTTTACCTTGGACCATGGGTCCGTGATCAGTAGATATGTGATGTTCTCATCCCCTATTGTTCTTCCTGGATTAGACCTTGTGAGCTTCCCTACATGATCGAGGAACATATGTAATTCTTTCTGTTGTTGTTATGCTGAGTTTTCTGGGATCTGATGGATTATGAGAATATGTTCAGTTTGTGATAGAGTAATATATATTTGGTTCTTATCTTTTATATTTTTGTTCTTTAGTAATTCTTGCATGTTCTCCGTTGCTGTTTATTGGTTTGGCCAAGTAGTAGGTACTGACTCCAAGAGGGAACGTTATGCTCGATTGTGGGTTCATGCCCCCTGATGACTAGCTTGAGTGACAGAAACATGAGTCTAGGGGATGTGCTGCTGCTACAAGGGGGAAAACTGTGCTTGTAAAGGCGGTTGCAAGGATTGTTTACTGTAAGCAAAGTTCTTTTAATGCAGTTGTCTGTTGCTTTAGGTTTACACTTTGGGTGGGGCTCGCAACTTAATACCAGCGAGATGTTCTGGATAGATATCTCAAGGTGGATGACTAGTAGAAGATGCAGTTGGATTCCGGTCTACTTATTTTGGCCTACCGCCCATGCTTTTGAGCCTCTTCCTTTCTTCGTAGCATAGTTAGCATTGCGGTGTGTTTTTAATCCGGTCAATTGCCCGGCTGTGATTTGTTTACCTCACATAGCAGTCTTATCGTCTTTTGGGAGAGAGACATCACTAGTGAACATCATGGGACCCCAGTCCATATTCTCATCACTGTTTACACGCTCAATTTATTTCCTGTTTTTACTTTCTAGTAGCTATTATCCTTTATACCTTGCGTTTGATCATTTGTAAATAACAAGACCGGGGAGATTGACAACCTCTCTGAACTTTATTGGGAGCAAATTTATTTGTATCTATGTGCAGGTCCACGTCAACCGCTAAATTTCTAGCACCGATGTCACCTACTTGCCGCTTTCGGAGTCCTACGGGAGACAAACCCTATCCTCTACATAGGGGAAACTTGATGTTATCCTACATCTCACCTTCCACTTGGGGTAACCAAGGAAGGGCGAGAAGACATTATCATCTCTCGCACATCATCGCCCAGCGCCCGTGGCCGCGTCACCGCCTCCACCGTGACCAACGGTCGTGCCAGGCCAAGAAACATGTCCTTGAGTCTCCCCGTACCCTACATCGTCATCCCGCATGCTCAATCGGGTCCATGGTGTAGCGAGGACGCCGCCCCCTTATTCTTCCTTGCGCCGACCGTCGTCGTCCTCGCCTAAATTCACCGCCCCCTGACCTCCCCGGCCTCGTGCACGCTCCCATCGGCCTCCCCTCAGTGAGCTGCGCCGATCCCTCCTCTCCTCTCCGCCAATTTCCGTGCCGTAGCACCTTGCCCGTTGGACCCGACGAGCCCATGAGCGCGGCCACCATGGCCAGGGCTCCGAGCCCTCCCGTCCGTGTACGCTACTGTCCGAGCGCCCCAACGCATGTGGCCAGGACCCACGCCCACAGGTCCCCTAGCCGTGGCCTGACCCCCCCCCCCCCGGCCCTGTGCGTGCATGTGGCCACATCCGTCCACGGCGGGCCAAGCCCCGGCCGCCGCCTGCCTGCGTGTGCCCACACCCCCGCACACCTGCCTCCTTGGTTGCGCACTGCGCACCTGCTGTTGGCCGCCCTCGCCACCGCCGCGGCTCCTCGGCTGCTGCCCTCGCAGCCGTGCTGGCACGCCGTCGGCGTGCTTGAGCAGCCCAGCCATGGGCACGTAGAGCCACTGCCTATGGGGTCGGCCCTGTTTTAATTAGAGGTTAATCCTTTATTAAGAAAATGACCCCCGTGGGTGTATTACATATGGGTCCCACTCCCTAACTAATTACTGTTATGTTTAACAAAGAGATAACCCCGTCGACCTTTGACATGTGACCCCAACCTCTTAACCAACAAAATTAGAACAAATAGAAAATTGTTGAATAAAATGTCTCAATGATAAGTGGCCCACCCTCTCCTAGTTAGTCTATTTAAATAGAGATAACACCTCTTGTGAATGACATGTGGGCCATGTGCTTTTTATATAGATAAATTGATTTATTAAATGCCACTATATGTGACACATGGGACCCACTGGTCAGTTGACCAGTCAAAGGTTCCAGCCTATGACATATGGGTCCCTGCTGTCAGTTGACTGGTCAAACATCCTTGTTCTGGATAATGTTGCTTTCATTATTAAAACAAATCCAGAAATTGCTATAAAATGAATAGAACTTTATAAATTGATATCTTTTAATCTGTATATTAGATGAAAAAACTTTATACATGAAAGTTTCTCAGAAAAATGCCACGGATAAGAATACATCACCCGTATAGCCACCACACACCTCTAACATACCGAACGTGGAACATTTCCCTCTGGTTCATCTGTCTGTCAGACGACCGGAGCCAGTAAAACTTTTTGGATGAAAATGTTCTGAAAATGAAAGCTGTTTAGAATGGATCAACGAGCACAGATACATTAACCAAATGTCTGTCAAATCTCCCTAACACTGCAGACATGGAACCTTCCCATCCAGATCATCTATCCGGTAATCACCCAGACCCGGAAACCATCCGGTTAAAATTCCCGTTTCGTCTGCAACGTGTACCACCGCGATAGTACACCCCTAGATTAACGTATTACCATGTATTGTATTTGTATTGCTATTATTTCCGTGTATTTACTGTTTCTTCCCCCCTTCTTCTCCGATGGACTCTGATACTGTCGCCGACGACACCGCTGTTGAGCACAACTACGTTGTCGACAACCGTACCCCTACTACCGAGATTCCAGGCAAGCAGAGGCATTCTCCTTCCCCAGATATCGCCTATCATTTCCGTCAATTTATTCCACTAGGCATTGCTGCTGCTATGTTACATTCCTATTCATTGCATAGCCTGTCATTGTCGCCCCTTGATGTCCCTTTCTTTACCCTATGATGCCTATTATTACTTATGCAATATTCAGCAGTTAGCCCTACGCTATGTTAGTCAACTAGGATTAGATAGCGGGCCATGATCGCTCTGGGGAGTGAACGCGGGTATAAATTATTATAACTGCAACAGGTACGGTAAATAGCAGATGCCCAAGGGCACCTACAACAGCGAGACTCTGCCGAGTCGCTTCAAGTTTAACTTACGAGTGGATGGACTCGCATTTCACTCTCTTCGCCGGATCGGTAGCGTAGCACCACCTGTAAGATACGAGGATATTCCTATTTAGTTCATTCCGCTAATGTCTCGGTCGAACCTCTTCAAGTGTACCATTGAGGGTGATTCCTCATGGTTTAACTTGATGGTAGGCATCTGAATCAACTGGTGTCCTTAAAGGTAAGTAGTCGGGTGACCCAACGGTGCCCGCGAGAGGTATTGTATCGGGACGGCAGGACATGCAGATACCATCGTGGGCCTGGTCCTTGCTCGTTGGCTCTGAGATACCAAACCACGAAAGTATAGCTCCTCCAGGAGCACACACGAGACAAGGTAAGGTGAAGGTTCACCTTGTTGGTAACCGCGAGCTTTGAAGGGACGACAGGGCAGGCACTGATGTACTGGTGGTCCTGGTTGTTGTTCGTTTCCGTTGTGTTGACAAGTCGGGCAACGATAACGGTTGTACGCGAGATAATAATACAACGACTAATTGTTCAGGTGGATTACTTGAGAGGATGGAAAGGCTTGTACGCACTACCTTCACGTGGGATTACGGTGTGGGCCCTCCGCGTTGTGGTCTCGTTCGAAAGCTCTGAAAGACGTCCAGTTTCAGCATTGTGGTTGGGTCGAATCGTGCTGCGGAACTGGATCCACTTGGCGCACAACGACCCGGAGTGCAAGGGGTAATGGCCCATGAAGCCCTTGCGCTTCGGACTATAGATCGACGGGGACCTCTCTGATGAGTCGTAGGATGGTTCTCGGCATGTCGGATAGCGTCGGTGGGGCATTACCTAACAAGGTGTACGTACACTCAAATCCAAACTGGGAGCAAGAACAGTAGATACACGATCTTCATGGAGGGAGCAAGAACAGTAGATACACGATCTTTAGTGTGGTTATTCTGGCTAGAAGAAATCCAAACTGGGAGCAAGAACTGTAATTGCATCAATATAGGTTTCTAGAATAAAACCTACAACAAACTCTATGGAACTGTCGGGTATGCCACCTAAAAATTCTTCTAAAAGGACAACCAAAATAGAAGGAAGGATTTTGCAAATGCATCAGATTATAAACAAAACTGGAATGACTCGGACAGCATAATGGCTGTAATTTTAAGAAATGTCTTTTCTTGCAATGTATAAACAACACTTACATAATAAGATGTAAGAAATCAGGAGTACAACAACTCTAGGAAACCGAACACAACTTTCCTATTGCTACAAGGAAGCAAACAACGAGATGTTCTAGTAATACATAGATGAGTCTAGTCCTATCTTCCCGTAGAACAAGATGAGGGTGACTCAGAACTTTGAACGATGAAGGTAAGGAGAAAAAAGAAGCCTTACGTTGTTCCCTTATATACCCAGAGTAACTATATAACTATAGAATGCTAGACTCGACATCGGCAAGGTTTGATAATCCTACAGACAGTCCAAGTCTGTTGGGACCCGGAATATGCGTATGTAATTCCAGTCACAACTCAATCATATGGAGAGCCGAGAGTCGTACCCACTTGTCTAAGTAGACAAGGCCAAGCACAGAACACTCTCGGAAAGCATCGTACATGAGGGGCATCCCATGTAGGCCGGATGATCAACTGAGATGGGTCCTCATCGCCCGCTCACAAGTCTAAATGATTATGGGTGGTGAAATCCCATACTCATAGACAAGTCGCCTCAACCATATTATCGATTGAATTATAACACTTACATAAACAGACTCCAGCCCGATCACTTAGCCGGGATCCCGGGCGGGCTCAATCATACAACAAAGTGTGCCACGTGACAGAGTCACGAGCAATCGCATCGCGGTGCCCCAAGCTGCGCACATCTAAGGGCCACTTGGTGTATAAAAGACCGCCGGCAAGAACAAAACTAAGCTATCGAACCCCACACTAAGACATGCATGTTATAACCACACACGCAACATACATGTCTAGTGTAAACAGCAGGTATTCATCACATCAACTCTACAAAGTATATCTTTATTGAATTACACATAGAGTACACAAAGATCATATGACTATGATCCATCATTACGTCAAACAACCGAAGCAAATTAGGTCTGAGTACAGACATGATTAACAAATGGCTTAGAGAAGCCTTGATCAACATACATGCCCTTCCACGAGGGACCAGACTGCTGTCTGGAACTATACTAGCTTAGTCAACGTCGAGCTTCAGGAAGTTGTCTCCATCGGGGTCTGGTTTCTCATCTAAAACATAGAATAAGAAAACGTGAGTACAAAGTCGTACTCAGCAAGACTTACATCAGAACTATACTACTGATGCTCAAGTTTCCATGTCAAGGGAGGTGGGGTTTCAACATGCAGAAGTGCCAGCTTTGACTTGGCTAGTCCTGTACTATGAGTACCAGACTTGAGGTAAGAAGCGTACACGATTCCACTACCAAGTCTCCAACCAATTACACCACTATGGATCCTTCCTCGACTTCCCCACGAGGAAGAACACCATAGCACTCACGCTTATCTTGAGAGTATTAGAGTATCCATTCAAGTTGTCTATGATCAAGTAAAGGTCTCCAAGTCGTCCATAACCGCGGACACAGCTATTCGAATAGTTTTGTTAACCCTTCAGGGGTGTACTTCTTCACATGCGTGTCATCACTTACCGCCCAGGAATCGTCATCCTTCAAGCGGATGTCGGACGAGGATAATCACCAAGGCACTTACCTCACATTACCTTCTCTAATCCAGGAGTCGACTATCTGAGTTGGTTACCGCTCGAGAGTCCGGTCGGTTCACGATACGGACCCAGACAATGCAGGCGACCGAGACGCCACCCTGGAAGATGGTTTTACTGCCTCACATGTCCACCCACATATCTAAATGATGCAACCTCTCATTCATTCTTTTTCTATGCATATGCCAAATGGAAAGCCCGAACTAGTGTGACTCCTGGACTTGATCGAGGGTGAGTTAATAGGCCAAACGGGGTCCCCATAAAACCCTACATGTGGTAGTAATCTTTTTCTTGGATCACAATACAAGAACTCGGGGCCTAGGGCAGTTTTCAACGAGACAACCCACTGTGTACCCCTACACAGCTTCTCATCATTCACCTTGTTTAAGTCTGTGAAACTGTGTGCTGATTCAGTATTGCAAGTAGATTTGCGAGTAAACGGTAGCCCGAATCGTGATGCGCCCAAAAGGAATTTTGTTCCCTATGATGTGCTCTAACTTTCGTCTTAGTGAATTGTTTGATTCGAGGTTGTTTAGATGTAGTTATTGTGTGCTTAATAGAGCTTCCCATGTTAACTGCTGCTAAACTGCTGAAACTGTTATTTTGTGTCAACTTCGGGTGACGGTTGCGTCGCAACCGTTCATCGGAATTGAGTGATTCTTGTTGCATCCTGTTAAGCATCATGTCCACTTCAGTTATATGCTTTCACTTGTCATTTTTCCTGCCGAATTTTTATTGTATCTTCACCCAAAGTAGCTACCATGCTGTTAGTGTGCTGCCGATAACGTAAGATGCAAACTTTGGTGCGTTGTATATTTTTAACCGTGCATCTTATTGAGCATTGCAATAAGTTATTTTGATCTATGCCATGTCTACCTCCATTATATGTATTGCATTTTCATGCTAGCATTCCTGGTCATAGTTATATTTTAGCTCCAAAGTTTCTATCCCACTGTTTTTGACAGCCACCTCTATTATTCACTAAGTCTGTAACTTTCCGAAGCCATGTTGCACGCTTAATATCTTTTGATATGTGATGCCTATGACCTTGATTCTTGTTTGTACCTGATCACGATTATGTCTACTTGATGCCCACATATTGCTATGTCATTTTGGTAAACATTTGCATATAGTTTTGCTCCTGTTTATACAACATGGAAATAACAGTTTTTGCCCTGTTTTCCTGATTTTCGCAAAGTCCTTGACCAACAATTTTTTATAGCTTCTTGTGTTGCTTATAACTAGTGAACCATGATGGCTATTTGCATGATTACTTTTGCCATGACTTGCCTGCCATGTCTACTACATTTCATATCATTTTGGTGCATGTTTGAATTCAGTAGCTAATTGTGCCATTGCTCTAAAGTGTGCTTCCGGATGTTAACAACATGTGTGCATAACTTGTTTTGCTTATATCTTTTTAACCGTAACTCCGTTTGGAGTGTTCTTTATATGTAGCTTGATTAGAATTTCATGACCTTTGTGTTTATGCCATTTTTTCTGTAGTTAGCAAACCTAAAATATGGTTTAGGGCAGAAAAGTACCAAATGATTTAATCATCGTGGGGTACTTAGTGTTATGCCATGTTTAGGGTGTTGCCTCACTTACAATGACTAGCATAGGTAGTTTATTTTATGCTTAAACTCTTTCCATGTTTGTGTGACATGCCATGCTTGGGTGAAATGCAATATTAACAACCTTTGCTCATGTTGTGTAGCTAAACAACTTGAACCATTCTAAATGTGCGGTATCGTCGTGTGTGACGAATACTCCACTTAACCTGTTAGTAACCACTCTGGACCATAGATGTGATACCGTAGTGCGTTGTCTCGTGTTGCCTTCTTGTTGATGCTTTCTCGTGATTGCTTCGTAGTAATAGATGGTTGCTCGTCGATTGCCTTTTCCAGTGTTTCCTTCTTGTGTGCTTCCGCGGGTACCTCTCGGAGACCATGCAAGCTGGTGATCGACTACACCTCTGGTTTCTTCTTCTCATCAGGTAAGGGGGAGCATTTATCATGCTTATAACTTTCATCTCACTTGCGCCTAGGTGTAGGATAAAATGATTGCTTGATCCTACCACTTCATATTCATTCCTCTCAAATGAACCCAAACAGCCATGTCCTCCACATCCCAGCAAACCTTTTTCAGCTATGTTACTATTGCTTGCTGCTCAGCCAGTGCTTAGTATGCATGCTAGGATGCTGCCAACTGTTATCCTGTTACTCCATGGATTGGGCTATCACATTATTATATTGTTGTGGATGATATGATTATTATAATGTTGACTATACTCGACGAAGGATGGAAGGTCTAGGCTATCCCGCCCCGAGGCTTTGTTCCATTCGAGTCACCTAGGACCCGAGTTCCGGGTATTGTGTCTCTTGACGAGCGTGCCTAACCGCATGTGCGATTCTATGGGGTCCCCTCTTCTTACCTACCTAGATCCAAACAATTATAGTGGTGGCCCAAGCTGATTTACCATTTGCAAACGTGTGTGTGCGAGTTGACCGGCCTCACAGTTTTCGAAACAACCCGGACCAGTGGGGGCAGTGTTTCCCATTGGTCCAACTTGACCGGCTGAGGACCCGGGCTCAGTTGAGAAGATACGGATAATCCAAACCTGGAGTCATACGGTAGAGACCAGATCGAGAGTGCGGCCGGCTCTTGAGATGGATGTCGACTCACCGGGGGCCACCCGGAATTGTGCGTTGATAGTTAGAGGGATTATGACGTGTGGACTCTCGGAACAACTCTTCAATGAGTGTCTTTAATGGGCCCGACTAAGAGAACTAACGTACATGGGGAGCTTATAATGGGCAGTTGGTACACCCCTGCAGGGTTAAATCTTTTCGAGAAACCGTATCCACGGTTATGGACGACTTGAGACCTACTCCTTGCTCATAGACAACAACAACTGAGATAATCTTAATAAACTTGATGAACGTTTGTGTGCCTTGACTGCTTCTTCTTCGTCGGGATGCGAAGGGGAGGACAAGGATAGGATAGGTGTTATGTTTGCGTAAGTAGATGATAGCAGACTTGTTGGAGGCGATTCCTCATCGAATGCTTGGCTTCTCATCTTACTCTAAAATTAGATTGTTAGCCTCTTTATATATTGCTAGTACGACTGCAACCTCAACGACTACCCCCCATCTTACCGGGAGAAGTTAGTTACAAGACTTGTTGATATAGCTCACCCCTTATTTTATCTTTTACGCACGTTATGCAAATGACATTGGACTACAGAGGAGCTCGACGACCCTTCTTCTGGACGCCTTCACGAAGACTCGACGACGACTAGTTAGGTGGATCGCCGGCGGAGAGCCTGGACCCGTGTGGATGTGGGAATGGTGTGTTTTACCTTTGCCACATGCATTTGATTGTAGTCTGTACTCAGACATGTATCTTCCGCTGATGTATTGTATTAAGGCAGTTGTATGCCGATTGTATGAGATGTTGTATCCTGGTAGCTGTAATATTGTGATATCATGTTGGAAATCCGGGGCATATGGCATCGTCATATGTCGCGGCGGGACCGATATGTGCTTCGTCCCCAGATCTGGATGGAAATATCTAGATCTGGAACAGTACCGCATATCGGGCCTTACATACACTCTGCTCTACACATGATGGTTTGGCACAAGCTCTTTATGAGTCCCTCATAAACAGAATGGGCCAATCAAAAGGGATCCAGATGGGTTTGCCACATTTGTTGATTCCTGTTGAGGGGCTTGATGAGCTGACCAGGCCTTTTGAAAAGGATGAGATGGATGATGTTGTCAAGCACATGCCTATTGATAAAGATCCTGGACCTGATGGGTTCAATGGATTGTTCCTCAAAAGGTGCTGGCCAATCATAAGTGGGGATTTTTATGAATTGGCTTCTTCTTTTCACAATGGAGAGACCAGATTGCAGAACTTAAATGGATCCTTCATCACTTTGATTCCTAAGAAACCAAATCCAGAACTGGTTAATGATCATAGACCCACCTAATTGACCAGTGTAGGGCTCAAGTTCCTCACAAAAATGGGGGCTAACAGACTGCAGAAGGACATCATGAGATGTATTCACAAAAATCAATATGGATTCATTTAGTCAAGGACCATCCATGACTGTCTTGCATGGAATTTTGAATATCTTCATCAGTGCCACCAATCTAAAAGACCCCTGGTTTTGCTAAAGTTGGATTTTGAGAAGGCCTTTGACTCTATTGAGCACCAGGCAATCTTGATGATCTTGAAGTGTAAAGGTTTTAGCGATAAATGGATAAGTTGGGTTCAATACCTTCTAAATTATGGTTCATCTGTTGTCTTTCTCAATGGAATCCCTGGGAAAAAGTTTAAATGCAGGAGAGGTGTTAGGAAAGGAGATCCACTCTCTCCTTTGCTTTTTGTTCTATCTGCTGATATGCTACAGTCTGTGGTGAACAAGCTCTTGAATGAAGGCAGCATTCATCTTCCTGTTCCACGTCATGATGTGAATTTTCCAATTGTTCATTATGCAGATGACATTGTGCTAATTATGGAAGCTGAACCTATCCATCTATCTGCACTTAAGGAATCCCTGGAAAATTTCTCTGCTTCTATTGGTCTAGATATCAATTATCGCAAGTCTTGCATGATCCCTATCAACATCCCAGATCATAGGTTCGTTGAGCTTGCACATGGGTTTGGGTGTAAAGTTGGGACATTTCCCTTCACATATCTGGGACTACCTATTGGTACCACTAGACCCAAAATGGTTGATTTCATGCCCCTAGTGGACTACATGGAAATGAGGCTCACTGCTAGTTCACAGTTTCTTGCTCAAGATGGCAGGTTGCAACTTCTGCATTCAGTTATATCCTCCATGCCCATTTATTTCATGTGCTCCCTCCACATTCCACCAGGCATCATAAAGCAGCTTGAGAGAATACAAAGGCAGTGCTTATGGAGAAAGCAGGGACAGGAATATGGGCACTCTCTGGATGCCTAGGACTTAATTTGCAGGCCAAAACAGAAAGGGGGATTGGGCATTCTGAATCCTAGTTTGCACAATGAAGCATTGCTCATGAAACACTTGGATAAATTTTACAACAAGGAGCAAGTGCCATGGGTGTAGTTGATTTGGGACTCTTATTATTATAATAGAGTCCCACATGCTACTGACCTATGTGGGTCCTTTTGGTGGAAGGATGTCAGCAAATTAATGGATAAATTTAGAGCATGCTCTTTCATTAATCCAGGATCTGGAGATACAGTTCTGTTATGGTTTGATAACTGGAGTTTGGACACCATGATTGCTACATTCCAACAGAGCTTCAGTCGTCTGTTTTCATATGCTAAAGATACCAATGTGTCCCTTCTGGAGTTCAGCTCAACTCAGGAGATTAGCACTTTGTTTAATCTTCCTCTATCTCTTCAAGCATATACTGAGCTCACCAAGCAGCAGGAGCTGCTGGCCATGATACCTGAATCTGGGACCAATGACATCTGATATTTGAGGGGTAAGCACAAGGAAATGACCAGATACTCAGCTAAACAGTACTTTGTTTTGGTACATGCTCCAATTCAACACAACAAACTGTTAAACGAGATTGGAAATCTTGTTGCACACTGAAAATTAAAGTGTTTGCTTGGCTGGTGATCATGGATCGAATCAACACAAAAGATATGCTGCAGAGAAGACACTGGAATATAGAGGATGGCCCCAATTGTGTCCTCTGTCAGGCTCACTGCTTAGAGGACAAAAATCATCTGTTCTTATCCTGCAACTTCAGTTGCATGGTATGGAATTACCTTCAGATTGAGTGGTTACCTGGAGATGACATGATGTAGATTGCACAGCAGGACAGGAGAGCTTTCAATAAACCATTCTTTGCAGAGATTGTGTTCACAACATGGTGGCACATTTGGCTACTGAGGAATGCTAGAATCTTCAAACATGAGAGGTCGTACTTTGCAAGATGGGAATGTGGTTTTGTACATGATCTCACTCTTCTTTCTCATAGGATTAAGCCTAGGTTTAAGGAGGAACTTCTGAGATGGATAGATTACCTCCCACCCTAAATGGGATTTTTTGGACCTGTTTTGACTTTCTAGCTGGTTTTCAACCCCTTGTAGAAAAGTTTGTAATTCTGTATATATACTCCTTTTAATAAAATTTTGTGGGGTCTCACACCCTATAGTTCACAGGTTCAAAAAAAATAGGTGTTTACATTGAGGTCTATCACTCCTTTGTGGAGAGTCATGTATCCGTGAGTGTGGAGTCGTCTATGATGGATTATTAATGAGAATTCTATTGGTTCCTTCGCTGCACTCGGTATTCTCTTCACGCAATCGACTTTATATGATGATTCTTATGAGGAGTATTGACCTTATATCAGGTATGGCTTTGAAAACTCTATTTAAATTTTGGCAAACATAGCTTTGGTCGTGACAACATGCATGTTTTTCTCAAGTAGCAACATAGCCAAAACCTTTATGTTATTATGCTTGAAGTGTTATGTTGACATGGCAGACAAATTTATGTGTTATGCTCAACTTAATGTTTATGCTTTATATGCTTTGCATCTACGTCATCATCAATTGTCTGTCCTCTTAAAGCCTTTGCTAGCCAAACTCTTTGCCGAGCAGATTTCTGCTTGTGCATCCATACCTTGGAACCAATATCTTCCATATGAGTCCACCATACCTTCCTATTTGTGGTATCTCACTACCACTCCTAAAAGTATAGAATTTATGTGTTATCCTTAAATGTTCAAAATCTTCTGTTTTGTGCCTCTTGTTTATCTCATGAGGAAGTAGTAGGTAATTCATGATCTTCTTAAGTTGGACAAGTTTTAGCCCGGGATTGCAAGTCTAATCTGCAAACCCCTAATACGAGGAGGAACTGGCATGAGTGCGCCCAACTCGTAAGATAATACAACAAACAAACCCTCCTTCACGCTTGGTCTATGAGAAATCACAAACTTTGGCAGTGATAACAAAGGATACTAAGGGGATGTGATCGTCCCCACTTGGGAGCCATTCCTCGAAACTTGTCCATCTTGAGAAGTAATTGAGCTATCTATTAGAATTCGTTGACAAACTATGCACCTCCCAAAATTTGTTTTCATTATGTTTGATTTAAGGATAGCACATGAGTTTTCCCTACTTGCCTATAACAAGGCATGTCTTTTACCCTTATGTTCAGTCAGTTTTTCCTACTTCCTTCTATTCTTAAAAGAGAACAGACATTTGATGTTCATGAGGATTCATTCATATAATGTTGCATTAAGTTTTTCCATTCCACATCCTCGTTCACATTATCATTTGATAAGTAAGTTGTTTGTGAAAGTTTATGCCAAGCAAGCATCTTCCTTTGTGTTAGCATTTTCACTTCTTGACTAATAACATGTTCTTTCAACATCTTCAAATTGTTTCATTATAAAGTGAAAGAGCAAAAGTAAAAGTTATTAGTTGTCCTCTGACCAAGGACATGTTTGTCATAGTTTGTTGAGTTTCCTTAGCCCTACTTTTCATTATAATTGTTACTACTTTCTCGTAAGGGCCTTATGAGTTGAGGTTGCTGTCGAGGATGCTTGAGTTTGGTGAGGAAATCATGATGCTTTTTGTCCCTATTCTATTTATCGACACTTCACTCTCTAAACTTGTGGACATGTTTACCAAGCTCAGTACTCGCTTGGGGACAAACGAGGTCTAAGATTGGGGGAGTTGATACATCCAAAATGCATCACTATTTTATATCGTAATTCACCCCTATTCATTGATATATTTCATGTTATGATGCTATTGTTATGTTGTTTTGGCTTGTTTTACATAGTTTGCAACTTTCCGATGCCGAAGAAGCAGACACGGGATTCAGAGGTAAAAAAGTGGACACAGAGTTGGTGAATCAGAAGACCTCCGAATAACCTGAAAATTGACGGAGGTTATTTTCCAGGAAATTGACGGAGGCATGCAAAACGAGAGCCAGCGTGGGCCACCAGGTTCCCAGGCGTCCTGGTGGCGCGGCACCCCTGGTGACCACGCCGGGTGGCCACCTGGACACTTGGGGCCACCCCGGCCTATTTATTTTCCGTCACCCGGAAACCCTCTTTTATCACTGCCGCTCTGTGGCATAATCCTACAGAGAAGAAAAGACAGAGAAGAAAAGGAGGAGTTTCGCGATTTCCGATGCTGCTCCGTGGCCTAATCCTATAGAGAAGAAAAGACATATTCGGCGGGCAGATTCCGCCGGGGAGAACACCTCTCAGAAGGGGAGATCATCGCCATCGTCATCACCATTGTCATGGGCATCATCGAGATCATCATCAACATCATCCCCAACATCAGCCCCAACATCAGCACCATCTCCACCACCATCCTATCTCATCTCACAATTGTAACTTGTGTTGTAATCCGTAATATCAATCCTCTCTACTCTACCGGTGTTGATTACTACTTTGTGGTGAATGCTATTGAGTTTTGTTGGAGAAATATTATTATGTCCAGATTGTTTATCATCTATTTATCACCACTGATCATGATCTGTTTTATGTCTTGTGAGTAGTTACTTTAGTTCTTGAGGACATGGGAGAAGTCTAGTTGTTAGTAGTCATATGATGTTGAAGTAATATGTGTTGTTTGATATTTAAGTTGTGTTGTTATTTTCCTAGTGGTGTTGTGTGAGTCGAACACACAACACTTTTCCCTTCTAAGGACCTAGGGGAATGCATTGTGTACAAAGAATGCTTATGGTGGGTTGTCGGAGTGACAGAAACCTGAACCCAAGTTTGCACGCTTTTCCATAAGGTAATAATGGGTCCTTGATCGTATTGTGGTGGTTAGGCGTATGCCTTAACTTCTACCTTGTATTTGCGGATGCTTGCAAGGTGTTTCATCATAAGAGTGCACTTATCTTAGTCTAGAAGGTGTGCTAGCATAGATCTACCCACTCAACACTTACCAACACAAAACATAGTATCGATACGGAATATGGCAAAAGCACGTGACTACCTCTTTCGTGTGTCCTCTAGAACGCTTTAGCCTTTATAAGTTCAGTTGCTAGGCTTATTATTTGCTCAAAAGGATTGGGGCACTTGTTACTCCTCAGTGCCTTTTACTATGCTTGCTTTTATCTTCTCGTTGCTTATACCGAAAAACCCCTAAAAAGCTATCTTTAGGTGGTTGCAGTTATTTCTTTACCAAAGTCACTTATCAATACCTTCTGCTCCTCGTTGGGTTCGACACTCTAATTTATCGAAAACGCTACAATCGATCCCCTACAGTTGAGGGTCATCATCCACCCCCCTCCCACGCGGCCAGGTGGCGTGGCCCCACCCCTGGCCGCGCCACCAGGGCCCCTGGGAGGTGGAGACACCCCCTGGTGCCCCCTTCGGCCTATATTACCTCCACGTCCCGAAAACCCTCAGAGAGACCCCCGAATCGCGAATATCCTCTCTGTTCCACCGCCGCCATGCTTCCAAGATCGGGAGCACCAGTAGACCTCTTCCCTGCACCCTGCCAGAGGGAGGATTGTCCTCCGGGAGCTTCTCCACCACTATGGATGCTTCGTGGATGTGCCGTCAGTAGTCCCCCTTGGACCATGGGTCCATGACCAGTAGCTATGTGATGTTTTCTCTCCAATCTTGTGCTTGAATTCTTAGTCCTTATGAGCTTCCCTACATGATCAAGGCTCCTATGTAATTTTCCTGCTGTTATTATGTTGTGTTTGCTGGGATAAGATGGATTATGAGATTATGTTCAGATCGTGATGAGTTATATATTTGGGTTACCTTTTATAAATTGTTCTTGAGTAATTCTTGCATGTTCTCCGTTACTTTTTATTTCTTTGTCCAAGTAGTAGATAGTAACTCCAAGAGGGAGCGTTTACGCTTAATTGTTGGTTCATGCCCCCCGATGTCTAGCTTGAGCGACAGAAACATGAGACTAGGGGATGCGTTGTTTCCACTAGGGAGAAAACAACGGTGCTTGTAACCACGGTTGCAAGGATTTTTTACCTTTGGCAAAGTTTGTTAATGCAGTTGTCTGTTGCTTTGAGTTTACACTTTGGGTGGGGCTCGCAACTTAATACCAGCGAGATGTTCTGGATAGATATCTCAAGGTGGATGATTACTGAGTAGATACAGATGGATTTCGGTCTACTTGTCTTGGTGTACTGCCCATACTTTTGAGCCTCTAGCTTTCCAGTAGCATAATTAGCATTGCGGTGCGTTTATAATTATGTCAATTGCCCAGCTGTAATTTGTTTACCCAGCTAGCTATTTTATCATCTTTTGGGAGAGAGACATCACTAGTGAACATCATGGGACCCCGGTCCATATTTCCACCACTGTTTACACCTCCACTTTACTTCTCGCTTTTACTTTCCGTTGCAACTATCACTATGATTATCTTCTTGTCTTTGACCCTTTGTAAACAATAAGGCCAGAGGGATTGACAACCCCTCTATACTCGTTGGGGGCAAAGTTACTTTTTGTGTGTGCAGGTCCAGGTTAAGAGAGCAATATCATTCAAACGACGCGTTGCTCGCTTCACCACCTACTTGTCGACCTCAGAGTCCTACTGGACGGACTTAAACCTTGGCATCTTTTCCAAGGGAAATTTGTTGCTAGGCTACATCCAACCTTCCACTTGGGGTAACCAACCAGAAGCACCAACTCGCGCGCTATCAGTAAGGCATCCTCTCAATTTCTTCGATCTTCGCCTTGTCCACTTCGATTCCCCTCTCCGAAATCTTGTGTCCAAGAACAATTCCCTCATTGACCATGAAGTGGAACTTCTTCCAATTGAGTAGAAAATTCAACTCCTCACATCTCTGCAAACTTTATTAATATTGTGGAGACAATGGTCAAAGGAGGTTCCATAGACGGAGAAATCTTCCATGAAAATCTCCACAATTTCCTCACAGAAACCATGAAAGATAGTAGACATAAACCTTTGAAAAGTAGCAGGAGCATTGCATAAACCAAAAGGCATACATTTATAAGCATACGTACCGTAAGGACAAGTAAAGTGGTCTTCTTTTGATCAGCAGTGTTAACATGAATTTGAGAGAAGCCGGAATACCCATCAAGATAACAAAAGTGAGTGTTTTTGGATAACCTTTCTAGCATTTTGTCGATGAAAGGAAGCGAGTAGTGGTCCTTCCTAGTTGCCTTGTTCCTTCCTGTATTCAATACACATTCTATATCCAATAACAATTCTTCGAGGTATTAGTTCATTCTTATCATTAGGAACTACAATCATAACTCCTTTCTGTAACATCCCAAAATTTTCCAAATTTTGGAATGTTAATAAATAAATTATAATAAGGATTTTTTGCTTGATATGTTTGATTTTCACTAGGATCTGAAACTTTTGGAGCTTAAATGAATATTAAAATGAGGGAATAAAAGGACTTTCCCTAATATTCGTTGATTGGTGTTTTGGAATTTATTATTTAAAACAAATCCACCAAATTAAAAGGAGAGAAGGTAATATGACTCCTTCAATATGTTAATAGATTTAGAAAATGTTTTCAATATTACTTTGGTTTTATCTGGAGTTTAAATATATTTTGGTAATTATTTATAACACTATATCAATTTTAGGGAATATTTATAAAGCCTAAAATAATATTATAGTAAATTCATTTTATTTTGGGTTGAGAATAATTTTGTGTGTGTGGTATGTTATTAGAAATAATTTTCAGTATACTTTGGTGATTTTAGGAACCTCCTTTCGGCGGCGCCTCTCTTTACCTTCTTTTTTCCTCAAGCCAAGACGCCGCCGCCGAGTTTAGTGCATCTCCGACGTCTCTGTTTGCACCTCTTGAACCTGCACTCAGCTTCTCACCCGATTGACAAGGTTTCGTGTTTAGTTCGCAACTTCACGCGTCGCCGGAGTTCACCGGGAGCACCGGGTTCACGCCATTGCCGCGGTCAAACTAAAACCCGGCAACCACTTCCGACAGTACCATCGCGGTCCACTCGGTATGGCTCACACGTTAGACATCTTTTCTCCACCGGATAGTCACCGGATC
Organism: Bromus sterilis; assembly: GCA_950022295.1. Taxonomy (NCBI): domain Eukaryota; kingdom Viridiplantae; phylum Streptophyta; class Magnoliopsida; order Poales; family Poaceae; genus Bromus; species Bromus sterilis. Next base: position 147,900,100 of record OX465596.1, on the reverse strand, counting down.
CGTCGCAATCCTCATCGGAAGGTGCAATGTGTTCTAGTTCAGTTATGTCTCCTTCCTGTACATAGTGTGCTCTTCGATTTGTTTTTTTCCTTGTAGCATGACAATGCAGTGGAACTGGGTCTGGTTGAAGTCAAGGAATTGCTCCTCAACGGTGTACTCAGGGTACCACCGATATCCCACATAGGACATCATCTCGATCAACGTGGCGGGATGGCCACGCACACCGAGGCACCTGGTCAAACGAACAATCTGCCGAGGGGGAAGATCTGCCATCTGAAACAGAAAGAAGGAGTTTGCAAATGCATCAGATTATGAGATAAACCTGGAAAGACTCGGACAGCATAACGGCTGCAATTGTAAGAAAAGACAATTTCTTACAACATAACCATTCTAACAAACCGATCACAACTTTCCTATGGCTATAAGGAAGCAAACAACGAGATGTTCTAATTAGACAGAGGAGAGCCTAGTCCTATCTTCCTGAATAAGATGAGGGTGACTCAGAACTCAGAATGAAGGGGGTAAGGAGAAAAAAGAAGCCTTACGTTGTTCCCTTATATACCCAGAGTAACTATATAACTATAGCAAGCTAGACTCGACTTCGGCCAAGGCTGCTAGTCCTACAGTCAGTCCTGCTCTGATACCAAGTCTATCGGGACCCGGGGTTAGCGTATGCAAGTCTAGTTAAGACATAGTCGACTTCGGCATAGACTCGACTTCGGCCAAGGCTGCTAGTCCTACAGTCAGTCCTGCAAGAACCGTACCCACTTGTCAAAGCAGACAAGGCCAAGCACAGAACGTTCTCGGAGAGCATCGTACGTGAGGGGTATCCCATCCAGGCCGGATGATCAACTGAGATGGGTCCTCATCGTCCGCACACAAGTCTAATGATATGGGTGGTGAACTCCCATATTCAAAGACAAGTCGCCTCAACCATACTATCGACTATCTCATAACTCTTACATAGACTTACTCCAGCCCGATCACTTAGTCGGGGTCTAGGGCGGGCTCGATCATACCACAAAGTGTGTACGAGACGGAGTCTCGAGCAATCGCATCGCGATGCCCCAAGCTGCGCACATCTAAGGGCCACTTGGTGTATGAAAGACCGCCAGCCAGATCACAACTAAGATCTCGAAAACCCATACAAAGACATGCATGTTATAACCATACACGCTGCACACATGCCTTGTATGAACAGTAGGTATCATTGCAATTCTCTACAAAGTATACAATTTTATTGATAACTCTTATAGAGTGCACACAGAGATCACAAACATGTGATCCAACATTACAAAACAAGCGGAACCAAATTATGTCTGAGTACAGACAAGTTTAACAAATGGCTTAAGAAGCCTTATTTAAACACATGCCCTCCACGAGGGAACCATTCGTCTGACTGGGACTAGACTAGCTTGATCTTCAGTCGTCCAGCTCGATGAAGAAGCCACCTTCGGGGTCAGTGGGTTCATCTAAAACATAGATTAAGCAAACGTGAGTACAAAGTCGTACTCAGCAAGACTTACATAGGAGCTATACTACTCATGCACATGTATCAAGGTAAAGGGAGGTGGGGTTTCACTTGCAGAAATGCCAGCTCTGACTTGGATAGTCCTGAACTACGAGCACCAGACTTGAGGTAAGAAGCGTACACGAGTCCACTACTTTCCCCAACCAATTACACCACTATGGTGCCTTCCTCGACTTCCCACGAGAAAGCACGCCATAGCAATCACACTTATCTTGGTGTGTTTTAGAAGTATCCAGTTCAAGTTATCTCATAATCAAGCTAAGCTTTCCAAGCAGTCCATAACCGCGGACGCGGCTATTCGAATAGTTTTGTTAACCCTGCAGGGGTGTACCGCTACACACACATGATCATCTGTTACCGCCTTTGTACTCGACACCGTTCAAGAAGTGTCGGCGAGGATGCTCACCACAACTGTTACCTCATAGCCGATCTAGTCCGAGAAAGCCGCCTACTTGGGTTCGTTACCACTATCGTGAACCCGACCGGTTTACCGAAGTGGACCCAAGTGATGTGTGCGTGGTGCATAAGCCGGTCTCGGGTGAGCCGTTCTCTCACTTAGCATCCAGGCCACAGACCTACCAGAACTCCGAACTATTGCGACATCTGGACATCGAAAGTGATGAGTTAATAAGTTGAGAGGGGTCAGTGAGCCCAATGTGTGGTTGTACTCTTCATCTTGGATCACCACACAAGAACTCGGACTTAGGGCGGTGTTCAACGAGACAACCCACCGTGTACTCCTACACAGCCTCTCATCGTTCACCTTGTATTAGGGTAGATTCACCAACACTTTTCTACCATCATCAACATGATCACTACCATCCCGACTCACATCACAGTATCAACATTGTATCACTCTAAGCATGCAATAAGCAGTAACAATTGCAGGGGCCACATGATATCATTCAACTCCTACATTTGCTAGGATTGTGGTTTGCTTACTACTGTGACAAATGATAGGTCATGCAAAGGAATGGCTTCATCTATGCGGTAGAAACGTAACATGGTAATCATCCTAAACAATGCATAAGTGAGACATGAGAGGGAATTGGGATTTTATCGACATGATCAAAGGGGGTTTGCTTGCCTTGCTGACGAGGTTCGGGTTCGGGGTCTTCAACGAAGGGGGCAGCCTCCTGCTCCGGTTCCACCTCTACTCGACAAACAACAAACAAGGTAGCAAAGTAAATACAATGCACAATCACATGATGGAAGTTTGAATCTTGATGTATAGGCTTTGATGTGTGAGGCAATTCCATTTAAATGGAGTATATTGCAAATTGAATTGCAAATTCAAACTCCAATTTTAATTCAAACTTGACCAAGTTACATGTGACATTGTTTGATCATTTTGGACCTTTTGGAAATGTGTATGATATGCCTCTGAAGTGTGGTTGAAATATAGCTTAATTCCATGGTTCAAGTTGCAAAATCATTTGAATTGAATTTGAATTAATTCCAAATAAATCAAATGAAATATGCTACTGGTCCCATTTTAAAATCAACTCAAACATAGTTGAAAGTTGGATTTTTGGATAGCTTATTTTCTCCTGATCATTTTTCATATATTATTTGTCCAATTTGGAGTTGATATGAATTTTCTATGAATTTCCAAAGTTTCAGCCTTTTCTGGATTTTCTGGATTTATAAAATCATTTATCCGAATTACTGCGTCAGGCTAGCTCAAGGGTGATGTCAGGGGGGGGTGCTGACGTGTGGGGTCCAGTGGTCAGCCACTGGGTTAATTAACCCGGCTGGTTTAACTTAACCAGTGGGGATTAAGGGGCCAGGGCCCACTGTTAGTGACACCAGGGGGTGTTTAGCGCGGGGTTAATGTCTAACCCACAGGCGGCCTGACGCCGGTGGCCTGGCTACGGCGGCGCCCTTGCCGGAATCGGCTAGAGGCCACAGGAGAGGAAGAGGAGACCACCAACGGGTGCAGCGTCGTCGTCCGCGTCGAGAGGAAGCATCAGGGGGTCACGGGAAGGTCGGGATGGACGGCGGCGACTACTCCGGCGGAAACAGAGAACCGGCGAGGTCGTAATCGAGGCTAGGGGGCACGGATTTAGCTGGGACTTGGCGCATTCGAACGCTAGTGCACGCAGGAGCCAAACGCATGCACTAGGGCATCAACAGAGGCACGAGAGCGAGCTCTAGCTCGACCATGGCGGCGAGCTTGCTCGGCTCCCATGGTGGATCCGGCTACAGCCGCGGGGAAGGTTCGGGTCAAGAGGGGTTTTGCGCGGTAGCTCACCCTGAGTCGAAGGGAAGCGACGGCTTGCTCGGGGAGGCTCCAACCGTGGCGAATCGACGACGGCGAGCTCGCGGGTCCGGCGAGAGGTTGAAGGCGATGGCGTCGGCTCGGGGAGGAATTAAGGATCCAGCTTCTGCGTGAAGACGAAGTCGATGACGAGGAGCACGGTGGACTTGACGGCTTGAGTTCTAGGGCACGGTGGCCACGTCGTCCACGGTGGTGCGCTCCAGTGAAGCTTCGGGTGACGACGAATTCGAGCGTAGGAGGAGGGGGAAGAAGCTCTGGAGGGGGGAAACGGACGTGGCGTGCTCCAGGGAGTCTCTAGGCGCGAGAAGAGGGCACGGGGAGGCCTGGAAGGTCCTCGGCGGCGACGTGGCGTCCACGGCTGGCTCGGTGGCATTCCACCGAGTAGCTTGGAGGCGCGGGATCGGGGAAGAAGACCCCGCTGCCCCTTTGGGCCGGGTGGGCTGGATGGGCCGGCTTCGCCTGGGCGTCTGGTAAGTCTTTCTGATTCCTTTTCTGTTTTTCTTTTCTGACATTTGTGGTGCTGTGCTAAAATAAATAGCTAGGCATTTTATTAAAAGCTGAAATTTTTTATATGGCTTTATAATAATATAGACTAGCCACTTATAAAGTTTCAACATTTTTAAAATTCAAATAATTTGAATCTTAACTCAAATATGGGTTTTTCATTAAATCCAAGGCACTGTTTGAATATTTGAAAAATCTATGAGCATGGGGTGGGTCCCACATCACTTGATATGTGATCACACTCATTTATAAGACTTTTAAAAAATCTAACATGAATTTTTGGAGAAGATTTTTATCTGGCCTTTTGAATTAATTCATCTTGGGGGGGTTCCTTCTCCCATTTTTCTTTTGAATTTGATTTCAAAGATTTCTTTTGAAAATTTAACATGATGCAAGAGTACTGGCTAACCCTAGCACATTACCTAACAGAGGGTTCTGACAACTCGCCCCCACTCAAAAGAATCTCATCCCGAGATTCAGAAGTCTGCGGGAGGAAGGTGGGGTACTCGGCATTGATACGGTCTTCTCTTTCCCACGTAGCTTATTTTTCAGAGTGGTGTGACCATTGCACTTTCAGAAACCTAATCTTCTGACGACGAGTGACACGCTCTGCGGAATCAAGAATACGAACGGGGTATTCTCGATAAGAAAGGTCATCTTGGAGATCAAGCGTTTCATGGTCGACTTCACGGATGGGGTCCTTGAAGCAACGCCTGAGTTGGGACACATGGAATACATCATGTACTCGGGAAAGGTGCGGGGGTAGTTCAAGTTGGTAGGCAACTTCTCCACGTTTAGCAATAATGCGGAAAGGTCCGATGTAACGTGGGTCCAACTTGCCTTTGATACCGAAACGTTGGGTTCCCTTCAGAGGAGTAACCCGAAGGTAAGCCTTCTCATCCAGATTGTAGCTCTCTTGCCTATGATGACGATCATAGTAGCTTTTCTGACGAGACTGGGCTGCTTTCAATTGATCACGAACAATGCGAACTTGCTCTTCTGCTTCCTTGATCATATCCGGTCCAAAGAATTGTTTTTCACCGGTTTCTAACCAGTTTAGTGGTGTTCGACATCGTCGTCCATATAGGAGTTCAAAAGGAGCCATGTTCAGACTAGATTGAAAACTATTGTTATAAGCAAATTCGGCAAATGGAAGAGACTTCTCCCAATTCTTTCCGAATGAGATAACACAAGCTCTGAGCATGTCTTCAAGAATTTGGTTAACCCTTTCGACTTGACCGCTAGACTGAGGATGGAAAGCTGTACTAAAGGAGAGATGAGTTCCCATAGCATTCTGAAAGCTTCCCCAAAATCTAGAGGTAAAAAGGCTACCACGATCATAATTGATTTCCAAAGGAACACCGTCAAGGGATACAATTCAAGAGATGTACAAGTCCGCTAACTGGCTAGCAGTTATAGACCCGCGAACCGGAAGGAAGTGAGCAACTTTGGAAAGCCTATCTATGACAACGAAGATGGCATTGTTTCCTTTCTGGGTTCTTGGAAAGCCGGTGATGAAGTCCATACCGACTTTGTCCCATTTCCACTCGGGAATATACAAAGTTTGAAGTGTACCAGCAGGTCTTTGATGTTCTGCCTTAATGCGACGACAAACATCACATTCGGCAACAAATTGAGCAATGTCTCTCTTCATCCTAGTCCACCAAAATCTCTGGCGTAGATCTCGGTACATTTTTGTGCTACCGGGATGAATCGAGAGGGGTGTGTCATGGGCTTCTTTGAGGATGAGTTGCCTTAATTCCCTATTCTTAGGTACTACCAAACGATTTCCAAAGAATACCGTTCCCTTGCTATCTGTGGAGAAACATTTAGCAACTCCGCTAGCAATGTTCTCCTTGATCCGGCGAACACCTCGTGCACGCCTTTGGGCAACTATGATTTGATCCTCAAGAGTTGGTTTCGCCACCAAGGTAGAAAGATAGCCATGAGGAACAATCTCAAGGTTGAGCTTGCGAAAGTCCTCATGAAGAAGTGGTTGATACTGTTGTAACATGAGGTTGTTACAATATGACTTACGACTTAGTGCATCAGCCATGACGTTGGCTTTGCCTGGGGTGTAAGAAATTCCTACGTCGTAATCTTTTATCAACTCAATCCAGCGTCTTTGCCTGAGATTAAGATCTGGCTGGGTGAAGATATATTTGAGGCTTTGGTGGTCGGAATAAATCTCACAACAATTACCAAGGAGGTAATGTCGCCAAGTTGTTAGGGCATGAACTACGGCAGCGAGTTCAAGGTCATGGGTAGGATAGTTCTCTTCATGTGGCCGCAACTGGCGTGAAGCATAAGCTACCACATGTCGATCTTGCAGAAATATGCATCCTAACCCTTGCCGTGATGTGTCACAATAGATCTCGAAATCATTTTTAGTGTCTGGAGGTGCGAGTACGGGTGCAGAAGTCAATCTTCTTTTTAGCTCTTGAAAGCTTTCCTCGCACTTGGGAGTCCATAAGAATTTCTTATCTTTCTTGAGGAGTTCAGTTAGAGGCTTTGCAACTTTAGAAAAGTTCTCGACGAAGCGACGGCAATAGCTGGCTAGGCCAAGAAAACTCCTAACTTGCTTAACCGATTCAGGTGGAGTCCAGTCAAGGACGGCCTGAACTCTCTCGGGATTCACAGCAATGCCTTTTGCAGAAATCACGTGGCCTAAGTAGGTCACTTCTGGTAGCCAAAATTCACACTTGGAGAATTTAGCATACAGGCGATGCTCTCTAAGTTTCAACAATACCAGCCTTAGGTGTTCGGCATGTTCTTCTTCGTTCTTCGAGTAGATGAGAATGTCATCGAGATAAACCACAACAAATTTATCTAAGTACTCCATGAAGATCGAATTCATCATGCGTGAGAAAGTGGCGGGGGCATTGGTTAAACCAAAGGACATGACTGTGTACTCGTAAAGACCATAACGAGTAGTAAAAGCCGTTTTGGGAATGTCCTCGTTTCGGATTTTGATTTGATGATAACCTAATCTCAAATCCATCTTGGAGAAGACAGAGGATCCTGCAAGTTGATCATAAAGATCATTGATCCTGGGCAATGGGTACTTGTTCTTTATCGTCGCTAAATTTAGCGGGTGATAGTCTACGCACATCCTTTCTGTTCCATCTTTCTTCTTTACGAACAGAACGGGGCAACCCCATGGCGATGAGCTAGGGCGGATGAAGCCTTTTGCCAACGAAGCATCAAGTTGGATTTTAAGCTCAGCTAACTCACGTGAGGCCATTTTATATGGGCATTTGGAAATTGGTGCGGTTCCTGGTACAAGATCCACTATAAACTCTACACATCTGTCGGGTGGCATGCCCGGCAGCTCTTCAGGAAAGACATCCGGGAAGTCACAAACCACCGGAATATCTTCAAGTTCGGGAAGGGGAAGTACATTCAAAGAATGCACTTGGGTTCTTGTTCTGGGTGAGGTATAGTTGACGGTCTTGCCTGAAGGGTGGGTGAGTTTCACGGATTTTCCTTTGCAATCCAGGTAGGCATTCTGTCTTGATAGCCAATCCATGCCAAGGATGACATCAATATCTGAAGACTTGAGGGCTATGAGGGAAGCAAGGAATACTAGACCCTCAATTGCAATTTGATTGCCATGGCTTACTCTATTAGTTTGCCATCTTGACCCTGGAGTTTGAATAATCATTGGAGTGGACAATTCAACAAAAGATAACTCATGACGAAGTGCAGAGTTGAGGCCACGACGGAACCTTTCTTGTTTCTTGGAGTCGGTGGAGACTTCTTCAGTAGCATAACGAGCAAGTCGGTTGAACTCACGACTAAACTCGTCAACAGTCCTTCTGCCTTGGGTGAGGTTGCAGAACTCCTCACGCTTGCGGTCCATAAGACCCTTGGGAATGTGGTGCTCATGGAAGGAAGTGCAGAATTCATCCCAAGATGCGGGCGGTCCAACGGGACGCATATTCAGGAAGTTCTCCCACCAAGAGCTAGCTGCGCCTTCAAGGTGATAGGTGGCATAGTTTACCTTGTCTCCATTCGCAACATGGCCTGCTTGGAGCTTCCTCTCGATGCTGCGAAGCCAGTCATCGGCGTCAAGGGGCTCGGTGGAGTAACTGAAAACCGGGGGATGAAGTCGGATGAAGTCGTTCAGGGACACCAACTCGTTGCGTTGCTGAGTGGTGTTGCGTGCAATGACTTCCAACAGGTGGTGAGAGTCTCGGCGGTTCCTCTCAACCTCCATTAGAACCTGAGCCATCGTGGGTGGGGGTGGAAGGTTGCCTTCCTCCTGGTCATTCCCACGACCCTGGTTCCGACCAATCTGGCCACGGGTTCCTTGAGACATCCTCAAGGTTGAAAACCAAAGTCAAACAGAGTTGATTGGGAGAGTCTAAACAAGGTATTGAAGTACTGGAAGGATTACAGAGCAAAGGAAGTAATCATCTTGACAACATGGTGATAAAGCATACAAGCCATATATTCACAAGTTGTCATACAACCCATACATCATTTTAGTACAAGCACCAAGCCAATACAAACGTGATGAATATGATACATCCTTCAGAGGCACTCTGACTTCCTATACATTATTTATCTAAGCCTCTGGAATTAGACACCTTGCGTACAATATACTAAGATACTACTACATCCTCACTAAGTAAGACCACAAGCGGTCTCACTCATCTCCATCTCCATAGTAGTCCTCGTAAAAGTTACCCGCGTATCCCGGTAGCTGAAGGTGACCATCGGACAACACGGAGTCCTGTGGACCCTGATATCCATTTGGGCAAGGATGGGGCCTAGGTCCAGCGTAGGGTGGAAGCAAAGGACCACGGGGTGGAAAAATGCCTCCAATCTCGGGCCAAGCAACTCGAGAAGGCATCTGAGTCCTCACAGGGTAGATAGCATCATACTCGACTGATCCAACGCTCACGAAGGGTGCCAAAAGGTTCAGTGCTCGATACAGACGAACACGAGTGGCGTGAAGCTTGAAACGGAGAGCGCGTGCATCACGATCTCGATCACTAGCAAACCTAGCAGTCATCTAAAGTGCTGGATCTTCTGCAGAGTGATCTGAGTAGAGTCCGGTGTAATATCCCTCTTCTCCTGGAAGTGCAGTAAGGATATAGCGGAATGAGGTCTCTCTCAGCATAGTGTGCTCCTCTCTCAGCAGTGTAATACATGAATATGCAGCATCCTCCACAGCCATGTTCTCAGTCATGCCAATGCCATGTCCAAAGTGGATAGGCTGAGTGACTCCAAGGTGGTGCGGGTAGATCCTGACAATGAAGTGGAACTGGGTCTGGTTGAATTCAAGGAATTGCTCCTCAACAGTGTACTCAGGGTACCACCGATATCCCACATAGGACATCATCTCGATCAACGTGGCGGGATGGCCACGCACACCGAGGCACCTGGTCAAACGAACAATCTGCCGAGGGGGAAGATCTGCCATCTGAAATAGAAAGAAGGAATTTGCAAATGCATCAGATTATGAGATAAACCTGGAAAGACTCGGACAGCATAACGGCTGCGATTGTAAGAAAAGACAATTTCTTACAACATGGAAAACAACACTTACATACGATGTAATAAATCAGGGAGCATAACCATTCTAACAAACCGATCACAACTTTCCTATGGCTATAAGGAAGCAAACAACGAGATGTTCTAATCAGACAGAGGAGAGCCTAGTCCTATCTTCCCGTAGAATAAGATGAGGGTGACTCAGAACTCAGAACGAAGGGGGTAAGGAGAAAAAAGAAGCCTTACGTTGTTCCCTTATATACCCAGAGTAACTATATAACTATAGCAAGCTAGACTCGACTTCGGCCAAGGCTGCTAGTCCTACAGTCAGTCCTGCTCTGATACCAAGTCTGTCGGGACCTGGGGTTAGCGTATGCAAGTCCAGTTAAGACATAGTCATATGGAGAGCCGAGAACCGTACCCACTTGTCAAAGCAGACAAGGCCAAGCACAGAACGTTCTTGGAGAGCATCGTACGTGAGGGGTATCCCATCCAGGCCGGATGATCAACTGAGATGGGTCCTCATCGTCCGCACACAAGTCTAATGATATGGGTGGTGAACTCCCATATTCAAAGACAAGTCGCCTCAACCATACTATCGACTATCTCATAACTCTTACATAGACTTACTCCAGCCCGATCACTTAGTCGGGGTCTAGGGCGGGCTCGATCATACCACAAAGTGTGTACGAGACGGAGTCTCGAGCAATCGCATCGCGATGCCCCAAGCTGCGCACATCTAAGGGCCACTTGGTGTATGAAAGACCGCCAGCCAGATCACAACTAAGGTCTCGAAAACCCATACAAAGACATGCATGTTATAACCATACACGCTACACACATGCCTTGTATGAACAGTAGGTATCATTGCAATTCTCTACAAAGTATACAATTTTATTGATAACTCTTATAGAGTGCACAAAGAGATCACAAACATGTGATCCAACATTACAACACAAGTGGAAGCAAATTATGTTTGAGTACAGACAAGTTTAACAAATAGCTTAAGAAGCCTTATTTCAACACATGCCCTCCACGAGGGAACCAGTCGTCTGACTGGGACTAGACTAGCTTGATCTTCAGTCGTCCAGCTCGATGAAGAAGCCACCTTCGGGGTCAGTGGGTTCATCTAAAACATAGATTAAGCAAACGTGAGTACAAAGTCGTACTCAGCAAGACTTACATAGGAGCTATACTACTCATGCACATGTATCAAGGTAAAGGGAGGTGGGGTTTCACTTGCAGAAATGCCAGCTCTGACTTGGATAGTCCTGAACTACGAGCACCAGACTTGAGGTAAGAAGCGTACACGAGTCCACTACTTTCCCCAACCAATTACACCACTATGGTGCCTTCCTCGACTTCCCACGAGAAAGCACGCCATAGCACTCACACTTATCTTGGTGTGTTTTAGAAGTATCTAGTTCAAGTTATCTAATAATCAAGCTAAGCTTTCCAAGCAGTCCATAACCGCGGACGCGGCTATTCGAATAGTTTTGTTAACCCTGCAGGGGTGTACCGCTACACACACATGATCATCTGTTACCGCCTTTGTACTCGACACCGTTCAAGAAGTGTCGGCGAGGATGCTCACCACAACTGTTACCTCATAGCCGATCTAGTCCGAGAAAGCCGCCTACTTGGGTTCGTTACCACTATCGTGAACCCGACCGGTTTACCGAAGTGGACCCAAGTGATGTGTGCGTGGTGCATAAGCCGGTCTCGGGTGAGCCGTTCTCTCACTTAGCATCCAGGCCACAGACCTACCAGAACTCCGAACTATTGCGACATCTGGACATCGAAAGTGATGAGTTAATAAGTTGAGAGGGGTCAGTGAGCCCAATGTGTGGTTGTACTCTTCATCTTGGATCACCACACAAGAACTCGGACTTAGGGCGGTGTTCAACGAGACAACCCACCGTGTACTCCTACACAGCCTCTCATCGTTCACCTTGTATTAGGGTAGATTCAACAACACTTTTCTACCATCATCAACATGATCACTACCATCCCGACTCACATCACAGTATCAACATTGTATCACTCTAAGCATGCAATAAGCAGTAACAATTGCAGGGGCCACATGATATCATTCAACTCTTACATTTGCTAGGATTGTGGTTTGCTTACTACTGTGACAAATGATAGGTCATGCAAAGGAATGGATTCATCTATGCGGTAGAAACGTAGCATGGTAATCATCCTAAACAATGCATAAGTGAGACATGAGAGGGAATTGGGATTTTATCGACATGATCAAAGGGGGTTTGCTTGCCTTGCTGACGAGGTTCGGGTTCGGGGTCTTCAACGAAGGGGGCAGTCTCCTGCTCCGGTTCCACCTCTACTCGACAAACAACAAACAAGGTAGCAAAGTAAATACAATGCACAATCACATGATGGAAGTTTGAATCTTGATGTATAGGCTTTGATGTGTGAGGCAATTCCATTTAAATGGAGTATATTGCAAATTGAATTGCAAATTCAAACTCCAATTTTAATTCAAACTTGACCAAGTTACATGTGACATTGTTTGATCATTTTGGACCTTTTGGAAATGTGTATGATATGCCTCTGAAGTGTGGTTGAAATATAGCTTAATTCCATGGTTCAAGTTGCAAAATCATTTGAATTGAATTTGAATTAATTCCAAATAAATCAAATGACATATGCTACTGGTCCCATTTTAAAATCAACTCAAACATAGTTGAAAGTTGGATTTTTGGATAGCTTATTTTCTCCTGATCATTTTTCATATATTATTTGTCCAATTTGGAGTTGATATGAATTTTCTATGAATTTCCAAAGTTTCAGCCTTTTTCTGGATTTTCTGGATTTATAAAATCATTTATTCGAATTAATGCGTCAGGCTTGCGCAAGGGTGATGTCAGGCGGGGGCTGACGTGTGGGGTCCAGTGGTCAGCCACTGGGTTAATTAACCCGGCTGGTTTAACTTAACCAGTGGGGATTAAGGGGCCAGGGCCCACTGTCAGTGACACCAGGGGGTGTTTAGCGCGGGGTTAATGTCTAACCCACCGGCGGCCTGACGCCGGTGGCCTGGATACGACGGCGCCCTTGCCGGAATCGGATAGAGGCCATGGGAGAGGAAGAGGAGACCACCAACGGGTGCAGCGTCGTCGTCCGCGTCGAGAGGAAGCATCAGGGGGTCACGGGAAGGTCGGGATGGACGGCGGCGACTACTCCGGCGGAAACAGAGAACCGGCGAGGTGGTAATCGAGGCTAGGGGGCACAGATTTAGCTGGGACTTGGCGCATTCGAACACTAGTGCATGCAGGAGCCAGACGCGCGCACTAGGGCATCAACAGAGGCACGAGAGCGAGCTCTAGCTCGACCATGGCGGCGAGCTTGCTCGGCTCCCATGGTGGATCCGGCTACAGCCGCGGGGAAGGTTCGGGTCAACAGGGGTTTTGCGCGGTAGCTCACCCTGAGTCGAAGGGAAGCGACGGCTTGCTCGGGGAGGCTCCAACGGCGGCGAATCGACGACGGTGAGCTCGCGGGTCCGGCGAGAGGTTGAAGGCGATGGCGTCGGCTCGGGGAGGAATTAGGGATCCAACTTCTGCGTGAAGACGAAGTCGATGACGAGGAGCACGGTGGACTTGCCGGCTTGAGTTCTAGGGCATGGTGGCCACGTCGTCGACGGTGGTGCGCTCCGGTGAAGCTTTGGGTGACGACGAATTCGAGCGTAGGAGGAGGGGGAAGAAGCTCTGGAGGGGGGAAACGGACGTGGCGTGCTCCAGGGAGTCTCCAGGCGCGAGAAGAGGGCACAGGGAGGCCTGGAAGGTCCTCGGCGACGACGTGGCGTCCACGGCTGGCTCGGTGGCATTCCACCGAGCAGCTTGGAGGCGCGGGATCGGGGAAGAAGACCCCGCTGCCCCTTTGGGCCGGGTGGGCTGGATGGGCCGGCTTCGCCTGGGCGTCTGGTAAGTCTTTCTGATTCCTTTTCTGTTTTTCTTTTCTGACATTTGTTGTGCTGTGCTAAAATAAATAGCTAGGCATTTTATTAAATGCTGAAAATGTTTATATGGCTTTATAATAATATAGACTAGCCACTTATAAAGTTTCAACATTTTTAAAATTCAAATAATTTGAATCTTAAATCAAATAGGGGTTTTTCATTAAATCCAAGGCATTGTTTGAATATTTGAAAAATCTATGAGCATGGGGTGGGTCCCATATCACTTGATATGTGATCACACTCATTTATAAGACTTTTCAAAAATCTAACATGAATTTTTGGAGAAGATTTTTATCTGGCCTTTTGAATTAATTCATCTGGGGGGGTTCCTTCTCGCATTTTGCTTTGGAATTTGATTTCAAAGATTTCTTTTGTAAATTTAACATGATGCAAGAGTACTGTCTAACCCTAGCACATTACCTAACAGAGGGTTCTGACAACTCACTCCCACTCAAAAGAATCTCGTACTGAGATTCAGAAGTCTGCGGGAGGAAGGTGGGGTAGTCGGCATTGATACGGTCTTCTCTTTCCCACGTAGCTTCTCTTTCAGAGTGGTGTGACCATTGCACTTTCAGAAACCTAATCTTCTGACGACGAGTGGCACGCTCTGCGGAATCAAGAATACGAACGGGGTATTCTCGATAAGAAAGGTCATCTTGGAGATCAAGCGTTTCATGGTCGACTTCATGGATGGGGTCCTTGAAGCAACGCCTGAGTTGGGACACATGGAATACATCATGTACTCGGGAAAGGTGCGGGGGTAGTTCAAGTTCGTAGGCAACTTCTCCACGTTTAGCAATAATGCGGAAAGGTCCGATGTAACGTGGGGCCAACTTGCCTTTGATACCGAAACGTTGGGTTCCCTTCAGAGGAGTAACCCGAAGGTAAGCCTTCTCATCCAGATTGTAGCTCTCTTGCCTATGATGACGATCATAGTAGCTTTTCTGACGAGACTGGGCTGCTTTCAATTAATCACGAACAATGCGAACTTGCTCTTCTTCTTCCTTGATCATATCCGGTCCAAAGAATTGTCTTTCACCGGTTTCTAACCAGTTTAGTGGTGTTCGACATCGTCGTCCATATAGGAGTTCAAAAGGAGCCATGTTCAGACTAGATTGAAAACTATTGTTATAAGAAAATTCGGCAAATGGAAGAGACTTCTCCCAATTCTTTCCGAACGAGATAACACAAGCTCTGACCATGTCTTCAAGAATTTGGTTAACCCTTTCGACTTGACTGCTAGACTGAGGATGGAAAGCTGTACTAAAGGAGAGATGAGTTCCCATAGCATTCTGAAAGCTTCCCCAAAATCTAGAGGTAAAAAGGCTACCACGATCATAATTGATTTCCAAAGGAACACCGTCAAGGGATACAGTTCTAGAGATGTACAAGTCCGCTAACTGGCTAGCAGTTATAGACTCGCGAACCGGAAGGAAGTGAGCAACTTTGGAAAGCCTATCTATGACAACGAAGATGGCATTGTTTCCTTTCTGGGTTCTTGGAAAGCCGGTGATGAAGTCCATACCGACTTTGTCCCATTTCCACTCGGGAATAGACAAAGTTTGAAGTGTACCAGCAGGTCTTTGATGTTCTGCCTTAATGCGACGACAAACATCACATTCGGCAACAAATTGAGCAATGTCTCTCTTCATCCTAGTCCACCAAAATCTCTGGCGTAGATCTCAGTACATTTTTGTGCTACCGGGATGAATCGAGAGGGGTGTGTCATGGGCTTCTTTGAGGATGAGTTGCCTTAATTCCCTATTCCTAGGTACTAACAAACGATTTCCAAAGAATACCGTTCCCTTGCTATCTGTGGAGAAACATTTAGCAACTCCGCTAGCAATGTTCTCCTTGATCCGGCGAGCACCTCGTGCATGCCTTTGGGCAACTATGATTTGATCCTCAAGAGTTGGTTTTTCCACCAAGGTAGAAAGATAGCCATGAGGAACAATCTCAAGGTTGAGCTTGCGAAAGTCCTCATGAAGAAGTGGTTGATACTGTTGTAACATGAGGTTGTTACAATACGACTTACGACTTAGTGCATCAGCCATGACGTTGGCTTTGCCTGGGGTGTAAGAAATTCCTACGTCGTAATCTTTTATCAACTCAATCCAGCGTCTTTGCCTGAGATTAAGATCTGGCTGGGTATTGATATATTTGAGGCTTTGGTGGTCGGAATAAATCTCACAACGATTACCAAGGAGGTAATGTCGCCAAGTTGTTAGGGCATGAACTACGGCAGCGAGTTCAAGGTCATGGGTAGGATAGTTCTCTTCATGTGGCCGCAACTGGCGTGAAGCATAAGCTACCACATGTCATCTTGCAGAAATATGCATCCTAACCCTTGCCGTGATGCGTCACAATAGATCTCGAAATCCTTTTTAGTGTCTGGAGGTGCGAGTACGGGTGCAGAAGTCAATCTTCTTTTTAGCTCTTGAAAGCTTTCCTCGCACTTGGGAGTCCATAAGAATTTCTTATCTTTCTTGAGGAGTTCAGTTAGAGGCTTTGCAACTTTAGAAAAGTTCTCGACGAAGCGACGGCAATAGCTGGCTAGGCCAAGAAAACTCCTAACTTGCTTAACCGATTCAGGTGGAGTCCAGTCAAGGACGGCCTGAACTCTCTCGGGATTCACAGCAATGCCTTTTGAAGAAATCACGTGGCCTAAGTAGGTCACTTCTGGTAGCCAAAATTCACACTTGGAGAATTTAGCATACAGGCGATGCTCTCTAAGTTTCATCAATACCAGCCTTAGGTGTTCGGCATGTTCTTCTTCGTTCTTCGAGTAGATGAGAATGTCATCGAGATAAACGACAACAAATTTATCTAAGTACTCCATGAAGATCGAATTCATCATGCGTGAGAAAGTGGCGGGGGCATTGGTTAAACCAAAGGACATGACTGTGTACTCGTAAAGACCATAACGAGTAGTAAAAGCCGTTTTGGGAATGTCCTCGTTTCGGATTTTGATTTGATGATAACCTAATCTCAAATCCATCTTGGAGAAGACAGAGGATCCTGCAAGTTGATCATAAAGATCATTGATCCTGGGCAATGGGTACTTGTTCTTTATCGTCGCTAAATTTAGCGGGCGATAGTCTACGCACATCCTTTCTGTTCCGTCTTTCTTCTTTACGAACAGAACGGGGCAACCCCATGGCGATGAGCTAGGGCGGATGAAGCCTTTTGCCAACGAAGCATCAAGTTTGATTTTAAGCTCAGCTAACTCACGTGAGGCCATTTTATATGGGCGTTTGGAAATTGGTGCGGTTCCTGGTACAAGATCCACTATAAACTCTACACATCTGTCGGGTAGCATGCCCGGCAGCTCTTCAGGAAAGACATCCGGGAAGTCACAAACCACCGGAATATCTTCAAGTTCGGGAAGGGGAAGTACATTCAAAGAATGCACTTGGGTTCTTGTTCTGGGTGAGGTATAGTTGACGGTCTTGCCTGAAGGGTGGGTGAGTTTCACGGATTTGCCTTTGCAATCCAGGTAGGCATTCTGTCTTGATAGCCAATCCATGCCAAGGATGACATCAATATCTGAAGACTTGAGGGCTATGAGGGAAGCAAGGAATACTAGACCCTCAATTGCAATTTGATTGCCATGGCTTACTCTATTAGTTTGCCATCTTGACCCTGGAGTTTGAATAATCATTGGAGTGGACAATTCAACAAAAGATAACTCATGACGAAGTGCAGAGTTGAGGCCACGACGGAACCTTTCTTGTTTCTTGGAGTCGGTGGAGACTTCTTCAGTAGCATAACGAGGCGTCTGGTAAGTCTTGCTGATTCCTTTTCTGTTTTTCTTTTCTGACATTTGTTGTGCTGTGATAAAATAAATAGCTAGGCATTTTATTAAATGCTGAAATTTTTTATATGGCTTTATAATAATATAGACTAGCCACTTATAAAGTTTCAACATTTTTAAAATTCAAATAATTTGAATCTTAACTCAAATAGGGGTTTTTCATTAAATCCAAGGCACTGTTTGAATATTTGAAAAATCTATGAGCATGGGGTGGGTCCCACATCACTTGATATGTGATCACACTCATTTATAAGACTTTTCAAAAATCTAACATGAATTTTTGGAGAAGATTTTTATCTGGCCTTTTGAATTAATCCATCTGGGGGGGGGTTCCTTCTCCCATTTTGCTTTTGAATTTGATTTCAAAGATTTCTTGTGAAAATTTAACATGATGCAAGAGTAGTGGCTAACCCTAGCACATTACCTAACAGAGGGTTCTGACACATTGATACACCTACAAGCTTAAATAAGGAACATAATTCTGAAAGATAGAGCAAGTGATCGCCTGGACTTCTGTCTCCTGCATAACGATTCGCCAAGACATAATCGACAATACCAGTTGCTATTTTAAAAGGCAAAATTTCAGTAGGTGGTGGAGCCTTCTACACCAAAACAGCGGTGGGGCGGTTCCCCACAAGCAAAGAACCAAGAGAAGAACTATCCATAAGGATGAAAAGTAGTAACAGCAAAATAAAAATAGCACATACAGTGTAAAGGTTTCCTTACCAATTTCACTTACCAATAGCGCTACACTCCCCGGAAATGGCGCCAGAAAATGGTCTTGATGACCCACAAGTGTAGGGCATCTATCATAGCCTTTTCGATAAAAGTGTCGAACCCAACGAGGAGCAGAAGGTACTGACAAGTGATCTTGGACAAGGAATAACTGCAAGCATTGGAAGGTAACTTTCTATGGGTTTGTGGTATAAGCAACAAGGAAATAAAAGCAAGGAAATTAAATGGTGCTAAGGTGCAGCAAGTGGACCAATCCCTTCGAACAAGGGATAAGCCGAACGATTGAAGTTATGAAGACTAAAGCGTTCATGAGGACACACAGGAGAGGTAGTCAAGTTAGTTTTGCCATATTCCGTCTAGTACTATGTTTTGTGTTGATAAGTGTTGTGTGGGTGGACCTATGCTAGCACACCGCCTAGACTAAGACAAGTGCACTCTTATGATTAAACCCCTTGCAAGCATCCGCAAATACAAGAGAGAAATTAAGGCGAAGCCTAACCATAGCAATAAACTTTAGGATCCAACACTCCCTCGTGTAAAAGTGTGCAAACTGGGGTTCAGGTTTCTGTCACTCCGGCAAACCACCTTAAGCATCCTTTATACACAATTTCCTATATGTCCTTAAAAAGGTGAAGTGTTATGTGGTCGACATCACATAACACCACTAGAAGAATAACACCCCAACTTAAATATCAACCAACACATATTGCGTCAACATCATATGACTATTAACAACGAGACTTCTCCCATGTTTTCAAGAATTAAAGGAACTACTCACAAGGCATAAAAGAGATCATGATTAGAGGTGATGAATATATGATGAACAAGTTTAGAGCAAAACAAGTTTGGAACACAATCTGCCAACATCACGAAGCACACTTTAGAGCAATGCATAAACAACATAATGAATGCAAACATGCTCACAATTGATATGAAACTAAGGTAGACATGACAGGTAAGGCATGGAAAAAATAATCATGCAAATAGGCATCATAGATCAAAAGATATTAAGAATGAAACATGGCACCGGAACGTTACAGACTTAGAGAAAAACAGATGTGGCTGTCAAAAACAGCAGCATAGCAACTTTGGAGCTCAAAAACTATATGACCAGCAAGCATATCATGACAATGCAATACATATAATTGAAGTAGACATGATGCTTAACAATATGCAATTGGAATCACTCAATTCCGATAAACGGTTGTGACGCAACCGTCACCCGAAGTTGCAACAAATTAACAGTTATAGCAACTTAGCAGCAGTTATAGACAGGTAGCCCTGTTTGAACAGCAATAACTATATCTAAACAACCTCAATACAATTAACTCACAAAAGATAAAAGCTAGAGCACGCAATTCTAAACAATTCTTCTTTTGGGCGCAACGCGATCCGAGCTACAGATTTACCGCAAATTACGTCGCAAAACAGATTACAGCAACAATAATCTCGAGACTTAGCAGAAAAATAAATAAAAAGGAAAAACATAAAATGAAAAAAAAGAGGGCCTCACCCCTGATGGGCTCGGCCCATCTGGCTGGAGAGGCAGGCCTGGCTGGGGGCGCTCGGGCTGGGCCAGGGAGGCGAGCTGGGCCGCGCTGGGCTATGGTGCTGGCGGCCGGCCCACGTGGGGAGCGGGCAAGCGGGAGGCTCTGCCTCCTCCCGATCCAGCACAGGACGCGGCGGCGCCGCTCGGGTCTCCGGCGAGGTGCTCGGACGCAGTGAGGCGAGGGGCGCGGCGAGGACGGGCTGAGGGGCTGCTGGGTGGACGCCGGCGAGGTGGATGGGGAGGCGACGCGGCTGGCTTCGGGCGCGCGCTCCCGGCGGCGGCGGTGGAGCTCCGACCCGAGCTCCATGGCGGGCGGCGCTCCGGCAGCTTCCCGTGCCTACGAGGGAGAACGGAAGAGGTGAGCAGAGGAGGCGGGGTGCAAGGGGAAGAGAGGGAGGAGAGGAAGGGGTGGCCGAGGCGGCTCGGCTGGCCGGCCGAAATCGAGGCATGGCGGCGGCTCCACGGCTGGCGGGATGGAGGAGAGAGGAGACTCCAGGGGGCGACGTGGCACTCCCTGGGCCGTCGGATCGCCAGATCTGACGGTCCAGATCGGATCTCGCTGGGATTTTCGGATCTGGGGGTATTTTGGAGCAAATCTGGGAGTTTGGAGGGGGTGGCTGCAAAATTTAGGCTAGGGAACCCTAGAAAGGGGTGGGAGTGTGGTGGTCTTTATATAGCCCAGGTGGCTGGCAGTTTGCAAAAACATCCCCGGTTTTTCTCTCGCGCGCGCAGTGCTCACGTTTCTGACCGCCGGGGGTCCGCAGGACCTTTGATTCGGGTAAAACTTCGAACTGCGCGATCAGCGCGTCGAGCCGGCGGCGTTCACCTCGCGCTGGAACCATTCCGAGAACACTTTCCGGCACGCTATAAAAATATCTCGTTTAATTATTAAACGGGGTTTTTCGTTCCGTTGGCTGCGGCTGGTCTTGTGCGCTTTCGCGACGGTGATCGGGTGAAACCCGGTGTCGCGAAGGTCGAGTGTCAGGGTGGCAAGGGTCGGTCTCCGTCCGATACGAGATAAGAGGGGGGAAAATAATCGCCGATCGATAAATCGGGGATGCATACACCGCAAACAAATCAGACAATCAAACAACTCACACCGAAAACAAAAAATTTATTTTTTTGTGAAATCTGGGTTGTTACAATACAACACCAACAACAAGGGATCTCGTCCCGAGATCCTGGACGATCCGGGGGAGAGGGGGGAAGAGAAAAGAGAGAAGACGATCTTCAACACCACCAACAAGGGACTCTGCTCTATGTCGACGTCGAACTGTTGCCGAGATAATTTTCCGAAGAGAGACGACATCGTCGAAAATACGAAACCGTCGGTGTCAAGAGGAGGAACGACAATGAAAGCTGGATCAAAGGACAGTGCATTTCGACGCAAGTCATGAAAACACTGGGCAAAAGGATGGATGGAAACGGGTGACCAAGATGTAAACCAGAGATGGAAGAACTAAAGGTACTACAGGATTTCCCAAACCTGAGACCGGAATCGAGACAATACGCTGCAAGCAAGGCATTGTAACGGTTCCGATACTCCACACACTCGAGATCCTAGAGTTTTGAAGGGGATAAGATGAGAATTAAAACACTTACGACACTTGTCCTGACCAGAGAAAGGGTAAGGAGTAAAAAGAATCCTACTCTCCGATAACTAACTTAGTAACTACAAAATATTTTTTGTCTAGACTCGACTTCGGCCAGAGAAGGGATCCTACGGTCGGTAAGGCTCTGGTACCAAGTTGTAAGGCCCGATATGCGGTACTGTTCCAGATCTAGATGTTTCCATCCAGATCCGAGGACGAAGCACATATCGTTCCCACCACGACATATGACGAAGTCATATGCCCCGGATTTCCAACATGATATCACAACATTACAGATACATGATACAACATCTCATACCATCGGCATACAACTGCCTTAATACAATACAACAGTGGAGGATATATGTCTGAGTACAGACTACAATCAAATTCCTATTGGCAAAGAGAAAAACATCGATCCCCATAACCACACGGGTCCAGGCCTCTGCCATGATCCGCCTAACTAGTCGTCGTCGAGTCTCCACGTGAAACGTCGATCACCATACCTGTTGTCGATCAAGAACCCTGAAAAGACTTTGGGGGTAGTATCATGAGTACAGAACTACTCCGCATCCAACTGTAGTGGTCGTCTGACCCAGCAAGGACTTCACCACTCGTCATTCTAGGACAACTAGTAGTTTACGGTAAGGATGGGGTAAGTGGTGAGGTTGCTGCCGCACTAGCATTTATGAAGTGGCTAACGATCTAGAGAGTAAGGTAAGAAGCCAAGCATTCGATGAGGAATTGCCTCCAACAAGTCTTGCTATCAGCTACTTACGCAAGCATAACACCTATCCTATCCTTGTCCTCCTCTTCGCATCCCGACGAAGAAGAAGCAGTCAAGGCACACACACACACGTTGATCAAGTTATATTAATATTATCTCAGTTGTTGTTGTCTATGAACAAGGAGTAGGTCTCAAGTCGTCCATAACCGTGGACACGGCTTCTCGAAAAGATTTAACCCTGCAGGGGTGTACCAACTGCCCATTACAAGGCTCCGCACGCACGCCCATCTCTCTCAGTTGCTACCCATGATAGGCAACCATTTTATGATTTAGTCCCAAGAGATCCGGAATGACAGGTCCCTCTAACTAACAACGCACAAATCTGGGTCGCCCCCAGTGAGTCGACATCCAACTCAAAAGCCGGCCGCGCTCTCGAATCGGCCTCTACCGTCTGGATGAGGTCGGGTTAGTTGCCCAAACATATGTGGACAACCCCCTAGCTCCCTGGGGTGGACCAACAAGAGAAACCATGTCTCCGCTGGCCCAAGTTGTTTGAAATCTGCCGACCGCGGACCAGTCACACACACGTTCTCAAATGGTAAATCAGCTTGGGCCACCACTAGAAATTTTTGAAGCTAGGTAGGTAAGAAGAGGGGACCCCATAAAATCCCACACGCGGTTAGGCACGCTCAGTCTTAAAACCGATACCCGGAACTCGGATCCTAGGTCACTCGAATGGAACAAAGCGTCGGGGCGGGATAGCCTAGACCTTCCATTCTTCGTCGAAATATAGTCAACATTTATATAATAATCATATCATCAACATCAATATAATAATGTGATATCCCAAACCCAGGAGTAACAATGTAACATCGTAGCATCCTAAGCATGCATACTAAGCAGGGGTTGAGCAACGAGCAATAGTAACATAGCAGTACAAGGTTTGCTGGGAGGAGACATGGCTGTATCGGTTTGAAAGAGGCTGTAAACATGTGGTAGGATCAAACATCGAACCTAACCTAGACTAGCATGCAAACCGCTGGTTGAAATAGAATGGATCATGAGTAATGTATAGTCCTTGCCTGTTGATAAGTCGGGTTCCAAAGGTGTAGTTGATCGCAAGCTCGTATCGTCTCCGAGAGGGTACCCGCGGAAGCACACAAGAGGGTAAACACTGGAAAGCAATCAACGAGCAAGCACTCTATTACTACGAATAAAACACGAGAAAGCATCAACAAGAAGGCAACACGAGACATCGCACCTACCGTCGAGAGCGGTTACTAACAGGTTAAGTGGAGTACTCGTCACACATGACGATACCGCACATTTGGAAAGGTTCAAATTGTTTAGCTACAGGTGATCAACAAAGGTTGTTAACACGGCATCTCACTCAAGCATGGCATAGCACACAAACATGTCAAGAGGTTAAGAACAAAGTAAACTACCTATACTAGTCAAGTTAAGTGAGGCAACACCCTAAACATGGCATACCACTAAGTGTCGCACGACAATTAAATCATTTGGTCCTGTTCTGTCCTAAACCATATTTTAGGTTGGTTAACAACATCACACAATAGCATAAACACAAAGTACACGAAAAACTAATCAAGTTACATATAAAGAACAACCCAAACGGAGTTACGGTTAAAAAGATACAAGCAAAACAAGTTTGGAACACAATCTGCCAACATCACGAAGCACACTTTAGAGCAATGCATAAACAACATAATGAATGCAAACATGCTCACAATTGATATGAAACAAAGGTAGACATGACACGTAAGGCATGGAAAAATGAATCATGCAAATAGGCATCATAGATCAAAAGATATTAAGCATGCAACATGGCATCGGAACGTTACAGACTTAGAGAAAAACAGATGTGGCTGTCAAACACAGCAGCATAGACACTTTGGAGCTCAAAAACTATATGACCATCAAGCATATCATGACAATGCAATACATATAATTGAAGTAGACATGATTCTTAAAAATATGCAATTGGAATCACTCAATTTCGATAAACGGTTGCGACGCAACCGTCACCCGAAGTTGCAACAAATTAACAGTTACAGCAACTTAACAGCAGTTAACGACAGGTAGCCCTGTTTGAACAGAAATAACTATATCTAAACAACCTCAAAACAATTAACTCACAAAAGATAAAAGCTAGAGGACACAATTCTAAATAATTCGTCTTCTGGGCGCAACGCGATCCGAGCTGCAGATTTACCGCAAATTACGTCGCAAAACAGATCACAGCAGCAATAATCTCCAGACTTAGCAGAAAACTAAATAAGAAGGAAAAACATAAAAGGAAAAAAAAGAGGGCCTCACCCCTGATGGGCTCGGCCCATCTGGCTGGCGAGGCCGGCCTGGCTGGGGGCGCTCGGGCTGGGCCAGGGAGGCGAGCTGGGCCGCGCTGGGCTGGGGTGCTGGCGGCCGGCCCACGTGGGGAGCGGCCGAGCGGGAGGCTCTGCCTCCTCCCGATCCAACACGGGCTGCGGCGGCGCCGCTCGGGTCTCCGGCGAGGTGCTCGGA
The DNA here is from genome assembly GCA_950022295.1 of Bromus sterilis. NCBI lineage: Eukaryota > Viridiplantae > Streptophyta > Magnoliopsida > Poales > Poaceae > Bromus > Bromus sterilis. The sequence goes on along the minus strand of OX465596.1, from coordinate 147,875,351 downwards.
CGCAGGGAGGCGAGGGGCACGGTGAGGACGGGCTGAGGGGCTGAGGGGCTGCTGGGTGGACGCCAGCGAGGTGGATGGGGAGGCGACGCGGCTGGCTTCGGGCGCGCGCTCCCGGCGCGAGCTCCATGGCGGGCGGCGCTCCGGCGGCTTCCCATGCCTGCGAGGGAGAACGGAGGAGGTGAGCAGAGGAGGCGGGGCGCAAGGGGAAGAGAGGGAGGAGAGTAAGGGGTGGCCGAGGCGGCTCGGCTGGCCGACCGGAATTGGGGCGCGGCAGCGGCTCCACGGCTGGAGGGCTGGAGGAGAGAGGAGACTCCAGGGGGCGACGTGGCACTCCCTGGGCCGTCGGATCGCCAGATCTGACGGTCCAGGTGGGATCTGGCTAGGATTTTCGGATCTCGGGGTATTTTGGAGCAAATCTGGTAGTTAGGAGGGGGGTGGCTGCAAAATTTAGGCTAGGGAAACCCTAGAAAGGGGTGGGAGTGTGGTGGTCTTTATATAGACCAGGTGGCTGGCAGTTTTCAAAAACATCCCCGGTATTTCTCTTGCACGCGCGGTGCTCACGTTTCTGACCGCCGGGGGTCCGCAGGACCTCCGATTCGGGTAAAACGTCGAACTGCGCGATCAGTGCGTCGAGCCGGCGGCGTTCACGTCGCGCTGGAACCATTCCGAGAACACTTTCTGGGGCGCTATAAAAATATCTCGTTTAATTATTAAACGGGGTTTTTCGTTTCGTTGGCTGCGGCTGGTCTCGTGCGGTTTCGCGACGGTGATCGTGTGAAACCCGGTGTCGCGAAGGTCGAGTGTCAGGGTGGCAAGGGTCGGTCTTCGTCCGATATGAGATAAGAGGGGTGAAATAATCGCCGATCGATAAATCGGGGATGCAAACACCGCAAACAAATCAGACAATCAAACAACTCACACCGAAAACAAATTTTTTAATTTTTTGTGAAATCTGGGCTGTTACAGTTTTGCCATATTCCGTCTAGTACTATGTTTTGTGTTGATTAGTGTTGTGTGGGTGGACCTATGCTAGCACACGGCCTAGACTAAGACAAGTGCAATCTTATTATTAAACCCCTTGCAAGCATCCGCAAATACAAGAGAGAAATTAAGGCGAAGCCTAACCATAGCAATAAACTTCAGGATCCAACACTCCCTCGTGTAAAAGTGTGCAAACTGGGGTTCCGGTTTCTGTCACTCCGGCAAACCACCTCAAGCATCCTTTATACACAATTTATTCCCATATGTCCTTAAAAAGGTGAAGTGTTATGTAGTCGACATTCACATAACACTACTAGAAGAATAACACCCCAACTTAAATATCAACCAACACATATTGCGTCAACATCATATGACTACTAACAACGAGACTTCTCCCATGTTTTCAAGAATTAAAGGAACTACTCACAAGACATAAAAGAGATCATGATTAGAGGTGATGAATATATGATGAACAATCTAGTCATAACAATAATTCTCAGATCAAAACTTAATAGCATTCACCACAAAAGAGTAATCAACACCGGTAAAGTAGAGGGATGAATAGTGCAAGGTACAACACAGATTGCAATGGGAAAGTGAGATGGGATGAAGATGGAGATGGTGCTGGTGATGATGATCTCGATGATGCCCATGACGATGGTGAAGACGATGAGGACGATCTCCCCTTCCGGGAGGAGTCCTCCTCGGCGTAATCTGCCCGTCGGAAATGTCTTTTCTTCTTTGTAGGTTTCCTCCACAGAGCGGCGGCGAAACTCCCGATCCAACTTCTATTTTGGGGTTTTTAGGTCACGGGGAGTATATAGGCCAAAAGAGAGCCCCGGGGTGGGACCACCTCCCAAGCGGCCACCGCGGCCTAGGGGGTGCTCCCGCCACCAGGTCGCCTGAGTCCTGGTTGTCCCCCTCCGGGTGCCCTTTCGCATGTCTCCGTGATTTCTTCAGAAAACTCTTCCCCAAAATTTCAGGTCATTTGTATATGTGCTGATAGGCCCACTCTACGTGCACTTTTCCCCTCTGATTCCTTCGTCTGCTGTTTCCGCACCGGAAAGTTGTAAAATTTGCAAAAACAAGCAAAAAAACTATAAGGACAACATCATATTATAAAATATATCAATGAATAGAGGTAAATTATGATACAAAATAGTGATGCATTTTGGACGTATCAGGTTGCGACTTCATCCTCTTTGTCCTCCCTACATTTCGCAAACCTATAACATAACAAATATCTGCCAACGACATAGTCATAACATCATCATAAATTCTAAATTCAATGGTAGAAGCTACATCATTGAATTTAAACCAGTTAACAAAGTAATAGGTGAGCTTAGGATATTGTGGCACTTGATGTGTCACAAGGCGCGTCAAATCTGCAGTTTCACAAAGGTTATTGACGGGGATCAGCCCCGGAAAATCCCACGGTCAGGGACCCTGGGTTAGTCATAGAAAAGGCACAAGTTAGACGATACTCGTCGGCTAACAGGATAAGCACTTCCTGCTCGATATTATTGAGTAAGGGAGCGATTACAGTGGAGCCAAGGCGAGTTCTCGCAAGACCAGGTGAGTAGTTGTGTATTGGATTGATCTGGACGTCTCCCCTCCTAGCCTTTATATACTAGGCTAGGTCTCAGGGAGTCCGTACTATGTTACAAAGATAGTTTCCTAGTTCTAGTATTGCCTTGTCCGCCAAGTTGTACCTTCCATACTAGTCGCGGACTCCTACGTCGGTGCTTGGTTGGGCCAGTCGTGGGCCTGTCGTGGCTTCCTAGCGGGCCTTCTATCTTCATACGCACCGGGTAGCCTCATACGCAGGAGTCGTGGGGTCACGCCCTCGTCAGTTATTGAATTCATCTTGCAAAACTGTTGCTGCCAGAAAATCCGGGCACGGGTACATCATGGAATGCACCGTGTCAGACTCGTCGAGCAGCCCCGGGTGCACAATGTCATCATTGTAGCTCACCCTCGAACTTGAGGATGAAGCTGCAGCTCTAGTAACCCTGTCTGTAGGTTCGGGTTGTTTTGTCACGAACCATCCTCTAGCCTTTCTAATCATCCATGATATGAAATTTTAAGCAAGTCACACAAAGTGATGAATAAGAAAAGAGAGTTGAAGTATACTACTCTACTCACTTCCCCAAGGCCTAAACTTGCATCAAAGCATCAAAGTAAATTCCTAATCATGCATGAAAGATCATATGAACAGCCACATGCTACTCCAAAAATACTCACATATGAGTTTACCATCCAAAATTCCATTTGCAGGACTGGAGGAGTCACATACCAAGGAGCAAATGCCCAAAATCTCAGCTGAAATGATGGGCTAGAGAAGGTGATCGAAAATCACAACCAAAAGCACCAAGAACTCGGGTTCCAGCAAGAAACTCAGGATTTTTGGAGCAAGAGAGAGAGGGAGGAAGAAGAGATACCTGGAGGGGGCCCTGGTGGGCCCAGGTGGGTTGGTGGCACCACCAGGGGGTGACCGCGACACCTGGCCGCCTGTTCCAGGGGTGGACCCCTTGGTCATCCTCAGGCACTGATACGTCCCAAACGTATCTATAATTTATGCTTGCTCCATGCATGTTTTGTGTGATATTGCTATAATCTAGATACATTTTCATACACTTTTGATCATATTTGGACTAACATATTAACTCAGTGCACCCAGTGCCAGTTCCTGTTTTCTGTTGTTTTTCTATTTCAGGTTTCCCCCATATTAAAAGTGCTCCAAAAATTCGGGAAAATCAGATAAAAAATCAGCCTAGAGGGCCACCACCAAGGGCCCAGGTGCCCTAGTGGCGCGACCTACGGGCTAGCCGCGCCAGGGGCGCCTAGACCCCTAGTGGCCCCCCTGGTTGCCCCCCTTCGCCTATATATTCTCTGTGATGGGATTCTTGTGTGTGTGCAGGTCCAGGTGAAAAGAGCAATATCTCAAACGGCGCGTTTCTCGCTTCACCACCTACTTGTCATTATCGGAGTCCTACTGGTTCGATCTCAACCTTGGTATATTTGCCAATGGAAATTTGCTGCTATCCTACATGTCACCTTCCACTTGGGGTAACCAACGAAGGGCGAGAAACCATTATCATCTTTCGCGCATCAATCAAATTTCGGGTGCCATTTCCGGCGACTCCAATCGTCAAGATAGGGGAGTTGCACACTATCTTTTACCTTTGCTTTTTTTCTTGTTATTTTATCTTTCATCTTTTATCTTAGTGTCCTTTATTGAAAATCACAAAAAAATGTCTGTCTAATTTGTTGCTGCTATCAGAAGGCGTCTAGAAGAAGGATCGTCAAGCTCCACTGAAGTCCAAGATCGTTTGCATAACGTGCGTAAAAGAGAAAAGAAGGGGTGAGCTATATCAACAAGTCTTGTAACTAACTTCTCACGGTAAGATGGGGGTAGTGGTTGAGGTTGCAGCCACACTAGCAATATATGAGTGGCTAACAGTCTATTTTCGAGTAAGATGAGAACCAAGCATTTGATGAGGAATCGCCTCCAATAAGTCCGCTATCAGCTACTTACGCAAAATATTACACCGATCATATCATTGTCCTCCCCTTTGCATCCGGATGAAGAAGAAGCAGTCAAGGCACACACACATTGATGAAATTTATTAAGATTATCTCAGTTGTTGTTGTCTATGAACAAGGATTAGGTCTCAAGTCTTCCATAACCGTGGACACAGCTTCTCGAAAAGATTTAACCCTGCAGGGGTGTACCAACTACCCATTATAAGCTCTGCATGTACGATGGTTCTCTCAGTCGGGCATGTTAAAGACACTCATTGAAGAGTTGTTCCGAGAGTCCAGACGTCATAATTCCTGTATCTAACAATGCACAACTCTGAGTGGCCCCCGGTGAGTCAACATCCAGCCCAAGAGCCGGCCGCGCTCTCGGTCTGGTCTCTATCGTATGACTCCAGGTTTAGATTATTCGTATCTGCTCAACTGAGCCCGGGTCCTAAGCCGGTCATGTTGGACCAACGGGAAACACTGCCCCCACTGGCCCAGGTTGTTTCGAAAACTGCGAGGCCGTTCAACTCGCGCACACACGTTTGCAAATGGTAGGTAAGAAGAGGGGACCCCATATAATCCCACACGCGGTTAGGCACGCTCGTCAAGAGACACAATACCCAGAACTCGGGACCTAGGTGACTCGAATGGAACAAAGCATCAGGGCGGGATAGCCTAGACCTTCCATCCTTCAGCGATTATAGTCAACATTATAATAATCATATGATCCACAACAATATAATAATGTGATAGCCCAATCCAAGGAGTAACAGGATAAAAGTTGATAGCATCCTAGCATGCATACTAAGTAGCGGCTGAGCAGCGAGGAATAGTAACATAGCCGAACAAGGTTTTCTGGGATGTGGATGACATTGTTGTTTGGGTTTTATTTAAGAGGCATGAATATGAAGTGGTAGGATCAAGCAATTGTTCTATCCTATGCCTAGGAACAAGTGAGCTGAAAGTTATAAGCATGATATATGCTCCCCCATACCTGATGAGAAGACGAAGTCGAAGGTGTAGTCGATCGCAAGCTCGCAACGTCTTCGAGAATACCCGCGAGAGCACACAATAAGTAAACACTGTAAAAGGCAATCGACGAGAAAGCATCTATTAGTACGAAATAATCACGAGAAAGCAACATCAAGAAGGAAACAGGAGACATCCACGGTATCGTATCTATCGTCGAGATCGGTTACTAACAGGTTAAGTGGAGTATTCGTCACACGCGACGATACCGCACATTTAGAATGGTGCAAGTTGTTTAGCTATAAAACATGAGCAAAGTTTATTATCATGGCACATCACTCAAGCATGGCATATCACATAATCATGGCAAGAGGTGAAGCATAAAGTAAACTATCTATGCTAGTCAATTCAAATGAGGTAACACCCTAAACATGGCACATCACTAAGTACCCCATGACAATTAAAGCATTTGCTACTGTTCTGCCCTAAGCCATATTTATGGTTTGTTAACAACAACAAACAATGGCATAGACACAAAGTACATGAAATTCCAAACAAGTTACATGTAAATAACACCCCAAACGGAGTTACGGGTAAAAAGATATAAGCAACACAAGTTATGAGCACAATTTGCCAACAATAGGTAGCACTTTTTAGAGCAAAGAAACAATAACCTACAGGTTGCAAACATGCACCCAAAGGACATGTATTTTCAGTAGATATGACAAGGAAGGCATGGCATCAAAGTTTAATGTATATGAGCATCAATAACAATTAATTGTAACCCATGCAAAATGGAAGAATATACTACTCGTGTAGGGACTTATTGAAAATCATGGCATGTGACAGCAAACAGCAGGGTTGCTCTTTGGGAGCTTGATAACTATATGTATAGAAAATATATCATAGCAAATCAAAGCATGGAATCAAAGTACACATAACAAAGAGAAAATAAATATATTGGAGCTAATGCATATGATGCATGGATCATTAACTATAAGGCATCAAAGTAGCAATTTAATATAAACAACAACACATGTTATCAGGGTCACCACTTTGGAGCAAGAAACAAAATAGCTACAGCAGGCAAACATGACAAAGGAATGCATATAACTGGAGTTCACATGATGCTCATCACATACAAGAAAGAATCAATAGCATAGGCCTCATGGATGTGACATAATCATCAACCAAACTTTGAATAAAATAACAGCAGCATCAGTTAACGACATAGTGCCCACTTCAATAGTGATTAACAACATCTAGATGGCCTCAAATGGATTAACTCACTGAAGATAAAAGTTAGAGCACACAAAACTGAGCACTTTTCATGTTGGGCGCTTTTCCAAACCGGCTACAGATCACTCGCAATTCTAATCGCAAAATAGGTAACAACAGTAAATATCTCCAGACCTAGAAAAAAAGAGGCAGAGGGGAAAACGGGCTAGCTCACGCTAGTGGGACGAGCCCAGGTCGACGGGCGAGCGGAAATTAGCTAGGCGCTGCTCAAGGCGCTGGAAGTGCTGTGCCGAGGCAAGGAGGTGGGCCACGAGGCCGGGAGAGGTGCTGGGCCGAGCTAAGGTGGGGTGGCCAGCCCACCTCGCCGGTTAACCCGATACCGATCGGATCTGGGTGGCCGGCCGGCCGTCAGCGCTCCGGCGCGGCGGCGCAGCACCGGTGGCGCGAGGAGGCGGGGCAGGTTGGCTGAGGAGACCGGAACGACGCGGCTCCGGGGCGCACAGTCGTCGAGGGGGGCCGGCAGTTATCTCCGGGGCGGCTGAGCTTGATGCGGCCGTCCATGGCTGCTTGGGCGGCGGCCTTTCGCCGGCAACATTCCTGCCCAGGAGATAAATGAGAGGGAGGGCGGTTAGGGAGGCGAGGGGAGGACAGGGCGGCGCGGGAGAAAGGGCGGCGACCCGGAGCATGGATGCTCGGGGTGCTGGTCGCCGGCATGCGGGGAGGAGGAGATGGGCGGCGGTGGTTGGTGGTGTGGGCCGACGCGGCCCGGATGGGGCCCGGCGGCGGCGGTTGCGGGCCTGGCACGGCCCGATGGCGCTGAAGGTGGGAGGAGGCTGCGGTTGGCGACGTGGTGCCATATGGAGCGTCGGATCTCACATCCGACGGCTCCGGAGGACCCAGGGTCTAGGGTTTCGAGATTGTAGGCTGGTTTGGGAAGATCTAAGAAATTTGGAGGGGGCGGCTGAAACTTTTACAAGGGGGAAACCCTAGAAGGGCTAGAAGAGGGTGGTGGTCTATATATAGGTGGCATGGCTGGCAAAGTTTACACAAACACCCTCGGGTTTTCTCTCTCGCGTCCGGTACTCCACGTTTCTGACCGCCGGGAGTCCATACGACCTCCGGTTCGAACGAAATCTCGAACCACACGCTCAGCGCGACGAGCTCGTCAGTCCTACCTCATGTCGATAGCGTTACGAGAACATGTTTCGGTGCGCAATAAAATAATCTATTTAATTATTTAATGGGGTTTTTCGTTCCGATGGCGATGGCTGGTCTCGCTTGAAGTTACGACGGTGCTCGGGTGAAACCCGGTGTCGCAAAAGTCATGTGCCATGGTGGAAAGGTTTGGTCACGCATGACGGTACAAGAAGGAGGGAAAATATGCACCAATTAATAATTCGGCGAAGCAAATACTGCAAGAAATTCTAACAAGCAACAAACAAAGTTTTTAATTTGGGTGGAATTTCCGGGCTGTTATAATACAACACCCCAAACAAGGGATCTCGTCCCGAGATCCTGGACGATCCGGAGGAGAGGAGGGGAGAGAAAAGAGAGACGATGTTCTACAACACCACCAACAAGGGACTCTGCTCCATGTCGACGACGAACTTCCGCCGAGATAAATTTTCCGTAGAGAGACGACAACATTGAAAGAAGGAGCCATCAGGAGATCAAGAGGAAGAACGACAATTCAAAACGACGATCAAGGGAAGTACTCTCACTCAAATCATGAGGATACTAGGAAAGAGGAATGAATTCAACAGACGACCAAGATTTTATCCGGAGTCGGAGAAGCTAAAGGTACTACAGCAATTCCCAAACCTGAGATCGTAATCGAGACAATACACTGCAAGCAAGGCATTGTAACTTTTCCGAAATTCCACACACTTGAGATCCTAAAGTTTGAAGGGGATAATGAGACAATAAAACACTTACGTCACTTGTCTTGACCAGAGCAAGGGTAAGGAGTAAAATGATTCCTACTCTCCGATAACTAACTTAGTAACTACAAAATAGTTTTTGTCTACACTCGACTTCGGACAAAAAAGGAAACCTACGGTCGTAAAGCTCTGATACCAATTTGTAAGGCCCGATATGCGGTACTGTTCCAGATCTATATGTTTCCATCCAGATCCGGAGACGAAGCACATATCGGTCCCACCGCGACATATGACGAAGACATATGCCCTGGATTTCCAACATGATATCACAACATTACAGCTACATGGATACAACATCTCATACAATTGGCATACAATTGCCTTAATACAATACATCAGCGGAACGTACATGTCTAAGTACAGACTACAATCAAATTCCTAGTGGCAAAGGTAAAACACACCATTCCCACGTCCACACGGGTCCAGGCTCTCTGCCGGGATCCTCCTATCTAGTCGCCGTCGAGTCTCCGTGAAGGCGTCCAGAAGAAGGATCGTCGAGCTCCACTGAAGTCCAAGATCGTTTGCATAACGTGCGTAAAAGAGAAAAGAAGGGGTGAGTTATATCAACAAGTCTTGTAACTAACTTCTCATGATAAGATGGGGGTAGTGGTTGAGGTTGCATCCGCAGTAGAAATATATGAGTGGCTAACGGTCTATTTTAGAGTAAGATGAGAACCAAGCCTTCGATGAGGAATCGCCTCCAACAAGTCTACTATCATCTACTTACGCAAACATAACACCTATCATATCCTTGTCCTGCCCTTCGCATCCTGACAAAGAAGAAGCAGTCAAGGCACACACACATTGATCAAGTTTATTAAGATTATCTCAATTGTTGTTGTCTATGAACAAGGAGTAGGTCTCAAGTCGTCCAAAACCGTGGACGCGGCTTCTCAAAAATATTTAACCCTGCAGGAGTGTACCAACTACCCATTATAAGCTCCGCATGTACGTTGGTTCTCTCGGTCGGGCCAGTTAAATACACTCATTGAAGAGTTGTTCCGAGAGTCCAAATGTCATAATCCCTCTATCTAACAACGCACAACTCCGGGTGGCCCCCAGTGAGTCGACATCCAGCTCAGGAGCTGGCCACGCTCTCGATCTGGTCTCTACCGTATGACTCCAGGTTTGGACTATTCGTATCTGCTCAACTGAGCCCGGGTCCTCAGCCCGTCATGTTGGACCAATGGGAAACACTGCCCCCACTGGCCCAGGTTGTTTCCAAAACTGCGAGGACGGTCAACTCGCGCACACACGTTTGCAAATGGTAAATCAGCTTGGCCACCACTAGAATTGTTTGGAGTTGGGTAGGTAAGAAGAGGGGACCCCTTATAATCCCACACGCGGTTAGGCACGCTCGTCAAGAGACACAATACCCGGAACTCGGGACCTAGGTGACTCGAATGGAACAAAGCATCGGGGCGGGATAGCCTAGACCTTCCATCCTTCGGCGATTATAGTCAACATTATAATAATTATATGATCCACAACAATATAATAAGGTGATAGCCCAATCCAAGGAGTAACAGGATAAAAGTTGATAGCATCCTAGCATGCATACTAAGCAGCGCCTGAGCAGCGAGCAATAGTAACATAGCCGAACAAGGTTTGCTGGGATGTGGATGACATTGTTGTTTGGGTTTTATTTAAGAGGCATGAATGTGAAGTGGTAGGATCAACCAATCGTTCTATCCTATACCTAGGCACAAGTGATCTGAAAGTTATAAGCATGATATATGCTCCCCCTTACCTGATGAGAAGACGAAGTCGAAGGTGTAGTCGATCGCAAGCTCGCAACGTCTTCGAGAATACCCGCGAGAGCACACAAGAAGTAAACACTGTAAAAGGCAATCGACGAGCAAGAATCTATTAGTACGAAATAATCACGAGAAAGCAACATCAAGAAGGAAACAGGAGACATCCACGGTATCGTATCTATCGTCGAGATCGGTTACTAACAGGTTAAGTGGAGTATTCGTCACACGCGACGATACCGCACATTTAGAATGGTGCAAGTTGTTTAGCTATAAAACATGAGCAAAGTTTATTATCATGGCACATCACTCAAGCATGGCATATCACATAATCATAGCAAGAGGTGAAGCATAAAGTAAACTATCTATGCTAGTCAATTCAAATGAGGTAACACCCTAAACTTGGCACATCACTAAGTACCCCATGACAATTAAAGCATTTGATACTGTTCTTCCCTAAATCATATTTTCGATTGGTTAACAACACCAAACAATGGCATAGACACAAAGTATATAAAATTCTAGTCAAGTTACATGTAAATAACACCCTAAACGGAGTTACGGTTAAAAAGATATAAGCAACACAATTTATGAGCACAATCTTCCAACATCAGGTAGCACTCTTCAGAGAAAATAAACAATAAGCTACATGTTGCAAACATGCACCCAAAGGACATGTATTTTCATTAGACATGACAAGGAAGGCATGGCATCAAAGTTTCATGTATATGAGCATCAAGAACAATTAATTTTAACCCATGCAAAATGCAAGAATATACTACTGGTCTACGGACTTAGTGAAAATCAGGGCATGTGACATTAAACAGCATGGTTGCACTTTGGGAGCTTGATAACTATTTGTACAGAAAATATATCATGGCAAATCAAAGCATGAAATCAAAGTACTCATAACAAAGAGCAAATAATTACATTGGAGCTAATGCATATGATGCATGGATCATTAACTATAAGGCATCAAAGTAGCAACTTAATATAAACAGCAGCACATGTTATCACGGTGACCACTTTGGAGCAAGAAAGAAAATAGCTGAAGCGGGCAAAAATGACAAAGGAATGCATATAACTCGATTTCACATGATGCTCATCATATACAAGAAAGAATTAATAGCATAGTCCTCATGGATGTGACACAATCATCAACCAAACTTTGAATAAAATAACAACAACAACAGTTAACGACCTAGTGCCCACTTCAACAGTAATTAACGGTAGCTAGATGGCTTCAAATGGATTAAGTCGCTCAATATAAAAGTTAGAGCACACAAAAATGAGCACTTTTCATATTGGGCGCTTTTCCAAACGGGCTACAGATCACTCGCAATCTTAATAGCAAAATAGGTAATACAGTAAATATCTCCAGACATAGAAAAAAAGAGGCAGAGGGGAAAACAGGCTAGCTCACCCTAGTGGGCCGATCCCAAGTCGACGGGCGAGCGGCGGTTATCTAGGCGTCGTTAAAGTCGCTGGGAAGCGCTGGGCCGAGGCAGGGAGGTGGGCCACGAGGTCAGGAGAGGTGCTGGGCCGCGCTCAGGTGGGGTGGCCGGCCCACCTCTCCGGTTAACCCAATCCCGATCGGATCTGGGCGACACGGCACCGGTGGCGCGAGGATGTAGGGTAGGTTGGACGACGAGGCCAGAACAGTGCGGCTCCGGGCGCATGGTCGTCGAGGGGGGCGGCCTTTCGCCGGTGGTGCTCCTGCACAGGAGATAGAGAAGAGGTAGAGAGGTCAGGGAGGTGAGGGGAGGAGAGGGCAGCGCAGGAGAGAGGGCGGCGACCCGGGGCGCGGCAACTCGGCAGTGCTGGTCGTCAACGTGAGGGGAGGAGGAGATCGGTGGTGGTGGTTGGTGCTGCGGGCCGACACGGCCTGGATGGGGTCGGGCGGCGGCGGTTGCGGGCCTGGTGCGGCCCGGCAGCGCTGGAGGTGGGAGGAGGGTGCGGTTGGCGACGTGGCAGCATCTGGAGCGTTGGATCAGAGATCCGACAGCTCCGGAAGACCCATGGTCTCGGGTTTCGAGATTGGAGGCTGGTTTGAGCAGATTTGAGAAATTTTGAGGGGGTGGCTGCAATTTTTGCCAGGGGAAACCCTAGAAGTGCTAGGAGACGGTGGTGGTCTATATATAGGTGGCCTGGCTGGCAAGTTTACATAAACATCCTCGGATTTTCTCTCTCGCGTCCCGTACTCCATGTTTCTGACTGCCGGGAGTCCATGCGACCTTCGATTCGGACGAAATATCAAACCACGTGCTCAGCGCGTCGAGCCCGTCAGTCCTACCTCACTTCGATAGCGTTCCAAGAACATTTTCTAGTGCCCAACAAAATAATCCATTTAATCATTAAATGGGGTTTTTCGCTCCAATGGCGATGGTTGGTGTCGTGCCGGAAGTTGCGACGGTGCTCGGGTGAAACACAGTGTCGCAAAAGTCGTGTGCCATGGTGGAAAGGTTCAGTCACGCATGCCGGTACGAGAAGGAGCGGGGAAATATTCACCGATTAATAATTTGGCAAAGAAAATACTGCAAAAAAATCTAACAAGCAACAAAATAAAGCAACAAACAAATTTTTTAATTTGGGTGGAATTTTCGGGCTGTTACAGTTTCCATCCAATTATGGGAACAACAACACTTATCCTAGCAACAAGAATCCCACTTCTGAATTAGAAATGATGCTTAGAGACTTTATCACTACCCAGAAAGCCTTCAACAAGAGTGTAGAAGAGAAATTAGACAAATTAGATAATCTCTCGTTGAAAGTAGATAGCTTAGCCCTTGATGTAGAGATGCTTAAAATTAGAACCTCTCCCCTTGAGGAGAGGAAGCCCACTATTATTAATGCTATCCAATTGCAAATTAGTGAAAATATTAGGATGATGGCTAAACTTAAAGAATGATGGGCTAGAGAAAAATAGTAAGAGGATAGAATTAAGAGCCTTCCTACACATCACAAAGTTGCTACTATCCAAATTGTTGAGGACACCCAAACTATTAGCACCCAACACGCTCCTAGTCCCATTGGACCTATTAATGGTGATGCTACTACCTCAACCATAGAAGAAGAAACTCCTATGAACATAGAGGGTTTCAAACAAGTGAGCCTATATGACACCACTACCACCTTTGATAGTAGTGACATTGATTTTGATAGTTGCACCCTTTCAGAAGTTATTAGCTTGCTACACAAAATGTCTAGAGACCCCGACACTAGCACACAAAATCTTGCCTTCACGGAGCATATCACTAATGCTCTCATTAAATCTAGGGAGGACAAGCTTAGAATAGAAGCCTCCATACCTAGGAAGCTAGATGATGGTTGGGATCCTATGATAAAAATTAAATTGACTAACTTCTTTTGCTATGCTTTATGTGATTTTGGAGCTAGTACCTCCGTTTTTCCCAAAAGAATGTATGACATGTTTGAATTGAAACCTTTTGATCCTTGTTCTTTTGGTGTTCGTCTCATTGATTCTTCTGTTAAGAAACCTTTGGGGAAGATCGACGATGTTCTTATCATTGTCAATGACAATTATGTTCCCGTTGATTTTATCATTATGGATATAGAGTGTGAACCTTTATGTCCAATTATTTTGGGACAACCTTGTCTTCGCACCGTGGGTGCTGTTATTGACATGAAAGAGGGGAATATTAAATTTCAATTCCCTCTCAAAAAGAGGATGGAACACTTCCCTAGAAAGAAGATTAAGTTACCTTTTGAGTCCGTTACACGGGCTAGCTATTCTCTCTCTCTTGATAAAACTTGATATTTTTTGCTTTATGCCTAGCTTAAAGGAATAAAAGAAAGCGCTTGTTAGGAGACAACCCTAGATGTTTTTAATTCTGTTTTTAGTGGTCTTGATGACTGTTACTACTGTATCAACATCATTGTATCTTTATTTTCAAGCTTTGTGCCAAGTTTAGCCTCCTATTGCAAGAAAGTTCAAAAGTTGTGACATGCTGTCCACAAAACAGATTCTCTCCTTGGACGGAAAAATTAGCCTAAAATCACCAGATCATCTTTTTAATCTGTACTGTTTTGATAGCGTGCTCTATATAGTTGAATTTCGAGCGTATGTTCTGAGTTTTTTAATTTGAGTTGCAGAAGTACCCCGAAAAAATTATTTACTACTTATTGTCCTGCTTTTTACATATTCTGCCACCTTTTGCCTTTCCTAACTTTTGCAAACCTTAAGATTTCTTTTTCTTTGTAAAACCTTTTTGTCAATCTTGAGAAACAGTAGCTCTTCAAGAATATCTTTATTTACAGTGGAGAAAAAATATTTTATTAAGGGTACTAACCCCTCTAATCAGCTTATGATGAGTTATGTATGTAGGGAGTTTTCAAGTGTGCGAGGAAAGATGATGAAAGAAGATCCGGGAGTGTCAAGCGCTCAAGCTTGGGGATGCGCCCATGCATCCCCAATAAATATTCAAGGAGACTCAAGCGTCTAAGCTTGGGGATGCCCCCGTGCATCCCCTTCTCCATCAACAATCATCAGTTCGTCCTCCGTCTCACTATATTTTTATCACTTCATGCGTTATGTGCTATGCTTGGAGCGTCTCGCTCTTAGGTTTCCTCTTTAGTTATCTTTAGCTTTTCTTGCTGTTCATAACAAGTTAGAACACATCTTACTTTGTGTGGGAGAGAAACACGCTCCACTTCAAACTAGAATACATCATAGGATTCTTCATGCTTATCTTTCTTCTGTTGTGTGTTCTTTATCTTTTCGTAGATGCTGCCATGTTTAGCTTTTAGCGTTTATATTTTTCAAGAGCTTTAGCTTTTGTTTAGTTTGTTGCTGGAACTCTCTTTAGTTTTCAGGTTTATCTTCTTAAGAGAGTTGGTTGTTGCACTGAGTTTTGTCTTGTCTTGAAGTAGGTAATTGAGGTTGCTATTCAATTATAGTAGTAACTTGCAATAGTTTTGAGGTATTGTTGTAAGTAATGTTTCAAATTTTGGTGTCAAGAGATCTAGCCTATTAGTGATAGGTGTCAAATTTTGGGAAATCCGTGCTTATTTTCAAAACCTACAAAAACTAGTTGAGAACTCTAGCTACTAGATGGATCACTAATCTTTGGAGGGATCGGATATTAGAGTACACTCATGTACCATGAGTTGCAAGGATAACCAAACCCCCATACACTCCTCCTCGGGGTAATTGTCTCTTTGTGAACCTCCTTATTAGATTGAGAGTTAACGATAATAAGAGCATGAGTTCTTCGGACTAATGTAGGAATTGAAAGTTGACACTTCCACCTCCTCATATTTTCTAGCCTCTTTGGTACCATGCATTTCCCTCTTCTCACTCCGAGAGTTGGCGTCCACCTCGCCGGTGCATCCAAACCCCTGGCATGATACACTCTGTCATCATAAACCTCCTTATATCTTTCCTCAAAACAGCCACTATATCTACCTATCAAGGCATTTCCATAGCCTTTCCGAGATATATTGCCATGCAACATCCATCTTCTCATGACTTGATCTTCATGTCATACATATTCCTTCTACACTGGGAGAGGCGTACATTTGCATACATCATGACAGCTGCATCTTCTTTATGTTGAGTACCTTGTAAAGTGTGAAGATCTTCTATACCTTCTTGTAAAATAGAGTGTTGCCCTTAAGTGAGAAAAAGGTCCCAAAGAGGACAAAAATAAAAGATCCCAAAGAGGACAAATGAGAGTTAAATAGAAAGATCCATTGAGGCCACCAAAAAATAGAAAAAGGAGAAAAAGAAATAAAAAGAGAGAAAGGGGCAACACTACTATTCCTTTTGAAAGATCCACACTCGTACTCCCTCTATTCCTTGTGCTCTATAGAGATGATCATTTATGCATGTAGCTATGTGGGGACCTTCACACTATAGAAATTGGCTTGCATATTGCAAGGATGAGCCTCCTGAAAGGAGCTCTAGGTCTTCTTGAGCAAGCAAGTTGGATGCACCCCCACTAGTTCCATCGGAGAGCTTTTCTTAGCTCATATGTGCATTCGTTGCATGGCAATGCCTACTCCTCACATCATATCTATCATTTGTCCTTCTCTCGCCTATGATTGTCCTCATTCATATGAGCCCTTCACACCATTTTTGTCTTCCTCCTCCACCATATCTCTCTTTTCCATCCTAAGTCTCAACTCTCGTGCGTATGCTCATCCATTGCATTAGTGCTAAAAATATCAAAAAAGGAGTGGATCAAATTGACTTGTACATGGCTAGTGGTCTGGGGTTGAGTCAAGATAAGATTCCAAAGAATACTAAGTGTGATACTTTAGTAGATTGATTTCTCAACAAATATATTTTTTCTCTCTTATTCCCATCTCCCCCTTCTTGCACGCAAACACCATCTGGAGACATTCGAGTCACGGACAACAAGAGCTCTTGCACCTTTATGTTCTTATGTTGCTTGTTTCAATGCTAATATAGACTATTACTTGTTATGACTTGAATTGAATTACATACCTTGATTGCTTTACTTTCAAAGTTCTTATATGGTTGGTAGCATGTCACCACAGAAATTATGCTTGTTATTTTGGTTAGTAGTAGATGCAGTTGGATTTCGGTCTACTTATTTTGGCGTATCGCCCATGCTTTTGCGCATCTTCCTTTCTTTGTAGCATAGTTAGCATTGCGGTGCGTTTTTAATCCTGTCAATTTCCCAGCTGTGATTTGATTACCTCGCATAGAAGTATTATCGTCTTTTGGGAGAGAGACATCACTAGTGAACATCACGGGACCCTGGTCCATATTCTCATCACTGTTTACACGCTCAATTTATTTTCTGCTTTTACTTTCCAGTTGCAATCACCATTATTATTATCCCTTGCGTTTGATCCTTTGTAAACAACAAGGCCGGAGATATTGACAACCTCTCTGAACTTCGTTGGGAGAAAAGTTACTTGTGTGTTTGCAGGTCCAGGTTAAGAGAGCAATATCTCAAACGGCGCGTTGCTGGCTTCACCACCTACTTGTCGTTATCGGAGTCCTACTGGTTCGATCTCAACCTTGGTATCTTTGCCAAGGGAAATTTGCTGCTATCCTAAATCTAACCATCCACTTGGGGTAACCAAAGAAGGGAGAGAAGACATTATCATCTCTCGCGCATCACGCACTCCCACGTCACATTTTTTACATAATTTGTTTTTTGATTTTTCTGGAATTTTTCTGACAACTTCAGTTTTGAATATTTTTTGAAGTGGCGAAAGCTGCAAAACTTCCTAAAAGATTGAAACAGTGGTTAAACTTATGAAGTTTAAATAACATAAAGCTCAGGTACAATAAGGAGGATTGAAAGCGAAGTAATGTGAATACAAAATAAGCTTCCCTTTTTACTTATATAGAACGAGTTTTCTAGGAAGGTTGATGAAGTCTTACTACCAAACAAGATATATATAGAGAAAACAGTTTCACTTCTTGTAAGGTGTTCATGGTACCTTTATTTGGATGTACATTGTCCCCACCATAATGGCTTTGTATTTGTGGTGCACATGTAGATGACAATCCCAATGTCCAATCTTCATTGTTTCAACTTTTTCAATGGAATTAAGGCCATGCCTTTTATCGATCTCTTTCCGGAAATACACCGTGTATTCCTTGTCATTGACATTGAAAGTAACCTTTCCTTTATTGCAATCAATAATGGCACATGTGGTGTTAATAAAAGGTCTTCCAAGAATTATAGACATGCTCCCATCCTCGGGCATGTCTATCACAACAAAATCAGTAAGGATTAGGCAATTAGCAACTTCAATGGAAACATCCTCACAAATTCCAATAGGAACGACTGTTGACTTGTCAGCCATTTGAAGAGGATATATCTATAGGAATTATTTTGTCTAAACAAAGCATCTTGTAAAGAGAAAAAGGCATAACACTCACTCCTACACCAAGGTCACATAAAGCAGTTCTGACATAATTAGTCTTTATGGAACGAGGAATGGTGGGTATACCTGGATCACCAAGCTTCTCAGGAATCTTTCCACTGAAAGAGTAGTTAGCAAGCATAGTAGATATTGCCTCATTATGAACTTTACTTTTACTAGTAACAATATCTTTCATATATCTTGAAAAAGGAGGCAATTTAATAGCATCAGTCAAGATATTTGAAGAAAAAAGGTTTCATCCATTCACAAAATTTATTGTAATGCTCTTCTTCCTTAGTTTGGAGAGACTTGCCTGGGAAGGGCATTGATTTCTGTACCCATGGTTTTATTTCCCTCCCATTTCTTCTTGCAATAAAGTCTTCTCTAGTATATATATCTTGCGCTTATCTGGTGCTTCTTCTTCTCGTTCTTCAGGTGGATCATTCTTCTCCTTATCCTTATCAGGTTCAGCACCATCATCAGTCTCAGCATCTGAAGTAGGTATACTATTAGGATCAACAAAAGGTTCTTCATTAGCTGTGGGATCATTGGAGTTGTCAGCTTCCTTATGTTTTTATTTTTCTTCTTCTTCTTCTTCAGGGAGCTGACAATGTCTTCTTCCTGTAATTGAGAATCTTGCTCGACTCTCTTCGGAGGCCCCTCTGGATAGAGAGAGTCCTGGGTATGTGTCCCACCTTGGGTCTTTATACCATAAGCATGTATATCACCTTGATTGAATTTTTAGAAATCAAATCTTCTTGCACATTAGAAATTTGTTCAAGCTGAGTTTGAACCATATGAAAATGCTTAACAAGACCTTTAACATAATTGATAATTCTTCCTAGAACATCAAGCAGACTTTTAATAGCAAGGGAATTATCATGCAACTGACTTTGAATCATCTCATTAAAGTGACTTTTCTTAATAATAAAATTATCATGCTCATCTAAACATTGATTAGGAGGCTTACCACGAGGAATTTCACTTGCATTGAAATCTAAAAGAGAACGTACCTCTACCATAGGACGGTGAGTGGTAGGCTCACAAAACTTATCAATAGGAGGTAGATTCTTCACATCTTCAGCTTTAATACCCCTCTCTTTGATAAACTTCTTAGCTTCTTCCATATCTTCAGGGTTCAAGATAAGTGTACCCCTCTTCTTCGGTGTTGGAGGTGGTTCAGGGAAGAAACCAATCATCAAGATTATCTTGCCCATTAATTCTTTAGCATCGTCCGGTGTTCTTTCCCTGAAAACACAACCAACGCAACTATCTAGATAGGATCCAGATTCATCGGTTAGTCCACCATAAAATATATCAAGTAATTCATTCTTAGGGACTCTGTGTCCTAGCCTAGCCTAGAGTAAGGTAAAAATACCTCCCCCAAGCTTTTGGGAGGTGGTCATCCAGCAACTGTCTAAAGTTACAACATGTTGCATATGAGTAGGAAAATATTTAGCACCAAAAGATTGGGATAAATCTTGAGGAGTTTTAATAGAACCATATGGTAGTGAATTATACCATGCTTTAGCACCTTCCTTCAGAGAAAAAGGAAGCAGCTTTCTAACATAATAGTTTTGTATCTTGTCCTCATTAGTAAACAAGCCACCCAACTCAGTGAGTTTAGTAAGGTGTGCAAGAGCATCATCATTTTCTCTGCCATAAAAGGGGTGAGCTTCAAATGTACATATAAGTGAAAGATCAACAGAGAAATCAAAATCAACATCTTTAATGCAAATAGGAGATGTAGAAAATTCAGGACCAAGAGCAAAATTGTTCTTCATAGCGTGCTTTTCAAGAAGCTTCTTCATAGCATTGGGATCTCCAGAATCATTACACTCTGCAAGATCTCTACAAAGTTCATCATCAATATCAATATAATCATCATCAATAATTTTACCCTTGATGCTACTCAAACCAGGGAAATAAGAGGATCTACCAGTAGGAGAACATGTAACAGAAATTTCAGTTCTAGGTTGTTTTGCGACCTTGGAAATCCTAGACTCAATAAAGTGACAAAGTGAACCAGTCTCATCAAAAGCAGTAGCAGCATCATCAAAAGTATCAGACAAATTAACAGACTCAGCTGAAGTAGCATGTGGTGGTGAAGCAAACTGTAACAGCCCAGTTTTCACAAAAAATAAAAAATTTGTTTTCGGTGTGAATTGATTGATTGCCTGATTTTTTTACGGTGTTTGCATCCCCGATTTATCAATCGGCGATTATTTCCCCCCCTTTTATCTCGTATCGGACGGAGACCGAACCTTGCCACCTCGGCACTCGACCTTTGCGACACCGGGTTTCACCCGATCACCGTCGCTACCGGCACAGGACCAGCCATCGCCACCGGAACGAAAACCCCGTTTATTTAATAAACAGATTATTTTATGTGGCGCCGAAAAATGTTGTCGGAATGTCAGCGCAGTGAGGTACGATCAACGGGCTCGACGCGCTGAGCGCGTGGTTCGAGATTTCGTCGGAATCGGAGTCTGTATGGAGTCTCGGCGGTCACGAACGCGATCACCGGACACGCGAGAGGGGTACCGAGGGCGTTTGCGTCAACTGGCCAGCCAACCTGCCTATATAAAGACCACCAGCCTCCCACACCCCAATTAGGGTTTCCCTATGTGAAATTTGCAGCCACCCCCTCCACTTTGCCCCAATTTGCCTCCAAATCCTCCAGATCCCCGAAACCCTAGCCTTCCTCTGATCTGAGCCGTCAGATCTGAGATCCAACGGCTCAGATCTGAGCCACGTCACCCCCAGATCCCCACAGCAGCCACCAACCATGCCCCGGGCCACGAGGGCCCGCAACCGCCGCCGCCAGGCCCGCCCGAGCCCATCTGGAGCCGCCGCCTGCCCGTGCCATGGAGCTCCTCCCGCTGGCAGCCCGTGCCGCCGCCGCACCCGCGTTCCGGCGAGCCGCCGTGCCTCCTCCTCCCTCCCTTCCTTCTCCTCCGCGCTCTCCCCTGACCTCCCTCTCCTCCTCTCTGTTGCAGGACGCGTCGCGCGCCGCCTCCCTCCGCCGTTCGCCATGGCCGGCCGAGACCGAGCTCGGAGCTCGCCGCGCCACCTCCTCCGACCGACTCCGGTGTTGCGCGCCCGGCTCCGTCGCCCCGAGCCCGCACCAGTCTGCCACACCCGCCCCTCGCCGCCTCCTCGCCGCCGGTGGCCGGCGTGCCACCGGACAGCAGCCGCCGCCGTCCTGCTCGTCGGGGTGGACGAGCCCGAGCGGCTCCAGCCCCTCCAACGGCCACGTGGGCCACGCCCCCAGCCCAGCAGCCAGAGCCGTCCTGGCCTCTCCAAGGCAGATGGGCCCCGAGGCCCATGGTGAGATTCGGACCGAATTTTTTTTTTTGCTGAGAACTATTTTTTTGCAAAACTGTGTGCTGATTCAATTTTGCAACGACGATAGCAAGCGATCTGTAGCTCCGATGAACGTGCCCCCAAAACGAAAGTTGCTCAGAATTGCGTGTACTTTAATTCATCTTTTGTGAGAATTTGCATTTGAGCTCATCTTGATTGTGTAATTGTGTGCTGAACAGGGCATCAGGCCGTTAAACTGCTACTTATTGCTATTATGTGCTGCTGTTATTATTTTGTTGCAACTTTGCATGATGATTGTAACAAATCCATGAGGCCTATTACATTGATTCCTTTTGCGTTGCGTTAAGCAATGTTTCTACTTCAGTTTCATGCTTTCACATGCCATATTTGCTTGCTGCATCATGTTTATATCTTGCTCCAAAGTAGCTATCATGATGTTATTGTGCTGCTGTTGCTGAAACTGTTATTTTGTTGCAACTTCGGATGACGATTGCTTCGCAACCGTTCATCGGATTTGAGTGATTCCAATTGCATATTGTTAAGCATGATGTCTACTTTCATCCCATGTATTGCTATGTCATGTTGCTGCGCTTTTCCATATAGATTTACCCCTGTTTATACAGCATGTGTGCATAAATTTTTTTGCTTATATCTTTTTAACCGTAACTCCGTTTGGGGTGTTCTTTATATGTAACTTGATTAGTTTTTCGTGTTATTTTTGTTTATGCTATTGTTTGCTGTTGTTAACCAAGATAAAATATGGTTTAGGGCAGAACAGTACCAAATCCTTTAATTGTCGTGCGGCACCTAGTGTTATGCCATGTTTAGGTTGTGCCTCACTTAAATTGACTAGGATAAATAGTTTACTTTGTGCTTCACCTCTTGACCTGTTTGTGTGCTATGCCATGCTTTCTTGAGTTGCCATGTTAATAACCATTGATTGATCACCTGTAGCTAAGCAACTTGAACCACCGTAAACGTGCGGTATTCGTCGTGTGTGACCGATACCCCACTTAAACTGTTAGTAACCGCTCTCGACGGTAGGTGCGATGTCTCGTGTTACTTCTTGTTGATGCTTGCTCGTGTTTGCTCCGTAGTAATAGTGGTGCACCATTGTTTGCTTTCCAGTGTTTACCGTCTTGTGTGCTTCGCGGGTACCTCTCAGAGACGATGCGAGCTTGCGATCAACTACACCTTCGGAACCCGACTTATCAACAGGCAAGGACTATACATTACTTATGATCCATTCTATTTCAACCAGCGGTTTGCATGCTAGTATAGGTTAGGTTCGATGTTTGATCCTACCACATGTTTACAGCCTCTTTCAAACCGATACAGCCATGTCCCTTCCCAGCAAAACTTGTACTTCTATGTTACTATTGCTCGTTGCTCAGCCCCTGCTTAGTATGCATGCTTAGGATGCTACGATGTTATTCTGTTACCCTTGGGTTTGGGATATCACCTGATTATTATATTATTGTTGATGATATGATTATTATAATGTTGACTATATTCGACGAAGGATGGAAGGTCTAGGCTATCCCGCCCCGACGCTTTGTTCCATTCGAGTCACCTAGGACCCGAGTTCCGGGTATTGGTTTTAAGACTGAGCGTGCCTAACCGCGTGTGGGATTTTATGGGGTCCCCTTTTCTTACCTATCTAGCTTCAAACATTTCTAGTGGTGGCCCAAGCTGTTTTTACCATTTGAAAACCGTGTGTGTGTCTGTCGGGTAGCTCCTGGCAGATATTATTTAAAACAACTCGGGCCAGCGGAGACATGGTTTCTTTGTTCGTCCACACCTGGAAGCTAGGGGGCTGCCCACATCTGTTTGGGTAGCTAACCCGACCTCGTCCAGACTGTAGAGGCCGATTCGAGAGCGCGGCCGGCTTTTGAGTTGGATGTCGACTCACCGGGGGCCACCCGGATTTGTTCGTTGTTAGTTAGAGGGACCTGTCGTTTCGGATCTCTTGGAACTAAATCATAAAATGGTTGCCTATGATGGGTAGCAACTGAGAGTGATGGACGTGCGTGCGGAGCCTCGTAATGGGCAGTTGGTACACCCCTGCAGGGTTAAATCTTTTTGAGAAGCTGTTTCCACGGTTATGGACGACTTGAGACCTACGTCATGTTCATAGACAACAACAACTGAGATAATCTTAGTATAACTTGATCAACGTGTGTGTGTGCCTTGACTACTTCTTCTTCGTCGGGGTGCGAAGAGGAGGACAAGGATAGGATAGGTGTTATGTTTTCGTAAGTAGTTGATAGCAAGACTTGTTGGAGGCGATTCCTCATCGAATGCTTGGCTTCTTACCTTACTCTTTAGATCGTTAGCCACTTCATAAATGCTAGTGCGGCAGCAACCTCACCACTTACCCCTTCCTTACCGTAAACTACTAGTTGTCCTAGAATGACGAGTGATGAAGTCCTTGCTGGGTCAGATGACCACTACAGTTGGATGCTGAGTACCTCTGTACTCATGATACTACCCCCAAACTCTTTTCAGGGTTCTGATCGACAACAGGTACAGTGATCGACGTTTCACGTGGAGACTCGACGACGACTAGTTAGGCGGATCCCGGCGGAGGGCCTGGACCCGTGTGGTTATGGGATCGATGCTTTTCTCTTTGCCAGTAGGCATTTGCTTGTAGTCTGTACTCAGACATGTATCTTCTGCTGTTGTATTATATTTAAGGCAGCTGTATGCCGATTGTATGAGATGTTGTATCCTGTATCTGTAATGTTGTGATATCATGTTGGAAATCCGGGGCATATCGCTTTGTCATATGTCGCGGTGGGACCGATATGTGCTTCGTCCCCGGATCTGGGTGGAAACACCTAGATCTGGAACAGTACCGCATATCGGGCCTTACACAAACTTACTTATAACGGAAGGTGAATCAAGTGTACCACTAGTGCTAAGAACAATACCTTTTCTTGTGGTGGATGGTAAGATCGGAACCTCGGGGTCTACTTTCTTACCCATAGAGGATAAATCGCAGCAAGCAAAATTACTCCAAGTAGGCTTGTAAATCAAGCTATGCTCCCCGACAAAGGCGCCAGGAAACAGACTTGATGCCCCACAAGTGTAGGGGATCACAATAGTCTTCGCGGGTAAGAATAATCAAATTTATTGATTCGACACAAGGGGAGCCAAAGAATATTTATAATCTTTGACAGTTGAGTTGTCAATTCAACCGCACCTAAAATATACTTTCTTGGTAATGAGGTATTAGTAGCAACGGTGTAGTGGAAGTGATGGTGGCAACGAAAATAGTCGTGGAAAAGCAACGAAAGTAAAAAAACAACAAAGTAAAGCAACTAGACCCAAGTAGGATTAAAACACTATAGGATAGGGGAGATGGATGATTGGGCGCTGCATGGCTGAGGAATAACATGTAACAGATTTAACATGGGGCAAGGCACACATAAAAGTAATGATTATCTAGGCAATATCAAACATTAGGCATGTATCCCAAGGTAGTTGTGCATGCTTGCAATAAGAACTTTGCACAACATCTTTTGTCCTACCATCCCGCTACCAACTGGGCCAAAAGGAACTTATGGAGATTAAGGTGCTCCTGTCAAAGAGCACCGGAACAAAGCACTAACAATCAATGGATACATGTAATCCTCAAATTATAGTCCATCCCCTTTGGTGTCCCAAGCTGTCACCATTGGGATCGCCGGTTCCGGCTATAATAGGTGCATACAACTTGTAGATAGGATCTAGAAAACAAATATATTCATGAAAACATAAATGGTTCAGATCTGAAATCGTGGCACTCAGTCCCAAAGTGTCAAGCATGAAGAGCAACAAGTAGTAGCAAAGATGATAAACACCATAGTAGATGATAGGCAACATGCCCCCAACAATCTGACGAACTATTACATAATCTAACTCATCCAATCCCTACCATCCCCTTTGCCTACAGAAGGGAATTACTCACACATGGATTTTCCCTCACCGGAGGCCAAAACATCCTCCAGATTAGTTCTCCCGGAGAAGAACAGAGGTGGCGGCGGCTCCGCGATAAAAATTGGAGTATCGTCGGGAGTAAAAATAAGGGCCAAAGTGGGGCAATAGGGGAGGTCCCACTGGACCAGGCGGGTTGGTGGCGCGGCCAGGGGGAATTCCGCGCCACTTGGCTGCCTGGGACAGGGGTGTCTGCCCTATGTCCTATCTTCTGGCTTTGAGACTCTTTGGGTACGTGGATTTTCTGGGAATTTTCTTGGAATTTTCTGAGATGCTTAAATTTCCATTTTCCTTCACATAAATAAGTCATACAAGGAAGCTCTCCTGAAAACAGCGTCAGTCCGGGTTAGTTTCGTTCAAATCATGCAAGAATGAGGTCAAAACAATAGCAAAAGTGTTTGTAAAAGTCGATACGTTTGAGGCATATCACCACCTGTGTAAACAAACAATACAGGAATAAAACACGAGTTTCACCCATATCGTGTGGACACCCTCGCCACTCCGGGGCTTGAGCGCGCTACTACACCGTTCCCCTCGAGGTGTTACTCGCACTCGCGACATCCTGTACTTAGGCACTCGGGGGCTTGCGCGCGCTACTACACCGCTCCCCTCGAGGCGTTACTCGCACTCGCGACATCCTGTACTTAGGCACTCAGGGGCTTGAGCGCGCTGCCACACCTCTCCCCTCGAGGCATTACTCGCACTCGCGACATCCTATAATTAGGCACTCGGGGGCTTGAGCGCGTACCACACCGCTCCCCTCGAGGTGTCACTCGCACTCGTGACATCTTATACTTAGGCACTAGGGGGGCTTAAACAGTCTATCAAATACGCCCCCCCTCCCCGCAGTACTAAAACGAATATGCAAAAGCAACACACGCCAAAGAACCAGAGCGCAACATAGAGTTTCACTACACTCGACGGACCCTCAAGCAAAAGCGATACAACTCGCGCGCCTACACTCGACCACCTGAAACCGTGAGTAGCCTTGGGGGCTACTTCTGCCAAGAATAACATGGTGTGTGATGAGGATCGGCCTCGGCAAATCCCATGGTTAGGAACCCTGGGTTTAGATCATAGAGAGAGGAGTACAGGTTGGCGATGCTCGTTGGCTAACAGGATACATGATTTACCCAGGTTAAGGGCCCTCGATCGGTAAAACACCTACTTCCTGCTCTATGTATTATATGGTGGAGGCGATTACAGCGGAGGTCTCGGCGAGAGTGCTCTCGTCGAGGGTGGAGCTATGTGATATTGGATGTTGATACGGTGAGGAAAATAGCTCTCTCACTTCTAGTTGGTTACCCCAAGTGGAAGGTGAGATGTATCGTAGCAGCAGGTTTCCCTTAGGGAAGATGCTAAGGTTGAGTATCAAAACAGTAGGACTCCAAGAATCGACAAGAAGGTGGTAAAGTGAACAATTGGCACCGTTGACAATTTAAGGATTGCTAACTTCACCTGGACCTGCACACCCAGCAAATAACTTTTCTCCCAACGAGTACAGAGGAGTTGTCCATTCCTCCGGCCTTGTTGTTTACAAAGGATCAACGCAAGAGATAATAATAGTGGCAACTGAAAGTAAAGACTGAAAGTAAATTGAAGATGTAAAAAATGGTGGAAATATGGACCGGGGTCCCATGAAGTTCACTAGTGATGTCTCTCTCCCAAAAGACGATAAAAGTGCTAGCGAGGTAAACAAATCACAACTGGCCAATTGACAGAATTGTAAACGCACCGCAATGCTAACTATCCTACAAAAGAAAGGAAGAGGCTCAAAAGCAATGGGCAGTACGCCAAGTTAAGTAGACCAAAATCCATTTGCATCTACTACGAATCATCCACCTTGAGATATCTATCCAGAACATCTCGCTGCTATTAAGTTGCGAATCCCACCCAAAGTGTAAACTCAAAGCAACAGACAACTGCATTAAAAGAACTATGCGTAAAGTAAACAATCCTTGCACCCGCAAGTACAAGCACCATTGTTTTATCCCTGGTGGCAACATCACATCCCCTAGTCTCATGTTTCTGTCACTCAAGCTAAACATCAGGGGGCTGAACCCACAATCAAGCATAACGCTCCCTCTTGGAGTTGCAACAAATCACTTGGCCAAAGAAAAATACGGCAATGGAGAACATGCAAGAATTTACTAAAGAACACAAATATAAAAGAGAACCAAATATATTACTCATCACAATCTGAACATAATCTCATAATCCATCAGATCCCAGCAAACTCAGCATAGCAACACAAAAATTACAAACGTGCCTCGATCATGTGAGGCAGCTCACGAGGTCTCAAAAGTGGAATCACAAAGAGGGGAGGAGAACATCACATAGCTACTGGTCAAGGACCCATGGTCCAAGGGTGTCAGAACCCCAACTTAGGTAAGTGCTAGGGTTTTGTTGTGCCCTTTGCATCATGTAGAAATTCAAAAGAAAATTCAAAAATGGGGAAAAGAAAAGCCCTGAGAATTTAAATCAAATGGCCAGATAAAAATCTTTTTCCAAAAATCATTTGAGTATTTGGAAAATTCCTATAAATGATGTTGATCATTTTAAAAGTGGTTTGGGTATTTTCCCAAGCCCATGGAATATTCAAATTTTCAAAATGTGCCTTGGAGAATTAAAATAACCCCTATTTGATTTGAGATTCAAATGTATTGAATTTCAAAAATGCCCAAATCCTAAAAGTGACTAGCTATTGGTCACCTAGTATTTATAAAATTAGTTGGGAATTTTTATAAAATGTTTTGGTATTTATTTATCAGAGCAAACAAATGAAAGAAAAAGAAAACAGAAAAGAAATAACAGAAAATAGAAAAAGGAATGCTAGCCCACCCGGCCAGGCCGCAGGCTCAACTCACCGTACCCCTGGCCCAGCCCACGGCCACCTTGTCGTCTTCTTCCCCCGCGCTGCCAAGCAGCTCACTGGAGGCAGGGGAGCAAGCCGCGACGCCACCGCGACGTCTCGCGGATTCCAGACCATCTAGGCCTCCTCCCCTCGCCACAGAGATGCCACGCACGCGCTCTTTCTTTGCCCCCTCCCTCCGCTCTTCGTCCCGCCCTCCTCTGCACGATTCCGTCGTGAATCGTAGCTCGCCGGAGAGCGCCGACACGCGCAACTGTGGCCACCGGCAAGCTCGAGCCACCCCACCTTGTCCAGAAGGACCGCAACGCTCGTCTACGTCAACTGTTGCAATCAATTGAACCAGGGATCCTCCGAAGCCGACGCCATCTTCGCCGATTCGCCGCCTACCGCCGTAGACCTCGTCGGGAATTTCGTCACCGCCAGGACCTCCCCTGCCACGCCGTGCTTCCCTTCGTCCTCAGGGTGAGCTCCTCTTTCTCCACAGCCCTCCCGCGCTTCTGCCCGTGGCTCGGTTCACCGTTTCTGTCGAGGCCAGTGGCCCAGCCGCCGCCTCGTCGTCGTGTTCGTGACCACGGGCCTCCCGGCGTTGCCCCGATGGCACAAGTGCACACGCGACGTCCCAAGCTACGCGCTCGTGCCTTCAGAACCCTCTCCCATGCCCGAAATCAGCATCCCGGCGATGCTCCGGCAGCTACAGTGTTGTCGCCGGCGAGCCCTAGCCATTAGGGCTAATGAACCTCCTAACCCCCCCCTAAACCTCAATGACAGGTGGTCCCCCAGCCCCCTAATCCCTCTCTGTTTAGTTTAAACAGAGGGGTTAACCCCCACAGAGGCTGACAGCAGGGCCCCACTCGTCAGCTCACCCTGACGTCAGCACTTCGCGATGGCTGATGCAGTAAAGGATTTAAATCGATTTAAATAATTACAGAAAATTCCAGAAAATACCCAAAACTTCAATTATTCATAATTAATTCATTTTAACTCCAATTTGGACAATTAATATGTCTAAAATTATCAGAAAAATACAAGGATTATGAATATGCAATTTGTTTTCATGTTTGACCATTTTAAAATGGGTGAAAAGTAGCAAACATGCATATGGATCCTTTTCAAATTCAAAATTGGAGTGATTTTGCAAATGATTTTGCAACACCCTTAATTCCAATGGATTCATCCACACATCAGAAACATTACTTCAACTACACCACATCACTTCATGATCAATATTTTTCAGATGAACTTTCATGCATTCAAATGCATTTGAAATTCATCAATAAATCAAATGGAGTTTGAATTTGCATTTCAAATGCAATATACTCCTTTTAAATAGAATGCTCAACACATCAGTACCTTGAACATCACAATTACAATCTTATTCATGTGATTGTGCATTGTACATTATGGTGATCCTATGATTGTCATGTTGCTGATAGAAGTGGAGCCGGAAACCGAGATCACCCCCTTCGTTGAAGACCCCGTGACTGAACCTCGTCAACAAGGAAAGCAAACCCCCATTGATCATGTCTATAAAATCCCAATTCCCTCTCAGTCTCGCTTATGCACGTTTAGGAGATCACCTTGTATCGATTATACCGCATAGTTCAACCCATATCCTTTGCATGACCTATCATCTTGTCACAGTAGTAAGCAAACCACAATCCTAACAGATGTAGGAGTTGGTTGATATCATGTGGCCCCTACAACTGTTACTGCTTATTGCATGCTTAGTGGTACAATGAGGTTGCTTTTGATGTGAGTCAGGATGATGGTGAACATGGTGTTGATGAAAGTGAAATGTGTTGGTGAATCTACCCTAATACAAGGTGAACGATGAGAGGCTGTGTAGGAGTACACAGTGGGTTGTCTCGTTGAACACCTCCTTAAGTCCGAGTTCTTGTGTGGTGATCCAAGAAGAAGAGTACAACCACACATTGGGCTCACTGACCCCTCTCATCCTAGTACCTCACCCCGTTCGAACCCCAAGAGTCGCAGTAGTTCGGAGTTCTGGTAGGGCTGTGGCACGGTCTGCGAAGTGGATGAAAGGCTTTTCAGGACCGGCTTGGGACCCTGCACACATCGTTTGAGGTTGTACTGGAACCTCGGCCGGACATCCATACGGATCCCCCTCAGATAGGCGACTCTCTGGACTAGAACGGAGCTGTGGGGGAAGTGTTGTGGTGGCATCCTCGCTGTCACCTCTTGAACGGTGACATGCAAAAGACGGTAAATGATGACACGTGTGTGTAGCGGTACACCCCTGCAGGGTTAACAAAACTATTCGAATAGCCGCGTCCGAGGTTAAGGACTGCTTGGAGAGCTTAGCTTGATTATTAGACAACTTGAACTGGATACTTCTAAAACACACCAAGATAAGTGTGAGTGCTATGGCGTGCTTTCTCGTGGGGAAGTCGAGGAAGGCACCATAGTGGTGTAATTGGTTGAAGAGATGTAGTGGACTCGTGTACGCTTCTTACCTCAAGTCTGGTACTCGTAGTTCAGTACTAGCCAAGTCAAAGCTGGCACTTCTGCAAGTGAAACCCCACCTCCCTTTACCTTGATACATGTGCATGAGTAGTATAGCTCCTACGTAAGTCTTGCTGAGTACGACTTTGTACTCACGTTTGCTTATTCTATGTTTTAGATGAACCCACCGACCCCGATGGTGGCTTCTCCCTGAAGCTCGAAGAATGAAGACTCGGACCAAGACCAAGCTAGTGTAGTCCCAGTCAGACGACTGGTTCCCTCGTGGAAGGGCTTGTTTATAGAGAAGGCTTCTCTAAGCCATTTGTTAAACTTGTCTGTACTCAGACCTACTTTGCTTCCGCATGTTTTGATGTAATGTTGGATCACAGACTTGTGATCTCTGTGTGCACTCTGTAAGAGTTATTAATAAAGGTGTATACTTTGTAGAGAATTGCAATGATACCTGCTGTTCATACAAGGCATGTGTGCGGCGTGTATGTTTATAACATGCATGTCTCTGTATGGGTTTTCGAGACCTTAGTTGTGATCTGGCTGGCGGTCTTTTGTACACCAAGTGGCCCTTAGATGTGCACATCTTGGGGAATCGCGATGCGATTGTTCGAGACTCTGTCTCGTGCACACTTTGATGTATGATCGAGCCCGCCCTAGACCCCGACTAAGTGATCGGGCTGGAGTAAGTCTATGTAAGGGTTATAATACAATCGATAGTATGGTTGAGGCGACTTGTCTATGAGTATGGGAGTTCAACACCCATATCATTTAGACTTGTGTGCGGACGATGAGGACCCATTTCAGTTGATCATCCGGCCTGGATGGGATGCCCCTCATGTTCGATGCTTTCCGAGAACGTTATGTGCTTGGCCTTGTCTGCTTAGACAAGTGGGTACGGTTCTCAGCTCTCCATATGATTGTGTTGTAGCGAGGCTTGCATACGCTAACCCCGGGTCCCAACAGACTTGGTATCAGAGCAGGACTGACTGTAGGATTATCAGCCTTGGCCGAAGTCGAGTCTAGCCTTCTATAGTTATATAGTTACTCTGGGTATATAAGGGAACAACGTAAGGCTTCTTTTTTCTCCTTACCCTCATCGATCTGAGTTCTGAGTCACCCTTATCTTTTCTACGGGATGATAGGACTAGGCTCATCTATGTCTGAATAGAACATCTCGTTGATTGCCTCCTTATAGACGTAGGATTGTTGTGGTTGTCCAGAGTCTCCATATTTTGAGTTGCTTGAGGAAGTTCTGTCCAATCTCCTCGAGGTTGTCTTGTTTTCCATCCCGGTGTAGCCGTTATGCTGCCGGAATTATCCCGTGTTTCTTTGAATCATTGCCTTTGCATTATGGTCTTCTCCTTCTGAAATCACATCCTTTTATCCTTGACTCCATCGTACAACCTGTTCTGATTGTTGATTTTTATCACACAGGATG
The DNA here is from genome assembly GCA_950022295.1 of Bromus sterilis. NCBI lineage: Eukaryota > Viridiplantae > Streptophyta > Magnoliopsida > Poales > Poaceae > Bromus > Bromus sterilis. The sequence goes on along the minus strand of OX465596.1, from coordinate 147,842,981 downwards.
TCAGGTGGAACTCGTAGTGCTGTTCTTCGGAATCGAGACCGTGATCGGAATCGAGACCGTGATCGGAATCGAAATGATGATGAACCTCCACCCCCGCCTTCTGCGGAGGAAATCATGATGGAAGCTGAGCGGAATAGACATGATCAGACACGCCTTCTGGATCTCATCGAGAAGAATACCGCCCACCATCGTAATGTGGTTGTGAGCATTCAGGACTTCATCTTCCTCAAGCCACCGGTATTCCAATGAGCCCCTCGAAGCTGATGATTGGCTCCGTTCCATCGAGCGTAAGCTTGATACACCACATGTTGCTCCCGATGACCGAGTTATTTTCGCGGTATACTTCGAAGGTGCTGCTCTTCAGTGGCGGGAGAACTATGTTGCAATGCAGCCAGATGGTCACGTAGTGACTTGGCAAGAGTTATGTGTTGCCTTTTGGGGGTACCACATTCTGGATGAGTTGATGGAGCGCAAGAAGGAAGAGTTCTGCAATCTGAATCAAGGAGAGATGTCCATTCATGAGTATGTGAGGGAATTCAACCGTCTTTCTCGTTATGCCCAAGATGAGATCACCACCGATGCCAGAAAGCAGGCAAGGTTCCGCAAGGGACTTAGCCCCATCCTTCGTCATGATCTCAACCTCCTTGAGTTTGCCACCTTTGAGGATTTAGTCAACAGATCCTTTAGAGCTGAGCATGGCAATGAATTTTTTGAGAAGTCTCGCAAGCATGCTCTTGAGCTTGCCCCTTCTTCCAGTTCACGCCCTCAGAAGCGCATGATCTGGATTCCTAACAGTTTGTTTCCCCAAAACAACCCACAGAGGCCATCCCTTGTGACGCCTCGTCCACCAGCTCCACCAAACAACCCAGCTCCCCGCACTATCTTTGGAGCCTGCTTCAGATGTGGCCAGCCTGGTCACTACTCTCGTGAGTGCCCCGTCAACCAAAATGCTCCACCCCATGCCAAAGGAAACCCCACTGTTCGTGCCAGACCACCCCCGAAGGTTTCCACCGCTAAGCCATCCACCTCAGAAAATCTTGGACGTGTGAACCAAATCTCAGTTGAGGAAACTGATAGTACTTCTGACGTCATTCTAGGTACGCTCCCAGTCAATTTTGTTCCCACTTCTGTTCTTTTCGACCCAGGAGCATCTCACTCATTCATGTCGGAGAGCTATGCACTTCGACATGAGATATCCTTTGATGAAATGTTCACCCCTATGATCATTCAAACTCCTGGTTCAAAATGGCAAACTAATAGAGTAAGCCATGGCAATCAAATTGCAATGGAGGGTTTAGTATTCCTTGCTTCACTCATAGCCCTCAAGTCTTCAGACATTGATGTCATCCTTGGTATGGATTGGCTATCAAGACAACATGCTTTTCTTGATTGTAAAGCCAAGTCAATTAGACTTACACATCCTTCAGGCTAGACAATAGCTTATTCCTCGCCAAGAACAAGAACCCAGGTGCATTCTTTGAATGTGCTTCCCCTTCCCGACCTTGAAGATGTTCCGGTGGTTAGTGACTTCCCGGATGTCTTTCCTGAAGAGCTGCCGGGCATGCCACCCGACAGATGTGTAGAGTTCATAGTGGATCTTGCCCCAGGAACCGCACCAATTTCTAGACGCCCATACAAAATGGCCCCACGTGAGTTAGCTGAGCTTAAAACCCAACTGGAAGCTTTGTTGGAAAAAGGCTTCATCCGCCCTAGCTCATCGCCATGGGATTGCCCCGTTCTGTTCGTAACGAAGAAGGATGGAAGAAAGGATGTGCGTAGACTATCGCCCGCTAAATTTAGCGACGATAAAGAACAAGTACCCACTGCCCAGGATCAATGATCTTTATGATCAACTTGCTGGATCCTCTGTCTTCTCCAAGATGGATTTGAGATTAGGTTATCATCAAATCAAAATCCGAAACGAGGACATTCCAAAAACGGCTTTTACTACTCGTTATGGTCTTTACGAGTACACCGTCATGTCCTTTGGTTTAACCAATGCCCCCGCCACTTTCTCACGCATGATGAATTCGATCTTCATGGAGTACTTAGATAAATTTGTTGTGGTTTATCTCGATGACATTCTCATCTACTCGAAGAACAAAGAAGAACATGCCGAACACCTAAGGCTGGTATTGATGAAACTTAGAGAGCATCGCCTGTATGCTAAATTCTCCAAGTGTGAATTTTGGCTACCAGAAGTGACCTACTTAGGCCACGTGATTTCTGAAAAAGGCATTGCTGTGAATCCCGAGAGAGTTTAGGCCGTCCTTGACTGGACTCCACCTGAATCGGTCAAGCAAGTTAGGAGTTTTCTTGGCCTAGCCAGCTATTGCCGTCGCTTCATCGAGAACTTTTCTAAAGTTGCAAAGCCTCTAACTGAACTCCTCAAGAAAGATAAGAAATTCCTATGGACTCCCAAGTGCGAGGAAAGCTTTCAAGAGCTAAAAAGAAGATTGACTTCTGCACCCGTACATGCACCTCCAGACACCAAAAAGGATTTCGAGATCTTTTGTGACGCCTCACGGCAAGGGTTAGGATGCATACTTATGCAAGATAGACATGTGGTAGCTTATGCTTCACGCCATTTGCGTCGACATGAAGAGAACTATCCTACCCACGATCTTGAACTCGCTGTCGTAGTTCATGCCCTAACAACTTGGTGACATTACCTCCTTGGTAATCGTTGTGGGATTTATTCCGACCACCAGAGCCTCAAATACATTTTCACCCAGCCAGATCTTAATCTCAGGCAAAGACGCTGGATTGAGTTGATAAAAGATTATGACTTAGGAATTTCTTACACCCCAGGCAAAGCCAATGTCATGGCTGATGCACTAAGTCGTAAGTCGTATTGTAACAACCTCATGTTACAACAGTATCAACCACTTCTTCATGAGGAATTTCGAAAGATCAATCTCGAGATTGTTCCTCGTGGATCTCTTTTCAACTTGGTGGCGAAACCAACCCTTGATGATCAAATCATAGTTGCCCAAAGGCGTGCACGAGGTGTACGCCGGATCAAGGAGAACATTGCTAGCGGAGTTGCTAAATGTTTCTCCACAGATAATAAAGGAACGGTATTCTTTGCAAATCGTTTGGTAGTACCTAAGAATAGGGAACTAAGGCAACTCATCCTCAAAGAAGCCCATGACACACCCCTCTCGATTCATCCCGGTAGCACAAAAATGTACCGAGATCTACGCCAGAGATTTTGGTGGACTAGGATGAAGAGAGACATTGCTCAATTTGTTTCCGAATGTGATGTTTGTCGTCGCATTAAGGTAGAACATCAAAGACCTGATGGTACACTTCAACCTTTGCCTATTCCAGAGTGGAAATGGGACAAAGTCGGTATGGACTTCATCACCGGCTTTCCAAAAACACAGAAAGGAAATGATTTCATCTTCGTTGTCATTGACAGACTTTCCAAAGTTGCTCACTTCCTTCCAGTTCGCGAGTCTATAACTTCTAGCCAGTTAGCGGACTTGTACGTCTCTAGAATTGTATCCCTTCACGCTGTTCCTTTGGAACTCAATTCTGATCGTGGTAGCCTTTTCACCTCTAGATTTTGGGGAAGTTTCCAACATGCTATGGGAACTCATCTATCCTTTAGTACAGCTTTCAATCCTCAGTCTAGCGGTCAAGTCGAAAGGGTCAACCAAATTCTTGAAGACATGCTCAGAGCTTGTGTTATCTCATTCGGAAAGAATTGGGAGAAGTCTCTGCTATTCGCCAAATTTTCTTATAACAATAGTTTTCAATCTAGTCTGAACATGGCTCCTTTTGAACTCCTATATGGCCGACGATGTCGAACACCCCTAAACTGGTCAGAAACCGGTGAAAGACAATTCTTCGGACCGGATATGATCAAGGAAGCAGAAGAGCAAGTTCGCATTGTTCGTGATCAATTGAAAGTCGCCCAATCTCGTCAGAAAAGCTACTATGATCGTCATCATAGGCAAGAAAGCTACAATCTGGATGAGAAGGCTTACCTTCGGGTTACTCCTCTGAAGGGAACCCAACGTTTCGGTATCAAAGGCAAGTTGGCCCCACGTTACATCGGACCTTTCCGCATTCTTGCTAAACATGGAGAAGTTGCCTACCAACTTGAACTACCTCCGCACCTTTCCCGAGTACATGATGTATTCCATGTGTCAATACTCAGGCGTTGCTTCAAGGACCCCATCCGCGAAGTCGACCATGAAATGCTTGATCTCCAAGATGACCTTTCTTATCGAGAGTACCCTGTTCGTATTCTTGATTCCGCAGAGCGTGTCACTCGTCGTCAGAAGATCAAGTTCCTCAAAGTGCAATGGTCACACCACTCTGAGAAAGAATCCACGTGGGAAAGAGAAGACCGCCTCAGTGCCGAGTACCCCTCCTTCCTCCCGCAGACTTTTGAATCTCGGGACGAGATTCTTTTGAGTGGGGGCGAGTTGTTAGAACCCCAACTTAGGTAAGTGCTAGGGTTTTGTTGTGCCCTTTGCATCATGCAAAAATTCAAAAGAAAATTCAAAAATGGGGAAAAGAAAAGCCCTGAGAATTTAAATCAAATGGCCAGATAAAAATCTTTTTCCAAAAATCATTTGAGTATTTGGAAAATTCCTATAAATGATGCTGATCATTTTAAAAGTGGTTTGGGTATTTTCCCATGCCCATGGAATATTCAAATTTTCAACATGTGCCTTGGAGAATTAAAATAACCCCTATTTGATTTGAGATTCAAATGTATTGAATTTAAAAAATGCCCAAATCCTAAAAGTGACTAGCTACTGGTCACCTAGTATTTATAAAATTAGTTGGCCATTTTTATAAAATGTTTTGGTATTTATTTATCAGAGCAAACAAATGAAAGAAAAAGAAAACAGAAAATAAATAACAGAAAATAGAAAAAGGAAAGCTAGCCCACCCGGCCAGGCCGCAGGCCCAACTCACCGTACCCCTCGCCCAGCCCACGGCCACCTTGTCGTCTTCCTCCCCCGCGCTGCCAAGCAGCTCGCTGGAAGCAGGGGAGCACGTCGCGACGCCACCGCGACGTCTCGCGGATTCCAGGCCATCTAGGCCTCCTCCCCTCGCCACAGAGACGCCACGCACGCGCTCTTTCTTTCCCCCCTCCCTCCGCTCTTCGTCCCGCCCTCCTCTGCACGATTCCGTCGTGAACGGTAGCTCGCCGGAGAGCGCCGACACGCGCAACCGTGGCCACCGGCAAGCTCGAGCCACCCCACCTTGTCCAAAAGGACCGCAACGCTTGTCTACGTCGACTTCTGCAATCAATTGAACCAGGGATCCTCCGAAGCCGACGCCATCTTCGCCGATTCGCCGCCTGCCGCCGTAGACCTCGTCGGGAATTTCGTCGCCGCCAGGACCTCCCCTGCCACGCCTTGCTTCCCTTCGTCCTCAGGGTGAGCTCCTCATTCTCCACAGCCCTCCCGCGCTTCTGCTCGTGGCTCGCTTCATCGTTTCTGTCGAGGCCAGTGGCCCAGCCGCCGCCTCGTCGTCGTGTTCGTGACCAAGGGTCTCCCCGCGTTGCCCCGATGGCACAAGTGGACGCGCGACGTCCCAAGCTACGTGCCCGTGCCTCCAGAACCCTCTACTGTGCCCGAAATCAGCATCCCGGCGATGCTCCGGCAGCTACAGTGTTGTCGCCGGCGAGCCCTAGCCATTCGGGCTAATGAACCTCCTAACCCCCCCCCCCTAAACCTCAATGACAGGTGGGGCCCCAGCCCCCTAATCCCTCTCTGTTTAGTTTAAACAGAGGGGTTAACCCCCACAAAGGCTGACATCAGGGCCCCACTCGTCAGCTGCCCCCTGACGTCAGCACTGCGCCAGGCTGACGCAGTAAAGGATTTAAATCGATTTAAATAATTACAGAAAATTCCAGAAAATACCCAAAACTTCAATAATTCATAATTAATTCATTTTAACTCCAATTTGGACAATTAATATGTCTACAATTATCAGAAAAATACAAGGATTATGAATATGCAATTTGTTTTCATGTTTGACCATTTTAAAATGGGTGAACAGTAGCAAACATGCATATGGATCCTTTTGAAATTCAAATTTGGAGTGATTTTGCAAATGATTTTGCAACACCCTTAATTCCAATGGATTCATCCACACATCAGAAACATTACTTCAACTACACCACATCACTTCATGATCAATATTTTTCAGATGAACTTTCATGCATTCAAATGCATTTGAAATTCATCAATAAATCAAATGGAGTTTGAATTTGCATTTCAAATGCAATATACTCCTTTTAAATGGAATGATCAACACATCAGTACCTTGAACATCACAATTACAATCTTATTCATGTGATTTTGCATTGTACATTATGGTGATCCTATGATTGTCATGTTGCTGATAGAAGTGGAGCCGGAAACCGAGATCACCCCCTTCGTTGAAGACCCCGTGACTGAACCTCGTCAACAAGGCAAGCAAACCCCCATTGATCATGTCTATAAAATCCCAATTCCCTCTCAGTCTCGCTTATGCACGTTTAGGAGATCACCTTGTATCGATTCTACCGCATAGTTGAACCCATATCCTTTGCATGACCTATCATCTTGTCATAGTAGTAAGCAAACCACAATCCTAACAGATGTAGGAGTTGGTTGATATCATGTGGCCCCTACAACTGTTACTGCTTATTGCATGCTTAGTGGTACAATGAGGTTGCTTTTGATGTGAGTTGGGATGATGGTGAACATGGTGTTGATGAAAGTGAAATGTGTTGGTGAATCTACCCTAATACAAGGTGAACGATGAGAGGCTGTGTAGGAGTACACAGTGGGTTGTCTCGTTGAACACCGCCTTAAGTCTGAGTTCTTGTGTGGTGATCCAAGAAGAAGAGTACAACCACACATTGGGCTCACTGACCCCTCTCATCCTAGTACCTCACCCCGTTCGAACCCCAAGAGTCGCAGTAGTTCGGAGTTCTGGTAGGGCTGTGGCACGGTCTGCGAAGTGGATGAAAGGCTTTTCAGGACCGGCTTGGGACCCTGCACACATCGTTTGAGGCTGTACTGGAACCTCGGCCGGACATCCATACGGATCCCCCTCAGATAGGCGACTCTCTGGACTAGAACGGAGCTGTGGGCGAAGTGTTGTGGTGGCATTCTCGCTGTCACCTCTTGAACGGTGACATGCAAAAGGCGGTAAATGATGACACGTGTGTGTAGCGGTACACCCCTGCAGGGTTAACAAAACTATTCGAATAGCCGCGTCTGCGGTTAAGGGCTTCTTGGAAAGCTTAGTTTGATTATTAGACAACTTGAACTGGGTACTTCTAAAACACACCAAGATAAGTGTGAGTGCTATGGCGCGCTTTCTCGTGGGGAAGTCGAGGAAGGCACCATAGTGGTGTAATTGGTTGAAGAGATGTAGTGGACTCGTGTACGCTTCTTACCTCAAGTCTGGTACTCGTAGTTCAGGACTAGCCAAGTCAAATCTGGCACTTCTGCAAGTGAAACCCCACCTCCCTTTACCTTGATACATGTGCATGAGCAGTATAGCTCCTACGTAAGTCTTGCTGAGTACGACTTTGTACTCACGTTTGCTTATTCTATGTTTTAGATGAACCCACCGACCCCGATGGTGGCTTCTCCCTGAAGCTCGAAGAATGAAGACTCAGACCAAGACCAAGCTAGTGTAGTCCCAGTCAGACGACTGGTTCCCTCGTGGAAGGGCTTGTTTATAGAGAAGGCTTCTCTAAGCCATTTGTTAAACTTGTCTGTACTCAGACCTACTTTGCTTCCGCATGTTTTGATGTAATGTTGGATCACAGACTTGTGATCTCTGTGTGCACTCTGTAAGAGTTATTAATAAAGGTGTATACTTTGTAGAGAATTGCAATGATACCTGCTGTTCATACATGGCATGTGTGTTGCGTGTATGTTTATAACATGCATGTCTCTGTATGGGTTTTCGAGACCTTAGTTGTGATCTGGCTGGCGGTCTTTTATACACCAAGTGGCCCTTAGATGTGCGCAGCTTGGGGCATCGCGATGCGATTTTTCGAGACTCTGTCTCATGCACACTTTGATGTATGATCGAGCCCTCCCTAGACCCCGACTAAGTGATCGAGCTGGAGTAAGTCTATGTAAGGGTTATAATACAATCGATAGTATGGTTGAGGCGACTTGTCTATGAGTATGGGAGTTCACCACCCATATCATTTAGACTTGTGTGCGGACGATGAGGACCCATTTCAGTTGATCATCCGGCCTGGATGGGATGCCCCTCATGTTCGATGCTTTCCGAGAACGTTCTGTGCTTGGCCTTTTCTGCTTAGACAAGTGGGTACGGTTCTCGGCTCTCCATATGATTGTGTTGTAGCGAGGCTTGCATACGCTAACCCCGGGTCCCGACAAAGGGGGACTACTCACAAGACATCCGGAAGGCATCCATTGTGATGGATGGTCTCCAGGAAGGGATTCCTCCTTCTGGAAGGGTGCCGGGGAAGCTTCTCCTTGCAGCCCCGATCTTGAAACGGCAGCGGCGGTAGAGAGGAGAACGGGAATAGCAGATCGATCTTATGGGTTTCCGTCACGGGGGCTAAATATAGGACAAAGGGGGCACCGAGAGGGGCCACAGGGCAGCCAGTTGGCCTCCTGGCGCGGCCTAGGGTGGGGCCGCGCCAGGGACCCTCCTGGGGCCCTGGTGGGTCCACCCCCTTCCAACTTTGGTTCTTCGAGAAGCTTCCGGGTCGCTTATTTTTTATATAATTTTTCTGGGATTTATTTGGCACTTTTAATGGCCGGAAAACGTGAAATACAAAAACAGAAGAAAGCAGGAACTGGAAAATGGGTGCACTGAGTTAATAGGTTAAGCCAAATATGATAAAAAAGTGTATGAAAGTTCAAGAAAAATATGGCAAAGTCACACAAATCATGCATGGAGCAAGCAGAAACTATAGATACGTTTGGGACGTATCAGATGTCCTAGACGTCCCCTCTCCCAGTCTTTATATACTAGGCTGGGTCGCAAGGAGTCTGTCTTGGTTTACAGAGGAGATTTCCTAATCTAGCTAGTCTTGGCGGGCACGCCTTGGACTCCATGTAGGCGCAACCGTCGGTGCTTCGGGTGGGCTGATCCTGGGCCAGTCGAAGCTTCCAATGGGCCTTCTATCCGGACACGCACCAGGTACCCTCATGTTGAGGTTCATGGGGGTATCCCCTCGTCTGTATCCCCCGAGTGCCTGGGGGACTCGATGAGTCACGCAAGGAATCAAACCTGCAGTAGCGGTAGTAGTGCATGTTGTCTTGTGAGCTGTAAGCCACATGTCTTGTTCATGAGAAGTAGTTTTGAGAGGGATTCTAAAATTAAAGGGCCCGAGGCACTCGACTGGTTAAGCCTCGCTGAATTGCGCTAGCGGCAAATACCACATTATCCCAATCAAGCTCGAGTCCCTCGACATGAGCTTGGAAACGACTGGTGGCAAGCAAGGTCCATGCCGCGGAGGGCTTGCAGGATCAATGCCGCCAGTTTACCATACTGAATACAACCCTAACACGTCTGTTTGTGGTTAAATTTCATCATGCATCGAGCATGGAACCGCCGGGAGTGAAGCCGTATTGCTGCAAGTCATGTCCCGTCCGACAGATCAGTGGGGTCTTACCTACACGCTAGCTCACGTGGCATCTGGGGTGCAGTGTATCGCAACCTAGGTCATTTAATAGTGGCACGTTACCAGATTAGAGTGCACCCACTCGGAAAACGATTGAGTGGACTTATAGTATGATTATCCGTGGAGCGTTCGAGTGCTCAGGCAGGGATTTAGTATAGAATGCACCCACTCGGAAAACGATCGAGTGGGCTTGTAGTATAAGCTCCTGTGGAGCGTCCGAGTGATTGGGGGTTCATCTTTTCGTCTTGCGTCTTCCTACCAGTAGTCGCTCGAACACCTTGTAGTAGAGGCGAGTAAGCACTCAAGCCTTGCAGATGTATTGATTTTTTGTATTTATTGAGGGTCGTAGTCACTCGCAACCCTCGTTGTGTGCGTCGTGCTACCTTTTGCCCTGTCTTTAACGGTGACAGAGTGCTCCAGATGGGAGTTTATTTGATGAAATCAAACCAGAGTAAAAGGAGAAATTATTAAAAAAAGGAAGAGCATCTTTCCCTTGCCAGAATGTCTGCGAGAGCATCGAACCATCCAATCTATGCTGCTGGGATGTGAAAGGGCCTAATGATGTTTACCTGGTGATGTGTTGAAGATGATGATGATCTGATGTGAACCATCGCGTCCGTTGGCAGTTATGATGATGGCGCGCCATTGGCTCTGCGCTTCTGTCCTCCGTTGGATTTCCATGGACGTCAGGAAATGCGCAATTGTCTGTTGTCTTAAATATTGCTTGATGCGAAGAGACGCCTTGTCTTGGAATCTGTAGGATTGCATGCCCCGGACTTTTAATTTTGCATGTTGCGCCATTTCATATTCCTGGACCTTAGTGGATCCATTTACCCTTGAGGGGGTGTATAAATACGGGTTTTTGCTTTGGTGTTTTGGCAGTCCATCCTTCTTCCTCTTCCTTCATTCTCTACTTTCTTCCATGGCTCCGAAGTGACGTTCTCATGGTGCTGCTCGAGTTAAGCTTAGTTGTGGCGTCGCCGACCATGGCTGTCGAGGCCACGGAGCCCGTGCTTCCCATGTGACACGCTGCCGTCGGGGGCGTGGTAGTTCTTCGGGGAGTGCGGCTGTGGTTGGGAATGTTCCCTAGAGGCAAATAAAATATGTTTATTAGTGTATTGCATTAGTTCATAATAAGTTTTATACTATGCTATAAATGTATTAAGCGGACACATTAATGCACGTGTGGTATAAAACAACCAGGTCCCTAGTTAACTCTAGTATACTAGTCCATTGGGTAATTGATGATCAAGGTTTCCTGATCATGAGGGTAAATAAGCTATTGAGAATGGATTTGTATCATTGGGTGAATGATATGATGGACATACACCCACCAGAAGTGTTGCAATGTGATCCGGTCACATAGTTCAACATTGCGATAACTACAACATAGTGAACAGATCCTTTGACCGTAATGATCATACGTAATTGCTATCTACTAGGAGGCTTTGATTTAATACCCACCTCCTGACTAGAATATTCTGGCCATAAAGGGGTACTTTGGGCATTCTGAAATAGATATGTTGATGAGTATGCAAATAGATCAAAGTGGGATTTGTCCATCCGAGTGACGGATAGGTACTCTGGGCCCACTCGATGATATTGCATCATAAAGTTTGCAAACATGTGACTAGGTCACGAGGTTGCAATATCACGGGAACGAGTAAACATGTTTTTTGGTAACGAGGATGAACTAGGTATATTGGATACTGACGATGAAACCTCAGACAAGCAAAGCACCACAGGACAAAGGGAACATGCTCAACGTTAAACGGATCCAACAGCGATGAAGTTTCATTCGATGGAAGCGCAGGGGAAATCTAGGATTGTAACCAGGTCTGATCGATGGTCATCTATCAAGAGAGTGTCTTGATCATGTCTGTTATTTCCCGGACCGTAGGGTGTCACACTTAAGGGTATTCGACGCATTAAGGATAGATTCGGGATCACCGGAGAAATAAGAGAGAACACTGAAATTGTTTCCGGTGGAGGCCAGAAATTGTACTGGGAATTTTGAAAGGTTCAAAATGTTATTTAATAATGTTTAAATATGTTTTATTATTTAATTATCTAAATTAAATATTAAAATATAACTAAATAAAATTAATAAAGGAAGAAAAGGCATATGGGCCTAAAAAGGCCCATTAGGGGAAGGAGGAGCCTCCCCCCTTGGGCCATGCGCCAAGGGAGGGGACCACTCCCCCTTGGCCGGTGCACCACTCCCCCCCCTTGGCGGGATTAGTCCCACCTCGGGGAGGGATGGAGGTTGCCCCCCTCCTTGGCCTATATAAGGAGGGGTAGGGTGCCCTTTTTTCATAATATTAATTCTCTCTTTCTTCCTCCTTTCTCCTTCCTCGAGTGGACTCCCCTTGTTTGGAGTCTACACTTGGTGGGGCTTTCTCCACCATACGCACGCCGTTGTGTTGCTGGAATCGGGATCCGAATCCATCTTCTTTCCGTTGCTCGCCTGGTTCGGAGCCCGAAGGGACGTCGGTTACACCGTATATGTGTAATCCCACGAGGAACTACACTTGTGGTGCTACTTCATTGTCGTGGCCGTATCATGGCATCTTCATCGACAACGTTCCAACGGGGACACAATCCCATCATCGGTCTCAAGGACCGGGTGGCTATGGGGGTCATCGTGGAGCTGCGCGGCATCGGGGATTGCCGGTACGACTAAACCAACCATGTTCACGCGGAACGTTTCTCTCTTAACGGACTACATACTGGTATGTGACATATTCCATCTGTTACTTGCATTGCCATAGCATATGTCTTGGGATTGGATATCGTAGGTTATGAAAAAAATTGTTTTCTGCCTCGAGCCCCAACAATGGTATCAGAGCAAGGCTATGTGTAGATGTATTGTACGAATAGAGAACATCTAGTATGTGGCATCAATTCTCCAATTTTTACCCTCCCACGTGTTGTCATTTAGCATTGCGGCAATGTCCAGATGAAGCGGCCCCAACCGACCTTATGGCGTGTACCATATAAGTGGCTGGGGGTGTCTGTCTCTCTAACATTAGCTTTGCGAAGACGTTTGCAACGGAGGGCCCCGATAGGGGTGTAATAGAGACAATTGCTGAGTTGTTGTGGTTGTATGTTCGTAGGCATAGAAACGTTTCTATCTCGAAAGCCCTAGCAGCCACGTAAAACTTGCAAAAGATAAAGTAGAGGCGTCTAAACTTTAATTTGCAGGGGGCATCATAGTTAGTATGATTTATATTGTTGCATCATGTTTTGCTAATATGTTAGATATACGAAGGTAGCATTATAGGATGATCCCTCACTAAAACCAACATAGTGTCCTAACCCTAGTGAGCACCATCTAGAAAGTTCTTCATTATGGAGGCATCACGTGTCACACGGATGTCAAAGATTTTTACATTCACAAGAGATGGGTGTAGCAAGCCTGGCATATGTATATGATATGGCCTTGCATGACACAACAACAAATCACATAGGGTATGGTGGCGAGCGTGGCATATGTATATGATATGGCCTCGGGACACAAGAGACTGAAAGGTCGAGCATGAGTCACATAGATGATGTGATTGGCATGATGGCCTACCTTGAACAACATACTGATAGCCGTGACGATTGGGGGAGGTATGTTCTTCAAGGATCGTGTAATCACTTAGAATAAACTATGAGGGATGTTTGTCTGAGTGGGAGTTCCGGAATTGTTTTAAAACATGAACTCCATATTATGAACTTAATCTTCATGTCTTAGCAAATATCATTGTAGATAATTTCATACCCAAATATTTAAAAATGTGGCCCTTCTAGTGTGATGTAGAACTTAAGGTAAATGGGTCTTACTTCATTGATTGGTACCAACACCGTTAGAGACATACTCACTAGTAATTACTTGCTAAACGTAATATGAGAACTACTAGGAGATACACGGAAGATGATGATGAGTATCGTACTCACCGTCATTTATGAATGACTGTCCAATACACCATACTCCATTCTATGGAATCTGAATTGTGAATGCATGTTAATGACACCAACACATATGACGTGCAAGGTGAACTTTAAATCACTAAGTCCCAAATCAGAGTAATGGAATATGAGTATATGGACGGGGTTTCTTTCAACTATGGTGGAAGGAACAACCTGCTGAGAAAGTTACATGGAAAATGTATAAGATACATGAACACCTTATGTATAACTTGGACTACTGAATGACTGGTTACTTTGCGATAACTGGGGAGTTGCATCCACTTCCTCCCAGCTACAAAGACCACGTCTAGACCATGTCATGAAGGAGAATCGTTCACCTGTCATGAGCTCATGGTTAAGGTTGTGAACATTAAAGGTAGAACAATGCAGGAATAGTCATTGATGGAGAAGGTATATTTGATATACGATTTATAAATGTCTTTCCCCACAAAGTAATAATTGTGGTTGATTAAGTATTTGATACTGGAACATGATCCTACTAGAGTGTCTTAGAAGGGATGAGGTGACAATGTGTGCTGACGATAATCAAGACAGTTTATGGTCGACAACACTCTCCCTCTACATCTATCACTTGATTAATATATGAATAAATTTATGATCATTTTGAATGTGAACATTATTAGTGTGTCTTGCATCTCGCGAAGACAATTATTCATATTAGTGAGTAACAAGTCAGTTGTTTTCCTTTTATGAATGATATCTTTTATGGTCACATTACGGTTATGAATGAGTTATTCTTCTATTGATGATAGTAGTTTGATCATTTATAAGAAATATTGTAATGCCAATAATCATCCAAACTTGATAATGAAACTACCGTTTAAGTCATGAATGGTATGATGAAGTCTTGAGATACTTGATCTCTTGACACATGCAAACCATGCCTTTTAGGTGAGATGACTAAAACCTCGCATTCTGGTAAAACAGAATTTGCAATGATTGTTGAATATCATACATAAATGATGTATCATATTTCAACAAGTAGTGAATTTCATTATTTCGTGAACTTTAGATGTGGACTTAGATGAATATGTATATTCACTAATGAAACATGAGTCTGAAATAATTTGATTTGATCAAAAGGGCTTTCAGAATAAAGATGGATATTAAATTAACAAGAAAGACAAGTCTCTATGATTTGATCAAAGTGACAAATGTTTTGAGCTAGTCTTGGGCATAAAGACTTGTGAAAGTTGTTCCATAAATTATGATGTTTTGAGACACTTCAATATTGTTGATGTGCCTGAACATTATAATCATACTCTATTGAATAGTGTATGGTATAAGTTATCTCTTATCGAGTTGCGTTATTATTATTGTTTAGAGTTATTAATTCAATATGCAAACACTCACTTCAGTATAGGGAACCATCTAAGTTCATGGAAACCAACACTATATTTGTTATGGTGTGTCATGGTTTCTACGAAGTATGATTTTTGTGCTAAATTATCTTTGTAGTGTATCCTTAGACAACTATGGATGCATCTTCCACAACTAGAACCAAAGGAGCAAAACTTGTGTTGCTAAATTTTGGTGTTTGTCAAGAAGTCTTCTTGATAAATGTGTTAACGGAAGAAAATTCAAAGTTCAGCCAAGGTAGTTGACCTTGCCTCCAGATATCAGAGTAGCGCAATGGAATATGTTCCAGAAGCAAAGCTCCACAATTATGGGAGAAACTAATGATAATGAGCATATTGTTTCGGTTAAATCTTTTACTAAAAAAAGTAGGATTCAAGAATACATATTTGCCCTTGTGAAAAATAGTATTCATGATTCACTTGTCAAGTTAATGGAACAAGACATACCTACGAACTACGAAGAAGCGATGGTGGAGTTAAGTACGAGATATGACTATGAGTCATGAAATCCCATGTTGAGTTACATTTATGATTTCTTCAATCTTATCGAGTAAAGGGGTTACTTGATATTCTTAATAACTTCAAAGTTATAAGGAATAAATGTGAACATGAAAGAAGAAATCAAGATCGATTTGTCACAAAGAATGTTTCTGACAAATTCAAAAGGGTTGACTACAATATGTAGCGATGCTTGAGTCAATGGGATATTCACTACGATTGATCCAAATTGTTATCAACATCGTGACTTCCTCAAATATTGCGTTTGAAGAAGTTTTGTAATTGGTACAACAAGAAGGTTTTGAAAAACATATGGATACTAGTGTCTCGTAACCTGAATTCTCAATTTGATGGATGATCAAAGTGATTTTGGACTTAGCCAAAATATTGAGAAACATGCATTCGCATGAAACTGAGTGGGAGCTTAATAGTTTCCTAAACTTAATATGTAGACAACATATTTTGAGTGGGAGCTATGGGAGTATTATATCCTGAACTTAATATGTGGATGACATATTTGAGTGGGAGCTGTGTGAATGTTATCCTAGTCTTATATGTGACTGACATATTTGAGTGGGAGCTATGAGAGTGTCGTCCTAGTCTTATATGTAGTTGACATATTTGAGTAGGAGCATGACAACATTCTTATATATGGATAACATATTGTGAATGGTTTAGTTGGTATGAATGATTATTGAAATCTTTCATGAATGAAGTTAAGCATTGAAAATCTATTAAGATAGATTAATTCGTTTAATAACCTTGAGTCGGAATACTTTCCTGGATAAGATTCTGAAGAGATCATAATGGGACAAGTCAAGAAGATAGTTCTTACTTGTATATCCACGTGAAGTATCGACTTAATCTCAGTACAAGAACAATGGTTAAATAAATAAATAAATGGATGTGCTACATCCTCTATGACTTTGTCAAAGGTTCTTTCATATAAAACCAGGGTTATGTACTCGACGTAATGTGACCCAAGTTCTTAGCAAGAAGAACATGTTGTGATATGATTTATGAGTAAATCATTGAACAAAGAGTTAAGTTTATCCTTCAGTATCTGGAGAGAACTGAGGATGCATCTCTAATTTGTAAAGGATAGTGAACTTGACCATAAATTTTATGCTGGTTCAAGTTGTGACACTAACCTAGGAAAATGAGATATCATACTAATGAATGCCTAAGTTGAAAGAAACGTGGTTAGACATCAAAGTTGCATACAGTGCACTAAGGATTAAATCTACATTGATGTGGCTGCTTTAGAAGTGGCAGGAGTTATATTTTGCCTTAAGAAGTTCGAATTCTCACTGAGTGAGTTTCATTGTGCATGACTATGGGAAAGTCCGCGCGACCCACCGGATGTCATTGTTGAACCACAACAAACGAATTTTCACTCTACCGACAAATATATATATATACCTCACCATTATAATGGATAATGAAGTAATGTCAAACTAGGTGACATTAATGATTTGCAAAAGACATACTGAGCTGAATGGTACCCAAACCGTTGATATAACTTTTTTTCACAAGAAGGCATGATCAATAACCATATAGATGATATGGAGTTATGATCCACAGAAAAATGCAGCTAGATTATTTGTACTCTAGTGCAACTGGGAGACTGTTAGGAATGTGCCCTAGAGGCAAATAAAATATTTTTATTAGTTTATTCCATTAGTTCATAATAAGTTTAATACTGTGCTATAACTGTATTAAGCGGAAACATTAATGCGTGTGTGGTATGAAACAACCAGATCCCTAGTTAACTCTAGTATACTAGTTCATTGGGCAATTGATGATCAAGGTTTCCTGATCATGAGTAAATAAGCTATTGACAATGGAGTCGTAACATTGGGTGAATGATATGATGGACATACACCCACCAGAAGTGTTGCAATGTCATCCAGTCACATAGTTCAACATTGCGATAACTACAACGTAGTGACCAGATCCTTTGACCCCAATGATCGTACGTAATTTCTATCTACTAGGAGGCTTTGATTTACTATCCACTGCCTGACTGAAATATGCTAGCCATAAAGGTGTACTTTGGGAATTCGAAAATAGATATGTTGATGAGTATGCAAATAGATCAAAGCGGGATTTGTCCATCCAAGTGACGGATAGGTACTCTGGGCCCACTCGGTGATATTGCATCATAAAGTTTGCAAACATGTGACTAGGTCACGGGGTTGCAATATCACGGGAATGAGTAAACATGTTTGTCGGTAACAAGGATGACCTAGGTATATTGGATACCGATGGTCAAACCTCAGACAAGCAAAGTATCGCAGGACAAAGGGAACATGCTCAACGTTAAACAGATCCAACAGCGATGAAGTTTAATTCGATGGAAGCGTAGGGGCCATGTAGGATTGTAACCAGGTCGGATCGATGTTCATTGATCAAGAGAGTGTCATGATCATGTATGTTGTTTCCCGGACCGTAGGGTGTCACACTTAAGGGTATTCGACGCATTAAGGATAGATTGGGGATCACTTGAGAAATAAGAGATAACACCGGAATTGTTTCCGATGGAGGCCAGAAATTGTTCTGGGAATTTTTAAAGGTTCAAAATGTTATTTAATAATTTTTAAATATGTTTCTTTATTTAATTATCTATATTAAATAATTAAATATAATTAATAAAGGAAGAAAAGGCATATGGGCCTAAAAGGCCCATTAGGGGAAGGAGGAGCCTCCCCCCATGGGCCATGCGCCAAGGGAGGGGCCCACTCACCCTTGGCCGGCGCACCACCCCCCCCCCCCCTTGGTGGGATTAGTCCCACCTCGGAGAGGGATGGAGGTTGCCCCCTCCTTGGCCTATATAAGGAGGGGTAGGGTGCCCTTTTCTTCATAAGATTAATTCTCTCTTTCTTCCTCCTTTCTCCTTCCTCGAGTGGACTCCCCTTGTTTGGAGTCTACACTTGGTTGGGGGTTTCTCCACCATATGCACGTCGTCGTGCTGTTGGAATGGGGATCTGAATCCATCTTCTTTCCGCTGCTCGCCTGGTTCGGAGCCCGGAGGGACGTCGGGTACACCGTATGTGCGTAATCCCGTGAGGCACTACACTTGTGGTGCTACTTCATCGTCGTGGCCGTATCGCGGCGTCTTCATAGACAACGTTCTGACAGGGACGCAATCCCGTCATCGGTCTGAAGGACCGGGTGTCTATCGGAGTTAACGTGGAGATGTGCGGCATCAGGGATTGCCAGTACGACTACACCAACCACGTTCACGTGGGAACATTTCCCTCTTAACAAACTACATAATGGTATGTGACCTATTCCATCTGTTACTTGCATCGCCATAGCATAGGTCTTGGGATTGGGTATCATAGGTTATGAAAAAATTGTGTTTTCTGCCCTGAACCCCAACAGCTGTTGCTACTGCGGACAAGGGCGTCTGCGGCTATGATTCCATTCTTCATGTCCTTAGCCGCATTGCTAGTCGGATTCCTCTTCCGTTTTCCTTTGCTTCCATTGTTTCTGAACTTGGCTTGGATGGTCTTTGGCTTCGGCTTCAAGGCTGTTCCCAATGCCCATTATGGGTGAGCCTCCACGTTGAGAGCTCGTCCTTGGTTTTCTTGGGGTCCGATTGGAAGGTGTTCGCTTGCCAACTTAATCTGCGCGAGGGTGACAGCCTTTTATTGTCGCTTCGACGGAGAAGAAACTCGCACCGTCGGGGCCTTTGATGCTGGCTGAAATCAGCTGGAGCCTTGCTGGGAGAGCTCAAGCGACAATAACTCTAGGGGCATGGGTGGTGCCTCCATTTCTTCTTCTGCTGGTGGCTCACCTTCCATGTCTTGCTCTTCCGACTCGTCGACTGGCAGTGATACTAGCCACTCTAGTTTTGAGCAGGACGCTGATGTGAAGCCTCCAATCAAGCGAGGTCGTCGGTAGGACAAGGCCAACAAGCTCGCCATAAGTTGAGCTTCACCATGTAGACTTAGGGTAGTTTTTCCCTTTTTCTGTGATGATACCTGGCGTGGCGTAGAGTGCCAAGTATCTCAGCATGGGCACACATGTAAAAGTCATAATTCCTTGATATGCTTGGCCTTGTAATCCTTTTGATGTAAGGAAGACTCCTTGTAATGTAAAGATAACTCCTTGTAATCCTTTGTGATGCCAATATATTGGAAATTCCTTCTTTATCTGTGAATCCTTTGTATTCTTCTATTTTTCATGCATGCGGGCTCGTAACTATGTCGGGTGCGCGACAGCGCTCCGATGGGAGTAGCCCCCGAGGCTTCATTCAATTGCTGGCGATTGGACGGAGCCTTAGAATTTATCAAGTTGTGCCCTTGTTTCCTTATTGTTGGACTTGAACTATCAAATGTATTGTGAGGATGTCGTAACTACTTTCGAGTCCTTGTGATGTTTGTCGTTGAACTATCCTTAACCGTGGAACGGGTGGTGCAGTCTTTGGCTTGTCTAGTGTTGTCTCTTTTCCAAAGTTTCATTTATCGGGTGCGCGACAGCGCTCCCGATGGGAGTATCCCCCGAGGCTTCGTGCAATCACTTCTGATTGGGTGGTGGCTCTATTGTTGTTTGTCTTAATGTTCCGACCGAGTCAGACTTTGTCGTTTCTAACGGGGATAGCGCTTGGAACGTGCTCGGTCTTAGAGTGTTGTTGTTGTAGAGGGTGTAGTAAATAATAGTCTTGAGCCCCCGAGTGTATTTATGTAAGAGTTCGTGTACGCGAAAAACGCCTCGAGGGGGGGTGAAGCCGCGCTCTAGCCCCCGAGTGTAAGTATAAGGAGTCGTGAGAGAAAAAATGCCTCGGGGGCGTGGGTGAAGCCGCGCTCTAGGCCCTGAGTGTAAGTGTGAGGAGTCGCGTGTGCGAAAACGCCTAGGGGGGGTTGAAGCCGCGCTCTAGCCCCTGAGTGTAAATATAAGGAGTCGCGTGAGCGAAAACGGCTCGGGGGGAGGGTGAAGCCATGCTCTAGCCCCCAAGTGTAAGTATAAGGAGTCGCGTGAGAGAAAACGCCTCGGGGGGAGGGTGAAGCCGTCCTCTAGCCCCCGAGTGTAAGTATAAGGATTCGCCTGAGCAAAAACGCCTCGGGGGGAGGGTGAAGTCGCACTCTAGCCCCCGAGTGCCATGACTTGTGTGTTGCGTCAATGTATATCTTTATTGCTCTGTTCTTACAGGAGTGGCTTAGGCAGCCTCGGGCAATGTTCTAATTGCTTAAAAAGAAGGTATGGCGAGAGTGGTTGTGGGCGATCTATGGATAGAAGAGGCGTAAGTTGGCCACATTCCAAGTATTGCCCACGTCCTCATCAGTCTTCGGGTTATTTATCCTATAGCCTCCTCCTATCACTTTGGATATTAGGTAGGGCCCCTCCCATTGTGGGGCGAGTTTATGCACTTTTTCTTGCTTCATTTGCAACAGAAGATCCCCGACGCTGAAGACCCTGGTGTGGAGTCGACTGCTTTGGTATGTGTGCATATTTTCTTGGTATCTTTCTGATCATGACAGGGCGATGTCTTGCGCCTCATCTGCTATGTATTTTTCGTCCTCGAGTTCTTCTTCTGCTTCTTCCTCGTCGTATCTTGTGATGCGTGGGGCGCCAAATCTCAGGTCGTGAGGGAGCATTGCCTCTGTTTTGTACACCATGAAGAATGGATTGTATTGCGTTGAGGTGTTGGGTGTGGCCCGTAGGCTCCAGAGGAAGGCTGGTAGCTCTTCAACCCAGTTACCCGCGGCTTGCTCGAGTGGTGCGAGGAGCCGTTTTTATGCCCCCGCAGACTAGACCGTTGGCTTTCTCGACCTGGCCATTGGACTGTGGGTGTGTGACTGATGCATACTTGATTTTGATCCCTACCTCCTTGGAGAGGTTCTGGAATTCGTCAGCTGTGAAGTTTGTTCAGTTGTCGGTGATGATATTGTGTGGTACTCCGAAACTGAAGATGATGGATTTGATGAAGTTCACGGTTGTGAGAGCAGTCGAGCTGGTGATGGGTACCGCTTCGATCCATTTTGTGAACTTGTCAACTTCTACCAGTAGGTGGGTGCGACCGCCCTTTGAGGATTTATTCAGGGATCCTACCATGTCGAGTCCCCAAGTTGCGAAAGGCCAGGCCAATGGTATTCTCTTTAGTTCTGAGGCTGGTGCATGAGATCCGTTGGAGAATTTTTGGCAGGCAGCGCAGCATCGTACGATGTCCTCTGCGTTTCTCATAGTGGTTGGCCAATAGAAACCTGCCCGATAGGCTTTGGATACCAGGGCGCGACCGCTCGCATGATGTCCAAAGATTCCTTCGGGAATCTTGAGTAGTAATGCATTGCCATCTTCTTCTTCAATGCATCTTTGGAGTACCTCGGAGATGCTGCGCTTGTAGAGCTCCCTGTTGATTATAGTAAATGCTTTGGAGCATCGAGTGATGCGACGTGCTTCTGTGACGTCCTGCGGTAGGATGTTGTGTATCAAGTAGTTTAGGAAGGGACTTGTCCACGCTGGCCCTTCGGGTGGTGGAGGCTCTTGTTCTTCGAATGCGTCACCAGCTTCTTCGATGGCTGGATCCACTGCTGCTATGTGCTCAGGCCCGGTGGCCTGGTCTGATGTTGTGCTTGTAGAATTTGCTCCCTTGGTCGCTATTGGATCGAGTGTCTTTCTTCTTTTTTGAAGTGATGTTCGATGCTCTCGAGGAAGACTTCGGGTGGTATTGGTCCGCGGGTTGATCCAATGTTTGTGAGTTCGTCTTCTGTTGTGTTATTTTTTCTTGTGATGTAGTTGAGCTCGCATCCGTCGAAATCGCCTTCTAGGGTGCTGTAGAGTTTCTGGTATGCTGACATGTTGTCTGCGACTGCTTCACAGTTTCTCATTGTTTGCTGGACGACGAAGTTGGAGTCGCCGTAGATGAGTAAGAGGGTGACACCGCAAGATTTTGCCATGCGCATTCCGTGGAGGAGGGCTTCGTACTCTGCTTCATTGTTAGATGCCTTCTCGAAGTCGATCTGCAATATATATTATAGCTTTTTTTCCTTTGGGGGAGATTAGCACCACACTAGCTTCTACTCATTGCTGCCCTTTTGACCCATCAAAGAACATCTTCCAAGAGTTGGAGAGGTCTGGGGGACCGGGTGTACTTCCATCCACTCGACCAGGAAATCTTGGAGGACTTGGGCTTTGATAGCTGTCGGGTATTTGAATCTTAGGTCATGAGGACTAAGCTCCATGTTCCATTGAGCGACGCATCCTGTAGCGCTTGATTTGTTGAGGATGTCCCAGAGTGGTGCGCTGCTGACCACTATTATTGGGTGCTTGTTAAAGTAATGTGATACCTTGAGAGAGGTCATGAAGATGGCGTAGACCAGCTTTTGATAATGCGGGTATCTTTGTTGTGAGCACGTGAGTACTTCGCTGAGGTAGAGATTAGTCTCTGGAGGACCTGCACCTTACCCTCTTCGGTGCACTCGAGGATGAGTACTATGCTTACCACACTGCTCCTGGCGGAAATGTAGAGCTATAGCGGTTCCCGTTCCTTGGGTACTGCGAGGATGGGGTGTTGATAGGATTTTCTTGAGGTCTTCAAATGCGTTTTGTGCCTCTTCCGTCCACTTGAACTTTCCACCCTTCCTGAGTACCTGATAGAATGGTAGGGTCCTTTCTCCTAGCCTGCTGATGAAGCGACTAAGGGCGACGATTCGCCCTGTGAGTTGTTGTATGCCTTTGATGTTGAATGTTTCTTGCATTTTTGCGAGTGCTTGGACTTTTTCTGGGTTGGCCTCGACTCCTTTGGCTTACACCATGTATCCTAGTAGCTTGTAGGATGGTACGCCGAGAACACACTTTTTTGGGTTAAGCTTGATCCTGTAGTGGTTGAGTGCTCCAATGTCGGGACCCGGAATATGCGTATGTAATTCCAGTCACAACTCAATCATATGGAGAGCCGAGAGTCGTACCCACTTGTCTAAGCAGACAAGGCCAAGCACAGAACACTCTCGGAAAGCATCGTACGTGAGGGGCATCCCATCCAGGCCGGATGATCAACTGAGATGGGTCCTCATCGCCCGCTCACAAGTCTAAATGATTATGGGTGGTGAAATCCCATACTCATAGACAAGTCGCATCAACCATATTATCGATTGAATTATAACACTTACATAAACAGACTCCAGCCCAATCACTTAGTCGGGGTCTCGGGCGGGCTCGATCATACAACAAAGTGTGCCACGTGACAGAGTCACGAGTAATCGCATCGCGATGCCCCAAGCTGCGCACATCTAAGGGCCACTTGTTGTATAAAAGACCGTCGGCAAGAACATAACTAAGCTATCGAACCCCACACTAAGACATGCATGTCATAAACATACACACAGCATACATGTCCAGTGTAAACAGCAGGTACACATTGCATGAACTCTACAAAGTATATCTTTATTGACTTACACATAGAGTACACGAAGATCACATGTTTGTGATCAACATTACATCATACAACGGAAGAAAATTAGGTCTGAGTACAGACAAGATTAACAAATGGCTTAGAGAAGCCTTGTTCAACATACATGCCCTTCCACGAGGGACCAGACTACTGTCTGGAACTATATTAACTTAGTCAACGTCGAGCTTCAGGAAGGTGACTCCATCGGGGTCTGGGTTTCCATCAAAAACATAGAATAAGCAAACGTGAGTACAAAGTCGTACTCAGCAAGACTTACATCAGAACTACACTACTCATGCTCAAGTTTCAAGGTAAAGGGAGGTGGGGTTTCATCATGCAAAAGTGTCAGCGTTGACTTGGCTAGTCCTATACTACGAGTACCAGACTTGAGGTAAGAAGCGTACACGAGTCCACTACCAATTCTCCAACAAATACACCACTATGGATACTTCCTCGACTTCCCCACGAGGAATCACACCATAGCACTCACACTTATTTTGTGATTTTTAGAGTACCATTCAAGTTGTCTAATAATCAAGCACAGCTTTCCAAGTAGTCCCTTACCGCAGACGTGGCTATTCGAATAGTTTTGTTAACCCTGAAGGGGTGTACTGCTACACACATGAAACCATCAGTTACCGTCGGGATCTCGTCACCTTTCAAGCGGGTGTCGGCGTGGATAATTTCCACAACTTTTACCTCTTAGCCAATTCTAATCCAGGAATCAACCATCTGAGTTGCTCACCGTTCCAGAGTCCGGTCGGGTCAACGATGCGGACTCAGACGATGCTGACGACCGAGGCGCCACCTTAGCAGATGGTTTTACTGTCTCACAGGTCCACCCACATATCTAAATGATGCAAACTTTCTTTCATTCTTTTTCTATGCATATTCCAAATGGAAAGCCCGAACTAGTGACTCCTGGACTTGAACTGGCGTGAGTTAGTAGGTTGAGCGGGGGCCCATGTGCCCAACATGTGGTAGTACTCTTCGTCTTGGATCACCACATAAGAACTCGGGCTTAAGGCGGTGTTCAACGAGACAACCCACTGTGTACTCCTACACAGCCTCTCATCGTTCACCTTTGTTTAGGGTGGATTCACCAACACGTTAACAACAGCAACACTGTGAACATTCCATGTCGACTCACAATCAAAGTAACCTCATTGTATCACTAAGCAGCAATAAGCAGTAACAGTTGCAGGGGGCACATGCTCATCATTCAACTCCTATATCTGCTAGGATTGTGGTTTTCTTAATACGGTGGCAAAATGATAGGTTATGCATCGGAATGGGTTCAACTATGCGAAAGAACGTGTCTCGGTGATCTCCTAAACATGCATAAGAGAGACTGAGAGGGAAGTAGGATTTTATAGATATGATCAATGGGGTTTTCTTGCCTTGCTGATGATACACGGGTCTAACTTTCTTCTTCTTTGAGGGTGACCTCCGTCTCGGAAACACTGTTACCGAAGCAATCATCAACAAAGGGGGGCACAAATAAAGTACAATGCTCAAGCACATGTTAATGTTGTGACCTGAGCTATAAGGTACTGGTTTGTGGTACATTCCATTTAATGGAAGTGTATTGCAAAGAATTTGCAAATTCAAACTTCAAATTCAAATTATGCCATATGCATGTTTGCTACTTTTCACCCATTTTAAAATAGTCAAACATAGAAACAAGTTGTATATTCTTAATCCTTGCATTTTTCTGATAATTTTTCATATATTATTTGTTTAATTTGGAGTTAAAATGAATATTCTATGAATTTTTGAAGTTTAATTGAATTTCTGGATTTTCTGTAATTCTTTTAAATTAGAAATGAAATATTGCGCAAGCACTCCGTCACCATGACGTCAGGGGGGCTTCTGACGGCTGGGTCCCACTGTTCAGTGGGAGAGGGGTTTAATCCCTCTCTGTTAAATTAACAGAGGGGTTAGGGGGCCAGGGGGACCCACCTGTCATCGGCTGCTGGGGGGATTAGGGGGTGATTAATCCCCTAATCACCTGCCATGTCGGCTCACCGTGGTTTGGCCGCCGGTGACCAAACCACACGGCAGCGCTGCACGGAATCGACGCCTTCGGCGTCCATTTGAAGTGCTGCGAGGACCAGAAGCACGTGTTTGGACTCGTGCGTCCCGTGGACAGTCCAAATGACCATGGGGGTCACCGGAGAGACGTCGCCGACGAGTTCTACGGAGGCTGGAGTCACGGGTGCGGCGGCGCAGGAGAAGCAGTGGGCAAGGGAGTGAGGCCATTGGTGTGTTACACTCCTGGCGGTGCCATGAACGCTAAGGGCTCAGCCTTGAGGGCGGAGGAGCACGGGGGCTAGCTCAACGGCAGCCATGGCGGACATCGTGCTTGGTCTTCATGGTGGAACACGAAAGAGGACGAGGGACGAGGCTCGGGAATGCTGGGGAGAACAGGAGACTCACCACGAACACGCTGGTGAGGTCGGGGAGGCCGGGGGAGGTCTGGCGGCGGCGAATCGACGATGGCAAGCTTGCGGCTCCGGCGGCGACTCGGCGAGAATTCCAGCGTCAACGGGGCGAGGAGGCTGGCCATATTCTGCTCGATGACGAAGTCGTCGTCGCTGCGCTTGAAGGACAAGGTCCTGTGGGCTCTGGCGCTCGATGGCCGCGCCAGTGCGTGATCGCGCTCCGGCGAGCTCTCGGTCGCAACGAAAAAAACAGCAAGGGAGAGCGGGAGGGAAACCTGGGAGGAGGAAAAGAATCACGGCGGCAAGGGTGTCTCCGTGGCGTTCTTAGATGGCTCGGGGAGGCCTGGATGCTCCTCGTCGTCGCGGTGGCGTCGGCTGCACGATCTCTGCTCGACAACGAGCAGCTTTGGGGGGAGGGGAGGAAGACGACAGCGGCTCAGGTTGGGCTGGGCCGTGGTACTGGGCCAGGGGGATAAGTTGGGCCAGATCCTAGGTAGGCCTTCTTTTCTTTATTTCTTCTTTTTATTTTTCTGTATTTTTTGTGCCTAGAATTAAATAGCTAGGCATTTTAGTAAAATGCCCAAATATTTTTATAAATCCAAGGTGAACAGAAGCGAGTCACTTTTAGAATTTGGGCACTTTTGAAATTCGATTAATTTGAATTTCAATTCAAATAGGGGTCAAATTTAATTTCCAGGGCAGATTTTGAATTTTAGAAAATTCCATGGGCATGGGAATGAACCCAAACCACTTTTGAAATGATCACCATCATTTATAGGGATTTTCCAAATGTTCAAATGATTTTTGGAAAAAGATTTTTATGTGGCCATTTGATTTAATTTCTCAGGGCTTTTCTTTTCCCCATTTTTGAATTTCTTTTGAAATTTTCTTCATGATGCAAAGGAGCGAGAAGCCCTAGCATTTACCCTAGTTGGGGTTCTGACATCCAAAAGTTTCTCGGAGGTCTACGAGTAGTGTGTCTGCCTTGTAGGTTTAGACCATGATGTCGTCTACATAAACTTGGGTGTTCCTGCCTATTTGGTCCTTTTGGCAAGCTTGCACCATCCGGTTGTATGTTGCTCCGGTATTCTTCAGTCCGAAAGGCATTGTACTGTAGCAGAATACGCCGTACGGGGTGATGAACGAGGTTATCTACCACCAGGGGGTGGTCGGCCCTTGTTCAGGTTATTGGTTGCTCGGACCAATTAAGCCATCTCGGACAAGCCGGCGTTGTGGCCACGGACAGAGCAGCTCGCTCCTGGAGTTTTTTGTCTCTTCGGCTACTAGTGGTGGTGAAAACATGGTATGCTCCGCGGTCATTGAGTTTCTTCGGGTTTTCTTGGAACCCAGCAAGCCCTTCTTTCATCTATTGCCCTCCTCTAGGTCCTTGATACTGAGGTCTTGTGTCGGCTCCTTGCTGGTCGGATTGCTGATTGCCTTTTTTTTAGCCGGCTCCTCCTCCTGACCCGGGGGGTCCTTGGTGTCCTCCACCATTTCCTCCTCGTCGTTTAAACTCCTTCATGAAGAACCAATCCTCCCAGGAGTGATTGGCTGGACGACTGGGTTTGTTATGGCTTCGGCATGGTCCTTTAATGGCTTGTTCGTAATTGTTTGGACGGTAGTTCTCCCCTGGCTTCCGATAGTTACCCCCTGCTTCTGCCTTTGGAAGCCGACGTTCGTGTTGGGAACCTAGTCAGAAGAATTATGATCAAGTCGGTGTTTGTTTTGCTGGTTTTGATTTCCGCCGCTTTGATGTCCTTTGCCGCCATTCTTCTTCCCCTGGACAGCTTTGTCCTCCTCGGAGTCGTCGTCTTTGGTCTTGTCAGACTCGGCGTATTTAGTGAATACATCCATGATTTCTCCCATTTCTCTGACCGTTCTTTTGATACGACCAAGTTTATTCATTGGAGGCTCAAATTTGCAATTCTTCTCTAGGACCAAGACGGCAGTCTGGGCAGTGATGCTGTCCGAAGATTGGATTATCTCGGCGACTCGTCGTGCCCAGTGATTGGCCGAATCCACTTCCTTCGGAAGAAAGTGCTCCAGATAAACGATGGTGGTGGCGCGTCGGCATGTGCCTTGGAAATTTTTGATGAACTTATTTTTCATCTCTGACCAAGAATGGATTGAGTTTTCGGGGAGGTTTTTGAGCCAGGAGTGAGCCCGCCCTTACATCATCATTGTGAGGTATCTGGCACAAACCCCGTCACGGACTTGCAGCATATCCATTGCTAGGTCATAGCTCTCGATCCATGCCGCTGGGTCCATGTCTGCCGTGTAATTCAGGATCTTACGGGGTCCTTTGAAATCTTGTGGGAGACGGGTGTTCCGCAGAGCCGGAATCAAACATCGGTTTCCGATTGAACGGCTGACGAATCTTGTATCTTCATCCTGAGGTGGGGGCTGTACCGCCGGCTCCCGGTTACGTTCGGGGATGATGGTAGCAGGCTGGCTAGCAAGTCTGACTGTCTGCTTTAGCTCGAGGCACGGTTGTATTCTCTAATGACAATGGCTGCTAGAAGCTGCAGGAGCCGGTGATTCTGCTTGGCGACTTACACTTTAATAAGGAGTCCCATGTAGATACGAGAAGCCTTGAGAGTATTGTGCATGTTGGGAGACTGCAGTTTTGAGCATCGCCACTGCTTCTCGTGTGGCGAGGTCTGCGAGGGTGTTTTCATGGATGGGGATGTTGGTCAGATAGTGCTTCATTGCCAAGAAGTTCTCCATGGGGTTGTTGTAGTGGCTAGGAGACGTATGAAACCTGGCCGGATCTCTGGAGGTGTGTACCCTGGCGGGGCAGTTGCCTATTGCGGACTTTGGAAAAGCGCTTGCCCTTCCATACCTGGCGGAATCCGACTTGCGTACCTGCCTTGGCGGGTGGCGGTGAGGTTCACTATCTGAGCATTCAACTGTTTGTAATCTTCCCGTACGCGCTTGGATTCTCACGCAAGCCGGCCTTCTTCTTCCGCCATCTTTTCCTTCTCCATCTGGATTTCCCCGCGTATTCTGGATACCTGCTTCTCAAGCTCATCAATCTCTGCCTTCCGTGACTCCTGATTTTCCGCAGTGATTGGGGTGTCAAGGACCGTACGTAGGGCGTTCACGGCTGCTACAAGGTCCTCCGTTCCGGTCAGAACTGTCTCTGCCGCACGGACGAATGATGCTCCGGCCGGGTTCATGATAGTTTTGGCCATCGTATTCTAATTTTCCTGCGGTATTTGGGTGTCTTCCATATACACGGTGGCGCAGAGTGGCGTCTGAAAGTAGGGGAAATCTGGATTATACTTGTCTGGTCCAGGCCCGAGTCTATCACTCCCGACGGAACGGATTGACCCGGTATCCGTGTACTTTCATTCACTGGGGTACGAGTCCGCGTCAGAAAGTTCCGCCGAGTCGTCGCACACCAAAGTCTCGACAGAGCGCGTCGGCCCTGGAGATCCGTTGGCGAATCGTACAAAGACGTGCCTGGAGCCGGCGTATTGCCGGCTTGCAACCTCAGTAGGGACATCGTGATCTGCCTCTGATATGTCCCAAACGTATCGATAATTTCTTCTTGCTCCATGCATGTTTTGTGTGATATTGGTATGATCTAGATACACTTTCATACAGTTTTAATCATATTTGGACTAACCTATTAACTCAGTGCACCACAGTGCCAGTTTTTGTTTTCTGCTGTTTTTCTATTTTAGTATTCCCCCATATTAAAAGTGGTCAAAAAATTCGGGCAAAATCAGATAAAAATCAGCGTGAAGGAACCTTCCGGAGTCCCGAAGGGGGGCCAGGTGGGACCCACCAAGGCCCTAGGCGCCTAGCTGGCGCGACCGAGGGCTTGACCACGCCAGGGGGGCGCCTGGACCCCTGGTGGCCCCCCTCGCTGCCCCCTTCGCCTATATAACTCCCGTGACGTGAAACTTCCGAAGGCTGAACCCTTTTTCGCGATCTCGCCTTTGTTCCACCGCCGCCGGGCTTCCAAGATCGGGAGCACCAGTAGGACCCTTCCCGGCACTCTGCCGGAGGGAGGATCGACCTCTTCCCCTCCACCATGGACGCTTCCAGGATGTGCCATGAGTAGTTTCCTTTGGACCATGGATCCGTGATCAGTAGCTATGTGATGTTCTCCTCCCTTCTTTGTTCTTCATGGTTTAGACCTCGTGAGTTGCCCTACATGATCGAGGCACATATGTAATCTTTCTGCTTTTGCTATGCTGAGTTTGATGGGATCTGATGGATTATGAGATTATGTTCAGATTGTCATAGAGTAATATATTTGGTTCTTATGTCTTATATTTTTGTTCCTAAGTAATTCGTGCATGTTCTCCGTTGTTGTTTGTGACGCCCCCAAATTCAATCTGTGTACAGTAATCATACACGCAGGGTACACGACTGAGATTAGGGTGCCACGGTGAGAATATCACAGCAAAACACTAAACACAAAAGGATAAACAAATATTTTACAATACCAGGGATCACGAGGATCCGAATACATAAGTCATACAAGCCATAATATCTGAGTACAGACATAGTTAGTCAAGTTTTTCCTTAAGAACGCTAGCACAAATCACATCAGAGATACAGATCGAAAAGGTGAGGCCTCCTGCCTGGGATCCACCGAACTACTCCTGGTCAACGGGGAACTCGACGTCGTAGTAGGCGCCTCCGGGGTACTCCTGCTCCTGGGCTCCAACGTCGGCTGCAGCGGCCGATCAGGCAAAACAGTAAAGGAAATAAAGCAGGTGAGTATCTAGTATACCCGCGAGTCTTACGTCCGCTACTAAGCATTATGCATTGTATCAACGGAAAGAAGAGGCTGTATATAGTGGACTGAAAGATAGAAATCCAGAGCAAGGGTAAGAAGCTAGGCCTATCGAAGACTAGCATCTTCTGACGATGTCTTGCAGCATGAGGTAAGAATCAGCCAACAGTTTATATAAAGCATAAAGTAACAATGCAGCAGAAGTTGCTGCAGCATTGTATAATAATAAGTTGTAATAATTAGCAATGCCTTCGAGTTCACCTCCTCGACATCCCCGCGAGGAAGAAAACTCGGAACCATACAATTTAATAATAATAGTTTCTAGTGATAAGATCCAGCTTCAGCATAAAGCGTCCTGTTACCGTGGACACGGCTATTCGAATAGATTAATCTTCCCTGCAGGGGTCCACTTGTGTTACGCTACACGCACGGATC
The DNA here is from genome assembly GCA_950022295.1 of Bromus sterilis. NCBI lineage: Eukaryota > Viridiplantae > Streptophyta > Magnoliopsida > Poales > Poaceae > Bromus > Bromus sterilis. The sequence continues at coordinate 147,811,483 of OX465596.1, read as the reverse complement.
TCCAGGGTGGCGGGAACCTTGTTAGGGAACGCTCCACCGAGGCTATCCGACACTTCATAGCCCATCTTTCAAACTCAACAGAGAGGCCATCCGCCGGTCTAAATCCTAAGTACGCCGGGCCTTGGACCCCAACCCGAACGTACTCCTGCACGGTGCGTGGCTGGCCGGTGAAGTTGAAGCAAATCCAAATAAGACATCACCGCGCGAGCAAATAAGACAACACCACTTCCCGGCAATCAGCCCGCAGTACTGCTGACGTCTGAAGAGTCCTCGGACGACACTACGAAGCAGAGGAGCCCATAACTCGTAATTCCCACGGGTAGGTAGTGCGTACATGGCATATAGCTAACTCAAGACATCCACTGAACCATTTAGCATTTTAATTAACCTGCGTGACAACCGTTGTCGTTGCCTTGACTTAACTGACCCGCGGACAACGACAGCAGCCAGGACCACCAGTACATCGGTGCCTGCCCCGTTGTCCCACCAAGTCACTGCGGTTACCAACAAGGTGAACCGTCTCCTTACCTTGTCTCGCATGTGCTCCTGGAGGAGCTCGACTTTCGTAGTTTGGTAACTCTCGCGGCCAACGATCAGGGGCCAAGCACACCGGTACACTGGTCGTACCCTCCCTGTCGTTCCGTCGCAATACCTCTCGCGGGCACCATTGGGTCGCCCGACTTCTCACCTGAAGGACAATCGCTGTTCAGGACCCAATGGCGGTAAGACAAAGTCAGCCTCGAGTGGAGTACAAGGATTACTCCTTGATAGCTCACACTTGAGGTGACTAGGCATAACCCAGATAGGGGCCTTTGGCGGTGTCTGCTTTGTACCGTACATGTGCAGTTGTATATACTGTATCCGTGTTCACTCCCCTGAGTGATCACGTCCCGCTATCTAGTCCTAGCTAACAATGCGCAGGGCTCACTGTTGAATATATGCATAATTATAACAGGCAGCATAGGATAAGAAAGGTACATCAAGGGGCGACAAAATTAGGCTATGCAATTGAATAGGATTGTAATCGTAGCAGCAACAGTAAAAATGCCTAGTGCAAGAAAATACGGAAAGGTAGGCGATATCTGGGGAAGAGACTGGCTCTGCTTGCCTGGAAGCTCGACGGTAGGGGTAGGGTCGTCGACGAAGTAGTCGTACTCAGCAGCGGTGTAGTCGACGGCAGCAGCGGGGTCTACCGGAGATTAAGGGGGGGGAAGAAACAGTAAATACAAAGCAAGCATATACAAACATATGCATGACATGACAAATGAAAAGTTAACGGTGTTCTAACGCAGTGCAATGCACGTTGCTCGGAACGGAAATTCATCTGAGGATGAACTACCGGCTCCGGGTGATTATCGGACAAGGTGTCCGGAGGGGGGAAGGATCAAGCCGGAGGTGTCGTGGGTACCGGACAAACATAAGGGGGGTGTATCCGTGCTAGTTGATCTATTCCGAGAAACATTCGTGTTCGGAATAAATTCATCCGGGCACTCTAACAGTACCGGACAGTTTATCGGACCGCCGGTCCGGAGGGGGACGGTTCGATGTTCGTTGTGTTAGAGGGGTGTGATAGACATACGAATAGCGTATTCGTATTCTTTATATTTTTCTGATCAATTTTCATGTATAAAGTTTTTGAATCTGAGTTACGGTTTAAAAGTTATTGAATTTCCAAGTTTTAAATCATTTAAATGATTTTCTGAATTTCTTTTATTATTTATTCAACATTATCCAGAACATTATCCAAAACAGTGCCTGACATGTGGGACCCACATGTCAGCCTCTGTTTATTTATAAAACATTTTAATAAATCAAAATAGCCTCTGGGCCCACATGTCAGCCACTGGAATTTCTTTTAAATTCTTTTTTAAAATCAAACTGACAAATGGGGCCTAGGTGTCATTGACTCCAGTGATAACTAAACATGTTTAATTAATATAATGACCAGGGGACCCACATGTCAGTGTCTGGGTGGTTTATTATTCTGTTAATCTTTTCAGCTAAACTAACAGAGTAATTAGCCCGGGGGGGGGGGTCCACTGTTAGTGGCTTAGGGGTTTGGGTTAAGCCCTAATTAACTAGCTGGCACCGGGGCCCCGCCTGGCAGCCTCACCGGAACCTCACCGGCGACTCGCCGGCGACGAGGTTGACGGTGGCGACGCCACAGGGCTCGAGAGGGGGCGCGGTTAGCCCCAATCGAACGGGGAGGCGTCTGGTAGCGGTGGCGCGGGCGTGGAGTTGCCGGAGTGACGCCGGCGACGATGTAGACGGCCGCCTGCGCTCGGGCCTCGTCGGAAACGCGTCAACGGAGAGGGCTTTCGAGCGTGCTACGGGGTGGTGTTCCTGGGAGCAAGGTGAACACGAGGACGTGCTCGGCGCGCCAAAAGCATGATCTAGGCCGCGGGGGAGAACACGTCGGCGGCGACGGAGCCACGGCTCCAGTGGCGTCGGCTGATTCAGTGCACGAGGGGCTACGCGGGGGTTTGGGGAAGGTAGAGGAGCTCACCGCGAGTGCAGCAGTGGTGGCAGTGGGCTCGATGGCGTCTCGACGGCGGCGAATTCCCTCCGCGACGCACGGCGGCCGAATTTTTATTCAAAGCAGTTCCAACTAGGGTTTAGTTTCTTGATGAGGAAGATGCATTGGGATTTGGGTTTTGATTACCAACCAGCATGGTTTGAAAAGAGCAGAAGCAAAGTTTGATTAAGGACAGGGGATAACAGTGATTAACAAACAGTGATGGTCAACAGTGATGATGATTACTGTTACAGAAACTGAGGGTGTTACATTGTTTATTGCTTTGGCCAAGTAGTAGGTAGTAACTCCAAGAGGGAACGTTATGCTCAATTGTGGGTACATGCCCCCTGATGAGACGCTTGAGTGACAGAAACATGATTCTAGGGGATGTGTTGTGGCCACAAGGGGGAAAACAACGATGCTTGTAACCGCGGTTGCAAGGATTGTTTACTTTACACAAAGTTCTTTTTAACGCAGTTGTCTGTTGCTTTGGGTTTACACTTTGGGTGGGGCTCGCAACTTAATACCAGCGAGATGTTCTGGATAGATATCTCAAGGTGGATGATTAGTAGTAGATGCAGATGGATTTCGGTCTACTTATTTTGGCGTTGACAAGGGGGTGACCCCACGAATCCTACGGATAAGCCTACCTGGTGTCCATGAAGACAGAAGGCCCATGAAGATACAGCCTCGGCCCGCTAATTGACACCGACGTAGAAGTCCGCGACTCACAAGGAAGGTGTGAGAACCTACCGTAAGGAGCAAGCTAGGGTTAGGAAAGCTTACCTGTAAACGTAGATGAACTCCCCGAGACCTAGCCCGGTATATAAGGGCTAGGAGGGGCGACGAAAAGCAGAACCAATATCTTCTGTAACCCTAGCCTTGAGCGCTCCAGCCTTGGCATCCACTGTAATCGCATCTACCCCATCAATAATATCGAGCAGGAGCGTGCCTTCCTATTTGCCGACGAGCTATCGTCCAACCTGTGCCTCTCATGACTAACCCAGGGTCCCTGACCATGGGATTTGCCGGGGTTGATCCCCGTCAATTGGCGCCATCTGTGGGAACCGCGTAGGTTGGGAACGCGATCTCGGCGGCCTCATCACCATCAGCACTCATCGACTCGACGGTTCCGGCAAGATCCAATCTGTTCGAGTCCCTCGGATTCACGGCCCACCTCCCGGCCCTCCAGCCAGTCTTTACCGATCTACACTCCGGCGTCAATCTGATCTTCAGAGCGTATCGGATCTACATCAACCATTGGGGGAATCTTCGCCTCACCGACGGCACCCGCGCACCCACGGCAACACCTGCAGCAGTGACCGGAGCGGACGCCGCCCGCACGGTCAGCCTATCTTGCAGCCGCACCCACCCAACTCAAGGCTCCACGCCATTCGCGACCGCCCGAGTGGAGCCCCAACATGGAGAAGCAACATCACATGTATCAGCAAGGAGGCAGCAAGGACACCATCGCAGGTGTTCATGGCAGAAGTTGGCACACCAGCGTCAGGTAACAACGGACGAGTCGACGACACGGGCACTCGCCAAGACACCCCAACCACCAACAGGGCGGCAGTTCCCGGCAACACCAGTCAGATGGTCGTACAGCTAGGAGAACCGGGGACCATACCAACACTACAAGAAATCTGCTTATGCATGACAGTTTCAATCTGTCATCGAGCAGTGAAAAACCGTCGTGGATGTGCGTCAATGACGGATTTCAAATCTATCATGGATCACGCGTCATAATTTGACATCACACCTTCCATGACGGTTCTTGTCTGTCATGGGTCAGCCCCCAAGCCCGCCCAACCCAAACTAGGCCCAAGTCTTTGTGACAGAACAAACCATCATAAATTAATGCCACGTAAGATTTTGAATTGCCTGATTGGAATGACGTGGATGTGTACGTGGATAGTATTTTCATCTCAAAAACTGTCATGAATTTAGACTGGACAATTAGGCCATTTTTGTCAATCCAATTTTGAGCCAATACATTTTTTTAGCATATAATGCATTACACGTATCATAATGCCAACTTTGGGCAAAGACATAATATTTACAAAGTGATGTACAATACAAAAAATATATATTATTTATATAGGCATCCATCAGTACATACAGGATAACAGTTTACAAAATCCTTAATTTAATGATAGTTTACAAGATCACTTGGCAGAATACAACACGTAGCAAAGTTAGGAAAGAGCAATCCAATTTACATAAACAGAAGATATACGAGGTTCTTATTCCTGGAGATTGCTAGTATGACTGACACTTAAATCCACACAGACTGAAATGGCGCAGCTTTTTACAGATCCTGTAGAAAACATGCAGAAATACATATCAACTTCCATAACATATCTTTCAAATGCAAAAGTAAAGTTCAAGCGACAAGCAATTATAACATAGACAAAATGTTAGATCAGGATGTATCATGTAAGAGCAATGAAGAAGGGAAGAACCAATATTATATCCGCAGATAGTGTTAAATAAATATGCACCATGAAAAAAAGGAGAAAAAAAGGCAGGACCATACTCCTCAAAGAACTATAGTTTCAATTTTTTATAGAAGAAACTGAGTTAGCAGTTTAGCACCCAAATAATGGTAGACTAACATATTTCTGAGATAACTTTACATAAGTACTGGAATCAAATCTGAAAATAGGAAGGGATAAACAGTTAGAAAATATATGATAATTTATAAAGCAAGAACAACATGGAGCAGGTGGTGCTGCAGAATTATATAACATAGTTTAATTTTCTTAGAAGTAATATCCGCTTCTGACAATAAAATCTGAGCGGCATGCATATATCATATTAATAAAAGAATAAATTTTGCAGTCGTGATGTTGCGGGAAAGTTCATATTGGAACATAGCAAAGAATACTTAGCAAGGAACCAACAGGAGCATGGTCGTCGAAGTTCAAGATTTGCATATTCTATTTAAAATTAGGAGAAGAGTCGTCAACACAAACATACATGTACATCACACATTTACGTGGTGAAAAGTGTACTTTCCACTTTAATCATCAGAGTTTTACTACAGTAGGTAAAATTGTTATGGTATACTTAGTTAAGACAGCCATATAAATATCAAAACGGCTTATAGAAAGCACTTGCTCTTTACATGCTAGCAGCCACTAATATTGCAACCACATACACAATTACTCCTGGACAAATCCAGCCTACTTGTGATACAAAGATTATGGAACAACCACGGTCATTTACTTATTCGCATTGCAAAATTATGTAGTGGCATTCTCCAGCAAGCTGTCGTGCTTCCACTCTATCAACAATATAGAGCCAAGGTACAGAAAGTATTGCATTTTTTCTAGATGGGTGATGTGCCTCACAATATTACAAAAAAGACGGGCCCAAATCAGATACACTCGTATAACATATCGCATGCTACTGAATACTGAAAATTAAAACCATGAAACAACACAAGGCCAGTTCAATATTTATATTTAACAAAGAACATAAATGCAAATACTGGATACTATACTTGATGTCTAACTCTGAACTGGATCAATTAAATTATTCATCACACTTTATTACAATGATGCATATTGATTTATTTATTTTATAGAAAACTATACTGAATGCATTTTGAAATCTTGATTTAGAGAACATAGATGCAGAAAATTGTTGGACAAATCTAAATTGAATTAGATCTAAGTAGAAAACTAAAATCAATTAAATAGCCGGTTGACGAACATATGCAGTTTGTCTCTACTCGTACCCTAAATTGTACAAGATCTATAGAAAATTCAGTGTTAAAGAATCAGAGAGGGAGCATCTCATGGGAATTTACTTATTAAATTAGTACTTTTTCAACTAACTAGCAGATCTCACACATACTACACTTCTAGTGCTTGCTTGGTGAGAGAAGAAAAACGGAAGTAGCCAGAAATGCTAGTACATCGTTGCTTGTAACATGCAAGTATCAGGAAACGAAATGGCCGCATTTTCTACATCAGTTTCCGTCTAAGAAAACTGGAGAGCCCATGGACAATTATGCTGGAGCAGAGCAGCAATAACTTGGAAAGAAAAAAACAGAGCAAGAGGGTCAACCTTCTTCCGTGGGGAATCATGGTGGCCGGGGTGGACGCCCTTGTCGTCGAGGTCGTCAGGCTCGAGTGTGGGTTCCCGGCCGTCGCCATCCATCGAACTGGAGAGGAGGCGAGCACCTGCTGATCTGAATCAAAGAAAAAAAAGGGACAATTATATTTCTACCCCTAGTGATGTCCCACTCGTCTGATTTGCCCCTATTTTCAAAAACACACATGTTCTGTCCAAGCCACTTTGCGAATCTTATGCTTTTGCCCTTTGACCGTTTGCCTATAATTTTAAAAACTTCACAGCAGATTCATACTAACTCGGAAAAATGCAAATAAGAAATTAAAATGTTAAGAAAGACATCACCTATATGTGCGTGTCATTTGCAATCATGAAAAAAGTGTTGGGAATTCCCCATCTCAGTTCGAGCTCATATGATCTTAGCGTGAATAGAAAAATCTCAAAAAATTCAAAAAAATTCAAAAAAAATTGGAATTATTTTTTCTGGAAACAATGACAAATGTTTTGAGTTCTTACAAAGTTTCATCATGAAATAACATTCATGAATGTCGTGGAAAAAAAGACAAATCCAACACTCTGAAACAAAGAATTTTGGAGCGTTGAATTTGTCTTTTTTGCCATGACTTTCATGAATGTTATTTCATGATGAAACTTTGCAAGAACTTAAAACATTTGTCAATGTTTGCAGGAAAAATAATTCAGAATTTTTTTGAATTTTTTGAGATTTTTTTATTGATGCTAAGATCATATGAGCTCAAACTGAGATGGGTAATTCCCAACACTTTTTTCATGATTGCAAATGACACGCACATATAGGTGATGCCTTTCTTAACATTTTGATATCTTATTTGCATTTTTCTAAGTTAGTATGAATCTGCTCTGAAGTTTTCAAAGTTACGGTCAAACGGTCAAAGGGCAAAAGCATAAGATTCGCAAATTGGCTTGGACACAACAGGTGTGTTTTTTAAATTAAGGGCAAATTAGACGAGTGGGACATAACTAGGGGTAGAAATGTAATTGTCCCAAGGAAAAAAGCTTCGATTGGGGAAGAGAAAGATGAGGAAGGAACGAAGAAGAGAAGAGACGAGGGGGAGCAGTGAGGGACCTTATGCGGGGCATCATCGTTGCTAGCGAGGTCCATCTCAGGCTTCCCGCAGGTCATGGCCGTCGTGCTCTCCTCGTCCGGCGCTGGCAGCTCCGAATCTCCGGATGGCGAGGCAGCTGTGAGGCCTGGAAGACGGAGGAGGGAGGGGCCTGCCCCAAATCCATGGCCCTGGCCATTGGTTGGGAGCAGCCGAGGCGCACCGCAATGGCTAAGGTTGTGCGGCACAACGCTGCAGCCACGAACACCATGGATCTCGGGCCATCATCGTCCCTTGAAGGTGGAGAGGTGGAGGGGGAGGACGGCGCCGAGCATAGCAGAGGTGAGGCGTGTCGGCGGCGGTAGATGGAGAAAGAGTTTGGGGATGGATTGTCTTAGGGTTAGGTTTTATACCGGGACAGTTTTAGGGCTTTGGGTGGGCTTGAGTGGGCTTGCGGGGCTGTACGAGGTTGTCGGTGACAGTTTTTGAAAATGTCATCAGAAATTCGTCATGCATAAGCACATTTATTGTAGTGCAAGGAAAGTCCAGGTGGAACAAGGACCCAGCAATCCAAAAAGCAGTCAGCCGCCAAGCAGCAAGCAGCAAGCACCCGGCCAAGGCAGCCAGCCATCACGCAGCAGGCAGCAAACCCCGGTTGCGGCAGACGAACCACCCAAAGAAAAAAATATACTTGTCCAAGGAGTCAATGGCAATGGTAAAGGAAGCAGTCGCCCGAGGCAGGATACTACCATCAGATGCCTCAAGGGACGAGCTAAGGGCATACAACAAGCTAGCGGGTGAGCTAACCCAGTAGACGAGACAGTGGCGCCTAGCCATGGAGGAGCAAGAAAAGGCGGAACTCGAAAAAAGCAGTCGCAGACAACCTCCCAGAAGTGACTCAACAGGCCACGACTCCCCACCCGCAACAGATCGAAACTCAACAATCTGCGGAAGACAGAAAGGGCGAGAGTGGTGCGGAAACTGGAAGACGACTTCAGATTAGAGGAAGACGACGATGAAGAAGAGCCCCTCACTCCGGCAGAAGCACTCATAAGCGCCCAGGACTACCTGTCACGTGCCCAGAAAAGCAGAAAGGGCAAGACGGATCGCTACACTTCCATTGCTTTGCAGATAATGAAGGACGCCATCGACGCCTCGGTACCTAAGAAATCCAGCGCAAAACGGCAGACTAGCGAGCGGACACTGGACAGGGACCCCAGTTCACCAGACAACGACGACGATGACGACGACAGTAACGACGACAGGCGTAGGCGCCCCGACAGGTACAAGAAACACGACAGCGACGACAACAACAGGCGTCGCAGCACTCGGCGAGATGCGCGAGACGACATCACGCAGAACAGAGTCAACCGCAGCAGGCGAAGACGCGCAGCACGCGAGGAGTACTCGGACGAAGAGGCTTCCGACGAGGAAATCGAGCCATGTGGAGCACTATGCTTCACACATGCCATACGTGAGACGCGTATGCCAAACGGGTTCAAACTAAACTCCACGACATTAAAGTACAATGGACTCGAGGAGCCGGAGGCATGGCTTGACGACTACCTAACAGCAGTCAAGTTTCAAAGAGGAACCAACGTCACGACAATGAAGTACGTGCAGCTCATGCTCGAGAGCTCCGCTTAACATTGGCTGAATAATCTTCGGCGCGGATCCATCAGCTGCTGGAGCCAGTTCAGAGGAGCCTTCATAGAAAACTTCAAATCCACATACAAGCGACCAGCCTCACTCGAGGAACTGCGGGCATGCAAACAAGGAACGAGGGAGGCCTTGCGAGCATACATCCAGCGATGGACGATACTCAAGAATTCAGCGGAAGACATCTCGGACGAAAGTGCGATCGACGCGTTTAGGCGAGGCCTTCAGCGCGTTGAATTCAAGGAGCATCTCGGACAGATGAAAGTCCGAACACTCGCACGGCTGCTAGAACTAGCCAACAGCTAGGTGTACGGAGAAGATTACGTTCGTAATGAAACAGAAACCCACACTGCACGATCAGAGTACGACTACGACTACAACGGAGATAGAGGAGCCGATAGAAGAAGGAAGCGACCCAGATGGAACTTCTACGACGACAGAGGACCTGACATGGTCGCCGCCGGTTTCTCGGACGATCGGAACGGCAGGCACCGCGATGACAACAGACCACAGCGACGAGACAACCCAGAAGACGTGCCCCAGGCTCAGAGACAGGAATGGAGTACAAGGCAGCCATGCGACGGCACTCGCGCATTCGGCTCCGCCAAAGAACAGCTCGACGGACCGTGTTCTATACATGGATTCAGAAACGAGCGAGGAGAACTCAGATCATCCCACACCCTCAGGAATTGCAGAAGCTTCAACGAGTTGGCCGAGGAGAAAAGCCGCTCCACGGCCGCAGCAGCACGACCACTCGCAAGCATAGCAGTTGGGCCAGTCGCCCACGATGCGCCACCAGCCCCCCCTCTGTCAACAAGACAGGTGGCCGCCATCCAGGAACGGCAAAGGACACCAGAAGAGGAAAACCAGTACCCAGAAGCCCACGGGAGGTTCTACATGATACAAGAAGGCAGACCTTCCAACAGGCAGCAGAAACAAGTCACCAGACAAGTCTTCCTGGCAACCTGCGCACACCCGGCCGTCCCAGAGTACCTGCGCGGGTCGGAGACAGAAATCGCCTTCTCCCGGGACGACCACCCACGAGTCATTCCCCAAACAGGGCACGCCGCGCTAGTACTCGAGGCCAGAATCGGAAATTACGACATGTCGCGAGTATTCATGGACGGCGGCAGTGGGATCAACATCATCTTCACCCGAACACTCGACGACATGCTCATCCAAAACAACGCACTCAAGTCCTCAGGCACAACCTTCCACGGGATCGTACCAGGAAAAGCAGTCTACCCCCTCGGAAGGATAAGCCTGGAGGTAGTCTTTGGGAACGCGACAAACTTCCGCAAGGAAACGCTTGACTTTGAAGTGGTAGACTAGAAGTCGCAATACCACGCAATTCTCGGGCGACCAGCTTTCGCTCGCTTCATGGCCGTAGCCCATTACGCCTACCTCAAGCTAAAGATGCCAGGCCCACACGGGGCCATCACAATCAGCGGCAGTTTCGTCAGATCCGACCGCTGCGACAAGGAATTCCACAAGATAGTAGAAGCCTTCGTAGCCCACCAAGGCAGCAGGACCACGGGACTCGCAGCAGAAGCGCTCCCGTAGAAGGAAAGGAAAATCGCCCGAAGAACCCAGCCACTCGGAGATAAAGTTACCAGGCCTTTAAAGCCACTACATCATCGTTCTAAGAAAAAGGGATCTGTCTTCAACAGAACACCCCCTACTCTTTGTAAGAGACAGCAGGAAAAGTATTACATAAATATTTTTCCCCAAAATCTGTTGGCACTCGGGGGCTCGCCAAAGCATCCACCCCCCGAGTCGTCCTCCGCAACCGCGGCACATTAACTTGGCACTCGGGGGCTCGCCGAAGCAGCCACTCCCCGAGTCGTCCTCCGCAATCGCGGCACATTAACTTGGCACTCGGGGGCTCGCCGAAGCAGCCACCCCCCGAGTCGTCCTCCGCAACCGCGGCACATTAACTTGGCACTCGGGGGCTCGCCGAAGCAGCCACCCCCCGAGTCGTCCTCCGCAACCACGGCACATTAACTAGGCACTCGGGGGCTCGCCGAAGCAACCACCCCCCGAGTCGTCCTCCGCAACCGCGGCACATTAACTTGGCACTCGGGGGCTCGCCGAAGCAGCCACCCCCCGAGTCGTCCTCCGCAATCGCAGCACATCAACCTGACACTCGGGGGCTCGCCGAAGCCGCAACCCCCCGAGGCGTCCTCCGCAATCGCGACACATTAACTTGGCACTCGGGGGGCTCGCCGAAACTGCCATCCCCCGAGGCGCTCTTCGCAACCGCGACACATAAAAACTTTTACACTCGGGGGCTCGCCGCGGCAACCCTCTGGAACGTCCCCCGCAACTACAACGCAGACGACCCCCCGCGACACAAACAAGACAGAATGGAATATATACCACCAAGAAGAAGCATATACAACGAAGGTAAGAACCTAATCTTTAGGCTCCAACTTCGTCTTGATAAGTGCACCCAGATGGTGGTCGTTCTCCTCACAAACTCGCCTCACAACCTGGCGCGCAGGTTTATCTACAACCATATAGTGCTCATTCAACGGATGATCCCTACCGCCTGAAGGACCCGCCACCACCTGAGCAAAATCTACCCCCGGCCAATGACTATGGACCAAACCCAAAGCAGCTCGGGCTCCAGCACGAATCTGATGATCCATCACTCGACGTAACTCGGTAGGCTGAGAGGATATGCGACAGAGCCTCTCAAGGGATGAAGGAACCACCTCCAACGGATAGAACTCAGCTTGGATACTACCCAATACCCGCTGGCAGTACTTGAGAGCATCCGGTACCCACTCAACTCGGAGATGAAGCAAAGAAAACGCTCGAGCACGAGCCCCATCCGCCCAAAATGGATTTCTCGCCTGCACTCATGGATCATCAAGCCGCGACATCTTCGACTGAACGGCCCTCTCTTCATCCCGAGTTCGCCCTGCCAGCACTTCGAAAGTCAAAAACTACGATCAAGACAGAGACGGCAAAACCCACTAAGCGGAATCAATCAAGCAAGCAGAGGCAAAACTCACCCCGCAGGAGGTCGGACAACTTCACCACCCACGAAGCAAGGCTCTCAACCACGGCCTCGGCACGCTCGCGCCGAGTACGCTGAATGGCTACGGATCCCTTCAGTCAAACAATCTCTCGCTCAGCGTCCTTCAGCCGCAAGAAAACGGACTCGTACGCACCCTCGCGAGCGTCATCCTTCAGCGAACTCCACGGACGAAGAACGCCCGGAGTGGCCTACTGCAGGATGAACAAAACAAAGAAATCAAAAACAGCAAGAGGAACAGCCAAGCAATCACTCAGATAAAGGTATCAAGAGATCAACCATCACAACGGAGTCACGAATTACAGACAAAGTTTCAAAGCGACGCAACACTACTGTGCCTCCCCCTCACCTACGACAGGGGGACCCTGGGCATCCACAACCTATTGCAGGCGACGAGCCAGCTTATCGGCTCGGTCGTCCTACTCATCAGAATAGTCCGGGATGGTCTCAACCAAGGAATCATCAAAGGAAACCCCATGCCCTATAAGGACGACAAGGGTCGTGGAAGAACCACTCACCATGCTCTCCGCAACTAGCTCCACCATACGTTTCCCATCTGGGCCGAATGCAGCCACCCGAGCGCCCAGGCCATCAGGCACCTTTGAACCCTCAGGCATAAGGTGCTCGTGCGCAAGACCCACAAGATCGGAAACCCGGGTGCAGACGTCCCCAACCACTGCAACAACATCTGCAACAGCATCTACAACACCTTGAAGAATTCCAGACCCTGACGCAGCAGCCTCCATCGGTTTAGCACCTATAGCAGCTGCACCAAGCAAAGAAACGTCATCATGAGAAGACAGAAGGAACGGCAAGACAACTGGTTGAAAGCCAAACTTACACACAAGCGAGTTCGCCAAAGCACAAAGATGTTTGCCCTCGACTGCTTCGACACGCGCATGCGCATCCTCAGCCTGACGAAGGCGAACCAGCTCCTCGTGTTGACCATGCAACTCCGCCTCCTTTGAAGCCAAGCTAGCCTTAAGAATGGAAACCGTCCTCTCCGCCTTCTCGGCTTGCTTCTCGGTAGCCTGGCGACGGTCTGCAAAGCAAGACAGTACTGAGAACAAAATACGCAGCGGCCAAAGCTCAGCAGCGCAAGAACGAAAACTCACCATCCATAGCAGACAAAGCATCCTGGGCAGAATCATGGGCCCGTTGCCAACGCTCAGCATCAATCATCAAACTCTCACAGTGTTGGAAAACAGGCTGCAAAAACCAGGCAATCAGGTGTCAAGGAAAGACAAGACTACAAGCAACTGCAAACAGTTACTTCTAGCCTCGGGGGCTACTCCCATCGGGAGCACTGCCGTGCCCCCGATGATAAAAACGCACAGACACGAGTCAACTTACCAGCTTGGAGACATGGTCGAAAGCACGAGCCTTGTCCTCAATCGCCAGATCAAGCCGGCCAAAGTACGGAGGACCAAGTTCAGTTAGCTTGGGCTCAGGAGCAACAGCACCAGGCGCCTCAGAAGAAGGCTCACCAACAACTACACCCGCAGTCGAAACAGCAGGAGTCGCCGTCGGCCCAGATTGACCAGCGACAGCCGAGAGGTCCTCAAGATGCTTGACCGCTGCCCCAGAACTCGTCGACTTCAGATCAGTAGTAGTTGCGCTGGTGCACGAAGCAGCCGGAGCTGGCACAACATTACAAAATAAGCATTATCATACGCAAGAACAGGGAAAAGGGAACGGGCGCAAATCCAGAAGACTCTTACCCGACACGCGCAGCACGAGGGCACCCCAGCCTCCCAAGCCTGACCCTCTTGGGAGGAGCGGCCGGAGCAGCAGCCGAAGGGGAAGGCCCAGCAAAAGGAGCAGCAGGCGGGACATCATCATCTAACGCAGCATGATCTTCAGCGCTCAAGGGGCGCGACCGCTTCACACGGAAGGGACTCGAATCCTCACTATCTCCAGTCTCCACCAGGACAATTTCAGCATCAACAGCCGGCGCGGCTTCGTCGGCTGCGGAAGCACCAGGTTCTTCAAGAATATTGGCGTCCTCCGGCTGCGGAGGATTCCACGGCACCGGAGCATGGCCCTGCTAGTCAAGCAATTTCAACAACAAAGCAAAACTAGGTACTCGTCCAAACAAATGAATGAACACGGGCACCAACCGGCGGCGGAGAATGATCAGAAGCATATGGAAGGACAAGGCGCATTTCGGAAATACTCAAACACTTGGTCACATGTTGGATACGAGCCAGCAAGGCGTCAGGTTCTAGCTCTTCAGGCGAGCATCTCATCGAGTCACCGAGTCCCTTGTACTGCCACATAGGGCGAGTTCGATGCTGCAACGGTTGAACTCGCCTCCCCACAAAAACAGAGATGAGCTGACCACCAGTCAAGTCTCCAAAAACCGAGTCAGCTCGGACGACTCCACCTCGGTCGAAGAATGAGACCATGAAGGCTGTTTGACCACCCGCGTTCCCGGATTGAAAGAAGCAAGACCAAATTGCTGACCAACAACGAAGCGATCCTTCAGGTAAAACCAGCCTCTTCGCCAGCCACTAACGGAATCGATCTTCTCCAAATCAAAATATGAATGTTTATCCCCAATGGAGATACCCACTCGACCCACGGCGTACTCAGAGTTCGTCCTTTTTATACTAAAAAGGCGCCTCCAAAGTCCCCAATGGGGGTAAATCCCCAGGAAGGCCTCACAAAGAGTGATGAAACACGCAATGTGCAAAATCCCGTTGGGAGTCAGGTCATGCAACTGGAGCCGATAGGAATACAGCAAGCCCCGAACGAAAGGATGCAGCGGAAGAGCAAACCCGCGGTGGAAGAAAGCCTGGAAGAATACCCGCTTGTCCGCCGCCAGCGCTGGAATCGACTCATCACCAGGAAGACGCACATCGCCCCCACCACCACGCCATCAGCAACCAGCGCATCCAGATCTCCAGCACCGAACGTGGACCGCTCCCACTTGCCGGACATCTTGGCCGACTCTACAGCAGCACGGGGGCGCTTGGTCATAGATCTGGCAGCAGCCCGCAGAGGAGAAAATATGAATGCTCAGGAACACGAAGGAAACAGAGAAAGAGGAGGAAGGCAATGGATGGGTAAAACCTACAATTTACCCAGCCGCATGATATTTAACTCAAGAACCTAGCAAGAAGGGCCAACGTCCAACCTTTTCGCCCAGTAAAACGTGGCACGACCCCATATAGAGGCGAAAAATATGGAAAATCCAACCGGCGCAATAACAACACCGCCCACTACGCGCGAAAAAAGAGGACCATGATCGCGCGACGCGAAAATTTCGGCGGGACAACGCTAAGTCATTTCCACCGGCAGGCCACAGCGGTCAAAAATTCCAGAAGACCACGCCAACGTCACATCACAGTAAGGCGTACTAAGTACGCCATCAAGGACCTGAGATTATATCTTTCAGATCTTTTTCCCGATGAAGAAAAACATCTTACTCCCATCGGGAAAGTACATCATAAGAGTCCCGGGTGCTCCCTCACCTAAAGATCAGCAATGTGCTCGACTGACCACTCGCACTCACGAGAGTCTCGGATGCTCCCTCAACCCGACGCAAGACAAACATGCATTCGCCAAGATCATACGGCGCTAAGAGTCTCAGGTGCTCCCTCACCTCAAGAACCGAAATGGCATTCGAGTGACTACTCGCGAAAAACCCCCCGTATGAGCACTCAAAACAAGCTCCACGGGTGAATGAGTGAACAGATCGCTTGATGTTTTGTTCCAAGCGGGTGCAATGCTATAAGGCTCCGCGCCTCAAAAACACACATGCCTGGAACACGATACACTGTGCCCAGATGCCACGCAAGATTAGCGTGTAGGTAAGACCCCACTGCGAAGTTCGGCCGGGCTAGGACTTGCCGAAGAGCGATTTCACTCCCAACCTTTTCCATGCGCTGCGCATGATAGAAAAAGCCGGGCGGACGCGCCTTAGGCTATGCACATTACCGGCGGCAAATGGACACCATAAGACCTGAAGCGGCAGGACTTTTGCTCGACACCAGTTTTCCAATTTCACGTCGAGGGACGTGGGTTTGATTGGGCTATTGCGGTATTTTCCCTAGTGCAATTCACCAAGGCTCGACCAGTCGACTCCTTGGGCCCTTTCAGCTTAGCATCCCTTGAAACAGGTTTTGTCATGGACACCAGACTGCCAGCGACCCGCGGTTGTACCGTGCATACAAATAACCGACAAATAGATGTACTCGAGTCCCTGCGCGACTCTTCGAGTCCCCCAGGCACTCGGGGGCTACTGACGAGGGGGTGACCCCACGACTCCTACGGATAAGCCTACCTGGTGTCCATGAAGACAGAAGGCCCATGAAGATACAACCTCGGCCCGCTAATTGACACCGACGTAGGAGTCCGCGACTCACAAGGAAGGTGCGAGAACCTGCCGTACGGAGCAAGCTAGGGTTAGGAAAGATTACCTATAAACGTAGATGAACTCCCCGAGACCTAGCCCGGTATATAAGGGCTAGGAGGGGCGACGAAAAGCAGAACCAATATCATCTCGGGACCCCGGTCCATATTCTCATCATTGTTTACACGCTTATTTACTTTCTAGCTTTTACTTTAAGTTGCTATCATTATCATTATCCCTTGCGTTTGATCCTTTGTAAACAAAAAGACCGGAGAGATTGACAACCTCTCTGAACTTTGTTGGGAGCAAAGTTAATTGTGTCTGTGTGCAGGTCCAGGTGAAGTAGGCAACCCTGAGTTGTGAACGGCGCCATTGTTCACTTCACCACCTACTTATCATTGCCGGAGTCCTACGGGATAGAATCTTAAAACCTTGGTATCTTCACCATGGGAAACTTGCCGCTATGCTGCATCTCACCTTCCACTTGGGGTAACCAATGAAGGGCGAGAAGCAATTATCATCTATCGCGTATCAGCCTCCGGCTCAGATCCGTCCAATCTACCGATGAAGAGGTGGATGGAGCCGACTGGGACCCGGTATCGTCACTCGACGGAATCAGCGTCGGGACCCCACGCGATGTTGTCGATGTAGATCTTTCCGCGCCGGCTCCTGGTGATCCGGACGGCTTCGAAACCTTCCATGCCTCGTAGAGCTCCCTCTAGGATGACGACGCCTGCGTGCGCAAGCCCCACGGTGGGTGCCAACTATCGTGGGAAAGTCACTGCATATGTCCTCATTGGAGGACTTAACGCGGGGCCTTTGCTACGAGGTGGCTTAGAAGAGAGTCGGCGAAGTCACGAGACACAAGATTTTACCCAGGTTTCGGCCCTTCATAAGGTAAAGACCTACTCCTGCTTTTCTGTTATTGGGTGTCGACTTCTCGATTACAAGGGTGCGGAATAGCTACCTATGCCTCCAGAGGTTCGAAGTTGAGTTGTCCCTTTCATGTCCCAGAGTGCCGACTTATAGAGATGTCGGGTCCTGGGGTTTACACAATCTGACTCCTACACGAAATAGAGTCCTAGCCTAATTACAAATAGTTTCCTTGTTCTTCAAGGTAAGGTAACTTCCTTGTAATGACCCAATTCACATAGAATTGGAGTCTCTGTGATCAAGTGCCAGTCCCTGGATCGAACTCACTGGCACACACAGTATCATAGATGTATATCAAAGTACAAGTGCATCATTATTACAACGTATGATCCAGAATAATATAAATAACAAGTTGCATAGCTCAAGGCTAGCTTATTCAACATAAATATAGCGGAAGAAAAATAAAATAACGAGGAGTCCCATCAACATCCACAAGCGAACATGCTGAGTGAAGACCCGCGACCCTAAATGCACCTTACTGGTCGTCTGAAAAACCTGCAACACCGAAGGTTACAACCTGACAACAGATCAGTACATCTGATTTGTATGGCAAGGCACACGAAAAAGGATATAACAGACCTATTGCTACATGCAAGGTAAGTCAAAGGAAGGCTTAAGGTTTTGTTTTGCAGAAAGCTGATTTTTCCCAATCTACCTAAGTCAAAAATTTAGTTTAACTTACTACACAAGGTTGAACTAAGCTACACCAGTTCCAACCCATACCATTTATTAAATCTTTCCCGCTCAAGTTTTATTAAAGTGTTTCATCTGTCAAGACCATCCAACAACAGTAATTCCTAGTTGCTCAAAGTTGTCCATAACGGGGGACATAGCTAATCATGATCAGTTTGTACGCTCTTCAGAGGTCTGTGCTCTTTTCCCACTGGACCCAACCCGAAGATTGAGACGAAGTCTTTAGAAGAGGTCACCTCCACCATTTGGTAGCCGGTACACCTATCATATCTACATCAGCTAGCTACCAGGGCCAGGCTCCCTACAACCTCGACTAAGCCAGAGCCCATATAGCCAGTGCTCGTACATGGAAGCTACTAGTCACTAAGTTTGTCTGATCTTTTTGAGCCTGGACGGCGCCCACTTAGGGTGCACGCTCATGGGCTCATTGCCTTAGATAAGGTGCACGACCCCATGATGCCTTCCCTCCAAACCATTCACAACCATTAGGGGTACAACCCGGTCTCGCCTTAGATAAGGTATGAGCCCCCAGGAAGCACTCCCTGCCCGTCCAGAGGTGTATTCTAATTGAGGTTTGCTAGTCAAGTCATTAAAATCCTTACACAGCTCAATGAAATCTCAAACCAATCCCCGTCTACAAGCATAGAAATAAATAACAAGCACGTGCTAGGTTGTCTAAGCAAACAGGATAAAATCATATGGCTACCCTACCAGGTTTGCAGTAATAATATATAGTAGCATTTCTACACATGCATAGGGTGATATTGCTACATGCATAAGTAAAAAAATATAGGTTGTGAAAGTGTCAAACTATGAATTGCCTTGATCCTGTTCCTGACTATCACACTCACAGAACGAAGCGTTGCACTCCGGACAGTCTACATGATCAAACAATATAGCATTCAATACACCATATAACACATAAACAATGCAACAGTAAAAGAACCAAATGAACAGCAAGAAAACTAACTAAACAGTAGCTAAACGATATCTACACGTCACCACGATCCCAACGCAACTGGAATCGGCGAAAACGGATACACCGTGTAAAAGATACGGTCACCGGAAGTTTGAATTTAAATCTGTACAAAATTCAAATTTGAAAACTGAAAACTTTTGAAAACTTAGGTCTACTGGATAGGATTTTTCGTAATGGTCTCAACGCTAAAATAATTAACTAAAATGGAGCTATGGTTTAGAAGATATAGCAAATACCGTTCTAGGGGAAAATCTGTGAAAAAGGGCCAAATCGTAAATAAAATAACGTTTCTGCCGCGAACAGGTCCTCGGCTACGGAGCGAATGGCGTCCACTCCGGCGAACGGTCCGGCGAGCGTTCACTGTTTAACAAAATCGGGGTTAACCGAAAGAAAACCCTAACCCTAAAACAACCGTCCTGATCTATCTGTGGCCGTTGGATCTAGATCCAACGGTCCACGACGTGGCTCGGCTCACACCGGCCCGGTGGGCAGCGGCGGCCATGGCCGGCCCGACGAGGCGGCGGGGCACGGCGATCGCACGCGGCAGCGGTGGTGACAGCGCGGGGCGGGGCGTGGGGAGGCGGGGAGGCGGCGACGTGGGGTGGCGGCGTACCGGCGGCGGTGTCCGGCGGCGCGGCCCGACGGCGGCGGCGGCGAAAGTGGGGATAAGTCATATTATATCTCTCCAATTGAATTGCCCAGTTGAAAAATGTTTAAAATATTTAGAAAAATCCAAATAATGCAAAACTTCAACATGACATGCATATGATGATCTATTAACATCCGAATTTAGAAAATTGGGATGTTACAAACCTACCCCCCTTAAGATGAATCTTATCCTCGAGATTCGGGCTGGCTAGCAAAGAGGTGTGGGTGATCTTGCTTCAAATATTCTTCTCGCTCCCAAGTAGCTTCTTCCTCGGTATGATGATCCCACTGAACTTTGCATAGCTTGATTGTCTTGGTGCGGGTAACTCTTTCCGCAGTCTCCAGAATCTTCACGGGTTTCTCCTCATAAGTCAAGTCACTCTCCAACTGAATTGCGTCAAGTGGCACTGTATCGCTCAAAGGAATATCTGTAATCTCTGCATGACACTTATTCAGTTGGGATACGTGAAACACATCATGAACTCCTGACAAAGCTTCTGGCAACTCCAACTGATAAGCTACTTCTCCTCTCCGCTCCAAGATCTTGTAAGGCCCCACAAAACGTGGTGCTAACTTGCCCTTGATTCCAAACCTCTTGATTCCACGAATTGGTGAAACTCTGAGATATGCACGGTCTCCAACCTCATAGGTTGCGTCCTTGCGCTTCGCATCTGCATAACTCTTCTTCCTGGACTGTGCTATCTTCAGTCTATCACGAATCAACTTGACTTTATCCTCAGCATCTCTGATCAAGTCTGGTCCAAACAACTGACGTTCTCCTACCTCATCCCACATCAACGGTGTTCTTTACTTCCTGCCATATAGTAACTCAAATGGTGCCATCTAAAGACTAGCCTGATAACTGTTGTTGTATGAGAACTCAGCATATGGTAGATTATCATCCCAACTAGACCCATAGTCTAATGCGCAAGCTCTCAACATATCCTCCAGAATCTGATTCACTCTCTCTGTCTGCACATCTGTCTGTGGATGAAAAGTTGTACTTAATTCCAGCCTGGTGCCTAAGGTCTCATGCAACTGATGCCAAAACTTGGATGTAAACTGAGTACCTCTGTCAGACACTACCTTGCTTGGAACTCCATGTAGACAAACAATCTTGGTCATATAAATCTTGGCTAGCTTCGCACTTGTATAAGTTGTCTTTACTGGAATGAAGTGAGAAACCTTAGTCAAACGATCAACAATCACCCAAATAGAATCACATCCTGACCGAGTACTGGGTAAAACAGTAATAAATTCCATTCCTATATGATCCCACTTCCAATCGAGTATAGGCAAAGGCTGCAACAATCCTGCTGGCTTTTGATGCTCGGCCTTGACTCTCTGGCAAACATCACATAATGCAATATACTGAACTATCTCTCGCTTTAGGCTAGGCCACCAAAATCTCTCCCTCAAGTCCAAATACATCTTGGTATTCCCGGGATGGATAGAATAAGGTGAATCATGTGCCTCCTCAAGAATCAACTTCCTGATGTCTGCATCTTGCGGTACACAAATGCGCTTCTCAAACCAAATGGCTCCATGCTCCTCCTCACGGAAACCCTATGCTCTCCCTTTGGTCATATTCTCCTTTATCTCATCAATTTCTGCATCACCCTTCTGAGCCTCTCTGATTCTTTCCAACAAATTTGGCTTCACTTCCAATTTTGCCACATATCCCTTAGGAACTATCTCCAACCTAAGATTCTTGAACTGTTCACACAACTCAAGTGGCATATCCTCAACATTAGCAACATTCATATGACTCTTACGGCTCAATGCATCAGCAACAACATTCGCCTTACCAGGATGATACTGCACATTCAAATCATAATCCTTAATGAGCTCTAGCCATCTATTATGCCTGAGATTCAACTCCTTCTGAGTAAAGATATACTTCAAACTCTTATGATCAGTAAATACATCACAATGATCACCAACAAGATATTGCCTCCATGTTTTCAATGCATGAACAACTTCAGCTAACTCCAAATCATGTGTAGGATAGTTCTGCTCATGGTTCTTAAGCTGACGTGAAGCATAAGCAACAACTCTACTCCCTTGCATCAAAACACAACCAAGTCCTCGACGAGATGCATCACAATATACTTGGAAATCTTTATGTGTATCAGGCAAACATAAAACTGGTGCAATTACTAACCGTTTCTTCAACTCCTGAAAGCTGGTTTCACATTCCTCGCTCCACACAAACTTATTCTATTTCTTTAACAGCTCAGTCATTGGTTTTGCAATCTTGGAGAAATTCTTAATAAACCTCCTATAATATCCTGCAAGCCCCAAGAAACTGTGAATGTCTCCAACTGTCGTGGGTGTCTCCCATTCTGTAACTGTTGAAACCTTGGATGGGTCCACAGCTACTCCTTCTCCTGACACAACATGTCCAAGGAATCCTACCTCCTTAAACCAAAACTCACCCTTGCTAAACTTGGCATACAATTTGTGCTCCCTGAGCTTCTCCAATACCAAACGCAGATGTGCTTCATGCTCTTGCTCATTCTTGGAATACACCAATATATCATCAATGAACACCACAACGAATTTATCCAAGAACTCCATAAACACCTTATTCATCATATTCATGAAGTATGCAGGAGCATTAGTCAATCCAAATGACATAACGGTATACTCATACAATCCATACCTTGTAGTAAAAGCAGTCTTCGGAATATCCTTCTCCCGAATCTTCACTTGATGATAACCAGAACGAAGATCGATCTTAGAGAACACGCAAGCTCCCTCCAACTGATCAAATAGATCATTAATCACAGGTAGAGTATACTTGTTCTTGATAGTAACATCATTCAGAGAACAGTAATCAACACACATCCTCTGGGTTCCATCTTTCTTCTCAACAAATAACACTGGAGACCCCCAAGGTGACGAGCTTGGGAGAATGAATCCCTTTGCATGCAACTCTCTAATATTCTCCTTCAACTCTGCAAGCTCATTAGCAGGCATCCTATACGGTCTCTTAGCAATAGGCCCAGTGACTGGTATTAAATCAATAAGGAACTCAATCTCCCTATCCGGTGGCATACCTGGCAACTCCTCTGGAAACACATCCGGGTAATCCCTCACAACACGCACATCATCCAGGCTACCCCCCTTAAGAGAATTCACCTGAGCGTGCTGATGCTTATACTTGGACACATATCTGATCTTCTGCCCAGTCGGTGTAAGGAGAGTGATGGACCTACTGGCACAATCAATAACACCTTGGTACTTGGCTAGCCAATCCATGCCCAATATAACATCCAAACCTTGTGACTTCAATATAATCAAATATGTAGGAAAATCATGCTTCCCTATGGCTAAGCTTATCTGATAGCATCCCAAACTAGCTGACATCTCCGCTCCCGAAGAACTTATAAGCATAGATGACTTAAGAACTACGGTAGGCAACTCATGCTTATCCACAAGTACCCTTGATATGAATGAATGCGATGCACCAGAATCAAAAAGAACAAGTGCGGGTACTGAATTGATAAGGAACTTACCAATCACAACATCAGGCTCATAATAAATCTCCTCCACGTTGACATGGTTCACATGCCCCTTGTTGAAGGGGTTGGGCTTGACGACTCCAGAGACCTTATTCTCCGGTCAATCTGTTGCATAAAGCCCCATATTCTTTCACTTGAAACACTGAACTTGACTCAAGTCTTTTGGCGCACGCACATTCTGACGGTTGTGACAGTTATTCCCTCCATTTCCATTTCCTTTCCCATTGATGTTGCCATTCCTGTGCCCATTGTGGTGGTTGTGTCCATTATGGTTGTGGACATTACCTCCTTTATGATTATGTCCATTTCCACCATGATGAGTATGGCCATCTCCACCGCGATGGTTATGTCCATGTGAATTTCCTCCATTCCCATTATAGCAAGTACGCTGCTTCTGCTGTGGCCCTGAGTTGTACTTGTTATTATTGTACTTACTCTTGCGGTACTCCATAGCCTGATGTTTCCCTTCCAGCACAATGGCCTTATCAATGAGCTCCTGGCAATTGTTGAAAGTAGGCACCATCAACTGAACTTCCAACTCATCGTTGAGACCCTCCAAGAACTTCTCTTGCCTGGTTGCATCCGTGTTGACATCATTTGGAGCATAGCGAGCAAGCTTGTTGAATTCCTCTACATACTCCGCTACTGTGCGACCTCCTTGGCGCAAGCTGCGGAACTCCTTCTTCTTCAAAGCCATGGCGCCTGCAGAGACATCTGCGGCGCGAAACGCAGCCTGAAACTGCGCCCAAGTGATGGTGTCGATGAGATAAATCACCAAGTAGTTGTCCCACCATGCAGCGGCAGGACCCTCCAGCAAATGTGAGGCAAACCTCTCTCTCTCTGCCTCAGTACAGCCAACTATCTCCATGTTCCGGCTCACTTAAGGAAGCCAATCATCCGCCACTATGGGTTCAGGGGTGCTAGAGAACCTCTGAGGATTCAACCTCAGGAACCTCGCAAGCGTGTCCACAGGTGGTGGTGGTGGCGCATTGTTGTTGTTGTTGCCCATATTCTGAGTGAGCAACTGGATCAACTGGGCTTGTCCTTGAAGTAATTGCCGCATGTAAGCTGGCACTTCATTGTTGTTGTTCCCATTTCCCGTGGGATCACGTCTCGGCTGCATATGTTGGCAAGAATAGGTAGGTTATAGAAAGAAAGTAGCTAGGGAAATATATCCTACCCCATATGCTTATTATGATCAAGTCAACATATACATATACAACATATCATACCACACAATCGTCATACAATTATCACCAATCATCAATCATCAATATCATCAAGCAAAAGCACTCATACCAATAAGAAAATATAATCACACTATATAGTCTCAGAATATATTGCATAACTAATATAAGATCCTCAACACAACCACGAATATAAGAGTATATCAAACAACCTAGTATTGCCATACCGAATAAGTCGACATGGTCAAATACGCTAACACGATAACGATAATAAACTAATTGCAGGTGAAGTAATTCCGAACGTTGTCTTTGCTAAACAGAATACGGTATTCGCGCCCACTAATGCGGTTGCGCCTCTTGGGACTTGGTTCATCTTCCTCTCCCGAAGTCTCCACTTCTGGTTCCTATTCCTTTTCTTCAACACCATTGGCCTTCAGCTTCTCCTTCAGCCTCTTGATCTCCGCTTGCATCTCCATCTTCTCATTCTTCAGCTTGTTGGTGTCCCTCTTGAGCTTGTTGTTTTTCTACTGCAACTCAGTGATGGTGTAGAGATCCTACTAGGTGCTCTTCTCCAGGTTGAAAATGTGCTTATCTAGGCTCTGGATAAAGTAGGTAGTTGTACCTGGCCAAATGGTCCCACACACAATCCTGAACTTCTTTGGCCATATGTTCCCCGATGGAAGGATCTTGGTCATCTTCTCGTACACCGTACCCTTTAGCTGGCCGGTATACCAGTTGACGAGGCGTCCAAGAGCCATGTGAGCGGCTATGCGCAAACACTGCTCCTTCTCCGGGGCATGCACCTTGAATGACTCCGTGATCACCCTTTCCCCCGTCTTTCTTCCGGGAAGAAATGCTTCCACTTGCGAGTTGTCATCAGCTCCCCTTGTCTCTACTACGTCCGGCTAAAAGACTGGCGCGTAGATGTTCAGGTGATGACAAATCCCCCTGAGCTCAGGTCCAACCTCCATGGAGAGGTAAGACAAAGTAGTCGTCTATAATCAAAGAGAGGAAAGGCAAGATTAGAACAGCTATGAATACGAGATAGAGAAGGTAAGTAAGTACAAGACAGAGTGATATAAAGTAATATTTTCATTCCTATGGCTTTTCTAATCCATTTTCTAGGGTCACGTCCTACAGTCAACACACTGCTCTGATACCATCTGTAACGACCCAATTCACATAGAATTGGAGTCTCTGTGATCAAGTGCCAGTCCCTGGATCGAACTCGCTGGCACACACAGTATCATAGATGTATATCAAAGTACAAGTGCATCATTATTACAATGTATGATCCAGAATAATATAAATAACAAGTTGCATAGCTCAAGGCCAGCTTATTCAACATAAATATAGTAGAAGCAAAAGAAAATAACGAGGAGTCCCATCAACATCCACAAGCGAACATGTTGAGTAAGACTCGCGACCCTAAACGCACCTTACTGGTCGTCTGAAAAACCTGCAACACCGAAGGTTACAGCCCGACAACGGGTCAGTACATCTGATTTGTACGGCAAGTCACACGAAAAAGGATATACCAGACCTATCGCTACATGAAAGGTAAGTCAAAGGAAGGCTTAAGGTTTTGTTTTGCAGAAAGCTGATTTTTCCCAATCTACCTAAGTCAAAAATTTAGTTTAACTTACTACATAATATTGAACTGAGCTACACTAGTGCCAACCCATACCCTTTATTAAATCTTTACCGCTCAAGTTTTATTAAAGTGTTTCATCTGTCAAGACCATCCAACAACAGTAATGCCTAGTTGCTCAAAGTTGTCCATAACCGGGGACACGGCTAATCATGATCAGTTTGTACGCTCTACAGAGGTCTGTGCGCTTTTCCCACTGGACCCAACCCGAAGATTGAGACAAAGTCTTTAGAAGAGGTCACCTCCACCTTTGGTAGCCGGTAGACCTATCATATCTACATCAGCTAGCTACCAGGGCCAGGCTCCCTACAACCTACTCGACTAAGCCAGAGCCCATATAGCCAGTGGTCGTACATGGAAGCTACTAGTCACTAAGCTTGTCTGATATTTTCGAGCCTGGACGGCGCCCACTTAGGGTGCACTCTCATGGGCGCATTGCCTTAGATAAGGTGCACGACCCCATGATGCCTTTCCTCCAAACCATTGACAACCATTAGGGGCACAACCTGTTCTCGCCTTAGATAAGGTACGAGCCCCTAGGAAGCACTCACTGCTCGTCCAGAGGTGTATTCTAATTAAGGTTTGCTAGTCAAGTCATTAAAATCCTTACACCGCTCAATGAAATCTCAAACCAATCCCCGTCTACAAGGCATAGCAATAAATAACAAGCACGTGCTAGGTTGTCTAAACAAATAGGATAAAATCATATGGCTACCCTACCAGGTTTGCATTAATATAGTAGCATTTCTACACATGCATAGGGTGATATTGCTACATCCATAAGTAAAAAAAATATAGGTTGTGAAATGGTCAAAGTATGACTTGCCTTGATCCTGTTCCTGACGATCACACTCCACAGAACGAAGCGTTGCACTCCGGATAATCTACACGATCAAACAATATAGCATTCAATACACCATATAACACATAAAAAATGCAACAGTAAAAGAACCAAATGAACAGCAAGAAAACCAACTAAACAGTAGCTAAACGGTATCGACATGTCACCACGATCCCAACGCAACTGGAATCGGCGAAAACGGATACACCGTATAAAATATACGGTCACCGGAAGTTTGAATTTAAATATGTACAAAATTCAAATTTGAAAACTGAGAACTTTTGAAAACTTAGGTCTACTGGATAGGATTTTTCGTAACGGTCGCAACGCAAAAAGAATTAACTAAAACGGATCTACGGTTTAGAAGATATAGCAAATACCGTTCTAGGGGAAAATCTGTGAAAAAGGGCCTAATCATAAATAAATTAACTTTTCTGCCGCGAACAGGTCCTCGGCTACGGAGCGAACGACGTCCACTCAAGCGAACGGTCCGGCGAGCGTTCACTGTTTAACAAAACCCGGGTTAACCGAAAGAAAACCCTAACCCTAAAAAAACCGTCCCAATCTATCTGTGGTCGTTGGATCTAGATCCAACGGTCCACGACGTGGCTCGGCTCACACCGGCCCGGTGGGCGGCGGCGGCCATCGGTGGCGGCCATGGCCGGCCCGGCGAGGCGTCGGGGCACGGTGCTCGCACATGGCGGAGAAGGTGACGGCGCGGGGCGGGGCGTGGGGAGGCGGGGAGGCGGCGTACCGGCGGCGCGGCCCGACGGCGGCAGCGGCGGAAGTCGGCGGCGGCGGCAGAACTCCAGGTGGCAGCGGCGACTTCAGCTGCGGGGCCCGCGTGGGATTAGGGTATTGCAAAAAAATGAAATTAGCAAAATCAAAAAATATTTATAATCTCAGAAAAATATATTTTTTCTGAGTCTGAAACGGACTCAAATTGCACGTAGCGCTAAATAGCCGTTTGGGCCGCTGGAAGGCCCAGAACGAAAACCCGTATTTTTAAAAACATTATTTGGTCAACCGACTACGGAGAACATTTTTAATTAATAAAATATGAATTCTAAAATGTCACAGCAATAAAATAAAATAATAAATATAATTGTTTTTGCCGAAATTATTATTTCCTCTATTATGCAATTTTCATAAATACCTTTTATGCAATATACTCCATATAAAAATTATACAAAATTCCCAAAAATAAATTTGAGTCATTTATAATTCCTATGACACAGTTTTAAAACACCCAAAAATATTTTCAACACTTTTCAACTTTATTTAAAAATGGGGATAAGTCATATTATATCTCTCCAATTGAATTGCCCTAGTTGAAAAATGTTTAAAATATTTAGAAAAATCCAAATAATGCAAAACTCCAACATGACATGCATATGATGATCTATTAACATCCGAATTTAGAAAATTGGGATGTTCATTCCTTCTGAGGCCTTCGGTCTTCACGCTTGGCACGACCCGACCAATTGTCGAGTCTCCTTCTAGGCCTTCCTTTCAAGAGTCGGACTGGGTTACTAGCATGTCGGGTTATGGTCTTGAACCATCCCCTCGACACTTGTCCCGACACCTTGCCGGAGGGAGGATTGATCTCCGGGAGCTCCTCCACCACCATGAGCGCTTCCCGGATGTGCCCTGAATAGTCCCCCTGGACCATGGGTCCATGACTAGTAACTATGTGATGTATTCTCTCCAATCTTGTGCTTCAATTCTTAGCCCTTGTGAGCTTCCCTACATGATCAAGGCATCTATGTAATAGTTTCTGTGTTGTTATGCTGTGTTTGATGGGATCCGATGGATTATGAGATTATGTTCTGATTGTGATGAGTTATATATTTGGTTCTCCTTTTATATATTAGTTATTGAGTAATTCTTGGATGTTATCCGCTGCTTTTTATATCTTTGGCCAAGTAGTAGATTGGAACTCAAAGAGGGAGCGTTATGCATGATTGTGGGTTCATGCCCCTCCCCCCCCCCCGATGTCTAGCTTGAGTAACGGAAACATGAGACTAGGGGATGTGGTGTTGCCACCAGGGTGAAAACAACGGTTCTTGTAACTGCGGTTGCAAGGATTGTTTACCTTACACATAGTTTGTTAATGAAGTTTTCTGTTACTTTGAGTTTACACTTTGGGTGGGGCTAACAATTTAATACCAGCGAGGTGTTCTGGATAGATATCTCAAGGTGGATGATTAGTGAGTAGAAGCTGATGAATAACGGTCTACTTGTATTGGCGTACTGCCCATATGATTGGGCCTCTAACTTTCTTCTAGCATAATTAGCATTGCGGTGCGTTTAATTCTGTCAATTGCCTAGCTGTAATTTGTTCACCCAACATAGTTGTTTTATCGTCTTTTGGGAGAGAGACATCACTAGTGAACATCATGGGACCCCGGTCCATATTTCCACCATTGTTTACACCTCATCCATCATCTACTTTTATTTCCTTTTCGTTGCAATCACCACTACTAGTCCCGCTTGTGTTTTGATCCTTATTAAACAACAAGACCAGACAGATTGACAACCTCTCTGAACTCGTTGGGATCAAGGTTATTTGCTTTTGTGTGCAGGTCCAGGTCAAGTAAGCAACCTTAGTTGTAAACGGCGCCATTGTTTTCTTGCCAGCTAGTTGTTGATCCTTGGAGTCCTACGGGAGACATAAACCCTATCCTCTAAGTAGGGGAAACTTGCTGTTGTCTACTTCTTAACCTTCCACTTGGGGTAACCAATGAGGGGTGAGAAGCCATCAAGCTAATTTCTGGCGCTGTTGCCGGGGACTCCACTCTACAAGATAGGGGAGTTGCACACTATCTTTTACCTTTGCTTTTTAGTCTTCTTAGTTTACTTTCTAGTTTTTTCTTTAGAGTCTTATACCAAAAACCACAAAAAAATTAGTTATCTTTCTATTAGTTCCTTTTTTCTTGCTTGCCTCTGTCACTATGGGTACTTATAAAAGTAACAGACCTTCTACACTAGCTATGATGGGGAATTATGCCCATGGCATGGTCTCCCGGGAAAGAAACCGAATCTTTGGTTTGAAGCTGCTCCTGAACGTCCTCGCACTTGGGAGGATGTCAAAACTATTATAATAGAGAGCAAGTCAAATGTAGAGGATGACACCAAAAAATTTATTAATAGCAAAGAAATTTATTTTGATAATTGCACTCTCCCTGATGTTATTAATTTTTTGCAAAGAATGGCCAAAGACCCCCACACTAGTTCACTCAACATTGCCTTCAATGACCATATTACCAATGCTCTTATCAAAGCTAGGGAGGAGAATCTTAAGTTAGAGGTATCTATTCCTTGAAAACTAGAAGATGGTTGGGATCCTATTGTCAAAATCAAAATGAATAATTTTTCTTTCTTTGCTTTATGTGATGTTGGAGCTAGTGCCTTCATTTTACCCAAAAGAATGTATGACATACTTGAATTCAAACCTATTTATCCTTGTTCTTTTGGTGTTCACCTTGTTGATTCTCCTGTAAAGAAACCTTAAGGGAGGATTGATGATGTTCTTATAATTGTCAATGATAATTATGTTCCCGTTGATTTTCTTGTGATGGACATTGAGTGTGATCCCTCATGTCCAATTATTTTGGGACGTCCTTTTCTCGGCACCGTTGGTGCTATCATTGATATGAAAGAGGGTACTATTAGATTCCAATTTCCACTTAAGAAGGGCATGGAACATTTCCCTCGAAAGAAAATGAAGTTACCATTTGATTCCGTTCCACGGGCAAGCTATTCATTTGAAGTTGGTAAAACTTGATCTTTTGGCATCATGCCTAGCTAAAAGGCATAAAAGAAAGCGCTTATTGGGAGGCAATCCAAAATGTTTTTACTTTCAGTTTTAGTGGTATTGATGCTTGTTACTACTATAGCAACATCATTGTATCTTTATTTTAAAGCTTTGTGCCAAGTTTTAGCCTCCGATTGCAAGAAAAATCAAAAGTTGTGACATGCTGTCCAGAAAATAGATTTTTTCTGCTTGACGGAAAAATTCACCTAAAATCACCAGATCATCTTTTTTATCTGAATTGTTTTTATAGTATGCTCTATACAATTTACTTTCGGCAGTCTGTTCTGAGTTTTTTTATTTGCGTTGCAGAAGTGCACCTAAAAATTTATTTACTACCTGCTGGTCTGTTTTTCACAGATTTTGTCACGTTTTCCTTCTTCCCCGTTTAGCAAATCTTAAGCTTGCTTTTTCTTTGCAAAACCTTTTTGGCAATCTTCAGAAACTGTAGGTCTTCACGAAAATCTTTATTTCCGTTAGAGGAAAATTATTTTATTTATGCGTACTAACCACTCTAATCAGCTTATGATGAGTTTCGTATGAAGGGAGTTTTCAAGTGTGCAAAGGAAGATGATGAAAGAAGATTCGGGAGTTTCAAAAGTTCAAGCTTGGGGATGCCCCCATGCACCCCCAAGAAATATCCAAGGAGACTCAAGCGTCTAAGCTTGGGGATGACCCCATGCATCCCCTTCTCCAACAACAATAATCAGTTCGTCCTTCTCCACGCTATATTTTTATCACTTCATATGTTATGTATTATGCTTGGAGCGTCTTGCATTTAGTTTTTAGTTTGTTTTATTTTCCTTGTTGTTCATAACAAGTTGGACCCTAGCTAAGATTGTTTGGGAGAGAAACACGCTCCACTCCACCCTAGAACACAACATAGGTTTTATTCTTATCTTTGATTGTATGTTCTTTATGTTTTCATAACTGCTGTCATGCTTAGCTCATAGTTTTCACGCTTATCTTTCTAAGATATTTTATTTAGGTTGTTACTTTTCGAACTCTCTTGAGTTATCATGCTTATCTTGTTTAGATAGTTGGTTTGTTGCACTGTGTTGTGTGTCTTGACTTGAGTAGGTAATTGAGGTTGCTATTATAAGTATAGTAGTAACTTGCAATAGTTTTGAGGTTTTCATTTGAGTAATGTTTGGACTTTTTGTGCCAAGATCTTGAGTCTATTAGTGATAGGTGTCGTATTTTGGGCAATCTGTGTTTATTTTTGAAAAACTACAAAAAATTAGTTGAGAACTCTAGCTACTAGATGGATCGCTAACCTCTGGAGGGGTTGTAAAATATAGAGTACCTTCACCACTACTATTACTGCTTGTGTTTTGATCATTTGTAAACAACAAGATCGGAGAGATTGACAACCTCTCTGAACTCGTTGGGAGCAAGGTTATTTGCTTTTGTGTGCAAGTCCAGGTCAAGTAAGCAACCTTAGTTGTAAACGGCGTTAATGTTTTCTTGCCACCTATTTGTTGATACTTGGAGTCCTACGAGAGACATAAACCCTATCCTCTAAGTTAGGGGAAACTTGATGTTGTCTACTTCTTAACCTTCCACTTGGGGTAACCAACGAGGGCGAGAAGCCATCAGCATCACAATACGTCATCAGCATCACAAGCATCATTATGCTTTCACATCTACGCAGCACAGATTGGACAACACAATGCTAAGCAGGCGCAAGGACAGAAAGGAACCCGTTTTGCTCTCTCGCTACAAACTTATTTTGCACTAACTACTTCGATTTGATTTGATTTCATCAAATAAGCTCCCATCGGGAGCGGATTGCTTCTCCTAAAGGTTCAAAGGAAATCCAAAGCACTCTACAAAGGCTCGAGTGCTCACTCTCTTTGGCGTATCAAGCAACAACACCTCCTTAAGGATTGAGTGCTTACTCGCCTCTAAAACAAGCGCTTGAATACTGACTCGCAAGATGACACAAGAAAACAAGCTATGATAATCACGCGTCCGCTCCGTCGAGTGCTTACTCGAACCTCTACTAGGCACTTACTCGTACTAAAAGTTCACTCGATTATTTTCCGAGTGGATGCATTCTATATGGCACACGCCCCTACTAAGACCTGGGCTGCGATACACTGCACCCCAGAAACCACGAAAGCAAACGCATAGGTAAGACCCTGCTAATCCGTCGGTCGGGCCGGGACTTGCCACAGCGCGAGATCACTCCCGTTGTTTCCATGCCCAGGTGTATGATAGTAAAATCCTGACGGATGCGTTTGGTCAATTGAGCAGTATAACTAGCGGTATTGATCTTGTAAGCCCTCATCGGCTTGGACCTCACTTGACACCAGTCTCTCCAAGTTCATGTCGGGGGACTCGAGCTTGAATATACTACTGTGGTATTTGCTGCTAGCGCAATTCTCTGAGGCTCGATCCGTCTAGTGCCTTGGTCCCTTTAGTTTAACATCCCTCTCAAGACTTATAAAATACATCATTCAAACATCATGCAATTCATAAAGACGACGTGCACTACAACAGCTAATGCAGATTGGAGTCCCTGCGCGACCCTTCGAGTCCCCCAGGCACTCAGGGGCTACTGACGAGGGGATACCCCCACGGCTCCTCATTGTGAGGGTACCTGGTGCGTGTCAAGATTGGTGGCCCACTACAATCTTTGGAAGTCCCAAGATTAGCCGACCCGAAGCACCGATGACTGTGTCGACATGGAGTCCAAACCGACATGGAGACCAAGTCTTCGCGAACAAGACTAGATAGAATAGGAAACTCACTATGTAAACCTAGACGAACTCCTCGAGTCCCAGCCTATTATATAAAGTCTGGCAGAGGGGACGTCTAGGGCATTCAATACTCACCTCAATACATCTAGCTTGACGAATCTCCTCGGATCCTCCACTGTAGTCAGCTCCACCTTATAATACATTGAGCAAGAAGTAGGGGTTTTACCGATCGAGGGCCTGAACCTGGGTAAATCCATGTCTCATGTTAGCCGACAAGATCACCAACCTTGCACTCCTTCTTCTACGATCAAACCCAAGGTTCCTAACCATGGGATTTTTCGAGGGCGATCCTCGTCAACTAGGGACATCCAATACATCTCGCAACATCTCTAGCCTGAGCAATCTCGCTGAATCCACCATTGTACTCGCCTCCTTCGTATAATACATTGAGCACTCCTCCCCTTCAATCAACCCAGGGTACCTAACTATGGGACTTGCCGAGGACCACCCTCGTCAATCGTTGTCCGTGACTCGAATGTCTCCAATCAGTGTTCGCTTGCAGAAATGGGAGATGGGTTTAGAGCATAAAAATACTTATTAGTTATTGCGAACTGAATCTAATAAAATTCACAAATGGTCTCTTTGGAATCTTATTATGACTCATCCCCAGATCTTCGGCCAGGTAGAAGTCAATTTGATCCTCTCCCTTTCGACTTTGAGCACTCATGTAATGAATGAGCGAAAGCAACATTAGTTGGCACTTATGATGGCAAATAGAATAAATGATGGGCTCACATCATTAGAGGAAAATCATAGGAGATAGAAAGCCAAATGATAGATATGATGTGAGGAGTCACTACTAGGAAAAAGCTTATAGGTAGAGGCTTAACAGTAGCGCCCTCTAAAGAGGGGCGCTACTGATAATTAGCAGTAGCGCCTCCTCTGGAAGACCACTGCTGCTATTCCTTTAGCAGTATCACCCCCGCCGCATAACCGCTACTGGTAAAGGTGGTCCCCACCAAAGCCAGCTGATAAGTGATAGTAGTAGCACCTCCCTGGAAAGCCCGCTACTACTATCACCTTATCAGTAACGCCCTGCCGACTCGCCCACTGCTGCTAAAGTGGACCCAGAGGCCCACAAATAGCGGCAGCGCGTTTATGGGAGGGGCGCTACTACTAATACAATGGCAGTAGTGTGGTACAGTTACAAGCGCTGTTGGTAAGGCGCAGCAGCCACCTTTTCACCAACCCCCCTACCCCCTCCTCTCTCTCCCTCACTTCCTTCTTCCTCATTCCTTCTCCTACCTCTTGTCCATCTCCATTAATGCATTACACCATCTCCAATAATGCACCACACCATCTCCATTAATGCAATATCTCTCTCTTTCCTTCTTTGCTCCTCCTCGATCCAGCCACCACCATGCATATGCACATCTCTCGATCTCATCCTCATCTCACTTGCTTCCCACCATAAATGCATCTAGCTATCTCTCTTTCTCACCTTTGTCTCCTTCCCCTCACTAGCTAGTGCAAGCTTCTCCCAACTGTGATATTTTAACAAAAAGGTATATACTTTCTCTCTCTCTCTCTTAATTAAGTACTAGCTAGCTAGCTAGGTGAATGCATGAGATGTGAGTAAAAAATTGTGCTTTGCATGAATGAAAATATTTGTGTGTGTGTGTATGGGTGTGTGATATGAGAGTTTGCCTATGTTTTGCCGAAATGTCAATTTATTTCCGTTTCGGCGAATTTCGGGCAAACTCTATATGTCCTCTTTTTAGGAAAGGTCATGCCGAATTTTTGTATGACTTTGATATGCATATGCATGTGTCGTTATAATCTTTTGTTTATATAACTCGCAGGCGACCATGAAGGTATGTGGAAGGATGGTGAATAGATACTTGCGATCCGCGGTGGACGACATGAATGAAAAAAACAAAAAGAAGATTTCATATCTATGTAAAAAAGGCAAAGAAGGTGTCTGGCTGGACGCCTTTAAGGGTGGACGTTTGAAGGCGCACCTGCTTAGATATGGTTTCATGGATGGCTATACTCAATGGATAACTGAAGATGATAATGATGATGATATTGACGGTGCAACCAATAACCCCATGGCAGTGGATGAAGAGATTATTGATGGATCCGAAGACGAAGAGGGCACTGGAAATTACAACGGCGGAGAAGAGGCCGCACATGGTAATGGCGGAGAAGATCACGCCGAACATGACGGAGAAGATGCGGACATGACAGATCCTTCTTCGCTACTAAATTCAATCGTGCAGGACCCTCATGTTCTAGACCTGCTTCGCAAGAAGACGACTAGTGATAGAGCTGCTTCTAGAGAGGAGGCCAAGTTGGAGCAACTGGAGGTAGACTCGAAGACTCCATGTATGATGGTTGCACTCCTGAGGTGACCCGCTTGAGTTTCACGCTCGAACTTCTAAAGACGAAGGCTAAAAACAAATCGAGCGACAAAAGCCTCGATGATCATATCAAGTATCTAAGCAAGACGGTTCTTCCCCCGGGGAAACTTTGTCCTACTAGTGTCGATGAGGCCAAGAAGATTGTGTGCCCTCTTGATCCGCCGCACATTAGATACCATGCATGCATCAATGATTGTATCATTTATCGGAACGAGAACGCGGAAAAAACCAGTTGTCCGGTGTGCAATGCTGATAGATACAAGAAGGCCGGAAAGAAATATCCTCAGAAAGTTGTATGGTACTTTCCGATCGCTCCTCGTCTGCAGCGTTATTTCGTAGATCCTAAGGAAGCAGAGATAATGCGGTGGCACGCGGTCAAGAAGGTGCCCGATGATGGAGATGATCCGAAGATGAGACACCCTGTGGATGGAAGCCAGTGGAGAGCGTTGAACGCCGAATATGGATTTCTTTTTGATCCAGGAACGTCATGCTTGGCGTGAGTTCAGATGGCATGAATCTGTTTGGCAACCAGAACACCAACCACAGCACATGGCCCGTGTTTGTATGGATGTACAACATTCCCCCGTGGAACTGCATGAAGACAAAGTACATACACATGAGCATTCTGATTCAAGGGCCGAAACAGCCGGGAAATAATATTAATCTATATCTCGGGCTATTGAAAGAGGAGCTAGAAATGTTATGGAAAGCACCAGTCAAGACATGGGACACTTTCGGAAAAGAATATTTCTATATGAAAGCCGCGGTGCTGACGACGGTGCACGACTATCTCGGTTAGGGATATGTATCAGGCCAGGTGTGTCATGGATATTTCGGATGCACGAGGTGCATGGATGATACAACATCTCAGCAGCTAACGAAAGATGGTGGGTCTGCGAAAATTGTGTACATGGGGCATCAAAGATGGCTCGAGAAGAATGACCCGTGGAGATCTATTCAATGGTGAGACTGAGCATCGAGGACCTCCACGTAAGAGGAGCGGTGCCGGAATTGATGAGTTGTTGAAAAACTGGAAAGAGTGCCCTGCACCTGGAAAGATGAAAAAACCGGAGCCACTGCTGAAGGTATGGAAAACAAGGTCTGTTTTCTGGGACTTGGAGTACTGGCCCAAACACGATACGCCTCATTGTCTTGATCAAATGCATATCATGAAGAATGTTCTGGAGAGTTTGCTTAGCACACTGATGAACATGCCGGAGAAGACCAAGGATGGGCCGAAGGCAAGAAGAGACTTGGAAGATTTGTAAATAAGGACAGATCTCCACATGCCCCATAAAACGGCCGAGACAGAGACGGAGACATAGGCGGGGGACAGCAGGCGGGGAAAAAAAGTAAAGAAGAAGGAAGAGAAATATTGCCCCCCTTCTTGCTTCACCTTAAATACGAAGGAGATCGATCAATTTTTCAAGTGTCTTACCGGAATAAAAGTTAGTTCCGATTACTGTGGGAAGATAACCAGATTTCTAGACACCCAAAAAAAAGGTTCAGCGGGATGAAGTCTCATGACTGTCACGTGATGATGACGCAGATACTCCCGGTTGCCCTTAGAGGGATAATGGACAAGCGCGTCCGTGACACGCTTACTAGTTTCTGTAATTTTTTCGATGTTATCTCTCGAAAGTCTATCAGTTCGAAGCAACTCAGAAGGCTACAGGAAGAGATCCTTGTCATACTATGTGAGCTCGAGATGTACTTCCCGCCCGCGTTCTTTGACGTCATGGTGCATCTGTGTGTCCACATTGTGGATGACATCATCGACCTCGTCCCGTCATACCTGCACAACATGATGCCATTCGAGAGAATGAATGGGGTTATCAAAGGATTCATTCGTAACATGTCCCGACCAGATGGAAGCATCGTGCAAGGCTATCTGACACAAGAGTGCATATCTTTCTGCGAGAATTATCTATGCAACGGAGACGACGACGTCCCTGTTGTTGGTTTTCCCGTTAACGAGCACCATGGGAGGCTCGGAGGAGAAGGTCACACCAACGGTCGAAGGGAACTGCATGTCGACCACTCGAATCGACACAATGACTTTGACAGAGCAAACTTAGTAGTGCTACAACATCTTGACGTGGTAGACCCTTTCGTGACACTACACAAAGAAACCATCGCCAAGAAGTACCATGACCAGGGCCTATGCAAGACGGACGCCGAAGTTACTAAAGATCACAACTCCACTTTCTTGCGTTGGTTCAAAGAGCATGTTCTTGCTAATCCCCCGGAAGAGGGGTCTACAGACGCATTGCTCATATACGCCTTAGCACATGGCCCCGCTGTCAACTTCCTCACCTATTAGGCATACGATATAAACGGATACACGTTCTATACGGAGGCCAGAGATATGAAAAGTGATTTCCAGAACTCGGGGGTGACGATAAAATGCATGACTGGCGACAACAGCTCAACTGAAAGATTCTACGGAAGGGTCGAAGAGATCTGGGAGCTTAACTACTCTAGACTACACAATGCGACAATGTTCCGTGTCAGATGGGCTAAGAATTTCGAAAGAGAAAACAGGTATTTCACTACTATGTCTATACCCGACGCCAAGAGCGCTACCGTGAACATCATCGCCAAAAATGAGCCATGGGTACACGCTGAGCACATGACACAATGTTTCTACATAACCGAACCGAGCAATCACAGTCGTGTTGTCGTTAGGAGAGGCAAAAGAAACATCGTCGGAATGGATGGAGTCGCCAACATAGAAGACTACAACCAGTACGGCAACCCGATGAGGGAAGATGACAATGACGATGAAGCATATGTCAAAAGAAGAATGAAGACTACATTACCTATGAAAGATCGTACTCCATGGAAAAGGAAAAAGTCTCAACGAGGGCCTAAATTATTCTGAAACGAACAAGAAAGGAAAGAAGCTAATCGCTAAGAAACAACCTCGACGCTGAGAAACTAAATGTGTGTTGTAATATATATATATATATATATATATATATGTATGTATCTATTTTGTGTACTCGCACTTTAACCGTTATCGATCAGTCAAATTAATATATATGTGTTGTAATACATGGAGTACATATGTATTGCCCCTCTTAAATATACATTATATAAATTATATAAAAAGGAAATTAAAAAGAGAAAGAAAAAATGCCAGAAATAGCAGTAGCGCGCCCTACCGGTGAGCCCGCTACTGCTAAATAACAGTAGCGCTCTGTGCCAGTGGGCCCGCTACTGCTAAATAACAGTAGCGCGCCCTGCCAGTGGGCCCGCTACTGCTAAATAACAGTAGCGCGCCCTACCAGGGGGCCCTCTACTGCTACTACTAGTTTTCACTTAAACTGTCGGGCGCGCGGTTTCTTCGTCATTCCCCGCTCTCTCTCTGCCACACTTCTCTCCGTCCCTCTCGAACTCGGCCTCCCCTCCGCCGTCGTCGCGCCTCCGCGGCCCCGTCTTCGTCGCCGTGCCTCCGCTGCCCCGCCTCTTCCTCCTCCTCTGCACCGCCTCGGCCGAGGCTGCCCCGCCCCTCCTCCCACCCTCGCCACCGCCGCCGTCGAGCGTCTAGGTAGTCCTCCCTCCCAGCTCTCCCCTCCTCCTCTCCCCTCTGCTCTCCCTCTCCCCTCCTCCCTACTTTTTCCCTCACCCCCTCCCATAATTTTGCTTGCACGGTAGGTGTTTGTGAAAATGCCTATGCCAAGTTTGTTGTGTAGGGTTTTGTTGTTGTTTAGGAGCATTGTTTAGGAGCTTAGCACAGTAGTTATTTGTTGTTTAGGAACATTGGAAATTGAAAATGAAATTGAAATGATATTGTGTAGGAGTTTGTATGAACTTGTGGAGTTGAAAATGCAAATGAAATGATATTGTGTACGAATTTTCTTCTATTTTCCATATGTAGGGATCCGAGGGGCCTATGTTTTGCCGGAATGTTGATTTATTTCCGTTCCGGCAAATTTCAGGTTCCCGATATGTCCACTTTTTAGCAAAGGTCATGCCGAAATTTTCCGTGAATTTCGACATGACTTGTGCTACAAATTATGACATATCGAGTGCCTGGTATTTGAGAGGACGATATTTAGTCCCTTTTTATAGTTTGAGAATTAAACTTGGAGACTTAATATAACATAGGAGACATGTCGACCAACGACGAAGCCAGGGCAGATGAAGATTTTGAGTACCATCAGCATGAACACGCCTTCCTCGACCATATGTGTTCTCAGCTAGGAGCGGAAGGTCCAAATGTCGCTAATGCGACGGACGCCGAAATCAAGTCCGACAACACTCATGATGGCACCGATGGCACTGACACCGGCGGCGCCGATGGCACTGACACCGGCCGCGCCGAAGCCGGTAATGAACCAGCAAAGAAGAAGAAGATGTCAAGGCTACGAAAACCAAACAAGCTCGGCACCAAGAAACTGCTAGTGATAGAGGTTCATCCTGGCAAATTCGAGCCAATAGCGCCGGCGGAAGCTCGCAAGTGCTACGGCAACCAGGTCGGATGCATCCTACGGGAAACCGCGAGCATCAACGACTATGACTTGAGGAGTATACCAAATATGGAGCATCTCCTCCTTACGAAGCTGCACAACAGATTCAAGTTCCCGGAACGGGATGACAGCAAACATCCGTGGAATGATGATGCAATGACTAAGATAAATGCCGCCGCCATGGTCAAGTTCAGCAACACATTGTCCGAGTGGAAAGTGAGGGTGAAACGATTGATTGAGAAGAATAAACCTATGTCCAAGATTTTTGCGGAGAATCCATCACTTACAGAAGCTGAGTTCTTAAAATTCAAGGACACTTGTGCTACCGATGTAGCCAGGTTTAGGTCCGAGAAATTCAAGGAGCTTCAGAAATTGAACACGGGGAAACACCGCCTCAGAAGCCGTGGTTACATTGGCAAAAGGCCCATATGGGTAAAGTAGGATGCGGAACGTGAAGCCGCGGGGATCCCAGACCCGTTGGTGGAGTTCACTGACCCGCAAGAGTATGACTTCATCAGGGCCCGCTACAAGTGGGATTCGAAGAAAAAGGTTTTCTCCACTGACGTGCCCATGAGGGAATTGATGAGATTACTGGTAATAATTATTTTTTCCACCTTATATATATTACCTTCTCATCAAGTCAAAATACACGTTGTAGTAACATTTGTAAATGGTTCACGTTTATTTCGCAGAAAGAGCAACACAAGCTTGATGCCGAAAGTGACTCATCATCTCAGTCGACGATGAGGCCCAAGTGGGACACCCATCTCAACCGAGCCTTGAAAGTACTGAAGGGCCTCCTTTTGGACACTCGGCCGCAGACTGGACGTGTGCACGGTGTCGGAGACGATGCCCAGTGGAAGCACTACTACCACAAGGACCCTGAGGACAAAAGGCAGAGAAGGAAGTTTAGTCATGTGAGCATCGACGAGAAGGTGAAGCTTGAGGTCGAGAAAAAAGCAGCTGAGACCGAACAAGCGACCAAAGACGAGATGATCCACTCGGCAGTCAATGTAGCTTTAGGTGCCTGTAGAGAAGATTTTGCAGCTTCGGTTTCATCCTTGATCCCGGCTGTTATCGAGTGGACGAAGCGAAATCCAGACAAAACGGCAGCGGATTTTCCCCGTCCTAGCTTCGTCGGGAGAAACTCGGTGAACATCGCACCAGTGGCTCCTGCTCTCGCATCCGGACATGCTCCATCAGCCGCTCATAGCATCCCGTCCTCTGTCTCTGGCGTGCTACGCGGGCCTTCGACTTTGGCTGAGCTCGACGCCCTCACGGTAATTACGCGTCACACCAACATATCTATAATATATCCCTTTTTCGTTGCCTTTTGAATGTCTGACGCCGTAGACATGTCTTCGCAGGCCGAGAGAACCCCGTGCACCTTACTATACATGATCGATGGCGAGACGGTGGATGTGGGAAAGGCAACGATAATAAATCCCACGCATCGGATGATCCACACCATGCAGATGCCCAGTAACACTTTCAAGGTTTCCGTGGAGAGTGTCAAACCGGGCCACGAGGATTTCAATCCTCCGGTACGACTCGGGGGAGAGGAAGACGAGACCCCTAAGCGTCTTGTAGACTGCAAGGGCTTTTTCATCCTATGGCTGAAGGGTCTTCTTCGTGTCGATTCGGCCGCCGTGATCACCACACCAAGATTAACACATCCCGAAGAAGGTATGAACACCACCACCCCGCCTCCGCAATTATTAGCGCGCCTGTTATGCTGGGTGAGAGCGGCGAGCGACGTGAGGAAGGGGGTCCAAGCAGAGTGGATCGTGATTTCGCCCCCGTGCTCCAGCAAGCAAAGGATGATGACATGGAGGAGGATGATGACCCTATGTGGTTCCTCAATACCGGCTACATTCCCGACATAGAAATGATGAGTCAGCCATATGACTCGGTCAATAAGGAGCATGTGGACGAGGAGATGGATATTCTTCCAGAGCAGGAGCATCCTAGGTCTGAGTGCAAAAAGTCTCTCTTCGTGCAACCCTTGCAGGACACGCCTCCAGATGCCGCCTCAAACCAGCATGAACAAGGCGATGGTCTACGTGAAAAGGTGCTCATCCCGTCAACACTTAGGGTGGCGATCAAGGGCGCTATGAAAGGCTCATCACAACCTCTCCCCCAGAAGAAGCCGAGGAAAAGACCGAGTAGGAAAGACTTAGCTGCCAAAAGGGTTGTCAATGCTTCTAGCAGCAAGTCGCTTCCGCCAACCGGTTTTGTAGATCGTGTACCGATGAAAGGTACGGCGTTGATCCATGTCGCGGGCGAGCTGATCCTACCACCGAAACCGCTAGAGAGCATATCAGGGGATCTCAGGAGACTGCACGACCATGTACTGTCGACAGAGAAAAGCCTTCTCGCGTTGAAGGATCCAGGATATCCACTTTATGCGGTGTGTGTGCCTCCAGGCATGGGCTACGTCGACATGGCGCCCGTGGAAGTGTTCTTCCTGCGGTTTGATCACATCTTTGATATGTTCCTCACTAGGCGGCTCGATTTTACGATCGTCCTCCTTTTGGCGCTCCATATGAGCTTTGTCGTCAAAAGAGAGGAAATCTCGCAAATCGCGGTGGCAGATCCATACTACATGCATGAGTCCTTCTTGTCGCTCGGTGACTATGAACTTAAAACTGCTAGGGAGTACATCGAAAATTTCATGCTGATGAATAAGGAGAAGGAAACGGTTCTCGTGCCTTATCATCCAATGTAGGTCATTTCCCGATCGCCTTTACATTTCGATCATTCCTTTTCTCATATGGAGGCTAGCTAATTTGAGGTGCATTTATTTTGCGCAGCGAGGGGCACGCCGTCCTTATCGTTCTTTTCCCGCGAGTCTCCCATGCCGTGTATTTCGACTCGTCTAGGAACTTCAAAAGGAAGGACTAAACCAAAGTAATGAGTCTTCTGGATTCCGCTCTCTAGGGCTTCAGCATGAGGGGTGGCCACATCGACAAAAAGTCACGAAGGAAGGGCGCGCCGTGTTGCTCGCATAAAACCAACTTCTGCAGTATCCATCAACCGGAAGGAAGTACAAACAATGGATACTATGTCATCCATCTCATGATGGAGTTCAGAAAGGATCAGCAACTTCTTCTCATGGCAAGCAAAGATGACAATTATATCATGATATGGGAAAAAACTTAGCCGAACCGGATTATAAAGTAAGAGATGACTTCTTTCGCATCCTGAAGGATATTGCAACCATCATCATGAAAGAAGTCGCCGACAAGAAGGGGATGTTCTACCACGGCCCAATATCACGAGCTGATGTTAAAACTCACGTAGGAATTCAGCTTTTGGACATTACGTCGTTCCATAAGCTAGGGTGCGTCCTCCCATATATGGATGGATGGAAGTTCTAGTGTATTGACTATGCCGATGATGATTTCTCAGTTGAATTTTTATTTTTGGAAGCGATATGAAACCTTTGTGATGTAATTTAACGGTCCTGTTGAACTACTTGCGTAACGCTTGCTAGCTAGTGAAATAGTTGGGGTACGATGAACAACGTGTGTATATTATATTATGTATGTTACATTATGTTGCATCTATTCACTAACTTTTTCTCTTTGTGTTTCTCAAGTATATTATGTTGTGTACTATTGTTGAATTCCTATGATGAATATGCATCTCTAACAGGTACATAGATGTAACATCCCAAAATTCTCCGAATATTGGAATGTTAATAAAATTAAATAGATAATGATTGTTTGCTTGATGTGTTTCATTTACTGTGGGTTTTAAAACTTTTTGGAGTTTATTGAATATTAAAAAGAGAGGGAATAAAAGGACTTTCCCTAATATTCATAATTGGTGTTTTGGAATTTATTATTTAAAACAAAACCAACAAAACAAAATGAGAGAAGGTAATATGACTCCTTCAACATATTAAAAGGTTGGAAAAGGTTTTAAATCATTATTGGAATTCTTCTGAATATTCAACCCATTTTTCAACTCAAGGAAATTCATTTGAGAGGATATAAAATGACTTATCCCCTTTTTAATAAAGTTGGAAAATATTTAGAATATTACTTTAAAGTTTTTCAAATTTATTATGAGTATTATAAATAACTCCAAAATTATTTTAGGGTTTTTACAATGCTAAGAGAGTTTGTATTTCATAGAAATGATTTATTAAATATTTTAAAAGAGTTGAAAAATATTCCAATGGGATATTTTTATTTTACCAAATTATTTATTGGTGTAACAATTTTAAAGTTTATATTTTATTATTTAGAAATGGTTTTGACCAAATACAAATATTTTTAAGAATTTATTGGATTTTATTTTATTTATGAAAAGTATTTTATATTTAAATAAAGTATTTAGAAAATGTTTTTA
Source organism: Bromus sterilis (assembly GCA_950022295.1). NCBI lineage: Eukaryota > Viridiplantae > Streptophyta > Magnoliopsida > Poales > Poaceae > Bromus > Bromus sterilis. The sequence goes on along the minus strand of OX465596.1, from coordinate 147,766,509 downwards.
TTTTTATTTCCTTTTTTGGAAAATGTATACATTAAATATATTTCTTTGTATGGTTTGATAAATTTAGGATTTTGTTTCACATTTTTGTGATGAGTATTTATTTTTGTATTATTGTTTGAAATATCGATTTTAAATAAAAAGAAAAGACTATAGCCCGGCCCATTAGTGTTTTCCGCCCACGAGTGCATTAGAGTCCGAGTCGGACCTAGTTTAATTTTTTTTTTCTCTGTCTATATATAGAAATTAGGATCTCCTTTTTTATTCCTTTCCCTTTTCTTCCAAATCAAAAAAACCCTAGCCGCGGGACCCACGGGCCAGCCGCCGCCGCCGGGCACAGCGACTCGCTGGATCCCATCGCCGCCACGTCGCCACCGCGCGGCCACGTCGCCGCCTGCGTTGGCCGCCGCCGGACGCCGCCGCCCACTCCCCGTGCACCGCCTCCCCGCGCCACCCGGGCGGAGCCACGGCGCGAGCCGCCGCCGCTCGCTGGCAGCAACCCTCCACGGCCGCACCACGCCGGAGCCGTTGCGGGCCTCCAAGCGCCGCCGGACGCTGCCGTGCGCCGCCCCTCACCGGTCGGCCACCTCCACCGCCCCTCGCCGGACCCCGCACCTCGCCGGAGCCGAGCCGCCTCGCCGGAAACTGCCCTCGCCGGAGTTTCTCCGGCCAGATCTGGTCCCAGGGACCCGATCGCTTTTTTTGGATAAAGTTTAATTGCGAACAGGTCCTTTTGGCAGAAAACACCCCGGCGCCGTACTCGCAATATCTCCTTCACCGTGCATCGGATCGAGGTGAAACTTTTTACTACGCACTCATGTTGTTCTGTACTTTAGCATGGAATAAATTTTTGCACACTTTGCACACTTTTGAATTTGAATTTATTTCAAATTCAAATTCCGGAGGTCGTATCTTTTCAACCGTTGATCTAAATCGAGTGATTCTTTTTGCGTTGGATCACTCGTGTCATGTACTTTCTGTCTATATCATGTGTACACAAAATCTCACAAGTTTCTTGATCTGTTTAAAGTCAAATTCAATTCAAATTTGAACCTGCTATGACCTGCGTTGTAGTATTCCGTTTCACGTGATTCTTTTTGCATATCGGATCATTTGAGACATGTTATCGGTAAGGTTCACACACTTTTCATGTGGGCATGATATTCACCTTGAATTCATAAATGTCCATCACAATTCCTTACCGATGAATCTGTATCTGTTGACTCTCTCGAGATCACTTCCACTGACCACCTTCGAGCACATCGACACCTTTACCCTTCAAAACCTTTTTGTTTTGTTGCTAAAACCTTTGTGTTTGTTTGTTGATCTTTTGTTTGCCTTGTGATGTGATTGCTTATTTGAATTCCTTCGTTTGTGATAGGTTTCTCGGAGTGTGACGAGTAGAGTTGACTGGACCGTGAGAGCGAAGAACTTCACCGAATGGAAAAGGCAAGTCATACTTTGACCATTTCACAACCTATATTTTTACTTATGCATGTAGAAAATTATCACTCTATGCATTGTGTAGGATTATATATTAGTTATGATTTAAACCTAGTAGGATAGCCATATGTTTTGACCTTGTATTTCATTGTCGCCCTAGGATCATGGTTGTTATATATTGCTATTGTTTTATAGATGGGGATTGGTTGAGTTATCATTGAGCTATGTGAGGATTAATGACTTGACTAGCAAACTTAAATAGAAATCATCTCTGGGCGGGCAGGGAATGCATCCTGGGGCTCGTGCCTTGGCTAAGGAGGGACCAGGGCTAAATGCTTCCCGAATGGTTGTTTCGGTGGTGAACCGAGTGCGTCATGGTGACTACCCTATGAACGCAGTGGGCGCCGTCCAGGCTCAAAAAGATCGGACAGACAGTGTGACTAGTAGCTTCCATGTACAACCACTGGCTATATGGGCTCTGGCTTAGATGAGTAAGTTGTGGGGAACCTGGCCCTGGTAGCTAGCTGATGTAGATATGATAGGTGTACCGGCTACCAAAGGGTGGAGGCAACCTCTTCTGAAAGACTATGTCTCAATCTTCGGGTTGAGTCCAGTGGGGAAAGTGTACAAAGCTCCGCAGAGTGTAAAAACTGATCATGATTAGCCGTTTCCACGGTTACGGACTACTTTGAGCAACTGGGCATTGGATGGTCTTGACAGATAATTCACCTTAATAAGAATTTGAGTGGGAACTTTTAATAAAGGGATGGTTGGAATTGGTGTAGCCCGATTCAACCATACTTAGGACTAGAAAGATAAATTAAAATTTGATTAGTTGTAGTATGTGAGGGAAAAACTGGCTTTCTGCAAAACTAAACCATAAGCCTTTCCTTTGACTTACCTTGCATGTAGATGTAGGTCTGCTATATATTTTTTCGTGTGACTTGCCGTGCAAATCAGATGTACTGACCCGTTGTCGGGCTGTAACCTTCGGTGTTGCAGGATTGTATACGACGAGTAAGTGATGCGATTTAGGGTTACGATGTCTATACTCAACTATGCCGGTGGAGTTGATGGACGCCACGAAGCTTTTATTGTTTTTCCGCTGTATTCTATTTGTAAGCTAGCCTTGAGCTATGCAGGTATGCTATATTGTAATACTAGATCTTCGATGTAATATATATGACATGTGGTTTATTCTTGATATTATATCATGTACTGTGTGTGCTAGCTATTGATCCAGGGACTAGCACAGAATGCACAGAGACTTGGATTCTTAGCAAATCGGGTCGTTACAATAGATCATCGATGGCGAAGAAGTATTATGCCGTGTACATAGGGAAGGTTCCAGGAGTGTACGATGAGTGGCCAGAGTGTCAGGCCCAATTGCACCGGTTCCCGGGCGGCAGCCAAAGAGGGTTCAATACCAGAGAGGAAGCGGAAGCTAGTTACTTGACATTTACGCTAGCGCGAGAGGAAGATCATATACGGCGCTTCATGAGCTACTACATAATTCCACTCTTCCTCATAGTGACTGCTCTTCTAGTATATATCATATTTTAGATCGATGATGAAACTTGCTTGTAGTTGCATGTTATTAAGATATTGTGAGAACTTCTATCGGTATTTTAGACACGAGAGACATCATTTGTGTTGGATATGAGAGATCATGATGATATATATATGGTCATCAGATTATTGTATGTGTATGATATGATGAGATTTGTACTCTCTAGAAAACTTGTGTATGTGTATGAGACTATATTGTATAATATCTGTACAAATACAACAAAAATACGATGGGAAAAAGAAACAGAAAATGAAAAATAAATACCGGTAGCGCCTGTTACATGTAGCAGTAGCGCATGTATACCAGTAGCGCCTAGTACAGTACGCGTTGCCGATATTAGTAGTAGCGGGCTCTACGGGAGCCGCTACTGATAACCTTGTGTAGTAGTAGCGGGTGCGTACGCGCGCTACTGCTACAAGTTAGATGTAGCGTGCTATCAGTAGCGGGTGGGGGCGCTACTGATGAGCCGAAAAGGGGCGCTACTACTAGCCTTTCTCCTAGTAGTGAGTAGGGATTTCCATGTAATGGATGCACAATGAGCTATGAGTATATGAAAGCTCTCCAATGGAACTAGTGGGGGTGCATCCAACTTTCTTGCTCAAGATGATCTAGAGCTCTTTTGAGGAGGATCATTATTGGAATATACAAGCCAAGTTCTATAGTGTAAGGGTCCTCACTTAGTTATGCATGAATAATGTGAAAACTAAGGATGGCAATTTTATCCACGGACATGGATACCCGCGGGTATCCAACCCGAACGGATAGGGTTTGGATACTTTTTTGTACCCATGGGCAGCGCCCGAATCCGACCCGATTAATAATGGGTAGGGCATGGATATAATGTTGTACCCGTGGATATATCCAAACCCGACCCGTATATATACATTTACTCTCTCGTTTTTCTCTACTATACTACTGTATAATAAAAAAATACAAAGAAGTTTGCACCGAGTAACTAATCCACCACCCTTTCTCATTCTCGTCTCCTCGCTCAACGTTTCCTCATTAACATCATCTCCTCGACTACTCATCCGGTGGATCTAGAAATATCTAGTGTCGCCTGCCTCCGGCTCTCCGCATGCAGTGCCGCACAGTAGCCACCTACACTCACTGACCGATGGGAGCCCAACTCCATAGACCCCCTCGATCCCGCCATAGCATCTGCAACTTGCGCGGCGGATCAAGCTGATGCGGCGCCCAATGGCATGCAATAGCGCTACAGCGTGCAGGACCAGGAGCATGGCGGCACGGAGTGGCGGCGAGGCAGGCGCAGACCGTGACGAGGAGCAGCCCCGCGTCATGGAGGCGGCGACCACACGAAACAACCAAGGTTTAGGGTAATATTTCTACTCCTGCTCATGTACGCGTGTGGTTTTCTCCAATTCTTAGGCCATGCATGTGCATCACGTCTTTGTTCGTGAACTGGAGCATAAATTTCTACTGCTTCGTTTGTTACTAGTAGCAATAAAAAATGGATCTTCTGTTGTGATTTACCAAATCAGTAGATTTTGTTTTTGTACAGATGACCTGATCTATAGATATGCATGCTAATTAGTGTTTCTTTCCAAGCCAGTCAGATAAATTCTGAATTTTAATCAAGAGTGCTTGTTGTGAATGATGAACATCAAACTAGAATCTGACATATTAAGATCCATTTGTTAAACATCTTTCAGTTTTACTCATAGTCTGATGCCTTAGTTATTAGTTACTTTTCTTGTAAAAATTGCAATCTAGGCATTCTACAGTTTAGACAGTATTTACCTTGTTTGTCTTCAACTAAAACTGGATACTATTTTTGCAGATCAATGGCTTCTCTTGATCGAGCACAAGGCCAAGTTGTGGTTGTTGTTGGGAATGTTAACTTGGCTGGATAGCAACTCCACTCTCTTTGCAGCATTTCAAAGTGTTCTTGATGATGATGAAGAAACTATGGTAACATATTCCACCCATTACAAATGATTTTTACATGATGCAATATTTGTTGTTTCTTTCCATGATTTCATTTATTATAAATTTTGTATGTTCACTTGAAGGATGAGTCTGTGTCGATCATAACTGAAGCGTGAAGCCTAATCTACCATGAGCTCAAGAAAGAAGATGATGCCTACAAGAATACCTTCCATTATTTATAATGACATTTATGACACACTTGTGCTTGTTGGTTGTACTTGTGCTTATTAGATGTCATGCTCTGCCATTTTGTAAGAACTTGAGGCTGGGTAATTATGTTGGGATATTTCTGTGTTAATTTTTGAGAAACTTGGGTAGAGAAATGCATATTTATGATTATTTGACATTCTCTATATCATTTTGTGAGAATCTAAGATCTTATTTTGATGTGGTGCATGTCTCGTATGTCATTTTCTTAGCATTTGAAAATTTATTTGATGTTGTGCAGTTTTGATAGGACCCATTGGATATCCGATGGATATCCATCGGGTTTGGACATGGACATAATTTTTTGCCCATGGTTTTTTTCGTGGATGGGCAAAGAATACCCTCGCGGATTAGGGTATGGTTTTTTTATTCTTCAACCCGAGCCGAACCCGATCCATTGCCATCCTTAGTGAAAACTCTCTATGAAGTACAAGTGCTACTTTGAAGCACAAGTGTGGATCTTTTAAAAAGGAATTGTAGTGTTGCCCCCTTCTCTCTTTTTATTTTCTTTTTTCTCTTTTTCTATTTTTTTGTATTTTTGTGGCCTCATTGGCTCTTTTTATTAAATATCTCATTTGTCCTCTTTGGGATCTTTTCATGTGTCCTTTTTTGGGGATCTTTTATTTGTGTTCTCTTTGGGATTTTTCCTCACTTTTAGGGCAACAATCTATATATACAAAGATGAACATGATCAACACACTTTTACAAGGTGCTTCTAATAAAACTGAAACTATATCATGATGTATGCAATGTATGCCTCTGCCAGTGTAGATGGATATGCAATGATACTAGCGCCTCATGTAGCAAAAGGTGAAAGGGCAAAGCCCAACTATCATATGGCTCTACAATCAAGCAAAATCATGTATGACAATGAAGAATAACATCGAGTCATGAGAACATGGATGTTGCATGGCAATATATCTCGAAATGACTAGGGAAATGCCATTATAGGCAGGTATGGTGGTTGTTTTGAGGAAGATATAATGAGGCTTATGTATAACAGAGTGTATCATGCCAAGTATTTGGATGCACCGGTGAAGTTTGCACCAACTCTCAAGATGAAGTGCCAACAATGAAGCACGAGATTGAAGAGAGGACATCTACTTGCTTGCTGCCATGGACCCATGGTCCAAGGTGGGACTATTCACGGAGCATCCCGGAGGCAATCATGGTGATGGAGGTCCCTCTAGAGATCTATCCTCTCTTCGACAGGGTGCCGGGACAGGTACTTCTGCTGATCCCGATCTCGGAATCACGGCGGTGGCGGAACAGTAGGTTATATCGTGAAAAGGAGTCCTCTCTAAGGGTTTTTGGGATAGAGGGTAAATATAGGACAAAGGGGGGCACCAGGGGTGTCCTCGCTTGGCTGCGTCGTGGGGTCGCCTGGCCAGGGGGTGGCACCTGTAACGCCCCGGTCACACACCGGTTCCCGGCGTACACCTGGCGGGATCTAGACTATCCCCACAGACCAACACTAGTCTTTCCTGCGCACTTTGTCCTCACTCATGCGCACCCGGGAAAAACTTCCCGGTCGGTCACCCATCCTCAAATCGCTCCAAGCCAAGCACGCTTAACTTTGGAGTTTTTTGGATCTAGGCTCCCGAACAAGAAGGTGCACCTTGTTTATATGAGTAGTCTTTCATTCCTGCTAAGTCAGGACGTCACACACACCCACTCAAAGGAACCGACGTCCTCGTCGGCCCACAGGAACGTTCCCTCTTGGCACACATTTATGCGTCCAGTACCGACACACGGCTCACCCATGTTCGCGCACTGACCCGCACACACCCGTATAACCGCGAGGGTCGGTTCTGATACCATTTGTAACGCCCCGGTCACACACCGGTTCCCGGCGTACACCTGGCGGTATCTAGACTATCCCTACAGACCAACACTAGTCTTTCATGCGCACTTTGTCCTCACTCATGCGCACCCGGGAACAACTTCCCGGTCGGTCACCCATCCTCAAATCGGTCCAAGCCAAGCACGCTTAACTTTGGAGTTCTTTGGATCTAGGCTCCCGAAAAAGAAGGTGCACCTTGTTTATATGAGTAGTCTTTCATTCCTGCTAAGTCAGGATGTCATAGCACCCCTTTTGGTTGCTCTTCGATCTTCTGGAGTCTTCTAAAGAATTGGAATTTTGGGATTTTTTCTGGATTTTTTCTGGATTTTTCAGGTATTTTATGCATTGCAAGAACAAAAACAGACATAAACTGGCACTGGCACTAGGTTAATAGGTTAGTCCCAAATATTTATAAATGATATGAAACTGCATCAAAACATATAACAACATCACCAAAAGATGCATGGAGCAAGTGATACGTCCCAAACATATCTATAATTTCTGCTTGCTCCATCCATGATTTGTGTGACTTTGCCATGTTTTGCTTCAACATTCATACACTTTTGATCATATTTGGACTAACCTATTACCTCAATGCACCCAGTTGCCAGTTCCTGTTTTCTGCTGTTTTTATATTTCAGGTTTTCTAGCCATTAAAAGTGCCAAATAAATTCTGGAAAAATTATATAAAAAATCCACGTCCCGGAAGCTTCCCGAAGAACCAAAGATTGAAGGGAGTGGACCCATCAGGGTCCCAGGAGGGTCCCCGGCGCGGCCCCACCCTAGGGCGCGCCGGGCACCCTCCTGGCTGTCCTGTGGCCCCCCTCGGTGCCCCCCTTGGCCTATATTTAGTGCCCGCAGAGGAAACCCCTAATATCGATCTGCTATTCCCGTTCTCCTCTCTGTACCGCCGCAGTTTCAAGATCGGGGCTACTAGGAGAAGCTGCCCCGGCACCCTGCCGAAAGGAGGAACCCCCTCCAGGAGACCATCCATCACCATGAACACGTCCCGGAAGTGCTGTGAGTAGTCCTCCTTGGACCATGGGTCCATGACCAGTAGCAATGTGATGTTCTCCTCCCCTCTTTGTGCTTCCACTTTCGAGACCTCGTGAGCTGCCTCACATGATCGAGGCACCTTTGTAATTTTCTGTGTTGCTATGCTGAGTTTGCTGGGATCTGATGGATTATGAGACTATGTTCAGATTGTGATGAGTAATATATTTGGTTCTCTTTTATATTTGTGTTCTTAAGTTAATTCTTGCATGTTCTCCATTGCCGTATTTTGCTTTGGCCAAGTGATTTGTTGCAACTCCAAGAGGGAGCGTTATGCTTGATTGTGGGTTCAGGCCCCTGATGTCTAGCTTGAGTGACAGAAACATGAGACTAGGTGATGTGATGTTGCCACCAAGGATAAAACAACGGTGCTTGTACCTACGGGTGCAAGGATTGTTTACTTTACGCAAAGTTCTTTTAATGCAGTTGTCGGTTGCTTTGCGTTTACACTTTGGGTGGGATTCGCAACTTAATACCAGCGAGATGTTCTAGATAGATATCTCAAGGTGGATGATTCTTAGTAGATGCAGATGGATTTCGGTCTACTTAGCTTGGCGTACTGCCCATTTCTTTTGAGCCTCTTCCTTTCTTTTGTAGCATATTTAGTATTGCGGTGCGTTTATGATCTTGTCAATTTCCCAGCAATCATTTGTTTACCTCGCTAGCACTTTTATCGTCTTTTGGGAGAGAGACATCATTATCGAACGTCATGGGACTCTGGTCCATATTTTCACCATTGTTCACACCCTCAATTTACTTTCATTCTTTACTTTCCGTTGCCACTATTATTATCTCTTGCGTTGATCCTTTGTAAACAGCAAGGTCGGAGGAATTGACAACTCCTCTATACTCGTTGGGAGCAAAGTTACTTGTTGTGTGTGCAGGTCCAGGTGAAGTTAGCAACCTCGGCGCCATTGTTCACTTTACCACCTTCTTGTATTTCTGCGAGTCCTACGGGAGACAAATCCTATCCTCTACATAGGGGGAATTTGCTGCTACGCTACATCTCACCTTCCACTTGGGGTAACCAACAAGAAGTGAGAGAACTATCTTCCTCACCGTATCAAGATAATTTCTTGCGCCGTTGCCGGGGAGTCCAGTCTAAAAGACAGGGGAGTTGCACACTATCTTTTATCTTTGCTTTTTAGCCTTGTTAGTTTACCTTTCAGTTTTTATCTTCGTGTCCTTTATCAAAAATCCAAAAAAATACTCCCTCCGGCCCGAAATACATGTCGCACATGTAGTATTAAATTGATTTTGCAAAAAAAAACCTGGAAAATCCAAAACAACAGCAACAGCCCCTTCGTCCTTTTCAACTCGCCCGCACTGTGGCCGGCACCGCCATCTAGCCAAGCTCCGGCGCCCAGCTATGCTGCCGCACCCACCTGCTCAACCGCCCACAGGGGTCGCCTCTCCGTCCTAAGCCCAGCTGCTCTGCCGCCCACAGAGGCCGCTCTGCCCTTCGCAGAATCGACCGCCGCCCAACGGTGTCGTCGCCGTGGAGGCAACCGGCGCCTGCGACCAACTGCGCCGCCGCCTGCGGAGGCGACCTGCAGCTACGACCATCTTCGTCGTGGCTCAGGGAGCAGCCGCCCCGCCCACCTACGTTGTTGTAGCCTTTGTGCTCCCTCCGCCCCGTCCGCCGGCGCCGCGAACAATTTCGATCCCCTGATCGAGGACCTCTGTTGCTGGTGATGGTGCACAACGTCGATGCCCTCCTGATCGGGGACCACACCTTCTGCTGGTAGTGGGAGACACTGACTTCCCCTGATCGAGCACTCGTTGATGCTGCTGCTGGTAGGTTGACTTCCCCTGATGGAGCACTCTGTAGAATGATGCTTTGCAATTCAAAATAAAATTGAAATTCGACATATATAATCTGAAATTGAAAGTAAACTTGACATTCTACATAAGTAAACATGAAATTCCACATGAATTTGAAAGTAAACTTGACATTCTAGCTCTGCCGCTCTGCATCTCTGTCAGTAAAACTGTAGCAGCATCAACGAGAATAGCACTGGAGTAAAACACTTGACTGGAGTATAACTCACACTGTGGTTGCTATTGATTTGATGTTGTTGCTCTGCTCCTCTTGTTGCTTTGTTGCTCTTGTTGCTCTGCTGCTCAGACAAAGTATTCAAAAAAATCAAATATATCACTATCTTTGTCAGCTTACATATGAATTCAGACAAAGTGTTCAAAAATTGTTGTGCATCTGGGATAAATAAAATTCACCTTGGTGATATCAGTGGCAATGTGCTCCTGCTCACATATGCAACTGGCAATTCACTCCATCTCCTTCTCATCTTGCCCCAAGTTATGCTGATATTGGAAAAACAGGGGATGTGATAAAGCTGAATTTAGTTCAATGTTCAGAGCCAAACTGAATTTAGTTCAATGTTCATATCCAAGTGTGCAAACTGAATTTTTTCAAAAACGCCCCAGGCTCCAGATCCAGACACTTGACCTTGATCGCCAAATATATATGTAATTGTTTTTTGTGCATTGCACTATGTTTATAGAAAGCTAAATATATATGTTTCTACACTATGCCAAAGCTAGCAAACTGAACACTTGCCATGTATTTGCAACACTTTATTCAACAGTAGCCATGTATTTGCAAGATGTACCTAAGCAAGTTGGATGTACAGGACAACCTTACAATATATTTTCAGAGAATAAGGACATTTATTTCCACTGAATTTCCACTGAATTAAATATGCAAGCAATGCACTGGAGTATGCAAATTGCAATCTACTGAATAAAGATTCAGTTAACTAACCCTAAGGTGTAGACTGACACTTGATAAAGATTCAGTTAGCAACAACATGGTGATTCCAACCAGGATCAAACAAGCAAGCACAAAACTGAAGAATTGAGGTGTAGACTGCATTACCAACACTTTTGCAACCAGAAACAACAAAACTAAAGAAGAACTGGCTATGTACAGGAGCAAACAAGCAAGCACAAAACTAAAGAACTGGGGAAGAAGAGGACCTGGCGAAGAAGACCAGCCTTCTGTTCTAATCATGAGGATGCGCAGCCTCAAAGGCCGGCGACGTGGACTTGTTTGGCGACGCCGGCGATGTCCCTTGAGATGTCCATCCCGCTGGGATTGTACCCTACAATCACCACCACCTAGCAACACGTACGACGCATGTTTCAAATTCAATCAGCCTACCCACAAAATTAACGACAGATGTTGCCAGTCAGGTCAGACATTGAGAAGAAATTCAGGTGATGCATGGAAGATGGGATGGCACACACTTGGCCGCGGAATGGGTCGGGCACACGGTAGCTGTGGCTGTGCATCTGCTTCCCCGGCCAACCCTCTATGCCTGCACATCATTCACCCATCACCATGAAAAATTGTACTGACCAGACTAACACCACGTGCATACTAGCTAGCGGCCATTACCGGCGATGTCGGCGAGGCGGGGCTCAGTGAAGTGGCCATTGCACACGACGACGGCGTCGAAGACCTCCACCTCCAGTTTTCCTTCGGCGCCGGCGAGGTTCCTCGAGCAGTACGACACCCTCCATCTCCCGCTCGTCTCCCTACGGACGCTAACCACTTCCGTCTCGAGCCGGACCAGGCCGTGGAGATCGAACCGCCACGCGAACTCCTCAAGATACCTGAGCACCTCCGCTCATCCGCATCTCGTCCCCGCGCGCCGACGACGACGGTGAGGACGACCTGCGCGGCCTTCCCAACATCGCGCGGAACGAGCCCATCATCTTCCTCATCTGGGAGCAAAGTGGGGGGAGTAAATCGAGTCATTAACGCAGGCTGGGAAGGAATCTCACCGGCGGATCTTGCTAGGACGGCTTCTCGCCCCCTTCGTTGGTTACCCCGAGTGGAGGGTTGAGATGTAGTGCAGCAGCAGTTTTCCCTCGGTGAAGATACCAAGGTTTGTCTCCAGCAGGACTCCAGAGATGCTAAGTAGGTGTCAGCGGCGCAACTGACGCGGACCTGCACACAGACACAAATAACTTTGTTCCCAACGAAGTTCAGAGAGGTTGTCAATCTCTCCGGTCTTGTTGTTTACAAAGGATAAAATGCAAGGGATAATAATAGCAACTTGAAAGTAAATGCAGAAAAGTAAATATAGCGTGGAAACAATGATAAGGGTATGGACCGTGATACGTGATGTTCGCTAGTGATGTCTCTCTCCCAAAAGACGATAAAATTTCTATGCGAGGTAAACAAATTACAGAAAGGCAATTGACAGGATTATGAACGCACCGCAATGCTAACTATGCTACAAAAGAAACGAAGAGGTTCAAAAGCACAGGCAGTACGCCAAGGTAAGTAGACCGAAATCCATCTGCATCTACTACTAATCATCAACCTTGAGATATCTATCCAGAACATCTCGCTGGTATTAAGTTGCGAGCCCCACCCAAAGTGTAAACCCAAAGCAACAGACAACTACATTAAAAGAACTCTGCGTAAAGTAAACAATCCTTATAACCGCGGTTACAAGCACCGTTGTTTTCCCCCTTGTGGCAACAGCACATCCCCTAGACTCATGTTTCCGTCACTCAAGCGTGTCATCGGGGGGCATGAACCCACAATCTAGCACAACGCTCCCTCTTGGAGTCACTACCTACTACTTGGCCAAAGCAATAAACAGCAACGGAGAACATTCAAGAATTACTTAGGAACAAAAATATAAGAGATAAAAACCAAATATATTACTCTATCACAATCTGAACATAATCTCATAATCCATCAGATCCTATCAAACTCAACATAGCAATAGCAGAAATATTACAAAGGTGCCTCGATCATGTTGGGCAGCTTACGAGGTCTAAACAATGAAGATCAAAGAGGGGAGGAGAACATCACATAGCTACTGATCACGGACCCATGGTCCAAGGAAAACTACTCACGGGACATCCGGGGAGCATCCATGGTGGAGAGGAGACTCCCGGAGGTCAATCCTCCCTCCGGCAGGGTGCCGGGAAGAGGTCTTCTGCTGCTCCCGATCTTCGGAAGCGAGGCGGCGGCGGAACAGAGGCGAGTTCGCGGAATAGGGTTCTTCTTTCGGGGTTTTCCCGTGACGGGGGATAAATAGGCGAAAGGGGGCAGCCAGAGGTGGGCCAGGGGCCCCAGGCGCCCCCCCTGGCGCGGCCAAGGGTGGGGCCGCGCTGGGTGGCCGTCTGGGCCCCCTTGGCTCCCCTCTGGCCCCTCCCGGGCTCTTCTCGAAGTTCCGTCACGCTGATTTTTTATCTGAACTTTCCAGAATTTTTCTGGCACTTTTTATATGGGGGAAAACTGAAATAGAAAAACAGCAGAAAACAGGAACTGGCACTGGGGTGCACTGAGTTAATAGGTTAGTCCAAATATGATCAAAAGTGTATGAAAGTGTATCTAGATCATAGCAATATCACACAAAACATGCATGGAGCAAGCAGAAATTATAGATACGTTTTGGACGTATCAACATCCCCAAGCTTAATTCCTGCTCGTCCTCGAGTAGGTAAATGATAAAAATATATTTTCTGTGGTGACATGCTAGCAACCATATAAGAACTTTGAAAAGTAAAGCAATCAAGGTTAGAGATTCAATTCAAGTCATAACATGCAAGAGTCTATATTAGCATTGAAACAAGTAACAAAAGAACAATAGGTGCAAGAGCTCTTGCTGTCCGTGACTCGAATGTCTCCAAATGGTGTTTGCGTGCAAGAAGGGGGATAGGGAATACGAGAAAAAAGTATTTTTGTGTTGAGAACTCAATCTACTAAAGTTTCACACTTGGTCTTCTTTGTAATCTTATCTTGACTCGTCCCCAGACCACTAGCCAGGTACAAGTCAATTTGATCCACTCCTTTTCGATATTTCGAGCACTCATGCAATGGATGAGCGTAAGCACGAGAGTTGACACTTAGGATGGAAAAGAGAGAAATATGGTGGAGGAGGAAGACAAAAAGGATGAGAAAGGCTCACATCAATGAGGACAATCATAGGCAAGAGATGCCAAATGATAGATATGATGTGAGGAGTAGGGATTGCCATGAAACGGATGCACATACGAGCTAGGAAGCTCTCCAATGGAACTAGTGGGGTGCATCTAACTTGCTTGCTCATGAAGACCTAGAGCTTGTTTGAGGAGGCTCATCCTTGGAATATGCAAGCCAAGTTCTATAGTGTGATGATCCCCACATAGCTATATGCATAATGATCATCTCTATGGAGTACAAGGATATAAAGGGAGTACTAGTGTGGATCTCTCAAAAGGATAGTAGTGTTGCCCATTTCTCTCTTTTTATTTTTTTTCTCTTTTTTCTATTTTATTTTTATTTTTTGTGGCCTCAATGGCTCTTTCTATTTAACTCTCATTTGTCCTCTTTGGGATCTTTTAATGTGTCCACTTTGGAATCTTTTCCTCACTTAAGGGAAACACTCTATTTTACAAGAAGGTAAAGGAGATCTTTCACACTTTACAAGGTACTCAAAATCATAAAGAAGATGTAACTATCATGATGTATGCAAGGTATGTCGCTGCCAGTGTAGCAGGAACATGTATGACATGAAGATCAAGTCATGAAGAGGTGGAAGTTGCATGGCAATGTAACTCGGAAAGGCTATGGAAATGCCTTGATAGGTAGGTATGGTGGCTGTTTTGAGGAAAGATAAAGGGAGGCTTATGATGATAGAGCGTATCATGCCAAGGGTTTGGAAGTACCGGCGAAGGTGGACAGCAACTCTTCGGAGTGAGAAGAAGGCAATGCACGGTACGGGAAAGGCTAGCAAAATATGGGAAGGTGGAAGTGTCAACTCTCAATACTTACATTAGTCCGAAGAACTCATGCACTTATTATCGGTAACTCTCAATCTAATAAGGAGGTTCACAAAGAGACAGGTACCCCGAGGAGGAGTGTATGGGGGTTTGGTTACCTTGCGCATCCTCGACTCATGGTACGTGAGTGTACTCTAATATTCGACTCCTCAGAAGAGTAGTGATCTATCTAGTAGCTAGAGTTCTCAACTAGTTTTGTAGGTTTTGAAAATAAACACGGATTGCCCAAAATAAGACACCTATCACTAATAGGCAAGAGCTCTTGACACCAAAAGTTCAAACATTACTCACATCAATACCTCAAAACTATTGCAAGCTACTACTAAAATTAAATAGCAACCTCAATTACCTACTTTCAAAACAAGACACAACTCAGTGCAACAACCAACTCTCTTAACAAGATAAACATGAAAACTAAAAAGAGTTCCAGCAACAAACTAAACAAAAGCCAAGGCTCTTGCTAAAGACAAACTAAGACTAAAACTAAACATGGCAGTAGCTATGAAAAGATAAAGAACACACAACAGCAAGAAGATAAGCAGGAAAAATCCTATGATGTGTTCTAGATTTTGAAAGTGGAGCGTGTTTCTCTCCCACACAAAGTAAGACAGGACCTAACTTGTTATGAACAGCAATAAAAGCTAAAGAAAACTAAAAATAAAACCTAAGAGCGAGACGCTCCAAGCATAGCACATAACGCATGAAGTGATAAAAATATAGTGAGACGAAGGACGAACTGATGATTGTTGATGGAGAAGGGGATGCACAGGGGCATCCCCAAGCTTATACGCTTGATTCTCCTTGAATATATATTGGGGATGCATGGGGGCATCCCCAAGCTTGAGCGCTTGACACTCCTGGATCGATCTTCTTTCATCATCTTCCATCGCACACTTGAAAACTCCCTTCATACATAACTCATTATAAGCTGATTAGAGAGGTTAGTACCCTTAATAAATAATTTTTCCCCACTGGATATAAAGATAATCTTGAAGAGATACTGTTTCTCAATAGTTCCAAAAAGTTTTTGCAAAGAAAAATCAAGCTTAATGTTTTCAAAGGTTAGGAGAGACAAAACGTGGCAGAATCTGTGAAAAACAGAACAGAAGGTAGTAAAGAATTTTTTAGGGTCACTTTTGCAACTCAAATAAAGAAACTCAGAACATACAGAAGTTTCATAATTTTATATAGCATGCTGTGTAAAACTTTCAGCTCAAAAAGATGAACTGGGATTTTTCTGGAATTTTTCTGGTCACGAGGACAGAATCTGTTTTCTGGACAGCATGTCACAACTTTTACTTCCCTTGCCGTAAGAGGCTATAACTTGGCACAAAGCTGAAAAATAAAGATACAATGAGGTTGCTACAGAAGTAAAAATCATCAGGACACAACAAAAGCAAAAAGAAAACACCTAAATTCGTTGCGGGCTGCCTCCCAAAAGCGCTTCTTTAGAGCCATTAGCTAGGCTTAAAGATTATAAAAGATGCTCTCACAGGAGAATAGGAATTTTAGCAAAAGAGAGCATCAAGAAGCAAATTTGAAACACATTTAAGCCTAACCCACTTCCTATGCATAGGCATCTTGTAAGAAAATAAATCAAAGAAGCACAAAGTGACATGCATAGGAAGGTAGGACAAGAACAACTTCAGAACTTTCAACATGAAGAGAAGTGTTTTTGTAACATGGAAGTTTCTACAACCAAACTTTCCTCTCTCAAAGTAATTTTCAGTAGCATCATGAACAACATCAAGAATATAACTATGACATAAATCATGTTGTTCATGACCTACAAGCACATTTGTATTGTTTTCAACACGGTTTTTAGGACGATAAGATAGATGCAACCCATCACATTGAGCCTTGATAAGAGCAACATTCTCCGTAATAGTTGGAGATTTCAAAAGGATAATAGGGAAATCAAGTGTGGGTGCAACAACAATAATTTCATGCTTAACATAAGGAACTATAGCAATTTCATCTTCGTAGGCATCATCCATAGTGGCATCATGGCCATCAAAAAAGCAAGTATCAAAATCATCAGAAAGGGAAGTATCAAGTGAGTCCTCGAAATCATAAGATTCCTCTTCATAGAAATCATTAGCCTCTTCTTGGGCAGCAAGCATTCTATTTTTAAAATCCTCAATATAAGAATTGGAAGTATAATTCTCGAAGCAATGAGCAAGAACTGCAAAGTTTTCAGACTCAAAAATAGTATCATGATACTTTTCAATCAAAGAAGCAATCTCATAGGCACCTTTAAAAGCAACAAACTCTTCAATCTTTTCAACATCAAAGTAATCATAAACACCTTTAGCATAAGAAGATAAGATCTCATTTTCATTAAACTCACATTGGAAAAGAAGGTGTTTATGATCTATATTAGAACAGCAAGTAAAATCATAAATGTGGCACAAAAGTTTAGCATGGCAATAAGAAACATGTATTTGATCCCATAAGTGTTTCCCTTTCTGAGATAGGCGGTGCCGCGTATAATGAGCATGCTCATCCAATGATTTTCCCTCAACCAAGTCGGTTGGGTTTTTAGTGCGAGCACAAATGGATCGAAGACGATCCAAGTGAAACATGTCCATCCTACCATATTTGGGTCGTTCCACACCCATGGTGAAGATAGCATTAGTAGGTATTTTTGGTATTTTTGATAAGGGACACAAAAGTAAAAACTGAAAGGTAAACTAACAAGACTAAAAAACAAAGGTAAAGGATAGTGTGCAACTCCCCTATCTTAGCACTTGGAGTCCCCGGCAACGTCGCCAGAAAACTTCTTGCTAGGACGGCTTCTCACCCCCTTCGTTGGTTACCCCGAGTGGAGGGTTGAGATGTAGTGCAGCAGCAGTTTTCCCTCGGTGAAGATACCAAGGTTTGTCTCCAGCAGGACTCCAGAGATGATAAGTAGGTGTCAGCGGCGCAACTGACGCGGACCTGCACACAGACACAAATAACTTTGTTCCAAACGAAGTTCAGAGAGGTTGTCAATCTCTCCGGTCTTGTTGTTTACAAAGGATAAAATGCAAGGGATAATAATAGCAACTTGAAAGTAAATGCAGAAAAGTAAATATAGCATGGAAACAATGATAAGGGTATGGACCGGGATACGTGATGTTCGCTAGTGATGTCTCTCTCCCAAAAGACGATAAAATTGCTATGCGAGGTAAACAAATTACAGAAAGGAAATTGACAGGATTATGAACGCACCGCAATGCTAACTATGCTACAAAAGAAAGGAAGAGGTTCAAAAGAACAGGCAGTACGCCAAGGTAAGTAGACCGAAATCCATCTGCATCTACTACTAATCATCCACCTTGAGATATCTATCCAGAACATATCGCTGGTATTAAGTTGCGAGCCCCACCCAAAGTGTAAACCCAAAGCAACAGACAACTGCATTAAAAGAACTCCACGTAAAGTAAACAATCCTTGTAACCGCGGTTACAAGCACCGTTTTCCCCCCTTGTGGCAACAAAACATCCCCTAGACTCATGTTTCTGTCACTCAAGCCTGTCATCGGGAGGCATGAACCCACAATCTAGCACAACGCTCCCTCTTGGAGTCACTACCTACTACTTAGCCAAAGCAATAAACAGCAACGAAGAACATGCAAGAATTACTTAGGAACAAAAATATAAGAGATAAAAACCAAATATATTACTCTATCACAATCTGAACATATTCTCATAATCCATCAGATCCTATCAAACTCAACATAGAAATAGCAGAAATATTACAAAGGTGCCTCGATCATGTTGGGCAGCTCACGAGGTCTAAACAATGAAGATCAAAGAGGGGAGGAGAACATCACATAGCTACTGATCACGGACCCATGGTCCAAGGAAAACTACTCACGGGACATCCGGGGAGCATCCATGGTGGAGAGGAGACTCCCGGAGGTCAATCCTCCCTCCGGCAGGGTGCCGGGAAGAGGTCTTCATGTGCTCCCGATCTTCGGAAGCGCGGCGGCGGTGGAATAGAGGCGAGTTCGCGGAATAGGGTTCTTCTTTTGGGGTTTTCCCGTGACGGGGGATAAATAGGCGAAAGGGGGTAGCCAGAGGTGGGCCAGGGGCCCCTGGCGCGGCCAGGGGTGGGGCCGCGCCGGGTGGCCGCCTGGGCCCCCCTGGCTCCCCTCTGGCCCCTCCCGGGCTCTTCTCGAAGCTTCCGTCACGCTGATTTTTTATCTGAATTTTCCCGAATTTTTCTGGCACTTTTTATATGGGGGAAAACTGAAATAGAAAAAACAGCAGAAAACAGGAACTGGCACTGGGGTGCACTGAGTTAATAGGTTAGTCCAAATATGATCAAAAGTGTATGAAAGTGTATCTAGATCATAGCAATATCACACAAAACATGCATGGAGCCAGCAGAAATTATAGATAAGTTTTGGACGTATCAGATCTCCTCTTTGAACAACCGCGCTCGTCGCCGGCCTTGTCCAGTGGAGAAAGATTACCTTTTTGGAGCCGGAGAGCTGCGCGAGGAGGAGGGATCCAAGGAGCTACGCGAGGAGGAGGATGCCGTGGAGGAGGGGTCCTGGGAGGACACTTGGGTAGTCGCGCGGTGTGGGCGAGCTCGGAAGTGGCCGGAGACGGCGGATCAAAGAAGACGACGATGTTGGGGGAGGGGAGCAGGCGACGGAGTGAGCGAGGGGAGCAAGCAGGACCGCGGGTTCGGTCGGGAAAAGTATGAGGAGTTTTTTGTAAAATTGTCGCCGCGACGAGTATTTCGGGCCGGAGGGAGTAGTATGTCTAGTTCCTTACTTGCCAATCAATGTTTGACTTCTTTGAAACTTGATCTTATTGGCATAGAGGATTCACTGAGGATCAACAAAAGTGGTACATGGAACACCGCTTGTCTCAAAAGGGGATACACTTATGGAAACAAATACATCAGTTGTATGAGTATGCTAGAAACTTGTGCTCAATATATAATATATCTTTCTGCAGGGGTGAATCTTGTTGCTTTATTAGGCAAAAACACCTTGCTTTCCAATGTGAGTACAATGATGATGAAACATTAGCTTCTTATGCTAAGAGAAACTATGATTTTCATAATACATAGGAAATAGAAGAATTTGTTGCTTATAAGAGTGCCTATGAAATTACTTCTCTTCTTAAAAATATTGATGATGCCCCTTACAAACCTGAGAGTCTTGCTATACTTAACTATTGTTTGGAAAATTATGATGCAAATTATTATATTACTGATCATCTTGAGAGAATCTCTCCCCCAAAGGAAGAGACTAATTATTTGCAGGACTCTATGGAACAAGAAATTGTTGAACCTGAAAGCTCCTTGGGTGAAAAAGAGGAGGAGAGTGACGAACAAAAGGAGGAAGAATGGAGCCATCCACATCTACCTTCTAATGAGAGTAACTCTTTGACTCTTACCTTATATGAGTGTTATGATCCCATGGATTCTTTTGAAATATCCCTTTTTGATGAAGTTGATGCCTTCTATGCTTATGGTCGTGATGCCACTATGGATGATGCTTACAGAGATGAACTTGCTATAGTTCCTCATGTTAAGCATGAAATTTTAGCTATTGCACCCACACTTGATTGTTCTATTATCCTTTTGAAATCTCCAACCCATATTCCGGAGAATTGTGCTCTTATCAAGGCTCAATGTGATGGGTTGCATTTATCTTATGATCCTAAAGACCGTGTTGAAAACTATACACGTGTGCTTGTAGGTCATGAACAATATGATTTATGTGATATTTATATTCTTGATGTTGTTCATGATACTACTGAAAATTATTTTGAGAGAGGAAAGGTTGGTTATATAAACTCCCATGTTACAAAAACTCCTCTCTTTATGTTGAAAGTTTTGAAGTTGTTCTTGTCCCACCTTCCTATGCTTGACTCTTTGTGCTTCTTTGATTTATTTTCTTACAACATGCCAATGCATAGGAATTGGGTTAGGATTAAATGTGTTTCATATTTGCTTCTTGATGCTCTCTTTTGCTTCAAATCCTTATTCTTATGAGAGCATCTATTAAAATCTTTATGCCTAGCTTAAAGGCGTAAAAGAAAGCGCTTGTTGGGAGGCAACCCAAGATGTTTTTTCTTCTGTTTTAGTGGTCTTGATGATTGTTACTACTGGAGCAACATCATTGTATCTTTATTTTTCAAGCTTTGTGCCAAATATAGCCTCATATGACACGGGAAGTGAAAGTTGTGACATGCTGTCCAGAAAACAGATTCTGTCCTCGTGACGGGAAAAATCATAGTAAATCACCAGTTCATATTTTTTAGCTGAATTTTTTACACAGCGTGATCTATACAATCACGACACTTTCGTATGTTCTGAGTTTTTTGATTTGAGTTGCAGAAGTACCCCTAAAAAATTCTTTACAACCTGTTGTTCTGTTTTTCACAGATTATCCTTGGACCATGGGTCCGTGATCAGTAGCTATGTGATGTTCTCCTCCCCTCTTTGATCTTCATTGTTTAGACCTCGTGAGCTGCCCAACATGATCGAGGCACCTTTTTAATATTTCTGCTATTGCTATGTTGAGTTTGATAGGATCTGATGGATTATGAGATTATGTTCAGATTGTGATAGAGTAATTTATTTGGTTTGTATCTCTTATATTTTTGTTCCTAAGTAATTCTTGCATGTTCTCCGCTGCTGTTTATTGCTTTGGCCAAGTAGTAGGTAATGACTCCAAGAGGGAGCGTTGTGCTAGATTGTGGGTTCATGCCCCCCGATGACATGCTTGAGTGACAGAAACATGAGTCTAGGGGATGTTTTGTTGCCACAAGGGGGAAAACAACGGTGCTTGTAACCGCGGTTACAAGGATTGTTTACTTTACGTGGAGTTCTTTTAATGCAGTTGTCTGTTGCTTTGGGTTTACACTTTGGGTGGGGCTCGCAACTTAATACCAGCGAGATGTTCTGGATAGATATCTCAAGGTGGATGATTAGTAGTAGATGCAGATGGATTTCGGTCTACTTACCTTGGCGTACTGCCTGTGCTTTTGAACCTCTTCCTTTCTTTTGTAGCATAGTTAGCATTGCGGTGCGTTCATAATCCTGTCAATTGCCTTTCTGTAATTTGTTTACCTCGCATAGCAATTTTATCGTCTTTTGGGAGAGAGACATCACTAGCGAACATCACGTAAGTAGGGAACAAAGTTATCTGTGTCTGTGCGCGGGTCCGCGTCAGTTACGCCGCTGACACCTACTTATCATCTCTGGAGTCCTGCTGGAGACAGACCTTGGTATCTTCACCGAGGGAAAACTGCTGCTGCACTACATCTCAACCCTCCACTCGGGGTAACCAACGAAGGGGGCGAGAAGCCGTCCTAGCAATCACGTACTCCTTGGCGAAGCGCTTCCAAGGCAAAGGTTCTCCAGTCTCGAAGTACATTCCCGTCTCCAGGATCCTGCACTCAGCACCCAAACCTATGCGTAAGAACTTGAGTTCATACTCACATTTCTGGTTCTGCAGATCATAGATCTGTGCTTGAAGCTCATAAACTTTCTCTTCTAGTGCGGACAAACTTGACCACATCTCCTTCATCTCCTTCTTGTGGGAATCCTCTATCTCGTTCATGATGTCGAAGTTAGCTTCAACACCACGCTCCACCATCTTCTTGAACTTGAAGACCTCATGTTCCATTTCCTTCAACCGCTCCTCGGTGCTCCCTTCCTTGACTGGTCCCTTCAGATCTTCCTTGTGGAGGACACCATCCTCCACATGAAGGATCTGGGGGGTGCTTCCTCACCTCTGCGAGGTAAGGGTTGATGACGTTGACGACGAACTTGTCCTTGGGGGAACTTGGGTAAGCCATGGCACCTAGGTCTGCTGAAAGTTTTTCTGGCAGAAACAGACCGAGAAAGAAAAAACGCAAAATCGAGAGGTATGGTGCCGGGACGATCCAGGCAAATATATAGCAAAAATTTCCACAACAGAAGGAAGGTTTCAAGCCAAGGTGGAGTCGGAGTCGGAGTCCGGGGCTCCCAGGAGGGTGCATGGCGCGGCCAGGAGGGGGGCCGCGCCAGGAGGCCTCTTGGCCCCCCTGGAGCTCCTCTCCGGCTCCACTTGGGCTTGAAATTTACCTAATTTTGCAAAAATCTCGAAAAATAAACTTTTATTGACGTTCGTGATTATTTCCTTACCGTAATACATACCTTTTCTTATTCTGCTCCTGCCGGTGTCTGAAACTGAGCGGCAACATGTTCTTCATGAGTTGTTGTGTATATCATATTCACATCCACATTGATAGGATCACCTGCCATGTAATGTTTGAGTATTTTTCCATTCACAGCTTGAGGTTTGGTGCCCTCAAAATTGTTAATCTTGATTGCACCGGACCGATATACTTCTTCGATATGAAAAGTTCCTTCCCATCTGGAAAGTAGTTTACCTGGGAAAACCTGAAACAAGATCTAAACAACAAAACTTTATCACCAACATTAAATTCACGTTTCAGAATCCTTTTATCGTGCCACTTATTTACCTTTTCCTTGAACATTTTAGCACTCTCGTAAGCTTCACTTCTCCACTCATCTAGAGAAGTCAAGTTCATGAGACGCTTTTCACCAGCTAACTTTGGGTCAGCATTCAGCTCTCTGACAGCTCAGAAAGCTTTGTGCTCTAACTCTAATGACAAATGGCAAGCTTTGCCATATACCATCTTATACGGAGACATGCCCACGGGGTTCTTGTAAGCAGTTCTATACGCCCACAAAGCATCTCCTAACTTCTTTGACCAGTCCTTTCTAGAATTGTTCACTATTTTCTGTAAGATCAGCATGATCTCTCTATTGGTGAGCTCGACTTGCCCACTAGTTTGAGGGTGGTACAGTGATGCAATTCTATGATTGACATCGTACTTGGCTAGAGCTTTTCTAAAAGCTCCATGCGTGAAGTGTGACCCTCCATCTGTCATGAGATACCTAGGTACACCAAACCTGGGAAACATTACATCCTTGAGCATTTTCAAAGATGTCTTGTGATCAACACTCTCAGTGGGGATTGCTTCAACCCAATTGGTTACATAATCAACTGCAACTAAAATGTGTGTGTACTTATGTGAAGGAGGAAAAGGACCCATAAAATCAAAACCCCAGCAATCGAAAGGTTCGATTACTAGTGAGTAATTCATAGGCATCTCATTTCTCCTACTAATTTTACCAACTCTCTGACACTTATCACAAGATAGAACATAATTTATAGCATGTTTAAAGAGAGTAGACCAATAAAAACCTTATTGGAGAACCTTATGTGCGGTCCTCTCACCGGCGTGATGTCCTCCATAGGGGCTATCGTGACATTGTCGAAGAATGTCCTTCTGCTCGTGCTCGGGTATACACCTTCTTACGATCCGTCTGCACCTTCTTTATAAAGATGTGGGTGATCCCAAAAGTAATGCCTCAAATCCGTGAAGAATTTCTTCCTCTGCTGAAATGTAAAACCTGTAGGAAAAAACTTTGCAACGATAAAATTAGCATAATCTGCAAACCAAGGGTCGGAATGAGATTGTAATTTTACAACAGCAAGTTGTTCATCTGGAAAACTGTCGTTGGCTGGAATAGGATCGTGCGGAATACCTTCCATCCTTGAAAGGTTGTCCGCTACCGGATTGTCTTCTCCTTTTCTATCGACAATTTGTAAATCAAATTCTTGAAGGAGTACCCATCTTATGAGCCTTGGTTTGGCATCCTTCTTCTGCATAAGATACTTAATGGCAGCATGGTCAGTATGAATAATAACCTTAGAATCAAAAATATACTTCCTAAACTTATCACAAGCAAATACTACTGCTAAGAATTCCTTCTCACTAGTAGCATAATTCTTTTGAGCACTGTCAAGGGTTTTGCTAGCATAATGTATAACATTCAACTTCTTATCAACCCTTTGTACTAAAACAGCTCCAACAGCAAAATCACTAGCATCACACATAATTTCAAAGGGAAAATTCCAGTCAGGCGGTTGTACTATAGGAGCGGTTATCAAGGCTTTCTTAAGAACTTAGTAGTAGTAGTAGTAGTAGTAGTAGTAGCAGCAGCAGCAGTAGTAGTAGTAGCAGCAGTAGCAGCAGTAGCAGTAGTAGCAGTAGTAGCAGTAGTAGTAGTAGTAGTAGTAGTAGCAGCAGTAGTAGTAGTAGTAGTAGTAGTAGTAGTAGTAGTAGTAGTAGTAGTTGTCCAGTCGAACTGGTGACGACGAGTCGGAATCACTGTCGACCATTATGTAAGATGGAGTACCCGGGTGGCCAGTCGAACTGGTGACGACGAGTCGGAAACACTGTCGACCATTGCGAGGAGGAGGAGGCGAGGAGAGGGAAGGAGAAGCAGGATTTGGGTGCGCGGGAGAGGTGTACGTATATATAGGGCAAGAAGGTGGCAATGAAACCGGTACTCAATTATTTCTAGGGCTGATGAAAACAAATGGGCAGTCATAATGTTGTGTCTGTGATGGTGCCCGATGGTACTCAATTATTTCTAGACAACGGAGTATAGTAGTAGCACAAGCAGCTAGTATTATATTTTTACAAGCTAGCTAGGACTAGACCTCTCACAGTCCTCAGTGAGGCAGTGATGAGCAGATGCCATCCCACAAGCAATACTGTGACGTTGTAACGCATCCATCAGTATAAATTAACATTTTTTCTACGAAACTGCTATGCAGACAACACTGCACACACGACATGTAGCCAACACCCATATCCAACGATCGATGAACCAGGTGCTAGTGCCGTGACGCCACCTGCCATTGGGTGTGTGACATGTGGGCCGGCCACCTGTTGGACCCACATGACATGCACCCAAAGTCACCTGACCTCCAGTCCCGCATTGTATGCATGGCTCATACACATATCCGGCGTCGTCCACCCCACCCAAATCATGTGTGTGTATGACGTTGTGTGTATAGCAGGGTTGTTCTATGCTTCTTGATTTTATAGTGGTGTGACAACTCCATCAGTGAATAACTTCTCCACCCGACACGTAATGCTTTATAGAGAGGGCGTGGGTTGGCTTCTCGTTCACCGCGAAGGTCAAGAATCCGGATGGTCAAGAGAACGCCTTGCTTCAATGATGTGGTGGGAAGCCGTCCCGTCGGCCTGCCACCCTGTTGAATTTCTCGCCACTTCGCTTCCACATTTTCTTTCCATTCCAATTTACCACGCTTTCCATAATGTCTACCCCTGGGGTAGGGATGAGCCTTCTCCACGGTACTTCACTCCAACTTGGATGGATGCCTTGTGGGTCCGGAAGCAACATGGCCCACACATCAGTGATCTCTATTTAGTGGGCTGGTTCCGGGGTATAGAGGAATGAGAGCCAGCGCAGTTCAATATTTTCATCCGACCCCCCACCCCTCCCTAGCTCCCACTCCCCTCCCAAAGTCCCAAGATGAATCCTGACGCCCACTTGTGGATCACTCCTCCTCCATGACGGGAACCACCGACGCTGCACCGGTCTCCGCACCTTCTCCGACCGCCATCGCACCTCCGGGGACGACGCCTAACGTTGCGCCAGTTTTTATACCCACTCCGCCCGCCATCGGCTGCGAGCAAGTGGAGGAGAAGTTGGGCGCCATCCACAGAGACATCCTCACCGAGATAGACGCAATGTACGAGGATGACGCCATCAACGAGTTCAGAGACAACGAACGGGATGTCGTCGAGTTCGCCGAGGAGGTCAGCGACGAGGACCCTGAGGTATATCTCGATTGTACACGTTTGTTTCTTTACATTGGGGTTTTCTACCTGTACCATATGGCAAGTTGGTTCGAAAATCAATGTTATTTTCCTTGCATGTCATTTGATTGGTCTTGTAATCTCGTGCTACCAAGGTGTAGGGTTTAGTTCTGGATAGTTCTTGTTTTAATCGGCATAGGGTACAGTTTACTCTGTCTTTGGTTTCATACTCTCATTACAATCAGTGGCGGATCCAGGATATCATTTCATTTTTTTGGCATTGCAACATCTAAATTGTTCATTTAGATGAAACCCTAGTCCCCATTCATTAGAGCACCCACAGTGATATGTTTTGCTGCCTCGAACCCTAGTCAAAGCTTCAACATGTTATAGCCATGAGTCCATGAGTATACACTTCCTCCGAAGATAACGTGCAAGCAGAATGCTAATTACGTGGTGTTGATGACATGTGTGTAAGGTGCAAACAGTTGTGTAACTTATGTTGCAATATATCGATGAAAGAATTACTATACTGAAAATATCGGTGTCCGTGAATATATGTACTCCATCCGCCATGACCAACTGTTGATCCGCCCTTAATTATGATATCTATCATGGTTTCTTCCCAGCCCTTTATTTTGTAGGTTGTTTACAGTTATCTTCTAAACATGATTGTTCTTATGTGTTTAATATTTCACAGGTAGGTTTCGACTATGTCGATTCTGACAAGGAAAGCAGGGACAACAAGAGCCGCTACATCCTCCGCAAGCTGTTGAATGAGGAGATCAGCTACCGCGATGACGGGGCGTATGGGAACATCCGATGCCCATTTTGTCCTAGGAGGAAGGTTGCGAGAGACTTTGACAGCCTGATCATGCATTCCAAGAGTGCTGGCAAATCCCAGCGGGATGAAGCGAACCCGGTAAAGAAGGCACGTCATGCACTACTAGGGAATACCCTTATCGTGGCGTCCTTTTTTTGCCACTAACTATAAGCCACTAATAAGGGCTTAGAGGTGGCGCATTCTGGATGCGCCACCCCTAAGGCCCTTAGGCGTGGCGCATTTCAGAATGTGCCACCTATAAGCTCTTAGGGGTGGTGCATTCTGAAATGCGCCATGCCTAAGGGTCCTTAGGGGTGGCGCATTCCTAGTGCGCCACTAAAGCCAGACATAACGCGCCACTAAATGGGTTACAGCAAACAAAACAAAAAGAATTACAGAAAAGAATAAAAAAGTAAAGAATTACAAACATTACAGATATTTTTATCATATTACAGAAATTCAAAAGACAATATTACAATGAGCCCAACAATTATTGATACAAAAGAATTGAATTATAATTCTTATTACAAAGATTTACAAGATTACATCCATTATCGTCTAAGGTTTAGAGGCCAACAAGATTCACAAGATTACATCCATCACAATATTACAATGAGCCCAACAATTATTGAAAACAGAAAGCTACTTTCTTCATCATCTCTTGTTTTCTCTTCAACCTGCACAAAACAAAGATTTAGAGGTCACATCCATATGAATTCATGGCAAAGGACAACAACGCAATATAGCATCTATTTTTATCAGTAACATAAAGCAAGTCGACCAATGGCCAGGACATGCACATATGCATAAAAATCCATATGCAGTGACCTTTATACACAAAGAGCACCAAGATTATTTGACACTACCATCTACTACACAAAGAGTACATCCAAATTACATGTAGGGCACACATTCATCAAACGAGTGACACATATAACATAAATTGTTCACTTGTTCTGACTTGGCTCAGGGAACGGGCGGCATCCTTCTTTCATCATGAAAGGCCTTGTGTCATGCAAGGCCTTTAGGCGGACTTCTATCTCCCCATTGGATGGTGCAATGTTGGAGTGGAAGATCGACCCCCTCCTTTCTACTTCATGACGGATGATAGTCGCCATCTGCGCTTGGATGTGAAAGAACTCCTCCTTAATATTTGCATCGGTGATTTCTGCCTTTCTTTCGGCCCACGCTTTGAGATGACTTGGCAGCGTAAGGTTGCGTTGTTCCTGTACAATCGCCCTCATGTGATGAAGGGCATAGTACGCATCCCTCACACTACCAGCCGGCTGCGTGACGCACGGGAACTGCGTTACGTGGTTGAAAACGCTCACGCCAGGCTGATTCTTCCTGAACTTGTTCTTCACGATCTTGCCTCCGGCTTTTATTTAACCGGCGAGAGCATCATCCAAAACTCTCATGATATACTTGTAATATTTTTTCTTCACACTCCCCGAGTCTAAATACACGGCATGCGAGTGTTGCGGTGAAAAGCAGATGAGCACGCAGTCTTGATCCTGACTTCATAATTAAAACGATCCAAAAGGAATGTTGGAAGAGGAAAATGGAAAACTAAGAAAGCATATATGCTACGGCGGCGAGCGAATGACTTACTTGGGAGAGTAGGTCATAAGAAATGAATACTTGCCAGCATTCTCTATCATGAAGTATCTGATGTACCCCGCTGCGAGAGGCGCGTCCCCGTCGTCCATCAAGATGCTTTCACGCATGTAGAAGGGGTCCAATATCGCGACGCTCGGGGTCTTATCTATCATGATACTCATATAAAGGCTGAGCGTGAACAGACGGATAAGGCTATGGTCCAGCCGCTTGAGATGGTACAAATTGAAGATCTCCGAAAACCGCAGGATTATCATATCCGCGGGGATAGTGTTGATGAAGCCCATGTTGAGTGGCACCTTGGCGATAAAAACCGGGTACGAGGGACTCTATTCTCAAAGAAGAATCTTCTCTAATGCCATAATACTGTGATGCACACTCTGCATATTCGAAGTTGCAAGGTCGAGCATGTCCTTAGGTAGCATTGCCATACCCGCCACATGGATTTAAAACGAGAGATCCTTGGGTCTTGGTGGCCTGTCCTGAGCCCGGATCAGCATCGAAGGTTGGCTGCTCAAAGTGATGCTCTTCTTTCTTTTCCGTCCCTTCTTATTTTCTGATTTCGAGCAGTCACCAGCCTTTATCTACTCAGTGGCCGCCTTATGGAGTGTGGACGGGCTGAGAATAGATCTCCTTGTGGCATCTGCTTGAGGCTCGGTGAAGGCGCAAGCTGCTGGAGACATCTCCTGAGAAGTAGCAAAGAGACGCGTGGAGCAAGTAGGTTTTGCCACAAGATCAGCTAGACCGCGAGCTTCCTCGTCATGCTGGTAGGTTCCTTCAACAGGAGGCATGAATAAGTCATCACCTTCAAACAAAGTGTTGATGAACTGGTCGGCGTTGATATCATCATCATCAAGATCATCGTATTCTTGTTGTGCGCCGATGGGATCATCTGGCACCGTCACGATGACTACCGGTGTTGTCCTAGGTGTGTTGCCCCTTTCCCCCGTCATTAAACGCATTTGGGTCTTCGGACATAGGGATATTTGGCCAAAACAATCACTGAGGACTGCCGGCTCGTCCTCATCGTATCTGGGGGGTTGAATGGGAGGTTCAACTCTCTCATAGCCCGAAATCACGAGAGAGATTTGAACCCTATGCATCTCCGGTGCCATCGGCATATTGTGCATGATTTTATTTTGTGGTTGAAGGATTTTACCTTTGGCAACATATTTCAACTCGCCGTCCACGACTTGTAATAGAATGCATGGAGTGTCCTCCTGCGAAAGAGATATATGCATGTAGGGCATCAGAGAGATTCCACTAAAAAGGCAAGGAGATGAAGTCCTCGTTTGGTTGCAGACGCTTATAGTTACCTTGACGGAGTCGAGGTCGGCCAATGAAGAGACCCCGCCGATGACGGCGGCCATGCAAGAGACGGAGGGAGCGCTGCCTCCCCTGGCGTCGGACGCCCTATTATCGATGCCGCCGGGTGCATTATTGTTATGCCCCGGTTGCTCGATCGTGGCTAGATGAGTTACCATCACGTCCGGCGCCGCCGCCGCGGTGTTGTCCGCCGGAGTCACCAATAAGCCGGGAGTCAGTGCGGGAGCCACCAATACGGCGGGAGTCGGGACTACAGGCGCTGCGGTGCCCGAGTTGCTGCCGACCATGTTGGGGACCGGCATGGGGCCTTGTCCACCACTGACGAGGGGGTGACCCCACGACTCCTCTACGTGAGGGTACCTGGTGCGTGTCATGGCTGGCGGCCCACCAGGGGCCCACTCGTGGACACCGACATGACGGAGTAAGACATGAAGACCAAGACTTGAGGCGCAAGACAAGGGCTCATATTCGTAGTCGACTAGGACTCATGTAAACCCCTACCTGGCTATCTATATAAAGCGAGGCAGGGACACCTCTCTAGACATCATCTAAATTCCCACGCATAGAGATAGACAAATCTCTATCCACCAAAGCCCTCGCGGCACCTCTGTACATCATCATCAATACAAGATCAGACAAGCAGCATGTAGGGTTTTCCCTCTGGGGCCTGAAGCTGGGTAAATCGTGCCCCATGTGTCGCTTATCCGCCGTTCGAGCAATCCAATACACATCTACTCATCTAGCCTTGCGAGAACTCGCCTTGGCCTCCACTGTAATCGCCCCCTCACGCAATAATATCGAGCAGGAAGTGCTTCTCCTGTTAGCCAACGAGTATCGTCCAACCTGTGACTTCGCTATGACTAACCCAGGGTCCTTGACCATGGGATTTGCCAGGGTTGATCCCCGTCAATTGGCGTTGTTTGTGGGAACTACACAGGTTGGAATCACGATCTCGGCAGTCCCGTCTCCAGAAATTCACAACTTAAGGGCTTCTTCAACAACTACATCAAGATCTACATCAAGCTCACGGAGAAAACAAGAAAAATTTCGAGTGCGTCACTCAAAGATCGACATCAACAAAAGCGCTCATGCGCAGCTGGCGAGGGGGTGACCCCACGACTCCTATGGATGGGCCTACCCGGTGTAGCCGAAGACAGAAGGCCCACAGAGATGTCGTCCGGGCCCAGCCTTGGCCCACTAGTGGCACCGACGTAGGAGTCCCCGACTCATAAGGAAGGTGCAAACTTGTCGTACGGTACAAGATCACGGTTAGGAAACCTCATTTGTAATCCAGGACAGACTCCCCGAGACCTAGCCTAGTATATAAGGGCTAGGAGGGGAGACGTCGAGATCAAGCAATACACAATCTGTAACCCTAGCCTTGTGCGCATTAGCCTTGGCTTCCTTGTAATCGCATCTCCAAGAAATAATATCGAGCAGGAACGTATCCTCCTGTTAGCCGACGACCTATTATCCAACCTGTGCCTCTCATGACTAACCCAGGGTCCCTGACCATGGGATTTGTCGGGGTACATCCCCGTCAATTGGCGTCGTCTGTGGGAACTACACAGGATGGAATTACGATCTCGGAGGTTCCGTCCTCAGCAAGCCGCAACTCAAAAGCAAGAACCAGATGCAATCCACCCGAAGAATTCAAGATCACGGCAAACATCTCTGCCGCCCCAGCGAGATCGCTTAGCCTGCAGCCGTGCCAAGACCAATACTACGGCGACAATCGAGCCGACCGCCAGCGAAAGAGAACTCGACGACCCAAAAGAAAGGCGCGAGGGTTCCACATGGAGATCCCGATCGATGAGCTACAGCACGAAGCAGAGGGCTCGCCGACCACTCGACGACCCACCGCCACCCAGGCACCCGCCGCGCAACAAGACACCGACTCCGAGCTCGAGATCAGCGATCGCCAAGATCATCGCCAATGAGGAAGAAACCGACGACCTAGAAGACAGGCGCGAGGATTCTACGAAGAGACCCCACTCGATGATTTGAACTATATAGCCACGCGCTCGCCGATCACTCGACGACCCGCCTCCGTGCGGACAGCTGTCGCCCGCCAGGACAGCGACTCTGAGACTCAGACCGGCAAATACTACGACCCAGATCAAAGACTAGACGAATTCCCCAATCTCATAAGGAACCAGAATCTAAGCGAAGGGATCGAAATTGACCCGCGAGTTCACGAGCACCCAGAGGATCACACGCTGTTCTTCCGAATCTCAAGGAAGAAGCGACACGCCGGATCCAGCAAACTCACGGTCAGGGAACAGCTAGAAGGACCCTGCACGATCCATTGCTTCGAAGACAACTAGGGACACATCAAATCGATCCACACCCTGGGAGACTGCCTCCTGTTCAATGAGCTCGCCGACAGCCTCAAGGAGGAAAAACAACAAGAAGCCAAGCGCTCCCGACGAACCGAGCGGTCGCCGACGCAAGGACAGGTCTACACGATCTAAAAAGGCAGGGTATCGCAAGCCCAACAGGACGCCTACACCCTGCAAGCCAGAGCAGCCGAGAACCTAAACGCAGTCGAAGTCTACCGGCTACACGACGCGGAAACCAGCATCACGTTCGACCAGAATGATCACCCGCCTGCAGTCCCAAGGCCGGGGCACGCGCCCCTGGTGCTCGACGCCCAAATCGGAGGGTACGACATGGACAAAATCTTCATGGACGGAGGCAGCAGCATGAACATAATCTTCGTCAGCACCCTACGCAAGATGTTGATCCCGCGATCAATATGGAAGAAATGAAGCACCGTGCTATACGGAGTAGTCCCAGGAGAAGCAGCTACTACCCTTGGATTAATTGAGCTCGAAGTCGTCTTTGGCAGCAGACGCAATTTCGCAAGACACACCCTCGAGTTCGAAGTACTCGATTGGCAATCGCAGTATCATGCCATATTCGGACGTCCAGCGTTCGCACAATTCATGGAGATTCCGCACTACGCCTACCTCAAAATCAGGATGCCAAGATCCGCGGGCGTCATCATAGTCAACGGGAGCTTCACCAAATAAAACAAGTGCGATCGCGATTTCCACAAAGTCTCCGACACCTTCGGAGCCGATCAAGAACTCACAGAAATAGCCATGCCGACAGACAAAAGTATCTTTCCGCTAGCAAGCCGAAGCGAGTCAAAAGAGTATGGGCGGGACTTCAGGATCGACAGCGACACGATCACCCACCAGGTGCACCCGATGGACCCAGGAAAAACAGTCCACGTGTACGCCCACCTCCCGGAAGAGCAAGCGACTTCCCTCATCGCTTTCCTCCGCGAAGAATGGGAAATATTTGCCTGGTGCCCAGCTGACATGCCAGGAGTACCGCGCAAATTCGCGGAACACGCGTTGCGCATCAAGCCAAACACCAAGCCAGTGAAGCAGGCGCTACGGAGATTCTCAGAACCCAAGCGTAGAGCAATCAGAGAGGAGGTCAACCGATTACTCGACGCCCAATTCATCCGAGAAATGAAGAAAGCCACTTGGGTCGCCAACCCTGTGCTGGTCACCAAGAAATACACAGACGTGCCATGGATGTGCGTCGACTATGGGCCAGCCAACAAACAATGCCCAAAGGATCATTTTTCCCTGCCAAGAATCGATCAGATATTCAACTCGACAGCAGGATGTGATCTACTATTGTCCCTCGACGCCTACTCAGGACACAATCAGGCCAGGATGGAGGAAAGAGACGAAGAGCACACCTTGGCCGTCACCCCTTGTGGCGCATCCTGCCGCCCCCAAATACCCTTCGGCCTAAACAACGCAGGAACAGTACACCAGCGAATGACGCAAGCATACATGAGAAACCAGATCGGTGGAAACATCCAGACCTACATAGACGAGATCATCACCACAATCAAAGAACTCGGACCAGAAGCAGACACAGCGGATGACAACACAGGTGAACCAGCACAATCGGCAGCCGCAAACCCAATAGTTAATGAAGAAGCCAACAACGCAGTCGAGGAGCCAGAACCAACCGCACCCGAGGACCCAAATTGTAGAGAGCCACTCCTCAGGCTCCTAATCAACGGCACCCTACCGCAGGACGTCACAGAAGCCAAACGCATCAGCCGGCGTTCCAAAACATTTACAGTAATCAACGGACAACTCTACAAGCACAGTACTTCCCAGGTCTTACAAAGATACATAGACGAGGAAGACGGCAAAACCCTACTACTGGAGATCCACGAAGGCACCTGCGGGCACCATGCCAGTAGTCGAGCACTCGTGGCAAAAGCCTATCGAGCAGGGTTTTATTGGCCCACTGCGATGAAAAACGCAGAAGACATCGTGCGGCGTTGCATTCCCTGTCAAAAATTTGTCAGGAGACCGCACGCTCCAGCTTCAGAACTCAAGACCATACCACTATCATGGTCGTTCGCCACCTGGGGACTCGACATGGTGGGCCCCTTCAAAAAATCATCAAAAGGAGGAAGAACACACCTGCTGGTAGCAGTCGACAAGTTTACCAAGTGGATCGAAGTAGTGCCCGTCACCAGCTCCACAGCCCTCACGGCAGTGAATTTTATCAAATCAATCATCTTCAGGTTCGGGGTGCCACACAACATCATCAAGGACAACGGTACGAACTTCACAGCGGAAGAACTCCAGAACTTCTGTGAGGAACTGGGCATCAAAATCAACTATGCATCAGTCGCGCACCCGCAATCCAACGACCAGGTGGAGAAAGCAAACGGCCTAGTATGCGGAGGAATCAAAAAACGGCTCCTCGCACCACTCGAGCAGGCCGCAGGCAACTGGATAGAAGAACTCCCTGCAGTACTATGGAGCCTGTGCACCACCCCAAATACCGCAACCCAGTACACACCTTTCTTCATGGTGTACGGGTCGGAGGCAGTACTACCACACGACCTCAAATTCGGGGCACCCTGGATCTCGGGATACGAAGAAGAAGAAGCAGAAGAGGCACTGCAAGATGACAAGGACACGGCAGATGAAGCAAGGGACACATCCATAGCAAGGTGAGAGGGATATCAGGACAAACTGCGCACTTACCAAAGCAGCCGCCTGCGCACCCGAACCTTCGACAAAGGCGACCTTGTCCTACGGCTCATACAAGAGAAAGTCCACAAGCTTGCCCCCCAATGGGAAGGACCGTTCATAAGCTCAGAAGTCATAGGAGGATGCGCCTATAGACTGAAAAACCCGAAGACTGACGAGGACGTGGGAAATCCATGGAACGTAGCGAACCTACGCCTGTTCTACCCATAGTCTCCACCAGTCATGCTCATTTGGCAGCTCATGTAAACCTTCGACGCAATAAAATGATGTTGCCCAAATACTACCACAAAGCACTCGGGGCCTCGACTCCAAAACTCCCCCCGAGAGACTCTATTGTCGCTCACGCGATCTTTACCCAAAGCACTCGGGGGCTCGAGTCCAAAACTCCCCCCGAGAGACGCTATTGTCGCTCACGCGATCTTTACCCAAAGCACTCGGGGGATCGAGTCCAAAACTGCCCCCGAGAGACGCTATTGTCGCTCACGCGATCTTTACCCAAAGCACTCAGGGGCTCGAGTCCAAAACTCCCCCGAGAGACGCTATTGTCGCTCACGCGATCTTTACCCAAAGCACTCGGGGGCTCGAGTCCAAAACTCCCCCCGAGAGATGCTATCGTCGCTCACGCGATCTTTACACAAAGCACTCGGGGGCTCGAGTCCAAAACTCCCCCCGAGAGACGCTATCGTCGCTCACGTGATCTTTACACAAAGCACTCGGGGGCTCGAGTCCAAAACTCCCCCCGAGAGACGCTATCGTCGCTCACGCGATCTTTACACAAAGCACTCGGGTGCTCGAGTCCAAAACTCCCCCCGAGAGACGTTATCGTCGCTCACGCGATCTCTACCCAAAGCACTCGGGGGCTCGAGCACAACCTCCCCCCGAGAAATGATCACCGAAACTTAAAGGGCCCAAGAAACAACCCCCTCCAGGCTCCACCTGCTGAGAAACGGTTCGGAAGACACGGCTACAACCAGAAGAAACACAAAGCACTCTGGAGAAATATGAATGGTGCGCAGGACGCAGACAATCCTTTAGTCTTCACCTGATTGCCACCGATCACCTAAAGACTCGGGGGCTACTCCCATCGGGAGCGCTGCCGCGCACCCGATAAAAGACAGAAACTAATGGAAGAACGATAAAGGAAACAAATTTCATCCTACATTCGACCCTACAACTCGAACATAGCCTCGGGGGCTACTCCCATCAGGAGCACTGTCGCGCACCCGATAGAACCTACAGTGCAAAGATTTGGTGGACTCGAAGACAGTTCTCGCCAGCAAAGGACTCGGAGACAGCTCTTGATGGCAAAGGACACAAAGACACATTCCATTACAAAGACTCAAGCACAGTTCGCATTACAAGGACTCGAAGACAGCTCTTGATGGCAAAGGACCCAAAGACACATTCCATTTCAAAGACTCAAGCACAGTTCGCATTACAAGGACTCGAAGATCATTCTCACATTGGATAGAAGGCAGCTCTGATTACTCGAAGGCAATCCTCATTACATGAAGAACTAACCTAGTTACAAAAGACACGAGCAGCTGATAAGCCTACAGCACCAATCACCCAAGGAATTATGACTTCTACATGTGTGCCCATGCTGGGATGATTGGCACCAAGACAGTGAGCATCATCATAGACAAAGGAGGAGTCGAAGCAGCCAGATCATGATGTCAATGACATAACAAAAGGTGAAGCTCGACTTATTTGCGGAGCACCGAAGACGATGCTCCACCAGCTTCTTCTCCTGCTCCACCAGCTTCTTCTCCAGCTCCACCCGAGCTGCCGGTGAAGATGACGCCGCTGCCTCCAGTTCTACAAGGTCGCCTGGCGCGCCCGCTTCATCGGTGGCTTGACATCGAGGTCCTCTTCAGAGCTGGAAGAGGAAGCAGTTGAATACTGCTCAGCATTTGCACCCGAAGAGTCGCCGGAGGAGGAAGCAGTTGAAGACGCAGGCGAAGGACTCCTCGACTTGTTAGAACCATCGCTGCTTGTTTCCGGCCAGTACGGATCCATGTGGTTGTCGCTCGGGTCAAGGGCGCGGATGATAAGAGTGTCGTCGCCATCAAAACGGCAACAAAGAGTATCACCATCACGCAAGTTCAAGCCTCGAGCAAACGACTTCCAGCCAAAGCCAAGAAAAATCAAGCGGGAACTATCGATCTCCAACTTAACATAAGAGGGAGATCGAGCACACCCTTGAAGACGAAGCAGAAAGCCACCAAGACTACGCTCAGAAACAAGGGCAGAAAATGCAGAAGGAAGCAGAATGCGAGCGGCGTTCCGGCCACGGACGCGTAGGAGGAAATCATAGCGCCAGAAACCCTCCTCCGAGGAAGAGGAGGAAGGCGTCGACGATGCACCACGACGACCACTATAACACCCTCTGATCCAGTACAGTAATCATGACAGTGATTCCACTGTTAGTGATCATTACTGTTGATGATCAAGCCATGATCACCTTTGATCATAGCTTTGTCAGATTCTCACCCTGATAAAATTTTCAAATTATAAATTCTCTCCAAGAATTTTGGAGGCCAGTCAATCAACATGATCATGGTTAAACCAAGTCACCCTTGGCCATTTGAATAATCACAAGTCAATGATAATTATGAACCCAATGTTGTGGGGTTATCAAATTGTTTTATAAATTAAAATAAAGTGGAAGTCTTAGATAAACCACAATGATGAAACCTATTGATGGGATGCCTAGCAATCATTAAGCCATGTTACTATGGTACTGGTTATTTTAATTAAAATGGTATAGTAATATTAGGGAATAATAAATGGAATAAAACAATGGCTTGAAAATATTAAAATTACCATGGAATTATAATAAACAAGTGGAAAATAAAGTTGATCCAAAATTTATGAAACCATTTTTATAAAATGCCTAAAAATCAGTAGGCTTTATTAAAAGTGGAATGGGATTTTATTACCATGTTTAAAAATGCTAAACAAATAAAACAGTAGCAAAACAGTACCATTTAATATCCTTTTTAAATAAAACAAAATGCAAATGAGTTTATAAATGCCCCAAACTTTTTGTAGCACTGATATGGAGCATAAAACTAATTATGGGACCTATTACATATTTTACAAAATACAAAAGTATTTAGAATAAATTAAAACAGAAAAGAAAGAAAAGAAAATAACAAAAAAAATCGAAAAACCCTATACTACGCCGGGGGCGAGGCCCACCCTGGGCCCAGCCCCCCCTCCTCTCTTCTCTCTCCCCCTCCCCTCTTCCCCACCTGCCCCCCCCTGTAGCAGCACTGTGGCCGTGCCATGGCCACGCCATGGCCCCCTCCTCCACCTGCTCCCCCCTCTCCACCTGCTCCCCCTCTCCTCTCTGTGGATAAGACCGCCCCGGAACCCCGAGCACAAACCCTAGCCAAGTCCCTCACCATTACCCCCCCCTCCCCTGCTCGTTCCCCCACCCTCACCCGAGACGCCATGGCCACGGGCTCGCGAGCTCGCGCGGCCACCGCGCCTCCCACCCCGAGCCGTCATGTCCGGTCGCTTCCCCATCGTCGTCCACGCCGAATCCGCCCACGAGCTCGAGCCGAGACGTGCTACCTCCCGGGAATCGAAGCTTCTTCCCCGCCCACGGCCGCCGTTCATCGTGGCCGAATTCGTCGGCCTCTGATCCCCCTCCGGCCGTCCCGAGCCCGCCTCTACGTGCGCTGTGAGCTCCCTCACAAATCCCCTCTTCCTCCCTTGTGAATCCCGTCGCCGCAGCTCCTGTCCACGCGCTCCGGCCGCCGTTGTCTTCATGCCCGCAACCGCCACGGTCGCCATGGCGCGCGGACGTGCTCACCACGCCTCTGCCCCGCGTCCGGCATGCTCTGGATGCCCATGGCCACGCCCTGCACCCCCCCTCCCCCCCGTACACCCACGCCTCGCCTTGGCCCGTGCCGCCCGCCCCCGGGCCATCCCCTTCCGCCTGGCTACGCCGCTCCCCGGTGTCGCTCTGCTGCTCGTCTGGTCGCGATTGGCCTCCACCCAATGCGCCCCTCGCCGCTCGCGATGCCACTCCAGCCGCCCTCTACCCGCTCGCCGCCGCCGTGCGTGCAGTTGCCGTGGGCTAAGCCCCTCGCCCCACACCACTGACCTGTGCCCCCCCCCCCTTTGTTATTAGTTGCTAATTGCAGTTAAAAAGAATAACTCCCCTGTTTAGTTAATGGAGTCAATGACATGTGGGCCTAGATGCTTATTAGATAATTAAAACAATTAATCTAATCCTGTGTGTATCACTATTGGGTCCCACTGCTTTTGAGATTAAATAAAATGACTTATAAAAATGCACTGACAATGACATGTGGGCCCAGTGGCTATTTTGGTTTAATAAAAATTGTTTTTATTATAACAGAGGCTGACATGTGGGTCCCACATGTCAGCACTGTTGTGGATAAGGTTGTGGATAATGTTGCTATTTAATAATAAAAGAAATTCAGAAAATCATTTAAATTGATTTAAACTTTGAAATTCAATATCTTTTAAACCGTAAGTCAGATTCAAAAACTTTATACATCAAAGTTGATCAGAAAAATATAACGTATATGAATACGCTATCCGTATGTCTACCACCCCCCTCTAACGTACCAAACATCGACATTCCCCCCTTCGGGCCGTCTGTCGATAATTCCCGGTACCGATAAAAATTGCCCGGATCAAAATACTTTGTATACGAAAGTTACTCAGAACGGATCAACGATTACAGATATGATACCCATATCCTCACCACACCCCTCTAACATACCGATCATCGAACTGTTCCCCCTCCGGTGGCACTGTCCGATAGATTGCCCGATACCGATAAACTTTCCGGATGAATTTGTTCTGAACATGAAAGTTGTTCGGAATGGATCAAATAGCACGGATACACCCCCCTTATGTTGTTCTGATAACCACGACACCTCCGGCTTGATCCTTCCCCGTCCGGACACCCTGTCCGGTAATCACCCGGAGCCGGTAGTTCATCCTCAGATGAATTCCCGCTCCGAGCATATTGCATTGCACTACGTTAGAACACCGATAACATTTCATCTATCATGTCATGCATATGTTTGTATATTATTGCTGTGTATTTACTGCTTCCCCCCCCCCTTAATCTTCGGTAGACCCCGCTGCTTCCGTCGACTACACCGCTGCTGAGTACGACTACTTCGTCGACGACCCTACTACTACCGTCGAGCTTGCAGGCAAGCAGAGCCATTCTCTTCCCCAGATATCGCCTACCTTTCCGTACATTTCTTGCACTAGGCATTGTTACTGCTGCTGCTACGTTTACAATCCTATTCAATTGCATAGCCTCATTTTTGTCGCCCTTTGATGTGCCTTCCTTACCCTATGCTGCCTATTATTATTATTAGGCCTTATTCAGAAGTGAGCCCTGCGCATTGTTAGCTAGGATTAGATAGAGGGCCGCGATCACTCAGGGGAGTGAACGCGGATATTAATATTATAACTGCACAGGTACGGTACAATGCAGACACCGCCTCAGGCCCTATCGGGGTTATGCCTAGTCACCTCAAGTGTGAGCTATCAAGGAGTAATCCTTGTACTCCACTCGAGGCTGACTTTGTCTTACCGCCATAGGGTCCTGTAAACGGTTGTCCTTCAGGTAAGAAGTCGGGCGACCCAACGGTGCCCGCGAGAGGTATTGAGACGGGACGACAGGGAGGGCACGACCAGTGTACCGGTGTGCTTGGCCCCTGATCGTTGGCCGCGAGAGTTACCAAACCACGAAAGTCGAGCTCCTCCAGGAGCACACGCGAGACAAGGTAAGGAGACGGTTCACCTCGTTGGTAACCGCAGTGACTTGGTGGGGCGACAGGGCAGGCACCGATGTACTGGTGGTCCTGGCTGCTGTCGTTGTCCGCGGGTCAGTTAAGTCGAGGCAACGATAACGGTTGTCACGCAGGTTAATTAAATTGCTAAATGGTTCAGTGAATGTCTTGAGTTGGCTATATGCCATGTACGCACTACCTACCCGTGGGAACTACGAGTTATGGGCTCCTCCGCTTCTTAGTGTCGTCCGAGGACTCTTCAGACGTCAGCAGTACTGCGGGCTGATTGCCGGGAAGTGGTGTTGTCTTATTTGCTCGCGCGGTGATGTCTTATTTGGATTTGCTTCAACTTCACCGGCCAGCCACGCACCGTGCAGGAGTACGTTCGGGTTGGGGTCCAAGGCCCGGCGTACTTAGGATTTAGACCGGCGGATGGACTCTCTGTTGAGTTTGAAAGATGGTCTATGAAGTGTCGGATAGCCTCGGTGGAGCGTTCCCTGACAAGGTTCCCGCCACCCTGGAGATCCGTGCGTGTAGCGTAACACAAGTGCACCCCTGCAGGGAAGATTGATCTATCGATAGACGTGTCCACGGTAACAGGACGCTTTATGCTGAAGCTGGATCTTACCACTAGAAACTATTATTATTAAACTGTATGGTTCCGGGTTTTCTTCCTCGCGGGGATGTCGAGGAGGTGAACTCGGAGGCATTGCTAATTATTACAACTTATTATTATACAATGCTGCAGCAACTTCTGCTGCATTGTTACTTTATGCTTTATATAAACTGTTGGCTGATTCTTACCTCATGCTGCAAGACATCGTCGGAAGATGCTAGTCTTCGATAGGCCTAGCTTCTTATCCTTTCTCTGAATTTCTGTCTTTCAGTCCACTATATACAGCCTCTTCTTTCCGTTGATACAATGCATAATGCTTAGTAGCGGACGTAAGACTCGCGGGTATACTAGATACTCACCTGCTTTATTTCCTTTACTGTTTTGCCTGATCGGCCGCTGCAGTCGACGTTGGAGCCCAGGAGCAGGAGATCCCCGATGTCGACCACCGCAACGTGAAGATCCCCGATGCCTTCTACGACGTCGAGTTCCCCGTTGACCAGGAGTAGCTTGGAGTTCCCAGGCAGGAGGCCTCGCCTTTTCGATCTGTTGTTATTTGTGCTAGCCTTCTTAAGGCAACCTTGTATTTGGTGTCTGTACTCAGATACTATTGCTTCCGCTGACTTTTGCTCTCGAGCTGTTATATTCGAGCCCTCGTGGCCCCTGGCTTGTATTAAACAGCTTGTATTATTTTATTTGTAGAGTTGTGTTGTGATATCTCATCGTGAGTCCCTAATCTCGATCGTGTACCTTGCGTGTATGATTACTGTACACGGATTGATTTTGGGGGCGTCACAACCACCGCGAGAAGAGAGTGCAGTACGACCACCGCGACCACGGCGAACCCGGCCACGACTAGTAACACCTACACCTCGCTTTGGTCCCATGAGGAGATGAAGAAGAGGAGCCAAAGGGGAAGAGGACGAACACTACTGCCAGATGAGGAAAAGGGTTCTATTTATAGCACAAACCCAAGGGCAAGCAGAAGCCCAGACGACGGCATCAATTAATTCAAAGACCAAGCATGATGGGAGATTTGAATTCCGAGACAAAGATGCCTTCACACGGGCGGCACTGTGCGTTGGACACGTCAAATCTCGCGCGTTTTCAATGAAGCGCATCGATAACTCAACAGGCGGCTGCAGCACGCCACCAACAGCCATCATTATGACCGGTCATGAATACATGACGGTTCGCAGACAAAGCATCTTTGACGGTCCTCCAGCAAAGAGATCGTTATCCTTACCAAGAAGTGGTAAATTCAAATGGCAGCGCAAAAAATACAGCCTGCAAGCACTGTCTTTATTGACTCCAATACATTTTTCAAATATATTTAACTCCCATCGGGAGCCTATCCACCCATGAGAGTCTCGGGTGCTCCCTCACCTAGAAGTAAAGACGTGATCGAGTGATTACTCGCACCCATGAGAGTCTCGGGTACTCCCTCACCTAGAAGTAAAAACGTGCTCGAGTGATTACTCGCACCCATGAGAGTTTCGGGTGCTCCCTCACCACGACAGAAGATAAGCAGACCTGCACTCGCCAGATCGAGCGGCCCCAGAGTATCGGGTGCTCCCTCACCCCGAGAGCAAAAACAATACTCAAGTGATTACTAAGTACCCGAACACTCGTAGGCCTCCCGAGAAAATACTCCTCTACATTACTCCTCGCCCGAGCGCTCGGCAAAGCTCCGCGAGTTACCGCTAAAAACGGCTCACTTGATTGTTTATTCCAAGTGGGTGCATTATCTACTAGGCTCCGCGCCTCAATCAAAATACATATTCCTGGAACACGATACACTATGCCCAGATGCCACGCAAGCTTAGCGTGTAGGTAAGACCCTGCTGCACAGATCGGCCGGGCCGGGACTTGCCGCAGAGCGATTTCACTCCCAACCTTTTCCATGCGCTTGCATGATAGAAAAAGCCGGGCGGACGCGCCTAGGCTATGAACTTTACTGGCGGCAATTGATCATTGTAAGACCTGCAGCGGCATGACTTTTGCTAGACACCAGTGTTACAAGCTCATGTCGAGGGACATGAGTTTGATTGGGCTACTGCGGTATTTGCCACTAGTGCAATTCACCAAGGCTCGACCAGTCGACTCCTTGGGCCCTTTCAGCTTAGCATCCCTCGAAACAGGTTTTTTCATGGCCCTAGACTGCCAGCGACCCGCGGTTGAACCGTGCACACATAAAAACGAAGCAAGTATGGACTCGAGTCCCTACGCGACTCTTCGAGCCCCCCAGGCACTCGGGGGCTACTGACGAGGGGGTGACCCCACGACTCCTATGGATGGGCCTACCCGGTGTAGCCAAAGACAGAAGGCCCATAGAGATGTCGTCCGGGCCCAGCCTTGGCCCACTAGTGGCACCGACATAGGAGTCCGCGACTCATAAGGAAGGTGCAAACTTGCCGTACGGTA
Source organism: Bromus sterilis (assembly GCA_950022295.1). Taxonomy (NCBI): domain Eukaryota; kingdom Viridiplantae; phylum Streptophyta; class Magnoliopsida; order Poales; family Poaceae; genus Bromus; species Bromus sterilis. Next base: position 147,722,333 of record OX465596.1, on the reverse strand, counting down.
CAAGATCAGGGTTAGGAAACCTCATTTGTAATCTAGGACGGACTCCCCGAGACCTAGCCTAGTATATAAGGGCTAGGAGGGGAGACGTCGAGATCAAGAAATACACATTCTGTAACCCTAGCCTTGTGCGCATTAGCCTTGGCTTCCCTGTAATCGCATCTCCAAGCAATAATATCGAGCAGGAATGTATCCTCCTGTTAGCCGACGAGCTATCGTCCAACCTATGCCTCTCATGACTAACCCAGGGTCCCTGACCATGGGATTTGCCGGGGTACATCCCCGTCAGCAGCCTACAGGACAAAAAACGTCTGTGTTGCGGGCACTCGCGACGACGACTCGGAGCTCATCTCGACGAATCCTTCGGTGAAAATATGTGAAATCCAATTTTCGAAAATATTTGAAAATTTCAACAAATTCCAACGGCTGGATCTCCCTCGGCGACCCGCACACTGAAGCCCTCTTGGAATATGACGGAACTTCGCTCGACTCCAGCACAAAAATTCCTGACATTGGCTCGGACATCCACTTGAAGATCCCTCCTATGAAAGCATGCGGGATTCAATCCCCCATAAGCACAAAAAAATTCAAAAAATTCCAACTGTTAGATCTCCGTTGGTGGCTCTCGCACTTCAACGCGTTTTTGGATCTACGCGAGATCGCAAATTTCCAATCGCGAATTCGGGTTCAATCTTGACCCAGAAGGCTTCTACTCCAACTCGACATGCCATGGATGACTCGCCAAGGTTTCTACATCGACTCACGCCGTTACAACGAGGGTTGCATGTCACGCAAACTTCGACAAGTCGACCCCGCCGACGCGTCGAGTCCCTCTCGGTCACTCGCCGCACTGTTGACTCAGAGCACACAAATTAACCTGCGCCGAGCTCCTTTGTATGGGCTCTCCCGTAGCGAGCTCCATCGCGCAAGAATCGCCACTTTGAGTCATCTCGTCGCTCGCCGAACAACTTCATCATGATGACTTCACTGCACAACTCCGCCGCCTCAACACTCGGGGGCTCGCAGACTCGGGGGCTGAACGTCGTAGTCGCCATCACATCGACTCCGTTTCGCCACGTCGACTGCTCATCTTCGACATCCTCCGCCACGTCGATCCTACAGCTTAGTTTCTTTACACTCTTATATGCTATGATTCCAAAACATATATGCATTCTCGATCAGTCGCCAAAGACGACTACGCAGTTGCACACAAACATCTGAGGGCTATAAAATCATCCTACCGACTACGCTGTCGTGCAGAAATATCTGAGGGCTAAAAAATCATCCTGTCAGCTACACAATCGTGCAGAAACATCTGAGGGATAAAAAATCATCTTGCCGACTACGCAGTCGTGCAGAAACATCTGAGGGCTACAAAATCATCCTACCGACTACGCAGTCGTGCAGAACCATCTCGAGGGCTTCAAAACTATACTTTGGATCATGCTCAGTTTTATATGTTGTTTATTCACGTTCGTCAAAGTAGTGAGGCTCGGTACTAAAAGGCCGCTCTTGTCTCCGGGTTCAACAAGTCTGGCATAGCGTCCCTGTTACCCGGCAAGAGTATGATGCTGGAGGGCCTACTCATGAAGAGACACGCATAAACTTTATATGCTGCTACATTTTCCACTCGACAAAAGTGTAATGTCTAAAAATCACGTACCTTACAATTCTTTTGTATATCGCGCAAGTACATCTTAATACAGTTGCACCTTTTTCTCCTTCTCAACAGATGCTTGGGGGCTGGGCGCCTTGATGACGGGGCGACGCCAACCTCCTCGTCCATGACTGATCCCTACAACAACTCACGCCTACGACGCAAGACGCGAGTCGAGCACTTCCTCGGATGACAATTACTCGACGACGAAGAAGTCTTGACTCTATGCTCGACTGCAAGCAGACAAATATAGCCTCGGGGGCTACTCCCATCGGGAGCGCTGACGCGCACCCGATGAGCACTACTCGCGCAGCTGACAAGAACGAAGGGGTTAGCTTAAAAACAACTTGAGCCTATGCGCGACTCTATGAGTCGCACATAGCCTCGGGGGCTACTCCCATCGGGAGCGCTGACGCGCACCCGACGACCGCTTGACTGGGCAACTTCTCTCCACCCGAAGATGAAATACGAAGACGAACCGGACTGTAATTTTGATGCTTCATCCAAATACTCCCATCGGGAGCGTACTCACGACATCTTCGACTACTCATCAGCAAATGATCGACACGCACTACGACGGCTACTGCAGATTCGAGTCCCTGCGCGACTCTTCGAGTGCCCCAGGCACTCGGGGGCTACTGACGAGGGGGTGACCACATGACTCCTCTATGTGAGGATACCTAGTGTGTGTCATAGCTGGCGGCCCACCAGGGGCCCACTCGTGGACACCAACATGACGGAGTAAGACGTGAAGACCAAGACTTGAGGCGCAAGACAAGGGCTCATATTCGTAGTCGACTAGGACTCATGTAAACCCCTACCTGGCTATCTATATAAAGCGAGGCAGGGACACCTCTCTAGACATCATCTAAATCCCCACGCATAGAGCTAGACAAATCTCTCTCCACCAAAGCCCTCGCGGCACCTCTGTACATCATCATCAATACAAGATCAGACAAGCAGCATGTAGGGTTTTCCCTCTGGGCCTGAAGCTGGTTAAATCGTGCCCCATGTGTCACTTGTCCGCCGTCCGGGAAATCCAATACGCATCTACTCGTCTAGCCTTGAGAGAACTCGCCTTGGTCTCAACTGTAATCGCCCCCTCACGCAATAATATCGAGCAGGAAGTGCTTCTCCTGTTAGCCGACGAGTATCGTCCAACATGTGCCTTCTCTGTGACTAACCTAGGGTCCCTGACCATGGGATTTTCCGGGGTTGATCCCCGTCAACCACGCAATTGCCAATTCGCGAGTGACTGCATCATATCTGGAAGGAGGGCGTTCATCGTCTTCGCCACTTCGTCCTGGACAAGCTGCGGAAGCATGTTCACCTTCTCCTCCAGTCCACGAACATAAGAGGTGTCTTCTTCGGTCCTTCTCGCCTTGCGCCCCCTCAAACCCGACTGCTCCGCCGATTTTCAATAATATTCAGACCAATTTAGGTCTGCACCAAATCCAACCACATGGCCGGCTGACGATGACTTCGCCGCCATGTCGTCAACCTTCTTGACCTTGTTCAACGCCCTGTTAAAGGCGGCGTCCCACGGGTCGGCCGGCTTAACTGACGACTCCTGCGATGAGGCGATTTTCATTTCCTCTTGTTGTAGAAAGAATGTGGAACATTAAGAAATTGTGAACTTCACTAGAGAATTCAATTGACAAGGTCTCATGGTAAACTACTTACCACGGCAGTCGTAAACTCCTAAATCTTAGGATCGACAACTATTTTCGAGGTTGCTTTGTCCTTATAGCTCCGGGCCCTCACAAAGAATTCGGTCTTCGGATCACCTTTGTATTGCTCGAAGGGGGTAGGTATGCCGGCAGCAGCGTACTCGTCATCCTCCTTGTCCCATTTAGGCTTGGAACTTCTGTAACCACCGGCTCCGAGACAGTGGTTACCTATGACCTGCGACCGCATTGCCTTGCCCTTTGCACTCACGGCCTTGGCTGGCTCGGACTCACACCTAGCCTTGAAAAGGTTGTAGGTAGCTTCGTTGATCAACGGCTCTTTCTCCTTAAGCTCCTCCCAGGATTTGTTCTTTTTAATAATTGCCTCCTTCACCCGGGTTTTCCAACTGGACAACGCCTTGCTCATCTTCCTGAGGGCCCATGTGTTTACTTTGTTCCCTTTGAGTTTGGTGTTATTGTACGGCTCTGGGAACTTGTATCGTCTGTGCAGCTTGTTGATAAGAAGCTGACAATAATGAATATTCTCACGACTCCTGAGGTTAATCGTGGTGATCGGCACGGTGTTGCGGAGGATCACCGCGACTTGACGGCCGTACCCTTCCGAAAAATGTTCGGGCTGTTTAGGAATCCCAATGGCGGTCACGACAGTAAACTCTTGCCTGATGGTGCTGACCTTGGTCGGTTTCCGATTCCGCTTCTTCGACTGGTTACCATCTGTGTTGGAGCCACCGGTCGCATCATCCTCGCCGGTGTTCCTCTCGTCGTCTGTCGTATCAGCCTCCTCCTCCCTGTCACAATCCGATGAGTCGGACTCCGACTCTATCTCCTCCTCATACTCCTCCTCTCCCGGACATACTTCCTCTTCTCTGTGCTCATCGCCCTCCTCCTGGGAGTATTCCCAAAATTTCTTCCTTTTTTCCCGGCTGATAAGAAGGACCGGCGTCGGCTCCGGTCGACATGTTTGCACTAGTAGAATATTAAGAAATGCAACTACTTAATTAATTAGCACAATAAATAAATGCAACTACTCTCATGTTAAGAAAAATAGCAAAGGACATGCACAAATTCACGGAAAAATTCGGCATGACCTTTGCTATTTTTCTTAACATGAGAGTGCCCCATTCTCAACCGAAACGGAAGTAATCAACATTTCGGGAGAAAGGGGATAATGAGATTCCCTGCACAACATATATATAGGCTAGAAAAATATGTAATAAGAACATATTCTATGCTTGCTAAGCAATGGCAGCAAGTAATAAAAATATTTAATAAGCATGAACTTAAGATGTAGGACACACACACACACACAGGACACACACACACACACAGCACACACACACACACAGGACACACACACAGCACACACACACACACAGGACACACACACACCTCACACACACACACAGCACACACACACAGCACACACACACACAGGACACACACACACACAGAGCACGGCACACACAAACATAGCAGAATCAATTTTTTTAAGCAGCAAAGAGCAACAATAGCAAAAGCAAAAGCAAACCCAAAGGGAAAGATTGTTTCCCTTTGGACCTATGTTGCTATGATGGCTTATTCTCTCTACAAGATATGGACCTTATATTTTCTCTCCAAATTTGCCCCTCCTCTAAAAATCAGTAGTAATTATTGTGAACACCAATCAATTTCTCTATGATGGCTTATTGTGAACACCAATCAGTAGCTATACTTCAATGATCATGCATACACTTATCAATTTCATTTGTACAACTCTGAGAAAAAAAACCAAGCTATTTTGAAGCAGATTCAGACAATTACCCCAGTGAAATGCCAAACACAAGACCAATGAAGACACCAAACTTAAACTAGATGCCAAACCCTAGGTCCATACAAAATTCCCCAAGGACATGATTTGAAGTTCAATAACCTTAGTATAATTTTATAAGTGTTGTCTAAGAGTGGTTCATAAGACAACCTATTTTGGATTTCATCATCGAATAATATGGAACCTTGTACAAGTTGTTAGGTGCAGATCTTAAACTAAATTCAGAAATTCATTTTCTTTGCACAAAGGGATTTGAACATATGTGGAGAAAAATTAAATGTACAGGATGACATAGAGCTATTTAGATTGAATGTAAAGTAGCAAAATTAATATTGGAGCACATAACCAAGCAATTTTTCACTACTATTCCACACAAACTACAATGATCCCAACAGCTAGATTTCAAATGCTACCTTATCAAATCCTTGGCACAAACAGCAAAAGGTTGCATATCTCCCACAAGCCAAACAAAAAAAATTCATGGATACACTTATAATTTCTAGCAAATGAGGACATTGTGTCATCCTGATGAACTCCAAGAACAGGGGATTTTTGTTGGGAGGCGGGCATGGCAGAGGGCATGGCAGGGAGGAAGAAGGGCGGTCGGGGTGGGGAAGATACTGACCTAGGGAGCACGGTGGTCGGGGCGCTGAGAGTTGCTGGTCAGGGGCGGCGTCGATGGGGCGCATAGCTAGGGTTATGGAATGGGACCGAGCTCCTCCACAGTGGTAGCTCTGGTGGCGTCGAGGGAGGCTCCGGTGCCGGCGAGGGGCGGCGTCGAGGGGAGGCTCCGGTGCCGGCGAGGGGCGGCGTCGAGGGGGCGCGCTTCTAGGGCTCCAATGCGGCGGCCGGCGGCTGAGAAACGTCGAGGGGAGTGCAAGGGTGGTGAATGGGAACTGTTATGGGCAAGTGGGAGGGGTTGATATGTTAACTCTTAGGGGTGGCACATTTTTCCAAAATGCGCCACCAAGTGGATCCTTATGCGTGGAGCATTTGGGGTGGCACATTTTTCCAAAATGCGCCACCAAGTGGATCCTTATGCGTGGCGCATTTCTATGCGCCACGCATAAGGATCCACTTGGTGGCGCATTTTGGAAAAATGTGCCACCCCTAAGCATCCTTAGTGGCTCATTTCGGCTGAATGTGCCACCCCTAAGCACCATTTCATTTTTTTTTAAATTAGAGTTTAACCATTTCATTTTATTTGCGGGTTGACCACTTCATCTTTTTTGCGGGCTAACCGATCCATGCATTCTAGTGGAATGGAATCATGACACTCAATGCATTACGCGAACCAAATACCCCCTAAGATAGATAAAGAGAAAAGTATCATTTTTAAGGAGTTAGGCATGGTGCTTCGATTGTGTATCGTCGATGTTCATACACTTCTAACTATGATCCAAACATAAGAATGTGATCATAAATTACAAAATATTTTCTTAAATTTGGAGCTAGCTATCAAGCTAGTGTTTCCTCATGATCTTCTTCTTGCCCTTCTTTGTCGTGGTTAAATAATTTAGGCCCGGGACGCCTTCACTTTTCCTCTTGAACGGGAGACCTTTCTTCGGTAGGGTTGTGGTGTATGTATCCTGAGCAGCGTAGTCATCTTCCATCTTCGGGTTGCCATACTTGTCAAAGTCTTTCTCGTTGGAGACTCCATCCATTCCGATGATGTTTATTTTGCCTCTCCTCACTACAACGCGGCTCGGCTTTGATGGGTCGGTAATGAAGAAGCATTGGTCCACTTGGCTAGACAGTACCCATGGCTCATTTTTCGCAGTGACGTTTGCGCCCGCAGACTTGGGTTTTGGCTTCGGGGATAACCATGGTGGTGAAGTACCGGTCTTCTTTTACGACGCTCTTGGCCCATCTCACACGGAACATCGACACCTTCTCTCCACAGTAGTCGAGCTCCCATATGTCCTCGATCCTTCCGTAGAATCTTTCCTTGGCGTCATCGGTGTAGAATATCCCCGTTACCCCTGAGTTCTGGTAATCGCAGCTATTGTCCTTTTCCTCCGTGTAGAATGTGTAGCCGTTGATATCATACGCTTGATAGGTCATCAGGTTGCGTGCGGCACCCTGTGACAAGGTGAATATCATCTTTTCGTCCTCGGAAGCGTTCCTTCGCGGGGGATTAGCACGAAGCTCGTCCCTCAACCAAGTCATGAAACTGGAGTTGTGATCTTTGATTAGCCGTGGATCTCGGTCCGTTATCTCCAGGCCCTAGTCACTGTACTTCTTCCTGATTACATCCTTGTGCTTTACTATCCAAAGATCGACCAGCTGGATGTGTTGTAGCGCGACTAGGCCTGCTCTTTCAAAGTCGATGTCTCGACCCTCAAAGTTGACATGCATTACGCGACTTCCCTCGTGGTGACCACACCCATCGGTCCAGCCAAATTGCTTGTTGACGGCCAGACCAACAGGGTTCTCGGTTTTGAGATAATTCGTGCAAAAAGAGATGCACTCTTCGGTTAGAAAGCCCTTCGCTATGCTTGCATCTGGACGGGACCTGTTACGAACATATTTTTTGATGTGTCCCTTCATCCTTTCGAACAGCATCATGCTGCGCAGAAACGCAGGCCCGAGATGGACGATATCCTCCATGACATGGATCAGCAGATGCACCATAATGTCGAAGAACGCGGGCGGGAAATAGATCTCAAGCTCGCATAGTATGAGCACGATCTCCTCCTGTAGCATTTTGAGTTGCGTGGCACAAATTGACTTCCGGGAGATGACGTCAAAAAAGTTGCAAAGGCCAAACAACGTTTTACGGACGTGCTCGTCCATTATCCCTCGGATCGCAACCGGGAGAATCTATATCATCAGCACGGCACAGTCGTGAGATTTCATCGCGCTGAAACGCTGCTTCGCCTCATCTAGGTATCTTCTTATCTTCCCCGCGTAGCCGTTCAGAAATTTTACTCCTATGAGGCAGTGGATAAACGGCTTGATGTCCTCCTCGCGCAAAGTGAAGCATGCCGGGGGGCAATGATCAATACCGGTCTTCTTGTTGGTCGCCCTTTTTCGTTTGCGAGAGTTTTGCGTTTCCATATCCTCCTCCTCCGGCTCATCATCTCCGTAACTAGGGGGGTGAAGTTCCCTCCTGATGCCCATAAATTTCAAGTCATTCCTTGCTTTTGGCCCGTCCTTGGTCTTCTCCGGCATGTTGAGCAGCGTGCCAAATAATCTCTTGCACACGTTCTTTGTGATATGCATGAGATCAAGGCTATGAGGATTGCGGAGGAGAGTCCAGTATTCCAAATCCCAGAAAACAGACCTTGCTTTCCATACCCTCATCAATGGCTGAGTCTTCTTTTTTTTCTCGGCGCGGGGCACTCTTTCCAAGTTCTCAACAAGTTGTCGATTTCTTTGCCGCTCCTTCGAGCTGGGGGTGCTCGGAGCTCCTCGCTGCCATCGAACAGATGTCCCTGTTTTCTCCAAGCGTGTTTCTTGGGAAGCCACCTCCGAGACCCTGGAACACGGTTTTTGAAGATCTGGGATCTTTCGCTAGCTGGCGGTACGTTGTATTATCCATGCACCTAACGCATGCACAGAATCCTTGGACCACCTGCACTGAGAAATATCCGTATCTGAGATAGTCGTGCACCGTCGTGATCACCGTGACTTTCATTGGGAAATATTATTTTGTGGCAGTGTCCCACGTATTGACTTCGTCTTTCCATAACGTTTCTAGCTCCTCTTTCAACAGCTGGAGATACATATTGAGGTCCATACCTGGTTGTTTCGGCCCTTGAACTAGCAGACTCATTGTTATGTACTTTTTCTTCATGCACTTCCAGGGGGAAGGTTGTATATGCATATAAACACGGGCCAGGTACTGTGTGTGCTGCTCTGGCCGCCAAACGGATTGACTCCATCGGCGCTCACACCAATCCTGAGGTTCCTTGGTTCTTCCCCAAAATCTGGGTATTCGAGGTCCAACGCAATCCAATGGCTACCATCTGAAGGGTGCCTCAGCATGTCCTCCTATTCCGGATCCGGGTTCGGGTCATCCTCTTTTAGCTTCTTTCTATCTGCGTGCTAGGTCATGAGCTTTGCTTCCTCAGGATCTATGAAATACCTCTACATACGAGGAGTGATCGGAAAGTACCATACCACTTTTCTAGGAACTTTCTTCCCTCTCTTGTATCGACTAACACCGCACACCGAGCATGTGGTTTTCTCTTCGTCCTCACACCGATAGATCATGCAATCATTTATGCAGACGTGGTATTTAATGTGCGGAAGATAGAGAGGGCACAGGACTTTCTTGGCCTCAACGATACTAGTTGGGCACGTGTTGCCCTTCGGAAGACGATCGTGCCAGAATGTCATGTTATCATCGAAGCTTTCGTCGGTCCATTTGTGTTTTGCCTTCATCTCCATAGCCCAAAGTGTTACATTCAAGAGGGTATCCCCATTGTTGCATCCTTCATACAACTTCGTAATCGCGTCTCTATCGAGTTGCGCCATCTTGGATTTCTCTCTAGCTGCACCTCTTGCATTCAACGCCTCTTTGACAAGCAGCTCTTGAACATGAGGGTCCCGCACCCAGCTTGAATCCTCATGTCCGGCATCTTGATCTTCATGTCCGGTATCTTGATCTACATGATCTGCTTCGGCATCTTCTTCATGATCATGTACGGGATGCTCTTCGTCTTCTCGCCCGCCGTTGTTGTCTGGTTGCCCTTCCTCATTTAATGGTGCCCCACCATTGACGTCTTCCTCCTCACCAGCTCCATCACTTATCCACCGTGTGTAGCCATACATCAAACCATTATGCTTCAGGTGTCTTTGCAATATTCCGGAGTCAGGCTCGGTCACGCACTGCAGTTTGCATCTCCGACACGGACATCTTATATCCGACCTATTATTCTATAGCATGTCATTTGTCACACATTGCATCCACCTGGCCACGGTGATATCGCTCAGCATCTCGCAGACCATGATCGCCTGCGTGCACGGAGAAAGCAACACAATTATATATCACAGTCGTCGCCGGAAAAATTCGGCATGACCTTCCCTAATAATGCATGGGAGCATGCGGAGAGTGCGCCAGAAATTTTCCGAAACGAAAATGAATCGACATTTCAGAAAAACATTGGCCACTCAAGATTCACATATACATCAAACCACCATAAGCTTCACATATACATCAAACCACCATAAGCTTCACATATACATCAAACCACCACAAGCTTCACATATACATTTCACATATACAACAAAACCACCACAAGCTTCACATATACACTTCGCATATACATCAAACCACCACAAGCTTCACATATACACTTCACATATACATCAAACCACCACAAGCTTCACATATACATCAAACCCAAGCTTCAACTATATAACAAACCCCAAGCTAATAAAGGCAAGTATATGGGTGATAAATGGAAGAAAAGAGTTGGGGAGGAGGTCCACTTACTTTAATATGAAACAAAGTAGATTTAATGCCAAGTATGGATGGATAAATGGAAGAAATGAGGTGAGGAGGAGGAGAAAACAGAATAGATCTAGGGTTAGAAGAGTGGATCTAGTTTGAGAAGTGTGTGGAGTGAATGAGAGGTGGTAGGTGGGGTGGAGTAGATAAGGGCAGCTACAGGTATTTAGTGGCGCATATTGCATCTCAGTGGTGGCGCATCTATAATACTATAATAGATCATCCCCACTATCTTATCTATCTCAACATGCAAGCATGCCACCTCATCAAAGGTCCACCACAATATGCATGAGAACAAGTTCTTCATTATTAGTTGATCTCATGCACACATCCATTTAGTGACACATGCAACCTCCCTCAGCATGCATGGATTTTTTTCCTATTATATTACATCACTTTTAACATTCATACATGTCACATCATCAAAGACTCATCATAATATGCATGAGAACAAGTTCTTCGTTATTAGGTGATCTCATGCATACATGAATATAATGACACATGCCAACTCACTCAACATGCATGGATTTTTTTTCATTATATTACATTACTTATATTTAATAAATATTTTTAACTACATAATAATAAAATGCAATACATGAAATGTATTTTTATACTTTAGTTTATATACTATTAATTCAACTATTCATGTTTCATGCAATCAATCATTCAAAATATATTGCAACGGATTCCCGCAGCAACGCACGGGTATCATCTATTATTCTTAAGTAGTTGATCCTCACTATCTCTATTATCTGAACATGCACACATGTTTGACGCCCCCAAAATCAAGTCGTCTACAGTAATCATACACGCAGGGTACACGATCGAGATCAGGGACTCACAGTGAGATATCACAACACATTTCTACAAATAAAATAATACAAGCCAGGGGCCACGAGGGCTCGAATACAACAGCTCGAGAGCCCAAAGTTAGCGGAAGCAATAGTATCTGAGTACAGACACAAGGGTACAAGGTTGCCTTAAGAAGGCTAGCAAAAAATCAACACTCGATCGAAAAGGCAAGGCATCCTGCCTGGGAACCTCCAAACTACTCCTGGTCAAAGGGGAACTCGACGTCATAGAAGGCATCGGGGATCTTCATGTTGCGGTGGTCGGCATTGGGGATCTCCTTCTCCTGGACTCCAAGGCCCCAACGTCGACTGCAGCGGCCGATCAGGCAAAACAAAAAGGGGGGAATAAAGCAAAGGTGAGTATCTAGCATACCCGCGAGTCTTACGTCCGCTACTAAGCATTTATGCATTGTATCAAATGGAAAGGGGAGGCTATATATAGTGGACTGCAAGGTAGAAACCAGAATAAGGGTAAGAATCTAGGCCTATCGAAGACTAGCATCTTCTGACGAGTCTTGCAGCAGGGGGAGAGAATTAGCCAACAGTTTATATAAAGCATAAAGTAACAATGCAGCAGAAGTTGCTGCAGCATTGTATAATAGTAAGTTGTAATAATTAGCAATGCCTCCGAGATCCCCTCCTCGACATCCCAGCGAAGAAGAAAACCCGGAACCATGCAGTTTAATAATAATAGTTTGTAGTGGTAAGATCCAACTTCAGCATAAAGCGTCCAGTTACCGTGGACACGGCTATTCGAATAGATTAATCTTCCCTGCAGGGGTGCACTTGTGTTACACTACACGCACGGATCTCCAGGGTGGCGGGCACCTTGTTAGGGAACGCTCCACCGAGGCTAACCGACACTTCGTAGCCCATCTTTCAAACTCAACAGAGAGGCCATCGCCGGTCTAAATCCTAAGTACGTCGGGCCTTGGACCCCAACCCGAACGTACTCCTGCACGGTGCGTGGCTGGCCGGTGAAGTTAAAGAAAATCCAAATAAGACACCACCGCGCGAGCAAATAAGACAACACCACTTCCCGGTGCAGGCCGCAGTACTGCTGACGTCTGAAGAGTCCTCGGACGACACTATGAAGCAGAGGAGCCCATAACTCGTAATTCCCACGTGTAGGTAGTGCGTACATGGCATATAGCTAACTCAAGACATCCACCGAACCATTAAGCAATTTATTTATTTTCTATCGGAACAACCGTTATCGTTGTCCTTATTTAGGTGAGTCGCGGACAACGACAGCAGTCAGGTCCACTAGTAACATCGGTGCCTGCCCTGACGTCCCACCAACTCGTGCGGTTACCAACAAGGTGAACCGTCTCCTTACCTTTTCTCGCGTTTGCTCTGAAGAGCTCGAATTTCGTACAACAGGATATCTGTCGGCCACGAACAGTACCAGGCCCGCCGCACACCGGTGGAATACACCTGACATGTCGTTCCGCTAAGATACCCTGCACGGGCACCGTTGGGTCACCTGACTCCTTACCTGTAAGGACACCAGTTGATTCGAGTGCCTACCATCAAGTGAAACCAGAAGGAACCACCCTCGATGGTACACTTGAAGAGGTTCGACAGAGACATCAGCGGAATGAACTAAAGAGGAATATTCTCGTATCTCCCCGATGGTGCCGAGACACCAGCGAAATGAACTAAATAGGAATACCCTCGTATCATCCCAGTGATGCTACGCTACTAAGCCGACGAGAGTGAAATACGAGTTCGTCCACGTGTAAGTCAAACTCGAAGCGACTCGGCAGAGTTTCGCCGTTGTAGGTTCCCTAGGGCGTCTGCATTGATCCGTACCTGTTGCAGTTGTAATAATTTGTAATCCGCGTTCACTCACCAGAGTGATCACGGCCCGCTATTCTAAACCTAGATAACAATGCGCAGGGTTTACTGTTGAATATTATATATATTTATAAGGCAGCATAGGACAAAGGAGGGTACATCAAGGGGCGACAAAAAACATGCTATGCAATTGAATAGGATTGTAACGTAGCACCAGCAGTAACCATGCCTAGTGCAAGAAAGTACAGAAAAGATAGGTGATATCTGGGGAAGGAAAATGGCTCTGGTTGCCTGGAAGCTCGACGGTAGGGGTACGGTCGTCGACGAAGTAGTCGTACTTGGCAACGGTGTAGTCGGCGGCAACGTCGGGGTCTATCGGAGAATAAAGGGGGGAGAAACAATAAATACACAGCAATAATAGCAATACAAATCCAAGACATATCAGATACAAAGCAACGGGGCTCTAATGCAGTGTTAAGTATTTTTAGGCGGAGCGGGAATTTATCAGAGGATGACTCATCAGTACCGGTGAATTACCAGACCGATGATCCGGAGGGGGAGGTTCCATGTTTGCAGTGTTAGAGACATCTGACAGACATGTGGATAGCGTATCCGTGATCGTTGATCCATTCTGAACAACTTTCATGTTCAGAACATTTTCATCCGGAAAGTTTTACCGGTACCGGGCAATTATCGGTCAACGCTACCGGAGGGGGATGGTTCGATGTTCGCTGTGTTAGAGGGGTGTGGTAGACATACGGATAGCATATTCTTAATCGTTGTATTCTTCTGATCAATTTTGATATATAAATTAATTTCATCGGAGTTAAGGATTAAAAGATATTGATTTTCAAAGTTTTATTCAATTAAAAAAGAATTTCTGGAATTTCTTTTATTATTTTAAATGCAACATTATCCGTAACCTTATCCAGAACAGTGACTGACAGGGGGGACCCACATGTCATTGACATAGCATTTTATAATTCATTTGATTAATTCCAAAAGCAGTGAGACCCAGCTGTCATTGACACAGGGTTAAGTAATCAACTTAATTAAGTTAAAGGGGTTGGGGCCCATCTGTAAGTCTAACAAGGGCAATTTACTCTAACAATTTTCCATTAAACTAACCCAATGGCCTAGGGCCCACTTGTCATTGGCACAGGGGGTTATCTAACTTAGGATAGTTTAACAGGGGGGTTATCTCCATAACTAATTTTCATTAGTGGCTAATTACAAGGGTGGGGGCCACCAGTCAGTGGGACATCCCCACTGGCTGTTGACCACACCACGCCGACGACGAGTCTCGACCACGGCGGAGGCACACCGGAGTTGCGCTCCTGCGACCGTGGGCACAGGAGGGAGAGTGCGGTCGTGTGGGCGCTTGGTCTCGTTGGGGGCGCGAGTGGCGTGGCCACGCGCGTGCACCCGAGGCGACCTGAGCCACGACAGGCGAGCGCCCGGCATGGCGACCACGGCGAGGCTAGGCGAGGCCACCCCGGCTAAGGGGGCATAGGGAGAGCGGGCCGCGGTGGGGGACTGTGGCCTAACGCGGCGAGGCGCGCGCGGTGCAGGGTCACGGGGGAAGCGCGGCGTGGTGCTATGGAGAGCCCGGCGGCGAGAAAAACCGGACACAGCGGCGGTGAAGGTGCTACCGGGGAACGACAGCCTACGTTGCTCAAATTGAAAGGGGGATGAAGGGAAAACTGAGGCGAAGCTCACAGTGAGCTGTAGGGGGCGGCAGCGGGCTCGGGGACGCGAGGACGACGACGAATTTATCGCCGGAAGCCGGCGGTCATGGTGGGGGGAAGTCGAACGGGGCGTCGTGTACGGGGCGATTCAGCACAATTCCTCCGGTGAGAAGAAGAAGACGACGACGAGGAGCAGCCCGGACAGCTTGGCGAGGCATGGGGTTCTCAGTGGCCGCGTGGGTTCGAGGTCGCGTCCATGGCGGCGCTTGGGCACGGACAGAACTAGGAGGGAGAGGGGAAACCACGTGCTCGATCTAGGGTTCCATGGAGGAGGAGGGGCTCGGTCTTATCCACGACGCGAGGGGGGCAGGTAGCAGGGGGGCAGGGGAGGGGAGGGCCATGGCACCCTGCTCCTCTGCCATGGCGCGTGCGCGTACAGAGAGAGGGAGGGGGCAGGTGGGGAGGGGAACAGGGGAGAGAGGGGGGGGCTGGGCCCTCGGGTGGGCCTCACCCCAGGCGGGTTTTAGCGGGGTTTTTTAGGTTTTCTGTTTCTTTGGTTTACATTTTATTTGGCCACCAATACAATTTTGCAAATTATGGGAATTACTCCAATAACTCTATTACACTGCATAATGTTGTTACAGAATTTTATGGCACTTTATAAATTCATTTTATTCCTATATAATTAATAAGTGATTAAATGGGATATTTTAGCTACTGTTTTAATTTATTTACACTAACAAACTTATTTTAATAAATTCCCATTTCAACAATAACACAGCCTAGTGACTTTTAAGCAATTTTATAAATACCTTTGCATAAATTTTGTGCAACTATTATATACCACTTTTATTTAATTTCCCTAGGGCAAATTAATAATTCTCAGGGTATTGTTTTTATTTTCTAAATTATTTAACACATGCAACACGATCCCATTAATATTTTATTATGACTTACAGATTATTAGGCATTTAATAAAACTGGTTTCACAACTTTTGGTTTATCTCTATGTTCCACTTTCATTTTAATTTCCATGACAATTTTCTTAATCCAACATTATTGAATTCATATTTATTCTGCATTGGGATTATACCAAGGACTAAGAGTTGACTTGGTTTAGTTATTTGCAAGACGGTTAATATTCTACCACAATGCTAGAGCAAATTTATAATCCACATCTATTTGAAAATTTTATCAGGGTTGGAATTGACAGAGCTATGATCAAAGGTGATCATGGTTTGATCAGCAATAGTGATGACCATTAACAAGGGGATCACTGTAGTGATTACTGTTACTGGATCAGGGGTGTTACAACAAGCCACCTCATCAAAGGCCCACCACAATATGCATGAGAACAAGCTCTTTATTATTAGGTCTTCTCATGCACACATCCATTTCATGACACATGCCACATCACTCAACATGCATGAAAAAGTTTTCTATTATATTACGTCACTTATATTTAATAAATATTTTCAACTACACAATAATAAATACAACACATAACATGTATTTTTTTTACTTTTATTTATATATTATTAATTCAACTATTCATGTTTCATACAATTAAATCACCCAAAATATATTGCAATCGATTCCCGCAGCAACGCGCAGGGTATCCTCTAGTTTTGGAAATACGCCACCCCTAAGAGCTTAGGGGTGGCGCATTATCAATATGCGCCACCCATAAGAGCTTAGGGGTGGCGCATTTCCAAAATGCGACACCTATAAGTTTCTTAGGGGTGGCGCATTTCTCGGAATGCGCCACGTATAAGCTCATCCAGGCTGGCCCACTCTTAGGGGTGGCGCACTGGAAAATAATGCGCCACCCCTAAGGGCTTATGGGTGGTGCATTATTTACCAGTGCGCCACCCCTAACAGATGGTGGCGCATGGCTTAATATATGTGCCACTAATAAGGTTTCCATGTATAGCTATTTCCCTAGTAGTGATGCATCCTTCGGCGTCTTCCTCGAGAAGTACGTGAGGGGCCATGTTCCCTTCTTCATCCAGCGGCCTGCTCCTCTTCCTCGAGAAGTACGTGAGGTGCGCTCTACTTGGCTGCACCTACGCGCTGCCTCTGCCTCCCCTGGCTATATATACGTTAAGTCTTTTGGTTGTTGTTGGTGATGAAGACTGATGCCCCATGTATGTATTAAAACTTATGCGTTGCGATCGTTACCCTGGTACGCTATGATCGTTAATCTATCGTTATCATCAAGTAGTTGCTATATATATATTTGTTTTTGAAATATTTATTCAATCTTTTCAGTGATCATGCATAAGCTGATCACTCATCAAGGTATATGATCAATGCTGAAATTAATCTTCCAACAATGGAAATCTGCATCAAAGCTGGTGATTTGCACTTTTGGAGAAGTTTGTTGGCTGTTGAAAACCTCTTATATGACAACTGTAGGAAACCTGTAGGAGAAGGCTGCAATACCACATGATTTGAGAGGGCATGTAGCGTGATAATAAACCTCTTATAGTTTTCTACCCTAGATTATTTGACGTTTGCTTCAACAACAAAAATGTATGTTGCTAAGGCATTCAGCTTGAGCCTAGGTAACATCTCCTTTAGAAGAACCCTCTATAAGGATTCTCTAAGTTTGTGGGTGAGCCACAAAGACAAATGTGATGAGATTGATCTTTCTAACCAATAAGATGGAATCTAAAAATTGCAGTAATACACACACACACACACATATATATATATATATATAAACATGACTGGAATTACTCATTAGTGGGCTAGAGATCGACGAGAGAAGTTCTTAGTTAAGAGCAACATAAGAAGACACACACGTCCTGATCTACATAAACATAGTCTTTTATTTTGATAACTAAAATAGACACAAAGTTATTCCATGGCTCCATTTGCCTTAGCCCTCTGGATGATCCTCTCCGTCTCTGCATTCTTCTCCGTCGGGGCTTCCACGCGAAGGACCAATGTTTCCCTGCGCGCTTGGTTGAGCTCCAGCTCCAGGCTCGCATTTTTATGCGCAAGGTCAATGTTGACATCCATTGTCTTCTTCAAATCCTCATGCAAGGTCCAAAGTGTTGCAAGCGAATCATCCAATTGCTTCAGCAGATGCTCCCTGGAGGCAATGGCGTCATCCATGTTCTCTTCAGCCACCTTGATGGAAACCGTGACATTCACTGTACTCCTGCCCAACGCTTGGCATAACTCATTAATGATTCCCAGGTGATATTCCTGGCAATCAGATCCACCGGACCTGTATGTCAATGTGAATAAAAAACGATGTGAAAAGAAATATTAGAGCAGAAAAGGGAAAGATTTCCTCGCAAAAAAAGGAGATAGAATAATGGAATAGAATGGAGATGGAAACCACTATACCTAACACGCTTAGCGGGGGGCGTTGAAGAAGCCATGGCCTTGGGGAGACGAACTGTGGATCGAGGTCTGGATGTCCGGGATGCGCAGATAGAGAGAGAGAGAGCTGGAGTAGTGGAATTGGAATGGGTAGTTTGTGTAGAAGAGGGGAGGAACTGCACAATAAATCACGGTTGCAGGCCAACTGCATGCGTACTATGAGGAGTAGCAATGCGCGGATCGCATAGAAGATAAGGGAGTTGACCACATGACCAGGCGACTATTATAACCCAAGGTTTATTGTACGAAATGTGTGCCGTGCATCACCAACCCTTAGATTTTCAGAAATGTTTCTGATATTTTTACTTCGCACACCATGTTTCAATTCAGAACAGTTTGCTTTACTAAGGTAGCGATTCATTTTTTAGAACCGTTGGTGTTCTAAGGAGCAATCCCAAACACTTGATTTTAGGAACTGCGTGTCGTGCATAACCAACACTAAGATTTACAGAAATGTGCCTGATAGATTACACATCCCACACGTTTCAGTAAATACAAATGATTGAGAAGATGGGCTAGCGGTTCATTCTTTGTAACCGTGGGTGTTCTGGCTGGTCATGCGGGCGGTTGTTTGAACGAATCATCAGCCCTTGTTTCACACACGAAAGGATTTTCAGAAGCGTGCCTGATAGATTAGGCATTCCAAATATTTCAGTTACTATGAACGATTGCGTAGACAGGCTGGCGGTCCTTTATATGCAACCGTGGGTTGTTCCCTAAACATCCCAGACCGATTTTCAAAGACCCGTCAGCCCTACATCACCCATGCAATAATTTTTAGAATTGTGGCCTTTCGGCTATGTTCCCAAATGGTCCAGTTTCGCCTAAACGGTTTTTTATTTATACCGTTTGCGTTCATAGCATCGCAAACAGTTTCCTACAGGGGACTGGGAAAGGAGTATCGTGTTAGCCCCTCTTTGCACTAGTGTTGGTTTCTGATGGCTTCTCGCCCCTCGTTGGTTACCCCAAGTGTAAGGTTAAGAAGTAGACAGCAGCAAGTTTCCCTTGGCGAAGATACCAAGGTTTGAGTCGGCCAGTAGGACTCCAAGTTCTTCAAGTAGGTCGTAAAGCAATCAATGGCACCGTTTATAACCAAGGTTGCTTACTTGACATGGACCTGCACACAAAAGCAAATAACTTTTCTCCCAACGAGTTCAGAGAGGTTGTCAATCTCTCCGGTCTTGTTGCGTACAAAGGATCAAACACACGGTGGAAATAGTGGTGGTGATTGCAACTGAAAGGAAATAAAAGCAGTAAAAAGTGGAGGTGGAAACAATGGTGGAAATATAGACCAGGTCCCATAATGTTCACTAGTGATGTCCCAAAAGGCGATAAAACAACTAAGTTGGGTGAACAAATTACATCTAGGCAATTGACAGAATTATAAACGCACCGTAATGCTACTTATGCTACAAGAAAGTTAGAGGCTCAATCGTATGGGTAGTACGCCAAGACAATTAGAACGTTTCTTCATCAACATCTACTCACTAATCATCCACCTTGAGATATCTATCCATAAAATCTCGCAGGTATTAAGTTGCGAGCCCCACCCAAAGTGTAAACTCAAAGCAACAGACAACTGCATTAACAAACTATGTGTAAGGTAAACGATCCTTGCAACCGCAGTTACAAGCACTATTGTTTTCTCCCTGGTGGAAACAACACATCCCCTAGTATGGAGCTAGACATCGGGGGGCATGAAACCGCAATCATGCATAATGCTCCCTCTTGGAATTACTATCTACTACTTGGCCAAAGCAATAAAAAGCAACGGAGAACATGCAAGAATTACTCGAGAACAAATATATAAAAGGAGAACCAAATATATAACTCATCACAATCTGAACATAATCTCATAATCCATCGGATCCCAACAAACACAGCATAGCAACACATAAACTATTACATAGATGCCTTGATCATGTAGAGCAGCTCATAAGGGCTAAGAATTGAATCACAAGATTGGAGAGAAGACATCACATAACTACTGGTCATGGACCCATGGTCCAAGGGGGAGTACTCATGGCACATCCGAGAGGAGTTCATGGTGGTGAAGAAGCTCCCAGAGATCGATCCTCCCTCCGGCAGGATGCCGGGACAAGGTCTTCTGGCGATCCCAATCTCAGGATCGCGGCGACGATAGAACAGTGGTGAATTTCGCGATACGGAGTGCCTCCCGAGGGTTTTCAGAATGGGGAATGAATATAGGTCGAAGGAGGTCACCAGGGGGGTCCCACCCCTCCAGATGGCCGCCTGGCGAGACCTAGGGTGGGGTCGCGGCCCCTGGACACCTGGGAGGGGGTGGCCCCTCTCCGGATCTCCTTCGGGCTTCCAAAGTCTTCTGGAATGCTGATTTTTTTATATTTTTATGAAATTTCCCGAGCACTCGAAATATGGGTATAAACCTGTAATTCACAGACATCAGCAAACAGAAACTGGCACTGGGTGCACTGAGTTAATAGGTTAGTCCAAATATGTGTAAAAAGGTATGAAAGCTACACCTCGGTGCCTTTTGTCATAGTAGGCCTTCTGCCTTGACTGTGCTGCCTTGAGGTTCTCTCGTACAATCTTCACTTTATCCTCTGCCTCCTGGATCACATCTGGACCGAACAATTGCCTCTCTCCTGTCTCGGACCAGTTCAAAGGTGTCCTGCACTTCCTACCATACAACACCTCAAAAGGTGCTGCCTGCAGACTTTCCTGATAGTTGTTATTGTAAGAGAACTCAACATAAGGCAAACATTCCTCCCATTTCATGCCAAAAGAGATGACACATGCTCGAAGCATGTCCTCAAGGATTTGATTCACCCTCTCAACCTGCCCACTGGTCTGAGGGTGATAAGCGGTACTGAACAACACTGTTGTACCAATCGCCTTTTGGAAGGCCTGCCAGAACTTGGACGTGAAAAGGCTGCCTCTATCATAGCTGATCTTCTTGGGAATGCCATGCAAGGATACAACTCTTGCGGTATACAAGTCCGCCAACTAAGCTGCTGAAATGGAATTCTTCACTAGAAAGAAGTGGGCAACTTTGGAAAGATTGTCAATGACGACAAAGATGGCATTGTTCTTCTTCTGCGACAAAGGGAAGCCTATGATGAAATCCATCTCTATGTGATCCCATTTCCACTCCGGAATCTCAAGTGGCTGCAGTAGTCCTACAGGCTTCTGGTGCTGTGCCTTCACTCTCCTGCACACATCACACTGAGACACGAAACGGGCAACATCCCTCTTCATACGAGTCCACCAAAAGCTTTGCTTGAGATCTTGATACATCTTAGTACTGCCAGGGTGAATTGATAGCTTGGAATCATGGGCCTCCTTCATGATGACCTCTCTGAGATCTCCCTCCTTGGGACAACAACTCTCTCCTCGAAGAACACGGTGTCGTCATTATGCACTGAAAAGCAACCGTACTTGGGCACTGAGGCCTCAATACCCTGTTTGATCTTTTGAATCATAGCGCTGGCAGACTGAGCTTCACGGATCTTCTCATGGATAGTGTGCTCTAACACAAGGTTGGCAAGGTATCCTGCTGGAACTAGCTCGAGATTGAGCATGCGAAAGGACTCACACAAATCAGGGTGGATCTTCTGCACCTGGATATTATTGCAATCGCCCTTGTGGCTCAGCGCATCAGCTATAACATTCGCCTTCCCAGGCGTGTACTGAATATCAACTGTGTACTCAGTAATGGTTTCAAGCCACCTTCTTTGCCTCAAATTCAGATTTGGTTGAGTGAAAAAGTACTTCAGACTCTTGTGGTCGGTGAACACATCCACCTTCCTCCCTAAGAGGAGGTGTCGCCAAGTGATCAAGGCGTGCACAACTGCTGCAAGCTCCAAGTCATGTGTGGGATAATTCCTCTCACTCATCTTCAACTACCGTGAGGTATAGGCCACAATGTTCTTGCCTTGCACCAAAACTCCGCCTAGTCCCTGCAATGAGGCATCACAAAACGTCTGGAAAGGTTGTGACTCATCTGGAGGTGTGAGAATTGGAGCTGTGGTCAACTTCTTCTTCAACTCCTCGAAGGCTGACTGGCAAGCCGGTGACCAAGTGTATTGTTTGCCTTTGCACAACATTCTGTTATTGGCTTTGCTATTTTGGAGAAATTCTGCACAAACCTCCTGCAATAGCTGGCGAGTCCGAGAAAACTCCTTAGCTGCTTCACATTCTTTGGAGGAGCCCATTCTTGAATTGTGCGAACTCGCTCTGGATCAACCGCAATACCTTCTGCGGAAATGACATGGCCAAGAAAGTTGACCTTGTCGAGCCAAAACTCACACTTGGAGAACTTGGCATAGTACCGGTGCTCTCTCAGCTTCTGCAACACCAAGCGAAGATGTTCCTCATGTTCAGCCTCCGACTTGGAATACACAAGTATATCGTCGAGGTAGAGGATGAAAAATACATCGAGCCAGTCTTGGAACAAATAGTTCATAGCTCTCATGAAAGTTGGAGGGGCGTTTGAGAATCCAAAATTCATGACTGTGAACTCATACAGTCCATAACGTGTGCTAAAAGCAGTCTTGGGGATATCTTTTTCTCGAACTCAAATTTGGTGATAGCCCATCCACAAGTCAAGCTTGGAAAACACCTTTGCCCCATTCAGTTGTTCGAACAGATCATTGATGCGGGGTAAAGGTTACTTGTTCTTGATGGTCTTTTTGTTGATGTCGCGATAGTCCTGGACCAAGCGGCTAGCCCATCTTTCTTCTTCACAAACAAAGCTGGGGCACCCCAAGGGGAAGTACTCGCGCGGATGAAACCGCCTGCCTCCAACTCTGTTAATTGCTTCTTCAGCTCAATCAACTCCTCCGAACACATCTTGTAGGGATGCCGAGAAATCGGCTGAGTATCAGGCTCTAACTCAATAAGGAACTCAATAGATCGAACTGGGGGAATACCTGGCAACTCCTCTGGGAAGACGTCTGGAAACTCACAGACAACTTTGACTTCTTTGAGCAAAGGTGCGACTCCTGCGTTCAAGGCATACAACTGTGTTGCTCCTGCCATTGAGCCACAAGTGTACAAGATTTCTGCACCTGAATCATGTGTCAACCTCACAGTTCTTGAAGGGAAATCAATGTTGTCCTTGTGTTGCACAAGCCAATCCATGCCCAAGATGACATCAATATCGGAACGGGGCAAGACAATCAAGGATGTTGAAAAGGAAACTCCCTGAATACGAATCTTCACATTGGGGACTGAACAGGAGGAAGTGAATTTGGAACCGGGAGTAACAACTGAGAGTGTCCTCGGAAGCTGGTCTCTTGGGAGATCAATCATTGATGCAAAAGACTGGGAGACAAAAGAGTGAGTTGCTCCAGAATCAAACAACACGATCGCAGGAACTGAACTAACAAGCAACCTACCAATCACAATCTCTGAAGACTGTTGAGCATCTGCCATCATCACGTTTTTTACTTGAGTTGCACGTGGATGGGCCCTCACCATCGCATTGCTCGGAGTAGAGCGAGGTGGGGGCGGTGGGAGTTGATCAAAACATGGGTTGGTGCACTTGGGAGAAATGTGCCCCGGCTGTCGGCACTTGTAGCAGATCACGTCCGGCCTGGGCTGGGGTTGCGGCCTGGGTGGCCTCGCGTGTGGTGGTGTAGAGCGAGGGACCTGCTGAACTGGGACGGGACGGCGGGCAAATGTGCGAACAAGTGCCCCCCTTGGCTGGAACTGTTGTCTCTGTGGTGGCGCCTCTGTGACCCAAGTCTTTGCCTTCTTGTGGACCATCGCTGTCGAGTTGTACTCCCTCTGTCGCTTTCTC
Source organism: Bromus sterilis (assembly GCA_950022295.1). Taxonomy (NCBI): domain Eukaryota; kingdom Viridiplantae; phylum Streptophyta; class Magnoliopsida; order Poales; family Poaceae; genus Bromus; species Bromus sterilis. The sequence continues at coordinate 147,698,206 of OX465596.1, read as the reverse complement.
TCTACGTCCCAATCTGCCTTAGCTGACTCCTGTCGGATCGCTCTATCGACGAACTCTAAGAACATCGTAGGGTTGCACTGCGTGAGTCCGTACTTGATATCTGTGTTGAGACCCCCGCGGAACCTGGAAATCCGCTTGGCCTCTGTGGAGACCTCCTCAGGAGCGTACCTGGCGAGCCTGACGAAGGACAGGTTGTACTCCTGGACTGACCTCTCACCATGTCTCGAAGCCAGGAACTCCTCTCTCTTCTTGTCCATCAAGCCACTCGGGATATGCGCTGCTCTAAAGTCTCTGACGAAGTCCTCCCAAGTGATCACAGCATCGCCTCTGTTGGCCTTGTAGGTAGTGTACTAGCTGCCTGCTGCACCTTGAAGCTGGAAGGAGGCGAAGGTGACGTAGTCGACCGGCCTGACGATGTTCGCGCTGAAGTGCTTCTTGATCTCTACCAGCCAATCATCCGCCTCCAGCGGGTCTCGTGCCTATGAGAACCTGGAGGGGTTGATAGCGAGGAACTGCTGCAAGGTCGTGTGTTGTGGTCGATCGTTCCTCTGGGCGGCCTGGTTCTGGAGCATCTACAAGATCGCAGTCGTGCCCTGAGCCACTGCGGCCACAGCCTCCCCAAGGATAGGATTCTCCGGCGGCGGCATGTTCCCTCTCGGCATCCTGTATACAGGAACACTTATGAGAACATGGCAGAAAAAATTGATGAAACCAGAAGATAAAACAATATTGACAACAAAACTTCCTCACGAGGTATGAGGAAGCCGAAAGCTGAATATCCACCAAGGTTAACCCAGAAAGTCCGAAAGCTAGGTGCTACTGGAATCCCCAAACCGAGATCATCTGAATCCAAGATAATAATCTGCTAGCGAGCACACAACAATATATACGAGTGGTTGAAGACCTAAACGTTGAGACATCTGCCCTGAGTGGCCTGCCGAAGCGGTCTCCTATAGGGGGAGGAACCACATCCGGAGGATGCCAACCATCCCTGTATAGGAGTTTCACCTGAGGTACGCCGTAAGCGAGGTGGAGCTATCAAACCCAAGTGGCGTCTCAGTGTTCTCAACGTACGCCAACCCTTCTCCTCGCTAGCAAATAATTATAGAGAAATCGGAGTTCCATGTAAACGAGAACCTAGTTTTTGTTGAATAAGATGAGTTGCAGAGAGAAAACATCGTTTCACTTCCTCACGGAAAAGGGGGTGGGAGGGTGGGGTAAGAAGAAAAAGAAAGAGTTCCTACTCTCCGATTTTTCCTTAGTAACTACAAAATAGTTTCTAGACTCGACTTCGGCCAGTAAGGGGTCCTACAGTCAGTCTTGCTCTGATACCAAGTTGTAAGGCCTGCGATGCGGTACCATCTCGAGTTAGACGCTTTCGCATCCGACTTGAGATGGGAGCGCATAACTAGCCACCGGCGCACGAAACTCGTACTCGTTTCGCTGCCAGATTCTCGACAACTGGTAATAAGTGCATGAACATAAGCTAAGACATAAATATATAGATCCACGACATACAGTTGCCAATGGTATTAACATCATTCAGAGACCTCATGGTCCAACAGTACATCACATCATCGTCTCAAATACACACACGTTCGAGTACGGACAAGATGCAAATTGCCCTAGAGAGGGCTACACATAAAGATGTCGTCCACCCACGGATCATCGAAACCCAACTGTAGGTCTACTGCACGAAGTCATTGTCGTCCTCCTCCTCCGATGGAACCTCCACAAAGTACTTGCCCGTGCTCGTGTCAATGTTGTAGTCTAAAGGTCCAATCGTTTGTACATAACGTGAAAGAAAGACGCAAGGGGTGAGTATATATCAATACAGTATAACTAACTTCTCACGGTAAGGAAAGGATAGTGGTTGAGGTTGCAGTCGCACTAGCATATATGAGGTGGCTAACGATCTAATTAGAGTAAGGAAAGATCCAAGAATCCTTTGATGATCGCATCAATAAGGCTCTATTTCACCTACTTACGTCAAACATAACACAACCTTGTCCCCTCTTTGTCGCTCTGGACGATGAAGAGCAATCAAGGCTACTCACACATTGGCAATTTTAAAGCATGATTAAGTTGATGTTATTCTATGAACAAGGAGTAGGTATCAAGTCGTCCATAACCGCGGACACGGCTTTTCGAAAAGATTTAACCCTGCAGGGGTGTACCAACTGCCCATCATAGACTTCGCATGTACGCCCGGTTTCCACTTGGCTGGGTAAACGCCTGAAACTCCGGAACGTCAGAGTCCCTCTAACTAACATCGCACAATTCCGAGTGGCCCCCGGGGAGTTGATGCCCAACCCAAGAACAGGCCACGCTCTCGGATCGGACTCTTCATGACGTAGGTCGGATTACCGGTAAATTCTCACATGAGGTCGGGTCCTAGCTGATCAGGTGGACCAACAAGGGAACCATGCCCCCGCTGGCCCGGTTTGTTTTGAAAACTGTTGGGGTACCAACCAAGCACACACACGGATGCAAATAGTAAATCAGCTCGGTCCACCACTAGAACTTTTTTAAGCTAGGTAGGTAAGACAAGAGGACCCCATAGAATCCCACACACGATTAGGCACGCTCATCAAGAAACACAATACTCGAAACTCGGGACTTAGGTGAGTCAAATGGAACAAAACACCTGGCGGGAACAACCCGGTCTCCCATCCTTCGTCAAATATAAGTTAACATCATATTAATAAACATCAACCAGTTTCTGATAATAGCATGATATTCCACCAAGCAGCAATGGGTATAAGCAGCAGGTAAGGGCCTACACATACTAAGCAATGGTTAAGCAAGCAAGGTACATAGCCAAACAAGGTTTTGCTAGGATGTGGGGGCATGGCTGTTTGGGTTTAATTGAGAGGCACAAGTATATGGTGGTAGGATCAAACAATCGTTCTAAATACAACTAGGCAAGCGAGGTGAAAGCTATAAGGAATTATATATAAACCCCCTTGCTTGGGTAAGTAATCGACGGAGAAGACGTAGCAGGGTCCTCGGGCTCGGTGTCGGACAGCTCCACGTAAGTCTCCTCGGCAAGCTCAGGCTCTAACGTACGGTACCGGCAAAGAGAAACACCACAAATAAGCTAGCATCGCGATCAAAGATGCACAAGCATGATTGCATGTTCAAGTTTAAGGCATGGTGTGACCCTAGCTAGTCAAGTTTAAATGAAGATCGTGACGGTACGTCAACGATGCTCCATATGCAAAATTTAATGGTCTTGGTCATGACCTTAAGTTTAGGTGCAAATGACATGGATTACATGACATGGAATAAGCATAGGAATAAAAGAGTGCATAACAACGTTAAAGTACACTGTCAATTCTGGAGACGGAAAAGTGTCGACGAAAGTTGACACCGGATAAGTTTCAAAAGAAGGAACGGAGAAAAGCCACTCCCATATAACAATATGTTGGAGGCTGCCTTCAATGAATCAAGATGATTGACTAAAGACATGGTGCATGATCAACAGATACGTGAAAGAAAACAAAAGGACAAGACATGCACAAACTTGGAGTTTGCAAAGATGAGCCACATCAAAGCAATGGGTTTGTTCATATGAAAATATGAACACCATCAATTTCTACCCCTCACCTTGTTGTTCTAGGCAGAAGTGCTAGGCTCACATGAAAAACATATGCAAAAGAAAGGAATTCAAAGGGGCAAAAGAAAAGAAAAAGAAAAGAATGGAGCACAAGTGTTATGTACACCCCATCCATTTTGTGTTGCCAAAAACAAAAAATGGAGGGCTCCATTAAATTCCTTGCCTTTTTCTACCCCAGAAACATGCATAACATGTAGCACATTGAGCTAGCATTTGAAAGTTTAAAAATTTCTAAGGTTTGGAATTCTGAAACAAATTGGAAAAGGAAAAGGAACAAAACAGAGGGAAACCCCTCTTGGGCTGGCTAGGCTGGTGCTGGCCCAAGTCCTCGCGGGGTTGCCTAGGTGGCGCCCACGGGCAAAATGGTATCTGGGCTGAGCCCAATTCCTGGTGTTGCACTGGAAAAGAGCAAAAAAAGGGGGGCTCCTTGCGCCGCCTGGGAATTGAACCCATGACCTCTCGGTCAAGAGGCAACGCTCGAACCAGTTGAGCTACATGAATCTCTTACGAGGAAAGCAAAACGACCGAGATAAGAAGGCACCACGCGGGATAACTGAAGAAAGTGCAAACTTTGCACTGACGAAACTGAACTTGGCAACGGGCAGCGACAAGTGTCACGACACAACACCTGAAGCAAGCACTTAGAGCGAAGCGACACACGGACAAGCGGCAGGAGATTCATGAGGAGCACCTTCGTGCACGGGCTGCGGCCCAGGAGACGGCCCAGCCACCCAAGGTCGCGACCAACGCCGCGACGCTGCTGAATAGTACTGTCGTTGCCGTCTGAGGGAGGGCATTGAGTTGTAAACTGGATCTGAACCCACACGGGCGTCTCTCTCTTCCTCCTCTTGGACGAACTCAATTCGTCCCTTCACCTCAATCCCAGCGAGACGCTGTGGAACCTGTACCTAATTCGTGATTTGGGTGATAAATTGTTGAGCTAGTGTGACATCTGGTATCTAGAGCCATCACCTGGGGCTTCACTTCGAGCGGAATTTTGGTTTCTTCTAGTTGGTGGCGGATCGAGGTTAGGTTGTTGGTGGTTGGGCTTGCCCGTGAAATCCCACCCTCGTTCTTCCCTCACGGCGGTGGAGTCGGTGCCTCGAGACCAGCGGGTACCGCGACGGCGTTGTGGCGGCGGTGGAATATTCGGGTATAGATCAGGCGACGCTTGAGCGGTTGATCACAGTCCCCTCTGTGATTTGTGAAATCCTGGCTCAAGGGCTCGATCCGTGTACCATAGGAGGAGGATCTCGGAGGCGGCGGCAGGCCATAACCCCTAAGGCACCGGTGTGGAGTGAGTGTGACGCACTCACGATGGAGAAGGTGCAGTCAGACCTGACTACACTGAAGAAACAAGGGGATGAACTTCAGAAGCAGGGTGCGGACACAACGGTGACACTTCGGTCCATCAATGAAACTCTCAAAGGGCTGCGGGCATGGGTGCCTCATGTAGACACCGCTCTCAAGGAACTGCAGCGTTCGATGGCTGATGTGGGTGCACGGGTGACGGCACTGGAGGGCGAGCGAGTTAACCTGCTGGAGGAACAGACACCAGTGGCAGGAGAGGAAGCACATGTGGGTCAGGATACTCGAACATCCTTGTTGGGAGTACCAGGGGCTGGCAAGGAAAAGAAGGACTTCCGCCACACACCTGTGAGGTTTGAATTCGGCGAATATTCAGGCGGTCAGTCAGATGGGGGTCATTTTGACAGTGCACACCATGAGAACAGGTATACTTCCCACAGAACTCGACCACCAAAAATAGAATTTCCCAGGTTCGATGGTGAGAACCCATGATGGTGGAAGGCTGTGTGCGAAAAGTATTTTGCATTGTACGATGTTGAGCATTCATGTTGGGCAAGCTTTGCCACTATGCATTTTGTGGGAAATGCTGCTCTCTGGCTGCAAACATACGAGGCAAAGCATGATGTGGACAACTGGGAAGAGTTGTGTGTTGCGGTGCATTCTAAATTCGGGCGAGATCGACACCATCGCCACCTGGAAGCACTAGAACGTTGCAAACAAACTGATAGTGTGGCTCAATATTATCATCGATTTGAAGAGCTACGCCACAAGGTGTTGGTGCATAACAAGCACTATGATGAAGCATTCTTCGTGACCAAATTTCTCGGCGGGCTCAGGAAGGATATTCAACGCGCAATTCGACTACACAAACCTCGTATAGTCGATTCAGCACTATCATTGGCAGAAACCCAGGAAGAAATGATGGATGATTGCAAGTCTTATAGTGCCTCACGCTACAAACATGAGCATCGCAACAATGCGTCACATGAAAACTTCAGTGGGAAGGGAATTCTGGGAAGTGCCCCCGACGAGAGGAAGAAACATGATGAGACAAGAGGGGAAAAACCTCCCTGGGAAGAGCGATTTCAATCTTTGAAAGCTCGGCGTCGGGAGAGAGGCGAATGTTTCAAATGTGGTGAGAAATTCATGCCCGGACACAAGTGCAACAAGCAGGGTCCAATCAGTATGATTGAGGAATTGTATGAGGTGTTCCAAGTGCAAAGCTCGGATGGGGAGGTTGACAAAGCAACAGAAGGTAGCAGTGATGAGTCACTGATGCAGATCTCACAGTGCGCTCTAGCAGGGACAACAAACAAGAAGTTCATACGACTTCAAGGCTTTGTGAACGGAAAGTAAGTGCTCTTATTGGTGGACTCTGGAAGCTGTGGCAGCTTCATTAGCAGTGATACCGTCCAAAGGCTTGGGCTAACTACTGTGGATGTTCCACCCGTGACGGTGACGGTTGCTAATGGCAGTAAAACCACCGTGGCTGTGGCAACCCACGCAGTGGAGTGGGAGTGTCAAAACAACAAGTTTTCAACCACATTTAGGGTATTCAATTTGCCTTGTTATGACATGATACTAGGGATGGATTGGTTAGACACCTTCAGCCCAATGTGGGTAGATTGGCGCAAAAAGATAATGCGATTCCGTATCCATGGAACACGCATTACAATAAAAGGGGTGAAGGATCGGGTGTCTCAGTGTGATGAATTCACCGCCAGTGAACTGCAACAACTAGCATCACAACACGGTGTTGTCCATGTGGTGCAATTGGCTCAGTCATCTACTCATCAGACCGAGAACGCCATTCCTCCGGAGTTGGATACGCTGCTACAGGAAAATGCAAGTTGTTTTCAGATGCCATCCGAATTGCCTTCTCACCGCCCTTATGATCATCGTATCACACTGATGCCCGGAGTCCAGCCAGTCAACGTCAAGCCTTATCGGTACTCACCGCAACAAAAAGATGAGATCGAACGACAAATTCATGCCATGCTGGAACAAGGTATTATCAAGGCGAGTCAGAGTCCGTTTGCCTCGCCAGTCCTCTTGGTCAAGAAAAAAGATGGAACATGGCGATTTTGCGTTGATTATCGCCATCTCAATGCATTCACGGTGAAAGATCGCTATCCCATGCCCATAGTGGATGAATTGTTAGACGAGTTAGCAGGAGCAACTTACTTCACCAAACTGGACTTGCGATCTGGTTACCACCAAATTCGAATGGTGGAAAGTGATGAATGCAAAACGGCCTTCAAAACACACAATGGACACTAGAATTCCGGGTGATACCGTTTGGACTGACATGTGCGCCTGCGACATTCCAAGCTACCATGAACACCATTCTAGCACATGCCATTCGTAAGTATGTGTTGGTTTTCGTGGATGATGTGTTGATCTATAGCAAGACACTTGCCGAGCATTTGGACCACTTGGCGGCCGTGTTTCAAGTGCTGCAACAACACAAGTTGTACCTCAACCGTAGGAAATGCTCTTTTGCACAAACCTCCCTAGAGTACCTCGGGCACATTATCACAACGGGTGGGGTGGCCACAGACCCGACCAAGATTACAGCGGTACAAAATTGGCCTCGACCAACATCAGTGAAGCATCTCCGTGGATTCCTTGGCCTAGCAGGGTACTACCGGAAGTTCATTCACCAATACAGAGTAGTATGCAGACCATTGACAGACATGCTTAAGAAAAACACTCCATTTGTTTGGTCGCGAATAGTGGAGGATGCCTTTCAGGCATTGAAAACTGCTCTTATCAATGCTCCTGTTCTGGCACTTCCAGATTTCAGCACGGACTTTGTGCTGGAAGCGGATGCTTGTGCAACGGGAGTGGGAGCCGTCTTAATGCAGCAAGGACACCCGGTGGCCTTCCTAAGAAAAGCATTGGGGCCAAAGAATTGTACCCTGTCCATCTACGACAAGGAGTGTCTCGCCATCTTGCTAGCGGTCGATAAATGGAAGACCTACCTGCAACATCGACCATTCACCATATACACTGACCAACGTGCCCTTATTCACTTGGGTGACCACAAGTTCAACACTGTAATCCAACAAAAGGCTTTCTTCAAATTGCTAGGTTTGCAATACAAGATAGTCTACAAGAAGGGGTGCACCAACAAGGCCGCTGATGCCTTATCACGCCGACTACACACTCCTGGAGTATTTGCTGTGTCTGCAGTTCAGCCGCACTGGTTGGAAACTATGATTGAAGGTTATGCTGCTGATCCACAATCCAAGCGGTTGCTGACAGAGTTGAGTGTCCGGGCAGAGAATGACAACGGGTTCTCGTTACTGGATGGGGTGATTCGCCACCGGGGTAGAGTATGGCTGGGCAGTAATGAAGAAGCGCACAAGGTCGTACTAGCTTCTTTGCACAACAGTGGTCTGGGAGGACACTCAGGCACACTGGCAACTTATCAGAAAATTAAGAAGCTTTTCTCTTGGCCAAAAATGAAGCATGTGATCTATGAGTTTGTTCGCCAATGCAAGATCTGTCCACAAGCCAAAAGTGAGCACGTTCGGATGCCAGGCAAGTTGCAGTCGTTGCCTATTCCCCCTAGAGCTTGGCACACAGTGGGGTTAGACTTCATTGAAGGACTGCCATTGTCAGGAAAATTTGACACCATACTAGTGGTCATCGACAAGTTTACTAAATTTGGACACTTCATTCCCCTGCGCCATCCCTTCACAGCGGCAACAGTGGCACAACTTTTCCTTGACAATATTTATCGCCTCCATGGAATGCCCAAGGTGTTGATCTCAGACCGAGACAAGGTGTTCATTAGCAACTTCTGGCAAAATCTATTTAAACTGGCTGACACTACACTGAACTTGAGCTCATCGTATCACCCCCAAACCGACGGGCAAACGGAGAGGCTTAACCAATGCCTGGAAACATACCTGCGTTGCCTGGTTCATGCTCGGCCAAACAAGTGGGTTAATTGGATGCCACAGGCGGAATTTTGGTACAACACGACATTCCACTCATCGCTTGGGCGCTCTCCGTTTGAAGTCTTGTATGGGCGCCAACCAAGGCACTTTGGACTACATGACTCAACAGCCAATGGCCCTCTCGAGCTGGACAGTTGGCTGCAAGCAAGAGCAGCAATGGTACCGGTCATCAAACACCACCTGGATCGTGCTCAAAAGCGAATGCGGAGCCAAGCGGACAAGAAACGGATGGAGCGTCATTTTTCAGTGGGTGACTGGGTATACTTGCGCTTGCAACCATCCGTCCAGACATCGATCGCTCCTAGATCATCGCCCAAGCTGCGGTTCAAATTCTTTGGACCCTATGAGATACTGAAAAATGTGGGCAACGTGTCCTACAAACTGCAGTTGCCAGAATCATCACGCATCCATCCGGTGGTGCATGTTTCCCAGCTCAAAAAAGCTATTTTCCCAGGCGACTCTGTAAGTTCTGAACTTCCTGTTGCCATGATCTCTACTAACGAACTCTTGCAGCCGATCAACATATGTGGTGAGTGTGTTTATCCGCCGTGGGAAGAAGCAGGTGCCCCAGCTACTGATTCAGTGGGCTGGAATGCCTACAACCTGCCGCACATGGGAGCACCTATACAGCGTCGTCAATCAGTTCCCGGCTGCACCAGCTTGGGGCCAAGCTGGCACTCCAGGAGGGGGTAATGTCACGACACAACACCTGAAGCAAGCACTTAGAGCGAAGCGACGCATGGACAAGCGGTAGGAGATTCGTGAGGAGCACCTTCGTGCACGGGCTGCGGCCCAGGAGACGGCCCAGCCACCCAAGGCCGCGACCAACGCCGCGACGCTGCTGACTAGTACTGTCGTTGCCGTCTGAGGGAGGGCATTGAGTTGTAAACTGGATCTGAAACCACACGGGTGTCTCTCTCTTCCTCCTCTTGGACGAACTCAATTGTCCCTTCACCTCAATCCCAGCGAGACGTTGTGGAACCTGTAACTAATTTGTGATTTGGGTGATAAATCGTTGAGCTAGCGTGACAACAAGGGCCACTTCCGGCGACGATTGAGTAGGCCGTGCTGCTCCGGCGAGTCAATGGAGAGATGTCGAGCGCGGATGGGACCTCAAGGGTTTCATTTTTGACAAGAACTCGCTCGGGCGTCTCAAAGACGACATCGAAACCTCGTTGGAAAGTCTCAGCGGCATCTACACGGGTCCCTGGCGAAACTGAAGCTTCAGGTTGTCAGGGCGCAGGGGACGACCTTTCGGCGCGTAGTCTCGGCTACGGGCAACCGGCGACTCACCGACGCAGCTCTACCTCTAGCCGCGACTGCCGCGAATCCGTTTTGCATAGACCCCAAAGGCGGCTGCTTCTCCTCGCCGGAAAAATCACGGCGGCGAACACTTCTAACTACGACAGAGAAAAGGCGCAGGCCATGGCTCACAGCTTGCACGGCCCTGGACGCGCTCCGCTCGCGTGCTGCAACATAGCGCACGCGCAGTGCAACACCCTCTCGCCGGCAACGCGCATGGGACAGACACGTCCACGCGCGGGCACGCACGACGCGGAGACTCGACTACGACTACGCGGACTCGGGCAAGGACATCAGAAGCTCACCTAGGGGAGGTTGGGGACGAGATCACGTGCAACTTCGATGTCGCAGGCTTGATTGGAGTGGAGGTAGTCGACATCCTCGACGACGGAGACGAAGACGACCCGCGGCGTCGGAAGCAGGCACCGCGCCACTCCTCGGCTCCTACGGCGAGGCTACGGGCCGGGGAAAGATGAAGACGATGGGGACGAGGACCTCCACGAGCTCCTGGTCGAGTCGGCAGCAGGCGACGGCGAATTTGAGCTCTACACGACAGCGGCCATGGCGGGAACAATGGCTTGGGGTCGGAGGAAACGCCGGCGGCGGCAAAAAAATTAAGGAAGGGAACACGGACCTAGGGTTCCAGGAGGAGCCCTGGTGGCTTTATAGGGGGAAGGAGAGGCTCCTGGGGTGGCCACGTCGATGTGAGCCGGAGCTCTCCCCGCCGGCGTCACCCACGTGAGGAGAAGGGAGATAAACAGGACACGCGCCCTCTTTCGTAGCCGCTGGATCGAGATCAAACGGATGAGAACGCCCCCGTGTACCTCTTCGCCAGGCTGGGCTACGACCTTCTCGGGCAGGCCCAACTGGGCTGGGCCTACTGCCTCCTCTCTCCAGAAAAGAAAAACCTCGGAGGCTTTTCTAATAAAATAAAACAGCCATCTCTTGGGAGTTTTTAGAGCAAAAGAAAAAGGGGGTAAACATAGTAAAATATGTTTTGAGCTCCTGGGATTATTTGTGATTTTACAAAATTGGTTTGAACCAATTTGGTGCAAGTAAAATATGGGCCACTAGAATTTCAATTCAAATGGATCTGCACTGCACCCATATTCTCCAGGGAGTGAAAAATACATGTAAAATCATAGACATGAGGGAAAACTCCAAATATTTGGCTAAGCAAAGTTTGGAGCTTAGGGGAGCACACATGCAAATGGAATAAATGCCCAAACACCTCTCTTTGATCACAAAGATTGATTTGAATTCAAATTCAAATGAGCTCCAACATGGATGGCATTACAGATCACCACATCATATTACATCATCTTGCATATGGACAAGTTTCATAGCCATTGGACAAAGTAAAATTACAACATGAATAGTAATCTCACTAATGGGTTGTTACAGTAGTCATATGATGTTGAAGTAATATGTGTTGGTTTGATATTTAAGTTGTGGTGTCATTTCTTCTAGTGGTGCTATGTGAACGTCGACTACATAGCACTTCACCTTTTAAGGGCCTAGGGGAAGTCATTGTGTATAAAGAATGCTTATGATGGGTTGCTGGAGTGACATAAATCTGAACCCCGGTTTATGTATTTTTGCACAAGGGAGTGTAGGATCCTAGAGTTTACAACTACAGTTAGGTTTACCTTAATTTCTCTCTTATATTTGCGGATGCTTGCAAGAGGTTTAACTGTAAGAGTGCACTTGTCTTAGTCTAGGCGGTGTGTTAGCATAGGTTCACCCACACAACTCATCAAAACAATAGATACAATAGACAGAATATGGTGAAAGTAACTTGACTATCTCTCCCGTCTGTCCTTAGGAGCACTTTAGTCTTTATAAGTAAAACCTTTCGGCTTATCCTTTGTGTTCAAAAATATTGGGCCACTTGTTGCACCATTTTATCTTCTGCTTTATTTTCCTTCTATTTACCTGTCAACTATTACAAAAACCCATAAATTTTTTACCTTTCAATGCTTGCAATTATTCTTTACTCAAAATCACTTGCCTCTACCTTCTGCTCCTCATTGGGACTGACACTTATAGTTACTGAAAAAGCTACGATAGATCTACACTTGTGGGTCATCAACCGTAAATCTCCAAACGGAGGTGATTTAACCCTTTTGCTTGTTACTTTTAGTAAGTCTTTTGATATTCTTGTTAAGAGGTGCATGAACTTCCTCTTCATAGTCGGATTTAGTAGAAACATGCTCTTTTCTAGGAGCATCAACATCACTCCCATTATAGGAAAGATGAAAAGACAACACGACTAAAGGGTTTGTATGTATGAACTCTAAAACTCCGTTTCATCTAGTCTCCTCAATAATTATTTTAATTTCACCAAAGAGATAGAGTTCCTCCTCCTCCTCTCTATACAGGTTCAGACCCACGAACCTACGAAAGAAAAAAAGCCTAGTTATAGAAGACGCCGAACCTCAAGGCTACATTTGGCAACAACGTATAATTTTTAAGTTCTTATAGAATACCATAGTCTTTTTAAACCATTATTTTACATACTTAGATGCGATTGACATCAACAAAAAACTAAAGTTTTATAAATTGTAGTATCTAAAAAACTATAACTTTTTGGTTGTATCTGTTTTTTGACCTATTTTTTTAACAGAAGGTAGACCAAGGAAGTGATAATCTCATGCACAATGACGGAAGGCAGTGGCATTAGCGGCAGGCAACACATCTTCGCGTAACAAACACCTCTGTAGTTTTGATAAAACTATTACAAAAGCATGATTTTACAAAACTGTAGTATTTCTCCCACGCGTTGAAAAACTGTGGTTTTGAATAACATGTTTTTTTTGAAAACTTTGCTGCTTGTAGAGAGATTGCACACCCCAATAGGGTGGCTTGTCATGTATATATATAAGAGCAAACAGATTACAAGCCTTGGTATACAAGGAACCTACAAGCCTTGGTATACAAGAAATCTATATACGTACATATATCTCAACACCCCCCCCCCCCCCCGCAGTCGAAGGGTCGGCAGTGACACATAGACTGGAGCGAAACTCAGAAAAAGCCGTAGTCGATAAGCCCTTCGTCATGATGTCCGCAAATTGTTGAGAAGTTGGTACGTGAAGGACTCGAACGTGACCGAGGGCAACCTGCTCGCGAACGAAGTGGATGTCCAGCTCCACATGCTTGGTGCGCCGATGATGAACGGGGTTGGCGGAGAGATAGACAGCGGAGAGGTTGTCACAGAAGACAACAGTTGCCTTATCGATGGGACAGGAGAGCTCAGAGAGGAGCTAACGTAGCCAGGTGCACTCAGCCATGGCACGATACTCGGCCTCAGCACTGGACCGCGAGACGATCGGTTGTCGCTTGGACGACCAGGAGATGAGTGACGAGCCGAGGTAGATGCAATAGCCCGAGGTAGAGCGTCGAGTGTCCGGGCAGCCTGCCCAATCCGCGTCCGAGTAGGCGACAATATCCGTAGACGGCGAGGCGGTGATGGTGAGTCCGAGATCCATCGTACCACGAATGTAGCGAAGAATCCGCTTAACAGCGGACCAATGGGCATCACGTGGAGCATGCATGTGAAGGCACACCTACTGTACGGCGTACTGGAGCTCCGGCCGAGTGAGCGTCAAGTACTGAAGTGCACCGACGATGGAGCGATAGAGAGACGCGTCCGAAGCCGGCGAGCCATCGGTGGCAGAGAGCTTGGCCTTCGTGTCGACAGGAGTGGGCGCGGGGTGGCAGTTAAGCATCCCCGCACGCTCGAGAACATCATGGGCATACTTCCGCTGATGAAGAAAGAACCCGTCCGCTCGGCGTACAATCTCGAGGCCGACGAAGTAATGGAGCGGACCAAGGTCCTTGATGGCGAACTCAGCGCGAAGACGGTCGGTGATCTGTCGAAGAAGATCCACAATGCTGGCTGTCAAGATGATGTCATCGACGTAGAGCAGCAAGTATGCAGTGTGAGAGCCCTGGCGAAGGACAAACAGCGAGGCGTCGGAGCGTGTGGCGCAGAAGCCGAGCTGATGAAGAAACGACACAATACGCTGGTACCAGGCGCGCGGTGCTTGCTTCAACCCGTATAAGGAGCGGGAGAGCAGGCACACGTGGTCGGGGTGCTCGTCGTCAACAAACCCGGTGGGCTGTTGGCAGTACACCTGCTCTGAGAGATGGCCATGGAGGAAGGCGTTGGATACGTCCATCTGATGTACCGGCCAGGCGCGAGAGACTGCGAGGTGCAGAACTGTCCGAATCGTGCCCGGCTTGACAACCGGAACAAACGTGTCGGTGAAGTCGACGCCGGCGCGTTGACGAAAGCCGCGGACGACCCACCGCGCCTTGTACCACTCGAGGGTACCGTCGGGGCGTAGCTTCTGCTTGAAGACCCATTTGCCGGTGATGATGTTGGCGCGAGGGGGACGCGGGACGAGCGTCCAAGTCCGGTTCCGCTGTAGAGCATCAAACTCGTCCTTCATGGCCGCATACCACTGCGGATCACGAAGAGCGTGCCGAACGGAAGTGGGCACCGGCGAAGAAGCAGAAGCCGTACAAACGTACTCGTCGGCGGGGTAGCGGGTAGACGGCCGGTGCACGCCAGCACGGGCGCGGGTGATGACGGCGTCAGGTGGCGGCGCGAGAGGCGTCGCGGCCGTGGCCGAAGCCATGCTGGAGGCGCTGGAGGTCGGCGACGAAGCCGGTGACGGGGACGCCGAGGTGGAGGCCGGCGCGGCGGGCTCGGGGGAGCCAGCCGGAGAGGGCGACGTGGCAGCCGCGGGTGACCGCGGGGCCGCGCTAGAGGCCGGCGACGAAGCTGGCACCGAGCTGGAGGTCGGCGAGCTCAAGAATCCTGGCGTCGGCGAGCGCGCGGAGCCCTGCGTCCGTGTTGGAGAAGCCAGCGAGCTCGGGGAGCCCGGCGTCGGCGTCGGCGTCGGTGCAGCAGGAACCGGGGGTGCACGCAGGGCGCCGCTGGCGACCCGGGGACGGCCAGAGGCGGCGGCCACGACGTGCGAAGATGATGACGGCACATCGGCGGTCCTGTGAAGCTGCTGAAAAGGAAAGCTCATCTCGTCAAAATAAACGTGTCGTGATGTGAAAACCCGGTGAGACACCGGATCGTAGCAGCGATAGCCCTTCGTGTTTGGTGGGTAACCAAGAAAGATACAGGGCAAGGACCGCGGGGGCGAGCTTATGAGGAGTAGTGGCAGCAATTCTAGGGTAACACAAACAGCCGAAGACCCGGAGATCCTCATAGGATGGTGGTGTGCCAAAAAGTAGCTGATGTGGTGGATAGTTCCATCGAACACGGCAATGACGGATGTTGATAAGAAGAGTGGCTGTGGCGAGGGCATCAAGCCAGAAGCGCGGTGGAACATTAGAGTGAAATAGGAGAGTGCGAAGCATACGTTCGGCGCGACCATTTTGTTGCGAGGTGTATGGACAGGTGAGTCGGAAGGTGGTGCCACGGGATGCAAGGAGGGTACGGATGGCAAGATTGCCGAACTCCTTTCCGTTGTTTGTCTACAAAGCAAGAATGGGCCGCCCAAACTGTGTAGACACATAGGAGAAAAATGTGGTGAGTGTAGAGGAAGCATCAGATTTGCGACGAAGAGGAAAGGTCCAGACAAAATGGGAAAATCATCCAAAATCACGAGATAGTAAAGAAAACCAGAATTACTCGGAACAGGTGAGGTCCATACGTCAGTGTGAAGTAACTGAAACGGAAAAGAAGCAATGGTGGAAGATGAACTAAATGGAAGACCAACGTGCTTGCCTAGGCGGCATGCATGACAGGTGTGGTTCTCTGTTTTATCACAGGAGAAGGAGAATTCCCGCATGATTTGACGAAGTGCGGCGGAGCTCGGATGTCCAAGACGTGCGTGCCAAGTGTCCACACCAGCGGGGAGAGCGACCGGTCCAGCTGTGGAAGAGGATGATGGCTGGACGGGGTATAGACCGTCGGGGCTGTTACAACGATGCAAAATCATCCGAGTGCGAGCATCCTTCACAGAGAAACCAAATTTGTCAAATTCCACGGTTACAGGATTGTCACGGGTAAAGGAACGGACAGAGACTAGATTTTTAATGAGTTGAGGGGAAAATATAACATTATTAAGAGACAAGGGTGTGGAGGAAGAAGGAAAGGGGTGAAACCAACATATGTAATGGGGAGAGAGGAACCATTACCGACGATGATGCGGGAAGTGGTGGCAGTGGGGTAGAAAGATGACAAGTTACCGCAATAGGACGCCATGTGAGTGGTCGCACCGGTGTCCAAGGTCCAGCCACCTCCGGCGTCGTACGGGCTGAAAGGTGGGGGAGTCTGAAGCGCCGTCGACATGACGAGCAGGCGGCGACGACTGGGGTGGCGCGTCGCGGGGGGAAGTAGATCGCGGCGCGGCTTGGAACGAGCCGCAGCGGCACGATGGGTTGGCGACGACTTGGAAGGAGCGGCGGCGGCCGGGAGGAGCGGCGGACGGCGGCTCAGGAAGAGCGACGGCCGCGACGGCTCGGGAGGTTCAGGGATTAGGCGACGGCGACAGATGACAGCAGCGGCCAAGTTGAATGGATGGATGAATGATTTGGTTAGCTGCTGGATGGATGCGCTGCAGCTGCGTGCACCAGCTGGATGGATGGATTGCCTGCTGGATGGATGCGCAGCTGCTGAGAGGTAAGCTGCGTGCACCGGCTGGATGGAGCGGCGGCGGCGGCCTGGGGCGGAAGCAAATTAGGGTTAGAATTTTAAGGCGAATGATACCATGTAGAGAGATTGCACATCCCAATAGGGTGGCTTGTCATGTATATATATAGAGGCAAACAGATTACAAGCTTTGGTATAAAAAAACCTACAAGCCTTGGTATACAAGAAATCTATATATGTACGTATATCTCAACACTGCCAAACTTAAACTTGCAAGTCTGCGAGATAATTGCATCTATAGTCCCTGTAGTCGGGGGCTAGGTCCGTTTCAGTCCCGGTGGTTGAAAAGTGCTCCAATACGATCCTCATCCATGGTTCTACGGTCTGATACGATCCTTGTACATGGTGTAGCAGTCCTGAAAATACACTGACTATACATACCGTCGTAGTACTCTATAGAAAGGGAATATTCCGACCGAATATGCTATCGGTCCCACTCGTCAGACGCTATTATGCAAAACGGTCCTGCCCATTATTCAGACACACTTATTGCCCTCTCTCTCTGTCTTAATCCCAATCCCAATCCCGTGGCGACTAGCGGCGACTAGCGCAACGGCGGCGCGCTTGGCGGCGGCGGTAGATGTTCCCGGCGTAGTGTAGGCAAGGAGGCGGGAGGGATTAGAGCAGAGGTGTGGCGGATCAGGCGGCGCCTCCCAACTGTCGACGTCCATGGAGGCCCTTCGACGGCGCGGTGACGGCGAGCCACCTCCGGCGTACGATAAGAATTTCAGGCCGCTTGACATTAGGGTTTTTAGGGTAGCTTGATGGATAATAGCTTGATGTAGAGTAGCTTGATGGATAATAGTTTCGTTTAGATGCAGGAAATTTAGGGGCACACATTTATGTTCCATTTTTCTACATTTGCAACTGCTGACAGTGGGTACTTCACAGTTGAGATAATCCATGATGGATTTTTCGCTGGTAGTGGTAATAATAGGTGCTACTTGGATGGCAAAAAAGTATATTATGATTACTGTCACTTTGAGTTAGCCCACTACAAAATATTCGTGGAGATTGTTGAGCACCTGAGATACGAGAAGGAGGGAAGGATAAGTATGTATTGGTTGCCTCCTGGTTGCCAATTGAATGAAGATGGAGCAGTACTATTGGCCAAAGATGCAGACATGGATAGGCTTTATGTGATGGTGAAAAGAGGTTACAGAAATCATATGATTTTTCTGGATCATTTGGACAGCCACCTTGCAGGAGGAGGAGCAGAGTGAGATGATGTAGTTGCTAATCCAGTAGCTAATTTACCTCCAGTTATCAGTCCTAGAAAGATGAAAGCAATGAAAACTGAGGTGGCTGGACAGAGTATGAGCTGTATGAGCATGGTTTCTATGACTTGCAGTGCTGTTGATGAGAGCAATGAAATTGAGAGCAAAGAAATTGAGAGCAATAGATTGTTGCAAAGGTCTGTTGAATCTCATGTGAAGTTGAGGCCTATAAAACAAAAGTCAGATGACAGTACAGAAGGGTGTAGTGAAACTGAATCTTCAGATAGTGATTACATACCTGATGATTTGGTGGACAGTGACTATGACCTGGAGGATGGTGATGATGATTTGCTGCAAGAACAATTAAAGCCTATGGCAGACAAGAAAGGGAAGAGAGTTGTTGAAAATGCTAACTCTGAAGATGAGACATTAGAAGCTCCAGATTCTGAGGAAGATGAGATGAAATTCAAGTTCAAAACATTTAGAGCAGCAGATATGCATGATCCAAAGTTCCATGTTGGATAGTTGTTCTCATCAGTGGAGCTTTTGAGGAGGGCCATTAGAGAGTACAGTCGCAAGGAGAGGGTGAATATAAAATTTCCAAAGAATGATAAAATCAGGCTTGCTGCAAAGTGTGAGAAGGATTGCCCCTGGTATCTATATGCTTCTTGGGACAATAGGACAAATTCAATAATGGTGAAAACACATAATGGACAACACAATTGTGAGAAGAAATGACAAGTTACAGCATTCACTTCTAGGTACATAGCTAACAAATATGTGGACAAAATTAGAGCTTGTGAGAAGTTAACATTGAAGGGATTAGCAGCTTTTATCCAAGAGGACTGGAACATGACCATTAAGAGGGGGAAACTTGGAAGATCTAGGAAGATGGCTTATGATATTATCTATGGTGATGAGATTGCACAATATAACATGTTGTGGGACTATGCAAATGAGTTGAGGAGATCAAATCCTGGGAGTACATTTTTTGTTGAACTTTCTGATGAAGGGCAGTTCCAGAAATGCTACTTCTCATTTGATGCTTGCAAGAGAGGTTTTTTGGCTGCATGTAGGCCAATAATATTTCTAGATGGATGTCACTTGAAGACCCAGTATGGAGGTGTGTTGTTAAGTGCTGTAGGAATGGATCCAAATGACTGTATATTTCCAGTGGCTCATGCAGTGGTGCAGTGTGAGGACACAAAAGCTTGGAGGTGGTTTCTGACAGCACTGAAAAAGGATTTAGGGATTCATAATACACAGTTGTGGACAATCATGTCTGACAAACAAAAGGTAAGTAAACAGGAATCTGAATTGTCAATTTGTCTATTTGTGTAATTGTCAGACTAATCTAATAAATAATCTTATTGCCTATTTGCAGGGTTTAATTAAGGTTGTCAGAGAATTGTCCAGTGATTCACCACATAGATTTTGTGTGAGACATTTGTAGCAGAATTTCAACAAAAACTTTAAAGGTGAGGCCTTGAAGAACCAACTATGGAAATGTGCTAGAAGTACTACTGAGGGCAGGTTCAGGCAAAACATGAACCAAATGTTAGTTCTTAGCAAAGAAGCTCATGATTGGTTAGAAGAGTTGGCACCTCAAACTTGGGTTAGGGCCTACCAGAATGATTTCCCTAATTGTGATGTGTTGTTGAATAACAATTGTGAGGTGTTCAACAGATACATATTGGAAGCTAGGGAAATGCCCCTGATAAGCATGTGCCAAAGGATTAAGGGCCAGAATATGGGAAGAAATTATGGAAAACAACAAGAGCCATTGAAGTGGACTGGTAGTATATGTCCCAAGATAAGAAAGAAATTGGAAAAAAGTGTTGAATTTGCTAGAACTTGCCATGCTGCACCTGCTGGGAAAGGAATGTTTGTTGTGAATGACAGAGGTGTGGATTTTTGTATGAACACTAAACTGGAGAAGTGTAGCTGCAGAAGATGGGACCTATCAGGTATCCCATGTTCTCATGTTGTAGCTGCTTTAAGGTATGATAAAATCCCCCCTGAATCAAGGGTGAATTCCTGTTATTCCATTGAGACATACTGCAAGGCATATGAGCACATTATAATGTCTTGCAAAGATGTAAGTGAGTGGGAAAAAATGAGTGGAAGGCAAATAATTCCACCACCAATTCAGAGGAAGAAAGGAAGGAGAGCTAGAAATAGGAGGAAACAACCAGAAGAAAAACAGGGAAAGAGAGGTGTACAAATCAACAGGAAAGGAGGAGTCATTCACTGTGGGTACTGTGGTGCTCCAGGTCACACCATAAATGGTTGTATGGACTGGATATTAGGATTGGTACCAAAGAAACATGCACAAAGAAATAAAGTGAGAGCAGAGCCATAAATTTCCTCATCTAAAGATGAAGCAGAAGGCGCTCTCACTCAGGAGATAAACATGCAAACAGAGGGTATTAGTCAGCATGACCCACCAGTATATGAGCCAGAAATAATTGCCTCATTAACACAAGAAGTAAGTAATAATCATTGTGTTGATTTAATCATTGTGTTGATTTAATCATTGTGTTGTCTAAACCTGACCCTGAACCTGTTTGCTATTGCAGAGAGAAGAAAAACAAAGAGAAAATGTAGTGTGGGGTCCACTACCAGAAAATGCTTTCATTCTGCAGCAATCACAATCCCTACCACCTGTGTAGCTAACTACTGCAATAATCAAGGGAGATGTTCATAGAAAGAGAGAGGTAATTACACTGGCTAAATTAAGAGCTGCAGTAGAGAGAAGAGAAATAGCAGATCAAGAGAAGTATGATGCAACATTAGCTAAAATTAAAATGGAGGAAGACAAAATTAGGTTAGCTGCTGAGAAGAGGAAATTAGAACTTGAAGCAAAGAAAGTTGCTGCTGAGGAGAAAAAGAAAGCAGCACTTGAAGCAAAGAAAGTTGCTACTGAAAAAAGGAAAATGGCTAGTGAGGAGAAGAAGAAGAAGGCCCTAGAAGATAAGCTTGCCATGGCAGACAAAAGGAGAGCTGCACTTGAAGAGAAGTGAAGGCTTGCAGAATTGGCAAAACAAGAAAAGGAGCTACAGAAACAGAGGATTGCTGAGGAAAAGAGAATGGTAGCAAATACTTCATTCCAGCAGGAGGAATCAATGTTTCTGATACATCAAGCAGATGAGCAAGAGAGACTGTAAAGTTTTCTAGAAACACATGAGCAACAAAGGCTTTAAGCTTGGGAACACAATACCCAGCAAATGGGGCAAGCAAGAGCTGAGCAAGAATTACTAGAAAAGCAGAGGATTTTGGCAGAACTAGCTACTCAAGCAAGGCAAGTCAGGGAACAACTTGTACAACTGTGAAGAGAGGTATTGGCAGCTCATCAAGTCAGGCTACAACGGCTTTCAAGAAACCAAGGAAAGTGAGCATGTTTGATGAGTTCAGGGGAAAGTGAAATGGCATATGTGTGCTAAACCTTATGTTTTATGTAATAGTTGACTGCTAAAGCTTATGTTTTATGTAATAATGCACTGCAAAACCTATTCTGTTGTTATGTTCTGCTGTTATGTTACTAAAGGACCTATTCTGCAAATCTATTCTTTTTGTGATCATGTGACTGTAGTGGATACATATCACTGAAACTGAAACTGAAATAGAACACAAATGATCACTGGATACAACTGCAACTGAAACCCACACTAGTTAAATAGAAATGCAACTGGATAAATGTGATCATTGAAATGATCACTTTCCTGAAACACAACACTAACACAACCCACTACACCGCAGACCTGAAACTAACACTGCCATAACTGAAACTAACACTAACATCTTCAGAACTAACACTAACATCTTGATCTTCAGAACCTGAAACTGACACTCACATCTTGATCTTCAGAACCTGAAACTGACACTAACATCTCCATCTTCAGTCATCATCTGATGAAATGTTGATTGGGCTGGCATCTTCCTCCGCCTCCTCCTTGTCCTCCTCCTCTGATTCGTCGTCCTGGGCGGCCATGGCACGACGGTACTGCGTCGCGCGAGTGAACTCAGAGGATGTCGCGGCCCTGCGAGTGATGGCATCTGCTTGAGCTGTCTTCCTAGACGCCGCAAACACCGTTTCATCAAGCCCCCGCTGAGAAACGCGCACGCATTGCTCAGCCTCATACGTGAGGACAGAGGCAACAACGGCCGGCGCAGGCAGCCCACGAACCGCACTACCTGGCGGCTAGGAAAGGGCCGTCGGAGTACTCGTCGTCGTCTGGCGGCGCCTGGTTGGCCTCATTGCTAGTGTCCTCCTCCTCGAGCTCTCGGCGATTAGCCGACAGCTCGGACGCGGTGGGGTAAATGCTCGCGTCGGAGGAGTCCAACTTGTCGGAGCCGTCGGAGTCGTCGTTGGCCGCCACGGTTGCGCTCGCCGCCACGCCTCGGCTCACCGTGCGCCCTCCAGTCGACATCCACGAGGTGAACAGCTTGCGCACCATTGGAGCTAGCTACATGTGAAAATGGAGAGATGAGAGAACGAGGAGGACTGGTTCAGCAAACAGCGACGGGCCAATTTATAGCCACAAGGCTGGCTTGCGTGGGAAATGGAGCGAGGCGGGAACCACCTAGCGCGGGAAAGAATTGCGCGGGAGAACTGGATAAGGATCGCGCTCTCCTCTGCCCTGCCATTGCTGTGGGCAGACGCAACGTCACCCAAATTGCAGCATCGCTCTGTCCATTGGGTAGAGGAGGGAGACGACTCCCCTACTGTCGTCTAGATTTGTAGACATGAGTTGGTTCACAAAACAGAACACTAGCACCTATCCTAGTGGTTACAGTTAACAGCACCGCAATAGCACATCCCTGGTTCGAGTCCCAGAACTCACATTTTTTATTTGTTTTTGCACAATTTTTTGATCAAGGTTACCACAAACTGAATTTAAGTGTGAAAATTACCACAATCAAATCTTTTTTTTACATACATAGCTTCGGTTTAAGTGTCTATTTAAATGTCATAGATAACTTCATTTTAAATGTGCACAATCACTCATTCTCAATCACTACAATCACAATCATCATCTCCAGTGGTTACATTACACCAAATTCAGGAGCTCCCAAATTCAGTACACCAAATTCAGTACACCAAAACTCTGAATTCCAAAGATAGCTCAAATTCAGTACACCATATTCTAGTGGTTACAGTACACCAAATTCAGTACAACATTCATAGATAGCTAGTTCAGTACATCACCAAATTCAGCACCATATTACATGAATGTAGCCATTCAGCTCAAATTAAACATTAAACCATACATAGGTAGCCATTAGTTCAGTACATCATCATAGATATATACATAACTAACATTGACACATGGCATGTCAAACTCCAGAACAACATGCTCTATCAACCTTGCCAAGCACAGTCTTGAATTTGTGCAGCCTAGATAGGTCTTCCCCTTCATCAGGCAGATCTTCAACAAGAAGTGGACCGCGGTCAATCAATTCCTTCACATGACAGATAACAGGAAAAACAAGAGTTTTTTTGCTTCTCTAATAAGAAGGTGCAAATTCTTCATGCAGAGCTATTTCACTATGCCTAGTGTAACACCCTCAGAATCAGTAACAGTAATCACTACATTGATTCCACTGTTAGTGATCATTACTGTTGATGAGCAAGCCATGATCACCTTTGATCATATCTCTGTCAATTTCCAACCCGGATAAAATTTTCAAATTGGGTAAATTATAAAACTTTGCTCCAAGAATTGTGGATGCAGGTCAATCAACTTGATCATGGTTAAACCAAATCAACCTTAGTCATTAGAATAATCCCAAGCCAAGAATAATTGTGAAACCAATGTTGTGGGGTTATCAAATTTGTCATGGAAATTTAAATGAAAATGGAAACCTTAGTTAAATAATAATGATGAAACCTATTAATAAAATGCCTAGCAATCATTAGGCCGTGTTACTATGGTAATGGCTATTTTTATTAAAGCGGTTTAGTAATAATATGCTATAAAAACAACAGCTTGGAAATTATTAAATTACCATGAAATTTCAATAAACAGGTGGGAATTTTAACTGGAATAAAAATTGTGAACCCAATTTTATTAAATGCTTATTGATCAGTAGGTCATATTAAAATAGCAATGATATTTTATTTCAATGTTCTAATGTTTTAAACAAATCAAACAGTAGAAAAATAGCCACATTTAATCCACTTTTTAAATACAACAAAATTCAAATGAATTTATTAAAGGCTCAAACTTTTTGTAGCCTTGTATTAGTATGCCATAATAATATTGGTGATGGCCCCATATTTTACAAAATTCCATTTGATGGCTAAAATAAATTAAAACAGAAAATAAATAGAACAGAAAGAAAAAGGAAACCAAAAAAAGGAAACCCCTATACCCCACCCAGGGCGAGCCCCCCCCCCCCGGGCCCAACCCCCAGCCCACCCCTTCTCTCTGTTCCCCCTCCCCCACCTTGCACAGCGCCATGGCGCAGAGACCACGCACGCCGGCCCCCTCCCCTCACCTGCCCCCTCCCTCACCTGCTCCCCCATCCGTCGTGTCGCGCCGTGGCTTCCCCCCCCCCCCCCCCAGTCATGGCTCCGGCCACCATCGCGCTGCCATGGCCACGCCTGAGCTCCCGTGGCTCTCCTCACCGCGCCCCACCGCACCGGCCTTCCACCTTGGTCGCACTCCAGCGCGCGCGTGTCTCACCCGCACATGTCCACACCCCACCGCGGCCCCTCCACCCCTACCGGCCCGGCCGCCGTGCCCCGGCTCGCCGCCGGCGTGCACTTCGTGTGCACGCTCGGTTGGCGTTGGGTTAATCACCCCTTGGGCCTCTGACGTGTGGGTCCAGGAGCCTTAATTCATTTCCAATTAACTTAACCAAAAAAAACCCCTGTTAATATATGTGTGTTTGACTAGTGGGCCCCAGGCCATTATATTATACTAAACTGAGATATTTAACCATGTGTCAATGACACATGGGTCCCACTTCAGTGATAAATAAACATAATGTTTTTATTAATACCAGTGGGTATGACATGTGGGTCCAGTTGAATTTTGATTAAACTAAATGATTTATTAAATAACCAGAGGCTGACTGGTGGGACCCACTGGTCAGGTTTGACTAGTCAACAGGGTCTGTTTTGGATAATGTTGGTTTTAATAATAAAAGAAATCCAGAAATTGATTTAAAATGATTTAAACTTTGAATTTGAATATCTTTTAAACCGTAAGTCAGATTCAAAAACTTTATACATGAAAATTGATCAGAAAAATATAACGAATACGAATACGCTATCCGTATGTCTACCACCCCCCTCTAACGTACCGAACATCGACATTCCCCCCTTCGGGCCGTTTGTCGATAATTCCCGGTACCGATATACGTTGCCCGGATGTAAAACTTTTGTATACGAAAGTTGTTCGGAATGGATCAACAAACCCGAATACACCACCAACACGTGTGTCGGATGTCCACGACACCTCCGGCCTGATATCTTCCCCCTCCGGACACCTTGTCCGATAATCACCCGGAGCTGGTTGTTCATCCCCAGATGAATTTCTGCTCCGAACAACGTGCATTGCATTGCATTAGAACACCGTTAACATTTCATCTGTCATGTCATGCATCTGTTTGTATATGCTTGTTGTGTATTTACTGTTTCTTCCCCCCCTTAATCTCCGGTAGACCCCGCTGCTGCCGTCGACTACACCGCTGCTGAGTACGACTACTTCGTCGATGACCCTACTCCTATCGTCGAGCTTCCAGGCAAGCAGAGCCATTCTCTTCCCCAGATATTTCCTATCTTTCCGTACATTTCTTGCACTAGGCATTGTTACTGTTGCTGCTACGATTACAATCCTATTCAATTGCATAGCCTGTTTTTGTCGCCCCTTGATGTACCTTCCTTTAATCCTATGCTGCCTATTATTACTTATGCATTATTCAGCAGTAAACCCTGCGCATTGTTAGTTAGGTTTAGAATAGCGGGTCGTGATCACTTTGGGAGTGATCGCGGGAACGATATATTACAACTGCAACAGGTACGGATCAATGCAGACGCCCTAGAGAACCTACAACGGCGAGACTCTGCCGAGTCGCTACGAGTTTGACTTACGATTGGAATGGACTCGTATTTCACTCTCGTCGGCTCAGTAGCGTAGCATCACTGGGATGATACGAGGGTATTCCTCTTTAGGTCATTCCGCAGGTGTCTCGGCACCACCGTGGTGATACGAGAATATTCCTCTTTAGTTCAACCCTTTGATGCCTCAGTCGAGCCAGCTCAAGTGTACCATCGAGGGTAATTCCTCCTGGTTTCACTTAATGGTAGGGACTCGAACCAACTGGTGTCCTTAAAGGTAAGAAGTCGGGTGACCCAACGGTGCCCGCGAGTGGTATTGCGATGGGACGACAGGGAGGGTACGACCAGTGTACCGGTGTGCTTGGCCCCTGATCGTTGGCCGCGAGAGTTACCAAACTACGAAAGTCGAGCTCCTCCAGGAGCACACGCGAGACAAGGTAAGGAGACGGTTCACCTTGTTGGTAACCGCAGTGACTTGGTGGGACGACAGGACAGGCACCGATGTACTGGTGGTCCTGGTTCCTGTCGTTGTCCGCGGGTCAGTTAAGTCGAGGCAACGATAACGTTTGTCACGCAGGTTAATTAAAATGCTAAATGGTTCAGTGAATGTCTTGAGTTGGCTATATGCCATGTACGCACTACCTACCCGTGGGAATTACGAGTTATGGGCTCCTCTGCTTCGTAGTTTCATCTGAGGACTCTTCAGACGTCAGCAGTACCGCGGGCTGATTGTCGGGAAGTGCGTTGTCTTCTTTGGCTCGAGCTGTGTTGTTTTTGTTACGGCTTCCCGGCCACCCACGCACCGTGCAGGAGTACGTCAGGGTTGGGGTCCAAGGCCCTGCGTACTTAGGATTTAGACCGGCGGATGGCCTCTCTATTGAGTTTGAAAGATGGGCTGTGGAGTGTCGGATAGCCTCGATGGAGCGTTCCCTAACAAGGTTCCCGCCACCCTGGAGATCCGTGCGTGTAGTGTAACACAAGTGCACCCCTGCAGGGAAGATTAATCTATTCGAATAGCCGTGTCCACGGTAACAGGACGCTTTATGCTGAAGCTGGATCTTACCACTACAAACTATTATTATTAAACTGTATGGTTTCGGGTTTTCTTCCTCGCGGGGATGTCGAGGAGGGAACTCGGAGGCACTGTTAATTATTACAACTTATTATTATACAATGCTGCAGCAACTTCTGCTGCATTGTTACTTTATGCTTTATATAAACTGTTGGCTGATTCTTACCTCATGCTGCAAGACATCGTCGGAAGATGCTAGTCTTCGATAGGCCTAACTTCTTACCCTTATTATGATTTCTATCTTGCAGTCCACTATATACAGCCTCTTCTTTCCGTTGATACAATGAATAATGCTTAGTAGCGGACGTAAGACTCGCGGGTATGTTAGATACTCACCTGCTTTATTTTCCCCTTTTATTGTTTTGCCTGATCGGCCGTTGTAGTCGACGTTGGAGCCTTGGAGTCCAGGAGCAGGAGATCCCCGATGCCGACCACCGCAACATGAAGATCCCCAATGCCTTCTACGACGTCGAGTTATCCTTTGACCAGGAGTAGTTTGGAGGTTCCCAGGCAGGAGGCCTTGCCTTTTCGATCGAGTGTTGTTTTTGTGCTTGCCTTCTTAAGGCAACCTTGTATTCTTGTGTGTGTACTCAGATACTATTGCTTCCGCTAACTTTGTGCTCTCGAGCTGTTGTATTCGAGCCCTCGTGGCCCCCTGGCTTGTATTAAACAGCGTGTATTATTTTATTTGTAGAGTTGTGTTGTGATATCCCACCGTGAGTCCCTGATCTCGATTGTGTACCTTGCGTGTATGATTAGTGTACACGGCTTGATTTTGGGGGCGTCACAAGTTGGTATCAGAGCCGACTGCCTGTAGGAAGCCACCCCAGCACTACTTGGTCGAAGTTGAGTCTAGACTTTGAAAAACTATTTTGCTAACTAAATATTTGGCTTACGGGCCCACATCGATGTCACTATGTGTGATATCTATGGTATTAGGATCCTTTTCTCCTTACCTATGCTCTGGGACTCTGCTCTCTTATCCTTGCTGGTAATTTTTATTAACTCTGACTTTAGGTTCTCGTACCTCCTTCCTTCCGGAGAGCACGACATTCCCGATGATCGCCTGATTCACCTGAAGATTCCGAAGATTACTCTCTGATAAATTCCGAGAACCTACGTGTTCATCGCCTTTGCAATCCCCTGCCACCGATAAGTCCGTATGGATGACTGCATCCACCTCCCGATCTGGAAAACACGATTCCCTTGTACTTAAGCATCGATTATTCTGATGCTTCCATCACCCGATGCCTTTGCATTCTTCTCCTCCCGATTGAGTGCAGATACCCACATCAGATCCTTTGCGTACCACCCGACCTTCCGTGGATTATTATCCGACTAATCTTACATGGCTTCTTCCATGTTTCAATTGGATTCATCGTGTGAAATACCATCCCTGCCCTCGATGATTTGTGTTATCATCGACAACCTCCCTTGACTCCCTGCCAATACAACTTAGTCGTGTATATTGTGTTCTGCTTTCCTTGGGAAAGCCATACACCTGATACTTGTGTATCATCACATTTTCCTTTACATTGGTCTGTTTAACCTTTCTTGTAATGCATCTTATCTAAGCAGTGAAATTCTCCTGCTTGTGTAAACACCTTGGGGTGCAACCTCGTCAGTAACACCTTGTTGCCATTGTTGATGACATTTCGGTAACCACCGGGACGAGAACTTTGCCAATTGGTCCGCCTCGTATTAACGAGCAGGAAATGGTTCTCAATGTCCACTGCCCCCTGGTACCGACATTGTTGCTGACATAGCTGACAAATTATTCTCTGACAGCCTTGCATCGTGATCGCATAACATGTCGCCACCCTCCCTATTCTTGGTGGGGCCATAACCCACAGTTCCACAGGATCGAAACCTGACTCTCTTGTACCCTTCTGTTCTCGAGGTTGTTCCTCTTGCTTGACCTCGTATGCAATTCACGAGTCCTCTACCTTGTGATATTCAGTCCGATATCAGACTCAGTGCTTATGCTTGATGCTCTGGAACTCTTCTCATCGTCTGTCATCGGCATCGAATGCATGCCTATCCGCTTGAAACCCCTTTTACCTTTCTTTGTTTTCTCTTGATGTATTTCCTTGAGTTAAATCTCGAGAAATACTATGTACCACATTCCTTTGGACCATCTCGGTTGATTAACCTTGTATCGATCCGACCCCCCTTAAGTTTCCCCTCCTACCCTTTCCGTAAGTACGATGCAGCCCCCGAAAGAAGAATGACAGCTCGTCGAGATGCACCGATACAGAGAGGTGAAGGCAACAACATTAAGGATCAACTCATTTGATAAGGATGACAAGCACCAGAATAATCGTTAGAACGCAAAACCGAAACTTTACCCCTTACACTACCTTTAATTCTTGGGACGAGAATTCTTTGTAGTGGTGGAGATTTGTAACACCCTCAGAATCAGTAACAGTAATCACTACATTGATTCCACTGTTAGTGATCATTACTGTTGATGATCAAGCCATGATCACCTTTAATCATAGCTCTGTCAATTTCCAACCCGGATAAAATTTTCAAATTGGGTAAATTATAAAACTTTGCTCCAAGAATTGTGGATGCAGGTCAATCAACTTGATCATGGTTAAACCAAATCAACCTTAGTCATTAGAATAATCCCAAGCCAAGAATAATTGTGAAACCAATGTTGTGGGGTTATCAAATTTGTCATGGAAATTTAAATGAAAATGGAAACCTTAGTTAAATCAAAATGATGAAACCTATTAATAAAATGCCTAGCAATCATTAGGCCGTGTTACTATGGTAATGGCTATTTTTATTAAAGCGGTTTAGTAATAATATGCTATAAAAATAATAGCTTGGAAATTATTAAATTACCATGGAATTTCAATAAACAGGTGGGAATTTTAACTGGACTAAAAATTGTGAACCCAATTTTATTAAATGCTTATTGATCAGTAGGTCATATTAAAATAGCATTGATATTTTATTTCAATGTTCTAATGTTTTAAACAAATCAAATAGTAGCAAAATAGCCACGTTTAATCCACTTTTTAAATACAACAAAATTCAAATGAA
Organism: Bromus sterilis; assembly: GCA_950022295.1. Taxonomy (NCBI): domain Eukaryota; kingdom Viridiplantae; phylum Streptophyta; class Magnoliopsida; order Poales; family Poaceae; genus Bromus; species Bromus sterilis. Next base: position 147,667,919 of record OX465596.1, on the reverse strand, counting down.
TTTATTAAAGGCTCAAACTTTTTGTAGCCTTGTATTGGTATGCCATAACAATATTGGTGATGGCCCCATATTTTACAAAATTCCATTTGATGGCTAAAATAAATTAAAACAGAAAAGAAATAGAACAGAAAGAAAAAGGAAACAAAAAAAGGAAACCCCTATACCCCACCTAGGGCGAGGCCCCCCCGGGGCCCAACCCCCAGCCCACCCCTTCTCTCTGTTCCCCCTCCCCCACCTTGAACAGCGCCATGGCATAGAGAGCACGCACGCCGGCCCCCTCCCCTCACCTGCCCCCTCCCTCACCTGCTCCCCTCCCTGTAGCGCACGTCGAGGATAAGTCCGAAGCCACCCACCCCCTGGAGCTCCCCTGTGCCATCCCCTCTTTTCTTCCTCACGCTCGGCCCCTTCTTCCTCTCGCACGGCTCGAGCGCGCCCGTGGTCGCGGCTCCATCGTCGGCGTGGCCAACGACCGCCATTCGCCGCTCCAAGGTGTGTGGAAGGACCGCGACGTTCAACTCTGTCGGCTGCCTCACCGAATCGGGCGAGGAGACCACCTGGACGACGCCCTCCTCTTCTTCCTCGTCTGCGACCACCACCGCCGCGCCTCCCGATTCGCCGTCGGTGGCGCCTCTCCGGCCACCCGGGCACGTGGAGATCCTCCCAGTGAGCCTCTCTGTCGACTCCCCCGTCCCCCATCCGTCGTGTCGCGCCGTGGCTTCCCCCCAGTCGTGGCTGCAGCCACCATCGCGCTGCCATGGCCACGCCCGAGCTCCCGTGGCTCTCCTCACCGCGGCCCACCGCACCGGCCTTCCACCTTGGTCGCACTCCAGCGCGCGCGTGTCTCACCCGCGCATGTCCACACCCCACCGCGGCCCCTCCACCCCTACCGGCCCAGCCGCCGTGCCCCGGCTCGCCGCCGGCGTGCACTTCGTGTGCACGCTCGGTTGGCGTTGGGTTAATCACCCCTTGGGCCTCTGACGTGTGGGTCGAGGAGCCTTAATTCATTTCCAATTAACTTAACCAAAAAAAACCCCTGTTAATATATGTGTGTTTGACTAGTGGGCCCTAGACCATTATATTATACTAAACTGAGATATTTAACCATGTGTCAATGACACATGGGTCCCACTTCAGTGATAAATAAACATAATGTTTTTATTAATACCAGTGGGTATGACATGTGGGTCCAGTTGAATTTTGATTAAACTAAATGATTTACTAAATAACCAGAGGCTGACTGGTGGGACCCACTAGTCAGGTTTGACCAGTCAACAGGGTCTGTTTTGGATAATGTTGGTTTTAATAATAAAAGAAATCCAGAAATTGATTTAAAATGATTTAAACTTTGAATTTGAATATCTGTTAAACCGTAAGTCAGATTCAAAAACTTTATACATGAAAATTGATTAGAAAAATATAACAAATACGAATACACTATTTGTATGTCGACCACCCCCATCTAACGTACCGAACGTCGACATTCCCCCCTTCGGGCCGTTTGTCGATAATTCCCGGTACCGATATACGTTGTCCGGATGTAAAACTTTTGTATACGAAAGTTGTTCGGAATGGTTCAACTAACCCGGATACACCACCAACACGTGTGTTGGATGTCCTCGACACCTCCGGCCTGATATCTTCCCCCTCCGGACACCTTGTCCGATAATCACCTAGAGCTGGCCGTTCATCCCCAGATGAATTTCCGCTCCGAACAACGTGCATTGCATTGCGTTAGAACACTGTTAACATTTCATCTTTCAATGCATCTGTTTGTATATGCTTCTTATGTATTTACTGTTTCTTTCCCCCCTTAATCTCCGGTAGACCCCGCTGCTGCCGTCGACTACACCGCTGCTGAGTACGACTACTTCGTCGACGACCCTACTCCTACCGTCGAGCTTCCAGGCAAGCATATCCATTCTCTTCCCCAGATATCGCCTATCTTTCCGTACATTTCTTGCACTAGGCATTGTTACTGCTGCTTCTACGATTACAATCCTATTCAATTGCATAGCCTGTTTTTGTCGCCCCTTGATGTACCTTCCTTTAATCCTATGCTGCCTATTATTACTTATGCATTATTCAGCAGTAAACCCTGCGCATTGTTAGTTAGGTTTAGAATAGAGGGTCGTGATCACAATGGGAGTGATCGCGGGAACGATATATTACAACTGCAACAGGTACGGATCAATGCAGACGCCCTAGGGAACCTACAACGGCGAGGCTCTGCCGAGTCGCTACGAGTTTGACTCAGTAGCGTAGCATCACTGGGATGATACGAGGGTATTCCTCTTTAGTTCATTCCGCTGGTGTCTCGGCACCACCGTCGTGATACGAGAATATTCCTCTTTAGTTCATCCCGTTGATGCCTCAGTCGAGCCAGCTCAAGTGTACCATCGAGGGTGATTCCTTCTGGTTTCACTTAATGGTAGGGACTCGAACCAACTGGTGTCCTTAAAGGTAAGAAGTCGGGTGACCCAACGGTGCCCGCGAGTGGTATTGCGATGGGACGACAGGGAGGGTACGACCAGTGTACCGGTGTGCTTGGCCCCTGATCGTTGGCCGCGAGAGTTACCAAACTACGAAAGTCGAGCTCCTCCAGGAGCACACGCGAGACAAGGTAAGGAGACGGTTCACCTTGTTGGTAACCGCAGTGACTTGGTGGGACGACAGGGCAGGCACCGATGTACTGGTGGTCCTGGCTGCTGTCGTTGTCCGTGGGTCAGTTAAGTCGAGGCTACGATAACGGTTGTCACGCAGGTTAATTAAAATGCTAAATGGTTCAGTGAATGTCTTGAGTTGGCTATATGCCATGTACGCACTACCTACCCGTGGGAATTACGAGTTATGGGCTCCTCTGCTTCGTAGTGTCGTCTGAGGACTCTTCAGACGTCAGCAGTACCGCGGGCTGATTGTCGGGAAGTGCGCTGTCTTCTTTGGCTCGAGCTGTGTTGTTTTTGTTACGGCTTCCCGGCCACCCACGCACCGTGCAGGAGTACGTCAGGGTTGGGGTCCAAGGCCCTGCGTACTTAGGATTTAGACCGGCCGATGGCCTCTCTGTTGAGTTTGAAAGATGGGTTGTGGAGTGTCAGATAGCCTCGGTGGAGCGTTCCCTAACAAGGTTCCCGCCACCCTGGAGATCCATGCGTGTAATGTAACACAAGTGCACCCCTGCAGGGAAGATTAATCTATTCGAATAGCCGTGTCCACGGTAATAGGATGCTTTATGCTGAAGATGGATCTTACCACTACAAACTATTATTATTAAACTTTATGGTTCCGGGTTTTCTTCCTCGCGAGGATGTCGAGGAGGGAACTCGGAGGCATTGTTAATTATTACAACTTATTATTATACAATGCCGCAGCAACTTCTGCTGCATTGTTACTTTATGCTTTATATAAACTGTTGGCTGATTCTTACCTCATGCTGCAAGACATCGTCGGAAGATGCTAGTCTTCGATAGGCCTAGCTTCTTACCCTTATTCTGATTTCTATCTTGCAGTCCACTATATACAGCCTCTTCTTTCCGTTGATACAATGCATAATGCTTAGTAGCGGACGTAAGACTCGCAGGTATGCTAGATACTCACCTGCTTTATTTTCCCCTTTTATTGTTTTGCCTGATCGTCCGCTGCAGTCGACGTTGGAGCCTTGGAGTCCAGGAGCAGGAGATCCCCGATGCCGACCACCGCAACATGAAGATCCCCGATGCCTTCTACGACGTCGAGTTCTCCTTTGAGCAGGAGTAGTTTGGAGGTTCCCAGGTAGGAGGCCTTGCCTTTTCGATCGAGTGTTGTTTTTGTGCTAGCCTTCTTAAGGCAACCTTGTATTCTTGTGTCTGTACTCAGATACTATTGCTTCCGCTAACTTTGTGCTCTCGAGCTGTTGTATTCGAGCCATCGTGGCCCCCTGGCTTGTATTAAACAACTTGTATTATTTTATTTGTAGAGTTGTGTTGTGATATCCCACCATGAGTCCCTGATCTCGATCGTGTACCTTGCGTGCATGATTACTGTACACGGCTTGATTTTGGGGGCGTCACACATAGCGTACTCCTCCAGTGATTCAGGCTCCGCACAAAATGCATTCTTTGGCTCAGGTATCTCTACCATCACCATCTTTCCTACAATTGCTGGGTCACGGATCCAAGCAATTACCTCCAGTTCACGGCGATTGCTTGGCGTGATGATCTCGATTAGGTCTCCACCAAGCCCTTTCAGTACATCCTGTACAGCCTGTGTTGTCCATGCTTGATCAGGAAGTCCTTCAAAGCTCATCTTCGTCTTGTACTTCAGATATGCAAAGTCAGCACGCACTGCCCTGGTCCAACGCTCGAACTTGATCAAACGGCGAGAGCACTCAACTGCATCGACGAGTCCAACACCTTTGTGCATTGCTCCTCCTTCAAGAAGCTCACCCACAGATCGTGAGGTGGAGCTGCGGCCTGTATGGCCAGCTCACAAGGCTTCAGGCCGCAATGCTTCTCGATGGCGGCGACCAGAGCCGTCGCCGTCACGTCTTGCTGGCCGTCTCCAACAGCCGTGGCCAGCAGCACAAGCCCACGGTAGCGAGCCTCGAGCGCATCCAAGGCGGGGGTGCGCGAGATCAAGACATGGATACACTGCGGTCTGAGAGCGGGCTCATCTCGACGCCAAACTTCCTGAGGGAAGCTCCTGTCCAGCAAGCTCTCGCCGGCGACGAGGCTCTCGCCGGAGGAAGTCACGCTGTCGCCGCCCATGTCGCCGCCTCCTCTGCCTCGGGTCGCCGGAGTGAGTTTAGGGTTAGGGATTGTGAGAGAATGGGGAATGGGGATTTTTCATTCTGCCCCCTCCCCCTCGAATCGGTATAGCGAGGCACCTGACCAGTGGGCTGCCTGACGAGTGGGACCGATAGCATATTCGGTCGGAATATTTCCTTTCTATAGAGTACTACGACGGTATGTATAGTCAGTGTATTTTCAGGACTTCTACACCATGTACAAGGATCGTAACAGACCGTAGAACCATGTATGAGTATCGTATTGGAGCACTTTTCAACCACCGGGACTGAAACGGACCTAGCCCCCGACTACAGGACTATGGATGCAATTATCTCCAAATCTGCCTTTCACCGAACTTCTTTTTCCGCTCCGAGCGCTGGCTGAGCCCGGTCCAGCCATTAATCCCCACGAGGCCCAGACCCACCTCGCTCTCCTTTTCCGTTCTTCTATGGAAGCTGCGCCACGCCCGCGGCAGCAGCAGCACCACCACCGGCGGGGCCGGCATCCCTAAATGCGCCGCCCTCTCGCCGCCGCCGCTGCCCTCCGCCTCCGCCTCCTATCATCCTCGTCTCGTCCCCTCATCCCCTCACCCTCTCCACTCCACCACCTCCTCGGCCGCGACGACGACCGACACCCAACGCCTCCCCCTCCCCCTCCCCCATTCTCGCCTCGCCCGCTTCTCAGCTCCGCCTCCGGTGCCCCCGGCATTCTCGGCCTCCGCGGGTGGCTGACGCTACCTCCGGCAGCGTCACCGCCCCGAGGCACCGTCGCGGACGCGCATCCTGCCCTTCTCACCATCTCCCGCAGTAAGACGAGCGCCCCTTTCGCTTTTCCTGTCCGTGTCCTCATTCTGGGGTTTGTTCGACATCTTACGTTTGGTATCGTTGCTCTCGCTGTTTCTGTTGCTGTTGGGCGCAGGTTATTCTCTGCGTGTCGCCAAGAGCAAGAAGCAGGCACACTTCGACGATGAGCACAGGTAATTCGGATCATCCTTTTGCTTCTAAATACTTCGTAATTAGCACACTTCTAGTATTAATCAATTGAATGGGTTCGGCCATGCTTTCCTTAAGGAAACATTTTCAATGCTCTTCCAATATACTTATGTGCTATGATGGGACAGAAATGCTATTGCCTCTATATCGTGATAGGCCAGAAATGTTATTCCATTTACAAAATGGAAGAATACTGATTGTAATGTGAGTGATGCTGTCATATATGCTTGAGAGGAGAATATTGTACTGTGGAATATGTACCTTATCCTTTTTAGAGGGCAGATAGAAGTTATTCCTCCACTCTGAATCCATCCTAAATTACTTGTCACAGATTTTTTTAGACTTAAAAACAAGTCTAGATACATCCATATCTAGAAAAATTTGCGACAAGTAATTTGGGACGGAGGGAGTAGTTTTTTCATTTATGTTGAAGTATAAATTATCATGGTCTCTCTCTATGAAACACTCATTGCACTGTTATTAAGGGTATTCAGTTTTATGGATTATCATATGTGTTATTTAATCTATGCATTAGCAGTTATTTGGAAAATCGTGAGCATTAATTTATTATTGAATGCTTGAATTATTTCAAGGTTCTCTATTGATATACATTCCGTTTCACACAACTTCTGTTTGTTTGATCTCAGCCATCGAGCGGTTAACACAGCACTTTGGTGTAATTTCCTTGTCTTCACGCTAAAGTTTGGTGTGTGGTTTTCAACATCTAGTCATGTTATGCTAGCTGAGCTAGTACATTCAGTTGCAGACTTTGCTAACCAGGTAACTTTATCCTTTGCAACTTAAGTTTGTGTTACTTTTTTTCCTGCCTATTTAATGATCTGGAGTGAAGTACCATACCCAGGAACTAACTGCCTATCAAAATTCAGGCTCTTCTTGCATATGGTCTGAGAAGTTCAAGACGTGCTCCAGATGCTCTACACCCGTATGCATTAGTCTTTAATTTGCAATGCATGCTTTGGTAGCAAGAAATTAACTTTTGACTGCAATTTCACCAGTTTGATAAACCAATCATCCTTTTCTATCAAACAATCCAGTCATTTTCTTGAAGTATTTTTTTCTGAATTGAACTATTAGTGACAAGGAAGAACCCTGGTACTAATCACTACTCCCTCCGTTCACAGATAGAAGATGTTTTGTATATTTTAATATGGACTAAATACGGAAAATGAGTGAAGAAACACACTAAAACGCGTCTATATACATCCGATTCAGAAAAAACTTAGAACATCTTATAATTGTGAACAGAGGGAGTATATCATAAGTAGTAGTCTCTTGGGAACCAGTGATAAGATTATCTATATATGACATAAATTGATGCGGTACCCTGTGTCTTTGACTTAACGATTGCTTACCCTAGCTTAATGTCTTTTGCAGCTATGGCTATTCAAAAGAAAGATTTGTATGGTCCTTGATATCTGCGGTTGGAATATTTTGCTTAGGTTCAGGTGCTACTATTGTGAATGGAGTTCAGAACTTATGGAGTTCTCAAGTATGATGCCACTGTATCATTTGATTCAATAGAAAATTTTGCATATGCATTCTGTTTTATTATCACATGTTATCCCCAAGTACAGTTTTTATATCTTATACATATATATCACAGCCTCCTGAGAACATTCACTATGCTGCATTAGTGATTGGTGGGTCGATCCTAATTGAAGGTGTTATTCATGAACACTTGTTCTCTTTATTTGTTTTATTTATTTAGTTATGCTTGTAGTTGAGCAATGTTGCTGTTTCTCTAGGTGCTTCACTTCTTGTTGCTATAAAGGCTGTTAAGAAAGGTGCAGCAGCAGAAGGAATGAGCATCAGAGACTACATCTGGCGTGGTCATGATCCAACCTCGGTTGCTGTAATGACTGAAGTGAGTAATGTGTTCTAAACTACCTTAGTACCTCTCTCTTGTAGTCCAAGCACTTCCTACAACTGAAGTACTGGCTTGCATCTGTGACAGTTTTTGTGATTATTAGTTGCTCGCATTTTCCATCTTAATCATATTTCTTCTTTACTTACCACTTATACCTTATATTTTAATTTCCTTGATTCCTTCTCATATCTCAATAATTGTCCGACAGGATGGTGCTGCTGTTACAGGTCTTGCTATTGCAGCAGCATCTTTGGTGGCTGTTCAAATGACAGGAAATCCTATCTATGATCCAATTGGTTCCATCATTGTTGGTAACTTACTTGGAATGGTATGCTAATTTTTTATTTCATGTTTTTTTTGCTTCCTTCGGCTTATATTTGTTCTGTTCATACAAATGAATAGTCAGTACACATGTACTTTTGTACTGGTGTGCTCTGTACTTGAATTTAAGCTGTTCTGTTGCTGACAGTTTTGCTATATTTTCCCTACATATTTTGACGAGAATCCGAGACAAATTGAAATAAATATCGCCATGTTTTCGTATTGAAGCAAAGCTACTCATCATGCCATTTGAACTCTCTGCCCAATTATTTTTCCTTATTTTTAAATTATCGTTGTTAAGAAGGACAGGCCTGGCGCAGTGGTGAAGTACTCCCCACTTGTGCCAAGAGGTCCTGGGTTCAACGCAGCCTCTCTGCATTGCACTGTGCAGGGGTAAGGCTTGCCTCATGTAATCCTTCCCCATACCCCACCTGGTGTGGGAGCTTCTAGCACTGGGTCTGTCATTTTCTTTTAACTGAAATTATCTTTGTTATGGCATGACATCATAGTATGTCATCAGATTGTAGCATTTTCTCATCATTATTTTATGGTCTGTTAGCCTCTTGTCTTTTCAAGTTTTCTCTATTTTTTTCCGGGCAAAGCTTCTATCTATTGCCAGAAAGTGGCAAATGATGCTATGTTCATCTGTGTGCCAGATAAATCAGTATCTTGGCTATTATAGCAGTCAGACGAGCAACATGTGCAAATGGAGCTCCAAGGCCAAAAGTTTCATAACTGCTACTTCTAGTCTTCTATAGTGGTGTTATGTTTCTTGATGTATATTTCTTGTTAATTGCGTGAAGTCTGAAGTCTGAATTATGCTTAATTTAGATATTATCTTGTAGGAGGTGTGTTTTTTTGTATCACTTGCATCACACATCCTACATTTTGTATTTTTGTTTCGTGGTGAAGCTGTTTATGCTATCCATGCTCTAGTGTCAGGTAAACTAAGGAGAATTGATACTGTGAAGCAACAGTTCCTATTTATTACCCTGTGAATAACCCATGACAAACTTATGCCAATAACATGTTTCTTACTTCTTAGCCTAACATTATAAAACCTTGTTTGGTTAGTATGGGATAAAACTAGGATAACTGCAATCAGTTTCGCTTGAAAACAAACTTATAAGCTTTGAAAAGCACAAGTTTCCCTATACAGAACTATAAATAGACTATCAAAATGACTGTCGACCAGCTTCAACCAATCAATGTTTTCACTAAATGCTATCGGAACTGAATAAGGGCTTCAAGTATACCCATAGTTTTCACACAAATGGTTCTTTCAATCATAATTACCACTATATGTTTTCATCTGGGTTATCTTTGCTCCTCCGATGTATTTTTAGGATTTGCAACTGTTTGTTCATTCCTGCCCATGCCTTGTTTCAAATCAAGATTCAACAATTGTGCAATCTCTGTAGGTTGCGATTTTTCTCATCCAGAGGAATAGACATGCTTTAATCGGTAGGGCTATTGATGATTATGATATGCAGCGAGTTCTTGAATTTCTGAAGTCTGATCCGGTAACTTCCGAATGACCTTATTTCTTATTTCGTACAATGCTCAAAAACTCTTTGCTACGAAGCTGATGTTATTACATCTTGCAGGTTGTAGATTCTCTTTATGATTGCAAAAGTGAGGTGATCGGACCAGGGTTCTTCAGATTTAAAGCGGAAATTGGTAATAATCTTATCATTTGCCATATTCCAGCTTACAGTTATTCTAATTTATTGACACCTTAAGTTCATAGCTGTGAGGACAAGACGCTTCCAGTTTGAGGTGTTAGTTACGGTTGTATCCATCTTTCTTTAGTCTAGCATGTCTCTTTTTTGAATTAATAATCACGAAGCACTTTTTTGGTTAAGCTTGTTGTTTCTATTTGTTGAACTGGCACATCGTTCCTTAGCATAGGACGTTTCTTTCTGGAAGTTATAATTACAGAGCTCACTTTTTAGTTAGCCTTGGTTGTTTCTGTTTGATGAATTGAATTTGCTGTGAATGATCGAGTTGATATTATCTATCTGCAGTGAATGGTCCTACCATCTATTAACTTGTTAATCTTGAACCTACTGCTTTAAAAGCATCTTTCCGTATGGCTGTTGTATGAGCATTAACATGGAATACACTTTAGTGAGCTAACTCCATGACTTTGGAAGGCTCAACTCATGACACAGGCTGGCTGAGCGGTTTTGGTTAAGGTTGTTCTCACCTCTATGGTGGTGTATTTGGAGATGGCCATGGATGTTCCACCTTGGGCTTTGAGAGCAATTGATAAATCAGAATGTGTTTCTTGTGGAGAGGAAGGAAGGTGGTCATTGTTTGATTGCATGGCCGAAGATTTGCCATCCCAAGGATCTCAGAGGTCTCGGTATTCTTGATTTAAAGACTTATGGCTGCGCCTTGCAAATGCGATGGCTATGGCTGCATATAACCCAGCCAGATAAACCTTGGGTCAGGTTCACTATAGAAGTTCTTCCTTGTGTCAAGGCTCTCTTCTCCACCGCTATTATCTCGGCCGTGGGTGATGGTCGTAACACCCCTTTCTGGATGGATAGATGGTTGGAGGGGCTAATAGCCATACGGTTCATGATACACTGGTCGGACGTTGTTGGGTGCAGGATATTCAAGACGCCCTCTCGGTGTCTGCCTTGTGTGACATCCCGGCTTAATAGGAATGATAGACTACTGCCTTGTGTGACATCCCGGCTTAATGGGAATGATAGACTACTCATATCAACAAGGTGCACTTTCTTTTCCGGGAGCCCATCTGAAAGGAACCTCAAACTTAAGCGTGCTTAGCTTGGAGTAGTTTCAGGATGGGTGACCGATTGGGAAGTTGTTCCCAGGTGCACACGAGTGAGGACAAAGTGCGCAGGAAAGTTTACTGTTAATATATGAGGACAGTTTAGATCCCAGGCGCAACGATCGAGAACCGATTGGTGCTGGTAGTGGTTGGGGCGTTACACCTTGTCTGAATACTTAGATATATGGGATCTTGTGTCCAAAGTGGAGATCCAGAATGACATTCAAGATAAGCATTCTTGGAGATTCGCTGGAGATGGTTGGTATTCGGTGAGAACGGCCTATGAAGCGTTCTTTATTGGTTCAGTTGGTCTAGAACATTGGAGGTTGATTTGGAAGCCACGGGCCTAAGAAATGCCATTTTTTCTTGTGATTGGTTGCCCATAATAGGTGCTGGATGGCTGACCGCCTTTATCGGAGGGGTTTGCCACATCCAGATTGTTGTCCATTTTGCAAGAAGAGGAAATGATTCGTCACATCCTTGCCTCTTGTGTGTTTACCAGAGAGACCTGGTTCCCTCCTGTTTTGCATCCCTGACTTGGTGCCCCAATCATCTTCTGCTCATTTATTTTGTTGGTGGTCCAGGACCATCTCTATGGTGCCGGGTTCTATGCAGGCTGGTTGGAACTCCGTAATCACTCTTTGTGCTTAGATGATTTGGAAGCATCGAAACGATTGTCTTCAACAGGAGTTTGCCTAATGTCCAACGGGTGCTGCTGGCCATTAAAGATGATGCATGACTTTGGTCCTTGGTTGGGGCCAAAGGCTTGGCTAGACTGATCATGTGAGAATCTGAGTTGTGGTCATGGATTGAGTGCAGGTCGTTTTTTTCTTGCTTGTGGGGTGTCGGTTTTGTAGCTGTTTAGTGGGGCATGTGTGTGTGTACTCTATGTACATTTCTTCTTGATGCAATGATACAGAGCTCTCCTGCGTATTTGAGAAAAAAACACTCCATGACCTTGCAGTTGGCACTAACTCATAATTTACTGTTACGTTGCCTGAGGGAATTAATGTCCGAAATCGCAACGGGACAATGACTTGCCTGCAAAGGATTTTCCCCTGGGGGTTCATATGGGAGGTAGAGTGTTGTATAGAGTTATGGTTGCGGGGAGAGGCACTGGCGGAGTGTCAGTGAGTACTAAGGGGACCAAGCTACTCCAATGTGTATTAATTCGTTATTGTGAAACAAAAAACATGCATTTTGGTATGCAAATCATGTATACATACCAAGGGTATTTTAAGGGGTAACCCTCACAATCTGCTAGTCTGTTGATGACTCCAATCCATTTTTGCTAACATATTGATCTCATCTATACTTGCTTGTTGTATTTTCTCTTACCTTTCTGATCTTGTCTTAACAAATTATTGATCTAATCATCCCACAGATTTCAATGGAGTAGTCTTAGTGCAAAATTATCTGGAAAGGACTGGACGTGGAGTATGGGCAAAACAGGTGCCTTTTTTTACTTTAAAGTACTGTAACAAGTTATTTGTTGCCTATGGGTAATGGTATTGCTCTGTTGCTAGTTTAGTGAATAATTGCTAATTTATCTGCCTGTCATCTTAACTGAAGCAATCGCTCAATTTCTTTGTCGAAGTTCTAGGTAGTCTTCTGTTGCTCTTCTTGCTAGTATAGTCAAGCTGTGGCTAGAGTGCCAGCAGTCAGTTAGTGATTGATGTTTGGCTTGTTCAAGACACTGACTTTGATCTGACACCTACCTTTACTGAGAGTTGTGTAATTAGTACTCTGTATCACTCATGGTAATCAGGTGTGACAAAAAAAAAATTAACTGCATGTCCTTGTTTTAAGATGCGGAAATATCAAGTGGAAACCCTCAATTCAGTGTCAATTTTGTGCACTTCGCATAATATGCCTCAATAATCCTCCCAAAAGTACAAGCTGTAGAAGAACAAAAGATTTATAATTTTCTACTCAAAAGTTTCATCCAAGTTGCTTGGCATCGCAGTATGGGCAGCATCTTTGCACTGCGATATCTAGTCCTTTTTCAAACATCCTCTCTTGGTAGCTTCTCTATATTACCTTTATTTCATTTTTACAGTTTCGGGAGGCGTCGTTGAGTAAGGATGATGGAGAGCTACGAAGGGTGATGGCCGACTATGGTATGCGATTTGTTGCTCTAGTCACAAGCGTAAGCTGTAGGCTTGTTATCATGGTCTGAACAGCCACGCATTACTGCTTGTACAGGTGAGGGTGTAGTGGATGCTCTTGGATATGAAGTGGATCGGCTGGAGTCAGAGATACAGAAGATTGTGCCTGGAATCAGACATGTTGACATCGAGGCGCACAACCCAGAAGGGCTTTCAGTTTAGAGCAGCAATTTTGTTCATTATGGATAAATTCGGTTGATTCATCACACTTGCTGATCAATGCCAATCTTCTGAAATACTTTTTTTACTCAGTAATTCAGTCATTGTCGAAATGTCTCCTCAGTGGGCACATGATAGTCGTGCTCGGGCTGCCCACGTTGGATCTCACATGTGCTCGTGCTGTAAACAAGAACGAGCTATCATTGCAAGAAGCAAGATCAAAGCGTCTCCAACCTCTAATACAACCACCCTTAGGGTGGCAATTGAACTGTACTGCAATTTTCCTTGAAAAAATGCAAATATATATACATATTGTTTGCAGATCAGTTAGCAAGGCAGTAGCAACTAACAACGGACGGTATAGACTGCCATACAGGGGATTTGAAGGCACTGGGATATACTCACTCGGTAAATCAATACTTGTATAAGATATTTTAAATAACTAAACTAGTGATCTAAAACATTTTATATTAGTTTACAAAGGGAGTACAAAACTCGATGCATGCGTAGGTGGTTGCGTTAACATTGGAGGGCCGACTGTCCTTTTTTTTGAGCAAAACAAAACTATATTAAGTCGTTACCACGTTTACAGGAACGAAACCAAGCCCGTCCGGTCTGCCCCACCAACAATGGCGGCCAGGACCGAGACCTAGACTGGGCCTTGCAATGTTATGGGCCTCGTAGTTCGAACTTCTACTTTCAAAATTAACAGTGCAAGAAGAGAAAGTAGTACATCTATCTATGATTTCATGTATGATGGCTCCATAGCTTGGGGAGGTCTTTGATTTTATGTCGCCAACCACCACCTTGCAGTCCGAAGCAATGAAGATATTGACTTCATTCAGGTCCTTTGCGAGACTCAGACCTTCCCGGATCGCCAGAGCTTCAAGAGTTGGAGGGTCGCATATATGCTGAAAGAAGATGCCCGAAGCACCAAGGAAGTCTCCAGCTGAACTTCTACAGATAGCTGCAGCCGACCCACATCTTCCATCCCGGTTAACTGCCGCATCCACGTTAATTTTCACTTGGCCTGTAGGGGGAGGGATCCACGTGGGGCAGCGCGGCAGAGAAACCCCCGCATTTCTGGCACCAACGGAAGACGTAACTTTGCACTCCTCCAGGAATTTGTTGATGAAGGAGAAGGTGAAGTGAGGACTCTGAAAGACATCTTCATGTATAGCTTGTCTTCTCTCCCACCAGATTGCCCATAAGGACACAGCTAGAACCCGACCATTGGCTGACTCTAGCATATCAAAGCTGTTGAAAAGCCATGAAGCGGCGTCTGGGGCTCGCAGGTCCAGAGCAGGCTCACTAACTTCTTCCGGGAGAAGGGCCCAAACACTTGCCGCCATTGGACACTCTAGTAAAGCATGTCTCCAACTGTCCTCACGCCCGCATAAGACGCAGTGCGGCTGGGTAGCCATATTTCGGTGATGGAGCACGTCTTGAGTAGGGAAAGATTGCCTGGATAATCTCCAAAGGAAATTTTTAACTTTTGACGGTAAAGGTAGTTTCCAGAGTTCTGGCCAGCTCGATCCATTGATAGCCGAATCCGGTACACTATCCCTATTCTCCAGCATGCCCTCTCTTGTCCTCTTGGTTTTCATGAACATTCTGTAGGCCGATCGGACCGAGAAATTTCCGTCACGCTCCCCCGTCCAGGCCCAGCAGTCATCCACCCGACTAGTGCACACCGGGATGCTTAAGATAGCTTCACAATCTATGGGGAGGAATACTTGCCTGATGTAATCTTCCTTCCATACCGCAGCGTTGCTGTCAATGAGATCCGAGACCAAGGTAGGTGGGTCAACCACCAGGGAAGCGATTGGTCTCTTCAGGTTCTCCCGCGGGAGCCAGTTTGTGTTCCGGATATTGGTGGTAGACCCGTCACCAATGCGGCGGGAAAGTCCTTGCCAGAGGAGATCACGCCCGTCAAGAATTGCACGCCATATCTGGGATGGATGCGAGCCCAGAGTTGCAGACAAAATGTCACTATCTGGGAAATATATGGACTTCAGAAGTGTCGCCCCATCTTCACTTGACTTAAAAAACAGCAGGCTATCATCTGCAAAGAGTAGGTGGTTTACAGCCCGGGCTATTGGCGCCACTTTTACTCCTGAAACTTGCGATGACCAAAAGTCAGATTTGAGGAGGCACGAAAGGCCCTCTGCTACTATTAAGAAAAGATATGGGGAAATCGGATCTCCCTGCCCAACACCTCTGCTAGGCTTAAAAGCTTCCAGTCTCTCACCATTAAATTGGACCGATAAAGATACAGAGGAGACCATAGACATGATGATCTGAACCCAACGGGGATTAAAACCCAGTTTTAACATGATAGCCTCCAAATAGCGCCATTCCAGTCTATCATAAGCCTTCATCATATCCAGCTTGAGGGCACACACTCCATTCTGCTTCGACCTGCTCCGCTTCATAAAATGCAGACACTCATACGAGGAGATAATGTTGTCTGTGATCAACCTTCCAGGCACAAAGGCAGACTGCTCTTCAGATATAATCCCCGGGAGAATCAGTTTGAGTCTATTCGCAACAACCTTAGAAGCAATTTTATAAAGGACGTTGCATAAGCTAATCGGTCGAAACTGTGATAGATCGTCAGGATTCATTACTTTGGGAATAAGAACTAGGACGGTGTCATGATGCACTCCGGGCTCTCTTCACCTCTAACAATTTTGAGCACAATTTCCGTGACTTCCTTACCACAGAGACCCCAATGTTTCTGATGAAGTGCGCTGGGAAGCCGTCGGGCCCTGGGGACTTTGTCAGAATCATTTGGAATAGAGCTGTCTTGACCTCAGATACTCTGTACGGGGCTGTGAGAGCAACATTCATCTCCGGTGTGACTTTTGACGGTACATGACGCAAGACTTCGTCCATATTGTTCACCCCTTTCGAGGTATAGAGCGAGTTGTAGAACTGCTGGGCCATCTCCTTCAACTCGGTCTGATCATGGATCAGTACTCCAAGTGAGTTCCTGAGCGCCTTAATCATATTCTTTTTTCTCCTCATGCTGGCTCGCATATGGAAAAACTTCGTGTTTTTATCTCCAGCATTTAGCCACTCGACCCGAGACCGCTGCCTCCACATGATTTCCTCCCTATGGTATAGTTCCACAAGTCGCTCGTTAATCTTGATCTCCACATGAGAAGGTCCAGTCCTTCCCGGAAGACTACGCAATCTTTCCAGTTCATCCAACAACTCCTTGATTTCTTTGCGGACGAAACCGAAGGTGTTGCGGTTCCAGCCCGTAAGGTCACGCGAGATGTTACATAGCTTATTCCTAAGAAGCAGAACGCTTTTTTCTTGCACTTCAGCCCCCCAAGAGTTTGCAATTGTTTCAGACCAGGAATCATGATGCTCCCACATCACCTCATACCTAAAAGGTTTCTTCTTGTTGCTACTTTGATCGTCTGGATCGAAAGTAACAAAAATTGGACTATGATCCGAAGAGGCCGCTGTCAGATGTTTCACGGACGTCAGGGGGTGATTCGCACTCCATTCTGGAGAATCCAGAGCGCGATCCAGGCGGGCACGAGTGTATGAACCACCAGCGAATTTCTTCTCAAAAGTCCAGAACGGACCCGAATACCCCAAGTCTAGAATCATGCAAGTATCGATCGTGTCTCGAAAGGCTTGAATTTGTGCATTGCTCCTCTGCCCCACCCCTTCGTGCTCTTCCGGACGTAGCACTTCATTGAAATCCCCTACGCAAATCCATGGGAGATTGCTTTGAGATGAGATGTCCTTGAGTACATCCCACGACTGATACCGCAGGTGGGTTTGAGCTTCACCATAGAATACCGTAAAGCGCCAAGGATCTTTGCCCGCCTCCGAGATGGAGCAGTCCAAGTGATAGAAAGACGAACCCAAAACAAAAACAGTAGTATTATTATTCCAGTAGAGGCAGATCCCACCGGATCTACCATGACTATCAATTGCACGAGCATTGTCATAACCCAAAGAATTAGCAAAAGCTTCTACTCTACTACCCTTAATCTGAGTTTCAACTATGCATAGTAAAGTAGGGGTAAATTTCCTCGCGAGATCGCGAAGTTCTCGAACTGCCTCGGCTTTACCCGCACCTCGGCAGTTCCAACATAGAGCACTCATTGGGCCTGGCGGCGCTCCTCCTGGGAGCGGAGGGCCGACTGTCCTGATGTCGGGACCCGGGGTTAGCGTATGCAAGTACAGCTAAGACATAGTCATATGGAGAGCCGAGAACCGTACCCACTTGTCTAAGCAGACAAGGCCAAGCACAGAACGTTCTCGGAATGCATCGTACGTGAGGGGCATCCCATCCAGGCTGGATGATCAACTGAGATGGGTCCTCATCGTCCGCACACAAGTCTAATGATATGGGTGGTGAACTCCCATATTCAAAGACAAGTCGCCTCAACCATACTATCGACTATCTCAAAGCTCTTACATAGACTTACTCCAGCCCGATCACTTAGTCGGGGTCTAGGGCGGGCTCGATCATACCACAAAGTGTGCACGAGACGGAGTCTCGAGCAATCGCATCGCGATGCCCCAAGCTGCGCACATCTAAGGGCCACTTGGTGTATGAAAGACCGCCAGCCAGAACACAACTAAGGTCTCGAAAACCCATACAAAGACATGCATGTTATAAACATACACGCAGCACACATGCCTTGTATGAACAGCAGGTATCATTGCATTTCTCTACAAAGTGTACATATTTATTGATAACTCTTATAGAGTGCACACAGAGATCACAAACATGTGATCCAACATTACAACATAAAGCGGAAGCAAATTATGTCTGAGTACAGACAAGTTTAACAAATGGCTTAAGAAGCCTTATTTAAACACAAGCCCTCCACGATGGAACCAGTCGTCTGACTGGGACTAGACTAGTTGGTCTTCAGTCGTCTAGCTCGATGAAGAAGCCACCTTCGGGGTCAGTGGCATCATCTAAAACATAGATTAAGCAAACGTGAGTACAAAGTCGTACTCAGCAAGACTTACATAGGAGCTATACTACTCATGCACATGTATCAAGGTAAAGGGAGGTGGGGTTTACTTGCAGAAATGCCAGCTTTGACTTGGCTAGTCCTGAACTACGAGTACCAGACTTGAGGTAAGAAGCGTACACGAGTCCACTACTTTCTCCAACCAATTACACCACTATGGTGCCTTCCTCGACTTCCCCACGAGAAAGCACACCATAGCACTCACACTTATCTTGGTGTGTTTTAGAAGTATCCGGTTCAAGTTATCTAATAATCAAGCTAAGCTTTCCAAGTAGTCCATAACCGCGGACGCGGCTATTCGAATAGTTTTGTTAACCCTGCAGGGGTGCACCGCTACACACACATGATCATCGGTTACCGCCTTTGTACTCGACACCGTTCAAGAAGTGTCAGCGAGGATGCTCACCACAACTGTTACCTCATAGCCTATCTAGTCCGAGAAAGTCGCCTACTTGGGTTGGCTACCACTATCGTGAACCCGGCCGGTTTACCGAAGTGGACCCAAGCGATGTGTGCGTGGTGCATAAGCCGGTCTCGGGTGAGCCGTTCTCTCACTTAGCATCCAGGCCACAAGCCTACCAGAACTCCGAACTACTGCGAAATCTGGACATCGAAAGGGATGAGTTAATAGGTTGAGAGGGGTCAGTGAGCCCAATGTGTGGTTGTACTCTTCATCTTGGATCACCACACAAGAACTCGGACTTAGGGCGGTGTTCAACGAGACAACCCACCGTGTACTCCTACACAGCCTCTCATCGTTCACCTTGTATTAGGGTCGATTCACCAACACTTTTCTACATTATCAACATGATCACTACCATCCCGACTCACATCACAGTAACAACATGGTATCATACTAAGCATGCAATAAGCGATAACATTTGCAGGGGCCACATGATATCAACCAACTCCTACATTTGCTAGGATTGTGGTTTGCTTACTACTGTGACAAAATGATAGGTCATGTAAAGGAATGGGTTCATCTATGCGGTAGAATCGTAACATGGTGATCATCCTATACAATGCATAAGAGAGACATGAGAGGGAAGTGGGATTTTATCGACATGATCAAGGGGGGTTTGCTTGCCTTGCTGACGAGGTTCGGGTTCGAGGTCTTCAACGAAGGGGGTGACCTCGGGCTCCGGCTCCACTTCTATCAGCAACATGACAATCATAGGATCAACATAATGTAAAATGCACAATCACATGAATAAGATTGAAATGGTGATGTTCATGGTACTGATGTGTTGAGCATTCCATTTAAATGGAGTATATTGCAATTTGAATTGCAAATTCAAACTCCACATTTGAATTCAACTTAGCTAAGTTGTATGTGACATAGTTTGATCATTTTGAATCATTTTCAAATGTGTATGATATGCCTCTGAAGTGTGGTTGAATTGTAGCTTAATTCCATGGTCCAAGTAGCAAAAGCATTTGGTTTGAATTTGAATTAATTTCAAATAAAGAAAATGACATATGCTACTGGTCCCATTTTAAATTCAACTCAAACATAGTTGAAAGTTGCATATTTGGAAAGATAATTTTCTCCTGATCATTTTTCATATATTATTTGTCCAATTTGGAGTTAATATGAATTTTCTATGAATTTCCAAATTTTGGGGTATTTTCTGGAATTTCTGGAATTCTTTAATTCAATTTGATTTTCTGGAAATTCATTAATTCAATTTACTGCGTCAGGCTGACGTCAAGCTGGCGTCAGGGGGGGGACTGACAAGGGGGTCCCACCTGTCAGTGGCTGGGTTTAATTAACCGTGGGGTTAAATTAATCCAGTGGCTTAATTAAGCCACTGGGCCCACTGGTCAGTGACCCAGGGGGTCATTAGGCGAGTGATTAAGGGAGGGCGAATCCGTCGACGATTTGGAGCGCCGAGACCATCAACTTGAAGACCTCACTCGCGCGCGTCGAATGGGACTGAAACCAAGCGCTGGGGTGCACCGTACGCTCGCCGGCGTCAAGCTTTGCGGCGACCTAGCTACGGCCGTGATCGGGATTTCGTTCCAGGGCACGGATCGAGGCGGGGCTAGGCTGGTTCGACGAGGAGGAGCACGGGGAACATGATGGACATCATGGCGGGCTCGATGGCGTAGCGGTTGAACGTCTCCATGGATCCCGGCGGCGAGGAGCTTCGGATCCCATGGCGGCCAAGGCTAGAGGGAGTAATCGAAGGGGGAAAGTGAGGGGTTTTGAACCCGAGCTCACCAGGAACTCAGTAGAGGTGGTGGCGAAGGCTGGGGTGGCTCAACGGCGACGGAATTGACGAAGTCCTTCACGGTGGCCGGCGGCGACTTGGTGACGATGGCGGAGTCTCCGGGGCTTCCTGGCTCAATTCACCGCAAGGGAAGACGAAGACGACGTCTGCGGTTCTTCTGGACAGCTCAAGGCGTCGCAGGGAGCACGGTGGCCACGCGGGGGCTCGACGGCGCTCCGGCGTTCTTCTCGGGAGACGACGAAACGGGCGAGAGAGGAGGGGAGGGAGCTCGTGGAGGGGGGGGGGAATGGATCAGGACGGCTCCAGGACGCTTCCAGACGTGAAGAGGTGGCGAGGGGGAAGCAGGAGGTGGCCAGGCACGGCGGCGGGGCTCGGCATGGCCGGCACGCAGCTGTGCCCGTGCCTGCTTGAGGAAGACGACAGGGAGGGGAGGTGGGCTGGGCCGGCTGGGGAACTAGTCGGGCCTCTTTGCAGGTAAGCCCCCTTTTCTTTTCTCTCTTTTTTTCTTTCTGTCATTTGTTTTGCTGTGCTAAAATAAATAGCTAGGCATTTTATTAAATGCTGAAAACTTTTATATGGATTCATAATAATATAGACTAGCCACTCATAAACTTTCAACATTTTTAAAATTCAAAAGATTTGAATTTTAAATCAAATAGGGGTATTTCTTTAATTCCAAGGCACTATTTGATTATTTGAAAAATCTATGAGCATGGGGTGGGTCCACATCACTTGATATGTGATCACACTCATTTATAAGACTTTTCAAAACTCTAACATGAATTTTTGGAGAAGATTTTTATCTGGCCTTTTGAATTAATTCATCTGGGGGGTGTTCCTTCTCCCATTTTGATTTTGAATTGTATTTCAAAGCTTTCTTTTGAAATTTTGACATGATGCAAGAGTACTAACTAACCCTAGCACATTACCTAACAGAGGGTTCTGACAACTCGCCCCCACTCAAAAGAATCTCGTCCCGAGATTCAGAAGTCTGCAGGAGGAAGGTGGGGTATTCGGCACTGAGACGGTCTTCTCTTTCCCACGTGGCTTCTCTTTCAGAGTGGTGTGACCATTGCACTTTCAGAAACCTAATCTTCTGACGACGAGTGACACGCTCTGCGGAATCAAGAATACGAACGGGGTATTCTCGATAAGAAAGGTCATCTTGGAGATCAAGCGTTTCATGGTCGACTTCACGGATGGGGTCCTTGAAGCAACGCCTGAGTTGGGACACATGGAATACATCGTGTACTCGGGAAAGGTGCGGGGGTAGTTCAAGTTGGTAGGAAACTTCTCCACGTTTAGCAATAATGCGGAAAGGTCCGATGTAACGTGGGGCCAACTTGCCCTTGATACCGAAACGTTGGGTTCCCTTCAGAGGAGTAACCCGAAGGTAAGCCTTCTCATCCAGATTGTAGCTCTCTTGCCTATGATGACGATCATAGTAGCTTTTCTGACGAGACTGGGCTGCTTTCAATTGATCACGAACAATGCGAACTTGCTCTTCTGCTTCCTTGATCATATCCGGTCCAAAGAATTGTCTTTCACCGGTTTCTGACCAGTTTAAAGGTGTTCGACATCGTCGTCCATAAAGGAGTTCAAAAGGAGCCATGTTCAGACTAGATTGAAAACTATTGTTATAAGCAAATTCGGCAAATGGAAGAGACTGCTCCCAATTCTTTCCGAATGAGATAACACAAGCTCTGAGCATGTCTTCAAGAATTTGGTTAACCCTTTCGACTTGACCGCTAGACTGACGGTGAAAAGCTGTACTAAAGGAGAGATGAGTTCCCATAGCCTTCTGAAAGCTTCCCCAAAATCTAGAGGTGAAAAGGCTACCACGATCAGAATTGATCTCCAAAGGAACACCATGAAGGGATACAATTCTAGAGATATACAAGTCCGCTAACTGGCTAGCAGTTATAGACTCGCGAACTGGAAGGAAGTGAGCAACTTTGGAAAGCCTATCTATGACAACGAAGATGGCATTGTTTCCTTTCTGGGTTCTTGGAAAGCCGGTGATGAAATCCATACCGACTTTGTCCCATTTCCACTCGGGAATAGACAAAGGTTGAAGTGTACCAGCAGGTCTTTGATGTTCTGCCTTAATGCGACGACAAACATCACATTCGGCAACAAATTGAGCAATGTCTCTCTTCATCCTAGTCCACCAAAATCTCTGGCGTAGATCTCGGTATATTTTTGTGCTACCGGGATGAATCGAGAGGGGTGTGTCATGGGCTTCCTTGAAGATGAGTTGCCTTAGTTCCTTATTCTTAGGTACTACCAAACGATTTTCAAAGAATACCGTTCCCTTGCTATCTGTGGAGAAACATTTAGCAACTCCGCTAGCAATGTTCTCCTTGATCCGGCGAACACCTCGTGCACGCCTTTGGGCAACTATGATTTGATCCTCAAGAGTTGGTTTCGCCACCAAGGTAGAAAGATAGCCATGAGGAAAAATCTCAAGGTTGAGCTTGCGAAAGTCCTCATGAAGAAGTGGTTGATACTGTTGTAACATGAGGTTGTTACAATACGACTTACGACTTAGTGCATCAGCCATGACATTGGCTTTGCCTGGGGTGTAAGAAATTCCTACGTCGTAATCTTTTATCAACTCAATCCAGCGTCTTTGCCTGAGATTAAGATGTGGCTGGGTGAAAATATATTTGAGGCTTTGGTGGTCGGAATAAATCTCACAACGATTACCAAGGAGGTAATGTCGCCAAGTTGTTAGGGCATGAACTACGACAGCGAGTTCAAGGTCATGGTTAGGATAGTTTTCTTCATGTGGCCGCAACTGGCGTGAAGCATAAGCTACCACATGTCTATCTTGCAGAAGTATGCATCCTAACCCTTGCCGTGATGCATCACAATAGATCTCGAAATCCCTTTTGGTGTCTGGAGGTGCAAGTACAGGTGCAGAAGTCAATCTTCTTTTTAGCTCTTGAAAGCTTTCCTCGCACTTGGGAGTCCATAAGAATTTCTTATCTTTCTTGAGGAGTTCAGTTAGAGGCTTTGCAACTTTAGAAAAGTTCTCGACGAAGCGACGGCAATAGCTGGCTAGGCCAAGAAAACTTCTAACTTGCTTAACCGATTCAGGTGGAGTCCAGTCAAGGACGACCTGAACTCTCTCGGGATTCACAGCAATGCCTTTTGCAGAAATCACGTGGCCTAATTAGGTCACTTCTGGTAGCCAGAATTCACACTTGGAGAATTTAGCGTACAGGCGATGCTCTCTAAGTTTCATCAATACCAGCCTTAGGTGTTCGGCATGATCTTCTTCGTTCTTCGAGTAGATGAGAATATCATCGAGATAAACCACAACAAATTTATCTAGGTACTCCATGAAGATCGAATTCATCAAGCGCGAGAATGTGGCGGGGGCATTGGTTAAACCAAAGGACATGACGGTGTACTCGTAAAGACCATAACGAGTAGTAAAAGCCGTTTTGGGAATGTCCTCGTTTCGGATCTTGATTTGATGATAACCTAATCTCAAATCCATCTTGGAGAAGACAGAGGATCCTGCAAGTTGATCATAAAGATCATTGATCCTGGGCAGTGGGTATTTGTTCTTTATCGTCGCTAAATTTAGCGGGCGATAGTCTACGCACATCCTTTCTGTTCCATCTTTCTTCTTTACGAACAGAACGGGGCAACCCCATGGCGATGAGCTAGGGCGGATGAAGCCTTTTGCCAACGAAGCATCAAGTTGGGTTTTTAGCTCAGCTAACTCATGTGGGGCCATTTTATATGGACGTTTGGAAATTGGTGCGGTTCCTGGAAGAAGATCCACTATAAACTCTACACACCTGTCGGGTGGCATGCCCGACAACTCTTCAGGAAAGACATCCGGGAAGTCACGAACCACCGGAATATCTTCAAGTTCGGGAAGGGGAAGTACATTCAAGGAATGCACTTGGGTTCTTGTTCTGGGTGAGGTATAGTTGACGGTTTTTCCTGAAGGGTGGGTGAGTTTCACGGATTTGCCTTTGCAATCCAGGTAGGCATTCTGTCTTGATAGCCAATCCATGCCAAGGATGACATCAATGTCTGAAGACTTGAGGGCTATGAGTGAAGCAAGGAATACTAAGCCCTCAATTGCAATTTGATTACCATGGCTCACTCTATTAGTTTGCCATCTTGACCCTGGAGTTTGAATAATCATCGGGGTGGACAATTCAACAAAGGGTAACTCATGACGAAGTGCATAACTTTCCGACATGAATGAATGAGATGCTCCTGGGTCGAAAAGAACGGAAGTAGGAACAAAATTGACTGGGAGCGTACCAAGAATGACGTCAGTGGTGTCGTCAGTCTCTTCGGCAGCGATCTGGTTCACACGTCCACGAGTGGCGGGAGGAGCGGGTTTGGCGGTGTAGACCTTCTGGGGTGGCTTGCCATGACCATTGTTGTTGTTGTTGCCTCCGGCACGGGGTGGAGCATTCTGGTTCTGGATCTGGTTCTGGGGACACTCGCGAGAATAGTGGCCTGCCTGACCACACTTGTAACAGGCTCCGAAAACAGTGCGTGGAGCTGGGTTGTTTGGTGGAGCTGGGTGGAACTGGGTGGGTGGACGAGGCGCCACATAGGATGGCCTCGGTGAGTTGTTCTGGCGGAACATGCTGTTGGGGATCCAGATCTTGCGCTTCTGGGAACCAGAGCTGGATGAACCGTCATCTCTAGGGTGTTTGCGGAAATCGTTGGGGTTGTTCATGTCCTCTGCCTTGATGGCCTTTTTGACAAGGACCTGGAAGGTGGCAAAGTCATGAAGGTTGAGCTCACGACGGAGTCCAGTGTTGAGGCCACGACGGAACCTCTCTTGTTTCTTGGAGTCGGTGGAGACTTCTTCAGTTGCATAACGAGCAAGTCGGTTGAACTCACGACTGAACTCGTCAACGGTCCTCCTGCCTTGAGTGAGGTTGCAGAACTCCTCACGCTTGCGGTCCATAAGACCCTTGGGAATGTGGTGCTCGCGGAAGGACGTGCAGAATTCCTCCCAAGATGCAGGTGGTCCACCGGGGCGCATATTCAGAAAGTTCTCCCACCAAGAGCTAGCTGCACCTTCAAGGTGATAGGTGGCATAGCTGACCTTGTTGCCATTTGCAACATGGCCTGCTTGGAGCTTCCTCTCGATGCTGCGAAGCCAGTCATCGGCGTCAAGGGGCTCGGTGGAGTAACTGAAAACCGGGGGATGAAGCCGGATGAAGTCGTTCAGGGACACCAGCTCATTGCGCTGCTGAGTGGTGTTGCGTGCAATGACTTCCAGCAGGTGGTGAGAGTCTCGGCGGTTCCTCTCGACCTCCATCAGAACCTGTGCCATCGTGGGTGGGGGTGGAAGGTTGCCTTCTTCCTTGTCATTTCCACGACCTGGGTTACGACTAACCTGGCCACGGGTTCCTTGAGACATCCTGAAGGTGAAAAACCAAAGTCAAACAGAGTTGATTTCAAGAGTCTAATCAAGGTATTGAAGTACTGGAAGGATTACAGAGCAAGGGAAGTAATCATCTTGACAACATGGTGATAAAAGCATACAAGCCATATATTCACAAGCTGTCATACAAACCATACATCATTTTAGTACAAGCACTAAGTTGATACAAACGTGATGAAGATGATACATCCTTCAGAGGCACTCTGACTTCCTATACATTATTTATCTAAGCCTCTGGAACTTAGACACCTTGCTTACAACATACTAAGATACTACTACATCCTCACTAAGTAAGACCACAGGCGGTCTCACTCATCTCCATCTCCATAGTAGTCCTCATAAAAGTTACCCGCGTATCCCGGTAGCTGGAGGTGACCATCGGAAAACACGGAGGCCTGTGGACCATGATATCCATTTGGGCAAGGATGGGGCCTAGGTCCAGCGTAGGGTGGAAGCAAAGGACCACGGGGTGGGAAAATGCCTCCAATCTCGGGCCAAGCAACTCAAGAAGGCATCTGAGTCCTCACTAGATAGATCGCATCAAACTCAACTGATCCCACGCTCACAAAGGGTGCCAAGAGTGTCAGTGCTCGATACAGATGAACACGGGTGGCGTGGAGCTCAAAACGGAGAGCGCGTGCATCACGATCTCTGTCACTAGCAAACCTAGCAGTCACCTGAAGTGCTGGATCCTCTGCAGAGTGATCTGAGTAGATTCCGGTGTAATATCCCTCTTCTCCTGGAAGTGCAGCAGGGATATAGCGGAATGAAGTCTCTCTCAGCAAAGTGTGCTCCTCTCTCAGCAGTGTAATACATGAGTATGCAGCATCCTGCACATCCATGTTCTCGGTAACGCCAATGCCATGTCCAAAGTGGATAGGCTGGCTGACTCCAACGTGGTGCGGGTAGATCCTGACAATGCAGTGGAACTCTGTCTGGTTGAAGTCGTCGAACTGCTCCTCGACGGTATACTCAGGGTACCATCGATATCCCACATAGGACATCATCTCGATCAACGTGGCGGGATGGCCATGCACACCGAGGCACCTGGTCAAACGAACAATCTGCCGAGGGGGAAGATCTGCCATCTGAAACAGAAAGGAGTTTCAAATGCATCAGATTATGAGATAAACCTGGAATGACTCGGACAACATAACAGCTGTAATTGTAAGAAATGACAATTTCTTTCAATCATGAAAAACATCACTTACATAATACGATCTAAGAAATCAGCATTACAACAATTCTAGGAAAACCGGACACAACTTTCCTACGGCTATAAGGAAGCAATCAACGAGATGTGCTAATCATACAGAGGAGAGCCTAGTCCTATCTTCCCGTAGAACAAGATGAGGGTGACTCAGAACTCAGAACGAAGGGGGTAAGGAGAAAAAGAAGCCTTACGTTGTTCCCTTATATACCCAGAGTAACTATATAACTATAGCAAGCTAGACTCAACTTCGGCCAAGGCTACTAGTCCTACAGTCAGTCCTGCTCTAATACCAAGTCTGTCGGGACCCGGGGTTAGCGTATGCAAGTACAGCTAAGACATAGTCATATGGAGAGCCGAGAACCGTACCCACTTGTCTAAGCAGACAAGGCCAAGCACAGAACGTTCTCGGAATGCATCGTACGTGAGGGGCATCCCATCCAGGCTGGATGATCAACTGAGATGGGTCCTCATCGTCCGCACACAAGTCTAATGATATGGGTGGTGAACTCCCATATTCAAAGACAAGTCGCCTCAACCATACTATCGACTATCTCAAAGCTCTTACATAGACTTACTCCAGCCCGATCACTTAGTCGGGGTCTAGGGCGGGCTCGATCATACCACAAAGTGTGCACGATACGGAGTCTCGAGCAATCGCATCGCGATGCCCCAAGCTGCGCACATCTAAGGGCCACTTGGTGTATGAAAGACCGCCAGCCAGAACACAACTAAGGTCTCGAAAACCCATACAAAGACATGCATGTTATAAACATACACGCAGCACACATGCCTTGTATGAACAGCAGGTATCATTGCATTTCTCTACAAAGTGTACATATTTATTGATAACTCTTATAGAGTGCACACAGAGATCACAAACATGTGATCCAACATTACAACATAAAGCGGAAGCAAATTATGTCTGAGTACAGACAAGTTTAACAAATGGCTTAAGAAGCCTTATTTAAACACAAGCCCTCCAAGAGGGAACCAGTCGTCTGACTGGGACTAGACTAGTTGGTCTTCAGTCGTCTAGCTCGATGAAGAAGCCACCTTCGGGGTCAGTGGCATCATCTAAAACATAGATTAAGCAAACGTGAGTACAAAGTCGTACTCAGCAAGACTTACATAGGAGCTATACTACTCATGCACATGTATCAAGGTAAAGGGAGGTGGGGTTTACTTGCAGAAATGCCAGCTTTGACTTGGCTAGTCCTGAACTACGAGTACCAGACTTGAGGTAAGAAGCGTACACGAGTCCACTACTTTCTCCAACCAATTACACCACTATGGTGCCTTCCTCGACTTCCCCACGAGAAAGCACACCATAGCACTCACACTTATCTCGTCCGCACTCAAACTTTTATATGGCTTCATAATAATATAGACTAGCCACTCATAAACTTTCAACATTTTTAAAATTCAAAAGATTTGAATTTTAAATCAAATAGGGGTATTTCTTTAATTCCAAGGCACTATTTGATTATTTGAAAAATCTATGAGCATGGGGTGGGTCCACATCACTTGATATGTGATCACACTCATTTATAAGACTTTTCAAAACTCTAACATGAATTTTTGGAGAAGATTTTTATCTGGCCTTTTGAATTAATTCATCTGGGGGGTGTTCCTTCTCCCATTTTGATTTTGAATTGGATTTCAAAGCTTTCTTTTGAAATTTTGACATGATGCAAGAGTACTAATTAACCCTAGCACATTACCTAACAGAGGGTTCTGACACCTGACATGGAAGGTTCTCTCGCGCTGAAGCTTTTTCCTTTATGCAGCAATACTATGCCCGTCCGATCCATTTTTGCGGTTCTTCCACTCGCTTGTTGTTGCTCGGCTGCCTTTGCTTCGGTCTTGTTTCATTTTTTGTCTCGGTTTTCTTAGCTTCCTAACTGGTTGTCTTTGTTTTTTTTTCATCGTTTTCTTGGTTTTTTGACAGTTTTACTGTTTTTTTTTCCTTTTCCTTCTTTATTTGTTTCTTTCTGTTTCTTTTCGTTTTGTTTTGGTTTTCTATTATTCCTTTTTTGTATACATGTTTAACATTTTTAGATGGATTTATTAACAGTCGAACACAAGAAAATTTGTTAGATCCAAACAACTCAACAGTCGATGGATTGTGATCGTGCGTGCCCGATTTCAGCACAGAGGGATGATGAAAATCCTGATTATTTTGGGGGCGTGTTCGTGCGTGCCCGGTTTTCCTTGGGTCATAACGGCCTTGGATGCTTGATCTAGAAGATTATATTAAAAATGTACATGTGCGAAGGGGAAGCGATAATATTTCTAGTCAAAAATAAATAAAAGATTTATAGATAATACTTCCAGTGTTCACTTGTTTGAATAGAAGATAATACTTCTTTACTCAAGAGACTATGTGCAACTCGAGAATAAATACAAGATTTGTAGGCAGATTGGTTTTTCTTTTGGAAAGATCAAGCAGCTGGCTAGCTTGTATTGAGATTTAGCGGGCAATAAAAACATAGGGTGGTTGTGATCAAGGAAAAGTGGAAAAAAGAAAAAGGTCTAGAACAAGCTAATCATGGCGGTCCCTGAAAGGGTGCTCGATGAAAACCGCCCCAGCTTGCCGCCACAGCTCTATGATTCACTTGATTGAAGCTATGATATCTGAAGATGTCGTGAATTTGTCCCTGAAGGTGTATTCGTTTCTCTGGCACGAAATTCCCCTAAGGGTGATCCGAGTCGGTGTTCTCGCCCCTTTCATGTGCTTCGGCATTGTCTTATCAATCATGATACTAACAATGTCCGTGGATCTTGTTTTGGAGCCCCAACTTGTTAGTCACATGGAGTCGCAACCCTTCCACGAGGCTTACTCGAAGTTCCTGAAACAAAAGCAAGAGAAGTATCCATCGGGCCACCATTGTATGTCTATGCTTACTACTTCTGTTAAACACCATTCCATTGATCCAAATGACATGCCTCCTTCTGCTTTGATTGATAATAAAGAAGTTGTTGATGGTATTTTCATGGCTAGGATCGAGCAACTTTAATACTCCCTCCGATCCATATTAATTGACGCACACTTAGTACAACTCTAGTACAAAGTTATACTAAGTGTGTGTCAATTAATTTGGATCGGAGGGAGTAATAATGTTTATAGAGGGAACTTTGAAAATCCTAGGCCATTCCCTAATATGCCTCCTAACAACTATGCAATTCTTATGATAACAACAATAGAGCTAATTCTGGTCTAGAGAGTACCATTAAATAATCCATTGCTTCTCAAAAATCTTTCAATGCTTCGGCAGAAGAAAAATTAAAGACTATCACTTCCATGTCTATGGCCATGGAGAAATTATCTTTTGATGTTGACATGCTTAAATCTAAAGTTTTACCTTCTAGTAAAAATGACATGATTGAATCACTTAAGGCTACCCATATTTCTCTTGATAAAAATGATGAAGCTATAGCCTTGCTTAAAGATGAAAATAGAAAGATTATTTCTTTTGAGTTACCTAATTATCCTAGCTATGATGAGGAAGTTAGAATCGTTAGCATATCCACTATTACTCCTTTGCATGCTAGAGTTGAAAATGATATTGAAAAAGGGACCATACAAGAGTCAACTATAGGTAGAAAGAGTCCCAATTGCTTGGAGGGTGCAAAATCTGTTATTGATAAAAGTGGGATTAGAGAGGTCAAAACTGTAGCTAGTGATGTACTCCCTCCGTAAAGTAATATAAGAGTGTTTAGATCACTACTTTAGTTATCTAAACGCTCTTATATTTCTTTACGGAGGGAGTACCCACTATTTTGGATCACAAAGCCTTTGATTATGATAATTATTTTATTCCTAGCTGCATATCTTTGTTACAATCCATATTAAACTCACCCCATGTTTATGAAGAAAACAAAGCTTTTACAAAACATATAGTGGAAGCACTCATTAAAGCCAATCAAGAAAGGTTTGAGTTAGAGGTTTCCATCCCTAGAAAGTTGGACGATGAATGAGAACCAACTATCAAAATCAAGATTAATAATTATGAATGCATTGCTTTATTTGATTTAGATGCTAGCGTGTCAACTGTGCCTAAATCATTATATGATGTTCTTGGTTTTGATGCTATGACTAAATGATCTTTTAATATACATCTTGTGAATTCTTCAGTCAAGAAGCCTAAGGCTAGATTATCTGCTTATCACCGCTAATAAGAATTATGTTCCCACAAACTTCATTATACTTGATATTGAATTTAACCCTACATGTCCTATCACACTTGAGAGATATTTTCTAAGTACTGTAGGTGCTATAATTGACATGAAGGAAGGCAACATAAGGTTCCAATCCCCGCTCAAGAAATGCATGGAACACTTCCCAAGGAAGAAGGTAAAACCTCCTTATGGAACTATAATGGGAGCAACTTACGCATCATCTTTGAGAGATGATGAACTTGATATATCTTGCATTACGCCTAGATAATGCCTTTAAAGAAGCGCTTATAGGGAGGCAAGCCAAAAACATTTTTAATTTATTTTTGAGTCTACACGGTTGATGCTAGTGGTGATATCACACACACCCGTTGGGGAACCCCAAGTGAAAGGCGAGATGTAGCAAGCAGTAAATTTCTGTCGGTGAAGATACCAAGGTTATCAATCCAGTAGGACTTCAACGTCTTTAAGAAGATTTTCAACAACAATAGCGTCGTTGATTGGTTGCTAGAAAACATGAACCTGCACACAAGAACACAATAACTTTCTCCCTCAACGAGCCAGAAAGGTTGTCAAGCTTTTCTTCTTGTTGTTTACGTAAAGGTTAAACATACGGTGTGGTTGGATTAACAAAAGTATAATGGGTGCAACAAACAAAAGAAAGGAAAACATAAGTGTCGACGGTTGTAATCATTGGTGGAAGATGGACTTGGGGCCACGGTTTCGTTAGTGGTGTCTCTCCATAAGACGATACACATGATGGGTTTACTCATTCCAGCTGGGCAATTGACAGAATTATAAACGCACAACAATGCTAACTATGAATCAGAGAGCATAAGGTTCAATCATGTAGGCATTACATCAAGGTAAGTAGACCGCCATCCGACAACATATACAACTAAAAGTACATCTTGAGACCCCTATCCAGAGTATCTCTCGATGGTATTAAGTTGCTAAGCAACAGTCTAAGGCTATAAAGTCAGTAGATAATGTTGCAACATCTATGAGCATAAAGTAGCCACAAACTGTTCGAAATATGCCCTAGAGGCAAATAATAAAGCATGTTTATTTGCATATTTCATTTGATTATAATAAGTTAATAGCATGCTATAACATTATTAAGAGGAAACATCAATACACGTATGGTATGTAAACAAACCAAGTGCCTAGTAGCCTCTATCCAACTAGTCCATTGGGCAATTGATGATCAAGGTTTCCTGATCATGAGACATTATATGTCTGTCGACAATGGGGTCATATCATTAGGTGACTGATGTGATGGATATTACCCAACATAAGTATTGCAACGCGATCAAGTCACAAAGTTCAACGTTGCGGTGATTATGAAACGTAGTAACCTAATCCTTAGACCGTGAGATCGTATCTAATCACTATCTCCGGAGGATGCCTTGATTGCACCCACAGTCACACCGTAACAGGGTGATCATAAAGGTGCCTTCAGGTATTCCAAAGGGATACATTGAAGCGTCTGGATCAAGATCGGGATTTGTCCTTCCGCGTGATGGAAAGATACCCTGGGACCACTCGGTGATTCGAAGCTGCATCGTGTGACTAGGTCACGAGGATGGAATATCACGGGAATGAGTAAAGTATCACTTGTCGGTAACGAGGTTGAACTTGATATGATGATACCGAATATCAGATCTCGAACAAGTCAAGTATTGCAGTGACAAAGGTAATATGACTCGACGTCTATGGTTCGAGCGATAAAGATAATCGTTGAATGCACATGGGTCATTATGGGAATCCAGGTCCCGCTGATGATCATTGATCAGAGACTGGTCTCGTTTACGTCTGGTGTAACGACCCGATTCACTAAGAATCCAAGTCTCTGTGCATTCTGTGCTAGTCCCTGGATCAATAGCTAGCACACACAGTACATGATGTAATATCAAGAATAAACCACATGTCATATATATTACATCGAAGATCCAGTATTACAAATAAACATACCTGCATAGCTCAAGGCTAGCTTACTAATATAATACAGCGGAAAAACAATAAAGAGCTTCGTGGCGTCCATCAACTCCACCGGCAAGTTGAGTATAGACATCGTAACCCTACATCGCATCACTTACTCATCGTATACAATACTGCAACACCGAAGGTTACAACCCGAACACCGGTCAGTACATCTGATTTGTACGGCAAGTCACACGAAAAAGTATATAACAGACCTACATCTACATGCAAGGTAAGTCAAAGGAAAGGCTTATGGTTTTATTTTGCAGAAAGCTGATTTTCCCCTCACATACTACAACTAATCAAATTTTAATTTAAGTTGCTAGTCCTAAGTATGGCCGAATCGGGCTACACCAATTCCAACCATCCCTTTATTAAAAGTTCCCATTCAAATTCTTATTAAGGTGAATTATCTGTCAAGACCATCCAACAACAATAATGCCCAGTTGCTCAAAGTTGTCCGTAACCGTGGACACGGCTAATCATGATCAGTTTTTACACTCTGCAGAGGTTTGTACACTTTCCCCACTGGAATCAACCCGAAGATTGAGACATAGTCTTTCAGAAGAGGTTGCCTCCACCCTTTGGTAGCCGGTACACCTATCATATCTACATCAGCTAGCTACCAGGGCCAGGTTCCCCACAACTTACTCATCTAAGCCAGAGCCCATATAGCCAGTGGTTGTACATGGAAGCTACTAGTCACACTTTCTGTCCGATCCTTTTGAGCCTGGACGGCGCCCACTGCGTTCAGAGGGTACTCGCCATGACGCACCCGGTTCACCACCAAAAAAACCATTCGGGAAGAATTCAGTCCTGGTCCCTCCTTATCCAAGGCATGAGCACCAGGATGCATTCCCTGCCCGTCCAGAGGTGATTTCTATTTAAGTTTGCTAATCAAGTCATTAATCCTCACATAGCTCCATGATAACTCAACCAATCCCCGTCTACAAAGCAATAGCAGTATATAACAACCACGATCCTAGGTCGACAATGAAATACAAGGTCAGAACATATGGCTATCCTACTAGGTTTAAAACATAACTAATATATAGTCCTACACATGCATAGAGTGATAATTTGCTACATGCATAATAGAAAATATAGGTTGAGGTATGGTCAAAGTGTAACTTGCCTTATACATTCGATGAAGATCTTCGCTCTCACGTACCAGTCAACTCTACTCGTCACACTCCGAGCAATCTATCACAAACGAATGAACTCGAATAAGCAATCACATCACAACAAGATAAACAAAAGATCAACAAAACAATCACAAAGGTTTTTGAAACAAAACAAAAGGGCTTTGAAGTGCAAAGGTGTCGATGTGTGCGAAGGTGATCGGTGGAAGTGAACTTGGGAGAGTCAATAGATAAAAGATTATCGGTAACGAGTTGTACCCATGGACATTTGTGAATTCAAGGTGAATAACATGCCCACATGAAAAGTGTGTGAATATTACCGATAACATGTCTCAAGTGATCCGATATGCAAAAAGAATCACGTGAAACGGAATACTACAACGCAGGTCATAGCACTTGCAACATTGAATTGAATTTGAATTTAAACAGACCAAGAAAGTTGTGAATTTTTTTGTACACATGATATAAACAGAAGTTACATGGAACGAGTGATCCAACGCAAAAAGAATCACTCGATTTGGATCAACGGTATAAAAGATACGACCTTTGGAATTTGAATTTTAATTTGAAATAAATTCAAATTCTAAAGTGTGCAAAGGTGTGAAAAGTTTACTCTATGATAAAGTACAGATCACTACGAGCGTGTAGGAAAAAGAATCACCTAATTCCGATACACGGTTTAAAAGATACGGCTACGAAGATTATAGGGTGCAAACTGTGAAAAAGGACCTATTCGTGAATAAAAAAAAGTTTCCGTCGCAGACAGATCCTTTTTACTACAGGACAAAATTGCTGACGTACCGATGACGTGGCGATGGCGCGGAAACCGAGGTTTTCCAAGCACGGAAACCGAGGTTCGCCGGCACGGAAGTCGAGGTTCGCCGCGCGGGAATCGAGGCGGCGGCGGCACGGAAACCGGGGTTCGCCGGCACGGAAATCGAGGCGTCGGCGTCGCGGACCCCGCCGGCACAGAAATCGAGGCGGCGGCGGCGCGGAAACCGAGGTTTGTCGCGCGGAAATCGAGGCGGTGGCGGCACGGAACCCGAGGTTCGCCGCGCGCGGAAATCGAGGTGGCGATGGCGCGGAAAACCGAGGTTCGCCGGCACGGAAATCGAGGCAGCGGCGGCACGGAAACCGAGGCGCAGACGATTTAGGGTTTCTGGAAAAAACGAAAAAGAAAAATTTTGAAATCTTATATAGCCCGATTTTTTTTAAATCCGTCTTCGGCTCAAATTGGGCAGGCTCGGTACGCATTTTATTTTTCTTTAAAACCTAAACTTCAAACAATTGTAGAAAAATAAATACTCATCAGAAAAATATGAAATAAATTTTTAAATTCATCAAATAATCTAAAGAAAAATATAAAATGAAAATATTTTCCAAAAAGGTAAATAAAAATAAAAACCTTTTGTAAATACTTTATTTAAATATAAAATACTTTTCATAAATCAAATAAAATCCAATAAATCATTCAAAATAATTTTATTTGGTCAAAAGTATTGACAAACCATTTCTAAATAATAAAATATTAATTTTAAAATTGTTACACCAATAAATAATTTGGTACAATAAAAATATCCCATGGGAATACCTTTTCAACCCTTTTAAAATATTTAATAAATCATTTCAATGAAATAAAAAACTCTCTTAGCATTATAAAATCCCTAAAATAATTTTAGAGTTATTTATAATACTCAAAATAAAATTTTAAAAACTTTAAAGTAATATTCTAAATATTTTCCAACATTATTAAAAGGGGATAAGTCATTTTATATCCTCTCAAATGAATTTCCTCGAGTTGAAAAATGTTTTGAATATTCAAAAGAATTTCAATAATGATTTAAAACATTTTTCAACCTTTTAATATGGTGAAGGAGTCATATTACCTTCTCTCATTTTGTTTTGTTGATTTTGTTTTAAAATAATAAATTCCAAAACACCAACTATGAATATTAGGGAAAGTCCTTTTATTCCCTCTCTTTTTAATATTCAATAAACTCCAAAAGTTTTAAATCCCAGAGAAAATCAAACACATCAAGCAAACAATCATCATCTATTTAATTTTATTAACATCCCAAAATTACATCTGGAGTGTTCACGAACCGTAGGGTAACACACTTAAGGGTATATATGCTTAGGGATAGATTCGAACGTCATTGGATTATCGGAGAAAATAATAATAAGGAATGGAAAAAGTACTGTGTGGACCCGAAGGTTGTTCGGAGTGATCCAGAAGGTGTTCCAGAGCGATAGAAATTTAATAATATATATTTTATATTAATTAAAAGAATTAATAATTAAATATATTTGTATTTAATTAAATAAAATGGATTACGGGCCCATTAGGGGGAGAGCTCCTCCTTTTGTTTTTAGAAGAAAAAAGGGAGGGATGGGGGGGGGGGGGGTTGGCGCATGGGCTAGTGGCTCATGTGGTGGCCGGCCATGCACATGGCTACCACGGCTACACACCCACGACCACCACCCCTTGACATGTGGAATAGTACCACATTGCGTCAATCACTAGTTAGCGGGAACCCTCCCGCGCGCTCCCGTAGAGCTCATTTTGGATGCGCTTAGAAACCGTCACATGTCGTGCTCTGATCGCCACCTAATGTGGCTACACGAAAAACTATGGCTGCGTCGAAAACTGTGGTTTTTCTTTGGCTGCGCTGTGACTTTTTCTGTGGCTACGCGGAAAACTATGACTTTTTCCGTGCCTGCTCTATGGATTTTTCTGTGGCTGCGCGGAAAACTGTAGCTTTTTCTGTGGCTGCGCGGAAAACTGTGGCTCTTTCTATGTTGTGCTGTGGCTTTTTCTATGCCTGCGCTGTGGCTGGATCTATGCCTATACAGTGGTTGAGCGGAAAACTATGGATAAATATGTGCCTGCGCTGTGGCTTTGCGCTGTGCGTCCAGAACGTGTCATGTGTCGATCGCGGAGGGACCAAAGGAAAACACCAAAACGCGCCAGAACGTGACACTTGGCACGCTCGGAGCGCGCAAGAGTGACCTCTGCAACGGGTACCTTCTATGTCCCAAACGTATCTATAATTTCTGCCTGTTCCATGCTCTTTTGGGTGACATTTCTAAGTGTTCTGCTACACTTTCATACCTTTTTACACATATTTGGAATAACCTACTAACTCAGTGCACCCACTGCTAGTTTCTGTCTGCTGATGTCTATGAATTGCAGGTTTTTACCCATATTTATAGAGCCCTAAAAATTCCAATAAAAATATACAAAAATTCAGTGCATCGGAAGACTCCAGAAGCCCGAAGTGGGGCCAGAGGGCCAGGCCCCACCCAGGCGGCCAGGTGGCACGACCCCACCCCTGGCCGCACCAGGAGGGCGCCTAGGCGGGGGCCACCTCCCCTGGTGCCCCCCTTCGGCCTATATTTACACCCCGTTCCAGAAACCCTCGAGAGGAGTCCCGCATCGCGATTTTCACCTATGTTCCGTCGCTGCCGCGCTTCCAAGATCGGGAGCACCAGAAGATCTCTTCCCGGTACCCTGCCGGAGGGAGGATTGACCTCCGGGAGCTGCTCCACCACCATGGGCGCTTCCCGGATGTGCCGTGAGTATCCCCCTTGGACCATGGGTCCATGACCAGTAGCTATGTGATGTCCTATCTCCAATCTTGTGCTTCAATGCTTAGCCCTTGTTAGCTGCCCTACATGATCAAGCATCTATGTAATTTTCTTGCTGTTGTTATGCTGTGTTTGCTGGGATCCGATGGATTTTGAGATTATGTTCATTTTGTGACGAGTTATATATTTTGGTTCTCCTTTTATATTTTGTTCTTGAGTAATTCTTGCATTTCTCCGTTGCTTCTTATTGCTTTGGCCAAGTAGTAGATAGTAACTCTAAGAGGGAGCGTTATGCTTGATTGTGGGTTGATGCCCCCCGATGTCTAGCTTGAGTGACAAAAACATGAGACTAGGGGATGTTCTATTGCCACCAGGGAGAAAACAACGGTGCTTGTAACTGCGATTGCAAGGATTGTTTACCTTACGCAAAGTTTGTTAATGCAGTTGTCTGTTGCTTTGGGTTTACACTTTGGGTGGGGCTCGGAACTTAATACCAGCGAGATGTTCTGGATTGATATCCCAAGGTGGATGATTAGTAAGTAGGTGCTGATGGATAAACTGGCTACTTTTCTTGGTGTACTGCCCATACTTTTGAGCCTCTAAGTTTCTTGCAGCATAATTAGCATTGCGGTGAGTTTATAATCCTATCAATTGCCCAGCTGTAATTTGTTCACCCAACTTAGCTGTATTATCGTCTTTTGGGAGAGATACATCACTGGTGAACATCATGGGTCCCCGGTCCATATTTAGACCATTGTTTACACCTCAACTCTTTACTTCTTTTATTTCCTTTCATTTGCAATCACCATCACTATTTCCACTATGTGTTTGATCCTTTGTAAACGCCAAGGCCGGAGAGATTGACAACCTCTTTGTACTCGTTGGGAGCAAAGTTATTTATTGTTGTGTGCAAGTCCAGGTCAAGTAAGAAACCTCGGTTGTAAACGGCGCCATTGTTTTCTTGCCACATACTTGAAGAACTTGGAGTCCTACTGGTACGTTAACCTTGTTATCTTCATCGAGGGAAATTTGCTGCTAGATAACAAGGTTTCCCTCGATGAAGATAACAAGGTTAACCAACGAGGAGCACTACTTGGGGTAACCAACGAGGAGCACTACTTCGGTGCCATCAAAGAAATTTCTGGCACCGTTGCCGAGGACTCCAATCTTTAAGATAGGGGAGTTGCACGCTATCTTTTACCTTTTCTTTGTAGTCTTGTTAGTTTACTTTCTAGTTTTTTCTTTAGAGTCTTATACCAAAAACCACATAAAATGAGTTACTTTGCTTTTAGTTGTTTCTTCTGTTTAGTCAAGCATGTTGGGATTTGCTTCTTTGCGGGAATCTGAAGTCTTAGATTTCCACGAAAAGAATGGAGAGAATATGAAAAAGTCTTGGGACATAATTTCTGAAGCACACAAAAGAATTATGCCTTGGATACCTATAAAAATTGTGCTTAGAAATTTTTACCATGGTCTTTTTAGATGGTGCAAACACTCTCTTGATATTATAGCTAAAGGAGATTTCTTAGAGTGTGATGAATCTAGAGTTCTTGATATTATACATGGTCTATCTAGTTACTTTGTTTATGATAATGGAGTTGACACTATTATAGATAGACTTGCTATCATTGAAAAAAGATAGATGCTTTAGACTTGAGAGAAAGAGAGAAACCTAAGTCCGATAATAAAGATATTTTAGAAATAGATGATGATTGAGAGCCCTTTGTTAGAATTAGCATCTCTAACCAAGACTTCCTTGCTTATTGTGATATTGGATCCATGGTTTCTACAATGCTAAAAGTTGTTTATGATTCTATAAACCTTTCAAATATGGTCAATTTTTCATCTGATCATGAACATGCTAATGGATATGTCTCTGAGATCTAGGGAAAGAAAAAAATGCCCAGGTTATATTCCTCAAAAAGAGCGTAGCGGTTGACTTCTTCATCATGGAGCCAAACCAAGGAAACATAGTGCTTGGAAGGGACTTCCTCCGAGCCATGAAGGGCTTCATTGATATAGGTAAAGGACAAATACGCTTACGTGGGAAGGAGAAAGATACGTACCCCTTCCCTATGGTAAATAAGGATGAACTTATTGAGGAACCATTTGAACGTTTTTATGATTCTGATGACTTTTGCGATTTTTGATTCCTCCTTTTGTATCATGCCTAGCTAAAAGACATAAAAGAAAGAGCTTATTGGGAGGCAACCCAAAAAGTTTTTTAGTTTAAGTTTTAGTGGTCTTGATTCTTGTTACTACTGTAGCAACATCATTGTATTTTTATTTTCAAGCTTTGAGCCAAGTTTTAGCCTCCGATTGCAAGAAAGTTCAAAAGTTGTGACATGCTGTCCAGAAACAGATTCTGTCAGCTTGACGGAAAATTTCATCATAAATCACCAGATCATATTTTTGATCTGAATTTTTTTGAAAGTATGCTCAATACAATTAGCTTTCTGTCTTCTGTTCTGATTTTTTAGATTTGAGTTGCAGAAGTACCCCAAAAAAATTATTTACTACCTGCTGGTCTGTCTTTCACAGATTCTGCCACATTTTGCGTTTTCATCGTTTTGCAAATATTAAGCTTGATTTTTCTTTGCAAAACCTTTTTGGAAATCTCGAGAAACAGTATATATTCATGAAAATCTTTATTTTGAGTGGAGAAAAATATATTTATTTATGGGCACTAACCAGTCTAACCATCTTATGATGAGTTTCGTATGAAAGGAGTTTTCAAGTATGTGAAAGAAGATGATGAATGAAGATCCTGTTGACAACCATTTTTGGCACGATAATATTTGTATACAAGATGGCCTCAAAAGAAAAGTGTTCTACATGAAAAGGCTTGGTATTATCGATATGAACATCTTTGTAGTTCGAGCCATCGCCATCGGATTCCATCTCGAAGGCCGAAACTATGTTTGAAGCATAAGTCTTTCAAAACATCCTCAAATGGAAAAAGGCGGCTTGGTCTCGTCGAGCCGGTCGATTTTGATTTTTGAATCGTCCCAATCTGAGTTCGTATGCAAAAGTTATAGCCATCACAATGTATACCTGTCAAAGAGAAAAAACTGACGCCCGGAGCCGGACACCTATACAATTGATGTCTGATGTAGAGCATGAGAATTTCGGCCCTCAAGATGACCCCAAATCAAAAAACGTTCAACATGAAAATCCTTGGAAATTTCGAAGGCTACAATTTTTATGTTTTGACTTTTTTCATCCGAGGTCGTTTTCAGCACTGAAACACCCAAAAATCGAACTGCTGTCCCCGGCCCACCTGTAATCCGAATTCGGTTCTATATGGAAAGATTTGGAGTTCTTTTCTTGTACGGAAAGTCCAGCCTCCTCATATATAGATGAGGTGACGGCCGATTGAAACAACACACATTCGAACAAACATATCTACACTTCCAAACCCTAATTTTATCCTCTCCCTTGTATCTTTCTTCTCGTTCTTCGTTTGTTGTTGTTCTTGCAGGGCAACGATACACGAGGTCCTAGGATTGACCAGGTTGACCTAGGGCAACCCATTGCCGCCGTGCGTCCAGACGGGGTCCCTCCCGGGCGTGTGGGGTTTCGGGTTCTCAAAAGCGGCCGCCGGTTGTCTTGCGTATCGCGCTACCGGTCGGATCTCCTTCGGCGTGAGCTGCGGTGCATCACCCCCGGCGTCGAGGGTACACGTGACGTGTTCGTGTGTCAACACACTTTTTGGCGGCTCCGCTGAGCTTTGAACAGTCTCTGGCCTGTTCTTGCTATGTAGAAATCGTCATCAAGTTGCTACAATCTACAAAGGTAGTATGAATTCCCAATTCACCTATGTAGATGCAAATAATTCATATGTTGTTGCTAGATTATCTAATGAGCAAATTGTGTGCAACAGCCGGTTCATAATAATCCATATCCTTCAAGTTCTAATTTTAGCAACATGCAACATATGTATCCCAACCCTCATGCATCGGCAACCCCACAAATCCATATGCCGATGAACAACATGATGAGCTCGGTTGATAGAGTTTAAACATCCCATGTATGAACTTTAAATAACATGCAACAAAGTGTTTCACCTTGTTATTCATCGGCACCGAACTTGCAATATGTTAATCCAAATATGCCGATGGATAGGGGAATTGGCCATGCTAGTACTAGTTATTCGGCCAATTACCATCAACCATCATATGCTACACCTCATGCTACTAATCTTCCAGTACCATATGCAACTATTAATACTCATAATTCGGCTCCACACCTTCATGGTTATAGCCGAATAAGTGACCAATCTACAGGAGCATACATACCTTCATCTAAAATTGTAGCGGAGGTGTCTGCGTTAGAAAGGAAGAAAGCCCAAAA
Organism: Bromus sterilis; assembly: GCA_950022295.1. Taxonomy (NCBI): domain Eukaryota; kingdom Viridiplantae; phylum Streptophyta; class Magnoliopsida; order Poales; family Poaceae; genus Bromus; species Bromus sterilis. Next base: position 147,625,687 of record OX465596.1, on the reverse strand, counting down.
TGACAAGATTAGTGATATTTGTATGGAACTACATCTTAAGGGTTTGTCTCCTGATTATAATGCAATAAAATCTAGAGTTTTGCAAGAAGATGAATCATTGTCAATTGATAGGTTATGCCAGAAAAAATATAGTTCTACACCAATGCATATGTCTTCTCCTATTGCTCCAGCATACTATATACCCCGTACACAAGTGCAAAGTTTCGACAACATTCAAGTTTCAATGCCGAAAGAGTCTGAAAGCACCGAGGGGCAATCTTATCCAACGTGGGATGAGCTTGAGAAGAAGCTTAAAGCTAAATTTGCTGCTCTCCGTTTGGAGAAAATAGAAAAGGAATTGGCTCAAAGAAAAGAAGCATTGCCAATTGATGAAAAGAGTGACGACTCAAAAGTTGAAAGTTCTTCGGCTGGAAAAGCCAAATCAACTAGTGTGTGTTTTGAATCCGTCAAATCCAAAAAGGCAAGTACCATTGAGAAAGGGCATGGAGAGCACATAACAACTGTGCTTGATTTTTCTGAAGCTAAGGGAACCTATTTCCTGCCCTATGAGTTCCGTGCCACAGAAATTGATGAGCATCAAGAACAAAGTGATATGGCCGAACAAAGTTTGGTTAATGATGAACATCAAGAACACAAGCGTGCAACTGAGAAAAGTTCACTTGATGATCATTCGAGTGATGAAGCACGGAACAAAGACAAAGATGAGGACAAGACGTTGGAGAGTCATCCAAAACTGGAGCAAGCTATTATTCAATTCATGCAACCATCATGCTCTCCCAACGTGTATGAAAAGGTACGTCTAGCAAGTAATTTATCTATTTTCAGATTTGGTCATAATTTTATTGTTGATGCAACTATTAGCAAAATTCTTATAACAAATCTTGAGAGACCAATGAAGAAGGATAATTTACTTGTTAGCAATACAATTATAACAAAGCATATCGGTCAATGCATTGTGACATTTACAGAGACCGATAGTGACTTATTATTGCAGCAAAAGCTTTTCCCATTTTTTATTTAAAGTTTATATATACATGGATAGCTTTTCTAGTTCCATACTTGGCTTACATTTTGTGTCAAGTGGGACATATTTGTTATAATAGTTTTGATTTCTGAAAAAAGCCAAGATTTAAATATTTTGAGAAAACCGATGATAGCATAATTTCTTATTCAAAGTCATCGGAGATGGAGTGCGAAGCACAATGCATAGCCGAATGGGGTGGTGCCAAATCCGAACCATTTGTTCGCTTACTTCCAAAGCCGTTACCGCACCAAGATCGGCCAGAAAACAAAAGGATGACCTTGGATTCAAATATGTGTGATCAGATGTTTGATATGTTGTTGAATAATGATTATATTAGAATTCTTGATCACCATGTCAAGACAGCAATCCAAGGACAAATGTATTGTAAGCTGCATGATTCGTTCAAGCATAATTTTGAGGACTGCAATATGTTTCGTCAAATAGTTAAATCGGCCATTGATAACAGACGATTGAAACTTGTTAAAACACCAAGGGATCATCATGCTATTCCTATTGGTCCTCATGGAAAAAAGTTTTTGCATCGGCTGCTTCAAGCCGATTCATTTAAGGACAAGAAGGTAAAAACTGCAGGTGATGGGATCAAGCTTTCAAGTACACAAATTATCCCTGAGCACAATGATGATATTCTTGATAGTTTTCATTTTTATTTATTGCATACATCATGATAGTTTTCATTTTTATTTATGTTGAGTACTTCTTGTAAAGTGTGAGATCTTCTTTATATTATTGTTAGATATGGAGTGTTGCCCTTCAAGTGAGGAAAATATCCCAAAGAGGACAAAATTGTTGGGGAACGGGGCAGAAAACAATAATTTTTCTTAACCTACGACTCCCAAACCCAAGACCTACGCTATTGTGATGCAAGTAATAGATGGAAATAGGTCACATACCAGTATGTAGTCCGTTAAGTGGGAAACGTTTCCGCATGAACGCGGTTGATGTAGTCGTACCAGCAATCCCCGATGCTGCGCATACCCACGATGACTCCAAAGGCCACCCGGTCCTTGTAGACCGATCACGGGATTGCGTCCCCATCGGAACGTTGTTGGTGAAGACATCACGATACGGCCACGACAATAAAGGAGCACCACAAGTGTAGCGCCTCGTGGTATTACACACATACGGTGTACCCGACATTCCCTCCGGGATCCAAACCAGTCGAGCAGCAGAAAGAAGTTGGATTTGGATCCCGATTCCAGCAGCACGACGACGAGCGTATGGTGGAGAAATCCCCAACCAAGTGCAGAATCCAAACAAGGGGAGTCAAATCGAGGAAGGAGAAAGGAGGAAAAGAGAGATTAGAGAAACTTGTCTCAAATCAAAAGTTATGAAGAAAAGAGCACCCCTACCCCTCCTTATATAGGACAAGGAGGGGTGCACACCTCCCTCAACTTACCATTTGGTACTAAACCAAAGGGAAGGGGGGGGGGAGTGCGCCCTAAGGGGGGTGGACCCCTCCCTGCTTGGTGCCATGGGCCAAGGGGGGAGGCTCCCTCCTCCCCTAATGGGCCTCTTTAGGCCCATACGACTTTTTTTTCTATTTTAATTATATTTTATTACATTTTAATATTTAATTATGTTAACTAAATAATAAAACATATGTAAACATTATTAAATAATATTTTTAACCTTTCAAAATACCTAGAACCATTTTTGGCCTCCACCGGAACAATTCCGGTGTTCTCTCTTATTTCGCCGGTGATCTTGAAGTAATCCTTATTGCGTCGAATACCCCTTAAGTGTGACACCCTACGGTCCGGGAAACAACAGGCATGATCAGACACTCTCTGATCAATGATTAATCAATTGGACCTGGTTACAATCCTTGATAGCCCCTGCGCTTCCATCCAATGAACTTCATCGCTGTTGGATCCGTTAACGTTGAGCATGTTCCCTTTGTCCTACGGTAGTTTGTTTGTCCAAGGTTTGATCATCGGTATACAATATACCTAGTTCACCCTCGTTATCGACAAACATGTTTACTCATTCCCGAGATATTGCAACCCCGTGACCTAGTTAGACGCTTGCAAACTTTATGATGCAACATCACTGAATGGGCCCAGAGTACCTATCCGTCACTCGGATGGAAAAATCCCTCTTTGATCTATTTGCATACTCATCAAAATATCTATTTCGGAATACCCAAAGGACACCTTTATGTCCAACATATTTCAGTCAGGCGGTGGATGCAAATCAAAGCATCCTAATAGATAGCAATTACGTATGATCATTACGGTTAAAGGATCTGGTCACTACGTTATAGTTATCGCAATGTTGAACTATGTTACTCGATCACATTGCAACACTTCTAGTGGGTGTGTGTCCATAATATCATTCTCCCAATGATACAACCTCATTGTCAATAGGCGGTTCGTACCTCATGATTAGGAAACCTTGATCATTGATTGCCCAATGAGCAAGTATAGTAGAACTAACTAGGGACCTAGTTGTTTTATACCACATGAGTGATACGTCCCAAACGTATCTATAATTTTTGCTTGCTCCATGCATGTTTTGTGTGATATTGCTATGTTTTATATACACTTGCATATAGTTTTGATCATCTTTGGACTAACCTATTAACACAGTCTACCCCAGTGCCAGTTCCTGTTTTCTGCTGTTTTTCTATTTCAGGTTTCCCCCGTATTAAAAATGCTCCAAAAATTCTGTAAAAATACAAAAAAAAATCAGCGCAACGGAAGCTTCCAGAATCACCATGGTGGGGCCAGAGGGCCACCACCAGGGCCCCAGACGACCTCCCGACGCGCCCTAGGGTGGGGCTGCGCCAGGGGGCTGCCTAGACCCCTGCTGCCCCCTGGCTGCCCCTCTTCGCCTATATATTCTCCGTGAAAGGAAACCTCGGAAGGCAGAACCCTTTTTTGTGATCTCGCCTCTGTTCTGCCGCCGCCGCGCTTCCAAGATCGGGAGCGCCAACAGACCTCTTCCCGGCACCCTGCCGGAGGGAGGATTGACCTACGGGAGCTTCTCCTCCACCATGGACGCTTCCCGGATGATCCGTGAGTAGTCTACCTTGGACCATGGGTCCGTGATCATTAGCTATGTGATGTTCTCCTCCCCTCTTTGTTCTTCATGGATTAGACCTTCTGAGCTGCCCTACATGATCACGGCACATATGTAATTCTTTCTGCTGTTGCTATGCTGAGTTTGCTGGGATCTGATGGATTGTGAGACTATGTTCAGTTTGTGATTGAGTAATATATTTGGTTCTTATATTTTATATTTTTTTCTTGAGTAATTCTTGCATGTTCTCTGTTCCTGTTTATTTCTTTGGCCAAGTAGTAGCTAGTGACTCCAAGAGGGGACGTTATGCTCGATTGTGAGTTCATGCCCCCCAAAGACTAGCTTGAGTGACAAAAACATGAGTCTAGGGGATGTGTTGTTGCCACAAGGGGGAAACAATGGTGCTTGTACCCGCGGTTGCAAGTATTGTTTACTTTACGCAAAGTTCTTTTAATGAAGTTGTCTGTTTCTTTGGGTTTACAATTTGGGTGGGGCTCGCAACTTAGTACTAGCGAGATGTTCTGGATAGATATCTCAAGGTGGATGATTAGTAGTAGATGCAGTTGGATTTTGGTCTACTTATTTTGGCGTACTGCCCATGCTTTGAGCCTCTTCCTTTCTTTGTAGCATAGTTAGCATTGCGGTGCATTTTTAATCATGTCAATTGCCCAGCTGTGATTTTTTTACCTCGCATAGCAGTTTTATCGTCTTTTGGGAGAGAGACATCACTAGTGAACATCATGGGACTCCGGTCCATATTCTCATCACTGTCTACACGCTCAATTTATTTCCTGCTTTTACTTTCTAGTTGCAGTAACTATTATCTTTTATCCCTTGCGTTTGATCCTTTGTAAACAACAAGGCCGGAGAGAGTGACAACCTCTTTGAACTTCGTTGGGAGTAATGTTACTTATGTGTGTGCAGGTCCAGGTTAAGGGAGCAATATCTCAAATGGCGCGTTGCTCGCTTCACCACCTGCTTTTAGTTATCGGAGTCCTACTTCTTCGATCACAACCTTGGTATCTTTGCCAAGGGAAATTTTCTGCTATTCTACATCTCACCTTCCACTTGGGGTAACCAACGAAGGGCGAGAAGCCATTATCATATCTCGCGCATTAAGCAAATTTCTGGCGCCGTTGCCGGGGACTCCAATCTACAAGATAGGGGAGTTGCACACTATCTTTTACCTTTTCTTTTTAGTCTTGTTAGTTTACCGTTCAGTTTTTATCTTAGTGTCCTTTATAAAAAATTACAAAAAACTTATTTACCTTTCTAGTAATTGTCATTACGTCTGGTCCTTTTTCTTTTGTTGAGACAGAAGTGTTGTTGGGATACGGGGTAGAAAACACAAATTTTTCATACCTACGGTACCCGAACCCAAGATCTATGCTATGGCGATGTAAGGTAACGGAGGGAATCGGTGTTCATACCTTTGAAGACCGAAAGAGGGAAACGTTCTTGCGAACGTGGTTGGCGTAGACTCAGAACTACGACCTCCCTGTCGTGTAGAAGACCACCACCGGCGAGGATGACTCCCGGTAAACCTCCAGCGACGAAGTAGCACCACAGGTGTAGTGCCTCGAAGAGATTACACACGTACAGTGCAACCGATGTTCCCTCCGGGCTCCGAACCAGGCGAGCAGCGGAAAGAAGACGGATTCGGATCCCGACTCCGGCAGAGCGACGGCCTTCCTTATGGTGGAGAACTCCAATCCTGGTGCAGACTCCTAACACGGCGAGTCCACTTCCAGAAATGGAGAAAGAGAGAGAGAGAACTCAATGAGATGATGGAAAAAGGGGGGTCTACCCCTCCTTATATAGGCCAAGGGGGGGTGCCATCCTCCCTCAACTTCCCATGTGGTACTAAACCAAAGGGGAGGGGAGGGGGTGCGCCATATGGAGGGTGGGCCCCTCCCTTGGCGCCATGGGCCAAGGGGGGAGGCTCCCTCCTTCCCCTAATGGGCCCTAAGGGGCCCATTTGCCTTTTTCCCATTTAATTAATTAATTTAAATATATTTTAATATTTAATTCAGATAATTAAATACTAAAACATTATTAAATATAATTAAACATCATTTTGAACCTTTCAAAATATCCGGAACAACTTCCGTTCTCTCCCGGAACTATTCCGGTGCTTTCTCCTATTTCATCGATGATCCCGAATCTGTCCCAGCATCAATTGCCCCTTAAGTGTGACACCCTAACGGTCCGGGAAACAGCAGACATGGTCGAGACTCTTCTCATTGACCAATGACTAGTCAGTTGGACCTGGTTACAATCCTTGACAGCCCCTGCGCTTCCATCGAATGAACTTCGATCGCTTTTGGAAACCGTTAACGATACGACATAATCCCTTTGTGCTGCGGTACTTTGTTTGTCCGAGGTTTGATCGTCGGTATCCCACATACCGTGTTCACATATCGTTCACAACAAACAAGTTTACTCGTCCATGATCATTGCATCTCTTGTGACCTAGTCACTTGCTTGCAAGCTATTGATGCAATATCACCGAGTGGGCCCAGAGTACCTGTCCTGTCACAAGGACTGACAAATCCCGCTCTGATCTATTAACATACTCATCAACCATCTATTTCGGAATACCCAAAGTGCACCGTTATAGCCAGCATATTTCAGTCAGGCGGTGGGATACAAATCAAAGTCTCCTCATAGATGACATTTACGTATGATCATTGCGGTCTAAGGACTAAGCCATACGTTACAAAGTCGTAGCAATGCTGAACTATGTGACTCGATCACATTGCATTACTTTAGGTGGGTGTCTGTCCATCACATCATTCCCCTAATGATATGACCTCATTGTCAATGGACTTAATTGTCGCCATGATCAGGAAAGCTTGATCAATCAATTGCCCAATGAGATAGTTTACCCGAGTTAAACTACGGAGCATGTTTTATACTACACCTGTATTAGTATTTCCAAGTAATACAGTTATAGCACAGTATAAAACGTATTATGAACAAAACGGATATGTGACAAATATCTTTATTAATTTGTCTCTAGGGCACATATCCAACAAGTGCTCACCTTTAAACAAAAAGGTGGTGAAATTTTAAAAGATGCTTGGTATAGAATTAATGATTCTCGGAAAAGAGCCACCAAGAAGCCATCCACTACTATCCTGCTTAGAAATTTTTATGTTGGAATTACTCCTTGGAATAGGTTCATTCTAGATACTGCTATCAATGGGAATTTCCTAGAAGCCCAAATTTGGGAGTCTCTTAATGTTATTGAAAATCTAGTTGGAAATCTCCCTATGGCTAGCATACAAGAGTATATCACTCTAGCTCACATTATGAAAAAACTTGAAAAGATAGAGTTAGAAATACCAAGTATAAGTAGGATAAATGAGTTGGATCGCAAGATTAAAGGGAATTTGAATAGACTTGATAGCTCCATGCATAAAATTATCAAAACTTTGGAGACCATCAAATCCCATGATATGGACCCTTCTGGGATAGATAAGATTGAGGAAATCATTGACACTCTAGGAACTACTTTCTCATCAATCAAACCAAAAAGGGTAGAAACTCCGGCAAGAAGGGAACCTAAGTTAAATTATGTCCCTAAGGTTCACCGACCTAAAGCTAATCCACCCATTGCCAAGGGAGTTGAAACCGTGAAAACTTTGGAAGAAATACCCCTCTTAGATAAATTTATAAACGAAACTCCCATTGATTTTCCGCCTTTTGGTTTTATCCCTGGAAGTATCTTCATTAGCCCTTTATTTGAATGACCTCTTAAAACCAGTTGTACAATTGAAGAGCTTTTTGATGATCTTGATGATGGTTCGATTGATACAACGTGATTCTTATTTTTGCTTTATTCCTAGCTTAAAGGCGTAAAAGAAAGCGCTTGTTGGGAGGCAACCCAAGATGTTTTCACTTCTGTTTTTAGTGGTCTTGACGATTTTTACTACTGTAGCAACATCATCGTATCTTTATTTTCAAGCTTTGTTCCAAGTTTAGCCTCCGATTGCAAGAAAGTTCAAAAGTTGTGACATGCTGTCCAGAAAACAGATTCGGTCCATGGACGAAAAAATTAGCCTAAAATCACCAGACCATCTTTTTGATCTGAGTATTTTTGAAAGCGTGCTCCATACAATTGACTTTCTAGCATATTCTGTTTTTTGATTTGAGTTGCAGAAGTACCCCGAAAAAATTATTTACTACCTGCTGTTCTGTTTTTCACAGATTCTGCCACATTTTGCCTTTCCTCACTTTTGAAAACCTTAAGCTTGCCTTTTATTTGCAATTTTTTTTGGAAATCTTGAGAAACATTAGATCTTCAATAATATCTTTATTTCCAGTAGAGGAAAATTATTTGATTAAGGGTACTAACCTCTCTAATCAGGTTATGATGAGTTATGAATGAAGGGAGTTTTCAAGTGTGCGAGCGAAGATGATGAAAGAAGATCCGGTCGTGTCAAACTCTCAAGCTTGGGGATGCCCCCATGCATCCCCAATAAATATTCAAGGAGACTCAAGTGTCTAAGCTTGGGTATGCCCCCGTGCATCCCCTTCTCCATCAACAATCATCAGTTCGTCCTCCGTCTCACTATATTTTTATCACTTCATGCGTTATGTCCTATGCTTGGAGCGTCTTGCTCTTAGGTTTACTTTTTAGTTTTCTTTAGCTTTGTTTTCTGTTCATAACAAGTTAGAACCCAGCTTACTTTGTGTGGGAGAGAAACACACTCCACTCCAAACTAGAACACATCATAGGATTTTCATGCTTATCTTTCTTCTGTTGTGTGTTCTTTATCTTTTCGTAGCTGCTGCCATGTTTAGCTCTTAGTTTTCATGTATATTTTTCTCAAGAGCCTTAGATTTTGTTAATTTATTGCTGGAACTCTCTTTAGTCTTCATGCTTATCTTGTTAAAAGAGCTGGTTGTTTCACTGAGTTGTGTCTTATCTTGAAGTAGGTAATTGAGGTTGCTATTCAATTGTAGTAGTAACTTGCAATAGTTTTGAGGTATTGTTGTGAGTAATGTTTGAACTTTTGGTGTCAAGAGCTCTAGACTATTAGTGATAGGTGTCGTATTTTGGCCTACAAAACTAGTTGAGAACTCTAGCTACTAGATGGATCACTAATCTTTGGAGGGATCAGATATTAGAGTACACTCACGTACCATGAGTCAAGGATGCGCAAGGATAACCAAACCCCCATACACTCCTCCTCGGGGTACTTGTCTCTTTGTGAACCTCCTTATTAGATTGAGAGTTACCGTAATAAGTGCATGAGTTCTTCGGACTAATGTAAGTATTGAATGTTGACACTTCCACCTCCTCATATTTGCTAGCCTTTTCGGTACCGTGCATTGCACTCTTATCACTCCGAGAGCTGGCGTCCACCTCGCCGGTGCATCCAAACCCTTGGCATGATACGCTCTGTCATCATAAACCTCCTTATCTTTCCTCAAAACAGCCACCATACCTACCTATCAAGGCATTTCCATAGCCTTTCCGAGATATATTGCCATGCAACATCCACCTCTTCATGACTTGATCTTCATGTCATACATGTTTCTGCTACACTGGCAGATACATACATTTGCATACATCATGATAGCTACATGTTCTTTATGTTGAATACCTTGTAAAGTGTGAAAATCTTCTACACTTCCTGTAAAATAGAGTGTTGCCCTTAAGTGAGGAAAAGATCCCGAAGAGGACAAATTTAAAAGATCCCAAAGAGGACAAATGAGTGTTAAATAGAAAGAACCATTGAGGCCACCAAAAAAATACAAAAATATAGAAAAAAGAGAAAAATAAAATAAAAAGAGAGAAAGGGCAACACTACTATTCCTTTTGATAGATCCACACTCGTACTCCCTCTTATATCTTGTACTCCATAGAGATGATTATATATGCATATAGCTATGTGGGGACCTTCACACTATAGAACTTGGCTTGTATATTCCAATGATGAGCCTCCTCAAATGAGCTCTAGGTATTCTTGAGCGAGCATGTTGGATGCACCCCCACTAGTTCCATTGGAGAGTTTTTCTTAGCTCATATGTGCATCCATTTCATAGCAATCCCTACTCCTCACATCATATCTATCGTTTGGCCTACTCTCGCCTATGATTGTCTTCATTGATGTGAGCCTTTCACACCCTTTTTTTCTTCCTCCTCCACCATATCTTTCTCTTTGCCATCCTAAGTGTCAACTCTCGTGCATACGCTCATCCATTGCATCAGTGCTCAAAATATCGAAAGGGAGTGGATAGAATTGACTTGTACCTGGCTAGTGGTCTGGGGACGAGTCAAGATAAGATTACAAAGAACAATAAGTGTGAAAATTTAGTGGATTGAGTTCTCAACAAATACATATTTTTTCTCGTATTCCCATCCCCCACTTCTTGCATGCAAAAACCATCTGGAGACATTCGAGTCACGGACAGCGAGATCTCTTACACCTTTATGTTCTTATGTTGCTTGCTTCAATGCTAATATAGACTCTTGCTTGTTACGACTTGAATTGAATTACATACCTTGATTGCTTTACTTTCAAATTTCCTATATGGTTGTTAGCATGTCACCACAGAAATTATGCTTGTCATCATTTACCTACTCGAGGACGAGCAGGAATTAAGCTTGGGGATGTTGATACGTTCCAAACGTATCTATAATTTCTGCTTGCTCCATGCATGTTTTGTGTGATATTGCTATGTTTTATATACACTTTCATACACTTTTGATCGTATTTGGACTAACCTATTAACTCAGTGCACCCCAGTGCCAGTTCCCGTTTTCTGCTATTTTTCTATTTCAGGTTTCCCCCGTATTATAAATGCTCCAGAAATTCCGTAAAAATACAATAAAAAATCAGCGCAACGGAAGCTTCCAGAATCACCAAGGTGGGGCCAGAGGGCCACCACCAGCGCCTCATGCGCCCTCCCGGCGCGCCCTAGGGTGGGGCTACGCCAGGGGCCCGCCTGGACCCTAGGTGGCCCCCCATGCTGCCCCCTTCGCCTATATATTCTCCGTGACGGGAACCCTCAGAAGACAGAACCCTTTTTAGCGATCTCGCCTATGTTCCGCCGCCGCCGCACTTCCAAGATCGGGAGCGCCATCAGACTTCTTCCCGGCACCCTGCCGGAGGGAGGATTGACCTCTGGGAGCTTCTCCTCCACCATGGATGCTTCCCGGATGATCCGTGAGTTGTCTACATTGGACCATGGGTCCGTGATCAGTAGCTATGTGATTTTCTCCGCCCCTCTTTGTTCTTCATGGATTATACCTTGTGAGCTGCTCTACATGATCAAGGAACATATGCAATTATTTCTGCTATTGCTATGGTAAATTTGCTGGGATCTGATGGATTATGAGACTAAGTTCAGTTTGTGATTGAGTAATATATTTGGTTCTTATCTTTTATATTTTTGTTCTTGAGTAATTCTTGCATGTTCTCCGTTTCTATTTATTGCTTTGGCCAAGTAGTAGGTAGTGACTCCAAGAGGGAACGTTATGCTCGATTGTGGGTTCATGCCCCCTGATGACTAGCTTGAGTGACCGAAACATGAGTCTAGGAGATGCGCTGTTGCCACAAGGGGGAAAACAACGGTGCTTGTAACCGCGGTTGCAAGTATTGTTTACTTTAAGAAAAGTTCTTTTAATGCAGTTGTCTGGTGGTTTGAGTTTACAATTTGGGTGGGGCTCGCAACTTAATAGCAGCGTGATGTTCTGGATAGATATCTCAAGGTGGATGATTAGTAGTAGATGTAGTTGGATTTCGGTCTACTTATTTTGTCGTACTGCCCATGCTTTTGAGCCTCTTCCTTTCTTTGTAGCATAGTTAGCATTGCGGTGCGTTTTTAATCCCGTCAATTTCCCAGCTGTGATTTGTTTACCTCGCATAGCATTTTTATCGTCTTTTGGGAGAGAGACATCACTAGTGAACATCACGGGACCCCGGTCCATATTCTCATCACTGTCTACACGCTCAATTTATTTCCTGCTTTTACTTTCTAGTTGCAGTAAGTATTATCCTTTATCCCTTGAGTTCGATCCTTTGTAAACAACAAGGCCGGAGAGATTGACAACCTCTCTGAACTTCGTTGGGAGCAAAGTTACTTGTGTGTGTGCAGGTCCAGGTTTAGCGAGCAATATCTCAAACGACGCGTTGCTCGCTTCACCACCTGCTTGTAGTTATCGGAGTCCTACTGGTTCGATCTCAACCTTGGTATATTTGACAAGGGAAATTTTCTGCTATCCTACATCTCACCTTCCACTTGGGGTAACCAACTAAGGGCGAGAAGAAATTATCATATCTCGCGCATCAACGTTTTTATTGCTTTGGCCAAGTAGTAGGTAGTAACTTCAAGAGGGAGTGTTATGCATGATTGTGGGTTCATGCCCCCCGATGTCTAGCTTGAGTGACAGAAACATGAGTCTAGGGGATGTGCTGTTGCCACAAGGGGGAAAACAACGGTGCTTGTAACCGCGGTTGCAAGGATTGTTTACTTTACGTATAGATTGTTAATGCAATTGTCTGTTTCTTTGAGTTTACACTTTGGGTGGTGCTCGCAACTTAATACCAGCGAGATGTTCTAGATAGATATCTCAAGGTGGATGATTAGTGAGTAGATGCAGATGGATTTCGGTCTACTTGTTTTTGCGTACTGCCCATGCTTTTGAGACTCTTCCTTTCTTTTGTAGCATAGTTAGCATTCGTTTGCGCCCGTAATCCTGTCAATTGCCCAGCTGTGATTTGTTTACCTCGCATAGCTGTTTATCATCTTTTGGGAGAGAGACATCACTAGTGAACATCATGGGACCCCGGTCCATATTTTCACCACTGTTTACACCGTCAATTTACTTCCTGTTTTACTTTCCAGTTGCAGTTATCACTACCTTTTATCTCGTGCATTTGACCCTTTGTAAACAGCAAGGCCGGAGAGATTGACAACCTCTCTGTGCTCGTTGGGAGCAAAGTATCTGTATCTGTGTGCAGGTCCACGTCAACTGTCGTGCTAGTAACTTCTAGCGCCGTTGTCACCTACTTGTCGACCTTGGAGTCCTAGTGGAGACAAACCTTGGTATCTTCAGCGAGGGAAATTACGCTACGCTACATCTCAACCTTCCACTTGGGGTAGCCAACGAGGAGCACTACTTCAGTGCCATCAGAAGCTCATCCATTTCTTTCTTTTATTTAACCATTGTTCTTCTATTGAGATTAACTCGATACTTCTGTTGGATATACAAGTAAGAACTACCTTCTTGACTTGTCCCATTCTGAACTCCTTCAGAATCTTATCCAGGAAAGTATTCCGACTCAATGTTATTAAACAATTAATCTATCTTGAGAGATTTTGATGTTTAATATTTATTCATCTTCATTTATGAAAAATTCAAATAATCATTAATACCAACTACACCATTCACAATATGTTATCCATATATGAGAATGTTGTCATGCTCCCACTCAAATATGTCATGCACATATTAAGTTCAGGATAACACTCACATAGCTCCCACTCAAATATGTCATTTACATATAAGGTAAGGATAACATCCACATAGCTCCCAGTCAGATATGTGAGACAAATATTAAGTTCAGGATAATAACCACATGGCTCCTACTCAAATATGCCAGTTACATATAAGACTAGGATGATACTACCATAGCTCCCACTCAAAATATGTCCTCCATATATCAAGTTTAGGAAACTATTCAGCTCCCACTCAGTTTCATGCAAATGCATGTTTTCTCGATATTTTGGCTAAGTCCAAAAATCCTTTGATCATCCATCAAAACGAGAATTCAGGTTACAAGACACTAGTATCCATACATTTTCCAAAACCTTTTTGTTGTACCAATTACAACACTTCTTCAAATGTAGGATTTGAGTAAGTCACAGTATTGATAACATTTTGGATTAATCGTAGTGAATATCCCATTGACTCAAGCATCCCTACATATTGTAGTCAACCTATTGAATCTGTCATTAACATTCTTTGTGACAAATCGATCTTGATGTCTTCTTTGACGTTCACATTTATTCATTATAACTTTGAAGTTATTGATAATATCAAGTAACCTCTTTACTCGATAAGATTCAAGAAATCTTAAATGTAACTTAATATAGGATTCCATGACTCATAGTCATATCTCGTACTTAGGTCCACCATCGTTTCTTCGTAGTTCTTAGGTATGTCTTGTTTTATTAACTTGACAAGTGAATCATGAATATCATTTTGCACAAGGGGAAAATATGTATTCTTGAATCCTACTTTGTTTAGTAAAAGATTTAACCAAAACTTCATGATCATTACCATCAGTTTCTCCTCTAATTGTAGAGTTTTGCTTCCGGAACATATTCCATTGCGCTACTCTGACATCTGGAGGCAAGGTCAATTACCTTGGTTGAACTTTCACTTTTCTTCCATTAACACATTCATCAAGAACATTTCTTGACAAACACAAAAACACTTAGCAACACAAGTTTTGCTCTTTCAGTTCTACTTGTGGAAGATGCATCCATAGTTGTCTAAGGATACACTACAAAGATAATTTATCATATAAATTAGGTTTCCTAGAAACCACGATAAACCATAACATATATAGTGTTGGTTTCCACGAACTCAGATGGTTCCCTATACTGAAATGAGTGTTTGCATATTAAACTAATAAATCTAAACAATAATAACGTAACTCTGTAAGAGACAACTTATACCATAAACTATTCAATAGAGTATGATTATAATGTTCAGGCACATCAACCATATTGAAGTGGCCCAAGCATTGTAATTTGTGGAATAACTTTCACAAGTCTTTGTGCCCAAGACTAACTCAAAACATTTGTCACTTTGATCAGATCGTAGAGACTTGTTTCTTGTTAATTTAATATCCATCTTTATTCTGAAATCCCTTTGATCACATCAAATTATTTCAGAATCATGTTTGTCTTCATTATGAAATCCTTTGATCGCATCAAATTATTTCAGACTCATGTTTCATTAGTGAATACACATATTCATCTAATTCCACATATGAAGTTCACGAAATAATGTAATTCACTACATGATGAAATATGATACATCACAATGTATGATATAGAGAAATCATTGCAAATTCTATTTTACCAGAATGCGAGGTTTTAGTCATCTTACCTAAAGAGGCATGGTCTGCATGTGTCAAGAGATCAAGTATCTCAAGACTTCATCCAACCAATCACGACTTAAACGATAGTGTCATCATTAAGTTTGGATAATTCTTGTCATTACAATATTTCTTATAAATGATCAAACTACTATCATCAATAGAATAACTCATTCATGACCGTAATGTTACAATAAAAGATATCATTCATAAAAGGAGAACAACTGACTTGTTTCTCACTAATATGAATAATTGTCTTCGCAAGATGCAAGAAACAATAATAAAGTTCACATTCAAATGATCATAAATTTATTCATATATTAATCAAATGATAGATGTAGAGGGAGAGTGTTGTCGACCATCAACTATCTTCATTACCGTCAGCACACATTTTCACCTCATCCCTTCCAAGACAATTTATAAGAAGTAAGTTCAAGCATCAAATACTTAATCAACTGCAATTAGTATTTTGTGGGGAAAGACATTTATAACTCGTATATCAAATATACCTTCTCCGTCAATGACTATTCCTGCATTGGTTCTACCTTTAAAGTTCTTAACTTTAATCATGACCTCATGACAGGTGAACGATTCTCCTTCATAACATAGTCTAGACACGGTCTTTGTAGCTGGGAGGAAGCGGATGCCACTTCCCAGTTATCGCAAAGTAACTAGTAATTTAGTAGTCCAAGTTGTACACAAGGTGTTCATGTATCTTACACATTTTCCATGTGACCTTCTCAGAAGGTTGTTCCTTCCAACATAGTTGAAAGACACCCCGTTGATAACCCACAACTGCAGGGGATTGAGATAGTCTTCGCGGGTAAGAATAACCCAATTTATAGATTCGATTCAAGGGGAGCCAAAGAATACCCACAAGCTTTGACAGTGGAGTTGTCAATTCCACCGCACCTATGATACACTTACTTGCAACAAGATATTAATAATAACTGCGATATGGAAGTGATGGTAGCAACGGAAATTGTGGTGGTGAAATAGCGACAGTAAAACAACAAAAGAAAACAACTAGTAACCAACAGAATTAAAAACACTGTAGGCTAGGGAGATGGATGGTTGGGTGCTGCATGGATAAGATACATCATGTATTTAACCTGGGGCAAGGCACACAGGAAAGCAATGATCATCTAGGGAAATATCAAACATTAGGCATGTACCCCACAGATAGTTGTACGTGCTTCCAATAAGAACTTGCACAACATCTTTTGTCCTACCACCCCGCTACGAACGGGGCCAAAAGGAACTTATGGAGATTAAGGTGCTCCTGTCAAAGAGCACCGGAACAAAGCATTAACAATCAATGGATACACGGAATCGTCAAACTATAGTCCATCCCGTTTGGTGTCCCAAGCTGTCACCTTTGGGATCGCCGGTTCCGGACTATAACAGGTGCATACAACTTGTAGATAGGATGAAGAACACAAATATATTCATGCGAACACATAGGGTTCAGATATGAAGACATGTCACTCAGGCCCAAAGTGACAAGCATTTAGAGCAACAAGTTGAAGCAAAGATGATAAACACCAATATAGATGATAAGCAACATGCCCCCAACAATCTGATAAACTATTACATGATCTAGCTCATCCAATCCCTACCATCCCCTTTGCCTACAACAGGGAATTACTCACACATGAAAGGAGAAGTCATGGAGGGAGGATGGAGTGGTGATGATGATGACGATGGTGATGATCTCCCCTTAGCGGAGGCCAAAACAACCTCCATATTAGCCCTCCCGGAGAAGAACAGAGGGTGGCGGCGGCTGCGCGGCGAGAATTGGGGAAACGACTTCTGTTCTGGGGTTTTCTCGCCACGGGAATAAATAGGAGGCGAAGTAGGGCACCAGAGGGGGGAGACCCTCCCAGGCGGCCTCCTGGCGCGACCAGGGGTGGGGCCGCGCCAGCAGGGCGCCTGGGCCCCCTGGCTGCCCTCTGGCCCCACTTCTAGAATATTGGTCCTTCGGGTGCGTGGATTTTCGGTGATTTTTCCTGGAATTTTCTGAGACACCTAAAAATCCATTTTCCTGCACACAATAAAACCATACAGACAGCTCTGCTGAAAACATGTTAGTCCGGGTTAGTTTCGTCCAAATCATGCAAGAATGAGGGCAAAACAATAGCTAAAATGTTTGGAAAAGTAGATACGTTTGAGACGTATCAACTCCCCCAAGCTTAGCATATTGCTTGTCCTCAAGCAATTCAGTTCAACAAACTGAACGCGACAAAGAAAACTTTGACAAACTCTTTTGCTTCATTAGATGTATATAAGCATGTACTATGAAAAGAGTCTAGAAGGTATTGAAACAATGCTATAAGGACAATGCACGAAGCAATCCTTCTTCCATGTGAACAATCACAAACAACTAAAAGTAAATAATATGCTACTGAAAAATCAAGACAAGATTACAATGCACATAGATTGAACGTATTAGAGTGGTATCTCGCTAGCCTCCATGAGTGAAGCAAAACATAAATGCAGAAACTCCTCCGGAGTTTTAAAGGAGACTAGAACTAAAAACTTCAGAATAAGTAATACCACAATCATACAGAAGACAATGTAGTACTTTGGGACAATGCACATTACACTAAGAATGACAATTATGCTCTCATAGTTGGTGCTTTGAAGAAAGAAGGTGGAGACTCTCGAACCGTGGATTTTGATGGGAAGGTTGAAAACCCGTGGTTGGAAGCAAAGACTAAACATGTACCAGAGATCTTGGTTTTTAAAACAGAGATAAAAGTTTTTGGGAGGTGCATGATTCGTCAACGAATGCTAGTAGACAAGCCAATCACCCCTTATGCTAGACATGTTTCGAGGAATGGCTCCCAAGATGGGGACGATCACATCCCCATAATCTCCTTTGTTTATCACTACCAAAGTTTTTTGATTTATCATAAATAAAGCGTGAAGGAGGTTTTGTTGGTTGTGTTATCTTTTGTGAGCTGGGCGCACTCATGCCAGTCCCTCCTCGTATTAGGGGTTTTCAGATTAGACATGCAATCCCGAGATAAAACATGTATAACATAAGAAGCTCATGAATTACCTACTACTTCCTCATGAGCTAAAGCAGAGGCACAACACATGAGTGTTTTTGAATAATTTTGAGACGGTACAAGAAAGTCTTCGTTAGGATGGCCGGTAAATACCACATAGGAAGGTATGGTGGACTCATATGGAACAACTGGTTTCAAGGATTTTGGATGCACAAGCAGAATTCCGCTTAGTGCGAGCGAAGGCTAGCAAAAGACTGGGAAGCGACCAACTAGAGAGCAATAACAATCATAATCATGCAGAGCAACAAAGCAACATTGAATTGGGCATGAAAATGATATAACTATTCTGAAATTCAAAGATCATCAAGGCATAGTAGACTTTTTAGTCTTAAACATGTGTATGCATGTGCAAGACTCGCCACAACACAATCATATGGAGAGACGAGAACCGTACCCACTTGTCTAAGCAGACAAGGCCAAGCAGAGAACGTTCTCGGAAAGCATCGAACATGAGGGGCATCCCATCCAGGCCGGATGATCAACTGAGATGGGTCCTCGTCGCCCACACACAAGTCTAAATGATATGGGTGGTGAACTCCCATACTCATAGACAAGTCGCCCCAACCATACTATCGATTGTATTATAACCCTTACATAGACTTACTCCAGCTCAATCACTTAGTCGGGGTCTACGGCGGGCTCGATCATACATCAAAGTGTGCACGTGACGAAGTCACGAGCAATCACATCGCGATGCCCCAAGCTGCGCACATCTAAGGGCCACTTGGTGTATAAAAGACCGCCAGCCAGATGACAACTAAGGTCTCGAAAACCCATACTAAGACATGCATGATATAATCATACACGCAGCACAAATGTCTAGTATGAACAGCAGGTATCATTACAATTCTCTACAAAGTTTACAAATTTATTGATAACTCTTACAGAGTGCACACAGAGATCACGAGACCGTGATCCAACATTACAACAAGCATGCGGAAGCAAAGTAGGTCTGAGTACAGACAAGTTTAACAAATGGCTTAGAGAAGCCTTATTTATAAACAAGCCCTCCACGAGGGAACCAGTCTGCTCACTGGGACTACACTAGCTTGGTCTTCAGTCGTCGAGCTCTAGGAAGAATCCACCATCGGGGTCAGTGGGTTCATCTAAAACATAGAATAAGCAAACGTGAGTACAAAGTCGTACTCAGCAAGACTTACGTAGGAGCTACACTACTCATGCACATGTATCAAGGTAAAGGGAGGTGGGGTTTCAATGCAGAAGTGCCAGCTTTGACTTGGCTAGTCCTGAACTACGAGTACCAGACTTGAGGTAAGAAGCGTACATGAGTCCACTACATGTCTCCAACCAATTACACCACTATGGTGCCTTCCTCGACTCCCCACGAGAAAGCACGCCATAGCACTCACGCTTATCTTGGCAAGTTTCATAAGTATCCAGTTCAAGTTGTCTAATAATCAAGCTAAGCTTTCCAAGCAGTTCTTAACCGCGGACGCGGCTATTCAAATAGTTTTGTTAACCCTGCAGGGGTGTACTGCTACACACACATGACCATCAGTTACCGCCTTTGGCCTCGACATCATTCAAGGGGTGTCGGCGAGGATGTTCACCACAACACTTCGCCCACAACTCCGTTCTAGTCCAGAGAGTCGCCTATCTAAGGGGGATCCGTATGGAAGTCGTGCCGAGGTTCCAGTACATCCTCAAACGATGTGTGCAGGGTCCCAAGACGGTCTTGGAAATCCGTTCATCCACTTCGCAGACCGTGCCACAGCCCTACCAGAACTCCGAACTACTGCGACTTCTGGGGTTCGAACCGGGTGAGGTACTAGGATGAGAGGGGTCAGTGAGCCCAATGTGTGGTTGCACTCTTCTTCTTGGATCACCACACAAGAACTCGGACTTAAGGTGGTGTTCAACGAGACAACCCACTGTGTACTCCTACACAGCCTCTCATCGTTCACCTTGTATTAGGGTAGATTCACCAACACATTTCCACCATCATCAACATGATCACTATCATCCCTACTCACAAAGAGTAACCTCATTGTAACTCTAAGCATGCAATAAGCAGTAAGAGTTTCAGGGGCCACATGATATCAACCAACTCCTACATCTTCTAGGATTGTGGTTTTCTTACTACTGTGACAAAATGATAGGTCATGCAAAGGAATGGGTTCAACTATGCGGTAGAAACGCATCATGGTAATCGTCCTAAACAATGCATAAGCGAGACTGAGAGGGAATTGGGATTTTATCGAGATGATCAATGGAGGTTTGCTTGCCTTGCCGACGAGGTTCAGTAACGGGGTCTTCAACGAAGGGGGTGGCCTCCGATTCTAGTTGCAGTCTATCGAGCAAACAAAGCAATCAAAGGGTAAACGTAATGCAATCCTCAAACACATGATCGATATTGTGGTGGTGATGTTCATGGTCACAATGTTGGTACAATTCCATTTAAAAGAAGCCAATTGCAAAGTCATTTGCAAATGCACCTCAAATTTGAATTCAAATTAAAGCCATATGGATGTTTGCCACTGTTCACCCAATTTAAATTGGTCAAACATACAAAAAAAGTCCATATTCACATTCCTTGGATTTTTCTGTTAATTTTAGCCATATTATTCGCCATATTTGGAGTTAGAATGAATATTCTATGAATTTACAAAGTTTAAAGTATCTTCTGTCCTTTTTCTGAATTAAATTAAATCAAATAAGCTTTACTGCATCAGCATGAGGTCATGCTGACGTCAGGGGGCCTCTGACCACTGGGACCCAGATATCAGTGGCTGTTCTGTTAATTAAAATGATTTAAGTAGGGGCTGGGCCCACATGTCATGGTCACTGGCAGGTGGGCCCAGGGGGATTAAGGGCTGGGGTTATGTGCTAATGGTGTGCTCGTCGCCGACGAGGTCCTGTTCACGTCGGAGCACGTCGGGATCGTGCTCTGGGCACGCGTTTGACGCGCTGCTGGCTCCGTTCGCGAGCTGGGAGTTGCCCGCGTTGTTCTGGAGTGGAGGGGATGGCTGGGGTGCATTGGAATGGCGCCGGCGTCGTGCCCTAGCGGCGTCACAGGCACGGGCTCGAGGCAAAGCTCGCCGTGGTGCTCTTCTTGAGCCAGTGATGCACGAAATCGTCACAGAGGAGCAAGGCAGAGACGAAGGACATGGAGGCGGCGACGTTTGCGTAGCAGAGGCCCGTCGCCATGGTTCCCGGCGGCGAGGAGCTTCGGCTCTCATGGCGGAACGGCACAGAGGAAGCAATCGAGGGCGTAGCTAGAGGGGTTCTAAGCTATGGCTCACCAGGAACTCAACGGAGTTGGTGGCGAGGACGGAAATGGTTTGCCGGAGACGCAATCGACGATGGCGCACGACGGCCGTAGACGAAGAGGACGACTCGATTCGGCGGCTCCAGGGGGCTTCAGCTCCCCATCTTCTGCTCAAAGATGAAGACGGCTACGGCGAAGACGATGGACTGGCTCTAGGGGCTTCTCGGCATCGATGGCCACATTGGGGCACGACGGTGAAATCTGGTGGTCTCGGGTTGGTGCGGTTTCTTGCGAGAGAGAGCGAGTGAGCGACCAGGGAGAGAGGGAAGTGGACGACGACGACTTGGGACGTCTCCAGGCGGGAGACGAGGACACGGGGAAGCAGGAGGTGGCCAGGGCGTCGCCGGCATGCTCGCCACGGCGGCAGCAGCCTGGCTGGCGCGAGGAAGAAGACCGGCCTGCTCCTGGGCTGGGCTGCCTCGGTTAGTTGGGCCGAAAACCATGGTAAGGCCCTTTTCTCTTTTTTTCTTTCTGTCTATTTCTGTTATTTGTTGTGCCTTGCTAAAAAAAATAGCTAGGCATTTTATTAAATGCCCCAAATTTTTATATGGCCTCACAATATATATAGCTAGCCACTTATAAAGTTTGGACATTTTTAAAATTCAAATTATTTGAACTTTAATTCAAATAGGTGTTTAAATTTAAATCCATGCTCCGGTTTGAATATTTGAAAAATCCATGAGCATGGGTTTGAATCCAAATCACTTTATATGTGATCACACTCATTTATGACACTTTTCAAAATTGCAAAAGGAATTTTTGGAGCAACTTTTTATCTGGCCATTTGAATTAAATTCATCTGGGGGTTTTTCTCTCCCATTTCAATTTCTTTTGATATTTTTTTATCATGAATGCAATGTATCTCTTGATCCTAGCACATACCTAACTTGGGGTTGTGACAACTCGCCCCCTCTCAAAAGAATCTCGTCCTGAGATTCAGAAGTCTGCGGGAGGAAGGAGGGGTACTCGGCACTGAGGCGGTCTTCTCTTTCCCACGTGGCTTCTCTCTCAGAGTGGTGTGACCATTGCACTTTCAGAAACTTAATCTGCTGACGACGAGTGACACGCTCTGCTGAATCAAGTATATGAACGGGGTACTCTCGATAAGAAAGGTCATCTTGGAGATCAGGGGTTTCATGGTCGACTTCGCGGATGGGGTCCTTGAAGCAACGCCTGAGTTGTGACACATGGAATACATCATGTACTCGGGAAAGGTGCGGGGGTAGTTCAAGTTGGTAGGCAACTTCTCCACGTTTAGCAAGAATGCGGAAAGGTCCGATGTAACATGGGACAACTTGCCTTTGATACCGAATCGATGGGTTCCCTTCAGAGGAGTAACCCGAAGGTAGGCCTTCTTATCCAGATTGTAGCTTTCTTGCCTATGATGACGACCATAGTAGCTTTTCTGACGAGACTGGGCTACTTTCAATTGATCACGAACAATGCGAACTTGCTCTTCTGCTTCCTTGATCATATCCGGACCAAAGAATTGTCTTTCACCGGTTTCTGACCAGTTTGGGGTGTTCGACATCGTCGTCCATATAGGAGTTCAAAAGGAGCCATGTTCAGACTAGATTGGAAACTATTGTTATAAGCAAATTCGGCGAATGGAAGAGACTTCTCCCAATTCTTTCCGAATGAGATAACACAAGCCCTGAGCATGTCTTCAAGAATTTGGTTAACCCTTTCGACTTGACCACTAGACTGAGGATGGAAAGATGTAGTAAAGGAGAGATGAGTTCCCATAGCATTCTGAAAGCTTCCCCAAAATCTAGAGGTGAAAAGGCTACCACGATCAGAATTGATTTTCAAAGGAATTCCGTGAAGAGACACAATTCTAGAGACATACAAGTCCGCTCACTGGCTCGCAGTTATAGACTCACGAACGGGAAGGAAGTGTGCAACTTTGGAAATTCTATCCACCACAACGAAGATGGCATCATTTCCTTTCTGGGTTTTTGGAAAGCCGGTGATGAAGTCCATACCGACTTTGTCCCATTTCCTCTCGGAAATAGGCAAAGGTTGAAGTGTACCAGCAGGTCTTTGGTGTTCTACCTTAATGCGACGACAAACATCACATTCGGCAACAAATCGAGCAATGTCTCTCTTCATCCTAGTCCACCAAAATCTCTGGCGTAGATCTCGGTACATTTTTGTGCTACCGGGATGAATCGAGAGGGGTGTGTCATGGGCTTCTTTGAGGATGAGTTGCCTTACATCTCTATTCTTAGGTACTACCAAACGATTTTCAAAGAATACCGTTCCTTTGCTATTTGTGGAGAAACATTTAGCAACTCCGCTAGCAATGTTCTCCTTGATCCGGCGAACACCTCGTGCTCGCCTTTGGGAAACTATGATTTGATCCTCAAGTGTTGGTTTCGCCACCAAGTTGAAAAGAGATCCACGAGGAACAATCTCGAGATTGAGCTTTCGAAATTCCTCATGAAGAAGTGGTTGATACTATTGTAACATGAGGTTGTTACAATACGACTTACGACTTAGTGCATCAGCCATGACATTGGCTTTGCCTCGGGTGTAAGAAATTCCTAAGTCATAATCTTTTATCAACTCTATCCAGCGTCTTTGCCTGAGATTAACATCTGGCTGGGTGAATATGTATTTGAGGCTTTGGTGGTCGGAATAGATCTCACAACGATTACCAAGGAGGTAATGTCGCCAAGTTGTCAGGGCATGAACTACGACAGCGAGTTCAAGATCATGGGTAGGATAGTTCTCTTCATGTGGACGCAACTGGCGTGAAGCATAAGCTACCACATGTCTATCTTGCATACGTATGCATCCTAACCCTTGCCGTGAGGCGTCACAAAAGATCTCAAAATCCTTTTTGGTGTCTGGAGGCGCAAGTACGGGTGCAGAAGTCAATCTTCTTTTTAGCTCTTGAAAGCTTTCCTCGCACTTGGGAGTCCATAGGAATTTCTTATATTTCTTGAGGAGTTCAGTTAGAGGCTTTGCAACTTTAGAAAAGTTCTTGACAAAGCGGCGGCAATAGCTTGCTAAGACAAGAAAACTCCCTACTTGCTTAACCGATTCAGGTGGAGTCCAGTCAAGGACGGCCTGAACTCTCTCGGGATTGACAGCAATGCCTTTTGCAGAAATCACGTGGCCTAAGTAGGTCACTTCTGGTAGCCAAAATCCACACTTGGAGAACTTGGCATAAAGGCGACGCTCTCTAAGTTTCATCAATACCACCCTGAGACGTTTGACATGTTCTTCTTCGTTCTTTGAGTAGATGAGAATGTCATCAAGATAAACTACAACAAATTTATCTAGGTACTCCATGAAGATCGAATTCATCATGCGTGTGAAAGTGGCGGGGGCATTGGTTCAACCGAAGGACATGACGGTATACTCGTAAAGACCATAACGAGTAGTAAAAGCCGTTTTGGGAATGTCCTCGTTTCTGATTTTGATTTGATGATAACGTAATCTCAAATCCATCTTGGAGAAGACAGAGGATCCAACAAGTTGATCATAAAGATCATTGATCCTGGGAAGTGGGTATTTGTTCTTTATCGTCGCTAGATTTAGCGGGCGATAGTCTACGCACATCCTTTCTGTTCCATCTTTCTTCGTTACGAACATAACGGGGCAACCCCATGGCGATGAGCTAGGGCGGATGAAGACTTTTGACAACAAAGCTTCATGTTGGATTTTAAGCTCAGCTAACTCACGTGGGGCCATTTTGTATGGGCGTCTGGAAATTGGTGCGGTTCCAGGCATAAGATCCACTATGAAACCTACACATCTGTCGGATGGATAGATTTAAAGGGTTGGGTTTCTGGATGGTTTTCCTAGAGGTCGACCATGGCTTACTAGGGGTTACAACAGATATGTCAGAGTAGCAAGGTACCCCAACACGATGGTTAGTGTGGTTCTTCTGGCTAGAAGACATCTAAAGTGGGAGGAAGAGCTGCAAATGAATCAGTATAGGTTTCTAGGACAAAACCTACAACAAACACTATGGAACTGTCGGGAATGCCACCTAACAAATCTTCTGGAAAGAAAACCGAAATAGAGAGAAGGATTTTGCAAATGCATCAGATTATGAAGAAACCTGGGATGACTCGGACAACATAACGGCTGTAATTGTAAGAAATGTATTTTCTTGCAATGTAGAAACATCACTTACATAATAAGATGTAAGAAATCATGAGTACAACAACTCTAGAAGACTGAACACAACTTTCCTACGGCTACAAGGAAGCAAACAACGAGTTGTTCTAGTAACACATAGATGAGCCTAGTCCTATCTTCCCGTAGAACAAGATGAGGGTGACTCAGAACTCAGAACGATGAGGGTAAGGAGAAAAAAAAGCCTTACGTTGTTCCCTTGTATACCCAGAGTAACTATATAACTATAGAAGGCTAGACTCGACTTCGGCCAAGGCTGATAATCCTACAGTCAGTCCTGCTCTGATACCAAGTCTGTCGGGACCCGGGGTTAGCGTATGAAAGAATCGCTACAACACAATCATATGGAGACCCGAGAACCGTACCCACTTGTCTAAGTAGACAAGGCCAAGCACAGAACGTTCTCGGAAAGCATCGAACGTGAGGGGCATCCCATCCAGGCCGGATGATCAACTGAGATGGGTCCTCATCGCCCGCACACAAGTCTAAATGATATGGGTGGTGAACTCCCATACTCATAGACAAGTCGCCTCAACCATACTATCGATTGTATTATAACCCTTACATAGACTTACTCCAGCCCGATCACTTAGTCGGGGTCTAGGGCGGGCTCGATCATACATCAAAGTGTGCACGTGAAGGAGTCACGAGCAATCGCATCGCGATGCCCCAAGATGCGCACATCTAAGGGCCACTTGGTGTATAAAAGACCGCCAGCCAGATCACAACTAACGTCTCGAAAACCCATACTAAGACATGCATGATATAATCATACACGCAACACACATGTCTAGTATGAACAGAAGGTATCATTGCAATTCTCTACAAAGTTTACAACTTTATTGATAACTCTTACAGAGTGCACACAGAGGTCACGAGACCGTAATCCAACATTACAACAAGCATGCGGAAGCAAAGTAGGTCTGAGTACAGACAAGTTTAACAAATGGCTTAGAGAAGCCTTATTTATAAACAAGCCCTCCACGAGGGAACCAGTCTGCTGATTGGGACTACACTAGCTTGGTCTTCAGTCTTCGAGCTCCAGGAAGAATACACCATCGGGGTCAGTGGGTTCATCTAAAACATAGAATATGAAAATGTGAGTACAAAGTCGTACTCAGCAAGACTTACGTAGGAGCTACACTACTCATGCACATGTATCAAGGTAAAGGGAGGTGGGGTTTCAATGCAGAAGTGCCAGCTTTGACTTGGCTAGTCCTGAACTACGAGTACCAGACTTGAGGTAAGAAGCGTACAAGAGTCCACTACATGTCTCCAACCAATTACACCACTATGGTGCCTTCCTCAACTCCCCACGAGAAAGCACGCCATAGCACTCACGCTTATCTTGGCAAGTTTTATAAGTATCCAGTTCAAGTTGTCTAATAATCAAGCTAAGCTTTCCAAGCAGTCCTTAACCGCGGACGCGGCTATTCGAATAGTTTTGTTAACCCTGCAGGGGTGTACCGCTACACACACATGACCATTAGTTACCGCCTTTGGCCTCGACACCATTCAAGGGGTGTCGGCGAGGATGTTCACCACAACACTTCTCTCACAACTCCGTTCTAGTCCACAGAGTCGCCTATCTGAGGGGGATCCGTATGGAAGTCCGGCCGAGGTTCCAGTACAACCTCAAACGATGTGTGCAGGGTCCCAAACCGGTCTTGGAAAGCCGTTCATCCACTTCGCAGACCATGCCACAGCCCTACCAGAACTCCGAACTACTGCGACTTCTGGGGTTCGAACGGGGTGAGGTACTAGGATGAGAGGGGTCAGTGAGCCCAATGTGTGGTTGCACTCTTCTTCTTGGATCACCACACAAGAACTCGGACTTAAGGCGGTGTTCAACGAGACAACCCACTGTGTACTCCTACACAGCCTCTCATCGTTCACCTTGTATTAGGGTAGATTCACCAACACATTTCCACCATCATCAACATGATCACTACCATCCCGACTCACAAAGAGTAACCTCATTGTAACTCTAAGCATGCAATAAGCAGTAATAGTTTCAGGGGCCACATGATATCAACCAACTCCTACATCTGCTAGGATTGTGGTTTGCATACTACTGTGACAAAATGATAGGTCATGCAAAGGAATGGGTTCAACTATGCGGTAGAAACACATCATGGTAATCATCCTAAACAATGCATAAGCGAGACTGAGAGGGAATTGGGATTTTATCGACATGATCGATGGGGGTTTGCTTGCCTTGCTGACGAGGTTCAGTATCGGGGTCTTCAACGAACGGGGTGGCCTCCGATTCCAGTTGCACGTCTATCGAGCAAACAAAGTAATCAAGGGGTAAATGTAATGCAATGCTCAAACACATGATCAATATTGTGGTGGTGATGTTCATGGTCACAATGTTGGTACAATTCCATTTAAAAGAAGCCAATTGCAAAGTCATTTGCAAATGCACCTCAAATTTGAATTCAAATTAAAGCCATATGGATGTTTCCACTGTTCACCCAATTTAAATTGGTCAAACATACAAACAAAGTCCATATTCACATTCCTTGGATTTTTCTGATAATTTTAGACATATTATTTGTCCAATTTGGAGTTAATATGAATTTTCTATGAATTTCCAAAGTTTAAAATATTTTCTGCCCTTTTTCTGAATTAAATTAAATCAAATAAGCTTTACTGCATCAACATGAGGTCACGCTGACGTCAGGGGGCCTCTGACCACTGGGACCCACATGTCAGTGGCTGTTCTGTTAATTAAAACGATTTAAATTAATTTGAGTTAACAGAGGGGATTAAGTAGGGGCTGGGCCCACATGTCATTGTCATTGGCAGGTGGGGCCAGGGGGATTAAGGGCTGGGGTTATGTGCTAATGGAGTGCTCGTCGCCAACGAGGTCCTGTTCACGCCGGAGCACGTCGGGATCGTGCTCTGGGCACGCGTTTGACGCGCTGCTGGCTCCGTTCGCGAGATGGGAGTTGCCCGCGTCGTTCTGGAGTGGAGGGGGTGGATGGGGTGCATTGGAATGGCGTCGACGTCGTGCCCTAGCGGCGGCAAAGGCACGGGCTCGAGGCAAAGCTCTCCGTGGTGCTCTGCTTGAGCCAGCGATGCACGAAATCTTCGCAGAGGAGCAAGGCGGAGACAAAGGACATGGAGGCGGCGACGTTTGTGTAGCAGAGGCCCGTCGCCATGATTCCCGGCGGCGAGGAGCTTTGGCTCTCATGGCGGAACGACACAGAGGAAGCAATCGAGGGCGTAGCTAGAGGGGTTCTGAGATATGGCTCACCAGGAACTCAACGGAGTTGGTGGCGAGGACGGAGGTGGCTTGCCGGAGACGCAATCGACGATGGCGCACGGCGGCCGTAGACGAAGACGATGACTCGATTCGGCGGCTGCAGGGGCTTCAGCTCCCCATCTTCTGCTCAAAGACGAAGACGGCTACGGCGAAGACGATGGACATGCTCTGGGGGCTTTTTGGCGTCGATGGCCACGTTGGGGTACGGCGGTGAAATCCGGTGGTCTCAGGTTGGTGCGGTTTCTTGCGAGAGAGAGCGAGTGAGCGACCAGGGAGAGAGGGAAGTGGACGACGACGACTTCGGACGTCTCCAGGCGCGAGACGAGGACACGAGGAAGCAGGAGGTGGTCAGGGCGTCGCCGGCATGCTCGCCACGGCGGCAGCAGCCTGGCTGGCGCGAGGAAGAAGACCGGCCTGCCCCTGGGCTGGGCTGCCTCGGTTAGTTGGGCCGAAAACCATGGTAAGGCCCTTTTCTCTTTTTATTTTTGTTTTATTTCTGTTATTTGTTGTGCCTTGCTAAAAAAAATAGCTAGGCATTTTATTAAATGCCCCAAATTTTTATATGGCCTCACAATATATATAGCTATCCACTTATAAAGTTTGAACATTTTTTAAAGTCAAATTATTTGAACTTTAATTCAAATAGGGGTTCAAATTTAAACCCATGCTCCTGTTTAAATATTTGAAAAATCCATGAGCATGGGTTTGAATCCAAATCACTTTATATGTGATCACACTCATTTATGAGACTTTTCAAAATTGCAAAAGGAATTTTTGGAGCAACTTTTTATCTGGCCATTTGAATTAAATTCATCTGGGGGTTTTTCTCTCCCATTTAAATTTATTTTGAAATTTTTATCATGAATGCAATGTAGCTCTTGATCCTAGCACATACCTAACTTGGGGTTGTGACATTGACCGAAGTCCTGGGATCCTCCCACAAAGAAGGCTCCGCGCTCCAAGCGGAAGAAGACCCTTCACCCCACTGGGTAATGGGCTCCTCCCCCTCATCATGCACAAGCCCCTCCATGGGGTTATGGAAATGCTGCTGGGCCACGAACTCATCAAACTGGGTGACATTGAAGGACCATCCGTTCCTGCGAGTAGAATCAAGCCAAAAAGGAGCAGGTAGACGGATCTCCCGAATATCGATTAGTCCGAACCTCAGAATATAAATAAGGTTACTAAACTTGGAAGTCCTGGTAACAAACTCATGCCTCTTCATAGCAGCAAGGTCAAAGCCTATAAAAGTAAAAGGATCATCATCAGGATGTGGGGTGCGCTCAGGAGACTCAAGAATAAGTGTGGCGTAAACGCCACCAAAGAGATCTCCCTTGTTGCCATTAAGGGCAAGTCGGCGAGCAATCAAGGCACCCACATTATACGTAGTTTCCCCTGAGAGGGCATTTGCCAGGAAAGCAATATCCGGCGCAGAACTGTTGCTCGTGTTGTCACGAGCTAATACCCCTCTAGCAATATAATATGCAAAATACCTGAGCTGGGGAAACAAGATGCTGGAAATTTTTGAACGTCGGATATCCCTTGTATCCTGACTGCAAAGAGAGTTGAAGAGCGTTCTCAGCTCGGTGGGCTGAGTGTTCATCTTTGCCGTCCGTCCAACGTTCGACACACCTATTATTTCACAAAATCTTTCCAAAGATATGGTCAAAGGATCATTGTAAATTTTAAACTCAATAAGACCAGCATCATGGTTATATCCAAAACTGTTAATAAAACAGGAGGTGAGTTTACGGTATTGAGTAACACAACATGTCGCAAGCCGTGTCAAACCTGCATTAGCACAAAGGTTATCAAACTCCTCCTTAATACCTACCGCTTCAAGAAAATCGTTGCACGGAAAAATCATTGCCCGTGCTGGACTTGTATCTTCCAGCAACTCCAGGGGCACAACATCTTCATTGTAGCTCACCCTAGAAGCTGACGATGAAGCTGTAGCTCTAGTTACTCTATCAGTATGCTTGGGATTCTTCTTCCCAAGCCACCCTTTTGATTTTCCTAAGAAACTCATTTATGAAATTTTTGACTATTCACGAAAACAAGGATTTAAGAAAAATGAGTTGGGGCAAACTACTCTACTCACTTCCCTAAGTAATAAACTTGCATCAAAACTTGGAAAATAAATTTATACACATGCTTGCAAGCTCATATGAACAACACCAAGAGCTACTAAATACTCACTAATGAAGCCATCAATCAAATATCTAATTGGAGGGGTGGAGGAGTCACATACCAGGGAGTATTTTCTCAAAATCTCAGATCGAATGATGGGATGTAGAGAGAGATCGAAAATCGCCTCCAAGAACAGCAAGAACGCGAGAAAAAGTGCAGAACTCATGTTTTTGGAGAGAGAGAGAGAGAGGAAGAAGACTCACCTGGGATGGGGCCTGTGGGCCCCAGGCGCCCAGTGGGCGCGGCCAGGGGGCAGGCCGCGCCAGCTGGCCGCCTGGGCCACTCGTGCCCCCCCTGGTCAGCCCCAGGTGCCTCTGGGTCACTCCCGTCATGACATGCCCCAGGTGCCCCAGCCCCAGGTGTTAATAAAAGGTCTACTAAAAATAATAGACACGCTCCCATCCTCGGGCATGTCAAGCACAACAAAATCAGTAAGGATCAAACAATTAGCAACTTCAACAGGAACATCCTCACAAATACCAATGGGAACGGCCGTTGACTTGTCAGCCAACTGAAGAGAGATATCTGTAGGGATTAGTTTCTCTAAACAAAGCCTCTTGTAAAGAGATAAAGGCATAACACTCAATCTTGCTCCACGATCACATAAAGCAGTCTTGACATAATTATTCTTCATGGAGGAAGGAATGGTGGGTATACCTGGATCACTAAGCTTCTCAGGAATCTTGCCACTAAAAGATTAGTTAGCAAGCATAGTAGATATTGCTTCATTAGGAACTTTTATTTTATTAGTAACAATATCTTTCATATATCTCGAATAGGGAGGTAACTTAATAGCATCAGTCAAAGGGATTTGAAGAAAAAGAGGTTTCATCCACTCACAAAACTTATTGTAATGCTCTTCTTCTTTAGTTTTGAGAGACTTACCTGGAAAGGGCATGGGTTTCTGTGCCCATGGTTCTCTTTCCTTCCCATGTCTTCTTGCGATGAAGTCTTCTCTAGTGTATTTCTTGCGTTTGTCGGGTGCTTCTTCTTCTCGAACTTCGGGTGGATCATTCTTTTCACCATGCTTTTCAGGCTCAGCACCGTCTTCAGTCTCAGCATCGGAGGTAGATATACTATTTGGATCACTAACAAGCTCTTCACTTGCAATTGGATCATTGGAATTGTCAGCTTCTTTGTGCTTCTTCTTCTTCTTCTTCTTCTTCGGAGAACTAACAATTTCTTCTTCCTGCATTTGAGAATCTTGCTCGATCTTCTTCGGATGCCCCTCTGGATAGAGAGGATCTTGAGTGCTAGTTCCACCTCGGGTTTTAATCCCGAAGGCCTGTATATCCTATTTGGCATTGTTAGCAAGCAAATCTTTTTGCACATTAGAAATTTGTTCAAGCTGAGTTTGAACCATATGAAAATGCTTCACAAGATATTTAACATCATTAACTGTTCTACCTAGAACATCAAGCAAGCTTTTGATAGCAAGGGAATTATCATGTAACTGACTTTGTATCCTCTCATTAAAGTGACTTTGCTTCATAATAAAATTATCAAGCTCATCTAAACATTGATCAGGAGGCTTACTGACGAGGGGGTGACCCCACGACTCCTCTACGTGAGGGTACCTGGTGCGTGTCATGGACGGCGGCCCACCAGGGGCCCAATCATGGACACCGACATGATGGAGTAAGACGTGAAGCCGAAGACTTGAGGCGCAAGACAAGGACTCCTACTTGTAGTTGACTAGGACTCTTGTAAACCCTACCTGGCTATCTATATAAAGCGAGGCAGGGGCACCTCTCTAGGGATCAGGTCACAACTCAAGACACAAGCTCTCAATCCCCACGCATAGGACTAGACAGATCTCTCTCCACCAAAGCCCTCACGGCACCTCTGTACATCATCATCAATACAAGATCAGACAAGCAGCATGTAGGGTTTTCCCTCCGGGGGCCTGAAGCTGGGTAAATTGTGCCCCATGTGTCGCTTGTCACCTCCGAATCCTACCAACGCGCAGGCCACGTCGCTGTCTTTCCTCCTACACGAAACCTAGGGTACCTAACCCTAGGATTTTCCGAGGCCGATCCTCGTCACTTACCATGAGGGATGTCACTTGCATTGAAATCTAAAAGAGAGTGTACCTCTACCATAGGAGGGTGAGTGGTAGGCTCACACAACTTCTCAATAGGGGTAGATTCTTCACGTCTTCAGTTTTAATACCCTTCTCTTTAATGGACTTCTTTTCTTCTTGCATATCTTCGGGCTTAGGATGAGCATGCCCCTCTTTTTTGGTGGTGGAGGTGGTTCAGGGACGGACCAATCTTCATGGTTCTTGGCAATCTTTCCCATTAATTCTTCTGCATCGTCCGATGTTCTTTTCCTGAAAACACAACCAGCACAACTTTCCAAATAGGATATGGATTCATCAGTTAGACCAGCATAGAATATATCAATTAATTTATTCTTAGGGACTCCATGTCCCAGTCTAGCCTGGATCATACTGCAATACCTCCCCCAAGCTTTAGGGAGGTGCTCAACCTGCAACTGTTTAAAGTTAAAAATTCTTTGTAAAGCAGCATGTTGCATATGAGCAGGAAAGTACTTATCAACAAAATAGTGAGCTAAGTCTTGAGGAATATTAATGGAACCACATGGCAGTGCATCATGCCATGCTTTAGCACCTTCCTTCAAAGAGAAAGGAAGAAGCTTAGTAACTTAAAAGTTTCGTATCTTTTCATCCGTAGTAAACAGGCCACCCAACTCGGTGAGTTTGGTCAGGTGTGCAATAGCATCATCATTTTCTTTGCCATAAAAGGGGCCAGCTTCAACCATAGATATAAGTGAAAGATCAACAGATAAATTATAATCAGGATCATTGATTCATATAGGAGATGTAGAAAATTCAGGATCATGAACGGTCTTGTTCTTCAAGGAGTGTTTTTCGTGAAGCTTCTTAATAGCACCGGGGTCAGAGTCGACAAACTCTGTTAGCTCCCTGCATAAATCATCATCAAGCACAATATAATCGTCATCAAGGAGTCTCTCCTTGAGTTTACTCAAATCAGGATAATCGTAAGTTCCACCAATAGGGTAGCGAGTAACAGGAATTTCAATTCCATATTTTTTTGCAGCAGCGATCTGTTTCTCAAGAGCGTAACCAAGTGAACCAATATCATCAAGAGTAGTAGAAGCATCATCAAAAGTATCGGACATAGTAACTGATTCAGTAGAAGCATCATGTGGTGGAGGTGAAGCAAACTTACTCATAACTGAAGGTGAATCAAGTGTAGCACTAGTGTTCAGAACAATACCTTTTCTTGTACGGGATGGTAAGATTGGAACCTTGGGGTCTTCTTTCTTACCCATAGCGGATAAATTGCAGCAGGTAAAATACTTCAGGTAGACTTGTGAGTAAAGCTATGCTCCCCGGCAACGGCGCCAGAAAAAAGCC
Organism: Bromus sterilis; assembly: GCA_950022295.1. Taxonomy (NCBI): domain Eukaryota; kingdom Viridiplantae; phylum Streptophyta; class Magnoliopsida; order Poales; family Poaceae; genus Bromus; species Bromus sterilis. The sequence continues at coordinate 147,591,116 of OX465596.1, read as the reverse complement.
TTGATAACCCACAACTGCAGGGGATCGAGATAGTCTTCGCGGGTAAGAATAACCCAATTTATAGATTCGACTCAAGGGGAGCCAAAGAATACCCACAAGCTTTGACAGTGGAGTTGTCAATTCTACCGCACCTGAGATACACTTACTTGCAACAAGATATTAATAATAACTGTGATATGGAAGTGATGGTAGCAACAGAAATAGTGGTGGTGAAACAGCGACAGTAAAATAGCAAAAGCAAACAACTAGTAACCAGCAGAATTAAAAACACTGTAGGCTAGGGAGATGGATGGTTGGGTGCTGCATGGATAAGATACATCATGTATTTAACTTGGGGAAAGGCACACAGGAAAGCAATGATCATCTAGGAAAATATCAAACATTAGGCATGTACCCCACAGGTAGTTGTACGTGCTTGCAATAAGAACTTGCACAACATCTTTTGTCCTACCATCCCACTACGAACGGGGCCAAAAGGAACTTATGGAGATTAAGGTGCTCCTGTCAAAGAGCACCGGAACAAAGCATTAACAATCAATGGATACACGGAATCCTCAAACTATAGTCCATCCCCTTTGATGTCCCAAGATGTCACCTTTGGGATCGCCGGTTCCGGACTATAACAGGTGCATACAACTTGTAGATAGGATCAAGAAAACAAATATATTCATGCAAACACATAGGGTTCAGATCTAAAAACATGCCACTTAGGCCCAAATTGACAAGAATTAAGAGCAACAATTTGAAGCAAAGATGATAAACACCAATCTAGGTGATTGGCAACATGCCCCCAACAATTTGATAAACTATTACATGATCTAGCTCATCCAATCCCTACCATCCCCTTTGCCTACAGCAGGGAATTACTCACACACGAAAGGAGAAGTCATGGAGGGAGGATGGAGTGGTGATGATGATGACGATGGCGATGATCTCCCCTCACCGGAGGCCAAAACAGCCTCCAGATTAGCCCTCCCGGAGAAGAACAGAGGGTGGCGGCGGCTCCGCGACGAGAATTGGGAAAACGACTTCTGTTCTGGGGTTTTTTCGTCATGGGAATAAATAGGAGATGAAGTAGGGTACTAGAGGGGGGAGGAATCTCCCAGGCGGCCTCCTGGCGCGGCCAGGGGTGGGGCCGCGGCAGTAGGGCGCCTGGGGCCACCCTGGCTGCCCTCTGGCCCCACTTCTGGCATATTGGTCCTTCGGGTGCGTGGATTTTCTGTGATTTTTCCTGGAATTTTCTGAGACACCTAAAAATCCATTTTACTGCACCCAATAAGACCATACAGACAGCTCTGCTGAAAACATCGTTAGTCCGGGTTAGTTTCGTCAAAATCATGCAAGAATGAGGGCAAAACAATAGCAAAAGTGTTTGGAAAAGTAGATACGTTTGAGACGTATCACCCGTCCATATACTCATATTCCATTACCCTGATTTGTGACTGAGTGCTTTCAAGTTTACTTAGAACGTCATACATGTTGGTGTCGTTAATATACACTCACAATTCAAATTTCATAGAATGAAGTATGGTGTATTGGACATTCATTGATATGTGACGGTGAGTAAGATACTCATCATCTTCTTCCTTAATTACGGAGTTGTCAAGTGTATCTTCTAGGAGTTATCGTATTACGTTAACAAGTCATTACTAATGAGTATATCTCTAACGTGGTTGGTACCAATCAATGAAGTAAGACCCATCTACCTTAAGTTCTACATTACACTAAAAGAGTGATACGTCCCAAACGTATCTATAATTTCTACTTGTTCCATGCACTTTTATGTGACATTGCTACATGTTTTGCTACACTATAATATCATTTTACAGATATTTGGACTAACCTACTAACTCAGCGCACCAAGTGCCAGTTCCTGTCTGCTGATGCCTTTAGTTGGAGTTATATTTCGCCAATTTAAAATGCCAGAAAAATTCGGGAAAAATCATAATACAATCAGCATGGAGGAAGCTTCCGAAACCACCGAAGGAGAGCTAGAGGGGGGCCACCCCCCTCCCAGGTGGCCAGGTGGCGCGACCCCACCCCCGGCCGCGCCACCAGGGCGCCTGGGAGGTGAGGCCCACTCCCGATGCCCCCCTTCGGCCTATTTTTACCCCTCGCTCCGAAAACACTTGGGAGGCCCCCGCATCGCGAACTACCTCTCTGTTCCGCCGCCTCTGCGCTCCGAAGATCAGGAGCACCAGAATACCCCTTCCCGGCACCCTGCCGGAGGGAGGATTGACCTCCGGGAGCCTCTCCACCATCATGGACGCCTCCCGGATGTGCCGTGAGTAGTGCCCCTTGGACCATGGGTCTGTGATTAGTAGCTATGTGATGTCTTCTCTCCACCTTTGTTCTTCAATGTTTTACAACCTGTGAGTTGCCCTACATGATCAAGGCACCTATGTAATTTTCTTGCTGTTGCTATGTTGTGTTTGCTGGGATCCGATGGATTATGAGATTATGTTCAGATCGTGATGAGTTATATATTTGGTTTACCTTTTATATTTTGTTCTTAGTAATTCTTGCATGTTCTTCGTTGCTATTTGTTGCTTTGGCCAAGTAGTAGATAGTGACTCCAAGAGAGAGCGCTATGCATGATTGTGGGTTCATGCCCCCCGATGTCTAGCTTGAGTGACAAAAACATGAGACTAGGTGATGTGCTGTTGCTACCAGGGAGAAAACAACTGTGCTTGTAACCGCGGTTGCAAGGATTGTTTACCTTACGCATAGATTGTTAATGCAATTGTCTGTTGCTTTGAGTTTACACTTTGGGTGGGGCTCGCAATTTAATACCAGCGAGTGATACGTCCGGAACGTATCTATAATTTCTGCTTGCTCGATGCATCTTTTGGGTGATATTGCTATGCTTTTGGTACACTTTCATACATTTTTGATCATATTTGTACTAACCTATTAACTCAGTGCACCCTAGTGCAGTTTCTGTTTTCTGCTATCTTTTTATTTCAGGTTTTCCCATTACGTAAATTGCGAGAAAAATTCTGGGGAAAAATATATAAAAAATAAGAGTAACGGAGGCTTCCAGAGTCCGGAAGGGGGACCAAAGGGGCCCCACTTGGTGCCCAGGCGGCCAGGCAGGCGCGGCCTAGGGTGGGGCCGCGCCGGGAAGCCTCCTGGACTCCTGGTGGCCCCCCTGGAGGCCCCTTCCCCTATATACTTCCTTCGTCCCGAAACCCCCGAGGACAGACCCTTTTTCGCGATCTCACCTCTGTTCCGCCGCCGCCGCGCTTCCAAGGTCGGGAGCTCCAGCAGACCTCTTCCCGGCACCCTGTTGGAGGGAGGATTGACCTCTAGGAGCTTCTCCACCACCATGGACGCTTCCTGGATGATCCGTGAGTAGTCCACCTTGGACCATGGGTACATGATCAGTAGCAATCTGATGTCCTCTCCCCCTCTTTGTTCTTAATTGATTAGACCTTGTGAGATTCCCTACATGATCAAGGGAAATAAGTAATTCTTTTTGCTGTTGCTATGTTGAGTTTGCTGGGATCTGATGAATTATGAGACTATGTTCAGATTGTGATGAGTAATATATTTGGTTCTTCTCCTTTTATATTTGTGTTCTTGAGTAATTCTTGCATGTTCTCCATTGCTGTTTATTGCTTTGGCCAAGTAGTAGGTAGTAACTCCAAGAGGGAGCGTTATGCATGATTGTGCGTTCATGCCCCCGATGACTAGCTTGAGTGACATAAACATGAGTCCAGGGGGATGTGCTGTTGCCAAAAGGGGGAAAACAACGGTGCTTGTAACCGCGGTTGCAAGGATTGTTTACTTTACGCAAAGTTCTTTTAATGCAGGTGTCTGTTGCTTTGGGTTTACACTTTTGGTGGGGCTTGCAACTTAATACCAGCGAGATGTTCTGGATAGGTATCTTAAGGTGGATGATTAGTGAGTAGATGCAGATGGATTTCAGTCTACTTGTTTTGGAGTACTTCCCATTCGTTTGAGCCTCTTCCTTTCTTTTGTAGCATAGTTAGCATTGGTTTGCGCCCGTAATCCTGTCAATTGCCCAACTGTGATTTGTTTACCTCGCATAGTAGTTTATCGTCTTTCGGGAGAGAGTCAGCACTAGTGAACATCATGGGACCCCGGTCCATATTTCCACCACTGTTTACACCCACAATTTACTTCCTGTTTTACTTTCTAGTTGCAGTTATCACTAATATTATCTCTTGCGTTAATCCTTTGTAAACGGTAAGGCCAGAGAGATTGACAACCTCTTTGTACTCGTTGGGAGAAAAGTTATTTGTATTTGTGTGCAGGTCCAGGTATAGTAAGCAAACCTTTGTTGTAGAACGACGCCATTGTTCACTTTACCACCTACTTGTCGTTGTTTGAGTCCTACTGGGCTGACTCTAAACCTTGGTATCTTTGCCAAGGGAAATCTTGCTGCTACGCTACATCTCAACCTTCCACTTGGTGTAACCAATGAGGGGCGAGTATCACTTCCTTGCTAGCATCAAGCAATTTCTGGCGCCGTTGCCGGGGACTCCGCTCTTCAAGATAGGGGAGTTGCACATTATATTTTCTCTTTTCTTGTTAGTCTTGTTAGTTTACCTTTCAGTTTTTATCTTTGTTTCTTTTATCAAAAATCACAAAAAGCTGCTTGTCCTTCTTGCTGCTACTAATGGGTACCACTGAAAACACTAAGTTGTGTGACTTCACTAGTCACAACAACAATGATTTTTTCTGCACTCCTATTGCTACACCTGCCACTTCGGCATCCTCTTATGAAAATAAACTGCTTTGCTTACCCTTGTTATAAAAGAACAATTCTCTGGTGCTGGAGATGATGCTGCTTTACACTTAAATAATTTTGTTCAACTTTGTGATATGCAAAAGTATAAAGAAGTAGAAGGTTATATTGTTAATCTTAAGCTTTTTCCTTTCTCCTTGAGAGGAGGAGCTAAAATCTGGTTTTAATCCTTGCCTAGGAATAGCATAGATTCTTGGGATAAGTGCAAGGATGCTTTTGTTGGGAAGTACTACCCACCTGCTAAAATTATCCAATTGAGGAGTAATATTATGAATTTTTAGCAATTGGATAATGAACACGTTGCCCAAGCCTGGGAACGTATGAAATCTCTTGTTAAGAATTGCCCCACGCATGGTTTGACTACTTGGATGGTTATCCAGACTTTTTTTGCAGGCTTGAACTTTACCTCGTGGAACCTGTTAGATTCGGCGGCGGGAGGACGTTTATGTCAACAACACTTGGTGCTGCCACAAAAAAATTAGATGAGATGAGGACCAACTATTCCCAATGGCACACCGAAAGAGCTCCAACAGGTAGGAAGGTAAACTCTGTCGAGGAGATCTCCTCCCTAAATGAAAAAGTTGTCTTGATCATGTCTTTACGTACCAAGTAAGCTCCTATTGATCCTCATGATGTTCCTTTAAATTCTTTGGTTGATCAAGAACAAGTAGATGTGAACTTTATCTCTAGAAACAACTTCAACAACAATGCTTATAGGAGTAACTTTGTTAGCAATCCTAGACCGTTTCCATCCAACAACTATGGGAACAACAACACTTATCCTAGCAACAAGAACTCCACTTCTGAATTAGAGAGCATGCTTAAGGAATTTATCACTACCCAAAAATCCTTCAACAAGAGTATAGAGGAGAAATTAGAAAAAATAGATAGTCTCTCTTCGAAGGTAGAAAAGTTATCCCTAGATGTTGAGATGCTTAAAATTAGAACTTCTCTCCTCGAGGAGAGGAAGCCTACTCCTATGAATGCTATTCAAGTGCAAATTAATGAAAACATTAGGATGATGGCTAAACTTACAAAAAGATGAGGTAGAGAAAAGGAGGAAGAAAATACAATTAAGAGCCTTCCTACACACCACACTGTTGCCACTATCAAAGTTGTTGAGGATACTCAAACTCTTAGCACCCAACACACTCCTAGTCCCATTGGACCTATTAATGGTGATGGTATTACCTCAACCGTAGAAGAAGAAACTCCTATGAACGTAGAAGCTTTCAAACAAGTGAGCCTAGATGACACCACTACCACCTTTGATAGTAATGACATTGATTTTGATAGTTGTACCCTTTCTGAAGTTATTAGCTTACTACAAAAAATGTCTAGAGACCCCCCCACTAGCACACTAAATCTTGCCTTCATGGAGCATATCACTAATGCTCTCATTAAAGCTAGGGAGGAGAAGCTTAGGGTATAAGCCTCCATACCTATAAATCAAGAAGATGGTTGGGATCCTATGATATAAATTAAATTGAATAAATTCTCTTGCTTTGCTTTATGTGATGTTGGAGCTAGTACCTCCGTTATGACCAAAAGGATGTATGATATGTTTGAATTGAAACCTTTTGATCCTTGTTCTTTTGGTGTTCGTCTTGTTGATTCCTCCATAAATAAACCTTTGGGGAAGATTGACGATGTTCTTATCATTGTCTATGACAATTATGTTCCTGTTGATTTTAGTACTATGGACATAGAGTGTGAACCTTTATGCCCAATTATTTTGGGACGTCCTTTTCTTTGCACCGTTGGTGCTGTCATTGATATGAAAGAGGGGAATATAAAATTTCAATTCCCTCTCAAAAAGGGGATGGAACACTTCCCTAGGAAGAAGATTAAGTTACCTTTTGAGTCCGTTACACGAGCTAGCTATTCTCTTTCTCTTGATAAAACTTGATTTTTTTCTTCTTGCCTAGTTTAAAGGCGTAAAAGAAAACACTTGTTGGGAGGCAACCCAAGATGTTTTTACTTCTTTTTTTAGTGGTCTTTATGATTTTTACTACTGTAGCAACATCATTGTATCTTTATTTTCAAGCTTTGTGCCAAGTTTAGCCGCCGATTGCAAGAAAGTTCAAGAGTGGTGACATGCTGTCCAGAAAACAGATTCTGTCCTCGGACGGAAAAATTCACGATAAATCACCAGATCATCTTTTTGATCTGAATTGTTTTGACAGCATGCTCTATACAATAAGCTTTCGGGCGTCTGTTCATTTTGCACAAGGGGAAAATATGTATTCTTGAATCGTACTTTGTTTAGTAAAATCTTTAACCAAAACTTCATGATCATTATCATCAGTTTCTCCTCTAATTGTAGAGTTTTGCTTCCGGAACATATTCCATTGCGCTACTCTGACATCTGGAGGCAAGGTCAATTACCTTGGTTGAACTTTCACTTTTCTTCCATTAACACATTCATCAAGAACATTTCTTGACAAACACCAAAACACTTAGCAACACAAGTTTTGCTCTTTTGGTTCTAGTTGTGGAAGATGCATCCATAGTTGTCTAAGGATACACTACAAAGATAATTTATCATATAAATTAGGTTTCCTAGAAACCACAATACACCATAACATATATAGTGTTGGTTTCCATATAAATTAGGTTTCCTAGAAACAACGATACACCATAACATATATAGTGTTGGTTTCCACGAACTCAGATGGTTCCATATACTGAAATGAGTGTTTGCATATTAAACTAAAACTCTAAACAATAATAACGTAACTCGGTAAGACATAACTTAGACCATAAATTATTCAATAGAGTATGATTATAATTTTTAGGCACATCAACCATATTGTAGTGGTCCAAGCATTGTAATTTGTGGAACAACTTTCACAAGTCTTTGTGCCCAAGACTAACTCAAAACATTTGTCACTTTGATCAGATTGTAGAGACTTGTCTTTCTTGTTAATTTAATATCCATCTTTATTCGGAAATCCCTTTGATCACATCAAATTATTTCAGAATCATGTTTGTCTTCATTCTGAAATCCTTTGATCGCATCAAATTATTTCAGACTCATGTTTCATTAGTGAATACACATATTCATCTAATTCCACATATGAAGTTCACGAAATAATGTAATTCACTACATGATGATATATGATACATCACAATGTATGATATAGAGCAATCATTGCAAACTCTAATTTACCAGAATGCGAGGTTTTAGTCATCTTACCTAAAGAGGCATGGTTTTCATGTGTCAAGAGATCAAGTATCTCAAGACTTCATCCAACCAATCATGACTTACACGATAGTGTCATCATTAAGTTTGGATAATTCTTGGCATTACAATATTTCTTATAAATGATCAAACTACTATCATCAATATAAGAATAACTCATTCATGACCGTAATGTGACCATAAAAGTTATCATTCATAAAAGGAGAACAACCGACTTGTTTCTCACTAATATGAATAATTTTCTTCGCAAGATGCAAGACACAATAATGAAGTTCACATTCAAATGATCATAAATTTATTCATATATTAATCAAATGATAAATGTAGAGGGAGAGTGTTGTCGACCATCAACTATCTTGATTACTGCCAGCACATATTTTCACCTCATCCCTTCCAAGACACTTTATAAGCAGTAAGTTCAAGCATCAAATACTTATCAACTGCAATTAGTATTTTGTGGGGAAAGACATTTATAACTCGTATATCAAATATACCTTCTCCGTCAATGACTATTCCTACATTGGGTCTACCTTTAAAGTTCTTAACTTTAATCATGACCTCATGACAGGTGGACGATTCTCCTTCAAAACATAGTCTAGACACAGTCTTTGTAGCTGGGAGGAAGCGGATGCCACTTCCCAGTTATCACAAAGTAACCAGTAATTCGTTAGTCCAAGTTGTACACAAGGTGTTCATGTATCTTATATATTTTCCATGTGACCTTCTCAGCAGGTTGTTCCTTCCACCATAGTTGAAAGAAACCCCGTCCATACACTCATATTCCATTACCCTAATTTGTGACTTAGTGCTTTCAAGTTCACTTAGCACGTAATACATGTTGGTGTCGTTCATATGCAATCGCAATTCAGATTTCATAGAATGAAGTATGGTGTATTGGACATTCATTCATAAGTGACGGTGATTACGATACTCATCATCATCTTCCTTAATTACAGAGTTGTCAGGTGTATCTTCTAGAAGTTATCGTATTACGTTTAGCAAGTCATTACTAATGAGTATATCTCTAACGTTGTTGGTACCAATCAATGAAGTAAGACCCATCTACCTTAAGTTCTACATTACACTAAAAGAGTGATATGTCCCAAACATATCTATAACTAGATGATACCCCGCGCATTGCTGCGGGAATCAGTTGCAATATATTTTGAATGATTGATTGCATGAAACATAAATAGTTGAATTAATAGTATATAAACTAAAGTATAAAAATACATTTTATGTATTTTATTTTATTATTGTGTAGTTAAAAATATTTATTAAATATAAGTAATGTAATATTATGAAAAAAATCCATGCATGTTGAGTGAGTTGGCATGTCTCATTATATTGATGTATGCATGAGATCAACTAATAACGAAGAACTTGTTCTCATGCATATTGTGGTGAGTCTTTGATGATGTGACATGTATACCTGTTGAAAGCGATGTAATATAGTAGGAAAAAAAATCCATGCATGTTGAGGGAGGTTGCATGTGTCATTAAATGGATGTGTGCATGAGATCAACTAATAATGAAAAACATGTTCTCATGCATATTGTGGTGGGCCTTTGATGAGGTGGCATGCTTGCATGTTGAGATAGATAAGACAGTGGAGATGATCTATTATAGTATTATAGATTTCTACTTGCTCCATGCACTTTTACGTGACATTGCTACATGTTTTGCTACACTTCAATATCATTTTACACATATTTGGACTAACCTGCTAACTCAGTGCACCCAGTGCGAGTTCCTGTCTGCTGATGTCTTTAGTTGGATTGATTTTTCCCCAATTTAAAATGCCAGAAAAATTTGGGAAAAATCAAAATAAAAATCAGCATGGAGGAAGCTTCCGAAACCACCGATGGAGAGCTAGAGGGGGCCACCCCCCTCCCAGGCGGCCATGTGGAGAGGCCCCACCCTTGGCCGCGCCACCAGGGTGCCTGGGAGGTGGGGCCCACTCCCGGTGGCCCCCTTCGGCCTATTTTTACCCGTCGCTCAAAAAACCCTCAGGAGGACCCCCACATCGTGAATTACCTCTCTGTTCCTCCGCCGCCGCGCTCCAAAGATCAGGAGCACCAGAAGACCCCTTCCCGGCACCCTGCCGGAGGGAGGATTGAACTCCGAGAGCCTCTCCACCATCATGAACACCTCCCGGATGTGTCGTGAGTAGTCCCCCTTGGACCATGGGTCCGTGATCAGTATCTATGTGATGTCTTCTCTCCACCTTTGTTCTTCATTGTTTTAGACCTTGTGATTTTCCCTACATGATCAAGGCACCTATGTAATTTTCCTGCTGTTGCTATGTTGTGTTTGCTGGGATCCGATGGATTATGAGATTACTAGTCGTGAACCCGTGCATTCACACGGGCTAGTTATATATAGCTTTACACCAGTATCTTAATACGGGGAGCATGTATACAGAAATTCTCTTATGTGATAATGTATGAAATGATTGGTACATGCAAAGTATTTTAGGAATTCATCAGCAATATAATGTTACAGGGAAAATTAATATATGAAGCAATGAAAATTAGAAAAATTACTTAGATTAAACGAAAGCTATATCACTTACTTAATTATTTGGTATTTCCTAGAATTATAAAGTGATTTTGCAAAAAAATTACATTCAATAGTGATGAATTTTATTTAATATTTGATACCCTCATCCATTTGAGATGGAACACTGTTGAACATACCCGGGTCTACACCAAATGGTGAAACCATTATCCATGTCAAATATAATTAACCATAGTGGTCGAGAAAACACGCACCATTCCCAATTTCACATAACATTAATCATTAGAAAAGGATAATTCAAATAAGGGAAAAAGTTTCAATTCTATACTTGCACAATCATGATACTATATAACAGATATGATGTGATAGGAAGAACATGCCATGCTACTTAGGTATTACGATACAAAGAACTTGAAGGTAGGGTCACAAATCAAATAGTAGTAGAAAATGAGCAAACAACCAAGTACTCACTCGGTGATAGAAACAGAAAACAACAATATGTCATTGTTTACGAAATATTCTACGCCATATTTTTATATAAAAATTAGTTTTAAGAATAGTAAAAGTACCCATCTCATAACATATTAGCACAAACGCAACATTAATGAGTTTTCGAAGAAACTTAGTAATACGCTAGCATTGACACACTCTTGTCATTATTAAGAATATTTGTTTCCATTCGATAAATGCCGTACATTTGGTGGGGGCATTAATTTATTTAGCCATTAATAATTTGTGGAAGAAATATTTATTTAAAAGCAAGAAATCTGTAGACCAATTTAGCAAATCTATGCGGGTAGACTTGAAATGTTTGCAAATATACTATCATGATCCATGGCATAACTGTATTGATATGGAAACCTGATCTGTATGTTGCCTTTTATAATATTTGTAAAAAAATAATCAATACAATAATGTAAAAAAGACTCTTGCGGCAATTGAAACAATACCATTTGTAACCAATAATTTTAATGAAGTCCTCATTTGATGCAGTCTAGTATCTATATGCACATCCACAACAAAATAATGTCATTTTGTACTAACCAAAAATTTCAAAGTCGTGCCATGTATATAGTTGAATGCCATATTTCTCAGTATATTAATTAGTTGACCTAACCTGAAATAGATAAAAATTTAAGAGCTACCATGACTAAATTGTTGCACATCTGGGCTAATATCCTATGGAAATATGCACTACGGAATTTCTACTATAGTAGAACCTATTAAGTATATTTTAATGAAATAATGTTGCTTAAACATGACTCGTAAGAGTAATACTGGAAATAATATGCTATTATTAACAGCTACATACTCGATTTGGTTTTGTGAAACAAACTATGAAAAACAAAAGCATGGTTATTTAAGTTGATTCTCATCAATCATAATGTCAAATACACGCTAATTGTCAATAGAAAAACAAATTAGTAGTAGTATTCTCCTGTCCAGATCATTCCCTGAATCGTGGACCGCAGGGTGCTTTGTATCAGACATTCACCTGTACTTGAACAACACCACTAAATGGAGGATGTCCAAAGAATATCTGCAGATGTTGTAGTGATCACCAACCAAGTAATTAAGGGAAATTTGTTCTGCTAAAAAAAGTAAGATAGTTTGCTAGGATACTTTAATTTGTAAACAGAGTTGATCAAACTAACCCTAGATAAAAAAACTGATTAAAGGAAAAACATCAAGAAGAGTAAACCTCAATGGATATGGAGAAGACCAGCCTATCTAGCTGCTCTGACTTTCATCTTCTCCCTTATCCAAGAAAAGGACAGGCTTTTTAGAAGTAGACATGATGCATCCTGGTGGTTTTTAGGGCCGTGCTAATTAAAGACGCTGAAGGGTTGAAGACTAGCAGCCGGAGGGTTGGGTGCGAGTCTGGTGATTCTTGTGTGGAGACTGGAGACAGGAACGCCTGCCCATGGAGAAGCAACAACCCAAGTTGTCCGCTAACTCTGTAAGACCACGACTGCGAAGATGTTTGATGCTAGAGAAAGCGGACTAAGGAACAGAATCCGCAGAGTTGTACTGCATCAACCAAATGTCGACGCACCTCCTTCTTCATGGCATAGTCCTCACGCTCTAACTGATCCTCTTCCCAATTCTTAATTCAGTTTCCATGCAATCAAACTGTTCGTACTGTAGCAATTTTCCCACGGACAAACATCGAGAATCCAATCCAATCATCCGTGAAAGCATGATGCATAGATAAATTCTATTCAACACCATAGTATGAACGCATACACCCATTAACTATAGGGTTCAATTGGCTTCCGACTATGTCTCTGTATCATCCAAATAAGAGGACGCGAGAATAAACATTAGGATAAAAGGGGCTGCAGTATCAGTATGTATGGAGGGTTAAAGAAGGATTTGGCATCCACCATCAATTGTTCTGAACATGGAGTTTGAAACGTTCTACCTTGTCTGCATGAATCCATGCGATCTAATTAGGAGGCGGGAGGCAATATGGCCGGAGGCATAAACCATACGGAGAAGGCGCCTGCCGCCAACGATAAAAGTTGTGATGGTGAATGCGACTCAGCAAGGAGGATGCGGCGGCAGATCGTGAAGACATGAAGTAGAGCTGCCCAGGGAAAGAACGCGATGCTAAGCCAGGGCATCAAATCCCTAGAACATGGGAGTTAGTTGAAATCATCCATCAGACGTAGCCACGAGATTCACGGGATTGATCTCAGCCAGGGCATCCAAAACCCTAGAACCTGGGCGCTACTTACATCATCGAGGAGATGTAGCAGGGGGATGCAGGATTGATCTATACCTCCATTATAAATAAAAAAGAGAAAAATACGTGCGTGGTATTGTTTTTTCCTAGGTTTTATCTACACCTCCGGTTAAAATAAAGGGATTGATCTACACCACAACAATAAGTTGGCCCCACCAAATTAACGTCTCCTATTTTCTAATTAACTTGGGAATTTTTAGGGAGTATATAATTAGTATAGGTATAGATGTTCAGATAATGATGAGTTATATATTTGGTTTACCTTTTATATTTGTTGCATGTTCTCCATTGCTGTTTGTTGATTTGGCCAAGTAGTAGATAGTGACTCCAAGAGGGAGCGTTATGCATGATTGTGGGTTCATGCCCCCCGAAGTCTAGCTTGAGTGACAGAAACAAGAGACTAGGGGATGTGCTGTTGCTACCAGGGAGAAAACAACGGTGCTTGTAACCGCGGTTGCAAGCACCGTTTACCTTACGCATAGATTGTTAATGCAATTGTCTGTTGCTTGGAGTTTACACTTTGGGTGGGGCTCGCAATTTAATACCAGCGAGTGATACGTCCGAAACGTATCTATAATTTCTGCTTGCTCGATGCATGTTTTGGGTGATATTTCTATGCTTTTGATACACTTTCATACACTTTTGATCATATTTGGACTAACCTATTAACTCAGTGTACCCTAGTGCACTTTTTGTTTTCTGCTGTCTTCTTATTTTAGGTTTTCCCATTACGTAAATTGCCAGAAAAATTCCGGGAAAAAATCAGAGTAACGAAAGCTTCCAGAGTCCCGAAGGGGGACCAGAGGGGCTCCACCTGGTGCCCAGGCGGCCAGGGGGCGAGGTCTAGGGTGGGGCCGCGCCGGGAGGCCGCCTGGACTCCTGGTGGCCCCCCTGGCTGCCCCCTTCGCCTATATATTTCCTTTGTCCCGAAACCCCCGAGGACAGAAACATTTTTCGCGATCTGTAACATCCCAATTTTCTAAATACGGATGTTAATATAAAATTATATGCATCTCATGCTGTTTCCGCATTTTTCTGGATTTTTAAAATTATTTCTAACATTTTTCAACACATGGAAGTTCGCTGGAGAGGATATAAAATGACTTATCCCCATTTTTTGAAATGTTGGAAAATAGTTAAAATATTTTCTGGAGACTTTTTAAATTTACTTTGGGGTTATAAATAATTTCTAAAAATATTTTTGGAATTTATTTATGCTCCGGAAAAGTTTTAAAATCATTTAGGAGTTTTTTGATATTTTTAAAATTGCCGGAAAAGTATTTAAAAATATTTAAAAATAATTTGCAAAGTTTTTATTTTTATTTAATATTCTGGTAATGCCAAAAATTCAATTTTATTATTTTAAAAGTTTTGGTGAAAACGGAAATTAAAAATATTTATCCGTGATTTTTCTAAAATTGTTTTGGGTCTAACGGGTCTGTACTGGTTTTTTTTCGCCTGGCCGATTTCGTATTTGTTTCGGATTAAAAAAAATTCGGATCGGGTATAAAAACGCCCGCGGGTCCGCGGATTAGGGTTTCGAAACCCGCACCCGTGAACCCGCCTAGCCGTCGCCGCTCGGAATTCGCCGCCGCCTCGGACGCCTCCGCGCCGCCGCCGACTCGCTGCCGCCCGCCGCTGCCGGTACGCCGCCGACCTCGCCGCCCCGTCCTTTAGGCGCCGCCTCCGCGCCTCGCTGCGCCGGTGTCGTGCCGTGCCGCGCCGCCGTGCCACGCGCGCTGGCCAGCCACCGCGCCGGCCGCCGCCGGCTGGCTGGTCAACGCCGGCCAGATTCGGTCAAACCGGCACCGGGGACCTGCTCGCGTTTTTCCAAGTTATTTTATTTACGGATAGGTCTTTTTGCAGATTGGACCCCGATGCCACCCTGGTACTGTTTTCGCGATTACTTTTTAACCGTAGCTCGGAATTAAGTGATTCCAGTTGCGTTGCGATCGTGTCGAAAAGTTCTATCTAGTAGACTAAGTTTTACAGAAGTTTGAATTTTCAAATTTGAATCCAAAGCAGAATCAAATTTGAATTTCTGGTAGTCGTATCTTTTTAACGGTACGTTCGTTTGCGCCGTTTCTTTTTGCGTTGGTTTTATTTTGTCGAGTACTTTATGTTTAGCTTCTGTTAGGCATGTTTTTCTACTGTTATTTGTATGTTTATTACTTTTTGTGCATATTTGTGTTGAATATATGTTGATTGGTGCTATGTTTGCTCGTATAGATTGTCGGGAGTGCGCCGCCTCGTTTTCTGAGGATTGTGATCGTCAGGAACAGGAAGGAGGCAAATGATGCTTTGACCATACTCATACCTATAATTTTCTATATGCATTATCATACCGAGGAAGAAGCCACTTGGGAGCGAGAAGAAGATTTGAAGCAAGATCATCCACTCCTCTTTGCTAGCCATCCCGAATTTCGAGGACGAGATTCATCTTAAGGGAGGTAGGTTTATAACATCCCAATTTTCTAAATTCGGATGTTAATAGATCATTATATGCATCTCATGCTATTTTCACATTTTTCTTCAGTTTTAAAAACATTTTTAACATTTTTAACACATGGCAGTTCGCTGGAGAGGATATAAAATTACTTATCCCCATTTTTTGAAATGTTGGAAAATAGTTAAAATATTTTCTAGAGACTTTTTAAATTTACTTTGGGGTTATAAATAATTTTTAAAAATATTTTGGGAATTTACTTATGCTCCGGAAAATTTATAAAATCATTTTGGAGTTTTTCGGTATTTTTAAAATTGACGGAAAAGTATTTAAAAATATTTAAAAATAAGTTGCAAAGTTTTTAATTTTATTTAATATTTTGGTAATGCCAAAAATTCAATTTTATTATTTTAAAAGTTTTGGTGAAAACGGAAATAAAAAATATTTATCCGTGATTTTTCTAAAATTGTTTTGGGCCTAACGAGCCTGTATTGTTTTTTTCCGCCTGGTCGATTTCGTATTTGTTTCGGATTAAATAATAATAATTCGGATCGGGTTATAAAAACGCCCGCGGGTCCGCGGATCAGGGTTTCGAAACCCGCACCCGCGAACCCGCCTAGCCGCCGCCTGGAATCCGCCGCCATCTCGGACGCCGCAGCGCCGCTGCCGGAGCTCGCCGCTGCCGGTACGCCGCCGACGCCGCCGCCCCGTCCGTGCGCCGCCGCCTCCGCACCTCGCTGCGCCGGTGTCGTGCCGCGCCGCCGCGCCGCGCGCACTGGCCGCCGCTGCGCCGGCCGCCGTCGGCTTGCTGCTGCCGCCGCCGCCGGTCAACGCCGGCCAGATTCGGTCAAACCGGCGCCGGGGAACCGATCGTATTTTTCGAAGTTATTTTATGTACGGGTAGGTCTTTTTTGCAGATTGGACCCCGATGCCACCCCGGTACCGTTTTCGCGATTACTCTTTAACCGTAGCTCGGAATTAAGTGATTCCAGTTGCGTTGCGTTCGTGTGGAAAAGTTCTAGCCAGTAGACTAAGTTTTACAGAAGTTTGAAGTTTTCAAATTTGAATCCCAAGCAGAATCAAATTTGAACTTCCGATAGCCGTATCTTTTTAACGGTGCGCCCGTTTGCGCCGTTTCTTTTTGCGTTGGTTTTATTTTGTCGAGTACTTTATGTTTATATTCTGTTAGGCAAGTTTTTCTACCGTTCTTTTTATGTTTATTACTGTTTGTGCATATTTGTGTTGAATATATGTTGATTGGTGCTATGTTTGCTCGTATAGATTGTCCGGAGTGCGCCACCTCGTTTTGTGAGGATTGTGATCGTCAGGAACAGGAAGGAGGCAAGTGATGCTTTGACCATACTCATAACTATAATTTTCTATATGCATTATATTAAGAATATCACCCTATTTTATGATAGGTAGTTTACTTTACTGTTGCTGCAAAACCAGTTAGGATAGCCACATGTCTTGACTTGTATTTGTAGATCAACCTAGCACGTGTTGTTAATTTATTGCTATGCTTTTTAGACGTGGTTTAGGTTGTGAGAATTCATGGAGTGCATGTGAGCTATTTAATATTTTGTGTAGCAACTTTATAATAAATAGAAATCACTTCTGGACGGGCGGGTTGCATCCCGGTGGCTGTGCCTTGTCTAAGGACAGTGCCGGGGTTAAATGCACCCAATGGTTGTTTTGGTGGTGAACCGAGTGCGACATGGTGTCTACCCTCTGAACGCAGTGGGTGCCGTCCAGGCTCAAAAAGATCAGACATGCAATATTACTAGTAGCTTCCGTGTACAACCACTGGCTATATGGGCTCTGGCTTAGCATGAGTACGTTGTGTAGATGTGTGTTAGGTGTACCGGCTACCAAAGGGTGGAGGCAACCTCTTCAGAAAGTCTTCGTCTCAATCTTCGGGTTGAGTCTAGTGGGGAACGTGTACAACCTCTGCAGAGCGTATAAACTGATCATGATTAGCCGTGTCCACGGTTACAGATGAACTTTGAGCAACTAGTTAGTACTGTTGATGAATGATCTTGACAGATGAACATTTCATAATAATTTGGTGGGAAAGATTAGTATGGGTTGCTGTGTGTTTCAGGTAGAATTCAATTTAAAATTTTGACTAGTTTAGTTCAGGAGGAAATTGGCTTTCTACAAAATAAAACCATAAGCCTTTCCTTTGACTCACCTTGCATGTAGTTGTAGGTCCTTTATATATACCTTTTCCGTGTCACTTGCCGTGCAAATCAGATGTACTGACCCGTTGTCGGGCTGTAACCTTCGGTGTTGCAGGTTTTTCAGACGACCAGTAAGGTGCGTTTAGGGTTGCGGGTCTACACTCAGCATGTTCGCTTGTGGCTGTTGATGGGACTCCACGTTACTTGCTTTTGCTTCCGCTATATTTATGTTGAATAAGCTAGCCTTGAGCTATGCAACTTTTTATTTGTCTTATTCTGGATCATACGTTGTAATAATGATGCACTTGTACTTTGATATACATCTATGATACTGTGTGTGCCAGCGAGTTCGATCCAGGGACTGGCACTTGATCACAGAGACTTCAATTCTATGTGAATTGGGTCATTACAGATGGTATCAGAGCATTGTGTTGACTGTAGGACGTGACCCTAGAAAATGGATTAGAAAAGCCATAGGAATGAAAATATTACTTTACATGACTCTGTCTTGTACTTACTTACCTTCTCTATCTCGTATTCATACCTGTTCTGTAAGTGCATCAAGTGCCCTCCCCTTGAGGTTTTGGAGTTTGATGACAAAACGGTTAAGGGACTGATGTGTTTGTGAGTATACACAGGAGAACAGTCCCTGATGAGGTGTTTAACCACCAATGTCGACCCCCCCAAAATGTTGAGAAATATTGGAGAAATCGGTGTGTTTCCTGAAGAATGAAGTTGCACAAAATCCTGAGGAAGTAGGATCCTGAAGTGTTCGGTTGAAGCTGAAGCTGAAGACGATCCTGAGGAAGTTCGCGCTGAAGATGAAGTTGAAGAGTAGTCTTCGCTAAGACTTTTTATACTTCTTGAGTAATGAAGTTGCGCGAAATCCTGAGGAAGTAGGATCCTGAAGCGTTCGGTTGAAGCTGAAGCTGAAGACGATCCTGAGGAAGTTCGCGCTGAAGACGAAGTTGAAGCGTAGTCTTCGCTAAGACTTTTTATACTTCTTGAGTCATAGGAAAACACCGCACTGTTGGAGGGGTTGAAGAAAACGAGTTCCGAAGGTCTGAGGAAGTGCTCAGTTAGGAATCCTGAAGAAAAACCCTGAGGAAATCTCCTGCAGTAGAAGTTCCTCAGTCTTCTCAGCTGAAGAAAATGCCTCCTCGGCGCAAGCACACTGATACTGCTAAAGACTTACCTCCTGAGCTCTATGAGAAACTGAAGACTCCAGAACGTGAAACTGCTGATGATCGTAAGAAAAGGGTCCAGAAGATCACAAGAGAATGGGCCAAGCGTTGGGTGGCCTACCAATGGATGAATCCTCAACATGAGGAAATGTTTGCAGTCAATCCGCCACTGAAGACCTTGGGTATCAAGGCTCGACCTCCACCAGCTCCTGGAGTCGTTCCTGATCCAACCACACTGCGCACTCCTGAAGACTTTCCAGCGGCATATGAGCTATACCTCAAACGCACTCGCAGCCGGGTCAAGAATCTTGTCCGTGACATGACTGCTTCAATACAAATTCCGCCTCAAGATCAGTCTCAACCCAGACAACAACCTCCGCCTCAGCACCGCAAAAAGGCTCCGGGCATGAAACCTTTCTCTAAGACCTCAACTAAGCCTCAAGTTGTTGGCTCCTCATGTCAACAAACAGATGGTGCTGCCCCCTCTTCAAGAATACGCACTAATGAATCTGGTGCTCCTGAGGCCTCAACCACAATGCCTCAGCATCACCTGAAGACCAAAACTGTTCTTCAACGGGGCCCTCGTCCTTCACCAAAGAAAACTGCTATGCGTGGCGCCATTCATCATACTCCTCAATCTTCTGATGATGAAGATGAATTTGAGGATTTGGCCGGCTTCGTCGCCACTGAAGCTGATAAGATTGAATATGTGTGTGCTGCGGCCAGACGCAAAGCTGAAGCAACGGGTTCAGAAATCCCGCTTCTCCTAGATCCCAAGAAGATCTTGGAGTACATTGAAATTTGGTCTGTTAAGCCTGACACTCCGCTTGATGATTTGGACATCCCGAAAGACATCAAATTCTATGTTCAACAATTCCTCATAAATGAGATTCATCAACGAGATCTTCAGAAACAGCTGAAGGCCAAACTGAAGAAAGTCCTCAGTGACTTCAAAAAGAAACCTATCACTGAAGTTACTCCTCAGGAGTTTGTTCAGCATCAATGTGAAGTTCAACGTCTCAACATTGAGTTTGCTGCCAACCAGACATATATTGGAAAATCCAAGGAACGGATCTCACAACAGATGGCCAAGTTGATGAAGCTTCGCCAGCCTGCTTCCTCAGCACCCACTGATGCTTCTGCCAAAAGCCTCAAGCGCATGCCTGAAGCCCAACCCTCAACTCCACCTGTTGCGAAGAAGCCTACTGTTGAAGAACCCATTGATGCTACACCACTTTCATCAGCTCCTCCGACAAATCAGGTAGCCGATACCACCGCTCATGTTACTGCTGCCTCAACTCCACCTCAGAATCCTCAGCGCAGTTTAATCGTCTTCACTCCACCCCCTGCTACAACACCAATGATTGAAGACATGGACGTCGACATTATGGATGATGGAACTCCTCGTGTCCATGATGAGGATTACGCGCTGACCAACTCGCCCACTCATACGGTCTTCTCTCCTGAGCCTCACTCCAACACCGTGACCGAGGTGCTTCCTGATACTTCTCTACAGTCTGAAGAATCAGTTGGTGCCTCATCCTCAGCGTCTGAAGCTGATGACCCTGAAGCCACAAGTGCTCCCACAAATTCTGCTGCTGATAATGATGCTGCAGCAACCACTGCTGCTGATACTGATGCTGCAGCCCACACTACTGCTGATACTGATGCTGCAGCAAATACTACCACTGATACTCATGCTGCTGCTCCCAAGTCTGACCAACCCGCCGCTGAAGCTGAAGCTGAGCACAGCACCAATGCTCCTCCTGAAGCAGAAAACAGTACCAACGCAAATGCTGACACCTCAAAGGATGGCTCTGAAGACAAACAGGCCACATCACCTCGACTTCCCAAGGTCCCCAAGGAGCCTGAAGCATTTGCTGCACCTCCACCTCAGCCTCAAGCCTCTCGTCAAATTGAAGTGCCTCAAGCGCCTTCACCACCTCAAGGCCCAATTCAAGCTCGGTCCTTCTGTCCAAAACAGAAGCAACCATTCTTCCGTGACCTTGAAGCTGATGACACTCCAAGCTTTGATGCTACTGATTTCTTCAATGCCATGAGTTTCTTTCAAGAGGGGATTCAAAATCCGTATCACTCTGCTCCACCTCGAAAGCTGTTGAGGTTCTGGACTGCCACTCAGAATAATTACTATGCTTCAGTGCTATATAAGCAAAACAAAATATTTCCACACAAGCATATTCCTCTGATGGATATGGAAGCACTTCCTTGCTTCAACAATGTGCTTCAGGATCTGCATCATGCCAAGCTGCTTCAGTTCTGCTCTGAATGCATACACTGGAATGAAGAGCTTGTGCTTCAGTTTTATGACACGTTATATGTTTCAGGAAATCCTCTGGATATCAACACCTGGGTCCTCGAATGGATGACTGAGCATCATTACTACACCATCACTGTTCCTGAAGCAATTGATATACTTGAGTTGCCTCAGTGCACTTCCCCTGCGGCCTGCTCCTATGGGTCTCAAATTCTTCGAGATGACTTGATGAACATGCTCATGAAGCCTCTGGCCCCTGAAGCCCCAGCTCGCACAACGTTTCCAGTCTCTGAGCTTCAGTATCTGCCGAGTACATTGTATCGGATTCTGGCGAAAACCTTCTGCCCCATTAAAGGCTATGAATCCTCTGCTGAAGAAGTCGTTGGCGTCATGAAGAACATACTTCATAACCTCTGCATGTCTGGGCCAATCAATGTTCCTGACTTCTTCTTCAGAACTCTTGCTGATGCTGCACAGAATCCACACATCCTGAAGCCATTCGCGCCATGGATCATGAAGCTCATCCGAGTCGTAACAAGAATTGAGTATCAACCTGATCACCCGAATCACATGACCTATCTGCCGCCTGTCGAAGTGCTTCAGCATACAATTGCCTCAAATGACAAAGGCAAAGGCCTCTTTTATGAAGAAGTTCTCCCGACCAAGTCCCTCGGTGGAAATATTCGTCATCCTCAGTCTCGCACAACTGATGAAACACGCACTCATGCCTCAACTGAGGATACAACTCAGGCTCGAGTGATGACTGATAGAGAGCTTCTGATTAGTCTTCATCAGAAGGTTGACAGAAATCATGACTGGGTAAAGCGTCAGTTTTTTGAGATTCTCAGCTATATGGCTCAGACGCATTCTTCAGTGAAGAAAGTGCATCAGTATACTCATCATACATATCAACATCTTGATGCCTTGATGAAAGAAGTACTCACACCTAAAGACATTGCACAGTTGGATCTTCAAAAGCCTCCGATTCAAGCAATCAAACCACCAAGGCAATTCAGACGCTGCACGACTCCTCCTCCGGCCATGGATTCTTATTCCTCAAACCAGGAGATGACTGCTGAAGAAGCTGAAGACACTGCTGCCTGCCCTCACACCGCAACGGACTGCCTCAGGCGTGACTCACCTCAGCCTTGAAGCAACTTCAAAGGGGCGTTAGCTTCAGTTTTTCCCTTTTTGTTCATTTTATGACAAAGGGGGAGAAATCTGTTAGTCTTCAAGCGGGTCTTAGTTATGGGGTTCTTCAGTTACAACTCTCGTTCTTCAGATATTTTTGCAATGAGTTGTAAACTGTTATTTTGGTGTTTGCCTGATACTTTTCCTCAGTTAACTCATGCTATTTCCTCATACTTATCATATATGCATGTGATTGTCTCTGCAAACACCTCTCTCAGTGCGTTGTTTAATTTCCTCAAACACTTCATAACATGCACTGCTTCAGAAATGCCTGGATATAGGGGGAGCTCCTCATATACCTCAAAATTCTTTAGATATTAAACATTCTTGAACTTATATGCATATCCTCAGGGGGAGCTTCACTATATTCAGCTTAATGTTAAAAATGTTCTTCAAAGTTTTTTTTTTAAACTCATAATTTTATCCCCGTTGAAGCTTAACCTGATTGTCATCAAATCACCAAAAAGGGGGAGATTGTAAGTGCATCAAGTGCCCTCCCCTTGAGGTTTTGGAGTTTGATGACAAAACGGTTAAGGGACTGATGTGTTTGTGAGTATACACAGGAGAACAGTCCCTGATGAGGTGTTTAACCACCAATGTCGACCCCCCCAAAATGTTGAGAAATATTGGAGAAATCGGTGTGTTTCCTGAAGAATGAAGTTGCGCGAAATCCTGAGGAAGTAGGATCCTGAAGCGTTCGGTTGAAGCTGAAGCTGAAGACGATCCTGAGGAAGTTCGCGCTGAAGATGAAGTTGAAGAGTAGTCTTCGCTAAGACTTTTTATACTTCTTGAGTACTGAAGTTGCGCGAAATCCTGAGGAAGTAGGATCCTGAAGCGTTCGGTTGAAGCTGAAGCTGAAGACGATCCTGAGGAAGTTCGCGCTGAAGACGAAGTTGAAGCGTAGTCTTCGCTAAGACTTTTTATACTTCTTGAGTCATAGGAAAACACCGCACTATTGGAGGGGTTGAAGAAAACGAGTTCCGAAGGTCTGAGGAAGTGCTCAGTTAGGAATCCTGAAGAAAAACCCTGAGGAAATCTCCTGCAGTAGAAGTTCAGTTCCTCGGGTGTCTGAGACGTTGTTCTTCAGGACACTGAGGAATCTGTCTTCGGTTGAGGAGTCTGGAGACTGCGAGTGCAGTTCTCCTGAAGAGAGAGAAATCTCCTGCAGTAGAAGTTCAGTTCCTCGGGTGTCTGAGACGTTGTTCTTCAGGACACTGAGGAATTTGTCTTCGGTTGAGGAGTCTGGAGACTGCGAGTGAAGTTCTCCTGAAGAGAGTGAGATCTCCTGCAGTAGAAGTTCAATCCTCATGTGTCTGAGACGTTGTTCTTCAGGACACTGAGGTAACTAACTTCGGTTGAGGAGTCTGGAGAGAGAATACTTTGACCGTGCCACGTGTTGCGTGGTGAGAGGCTAGAACTTGTCTAGCAACGGTCATTTCCGAGGGCATGAGAGTAATTGCATGCATGGGCATTTATGTCCTTTCACCTCAGGTTGCTCCGCGGCTATAAATAGCCACCCCCAGCCCCATTTGTGGGTTGGCTGCTCCGACAGAAAAACTGACACTTGTCATCTGAGAGCAACCCACCTCTGAGGAAACTAAAGAACCTATGTGAGGAAAAACCACCAGCCTGAGTAGTTGAGCATTTCTGAGGAAGTCGGTTCGAGTGATCCGAAGCTTTTTACTCTTGAAGACTGTGATCTTCCAGCCGGTGTAGAAGTCTTCAGTCTGAGGAAGTCAAGATGCAATTGTGACTTCCCGGAGTGACTGAGTCTGTGAAGGTTTCGGGAGTCTACCTTGAAGACTCACCTGAGTTATTGGACGGAGTCTGAGGACTTTAGTTCAAGGAGAACAAGGTGAAGACTATGTCTTCTGAGTTGAATCTCAGCCTCTCCAACCAGACGTAGAGTTGTCACAGCAACTTGAACTGGTCTACCAAACCAATGTCTTCAATCTCTGGTGCTATCTCTTCAACCTCTTAAGCTTCAGTATTTGATATGATATGCTTCAGCTCTCCCTCTGCTCTTTGTCTTCATACTATGCATCTGAAGCACTTCTACTTATCTGAATTGATTTATTTCTGTTGCATTATGTTGAGCTGCCCTAATGATCACATTCTGTGAAGTTTTATTTCTTCATGATTTTGGTTACTTCTTCAGCTTCATGATTTTCTTCAGCTTCATGATTGCTTCAGTCCTGAAGAAAACCAAAATCTGGTAGTAAAATTGAAAATCTCCCATTCACCCCCCTCTGGTCGATATATTGCACTTTCATGTTCTAATCTTGCCTTTCCTCTCTTTGATTATAGATGACCAATTTGTCATACCGCGCTATGGCGTTTGGACCTGAGCTCAGAGGAATTTTCCATTACCTGAACATCTACGCGCCAGTCTTTCAGCCGGACATAGTGGAGACAAGGGGAGCTGATGTCTACTAGCAAGTGGAGACATTTCTCCTAGGAAGCATGACGGGAGAAAGGGTGATCACGGAGTCATTCGAGGTGCATGCCCCGGAGAAGGAGCAGTGTGTGCGCATAGCCGCTCACATGGCTCTTGGACGCATCGTTGAGCAGTATGTCGGCCAGCTAAAGGGTACGGTGTACGAGAAGATGACCAGGATCCTTCCATCGGGGATCATATGTCCAAAGAAGTTCAAGTATGTGCCTGGGGCTATTTGGCCAGGTACAACTACCTATTTCATCCAGAGCCTGGAGAAGCACATCCATAGCCTGGAGAAGGACACTCAGTCAGACCTCTACACCACCATTGAGTTGCAGCAGAAGAACACCAAGCTCAAGAGGGACACCAACAAGCTGAAGAAGGAGAGGGTGGAGATGCAAGCGGAGATAAAGAGGCTCAAGGAGAAGATGAAGGCAAATGGAATTGAAGAAAAAGAAGAGGAACCAGAAGTGGAGACCTCGGCAGAAGAAGATGAATTGAGTCCCAAAAGGCGCAACCGCATCAGCGGGCGCGAATACCGCATGCTGTTTAGCAAAGACAACATTCAAAATTACTTCACCGGCAATTAGTTCACTATCGTTATCGTGTTAGCGTATTTGACCATGTCGACTTATTCGGTGTGGCAATACTAGGTTGCTTGATATACTATTATTCGTGGTTGTGTTGAGGATCTTATATTATTCGTGGTTGTGTTGAGGATCTTATATCAGTTATGCAATATATTTTAAACTATATGGTGTGATATGTGATGGTTTTTCGTATGAGTGCATTGGTTGATGATTGTTATATGTTTGATGCTATGGTGATATTGTTTGGTGATATATGTATTGTATATATAATGCTTGCCATGATCATCATAATATGCATATGGGTAGGAGTATATTTCCCTAGCTACTTTCTGTCTACAACTTACCTATTCTTGCCCAACAGATGCCGCCGAGACGTGATCCCACGGGGAATGGGAACAACAACAATGAAGTGCCAGCTTACATGCAGCAGTTACTTCAAGGACAAGCTCAGTTGATCCAGTTGCTCACTCAGAACATGGGCAACAACAACAACAATGCGCCACCACCACCACTTGTGGACACGCTTGTGAGGTTCCTGAGGTCGAATCCTCAGAGGTTCTCTAGCACTCCTGAACCCATAGTGGAGGATGACTGGCTTCGTTCAGTGGGCCGGAACATGGAGACAGTTGGATGTACTGAGGAAGAGAGGGTGAGGTTTGCCTCACATTTGCTGGAGGGTCGTGCCGCAGCATGGTGGGACAACTACTTGGTGACTTATCCCATCGACACCATCACTTGGGCGCAGTTTCAGTCTA
Source organism: Bromus sterilis (assembly GCA_950022295.1). Lineage (NCBI taxonomy): Eukaryota > Viridiplantae > Streptophyta > Magnoliopsida > Poales > Poaceae > Bromus > Bromus sterilis. The sequence continues at coordinate 147,564,807 of OX465596.1, read as the reverse complement.
CTTTTCGCGCCGCACATGTTTCAGCAGGCGCCATGAGCTTGAAGAAGAAGGAGTTCCGCATCTTGCGTCATGGAGGCCGTTCAGTGGCCGAGTATGTTGAGGTGTTCAACAAGCTTGCAAGATATGCTCCATATGATGTCAGAAATGATGCATCAAGGCAGGAGAAGTTCTTGGAGGGGCTGAATGATGAGTTTGGAGTCCAGTTGACAGTGGCTACCTTTGCTAACTGCCAGGGGATCATAGACAAAGCTATTGTGTTGGAGGGCAAGCAGCAGTCCATTGAGAACCGCAAGAGGAAGTACAACAACAACAATAGTGGCAAGTATAACTCTGGACCGCATCAGAAGCCACACATTTCTTATGGTGGCAATGGAGGAAATAACCATGGACATAACCACAATGGTGGAAATGGCCATGTTCATAGTGGAGGACATAACCATCATGGTGGAAATGGTCACAACCATAATGGCCACAACCACCACAATGGAAACAGGAATGGCAATGACAATGGAAGGAACAATGGGAATGGGAGAAGCAATGGAGGCAATGGAAACAACCGTCAGAATGGCCAGGCACCAAAGGACTTGAGTCACATCCAGTGTTTCAAGTGCAAGAACATGGGACACTGTGCCACAGACTGCCCGGAGAACAAGGTCAACAATGGGAATGGAGTCGCCAAGCCCAATCCTTTCAACAAGGGGCATGTGAACCATGTCAACGTGGAGGAAATTTATGATGAGCCTGATGCTGTGATTGGTAAGTTCCTTATCAATTCAGTACCCGCACTTGTTCTTTTTATTTCTGGTGCATCGTATTATTTCATATCGAGGGTATTTGTGGATAAGCATGAGTTAACTACCATAGTTCTTAAGTCATCTATGCTCATAAGTTCACCGGGAGCGGAGATGTCAGCTAGTTTGGGATGCTATCAGATGAGCCTAGCCATAGGGAAGCATGTTTTTCCTACAAATCTGATTATATTGGAGTCACAAGGTTTGGATATTATATTGGGCATGGATTGGCTAGCTAAGTACCAAGGGGTTATTGATTGTGCCAGTCAGTCTATCACTCTCCGTACACCGAATGGGTAGAAGATCAGATATGTGTCCAAGTATAAGCATCAGCACGCTCAGGTGAATTCTCTTCAGGGGGGTAGCCTGGATGATGTGCGTGTTGTGAGGGATTATCCGGACTTGTTTCCAGATGAGTTGCCAGGTATGCCACCGGATAGGGAGATTGAGTTCCTTATTGATTTAATACCAGGCACGGGGCCTATTGCTAAGAGACCGTATAGGATGCCCGCTAATGAACTTGCAGAATTGAAGGAACAAATTAGAGAGTTGCAGGCAAAGGGCTTCATTCGCCCAAGCTCGTCACCTTGGGGATCTCCAGTGTTGTTTGTTGAGAAGAAGGATGGAACCCAGAGGATGTGTGTTGATTACCGTTCTCTGAATGATGTTACTATCAAGAACAAGTATCCTCTACCTGTGATTAATGATCTATTTGACCAGTTGGAGGGATCTTGTGTATTCTCTAAGATTGATCTTCGTTCTGGTTATCATCAAGTGAAGATTCGGGAAAAGGATACTCCGAAGACTGCTTTTACTACAAGGTATGGGTTGTATGAGTATACCGTTATGTCATTTGGATTGACTAATGCTCCTGCATACTTCATGAATATGATGAATAAGGTGTTTATGGAGTTCTTGGATAAATTCGTTGTGGTGTTCATTGATGATATATTGGTGTATTCCAAGAATGAGAAAGAGCATGAGGCACATCTGCGTTTGGTATTGGAGAAGCTCAGGGAGCACAAATTTTATGCCAAGTTCAGCAAGTGTGAGTTTTTGTTGAAGGAGGTAGGATTCCTTGGACATGTTGTGTCAGGAGAAGGAGTAGCTGTGGACCCATCCAAGGTTTCAACAGTTACGGAATGGGAGACACCCACGACAGTTGGAGACATTCGCAGTTTCTTGGGTCTTGCAGGATATTATAGGAGGTTCATTGAGAATTTCTCCAAGCTGGCAAAACCAATGACGGAGCTGTTGAAGAAAGAGAATAAGTTTGATTGGAGCGAGGCATGTGAAACCAGCTTTCAGGAGTTGAAGAAACGGTTAGTAACTGCACCTGTTTTATGTTTGCCTAATATACATAAGGATTTCCAAGTATATTGTGATGCATCTCGTCGAGGACTTGGTTGTGTTTTGATGCAAGGGGGTAGAGTTTTTGCTTATGCTTCATGTCAGCTTAAGAACCATGAGAAGAACTATCCTACACATGATTTGGAGTTAGCTGCAGTTGTTCATGCATTGAAAACATGGAGGCAATATCTTGTTGGTAATCATTGTGATGTTTTTACTGATCATAAGAGTTTGAAGTATATTTTTACTCAGAAGGAGTTGAATCTCAGGCAGAGCAGATGGCTGGAGCTTATTAAGGATTATGATTTGAATGTGCAGTATCATCCTGGTAAGGCGAATGTGGTTGCTGATGCATTGAGCCACAAGAGTCATATCAATGTTGCTAATGTTGAGGATATTCCACTTGAGTTATGTGAGCAGTTCAAGAATCTCAGGTTGGAGATAGTTCCTAAGGGATATGTGGAAACATTGGAGGTGAAGCCAAATCTGTTGGAAAGAATCAAAGAAGCTCAGAAGGGTGATGCAGAAACTGATGAGATAAAAGTGAATATGACCAAAGGGAAAGCAGAGGGTTTCCGTGAGGATGAGCATGGAGCCAGTTGGTTTGAGAAGCGCATTTGTGTACCGCAAGATGAAGAGATCAGGAAGTTGATTCTTCAGGAGGCACATGATTCACCTTATTCTATCCATCCCGCGAATACCAAGATGTATTTGGACTTGAGGGAGAGATTTTGGTGGCCTAGCCTGAAGCGAGAGATAGCCCAGTATATTGCATTGTGTGATGTTTGCCAGAGAGTCAAAGCTGAGCATCAGAAGCCCGCATGATTGTTGCAGCCTTTGCCTATACCAGATTGGAAGTGGGATCAGATAGGTATGGACTTTATTACTGGTTTACCCAGGACTCGGTCAGGATATGATTCTATTTGGGTGATTGTTGATCGTTTGACCAAGGTTGCTCACTTCATTCCAGTAAAGACAACTTATACAAGTGCTAAGCTAGCCAAGATTTATATGTCCAGGATCGTATGTTTGCATGGAGTTCCAAGCAAGGTTGTGTCTGATAGAGGTACTCAGTTTCCTTCGAAGTTTTGGCGTCAGTTGGATGAGACTTTGGGCACTAGGATGGAGTTCAGTACAACGTTCCATCGACCATTCGCCGGACTATATCCTATGCGCCAAGGGGTCTAGGTCCCTCACCCTTGCACGCTCCTGCACGCTACGAGACTGGCCGGTGAAGCAAAAGCAAATCCAAACACACCTGCTGCAGCAAAGAAGACAAGACCGCTTCCCGGCTATCAGCCCGTGGTACTGCTGACGTCTGAAGAGCTTTCGGACAAACTACGACGCTGGGGAGCCCATAACTCCTTATCCCACGTGAAGGTAGTGCGTACAGACCAACGGGCCTCTCAAGTCATCCGCCGAACCATTTAGCATTTTAATTAACCTGCGTGACAACCGTTATCTTTGCCTCGACTTAACCGACCCGCGATCAACGACAGCAGTCAGGACCACTAGTACATCGGTGCCTGCCCTGTCGTCCCACCAAGTCACTGCAGTTACCAACATGGTGAACCGTCTCCTTACCTTGTCTCGCGTGTGCTCTTGGTAGAGCTCGACTTTTTCGTGGTTTGGTAACTCTCGCGAGATACGAGCAGGGGCCAAGTACGCCAGTAACGTCGGTCGTACCCTCCCTGTCGTTCCCGACAATATACCGCTCGCGGGCACCGTTGGGTCGCCCGACTTCTTACCTTAAGGACAACCGTGCTCAGGTACCTAGAGCGGCTATACAGAGTCATCAACGAGTGGAGTACAAGGATTACTATTAATCCTTGATAGCTCACACTTGAAGGTGGCTCGGCAGAGCCGAGCTAGGGGGCCTTAGGCGGTGTCTACATTGTACCGTACCTGTGCAGTTGTAATAAGTTGTATCCGCGTCACCCCCCTGAGTGGTCACGACCCGCTATCTAATCCTAGCTAACAATGCGCAGGGCTCACTGCTGAATAATTCATAAATATAATAGGCAGCATAGGATAAAGGAGGTACATCAAGGTGCGACAAAATCAGGCTATGCAATTGAATAGGATTGTAACGTAGCAGCAGCAGTAACAATGCCTAGTGCAAGAAAGTACGGAAAGGTAGGTGATATCTGGGGAAGAGAATGGCTCTGCTTGCCTGGAAGCTCGACGGTAGGGGTAGGGTCGTCGACGAAGTAGTCGTACCCGGCAGCAGTGTAGTCGGCGGTAGCAGCGGGGTCTACCGGAGAATAAAGGGGGGAGAAACAGTAAATATAAAGCAATTATAGCAAACAAATGATTTACATGACGTATGCAATGTGAACGGTGTTCTAACGCAGTGCAAGGTGTATTGCTCGGAGCGGGAATTCATCCGGGTATGAACTGCCACCTCCGGGTGATTACCGGACAGGGTGTCCGGAGGGGGGAGATATCATGCCGGAGGTGTCGTGGACATCCGACACATGTGTGGTTGGTGTATCCGGGTTAGTTGATCTATTCCGAACAACTTTCGTGTTCGAAATAAATTCATCCGGGTACTTTAGCAGTACCGGACAATTTATCCGACAAATGGTTCGGAGGGGGACGGTTCGATGTTCGTTGTGTTAGAGGGGTGTGGTAGACATACGGATAGTGTATCCGTATTCGTTATATTTTTCTGATCAATTTTTATGTATAAAGTTTTGGAATCAGACTTACGGTTTAAAAGATATTGAATTTCCAAATTTAAATAAATTTAAATCAATTTCTGGATTTATTTTATTAATTAAATACTAACATTGTCCACAACAGTTGACTGGTCAAACCTGACCAGTGGGACCCACTGGTCAGCCTCACAATGCTAATAAAACATTAATTAAATCTAATAATCACTGGACCCGCATGTCATAGGCTGGAATTTCTAATAATTCTTTTAAATATTTAAACTGACTGGGGGGCCCAGGTGTAAGTGTCTCAGGTTTTAATTTAACAATTAGTTTAATACTAACAGTGGGTTAAGTGGGCCAGGCCCACATGTCATACTAACATCTTCATTTTATCAATTTTATTCCCTTAACCAAGTCGCTAATGACCTATCTGACCGGTGGGGGCCATATGTCAGTGGCTCAGTTGACTCGCCAGCGGCTCGCCGGCGAACAGACTCCGACGAACTCGAGCTACAGCTCGATTTCGAGCACCAAATGAGGCGCCGTTTGTTGCTATCGACGCAGCGCACCATGCCGCATCGATCCATGCCGGGGGAGAAGGGTGGGGCGGCCGGAGTTGAGGGCTATGTCAAGAATGGCGGGCCAGTGTTACGGGCTCCAATGGCGTCTTGCTCCTCGCGGCGAATTCCTCCGTTCTGTCGCACCAAATCGAACACACGGACCCGTGGGAACTCGTAGGAGTCAAACGCGTGAGCTACGGGGGCTTAGGTGCACGACAACTTCAACAATGGCGGCCGCCGAAAAAATGCAAAAGGGGGCTTTTGTCCTGGGGCTAATCGGGCGACGACGAGCATATGCAGGGGGTAGCGGTGCTCACCAGGAGCACAGTAGTGGTGGCAGCGGGCGCGGGGACGAACGGTGGCGTCGGCAATTCGAACTCGATCTCGCCGGACGGAGGTAGACGAAGGCGACGATTCCGGCGCGTGCAGTGGCTCCGGGCTTCTCCTCTTCAGCTCCGAGACGAAGACGGCGAGGGTGCGTCGATTGGACAGAAGGGAGTGGGCTGGGAGGCTGTGTGGGTGCGCGTGTTCATGAGGGGGCGGCCATGGATGCGTCTGGCGGGAGGAGGAAGAAGAGAGCGACGTGTGCAGGGGGGAAAAGATCTTTGCGCTGAACCAACGTGTTCAGGGGCTTGGTCTTATCCGCCTTGGCCTCGCAACGTCGACGGGGAGAGGCAGGGGGCGACTCGGTCGACGTCGAACGGGTCGGCGCCATGGCGACCGAGAGGGTGAACAGGGAGAGAAGACGACCGAGGGGGGTAAAGGGGCCAGGCCGCGTGTACAGTACATGTGGGCGCGGTTTAAGCTTTTTACTATTTCTGCCCTGTTAGCAATATTGCAGTGCTACAATATTTAATTGGGCTATCAAAAGAATTTTGCGTTTTATTGAAACTTGCTTGTAAAATAGTAGTGCACCACATAGAGGTGACACAAAAAGTTTTAGCAATTTTAAAATTCACTTGCTATTTATTATTTTAGTGCCACCATTAAAATGGGGTTTTTAGCTACTGTTAATAATTGTTTTATTTATTTTAATGCTCAATAAATCCTTCAAACCACAGGGGCATGATCCACTGAATATTTAGGATTTTATAAAAGTGGTTCCAAGATTTTTGGAAAAGATTTTATTGTCAACATATTTTTAATATTCAACAAAAGGCATTTAGGGTTTGTTTGAATTTCCATTCAAATGGCTTGGACTTGGTTTGATTCCTGATGATCCAAATCCATGATCACATTGCTTTAACAACATCACAAAGGGGAATTTGAAATTTTATCAGACCCAGGTTGATCAAAGCAAAATTTGGAACAACAGTGATCAACAGTAATGGTGATTACTGTGCACTGACAGTGAGAGTGTTAGACATCCTCAGACAGATGGGCAGACCGAAAGAGTCAATCAGATCTTGGAGGATATGTTGAGAGCTTGTGCGTTGGATTATGGTTCGAGTTGGGATGACAACTTACCGTATGCTGAGTTCTCATACAACAACAGTTACCAGGCTAGTCCTCAGATGGCACCATTCGAGTTACTGTATGGCAGGAAGTGCAGGACACTATTGATGTGGGATGAGGTAGGAGAGCGTCAGCTGTTTGGACCAGACCTGATCAGAGATGCTGAAGAGAAATTCAAGTTGATCCGTGATAGACTGAAGATAGCACAGTCCAGGCAAAAGAGTTATGCAGATGCGAAGCGCAAGGATGTAACCTATGAGGTTGGAGACCGTGCGTATCTCAGAGTTTCACCCATTCGCGGAATCAAGGGCAAGTTAGCACCACGTTTTGTGGGGCCTTACAAGATCTTGGAGCGCAGAGGAGAGGCAGCTTATCAGTTGGAGTTGCCAGAAGCTTTGTCAGGAGTTCATGATGTGTTTCACGTATCCCAGCTGAAGAAGTGTCATGTAGAGATGGCAGATATTCCTTTGGGAGATACAGTGCCACTTGAAGCAATTCAGTTGGAGAGTGACTTGACTTATGAGGAGAAACCTGTGAAGATTCTGGAGACTGCAGAAAGAGTTACCCGCACCAAGACAATCAGGCTATGCAAGGTTCAGTGGGATCATCATAGCGAGGAAGAAGCCACTTGGGAGCGAGAAGAACATTTGAAGCAAGATCATCCACACCTCTTTGCTAGACATCCCGAATCACGAGGACGAGATTCATCTTAAGGGGGGTAGGTTTGTAACATCCCATATTTCTAAATTCGGATGTTAATAGATCATTATATGTATCTCATGCTGTTTCCACATATTTATGTAGTTTTAAAAATATTTTTAACATTTTTAACACATGGCAGTTCGCTGGAAAGGATATAAAATGACTTATCCCCATTTTTTGAAATGTTGGAAAATAGTTAAAATATTTTCTAGAGACTTTTTAAATTTACTTTGGGGTTATAAATAATTTCTAAAAATATTTTGGGAATTTATTTATGCTCCGGAAAAGTTTTAAAATCATTTTGGAGTTTTTCGGTATTTTTAAAATTGACGGAAAAGTATTTAAAAATATTTAAAAATAAGTTGCAAAGTTTTTAATTTTATTTAATATTTTGGTAATGCCAAAAATTCAATTTTATTATTTTAAAAGTTTTGGTGAAAACGGAAATTAAAAATATTTATCCGTGATTTTTCTAAAATAGTTTTGGGCCTAACGGGCTGTACTGTTTTTTTTCCGCCTGGCCGATTTCGTATTTGTTTCGGATTAAGAAATAATAATTCGGATCGGGTTATAAAAACGCCCGCGGGTCCGCGGGTCAGGGTTTCGAAACCCGCACCCGCGAACCCGCCTAGCCGCCGCCGCCCGGAATCCTCCGTCGCCTTGGATGCCGCAGCGCCGCCGCCGGAGTTTGCCTCTGCCGGTACGCCGCCGACGTCGCCGCCCCGTCCGTGCGCCGCCGCCTCCGCGCCTCGCTGCGCTGGTGCCGTGCCGTGCCGCGCCGCGCGCGTTGGCCCGCCGCCGCGCCGGTCGCCGTCGGCTTGCTGCTGCCGCCGCCGCCGGTCAACGCCGGCAAGATCCGGTCAAACCGGCGCCGGGCACCCGATCGCATTTTTCGAAGTTATTTTATTTACGGGTAGGTCGTTTTTGCAGATTGGACCCCGATGCCACCCCGGTACCGTTTTCGCGATTACTTTTTAACCGTAGGTCGGAATTAAGTGATTCTAGTTGCGTTGCGACCGTGTGGAAAAGTTCTAGCCAGTAGACTAAGCTTTATAGAAGTTTGAAGTTTTCAAATTTGAATCCCAAGCAGAATCAAATTTGAACTTCCGGTAGCCGTATCTTTTTAACTGTGCGCCCGCGCCGTTTCTTTTTGCGTTGGTTTTATTTTGTCGAGTAATTTATGTTTAGATTCTGTTAGGCAAGTTTTTCTACCGTTCTTTGTATGTTTATTACTGTTTGTGCATATTTGTGTTGAATATATGTTGATTGGTGCTATGTTTGCTCGTATAGATTGTCCGGAGTGCGCTGCCTCGTTTTGTGAGGATTGTGATCGTCAGGAACAGGAAGGAGGCAAGTGATGCTTTGACCATAGTCATAACTATAATTTTCTATATGCGTTATATTAAGAATATCACCCTATTGCATGATTGGTAGTTTACTTTACTGTTGCCGCAAAACTAGTTAAGATAGCCACATGTCTTGACTTGTATTTGTAGATCAACCTAGCACGTGTTGCTAATTTATTGCTATGCTTTTTAGACGTGGTTTGGGTTATGAGAATTCATGGAGTGCATGTGAGCTATTTAATAATTTGTGTAGCAACTTTATAATAAATAGAAATCACTTCTGGACGGGCGGGTTGCATCCCTGTGGCTGTGCCTTGTCTAAGGACAGTGCCGGGGTTAAATGCACCCAATGGTTGTTTTGGTGGTGAACCGGGTGCGACATGTTGTCTACCCTCTGAACGCAGTGGGCGCCGTCCAGGCTCAAAAAGATCAGACAGGCAATATTACTAGTAGCTTCCGTGTACAACCACTGGCTATATGGGGTCTGGCTTAGCATGAGTACGTTGTGGGGAACCTGGCCCTGGTAGCTAGCTGATGTAGATGTGTGTTAGGTTAGCAAAGGGTGGAGGCAACCTCTTCGGAAAGTCTTCGTCTCAATCTTCGGGTTGAGTCCAGTGGGGAACGTGTACAACCTCTGGAGAGCGTATAAACTGATCATGATTAGCTGTGTCCACGGTTACGGACGAACTTTGAGCAACTAGTCAGTACTGTTGATGAATGATCTTGACAGATGAACATTTAATAATAATTTGGTGGGAAAGATTAGTATGGGTTGCTGTGTGTTTCAGGTAGAATTCAATTTAAAATTTTGACTAGTTTAGTTCAGGAGAAAATTGGCTTTCTGCAAAACAAAACCATAAGCCTTTCCTTTGACTCGCCTTGCATGTAGTTGTAGGTCCTTTATATATACCTTTTCCGTGTCACTTGCCGTACAAATCAGATGTACTGACCCGTTGTCGGGCTGTAACCTTCGGTGTTGCAGGTTTTTCAGACGACCAGTAAGGTGCGTTTAGGGTTGCGGGTCTACACTCAGCATGTTCGCTTGTGGCTGTTGATGGGACTCCACGTTACTTGCTTTTGCTTCCGCTATATTTATGTTGAATAAGCTAGCCTTGAGCTATGCAACTTGTTATTTGTTTTATTCTGGATCATACATTGTAATAATGATGCACTTGTACTTTGATATACATCTATGATACTGTGTGTGCCAGCGAGTTCGATCCAGGGACTGACACTTGATCACAGAGACTTCAATTCTATGTGAATTGGGTCGTTATACGATCTCACCTCTGTTCCGCCGCCGCCGCGCTTCCAAGATCGGGAGCTCCAGCAGACCTCTTCCCGGCACCCTGTCGGAGGGAGGATTGACCTTCGGGAGCTTCTCCACCACCATGGACGGTTCCTGGATGATCCGTGAGTAGTCCACCTTGGACCATGGGTACATGATCAGTAGCTATGTGATGTCCTCTCCCCCTCTTTGTTCTTCATGGATTAGACCTTGTGAGCTGCCCTACAATATCTAGGAACATATGTAATTCTTTCTGCTGTTGCTATGTTGAGTTTGCTGGGATCTGATGAATTATGAGACTATGTTCAGATTGTGATGAGTAATATATTTGGTTCTTCTCCGTTTATATTTGTGTTCTTGAGTAATTCTTGCATGTTCTCCGTTGATGTTTATTGCTTTGGCCTAGTAGTAGGTAGTTACTCCAAGAGGGAGCGTTATGCATGATTGTGGGTTCATGCCCCCCCGATGACTAGCTTGAGTGACAAAACATGAGTCTAGGGTATGTGCTATTTCCACAAGGGGGAAATCAACGGTGCTTGTAACCGTGGTTGCAAGGATTGTTTACTTTACGCAAAGTTCTTTTAATGCAGGTGTATGTTGCTTTGGTTTTACACTTTGGGTGGGGCTCGCAACTTAATACCAAAAGTAGCCAAAAAATATATTTACTTCCTCCTCCACCATATCTCCCTCATTGCCATCCTAAGTGTCAATTTTCTTGTTTACGGTCATCCATTGCGTGAGTGCTCAAAATATCGAAAGGGAGTGGATCAATTTTACTTGTACCTGGCTAGTGGTCTTGGGACGAGTCAAGATAAGATTCCAAAGAAGACTAAGTGTGAAACTTTAGTAGATTGAGTTCTCAACCAAAAAAATATTATGTTTTTCTCTCGTATTCCCATCCCCCACTTCTTGTACGCAAACACCATTTGGACACATTCGAGTCACGGACAGCGAGAACTCTTGCACCTTAATGTTCTTATGTTGCTTGTTTCAATGCTAATATAGACTCTTGCTTGTTATGACTTGAATTGAATTACATACCTTGATTGCTTTACTTAAAAGATCTTATATGGTTGGTAGCATGTCACCACAGAAATTATGCTTGTTATCATTTACCTACTCGAGGACGAGCAAGAATTAAGCTTGGGGATGTTGATACGTCCGGAACGTATCTATAATTTCTGCTTGCTCGATGCATGTTTTGGGTGATATTTCTATGCTTTTGATACACTTTAATACACTTTTGATCATATTTAGACTAACCTACTAACTCAGTGCACCTGGGTGATATTGCATTAACAGTGTCAGTTTCTGTTTTCTGCTGTCTTTTTATTTAAGTTTTTCCCATTACGTAAAATGCCAGAAATATTCTGGAAATATATATATAAAATATCAGCGTAACGGAAGCTTCTGGAGTCCCTAAGGGGGCCCAGAGGGGCCCCACCTGGTGCCCAGGCGGCCAACAGGCGCGACCTAGGGTGGCGCGGCGCCGGGAGGCCGCCTGGACTTCTGATGGACCCCTGGCTGCCCCCCTCCGCGTACATATTTCCTTCGTCCCAAAAACCTCAAGGACAGAACCCTTTTTCGTGATCTCGCCTCTGTTCTGCCGCTGTCGCGCTTCCAAGATCGGTAGCACTAGAAGACCTCTTCCCGGCACCCTGCCGGAGGGAGGATTGACCTCCGGGAGCTTCTCCACCACCATGGACGCTTCCCGGATGAGCCGTGAGTAGTACACCTTGGACCAAGGGTCCATGATCAGTAGACATGGTATGTTCTCTCCCCCTTTTTGTTCTTCATGGATTAGACCTTGTGAGCGGCCCTACATGATCAAGGAACATATGTGATTCTTTCTGCTGTTGCTATGTTGAGTTTTCTGGGATCTGATGGATTATGAGATTATGTTCAGATTGTGATGAGTAATATATATGGTTGGTTTATCTTTTATATTTTGTTCTTGAGTAATTGTTGGATGTTCTCCATTGCTGTTTATTGCTTTGGCCAAGTATCAGGTAGTAACTCCAAGAGGGAGTGTTATGCATAATTGTGGGTTCATGCCCCCCGATGACTAGCCTGAGTGACAGAAACATGAGCCTAGGGGATGTGTTGTTGCCACAAGGGGGGAAAACAACAGTGCTTGTAACCACGATTGCAAGGATTGTTTACTTTACGGAAAGTTCTTTTAATGCTGTTGTCTGTTGCTTTGGGTTTACACTTTGGGTTGGGCTCGCAACTTAATACCAGCGAGATGTTCTGGATAGATATCTCAAGGTGGATGATTAGTGAGTAGATGTAGATGAATTTCGATCTACTTGTTTTGGCGTACTTCCCATGCTTTTGATCCTCTTCCTTTCTTTTGTAGCATAGTTAGCATTGGTTTGCGCCCGTAATCCTATCAATTTCCCAACTGTGATTTTTTTACCTTGCATAGTAGTTTATCGTCTTTTGGGAGAGAGACATCACTAGTGAACATCATGGGACCCCGGTCCATATTTCCACCACATTTTACACCCTCAATTTACTTCTTGTTTTACTTTCTAGTTGCAGTTATCACTACTATTATCTCTTGCGTTGATCCTTTGTAAACGGCAAGGCCGGAGAGATTGACGACCTCTCTGTACTCGTTGGGAGCAAAGTTATTCGTATTTGTGTGCAGGTCCAGGTAAAGTAAGCAATCCTTGGTTGTAGAACGACGCCATTGTTCACTTTACCACCTACTTGTCGTTGTTGGAGTCCTACTGGGCAAACTCTAAACCTTGGTATCATTGCCAAGGGAAATCTTGCTGCTACGCTACATCTCAACCTTCCACTCGGGGTAACCAACGAGGGGCGAGTATCACTTCCTCGCTAGCATCAGCGAGATGTTCTGGATAGATATCTCAAGCTGGATGATTAGTAGTATATGCAGATGGATTTCGGTCTACTTGTCTTGGCGTACATCCCATACTATTGAGCACTCTTACTTTGAACTACCATAATTCGCATTGCGGTGCATTTATAGTTTTGTCAATTGCCCTGCTGTAATTTGTTCACCCATCTTAGCTATTTTATCGTCTTTTGGGAGAGGGACATCACTAGTGAACATCACGGGACCCCGGTCTATATTTCCACCACTGTTTACACCTCCACTTTATTTTACGGTTTTTACTTTCTTTGCATTTATAACTACTATCTACCCTTGCGTTTGACCCTTTGTAAACAACAAAGCCAGAGAGATTGACAACCTCTCTGTACTCGTTGGGAGCAAAGTTAATTGTATCTGTGTGCAGGTCCACGTAACCTATTGCGCTAGCAAGTAATTTCTAGTGCCTTTGTCACCGACTTGTCATTGTTGGAGTCCATCGGACACATAAACCTCGATATCTTCACTGAGAGAAACTTGCTGCTGTGCTACGTCTCAACCTTCCACTTGGGGTAACCAACGAGGGGCGAGAATCCATCAAGCTAATTTCTGGCGCCGTTGCTGGGGACTCCACTCTTCAAGATAGGGGAGTTACACACTATCTTTCATCTTTGTATTTTAGTCTTCTTAGTTTACTTTATCATTTTTGTCTTAGTGTCCTTTATCAAAAACCACAAAATAATTAGTTACTTTACTTTGTTTAGTTAGTATGTCAAAATCCTTTGCCTTTGGTTTTTCACCCGAAGGGGAGATTCTTACCTTCAAACAAAGAGGTGGAGAAAGTCTGAAAGATGCTTGGTATAGAATTAATGATTCTCAAAATAGAGCCACAAAGAAGCAGGCCACTACTATCTTTCTTAGAAACTTTTATGTTGGTATTACTTCTTGGAATAGGTTTATCTTAGATACTGTTATCAATGGGAATTCTCTTGAATCCCCCATCTAGGAAGCTCTTAATGTTAAGGAAAATCTTTTTGGAAATGTCCCCATTGTTAGCACACAAGATAATATCACTTTAGCTCACATTATGAATAAAGTTGATAATATAGAGCTAGAGATGCCAAGCATGGGAAAAATAAGTGAAGTAGATCATAGGATTCAAGGGAATTTAAATAGGCTTGATGGCTCCATGCACAAAATTTATACCACTTTGGAGACCCTTAAATCCCATGATTTAGACCCTTCTAGGATTGATAAGATTGAGGATATTATTGAAACTTTAGGAACTACTCTATCCTCCATCAAGACTAAAAAGTTACAAACCCCCTCAAAGAAGGAACCCAAGTTCGTTTACGTACTCAAGGTTCCTCAACCCAAAACAAACAAATCCGTGGTTAGGGGTGTGGATACGGTGAAGACTTTGGAAGAGATACCACTCTTAAATAGAATTAGAAATGAAATTCCAATTGATCTCACTACCTTTGATTTTGTTACTAGAAGTTTTATCACTAGGACTTTATTTGAAAGTACCCTTAATACCAGTTGTACTATTGAAGAGCTTTTTGATGATCTTGATGATGGTTCAATTGTTGCAACTTGATCTTTTGTATCATGCCTAGCTAAAAGGCATAAAAGAAAGCGCTTGTTAGGAGGCAACCCAAATTGTTTTTATTTTCAGTTTTAGTGGTCTTGATTTTTGCTACTATTGTAGCAACATCACTGTATCTATATTTTCAAGCTTTGTGCCAAGTTTTAGCCTCATATTGCAAGAAAGTTCAAAAGTTGTGAAATGCTGTCCAGAAATAGATTTCGTCCCCTTGATGGAAAAATTCGGCTAAAATTACCAGATCATATTTTTGATCTGATTTTTTATAGTGTGATCTATACAATTAGCTTTCGTGCATCTGTTCTGAGTTTTTTGATTTGAGTTGCATAAGTACCTTGAAAAAAATATTTATTACTTGTTGCTCTGTTTTTCATATATTCTGCAACATTTTGCCTTTTCTTCATTTTGCAAACTTTAAGCTTGCTTTTTCTTTGCAACAACTTTTTGGCAATCTTGAGAAGCAGTAGTGTGACGCCACAAAAATCAGACCGTGTACAGTAATCATACATGCAAGGTACACGATCGAAATCAGGGACTCACGGTGAGATATCACAACACAACTCTACAAATAAAATAATACAAGCTGTTTAATACAAGCCAGGGGCCACGAGGGCTCGAATACAACAGCTCGAGAGCACAAAGTCAGCGGAAGCAATAGTATCTGAGTACAGACACAAGGTACACATGATTTCCCTTAAGAAGGCTAGCACAAAAATCAACACTCGATCGAAAAGGCAAGGCCTCCTTCCTGGGAACCTCCAATCTACTCCTGGTCAAAGGGAAACTCGACGTCGTAGGAGGCATCGGGGATCTTCACGTTGTGGTGGTCGGCATCGGGGATCTCCTGCTCCTGGACTCCAAGGCTCCAACGTCGACTGCAGCGGCCGATCAGGCAAAACAATAAAAGGGGAAAATAAAGCAGGTGAGTATCTAGCATACCCGCGAGTCTTACGTCCGCTACTAAGCATTATGCATTGTATCAACGGCAAGAAGAGGCAGTATATAGTGGACTGGAAGATAGAAATCAGAATAAGGGTAAGAAGCTAGGCCTATCGAAGACTAGCATCTTCCGACGATGTCTTGCAGCATGAGGTAAGAATCAGCCAACAGTTTATATAAAGCATAAAGTAACAATGCAGCAGAAGTTGCTGCAGCATTGTATAATAATAAGTTGTAATGATTAACAATGCCTCCGAGTTCCCTCCTCGACTCCCCTTCGAGGAAGCAAACCCGGAACCATACAGTTTAATAATAATAGTTTGTAGTGGTAAGATCCAGCTTCAGCATAAAGCGTCATGTTACCGTGGACACGGCTATTCGAATAGATTAATCTTCCCTGCAGGGGTGCACTTGTGTTACACTACAATCACGGATCTCCAGGGTGGCGGGAACCTTGTTAGGGAACGCTCCATCGAGGCTATCCGACACTTCATAGCCCATCTTTCAAACTCAACAGAGTGGTCATCCGCCGGACTATATCCTATGTACGCGGGGCCTTGGACCCTAACCCCGACGTACTCCTGCACGGTGCGAGGCTGTCCGGTGAAGTTAAAGAAAATCCAAATAAGACACCACCACGCAAGCAAATAAGACAACACCACTTCCCGGCGCAGGCCGCGGTACTGCTGACGTCTGAAAAGTCCTCGGACGACACTACGAAGCAGAGGAGCCCATAACTCGTAATTCCCACGGGTAGGTGGTGCGTACATG
The DNA here is from genome assembly GCA_950022295.1 of Bromus sterilis. NCBI lineage: Eukaryota > Viridiplantae > Streptophyta > Magnoliopsida > Poales > Poaceae > Bromus > Bromus sterilis. Next base: position 147,548,500 of record OX465596.1, on the reverse strand, counting down.
GCATATAGCCAACTCAAGACATTCACTGAACCATTTAGTATTTTAATTAACCTGCGTGACAACCGTTATCGTTGCCTTGACTTAACCGACCCGCGGACAACGACAACAGCCAGGACCACCGGTACATCGGTGCCTGCCCCGTCGTCCCACCAAGTCACTGCGGTTACCAACAAGGTGAACCGTCTCCTTACCTTGTCTCGTGTGTGCTCTTGGAGGAGCTCGACTTTCGTGGTTTGGTAACTCTCGCGGCCAACGATCAGGGGCCAAGCACACCAGTACACTGTTCGTACCCTCCCTGTCGTCCCGTCGCAATACCTCTCGCGGGCACCGTTGGGTCGCCCGACTTCTTACCTTTAAGGACAACCGTTGCTCAGGTACCTAGAGCGGCTATACAGAGTCAGCAACGAGTGGAGTACAAGGATTACTCCTTGATAGCTCACACTTGATGGTGGCTCGGCAGAGCCGAGGTAGGGGGCCTGAGGCGGTGTCTGCATTGTACCGTACCTGTGCAGTTATAATATTTGTATCCGCGTTCACTCCCCTGAGTGATCACGGCCCGCTATCTAATCCTAGCTAACAATGCGCAGGGCTCACTGCTGAATATCATATATATATATATATATTTATAGGCAGCATAGGATAAGGAAGGAACATCAAGGGGCGACAATGACAGGTTATGCAATTGAATAGGTAAGCAACGTAGCAGCAGCAGTAACAATGCCTAGTTCAAGAAAGTACGGAAAGGTAGGCGATATCTGGGGAAGAGAATGACTCTGATTGCCTAGAAGCTCGACGGTAGGGGTACGGTCGTCGACGAAGTAGTCGTACTCAGCAGCGGTGTAGTCGACCGCAGCAGCGGGGTCTACCGGAAAATAAGGGGGGAAGAAACTGTAAATACACAGCAAACATATACAAACAGATGCATGTCATGACAAATGAAATGTTAACGGTGTTCTAACGCAGTGCAATGCACGTTGCTCGGAACGGAAATTAATCTGAGGATGAACTATCAGCTCCAGGTGATTACCGGACAGGGTGTCCGGAGGGGGGAAGGATCAAGCTGGAGGTGTCGTGGGTACCGGACAAACATAAGGGGGGTGTATCCGTGCTAGTTGATCTATTCTGAGAAACATTCGTGTTTGAAATAAATTCATCCGGGTACTTTAGCAGTACCGGACAATTTATCGGACAGTCGGTCCGGAGGGGGACGGTTCGATGTTTGGCATGTTAGAGGGGTGTGGTGGGAGTATGAGTACCGTATTCGTAATCATGGATTCGTTCTGAGTAACTTTCGTATACAAAGTATTTTGATCCGGGCAACTCATATCGGTACCGGTCATTACTGACAGACGGCCCTGGAGGGGGGGTGTTGATGTTCGTTGTGTTTGGGGGGTGTGGTAGACATACGGATAGCGTATTTGTATTCGTTATATTTTTCTGATCAAGTTTGATATATAAATTATTTCCATCGGAGTTACGGTTTAAAAGATATTCAATTTCAAAGTTTTATTCATATTTAAACATTTACTGGATTTATTTTATTAAACAATTCAACATTATCCAGAACAGTGTCAGTTGACTGGTCAAACCTGACATGTGGGGCCTACATGTCATAGGCTAGGCCTTTGACTGGTCAACTGACCAGTGGGCCCCACATGTCAGCCTCTAGTCATCTAATTAAATCATAATTTTTATTCTAAATTCACTGGACCCACATGTAAGTCACATGATTTAGCTAATCAACCAGTTATTGGAAATTAGCTTAACTAATGGCCTTGGGCCCACTGTCATAAACTGTTGGGTTTATTTTCATTAGCTTTAATCACAGATTAATTAGGAAGGCTAGGCCCACCTGTCATTTGCACAGGGGGTTAACACTGATGGGGGGTAAGTTTAACACGGGATTATGCTTAACAGGGCAGTTAGCCCACTGGTTAAAACCAGTGGGTGTCGGCGATGAGAAATGCACGGCGGAGGCCCTTCCGGCGAGGGGGGAATGCCGCGGTTGTGGGGCGGCCAGGCAGTGGCGCGGCGGGGCGCAGCCGTGTGCCAAGGCGCGGCGGCCAGCCGGATCCAGCCACGGCGAGCTCGCACGGCTGCCGTGCTCTGGCCATGGCGGACGAGCCGGGGACGGTGGCAGTAGGGGCACTCGCAGGTCGCGTCCAGAGCACGAGGTGAGGGGGTTGTGGCGCGGCGGGGGTGCAGGCGTTTGTTCTCTAGGGCGCGTCCAGGTGCTGGGCGGGGTGCGCTGGACGGGTGCCAGACGCGAACATGGCGTGGTCCGGCCATGGCGAGCACGTCGGCGGCTCGAACACAAGAAGGACAACCACGGCGGCAGAACGGAGGGGGAAAATGGGGGAACCGGCGAGGTAGCTCACCGCGGAGCTCGGGGAAGGCTTGGGGAGGACGGAGGAGGCGTGCTGCGGCGCAATCGTCACCGAGATGCCGCGGCGGCCGGCGGTGGAAACAAGTGCGATTCCGGTGGGGTAGGGCCTCCCGGCTAAAGGTAGCGCGCGTGATGACGAAGGCAAGGATTTCACTCCACCTGGACACCTTCCGGTGGCACGGGGTGGCTCCGGAGCGCGTCAATGGCGGAAGCGCAGCGACAGCCATGGCGGGCTCGGGCGCGTCCTATCCACAGAGAGAGGGAGGGGGGGAATGGACGGGGCTACATGGGGGGCTCCAGGGGGTGGGTGGCTTCGGGCTTATCCCCTCAGCGTCGATGGGAGGAGGGGGGGGGGGCGGCTAGTCAGTGGCGTCGACGGCACTGGCGCCATGCCCGGGCAGGTGGGGGTGGGTGGGGAGGAAGAAGACAAGGGGAGGGGGTGGGCTGGGCTAGGTGGGCCTCGCCCCAGGCGGGATATAGGTCTTTTTTATTTTTCTTTGTTTTTGTTTCTTTTAAATTTTCTTTTCTGTTTGTATTTAGTTTAGCTAGGTTTTGATTTTTGTAAAATGTTATAATTGCACCTATATTAGTGTTACACTTTAACATGACGCCACAAAAAGTTTGGCCAGCAAAAAAATTCATCTAGATTTTATTCAATGCACAAAATATTAAATTGAGCTATTTTTTCTATTGCTTATATTTTTCTGCATTATTTAAATAAGTTAATAAAATATCATTTATCTTTTATATGACCTACTGATTATTAGGTATTTAATAAAAATGATTTCACAATTTTTAGTGCATTTAAAATTCCTACTTGTTTATTAAATTTACCATGGCAATTCTATAATTCCCAAGCATTTATTTTTATTTCATATTATTCCTAAAACACTTTAATAAAATATCCATTACTATATTAACATGGCCCTATGATGGCTAGGCAATTCTATTAATAGGTTTCACAACTTTGGTTTGATCTATGATTTCCATTTCCATATTAATTTTCAAAACAATTTTGATAACCCCACCACATTGGTTCCATCATTAGCATTGAGTTGTGATTATTCAAATGGCTAGGAGTTGACTTGGTTTAACCCTGATCATGTTGATTGACTGGCATCCACAACTCTTGGAGCAAAGTTTTATCATCCACTTTTATTTGAAAATTTTATCATGGTTGGAATTTCAAAGAGCTATGATCAAAGGTGATCAAGGCTTGATCATCAACAGTAATGATCACTAACAGTGGATCACTGTAGTGATTACTGTTACTGATTCTGAGGGTGTTACAAATCTCCACCACTACAAAGAATTCTCGTCCCGAGAATTAAAAGTAGTGTAAGGGGTAGAGTTTCGGTTTCGCCTTCTAACAAATCTTCTGGTTCTTGTTGTCCTACTCGAAGAAATTAATCCTTCACGTTGAGGCCTTCACTGCACGCATCGGTGCACCTCATTGGGTTTTTCATCCTTTCTTCGAGGCTTCATCGCACTTACGAACAGGTTAAGAGGTAAAGCTGAAGGGGGTCGGATTGATACAAGATCAATCGAATGGGGTTGCTCAGGGGTATGGGGTACAAAGTCCTTCCGAGTTTAAGCCCAGGGAAGTACAACGAGAGAAGTTTTAAGCGGATCGGCACGCATTCGATGCCGATGACGGATGATGGGAAAGGGGGCCCCGATCATCAGGCACAAGCACTGAGTCTGATCTCGGATGGAATATCACAAGGTCGATGACAAGAGTCAGGTTTCGGTCCTGTGGAACTGTGGCTTAGAGTGGTGGCATATTACGCGATCACGATGCAAGGATGGTCAAGGAATAGCTTGTCAGCTATGTCAGCAACAATGTCGGTACCAGGGGCAGTGGACAATTAGAACCATTTTCCTGCTCGTTAATACGAGGCGGACCAATTGGCAAAGTTCTCGTCCCGGTGGTTACCGAAATGTCATCGACAATGTCAACAAGGGGTTACTGACAAGGTTGTACACCGAGGTGTTTTCATAAGCAGGTGAATTATCACTGCTCAAATAAGACATATTACAAGAAAGGTTAAACAAACCAATGGAAAGGAAGAGGTGATGATACACAAGTATCAGGTGTATATCTTTCCCAAGGAAAAGCACAACACGATATACACGACCAAGTTATATTGGCAGAGAGTCAAGGGAGGTTGTCGATGATAACACAAATCATCGAGGGGAAAGGATGGTATTTCACACGATGAATCCAATTGACACAGGGAATAAGCCATGTAAGATTAGTCGGATAATAATCCACGAAAAGGTTGGATGGTTCGCAAGAATCTGATGTGAGTATCGACACTCAACCAGAAGGAGAAAGAATGCAAAGGCATCGAGTGATGGAAGCATCGGAATAATTTGATGCTTAAGTACAAGGGAATCGTGTTTTCCAGATCGGGAGGTGGATGTAATTATTCACACAGACTTATCGGTGGCAGGGGATTGCAAAGGCGATGAACACGCAGGTTCTCGGTAATTTATCAGAGAGTAATAGTCGGGATCTTCAGGTGAATCAGGCGATCAACGGGAATGCAGTGCTCTCCAGAAGGAAGGAGGTACGAGAACCTAAAGTCAGCGTTAATAAAACTTACCAGCAAGGATAAGAGATCAGAGTCCCAGAGCATAGGTACGGAGAAAAAGATCCTAATACCATAGATATCACACGTAGTGACATCGATGTGGGTCCGTAAGCCAAATATTAAGATAGCAAAATAGTTTTTCAAAGTCTAGACTCAACTTCGACCGAGGAGTGGTTAGGGTCTTCCTACAAGAAGTTAACTCTGATACCAACTTGTGACGCCCCCAAAATCAGACCGTGTACAGTAATCATACACGCAAGGTACACGATCGAAATCAGGGACTCACGGTGAGATATCACAACACAACTCTACAAATAAAATAATACAAGCTGTTTAAGACAAGCCAGGGGCCACGAGGGCTCGAATACAACAGCTCGAGATCACAAAGTCAGCGGAAGAAATAGTATCTGAGTACAGACACAAGGTACACATGATCTGCCTTAAGAAGGCTAGCACAAAAATCAACACTCGATCGAAAAGGCAAGGCCTCCTGCCTGGGAACCTCCAATCTACTCCTGGTCAAAGGGAAACTCGACGTCGTAGAAGGCATCGGGGATCTTCACGTTGTGGTGGTCGGCATCGGGGATCTCCTGCTTCTGGACTCCAAGGCTCCAAAGTCGACTGCAGCGACCGATCAGGCAAAACAATAAAACGGGAAAATAAAGCAGGTGAGTATCTAGCATACCCGCGAGTCTTACGTCCGCTACTAAGCATTATGCATTGTATCAAAGGCACGAAGAGGCTGTATATAGTGGACTGCAAGATAGAAATCAGAATAAGGGTAAGAAGCTAGTCCTATCGAAGACTAGCATCTTCCGACGATGTCTTGCAGCATGAGGTAAGAATCAGCCAACAGTTTATATAAAGCATAAAGTAACAATGCAACAGAATTTGCTGCAGCATTGTATAATAATAAGTTTTAATGATTAACAATGCCTCCGAGTTCCCTCCTCGACTCCCCTGCGAGGAAGCAAACCCGGAACCATATAGTTTAATAATAATAGTTTGTAGTGGTAAGATCCAGCTTCAGCATAAAGCGTCCTGTTACCATGGACACGGCTATTCGAATAGATTAATCTTCCCTGCAGGGGTGCACTTGTGTTACGCTACACACACGGATCTCCAGGGTTGCGGGAACCTTGTTAGGGAACGCTCCACCGAGGCTATCCGACACTTCATAGCCCATCTTTCAAACTCAACAGAGAGGTCATCCGCCGGACTATATCCTATGTACGCGGGGCGTTGGACCCTAACCCCGACGTACTCCTGAACGGTGCGAGGCTGTCCGGTGAAGTTAAAGCAAATCCAAATAAGACACCACCGCGCGAGCAAATAAGACAACACCACTTCCCAGCGCAGGCCGCGGTACTGCTGACGTCTGAAAAGTCCTTGGACGACACTACGAAGCAGAGGAGCCCATAACTCGTAATTCCCACGGGTAGGTAGTGCGTACATGGCATATAGCCAACTCAAGACATTCACTGAACCATTTAGCATTTTAATTAACCTGCGTGACAACCTTTATCGTTGCCTCGACTTAACCGACCCACGGACAACGACAGCAGCCAGGACCACCAGTACATCGGTGCCTGCCCCGTCATCCCACCAAGTCACTGCGGTTACCAACAAGGTGAACCGTCTCCTTACCTTGTCTCGCGTGTGCTCCTGGAGGAGCTCGACTTTCGTGGTTTGGTAAATCTCGCGGCCAATGATCAGGGGCCAAGCACACCGGTACACTGGCCGTACCCTCCCTGTCGTCCCGTTGCAATACCTCTCGCGGGCACCGTTGGGTCGCCCGACTTCTTACCTTTAAGGACAACCGTTGCTCAGGTACCTAGAGCGGCTATACAGAGTCAGCAACGAGTGGAGTACAAGGATTACTCCTTGATAGCTCACACTTGATGGTGGCTCGGCAGAGCCGAGGTAGGGGGCCTGAGGCGGTGTCTGCATTGTACCGTACCTGTGCAGTTATAATATTAGTATCCGCGTTCACTCCCCTGAGTGATCACGGCCCGCTATCTAATCCTAGCTAACAATGCTCAGGGCTCATTGCTGAATATCATATATATATATATTTATAGGCAACATAGGATAAGGAAGGCACATCAAGGGGCGACAATGACAGGTTATGCAATTGAATAGGTAAGCAACATAGCAGCAGATGTAACAATGCCTAGTGCAAGAAAGTACGGAAAGGTAGGCGATATCTGGGGAAGAGAATGGCCCTTCTTGCCTGGAAGCTCGATGGTAGGGGTACGGTCGTCGACGAAGTAGTCGTACTCAGCAGCGGTGTAGTCGACCGCAGCAGCGGGGTCTACCGGAAAATAAGGGGGGAAGAAACTGTAAATACACAGCAAACATATACAAACAGATGCATGTCATGACAAATGAAATGTTAACGGTGTTCTAACGCAGTGCAATGCACGTTGCTCGGAACGGAAATTCATCTGAGGATGAACTACCGGCTCCGGGTGATTACCGGACAGGGTGTCCGGAGGGGGGGGGGAAGGATCAAGCCGGAGGTGTCGTGGGTACCATACAAACATAAGGGGGGGTGTATCCCTGCTAGTTGCTCTATTCTGAGAAACATTCATGTTTCAAATAAATTCATCCGGGTACTTTAGCAGTACCGGACAATTTATCGGAAAGTCGGTCCGGAGGGGGACGGTTCGATGTTCGGCATGTTAGAGGGGTGTGGTGGGAGTAGGAGTAACGTATTCGTAATCGTGGATCCGTTCTGAGTAACTTTCGTATACAAAGTATTTTGATCCGGGCAACTCATATCGGTACCGGGAATTACCGACAGACGGCCCGGGAGGGGGGTGTCGATGTTCGTTGTGATTGGGGGGTGTGGTAGACATACGGATAGCGTATTCGTAGTCGTTATATTTTTTTGATCAAGTTTGATATATAAATTATTTCCATCGGAGTTACGGTTTAAAAGATATTCAATTTCAAAGTTTTATTCATATTTAAACATTTACTGGATTTATTTTATTAAACAATTCCACATTATCCAGAACAGTGTCAGTTGACTGGTCAAACCTGACATGTGGGGCCTACATGTCATAGGCTGGGCCTTTGACTGGTCAACTGACCAGTGGGTCCCACATGTCAGCCTCTAGTCATCTAATTAAATCATAATTTTTATTCTAAATTCACTGGACCCACATGTAAGTCACATGATTTAGCTAATCAACCAATTATTGGAAATTAGCTTAACTAATGGCCTTGGGCACACTGTCATAAACTGTTGGGTTTATTTTCATTAGCTTTAATCACTGATTAATTAGGAAGGCTAGGCCCACCTGTCATTTGCACAGGGGGTTAACACTGATGGGGGGTAAGTTTAACACGGGATTATGCTTAACAGGGCAGTTAGCCCACTGGTTAAAACCAGTGGGTGCCGGCGGTGAGCAATGCACGGCGGAGGCCCTTCCGGCGAGGGGGGAATGCCGTGGTGGTGGGGCGGCCAGGCAGTGGCGTGGCGGGGCGCAGCCGTGTGCCAAGGTGCGGCGGCCAGCCGGATCCCGCCACGGCGAGCTCGCATGGCTGCCGTGCTCTGGCCATGACGGACGAGCCCAGGACGGTGGCAGCAGGGGCACTCGCAGGTCGCGTCCAGAGCACGAGGTGAGGGGGGTTGTGGCGCGGCGGGAGTGCATGCGTTTGTTCGCTAGGGAACGGCCAGGTGCTGGGCGGGGTGCGCTGGACGCGAGCCAGACGCGAACATGGCGTGGTCCGGCCATGGCGAGCACGTCGGCGGCTCGAACACGGGAAGGACAACCACGGCGGCAGAACGGAGGGGGGAAATGGGGGAACCGACGAGGTAGCTCACCGCAGAGCTCGGGGAAGGCTTGGGGAGGACGGAGGAGGCGTGCAGCGGCGCAATCGTCACCCAGATGCCGCGGCGGCCGGCGGTGGAAACAAGTGCGATTCCGGTGGGGTAGGGCCTCCCGGCTCGTGGTAGCGCGCGTGATGACGAAGGCAAGGATTTCACTCCTCCTGGACACCTTCCGGTGGCACGGGGTGGCTCCGGAGCGCGTCAATGGAGGAAGCGCAGCGACGGCCATGGCGGGCTCGGGCGCGGCCTGTCCACAGAGAGAGGGAGGGGGGGAATGGAGGGGGCTACAGGGGGGGCTCCAGGGGGTGGGTGGCTTCGGCCTTATCCCCTCAGCGTCGACGGGAGGAGGGGGGGGGGGGCTAGTCAGTGGCGTCGACGGCACTGGCGCCATGCCCAGGCAGGTGGGGGTGGGTGGGGAGGAAGAAGACAAGGGGAGGGGGTGGGCTAGGCTAGGTGGGCCTCTCCCCAGGCGGGATATAGGTCTTTTTTATTTTTCTTTGTTTTTGTTTCTTTTAAATTTTCTTTTCTGTTTGTATTTAGTTTAGCTAGGTTTTGATTTTTGTAAAATGTTATAATTGCACCTATATTAGTGTTACACTTTAACATGATGCCACAAAAAGTTTGGCCCGCAATAAAATTCATCAAGATTTAATTCAATGCACAAAATATTAAATTGAGCTATTTTTGCTACTGTTTATATTTTTCTGCATTATTTAAATAAGTTAATAAAATATCATTTATCTTTTATATGACCTACTGATTATTAGGTATTTAATAAAAATGGTTTCACAATTTTTAGTGCATTTAAAATTCCTACTTGTTTATTAAATTTACCATGGAAATTCAATAATTCCCAAGAATTTATTTTTATTTCATATTATTCCTAAAACACTTTAATAAAATATCCATGACTATATTAACATGGCCCTATGATGGCTAGGAAATTCTATTAATAGGTTTCACAACTTTGGTTCGATCTATGATTTCCATTTCCATATTAATTTTCAAAACAATTTTGAGAACCCCACCACATTGGTTCCATCATTAGAATTGACTTGTGATTATTCAAATGGCTAGGAGTTGACTTGGTTTAACCCTGATCATGTTGATTGACTGGCATCCACAACTCTTGGAGCAAATTTTTATCATCCACTTTTATTTGAAAATTTGATCATGGTTGGAATTTCAAAGAGCTATGATCAAAGGTGATCAAGGCTTGATCATCAACAGTAATGATCACTAACAGTGGATCACTGTAGTGATTACTGTTACTGATTCTGAGGGTGTTACAAGTAGCTCTTCAAGAATATCTTTATTTCCAGTAGAAAATTATTATTTTATCATGGGTACTAGCCACTCTAATCAGCTTATGATGAGTTTCGTATGAAGGAAGTTTTCAAGTATGCGAAGGAAGATGATGAAGGAAGATTCGGGAGTGTCAAGCGATCAAGTTTAGGGATGCCCCCATTGTTGGGATACGGGGCAGAAAACACAATTTTTTCATACCTACGGTACCCGAACCCAAGATCTATGCTATGGCGATGTAAAGCAACGAAGGGAATCGGTGTTCATACCTTTGAAGACCGAAAGAGGGAAACGTTCTTGCGAACGTGGTTGGCGTAGACTCAGAACTACGATCTCCCTGTCGTGTAGAAGACCACCACCGGAGAGGATGACTCCCGGTAAACCTCCAGCGACGAAGTAGCACCACAGGTGTAGTGCCTCGAAGAGATTATACACGTACGGTACAATCGATGTTCCTCACGGGCCCCGAACCAGGCGAGCAGCGGAAGAAAGACGGCTACGAATCTCGACTCCAGCAGAGCGACTGCCTGCCTTATGGTGGAGAACTCCAATCCTGGTGCAGACTCCAAACAAGGGGAGTCCACCTCCGGGAAGGAGAAGGAGGAAGAAGGAGATTTGGTGTGTTGGGAAAAGGGGGGTCTACCCCTCCTTATATAGGCCAAGGGGCGGGGTGTGATCCTCCTCCCCTCCCCCATGTGGGACTAAACCCCCAAAGGGGGGGAGGTGCGCCGGCCATAGAGGGGTTTGGGCCCCACCCTTGGCGCCAAGCCCAAGGGGGGAAACCCCCTCCTCCCCTAATGGGCCCCATGGGCCCATATAGCCTTTTTCCCAAAATTTTTAATTTATTTAATATGTTTTAAATATTTAATTCAGATAATTAAATAATAAAACATTATTAAAACAATTAAACTTTATTTTAAACTATTCAAAATGTCCGGAAACCATTCCGTCCTCCTCCGGAACTATTCCGGTGATTTCTCCTATTTCACCGATTGATCCCGTAACTGTCCTATGCATCGATTGCCCTTAAGTGTAACACCTTAACGGTCCGGGAAACAGCAGACATGGTCGAGACTCTTCTCATTGACCAATGACTAGTCAGTTGGACCTGGTTACAATCCTTGACAGTCCCTGCGCTTCCATCGAATGAACTTCGATCGCCTTTGGAAACCGTTAACGATACGACGTAATCCCTTTGTGCTTCGGTACTTTGTTTGTACGAGGTTTGATCGTCGGTATCCTACATACCGTGTTCACATCTCGTTCACAACAAAAAAGTTTACTCGTCCATGATCATTGCATCTCTTGTGACCTAGTCACTTGCTTGCAAGCTATTGATGCAATATCACCGAGTGGGCCCAGAGTACCTGTCCTGTCACAAGGACTGACAAATCCCGCTCTGATCTATTAACATACTCATCAACCATCTATTTCGGAATACCCAAAGTGCACCGTTATAGCCAGCATATTTCAGTCAGGCGATGGGATACAAATGAAAGTCTCCTGATAGATGAAAATTACGTATGATCATTACGGTCTATGGACTAAGTCATATGTTACAAAGTCATAGCAACGCTGAAATATGTGACTCAATCACATTGCAATACTTTAGGTGGGTGTACGTCCATCACATCATTCCCCTGAACGATATGACCTCATTGTCAATGGACTTAAGTGTCGCCATGATCAGGAAAGCTTGATCAATCAATTGCCCAATGAGATAGTTTACCCGAGTTAAACTACGAACCATGTTTTATACTACACCTGTATTAATATTTCCAAGTAATACAATTATAGCACAGTATAAAACGTATTATGAACAAAACGGATATGTGACAAATATCTTTATTAATTTGTCTCTAGGGCACATATCCAACAGTCTCCCACTTGCACTAGAGTACAAATTACACTAGTTTACATCAGGTATGTATCTAACACCAATGGTCTCTCGGTGTTCTTCAAACTTGCCCTGTGGAAGAGGTTTAGTCATCGGGTCTGCTGCGTTCAGATCCGTATGTATCTTGTGAATCCTAGTGTGTCCATCCCTGACGTAGTCTCGCGTCACATGGAACTTTCGGAGGATGTGCTTGGCTGTAGAGTGAGTTCTTGGCTCCTTCGCGTTAGCAATGGCACCCGTGTTATCGCAGAAGATTCCCACGGGGCCAGTGCAGCTGGGAAAGACGCCAAGCTCGATCACAAACTTCTTCAGCCACAGCGCCTCATTTGACGCTTCGCAAGCGGCAATATACTCTGACTCCATTGTAGATTGGGCGACGACTGACTGTTTGCCGCTCCTCCAGCTAATAGCGCCACCGTTCAACATGAAAACATATCCCGTCTGGGATTTCGAGTCATCTAGATCTGAGCCGAGGCTTGCGTCAACGTAACCCTTTACGGTGAGGTCCTCATCAACTCCTCCATAAACGAGAAAGAGATCCTTGGTTCTTCTTAAGTACTTAAGGATGTTCTTTACTGCTGTCCAGTGAACCATTCCCGGGTTACTCTGGTAGCGATTAGTCATACTAATGGCCAGCGCTAAATCCGGTCTGGTACATAACATAGCATACATGAGATAACCTATGGCTGAGGCATAGGGCTTTGAGGACATTTCCTCCTTCTCTTTTGCTGTGGTTGGGCATTGAGTCACGCTTAATTTGACACCTTTTATAACTGGAAAGAGGCCTCTCTTGGAGTTATCCGTACTGAAACTTTTCAATATCTTGTCAATATAAGTGTTCTGACTCAAGGCCAACCGTCGATTAGGTCTATCTCTATAGATCTTAATCCCCAATATGTATGCAGCTTCACCTAGGTCCTTCATGGAAAATTGTCCATTCAGATATTCCTTTACTTCTTCTAATAATTTCTTATCGTTCCCTATTAGTAATATGTCATCTACATATAAAACAAGGAATGCTACAGAGCACCCACTCAGTTTCTTATAGACGCAGAACTCTTCGACGTTTTGGACAAATCCAAAAGCTTTAACGACCTCATAAAATCGAAGATTCCAGCTCCGAGATGCTTGCTTCAACCCATAGATGGACCGTTGAAGCTTTCACACCTTACCAGCATTCCTTGGATCGATAAACCCCTCTGGTTGCATCATATACAACTCTTCCTCAATTTTGCCATTAAGGAACGCAGTTTTCACATCCATCTGCCATATCTCGTAATTATGATAGGCAGCTATTGCTAGTAGGATCCGAATAGACTTGATCATCGCTACAGGAGAGAATGTCTCCTTGTAGTCAACTCCTTGAATTTGTCGGAACCCCTTCGCGACAAGTCGAGCTTTGTAGACAGATACGTTTCCGTCTGCGTCAGTCTTTTTCTTGAAAATCCATTTATTCTCGACCGCCTTGCGGTCCTCGGGAATATCCACCAAAGTCCAAACTTTGTTGGTGTACATGGAGTCTATTTCGGATTTCATGGCTTCTAGCCATTTCTCGGACTCGGGTCCCTCCATTGCGTCTTTGTAACTCGTAGGTTCATCCGACTCATCAGCCGAGATTGCATTCACAAGCTGTCCGTAAAACTCGGTAGGTTGACGGACTCTTGATGACCTACGGGGAAAAATAGGTTCCTCTTCATTCTCATCATGATCATCATGTATGTCATGATCGTTATGAATGTCTTCCTGGCCATTCTCTTCAGCTCCCACTATGGAAGAAGGTTCCAGAACAATTTCTGTTGCCGGTTCTTCCATTTGGAGTGATTGGCCAGTCACTTCATCGAGGTCTATTTTCCTCCCACTCAATTCTTTCAAGAGAAACTCCTTCTCAAGAAAGTGTCCAGTCTTAGCGACAAACGTTTTTCCCTTAGATTGGTTGTAGAAGGTGTATCCAACAGTTTCCTTTGGATATCCTACAAAGATGCATTTCTCCGCCTTAGATTCGAGTTTGTCAGGCTGAAGTTTCCTAACATAAGCCTCACAACCCCAAATCTTCAGGTGAGACAACTTTGGCTTCTTGCCACACCATTTCTCAATTGGCGTTGTCTCAACGGATTTGGATGGTACCCTATTAAGAACGTAAGCGGCAGTTTCTAATGCATACCCCCAGAATGATGTAGGTAAGTCGGTATGAGACATCATTGACCGTACACTATCCAATAGTGTTCGATTACGTCGCTCGGACACACCGTTTCGCTGAGGTGTTCCAGCTGGCGTAAGTTGTGGTACAATACCACAAGTCTTCAGATGAGTGCAGAACTCGTGGCTTAAATACTCGCCTCCTCGATCAGATCGAAGGTGCTTGATTTTCTTCCCGAGTTGATTCTCGACCTCACTCTGAAATTCCTTGAACTTTTCAAAGGTTTCAGACTTGTGTTTCATTAAATAGATATACCCGTATCTACTTAAGTTATCCGTGAAGGTCACGAAGTAACGAAAACCATTGCGTGCGGTGACATTCATTGGTCCGCATACATCAGTATGTATGATCCCTAATAAGTCCACCGCACGCTCCATTGTCCCATTGAATGGAGTCCTTGTCATTTTGCCCATTAGGCATGGTTCACATGTGTCAAGGGATCCAAAATCCAATGACTCCAGAAGTCTATCTTTATGGAGTTCCTCCATGCGCTTTATACCAATATGACCAAGTCGACAATGCCACATCGTCATGTGTTCTTCGTTACTAGGCTTTAATCTTTTGGCCTCTACGTTATTGATGTGGGAGTCATGATATTCGAGATCCATTAAGAATAAACCATTACGCACCGGTGCATGAACATAGAAGACATTATTCTTATAAATCGAACAACTAGTTGTTTCGGATTTAAAAGAATACTGGTCTCGCATCAAGCAAGAGCCACTCACAATGTTCATACTCAACGCGGGTACATAATAGCAATTATTCAAGACAAGAATCAATCCCGAAGGGAGACTAAGACGAAGCGTGCCAATTGACATTACTTCAACCTTGGCACCGTTCCCAACGCGCATCGTCACTTCATCCTTCCGCAAGAGTCGTTTATTCTGCATCCCCTCCTAGGAGTTACAGATGTGAGCAACTGATCCGGTATCAAATATCCAGACGTTGCTCCGAGCACTTGTCAGGAAAACATCAATAACATGTATATCACATATATCCATGTCTCTTCCGGCAACCTTGCCGGCCTTCTTATCTTCTAGGTACTTGGTGCAGCTGTGCTCCTTCTTGATTTCCATCTCAGCAATTTTGAGTATTGTGAACAATTCAAAAAGGGTCTCAACCATTCCTTGCATGTTGTACTTCAACACAAAACTCTCATAGCTAGGGGGTAGCGACCGCAACACCCTAGCAATCGCCACTTCATCTGGAATCTTAAATTCTAGATCATTTAGGCGTTGAACGTAGTCAGAAATTTTGACTACGTGCTCAGTCATGCTGGTGTGCTCTTCCATTTTTCCAGAGAAGAAAGCTTCACAAACTTCATTTCTCTCAACCTTGGCTTGAGGTGCAAAGACGGTCTTGAGGTCAGTGATTATCTCATAAGCACTGAAGCTCTCGAACCGTTTCTGCAGTTCAGCCTCCATGGCATGGAGCATACCCTTCTTGACAAGGGAGGAATCATCCGACTTAATGAGATAGACTTTCTTCTCAGCCGGAGTAGCGGTAGTTGCTGGTGCATCTCCTAATGCAGTCTCAAGTACATAGGACATTTTGAGGGGAACGAGGAGAATCCTCAGGGTGCGGAACCAGGAGGTGAAGTTTGACCCATTAGTTTTCAGTTTATCTTTCTCCAGGAATGATCCTAAGTTGAATGAGGGGCGTGGTGCTGTCATCTACAAGGTTGATTCACAAAGATACATATTTATACTTTTGTTCATAATGTGGAGTTCAATTACAGTTAATTCTAAAACTCCCACTTAGGAAAACATCTCTCAATTTTGCTAAGTGATTACACGATCCTAGAACACCATACCTCCCCCGATCGTCACAACCATCAGTATGTGTTCAAGGTAGGCCATCAGGCCAATCACATCATCTATGTGACTCATGCTCGACCTTTCGGTCTCTTGTGTCCCGAGGCCATATCATATACATATGCCAGGCTCGCCATCACACCCTATGTGATTTTTTGCTGTGTCATGCAAGGCCATATCATATACATATGCCAGGCTTGCTACACCCACCTCTTGTGAACGAAAAAATGTTTGACACCCGTGTGACACGTGCTGCCTCCATAATGTAGAACTTTCCAGGTGGTGCTCACTAGGGTAAGGACACTGTGTTGGTTTTAGTGAGAGATCATCCTATAATGCTACCGTCGTTATATCAATTATATTAGCAAAACATGATGTAAAACTTTTAAATCATACAAGCTATGATCCCCCTTCATGCAAAGCAAAGTTAAATGCCTTTCTACTTTAGCTTGTGCAAGTTTTACGTGGCTGTTAGGGGTTTCGAGAGAGAGAACCATTTCTATCCTGCGAAAAACATGCCACAACACCGTCTCCCATCCGTCTCTATTACACCCCTGTCGGGGCCCTCCGTTGCAAACATCTTCGCATCGCTAATGCAGAGAGACAGACACCCCCCGAGCCACTTTATATGGTACAAGCCATATGTCAAGCGTGGAACCAGTCTCGCGTAAACGCGTAAGGTCGGTCGGGGGCCGCTTCATCAAACATTGCCGCAACGCTAAATGAGTGCACGTAGGAGGGTAACGAATGAAGATTCGATGCCCACATCCTAGATGTGTTCTACCCGTACAATACATCTACGCATAGCTAGCTCTGATACCACTGTTGGGATACAGGGCAGAAAACACAATTTTTTCATACCTACGGTACCCGAACCCAAGATCTATGCTATGGCGATGTAAAGTAACGGAGGGAATCGGTGTTCATACCTTTGAAGACCGAAAGAGGGAAACGTTCTTGCGAACGTGGTTGGCATAGACTCAGAACTACGACCTCCCTGTCGTGTAGAAGACCACCACCGGAGAGGATGACTCCCGGTAAACCTCCAGCGACGAAGTAGCACCACAGGTGTAGTGCCTCGAAGAGATTATACACGTAGGGTACAATCGATGTTCCTCCTGGGCCCTGAACCAGGCGACCAGCGGAAGAAAGACGGCTACGGATCCCGACTCCAGCAGAGCGATGGCCTGCCTTATGGTGGATAACTCCAATCCTGGTGCAGACTCCAAACAAGGGGAGTCCACTTCCGGGAAGGAGAAGGAGGAAGAAGGAGATTTGGTGTGTTGGGAAAAGGGGGGTCTACCACTCCTTATATAGGCCAAGGGGGGGGGGGGTGTGATCCTCCTCCCCTCCCCCATGTGGGACTAAACCCCCAAGGGGGGGAGGTGCGCCGGCCGTAGGGGGGGTTTGGGCCCCACCCTTGGCGCCAAGCCCAAGGAGGGAAACCCCCTCCTCCCCTAATGGGCCCCATGGGCCCATATAGCCTTTTTCCCAATTTTTTTTAATTTATTTAATATGTTTTAAATACTGAAATCAGATAATTAAATAATAAAACATTATTAAAACAATTAAACTTTATTTTGAACTATTCAAAATGTCTGGAAACCATTCCGTCCTCCTCCGGAACTATTCTGGTGATTTCTCCTGTTTCACCGATTGATCCCGTAACTGTCCTATGCATCGATTGCCCTTAAGTGTAACACCCTAACGGTCCGGGAAACAGCAGACATGGTCGAGACTCTTCTGATTGACCAATGACTAGTTAGTTGGACCTGGTTACAATCCTTGACAGCCCCTGCGCTTCCATCGAATGAACTTCGATCGCCTTTGGAAACCGTTAACGATACGACGTAATCCCTTTGTGCTTCGGTACTTTGTTTGTCCGAGGTTTGATCGTCGGTATCCTACATACCGTGTTCACATCTCGTTCACAACAAACAAGTTTACTAGTCCATGATAATTGCATCTCTTGTGACCTTGTCACTTGCTTGCAAGCTATTGATGCAATATCACCGAGTGGGCCCAGAGTACCTGTCCTGTCACAAGGACTGACAAATCCCGCTCTGATCTATTAACATACTCATCAACCATCTATTTCGGAATACCCAAAGTGCACCGTTATAGCCAGCATATTTCAGTCAGACGGTGGGATTCAAATCAAAGTCTCCTCATAGATGACAATTACGTATGATCATTACGGTCTAAGGACTAAGTCATATGTTACAAAGTCATAGCAACGCTGAACTATGTGACTCGATCACATTGCAATACTTTAGGTGGGTGTACGTCCATCACATCATTCCCCTTAACGATATGACCTCATTGTCAATGGACTTAAGTGTCGCCATGATCAGGAAAGCTTGATCAATCAATTGCCCAATGAGATAGTTTACCCGAGTTAAACTACGGACCATGTTTTATACTACACCTGTATTAGTATTTCCAAGTAATACAGTTATAGCAAAGTATAAAACGTATTATGAACAAAACGGATATGTGACAAATATCTTTATTAATTTGTCTCTAGGGCACATATCCAACACCCATGCACCCCCAAGAAATTCCAAGGAGACTCAAGCGTCTAAGATTGGGGAATGACCCCGTGCACCCCCTTCTCCATCAACAATCACCAGTTCGTCCTTCTCCATGCTATATTTTTATTGCTTCATATGTTATGTTCTATACTTGGAGCGTCTCGCTCTTTAATTTTGAATTTGTTTTAGTTTTTTTTGCTGTTCATAACAAGTTGAATCCTAGCCTTCATTGTTTGGGAGAGAAACACACTCCACTCCACCGTAGAACACAACATAGGCTTGCATGCTTATCTTTTGTTTTTGTGTGTGTTCTTTATCTTTTCATAGCTACTGTCATGTTTAGCTCTTAGTTTTCATGCTTATCTTTTTAAGAGATTTTGTGTTAGGATGTTCTAGGAACTCTCTTAGTCTTCATGTTTATCTAGTTTAGAGAGTTGGCATGTTGCACTGACTTGTGTGTCTTGCATGAGAAGGTATTAAGGTTGCTATTACAAGTGTAGTAGTAACATGCAATAGTTTTGAGGTATTGATTAGAGTAATGTTTGGACATAAAGGTGCCAAGAGGTTGAGCCTATTAGTGATAGGTGTCGTATTTTGGGCAATCCGTTCTTATTTTAAAAACTACAAAAAATTAGTTGAGAACTCAAGCTACTAGATGGATCGCTAACCTCTGGAAGGGTTGGAATATATAGAGTACCCTCACGTACCATGGGTCGAGGATGCACAAGGATAACCTAACCCCCATACAATCCTCCTCGGGGTACTCGTCTCTTTTTGAACCTCCCGATTAGATAGAGAGTTACTGATAATAAGTGCATGAGTTCTTCAGACTAATGCGAGTATTCGATTGTTGGCACTTCCACCTTCTCATATTTTGCTAGCCTCTTCGGTACTGTGCATTGCCCTTTCTCACCTTGAGAGTTTGCGCATACTTCGCCGGTGCATCCAAAACCTTTGCACGATATACTCTGTCATCATAAACCTCCCTATATCTTCCTCAAAACAGACACCATACCTACCTATCAAGGCATTTCCATAGCCTTTCCGAGATACATTGCTATGCAACATCCACCATCTCATGACTTGATCTTCATGTCATACATGCTTTTGCTTGATAGAGGAGCCGCATGATAGTTGGGCTTTCCCCTTATTATTGCTACATGACGCGCTAGTATCATTGCATATCCTGCTACACTGACAGAGGCATACATTTGCATACATCATGGTAGTATTCATTTTTTTATGTTTGAGTACTTCTTATAAAGTGTGAAGATCTTCTATACTTTTGTCAAATATAGAGTGTTTCCCTTAAGTGAGGAAAAGATCCCAAAGAGGACAAACTAAAAGATCCCAAAGAGGAAAAATGAGAGATAAATAGAAAGAGCCAAAGAGGCCACAAAAATACAAAAAAATAGAAAAAAGAGAAAAGGGTGGCAACACTACTATTCCTTTTGAAAGATCCACACTCGTAGTCCATTGTTATATTTGTACTACATAGAGATTATCATTCATGCATAACTATGTGAGGACACTTTCACTATAGAACTTGGCTTGCATATTCCAAGGATGAGCCTCCTCAAATGAGCGCTAGGTCTTCATGAGAAAGCAAGTTGGATGCACCCCCACTAGTTCCATTAGAGAGAGCTTACCTTAGCTCACATGTGCATTCGTTGCATGACAATCCCTACTCCTCACATCATATCTATCATTAGGCCTTCTCTTGCCTATGATTATCCTCATTGATGTGAGCCTTTCATACCTTTTTTGTCTTCCTTTCCCACCATTTCTCTCTTTGCCATCCTAAGTTCCAACGTATCTTGCTCGCACCCATCCATCGCATGAGTAGTCAAATTCGAAAGGGAGAGGATCAGTTTGAATTGTACCTGACTAGTGGTCCGGGGATGAGTCAAAATAAGATCCCGAAGGAGACAAAGTGTGAAACTTTAGTAGATTGAGTTCTCAATTAAAACTATATATATATATTTACTCTCTTAATCTCATCTCCCATTTCTTGCACGCAAACAACATTTGGAGACATTCGAGTCATGGACAGCGAGAGCTCTTGCACCTTTATGTTTATACTTTGCTAGAATTAATACTAAGACTCTTGCTTGTTATTGTATTGACTTGA
The DNA here is from genome assembly GCA_950022295.1 of Bromus sterilis. NCBI lineage: Eukaryota > Viridiplantae > Streptophyta > Magnoliopsida > Poales > Poaceae > Bromus > Bromus sterilis. The sequence continues at coordinate 147,527,795 of OX465596.1, read as the reverse complement.
ATTGCATATCTTACTTGCTTTACTTTGAAGTTCTTATATGTGTGTGTTAGAAGGTCACCACAGAAATTATCTGTGTTATCATTTACCTAGTCGAGGACGAGCAGGAATTAAGCTCGGGGATGTTGATACGTCCCAAACGTATCCATAATTTCTGCTTGTTCCATGCACTTTTATGTGACATTGCTACATGTTTAGATACACTTTTATATCATTTTACACATATTTGGACTAACCTACTAACTCAGTGCACCCAGTACCAGTTCCTGTCTGCTGATATCTTTAGTTGCAGCGATTTTTCGCCAATTTAAAATGCCAGAAAATTTGGAAAAAAACAGAATAAAAATCAGCATGGAGGAAGCTTCCGGAACCACCGAAGGAAAGCTGGATGGGGGCACCCGCTCCCAGGCAGCAAGGTGGTATGGCCCCACTCCTGGCTGCGCCACCAGGGCGCCTGGGAAGTGGGTCCCACTCCCAGTGCCCCCCTTCGGCCTATTTTTACCCCTCGCTCTGAAAACCCTCGGGAGGACCCCCGCATCGTGAATTAGCTCTCTGTTCCGGCGCCGCCGCGCTTCGAAGATCAGAAGCACCAAATGACGCCTTCCCGGCACCTTGTCGGAGGGAGGATCGACCTCCGGGAGCCTCTCCACCACCATGGATGCCTCCCAGATGTGTCGTGAATAGTCCCCATTGGACCATGGGTCCGTGATCAGTAGCTATGTGATGTCTTCTCTCCACCTTTGTTCTTCAATGTTTTATATCTTGTGAGCTGCCCTACATGATCAAGGCACCTATGTAATTTTCTTGATGTGGCTTTGTTGTGTTTGCTGGGATCCAATGGATTATGAGATTATGTTCAGATCGTGATGAGTTATATATTTGGTTTACCTTTTATATTTTGTTCTTAGTAATTCTTGCATGTTCTCCGTTGCTGTTTGTTGCTTTGGCCAAGTAGTAGATATTGACTCGAAGAGGGAGCGTTATGCATGATTGTGGGTTCATGCCCCACGATGTCTAGCTTGAATGACAGAAACATGAGACTAGGGGATGTGCTCTTGCCACCAAGGAGAAAACAACGGTGCTTGTTACCGCGGTTGCAAGGATTGTTTACCTTACGCATAGATTGTTAATGCAATTGTCTGTTTCTTTGAGTTTACACTTTGGGTGGGGCTCGCAACTTAATACTAGCGATATGTTCAGGATAGATATCTCAAGGTGTATGATTAGTAGTAGATGAAGATGGATTTTGGTCTACTTGTCTTGGCGTACTGCCCATACTATTGAGCACTCTTTCTGTCAAGTAGCATAATTAGCATTGCGGTGCGGTTATAATTCTGTCAATTTCCCAGCTGTAATTTCTTCACCCAACTTAGCTATTTTATCGTCTTTTGGGAGAGAGAAATCACTAGTGAACATCAGAGGACCCCGGTCCATATTTCCACCACTGTTTACACCTCCCCTTTATTTTACCATTTTTTACTTTCTTTGCATTTATCACTACTATCTACCCTTGCGTTTGACCCTTTGTAAACAACAAGGCCGAAGAGATTGACCACCTCTTTGTGCTCGTTGGGAGCAAAGTTATTTGTATCTGTGTGCAGGTCCACATCAACTCTTGCGCTAGCATGTAATTTCTATCGTCGTTGTCACCTACTTGTCGTTGCCGGTGTCCTTCGAAGACATAAACCTCGGTATCTTCACTGAGGGAAACTTGCTGCTGTGCTACATCTCAACCTTCCACTTGGGGTAACCAACGAGGGACGAGAAGCCATCAAAGAGCCATAGTTATAAACATTTTGGTATGACATTATCTACAATTATATTTGCTAAGACATGAATATTAAGTTCATAATATGTGGAGTTCAAATTTAATTAATTCTAAAACTCCCACTTAGTTAAACATCCCTCAATTTACAAAGTGATTACATGATCCAGATTCACTATCCGCCCTCGAATATCACATGGCCGACGTATTAGTTTCAAAGGTATACAACTACTTGTGCGATCACATCATTTATGTGACTCATGCTCTATCTTTCGATCTTTGGTATTCCGAGGCCATATCTGCATATGCCAGGCTCGCCAAATTTACCTCAGTGTTATTGCTGCTTAGCAAGGCCATATCTACATATTCTAGGCTTGCCAAACCCATCCTCATGTGAACGCCGTTTATTATGTGTGACACCCAATGTATGGTATGTCGGCCATAAGGAGATCCTTCCAGGTGGTTCACACTTTGGTAGAATACTTGTGTTTGGTATTTAAGAGGGATTATCCTATTGTGCCACCTTCGTTATATCTAACATATTAGGAAAACAGGAAGTAAAACAATAAATCATACATGCTATGATTCCTCCCGATTGCAAAGTAAAGTTAAAACGCATTCTACTTTATCTTTTGAAAGTTTTACGTGGCTGTAGGGGTTTCGAGAAAAGAACCATTTTCTATCCTTCGAAAAAAAGCCACAACATCAATCCCGCAATTTTCTCTATTCCACCTCTATCTGGGACCTCCGTCGCAAACGTCTTCGCATCGCTAATGTTAGAGAGACAGACACCCCTAGCCACTTATATGCTACAAGCCATATGTCAAGCGTGGAACCAGTCTCGCATAAACGCGTAAGGTCAGTCGGGCCGCTTCATCAGAACATTGCCGCAATGCTAAACGAGTACACATGAGAGGGTAACAATTGGAGAATTGATGCCCACATACTAGATGTGTTCTATCCGTACAATACATCTACACATAGCCTTGCTCATGATACCACTGTTGGGGAACAGGGCAGAAAAATACATTTTTTCTTAACCTACGAGTGCCAAACCTAAGACATACGCTTGGCGATGCAAGTAACAGATGGAAATAGGCCACGTACCATTATATAGTCCATTAAACAGGAAACGTTCCCGCATGAACGTGGTTGATGTAGTCGTACCGGCAATCCCCGATGCCGCGCAGATCCATGATGACTCCAAAGGCCACCCAGTCCTTGTAGAATGATGACATGTTTGCGTCCCCATCGGAACGTTGTCGGTGAAGACATCGCGATACGACCACGACGATGAAGGATCACCACAAGTGTAGCACCTCACAGGATTACACACATACGGTGTACCCGATGTTCCCTCCAGGCTCCAAACTAGGCGAGCATTAGAAAGAAGATGGATTCGGATCCCGATTCCAGCAACACAACGATATGTTTATTGTGGAGAAATCCCCAACAAAGTGCAGACTCCAAACAAGGGGAGTCCACTCGAGGAAGGACAAAGGAGGAAAACATAGATTAGAGAAACTTTTGTCCAATCAAAAGTTATGAAGAAAAGTGCACCCCTACCCCTCCTTATATAGTTCAAGGAGGGGTGCACACCTCCCTCAACTTTCCATGTGGTACTAAACCAAAGGGAAGGGGGGAGTGCGCACTAAGGGGGTGGGGCCCTCATTTGGCGCCATGAAACAAGGGGGGCTCCCTCCTCCCCTAGTGGGCCTCTTTAGGCCCATATGCCTTTTTCTTATATTTTAATTATATTTTAATATTTAATTCTGTTACTTAAATAATAAAACATATTTAAACATTATTAAATAATATTTTGAACCTTTCAAAATACCCAGAACCATTTCTGGCCTCCACCGGAACAATTCCGGTGTTCACTCTTATTTCTCTGGTGATCCCGAATCAATACTTATTGCGTCGAATACCCCTTAAGTGTGACACTCTACGTTCCGGGAAACAGCAGACATGATCAGACACTCTCTGCTCACAGACTAATCAATTCTACCTGGTTACAATCCTTATAGCCCATGCGCTTCCATTAAATGAACTTCATCACTGTTGGATCCGTTAACATTGAGCATGTTCCCTTTGTCTTACAGTAGTTTGTTTTTCCAAGGTTTGATCGTCGGTATACATTATACCTAGTTCACCCTCATTATCGACAAACATGTTTACTCCTTCCCGTGATATTGCGACCCCGTGACCTAGTCACACGTTTGCAAACTTTATGATGAAACATCACCGAGTGGGCCCAGAGTACCTATCCGTCACTCGGATGGACAAATCCCGGTTTGATCTATTTGCATACTCATCAACATATCTATTTCGGAATACCCAAAGTACACCTTTATGGACATCATATTTCAGTCAGGCGGTGGATGCAAATCAAAGCATCCTAATAGATAGCAATTACGTATGATCATTACAGTCAAAGGATCTGGTCACTACGTTATAGTTATCGCAATGTTGAACTATATTACTCGATCACATTGCAACAACTCTAGTGGGTGTGTGTCCATCATATCATTCTCCCAATGATACGACCTCATTGTCAATAGGCGGTTCATACCTCATGATCAGGAAACCTTGATCATCGATTGCACAATGAGCTAGTATAGTAGAGTTAACTAGGGACCTGGTTGTTTTATACCACATGTGTATTAAGGTTTCCGCTTAATACAATTATAGCATAGTATAAAACGTATTATGAACTAATGGAATATGCTAATAAACATATTTTATTTGCCTCTAGGGCACATTCCCAACAAAAATAAAAGATTCCAAAAAAGGACAACTTAAAAGATCCCGAAGAGGACACATGAGAGATAAATAGAAAGAGCCAATGAGGCCACAAAAATACAAAAAATAGAAAAAGAAAGAAAAAAGAAATAAATAGAGAAAAGGGGGAAACACTACTATTCCTTTTGAAAGATCCATACTCGTACTCCATAGAGATTTTCATATCATTCTTGCATAACTCTGTGGGGACCCTTACACTATAGAATTTGGCTTGCATATTCCAAGGATGAGGCTCCTCAAATGAGCTCTAGGTCTTCATGAGCAATCAAGTTGGATGCACCCCCACTAGTTCCTTTGGAGAGATTACCTTAGCTCATATGTGAATCTGTTGCATGGCAATCCCTACTCCTCACATCATATCTATCATTTGGATTTCTCTCGCCTATGATTGTCCTTATTGATGTGAGCCTTTCACACCTTGTTGTCTTCCTTCCACATCATTTTTCTCTTTGCCATCCTAGGTTCCAACATATCTTGCTCGCGCTCATCCATTGCATGAGTGCTCAAAGTCGAAAGGGAGAGGATCAGTTTGACTTCTGCCTGACTAGTGGTCTGGGACGAGTCAAAATAAGATTCCAAAGGAGACCAAGTGTGAAGTTTTAGTAGATTGAGTTCTCAATAAAACTATATATTATTTTTATGCTCTAAACCCATCTCCCACTTCTTGGACGCAAACACAATTTGGAGACATTCGAGTCACGGACAGCGAGAGCTCTTGCACCTTTATGTTCTTACTTTGCTAGTTTCAATACTAGATATAGACTCTTGCTTATTATTGTCTTGACTTGAATTGCATATCTTACTTGCTTTACTTTGAAGTTCTTATATGTGTATTAGCATGTCACCACAAAAATTATCTATGTTATCATTTACCTACTCGAGGACGATCAGGAATTAAGCTTTGTGATGTTGATACGTCCCAAACATATCTACAATTTCTGCATGTTCCATGCTCTTTTGGGTGACATTGCTATGTGTTTGCTACACTTTCATACCTTTTTACGCATATTTGGACTAACCTACTAACTCAGTGCACCCAGTGCTAGTTTATGTCTGCTGATGTGTGTGAATTGCAGGTTTTTACCCATATTTTCAGAGCCCCAAAAATTCAAATAAAAAAATATAAAAAATCATTGCATCGGAAGACTTCAGAAGCCCGAAGTGGGGCCAGCGGGGGCTAGGCCCCAACCAGGCGGCCAGGTGGCGCGGCCCCACCCCTGGTCGCGCCAGGAGGGCGCCTGGGCGGGGGCGCACCTCCCCTGGTGCCCCCCTCGTCCTATATATACCTCGCGTTCCAGAAACCCTCGAGAGGAGCCCCGCATCACGATTTTTACCTCTGTTCCGCCGCCGCCGCCGCCGCGCTTCCAAGATCAAGAGCACCAGAATACCTCTTCCCGGCACCCTGCCGGAGGGAGGATTGACCTCTGGGAGCTTCTCCACCACCATGAGGGCTTCCCAGATGTGTTTGAGTAGTCCCCCTTGGACCATGGGTCCATGACAAGTAGCTATGTGATGTCTTCTCTCCAATCTTGTGCTTCAATTCTTAGCCCGTGTGATCTTCCCTATATGATCAAGGAATCTATGTAATTTTCCTGCTGTTGCTATGCTCTATTTGCTGGGATGCGATGGATTATGAGATTATGTTCAGTTATTGATGAGTTATATATTTTGTTCTCTTTTTATATTTTGTTCTTGAGTAATTCTTGCATATTCTCCCTTGCTTCTTATTTCTTTGGCCATGTATTAGATAGTAACTCCAAGAGGGAGCGTTATGCTTGGTTGTGTACTCTTTGGGAGCGTTATGCTTGATTGTGTAACATGCGTTTGATCCTTTGTAAACGACAAGGCCGAAGAGATTGACACTAGTGCAGATGATAGCTATCACGATACTCCTTTCCCAGTCCCTTGACCGAAACTGTTTGAGATGCAATCAACGCAAACGGTAGAAATAAAAAACCGTCCGCCTGAAAATGAACCGTCTGGGAAACGTGTGCCATCGGCCTCCATTCTGAAAATTATTGCATGGGCGATGTCAGGCTGACGGTTCTTTGAAAACCCGTTTGTGATATGTAGAGTGAAGCCCATGGTTGCAAACAATGGACCGTCAGCCCCTTTATCGCAATTGTTAATAGTACCTCAAATGTTTGGGCTACCTGATCAATCGGGCACGCTTATGAAAATCCTTTCCTTGGCGGGAACAAAGCTGACAATTCGACCAAGCAACCGTCCGCATATATATTCTCAAAACCCACAGTCGTAAACAATGAACCGCTAGCCCTTATTACCAATCGATTGTGGTTTCTGAAATGTGTGGGATATGTGCTTTATCAGAAACGCTTATGAAAATCTAAGTGTTGCTGTTGGTCCGCACACAGTTCGTACAATCAACTGGGCGTGATGACATCAAATAACACCGCTAGCTGCTTCAAACGAACCGCTAGCTTCTTCTATGTATTTTCTATTTATTTAAAATTTCATTAGTTTCTCTTAGCAGACGTTCTGAAGTACAAAATTGTGTGTGATAATATGGTGTAACACAAACAAGTAAGTTTTCGAAAATGTCTGCTTTGTAGGCACACTACAACCCGTTTGAGATATCGTTGCAACCAAACTATTATAATTCTAGACTATTTACAAACACCACATGTGTGATACCTTGTGCACTTTTTGAAAAGTTTTGAAGGAAAGAGTAACGAGACCCTCCCGCTTGATCGTTTACGATGGCCACACAAACGCTCGCGATGTAGCTAGAGCAGACGCTAGGTCACGCGCGCAACCGCTCAACCTTCTCGCCCGTAGATAAAACTCCCCAATGCGGGCCATAAAGAGCGTCAATGTCGGGGACACAAGAGCCGCATTCACATCCCCTTCTTTTGCCCTCTCTTCCCACAGATCAACAATGGGTCTAGTCCGTCGTACCCCAGCCAAGTTGACCCCAGCAGTTGATGGTGAGGTAGTGACTCCGCCGGCAGCTCTGCCAGCGGTGTCGAACAACTCCTTGATAGTTCTAGTGGTACCGCGGGAGACCCACACTCCCCGTCGTTATGCAGGCCTGGACGCACGCTCCCGCTACGCTTCCATTAAGGCGCGGACCCTCCAGGCGCAGGCGCGCAGAATGGAGGCGGAGGCGCGCACCATCCGGGCGATGGCGCGCGACAGGCAGGAGGAGGGGATCAACGTTTGGGCGTAGGGGGGCGGCATGCACGTGCCGGCGAGCACCATGCAAGCGCCGGAAAGAACATCCAGGCGTTTGTCAGCACATCCTGGCACCGACGAGGACCATCTTGGCGCCGGAGAGCGCCACCCAGGGTCCCCCGAGCTTCAGCGAGGACAACGGCGAGACCCTTGAGCACTACAATGCCTTCCACGCACAGGAGGAGGAAAACGAGATGGCTATGGCACTGGAAGGTTCCCTGCATGAAGAGGAAGATCGTTAGCGTGATCTGGCGAGGTATGAGGAAAACGAGCTGTTAGAACCCTCTGTTAGGTATGTGCTAGGGTTAGCAACTCACTTTGCAACATGATAACAATTTCAAAAGAAATTGAAATGGGAGAGAAAACCCCCCCAGATGAATTTAATTCAAATGGCCAGAATAAAAGTTGCTCCAAAAATTCCTTTTTCATTTTTGAAAAGTCACATAAATGAGTGTGATCACATATAACGTGATTTGGATCTAATCCCATGCTCATGGATTTTTCAAATATTCAAACAGGATCATGGAATTAAATTTAAACCCCTATTTGAATTAAAGTTCAATTATTTGAATTTTAAAAATGTCCAAACTTTATAAGTGGCTAGCAATATTTATTTTGAGGACATATAAAAATTTGGGGCATTTAAAAAAATGTCTAGCTATTTCTTTTAGCCAAGACAAAACAAATGTCAGAAAAGGAAACACAAAGAAAAGGGAAAAGGAAACTCACGTGGATCAGGCCCAACTTGTCGCCCCGCAGCCCACTAGCCTGGCCCAGCCCGCCAAGTCCCCTGTCGTCTACCCCAAGCAGATCGCTGTCGAGCATGCCGGGGGCAGCGACTGCCACCGCGACGCCGTCGACACGCCAGGCCTCCCCGAGTCTATCTCCACGTCGTGGAACGTCTGGAAGAGGCGCCCGTTCATTTCCCCCTCTCTAGAGCAAGTTCCCCTCCCTCCTCCGCTGGAATCGAAGACGGCAGTGAAGCTCGCCAGAGTACGACGACACCCACACGCGGCCATCGACGCCGAGAGGCTGCACGACCGTGCCCAATCACTCCACCATCGTCTTCTCCGTCGAACTGCGCAGCTAATCGAGCAACGAAGCTCTGGACGCGACGTCATCTTCACCACCGTGCTCCGGCCACCGCAAAATTCCGCCAGCGATTACCTCGCCGTCGAGCCATCCCCGTCTCCATCGACTGCCCCATCGTGTTCATGGCGCCACGGTGAGCATTTTCCCTAACCCATCCAATCCCCTATCGCCCTCTGTGCCATTCCGCCATGGGAGCCGAGCTCCGTCGCCGCCGTGGGTGACCAAACGTGTGCTTCCGTGCGCCTCCGTGTCCCCCAGCATGTCTATCACGCTCCTGGAGCCCCCAGCAGCCCAACGCACCCATGCACGCATCGCCCCGTGCCCGTTTTGCAAGCGCTGCCCAAACCCGTAGCTCCGGCCGCCGCCATGGTTGAAGCCGACCTCGTCTGGAGCCTCCCCGATGACGCCCGAGTAGCGCATGCGATGCGGCTCGTCACGGGCCATCTTCTGGTGCCCTTGGCGCAGAGATTGGTGCCCGAGAACGTGATTCCGGCGCAGTGCCGCCGCGTACAGAGCCGCTGGACGATTAGGCCTAACCCACCCCCCTAATCCACCCCTAAGCCACAGACAGGTGGCCCCCCTGCCCCTCTAATCCCCCTGGTTAGTTTTAACTAACCGGGTTAATTAACCCAGTCACTGACAAGGTGGCCCCACCTTTCAGCACACCCCCGCGTCAGCCTTACGTCATGCTGACGCAGTAAATGGTTTTCTTTTTAAAAGAAATAAGAGAAATTCCAGAAAATAGCTTGAACTTCAATAAATCATAGAAAATTCATATTAACTCCAAATAGGACAAATAATATGTCTAAAATTATCGGAAAAATACAAGGAATATGAATATGGACTTTGTTTTCATGTTTGACCAATTTAAATTGGGTGAATAGTGGCAAACATCCATATGCATTTAATTTGAATTCAAATTTGGAGTGATTTTGCAAATGACTTTGCAACACACTACTTTTAAATGGTTTCATCCACACATCAGAGACTTTACCTCACCTTTACAACATCACTTCATGCTCAACCATTTCAAATGAACATTCATGAATTCAAATGCATTTGAAATTCATCTATAAATCATATGGAGTTTGAATTTTCAACTCAAATGCAATACACTCCATTTAAATGGAATTGACAACACATCAGCACCCCTTACACCATTTTATAACATTTGATCATGTGCTTGTGCATTGTACATTATGTTGATCACTTTGTTTGTATTGTTTGCTCGGATAGAGGTGGAGCCGGAACCCGAGATCACCCCCTTCGTTGAAGACCCCGATACTGAACCTCGTCAGCAAGGCAAGCAAACCCCCATTGATCATGTCGATAAAAACCCATTTCCCTGTCAGTCTCGCTTATGCATGAAATAGGATAATCACCATGATAACGTTTCTACCGCATAGTTGAACCCAATCCTTTGCATGACCTATCATTTTGTCATAGTAGTAAGCAAACCACAATCCTAGCCAATGTAGGAGTTGGTTGATATCATGTGGCCCCTGCAACTGTACTGCTTATTGCATGCTTAGAGTTACAATGAGGTTACTCTTCTATGAGTCGGGATGGTAGCAATCATGTTGAAGAAGGTGAAAATGTGTTGGTGAATCTACCCTAATACAAGGTGAACGATGAGAGGATGTTTAGGAGTACACAGTGGGTTGTATCGTTGAACACCGCCCTAAGCCCGAGTTCTTGTGTGGTGATCCAAGACGAAGAGTACTACCACATGTTGGGCACATGGACCCCCGCTCAACCTACTAACTCACCCCTTCTCAGTTCAATGAGTCGCAGTAGTTCTGAGTTCTGGTAGGTCTGTGGCACGGTCTGCGAAGTGGAAGAACGGCTATTCAGACCGGCTTGGGACCCTGCACACATCTTTTGGGACCACATCGGTAAGCCGCCTGGGTTCACGATGTGGACTCCATCCCAGATAGGCGTCTCCTTTGTAATTGAGTTGGCTGTGAGGTAAAAGTTGTGGAAATTATCCTCGCCGACACCCGCTTGAAGGGTGACGAGATTCCGGCGGTAACTGATTGTTTCATGTGTGTAGAAGTAAACCCCTGCAGGGTTAATAAACTATTCGAATAGCCGCGTCCACGGTAAGGGACTACTTGGAAAGCTATGCTCGATTATTAGACAAATTCAATGGATACTTATAAAAATTGCCAAGATAAGCGTGAGTGCTATGGCGTGCTTTCTCGTGGGGAAGTCGACGAAGGCACCATAGTGGTGTAATTGGTAGGAGACATGTAGTGGACTCGTGTACGCTTCTTACCTCAAGTCTGGTACTCGTAGTTCAGGACTAGCTAAGTCAAAGCTGGCACTTCTGCATTGAAACTCCACCTACCTTTACCTTGATACATGTGCATGATTAGTATAGCTCCTACGTAAGACTTGCTGAGTACGACTTTGTACTTACGTTTGCTTATTCTATGTTTTAGATGAACCCACTGACCCCGAAGGTGGATTCTTCCTGGAGCTTGACGACTGATCAAGCTAGTGTAGTCCCAGTCAGACGACCGATCCCTCGTGGAAGGGCTTGTTTATAGATAAGGCTTGTCTAAGCCATTTGTTAAACTTGTCTGTACTCAGACCTACTTTGCTTCCGCATGTTAGATGTAATGTTGGATCACAGTCTCGTGATCTTTGTGTGCACTCTGTAAGAGTTATCAATAAAGTTGTATACTTTGTAGAGAATTGCAATGATACCTGCTGTTCATACTAGACATGTGTGCTGCGTGTATGTTTATAACATGCATGTCTTAGTATGGGTTTTCGAGACCTTAGTTGTGATCTGGCTGGCGGTCTTTTATACACCAAGTGGCCCTTAGATGTGCGCAGCTTGGGGCATCGCGATGCGATTGCTCGTGACTCTGTCATGTGCACACTTTGACGTATGATCGAGCCCGCCCTAGACCCCGACTAAGTGATCGGGCTAGAGTAAGTCTATGTAAGGGTTATAATACAATCGATAGTATGGTTGAGGCAACTTTGTCTATGAGTATGGGAGTTCACCACCCATATCATTTAGACTTGTGTGCGGACGATGAGGACCCATTTCAGTTGATCATCCGGCCTGGATGGGATGCCCCTCACGTTCGATGCTTTCCGAGAACGTTCTGTGCTTGGCCTTGTCTTCTTAGACAAGTGGGTACGGTTCTTGGCTCTCCATATGATTGTGTTGTAGCGAGTCTTGCATACGCTAACCCCGGGTCCCGACAGACTTGGTATCAGAGCAGGACTGACTGTAAGATTATCAGCCTTGGCCGAAGTCGAGTCTAGCCTTCTATAAGTTATATAGTTACTCTGGGTATATAAGGGAACAACATAAGGCTTCTTTTTTCTCCTTACCCTCATCGTTCTGTGTTCTGAGTCACCCTCATCTTGTTCTACGGGAAGATAGGACTAGGCTCATCTATGTCTTACTAGAACATCTCGTTGTTTGCTTCCTTGTAGCCGTAGGAAAGTTGTGTTCGGTTTGCTAGAGTAGTTGTTCTTCCTGATTCCTTACATCGTATGTAAGTGCTGTTTCTCTGTTGTAAGAAAGTTGTTTTCTCTTGCAATTACAGCCGTTATGCTGCCGGATTTATTCCGTGTCTCGATGAATCATTGCCTTCGCATCATTATCTTTTCCGCCTAAATCATATCCTTTTATCCTTGCCTCCATCGTACAACCTTTTCTGATTGTTGATTTTTATCACACAGGATGTCAGGTGGAATTCGTAGTGTTGTTCTTCGGAATCGAGACCATGATCGGAATCAAAATGATGATGAACCTCCACCACCGCCTTCTGCGGAGGTAATCATGATGGAAGCTGAGCGGAATAGACGTGATCAAACACGCCTTCTGGAGCTCATCGAGCAGAATACCGCCCACCCTCGTAATGTGGTGGTCAACATTCAGGACTTCATCCTCCTCAAGCCACCGGTATTCCGATATTCTTCTAAGCCCCTCGAAGCTGATGATTGGCTCCGTTCCATCGAGCGTAAGCTTGATACAACACATGTTCCTCCCAATGACCGAGTTATTTTCGCGGTAAACTTCTTGGAAGGTGCTGCTCTTAAGGGGTGGGAGAACTATGTTGCAATGCAGCCAGATGGTCACGTAGTGACTTGGCAGGAGTTATGTGTTGCCTTTCGAGGGTACCACATTCTGGATGAGTTGATGGAGCGCAAGAAGGAAGAGTTCTGCAATCTGATTCAAGGAGAGATGTCCATTCATGAGTATGTGAGGGAGTTCAACCGTCTTGCTCGTTATGCCCAAGATGAGATCACCATCGATGCCAGAAAGCAGGCAAGGTTCCGCAAGGGACTTAGCCCAATCCTTCGTCATGATCTCAACCTCCTTGAGTTTGCCACCTTTGAGGACTTAGTCAACAGATCCTTCAGAGCTGAGCATGGCAATGAAGTTTTCGAGAAGTCTCGCAAGCATGCTCTTGAGCTTGCCCCTTCTTTCAGTTCACGCCCTCAGAAGCGCATGATATGGATTCCTAATAGTTTGTTCCACCAAAACAACCCACCGAGGCCATCCCTTGTGCCGCTTCGTCCACCAGCTCCACCAAACAACCCAGCTCCCCGCACTATCTTTGGAGCATGTTTCAGATGTGGCCAGCCTGGTCACTATTCTTATGAGTACCCCATAAATTAGAATGCTCCACCCCATGCCAAAGGGAACCCCAATGTTCGTGCCAAGCCACCCCCGAAGGTTTCCACCGCCAAGCCTTCCACTTCCGCAAATTTTGGACATGTGAACCAAATCTCAGCTGAGGAAACTGATAGTACTTCTGACGTCATTCTTGGTACGCTCCCAGTCAATCATGTTCCCACTTTTGTCCTTTTTGATCCAGGAGCATCTCACTCATTCATGTCGGAGAGTTATGCACTTCGGCATGAGATATCCTTTGATGAAATGTTCACCCCAATGATTATTCAAACTTCTAGTTCCAAGTGGCAAACTAATAGAGCAAGCCATGGTAATCAAATTGCAATTGAGGGTTTAGTATTCCTTGCTTCACTCATAGACCTCAAGTCTTCAGACATTGATGTCATCCTTGTTATGGATTGGTTATCAAGACAAAATGCTTTTCTTGATTGTAAAGTCAAGTCAGTTAGACTTACACATCCTTCAGGCCAGAAAATAGATTACTCCTCACCAAGAACAAGAACCCAGATGCATTCTTTGAATGTGCTTCCCCTTCCCGACCTTGAAGATGTTCCGGTGGTTCGTGACTTCCCGGATGTCTTTCCTGAAGAGCTGTCGGGCATGCCACCCGACAGATGTGTAGAATTCATAGTGGATCTTATTCCAGGAACCGCACCAATTTCCAGACACCCATACAAAATGGCCCCACGTGAGTTAGCTGAGCTTAAAATCCAACTTGAAGCTTTGTTGGCAAAAGGCTTCATCCGCCCTAGCTCATCGCCATGGGGTTGCCCCGTTCTTTTCGTAACGAAGAAAGATGGAACAGAAAGGATGTGCGTAGACTATCGCCCGCTAAATCTAGCGACGATAAATAACAAGTACCCACTTCCCAGGATCAATGATCTTTATGATCAACTTGCTGGATCCTCTGTCTTCTCCAAGATGGATGTGAGATTAGGTTATCATCAAATCAAAATCCGAAACAAGGATATTCCAAAAATGGCTTTTACTACTCGTTATGGTCTTTACGAGTACACCGTCATGTCCTTTGGTTTAACCAATGCCCCCGCCACTTTCTCGCGCATGATGAATTCGATCTTCATGGAGTACCTAGATAAATTTGTTGTAGTTTATCTTGATGACATTCTCATCTACTCGAAGAACGAAGAAGAACATGCCGAACATCTTAGGCTCGTATTGATGAAACTTAGAGAGCACCGCCTTTATGCCAAGTTCTCCAAGTGTGAATTTTGGCTACCAGAAGTGACCTACTTAGGCCACGTGATTTCTGCAAAAGGCATTACTGTGAATCCCGAGAGAGTTCAGGCCGTACTTGACTGGACTCCACCTGAATCGGTTAAGCAAGTGTAACACCCTCAGAATCAGTAACAGTAATCACTACAGTGATTCCACTATTAGTGATCATTACTCTTGATGATCAAGCCATGATCACCTTTGATCATAGCTCTGTCAGATTTCAACCCTGATAAAACTTAAAAATTGTGTGGACTATTGAATTTCTCCAAGAATTTATGGGTGATTGATAACCATCATGCAAAAACTTAAACCAAGTTAACTCCTAGCCATTTGAATAATCACAAGTCAATGATAATTATGAACCCAATGTTGTGGGGTTATCAAATTGTTTTATAAATTAAAATAAAATGGAAATCTTAGATAAACCACAATGATGAAACCTATTAATGGGATGCCTAGCAATCATTAAGCCATGTTACTATGGTACTGGTTATTTTAATTAAAATGATTTATTAATATTAAGGAATAAAACCAGAAGCTCAGAGATTATTAAATGGCTATAGTAAATTAAATAAACAAGTGGGAATTTTAAATGAACTAAAATTTGTGAAAGCAATTTTGTAAAATGCCTAATAATCAATAGGTCATATTAAAAATGAATTGGGGATTTATCAAAATGTTTTAATATTGTAAATAAATAAAAACAAAAGAAAAACAGTAGCATTTGACCCCTTTTAAATAAAACAAAAATGCAATTGATTTTATATGTCCATCAAAATTTTTGAAGCACTGTTATATCTTGTAAAAATAATATTACAGTTTGTTTCATGTGTTGCAAAATTCAATAGATGGTCAAACAAAATGTAAACATAATTGGCAAGGTAACATAACAGAAAAATTGGCAAAACACTAAATCTCGCACGAGGCATTTTCTCTCTGGCCCAGCCCGTTCCCCCTCTCCTTCCTCCAATGCACTGCTCCCCTGACACCATGTCGACCGAGGCCACCAGCTCGTCACGGTCGAACTCTCTCCCCTCCTCGCGTCGCTACAGGATTCGTAGAGGATAAGAACGAATCCCGTGCTGCCGTGGCCAGCCCCAAGATCTTTTCCCCTCGCTCGTTTTCTCTCTGCCACCTCGCTTGTAGCTCCCCGTCACCGCGCCTCGCCATTGCCGCGGTCAACGGCCACCTCCGGCCCGGCCGTCGTGTCCTGGATATGCCCCATCATCGTCCTCATCGTCTCAAGCAAAGAACCGCGCCCGGGCCGCACCACAGCCGCCGCCCCAAGCATGCATCCCCGCCACGGCCACCGCGACCTGCCGCTCGATTCGCCACTGCCACGGCGCCCCAGCCACCCCGAGCTCCCCTGCCGCCTCCCAGTGAGCTTGCCCATCTTCCCCATCCTTCTGCGCTCCTTTTCATTCACGGAATCGCCATTCTCGTTCGTGCGTACTCCGGCCGCCGCCGTACTCACCACAGCCGCGCTCCCCGCGTCCAGCCCCGGCCCTGAGGGGGGGCGAGAGGGGCGGCCGCCCCGGTCCCCCAGATCCATGGGGGCCCCATCCTAAGTATGCGTAAGGTATTCTTCTACTCTGAACGAAGGAGCCATTAGAGTACTCCTGAAGCTGTTCTACGTTTCCGTGAGGAAGAAGAGATCGAAGCGTTCAATTCTATAGCGAACTGGGCTTGGGCCTTTGCACTAGTATGGTGTTCTCTCTAGAAAACAAATAGATAGTGGTTGGGCCACAACAGGTTATGGAAGTGAGGGCATCGGTTTAGCTGTAACGATCGATTTTCTTTTTCAAATATAGTGTTGCGATCAAGTGAGCAATATTGTGTGCACTTGGCTTGCAGCCCTGCAATATAATCCTTTTTTAGGGTAGCAGTGCATCATAGTTCTAGCAAACTAATACAGTACCTAAAGAAACTAGGGAAAAACCCTAGCAACTAGGCGTAGTAGAAATCCTATCTGAACCAATTCATATATATTTTCTAAAGGTTGATTCCTTGTTATAGATCGGTAGTGCCCTACCAAATTTATTTGGGGGTAGGTCTTGCTTTAATCTTAATGTGATCATGTAAGATAATCATTATTTTTTTGTGATATCACTCTCTTCATGCTATCGGTTTCGCCTACGAGAAAAAAAAATCAATCCTTCTTATTCCAAATGCACCATCACCCCTCCTTCCCCCATGTCATACCACAACAACACTATTCTGGAAAGGTATATATTTTATGATCGTTGTCGACACCAATATTACTGAATTGTTCTAGACATATTGAAAATTTAAGGCCCAATATTATAGTTTCGCTCCGGGCCCCCGAAAACTCAGGACCGGCCCTGCCCGCGTCGCGTGCGCCCATGTGGCCCCGAGCACTGTGCTGCTGCGTGCCTCTCCCGCGTGAGAGCCCTGCCTCTCTTGGCCGCGGCCGCCGCTGCCCGTGGCTTCTCCTGGCCATGGACGCCGAGCTCCCTGCTCCCGTGGGTGGTGTGTTGTGTGTGTGTGCCATGGCCGAGGCCAAGGCCGTGGGTGTCTTGCATGTACGTGTGGGTGTGGTGTGTGTGGGCGTGTTGCCCAGCCAGCCGCGGGCTGGCTCCGGCCACCGGCCGTGTCGAGCACATGCGCATGCCCGCCCATGGCTGCTGCAATTTGCTGCTGTCTATAGCTGCTACGGCTGCTTGCTGCTGCTGTATGCAACCACTGGTGCTATCTGCTGCTAACTGAAGCTGCTGCTTGTTCTCTGAAATTGCTATGTGCTGAAAACTGCTGCTGTACACTACCTTTATAGACAAAAAAACAGCAGCAGATGAATTGCAAAGTGAATAAAAATAATATAGGTAGTTAGTACACTTAACAAGCTTCACTTTGTTTCATTGGACCAATTCCAAATGATGCATCGATTAATTCGTAGGAAAATGGCAAATATGCAAAAATCTATAATGAGCTAGTAGAATTAAGCATGATGCCATATGTGCAAATAAAGAGTTCGCAAATAACTTCCTAAGTTCCTGGAATTCGCAAATAGGTCCTCTACCATTAATTAGAATTTACATTAAATAGATCTGTTAAATAAATAATCTATGACATGTGGGCCCATCTGCTTTTTAATTAAATAAAAAGTTTTGTTTCTGTCTCAGTGTATGACATGTAGGCCCCACTGTCATTTAAATTAATTTAAATTGAATTATTAAAATGTGAGGCTGACATGTGGGACCCATTGGTCAGTAGGTCCCACTTGTCAGTGTTGACTGGTCAACTAGTACTGTTCTGGATAATGTCTATTTAATATTAAAATAAATTTGGAAATTCTTGGAAAATGATTAAAACTTGGAAAATCAATATCTTTTAAACCGTAAATCAGATGAAAAAACTTTATACATGAAAATTGATCAGAAAAATATAACGAATACGAATACGCTATCCGTATGTCTACCACCCCCCTCTAACGTACCGAACATCGACATTCCCCCCCTTCGGGCCGTCTGTCGATAATTCCCGGTACCGATATACGTTGCCCGGATGTAAAACTTTTGTATACGAAAGTTGTTCGGAATAGATCAACTAACCCAGATACACCACCCACACATGTGTCGGATGTCCACGACACCTCCGGCATGGTACCTTCCCCCTCCGGACACCCTGTCCGGTAATCACCCGGAGCCGGTATTTCATCCCCGATAAATTCCCGCTCCGACTAAAATACTTAACACTACGTTAGAGCCCCGTTACTTTATATCTGCTATATCATAAAATTGTATTTCTATTATTGATGTGTATTTATTGTTTCTCCCCCCTTTATTCTACGATAGACCCCGTTGCTGCCGCTGATGACACCATCGAGTACGACTACTTCGTCGACGACCCTGCCTCTACTGCCGAGCTTCCAGGCAAGCAGAGCCATTCTCTTCCCCAGATATCGCCTATCTTTCCGTACATTTCTTGCACTAGGCATTGTTACTGCTGCTGCTACGATTACATTCCTATTCAATTGCATAGCCTGTTTTTGTAGCCCCTGGATGTACCTTCCTTTAATCCTATGCTGCCTATTATTACTTATGCATTATTCAGCAGTAAACCCTGCGCATTGTTAGTAAGGTTTAGAATAGCGGGCCGTGATCACTCTGGGAGTGATCGCGGGAATGATATATTACAACTGCAACAGGTACGGATCAATGCAGACGCCCTAGGGAACCTACAACGGCGAGACTCTGCCGAGTCGCTTCGAGTTTGACTTACGAGTGGAATGGACTCGTATTTCACTCTCGTCGGCTCAGTAGCGTAGCATCACCGGGATGATACGAGGTTTACCTCTTTAGTTCATTCTACTGATGTCTCTGTCAATCTTTTTAAGTGTGCCATCGAGGGTGATACTCCTGGTTTCACTTAATGGTAGGAACTCGAACCAACTGGTGTCCTTAAAGGTAAGAAGTCGGGTGACCCAACGGTGCCCGCGAGTGGTGTTGCGACGGGATGACAGGGAGGGTACGACCAGTGTACCGGTGTGCTTGGCCCCTGATCGTTGGCCGCGAGAGTTACCAAACCACGAAAGTCGAACTCCTCAAGGAGCACACGCGAGACAAGGTAAGGAGACGGTTCACCTTGTTGGTAACTGCAGTGACTTGGTGGGACGACAGGGCAGGCATCGATGTACTGGTGGTCCTGGCTGCTGTCGTTGTCCGCGGGTCGGTTAAGTCGAGGCAACAATAACGGTTGTCACGCAGGTTAATAAAATGCTAAATGGTTCAGTGAATGTCTTGAGTTGGCTATATGCCATGTACGCACTACCTACCCGTGGGAATTACAAGTTATGGGCTCCTCTGCTTCGTAGTGTCGTCCGAGGACTCTTCAGACGTCAGCAGTACCGCGGCCTGCGCCGGGAAGTGGTGCTGTCTTATTTACCGCGGCAGTGTGATTTGTATTTGCTTTGATTTAACTTCACCGGCCAGCCTCGCACCGTGCAGGAGTACGTCGGGGTTAGGGTCCAAAGCCCCGCGTACATAGGATATAGTCCTGCGGATGACCTCTCTGTTGAGTTTGAAAGATGGGCTATGAAGTGTCGGATAGCCTCGGTGGAGCGTTCCCTAACAAGGTTCCCGCCACCCTGGAGATCCGTGCGTGTAGCGTAACACAAGTGCACCCCTGCAGGGAAGATTCATCTATTCGAATAGCCGTGTCCACGGTAACAGGACGCTTTATGCTGAAGCTGGATCTTACCACTACAAACTATTATTATTAAACTGTATGGTTCCGGGTTTTTCTTCCTCGCGGGGATGTCGAGGAGGTGAACTCGGAGGCATTGTTAATTATTACAACTTATTATTATACAATGCTGCAGCAACTTCTGCTGCATTGTTACTTTATGTTTTATATAAACTGTTGGCTGATTCTTACCTCATGCTGCAAGACATCGTCGGAAGATGCTAGTCTTTGATAGGCCTAGCTTCTTACCCTTGCTCTGGATTTCTATCTTTCAGTCCACTATATACAGCCTCTTCTTTCCGTTGATACAATGCATAATGCTTAGTAGCGGACGTAAGACTCGCGGGTATACTAGATACTCACCTGCTTTATTTCCTTTACTGTTTTGCCTGATCGGCCGCTGCAGTCGACGTTGGAGTCCAGGAGTAGGAGATCCCCGATGTCGACCACCGCAACGTGAAGATCCCCGATGCCTTCTACGACGTCGAGTTCCCCATTGACCAGGAGTAGCTTGGAGGTTCCCAGGCAGGAGGCCTCGCCTTTTCGATCGTTGTTGACATTTGTGCTAGCCTTCTTAAGGCAACCTTGTATCCTTTTGTCTGTACTCAGATACTATTGCTTCCGCTGACTTTGTGCTCTCGAGCTGTTGTATTCGAGCCCTCGTGGCCCCTGAATTTTATTAAACAGCTTGTATTATTTTATTTGTAGAGTTGTGTTGTGATATCTCACCGTGAGTCCCTATCTCGATCGTGTACCTTGCGTGTATGATTACTGTATATGGCCTGATTTTGGGGGCGTCACAAGTTGGTATCAGAGCCGACTGCCTGTAGGACACCCCCTTCCAACTCCCGTGTCGAAGTCGAGTCTAGTATTTGCAGAACTACTTGCTAACTTAATGTTTGGCTTACGGGCCCACATCGATGTCACTACGTGTGATATCTTTGGTATTAGGATCCTTTTCTCTGTACCTTTACTCTTGGATTCTACTCTCTTATCCTTTCGGGGAAATTTTCTAACTCTAACATTAGGATCTCGTGGTCACATCTACCCGGAGATCCCTTCACCCAAGATGATCGCTTGCTTCACCTGAAGATTCCGACGATATTCTCTGATAAATTCTCGAGAACCTACATGTTTATCGCCATTGCAATCCCCCACCACCGTTAAGTCTATATGGATAATACCATACACCTCCCCGATCTGGAAGTCATAATTCCTTTGTACTTAAGCATCTGATTATTCTGATGCTTCTATCACCCGATGCCTTTGCATTCTTTCTCCTTCTGGTTGAGTGCCGATACTCACATCAGATTCTTTGCGAACCACCCGACCTTTGGTGGATTATTATCCGACTAAGCTTACGTGGCTTCTTCCATGTGTCGATTGGATTCATTGTGTGAAATACCATCCTTGCCCCTCGATGCTTTGTGTTATCATCGACAACCCCCTTGACTCTCAGCCAATACAACTTGGTCGTGTACATCGTGCTCTGCTTTCCCTTGGGAAAGATATACACCTGATACTTGTGTATCACCACATTTTCCTTTCCATTGGTCTGTTTCACCTTTCTTGTAATGTATCTTATCTAAGAAGTGAAATTCCCTGCTTATGTAAACACTTTGGTGTGCTACCTTGTCAGTACAACCAGTTACGATTGTTGATGACTTTTCGGTGACCACCATGGACGAGAACTTTGCCAATTGGTCCGCCTCGTCTTAACGAGCAGGAAAATGGTTCTCTTCGTCCCTCGTCCTTGGCACTGATGATGTTGCCGACATAGTTGACAAATTGTTCTCTGAAAAACCTTGCATCGTGCTCGCATGGAATGTCGCCACCCTTCTTACCTTCTGTGGGCCCATAACCCACAGTTCCACAGGACCGAAACCTGACTCTTGTCATCAACCTTGTGATATTCCGTCCGATATCAGACTTAGTGATTGTGTCTGATGATCGGGGCCCCTTTCCCATCTTCCGTCATCGGCATCGAATACGTGCCTATCCGCTTAAAACTTCTCACGATGTACTTCCCTGAGCTTAAAGTCGGAAGGACTTTGAACCCCATACCCTTGAGCAACCCCATTTGATTAACCTTGTATCGATCCTACCCCCTTAAGCCTTACCTCTTACCCTGTTCGTAAGTGCGATGAAGCCCCCGAAGGAAGGATAAAAACTCATCGAGAAGCACCGATGCAATACAGTGAAGACATCAACGTGAAGGATTAACTCCTTCGATACAGACAACAAGCACCAGAAGAATTGTTAGAATAAGAAACCGAAACCTTACCCCTTACACTACTTTTAATTCTCGGGACGAGAATTCTTTGTAGTGGTGGAGATTTGTAACACCCTTAGAATCAGTAACAGTAATCACTACAGTGATTCCACTGTTAGTGATCATTACTGTTGATGATCAAGCCATGATCACCTTTGATCATAGCTCTGTCAGATTTCAACCCTGATAAAATTTACAAATTGTGTGGACTATTGAATTGCTCCAAGAATTTATGGGTGATTGATATCCATCATGCAAAAACTTAAACCAAGTTAACTCCTAGCCATTGGAATAATCACAAGTCAATGATAATTATGAACCCAATGTTGTGGGGTTATCAAATTGTTTTATAAATTAAAATAAAATGGAAATCTTAGATAAACCACAATGATGAAACCTATTAATGGGATGCCTAACAATCATTAAGCCATGTTACAATGGTACTGGTTATTTTAATTAAAATGATTTATTAATATTAAGGAATAAAACCAGAAGCTTAGGGATTATTAAATGGCTATAGTAAATTAAATAAACAAGTGGGAATTTTAAATGAACTAAAAATTGTGAAAGCAATTTTGTAAAATGCCTAATAATCAATAGGTCATATTAAAATTGAATTGGGGATTTATCAAAATGTTTTAATATTGTAAATAAATAAAAACAATAGAAAAACAGTTGCATTTGACCCCTTTTAAATAAAACAAAAATGCAATTGATTTTATATGTCCATCAAACTTTTTGTAGCACTGTTATAACTTGTAAAAATAATATTACAGTTTGTTTCATGTGTTGCAAAATTCAATAGATGGTCAAACAAAATGTAAACATAATTGGAAAGGTAACATAAAAGAAAAATTGGCAAAACGCTAAATCTCACACGAGGCATTTTCTCTCTGGCCCAGCCCGTTCCCCCTCTCCTTCTTCCTCCAATGCACTGCTCCCCTGACACCTTGTCGACCGAGGCCACCAGCTCGTCGCGGTCGAACTCTCTCCCCTCCTCGCGTCGCTACCGGATTCGTAGAGGATAAGAACGAATCCCGTGCTGCCGTGGCCAGCCCCAAGATCTTTTCCCCTCGCTCGTTTTCTCTCTGCCACCTCGCCCGTAGCTCCCCGTCACCGCGCCTCGCCATTGCCGCGGCCGATGGCCACCTCCGGCCCGGCTGTCGTGTCCTGGATATGCCCCATCATCGTCCTCATCGTCTCAAGCAAAGAACCGCGCTCGGGCCGCACCACAGCCGCCGCCCCAAGCATGCATCCCCGCCCCGGCCACCGCGACCTGCCGCTCGATTCGCCGCTGCCACGGCGCCCCAGCCACCCCGAGCTCCCCTGCCGCCTCCCAGTGAGCTTGCCCATCTTTCCCATCCTTCCGCGCTCCTTTTCATTCACGGAATCGCCATTCTCGTTCGTGCGTACTCCGGCCGCCGCCGTACTCACCACAGCCGCGCTCCCCGCGTCGCGTGCGCCCATGTGGCCTCGAGCGCTGTGCTGCTGCGTGCCTCTCCCGCGTGAGAGCCCTGCCTCTCTTGGCCGCGGCCGCCGCTGCCTGTGTCTTCTCCTGGCCATGGACGCCGGAGCTCCCTGCTCCCATGGGTGGTGTGTTGTGTGTGTGTGCCATGGCCAAGGCCAAGGCCGTGGGTGTCTTGCATGTACGTGTGGGTGTGGTGTGTGTGGGCGTGTTGCCCAGCCAGCCGCGGGCTGGCTCCGGCCACCGGCCGTGTCGAGCACATGCGCATGCCCGCCCATGGCTGCTGCAATTTGCTGCTGTCTATAGCTGCTGCGGCTGCTTGCTGCTGTTGTATGCAACCACTGGTGCTATCTGCTGCTAACTGAAGCTGCTGCTTGTTCTCTGAAATTGCTAAGTGTTGAAAACTGTTGCTGTACACTACCTTTATAGACAAAAAAACAGCAGCAGATGAATTGCAATGTGAATAAAAGTAATATAGGTAGTTAGTACACTTAACAAGCTTCACTTTGTTTCATTGGACCAATTCCAAATGATGCCATGATTAATTCGTAGGAAAATGGCAAATATGCAAAAATCTATAATGAGCTAGTAGAATTAAGCATGATGCCATATGTGCAAATAAAGAGTTTGCAAATAACTTCCTAAGTTCCTGGAATTCGCAAATAGGTCCTCTACCATTAATTAGAATTTACATTAAATAAATCTGTTAAATAAATAATCTATGACATGTGGGCCCATCTGCTTTTTAATTAAATAAAAAGATTTGTTTCTGTCTCAGTGTATGACATGTAGGCCCCACTGTCATTGAAATTAATTTAAATTGAATTATTAAAATGTGAGGCTGACATGTGGGACCCACTGGTCAGTAGGTCCCACTTATCAGTGTTGACTGGTCAACTAGTAGTGTTCTAGATAATGTCTATTTAATATTAAAATAAATTCAGAAATTCTTTTAAAATGATTAAAACTTGGAAAATCAATATCTTTTAAACCGTAAATCAGATGAAAAAACTTTATACATGAAAATTGATCAGAAAAATATAACGAATACGAATACGCTATCCGTATGTGTACCACCCCCCTCTAACGTATCGAACATCGACATTCCCCCCTTCGGGCCGTCCGTCGATAATTCCCGGTACCGATATACGTTGCCCGGATGTAAAACTTTTGTATACTTAACACTGTGTTAGAGCCCCGTTACTTTATATCTGCTATGTCATACAATTGTATTGCTATTATTGATGTGTATTTATTGTTTCTCCCCCCCCTTTATTCTACGATAGACCCCGTTGCTGCCGCTGATGACACCATCGAGTATGACTACTTCGTCGACGACCCTGCCTCTACTGCCGAGCTTCCAGGCAAGCAGAGCCATTCTCTTCCCCAGATATCGCCTATCTTTCCGTACATTTCTTGCACTAGGCATTGTTACTGCTGCTGCTACGATTACATTCCTATTCAATTGCATAGCCTGTTTTTGTAGCCCCTTGATGTACCTTCCTTTAGTCCTATGCTGCCTATTATTACTTATGCATTATTCAGCAGTAAACCCTGCGCATTGTTAGTGAGGT
This sequence comes from Bromus sterilis, assembly GCA_950022295.1. Classification (NCBI taxonomy): domain Eukaryota; kingdom Viridiplantae; phylum Streptophyta; class Magnoliopsida; order Poales; family Poaceae; genus Bromus; species Bromus sterilis. Next base: position 147,502,529 of record OX465596.1, on the reverse strand, counting down.
TTAGAATAGCGGGCCGTGATCACTCTGGGAGTGATCGCGGGAACGATATATTACAACTGCAACAGGTACGGATCAATGCAGACGCCCTAGGGAACCTACAATGGCGAGACTCTGCCGAGTCGCTTCGAGTTTGACTTACGAGTGGAATGGACTCGTATTTCACTCTCGTCGGCTCAGTAGCGTAGCATCACCGGGATGATACGAGGTTTACCTCTTTAGTTCATTCCGCTGATGTCTCTCTCAATCTTTTTAAGTGTGCCATCGAGGGTGATACCTCCTGGTTTCACTTAATGGTAGGAACTCGAACCAACTGGTGTCCTTAAAGGTAAGAAGTCGGGTGACCCAACGGTGCCCGCGAGTGGTATTGCGACGGGACGACAGGGAGGGTACGACCAGTGTACCGGTGTGCTTGGCCCCTGATCGTTGGCCGCAAGAGTTACGAAACCACGAAAGTCGAACTCCTCCAGGAGCACACGCGAGACAAGGTAAGGAGACGGTTCACCTTGTTGGTAACCGCAGTGACTTGGTGGGACGACAGGGCAGGCATCGATGTACTGGTGGTCCTGGCTGCTGTCGTTGTCCGCGGGTCGGTTAATTCGAGGCAACGATAACGGTTATCACGCAGGTTAATAAAATGCTAAATGGTTTAGTGAATGTCTTGAGTTGGCTATATGCCATGTACGCACTACCTACCCGTGGGAATTACGAGTTATGGGCTCCTCTGCTTCGTAGTGTCGTCCGAGGACTCTTCAGACGTCAGCAGTACCGCGGCCTGCGCCGGGAAGTGGTGTTGTCTTATTTTCCATGGCAGTGTGATTTGTATTTGCTTTGATTTAACTTCACCGGCCAGCCTCGCACCATGCAGGAGTACGTCGGGGTTAGGGTCCAAAGCCCCGCGTACATAGGATATAGTCCGGCGGATGACCTCTCTGTTGAGTTTGAAAGATGGGCTATGAAGTGTCGGATAGCCTCGGTGGAGCGTTCCCTAACAAGGTTCCCGCCACCCTGGATATCCGTGCGTGTAGCATAACACAAGTGCACCCCTGCAGGGAAGATTAATCTATTCGAATAGCCGTGTCCACGGTAACAGGATGCTTTATGCTGAAGCTGGATCTTACCACTACAAACTATTATTATTAAACTGTATGGTTCCGGGTTTTTCTTCCTCGCGGGGATGTCGAGGAGGTGAACTCGGAGGCATTGTTAATTATTACAACTTATTATTATACAATGCTGCAGCAACTTTTGCTGCATTGTTACTTTATGTTTTATATAAACTGTTGGCTGATTCTTACCTCATGCTGCAAGACATCGTTGGAAGATGCTAGTCTTCGATAGGCCTAGCTTCTTACCCTTGCTCTGGATTTCTATCTTTCAGTCCACTATATACAACCTCTTCTTTCCGTTGATACAATACATAATGCTTAGTAGCGGACGTAAGACTCGCGGGTATACTAGATACTCACCTGCTTTATTTCCTTTACTGTTTTGCCTGATTGGCCGCTGCAGTCGACGTTGGAGTCCAGGAGTAGGAGATCCCCGATGTCGACCACCGCAACGTGAAGATCCCCGATGCCTTCTACGACGTCGAGTTCCCCGTTGACCAGGAGTAGCTTGGAGGTTCCCAGGCAGGAGGCCTCGCCTTTTCGATCGTTGTTGATATTTGTGCTAGCCTTCTTAAGGCAACCTTGTATCCTTGTGTCTGTACACAGATACTATTGCTTCCGCTGACTTTGTGCTCTTGAGCTGTTGTATTCGAGCCCTCGTGGCCCCTGGCTTGTAATAAACAACTTGTATTATTTTATTTGTAGAGTTGTGTTGTGATATTTCACCGTGAGTCCCTAATCTCGATCGTGTACCTTGCGTGTATGATTACTCTACACGGCCTGATTTTGGGGGCATCACAGCAAGTTAGGAGTTTTCTTGGCCTAGCTAGCTATTGTCGCCGCTTCGTTGAGAACTTATCCAAAGTTGCAAAGCCTCTAACTGAAATCCTCAAGAAAGATAAGAAATTCCAATGGACTCCCAAGTGCGAGGAGAGCTTTCAAGAGCTAAAAAGAAGATTGACTTCTGCACCCGTACTTGCGCCTCCAGACACCAAAAAGGATTTCGAGATCTTTTGTGACACCTCACGACAAGCGTTAGGATGCATACTTATGCAAGATAGACATGTGGTAGCTTATGCTTCACACCAGTTGCGTCCAAATGAAGAGAACTATCCTACCCATGATCTTGAACTCGCTGTCGTAGTTCATGCCCTGACAACTTGGCGACATTACCTCCTTGGTAATCGTTGCGAGATCTATTCCGACCACCAAAGAGAAAATACGCTGGATTGAGTTGATAAAAGATTATGACTTAGGAATTTCTTACACCCCAGGCAAAGCCAATGTCATGGCTGATGCACTTAGTCGTAAGTCGTATTGTAACAACCTCATGTTACAACAGTGTCAACCACTTCTTCATGAGGAATTTAGCAAGCTCAATCTTGAGATTGTTCCTCATGGTTATCTTTCTACCTTGGTGGCAAAACCAACCCTTGAGGATAAAATCATAGCCGCCCAGAAACGTGATAGTGGTATTCGAGAGATCAAGAAGAACATTGCTAGCGGAGTTGCTAAATGTTTCTCCATAAATGATCAAGGTGTCGTTTTCTTTGGCACTCGATTGGTTGTACCACGAAAAAACAATCTTAGGAGGTTAATTCTTAAGGAGGCTCATGATACACCCCTTTCGATTCATCCTGGTAGCACAAAGATGTACCGAGACCTACGCCAGAGATTTTGGTGGACTAGGATGAAGCGACAAATTGCTCAGTACATTGCTGAATGTGATGTTTGTCGTCGCATTAAGGCCGAACACCAAAGACCTTCTCGCAATCTTCAACCTTTGCCTATTCCAGAGTGGAAATGGGACAAAGTCAGTATGGATTTCATCACTGGCTTTCCAAAAACCCAGAAAGGAAATGATGCCATCTTCATTGTCGTTGATAGACTTTCCAAAGTTGCTCACTTCCTTCCCATTCGCGATTTTATAATTGCTAGACAGTTAGCGGACTTGTATGTCTCTAGAATTGTGTCTCTTCATGGTGTTCCTTTGGAAATCAATTCTGATCGTGGTAGCCTTTTCACCTCTAGATTTTTGGGAAGCTTTCAGAATGCTATGGGAACTCATCTCTCCTTTAGTTCAACTTTCCATCCTCAGTCTAGTGGTTAAGTCGAAAGGGTTAACCAAATTATGGAAGACATTCTCAGAGCCTGTGTTATCTCATTCGGAAAGAACTGGGAGAAATCTCTTCCATTCGCCGAGTTTTCTTATAATAATAGCTTCCAATCTAGTCTGAACATGGCTCCTTTTGAACTCCTCTATGGACGAAGATGTCGAACACCCTTAAACTGGTCAGAAACCGGTGAAAGACAATTCTTTGGACCGTATATGATCATGGAAGTAGAAGAGCAAGTTCGCATTGTTCGTGATCAATTGAAAGCAGCCCAGTCTCGTCAGAAAAGCTACTATGATCGTCCTCATAGGCAAGAAAGCTACAATCTGGATGAGAAGTCTTACCTTCGGGTTACTCCTCTGAAGGGAACCCATCGATTCGGTACCAAAGGCAAGTTAGCCCCACGTTACATTGGACCTTTCTGCATTCTTGCTAAACGTGGAGAAGTTGCCTACCAACTTGAACTACCCCCGCACCTTTCCCGAGTACATGATGTATTCCATGTGTCACAACTCAGGCGTTGCTTCAAGGACCCCATCCGCGAAGTCGGCCATGAAACGCTTGATCTCCAAGATGACCTTTCTTATCGAGAGTACCCTGTTCGTATTCTTGATTCAGCAGAGCGTGTCACCCATCGTCAGAAGATCAAGTTCCTCATAGTGTAATGGTCACACCACTCCGTGAAAGAAGCTACATGGGAAAGAGAAGACCGTCTCAGTGCCGAGTACCCCTCCTTCCTCCCGCAGACTTCTGAATCTCGGGACGAGATTATTTTGAGTGGGGGCGAGTTGTCAGAACCCTTTGTTAGGTATGTGCTAGGGTTAGCAAGTCACTTTGCAACATGATAAAAATTTCAAAAGAAATTGAAATGGGAGAGAAAAACCCCCCAGATGAATTTAATTCAAATGGCCAGAATAAAAGTTGCTCCAAAAATTCCTTTTGCATTTTTGAAAAGTCACATAAATGAGTGTGATCACATATAAAGTGATTTGGATCCAATCCCATGCTCATGGATTTTTCAAATATTCAAACAGGAGCATGGAATTAAATTTAAAACCCTATTTGAATTAAAGTTCAAATTATTTGAATTTTAAAAATGTCCAAACTTTATAAGTGGCTAGCTATATTTATTTTGAGGCCATATAAAAATTTGGGGCATTAAAAATGTCTAGCTATTTCTTTTAGCCAAGACAAAACAACTGTCAAAAAAGAAAACACAAAGAAAAGGGAAAAGGAAACTCACCTGGATCTGGCCCAACTTGTCACCCCGCAGCCTACTAGCCTGGCCCAGCCCGCCAAGTCCCCTGTCGTCTACCCCAAGCAGCTCGCTGTCGAGCATGCCGGGGGCAGCGACTGCCACCACGACGCCGCCGACGCGCCAGGCCTCCCCCGAGTCTATCTCCATGTCGTGGAACGTCTGGAAGACGCGCCCGTTCATTTCCCCCTCTCCAAAGCAAGTTCCCCTCCCTCCTCCGCCGAAATCGAAGACGACAGTGAAGCTCGCCGGAGTACGACGACGCCCACGCGCGGCCAACGACGACGAGAGGCTGCATGACCGTGCCCAATCGCTCCACCATCGTCTTCTCCGTCGAACTGCTCAGCTAATCGAGCAGCGAAGCTCTGGACGCGACGTAATCCTCACCACCGTGCTCCGGCCACCGCAAAATTCCGCCGTCGATTACATCGCCGTCGAGCCATCCCCGTCTCCATCGACTGCGCCATCGTGTTCATGGCGCCACGGTGAGCATTTTCCCTAACCCATCCAAGCCCCTATCGCCCTCTGTGCCATTCCGCCATGGGAGACGAGCTCCGTCGCCATCGTGGGTGACCAAACGCGTGCTTCCGTGCGCCTCCGTCTCCCCCAGCATGTCTATGACGCTCCTGGAGCCCCCAGCAGCCCAACGCACCCACGCACGCATCGCCCCTTTCCCGTTTTGCAAGCGCTGCCCAAACCCGTAGCTCCGGCCGCCGCCATGGTTGAAGTCGACGTCGTCTGGAGCCTCCCCGACGACGCCCGAGTAGCGCATGCGATGCGGCTCGTCACGGGCCATCTTCTGGTGCCCTTGGCGCAGGGATTGGTGCCGGGGAACGTGATTCCAGCGCAGCGCCGCCGCGTACAGAGCCGCCGGCCGATTAGGCCTAACCCACCCCCCTAATCCACCCCTAAGCCACAGAGAGGTGGCCCCCTGCCCCTCTAATCCCCCTGGACTAACCGGGTTAATTAACCCAGTCACTGACCTGGTGGCCCCCCCAGTCAGCACACCCCCCACATCAGCCTTACGTCATGCTGACGCAGTAAATGGTTTTCTTTTTAAAAGAAATCAGAGAAATTCCAGAAAATAGCTTGAACTTCAATAAATCATAGAAAATTCATATTAACTCCAAATTGGACAAATAATATGTCTAAAATTATCAGAAAAATACAAGGAATGTGAATATGGACTTTGCTTTCATGTTTGACCAATTTAAATTGGGTGAACAGTGGCAAACATTCATATGCATTTAATTTGAATTCAAATTTGGAGTAATTTTGCAAATGACTTTGCAACACACTAGTTTTAAATGGTTTCATCCACACATCAGAGACTTTACCTCTGTAAGGCCCGATATGCGGTACTGTTCCGGATCTAGATGTTTCCATCCAGATCCGGGGACGAAGCACATATCGGTCCCACCGCGACATATGGCAAAGTCATATGCCCCGGATTTCCAACATGATATCACTACATTACAGATATAAGGATACAACATCTCATACAATCGGCATACAACTGCCTTAATAAAATACAACAATGGAAGATATATGTCTGAGTAGAGACTACAACAAATGCCTAGTGGCAAAGAGAAAAACATCGATCCCCATAACCACACGGGTCCAGGCCCTCCGCCGGGATCCGCCTAACTAGTCGTCGTCGAGTCTCCACGTGAAATGTCGATCACCATACCTGTTGTCGATCAAGAACCCTGAAAAGAGTTTGGGGGTAGTATCATGAGTACAGAGGTACTCAACATCCAACTGTAGTGGTCATCTGACCCATCAAGGACTTCATCACTCGTCATTCTAGGACAACTAGTAGTTTACGGTAAGGATGGGGTTAGTGGTGAGGTTGCTGCCGCACTAGCATTTATGGAGTGGCTAACGATCTAGAGAGTAAGATAAGAAGCCAAGCGTTCAATGAGGAATGGCCTCCAACAAGTCTTGCTATCATCTACTTATGCAAACATAACACCTATCCTATCCTTGTCCTCCTCTTCGCATCCCGACGAAGAAGAAGCAGTCAAGGCACACACACACGTTGATCAAGTTATATTAAGATTATCTCAATTGTTGTTGTCTATGAACAAGGAGTAGGACTCAAGTCGTCCATAACCGTGGACACAACTTCTCGAAAAGATTTAACCCTGCAGGGGTGTACCAACTGCCCATTACAAGGCTCCGCACGCACGCCCATCTCTCTCAGTTGCTACCCATCACACGCAATCATTTTATGATTTAGTTCCAAGAGATCCGAACGACAGGTCCCTCTAGCTAACAACGAACAAATCCGGGTGGCCCCCGGGGAGTCGACACCCAATCCAAAAGCCGGCCACGCTCTCGGATCGAACTCTTCCGTATGAAGCAGGTCGGATAGCCTGTAACGCCCCGGCCACACCCACCGGTTCCCGACGTACGCCTGGCGGGATCTAGACTGTCCCCACAGACCAACACTAATCTTTCCTGCGCACTTTGTCCTCACTCGTGCGCACCCGGGAACAACTTCCCGGTCGGTCACCCATCCTCAAATCGCTCCAAGCCAAGCACGCTTAACTTTGGAGTTCTTTGGATCCGGGCTCCCGGAAAAGAAGGTGCACCTTGTTAATATGAGTAGTCTATCGTTCCTATTAAGCCAGGATGTCACATACACCCCCACTCAAAGGAACCGATGTCCTTATCGGCCCACAGGAACGTTCCCTCTTGGCACACGTCTGTGCGTCCAGTGCCGACACATGTACCACATGTTCGCGCACTGACCCACACACGCCCGTATAACCGCAAGGGTCGGCTCTGATACCATTTGTAATGCCCCGGCCACACCCACCGGTTCCCGGCGTACGCCTGGCGGGATCTAGACTGTCCCCACAAACCAACACTAGTCTTTCCTGTGCACTTTGTCCTCACACGTGCGCACCCGGGAACAACTTCCCGGTCGGTCACCCATCCTCAAATCGCTCCAAGCCAAGCACGCTTAACTTTGGAGTTCTTTGGATCCGGGCTCCCGGAAAAGAAGGTGCACCTTGTTGATATGAGTAGTCTATCATTCCTATTAAGCCAGAATGTCACATAGCCGGTTAATCACACATGGGAAACCGGGTCCTAGCTGATCGGGTGGACCAACAGAGAAACCATGTCTCCACTGGCCCAAGTTGTTTTAAAACAGCTGGGGGACCAACGAATCACACACAAGGTTTTCAAATGGTAAAACAGCTTGGGCCACCACTAGAAATTTTTGAAGCTAGGTAGGTAAGAAAAGGGGACCCCATAAAATCCCACACGCGGTTAGGCATGCTCAGTCTTAATACCAATACCCGGGACTCGGATCCTAGGTGACTCGAATGGAACAAACCGTCGGGGCGGGATAGCCTAGACCTTCCATCCTTCGTCGAATATAGTCAACATTATAATAATCATATCATCAACAACAATATAATAATGTGATATCCCAACCCAAGGAGTAACAAGGTAACATCGTAGCATCCTAAGCATTGCATACTAAGCAGGGGCTGAGCAACGATCAATAGTAACATAGCAGTACATGGTTTGCTGGGAGGGGACATGGCTGTATCGGTTTGAAAGAGGCTGTAAACATGTGGTAGGGTCAAACATCGAACCTAACCTAGTCTAGCATGCCAACCGCTGGTTGAAATAGAATGGATCATAAGTAATGTATAGTCCTTGCCTGTTGATAAGTCGGGTTCCGAAGGTGTAGTCGATCGCGAGCTCGCATCGTCTCCGAGAGGTACCCGCGGAAGCACACAAGATGATAAACACTGGAAATCAATCAACGAGCAAGCATCTATTACTACGAAGCAAACACGAGAAAGCATCAACAAGAAGGCAACACGAGACATCGCACCTACCGTCGAGAGCGGTTACTAACAGGTTAAGTGGAGTACTCGTCACATACGACGATACCGCACATTTAGAACGGTTCAAGTTGTTTAGCTACACAAGATGAGCAGAGGTTGTTAACATGGCATCTCACTCAAGAACGGAATAGCACACAAACATGGCAAGAGGTGAAGCATAAAATGAACTATCTATGCTAGTCAAGTTAAGTGGGGGTAAAACCAATACATGCCAACTATTGCGGACCCCACGATAATTATTGCAATTGGTACTGTTCTGTCCTAAACCATATTTTATATTTGTTATTAGCAAGCAAGAGCAGCATAAACACAATCTACACGAAGAACTAGTCAAGTTACATATAAAGAACATTTTATTTGGAGCAACGGTTAAAAAGTTATTGAATAAACAATTTATAGTGGCAAGGTTGTAATTAGCAGGTAAACAACATGTAAACAGTAAACAAAGTCAAAAATGACAACAAGCAAAATTTTAATAATCTGCAGAAAATCTAAGAAGGTTTCATATTTAACGCGTTGCGATCCGAGCTACGGTTGAAAAGTTATCGCCCTCGCAAAAATACTAGCACAAACTGCAAATTAAAAAAAAGCCTACGAAACAACAACAAAAACATTGCTTGGCCGAAACAACAGCAAAACGGGCTAAACATCGCACTATACAACGCACACGAGCGTCACATAGTAGCAGCAAGCTAACTGGGCCAAGCCCAAAAGTAAAATAGGAAAAAAGGAAAAAAGGGACGCTCACCTCGGGCCTGGCCCAACCCGCAGGGGGCTGGAGAGGCTGGCGGGCCTTGTGGCCTGGGTGGGCCGCCTGGCGGCTGGAGGCGGTTGCGGCGACTGGATCGGCCTCGATCCAGTCCTGTACAGGGCGAAGGCGGCGGCTGGCTGCCGACCGTGGTGGCGCCGGAGGCCACCAGCGAGGGGGCGATGGGCGCAGGCGACGACGGCGGGAACGGGGGTGGCAGGCGGCAGTGGTCGAGCGGCTGGCTCGAGAGGCGGCTCCGGCCCGAGCTCCTCTCGTGTTTGCCATGGCGCCTTGGCCGGAGAGGGTCCCTGCACGGGGAGAGGGAGAGAAGATGAGAGAGGAAAGGAGGAGGGAGAAGGAGGAGAGGGGAAAGAGGAAGGGGAGCTGGGGCGCGCGGCCCGGCTAGTCGGCGTGCTGGCCGGAGCAGGCGCGGCGGCGCGGGAGTTGGAGGGGCGCGGTGGTGATCCCACGGGATGGAGGACAGAGAGAGGAGGTGGGAAGCCAGGCCGCTGACGTGGCACCACCGTAGCCCTCCGATCTGCGATCTAACGGCTCCGGGAGTGTCCAGGCTAGGGTTTCGGGATTTGGGGCAAAAATAGGGGGGTGGCTGCAAATTTTGTGGCTAGGGAAACCCTAGAAATGGGTGGGAGTGTGGTGGTCTTTATATAGCCCTGGTGGTGTTTACGTTTCTGACCGCCGGGGGTCCGCCGGAACTCCGATTCGGGTAAAACTTCGAACTGCGCGATCAACGAGTCGAGACGGCGGCGTTCACCGAGCGCTAGAACCGTTCCGAGAACACTTTCCGACACGCTATGAAAATAACCCGATTATTTATTAAACGGGGTTTTTCGTTCCGTTGGCTGCGGCTGGTCTCGTGCGGTTTTCGCGACGGTGATCGGGTGAAACTCGGTGTCGCAAATGTCGAGTGTCAGGTTGGAAAGGGTCGGTCTCCGTCCGGTACGAGATAAGAGGGGGAAAATAATCACCGATCGATAAATCGGGGATGCAAACACCGCAAACAAATCAGACAATCAAACAATTCACACCGAAAACAAAATTTTTAATTTTTGTGAAAACTGGGCTGTTACAACCTCACCTTTACAACATCACTTCATGCTCAACCATTTCAAATGAACATTCATGGATTCAAATGCATTTTAAATTCATCGATAAATCATATGGAGTTTGAATTTGCAACTCAAATGCAATACACTCCATTTAAATGGAATTGACAACACATCAGCACCCCTTACACCATGTTATAACATTTGATCATGTGCTTGTGCATTGTACATTATGTTGATCACTTTGTATGTATTGTTTTCTCGGATAGAGGTGGAGACGGAACCCGAGATCACCCCTTCGTTGAAGACCCCGATACTGAGCCTCGTCAGCAAGGCAAGCAAACCCCCATTTATAATGTCGATAAAAACCCATTTCCCTCTCAGTCTCGCTTATGCATGAAATAGGATGATCACAATGATAACGTTTCTACCGCATAGTTGAACCCAATCCTTTGCATGACCTATCATTTTGTCATAGTAGTAAGCAAACGACAATCCTAGCCAATGTAGGAGTTGGTTGATATCGTGTGGCCCCTGCAACTGTTACTGCTTATTGCATGCTTAGAGTTACAATGAGGTTACTCTTCTGTGAGTCGGGATGGTAGAAATCACGTTGAAGAAGGTGAAAATGTGTTGGTGAATATACCCTTATAAAAGGTGAACGATGACAGGCTGTGTAGAGTACACAGTTGGTTGTCTCGTTGAACACCGCCCTAAGCCCGAGTTCTTGTGTGGTGATCCAAGACGAAGAGTACTACCACATGTCGGGCACATGGACCCCCGCTCAACCTACTAACTCACCCTTCTCAGTTCAATGAGTCGCAGTAGTTCGGAGTTCTGGTAGGTCTGTGGCACGGTCTGCGAAGTGGAAGAACGGCTATTCAGACCAGCTTGGGACCCTGCACACATCTTCTGGGACCACATCGGTAAACCGGTCGGGTTCACGATGTGGACTCCAGCCCAGATAGGCGTCTCCTTTGTACTTGAGTTTGCTGTGAGGTAAAAGTTGTGGAAATTATCCTCGCCGACACCCGCTTGAAGGGCGACGAGATCCCGGCGGTAACTGATCATTTCATGTGTGTAGTAGTACACCCCTGCAGGGTTAATAAACTATTCGAATAGCCGCATCCGCGGTAAGGGACTACTTGGAAAGCTGTGCTCGATTTTTTTAAGCTTTCAAACTGAGGGGTAAGACACCCCCAACATTTTATTACCAGGAACACAATATTTACAAATGTACAACAAAAGCTTAAAAAACACCTCTCAAAGTGGAAGGAAATCAATCCATATAAGTAATTGATCCTTAAATCTAGGCTTAATTCTATAACTAAGCAGGGTTAAATCATGAATGAAGCCAACCCTCCACTTAGCAAAGGAGGACCTGGCATGCTTGAAACATTTAGCATTCCTGATCAACCGCTGTGCTCGATTATTAGAAAACTTCAATGGATACTTATAAAATTTTCCAAGATAAGCGTGAGTGCTATGGCGTGCTTTCTCGTGGGGAAGTCGAGGAAGGCACCAGTGGTGTAATTTGTTGGAGACATGTAGTGGACTCGTGTACGCTTCTTACCTCAAGTCTGGTACTCGTAGTTCAGGACTAGCTAAGTCAAAGCTGGCACTTCTGCATTGAATCCCCACCTCCCTTTACCTTGATACATGTGCATGAGTAGTATAGCTCCTACGTAAGTCTTGCTGAGTACGACTTTGTACTCACGTTTGCTTATTCTATGTTTTAGATGAACCCACTGACCCCGAAGGTGGATCCTTCCTGGAGCTCGACGACTGATCAAGCTAGTGTACTCCCAGTCAGACGACTGGTCCCTCGTGGAAGGGCTTGTTTATAGATAAGGCTTCTCTAAGACATTTTTTAAACTTGTCTGTACTCAGACCTACTTTGCTTCCGCATGTTTGATGTAATGTTGGTTCACAGTCTCGGGATCTCTGTGTGCACTCTGTAAGAGTTATCAATAAAGTTGTATACTTTGTAGAGAATTGCAATGATACCTGCTGTTCATACTAGACATGTGTGTTGCTTGTATGTTTATAACATGCATGTCTTAGTATGGGTTTTCGAGACCTTAGTTGTGATCTGGTTGGCGGTGTTTTATACACCAAGTGGCCCTTAGATGTGCACAGCTTGGGGCATCGCGATGCGATTGCTCGTGACTCTGTCACGTGCACACTTTGATGTATGATCGAGCCCGCCCTAGACCCCGACTAAGTGATCGGGCTGGAGTAAGTCTATGTAAGTGTTATAATACAATCGATAGTATGGTTGACGCGACTTATCCATGAGTATGGGAGTTCACCACTCATATCATTTAGACTTGTGTGCAGACGATGAGGACCCATTTCAGTTGATCATCCGGCCTGGATGGGATGCCCCTCACGTTTGATGCTTTCCGAGAACGTTCTGTGCTTGGCCTTGTCTGCTTAGACAAGTGGGTACGGTTCTTGGCTCTCCATATGATTGTGTTGTAGCGAGTCTTGCATACGCTAACCCCGGGTCCCGACACGAGCGCTTCGCGGTAGGGAATCGGGAGCGGCTGGAGGAGGAAGCCCATAGACGGAGGAGTTTCTCCTCCGGTGGCTCCAACTAATCTGCATGCGAGGCAGTGAGATTTTAGCTTGTAGTGAATATTTTGGGTTCATCAGTATATCGTCGATGGATTACTAGGGTAGTTGAAATGAGCTAGATGCGAGGGTTAAAAGCTATTTCAGTACGTACTTGACGCTAGTTTAGGGTTTATTTTGGGTTAGTTCTTATAGTTGAACTAATTGGAGAAAAGGAATCATGCTCCTTTATGCAATGGGGATCTATGTTATGCAATGAAAACCTGTTGTCAGTGAATCCTATGCGTGTATTCCTCTTGTTTGATTGATTGCTAGATGCAAAGCCTTGTTCAGATACAGATGAAGAAAAACACACGGGTTATTAAATCAGACTGTTGGCAATGCGCGGCCGCTCACACAAGGATTTTCATTGCAGATTTCTCGCTCCATTTTTTGAGGAGGAATAGTAGTTTCCTTACGGTAGAATGCTTGGAGGAGTTGGCCTACTCGAGAAGCTTGGGAACATCAACATAGACATTCGATTAAAACAAGCATTTCTTTGGCCCGTCCAGCCGGTGAGATAGAACTACTAGTCCCGGTGAGGAGCGGTGGTGCGTGCTCTTGGCACGCGGCCATCTAGTCAACCCTGAGCACACGCCATGCCTCTCCCGTCTCATCATTGCAGAGCTAACGAGCCTAGCTTGGAAAATAATTGCACTTGTTCATGTTGCTTCGATCTTGTGATGTGGAAGAAGGACGAATATGTAGTAGTATTTGGGAGCGGTGAGGGGGGAGGGGTTTAACATCAAATGCCCTATCTCACGGTGAGCTAGCACTAGTCCCGGTGAGGAGCGCTGGTGCACGCGTGCTCCTGCCACACTGCCGTCTAGTCAAACCTGTTCGCACACCACGCCTCTCCCGTCTAATCACCGTAGTGTGCGTGTGGACAGTCCCGAGGCTAGCTGCTAGTAGCTAGACGCGGAGTAGTAATATTTTGCGGTGAAGTCTGCAACGGGTGAGAAAAAATCATGCGAACAATGCAAAATATTTATTACAGGTTCCCCGCTACAAAGTTCTTCGCCGCGATACACTAGAGTTCTTCCTCGACTAAAACTATAAAAACTTAAAACTCCAAACTTAAACTAAATAGGACTGGAGCCTAGAGGTGATGATCGATGGTGGCTCATGAAGACGGAGGTTAAATCAGACTCGAGGGTAGCATGATATGGGGAAGGACAAGCTCGCCGCCTTGTAGAGGGTGTAGGCGATCCTGTACTCATGTAGCGCCTTGTCGAAGCGATCGGCAACGGCACCCTCCGAAACGTCCAACAACTCTTTCTTCGCGGGCCCAGATCGATCTGAGCCTTGTACAACATCTTGGATGAAGGATAGATGTGTTCTTCGAGGTAGTAGGTCACCCAACCCTCTCCGTCAGCTTCAATATAGCGCAGCCACTTCACACGAAGCGACGGCTCCACGGCAGGCGGATGGATCAAGCTGTCGTTGCCTCCGCCGCATCCTCCACCTCCCTGAAGGCTCGACGGCTCGTCGACAGGTGGAGGGATTTGGTTGTCGTCAACGTTGTCCGCTATGTCTCCGCCCCGTCCTCCACCTCCCACAGGGCTCGACGGCTTGTCGACGGGCGGAGGGACGATTTTGCTGCAGGCGTCCGCTATGCCTCCGCCGCATCCTCCACCTCCCACGAGGCTTGATGGCTCATCGGCGGGCAGAGTAATCTAGCTACCTTTCTCCGCTTTGCCCCCGCCGCATCCTCCACCGACCACAAGGACCGATGGCTCGATGAAGAGTGAAGGGGTCGAAATGACGTCGTCGGTTTTGCTTCCATTGCATCCTCCACATCCCCCTTCTCCCGACATGGATGTACGCTTTAGAGGACTAGGAAATACGACAGGAATCTATGCCCGGAGGACGAACGGGAGATGTCGTTAAGGTGCAGGCTGAGGTCGGTAGTGGGGCGTGTACGGGGTGGAGGATATTTTCCTGGACAGGAACCGTAAAAGGCCACACCAAATGTTCATATAGGGCGGTCGGGCTATGCGATTGTGTTCACTAGCACAAGTATCCAAATTTCTCATTGTTTTCTTTGCAGTACAGAAGGAAAAGCATACACATACAATAATATAATCGTTTGCGTTATAAGAGATGGTGGGTATAAACCCTGAAGGACTTTGAAATCGAAAACCAACTCAAATGATGACTAATCAGTATGATACTTTGCATGTTGTCATCGTTTCACCAGACCAGAATGTTGTGTAAATTTGAGATTATCGTGATACAAAATAGGGTACTTTGTGTACAAAATGGGCCATTCCTATTGAAATATCAGGGTTTCTATCTGAGACAACCACATTAGAAATACAACATGTTATTCTAAAATCCTTCAAACCCCCAATTTTTTCTGTGTTAAGCAATGGGCACTCACACTGGGTTCCCAAAATTTCAAACATCTTTGACTTCATTTGACATATATGATGTACCAGGTGAATCATTTTCGAGCAAAACAACCCTGCAAATGAAAATCAATTCAAATGGTCTCTAAACTGGATGAAACTTTGCGTGTTGTCATCATTTCACCAAAAATGTATGTGGTTAAATTTAAAGGTGGTTATGATAAAAACCAATGGTACTCCGTGTACGAAGTTGTACCATTCACTTCGAAGCATCGGTGTTTCTACCGGAAACACCTGCATTACAAGTACAACATATTATTTGTAAGTGATTTGAACCCCAAACTTTTTATGTGTTCAACACCAAGCATTAACACTAACATCCTAAAATTTCAAGCATTTTGGACCTCGTTTGATAAATATTATGCATTTAGTTCTTTATTTTTTAGCAACATGCCCATGAGATTGAAAGTCGATTAAAATGGCCTCCGAGTATGATGAGATTTGACACACAATCATCATTTCACAAACATCATACGTGGTAAAAAATTGAGAGGATTATGACAAAAACCGATGGTGCTTAGTGTAAAAAATTTGGCCATTCCCACCGAAATGTGAGGGTTTCAACGTGAAACAACAACATCACAAAGACAACATGTTTGACTACATTTTGTGTGTGTCCAGAATTAAGCACCCACACCGGTATCCCAAAATTTCAAACATCTTTGACTACATTTTACATATAAAATGTACCAGGTGAATCATTTTCGAGCAAAACAACCTTTCAACTAATAATCAATTCAAACGGTCTCTAAATTGGATGAAACTTGACGAGTTGTCATCATTTCACCAAGAACGTATGTGGTTAAATTTAAATGTGGTTATGATAATAACCAATGGTACTTGGTGTATGAAGTTGTACCATTCACTTTGAAACATTAGTGTTTCTACCGGAAACATCTGCATTACAAGTGCAACATATTATTTTTAAGTGTTTTGAATCCCAAACTTTTAATGTGTTCACCGTCAAGCATTCACACTGACATCCTGAAATTTCAAGCAGTTTGGACCTAATTTGATTAATATTGTGCACTCACTGATATTTTTTTAGAATAATGCCAATGAAATTGAAAGTCGATTAAAATGACCTCTAAACGGGATGGGATTTGGCATGCCTTCACCATTTCACGAGCATGGTACGTGGTAAAAATTTGAGAGGATTATGACAACAACTGGTGGCACTTAGTGTACAAACTGCGTTAGTTGAATGTTGGTCAAACACTAAAAAACCCCGTTGACCGTCTAAAAAACCATCTAAAAAATTCTCGTAACCATAGCGCACAACAGTGGACGTTGGATGTAACATTAGCATCGAATCGTAGTCGTTGGATCTCATCGTGATCCGCGAGGAGCTGGTTATGCAACCTGATTGGCTGGATTTTATCAAGGTACAACGAAGAAGCATTTGGGATGCGAGAACGCAAGTGGCACGCCTCCTACTGAAGGCTTCCGTCCGAAGCTATCCAAATGTCTTACGGTTTGCTTTGTAGTACATACAGATGGAAAAGCATACACATACAAGAATATAATCGTTTGCGTTGTAAGAGCTGGTGGGTATAAACCCTAAAGGACTTTCAAATTGAAAACCAATTCAAATGATGACTAATCAGTATGAGACTTTGCATACTGTCATCGTTTCACCAGACTGGAATGTTCTGTAAATTTGAGATTATCGTGATAAAAATAGGGGTACTTCGTGTTCAAAATGGGCCATTCCTATCGAGGTATCAGGGTTTCTATGTGAGACAACCACATTATAAATACAAAATGTTATTCTAAAATCCTTTAAACCCCCATTTTTATTTGTTAAGCAATGGGCACTCACGCTGGATTCCCAAAATTTCAAACATCTTTGACTTCCTTTGGCATATATGATGCGTAACAGGTGAATCATTTTCGAGAAAAACAACCCTGCAAATGAAAATCAATTCAAATGGTCTCTAAATTGGATGAAACTTGGTGTGTTGTTATAATTTCACCAACAATCTATGTGGTTAAATTTAAAGGAGGTTATGATAAAAACCATTGGTACTCCGTGAACGAAGTTGTACCATTCACTTCAAAACATCGGTGTTTCTACCGGAAACACCTGCATTAAAAGTGCAACATATTATTTTAAGTGTTTTGAACCCCAAACTTCTTATGTGTTCACCGTCAAGCATTCACACTAACATCCTAAAATTTCAAGAAATTTGGATCTCGTTTGATAAATATTGTGCACTCACTGCTTTTTTTAGCAAAATGACCATGAAATTGAAAGTCAATTAAAATGACCTCTAAACGGGATGGGATTTGGCATGCCGTCACCATTTCACGAACATCTTATGGCACTAAAGTAGTGCTCCTTGTTGGCTACCCCAGGTGAAGGTTAAGATGTAGCATAGCGATAATTTCCCTCGGTGAAGATACCAAGGTTTGTCTCCAGTAGGACTCCGATGATGACAAGTAGGTGGTTCAGCAAGTGAGGCGTTGTTTACTTAATATCACTTGCTTAGCCTGGACCTGCAAAACGATACAAATAACTTTGCTCCCAACGAGTACAAAGGGGTTGTCAGTCCCTCCGGCCTTGCCGTTTACAAAGGATCAAACGCAAGAGAAAATGATAGTGGTAGTGATAAATGCAAAGTAAAATCAATACAATAAATAAAGTGGAGGAGTAAACAGTGGTGGAAATATGGACCGGGGTCCCATGATGTTCACTAGTGATGTCCCTCTCACAAAAGACGATAGCCAGCTAAGCTGGGTGAACAAATTACAACTGGGCAATTGGCAGAATTATAAACGCACCGTAATGCTAATTATGCTACTTGAAAGTAAGAGTGCACAAAAGTATGGGCAGTACGCCAAGACAAGTAGATCGAAATACATCTGCATCTACTACTAATCATCCACCTTAAGATACATCTCACTGGTATGAAGTTGCGAGCCCCACCCAAAGTGTAAAATCAAAGCAACAGACAATTCAATTAACATTCTATGCGTAAGGTAATCAATCTTTGCAACTGCGGTTACAAGCACCGTTGTTTTCTCCCTGGTGGCAATAACACATCCCCTAGTCTCATGTTTATGTCACTCAAGCTAGACATCGGGGGAAATGAACCCACAATCATGCATAACACTCCCTCTTGGAGTTAATATCTACTACTTGGCCAAAGCAATAAAAAGCAACAGAGAACATGCAAGAATTACTAAGAAAAAAATATAAAAATTAAACCAAATATATAACTCATCACAATCTGAACATAATCTCATATTCCATCGGATCCTAGCAAACTCAGCATAGCAACTGCAGGAAAATTACATAGGTGCCTTGATCATGTAGGGCAGCTCACAAGGTCTAAACATCGAAGAACAAGGGTGGAGAGAAGACATCACATAGCTACTGATCATGGACCCATTGTCCAAGGGGGACTACTGATCAAGGAGATGTCCATGGTGGTGGAGAGGCTCCTAGAGGTCAATCCTCCCTCTTGCAGGGTGCTGGGAAGAGGTCTTCTGGCGCTCCCGATCTTTGGAGAGCGGCAGCGGAACAGAGAGGTAATTCGCGATGCGGGGTTCTCCCCGATGGTTTCTGGGACGAGGGGTAAAAATATGCCGAAGGGGGGAACCAGAGGAGGGCCCCACCTCCCAGGAGCCCAGGTGGCGCGGCCAGGGGTGGGTCCGCGCCACCTGGCCGCCTGGGAGGGGGATGGACCCCCTCTGGCTCTCCTTCGGTGCTTCCGGAAGCTTCCTGAATGCTGATTTTTATTCTAATTTTTCTGGAATCTTTTTGGCATTTTAAATTGGCAAAAAATCACTGCAACTAAAGACATCAGCAGACAAAGACTGGCACTGGGTGTACTGCGTTAGTAGGCTAGTACAAATATGTGTAAAATGATATAGAAGTGTAGCAAAACATGTAGCAATGTCACATAAAAGTGCATGGAACAAGCAGAAATAATAGATACGTTAGGGACATATCAACATCCCCAAGCTTAATTCTGCTCGTCCTCGAGTAGGTAAATGATAACACAGACAATTTCTGTGGTGACATGCTAACACACACATATAAGAACTTCAAAGTAAAGCAAGTAAGATATGCAATTCAAGTCAAGACAATAACAAGCAAGAGTATTAGTATTAATTATAGCAAAGTATAAACGTAAAGGTGCAAGAGCTCTCGCTGTCCGTGACTCGAATGTATCCAAATGGTCTTTGCGTGCAAGCAATGGGAGATGGGATTAGAGATAAAAAATATATATAAAGTTTAATTGATAACTCAATCTACTAAAGTTTCACTCTTGGTATCCTTCACGATCTTATTTCGACTCATCCCTAGACCACTAGTGAGGTACAAGTCAAACTGATCCTCTCTCTTTTGACTTTGAGCACTCATGCAATGGATGAGTGCGAGCAAGATACGTTGACACTTAGGATGGCAAAGAGATAAATGATGGGGAAGGAAGACAAAAAGGTGTGAAAGGCTCACATCAATGAGGACAATCATAGGCTAGAGAATGCCAAATGATAGATACGATGTGAGGAGTAGGGATTCCCATGCAACGGATGCACATATGATCTAAGGTAAGCTCTCCAATGAAACTAGTGGGGTGCATCCAACTTGCGTTCTCATGAAGACCTAGAGCTCATTTGAGGAGGCTCATTCTTGGACTATGCAAGCCAAGTTCTATAGTGAAAGGGTCCCCACATAGTTATGCATGAATGATAATCTCTATGGATTACAAGTATAGCAATGGAATACGAGTGTGGATCTTTCAAAAGGAATAGTAGCGTTGCCCCTTCTCTCTTTTTATTTCTGTTTTCTCCTTTTTCTCCTTTTTCGTATTTTTGTGTCCTCTTTGGGATCTTTTAATTTCTTCTATTTGGGATCTTTTCCTCACTTAAGGGCAACACTCTATATTTTACAAGCATATAGAAGATCTTCACACTTTACAAGAAGTACTCAAACATAAAGAATAATGAAAACTATCATGATGTATGCAAATGTATGTCTCTGCAAGTGTAGCAGTATGTGCAATGATACTAGCGCATCATGTAGCAATAATAAGGGAAAAGCCCAACTATCATGCGGCTCCTCGATCAAGCAAAAACATGTATGACATGAAGATCAAGTCATGAGATGGTGGATGTTGCATGTCAATGTATCTCAGAAAGGCTATGGAAATGCCTTGATAGGTAGGTATGGTGTCTGTTTTGAGGAGGATAGAAGGAGGTTTATGATGATAGAGCGTATTGTGCCAAGGGTTTGGATGCACTGGCGAAGTATGCGCCAACTCTCGAGGTGAGGAAAGGCAATGCACGGTACCGAAGAGGCTAGCGAAATATGGGAAGGTAAAAGTGCCAACAATCGAATACTCGCATTAGTCCAAAGAACTCATGCACTTATTATCAGTAACTCTCTATCTAATCGGGAGGTTGAAAAAGAGTTGAGTACCCCGAGGAGGAGTGTATTGGGGTTTGGTTATCCTTACGCATCCTCGACCCATGGTTTGTGAGGGTAATCTATATATTCCAACCCCTCCAGAGGTTAGCGATCCATTTAGTAGTTGGATTTCTCAACTAATTTTTTTACTTTTTGAAAATAAGCACGGATTGCCCAAAATACGACACCTATCACTAATAGGCTGAAGCTCTTGGCACCTTGATGTCCAAACATTACTCAAATCAATACCTCAAAACTATTGCATGTTACTACTACACTTGTAATAACAACCTTAATTACCTACTCATGCAAGACACACAACTCAGTGAAACAAGCCAACTCTCTAAACAAGATAAACATGAAGGTTAAGAGAGTTCCTAGAACATCCTACAAAATCTCATAAAAAGATAAGCATGAAAACTAAGAGCTAAACATGAAAGTAGCTATGAAAAGATAAATAACACACACAAAAAGAAAGATAAGCATGCAAGCCTATGGTGTGTTCTACGGTGGAGTGGAGCGTGTTTCTCTGCCAAGCAGTGACGGATAGGATCCAACTTGTTATGAACAACAAACAAAACTAAAACAAACTAAAAATTAAAGAGCGAGACGCTACAAGTCTAGAACATAACATATGAAGCAATTAAAATATACCATGGAGAAGGACGAACTTGTGATTGTTGTTTGAGAAGGGGATGCACGGGGACATACCCAAGCTTAGACACTTGAGTCTCCTTGGATATTTTTTGGGGGTGCATGGGGGCATCCCCAAGCTTGATCTCTTGATACTCCCGAATCTTCTTTCATCATCTTCCTTCGCATACTTGAGAACTTCCTTCATACGAAACTCATCATAAGGTGATTAGAGTGGTTAGTACCCATGATAAAATAATTTTTCTCTACTGGAAATAAATATATTCTTGTAGAGATACTGTTTCTCAAGATTGCCAAAAAGTTTTTGCAAATAAAAATCAAGCTTAAGGTTTACAAAATGAAGGAAACACAAAACATGGCAGAATTTGTGAAAAACAGACCAACAGGTAGTAGATAATTTTTTCAGGGTAGTTCTGCAACTCAAATAAAAAAAGTCAGAACAGATGCATGAAATCCAATTGTATAGAGAACACTGTCAAAAAATCAGATAAAAAAGATGATCTGGTGATTTTAGCCGGATTTTTCCATCAAGGGGACATAATCTGTTTCTGGACAACATGTCACAACTTTTGAACTATGTTGCAATCGGAGGCTAAAACTTGGCACAACTTTTGAACTATGTTGCAATCGGAGGCTAAAACTTGGCACAAAGATTGAAAATAAAGACACAATGATGTTGCTACAGTAGTAACAAGCATCAAGACCACTAAAACTTAAAATAAAAACATCTTGGGTTGCCTCCCAACAAGCACTTTCTTTTATGCCATTTAGATATGCATGATACAAGAAGATCAAGTTTTATCAATATCAAAAGAATAGCTTGCCCGTGTAACGGAATCATAAGGTAACTTGATTTTCTTTCGAGGGATGTGTTCCATTCACTTTTTGAGGGCGAACTGAAATCTAATTGTCCCCTCTTTCATGTCAATGATAGCAGCAACGGTGCGAAGAAAATGACGTCCCAAAATAATTGGACATGAAGGATCACATTCAATGTCCATAACAAGAAAATCAACAGGAACATAATTATCATTGACAATAATAAGCACATCATCTATCCTTCCTAAAGGTTTCTTTACGGAAGAATCAAAAAGGAGAACACCAAAAGAACAAGTATCAAAATATTTCAAATTAAGCATATCATACATTCTTTTGGGCATAACAGAGGCACTAGGTCCAACATCACATAAATCATAGCAAGAGAAGGTATTCAATTTAATTTTGACTATGGGGTCCCAACCATCTTCTAGCTTCCTAGGTATGGAAGTCTCAACCTTGAGTTTCTCCTACCTAGCTTTGATGAGAGCATTGGTAATATGCTCGGTAAAGGCAATATTAAGTGTGCTAGTGTGGAGGTCTTTAGCCATTCTTTGCAAAAAGGTGATAACTTCTAAGAGACTACAATTATCAAAATCAAGATCACTACCATTAATTAAAGTGGTGGTGATGTCATCTAGGCTCATAGGTTTAGTAGTCTCTAGAGTGATAGGAACTTCTTGTTCTACGGTTGAGGTTTTAGCATCACCATTAATAGGTCCAGTGGGACTAGGGATGTGTTGGGTGCTAAAAGTTTTGAGATCCCCAACATGTATAGTGGAGATAGTAGTGTGTGTAGGAAGGCTCTTAATTCTATCTTCCTCTTCTATAGACGAAACTACTTCAGGTTTGGCTTCCATTTGATTTATCAGAGTAGCCTGGGTGTGGGACATATTGGAAACTTGGATTTCCATAGTTGTGAGCCTGTTCTGAAGATTGGAGTTCTCAATGTTCAGACTCTCAAGTTGTTTCCCAATGTTCTGCAAGATAGAAGAGTGCTCCTCTAATTGTTTAGAGAAGGTCTTACTTTTTTCATATTGAGTATGCATGTAATTCTTAGTGACCTTCTCTATTTCTAAAATTTTCTCATAACTAGGCAAATCTCTATCTCTAGGAATGGAGTTTTTGGTGCTAGGATAAGTGTTGTTGTTCCCATAGTTGTTGGATGGGAACGGTCTAGGATTGCTACCAAAATTACTCCTATAAGCATTATTATTGAAATGGTTCCTAGAGATAAAATTAACATCAACTTGCTCTTGAGCAACCAAAGAATTCAAAGGAACATCACGAGGATCAATAGGAGCTTGCTTAGTAAGAAAATTCATGATCATGGCAACTTTTTCATTGAGGGAAGAGATATCCTCAACAGAGTTTACCTTCCTACCTGTTCGAGCTGTAGGAGATATGCCCTAGAGGCAATAATAAATGTTATTATTTATCCCCATGTTCCTAATTATGTTTATATTCCATGCTATAACTGCTATGGTTCTCGAGTCTGCAATAACCACGAGGCTCGGAGGAAGTCTCATATGCACGTTTGTAATAATAAACGGATAAAATATATATTCCTAGTCTCGCCTCTAAGACTAGCTCAAGTGTTGCATGATGGTTCTGTTTTCCTGATCATGGGCATTACTATGCCGACAACTTTGAGGGCACAATGTTAGAAGAACATTTGTGTTGAATCGACCCAGATTGATGTTATGCTATGAGATACATTCGTCACCAGTTAATGGATTATAACACAGAGAAAGTTGAGCGTTTGCATAATTCCTTAGACCATGAGAGTATCGAGTTCCTTCGTACTTGCTTCGTGAACTTTGGGGTTTGTTAAACGTCATCTGTAAAAGGGTGGCTATTACGGCGGCTTACGGGTTCACGAAAAAGTATGACCAGGAACTAGGTAGCTCAAGATTGGGATTTGCTCCTCCGTCGATGGAGAGATATTCTTCGGGCCCTCTCGGTGTTACAGTATCCACCATCGTCTGGCCATACACAGTGTGATTTGATCACAAGGATGCCGGAACACGGGAACGAGAAAAGAGAACAATACCGGAAACGAGGTAACTGGCATAGTGGACAAGTTGTTGATTCAAGGGGATGCCGATAAGTCTCACCTCGGGTGTTTGTAACATATCACGAAGCAACAGGAATAGCACACGACAACTAGAGGTTCACTCGAATATTTATTCGTGTGGGTATAGGGGTCAATATGGGTGTCCACGGCTCCGATGTTGATCATTGATCGGAAAGCGTTCTGGGTCATGTCTATACTTCACCGAACCTATAGGGTCACACGCTTAAGGGTCATCTATCTGATGAATACTAGACAGGGAGTCTGAGAGAAAGTCACCGAAAAGGTTTCGGAGAAAACGGAAAAGTTCCGGAGAGAGAACACCGGAATAGTTTCTGTAAAACCGAAAAGTTGTTTCGGAGTGAACCACTAAGCCGAAAAGGTTTCGGTAAGCACCTGGTACTTTTGGAGGGTGCCAGAATTGTTCTGGTAACTTCTGGAATTTTTCTGGAGAAAAGAATAAAATATTTTTTCGGAAATGTTCCGGAGCTGCCGGAAATGCTTAGGTTGCTTTTCGCAGATGAAAATCACTAATCCGAAATTGTTTCGGAACGCACCCAAAATCATTTTAGTGGGTATTGGAATTATTCTAAGACCCACAGAAATATTTTCGGATTTTTCGGACGCGAAAAAGTGGTGTTATGAATAGTAAAAAGTACTACTTGGGATATTTTTGGAAAGCCTTCTAGAAGGACTTGGGAGCCAAGAAAGCCCCCTTGGGTTTCCTATAAATAGAGGTGTGAGGGCAGCCCCATATCCTTGATCCAAGCTCTCCCTTGAGTTCTATACAAATGCCATGCATGATCTGGCTTTCTCTCTCCCTCCCAGCGAAATAGTTTCGTAGAGCCGAAAGGCTGTCTAGGTTCCGGCAGGAACTAGTTCTGGACGGCGAAGCCCTGTCGGATAGCTGACACCGTATGTGTGCAACCCCGTAGAGAGGTCGTAGTTTCGATCTTTTGCCCGAAGGGCTGTCCAAATTATCGTTCGAGTTTCAAGGGTCCTCCCGAAGGGCTGTCCGAGTTACCGATCGAGTTTCGAGGGGCCTCCCGAAGGGCTGTCCGTGACACCGTCTGAGGGACTGTCCGACCGCCTCCCAGAGCGCTGTTCGAGGAGCAGACGAGGGAGAACATCCTCGCGGTTGGGAGGTTGTAAATCCTAGCTGCGGGGATCTGCACCGACGATCTACATCGACTCTACTTCCGCTGCGCTACGAGTCGGTAACGATCAGATCAAAACCTTGTATGCAGTCTCCATAGTGGTCCTGGGCTGTTCGTAGTGTGGAAATTTTTTGTTTTCTGCCGCGTTCCCCTACACGAGCTCTTTCGGTGTGCCATTGGGAATAGTTTGTCATCATATCATCTAATAATTTTGTGGCAGCACCAAGTGTTGTTGACATAAAGGTTCCTACCGTAGCCGAGTCTAACAGGTTCCGTGAGATAAAGTGCAAGCCTGCATAAAAAGTCTGGATAACCATCCAAGTAGTCCAACCATGTGTAGGGCAGTTTATAACAACAGATTTCATGCGTTACCAAACTTGGGCAACGTGTTCATTATCCAATTGCTTAAAATTCATAATATTACTCCTCAATTGGATAATATTAGAATGTGGGTAGTACTTCCCGATAAAACCAAATTTTAGCTCCTACTCTCAAGGAGAAAGGAAAAAGATTAAGCTTAACAATATCACCTTCGACTTGTTTATACTTTTGCATATCACAAAGTTCAACAAAATTATTCAAGTGTAATGGAGCATCATCTCCAGCACCTGAGAATTGTTCTTTCATAACAAGGTTCAGCAAAGCAGGTTTAATTTCATAAGAAGATCCTGGTGTGGCAGGTGTAGCAATAGGAGTCCAGATAAAGTCATTGTTGTTGTGACTAGTGAAGTCACACAACTTAGTGTTTTCAGTGGTACCCATAATAGTAGCAGGAAGCAAGAACAGGACAAGCAATGTTTTTGTGGTTTTTGATAAAGGACACTAAGATAAAAACGATAAAGTAAACTAACAAGACTAAAAAGCAAAGGTGAAAGATAGTGTTCAACTCCCCTATCTTGAAGAGTGGAGTCCCCGGTAACGGCGCCAGAAATTACGCTTGATGGAACTAAAGTAGTGCTCCTCGTTGGCTACCCCAAGTGGAAGGTTAAGATGACCCGTAACGAAAATTTCCCTCGGTGAAGATACCAAGGTTTTTCTCCAGTAGGACTCCGACAAAGACAAGTAGGTGGTTCTGCAAGTGAGGCATCATTTACTCAATATCACAAGCTTAGCCTGGACCTGCATACATATACAAATAACTTTGCTCCCAACGGGTGCAGAGGGTTTGTCAATACCTCCGGCCTTGCCGTTTACAAAGGATAAAACGCAAGAGATAATAATAGTGGTAGTGATAAATGCAATGTAAAGTACATATGATAAATAAAGTGGAGGTGTAAACAGTGGTGGAAATATGGACCGGGGTCCCATGATGTTCACTAGTAATGTCTCTCTCCCAAAAGACGATAAACAACTAAGCTGGGTGAACAAATTACAGCTGGGAAGTTGACAGAATTATAAACGCACCGCAATGCTAATTATGCTACTTGAAAGTAAGAGTGCTCAAAAGTATGGGCAGTACGCCAAGACAAGTAAACCGAAATCCATCTGCATCTAATAGTAATCATCCACCTTGAGATATCTATCCAGAACATCTCGCTGGTATTAAGTTGCGAGCCCCATCAAAAGTGTAAACTCAAAGCAACAGACAATTGCATTAACAATCTATGTGTAAGGTAAACAATCCTTGTAACCGCAGTTACAAGCACCGTTTGTTCCCCCTGGTGGCAACATCACACCCCCTAGTCTCATGTTTCTGTCAGTCAAGCTAGACATCGGGGAGCATGAACCCACAATCATGCATAACACTCCCTCTTGTAGTAACTATCTACTACTTGGACAAAGCAATAAAAAGCAACGGAGAACATGAAATAATTAGTAAGAACAAAATATAAAAGGTAAAACGAATATATAACACATTAAGATCTGAACATAATCTCATAATCCATCGGATCCCAGCAAACTCAGCATAGTAACAGCAGGAAAATTACATAGGTGCCTTGATCATGTATGGCAGCTCACACGGTCTAAACATTGAAGAACAAGGGTGGAGACAAGAAATCACATAGCTACTGATCATGGACCCATGGTACAAGGGGGAGTACTCACGGCACATCCAGGATGCGTCCATGGTGGTGGATAGGCTCTCGGAGGTCAATCCTCCCTCCTGCAGGGTTCCAGGAAGAGGTCTTCTGGCGCTCCCGATCGTCGGAGCGCGGCAGCGGCGGAACAGAGAGGTAATTCGTGATGCGGGGTTCTCCCCAAGGGTTTCCTGGACGAGGGGTAAAAATAGGCCGAAGGGGGGCACCAAAGGTGGGGCCCACCTCCCAAGAGCCCTAGTTGCGCAGCCAGGGGTGGGGCCACGCCACCTGGCCGCCTGGGAGGGGGGTGGCCCCCTACGGCTCTCCTTCGGTGCTTTCGGAAGCTTCCTGAATGCTGATTTTTCTGGAATTTTTCTAGCATTTTAAATTGACAAAAAATCACTGCAACTAAAGACATCAGTAGACAGGAACTGGCACTGGGTGCACTGAGTTAGTAGGTTAGTCCAAATATGTGTAAAATGATAGAAAAGTGTAGCAAAACATGTAGCAATGTCACATAAAAGTGCATGAAACAAGCAGAATATATAGATACGTTTGGGACGTATCAACATGGTACGTGGTAAAAATTTGAGAGGATTATGAAAAAAACTGGTGGCACTTAGTGTACAAACTGCATTAGTTGAATGCTGGTCAAACACTGGAAGCTCCCATTGACCGTTTCAAAAAATATCCGGACAAAATCTCGTAACCATAGTGCACAACAGTGGCCATTGGATGTAACATTAGCGTCAAAAGGTATTCGTTGGATCACAACGCGATCTGTGAGGAGGTTGTTCTGCAACCTGATTGGCTGGCTTTTATAAAAGTACATGCACACAGTTTACAATGAAGAAGCTTTTGGGATGCGAGAACGCAAGTGGCTTCCGTTCTAAGCTATACTCAATCCACATCTAGATAGATTTCCCCACCTTCGGTGATTCAAGAACACAATCGATTTCTCAACCCATCAATCGGCTTAGGTCTATAGGATGGGGACGTCAACTCGCTACCAGAGGGCTCGTAGGGCTGGCTTTGCCGCCGCCGCGGTGCCTGCCGAACGCGGTGGTTCTGACGATGCTGCCCGGAGCGCGGCCTTGCGAGCGTTTGGAGAGAGGTATCGTTTGGTGAATGATTCCTTCATTAGCCCGGCCTTCCCGAGCATCACCGATTTCCCGGCTATTTCCATCTTGATGGCCGATCATGCCCGATTGGCGACCCCTTTTTACTACAGGAACTCGGCCGTCTCCGTCTTGTCCATCCCGACCGTATCCATCCAACGCGCAGCTACGGAATTGGCCAGGGCGACGAAAGCCGCTAGGAGGGCGGCTTACATCGCCATCTTGGCAGAGGTATCCGCTAGAAGAAAGACGGAAGACACCAAAAGGGCGGCGGCAGACACCGATGTCGCGAAGGCCTCTCTACACCATCTCATCAACGTACAGGATGCCAATTGGGCGGTGGCATACGTGGATGCCGCGGAGGCCTCTCTGGACCAACATCTCATCGACGTTCAACGGGCTAACAGGGCGGCGGCATACGGTGATGCTTCGGCGGCCACTCTGTACCAGCAGCTCAGCGACGTTCAGCGGGTCAACAGGGCGGCGGCATACACCAATGCCGCGGCGGCCATTCTGGATTGGTAGCTCATCGACGTTCAGCGCGCCAACAGGGTGACGGTATACGCCGATGCCGTGGCGGCCTCTCTATACTAGCTTCTCAGCGACGTTCAGCGGGCCAACAGGGCTGCTGCATACGTCGATGCCTCGGAGGCCTCTCTGGACCAACAACACATCGACAGTCAGGAGGCCAACATGGCGGTGATGCTAGCGAGTAACTAATACCTCTCGCCATTTGTTGGTTACCCCAAGTGGAAGGTTGAGATGTAGCGTAGCAGCAAGATTTCCCTTTGTGGAGATACCAAGGTTGAAAGTCATTCCAGTAGGACTCCGACAACGACAAGTAGGTGGTAAAGTGAACAATGGCGCCGTTCACAACTCAGGGTTGCTTACTTTACCTGGACCTGCACACTGAAAGAAATAACTTTGCTCCCAATGAATTTCAGAGAGTTTGTCAATCTCTCCGGCCTTGTTGTTTACAAAGGATCAAACGCAAGGGTAGATAGTAGTGATAATTGCAACGAAAATTAAAAACATGACGTAAATTGAGGGTGTAAACAGTGGTGGAAATAGGGCCCGGGGTCCCATGAAGTTCACTAGTGATGCCTCTCTCCCAAAAGACGATTAACAACTTTGCAAGGTGAAAAAATTACAACTGGGCAATTGACTGGATTAAAAACGGACCACAATGCTAACTATGTGTAAGAGCCCGGGATTTTCACCCAAATTAAAAAAATTGTTTGTTGCATTGCTGTGATGATTGCCTGTATTGTTTGAAGTGTTTGCTCGTTGGTTTATTAATTGGTGAATATTTCCCCCTCCTTCTCATATCGGCATGCGTGACCGGCCTTTCCACCATGGCACACGACCTCGTTGCGGCACCGGGTTTCACCCGAGCACCGTCGCAACTCCCGGCACAAGACCAACCATCACCATCGGAACGTCAACCCACATTTATATTTAAGTGGGTTATTTTATCGGGAGGTGTTCGACGTTCTCTTTTGGCGTTAAACGTTGTACACATTTTCGGTACCGTGTGGCGATGCTTTGTTTCAAATTTCGTGCGATTCCGACTTTGCCGGGTAGGTAAACGACGAGACGCGCCATGCATAGTAGCCGGTGTAAGTCCAGTGACGTATTTATGAAATATAGCGTGCGCTGATAGCTGGACCCCCGGATTCCCCTCTTATCTTCGGATTCTAGCACACCCGAAAAACCGGACCCTAAACGGGCCATTTTGTGGCCCAAACATCACCTAACAGCCCCCTGCTATATATGGTAGGTGTTGCCCAACAAAAAATAGGCAAACCCTAGCCAACCTCCTCAATTTCCGCAACAAGCCTCTCCCTCGCCGCCACTTGCGAAGCCACCACCAGCCAGCCACCAACCCCAGATCTGGAGAGCACCCTGCACGATCTGGACCGTCAGATCAACTGATCCAACGGCCAAGGAAGGCCTGGATATCCCCCGTGCTCCCGCAACTCCCGAGCTCCTCCCTGCCCGTGGATGCCCGAGGTCGCGCCACTTCGTCAACCCCGGCGCGCTGCCGGCGAGGCACCTCCCCGCCTCCGACCAGTTCCTCCTGTGACCCTTCTGTTCTCCTTCCTATCTCTTTCTCTCTCATCTTCTTTCTTTTCTACCCAGGAACCGTGGCCTCCATTAATAGAGGTCGAAGACCCCGAGCTCGTCTGCCACCTATAACCGCGCCGTGCCTTCCCCGGGACCTCGCCGACGACTGGATCCGGTGACCCCTCGTCCACCCCGCTCGCCCCGGCGCCTTCCCGTCGTCCCCGCCTGCCGCGCCGGTCCGGCGAAACCCCGCGTGCGCCGCCGCCATCGGGGTCGGGAGGATCCCCAACCCGCTCGCCCATGGTCGCTGCCAACTGGGGCGACCTAGCCTCCACGTGGCCCAGAACAAGCACGCAGGCCCAACTCCCCAGCCCGCGGCCTGGATCCCGCCCTGGGCGAGGCCGCCCAATCCATCGCCCACCTCCGCCAGCTGGGCCGAAGGCCCATGGTGAGCGCCCTTTGTTTCTTTTTTTTTCTTTTGTTGTTGCTCAACTGTTGGGCCGGTCCGTTAGTCTATCTCGCGCACGGTGCGCTATTTAGTTAAATAGCGCCCACCTCGGTTAGGCCGAACAGTAGCAGATTCGGCCCGATAGTGTTTTTTTTTGCCTTTGGGCTTATTTAATTGGAAGATTGCACTAGTATTTTGCGATGCCCGTATCTTTTAGCTCGTAGCTCGGATCACGACACGTTAAACTTGAAACTTTCTTAGTTTTCTATGTAGATTACTAAAATGTGCTCTTTTTCCGTGTTTGAACTTGTTTACATGCTGCTTCACTGCTATTTACACTGCTTGCCACTGTAATGTAATAGGCCGTAACTTTTTTACCGTTGCTCCGATAAAAATGTTCTTTATATGTAACTTCACCAGAATTGTGTGTGTAGATTGTGAATATGCTGCTCTTGCTTGCTAATAAAAATAATAATAAAAAATTAGGGAAAAAGTAATAAAACTATTAATTGTCGCGGGGTAATGGCGATATGCCATGTTTAGGAATTTACCCCTCTTAACTTTACTAGCATAGATAGTTTACTCTTGCTTCACCTCTTGCCATGCTTGTGTGATATGCCATGCTTGAGTGAGATGCCATGTTAACAACCTTGCTCATGTTGTGTAGCTAAACAACTTGAACCTTCGTAAATGTGCGGTATCCCCGTGTGTGACGAATACTTCACTTAACCTGTTAGTAACCGCTCTCAACGATATATGCGATACCGTAGTGTGTTGGCTCGTGTTGCTTTCTTGTTGTTCATTGCTCGTGATTGCTTCGTAGTAATAGATGCTTGCTCGTTGATTGCTTTCCAGTGTTTCCTTCTTGTGTGCTCCCACGGTTACTCTCGGAGACGGTGCGAGCTCGCGATCGCCTACACCTTCGGAACCCGACTTATCAACAGGTAAGGTCTATGCATTACTTATGATCCATTCTATTATAACCAGCGGTTTGCATGCTAGTCTAGGTTAGGTTCGATGTTTGATCCTACCACATGTTTACATCCTCTCTCAAACCGATACAGCCATGTCCCCCTCCCAGCAAACCATGTACTGCTATGTTACTATTGCTCGTTGCTCAGCCCCTTCTTAGTATACATGCTAAGGATGCTACGAATATTACCCTGTTACTCCTTGGTTTGGGCTATCACATTATTATATTGTTATGGATGATATAATTGTTATAATGTTGACTATATTCGACGAAGAATGGAAGGTCTAGGCTATCCCGCCACGACGCTTTGTTCCATTCGAGTCACCTAGGATCCGAGTTTCGGGTATTGGTTCTACCTAACTGCGTGTGGGATTTTATGGGGTCCCCTTTTCTTACCTACCTAGTTTCAAACATTTCTAGTGGTGGCCCAAGCTAATTTACCATTTGCAAACCATGCATATATGTCTGTCGGGTCGCTCCTAGCAGACATCCTTTAAAACAACCAGGGCCAGCGGGGACATGGTTTCCCTGTTGGTCCAACCTGTCTGGCTGAGCACCCGACCTCATGTGAGAATTTACCGGCAATCCAAACTCGAGGCATACGGTAAAGACTAGATCGAGAGCGCGGACGGCTCCTGAACTGGATGTCGACTCACCGGGGGCCACCCAGATTTTTTCGTTGTTAGAGAGATGGACCTGTCATTTCGGATCTCTCGTAACTAAATCATAAAATGGTTTCCGGTGATGGGTAGCAACTGGGAGAGATGGGCGTGCATGCAGAGCCTTATAATGGGCAGTTGGTACACCCCTGCATGGTTAAATATTTTCGAGAAGCCATGTCCATGATTATGGACGACTTGAGACCTACTCCTTGTTCATAGATAACAATTACCGAGATAATCTTAATAAATTGATCAACGTGTGGGTGCCTTGTTTGCTTCTTTTTCGTCGGGATGCGAAGGGGAGGACAAGGATAGGATAGGTGTTATGTTTGCGTAAGTAGCTGATAGCTAGACTTGTTGGAGGCGATTCCTGATCGAATGTTTGGATTCTTATCTCACTCGCTAGATCGTTAGCCACTTCATAAATGCTAGTGCGGCATCAACCACCCCACTTACCCCATCCTTACCGTAAACTACTAGTTATCCTAGAATGACGAGTGATGAAGTCCTTGCTGGGTCAGTTGACAACTACAGTTGGAAGCTGAGTACTTCTGTACTCATGGTACTACCCCCAAACTCTTTTCAGGGTTCTTGATTGACAACTGGTATGGTGATCGACGTTTCACGTGGAGACTCGACGACGACTAGTTAGGCGGATCCCGACGGAGGGCCTGGACCCGTGTGGTTATGGGAGCGATGTCTTTTCTCTTTGCCACTAGGCATATGATTGTAGTCTGTACTCAGACATGTATCTTCCGCTGATCTAATGTATTTAAGCCAATTGTATGCCGATTGTATGAGATGTTGTATCCTTGTAGTTGTAATGTTGTGATATCATGTTGGAAATCCGGGGCTATGAAATGGTCATATGTCGTGGTGGGACCGATATGTGCTTCGTCCCTCGATTTGGATGGAAACATCTAGATCTGGCACTGTACCGCATATCGGGCCTTACAACTTGGTATCAGAGTCTTACCGACCGTAGGATCCCTTTTCTGGCCGAAGTCGAGTCTAGACAAAAATTATTTTGTAGTTACTCAGTTAGTTATCGGAGACTAGGAATATTTTTCCTACTTACCCATGCTTTGGTCAGGAAAAGTGACGTAAGTGTTTTAATCTCGACTTATCTCCTTTCAAACTCTAGGATCTCGAGTGTGTGGAGTTTAGGAACCGTTACAATGCCTTGCTTGCAGCGTGTTGTCTCGATTCCGATCTCAGGTTTGGGAAATCCTTTAGTACCTTTATTCTATTCGACTCTGGTTTACATCTTGGTCATCCGTTGACTTCAGTCCTCTTGCCTAGTATCCTCACGACTTGAGTGAGAGTACTTCCTTTGATCGTCGTTTTGAATTGTCGTTCTTCCTCTTGATCTCCTGATGGCTTCGTTCTTTGACGTCGCGATCTCCCAGCAGAAAGTTTCTCGATGAAAGTTTGACGTCGACACGAAGTAGAGTCCCTTGTTGGTGGTGTTGAAGATTTTCGACTCTCTTTTTCTCTCCCCCCTCTCCCCCGGATCGTCTAGGATCTCGGGACGAGATCCCTTGTTGGTGGTGTTGTATTGTAACAGCCCGGGATTTTCACCCAAATTTAAATTTTTGTTTGTTGGGTTGCTGTGATGATTGCCTGTATTGTTTGCAGTGTTTTCTCGCTGGTTTATTAATTGATGAATATTCCTCCTCCTTCTCGTATCGGCATGCGTGACCGACCTTTCCATCATGACACATGACCTCGTTGCGGCACCGGGTTTCACCCGAGCACCGTCGCAGTTCCCGACACAAGACAAACCATCACCATCGGTGCATAAACCCCCATTTATATTTAAATGGGTTATTTTATCGGGAGGTGTTCGACGTTCTCTTTTGGCGTTAAACGTTGTATACATTTTCGGTACCGTGTGGCGATGCTTTGTTTCAAATTTCGTGCGATTCCGACTTCGCCGGGTAGGTAAACGCTCGGACGCGCCAGGCATAGTAGCTGGTGTAAGCCCAGTGACGTATTTACGAAATATCGCGTGCGCTAATAGCTGGACCCCCGGATTCCCCTCTTATCTTCGGATTCTAGCCCACTCGAAAAACCAGACCAGAAACGGGCCATTTTGTGGCCTATATATAGTAGGTGTTGCCCTACCAAAAATAGGCACACCCTAGCCAGCCTCCTGAATTTCCGCAGCAAACCTCTCCCCCACCGCCACTTGGAGCGCCACCACTAGCCAGCCACCAACCCCAGATCTGGAGAGCCCTTTGCACTATCTGGACCGTCGTATCAACTGATCCGATGGCCAAGGAAGGCCTGGATCTCCCCCGTGCTCCCGCAATTCCCGAGCTCCTCCGTGCCCGTGGATGCGCGAGCCCGCGCCACCTCGTTAACCCTGGCGCGCTACCGGCGAGGCACCTCCCCGCCTCAGGCCAGGTCGTCCCGTGACCCTGCTCTTCTCCTTCCTCTCTCTTTCCCTCTCATCTTCTTTCTTTTCTACCCAGGAACCGTGGCCGCCATTAATGGAGGTCGAAGACCCCGGGCTCGTTCGACGCCTAGAACCGCGCCACGCCTTCCCCGGGACCTCGCCGACGATTGGATCCGGTGACCCCTCGTCCCCGCACCTTCCCATCGTCCCCACCTGCCGCGCCTGTTCAGCGAGACCCTGCGTGCGCCGCCGCCCATCGGGATCGGGAGGATCCCCAACCTTCTCGTCCATGGTCGCTACCAGCTGGGCCAACCAAGCCTCCACGCGGCCCAGGCCAAGCACGCAGCGGCCCAACTCCCCAGCCCGCGGCCTGGATCCCGCCCAGGGCGAGGCCGCCCAATCAATCGCCCAACTCCACCAGCTGGGCCGAAGGCCAATGGTGAGCGCCCTTTTTTTCTTTTTTTGCTGCTGAACTGTTGGGCCGGCCCGTTAGTTTATCTTGCGCACGGTGCGTTGTTTAGTTAAATAGCGCCCACCTCAGTTAGGCCCAACAGTAGAAGATTCGGCCCGATAGTGTTTTTTCTTTTCTTATGGGCTTATTTAATTGGCAGATTGCACTAGTATTTTGCGATGCCCGTATCTTTTAGCTTGTAGCTCGGATCGCGACGCGTTAAACATGAAACTTTCTTAATTTTCTATGAAAAATACTAAAATTTGCTCTTTTGCCATGTTGTAACTTGTTTACATGATGTTTCACTGCTATTTACACTGCTTTCCAGTGTAAATGTAATAGGCCGTAACTTTTTAACCGTTGCTCCGATAAAAATGTTCTTTATATGTAACTTGACTAGAATTGTGTGTGTAGATTGTGAATATGCTGCTCTTGCTTGCTAATAAAAATAATAAAATATTGTTTAGGGCAGAACAGTAATAAAACTATTAATTGCCGCGGGGTAATAGCGATATGCCATGTTTAGGAATTTACCCCTCTTAACTTGACTAGCATAGATAGTTTACTCTTCATTCGCCTCTTGCCATGCTTGTGTGATATGCCATGCTTGAGTGAGATGCCACGTTAACAACCTTGCTCATGTTGTGTAGCTAAACAACTTGGGCCTTCGTACATGTGCGGTATGGTCGCGTGTGACGAATACTTCACTTAACCTGTTAGTAACCCTGTTGGACAGCGAGGACATGGTTTCCCTGTTGGTCCAACCTGTCCGGCTGAGGACCCGAACTCATGTGCGAATTTACCGGAATCCAAACCCAGCGCATACGGTCGAGATCAGATCGAGAGCGCGAACGGCTCCTGAACTGGATGTCGACTCACCGGGGGCCACCCAGATTTGTTCGTTGTTAGCTAGAGGGACCTGTCGTTTCGTATCTCTCGGAACTAAATCATAAAATGGTTGCATGTGATGGGTAGCAACTGAGAGAGATGGGCGTGCATGCGGAGCCTTGTAATAGGCAGTCGGTACACCCCTGCAGGGTTAAATCTTTTCGAGAAGCCGTGTGCAGGGTTATGGACGACTTGAAACCTACTCCTTGTTCATAGACAACAACCGAGATAATCTTAATAACTTGATCAACATGAATGTGCCTTGAGTGTTTCTTCTTCCTCGGGATGCGAGGGGGAGGACAAGGATAGGATAGGTGTTATGTTTGCGTAAGTAGATGATAGCAAGACTTGTTGGAGGCGATTCCTCATCGAATGCTTGGCTTCTTATCTTACTCTCTAGATCGTTAGCCACTTCATAAATGCTAGTGCGGCAGCAACCTCACCACTTACCCCATCCTTACCGTAAACTACTAGTTATCCTAGAATGACGAGTGATGAAGTCCTTGTTGGGTCAGTTGACCAGTACAGTTGGATGCTGAGTACTTATGTACTCATGATACTACCCCCAAACTCTTTTCAGGGTTCTTGATCAACAACAGGTATGGTGATTGACGTTTCACATGGAGACTCGACGACGACTAGTTAGGAGGATCCCGACGGAGGGCCTGGACCCGTGTGGTTATGGGAGCGATGTATTTTCTCTTTGCCACTAGGCATTTGATTGTAGTCTGTACTCAGACATGTATCTTCCGCTGATGTAATGTATTTAAGGTAATTGTATGCCGATTGTATGAGATGTTGTATCCTTGTAGCTGTAATGTTGTGATATCATGTTGGAAATCTGGGGAATATGAAATTGTCATATGTCCTGGTTGGACCGATATGTTCTTCGTCCCCGGATCTGGATGGAAACATCTAGATCTGGAACAGTACCGCATATCGGGCCTTACACTATGCTCCAAAAGAAAGGAAGAGGCTCAAAAGCATGGACGGTACGCCAAGTCAAGTAGACCGAAATCCAAATGCATCTACTCATTAATCATCCACCTTGAGATATCTATCCAGAACATCTCGCTGGTATTAAGTTGCGAGTCTCACCCAAAGTGTAAACCCAAAGCAACAGACAACTGCATTAAAAAAACTTTGCGTAAAGCAAACAATCCTTGCACCCGCAAATACAAGCACCATTGTTTTCCCCCTTGTGGCAACAACACATCCCCTAGACTCATGTTTCTGTCACTCAAACTAGTCATTGGGGGGCATGAACCCACAATCATGCATAAAGTTCCCTCTTGGAGTTACGATCAATAACTTGGGCCAAGTATTAAAAAGCAACGGAGAACATGCAAGAATTACTCAAGAACATAAATATAAAAGGAGAACAACCAAAGTAAAAATACGGCAACGGAGAACATGCAAGAATTAACTTAAGAACACAAATATATTACTCATCACAATCTGAACATAATCTCATAATCCATCAGATCCCAGCAAACTCAACATAGCAACAGCAAAACAATTACATATGTGCCTTGATCATGTAGGGTAGCTCACCAGGTCTAAACATTGAAGAACAAAGATGGAGAGAAGACATCACATAGATACTAATCATGGACCCATGGTCAAAGGTGGACTACTCACGGCTCATCCGAAAAGCATCCATGGTGGTGGAGAAGCTCCCGGAGGTCAATCCTCCCTCCGGCAGGGTGCCAGGACAGGTTCTCCTGGAAGCCCCGATCTTGGAAGCGCGGCGGCGGCAGAACAGAGGGGAGATCACTAAAAAGGTTTCTGTCCTGGGGGGTTTTTGGACGAGAGTTAAATATAGGAAACGGGGGGCATCCAAGGGGCCACCAGGGAGTCCAGGCAGACCCCCGGCGTGGCCTAGGTTGGGGCCGCACCACCAGGGCGCCTGGACCCCTGGTGGGGCTCCCTTGGCCCCCCTACGGGCGTCTGGAAGCTTACATATCGCTAATTTCTATATATTTTCCCGGATTTTATTGGGCACTTTAAGTAATGGGAAAACATTAAAAACAAAAATAGCAGAAAACAGAAACTGGCACTGGGTGCACTGAGTTAATAGGTTTTTCCAAATATGATTAAAAGTGTATGAAAGTGCATCAAAAACATAACAATATCACCCAAAACATGCATGGAGCAAGCAGAAATTATAGATACGTTTGGGACGTATCAACATCCCAAAGCCTAATTCCTTCTCGTCCTCGAGTAGGTAAATGATAACAAGCATAATTTCTGTGGTGGAACGCTACCAACCATATAAGAACTTTTAAGTAAGGAAATAAAGGCATGTAATTCAATTCAAGTCATAACAATCAAGAGTCTATATTTGCATTGAAAAAAGTAACATAAGAACATAAAGGAGCAAGAGCTCTCGATTTCCGTGACTCGAATGTCTCCAAATGTTGTTTGCATGCAAGAAGTGGGAGATGGGTTTACAAGAGAGTAAAAACATACTATTTATTTTGGTTGAGAACTCGATCTACTAAAGTTTCACATTTGGTCTCCTTTTGAATCTTATCTTGACTCATCCCAGACCACTAGCCAGTTACAAGTCAAACTGATCCACTCCCTTTCAAATTTTTGAGATCTCATGCAATGGATGAGCGTAAGCAAGAAAGTTGACACTTAGGATGGCAAAGAGAGAAATGACGGAGGAGGAAGACAAAAATGTGTGAAAATCTCACATCAATGAGGACAATCATAGGCGAGAGAAAGCCAAATGATAGATATGATGCGAGGAGTAGGGATTGCCATGCAATGGATGCACATGTGAGCTATGGAAAGCTCTCCAATGGAACTAGTGGGGGTGCATCCAACTTGCTTGCTCAAGAGGACCTAGAGCTCATTTGAGGAGGCTCATCATTGGAATATACGAGCCAATTTCTATAGTGTAAGGGTCCCCACATAGCTATATGCATGTATGATGATCTCTATGGAGTACAAGATATAAGAGGGAGTACGAGTGTGGATCTCTCAAAAGGAATAGTAGTGTTGCCCCCTTCTCTCTTTTTATTTTCTTTTTCTCTTTTTTTCTATTTTATTGTATTTTTTTGTGGCCTCAATGGCTCTTTCTATTTAACTCTCATTTGTCCTCTTTGGAATCTTTTAATTTGTCCTCTTTGGGATCTTTTCCTCACTTTAGGGGAAACACTCTATATATTACAAGAAGTATAGAAAATCTTTCACACTTTACAAAAGTACTCAGCATAAAGAAGATGAAGCTATCATGATGTATGGAAATGTATGCCGCTGCCAGTGTAACAGGATATGTAATGATAGTAGCGCGTCATGTAGAAATTATTAGCGCAAGGCCCAACTAGCATGCGGCTCATCGATCAAGCAAAAGCATGTATGAAATGAAGATCAAGTCATGAGAAGGTGGATGTTGCATGGAAATGTATCTCGGAAAGGCTATGGAAATGCCTTGATAGGTAGGTGTGTTGGCTGTTTTGAGGAAAGATATATGGAGGTTTATGATGGCAGAGCGTATCATGACTAGGGTTTGGATGCACCGGCGAAGTATGCGCCAACTCTCGAGGTGAGAAAGGGCAATGCACGATACTAAAGAGGCTAGAAAAATATGGGTGGTGGAAGTGTCAACAATCAAATACTTACATTAGTCCGCAGAACTCACACACTTATTATCGGTAACTCTCAATCTAATCAGGAGGTTCACAGAGAGACAAGTACCCCGAGGAGGAGTGTATGGGGGTTTGGTTATCCTTGCGCATCCCCGACTCATGGTACGTGAGTGTACTCTAATATCCAATCCTTCCAAAGATTAGTGATCCATCTAGTAGCTAGAGTTCTCAACTAGTTTTTTGCACTTTTTCGAAAATAAACACGGATTGTGCAAAATACGAGATCTATCACTAATAGGCTAAAGCACTTGACACCAAAAGTTCAAACATTACTCAAAACAATACATCGAAACTATTGCAAGTTACTACTACAATTGAATAGCAACCTCAATTACCTACTTTAAGTAAAGACACACAACTCAGTGCAACATGCCAACTCTCTAAACAAGATAAACATGAAGACTCAAGAGAGTTCCAGCAACGACCTAAACAAAAGCTCTTAAAAAGAAATAAACATGAAAGCTAAGAGCTAAGCATGACAACAGCTACGAATAGATAAAGAACACCCACAAAATGAAAATCCTATGATGTGTTCTAGGTTAAAGTGGAGCGTGTTTCTCTCCCACATAAATAATTTGGGTTCTAACTTGTTATGAACAGCAAACAAAGCTGAAGAAAACTAAAAAGAAAAGAGAAAGACGCTCCAAGCATAGTACATAACGCATGAAGTTATAAAAATATAGTGGAACGAAGGACGAACTGATAATTGTTGATGGAGAAGGGGATGCACGGGGGCATCCCCAAGCTTGGATGCTTGAGTCTCCGTGGATATTTCTTGGGGATATATGGGGGCATCGCCAAGCTTGATAATTTGACACTCCCGGGTCTTCTTTCATCATCTTCCTTCGCACACTTGAAAACTCCCTTCATACATAACTCATCATAAGCTGATTAGAGTGGTCAGTACCCATAATACAATAATTTACCTCTAGTGGAAATAAATATATTCTTGAAGAGCTACTGTTTCTCAAGATTTCCAGAAAAAATTGCAAAGAAAAAACTAGCGCAATATTTCCAAAACCGGGAAAACGTAAAACAGGGCAGAATCTGTGAAAAACAGAAAATCAGGTAGTAAATAATTATTTTGGGGTACTTCTACAACTCAAATAAGAAAACTCAGAACAGATGAACGAAAGCTAATTGCATAGATCATGCTGTCAAAAAAATTCAGATCAAAAAGATGACCTGGTGATTTTAGCCAAATTTTCCGTCAAGGGACATAATCTATTTTTGGACAGCATGTCATAACTTTTGAACTTTCTTGCAATCAGAGGCTAAACTTTGCACAAAGCTTGGTAATAAAGATACAATGATGTTTCTACATTAGTAACAATCATCAAGATCACTAAGAGCATGGTAAATAATATAGCCAGCTGCTGTCTATAAGCCATTGCCATGTCATCTACAGTCCATCTTATAGCCAACATGTACAATAGTGAGCTACAAAAGTGTACTATTTTTATAATATATGGCCCACCTTTCATCCTCACAAAGTTTCTAGGAGCACGTGCTAGAGCTGGCTCTTCACTAAGAGCCCACTTTCCCTCTCTCTCCTCTTATCTTTAATCCAACTAAGCACAAATATACTATTTTATTTCTTATAGCCGACTGACTAGGCACTATTGTACTTGCTCTAAAAACAGAAGGAAAAACAAATTGGGCTGCCTCCCAACAAGCGCTTTCTTCTACGCCTTTGAGCTAGGCACGAAGCACAAAGATCAAGTTTTATCAAGTGTAAGAGAATAACTAGGCTGTGTAACGGACTAAAAGGGTAACTTAATATTCTTTCTAGGGAAGTGTTCCATGCCATTCTTGAGAGGGAGTTGGAATATTATATTCCCCTCTTTCATATCAATTACATCACCAACGGTGCGAAGAAAAGGACGTCCCAAAATAATTGGACATAAGGGTTCACACTCAATGTCCATAATAGTAAAATCAACGGGAACATAATTATCATTGACAACAATAAGAACATCTTCAATCTTCCCCAAAGGTTTCTTTACGGAAGAATCAACAAGACGAACACCAAAATAACAAGGATCAAAAGGTTTCAATTCAAACATATCATACATTCTTTTGGGCATAACGGAGGTACTACCTCCAACATCACAAAGAGTAAAGCAAGAGAAGTTAT
This sequence comes from Bromus sterilis, assembly GCA_950022295.1. Taxonomy (NCBI): domain Eukaryota; kingdom Viridiplantae; phylum Streptophyta; class Magnoliopsida; order Poales; family Poaceae; genus Bromus; species Bromus sterilis. The sequence continues at coordinate 147,460,401 of OX465596.1, read as the reverse complement.
TCAATTTAATTTTGATCATAGGATCCCAACCATCTTCTAGATTTCTAGGTATGGAGGCTTCTAACATAAGCTTCTCCACCCTATCTTTAATGAGAGCATTGGTGATATGCTCCATGAAGGCAAGGTGTAGCGTGCTAGTGTGGGGGTCTCTAGACATTTTGTGTAGGAAACCAATAACTTCAGGAAGGGTACAATTATCAAAATCAAGGTCACTACTATCAAGTAATGTGGTAGTGATGTCATTTAGGCTTACTTGTTTCAAAGCCTCTATGCTCATAGGAGTTTCTTCTTCTACGGTTGAGGTAATAGCATCACCATTGATGGGTCCATTAGGTGGACTAGGGATGTGATGGGTGCTAAGAGTTTTGAGATCCTCAACAACTTGGATAGTAGCAATGGTATGGTGTGTGGGAAAGCTCTTAATTCTATAGTCTTCCTCCTTTTCTCTAGCCCATCTATCTTTAAGTTTGGCCAACATCCTAATGTTTTCATTAATTTGCACTTGAATAGCATTCATAGGAGTGGTTTTCCTCTCCTCTAGGGGAGAAGTTCTAATTTTAAGCATCTCAACATCATGGGCTATGTTGTCTACCTTCAAAGAGAGACTATCTAATTTGTCTAATTTCTCTTCTACCATCTTGTTGAAAGCTTTTTGGGTAGTAATAAAGTCCTTAAGCATGCTCTCTAATTCAGAAGTGGAGTTCTTGGTGCTAGGATAAGTGTTGTTGTTCCCATAGCTGTTGGATGGGAACGGTCTGGGATTGCTACCAAAGTTACTCCTATAAGCATTGTTGTTGAAGTTGTTTCTAGAGATAAATTTCACATCTACTTATTCTTGAGCAACCAAGGAATTTAAAGGAACATCATGAGGATCAATAGGAGCTTTCTTGGTAAGTAAAGACATGATCAAGTCAACTTTTTCATTTAGGGAGGAGATCTCCTCGACAGAGTTTACCTTCCTACCTGTTGGAGCTCTTTTGGTGTGCCATTGGGAATAGTTGGTCATCATCTCATCTAGTAGTTTTGTGGCAGCACCGAGTGTTGTTGACATAAAGGTTCCTCCTGCGGCTGAATCTAACAGGTTCCGCGAGTTAAAGTTCAATCCTGCATAAAAATTCTGGATAACTATCAAAGTAGTTGATACGTCCCAAACGTATCTATAATTTATGCTTGCTCCATGCATGTTTTGTGTGATATTGCTATGTTTTAGATACACTTTCATACACTTTTGATCATATTTGGACTAACTTATTAACTCAGTGCACCCCAGTGCCAGTTCCTATTTTCTGTTTTCTTTTTATTTCAGGTTTTTCCATTACGTAAAATGCCAGAACAATTCCGTAAAAATCCCATGAAAAATCAGTGCAACAGAAGCTTCCGGAGTTCCGAAGGGGGGCCGGAGGGGCCACACCTATTGCCCAGGTGGACAGGTGGCGCGTCCTAGGGTGGAGCCGCGCCGGGAGGCCGCCTGGACTCCTGGTGGCCCCCCTGGCTGCCCCCCTTTGCATATATATTTCCTTCTCCCCGAAACCTCTGAAGACAGAACCCATTTTCGCGATCTCGCCTCTGTTCCGCCGCCGCTGCGCTTCCATGATCGGGAGCACCATAAGTCCTCTTCCCGGCACCCTGCTGGAGGGAGGATTGACCTCCGGGAGATCCTCCACCACCATGGACGCTTCCCACGTAATCCGTGAGTAGTCCACCTTGGACCATGGTTCCATGATCAGTAGCTATGTGATGTTCTCCTCCCCTCTTTGTTCTTCATGGATTAGACCTTGTGAGCTTCCCTACATGATCAAGGCACATATGTAATTCTTTCTACAGTTGTTATGCTGAGTTCGCTGGGATCTAATGGATTATGAGACTATGTTCAAATTGTGATTGAGTCATATATTTCGTTCTTCTCTTTTATATTTTTGTTCTTGAGTAATTGTTGCATGTTCTCCGTTGCTGTTTATTGCTTTGGCCAAGTAGTAGGTAGTGACTCCAAGAGGGAGCGTTATGCTTGATTGTGGGTTCATGCCCCCTGATGACTACCTTGAGTGACAGAAACATGAGCCTAGGGGATGTGTTATTGCCACAAGGGGGAAAACAACGGTGCTTGTAACCGCGGTTGCAAGGATTGTCTACTTTACGCAAAGTTCTTTTAATGCAGTTGTCTGTTACTTTGGGTTTAAACTTTGGGTGGGGCTTGCAACTTAATACCAGCGATATGTTCTGGATAGATATCTCAAGGTGTACGATTAGTAGTAGATGAAGATGGATTTCGGTCAACTTATTTTGGCGTACTGCCCGTGCTTTTGAGCCTCTTCCTTTCTTTGTAGCATAGTTAACATTGCGGTGCGTTTTTAATCCTGTCAATTGCCCAGCTGTGATTTGTTTACCTCGCATAGTTGTTTATCGTCTTTTGGGAGAGAGACATCACTAGTGAACATCATGGGACCCTAGTCCATATTTCCACCACTGTTTACACCCTCAATTTACTTATCGCTTCTACTTCCCAGTTGCAGTTATCACTATTATCCTTTATCCCTTGCGTTTGATCTTTTCTAAACAACAAGGCCGGAGAGATTGACAACCTCTCTGAACTTTGTTGGGAGCAAAGTTATTTGTATTTGTGTGCAGGTCCAGGTTAAGCAAGTGATTCTTTTCAGACGACACATCAGTTTCCAAACCACCTACTTGTCGACCTTGGAGTTCTACTGGATTGACTCTGAACCTTGGTATCTTTGCCAAGGGAAATTTGCCGCTATCTACTTCTCACCTTCCACTTTGGGTAACCAACGAAGGGCGAGAAGCCATTATCAGCTCTCGCGCATCAGTAGTCAAACCATGCATAGGGAAATTCTTGACAAGATATTTCATACGTTCCCAAGCTTGGGCAACGTGTTCATTATCCAATTCCTTAAAATTCATAATATTACTCCTTAATTGGATAATCTTAGCAGGTGGGTAGTACTTCCCAATAAAATCATCCTTGCACTTATCCCAAGAATCTATGCTATTCCTAGGCAAGGATTGGAACCAAATTTTAACTCCTCTCAAGGAGAAAGGAAAAATCTTAAGCTTAACAACATCACCTTTTACTCCTTTATACTTTTGCATATCACAAAGATCAACAAAATTATTCAAGTGTAAAGCAGCATCATCTCTAGCTCCGAAGAATTGTTCTTTCATAACAAGGTTCAGCAAAGCATGTTTAATTTTAGAAGAAGATGCTGAAGTGGCAGGTGTAGCAATAGGAGTGCACATAAAGTCATTGTTGTTGTGACTAGTGAAGTCACACAACTTAGTTCTTCAGTGGTACCCATAGTAGCAACAGTAAGCAAGACAAGCAATGTTTTTGTGATTTTTGATAAAGGACACTAGGATAAAAACTGAAAGGTAAACTAACAAGACTGAAAATCAAAGATAAAAGATAGTGTGCAACTCCCCTATCTTGAAGAGTGGAGTCCCCAGCAACGGCGCCAGAAATTGCTTGATGCTAGCGAGGAAGTAATAGCTCTCGCCCTTCGATGGTTACCCCAAGTGGAAGGTTGAGATGTAGCATAGCAACAAGATTTCCCTTGGTAAAGTTACCAAGGTTGAAAGTCAGTCCAGTAGGACTCCGACAACGACAAGTAGGAGCAACGGCGCCAGAAATTGCTTGATGCTAGCGAGGAAGTAATAGCTCTCGCCCTTCGGTGGTTACCCCAAGTGGAAGGTTGAGATGTAGCATAGCAGAAAGATTTCCCTTGGTAAAGATACCAAGGTTGAAAGTCAGTCCAGTAGGACTCCGACAACGACAAGTAGGTGGTAAAGTGAAAAATGGCGCCGTTCACAACTAAAGGTTTCTTACTTTACGTGGACCTGCACACTGAAATAAATAACTTTGCTCCCAACAAAGTTCAGAGAGGTTGTCAATCTCTCTGGCCTTGTTGTTTACAAAGGATCAAACGCAAGGGTAGATAGTAGTGATAATTTCCATGGAAAGTAAAAACAGGAAGAAAATTTAGGGTGTAAACAGTGGTGGAAATATGGACCCGGGTCCCATGAATTTCACTAGTGATGTCTCTCTCCCAAAAGAGGATAAACAACTATGCAAGGTGAACAAATTACAACTAGGCAATTGACAGGATTAAAAACGCACCTCAATGCTAACTATGCTGCAAAAGAAAGGAAGAGGATCAAAAGCATGGGCAGTACGCCAAGACAAGTAGACCAAAATCCATCTGCATCTACTCACTAATCATCCACCTTGACATATCTATCCATAACATCTCGCTGGTATTAAGTTGCGAGCCCCACCCGAAGTGTAAACTCAAAGCAACAAACAACTTCCTTAAAAGAACTTTGTATAAACTAAACAATCCTTGCACCCGCAAGTATAAGCACCGTTGTTTTACCCCTTGTGGAAACATCACATCCCCTAGACTCATGTTTCTGTCACTCAAGCAACTCATTGGGGGGCATGAACCCACAATCATGCATAACGCTCCCTCTTGGAGTTACGATCAATCACTTGGCCAAAGTAATAAAAAGCAACAAATAACATGAAAGAATTACTCAAGAACATAAATATAAAATTATAAGAACCAAATATATTACTCATCACAATCTGAACATAATATCATAATCCATCAGATCCCAGCAAACTCAACATAGCAATAGCAGAAAAATTACATATGTTCCTTGATCATGTAGGGAAGCTCGCAAGGTCTAAACATTGAAGAACAAAGATGGTGAGAAGACATCACCTAGCTACTGATCATGGACCCATGGTCCAAGGTGGACTACTCATGGCTCATCCGGGAAGCTTCCATGGTGGTGGAGAAGCTCCCGGAGGTCAATCCTCCCTCCGGCAGGGTGCCAGGACAGGGTCTCCTGGCAGCCCTGATCTTGGAAGCGCGGCGGCGGCGGAACAAAGGGGAGATCACGAAGAAGGGTTATGTCCTCGGTGGTTTCGGGACGAGAGGTAAATATAGGCGAAGGGGGTAGCTAAGGGGCCAACATTGAGTCCAGGCAGCTCCCCGGCGCGGCCTAGGGTGGGCCACGCCACCAGGGCGCCTGGATCCTTGGTGGGCCCCCATGGCCCCCTTCGGGGGTGTGGAAGTTTCCGTATCGCTGATTTTTTATATATTTTTCCCGGAATTGTTTTGGCACTTTAAGTAATGGGAAAACCTGAAATACAAAAACAGCAGAAAACAGAAACTGGTACTGGGGTGCATTGAGTTAATAGGTTAGTCCAAATATGATCAAAAGTGTATGAAAGTGCATCAAAAGCATAGTAATATCACCCAAAACATGCATGGAGCAAGCATAAATTATAGATATGTTTGGGACGTATCAGGCGGCGGCATACGCCGATGCCTCGGAATCCTCTCTGGACCAGCTGGACTAGTAGTATTTGTTTAATTAGGCGCCGGTCTTTTCTTATTCCAGTAGATCTTGAGTAAGAGCTATGTTAAGTCCAGTACCTTGTTTAAGTATTGAGCTGGTTCGATTTATCAAGTATGAGCTTTGTTGATGACTCAGTTCTTTTGTAAAATTAATAGCTGCTCTTAATATATTCAATGCCATGGATGATGTTTGCTATAATCAGTATAATTCGCACCAAATTTCGAAAGTTTCCATACGGATTTATTTTTAGTTTCGTGCGCGAAACCACTTCTCCCGCCTATATGCTCCCCACCTATCCAAAAATTTCGCCAGCCGCGGGAATATCTAAGCCCCCTCCTTCCTTCCACCACTGAAGGCCGCATTCCCCCCCCCCTTCTTTTTCACACCCTCCCCTACTCCTCCTAGCGCTATGGCCTAGACGGCGCAGGCAACTCCAGTGAAGTGGTACACGGTGCAACCCCGCCCCCGTTCCGCATACCGGGTGTGGCAGCCTACACGGTGAACCCCCCCCCCCGGTTCCGTATACCGAGCGCGGTGGCCTAGACTATGTACGCAACCTGCCCCCCTCCCTGCTAGCTGTGCCGCTCGCCCTGTTCCGGTAAGAGCCCGGCTGCCCTCCTCAAGCGCATGCTCTTACTCCTCCATCGATCCTGTATGGCTCGACCACCAAATCATGGAGGATACACTTGTTGTGGATGCCACCCTCGCCGCACTCGCGCGCCATCGCTTGCTTTCCTTAAAACTAGATCCGACAGTCGTCTTCTACGACGGTGTGGAGGGCAACCACGACAAGGAAATCTTGCTTCCTTCCAATGGGAAGGATCCCATTGCCCTCTCCATCGGCGATGAGTATGTCGTTCTTAGCTTCCTAGATACATATGTTTAGTTATATATGCCACAGAGTTAAATTATATTTAGATCACCCTTTCCACATGCGTTGCTCATGCCTTGCATCTATTTTTTCTCTCTTTCGATTGCATCTGAATATTATTATTTTGTTTGGATTGCATCTACAACTTCAAGTAATTGAAACCATACTCTGTATAATGTTATCATGCAATGTGATACCCAAGTTGATTAGCGATCATTAACACATGAAAACCTATTCATTTCCTATATTTGTTAGGCATGTGATTGTAACGACCCGAATCTAATAAGATCAGAATCTCTGTGCTTATTGTGTTATCCCTGGATCGTAGCTAGCACACACGGCAACAAGAGTGAATACCAAGTAAACATACATCATTTTACTACAAAAGAAGGATCCAGAGTTACATATTTGCATACAACATGCACAACTGAAGGCTGGCATAGAATACAACAGAAACATATACTTTACTAAGCTAGGGGCTCCATCAACGCCACTGGGCTCGTTGAGTGTAGACCCGTGATCCTATCGCCTCTGACATGTCTTCATCTGCACGTGAGTACAACCGAAATGGGTGAGTACATTGAGTTTACTCGCAAGTTCCAAAGAAAATGAATATAACAGATTATTCATGCAGGGTAAGTCAAGTGGATAGATGGGGTTTATTTGCGAAAATCCAATTTTCCCCCAACTAAGATTTGTAAACTTTCTTTGAAAAACAAAATATTTTTTAAAGATATAGGGTTAGAGTGAAACACTTGTGTAGATACACCAAGGCACAAATCTCCAACCTAAGTAATATATATATATATGGTTGAAGTGAAACACACCCTCGTACTCAATCCTCAACCTAGAACCCTTAAAACAGATTTTTTTATAAAAAAATAAGTCTTGTCTCTGCAGTGCTTGAAACGGTGCATGTCCTCAGCCAGGCGCAATTACTCAAGTGCGCAAGTCGTCCGTCGAGCGCAATCACTTAGTATGCAAGACCCTAGTTGAGCGCAATCCCATGGTGTGCAAGACCCTAGTTGAGTGAAATCAATCAAGTATGCAAGTCCTCCGTCGAGCGAAATTACTTGGTGTGCAAGACCTCAATTAGGCGCAATCACTCAAGTGTGCAAGTCCCCAGTCGGGCGCAATCACACAAGTATGCAAGTCCTCCATCGAGCGCAATTACTTGGTGTGCAAGACCCTAGACGGGCGCAATCACTTGTAGAAAAAATATATTTTTATAGTTTTGTTTTCGAAAGTTTTCAGAAAACATTGCTCCAAAAGAGAGCAAGTTTTAATGCTTAAAAACTTGTTTTGGTTTTTCAAACCCTCCCATTTCTACAAGCGTGGATAAGCATAAGCATAGATATAAGTTTTGATCTTAAGGCTCTGAATAGCAATATATACTTTGTAAAAACTTTGATAAAACTTTTCATGCATAAAATAAATTGAAAGTGTTCATGCATATAATAAAAATATAGGACAAAGTATGATCAAATTGCAACTTGCCTGAGTCTCTTGAAGTTGATACTCTTTTTTTATATCGTCACTCCTTCACCTTATGATATATCTAACGATAAAGAAAAGTAATTCAACACACAAGAAAATCCAAACGAAGATCCAACAAAGATACAAATAAAGAATACAATTTTTTTAACTTGTAATATTGATAATATAATAGCAAAGACATGATCATGGGTTTATTCAGGGTCAAGGTAGTTTGAATGGAAGTATGACATAGGTTTTATCCTATGGTTGGGACAATTGTTACAAATAAAGATCATGATCTTTACTATATGGAAAGATTGTGAGGAAAGGTTTTATGACCCAAATTCTATGAAGAAACTATTTAGAATATTAACATATGGTTGGCTATGGAACTTGAAAGTCATAAGAGCTTTAGAATAGTGGAATTTGTTCATGGTACATGGGTTACAAGATAAAATACCAAATACTACAATTTGTCGGGACCCGGGGTTAGCGTATGCAAGACCCGCTACAACACAATCATATGGAGAGCCGAAAACCGTACCCACTTGTCTAAGAAGACAAGGCCAAGCACAGAACGTTCTCGTAAAGCATCGAACGAGAGGGCCATCCCATCCAGGCAGGATGATCAACTGAGATGGGTCCTCATCATCCGCAGACAAGTCTAAATGAGATGGGTGGTGAACTCCCATACTCATAGACAAGTCGCCTCAACCATACTATCGATTGTATTATAACACTTACATAGACTTACTCCAGCTTGATCACTTAGTCGGGGTCTAGGGAGGGCTCGATCATACAACAAAGTGTGCACGTGACAGAGTCATGAGCAATCACATAGCGATGCCCCAAGATGCGCACATCTAAGGGCCACTTGGTGTATAAAAGATCGCCAGCCAGATCACAACTAAGGTCTCGAAAACCTATACTAAGACATTCATCTTATAATCATACACACATCACACATGTCTAGTATGAGCAACAGGTATCATTGCAATTCTCTACAAAGTTTACAACTTTATTGATAACTCTTACAGAGTGCACACAGAGATCACGAGACCGTGATCCAACATTACATCAAGGATGCGGAAGCAAAGTATGTCTGAGTACAGACAAGTTTAACAAATGGCTTAGAGAAGCCTTATTTATAAACAAGCCCTTCCACGAGGGACCAGTCGTCTGACTGGGACTACACTAGCTTGGCTTCAGTCGTCGAGCTCCAGGAAGAATCCACCTTCGGAGTCAGTGGGTTCATCTAAAACATAGAATAAGAAAACGTGAGTACAAAGTCATACTTAGCAAGACTTACGTAGGAGCTATACTACTCATGCACATGTATCAATGCAAAGGGAGGTGGGGTTCAAAAGCAGAAGTGCCATCTTTGACTTGGCTAGTCCTGAACTACGAGTATCTGACTTGAGGTAAGAAGCGTACACGAGTCCACTACATGTCTCCAACCAATTACACCATTTTGGTGCCTTCCTCGACTTCCCACGAGAAAGCGCGCCATAGCACTCACGCTTATCTTGGCAAGTTTTATATGTATCCAGTTCAAGTTGTCTAATAATCAAGCTAAGCTTTCCAAGCAGTCCATAACCGCGGACGCGACTATTCGAATAGTTTATTAACCCTGCAGGGGTGTACTACTACACACATGAAACTATCAGTTACCGCCGGGATCTCGTCACCCTTCAAGCGGGTGTCAGCGAGGATAATTTCCACAACTTTTACCTCATAGCCAACTCAAGTTCAATGGAGACGCCTATCTGGGCTGGATTCCACATCGTGAACCCGGCCGGTTTACCGATGTGGTCCCGGAAGATGTGTGCAGGGTCCCAGGCCAGTCTGAATAGACGTTCTTCCACTTCATAGACCGTGCCGCAGACCTACCAGAACTCCGAACTACTGCGACTCATTGAACTGAGAAGGGGTGAGTTAGTACGTTGAGCGGTGGTCCATGTGCCCAACATGTGGTAGTACTCTTCGTCTTGGATCACCACACAAGAACTCGGGCTTAGGGCGGTGTTCAACGAGATAACCCACTGTGTACTCCTACGCAACCTCTCATCATTCACCTTGTATTAGGGTAGATTCACCAACATATTTCCACCATCATCAACATGATCACTACCATCCCCACTCAAGAAAGAGTAACCTCATTGTAACTCTAAGCATGCAATAATCAGTAACAGTTGCATGGGCTACATGATATCAAACAACTCCTACATCTACTAGGATTGTGGTTTGCTTATTACTGTGACAAAATGATAGGTCATGCAAAGGATTGGGTTCAACTATGCGGTAGAAATGTTATCATGGTAATCATCCTAAACAATGCATAAGAGATACTGAGAGGGAAGTGGGATTTTATCAACATGATCAATGGGGGTTTGCTTGCCTTGCTGACGAGGTTCAAACATAGTGTCTTCAACGAAGGGGGTGGCATCCGGTTCTGGCCCACCTCTATTCGATAGAAAACAAATGCAAACAAGCTGTCAATATAAAGACAATGCACAATCACATGATCAAGTGTTATAACATGGTGTAAGGGGTGCTGATGTGTTGCCAATACCATTTAAATGGAGTGTATTGCATTTGAGTTGCAAATTCAAACTCCATATTTGAATTTAAAAGGGTTCATATGCATGTTTGCTTCTGTCACCCCATTTTAAAATGGGAAAACATGAAAACAAAGTGCATATTCAGAATCCTTGTATTTTTCTGATAATTTTACATATATTATTTTTCCAATTTGGAGTTAAAATGATATAGTTATGATTTTCCAAAGTTTAAATCATTTTATGCCTTTTTTGCAATATTTTTAAATAGAAAAGGATTACTGCGTCAGCATGACATCATGCTGGCGTCAGGGGGCCTCTGACCAGGGGGTCCCACATATCAGTGTCTGTTTGTTTAATTAAACAGTTTTAATTCGAAATAGCTTAACAGAGAGAGTAACCAGGGTGTTGGGCCCACATGTCATGGTCACTGGCGTGTGGGGCCAGGGTGACTAATCACCCTGCCACGTCGGCTGGGTCGCCGGCGGAGAGCTCCGGCGAACCAGAGTACGCCGGAGTGCACGGGAACGCGCTCTGGGCACGCATTTGACGCGCTAGTGGCATCAATCGCGAGCTGGGACCGAGCCGCATCGAATGGAGCTAGCCAGGGGGGCTGGAGCTCACCGGGGCGACGCCGGCGCCAAGCCCTAGCGGCGGCCGTGGCTCGGGCTCGAGGCAAAGCTCGATGTGGAGCTCCACTAGAAGCAGCAAAGGGCGCAATCGAAGCAGTGGAGCGCGACGAAGACGACGGACAAGAAGGCGAGCTCGATTGCGCGGCAGGGCGTCGTCGACATGGATCCCGGCGGCGAGAAGCTTCGGCTTTCATGGAAGAATATGGTACAGGCAATGGGGTAGACCGCGGGCTAGGTAGGACGAAGGAGGAGCTCACCGCGGATGCAATGGAGGCGGTGGCGAGGTCGGAGAGGGTCTGTGGATGGAATAATCGACGAGGGCGACTTGCGGGTCCGGCGAGCTCTTGGTGAAGCGTGCATCGTCCTCGGCCTCGATTAGGACGCCAGCTTCTCCAGATCGGAGTAAACGGCGATGGCGCGCATGATTGACATGGTCTCCTCGCTTGTCTCCGGCGTTGGCTGCGAGTTCCGTCGACAGCGAACGGCGGCTGCTCTCGGGGGATGTGGGGAAAACACACAGAGAGCTCGAGAGAGTGCGGAGAGAGGGGGAGAGTGACGAGGGGTAAGTGGGCTTGGGCTGGCTGGGGGGATGAGTTGGGCCGAATGGCCAGGTGAGCCTTTTCCCTTTTCTTTTCTCTTTTCTTTTATGACATTTGTTTGTCTTAGATAATTAATTAGCTAGACATTTTTATAAATGCCCCAAATTTTTATATGGCCTCAAAATATAAAAGGCTAGCCACTTATAAAGTTTGAACATTTTTAAAATTCAAAATATTTGAACTTTAATTCAAATAGGGGTTTAACTTAATTCCAAGCTCCTGTTTTAAATTTTTGAAAAATCTATGAGCATGGGAATGCTACCACATCTCTTTATATGTGATCACACTCATTTATGTGAGTTTTCAAAAGTCAAACAAGAATATTTGGAGCAACTTTATTTCTGGCCATTTGAATTAAATTCAATTAGGACTTCTGCCTTCCCCATTTTAATTTCATTTGAAATTTTTAGCATGAATGCATTGTATCTCTTGATCCTAGCAAATACCTAACAGGGTGTTCTGAAAAATTTATGCGAGTTCACCAAGTTAACATAATTTGGTTTAGGTAATATGAAATCGGGTTTAAGGAGTTGCATGGCACAAAGATTTATGTTAAAGGAATTTAATTAGCATTTAACTTAATCCAAGTTTTGCTGATAGAATATGATCAGAGATGTTTCTAAAGATCATCTCAACAAGATTTGTCCAACAAGTAAAATTAAGAAAAAAATGGAATTGAATTACAATAAAAGAAAGGATATTGGAGTGTTGAGCCAAAAAATGAACTAAACTTAGTTCGAAAAATGTTTAACGATTTCTAACAGAAGTATATGGTGGTAGGGACCAATTCTTGTATTATAAATATTTTCATATGAATTACAGATTAATATATATAGTAAAAATGCTCAAATTCATATTTAAATTATAATTAATTATTGAGTTTATAAAAAGTGGAATATTTTAGTTATAATAAACTACATGTTTCAAGGAATCCGGGGATATCAAATATGTCAAAATCGGAGTTGTGGTCTAGGAGATATGATTTTCTGAAGTTTATGTATTTTTCTGAAAAAGAACTACGAGATTAAATAAAATATTGACACGTTGCGTATCCATATAGGCTGGTACCCCTTCATTTTAGTGATAGGCTCATAAGCGTTTGATCAGGATCCTACGGCTGAGCAAGGAAGGGGAGGAAGGCTCACCGGAATTAAGCGGCTAGGTCGCCGGAGTTAGGCGGTGCTCTTGCCGACGTCGTCGGTTTTGGTTCACAGGAGGTCTCCGGCGAAGATGGGAAGGGACTCGGGATAAGGACAACCTCTATGATATTTTGGACATGATGAAGAGGACTATTTCTTCCTCTAGGTATGGTGAGAGCTCGCCGGATTTGCGACCGTTCGTTGGTGGTCTACGGCCTACGGTGAAGTCGCGCTCCGGCTGCAAACAAATGTTGGGAAATATGTCAGGGAGATTCGTTTCTTCATGTTTAACACGATGGTCGAACAATTAGGTCCAAGTTAACTCTCTTGGTGACCCTATATTCAACAGAAGTCATGGCTGTACCAAACTCCGGTGAGCAATTGCTCCCGGAATAGAGTGAATTGGAGGAGGATTTTGGTCGTGCGAATGAAGAGGAGGAAGGTGCCACTCGTGGTGCCTTTTATAGATGGAGGAGAGTTGTTCAAGAAGAGATCTAGAAGATTCTTTGGTTCAACAATTAATGGAGAGTTCGGTGGAGCACTAGCCTGGCGTTCAAGTGTAGTTGACAATTAGTGCCCTGAATGGGTTCCTTGTTTAATTTTGAACATTTTTCGTGTTGAAGTTGAATCGAAAAAATGCGCGGTTGAAGAGATAGAGGGAGAGGAAGAGGTGGCTGCACCATGAGACATACGTGTTGTTCTTCTCTGTGGAGTGCACATACGAGCCGGAGGTGGAAGACGAGCAGGTATGTGGGCCTTACTGTAGAATTTGGTCCAAAGGAAAACGAATGAGAAAGAGAGATAGGAAAAAAATATCAGGACAGGATGGACTTGGCCCACTAGGATTAGGATTTTCCGTTTATCAATTTCTAATAACAAAAGAATTCAAAATTTAATATATTATATCAAATATCTCTTGAATAAATCATAGAAATTATTCAAGAAAATATATATGTAGAGACAGAGTATAGGAAATTATATTTCCCTCTCCAAAGAAATTTGATAAATATAGTTTTATCAAAATAAACATCATGTGAGGTATTAATTAATTCCCCAAATTAGATGTAGGATTTTATAAATACCAAAATGATTTTATGAAAATATCCAAGTATTAAAATAAGAATTTTTAAATATTCTAAATAATAATTTTGGAGAACTCATATTATCTCCACTCATTAATTTAGTTGACTTATTGAAAATATTTAAATAGCCTTTAAATGCCAAGAGCAAATAAACTCGAAGCTAAAATAAAGGAACTCATAAAGGAGTAAATATTGGTCCACAATTAATTTGAGAAAGTCGTATTATTCTAACACTATATTATTTAATTATGGTTTCCACCAAATTTCAAAATAATGGAAATCAAGAAAATCATTCCGTAAATTTTGAATAAACCTCGCAACAAAGATTTTTTTCTTTATTGAATAAATGATTATCCAATTTTAATAAAACGATTTTGCAAAGAATGAAACAAAAATCAAATTTTTTAATTTCCCTTGAAAAACAAAGCAAAACAAACAATAATATTTATATATTAGCATTCCAAAACTTAGAAAAATTAGGGATGTTACAAATTACCACCCTTAAAAGAAATCTTGTCCTTGAGATTAGCAAAGACTAGAGAAAAATGGGTTAAGGTTGAGGCTTCTTGGGTTACTTCCTCTTGGTCCATACATCACCTGAGCATGTTTGTATTATTCTCCTTCACTTTATGTTGAGAGGATTTCCTTTTTCAGTATAATAGGCTATACTTCTTGTCCTTCGGTATTCTCAAATATATCAATCCTAGGCCTTAACCAGATTGTCATCGGGTACCATATATTCATCCTAGGTGTTATGGTACTACCACCCTTAAAACAACTTATGGGATCTCCAAAACTTCTTCATTCCATGCATCTTCTGCTGCTTGTGCATCTAGATCTTATTATAAGGTCATAGACTTCTTATAAGGACAATTCCCCCCCGCCCCCCAAATCAATAAGTCTTAGAGGTATCTACCGAGACACTCGTGGTTGTCAATGAAATAGCTTCCGATGGAACTCTTGAGAGATCCACATGTTTCTTCCTCACCGTACAACCTAGGTTAGGCATGGTTGCCTATCTGTACGGGTAGTGTGTCTAACCATTCTATGGTTTTAGGCTTGTCTCATCGACACTCTACTATGATTTTAGGCTCTCTGATTTACCAACCTAACATACGAAAGTATATAATAATAGTCTTCGGTATGGGGGCAAATCCTTCCCGTACTGAAATCATTACTTCATATGAAGATAGGCGAATCACGTATTCTAGCACTCGGTCATTCTCACTCCTCTTATAGAGGTCTTCACCTGCAATGCTAATAAAACGCTCTAGGTGACGGAATTTCTATACAGATTGAGTCCACAAACGTTTATCCTTGGAACAGTGAAACTTCCTTTTCCAAGAGTCAAGCTCCCTTTAAAATATGAACAAATCCTCTCCATAGGGTTCAGGGTATTTTGTTCTAATGTCTCTTGCAAACCAAAAATGTATCTTCATGGATGATGCATTTGTAATCCTTCTCACTTTTTTCAACATAGATCATAAGTATCATCATTGCAGGTTGGGGATCCAAATTAGAAACAAATAATGGGTTCCAATTAATAGTATCAATGAACTATCAAGGTGTGGTGGAGGTTGAGACACTTCTAACAAAATTGAAGTGGTTCGATATTGATTGGTAGACAAGATGTTTCAAACCCGAAGGTATACAAAGTTGTAATTTGGGTCCAGCAATTTCATCCATGAAGAGATGATGAGCTCATTAGGAATCTCCAACTTAGTAAGGATAGTAAACATGGTCACTCCTTAGTCTTGGACATATTCTTGTTACATCCTTAAACATCTTGTACAACATTCGAGGCCAAAATAACTTACTAAAATGCTCCCATCGACATGGATGGATATGGTCAAGCATGTAAATCCAACATTATTTCTTATTAATCCTTAAGAATCTTAGTCCAACTAAAAACTTGCGACATAGTCCTTGAAATCATTGATCCTCTGTTTATTCATGGCAGAAATGAACTTCATGCACGTCACTCTGCTTGTACTTCATTCAAAGTCTCTTGGGTACGATGGAGTCTGGCTCTGAGAATTTCCCCGATCTGGCGTATGGCTTCCAAGGCGGCTTGATGAACAGAGTCATAGAAGGTTGTTCGTGGCATATGGGAAATGAAGAAGTATTGTCCAGAAGTCTTTGGAAAAATGCCTTTTACATGCAAGAGGTGTACTTCCACATACCGACATTCTACAACGTTATCCAAAAAAGGATATCCCTTGTAGACTGGATCTCCTTCAAGATGAATGTATCCCATCATATATTTCAAGATCTTTGGGAAATCATGTCCACTAGTCAGGGTCATAATCATCTTCGGACCTTTCTGGAAAGATTCAAAAAGTGTTGCCATATGCAGGTGTGAATGAAGCTGGAATTTAGATCAACAAAGTATGCATCTCGATATTAAAATGTGGATGTTCCCATAAAAGAAATATGCCCTTGTTCCACAATGGATTATGGGGTTCTTTCAAGGAAAATAATATCAAATGATTGGTGGGGCAATCGTCAATTGGTTGTTATCTTCTATAACCTCTCAAGTTTGTCCTTCTTCTCCGTAAGTACTTCACTCCTTGAGATTACCTTTGGTAAAGTAGATTCTAATTCTTGTGGGGCATATGTCATCCCGATTAATTCCACCCATGCGCATATATCCTCTTCTTATTACCATGTGGGCATGAGTTGGATTTTTGTCCAACTTCTCCACATGAGTAGCATGGCTTAAAGGGGCTAGTTGGTTCTCCTAGGGAATTATTCTTCATCAACAATCTTCCATAGTATTGTGGTTTTTTTATAGGTTCTATGTTCTTCTTTATCTTACCCTTGTTGGACTCTTATTTGTACATCTAGATAAACCCACATTTAGCAGGGTAATGATCGGTTCCTTCTCATACATATGAAACAAGTCACATGAATGGTTGTTCATTCTACAGCAAGATGGTTCTCTTCACAATTGGTGTATTGATCAATCATGCTCCTTATAATGGTATCCTTCCGCAAATCTTGCATACATGACACATCCTCGCATCTTCTCGTGGTTTGCTTTAATATGTCATATGACATGATGATATTGAAGTAATATCTTCTTGAAATCTTCCAAAGTGAGTTTTTTTCAATGGTTGTATGCATCTCCCACCAAGTGCTGGCATCTTGGATAAAATATTTGTAATCATGATTCATGACCTCCTTTGGTTCTACCTTATCCTCTTTCATCACTCGTTCCATGTTCAGAATCAACTCTTTATGGATGCATCACTTGTCAAATCAACATAGTTTTATCCATCCATGGCGTTTAAGGGTTTTGGGCAGGGAGGAGATAATTTTTAGAAAGATAGAGAGATACACACACAAACAATCATTCATTCATTTGTATAATAGTTGTTGTTCCCAACAACTCAGACCGCCTTGGTTCTAACGTGTGTAATAGGTCCATTTACTACGGTCTCGTCCTAAAGTATTCATTCTTCAACCTTGAAAGTCTTAAATGCTTGCAACTCCATCCACATGAAGGTCTTCTAATTGATGATAAATTATCCGTAGTTCTCACCCCTCAAGGTTAATTAAGTATTAAAAATATATGGAATTCCTATTCTAAATGCGCCAAAATAAAATAATAAATCAAAAAAGTATATCACACCAACAAATCACTCAAATAACAACAGCAAATAACTCTAAAAAAAACTCCAAATTTCACCCATATACTTTTATTCAAACAACTCGTATGGTACCCCCATCCACATGAGTTGGATTGGTCGGATACACTACTCGAACTCTCTTAGCGGGCTCGGATAATAGATATATTATGTGAGAATTCCTTGGCTTATTTGCAACCATCTTAGCCCTGGGTATCTTTGGTCCTTCTGCGCTCTCCTGGATATAAGCTTTAATATTGCAGAGTCCTTCGCTTTAGCACCACATGTATAATACACTTCCATCAAGTCCAATGGTCTTCATATTGTCCTTTAGTGATCCTTGAATTTCCATATCATATTTCAGTGTTGTGGTAATGGGGAGCTTGGCTATCTGGAGTTTGAAAAGTAGATGAAAACTTTAGTAAAGAAAACCAGAGGATACGAGAATTTTTATCATCGCTCCTAAAAATATAAGTTGTTCCTATCAAGGTCTTCCTATTTCTAAACCATTTTCTAGAGTCACGTCCTACAGTCAACGTATGCTCTGATACCACTTTGTAACGACCCGAATCTAATAAGATCTGAATCTCTGTGCTTATTGTGCTATCCCTGGATCGTAGCTAGCACACACAGTAACAAGAGTGAATATCAAGTAAACATACATCATTTTACGAAAAATGAAGGATCCAGAGTTACATATTTGCATACAACTTGCACAGCTCAAGGTTGTCATAGAATACAACGGAAACATATACTTTACTAAGATAGGGGCTTCATCAACGCCACTGGGCTCGTTGAGTATAGTCCCATGATCCTATCTCCTCTTACATGTCTTCATCTGCACGTGAGTACAACCCAAATGGGTGAGTACATTGAATGTACTCGCAAGTTGCAAAGAAAAGGAATATAATAGATTATTCATGCAGGGTAAGTCAAGTGGATAGATAGGGTTTATTTCCGAAAAGCCAATTTTTCCCTAACTAAGATTTGTAAACTTTCTTTGAAAAACAAAATAGTTTTTAAAGATATAGGGTTAGAGTGAAACACTTGGGTAGATACACCAAGGCACAAATCTCCAACCTAAGTAAAAAATATATATGGTTGAAGTGAAACACACCCTCGTGCTCAATCCTCAACCTAGAACCCTTAAAACATATTTTTTTATAAAAAAATAAGTCTTGACTCTATAGAGTTAGAAACGGTGCATGTCCTCAGCCAGGCGCAATTAATCAAGTGTGCAAGTCCTCCTTCGAGCGCAATCACTTAGTATGCAAGACCCTAGTTGAGCGCAATCCCATAGTGTGCAAGACCCTAGTTGAGCGCAATCAATCAAGTATGCAAGTCCTCCGTCGAGCGCAATTACTCGGTGTGCAAGACCTCAATTAGGCGCAATCACTCAAGTGTGCAAGACCCCAGTTGGGCGCAATCACTCAACTATGAAAGTCTTCCGTCGAGCGCAATTACTTGGTGTGCAAGAACCCAGACGGGCGCAATCACTTGTAGAATTTTTTTTATAGTTATGTCTTTGAAAGTTTTCAGAAAATATTGCTCCAAAAGAGAGCAAGTTTTAATGCGTAAAAACTTGTTTTGGTTTTTCAAACCCTCAAATTTCTACAAGCATGGCTAAGCAACAGCATAGATATAAGCTTTGAACTTAAGGCTCTGAATAGCAATATATACTTTGTAAAAAATTTGGTAAAACTTTTCATGCATAAAATAAATTGAAAGAGTTCATGCATATAATAAATATATAGGACAAAGTATGATAAAATTGCAACTTTCCTGAGTCTCTTGAAGTTGATACTCTATTTTTAAATCGTCACTCCTTCACCTTACGATATATCTAGCGATAAATAAAAGTACTTCAACACACAAGAAAATCCAAATGAAGATCCAACAAAGATACAAATAAAGAATAAATTTTTTTTAACTTGTAATATTGATAATATAATAGCAAAGACATGATCATGGGTTTAGATAGGGTCAAGGTAGTTTGAATGGAAGTATGACATAGGTTTTATCCTATGGTTGGGACAATTGTTACAAATGAAGATCATGATCTTTACTATATGGAAAGATTGTGAGGAAAGGTTTTATGACCCAAATTCAATGAAGAAACTATTTAGAATATTAACATATGGTTGGCTATGGAACTTGAACGTCATAATATCTTTAGGATATTGGAATTTGTTCATGGTACATGGGTTACAAGATCAAATACTAAATACTGCAATTTATGCGAGTTCACCAAGTTAAAATAATTTGGTTTAGGTAATATGAAATCGGGTTTAAGGAGTTGCATGCCACAAAGATTTATGTTAAAGGAATTTAATTAGCATTTAACTTAATCCAAGTTTTGCTGATAGAATATGATCATATATGTTTCTAATGATCATCTCAACAAGATTTGTCCAACAATTAAAATTATGAAAAAATGGAATTAAATTACGATAAAAGAAAGGATATTGGAGTGTTGAGCCAAAAATTGAACTAAACTTTGTTCGAAAAATGTGTAATGATTTCTAACAGAAGTATATGGTGGTAGGGACCAATTCTTGTATTATAAATATTTTCATATGAATTACAGATTAATATATAAAGTAAAAAAATGCTCAAATTCATATTTAAATTATAATTAATTATTGATTTTATCAAAAGTGTAATATTTTATTTTTATAATAAACTACATGTTGAAAGGAATCCGGGGATATCAAATTTGTCAAAATCGGAGTTGTGTGTAGGAGATATGATTTTCTGAAGTTTGTGTATTTTTCTGAAAAAGAACTACGGGATTAAATAAAATATTTACACGTGGCTTATTCGTATAGGCTGGTACCCCTTCATTTAAGTGATAGGCTCATAAGCGTTTGATCTGGATCCTATGGCTGAGAAAGGAAGGAGAGGAAGGCTCACTGGAATTAGGTGGCTAGGTCGCCGGAGTTGGGCGGTGCTCTTGCCGGCGGCGTCGGTTTTGCTTCACAGGAGGTCTCCGGCGAAGATGGGCAGGCATACGGGATTAGGAAAACCGCTACGGATCTTCTGTACACGATGAAGAGGACTATTTCTTCCTCTAGGTATGGTGAGAGCTAGCCGGATTTGCGACCGTTCATTGGTGGTCTGCGGCCTATGGAGAAGTCACGCTCCGGCTGCAAACAAATGTTGGGAAATATGTCAGGGAGATTCGTTTCTTCATGTTTAACACGATGGTCGAAGAATTAGGTCCTAGTTACCTCTCATGGTGACGCTATATTCAACAGAAGTCATGGCTGTACCAAACTCCGGCGAGCAATTGCTCCCGGAATAGATTGAATTTGACGAGGATTTTGGTCGTGCGAATGAAGAGGAGGAAGGTGCCACTCGTGGTGCCTTTTATAGATGGAGGAGAGGTGTTCAAGAAAAGATCTGGAAGATTCTTTGGTTCAACCATTAATGGCGAGTTCGGTCTCGTGGATGCCATCCTAACAATAGATATAGGGGTATGAAAGGAGCTAAATGAATCTGTACGTAGATATGGTTGACGCAAAGGGATTATACAGGTTAGGCCTCTCCGTAGAGATAAAAACCTTAGTCCTGTCCTAGGATGACTGGGGTGTTCTTTCTTCAGAAATACTGAGAATGGAGAATGTTGCGCGTACCCACGCCGGAGGGGAGGGGGGCTTATATAGTGTGCGCTCCTACCCTCTTAATGCCTCGGCTTAAATGGGTCTTAATTATAAGGTCTGCCCATTACTACTAATAAAGGAGAAGAAACGCCCGCGGTATTGAATGCTTCCTGTCCGTTGCGTTCCCATCATCCGAGTAAGAGAGGACTCTCCGATTGCTTCCGAGTGTCGATCTACTCGGATCTTGCTGGACTTCCGAGTAGCCGTGTACTCGGAAGAGGCTTCTGATCTCCGAGTAACTTGTTACTCAGAGATAGTTGATGCTCCATGTCTTTTACTGGTCTTAATTTGTTTGGGAGTATTTGGATAACCAGGGGCTTAAGGGTACCCCTTGGTTTCCCTTGCCTAGGGGTATGCCTTTAGTATTACCACGACAGTAGCCCCCAAGCGCTTTCGGGTGCTCGCAATTGAGGTGGCTGACATTTGTTAGTCTTTCTGAGGTATGCGAAGATTAAACTCAGTAAGAGTGTAACACTCTCACTGTCAGAGAACAGTAATCACCATTACTGTTCGTCACTACTGTTCAAATTTTTTGCTTTAATCAAATGGTTCAGTTCAAATTCAAATTCCCCTTTGATATTGTGGCAAGCAAAGTGAACCATGGGCCTTGATCATCATGGATGAAAACAAAGTCCAACCCATAAACATTTGAAATCAAATCAAATCTCAAAATGCCTTTGGTGGAATATTAAAACCAATGTGCAAAATAAACTTTCTTCAAAAATTGTGAAGCTACTTTTATAAAATCACAAATATTCAGTGGACCAAATCCAAATGGGTTTGGGTTTTTATT
The DNA here is from genome assembly GCA_950022295.1 of Bromus sterilis. Classification (NCBI taxonomy): domain Eukaryota; kingdom Viridiplantae; phylum Streptophyta; class Magnoliopsida; order Poales; family Poaceae; genus Bromus; species Bromus sterilis. Next base: position 147,438,581 of record OX465596.1, on the reverse strand, counting down.
GAGTTATAGAAAATTCCAAACAATTCAAACAGTAGGTTAAAACCCTTACTTTGGGCATTTAAGATTTAAAAGAAATATCTAATGATTTTCTTTTGCGGCAAAAACTTTTGTGGCACTGCTATATACTGTTATTATAATTTTGAGGCACCTAACATATTTTATAAAAATGTTAAACAGATAGAAGAAATGCAAAAGAGAAATTACAGAAAAGGAAAGAGAAAGGAATAAAGAAAACAAAAAGAAAAACATATCTAACCCCCTCCCCTTCACTGGCCCAACCCAACCCCCCTCTCCCCTGGGCCAAAACGGCCCACAGCCCCCCACCCCCACTCATCCCCCTCCTCCCGTACGCACGCCATGGCGTGGCACCCATCCGCCGGTGCCACGGCCACGGTCGTCGCCGTGCCCCTCATCCGCCGGCTCGCCATGGGGATAAGAGCCGCCCCCCTGCGCGTAACCCTAGCCGCCTCCCTCGGTTCCTTCCCCGCGCCGCCCGCTCCCTTTCTCACGCTAGAGCTCGGCCGAGAGCGCCCGTGGACGCGTCGTCGTCGCCGGCGTGGCCAGCGACCCCGCCTCGCCCGTCCGAGTTGTCCCTCACGCTCGTCGTCCTCGCCTCCGTCTACCTGCGCTAGGAATCGAGCTCGGAGGCTGCGTGTGCGGCGAATTTGACGCCGACCGCCGCCACGGTCGCCGCCTCCCCACCTCGCGATTCGCCGTGCCTCGACCGCCCCCGGCCGCCCAGACCGCTCCTCTGCCCTCCTCGTGAGCACCCCCGTCGATCCCCACCCCCTATTCCCCCTGCGCCCTGTGGCCGTCGCCGTTTGCGCCGTCTCGGAGCTCGGCCACCATGGCCAGGAGCTCAGCTCACCGCGCCTCGCCCTGTAGCCCCCGTGGTCACCCCCCGCGCGCTCTTCCCTCCTTGGCCGTGCTGTCGGCGTGCCCTCGCCTGGCCGCAGCCCGCCGCAGCCCACCTCGCCGGTGTTCTCGCCGCCGGGTGCCACTGCCCGTCGTCGGCAGGGCACGGTTGTTGAGCCGTGGCCTGTGTGCCACTGCCGTGTGGGCCAGTCCCTGTGTGGTTAGCCCCTAATCATTCATTAACACAAACAAATCCCCCCTACATGTGTATGACAGTGGGGCCAAGGCCATTTATATTAGAGCTAATAACAACTGTTAGAGATTAACCCCCCTCTGTGAGTATGACATGTGGGCCCTTGGCCCTTTAATTTAATTAAGATGATTAATTAACCACTGTGTCAATGACACATGGGTCCCACCTGTAAGTTAATTAATTAACTTATTTAATTTAACTCTGTTAGACTTACATGTGGGACCCCCACTGTTATTAAATTTAATTAATTGAATTATTAGCAATGTGAGGCTGACCAGTGGGACCCACTAGTCAGGTTTGACCAGCCAACCCTGTTGTGGATAATGTTACTGTTTTAATAATAAAATAATTCAGAAAATCATTTAAATTGATTTAAAACTTTAAAATTCAATATCTTTTAAACCGTAATTCAAATTCAAAAAATTTATACATGAAAATTGATCAGAAAATTATAAGGAATACGAATACGCTATCCGTATGTCTACTACACCCCTCTAACACAACAAACATCGAACCATCCCCCTCCGGACCGTCTATCCGATGATTCGTCCGGTACTGTAAAAGTACCCGGATGAATTTATTTCGAACACGAAAGTTGTTCAGATTAGTTCAACTAAGACGGATACACCACCCATACGTTTGTCGGATGTCCACGACACCTCCGGCATGATACCTCCCCCCTCCGGACACCCTGTCCGGTAATCACCCGGAGCTGGCAGCTCATCCCCTGATAAATTTCCGCTCCGAGCCTGATACATCGTACTGCGTTAGAATACCGACATCGATGCATTTGCCATGTCATTCATATGTTTGCATATATTTTCTTGATATTTACTGTTTCTCCCCCCCTTTGTTCTCCGGTAGACCCCGTTGCTGCCGCCGACTACACCGCCGCTGGGTACGACTACTTCGTCGACGACCCTACCCCTACCGTCGAGCTTCCAGGCAAGCAGAGCCATTCTCTTCCCCAGATATCGCCTATCTTTCCGTACATTTCTTGGACTAGGCATTGTTACTGCTGCTGCTACGTTACATTCCTATTCAATTGCATAGCCTACTTTTGTTGCCCCTTGATGTACCTTCCTTATCCTATGCTGCCTGCGATATCTATATATTATATTCAGCAGTGAGCCCTGCGCATTGTTAGCTAGGATTAGATAGAGGGCCGCGATCACTCAGGGGAGTGAACGCGGATACGATAATTATAAACTGGACAAGTACCGTACATGCCGACACCGTCTAAGGCCCCTATCTGGGTTATGCCTAGTCACCTCAAGTGTGAGCTATCAAGGAGTAATCCTTGTACTCCACTCGAGGCTGACTTTGTCTTGCCGCCATAGGGTCCTGAACAGCGATTGTCCTTCAGGTAAAGAGTCGGGCGACCTAGCGGTGCCCGCGAGAGGTATTGCGATGGGACGACAGGGAGGGTACGACCAGTGTACAGGTGTGCTTGGCCCCCGATCGTTGGTCGCGAGAGTTACCAAACCACGAAAGTCGAGTTCCTCCAGGAGCACACGCGAGACAAGGTAAGGAGTCGGTTCACCTTGTTGGTAACCGCAGTGACTTGGTGGGACGACAGGGCAGGCACCGATGTACTGGTGGTCCTGGCTGCTGTCGTTGTCCGCGGGTCAGTTAAGTCGAGGCAACTATAACGGTTGCCCCGCAACTTAATAAAATGCTAAATGGTTCGGTGGATGACTTGAGAGGCCCGTTGGTCTGTACACACTACCTTCACGTGGGATAAGGAGTTATGGGCTCCCCTGCGCCGTAGTTCATTCGAAAGCTCTTCAGACGTCAGCAGTATCGCGGTCTGATTGCCGGGAAGTTGTGTGTCTTCTTTAGTCGCGAGTGGTGTTGGCTTTTGCTTCCCGGCCAGCCTCGCACCGTGCAGGAGCGTGCAAGGGTGAGGGTCCTAGACCCCTTGGCGCATATGATTTAGTCCGGCGGATGGCCTCTCTGTTGAGCCTAGGATGGGTTGCGTCGTGTCAGATAGCTTCGGTGGAGCGTTCCCTAACAAGGTTCCCGCCACCCTGGAGATCCGAGCGTGTAGGCTGAACAGTAGTGCACCCCTGCAGGGAGTTTAATCTATTCGAATAGTCGTGTCCACGGTAACATGACGCTTTATGCTGAAGTTGGATCTTACTACTACAAACTATTTTTATTAAACTATGTGGTTCCGGGTTCTCTTCCTCGCGGGGATGTCGAGGAGGGGATCTCGGAGGCATTATTAATTATTACAGCTGACTATTATACAATGCTGCAGAAACTTCTGCTGCATTGTTACTTTATGCTTTATATAAACTGTTGGCTGATTCTTACCTCATGCTGCAAGACATCGTCGGAAGATGCTAGTCTTCGTTAGGCCTAGCTTCTTACCCTTATTCTGATTTCTACCTTGCAGTTCACTATATATAGCCTCCCCTTTCCATTTGATACATGCATAAATGCTTAGTAGCGGACGTAAGACTCGCGGGTATGCTAGATACTCACCTTTGCTTTATTTCCCTTTTTCGCTTTGCCTGATCGGCCGCTGCAGTCGACGTTGGAGCCCAGGAGCAGGAGTACCCCGGAGGCTACTACTTCTTAAGGCAAAACTTGACTAACTATGTCTGTACTCAGATATTATGGCTTGTATGACTTATGTATTCGGATCCTTGTGATCCCTGGTATTGTAACATATTTGTTTATCCTTTTGTGTTTAGTGTTGTGCTGTGATATTCTCACCGTGGCACCCTAATCTCAGCCGTGTACCCTGCGTGTATGATTACTGTACATGGATTGATTTTGGGGGCGTCACAAGTTGGTATCAGAGCCGACTGCCTGTAGGAAGCCACCCCACCACTACTTGGTCGAAGTTGAGTCTAGACTTTGAAAAACTATTTTCATGACTTAATATTTGGCTTACGGGCCCACATCGATGTCACTACGTGTGATATCTATGGTATTAGGATCTTTTTCTCCTTACCTATGCTCTGGGAATCTTCTCTCTTATCCTTGCTGGTATGTTTTACAAAGTCTGACATTAGGATCACGTTCTCTTGATTCCACCCGTCGTTTTGGTGCTTCCCCCATTGATTGAGTCGTGTCGCAGGAGTTCTACCCCAGGTCCTGGACCGCGGATCCCATTCTCATTCTGGGCAGGCCGCGCGTCCTCTGGCATTAACTCCTGTGGCCAACAGTTTTCTTGCGGCATGATTGACATAGTGGAATCTATGTCGCGTCGTGTAATCCTTACCGCGGTATGCGCGTCTCCTAGTGTGTCCTTTTTCCTTAGATTCTACGACGTTACGCTGCCCGATTTTCGATTGACTCTGTGTGTGAATGTGTATGTCTTATATGACTACTCCTATATATCCGCGCCTCCTCTTCGTTGTCGCTTTACTTCAGGCTTGATTCCGGTGTCTCGTTAAATGTTCATCACTGAAATACCCCTGTTAAATTCTAGCAGGATGGCTGGTCGTGGTGGTCGTGGTCGTGGTCGTGGTCGTGGTGCCAACGACCCACCCCCGCCGCCGGATAACATGGTCGCGATGATGCAGCAGTTCGAGCTGAACCGTCAGTTCATGGAGAATGTCATTGCTCAGTTCCCCCAGCCGAATGAGAATGGGCACCACCATCAGCACGCCACCGTGACTCTGCATGACTTCACCCGCCTCAACCCCACTGTGTTCCGCAACACTGTCCAGCCGTTGGATGCTGATGACTGGCTTCGCGACATCACTCACGAGCTGGAGTCTGCTAATGTCGATCCAGTCGACTATGTGAACTTTGCGTCCTATCACCTGAAAGGCGCCGCTGCTCAGTGGTGGAGCACCCACAAGCGTTCACTGCCAGTCGGAGAAGTCATCACTTGGGATGAATTTCAGTCCGCCTTCTGCGCCCGCTACATTCCTCCGGGGATCATGGACCGTAAGTAGGAAGAATTCCGCAACCTCACTCAGGGCAACATGACTGTTGAAGCCTATCAGCGCGAGTTCCTCAACCTCTCTCGCCATGCGGAAGAAGATATCACCACTGATGCTCGCAGACAGCAGAAGTTCCATCGTGGACTCAATGCAGACCTCATGCTCGCTCTTGCTGCTCATGATTTTACCAATTTCGCCACCATGGTGAACAAGGCTATCACCATCGAGACTGCCCAGATGGAGTTCAAGGGAACGCAGAAATGCTATCGTGACGTTGGCTCATCTTCGGGCGCAACACAGAAGCGTCACATCTGGCTCCCTCACAGTGTGACCCATTCACCTGCCCCTACTCCGAGGCCGTCTTATGCTGCACCCCGTCTGCCTCCGCCACCCCAGATGCCAAGAGCTCTGCCTCCACCACCTAATGCGGCACCCCTTCATCCTCAGGATGGATTATGCTTCACGTGCCGCCAGCCTGGTCATTTTTCTAGAGAGTGTCCCCAGAAACAGAAGCAACTGGTAGTTCACCCCGCTGCCCGCGGAAATGGTCGTGGCAACAACAGGACCCCCAACTATAATACTGGGTCTGCTGCTCATGCTCGTGGGCATGCCTACAACATCGATCTTGAAGAAGCTCAGGCACAACCCACTACAGTGATGGGTACTCTCCTCGTTAACTCAATACCTGCTACTGTTTTATTTGATACAGGAGCATCGCATTCATTTATGTCCGGGGCATTTGCATTTAAGCATGGCATACACCACGAAAAGATGCACACTCCCTTAGCCGTTAGTACCCCCGGTGGCAAGTGTCATGTTGACGTGATGGCTCCCAACATCGTCGTCGAGATCGAAAGGATTGAGTTCCTTGTCTCCCCCCATATTCTGAAGACCTCCACTATAGACCTTATCTTGGGAATGGATTGGCTGAAAGCTCATGATGCTGCACTTTATTGTGGCAACAAAGTCGTCCGACTCTTTCACCCCTCCGGCAAGGTTGTGAACCATACTGCCATAGTGTCGCTGAATGCCGAAGCTCGTATATATGCTCTGAATGCATTGAACGATTCTCCACTTGAAGGAATTGAGAACGGTCCAATCGATCGCGAATTTCCCGACGTCTTCCCAGAAGAACTGTCGGGAATACCCCCGACTAGAGAGGTCGAATTCATCATCGACTTGAAGCCAGGCACTGTTCCTATAACCAAGCGTCCTTACAAGATGCCGCCACATGAACTCCTTGATCTTAAGGAGGAAATCGACAAGGCACTTCAGAAAGGATTCATTCGCCCCAGTTCCTCTGCTTGGGGAGCACCTTCTCTCTTTGTCAAGAAGAGTGATGGCATGAACCGTTTAGTCCAAGATTACCGACCTATCAACCAGGCAACAATACAGAACAAATACCCACTTCCTCGGATCAACGATCTGTATGATCAACTTCCTGGATCTACGGTGTTCTCGAAACTCGACTTGAGGTTGGGTTACAATCAGATCCGGGTCCGTGAAGAGGATGTTCCGAAGACCGCCTTCATTACTCGTTATGGTTCATACGAGTACACCGGCATGTCCTTTGGCTTGACGAATGCCCCAGCCACCTTTTCCCGATTGCTGAACTATATATTCATGGAATAACTCGACAAGTTCGTCGTGGTTTATCTGGATGGTATCTTAATATACTCCAAGAATGAAGAAGAGCATGCTGAACATCTTCGTCTTATACTGGAAAAGCTTCGAGAACACAAACTCTACGCTAAGTATTCTAAGTGTGAGTTCTGGCTTCCCGAAGTGACCTACCTTGGACATGTGATTTCCAAGGATGGCATTGCCATCAACCCAGAACGTATTCAGGCTATCCTGGATTGGACTCCCCCCAAGACTGTCAAGCAAGTCAGAAGTTTCCTCGGACTCGCCAGCTATTGCCGTCGTTTTGTCGAGAACTTCTCCAAGATTGCCAAGCCTCTGACCAATCTTCTTCACAAAGGTGTCAAGTTTGAGTGGACAGACAAATGTCAGGAAAGTTTCCAAGTTCTCAAGGACAAGCTCACTTCTCCTCCGGTGCTTGCCCCCTTGATACCCGGAAGGACTTTGTGATATATTGCGACGTGTCTCGTCAAGGATTAGGTTGTGTCCTAATGCAAGAGCGCAAAGTGATTGCTTATGGTTCTCGTTAGTTGCGTTCTCATCAAGACAACTATCCAACACATGATCTCGAGTTGGCAGCGGTAATTTATGCATTGAAGCTGTGGCGACATTACCTCGTTGGTAATCGTTGTGAAATCTACACCGACCACGAAAGCCTGAAATACTTGTTTACTCAGCCAGGTCTGAATCTCCGCCAACAAAGATGGCTCGAGACAATTGCCGATTTCAACATGGATATTCATTACACCCCTGGGAAAGCTAATGTGATGGCCGATGCCTTGAGTCGCAAAGCCTACTATAGTGAAATTGAAGTTGAAGTACATCAGCCACTTCTGTATGAAGAGCTACGCAAGCTGAATCTAGAGATTGTTCCACAGGGATATGTGAATAACCTTGTTGTTGAGCCGGACCTCGACAGCACCATCAAGTGGATACAAACATGTTACTCTGATGTCGAGAAGATCAAGAAGGATATCGCTAGAGGAAAGCCATCATGCTTCACTGTTGCTGGTGATGGAACGTTGTATTTCAAGAATCGTTTAGTGGTCCCTAGGAGTAAGCCCAATCTAAACTTGACCGCGCGCGTCATGAAAGAAGCTCATGATACTCCTTTGTCGATTCACCCTGGTAGTACCAAGATGTACCAAGACCTTCGTCAGCGGTATTGGTGGTCTAATATGAAGAAAGACGTCGCTCGATATGTTGACGAGTGTGACGTTTGCCGTCGCGTGAAAGCAGAACATCAAAGACCTGCTGGGACTCTGCAACCACTCTCTATTCCTGAATGGAAGTGGGACAAGATCGAGATGGACTTCGTCGCTGGTTTTCCTAGATCGCAGAAAGGCCACGATGCTATCTTTGTCGTCATCGACCGCTTCTCCAAGGTTGCCCACTTTCTGCCAGTCAAGGAGACGATCTCTGCTAGTCAGTTAGCAGACTTTTATGTTTCCAGAATTGTCTCCCTCCATGGCATTCCGTTGGAGATCAGTTCAGACCGTGGAAGCATTTTCACCTCAAGATTTTGGGATAGTTTCCAAGAAGCTATGGGCACTCACCTGAATTTCAGCACCGCTTATCACCCCCAGTCGCAAGGACAAGTCGAACGAGTCAATCAAGTGCTTGAAGATATGCTCCGGGCTTGTGTCATCTCCTTCGGAAAGAAATGGGAGGAATCTCTTCCGTTTGCTGAATTCTCTTACAACAATAGCTATCAGGCTAGTCTGAAGATGGCCCCCTTTGAAGTTCTCTATGGAAGTAAGTGTCGAACCCCTCTGAATTGGTCAGAAACTGGGGAACGAACTCTCGTATGTCCGGACATTATACAGCATGCTGAAGATCATGTTTGCGTTATCCGTGAACATCTGAAAGCCGCTCAGTCCCGCCAGAAAAGCAACTATGATCGCAAGCACAAAGAAATGGTCTATCAACCTGGCGAATACGCGTACCTCCGTGTCACTCCCATGAGAGGCACTCACCGCTTCGGGATCAAAGGCAAGTTAGCTCCTCGCTACATCGGCCCGTTCCGTATCCTTTCCAGGAGTGGACCAGTGGCATACCGATTGGAATTGCCGCCGAACCTCTCTCAAGTCCACGATGTCTTCCACGTGTCGCAACTCCGTCGCTGCTTCAAGGACCCTATTCGAGAAGTGGAACATGATATGATTGAGCTGCAACAGGACTTGACGTATCAGGAACATCCGAGCCGCATTCTTGATCAGTCTGAACGTCGAACCCGCAACGAGACCATCAAGTTCCTCAAGGTTCAGTGGTCGAATCATTCTGAAGATGAAGCCACATGGGAACGCGAAGATCGTCTTCGTGATGAATACCCCGATCTTTCCCTCGCTACCACTTAAATTCTCGGGACGAGAATTCTTGTAGTGGGGGAGATTCGTAACACTCTCTCTATCAGAGAACAGTAATCACCATTACTGTTCGTCACTACTGTTCAAATTTTTTGCTTTAATCAAATGGTTCAGTTCAAATTCAAATTCCCCTTTGATATTGTGGCAAGCAAAGTGAACCATGGGCCTTGATCATCATGGATGAAAACAAAGTCCAACCCATAAATATTTGAAATCAAATCAAATCTCAAAATGCCTTTGGTGGAATATTAAAACCAATGTGCAAAATAAACTTTCTCCAAAAATTGTGAAACTACTTTTATAAAATCACAAATATTCAGTGGACCAAATCCAAATGGGTTTGGGTTTTTATTGAGTTATAGAAAATTCGAAACAATTCAAACAGTAGGTTAAAACCCTTACTTTGGGCATTTAATATTTAAAAGAAATATCTAATGATTTTCTTTTGCGGCAAAAACTTTTGTGGCACTGCTATATACTGTTATTATAATTTTGAGGCACCTAACATATTTTACAAAAATGTTAAACAGATAAAAGAAATGCAAAAGAGAAATTACAGAAAAGGAAAGAGAAAGGAATAAAGAAAAAAAAACATATCTAACCCCCTCCCCTTCACTGGCCCAACCCAACCCCCCTCTCCCCTGGGCCAAAACGGCCCACAGCCCCCCACCACCCCACTCATCCCCCTCCTCCCGTACGCACGCCATGGCGTGGAACCCATCCGCCGGTGCCACGGCCATGGTCGTCGCCATGCCCCTCATCCGCCGGCTCGCCATGGGGATAAGAGCCCCCCCCCTGCGCGTAACCCTAGCCGCCTCCCTCGGTTCCTTCCCCGTGCCGCCCGCTCCCTTTATCACGCTAGAGCTCGGCCGAGAGCGCCCGTGGACGCGTCGTCGTCGCCGGCGTGGCCAGCGACCCCGCCTCGCCCGTCCGAGTTGTCCCTCACGCTCGTCGTCGTCGCCTCCGTCTACCTGCGCCAGGAGTCGAGCTCGGAGGCTGCGTGTGCGTCGAATTTGACGCCGACCGCCGCCACGGTCGCCACCTCCCCACCTCGCGATTCGCCGTGCCTCGGCCGCCCCCGGCCGCCCAGACCGCTCCTCTGCCCTCCTCGTGAGCACCCCCGTTGATCCCCACCCCCTATTCCCCCTGCGCCCTGTGGCCGTCGCCGTTTGCGCTGTCTCCGAGCTCGGCCACCATGGCCAGGAGCTCAGCTCACCGCGGCTCGCCCTGTAGCCCACGTGGTCACCCCGCGCGCGCTCTACCCTCCTTGGCCGCGCTCTGGGCGTGCCCTCGCCTGGCCGCAGCCCGCCGCAGCCCACCTCGCCGGTGTGCTCGCCGCCGGGTGCCACTGCCCGTCGTCGGCAGGGCATGGTTGTTGAGCCGTGGCCTGTGTGCCACTGGCGTGTGGGCCAGTCCCTGTGTGGTTAGCCCCTAATCAGTCATTAACACAAACAAATCCCCCCTACATGTGTATGACAGTGGGCCCAAGGCCATTTATATTAGAGCTAATAACAACTGTTAGAGATTAACCCCCCTCTGTGAGTATAACATGTGGGCCCTTGGCCCTTTAATTTAATTAAGATGATTAATTAACTACTGTGTCAATGACACATGGGTCCCACGTGTAAGTTAATTAATTAACTGATTTAATTTAACTCTGTTAGACTTACATGTGGGACCCCCACTGTTATTAAATTTAATTAATTGAATTATTAGCAATGTGAGGCTGACCAGTGGGACCCACTGGTCAGGTTTGACCAGTCAACCCTGTTGTGGATAATGTTACTGTTTTAATAATAAAATAATTCAGAAAATCATTTAAATTGATTTAAAACTTTAAAATTAAATATCTTTTAAACCGTAATTCAAATTTAAAAACTTTATACATGAAAATTGATCATAAAATTATAACGTATATGAATACGCTATCCGTATGTCTACCACACCCCTCTAAGACAACAAACATCGAACCGTCCCCCTCCGGACCGTCTGTCCGATGATTCGTCCGGTACTGTAAAAGTACCCCGATGAATTTATTTCGAACACGAAAGTTGTTCAGAATAGTTCAACTAAGACGGATACACCACCCATACGTTTGTCGGATGTCCACGACACCTCCGGCATGATACCTCCCCCCCCCCCGGACACCCTGTCCGGTAATCACCCGGAGCTGGCAGCTCATCCCCGGATGAATTTCCGCTCCGAGCCTGATACATCGTACTGCGTTAGAATACCGACATCGATGCATTGTCCATGTCATTCATATGTTTGCATATATTTGCTTGATATTTACTATTTCTCCCCCCCTTTGTTCTCCGGTAGACCCCGCTGCTGCCGCCGACTACACCGCCGCTGGGTACGACTACTTCGTCGACGACCCTACCCCTACCGTCGAGCTTCCAGGCAAGCAAAGCCATTCTCTTCCCCGGATATCGCCTATCTTTCCGTACATTTCTTGCACTAGGCATTGTTACTACTGCTGCTACGTTACATTCCTATTCCATTGCATAGCCTACTTTTGTTGCCCCTTGATGTACCTTCCTTATCCTATGCTGCCTGCGATATCTATATATTATATTCAGCAGTGAGCCCTGCACATTGTTAGCTAGGATTAGATAGAGGGCCGCGATCACTCAGGGGAGTGAACGCGGATACGATAATTATAAACTGCACAAGTACCGTACATGCCGACACCGTCTAAGGCCCCTATCTGGGTTATGCCTAGTGACCTCAAGTGTGAGCTATCAAGGAGTAATCCTTGTACTCCACTCGAGGCTGACTTTGTCTTGCCGCCATAGGGTCCTGAACAGCGATTGTCCTTCAGGTAAGGAGTTGGGCGACCCAGTGGTGCCCGCGAGAGGTATTGCGACGGGACGACAGGGATGGTACGACCAGTGTACCGGTGTGCTTGGCCCCTGATCGTTGGCCGCGAGAGTTACCAAACCACGAAAGTCGAGTTCCTCCAGGAGCACATGCGAGACAAGGTAAGGAGTCGGCTCACCTTGTTGGTAACCGCAGTGACATGGTGGGACGACAGGGCAGGCACCGATGTACTGGTGGTCCTGGCTGCTGTCGTTGTAGGCGGGTCAGTTAAGTCGAGGCAACGATAACGGTTGCCCCACAAGTTAATAAAATGCTAAATGGTTCGGTGGATGACTTGAGAGGCCCGTTGGTCTGTACGCACTACCTTCATGTGGGATAAGGAGTTATGGGCTCCCCTACACCGCAGTTCATTCGAAAGCTCTTGAGACGTCAGCAGTATCGCGGTCTGATTGCCGGGAAGTTGTGTGTCTTCTTTACTCGCGAGTGGTGTTTGCTTTCGCTTCCCGCCCAGCCTCGCACCGTGCAGGAGCGTGCAAGGGTGCGGGTCCTAGACCCCTTGGCGCATAGGATTTAGTCCGGCGGATGGCGTCTCTGTTGAGCCTAGGATGGGCTGCGTCGTGTTGGATAGCTTCGGTGGAGCATTCCCTAACAAGGTTCCCGCCACCCTAGAGATCCGAGCGTGCAGCCTGAACAGTAGTGCACCTCTGCAGGGAGTTTAATCTATTCGAATAGCCGTGTCCACGGTAACATGACGCTTTATGCTGAAGCTGGATCTTACTACTACAAACTATTATTATTAAACTGTGTGGTTCCGGGTTCTCTTCCTCGCGGGGATGTCGAGGAGGGGATCTCGGAGGCATTGTTAATTATTACAACTGACTATTATACAATGCTGCAACAACTTCTGCTGCATTGTTACTTTATGCTTTATATAAACTGTTGGCTGATTCTTACCTCATGCTGCAAGACATCGTCGGAAGATGCTAGTCTTCGTTAGGCCTAGCTTCTTACCCTTATTCTGATTTCTACCTTGCAGTTCACTATATATAGCCTCCCCTTTCCATTTGATACATGCATAAATGCTTAGTAGCGGACGTAAGACTCGCGGGTATGCTAGATACTCACCTTTGCTTTATTTCCCTTTTTCGCTTTGCCTGATCGGCCGCTGCAGTCGACGTTGGACCCCAAGAGCAGGAGTACCCCGGAGGCGAGTACTACGACGTCAAGTTCCCCGTTGACTTGGAGTAGTTCGGTAGATCCCACGCAGGAGGCCTCGCCTTTTCGATCTGTATCTCTGATGTGATTTGTGCTAGCCTTCTTAGGCAAAACTTGACTAACTATGTCTATACTCAGATATTATGGCTTGTATGACTTATGTATTCGGATCCTCGTGATCCCTGGTATTGTAACATATTTGTTTATCCTGTTGTGTTTAGTGTTGTGCTGTGATATTCTCACCGTGGCACCCTAATCTCATCCGTGTACCCTGCGTGTATGATTACTGTACACGGATTGATTTTGGGGGCGTCACAAAGAGGCCCGGAAGGGATTTATTGATGTTCGAACTTTTCCCTCGAGTGTGAGTTCGGCAGGTTAGCGGAAAAATTTGGCGACACTCAAACGTCTCTCGGAAGAGGTGGACTGAGGCCTCGGAAGGCGTGTCTCGGAGTAAAAGGCCTTAAACTCCATATAAACAAAATTTGTAAAGTTCAATGCCCAAGGACATCGTGACGAGTCCTAGGCCATGCCACGTGGGACGTTGATTATTTATCCCCTGCGCCGGGTCTTACTGGTGGCCTGGCATTCTACGTCAGAGACGGGCCACCAGCGAGCTAGCTACTCAGATTTTTATCTCCGAGTAACTGGGTGCGAGATTTTTAGTTTCGCGGGTGTAACAGCCCAGTTTTCACAAAAATTAAAAATTTTGTTTTCGGTGTGAATTGTTTGATTGTCTGATTTGTTTGCGGTGTTTGCATCCCCGATTTTTGAGACACCGGGTTTCACCCGAGCACCGTCGCAACCGGCACAAGTCCAGCCATCGCCACCGGAATGCAAACCCCGTTTATTTAATAAACGGATTATTTTATGGGGCGCAGAAAAATGTTGTCGGAATGTCACCGCAGTGAGGTACGATCGACGGGCTCGACGCGCTGAGCGCGTGGTTTGAGATTTCGTCAGAATCGGGGTCCGTACGGAGTCTCGGCGGTCACGAACGCGATCATCGGACGCGCGAGAGGGGTACCGAGGGTGTTTGCGTAAACATGCTAGCCAACCTGCCTATATAATGACCCCACCTCCCAAACCAGCTAATTAGGGTTCCCCTTTGTAAAAATTACAGCCACCCCCCTCTAAAAACTCCAGATCTGCCCCCTAGCCCTCCAAAAATCCCAAAACCCTAGCCTAGGGGCGTCCAGGACCGTCAGATCTGAGATCTGAGGGCCCTAGAGAGGCCACGTCACCCCCGGAGGGGCTCCTCCAACCTCCAGCCGCACTTTGGTCCCCGCGGGCTCGCTCCGCCGCTGCCTCCGCGCCCGCACAGGCGAGCCGCCAAAGCAGCCACGGCCGCCCATCTCCCTTCTCCTCCCAGTGCCCCTCGTCCTCTGCTCACCCCCTCCTTGTCTCCTCGCTGGACGCCGGCAAGCTCGCCGCACGCCATGGGCGCCGCCGCCCGTGCTCGAAGCACCGCACCGCCACGGCTCCTCCCCGTCCAAACCGCGCCGCCGTGCGCCTTCCTCGCCACCGGACCGCTGGATCCGCACCCCGCGTTCCGCGCGCGTGCCTTGCGCCGCCGAGCACTCGCCGGAGCGGCCACCGGAGCGCCGCCGATAGCCGGCACAAGCCGCCGCCCGATCCCGATCTGGATCGGGACGGGGCGCCTCCACCACGCCGCCATGGGCCGGCCAGGCTCATGGCCCAGCACCTGGCCAGGCTGCCAGCCGCCTTCCGCCTCTTGGGCCGAGCCCAATAGAGGGCTGAGGCCCTATTTATTTATTTTTTGTTTATTTTTTTCCATGTCTAACCCCTGCGAATTTTCACTAAGTCTTTATGTATTTTGCTGCTGATGCCTTTTTGCAATGTTATTTCCCGTTGATCCGTAGCTCCGATGAACGTGCCCCCAAAATGATAGTTGCTCAGAATTGCGTGTACTTCAATTCATCTTTTGTGAGCATTTGCATTTGAGCTCATCTTGATTGTGTAATTGTGTGCTAACCAGGGCATCAGATCGTTAATTTCAACTGCTGCTGAAACTGTTGCTTCATTGAAACTTCGGGCGACGGTTGCTTCGCAACCGTACGTCGGAATTGAGTGATTCCTTTTGCGTTGTGTTAAGCATTGTTTCTACTTCAGTTTCATGCATTCACATGCCATAATTGCTTGCTGCATCATGATTGTATCTTGCTCCAAAGTAGCTACCCTGCTGTTAGTGTGCTGCTGTTTATATTTTGTTGCAAATACGGTCGACGAGTGTGTCGCGACCGTTTATCGGAATTGAGTGATTCCAATCGCATATTGTTAAGCATCATGTCTACTTTCATTAAAAGTATTGCATTGTCATGATATGCTTGCTGGTCATATAGTTATTGAGCATCAAAGTTGCTATCCCGCTATTTTTGACAGCCACCTCAGTTTTTCTCTAAGTCTGTAACGTTCCGATGCCATGTTGCATGCTTAATATCTTTTGATCTATGATTCCTATTTGCATGATTCTTTTTGTCATGCCTTCCTTGTCATGTATACTTTAATTTCATCTCATTTGTGAGCATGTTTGCATTGATTATACTGTTTGTGCATTGCTCTAAAGTGTGCTTCGTGATGTTGGCAGATTGTGCCCGTAACTTGTTTTGCTTATATGTTTTAAACCGTAACTCCGTTTGGGGTGTTCTTTATATGTAACTTGATTAGTTTTTCATGTACTTTGTGTTTATGCTATTGTTTGCTGTTGTCAACCAACCTAAAATATGGTTTAGGACAGAAGAGTACCAAATCTTTTAATTGTCGTGCGGCACTTAGTGTTATGCCATGTTTAGGTTGTGCCTCACTTAAATTGACTAGCATAGATAGTTTATCTTATGCTTTACCTTTTTCCATGTTTCTGTTCTATGACATGCTTGCTTGAGTTGCCATGTTAACAACCTTTGTTGATCACCTGTAGCTAAACAACTTGAACCACCGTAAACGTGCGGTATTCGTCGTGTGTGACCGATACCCCACTTAAACTGTTAGTAACCGTTCTCGAAGATAGATCCGTATCGCGTTGCCATGTCGTGTGATGTCTTCTTGATCTTGTGTTGCCCCGTAGTAATAGAGTGCTTGCTCGTTGATTGCTTTCCAATGTTTACCGTCTTGTGTGCTTCCGCGGGTACCTCTCGGAGACGATGCGAGCTTGCGATCAACTACACCTTCAGAACCCAACTTATCAATAGGCAAGGACTATACATTACTTATTATCCATTCTATTTCAACCAGCGGTTTGCATGCTAGCCTAGGTTAGGTTCGATGTTTGATCCTACCACATGTTTACAACCTCTTTTAAACCGATACAGCCATGTCCCCTCCCAGCAAACCTTGTACTGCTATGTTACTATTGCTCGTTGCTCAGCCCCTGCTTAGTATGCATTCTTAGGATGCTACGTTGTTACCCTGTTACTCCTTGGTTTGGGAAATCACATTATTATATTGTTGTTGATGATATGATTATTATAATGTTGACTATATTCGACGAAGGATGGAAGGTCTAGGCTATCCCGCCCCGACGCTTTGTTCCATTCGAGTCACCTAGGATCCGAGTTCCGGGTATTGGTTTTAAGATTGGGCGTGCCTAATCGCGTGTGGGATTTTATGGGGTCCCCTCTTCTTACCTACCTAGCTTCAAACATTTCTAAAGGTGGCCCAAGCTGATTTACCATTTGAAACCGTGTGTGTGCTGGTCAGCTGCCAGTAGTTTCCAAACAACTCGGGCCAGCGGAGACTTAGTTCCTTTGTTGGTCCACACTTGGTGAGCTAGGGAAGTCCCCTGTTATATAGGCGAGACTAAACCCGACCTTGGCCATACGGAAGAGTCCGATCCGAGAGCGTGGCCAGCTTTTAGATTGGGTGTCGACTTCCCGGGGGCCACCCGGATTTGTTCGTTTTTAGTTAGAGGGACCTGTCGTTTCGGATATCTTGGAACTAAATCATAAAATGGTTGCCTATAATGGGCGAGCATGCGACGCCTTGTAATGGGCAGTTGGTACACCCCTGCAGGGTTAAATCTTTTCGAGAAGCCATCTCCACAGTTATGGACGACTTGAGACCTACTCCTTGTTCATAGACAATAAAAGCTGAGATAATCTTAATATAACTTGATCAACGTGTGTGTGCCTTAACTTCTTCTTCTTCGTCGGGATGCGAAGAGGAGGAGAAGGATAGGATAGGTGTTATGCTTGCGTAAGTAGTTGATAGCAAGACTTGTTGGAGGCGATTCCTAATCGAATGCTTGGCTTCTTACCTTACTCTCTAGATCGTTAGCCACTTCATAAATGCTAGTGCGGCAACAACCTCACCACTTATCCCATCCTTACCGTAAACTACTAGTTGTCCTAGAATGACGAGTGATGAAGTCCTTGCTGGGTCAGATGACCACAACAGTTGGATGCTGAGTACTTCTGTACTCATGATACTACCCCCAAACTCTTTTCAGGGTTCTTGATCAACAACAGGTATGGTGATCGACGTTTCACGTGGAGACTCGACGACGACTAGTTAGGAGGATCCCGGCGGAGGGCCTGGACCCGTGTGGTTATGGGATCGATGTTTTTCTTTTTGCCAGTAGGCTTTTGATTGTAGTCTGTACTCAGACATGTATCTTCCGCTGTTATATTGTATTTAAGGCAGTTGTATGCCGATTGTATGAGATGTTGTATCATGTATCTGTAATGCTGTGATATCATGTTGGAAATCCGGGGCATATGACTTCGTCATATGTC
The DNA here is from genome assembly GCA_950022295.1 of Bromus sterilis. Lineage (NCBI taxonomy): Eukaryota > Viridiplantae > Streptophyta > Magnoliopsida > Poales > Poaceae > Bromus > Bromus sterilis. The sequence continues at coordinate 147,420,772 of OX465596.1, read as the reverse complement.
GCGGTGGGACCGATATGTGCTTCGTCCCCGGATCTGGATGGAAACATCTAGATCTGGAACAGTACCGCATATCGGGCCTTACAACTTGGTATCAGAGCCTTACCGTCCGTAGGATCCCTTCTCTGGCCGAAGTCGAGTCTAGACAAAAACTATTTTGTAGTTACTAAGTTAGTTATCGGAGAGTAGGATCTTTTTACTCTGTACCCTTGCTCTGGTCAGGACAAGTGTCGTAAGTGTTTTAATCTTGACTTATCCCCTTTCAAACTCTAGGATCTCGGAATCGTTACAATGCCTTGCTCGCAGCGTATTGTCTCGATTCCGATCTCAGGTTGGGAATTCCTGTAGTACCTTTAGCTTCTCCGGTTCCGGATAACATCTTGGTCGTCTATTGACTCGAGTTCTCTTGCCCAGTATCCTCACGATTTCAGTGAGAGTACTTCCCTTGATCGTCGCCTTGAAGTGTCGCTCTTCCTCTTGACACTAGTGGTTTCGTTTTCCGACGTTACCGTCTCTCTGCGAAATTTATCTCGATCGAAGTTCGACGTCGACATGGAGCAGAGTCCCTTGTTGGTGGTGTTGAAGAATCGTCGACTCTCTTTTCATCTCCCCCCCTCTCCCCGGATCATCCTGGATCTCGGGACGAGATCCCTTGTTGGTGGTGTTGTATTGTAACAGCCCAGTTTTCACAAAAATTAAAAATTTTATTTTCGGTGTGAATTGTTTGATTGTCTGATTTGTTTGCGGTGTTTGCATCCCCGATTTATCGATCGACGATTATTTTCCCCCTCTTATCTCGTATAGGACGAAGACCGCCCCTTGCCACCCTGACACTCGACCTTTGCGACACCCGGTTTCACCCGAGCACCGTCGCAACCGGCACAAGTCCAGCCATCGCCACCGGAATCCAAACCCCGTTTATTTAATAAACGGATTATTTTATGGGGCGCAGGAAAATGTTGTCGAAATGTCACTGCAGTGAGGTACGATCGACGGGCTCGACGCTTTGAGCGCGTGGTTCGAGATTTCGTCAGAATCGGGGTCCGTACGGAGTCTCGGCGGTCACGAACGCGATCGTCGGACGCGCGAGAGGGGTACCGAGGGCGTTTGCGTAAACTGGCCAGGCAACCTGCCTATATAATGACCCCCACCTCCGAAACCACCCAATTAGGGTTCCCCTTTGTAAAAATTGCAGCCACCCCCTCTGAAAACTCCAGATCTGCACCCTAGCCCTCCAAAAATCCCGAAACCCTAGCCTAGGGGCGTCCAGGACCGCCAGATCTCAGATCTGAGGGCCCAGGAGAGGCCACATCACCCCCGGAGGGGCTCCTCCCACCACCATCCGCGCTTCGGGCCCCGCGGGCTCGCTCCGCCGCCGCCAGGCCTGTTGGAGCCCATCTGGCCGCCGCCTCCGCGCCCGCGCCAACGAGCCGCCGGAGCAGCCATGACCGCCCCTCTCCCTTCTCCTCCTCGTGCCCCTCCTCATCTGCTCACCCCCGCCTCGTCTCCTCGCAGGACGTCGGCAAGCTCGCCGCACGCCATGGGCGCCGCCGCCCGTGCTCGGAGCACCGCACCGCCACGGCTCCTCCCCGTCCAGACCGCATCGCCGTGCGCCTTCCTCGCCACCGGACCGCTGAATCCGCGCCCCGCGTTCCGCGCGCGTGATTTGCGCCGCCGAGCACTCACCGGAGCGGCCACCGGAGCATCGCCGGCAGCCGGCACAAGCCGCCGCCCGATCCCGATCTGGATCGGGACGGGGCGCCTCCACCACGCCGCCATGGGCCGGCCAGGCTGCCGGCCGCCTTCTGCCTCTTGGGCCGAGCCCAATAGAGGGGTGAGGCCCTTTTTATTTTATTTATTTATTTTTTTCCATGTCTAACCCCTGCGAATTTTCACTGTTTTTAAGTATTTTGCTGCTAATGCCTTTTTGCAACGTTATTTCCCGTTGATCCGTAGCTCCGATGAACGTGCCCCCAAAATGATAGTTGCTCAGAATTGTGTGTACTTCTATTCATATTTTGTGAGCATTTTCATTTGAGTTCATCTTGATTGTGTAATTGTGTGCTAAACAGGGCATCAGATCGTTAATTGCAACTGCTGCTGAAACTGTTGCTTGATTGAAACTTCTGGCGACGGTTGCTTCGCAACCGTACGTCGGAATTGAGTGATTCCTTTTGCGTTGTGTTAAGCATTTTTTCTACTTCAGTTTCATGCATTCACATGCCATAATTTCTTGCTGCATCATGATTGTATCTTGCTCCAAAGTAGCTACCTGCTGTTAGTGTGCTGCTGTTTATATTTTGTTGCAACTTCGGTCGACGAGTGTGTCGCGACCGTTTATTGGAATTGAGTGATTCCAATTGCATATTGTTAAGCATCATGTCTACTTTCATTAAAAGAATTGCATTGTCATGATATGATTGCTGGTCATATAGTTATTGAGCTCTAAAGTTGCTATCCCGCTGTTTTTGACAGCCACCTCAGTTTTTCTCTAAGTCTGTAACGTTCCGATGCCATGTTGCATGCTTAATATCTTTTGATCTATGATGCCTATTTTCATGATTATTTTTGCCATGCCTTCCTTGTAATGTCTACTTTAATTTCATATCATTTGTGAGCATGTTTGCATTGATTATACTGTTTGTGCATTGCTCTAAAGTGTGCTTCGTGATGTTGGCAGATTGAGCCCGTAACTTGTTTTGCTTATATCTTTTTAACCGTAACTCCGTTTGGGGTGTTCTTTATATGTAACTTGATTAGTTTTTTGTGTAATTTGTGTTTATGCTATTGTTTGCTGTTGTCAACCAACCTAAAATATGGTTTAGTACAGAACAGTACCAAATCTTTTAATTGTCGTGCGACACTTAGTGTTATGCCATGTTTAGGTTGTGCCTCACTTAAATTGACTAGCATAGATAGTTTATCTTATGCTTTACCTGTTTCCATGTTTGTGTTCTATTCCATGCTTGCTTGGGTTGCCATGTGAACAACCTTTTTTGATCACCTGTAGCTAAACAACTTGAACCACCGTAAACGTGCGGTATTCGTCGTGTGTGACCGATACCCCACTTAAACTGTTAGTAACCGTTCTCGACGATAGATCCGTATCGCGTTGCCGTGTCGTGTGATGTCTTCTTGATCTCGTGTTTCCCCATAGTAATAGAGTGCTTGCTCGTTGATTGCTTTCCAGTGTTTACCGTCTTGTGTGCTTCCGCGGGTACCTCTCGGAGACGATGCGAGCTTGCGATCAACTACACCTTCGGAACCCGATTTATCAACAGGCAAGGACTATACATTACTTATGATCCATTCTATTTCAACTAGCGGTTTGCATGCTAGCCTAGGTTAGGTTCGATGTTTGATCCTACCACATGTTTACAGCCTCTTTTAAACCGATATAGCCATGTCCCCTCCCAGCAAACCTTGTACTTACGGATGGCAATGGGTCAGGTTTGGTGCAGGTGGAGCTGGTCCGAATCCAACCCATGACCCATCTTTCTACCCTTTTCCCATCCACCAAGGTATCCATGGGCACAACTTGTGCCCATGCCCAAACCCATTGGATACCCAGATACCTATGGAGCTCCATGGGCATAGAAACTTCTGCACGAAGCCTTCCCAAAGATCAAATTAACTCATCATCGTTCATTCACTAATGAAAATATAAGCGACAAGCATGACACATAAGCTAAAAGCATAAGTAGGAAGAAAGTACATTGTTCAAACATCATAACCGAAGTTGTCAAATAGTCTTACAGTTGTCTTAAAATCTTGGGGATTGGATGTTTGCTTAGTTTAGTGTCACTACCATATGGCCCCACCAGCCATATGGTTATCCAATGGATATCCATGGAGCAGAAATTATAACCATGCCCAACCCGGTTATTCGTGGGAATCCATATCCACGGATCCATGGGTACAAATGCGCTCCATACCCTTGCCCTACCGGGTCAGGTATCCATGGGTATCCACATACATGGATAAAATTGCCATCCCTACTTGTACTGCTATGTTACTATTGCTCGTTGCTCAGCCCCTGCTTAGTATGCATTCTTAGGATGCTACGATGTTACCCTGTTACTCCTTGGTTTGGGATATCACATTATTATATTGTTGTTGATGATATGATTATTATAATGTTGACTATATTCGACGAAGGATGGAAGGTCTAGGCTATCCTGCCCCGACGCTTTGTTCCATTCGAGTCACCTAGGATCCGAGTTCCGGGTATTTGTTTTAAGACTGAGCGTTCCTAATCGTGTGTGGGATTTTATGGGGTCCCCGCTTCTTACCTACCTAGCTTCAAACCATTTGAAACCGTGTGTGTGCTGGTCAGCTGCCAGTAGTTTTCAAACAACTTGGGCCAGTGGAGACTTAGTTCCTCTGTTGGTCCACACTTGGTGAGCTAGGGAAGTCCCCTGTTATATAGGCGAGACTAAACCCGACCTTGGCCATACGAAAGAGTCTGATTCGAGAGCATGGCCAGCTTTTGGATTGGGTGTCAACTCCCCGGGGGCCACCCGGATTTGTTCGTTGTTAGTTAGAGGGACCTGTCGTTTCGGATCTCTTGGAAGTAAATCATAAAATGATTGCCTATAATGGGTAGCAACTGAGAGAGATGGGCGAGCATGCGACGCCTCGTAATGGGCAGTTGGTACACCCCTGAAGGGTTAAATCTTTTCGAGAAGCCGTGTCCACGGTTATGGACGACTTGAGACCTACTCCTTGTTCATAGACAACAACGGCTGAGATAATCTTAATATAACTTGATCAACGTGTGTGTGCCTTGACTGCTTCTTCTTCGTCGGGATGCGAAGAGGAGGACAAGGATAGGATAGGTGTTATGCTTGCGTAAGTTGTTGACAGAAAGACTTGTTGGAGGCGATTCCTCATTGAATGCTTGGCTTCTTATCTTACTCTCTAGATCGTTAGCCACTTCATAAATGCTAGTGCGGCAGCAACCTGACCACTTATCCCATCCTTACCGTAAACTACTAGTTGTCCTAGAATGACGAGTGATGAAGTCCTTGCTGGGTCAGATGACCACTACAGTTGGATGTTGAGTACTTCTGTACTCATGATACTACCCCCAAACTCGTTTCAGGGTTCTTGATCGACAACAGGTATGGTGATCGATGTTTCACGTGGAGACTCGACGACGACTAGTTAGGCGGATCCCGGCGGAGGGCCTGGACCCGTGTGGTTATGGGATCGATGTTTTTCTCTGTGCCAGTAGGCTTTTGATTGTAGTCTGTACTCAGACATTATCTTCCGCTGTTATATTGTATTTAAGGCAGTTGTATGACGATTGTCTGAGATGTTGTATCCTGTATCTGTAATGTTGTGATATCATGTTGGAAATCCGGGGCATATGACTTCGTCATATGTCGCGGTGGGACCGATATGTGCTTCGTCCCCGGATCTGGATGGAAACATCTAGATCTGGAACAGTACCGCATATCGGGCCTTACAGCGGGGAACCCTCAAGTGGTTCTTTTCGTGGTACTTTCTAGTAACAATTTACTCAGACGCTGCGGGAGCCTAGTAATTTCTTCCGAGTGGTGGCGTACTCGGGGAATTTGGTCGGTGTGCGCTATGCTTCGTATCTTTCGAGTAGTTGGGGTGGTTCCGAGCTTCGGATTGAAATCAGGTTCGGTCTTTTACGGAGGATCTCGCCCTGTCAGAGAATCTTCTTGCCCAGGAAAGTGGGCGCACTGTTTGGGCCTGTCTCCTCGATTCCCACGGCGGTCTTATAGGATAATAATTAACTTCCCGTGGGGAAGTGGGAGGGATCATGGGGAAGTGGAGCGGTTTTATGGGGAGGGAACCGGCAAGCCCATTATGGGGCGCGGATCTGACGCATGGCAGTTGCCCCCTGGGGCTATAAATCCGCCCCAACCTTTCGGTTTGGGGAAAATCTGCTCATTTCCCCCGCGTGGCCGCTCTCGCTTCTCTCTCTCGCTCGCCTCTTCCTTGCCTGCTCAACCTCGCCGCCAAGAAACCTCCGCCGGCTGGCCGTGTTCCATCCTGGGAGGCCGTCACTCGCGCTGCCCTTCCGCCGCCGCTGCGACCATGTCTGCGGGTGAGTGGCTTCCGTCGATCGTGATGGAGGACATGCTGCTGGGGTACCAGGACGCCGGTTGGGGAAGACGAGGGTTGTCGTCTTCCCGCGGCTGGGGAAGACGAGCCCGCTCCACGGGACGGTGAGAGAGTTCTTTTTCTTTCGCATGTGGACCGCGGATTTTCTCTTCCCCCACATCCCTTCTTCTTGGATTTTCTGGCTTTCACGGGCGCTCAGCTTCATCACATTGTTCCCAAAACTGTTACCCTTCTCTCTAGCTTTCTCACCCTTTGTGAAGGATTCTTAGGCATAGAGCCCCACTGGCATCTTTTTGTCGGGACCCGGGGTTAGCGTATGTAATTCCGGTCACAATACAATCACATGGAGAGCCGAGAGCCGTACCCACTTGTCTAAGCAGACAAGGCCAAGCACAGATCACTCTCGGTAAGCATCGAACTTGAGGGGCATCCCATTTAGGCCGGATGATCAACTGAGATGGGTCCTCATCGTCCGCACACAAGTCTAATGATATGGGTGGTGAATCCCATATTCACAGACAAGTCGCCTCAACCATGTTATCGATTGAATCATAACCCTTACATAGACTTACTCCAGCCCGATCACTTAGTCGGGATCTCGGGCGGGCTCGATCATACAACAAAGTGTGCCACGTGACAGAGTCACGAGCAATCGCATCGCGATGACCCAAGCTGCGCACATCTAAGGGCCACTTGGTGTATAAAAGACTGCCGGCAAGAACACAACTAAGCTATCGAACCCCACACTAAGACATGCATGTTATAATCATACACGCAGCATACATGTCCAGTGTAAACAGCAGGTAATCACAACATGAACTCTACAAACTCAGTCTTTATAACTTCTGCTAAACAGAGCAGACATAGTAGTTGTATTACAAGCAGAGATCACATGTCTGTGATCCAACATTACATCAAACATCAACGGAAGAAAATTATGTCTTAGTAAAGACAAGTTTAACAAATGGCTTAAGAAGCCTGAAAGAAAATACAACGACCCTCCAAAGGGCACAGGCTCCTGCCTGGAACTATAGGACATTGGTCCACGTCGAGCTCGAGGTAGAGGCCACCATCAGGGTCAGTGGTCTCGTCTCTAAAACATAGAATAAGCAAACGTGAGTACAAAGTCGTACTCAGCAAGACTTACATAGGAACTATACTACTCATGCACATGTATCAAGGAAAAGGGAGGTGGGGCTTCACTTGCAGAAGTGCCAGCTTTGACTTGGCTAATCCTGAACTACGAGTACCAGAGAGAGGTAAGAACGTACACGAGTCCAAGTAACAGTCTCCAACCAATACTCCACTCTGGTGCGTTCCTCGACTTCCCCACGAGGAAGCACGCCATAGCACTTACACTTATCTTGGTGTGTTTTAGAAGTATCCAGTTCAAGTTATCTATGATCAAGTAAAGGTCTCCAAGTAGTCCATAACCGCGGACACGGCTATCCGAATAGTTCATTAACCCTGCAGGGGTGTACTGCTACACACACGCCTCATCAGTTACCGCCTGGGGATGGACCCTTCAAATGATTACCGGCGAGGATGCTGCCACGACACTTCACTCACGGCACCATCTCTAGTCCTAGGGAGTCACCTATTTGAGTTGGGACCACGATCGGAATCCGGCCGATTGTTCCGATGCGGACTCAAACGTTGTGTAACCGCCATCAAGCTCAACTCGATCATGATCACTTGATTCAACGTGCCCACAACCTACGCCAACCACTTACCTTGGTTCCACCTGCTTGAGATCGTTAAAGGGCGAACTACTTGCGACTCCTGGACTGGTCCGGGGTGAGGTACTAGGCCGAGAGGGGTCAGTGAGCCCAATGTGTGGTCGTACTCTTAGTCTTGGATAACAACACAAGAACTCGGGCCTAAGGCAGTGTTCAACGAGACAACCCACTGTGTACTCCTACACAGCCTCTCATCGTTCACCTTTGTTTAGGGTAGATTCACCAACACGTTACCACCATCATTCACATGATCACTACCATCCCAACTCACATCAAAGTAGCCTCAGGTAACAACTCTAAGCATGCAATAAGTTGTAATAGTTGAAGGGACCACATGATATCAACCAATTCCTACATCTGCTAGGATTGTGGTTTGCTTACTACTGTGACAAAATGATAGGTCATGCAAAGGAATAGGTTGAACTAGCGGTAGAACGTATCATGGTGACATCCTAAACATGCATTTGCGAGAATGAGAGGGAACTGGGATTTTATAGACAGTATCAAAGAGGGGGCTGCTTGCCTTGCTGACGATCACGATGTAACACTCTTCTGACGTGAGGTTGAACTCGTCTCCGAGATCAACTCTACCGAGAAGAAGCAATCACCGAAGCACTGAAAGTAATGCACATTCAACATAGTACAATGCACAATCAATATGTAAAACAAAGTATGGCAAGGTGCTGATGTGACCTATGTTTAAATTGCAACATGTTAATTGAAGTTGATTTGAAAAGCAAATTAAAATTCAAACTCCAAATGTTATTCAATTTAGTTTAACTTGCATTTGCTAAAGTTAGTACTTTGTAATCCAAGTGATCATATGTGTGAAATGCTTCTGAAGTACAAGTGATGTGTGGTGCATTTCAAAGTTTGAAGTTGGAATAGCAATTGAATTCATTTTGAATTAAATCCAATTAAATCAAATAGCAAAAGCTACTGATCCCTTTTTAAGATCAACTCCAACATATCTGAAAGTTTGAAATTAGGATAGAGGATTTTCTCCTGATCATTTTTCATATATTATATGTTAAATTTGGAGTTAAAATGAATTTTCTATGATTTTTCAAAGTTTCAGCTATTTTCTGGAATTTACTGAATTTATTTATTTCTTTTTAAAAGGTTTTTCTGTTTATTGCGTCATTAAGACGTCAGCATGACGCAAGGGGGGGGGGGCTGACCAGTGGGTCCTGGCTGTCTGTGAGAGAGGGGGTTATTATCCCTCTGTTTAACTTTAACCCGGTTTAATTAAGGGGCTGGGCCCACTGTCAGTGAGAGGAGAGAGGGGATTAGAGGGGGCATTAGGCCTAACAGGCCGGCGGCTAAACGCCGGTGGCTTGGGCCACGGCGGCGCTCGCCGGAGTGGCGATTCCGGCCACGGGGGAGGGAGATGGAGGAATGGGAGCGAAGCTCGCGCTCGTGCGCATCTCCTGGAGCATGCCGGGGACCTTGAGGAGGCCCTGAGCCACGGCTACGACGACGGGAGACGGCGGCCAGAGCCACGGGTCATGGCGGACTGGCACAGAGAGCACGGGGAGGGAAGTTAGGAGGGGGAAAACGAGCGGGAGCTCACGAGGAACGCGACGACGAGATCGGGGAGGCCGGAGAGGAGCTGTCCATGGCGAATTTATCGAAGGCGTCCACAGTGGCCGGCGGCGAACTCTTGAAGATGGTGTCTCCTCCGTGGGCTCTTGCTCCAAATTGGTGGAGCCGCTCGAAGAAGTCGACCCCGGCGGACCGAATGGACAGGGTGGCGCGACGGGGGAGGCACAGTGGCCACGGTGGCGCACGGCGGCCGCTCCGGCTGGGGCTCGGGTCGCGCGGAATCTCGTCGGGGAAGAGAGAGGGAGGGCCAGAGGGAGGGGGGATGAAGCAGGGGGGGTGCACGGGGTCTCCACGGCGAGGAGATGAGGAAGAGGAGCGCCTAGACGGCTCGGCAGCCGCGGCATGCTCGCCACGGCGGCGAGCTGCCTTCTCTGGCGTCGACGGGGAAGACGACAAGGGCAGGAGGTGGGCCGGGCCGGGTGGGCTGACGCCCTGTGCGAAAGGTAAGTCCTTTTCCTCTGTTTATCTTATTTTTCTTTTCTGTTATTTGTTTTGCCATTTAAAATAAATATCTAGGGCATTTATAAAAATCCCCAATCATTTTTATAAAACCTAGGTGACTATATAGAAGTCAACCCCAAGTTTTGGGAATTTTTGAAATTCAAATTATTTGAATTTCAATTCAAAAAGACAAATGATTTAATTTCCAAGCCACTATTTGGATTATGGAAAAATCCATGAGCATGGGATTAATCCCAAATCACTTTTAAAATGATCACACTCATTTTTAGGATTTTCAACACATCCAAAAGAATTTTGGAAAAATATTTATTTCTGGCCTTTTTATTTAATTCATTTATGGCTTTTGTTTTCCCCATTTCCTTTTCTTTTGCAATTTTTTTCATGATGCAAAAATGCAAGTTTAGAAAAGCACAAACCTAATTAGGGTTCTGACAACTCGCCCCCACTCAAAAGAATCTCGTCCCGAGATTCAGAAGTCGTCGGGAGGAAGGTGGGGTACTCAACTCGTAGACGATCCTCTCGTTCCCAGGTAGCTTCTTTCTCTGAATGATGTGACCACTGCACTTTGAGGAATCTGATCTTCTGACGTCTGGTGCTACGCTCGGCTTCATCAAGAATACGAACAGGGTACTCTCGATATGAAAGGTTATCTTGGAGATCAAGCGTTTCGTGGTCTACTTCGCGGATGTGGTCCTTGAAGCAACGCCTGAGTTGAGAGACGTGGAAGACATCATGAACCTGGGAGAGGTGAGGGGGTAGTTCCAATTGGTAGGCAACTTCTCCATGTTTAGCGAGAATGCGAAAGGGACCGATGTAACGTGGGGCCAACTTGCCTTTGATACCGAAGCGATGGGTACCCTTCAGAGGAGTAACCCGAAGGTAAGCCTTCTCATCCAGATCATAGCTTTCTTCCCTATGATGACGATCATAATAGCTTTTCTGACGAGACTGGGCTGTTTTCAATTTCTCACGAACAATGCGAACTTGCTCTTCTGCATCCTGAATCAAATCCGGTCCAAAGAATTGTCTTTCACCGGTTTCTGACCAGTTTAGGGGTGTTCGACATTTCCGTCCATAGAGAAATTCAAAAGGAGCCATGCCCAAACTAGATTGGAAACTATTGTTATACGCAAATTCGGCAAAAGGAAGAGAATTCTCCCATTTCTTTCCGAAAGAGATAACACAAGCTCTGAGCATGTCTTCGAGAATTTGATTGACCCTTTCTACTTGACCACTTGACTGCGGGTCATAAGCGGTGCTAAAGGAGAGGTGGGTTCCCATAGCATTCTGGAAACTTTCCCAAAATCGAGAAGTGAAAGACTACCACGGTCTGAATTGATTTCCAAAGGAACACCGTGAAGTGACACGATTCGGGAGACATAAAAGTCCGCTAACTGGCTAGAAGTTATAGACTCTCGAACTGGAAGGAAGTGAGAAACTTTGGAAAGTCTATCTATGACAACGAAGATGGCATCATTTCCTTTCTGGGTTTTTGGAAAACCGGTGATGAAGTCCATACTGACTTTATCCCATTTCCACTCGGGGATAGGCAAAGGTCTAAGAGTACCAGCAGGTCTTTGATGTTCTGCCTTAACGCGACGACAAACATCACATTCAGCAATGAACTGAGCAATTTCTCTCTTCATCCTAGTCCACAAAATTCTCTGGCGTAGATCTCGGTACATTTTTGTGCTACCGGGATGAATCGAGAGGGGTGTGTCATGGGCTTCTTTGAGGATGAGTTTCCTTAGTTCCCTATTCTTAGGTACTACCAAACGATTTTCAAAGAATACTGTTCCTTTGCTATCTGTGGAGAAACATTTAGCAACTCCGCTAGCAATGTTCTCCTTGATCCGGCGAACACCTTGTGCACGCCTTTGGGCAACTATGATTTGATCCTCAAGGGTTGGTTTCGCCACCAAGTTGAAAAGAGATCCACGAGGAACAATCTCGAGGTTGAGCTTTCGAAATTCCTCATGAAGAAGTGGTTGATACTGTTGTAACATGAGGTTGTTACAATACGACTTACGACTTAGTGCATCAGCCATGACATTGGCTTTGCCTAGGGTGTAAGAAATTCCTAAGTCATAATCTTTTATCAACTCCATCTAGCGTCTTTTCCTGAGATTAAGATCTGGCTGGGTGAAAATATATTTGATGCTTTGGTGGTCGGAATAGATCTCACAACGATTACCAAGGAGGTAATGTCGCCAAGTTGTTAGGGCATGAACTATGGCAGCGAGTTCAAGATCATGGGTAGGATAGTTCTCTTCATGTGGCCGCAACTGGCGTGAAGCATAATCTAACACATGTCGATCTTGCAGAAGTATGCATCCTAACCCTTGCCATGAGGCATCACAATAGATCTCGAAATCCTTTTTGGTGTCTGGAGGCGCAAGTACGGTTGCAGAAGTCAATCTTCTTTTTAGCTCTTGAAAGCTTTCCTCCCACTTGGGAGTCCATTCGAATTTCTTCTCTTTCTTGAGGAGTTCAGTTAGAGGCTTTTCAACTTTAGAAAAGTTCTCGACGAAGCGGCGACAATAGCTTGCTAAGCCAAGAAAACTCCTAACTTGCTTAACCGATTCAGGTGGAGTCCAATCAAGGACGGCCTGAACTCTCTCGGGATTGACAACAATGCCTTTTGCAGAAATCACGTGGCCTAAGTAGGTCACTTCTGGTAGCCAGAATTCACACTTGGAGAATTTAGCATACAGGCGATGCTCTCTAAGTTTCATCAATACCAACCTAAGATGTTCTGTGTGCTCTTCTTCGTTCTTCGAGTAGATGAGAATGTCGTCAAGATAAACTACAACAAATTTATCTAGGTACTCCATGAAGATCGAATTCATCAAGCGCGAGAATGTGGCGGGGGCATTGGTTAAACCGAAGGACATAACGGTGTACTCATAAAGACCATAACGAGTAGTAAAAGACGTTTTGGGAATGTCATCGTTTCTGATTTTGATTTGATGATAGCCTAATCTCAAATCCATCTTGGAGAAGACAGAGGATCCTGCAAGTTGATCATAAAGATCATTGATTCTGGGCAGTGGGTACTTGTTCTTTATCGTCGCTAGATTTAGCGGGCGATAGTCTACGCACATCCTTTCTGTTCCATCTTTCTTCGTTACGAACAGAACGGGCAACCCCATGGCGAAGAGCTAGGGCGGATGAAGCCTTTTGCCAACGAAGCTTCAAGTTGGATTTTGAGCTCAGCTAACTCACGTGGGGCCATTCTATATGGGCGTCTGGATATTGGTGCGGTTCCTGGGATAAGATCTATGTCAGATCCCTCTGTTAGGTATGTGCTAGGGTTAGCTAGTGCCTTTGCATCATGTCAAAATTTCAAAAAGAAATCTTGGAAATCAAATTCAAAATCAAAATGGGAGAAGGAACACCCCCCAGATGAATTATTTCAAAAGGCCAGATAAAAATATTTTCCAAAAATTCATGTTAGAGTTTTGAAAAGTCTTATAAATGAGTGTGATCACATATCAACTGATGTGGGACCCACCCCATGCTCATAGATTTTTCAAATATTCAAACAGTACCTTGGAATTAAAGAAATACCCCTTTTTGATTTAAAATTCAAATCATTTGAATTTTAAAAATGTTGAAAGTTTATGAGTGGCTAGTCTATATTATTATGAGGCCACAAAAGTTTTCAGCATTTAATAAAATGGTTTGGTATTTTTATCAGAGCCAAAAAAAATTACAGAAAAAGAAAGGAAAGATTAAAGAGAGAGAAAAAGAAAAGGCTTACCTCTCGCCTGGGGCGAGGCCCACCTCTCCAGCCGGCCCAGCCCACCCGAACCGTTCTGTCGTCTTCCTCCCGCGCGTCCAAGCAGCTCCGTGGCAGGGCGCCGACGCCGTGGACGCCACCGCGACGTCTTCGACCTTCCAGACCTCCCCGTGCCATCTTCTCGTGTCCTGGAGAACCGCCTTGAAGCCGTGCATCGTTTCCCCCTCCTCTCTCGTGCTCTCCCTTCCTCTCCTCGTTTTCCCCTTCTTCTCCGAGAGCAGCCGCTGCTCGCCGTCGCAAGAACTCGCGGCCACCGTGCCCTAGAGCTTGAGCCAATGTGTCCCTCGTGCTCCTCATCGACGACTACCCCAAGCTGGAGAAGATGGGCGCCTGATTGAACTCGTGGACGACGCAAGCTTCATCGCGACCTCGCCGGACCCGCAACCTCGCCGTCTTCGATTCGCCGTCGTCAAGCCTTCCCCGCCTCCATCGACTGCGCCGCTGCACTCCCTGCGTTTGGGTGAGTGTTTCATCTAACCTAGCCGGCCCCTCTTGCCCTCTGTCACCGTTTGCTATGGTCGCCGGAGTACCAAGCCGCCACGGTCGTCATCGGTGAGCAACTGCTATGCAATCGACCTCGCCGTCTTGTCCTTCACCTCCGCCTTGATCTGCTACGTCGAACGCACCCACCAGCGGCTCAAATGTTGCTCTGTAGCGAGATCCACCCCGACCCCGTGCCACGGCCGCCGTGGAAGGTCGTCGCCGGCGTCACTCCGGTGCTCCCCTGTGGCGTTGCTCTGCACCACTCGACGCGGGCGTCCACGAGCTTTCGATTGCTGCCTCCCGCGCATCAAATGGCCCACGGCAGCCCCCTCCCCGTGCAGCGCCGCCGCACTGGTGGCCACCGGCGGCTAGCCGCCGGTGAGGCCTCTGTCATTAGGGGTTAAACCCCCCTGCTAATTGACCCCAGGTCAATGACAGGTGGGGCCCCCAGGCACTTAACCCCCTAGTTAAGTTTAACCCGGTTTAATTAACACATGTGACACTGACAACCCTGGCCCACCAGTCAGACCCCCCCCCGACGTCAGCATGACCACATGCTGATGCAATAAAAGGATTTAAATGAATTTCCAAATAAAAAGAAATATAAATAATTCCAGAAATTCCAGAAAATACCCCAAACTTTGGAAATTCATAGAAAATTCATATTAACTCCAAATTGGACAAATAATATATGAAAAATGATCAGGAGAAAATTATCTTTCCAAATATGCAACTTTCAACTATGTTTGAGTTGTTTTTAAAATGGGACCAGTAGCATATGTCATTTGGTTTATTTGAATTTATTTCAAATTCAAATCAATTGAGTTTGCAACTTGGACCATGGATTTAAGATATAATTCAACCACACTTCAGAGACATATCATACACTTTTGAAGTTTATTAAAAATGATCAGACTATGTCACATGTAACTTGGCTAAGTTGAATTCAAATGTGGATTTTGAATTTGCATTTCAAATGCAATATATTCCACTTAAATGGAATGGCCTCACACATCAAAACTTATACTTCAAGCTTTAACATTCATTCATGTGCTTGAGCATTGCATTCATATTGATTGCTACTTCGTGCTTTGTTTGTCGAGTAGAGGTGGAACCGGAGCAAGAGGTCACCCCCTTCGCTGAAGATCCAGAGCCCAAACCTCGTCAGCAAGGCAAGCAAAACCCCATTGATCATGTCGATAAAATCCCACTTCCCTCTCATGTCTCGCTTATGCATTGTATAGGATGATCACCATGTTACGATTCTACCGCATAGATGAACCCATTCCTTTGCATGACCTATCTTTTGTCACAGTAGTAAGCAAACCACAATCCTATCAAATGTAGGAGTTGCTTGATATCATGTGGCCCCTGCAATGTTACTGCTTATTGCATGCTTAGTATGATACCATGTTGTTACTGTGATGTGAGTCGGGATGGTAGTGATCATGTTGATGATGGTAGAAAAGTGTTGGTGAATCGACCCTAATACAAGGTGAACGATGAGAGGCTATGTAGGAGTACACGGTGGGTTGTCTCGTTGAACACCGCCCTAGTACGAGTTCTTGTGTGGTGATCCAAGATGAAGAGTACAACCACACATTGGGCTCACTGACCCCTCTCAACCTATTAACTCATCCCTTTTGATGTCCAGATGTCGCAGTAGTTCGGATTTCTGGTAGGCTTGTGGCCTGGATGCTAAGTGAGAGAACGGCTCATCCGAGACCGGCTTATGCACCACGCACACATCACTTGGGTCCACTTCGGTAAACCGGCCGGGTTCACGATTGTGGTAGCCAACCCAAGTAGGCGGCTTTCTCGGACTAGATCGGCTATGAGGTAACAGTTGTGGTGAGCATCCTCGCTGGCACCCCTTGAATGGTGTCGAGATCAAAGGCGGTAAATGATGATCATGTGTGTGTAGCGGTACACCCTTGCAAGGTTAACAAAACTATTCGAATAGCCGCGTCCGCGGTTATGGGCTACTTGGAAAGCTTAGCTTGATTATTAGATAACTTGAACCGGATACTTCTAAAACACTCCAAGATAAGTGTGAGTGCTATGGCGTGCTTTCTCGTGGGGAAGTCGAGGAAGGCACCATAGTGGTGTATTGGTTGGAGAAAGTAGTGGACTCGTGTACGCTTCTTACCTCAAAGTCTGGTACTCGTAGTTCAGGATTAGCCAAGTCAAAGCTGGCATTTCTGCAAGTGAAACCCCACCTCCCTTTACCTTGATACATATGCATGAGTAGTATAGATCCTATGTAAGTCTTGCTGAGTACGCCTTTGTACTCACGTTTGCTTAATCTATGTTTTAGATGACGCCACTGACCCCGAAGGTGGCTTCTTCATCGAGATGGACGACTGAAGTTAAGCTAGTCTAGTCCCAGTCAGCAGACTGATTCCCTCGTGGAGGGCTTTGTGTTTGAATAAGGCTTCTTAAGCCACTTGTTAAACTTGTCTGTACTCAGACATAATTTGCTTCCGTTCTGTGTTGTAATGTTGGATCACATGTATGTGATCTCTGTGTGCACTCTATAAGAGTTATAATTAAAATGTACACTTTTTAGATGTGGGCACCCCGGACTATATGTCCGAAGCGACCGGCTGCGTATACAGTCATGCTCCCGTGATCAGTTCGCATGACACACAACTCGACATGAATATCATAGTCTCAATGTTCATACAATACCGAATACAAGTCATACATAAATAAAGTCTTACATGGCCTCAAGGGGCTCAAATAGCAGCGGAAAAGCAAAAGAAGCAAGGGTAGGGCGACCCAATCCACAGGGTAGATCAGAGCATAACACGTCCTAGTATTCGCCGGTAGCATCGTCGTCATATACCTGCTCCTCCAAGCCTGGCCGATGGAATAACCAGGGACAAAGCCGTGAGTACATATAAAGTACTCGCAAACCACCTAAAGAAAGAAACAAAGTTTTGTACAGGAAAATAATGGGATGGCTATATGGTGGAGTTTCTCATAGGGTTGCCTATCTACTCAGCATTAGTATTAAGTTGGCAAAGTTTTAAACTTTGCAAGTTTTATTCCCCACATTTCATTTGGATAAGTCAAGTCCAACCCTTTCTCAACTATAACAACACCATCATCGCGAACCATAAACTCAGTACCGGTTTTCTCATCTATTTCCCCACAATGTGTGGTCTCACTAGCCGTCCATGACCGTGGACTCCGGCTACTCGAATAGATTTACACTCTGCAGAGGTTGTACACTTTCCCCACCACATTCGATACATCCGCCGTGTGTCCCCACGGATCGTCATACCTCAGTATGCGGGTCTCGGATAATCGACCTTAGCTTTCCCCTTGTCTGCCCTAGTACAGGTGAATCCACCCCTTGCGTACTGCAGGGACTTTCCGTGTGACAGGACATGCTCCTCTTGGACCCAAGCCTGCACCGTAGTGGAAGAGTACCAAGGTTCCTTCCGACACTAAGCCTAGCGAATTTCACCCATCGACTTCGAGGGCTATCGGATTCGTGGAATCACGCATCCATGTGTAGTTATAGGACCCCCGTACTAAGACAAACAAGCTTCCAACTAGCCCTGTCCCATACCAGAGTATAGTGGTTGTACTGTAATGCTAGATTTTTGGCGGCACAAATAGAGAGTCCTTCCAGACTTTGTCCATGTCCGATGATGTTCCACAATCCCGGCTATACCACCTTCTTAGGTGAATGCCGTACTAAGTAGAATGAAGTATGACTTTCCAAGTTGTTATGTAACACTAAGTACTAGAGCTGAGTGATGGTCTCGGCAGAATGCCGGGATCATCGGGGTTCTACTTAGTTTTTCCCAAATAGGTAGGCTATGGGGTGGTGTGGAGTTTCTCTAATACAACTATTATAATCCCAAACCATATGACTTAAATATTAGCATGATACAATATAAATGATACCAATAAAGTAAAAAAAAATGGGTAATGCGGAGTTTGAGTTTTGACGGTGGCTTGCCTTCCTCGACGATGTACCCTGGATCGGCTTCTTCGGTGGCAAGGGAGGAGTCTTCACCTACAACGTACGGCGTATCGTCTACACATTGCGGAAGAAACAGATTCACCATTACAATCGGGCAAAACAAACAAAGAACACAACACTCAACTTACTACCAAACAACTAGTAATTTTAAGAGTATCAATTGTACTAGCAATGAAATACTAAATCAATCACTCCAAAGTTAAATATCAAAACAAGGCATTGGAATAAATTTAATAGGATTACCAAAATAAGATTTCACTAAGTAATTGTTAACTAGAGCTATGTCAAGTGATTTACTAACAACTTATTAACTTGTTTAATTCCAAAATCAAATTCATAGCAATAATATTCTGACTACATACTAGTTTAATATTAAATTAACAACCAAAATAGTACTAACATAAGTTACAAAGGGAATAACTAGCAATAGTATCAATAAGAATAATAATAAGAAAAGGTCACAAATTTATTTATTCCAAAAAAAATTCTACACACAGAGAAAAATCAAGAATAATCATAGGAGTTAATAAAAATCAACATTACATTTGTAGGGTTTACAGAGAATTGATTAAAACTATTACTAGATGTCAAAAAGCACAATTAACTAGTTTAAACTAAATCAATTAATTTGACACTGCATAAAAATTATTCTAAGTATACAGAAAAATAAAACACAATTTTCTAAACCACACAAAATTTACTTCACAATTTTCTGTGCTATGGTGATTTGTCTAGAATTATTTTAGTGCTGTAGTTTTTAAGAAAAAGATAAGAAAATGCACAGCCGGCCCATGGAAACCGGACGCACCCGGGCATTTTTTTTTTCAACGGGCCGAGCCCAGCGCTTTTTTTTTTAAAGCGAAGGGGTACGGGGGCCTCCTGACCGTTGGATCTAATCAGATCGGACGGCCAGAGGCCGTCTCCTAGCTCGGGCCGGCTGGGAGCTCGGGAGTGAGCTCCCATGGCGCCAGGGGGGGCTGCCTGGCTCGCCGGCGGCCCTCCGGCGGCCGGTGGCGAGCGGCGGCGGGGGTAGAGGGGACCTAGGGGGCTCCATTTTTGCGGTAAAAACGTGCATGCATCGTGAAAAAAAACGGCGCTCGTGGCGGACGATTTTGGGCTCGGGTGGCTCACCGGGGGCGTCTCAGGCGGCGGCGGTCGGCGTGGAGGGGCGGCGGGCGTGCAGGACGGCGGTGGGGTTCCGTTTTTGGCGTCGGGGCGGTCCGTGGACGTCGGCGCGGAATTCTGCTCGGGGTAGACGACGGCGGCTCGGGGGCGGCTGCGCGGTCGTCGGGGCGGGGCTCCTCGCCGGCGCCGGCTCCGGCGAGAGGTGGCGGAGGTGGAGAGGCTCGCCGGCCTCTCCCTCCTCTTCCTCTTCTTCCTCCTCCCTCCTCCTCCTTCCTCCTTTCTCCCTTCCCTCCTTCTTCCTTCCCTTCTATTCTTCCTTCTCTTCTGTTCTTCCTTCTCTTCTTCTACCGATCAGTGGGGGGGGTGGAGCTGGGCTGTGGGTGGAGTGAGGTGAGGAGGGGCTATGGGGTGGGTTTTATAGATGGGTGGAAGGGGGGTGCGGGAGCGGAAGAGGGAGGCGAGCGAGCGTGGCCTCCTCGCCTACTGGGGAGTCGAGGCGGTGGCCAGGGCATGCGTCACCGGGGGGGGCTCGGGGTTGACGTCAGCAGAGGGGGGGGTGTACGGGAGAGGCTAGGATGGTTTTTTTTCTTTTTTTTTCTATTAAGGTTCCTTAAAACACAAATTCAAGCTAATAAAACAATGCACCCCATGTGTTTGTGAAAATGCCTAAACAAAATTTCTATAAATAAAAAAAAGTAATTTTTGGGTATTGTGGGTGGATCATGGTCATGCATGAATTTTTTTTTATTAGATCTCCAATATGTTAATCGGATTTTAAATGATCTTTGTTTAAGTTTTCTTTATTGTGCGAAAAGGTAGTGCCTTAGGCTTTGTGGTGATCAACAAACATCACTAGCATGATTTTTACCACGTAAAATAAATAGGGTTTTTATAACGAAACAAACAAAAGAAAAGGGATGCAAAACCATCTTTTAGTGAGAGAGTGCGATAGTGGTACATGATGTGACGGTCTTCATCTATGCATGCTAGGGTAGTAGTGTGGCCGTGCTTATGATCATGCCGAGATGATCAACAAGATCGGGTGGAATCCTATGCTATTCACACGAGTACACTGACTCCACACGACAGCCACCCAGTTTAGCATGATCAACACTAAGCACACACAGTCAAACATAGATTCAACATCACAACATTCACAACCATGCAAAGTTTTTGTTAGCCCCAAATTTTAGCATTCTAATAAAGGAACTACAAAAGTTGGGATGCGACAGACCTTCCCCCCTTAAAAAGAATCTCGTCCCCGAGATTCACAAGCTAGTGAAGAGATGCGGGAACTCGCGCTTGAGGTAGTCCTCCCGTTCCCAGGTGGCTTCCTCCTCTGTGTGGTTTGTCCACTGGACCTTGTGGAACTTGATCGCGCGCTTTCGGGTGACTCGGGTGGCTTCTTCGAGGATACGAAGGGGTGTCTCGCGGTACGTGAGATCCTGGTTGATGTCCACCGAGCGATGATCGATGTTCTTGAAAACATCGGGCTTGTCTGGCACCTCAAGACATTTCCGGAGCTGCGAGACGTGGAAGACATCGTGCACATTGGATAGTTCTGCTGGCAGCCTCAACTGATAGGCAACTTGGCCTCGCCTGGCTATCACCTCAAACGGTCCGATGTATCGGGGCGCTAGCTTTCCCTTCACATGGAATCGCTGCATTCCTTTCAATGGGGTGACTCGGAGATATACAAAATCTCCAACTTCAAAATTCACCTCTCGACGCTTGGGGTCGGCATAACTCTTCTGACGAGACTGAGCGGTCTTGAGACGCTCTCGAATCAACTGGACCTGTTCTTCAGCCTCTTTCAGCACATCGGGTCCGAAAATCTTCCCTTCTCCGGCCTGAGACCAGTTCAGGGGTGTGCGACACTTCCTCCCATACAGAGCTTCAAATGGTGCCATCTGCAAGCTCGACTGGTAGCTATTGTTGTAGGAGAATTCTGCATAGGGCAAGCAGTCCTCCCACTTGAAACCGTAGGCTAGAGCACATGCGCGGAGCATATCCTCTAGTATCTGGTTCACTCGCTCAGTCTGGCCTCCAGTCTGCGGGTGATAGGCTGTGCTGAACGCAAGCTTCGTGCCTAGTGCCTCCTGAACTTGTTTCCAGAACCTCGAGGTAAACTGGGTACCTCGGTCGGACACAATTTCCTTCGGAACTCCGTGCAGGCATACGATCCTTGACATGTACAATTCTGCCAGCTGGTCTCCTCGATAAGTGGTTCGTACTGGGATGAAGTGCGCTACCTTGGTGAGTCGGTCGACTATGACCAAGATAGAGTCATGTCCTTTGCTCGACCTCGGTAGACCTGTGATGAAATCCATGCCTATTTGTTCCCACTTCCATTCAGGAACTCGGAGTGGTTGCAGCAATCCTGCAGGTCTCTGATGCTCTGCTTTCACTCTATGGCAGATGTCGCACTTGGCGACATACAAGGCAATTTCACGCTTCATACCGTGCCACCAGAACAAGTCCTTCAGGTCTTGATACATTTTAGTCCCTCCAGGGTGGATGGAGTAAGGTGTATCATGAGCTTCCTTCAGGATAGTGAGCTTCAACTCGTTCATGTCGGGCACACACAATCGACCATCGAACCAAAGAACTCCTTTATCATCTATCGTGAACTTCGGGGCCTTGCCGAGGGGCATCTTCTTCTTGATTCCCTCGATACTATCGTGTCCCTTCTGTGCCTCCTTGATCTGATCAAATAGAGTCGGAGTCAGCTCGAGGTGAGCCAGAAAACCAGGTGTAACAAGTTCCAAACCCAGCTTCTCGAACTCCTCGTGCAGAGCTGGCTGCGTCTCCCTGATCATCGCATTAAGTGTGCAGGGCTTGCGGCTGAGGGCATCTTCTACCACATTGGCCTTGCCAAGATGGTAGTGAATCTCGAGTTCGTAGTCTTTGATCAACTCGATCCATCTCCTCTGCCTCATGTTCAACTCCTTCTGTGAGAAAATGTACTTCAGGCTCTTATGGTCTGTGTAGATGTCACAACGGTGACCCATCAGGTAATGTCTCCATCTCTTGAGAGCAAGCACAACAGCGGCTAGCTCCAAGTCATGTGTGGGGTAGTTCAACTCGTGCGGCTTCAACTGTCGTGACAGGTACTCAATCACCTTGCCCACTTGCATAAGAACGCAACCCAAACCAATCTTCGATGCATCGCAGTACACATCAAAGCTCTTGGTCAGGTCAGGCATCGTCAATACTGGGGCGGATACCAATCTCCTCTTCAACTCCTGGAAACTGGCTTCACACTTTTCCGTCCACACAAACTTCTGGTCCTTCTTTAGAAGCTGGGTCATGGGTCGGGCGATGCTGGAGAAGCCTTCCACGAACTTGCGGTAGTATCCAGCTAGTCCGAGGAATCCTCTCACTTCAGTCTGAGTGGTCGGAGCGGTCCAGTCTATGACGGACTGAATCTTGGCGGGTTCGACAGATATACCTCCTTCCGACAATACATGTCCCAAAAATCCGACTTCTTTGAGCCAGAACTCGCACTTGCTGAACTTGGCGTACAACTGGTGCTCACGCAAAGTCTCGAGGACTACGCGCAAATGATCTGCGTGCTCTTCTTCGGTCTTGGAATATATAAGGATGTCGTCAATGAACACCACCACAAACTTGTCGAGGTACCTCATGAAGATCTTGTTCATGAGATTCATGAAATAGGCCGGGGCATTGGTAAGTCCGAAAGACATGACAGTGTATTCGAACAAACCATAGCGGGTCGTGAAAGCTGTCTTGGGGATATCCGACTCGCGAACCTTCAACTGGTGATATCCGGTCCTTAGATCGATCTTGGAGAAGACTCGGGCTCCGTTCAACTGATCGAACAGATCCTCGATCTTGGGGAGCGGATACTTGTTCTTGATGGTAACTTCGTTCAGCTTACGGTAGTCCACACACATGCGTATGGTGCCGTCTCTCTTGTCCACAAAGAGAACTGGCGAACCCCAGGGTGAAGCACTGGGTCGAATCAGTCCCTTCTGGAGCATATCATTCAACTGCTTCTTCAACTCAACCAGTTCTTCAGCATTCATCCGGTAGGGTCTCTGTGCAATAGGGGCTGTGCCAGGCACTAACTCGATGATAAACTCGATATCCCGATCAGGCGGCATACCGGGTAGCTCTTCCGGAAAGACGTCCGGAAATTCACACGCAACCTTCACTTCTTCAAGTGGTGGCACCGAGACACTCTGATGACAGAAGGCTCGGGCAGCCTCTTCCTTGTCGGTGTACTCTATCTGAACTCCATCGTCACTTGTGAGGCTGACTGTCCTCTCAGTGCAATCTATTCGGCCTCGATATCTGGACAACCAATTCATGCCAAGTACCACATCTATACCTTCTGTCCCTAACACGATCAGGTCAGCGGGGAACTCAACTCCATGAATTTCTATGGGAACTCCGGAACAAGCTAAACTGGCTCGGGTTTTGGATCCGGGTATTTGGACTATCATGGGCCTCCTCATTTCACTAGGTGACAGCTTACTTCTATCCACACATGTCTTCGTAACAAATGAGTGTGATGCACCAGAATCAAACAATACTTGAGCAGGTACTGAATTAACTGGAAACGTACCCAAGATAACGTCTGCTGCCTCCAGGGCTTCCTCGGCTTGCGCATGGTTCAGACGTCCCTTGGCGGCGTTGGGCGCACCGCACTAGACATTGTTGCGGCCAGGGTTCCCTCTGGCTGGTGCTGGAGCATTGGGGCGTGGGGCAGCATTCGCCTTATTGGTGCAGGTAATGGCGTAGTGACCCTTCTGGCCACACTTGAAGCAGATCACATCCGATGCAGGGTCGCGGGGAACTCCGCCTGCTGGGCGCGGAACTCCTCCGGGGCGAGCAGGAGCATTAGGGCGTGGTGCTGGGTAAGGGGCCCTCTGAGGCTGGGGTGCTGGCCTTGGTGGCTGTGCAGGACGCAGTCGGGGATTGCTGGATCCTCCCTGCTGCATCATGCGGCGCTTGCGGTTCTCAGAGGCCGTCTTGAGCTTGCCTTCCATCATGATAGCAGCGTCGGCAAGAGACTCAAGATCGGGGAACTGCATAGCCACCAGGACAACCTACAGCTCATCGTGCAATCCATCCAGGAAACGGTCCTTTCGCTTCTCCTCGGTGTCCACCTCCTCCAGGGCATACCTCGACAGCTGAGTGAAGCGGTCAAGATATCCAACCACAGCCATGCCTCCTTGTTTGAGGTGGCGGAACTCGTCCTTCATTCTCCGGATCAGTGCAGTCGGGATGTGCGCCTTCTTGAACTTCTCGGAGAACTCTGCCCAGGTGAGTACTTGCCCCGCAGGAATACGGGCACGTACTCCTTCCCACCAGCTCCTTGCAGTGCCGGTGAGATAGTGGGTGGCATACAGGACCTTCTCGTTGTTGCCAACAGCGGCGACAGCGAGATTGTTCTCCATGGTGCGGAGCCAATCCTCAGCATCCAAAGGCTCCTTCGTCTGCGAGAACACGGGTGGGTTGGTGTTCTGGAAATCTCGGAGCCGAGACCTGGGCTCCTCATTCCCACCAGCTCCTCCGCCTCCTTGGTTGGCATTGGTGGCGGCCTGGACTAGCTGCTGGAGGGCAGCAATGTTCGCCTGGCGCTCGTCTCGAGCGGCCTGGCGCTCCTCCATCAGCAGTCGCAGAAGCTGCGCCATGCTTGGGTCGGGTGGTGGCGGTGGCGCGTCACCGGATCCACCTGGGTTGGCGCGGGAGCTTCTCGGCATCCTGAGGTTGGTGCGCAAGATAAGAGGGAATTCAGTCTACAAGGGGGTAAGTCCCTAACAATCTAGTTATCAAACACAGGCAAGACTTATAAAAATAGGTAATAATCATGCAACTAGCAATCACCACATGGCAGCATAACGATAGCATAAGTCTCAAACATAAACAAGTCTTACAGGTAACCAACCACATATGCAACGTCTATCACCAATCTCCAAAAGGGCATCCTACGACTAACGACGCCTAGAGCTCATCCTCCTCGCGATCATCAATGAAGTCCTCATCATCAGTGTCCGGAACCTCCTCATACTCCTCATCCATCCAGTCCTCATCATCACTGATATGAGCGTCCTCACCCTTCTGGATGTCCTCGCCATCATCCAGGGCATCGATCTTCTCCTCCAAGTCGTCGCACATATGCTTCAGGTTCCTGTTCTTCTTCTTTAGCATCTTGTTCCTCTCCTCCAGACTGGTGACCTTGTCCTGCAGCTCCTTGATAATCTTTTCCCTAGTCTACAGCTCGATGGGGGCGACGGGGGCGGGACCATTGGTCTGGAGGGTGTAGTCATGCTTGACCCGGACCTCATCCAGCTGAGCCTGAGTCAGAGCCAGGTGTGTCTCTAGAGCGAACAGGTGGTCCCTCAGAACCGGGTGAAGTACACCAGGAGTGGGATCTCCCTCACCATCGCGCATCCCGTAGTGACGGAACCGCGTGGTACCCAGCTCGTACTGGTGAAACCTCACCAGGCGAGCAATCGCCTCCTGGCAAGCTCGGCCCAGGCCCTCCTCCCAGGTACGAGCGTACACTGTGAAGCTGATAGGATCCGACCATGGAGTCACCTCTGAACCTCGGAGCTCACACCGCACAATCAGGCGAAGCTCGGTGTCCTCCCCATTGGTGATCTGGAAAGCCCTGAACTCCGCAGCTGGGTGGTGAACGAGCGCAAGCAGATCCATCAGATCCTGAGCAAAGGGCGTCTTCCCAGCCTGAGTCAGCTGGAGGTGGTGCACAGGAACTCCAGCCATCTACAAGTTTTAAGAGTTTGTGTTAGATGACAAGTGTGCAAGATTTTAACATAGTAAAACATTTAATAAGTTACTATAGAGGGGATAAGAGAGGTAAGCATTCTATACTATGCATTTGACCATCTCTTTAGTTTAGAAAATAGTTTTTGATTTCCCCCCATCCTATCTACCGACCAACCTAACTAGGCTGCTATGGTCTGAACTTGGCTCTGATACCAAGTCTGTGGGCACCCTGGACTATATGTCCGAAGCGACCAGCTGTGTATACAGTCATGCTCCCATGATCAGTTCGCATGACACACAACTCGACATGAATATCATAGTCTCAATGTTCATACAATACCGAATACAAGTCATACATAAATAAAGTTTTACATGGCCTCAAGGGGCTCAAATAGCAGCGGAAAAGCAAAAGCAGCAAGGGTAGGGCGACCCAATCCACAGGGTAGATCAGAGCATAACACGTCCTAGTATTCGCCGGTAGCATCGTTGTCATATACCTGCTCCTCCAAGCCTGGCCGATGGAATAACCAGGGACAAAGCCGTGAGTACATATAAAGTACTCGCAAACCACCTAAAGAAAGAAACAAAGTTTTGTACAGGAAAATAATGGGATGGCTATATGGTGGAGTTCCTCATAGGGTTGCCTATCTACTCAGCATTAGTATTAAGTTGGCAAAGTTTTAAACTTGGCAAGTTTTATTCCCCACATTTCATTTGGATAAGTCAAGTCCAACCCTTTCTCAACTATAACAACACCATCATCGCGAACCATAAACTCAGTACCGGTTTTCTCATCTATTTCCCCACAATGTGTGGCCTCACTAGCCGTCCATGACCGTGGACTCCGGCTACTCGAATAGATTTACACTCTGCAGAGGTTGTACACTTTCCCCACCACATTCGATACATCCGCCGTGTGTCCCCACGGATCGTCATACCTCAGTATGCGGGTCTCGGATAATCGACCTTAGCTTTCCCCTTGTCTGCCCTAGTACAGGTGAATCCACCCCTTGCGTACTGCAGGGACTTTCCATGTGACAGGACATGCTCCTCTTGGACCCAAGCCTGCACCGTATTGGAAGAGTACCAAGGTTCCTTCCGACACTAAGCCTAGCGAATTTCACCCATCGACTTCGAGGGCTATCGGATTCGTGGAATCACGCATCCATGTGTAGTTATAGGACCCCTGTACTAAGACAAACAAGCTTCCAACTAGCCCTATCCCATACCAGAGTATAGTGGTTGTACTGTAATGCTAGATTTTTGGCGGCACAAATAGAGAGTCCTTCCAGACTTTGTCCATGTCCGACGATGTTCCACAATCCCGTCTATACCACCTTCTTAGGTGAATGCCGTACTAAGTAGAATGAAGTATGACTTTCCAAGTTGTTATGTAACACTAAGTACTAGAGCTGAGTGATGGTCTCGGCAGAATGCCGGGATCATCGGGGTTCTACTTAGTTTTTCCCAGATAGGTAGGCTATGGGGTGGTGTGGAGTTTCTCTAATACAACTATTATAATCCCAAACCATATGACTTTAATATTAGCATGATACAATATAAATGATACCAATAAAGTAAAAAAAAATGGGTAATGTGGAGTTTGAGTTTTGATGGTGGCTTGCCTTCCTCGACGATGTACCCTGGATCGGCTTCTTCGGTGGCAAGGGAGGAGTCTTCACCTGCAACGTACGGCGTATCGTCTACACGTTGCGGAAGAAACAGATTCACCATTACAATCGGGCAAAACAAACAAAGCACACAACACTCAACTTACTACCAAACAACTAGTAATTTTAAGAGTATCAATTGTACTAGCAATGAAATACTAAATCAATCACTCCAAAGTTAAATATCAAAACAAGGCATTGGAATAAATTTAATAGGATTACCAAAATAAGATTTCACTAAGTAATTGTTAACTAGAGCTATGTCAAGTGATTTACTAACAACTTATTAACTTATTTAATTCCAAAATCAAGTTCATAGCAATAATATTCTGACTACATACTAGTTTAATATTAAATTAACAACCAAAATAGTACTAACATAAGTTACAAAGGGAATAACTAGCAATAGTATCAATAAGAATAATAATAAGAAAAGGTCACAAATTTATTTATTCCAAAAAAAAATTCTACACACACAGAAAAATCAAGAATAATCACAGGAGTAAATAAAAATCAACATTACATTTTTAGGGTTTACAGAGAATTGATTAAAACTATTACTAGATGTCAAAAAGCACAATTAACTAGTTTAAACTAAATCAATTAATTTGACACTGCATAAAAATTATTCTAAGTATACAGAAAAATAAAACACAATTTTCTAAACCACACAAAATTTACTTCACAATTTTCTGAGCTATGGTGATTTGGCTAGAATTATTTTAGTCCTGTAGTTTTTAAGAAAAAGAAAAGAAAATGCACAGCCGGCCCATGGCTACCGGACGCACCCGGGCATTATTATTATTTTTTTAAGCGGGCCGAGCCCAGCGCTTTTTTTTTTTTTTTTTAAAAAGCGAAGGGGTACGGGGGCCTCCTGGCCGTTGGATCTAATCAGATCGGACGGCCAGGGGCCGTCTCCTAGCTCGGGCCGGCTGGGAGCTCGGGAGTGAGCTCCCATGGCGCCAGGGGGGGCTGCCTGGCTCGCCGGCGGCCCTCCGGCGGCCGGCGGCAGGTGGCGAGCGGCGGCGGGGGTAGAGGGGACCTAGGGGCTCCATTTTTGCGGTAAAAACGTGCATGCATCGTGAAAAAAAACGGCGCTCGTGGCGGACGATTTTGGGCTCGGGTGGCTCACCGGGGGCGTCTCAGGCGGCGGCGGTCGGCGTGGAGGGGCGGCGGGCGTGCAGGACGGCGGTGGGGTTCCGTTTTTGGCGTCGGGGCGGTCCGTGGACGTCGGCGCGGAATTCTGCTCGGGGTAGACGACGGCGGCTCGGGGGCGGCTGCGCGGTCGTCGGGGCGGGGCTCCTCGCCGGCGCCGGCTCCAGCGGGAGGTGGCGGAGGTGGAGAGGCTCGCCGGCCTCTCCCTCCTCTTCCTCTTCTTCCTCCTCCTCCTTCCTCCTTTCTCCCTTCCCTCCTTCTTCCTTCCCTTCTGTTCTTCCTTCTCTTCTGTTCTTCCTTCTCTTCTTCTACCGATCAGTGGGGGGGGTGGAGCTGGGCTGTGGGTGGAGTGAGGTGAGGAGGGGCTATGGGGTGGGTTTTATAGATGGGTGGAAGGGGGGTGCGGGAGCGGAAGAGGGAGGCAAGCGAGCGTGGCCTCCTCGCCTACTGGGGAGTCGAGGCGGTGGCCAGGGCATGCGTCACCGGGGGGGGCTCGGGGTTGACGTCAGCAGAGGGGGGGGGTGTACGGGAGAGGCTAGGATGGTTTTTTTTTCTTTTTTTTTCTATTAAGGTTCCTTAAAACACAAATTCAAGCTAATAAAACAATGCACCCCATGTGTTTGTGAAAATGCCTAAACAAAATTTCTATAAATAAAAAAATTAATTTTTGGGTATTGTGGGTGGATCATGGTCATGCATGAATTTTTTTTTATTAGATCTCCAATATGTTAATCGGATTTTAAATGATCTTTGTTTAAGTTTTCTTTATTGTGCGAAAAGGTAGTGCCTTAGGCTTTGTGGTGATCAACAAACATCACTAGCATGATTTTTACCACGTAAAATAAATAGGGTTTTTATAACGAAACAAACAAAAGAAAAGGGATGCAAAACCATCTTTTAGTGAGAGAGTGCGATAGTGGTACATGATGTGACGGTCTTAATCTATGCATGCTAGGGTAGTAGTGTGGCCGTGCTTATGATCATGCCGAGATGATCAACAAGATCGGGTGGAATCCTATGCTATTCCCACGAGTACACTGACTCCACACGACAGCCACCCAGTTTAGCATGATCAACACTAAGCACACACAGTCAAACATAGATTCAACATCACAACACTCACAACCATGCAAAGTTTTTGTTAGCCCCAAATTTTAGCATTCTAATAAAGGAAATACAAAAGTTGGGATGCGACAGTAGAGAATTGCAATGGTACCTACTGTTCATACAAGGCATGTGTGCTGCGTGTATGTTTATAACATGCATGTCTTTGTATGGGTTTTTGAGACCTTAGTTGTGTTCTGGCTGGCGGTCTTTCATACACCAAGTGGCCCTTAGATGTGCGCAGCTTGGGACATCGCGATGCGATTGCTTGAGACTTCGTCTCGTGCACACTTTGTGGTATGATCGAGCCCGCCCTAGACCCCGACTAAGTGATCGGGCTGGAGTAAGTCTATGTAAGAGTTTTGAGATAGTCGGTAGTATGGTTGAGGCGACTTGTCTTTGAATATGGGAGTTCACCACCCATATCATTTGACTTGTGTGCGGACGATGAGGACCCATCTCAGTTGATCATCCGGCCTGGATGGGATGCCCCTCATGTACGATGCTTTCCGAGAATGTTCAGTGCTTGGCCTTGTCTGCTTAGACAAGTGGGTGCGGTTCTCGGCTCTCCATATGACTATGTCTTAACTGTACTTGCATACGCTAACCCCGGGTCCCGACAGACTTGGTATCAGAGCAGGACTGACTGTAGGACTAGTAGCCTTGGCCGAAGTCGAGTCTAGCATTCTATAGTTATATAGTTACTCTGGGTATATAAGGGAACAACGTAACGCTTCTTTTTCTCCTTACCCCCTTCGTTCTGAGTTCTGAGTCACCCTCATCTTATTCTACGGGAAGATAGGACTAGGCTCTCCTCTGTCTGATTAGCACGTCTCGTTGATTGCTTCCTTATAGCCGTAGGAAAGTTGTGTCAGGTTTTCCTAGCACTGTTATAATGCTGATTTCTTACATCATATTATATAAGTGCTGTTTTCATGATTGAAAGAAATTGTCATTTCTTACAATTACAACC
The DNA here is from genome assembly GCA_950022295.1 of Bromus sterilis. Lineage (NCBI taxonomy): Eukaryota > Viridiplantae > Streptophyta > Magnoliopsida > Poales > Poaceae > Bromus > Bromus sterilis. Next base: position 147,389,799 of record OX465596.1, on the reverse strand, counting down.
GTTATGCTGTCCGAGTCATTCCAGGTTTATCTCATAATCTGATGCATTTGCAAACTCCTTTCTATTTCAGATGGCAGATCTTCCCCCTCGGCAGATTGTTCGTTTGACCAGGTGCCTCGGTGTGCGTGGCCATCCCGCCACGTTGATCGAGATGATGTCCTATGTGGGATATCGATGGTACCCTGAGTACACCATCGAGGAGCAGTTCCACGACTTCAACCAGACGCAGTTACACTGCATTGTCCGGATATATCCGCACCACTTTGGAGTCACCCAGCCTATCCACTTTGGACATGGCATTGGCGTTACCGAGAACATGGCTGTGCAGGATGCTGCATATTCATGTATTACCCTGCTGAGAGAGGAGCACACCATGCTGAGAGAGACTTCATTCCGCTATATCCCTGGTGCACTTCCAGGAGAAGAGGGATATTACACCGGACTCTACTCAGATCACTCTGCAGAGGATCCAGCACTTCAGGTGACTGCTAGGTTTGCTAGTGACAGAGATCGTGATGCACGCGCTCTCCGTTTTGAGCTCCACGCCACCCGTGTTCGTCTGTACCGAGCACTGACGCTCTTGGCACCCTTTGTGAGCGTGGGATCAGTTGAGTTTGATGCGATCTACCCAGTGAGGACTCAGATGCCTTCTCGAGTTGCTTGGCCCGAGATTGGAGGCATTTTTCCACCCCGTGGTCCTTTGCTTCCACCCTACACTGGAACTAGGCCCCATCCTTGCCCAAATGGATATCAGGGTCCACAAGCCTCCGTGTTTTCCGATGGTCACCTCCAGCTACCGGGATACGCGGGTAACTTTTATGAGGACTACTATGGAGATGGAGATGAGTGAGACCGCCTGTGGTCTTACTTAGTGATGATGTAGTAGTATCCTAGTATATTGTAAGCAAGGTGTCTAAGTTCCAGAGGCTTAGATAAATAATGTATAGGAAGTCAGAGTGCCTCTGAAGGATGTATCATCTTCATCACGTTTGTATTAGCTTAGTGCTTGTACTAAAACGATGTATGGTTTGTATGACAGCTTGTGAATATATGGCTTGTATGCTTTATCACCATGTTGTCAAGATGATTACTTCCTTTGCTCTGTAATCCTTCCAGTACTTCAATACCTTGATTAGACTCTTCAATTCAACTCTGTTTGACTTTGGTTTTCACCTTCAGGATGTCTCAAGGAACCCGTGGCCAGGTTGGTCGTAACCAAGGTCGTGGGAATGACCAGGAGGAAGGCAACCTTCCACCCCCACCCACGATGGCACAAGTTCTGATGGAAGTGGAGAGGAACCGCCGTGACTCTCACCACCTGCTGGAAGTCATCGCACGCAACACCACTCAGCAGCGCAATGAGCTGGTGTCCCTGTACGACTTCATCCCCCGGTTTTCGGTTACTCCACGGAGCCCCTTGACGCCGATGACTGGCTCCGCAGCATCGAGAGGAAGCTCCAAGCCGGCCATGTTGCAGATGGCGACAAGGTCAACTACGCCACCTATCACCTCGAAGGTGCAGCTAGCTCTTGGTGGGAGAACTTTCTGAATATGCGCCCCGTTGGACCACCTGCATCTTGGGAGGAATTCTGCACGTCCTTCCGCGAGCACCACATTCCCAAGGGTCTCATGGACCGCAAACGTGAGGAATTATGCAACCTCACTCAAGGCAGAAGAACCGTGGACGAGTTTAGTCGTGAGTTCAACCGACTTGCTCGTTATGCAACTGAAGAAGTCTCCATCGACTCCAAGAAACAAGAGAGGTTCCGTCGTGGCCTCAACTCCGGACTCCGTCGCGAGCTCAACCTTCATGACTTTGCCACATTCCAGGTCCTTGTCAACAAGGCCATCAAGGCAGAGGACATGAACACCCCCAACGACTTTCGCAAACACCCCAGAGATGATAGTTCATCCAGTTCTGGCTCCCAGAAGCGCAAGATCTGGATTCCAAATAGCATGTTCCGCCAGAACAACCCACCGAGGCCATCCTATGTGGCGCCTCGTCCAACCACCCAATTCCACCCAGCTCCACCAAACCACCCAGCTCCACGCACTGTTTTCAGAGCTTGTTACAAGTGTGGTCAGGCAGGCCACTATTCTCGCGAGTGTCCCCAGAACCAGCTCCAACACCAGAATGTTCCACCACGTGCCGGAGGCAACAACAACAACTATGGTCGTGGCAAGCCACCCCAGAAGGTCTTCACCGCCAAACCCGCTCCTCCCGCCACTCGTGGACGTCTGAACCAGATTGCCGCCGAAGAGACTGACGACACCACTGACGTCATTCTTGGTACGCTCCCAGTCAATTTTGTTCCTACTTCCGTTCTTTTCGACCCAGGAGCATCTCATTCATTCATGTAGGAAAGTTATGCACTTCGTCATGAGTTACCCTTTGTTGAATTGTCCACCCCAATGGTTATTCAAACTCCAGGGTCAAGATGGCAAACTAATAGAGTAAGCATGGTAATCAAATAGCAATTGAGGGTTTAGTATTCCTTGCTTCACTCATAGCCCTCAAGTCTTCAGATATTGATGTCATCCTTGGCATGGATTGGCTATCAAGACAGAATGCCTATCTGGATTGCAAAGGCAAATCCGTGAAACTCACCCACCCTTCAGGCACAACCGTCAACTATACCTCACCCAGAACAAGAACCCAAGTGCATTCCTTGAATGTACTTCCCCTTCCCGAACTTGAAGATATTCCGGTGGTTTGTGACTTCCCGGATGTCTTTCCTGAAGAACTGCCGGGCATGCCACCCGACAGATGTGTATAATTTATAGTGGATCTTGTTCCAGGAACCGCACCAATTTCCAAACGCCCATATAAAATGGCCCCACATGAGTTAGCTGAGCTAAAAACCCAACTTGATGCTTCGTTGGCAAAAGGCTTCATCCGCCCTAGCTCATCGCCATGGGGTTGCCCCGTTCTGTTCGTAAAGAAGAAAGATGGAACAGAAAGGATGTGCGTAGACTATCGCCCGCTAAATTTAGCGACGATAAAGAACAAATACCCACTGCCCAGGATCAATGATCTTTATGATCAACTTGCAGGATCCTCCGTCTTCTCCAAGATGGATTTGAGATTAGGTTATCATCAGATCAGAATCCGAAACGAGGACATTCCCAAAATGGCTTTTACTACTCGTTATGGTCTTTACGAGTACACCGTCATGTCCTTTGGTTTAACCAATGCCCCCGCCATATTCTCACGCTTGATGAATTCGATCTTCATGGAGTACCTAGATAAATTTGTTGTGGTTTATCTTGATGATATTCTCATCTACTCGAAGAAGGAAGAAGATCATGCCGAACACTTAAGGCTGGTATTGATGAAGCATAGAGAGCATCGCCTGTACGCTAAATTCTCCAAGTGTGAATTCTGGCTACCAGAAGTGACCTACTTAGGCCACGTGATTTCTGCAAAAGGCATTGCTGTGAATCCCGAGAGAGTTCAGGCCGTCCTTGACTGGACTCCACCTGAATCGGTTAAGAAAGTTAGAAGTTTTCTTGGCCTAGCCAGCTATTGCCGTCGCTTCGTCGAGAACTTTTCTAAATTTGCAAAGCCTCTAACTGAACTCCTCAAGAAAGATAAGAAATTCTTATGGACTCTCAAGTGCGAGGAAAGCTTTCAAGAGCTAAAAAGGAGATTGACTTCTGCACCCGTACTTGCACCTCCAGACACCAAAAAGGATTTCGAGATCTATTGTGATGCATCACGGCAAGGGTTAGGATGCATACTTCTGCAAGATCGACATGTGGTAGCTTATGCTTCATGCCAGTTGCGGCCACATGAAGAGAACTATCCTACCCATGACCTTGAACTCGCTGTCGTAGTTCATGCCCTAACAACTTGGCGACATTACCTCCTTGGTAATCGTTGTGAGATTTATTCCGACCACCAAAGCCTCAAATATATTTTCACCCAGCCAGATCTTAATCTCAGGCAAAGACGCTGGATTGAGTTGATAAAAGATTACGACGTAGCAATTTCTTACACCCCAGGCAAAGCGAATGTCATGGCTGATGCACTAAGTCGTAAGTCGTACTGTAACAACCTCATGTTGCAGCAGTATCAACCACTTCTTCATGAGGACTTTCGCAAGCTTAACCTTGAAATTGTTCCTCATGGCTATCTTTCTATCTTGGTGGCGAAACCAACTCTTGAGGATCAAATTATAGTTGCCCAAAGGCGTGCACGAGGTGTTCGCCGGATCAAGGAGAACATTGCTAGCGGAGTTGCTAAATGTTTCTCCAAAGATAGCAAGGGAACGGTTTTTTTTGGAAATCGTTTGGTAGTACCTAAGAATAAGGAACTAAGGCAACTCATCCTCAAAGAAGCCCATGACACACCCCTCTCAATTCATCCCGGTAGCACAAAAATATACCGAGATCTACGCCAGAGATTTTGGTGGACTAGGATGAAGAGAGACATTGCTCAATTTGTTGCCGAATGTGATGTTTGTCGTCGCATTAAGGCAGAACATCAAAGACCTGCTGGTACACTTCAACCTTTGTCTATTCCCGAGTGGAAATGGGACAAAGTCGGTATGGACTTCATCACCGGCTTTCCAAGAACCCAGAAAGGAAGCAATGCCATCTTCGTTGTCATAGATAGGCTTTCCAAAGTTGCTCACTTCCTTCCAGTTCGCGAGTCTATAACTGCTAGCCAGTTAGCAGACTTGTACATATCCAGAATTGTATCACTTCATGGTGTTCCTTTGGAAATCAATTCTGATCGCGGTAGCCTTTTTACCTCTAGATTTTGGGGAAGCTTTCAGAATGCTATGGGAACTCATCTCTCCTTTAGTACAGCTTTTCATCCTCAGTCTAGCGGTCAAGTCGAAAGGGTTAACCAAATTCTTGAAGACATGCTCAGAGCTTGTGTTATCTCATTCAAAAAGAATTGGGAGAATTCTCTTCCATTTGCCGAATTTGCTTATAACAATAGTTTTCAATCTAGTCTGAACATGGCTCCTTTTGAACTCCTTTATGGACGACGATGTCGAACACCACTAAACTGGTCTGAAACCGGTGAAAGACAATTCTTTGGACCGGATATGATCAAGGAAGCAGAAGAGCAAGTTCGTATTGGTCGTGATCAATTGAAAGCAGCCCAGTCTCGTCAGAAAAGCTACTATGATCGTCATCGTAGGCAAGAGATCTACAATCTGGATGAGAAGGCTTACCTTCGGGTTACTCCTTTGAAGGGAACCCAACGTTTCGGTATCAAAGGCAAGTTGGCCCCACGTTACATCGGACCTTTCCGCATTATTGCTAAACGTGGAGAATTTGCCTACCAACTTGAACTACCCCCGCACCTTTCCCGAGTACACGGTGTATTCCATGTGTCCCAACTCAGGCGTTGCTTCAAGGACCCCATCCGCGAAGTCGACCATGAAACGCTTGATCTCCAAGATGACCTTTCTTATCGAGAATACCCCGTTTGTATTCTTGATTCCGCAGAGCGTGTCACTCGTCGTCAGAAGATTAGGTTTCTGAAAGTGCAATGGTCACACCACTCTGAAAGAGAAGCTACGTGGGGAAGAGAAGACCGTCTCATTGCCGAGTACCCCTCCTTCCTCCCGCAGACTTCTGAATCTCGGGACGAGATTCTTTTGGGTGGGGGCGAGTTGTCAGATCCCTCTGTTAGGTATGTGCTAGGGTTAGCTAGTGCCTTTGCATCATGTCAAAATTTCAAAAAGAAATCTTGGAAATCAAATTCAAAATCAAAATGGGAGAAGGAACACCCCCCAGATGAATTATTTCAAAAGGCCAGATAAAAATATTTTCAAAAAATTCATGTTAGAGTTTTGAAAAGTCTTATAAATGAGTGTGATCACATATCAAGTGATGTGGGACCCACCCCATGGTCATAGATTTTTCAAATATTCAAACAGTACCTTGGAATTAAAGAAATACCCCTTTTTGATTTAAAATTCAAATCATTTGAATTTTAAAAATGTTGAAAGTTTATGAGTGGCTAGTCTATATTATTATGAGGCCACATAAAAGTTTTCAGCATTTAATAAAATGGTTTGGTATTTTTATCAGAGCCAAAAAAAATTACAGAAAAAGAAAGGAAAGATTAAACAAAGAGAAAAAGAAAAGGCTTACCTCTCGCCTGGGGCGAGGCCCACCTCTCCAGCCGGCCCAGCCCACCCGAACCGTTCTCTCGTGCTCTCCCTTCCTCTCCTCGTTTTCCCCTTCTTCTCCGAGAGCAGCCGCTGCACGCCGTCGCAAGAACTCGCGGCCACCGTGCCCTAGAGCTTGAGCCAACGTGTCCCTCGTGCTCCTCATCGATGACTACCCCAAGCTGGAGAAGATGGGCGCCTGATTGAACTCGTGGACGACGCAAGCTTCATTGCGACCTCGCCGGACCCGCAACCTCGCCATCTTCGATTCGCCGTCGTCAAGCCTTCCCCGCCTCCATCGACTGCGCCGCTGCACTCCCTGCGTTTGGGTGAGTGTTTCCTCTAACCTAGCCGGCCCCTCTTGCCCTCTGTCACCGTTTGCTATGGTCGCCGGAGTACCAAGCCGCCACGGTCGTCATCGGTGAGCAACTGCTATGCAATCGACCTCGCCGTCTTGTCCTTCACCTCCGCCTTGATCTGCTACGTCGAACGCACCCACCAGCGGCTCAAATGTTGCTCTGTAGCGAGATCCACCCCGACCCCGTGCCACGGCCGCCGCGGAAGGTCGTCGCCGGCATCACTCCGGTGCTCCCCTGTGGCGTTGCTCTGCACCACTCGACGCGGGCGTCCACGAGCTTTCGATTGCTGCCTCCCGCGCATCAAATGGCCCACGGCAGCCCCCTCCCCGTGCAGCGCCGCCGCACTGGTGGCCACCGGCGGCTAGCCTCCGGTGAGGCCTCTGTCATTAGGGGTTAAACCCCCCTTCTAATTGACCCCAGGTCAATGACAGGTGGGGCCCCCAGGCACTTAACCCCCTGGTTAAGTTTAAACCGGTTTAATTAACACATGTGACACTTACAACCCTGGCCCACCAGTCAGACCCCCCCCACGTCAGCATGACCACATGCTGATGCAATAAAAGGATTTAAATGAATTTCCAAATAAAAAGAAATATAAATAATTCCAGAAATTCCAGAAAATACCCCAAACTTTGGAAATTCATAGAAAATTCATATTAACTACAAATTGGACAAATAATATATGAAAAATGATCAGGAGAAAATTATCTTTCCAAATATGCAACTTTCAACTATGTTTGAGTTGTTTTTAAAATGGGACCAGTAGCATATGTCATTTGGTTTATTTGAATTTATTTCAAATTCAAATCAATTGAGTTTGCAACTTGGACCATGGATTTAAGCTATAATTCAACCACACTTCAGAGACATATCATACACTTTTGAAGTTGATTAAAAATGATCAGACTATGTCACATGTAACTTGGCTAAGTTGAATTCAAATGTGGATTTTGAATATGCATTTCAAATGCAATATATTCCACTTAAATGGAATTGCCTCACACATCAAAACTTATACTTCAAGCTTTAACATTCATTCATGTGCCTGAGCATTGCATTCATATTGATTGCTACTTCGTGCTTTGTTTGTCGAGTAGAGGTGGAACCGGAGCAAGAGGTCACCCCCTTCGCTGAAGATCCAGAGCCCGAACCTCGTCAGCAAGGCAAGCAAAACCCCATTGATCATGTCGATAAAATCCCACTTCCCTCTCATGTCTCGCTTATGCATTGTATAGGATGATCACCATGTTACGATTCTACCGCATAGATGAACCCATTCCTTTGCATGACCTATCTTTTGTCACAGTAGTAAGAAAACCACAATCCTAGCAAATGTAGGAGTTGCTTGATATCATGTGGCCCCTGCAATGTTACTGCTTATTGCATGCTTAGTATGATACCATGTTGTTACTGTGATGTGAGTCGGGATGGTAGTGATCAGGTTGATGATGGTAGAAAAGTGTTGGTGAATCGACCCTAATACAAGGTGAACGATGAGAGGTTGTGTAGGAGTACACGGTGGGTTGTCTCGTTGAACACCGCCCTAGTACGAGTTCTTGTGTGGTGATCCAAGATGAAGAGTACAACCACACATTGGGCTCACTGACCCCTCTCAACCTATTAACTCATCCCTTTCGATGTCCAGATGTCGCAGTAGTTCGGAGTTCTGGTAGGCTTGTGGCCTGGATGCTAAGTGAGAGAACGGCTCATCCGAGACCGGCTTATGCACCACGCACACATCACTTGGGTCCACTTCGGTAAACCGGCCGGGTTCACGATTGTGGTAGCCAACCCAAGTAGGCGGCTTTCTCAGACTATATCGGCTATGAGGTAACAGTTGTGGTGAGCATCCTCGCTGGCAACCCTTGAATGGTGTCGAGATCAAAGGCGGTAAATGATGATCATGTGTGTGTAGCGGTACACCCTTGCAAGGTTAACAAAACTATTCGAATAGCCACGTCCGCGGTTATGGGCTACTTGGAAAGCTTAGCTTGATTATTAGATAACTTGAACCAGATACTTCTAAAACACACCAAGATAAGTGTGAGTGCTATGGCGAGCTTTCTCGTGGGGAAGTCGAGGAAGGCACCATAGTGGTGTATTGGTTGGAGAAAGTAGTGGACTCGTGTACGCTTCCTACCTCAAAGTCTGGTACTCGTAGTTCAGGATTAGCCAAGTCAAAGCTGGCATTTCTACAAGTGAAACCCCACCTCCCTTTACCTTGATACATATGCATGAGTAGTATAGCTCCTATGTAAGTCTTGCTGAGTACGCCTTTGTACTCACGTTTGCTTAATCTATGTTTTAGATGACGCCACTGACCCCGAAGGTGGCTTCTTCATCGAGCTGGACGACTGTAGTTAGGCTAGTCTAGTCCCAGTCAGCAGACTGGTTCCCTCGTGGAGGGCTTTGTGTTTGAATAAGGCTTCTTAAGCCACTTGTTAAACTTGTCTGTACTCAGACATAATTTGCTTCCGTTCTGTGTTGTAATGTTGGATCACATGTATGTGATCTCTGTGTGCACTCTATAAGAGTTATAAATAAAATGTACACTTTGTAGAGAATTGCAATGGTACCTACTGTTCATACAAGGCATGTGTGATGCGTGTATGTTTATAACATGCATGTCTTTGTATGGGTTTTCGAGACCTTAGTTGTGTTCTGGCTGGCGGTCTTTCATACACCAAGTGGCCCTTAGATGTGCGCAGCTTGGGACATCGCGATGCGATTGCTCGAGACTTCGTCTCGTGCACACTTTGTGGTATGATCGAGCCCGCCCTAGACCCCGACTAAGTGATCGGGCTGGAGTAAGTCTATGTAAGAGTTTTGAGATAGTCGGTAGTATGGTTGAGGCGACTTGTCTTTGAATATGGGAGTTCACCACCCATATCATTTGACTTGTGTGCGGACGATGAGGACCCATCTCAGTTGATCATCAGGCCTGGATGGGATGCCCCTCACGTATGATGCTTTCCGAGAATGTTCAGTGCTTGGCCTTGTCTGCTTAGAGAAGTGGGTGCGGTTCTCGGCTCTCCATATGACTATGTCTTAACTGTACTTGCATACGCTAACCCTGGGTCCCGACAATCTACCACAAACTCTACAGATCTGTCAGGTGGTATTCCCGGCAGCTCTTCTGGAAAGACATCCGGGAAGTCACGAACCACAGGAATATCTTCAAGGTCTGGAAGAGGAAGCACATTTAAAGAATGCACCTGGGTTTTAGAGCTTGGTGTGGTGTACTTGATTGTCTAGCCTGATGGATGGGTTAGTTTAACTGATTTGGCTTTACAATCAAGGACAGCATTCTGTCTTGATAACCAATCCATTCCTTGGATGACATCAATGTTTGAAGACTTGACGGCTATAAGTGAGGCAAGGAATACTAAACCCTCAATTGCAATTTCATTCTCATGACTCACCATGGTGGTGTGCCATCTAGATCCAAGGGCTTGCACAACTAAGGGGGTGGATAACATCGAAAAGGAGATGTCATGTGATAGTGCAAAATCCTGGGATATGAATGAGTGAGATGCTCCTGGGTCAAAAAGAACCGAAGATGGGGTGGAATTGACAGGAAGGGTTCCGAGTACAACATCGGTTGACTTGTGGGAATCTAGAATGGATACATGATTCACATAACCATGTTCATAAACAGGAGGCTTGACATTGGAAGTCTTGGGTGGTGGCTTGCCACGACGAAAGGCTTGCTTTGGATTAGGTGTGGTGGCTACATGATTTTGGGGACACTCTCGAACATTGTGGCCTGATTGTCCACATTGGAAACAAACACCACGTGGAATGAAAGGAACTTGAGAAATTGATTGTCCAACAAAATTCCAAGGAGGAAGATTGGGTTGAGGTGGACGATATATGGTGGTGGGTGGTCTGGAAGAACTTACAGCACGACTGACGTCACTGAAGTGAATCCATACACAGCGTTTTTGAGAAACTGGGCCAGAAGATTGTGCAAACTCACGATCACGCTTGCGAGACTCTTCATACAACTCATTTCCAAACTCGGCCTTGAAGGATTTGTGGACCAAGTCCCTGAAGTTGATGAACTCGTGAAGATTCAGGTCATGACGAAGAACGGGGCTAAGTCCCTTGCGGAACCTTGCTTGTTTCTTGGCGTCGGTGGATTCTTCTTCTTGGGCATAACGTGCTAGACGAGTGAACTCAGTCCTATACTCATGAACAGTCATCTTTCCTTGGGTCAGATTGCAAAATTCTTCTCTCTTGCGCTCCATCAGCTGATCCGGAATATGATATCCTCGGAAGTAATCACAGAACTCTTTCCAAGTCACCACGTGACCAACTGGTTGCATTGCTACAAAATTCTCCCACCATTGAAGAGCAGCACCTTCCAGAAAGTATGCCGCAAATAGCACACGATCACCGGGAGCAACATGGGCTGTTTCAAGCTTACGCTCGAGGGAACGAAGCCAATCATCGGCATCAAGGGGCTCGGAAGAACATCGGAATACTGGCGGGTTGAGGAGAATGAAGTCCTGGATGGTGAAAACACTAAGATGCTGACGAGGAGTGTTCTGCTCAATACGCTCGAGAAGACGTGTCTGATCACGACGATTCTGTTCAGCCTCCATCATGATTTCTGTCGTTGAGGGTGGTGGTGGAGGTTCTTCACCGTCTATGTAACCAGAACTGGGATCAACACCTTGAATTGCACCTGACATTCTGTGTGATAAGAATCAACAATCAGAATAGGATTTAGGACACAATTCTATGCTAAGATAGAAGACTATAATGCAATAGCATCAAAGCCACAAACGGACAGCATAACGGCTGTACCGGGATGGAAATTGAGACAACCTACAGAATAACGGACATCACTTCCACAGAAACACTATGGAATGATGGCCCAGAAGGACCACAACACTCCTACAGCTACAAAGAAGCAATCAACGAGATGTCCTAGTAAAGACATAGATGAGCCTAGTCCTATCTTCCCGTAGAATAAGATGAGGATGACTCAGAACTCAGATCGATGAGGATAAGGAGAAAAAAGAAGTCTTACATTGTTCCCTTATACCCAAAGTAGCTATATAACTATAGAATGCTAGACTCGACATCGGCCAATGGTTTGATAATCCTACAGGTAGTCCTGCTCTGATACCAAGTCTGTCGGAACCCGGGGTTAGCGTATGTAATTCCGGTCACAATACAATCACATGGAGAGCCGAGAGCCGTACCCACTTGTCTAAGCAGACAAGGCCAAGAACAGATCACTCTCGGTAAGCATCGAACGTGAGGGGCATCCCATTCAGGACGGATGATCAACTGAGATGGGTCCTCATCGTCCGCACACAAGTCTAATGATATGGGTGGTGAATCCCATATTCACAGACAAGTCGCCTCAACCATGTTATCGATTGAATCATAACCCTTACATAGACTGACTCCAGCCCGATCGCTAAGTCGGGATCTCGGGCGGGCTCGATCATACAACAAAGTGTGCCACGTGACAGAGTCACGAGCAATCGCATCGCGATGCCCCAAGCTGCGCACATCTAAGAGCCACTTGGTGTATAAAAGACTGCCGGCAAGAACACAACTAAGCTATCGAACCCCACACTAAGACATGCATGTTATAATCATACACGCAGCATACATGTCCAGTGTAAACAGCAGGTAATCACAACATGAACTCTACAAACTCAGTCTTTATAACTTATGCTAGACAGAGCAGACATAGTAGTTGTATTACAAGTAGAGATCACATGTCTGTGATCCAACATTACGTCAAACATCAACGGATGCAAATTATGTCTTAGTAAAGACAAGTTTAACAAATGGCTTAAGAAGCCTGAAAGAAAATACAACGACCCTCCAAAGGGCACAGGCTGCTGCCTGGAACTATACGACATTGGTCCACGTCGAGCTCGAGGTAGAGGCCACCATCAGGGTCAGTGGTCTCGTCTCTAAAACATAGAATAACCAAACGTGAGTACAAAGTCGTACTCAACAAGACTTACATAGGAACTATACTACTCATGCACATGTATCAAGGCAAAGGGAGGTGGGGTTTCACTTGCAGAAGTGCCAGCTTTGACTTGGCTAATCCTGAACTACGAGTACCAGAGAGAGGTAAGAACGTACACGAGTCCAAGTAACAGTCTCCAACCAATATTCCACTATGGTGCCTTCCTCGACTTCCCCACGAGGAAGCACGCCATAGCACTCACACTTATCTTGGTGTGTTTTACAAGTATCCAGTTCAAGTTATCTATGATCAAGTAAAGGTCTCCAAGTAGTCCATAACCGCGAACACGGCTATCCGAATAGTTCATTAACCCTGCAGGGGTGTACTGCTACACACACGGCTCATCAGTTACCGCCTGGGGATGGACCCTTCAAATGAGTACCGGCGAGGATGCTACCACGACACTTCACTCACGGCACCATCTCTAGTCCTAGGGAGTCGCCTATTTGAGTTGGGACCACGATCGGAATCCGGCCGATTGTTCCGATGCGGACTCGAATGTTTTGTAACCGCCATCAAGCTCAACTCGATCATGATCACTTGATTCAACGTGCCCACAACCTACGCCAACCACTTACCTTGGTTCCACCAGCTTGAGATCGTTAAAGGGCGAACTACTTGCGACTCCTGGACTGGTCCGGGGTGAGGTACTAGGCCGAGAGGGGTCAGTGAGCCCAATGTGTGGTCGTACTCTTAGTCTTGGATAACAACACAAGAACTCGGGCCTAAGGCAGTGTTCAACGAGACAACCCACTGTGTACTCCTACACAGCCTCTCATCGTTCACCTTTTTTTAGGGTAGATTCACCAACACGTTACCACCATCATTCACATGATCACTACCATCCCGACTCACATCAAAGTAGCCTCAGGTAACAACTCTAAGCATGCAATAAGCTGTAACAGTTGTAGGGGCCACATGAGATCAACCAATTCCTACATCTGCTAGGATTGTGGTTTGCTTACTACTGTGACAAAATGATAGGTCATGCAAAGGAATAGGTTGAACTAGCAGTAGAACGTATCATGGTGACATCCTAAACATGCATTTGCGAGAATGAGATGGAACTGGGATTTTATAGACATGATCAAAGAGGGGGATGCTTGCCTTGCTGACGATAACGATGTAACACTCTCCTGACGTGAGGTTGAATTCGTCTCCGAGATCAACTCTACCGAGAAAAAGCAATCACCGAAGCACTGAAAGTAATGCACATTCAACATAGTACAATGCACAATCAATATGTAAAACAAAGTATGGCAAGGTGCTGATGTGACCTATGTTTAAATTGCAACATGTTAATTGAAGTTGATTTGAAAAGCAAATTCAAATTCAAACTCCAAATGTTATTCAATTTAGTTTAACTTGCATTTGCTAAAGATGGTACTTTGTAATCCAAGTGATCATATGTGTGAAATGCTTCTGAAGTACAAGTGATGTGTGGTGCATTTCAAAGTTTGAAGTAGGAATAGCAATTGAATTCATTTTGAATTAAATCCAATTAAATCAAATAGCAAAAGCTACTGATCCCTTTTTAAGATCAACTCCAACATAGCTGAAAGTTGGAAATTTGGATAGAGGATTTTCTCCTGATCATTTTTCATATATTATATGTTAAATTTGGAGTTAAAATGAATTTTCTATGATTTTTCAAAGTTTCAGCTATTTTCTGGAATTTACTGAATTTCTTCATTTCTTTTTAAAAGGTTTTTCTGTTTATTGCGTCATTAAGACGTCAGCATGACGCAAGGGGGGGGGGCTGACCAGTGGGTCCTGGCTGTCAGTGAGAGAGGGGTTATTATCCCTCTGTTTAACTTTAACCCGGTTTAATTAAGGGGCTGGGCCCACTATCAGTGAGAGGAGAGAGGGGATTAGAGGGGGCATTAGGCCTAACAGGCCGGCGGCTAAACTCCGGTGGCTTGGGCCACGGCGGCGCTCGTCGGAGTGGCGATTCCGGCCACGGGGGAGGGAGATGGAGGCACGGGAGCGAAGCTCGCGCTCGTGCGCATCTCCTGGAGCATGCCGGGGACCTCGAGGAGGCCCTGAGCCACGGCTACGACGACGGGAGACGGCGGCCGAAGCCACGGGTCATGGCGGACTGGCACAGAGAGCACGGGGAGGGAAGTTAGGAGGGGGGAAACGAGCGGGAGCTCACGAGGAAGGCGACGACGAGCTCGGGGAGGACGGTGAGGAGCTGTCCATGGCGAATTTGTCGAAGGCGTCCACGGTTGCCGGCGGCGAACTCTGGAAGATGGCGTCTCCTCCGTGGGCTCTTGCTCCAAATTGGTGGCGCCGCTCGAAGAAGTCGACCCCGGCGGACCGAATGGATAGGGTGGCGCGACGGGGGAGGCACTGTGGCCACAGTGGCGCACGGCGGCCGCTCCGGCTGGGGCTCGGGTCGCGCGGAATCTCGTCGGGGAAGAGAGAGGGAGGAGCAGAGAGAGGGGGAAGAGGCAGGGGGGTGCACGGGGTCTCCACGGCGAGGAGATGAGGAAGAGGAGTGCATAGACGGCTCGGCAGCTGCCGCATGCTCGCCACGGCGGCGAGCTGCCTGCTCTGGCGTCGGCGGGGAAGACGACAAGGCAGGAGGTGGGCCGGGCCAGGTGGGCTGACGCCCTGTGCGAAAGGTAAGTCCTTGTCCTCTGTTTATCTTATTTTTCTTTTATGTTATTTGTTTTGCCCTTTAAAATAAATATCTAGGGCATTTATAAAAATCCCCAATCATTTTTATAAAACCTAGTTGACTATATAGAAGTCAACCCCAAGTTTTGGGAATTTTTGAAATTCAAATTATTTGAATTTCAATTCAAATTGACAAATGATTTAATTTCCAAGCCACTATTTGGATTATGGAAAAATCCATGAGCATGGGATTAATCCCAAATCACTTTTAAAATGATCACACTCATTTTTAGGATTTTTCAACACATCCAAAAGAATTTTGGAAAAAGATTTATTTCTGGCCTTTTTATTTAATTCATTTAGGCTTTTATTTTCCCCATTTCCTTTTCTTTTGCAATTTTTTCATGATGCAAAAATGCAAGTTTAGAAAAGCACAAACCTAATTAGGGTTCTGACACTTTTCCGTAGCATATACGCCATCAAGCCTCAGCAGGTGAAGAAGTCTGGGGAGGGTGGCGGTGTGGAGTTCAATCCTCTGTGCGGCGGCCTGTTTTTGGCCAAGAAACAATGGGTGCAGCATTTTCCTTCTAGTGTGCCCGATTCTTTCAAGAAATGGCAGAACAGTTGGTTTTACTGTAAGGTGGCCGAGGGGCCGGGGGTGCGTACTTTTCCGCCTTATTCGGACGTTAGGCTAACTTCCTCCCAGGGCTGGAACCCCTGACTAACCAATGCTGATAAGGAGCAGGTGCTCCCCTTGATGCGAGAAGTCATCAGGCTGAAGAAGAACAGTTTAGACGCCATGGATCTGATAGCCACCTATGTGGTTCGGAAGATTCAGCCTCTCCAGGCCAGGGCTCGGGGGATGTGGACATATTCCGGGTTGCAGGACGACACCCGTTAGAGCAATACTGAGATGCCTATGGACGAATTTGAGCTTCTGATAAAAATAATAACCAGCGTGACCCACGGTCTTCAAACCTGATTGATAGTTTTCGTCCGATCTGCGCAAAGCTCGGAAGAAAACCTGCTTTTGGAACTTTAAGCAGCCCCCAA
Source organism: Bromus sterilis (assembly GCA_950022295.1). Lineage (NCBI taxonomy): Eukaryota > Viridiplantae > Streptophyta > Magnoliopsida > Poales > Poaceae > Bromus > Bromus sterilis. Next base: position 147,373,627 of record OX465596.1, on the reverse strand, counting down.
GTCTCCTAAGACTTGAAAGTACTTAGAATTTTTTTTCTATTGATGATCTTGTAGACAAGATCCTCAATGCAGATGATATTGTGCTTCCCCAAGCCTGTGGGCATTGGTGAGCACGTATAGTAAGTTTTCTAAGTTCTCGTCCGAGCTACGCGCAGCTCGGATGGAAAACCTGATTGATAGTTTTCATCCGAGCTGTGCGCAGCTCGGAAGAAAACCTGCTTTTGGAACTTTAAGCAGCCCCCAAGTCTCCTGAAACTTGAAAGTACTTAGATTTTTTTTCTATTGATGATCTTGTAGACAAGATCCTCAATGCAGATGATGTTGTGCTTCCCCAAGCCTGTGGGGCGTTGGTGAGCACGTATAGTAAGTTTTGTAAGTTCTCGTCTGAGCTGCGCGCAGCTCGGATGGAAAACCTGATTGATAGTTTTCGTCCGAGCTGCGCACAACTCGGAAGAAAACCTGCTTTTGGAACTTTAAGCAGCCCCCAAGTCTCCTGAGACTTGAAAGTACTTAGAATTTTTTTTCTATTGATGATCTTGTGGACAAGATCCTCAATGCAGATGATGTTGTGCTTCCCCAAGCTTGTGGGGTGTTGGTGAGCATTCATAATAAGTTTTCTAAGTTCTCGTCCGAGCTGCGCGCAGCTCGGATGGAAAACCTGATTGGGAGTTTATGAAAGATAGATTGAACAAGGTACGCTATGTGTACGGAATAATATTTATTCAAATCTTACAAGCGTGCTCATGCATAGAAACGTCGCAGTAACTGGGCGATCCATGCATGAGGCTCTTCTATCTTATTAGTTACATTGTATAGGTGATAGGCCCCATTGTGCAGTACTCTAGAGTTGACTTATGGGCCCTCCCATGGGGGAGCTAGCTTGTGGTCCGTAGTTTGCTTAATGCGAAGTACCATTTCACCCTCTCGGAAGGAGCGAGCTCGGACATGTCGGTCGTGGTATCGGCGAAGGTCTTGCTGATAGAACGCCGAGCATGTGAGAGCTAGGTTTCGTTCTTCTTCCAGGAGATCAACGCCATTTTGTCGTGCTTCTTCAGTTTCGGCTTCTGTGTACTGGCTTATACGGGGGGCATTATGCTTGAGGTCACTCGGAAGCACTGCTTCTGAACCGTAGACGAGGAAGAAAGGGGTTGACCGAGTTGAGCGATTGGGAGTTGTACGTAATCCCCACAAAACCGAAGGGAGTTCATCAACCCAGGCGCCCACTGCTTCCTTTAGTTCCAAAAGTAGCCGAGGCTTGATTCCTTTGAGTATTAATCCATTGGCTCGCTCGACTTTGCCGTTGGACTGCGGGTGTGCGACTGAGGCGAAGTTGACCTGAATGCCATTGGTCCAACAGAATTTCTTGAATTCGGCCGAGTTGAAGTTCGATCCATTATCAGTGATGATGTCATGTGGAACACCAAACCGATGTATGATGCCTTGCATGAAACTGAGTGCTGTTGCGGAGTCGAGGTCCTTGATCGGTTTTTCTTCTATCCATTTGGTAAACTAGTCTACTGCGACCAAAATGTGGGTGAAATCGTGCTTGCCCGTTCGGAGTGGTCCGATCCTATCCAGTCCCCATACTGCAAATGGCCAGGCTAGGGGGATTGTCTTCAATTCGGAAGCTGGTTTGCGGGGCTGGTTTGCATAAAACTGACAACCTTCAAAGTGGTCCACGATGTATCGAGCATCGCTGAGGGCGTCGGGCCAGAAGAAACCAGCTCGGAAAGCTTTTTCCACCAATGTCCGACTTGAGGCATGATGGCCGCAATCTCCCGCATAGATGTCTTGTAGGATGCAGCGGCCTTCCTCCTCGGAGATGCATTGCTGGGGGACATGAGTGATGTTGTTTCTGTATAGCTCCCCGTTGATCACCGAGTAGGACTTGGATTTGCGGACAATCTGCTTGGCTTCTATCTCGTCATCAGGCAACTCCTGTTTTTGCAGATACGCAAGGATTGGAAGTGTCCACCCGGGGGGAATGACCTCCACATCAAACACCATGTTGACTACTGCAGGTATATCTTCTTTACTGGGGATGTTCTTGTCAGGCAGCATATCTGGATCGGCTTCTAGGAAAGGTTCTTCCTTGACTGTTGGGGAATGCAAGTGCTCCAAATAAATCCCTGGCGGGATCTGACCCCGGGTAGAACCCAGCTTGGATAGGCCATCTTCTGCCTGGTTTTTAACTCTTGGAATGTGATGGAGCTCCATCCCATCAAATTTTTTCTCCGATTTTCTCACTGCTACACAGTAGGTTGTCATGGCTAGACTTCTGATGTCCCACTCTTTCATTACTTGGTTGATTACTATGTCTGAATCTCCGAATATCATAAGTGTCCTGACTCCGAGTGAAATGGCCATTCCCATGCCGTACAAGAGGGCCTCATACTCGGCTTCGTTATTTGTTGCTGGGAAATGGATTTGGAGGACGTATCTCATCTCGTCCTTCCTTGGTGAAACCAGTACCACTCCTGCCCCTGCCCCATGCAGCATCTTGGACCCATCAAAGAACATCGTCCAATGCTCTGGTGTTGACTGTGGGGGGTGTTGGACCTCAATCCACTCGGCCAGGAAATCCACCAGTGCTTGTGACTTGATTGCTTTTTTAGCTTGGTAATTGAGGTCAAAGGGCAGTAGGTCCAAACTCCATTTTGCTATTCTGCCTGTTGAGTATTTGTTGTTCATAATTTTCGCCAGGGGAGCTTCAGAGACCACTGTGATGGAATGATCTTGGAAGTAATGTGCGAGCTTCTGTGATGCCAAGTCAATTCCAATTTCCAGCTTCTAGTAGTGGGGATATCTCTGCTTGGATGGTGTGAGGACTTCGGAGATGTAGTATACCGGTCTTTGTACCTTTTGTGACTTTCCTTCTTCTTCCCTTTCCACCACTATAGCTACGCTGACAACTCGGCTGGTGGCTGCAATATATAACAAGAGCGGCTCTTTTTCTTGAGGTGCTGCCAGGACTGGCCGAGTTGACAATTGCATTTTGAGTTCTTCAAACGCCATTTGAGCTTCCTCCGTCCAGACGAAATTTGGTGATTTTTTCATCAGTTGGAAGAGAGGTAGGGCTTTCTATCCCAATCTGGAGATGAACCGACTGAGTGCTGCAAGACAACCTGTCAATTTTTGGATGTGTCGGAGCTGCTTGGGAGGCTTCATGTTTTGAACTCCCGCGATTTTTTCCAGGTTGGCTTCTATCCCTCGCTCGGAGACCATGAATCCGAGTAACTTCCCCGCTGGCACGCCGAAAACGCATTTTTCAGGATTGAGCCTAAGGCTGTAGGCTCGAAGGCTCTCAAAAGTTTCAGCTAAGTCGGCTAGTAAACTACTTCCTTTAACCGACTTGATCACGATGTCATCCACATAGACCTCCACATTTCTACCGATTTGCCAGATCAGGCAATTCTGCATCATGCGTTGGTATGTGGCGCCTGCGTTTCTTAGTCCGAATGGCATCGTGATATAACAAAAACATCCGAATGGGGTTATGAATGTTGATTTAAGCTCATCTCGTTCGTATAGTCAGATTTGATGGTAACCCGAGTATTCATTGAGGAAACATAATCTCTCGCAACCTGATGTGGAGTCCACAATCTGGTCAATGCGAGGAAGAGGAAAATGGTCTTTTGGACAAACTTTATTGATATGACGGAAATCAACACAAGTTCTCCAAGATTTGTCCTTCTTCGGAACCATTACAGGATTTTCTAACCACTCGGAGTGGAAGATTTCCCTAATGAATCCGGCAGCTAATAGTCTAGCTATCTCCTGTCCGATGGCCTTCCTTTTCTCGGAGGAAAACCGTCGGAGGGACTCTTTCACCGATCTTGCTTTTGGATCCACGTGTAACTTGTGCTCGGCCAACTCCCTTGGGACTCCAGGCATATCGGCAGGCTTCCATGCGAAGATGTCCCAATTCTCACGGAGGAAGTTGACGAGCTCGAGTTCCTATTGGGGATCCAGATCGGTGGCAACGTTGGTGTATTTGTCTTTATCTGTGGGATGTATTTGTATCCTGTTGGTTTCTCCGGATGACTCGAATGAAGATGTCTTCTTTGGCTGCAATAACTCGGACGGGTCAGCAACTTTTTTGTACTCGGCCAGCTCGACCTCAGCCAGTTGCTGATCAGCTATCAGGGACCCCTTCTGCACCAGTTCTTCGGCTTGCTTGAAGTCTCCTGAGATAGTGATCACGCCGTGCGGGCCAGGCATCTTTAGCTTCAGATAAACGTAACAGGGGATGGCCATGAATTTTGCATAGGCCGGCCTTCTGAGTAAGGCATGGTATGCACTCGGGAAGTCCACTACTTCGAAGGTGACCTTTTCTTTCCGGAAGATACTCGGAGTACCAAAGACTACATTGAGGGAGATCGTTCCGAGTGAGTACGCCTTTTTCCCCGGGATTATCCCATGAAATTCCAGATATCTTTTGCGGAGCTTGGTCATTGGAATGTTCATGCTTTTCAGCGTGCTTGCATATAGGATGTTAATTCCACTGCCACCATCCGTCAGGACGTTTTAGATCCTGAAGTTCCCATTCCCTGTTTCCACCAAAAGATCCACAATCAGAGCGTGCCTTCCAGGGTGAGGGATGTGAGAAGGGTGATCCGACTGATCGAAAGTGATTGGGACGTCGGCCCACTTCATGTAACTCGGAACTGCCGGAGCTGCCGAGTTGACTTCTCTGAACCTTATCTTTTCTACCCTCTTCGATTCTCGTCCTGCGAAGATGACCAGTACTCCGTCTTCTCTTGGGAATCCTTCGTTGTCCAGTTCGGGGCTGGGCGCTTTCTTTTTCCCGGTGTCCTTATCCTGCTGAGGACCTGTCCTTGCGTCCTGGGCCTATCTCTTGATCAGGCGGCATTGCCGAGCTGTATGCTTTGTAATAACCAATTTTCCCTCGGCATCTCGGGTGGTGTGGAGAGGACAAGGTTGATCCAGAACTTCATCATCATTGGACGGCTTTTTCTTCCGAGGTTGCCATTCCTTTCGTGCCTGACCCTTGCCATGAAGGCCCGAAGCGTTTGCTGAAGCCACCAGCTCTGCGTCCGTTGGGGCGTCTTCTGCCTTTCGCGTGTTGTTGCCTGTGGTCTTCTGCTTCGGGTTCGGTGCCGAGTTCCCGCCTCCTCTGTGCTGCTGGTTCTCCTACTGGATCTCCTCCTCACCGTTGGCATACTTGTTCGCTATCTCCATCAGCTTCCCGAGTGAGGTGATGTGAGGTGATCTGGACAGCGTGAGACTTAACTCCCTATACTTGGCCCCTTGTTTGAAGGCGTGAATGGCCTGGAACTCGGATACACCTTCAACCGAGTTGTGGAGTGTGATCCATCTCTGGATGTAGTCCCGAGTGGACTCGGTGTTGCTCTGGACACATAATTGCAGCTCGGTTAGGCCTCCGGGTCTCTTGTAGGTCCCTTCAAAATTCTTGATGAACACTTTCTCGAGGTCTTCCCAAACCCAGATGCTACTCGGGGGGAGCTGATTCAGCCATGCCCGAGCTGAGCCTTCTAGCATCAACGGTAGGTGCATCATGGCTATCGTCCCCGCCCCCTCTGATTTGCATGGCTATTCTATAATCATCCAACCATGTCTGGGGTTTAGCATCACCTCAGTACTTATCCACCCCTTGAGCTATCCTGAAGTGGGGAGGAATAGGGGTAGACCGAATCCTTTCACTGAAGCAAACCGGCCCTGTGGCCATTGAGGGCCGAGCCTGATCATGGAGATATGATCTGGCGCGGTCGACTTGGCTCTGTACGAGATGGCTTCGGGCGTCGTCTTCAACATCATAATAACGGTCGTCTCGGTGCCGAGGGAGCTCCTCTCTCCGCGGTGCGGGCCGACCCGTCCCGCGAGCTTCTGTTCTCCCGTGATCTTCATGTTGATACTGCTCTTGGCGGCGGCCCCCCAGGGTTCATCTCTGCACCGGGGCGAGTTGTTCTTGCTCCTCCGCGCTTCTCCATAGGGCGTATGTACTGACAGGGACGTCCTTGCGGGGGGGGGGACTTGAGAACGAATTCGCTGCTGTGATTCACTGACAGCAGCGTTCTGATCGACCGCGGTTTGCAACAAGAACGCCAGGTGTTGGATTTCCTCTGCCGCCGATCCACTGGGCTGCAGGGAATTAGCAATCCGAGTTGCCGCTATGAGGTTTTCTACTGTGGTACCCATAGCTCGGAAAGACTCTCGGCCTGGGCCCCGCAGCTGCCGACTTGTTCTGCTTTTCCTGAGCCAAGCTACCTCCCGAGCTTGACGCTCCAAAGTGTTTTCTAGCTCGGCCAGGCGCTCTCGCTCAGCCAAATTAGTTAATCTGGCTGCCTCCAGGCCTCGCCCTTCTAGAGTGCTTGTGTCAATGGGGGTGTTTAGCAGCCGCTCGGCCGGTTCTGCTTCTTCCCGCTCCTCCCGGGTAAGGGGCGGGGTTGTCGACTTGTCTCTCCGAGCTTTAACCTTCGGAAAGCGGATACACGTCGGGTCGGTTCCCGAGCGCCAGCCCTGGATGGGCTGTTAGCTTCATCTCGGGCGTGATTGTCCCGAGCTGGCAATGGCTGAGAGGGCGGAGTCTCGGCCATGCACACTTCTTCAACCACGACTGGGGCGTAGCTGCTGCCCTCTTGCTCGGCGCCTGACTCAGGGTCAGATGCCGCCATGCCTTCTTCCTCGACCGAGTCGAACAGAGGCAAGAGAGATGTTGTGGAGCCTTCTCTTGCGATCAGTTCATCCAGGGCCTTCTGGGCTGACTCCACCGAGTCAATGCCCGCCACCTGCTGAATCTTGACCGGTTTTCCACGATGATGAACGCGCGGGCGGCCCGAGCACTTCTTCTTGTGGCGGACAGATAACGGTGCGGTTGCTTGGTGATGGGCCGACAGTTGGAGGCGCAGGGCCCCCGATTCGTCTGCTCGGAAGTGGACGCTGCCTCTTGAAGGCATCAATTGTGCCTGGAGCGGGGAATCCACCAACCAGGCCGAATCATCAGCCATGAAATCCAACGATCCGAAATGGAAAACCTCTCCGACGATGAGCTCGGGGCCGTGAACCAACGAAGAGGATGAGAAAAACGCCATTTCTACGATTGCTGATCAACTCAGCCCCACGGTGGGCGCCAACTGTCGTGGATACAATCCTGACAATAGATATAGGGGTATGAAAGGAGCTAAATGAATCTGTACGTAGAGATGGTTGACGCAAAGGGATTATACAGGTTAGGCCTCTCCATAGAGATAAAAACCTTAGTCCTGTCCCAGGCTGACTGGGGTGTTCTTTCTTCAGAAATACTGAGAATGGAGAATGTTGCGTGTACCCACACCGGAGGGGAGGGGAGGCTTATATAGAGTGCGCCCTACCCTATTAATGCCTCGGCTCAAATGGGTCTTAATTACAAGATTGAATGCGTACTTAAATACAGAAACGGTTTGCGCATTACTACTAATAAAGGAGAAGAAACGCCCGCGGTATTGAATGCTTCCTGTCCGTTGCGTTCCCATCATCCGAGTAAGAGAGGACTCGCCGATTGCTTCCGAGTGTCGATCTACTCGGATCTTGCTGGACTTCCGAGTAGCCGTGTACTCGGAAGCGGCTTTGGATCTCCTAGTAACTTGTTACTAGGAGATGGTTGATGCTCCATGACTTTTACTGGTCTTAATTTGTTTGGGAGTATTTGGATAACCAAGGGCTTAAGGGTACCCCTTGGTTTCCCTTGCCTAGGGGTATGCATTTAGTATTACCACGACATTCGGTGGAGCACTAGCCTGGCATTCGAGTGTAGTGGACAATTCGTTCCTTGTTTAATTCTGAACATTTTTCGTGTTGAAGTTGAATAAAAAATATGCTCTGTTGAAGAGATAGAGGGAGAGGTGGCTGCACCATGAGACATACGTGTTGTTCTTCTCTGTGGAGTTCACGTCGGCTAAATTCGTTGTTTTGACCCTTATTCCAAACTTTAAACCGATTTGACCCCCGTTTGAAACTATATCGGAATCTGACCCTTTCCAAGACGCCATCCTCCCCGGCGTTTCCATTACAACGGCTACGTCGCCCTCCTCAGTGTTTCCTTGCCCTAGAAGCCGCCCTCCCCGGCGTTTTTCCCTGGGACCACCAAAAGCTAATGATGCCGACGTGGTATGGGTAGACGCCGCGGACCCAGGCGTTTCGCCCTTGTCCAGACGCCACGGACCCCGGAGTTTTGCCCTGTGTTTAAGTGAAAACGTGGGCAAGTGTGTGGGGCACCTCCACACAATCGCGCCCATCCTCTTCGCGACCAGCAAGAACTGAAGCTCCCCTTCTCTCTCCCTCATCCATAGTCCCCCTCAAATCGTCCATCCAAAAGTTGATTTGTTCTTGGATCTTTGGATCAACTTGTTCCTTGAGGTAATCTCCCCCAAATCCGTAAATTTTGGCCGTTCAAATTTCTTATTTTGTTGGCATTATTTAACCCTAGGTGTAGCAAAAATTCCTAATTTAAATTGTGTTGGAAACCCTATTTTGTGAACCTAATTCTTATGTGGTTTTAGTAAAGGCACATTATTTTATATGTGGTTCAATCACTTATTTATGTTAGTTTTGATTTGTTCTTTATAATTAGGTAAATATTGTAGTGACTAATTGTTGGTATTATCGTTGTTGTGTTTAAAAAAATTACATGGATGATAGACTTGTGAATGTTCACTATGTGGACAAAAAGGAATTTATGATCAACAATACCGACATTCTCGTGAACAATGAAAAAGTCATAGTATTTGAGACAAATCCAACTTATGAAGTGCTTCTTGGGAGAGTGAGAGAAGAGCTAAATTGGGTGGATCCCAATGACAAAGTAGAGCCAATAGGTAGGTATGATGTTGGAGTTGGAACAAAATCTCGATTGAAGATCATGCTCATTGCTTCAAATTTGCATTGGGTGGTATACAAGAATAAAGTTATGACGTCGGAAGAGCAATCAATTGACTTGTTTGCCACTAAAGTGCACGGTCCGCGTTGCCAAATAGAGTTGGCCCGTGAAGTGCCCCTCCTTGAGGGAAAGTGTGATGTCTATTGCCCCAATCCTTCTAGCCAACCACCAAGCACGCAACAAAAAGATTTGAATGACGATGAGATTGATAACCATGACCATGTTATGAAGAAGAAAGACCGATTGAAGCATAAGAAGGTGATGTAACATCACAAAATTCCTATTTTGGATGATTTACTATTTATCATATACATATTATGATTTTGTGCATTTTGGATCTTATTTGGGTTTTATTGGATTTAATTAAATGAAGTTTATTTTTTATTTTTTTTATCTTTGGATAAAAACTCATTGAAAATTTTATTACAGTTTGCTAAGATTTTAGAAGTTTATTTTGTATTTTTCCGACTTATATTTTATTTTATAAAACTCCTTAAAGATCAGGAAAAATATGTAAATAAATAAATAAAGCCACTCACGTTTTATTTATTTATTTTAAACTAATGCGTTATTTTTTTCGGGTTATTTTTTTTAAATACCTCTATACTTGGTTTAAAAAAAACGTTGCGCGCCGGCCAGGCCGGCCCAGCCAGCCACCCTAGATTGGGCCGAAGCCCGGCCCAGTCGCCCGGAACCAGGGAGCTTCGTTCTCCCCAGGCAACGAGTGTCCAGAACGGACACGGATTTCACCGGAGGGGCCGTGTCCGCCCCGATCTCCCTCTCCGTTAACCTCTTGCCCACGAAACTCCACCTATATATAGCCCTCGATCCTCTCGTTCCGTTCCCTCAGAAATCGTAGCCACCGCAAATCATCGCCGAAGTTGTCGCCGGATTTTGACCGGAATCTCGACGGAGTTCGTCGCCACCGCAGCTTCGGACATCGCCGGAAAACGCAACCGCCACCATTCGACGCCCCTCGCCGAGCCACATCCGCCGGACCTCACCGCCGCCGTCGGGGACGCCGGATATCGCCGCCAAAGTTCGCCGGAATTTGCGTCGTCGCAGTACGTCGTCGCCGTTTTTTTTAGTAGATCGGTTAGTTTTTTTAGATCAGTTTAGTTTAGATAGCCAGGGTTTACTGTGTTTAACCGGCGTGAACCTTTCTTTCTTTATTTAGTGAGCACCCTATGTTTAGATCTGTTTTCGAACACCGTTCGTCCCGTAGCGTCAAGGACTTAGATGCGATTAGTTTCTTTTGAAATTGCAGAATAGCCCTAGATTCTATATTAGCTATAACTTTTTAACCGTAGATCCTTTTTAGGTGATTCCAAAGCCCACGGTTTTATTTTGAAACCCTCTATCCAGTACAACCCTAAAATTTGTTTATGATTTCAAAAAATATTTAAATCTGACCAGATTCAAATTCAACCTTAGTTGATCGTATCATTTGTTTTATAACTCGGATTTGATTGATTTTTTTTGCAACTTAAAACCCTAGCTAAACCATATATTCTAGACACCTTGCAACCCACTTTTGAACCCAGTCATGATCTTTTTTGCAAAAATCTTTTATTTGGTTTTTATTTTGGAGTTCTTGAACCTTGTTTTGCCTTTGGTTGTGTATTGATTGTGTGTATCTTTGTTTGCTCACGATAGATTGTCCGGAGTGCGAAGCAAAGTACCACCAATCTTTCGAGTTCTGCAATAAACAGCAAGGCAATTCATATCTTTTATCATATTCCCTATTACCTATGTTTTAATGCATTAGTTCTTCTTCTTTAGATTGCATGATAGGATATGCTATGCTATTACACCCAGTTGTTCATTGAGGTATGTCTGATCCTTACATCATTTTCACCATCGTATACTATGATATTGCTATGCTAAGTAGACGTGGATTGGGAAGTGAATCATTATGAGGTATGAGTGATAATGTAGTAATTAGGATAAAGATAAAGTTAATTAACTACCTGGGTGGGATGGTTGCGAGTATCTTGGAGATGGTCAATGATGACTGCGGAAAGCCACCCAGGATCAAAGGGGCTAATTGTGTTGTCATACCTAGAAGCTTACGTGTGCAGCCACAAGCTATTATGGGCTCTGGCTTAGTTGAGTAGGTTGTGTGACCAATTTCCGGGATAGACTAGCAGATGTAGATTTTTATAGGTTTGCCGGTTTATCCAGCGGTTAAGGGGAAACACTTCTGAGAGACCATGTCTCGATCTTCCAGTTGTCATACACCATGTAGTGTGACGAACTACAAAGGAGGCGATCGAGTCTTGTGGGGAAAAGTGCACAAACCTCTGCAGAGTATAAAACTAATCGATTAGCCGTGTCCCCGGTTATGGACAATTTGAGCAATTAGTTGTGGTAATATTGATTTGTCTCATCATCTTTAATTAATTTATTGGTTTAATCACTTTGGGATAGATTGAGTGGAATTTCCCATCTCAATCGTATGCTATTTGTAGAACCTAGTTATTATTATTCTATAGGAAAAATTAGTTTTTTGCAAAAATAAATGTAGAAGCTCCACCAGCCAAATTGCATGTATTGTAGGTCTTTTACTTCTTTCTGTGATATGGTTTGCCGTACGATCAAAGTACTGACCCCTTTTGGGGTTGTAACTTACTTATGTTGCAGATTGTTCTGACGAGGAGTAAGGTGCGAATAGGTCGTTGTCTTATACTCAACTTTTTCCGTGGAGTCGGATCGACTCGCTACTACTACTAACATAGCTTCCGCAAGTATTTTATTAGATGGCCTTAAGCCATAGTATAATTGTAATAATTACTTCATTTGATGTAATAAATACATGTTTACTTCTGTTATTTCATCGAGTACTGTGTGTGCTAGCAAACCGATCAAGGGACTAGCACGTTAAGCACATAGACTTGGTCCCTTCGGATCTGGTCGCTACAGGTGAAGAATGAGAAGATATTGAAGCATGAAAAGAATGATAGAGCACCCAAAAAGAAGATGAGTTGCAATGAGGAAAAGGTAATGAAGTTGTACGGTGGTGATGGTGACCAAGAGGATGAGATTCATTGTAAACAACTAGGTGACTTGGTTTCCTTTGTGAAGCATCAAGACATGGACCATGATTTTCCCTATCAACGGTCCTATGCTTATGACTCAGATTATGAAGGTCCGGCTAAAGATTTGGATGAAGATGGATTCACGGAGAAAGAAAGCATAATTTTCTTTGATTCGGCCAGCCATGAAAGAACTTCCTTGTTTCATGATGCAACCCTTGATCATATGGCTATATTTTATGGCGGCAAGAGTAAGGCGATCGTAGAACCAACATCTTGCCCAGAAGTAGGTGAACCAAGGAAGGAGAAGGAGGACGAGAATAGTTACTTGAAAAAAGGATTGATTTTTGAAACCTTGGTGGAGTTCCAAGTTTGGTTGGCCGACTATGCCATTAGGAACCATAGACCATATGTTGTTGGACACTCAAACCAAAATTTTCGGTACACAATAATATGTGAAAAAGTAAAATGCCCATGGACCGTTCGTGGAGGAAGAATGAAAGAAACCGGGCAGTGGGTCTTACAAAGTTGTGTCCCTACACACATGTGCAAACCTCCGTCAAAAAAGAAGCCCAAGAAACACCATCAACTTACCACAGAGTTTCTCGGTTACAAGTTGTTGAATGAAGTTGCTAATGATTCAACCGTCAAGGTGAAGTTCTTAATGCGCATTTTGAAGAAAATGTACGGATACCAGATCACGTACGGGAAGGCATGGAAGGCAAAGGAGAATGCTATGAGGATGTTGTACGGTGAATGGGTAGAGGCATACAACCGGCTTCCATGGTTGTTGGCAGCTATTGCACATAAGAACCCAGGCATGCATCACGTTGTTGAGGATGATGGTCATGGCATGTTTGAGAGAGACTTTTGGAGTTTCGGGCAATGCATTTAGGCTTACAAGTATTGTCGGCCAATTTTGTCGACAGAAGGCACATTTTTGACCGGCAAATATAAGGGTGTAATTATGGTAGCAATGGCTCACTCATGCAATCATAACGTGTTGCCCGTGGCATTTGGTTTGGTTCCATTTGAGCACCAGGATAATTTGGAATGGTTAATGCATCAAGTTAGGACAAATGTGATTGGTCCTAGAGAGGTGTGCATTATATTTGCCAGCACCAAGGCATACTCAAGGCAATGTACATTGATATTCCAGGTCTTCCCAAACTTCACCACCGATGGTGCATGAGGCATTTTGTGGCAAACTTTTACAAGGCTTGTAAGAGTAAGGAGTTGAGAAAAAAATTGACGGATGTTTGTGTTGCGTTCAACACCGATGTGCTCACCGTTCGCTACGAGAAGGTATTGGCCAAAGCAAATGCAAGTGGAAAAGAATTTCTAGGACGGAATTATGATGAAAAACACAAGTTGGCACGGGCTCATGATGAGGGAGGTCGGATATATGGTGACATGATGAGCAACATGGTTGAATGCTTCAACAACGTGCTTAGAGGTGTCCGTCAATTGCCGGTGACCGAAATAGTTGAATATACTTTATTCAAGCTTCTCAACTATTTTCTTAGGCATTCCTCAAAAAACATGAAGTGGGTTGGAGAAAAAATGGATTATCCCCCAAAGGTTGATGAGTGGATGAGGTTGCGAGAAAGTAAATCATCGGCGCAAGAAATTATTCTATTCAACGCGACAGAGATGATCTACCAAGTTGATGAGCCCGGGGGAACAACACGAGATGGACACTCTTACGGTGGACGTGCATACGAGGTCCACTTAAAGAAACATTGGTGCCAATGTGAGAGACCTAGCAAATACCACTGGCCATGCTCTCATCTCTTGACGGCTGGGAGGGCCGCTAATATCGATGTTTCCGATGGAAAAGTCGTGTGGATGCAAGAGTTCACACTCGAGGCAAATAGGTTGACATGGGCTTCCCGATTCCATCCTTTTCTTGACGATTCACAATGGCCAGAGTACAATGGACCTCATCTCAAGCCAGATCCTGAACTTAAGGTGTTATCCAAGGGTAGAAGAAGAACAAAGCGGTTTAGAGATAATATGGATGACCTTGGTGGATACACGAGCATGAAGCAATTTGGTAGCGGTCATTTTATGGAGCCTAAGGACTCAAATAATTGTGGTGGATGTGATGACGTGGGACATAATATTAGGACTTGTCCCAAGAAATGGAAAACATCAAACAAGGTGGCTAAAAGTGTAGGCGGTGGTAGAGGTGGTGGTAGAGGTGGTTCCGGTGTTGGTCGTGGCGGTGGATCCGGCGGTGGTAGAGGGGGTTCCCGTGTTTGACATGGCGGTGGATCCGGTCGTGGTAGAGGGGGTTCCGGTATTGGACGTGGCGGTCGATCTGGTGAAGGTAGAGGTACTTCCGTTGCTGGCTGTGTAGGTCGTACAAGCCGAAGGATAGAGAGAGGAAGACCTATTGACGTTTTGCTAAATCCTGACGGTTGAACGATACATATTTGTTCATACTATTTGAAGCATTTTAATTTAACTATTATTTTCTATTTATTCTATTTGTGCCGGGTACTAACAACAATTTTCTAAACTTTTGTAGGTATGGCCATGTCACAACCCAACAAGTCAACAAAGATGACCGAGGAGAAGAAAGATGGTGAGGAGGGCCAGATGGGGTGGTGGGAGAAGGCTGCCAAGAAAGTGAGAGAAGAAGAAGGTGCCCAGAAGAAGATAGAGGAAATTAGGAAGTTAGACGAGGATTGTAAAGCTAAGAATCAGCGCGATCTTGAAGAGCTAAGGAGACGACATGCAATGGATAGGGAGCTAAAGAGGGCGATTAGTCTTTGTAGACAACGGGAGGAAAGGAAACGCAGAGAATTTTGGGAGAAGTCTGTCCTTCAGAGGAATGCAAGGCTTGAGAGGGAGCAAAGGCAGCGTGAGAAGGAGGAAAGGCAGCGTGACAAAGAGCATAGGGAATTCAACGAGAAGGTCTTCCGTGAAGCTCGTCGTATGAGGGAGAAGGAAGAAGAGGAAGAGGAGAAGAAGAGGAAGGAAAAGGCGCCTCGCACTACTCAGTAGTGCACTATTACGTGTCATGTGTGGTCATGAACTATTTGATTTCATGTGGACTATTTGATGTCATTTGAACTATTTGAACTCGTTGAACTATTTGATGTCATTTGTGGTGACGAACTATTTGAACTCGTTGAATTATTTGATTTCATGTGTGGTGATGAAATATTTGATGTCATTTGAACTATTAGATGTCATGTGTGGTGATGAAATAGTTGATGTCATGTGTGGTGATGAAATATTTCATGTAATTTGAACAAACGACCAGTATGACCAGTATGGTGGTACCTACAGCCAAAACGCCAGGGAGGGCAGCGTTTGGGTTATGGGTAAACGCCGAGGAGGGCGGCGTTTTGGAAGATGAACCAAGAACATAACCTTTCTATTAGGAGCTCACAGACAAAATGCCGGGGACGGCGGCGTTTGGGTTTAGTGTAAACGCCTGCGAGGGCGGCGTTTTGGCAGATGAACCGAGAACAAAACGCTTCTGTTGGGTGCTTACAGCCAAAACGCCGGGGAGGGCGGCATTTGGGTGTAGGGTAAACGCCGGGGTGGGCGGCGATTGGGTTTAGGGTAAACGCCCGGGAGGGAGGTGTTTGGGGGAAGGGTAAACGCCGGGGAGTACAACGTTTCATGTCATATAAATATGTTAGGCCCACCAACTTTCCCCAATCCAAACATACATCCCTCGGGCTGAATCAAGAACAGGAGTACTCCTCTATACACCTCACCCATTTTCTACCATAAATCCAGCCATATTAAGTAAGTTTGTCCGTGGAACTTTGGACCTACTTGTTTCTCAAGGTAATCTATTCCAAATCCCTAATTTTTGTCCACAAATTTATCATATTTTAACAGTTAGGATAAATCTAGATTTGTACCAGTTTTGTTATAGCCTTTCTTCATGTTTGATTTGTAAGAAAAGTTCATTTGACTCTCCCTCATGCTAAAACTGTAGGGTAAATCTTCAAAAGCACCTAATTTCAAATGTTTAAGTTTTTTGGTATAGCTTTTCTTTAATTTGTAAGAAAAGTTCAAATGTTTATGTTCCAAGTTGTTGCAATAACTTTATTCATGTGTTGTAGTTTTGAAATTGTTATTTTCAAATGAACTAGCGATATATGTAGTTATAACTTTAGGATAAATCTTGATGTGTACCTCATTTATTAATGAAGGATGGAAAAAGGTCTGCGCACTGATGTTGAGGCAGCAATTGATAAGTATGTTAGTAGTGTTGACGACGTGATAGCATCTCGGAAAAGGCTCCAAGGGGAAGCTTTTGGTGAACGCACCGAAGAGGACGAACTACAGGAAGAAAAGTTGCATAACTAATTTATTCGCATGGATAAAATTAATAGACACAATTTGGGAATGCAGATTGCATTGGTAGCTAGTGTAACTGAATATGAGAAGCTGGACGTTAAGAAACCTGGAGAAATCATTGGGTGGACAATCAAAGCAGGATCTTCATCTAATCTAGAAGTGGCTAGTCGTTGGGATTTCTTCCGCAAACGAGAGGGTATGATGAGCTGTCGCCCTCCAACCAATGAATTTGAATGTGAACCGTTGGAGCCAGATGACCTGAGAGCTTATGGTGACGACCGCTTGAGCCTAGCGTTGAAGAGACTTGCTCTAAATCAGTACAAAGAGTACATGTTCTGGCAAACTGAGACATCAGAGAATAACAAAGCGTCGGAATAAGTTGTGTTCTATCTAACATATTTGTGTTCTATCGAATTATGTAATAGACTCTATTTTATTGTATCAAACTATGTAGACTCCATTGTGTTGCCCTGAACTAAGTTGTGATGTATTCGACTTCATTGTGTTGTATCATTTTGGCCCATTAGATAGAACAACGCTTTCAATTGGTTTTTTCTTCATCCACTTGACGTTTAAGTTCACAAATCGTCCCATCTTTACTTTCTAATTGAATTTGTAACACCTCTTTCAAATTATACAAACGGTCTACTACATCTTCAATGCCCATCTCATCTTGATATAAATCATAATTGGGATCATCAAATTTCATGTCAAACTAAAATAAAAACAAGCTAAATTACATAATGAGTAAATACGAAAAAACACACAATAGATGGAGAGGGATATGGGAGAGAACCACAGGCAAAACGCCAGGGAGTTCGGCGTTTTGGCTTAACCAAAACGCCAGGGAGTCCGGCGTCTGGTCTGGAGAACAGCGAACAAAGAGGTCGCCGCCCCCTGTTTCGAACCCTACAGCCAAAACGCCAGGGAGGGCGGCGTTTCGGCTGTGACACAGAGGCCCAAAACGCCATGGATGACAGCGTTTTGGCTGGGAGACAGAGGACAACACAATTTAGCCCTCTGTTTTGCCTTCACGTACGAGCCGGAGGAGGAAGACGAGCAGGTATGTGGGCCTTAGTGGAGAATTTGGCCCAAAGGAAAAAGAATGAGAAAGAGAGATAGGGAAAAATATCAGGACAGATGGACTTGGCTCTGTAGGATTAGGATCTGCTGTTTATCAATTTCTAATAACAAAAGAATTCAAAATTTAATATATTATATCAAATATCTCTAGAATAAATCATAGAAATTATTCAAGAAAATATATATGCAGAGAGAGTATAGGAAATTATATTTCCCTCTCCAAAGAAATTTGATAAATATAGTTTTATCAAAATAAACATCATGTGGTCCACAATTAATTTGAGAAATTCATATTATTCTCACTCTATATTATTTAATTATGGTTTCCACCAAATTTCAAAATAATGGAAAGCAAGAAAATCGTTCCGTAAATTTTGAATAAACCTCGCAACCAAGATTTTTTTTCTTTATTGACTAAATGATTATCTAATTTTAATAAAATGGTTTTGCAAAGGTTTAAACAAAAATCAAAAGTTTTTATTTCCCTTGAAAAACAAAGCAAAACAAACAATAATATTTATATATTAACATTCCAAAACTTAGAAAATTTAGGGATGTCACTGTGATGCTAGCGAGGAAGTGATACTCGCCCCTCGTTGGTTACCCTAAGTGGAAGGTTGAGATGAAGCGTAGCAGCAAGATTTCCCTTGGCAAAGATATCAAGGTTTAGAGTCAGCCCAGTAGGACTCCAACAACGACAAGTAGGTGGTAAAGTGAACTATGGCGCCGTTCTACAACCAAGGGTTGCTTACTTTACCTGGACCTGCACACAAATACAAATAACTTTGCTCCCTACGAGTACAGAGAGGTTGTCAATCTCTCCGGCCTTCCCGTTTACAAAGGATCAACGCAAGAGATAATAGTAGTGATAACTGCAACTAGAAAGTAAAACAGGAAGTAAATTGAGGGTGTAAATAGTGGTGGAAATATGGACCGGGATCCCATGATGTTCACTAGTGATGTCTCTCTCCCAAAAGACGATAAAATGCTATGCGAGGTAAACAAATCACATCTTGGTGACAGGATTACGGGCGCAAACCAATGCTAACTATGCTACAGAAGAAAGGAAGATGCTCAAAAGCATGGGCAGTACACAAAAACAAGTAAACCGAAATCCCTCTGCATCTACTCACTAATCATTGTAACAGCCCATGTGCATTAAATAAGAATCACCATGAGATTGTACTTTGTCTGTTGGCTCTGTAACTTGGCATGATGCTAAACATTATAATTTCATGTGGTGATTTAAATTTGCATTGGGATTGGAGCCCATTTGGTTTGTTTGATTTTGCATCCAAAATTGTTCAAGAAGGGTGTTTGAGGAATTTTAATTGTTGCATGTATGCTCTCCCTGACCCCAAACTTGGCCTAGCCATTTCCTTTGCTATGACAAGGGTTTTCAAAACCTCAATTCATGTTTGCCATCATTAAAAATGTGGGCTCTAGTTCAAAGTGGTTTTGAATTCAAAAATGAGCTCACACTTTTGTTGTTGCCAAAAATGCCCAAACCATTTTTGGAAATTGAGGAATATTACAAGGATCATTTTGCATATTTTTATTCATTTTTAGTCCTTGTAATTAATCCTGGAAAACTCTTATTCCTTTCTGTTTATTTTTTTAAATGGAAAAGAATCTGCCGAAGACGTTTTCTTCTTTTTCCCCGGCTCCCTGTTGCAGGCCCAGCCCGTCTGGCCTTTCCTTGCGTCCTGGGCTGAAGCCCAGCCACGAAGGGGTACGCAGGGGCCTCTCACCACCATTGGATAGATCCAATGGCTGGGACTCGCTGCCTTTCCACCGTGGCCGGAGGGGACCTCGGCGAGCCCTCTCACAGCCGGCGGCCACGGGGGCGCCTCGACGTTGACGTGGCCGGAAGGAGCCCCTATATAGCTGCCGTCCCCGGGAGAGAACCCTAGCTTCGCTCCCCCCCCTTTCCAGATCTCGCCGCGGCGCCTGCTCGCCGCCAGCCGCTCCCCTGTTCCGCCTAGAGAGGAGCTTCGGTGAGCGATTCCGGCGATCCCCGTGCAAATCCTTGGCCGTGCGCTTGCGTAGAGCTGTGCGGGACCTCATGCTCTCCTCTCCCGTCGTGCAGGTCCTCGCGTGGAGGCTTCTTCTTCCCCGCGACGACGAGCCCCTCCGCGGAAGCGTCTCCTTCCCCGACGATGGCGCCTTCATCTTCTTCCCCTAAGGAGAGGTTGGGACACGCTACGTGACCCACTAGGTGAGCACCTCGACGTCCTCCTCCCGTAGATGATCGTAGTGTTCCTGTTCGCGTAGCTGTAGGACGTCTGCCGCTCGACTCGCCGCCGATGAGGTTTTCGGAGTCGCCGTGTCCAGTGCACCGCAGGGGCGTGTCCACGCGTGTACAGAGCGCGTCCAGGTCGCGTCTTTGGCCCGTAGAATCATGTGTGCGCAAGGAGAAGGAGGTGTGCATGTCTGAAGCTGCGTGCGGCGGTTGTTTCGTCAGAGCCGCCGTGGTTTCAGGAAAGCCTGGCCTCCCCTCCTGTGAGATCCAGGTCGGAACTAGGGCACCCACGTGATCGTGGTACTGCCCCCTTTCGTTTGCTGCCGGTGTCGTGGCTGGAGACGGGGTGTGCTCATCGCCCGCGTCCTCTGAAGATGGCTGCACCGCCGTGAGTCTGAAGATTGCAGAGAAGGGTCGATGTCGTGCTGTTCCCGGCAGGTTCCCGGCGAGGAGATGCGTGGAGCCTAGCCTTGGAGTGGTCCCGCGCGTAGAGGGATGTTCCCTCTCGCGTTTGGCTGTGACGGCATGGCTGGAGGTGACCCGAGCGCGAGGGGAGCCTCGCCGGAGTTCGAGCGCGCGACGGGTTTGCAGGCAAAGGCCTGTCTTTTCTTCAGTAGTAGTGTCGCGCGTTTCAGAGTTCCGAGGAGGGGCTCTGCTCACTTGGGCCGGGACAGAGAGCTGGGCCTCTTCGCCCGAAGCCAGCCCATGAGGGTCTGGGCTCTCTCTTTTCTTTTTTTCTTCTTTTTCTTTTTCCATTTCTTTTCTGATTTAATTCAAATTTGAATTTGAATTCAAATTCAAATTGGATTTTGACTCCAACTTCATCCAGGAGCATATTTTATACGATTTTGGGGTAGCTTGAGCTACTGAACAGCATGGTGAGGTCTATTTTGCACTATGACCCCTCTAATAATTGGGGTGTGGTAATTTTGCAATATAACCCCTCCTTTTCTTTTGTTTTGATCAAGTTTTATCCAAATTCAAAATTGGCCATGCCATATATGGATTTGGGGTAGTTTTCTGCAAGGATTGCAATGGTGATGTCCTCAGGATGTTTTGTGCAACGCATTTGGACAAGGTGTGACCACCTCAACCAGGATCAATCTATCCTTCCCTGATTGCATCATTTCATCTTCAGTGCATTTTGAGATGATGATCATCAGTCCTTTTCAAGTTTCGTTTCATTTCATCTTCAAATCTTTTTTCTTCAAAGTCAGCCCCTAACATATTGTCATATGCAATGTGGCTGGTTTCCAACTTTTGTTGCACCTTCCTTGTGTCAAATTCACCGACACTACTCCGTCTCCGGAATCGATAATTACTTTTCACGTTGTTTTTATTGCAGTTAATTGCATTGTTGATCATGCCATGTTGCCTTGTTTCTTACACCAAAAATAAGGCTAAGACCAAAGTTATTTTCACGTAAATAAATTGCATGTGAAGTTGTTGACGTGTCGTCACCACCTTTATTTAAATCTGACTAGATAGGGTCACATCATGTCAATTAAACTTGATCATACCATCCTTGCCTGTGCATTGTACCCGTTACTTACATGTGTGCCTTTTCCTTGCCGGTACCTTACGTTAGCACCTGAGACCACCGAGGAGACTAACATGGAGGTTTCTGACACCGAGCCCGAGGACCCTGCTGCGTCTGCTTTGACGACCGATTACCCAGGCAAGGGGAAGATTCATACCATTACTTGATACCTTTCCTGCCTACCTGTCTAGCTGTAGTCTAGAACGTTTGTTTGATCCTATCCACTTTGCTTATGCCACATTCAAAACCAAACAGCCATGATCCCCACATCCCAGCAAACCTTTGTACTGCTAAGTTACCTTTGCTCAGCCATTGCTTAGTATGAGTAGGAAAACTTGCTGCTTACCCTATGTTTGGTTTGGGATATCATGTTATTTAAAGAAGTTAGTTGATATTTATTATATGTATGATGTTATATTATACCTGACGAAAGATGGGAGACCAGCTGTTCCCGCCAGGTGTTTTGTTCCATTTGAGTCACCTAGGTCCCGAGTTCCGGGTATTGTGTTTCTTGACGAGCGTTCCTAATCGTGTGTCTATGGGGTCCCCTTGTCTTACCTACCTAGCTCCAAACAATTCTATTAGTGGCCCAAGCTGTATTTACCATTTCCAAAACGTGTGTGTGTCTGGTTAGCGCTCCAGCAGATTTAAAATAACTCGGGCCAACGAGGACAGAGTTCCCTTGTTGGTCCACTCCTGGAAGATCGAGGGCTGCCCAGAGTGATGGGTTAGTAACCCCGACCTCGTCCAGACGGTAAAGGCCGATTTGAGAGCGCAGCCGGCTATCGAGTTGGATGTCGACTCACCGGGGGTCACCCGGAATTGTGCGTTGTTAGTTAGGGGGACCTGACGTTCCGGAGTTTCAGGCGCCTTCTCCCGCCAAGCGGAAACCGGACGTACATGCGAAGCCTATGATGGGCAGTTGGTACACCCCTGCAGGGTTAAATCTTTTCGAAAAGCCGTGTCCGCGGTTATGGACAACTTGAGACCTACTCCTTGTTCATAGAATAACATCAATTTGAATCTTAATTAAAACTTGCCTACCGTGTGAGTGCCTTGGTTGCTTTTCTTTGTCCTGGGGGACCGAGAGAAGATCCAGGTTTAGTTATGTTTGACGTAAGTAGGTGGATAGCAGACTTATGACTCGATGTCACGTGTACTTCTTGGATCTTATCCCTACTCCATTAGAACGATAGCCACCATATATGCTAGTGCGGCTGCAACCTTTACCTTACTTTGTCTTACCGTAGGAAGTCAGTTATCCTGTAATGATATGATCTCACCCCTGTTTTCCTTTTGTGCTTTTACTGTTTGCCTGATCGGCCGCTGCAGTGGAGTACTTTCTTGACCTGAGCTCTGGACGATACTTCGTGGAGGTGCCCCCGGAGGATGACGATGAGATCGACCTCGTTCAGTAGATTCTACAGTTGGGCTTCGACGATCCGTGGGTGGACTCTTTATGTGCAGCCCTCTCTAGGGCAATTTAGCTTTTGACCGTACTCGGTCGTGTTTGTCTTCCGCTTGTCGCATGATGTATTGTTGGGTCTACGGACCTCTGAGATGATGTAATAATTATCCAATGGCGATGTATGCCTTGGACTTTATATTTTTGTGTCTTAGTTAAAGTTCTTTGTTCTTATACTTGTTGTCGAGAATCCGTCAGCGACACGAGTGCGAGTGTCGTGAGCCGGTGGCTCTTTATGCGCTATTAACTTGAGCGGGACGCGAAAGCGACTAACTCGAGTTAGCACCGCATCGGGGGCCTTACAATCATCCACCTTGAGATATCTATCTTGATCATCTCGCTGGTATTAAGTTGCGAGCCCCACCCAAAGTACAAACCCAAAGCAACAGACAACTGCATTAAAATAACTTTGCATAAACTAAACAATCCTTGCAACCATGGTTACAAGCGCCGTTGTTTTTCCCCTTGTGGAAACAACACATCCCCTAGACTCATGTTTCTGTCACTCAAGCTAGTCATCAGGGGGCATGAACCCACAATCATGCATAGCGCTCCCTCTTGGAGTTACTAGCTACTACTTGGCCAAAGCAATACACAACAACGGAGAACATGCAAGAATTACTCAAGAACACAAATATAAAAGGAGAAGAACCAAATATATTACTCATCACAATCTAAACATAGTCTCATAATCCATCAGATCCCAGCAAACCCAACAGAGCCACAATAGAAAGAATGACATATGTTCCTTGATCCTGTAGGGAAGCTCACAAGGTCTAATCCATGAAGAACAAAGCGGGGGATAGGTCATCACATAGCTACTGATGATGGACCCATGGTCCAAGGTTGACTACTCACGGATCATCCGGGAAGCGTCCATGGTGGTGGAAAAGCTCCCGGAGGTCAATCTTCCCTCTGATAGGGTGCCGGGAAGAGGTCTTCTGATGCTCCCGATTTTGGAAGAGCGACGGCGGTGGAACAGAGGAGGGATCGTGAAAAAGGGTTTTGTCCTCAGGGGTTTCGGGAGGAAGTAAATTTATAGGCGAAGGGGGGTAGCCGGGGGGCCACTAAGAGTCCAGACGTCCTCCCGGCGCGGTCCCACCCTAGGCTGCACCCCCTGGCCGCTTGGGCACCAGGTGGGGCCCCTCTGGCCCCCCTTTGGGACTCTGGAAGCTTCCGTTATTCTGAATTTTTTATATATTTTCCCAGAATTTTTCTGGCATTTTACGTAAATGGGAAAACCTGAAATAAAAAGACAGTATAAAATAGAAAATGGAATTGGGGTGCACTGAGTTAATAGGTTAGTCCAAATATGATCAAAAGTGTATGAAAGTGTATCAAAAGCATAGCAATATCACCCAAAACATGCATAGAGCAAGCATAAATTATAGATACGTTTGGGACGTATCAACATCCCAAAGCTTAATTCCTACTCGTCCTCGAGTAGATAAATGATAACAAGCATAATTTCTGTGGTGACATGCTACCAACCATATAAGAACTTTGAAGGAAAGCAATCAAGGTATGTAATTCAATTCAAGTCATAACAACCAAGAGTCCATATTAGCATTGAAACAAGTAACGTAAGAACATTAAGGTGCAAGAGCTCTCGCTATCCGTGACTCGAATGTCTCCAAATGGTGTTTGCTTGCAAGAAGTGGGGCATGGGAATACGAGAGAAAAACATAATATATTTTTTGGTTGAGAACTCAATCTACTAAAGTTTCCCAATTAGTCTTCTTTGGAATCTTATCTTGACTCGTCCCCATACCACTAGCCAGGTACAAGTCAAACTGATCCACTCCCTTTCGATATTTTGAGCACTCATGGAATGGATGAGGGTAAGCAAGAAAATTGACACTTAGGATGGCAAAGAGAGAGATATGGTGGAGGAGGAAGTCAAAAAGGTGTGAAACGCTCACATCAATGAGGACAATCATAGGCGAGGGAAAGCCGAATGGTAGATATGATGTGAGGAGTAGGGATTGCCATGAAACATATGCACAAATGAGCTATGGAAATCTCTCCAATGAAAATAGTGGGGGTGCATCCGACTTGCTTGCTCAAGAAGATCTAGAGCTGATTTGAGGAGGCTCGTCATTCGAATATACAAGCCAAGTTCTATAGTGTGAAGGTCCCCACAAATAGCTATATGCATATATGATCATCTCTATGGAGTACAAGGTATAAGAGGGAGTACAAGTGTGGATCTCTCAAAAGGAATAGTAGTGTGCCCCCTTCTCTCTTTTTATTTGTTTTTTCTGTTTTTTCTATTTTTGGTATTTTTTGGTGGCCTCAATGGCTCTTTCTATTTAGCTCTCATTTGTCCTCTTTGGGATCTTTTCCTCACTTAGTGGCAACACTCTATTTTACAAGAATTATGGAAGATATTTTACACTTTACAAAAGTACTCGGCATAAAGAAAAAGAAATCATGATGTATGCAAATGTATGCCTCTGCCAGTGTAGCAAGAAAATGTATTACATGAAGAACAAGTCATGAGAAGTTGGATGTTGCATGGCAATATATCTCGGAAATGCTATGGAAATGCCTTGATAGGTAGGTATGGTGGTTGTTTTGAGGAAATATATAAGGAGGTTTATGATGACAGAGCGTATCATGCCAAGGGTTTGGATGCACCGGCGAGTAGGCGCCAAATATCGTAGTGAGAAAAGGCAATGCACGGTACCGAAGAGGCTAGCAAAAATGAGGAGGTGGAAGTGTCAACTATCGAATACTTACATTAGTCCGAATAACTCATGCACTTATTATCGATAACTCTCAATCTAATTAGGAGGTTCACAAAGAGACAAGAACCCCGAGGAGGAGTGTATGGAGGTTTGGTTATCTTTGCGCATCCTCGACTCATGGTACGTGAGTGTCCTCTAATATCTGATTCCTCCAAAGAATAGTGATCCATCTAGCAGCTAGAGTTCTCAACTAGTTTTGTAGTTATTTGAAAATAAACACGGATTGCCCAAAGTACAACATCTATCACTAATAGGCTATATCTCTTGACACCAAAAGTTCTAACATTACTCACAACAATACCTCAAAACTATTGCAAGTTACTACTACAATTGAATATCAATCTCAATTACCTACTTTAAGTCAAGACACAACTTAGTGCAACAAGCCAACTCTCTAAACAAGATAAACATGAAAAATCAAGAGAGTTCCAGCAACAAACTAAACAAAATCTCTTTAAAAAGATAAGCATGAAAACTAAGAGCTAAACATGACAGTAGCTACGAAAAGATAAAGAACACACAACAAAGAGAAAGATAAGCATGAAAATCCTATGATGTGTTCTAGTTTAAAGTGGAGCGTGTTTCTCTCCCACACAAAGAAAGCTGGGTTCAAACTTGTTATGAACAGCAAAAAAAGCTAAAGAAAACTGAAAAGTAAAGAGCAAGACACTCCAAGCATAACACATAACGCATGAAGTGATAAAAGTATAGTGGAACGAAGGACGAACTGATAATTTTTTATGAAGAAGGGGATGCACGGGGGCATCCCCAAGCTTAGACTCTTGAGTCTCCTTGAATATTTATTGGGGTGCATGGGGGCATCCCCAAGCTTGAGAGTTTGACACTCCCGGATCTTCTTTCATCATCTTCCCTCGCACACTTGAAAACTCCGTTCATACATACCTCATCATAAGATGATTAGAGAGGTTAGTACCCACAATAAAACAATTTGCCTCAACTGGAAATAAAGATTTTCTTGAAGGGATACTGTTTCTCAGGATTTCCAAAAACTTTTTGCGAAGAAAAAGCTACTGCAAGACTTGCAAAACTGAGGAAAGGCAAAACATGGCAGAATTTGTGAAAAACAGACCAGCAGGTAGGAAATAATTTTTTTGGGCTACTTCTGCAACCCAAATAAAAAAATTCATAAAAGACGCCCGAAAGCTAATTCTATAGAGCATGCTGTCAAAAACAATTCAGATCATAAAGATGATCTGGTGATTTATCGTGAATTTTTCCATCCAAGGACAAAATCTGTTTTCTGGACAACATGTCACAACTCTTGAACTTTCTGGCAATCGGCGGCTAAACTTGGCACAAATATTGAAAATAAAGATACAATGATGTTGCTACAGTAGTAAAAATCATCAAGACCACTAAAAATAGAAGTAAAAACATCTTGGGTTGCCTCCCAACAAGCGCTTTCTTTTACACCTTTAAGCTAGGCAAGAAGCAAAAAAGATCAAGTTTTATCAAGAGAAAGAGAATAGCTAGCCCATGTAACGGACTCAAAAGGTAACTTATTCTTCTTCCTAGGGAAGTGTTTCATTCCCTTTTTGAGAGGGAATTGAAATTTTATATTCCCCTCTTTCATATCAATGACAGCACCAACGGTGCAAAGAAAATGACGTCCCAAAATAATTGGACATAAAGGTTCACACTCTATGTCCATAATAGTAAAATCAACGGAAACATAATTGTCATTGAAAATGATAAGAACATCGTCAATCTTCCCCAAAGGTTTCTTAACGGAAGAATCAAGGAGACGAACACCAAAAGAACAAGGATCTAAAGGTTTCAATTCAAACATATCATACTAGCTCCAACATCACATAAAGAAAAGAAAGAAAGTTATTCAATTTAATTTTTATTATAGGATCCCAACCATTTTCTAGCTTTCTAGGTACGGAGGCTTCTACCCTTAGCTTCTCCTCCCTAGATTTAATGAGAGCATTTGTAATATTCTCCTTGAAGGCAAGATTTAGTGTGCTAGTGTGGGGGGTGTCTAGACATTTTGTGTAGTAAGATAATAACTTTAGAAAGGGTACAACTATCAAAATCAATGTCATTACTATCAAAGGTGGTAGTGGTGTCATCTAGTCTCACTTTTTTGAAAGCTTCTATGTTCATAGGAGATTCTTCTTCTACGGTTGAGGTAATAGCATCACCATTAATAGGTCCAATGGGACTGGGAGTGTGTTGGGTGCTAAGAGTTTGAGTATCCTCAACAACTTGGATAGTGGAAACGATGTGGTGTGTAGGAAGGCTCTTAATTCTATCTTCTTCCTCCTTTTCTCTATCCCATCTTTCTTTAAGTTTATCCATCATCCTAATGTTTTCATTAATTTGCACTTGAATAGAATTCATAGGAGTAGGCTTCCTCTCCTCGAGGGGAGAAGTTCTAATTTTAAGCATCTCAACATCTAGGGCTAAGTTTTCTACCTTCAAAGAGAGACTATCAAATTTGTGTAATTTATCCTCTATACTCTTGTTGAAGGCTTTTTGGGTAGTGATAAATTCCTTGAGCATGCTCTCTAATTCAGAAGTGGAGTTTTGTTGCTAGGATAAGTGTTGTTGTTCCCATAGTTGTTGGATGGGAACGATCTAGGATTGTTAACAAAGTTACTCATATATGCATTGTTGTTGAAGTTTTTTCTAGAGATAAAGTTCACATCTACTTGTTCTTGAGCAACCAAAGAATTTAAAGGAACATCATGAGGATCAATAGGAGCTTGCTTGGTAAGTAAATACATGATCAAGTCAACTTTTTCATTTAGGGAGGAGATATCCTCGACAGAGTTTACCTTCATACCTGTTCGAGCTCTTTCAGTGTGCCATTGGGAATAGTTGGTCATCTTATCATCTAACAGGTTTTTGGAAGCCCAAGTGTTGTTGACATAAAGGTTCCTCCCGCGGTCGAATCTAACAGGTTCCGCGAGGTAAAGTTCTAGCCTGCATAAAATGTCTGGATAACCATCCAAGTAGTCAAACCATGCGTGGGGCAATTCTTAACAAGAGATTTCATACGTTCCCAGGCTTGGGCAACGTGTTCATTATCAAATTGCTTAAAATTCATAATATTACTCCTAAATTGGACAATTTTAGCAGGTGGGTAGTACTTCCCAATAAAATCATCCTTGCACTTATCCCAAGAATCTATGCTATTCCTATGCAAGGATTGAAACCAGATTTTAGCTCCTCCTCTCAAGAAGAAAGGAAAAAGCTTAAGCTTAACAATATCACCTTCTACTTCTTTATACTTGTGCATATCACAAAGTTCAACAAAATTATTCAAGTGCAAAGCAACATCATCTCTAGCACAAGAGAATTGTTCTTTAATAACAAGGGTAAGCAAAGCATGTTTGATTTCATAAGTGGATTTTGAAGTGGAAGGTGTAGCAATAGGAGTGCAGATAAAATTATTGTTGTTGTGACTAGTGAAGTCATACAACTTAGTGTTTTACGTGTTACCCATAGTAGCAGAAAGCAGGACAAGCAAACAAATTGATTTTTTATAAAGGACACAAAGATAAAAACTGAAAGGTAAACTAACAAGACTAAGAAGCAAAGATAAAATATAGTGTGCCACTCCCCTATATTGAAGAGCGGAGTCCCTGGCAACGGCGCCAGAAATTTCTTGGTGCTAGCGAGGAAGTGATACTCGCCCCTTGTTGGTTACCCCAAGTGGAAGGTTGAGATGTATAGTAGCAGCAAGATTTCCCTTGGCAAAGATACCAAGGTTTAGAGTCAGCCCAGTAGGTGGTAAAGTGAACAATGGCGTCGTTCTACAACCAAGCGTTGCTTACTTTACATGGACCTGCACACAAATACAAATAACTTTGCTCCCAACGAGTACAGAGAGGTTGTCAATCTCTCCGGACTTGACGTTTACAAAGGATCAACACAAGAGATAATAGTAGTTATAACTACAACTAGAAAGTAAAACACGAAGTAAATTGAGGGTGTAAACATTGTTGGAAATATGGACCGGGGTCCCATAATGTTCACTAGCGATGTCTCTCTCCCAAAATACGATGAACTGCTATGCGAGGTAAACAAATCACAGCTCGGTCATTGACAGGATTACGGGCGCAAACCAATGCTAACTATGCTACAAAAGAAAGGAAGAGGCTCAAAAGCAGGGGCAGTACACAAAAACAAGTAGAACGAAATCCATCTGCATCTACTCACTAATCATTCACCTTGAGATATCACTCCAGAACATCTCGCTGGTATTAATTTGCGAGCCCCATCCAAAGTGTAAACCCAAATCAACAGACAAGTGCATTAATAGAACTTTGCATAAAGTAAAAAATCCTTGCAACCATGGTTACAAGCATCGTTGTTTTCCCCCTTGTGGCAACAGAAAATCCCTAGACTCATGTTTCTGTCACTCAAGCTAGTCATCAGAGGGCATGTACCCACAATCATGCATAACGCTCCCTCTTGGAGTTACTACCTACTACTTGGCCAAAGAAATAAACAACAACGGAGAACATTCAAGAATTACTCAAGAGAAAAAATATAAAAGGAGAAGAACCAAATATATTACTCATCACAATCTGAACATAGCCTCATAATCCATCAGATCCTAGAAAATTAAATATAGCAACAGCAGAAAGAATTACATATGTGCCTTGATCATGTAGGGAATCTCACAAGGTCTAATCCATGAAAAAAGAGAGGGGGAGAGGACATCACATAGCTACTGATCATGGACCCATGGTCCAAGCTGGACTACTCACGGATCATTCGGGAAGCATCCATGGTGGTGGAGAAGCTCCCGGAGGTCAATCCTCCCTTCGGCAGGGTGCCGGGAAGAGGTCTTAAGGTGCTCCCTATCTTTGAAGCGCGGCGGCAGTGGAACAGAGGAGAGATCACAAAAAAGGGTTCTGTCCTCGAGGGTTCCTGGACGAAGGAAATATATAGGCAAAGGGGGGCAGCCAGGGGGGCCACCAGGAGTCCAGGCGGCCTCCCGGCGCGGCCCCACCCTATGCCAAACCCCCTGGCCGCCTGGGCACCAAGTGGGGCCCCTCTGCCCCCCCCCCTTCGGGACTCTAGAAGCTTCCGCTACGCTAATTTTTTACATATTTTTCCCGGAATTTTTCTGGCATTTTACGTAATTGGAAAACCTGAAATAAAAAGACAGCAGAAAACAGAAACTGGCACTGGGGTATGAAACTGTATCGAAAGCATATCAATATCACCCGAAACACGCATGAGCAAGCAAAAATTATAGATACGTTTGGGACGCATCAGCATGTTGTAGTTACTTAGCTGAACTTTCCATGTCTTGAATATGTTGGATTGTATGGTGTATTATGTACGCACGAACCTGTTATCATTGACTGCATGCCAATTCTTACATTACCTAATCATTATGTGCTTTATGCAATTTCAAGGTAGTAATGGAGACTCTGAGATTTACAACCAAGGTATGCACATGGTCTACATGGCTTATACCCCATTAGTGTACAAATGAAGGAGAAATGACACTGCTTGTGTTCTAATATTTACATTTTGCTTGTAGATCCCTTTGTTAGAGGACTAGATCCAATATTCGACCCATTTTGCATCTGGGGAAACGAGGTGACCATGATTATCAATCAAGTCAAGCAACTTAGAAAAATTGTAAGGATAAAGAAACTGGCCACGAAAGACAACAAACTCTTTTTCTACACAATGAAGAAGACTCCAGTCTCCTATAGGATGGTACTAATTTACATTCCAACCATATTTTCCCCTACGCAAACAATTTCCACACTCAAAACTATATTTATGCATATCTTTGTATTCAGTCTTTTCCGAAGCAGTTCACCGATGATTATCTATCAAACCACATGTATGGTCAAGAGGCAAGAAAGGTTTTGTACAACACCCGCGTTATAATATTGAAGCTTTCCTGAAGAGGTCAAACGATGGGCGGGAAATCATCCACATGCGCTGGACTAAATTTGCAAAGGCCTTTAACATTCTCGAAGGCTCAATTTTCGCATTCCGCTTCAACAGTTTCCCAGATGAGATTCATCTAGCTATCTACCGACTATGATGATGTACTTTGCAAAGGTTGTTTCTGTATTGTGTCCTGGTGTATTATCTGCTGGTTGTAACCGTAGATTTCGTGTTTATGTAATGCGGTCTACTGTACTAGCTGCTGGATGTACTGTGACCATTACAAGCATATGAAAGATACTGTGTTATATATATATATATATATATATATATATGAATGTGCTTATATCAACAATTAAAAAATATCCTAAAATATTTAAGATAAATACAATGCTAATTAATCTGCAAGCGATTGGATCATTGCACACGGTTCTGCATATAAGTTCGTCACTGATAGCTATGTACATCCCACACATTCGATAAGAAATGAGTGTTGGGGATTTATTGATAATTCCACACCATATTTTGTGCACAACCGTTTGTATGTTCAGCGTGCAGCACACACAGTTTGGACAAAGAGAACGTTTGGGATTTAATTCTTAAACCACACGAACATTTTTTCACAAACGTTTGTGTAGGTGTCAACAACACAAACATGTACTATATATAAACTGTATGGAATAGCTTTGGGTATCCCACGCAGTTCCTGACACACCAGAGTTTGGGATAGTATACTCAACACAAACGTAGTTTTTGTATTAAACATATGCCATAGGATAATAATATCAGACGGACATTTGTGGATAATTGTTTGCGATAAAAATGTCATCTCAAACGTTCGAGTTATCTTGTGCGTCTGCGCGGACTATCCATAGGCAACGGTTTCTGGATATCGTGTGGAATAGGCCCCCCTATCGCAATCGAAGGCAAGGCGACGGTTCCGATTCATGTAGGAGATAGGGGTCAAAACCGTTTGGATAGATATCGCACGCACTAGTGTGACAACCTCTCTGTACTCTTTGGGAGCAAAGTTATTTGTTGTTGTGTGCAAGTCCAGGTCAATTAAGCAACCTCAGTTGTAAATGGCACCATTGTTTCCTTGCCAACTACTTGAAGAACTTGGAGTCCTACTGGTACGATAACCTTGGTATCTTCACCGAAGGAAATTTGCAGCTAGGCTACATCCAAACCTTCCACTTGAGGTAACCACCGAGGAGCACTACTTCGGTGCCATCAGTACCCTCTACTGGTTGCTCCCCCACATTGCTAAGGGTGGTGGCTAGGTGCTCCACTTTTGCATATATAAAGAAGGGATACTACTTTTTTTAACAGAGAAAATTAAAGAAAAAATTTCACAAAATTCCGAAGGGTTATTCGTTGGGGTTCCGCGGAAGAAAAATATAATTTTTCTAACTAGCGTTGCCCATAACCCAAGATCTATCTATCTATATTAATGTAACAGAGAGACTTGCGGAAACATACCTCGGGGTGTAATCTTTTGGGCGGGAAACGTTTCCACAAATGTGGTTGATGTAGTTGAACGAAGTTCACAACCCCCTGGTTGTGTTACACCCCGTCAGGTGGGAGTGCCACATGTGTAGCACCTTGTAGTACTCCCACACGTACGAAACTCGATGACGACCTTCGTTCTCCGATCCAGCGAAGGTGGTGGAAGTAGACCTCCCGGAACCGGAGTTTCGGCAGCACGACGGCGTCCGTGTAGCTGATAAGCCTCAATACCACTACAGGCTCCGAACTAGGGGAGCCTACCGTGGAAGATACAACGGAGGGGAGAAGTCTGGAGAAAACCGATCTCAATTCGGGATTATATTTAATTCTCCATGAATTTCTCTGTATTTGGCTTAATTAAATAAGTGCACCCTCCTAATCTATATATGAGAGGGGATAGGGAGTCAACCCATCTCCCTTAGCAATGTGGGACTAATCCCTTTCTAGGGGAGAGGTGGCCGGCCAAGGGGGTGGGGGCGCACCCCTCATGGGCCTAAGGCCCATGGCGCCCCCTCTCTTTCTTTTTTTCTTTTCTTTTTCTTTTTACCGTTTTTCCCTAATGGGCTTCTTTCATAAATAAGGCCCATAACACTTTTTAATTATAAATTAAATGTTTTTAATTATTAATTCATTTAATTAATACATAAAACATATTATTTTTTCTTTCGGTGATCCGGAACACCTTCCGGCTCACTCCGAACATCCTTCAGACCAATACGGAACATTTTTTGTATGTCTTCCCTTATTCTTCGGTAAATCTGATAGTTCCGAGAAGGTCTCCGATATTCACCGAGCCTTAAGTGTGTTACCCTATGGTCTGAGAACACTCTAGTCATTGCCGTGATGAGGCTGCGATCAATGATCATCAGTGGGACCTGGATGCCCAAAATGACCCCTGTGCATTCCGGATATTAAACCGATTGAACCATCACATCGTATTCCCTTCCCTTTGTCATCGATACTAGATTAGTCCGAGATTTGATCAACGACATCCTATGTCTAGTTCAACCTCCATACCGACAAATCTTATTTCACTCGTTCTATGATATTCATCCCCGTCACCTAGTCACACGTTGTGCGGCTTTATGGATGTAATCTCACCGAGTGGGCCATGAGTATCTTTCCACTACATGGATTGAAAAATCCCGTTATTGAATCAAAACTCCTCGACGTATCTCAACGAAATACCTAAGATACACCTTTATGGCCACCATATTTCAGTGAGGCGGTGATACTACCAAAATGCATCACTATTTTATATCGTAATTCACTCCTATTCATTGATATATTACACATTATGATACTATTCTTATGTTGTTTTGGCTTGTTTTACACAGTTTTCAACTTTCCGAGGCCGAAATAGCAGACGCAGGATTCAGCGGAGAAAAGTGGACATAGAGTTGCTGAAACAGAACATCTCTAAATATGCTGAAAATCGACGGAGGGTATTTTTCAGAAGATTGACGAAGCCAGTCCAAAAAGGGGCCAGAGGGGGGCCACCAGGTGCCCAGGCGCCCTGGTGGCGCGCCCTCCACCAGGAGCGCGCCAGGTGGCCGCCTGGACTCCTGGGGCCACCCAGGCTCCGCCCTCTGGCCTATATACTCCTCGTCACCCGAAAACCCTAAAGGGAGAGCGATTTTACGGAGTTCCGCCGCCGCTCTGTGGCGGAAATCTAAAGAGAAGAAAAGGGCCCTCCGGCGGGCAGATTCCGCCGGGGAGAACACCGCCCGGAAGAGGAGATCACCATCATCACGGGCATCATCGAGATCATCATCAACATCATCATCATCACCATCACCATCTCCATCTCCATCCCATCTCATCTCACCATTGCAACTTGTGTTGTAACTCGCACTATTCATCCCCTCTACTTTACCGGTGTTGATTACTCCTATGTGGTGAATTCTATTAAGTTTTGGTGGAAGATTATTGTTATGACCAGATTGTTTACCACCTATTTATACCCTCTGATCTTGATCTCCTTTATGTCTTGTGAGTAGTTACTTTATTTCTTGAGGACATGGGAGAAGTCTTGTTGTTAGTAGTCATATGATGTTGAACTAATATGTGTTGTTTGATATTTAAGTTGTGGTGTTATTTTTCTAGTGGTGTTATGTGAGTCCAACACATAACACTTCACCTTGTTAAGGACCTAGGGGAATACATTGTGTATAAAGGAAGCTTATGGTGGGTTGCCGGAGTGACAGAAACCTGAACCCCAGTTCGCACACTTTTGCACAAGGAAGTAATGGATCCTTGATCTTATTGCTGTTGTTAGGTTTTTGTCTTAATTTATACATTGTATTTGCGGATGCTTGCAAGGTGTTTAATCATCAGAGTGCACTTGTCTTAGTCTAGAAGGTGTACTAGCATAGATCCACCCACTCAACACTTATCAACACAAAATATAGTACTAGATGGAATATGGCGAAAGTAAGTTGACTACCTCTCCCGTGTGTCCTCAAGAACGCTTTAGTCTTTATAAGTTCAGTTTATAGGCTTATACTTTGCTTAAAAGGATTGGGCCACTTGCTGTTCCTCATCACCCTTTACTTTTCTTTTTTTTACCTTCTTGTTGCTTATACCGAAAAAAGTTATCTTTTAGTGCTTGCAGTTATTCCTTGTCCAAAGTCACTTGTCAATACCTTCTGGTCCTCATTGGATTCGACACTCTTACTTATCAAAAACACTACAATAGATCCCCTAGACTTGTGGGTCATCAAGAACCGTTTTATGGCGCCGTTGCCAGGGAGTGTAGCGCTATTGGTAAGTGAAGCTGGTAAGGAAACCTTTATATTGTAAGTGTTGTTTTTATTTTGTGTTGCTACTTTCTGTCCTAATAGACAACTCTACTCTTGGTTCGTTGCTTGTGGTGAACCGCCCCACTACTGTGGTGGTTGCTCCCACCCCTACTGAAATTGTTCCCTATAAAATACCAACTGGTATTATCGATTATGTCTTCGCTAATCGCTATGCAGGAGACAGACATCGCGGTAAACACTTGCTATATTTGTCACAACTATGTTCATTATTTAAGCTTGCAGGTGTATCAATGGAGTTTTTCATGAGGAAATTATTCTCTGTATCACTTAACGATGAAGCTTCAGATTCGTATAATCTTCTCGATAGCTCACATTTTCTTAACTAGCAAGAGCTTATGTCTCTCTTTTATACAAAGTTTTATCCTCTTCATGAAATCCCTAATGCTCAAATTTCCTAATCATGAGCTCCCCAAGGAAATTATAGTTACAAATTTTTATGTCAGGCTTTCTTTTCAGGATAAGGAGATGCTTGATGCCTCCTCTAGTGGGGTATTTCAAACGAGAAGCATTGAAGATAGATGGAATCTCATTTAGAGGATTCAGAAGAACACTAAAGACTGGGAAATTGATAAAGGTATTGAACATGTTATAAATTATGAGCATGATTATATTGAGAGCTATGTGAAAACTGATTACTTTAATACCTTTTGCTCTAAGATTGGTATTGATTCCCAGCTAAAGATTGACTTTTGTAAGGACTTTTCCTCTCATGTTGACTCTTCTCAGAAGAAGAAGGATCAGCACCATAAACCCTTCAAGGAATTACCTGTTGATATTAATGTTGCTGACCCTATGTTACCTGCAGTTATATATGAGCAACCTCCTTTTCCCACAAGGATAAAGGAGCACTCTTTTGTTACAGGTATAATAAATAAAAGTGAAGGACCACTGATGAGCATGAGGACCTGATCAAGGTCAAGCCTCAAGTTGCATTGGTTAAAGATCTTGTTACTAGTGACATTGAAGATTCCACTATAAGTTTTTCTGTCGTTTCCACTAACATTGTTACAGCCAAGAATTAAGGCCCAATTTCAGGTACACCAATTGTATCTGTTAAAATAGGAGATCATAATTATTACGGGCTTTGTGATTTGGGATCCAGTGTCAACTCCATTCCTTTCTCACTTAATCAAGAGATCATGCATGAAATTCTACCCTGTGAAATTGAAGTTATTGATGTGACTATTCATCTTGCAAACAAAGAAACTATCTCTCCAGTTGGGATTGTGAGAGATGTTCAAGTTCTATGTGGAAAGGTAAAGTATCCTACCGACTTTCTAGTACTTGGTTCAGTGCAAGATAGTTGTTGCCCTATTATCTTTGGTAGGCCTTTCATCAGAACTTGTGGAGCTATAATAGATTGCAAGAAAGGTAAAGTTTCTGTTGAATTCAATGGTGAGCCATATGAATTTAATTTTTCTAAGTTATCTAAGCAACCTCGTGGTACTGATTTGTCTAGTAATGATAAAATTATTGAAGAAATTGCCTCTATTGCTATTCCTCCTAATGATCCTCTGCAATTTATGGAGGACCACGAGAATGGTATACATGTGCAGGAAAGAAATGAGCTAGATGACATATTCTTAAGGCAACCTGCTATCTTGAAGCACAACCTTCCGGTTGAACCTTTAGTAATCCTTGCACAACCAAAAGAAGACCCGGTGTTTGATATCAAACCACTTACCGATATGCTCAAGTATGCTTATTTAGATGAAAAGAAAATATATCATGTTATTATCAATGCTAACCTTTCAGGATTTGAAAAAAGGGAATATTGGAGACACTCCCTAAACACCGTGGTGCTATTGGCTATACCCTTGACGACCTTAAGGGGATTAGTCCATCAATTTTCCAACATACTATCAATCTCGAGCCCGATGCTAAACCAGTTGTTGATCATCAACGACGGTTGAACCCAAAGATGAAGGACGTGGTTAGGACTGAAGTTCTCAAGCTTCTAGCCGCAGGTATCATCTTCCCTATAGATGATAGTAAGTGGGTAAGTATAGTTCATAGTGTTCCTAAGAAAGGAGGTATGACTGTTGTTCCTAATGATAAAAATGAACTAATACCTCAAAGAGTTGTTATTGGATATAGAATCTGTATTGATTACAGGAAATTAAATAAAGCTACTAGGAAGGATCACTACCCGCTGCCCTTCATCGACCAGATGCTTGAGAGGTTGTCCAAAAACACCCACTTTTGCTATCTTAAAGGGTACTCTGGCTTCTTTCAAATTCATGTTAATACTTCCAATCAAGAGAAGACCACTTTCACGTGTCCATATGGTACTTATGCTTATAGGTGTATGCCTTTTGTTTTATGCAATGCACCTGATACTTTTCAGAGATGTATGTCTGGTATTTTTCATGGTTTCTGTGAGGAGATTGTGGAAGTCTTCATGGACGATTTATCCGTCTATGTAACTTTCTTTGACCACTGTCTCCACAATCTTAATAAAGTTTTGCAGAGATGCGAGGACACAAATTTAGTTCTAAACTGGGAAAAGTGCCACTTCATGGTTAACGAAGGGATCGTTCTCGGTCACAAGATTTCCGAGAGGGGAATTGAAGTGGGCAAGGAGAAGATTGAAGCTATCGAAAGGATGCCCTATCCAAGGGACATCAAAGGTATTCATAGTTTTCTCGGTCATGCTGGTTTCTATAGAAGATTTATTAAAGACTTTTGTAAGACTTCGAGAACCCTCACTAATCTTCTCCAGAAGGATGTTCCTTTTGTCTTTGATGAAGATTGTAAGGAAGGATTTGAAGTTCTTAAGAAAGCTTTGATAACCGCTCCTATAGTACAACCACTTAATTGGAAATTGCCCTTTGAAATTATGTGTGATGCTAGTGATTTTGCTGTTGGAGCTATTTTAGGACAAATGGTTGATAAGAAATTGAATGTTATACATTATGCTAGAAAAACCCTTGATAGTTCTCAAAAGAAATATGCTACTACTTAGAAGGAATTCTTAGTAGTAGTATTTGCGTGTGATAAGTTTAGACCTTATATTGTTGATTCAAAAGTCATTATTCATACTGACCATGCTGCCCTTAAGTACCTTATGGCGAAAAAGGAAGCCAAACGAAGACTCATCAGGTGGGTACTGTAACGCCCCGGTTTTCACCAACAGTAAATACCTTTGGTTAATGCCAAGTTACCTGGATTAACTTGTGATGATCACCTTGATCAAATCTTGTTCAAATTCAACCCGAATAAAAATTCCAAAACCAAGTGACACTAAAATCTTGCCCTAAAATTATGCAAGAACTTTTATTAAATGTCAATTAATCAGTAGGTCATGATAGTATGGAAGTGGATATTTATCAAATTATTTAAATGAATTAAATAAATCAAAGCCGTAGCAAAACCATCATTTTTAATCCTTTTTAAATAGAACAAAATTCAGATGAATTTATTTTAGCTTCAAATTTTTTGTAGCAATACAACTAGGTGTAACACAAATAATGGGATTGGTTACATATTTTATGAAGGTCAATTGGTTGCCAAACAAATAGAAAACAGAAAAGAAAAATAAAATAAAAAGAAAAGACTATCCTACACCTACTGCACCACCTCCCACTGGGCCAGGCCCAAGCCACCTAGCCCCCCTGGTGCCCTAGACAACTGCCGATCCGGCCCTCTCTCTCTTCCTCCCGACCCTCTCGGTCTCGATCTGGATCCCCTCCTCCTGGACCCCCGCGCCGCCACCAACTCCGGCGACCACCTCCGCATTGGCCGCCATCCCGCACCGCTCCGACCTCCCCTAGACTCGGGAATCTCCTCCTCTCCCACCAGGCCGCCCCTGGCAAGCCTACATCGCCCCTGTGCTCCTCTCTCTGACCCCTCTTCTGGACGCCCTGGCCGCCGCTGATTCCGGGCGCCGCCGGTCTTCCTGGTTGCCGCGCTCGTCCCCACGCTACCTCCTTGGGATGGATGCTCCTCCATGGAGTTGGTTTGCCACAGTCCTCCTCTTCGCGCGACCCCGACGAAACCAAGCCATGCCGGTTGTCGATGCGCGGTGCTGCATTGGCCGCCGGTGCGGCCTCCTCCAGCTCCCCAGCTGGGCTCCCTCGACGCCCTTCCCCGCGCCCAGCCACGACGCCTCCCCCACCATGAGCTTCCCCTCCGTCTCCCCTCGCCCTGTAACCGTGGGTCGCCGTGGCCCGTACTCTCCGGGGTCACCACGAACGCGCCCGGCTGTGCCGCGTCGTGCTCGCCGCGCCCTGGCAGCGCACCTCCACGCACGCTCGCACGCAAACCGCGGGCCAGCCGTTCCCTTGGCTTCCCCTTCACCCCAGGCCGCCTGACGAGGGGGTGACCCCACGACTCCTACGGATAAGCCTACGTGGTGTCCACGAAGACAGAAGGCCCATGAAGATACAGCCGCGGCCCGCTAATTGACACCGACGTAGGAGTCTACGACTCACAAGGAAGGTGCGAGAACCTGCCGTACAGAGCAAGCTAGGGTTAGGAAAGCTTACCGGTAAACGTAGATGAACTCCCCGAGACCTGGCCCAGTATATAAGGGCTAGGAGGGGCGACGAGAAGGACAACCAATATCACCTGTAACCCTAGCCTTGAGCGCTCCAGCCTTGGCATCCCCTGTAATCGCATCTCCCCCCATCAATAATATCGAGCAGGAGCGTGCCTCCTTCCTGTTTGCCGATGAGCTATCGTCCAACCTGTGCCTCTCATGACTAACCCAGGGTCCCTGACCATGGGATTTGTCGGGGTTGATCCCCGTCAATTGGCGCCGTCTGTGGGAACTACACAGGTTGGGATCACGATCTCGGCGGTCCCGTCTTCAGCAAGCTACAACTCAAGGGCAAGAACCAGATCTAGCCCACTCGAAGGATTCAAGATCACGGCGGACATCTCTGCCACCCCATCAAGACCGCTCGGGCTACAGCTGTGCCAGGACCGATACTACGGTAATGGCCAAGTGCAGCGTCAGCGCCGAAGGAATCGACGACCCAGAAGAACGGCGAGGGGCCTCTATGAAGGAATTACACTCGACGAACCACGACACGCAGCGGAGGACTTGCAAATCTTTAGACAACCCACCGCCGCCCGGGCACCCGCCGCACATCAAGACGATGACTACGAGATCGAAACCAGCGATCAGCAGAACCATCACCAAGGAAGAAGGAATCGACGACCCAAAAGGCGCGCACGGGAGATCTATGGTGAGGCTCCAACGAACGAGCCACGTCACGCAGCCGTACAACCGACGACCACTCGACGACACGCCGTCGCACGAGCACCTGCCGTCAGCTAGGACAGCGACTCCGAGACACCGGTGGGCGAGTACTATGACCCAGATCGAAGGCCGGATGAATTCTCCAACCTATTCAAGAACCAAGACATGAGTCGAGGAATCGAAACCGACCCCCGCTTCCACGAACACCCGGAGGATCAGGAGCAAATCTTGAGAATCTCAAGAAGGAAGAGGCACGCCGGATCTAGAAAACTCACGGCTAGAGAGCAGCTGGCAGGACCCTGCACGACCACAGCTTCGAGGATGACTGGGGACGCGTCAGGTCAGGTCACACTTTGAGAGAATGCCGCCTGTTCAACGAGCTAGCCGACGAGCTCAAGAAGGAGAAGCAGAAATAAGACAGGCGCAACCGGCGACCCGAACAATCGCCACCCTCAAGCCCGGAAGGACGTCGCAGCCCGCTGCAAGAACAGGTGCTCATGATCCAAGAGGGAAGGTTGCCGCAAGCACGAAGCGACGCCTACACCCTGCAAGCTAGAGCAGCCGAGAGCATAAGCATAGTCGAAGTCTACCGGCTACATGATACGGAGACCAGCATCACGTTCTCACAGGACGACCGTCCACCCGTAGTCCCAAGACCGGGGCACGCGCCCCTGGTGCTCGATGCACAAATCGGAGGGTACGACATGGATGGGGTCTTCATGGACGGAGGCAGCAGCATGAACATCATCTTCGCCAGCACCCTGCAAAAGATGCTGATCCCACGATCAGTATGGAGAGAATCGAGCACCGAGTTACACGGGGCAGTCCCAGGAGAAGCAGCCACATCCCTCGGAGTCATCAAACTCGAACTTTTCTTCGGCAACCGGCGCAACTTTGCAAAGCACGTCCTCGAGTTCGAGGTACTCGACTGGCAATCGCAGTACCACGCCATATTGGGACGGCCAACATTCGCGCAGTTCATGGCGGTCCCACACTACGCCTACCTCAAGATCAAGATGCCAGGATCAGCGGGAGTCCTCACGATCAACGGAAGCTTCATCAAATCAGATCAATGTGATCGTGACTTCCACAGAATCTCCGACACATTCGGAGCCAAACAAGAACTCAGATAAATAGCCATGGTGACGGACAAGAGTACCTTCCCATTGGTGAACCGAAGCAAATCCAAGGAGTACGGACGCGACTTCAACATCGACAGCGACACAGTCACTCACAAAGTGCACCCGACAGACAAGGACAAAACAATCCGCGTGTACGCCCATCTACCAGAGGAGCAGGCGATGACTCTCGTCGCTTTCCTTCGAGACAAGTGGGAAATATTTGCCTGGTGCCCAGCCGACATGCCTGGGATACCACGCGAATTCGCGGAACACGCCCTACGCATCAACAAAACACGAAGCCGGTGAAGCAAGCGCTGAGACGATTCTCGGAGCCCAAGCGCAGAGCAATCGGAGAGGAAGTCAACCGGTTACTCGACGCCCAGTTCATCCGAGAAACGAAGAAAGCCACCTGGATAGCCAAACCAGTGCTGGTGCCCAAGAAAGACACGACCGTGCTGCGCATGTGTGTCGACTACGGATCAGTCAACAAGCATTGCCCGAAGGACCACTTCCCCTGCCTAGAATCGATCAGATAATCGACTCGACAGCAGGGTGCGATCTACTTTCCTTTCTTGATGATTACTCAGGATACAACCAGATCAGGATGAAGGAAGAAGACGAAGAGCACACATCGTTCATCACCCCCTATGGCGTATTTTGCTACAGGACCATGCCCTTCGGGCTCAAAAACGCAGGCGCCACTTCCCAGCGAATGATGCAGGCCTGGCTGAAGGAGCAAATCGGAAGAAACGTGCAACTCTATGTGGACGACATCGTCATCAAGACCTACAAATCAGCCACACTACTCGACGACCTGCGCGAAACCTTCGCGGCGCTCAACAAATACAGAATCAAACTCAACCCAAAGAAGTGCGCATTCGGCGTACCGGCAGGGAAGCTCCTTGGCTATATGGTCTCTTCCCGAGGAATCGAGGCAAACCCTGAGAAAGTCCAAGCCATCACCCGAATGCAAGAAACAACCAACGTCAAAGGAGTACAGTAGCTCACTGGAAAACTCGCAGCCCTAAGCCGCTTCATCGGCAGGTTGGGAGAACGCACGCTGCCTTTCTATTAGTTGCTCAGGAAAGGAGAGAAATTCGAGTGGACGGAGGAAGCCCGCCAAGCATTCACGGACCTGAAAAAGACACTCTCAACCCCACCAATCCTGGCGGTACCCAAGGAACGAGAGAAGCTATACCTCTACATGGCAGCACGTAACAGTGTAGTAAGCACAACGCTCGTTGTCGAACGCGCAGAAGAAGGCAAGGTCTAGAGCATCCAGAGACCAATCTACTACCTCAGCATGCTCCTGACCAAATCCCAGCTGCGGTACCCGCACTATTAGAAGCTACTACTGGCCATCGTCATGACCTCAAGAAAGGTGTCCCACTACTTCGACGAGCACCCTATCACAATCGTGAGCAGCACACCACTCGCTGACATACTCAACAACCCTGGAGCGACTGGACGAGTCGCCGAGTGGAACATTGAGCTCAGCCCACGGGACCTGCAGTTCAAGCACCCAACAGCCATCAAAGCCCAAGTACTCCCAGATTTCCTGGTCGAGTGGGCGGAGGTTCAGACACCAGGCCCCCCAGACCTATCATGTTCATGGTCAATGTTCTTCGATGGGTCCAAGAGACAACAAGGAGCTGGGGCAGGAGTTGTGCTCATCTCCCCTAAAGGAACAAAGCTGAAATATGTCCTCCAGATTAACTTCATTCACGCCTTCAACAATGAAGAAGGATACGAGGCACTCCTCCATGGCATGCACATGGCCAAAATGTGCGGAGCCACTCGCCTCATAATTTACGGGGACTCCAATCTTGTCGTCCAGCAGACGATGAGAAACTGCGACGCAATAGCCGACAACATGGCGGCCTACCAGAAGCTCTACAACGAACTCGAACGAAGTTTCGACGGTTGCGAGCTCTACTACATCACCAGGGCCAACAACACAGAAGCTGACGAGCTCGCGAAAATCGGTTCGACCCAGGGACCTGTACCACCCGGCATTTTTCTCGAAAGCATCAGCCGGAGATGCATCAAGGTACAGGAAGCAACACCTGAAGCAGTCGTGGACGGCGAAGACACAACAGAACTGGCGCAGGTGGCAGCAGCAACCCCATCAGAAGGCACAAGCACCAGCACATCCGACAGCACAGCTCCGACAGAGCTCGAAGGACCCGTCTGGACAAAACCGTTCCTCCGATTCCAAATCGAAGGTACGCTACCGCAAGACGTGGTGGAAGCACGACGCATCATCCGACGATCCAAGGCGTTCACGGTGATCATAAAACAACTATACA
This sequence comes from Bromus sterilis, assembly GCA_950022295.1. Taxonomy (NCBI): domain Eukaryota; kingdom Viridiplantae; phylum Streptophyta; class Magnoliopsida; order Poales; family Poaceae; genus Bromus; species Bromus sterilis. The sequence continues at coordinate 147,329,428 of OX465596.1, read as the reverse complement.
AGCGCAGCATCACCCAGATACTTCAAAGGTGCATCGACGAAGAGGACGGCAAAGCCGTATTTCTCGAAATCCACGAAGGCACCTGCGGGCACCATGCGAGTAGTCGAGTACTCGTTTCCAAAGCATTCCGAGCCGGGTTCTATTGGCCCACAGCCATGAAAAACGCAGAGGAAATCGTGCGATGTTGTGTCGCCTGCCATAAATTCGCAAACAGGCCACACACTCCCGCATCAGAGCTCAAGACCATACCACTATCCTGGACGTTCGCCACCTGGGGACTCGACATGGTGGGCCCACTCAAGAAATCATCAAAGGGCGGAAGGACACACCTGCTCATCGCAGTTGACAAGTTCACTAAATGGATCGAAGCACTGCCCATCACCAGTTGTCAACTTCATCAAATCGATCATCTTAAGGTTCGGAGTGCCCCACAACATCATCACGGACAACGTCACGAACTTCACAGCCGCAGAGTTCCAGAACTTATGCGAAGAATTGGGCATCAAAATCAATTATGCATAAGTCGCGCACCCGCAGTCCAACGGCCAGGTGGAAAAAGCAAACGGCCTTGTATGCGGGGGAATCAAGAAACGGCTCCTCGCACCACTCGAGCAAGCCACCGGCAACTGGGTAGAAGAACTCCCCGTGGTATTATGGAGCCTACGAACCACACCAAACACCGCGACCCAGTACACACCCTTCTTCATGGTGTACGGGGAAGAGGCAGTCCTACCACACGACCTCAAGTTCGGAGCACCTCGGGTCACCGAATACGAAGAAGAAGAAGAAGCAGAAGAAGCACTACAAGATGACAAAGAAACGGCGTACGAAGCAAGAGACATAGCCCTGGAAAAATCAGAGGGGTACCAGGACAAGCTACGCACCTACCAAAGCAGTCGCTTGCGCACTAGAAACTTCAACAGAGGTGACCTAGTCCTACGGCTGATACAAGAGATGTTGGGGTTCGCAGCAGAAAACACAAAATTTTCTAACTAGCGTTTCCTTAACCCAAGATCTAGCTAGCCGTATTACCGTAACGGACAGTAGTGCGGAAATAACATACCTCGGGGTGTAGTCCGTTGCGCGGGAAACGTTCCCGCAAACGTGGTGGATGTAGTCGATGAAGTTTCACAGCCCCCTGGCTGTGTTGAGCACCCGGATGGGTGTAGTGCCACACGTGCAGCACCTCGTAGTACTCGCACACGTACGAGACTCGATGACGACCTCCGTTCTCCGATCCAGCGGAGGGGGCGGAAGCAGACCTCCGGACGGAGCTTCGGCAGCACGACGGCCTCCGATTCTAGCAGAGAGGTCTCAATTCCACTACAGGCTCACACTAGGGAGCCCACCGTGGAAGAGACCAGAGAGGGGAGGAGACCGGAGAAAAACGATCTCAATTCGGAGTTATATTTATTTTCTCACGAATTTCTGTGTATTAATTATGTGCACCCTGCCTGTCTTTATATAGGCTGGGGAAGGGAGTCAACCCACCTCCCCTAGCAATGTGGGACTAAACCCTTTGCTAGGGGGGAGTTGGCCGGCCAAGGGGGGAGAGGGGGCGCGCCCCTCATGGGCCCTAGGGCCCATGGCGCCTCCCCCCCTTTTTCTTTTCTTTTTTCTTTTCCCTTTAATTCCTTAATGGGCCTTTTTCTCCACTAAGGCCCATAGCACATATTAATTAGAAATAAAATGATTTTAATTATTAATTCAATTAATTAATAACTAAAACATATTATTCCATCTCCCGGTGCTCCGGAAACACTTCCGGCTCACTCCGAACTTGTTTCGGTTCAATATGGTACTCCTCCGATATTGTCTCCTTAATTCTCTGGTTGCTCCGATGGTTCCGAAAAGGTCTCCGATTTCATCGAGCCCTTAAGTGTGTTACCCTACGGTCCGAGAACACTCCAGTCATGACCGAGCAGAGGCAACAGTCAATGATCATCAGCGGGACCTGGATGCCCATAATGACCCCTGTGCATTCCGGATATCAATACCGATTGGACCTTACGCCGTATAGCATTCCCTTTGTCAGCGATACTGGATTGTTCCGAGATTCGATCAATGACATCCTATGTCTGGTTCAACCTCGTTCCGAACTAACTCCTTATACACTCGTTCCCGTGATATTCATCCCCATGACCTAGTCACACGCTGCGCAGCTTTATGGATGGAATCTCACCGAGTGGGCCCTGAGTATCTATCCATTATATGGATTGACAAATCCCGCTCTTGTAAACAATACTCCTCAACGTATCTCCACGGAATACCTAAGATACAACCATTATGACCCGCATATTTCAGTCAGGTGGTGGGATGTAAGTCAAAGCATCCTGGAAGATAGTGATTATGCACGTACTCACGGTCAAAGGAACGGTCTACCACGTTCTGTAATTACAACACTGAACCTTCATAAGATTTGATCATGCTGTAATGCTTTCTTTGGGTAATGTTCATCACGTCACTTAACCAGTGAGGTGACCTCATAGTCAAGAGACTTAATTGTCCATGATCGCGAAACTACGATCATCATGTTGACCATGAACTAGTTATCGATGTAGAGGCTAACTAGGAACTCTGGGTGTTTCTATACCACACCTGCATCATTGTTTCACTGATGCAGTTCTAGCACGGTATGAAACTGGTTATGAACTTGCTTAGATATATTGGAATAATCATATATTATTTGCCTCTAGAGCATATATCCAACAGTCTCCCACTTGCACTAGAGTGCTAATAATCTAGCCGCATTTTCCCGATCATAATCATCTTATCACATAAGTGTTTCATTGATCATGCATGCTCATGGAAGAGGGTTCGTCAACGAACTGCACCAATTCAGATTCGTATGTTTCCTTTGCAACTGGTACAGGTCAAAAGCTCTTTTGACATACCACTCATTATCATATAATGGTTGGATATAAGTTTCGCGAGAGAGTGAGACTATTATTTCACAGTATCCTCCAATGATCTCTTGGTTCAGTCTTTAGAAGACTCATCCATAGTCATATATACTGGGAAATACACTCAGCCAGAAGTCCAATACTTCTAACGCTAAACTTTTATCCATACGTCTACTTTCTTAAGTAGTATTATGTTTGTAGTACCGTGAATTTTGCTCACATTTCTTTCATATCTTTGGTGATGTCTCTAATTCCATATAGACCCATAATATGGCTTGCAATTGTAATCTTGCATTACATTCAAGTCTATTATCCTTTCTATATTTTAGAGAATAGTCCTCAGTATTCCTCTCTATACTGAATTCATGGACTTTATTCAGATTCTGTGTTTTACTCCTAAAGCACATCGGAATCTGTTCTTCTTTCAAGATCTTTTGAGTCATTCTGTTGTTGGATTCACAATGCATGTTATATGGTAGAATCATATGTCAAGAACATATAAGATCACATGTCCAGTACATGGTGCATCTCTATTCTTCCATCAAGACATTGCTTGTCATATTTGGATTTCATCCATTATATAATTTCTAGCCACAAGAACCTGTTTCTTGTCTAGAAGATTATTCCAACCTTCACTTTGTTTCATTATCCGTATCTTAATCTACTCATATAGATTTCAACGTGTAATGTGTTGGTATTTCATTTAAAAGAAGATTCTTGCAATCTTGTATTTTATTTGCCTTATGCTCTATATATATATCATAATGCACATATGTATATAAGACGATTCTCTATATACACAATCAATGCATATCCATATATATACATATGAGATCATTCTTCACACATATCAATGCATATATGTTTGAGACAATGATCATGCTCCCACTCAAATATATCCATCATATACTCATATATTTGTGGTTCAGCTTTCATCAAGTCATTTTATTGTTTATTATGTCTTACATAATGACAATGCTTCCAAAGCTCCCACTCAGAAAATGCCCTCTGCATTCCAAGTTTCTGGGAAGTTTTCAAAGCTCCCACTCAGTTTCATGAAACTGCAGGCCCACTCAATATTTTGGTCATCACAAAATCACTTGATCAAATCAAGGTTGATGGTTCTTGTCTTGAGGTACTATAGTCCATCCTTTTAACGAAGTAACCTTCGTCATGCCCATTGCAATTCTCTTTCAAATCCCAAATTTGACTGAGATGCAATTTCAGGCTATGGTCTATCGTAGTGTAAATGAAATATTTTATTGATTAAAGCATTCCTACGTTTCCGCAGTCAATCACCATTGAACTTTGGTCATAACCAAATAATGCCTTATTCCCATTACATTTTTCTCAATGACTCTCCAGTTTGTCGAGAATATGAAATAACCGATTTATTTCACAGGACGTGAGCCATCCTTAATGTAACTCAATATTATTTCATTTCTCCTCGTGTTCTAGGCTACCATCATTCCTTTGTGTCTTCAAGCAATATTATTTCCTATTGTTTTATTAAGAAGACTCATGATTATTGTTCTGTACAGAACGTATTCATGACAACCTTCTAAATTGAACAATGGCTTCAACTCATATACCAAGATCAATCATCTTTGGCATATCCTTCCTTATATAGCGTCATTACAGCGGAACATGCTTCCGTTGCAATACTCTGATATTCTGAAGGCAAGGTCCAATACCCCGGTCAAAGTTTCCATTATCTCCCATTGGATTCGTGTCGAGAGACTTTTCTCGTATTACCAATTAAGCAACACACAATTTGCTATTTGGGAGAATATGTAATTTCAATTGCTCGTAGTTTTATTACAAATAAATTCTTTCTTTTAAGAAACCTTATAACACCATCATTTATGGAGCTATCATGTCTCGTTTAGAATCAGGATGGTTTCCTATTCATGAAGTGGGTGTTTTAACTTAATGAATTAAACAACTTATTCGACAATAACTATAGTGCTAGGGGAAAGAACGTTTAGACCATACTACGGTTTAGTATGACTACGAATGGTTTAAGTAGTCTAGCACTTTCAACTTCCATCGTAGTTTGTGGTACAACTTCCACGAGTCTCCCATTATGTCAATATCAATACTTATCACTTCGGATCGTAGCGTCGTGATATGTATCCTTGTATTCTCACTTCTCACTGTGATTCCCGAATCTCAGTTTTATGATCTCAATTGAATACAACTTTCAATTAATCATATGAAGTCTTTAATGATAACTCACATGCCCATTCTACATCATTTATGTATAATGATTGGCACAAGTTCTACTTGCTAGAACCTTGTCATGATTATATTTATTGCAGAGGTTCATAGATCGTGTATCTAATCCATCTCATGCAATCAAGTTATGATTTTCATTCGATAATGAACTCACAAGTTAATAGATCATACATTTAATGAATTCATCCGTTATGAAGTCACCTCATGCAATCAAATCTTTGACTTGTTGTAATCAAGACAACTTTATCATTAAACATTGAATATTTCTTGACAATAATAGTAGTATTATAAATGCTTTCTATCATATCATAATCAAGACGTAATCAAAGTATAAGCACACTTTTATTCATAAAGATGGAACAACTGACTTGTCTCATTACATGAATAACTTTGTCTCGCGAGATGCAAGACATACAACTAAGTGTTCATACTATAATGATTACATAAGATTTATCTAATACTCTAAGTATCTCCTATGATAGATGTCTCGGTGGAATCCATGCTGGCCATCAACTGACTTGATGTCCATCAATCCTTGATTTCACCTCTTCCCGTCCATGCAACAGCAGGTCCTGTTTTCATAAAACAGAATAAGTATCAAATACTCATTTACTGCACTTGTTGTATAAGGGAGTAAACATTTATAAAGTACATCAAGTATATACCTTCTCCATCGACAACTTCTCCTTCAATGGGTTCAACCTCCAGGTACTGGAGTCTATCCATGAAGTCAGAGAACTCGAGGCATTCACCTCTGCCGACATAGCCATGGACATGGTCTGTATAGCTCGGTGGAAGCGAGTGTAACACCGTGTATATCGCAGACTCATGTGTGGTATCATAGTCAAAGTCATCTACGAGGCTCAGATGTATCTCATGCATCTTGGCCAAGTGTGCCTTCAGGCAAGAGCCTTCTTCCATCTTTGTAGAGAGAAACTCACTTTCTAACTCAAATCTGGCAACTCTAAACTGATGCAAGTTTGATGACTTCAGCTCATCGATCATATCGTATGTGTCCAAATCAGCATACTCCTCACGCAAATGTTGCGGAATGCTGGTTTCTATGATACCCTTGGCTATGGCATATGTCCTACGGCGATAATGATAATCAATCGCCGCTTGTGCATCCATGTCGTTTTCTGGAGGATTTCCCACGTGCCTTTTAGTTAAGAATGAAAGGTTGATTCTCTTGAGCACGGCTCTAAGGCGTAAGTACCAACTAACGAAGTTTGACCCATTTTCTTTAAGTCTTTCACCATGTAAGAAGGAAACCATTTCAAGGTACTGGGTATTATCCATTTTCTACAAACATAATTGCAAGGAACACAATTAAGACTAGTTCACAACAATGAGTTCATATAATCAAATTATATATGAGCTCGCACTAAAACATTTCATCCCTAAGAAGTTTTAGTGATTACATGATCCAGATTCACTGCCCGACCTCGAATATCACACGGCCGATGGGTCAGTTTCAAAGGTAGACAACAACTTGTGCGATCACATTATCTTATATGTACTGTGATTCATGCTCGATCTTTCAATCTCTAGTATTCCGAGGCCATATCTGCATATGCTAGGCTCGCCAAATTAACCTCCATGTTATATGCTGCTCAGCAAGGCCATATTTTCATATGCCAGGCTTGCCGAACCCAACCTCATGCGAACTCCATTGAATATGTAGGAAAACTCCGGTATGTACGGAGCATCAGGTCATATGGGAGAACCTTCCAGGTGGTGCACACTTCGGTAGAATACTTATGTTTGGCTTTGTTAAGGGATCATCTTATCACATGCTACCGTCGTGTATCCTATACTAGCAAGTTTTAAGATGTCTGGGCTATGGCAACACTAAGTCTACAGTGTCTCCATTTTAGTTTGTTTTATGATGATGATTACTACTTACTAGTAACACATAGCAAAGCTATCACTACATCAGAAACAAACAAACGATAGCCCCCACTTTGCAATACAAGTTTTAGATGGTCTAGTTGTATATTGCATGTTTTACGTGGCTGCTAGGGCTTTCATAGTTAAACAGGTTTTAACCTACGAGTCAACCACAACGTCAACCATACGATTGTCTCTATTACACCCCGCACGGGGCCCTCCGTTGCAAATGCCACATCCGCTAAAGTAGAGAGACAGACACCCCCCTAGCCACTTTATACGGTACAAGCCGCATGTCAAGCGTGGAACCAGTCTCGCGTAAGAGTACGCGTAAAGTCGGTCGGGGCCCGCTTCATCAAACAATGCCGCAGATGGGAACAAGTACACGTGGGAGGGTAACAATCATACAATCAACGCCCACATCCCCGATGTGTTCTATCCGTACAGTAATACTAAGCATAGACCTAGCTCATGATACCACTGTTGGGGTTCGCAGCAGAAAACACAAATTTTTCTAACTAGCGTTTCCTTAACCCAAGATCTAGCTAGCCGTATTACCGTAACGGACAGTAGTGCGGAAATAACATACCTCGGAGTGTAGTCCGTTGCGCGGGAAACGTTCCCGCAAATGTGGTTGATGTAGTCGATCAAGTTTCACAGCCCCCTGGCTGTGTTGAGCACCCGGATGGGTGTAGTGCCACACGTGCAGCACCTCGTAGTACTCGCACACGTACGAGACTCGATGACGACCTCCGTTCTCCGATCCAGTGGAGGGGGCGGAAGCAGACCTCCGGACGGAGCTTCGGCAGCACGACGGCCTCCGATTCTAGCAGAGAGGTCTCAATTACACTACAGGCTCACACTAGGGAGCCCACCGTGGAAGAGACCAGAGAGGGGAGGAGACCGGAGAAAACCGATCTCAATTCGGAGTTATATTTATTTTCTCACGAATTTCTGTGTATTAATTATGTGCACCCTGCCTGTCTTTATATAGGCTGGGGAAGGGAGTGAACCCACCTCCCCTAGCAATGTGGGACTAAACCCTTTGCTAGGGGGGAGTTGGCCGGCCAAGGGGGGAGAGGGGGCGCACCCCTCATGGGCCCTAGGGCCCATGGCGCCTCCCCCCCCCTTTTTCTTTTCCCTTTAATTCCTTAATGGGCCTTTTTCTCCACTAAGCCCATAGCACATATTAATTAGAAATAAAATGATTTTAATTATTAATTCAATTAATTAATAACTAAAACATATTATTCCATCTCCCGGTGCTCCGGAAACACTTCCGGCTCACTCCGAACTTGTTTCGGTTCAATACGGTACTCCTCCGATATTGTCTCCTTAATTCTCTGGTTGCTCCGATGGTTCCGAAAAGGTCTCCGATTTCATCGAGCCCTTAAGTGTGTTACCCTACGGTCCGAGAACACTTCAGTCATGACCGAGCAGAGGCAACAGTCAATGATCAACAGCGGGACCTGGATGCCCATAATGACCCCTGTGCATTTCGGATATCAATACCGATTGGACCTTACGCCGTATAGCATTCCCTTTGTCAGCGATACTGGATTGTTCCGAGATTCGATCAATGACATCCTATGTCTGGTTCAACCTCGTTCCGAACTAAATCCTTATACACTCGATCCCGTGATATTCATCCCCGTGACCTAGTCACACGCTGCGCAGCTTTATGGATGGAATCTCACCGAGTGGGCCCTGAGTATCTATCCATTATATGGATTGACAAATCCCTCTCTTGTAAACAATACTCCTCAACGTATCTCCACGGAATACCTAAGATACAACCGTTATGACCCGCATATTTCAGTCAGGTGGTGGGATGTAAGTCAAAGCATCCGGGAAGATAGTGATTATGCACGTACTCACGGTCAAAGGAACGGTCTACCACGTTCTGTAATTACAACACTGAACCTTCATAATATTTGATCATGCTGTAATGCTTTCTTTGGGTAATGTTCATCAAGTCACTTAACCAGTGAGGTGACCTCATAGTCAAGAGACTTAATTGTCCATGATCGCGAAACTACGATCATCATGTTGACCATGAACTAGTTATCGATGTAGAGGCTAACTAGGAACTCTGGGTGTTTCTATACCACACCTGCATCATTGTTTCACTGATGCAGTTCTACCACGGTATGAAACTGGTTATGAACTTGCTTAGATATATTGGAATAATCATATATTATTTGCCTCTAGAGCATATATCCAACAAGAGAAGGTCCATAAACTTGCCCCCCAATGGTAAGGACCATTCATAGTCTCAGAAGTCATCGGAGGTGGCGCCTACAGGCTGAAGAACCCGAAGACAGACGAGGACGTGGGCAACCCATGGAACATAGCAAACTTGCGACTATTCTATCCATAGTCCCCATCAGTCAGACATGACTGGAAACTCATGTAGCCGCTCGACCGCAATAAAATAAATGGTGCCCAAATACTGCCATCTCAAAGCACTCGGGGGCTTAAGCATAAAATCCCCCCGAGAGACGCTATCGCCTACGCGATCTTAACCACAGCACTCCGGGGCATAAGAATAAAATCCCCCCGAGAGACGCTATCGCCTACGCGATCTTAACCACAGCACTCGGGGGCCTAAGCATAAAATCCCCCCGAGAGACGCTATCGCCTACGCGATCTTTACCACAGCACTCGGGGGCTTAAGAATAAAATCCCCTCGAGAGACGCTATCACCACTCAAGCGATCTTAACAAAAAGCACTCGGGGGCTTAAGAATAAAATCCCCCCGAGAGACGCTATCGCCACTCAAGCGATCTTAACCAAAAGCACTCGGTGGCTTAAGAATAAAATCCCCCCCGAGAGACGCTATCGCCACTCAAGCGATCTTAAACACAAACACTCAGGGGCTGGAGCACAAAAACTCCCCCCGAAAGACGCTATCGTCGCTCACGCAATATCTACATCCAAGCACTGGGGGGCTCGAGCACCACCTCCTCCCGAAGACCGCTCGCGCAGTCTGAAGCTTAAAAAGCCCAAGCAAAAATACCCGGCCAGCCCCACCTGCTCGAAAGACATGGCCACAATCAGATGGAGCACCAAGTACTCTGAAGAAACTTTGGAGGAAGCACATGACACAGACTCATTTAGTCTTCATACGATCGCTAACGATCACCTAAAGACTCGGGGGCTACTCCCATCGGGAGCGCTGTCGCGCACCCGATAAAAGACAGAAATTAACGAAAGAACGGAAAGGGAAACAAATCTCAGCCTATGCTCGACCCTCCGACTCAAGCGTAGCCTCGGGGGATACTCCCATCGGGAGCGCTATCGCGCACCCGATACAATCCACAGTGCAAAGTTTGGACGGACTCGAGAACAACTCTCGATCGCAAAGGACTCAAACATAGCTCCCGGTTGCAAAGAACTCGAAGACAGCTCCTGATCGCCAAGAACCCGAACACAACTCTCGGTTGCAAAGAACTCGACGACAGTTCCTGATCGCCAAGGACTCGAACAGAGTTCTCGGCTGCAGAAGGCCCAATGATAAAATCCATTGCAAAGGCTCAAGCATAGTTTACATCATAAGGATCATTTTCAGTACAAAAAGGACTCAACTACATTTGGATAGAAGGCAGCTCCTATTACAAGAGGGAATCACCCAAAGAATTATGACTTCTACATATGCGCCCATGCTGGGACGATTGGCACTAAGACAGCAAGCATCATCACAGACAAAGGAGGAGTCAAAGCAGCAGGCTCATGATGTCAATGACATAACAAAATGTTAAACTCGACTTATTTGCAGAGAAGTTGAAGACGATGCTCCACCAGCTTCTTCTCCTGCTCCACCAGCTTCTTCTCCAGCTGCAGCTGCACGCCTTCTTCTTTGGATGCACAACCTCTTCCCCGAGTCGCCAGCGAAGATGAGGCCTCCTTCAGTTCTACAAGGTCGCTTGGCGCGCCTGCTTGATCGATGGCTTGACGTCGATGCCCTCTTCAGAGCTGATGGAGACGGCACCACCACATGAGGAGTCGCCAGAAGACGGAGCTATAGAATATGCAGGCGTAGGACTCCTCGACCTTGTGGAGCTGTCGCTGTTTGACTCCTGCCAGTGTGGATCCATGCTATTTCCGCTCGGATCGAACGCGCGGACAATGACAGTGCTTTCGCCGTCAAAACGACAGCTGAGCATATCGCCATCTCGCAGATTCAACCGCCGAGCAAACAAACTCCAACCAGAGCCAAGAAAAATCAAGCGGGAGTTATCAACCTCCAAGTCAACATAAGAAGGAGATCGACAAAACCCTTGAAGATGCAGAAGCAATCCATCCAAGCCACCTTCAGAGACAATGGCGGAAAAAGCAGAGGGAAGAAGAACGCGATTGTCACTCTGGACACGAACACGTAAAAGAAAGTCATAGCGCCAGAATCCCTCCTCCAAGGGAGAAGAGGAAGGCACTGGCGCCGTACCATGGCGACCACCACGGCATGAGCTTGGTGTACGGCCACCACGGCCACGACGAACACGGACACGGTCAACACCCCGCTTGGGAGCCATGAGAGGAACAAGAGAAGAAAGAAGAGGCAAAGCAGCAAACCGGATGGAGGTGAAACGCTGCGGAAGAGAAAGGCTTATTTATAGAACAAAAATCTCCCAGCACGGAGAAGCCGAGATGACAGCAGCAATTAATTCAAAGACCAAACGTCGCTGACGTCTCAGATTCCAAGACCAAGATGCTTTCCCACGGGACGCACTGTGCGTGAGACGCGTGAATTCACGCGCGTTTCCAACGCGCGTATCAGAAACTCAACCAGCGCCTGCCGCGCGCCACAACGGTCATCATTATGACCGGTCATGAAGACGTGACGGTTCACTGGCGAGGCATCCCTGACATCCATCAAACAGAGGCATCGTTATCCTGACAAGGGGCGAAGAAAACCAACAGACATCAAGGCTCAGAGATTCCATCTTTCAGATCTTTTTCCCGATGAAGAAAAACATCTTACTCCCATCGGGTGAGTACATCATAAGAGTCCCGGGTGCTCCCTCACCTAAAGGTCAGCAATGTGCTCGAGTGACCACTCGCACTCACGAGAGTCTCGGGTGCTCCCTCACCTAAAAGTCAGCAATGTGCTATCGGGACCCGGGGTTAGCGTATGCAAGCCTCGCTACAACACAATCATATGGAGAGCCGAGAACCGTACCCACTTGTCTAAGCAGACAAGGCCAAGCACAGAACGTTCTCGGAAAGCATCGAACGTGAGGGGCATCCAATCCAGGCCAGATGATCAACTGAAATGGGTCCTCATCGTCCGCACACAAGTCTAAATGATATGGGTGGTGAACTCCCATACTCATAGACAAGTCGCCTCAACCATACTATCGATTGTATTATAACCCTTACATAGACTTACTCCAGCCCGATCACTTAGTCGGGGTCTAGGGCGGGCTCGATCATACATCAAAGTGTGCACGAGACGGAGTCTCGTGCAATCGCATCGCGATGCCCCAAGCTGCGCACATCTAAGGGCCACTTTGTGTATAAAAGACCGCCAGCCAGATCACGACTAAGGTCTCGAAAACCCATAATAAGACATGCATGTTATAAACATACACGCAGCACACATGCCTTGTATGAACAGCAGGTATCATTGCAATTCTCTACAAAGTATATACTTTATTGATAACTCTTACAGAGTGCACACAGAGATCACAAGCATGTGATCCAACATTACAACAGACAAGCGGAAGCAAAGTAGGTCTGAGTACAGACAAGTTTATCAAATGGCTTAGAGAAGCCTTATCTAAAAACAAGCCCTCCACGAGGGAACCAGTCGTCTAACTGGGACTACACTAGCTTGGTCTTGGTCTGAGTCTTCATTCTTCGAGCTTCGGTTAGAAGTCACCATCGGGGTCGGTGGGTTCATCTAAAACATAGATTAAGCAAACGTGAGTACAAAATCGTACTCAGCAAGACTTACATAGGAGCTATACTACTCATGCATATGTATCAAGGTAAAGGGAGGTGGAGTTTCACTTGCAGAAGTGCCAGCTTTGACTTCGCTAGTCCTGAACTACGAGTACCAGACTTGAGGTAAGAAGCGTACACGAGTCCACTACATCTCTTCAACCAATTACACCACTATGGTTACTTCCTCGACTTCCCCACGAGAAGCACACCATAGCACTCACACTTATCTTGGTGTATTTTAGAAGTATCCAGTTCAAGTTGTCTAATAATCAAGCTAAGCTTTCCAAGCAGTCCATAACCGCGGACGCGGCTATTCGAATAGTTTTGTTAAACCTGCAGGGGTGTACCTGTACACACACGTGTCATCATTTACTGCCTTTTGCATGTCACCATTCAAGAGGTGACAACGAGGATGCCACCACAACACTTCGCCCACAGCTCCGTTCTAGTCCAGAGAGTCGCCTATCTGAGGGGGATCCGTATGGAAGTCCGGCCGAGGTTCCAGTACAGCCTCAAACGATGTGTGCAGGGTCCCAAGCCGGTCTTGAAAAGCCGTTCATCCACTTCACAGACCGTGCCACAGCCCTTCCAGAACTCCGAACTACTGCGACTCTTGGGGTTCGAACGGGGTGAGGTACTAGGATGAGAGGGGTCAGTGAGCCCAATGTGTGGTTGTACTCTTCTTCTTGGTTCACTACACAAGAACTCCTACACAGCCTCTCATCGTTCACCTTGTATTAGGGTAGATTCACCAACACATTTCACTTTCATCAACACCATGTTTATCATCATCCCGACTCACATCAAAAGCAACCTCATTGTACCACTAAGCATGCAATAAGCAGTAACAGTTGCAGGGCCACATGATATCAACCAACTCCTACATCTGCTAGGATTGTGGTTTGCTTATTACTGTGACAAGATGATAGGTCATGCAAAGGATATGGGTTCAACAATGCGGTAGAAACGTTATCATGGTGATCATCCTAAACAATGCATAAGAGAGACATGAGAGGGAAGTGGGATTTTATCGACATGATCAATGGGGGTTTTCTTGCCTTGCTGACGGGGTTCAGTCACGGGGTCTTCAACGAAGGGGGGTGGCCTCCGATTCCGGTTGCACGTCTATCAGCAACATGACAATCATAGGATCAACATAATGTACAATGCACAATCACATGAATAAAATTGTAATGGTGATGTTCATGGTACTGATGTGTTGAGCATTCCATTTAAAAGGAGTATATTGCATTTGAAATGCAAATTCAAACTCCATTTGATTTATTGATGAATTTCAAATGCATTTGAATGCATGAAAGTTCATTTGAAAATGTTGATCATGAAGTGAGGTGGTATAGTTGAAGTAATGTCTCTTCTGTGTGGATGAAACCATTCAAATTAAGTGTGTTGCAAAGTCAATTGCAAAATCACTCCAAATTTGAATTTGAAAAGGATCCATATGCATGTTTGCTACTGTTCACCCATTTTAAAATGGTCAAACACAGAAACAAGTTGCATATTCATAATCCTTGTATTTTTCTGATAATTTTAGACATATTATTTTCCCAATTTAGAGTTAAAATGAATTAGGTATTGAATTTCCAAGTTTAAAGCCTTTTCTGGAATTTTCTGGATTTCTTTTAATCTGTAAAAGGGTTTATTTCGTCATCACTGCATCAGCATGACATCAGTGGGGGGGCTGACAAGTGGGGTCAGGCTGTCAGTGGCTAGGGGGTTAACCCCGTTTTAATTAAAATAAAAAGGTCATTAGGGGGGCCAGGGCCCACCAGTCAGTGACCCAGGGGTCAACTAACAGGGGGATTAGCCCCTAAATAAGCTAGCCGGCCGGCGTTTAGCCGCCGGTGGCCTCTGGACGTAGAGGGGCCCGCTCCGGATGGCGGCTCCGGCCACGGGAGGCCACGCCAAGGGCACCGGAACGCGGCCCTTGCACGCGCGCATCCAATGGGGCGAACCAGCCGGCCAGAGGAGGCCGGAGGCCATGGCGGGGTCGAGCTCCCGCGGCGGCGCTGCTCGGGCTTCGCTGAGCTAGGCGACGCAGTACTTCTGGAGGAGAACGGGGAGGCTGGGAGGGAAGATGCCAAAACCCTCTGTTAGGTAATGTGCTAGGGTTAGCCAGTACTCTTGCATCATGTCAAATTTTCAAAAGAAATCCTTGAAATCAAAATCATAAGCAAAATGGGAGAAGGAACCCCCCAGATGAATTAATTCAAAAGGCCAGATAAAAATTTTCTCCAAAAATTCATGTTAGATTTTTGAAAAGTCTTGTAAATGAGAGTGATGTGGGACCCATCGCATGCTCATAGATTTTTCAAATATTCAAACAGTGCCTTGGAATTAATCAAATACCTCTATTTGATTTAAAATTCAAATCATTTGAATTTTAAAAATGTTCAAAATTTATGAGTGGCTAGTATATTGTTTTATGAGGCCACATAAAAATTATGAGCATTTATTAAAATGTTTAGCTATTTTATTTAGCTAAACAAAACAAAGGTCAGAAAAGAAAACAGACAAGAAAAAAAAGGACTTACCTCAAAGAGGCCCAACTGGTTCCCTAGCCGGCCCAGCCCACCTTCCCCTCCCCTGTCGTCTTCCTCAGGCGGCAAGCAGCTCGGTGGCCGGCATGCCACGGCCGCCACGCCACCTGCTTGCCTGGCGCCTCCCGAGCCCTCTAGACACGTCCTGGAGACGCCTCGCAGCCGCCCCAGTTCATTCCCCCCTCCTCTTCGTCTTCCCCTTCCTCCTGCGCCCAATTTCATCGCCGCCCGTGAGCAACCGTGGAGCACGCCACCGTCTTCACGCGGCCACCGACGACAAGGAGACGCACCGTCAAGTCCATCCGCTCCGCCGTCGTCTACAACTCCACCGTGCAGAAGGAATCGAAGCCAGACGCCCCCAAGAACTTGCTAGCTTCATCGTCTTCGTCGCCGGCCGCCGCGGATCGACTTGGAATTCCGGCAGCACCAGAGCCTCCCCGAGCAAGCCGCCGCTCCAGTTAGACTCAGGGTGAGCTAGGGATCAAAACCCCTCTTTTATCCCCCTCGATTGCTTCCTCTAGCCGGATCCGCCATGGGGACCCGAGCACCTCGCCGCCATGGTCGTCGCCCTCCTCGCTCCAGTGCCTGTCGTGAAGCTCCAGTGCACGCGTTTGACTCCTGCGTGTGCCAGCACTCGAACGCGCCACAAATCAGCCCGCTCCGTGCACTGCAGCGACAACTGCGATCCCGCCGCCGTTCTGTTGCCGCCGGAGACGTCGCCGCCGTCGATTCCGAGCTCCCCGTGACCCCATGTTGCTTCCAGACAACGCGGACGACGTTGCTGCACCCGTTGATGTCCTCCCCATAGCCTCCCGTGCCCAGGCCCATTCCGGCGAGTGCGCCGCCGTGCCCAGGCCGCCGGTAATGTAGCCAACCCCCCCCCCCCCCCCCCCCCCCCCGTTAATCACCCCTCTAATGACCCCCTGGGTCACTGACCAGTGGGCCCAGTGGCTTAATTAAGCCACTGGTTAAATTAACCAGTCGGGTTAATTAACCCAGTCACTGACAGGGTGACCCCACATGTCAGCCCCCCCCCCCCCTGACGCCAGCTTGACGTCAGCCTGATGCATTAATGAATTTCCAGAAAATCAAATTGAATTAAAGAATTCCAGAAATTCCAGAAAATACCCCAAACTTTGGAAATTCATAGAAAATTCATATTAACTCCAAATTGGACAAATAATATATGAAAAATGATCAGGAGAAAATTATCTTTCCAAATATGCAACTTTCAACTATGTTTGAGTTGATTTTAAAATTGGACCAGTAGCATATGTCATTTGGTTTATTTGAAATTAATTCAAATTCAAATCAAATGATCTTTCAACTTGGACCATGGAATTATGCTACAATTCAACCACACTTCAGAGGCATATCAAACACATTTACAAAAGGTTCAATATGATCAAACAATGTCACATGCAACTTGACTAAGTTGAATTCAAATGTGGAGTTTGAATTTGCAATTCAATTTGCAGTATACTCCATTTAAATGAAATTGCTTCACACATCAAAGCATATACATCAAGTTTCAACCTATCATCATGTGATTGTGCATTGTATTTACTTTGCTACTTTGCTTGTTGTTTGTCGAGTAGAGGTGGAACCGGAGCAGGAGGCTTCCCCCTTCGTTGAAGACCTAGAACCCGAACCTCGTCAGCAAGGCAAGCAAACCCCCATTGATCATGTCGATAAAATCCCACTTCCCTCTCATGTCTCTCTTATGCATTGTTTAGGATGATCACCATGCTACGTTTCTAACGCATAGATGAACCCATTCCTTTGCATGACCTATCATTTTGTCACAGTAGTAAGCAAACCACAATCCTAGCAAATGTAGGAGTTGGTTGATATCATGTGGCCCCTGCAAATGTTTATCGCTTATTGCATGCTTAGTATGATACCATGTTGTTACTGTGATGTGAGTCGGGATGGTAGTGATCATGTTGATGTTGGTAGAAAAGTGTTGGTGAATCGACCCTAATACAAGGTGAACGATGAGAGGCTGTGTAGGAGTACACGGTTGGTTGTCTCGTTGAACACCGCCCTAAGTCCAAGTTCTTGTGTGGTGATCCAAGATGAAGAGTACAACCACACATTGGGCTCACTGACCCCTCTCAACTTACTAACTCATCCCTTTCGATGTCCAGATGTCGCAATAGTTCGGAGTTCTGGTAGGCTTGTGGCCTGGCTGCTAAGTGAGAGAACGGCTCATCCGAGACTGGCTTATGCACCACGCACACATCACTTGGGTCCATTTCGGTAAACCGGCCGGGTTCACGATAGTGGTAACCAACCCAAGTAGTCGGCTTTCTCAGACTAGATCGGCTATGAGGTAACAGTTGTGGTGAGCATCCTCGCCGGCACCCCTTGAATGGTGTCGAGTACAAAGGCGGTAAATGATGATCATGTGTGTGTAGCGGTACACCCCTGCAGGGTTAACAAAACTATTCGAATAGCCGCATCCGCGGTTATGGACTGCTTGGAAAGCTTAGCTTGATTATTAGATAACTTGAACTCGATACTTCTAAAAACACACCAAGATAAGTGTGAGTGCTATGGCGTGCTTTCTCGTGGGGAAGTCGAGGAAGGCACCATAGTGGTGTAATTGGTTGGAGAAAGTAGTGGACTCGTGTACGCTTCTTACCTCAAAGTCTGGTATTCGTAGTTCAGGATTAGCCAAGTCAAAGCTGGAAATTCTGCAAGTGAACCCCACCTCCCTTTACCTTGATACATGTGCATGAGTAGTATAGCTCCTATGTAAGTCTTGCTGAGTACGACTTTGTACTCACGTTTGCTTAATCTATGTTTTAGATGAGACCACTGACCCCGAAGGTGGCTTCTTCATCGAGCTGAACGACTGAAGACCAACTAATCTAGTCCCAGTCAGACGACTGGTTTCCTCGTGGAGGGCTTGTGTTTAAATAAGGCTTCTTAAGCCATTTGTTAAACTTGTCTGTACTCAGACATAATTTGCTTCCGTCTGTGTTGTAATGGTGCATCACATGTTTGTGATCTGTGGGTGCACTCTATAAGAGTTATCAATAAAAATGTATACTTTGTAGAGAATTGCAATGTTACCTGCTGTTCATACAAGGCATGTGTGCTGCGTGTATGTTTATATCATGCATGTCTTTGTATGGGTTTTCGAGACCTTAGTTGTGTTCTGGCTGGCGGTCTTTCATACACCAAGTGGCCCTTAGATGTGCGCAGCTTGGGGCATCGCGATGCGATTGTTCGAGACTCCGTCTCGTGCACACTTTGTGGTATGATCGAGCCCGCCCTAGACCCCGACTAAGTGATCGGGCTGGAGTAAGTCTATGTAAGAGCTATGAGATAGTTGATAGTATGGTTGAGGCGACTTGTCTTTGAATATGGGAGTTCACCACCCATATCATTAGACTTGTGTGCGGACCATGAGAACCCATCTCAGTTGATCATCCGTCCTGGATGGGACGCCCCTCACGTACGATGCTTTCCGAGAACGTTCTGTGCTTGGCCTTGTCTTCTTAGACAAGTGGGTACGGTTCTCGGCTCTCCATATTACTATGTCTTAGCTTTACTTGCATACGCTAACCCCGGGTCCCGACAGAAGAAGAGCTCACCAGGAGCAGGTCTGGGTGGTCGGGGAGCTCGGGGAGGCGCCGGAGGCTGCGAATTCGGAGGAGGTAGCCACGGCGGCCGGCGGCGAGTCCATGAAGGGGGCGGCGTCATCGGGGCCTCCTCGGCGCAATTGAGCGACCACGGTGACGAAGACAGCGAGGGAGAACGTCCTGGAAAACTTGGCGGAGCTCGAGGGGGTTAGTGGCCACGCCGGCGCACGTCGGCGGGCTCGGGGGCGCTCGGGTCTTCGCGGGGAGCTCGCCGGGGAGAGAGGGGAATGGGTCCAGGGGAGGGGGAAGTGGAAGGGGAGAGCACGGGGCGTCCACGGCGCCGCTAAAGAGGTGGGCAGAAGCCAGGCAGCTGCCTGGCAGCCATGCGATGGCCGGCGACGAGCTGCCTTCCTGGCTGGCCTGGGAGGAAGAAGACCCTGCCCTTTTGGGCTGGGCCTCCTCTGCTTGGCCAGGTGGGCCAGGTAAGTGGCTTCGGCCTTTTCTGTTTCTTTTTCTCTTTTCTGCTTTCTGTTTTATTTGTCTTGCTCTGAAAAATATCAAAGCATTTTCAAAAACCCCCAAATATTTATCTTGGACATATGTGACATAGTACTAGTCACTCCCAAGTTTTGAGGATTTTTGGAATTCAAATTATTTGAATCCAATTCAAATAGCATTTAAATTTAATTTCCAAGCATCTGTTTGAATATTTGTAAAATCCATGAGCATGGGTTTGACTCCAAATCATTTTTAAAATGATCATACTCATTTATAGGACTTTTCAAAAAAAATTGGAGGAATTTTGGAAAAAAACTTTTTATCTGGCCTTTTATTTAAAAATTCTTTTTGAGGCTTTTCCAAATCCCTAATTATTAAACCAAGGAATTTAAACATGATGCAATTATTTTAGTAATAAAAGCACAGACCAAAACTAGGGTTGTGACAACTCGCCCCCACTCAAAAGAATCTCGTCCCGAGATTCAGAAGTCTGTGGGAGGAAGGAGGGGTATTCGGCACTGAGACGGTCTTCTCTTTCTCACGTGGCTTCTCTCTCAGAGTGGTGTGACCACTGAACTTTCAGAAACTTGATCTTCTTTTGACGAGTGACACGCTCTGCGGAATCAAGAATACGGATGGGGTATTCTCGATAAGAAAGGTCATCTTGGAGATCAAGCGTTTCATGGTCGACTTCGCAGATGGGGTCCTTGAAGCAACACCTGAGTTGTGACACATGGAATACAGCATGTACTCGGGAAAGGTGCGGGGGTAGTTCAAGTTGGTAGGCAACTTCTCCACGTTTAGCAAGAATGCGGAAAGGTCCGATGTAACGTGGGGCCAACTTGCCTTTGATACCGAATCTTTGGGTTCCCTTCAGAGGAGTAACCCGAAGGTAAGCCTTCTCATCCAGATTGTAGCTTTCTTGCCTATGACGACGATCATAGTAGCTTTTCTGACGAGACTGGGCTGCTTTCAATTGATCCCGAACAATGCGAACTTGCTCTTCTGCTTCCTTGATCATGTCCGGTCCAAAGAATTGTCTTTCACCGGTTTCTGACCAGTTTAGTGGTGTTCGACATCGTCGTCCATAAAGGAGTTCAAAAGGAGCCATGTTCAGACTAGATTGAAAACTATTGTTATAAGCAAATTCAGCGAATGGAAGAGACTTCTCCCAATTCTTTCCGAATGAGATAACACAAGATCTGAGCATGTCTTCAAGAATTTGGTTAACCCTTTCGACTTGACCGCTAGACTGAGGATGGAAAGCCGTACTAAAGGAGAGATGAGTTCCCATAGCATTCTGAAATCTTCCCCAAAATCTAGAGGTGAAAAGGCTACCACGATCAGAATTGATTTCCAAAGGAACACCGTGAAGGGATACAATCCTAGAGACATACAAGTCTGCTAACTGGCTAGAAGTTATAGACTCGCGAACTGGAAGGAAGTGTGCAACTTTGGAAAGCCTATCTATGACAACGAAGATGGCATCTTTTCCTTTCTGGGTTTTTGGAAAGCCGGTGATGAAGTCCATACCGACTTTTTCCCATTTCCAGTCTGGAATAGGCAAAGGTTGAAGAGTGCCAGCAGGTCTTTGATGCTCGGCCTTAATGCGACGACAAACATCACATTTGGCAATGAACTTAGCAATTTCTCTCTTCATCCTAGTCCACCAAAATCTCTGGCGTAGGTATCGGTACATCTTTGTGCTACCAGGATGAATTGAGAGGGGAGTGTCATGAGCTTCTTTGAGGATTAGCCTCCTAAGATTGTGTTTTCGTGGTACAACCAATCGAGTGCCAAAGAAAACAACACCTTGATCATTTATGGAGAAACATTTAGCAACTCCGCTAGCAATGTTCTTCTTGATCTCTCGAATACCACTATCACGTTTCTGGGCGGCTATAATTTTATCCTCAAGGGTTGGTTTTGCGACCAAGGTAGAAAGATAGCCATGAGGAACAATCTCGAGATTGAGCTTTCGAAATTCCTCATGAAGAAGTGGTTGATACTGTTGTAACATGAGGTTGTTACAATACGACTTACGACTTAGTGCCTCAGCCATGACATTGGCTTAGCCTGGGGTGTAAGAAATTCCTAAGCCATAATCTTTTATCAACTCTATCCAGCGTCTTTTCCTGAGATTAAGATCTGGCTGGGTGAAAATGTATTTGAGGCTTTGGTGGTCGGAATAGATCTCGCAACGATTACCAAGGAGGTAATGTCGCCAAGTTGTTAGGGCATGAACTACGGCAGCGAGTTCAAGGTCATGGGTAGGATAGTTCTCTTCATGTGGCCGCAACAGGCGTGAAGCATAAGCTACCACATGTCTATCTTGCATAAGTATGCATCCTAACCCTTGCCGTGAGGCGTCACAAAAGATCTCAAAATCCTTTTTGGTGTCTGGAGGTGCAAGTACGGGTGCAGAAGTCAATCTTCTTTTTAGCTCTTGAAAGCTTTCCTCGCACTTGGAAGTCCATAGGAATTTCTTATCTTTCTTGAGGAGTTCAGTTAGAGGCTTTGCAACTTTAGAAAAGTTCCCGACGAAGCGGTGGCAATAGCTGGCTAGGCCAAGAAAACTCCTAATTGCTTAACCGATTCAGGTGGAGTCCAATCAAGGACGGCCTGAACTCTCTCGGGATTCGCAGCAATGCCTTTTGCAGAAATCACGTGGCCTAAGTAGGTCACTTCAGTTAGCCAAAATTCACACTTGGAGAATTTAGCATACAGGCGATGCTCTCTAAGTTTCATCAATACCAGCCTTAGGTGTTCAGCATGTTCTTCTTCGTTCTTCGAGTAGATGAGAATATCATCGATATAAACCACAACAAATTTATCTAAGTACTCCATGAAGATCAAATTCATCATGCGTGAAAAAGTGGTGGGGGCAATGGTTAAACCAAAGTACATGACGGTGTACTCGTAAAGACCATAACGAGTAGTAAAAGCCGTTTTTGGAATGTCCTCGTTTCGGATTTTGATTTGATGATACCCTAATCTCAAATCCATCTTGGAGAAGACAGAGGATCCTGCAAGTTGATCATAAAGATCATTGATCCTGGGCAGTGGGTACTTGTTCTTTATCGTTGCTAGATTTAGCGGGCGATAGTCTATGCACATCCTTTCTGTTCCATCTTTCTTCGTTACGAACAGAACGGGGCAACCCCATGGCGATGAGCTAGGGCGGATGAAGCCTTTTTCCAACAAAGCTTCCAGTTGGGTTTTAAGCTCAGCTAACTCACGTGGGGCCATTTTGTATGGGCGTCTGGAAATTTGTGCGGTTCCTGGGGCAAGATCCACTATGAACTCTACACATCTGCCGGGTGGCATTCCCGGCAGCTCTTCAGGAAAGACATCCGGGAAGTCACGAACCACCGGAACATCTTCAAGGTTGGGAAGGGGAAGCACATTCAAAGAATGCACCTGGGTTCTTGTTCTTGGTGAGGAGTAAACTATTGTCTGGCCTGAAGGATGTGTAAGTCTAACTGACTTGGCTTTAGAAATCAAGAAAAGCATGTTGTCTTGATAACCAATCCATACCAAGGATGACATCAATGTCTGAAGACTTGAGGGCTATGAGTGAAGCAAGGAATACTAAACTCTCAATTGCAATTTGATTACCATGGCTTACTCTATTAGTTTGCCACTTGGAACCAGGAGTTTGAATGATCATAGGGGTGAACATTTCTTCAAAGGATACATCATGCCGAAGTGCATAACTCTCCGACATGAATGAGTGAGATGCTCCTGGGTCAAAAAGAATAGAAGTGGGAACAAAATTGACTGGGAGCGTACCAAGAATGACGTCAGAAGTACTATCAGTTTCCTCAACAGAGATTTGGTTCACACGTCCAAGATTTGTGGAAGTGAAAGGCTTGGTGGTGGGAACCTTCGGGGGTGGTTTGGCACGAACATTGGGGTTTCCTTTGGCATGGGGTGGAGCATTCTGACTGACGGGGCACTCACGAGAATAGTGACTAGGCTGGCCACATCTAAAGCAGGCTCCAAAGATAGTGTGGGGAGCTAGGTTGTTTGGTGGAGCTGGTGGACGAGGCGGCACAAGGGATGGCCTCGGTGGGTTGTTTTGGGGAAACAAACTGTTAGGAATCGAGATCATACGCTTCTGAGGGCGTGAACTAGAAGAAGGGGTAAGCTCAAGAGCATGTTTGCGAGACTTCTCAAAAACTTCATTGCCATGCTCAGCTCTGAAGGATCTGTTGACTAAATCCTCAAGGTGGCAAACTCAAGGAGGTTGAGATCATGACGAAGGATGGGGCTAAGTCCCTTGCGGAACCTTGCCTTCTTTCTGGCATGGGTGGTGATCTCATCTTGGGCATAACGAGCAAGACGGTTGAATTCCCTCACATACTCATGAATGGACATCTCTCCTTGATTTAGATTGCAGAGCTCTTCCTTCTTGCGCTCCATCAACTCATCTAGAAGGTGGTACCCTCGAAAGGCATCACGGAACTCCTGCCAAGTCACTAGGTGACCATCAGGCTGCATCGCAACATAGTTCTCCCACCATTCAGCAGCATCACCTTCCAGAAAGTATGCCTCGAATATAACTCGGTCATCGGGAGCAACATGTGCAGTATCAAGCTTACGCTCGATGGAACGGAGCCAATCATCAGCTTCAAGGGGCTCAGAAGAACATCGGAATACCGGTAGCTTGAGGAAGATGAAGTCCTGAATGCTGACCACCACATTGCAATGACGTGAAGTATTCTGCTCGATGAGCTCCAGAAGGCGTGTCTGATCACGTCTATTCCACTCAGCTTCCATCATGATTTCCGCCGCAGAAGGCGGGGGTGGAAGTTCATCATCATCTCGATTTCGATCACGGTCTCGATTCCGAAGAACAACACTACGAGTTCTACCTGACATCCTGTGTGATAAAAATCAACAATCAGAACAAGTTGTACGATGGAGGCAAGGATAAAAGGATATGATTTCAGAAGGAGAAGACTATAATGCAAAGGCAATGATTCAAAGACACACGGAACAAATCCGGCAGCATAACAGTTACACCGGGATGGAAAATGAAACAAACTCGAAGAAATTGGACAAAACTTCTTCACGGAACTCAAAACACGAAGACTCTGGACAACCACAACCATCCTACGGCTATAAGAAGGCAATCAACGAGATGTTCTAGTAAGACAGAGGTGAGCCTAGTCCTATCTTCCCGTAGAATAAGATGAGGGTGACTCAGAACTCAGAACGATGAGGATAAGGAGAAAAATAAGCCTTACGTTGTTCCCTTATATACCCAGAGTAACTATATAACTATAGAAGGCTAGACTCGACTTCGGCCAAGGCTGATAATCCTACAGTCAGTCCTGCTCTGATACCAAGTCTGTCGGGACCCGGGGTTAGCATATGCAAGCCTCGCTACAACACAATCATATGGAGAGCCGAGAACCGTACCCACTTGTCTAAGCAGACAAGGCCAAGCACAGAACGTTCTCGGAAAACATCGAACGTGAGGGGCATCCAATCCCGGCCGGATGATCAACTGAAAAGGGTGCTCATCGTCCGCACACAAGTCTAAATGATATGGGTGGTGAACTCCCATAGTCATAGACAAGTCGCCTCAACCATACTATCGATTGTATTATAACCCTTACATAGACTTACTCCAGCCCGATCACTTAGTCAGGGTCTAGCGCGGGCTCGATCATACATCAAAGTTTTCACGAGACGGAGTCTCGAGCAATCGCATCGCGATGCCCCAAGCTGTGCACATCTAAGGGCCACTTGGTGTATAAAAGACCGCCAGCCAGATCACAACTAAGGTCTCGAAAACCCATACTAAGACATGCATGTTATAAACATACACGCAGCACACATGCCTTGTATGAACAGCAGGTATCATTGCAATTCTCTACAAAGTAAATACTTTATTGATAACTCTTACAGAGTGCACACAGAGATCACAAGCATGTGATCCAACATTACAACAGACAAGCGGAAGAAAAGTAGGTATGAGTACAGACAAGTTTAACAAATGGCTTAGAGAAGCCTTATCTAAAAACAAGCCCTCCACGAGGGAACCAGTCGTCTGACTGGGACTACACTAGCTTGGTCTTGGTCTGAGTCTTCATTCTTCGAGCTTCGGTTAGAAGTCACCATCGGGGTCGGTGGGTTCATCTAAAACATAGATTAAGCAAACGTGAGTACAAAATCGTACTCAGCAAGACTTACATAGGAGCTATATTACTCATTCATATGTATCAAGGTAAAGGGAGGTGGGGTTTCACTTGCAGAAGTGCCAGCCTTGACTTGGCTAGTCCTGAACTACGAGTACCAGACTTGATGTAAGAAGCGTACACGAGTCCACTACATCTCTTCGACAAATTACACCACTATGGTTACTTCCTCGACTTCCCCACGAGAAGCACACCATAGCACTCACACTTATCTTGGTGTATTTTAGAAGTATCCAGTTCAAGTTGTCTAATAATCAAGCTAAGCTTTCCAAGCAGTCCATAACCGCGGAGGCGGCTATTCGAATAGTTTTGTTAACCCTGCAGGGGTGTACCGCTACACACACGTGTCATCATTTACCGCCTTTTGCATGTCATCGTTCAAGAGGTGACAGCGAGGATGCCACCACAACACTTTGCCCACAGCTCCGTTCTAGTCCAGAGAGTCGCCTATCTGAGGGGATCCGTATGGAAGTCCGGCCGAAGTTCCAGTACAGCCTGAAACGATGTGTGCAGGGTCCCAAGCCGGTCTTAAAAAGCTGTTCATCCACTTCGCAGACCGTGCCACAGCCCTACCAGAACTCCGAACTACTGCGACTCTTGGGGTTCGAACGGGGTGAGGTACTAGGATGAGAGGGGTCAGTGAGCTCAATGTGTGGTTGTACTCTTCTTCTTGGATCACTACACAAGAACTCGGACTTAAGGCGGTGTTCAACGAGACAACCCACTGTTTACTCCTACACAGCCTCTCATCGTTCACCTTGTATTAGGGTAGATTCTCCAACACATTTCACTTTCATCAACACCATGTTTATCATCATCCCGACTCACATCAAAAGCAACCTCATTGTACCACTAAGCATGCAATAAGCAGTAACAGTTGCAGGGGCCACATGATATCAACCAACTCCTACATCTGCTAGGATTGTGGTTTGCTTACTACTGTGACAAGATGATAGGTCATGCAAAGGATATGGGTTCAACTATGCGGTAGAAACGTTATCATGGTGATCATCCTAAACAATGCATAAGCCAGACATGAGAGGGAAGTGGAATTTTATCGACATGATCAATGGGGGTTTGCTTGCCTTGCTGACGGGGTTCAGTCACGGGGTCTTCAACGAAGGGGGGTGGCCTCCGATTCCGGTTGCATGTCTATCAGCAACATGACAATCATAGGATCAACATAATGTACAATGCACAATCACATGAATAATATTGTAATGGTGATGTTCATGGTACTGATGTGTTGAGCATTCCATTTAAAAGGAGTATATTGCATTTGAAATGCAAATTCAAACTCCATTTGATTTATCGATGAATTTCAAATGCATTTGAATGCATGAAAGTTCATTTGAAAATATTGATCATGAAGTGAGGTGGTATAGTTGAAGTAATGTCTCTGATGTGTGGATGAAACCATTCAAATTAAGTGTGTTGCAAAGTCAATTACAAAATCACTCCAAATTTGAATTTGAAAAGGATCCATATGCATGTTTTCTACTGTTCACCCATTTTAAAATGGTCAAAAACATAAACAAATTGCATATTCATAATCCTTGTATTTTTCTGATAATTTTAGACATATTATTTGCCCAATTTGGAGTTAAAATGAATTAGTTATTGAATTTCCAAGTTTAAAGCCTTTTCTGGAATTTTCTGGATTTCCTTTAATCTGTAAAAGGGTTTATTTCGTCATCACTGCATCAGCATGACATCAGTGGGGGGGGCTGACAGGTGGGGTCAGGCTGTCAGTGACTAGGGGGTTAACCCTGTTTTAATTAAAATAAAAAGGTCATTAGGGGGGGCCAGGGCCCAACAGTCAGTGACCCAGGGGTCAACTAACAGGGGGATTAGCCCCTAAATAAGCTAGCCGGCCGGCGTTTAGCCGCCGGTGGCCTCTGGACGCGGCGGCGCCCGCTCCGGATGGCGGCTCCGGCCACGGGAGGCCACGCCAAGGGCACCGGAACGCGGCCCTTGCACGCACGCATCCAATGGGGCGAACCAGCCGGCCAGAGGAGGCCGGAGGGCATGGCGGGGTCGAGCTCCCGCGGCGGCGCTGCTCGGGCTTCACTGAGCTAGGCAACGGAGTACTTCTGGAGGAGAACGGGGAGGCTGGGAGGGAGAAGAGCTCACCAGGAGCAGGTCTGGGAGGTCGGGGATCTCGGGGAGGCGCCGGAGGCGGCAAATTCGTTGGAGGTAGCCACGGAGGCCGGCGGCGAGTCGATGAAGGGGGCGGTGTCCTCAGGGCCTCCTCGGCACAATTTAGCGGCCACGGTGATGAAGACGGCGAGGGAGAACGTCCTGGACAACTTGGCGGAGCTCGCGGGGGTCAGTGGCCATGCCGGCGCACGTCGGCGGGCTCGGGGGCGCTCGGGTCTTCGCGGGGAGCTCGCCGGGGAGAGAGGGGAAAGGGTCCAGGGGAGGGGGAAGTGGAAGGGGAGAGCACGGGGCGTCCACGACACCGCTAAAGAGGTGGGCAGCAGCCAGGCAGCTGCCTGGCAGCCATGCGATGGCCGGCGGCGAGCTGCCTGCCTGCCTGGCCTGGGAGGAAGACGACCCTGCCCTCTTGGGCTGGGCCTCCTCTGCTGGGCCAGGTGGGCCAGGTAAGAGGCATCGGCCTTTTCTGTTTCTTTTTCTCTTTTCTGCTTTCTGTTTTATTTGTCTTGCTCTGAAAAATATCAAAGCATTTTTAAAAACCCCCAAATATTTATCTTGGACATATGTGACATAGTACTAGTCACTCCCAAGTTTTGAAGATTTTTGGAATTCAAATTATTTGAATCCAATTCGAATAGCATTTAAATTTAATTTCCAAGCCTCTGTTTGAATATTTGAAAAATCCATGAGCATGGGTTTGACTCCAAATCATTTTTAAAATCATCATACTCATTTATAGGACTTTTCAAAAAAAATTGGAGGAATTTTGGAAAAAAACTTTTTATCTGGCCTTTTATTTAAAAATTCTTTTTGAGGCTTTTCCAAATCCCCAATTATTAAACCAAGGAATTTAAACATGATGCAATTATTTTAGTAATAGAAGCACATACCAAAACTAGGGTTGTGACATGTGCTCGAGTGACCACTCGCACTCACGAGAGTCTCGGGTGCTCAACCCGACACAACACAAGCATGCATTCGCCAAGATCATACGGCGCTAAGAGTCCCAGGTGCTCCCTCACCTCAAAAGCCGAAAGGGCGTTCTAGTGACTTCTCGCAAAGAATCCCTCGCCCGAGCACTCGAAACAAGCTCCACGGGTGAATGAGTGAACAGCTCGCTTGATGTTTTGTTCCAAGCGGGTGCAATGCTATAAGGCTCCTCGCCTCAAAAACACACATTCCTGGAACACGATACACTATGCCCAGATGCCACGCAAGATTAGCGTGTAGGTAAGACCCCGCTGCGAAGTTTGGCTAGGCTCGGACTTGCCGAAGAGCGATTTGACTCCCAACCTTTTCCATGCGTTGCGCATGATAGAAAAAGTCGGGCGGACGCGCCTTAGGCTACGCACATTACTGGCGGCATATGAACACCGTAAGGCCTGAAGCGGCAGGACTTTTGCTCGACACCAGTGTTCCAAGCTCACGTCGAGGGACGTGGGTTTGATTGGGCTACTGTGGTATTTTCCCTAGTGCAATTCACCAAGGCTCGACCAGTCGACTCCTTGGGACCTTTCAGCTTAGCATCCCTCGAAACAGGTTTTGTCATGTCCACCAAACTGCCAGCGACCCGCGGATGTACCGCGCATACCAATAACCGACAAATGAATGTACTCGAGTCCCTGCGCGACTCATCGAGTCCCCCAGGCACTCGGGGGCTACTGACGAGGGGGTGACCCCACGACTCCTACGGATAAGCCTACCTGGTGTCCACGAAGACAGAAGGCCCATGAAGATACGGCCTCGGCCCGCTAATTGACACCGACGTAGGAGTCTACGACTCACAAGGAAGGTGCGAGAACCTGCCGTATGGAGGAAGCTAGGGTTAGGAAAGCTTACATGTAAACGTAGATGAACTCCCCGAGACCTGGCCCAATATATAAGGGCTAGGAGGGGCGACAAAAAGGACAACCAATATCACCTGTAACCCTAGCCTTGAGCGCTCCAGCCTTGGCATCCCCTGTAATCGCATCTCCCCCCATCAATAATATCGAGCAGGAGCGTGCCTTCTTGTTTGCCGACGAGCTATCGTCCAACCTTTGCCTCTCATGACTAACCCAGGGTCCCTGACCATGAGATTTACCGGGGTTGATCCCCGTCACCACCCTAGCCGAAGCTCGCCGCCGGCGATCCCGCACGGGTTAGACCACGGGATGAACCCCCCCCCCCAACCCTCACTGACCGCTGGGGGCCACCCCCATTAGATTAATTAACTTCTAATGTTTAAATTAAAGATTAAACACCCCCCTAACCCCCCCCATTTAAATAAACAGAAACCCCCTAGCCTATGACTAGTGGGGCCCAACCCCCCTAATTGCCAGTTAAAATAGATACAAGAAATAAAATCCCAATGTGTGTATGACAGTGGGCCCCAGGCCATTAGTTCGTTTACTGGATTAATTAACTTGCTTAATAAATCATGTGACTATGACATGTGGACCCCACTGATTTTGTTTAATTAAATAAAATGAATTAATGTCTCTACCTATGACATGTGGGCCCTCTGCTCTTTTAAAATAAATAAAATTGATTTAATTAGCCATTGTCTATGACATGTGGGTCAACCCTGTCAGTGTACTGTTGTGGATAAGGTTGTGGATAATGTTGGATTTAATATTAAAAGAAATTCCAGAAAATAATTAAAAATTGGTTTAAAACTTTGAAATTCAATATCTTTTAAACCGTAGCTCCAATGGAAAAACTTTATACATGAAAGTTGATCAGAAAAATACCACAAAAACGAATACGCTACCCATATCCCCAAAACACCCCTCTAACATACCGCACACAGGACATTCCCCTCCGATTACACTGTCCGGTAATTACCCGGTACCGATAAAACTGTCCGGATGAAATTGTTCTGAACATGAAAGTTGTTCTGAATGGATCAACGAACACGGATACACTATCCACATGTCTGTCAGATTTCTCTAACACTGCAGACATGGAACCTTCCCCTCCGGATCATCTGTCCGGTAATCAACCGGTACCGATGAGTCATCCCCGGATAAATTCCCGCTCCGCCTTAAATGCTTAACACTTTGTTAGAACATCGTGTACAATTCAATTGCCATGTATTGCTTTTGTATTGACATTATTGTCGTGTATTAATTGTTTCTCCCCCCTTTATTCTCCGGTAGACCTCGACACTGTCGCCGACAACACCGTTGCCGAGTACGACTACTTCGTCGACGACCGTACCCCTACCGTCGAGCTTCCAGGCAAGAGAGCCATTTTCTTTGCCAGATTTCATCCTATCTTTCCGGACATTTCTTGCACTAGGCATATGCTGCTGCTGCTACGTTACAATCCTATTTAATTGCATAACCTGTTTTTGTCGCCCCTTGATGTACATTTCCTTGTCCTATGCTGCCTTATAAATATATATAATATTCAGCAGTGAACCCTGCGCATTGTTAGCTAGGTTTAGAATAGCGGGCCGTGATCACTCTGGTGAGTGAACGCAGATTACAAATATTATAACTGCAACAGGTACGGATCAATGCAGACGCCCCAGGGAACCTACAACGGCGAGACTCTGCCGAGTCGCTTCGAGTTTGACCTACGAGTGGACGGACTCGTATTTTACTCTCGTCGGCTCAGTAGCGTAGCATGACTGGGATGATACGAGGGTATTCCTCTTTAGTTCATTTCGTTGGTGTCTCGGCACCACCGGGGTGATACGAGAATATTCCTCTTTAGTTCATTCCGCTGGTGTCTCTGTCGAACCTCTTCAAGTTTACCATCGAGGGTGATTCCACCTGGTTTCACTTGATGGTAGGCACTCGAATCAACTGGTGTCCTTACAGCTAAGGAGTCGGGTGTATTCCACCGGTGTGCGGTGGGCCTGGTACTGTTCGTGGCCGAGAGGTATCCTGTTGTACGAAAGTCGAGCTCTTCAAACAGCAAGCACGAGACAAGGTAAGGAGAGGTTCACCTTGTTGGTAACCGCACGAGTTGGTGGGACGTCCGGGCAGGCACCGACGTTGCTGGAGGTCCTGGCTGCTGTCGTTGTCCGTGACTCATTCAATAAGGGGCAACGATAACGGTTGTCCCGACAGATAATAATAAAATGCTTAACGGTTCAGGTGGATGAATTGAGTAGTCTTTTGGCTTGTACGCACTACCTATACGTGAGATATATGAGTTATGGGCTCCTCTGTGACGTAGCATCGTTCGAAAGCTCTCAAAGACTCCCAGTTCAGCATTGTGGCAGGGACGGATCGCGCTACGGCGCCGGAATTCACCCTCCTCACAACGACCCGGAGAGCGAGGGGTGATAGGCCCATGACCCCCTTGCCCTTAGGACTGTAGACCAGTGGGGACCTCTCTGATGAGTCGTAGGATGGTCTGTGTTGTGTCGGATAGCCTCGGTGGGGTGTTCCCTAACAAGGTGTACGCCACCCTGGAGACTCGAGCATGTAGTATGACACCAGTGCACCCCTGCAGGGAGTTTGATCTATTCGAATAGCCGTGTCCATGGTAACAGGACGCTTTATGCTGAAGCCAGAGCCTACTACTACAAACTATTACTATTAAACTGTTGGTTATGGTTTCTCTTCCTCGCAAGGAAGTAGAGGAGGGGATCTCGGAGGCATTGATTATTTTTATTGATTACAACTTATTATTATACAATGCTGCAGCAACTTCTGTTGCATTGTTACTTTCATTACTGTTATATTAATCTGTTGGCTGATCCTTAGCTCATGCTTCAAGACTCGTCAGAAGATGCTAGTCTTTGATAGGCCTAGCTTCTCATCCTTATTCTGATTTCTACCAAGCAGTCCACTATATACAGCCTCCCCTTACCATTTGATACAAATGCATAATGCTTAGTGGCGGCCGTAAGACTCGCGGGTATGCTAGATACTCACCCTTGCTTTATTTCCCGCTTTTTGTTTTGCCTGATCGGCCGATGTAGTCGACGTTGGAGCCTTGGATTCCAGGAGCAGAAGATCCCCGTTGCCGACCACCGCAACGTGAAGATCCCCGATGCCTTCTACGACGTCGAGTTAACCTTTGACAAGGAGTAGTTTGGAGGTTCCCAGGCAGGAGGCCTTGCCTTTTCGATCGAGTGTTGATTTTGTGCTAGCCTTCTTAAGGCAACCTTGTACCCTTGTGTCTGTACTCAGATAGTATTGCTTCCGCTAACTTTGTGCTCTCAAGATTTTGTATTCGAGCCCTCGTGGCCCCTGGCTTGTATTCAACAGCTTGTATTATTTTATTTGTAGAGTTGTGTTGTGATATATCACCGTGAGTCCCTGATCTAGATCGTGTACCTTGCGTGTATGATTACTATACACGGTCTGATTTTGGGGGCGTCACAAGTTGGTATCAGAGCCGACTGCCTGCAGGACACCCCTTCCAACTCCTTGGTCGAAGTCGAGTCTAGCCTTTGCAAAACTACTTTGCTAACAGTGTCGTGTGGCTTATCGGCCCACCTCGCAAAACTGGGTGCTATTAGGATCTTTTTCTCCTCACCTTTACTCTGGGACTCTGCTCTGTCTTCATTTCGGGTTAATGATTTTGCTAACTCTGACTTTAGGTTCTCGTGACTACTTCCTCCCAGAGAGCCCCTCATTACAGATGATCGCTTGCTTCATGAGAAGATGCCGAAGATTACTCTCCCATAAAACTCCTGAAACCATAGGTGCCGATCACCTTTACAATTCCCTGCCACCGATAAGTCTGTATGTATAACCACATACACCTTTCGTTCATCCATTAAATCCCAATTGCTCTTGTGTTCACAAGATGCATCGTAATACTTTCCGTTGTTTCGGGAATTCTTTGAGCCTACTACCTTGCAACTTCTTTTCACCCTGCGGAAAATTCCTCAAATTTAACGAGGATCCATTCATCCTAAGTGGTTGATGTGATTCCCATAATACTTTGAAATACTATCCGATCTCACGCCAATCTTCGGCAGCCTACTGCTTTGGAGATTCTTCTAGCCTGCTTGCACTATGATTAATCTCGTTTGCCTTGTATTCTTGGATGACCTCCCTTGGCATTGTCATTCTCATTTGTTGAATCACCGTGTGTGCTAGTGCACGCAATCATCAGTTGATCCCAATGAATCCATTCTTCTGGCTTAGACGTCATTCCAGACATGAGCTAGTTCTGAGTAAATCAAACCATAATTGATTAACCGTCAAGATTCTATTCAACTTATTCACGTTTGATCGATGTATCCGAATCTGGTACACCGATACTGAAGTCATAATTCCTTTGTACTTAAGCATCAAAATATTCAGATGCTTCTATCATCCGATGCCTTTGCATTCTTTCTCCTTCTGGTTGAGTGCCGATACTCACATCAGATTCTTTGCGAACCACCCGGCCTTTGGTGGATTATTATCCGACTAATCCTACATGGATTCTTCCATGTGTCGATTGGATTCATCGTGTGATATACCATCCCTGCCCCGCGAAGATTTGTGTTATCATCGACAACCTGCCTTGAGTCCCTGCCAATACAACTTGGTCTTGTATAACTTGCTATGCTTTCCCTTGGGAAAGATATACACCTGATACTTGTTTATCATCACATTTTCCTTTCCGTTGGTCTATTTAATCTGATGATCACATTTTCCCTTCCATTGGTCTATTTTACCCGTCTTGTGATATAACTATCTGTGCAGTGATAATTCCCTGCTTATGTAAACACTTCGGTGTACTACTCTGTTGGTACAACCTGTTACTATCGTGGATAACCTTTTCGGTTACCGCCGATGGACAAGAGCTTTGCCAGGTGGTTCTCTTTGTCCACTGCCCTTGTTACCGACGTTGTTGCCGAGATAACTGACGAACTGTTCCTTGACAAACCTTGCATCGTGATCACATGGAACGTAACCACCGTTCTTATACAATGTGGGACCATAACCCACAGTTCCACAGGATCGAACCCTGACTCTTGTCACATACCCTACAATATTCAGCCCGATACCAGACACAGTGCTTATGCCCGATGCTCTGGACCTCCCCCCTTTTCATCATCTGTTATCGGCATCGAGTACATGCCTATCCGCTTGAAACTTCTCATGCTTCTTTTGTTTCTCTCGATGTATTCCCTTGAGTTTAAACTCGGGAGATACTTTTGCACCCCATTCCCTTGGTCAGCCTTGGTTTATTGACCTTGTACCGATCTGACCCCCTTGAGTTTACCCCCAACCTATTCGTAAGTACGATGTAGCCACGATGGAAGGATAACAACTCGTCGAGATGCACCGATGCAGAGTAATGAAGACGTCAACGAGAAGGATAAACTTCTTCGAGAAGGACAACAAGAACCAGAAGATTCGTTAGATTATGAAACCACAACCCTACACCTTACACTCCTTTTAATTCTCGGGACGAGAATTCTTTGTAGTGGGGGAGATTTGTAATGCCCCGGTTTTCACCAACAGTAATTACCTTTGGTTAATGCCAAGTTACCTGGATTAACTTGTGATGATCACCTTGATCAAAGCTTGTTCAAATTCAACCCGAATAAAAATTCCAAAACCAAGTGAGACTAAAATCTTTCCCTAAAATTATGCAAGCAATTTTATTAAATGTCAATTAATCAGTAGGTCATGATAGTATGGAAGTGGGTATTTATCAAATTATTTAAATGAATTAAATAAATCAAAGCCGTAGCAAAACCATCATTTTTAATCATTTTTAAATAGAACAAAATTCAGATGAATTTATTTTAGCTTCAATTATTTTGTAGCAATACAACTAGGTGTAACACAAATAATAGGATTGGTTACCTATTTTATAATGTTCATTTGGTTGCCAAACAAATAGCAAACAGAAAAGAAAAATAAAATAAAAAGAAAAGACTATCCTACGCCTAGTGCACCACCTCCCACTGGGCCAGGCCCAAGCCACCTAGCCGCCTGGTGCCTGTAACAGCCCAGTTTTTGCAAAAATTAAAAAAAAATTCGGTGTGAGTTGTTTGATTGTCTGATTTGTTTGCGGTGTTTGCATCCCGGATTTATCGATTGGTGATTATTTTCCCCCCTCTTATCTCGTACCGGACGGAGACCGACCCTTTCCACCCTGACACTCGACCTTTGCGACACCGGGTTTCACCCGATCACCGTCGCGAAAACCGCACGAGACCAGCCGCAGCCAACGGAACGAAAAACCCCGTTTAATAATTAAACGGGTTATTTTTATAGCGCGCCGGAAAGTGTTTTCGGAACGGTTCCAGCGCGAGGTGAACGCCTCCGGCTCGACGCACTGATCGCGCAGTTCGAAGTTTTACCCGAATCGGAGGTACTGCGGACCCCCGGCGGTCAGAAACGTGAGCACCGTGCGCGCGAGATAAAAATCGGGGATGTTTTTGCAAACTGCCAGCCACCGGGGCTATATAAAGACCACCACACTCCCACCCCTTTTTAGGGTTTCCCTAGCCACAATTTTGCAGCCACCCCCCTCACAATGCCCCCAATTTCGCATTTTTTCCCAATGAGTTCTGGACTGTCAGATCCGGAGATCCGACGGTCCAGATCGGATCTAGCAGCCCCACCTACCTCTCTCTCTCTCCTAGCCAGCCATGCCCGTGGAGACCGAGCCGTGCGCCGCCGGCAGCCGGAGCAGCGCCCCCGGCCGCCACCTCTCCATCTCCC
Source organism: Bromus sterilis (assembly GCA_950022295.1). Lineage (NCBI taxonomy): Eukaryota > Viridiplantae > Streptophyta > Magnoliopsida > Poales > Poaceae > Bromus > Bromus sterilis. Next base: position 147,292,815 of record OX465596.1, on the reverse strand, counting down.
CCTTCTCCTTCATCCCCCTTCCTCCCTCTCCTCCATCACTCTGTCTTCTTCCCTCTCATCTCTCTCTCTCTCTGCAGCAAAGGAGCCGCAGCCGCCGGCCATGGAGGGCACCAGTGGGAGCTCGCCGCCAGCCTGAGCCACGCCCCGGCGCCGCCCGAGGAGGACCCCGCCGCCCGATCCCGGCACCCCCTCGCCTCCAGCCTGCTCCGCCGCCAGCACCGGTGGCCGGCGTGCCACCGGGTAACCGCAGCCGCCGCCGTGCCCGCTCGGGAGGAGCCAGAGCGCCCTCCTCCAGCGCACCAGCCGGCCAGGTGGGCCCGGCCTGCCAGGCGCCCAAGGCCCAGTCCAGCCAGCCCAGTCTCCAGGCCTCTCAATCCACTGTTGGGCCGATCCCAATGTGAGGCCATGGCCTCTTTTTTTTCTGTCCCTGTTTTTCCTTTTTCTAATATTTTGCTGCTGATTCGATTCCGCGTTGACGATAGCAAGCGATCCGTAGCCCGGATGACTTCGCGCCCAAAAGACGAATTGTTTAGAATTGCGTTCTCTAGCTTTCATCTTTTGTGAGCATTTGCATTTGAGCTCATCTTGGTTGTGTAATTGCGTGCTAAAGTGGGCATCAAGCCGTTAAACTGCTACAAATTCCTGTTATGTGCTGCTGTTATTATTTTGTTGCAACTTTGCATGATGATTGTAACAAATCCATGAGGCCTATTGCATTGATTCCTTTTGCGTTGCGTTAAGAAATGTTTCTACTTCAGTTTCATGCATTCACATGCCATATTTGCTTGCTGCATCATGTTTATATCTTGCTCCAAAGTAGCTATCCTGATGTTATTGTGCTGCTATTGTTGAAACTGTTATTTTGTTGCAACTTCGGTCGACGAGTGTGTCGCGACCGTTTATCGAATTTGAGTGATTCCAATTGCATATTGTTAAGCATCATGTCTACTTTCATCCCATGTATTGCTATGTCATGTTGCTGCACTTTTGCATATAGATTTACCCCTGTTTATACAGCATGTGTGCATAACTTGTCTTGCTTATATCTTTTTAACCGTAACTCCGTTTGGAGTGTTCTTTATATGTAACTTGATTAGTTTTTCGTGTACTTTGTGTTTATGTTATTGTTTGCTGTTGTTAACCAACCTAAAATATGGTTTAGGGCAGAACAGTACCAAATGTTTTAATCGTCGTGCGGCACTTAGTGTTATGCCATGTTTAGGTTGTGCCTCACTTAAATTGACTAGCATAGATAGTTTACTTTGTGCTTCACCTCTTGCCATGTTTGTGTGCTATGCCATGCTTGCTTGAGTGGCCATGTTAACAACCGTTGTTTGATAACCTGTAGCTAAGCAACTTGAACCACCGTAAATGTGCGGTATCGTTGTGTGTGACGAGTACTCCACTTAAATCGTTAGTAACCGTTCTCGACGATAGATCCGTATCGCGTTGCCGTACCTTGTGTTGTTTCTTTGATCTTGTATTGCTCCGTAGTAATAGTGGTGCACCGTTGATTGCTTTCCAGTGTTTCCTTCTTGTGTGCTTCCGCGGGTACCTCTCGGAGACGATGCGAGTGTGCGATCGACTACACCTTTGGAATACGACTTATCAACAGGCAAGGACTATACATTACTTATGATCCATTCTATTTCAACCAGCGGTTTTCATGCTAGTCTAGGATAGGTTCGATGTTTGATCGTACCACATGTTTACAGCCTCTTTCAAACCGATACAGCCATGTCCCCTCCCAGCAAACCTTGTACTGCTATGTTACTCTTGCTCGTTGCTCAGCCCCTGCTTAGTATGCTTTCTTAGGATGCTACGATGTTACCCTGTTACTCTTTGGGTTGGGATATCACCTGATTATTATATTAATGTTGATGATATGATTATTATAATGTTGACTGTATTCGACGAAGGATGGAAGGTCTAGGCTATCCCGCCCCGACGCTTTGTTCCATTCGAGTCACCTAGGATCCGAGTTCCGGGTATTGGTTTTAAGACTGAGCGTGCCTAACCGCGTGTGGGATTTTATGGGGTCCCCTTTCTTACCTTCCTAGCTTCAAACAGTTCTAGTGGTGGCCCAAGCTGATTTACCATTTGAAAACTCATGCATATACGTGTGTCGGGTAGCTCCTTGCAGATGTCTTTTCAAAACACCCCGGGCCAGCGAGGACATAGCTTCTCTGTTGGTCCAATCTGACCGGCTGAGGACCCGGTCTCATAAGAGAACTAACCGGTAATCCAAACCTGGAGTCAAACGGTAGAGACCAGATCTAGAGTGCGGCCGGCTCCTGAGCTGGATGTCGACTCACCGGGGGCCACCCGGATTTGTTCGTTGTTAGCTAGAGGGACTTGTCGTTTCGGATCTCTTGGAACTAAATCATAAAATGGTTGCCTGTGATGGGTAGCAACTAAGAGAGATGGGCGTGCGTGCGGAGCCTTGTAATGGGCAGTTGGTACACCCCTGCAGGGTTAAATCTTTTCGAGAAGCCGTGTCCACGGTTATGGACGACTTGAGACCTACTCCTTGTTCATAGACAACAACAACTGAGATAATCTTAATATAACTTGATCAACGTGTGTGTGCCTTGACTGCTTCTTCTTCGTTGGGATGCGAAGAGGAGGACAAGGATAGGATAGGTGTTATGTTTGCGTAGTAGGTGGATAGCAAGACCTTTTGGAGGCGATTCCTCATCGAATTCTTGGCTTCTTATCTTACTCTGTAGATCGTTAGCCAATTCATAAATGCTAGTGCGGCAGCAACCTCACCACTTACCCCTTCCTTACCGTAAACTACTAGTTGTCCTAGAATGACGAGTGATGAAGTCCTTGCTGGGTCAGATGACCACTACAGTTGGATGCTGAGTACTTCTGTACTCATGATACTACCCCCAAACTCTTTTCAGGGTCTTGATCGACAACAGGTATGGTGATCGGCGTTTCACGTGGAGACTCGACGATGACTAGTTAGGCGGATCCCGGCGGAGGGCTTCGACCCGTGTGGTTATGGGATCGATGTTTTTCTCTTTGCCAGTAGGCTTTTGATTATAGTCTGTACTCAGACATGTATATTCCGCTGTTATATTGTATTAAGGCAGTTGTATGCCGATTGTTTGAGATGTTGTATCCTGTATCTGTAATGTTGTGATATCATGTTGGAAATCCGGGGCATATGGCTTTGTCATATGTCGCGGTGGGACCGATATGTGCTTCGTCCTCGGATCTGGAGGGAAACATCTAGATCTGGAACAGTACCGCATATCGGGCCTTACAGTGCCCTAGACAACTGACGAGCCGGCCCTCTCTCTCGTTCGATTCTCTCTCTTCCTCCCGACCCTCTCGGTCTCGATCTGGATCCCCTCCTCCTGGACCCCCGCGCCGCCACCAACTCCGGCGACCACCGCCGCCTTGGCCGCCATCCCGCACCGCTCCAACCCTCCCCTGGACTCGGGCATCTCCTCCTCTCCCACCAGGCCGGCCCTGGCAAGCCTACATCGACCCTGTGCTCCTCTCGCTGACCCCCCCCCTTCTGGACGCCCTGGCCGCCGCTGATTCCGGGCGCCGCCGGCCTTCCTGGTTGGTGCGCTCGCCCCCACGCTACCTCCCTGGGATGGAGGCTCCTCCATGGCGTTGGTTTTCCACTGTCCTCCTCTTCGCGCGACCCCGACGAAACCAAGCCGTGCCGGTCATCGATGCGCGGTGCTGCATTGGCCGCCGGTGTGGCGTCCTCCGACGCCCTGGCTGGGCTCCCTCGACGCCCTGCCCCGCGCCCAGCCACGACGCCTGCCCCACCGTGAGCTTCCCCCTCCGTCTCCCCTCGCCCCGTAACCGTGGGTCATCGTCGCCCGTGCTCTCCGTGGTCACCACGAAAGCGCCCGGCTGGGCCGCGCCGTGCTCGCCGCGCCCTGGCAGCGCACCTCCACGCACACGCGCGCGCAAACTGTGTGCCTGCCGTGCCCTTGGTTTCCCCTGCACCCTAGACCTCCCTAGCCGAAGCTCGCTGCCGGGAACCCGCACGGGTTAGACCACGGGATGAACCCCCCCCCCCACCCTCACTGACCGCTGGGGGCCACCCCCATTAGATTAACTTCTAATGTTTAAATTAAAGGTTAAACACCCCCCCTAACCCCACCCCCCATTTAAATAAACAGAAACCCCCTAGCCTATGACCAGTGGGGCCCAACCCCCCTAATTGCCTGTTAAAATAGATAAAAGAAATAAAATCCCCATGTGTGTATGACAATGGGCCCCAGACCATTAGTTAGTTTACTGGATTAATTAACTTGCTTAATAAATCATGTGACTATGACATGTGGACCCCACTGATTTTTTCTAATTAAATAAAATGAATTAATGTCTCTACCTATGAAATGTGGGCCCTCTGCACTTTGAAAATAAATAAAATTGATTTAATTAGCCATTGTCTATGACATGTGGGTCCACCCTGTCAGTGTACTGTTGTTGATTAGGTTGTGGATAATGTTGGATTTAATATTAAAAGAAATTCCAGAAAATGATTAAAAATTGGTTTAAAACTTTGAAATTCAATATCTTTTAAACCGTAGCTCCAATGGAAAACTATATACATGAAAGTTGATCAGAAAAATACCACGAATACGGATACACTACCCATACCCCCACCACACCCCTCTAACATACCGCACATGGGACATTCCCCTCCGATTGCACTGTCCCGTAATTACCCGGTACCGGTAAAACTTTCCGGATGAAATTGTTCTGAACATGAAAGTTGTTCTGAATGGATCAACGAACACGGATACACTATCCACATGTCTGGCAGATGTCTCTGACACTGCAGACATGGAACCTTCCCCTCCAGATCATCTGTCCGGTACTCAACCGTTACCGATTGGTAATCCCCGGATAAATTCCCGCTCCGCCTAAAATGCTTAACACTGCGTTAGAACATCGTGTACAATTCAATTGCCATGTATTGCTTTTGTATTGATATTATTGCCGTGTATTTATTGTTTCTCCCCCCTTTATTCTCTGGTAGACCTCGACACTGCCGCCGACAACACCGTTGCCGAGTACGACTACTTCGTCGACGACCGTACCCCTACCGTCGAGCTTCCAGGCAAGCAGAGCCATTTTCTTCCCCAGATATCGCCTATCTTTCCGTACATTTCTTGTACTAGGCATATGCTGCTGCTGCTATGTTACAATCCTATTCAATTGCATAACCTGTTTTTATCGCCCCTTGATGTACATTTCCTTGTCCTATGCTGCCTTATAAATATATATAATATTCAGCAGTGAACCCTGCGCATTGTTAGCTAGGTTTAGAATAGCGGACCGTGATCACTCTGGTGAGTGAACGCAGATTACAAATATTATAATTGCAACAGGTACGGATCAATGCAGACGCCCCAGGGAACCTACAACGGCGAGACTCTGCCGAGTCGCTTCGAGTTTGACTTACGAGTGGACGGACTCGTATTTTACTCTCATCGGCTCAGTAGCGTAGCATCACTGGGATGATATGAGGGTATTCCTCTTTAGTTCATTTCGCTGGTGTCTCAGCACCACCGGGGTGATACGAGAATATTCCTCTTTAGTTCATTCCGCTGGTGTCTCTATCGAACCTCTTAAAGTGTACCATCGAGGGTGATTCCTCCTGGTTTCACTTCATGGTAGGCACTCGAATCAACTGGTGTCCTTGCAGGTAAGGAGTCGGGTGACCACACGGTGCCCGCGCAGGGTATCTTAGCGGAACGACAGGTCAAGTGTATTCCACCGGTGTGCGGCGGGCCTGGTACTGTTCGTGGCTGAGAGGTATCCTGTTGTACGAAAGTCAAGCTCTTCAAAGAGCAAACGCGAGACAAGGTAAGGAGGCTATGACATCACCCCCACGTCATGATGACGCAATAAACCAATTTCAAGACAATTAAAATAATCCAGAAAATAGCCAAAACTTCAATAAATCATAGAAAATTCATATTAACTCCAAATTGGACAAATAATATATGAAAAATGATCAGAAGAAAATAATCTATCCAAATATCCAACTTTCAGCTCTGTTTGAGTTGAATTTAAAATGGTACCAGTAGCTTTTTCTATTTGTCTTAATTGGAATTAATTCAAATTTATTCCAAATGCAATTCTAATTTGAACCAATGCAATGCAAATATGATCACTTGTACTTCAGAAGCATATCACACCCATGATCACATGGTTTACAATGATCAAACATTAGCAAATGCAAGTTGACCTAATTTGAATAACATTTGGAGTTCGAATTTGAATTAATTTTCAAATCAACTTCAATTAAAATGTGACAATTTGAACCTAGGTCACATCAATACCATTCACATCATGTGACAACATAAACATGTGCTTGTGCATTCTATTAAAATGTTGCCCCCCCTCTTGTTGATGATTGTGCCGGTAACAGTGCCTCCGAGACGGTGATCACCCCCGAAGGAGAAGACCACCGATAAGACCCGTGTATCGTCAGCAAGGCAAGCAAACCCCATTGATCATGTCTATAAAATCCTACTTCCCTCTCAGTCTCGCTTATGCATGTTTAGGAGATCACCGAGACACGTTCTTTCGCATAGTTGAACCCATTCCGATGCATGACCTATCATTCTGTCACCGTATTAAGCAAACCACAATCCTAGCAGATATAGGAGTTGAATGATGAGCATGTGGCCCCTGCAACTGTTACTGCTTATTGCTGCTTAGTGATACAATGAGGTTACATTGTTTGTGAGTCGGGATGGTTTGAACATAATGGTGCTGAGGATAACGTGTTGGTGAATCTACCCTAATACAAGGTGAACGATGAGAGGCTGTGTAGGAGTATATAGTGGGTTGTCTCGTTGAACACTGCCCTAGGCCCCGAGTTCCTGTTTTGTGATCCAAGACAAAGAGTATGACCACATGTAGGCTTTATGGGAGCCCCGTTTGGCCTCTTTACGTACCCGATCCGGTCCAGGAGTCACAATAGATTTGGGCTTTCCATTTGGCATATGCATAGAAAAAGAATGAAGAAAAGGTTGCATCATATAGATATGTGGGTAGACCTGTGAGGCAGTGAAACCATCTGGCAGAGGTGGCGTCTCGGTCCCTTACATTATCTAAGTCCATTTCGTGGAACCGGCGAGACTCTCGAGCGGTGCCAAACTCAGGTAGTCGACTCCTGGATTAGAGAAGGTGATGTGAGGGTAGCGCCTTGGTTTCATCCACGTCTGACACCCGCTTGAAGGGTGACGAGAACGAGGCGATAAGTGATGACACGCGTGTGAAGATGTACACCCCTGCAGGGTTAATGAACTATTCGAATAGCCGTGTCCGCGGTTATGGACTACTTGGAGACCTCTACTTGATAAGCGTGAGTGCTATGGCTAGCTTTATCGTGGGGAAGTCGAGGAAGTAACCATAGTGGTGTATTGTTTGGAGACTTGGTAGTGGACTCGTGTACGCTTCTTACCTCAAGTCTGGTACTCGTAGTACAGGACTAGCCAAGTCAAAGATGGCACTTCTCCATGTTGAAACCCCACCTCCTTTACCTTGAAACTTGAGCAGGAGTAGTGTAGTTCTGATGTAAGTCTTGCTGAGTACGACTTTGTACTCACGTTTGCTTATTCTATGTTTTAGATGAGAAACCAGACCCCGATGGAGTCACCTTCGTGAAGCTCGACATTGACCTTGGTAGTATAGTTCCAGACAGCAGTCTGGTCCCTCGTGGATGGGCATGTATGTTTACAAGGCTTCTCTAAGCCATTTGTTAAACTTGTCTGTACTCAGACCTAATTTGCTTCCGTTGTATGATGTAATGATGATCACAGACATGTGATCTTTGTATGCTCTATGTGTAAGTCAATAAAGAGTACTTTGTAGAGTCATGTGATGATACCTATTGTTCATACTAGGCATGTGTGCTGCGTGTATGTTTATAACATGCATGTTTTAGTATGGGTTTTTCGAGACCTTAGTTGTGATCTGGCTGGCGGTCTTTTATACACACAGTGGCCCTTAGATGTGCGCAGCTTGGGGCATCGCGATGCGATTGCTCGTGACTCTGTCACGTGCACACTTTGTTGTATGATCGAGCCCGCCCTAGACCCCGACTAAGTGATCGGGCTGGAGTAAGTCTATGTAGAGTTAGGATTCAATCGATAACATAGTTGAGGCTACTTGTCTATGAGTATGGGATTCACCACCCATAAGCATTTAGACTTGTGAGCGGACGATGAGGACCCATCTTAGTTGATCATCCGGCCTGGATGGGATGCCCCTCACGTTCGATGCTTTCCGAGAGTGTTTTGTGCTTGGCCTTGTCTGCTTAGACAAGTGGGTACGGCTCTCGGCTCTCCATGTGATTGCATCGTGACTGGAATTACATACGCATATTCCGGGTCCCAACAGAGACGGTTCACCTTGTTGGTAAGCGCACGAGTTGGTGGGACGTTAGGGCAGGAACCGACGTTACTGGTGGTCCTGGCTAATGTCGTTGTCCGCGACTCATTCAATAAGGGGCAACGATAACGGTTGTCCCGACAGATAATAATAAAATGCTTAACGGTTCAGGTGGATGACTTGAGTAACATTTTGGTTTGTAAAGACTACCTATACGTGAGAATTATGAGTTATGGGCTCCTCCGTGACGTAGCCTCGTTCGAAAGCTCTGAAAGACACGCAGTTCAGCATTGTGGAAGGGACGGATCGCGCTGCGGCGCTGGAACTCACCCTCCTCACAACGACCCGGAGAGCGAGGGGTGATAGGCCCATGACCCCCTTGCCCTTAGCTTTGTAGACCGACGGGGACCTCTCTGATGAGTCGTAGGATGGACTGCGTTGTGTCGGATAGCCTCGGTGGGGTGTTCCCTAACAAGGTGTACGCCACCCTGGAGATCCGAGCGTGTAGTATGACACCAGTGCACCCCTGCAGGGAGTTTGATCTATTCGAATAGCCATGTCCACGGTAACAGGACGCTTTATGCTGAAGCCAGAGCCTACTACTACAAAATATTACTGTTAAACTGTTGGTTCCGGTTTCTCTTCCTCGCAGGGAAGTCGAGGAGGGGATCTCGGAGGCATTGATAATTATTATTGATTACAACTTATTATTATACAATGCTGCAGCAACTTCTGCTGCATTGTTACTTTCATTACTGTTATATTAAACTGTTGGCTGATCCTTACCTCATGCTTCAAGACTCGTCAGAAGATGCTAGTCTTCGATAGGCCTAGCTTCTCATCCTTATTCTGATTTCTACCTTGCAGTCCACTATATACAGCATCCCCTTACCATTTGATACAAATGCATAATGCTTAGTAGCGGACATAAGACTCGCGGGTATGCTAGATACTCACCCTTGATTTATTTCCCCCTTTTTGTTTTGCCTGATCGGCCGCTGCAGTCGACGTTGGAGCCTTGGATTCCAGGAGCAGAAGATCCCCGATGCCGACCACCGCAAGATGAAGATCCCCGATGCCTTCTATGACTTCGAGTTCCCCTTTGACTAGGAGTAGTTTGGAGGTTCCCAGGCAGGAGGCCTTGCCTTTTCGATCGAGTGTTGATTTTGTGCTAGCCTTCTTAAGGCAACCTTGTACCCTTGTGTCTGTACTCAGATACTATTGCTTCCGCTAACTTGGTGCTCTCGAGCTGTTGTATTCGAGCCCTCGTGGGATCTTGCTTGTATTATTTTATTTGTAGAGTTGTATTGTGATATCTCACCGTGAGTTCTTGATCTCAATCGTGTACCTTGCGTGTATGATTACTATACACGGTCTGATTTTGGGGGCGTCACAGGTACTCCTTCTTCAAGAATTTGATTTACAGCTTGTTGATTGGAAAGGGGCAGACAATCTGGTGGCGGATAATCTTTCAAGGATGGATGATATACCGCACGATCCCATTCCAGTCAACGACAACTTTCCAGAAGAATAACTAGTTGTTGTAAAAGTACAATATCTTTCCGATCCTTGGTTTGAAGATTGTGCTAACTTTATCGTTGCAAAGTATTTTCGTCCAGGTTTAACATTTCAGCAAAGGAAGAAGTTCTTCCATGATTTGAGGCACTACGTTTGGGATGACCCTCATCTTTTCAAAGAAGGTCCGAAAGGGTCGTGAGAAAATGTATACCGGAACACGAGCAGAAGTACATTCTCAGGCAATGTCACGATAGTCCCTACGGAGGACATCATGCCGGTGAGAGGACCACACATAAGGTTCTCCAATCAGGTTTTTATTGTCCTACTCTCTTTAAAGATGCTAGAAATTATGTTTTATCTTGTGATAAGTGTCAGAAAGTTGGTAATATTAGTAGGAGGAATGAGATGCCTATGAATTACTCTCTAGTGATTGAGCCTTTTGATTGCTGGGGTTTTGATTTTTTGGGTCCTTTTCCTCCCTCACTCAATTACACTCACATTTTAGTAGCTGTTGATTATGTAATCAAGTGGGTGGAAGCAATCCCCACTGAGAGTGGTGATCACAAGACATCTTTGAAAATGCTCAAAGATGTAATTTTTCCTAGGTTTGGTGTACTGAGGTACCTCATGACAGATGGAGGATCACACTTCACGCATGGAGCTTTTGGAAAAGCTTTATCCAAGTATGATGTCAATCATAGAATTTCTTCATCGTACCACCCTCGAACTAGTGGGCGAGTTGAGCTCACCAATAGAGAGATCAAGTTGATCTTGCAAAAGACAATTAACAGTTCTAGGAAGTATTGTTCAAAGAAATTAGGAGATGCCTTGTGCGCGTATAGAATTGCTTACAAAATCCCCATGGGTATGTCTCCCTATAAGATGGTATATGGCAAGGCTTGCCATTTGCCATTAGAGTTAGCACACAAAGCTTTCTGGGATGTTAGAGAGCCTAATGTTGACGCAAAGTTAGCCGGTGAAAAGCGTCTCATGAACTTGAGTTCTCTAGATGAGTGGAGAAGTGAAGCTTACGAGAGTGCTAAAATGTTCAAGGAAAAGGTAAAGAAGTGGCATGATAGAAGGATTCTGAAACGTGAATTTATTGTTAGTGATAAAGTTTTGTTGTTTAGATCTCGTTTCAGGTTTTCTCCAGGTAAACTACTTTCCAGATGGGAAGGGCCATTTCATATCGAGGAAGTCTACCTCTCCGGCACAACAGAGATTAACAATTTTGATGGCACCAAACCCCAAGTTGTGAATGGGAAAAAACTCAAGCATTACATGGCAGGAGACCCTGTCCATGTTGATGTAAATTTAATACACACAACAACTCCTGAAGAATATGATGCAGCCCTGTTTCAGACACCAGCAGGAACAAAATAAGAAAAGATATGTATTACGGTAAGGAAACATCGCGAACCTCCATAAAAGTTCCATATTACAAGTTTTTTGCAAAATAAGGAAAATTGGAAGCCTAATTGGAGGCGGAGAGGAGCTCCAGGGGGCCCAGGCGCCCCCCTGGCCCGGCCTAGAGAGGTCGCCTGGGTACCTCGGAGTCCATCTCCGAGCCCACTTTGGCTTGTTACCTTCCTTCTGTTGCAGAAATTTTTGCTATATATTTTCCTGGATAGTCCCGGCACTGTATCTCGCGATTTCCTGTGTTTTCTTTTCTAGCTATTTCTGCCAGGATAAAATGCTATTTTTTAGAGATGTCTTCTTGTGGCTCGAGCGGAGAAGAGTTCATGGGGCGACGTCTACACCAAGTCCAGCAGGATCTCAACCATGGGAAGTACATTGATTGGGCTACAGAAGAAGAAATCGCTGCAAGACAAGCGGAGATGGAGCACTCCATTAGATAAGAAGTCAAGATTATCACCGCTCAACGACTAGGGGGTCCATCAACACAAGGAGGAACATCAAGCAACCCCATCATGGTGGGGAGCATCCAACCTCATTATGATCTTTCTCTTAACCTTTTAGGAACGACCCCTTCACTTGAAGCTCAAAGTATGACCTCCACCATCTCTGAATCTTACCGCATCACCAATCAACTGTGCGAAGATTTCTGTGTACTAAAAGTACAAGTGGAGATCTTGGAAGATGAAAGCCAAGCCCTTCGACGTATCATCAGAAGTCTGAAGAATCAACATGAATAGGAATGAGGAGTGAAATCTCCTCGGTTAATGGCATCCCCTTGGCTTGTTCCAAGCTTGGGGGAGTGCCCGGTATCTTTATCTTTATCTTAGTCTTTTAGAGTCAATTAGAGTGGTATCATGTCTAGGGAAGTTACTATATGAAATAGGTGTTTGCATCGAGGTCTATCACTCCTTTGTGGAGATTCTTGTATCCGTGGGTGTGGAGTCGTCTATGATGGAATATTAATGAGAAGTCTATTGGTTCCTTCGCTGCACTCGGTATTCTCTTCACGCAATCGACCTTATATGATGATTCCTATGGGGAGTATTGACCTTATATCATTTATGGCTTTGAAAACTTTATTTAAATTTTGGCAAACATAGCTTTGGTCTTGACAACATGCATGTTTTTCTCAAGTAGCAACATAGCCAAAACCTTTATGTTGAGAAGGAAGACAAATTGATGCGTTATGCTTACCTTAATGTTTATGCTTTATATGCTTTGCATCTAAGTCATCATCAATTGTCTGTTCTCTCAAAGCCTTCTGGCAAGTAATTCATGATCTTCTTAAGTTGGACAAGTTTTACCCCGGGATTGCATGTCTAATCTGCAAACCCCTAATACGAGGAGGAACTGGCATGAGTGCGCCCATCTCGTAAGATAATAAAAAAAAAACCCTCATTCAAGCTTGGTCTATGAAAAATCAGAAACTTTGGTAGTGATAAACAAAGGATATTAAAGGGATGTGATCGTCCCCACTTGGGAGCCGTTCCTCGAAACTTGTCCAGCTTCAGAATTAATTGAGCAATCTATTAGCATTCGTTGACAAACTATGCACCTCCCAAAATTTGTTTTCATTATGTTTGATTTATGGATAGCACATGAGTTTCCCTGCTTGCCTATAACAAGGCATGTCCTTTACTTTTATGCTGAGTCAGTTTTCCTCCTACTTCCTTCTTTTCCAAAAGATAACAAACACTTGATGTTGAAGAGGATTCATTCATATAATGTTGCATTAAGTTTTGCCATGCCACAACCTTGTTGACATTATCATTTGATAAATAAGTTGTTCGCAAAAGCTTATGCCAAGCAAGCATCTTCCTTTGTGTTAGCATTTTCACTTCATGACTAATAACATGTTCGTTCAAAATCTTCAATTTTTTTCATTATAAAGTGAAGGAACAAAAGTAAAAGTTATTAGTTGTCCTTTGACCAAGGATATGTTTGCCATAATTTGATGAGTTTCCTTAGCCCTACTTTTTATTATAATTGTTATTACTTTCTCATAAGGTCCTTATGAGTTGAGGTTGTTGTTGAGGATGCTTGAGTTTGGTGAAGAAATCATGATGCTTCTTGTCCGTATTCTATTTATCGACACTTCACTATCTAAACTTGTGGACAGGTTTAACGAGCTCAGTATTCGCTTGGGGACAAGCGTGGTCTAAGCTTAGGGGAGTTGATACGTCCAAAATGCATCACTATTTCATATCATAATTCACCCTTATTCATTGATATATCTCATGTTATGATGCTATTCTTATGTTGTTTTGGCCTATTTTCCAAAGTTTGCAAATTTCCGAAGCCGAAGCAGCAGACACAGGATTCAGCGGTAAAAAGTGGACAAAGAGTTGCTGAATCAGAAGATCTCCAAATTACGTGAAATTCTATGGAGGCTGTTTTCCAGAAGAATGATGGGGACACGCAAAACGGGAACCAGAGGGGGCCACCAGGAGTCCAGGGGGCCCCCCTGGCGCGGCACCACCCCTGGCCGCGCCGGGTGGCCGCCTGGACCCCTAGGGCCACCCCAGGATCCCCCCCTTCCCTATTTATCCATCGTGATCCGAAAACCCTAAAAGAGGAGGAGTTTCGCGAGTTCCGCCGCCGCTCCGTGGCAGAAACATACAGAGAAGAAAAGACATCTCGGGCGGGTAGATTTCACCGGGGAGAACACCTCCCGGAAGGGGATATCATCGCCATCGTCAACAACATCGTCACGGGAATCATCGAGATCACCACCAACATCATCCTAACCATCAGCACCATGTCCATCTTCATCTCATCTCATCGCACTATTGCAATCCAAGTTGTAACTTGTACTATCCATCCCCTCTAGTCTACCGGTGTTGATTACTCCTTGTGGTGAATGCTATTGAGTTTTGTTGGAGAATTATTGTTAAGACCAGATTTTTTATCATATATTTATCACCACTGATCATGATCTCTTTTATGTCTTGTGAGTAGTTCTTTTAGTTCTTGATGACATGGGAGAAGTCTAGTTGTTAGTAGTCATATGATGTTGAAGTAATACGTGTTGTTTGATATTTAAGTTATGGTGTTATTCTTCTAGTGGTGTTGTGTGAACGTCAATTACACAACACTTCTCCTTTTAAGGACCTAGGGGAATGCATTGTGTGTAAAGTATGCTAATGGTGGGTTGCCAGAGGGACAGAAACCTGAACCCCAGTTCGCACACTTTTGCACGAGGGATTGTTGGGCCCTAAAGTTCTTTGCAATGGATAGGCTTTGCCTTAATTTCTCTCTTGTATTTGCGGATGCTTGCAAGAGGTTTAATCATAAGAGTGTGCTTATATTAGTCTAGAAAGTGCACTAGCTTAGGTTCACCCACACAACACTTATCAATACAAAACATAGTACCGATACAGAATATGGCGAAGGCACATAACTATCTCTCCCGTGTGTCCTCAAGAACGCTTTATCCTTAATAAGTTTAAATCCGTTGGCTTATCGTTTGCATAAAAGGAATGGGCCATCTTGTTGCACCTTATTATAATTTATCTTATTTGCTTTTATCTCATTGTTGCTTATACCAGAAAACCCATAAAAAGTACCTCGATCGGTAATGTTGGTGATCTCGTCGGCTAGCAGGAGACAGAGATTTACCCAGGTTCAGGACCCTCGATCGGTAAAACCCCTACTTCCTGCTTGATGTATTATAAGGTGGAGGCAATTACAATGGAGGATCCGGCGAGATTCCTCAAGCCAGATGTATTGCGGTGAATATTGGATGCCCTAGACATCCCCTCTCCAAGCCTTTATATATTAGGTTGGGTCTCGAGGAGTCCGTCTAGGTTTACATAGTGAGTTTCCTATTCTATCTAGTATTGGCCGCCCAAGTCTTGGGCTCCATGTCAATTTGGACTCCATGACGGCACAATCGTCGGTGCATCGGGTGGGCTAATCATAAGAGTGCACTTATCGTAGTCTAGAAGGTGTACTAGCATAGATCCACCCACTCAATACTTATCAACATAGCACATAGTATCGATACAGAATATGGCAAAAGCACGTGACTACCTCTCCCGTGTGTCCTCAAGAACACTTTAACCTTTATAATTTCAGTCGCTAGGCTTATCCTTTGCTCAAATGATTGGGCTACTTGTTGCTCCTCAATATCTTTTAATTTGCTTTCTTTTACCTTCTTTTTGTTTATACCGAAAATCCCTAAAAATTTATCTCTCAGTGTCTGCAGTTATTTATTTGCCAAAGTCACTTACCAATACCTTCTGCTCCTCGTTGGGTTCAACACTCTTATTTATCGAAAACGCTACAATCGATCACCTACAGTTGAGGGTCATCAAGTACTGTTTTCTGGCGCCGTTGCCGGGGAGCGTAGCGCTATTAGTAAGTGAAGCTGGTAAGGAAGCTTTTATATTTCTGTTTTTATTTCCTCGTTGCTACTTTCCTTATGGACACTTTTACTCTTGGTTCGTTGCTTATGGGTAAATTCCCCACTACTATGGTGGTCACTCTTACCCCTACTGAGATTATGTAACCAAGTGGGTTGAAGCAATCCCAACTGAGAGTGCCGATCACAAGACATCTTTGAAAACGCTCAAAGATGTAATTTTTCCTAGGTTTGGTGTACCGAGGTACCTCATGACTGATGGAGGATCACACATCACGCATGGAGCTTTTAGAAAAGCTTTAGCTAAGTATGATCTCAATCATAGAATTGCTTCACCGTACCACCCTCAAACTAGTGGGCAAATTGAGCTCACCTATTGAGAGATCAAGTTGATCTTGCAAAAGACAGTTAACAGTTCTAGGAAGGACTGGTCAAAGAAGTTAGGAGTTTCCTTGTGGGAGTATAGAACTTCTTACAAAACCCCATGGGTATGTCTCCCTATAAGATGGTATATGGAAAGTCTTGCCATTTGCCACTAGAGTTGGAACACAAAGCTTTCTGGGCTGTTAGAGAGCTTAATGCTGACCCAAAATTAGCTGGTGAAAAGCGTCTCATGAACTTGACTTCTCTAGATGATTGGAGAAGTGAAGCTTATGAGAGTGCCAAAATGTTCAAGGAAAATTTAAAGAAGTGGCATGATAGAAGGATTCTGAAACGTGAATTTAATGTTGGTGATAAAGTTTTGTTGTTTAGATCTCGTTTCAGGTTTTCTCCAGGTAAACTACTTTCCTGATGGGAAGGGAAATTTCATACCGAAGAAGTCTACCGCTCCGGTGCAATCAAGATTAACAACTTTCAAGGCACCAAACCTCAAGTTGTGAATGGGAAAAGACTCAAGCATTACATGGCAGGATACCCTGCCAATGTCGATGTGGATTTGATACACACAACAACTCATGAAGAAAATGTTGCATCCCTGTTTCAGACACCAGAAGAAGAAGAATAAGAAAAGGTATGTATTACGGTAAGGAAACATCGCAAACATCGATAAAAGTTCCATATTTTGAGTTTTTGCAAAATTAGAAAAATTCCAAGCCTAAGTGGAGCCGGAGAGGAGCTCCAGGGGGCCAGGCGACCCCTTGGCGTGGCCTGCCTCCTGGCCGCGCCAAGTGGCCGCCTAGGCACCCCGGAGTCCGTCTCTGACCCCACTTTGGCTTGTTACCATCCTTTTGGTGCAGAAATGCTTTCTATATATTTTCCCGGATCGTCCCGGAACCGTATCTCGCGATTTCATGTGTTTTATTTTCGATCTATTTCTTCCAAGAAATCTTTCAGCTAGACCTAGGTGCCATGGCTTCCCCAAGTTCCCCCAAGGACAAGTTCATCATCAACGTCATCAACCCTTACCTCGCTGAGGTGAAGAAGCACCCCCAAACTATTTGGGTGGAGGATGGTGTCCTCCACAATGAATATCTAAAGGGGCCTGTCAAGGAGGGGAGCATCCAGGCCAGGCTGGAAGAAGTGGAGCAAGAAGTCTTCAAGTACAAGAAGATGGTCGAGCATGGTGTTGAAGCCAACTTCGACATCATCAACGATCTGAAGGCACACCACAAGAAGGAGATGAAGGAGGTGTGGTCAATCCTGACCGCACTGGAAGAAAAAGTGTTTGAGCTTCAAGGGCTGATTTACGATCTGCAGAACCAGAACTATGAGTCTGAACTAAAGTTTCTGCGCATGGGTTTGGCTGCTACGTGCAGAATTCTGGAGACTGAAGTATCATTTGAGAATGGAGAACCCCTGCGATGGAAGCGCTTTGCCAAGGACTATGTGATCAACAAGCACAAGAATGATGAGTGAAATCTCCTTGGGTAATGTCAGCCCCTTAGCTTGTTCCAAGCTTGGGGGAGTGCCCTGTATCTTTATCTTTATTTTTGTCTACTACAGTCAAGTAGACTCGTACCATGTCTAGGGAAGTTATATTATGAAATATGTGTTTGCATTGAGGCCTATCACTCCTTTGTGGATTCTTCTATGATGGAATATTGATGAGAAGTCTATTGGTTTCTTCGCTGCACTTGGTATTCTCTCGACGCAATCAACCTTATATGATGATTCTTATGGGAGTATTGACCTTATATCAGGTATGGCTTTGAAAACTTTATTTAAATCTTGGCAAACATTGCTTTTTTCATAACAACTAGCATGATTTTCTCAAGTAGCGACATAGCCAAAACATTTATGTTATTATGTTTGAAGTGTTATGTTGACAAGTGATACGTCCAAAATGCATCACTATTTTATATAGTAATTCTTTCCTATTCATTGATATATTTCATGTTATGAGGCTATTCTTATGTTGTTTTGTCTTATTTTACACAGTTTGCAACTTTCCGATGCCGAAGCAGCAGACGCAGAATTCAGCGGTAAAAAGTGGGCGCTGAGTTGCTGAAGGAGAAGACCTCCAAATTACCTGAAAATTGACGGAGGGTATTTTCTAGAGAATGACGAAGACACACAAAAGAGGGGCCAGAGGGGGGCCACAGGGTGCCCAGGAGGCCACCTGGCGCGGCCCCCACCCTGGTCGCGCGGGGAGGGCGTCAGGAACCCTGGGGCCACTCCTGTTATTATCAATGCTAACCTTTTAGGATTTGAAGAAGAGCGGTTATTGGAGACACTTCCTAGACAACGTGGTCCCTTGGGCTATACCCTTGATGACCTTAAGGGGATTAGTCCATCGATTTGCCAACACACTATCAATCTCGAGCCAAAATGCTAAGCCAGTTGTTGATCATCAACGATGGTTGAACCCAAGGATGAAGGACGTGGTTAGGACTGAGATTCTCAAGCTTCTAGCCGCAGGTATCATCTATCCTACAGTTGATAGTAGGTGGGTAAGTCCAGTTCATAGTGTTCCTAAGAAAGGAGGTATGACCGTTGTTCCTAATGATAAAAATGAACTAATACCTCAAAGAGTTGTTATTGGATACATAATGTGTATTGATTACAGGAAGTTGAACAAGGAGACCAAGAAGGACCATTACCCACTTCCCTTTATCGATCAAATGCTTCAGAGGTTGTCTAAAAACTCCCAGTTTTGCTATCTTGACGGGTACTCCGGCTTCTCTCAAATTCATGTTAACACTGCCGATCAAGAGAATACCACTTGCACCTGTCCTTACGGTACTTATGCTTACAGGTGTATGACTTTTTGTTTATGCAATGCACCCGCTACCTTTCAGAGATGCATGTATGCTATTTCTCATGGTTTCTGTGAGGAGATTGTGGAAGTCTTCATGGACGATTTCTCCATCTATGGAACTTCCTTTGACCACTGTCTCCACAATCTTAATAAATTTTTGCAGAGATGCGACGACACAAACTAAGTTTTAAACTGGCAGAAGTGCCACTTCATGGTTAACGAAGCGATCGTTCTTGGTCACAAGATTTCTGAGATGGGAATTGAAGTGGACAAGGCGAAGATTGAAGCTATCGAAAGGATGCCTTATCCAACGGACATTAAAGATATTCGTAGTTTTCTCGGTCATGCTGGTTTCTATAGAAGATTTATTAAAGACTTTTCTAAGACCTCAAGACCCCTCACTAATCTTCTCCAGAAGGATGTTCCTTTTTTATTTGATGAAGATTGTAAGGAGGATTTCGAAGTTCTTGAGAAGGCTTTAATAACAGCTCCTATAGTACAACCACGTGATTGGAAATTTCCCTTTAAAATGATGTGTGATGCTAGTGATTTTGCTGTTGGAGCTGTTTTAGGACAAAGGGTTGATAAGAAATTGAATGTTATACATTATGCTAGCAAAACCATTGATAGTGCTCAAAAGAACTATGCTACTACTGAGAAGGTATTCTTAGCAGTAGTGTTTGCTTGTGATAAGTTTATTTACAAATTGTTGATTGAAAAGGAGCAGACAATCCAATGGCGGACAATCTTTCAAGAATGGAAGATATACCGCACGACCCCATCCGAGTCAACGACAACTTTCTAGAGGAACAACTTTCCGTTGTAAAAGTACAATCTCTTTCCGATCCTTGGTTTGCAGATTATGCTAATTTTATCGTTGCAAAGTATTTGCCTCCAGGTTTAACACTTCAGCAAAGGAAGAAGTTCTTTCATGATTTGAGGAACTAATTTTGGGATGACCCTCATCTTTTCAAAGAAGGTCCGGAAGGGATCGTGAGAAGATGCATACCGGAAAACGAGCAGAAGGATATTCCCAAGAAATGTCATGATAGTCCCTATGGAGGACATCATGCTGGTGAGAGGACTGCATATAAGGTTCTCCAATCAGGTTTTTATTGGCCTACTCTCTTTAAATATGCTAGAAATTATGTTCTATCTTGTGATAAGTGTCAGAGACTTGGTAATATTAGTAGGAGGAATGAGATGCGTATGAATTACTCTCTAGTGATTCAGCCTTTTGATTGCTGGGGTTTCGATTTTATGGGTCCTTTTCCTCCATCACACAAGTACACTCACATCTTAGTGGTTGTTGATTATGTAACCAAGTGGGTAGAAGCAATCTCCACTGAGAGTGTTGATCACAAGACATCTTTAAAAATGCTCAAGGATGTAATTTTCCCTAGGTTGGGTGTACCTAGGTACCTCATGAATGATGGAGGATCAAACTTCACGCATGGAGCTTTTAGAAAAGCTTTAGCCAAGTACGATGTCACTCATAGAATTGCTTCATCTTACCATCCTCAAACTAGTGGGCAAGTTGAGCTCATGTAACACCCTCAGTGTCTGTAACAGTAATCACTTTGACTGTTGAATATTATTGTTGCTAATCCTGGTTGCTAATCATGCCTTGATCAAACCTTGCCTCTGATCATATTCAAACCATGATGGTTGATATTCAAAACCATATGCCTAATGCACCTTGATCACTTGGAATCAAATCAAGTCCAAAACTCCTTTTGATTTATAGTAAAAACAATGTGGTAAATGAAAGTTCGTCCAAAAATTATGAAACCAATTTTGTAAAATTCCATAAATCAATAGAACCATGTTGGACCAACTTGGGTATTTGTGTGAGTTATGAATTAATCGAAAAAATTCCAATTGTAGCCTAAAAATCCCACCTTGAGCATTTATTAAGTAAAAGAAATAGCAAATGGATTTATATTGCCACCAAACTTTTTGTATAACCTACACGAGGTTAACTCTAATTTGGAAACCCCTAACATGTTTTATAGAAATGCAAACCAATATAAACAAATACAAACAGAAAATACAGAAAGGAAAGTAATACAGAAAAGAAAAAAAACTTAATCCTCGCACAGGGCGAGGCCCACCTCCCCCCCCCCCTTCCCCTTCCCTGTGCCAACCACTCCCCTGGCGCCATGCCGCGCCGTAGTCGCCGACGAGCCGACCCCTCCCTTGCCCCCTCACCTGCAACCCCCTCCACCTCGACTTCAGGGAGCGGATAAGGAAGCCCCACGCACATTCTAGATCTCACCTGCCCCCATTTCTCCTCCTCCTCGCCTCGCACGCCTTGGGGGAAAATCACCCGAGCGCCACCGTCGCCATTGTCGTGGCCTTGCACGGCCACTGACCTCGCCTCGCATCGCAGGAATGTCCACCAGGTGCGCCGTCGTCGACTACGTCGACTACTGCAACTAATCGAGCCGGGAGCCTTTCCACGTCACGTCGCGCCATCGTTCCCCTCCCTCACCGCCGGCACGTTCACGAGCAATTCCGGCAAACGTCGACCCTCCCCCGAGCCCGCTTAAACGGCTACACCTCCGCGGTGAGCTCCTCTACCTCCCCCAAATGCCCGCGTAGCCCCTCGTGCACTGAGTCCGCCGACGCCATTGGAGCTGTGGCTCCGTCGTCGCCGATGTGTTCTTCCCCGCGGCCTATATCATGCTTTTGCCGTGTGGTTCGCGTCACTTTACTCGCCACGTCTCCAGGAACTCGCTCGTGTAGCTCATGCCCAACGAAACCCACTACATCCTCGTCGTCATCACCATACGTAGCACGGCCGCCGCCTTCCTCGTCGCCGGCGTTGATTCCAGTCGACGCCACCACTTCTGGACGACGCGCCTTGGGCCCCTGGTTCGAACGCACCGCCCCATGCTCCCTCCCGTGCTCTGTGCTGAGCGCGGGCTCAACCTCGCCGGAGTCCAGTCGCCCGGCAAGCCTCCCTTGTCGCTGCCAGGCGGGCCGCACTCAACAGGTGTTTAATTAACACATGATCACTCACTGACCTATGGGCCCCACCCCCCTCTAATCTCTTTGCTAACTTAAAATTGGAGATAATCCCCCTGTCACTTACAAGTGGCCCCCTGGCCTTTTAAAATAAATTAATCTGTTGATTAACATATGTGTCTATGACACCTAGGCCCCACTTGTAAGAATTTAAATTAATTAAAATAGAAACTGTTATGTCCCACTGACATGTGGGCCCCCCTCTGATTAATCCCTATTTAATTAAGTTAATAACTAATTATATTAATCTGTCATTGACTGGTGGGACCCACTGGCCAGTATTACTGTTTTGGATAAAGTCTCTCATTAAATAATAGGAGTAATTAAGAAAATCAATTAAATTGATTTAAAACTTTAAAATTCAATATCTTTTAAACCGTAATTCAGATTCAAAAACTTTATACATCAAAATTGATCAGAAAAATATAACGAATATGAATATGCTCTCTGTATGTCTACCACACCCATCTAACACAACGAACATTGAACCGTCCCCCTCTGGACCGACTGTCCGATGATTGCCCGATACCGATAAACTATCCGGATGAATTTATTCTGAACACAAAAGTTGTTCAAATGGATCAACTAACAAGGATACACCTTTCCCATGTTTTTCGGATGTCCACGACACCTCCGGCATGGTACCTTCTGTCACAACCCCAGGTTAGGATGAGCAAGTCACTTTGCATCATGTTAAAAATTTCAAAAGAAATTGAAATAGGAGAGAGAACACCCCCCAGA
This sequence comes from Bromus sterilis, assembly GCA_950022295.1. Taxonomy (NCBI): domain Eukaryota; kingdom Viridiplantae; phylum Streptophyta; class Magnoliopsida; order Poales; family Poaceae; genus Bromus; species Bromus sterilis. Next base: position 147,270,157 of record OX465596.1, on the reverse strand, counting down.
TGAATTAATTCAAAAGGCCAGATAAAAAGTTGCTCCAAAAATTACTTTGGCATTTTTGAAAAGTCTTATAAATGAGTGTGATCACATATCAAGTGATTTGGATTCAAACCCATGCTCATAGATTTTTCAAATATTCAAACAGGAGCATGGATTTAAATTTAAACCTCTATTTGAATTAAAGTGCAAATTATTTGAAATTAGACATGTCCAAACTTTATAAGTGGCTAGCTATATATATATTGAGGCCATATAAAAATTTGGGGAATTTAAAAAAATGTCTAGCTATTTTTTTTAGCAAGACAAAACATAATGCAGAAAAGAAACAGAAAAGAAATAAAAAGAAAAGAAACTTACCTGGGCAAAGGGGCCCAACTTGTCGCCCCGCAGCCTAGCAGCCGGCCCAGCCCGCCAAGTCCTCTGTCTTCTAGCTCAAGCAGCTCGCTGGAGGCAGCAGAGCGCGCAGCGACTGCCACCTCGACGACGAGGGCCTTCCAGGCGCCCCCAAGCTCTATGCTAACGCCATGGAGTCGCCCCTGTCGTCGTGGAACCTTTCCCCCCTTCCAGGCTCACGCTCCCTCTCTTCCTCACCCAATTCCTTCGCCGCCCGAACGCCACAGCGGAGCGCGCCACCGTGTCCGCGCAGCCAACGACGACGAGCAGCTACACCATCGTGTCCATCGCGTTCTTCGCCGTCGTCTTCACCACCCTGCAGATTCCCGCGAGTTGGAACGCCCCGGTGCCGACGAATCGGGTCATCTTCTTCGTCTACGGCCGCAGAACTTCGCCGTCGATTACTCCATCCACAGAGCCTCCCCGACTCCATTGACCGCCCCGCTACACTCCTCACGTTGGGGTGAGAATTTCCCCTCTGGTTCCGTGCTTTTTCCCTTCCTCTACGCATGATCGCCATGGGAGCCGAGCTCCGTCGCCGCCATGGCTGACCCCGAGCTCGTTCCCGTGCTCCGTTGACCTCACCAAGATGTCCATCGTGCTCCTGCGCTCTCCAGGAGTGCAACGAGCCTACTCCAGCGTCTTATCGCGCTCTGTGTCACATGCGCCGCCGCACCCGTGACCCCGGACGCGCGGGTTTGAAGCCGTCGTCGCCCTGGCGCTTCCCCGTGTCCCCCTTATGGCACCAGAAGACGCGCGCCTTTGCGCAGCACATGCATGTGCCCTCCGTTCCTCTCCCCGTGCCCTCTAGCGGCCTCCTCGTCAAAGCCGTGCCACGGCCGCCGCGCCCCCTCGTTGCCGGCGTGGCCCGAGGCCTCCCCGAGGTCCCCGGGGTGCTCCACGCGACGCACGCGAGTGAGAGGCCCCCCCTGGTGCCCTCATCCGCCCCTCCTGTGCCCGGAACGCAATTCCGGCGAGGGCGCCGCCGTGGCCAGTCCACCGGCGTCACGCCGCCGGTGGGTTAGCCTTAACCCCCCCCCCAGAGTCGATGACAAGTGGGCCCAGGGCCCTTAATCCACCCTAGTTAGGTAAAACTAACCGGGCTAATTAACCCAGAGGCTGACAGCCTGACGCAATAAACATTTTTCCAAATTAAAATAATTCAGAAAAATCCAGAAAAAGCTATAAACTTTGGAAAATCATAGAAAATTCATATTAACTCCAAATTGGACAAATAATATGTCTAAAATTATCAGAAAAATACAAGGTTTCTGAATATGGACTTTGTTTGTATGTTTGACCAATTTAAATTGGGTGAACAGTGGCAAACATCCATATGGCTTTAATTTGAATTCAATTTTGGAGTGAATTTGCAAATGATTTTGCAACACACTTCTATTAGATGGATTCCCACTTCCCTCTCATCCACGTCAGCAAGGCAAGAAAACCCCCATTGATCATGTCGATAAAATCCCACTTCCCTCTCATGTCTCGCTTATGCATTGTATAGGATGATTACCATGCTACGTTTCTACCGCATAGATGAACCCATTCCTTTGCATGACCTATCATTTGTCACAGTAGTAAGCAAACCACAATCCTAGCAAATGTAGGAGTTGATTGATATCATGTGGCCCCTGCAATTGTTACTGCTTATTGCATGATTAGAGTGATACCATGTTGATACTGTTATGTGAGTCGGGATGGTAGTGATCATGTTGATGATGGTGGAAAGGTGTTGGTGAATCTACCCTAATACAAGGTGAACGATGAGAGGCTGTGTAGGAGTACACAGTGGGTTGTCTCGTTGAAAGACGCTCTAAGTCCGATTTCTTGTGTGGTAATCCAAGATGAAGAGTACAACCACACATTGGGCTCACTGACCCCTCTCAACCTATTAACTCATCCCTTTCAATGTCCTGATGTCGCAATAGTTCGGATTTCTGGTAGGTTTGTGGCCTGGCTGCTAAGTGAGAGAACAGCTCAGCCGAGACCGGCTTATGCACCACGCACACATCATCTGGGTCCACTTCGGTAAACCGGCCGGGTTCACGATAGTGGTAGCCAACCCAGGTAGGCGGCTTTCTTGGACTAGATCGGCTATGAGGTAACAGTTGTGGTGGCATCCTCGCTGTCATCTCTTGAACAGTGACACGCAAAAGCGGTAACTGATGACACGTGTGTGTAGCGGTACACCCCTGCAGTGTTAACAAAACTATTCGAATAGCCGCGTCCGCGGTTAAGGACTGCTTGGAAAGCTTAGCTTGATTATTAGACAACTTGAACTGGATACTTCTAAAACTCGCAAGATAACCGTGAGTGCTATGGTGTGCTCCTCGTGGGGAAGTCGAGGAAGTAACCATAGTGGTGTATTGGTTGGAGATGTAGTGGACTCGTGTACGATTCTTACCTCAAGTCTGGTACTCGTAGTTGAGGACTAGCCAAGTCAAAACTGGCAATTCTGCAATTAAACCCCACCTTCCCTTTACCTTGATACATGTGCATGAGTAGTATAGCTCCTATGTAAGTCTTGCTGAGTACGACTTTGTACTCACGTTTGCTTATTCTATATTTTAGATGAAACCACTGACCCCGAAGGTGGCTTCTTCATCGAGCTCGACGACTGAAGACCAAGCTAGTACAGTTCAGTCAGACGACTGGTTCCCTCGTGGAGGGCTTGTGTTTAAATAAGGCTTCTTAAGCCATTTGTTAAATTTGTTTGTACTCAGACCTACTTTTCTTCCGCTTGTTTTTTGTAATGTTGGATCACATGCTTGTGATCTCTGTGTGCAATCTGTAAGAGTTATCAATAAAGTTGTATACTTTGTAGAGAATTGCAATGATACCTGCTGTTCATACTAGACATGTGTGCTGCGTGTATGTTTATAACATGCATGTCTTTGTATGGGTTTTCGAGACCTTAGTTGTGATCTGGCTGGCGGTCTTTTATACACCAAGTGGACCTTAGATGTGCGCAGCTTGGGGCATCGCGATGCGATTGTTCGAGACTCTGTCTCGTGCACACTTTGATGTATGATCGAGCCCGCCCTAGACCCCGACTAAGTGATCGGGCTGGAGTAAGTTTATGTAAGGGTTATAATACAATCGATAGTATGGTTGAGGCGACTTGTCTATGAGTATGGGAGTTCACCACCCATATCATTTAGACTTGTGTGCGGACGATGAGGACCCATTTCAGTTGATCATCCGGTCTGGATGGGATGCCCCTCACGTTCGATGCTTTCTGAGAATGTCCTGTGCTTGGCCTTGTCTGCTTAGACAAGTGGTTACGGTTCTCGGCTCTCCATATGATTGTGTTGTAGCGATTCTTGCATACGCTAACCCCGGGTCCCGACACCTTCCCCCTCCGGACCCCCTGTCTGATAATCACCCGGAGCTGGCAGTTCATCCCCGGATGAATTCCCGCCCCGAGCATAATACATTGCACCGCATTAGAACACCGTTAACATTGCATCTGTCATGTCATGCATTTGTTTGTATATGCTTGCTTTGTATTCACTGTTTCCCCCCCCCCCCCTTTATTCTTCGGTAGACCCCGCTGCTGTCGACTACACCGCTGCTGGGTACGACTACTTCGTCGACGACCCTACTTCTACCGTCAAGATTCCAGGCAAGCAGAGCCATTCTCTTCCCCAGATATCGCCTATCTTTCCGTACATTTCTTGCACTAGGCATTGTTACTGCTCCTGCTACGTTACAATCCTATTCTATTGCATAGCCTGTCATTGTCGCCCTTGATGTACCTTCCTTTATCCTATGCTGCATTGTTAGCTAGGATTAGATAGCGGGCCGTGATCACTCAGGGGAGTGAACGCGGATACTACTTATTACAACTGCATAGGTACGGTACAATGCATACACCGCCTAAGGCCGCCTAGCTTGGCTCTGCTGAGCCACCACCAAGTGTGAGCTATCAAGGAGAAATCCTTGTACTCCACTCATTGCAGACTCTGTATAGCCACTCTAGGTACCTAAGCAACGGTTGTCCTTCAGGTAAAAAGTCGGGCGACCCAACGGTGCCCGCGAGTGGTATTGCGACGGGACGACAGGGAGGGTATGACCAGTGTACCGGTGTGCTTGGCCCCTGATCGTTGGCCGCGAGAGATACCAAACCACGAAAGTCGAGCTCCCCCAGGAGCACTCTCGAGACAAGGTAAGGAGACGGTTCACCTAGTTGGTAACCGCAAATACTTGGTGGGATGACAGGGAAGGCACCGATGTACTGGTGGTCCTGACCGATGTCGTTATCCGCGGGTCAGTTAAGCCGAGGCAACGATAACGGTTGTCCCGCAAGTTAATAAAACGACTAATGGTTCGGTGGATGTCTTGAGTTGGCTATATGCCATGTACGCACTACCTACCCATGGTAATTACGAGTTATGGGCTCCCCTGCTTCATAGTCTCATCCGAGGACTCTTCAGACGTCAGCAGTACCGCGGGCTGATTGCCGGGAAGTGGTGTTGTCTTATTTTCTCGCGCGGTGTTATCTTATTTGGTTTGCTTATGCTTCACCGGCCAGTCATGCACCATGCATGAGTACGTTCGCGTTGGGGTCCAAGGCCCTGCGTACTTAGTATTTAGACGGGCGGATGACCTCTCTGTTGAGTTTGAAAGATGGGCTGTGGAGTGTCGGATAGCCTCGGTAGAGTGTTCCCTAACAAGGTGCCCGCCACCATGGAGATCCGTGCGTGTAGTGTAACATAAGTGCACACCTGCAGGGAAGATTAATCTATTCGAATAGCCGTGTCCACGGTAACATGACTCTTTATGCTGAAGCTGGATCTTACCACTACAAACTATTATTATTAAACTGTATGGTTCCGGGTTTTCTTCCTCGCTGGTATGTCGAGGAGGTGATCTCGGAAGCATTGCTAATTATTACGACTTACTATCATACAATGCGGCAGCAACTTCTGCTGCATTGTTACTTTATGCTTTATATAAACGGTTGGCCATTCTCTCCTCATGCTGCAAGACTCGTCGGAAGATGCTAGTTTTCGATAGGCCTAGCTTCTTACCATTATTCTGATTTCTATCTTGCAGTCCACTATATATATCCTCCCCTTCCTTTTGATACAAATGCATAAATGCTTAGTAGCGGACGTAAGACTCGCGGGTATGCTAGATACTCGCCTTTTCTTTATTCCCCCCTTTTCGTTTTGCCTGATCGGCCGCTGTAGCCGACGTTGGAGCCCAGGAGAAGGAGTACCCCGGAGGCGACTACTACGACGTCGAGTTCCCCGTTGACCAGGAGTAGTTCGGTGGATCCCAGGCAGGAGGCCTCACCATTTCGATCTGTATCTCTGATATCATTTGTGCTAGCCTTCTTAAGGCAAAACTTGACTAACTATGTCTCTACTCAGATATTATGGCTTGTATGACTTATGTATTCGGATCCTCGTGATCCCTGGTATTGTAACATATTGGTTTATCCTTTTGTGTTTAGTGTTGTGCTGTGATATTCTCACCGTGGCACCCTAATCTCAGCAGTGTACCCTGCGTGTATGATTACTGTACATGGATTGATTTTAGGGGCGTCACAAGTTGGTATCAGAGCCGACTGCCTGTAGGAAGCCACCCCACCACTACTTGGTCAAAGTTGAGTCTATACATTGAAAAACTATTTTGCTAACTTAATGTTTGGCTTACGGGCCCACATCGATGTCACTACGTGTGATATCTATGGTATTAGGATCCTTTTCTCCTTACCTATGCTCTGGGATTCTGCTCTCTTATCCTTGCTGGTAAGTTTTACTAACTCTGACATTACGATCACGTTCTCTTGATTCCACCCGGCGTTATGGTGCTTCCCCATTGATTGAGTCGTGTCGCAGGAGTTCTAACCCAGGTCCCAAACCGCGGATCCCATTCTCATTCTAGGCAAGCCGCACGTTCTCTGGCATTAAATCCTATGGCCAATAGTTTTCTTGCGGCGTGATTGACATAGTGGAATCTATGTTGCGTCGTGTAATCCTTACCGCGGTCTGCGCGCCGCCTAGTGTGTCCTTTTTCCTTAATTTCTACGATGTTACGCCGCCCGATTTTTTATTGACTCCGTGTGTGAATGTGTATGTCTTATATGACTACTCCTACATATCCACGCCTCCTCTTCGTTGTCGCTTTACTTCAGGCTTGATTCTGGTATCTCGTTAAATTTTCATCGCTGAAATACCCCTGTTAAATTCTAGCAGGATGGCTGGTCGTGGTCGTGGCCTGATACGTCCCAAACGTATCTATAATTTCTTCTTGCTCCATGCATGTTTTGTGTGACTTTGCCATGTTTTGCTTGAACTTTCATAAACTTTTGAACCTATTTGGACTAACCTATTAACTCAGTGCACCCAGTTGCCAATTTCTGTTTTCTGCTGTTTTTGTATTTCAGGTTTTCCGGCCATTAAAAGTGCTCCAAAAATTCCGGGAAAAATATATAAAAAATCAGCGCAACAGAAGCTTCCGGAATCACCAAGAGAGGGAAGGGGGGCCAGCACCAGGCAGCCAGGAAGGCAGGTGGCGCGACCCCACCCTGAGCCGCGCCAGGGACCCTCCTGACTGCCTCGTGGGTCCCCTCGACACCCCCTTCGCCTATATTTAACCCTCGGGGTGGAAACCCGTAATACGGACTCCTCTTTCGTGATCTCACCTCTGTTCCACCGCCGCCGCCATTTCTAGATCGGGGCTGCCTTGAGAAGTTGCTCCGGCACCCTGCCGGGAGAAGCTACCCCCTCCGGGAGACCCTCCATAGCCATGGACACCTCCCGTATGTACCGTGAGTATTTTCCCTTGGACCATGGGTCCGTGACCAGTAGCTATGTGATTTATCTCTCCCCCTTTTGTGCTTCCACTTTCGAGTCCTCGTGAGCTTCCTTACTTGATCGAGCCATCTATGTAATTTCTGTTGTTGCTATGCTGAGTTTGTTGGGATCTGATGGATTATGAGACTATGTTCAGATTGTGATGAGTAATATATTTGGTTCTTCTCTTTTATATTTTGTTCTTGAGTAAATTCTTGCATGTTCTCCATTGCGGTATTTTCTTTGGCCAAGTATTTTATTTTCAACTCCAAGAGAGAGTGTTATGCTCGATTGTGGGTTCAGCCCCTTGATGTCTAGCTTGAGTGACAGAAACATGAGACTAGGGGATGTGTTGTTGCCACCAGGGATAAAACAACGGTGCTTGTACCTGCGGGTGCAATGATTGTCTACTTTACGCATAGTTCTTTTAATGCAGTTGTCTGTTGTTTTGAGTTTACACTTTGGGTGGGATTCGCAACATAATACCAGCGAGATGTTCTGAATAGATATCTCAAGGTGGATGATTCGTAGTAGATGCAGATGGATTTCGGTCTACTTACCTTGGTGTACTACCCATTGCTTTTGAGCCCTTCCTTTATTTGAAGCATAGTTAGCATTGCGGTTCCTTCATAATCCTGTCAATTGCCCAACTTTGATTGGTTTACCTCGCTAGAACTTTTATCGTCTTTTGGGAGAGATACATCACTAGTTAAAATCACGGGACCCTGGTCCATCTTCACATTATTGTTCACACCCTCAATTTACTTTCAGCTTTTACTTTATTTTGCACCTTTTATCTCTTGCGTTGATCCTTTGTAAACGACAAGGAAAGAGGAATTGACAACTCCTCTGTACTCGTTGGGAGCAAAGTTATTTGTTGTTGTGTGCAGGTCCACGACAACACCCTAGTCAGGAAGCAATTTCTGGCGACGTTGCCACCTACTTTTATCTCCTGAGTCCTACTGGTTCGATAACCTTGGTATCTTCACCGAGGGAAACTTGCTGCTGCGCTGCATCTCAAACCTTCCACTTGGGGTAACCAACGAGGGGCGAGAAGCCATCAAGCAAATTTCTGGCACTGTTGCCGGGGACTCAAGTCTACAAGATAGGGGAGTTGCACACTATCTTTTACCTTTGCTTTTTAGTCTTGTTAGTTTACCTTTCAGTTTTTACTTTTGTGTCCCTAATCAAAAATACCCAAAATACTTACTAATGCTATCTTCACCATGGGTGTGGAACCACCCAAATATGGTAGGATGGACATGTTTCACTTGGCTCGTCTTCGATCAATTTGTGCTCGCGCTAAAAACCCAACCGACTTGGTTGAGGCAAAATCATTGGATGAGCATGCTCATTACACGCGGCACCGCCTATCTCAGAATGGGAAAAACTTATGGGATCAAATACAAGTTTCTTATTGCTATGCTGAATCTTTATGCCACATTTATGATTTTGCTTGCTGCTCTAATATAGAGCGTAAACACCTTCCTTTCCAATGTGAGTTTAATGAAAATGAGATCCTATCTTCTTATTCCAAAGGTGTTTATGATTACTTTGATGTTGAAAAGATTGAAGAGTTTGTTGCTTTTAAAGGTGCTTATGAGATTGCTTCTTTGATTGAAAAGTATTACGATACTATTCACAAGTCTGAAAACTTTGTTGTTCTTGCTTATTGCTTTGAGAATTATACTTCCAATGCTTATATTGATGATTTTAAAAATAGAATGCTTGCTTCCCGAGAAGAGGCTAATGATTGCTATGATGAGGAGTCCTATGTTTCCGAGGACTCACTTGATACATCCCTTTCTGATGATTTTGATACTTGCTTTGTTGATGGCCATGATGCCACTATGGATGATGCTTACAAAGATGAACTTGCTATAGTTCCTTATGTTAAGCATGAAATTTTTGCTATTGCACCCACACTTGATTGCCCTGTTATCCTTTTTAAATCTCCAACTCGGGAGAATTTTGCTATTAACAAGGCTCAATGTGATGGGTTGCATCTATCTTATCATCCAAAAAAACGTGTTGAAAACAATACACGTGTGCTTGTAGGTCATGAACAGTATGATTTATATGATAGTTATATTCTTGATGTTGTTCATGATGCTACTGAAAATTACTTTGAGAGAGGAAAGTTTGGTTGTAGAAACTTCCATGTTACAAAAACACCTCTCTTCATGTTGAAAGTTTTGAAGTTGTTCTTTTTCCACCTTCCTATGCATATCACTTTGTGCTTCTTTGATATTTTTTCTTACAAGATGCCTATGCATAGGAAGTGGGTTAGGCTTAAATGTGTTTCATATTTTCTTCTTGATGCTCTCTTTTGCTTCAAAATTCTTATTCTTGTGTGAGCATCTTTTATAATCTTTAAGCCTAGCTAATGGCTTTAAAGAAGCGCTTTCGGGAGGCAGCCTGCAACGAATTTAGGTTTTTATTTTTTCTTTTCTTCTGTTCTTAGTGGTCTTGATGATTGTTACTACTGTAGCAACATCATTGTTTCTTTACTTGTCAAGCTTTGTTCCTTTTATAGCCTCATACGACAAGGGAAGTGAAAGTTGTGACATGCTGTCCAGAAAACAGATTCTGTCCTTGTGACTAGAAAAATCATGGAAAAATCCCAGTTCATCCTTTTGAGCTGAAATTTTTACACAGCATGCTCTATACAATTAAGAAACTTACGTATGTTCTGAGTTTTTTTATTTGAGTTGCAGAAGTACCTCGAAAAAATTCTCCTTGCTCTGCTGTTCTGTTTATCTCAGCTTCTGCCCCGGTTTTTCTTTTCGCAGTTTTTCAATCCTTAAGCTTGCTTTTTCTTTGCAAACTTTTTTGGGCAGGCAAGAGAAACAGTAGCTCTTCCTGTAAATCTTTATTTTCAGTAGAGGAAAATTCTTTTATTAGGGTACTAACCTCTCTAATCAGCCTACAATGAGTTATGTATGAAGGGGGTTTTCAAGTGCGCGATGGAGGATGATGAAAGAAGATTCAGGAGTGTCAAACGCTCAAGCTTGGGGATGCCCATGTGCACCCCCAATAAATATTCAAGGAGACTCAAGCGTCCAAGCTTGGGGATGCCCCCGATGCATCCCCTTCTTCATCAACAATCATCAGTTTGTCCCTCGTTGCACTATATTTTTATCACTTCATGCGTTATGTGCTTTGCTTGGAGCGTCTCACTCTTTAGTTTTCTAGATTTTTTTTGCTTTCTTTGCTGTAGTAACAAGTTAGACCCCAACTTACTCTTTTGTGTGGGAGAGATTCACGCTTCGCTTGAACTAGAACTCCTCATAGGATTTGCATGCTTATTCTTTTAGCTGTGAGTTGTTCTTTTTCTTTTCTTAGCTACTGTTCTGTTTAGTTGTAGTGCTTTAGTTTTTCCTAGAGCTTTTCTTTTGTCTTAGGTTGAACTTTCTATAGGTTACATGTTTTATCTTGTTAGAGAGTTTTCCTGTGGCACTGAGTTCTGTGTCTTGACTGAAAATAGGTAGTTAAAGTTGTTGTTCTCTTTGTAGTAGTAACTTGCAATAGTTTTGAGGTATTGATTAGAGTAATGTTTGAACTAATGGTGTCAAGTGCTCTTGCCTATTAGTGATAGATGTCGTATTTTGGGCAATCCGTGTGTTTTTCGAAAACCAAAAACCCCTGTTGAGAACTCTAGCTACTAGATGGATCACTAACCTCTGGAGGGTTCGAATATTAGAGTACACTCACGTACCATGAGTCGAGGATGCGCAAGGATAACCAAACCCCCATACACTCCTCCTCGGGGTACCTGTCTCTTTGTGAACGTCCTGATTAGATTGAGAGTTACCGACAATAAGTGCATGAGTTCTTCAGACTAATGTGAGTATTCGAAAGTTGACACTTCCGCCCACCTATACTTTTTCTAGCCTCTTCAGTACCGTGCATTGCCCTTTCTCACCTCGAGAGTTGGCGCATACTTCGCCGGTGCATCCAAACCCTTGGCACGATACGCTCTGCCATCATAAGCCTCCTTATATCTTTCCTCAAAACAGCCACCATACCTACCTACAAGGCATTTCCATAGCCTTTCCGAGATACATTGCCATGCAACATCCACCTTCTCATGACTTGATCTTCATGTCATACATGCTACTTGCTTGATCGATGAGCCGCATGCTAGTTGGGCCTTGCCCTAATCATTGCTACATGACGCACTAGTATCATTGCATATCCTGCTATCCTGGCAGGAGCATACATTTGCATCATGATAGTTACATTTTCTTTATGTGAGTACCTTTGTAAAGTGTGAAAGATCTCCTATATTCTTGTAAAATATAGAGTATTTCCCCTAAAGTGAGGAAAAGATCCAAAGAGGACAAATGAGAGTTAAATAGAAAGAGCCATTGAGGCCACCAAAAAAATAAAAAAAGAGAAAAAGAGAAAAATAAAAAGAGAGAAGGGGGCATACTACTATTCCTTTTGAGAGATCCACACTAGTACTTCATCTCCTATCCCTTCTACTCCATAGAGATCATCATCATGCATATAGCTATGTGGGGACCCTTCACACTATAGAACTTGGCTTGTATATTCCAATGATGAGACTCCTCAAACGAGCCCTATGTCTGCTTGAGCAAGCAAGTTAGATGCACCCCCACTAGTTCCCTTGGAGAGCTTTTAGCTCACATGTGCATCCGTTGTATGGCAATCCCTACTCCTCACATCATATCTATCATATGTCCTTCTCTCGCCTATGATTGTCCTCATTGATGTGAGCCTTTCACACCTTTTTTGTCTTCCTCCTCCACCTTCTTTCTGTTTCGCCTTTTAGGTGTCAACTTTCTTGCTCACGCTCATCCATTGCATGAGTGCTCAAAATATCGAAAGGGAGTGGATCAGTTTGACTTGTACCTGGCTAGTGGTCTCGGGACGAGTCCAGATAAGAATCCAAAGGAGACCAAGTGTGAAACTTTTGTAGATAGTTGTTCTCAACAACCTTATTTTTTCTCTCGTATTTTCCTATCCCTTGCTTGCACGCAAACACCATCTGGAGACATTCGAGTCACGGACAACGAGAGATCTTGCACCTTTTGTTATTTTGTTGCTTGTGTCAATGCTAATACAGACTCTTGCTTGTTAAGACTTGAATTGAATTGCATGCTTTGATTGCTTTACTTAAAGGTCCTTATTTGGTTGTGTGGCATGTCACCACAGAAATTATGCTTGTTTTCATTTACCTACTCGAGGACGAGCAGGAATTAAGCTTGGGGATGTTGATACGTCCCAAATGTATCTATAATTTCTGCTTGCTCGATGCATGTTTTGTGTGACTTTGCCATGTTTTGCTTGAACTTTCATAAACTTTTGAACCTATTTGGACTAACCTATTAACTCAGTGCACCAAGTTGCCAGTTTTTGATTTCTGCTGTTTCTGTATTTCAGGTTTTCCGGCCATTAAAATTGCTCCAAAAATTCCGGGGAAAATATATAAAAAATCAGCGCAACAGAAGCTTCCGGAATCACCAAGAGAGGGAAGGGGGGCCACCACCAGGCAGTCAGGAGGGTAGGTGGCGCGGCCCCACCCTGGGCCGCGCCAGGGACCCTCTTGACTGCCTCGTGGATCCCCTCGACGCCCCCCTTCGCCTATATTTACCCCTCGGGGTGGAAACCCCTAATACGGACTAATCTTTCGCGATCTCTCCTCTGTTCCTCCGCCTTCGCCGTTTCTAGATCGGGGCTGCCTGCAGAAGCTGCTCCGGCACCCTACCGGGAGAAGCTACCCCCTCCGGGAGACCCTCCATAGCCATGGACGCCTCCCGTATGTACCATGAGTAGTTTCCCTTGGACCATGGGTCCGTGACCAGTAGATATGTGATCTATCTCTCCCCCTTTTGTGCTTCCACTTTCGAGTCCTCGTGAGCTGCCTCACATGATCGAGGCATCTATGTAATTTCTGCTGTTGCTATGCTGAGTTTCTTGGGATCTGATGGATTATGAGACTATGTTCAGATTGTGATGAGTAATATATTTGGTTCTTCTCTTTTATATTTTGTTCGTGAGTAAATTCTTGCATGTTCTCCGTTGCGGTATTTTCTTTGGCCAAGTATTTTATTTGCAACTCCAAGAGAGAGCGTTATTCTCGATTGTGGGTTCAGCCCCTTGATGTCTAGCTTGAGTGACAGAAACATGAGACTAGGGGATGTGTTGTTGCCACCAGGGATAAAACAACGGTGCTTGTACCTGCGGGTGCAAGGATTGTTTACTTTACGCATAGTTCTTTTAATGCAGTTGTCTGTTGCTTTGAGTTTACACTTTGGGTGGGATTCGCAACTTAATAGCAGCGAGATGTTCTGGATGGAAATCTCAAGGTGGATAATTCGTAGTAGATGCAGATGGATTTCAGTCTATTTACCTTGGCGTACTGCCTATTGCTTTTGAGCCCTTCCTTTCTTTGCAGCATAGTTAGCATTGCGGTGCCTTCATAATCCTTTCAATTGCCCAACTATGATTTGTTTACCTCGCTAGCACTTTTATCGTCTTTTGGGAGAGAGACATCACTAGTGAAAATCACGGGACCCTGGTCCATCTTCACATTATTGTTCACACCCTCAATTTACTTTCAGCTTTTACTTTCCTTTGCACCTTTTATCTCTTGCATTGATCCTTTGTAAACGACAAGGCCGGAGGAATTGCCAACTCCTCTGTACTCGTTGGGAGCAAAGTTATTTATTTCTGTGTGCAGGTCCACGACAACACCCTAGTCAGGAAGCAATTTTTGGCGACGTTGCCACCTACTTGTATCTCCTGAGTCCTACTGGTTCGATAACCTTGGTATCTTCACCGAGGGAAACTTGCTACTGCAATGCATCTCAAACCTTCCACTTGGGGTAACCAACGAGGGGCGAGAAGCCATCATGGTCGTGGTGCCAACGACCCACCTCCGCCGCCGGATTACATGGCCGCAATGATGCAGCAGTTCGAGCTGAACCGTCAGTTCATGCAGAATGTCATGGCTCAGTTCCCCCAGCCGAATCAGAATGGCCACCACCATCAGCATGCCACAGTGACTCTGCACGACTTCACCCACCTCAACCCCACTATGTTCCGCAACTCCGTTCAGCCATTGGATGCTAATGACTGGCTTTGCGACATCACTCACGAGCTGGAGTCTGCTAATGTTGATCTAGCCGACTATGTGAACTTTGCTTCCTATCACCTGAAAGGCGCCGCTGCTTAGTGGTGGAGCGCCCACAAGAGTTCATTGTCAGTCGGAGAAGTCATCACTTGGGATGAATTTCAGTCCGCCTTCCGCGCCCACTACATTCCTCAGGGGATCATGGATCGTAAGGGGGAAGAATTCCGCAACCTCACTCAAGGAAACATGACTGTTGAAGCCTATCAGCGCGAGTTCTTCAATCTCTCTCGCTATGCGGAAGAAGAGATCACCACTAATGCTCGCAGGCAGCAGAAGTTCCGTCGTGGCCTCAATCCAGACCTCAGACTCGCTCTTGCCATTCATGATTTTTCCAACTTCGCCACCATGGTGAACAAGGCCATCACCGTCGAGACTTCCCAGATGGAGCACAAGAACTAACTGAAAATCTATCGTGACGTTGGCTCATCTTCGGGCGCAACATAGAAGCGTCGCATCTGGCTCCCTCACAGTGTGACCCATTCACCTGCCCCTGCTCCAAGGCCATCGTATGCTGCACCCCGTCTGCCTCCGCCACCGGAGATGCCAAGAGCTCTGCCCGCACAACCCAATGCTACCCCCTTTTGTCCTCAGGATGGATTATGCTTCACGTGCCGCCAGCCTGGTCATTTTTCTAGAGAGTGCCCCCAGAAACAGAAGAAACTGGTAGTTCACCCTGCTGGCCGCAGAAATGGTCGTGGAAACAACCAGACCCCAACTATAATACTGGGTCTGCTACTTATGCTCGTGAACATGCTAACAACATTAATGTTCAACAAGCTCAGCAACAACCCGCTACCGTGATGGGTATCCTTCTCGTTAATTTCGTACCTGCTACTGTTTTATTTGATACAGGAGCATCGCATTCATTCTTGTCAGAAGCATTTGCATTGTCGCATAACTTCATGCTAGAACAGATGAACCCACCGATGGTTGTCCGCACTATCGTGGGAAAGTCATGGCAGATGTCCGTAGAGTCGGACTTATCATGGGACCTTTGCTGCGAGGCGAATTCGAGGAGAGAGTTGACATAGGCACAAGACTCGGTGAGTTTACCCAGGTTCGGCCCCGACGGTGCGGTAAAGACCTACTCCTGCTTTTTGACTATAGGGGAATCGACTCTTCAATATGAAGAGTCGATCGTATCGATTACAGTGATGATCTTTCGCAACCTTAGTCTCATGGAGAACTAGGTTATGGCGCGAGTTGTCTTTTCCTGGATTGAGGTAAGTTCTGGCTCTGGCTCCCGTGGTCCTCGGCTTATAAAGGTGTCGGGTCCCGGGATTCCTAGAGTCCGACTCCTACATGATGTGGAGTTCTATTCTACTTTACAAGTTTTCTACGTACTATACAAGTTAAGTCGAATTCCTTCTAGGGCTTCAATCTTCACGCTTGGCACGTCAGACTCCTGGTCGGGTCTTCTTTATGGGCCTTCATACGTAAGTCGGCCCGAAGATTTCTAATGACGGGTTTATGGGCCTGATCCATCCCCCCGACATTAGCCCCCAGGATTGTTTTGATGCTTCAGTCTTCACATCAATCTTCTTTTATTTTCTTCATTGCCACCGGCTCTTCATGGATCAAGGGCCGACTTTATGCTTGACGTTGATTGGGAGTCGGAGTCGTCTCTCTTCAATCTTTCTTCAATTCCTTGATCTTCATGGAGTCGGCTCTTCTAGTTGAGTCGACCAATATTTCCAGAGTCGACCGAATCTGATTCTTCAAATGTTTCTTTGAAGGAACTTTTAAATGGTCTGCCTCGATTTCGGCGGTGCAATTAATGTCGCCTAGGTTTTTCATGAAAATCGAGGGATTTCCTGCCGTTTAGCTGGCGGTTAGCGACGCCTCGGGTTTTGAGCAGATGTTCTTTTATTAATACACCCCCGTCCACACCTGTTCTCATTACCGCATCTACATCTTCTCTTCTTTTTCCTTGAGCACCGAAGAACAGGAAGCTTTTCCCTTTGCCTCCGTTCCGCGCCATTCCTCCCTCATCGTTTGCACGAGACGGTCTGGGACCGTGCCATTATCACACGTTGTTAAGGTAAGTTTTCCATCACCTCCATTGCGCTGTAATTATTTACTCATCTCCATTGTTGCGAGCTTCAAGCTCTACTGTATTTAGTAGATCAACATGACCCACTGGAGACGCACCATGCATGTCGATAGATAGGATACGATCGATAATGGACAACTCCAGAGGAGATTTCTTCGTCATACAACCGTATTTTACAGATCCATTTTTATCTTGCAACCGTTCCCAGTTTTTCGCAAGTGTAGATCTGTTCGTAATTTTTCACCTATTTCTCGGGTTGGTTAGATCCAATCGCTCCGCTGTATTTTGTGAAAACTGTTTGTGTAGTTTCCTTGTAGGTCGGTTTATGACCGACTCTAGTTTTTCTTTTTCTAGATCCGACTTCTGTACCATGGGTCGGAAAACTGCTGCCGATAAAAGCAAAGTCGCCGCGGACAAAAGTAATAAGCCAGCTGGCAGGACGAAATCTCCAGCTCCGCGACCGACTTTAGAGGCTAACTGGTCGAAGATCTGGGTTACTGATGCCTTTTTGAAGGAGATGGAGACATAGGGGAGTTTTCCTGGAAAGGAGACCCGGCCTCAGCCTCAGGGAGCTGAAGTCATTGTTTTTGCTGATCATATCACGAGAGGCTTCCGTCCTCCCGGCTCTAAATTTTTCAGGAATGTGTTGCACTGCTACAAATTGCATCCTCAGGATCTGAGTGCCAATTCGATGCTCAATATCTGTCATTCCCAAGTGTTCTGTGAGGATTTTCTGCAGATGAAGCCGACTTTAGCTCTGTTTGCTGAGTTTTGTTACTGCAACACGCAGACTGAATACAATGGAGGCCCGCCTTTGGAATGCGGTGGAGTTACTATCCAGAAGCACGCCAAGTTGAGCTACCCATCACTCAAGCTGCTCCCATGTGAAAACATGGCAAAAATCTTTCTTTTACTGCACCGTTGAAATTCCTGAGAAGGAATATCCTCTGCCTGGCTTTCGTGAGAGTCGGCTTGAATTTCATGATGGCTTGAATCTGTTTCCTTCGGATGCTCAAAAGAAAAAACATGAATCGATTATGGCTCGGATAAAGGCTTTGTTAGCTCATGGTCTTACTGGGACAAACCTGATCAAATGTTGGATAGGTTGGAAAATCCAGCCTCTTAGCGTGAGAGACCGACTCATGTGCGAGTACTCGGGGCCAGACGACCCCATGTGTTTTGCTAAGAAGGAGATTTCTGGAGGAGCTCTAGTGACGACTTGCAAGAAACTTCTTGCTGAGCGCATAGAGGACATCAAGAAAGTCGGCCTTCTCCCGTTCAGTAAAGCCAATCCGGCTCTTCCGGTATGTTTATTTGTTTATTCCTCCTTGACATAAATTTGTCTAAAGATCTTAACCTTCCAAATTCTCACTTCCAGGAAGATGATCCATGGTGGAATGTGGGGCAAGACCTCCCTATGCAAGAAGTCGATGCTAAAAGCCCGAGTCATTCGGTAAGATTTACTTGATTGTTTCTTTTTTAATGTCTTCTTCTTACCCTTTTTGTTCCTTTAGGATGACTTGGAGGAGGACGATGATGAAGATGAAGAAGAACAAGAGGAAGTTCTTCCAGTCAGGGCCGACTCTCGTAAAGAGAGCAAAGTTGCCAACCCACCGGTAACACCTTTTCCGGCTCTTTACGATGATATGAGACAAGCTTGTGTCTTATGTTTGTTGTTTATAGGCACAAAGTCGCAAGAGGCATACCCGTAGTTCCGACTCGGCGGACCCTCTTGTGGTTTTGGGCGATGAGCCTCGAAAGGTCCGACAGAAGCCAACTTTAGTCGCAGCTCCTTCTCATCAGTCGGCAGGGATTTCCGAGGGACAGCATCAGGGTGGCGACTCTGGAGCCGGTACTGCCTCTTCTGAGGGTTCTTCTTTCCAGATGTCGGTTTTCCCAATCAACCGTGGGTAATTGTTTCCTAAGATTGTAACTTTGTCTTTTGTATATTTGATTTGCTAACACATTCTATTTTTGTTTTTGGAGCAGCGCTCGAATTGACCCCAAGGACCTGGCCGACTCTTCTTTTGCTAAGGAGTCGGCTATTATATCTGAGAAATTGCCAGAGACTTCGGTTTCTGAAGCTTTGAAGAAAGCAGGTTTAGACGAGTCAAGTCCATCATACATATACAAAGATAATTCTCCTGAAGCCGGCCTCGATAATCCGACGGTTTCTTCTGAAAAGGTGGTTGTTGCACCAAGTTCTGTGCCGGCTCTTTCCAAGGAAAAGGCAGTTGCTGATGAAATTTTGATCACGAGGACTCGGAAGGGTAACCCACCTGCTAGTACGACCATAATGAAGGTTATGGACGACAAGAGTCAGGTGATAGGTCAGCCTACTGAGACAGTATCTGAGAAGGCATTTCTTGAAAATTTGTTCAAGCGGTCTTTAGCTTGTTCTTCAGAGCAGCATGATATATTCCTCCAGCTTCGGGGGCGTTATGAGGTATGTACTTGCCTGTACTGTCCTTGATGCTATATGTCTGTAGCCCCCATAAGCTGGCTTGGTGATTTATTGCCATGATGGGTTATGAAAAATAAGCTGTATGAGCCATGAGTCAGTATACTTATTCTGTAATATGCTGAGTTATACTAAGCTTGAACTGTAGCCCCCATGGATCGATATATGAACTTTGTGGTATGATGAGTCATCATAGTTTTTTGAGCTGTAGCCCCCATGAGCCGACAGAATGTGATTACGTTTCTACCAGGTCATGTTTGTTTTTTGTAGTTTTAGCCCCCAAGTAACATTGTTTAGGCAATAGGTCTAAGTGAATACTTGGTAATATTTCGTTACTTGTAGGCTGTTGCCATGGACGCTGGGCAATCCAAGCGTCAAATGGAGGAACGACTCACTGCAGAGTCGGCAAAGATGAAAGGAGCTGATGAAGAAATTGGCCGGCTCCGTGAGGAGTTGATAAAGAAGGACAAAGAACTGGAAGCCGTCAGAGCTGAGATGTCTGAAGCCGCAAATGTTCCGACCAGAGCTGTAAATGATGCAACGGCTCAGCGTGATACAGCTGAGCGGAAATTAAAGTCGGCACAAAAGAAGTTGGAGACACTCAAGGATAGTATTCACCGGCTTGTATCAGCCATCTTTGGTGAGTCGGCTAAGCTGCTTTTTTGAATCTGGGTGTTCCAATTTTCTTTGTTGCTTGCTTACTTTGATTTCTGTTGGTCTTTTCAATAGACAAAGGTCATGATATTCTGGGTGAGATGCCTGCTATGAAGCTGACTTGCACATTTTCCCTGGTCAAAAAATTGTTTGAGGGTGCGTGTAAAGCGATTTATGCGACTGAGCCCAAGCCCCCAAGCATGAAGAGGATAACTGATATGATGGGCCCTCTCTCAGTTGTACCTGAGTTGGTGAAGCTGAGGAAGCGATCGGATTGCTGCATGGGAGTGATGCGTGGCTTGGAGCTTGCCAAGGCATATCATCCTGGTTTGAAGCTGGATCTTCTGGCTGCCGGCTTCCCAGAGCTTAAGGCAGATGAGTCAATTTTTTCCAAGGAATATTTCATCAAGGTAAATAAAGAAACTCGCCCTTTTTCCACCAAGATTGCTGATGACATTGAGCTGAGTCGGATAGAGGCTGGATATCATGAGAGCAACAAGAGGCGTCGGATCAATCTGCCGACTCCCGTTCAGTTTTCTCTTCTCCCTCCTTCAAAGGTGGCTTTGGATCCGGCGAACCCTGTGGAGCCGTTTCCAGGAGGAGAAGAGGATGACTTGATGATGCATGACATTGCTGATGTGGATTTAATGAAGAGTCACAATGAGATCTTGCCATCAGAAAATGTTGTCGGGTCGTCGTCTCAGAGTCAGGCCAATGTCCCGTCGTAAGCCTCTTGTTGAGACGAAAAACTTTTATAATATTTGTGCAGCCATAGCGCCGGGTTTGTAATATTGGGAAACGTGTCCCGTGACTTTGTGACCAGCGTGTGGTCAGATACTTTTATGGCATTGAATTTTGCCTTTTCGGCTTTTGAATGCCAATCTCTATAATGCCATCCGACTTTTGTCTTTTGACTTGATTATTGCTTGTTTGGAGAAGCTTTTCCATCTGACATGAGCCGAATCATAGATACTTTCAGAGTGTAATCCTCATGAGTCGGTATGATCATCATTGCGTCGTGCCGACTCACTAGGATAATTTGAACTGTAGCCCTCAAAGTGTTGGGTTGTCTTACCTGCAGCAATCTGGTGACTTACAATCTTTTGCATGTTTTCTGAAGTCAGAAATTATTTTTATGCCAAGCCCTGTGATAAGGAATTTTTTTTGAAGTGTTACTCCCCAATGGTCGGTGTATGCAGTTGGGTGATGTACCGGGTCTTTACTTGAGAATAAGCCTTCAAGTGTAGTCCCCATGAGTCGGTATATGCATCTGTGTGAAGTGCGATGTGACACGATGGGTTGTGTTTCCAGCTTCCAAGTAGAGTGGTCCTTCAAGTGCTGGAATATGTTTCTTTCAGCAACCCAGAATAATGTGTGCCAACTCTTAAGTCGGTATGAGCATCTGAATGTGGCGAGAGCGGGTGCGATGAAAGTTGACTTATATATTTTATATGGCGAGAGCCAGTGCGACGAGTGTCGACATATATATATGGCGAGAGCCAGTGCGACGAGTGTCGACTTGTATATATGGCAAGAGCCGTTGCGACCGAGGTCGACTTTATACATGGCGAGAGCCGTTGCGAACGAGGTCGACTTTATATATGGCGAGAGCCGTTGCGACCGAGGTCGACTTTATATATGGAGAAAGCCTTTGCGACCGAGGTCGACTTTATATATGGCGTGAGCCAATGCGACCGAAGTAGATTTTATAATGCTGGAGATGCAAGGATGCAAAATGTAATGCAGTCGGCATGTGTGTACTGACAAACAACCGTGTTTACATAGGAAAAAAATTCGAGTTATAGTCCCTATGAGTCGGTATGTGTGTGTTTTGACACATTGCTGAATCCCCTAAAAAATATGCTTATAATGATGTATGCAAGAAGGTAAATTATGATTTTCTCATATAGAAGTCGACTATGGATTCATCTTTTCCTCATTTTCTCTTTGTTGAGAAAATTTTTGGTTTATCCATGAGTCGGAACTCCTCTGTTTGCCATCCCACATTGATCAGCGTTTTTTCCGTTTTCTTTAAAACATCTTCTTGAGAGTTTTTAGCCGGGTTTCGCGTATTTAGATCGTATGAGCATCGACCATACAGGCGATTATAGGGCGTGGAGTGCCACATGTATATGCCGAGTTTTCTTGGTTAAGACTCGATGAGTGTAATCAAGCCCCCAAGATTTCCCTGAAATAAGCTATATACATGTAATTACACATATGTGCCGGGTTTTCTCAGTTTAAAGGTTTGATGAGTATCATCAAGTCCCCTAAGCTATCCCTGAAATAAACACATAAGTGCTCACATAACAGTTGAGAGTTGATCAAGCTCCCAAGTTTCTGAGATAATAATGATGCAAAGTATGATATGTATAATTCAATTGTATGTAAAGCGAGTATAGGATGTAATGTATGCAGGAGTCGTTGAGGCTATGGTCAATCGACGATGATTTTTTACAATCAACTTATTCATTGTATGTGGCGAGAGCCAGTAAATGAGAGTCAACAGGTTATAGAGTGGCTAGAGCCGGTGCGATGACGATCTACTTTATATGGTAGATGACGATGGACGACTCTCGGTGTAGTAGGGACGAAGTCGGACGATATCCAATGTTCTTTCATTTGTTGATAAGCACATGGGCAGCCGGCTTCTTCGTTTGCTTCCTGAGTCGGTAGGCTTCAATGAGCAGTATCTGTTTCTTTACTGTGATGAAGTGTTGGGCTTTCTCATCCTTTGGCCTGTTTCCTGGGTTTGATAACCCGGATCGCCTTTCTATTGTGAACGAGTACATGTTCTTATCACCAAGTGTCTTGGCCTCTTGCGGCTGTGTGAGCTGGTTGGGCCGTCGTCGTATCGACTTGCCTCTAGAATGTTTTTCTCGATTTGGCGTCTCTACTCCTGTATGTAGTAGCACTGATCCCAGGTGTGGTTAGCGAGACGACCCGGTCCGGAATGCTTTGGGAAAGCTTCTTTCATGGCTTTGTCACAATCCCGGTGTCTTTTTTCTTTCCTGGGTGACCGTCCGTGCCTCTGGGGGTGGT
This sequence comes from Bromus sterilis, assembly GCA_950022295.1. Lineage (NCBI taxonomy): Eukaryota > Viridiplantae > Streptophyta > Magnoliopsida > Poales > Poaceae > Bromus > Bromus sterilis. The sequence goes on along the minus strand of OX465596.1, from coordinate 147,247,583 downwards.
TGCTACTGTATTCCTGCGGGGTCGAGTCGTACTTGCGCTTTCTGAGGTGGGTCCGCGATTGACGTTGGGACTCCTCATATTTTGCTTCAATAGACTAGGCATATCTGGTGACAGCATCCACGAGTCCCCTTAGGTCCTCGGCTATCTCTTTTATGCATCTTAGTGCGTTGGTTATAGGTGTAAGCTGGTGGCCTGTTGGCTCTTGAGCCCTGTCACACCGTATCTCCTGTGGAAGTCGATCTTGCGCTTCTGTGATATTTTTGTGTTCCCAAGCCTTTCTCTGGTTTTCTTCTAATTCTTCGTCAGAGTCGGCTCTGTTCTGACCCAGCCGCTGCCACACGTTGGTGGTTCGTAGTTCTGAGCCGTTTTCCTTTTTTGATGGATTTTGGATAGTGTCATGCGTCTCATGGGCTGAATTGTTGAAGTAGGGAACGCCTGTGTCGTATGCTTCTGGATCAGATCCGAGTCTGCTTTTTCCGATGAATCGAATTGATCCGTTGTCAGAGTGTTTGTCTTCCTCTTGATATGAGTCGGCATCGGAGGATCCATCCTTATCGTGACATGGGGTTCCGTCAGGGTGCTCCCGTTCTACGAGCTCGCCAATAAACCCGACGAAAGTGTGATGGGGAGCGGTATCAAGCCGACTTGTCCTTTTGAAAGGAATTTGTAGGTCACCGTTAAGTGAGTCGGTTAACTGGGATCCGAATACGTCGTCCACGGAAGTATGCCCATTCTGACTTATCTTCTTCTCGAAGTAGCTCTGCCCTTCCTGCTGATAGGTGGCTGCTGCTTTTTTCAGGCCGTAAATCCTGATTGGCGGCTGCCTCTGTGTTTCCATATGGACTTTGTCTTGTTCAGGGAGCATTGCCGGCTCGTCACCCATCGAGGCTTCGACAGAGCATGTTAACTTCCGGGGATCGTTGATAAATCCAATAAAGGCGTAACCAGAGCCGGCAAGTTGCCGGCTTGCTGCTTTTGTAGGAGAATAATGATCCGGATCCAGCCCCGACCTATTCAGTCCGCCGATGAAGAGATGGATGGAGCCGACTGGGACATGATAGCCTGACTCAATGAAATCAGCTTCGGGTCCCCAGGTGGCGCCGTCAATGCAGAGCATTCCGCTCCGGCTTCTTGTGATTCGTCCAGTGACAAATCCTTCCATCCCTTGCAGAGCTCCCCCTAGAATCTCAACACCTGCGACCGCTGGCCCCACGGTGGGTTCCAACTGTCGTGGGAAAGTAACGGCAGATGTGTACGGCACCCGATGCGGTACTAACTCGAGTTACTCGCTTTCGCGTCACGCTCAAGTTAGTAGCGCATAAAAGGCCACCGACTCACGACACTCGCACTTGTGTCGCTGCCGGATTCTTGACAACAGGGATATGAACAATGAAATTAATACTAAGACATAAATATATAGAATCCAGGGCATACATCGCCGCTGGAATTTATTACATCATCTCAGAGGTCCATGGACCCATCGGTACAACATGCAACAAGCGGAAGATAATCACGACCGAGTACGGTCAAGATCCAAATTGCCCTACAGAGGGCTGCACATAAATAGCCCACCCACGGATTGTCGAAGCCCAACTATAGGATCTACTGAACGAAGGCATCCTCATCGTCGTCCTCCGGGGGCACCTCCACGAAGTATCGTCCGGTGCTCGGGTCGAGGTAGTAGTCCACTTCAGCGGCCGATCAGGCAAAACAATAAAAGCACAAAAGGAAAACAGGGGTCAGATTATATCATTACAGGATAACTAACTCCCTACGGTAAGACAAGATAAAGGTAAAGGTTGCAGCCGCACTAGCATATATGGTGGCTAACGTTCTATTAGAGTAGAGGTAAGGGCCAAGAAAACACGTGACATCGTGTCATAAGTCCACTACTCACCTACTTACGTCAAACATAACACAACCTGGATCTTCTCTCGGTCCCCCTGGACGAAGAAAAGCAACCAAGGCACTCACATGGTAGGCAAGTTTTTAATTATGATTTCAAATTGATGTTATTCTATGAACAATGAGTAGATCTCAAGTCGTCCATAACCGCGGACACGGCTTTTCGAAAAGATTTAACCCCGCAGGGGTGTAACAACTTCCCATCATAGGCTTCGCATGTACGTCCGGTTTCCGCTTGGCGGGTGAAGGCGCCAAAAACTCCGGAACGTCAGAGTACCTCTAACTAACAACGCACAACTCCGGGTGGCCCCCTGTGAGTCGACATCCAACTCGAAAGCCGGCCTCGCTCTCGACTCGGCCTCGACCGTCTGGACGAGGTCGGGGTAACTAACCCAACATTGTGGGAAGCCCTCGAGCTTCCAGGAGTGGACCAACAAGGGAACTCTGTCCTCGCTGGCCCGAGTTATTTTAAATCTGCCGGAGCGCTAACCAGACACACACACATTTTGCAAATTGTAAATACAGCTTGGGCCACCACTAGAACTGTTTGGAGCTAGGTAGGTAAGACAAGGGGACCCCATAGAATCCCACACACGATTAGGCACGCTCGTCAAGAAACACAATACCCGGAAATCGGGACCTAGGTGACTCAAATGGAACAAAACACCTGGCGGGAACGGCCTGGTTTCCCATCTTTCGTCAGGTATAAATTAACATCATATAATAACAAATATCAACCAACTTCTTTAATAACGTGATATCCCAACCATAGAATAGGGTATGCAGCAAGTTTTCCTACTCATACTAAGCATTGGCTGAGCAGTGGTAACTTAGCAACACAAAGGTTTGCTGGGATGTGGGGATCATGGCTGTTTGGTTTTTTTGAAGGTGGCATTAGTAAGTGGTTAGGATCAAACAAACGTTCTAGAATACAGCTAGCCAGGTAGGCGGAAAGGTATCAAGTAATGGTATAAATCTTCACCTTGCCTGGGTAATCGGTCGTCGAAGCAGACCTAGCAGGGTCCTCGAGCTCGATGTCGGAAACCTCCATGTAAGTCTCCTCGGCAGTCTCAGGTGCTAACGTAAAGTACCGGCGGCACACAAGTAAGCAATGGGTGCAATGCACAAGCAAAGATGGCATGATCAATTTTTATATACATGACGTGACCCTATCTATTCAAATTTAAATGAAGGTGGTGACGACACGTCAACAACTTCATATGCAATTTATTTACGTAAATGGCTTTGTTCTTAGCCTTAATTTGGCGTAAGTAGCATGTCAACATGGCATGATAATCAAAGCAATTAACAGAAATTAAAACAACGTGAAAGTAAAACTTCGATTCCGTAGACGGAGAGGTGTCGATGAATTTGACACCGGGAAGATACAACAGAAGAAAGGATCCAGCCACATTGCATATGACAATATGCTAGGTCTGGTTTGATGATTGCCAAGAATTTGAGATGACACTGAAAAGAACTTGGAATGATCAGATGAACAAGGCTCAACATGCACTGAGCTTGAAAGAAACTAAAGGAAGGAAAGGCAGGGTTTGATATGGTTAGGTGATTCACACCATGTCCATATTGTTCACAAAACACAAGGTGGATACCATCTTTGGATTCCTTGGAACTTGCTGCACAAAGTTCATATATGGCAAGACCAACTTGAATTATCAAAACACAGTTTGCAAGACAGTGGGTCTAGGGCCTCTTTGCAAGATTTACATCACCTCAGCTGGTCAAGGTTAAACATGCAAATCAGATCCCATTAAACATGGCAGGGATTAACCCCACAAAACTTAGTGCAACACACATGTGCCACATGGCACAAGCTTCAAATTGCAACACAAAAGAAAGAAAGGGGGTGCCCATGTGATACAACTTCACAAAGCCACCTCCTACATTGCCCAAAATGCTAAAAGGACTGCACTAGGTTGTTCCTTGAATTTTTCTACCCCAGATACATGTAAAACATGTGGGGTAAAAGTGAAATATTCAAAAAGATTTTGAATTTGCAAGAAACAAAATTTAAAAAGAAAGGAAAAGCACAAAAAAATAAAACAGAGGGGAAGGCCTCTGCTGGCTGGCTTCGGCCAGGTCCAGCCCAGCCACTCACGGCCCGCAGCTCTATCTAGCGCCCGCGGCAAGAGGAGGACCTGTGCCGCCAAAACACGCTGCTGCTGCTCTAAATAAAAAGAAAAGGAGGGCGGGACATCTGTCGCACAGGGGACTTGATCCCGAGACCTGGAGGTCCTCGGCAGCGCGCCGCACCACCATGCTGGGGATGCAATCACGTCGGAACACGACGATTGATCTACTATGAGGCGCCAATCGAAACCGAAGATTGCCTGAACCCTGAACCGGACGGACCTGTACACTGCGCCGAAGAAGTTCAGAAAAGGGGACGCTTTGGCTGCGCGGGGCTTGAGCCAGAGTCCCCTTGATAAGCCCGCAGACCCCAATTAGCTGAGACATGAGAGGAACCACGACGGGTAGGTCAACCACAAGCACCACACCTCTGCTCGACGAGTTGACTGAAGAAAGCGCAAGGATGCACTGTCTCTGAATTTCTTCAGACAAAGGTTGCGGCGGCGTACTTCCGGCGACGACTGCGTCGCCCACGCTGGCCCGAGGACTCACGAAGTGTTCCCCGGCGTAGATGGGACAACAAAGGACCCATTTTTCCGCCGATCTCGCATCGCCGCACAGCCTACAGGGACTTCTACCACCTCGAAAACCATGGCGGCCACGGTGGCACACACATGGCACCTACTACTACTCGCGGGAAACAAGGAAAGGGGGAGTCGTACGGCTCGGGGAGGTGGTCGCTGGCGTCCTAAACGAGGGTGCCCGCGCGGGGGGAGCAGCTTCAGACCATGGACCCCCTGGCCATGGCGGCTTCCGAGAGACCTGGGAGGAAGGAGAAGAGGGGTGGTGGCGCAAGGGAGGAGGAAGGGGGGCTAGGGTTCGGGAGAGGCTCAGGAGGGGGCTAGATAAAGGGGGTCGGCCACAGGAGGCTGCCCGGAGGGCTCCACGACGTCCTCCATTTCTCTCAGCTTTCTCTGACGTAGGGAAAAAGGTGGGAGAGGAAGATGGGAATGAGGAGGATGACATGTGGGCCCAGTTTGGAGGAAGAAGAGAGGAAATGAAAAAAAACAGGAGGGGGCGCTTGGGATGGATTCGGGCAGGCCCAAGTGGGCTGCCTCCACTTTGTCCAAGGAAAGAAAAGAAGGAGGCCCTTCCGAAACTTTTCTTTATCCATCCAAAAGGATTCAAAAACAAACCCAAAAGAGCTCCAAACTCCTTAGCATTCAACATCATCACATGATATTGCATTCACAAGTGCCATGACAACCTTGGTAGCAAAAGATGAAAGAAAAAAAATACAAGATGATTTATGAATTGCTGTTGGGCTGTTACAGCTCTCCCCTAGCAACACTGGATCTCGTCCCGAGATCTAAGTATGAAAAATCTTGGGTTACTCAGAACGGAGATGATCTTCACGCTCCCACGTTGCCTCCTTCTCCGAGTGATGTGCCCACTGCACCTTCAGGAACTTGACGGTCTTGTTGCGAGTCTTGCGCTCGGAAGACTCAAGATCACGGACTGGACGCTCTGAGTAGGAAAGGTCCGCACTCAGCTGGATCTCGCCCAAGTCAACAGCCTGCTCTGGCTGCTTGAAGCACTGCTTTATCTGGGACACATGGAACACGTCATGCACCATGGAAACACTCTCTGGAAGCTCGAGCTGAAAGGCAAGAGGTCCTCTAGTCTCAAGGATGCGGAAAGGTCCGACAAATCTTGGAGCGAGCTTTCCCTTGATACCAAAGCGGTGAGTTCCCCTCAATGGAGACACTCTCAGGTACGCCCAATCACCGACCTGAAACGCTACACCACGGTGCCTTTTGTCATAATAGGCCTTCTGCCTAGACTGTGCTGCCTTTAGGTGCTCTCGGACAATCTTCACTCTATCCTCTGCCTCCTGGATCTCATCTGGACCGAACAGCTGCCTCTCACCTGTCTCGGACCAGTTCAAAGGTGTCCTGCACTTGCGGCCATACAAGACTTCAAACGACGCTGCCTGAAGACTTGCCTGATAGCTGTTGTTGTAAGAGCAATCAGCATACGGCAAGCATTCTTCCCACTTCATGCCAAAAGATATAACACATGCTCGAAGCATGTCCTCGAGAATTTGGTTCACGCGCTCGACTTGCCCACTTTTCTGAGGGTGATAAGTGGTACTGAACAACACTGTCGTACCAATCGTCTTTTGAAAGGCCTGCCAGAACTTAGAGGTGAAAAGGCTGCCTCTATCAGAACTGATCTTCTTGGGAATGCCATGCAAGGATACAACTCTTGCGGTGTAAAAATCTGCCAACTGAGCTGCTGAAATGGAGTCCTTCACTGGAAAGAAGTGGGCAACTTTGGAGAGATTGTCAATGACAACAAAGATGGCATTGTTTTTCTTCTGCGACAAGGGGAAGCCTGTGATGAAATGCATCTCTATATGATCCCATTTCCACTCTAGAATCTCAAGTGTATGAAGCAACCCTACAGGCTTCTGGTGATGTGCCTTCACTCTCCTACACACATCACACTGAGACACGTAACGGGCAACATCCCGCTTCATACGAGTCCACCAAAAGCTTTTCTTGAGATCTTGATACATATTTGTACTGCCAGGGTGAATCGATAGCTTGGAATCATGGGCTTCCTTCATGATGACCTCTCTGAGATCTCCCTCCTTGGGAACAACAATTCGCTCTTCGAAAAACACGGTGCCGTCATAATGCACTGAAAAACAACCATACTTTGGAACTGAGGCGGCAATACCCTGTTTGATCTGTTGTATCATTGAGCTGCCAGACTGAGCTTCACGAATCTTCTCATGGATTGTGGGCTCTACCACAAGGTTGGCAAGGTAGCCTGCTGGAAATAGCTCAAGATTGAGCCTTCGAAAGGACTCACACAAATCAGGGTGGATATTCTGCACCTGCATATTATTGCACTCGCCCTTACGGCTCAGCGCATCAGCTATGACATTCTCATTCCCAGGCGTGTACTGAATATCAACTGTGTACTCAGTAATGGTCTCAAGCCATCTTCTTTGCCTCAATTTCAGATTTGGCTGAGTGAACAAGTACTTCAGACTCTTGTGATCGCTGAACACATCCACCTTCCTCCCTAAGAGGAGGTGTTGCCAAGTGATCAAAGCGTGCACAACTGCTGCAACCTCCAAGTCGTGCGTGGGATAATTCCTCTCACTCGTCTTCAACTGCCGTGAGGTATAAGCCACAATATTCCTGCCTTGCATCAAAACTCCGCCTAGGCCTTGCAAGGAAGCATCACAAAACACCTGAAAAGGCTGTGATTCATCTGGCGGCGTGAGAATTGGAGCTGTGGTCAACTTCTCTTTCAACTACTCGAAGGCTGACTGGCAAGCTGGTGACCAAGTGTACCGTTTGCCTTTGCACAACAATTCAGTCATTGGCTTCGCTATTTTGGAGAAATTCTGCACAAACCTCCTACAATAACTAGCGAGGCCGAGAAAACTCCTTAGCTGCTTCACATTCTTTGGCGGAGCCCACTCTTGAATAGTGTGGACTCGCTCTGGATCAACCGCAATTCCTTCAGCGGAAATAACATGGCCCAGAAATTTGACCTTGTCCAGTCAAAACTCACACTTGGAGAACTTGGCGTAGTACCGGTGCTCTCTCAACTTCTGCAGCACCAGGCGTAAATGTTCCTCATGTTCAGCCTCTGACTTGGAATAGACAAGAATGTCGTCGAGGTAGAGGATCACAAAGACATCAAGCCATTCTTGGAACAAATAGTTCATAGCTCTCATGAATGTCGAAGGGGCATTTGAGAACCCAAAGTCATGACTGTGAACTCATACAGCCCATAACGTGTGTTGAACGCGGTCTTGGGAATATCCTCTTCACGAACACGGATTTTGTGATACCCCATCTTCAAGTCAAGCTTGGAAAACACCTTTGCCCCATTCAACTGTTCAAACAGATCATTGATGCGGGGTAAAGGGTATTTGTTCTTGACGGTCTTCTTGTTGATACCGCGATAGTCCTGGACCAAGCGGCTAGTCCCATCCTTCTTCCGGACAAACAAAGCTGGTGCAACCCAAGGGGAAGTGCTTGCGCGGATAAAACCGCCTGCCTCCAACTTTGTCAACTGCTTCTTGAGCTTAATCAACCCCTTCGAACACATCTTGTACGGATGCAGAGAAATCGGTTGGGTACCAGGCTCTAGCTCAATAACGGACTCAATAGCTCGAACTGGGGGAATTCCTGGCAACTCCTCCGAAAAGACGTCTGGGAACTCACAGACAACTTTGACTTCTTCGAGCAATGGCGCGACTCCTGCATTCAATGCGTACAACTGTGTTGCTCCTTCCGCTGAGCCACAAGTGTACAAGACTTCTGCACCTGAATCGTGTGTCAACTTCACGGATCTGGTCGGACAATCAATATTGGCCTTGTGTTGCACAAGCCAATCCATGCCCAAGATGAAATCAATGTCGGAACACGGAAGCAAGATCAAAGAAACTGGAAGCATGCATCCCTGGATATCAATCCTCACAAACGGAGCACGGAGAGACGAAGTCATCCTGGAACCGGGAGAAACAATGCGCAAAGAACTAGGAAAATCCTCCAAAGATAGGACCTGCTCATCAGCGAACCTCAGAGAGACGAAGGAATGGGAAGCTCTGGAATCGAACATCACGGTCGCGGGAACCAAATTAACAAGTAACCTACCAAGCACAATCTCTGACGACTGCTGAGCATCTGTCATCATCACATTGTTCACATGAATTGCACGTGGATGTGCCCTCACCATCACAGTGCTCGGGGTAGAGCGAGGTGGGGGCGGCGGGATCCGAGAAAAGCGCAGATCAGTGCACTTAGTTGAATAGTGCCCCGGCAGTTTGCACTTGAAGCAGATCACGCCCGGCTTGGGCTGGGGCTGCGGCCTGGGTGGCCTCGCGTGTGGTGGTGTAGAGCGAGTCCCCTGCTGAACTGGGACGGGAGGGCGGGCAAAAGTGCGGACAACTGCCCCCCTCTGCTGAAACTTCTGCCCCTGCGGTGGCGCCTCTATGACCCAAGTCTTTGCCTTCTTGTGGACCATCACTGCGGAACTGTGCTCTCTCTGGCGCTTCCTGTCTGCATCCCACTCTGCTCTGGCTGACTCCTAGGGGATAGCCTGATCCACGAATTGTGGGAACAGCATGGGGCTGCACTGGGTGAGCGCGTACTTGATCTCTGTGCTGAGACCCCCACCGAACCTGCCAATCTTCTTAGCCTCTGTGCTGACCTCCTCTGGAGCGTACCTGGTGAGCCTGATGAAGGCCAGGTTGTACTCCTGAACAGACCTGTCACCCTGTCTCAGAGCCAAGAACTCCTCTCGCTACCTGTCCATCAGGCCACTCGGAATATGCGCTGCTCTAAAGTCTGCGACGAAATCTGCCCAGGTGATGACAGCATCTCCCTTGTTGAACATGTAGGTATCGTACCAGCTGGCTGCTGCACCCTGAAGCTAGAAGGAGGCGAAGGTGACATAGTGCACTGGTCTGACGGTGTTTGCATTGAAGTGCTTCTTGATCTCTGCGATCCAGTCATCCGCCTCCAGCGGGTCTCGTGCCTCGGAGAACCTGGGGGGTTGATAGCAAGGAACTCCTGCAGAGTGGTGTACTGAGGTCGATCATTCCTCTGGGCAGTCTGGTTCTGCAGCATCTGTAAGATCGCAGCTGTGCTCTGAGCCACTGCGGTCACAGCCTCCCCAAGGATAGGGTTCTCTGGTGGTGGCATGTTCGCTCTCGGCATCCTGTATACAGGAACACTTATGAGAACATGATTGAAACATTGACGTAACCAGAAGATAAAGAAATATTGACAACAAAACTTCCTCACGAGGTATGAGAAAGCTGAAGGATGAAATTCCACCAAGGTTAACCTAGAAAGTCGAAAGCTAGGTGCTACTGGAATCCCCAAACCGATATCATCCGAATCCAAGATAATAATCTGCTAACGAGCATGCAACAATATATACGAGTGGTTGAAGACCTGAACGATGAGGCATCTGCCCTGAGCGGCCCGCCGAAGCGGTCTCCTATAGGGGGAGGAACCACATCCGGAGGATGCCAACCATCCCTGTATAGGAGTTTCACCTGATCGAGCTACGCCATAAGCGAGGTAGAGCTGTCAACCCCAAGTGGCGGCTCAGTGTTCTCAACGTACGCCAACGATTCTCATCGCTAGCAAAAAATTATAGAGGAATCGGAGCCTCATGTAAACGAGAACCTAGATTTGTTTGAAAGGGGATAAGTTGTAGAGAGAAAACAACGTATCACTTCCTCACGAAAAAGGGGTGAAAGGGTGGGGTAAGAAGAAAAAGAAAGAGTTCCTACTCTCCGATTTTTCCTTAATAACTACAAAACAGTTTCTAGACTCAACTTCGGCAAGTAAGGGGTCCTACAGTCAGTCCTGCTCTGATACCAAGTTCTACGGCCTCCGATGCGGTGCTAACTCGAGTTAGTCGCTTTTGCGTCACGCTCAAGTTAGTAGCGCATAAAAGGCCACCGACTCACGACACTCGAACTCGTGTCACTGCCGGATTCTCGACAACAGGGATATGAACAATGAACTTAATACTAAGACATAAATATATAGAATCCAGGGCATACATCGCCGCTGGACTTTATTACATCATCTCAGAGGTCCATGGACCCATCGGTACAAAATGCAAAAATCTGAAGACAATCACGACCGAGTACGGTCAAGATCCAAATTGCCCTAGAAAGGGCTGCACATAAATAGCCCACCCACGGATCGTCGAAGCCCAACTATAGGATCTACTGAATGAAGGCATCCTCATCGTCGTCCTCCGGGGGCACCTCCACGAAGTATCGTCCGGTGCTCGGGTCGAGGTAGTAGTCCACTTCAGTGGCCGATCAGGCAAAACAATAAAAGCACAAAAGGAAAACAGGGGTGAGATTATATCATTACAGGATAACTAACTCCCTACGGTAAGACAAGATAAAGGTAAAGGTTGCAGCCGCACTAGCATATATGGTGGCTAACATTCTATTAGAGTAGAGCTAAGGTCCAAGAAAACACATGATATCGTGTCATAAGTCCACTATTCACCTACTTACGTCAAACATAACACAACCTGGATCTTCTCTCGGTCCCCCTGGACAAAGAAAAGCAACCAGGGCACTCACACGGTAGGCAAGTTTTTAATTATGATTTCAAATTGATGTTATTCTATGAACAAGGAGTAGGTCTCAAATTGATTTTCGAAAAGATTTAACCCTGCAGGGGTGAACCAACTGCCCATCATAGGCTTCGCATGTACGTCCGGTTTCCGCTTGGCGGGTGAAGGCGCCAGAAACTCCGGAACGTCAGAGTCCCTCTAACTAACAACGCACAACTCCGGGTGGCCCCCGATGAGTCGACATCCAACTCGAAAGCCGGCCGCACTCTCAACTCGGCCTCTACCGTCTGGACGAGGTCGGGGTAACTAACCCATCAATGTAGGCAGCCCTCGAGCTTCCAGGAGTGGACCAACAAGGGAACTCTGTCCTCGCTGGCCCGAGTTATTTTAAATCTGCTGGAGCGCTGTAACAGCCCATTTGCAATAATTGTAACCATCATGGAATTTCACCTTGTCTGATGACTTTGTAACTTGGCATGATGCTAGTTGATGTAATTTCATGTGGTGATTTAAATTTGCATTGGGATTGGAGCCCATTTGAGTTTCTTTCAAATGCATCAAAGTTGGCTCATGAACCATATTGGGTGAATTATCTCATTTGTTTTTTGAGCTCCCCTAAACCTCAAACTTGGACTAGCCAATTCCTTTACAATGACAAGGGTTTTAAAAACCTCAAATCGTTTTTTCCATCATAAAAAATATGGGCTCTAGTTCAAGTGATTTTGAAATTCAAAAGGAGCTCCACATTTTAGTTGTTGCAAAAATGCCCAAGCCATTTTTGGAAATTGAGGAATATTGCAAGGATTATTTTTGCATATTTTTATGCATCATTTTTTCCTTCCAACCTTCTGGAAAAACCCTACCTCTTTTATGTTTTTGTTTAAATGGAAAAGGTCAGCACGGGCTGGTTTCTTTTGCCTTTCTCCTTTTCCTTGCGCAAGCCAAGCCCACCTGGACCTCTCATCCGCAGCCCAGCCGGCCTTGCCACCGAAGAGGTACGCGGGAGAGACGCCAGCTATCGGATCGAGATCCAAGCGCCCTCCTCCATCGCCTTTCCATCGTGTCGCCGGTCCCCCCCCCTTCCTCCTCTCTCACACCGGCGAGAGCGTCGACGTCGATGCGGCCGATGTGGCCAGGAGGCCGCCCCTCCATATATTCCGAGCCCCAGAGCCCTCCTGGAGCCCTAGGGTTCCACTCCTCCCTCCAATTTCCGCCGCCGCCGCCTGGTTCGTCCTTGTCATCCTCCCCTCTTCCGCCAAGGCCGTCGGATGATTCCGTCGAATTCTCCGTCGGCTCCCTCAATTCTTGTCCGTGCACTTGCGTACACCTTATCCTGCGAGTTCTTGATCCCTCCATGGTCGTAGGAAGCAGAAGGAGGCCAGGAATCGGAGCGGGGCCGTGGACGCCATCGGGAACCCGCACCGCCTCGTCGTCACCAGGGTCGTCTTTTTCCTCTCCGGTTGCTCGAGTTCCACCATGACACCCCCGAGGTGAGCCTCGTGGTGCCCTTCTTCCTCCCGTAGCGCGTAGCATAGTTTCTCGCGCGGTAGCTCGTCTGTTTCTTTCGCGCGTCATCGTCGCCGACGAGCCACCGTGGCCGCCTTGTCTATGGCATGCCCGGGGTGCGCTCGTGCGTGCCTAGGCGTGCTCTGGCCACGCATATGGACTCAAAGTAGTCCCTTTGTGCAAAATTTTGCCGTAGCCACGCCCGTGTCTGAACTTTGCGTGTTGGACAGTGGCGCCGCTGTGTTTTCCGTTAAGCCTCGTGTCGCCGTCGTGAAGCGTAGGGCCGAGCTCGAGGTGCAGATGTGAAGAGGGATGTCCCAGCTACGTGTAGATCACCGTGGCCTGGGCGCCGTCAAGCTGTACACCCCGCTATGCTCGCCGGAGTTTGCCTCCGTGTTCGGGCTCTGAACGAGTTGCAGAGGCGTCGCCGTCGTGCTGTTCCCGTGTAGATGCCGGTGAGGTGGAGAGAAGTTGGTGGCCATGGTGTGCATCCCTATGTAGGGCTGAGTACCCTCTCGGGTTCCCCCATGGTGGAGTAGCCAGAAGTGGCCGGAGTGTGAGCCGGTGATCGCCGGAACCTCGCTGCAGTGGTGCCTGTCGGGTGCGTTTTCAGTTCAGTTTACCGAGAGGGGTTAACTTAACTCGTCAGCTGCACGTTTCGTTTCAGATCACGATTCGTAGTGCAGTGGCGAGGGCTGTGGAGATAAGCGGCTCGTCTCGAGTTCAAATCCCAGCAGCGCCCTTTTTTTCATTTTTCTCCAAAGGCTGACACATGGGTCCCGCATGTCAGCGACCTAGTCTGCCCAGAGCCGAGTGGGCTGAGCCCAGTGTGGGCCAGAGAAAGTAAGATGGGCCGGATACGCCCGAGACCAGCCCAGAGAGGCTGAGTCCTTGTCTTTTTCCTTTTTCTTTTGTTTTTCTTTTCTGTTTAAATTCCAAATTTTATTTGAATTCAAATTCAAATCAGAATCTGGACTTTTGAACTTGCCACCCCAAACATATCATGCCATATATGATCTTGGGGTAGCTTGAGACACTGATCACAGTGGTGATGTTCATTTTGCAGTTTGCCCCCTCTAATTTTGGAGTAGTGGCAACTTTGAAAAGAAGGCCCTCACTTCTTTCGGATTTGCACGGTGTTTTGCAAATTCAAAGTGTGCCAACCCTTATATGGTTTTGAGGTAGAAAATGCAAGGGTTCAGGTGGTGATGTCCATCTGATGTTTTGTGCAACTCAATGGACATGGTGTGATCACCTAACCATGTCCAACCTTGCCTTTCTTTCTTTTTTTCTTTCAACTTCAATGCTTGTTGAACCTGATCATCTTTTTATTCCATGTCTCTTTTCATGTCATCTTCAAGTCTTTGCATCATCAAACCAGCCCCTATACATATTGTCATATGCAATGTGGCTGGGTTCCTTATTTTGTTGCACCTTTTCCGATGTCAAGTTCATCGACATCTCTCCGTCTCCGAAATCGATGTTTACTTTCACGTTGTAATTATTTCTGTTAATTGCATTGTTGATCATGTCATGTTGCCATGTTACTTACACCAAAAATAAGGCTAAGACCAAAGCCATTTTTACGTAAATAAATTGCATATGAAGTTGTTGACATGTCGTCACCACCTTCATTTAAATTTGACTAGATAGGGTCACATCATGTCAATTAAACTTCATCATGTGAGGTTTAACCGGTAACCCAAACCCTGTTGATACGGAAGAGGCCGATCTGAGAGCGTGGCCGGCTTTTGGATTGGATGTCGACTCCCTGGGGGCCACCCAGAATTGTGTGTTGTTAGTTAGAGGGACTCTGACGTTCCGGAGTTTCAGGCGCTTACCTAGCCAAGTGGAAACCGGGCGTACATGCGAAGCCTATGATGGGCAGTTGGTACACCCCTGGAGGGTTAAATCTCTTTGAAAAGCCGTGTTCGCGGTTATGGACGACTTGAGACCTACTCCTTGTTCATAGAATAACATCAATTTGAATCATAATTAAAACTTTCCTACCGTGTGAGTGCCTTGGATGCTTTTCTTCGTCCAGGGGGACCGAGAGAAGATCCAGGTTGTGTTATGTTTGACGTAAGTAGGTGGTTAGCAGACTTATGACGCGATGTCACGTGCATTCTTGGATCTTACCCCTACTCTGATAGAACGAGTAGCCACCATATATGCTAGCGCGGCTGCAACCTTTACCTTTACTTTGTCTTACCGTAGGAAGTCAGTTATCCTGTAATGATATAATCTCACCCCCTTTTTCCTTTTGTGATTTTACTGTTTTGCCTGATCGGCCGCTGTAGTGGATTACTACCTCGACCCGAGCACTGGTCGATACTTCATGGAGGTGCCCCCGGAGGACGACGATGAGGACGACCTCGTTCAGTAGATCCTATAGTTGGGCTTCGACGATCCGTGGGTGGACTCTTTATGTGCAGCCCTCTCTAGGGCAATTTGGATTTTGACCGTACTCGGTCGTGTTTGTCTTCCGCTTGTTGCATGATATTCTGTTGGGTCCACGGACCTCTGAGATGTTGTGATAAATTCCAGTGGCGATGTATGCCCTGGACTCTATATATTTATGACATAGTATTAAGTTCATTGTTCGTATACCTGTTGTCGAGAATCCGGCAGCGACACGAGTGCGAGTGTCATGAGTCGGTGGCTCTTTATGCGCTACTAACTTGAGCGAGACGCGAAAACGACTAACTCGAGTTAGCACCGCATCGGGGGCCTTACAACTTGGTATCAGAGCAGGTCTGACTGTAGGACCCCTTACTGGCCGAAGTTGAGTCTAGAACTATTTTGTAGTTACTAAGGAAAATCGGAGAGTAGGAGCTCTTTCTTTTTCTTCTTACCCCACCCTCCCACCCCTTTTTCCATGAGGAAGTGAAACGTTGTTTTCTCTCTACAACTTATCCCCTTTCAAAAAAATCTATGTTCTCGTTTACATGAGGCTCTGATTCCTCTATAATTCTTTGCTAGCGACGAGAAGGGTTGGCGTACGTTGAGAACACTGACCTCACTTACGGCGTACCTTAGGTGAAACTCCTATACAGGGATGGTTGGCATCCTTCGGATTTGGTTCCTCCCCTTATAGGAGACCTCTTCGGCGGGCCGCTCAAGGCAGATGTCTCAACGTTCAGGTCTTCAACCACTCGTATATATATTGTTGTGTGCTCGCTAGCAGATTATTATCTTGGATTTGGATGATCTCCGTTTGGGAATTCCAGTAGCACCTAGCTTTCGACTCTCCGGGTTAACGTTGGTGGAATTTCAGCCTTCGGCTTTCTCATACCTCGTGAGGAAGTTTTGTTGTCAATATTGCTATATCTTCTGGTTTCGTCAATGTTTCAACCATGTTCTCATAAGTGTTCCTGTATACAGGATGCCAAGAGCGAACATGCCGCCTCCAGAGAACCCTATCCTTGGGGAGGCTGTGGCCGCAATGGCTCAGGGCACAGCTGCGATCTTACAGATGTTGAAGAACCAGACTGACCAGAGAAATGATCGACCACAGTACACCACTCTGCAGTAGTTCCTTGCTATCAACCCCCCTAGGTTCTCCGAGGCTCGAGACCCTCTGGAGGCGGATGACTGGATCACAGAGATCAAGAAGAACTTCAATGCAAACACCGTCAGACCAGTCGACTACGTCACCTTCGCCTCCTTCCAGCTTCAGGGTGCAGCAGCCAGTTGGTACGATACCTACAAGGCCAACAAGGGCGATTCTATCATCACGTGGGCAGATTTCATCGCAGACTTCAGAGCAGCACATATTTCGAGTGGACTGATGGAAAGGAAGCGTGAGGAGTTCTTGGCTCTGAGACAGGGTGACAGGCCAGTTCAGGAGTACAACCTGGCCTTCGTCAGGCTCGCCAGGTACGCTCCAGAGGAGATCAGCACGGAGGCTAAGAAGATAGCCAGGTTCTGTGGGGGTCTCAGCACAGAGATCAAGTACGCGCTCACTCAGTGCAGCCCCACGTTGTTCTCACAGTTTGTGGATCAGGCTATCCGCCAGGAGTCAGCCAGGGAAGAGTGGGATGCAGACATTAAGCACCAGCGTGAGCACAGTTCCGCAGTGATGATCCACAAGAAGGCAAAGACTTGGGTTACAGAGGCACCACCGCAGAGGCAGCAGTTTCAGCAGAGGGGGGCAGTTGTCTGCACTTTTACCCGCCCTCCCGTCCCAGTTCAGCAGGGGCCTCGCTCTACACCACCACACGCGAGGCCACCCAGGCCGCAGCAGCAGCCCAGGCCGGGTGTGATCTGCTACAAGTGCAGAGAGCCAAGGCACACGTCTACCAACTGCAATGATCCGCGCTTTGCTCGGCTTCCACCGCCTCCACCTCGCTCTAATCCGAGCACCGCGATGGTGAAGGCACAACCACGTGTAGTTCGTGTGAAAAACGTGATGCTCACAGATGCTCAGCAGTCTTTAGAGATCGTTCTTGGTAGGTTGCTTGTTAGTTCAGTTCCTGCGACAATTTTTTTCGATTCCGGAGCTTCCCACTCTTTCGTGTCCAGAGCTATTGTTGAGCGTGCTGAGCTACATCCGCAAGGTTTATCTCAGGAGCTATCTGTTGCTTCTCCAGGTTTCAAGACGAATACGTCTGCCTTTGTCCCAGATGTGGAGATTCATATCCAGGGACTTCTCTTCTCAGCTTCGTTCATCGTGTTGACCCGTTCCGACATTGATGTCATTTTGGGCATGGATTGGCTTATGCAGCACAAGGACAATATTGATTGTCCGACCAGATCTGTCAAGTTGACTCATGAGTCAGGTGCAGAAGTCATGTACACTTGTGGCTCTATGACAAGACCAGCACAGTTGTACGCTTTGAACGCAGGAGTTACACCTTTGCTCGAAGAGGTCAGAGTTGTCTGTGAGTTCCCAGACGTCTTTCCAGAGGAGTTGCCAGGAATTCCCCCAGTTCGAGTTATTGAGTTTGTTATTGAGTTAGAGCCTGGTACCCAGCCGATTTCTCGGCATCCGTACAAGATGTGTTCGAAGGAGTTGATTGAGCTCAAGAAGCAGTTGACAGAGTTGGAGGCAGGAGGTTTTATCCGCGCAAGCACATCCCCTTGGGGTGCACCAGCTTTGTTTGTCCAGAAGAAGGATGGGACTAGCCGCTTGGTCCAGGACTATCGCGGTATCAACAAGAAGACCATCAAGAACAAGTACCCTTTACCCCGCATCAATGATCTGTTCGAGAATTTGAATGGGGCTAAGGTTTTTTCCAAGCTTGACTTGAGGATGGGGTATCACCAAATCCGTGTTAGTGAAGAGGAAATTCCCAAGACCGCATTCAGCACACGTTATGGGCTGTATGAGTTCACAGTCATGACTTTTGGGTTCTCTAATGCCCCTCCTACATTCATGAGAGCTATGAACTATTTGTTCCAAGAATGGCTTGGTGTGTTTGTGATCCTCTACCTCGACGAAATTCTTGTCTATTCCAAGTCAGAGGCTGAACATGAAGAACATTTGTGCTTGGTGCTACAGAAGTTGAGAGAGCACCGGTACAATGCCAAGTTCTCCAAGTGTGAGTTTTGGCTGGACAAGGTCAATTTTCTGGGCCATGTCATCTCCGCCGAAGGAATTGCGGTTGAGCCAAAGCGAGTCCGCACTATTCAAGAGTGGGCTCCGCCGAAGAACGTGAAGCAGCTAAGGAGTTTTCTCGGCCTCGCAAGTTATTGCAGGAGGTTTGTGCATAATTTCTCCAAAATAGCAAAGCCAATGACTAAATTGTTGTTCAAGGACAAGCGGTACACTTGGTCACCAACTTGCCAGTCATCCTTCGAGGAGTTGAAAGAGAAGTTGACCACAGCTCCAATTCTCACGCCGCCAGATGAGTCACAACCTTTTCAAGTGTTTTGTGATGCCTCCTTGCAAGGTCTAAGCGGAGTTCTGATGCAAGGCAGGAATATTGTGGCTTATACCTCACGGCAGTTGAAGACAAGTGAGAGGAATTATCCCACACACGACTTGGAGCTTGCAGCAGTTGTGCACGCTTTGGTCACTTGGCGACACCTCCTCTTAGGGAGGAAGGTGGATGTGTTCACTGACCACAAGAGTCTGAAGTACTTGTTCACTCAGCCAAATCTGAACTTTAGGCAAAGAAGATGGCTTGAAAACATTACTGAGTACACAGTTGATATTCAGTACACGCCTGGGAAGGCGAATGTCATAGCTGATGCGCTGAGCCGCAAGGGCGATTGCAATAATATCGAGGTGCAGAAGATCCACCCTGATTTGTGTGAGTCCTTTCGAAGGCTCAATCTCGAGCTGGTTCCAGCAGGCTACCTAGCCAACCTTGGGGTAGAGCCCATAATCCATGAGAAGATTCGTGAAGCTCAGTCTGGCAGCTCAATGATACAAAAGATAAAGCAGGGTATTGTCGCCTCAGTTCCAAAGTACGGTTGCTTTTCAGTGCATAATGACGGCACCGTGTTGTTCGAAGAGCGAGTTGTTGATCCCAAAGAGGGAGATTTTAGAGAGGTCATCATGAAGGAAGCCCATGATTCAAAGCTATCGATTCACCCTGGCAGTACAAAGATGTATCAAGACCTCAAGCAAAGCTTTTGGTGGACTCGTATGAAGCGGGATGTTGCCCGTTACGTGTCTCAGTGTGATGTGTGCAGGAGAGTGAAGGCACAGCACCAGAAGCCTGCCGCGTTGCTTCAGCCACTTGAGATTCCGGAGTGGAAATGGTATCACATAGAGATGGATTTCATCACAGGCTTCCCCTTGTCGCAGAAGAAGAACAGTGCCATCTTTGTTGTCATTGACAATCTTTCCAAAGTTGCCCACTTCTTTCCAGTGAGGGACTCCATTTCAGCAGCCCAGTTGGAGGATTTGTACACCGCAAGAGTTGTATCTTTGCATGGCGTTCCCAAGAAGATCAGTTCTGATAGAGGTAGCCTTTTCACCTCTAAGTTCTGGCAGGCCTTCCAAAAGGCGATTGGTACGACATTATTGTTCAGTACCGCTTATCACCCTTAGACAAGTGGCCAAGTCGAGCGCGTGAACCAAATAATCGAGGACATGCTTCGGGCATGTGTCATCTCATTTGGCATGAAGTGGGAAGAATGCTTGCCGTATGCTGAGTTCTCTTACAACAACAGCTATCAGGGAAGTCTGAAAGCAGCGCCGTTTGAAGTCTTGTATGGCCGCAAGTGCAGGACACCTTTGAACTGGTCCGAGACAGGTGAGAGGCAGCTGTTCGGTCCAGATGTGATCCAAGAGGCAGAGGACAGAGTGAAGATTGTCCGAGAGCACCTAAAGGCAGCACAGTCTAGGAAGAAGGCCTATTATGACAAAAGGCACCGTGGTGTAGCGTTTCAGGTTGGTGATTGGGCGTACCTGAGAGTGTCTCCATTGAGGGGAACTGACCGCTTTGGCATCAACGGAAAGCTCGCTCCAAGATTTGTCGGACCTTTCCGCATCCTGGAGACTAGGGGACCTCTTGCCTTTCGGCTCGAGCTTCCAGAGAGTCTGTCCATGGTGCATGACGTGTTCCATGTGTCCCAGCTAAAGCAGTGCTTCAAGAAGCCAGAGCAGGCTGTTGACTTGGGCGAGATACAGCTGAGTGCGGACCTTTCCTACTCAGAGCGTCCAGTCCGTGTCCTTGAGACGTCCTAGCGCAAGACTCGCAACAAGACCGTCAAGTTCATGAAAGTTCAGTGGGCACATCATTCAGAGAAGGAAGCAACGTGGGAGCGTGAAGATCATCTCCGTTCCGATTATCCCGAGCTGTTTCATGCTTAGATCTCAAGATGAGATCCAGTGTTGGTGGGGGAGAGCTATAACAGCCCATTTGCAATAATTGTAACCATCATGGAATTTCACCTTGTCTGATGACTTTGTAACTTGGCATGATGCTAGTTGATGTAATTTCATGTGGTGATTTAAATTTGCATTGGGATTGGCGCCCATTTGAGTTGCTTTCAAATGCATCAAAGTTGGCTCAAGAAGGATATTGGGTGAATTATCTCATTTGTTTTTTGAGCTCCCCTAAACCTCAAACTTGGCCTAGCCGATTCCTTTACAATGACAAGGGTTTTAAAAACCTCAAATCATTTTTTCCATCATCAAAAATATGGGCTCTAGTTCCAGTGATTTTGAAATTCAAAAGGAACTCCACATTTTAGTTGTTGCAAAAATGACCAAGCCATTTTTGGAAATTGAGGAATATTGCAAGGATTATTTTTTCATATTTTTATGCATCATTTTTTCCTTCCAAACCTTCTGGAAAAACCCTACCTCTTTTCTATTTTTTTTTAAATGGAAAAGGTCAGCACGGGCTGGTTTCTTTTGCCTTTCTCCTTTTCCTGGCGCAAGCCCAGCCCACCTGGGCCTCTCATCCGCAGCCCAGCCGGCCTTGCCACCGAAGAGGTACGCGGGAGAGATGCCAGCCGTCGGATCAAGATCCAGGCGCCCTCCTCCATCGCCTTTCCATCGTGTCGCCGGTCCCCCCCTTCCTCCTCTCTCACACCGGCGAGAGCGTCGCCGTCGATGCGGCCGACGTGGCCAGGAGGCCTCACCTCCATATATTCCGAGCCCCAGAGCCCTCCTGGAGCCCTAGGGTTCCACTCCTCCCTTCAATTTCCGCCGCCACCGCCTGGTTCGTCCTTGTCATCCTCCCCTGTTCCGCCAAGGCCGCCGGACGATTCCGTCGAATTCTCCGTCGGCTCCCTCAATTCTTTTCCATGCGCTTGCGTACACCTTATCGTGCGAGTTCTTGATCACTCCATGGTCGCATGAAGCAGAAGGAGGCCAGGAATCAGAGCGGAGCCGTGGACGCCGCCGGGAACCCGCACCGCCTCGTCGTCGCCAGGGTCGTCTTTTTCCTCTCCGGTTGCTCGAGTTCGACCACGACACCCCCGAGGTGAGCCTCGTGGTGCCCTTCTTCCTCCCGTAGCGCGTAGCATAGTTTCTCGCGCGGTAGCTCGTCTGTTTCTTCCGCGCGTCGTCGTCGCCGACGAGCCACCATGGCCGCCTTGTCTATGGCGTGCCCGGGGTGCGCTCGTGCGTGCCTAGGCGTGCTCTGGCCACGCATATGGACTCAAAGGAGTCCCTTTGCGCAAAATTTGGCCGTAGCCACGCCCGTGTCTAAACTTTGCGTGTTGGACAGTGGCGCCGCCGTGTTTTCCGTTGAGCCTCGCGTCGCCGTCGTGAAGCGTAGGGCCAAGCTCGAGGTGCAGATGTGAAGAGGGATGTCCCAGCTACATGTAGAGCACCGTTGCCGGGGCGCCGTCAAGCTGTACACCCTGCTATGCTCGCCGGAGTTTTCCTCCGTGTTCGGGCTCTGAACGAGTTGCAGAGGCGTCGCCGCCGTGCTGTACCCGTGTAGATGACGGCGAGGTGGAGAGAAGTTGGTGGCCGTGGTGTGCATCCCTGTGTAGGGCTGAGTACCCTCTCGGGTTCCCCCATGGTGGAGTAGCCGGAAGTGGCCGGAGTGTGAGCCGGTGATCGCCGGGACCTCGCTGCAGTGGTGCCTGTCGGGTGTGTTTTCAGTTCAGTTAACCGAGAGGGATTAACTTAACTCGTCAGCTGCACGTTTCGTTTTAGATCACGATTCGTAGTGCAGTGGCGAGGTCTGTGGAGATAAGCGGCGCGTCTCGAGTTCCAATCCCAACAGTGCCCTTTTTTTTCATTTTTCTCCAAAGGCTGACACCTGGATCCCGCATGTCAGCGACCCAGGCTGCCCAGAGCCGAGTGGGCTGAGCCCAGTGCGGGCCAGAGAAAGTAAGATGGGCCGGATTCGCCCGAGACCAGCCCAGAGAGGCTGAGTCCTTGTATTTTTCCTTTTTCTTTTGTTTTTCTTTTCTGTTTAAATTCCAAATTTTATTTGAATTCAAATTCAAATCTGAATCTGGACTTTTGAACTTGCCACCCCAAACATATCATGCCATATATGATCTTGGGGTAGCTTGAGACACTGATCACAGTGGTGATGTTCATTTTGCAGTTTGCCCCCTCTAATTTTGGAGTAGTGGCAACTTTGAAAAGAAGGCCCTCACTTCTTTTAGATTTGCACGGTGTTTTGCAAATTCAAAGTGTGCCATGCCTTATATGGTTTTTAGGTAGAAAATGCAAGGGTTAAGGTGGTGATGTCCATCTGATGTTTTGTGCAACTCAATGGACATGGTGTGATCACCTAACCATGTCCAACATTGCCTTTCTTTCTTTTTTTGTTTCAACTTCAATGCTTGTTGAACCTGATCATCTTTTTATTCCAAGTCTCTTTTCATGTCATCTTCAAGTCTTTGCATCATCAAACCAGCCCCTATACATATTTTCATATGCAATGTGGCTGGGTTCCTTCTTTTGTTGCACCTTTTCCGATGTCAAGTTCATCGACATCTCTCCGTCTCCGAAATCGATGTTTACTTTCACGTTGTAATTATTTCTGTTAATTGCATTGTTGATCATGTCATGTTGCCATGTTACTTACACCAAAAATAAGGCTAAGACCAAAGCCATTTTTACGTAAATAAATTGCATATGAAGTTGTTGACATGTCGTCACCACCTTCATTTAAATTTGACTAGATAGGGTCACATCATGTCAATTAAACTTGATCATACCATCTTTGCCTGTGCATTGTACCCGTTTCTTACTTGTGTGCCTTTCCTTGCCGGTACTTTACGTTAGCACCTGAGACTGCCGAGGAGACTTACGTGGAGATTTCCAACACCGAGCCCGAGGACCCTGCTGCGTCTGCTTCGACGACCGATTACCCAAGCAAGGGGAAGATTTATACCATTACTTGGTACCTTTCTTCCTACCCGCCTAGCTGTACTCTAGAAATTTGTTGATCCTATCCACTTGCTCATTCCACCTCCAAAAACCAAACAGCCATGACCCCCACATCCCAGCAAAACATTGTAATGCTAAGTTACCGCTGCTCAGCCATTTCTTAGTATTAGTAGGGAAACTTGCTGCTTGACCTATGCTATGTTTTGGGTTATCATGCTATTTAAAGAAGTTGGTTGATATTTATTATTATTATGATGTTAACTTATACTTGACGAAATATGGGAGACCAGGTTGTTCCTGCCAGGGTGTTTTGTTCCATTTGAGTCACCTAGGTCCCGAGTTCCGGGTATTGTGTTTCTTGACGAGCGTTCCTAATTGTGTGTGGGATTCTATGGGGTCCCCTTGTCTTACCTACCTAGCTTCATACAATTCTAGTGGTGGCCCAAGCTGATTTACTATTTGCAATGTGTGTGTGCTGGTGGTACCCCAGTTGTTACAAACCACCTTGGTCCAGGAGGACTTGTGCCTTGGCTGGCCCACCTTGACCGGCGAGGGCCCGGTCCTCATGTGAGGTTTAACCGGTAACCCAAACCCTGTTGATACAGAAGAGGCCGATCTGAGAGCGTGGCTGGCTTTTGGATTAGATGTCGACTCCCCGGGGGCCACCCGGAATTGTGTGTTGTTAGTTAGAGGGACTCTGACGTTCCGGAGTTTCAGGCGCTTACCTAGCCAAGTGGAAACCGGGCGTACATGCGAAGCCTATGATGGGCAGTCTATACACCCCTGCAAGGTTAAATCTTTTCGAAAAGCCGTGTCTGCGGTTATGGACGACTTGAGACCTACTCCTTGTTCATAGAATAACATCAACTTGAATCATAATTAAAAATTGCCTACCGTGTGAGTGCCTTGGTTTCTTTTCTTCGTCCAGGGGGACCGAGAGAAGATCCAGGTTGTGTTATGTTTGACGTAAGTAGGTGGTTAGCAGACTTATGACGCGATGTCACGTGCATTCTTGGATCTTACCCCTACTCTGATAGAACGATTAGCCACCATATATGCTAGCGCGGCTTCAACCTTTACCTTTACTTTGTCTTACCGTAGGAAGTCATTTATCCTGTAATGATATAATCTCACCCCTGTTTTCCTTTTGTGCTTTTACTGTTTTGCCTGATCAGCCGCTATAGTGGATTACTACCTCGACCCGAGCACTGGTCGATACTTCGTGGAGGTGCCCCCGGAGGACGACGATGAGGACGACCTCGTTCAGTAGATCCTATAGTTGGGCTTCGTTGATCCGTGGGTGGACTCTTTATGTGCAGCCCTCTCTAGGGCAATTTGGATTTTGATCGTATTCGATCGTGTTTGTCTTCCGCTTGTTGCATGATATTCTGTTGGGTCCACGGACCTCTGAGATGTTGTAATAAATTCTAGTGGCGATGTATGCCTTGGACTCTATATATTTATGACTTAGTATTAAGTTCATTGTTCGTATACCTGTTGTCGAGAATACGGCAGCGACACGAGTGCGAGTGCCGTGAGTTGGTCACTCTTTATGCGCTACTAACTTGAGCGAGACGCGAAAGCGACTAAGTCGAGTTAGCACCGCATCGGAGGCCTTACAAGCGCTAACCAGACACAGACACATTTTGCAAATGGTAAATACATCTTGGGCCACCACTAGAACTGTTTGGAGCTAGGTAGGTAGGACAAGGGGACCCCATAGAATCCCACACACGATTAGGCACGCTCGTCAAGAAACACAATACCCGGAACTCGGGACCTAAGTGACTCAAATGGAACAAAACACCTGGCGGGAACGGCCTGGTCTCCCATCTTTCTTCAGGTATAAATTAACATCATATAATAATAAATATCAACCAACTTCTTTAATAACGTGATATCCCAAACATAGCATAGGGTATGCAGCAAGTTTTCCTACTCATACTAAGCATTGGCTGAGCAGCGGTAACTTAGCACCACAAAGGTTTGCTGGGATGTGGGGATCATGGCTGTTTGGTTTTTTTGAAGGTGGCATGAGTAAGTGGTTAGGATCAAACAAACGTTCTAAAATACAGCTAGGCAGGTAGGTGGAAAGGTATCAAGTAATGATATAAATCTTCCCCTTGCCTGGGTAATCGGTCGTCGAAGTAGACGTAGCTGGGTCCTCGGGCTCGGTGTCCGAAACCTCCACGTAAGTCTCCTCAGCAGTCTCAGGTGCTAACGTAAAGTACCGGCAAGGAAAAGGCACACAAGTAAGCAATGGTGCAATGCACAAGCAAAGATGACATGATCAAGTTTTATATACATGACGTGACCCTATCTAGTCAAATTTAAATGAAGGTGGTGACGACACGTCAACAAATTCATATGCAATTTATTTACGTAAATGGCTTTGGTCTTAGCCTTAATTTGGCGTAAGTAGCATGTCAACATGGCATGATCATCAAAGCAATTAACAGAAATTAAAACAACGTGAAAGTAAAACATTGATTTCGGAGATGGAGAGGTGTCGATGAATTTGACACCGGGAAGATACAACAGAAGAAAGTGTCCAGCCACATTTCATATGACAATATGCTAGGGCTGGTTTGATGATTGCCAAGAATTTGAGATGACACTGAAAATAACTTGGAATGATCAGATGAACAAGGCTCAACATGCAATGAGCTTGAAAGAAAGTAAAGGAAGGAAAGGCAGGGTTTGATATGGTTAGGTGATTCACACCATGTCCATATTGTTCACAAAACACAAGGTGGATACCACCTTTGGATTCCTTGGACCTCCTACTTCACAAAGCCACCTCCTACATTGCCCAAAATGCTAATAGGACTACACTAGGCTGTTCCTTGAATTTTTCTACCCAAGATACATGTAAAACATGTGGGGTAAAAGTGCAATATTCAAACAGATTTTGAATTTGCAAGAAACATAATTTAAAAATAAAGGAAAAGCACAAAAAACAGAGGGGAAGGCCTCTGCTGGCTGGCTTCGGCCACGTCCAGCCCAGCCACTCACGGCCCGCAGCTCTATCTAGCACCCGCGGCAAGAGGAGGACCTGGGCCGCCCAACACGCTGCTGCTGCTTTGAATAAAAAGAAAAAGAGGGTGGGACATCTGTCGCACAGGGGACTTGATCCCGAGACCTGGCGGTCCTCGGCAGCGTGCCGCACCACCATGCTGGGGATGCAATCACGTCGGAACACGACGATTGATCTACTATGAGGCGCCAATCGAAACCGAAGACTGCCTGAACCCTGAACCTGACGGACCTGTACACTGCGCCGAAGAACTTCAGAAAAGGGGGCGCTTTGGCTGCGCGGGGCTTGACCCAGAGACCCCTTGATCAGCCCGCAGACCCCAATTAGCTGAGACACGAGAGGAACCACGACGGGTAGGCCAACGACAAGCACCACACCTCTGCTCGACGAGTTTACTGAAGAAAGCGCAAGGATGCACTGTCTCTGAATTTCTTCAGACAAAGGCCGCGGCGGCGTACTTCCGGCGACAACTGCGTCGCCCTCGCTGACCCAAGGACTAGACGAAGTGTTCCCCGGCGTAGATGGGACAACAAAGGACCCATTTTTCCGACGATCTCTCCTCGCCGCGCAGCCTACAGAGACTTCTACCACCTCTAAAACCATGGAGGCCACGGCGGCACACACACGGAACCTACTACTACACGCGGGAAACAAGGAAAGGGGGAGGCGTCGCAGCTCACAGCGAGGGTTGCTGTAGTCGTACGGCTCGGGGAGGTAGTCTCCGACGTCCTCGACGAGGGTGACCCGCGCGGGGGGAGCAGCTTCAGGACATGGACCGCCTGTCCATGGCGGCTTCAAAGAGACCTGGGAGGAAGGAGAAGAGGGGTGGCGGCGCAAGGGAGGAGGAAGGGGCGCTAGGTTTCGGGAGAGGCTCAGGAGGGGGCTAGATAAAGGGGGGCGGCCATAGGAGGCTGCCCGGAGGGCTCCACGCCGTCCTCCCCTTCTCTCAGCTTTCTCTGACGCAGGGAAAAAGGTGGGAGAGGAAGATGGGAAGGAGGAGGATGACTGGTGGGTCAAGTTTGGAGGAAGAAGAGAGGAAATTAAAAAAAACAGGAGGCGCGCTTGTGCTGGATTCGGGCAGGCCCAAGTGGGCTGCCTCCACTTTGTCCAGGGAAAGAAAAGAAGGAGGCCCTTACAAAACATTTCTTTAGCCATCCAAAAGGATTCAAAAACAAACCCAAAAGAGCTCCAAACTCCTTAGCATTCAACATCATCACATGATATTGCATTCACTAGTGCCATGAATACCTTGGTAGCAAAAGATGAAAGCAAAAAAATACAAGATGATTTATGAATTGTTGTTGGGCTGTTACAAGATGTCTGTAGAGTCGGACTTATCATGGAACCTTTGTTGCGAGCCGAATTCGAGGAGAGAGTCGACATAGGCACAAGACTCTGCGAGTTTACCCAGGTTCCGCCCCGACGGTGCGGTAAAGACGACGTACTTCTGCTTTTTTACTATAGGGGAATCGACTCTTCAATAGGAAGAGTCGATCGTATCGATTACAGTGATGATTTTTCGCAACCTTAGTCTCGTGGAGATCTAGGTTATGGCGCGAGTTTTCTAGTCCTGGCTTGAGGTAAGTTCTGGCTCTAGCTCCCGTGGTCCTCAGCTTATAAAGGTGTCGGGTCCCGAGATTCCTAGAGTCCGAGTCCTACACGATGTGGAGTTCTATTCTACTTTACAAGTTTTCTACGTACTATACAAGGTAAGTCGAATTCCTTCTAGGGCTTCAATCTTCACGCTTGGCACGTCAGACTCCTTGTCGGGTCTTCTTGATGGGCCTTCATACGTAAGTCGGCCCAGAGATCTCTAATGCTGGGTTTATTGGCCTGATCCATCCCCCCGACACGCACCCCGATAGGCCATTGCCACACCTCCAAGATTGTGCCCTAAACCACCATTGAAATTGAAGGAATTGAATTCCATGCTTCCCCCATCATTCTGAAGTCTTCCACCATAGACCTCATTCTGGGAATGGATTGGTTGAAATTTCATGATGCCGCACTGTATTGTGGCACCAAGTCTGTCCAACTTTTTCACTCCTCCGGCGAGATTGTTAATCACACCACCCGAATTACCCATGATGCTGAAATACAGATCTTTATGATGAATGCTTTGAATATTTCACCTCTGTAAGGAATTGAGAACGCTCCAGTCGTTCGCGATTTTCCCGACGTCTTCCCAGAAGAACTGCCGGGAATACCCCTGACCAGAGAAAATTAATTCGTCGTCGACTTAAAGCCATGCACTGTTCCTATTGCCAAGCGTCCTTACAAGATGCCGCCACATGAACTCCTCGAACTTAAGGAGGAAATCGACGAAGCACTTCGGAAGGGTTTCATTCGCCCAAGTTCCTCAGCTTGGGGAGCACCTTCGCTTTTTGTCAAGAAGAGCGATGGGACAAACCGATTGCTCCAAGATTATCGGCTCATTAACCAAGCCACCATCCAGAACAAATACCCACTTCCCCGGATCAACGATCTGTATGATCAACTTGTCGGATCCAAGGTGTTCTCTAAACTCGACTTGAGGTTGGGTTATCACCAAATCCGAGTTCGTGATGAGGACATTCCGAAGACTGCCTTCATTACTCGCTATGGTTCATACGAGTACACCGTCATGTCCTTTGGCTTAACCAATGCTCCAGCCACCTTCTCCAGATTGATGAATTATATTTTCATGGAGTACCTCGACAAGTTCGTCGTGGTTTATCTGGATGATATATTGATATATTCCAAAAATGAAGAAGAACATGCTGAACATCTTTGTCTTATACTGGAGAAGCTTCGAGAACACAAACTCTACGCTAAGTATTCTAAGTGTGAGTTCTGGCTTCCCCAAGTAACCTACCTTGGACATGTAATTTCCATGGATGGCATTGCCGTCACCCCAGAACGTATCCAGGATATTCTTGACTGGACTCCTCCCAAGACCGTCAAGCAAGTCCGCAGTTTCCTTGGGATCGCAAGCTATTGCCGCCGTTTCGTCGAGAACTTTTCCAAGATTGCCAGGCCTCTGACTAATCTGCTTCACAAAGGCGTCAAGTTTGAGTGGACACATAAATGTCAGGAAAGTTTCCAAGCGCTCAAGGACAAACTAACTTCTCCCCCGGTGCTCGCTCCCCCTGATACTCAGAAGGACTTCGTGATATATTGCGACGCGTCTGCTCAATGATTAGGATGTGTCCTAATGCAAGAGCGCAAAGTGATTGCTTATGGCTCTCGTCAGTTGCGTGCTCATGAAGACAAGTATCTAACACATGATCTCGAATTGGCAGCAGTAATTTATGCATTGAAGCTGTGGCGAGATTACCTCGTCGGTAATCGTTGCGAGGTCTACACCGACCACCAAAGTCTGAAGTACCTGTTCACTCAGCCAGACCTGAATCTTCGTCAACAACGATGGCTCGAGACGATAGACAAATTCAACATGGATATTTCGTATACCCCTGGCAAGGCTAATGTGATGGCCGATGCCTTGAGCCGCAAAGCTTACTGTTCTGAACTTGAGGTTCAGGTACATCAACCACTTCTGTATGAAGAGCTTCGCAAGCTGAACCTCAAGATTGTTCCTCAAGGTTACGTCAATAACCTGGTTCTTGAGTCAAAACTCGACGCCCTCATCAAGAGTAGACAACCTCATGACGCTGACATTGTGAAGATCAAGCAAGACATCGCAGAAGGAAAGCCCTCCTCTTTTACCATTGATACCAATGATGGTGTTACTGTGTACTTCAAGGGCCGCTTAGTAGTTCCTGTGAGCCCGGCCATCATTAACTGTGGCCCGGATATCATGGAAGAAGCCCATAATTCTCCCTTGTCAATCCACCCTGGCTGTACCAAGATGTATAAAGAACTTCGTCAACGGTACTGGTGGCCTTACATGAAGCAAGACATCGCCCGCTATGTTTCTCAATGTGACGTTTGCAGTCGCGTCAAGGCCGGACATCATAAACCTGTTGGCTGGTTGCAACCATTCCCTCCTCCTGATTGGAAGTGGGACAAAGTCGAAATGGACTTCGTCACCGGTTTTCCAAAGTCACAGAAAGGTAACGATGCCATCTTTGTCGGCATCGACCATTTATCCAAGATTTCTCACTTCCTTCCAGTCAAGGAGACGACCACTTCTAGTCAGTTAGAAAACTTGTATATCTCCCGGATTGTGTCACTCCACGGTATTGCGCTGGAGATCAGTTCAGACCGTGGCAGCCTTTTCACCTGACGATACTGGAAGAGTTTCATGGAAGCCTTCGGGACTCGTCTGTCTCTCAGCACCGCTTATCACCCCCAGTCGCAAGGCCAAGTTGAATGAGTCAATCAAGTCCTGGAAGACATGCTTCGCACTTGTGTCCTTTCATTCGGCATGAAATTGGAGGAATCTCTCCCGTACGCGGAATTATCGTACAACAATAGCTATCAGGCCAGCTTGAAGATGGCCCCCTTCGAAGTTCTATACGGACGTAAATGTCGAACCCCCCTGAATTGGTCAGGAACTAGGGAAGGACCCTACTTCGGACCGGATCTTGTCCAACAAGATGAAGATCAGGTTCGCGCTGTGCAAGAAAATCTCAAGGCCGCTCAGTCTCGTCAAAAGAGCAATTATGATCGCAAACACGAGGAAATGGTCTATCAACCTGGTGAATACGCCTACCTCCGTGTCACTCCCATGAGGGGAACTCATCTCTTCGGTATCAAGGGCAAGTTAGCTTCTCGCTATGTTGGCACGTTCTGTATCCTTTCCAGGAGTGAACCCCCTGTCCGATAATCACCCGGAGCTGGCAGTTCATCCCCGGATGAATTCCCGCCCCGAGCATAATACATTGCATTGCGTTAGAACACCGTTAACATTGCATCTGTCATTTCATGCATTTTTTTGTATATGCTTGCTTTGTATTCACTATCCCCCCCCCCTTTTATTCTTCGGTAGACCCCGCTGTTGTCGACTACACTGCTGCTGGGTACGACTACTTCGTCGACGACCCTACTTCTACCGTCGAGCTTCCAGGCAAGCAGAGCCATTCTCTTCCCCATATATCGCCTATATTTCCGTACATTTCTTGCACTAGGCATTGTTACTACTGCTACGTTACAATCCTATTCTATTGCCTAGACTGTAATTTTTCGCCCTTGATGTACCTTCCTTTATCCTATGATGTCTGGATAAATATATATTATATTCAGCAGTGAGCCCTGCGCATTGTTAGCTAGGACTAGATAGCGGGCCGTTATCACTCAGGGGAGTGAACGCGGATACTACTTATTACAACTGCACAGGAGAAATCGCCGCCTAGCTTGGCTCTGTCGTAAAATGCAGACACCGCCTAAGGCCTCCTAGCTTGGCTCTGTCGAGCCACCACCAAGTGTGAGCTATCAAGGAGAAATCCTTGTACTCCACTCGTTGCTAACTCTGTATAGCCGCTCTAGGTACCTAAGCAATGGTTGTCCTTCAGGTAAGAAGTTGGGCGACCCAACGGTGCCCGCGAGTGGTATTGCGACGGGACGACAGAGATGGTACGACCAGTGTACCGGTGTGCTTGGCCCCTGATCATTGGTCGCGAGAGTTACCAAACCACGAAAGTCGAGCTCCTCCAAGAGCACACGCGAGACAAGGTAAGGAGACGGTTCACCTTGTTGGTAACCGCAGAGACTTGGTGGGACGACAGGGTAGGCACCAATGTACTAGTGGTCCTGACTGCTGTCGTTGTCCGCGGGTCAGTTAAGTCGAGGAAACGATAGCGGTTATCCCGCAACTTAATAAAACGACTAATGGTTCGGTGGATGTCTTGAGTTGGCTATATGCCATGTACGCACTACCTACCCGTGGGAATTACGAGTTATGGGCTCCCCTGCTTCATAGTCTCGTCCGAGGACTCTTCAGACATGGTGTTGTTTTATTTGCTCGTGCGGTGTTGTCTTATTTGGTTTTCTTATGCTTCACCGCCCAGTCACGCACTGTGCAGGAGTACGTTCTGGTTGGGGTCCAACGCCCGGCGTACTTAGGATTTAGACCGGCGGATGACCTCTCCGTTGTGTTTGAAAGATGGGCTATGGAGTGTCGGATAGCCTCGGTGGAGCGTTCCCTAACAATGTACCCGCCACCCTGGAGATCCGTGCGTGTAGTGTAACACAAGTGCACCCCTGCAGGGAAGATTAATCTATTCGAATAGCCGTGTGCACGGTAACAGGACGCTTTATTTTGAAGCTGGTTCTTACCACTACAAACTACTATTATTAAACTATATGGTTCTGGGTTTTCTTCCTCGCTGGGATGTCGAGGAGGTGATCTCGGAGGCATTGCTAATTATTACAACTTACTATTATACAATGATGCAGCAACTTCTACTGCATTGTTACTTTATGCTTTATATAAACTGTTGGCCATTCTCTCCTCATGCTGCAAGACTCGTCGGAAGATGTTAGTCTTCAATAGGCCTAGCTCCTTACCCTTATTCTGATTTCTATCTCGCATTCCACTATATATAGCCTCCCCTTCCTTTTGATACAAATGCATAAATGCTTAGTAGCGGACGTAAGAATCGCGGGTATGCTAGATACTCACCTTTGCTTTATTTCCCCCTTTTCGTTTTTCCTGATCGGCCGCTGCAGCCGACGTTGGAGCCCAGGAGCAAGAGTACCCCGGAGGCGACTACTACGACATCGAGTTCCCCATTTACCAGGAGTAGTTCGGTGGATCCCAGGCAGGAGGCCTCGCCTTTTCGATCTGTATCTCTGATGTCATTTGTGCTAGCCTTCTTAAGGCAAAACTTGACTAACTATGTCTGTATTCAGATATTATGGCTTGTATGACTTGTGTATTCGGATCCTCGTGATCCCTAGTATTGAACATCTTGGTTTATCCTTTTGTGTTTAATGTTGTGCTGTGATATTCGCACTATGGCACCCTAATCTCAGTCGTGTACCCTGCGTGTATGATTACTGTACATGGATTGATTTTAGGGGCGTCACAGCTCACCAATAGAGAGATCAAGTTGATCTTACAAAAGACAGTTAATTGTTCCATATTACAAGTTCCATATTACGATTTTTTGCAAAATATAGAAAATTCAGAGCCTAATTGGAGCCGGATAGGAGGTCCAAGGGGGCCCAGGCGCACCCCTGGAGCGGCCTACCTCCTGGCCGCGCCGAGTGGCCGCCTGGGCACCCGGAGCCCGTCTCCGACTCCACTTTGGCTTGTTACCTTCTTATTTTGCAGAAATTTTTGCTATATATTTTCCCGGATAGCCCCGGCACCGTATCTCGTGATTTCGTGTGTTTTCTTCTCGATCTGTTTCTGCCAGGATAAAAAAGGCTATTGCTGGAGTTGTCTTCTTGTGGCTCGAGCGGAGAAGAATTTTTGGGGCGACGTCTCCGTCAAGTCCAGCAGAACCTCTGCCATGGAAGCGCTTTGTCCATGACTACGTGAACAACAACAACAACAACAACAAAAACAACAACAACAACACGAATGAGGAGTAAATATTCTCGGGTAATGGTATCCCCTTAGCTTGTTACAAGCTTGGGGGAGTGCCCAGTATCTTTATCTCTATCTTAGTATTTTAGGGTCAAGTAGAGTTCTATCATGTCTAGGGAAGTTATTATATGAAATAGATGTTTGCATTGAAGTTTATCACTCCTTCTGTGGAGAGTTTGTATCCGTGAGTGTGGAGTCGTCTATGATGGAATATTAATGAGAAGTCTATTTGTTCCTTCGCTGCACTCGGTATTCTCATCACGCAATCGACCTTATATGATGATTCTTATGGGGATTATTGACCTTATATCAGGTATGGCTTTGAGTACTTTATTTAATTTTCGCAAGCATAGCTTTGGTTATGACAACATGCATGTTTTCTCAAGTAGCGACATAGCCAAAACCTTTATGTTGTTATGCTTGAAGTATTATGTTGACAAGTAAGACAACTTGATGTTCCATACTTATCTTAATGTTCATGCTTTATATGTTTTGCATCCAAGTTAGCATCAATTGTCTGTTCTCTCAAAGCATTTGTGTAAGGCCCGATATGCGGTACTGTTCCAGATCTAGGTGTTTCCACCCAGATCCGGGGACGAAGCACATATCGGTCCCACCGCGACATATGACAAAGCCATATGCCCCGGATTTCCAACATGATATCACAACATTACAGATACAGGATACAACATCTCATACAATCGGCATACAGCTGCCTTAAATATAATACAACAGCGGAAGATACATGTCTGAGTACAGACTACAAGCAAATGCCTACTGGCAAAGAGAAAAGCATCGATCCCATAACCACACGGGTCCAGGCCCTCCGCCGGGATCCGCCTAACTAGTCGTCGTCGAGTCTCCACGTGAAACGTCGATCACCGTACCTGTTGTCGATCAGAACCCTGAAAAGAGTTTGGGGGTAGTATCATGAGTACAGAGGTACTCAGCATCCAACTGTAGTGGTCATCTGACCCAGCAAGGACTTCATCACTCGTCATTCTAGGACAACTAGTAGTTTACGGTAAGGAAGGGGTAAGTGGTGAGGTTGCTGCCGCACTAGCATTTATGAAGTGGCTAACGATCTAAAGAGTAAGGTAAGAAGCCAAGCATTCGATGAGGAATCGCCTCCAACAAGTCTTGCTATCAACTACTTACGCAAACATAACACCTATCCTATCCTTGTCCTCCTCTTCGCATCCCGACGAAGAAGAAGCAGTCAAGGCACACACACACGTTGATCAAGTTATACTAAGATTATCTCAGTTGTTGTTGTCTATGAACAGGACGTAGGTCTCAAGTCGTCCATAACCGTGGACACGGCTTCTCGAAAAGATTTAACCCTACAGGGGTGTACCAACTGCCCATTACGAGGATCCGCACGCACGTCCATCACTCTCAGTTGCTACCCATCACAGGCAACCATTTTATGATTTAGTTCCAAGAGATCCGAAATGACAGGTCCCTCTAACTAACAACGAACAAATCCGGGTGGCCCCCGGTGAGTCGACATCCAACTCAAAAGCCGGCCGCGCTCTCGAATCGGCCTCTACCGTCTGCACGAGGTCGGGTTAGCTACCCAAACAGATGTGGGCAGCCCCCTAGCTTCCAGGTGTGGACCAACAAAGAAACCATGTCTCCGCTGGCCCGAGTTGTTTTAAATAATATCTGCCAGGAGCTACCCGACAGACACACACACGGTTTTCAAATGGTAAACACAGCTTGGGCCACCACTAGAAATGTTTGAAGCTAGATAGGTAAGAAAAGGGGGCCCCATAAAATCCCACACGCGGTTAGGCACGCTCAGTCTTAAAACCAATACCCGGAACTCGGGTCCTAGGTGACTCGAATGGAACAAAGCGTCGGGGCGGGATAGCCTAGACCTTCCATCCTTCGTCGAATATAGTCAACATTATAATAATCATATCATCAACAATAATATAATAATCAGGTGATATCCCAAACCCAAGGGTAACAGAATAACATCGTAGCATCCTAAGCATGCATACTAAGCAGGGGCTGAGCAACGAGCAATTGTAACATAGAAGTACAAGGTTTGCTGGGAAGGGACATGGCTGTATCGGTTTGAAAGAGGCTGTAAACATGTGGTAGGATCAAACATCGAACCTAACCTATACTAGCATGCAAACCGCTGGTTGAAATAGAATGGATCATAAGTAATGTATAGTCCTTGCCTGTTGATAAGTCGGGTTCCGAAGGTGTAGTTGATCGCAAGCTCGCATCGTCTCCGAGAGGTACCCGCGAAGCACACAAGACGGTAAACACTGAAAAGCAAACAACGGTGCACCACTATTACTACGGATCAAACACGAGCAAGCATCAACAAGAAGTAACACGAGACATCGCACCTACCGTCGAGAGCGGTTACTAACAGTTTAAGTGGGGTATCGGTCACACACGACGAATACCGCACGTTTACGGTGGTTCAAGTTGCTTAGCTACAGGTGATCAATCAACGGTTATTAACATGGCAACTCAAGCAAGCATGGCATAGCACACAAACAGGTCAAGAGGTGAAGCACAAAGTAAACTATTTATCCTAGTCAATTTAAGTGAGGCACAACCTAAACATGGCATAACACTAGGTGCCGCACGACAATTAAAGGATTTGGTACTGTTCTGCCCTAAACCATATTTTATCTTGGTTAACAACAGCAAACAATAGCATAAACACAAAGAACACGAAAAACTAATCAAGTTACATATAAAGAACACCCCAAACGGAGTTACGGTTAAAAAGATATAAGCAAAACAATTTATGCACACATGCTGTATAAACAGGGGTAAATCTATATGCAAAAGTGCAGCAACATGACATAGCAATACATGGGATGAAAGTAGACATCATGCTTAACAATATGCAATTGGAATCACTCAAATCCGATGAACGGTTGCGAAGCAATCGTCATCCGAAGTTGCAACAAAATAACAGTTTCAGCAACAGCAGCACAATAACATCATGATAGCTACTTTGGAGCAAGATATAAACATGATGCAGCAAGCAAATATGGCATGTGAAAGCATGAAACTTAAGTAGAAACATTGCTTAACGCAACGCAAAAGGAATCAATGCAATAGGCCTCATGGATTTGTTACAATCATCATGCCAAGTTGCAACAAAACAATAACAGCAGCACATAATAGCAATAAGTAGCAGTTTAACGGCCTGATGCCCTCTTCAGCACACAATTACACAATCAAGATGAGCTCAAATGCAAATGCTCACAAAAGATGAATTAAAGTACACGCAATTCTAAGCAACTTTCGTTTTGGGGGCACGTTCATCGGAGCTACAGATCGCTTGCTATCGTCGTTGCAAAATTGAATCAGCACACAGTTTTTCAGTACTTAGCAAAAAAAACAGTTCTCAGCAAAAAAAACAATTCGGGCCGAATCTCACCATGGGCCTCGGGGCCCATCTGCCTTGGAGAGGCCAGGCCGGCTCTGGCTGCTGGGCTGGGGGCTGCTGGGCTGGGGGCGCGGCCCACGTGGCCGTTGGAGGGGCTGGAGCCGCTCGGGCTCATCCACCCCGACGAGCAGGACAGCGGCGGCTACTGTCCGGTGGCACGCCGGCCACCGGCGGCGAGGAGGTGGCGAGGCGAGGGTGTGGCAGACCGGTGCGGGCTCGGGGCGACGGAGCCGGGCGCGCAGCACCGGAGTCGGTCGGAGGAGGTGGCGC
The DNA here is from genome assembly GCA_950022295.1 of Bromus sterilis. Lineage (NCBI taxonomy): Eukaryota > Viridiplantae > Streptophyta > Magnoliopsida > Poales > Poaceae > Bromus > Bromus sterilis. The sequence goes on along the minus strand of OX465596.1, from coordinate 147,209,965 downwards.
GGCGAGCTCCGAGCTCGGGCTCGGCCGGCCATGGCGAACGGCAGAGGGAGGCGGCGCGCGACGCATCCTGCAGCAGAGAGGAGGAGAGGGAGGTCAGGGGAGAGCGCGGAGGAGAAGGAAGGGAGGGAGGAGGAGGCACGGCGGCTCGCCGGAACGCGGGTGCGGCGGCGGCACGGGCTGCCGGCGGGAGGAGCTCCATGGCACGGGCAGGCGGCGGCTCCAGATGGGCTCGGGCGGGCCTGGCGGCGGCGGTTGCGGGCCCGCGCGGCGCAGGGCGCGGTTGGTGGCTGCTGTGGGGATCTGGGGGTGACGTGGCTCAGATCTGAGCCGTTGGATCTCAGATCTGACGGCTCAGATCAGAGGAAGGCTAGGGTTTCGGGGATCTGGAGGATTTGGAGGCAAATTAGGGCAAAGTGGAGAGGGTGGCTGCAAATTTCACATAGGGAAACCCTAATTGGGGTGTGGGAGGCTGGTGGTCTTTATATAGGCAGGTTGGCTGGCCAGTTGACGCAAACGCCCTCGGTACCCCTCTCGCGTGTCCGGTGATCGCGTTCGTGACCGCCGAGACTCCATACGGACTCCGATTCCGACGAAATCTCGAACCACGCGCTCAGCGCGTCGAGCCCGTTGATCGTACCTCACTGCGGTGACATTCTGACAACATTTTTTGGCGCCCCATAAAATAATCCGTTTATTAAATAAACGGGGTTTTCGTTCCGGTGGCGATGGCTGGTCCTGTGCCGGTAGCGACTGTGATCGGGTGAAACTCGGTGTCGCAAAGGTCGAGTGTCGAGGTGGCAAGGTTCGGTCTCCGTCCGATACGAGATAAAAGGGGGGAAAATAATCGCCGATTGATAAATCGGGGATGCAAACACCGCAAACAAATCAGGCAATCAATCAATTCACACCGAAAACAAATTTTTTTTTTGTGAAAACTGGGCTGTTACAATTTGCTAGCCAAAATCCTTGCCTAGCAGATTTCTGCTTGTGCATCCATACCCTGAACCCAATATCTTCCTTATGATTCCACCATACCTTCCTATTCGTGGTATTTCCCTACCACTACTAAAAGTACAGAATTTATGTGTTATCCTTAAATGTTCAAAATCTTCTGTTTTGTGCCACTTTCTTAGCTCATGAGGAAGTAGTAGGTAATTCAAGATCTTCTTAAGTTGGACAAGTTTTTTCCCGGGCCTATTGCATGTCTAATAGGCCCATAGTCGACGCACATCCTCAGTACCTCGGTGTCCTTAATAGGGACTAAGACTGGGTTTGCTATCCATGTTTCTTTCTTCGTCTTTCGGATGAACTGTGCATCGAGTAGTCGGTTGACTTATTCTTCGATTGCTCTGCGCTTGGGTTCTGAGAATCGTCGCAACGCCTGATTTACTGTTTTGGTGTTTGGCTTGATGTGGAGCGCGTGTTCTGCGAATTCTCGTGGTATCCCGGGCATGTCGGCTGGGCACCAGGCGAAAATTTTCCACTCTTCGCGAAGGAAGGTTATGAGGGCGGTTGCTTGCTCTTCTAGAAGCTGGGCATATACGCGAACCGTCTTCTCTAGGTCTGTTGGGTGGACTTGGTGTGTGATTGTGTCACTGTCGATGCTGAAATCGCGGCCAAATTATTTTTTCTAGCTTCGGTTTGCCAGCGGAAATATGGTTTTGTCCGTCACCATGGCTATTTCTTTGAGCCGTTGTTGGGCGCCAAATGTGTCAGAGACTTTTTGTAAGTCGTGGTCGCATTGGTCCGATTTGGTGAAGCTTCCCTTGACTGTGATGATTCCTGCGGGTCCTGGCATCTTGAGCTTGAGATATGCGTAGTGTGGAACCTCCATGAACTGTGCGAACGCTGGTCGCCCGAGTATGGCGTGGTACTGCGACTGCCAGTCGAGCACTTCGAACTCGAGCGCTTGCTTTGCGAAGTTGCGCTTGCTGCCGAAGATCACATCAAGCTGTATTGTTCTGGTGGAGACGGCTGCTTCGCACGGAACTACGCCGTATATTGTGGTGCCTGACTTCTTCCAAAATGATCGTGGGATTAGCATCTTGCGTAGGGTGCTGACAAAGATTATGTTTAGACTGCTGCCTCCGTCCATGAAGACTTTGTCCATGTCATATCCTCCGATCTGAGATTCGAGGACCAAGGGTGCGTGCCCAGGCCTTGGGACTGCGGGCGGATGGTCGCTCTGTGAGAAAGTGATGCTGGTCTTGGCGCCGCTCAGTTGGTAGGTTTCCATTATCAATAGGCCTTCGGCTGCTTCGGCCTGTAAGGTGTAGGCATCTTGCATTGCCTTCGAGGGTCTTCCTTCTTGGATCATGCAGACTCGTCCCTGGGACGCGGGGTATTGTCTTTCTGTGCTTGGTGCTGGCGACTGCGCGCTTCTTCGAGTGTGTTTGGCTTCACGCTCCTCCTTGAGGCTGTTGAAGAGTTCACTGAATAGGCGGCAATCTCCTAGGGTGTGGCTTGCTCTGAGATGTCCCCGACTGTCTTCAAAACAGTGGATTGCGCATGGTCTTTCCAGTTGCTCTTTAGCTATGAGTTTACTGGAGCCGGCGTGCCTTCTTCTCCTCGAGATTTGGAAGATCTGCGAGTGGTCTTCTCCTCGGCTGTGGACTCTTGGGTCAAGTTCTATCCCGTCTCTTAGTGATTGGCTTCGGATGAAATTGGCGAATTCGTCTGGTATTCGATCTGGGTCGTAGTACTCTCCGGTCTGGGTTTCGGAGTCGCTGTCTTGGCGTGTGGTGGGAGTCCGGGCGGCGGCGGGTCGTCGACTGGTTGGCGAGCCTTTTGTTACGCGTCGCGACTCTTTGAGTGGTGTCCTCGAGTAGAGTCCTCTCATTTGCCTTCTGGGTCGTCAGGTTCTCTTCCCTCGGTGATGGATCTGACAATCGTCGAGGTGCTGGATTTGGCTCGGCTGCAGGCTAGATGATCTTGACGAGATGATGGAGATGCTTGTGGTGATCTTGAATTCCTCGAGTGGGCTAGATCTAGTTCTAGTCTTCGAGTCTTGATCTGCTGAGGGCGGGACCGCCGAGATCGTGATTCCAACCTGTGTAGTTCCCACAGAAGGCCCCAATTGACGGGGATCAACCCCGGAAAATCGTCGGCTAACAGGAGAAGTCACAAATTGGACGATACTCGTCGGCTAACAGGAGAAGCACTTCCTGCTCGATATTATTGCGTGAGGGGGCGATTACAGTGGAGGCCAAGGCGAGTTCTCGCAAGGCTAGATGCGTATTGTGTTGTCCTGGACGTCTCACCTCCCAGCCTTTATATACTAGGCTAGGTCTCGGGGAGTCCGTACTAGGTTACAAAGATAGTTTCCTAGTTCTAATATTGCATTGTTCGCCAAGTTGTGCCTTCCATGCTAGTCGCAGATTCCTACGTCGGTTCCTGGTTGGGCCAGTCGTGGGCTTGTCGTAGCTTCCCAATGGGCCCTCTGTCTTCATACGCACCCGGGTAGCCTTTCATGTAGGAGTCGTGGGGTCACCCCCTTGTCACAGGGCTTACGGGAGAGGAGCAACTACACGTTTCTAAACCCAGACTAACTAGGCGACACCCTGACGAAACTGAAGAAGTTCAGGTGCCGGGCGAAAACGATGGGTTAAGGCGACGGAGGCGTCGGCCACGAAGCTCTGGCGACTCACCGCAGACGCGCCCTGGCTAGAGGCGACCACCCAAGACCCATTTTTGCAAGGACCCTGCGCCGGCGCCCCAAAGGTGGAGGCTTGGCTGCAATCAAGGTCCCGGTGGCGCACTGCTTGGCGGCAATAGCGAGCCAGGCCCGCACGGCATGCTCGACTCCGCAGGGATGGGCACTGCGAGCTCCCTGGACACCTAGAACCGACGCCTACAACTACGAGGCAGGACGGAGAGAGGGCAAGTAGGGGCTCTCACAGCGTAGATAGGGACGACGCTGAGGCTTGACGGGGAGGAAGAAGACGCGGGCTCGGGCCGGAATTGGCTGATGTAGACAATGTAGGCGACGCAGGTACGTCCTCCCGCGCGCTTGTGGTTGTCGACGTTGAAGGACAGTGGCCAATTTCTCTCCTACACACCGGCGGCCATGGGAAACAGAGGAGGCCCCGAGGCGAGGCAAGTCAGTGGCGGCGGCGAGAAACGGAGGGGAGAATGGATCCTAGGGTTCCATGGAGGGGCTCTGCGTGAGCTTATAAGGGGGAGCGCCTACCACTGGCGCAGGGGCTCCACCGGCCGCCGTCGCACCGGATGTGAGAGGGAAAGGGAAAACGGTGGAGCTCCACGCTGGAAAGAAGGAAGAAGATGGAACTCGTACCGCTTCGCGGTGGGCTAAGCCGAGGGGAGAAGTAGGCCCAGGTGGGCTAGGCCGATGCTGGAAAAAGAAAAGAGCCAAGGGCCCCTGCCATTTTTAATAAAAATAAAAATAGACAGATCCCCTTTTGGAAATTTGCAGAGAAAAAGAAAAGGGCAAAAAACATAATAGCATATATTTTGGGGCTCTCTGCAATATTTCTAAAATTCCAAAATTGGTTTGAACCAATTTGGATGAGGTGAAAAAAATCAGAAGATGGAAAACAATGCCTTTTCTATTTTTTAAAAATAGAAAGAAGACTTGGAGAAATACCTTGGAGAAAACTACAAGGAACAAAAATACATGGAAACATGGGTGTTGATCCTTGCAATATTCTGGATTTTCCAAAATTGGTTTGTCCAATTTTGGAACAACTAAAATGTGGGGAAATTTTTTTGAAATTCAAAACACTTTGAACTATGGCCCACAATTTCAGAGTTGGCAAAAATGGAGTAGAGTTTTTGAAACCTTTGGGAATGAAAACGAATTGGCTATGCCAAGTATGGGGTCAAGGGGAGCACATATGCAACACGAACAATTCTCCAACCACCTCTCTTTCCCCCTTCTGTTTGAATTAAAATTAAAATCAAATTAACCCAAAACCATTTTCCAATTTAAATCATCACATGAATTTGCAACATCTAGCAACATGTCAAGTTTGGAAGTCAAATGACAAATCAAAATTACATGATGATTACAAGAATTTCTCTTGGGATGTTACACCCCGGTCCATATTTCCACCATTGTTTACACATCAACTCTTAACTGCTTTGTTTCCTTTTCAGTTGCAATCACCATCACTATTTCCATCGTGCGTTTGATCCTTTGTAAACAACAAGGCCAAAGAGATTGACAGCCTCTTAGAACTCGTTCGGAGCAAAGTTATTTGTTTCTGTGTGCAGGTCCATGTCAACTTGTCTCAATGGGGTAACCAACAAGGGGTGCGAAGCCAGCAATGTCATATCCGCTAAAGTAAGAGAGACAGACACCCCCCAGATCCACTTTATATGGTGCAAGTGATGGCACCAAAGTAGTGCTCCTCGTTGGTTACCCCAAGTGGAAGGTATGGATGTAGTAGTAGAAAATTTCCCTTACACGGGGATAATAAAGTTTATCGAGTCCAGGAGGACTTCAAGGTCGACAAGAAGGTGGTGAAGCGAGCAACGCGCCGTTTGAATGATATTGCTCCCTTAACCTGGACATGCACACACAACAAGTAACTTTTCTCCCAACGAGTAAAGAGGGGTTGTCAATCCCTCTGGCCTTGTCGTTTACAAAGGATCAAACGCAAGAGATAATGATAGTGGTAGTGATAAATGCAACCAAAAGTAAAAGCAGTAAATAAAGTGGAGGTGTAAACAATGGTGGAAATATGGAACGGGGTCCCATGATGTTCACTAGTGATGTCTCCCTCCCAAAAGACGATAAACAGCTAAGCTGGGTGAACAAATTACAGCTGGGCAATTGACAGAATTATAAACGCACCACAATGCTAATTATGCTACTTGAAAGTAAGAGGCTAAAAAGTATGGGCAGTACGCCAAGACAAGTAGACCAAAATCCATCTGCATATACTCACTATTCATCCACCTTATGATATGTATCCAGATCATCTCGCTGGTATTAAGTTGCGAGCCCCATCCAAAGTGTAAACTCAAAGCAACAAACAATTGCATTAACAATCTATGCGTAAGGTAAACAATCCATGCAACCACTGTTAGAACCCTCTATTAGGTAATGTGCTAGGATCAAAGTCCTCTTGCATCATGTTAAAAATTTCAAAAGAAATCATTGAAATCAAATTCAAAAGCAAAATGGGAGAAGAAACCCCCCCAGATGAATTAATTCAAAAGGCCAGATAAAAATCTTCTCCAAAAATTCATGTTAGATTTTTGAAAAGTCTTATAAATGAGTGTGATCACATATCAAGTGATGTGGGACCCATCCCATGCTCATGGATTTTTCAAATATTCAAACAGTGCCTTGGACTTAATCAAAAACCCCTATTTGAGTTAAGATTCAAATTATTTGAATTTTAAAAATGTTCAAACTTTACAAGTGGCTAACCTAGTATATTGTGATGCCACATAAAAAGTTTCAGCATTTAATAAAATGCCTAGCTATTTATTTAGCACAGCAAAACAAAAAGACAGAAAAGAAAACAGAAGAGAAAAAAAAGGAACTTACCTGGCTTCTGGCCTGTTGGCCCAGTTACCTGGCCCAGCCCAACCCACCAGCGGAAGCAGGGTCTTCTTCCCTGTCCCGCGCCTCCAAGCTGCTCGGTGGAATGCCACCGAGCCAGCCGTGGACGCCACGTCGCCGTCGAGGGCCTTCCAGGCCTCCCTGTGCCTCCTTCTCGCGCCTGGAGACGCCCTGGAGTACGCCTCCTCCATCCCCCCCCCCTCCAGAGCTCCTTCCCTTCCTCTCCCGCTCGTTTTCGTCACCGCCCGAGACCCCGTCGGAGCATCGACGAGGAGAACGCGTGGACAACGCCATCGACAAGCCGCGCCACCTTGTCCATCTGCTTCGCCTTCGTCCTCTACGCCGAGGAGTGCAGCCAATCGAGAAGAAGAGCCCCTGGACGTGAAGCTAGCTTCATCTTCCCCAACTCCGGCCGCCGCGAGTCGTCCTCGAATTACCGCCAACTCTGAGCTTCCCCGAGTCCGCTAGCCATCCCGTCGCATTCGTGGTGAGCTTCTCACCGTTTCCCCCAAGCTTCCAGCACCCTGTAGCCCCTCTAGCCAAATCCGCCATGAGAACCCGAGCTCCTCGCCGCCATGGTCGAGCTAGAGCTCGTTCTCGTGCCTCTGTTGATGCCCTAGTGCGCGCGTTTGGCTCCTGCGTGCACTAGCGTTCGAACGCGCCAAGTTCCAGCTCAAGCCATGCCCCCTAGCCTCGACTACGACCTCGCCGGTTCTCTGCTTCCGCCGGAGTAGTCGCCGTCGTCACGTCGGGCCTCCCCGTGGTCACCCGACTCGCCTAGGTGAAGCGCACGTTCGAGGGCTACCTTCTGGTGGTCTCGGCGTGCGATTTGGTGGCTGGTAGCACCCTCCCCATGTGCGCCGCCGTGGCCAGGCCACCGGCGTCAAGCCGCCGGTGGGTTAGTCTTTAACCCCCATGCTAATCCCCCCCCCCTTACAGAGGCTGACATGTGGGCCCAGCCCTGCTAATCTCCTCTGTTTAGTTTTAATAAACGTTTTAAATCGATTTAATTAACACAGTGACACTTACAGGTGGGACCCCCTTGTCAGTGGCCCCCTGACGCCACCATGAGGTCATGCTGACGCAGTAAATGATTTTACAGAATAAAAAGAAATCAAGAAATTTCAGAAAATTCCAGAAAAAGGCTGAAACTTTGGAAATTCATAGAAAATTCATATGAACTCCAAATTTAACAAATAATATATGAAAAATGATCAGGAGAAAATAATCTATCCAAAATTCTAAACTGGATACTTCTAAAACACACCAAGATAAGTGTGAGTGCTATGGCGTGCTTTCTCGTGGGGAAGTCGAGGAAGGCACCATAGTGGTGTAATTGGTTGGAGAAAGTAGTGGACTCGTGTACGCTTCTTACCTCAAGTCTGGTACTCGTAGTTCAGGACTAGCCAAGTCAAAGCTGGCACTTCTGCAAGTGAAACCCCACCTCCCTTTACCTTGATACATGTGCATGAGTAGTATAGCTCCTATGTAAGTCTTGCTGAGTATGACTTTGTACTCACGTTTTCTTATTCTATGTTTTAGATGAACCCACTGACCCCGAAGGTGGCTTCTTCATCGAGCTCGACGACTGAAGATCAAGCTAGTCTAGTTCCAGTCAGACGACTGGTTCCCTCGTGGAGGGCTTGTGTTTAAATAAGGCTTCTTAAGCCATTTGTTAAACTTGCCTGTACTCAAACATACTTTGCTTCCGTTTGTTGTTGTAATGTTGGATCACATACTTGTGATCTCTGTGTGCACTCTGTAAGAGTTATCAATAAAATGTATACATTGTAGAGAATTGCAATGATACCTGCTGTTCATACAAGGCATGTGTGTTGCGTGTATGTTTATAACATGCATGTCTTTGTATGGGTTTTCGAGACCTTAGTTGTGATCTGGCTGGCGGTCTTTCATACACCAAGTGGCCCTTAGATGTGCGCAGCTTGGGGCATCGCGATGCGATTGCTCGAGACTCTGTCTCGTGCACACTTTGTGGTATGATCGAGCCCGCCCTAGACCTCGACTAAGTGATCGGGCTGCAGTAAGTCTATGTAAGAGTTATGAGATAGTCGATAGTATGGTTGAGGCGACTTGTCTGTGAATATGGGAGTTCATCACCCATATCATTAGACTTGTGTGCGGACGATGAGGACCCATCTTAGTTGATCATCCGGCCTGGATGGGATGCCCCTCACGTACGATGCTTTCCGAGAACGTTCTGTGCTTGGCCTTGTCTGCTTAGACAAGTGGGTACGGTTCTCGACTCTCCATATGACTATGTCGTAGCGGGACTTGCATACGCTAACCCCGGATCCCGACAGATTTGGTATCAGAGCAGGACTGACTGTAGGACTAGCAGCCTTGGCCGAAGTCGAGTCTAGCCTTCTATAGTTATATAGTTACTCTGGGTATATAAGGGAACAATGTAAGGCTTCTTTTTTCTCCTTACCCCCTTCGTTCTGAGTTCTGAGTCACCCTCATCTTATTCTACGGGAAGATAGGACTAGGCTCACCTCTGTCTGATTAGAACATCTTGTTGTTTGCTTCCTTGTAGCCGTAGGAAAGTTGTGATCGGTTGGTTAGAGTGGTTATGCTCCCTGATTTATTACATCGTATGTAAGTGTTGTTTCCATGTTGTAAGAAATTTTCTTTTTCTTGCAATTACAGCCGTTATGCTGTCCGAGTCATTCCAGGTTTATCTCATAATCTGATGCATTTGCAAACTCCTTATTTCTGTTTTAGATGGCAGATCTTCCCCCTCGGCAGATTGTTCGTTTGACCAGGTGCCTCGGTGTGCGTGGCCATCCCGCCACGTTGATCGAGATGATGTCCTATGTGGGATATCGATGGTATCCTGAGTACACCGTCGAGAAGCAGTTCCACGACTTCAGCCAGACCCAGTTCCACTGCATTGTCAGGATCTGCCCGCACTACAATGGAGTCACTTAGCCTATCCCCTTTGGACATGGCATTGGCATGACTGAGAACATGGCTGTGCAGGATGCTGCATACTCATGTATTACACTTCTGAGAGAGGAGCACACTATGCTGAGAGAGACCTCGTTCCGCTATATCCCTGCTGCACTTCCAAGAGAAGAGGGATATTACACCGGACTCTACTCAGATCGCTCTACAGAGGATCCAGTACTCCAGATGACTGCTAGGTTTGCTAGTGATCGAGATCGTGATGCACATGCCCTTCGTTTTGAGCTTCACGCCACCCGTGTTCGTTTGTATCGAGCACTGACGCTCTTGGCACCCTTCATGAGTGTTGGATCAGTTGAGTATGATGCTATCTACCCTGTGAGGACGCAGATGCCTTTTCGAGTTGCTTGGCCCGAGATTGGAGGCATTTTTCCACCCCGTGGTCCTTTGCTTCCACCCTACGCTGGACCTAGACCCCATCCTTGCCCAAATGGATATCAGGGTCCATAGGCCTCCGTGTTTTCCCATGGTCACCTTCAGCTACCGGGATACGCGGGTAACTTTTATGAGGACTACTATGGAGATGGAGATGAGTGAGACCGCCTGTGGTCTTACTTAGTGAGGTTGTAGTAGTATCTTAGTGTATTGTATGCAAGGTGTCTAAGTTCCAGAGGCTTAGATAAATAATGTATGGGAAGTCAGAGTGCCTCTGAAGGATGTATCATCTTCATCACGTTTCTATTAGCTTGGTGCTTGTCCTTAAACGATGTATGGTTTGTATGACAGCTTGTGAATATATGGCTTGTATGCTTTTATCACCATGTTGTCAAGATGATTACTTCCTTTGCTCTGTAATCCTTCCAGTACTTCAATACCTTGATTAGATTCTTCAAATCAACTCTATTTGACTTTGGTTTTAACCTTCAGGATGTCTCAAGGAACCCGTGGCCAGCTTGGTCATGCCCAGGGTCGTGGGAATGAACAGGAGGAAGGCAACCTTCCACCCCCACCCACGATGGCTCAGGTTCTGATGGAGGTTGAGAGGAACCGCCGAGACTCTCACCATCTGCTGGAATTCATTGCCCGCAACACCACTCAGCAGCTCAACGAGTTGGTGTCTCTGAACGACTTCATCCGGCTTCATCCCCCGATTTTTAGTTACTCCACCGAGCCCCTTGATGCAGATGACTGGCTTCGCAGCATCGAGAGGAAGCTTCAGGCAGGCCATGTTGGATATGGCGACAAGGTCAGCTATGCCACCTACCACCTCGAAGGTGCAGCTAGCTCTTGGTGGGAGAACTTCCTGAACATGCGTCCCGTCGGACCGCCTGCATCTTGGGATGAATTCTGCACTTCCTTCCGTGAGCACCACATTCCCAAGGGTCTTATGGACCGCAAGCGTGAGGAGTTCTGCAACCTCACCCAAGGCAGAAGGACCGTTGACGAGTTTAGTCGTGAGTTCAACCGACTGGCTCGCTATGCTACTAAAGAAGTCTCCACCGACGCAAAGAAGCAAGAGAGGTTCTGTCGTGCACTCAATTCTGGACTCCGTCGTGAGCTCAACCTACATGACTTTGCCACCTTCCAGGTCCTTGTCAACAAGGCCATCAAGGCAGAGGACAAGAACACCCCCAACGACTTCCGCAAACACACTAGAGATGATGGATCATCCAGTTCCGGCTCCCAAAAGCGCAAGATCTCGATCCCCAACAGTATGTTCCGCCAGAACAACCCACCGAGGCCATCCTACGTGGCGCCTCGTCCACCAACTCAGTTCCACCCAGCTCCACCAAACAACCCAGCTCCACGCACTGTCTTTGGAGCCTATTACAAGTGTGGCCAGGCAGGCCACTACTCCCGTGAGTGTCCCCAGAACCAGCTCCAGAATCAGAATGCTCCACCCCGTGCCGGAGGCAACAACAATGGTCGTGGCAAGCCACCCCAGAAGGTCTACACCACCAAACCCGCTCCTCCCGCCACTCATGGACGTGTGAACCAGATTACCGCCGAAGAGACTGACGACACCACTGACGTCATTCTTGGTACGCTCTCAGTCAATTATGTTCCTACTTCCGTTCTTTTTGACCCAGGAGCATCTCATTCATTCATGTCGAAAAGTTATGCACTTTGTCATGAGTTATCTTTTGTTGAATTGTCCACCCCCATGATTATTCGAACTCCAGGGTCAAGATGGCAAACTAATAGAGTAAGCCATGGTCATCAAATTACAATTGAGGGTTTAGTATTCCTTGCTTCACTCATAGCCCTCAAATCTTCAGACATTGATGTCATCCTTGGCATGGATTGGCTATCAAGACAGAATTCCTACCTAGATTGCAAAGGCAAATCAGTGAAACTCGCCCACCCTTCAGGCAAGACCGTCAACTACACCTCACCCAGAACAAGAACCCAGGTGCATTCTTTGAATGTGCTTCCCCTTCCCGACCTTGAAGATGTTCCGGTGGTTCGTGACTTCCCGGATGTCTTTCCTGAAGAGCTGCCGGGAATGCCACCCGACAGATGTGTAGAGTTTATAGTGGATCTTGTGCCAGGAACCGCACCAATTTCTAGACGCCCATACAAAATGGCCCCACGTGAGTTAGCTGAGCTTAAAACCCAACTGGAAGCTTTGTTGGAAAAAGGCTTCATCCGCCCTAGCTCATCGCCATGGGGTTGCCCCGTTCTGTTCGTAAAGAAGAAAGATGGAACAGAAAGGATGTGCGTAGACTATCTCCCGCTAAATTTAGCGACGATAAAGAACAAGTACCCACTGCCCAGGATCAATGATCTTTATGATCAACTTGCTGGATCCTCTGTCTTCTCCAAGATGGATTTGAGATTGGGTTATCATCAAATCAAAATCCGAAAGGAGGACATTCCCAAAACATCTTTTACTACTCGTTATGATCTTTACGAGTACACTATCATGTCCTTTGGCTTAACCAATGCCCCCGCCACTTTCTCACGCATGATGAATTCGATCTTCATGGAGTACTTAGATAAAAAATTTGTAGTTTATCTCGATGACATTCTCATCTACTCGAAGAACGAAGAAGAACATGCCGAACACCTAAGGCTGGTATTGATGAAACTTAGAGAGCATCGCCTGTATGCTAAATTCTCCAAGTGTGAATTTTGGCTACCAGAAGTGACCTACTTAGGCCACGTGATTTCTGCAAAAGGCATTGCTGTGAATCCCAAGAGAGTTCAGGCCGTCCTTGACTAGACTCCACCTGAATCGGTTAAGCAAGTTAGGAGTTTTCTTGGCCTAGCCAGCTATTGTCGTCGCTTCGTCTAGAACTTTTGTAAAGTTGCAAAGCCTCTAACTGAACTCCTCAAGAAACATAAGAAATTCCTATGGACTCCCAAGTGCGAGGAAAGCTTTCAAGAGCTAAAAAGAAGATTGACTTCTGCACCCGTACTTGCACCTCCAGACACCAAAAAGGATTTCGAGATCTATTGTGACGCATCACGGCAAGGGTTAGGATGCATACTTCTGCAAGATCGACATGTGGTAGCTTATGCTTCACGCCAGTTGCGGCCACATGAAGAGAACTATCCTACCCATGACCTTGAACTCGCTGTCGTAGTTCATGCCCTAAAAACTTGGCGACATTACCTCCTTGGTAATCGTTGTGAGATCTATTCCGACCACCAAAGCCTCAAATACATTTTCACCCAGCCAGATCTTAATCTCAGGGAAAGACGCTGGATTGAGTTGATAAAATATTACGACGTAGGAATCTCTTACACCCCAGGAAAAGCCAATGTCATGGCTGATGCACTAAGTCATAAGTCGTATTGTAACAACCTTATGTTACAACAGTATCAACCACTTCTTCATGAGGAATTTCGCAAGCTCAATCTTGAGATTGTTCCTCATGGCTATCTTTCTACCTTGGTGGCGAAACCAACTCTTGAGGATCAAATCATAGTTGCCCAAAGGCGTGCACGAGGTGTTCGCCGGATCCAGGAGAACATTGCTAGCGGAGTTTCTAAATGTTTCTCCACAGATAGCAAAGGAACGGTATTCTTTGGAAATCGTTTGGTAGTACCTAAGAATAGGGATATAAGGCAACTCATCCTCAAGGAAGCCCATGACACACCCCTCTCGATTCATCCCGGTAGCACAAAAATGTACCGAGATCTACGCCAGAGATTTTGGTGGACTAGGATGAAGAGAGACATTGCTCAATTTGTTGCCGAATGTGATATTTGTCGCCGCATTAAGGTAGAACATCAAAGACCTGCTGGTACACCTCAACCTTTGCCTATTCCAGAATGGAAATGGGACAAAGTCGGTATGGACTTCATCACCAGAAAGGAAACGATGCCATCTTCGTTGTCATAGATAGGCTTTCCAAAGTTGCTCACTTCCTTCCCGTTCGCGAATCTATAACTGCTAGCCAGTTAGCGGACTTGTATGTCTCTAGAATTGTGTCTCTTCACGGTGTTCCTTTGGAAATCAATTCTGATCGTGGTAGCCTTTTCACCTCTAGATTTTGGGGAAGCTTCCAACATGCTATGGGAACTCACCTCTCCTTTAGTACAGCTTTCCATCCTCAGTCTAGCGGTCAAGTTGAAAGGGTTAACCAAATTCTTGAAGACATGCTCAGAGCTTGTGTTATCTCATTCGGAAAGAATTGGGAGAAGTCTCTGCCATTCGCCGAATTTGCTTATAACAATAGCTTTCAATCTAGTCTGAACATGGCTCCTTTTGAACTCCTATATGGACGACGATGTCGAACACCACTAAACTGGTCAGAAACCGGTGAAAGACAATTCTTTGGACCGGACATGATCAAGGAAGCAGAAGAGCAAGTTCGCATTGTTCGTGATCAATTGAAAGCAGCCCAGTCTCGTCAGAAGATCTACTATGATCGTCATCATAGGCAAGAAAGCTACAATCTGGATGAGAAGGCTTACCTTCGGTTTACTCCTCTGAAGGGAACCCGACGTTTCGGTATCAAAGGCAAGTTGGCCCCACGTTACATCAGACCTTTCCGCATTCTTGCTAAACGTGGAGAAGTTGCCTACCAACTTGAACTACCCCCGCACCTTTCCCGAGTACATGATGTATTCCATGTGTCACAACTCAGGCGTTGCTTCAAGGACCCCATCCGCGAAGTCGACCATGAAACGCTTGATCTACAAGATGACCTTTCTTATCGAGAATACCCCGTTCGTATTCTTGATTCCGCAGAGCGTGTCACTCGTCGTCAGAAGATTAAGTTTCTGAAAGTGCAATGGTCACACCACTCTGAGAGAGAAGCTACGTGGGAAAGAGAAGACCGTCTCAGTACCGAGAACCCATCCTTCCTCCCGTTGACTTCTAAATCTCGGGACGAGATTCTGTTGAGTGGGGGCGAGTTGTCAGAACCCTCTGTTAGGTAATGTGCTAGGATCAAAGTCCTCTTGCATCATGTTAAAAATTTCAAAAGAAATCATTGAAATCAAATTCAAAAGCAAAATGGGAGAAGAAACCCCCCCAGATGAATTAATTCAAAAGGCCAGATAAAAATCTTCTCCAAAAATTCATGTTAGATTTTTGAAAAGTCTTATAAATGAGTGTGATCACATATCAAGTGATGTGGGACCCATCCCATGCTCATGGATTTCTCAAATATTCAAACAGTGCCTTGGAATTAATCAAAAACCCCTATTTGAGTTAAGATTCAAATTATTAGAATTTTAAAAATGCTCAAACTTTACAAGTGGCTAACCTAGTATATTGTGATGCCACATAAAAAGTTTCAGCATTTAACAAAATGCCTAGCTATTTATTTAGCACAGAAAAACAAAAAGACAGAAAAGAAAACAGAAGAGAAAAAAGAAAAAGGAACTTACCTGGCTTCTGGCCTGTTGGCCCACTTACCTGGCCTAGCCCAACCCACCAAGGGCAGCAGGGTCTTCTTCCCTGTCCCGCGCCTCCAAGCTGCTCAGTGGAATGCCACCGAGCCAGCCGTGGACGCCACTTCGCCGTCGAGGGCCTTCCAGGCCTCCCCGTGCCTCCTTCTTGCGCCTGGAGACGCCCTGGAGCACGCCTCCTCCATTCCCCCCCCTCCAGAGCTCCTTCCCTTCCTCTCCCGCTCGTTTTCGTCACCGCCCGAGACCCCGCCGGAGCATCGATGAGGAGAACGCATGGACAACGCCGTCGACAAGCCGCGCCACCTTGTCCATCTGCCTCGCCGTCGTCCTCTACGCCCAGGAGTGCAGCCAATCGAGAAGAAGAGCCCCTGGACGTGACGCTAGCTTCATCTTCCCCAACTCCGGCCGCCGCGAGTCGTCCTCGAATTTCGGCCAACTCCGAGCTTCCCCGAGCCCGCTAGCCATCCCGTCGCATTCGTGGTGAGCTTCTCACCGTTTCCCCCAAGCTCCCAGCACCCCGTAGCCCCTCTAGCCAAATCCGCCATGAGAACCCGAGCTCCTCGCCGCCATGGTCGAGCTAGACCTCGTTCTCGTGCCTCTGTTGATGCCCTAGTGCGCGCGTTTGGCTCCTGCGTGCACTAGCGTTCGAACGCGCCAAGTTACAGCTCAAGTCGTGCCCCCTAGCCTCGACTACGACCTCGCCGGTTCTCTGCTTCCGCCAGAGTAGTCGTCGCCATCACGTCGGGCCTCCCCGTGGTCACCCGACTCGCCTAGGTGAAGCGCACGTTCGAGGGCTACCTTCTGGTGGTCTCGGCGTGCGATTTGGTGGCCGGGAGCACCCTCCCCGTGTGCGCCGCCATGGCCAAGCCGCCGGCGTCAAGCCGCCGGTGGGTTAGGCTTTAACCCCCATGCTAATCCCCCCCTTACAGAGGCTGATGTGGGCCCAGCCCTGCTAATCTCCTCTGTTTAGTTTTAATAAACGTTTTAAATCGATTTAATTAACACAGTGACACTTACAGGTGGGACCCCCTTGTCAGTGGCCCCCTGACGCCAGCATGAGGTCATGCTGACGCAGTAAATGATTTTACAGAATAAAAAGTAATCAAGAAATTTCAGAAAATTCCAGAAAAAAGGCTAAAACTTTGGAAATTCATAGAAAATTCATATGAACTCCAAATTTAACAAATAATATATGAAAAATATTCAGGAGAAAATAATCTATTCAAATTTCCAACTTTCAACCATTTTTGAGTTGAATTTAAAATGTGATCAGTAGCATTTGCTATTTGATTTAAGTGGAATTAAATCAAATTCTTTTCAAATGCTTTTGCATTTTGAACCTTATCAACATATCACATTATACTTGAACTTCAGAGGCATATCATACACATTTCAAAAAGGTTTAACTTTATCAAACAATGTCATATGCAACTTGACTAAATTGAATTCAAATTGGAGTTTGAATTTGCAATTCAATTTGTAATATACTCCATTTAAATGGAATTACTTCACACATCAAAGATATACATCAAGTTTCAACCTTCAACCATGTGTTTGTGCATTGTATTTACTTTGCTACCTTGTTTGTTGTTTGTCGAGTAGAGGTGGAACCGGAACAGGAGGCTGCCCCCTTCGTTGAAGACCCCGAACCCGAACCTCGTCAGCAAGGCAAGCAAACCCCCATTGATCATGTCGATAAAATCCCACTTCCCTCTCATGTCTCGCTTATGCATTGTATAGGATGATTACCATGCTACGTTTCTACCGCATAGATGAACCCATTCCTTTGCATGACCTATCATTTGTCACAGTAGTAGGAAAACCACAATCCTAGCAAATGTAGGAGTTGATTGATATCATGTGGCCCCTGCAATTGTTACTGCTTATTGCATGCTTAGAGTGATACAATGATGTTACTGTTATGTGAGTCGGGATGGTAGTGATCATGGCGATGATGGTGGAAATGTGTTGGTGAATCTTCCCTAATACAAGGTGAACGATGAGAGGCTGTGTAGTAGTACACGGTGGGTTGTCTCGTTGAACACCGCCCTAAGTCCGAGTTCTTGTGTGGTGATCCAACATGAAGAGTACAACCACACATTGGGCTCACTGACCCCTCTCAGCTTACTAACTCATTCCTTTCGATGTCCAGATGTCGCAATAGTTCGGAGTTCTGGTAGGTTTGTGGCCTGGCTGCTAAGTGAGAGAACGGCTCACCTGAGACCGGCTTATGCACCACGCACACATCACTTGGGTCCACTTCGGTAAACCGGCCGGGTTCACGATAGTGGTAGCCAACCCAGGTAGGCGGCTTTCTCGGACTAGATAGGCTATGAGGTAACAGTTGTGGTGAGCATCCTCGCCGACACTTCTTGAACGGTGTCGAGTACAAAGGCGGTAATAGATGATCATGTGTGTGTAGCGGTACACCCCTGCACGGTTAACAAAACTATTCGAATAGCCGCGTCCGCGGTTAAGGACTGCTTGGAAAGCTTAGCTTGATTATTAGACAACTTTAACTGGATACTTCTAAAACACACCAAGATAAGTATGAGTGCTATGGCGTGCTTTCTCGTGGGGAAGTCGAGGAAGGCACCATAGTGGTGTAATTGGTTGGAGAAAGTAGTGGACTCGTGTACGCTTCTTACCTCAAGTCTGGTACTCGTAGTTCAGGACTAGCCAAGTCAAAGCTGGCACTTCTGCAAGTGAAACCCCACCTCCCTTTACCTTGATACATGTGCATGAGTAGTATAGCTCCTATGTAAGTCTTGCTGAGTACGACTTTGTACTCACGTTTGCTTATTCTATGTTTTAGATGAACCCACTGACCCCGAAGGTGGCTTCTTCATCGAGCTCGACGACTGAAGATCAAGCTAGTCTAGTCCCAGTCAGACGACTGGTTCCCTCGTGGAGGGCTTGTGTTTAAATAAGGCTTCTTAAGCCATTTGTTAAACTTGCCTGTACTCAGACATACTTTTCTTCTGTTTGTTGTTGTAATGTTGGATCACATACTTGTGATCTCTGTGTGCACTCTGTAAGAGTTATCAATAAAATGTATACTTTGTAGAGAATTGCAATGATACCTGCTGTTCATACAAGGCATGTGTGCTGCGTGTATGTTTATAACATGCATGTCTTTGTATGGGTTTTCGAGACCTTAGTTGTGATCTGGCTGGCGGTCTTTCATACACCAAGTGGCCCTTAGATGTGCGCAGCTTGGGGCATCGCGATGCGATTGCTCGAGACTATGTCTCGTGCACACTTTGTGGTATGATCGAGCCCGCCCTAGACCCCGACTAAGTGATCGGGCTGGAGTAAGTCTATGTAAGAGTTATGAGATAGTCGATAGTATGGTTGAGGCGACTTGTCTGTGAATATGGGAGTTCATCACCCATATCATTAGACTTGTGTGAGGACGATGAGGACCCATCTCAGTTTATCATCCGGCCTGGATGGGATGCCCCTCACGTACGATGCTTTCCGAGAACGTTCTGTGCTTGGCCTTGTCTGCTTAGACAAGTGGGTACGGTTCTCGGCTCTCCATATGACTATGCCGTAGCGGGACTTGCATACGCTAACCCCGGGCCCCGACAACCACGGTTACAAGAACCGCTGTTTTCTCCCTTGTGGCAACAACACATCCCCTAGTCTCATGTTTCTGTCACTCAAGCTAGACATCGGGGGGCATGAACCCACAATCATGCATAACGCTCTCTCTTGGAGTTACTATCTACTACTTGGCCAAAGCAATAAAAAGCAACGGAGAACATCCAACAATTCCTCAAGAACAAAATACAAAAGGTAAACCAAATATATAATTCATCACGATCTGAACATAATCTCATAATCCGTCGGATCTCAACAAACACGGCATAGCAACAACTAGAAAATTACATAGGTGCCTTGATCATGTAGGGCAGCTCACACGGACTAAACATTGAAGAACAGGATTGGAGAGAAGACATCACATAGCTACTAGTCATGGACCCATGGTCCAAGGGGACTACTCACGGCACATCTGGGAAGGGTCCATGGTGGTGGAGAATCTCTCGGAGGTCAATCCTCCCTCCGGTCGGGTGTCGGGAAGAGGTCTTCTGTGCTCCCGATCTTGGAAGCGCGGTGGCGGCGGAATAGAGAGGTAGTCGCGATGCGGGGTTCTCCTCAAGGGTTTCTGTGACAAAGAGGTAATATAGGCCAAAGGGGGATCCAGGGGCCACCTGGGGCTCCCAGGTGCCCTGGTGGCGCGGACAGGGAAGGGGCCGGGCCAACTGGCCGCCTAGGTGCCAGGTGGGTCCCCTTGCCCCTCGTTCGGGGTTCTGGAAGCTTCTGTCTCGCTGATTTTCAGTCTTATTTTTCTAGAATTATTGGAGCATTTTAAATTGGGGAAAATCACTGCAACTAAAGACATCAGCAGACATAAACTGGCACTGAGTTAGTCCAAATATGCGTAAAATGATATAAAAGTGTAGCAATGTCACATAAAAGTGCACGGAACAAGAAGAAATTATAGATACATTTGGGACGTATCAGCAAGCCGTTTGTCAAGCGTGGAACCAGTCTCGCGTAAGCGTACGCGTAAGGTCGGTCGGGGGCCGCTTCATCAAACAATGTCATAGATGTTAACAAGTGCACGTCAGAGGGTAACAACCATAGAATCAACGCCCACATCTCCGATGTGTTCTATTCGTACAGTAATACTAAGCATAGACCTAGCTCTGATACCATTGTTGGGGTTCCGCGGTAGAAAAAAATAATTTTTCTAGCTAGCGTTGCCCATAACCCAAGATCTATCTATCTTTATTATTGTAACGAAGGGACTTGCGGAAAAATACCTCGGGGTGTAGACCGTTGCGCGGGAAACGTTCCCGCAAACGTGGTTGATGTAGTCGAACGAAGTTCACAGCCCCCTGGCTGTGTTAGCACCCTGTCGTGTGGGAGTGCCACACGTGTAGAACCTTGTAGTACTCGCACACGTATGGAACTCGATGACGAAAGCACGATGGTGGCGGAAGTAGACCTCCCAGAACCGTAGTTTCGGCAGCACGACGGCGTCCGTGTAGCAGAGAAGCCTCAATCCCACTACAGGCTCCTAACAAGGGGAGCCCACCATGGAAGAGACGAGGGAGGGGAGAAGATCGGAGAAAACCGATCTCAATTCGAGATTATATTTAATTCTCCTTGAATTTCTGTTTATTTGGCTTTATTAAATAAGTGCACCCTCCTCATCTATATATGAGGGGGGAAAGGGAGTCAACCCCTCTCCCTTTGCAATGTGGGACTAATCCCTTGCTAAGGGAGAGGTGGCCGGCCAAAGGTGTGGGGGCTTCTTTCATAAATAAGGCCCATCGCACTTTTTAATTATAAATAAAATGTTATAATTATTAATTCATTATATTAATTAATAAAACATATTATTTCATCTCCCGGTGATCCGGAACATCTTCCGACTCACTCTGAACATCCTTCGGACCAATACGGAACATTTTCGGTATGTCTTCCCTTATTCTCCGTTAACTCCGATAGTTCCGAGAAGGTCTCCGATATTCATTGAGCCCTTAAGTGTGTTACCCAACGGTCCGAGAACACTCCAGTCATGACCGAGATGAGGCTTCGGTCAATGATCATCAGCGGGACTTGGATGCCCATAATGACCCATGTGCATTCCGAATATTAATCTGATTGAACTGTCACGTTGTATTCCATTCCCTTTGTCTTCGATACTAGATTAGTCCGAGATTAGATCAACAACATCCTATGTCTAGTTCAACCTCGTTACAAACAAATCTTATGTCACTCGTTCCGTGATATTCATCCCTGTGACCTAGTCACATGCTGCGCAGCTTTATGGATGTAATCTCACCGAGTGGGCCCTGAGTATGTTTCCATTACATGGATTGAAAAATCTCGTTCTTGAATCAAAACTCCTCAACATATCTCAATGGAATACCTAAGATGCACCTTTATGGCCACCATATTTCAGTGAGGCACTGGGTGTAGGTTAAAGCAGCCGAGAAGATAGTGATTATGCATGATCTCACGGTCTAAAGAACGGTCCACACCATTCTTTAATTACAACATTGAATCTTTATGATTTGATCATGTTGCAATGCTTACGTTGGGTAATGTTCATCACATCATTCATCTAATGAGGTGACCTCATAGTCAATTGACTTGATTGTCCATGATCGCGAAACCACGATCATCAGTTGACCATGAACTAGTTATTGAGAAAGAGGCTAACTAGGAACGTTGGTAGTTTATATACCAAACATGTATCATTGTTAAACTAATACAGTTCTAGTACAGTATGAAATTGGTTATGAACTTATTTAGATATATATTGGAATAATCACATATTATTTGCCTCTTGAGCATATATCCAACATTATTCTCCCCTCCCCCGTTTTCTCCTACGAAACGTGGCCCCTTGAATGGGCCGTGTACATAGGGGAAGTTTCTCCACAATTTATACGTCGTTGTGACGCTGGACTCTCAGTCCAGATCTATCTTCTTTTGATGCCTCTATTGGATCGGAGCCCAGGGGACATGGCATACACCGTATGTTCGCGAGTACTACAAGGTGCTACAGGTGCGACACTCGTCATCAATGGAGCATATGCACAGCCATAAGATTGTCATGGTTGTGCGTCTTCACCGACAATGTTCCGACGAGGACGAAATCCCATACATGGTTTATGAGAACCAAACGATTGCTGGAGTCGTGCAAGAGGATGGACGTGTATGACTATATCAACCATGTTCACGCGGGAACGTTTCCCGCTTAACAGCCTACATTCGGGTATGTTACCATTGTCCCCCGTTACAACATTACACCTAGATAGATCTTGGGTGTTGGGAGTAAACAAGTTAGAAAAATTATTGTTTTCTGCTACGAAACCCTTCCAAGGTATCCGAGCGAGGTTTACGTGTAGTACTTCTTGTACGGGTAGAACACATCGTGGATGTAGGCATTGAACATTCAATTGTTACCCTCTCACGAGCAGTTGTTTAGTATTGCGACAATGTTCTGATGAAGTTGACCCGACCTTACGCGTACGCTAACACGAGACTGGTTCCACACTTGACATATGGCTTGTACCATATAAGTGAATTTAGGGGTGTCTGTCTGATATGTCCCAAACGAATCTCTAATTTTTGCTTGTTACATGCACTTTTATGTGACATTGCTACATGATTTTCTTTACTTTTATATCATTTTACACATATTTGGACTAACCTACTAACTCAGTGCACCCAGTGCCAGTGTCGGGACCCGGGGTTAGCGTATGCAAGTACAGTTAAGACATAGTCATATGGAGAGCCGAGAACCGCACCCACTTGTCTGAGCAGACAAGGCCAAGCACTGAACATTCTCGGAAAGCATCGTACGTGAGGGGCATCCCATCCAGGCCGGAGGATCAACTGTAATGGGTCCTCATCGTACGCACACAAGTCTACTGATATGGGTGGTGAACTCCCATATTCAAAGACAAGTCGCCTCAACCATACTATCGACTATCTCGAAACTCTTACATAGACTTACTCCAGCCCGATCACTTAGTCGGGGTCTAGGGCGGGCTCGATCATACCACAAAGTGTGCACGAGACGGAATCTCGAGCAATCGCATCGCGATGCCCCAAGCTGCGCACATCTAAGGGCCACTTGGTGCATGAAAGACCGCCAGCCAGAACACAACTAAGGTCTCGAAAACCCATACAAAGACATGTATGTTATAAACATACACGCAGCACACATGCCTTGTATGAACAGCAGGTACCATTGCAATTCTCTACAAAGTTTACAACTTTATTTATATAACTCTTATAGAGTACACACAGAGATCACATACATGTGATCCAACATTACATCACGAAGCGGAAGCAAATTATGTCTGGGTACAGACAAGTTTAACAAATTGGCTTAAGAAGCCTTATTCAAACATGAAGCCCTCCACGAGGAACCAGTCTGCTGACTGGGACTAGACTAGCTTAACTTCAGTCGTCCAGCTCGATGAAGAAGCCACCTTCGGGGTCAGTGGCGTCATCTAAAACATAGATTAAGCAAACGTGAGTACAAAGGCGTACTCAGCAAGACTTACATAGGATCTAAACTACTCATGCACATGTATCAAGGCAAAGGGAGGTGGGGTTCACTTGCAGAAATGCCAGCTTTGACTTGCCTAATCCTGAACTACGAGTACCAGACTTGAGGTAAGAAGCGTACACGAGTCCACTACTTTCACCAACCAATACACCACTATGGTGCCTTCCTCGACTTCCCCACGAGAAAGCACGCCATAGCACTCACACTTATCTTGGTGTGTTTTAGAAGTATCCGGTTCAAGTTATCTAATAATCGAGCACAGCTCTCCAAGTAGTCCATAACCGCGGACGCGGCTATTCGAATAGTTTTGTTAACCTTGCAAGGGTGTACCGCTACACACACATGATCATCATTTACCGCCTTTGATCTCGACACCATTCAAGGGGTGCTAGCGAGGATGCTCACCACAACTGTTACCTCATAGCCTATCTAGTCCAAGAAAGCCGCCTACTTGGGTTGGCTACCACTATCGTGAACCCGGCCGGTTTACCGAAGTGGACCCAAGCGATGTGTGCGTGGTGCATAAGCCGGTCTCGGATGAGCCGTTCTCTCACTTAGCATCCAGGCCACAAGCCTACCAAAACTCCGAACTACTGCGACATCTGGACATCGAAAGGGATGAGTTAATAAGTTGAGAGGGGTTAGTGAGCCCAATGTGTGGTTGTACTCTTCATCTTGGATCACCACACAAGAACTCGGACTTAGGGCGGTGTTCAACGAGACAACCCACCGTGTACTCCTACACAGCCTCTCATCGTTCACCTTGTATTAGGTTCGATTCACCAACACTTTTCTACCAACAACAACGTGATCATTCCCATCCCGACTCACATCACAGTAACAACAAGGTATCATACTAAGAATGCAATAAGCGATAACATTTGCAGAGGCCACATGATATCATTCAACTCCTACAGTTGCTAGGATTGTGGTTTGCTTACTACTGTGACAAAAGATAGGTCATGCAAAGGAATGGGTTCATCTATGCGGTAGAAACGAAGCATGGTGCTCATCCTAAACAATGCATAAGCGAAACATGAGAGGGAAGTGGGATTTTATCGACATGATCAATGGGGGTTTGCTTGCCTTGCTGACGAGGTTCAGTTTCTGGATCTTCAGCGAAGGGGGTGACCTCTTGCTCCGGTTCCACCTCTACTCGACAAACAAAGCACGAAGTAGCAATCAAGATGAATGCAATGCGCAAGCACATGATAGAATGTTTAAGCTTGAAGTACAAGTTTGATGTGTGAGGCAATTCCATTTAAGTGGAATATATTGCATTCTTAAAATGCAAATTCAAATTCCACATTTGAATTCAACATTAACCAAGTCATACATGATATAGTTTGATCAATTTGAATTAACTTCAAATGTGTATGATATGCCTCTGAAGTGTGGTTGATTTGCATCATAATTCCATGGTCTAAGTGGCAAAATCATTTGGTTTGAATTTGAAATAAATTCAAATAAAGCAAATGATATATGCTACTGGTACCATTTTAAATTCAACTCAAACAGAGTTGAAAGTTGCATATTTGGAAAGATAATTTTCTCCTGATCATTTTTCATATATTATTTGTCCAATTTGGAGTTAATATGAATTTTCTATGAATTTCCAAAGTTTGGGGTATTTTCTGGAATTTCTGGAATTAATTAAACCATTTTCTTTTCTGGAAATTCATTTACTGCGTCACTGTGACATCAGCATGACGCCAGGGGGTTTGACCCGAGTCAAACTGACAAGGGGTCCCACCTGTCATCCACAGAGGGGGTTAATCCCCTGATTAAAATTAACCCGAGGGTTAATTAGTGGCTGGCCCCACCTGTCAGCCACTGGGTTAAGCTTAACAGGGTCATTAGGGGGGGGCTAATGGTGGCTCGCCGTGAAGTCGCCGGAATCCTGCCGGAGTCTCGCCGGAGTTGGTTCCAATGCACGGGGAGGGGTCTGGAGGGCATGGATCTGCTCCTTGAGGTCTTCCGCGTCGTCTGGTGGCATCGGGGGTTCACGGGGATCACCGGAGGTCATCGGCGACGAGCGGCGGCGGAAGTCTGCACGGAACTCGTCGGGTTCTTCAATTCGTGCACGGATTTGGACACAGAGAGCATGGGAAAGAAGCTGGGGTGTGTGCGGAGCTAGTGGAGCCATCCAGGGTCAAACGGGGGCTCTGGTGAAAGACTTCGACGACGAGCGGCGGCGCTTGGTCTCGGACCTCGTCGGAATCATGCAAACGGCACGGATTCAAGCGGCAAGATGAGGGGAAAAGCGCGCCTGCTCACCCTGGTTGCAGAGACGGACTCGAGGAAGCCGGAGGAGCTGCGGCTGCGGTGGAATCGATGACTTTCTTCACGGCGGCCGGAGTTGAAGACAACGAAGGGGACGGCGGCTCTGGAGTTCCTCGGGTCGATTCCTTCTGCACGGTGACGTAGTCGAGGACGGCGGAGGCGATGGACACCTTGGCTGGACTCCTTGACGTCGATGGCCACGAGTTCTTGCGACGGTGAACGGCGGCACTCTCGGGTGGTGACGAAATCGAACACGGGAGGAGGAGGAGGAAGCTCTGGAGGGGGGGAATGGATGCGGACGGAAGAGCGGCGTCTCCAGGCGTGAGAAGATGGCGAGGGGGAAGCAGGAGGTGGCCAGGGCTCGTCGGCAGCGTCGGTGGAGTGCTGCATGCATTCCACCGAGCAGCTTCGGGGCGTGGGGAGGAAGACGACAGGCGCGGGTCCAGGTGGGCTGGGCCGTCCAGGGGAGTTGGGCCTCGCCTAGTGCGAGAGGTAAGCCTTCCTGATTTCTGTTTAATCTTTCCTTTCTGTTTTTCTGTAATTTGTTCTGTTTAGCTAAAATAAATAGCTAAACATTTTATTAAATGCTGAAAACTTTTATGTGGCCTCATAAAAATATGGACTAGCCACTCATAGACTTTCAACATTTTTAAAATTCAAATGATTTGAATTTTAATTCAAATAGGGGGATTTCTTTATTTCCAAGGTACTGTTTGAATATTTGAAAAATCTATGAGCATGGGGTGGGTCCCACATCACTTGATATGTGATCACACTCATTTATAAGACTTTTCAAAACTCTAACATGAATTTTTGGAAATTATTTTTATCTGGCCTTTTGAATTAATTCATCTGGGGGGTGTTCCTTCTCCCATTTTGATTTTGAATTTGATTTCCAAGATTTCTTTTGAAATTTTGACATGATGCAAAGGTACTAGCTAACCCTAGCACATACCTAACAGAGGGATCTGACAGTCAGTTTCTGTCTGTTGATGTCTGTAAGTTGTAGGTATTTTACCCCAATTTTCAGTGCTCCAAAAATTACAGAACAATCAGAATAAAAGTTAGCGAGACGGAAGTTTACGGAACCACCAAAGTTGAGCCGGACGGGGCCATCCCCTCCCAGGTGGCCAGGTGGCGCGGCCCACCTCTTGGCCGCGCCACTAGGGCGCCTGGGAG
Organism: Bromus sterilis; assembly: GCA_950022295.1. NCBI lineage: Eukaryota > Viridiplantae > Streptophyta > Magnoliopsida > Poales > Poaceae > Bromus > Bromus sterilis. The sequence continues at coordinate 147,183,074 of OX465596.1, read as the reverse complement.
GTGGGGACACCCCCTGGTGCCCCCCTTTGTCCTATATTACACCCTCGTCCCGAAAATCCTCGTGGAGAAGTCCACATCGTGAATTCCCTCTATGTTCCATTGCTGACGCGCTTCCAAGATCGGGACCACCAGAAGACCTCTTCTCGGCACCCTGCCGGAGGGAGTATTGACCTCCGGGAGCTTCTCCAACACCATGGATGCTTCCCGAATGTGCCGTGAGTAGTCCCCCTTGGACCATGGGTCCATGACCATTAGCTATGTGATGTCTTCTCTCCAATCTTGTTCTTCAATTCTTATTCCTTGTGAGATGCCCTACATGATCAAGGCACATATGTAATTTTCCTGTTGTTGTTATGTTGTGTTTGATGGGATCCGATGGATTATGAGATTATGTTCATATCGTGATGGGTTATATATTTGGTTTACCTTTTATGTTTTGTTCTTGAGTAATTCTTGCATGTTCTCCGTTGCTTTTTATTTCTTTGGCCAAGTAGTAGATAGTAACTGCAAGAGGGAGCGTTATGCATGATTGTGGGTTCATGCCCCCCGATGTCTAGCTTGAGTGATAGAAACATGAGACTAGGGGATGTGATGTTGCCACCAGGGAGAAAACAACGGTGCTTGTAACCGTTGTTGCAAGGATTGTTTACCTTACGCATGGATTGTTAATGCAATTGTATGTTGCTTTGAGTTCACACTTTGGGTGGGGCTCGCAACTTAATTCCAACGAGATGTTCTGGATAGATATCTCAAGGTGGATGATTAGTGAGTAGATGCAGATGGATTTCGGTCTACTTGTCTTGGTGTACTGCCCATACTTTTGAGCCTCTAACTTTCCAGTAGCATAATTATCATTTTGGTGCATTTATAATTTTGTCAAGTGCCCAGCTTTAATTTGTTCACCCAGCTTAGCCTTTTTATCGTCTTTTGGGATAGAGACATCACTAGTGAACATCATGGGACCCCGGTCCATATTTCCACCACTTTTTACACCTCCACTTTATTTATCTCTTTTACTTTCAGTTGCAATTGTCACTACTATCTATCTCTTGTGTTTGATACTTTGTAAATGACAAGGACGGAGGGATTGACAACCCCTGTGTACTTCGTTGGGAGAAAAGTTACTTGTTGTGTGTGCAGGTCCACGTCAACTTATTTATCTAGTGTCGTTGACACCTAATTGTAGCATTCAAAGTCCTACTGCTTCGATAACCTTGGTATCTTCACCGAGGGAAATTTTCTGATATCTACATCTCAACCTTCCACTTGGGGTAACCAACGAAGGGCGAGAAGCCATTATCATCTCTCGTACCATCAAGCAAATTTTTGGCGCCGTTGTCGAGGACTCCAATCTTCAAGATAGGGGAGTTGCACACTATCATTTATCTTTTCTTCTTAGACTTGTTAGTTTACCTTTCAGTTTTTATCTTAGTGTACTTTATCGAAAACCACAAAAAATTTGTTTACCTTGTTCCTGCTTGCTGCTACCATTATGGATTCCACTGAAAATACTAAGTTGGGTGACTTCACTAGTCACAACAACAATGACTTTACCAGCTCTTCTATTGCTCCAATTACCACTATGGGGATCTATAAAAGTAATAGACCTTGTGATTATGCTAGTTATGACGTTGAATTATGCCCATGGTATGGTCTCCCAGGAAAGAAATTTGAGCCTTGGTTTGAAGTTACTCCTACACGTCCCCAAACTTGGGAAGACGTCCAAACTCATATAATAGAAAGCAAATTAAATATAGAGGATGACACTACAATTTTTCTTAATAGCGATGAACTTGATTTTGATAATTGTAACAGCCAGGAAATTCCACCCTAATTAAAAAAAGTGTTTGTTGCATTATTTTGTTGATTGGTAGAATTGTTTGCAGTATTTGCTTTGCCGATTTATTAATTGGAAATTATATCTCCCCCTCTTTATCATATCTGAAGCATTACCGAACCTTTCCACCACGGCACACGACCTTTGCGAAACCGGGTTTCACTTGAGCACCGACGCGACAGCCGACACAAGACCAGCCATCGCCATCGAAATGAAAAACCCCATTTAATAATTAAATGGATTATTTTATTGGGCACCGGAAAAATGTTCTCGGAACGGTATCTAAGTGAGGTAGAACTGATGAGATCGCCGCGCCGAGTGCGTGGTTCGAGATTTCGTCCGAATCAGAGGTCGTATGGACTCCCGGCGGTCTGAAACAGGAGTATCGGACGCGAGGGAGAAAACCCGGGGGCATTTACGTAAACCTGGCACCCAGGCCAGCCTATATAAAGACCACCACTCCCCCTAGCCCTTCTAGGGTTTACCCCTTATAAAAATTGCAGCCACCCCCTCCACTTTGCCCAAATCTGCCCCCAAAGTCCCCAAATCCAGAAACCCTAACCTCTAGGGCGTCTAGGACCGTCAGATCTGAGGTCGGAGGGCCCTGGAGAGGCCACGTCGCCCCCAACCCTCCACCTCCAGCTCCCAGCCGCCCGGGCCACGCAGGGCCTCCGTCGGGCCCGATCTGTGCCGCGTCAACCACCAACGTGCCCTTGCCCGTGGAGGCTGCCGACGACGACCACTGCCGGCCAGCCGCCCCCGCAGGTCCCTCCTCCTCCATCGCGGCACCCCTCTCCTTCTCCTCCCTGCTCACCTCCCCTCCTCCTTTGCGCAGGAACGACACCGCCGCCTCCATGGATGGCGTCGCCGAGCTCTTCGGCCGAGCTCGTCTCGCCACCACCTCGCCTTGCCTTCCCGGCCACCGGACCGCAGTAGCTCGGCCGCCTCCACGACCCTCCGCGGCGTCCCGCGCCCCCGCGCCCTTCTTGACCTCACCGGAGCCGCGCCGCTCGTCGCCGGCCGCCTCCAGCCACTACCAACGGGATCCCGATCGGGATCGGAGGAGCTCACCCCCAACCACCGACCTGGGCCGGCCCAGCCTCCACACGGCCCTAGCGGCCCAGCACGCCGAGCCCAGGTGCCCCTCGGCCTAGATCTGCCTGCCGCCAGCCGCCACTGTTGGGCTCGGCCCAAGTGGGGGTGAGGCCCCTTTTATTTTTATTTTTTCCAGTCTCTGTTTTTTTCTCTAAGTCCTGTAAACTGTGTGTTGTAATCCGTTTTGTGATGAGAATAGCGAGTGATCCGTAGCCCGTATGGAAATGCGCCCAAAATGTATTTTGTTCACTCTGATGTACTCTATCATGATGCTTTTGGGAGTTAATTGATTTGATGCCATCTGGATGTTTTCAATAACTATTTAAGTGGGCACCAGATCGTTAACTGCTGCTACTTTCTCTTAAATTGTTGCTGCTGTTATTTTCTTGCAACTTTGGTTGATGATTGTGTCACATCCATGAGGCATATGCTATTAATTCTTTCTTGTATGTGTTAAGCATCATGTGCACTTCATTTAGATGCTTTCCCTTGTCATGTTTGCCTGTTGTAGCTATATTAATTCTTGCTCCAAAGTGGTGACCCTGATAACATGTGCTGTTGTTTATATAAAGTTGCTACTTTGATGCCTTAGAGTTAGTGATCCATGCTTCATATGCATTAGCTCCAATGTAATTTATTTCTCCTTGCCATGTATACTCTGATTCCATATATTTCTATGCCATGATATCCTGTTTGTTCATAAAGTTATTGAGTTCCCAAAGTGCAACCCTGCTGTTTGCTGTCACATGCCCTGTTTTTCACTAAGTCCCTAGACTAGTAGTATTTTCTTGCGTTTTGCATGGGTTACAATTACTTGTTCCTGATGCTCATATCCATGAAATTTGTTGCCATGCCTTCCTTGTCATGTCTACTGTTGATCCACATCACTTTGGTGCATGTTTGCATTAAGTAGAAAATTGTTTCATTGCTCTAAAGTATGCTCCCTGATGTTAACAGCATGTACCTATAACTTGTGATGCTTGTATCTTTTTAACCGTAACTCCGTTTGGAGTGGTCATTATATGTAACTTGATTAGAATTTCATGTACTTTGTGTTTATGCTATTGGTTTCTGTTGTTAACCAACCTAAAATATGGTTTAGGGAAAAACAGTACCAAATGCAATAATTATCGTGGGGTCCGTAATAGTTGCCATGTATAGGTTTTACCCCCCCCCCACTTAAAGTGACTAGATTAGATAGCTTATCTTATGCTTGTCATCTTGTCATGATTGTGTGATATGCCATTCTTGAGTGAGATGCCATGTTAATAACCTTTGCTCATGTTGTGTAGCTAAACAACTTGAACCATTGTAAAAGTGCGGTGTCGTCGTGTGTGACGAGTACTCCACTTAACCAGTTAGTAACCGCTCTCGACGATAGATGTGATACCGTAGTGCGATGTCTCGTGTTGCCTTCTTGTTGATGCTTTCTTGTGATTGCTTCATAGTAATAGGTGCTTGCTCTTCGATTTCCTTTTCCATTGTTTCCTTCTTCTGTCCTTCCGCTGGTACCTCTCGGAGACGATGCGAGCTTGCGATCGACTACACCTTCGGTTTCTTCTTCTCATCAGGTAAGGGGGAGCTTATATCATGCTTATAACTTTCAGCTCACTCGCGCGTAGGTGTAGGATAGAACGATTGCTTGATCCTACCACTTCATATTCATGCCTCTCAAATAAACCCAAACAGCCATGTCATCCACATCCCAGCAAACCTTGTTCGGCTATGTTACTATTGCTCACTGCTCATCCACTTCTTAGTATGCATGCTAGGATGTTATCAACGGTTATCTTGTTACTCCTTGGATTGGGCTATCACATTATTATATTGTTCTGGATGATATGAATATTATAATATTGACTATATTCGACGAAGGATGGAAGGTCTAGGCTATCCCGCCCCGTCGCTTTGTTCCATTCGAGTCACCTAGGATCCGAGTTCTGGGTATTGGTTCTAAGACTGAGTGTGCCTAACCGCGTGTGGGATACTATGGGTTCCCATTTTCTTACTTATCTAGGTTCAAACATTTCTAGTGGTGGCCCAAAATGATTTTACCATTTGCAAACCGTGTGTGTGCGACTTGACCGACCTCGCGGATTTTCAACAAACCAGGCCGGCGCGATGGTATATCCTGTTGGTCCACCTCAAGGAGCTAGGGGTGCCTTCCCGGGCGAAGGTTATCCATCCCGACCTCATCCAGACGGTAGATACTGATTCGAGAGCGCGGTCGGCTTTTGAGTTGGATGTCGACTCACCGGGGGCCACCCGGATTTGTGCGTTGTTAGTTAGAGGGACCTATCATTTCGGATCTCTCGGAACTAAATCATAAAATGGTTGCCTGTGATGGGTAGCAACTGAGAGAGATGGGTGTGTGTGCGGAGCCTTGTAATGAGAAGTTGGTACACACCTGTAGGGTTAAATATTTTTGAGAAGCCGTGTCCACGGTTATGGACGACTTGAGACCTACTCCTTGTTCAGAGACAACAACAACTGAGATAATCTTAATAACTTGATCAACGTGTGTGTGCCTTGACTGCTTCTTCTTCGTCAGGATGCGAAGGGGAGGACAAGGATAGGATAGGTGTTATTTTTGCGTAAGTAGCTGATAGCAAGACTTGTTGGAGGCGATTCCTCATCGAATGCTTGGTTATCATCTTACTCTAAAAATAGACCGTTACCCACTCATATATTGCTAGTGCGACTGCAACCTCGCCACTACCCCCATCTTACCGTGAGAAGTTAGTTACAAGACTTGTTGATATAGCTCACCCCTTCTTTTCTCTTTTACGCACGTTATGCAATCGATCTTGGACTTTAGAGGAGCTCGACGACCCGTCTTCTGGACTCCTTCGTGGAGACACGATGACGACTAGTTAGGTGGATCCCGGCGGAGAGCCTGGACCCGTGTGGTTACGGGAATGGTGTGTTTTACCTTTGCCACTAGGCATTTGATTGTAGTTTGTACTCAGACATGTATCTTCTGCTGATGTAATGTATTTAAGGCAACTGTATGCCGATTGTATGAGATTTTGTACCCTTGTAGCTTTAATGTAGTGATACCATGTTGGAAATCCGGGGCATATGGCATTGTCATATGCCGCGGTGGGAACAATATGTGCTTCGTCCCCGGATCTGGATGGAAACATCTAGATCTGGAACAGTACCACATATCGGGCCTTACAACTTGGTATCAGAGCCTTACCGACCGTAGGATCCCTTCTCTAGCCGAAGTCGAGTCTAGACAAAAATTATTTTGTAGTTACTAAGATAGTTATCGAAGAGTAGGAATATTTTTACTCCTTACCCTTGCTCTGGTCAGGACAAGTGCCGTAAATGTTTTGGTTCTCGTCTTATCCCCTTCAAACTCTAGGATCTCGAGGGTGTGGAGTTTCGGAATAGTTACAATGCCTCGCTTGCAGCGTATTGTCTCGATTCCGATCTCAAGTGTGGGAAATCCTGTAGTACCTTTAGTTCTTCCGATTCTGGTTAAGCATCTTGGTCTTCCATTGACCCCATTCATCTTGCCTAGTATCCTCACTATTTGAGTGAGAATGCTTCTCTTGATCATCGCATAGACTATTGTTCTTCCTCTTTCATCTCCCGATGGTTTCTTTTTCCGACGTTGTCGTCTCTCTGCAGAAAATTATCTCGACGGAAGTTCGACGTCCACATGGAGGAGAGTCCCTTGTTGGTGGTGTTGAAGATTGTCGACTCTCTTTTCTCTCCCCCCCCTCTCCCCCGGGTCGTCCAGGATCTCGGGACGAGATCCCTTGTTGGTTGTGTTGTATTGTAACAGCCCGGAAATTCCACCCTAATTCAAAAATTTGTTTGTTGCATTATTTTTTTGATTGCTACAATTATTTGTAGTATTTTCTTTGCCGATTTATTAATTGGTGATTATATATCCCCCTCTTTCTCGTATCGGAAGCCTGACCGAACCTTTCCACCACGGCACACGACCTTTGCGACACCGGGTTTCACCCGAGCACTGTCGTGACAGCCGACACAAGACCAGCCATAGCCATCGGAACGAAAAACCCCATTTAATAATTAAATGGATTATTTTATTGGGCACCGGAAAAATGTTCTTGGAACCGTATCGAAGTGAGGTAGAACTGAAGGGCTCGCCGCGCTGAGCGTGTGGTTTGAGATTTCTCCCGAATCGGAGGTCGTATGGACTCCCGGCGGTCAGAAACGTGGAGTATCGGATGCGAGGGAGAAAACCCGGGGGCATTTACGTAAACCTGGCACCCAGGACAGCCTATATAAATACCACCACTCCCCGTAGCCCTTCTAGGGTTTCCCCTTGTAAAAATTGCAGCCACCACCCTCCACTTTGCCCAAATCTTCCCCCAAAGCTCCCAAATCCCGAAACCCTAACCTCCAGGTCGTCCAGGACCATCAGATCTGAGATCTGAGGGGCCTAGAGAGGCCACGTCGCCCCCAACCCTCCACCTCCAGCTCCCAGCCACCCAGGCCCCACAGGGCCTCCACTGGGCCGCGCCAACCGCAGTCGTGCCCTTACCTGTGGATGCCGCCGCCGCCGACCGACGGCGGCCGGCCAACCGCCCCCGCAGGTCCCTCCTCCTCCCTCGCGGCACCCTTGTCCTCCCTCCTCACCTCCCCTCCTCCTTTGCGCAGGAACAGCGCCGCCGCCGCCATGGATGGGTGCCGTCGAGCTCGCCGCGCCACCACCTCGCCTTGCCTTCCCGGCCACCGGACCGCACTAGGCCGGCCGCTTCCACGCGCCCCCGCTCCCTTCCTAACCTCGTCGGAGCCGCCCCGCTCGTCGCCGGCGCCGCCAGCCGCCACCGGCGGGATCCCGATCGAGATCGGAGGACCTCGCCCCCAACCGCCGACCTGGGCCGGCCCAGCCTCCACACGGCCCTAGCGGCCCAGCACGCCAAGCCCAGGCGCCTAATACGTCTCAAACGTATCGATAATTTCTGCTCACTCCATGCATGTTTTGTGTGATATTGCTATGATCTAGATACACTTTCATACATTTTTGATCATATTTGGACTAACCTACTAACTCATTGCACCCCAGGGCCAGTTCCTGTTTTCTGTTGTTTTTCTATTTCAGTTTTTCCCCACATAAAAAGTGCTCCAAAAATCCGGGAAAATCAGATAAAAATAAGCGTGTCGGAAGACTCCAGAAGCCCGAAGGAGGGCCGGGGGGCACCACTAGGCACCCAGGAGGCCACCTGGCGCGGCCAGGGGCCTGGCCGCGCCAGGGGGTGCCTGGGAACATGGTGGCCCCCTTCGCCTATTTATTCTTCGTCACGAGGAAACTCCGAAGACAGAACCCTATTTTGCAATCTCGCCTCTGTTCCGCCGCCGCCGCGCTTTCAAGATCGGGAGCACCGTGAGGACCCTTCCCGGCACCCTGCCGGAGGGAGGATCGACCTTCGAGGGCTTCTCCTCCACCATGGACGCTTCCCGGATGTGTCGCGAGTAGTCTACCTTGGACAATGGGTCCGGGATCAGTAGCTATGTGATGTTCTCCTCCCCTCTTTGTTCTTCATGGTTTAGACCTCGTGAGCTTCCCTACATGATCGAGTCACATATGTAATTCTTTCTGCTTTTGCTATGCTGAGTTTGATGGGATCTAATGGATTATGAGATTATGTTCAGATTGTGATAAAGTAATATAATTGGTTCTTATCTTTTGTATTTTTGTTCCGAAGTAATTCTTGCATGTTCTCCGTTGCTATTTATTGCTTTGGCCAAGTGGTAGGTAGTAACTGCAAGAGGGAATGTTATGTAGGATTGTGGGTACATGCCCCCTGATGACACGCTTGAGTGACAGAAACATGATTCTAGGGGATGTGTTGTGGCCACAAGGGGGAAACAACGGTGCTTGTAACCTCGGTTACAAGGATTGTTTACTTTACGCAAAGTTATTTTTAATGCAGTTGTCTGTTGCTTTAGGTTTACACTTTGGGTGGGGCTCACAAATTAATACCAGCGAGATGTTCTGGATAGATATCTCAAGGTGGATGATTAGTATTAGATGCAGATGGATTTCGATCTACTTATTTTGGTGTACTGCCCATGCTTTTGAGCCTATTCCTTTCTTTTGTAGCATAGTTAGCATTTCGGTGCGTTTATAATCCTGTCAATTGACCGTCTATAATTTGTTTACCTCGCATAGCAGTCTTATCGTCTTTTCGGAGAGAGACATCACTAGTGAACATCACGGGACCCCGGTCCATATCCTCATCACTGTTTACACACTCATTTACTTTCTTGCTTTTTACTTTTAGTTGCTATCATTATCATTATCCTGTGTTTTTTATCCTTTGTAAACAACAAGACCGGAGAGATTGACAACCTCTCTGAACTTCGTTGGGAGCAAAGTTAATTGTGTTGTGTGCAGGTCCGTGTCAGGTGCGCCGCTGACACCTACTTATCATCGTCGGAGTCCTACTGGTCGATACTCAACCTCGGTATCTTCACCGAGGGAAACTTGCTGCTACACTGCATCTTACCTTCCACTTGGGGTAACCAACGAAGGGCGAGAAGCAATCCTCTCTCGCGTATCAAGCAAATTTCTCGCGCCGTTGTCAGGGACTCCGAGTGATAAGATAGGGGAGTTTCCCACTACCTTTTACCTTTAATTTTTAGTCTTGTTAGTTTACCTTTCAATTTTTATCTTTAGTGTCCTTTATCAAAAATTAAAAAAATTTGTCTAGTTCCTTACTTGCCAATCAATGTCTGACTTCTTTGAAACCAGATATTGTTGGCATGGATGATTCACCGAGTATCAACAAAAGTGGTACAAGGAACACCACTTGTCTCAAAATGGGATACACTTATGGAAACAAATACATCAGTTGTATGAGTATGCTAGAAACTTGTGCTCAATATATAATATATCTTTCTGCATGGATGAATCTTGTTGCTTTATCAGGCACAAGCACCTTGCTTTCCAATGTGAGTACAATGATGATGAAACCTTAGCTTCTTATGCTAAGATAAATTATGATTTTGATGATGCAGATCAAGTAGAAGATTTTTTTGCTTATAAGGGTGCCTATGAAATTACTTCTCTTATTAAAAATATTGATGATGCCCCTTACAAATCTGAGAGTCTTGCTATACCTAACTATTGTTTGGAAAATTACGATGCAAATTATTATATTACTGATAATCTTGAGAGAATATCTCCCCCAAAGGAAGAGACTAATGATTTGCAGGACTGTATGGAAGAAGAAATTGCTGGACCTGAAAGCTCCTTGGATTAAAAGGAGGAGGAGAGTGACGAACCAAAGGAGGAAGAATGGAGCTATCCATGTCTACCTTCTAATGAGAGTAACTCTTTGAATCTAACCTTATATGAGTATTATGATCCTATGGATTCTTTTGAAATATCCCTCTTTGATGAAGTTGATGCCTTGTATGCTTATTGTCGTGATGACACTATGGATGATTCTTACGGAGATGAACTTGCTATAGTTCCTCATGTTAAGAATGAAATTTTTGCTATTGCACCCTGTAACAGCCCACATGTAACAAGTGCAAACACCATGTATTTTACTTTCTCTGTTGGACTTATAACTTGGCATGGTGGAAGTTTATATCTTTTCATGTGGTGATTTAAATTGGCATGGAGATTGGAGTCATGTTGGGTTGGTTTCTTTTGCATCCAAAGTGGTTCAAGAGGGGCAGTCATGGAATTTTCCTTGCCACATGCTCACTCCTCTTGATCCCAAACTTGGCCTAGCCATTTCATTTCATATGGCAAGGGTTTTAAAACCCTCAAGGCATTTTTTCCACCAACAAAAACAGTAGCCCTAGTTCAAAGTGTTTTGAATTCAAAAACAGGGCCACATTTTTGTTGTTGCCAAAAATTGGTCAAACCACTTTTGAAAAATCTAGAAAAATGCAAGGATTAAGAATTTCCAACTCAAGGAATTTTGAACCTTCTATTTTTCTCTCAAAAACTCTTCAAAGTCCTTTTCTATCTAATTTTAAATAGAAAAAGGTAATGTTTTGCTTGTGGAGATTTTTCACTGCATGCTAAAATGATCAAACCAATTTTGGATGATCAAACATCAATTTAGGGGTTTTCTAAAAATATTTGGAATATTTTTCTAACCCCTATTCCCCTCTTTTTCTTTTATTTCTCTCTGCTGCTCTTTTTCTTTTGGATAAGGGCTGTTTTTCCATTCCTTCTCCCCTCCAGCCCAACTGGGCCGCCTGGACTCGGCCCACCCGAGCGCGCCCGTTCCTTTTTCTTTTTTTTTTCCTTCGTCTCTCTCTCACTGCCGCACGGGACCCGCCTGTCATCCCCCTCCTCTCTTCGCTTTTCCCCTGCACGCACATGGCGCCGTGGAGGAGAGGACCTCCTGCGTCCACGTCGCCTCCCCCCTCTCCTTTATATGCGACCAGCCCCTCCTCCCCAAACCCTAGCCTTCTTCCTCCTCGGACGCCGCCGCCTCTCCCGATCCCCTTCTCTGCATCCGGCTCGATTCCGCCATGGAAAGGAGGTCCATGACCTGAGCTCCGCGCAGCACGAGCCCGCCTTCGTCCACGACGTCGACAGCGAGCTCCGACAACCTTCCCCGAGCCGTTCGATCCAAATTCCCGCTGTGAGCTCTGACTTCTTCCTCCCCTGTTTCTGCAAGACCCGTTCCGCCGTAGTTTTCCGGCGAGGCGTAGCTCCAACTCGTAGCGCGGTGAGGTGATCTTAGCACTAAAATGGGTTCGCAGCACATCCAACTCCGACCAGCAGCGAGCAGTGGAGCCGTGGTGCCCTTCAGAAGATGGCATCGACGCCGGACTTCATCGCGCGAGGGAGCAGCCGCCTGAACCGTCGTCAGTCAGTGGAAAGCCACTCCTTTTCTTTCTTCAGACCACGCCCGACCTGCTCCTTTTCGCGAGATGCAGTCCATCGTAGCAGCACGATTTCGATGCAGTGCAGCAGCCGTGCGCTGGGGTACTGAATCACCTCCAGCGGGAGCAAGGTCCCGCCTTTCTGCCCGTCGTCAGTCGACTGAACCGAGTTCAGTTTGTGATCGTTCAGTCGTAGCACCGTAGTTAGATCATCTTTAGTGCGTTCTGTTCTCTGTCACAACCCGATCTATAGCCGAGTTGGTCGAGCGCTTGGAGTTGTATCTGCGCGGCGCGGGTTCGAATCCCCATGGGTTCGATTAAAACCCCACTTTTTTTTGCCCCTGTGAAGCTGGCCGTGCTAGCCACTGGGCTCGGCCCGTTTGGCTCTAGCCCACCAGGGAGCCGCAGCAGTGGGCTGCTGGTTGAAGCCAGCCCAAGTGGACTGGACTCCCTTTTCTTTTTTTTAGTTATTCTTTTCTTTTCTGTTTTTATTTTGGTTCAAGTTTGAATTCAGATTCAAACTTGAACTCACCCCATCTGTTTAAACAGGGCATCCCATATATGAATTTGGGGTATTTTGAGCTACTGAACACAGTGGTGAGATTAGCTTTTGCATCTGACCCCTTCTAAGTTGAAGTTTGGTCATTTTGCAAATAAACCCCCCTGTTGCTTGTATTTATTTTTGGAAATTGGTTCAAGTTCAAATTACCCATGTCATATATGATTTTTGGGTAGTTTTGCACAAGGAGTTGCATGGTGATAATGTTTTCTTCAACTGAACCTTTTTCAAAATTCATGAGGTGCAATTTTGCACTCAGCCCCCTGAACTTCAGTTGAATTTGCAACTGCCTTTGCAAATTCAGTTGGAGGCATATCATATATGTTTTTGGGGTGTTTTTCTGCAAGGAGTTCAGTGGTGATGTTTTCTTGTTGGGTTGAGCAACTTTTGAGACCAGGTGTGATCACCTGGTTCAGAAGCTTCCTGTCTGTCTGTCTACAACATCTCAGCCTCAGTGCATCTGAAATGTTGTTCATCTGATCTTTTCAAGTCTGTTCCAAGTCATCTTTTTCTTCAAGTCAACCTTAACATATTGTCATATGCTATGTGGCTGACCTTCAACAATTGTTGCTCCTTCTTAAGTGTCAATTTCACCGACACTACTCCGTCTCCGGAATCATTGTTTTACTTTCATGTTATTTAAATCCTTGTAATGCTTGTTGATCATGTCATGCCATCATGCTATTTACACCTAAGTTAAGGCTCAGACCAAAGCCATTACAATGTAAATAAATTGCATATGAAAGCGATGACTTGTCGTCATCACCTTCATTTAAACTTGACTAGACAGGGTCTTACCATGTAAATAAATCCTGATTATGCCATCCTTGTTTGAGTTGCTTCAGTTGCTTACTTGTGTACCTTTTTCCTGCCGGTACTTTACGTTAGCACCTGAGACCGCCGAGGAGACTTACGTGGAGCTGTCCGACACCGAGCCCGAGGGTACCGTGAGTGCTGCTTCGACTACCTTACCAGGCAAGGGGGAGATCTGTGTCATTACTTTATAACTTTCTGCTCATGCCTAGCTGCAGGTCTAGTACGTTATTGCTTGATCCTATCTACATTTTATGCCATGTTTAAGCCCATACAGCCATGATCCCCACATCCCAGCAAACCATTGTTCTGCTAAGTTACCGCTGCTCAGCCATTGCTTAGTATGGATAGGAAACTTGCTGCTTACCCTATATATTTATGGTTGGGATATCATGCTATAAAAGAAGTTGGTTGATATTTATTATTGTTAGATGATGTTAATTTATATTCGACGAAAGGTGGAAGGCTGGACTATTCCCGTCTGGTGCTTTGTTCCATTTGAGTCACCTAGGACCCGAGTTCCGGGTATTGTGTTTCTTGACGAGCGTGCCTAATCGTGTGTGGGGTTTTATGGGGCCCCCTTATCTTACCTACCTAGCTTCGTACATTCTAGTGGTGGCCCGAGCTGATTTACATTTGCAATGTATGTGTGCTGGTTGGATCCCAAGTTGTTTCCAAACCAAACCAGGGCCAGGAGGACATAGTTTCTTGGCTGGCCCAAATAGACCGGCTGAGGACCCGGTCTCATAAGAGAACTAACCGGTAATCCAAACCCGAGTTATACGGTAGAGTCCGATTCGAGAGCGTGGCCAGCTTTTGAGTTGGGTGTCGACTCCCCGGGGGCCACCCGGATATGTGTGTTGTTAGTTAGAGGGACTCTGACGTTCCGGAGTTTCAGGCGCTTACCCATCCAAGTGGAAACCGGGCGTACATGCGACGTCTATAATGGACAGTTGGTACACCCCTGCAGGGTAAATCTTTTCGAACATCCGTGTCCGCGGTTATGGACTACTTGAGACCTACTCCTTGTTCATAGAATAACGTCAATGAAATCATGCTATAAAAACTTGACAAACCGTGTGCGTACCTTGGTTGTCTTTCTTCGTCCAGGGGGACCGAGAGAGAAACGAGGTTGTGTTATGTTTGCGTAACTAGGTGGATAGCTGACTTACGACACGTTTGTCGACGTAACTTCTTGGATCTCATCTTTATTCCGATAGAACGTGTAGCCACCATATATGCTAGTACGGCTGCAAACTGTCTATACTTGTACCTTGCCTGTAGCGTTAGTTATTCCGTAATGATATGTTCTCACCCCCGTTTACTTTTCCGCTTTTACCGCTTTGCCTGATCGGCCGCTGCAGTGGACTACTACCTCGACCCCAGCACCGGACGTTACTTCGTGGAGGTGCCCCCGGAGGATGACGACGAGTACGAGTACCTCGACCAGTAGGATCTTATAGTTGGGTTCAGACGTTCCCGTGGGTGGATTTTCAGGTGTAGCCCTCTCTAGGGCAATTTGGATTTTGACCGTACCCGGTCCATACTTTGCTTCCGCTTGATGTACTGATGAGATGTATTCATGAGAATGTTATATATTTAGACAGTGGCGTTGTATGCCCTGCTCTATTTATTCTATATGTATTTCCCTTCTTGTAGAGTTATGCATATATACTTGTTGTCGAGAATCCGGCAGCGACACGATTGCGAGTGTCGTGCGCCGGTGGCGTTTGACGCGCTTCTAACTCCGACCGGACGCGAAAGCGACTAGTTAGAGTTAGTACCGCGTCAGGGGCCTTACAACTTGGTAACAGAGCAGGACTGACTGTAGGACCCTTTACTGGCCGAAGTTGAGTCTAGAAACTATTTTGGTAGTTATATAGAAAAAAAATTCGGAGAGTAGGACCTCTTTCTGTTTTCTCCTTATCCCACCCTCCCACCCCCTTTTCCCGTGAGGAAGTGAAACGATGTTTTATCTCTGTAACTTGTCCCCTTTCAAAACAATCTAGGTTCTCGTTTACATGAGACTCCGATTCCTCTATAATGTTTTGCTAGCGACGAGATGTGTTGGCGTCTTTGAGACCACTGAGCCGCCACTTGGGGTTGACTGCTCTACCTCGCTTACGGCGTACCCCAGGTGAACCGTCCATACAGGATTGGCGGGCATCCTATGGTAATATGGATGTGGTGTCTTTCCCCTATGGACGACCGTGATGGCGGGCCGCTCAGGGCAGATGTCTCATTGTGCAGGTTTCCAACCGCTCGTATATATATTGTTGTGTGCTCGCTAGCACATTATTATATTGGATTCGGATGTTCTTGGTTTGGGAATTCCAGTAGCACCTAGCTATCGACTTTCCGGGTTAACCTTGAGGGAATTTCAGCCTTCGGCTTTCTCATACCTCATGAGGAAGTTTTGTTGTCAATTTTGCTTTAACTCTGGTTACTTCAATGATTCGTTCATGTTCTCATAAGTGTTCCTGTATACAGGATGCCAAGAGCAAACATGCCGCCGCCAGAGAACCCTCTCCTTGGGGAGGCTGTAGCTGCAGTGGCTCAGGGCACAGCTGTGATCCTTCAGATGCTGCAGAACCAGGGTGCTCAGAGAAATGATCGTCCACAGTACACCACACTGCAGCAGTTCCTTGCGATCAGCCCTCCCAGGTTCTCCGAGGCTCGAGACCCGCTGGAGGCGGATGATTGGATTGCAGAGATCAAGAAGCACTTCAATGCCAACACCGTCAGACCCGTCGACTACGTCACCTTCGCCTCCTTCCAGCTTCAGGGTGCAGCAGGCAGTTGGTTCTTGACGTACAAGGCCAACAAGGGTGATGCAGGGATCACGTGGGATGACTTCGTCAAAGATTTCAGAGCTGCTCATATTCCCAGTGGACTGATAGAGAGGAAGCGCGAGGAGTTCTTAGCTCTGAGGCAGGGGGACAGGTCTGTGCAGGACTATAACCTGGCCTTCGTCAGGCTTGCCAGGTATGCTCCAGAGGAGGTCTCGTCAGAGGCCAAGCGCATTGCCAGGTTCCGCGGTGGTCTTGCCCCGGACATCAAGTATGCGCTCACCTTGTCCACGCCGAGCCTATTCTCAGAGTTCGTCGACCAGGCTATCAGACAGGAGTCAGCCGAGACAGAGCGTTCCGCAGAGAAGAGGAAGCAGAGAGAGCACAGTTCAGCAGTGATGGTCCACAAGAAGGCCAAGTCCTGGGTTGCAGAGCCACAGCCTCAGCCGCAGCGCCAGCAGTTCCAGCAGAGGGGGGCAGTTGTCCGCACTTTTGCCCGCCCTCCCGTCCCAGTGCAGCACGGACCTCGCTCTACTCCACCACACGCGAGACCGCCTGCTCCACAGGGCCAGCCCAGGCCTGAGATCACGTGCTTCAAGTGTGGCAAGCCGGGTCACAAGTCTCCGCAGTGCACCGACCCTCGTTACGCCAGGCTGCCTCCGCCCCCACCTCGCTCTACACCGAGCAACGCGATGGTGCGGGCCCAGCCACGAGCGCTCAGGGTGAACAACGTGACTGTGGCAGAGGCTCAGCAGTCGTCCGAGATTGTGCTTGGTAGGTTGCTTGTATGTTCAGTTCCAGCTTCAGTGTTGTTCGATTCCGGAGCTTCCCATTCCTTCATGTCCGATGCTTTTGCCAGTTCACTTGACCTTCCGCGTGAGATGTTGCCTATACCTCTAGCAATTGTTTCTCCAGGCTCGAGGATGCAGTCAGCGGGCAACATCCCAGATGTGCAGATTTGTATCCAAGGAACCATCTTTTCCGCATCTCTGATTGTCTTGCCCCGTTCAGACATTGATGTCATCTTGGGCATGGATTGGCTTGTCAAGTACAAGGCCAAGATTGATTGCCCGTCCAAGACCGTGTTGCTGACGCACGATTCAGGCGCAGAGATTTGGTACACTTGTAGCTCGACAGTGGGATCAACACAGTTGTACGCTCTGAACGCTGGAGTTGCTCCATTGATCGAGAAGGTCAGAGTTGTTCGAGAGTTCCCAGATGTCTTTCCAGAGGAGTTGCCAGGTATTCCACCCGTGCGTGCTATTGAGTTCGTGATCGAGCTAGAACCTGGTACACAGCCGATATCTCGGCAGCCGTACAAGATGTGTCCAGAAGAGCTGGTTGAGTTGAAAGAGCAGTTGGTGAAGCTTGAGAAGGATGGGCTCATTCGTCCGAGCACTTCCCCTTGGGGTGCCCCGTGTCTTTTTGTGAAGAAGAAAGATGGTACTAGTCGGTTGGTTCAAGACTACCGTGGTATCAACAAGAAGACGATCAAAAACAAATACCCTTTGCCCAACATCAATGACTTGTTTGAACAGTTGCATGGAGCAAAGGTGTTTTCAAAGCTTGATCTAAAGATGGGGTACCACCAGATTCGTGTCCGTGAGGAGGACATTCCTAAGACAGCCTTCCGCACTCGATATGTCCTGTACGAGTTTACGGTCATGACGTTTGGCTTTTCAAACGCACCTCCAACGTTCATGAGGTCCATGAACTATCTCTTCCAAGAGTGGCTAGATGTGTTCGTACTCCTATACCTTGACGACATCCTTGTCTTTTCCAAGTCAGAGGCTGAACATGAGGACCATCTCAGATTGGTGTTGCAGAAGTTGAGAGATCACCAGTTTTATGCCAAGTTCTCCAAGTGTGAATTCTGGATGAACAAGGTCAACTTTCTTGGCCATGTCATTTCCTCAGAAGGCATTGCTGTTGACCCAGACAGAGTCCGGACGATTCAAGATTGGGCTCCGCCGAAAAATGTCAAACAGTTGAGGAGCTTTCTCGGACTTGCAAGCTATTGCAGGAAGTTTGTCGAGAATTTCTCCAAGATAGCAAAGCCGATGACCGAGCTGTTGTGCAAGGGCAAGAAATACGTTTGGTCACAAGCTTGCCAGGCAGCTTTTGATGAGTTGAAGATAAGGCTGGCCACAGCTCCGATCCTTACGCCGCCAGATGAGTCACAGCCGTTTCAGGTGTTTTGTGACGCCTCGTTGAATGGCCTTGGCGGAGTGTTGATGCAGGGAAAGAATATTGTGGCGTACACCTCCAGACAGTTGAAGCAGGCTGAGAGGAACTATCCGACCCACGATCTTGAGCTGGCCGCAGTGATTCATGCGTTGGTTACTTGGAGACACCTCCTCCTAGGGAGGAAGGTTGATGTGTTCACCGATCACAAAAGCTTAAAGTACTTGTTCACGCAGCCTAACTTGAACTTGAGGCAAAGGAGGTGGCTCGAGACTATTACTGAGTACTCCGTGGATATTCAGTATACGCCTGGCAAGGCAAATGTCATGGCTGATGCGTTGAGCCGCAAGGGTGATTGCAATAGTGTCCAGGTGCAGAAGATACACCCAGATTTGTGTGAGGCCTTTCGAAGGCTCAATCTTGACCTAGTTCCAGCAGGCTATCTAGCCAACCTTGTGGTAGAGCCCACTATCCGTGAGAAGATTCGTGAGGCTCAGTCTGGTAGCTTGATGATTCAGAAAGTCAAGCAGGGTGTTGCCGCCTCAGTTCCGAAGTACGGTTGCTTTTCAGTGCATAATGACGGCACCGTGATGTTCGAGGAGAGAGTTTTTGTTCCCAAGGAAGGAGGTCTCAGAGAGGTCATATTGAGAGAAGCCCATGACTCAAAGCTGTCTATCCACCCTGGTAGCACCAAGATGTATCAGGACCTCAAGCAGAGCTTTTGGTGGACTCGTATGAAGCGGGATGTTGCCCGTTTTGTCTCTCAGTGTGATGTGTGCAGGAGAGTGAAGGCACAGCATCAGAAGCCTGCAGGGCTACTTCAGCCAATTGAAATTCCGGAGTGGAAATGGGACCACATTGAGATGGATTTCATCACAGGTTTTCATTTGTCGCAGAAGAAGAACAATGCCATCTTTGTTGTCATTGACAATCTCTCCAAAGTTGCCCACTTCTTCCCAGTGAAAGACTCCATTTCAGCAGCTCAGTTGGCGGATTTGTACACCGCACGAGTTGTATCTTTGCATGGCATCCCCAAGAAGATCAGTTCTGATCGAGGCAGTCTTTTCACCTCCAAGTTCTGGCAGGCCTTTCAGAAGGCGATTGGTACGACAGTCTTGTTCAGTACCGCGTATCACCCTCAGACCAGTGGGCAGGTTGAGCGTGTAAATCAAATTCTTGAGGACATGTTGAGGGCATGTGTCATCTCGTTTGGCATGAAGTGGGAAGAATGCTTGCCGTATGCTGAGTTCTCTTACAACAACAGCTATCAAGCAAGTCTGCAAGCAGCGCCGTTTGAAGTGTTGTATGGTCGCAAGTGCAGGACACCTTTGAACTGGTCCGAGACAGGCGAGAGACAGCTGTTCGGTCCAGATGTGATTCAAGAGGCAAAGGACAGAGTGAAGATTGTCCGGGAGAACCTAAAGGCACCACAGTCTAGGCAGAAGGCCTATTATGACAAGAAACACCGTGGTGTTGACTTCAAAGTTGGTGACTTCGCATACCTCAAAGTGTCCCCACTTCGAGGCACTCACCGCTTTAGGATCAAAGGCAAGTTGGCTCCCAGGTTCGTTGGTCCGTTCCGCATTCTCGAGACTCGGGGACCTCTTGCATTCAGCCTCGAGCTTCCAGACAGTTTGGCTATGGTGCATGATGTGTTTCACCTGTCTCAGTTGAAGAAGTGTTTCAAACAGCCAGAGCAGGCAGTGGACTTGGGCGAGATCCAGCTCAGTGCGGATCTTTCCTACTCAGAGCGTCCAGTCCGTGTTCTTGACTCGTCTGAGCGCAAGACTCGCAACAAGACCGTCAAGTTCCTCAAGGTGCAGTGGGCACATCACTCGGAGAAGGAAGCAACGTGGGAGCGGGAAGATCATCTCCGTTCCGAGTATCCCGAGCTTTTTCTTGCTTAGATCTCGGGACGAGATCCTGTGTTGGTGGGGGAGAGCTGTAACAGCCCACATGTAACAAGTGCAAACACCATGTATTTTACTTTCTCTGTTGGACTTATAACTTGGCATGGTGGAAGTTTATATCTTTTCATGTGGTGATTTAAATTGGCATGGAGATTGGAGTCATGTTGGGTTGGTTTCTTTTGCATCCAAAGTGGTTCAAGAGGGGCAGTCATGGAATTTTCCTTGCCACATGCTCACTCCTCTTGATCCCAAACTTGGCCTAGCCATTTCATTTCATATGGCAAGGGTTTTAAAACCCTCAAGGCATTTTTGCCACCAACAAAAACAGTAGCCCTAGTTCAAAGTGTTTTGAATTCAAAAACAGGGCCACATTTTTGTTGTTGCCAAAAATTGGTCAAACCACTTTTCAAAAATCTAGAAAAATGCAAGGATTAAGAATTTCCAACTCAAGGAATTTTGAACCTTCTATTTTTCTCTCAAAAACTCTTCAAAGTCCTTTTCTATCTAATTTTAAATAGAAAAAGGTACTGTTTTGCTTGTGGAGATTTTTCACTGCATGCTAAAATGATCAAACCAATTTTGGATGATCAAACATCAATTTAGGGGTTTTCTAAAAATATTTGGAATATTTTTCTAACCCCTATTCCCCTCTTTTTCTTTTATTTCTCTCTGCTGCTCTTTTTCTTTTGGATAAGGGCTTTTTTCCATTCCTTCTCCCCTCCAGCCCAACTGGGCCGCCTGGACTCGGCCCACCCGAGCGCGCCCGTTCCTTTTTCTTTTTTTTTCCTTCGTCTCTCTCTCTCACTACCGCACGGGACCCGCCTGTCATCCCCCTCCTCTCTTCGCTTTTCCCCTGCACGCACATGGCGCCGTGGAGGAGAGGACCTCCTGCGTCCACGTCGCCTCCCCCCTCTCCTTTATATGCGACCAGCCCCTCCTCTCCAAACCCTAGCCTTCTTCCTCCTCGGACGCCGCCGCCTCTCCCGATCCCCTTCTCTGCATCCGGCTCGATTCCTCCATGGACAGGAGGTCCATGGCCTGAGCTCCGCGCAGCACGAGCCCGCCTTCGTCCACGACGTCGACAGCGAGCTCCGACAACCTTCCCCGAGCCGTTCGATCCAAATTCCCGCTGTGAGCTCCGACTTCTTCCTCCCCTGTTTCTGCAAGACCCGTTCCGCCGTAGTTTTCCGGCGAGGCGTAGCTCCAACTCGTAGCGCGGCGAGGTGAGCTTAGCACTAAAATGGGTTCGCGGCACATCCAACTCCGACCAGCAGCGAGCAGTGGAGACGTGGTGCCCTTCAGAAGATGGCATCGACGCCGGACTTCATCGCGCGAGGGAGCAGCCGCCTGAACCGTCGTCAGTCAGTGGAAAGCCACTCCTTTTCTTTCTTCAGACCACGCCCGACCTGCTCCTTTTCGCGAGATGCAGTCCATCGTAGCAGCACGATTTCGATGCAGTGCAGCAGCCGTGCGCTGGGGTACTGAATCACCTCCAGCGGGAGCAAGGTCCCGCCTTTCTGCCCGTCGTCAGTCGACTGAACCGAGTTCAGTTTGTGATCGTTCAGTCGTAGCGCTGTAGTTAGATCATCTTCAGTGCGTTCTGTTCTCTGTCACAACCCGATCTGTAGCCGAGTTGGTCGAGCGCTTGGAGTTGTATCTGCGCGGCGCGGGTTCGAATCCCCCTGGGTTCGATTAGAACCCCACTTTTTTTTGCCCCTGTGAAGCTGGCCGTGCTAGCCACTGGGCTCGGCCCGTTTGGCTCTAGCCCACCAGGGAGCCGCAGCAGTGGGCTACTGGTTGAAGCCAGCCCAAGTGGACTGGACTCCCTTTTCTTTTTTTTAGTTATTCTTTTCTTTTCTGTTTTTATTTTGGTTCAAGTTTGAATTCAAATTCAAACTTGAACTCACCCCATCTGTTTAAACAGGGCATCCCATATATGAATTTGGGGTATTTTGAGCTACTGAACACAGTGGTGAGATTAGCTTTTGCATCTGACCCCTTCTAAGTTGAAGTTTGGTCATTTTGCAAATAAACCCCCCTGTTGCTTGTATTTATTTTTGGAAATTGGTTCAAGTTCAAATTACCCATGTCATATATGATTTTTGGGTAGTTTTGCACAAGGAGTTGCATGGTGATAATGTTTTCTTCAACTGAACCTTTTTCAAAATTTATGAGGTGCAATTTTGCACTCAGCCCCCTGAACTTCAGTTGAATTTGCAACTGCCTTTGCAAATTCAGTTGGAGGCATATCATATATGTTTTTGGGGTGTTTTTCTGCAAGGAGTTCAGTGTTGATGTTTTCTTGTTGGGTTGAGCAACTTTTGAGACCAGGTGTGATCACCTGGTTCAGAAGCTTCCTGTCTGTCTGTCTACAACATCTCAGCTTCAGTGCATCTGAAATGTTGTTCATCTGATCTTTTCAAGTCTGTTCCAAGTCATCTTTTTCTTCAAGTCAACCTTAACATATTGTCATATGCTATGTGGCTGACCTTCAACAATTGTTGCTCCTTCTTAAGTGTCAATTTCACCGACACTACTCCGTCTCCGGAATCATTGTTTTACTTTCATATTATTTAAATCCTTGTAATGCTTGTTGATCATGTCATGCCATCATGCTATTTACACCTAAGTTAAGGCTCAGACCAAAGCCATTACAATGTAAATAAATTGCATATGAAAGTGATGACTTGTCGTCATCACCTTCATTTAAACTTGACTAGACAGGGTCTTACCATGTAAATAAATCCTGATCATGCCATCCTTGTTTGAGTTGCTTCAGTTGCTTACTTGTGTACCTTTTTCCTGCCGGTACTTTACGTTAGCACCTGAGACCGCCGAGGAGACTTACGTGGAGCTGTCCGACACCGAGCCCGAGGGTACCGTGAGTGCTGCTTCGACTACCTTACCAGGCAAGGGGGAGATCTGTGTCATTACTTTATAACTTTCTGCTCATGCCTAGCTGCAGGTCTAGTACGTTATTGCTTGATCCTATCTACATTTTATGCCATGTTTAAACCCATACAGCCATGATCCCCACATCCCAGCAAACCATTGTTCTGCTAAGTTACCGCTGCTCAGCCATTGCTTAGTATGGATAGGAAACTTGCTGCTTACCTATATATTTATGGTTGGGATATCATGCTATAAAAGAAGTTGGTTGATATTTATTATTGTTAGATGATGTTAATTTATATTCGACGAAAGGTGGAAGCCTGGACTATTCCCGTCTGGTGCTTTGTTCCATTTGAGTCACCTAGGACCCGAGTTCCGGGTATTGTGTTTCTTAACGAGCGTGCCTAATCGTGTGTGGGGTTTTATGGGGCCCCCTTATCTTACCTACCTAGCTTCGTACATTCTAGTGGTGGCCCGAGCTCATTTACATTTGCAATGTGTGTGTGCTGGTTGGATCCCCAGTTGTTTCCAAACCAAACCAGGGCCAGGAGGACATAGTTTCTTGGCTGGCCCAAATAGACCGGCTGAGGACCCGGTCTCATAAGAGAACTAACCGGTAATCCAAACCCGAGTTATACGGTAGAGTCCGATTCGAGAGCGTGGCCAGCTTTTGAGTTGGGTGTCGACTCCCCGGGGGCCACCCGGATATGTGTGTTGTTAGTTAGAGGGACTCTGACGTTCCGGAGTTTCAGGCGCTTACCCAGCCAAGTGGAAACCGGGCGTACATGCGACGTCTATAATGGACAGTTGGTACACCCCTGCAGGGTAAATCTTTTCGAACATCCGTGTCCGCGGTTATGGACTACTTGAGACCTACTCCTTGTTCATAGAATAACGTCAATGAAATCATGCTATAAAAACTTGACAAACCGTGTGCGTACCTTGGTTGTCTTTCTTCGTCCAGGGGGACCGAGAGAGAAACGAGGTTGTGTTATGTTTGCGTAACTAGGTGGATAGCTGACTTACGACACGTTTGTCGACGTAACTTCTTGGATCTCATCTTTATTCCGATAGAACGTGTAGCCACCATATATGCTAGTACGGCTGCAAACTGTCTATACTTGTACCTTGCCTGTAGCGTTAGTTATTCCGTAATGATATGTTCTCACCCCCGTTTACTTTTCCGCTTTTACCGCTTTGCCTGATCGGCCGCTGCAGTGGACTACTACCTCGACCCCAGCACCGGACGTTACTTCGTGGAGGTGCCCCCGGAGGATGACGACGAGTACGAGTACCTCGACCAGTAGGATCTTATAGTTGGGTTCAGACGTTCCCGTGGGTGGATTTTCAGGTGTAGCCCTCTCTAGGGCAATTTGGATTTTGACCGTACCCGGTCCATACTTTGCTTCCGCTTGATGTACTGATGAGATGTATTCATGAGAATGTTATATATTTAGACAGTGGCGTTGTATGCCCTGCTCTATTTATTCTATATGTATTTCCCTTCTTGTAGAGTTATGCATATATACTTGTTGTCGAGAATCCGGCAGCGACACGATTGCGAGTGTCGTGCGCCGGTGGTTTGACGCGCTTCTAACTCCGACCGGACGTGAAAGCGACTAGTTAGAGTTAGTACCGCGTCAGGGGCCTTACACACCCACACTTTATGGTCCTATTATCCTTTTGAAATCTCCAAATCATATTCCGGAGAATTATGCTCTTATTGAGGCTCAATGTGATGGGTTCCATTTATCTTATAATCCTAAAGCCCGTGTTGAAAACTATACACGTGTGCTTGTAGGTCATGAACGACATGATTTATGTGATAGTTATATTCTTGATGTTGTTCATGATACTACTGAAAATTATTTCGAGAGAGGGAAGTTTAGCTGTAGAAACTTCCATATTACTTAAACGCCTCTCTTCATGTTGAAAGTTTTGAAGTTGTTCTTTTTCCACCTTCCTATGCATGTCACTTTGTGCTTATTTGATTTCTTTTCTTACAGGATGCCTATACATAGGAAGTGGGTTAGGATTAAATGTGTTTCATATTTGCTTCTTGATGCTCTTTTTTGCTTCAAAATTCTTATTCTTGTGAGAGCATCTTCTATAATCTTTTTGCCTAGCTTAAAGGCGTAAAAGAAAGCTCTTGTTGGGAGGCAACCCAACATGTTTTTTCTTCTGTTTTTAGTGGTCTTGATGATTTTTACTACTGTAGAAACATCATTGTATCTTTATTTTTCAAGCTTTGTGCCAAGTATAGCCTCATATGACAAGGGAAGTGAAAATTGTGACATGCTGTCCAGAAAACAGATTTTGTCCTCGTGACGGGAAAATCAGAATAAATCACCAGTTCATCTTTTCGAGCTGAATTTTTTACACAGCATGCTCTATACAATCACGGAACTTTCGTATGTTCTGAGTTTTTTTATTTGAGGTACATAAGTGCCCCTAAAAAATTCTTTACTACCTGTTGTTCTGTTTTTCACAGATTCTGCCACGTTTTGTCTCTCCTAACTTTTCCAAACCTTAAGCTTGCTTTTTCTTTGTAAAAACCTTTTGGAAATCTTGTTAAACAGTATCTCTTCAAGAATATCTTTATATCCAGTGGGTAAAAATTATTTATGAAGGGCACTAACCTCTCTAATCACCTTATGATGAGTTGTGTATGAATGGAGTTTTCAAGTGTGCGATGGAAGATGATGAAAGAAGAATCGGGAGTGTCAACCGCTCAAGATTGGGGATGCCCCCAAGCATCCCCAATAAATATTCAAGGAGACTCAAGCATCTAAGCTTGGGGATGCCCCGTGCATCCCCGTCTCCATCAACAATCATCAGTTCGTTCTTCGTCTCACTATATTGTTATCACTTCATGTGTTATGTGCTATGCTTGGAGCGTCTCGCTCTTAGGTTTTGTTTTTAGTTTTCTTTAGCTTTGCTTTCTGTTCATAAAAAGTTAGACCCCGTCTTACTTTTTGTGGGAGATAAACACGCTCCACTTTCAAAATCTAGAACACATTATAGGATTATTCATGCCTATCTATTTGCTGTTGTGTGTTCTTTATCTTTTCATAGCTACTGCCATGTTTAGTTTTAGTTTCAGTTTGTCTTTAGCAAGAGCCTTGGCTTTTGTTTAGCTTGTTGCTGGAACTCTCTTTAGTTTTCATGTTTATCTTGTTAAGAGAGTTGGTTGTTGCACTGAGTTGTGTCTTTTCTTGAAAGTAGGTAATTGAGGTTGCTATTTAATTTTAGTAGTAACTTGCAATAGTTTTGAGGTATTGATGTGAGTAATGTTTTAACTTTTGGTGTCAAGAGCTCTAGCCTATTAGTGATAGATGTCGTATTTTGGGCAATCCGTGTTTATTTTCAAAACCTAAAAAAATAGTTGAGAACTCTAGCTACTAGATGGATCACAACTCTTCTGAGGGGTCGGATATTACAGTACACTCACGTACCATGAGTCGAGGATGCGCAAGGATAACCAAACCCCCATACCGGGTACTTGTCTCTTTGTGAACCTCCTCATTAGACTGAGAGTTACGGATAATAAGTGCATGAGTTCTTCGGACTAATGTAAGTATTGAAAGTTGACACTTCCACCTCCTCATATTTGCTAGCCTCTCCTGTGTCGTGCATTGCCTCCTTCTCACTCCGAGAGTTGGCGTCCACCTTCGCCGGTACATCCAAACCTTTGGCATGATACGCTCTGTCATCATAAACCTCCTTATATCTTTCCTCAAAACAGCCACCATACCTATCTATCAAGGAATTTCCATAGCCTTTCCGAGATATATTGCCATGCAACATCCACCTCTTCATGACTGGATCTTCATGTCATACATGTTTCTGCTACACTGGCAGCAGCATACATTGCATACATCATGATAGCTACACCTTCATTATGATTTGAGTACCTTGTAAAGTGTGAAAGATCTTCTATACCCTCTTGTAAATTAGAGTGTTGCCCTTAAGTGAGGAAAAGATCCCAAAGTGGACAAAATAAAAGATCCCAAAGAGGACAAGTGAGAGTTAAATAGAAAGATCCATTGAGGCCACCAAAAAATTCAAAAAATAGAAAAAAGAGAAAAAAAGAAAAAAAAGAGAAAGGGGCAACACTACTATCATTTTGAAAGATCCACACTAGTACTCCCTCTTATCCTTGTACTCCATAGAGATGATCATGCATATAGCTATGCGGGGACCTTCACACTATAGAACTTGGCTTGCATATTCCAAGGATGAGCCTGCTCAAAAGAGCTCTAGGTCTTCATGAGCGAGCAAGTTAGATGCACCCCCACTAGTTCCATTGGAGAGATTTTTAGCTCATATGTGCATCCGTTGCATGGCAATCCCTACTTATCACATCATATCTATCATTTAGCTTTCTCGCCTATGATTTTCCTCATTGATGTGAGCCTTTCTCACCTTTTTGACTTCCTCCTCCACCATATTCTTTCTTTGCCATCCTAAGTGTCAACTTTCGTGCTTACGCTCATCCATTGCATGAGTGCTCAAAATATCGAAAGGGAGTGGATCAAATTGACTTGTACCTGGCTAGTGGCCTGGGGACGAGTCAAGATAAGATCCCAAAGAAGACCAAGTGTGAAACTTTAGTAGATTGAGTTCTCAACAATAATATTTTTTTCTCGTATTCCTTATCCCCCTTCTTGCACGCAAAAACCATCTAGAGACATTCGAGTCACGGACAGCGAGAGCTCTTGCACCTAATGTTCTTTCGTTGCTTGTTTCAATGCTAATATAGACTCTTGCATGTTATGACTTGAATTGAATTACATACCTTGATTGCTTTACATTTCAAAGTCCTTATATGGTTGCTAGCATGTCACCATAGAAATTATGCATGTTATCATTTACCTACTCGAGGACGAGTAGGAATTAAGCTTGGGGATGTTGATACGTCTCAAACGTATCGATAATTTCTGCTCGCTCCATGCATGTTTTGTGTGATATAGCTATGATCTAGATACACTTTCATACACTTTTGATCATATTTGGACTAACCTACTAACTCAGTGCACCCCAGTGCCAGTTCCTTTTTTCTGTTGTTTTTCTATTTCAGTTTTTCCCCCATATAAAAAGTGCTCCAAAAATCCGGGAAAATCAGATAAAAAATCAGCGTGTCAGAAGACTCCAGAAGCGCGAAGGAGGGCCAGGGGGCCACCACCAGGCACCCAGGCGGCCACCTAGCGCGTCCAGGGGCCTGGCCGCGCCAGGGGGTGCCTGGGCCCCTGGTGGCCCCTCTGGCTGCCCCCTTCGCCTATTTATTCTCCGTCACAGGGAAACTCCGAAGAAAGAACCCTATTTTGCAATCTCTCCTTTGCTCCTCCGCCGCCGCGCTTCCAAGATCGGGAGCACCGTCAGGACCCTTCCCGGCACCCTGCCGGAGGGAGGATCGACCTCCGGGAGCTTCTCCTCCACCATGGACGCTTCCCGGATGTGCCGTGAGTAGTCTACCTTGGACCATGGGTCTGTGATCAGTAGCTATGTGATGTTCTCCTCCCCTCTTGGTTCTTCATGGTTTAGACCTCGTGAGCTGCCCTACATGATCGAGGCACATATGTAATTCTTTCTGGTTTTTCTATGCTGAGTTTGATGGGATCTGATGGATTATGAGATTATGTTCAGATTGTGATAGAGCAATATAATTTGTTCTTATCATTTGTATTTTTGTTCTTAAGTAATTCTTGCATGTTCTCCGTTGCTATTTATTGCTTTGGCCAAGTGGTAGGTAGTAACTCCAAGAGGGAACGTTATGCTCGATTGTGGGTACATGCCCCCTGATGACACGCTTGAGTGACAGAAAAGTGGACACAAGGGGGAAAACAACGGTGCTTGTAACCGCGGTTACAAGGATTGTTTACTTTACGCAAAGTTCTTTTTAATGCAGTTGTTTGTTGCTTTGGGTTTACACTTTGGGTGGGGATCGCAACTTAATACCAGCGAGATTTTCTAGATAAATATCTCAAGGTGGATGATTAGTAGTAGATGCAGATGGATTTCGGTCTACTTATTTTGGCGTACTGCCCTTGCTTTTGAGTCTCTTCCTTTTTTTGTAGCATAGTTAGCATTGCGGTGCGTTTATAATCCTGTCAATTGCCCGTCAGTAATTTTTTTTACCTCGCATAGCAGTCTTATCATCTTTTGGGAGAGAGACATCACTAGTGAACATCACGAGACCCCGTTTCATATCCTCATCACTGTTTACACGCTTATTTACTTTCTTGCTTTTTACTTTCAGTTGCTATCATTATCATTATCCCTTGTTTTTATCCTTTGTAAACAACAAGACCGGAGAGATTGACAACCTCTCTGAACTTCGTTGGGATCAAAGTTAATTGTGTTGTGTGCAGGTCTGCGTCAGGTGCGCCGCTGGCACCTACTTATCATCGCCGGAGTCCTACTGGTCGATACTCAACCTCGGTATCTTCACCGAGGGAAACTTGCTGCTACGATGCATCTTACCTTCCACTTGGCGTAACCAACGAAGGGCGAGAAGCAAACCTCTCTTGCGTATCAGCGCCCCTCGGCCCAGATCTGCCAGCCACCAGCCGCCACTGTTGGGCTCGGCCCAACTGGGGGTGAGGCCCCTTTTATTTTTATTTTATTTTCAGTCTATTTTTTTTTCTCTAAGTCGTGCAAACTGTGTGATGTAATCCGTTTTGCGATGAGAATAGCGAGTGGTACGTAGCCCATATGGAAATGCGCCAAAAATGAATTTTGTTCACTGTGATGTGCTCTATCATAATGCTTTGGGAGTTAATTGATTTGAGGCCATCTAGATGTTGTTAATAACTGTTGAAGTGGGCACCAGATCGTTAACTGCTGCTACTTTCTCTTAAATTGTTGCTGCTGTTATTTTCTTGCAACTTTGGTTGATGATTGTGTCACATCCATGAGGCCTATGCTATTGATTCTTTCTTGTATGTGTTAAGAATCATGTGCACTTCATTTAGATGCTTTCCCTTTTCATGTTTGCCTGCTGTAGCTATATTAATTTTTGCTCCAAAGTGGTGACTCTGATAACATGTGCTGCTATTTTTATAAAGTTGCTACTTTGATGCCTTATAGTTAGTGATCCATGCTTCATATGCATTAGCTCCAATGTAATTTATTGCTCCTTGCCATGTATACTTTGATTCCATATATTTCCATGCCATGATATCCTTGCTGTTCATATAGTTATTGAGTTCTCAAAGTGCAACCCTGTTGTTTGCTGTCACATGCCCTATTTTTCACTAAGTCCCTAGACCAGTAGTATTTTCTTGCATTTTGCATGGGTTACAATTACTTGTTCCTGATGCTCATATGCATGAAACTTTGTTTACATGCCTTCCTTGTCATGTCTACTATTGATCCACATCATTTTGGTGCATGTTTTCTTTCAGTAGAAAATTGTTTCATTGCTCTAAAGTATGCTCCCTGATGTTAACAGCATGTACCCGTAACTTGTGATGCTTGTATCTTTTTAACCGTAACTCCGTTTGGAGTGTTCTTTATATGTAACTTGATTACAATTTCATGTGCTTTATGTCTATGCTATTGTTTGCTGTTGTTAACCAACCTAAAATATGATTTAGGGAAGAACAGTACCAAATGCAATAATTATCGTGGGGTCCGTAATAGTTGCCATGTATAGGTTTCCCCCCCCCCCAACTTAAAGTGACTAGATTAGATAGTTTATCTGATGCTGCACCTCTTGTCATGATTGTGTGATATGACATGCTTGAGTGAGATGCCATGTTAACAACCTTTTCTCATGTTGTGTATCTAAACAACTTGACCATTGTAAAAGTGCGGTATCGTCGTGTGTGACGAGTACTCCACTTAACCTGTTAGTAACCGATCTCGACAATAGATGAGATACCGTAGTGTGTTGTCTCATGTTACCTTCTTGTTGATGCTTGCTCATGATTGCTTCGTAGTAATAGATGCTTGCTCGTCGATTTCCTTTTCCAGTGTTTCCTTCTTGTGTGCTTCCACGGGTACCTCTCGGAGACGATGCGAGCTTGCGATCGACTACACCTTCGGTTTCGTCTTCTCATCAGGTAAGGAGGAGCATATATCATGCTTATAACTTTCAGCTCACTCGCTCCTAGGTGTAGGATAGAACGATTGCTTGATCCTACCACTTCATATTCATGCCTCTCAAATAAACCCAAACAGCCATGTCCTCCACATCCCAGCAAACCTTGTCCGGCTATGTTACTATTGCTCACTGCTCAGCCACTGCTTAGTATGCATGCTAGGATCCTATCAAATGTTATCCTGTTACTCCTTGGATTGGGCTATCACATTATTATATTGTTGCGGATAATATTATTATTATTATTTTGACTATGTACGACGAAGGATGGAAGGTCTAGGCTATCCCACCCCGACGCGTTGTTCCATTCGAGTCACCTAGGATCCGAGTTTCGGGTATTGGTTCTAAGACTGAGCGTGCCTAACCGCGTGTGGGATACTATCGGGTCCCCTTTTCTTACCTATCTAGCTTCAAACATTTCTAGTGGTGGCCCAAGCTGATTTTACCATTTGCAAACCGTGTGTGTGCGACTTGACCGGCCTCGCAGATTTTCAACAAACCGGGCCAGCGGAATGGTATATCCTGTTGGTCCACCTCAGGGAGCTAGGGGTGCCTGCCCGGGCGAGGGTTAGCCATCCAGACCTCATCCAGAGGGTAGAGACTGAGTCGAGAGCGCGGCCGGCTTTTGAGTTGGATGTCGACTCACCGGGGGCCACCCGGATTTGTGCGTTGTTAGTTAGAGGGACCTGTCGTTTCGGATATCTCAGAACTAAAGCATAAAATGGTTGCCTGTGATGGGTAGCAACTGAGAGAGATGGGCGTGCGTGCGGAGCCTTGTAATGGGCAGTTGGTACACCCTTGTAGGGTTTAATCTTTTCGAGAAGTCGTGTCCACGTTTATGGACGACTTGGGACCTACTCCTTGTTCATAGACAACAACAACTAAGATAATCTTAATAACTTGATCAACGTGTGTGTGCATTGACTGCTTCTTCTTCGTCGGGATGCGAAGGGGAGGAAAAGGATAGGATTGGTGTTATGTTTGCGTAAGTAGCTGATAGCAAGACTTGTTGGAGGCGATTCCTCATTGAATGCCTTGTTCTCATTTTACTCTAAAAATAGACCGTTATCCACTCATATATTGCTAGTGCGACTGCAACCTCACCACTGCCCCCATCTTACCGTGAGAAGTTAGTTACAAGACTTGTTGATATAGCTCACCCCTTCTTTTCTCTTTTACGCACGTTATGCAATCGATCTTGGACTTAAGAGGAGCTCGACGACCCTTCTTGAGACGCCTTCGTGGAGACTCGATGACGACTAGTTAGGCGGATCCCGGCGGAGAGCCTGGACCCGTGTGGTTACGGGAATGAGGTGTTTTACCTTTGCCACTAGGCATTTGATTGTAGTCTGTACTCATACATGCATCTTCCGCTGATGTAATGTATTTAAGGCAACTCTATGCCGATTGTATGAGATGTTGTACCCTTGTAGCTGTAATGTTGTGATATCATGTTGGAAATCCGGGGCATTTTCCATTGTCATATGTCACGGTGGGACCTATATGTGCTTCATCCCTGGATCTAGAACAATACCGCATATCGGGCCTTACAATAATTGTAGTCTTTCTGAAGTTATCACTTTTTTGCAAAGAATTGCTAAAGACCCCCACACTAGCACACTTAACATTGCCTTTACCGAGTGACGAGGGGGTGACCCCACGACTCCTACTAATGGGCCTACCCGGTATCATTGAAGGCCCACGAAGCTATCGCCGGATTCACCTTGGCCCGCTAGATGGCACCGACATTGGGAGTCCTCGACTGACAAGGAAGGTGCAGGGACTTGCCGTACAAGCTAGGGTTAGTTTTCCCGTAATTGTAGATTGATTCCCCGAGACCTTGTCTACTATATAAAGGCCAGGAGGGGGCAACGAAACAGAGGGACATCTCCTATAACCCTAGCCCAGAGCGCATCTGCTTTGGCATCCCCTGTAAACTTCCCCACAATCAATATATCGAGCAGGAAGCGTATCCTCCTGTTTGCCGACGAGCTTATCGTCCAACCTGTGTCTTCTCCAACTAGCCCAGGGTCCCTGACCATGGGACTTGTCGGGGCTATCCTCGACAATTGGCGCCGACCGTGGGGACCACACAGGTTGGAATTACGATCTCGGCGGTTCCATCTTCAGCAAATCTCAACTCAAGGGCAAGAGCCAGGCCCAACTCACTCGAAGGATTCAATGTCACGGCAGACATCCTCGCCGTCCCAGCAATCTCGATCGAGTCGCAACCATATCATACCCAGTACAGTGGAGGCAACCAAACATGGCGTCAGCAACGAAAGAACCGACGATCCAGAAGAGCCGCAAGGAACCCCTACGCAGGAGTCCCACTCGAGGAAACGCAATGCACAGCAGGAGACCCGCAGGTCTTTCGACGGCCCACCACCACCCGGGCACCCGCCGAGCATAACGATGATGGCTACGAGCCTGACAACAGCAACCGAGAATATCGCCACCAAAGGAGGAATCGACGACCCAGGAGGCACGCCAGGGAGATCTGCAACGAGGACAAACCCCGCAAGCCGCACGACGCAGTCGAGGAGCCAAGGGCCGACCGACGCACCGCCACGCGGGCACTCAACGACAGCAAAGACAGCGACTCGGAGACACCGGTCGGCGAATACTATGACCCGGAGCGAAGACCGGACGAATTCGCCAACCTCATCAAGCATCAGGACACAATTCGAGGAATCGAAACAGACCCTCGATTCTACGAACACCCGGAGGACCACGACCATGTCTTCCCAATCTCAAGGAGGAAGAGACACAACGGATCAAGCAAACTCACGGTCAGAGAACAGCTTGCAGGACCCTGCACAATTCACAATTTTGAAGATGAATGGGGGCGCATCAGATCCAACCACACCCTAGGAGAATGTCGCCTGTTCAACGAGCTGGCCGACGACCTCAGGAACGGAAAACGCAAAGGAGTCAAGCGCGCTCGAGAGCTCGAGCAATCGCCACCACCAAGCCCCGAGGGGCACCGCAGCCCGCCGCATGGGCAGGTGCTCATGATACAGGAAAGCAGGATGCCACAAGCGCGGCGTGACGCCTACACCCTGCAGGCTACAGCAACCGAGAACATGAAACCAGTGGAAACCTACCAACTGCACGACGCGGAGACCATCATCACGTTCTCGCAGGATGACCACCCGCCATCCATACCAAGACCAGGACACGCGCCCCTCGTGCTCGACGCACAAATCGGAGGATATGACATGGATAGGGTTTTCATGGACGGAGGCAGCAGCATGAACATCATCTTCGCAAGCACCCTACATAAAATGCTGACCCCTCGGTCGGTATGGAAGAAGTCAAGCACCGTACTAAACGGCGTAGTACCTGGAGAAGCAGCAACATCACTCGGATCAATCAAGCTTGAAGTTGTCTTTGGCAACCGACGCAATTTCGCCAAGCACGTCCTCGAGTTCGAGGTGCTCGACTGGCCATCTCAATACCACGCCATATTGGGACGACCAGCATTCGCGCAGTTCATGGAAGTACCACACTACGCCTATCTAAAGCTCAAGATGCCAGGCTCAGCAGGAGTCCTCACGGTCAACGGAAGCTTCATCAAGTCAGACCAATGCTATCGCAATTTCCACAAAATCTCCGACACACTAGGGTCGGAACAAGAACTGAGAGAAATGGCCATGGTCGTCGACAAGAAACTCTTCCCACTGACAAGCCGCAGCGAGTCAAAGGAGTATGGTCCTATCTTCAGCATCGACAGCGATACAGTCACGCACCAAGTACACCCGACGGACCCAGGCAAAACAATCCGCGTGTATGCCCACCTGCCAGAGGAACAAGCGACTGATCTAGTGGCTCTCCTTCGAGACGAGTGGAAGATATTCGCCTGGTGCCCTGCCGACATGCCTGGCATACCACGCGAATTCGCAGAACACGCTCTAAACGTCAAACCAAACACGAAACCAGTGAAGCAAGCTCTGAGAGGATTCTCAGAGCCCAAGCGTAGGGCAATCGGAGAAGAAGTCAACCGATTGCTCGACGCCCAGTTCATCCGAGAAACCAAGAAGGCCACTTGGATAGCAAACCCAGTGCTCGTACCTAAGAAAGACACGGACGTACTGCGCATGTGCGTTGACTACGGGCCAGTGAACAAGCATTTCCCGAAAGACCACTTTCCCCTGCCAAGGATCGACCAAATAATCGATTCGACAGCGGGATGCGATCTGCTTTCCTTTCTGGACGCATATTCAGGATACAACCAGATCAGGATGAAAGAAGAAGACGAAGAGCACACCTCATTCATCACACCTTACGGTGTATTCTGTTACAAAACCATGCCCTTCGGGCTGAAGAACGCAGGTGCCACATACCAGAGGATGATGCAAGCTTGCCTAAAGGAGAAAATCGGGAGGAACGTACAGGTGTACGTAGACGACATCGTCATCAAGACCTACAAAGCAGACACGCTACTCGACGACTTGCGCGAAACCTTCGCAGCACTCAACAAATACAGGATCAAGCTGAATCCAAAGAAGTGCGCCTTCGGCGTACCGTCCGAGAAACTGCTCGGCTACATGGTCTCCGCCCGAGGAATCGAAGAAAACCCCGAGAAGGTCCAAGCCATTGCCAAGATGCAAGAGCCGACTGACATAAAAGGAGTACAGCAGCTAACTGGAAGGCTCGCAGCACTAAGCCGTTTCATCAGCCGGCTAGGGGAACGCACGCTGCCTTTCTACCAACTGCTAAGGAAAATAGAAAAATTCGAGTGGACAGAGGAAGCCCGCCAAGCGTTCGCGGACCTCAAAAAGACGCTCTCAACTCCACCAGTCCTAGCGGTACCCAGGGACAAAGAGAAACTCTACCTCTACATAGCAGCACGCAGCAGCGTAGTAAGCACGGCATTCGTCGTCGAACGCACGGAAGAAGGCAAGGTCCAAAGCATACAGAGGCCAATCTACTACCTCAACATGCTACTGAACAAGTCCCAGCAACGATATCCACACTACCAGAAGCTACTGCTGGCCGTCATCATGACTGCACGGAAGGTGTCACACTACTTCGACGAGCACCCGATCACCATAGTAAGCAGCGCCCCACTCGCGGACATCCTCAACAACCCAGGAGAAAGTGGACGAGTCGCCGAGTGGAACATAGAGCTCAGCCCGCGAGATCTACAGTTCAAGCACCCAACAGCAATCAAAGCCCAAGTACTCCCAGACTTCCTGGTCGAGTGGGCAGAAGTACAAACACCAGGACCCCCGGATCTGTCGAATTCATGGTCAATGTTCTTCGACGGATCGAAAAGACAACAAGGAGCAGGAGCAGGAGTCGTCCTAATCTCCCCCAAAGGAACGAAGCTGAAGTACATCCTCCAGATAAATTTCAGCCACGCATCCAACAACGAAGCAGAGTACGAAGCGCTCCTCCATGGCATGCGCATGTCCAAAACATGCGGAGCCACCCGCCTCATCATCTACGGGGACTCCAATCTCGTCGTCCAACAGGCGATGAGAAATTGCGATGCCCTAGCCGACAACATGGCAGCGTATCAGAAACTCTACAACGAGCTCGAAGGGAGTTTCGACGGTTGCGAACTCAACTACATCACCAGGGCCAACAACACGGAGGCGGACGAGTTCGCAAACATCGGATCGACCCGAGGACCAATACCACCCAGAGTTTTCCTGGAAAGCATCAGCCAAAGGTCCATCAAAACACCGGCGGTGGCACTCGAGACAGCCGAGAACGAAGAGGACGCAACAGACCCAGCGCAAGTAGCATCAGCAAGCCCGTCAGAAGGCACCGGCACACCCGACGGCACAGCAGCAGACGAGCTCGACGGACCAGCCTGGGCAAAACCATTACTTCGGTTCATAATCGAGGGAACGCTACCGCAAGATGTGGCCGAAACACGGTGCATCAGCAGACGCTCCAAAGCGTTCACGGTGATCAACAGACAGTTGTACAAACGCAGCATTGCGCAAATACTCCAAAAGTGCATCGACGAGGAAGACGGCAAAGCCCTACTCCTCGAAATCCACGAGGGCACATGCGGGAACCACGCAAGCAGTCGAGTACTCGTGTCCAAGGCATTCTGAGCGGGATTCTACTGGCCCACAGCTATGAAAAACGCAGAGGACATAGTGCGGCGTTGCGTCTCCTGCCAAAAATTCGCTAACAGGCCGCACGCCCCGGCCTCAGAGCTCAAGACCATACCGTTATCCTGGCCATTCTCCACCTGGGGACTCGACATGGTCGGCCCACTCAGGAAATCATCAAAAGGAGGAAGGACACACCTACTGGTCGCAGTCGACAAGTTCACCAAGTGGATCGAAGCAGTGCCAATCACCAGTTCCATCGCCCTCACGGCCGTGAACTTCATCAAGTCAATAATCTTCAGATTCGGAGTGCCACACAACATCATCACAGACAATGGCACAAATTTCACAGCTGCCGAATTCCAGAACTTCTGCGAAGAGCTAGGCATTAAAATAAACTACGCATCAGTCGCGCACCCGCAATCCAACGGCCAGGTGGAGAAAGAAAACGGACTCGTATGCGGAGGACTCAAGAAGCGGCTCCTCGCACCACTCGAGCAGGCCATCGGAAACTGGGTAGAAGAGCTCCCCGCAGTACTTTGGAGCCTACGGACCACGCCAAATACTGCGACCCAATTTACACCGTTCTTCATGGTTTACGGGGCCGAAGCAGTACTACCACATGACCTCAAGTTCGGAGCACCTCGGGTCACGGGGTACGAAGAAGAGGAAGCAGAAGAAGCACTCCAAGACGACAAAGACACAGTCGACGAAGCAAGAGACACAGCCCTGTCAAAGTCAGATGGATACCAGGACAAGCTGCGCACCTACCAAAGTAGTCGCCTTCGAACCAGAACCTTCAACAAAGGGGACCTGGTACTACGACTGATACAAGAGAAGGTCCACAAATTAGCCCCCCAATGGGAAGGCCCATTCATAATATTAGAAGTCATCGGAGGCGGCGCTTACAGGCTGAAGAACCCAAAGACGGACGAAGATGTGGGCAATCCATGGAATGTCGCAAACCTGTGACTGTTCTACCCTTAACATCAATCGGTTGGACATGACCGGCAACTCATGTAACCATTCGACCCGCAAATAAAGCATATGTTGCCCAAACATTACCAGCTTTCAAAGCACTCGGGGGCTTAAGAAAAATCCCCCCGAGCCCTACTATCGCCTACGCGATCTTACACCAAAAAGCACTCGGGGGCTTAAGAAAAATCCCCCCGAGCCCTGCTATCGCCTACGCGGTCTTACACCAAAAAGCACTCGGGGGCTTAAGAAAAATCCCCCCGAGCCCTGCTATCGCCTACACGATCTTGCATCAAAAAGCACTCGGGGGCTTAAGAAAAATCCCCCCGAGCCCTGCTATCGCCTACGTGATCTTACACCAAAAAGCACTCGGGGGCTTAAGAAAAATCCCCCCGAGCCCTGCTATCGCCTACGCGATCTTACACCAAAAAGCACTCGAGGGCTTAAGAAAAATCCCCCCGAGCCCTGCTATCGCCTACGCGATCTTACACCAAAAAGCACTCGGGGGCTTAAGAAAAATCCCCCCGAGCCCTGCTATCGCCTACGCGATCTTACACCAAAAAGCACTCGGGGGCTTAAGAAAGATCCCCCCGAGCCCTGCTATCGCCTACGCGATCTTACATCAAAAAGCACTCGGGGGCTTAAGAAAGATCCCCCCGAGCCCTGCTATCGCCTGCGCGATCTTGCATCAAAAAGCACTCGGGGCTTAAGAGCAAAATCCCCACGAGAGATGCTATCCCCTAAAACTCGGGGACTCGAGCACAAGAACTCCCCCCAGAGGACGCTATCTTCACCCACACGACCTCTACATCCGAGCACGCGGGAGCCCGAGGACCATCACCTCCCGAAGGACCGTTCGCGCAGTCTGAAGCTTAAAAAATAAAACGCTCAAGAAAAAACACCCGGCCAACCCCATCTGCCGAAAGCAAGGCTCGAAAAACATGGCAACAATCAGATAGAGCACCAAGTACTCTGAAGAAAAACTTTGGAGGAAGCACAGGACACAAGACTCATTTATTCTTCACCCGATCGCCAACGATCACCTAAAGACTCGGGGGCTACTCCCATCGGGAGCGCTGTCGCGCACCCGATAAAAGGACAGAAATCAACGGAAGAACGACAAGGGAAACAAATCTAAAGGCTACGCTTGACTCTGCAATTCAAACGTAGCCTCGGAGGTACTCCCATTGGGAGCGCTGTCGCGCACCCGATAGAACCCACATTGCAAAGTTCGGGCGAACTCGAACACAGCTCTCGATCGCCAAGGACTCGAACACAGCTTCAGATCAGGACTCGAACACAGTTCTCGGCCGAGCAAAAGCCCAAAGATAAAATTATGTTGCAAAAGACTCAAGCACAGTTTACATCACAGGAGTCATTTTCAATACAAAAGGACTCAACTACATTTGGATAGAAGGCAGCTCCTGTTACAAGAGGGAATCACCCAAGGAATTATGACTTCTACATATGTGCCCATGAGGGGTAACCGACTCTAGTACAAGAGCATCATCAAGGAGGAGTCGAAGCAGCAGGCTCATGATGTCAATGACATAACAAAAGGTGAAACTCGACTTATTTGCGGAGCCATTGAAGGCGACGCTCCACCAGCTTCTTCTCCAGCTCCTATAGCTTCTCCTCCAGCTCCGCCCAAGCTGTCGGCGAATATGACGCCGCTGCCTCCAGTTCTACAAGGTCGCCTGCCGCGCTCGTTTAACCGGTGGTTTGACATCGAGGTCTTCTTCAGAGCCAGAGGGGGAAGTGGTTGAAGACGGCTCACCACCAGCACCAGAAGAGTCCCTGGAGGACGAAGCAGTCGAAGACACAGGCGAAGGACCCACCGACCTTGCGGAAACGTCGCTGCTTGACTCCTGAGCTCGCGGGTCCATGCTGTTGCCGCTCGGATCAAAAGCACGGACGGCAACAGTGCTCTCACCATCAAACCGACAGCAAAGAACATCGCCATCGCGAAGACCCAAACAGCAAGAAAACGAACTCCAACCAGAGCCAAGAAAGACCAAGCGGGAACGGTCAAACTCCAAATCGACATAGGAGGGAGCTTGATCGCTCCCCTGATGATGCAGAAGCAAGCCATCCAAACCAAGATCGGCCACAACGGCAGAAAAAGAAGGGGGAAGAAGAACGCGAGGGGCATTAAGGCCACGAACGCGCAATAAGAAATCATGCCGCCAAAAGCCCTCCGCAACAGACGAAGACGGTGGTAGCGGAGTGCCATGTCGACCACCACGTCCAGAACGAGGAGCACGCCCACCTCTACCACGACGGACGCGACCACGGCCGGAGCCTCGCTTTGGAGCCATGGAAGTTAGAAAAAGGGAAATAGAAGAGAAGACAGATGGAGGAAAGCAAACCAGGACGAAGCCAATTTATAGTGCAAGGAAGCCCCGACGCGGCAAAGCCAAGCGATACCCGCACTTAAAGCTATGCCGACGCTCCAGAATCCGAGGCCAAAGATTCTCGCCCACGGGATGCGCTGTTCATACTACCATCAAATCACGCGCGTTGGAAACGCGCGCCTCGGGAACTTAACCGGCGCTGCTCGCACACCACTGAGCTCGTTATCATGACAGGTCAAGATGAAAAGACGGTTCACTGCCAAGCATCTATGACAATAACCACACAGCGACGTGGTTATCCTGACAGGAAAAAAAGCAGAAGACCAACCAACGTCTCGTCACAAGTAAAGCCTATCAGGAGCGCCACCGAAACCCAGAAATTTTATCAGATTTTTTTCCCCTCAAAGAAAAAACTTCTCACTCCCATCGGGAGGAGCCCATCCCGAGAGTCCCCAAGTGCTCACTCATCTGAAGCTCAACCAGGCGCTCGAGTGATCACTCGCACGCACTAGAGTTACAGGTGCTCCCTCACCTGTGGACCCACAAGGTACTCGAGTAACCACTCGCACCCTTGAGAGTCTCGGGTGCTCCCTCACCCCTGAAAGAAACTCAAACAACTTTCGAGTAATTACTCGCAGAAGGATTCCTCGCCTGAGCACTTGAAGCAAGCTCCGCGAGTGAGATGAGTGAACAGCTCACTTGATGATTTGTTCCAAGTGGGTGAAATGCTATAAGGCTCCGCGCCTCAAAAACACACCTATTCCTGGAACCACGACACACTGTGCCCAAATGCCACGCAAGACTAGCGTGTAGGTAAGACCCCGCTGCGAAGTTCGGCCGGGCTGGGACTTGCCGAAGAGCGATTTCACACCCAACCTTTCCATGCGCTGCGCATGAAGTATAAAGCCGGGCGGACGCGCCTTAGGCTACACAACCAGCTGGCGGCAAATGAACACTGTAAGACCTGAAGCGGACGAACTTTTGCTATGCTCCAGTATCCCAAGCTCATGTCGAGGGACATGGGTTTGATTGGGCCATCGTGGTATTTGCCACTAGCGCAATTCACCAAGGATCGATCCGTCGACTCCTTGGGCCCTTTCTGCTTAACATCCCTCGAAACAGGTTTTGTCATGACCACCATGCTGCCAGCGACCGCGGGTACACCGCGCATACAAGCCACGGACGTATGAAGACGAACTCGAGTCCCCCAAGCACTCGGGGGCTACTGACGAGGGGGTGACCCCACGACTCCTACTAATGGGCCTACCCGGTATCATTGAAGGCCCACGGAGCTATCGCCGGATTCACCTTGGCCCGCTAGATGGCACCGACATTGGGAGTCCTCGACTGACAAGGAAGGTGCAGGGACTTGCCGTACAAGCTAGGGTTAGTTTTCCCGTAATTGTAGATTGATTCCCCGAGACCTGGTCTACTATATAAAGGCCAGGAGGGGGCAACGAAACAGAGGGACATCGCCTGTAACCCTAGCCCAGAGCGCATCTGCTTTGGCATCCCCTGTAAACTTCCCCACAATCAATATATCGAGCAGGAAGTGTATCCTCCTGTTTGCCGACGAGCTTATCGTCCAACCTGTGTCTTCTCCAACTAGCCCAGGGTCCCTGACCATGGGACTTGCCGGGGCCTATCCTCGACACCGAGCATATTACCAATGCTCTTATCAAAGCTAGGTAGGAGAAGCTTATACTTGATACTTCCATCCCTAGGAAGCTAGAAGATGTTTGGGATCCCATAGTCAAAATTAAATTGAATAATTTCTCTTGCTTTGCTTTATGTGATGTTGGAGCTAGTGCCTCTGTTATGCCCAAAAGAATGTATGATATGCTTAATTTGAAAACTTTTGATACATGTTCTTTTGGTGTTCGTCTCATTGATTCTTCCGTAAATAAACCTTTAGGGAGGATTGATGATGTTCTTATTATTGTCAATGATAATTATGTTCCCGCTGATTTTCTTGTTATGGATATGTAGTGTGATCCCTCATGTCCAATTATTTTGGGACGTCCTTTTCTCCGCACCGTTGGTGCTATCATTGACATGAAAGAAGGGACCATTAGATTCCAATTCCCCCTGAAAAAGGGAATGGAACACTTCCCTAGAAATAAAATTAAGTTACCTTTTGAGTCCGTTACACGGGCAAGCTATTCTTTTGATATTGACAATACTTGATCTTCTTTGTATCATGCCTAGCTAAAAGGCATAAAAGAAAGCGCTTGTTCGGAGGCAACCCAAGATGTTTTTACTTTCGGTTTTAGTGGTCTTGATGCTTGTTACTACTGTAGCAACATCATTGTATCTTTATTTTCAAGCCTTGTGCCAAGTTTTAGCCTCTGATTGAAAGAAAGTTCAAAAGTTGTGACATGCTGTCCAGAAACAGATTATGTTCCCTTGACGGAAAAATTGGACATAAATCACTAGATCATGTTTTTTATCTGAATGTTTTTGACAACATGCTCTATACAATTAGCTTTCGTGTGTATGTTCTGAGTTTTTTTATTTGAGTTGCAGAAGTACCCCGAAAAAATTATTTGCTACCTGCTGGTCTGTTTTTCACAGATTCTGCCATGTTTTGCGTTTTCATCGTTTTGCAAACCTTAAGCTTGCTTTTTCTTTGCAAAAACTTTTTGGAAATCTTGAGAAACAGTGGCTCTTCAAGAATATTTTTATTTCCAGTAGAGTAAAATTATTTTATCATGGGTCCTAACCACTCTAATCAGCTTATGATGAGTTTCGTATGAAGGGAGTTTTCAAGTATGTGAAGGAAGATGATGAAAGAAGATTAAGGGGTGTCAAGCGCTCAAGCTTGGGGATGCCCCCATGAACCCCCAAGAAATATCCAAGGAGAATCAGGAATCTAAGCTTGGGAATTCCCTCGTGCATCCCCTTCTCCATCAACAATCATCATTTCGTCCTTCTCCATACTATATTTGTGTCGCTTCATGTGTTATGTGCTAAACTTGGAGCGTCTTGCTCTTTATTTTTTAGTTTTTTTTATTTTTTCTTGCGGGTCATTACAAGTTGGATCCTAGCCTTCATTGTTTGTGAGAGAAACACGCTCCACTCCACCGTAGAACACAACATAGGCTTGCATGCTTATCTTTCTTTTTGTGTGTGTTCTTTATCTTTTCATAGTTGTTGTCATGCTTAGCTCTTAGTTTTCATGATTATATTGTCAAGAGCTTTTTTTTAGGATTTTTCTAGTAACACTCTTGAGTTTTCAAGCTTATCTTGTTTAGAGAGTGGTCTTGTTGCACAGAGTTGTGTGTCTTGCATGAGTAGGTAATTAAGGTTGCTATTACAAGTGTAGTAGTAACATGCAATAGTTTTGAGGTATTGATTTGAGTAATGTTTGGACATTAGGGTGCCAAGAGCTTGAGCCTATTAGTGATAGGTGTCGTATTTTGGGCAATCCGTGCTTATTTTCAAAATCTACAAAAATTAGTTGAGAATCTAGCTACTAGATGGATCGCTATCCTCTGGAGGGGTTGGAATATATAGACTACCCTCACGTACCATGGGTCGAGGATGCACAAGGATAACCAAACCTCCATACACTCCTCCTCGGGGTACTCATATCTTTGTGAACCTCCCGATTAGATATAGAGTTACCGATAATAAGTGCATGAGTTCTTCGGACTAATGAGAATATTCGATTGTTGGCACTTTTACCTTCCAATATTTTGCTAGCCTCTTTGGTACCATGCATTTCCCTTTTTCATCTTGAGAGTTGGTGCATACTTCGCCGGTGCATCCAAACCCTTGGCATGATACGCTCTGTCATCATAAACCTCCTTATATGATCCTCAAAACAGCCACCATACCTACCGGTGCATCCAAACCCTTGGCATGATACGCTCTGTCATCATAAACCTCCTTATATCATCCTCAAAACAGCCACCATACCTACCTATCAAGGCATTTCCATAGCCTTTCTGAGATATATTGCCATGCAACATCCACCATCTCATGACTTGATCTTCATATCATACATGCTTTTTCTTGATCGAGGAGCCGCATGCTAGTTGGGCATTGCCCTTATTACTGCTACATGACGCGCTAGTATCATTGCATATCCTACTACACTGGCAGAGGCATACATTTGCATACATCATGATAGTTTTCATTCTTCTTTATGTTGAGTATTTCTTATAAAGTGTGAAGGTCTTCTTTATAATCTTGTAAAATATAGAGTGTTGCCCTTAACTGAGGAAAAGATCCCAAAGAGGAAAAATTAAAGATAAATAGAAAGAGCCAAAGATACCACAAAAATAAAGAAAAATAGAAAAAAGAGAAAAATAAATAAAGAGAGAGAAGGGGGCAACACTACTATTCCTTTTGAAATATCCACACTCGTGCTCCATTGTCATATTTGTACTCCATAGATATTATCA
Source organism: Bromus sterilis (assembly GCA_950022295.1). NCBI lineage: Eukaryota > Viridiplantae > Streptophyta > Magnoliopsida > Poales > Poaceae > Bromus > Bromus sterilis. The sequence goes on along the minus strand of OX465596.1, from coordinate 147,138,238 downwards.
TTCATGCATAACTATGTGGGGAACCTTATACTATAGAACTTGGCTTGCATATTCCAAGGATGAGCCTCCTCAAATGAGCTCTAGGTCTTCATGAGCAAGCAAGTTGGATGCACCCCCACTAGTTCCATTGGAGAGCTTACCTTAGCTCATATGTGAATCCGTTGCATGGAAATCCCTACTCCTCACATCATATCTATCATTTGGCTTTCTCTCACCTATGATTGTCCTCATTTATGTGAGCCTTTCACACCCATTTTGTCTTCCTTCCCCATCATTTCTCTCGTTTCCATCCTAAGGGCCAACGTATCTTCCTTGCGCTCATCCATTGCATGAGTGCTCAAAGTCGAAAGGGAGAGGATTATTTTTACTTGTACCTAACTAGTGGTCTAGGGATGAGTCAAAATAAGATCCCGAAGGAGACTAAGTGTAAAACTTTAGTAGATTGAGTTCTCAATTAAAACTATATTTTTTTATTCTCTAATCCCATCTCCCATTGCTTGCACGAAAAAACCATTTGGAGACATTCGAGTCACAGACAGCGAGAGATCTTTCACCTTTATGTTCATGCTTTGATAGTATCAATACTAAGACTCTTGCTTATTATTATCTTGACTTTAATTGCACATCTTACTTGCTTTACTTTGAAATTCTTATATGTGTGTTATCATGTCACCACAGAAATTATATGTGTTATCCTTTACCTACTCGAGGACGAGCAGGAATTAAGCTTGGGGATGTTGATACGTCCCAAACGCATCTATAATTTCTCCTGTTCCATGCACTTTTATGTGACATTGCTACATTTTTTTCTACACTTTTATATAATTTTACACATATTTGGACTAAACTACTAACTTAGTGCACCCAATGCCTGTTTATGTATGCTGATGTCTGTAAGTTGCAGGTATTTTACCCCAATTTTCAGTGCTCCAAAAATTCTAGAAAAATAAGAATAAAAATCAGCGAGACAGAAGCTTCCGGGACCCCCAAAGGAGAGCCGGAGGGGGCCCAACCCCCCTCCCAGGTGGTGCGGCCCACCTCCTGGCCGCGCCACCAGAGCGCCTGGGAGGTGGGGACACCTCCTGGTGCCCCCCTTCGGTCTATATTACACCCTCGTCCGGAAAACACTCGAGGATAAGCCCGCATCGTGAATTACCTCTATGTCCTCCGCCGCCGCGTTTCCAAGATCGGGTGCACCAGAAGACCTCTTCCCGGCACCCTGCCGGAGGGAGGATTGACCTCCGGGAGCTTCTCCACCACCATGGAAGCTTCCCGGATGTGCCGTGAGTAGTCCCCCTTGGACCATGGGTCCATGACCAGTAGCTATGTGATGTCTTATCTCCAATCTTGTTCTTCAATTCTTAGTCCTTTTGAGCTGCCCTACATGATCAAGGCACATATGTAAATTTCCTGCTGTTGCTATGTTGTGTTTGTTGGGATCCGATGGATTATGAGATTATGTTCAGATTGTGATGAGTTATATATTTGGTTTACCTTTTATATTTTCTTCTTCAGTAATTCTTGCATGTTCTCCATTTCTTATTATTGCTTTGGCCAAGTAGTAGATATTAACTCCAAGAGGGAGTGTTATGCATGATTGTGGGTTCATGCCCCCCGATTAGCTTGAGTGACAGAAACATGAGACTAGGGGATGTGTTGTTGCCACTAGGGAGAAAACAACGGTGCTTGTAACCGCGATTGCAAGGATTGTTTACCTTATGCATAGATTGTTAATGCAATTGTCTGTTGCTTTGAGTTTACACTTTGGGTGGGGCTCGCAACTTAATACTAGCGAGATGTTCTGGATAGATATCTCAAGGTGGATGATTAGTGAGTAGATGCAAATGGATTTTGGTCTACTTGTCTTGGCGTACTGCCCATACTTTTGAGCCTCTAACTTTCCAGTAGCATAATTAGCATTGCGGTGTGTAACACCTCAGGTGTCACGCAACAGTAATCACTTGTATTGGAAAAATAATCACTTTTTATTAAGGCCAAGTCACTGTGGTTAGGCATGTGATGATCACCCTGAAGGAAATATGCCCGAGAGGCAATAATAAAGTGGTTATTATCTTATTCCATGTTTATGATAAATGTTTATTTTCATGCTATAATTGTGTTAACCGGAAACGTTAATACGTGTGTGTTTAATAAACAGAGAAAAGGTTCCTAGTAATGTCTCTCTTTATACTAGCTTGTTGATTAACGGATGATCAAGGTTTCCTGATCATTGACATTGGATGTCGTTAATAACAAGGTCATATCATTGGAGAATGATGTGATGAACATACACCCACAGTAGTTATAGCAATACGATCATGTCATCAAAGTTTCTATTGCTGTATCAAACTTTCACGAAGTAACCCTAATCCTTAGACCATGAGATCACGTCAATCACTGACACCGGAAGAGTACTTTGATTCCATCAAACGTCACACCGTAACAGGGTGATTATAAAGGTGTCGTTGGGTACTTGGAAAGTGTTAGTTGAGGCTCTTGGATCAAGAGTGGGATTTGTCCATCCAGATGACGGAGAGATATACTCTGGGCCCTCTCGGTGATATCACATTGACATCGCTTGCAAGCACGTGACTGGCTCACGAGGATGTTATATCACGGAACGAGTAAAGAGTACTTGTCGGTAACGAGATCGAACTAGGTATGGATGATACCAAATGATCGGATCTCGGACAAGTAAAATATCGCGAGACAAAAGGAATTGGTTACGGAGTAATGGTTCACACGATCACTAGTTCATCGTTGAGTAAGTGGGAGTCATCATGGATCTCCAGATCCCTCTGATGATTATTGATCGGAGAAGAGTCTCTGTCATGTCCATTTTATTCACGAACCGTAGGGTGACACACTTAAGGATTCGTTGACGCGTTTGAGTGGATACGGAACGCCGGAGAATATACTGGACAGCACATGGACCGTTTTTGATAAAACTGCTGGAATAGTTTCGGTATATCAAAATAGTGCAAGGGGATAATTGTTAATGTGTTCATTGAATGAAGTGTTCATCAATGAAGTACTCATTGAATGAAGTGTTCATTAATTTGAGTGACATTAAACAAGATAATTAAAAGTGTTTTAATGTGATAAAACTCTTGGAATTTTGAGTGGAGATTTATGGAAATTATGGGAATAATGTGTGACCCTTTGTTTTTGTGAGTGGAGAGTCCACCCACATGATGAGGGGAGAGGTGGGGGCACCTCTTGGGGCGTGCTACCCCTTGGGGGCTGCCTCCCCCTCCTCCTATATATAGATGGGTGGAGGTCCTCACACAACTCACTCATTCCTCCATCTCTCATATGCCCTTTGGTTGGCATCTTCCTCCCCTTGCTAGCTGATCCAGTTTCACGAGTACGGTGCTTAGGCAAAGCCCTGCTCAAGATCTTCTCTACCACCACCACCACTATGTTGTAGTGCTGCTGGAGTTCCCGAGGATCCACTACTTCCGCTGCCCAACTGGAGCAAGGGGCGGAGGTCGTCACTGATCTGTACGTGTGACCGACTACGGAGACGCTGCCCGTTCGTGGCGTCAAGTCTTCATCACGACCTTGAGGTTGGCGAGTGTTCGACTACATCACCCACGAGAATAGTTCTCGTTAAAGCTTTTGGTCTTCGAGGGTGAGTCCTTCTCAAACCGTTACAAGTGATCTTCTAGATGTGATCTTGGCTGTTACAACCGTAGGAAAATTTTTGTTTTCTATGCAACGAACCCTTCAGTGGTATCAGAGCCTCGTCTATGCGTAGATGCTTTGTACGGTTAGAACACATAGAGATGTGGGCGTTGATCCTCTAGTTGTTACCCTCTTTTGTGCACTTGTTCATATTGCGGCAATGTTGGATTGAAGCGGCCCTAAGCGCAGATTGCGTGTCACGCTTGACATACGGCTTGTACCGTATAAAGTGGCTTTGGGGGTGTCAGTTTCTCTAACATTAGTGATATGGCATTTGCAACGGAGGGCCCTGGAAAGGGATGAAAAGAAACAACTAGCGAATCAACGTTGTGGTTCTTGTCCGTAGGTAAGATCGGTTCTTTCCTAGGAAGCCCAAAACCACGTAAAAATTTGCAAAGATAATTTAGAAGCGTCTAACTTGTTTTTGCAGGGCATGTGATGTGATATGGTCATTGTTACAAAATTGTTGTATGAAATGAGATTTATTGTAAACAACCGGCAGGAGCCATATGGTTGTGTTTTTCCTTTTTAAGGCCTGCGTGCTGTAGATATATCCATGAGATATATTGTAATGGAGAAGGACGACCATGGTGGTGGCGCCATGGACCTTGGTGCCGCGCAGGTGGCATGATGGAGATCATACCAAGACGCACAAAGATGGAGATCTATTGCGAGAAGGACCATATCATATCACATTATCCATGCATGGGATGTTTATCCTTTTATGCATCTTATTTTGCTTAGTTACGATCATGATCGCTGCGGTAGCATTATAAGATGATCCCTCTCACTTAATATCAAGGATCATTATATGTTCTTCCTTAGTATGCACCGTTAAGAAAGTTCGTCGTTTCGAGACACCACGTGATGATCGGGTGTGATAGACTCTACGTTCGCATACAACGGGTGTTTTCAAGCCTAGCATGTACAGACATGGCCTTGAAACACATGCAAATACTAAGGTTCTACTTGGCGAGCCTAGCATGTACAGACATGGCCTCGGAACATGGACCGAAAGGTTAAGCACGAGTCATATGGATGTTATGATGAACCATATTGAGATGCTCGCCATTGCAGCTACACCGCCTCACGTGATGATCGGTCGTGGTGTAGTGAATTTGGTTCGTGTAATCACCAAAGACGACTCGAGGGATGTTGTTTTTGAGTGGGAGTTAGATGAACTCATTTTATCATGAACTAAATCAAAGTGAATTTGCATAGTTCGTTGTAGTCATTGGCATTTGTTTACTACCTTTGCGCTTAGCTATAATTGAGATAATAGAACTATAGAATTCTGGATATTTAACTTTACGGACTGGTACCGTATTGTTTGAGTGTCAATCTAAAGTTTAAAGTCTTATTGCAAACTTTAGCAAACCTTGCTTACTCCATGAAATTTAATAATTAGTATTAAATCGAGAGTATCGACTCCAGTGTTAGTGTCTAAGTATCACACTTGCCTCCATGATCCTTGATATTCAAATGTTGTTTGTTATTATCAAGGTTATCTAGGAGCTGAAAGGATTGTTTCAGAAACTATCATGTGTGGAAGATATAGCGATATCTGAAACAATGTTTAGTTGCAATGTGATAGAGTAAAATTTAGTGAGAAACATGTTCTCATATTGTATGAGAATTTGTGAAGGTTGGAGACACTATGTGTCCTAATCTCCCAAAAAGGTTTTGGGAACTAATATTGTAATCACAATTTGTCCCTATGGGCTATGGTAGTCTTGTCATGAAAGTTGTCATGATAGGATGAATGGAAGATGTAGGTAAAATGTTTACTACACTATAAGATTACTAAAGAATGGAATTTGGAAGAACACCAAACATTTGATGACGGTGATCTACATCAAAGTGAGAATCAAAGGGTGTTAGTATTTGACTAACACACTTTGGATTATGTGTCATTTGAATGGTGCCACAAGTGATGTTGATAAATTCTTCTAAAAAGGAAAGGAATTGCTGAAAGAGGATCTGAAAAATATTTTGGCGGAAAAGAAAAAGGAAAAGACTGGAAATGTCCAGCTCGGGTATATAGATGATATACATGTTATGGGTATATTCATTGCTTGTTAAACAGTGTGATTCTTGAGTATTGGATACTGATTGGTTGGTATGAAGTGTCATACAGAACAACGCAATACAAGAGTTGCAATGGCCTGAGTAACTAGCAAATGAATATGGGATGATTCTCATCAAAAACAAAATAAAGTGTTATTGTGTTTATCGTTGGAATTAAACCTAGCCTTCAAGATTTATTTCAATAATTGTTATTCTGTTCTGGTGTTATACGAACAATAGTTGTTCAAATTATCACCATATTCATAGAAGATGGATGAACTCTATAAATCTTGTTGGAGAAATCACATCCATAATAACTGATGCTAAACATGTCGCAAAACAAATGATTAGAAGATCACTTATGAGTGACACCACCGTTTGAATCATATTGGAAAGAAACACATGAAGAAACTCCATGATGGTGGATTTTTGGAGTCTTTTGATTTTGAATCAACTGACGCTTGTAAGAATTTCCTAGAAATGATTGAAACTCCGTTCATAGGCAAAGAAGGACGGACGACTAACTTATTGGACATTATACATGTTGATGTGTATAGTTCATTATGTGTAGCCGTGTGTGGTGGGTCTTATAACTTCATATACTTTAACCGAGGTTTTGAGTGGATATATGTGTATATTTACTTGATAAGGAAGAAGTATGAAATGTTTGAAAATGTTCAAATAAATTTCAAGATGAAGTGAAAATCATTGTAACGAGAAAATAAGAGTTTATGATTGGATCATAAAAGAAGAATTTTGAGTTAAAAGTTTAGCAAATGCCTGAGAGTTTAGGAATCGTTCCAAAACTTGCATTTCCCGAAACACCATAGGAGTATGGAGTGTTCGAGAGATGTAATCAAACCTTGTTTGACATGGTAAGTATCAAAGGTGTTATTTATAAAAATTGCCATTATATTTTAAGGATTAAGCTTTAGAGACTACCGCTTTTCACTGAAAAGAGCGCCATCGAGATCCGTTGAAATGACACCATATGAGTTGTGGAATGGGATAAAACCCAATTTGTCTTTTCTTAAATTTTGGTATGCAAGGCATATGTAAAATGTTTACAACCAAAGTCGGATAAATTACGTCTTTGTAGGTTATCCCAATGTAACCGTTGGGTATTCCTCCATAAAGACAAAAGTGTTTTGTGGCTAAGTGCATCAAGTTTCTTGAGAAGGAATTTTTTGCGAAAAGTTAAGTGGGGGGACAGTAGAACTTCGATTAGGTTGTTGAACCTAAGCTTTATGTGATAAGTGGTGCAACGCCGGAAAGTGTCCCGGAAGCAGCCGCAATGCTCTTGGCTACCGTGTCCCAAAGGTTGTGGTCACGGCGATCTAAGTTCCTATTGAACTGCGTAGTTCGGGTAATCGATCAAATAGTAAGATTTGAGATTGAATCATTGTTATTTGATAATAATGGACCGACTACATGCAAAGAAGCGATGATGGGCCCTGACTCCGTCAAAATGGCTAGAAGCTATAAAATCCGTGATAGTTCCATACACGAGAAACCAAGTTTCTGAACTTGGAAGACCCTCTAGATACCGTGTTTGGATCTATAAAGAAACAGACGTGGATGTTCTCACGTCTATGAAATATTCGACATATCGTTAAAATGGTTTACGATTATGTTCAAAGAGTTGGCTATGACAAGATTTGATCTTTCATAACGATATTTAGTCTGGACGGATTATTGTAGCAACCACTACATATGCTAGTTTTGGTATATGGTAGTTGAACAAACGGAACAACATTCTTCTAATAGAATGGTTACCTAGGACGTGTACAGGACACGGTCCAAAGGGTTCTGTTAATTCAAAGGATGCTAAAATAGCATGCAAAATTCAATGGTTGAAATAAGCATCATGGAGTTGGAATCTTCACCATGATGAAATTGTTAAAACGTTTAGTTTCATCAGAGACGGTGAAAATGCTTGCTTTTGCAAGAAATTAAGTGGGAGCGCTGAGACATATTTCTAATACATTATGTAGAAGACATATTGTTGATTGGAAATGATGTATCTTTTATTGACACGGGTGAAGTTTCATTGAAAATTTGATTTTAATGGAAGATTTGGGCAAAACCAGTATATTGGGCTAATATGGTCTATATAGATAGATTGAGGTGCTAATATGGTTGGGCCGAAGTACATATATGAAATATTGAATAAGTTCAATATGGAAACGACGAGAAAGGTTCTTGCCGCATGGAAAAGGTTGAAGCGAGATTCAAGTGTTTTGACACTTGGTGAGTAAAATCACATGAATGATTTGATCAATCATGTACACCATGATATGTACAATTCCAGAATGTCCTATGCTCTAAATGTTATGAGCATATACCAGAATGATTCATAAGATGATCATTGGACAATAGTAAAGATATCCTTACGTGCTTTGGAAGGACTAAGAATATATATTATGTATGTTGGACAATAGTTCATTGTAAAGTGTTACATTGATACTAGTTTTGTCGCAAGATACAATCTAAATTTATCTCAATTTTGGCGGTATGTTAAGGTGGCAAAATGTAATGGAAGAAAGTTCCATGATAGATTTGGAATAGTTTCAAATGGATTTGGATGAGTTCCAAAGTTAAGACATTATAACGAATACTACAACGAAAGGCTAAGTATATGACTGCTCTAGCAGCAGCAAAGGAGGGCATTTGTGTCAAGAAGTTTGTTTGACAAACTAGGTGTAGTTCCAAGCGAGCTAATACTATGAAGATCTATTGTACGACAATAGATTCAACATGTTTTGAGCTCAAGGGACTAAGGTCTCACCGGAGGACCAAATTTATGCAATGCCATCTCATTGGTGAATGAGTGATGCGTAGAGACGCAAAGAAATGCAAATACACACGGACCTGAAGTGTCAGATCTGGAGATTAGGTTTACCACTAGCAATGCGTATGGATAACACCTGAATGCCATAGGTGTTGGATGCGCAAGTACCAAACTAGATTATTGACTCTAGTGCAAGTGGGAGACTGAAGGAAATATGCCCGAGAGGCAATAATAAAGTGGTTATTATCTTATTCCATGTTTATGATAAATGTTTATTTTCATGCTATAATTGTGTTAACCGGAAACGTTAATACGTGTGTGTTTAATAAACAGAGAAAAGGTTCCTAGTAATGTCTCTCTTTATACTAGCTTGTTGATTAATGGATGATCAAGGTTTCCTGATCATTGACATTGGATGTCGTTAATAACAAGGTCATATCATTGGAGAATGATGTGATGAACATACACCCACAGTAGTTATAGCAATATGATCATGTCATCAAAGTTTCTATTGCTGTATCAAACTTTCACGAAGTAACCCTAATCCTTAGACCATGAGATCACGTCAATCACTGACACCGGAAGAGTACTTTGATTCCATCAAACGTCACACCGTAACAGGGTGATTATAAAGGTGTCGTTGGGTACTTGGAAAGTGTTAGTTGAGGCTCTTGGATCAAGAGTGGGATTTGTCCATCCAGATGACGGAGAGATATACTCTGGGCCCTCTCAGTGATATCACATTGACATCGCTTGCAAGCACGTGACTGGCTCACGAGGATGTTATATCACGGAACGAGTAAAGAGTACTTGTCGGTAACGAGATCGAACTAGGTATGGATGATACCAAATGATCGGATCTCAGACAAGTAAAATATCGCGAGACAAAAGGAATTGGTTACGGAGTAATGGTTCACACGATCACTAGTTCATCGTTGAGTAAGTGGGAGTCATCATGGATCTCCAGATCCCTCTGATGATTATTGATCGGAGAAGAGTCTCTGTCATGTCCATTTTATTCACGAACCGTAGGGTGACACACTTAAGGATTCGTTGACGCGTTTGACTGGATACGGAACGCCGGAGAATATACTGGACAGCACATGGACCGTTTTTGATAAAACTGCTGGAATAGTTTCGGTATATCAAAATAGTGCAAGGGGATAATTGTTATTGTGTTCATTGAATGAAGTGTTCATCAATGAAGTACTCATTGAATGAAGTGTTCATTAATTTGAGTGACATTAAACAAGATAATTAAAAGTGTTTTAATGTGATAAAACTCTTGGAATTTTGAGTGGAGATTTATGGAAATTATGGGAATAATGTGTGACCCTTTGTTTTTGTGAGTGGAGAGTCCACCCACATGATGAGGGGAGAGGTGGGGGCACCTCTTGGGGCGTGCTACCCCTTGGGGGCTGCCTCCCCCTCCTCCTATATATAGATGGGTGGAGGTCCTCACACAACTCACTCATTCCTCCATCTCTCATATGCCCTTTGGTTGGCATCTTCCTCCCCTTGCTAGCTGATCCAGTTTCACGAGTACGGTGCTTAGGCGAAGCCCTGCTCAAGATATTCTCTACCACCACCACCACTATGTTGTAGTGCTGCTGGAGTTCCCAAGGATCCACTACTTCCGCTGCCCAACTGGAGCAAGGGGCGGAGGTCGTCACTGATCTGTACGTGTGACCGACTACGGAGACGCTGCCCGTTCGTGGCGTCAAGTCTTCATCACGACCTTGAGGTTGGCGAGTGTTCGACTACATCACCCACGAGAATAGTTCTCGTTAAAGCTTTTGGTCTTCGAGGGTGAGTCCTTCTCAAACCGTTACAAGTGATCTTCTAGATGTGATCTTGGCTGTTACAACCGTAGGAAAAAAAATTGTTTTCTATGCAACGAACCCTTCACACCCTTGATCATGGCTCATTCAAATTCAAGCCCAGATAAAAGTTCCAAATAAATGTGAAAAGTAAAGTTGTACTAAAAATTGGGGAGAATATTTCTAAAATTTACTAATAATCATTGGGCCATGACATGGTTGCAACCAATAACTATTGAGGTGTTTTACTATTTTAAATAATTAGCAACAATAGCCAAACAACACCAAAGGTCCTTCTAAACTAGGTATTAATATTCAAGTGAGTTTATTTTGGGCTCCAATTTTTTGGAGCACTATAATGATGTGCAACACAATTAAAGGGAAAAGAATCATATTTAACAAAAATCATTTGATGGGTAGACAAATAAAATACAAGTATATGAAATTAGCAAAAACAAAAAAATGGGAAGAGACTAACTCTCGCCCAGGGCAAAAACAACCAGGCCCAGCCCCCAGCCCACTCCCTCCTCCCCCTACACTTCTCACGTCAATGGCGTAGCAACCATCCCACGTTTCCACGGCCGGCGTCATCATCATGTTGCCCATCGGCGGATAGCCGGCGAGGATAAGGAGCCCCGAGACCCCGAAACCCTAGGTCGCCGCCCCGTTTTCCTTTTCTCCCTCGCACCGCTGCTCTCCTCACTGCCTCGCTCGCCGGTCGATCCCGTGGCCGCGCCGTTGTGCCTCGCGTGGCCACCGGCCTGTTGGGAATGTTCCCTAGAGGCAAATAAACTATGTTTTATTAGCATATTCCATTTGTTCATAATAAGCTTTATACTCTGCTATAACTGTATTAAGAGGAAACATTAATACATGTGTGGTATAAAACAACCAGGTCCCTAGTTAACTCTAGTATACTAGTCCATTGTCAATCAGATGATCAAGGTTTCCTGATCATGAGGACATAATCTCCTATTTACAATGGGTTCATGTCATTGGGAGAATGAATTAATGGACACATACCCACCAGAAGTGTTGCAATGTGATCAAGTCACATAAGTTCAACATTGCGATAACTATAACGTAGTGACCAGATCCTTAGACCGTAATTTCGGGACCCGGGGTTAGCGTATGCAAGTCCCGTTACAACACAATCATATGGAGAGCCGAGAGCCGTACCCACTTGTCTAAGCAGATAAGGCCAAGCACAGAACGCTGTCGGAAAGCATCGAACGTGAGGGGCATCCCATCCAGGCCGGATGATCAACTGAGATGGGTCCTCATCGTCCGCACACAAGTCTAAGTGATATGGGTAGTGAACTCCCATATTCATAGACAAGTCGCCTCAACCATACTCTCGATTGTATTATAACACTTACATAGACTTACTCCAGCCCGATCACTTAGTCGAGGTCTAGGGCGGGCTCGATCATACATCAAAGTGTGCACGTGACGGAGTCACGAGAAATCGCATTGCGATGCCCCAAGCTGCGCACATCTAAGGGCCACTTGGTGTATAAAAGACCGCCAGCCAGATCACAACTAAGGCCGGTTACTCCTCTGAAGGGAACCCAACGCTTCGGTATCAAAGGCAAGTTGGCCCCATGTTACATTGGACCTTTCTGCATTCTTGCTAAACGTGGAGAAGTTGCCTACCAACTTGAACTACCCCCGCACCTTTCCCGAGTACATGATGTATTCCATGTGTCACAACTCAGGCGTTGCTTCAAGGACCCCATCCGCGAAGTCGACCATGAAACGCTTGATCTCCAAGATGACCTTTCTTATCGAGAATACCCCGTTCGTATTCTTGATTAAGCAGAGCGTGTCAGTCGCCGTCAGAATATCAAGTTACTAAAAGTGCAATGGTCACACCACTCTGAGAAAGAAGCCACGTGGGAAAGAGAAGACCGTCTCCGTGCCGAGTACCCCTCCTTCCTCCCGCAGACTTCTGAATCTCGGTATGAGATTCTTTTGAGTGGGGGCGAGTTGTCACAACCCCAAGTTAGGTATGTTCTAGGATCAAGTCTCGCATTGCATTCATGTTAAAAATTTCAAAAGAAATTGAAATGGGAGAGAGAACACCCCCCAGATGAATTTAATTCAAATGGCCAGAATAATTCAACTGATGCGCGCCGGTTACTTCTCTGAAGGGAACCCAACGCTTCGGTATCAAAGGCAAGTTGGCCCCACGTTACATTGGACCTTTCCGCATTCTTGCTAAACGTGGAGAAGTTGCCTACCAACTTGAACTACCCCCTCATTCAGAGGAGTAACCGGCGCGCATCAGTTGAATTATTCTGGCCAATTGAATTAAATTCATCTGGGGGCTGTTCTCGCTCCCATTTCAATTTCTTTTGAAATTTTTAACATGAGTGCAACGTGAGACTTGATCCTAGCACGTACCTAACTTGGGGTTGTGACATGTAATGATCATACGTAATTACTGTCTATTAGGATGCCTTGATTTGCTACCCACCGCCTGACTGAAATATTCTGGCCATAAAGGTGTACTTCAGTTATTCCGAATAGATACATTAATGTATGCAAATAGATCAAAGCGGGATTTGTCCATCCGAGTGATGGATAGGTACTCTAGACCCACTAGGTGATATTGCATCATAAAGTTTCCAAACGTGTGACTAGGTCACGGGGTTGAAATATCACGGGAACGAGTAAACATGTTTGTCGCTAACGAGGATGAACTAGGTATATTGGATACCGACGATCAAACCTTGGACAAGCAAACTACCGCAGGACAAAAGGATAATGCTCAACGTTAAACGGATCCAACAGCGATGAAGTTTCATTCGATGGAAGCGCAGGGGCCATCTAGGATTGTAACCAGGTCCGATCGATGGTCATTGATCAAGAGAATGTCTTGATCATGTCTGTTGTTTCCCGAACCGTAGGGTGTCACACATAAGGGTATTCGACGAAATAAGGATTGATTCGGGATCATCGAGCAAATAAGAGAGAACACCGGAATTTTTCTGGTGGAGGCCGGAAATTGTTCTAGGTATTTTGAACGGTTCAACATATTATTTAATAATGTCTAAATATGTTTTATTATTTAATTAACAAAATTAAATATTAAAATATTATTTAATATAATTAAAAATGGAAGAAAAGGCATATGGGCCTAAAGAGGCCCATTAGGGGAAGAGGGAGTCTCCCCCCATGGGCCATGGCGCCATGAAGGGGCCCACCCCCCCTTTGTCGGTGCGCCTCCCCCTCCCTTGGGATTAGTCCCACATGGGAAGTTGACGGGAGGTTGCCCCCCCCTCCTTGGCCTATATAAGGAGGGGTAGGGTGCCATTTTTTCATCATCCAATTTGAGACAAGTGTCTCATCTCCCTTCCTCCTCTCTCCTTCCTTGAGTGGACTCCCCTTGTTTGGAGTCTACACTTGGTTGGGGATTTCTCCACCATATGCACGCCGTTGTGCTACTGGAATCGGGATCCGTATCCATCTTATTTCCGCTGCTCTTCTGGTTCGAAGCACGGAGGGACGTCGGGTACACTATATGTGTGTAACCTCGCGAGGCGCTACACTTGTGGTGCTACTTCATCGTCGTGGCCGTATCGCGGCATATTCACCGACAACGTTCCGACCGGAATGCAATCCCGTCATCGGTCTATGAGGACCGGGTGCTATCGGAGTCATCATGGAGTGGTGCGGCATCAGGGATTGCTGGTACGACTACACCAACCACGTTCACGCGGGAACGTTTCCCGCTTAACGGACTACATACTGGTATGTGACTTATTCCATCCGTTACTTGCATCGCCATAGCATAGGTCTTGGGATTGGGTATCGTAGGTTATGAAAAGATCGTGTTTTCTGCCCCGAACACCAACACGGCCACCCCGTGCCACCCAAGGAAGTCCGGGAGGACCGCCATGCTCCTCCACGGCGTCTTCCCCCGTCGATTCGAGCCGAGATGCACTACAACCTTGTAACACCCCGGGTGTCACGCTACAGTGATCACCTTGTTAAATGCCATGTCATCATGATTATGCTAATGATGATCCCCCTTGACCATGGCTTGTCCAAATTCAACCCAATTAAAAATTCCAAAACAAAGTGGCAATTAATGTTCGACCCAAAAATTGTGGAACCAGTTTTATAAAATCCCTAATAATCATTAGGTCTCATTAAAAATTTAATAGGATTTTATTAAAATGTTTTACTAAATTAATCAAATCAAAACAGTGCCATATCAGTGGCATTTAATCCCGTTTAAATAAAACAAAAATGTAAATGATTTTATTCTTGGGACGAACATTTTGTGGCATGGCTCTATTGTTTCACCCTAATAATGGAGCAAAGAAAATATTTTACAAAACTCAAATGATAGCAAAACAAAATGGAGACAATAATAAAGGGGAAAATAGAAAGGAAAAATAAACAAAAAGCCTATCAACCGCCTAGGGCAACTGCCAGCCCGGCCCAAGCCACCTTGCCGCCCCTGGTGCCCTAGACAGAACAGCCCAAGCCGCCCCCTTCATCTCTCTCTCAATCTCACCCCCGATCCCCTCGATCCCGATCCCCTCTTCCTCCTGGACGCGGCCGCCACAGATTCCGGCGAGACCTGGCCGCCCAGGCTGTCGTCCAGCACCCCCCTGGAGTCCCCTCTTCCACCGCGCGGCACGCCCGACACCTCCCGGTGAATCCTCGCCTCCCATGGCCACTGAATCCTCACGCGGGCACGGTGACCCCAACCCATCACGGCTTGCCGGAGCTCGGGGCCTGCCGTGGCCTCGACCGCCTCCTGACGCCCTCTCACGCGCCCTGGAGGCCACGCCTCCTCTCCCACGCCTGGCCCCTGCCGCCCCTGGTGCCCACGGCCACCGTGGTCATCTCCGCCATCCCCACTCCACCACGGCCTCCCCGAGCCCCGGCCGACCCTGCTCCCTATGTGAGCACCCCCCCCCACTCTCTCCCCGATGCCGTCTATCGTCGTCGGCCCGTGCGCCGTGGCCACCATGGACAGAGCCATCGTTCCGGTCGCCCGTGCCGCGCCCGTGCTCACCCCCGTGTTGGTCGTGCTCTAGCCGCGCCCCGGGCTCCACTGGTCGCGCTCACCGCCTCGCAGCCGCGCGCCGACTGAGCCTGACCGCGCCTTGCACGTACATGTGCGCGTCTGGCCGCTCGTGGTAGAGCCCCCCACCCACCCTTGCCACTCGCCTGCTGAACCTGCATGGTTGCTGCTGTTGCTTGCTTCTACTGAAGCTTTTCTGAATTTTGCTAAGTACAAAAAACTGATGATGGATACTACTTTGGACAGCAGTAAAATATGGGCAAACACAATTTAAACATGGATAAAATTATGTGGAATGTTTGTACACCTAAAAAGCTCCAATTTTTTCCATTGTACCAACTCCATTCGATGCATAGATAAATTCCTACGAAAATCACAAAACGCCAACTTTAACAGATTCTGGAAATTTTGTTAAGTAGTACTTTCTGGTCCGAGTTTTAATTAAGTAAACGGGATCTGCTAAAAAATCCATCCGTATCGGATTCGAGATCACTGACAACCGATGAAGTTTGGTATAGGACACAAGTTCATTGGAGGAGTGGAACCCTAAACAGCCTCCCGAACACGGCTAATGTATACTTATAACCGGTATTTCTAGATTAGCCAATTTGGTGAAATCCAGATATGGGGCAATGACATGCTGGACCCCTTGCACTGTTTATGTAAATGAATTATTTTATTAGAGCTCTGTCAATGCCACCAGGGTCCCACCTATCAGTTGACCAGTCAACCCCACTATTCCGGATAATTTTGAATTAAACAATAAAAGAAATCGAGAAATGATTATATAATGGTTTAAAACTCTAGAAAATCATATAAAATTAACCGTAGCTCAGGTCAAAATACTTTCTACATGAAAGTTACTCAGGAAAATACAATCCATTAGAATACGCCACCCGTGTATCCACCACACCCCTCTAACATACCAAACACGGAACTTTTGTCCTCCGGTTCATCTGTCTGTCAGACGACCGGACCCCATAAAACTGTCCGGATGAAAATGTTCTGTGAACGAAAGTTGTTCAGAATGAATCAACGAGCCCGATTATACTATCCACTTGTCTGTCAGATGTATCTAACACTGCAGACATGCAACCTTCCCCCTCCGGATCATCGGTCCGGTAATCAATCGGTACTGGTGAGTCATCCCCGGATAAATTATCGCTCCGCCGAAAATACTTAACACTGCGTTAGAGCCCCGTTGCTTTGTATCTTCTATGTCATACATTTGTATTGCTATTATTGTTGTGTATTTACTGTTTCTCCCCCCCCCCCCCTTATTCTACGGCAGACCCCGTTGCTGCCGCCGATGACACCATCGAGTTCGACTACTTCGTCGACGACCGTACCGCTACTACCGAGCTTCCAGGCAAGCAGAGCCATTTCTCTTCCCCAGATATCGCATATCTTTCCGTACATTTCTTTCACTAGGCATATGCTGCTGCTACGTTACAATCCTATTCAATTGCATAGCATGTTTTTGTCGCCCCTTGATGTACCTTCCTTTATCCTATGTTGCCTTCTAAATATATATAATATTCAGCAGTGAACGCTGCGCATTGTTAGCTAGGTTTAGCATAGCGGGCCGTGATCACTCTGGTGAGTGAATGCGGATTACAAAATATTATAACTGCAACAGGTACGGATCAATGCAGACGCCATAGGGAACCTACAATGGCGAGACTCTACCGAGTCGCTTCGAGTTTGACTTACGAGTGGACGGACTCGTATTTCACTCTCGTCGGCTCAGTAGCGTAGCATCACTGGGATGATACGAGGGTATTCCTCTTTAGTTCGTTCCGCTGGTGTCTCGGCACCACCGGGATGATACGAGAATATTCCTCTTTAGTTCATTCCACTGACGTTTCTGTCGAACCTCTTCAAGTGTACCATCGAGGGTGATTCCTCCTGGCTTCACTTGGTGGTAGGCACTCGAATCAACTGGTGTCCTTACAGGTAAGGAGCCGGGTGACCCAACGGTGCCCGCGCAGGGTATCTTAGCGGAACGACAGTGTAACACCCTTAGATCCGGTACAGTAATCACTACAGTGATTCCACTGTTAGTGATCATTACTGTTGATGATCAAGCCTTGAACACCTTTGATCACGGCTCATTGAAATTCCAACCCAGGTAAAATTTTCAAATAAATGTGGATTGTAAATCTTGCTCCAAGGATTGAGGATGCATGTCAATCAACTTGATCATGGTTAAACCAAAACCACCTTATTCATTTGCCTAATCCCAAGCCAAGAATAAATTATGAAAACCCTAGAGTTGGCATATCAAAAATTTCATGGAATTTATAATGAAAACTATAGTGGGCCCCTTATGATGGAATCTATTTATAAAATGCCTAACAAACATTAGGCCACGATGTTTTAGCAATAGTTATTTTATTAAAATGGTATAGTAATATTAAGTAATAATAAATAGAATAAAATAATAGCTTGGACCATTTATTAAATTTCCTTGCTAATTTTAATAAACATGTGGTAGTTTTAAATGCACTAAAAATTGTGAAACCAATTTTATTAAATGCCTAAAAATCAGTAGGTCTTATAAATATTGGTATGTGAATTTATAAAGTTATTTAAATAATTCAATTAAATGATAACAGTAGCAAAACAATACCAAAAAGCCTTTTAAAATAAATAATAATATTCAAATGAATTTAATTAATGCCCAAACTTTTTGTGGCATCATGTTAAAGTGTAACACTGATATTGGTGCAATTATAACATTTTACAAAAATCAAAACCTAACTAAAATAAATTAAAACAGAAAAGAAATATATATATAAAAAAAAGGGAAAACAAAAAAATTAGAAAACCCTAATCTAACGCCTGTGGGCGAGGCCCACCCCGGGCCCAGCCCCCCTCCTCTCCTCTCTCTCCCTCCCACCGACACCCTCACCTGCTCCCCCCCGTGGCGTCACGGCCATGGCCGCACGGCCATGCCGCGCCCCCCGCCCCCACCCCACCTGCCCCCTACCTGCCCCCCCCCCCTCTCCCGATGGATATGAGCGATGCCCCGAACCCCCCTGCCTCACTCCCTCCCCTTCCTCTCCCCTCGCGCCTCTGCCTCCTTCTCCCCGACCATCCGAGCACGGCCATGGGCGCGAGACCCTCGTGGACGCGGCCACCGGCCTCCTCGGCAACCGGAAGCATGTCCAGGCGGCTCCCCGTGGTGGTCTTCGTCCTCACGCGTGGCAATTGTTGTGGGAAGCCCGGAGCTCGCCGCCCCCTTCTTCCTCCGCCACGGCCACCGGCGACCGCCGCCCGATTCGCGCCACCCCGACCTCCAAGCTCGCTGCCACCCCAACCATCGCACTCCCTGTGAGCTTCCGCCTCGACCCCATCTCCTCGTGCTTGTCTCCGTGGCCTGTGTCGCCATGACCATCAAGCCCGCGCTCCGGTCGCCGTTGCCCTCCATGACCGAGTCGGGTGCTCGCCGACTCCTGGCAGAGCCCCAACGCGCGCGTTCCTCGCACCTGCGCGGCCAAACCCCCCCCCCCCCTGCACGTGAGCGGCGGCACTTGGCCACGGCCTCGCCGTGCCGGCCGCTTGCCATGGCCGCCGACGACCTCTGTCGCGCGAGCCCATCGAGAGGCAGTTTTATGCCTCTGACCGTGGACCCCCCCCCCTATTAGCCACACTAAGCACAAAATTAAAAAGAGATACCCCCCCTCAATGACATGTGGGCCCTTGCAAATTATTCCCTGTTAACTAAACTCTATTTAGACTAATAGGTCGGTGACATATGGACCCCATGTGTTATTTAGTTATTTAATGATTTTATTAAACCCTGTGACAATGACATCTGGACCCCACCTGTAAGCATTTAAAATAAATAGAAATTGTTTTATTAAAATTGTTAGTATGACATGTGGGCCACCCCCTGTTTTTATAAAAAAAATGTTTTATTAGAATTGGGTCACTGACATGTGGGACCCACTGGTCAGTTGACCAGTCAACCTTACAGGTGGGTCCCCTCTGTCAGGTTTGACTAGGTCAACCACTGTTCTGGATAATGTTTGAATAAATGAATTAAATAAATTCATAAAATCTTTTAAAATGATTTAAACTTTGAATTTGAATAACTTTTAAACCGTAATTCGGATCGAAAAACTTTATACATCAAAATTGATCAGAAAAATACAACGGATACGGATACGCTATCTGTATGTCTACCACCCCCCTCTAACGTACCGAACATCGACATTCCCCCCTTCGGGCCGTCTGTCGATAATTCCCGGTACCGATAAAAATTGCCCGGATCAAAATACTTTGTATACGAAAGTTACTCAGAACGGATCAACGGTTACAGATACGATACCCATATCCTCACAACACCCCTCTAACATACCGATCATCGAACTGTTTCCCCCCTCCGGGGGCACTGTCCGATAGATTGCCCGATAGCCGTTAAACTGTCCGGTACTGTTAGAGTGCCCGGATGAATTTATTCTGAACATGAAAGTTGTTCGGAATAGGTCAACTAACCCGGATACACAACCCACACATGTGTCGGATGTCCACGACACCTCCGGCATGATATCTCCCCCCCTCCGGACACCTTGTCCGATAATCACCCGGAGCCGGTATTTCATCCCCGGATGAATTCCCGCTCCGAGCAACGTGCATCGTACTGCGTTAGAACCCCGTTTACAATTCTTATGTTATGTCTTGCATTTGAATTGCTATCATTGTTGTGTATTTATTGTTTCTTCCCCCCTTAATCTTCGGTAGACCCCGATGCTGCCGCCGACGACAGCGTTGCCGAGTACGACTACTTCGTCGACGACCGTACCGCTACTGTCGAGCTTGCAGGCAAGAAGAGCCATTCTCTTCCCCAGATATCGCCTATCTTTTCGTACATTTCTTGCACTAGGCATTGTTACTGCTGCTGCTACGATTACAATCCTATTCAATTGCATAGCCTGATTTTTGTCGCCCCTTGATGTACCTTCCTTTAATCCTATGCTGCCTATCATTACTTATGCATTATTCAGCAGTGAGCCCTGCGCATTGGTAGGTAGGATTAGATAGCGGGTCGTGACCACTCTGGGAGTGATCGCGGGAACGATATATTACAACTGCAACAGGTACAGATCAATGCAGACACCCTAGGGAACCTACAACGGCGAGACTCTGCTGAGTCGCTTCGAGTTTGGCTTACGAGTGGAATGGACTCGTATTTCACTCTCGTCGGCTCAGTAGCGTAACATCACCGGGATGATACGAGGTTTACCTCTTTAGTTCATTCCGCTGATGTCTCAGTCGAGCCAGCTCAAGTGTACCATCGAGGGTGATTCCTCCTGGTTTCACTTAACGGTAGGGACTCGAACCAACTGGTGTCCTTAAAGGTAAGCAGTCGGGCGACCCAACGGTGCCCGCGAGAGGTATTGCGACGGGACGACAGGGAGGGCACGACCAGTGTACCGGTGTGCTTGGCCCCTGATCGTTGGCCGCGAGAGTTACCAAAACCACGAAAGTCGAGCTCCTCCAGGAGCACACGCGAGACAAGGTAAGGAGACGGTTCACCTTGTTGGTAACCGCAGTGACTTGGTGGGACGACAGGGCAGGCACCGATGTACTGGTGGTCCTGGCTGCTGTCGTTGACCGCAGGTCGGTTAAGTCGAGGCAACGATAACGGTTGTCACGCAGGTTAATTAAAATGCTAAATGGTTCAGTGAATGTCTTGAGTTGGCTATATGCCATGTACGCACTACCTACCTGTGGGATTACGAGTATGGGCTCTCCTCTGCTTCTTAGTGTCGTCCGAGGACTCTTCAGACGTCAGCAGTACCGCGGGCTGATTGCCGGGAAGTGGTGTTGTCTTATTTGCCGCGGCGTGTGATTTGTATTTGCTTTGATTTAACTTCACCGGCCAGTCACGTACCGTGCAGGAGTACGTTTGGGTTGGGGTCCAAGACCCGGCGTACTTAGGATTTAGACCGGCGGATGACCTCTCTGTTGAGTTTGAAAGATGGGCTAGGAAGTGTCGGATAGCCTCGGTGGAGCGTTCCCTGACAAGGTTCCCGCCACCCTGGAGATCCGTGCGTGTAGCGTAACACAAGTGCACCCCTGCAGGGAAGATTGATCTATCGATAGCCGTGTCCACTGTAACAGGACGCTTTATGCTGAACCTGGATCTTACCACTAGAAACTATTATTATTAAACTGTATGGTTCCGGGTTTTCTTCCTCGCGGGGATGTCGAGGAGGTGAACTCGGAGGCATAGTTAATTATGATTACAACTTATTATTATACAATGCTGCAGCAACTTCTGCTGCATTGCTACTTTCATTACTGTCATATAAACTGTTGGCTGATTCTTACCTCATGCTGCAAGACATCGTCGGAAGATCCTAGTCTTCGTTAGGCCTAGCTTCTTACCCTTGCTCTGCATTTCTGTCTTCAGTCCACTATATACAGCCTCTTCTTTCCGTTGATACAATGCATAATGCTTAGTAGCGGACGTAAGACTCGCGGGTATACTAGATACTCACCTGCTTTATTTCCTTTACTGTTTTGCCTGATCGGCCGCTGCAGTCGATGTTGGAGCCCAGGAACAGGAGATTCCCAGTGTCGACCACCGCAACACGAGGATTCCCCGATGCCTTCTACGACGTCGAGTTCCCCCTTGACCAGGAGTATCATGGAGTTCCCAGGCAGGAGGCCTCGCCTTTACGATCTGCTGTTATTTGTGCTAGCCTTCTTAAGGCAACCTTGTATTTTGTGTCTGTACTCAGATACTATTGCTTCCGCTAACTTTGTGCTCTCGAGCTGTTGTATTCGAGCCCTCGTGGCCCCTGGCTTGTATTATACAGCTTGTATTATTTTTATTGTAGAGTTGTATTGTGATATCTCATCGTGAGTCCCTAATCTCGATCGTGTACCTTGCGTGTATGATTATTGTACACGGCTTGATTTTGGGGGCGTCACAGACAGGTCAGGTGTATTCCACCGGTGTGCGGCGGGCCTGGTACTGTTCGTGGCCGTAGGATTTCCTGTTGTACGAAAGTCGAGCTCTTCAGAGAAAACGCGAGACAAGGTAAGGAGACGGTTCACCTTTTTGGTAACCGCACGAGTTGGTGGGACGACAGGGCAGGCACCGACGTTACTGGTGGTCCTGACTGCTGTCGTTGTCCGCGACTCATTCTATAAGGGGCAACGATAACGGTTGTCTCGACAGAAAATTAATAAAATGCTTAACGGGTTCGGCGGATGACTTGAGTAGCCTTTTGGCTTGTACGCGCTACCTATACGTGGGATTACGCGTTTGGGCGCCTCCGCAATGTAGCCTCGTTCGAAAGCTCTGAAAGACGTCCAGTTCAGCATTGCGGCAGGGACGGATCGCGCTGCGGTGTTGGAATTCACCCTCCTCGCAACGACCCGGAGAGCGAGGGGTGATAGGCCCATGACTCCCTTGCACTTAGGGCTGTAGACCGGAGGGGACCTCTCTGATGAGTCGTAGGATGGACTGCGTTGTGTCGGATAGCCTCGGTGGTGTGCTCCCTAACCAGGTGTACGCCACCCTGGAGATCCGAGCGTGTAGTGTCACACTAGTGCACCCCTGCAGGGATGATAATCTATTCGAATAGCCGTGTCCACGGTAACAGGACGCTTTATGCTGAAGCCAGATCCTACCACTACAAATTACTACTATTAAACTGTTGGTTCCAGGTTTTCTCCCTCGCGGGGATGTCGAGGAAGGGAACTCGGAGGCATTGTTAATTATGATTACAACTTATTATTATACAATGCTGCAGCAACTTCTGCTGCATTGTTACTTTCATTACTGTTATATTAAACTGTTGGCTGATTCTTACCTCATGCTGCAAGACTCGTCGGAAGATGCTAGTCTTCGATAGGCCTAGCTTCTTACCCTTATTCTGATTTCTATCTTGCAGTCCACTATATATAGCCTCCCCTTTCCATTTGATACAAATGCATAAATGCTTAGTAGCGGACGTAAGTCTCGCGGGTATACTAGATACTCACCCTGCTTTATTTCCTTTACTGTTTTGCCTGATCGGCCGCTGCAGTCGACGTTGGAGTCCAGGAGCAGGAGATCCCCGATGCCGACCACCGAAACGTGAAGATCCCCGATGCCTTCTACGACGTCGAGTTCCCCTTTGACCAGGAGTAGTTTGGAGGTTCCCAGGCAGGAGGCCTCGCCTTTTCGATCGAGTGTTGATATTTGTGCTAGCCTTCTTAAGGCAACCTTGTATCCTTGTGTCTGTACTCATATACTATTGCTTCCGCTGACTTTGTGCTCTCGAGCTGTTGTATTTGAGCCCTCGTGGCCCCTAGCTTCTATTAAACAGCTTGTATTATTTTTATTTGTAGAGTTGTGTTGTGATATCTCACCGTGAGTCCCTGATCTCGATCGTGTACCTTGCGTGTATGATTACTGTACACAGTCTGATTTTGGGGGCGTCACAAGTTGGTATCAGAGCCGACTGCCTGTAGGACACCCCCTTCCAACTCCTTGGTCGAAGTCGAGTCTAGTCTTTGCAAACTACTTTACTAACAGTGTCGTGTGGCTTATCGGCCCACGTCGCAAACTGGATGGTATTAGGATCTTTTTCTCCACACCTTTACTCTGGGATTCTACTCTCTTATCTTTTCTGGAAATTTTGCTAACTCTGACATTAGGATCTCGTGGCCGCATCTACCCGGAGAGCCCTTCACCCAAGATGGTCGCCTGATTCACCAGAAGATTCTGAAGATACTCTCCGATAAATTCCTGAGAACCTACGTGTTTCTCGCCTTTGCAATCCCCTGCCACCGATAAGTCCGTGTGGATAATTACATCCACCTCTCAATCTAGAAATCATAATTCCATTGTACTTAAGCATCGAATTATTCTGATGCTTCTATCACCCGATGCCTTTGCATTCTTTCTCCTTCTGGTTGAGTGCCGATACTCACCTCAGATCCTTTGCGAACCATCCGACCTTTTTGTGGATTACTATCCGACTATTCTTACATGGCTTATTCCATGTGTCAATTGGATTCATCGTGTGAAATACCCTCCCTGCCCCTCGATGATTTGTGTATCATCGACAACCTCCCTTGGCTCCCTGCCAATACAACTTGATCATATATATCGTGATCTGCATTCCTTTGGGAAGGTTATACACGTGATACTTGTGTATCATCACTTTTTCCCGTCCATTGGTATGTTGATCAGACAATGACATTTACCTTTCCGTTGGTCTGTTTGATCATACAACCATGTTTTACCTTCCATTGGTCTGTTTAATCTTTCGTGTGATATAAATTTTTTGAGCAGTGATAATTCCCTGCTTATGTAAACACTTCGATGTACTACTCTGTCGGTACAACCTGTTACTATCATGGATAACCTTTCGGTTACCACTGATGGACGAGAATTTTGCCGAGTGGTTCTCTTCTTCCCTCACCTTGGTACCAACCTTGTTACCGACAAAGCTGACAAACTGTTCCCGGACAGACCTTGCATCGCGATCGCTTAGAATTTCGCCACCCTTCTTATTCAACGTGGGACCATAACCCACAGTTCCACAGGATCGAAACCTGACTCTCCTTTACCTTCGTCTTTCGAGGTTATTCCTTGCGCTTGACCTCGTATGCAATTCACGAGTCAGCTACCTTGTGATGTCAGTATGATACCAGACTCAGTGCTTATGCCTGATGTTCTGGGGCCCTTTCATCACCCGTTATCAGCATCGAATGCATGCTTATCCGCATGAAACGTCTCATACCTTCTTTTGATTCTCTCGATGTATCTCCCTGAGTTTAACTCGTGAGATACTTTGTACCCCATTCCCTTGGACAGCCTCGGTTGATTAACCTTGTATCGATGTGACCCCCTTAAGTTTACCCTCCTAGCCTATTCGTAAGTACTATGGAGCCCCGAAAGAAGGATGATAACTCGTCGAGATGCAATGATGCAAAGAAATGAAGACACCAATGAGAAGGATTAACTTCTTCGCGAAGGACAACAAGCACCAAGAAGAATCGTTAGGATGCGAAACTGAAATTTAACCCTTACACTACCTTTTAATTCTCGGGACGAGAATTCTTTGTAGTGGTGGAGATTTGTAACACCCTGGGTATCACGCTACAGTGATCACCTTGTTAAATGCCATGTCATCATGATTATGCTAATGATGATCCCCCTTGACCATGGCTTGTCCAAATTCAACCCAATTAAAAATTCCAAAACAAAGTGGCAATTAATGTTCAACCCAAAAATTGTGGAACCAGTTTTATAAAATCCCTAATAATCATTAGGTCTCATTAAAAATTTAATAGGATTTTATTAAAATGTTTTACTAAATTAATCAAATCAAAACAGTGTCAAATCAGTGGCATTTAATCCCGTTTAAATAAAACAAAAATGCAAATGATTTTATTCTTGGGCCGAACATTTTGTGGCATGGCTGTATTGTGTCACCCTAATAATGGAGCAAAGAAAATATTTTACAAAACTCAAATGATAACAAAACAAAATGGAGACAATAATAAAGGGGAAAATAGAAAGTAAAAATAAACAAAAAGCCTATCAACCGCCTAGGGCAACTGCCAGCCCGGCCCAAGCCACCTTGCCGCCCTGGTGCCCTAGACAGAACAGCCCAAGCCGCCCCCTTCATCTCTCTCTCAATCTCACCCCCGATCCCCTCGATCCTGATCCCCTCTTCCTCCTGGACGCGGCCGCCGCCGATTCCGGCGAGACCTGGCTGCCCAGGCCGTCGTCCAGCACCCCCCCTGGAGTCCCCTCGTCCGCCGCGCGGCACGCCCGACACCTCCCGGTGACTCCGCGCATCCCATGGCCACTGAATCCTCACGCGGGCACGGTGGCCCCAACCCATCACGGCTTGCCGGAGCTCGGGGCCTGCCGTGGCCTCGACCGCCTCCTGACGCCCTCTCACGCGCCCTGGAGGCCACGCCTCCTCTCCCACGCCTGGCCACTGCCGCCCCTGGTGCCCACGGCTGCCGTGGTCATCTCCGCCATCCCCACTCCACCGCGGCCTCCCCGAGCCCCGGCCGACCCTGCTCCCTTTGTGAGCACCCCCCCCACTCTCTCCCCCATGCCGTCTATCGTCGTCGTCCCGTGCGCCGTGGCCACCATGGACAGAGCCATCGTTCCGGTCGCCCGTGCCGCGCCCGTGCTCACCCCGTGTTGGCCGTGCTCTGGCCGCGCCCCGGGCTCCACTGGTCGCGCTCACCGCCTCGCACCCGCGCGCCGACTGAGCCTGGTCGCGCCTTACACGTACATGCGCGCGTCTGGCCGCTCGTGGTCGAGCCCCCCACCCGCCCTTGCCACTGTCGCTGCTGCTGAACCTGCATGGTTGCTGCTGTTGCTTTCTTCTACTGAAGCTTTTCTGAATTTTGCTAAGTACAAAAAACTGATGATGGATACTACTTTGGACAGCAGTAAAATATGGGCAAACACAATTTAAACATGGATAAAATTATGTGGAATGTTTGTACACCTAACAAGCTCCAATTTGTTCCATTGGACCAACTCCATTCGATGCATAGATAAATTCCTACGAAAATCACAAAACGCCAACTTTAACAGATTCTGGAAATTTTGTTAAGTAGTACTTTCTGGTCCGAGTTTTAATTAAGTAAACGGGATCTGCTAAAAATTCCATCCGTATCGGATTTGAGATCACTGACAACCGATGAAGTTTGGTATAGGACACAAGTTCATCGGAGCAGTGGAACCCTAAACAGCCTCCCGAACACGGCTAATGTATACTTATAACCGGGATTTCGAGATTAGCCAATTTTGGTGAAATCCAGATATGGGGCAATGACATGCTGGACCCCTTGCACTATTTATGTAAATGAATTATTTTATTAGAGCCCTGTCAATGACACCAGGGTCCCACTTGTCAGTTGATCAGTCAACCCCACTATTCCGGATAATTTTGAATTAAACAATAAAATAAATCGAGAAATGATTATATAAGGTTTAAAACTCTAGAAAATCATATAAAATTAACCGTAGCTCAGGTCAAAATACTTTCTACATGAAAGTTACTCAGGAAAATACAATGCATAAGAATACGCCACCCATGTATCCACCACACCCCTCTAACATACCAAACATGGAACATTTCTCCTTCGGTTCATCTGTCTGTCAGACGACCGGAGCCCGTAAAACTGTCCGGATGAAAATGTTCTGTGAACGAAAGTTGTTCAGAATGAATCAACGAGCCCGATTATACTATCCACTTGTCTGTCAGATGTATCTAACACTGCAGACATGGAACCTTCCCCCTCCGGATCATCGGTCCGGTAATCAATCGGTACTGATGAGTCATCCCCGGATAAATTATCGCTCCGCCGAAAATATTTAACACTGCGTTAGAGCCCCGTTGCTTTGTATCTTCTATGTCATACTATTTTATTGCTATTATTGTTGTGTATTTACTGTTTCTCCCCCCTTATTCTCCGGCAGACCCTGTTGCTGCCGCCGATGACACCCTCGAGTTCGACTACTTCGTCGACGACCGTACCGCTACTACCGAGCTTCCAAGCAAGCAAAGCCATTTATCTTCCCCAGATATCGCCTATCTTTCCGTACATTTCTTGCACTAGGCATATGTTGCTGCTGCTATGTTACAATCCAAAATATATGCATAGCATGTTTTTGTCGCCCCTTGATGTACCTTCCTTTATCCTATGTTGCCTTATAAATATATATAATATTCAGCAGTGAACCCTGCGCATTGTTAGCTAGGTTTAGCATAGCGGTCCGTGATCACTCTGGTGAGTGAACGCGGATTACAAAATATTATAACTGCAACAGGTACGGATCAATGCAGACTCCCTAGGGAACCTACAATGGCGATACTCTGCCGAGTCGCTTCGAGTTTGACTTACGAGTGCAAGGACTCGTATTTCACTCTCGTCGGCTCAGTAGCGTAGCATCACTGGGATGATACGAGGGTATTCCTATTTAGTTCGTTCCGCTGGTGTCTCGGCACCACCGGGATGATACGAGAATATTCCTCTTTAGTTCATTCCGCTGACGTCTCTGTCGAACCTCTTCAAGTGTACCATCGAGGGTGATTCCTCCTGGCTTCACTTGGTGGTAAGCACTCGAATCAACTGGTGTCCTTACAGGTAAGGAGTCGGGTGACCCAACGGTGCCTGCGCAGGGTACCTTAGCGGAACGACAGGTCAGGTGTATTCCACCGGTGTGCGGCAGGCCTGGTACTGTTCGTGGCCGAAGGATTTCCTGTTGTACGAAAGTCGAGCTCTTCGGAGCAAACGCGAGACAAGGTAAGGAGACGGTTCACCTTGTTGGTAACTGCACGAGTTGGTGGGACGACAGGGCAGGCACCGACGTTACTGGTGGTCCTGAATGTTGTAGTTGTCCGCGACTCATTCAATAAGGGGCAACGATAACGGTTGTCTCGACAGAAAATTAATAAAATGCTTAACAGGTTCGGCGGATGACTTGAGTAGCCTTTTGGCTTGTACGCACTACCTATACGTGGGATTACGCGTTTGGGCGCCTCCTCAATGTAGCCTCGTTCGAAAGCTCTGAAAGACGTCCAGTTCAGCATTGCGGCAGGGACGGATCGCGCTGCGGTGTTGGAATTCACCCTCCTCGCAACGACCCGGAGAGCGAGGGGTGATAGGCCCATGACCCCCTTGCACTTAGGGCTGTAGACCGGAGGGGACCTCTCTGATGAGTCGTAGGATGGACTGCGTTGTGTCGGATAGCCTCGGTGGGGTGCTCCCTAACCAGGTGTACGCCACCCTGGAGATCCGAGCGTGTAGTGTCACACTAGTGCACCCCTGCAGGGATGATAATCTATTCAAATAGCCGTGTCCACGGTAACAGGACGCTTTATGCTGAAGCCAGATCCTACCACTACAAATTACTACTATTAAACTGTTGGTTCCGGGTTTTCTCCCTCGCGGGGATGTCGAGGAAGGGAACTCGGAGGAATTGTTAATTATGATTACAACTTATTATTATACAATGCTGCAACAACTTCTGCTGCATTGTTACTTTCATTACTGTTATATTAAACTGTTGGCTGATTCTTACCTCATGCTGCAAGACTCGTCGGAAGATGCTAGTCTTCGATAGGCCTAGCTTCTTACCCTTATTCTGATTTCTATCTTGCAGTCCACTATATATAGCCTCCCCTTTCCATTTGATACAAATGCATAAATGCTTAGTAGCGGACGTAAGTCTCGCGGGTATACTAGATACTCACCCTGCTTTATTTCCTTTACTGTTTTGCCTGATCGGCCGCTGCAGTCGACGTTGGAGTCCAGGAGCAGGAGATCCCCGATGCCGACCACCGCAACGTGAAGATCCCCGATGCCTTCTACGACGTCGAGTTCCCCTTTGACCAGGAGTAGTTTGGAGGTTCCCAGGCAGGAGGCCTCGCCTTTTCGATCGAGTGTTGATATTTGTGCTAGCCTTCTTAAGGCAACCTTGTATCCTTTTGTCTGTACTCAGATACTATTGCTTCCGCTGACTTTGTGCTCTCGAGCTGTTGTATTCGAGCCCTCGTGGCCCCTAGCTTCTATTAAACAGCTTGTATTATTTTTATTTTGTAGAGTTGTGTTGTGATATCTCACCGTGAGTCCCTGATCTCGAACGTTTACCTTGCATGTATGATTACTGTACACGGTCTGATTTTGGGGGCGTCACAAAGCTCGCCATCGAGATGGTCCTCTTCCGCCGGCCGCGGCGCCACACTGTCGAATTCGTCGCCGCTAGTGCACCTCGGCCTCCCCGAGCACGGCACCAAGCTCCTGGTGAGCTTTCGCGTTGTCCTCTTCTCCTTGCGCTCGAATTAGTTCGACAGACAACATTCCAACCGGACCCGTGCTCCCGCTGCCGCTAAAGGTGTCGCCGCCATCGTTTCCCTCCTTCCTGCAGCCTCCTGGGTGTCGAGATGGATGCGCGGCGAGCCCCTCCTTAGAGCAGTGCCAACCGCTCAGCCATCCATAGCCGGAGGCGAGCACATGCTCGTCGCTGCACTCACTGCTCACCCGTGGCCGAGCCGCCGGCCGCCATGGACACGCCGTTGTCAGCACGTCCTTGCTCCCTGTGCGCGACCCGCGCGTGGCGAGAGCGCTGATACGCGAGATATGATAATTGCTTCTCTCCCTTTGTTGGTTACCCCAAGTGGAAGGTGAGATGCAGCATAGCGGAAAGTTTCCCTTGGTGAAGATACCAAGGTTTTCAGATTGTCTCCCGTAGGACTCTGGCAATGATAAGTAGGTGGTGAAGTGAACAATGGCTCCGTTCACAACTCAGAGTTGCTGACTTCACCTGGACCTGCACACAGACACAATTAACTTTTCTCCCAACGAAGTTCAGAGACGTTGTCAAGCTCTCCGGTCTTGTTGTTTACAAAGGATCAAACACAAGGGATAATGATAACGATAGCAACTGAAAGT
This sequence comes from Bromus sterilis, assembly GCA_950022295.1. Classification (NCBI taxonomy): domain Eukaryota; kingdom Viridiplantae; phylum Streptophyta; class Magnoliopsida; order Poales; family Poaceae; genus Bromus; species Bromus sterilis. The sequence goes on along the minus strand of OX465596.1, from coordinate 147,107,388 downwards.
AAATACGGAAAAGTAAATAAACGTGTAAACAATGATGAGAATATGGAGCAGGGTCCCGTGATGTTCACTAGTGATGTCTCTCTCCCAAAAGACGATAAAACTTCTATGCGAGGTAAAGAAATTACAGATGGGCAATTGACAAGATTATAAATGCACCGCAATGCTAACTATGCTACAAAGAAAGATAGAGGCTCATAAGCATGGGCAGTGCGACAAAATAAGTAGACCGAAATCCATCTGCATCTACTACTAATCATCCACCTTGAGATATCTATCCAGAACATCTCGCTGGTATTAAGTTGCGAGCCCCACCCAAAGTGTGAACCCAAAGCAACAGACAACTGCATTAAAATGAACTTTGCGTAAAGTAAACAATCCTTGCAACCGCGGTTACAAGCACCGTTGTTTTCCCCCTTGTGATCACAGCACATCCCCTAGACTCATGTTTCTGTCACTCAAGCGTGTCATCAGAGGGCATGTACCCACAATCGAGCATAACGTTCCCTTTTGGAGTTACTAAATACTACTTGGCCAAAGCAATAAACAGCAACGGAGAACATGCAAGAATTACTTAGGAACAAAAATATAATAGATAAGAACCAATTATATTACTCTATCACAATCTGAACATAATCTCATAACCCATCAGATCCCATCAAACTCAGCATAGCAAAAGCAGAAAGATTACATATGTGCCTCGATCATGTAGGGAAGCTCACGAGTTCTAAACCATGAAGAACAAAGAGGGGAGGAGAACATCACATAGCTATTGATCACGGACCCATGGCCCAAAGGAAACTACTCATCGCACATCCGGGAAGCGTCCATGGTGGAGGGGAAGCTCCTGGAGGTCGATCCTCCCTCCGGCAGGGTGCCGGGAAGGGTCCTGCTGGTACTACCGATCTTGGAAGCGTGGCGGCGGCGGAACAGAGGCGAGATCGCAAAAAAGGGTTATTTCTTTAGAAGTTTCACGTCACGGGAGTTATATAGGCGAAGGGGGGCATCCAGGGGGTCCACCAGAGGTCCAGACGCCCCTTGGCGCGGCCAAGCCCTAAGTCGCGCCAGCTAGGCGCCTGGGCCCCTGGTGGGTCCCAACTGGTCCCCCTTCGGGACTCCAGAAGGTTCCTTCACACTGATTTTTTATCTGATTTTTCCCGAATTTTTTGAGCACTTTTAATATGGGGGAAAACTAAAATAGTAAAACAGCAGAAAACAGAAACTAGCACTGGGGTGCACTGAGTTAATAGGTTAGTCCAAATATGATCAAAAGTGTATGAAAGTGTATCTAGATCATAGCAATATCACACAAAACATGCATGGAGCAAGCAGAAATTATCGATACGTTTGAGCCGTATCAATATCCCCAAGATTAATTCATGCTCGTCCTCGAGTAGGTAAATGATAACAAGCATAATTTCTGTGGTGACATGCTAGCAACCATATAAGAACTTTGAAAATTAAAGCAATCAAGGTATGTGATTCAATTCAAGTCATAACATGCAAGAGTCTATATTAGCATTGAAACAAGCAACAACAGAACATTAGGTGCAAGAGCTCTCACTCTCCGTGACTCGAATGTCTCCAAATGGTGTTTGCGTGCAAGAAGAGGGATAGGGAATACGAGAAAAAAATATTTTTGTGTTGAGAACTCAATCTACTAAAGTTTCACACTTGGTCTTCTTTGGAATCTTATCTTGACTCGTCCCCAGACCACTAGCCAGGTACAAGTCAATTTGATCCACTCTTTTTCGATATTTTGAGCACTCATGCAATGGATGAGCGTAAGCACGAGAGTTGACACTTAGGATGAAAAAGAGAGAAATATGGTGGAGGAGGAAGACAAAAAGGTGAGAAAGGATCACATCAATGAGGACAATCATAGGCGAGAAGCCCAAATGATAGATATTATGTGAGGAGTAGGGATTGCCATGCAACGGATGCACATACGAGCTAAAAAGCTCTCCAATGGATCTAGTGGGGGTGCATCTAATTTGCTCGCTCATGAAGACCTAGAGATCTTTTGAGGAGGCTCATCCTCGGAATATGCAAGCCAAGTTCTATAGTGTGAAGGTCCTCACATAGTTATATGCATGAATGATCATCTCCATGGAGTATAAGGATAAAAGGGATTACTAGTGTGGATCTTTCAAAAGGATAGTAGTGTTGCCCCTTTATCTCTTTTTATTTTTATTTTTCTCTTTTTTGTATTTTTTGGTGGCCTCAATGGCTCTTTCTATTTAACTCTCATTTGTCCTCTTTGGGATCTTTTATTTTGTTCACTTTGGGATCTTTCCCTCACTTAAGGGAAACACTCTAATTTACAAGAGGGTGTATAACATCTTTCACACTTTACAAGGTACTCAAATCATAAAGAAGATGTAGCTATCATGATGTATGCAATGTATGCCGCTGCCAGTATTGCAGGAACATGTATGACATGAGTATCAAGTCATGAAGAGGTGGATGTTGCATGGAAATATATCTCGGAAAGGCTATGGAAATGCCTTGATAGGTAGATATGGTGGTTGTTTTGAGGAAAGATATAAGGAGGTGGATGATGCCTTGATAGGTAGATATCATGCCAAGGGTTTGGATGTACCGGCGAAGGTGGACGCCAACTCTCGGAGTGAGAAGAAGGCAATGCATGGCACAGGAGAGGCTAGCAAATATGAGGAGGTGGAAGTGTCAACTTTCAATACTTACATTAGTCCGAAGAACTCATGCACTTATTATCGGTAACTGTCAATATAATAAGGAGGTTCACAAAGAGACAAGTACCCCGAGGAGGAGTGTATGGGGGTTTGGTTATCCTTGCGCATCCTCGACTCATGGTACGTGTGTACTCTAATATTCGATCCCTCCAAAGATTAGTGATCCATCTAGTAGCTAGAGTTCTCAACTAGTTTTGTAGGTTTTGAAAATAAACACGGATTGCCCAAAATACGACACCTATCACTAATAGGCTAGAGCTCTTGACACCAAAAGTTCAAACATTACTCACATCAATGTCTCAAAACTATTGCAAGTTACTACTAAAATTAAATAGCAACCTCAATTACCTACTTCTCAAGACAAGACACAACTCAGTGCAACAACCAACTCTTTAACAAGATAAACATGAAAACTAAAGAGTGTTCCAGCAACAAACTAAACAAAAGCCAAGGCTCTTGCTAAAGATAAACTAAAACTAAAACTAAACATGGCAGTAGCTACGAAAAGATAAAGAACACACAACAGCAAAAAGAGAGGCATAAAAAATCCTATGATGTGTTCTAGATTTTTGAAAATGGAGCGTGTTTCTCTCCCACACAAAGTAAGACGGGGTCTAACTTGTTATGAACAGCAAGAAAAGCTAAAGAAAAATAAAAATAAAACCTAAGAGCGGGACGCTCCAAGCATAGCACATAACGCATGAAGTGATAAAAATATAGTGAGACGAAGGATGAACTGATGATTGTTGATGGAGAAGGGGATGCACGGGGGCATCCCGAAGCTTAGACGCTTGAGTCTCATTGAATATTTATTAGGGAGGCATGGGGGCATCCCCAAGCTTGAGCGCTTGACACTCCCGGATCTTCTTTCATCATCTTCCATCTCACACTTGAAAACTCCCTTCATACATAACTCATCATAAGCTGATTAGAGAGGTTAGTACCCTTAATAAAATAATTTTTCCCCACTGGATATAAAAATATTCTTGACGAGATACTGTTTCTCAAGAATGCCAAAAGGTTTTTTCAAAGAAAAAGCAAGCTTAAGGTTTGCAAAAGTAAGGAGAGACAAAACGTGGCAGAATCTGTTAAAAACAGAACAGCAGGTAGAAAATAATTTTTTAGGGGTACGTCTACAACTCAAATCAAAAAACTCAGAACATACGAAAGTTCCGCAATTGTATAGGGAACGCTGTGTAAAAATGTCAGATAAAAAAGATGAACTGGTTATTTCTCCCATTTTTCCCGTCACGAAGACAGAATCTGTTTTCTAGACAGCATGTCACAACTTTTGCTTCCCTTGTCATATGAGGCTATAACTTGGCACAAAGCTTGAAAATAAAGATACAATGATGTTTCTACAGTAGTAACAATCATCAAGACCACTAAAAACACAAGTAAAAATATCTTGGATTGCCTCCCAACAAGCACTTTCTTTTACGCCTTTAAGCTAGACATAAAGCAAAAGAAGAATCAAGTTTTATCAAGAGATAGAGAATAGCTAGCCCGTGTAACGGACTCAAAAGGTAACTTGACTTTCTTTCTAGGGAAGTGTTTCATCCCTTTTTGAGAGGAAATTGAAATTTTATATTCCCTCTTTCATGTCAATGATAGCACCAACGGTGCGAAGAAAAGGATGTCGTTGTTGTATCTGACATTCCTTCGCTTGTTCCACTAAACCCGCATCGAACGAAAACCCGTAGCCCCTTCGTCCATCCCACGAAATCAGGGGCCTCCCCGATCATGTCTCTCCCTTTCCTTCTTCTTCCACGAGGAGAGGTCCCCCTGGGTGGGAAGTAACCTGGACGGTTGCGACATAAGATCGAAAGTTATCAACGCCAAGAGGCTGGTCGCCGAGGATGTCGTCGTCTTCATGTGTCGCGCCGATGGGAAGCTGCTCGTCGGGATCCGCCGCGCGCCCAAGTACCCAGCCGCCTCCTAGTTGCAGTCATCTTCCGAGGGAAGCGAACAACGCCAAGAGGCTGGTCGCCGAGGATGTCGTCGTCTTCATGTGTCGCGCCGATGGGAAGCTGCTCGTCGGGATCCGCCGCGCGCCCAAGTACCCGGCCGCCTCCTAGTTGCAGTCATCTTCCGAGGGAAGCGAACGCCGGCCCTGCAATGCGCGGGCTCGACCGCTCGAGTCTCACCCCGGGAGGTGTACGAGGTTGTGCGGCTCACGCGCTGATTTCTTTTAATCATCAGCCCAAATTTTCTTCGTTGATTTCCTTTTTATTTCATGATAGAGAGATCCTCTAGTTAACAGTTTCAACAAACTGATTCATATGCAGAGCAACACGCAGCGGACGCTCCACAGCCGGCGTTCAACACAGGTGAGCCACACGTTCCGCCTGCCCGTTGAATCTATCTTCTCGCCGTGCCGCATCAGGAACGATCGTTGTAGGGATTCTCGGTTTGTCCTTCATGTGCCGTTGGGTTTCTCTCTCAGCCTGTTGTTCATATGGATGATCAGATCTAATTCGCCAAGATCAAAATTTATTTATGTTTCCAACAAGGACAGTCTGTGTGTGAAACAAGCAACTCGTTCATAATCAGCTACAGCAGGAAAGCTGAAGGCCACCGGAGCCGGCCGCTCCAGCGCGGGAGGAAACCAAGGGGGGTGGGGGTGCTTGGGGACATCGGCAACATCGTTCACGCCCACGTCCTGGACGGCTAATAAAATTAGCCACGGGTCGAATCCCCGTCCTGTTTTTTATTCTTTCATTATTTTTCCGTTATTTATTCTGAACTGGATCCTAATTCCTAACTTGTTCGCTGCAACAGCAAGACCGAGATATGGGCAGGGATCCACCGCACATTCACCAGGAGCTTCGGTGCTCTCTTGAAGAAGGCCTAGGCCGATCCATCCAAGGTATGGACGTGATTCCCCTTCCTTATTGCATACCTTCTAAATAGAGTTATTGTTGGAAAAATCATGAAGAATGTTGTTCGCAGAGATGTCTTGGAGAGACACCTCATTTTTTTTCCGTATATGCCAATCCACCTTATTATATCAGGACATATTACTCATCTCATTTAATATTGATTTTTCTAGATTTATGTGCATATTATACATACATTAATGAGTTTTTATGTTAAGATAATTTAAATCAGGCATCTTTACTAAATAATACTCCTTTTCTAAATTAGGGAGTAGTACAAAATGGTACTAAAGGAGGCTTTGCAACTAGAAAAGGTACTCTAATACAATCTGATTGTGATATTTCTTAGAAGATGTATGGATGTTGTGTTCTCTCAGTCAATATAAAACATGGTTCTATCTGCTCTCCTAAATTTGCAACTTTCCTTGTTTTTTTTGGCCTTTTTCGTATTTATTTTTGTCTGTATGGGATTAGCTATTTTACTTCATTTTGTTTGCCAATTTTATTGAAGATATACTGCAGGTAACTGATCTAAATTATCGATCGTCCATCTTGAAGGCTATACTTGCTAAAGAAGCAGCAAGAGATTTGGTCCGACAACTTTCTATTTTTGCGTCAACCCATCATTTTTCATCCATGGACTAGCCAGCTTGTGCCGCTGTGGTCGCCCTCTTTGATTTGCTATGACCCATGGAGGCACTTGGGTGATGTTCTGGTGATTACAATGCTGAGTGTTCAAGATTTCTTAGCAAGTTACATGTAAAACTAACCCAGTTGGCATGGTGATAATTTTCTTCTCTTTGTTTTTCAGTTGTTATACCGGCTCATACATCGAGCTATTGCATGATTATTTTGCTATCAACTGGGATGATACATTTGTGCTCTTTCCATGCTTGGTAAAAATGTCTGAAATGTTTGAACCATGGAAAGCCCACGAAAATTACCATTCTTCCAGTTTTGTAATGTTTGGCCACTCACTATTTGGTTCTGTAGTTGAGGAGATAGCAGTAAACAAGTTATCTGGGTTTCTAACCTAGCTGGCATGTGCTACTTTATGTAATGTGGTATACTTATAAAGAAGGAGATTCATCATCATATATCATTTCAGTAGTAGATATAGCAACTATGCTGAATTTTTATTCTCACTGCTACATGTTAGAGAAATTGTATATTTACAGAAGAGAACAAATTTTCTTGCACTTATATATTTGGAAATAACATATGTAGTTATTGTTTGGTGTATGGAGGCCGGGGCTATATTTTAGTTATGTTCATATATGAACTTACAAGTTACACAACATTAGTTTTTGTGAGGTATTGGACAACATCAGTTAGTTGTACTTACTTGAAGTTTTTTTACTGCGAGCATAACCAGCTAGAAATGAGCAGTTTTTTTGTATATGTATATGCAGGTTACATTGTCACAGTCTCTTTATTATAGGAACATTTTATAGAAATGAGATTTGCATTGATGTTAATCATGGTTCAATAGAGCTGCGATGGATTTGTGATGTGAAAACTTAGGGAGCGAATGGATTGTCTCTTTTAAGATGCTGATGTGAAGAAAGTATTTGTACATCCACGAGCGAGGGAGGGGAGGAACTTGGTAAACATCTACTTCGACATGGCGTTGCCGTTCGCCGGCGATCAGGCCAGCCAGCTGAAGGAGGTAAAGGACGAGGAGGCCAAGGGGTACACGGTGTCGCTACGGCACGCTGGGCATCGGCACGAACTAAGCGTCGTGTCGAAGAAGTTGCGGGGAGCCGTTTGAAGCTTAGCTGGATCACGTTCATTGACAGGGTCACCATGTTCATGGAGGTACACAAACAATCCATACATGCATTGCCATCTTCTCAGGAAAATTCTTACATTCTATTGTTATTAAGTATTTGAGGACCTTTCCTCATTCTTTTCTTAGATTTTAGAATAGTTGTATAAATACATGTACACAGTATTTGAGGACCTTTCTTCATGATTTTGTTAGATTTTAGAATAGATGTATACATACATACACAGAATAGCTGTATGTATACATGCACACAGCCTGATTTTGAATTTCAGTCTCAACAAATATTCAAAGTTTTGAATAAGGTGACACATACATATATTCTAATAAAAAATAGAGAAGGTTGGGGGATTAGTAATTACATAGTCATTGGGTGAGAAAAAGAGGGTAAATAGTGGATTAAAAGATATGTCTATATAGCTGCAAGTATATGTATTTGGATTGCAGGTTGACCACCTGTACATCTCTGAAATTATAACAACATGCTCCTATTAGCTTACGACTAATATGGTCTGCCACGCAACTGATTATTGTGATGTACTTCCTCCTCATACTGTTTTTTGAAAAAATAGGAACCTAAATTCACCTCTACATGCTTACTTGTCGTTGTTTCAAGGAAGAGAGATCCTACTCACATTTTTGTTGATGTTGTACTAGCATGTCAGCAGGTAATTAGTTTTTGGTAAAAGCTTTGTTCTGTTTTAAACTGTATTTACATGCTTGGTAAGGATTACACGGACCAGCCTTCCCCTTCATGCGGACGAGGCATGGAAATGCACGGTTCCACCAAGCACTTGTGGCGACTGAGCCGACTTAGCGTTGTTGGTAGAGTCCATGCCGTGGAGACCTTGTCTTCCTTTCCTGTGGTTCATCGAAGCTTTAGTCCAAACTTTAGAGTGCGATAGAAATATAAAAAATAGTTGAACTTGCTGCTCCTAATGGAAAAATAATATGCACCTTGTGCATGTGGAATTAATATTTTTTATACTATCTTTGCATAAAGAATAGACAAACCTGATTATATATGAAAAATGGAAACAAAGCCACAGCATCACGTACTGACAATAATTAGTCTTTGAATCACCATTGTAGTGCAAAGGTAATATACATGGAAACAAAACCCAAATAATCCTAGCAATAATTATCCTGATTACGTACTAAAACATCACACATAAGATTTGGAAAATAATTAGATAATTTAGTTCTGCTAAAGATATGTATAATGTACATGGAAACAGACCAAAATGATCCTAACAATTTAGATTGATAACATACTAAACATCGGTCTCAAGATATGGAAAATAAGCTCCTAATATCATATAGATATTTAGTTGCCAAACAAAATTGATAACCCCTCAAATATCTCGTTGTTATTTAAGTATGTTTTGTTACATGGTTGTTCATTAACAGACACCCTTGGCTCAACTGCCCACCCCCCCCCCCCCCCAAACACCCATAAGACACAAGATTTTATCATCAACTACGCCCATCGCAATTCATCAACCAACTCTGCACTCTCTATGCCACCCGGAGGTGAGTTTACGCATGATGTCATCTCTGTTATTAAATTGTTATCAAAGCAATCTTATTCTATAGTGCCATGCTATCATTTCTCATTGATCTTAACAGTCCTGGTAGGTGCAATCTTATTCCTCGGTTTCATGGTGTTGTTTCTATGTGGTCTTCACAGTCCTCATAGATGCAGCTGAATTATAAGTTTTTATGATGAAACGACAACCAGATATTTATAAGTTAGATATGATGTAATTACACAAATACTCTTATTAAGTAATAACTATGGGGAATCTTAATTTGAATCATATTCAATAATAAATTACAATAGAAGACACCTTAATTTGTTATTCGCTTGGAATACTTACCTTCTTTAAAACAACTCCTCTCTCTCCACCAGGAATGTTCAACCTGGGCAACAAGATCTGCATTCTCACCAAGCAAACTTGATTGGTAACTCGAGTATTAATCCTGAAATGATAGCGCTAACTATATTTCTTTTTTTATGACCCCAATGCAGAAGGTTTTAAAGTCGTTAATCATTATCCCCACAACATTTGCTTATAAGATGTCACAGGATACAAAACCCATATCTGATAAGGGAAAAAATAGGTGTGTATATTATATCAAAATATGTAGACTAAGGTCTTCAGAAAATTTGTAATTGAGCATGTGACAATCTTATAGTTGATGTGGAACAGGTGGTATGTTCATATGTGACCCATCTACCCAATTAAGTACAATGATTCCCACATCTAGTACACTCATAGCATTTGAGCGAAGAGAACACGAGGCAACATCAATTGATAACACTCATTCACACGACATTTTTTCATTTGAGTATGGTTTTCTATATGTCTCGATTTGTCAAGTCTAACTTGGGGCTATATTGCTTCAGACTATATGTTGGGTTTAACAATTTACACAATTCTCTCGCAGAAAACCCTACAACACTTCAAGGAACATCAAGTGTCGTGGAACATATTGCTTTTAATGCAAGTGTTACACAATAAAAAAATCAACAAAGGAGGGATCGTTATAAAGCACGACGAGATAGCCTAACAATTGAGCAGAGAGAGGAAATAAATGCATGTCGAAGAGCAGCTAGGAAAAATAATAATAAATGAACAGAGAAACGCAAGCCAAAGGATTTCTAGGCAAAATCTGACAGATGAGGAGAGGCAAGAGATGAATGCCCGCTCATAAAAATAAGCGAGATGAGCAGACGCAAGAGGTGAATGCCTGCCAAAGAGCACACAGGCAGAGCATACCATTTGTGGAGAGGCGGGCTCTTCGGGCTCAGCGCAACGCAGATATTGCAGCTAGGCGAAAAATCCCGTGCGTTGAATCAATCGCAATGCCTCGCCCAGATGCACATCTTCTTTGAAGCATCGAGTTATGTTACTGAGGTTTTCATGTGTCCCAGATATAATTATTTGTTAGCATGCATTGTAGGATTTTGCTGTAGGTTATTAGTTTGAATCAGGGAAAACTTCCATGTATACCAAGCATAACTTAGAAACTAAAAATGTAAAATGATGTCATGACTACTTTCTAATCATGAAAAATCAACAAAATCTACAAGTCTTAATGTTTGATTTGATTTGTTTTGGGTTTTGGGAAATTACCTGTTTGGATTAGATATTTAAAGTTACTCTATTTTATGATGGTTTTTATTTTATGCGAAATTGGTTGAGATTACCAAAAATCGAAAAGAAAACTAATGTAGGCGAGGGGATGTAGGAAGGAAAAACCGAGGGAAGAGGTGAGGCGAACCGAGGAAAAAACGGAGGATGAGGTGAGGCAAACCTACCAACTCTGCCACAACGCTTTGCCCAAGGTCACCATCCACATGGTGGCGGCGATGATGTCGTGGTAGTGAGCGATGACTAAGGGAATTTGTTCAGGGTGTGAGCATTATGTTATACCATGAGATAGTGAAAGAGTGAACGGACGGGGGAACAAAATCTAAGTATAAGCATTGTGTTGTGCCATGAGAGAGTGAGATGTTGTTTGGTTTTTGTAAGGGAAAAAGTTTGTGCTGCTATGAGAGAAATGACAATTGCTTTTTTAGTGATAGTGAAAATATTATATACCCTATAAAGTCATTTTTTGATAATAATCAATGAATGATTTATAGGTGAGCCTATTGTTCATTAAAATTGGAATGCCACATATTTAACTAAGCACGGTTCATATAGCAACTGGCAATCAACATGATTATAGGTATATATTGTACTCCCTCCGATTCATATTAATTGACGTACATTTAATATCACTCTAGTACAAAGTTGTACTAAGTGTGCGTCAATTAATTTGGATCGGAGGGAGTATATAATTTTATTTTAATATATATTTACAAGTTAACTTTTATAGATCAAAGATAAAAACTGATACTTGGGATGATGCTTTAAAAATGCTAATTGATGGGATGATGCTTTAAAAATGCTCATTGACAAAGTTACTGCCGTAACTGTAATGGATTGAACTAAAAATATTGCATCATATAATTACATTTTTAATCAAAATACATTGCAAGTGAAGTGGTTTTTTTTAATGGTTACATACTATTATTTTCTATACATGCAAATTTTGACATGCATTATATTTATAGATGCAATAAAAAAGTAAAAAGCCTGTAGCAACGCACGGGCATTCTACTAGTTGGACATAAAGGTTCACACTCTATATCCATAATAATAAAATCAGCGGGAACATAGTTGTCATTAACAATGATAAGAACATCGTCGATATTCCCCAAAGGTTTCTTTACGGAAGAATCAACAAGACGAACACCAAAAGAACAAGAATCAAAAGGTTTAAATTCAAACATATCATACATCAGGTTCTGGGCCAAAGCAATTAACACTGCATGTCATATCATCAACAAGGTTTACCATCACAAATTTCTGAAGAAGACCTCACATGAGCTTATCACTGGTAACAAGCTCATTGTTTCATATCTTAGGGTATTTGGTGCTCCTTGCTTCATTAGAGATATGAATCATAGCTCCAAAATTTCCCCTATGGCACATGAAGGTTTTCTACTAGGTTATGGCTCAAACTCTCACACTTACAGAGTGTATAACTTCCACTTTGGGAAGGTTATGGAAACTGTAAATGTGAGGTTTGATGAAACTAATGGCTCTCAAAAAGAGCATTTGCCTCATGATCTAGATGAACCTCCTCTTGATGAAGTGATCAGGTCCATGACTATTGGAGAGATTCGTCCTGTCAAAGCAAATTCACGTTAAGCAAATCAAGATGATGATGATCCAATGTTCCCACACATAGCCCGGGGCGCTGGAGATCAACATCCTGAAGCTAATGATGTACAGGATGAAGAAGAACTTGTGAACGAAGGAAATGCAGATTCTGAAGGAAATGTTGATCCCAAAGGAAATGCTAATCCCGAAGAAGAACCAGAGCCACAAGTCATTGAAAATGCACTGACTCGAGTGCGAAGAAGAGTTGATGTTGACTCGATCCTTGAAGAAATTCAACAACCAGGTCGTCCCACAACTCACTCTAGTACTCGTTTGGCTAACTTCTGTGGAAACTTTTCATTTGTCTTCATGCTAGAACCTTCAAAGTTTGATGAAGCCATGAAGGACCCAGATTGGTTAACTGCTATGCTCGAAGAACTTAACCAGTTTGAGTGAAACAAAGTCTGGTCCTTAGTTGAAAGGCCTGATCCCACGAAGCACAACATCATTGGTACAAAGTGGATTTTTTGCAACAAGCAAGATGAAGATGGTATTGTGGTAAGAAACAAAGCACGACTGGTAGCACAAGGGTACACCCAAATTGAAGGTATCGATTTCGGTGAAACTTATGCTCCAGTTTCTCGTCTCGAATCCATTCGTGTTATGCTTGCTTTTGAAAATTTCAATGGTATCCTACTTTATCAAATGGATGTGAAAAGTTCTTTTCTTAACAGAGAAATCGAAGAAGAAGTGTATGTTATGTAGCCTCCAGGTTTTGAAGACTCGAAGAATCCTGACATGGTGTATAGGTTGCACAAAGATCTTTCTGGGCTGAAGCAAGCAACTCGTGCTTGGTATGACACCCTAAAGGACTTCCTTCTGAAGAAAGGCTTCAAACCAGGAACAACTGACCCAACTCTTTTCACTCGCTCTTATAATGGTGATTTGTTTGTATGTCAAATATGTGTAGATGATATTATTTTTGGCTGCACTAACACTGAAATCGGCGAAGAATTTTCCAAAATGATGTCGAAGAAATATGAGATGTCTATGATGGGTGAATTGAAGTTATTCCTTGGACTTCAAACCCGTCAACAGAAGAATGACACCTTTATTTCTCAAGAAAAATATCTCAAGGATTGCCTGAAGAAGTTCGGACTCACTGATTGCAAAACAATTAAGACTCCAATGCCTACCAATGGCTTCCTAGATGCAGATGAGAAGGGCAAGGACTTCGATCAAAATAAATATCGGTCTATGATTGGCTCTCTCTTGTATTTATGTGCATCTAGACCTGACATTATGCTTTCAGTATGTATTTGTGCTTGCTTTCAGGCAAATCCAAAGGAATCACATCATACTGTTGTAAAGCGAATTCTTCGATATCTTGCTCACACACCAACCTTGGGTTCGTGGTATCCCAAGGGAGCTCAGTTTGATCTTTTTTTTTTACTTTAAGGACTGTGAAGCATGAGCTCCACGGTATTTTATTGCAAAAGGGAGAACAAAAAGTTCTCAAAGGGGTACATGGGATTTACATGCAAGGTAATAATAAAAAAACTTATCTATACAATCTACTGCAGATTATTTATCCAAAAGAGTAATCTATCTCTAGTATCTCCCTGAAATCTATGTGAAAGCAGGGTGATATCATGCAGAAAGTGCCTTCTCCAGGAATTGAAAGTTGGTCTCTCATGCCTGAAGGTCTTGCCATTCCTCTCAGTCCAAATGCATCAGGAAGCAGTGAGAACCACCTCTAAGAAGAAAGGATGTCCAAAGGACATTTTGGCCTAGTTGAGGTTATTAACAAGATTACCATCCTGGGACCATTGGATTTGTAGGTAACACCATATTCTTGAGCTAAAGGATCAAGAGAAAAACAGATGCATCATGTCTTCCAAAGTGTGATTAGGACACATGATGTAGGTATTGACCTCCTGTGGAGACCTCCAGTGTCTCCTGACCAGAAGGTCCTTTGTATTCAGCCTATCAAACAGCAACAACCAACCAAAAACCTTTATCTTCATAATGCATTTGCTTTTCCATAGCCATTTGCAAATTCCATCATCGGGTAAATGGGAATGCATAAGCATATATAAACTCTTAGCAGTGTAACCATGAAGACCAGGCCAAGTCCAGATATCCTTATCAGTGTTGGAGAGGTGTAAATTGTGTAACCAGTGACTCAAGACTTCTAACTCAGCTGCAGCCTGCTGTGATAGTGGCAGATAGAAAAGGGAGATGACCTCAACAGCAGTGATGAAGTCTTGTACAGACAATTTTTCATCTTTCACAAATGAGAATAAATGTGGGAATCTGTCTCTGAGAGGTCTATGAGAGGTATTTAAAATCCATCCATCAGACCAAAACAGCAGAGAGTCTCCAACATTGACCTGGATGGAAACCACAAGCTTGTACAGATCAGCCAGTTTAAGGATGTCCTTCCACCAGAAAGAACCACACATTACAGTGGCATGTGGGACATTACCATTGTAATAAGAATTCCAGATGAGAGAGACCCAAGGGGTGTCATCCTTGTTGAAGAATTTGTGGAGATGCTTCAGTAGTAGGGCTTTGTTTTGGAGCTGAAGATTCATGATTCCCATACCACCTTTGCTTTTAGACCTTCATACCAAGTCCCAGGCAGCAAGGGATTTCCTCTTACAATCAGAGTTGCCTCTCCACAGACACTGCCTTTGAATTCTCTCTAGCTGCTTAACAATTCCTTGAGGAATGGACAAGAAGCAGAGATGATAGATTGGCAAGGAAGACATGACAGAATTCAGTAACTGCAATCTTTCCCCCTGGTTTAACATTGCAGAACTGGAAGTGAGCCTCCTCTCAACTCTATCCACAAGAGGCATGAGATCTTGAATTTTTGGCTTAGTAGTGCCCATTGGTAGGCCCAAATATGTGAAGGGCATCTGGACAATTGAGCAACCAAAAGCAGCAGCTAGCCTATCAGCCTCCTCTGCAGAAACATTCAAAGGAATCATTGAAGATTTATTGAAATTTACTTTGAGTCCAGTAGAGGAATTAAATCTAATGAGAATTTCCTTAAGGGCAAGCAGTTGATCTTCCTTGGCAGGGACCACAAGAATTGTATCATCAGCATATTGTATGATGGGATAGAAAGGACCATGTGAAGGAATTGGTAGAGTTAGTACCCCATCATTCAACATTTGATTAACAATGGATTGGAGCAAATCAGCAGCCAAAACAAACAAGAGGGGGGAGAGGATCTCCTTTCCTGACCCCTCTCCTGCAGTAGAACTTTTTGCCAGGGACTCCATTTAGCAGGATGGAAGATGAACCAGAAGTCAGAATCTCTTTTACCCAGCCAATCCAAGTTTCACTGAACCCTTTAAGTTTAAGGATTTGTAAGATGATCTCATGTTCAATGGTGTCAAAAGCCTTGGCAAAGTCCAGCTTGAGAATGAGTAAGGGGAGCTGAGCTTGTTTACACTGGTGGATATATTCAAAATCCCAAGCCAAGCAATCCTGAATGGATCTAGATTTCAGAAATCCATACTGATTTAAATGGATACATTGAAGAATAACCTTCTGTAACCTGTTAGCCAGCAATTTAGTCAGAAACTTCAGACATGTATTGGTCAGAGCAATTGGCCTGAAATCATTGGGTCCTTCAGGTGCAAGAATTTTAGGGATTAGGTCAATAAGAGATCCATTCAGACACTCCATCTTAATCTGACCAGAGGCAAACTGTTGGATGAGATCCAGAAAATCCTTCTCAACAATGTGCCAGCATTTCTTCAGAAAGAGACCATTAAATCCATCAGGGCCAGGGGCTCTGTCTGTGGGTAGCTCTTTGAGGACCTCTTCAATTTCAGACTTGGAAAAGGGCAGAGACAAATCCTCTAGGCCCAAGACAGGTTGTACTAAGGATGGCAAATCAAACATCATGTTGATGCCTTGAGTGACCCCCATTCTGCCTTTGAAAGAGGTCCACATAAGTCCAGCCATTTGTGCATGATCAGTGCAGACAGATCCATCATTAGCAGTAAGACTGGAAATAGAATTCCTTCTCATTCTTTCAGAGGCCATGGCATGGAAGAACTTTGAGTTTTCTTCCCCAACCAAAATTCCCCTCATAGTATACCTCTGCTTCCAGTAGATGGACTGAAGTTTGAGGAGATGTTCATGGTGTACTTTGACAATGTTCCTGAAGTTAAATTCAAGTCTGAACAGAGGTCTTATTTCCTCAAGACAATCAAAGGCAAACACCACCTATGAGCACCTGGATATCTGTCTTTTTAAAGTGGAAAGGTTGGAAGACCACTTCTTAAGATCATACCTCAGTCTTTTGAATTTTCTAGAGATAATAGTGGAAGCTGATCCTGATGCAACAGGTGCATTCCAAGAAGCAGAGACACATTCCTGAAAACCAGGTAACTCCACCCAAAAGTTCTCAAACCTAAAAATCTTACTTTTGGGAATTGTTGTATCAATTGAAACAATACATGGCACATGATCAGAACCAGTTTTGGCCATTGGAAGGACCACAATGTTGGGATAAATTGTGATCCAAGAGCTAGAGGTGAGAAGCTGTGACGCCCCCAAAATCAGACCGTGTAATGTAGTCATACACGCAAGGTACACGATCGAGATCAGGGACTCACGGTGAGATATCACAACACAACTCTATAAATAAAAATAATACAAGCTGTTTAATACAAGCCAGGGGCCACGAGGGCTCGAATACAACAGCTCGAGAGCACAAAGTCAGCGGAAGCAATAGTATCTGAGTAAAGAAACAAGGATACAAGGTTGCCTTAAGAAGGCTAGCACAAAATCAACACGATCGAAAAGGTGAGGCCTCCTGCCTGGGAACCTCCAAACTACTCCTGGTCAACGGAAAACTCGACGTCGTAGTAGGCATCGGGGGTCTTCATGTTGCGGTGGTCGACATCGGGGATCTTCTGCTCCTGGACTCCAAGGCTCCAACGTCGACTGCAGCGGCCGATCAGGCAAAACAATAAAAGGGGAAAATAAAGCAGGTGAGTATCTAGCATACCCGCGAGTCTTACATCCGCTACTAAGCATTATGCATTGTATCAAATGGAAAGGGGAGGCTGTATATAGTGCACTGCAAGATAGAAATCAGAATAAGGATAAGAAGCTAGGCCTATCGATGACTAGCATCTTCTGACGATGTCTTGCAGCATGAGGTAAGAATCAGCCAACAGTTCATATAAAACATAAAGTAACAATGCAACAGAAGTTGCTGCAGCATTGTATAATAATAAGTTATAATAATTAGCAATGCCTCCGAGTTCACCTCCTCGACATCCCCGCGAGGAAGAAAACCCGGAACCATACAGTTTAATAATAATAGTTTGTAGTCGTAAGATCCAGCTTCACCATAAAGCGTCCTGTTACCGTGGACACGGCTATTCGAATAGATTAATCTTCCCTGCAGGGGTGCGCTTGTGTTACGCTACACGCACGGATCTCCAGGGTGGCGGGAACCTTGTTAGGGAACGCTCCACCGAGGCTATCCGACACTTCATAGCCCATCTTTCAAACTCAACAGAGAGGCCATCCGCCGGTCTAAATCCTAAGTACGCCGGGCCTTGGACCCCAACCCGAACGTACTCCTGCACGGTGCGTGGCTGGCCGGTGAAGTTAAATCAAATCCAAATAAGACACCACCGCGCGAGCAAATAAGACAACACCACTTCCCGGCGCAGGCCGCGGTACTGCTGACGTCTGAAGAGTCCTCGGGCGACACTACGAAGCAGAGGAGCCCATAACTCGTAATTCCTACGGGTAGGTAGTGCGTACATGGCATATAGCCAACTCAAGACATCCGCCGAACCATTTAGCATTTTAATTAACCTGCGTGACAACCGTTATCGTTGCCTCGACTTAACCGACCCGTGGACAACGACAGCAGCCAGGACCACCAGTACATCGGTGCCTTCCCTGTCGTCCCACCAAGTCACTGCGGTTACCAACAAGGTGAACCGTCTCCTTACCTTGTCTCGCGTGTGCTCCTAGAGGAGCTCGACTTTCGTAGTTTGGTAACTCTCGCGGCCAACGACCAGGGGCCAAGCACACCGGTACACTGGTCGTACCCTCCCTGTCGTCCCGTCGCAATACCTCTCGCGGGCACCGTTGGGTCGCCCGACTTCTCACCTGAAGGACAATCGCTGTTCAGGACCCTATGGCGGTAAGACAAAGTCAGCCTCGAGTGGAGTACAAGGATTACTCCTTGATAGCTCACACTTGAGGTGACTAGGCATAACCCAGATAGGGGCCTTAGACGGTGTCTGCATTGTACCGTACCTGTGTAGTTATAATATTTGTATCCGCGTTCACTCCCCTGAGTGATCACGGCCCGCTATCTAATCCTAGCTAACAAGGCGCAGGGCTCAATGATGGATATAATATATATAATAGGCAGCATAGGGTAAAGGAAGGTACATCAAGGGGCGACAAAAAAAGGCTATGCAATTGAATAGGTTTGTAACATAGCAGCAGCAGTAACAATGCCTAGTGCAAGAAATGTACGGAAAGGTAGGCGATATCTGGGGAAGAGAATGGCTCTGCTTTCCTGGAAGCTCGACGGTAGAAGTAGGGTCGTCGACGAAGTAGTCGTACTCAGCAGCGGTGTAGTCGACGGCAGCAGCGGGGTCTACCGGAGATTAAGGGGGGGAGAAACAGTAAATACAGAGCAAGCATATACAAACATATGCATGACATGACAGATTAAAAGTTATCGATGTTCTAACGCAATGCAAGGCACGTTACTCGGAACGGAAATTCATCCGGGGATGCACGGCCAGCTCCGGGTGATTATCGGACAAGGTGTCCGGAGGGGGGGAAGGATCAAGCCGGAGGTGTCGTGGGTACCGGACAAACATAAGGGGGGTGTATCCGTGCTAGTTGATCTATTCCGAGAAACATTCGTGTTCGGAATAAATTCATCCGGGCACTCTAACAGTACCGGACAATTTATCGGACTGCCGGTCCGGAGGGGGACGGTTCGATGTACGTTGTGTTAGAGGGGTGTGATAAACATACGGATAGCGTATTCGTATTCGTTATATTTTTCTGATCAATTTCCATGTATAAAGTTTTTGAATCAGACTTACGGTTTAAAAGATATTGATTTTTCAAGATTTAATCATTTTAATCATTTTCTAGAAATTCTTTATTATTATTAATTCAACATTATGTACAATAGTGATGTTGACTAGTCAAACCTGACAGGTGGGGTACACATGTCATACACATCGCCAATAATTCCTATTATATTTATTCAATTAGTAAAAGGGGACCCACGTGTCATTGGCTATTTATTTAGCAGATTTATTTAATCCAAATTTTAATTAATGGTAGAGGACCTATTTGCAAATTCTAGGAACTTAAGGAGTTATTTGCGAACCCAAATTGTTTTATTTGTAAGGCTTAATTCTACTAGCTCCTCATAGATTCTTGCATATTTACCATTTTTCTACGAATTAATCGGTGCATCATTTGGAATTGGTCCAATGGAACAAAGTGAAGCTTGATACATCTACTTTCAATTCATATCATTTTTAGCTATTGTTGTATTGGTTAGCTACTATTTTACTGCCCTCAAAGTGGTGCAGCAGTAGCACTTAATAGCAATAGTTTCAGTTAACAGCAGCGCTAGCAAGTTCAGTATCGGCAGTGGCTAACAGCAACAGACAGTAGCAGCAGGCGTGTGGAGGAGGGGAGATGCGGCCATGGGCGGGCATGCGCGCGTGCTGGGGCGCGGCCGGTGGCCGGAGCCAGCCGGCGGCACAGCCATGCGTGGTTGTGCACACGACCCACACACACACGATGCACGCACACACCACACACTTTCACACAGCCATGGCTGGAGTGGCAACAGCGAGCGGCGGCGGCAGGGCAGCAGCGGCGAACGGCCGCGACACAGAGCGGGGTGGGCGCGGTTCGTTGCATCATGACCGTGGCGAGGAGCCGCATCCATTCCTATAATTAGCGCGAGCCGCGATGGTCTAGGGCGACGGCCACGACGACAACGACGACGGTCGAAACGTGCGCACACGGGGACGGCGGTTCAGCGCGCACGGGAAAGAGCGGGGCTAAGGGGAAAATGGAGAGGAGCTCACAGGGAGGTGGCAGGGGAGCTCGAGGAGGCTGGGGTGTCGTGGTGGCGGCGAATCGAGCGGGGGGTCGAGGTGGCCGTGGCGGGGAAGAGGTGAAGGAGGCGGCGTCCGTGGGCCGGCTCGGCTTGATTCCGATCGCCCGAAGACGAAGACGACCACGATGAACACACTGGACACAACGGCTTGGATCGGGGACGTCGATGGCCACGTCTTCTCACGAGCTTGCGCCCATGGCGGCTCGGTTGTGGTGGGGAAAAAGGGCGAGGGGTCTGGCGATCTAGGGTTTCCAGTGGCGTGCTCTTATCCGCAGCAGAGGGCGAGAGGGGAGCAGGTGAGGGGGAAGGTGAGGGGGAGGGGCCGGCATGGCCATGGCCATGGCGCCCTGTCCACGGCGACAGTGGAACAGGGGAGGGGGTAGGTGGGGAGGAGGAGGAGAAAAGGGGTTGGGCCCGGGGTGGGCCTCGCCCTAGGCGAGGGTTAGGTAGTTTTCCATTTTTATTTATTTATTCTTTACCTGTATTTTATTTTGTTTACTGTTGCAGTTAAAATATATGCTTCTGCATTTTATTTAAATGTGTTGGTGGTTTGTAAAATAGGTGTATGTCACATGTAGGTGACACAAAAGGTTTGGTACATTTTAAAACTCAGTGGATATTTCTTTTAAATATTTTATGATTAAAAAGGACCTTATAAGCTACTGTTATAATTGTTTGAGATTTTTCATAACTCCAAAAATTACCAAAGTTGGTCCAACATGATTGTAATGATTTTAGGCAATTTAAAAAAATGGTTTCATGATTTTTGAGCAAGGTTCAATTTCCACCAAGTTTTTATTATCCACCGAAAGGGGTTTTAGGGTTTTGACTTTGGGGTTTTTATTCCAAGGGCTCAAGTACATGGTGCATGGGGTGTTGATCACCCACATCAAGGTTTTGATCATTAGCATCACAAAGTTTGAACAGGGTCAGGGAATCAACAGTGATAACTCAACAGTGATGATCAACAGTAAGGATGATTACTGTTATAAGCAACTGAGGGTGTTACAGAAACCAATCTAGTTGTTCAAGGAGGGGTTCATCCTGCATGTTGGACCAGGTATATGATCTGCCCTTTAGTGGTAGCTCAAGGAGACCCAGATGCCCAATGATCTCATTAAACAGGAATATGTCACTGAGATTTCCTCCTGACCTGTTTCTATTCTCAAGGGATCTAATAAAATTGAAATCCCCCAAGAAAAGCCATTTCTCATCATCAGGTATCTGTATATTATATAACCACTGCACAAAGTCATCTCTCCGAATGCCAGAGCAGGGCCCATAAACAGAGACCATGGTCCATTTTTCAGCATTATGCACAGAGGTAAAATTAACAGTTATGCCATAATGCCATAATGTAGTGTATGAACAAGGGTGCCAGAGAACATGGTAGGGCGCCAAACCACAAGAATACCACCAAAAGCCCCCAACATAAGGTGAATAAACAAAATTATCAAAACATCTAGGGAAAAAAATTCTGACTAATCTCAAATTCAAAGACTGAATTTTCGTCTCCTGAAGACAAATAATCGAGCAGTTACTTTCTTCAATTTTTTCTCTAAGGTCACCCTGTCGATCAGAAGAATTGAGACCACGGACATTCCAACACAACACACGCCAATTATGATAAGATGTATTATCCATATAAAACCATAGAGTAATCATAGCAAGCCACATCTTCCCAACAGATTGGCACCGGAGTAGCACTTGAGTTCAGATAAACCATCACAAAAGAACGAGTACAAACTAGGACGAGCAGACTTAAGGGCCCCACTCTACCACTAAATTCTAGTTCTAAACTAATCATGGGGAACTAGTTTGCAGTTCAGTAGACGGGGCAGCCATAAGCTTGTCCATAGCGAGATCTTCGTCAGCAATGCCAAGAGAAGCCCCCAGGTCCTGTATTGCGCTAATTGGAGTGGGGGTGGCACAGCTTCGGTATCCTCTACCGCAGCTTCGTCATCTTGAGCAGAAAATGTAGCAGATCCCTGAGATGGACTATCTCTGATCTTCTGCTTCTTGGCGCGTGGTTGCCTCAGAGGAGTTGCCTTCATGGTTATAGAAGAGACAGGTTTAAAACCAGATTTCTTCACCACACTTCTAGTGACATGCCTAGTGATGAAGTCATCTGCAGGTCTGACAATTGTGGGAGCTGACCGATTGGCACGTCACCGTTTTCCAAGCAGAGGTTCTTTGACTTCACTGAAGACATGATCTTCAGTCATTTGAGAAGCTTCAGTCATTTCAGCCACATCAATCTGTGGGGGAGCAGCACTAGGAGGAGAGGAGGGACCTTCCAACAGCATAGGTGCATGATGTGTGGGCACAAGGTCAGTCCAATTTCCTGCAGGTGAGAACAAAGGTGGGAACGGGATCTGCTGCATGCATGGTGGGATTGACTTGGTGAGCATCTCCGGAATTAAGTTCCTCAAAGATATCTCCAAAGCATATCAGGGGGCAAGACAGGGCCGAAAGGAACTGAAACGTAGCCCACATGCAGTGGGGGTGCTTGAAACAGGGGATGCTGATATGGCACTATGGCCCAGTCATCACCATGATGCTCTTTAGGGTCATTCATCATCTGCTGAACTTGATCATGCTGGTCTACAACTTCAACGACTTCCACCTCAGAGGAGCTGCTATCTCCAAGTGAAGGGTTCATGACCATGGAGTTCTGGTCTTGTTCAGGCTGCTAATCTTGTTGTGGGGGATCATTTTGCGCTACCTGCTCAACATTCCACGCCGGCCAGCCATCGTCCTGCATTTGATCATCATCCTCATTGTGATCATTATTGCCCTGATGTGGGGCAAGCACTTCATTCCAACCAAGAGCTGGGTATGGTGGAAGGGCCCAAATGGGGTCAATTGGAGCTATATCACCAGGCATGAGGTGTGGGTTCCCATCTAGTGGCATGGGGTCCTCATCAACCGGCAGCATCGCATCAGGAAAATTTGTCGTGAGAATAAAAATAGGTGCAGTCCAGGAGAAAACTGAACCTCCCCATCCAGAAAATTCTCTGAAGACGACATCTCGTGGCACAAGTGCATTTTCAGAGAACGAGGCGCGAACCAGAGAGCGAACCATCCTTCTATCAGTGTGCTCCCTGATACGTCCAAAACGTATCTATAATTTATGCTTGCTCCATGCTTCTTTTGTGTGATATTGCTATGATATTGATGAACTTCCATACACTTATGATCATATTTGGACTAACCTATTAACTCAGTGCACCCCAGTGCCAGTTCCTATTTTCTGCTGTTTTTGTATTTCAGGTTTTCCCATTATTTAAAGTGCCAGCAAAATTCTGGGAAAAATATAGGAAAAATCAGCGTACGGGAACCTTCCAAAAGAGCCAAAGTGGGACCCGAGGGGGGCCAGGGGTGGCCCAGGAGGCCACCTGGCGCGGCCACCCCCTAGGCCGCGCCTGGGGGGCGCCTGGGGCCCCTGGTCCACCTCTGGCTGCCCCCCTTCGCCTATTTATTCCCCGTGAAGAGAAACCCTCGGGGACATAACCCTTTTTTGCAATCTCTCCTCTGTTCCGCCGCCGCCGCGCTTCCAAGATCGGGAGCACCAGGAGACCTCTTCCCGGCACCCTGCCGGATGGAGGAACCACCTCCGGGAGCTTCTTCACCACCATGGATGCTTCACGGATGAACCGTGAGTAGTCCACCTTGGACCATGGGTCTATGATCAGTAGCTATGTGATGTTCTCCTCCCCTCTTTGTTCTTCATGGTTTATACCTCGTGAGCTGTCCTACATGATCGAGGCACATATGTAATCTTTCTACTGTTGCTATGCTGAGTTTGCTGGGATCAGATGGATTATGAGACTATGTTCAGATTGTGTTTGAGTAACATATTTGATTCTCGTCTTTTATATTTATGTTCTTGAGTAATTCTTGCATGTTCTCCGTTGATGTTTATCGCTTTGGCCAAGTAGTAGGTAGTGACTCCAAGAGGGAGCGTTATGCATGATTGTGGGTTCATGCCCCCCGATGACTAGCTTGAGTGACAGAAACATGAGTCTAGGGGATGTGTTGTTGCCACAAGGGAGAAAACAACGGTGCTTGTACTTGTGGGTGCAAGGATTGTTTACTTTACGAAAATTTATTTAATGCAGTTGTCTGTTGCTTTGAGTTTACACTTTGGGTGGGATTCGCAACTTAATACCAGCGAGATGTTCTGGATAGATATCTCAAGGTGGATGATTAGTAGGTAGATGCAGATGGATTTCGGTCTACCTGTCTTGGCGTACCGCCCATGATTTTGAGTCTCTTCCTTTCTTTATAGCATAGTTAGCATTGGTTTGCGCACATAATCCTGTCAATTTCCCAGTTGTAATGTGTTTACCTCGCTTGGCTATTTTATCGTCTTTTGGGAGAGAGACATCACTAGTGAACATCATGGGACCCCGGTCCATATTTCCAACACTGTTTACACCCACTATTTATTTACCGCTTTATTTACTTTTTTGTTGCTATCACTACCATTATTATCCCGTGCGTTTGATCCTTTGCGAACAACAAGGCCGGGGAGATTGACAACCTCTCTGAACTCGTTGGGAGCGAAGTTATCTGTTGTGTGTGCAGGTCCACGTCAACCGCCTAATTTCTGGCGCCGTTGTCACCTTCCTGTCGTTGCTGGAGTCCTGCTAGAGACAAACCTTGGTATCTTCACCGAGGGAAATTGCTGCTATCTACATCTCAACCTTCCACTTTGGGTAGCCAACGAGTGGGCGAGAAGCTATCGTGTTGTTGCCGGGGAAGAAAGCAAACTATACCCGTCAAGTCTCGTACCATCAAAAGGAATTTCTGGCGCCGTTGCCGGGGACTCCGCTCTTCAAGATAGGGGAGGTGCACACTATCTTTTATCTTTGCTTTTTAGTCTTGTTAGTTTACTTTTCAGTTTTTGCTTTAGTGTCCTTTATCAAAAATAAAAAAATAGTTATCTTGCTTGCTGCTGCTATGGGTTCCTCCGATAACACCAAGTTGTGTGACTTCACTAGTCATAACAACGGTGACTTTATCTGCACTCCTATTGCTCCACCTGCCATTTCAGCACCTTCTTATGAGATTAAACCTGCTTTGCTGAACCTTGTTACGAAAGATCAATTCCGGTGCTGGAGATGCTGCTGCTTTGCACTTAAATAATTTTATTGAGCTCTGTGATATGCAAAAGTATAAAGAAGTATATTGTTAAGCTTAAGCTTTTTCCTTTCTCCTTGAGAGGAGGAGCTAAAATCTGGTTTCAATCCTTGCCTAGGAATAGCATAGATTCTTGGGATAAGTGCAAGGATGCTTTTATTGGGAAGTACTATCCCCCTGCTAAGATTATCCAATTAAGGAGTAATATTATGAATTTTAAGCAATTGGATAATGAACACATTGCCCAAGCTTGGGAACGCATGAAATCTCTTGTTAAGAATTGCCCTACGCATGGTTTGACTACTTGGATGGTTATCCAAACTTTTTATGCAGGCTTTAACTTTACCTCGCGGAACTTGCTAGATTCAGCCGCGGGAGGAACCTTTATGTAAACAACGCTTGGTGCTGCCACAAAACTACTCGATGAGATGATGACCAACTATTCCCAATGGCACACCGAAAGATCTCCAACAGGTAGGAAGGTAAACTCTGTCGAGGAGATCTCCTCCCTAAATGAAAAAGTTGACTTGATTATGTCTCTACTTACCAAGCAATCTCCTATTGATCCTCATGATGTTCCTTTAAATTCTTTGATTGCTCAAGATCAAGTAGATGTGAACTTTATCTCTAGAAACAACTTCAATAACAATGCTTATAGGAGTAATTTTGGTAGCAATCCTAAACCGTTCCCCTCCAACAACTATGGGAACAACAACATTTATCCTAGCACCAAAAAGTCCACTTTTGAATTAGAGAGTATGCTTAAAGACTTCGTCACTACCCAAAAAGCCTTCAACAAGAGTGTAGAGGAAAAGCTAGACAAATTAGATAATCTCTCATCGAAGGTAGACAATTTAGCCCATGAAGTAGAATTGCTTAAAATTAGAACTTCTCCTCTTGAGGAGAGGAAGGTCACTCCTATGAACGCTATTCAAGTGCAAATAAATGAAAACATTAGGATGATGGCTAAACTTAAAGAGAGATGGGCTAGAGAAAAGGAGGAAGAAGATAGAATTAAGAGCCTTCCTACACACCATACCATTGCTACTATCCAAGTTGTTGAGGATATCCAAACTCTTAGCACCCAATGCACCCCTAGTCCCATAGGACCTATTAATGGTGATGCTATGACCTCAACCGTAGAAGAAGAAACTCCTATGACTATAGAAGCTACCAAACAAGTGAGCCTAAAGGACACCACTACCACTTTAATTGATAGTAGTGACCTTGATTTTGATAATTTCACCCTTTCTGAAGTTATTCGTTTCCTTCACAAGATGTCTAGAGACCCCCACACTAGCACACTTAATCTTTCCTTCACAAAGCATATCTCTAATGCTCTCATTAAATCTAGGGAGGAGAAGCTTAGGGTAGAAGCATCCATACCTAGAAAGCTAGAAGATGGTTGGGATCCTATGATTAAAATTAAGTTGAATAACTTATCTTGATATGCTTTATGTGATGTTGGAGCTAGTACCTCCGTCATGCCCAAAAGAATGTATGATATATTTGAATTGAAACCTTTTGATCCTTGTTCTTTTGGAGTTCGTCTTGTCGATTCTTCTGTAAAGAAACCTTTGGGGAAGATCGATGATGTTCTTATCATTTTCAATGGCAATTATGTTCCCGTTGATTTTACTATTATGGACATTGAATGTGAACCTTCTTGTCCAATTATTTTGGGACGTCCTTTTCTTCGCACCGTGGGTGTTGTTATTGATATGAAAGAAGGGATTATAAAATTCCAATTCCCTCTCAAGAAAGGGATGAAACACTTCCCTAGAAAGAAGAATAAGTTTCCTTTTGAGTCCGTCACACGGGCTAGTTAT
This sequence comes from Bromus sterilis, assembly GCA_950022295.1. Taxonomy (NCBI): domain Eukaryota; kingdom Viridiplantae; phylum Streptophyta; class Magnoliopsida; order Poales; family Poaceae; genus Bromus; species Bromus sterilis. The sequence continues at coordinate 147,080,162 of OX465596.1, read as the reverse complement.
TTTCTTGATAAAACTTGATCTTATTGCATTAAGCCTAGCTAATGGCTTTAAAGAAGCGCTTTCGGGAGGCAGCCCGCAACGAATTTAGGTTTTCCTTTTTGTTTTTCTTCTGTTTTTAGTGGTCTTGATGATTGTTACTACTGTAGAAACATCATTGTATCTTTACTTTTCAAGCTTTGTGCCATTTATAGCCTCATATGACAAGGGAAGTGAAATTGTGACATGCTGTCCAGAAAACAGATTTTGTCCTCGTGACGGGAAAAATCACATAATATTACCAGTTAATATTTTTGAGCTGAATTTTTTAAACAGCGTGATCTATACAATTATGGAACTTTCGTATGTTCTGAGTTTTTTGATTTGAGTTGCAGAAGTATCCCTAAAAAATTCTTTACTACCTGGTGGTCTGTTTTTCACAGATTCTGTCCTGTTTTGTTTTTTCCTTCGTTTTGCAAACCTTAAGCTTGCTTTTTCTTTGCAAAAACTTTTTGGAAATCTTGAGAAACAGTAGCTCTTCAAGAATATCCTTATTTCCAGTAGAGGAAAAATTATTTTATTATGGGTACTAACCTCGCTAATCAGATTAGGATCAATTATGTATGAAGGGAGTTTTCAAGTGTGCGAGGGAAGATGATGAAAGAAGATTCAGAAGTGTCAAGCTCTCAAGCTTGGGGATGCCCCCATGCATCCCCAAGAAATATCCAAGGAGAATCAACCGTCTAAGCTTGGGGATGCCCCCGTGCATCCCCTTCTCCATCAACAATTGTCAGTTCGTCTTTCGTTCCACTATATTTTTATCACTTCATGCGTTATGTGCTATGCTTGGAGCGTCTTGCTCTTTATTTCCTTTTTATTTTTCTTTAGCTTTGCTTGCTGTTCATAAAAAGTTAGAACCCAGATTTATTTGTGTGGGAAAGAAACACGCTCCACTTCAATCTAGAACACAACATAGGATTCTTCATGCTTATCTTTGTTGTGTGTGTTCTTTATCTTTTTCATATCTACTGTCATGTTTAGCTCTTAGTTTTCATGCTTATATTTTTAAAGAGCTTTTGTTTAGTTTGTTGCTAGAACTCTCTTGAGTTTTCATGTTTATCTTGTTTAGAGAGTTTGCCTATTGCACTGAGTTTTTTTTCTTGACTTGGAGTAGGTAATTGAGGATGCTATTCTTTTGTAGTAGTAACTTGCAATAGTTTTGAGGTATTTCTATGAGTAATGTTTGGACTTTTGGTGTCAAGAGCTTTAGCCTATTAGTGATAGATGTCTTATTTTGGGCAATCCGTGTTTATTTTCAAAAACCTACAGAAATTAGTTGAGAACTTTAGCTACCAGATGGATCACTACCCTTTGGAGGGATCGAATATTAGAGTACACTCACGTACCATGAGTCGAGGATGCGCAAGGATAACCAAACCCCCATGCACTCCTCCTCGGGGTACTTGTCTATTTTTGAACCTCCTTATTAGATTGAGAGTTACCGATAATAAGTGCATGAGTTCTTCGGACTAATGTGAGTATTCGAAAGTTGACACTTCCACCTTGCCATATTTTTCTAGCCTCTCATGTGCCGTGCATTGCCTCCTTCTCACTCCGAGAGTTGGCGTCCACCTTCGCTAGTACATCCAAACCCTTGGCATGATACGCTCTGTCATCATAAACCCCCTTATATCCTTCCTCATAAAAGCCACCATACCTACCTATCAAGGCATTTCCATAGCCTTTCCGAGATATATCGCCATGCAACATCCACCTTCTCATGACTTGATCTTCCTGTCATACATGCTACTTCTACATGACGCGCTAGTATCATTGCATATCCTGCTACATTGGCAGAGGCATACATTTGCATACTTCATGATAGTTTCATTTTCTTTATGATTTGAGTGCCTTTGTAAAGTGTGAAAGATCTTCTATACTTCTTGTAATATATAAAGTGTTGCCCCTAAAGTGAGAAAAGATCCCAAGGAGGACAAAATCAAAAGATCCCAAAGAGGACAAAATCAAAAGATCCCAAAGAGGACAAATGAGAGAAATAGAAAAAGCCATTGAGGCCACAAAAAAATACAAAAAAGAGAAAAAGAAATAAAAAGAGAGAAGGGAGCACACTAATATTCCTTTTGATAGATCCACACTCGTACTCCCTCTTATATCTTGTAGTCCATAGAGATTATCATTCATGCATATAGCTATGTGGGGACCTTCACACTATAGAACTTGGCTTGTATATTCCAATGATGATCCTCCTCAAATGAGCTCTGGGTCTTCTTGAGCAAGCAAGTTGGATGCACCCCCACTAGTTCCATTGGAGAGCTTACCTTAGCTCATATGTGCATCCGTTGCATGGCAATCCCTACTCCTCACAGCATATCTATCATTTGGTTTTCACTTGCCTATGATTGTCCTCATTGATGTGAGCCTTTCTCACCTTTTTGTCTTCCTCCTCCACCATATTTCTCTCTTTGCCATCCTAAGTGTCAACTTTCTTGCTTACGCTCATCCATTGCATGAGTGCTCAAAATATCGAAAAGGAGTGGATCATTTTGACTTGTTCCTGACTAGTGGTCTGGGGATGAGTCAAGATAAGATTCCAAAGAAGACCAAGTGTGAAACTTTAGTAGATTGAGTTCTAAACACTAAAATGCTTTTTTCTCGTATATCCCTATCCCCTTTCTTGCACGCAAACACCATTTGGAGACATTCGAGTCACGGACAGCGAGAGCTCTTGCACCTTTATATTCTTATGTTGCTTGTTTCAATGCTAAATATAGACTCTTGCCTATTATGACTTGAATTGAATTACATGCCTTGATTGTTTTACTTAAAAGTTCATATATGTTTGTTAGCATGTCACCACATAAATTATGTTTGTTATCATTTACCTACTCGAGGACGAGCGGGAATTAAGCTTGGGGATGTTGATACGTCCAAAACGTATCTATAATTTCTGCTTGCTCCAGGCTTCTTTTGTATGATATTGATGAACTTCCATACACTTTTGATCATATTTGGACTAACCTATTAACTCAGTGCACCCCAGTGCTAGTTCCTGTTTTCTCCTATTTTTATATTTCAGGTTTTCCCATTATTTAAAGTGCCAGAAAAATTCCGGGAAAAATATAGGAAAAATCAGCGTACGGGAACCTTCCAGAAGAGCCAAAGTAGGACCCGATGGGGGCCAGGGGTGCCCCAGGCGGCCACCTGGCGCGGCCACCCCCTAGGCCGCGCCAGGGGGGCGCCTGGGCCCCTGGTCCACCTCTGGATGCCCCCCTTCGCCTATTTATTCCCCGTGACGAGAAACCCTTGGGGACAGAACCCTTTTTCGCGATCTCTCCTCTGTTCCGCCACCGCCTCGCTTCCAAGATCGGGAGCACCAGCAGACCTCTTCCCGGCACCCTGCCGGAGGGAGGAACCACCTCCGGGAGCTTCTTCACCAGCATGGATGCTTCCTAGATGAACCGTGAGTAGTCCACCTTGGACCATGGGTCTATGATCAGTAGCTATGTGATGTTCTCCTCCCCTCTTTGATCTTCATGGTTTAGACCTCGTGAGCTGCCCTACATGATCGAGGCACATATGTAATCTTTCTGTTGTTGCTATGCTGAGTTTGCTGGGATCCGATGGATTATGAGACTATGTTCAGATTGTGTTTGAGTAATATATTTGATTCTCCTCTTATATATTTATGTTCTTGAGTAATTCTTGCATGTTCTCCGTTGCTGTTTATTGCTTTGGCCAAGTAGTAGGTAGTGACTCCAAGAGGGAGCGTTATGCATGATTGTGGATTCATGCCCCCCGAAGACTAGCTTGAGTGACAGAAACATGAGTCTAGGGGATGTGTTGTTGCCACAATGGAGAAAACAACGGTGCTTGTACTTGCGGGTGCAAGGATTGTTTACTTTACGCAAAGTTCTTTAATGCAGTTGTCTAATGCTTTGAGTTTACACTTTGGGTGGGATTCTCAACTTAATACCAGCGAGATGTTCTGGATAGATATCTCAAGGTGGATGATTAGTAGGTAGATGCAGATGGATTTCGGTCTACTTGTCTTGGCGTACCGCCCATGTTTTTGAGCATCTTCCTTTCTTTATAGCATAGTTAGCATTGGTTTGCGCACATAATCCTGTCAATTGCCCAGCTGTAATTTGTTTACCTCGCATGGCTATTTTATCGTCTTTTGGGAGAGAGACATCACTAGTGAACATCATGGGTCCCTGGTCCATAGTTCCAACACTGTTTACACCCACTATTTATTTACTGCTTTATTTACTTTTCTATTGCTATCACTACCATTATTATCCTGTGCGTTTGATCCTTTGTGAACAACAAGGCCGGAGAGATTGACAACCTCTTTGAACTCGTTGGGAGATAAGTTATCTGTTGTGTGTGCAGGTCCACGTCAACCGCCTAATTTCTGGCGCCGTTGTCACCTTCCTGTCGTTGCTGGAGTCCTGCTGGAGACAAACCTTGGTATCTTCACCGAGGGAAATTGCTGTTATCTACATCTCAACCTTTCACTTTGGGTAACCAACGAGGGGGCGAGAAGCTATCGCGTTGTTGCCGGGGAAGCAAGCAAACTATACCCGTCAACTCTCGTACCATCACTCCCATGACAGAAATTGCCCAAAAGTACCAACCATTTCTGATAGGTGTCTCGTATTGTGATAATCAAGCGGAACACCGATGAACATTAACCAACCGTGCGGTGTCCATGGATAGCTATGAAACCTTCACCTTGATTGTGAGGAATAAAACGAACAAAAATCTCATCGCCTTGCTCATCCAAACCCAAGGAAAAAGGCGCATGTTGAATGAAGGACTCCCGCACAATTGGATTTTGCATCTCAAACAAGCCTACCCCCTGGAACCAAGTTTGAGCAGATTGGACCATCACCTAGAGTTCTTGAGTGAGGAACTGAAGCGCTTGTTCACGTCGAACGGCCACCAAGTGTGCTGGTGGAGCAGGCTCAACAATGGCGACCATGTACTGCTCATGCATCCGCGGCGGCGGCTCCGATGCTGAGTAGAAAGCCCTAGGGAATCGCTCGAGGCCTCCATCGATAATGTCCATCCCAGTCGGGAGGAAACACCGCGGATCAAGCTCGAAGTTCTCCATTGACGGTGCTGGAAGTGTCTCACGCTCGTCAATGAAATCCGGGGGCGGCGAGAGGGGATTGCTCAAAGCAGGGGAAGCTGGGGAGGTGTGGTTTTCTGGTTGCAGCGTTTGCTGGGTGGGCGAGATATGAACCTGAGGAGAACTCGAATCGGCGGATGAGGACAAAGCGGTGGCGCGAGTTTCGAAACCCTTGGATGGGATTTTGGGGACCCAGATGGAAGTCTCAATTAAAGGACCATGGTAGTCCTTTTTAATGTGTCCAGACCGGAAGCAATGTCTACACGTAATCATGTTCTTGCACGCTTCCGTTTTGTGCCCCATGCTAATGCAATGCTGACAATCCCAAAAACTAGCAGCCATATCTTCGATCATATCATCAAAACTTTGCAGGTTACGCACAATTTCCTTAGGCGACAGGATTTTACATGGTGTTGTGCTCTGATCGGAGTCATAATCCACCAAACCGATCATGGCAGCAGGCGATCTCATGGCTACATCATCGTGTGGGCCTATGGGAGAGATAGTAACTGAGTCCTCATCATTTAAAACAACTGGATCAACCGAACCAGATGGGGTTACTGAAATCACGGCTGTATGGCAGTCCTTAACAGAGGGCGAGATAATGGAACCACCCAAAGAATCTGGGCTGTCCAAAACAGATCCCGTAGGAATAGGGGATGGTGGCAAGCTGCCAAAATAGATCATGACTGAAGCCGCCGGCGGTGAGGGTTGTGGCTCAGGTGATGGCGTTGGCCGCCTAGACGTATTCACGTGAAGATGTGAGAGTTCATGTTGGATGAAAGAATAACCCCCTTCTAGCACAGTTTGTGCATCTAAACCAGTGGGCATGAATCTATATCCACGGCAGGCCTCATAGTTCATGAAGGTGGCAAAGCGCAGCTTCTTCTTCTTGGGAGAAGAAGACTTGAAAGATGAACGTGTTGGTGTGCGCTGCAAAGCCTTTAGCCCTAGTTTCACCCTACGCTTAGTTGGACTAACTAGAGTCCATTCCTCATCACATTCAACTTGCCAAAGTTAAACTCTTTTTTCCAATCTGGACCACCATTGCCCCATAGGTGAAAAACATAATGAAACTTGGGAAAAACAAAAGTTTTCTGATGGAAAATGAAAAAACCCACATCTTTGCAAGAGACATGAAAAGAGAAAACCCTATCTTGAAGGCGAGAGACTTTGCGTTTGGAACAATACCCTCCAATTGCATATTCCAAAGCCAGACTGACAGAGTCTTCATCCAAACGAAAAGAATGGCACACAAATGAAACCACCAGGATGAAATGTCCATAACCATCCGGGTGCACCGTGCGCTTGAACAGACGATGAACTTGATCGGCCAACTTCATCCCTGGGTCAAAGTCCAAACCCAAGGAGATGGCTGCATGAACTGCCATGAGATGGGCAGCAACAGCACCAGAAGAGAACACCGAAGAGGATGATGGGATCAGAAGCCAATTTTCCCGGCTAGGTGTGGAGATCGCCGGCGAGGTGGCGGCTAGGGTTTAGGGGGTGGGAGGGGGGTGGGAGGCGCCATGTGTGATACCAGCTCAGTTTGATCTTATTGGATACTCTGATTCGGACTGGGGCTAGTGATCGTGTTGATAGGGAATCTAACTCAGGAACTTGTCATTTCCTCGGAAGATCACTTGTGTGTTGGGCTTCCAAGAAGCAAAACGGTGTATCAATATCTACCGCTGAAGCCGAATACATTGTTGTTGGGTCATGCTGTACTCAGATTCTCTGGCTGAAGCAGATGCTGAAGGACTATGATATTCATGTGAAGAAAATTCCTCTTCTATGTGATAATGAGAGTGCAATCAAAATTGCTCACAATCCTTTACAACACTCTCGCACGAAGCATATTGACATTCTCCATCATTTTCTTCGAGATCATGTTCAGCATGAAGATATTGTGATTAATCATGTCAGAACTGAAGATCAACTGGCTGATATTTTCACGAAACCATTGGATGAGAAAAGGTTATGTGCGTTAAGGTGTGAGCTCAATATTTTGGACTCACGAAATGTACTGTAAGATCGACCCTTTACCTCCATGTATATTTTCATTTACTTCGTTGCTTGATTTTGGTTTCGATATTATTTTTTGCTTCGATTTCTATCTTTTATTTTGATTGGATTTAGTCCTCTATGCTTATCACCTTTAGCTTCGTTGTTGGTTTTTCTTCGAGGTGATAAGTTTCGGACCCTAACCCTTCTGTTCTTTTTCTCGCTTATTCTATCTGTCCAAAATGGTTGAGCACATTTGTAACGGAAAGTATTATGCTTCGAACGTCATTGAGTTCCGAATCATATGCTTCCAATTTTATCAAAGTTTTTACTCAAGACCAAGACTTTTTCTTCGGTCGTTGAGATCCCATCAAATCCGGGTCGTTGAGATTTTCTCGCGAAACGCCACAAAATCCTCACCGTAGAATCCGGAGAGACAATCGCTGGAAGCCGTTTGATCTAATCTGACAACTCCTGTCAGCCCAGCCCTATATAAGGCATCCACCCCAGCGAAACCGATTCACCCATTCACTTCTATCTCTCCCGAAACTCTAATCTCTCGAGCGCGTCATCGAGCTCCTCGTCTCTGTCGTCGTCCTCACAGCTTCACTGCCGGAAGGACACCGCCGTAGCCGCTCGACGTTGCCAAGTTAGGGTACGTCGATGCCACCAATCCAATCTTCCTCTCTGTTCGTTCCCCTCCAGATTGGATTAGTGTTCCTTGGCATGTTTTTCGATTGATTTTTCTAGGGTTTCTCGATCCGTTAGATCATTGATAGTTTGGGAACTTTTTTAGAGCAAAAACTTCCCACTCCGATTCAGGTTAGCAGTTAGGGTTTCGATACCATCTGTTATGTGTTAGGGTTTGTAGTCTCCAGATGAAAGTTTGTGTGCAAAATCTAGCTCAGAATAGGCCGGAATCATCACCCATGTTCAACTGAATCTCTTGTCAAAATCCTTTTGTTTGGTCGAAACTTTTGTTGGTGCTCAGTCCATACTTGTCTTTTTCCCTCGCTCCCCTTATGCTTTTTCACAGGATGTCTGAGTATTTGGGCTTCGGTGATGAGTCCCCAGTTCTTGACCACATCAACGAAGCAGAACAAAGTGCTCCTAAGAAAAGAGGAGGAAGAACGAAGGAAAAGAAAAATGCTAGAGGCATTCCCGAATCCATTCGAACGCAGCTTGGATATGAAACCCCTCCTGAAGAAACAAAAGATCAGCGAAAGATTCGCTTGCAAGGCATTCAGCGCTACTGGACCATCAGGTGGTACAAATACAAAAGTATCCCTGACTGGAAATGGGCTACTACCCAGTCCCACCGAAGTATCCTCACCCCAATACGCTCAAGACTCCGGATGATTATCCTAAGGAGCAAGAGAGGTTGAGAATAGCTGCTGAGAAGAAGAGAATCAAAGATGAGAAGAAAGCAGCGAAGTTAGCCGCTGCTGAAGCTGCTGGACAGGGCTAGACTTCGAAGAAAAAGAAGCGCAAACTGAAGAAGAAATCTGGTTCACCCCCTCACGCCTGCACTGATGACGAAGAGCAAGCCAGGCTGGAACGAGCAGCTCTTGAATACTCTATCCATGATGAGTCTAACGCTGAAGCTGATGACGAATCAGAAGCTGAAGCAGATGATGAGTCAGAGCCTTTTCCTCCCAAGAAACAAAAGCTTCGAATTCCTTTGAAGAAGAAGCCTGGAGAGAAGCCTGCTGCAAAAGGGAAAAAGATTCAGGATCCATCTGATAAGCCCGCAGCTCGTCCCACCATTGATATGACTAACTTGGTGGTCGTGAAGCCTTTGGCCTCCAAGCCACCGGCTGAGACCCTCAACACCGAGAGGCGCTCAAAGCAGAGGCACGACCCTGTGAAGCAACAGCAAACTTCCAAGGCAGCTGCACCAGCGAAGCCTAAGCAGTCTACTGCTCCAAACCCTTCAGCGAGTCAAAAGCTCACTGAAGCAGAACTGCAACAGAAAGACCTCGAGGAGGCACTCAATCGTAGCGTTCTTGCCAGAGATTCTGCCATCAAGCAGAAGGAAGCAGAAGAAGATGCCAGAAAAAAAGGAAACTTGACTCTGCCAAGTTTGCTACTGAGAAGGCTGAGACGAAGTGAAAGCTCGCCGAAGCCGAGAAAAACGAAGAGAAAGATGTTGCTGAAGCTAAACAGTTAGCAGAAAATGAAGCCAACCGGAAGGCTACACTTGATAGTCTCAGAACAAAGAAGGCTGAGAAAGCAGTCAGGACTGCCCAGAAGAAGCCAGTGGTGAATATGACCCCGTCTGCTGAAGCAAATCTGTCGAAGCAGAAAGGAATCTCTATGACTGAAGCTCATGCTGAGCTAGATCGCCGTAGTGGACATCAATTCCCTGATCCACGTGAAGTAGAACTATGGGATCATTTAGGCGTAACTGAAGCCCTTTGGAAGAAATGTGAAGCTGAAGATCCTGAAGCTAATGTTCTCGGTAAAGTCTACATCTCAGGCTCCATCGAAGCTATGATCACTACTATGATCAGTCAGCTGAAGGACTTGCATTCCAGAGATAGGGTTGAAACTGAAAAGATTCATAACTATAAAAGCGTGCTGAAGCCGAGACCGTGAAGACTTCAAACAGCACGCCTTGAAACTTCTTCGGAAGGTGACAGATGTGAACACCACCACCAAGGACAATATCAAGCTCTACAAGAGAAAGATACAAGCTGTTGTTGATGAGATGGTCAAAACGCACAATGCTTTGATTATGGAAAGAGATTCCAAGAAGCGCAAGGCCACGCTGGAAGCTGAACCTGCCGCAGCCAAGTCTGCTGAAGCAAAACCTTCCGACCCCTCACCCAAGAAGAAAACCTCTAAGAGGCGGAAGATGACGCTGGCTTCGGCTGCTGAGCTGGATACAAGTGATGAACCCCTCAGCCAGCCGAAGGAAAACACCGAAGTTGTTCCACCTACTGCCAAGCCAAAGCCCTACAAACCCAAAGCAAAGACATCAGCTCCACCTACCAAGACTCCCACTTCCCCACAAAAAGCTTCGTCCCCCAAGCACACTCCCGCACAAACTCCACGCGCCGCTGAACCCGCTCCACCTCCCAAAGCTCCAACTCCCAAGCGAACCCCAACCCCAACTCCAACGTCTGCACCCCTTCCACCTCGTGCTCCCACACCAACTCCCATTCCATCCCCCGCACCCCAAAGAGCTCCTACCCCTCCTGCTGATCATGCTTCACCTCATCCGGAATCCCATGATCTCACTCCCTCCAACTCCAGAACCCGTGGCTCCCAAGACTTTTCCCCTGCAAGGACTGCTCGGGAATAGGAAGCAAATGTGCCCCAGCCTGAAGCTCATGAAGACGAAGAAGAACAAGTATAGATTATGTATTCTTCACAAGAGCAAGATTTGATAGTTGCTCAGATAGCTGCTGGACCTTCTCATGCTGCCCCAGTTGCTCCCCTGCTTAGGCCTCGGCCTCCCTGCCGTCCCAGCCAAGACACTCAGCTAGACTCCATGTACCCGCGTGAAACCTTTCCCATCTTCAAGGGTGATGGTTGTTCTTTGCGCCATGGGCCAGAGTTCAACCTTGAACATCATCAGAAGTGCCACCATTTCTTTGGCGCGAGCCCATATTCTTCAGCCAGGACAGCAGATGATCTTCGCTTCTGGACAGCAGAACAGCAAATCTTATATACCAAAGTCTACTGCTAGAAAGGTGTACTTTTCCGCCACAGATATTTGGACATGCGAAGTCTTTCAACTGCTACCTGCTTACAGAACATCACCGAAACTATTGAGAACCAGAATTTGACTCGTTTGTTTGCTTTGAGCACTCCCTTGAACTCTAAACTCATCAAGAAATTGTATGCAACTCTATATGTTTCGGGTGATGCAAATGACCCCAGCACTTGGATTCTCGAATGGATTATTCAGGGTGAAATCTTCAGAATGACCTCGGCTGAGTTCATGGAAATTTTTAATATTCCAAGGCATACTGGCGACCTCGAAAAGATTCACTTGGAGCCAGATCTGACTGAAGAACAATTTGCAACCTTGTTGTATACTGAAGTTACAGCGGATTATATTCCAGAAAACATTCGCCCGAAGCATTTCAACTTCATCTCAAAGACTTGGTTTTACATCTTGTCGAAATCTTTGATCCCGTTGAGTACTACTTCAGAAGAATCAAATATTTATCCAGAAACAAGACACATGAAGCTCACCCATGGTTTGGTGTTTGACTTTGAAGATTGCTTCATCTGCAATCTTGTGCTTGCTGCAGAACTTCCATTCACATTGAATCCATATGCCCCCTGGCTACAAGTTGTCTGTGACTATGGCCGAAATGAAGACTTTGTGGCGCGTCACCATCCGAAGCTTTTCACTCCCCAAGTGCGTGACACTTTGGAATTGCTGAAGAAACCCAATAACGTCTTTGCCACTTATGTTGGGGTGCGCCACGAAGGAAATGAAAGGAACATTTCGAAGCGTTTCCAGAAGGACTGTCATCACTTTGAAGTCAATCTTCGGTCGCAGCAAATGCTTGAAAACTTCATTGAAGCAAATCAACGACAGATGCAGTTCCTTGTAGATGAGATCAATCGTGTCGGAAACATTGCACTAAACAATAACCAATATCTTTGTGTGCTCAAGCGCCATTCCTGGGACTCAGAAAATTCAACTCAGTTAAAGGCCTTCGTAAAGATCGCATTTACAAAGAATATGAGCACCTCCAGCGAAACTTTTCAAGAGCCGACAATGTTGATCGCCCGAACCAGAAGCTCCAGCCCATGCACAAGATTGATGAAGTTTTCTTCTTCAACGAGCCTGATCCAATCCGCCCCGACACCGTCTCTGAGAATGACTCCGTCACTTCGAAGGACGACGCTGGCCTCAACGACAGCAACCTCGACATCAACCTCATCACTCAAAAGAATCTCGAAGTTCTTCCTTCGCCCGCGTCGGAAGAAGAATCTTTAGGAGATCAATCTTCTTCGGACGAGTCTACGTCAAGCTCTACTTCATCAGGCTCCAAGGGTGCTGATGCCGCGCAGTAGTTCTCTCGATCCGCTTCCCAACCTTTTGTCCAATCATTGACAAAAAGGGGGAGAATGTTGGCATTGATGAGTTAGATTTGCATCGGGGCAAGGGCTTTTTCTATTCGTATTTTTGCTTCACTTGGTTTAACTTACAACAAACTTTCCATTCCCTTCGATTGGGTTGTAACTTAAGTTTACATTCGGTTGTACTACTCCTGTGCTACGCTTAAGTTTTAATAACCCTTTGCTCGCAAGTATTGCTTTGTATCCTCTATCTTGCAGGTGGTTATTATTTTCTAAGTCACAGGTCATTGGAAGCAATTGCACATATATCTGGATATCTATCTTTAAATGCAATTGTCTTTGCTAAGATATTTGTTTTTCTCTCCACCGAAGAAATAGCTCTCAAGCATTAACTTCGATTATATAAATCTTCAATGCTTGCATTCAGGGGGAGCCAAAAACTTCATATCTTAGAGTTTGTCCCATCCCTTCACAAAAACTTCCATATCTTTTATCGATGCATGTTTTGTCAACAATAGTCGGGGAGATTGTAAGAGCAAAGTTTTCCCCCCATGTGTTTTGGATATTGTTGGAAAAGAAAATAGAGGGACTAACAATGTTTTCTACTGTAAACAGTTGAATAGGTTCCTGAAGGAAAAGCTAGGTGATAAAGCTTCAGGGAAGGTTTTCAAGTTATCGAAGAATTACCCCCTTGAGCGAAGCTTAATCACGGAGGATGACCCCCAAAAATGAAGGTGTCCTGAAGCCCAACTCATCGAAGGAAATGAAGAAGACAGCGCAAGACTTAGATGTTTTTGTGTAGTTCATTTTCAGTTCTTTGAGTCATAGGACAAACCGTACTATCAAGAGGGGTCTTTAGTTTGTGGACACCGAAGTTATTGAGAAAATGCTCAGATAAAATCTAAACCAAGTAAGAAGCCAGAGTGAAGAAATCTCATGTGCACTGAGTTAAGTTTCGGTAGCAAAGACTTCGTTCTTTGGCTTCCGAAGCAGAACTAAGTCCGTGAGTCTGCTTTACTTGTTCCGCAAGTAAAGTTGCGCAGTAACGACAAATCCGATCGTTGTGGACACGTGTCAAGATGTCACTTCGGGTCAATTCGGTCATTTCGCACCTCGGGATCGCCAACTATAAATACGCTGCCCCCTCCTCCTTTTGCGGGTGGCTTCTCTAAGAATATTCTTGAGAGAGACTGAAGAGAGCATCCCAAGAACGCCACCGAAGAAAAACCCAAAACCCAGAACACTGAAGCCTAAGTCCCATTGATCTGAGCAGATTCTCTATGACTTAGGTGAAAGATTGCTAGCCTTTTTATCTTGGAGAACTGCAATTCTCCTAGACGGTTCGAGAGTCGTCTTCAGAGAGCGAAGAGTAATTGTCGCCTCGAAGTTCAAGTTTCTCAAAGGTTTCGGAGATTTCCTTGATAATCTACCCTGAGTCAAAGACCAAGCTCAAGGATATTGGTGCAGTGGAGCAAGGACGGAGAGAGTTTTTCTCCAGATGTTCAATCACCAGTCCCTCCAAACAGATGTAGCGCTTTGCAGAGTGTGAACTGGTCGAACAAACATCGCCGAGTCATAGTTCGTTTTACTTCAAGCTCTTACATTTCGTATTGCATTGGCTTCCCAGTTATGCTTCAATGTATTTTGATTCATTGTATTTAGTTTCGCTTCTAGTTTTGCTTCCCTGTTACTTATTTCTGCTATCTCTTCCTTCCTAGTTTATGCTTCACTTCAAAGCTTCAGTCGAAAATTTGAAGTGATCATTCACCCCCTCCCCCTTTGATCACATACTTGGACTTTCAAGCATCATCTCCAGCACCAGAGAATTGATCTCTCATAACTTGGTTTAGCAAAGCAAGTTTAATTTCATAAGAGGTAGCTGAAGTGGCAGGTGTGGCAATAGGAGTGCAGATAAAGTCTTTGTTGTTGTTACTAGTGAAGTCAAACAACTTGGTGTTTTCAGACGAACCCATAGTAGCAGCAAGTGTGGCAGATTTTTTTGTAATTTTTGATATAAGACACAAAGATAAAAACTAAAAGGTAAACTAACAAGACTAAAAAGTAAAGGTAAAAGGTAGTGGGCAACTCCCCTATCTTATCACTCGGAGTCCCCGGCAACGGCGCCAGAAATTTGCTTGATACGCGAGAGATGATAATTGCTTCTCGCCCTTCGTTGTTTACCCCAAGTGGAAGGTGAGATGCAGCGTAGCGGCAAGTTTCCCTTGGTGAAGATACCAAGGTTTTAAGATTGTCTCCCGTAGGACTCCGGCAATGATAAGTAGGTGGTGAAGTGAACAATGGCGCCGTTCACAACTCAGGGTTGCTTACTTCACCTGGACCTGTACACAGACACAATTAACTTTGCTCCCAACGAAGTTCAGAGAGGTTGTCAATCTCTCCGGTCTTGTTGTTTACAAAGGATCAAACGCAAGGGATAATGATAATGATAGCAACTGAAAGTAAATACGGAAAAGTACATAAACGTGTAAACAATGATGAGAATATGGACCGGGGTCCCGTGATGTTCACTAGTGATGTCTCTCTCCCAAAAGACGATAAAACTTCTATGCGAGGTAAAGAAATTACAGATGGGTAATTGACAGGATTATAAACGCGCCGCAATGCTAACTATGCTACAAAGAAAGGAAGAGGCTCATAAGCATGGGCAGTACGCCAAAATAAGTAGACCAGGTGGGACCCACCAGGGCCCCTAGGCGCCTGGGGCCCTGGTGGGTCCCACCTGGTCCCCCTTCTGGACTTCGGAGGGTTCCTTCACGCTGATTTTTTATCTTATTTTTCCTGAATTTTTTGAGCACTTTTAATATGGGGGAAAACTGAAATAGAAAAATAGCAGAAAATAGAAACTGGCACTGGGGTGCACTGAGTTAATAGGTTAGTCCAAATATGATCAAAAGTGTATGAAAGTGTATCTAGATCATAGCAATATCACATAAAACATGCATGGAGCAAGCAGAAATTATCGATACGTTTGGGATGTATCAAGCGCGTCCTTGGTGTCCCCGTGCCCGCAGTGGTAGCCCAGCAAACGCCCAAAGCAATGCCCGTGGCCTCCATCTGCTTCTCCTGTCTCTTCTTGTCCATCCATGTGCTTCTCCCGTCGCGCTCATATTCAGTTTGTTCAGAGTTGGGACACCGAATATTTCTTCAGTTTTGTTAGATTCAGAGTAGCACCACCTATGTTGTTTATATAGTTTCAGTGTTGTATTCTGTCAAGATCAATCAGTGTGGTGCAGTGGCACGTGCACGTGGTTTGCATCTGTGAGATGTTGGGTTCGACTCCCTCCTGTGACGCTTAAACCCCCTTTTTATTTCTTTGTTTTGCACCACAGCGCATCTGTTGCCTTCTGTTGTTGTTGATGCTTGTGGTGCTACTGCAGCTGCTAACTAATGTTGCACTGTCCAATTCAATAACAACAAATCATTAAAAAAACTAGCAAACGATTTTTAGAATGGATAAATTTATTATGTGTAGATATTAGGCCTAACCAAGTTTATTTTGTTCCATTGAAACAATTTCAGATAATGCGAAATATTAAGTTAAGTAGAGATAACCCTTGTACAGATGATGGGTGGACCCGGGCCATTAGAATAATCCCTCTTAAATAAATCAATTAAATTAAATATGTGAGTATGATAGGTGGGCCCCTTTTACTGTTTGGATAAATAAATTAGATTTTATTAAATAACCAGTGACTTACATCTGGGGCCCACTAGTCAATTTGACCAGTCAAAGGCCCCAGGCCTATGACATGTAGGCCCCATATGTCAGGTTTACCAGTCAAATGCACTATTATGGATAATGTTATTAAATAATAAAAGAATCCAGAAATTCCTTTAAATTGAATAAAACTTTGAAAATCAATATCTTTTAAACTGTAAGTCAGATGAAAATAATTTATACATGAAACTTGATTAGAAAAATATAATGGATAAGAATACATCACCCGTATAGCCACCACACCCCTCTAACATACCGAACACGGAACATTTCTCCTCTGGTTCATCTGTCTGTCAGACGACCGGAGCCGGTAAGACTTTCCGGATGAAAATGGTCTGTATATTGTGACGCCCCCAAAATCAATCCGTGTACAGTAATCATACACGCAAGGTACACGATCAAGATCAGGGACTCACGGTGGGATATCACAACACAACTCTACAAATAAAAATAATACAAGCTGTTTAATACAAGCCAGGGGCCACGATGGCTCGAATACAACAACTCGAGAGCACAAGTTAGCGGAAGCAAAAGTATCTGAGTACAGACACAAGAATACAAGGTTGCCTTAAGAAGGCTAGCACAAAAATCAACACTCGATCGAAAAGGCAAGGCCTCCTGCCTGGGAACCTCCAAACTACTCCTGGTCAAAGGGGAACTCGACGTCGTAGAAGGCATCGGGGATCTTCATGTGTAGGTGGTCGGCATCGGGGATCTCCTGCTCCTGGACTCCAAGGCTCCAACGTCGACTGCAGCGGACGATCAGTCAAAACAATAAAAGGGAAAAAATAAAGCAGGTGAGTATCTAGCATACCCGCGAGTCTTACGTCCGCTACTAAGCATTATGCATTGTATCAACGGAAAGAAGAGGCTGTATATAGTGGACTGCAAGACAGAAATCCAGAGCAAGGGTAAGAAGCTAGGCCTAACGAAGACTAGCATCTTCTGACGATGTCTTGCAGCATGAGGTAAGAATCAGCCAACAGTTTATATAAAGCATAAAGTAACAATGCAGCAGAAG
The DNA here is from genome assembly GCA_950022295.1 of Bromus sterilis. Taxonomy (NCBI): domain Eukaryota; kingdom Viridiplantae; phylum Streptophyta; class Magnoliopsida; order Poales; family Poaceae; genus Bromus; species Bromus sterilis. The sequence goes on along the minus strand of OX465596.1, from coordinate 147,063,221 downwards.
TTCCTGCAACATTGTATAATAATAAGTTGTAATAATTAACAATGCCTCCGAGTTACCCTCCTCGACATCCCTGCGAGGAATAAACCTGGAACCATACAGTTTAATAATAATAGTTCGTAGTGGTAAGATCCAGCTTCAGCATAAAGCGTCCTATTACCGTGGACAAGGCTATTCGAATAGATTAATCTTCCCTGCAGGGGTGCACTTGTGTTACACTACACGCACGGATCTCCAGGGTGGCGGGCACCTTGTTAGGGAACGCTCCACCGAGGCTATCCGACACTTCGTAGCCCATCTTTCAAACTCAACAGAGAGGTCATCCGCCGGACTATATCCTATGTACGCGGGACTTTGGACCCTAACCCCGACGTACTCCTGCACGGTGCGAGGCTGGCCAGTGAAGTTAAAGAAAATACAAATAAGACACCACCGCGCGAGAAAATAAGACAACACCACTTCCCGGCGCAGGCCGCGGTACTGCTGACGTCTGAAGAGTCCTCGGACGACACTATGAAGCAGAGGAGCCCATAACTCGTAATTCCCACGGGTAGGTAGTGCGTACATGGCATATAGCCAACTCAAGACATCCGCCGAACCATTTAGCATTTTAATTAACCTGCGTGACAACTGTTATCGTTGCCTCGACTTAACTGACCCGCGGACAATGACAGCAGCCAGGACCACCAGTACATCGGTGTCTGCCCCGTCGTCCCACCAAGTCACTGCGGTTACCAACAAGGTGAACCGTCTCCTAACCTTGTCTCGCGTGTGCTCCTGGAGGAGCTCGACTTTCGGGGTTTGGTAACTCTCGCGGCCAACGATCAGGGGCCAAGCACACCGGTACACTGGTCGTACCCTCCCTGTCGTCCCGTTGCAATACCACTCGCGGGCACCGTTGGGTCGCCCGACTTCTTACCTTTAAGGACACCGGTTGGTTTGAGTGCCTACCATTTAGTGAAACCAGGAGGTATCACCCTCGATGGCACACTTAAAGAGGTTTGACAGAGACATCAGCGGAATGGACTAAAGAGGTAAACCTCGTATCATCCTGGTGATGCTACGCTACTGAGCCGACGAGAGTGAAATACGAGTTCGTTCCACTCGTAAGCCAAACTCGAAGCGACTCGGCAGAGTCTCGCCGTTGTAGGTTCCCTAGGGCGTCTGCATTGATCCGTACCTGTTGCAGTTGTAACATATCGTTCCCGCGATCACTCCCAGAGTGATCACGACCCGCTATCTAATCCTAGCTAACAATGCGCAGGGCTCACTGCTGAATAATGCATAAGTAATAATAGGCAGTATAGAATTAAAGGAAGGTACATCAAAGGTCTACAATGACAGGCTATGCAATTGAATAGGATTGTAATCGTAGCAGCAGCAGTAACAATGCCTAGTGCAAGAAATGTACGGAAAGATAGGCGATATCTGGGGAAGAGAATGGCTCTGCTTGCCTGGAAGCTCGACGGTAGGGGTAGGGTCGTCGACGAAGTAGTCGTACTCAGCAGCGGTGTAGTCGACGGCAGCAGCGGGGTCTACCGGAGATTAAGGGGGGAGAAACAGTAAATACAAAGCAAGCATATACAAACAGATGCATGTCATGACAGATGCAATGCTAGCGGTGTTCTAACGCAGTGCAATGCACGTTGGTCAGAGCGGGAATTCATCCGGGGACCAACTATCAGCTCCGAGTGATTACCGGACAGGGTGTCTGGAGGGGGGAGATATCATGTCGGAGGTGTCATGGACATCCGACACATGTGTGGGTGGTGTATCCGGGTTAGTTGATCTATTCCGAACAACATTCGTGTTTGAAATAAATTCATCCAGGTACTTTAACAATACCGGACAAATCATCGAACAGACGGTCCGGAGGCGGGGGACGGTTCGACGTTTGTCATGTTAGAGGGGTGTGGTGGGAGTATGAGTAACGTATTCGTAATCGTGGATCCGTTCTGAGTAACTTTCGTATACAAAGTATTTTGATCTGGGCAACTCATATCGGTACCGGGAATTACCGACAGACGGCCCGGGAGGGGGGGTGTCGATTTCCGTTGTGTTTGGGGGGTGTGGTAGACATATGGATAGCGTATTCGTATTTGTCATATTTTTCTGATCAAGTTTGACATATAAATTATTTTCATCGGAGTTACGGTTTAAAAGATATTCAATTTCAAAGTTTTATTCATATTTAAACATTTACTGGATTTATTTTATTAAACAATTCAACATTATCCAGAACAGTGCTAGTTGACTGGTCAAACCTGACATGTGGGGCCAACCTGTAAGGTTGACTGGTCAGCTGACCAGTGGGACCCCACTGTCATACACTGTTATTAACATTAAACTAAAATAGAGATTAACTAGCAATGGACCCCACATGTCATTGAATATATGTTACAATTAAAAGATTTAGTTATTATATTAACTAGGGGCCCACATGTCATTGTAACATGTTATAATTAATAGTTTAAATAATTTCAGGGATATTTTAAAGGGGCTGGCCCACATGTCATTCACACAGGGCTAACATTGATTTAATCTAAACATTTTTAACAACTTAACAGGGGTGGGCCTACATGTCATCCACTTGGGTGGTTATCTCCACTAATTTTTTAACCATTGTTTAATTAGGGGGCTGGTTATCAGGGGAGGGGGTTTGCCCACGGCTTCCACAGCCGTGCACCGCACTGCTCGCCGGCGGCGACAAGCACGGCGGCGAGGGCTGAGGGGCTCGGCGGCGTGGCCAAATCGGCCAGCCCCGACGTGGGCGGGGCGGGGGAACGCGCCGGCGGCCGACCCGCGGCACATGGCGAGCATACATAGCGGGCACGCACGGGAGCTCCGCTCCCAGTCAATGGCGGCCGACAACGGCTCTGACCTACGGCAACACAACGGAGGGGGGAAGAGGCAGGGAGGGACGCGGGCTCACAGGGGGTAGCAGCGGCAGACCAGTGGGCTCGAGGGAGCGCCAACGGCGATGAATTCGTCACCGGGGTGGAAACCGACCGGCGGGGAAGAATGGCGCGAGGTGAGCCATAGGGGGCGTCCTGGCCTCGGCTTGGAGATGGAACCGGCGTGGAGGAGCGTGGTGGTCCAGTGGGTGCAGTGGCAGGGCGTGAGGAGCTCCGGGGCCGCGCGGCGACAGGGCCATGGCGACGGCGGCGACAGAGGCACCCGGCCACATCTTCAGATCGAACGAGAGGTTGAGGGAGAAAGGAAAGGGCGGCCTAGGGTTTCGTGGAGGGCGCGGGGGTGCGGCCTTATCCACCGAGGAGAGGGGGGAGCAGGTGAGATGGGGGAGAGGGAGCAGGTGAGATGGGGGCGGCGACAGTGCCCCCTCTGCCATGGCGCGTGCGGGGGTGGGGGAGGGAACAGGAAGGAAGTGGAGAGAGAGATGGGGGTTGGGCTTGCGGCGGGCTTTTTGCCCAGGGCGGGATATAGGTCTTTTTTATTTTTTTTGTTTTTGTTTCTTTTAAATTTTCTTTTTTGTTTTATTTAGTTTAGCTAGGTTTTGATTTTGGTAAAATTTTATAATTGCACCTATATTAGTGTTACACTTTAACATGATGCCACAAAAAGTTTGGCCCGCAATAAAATTCATCTAGATTTTATTCAATGCACAAAATATTAAATTGAGCTATTTTTGCTACTGTTTCTACTTTTTTGCATTATTTAAATAAGTTAATAAAATATCATTTATCTTTTATATGACCTTCTGATTATTAGGAATTTAATAAAAATGGTTTCACAATTTTTAGTGCATTTAAAATTCCTACTTGTTTATTAAATTTACCATGGCAACTCAATAATTCCCATGCATTTATTTTTATTTCATATTATTCCTAAAACACCTTAATAAAATATCCATTACTATATTAACATGGCCCTATGATGGCTAGGCAATTCTATTAATAGGTTTCACAACTTTGGTTTGATCTATGATTTCCATTTCCATATTAATTTTCAAAACAATTTTGATAACCCCACCACATTGGTTCCATCATTAGCATTGACTTGTGATTATTCAAATGGCTAGGAGTTGACTTGGTTTAACACTGATCATGTTGATTGACTGGCATCCACAACTCTTGGAGCAAAGTTTTATCATCCACTTTTATTTGAAAATTTTATCATGGTTGGAATTTCAAAGAGCTATGATCAAAGGTGATCAAGGCTTGATCATCAACAGTAATGATCACTAACATTGGAATCACTGTAGTGATTACCGTTACTGATTCTGAGGGTGTTACAATTCTCCACCACTACAAAGAATTCTCGTCCCGAGAATTAAAAGTAGTGTAAGGGGTAGAGTTTCGGTTTCGCCTTCTAACAAATCTTTTGGTTCTTGTTGTCCTACTTGAAGAAATTAATCCTTCACGTTGAGGCCTTCACGGCATGACATCGGTGCATCTCGATGGGTTTTCATCCTTTCATCGGGGGCTTCATCGCACTTACGAACAGGTTAAGAGGTAAAGCTTAAGGGGATCGGATCGATACAAGATCAATCAAATGGGGTTGCTCAAGGGTATGGGGGTACAAAGTCCTTCCGAGTTTAACCTCAGGGAAGTACATCGTGAGAAGTTTTAAGCGGATAGGCACGTATTCGATGCCGATGACGGATGGTGGGAAAGGGGCCCCGATCATCAGGCACAAGCACTGAGTCTGATATCGGACGGAATATCACAAGGTAGATAACAAGAGTCAGGTTTCGATCCTGTCGAACTGTGGCTTATGGGGGGTGGCATATTACGCGATCACGATGCAAGGATGGTCAGAGAATAGCTTGTCAGATATGTCGGCAACAACATCGATACCAGGAGCAGAGGACATTGAGAACCATTTTCCTGCTCGTTAATACGAGGCGGACCAATTGGCAAAGTTCGCGTCCCGGTGGTTACCGAAATGTCATCGACAATGTCAACAAGGGGTTACTGACGAGGTAACACATCGAGGTGTTTACAACATCAGGGAATTATCGCTGCTTAGGTTATTCACATCGCAAGAAAGGTTAAACAGGCCAATGGAAGGGAAAAGGTGTTTATCTGATCAAACAGACCAATTGAAGGGAAAAAGTGATGATACACAAGTATCACGTGTATGTCTTTCCCAAGGAAAGGCAGAGCACGATATACATGACCAAGTTGTATTGGCACGGAGTCGAGGGAGGTTGTCGACGATAACAAAAATCATCGAGGGTCAGGGATGGTATTTCACATGGTGAATCCAATTAACACATGGAATAAGCCACGTAAGATTAGTCGGATAATAACCCACGAAAAGGTCGAATGGTTCGCAAAGGATCTGATGTGAGTATCGGCACTCAATCGGGAGGAGAAAGAATGCAAAGGCATTGGGTGATGGAAGCATCGGAATAATTTGATGCTTAAGTACAAGGGAATCGTGTTTTCCCGATCGGGAGGTGGATGCAATCATCCATACGGACTTATCGATGGCAGGGAATTGCAAAGGCGATGAACACGTAGGTTCTCGGGAGTTTATCGGAGAGTAATCTTCGGAATCTTCAGGTGAAGCAAGCGATCATCTTGGGTGAAGGTCTCTTCGGGTAGATGCGACCATGAGATCCTAATGTCAGAGTTAGTACAATTTCCCGAAAGGATAAGAGAGTAGAATCCCAGAGTAAAGATGCGGAGAAAAAGATCCTAATACCACCCATGTTGCGACGTGGGCCAATAAGCCACACGACACTGTTAGTAAAGTAGTTTTGCAAAGACTAGACTCCACTTCAACCAAGGAGTTGGAAGGGGGTCTCCTACAAGCAGTCGGCTCTGATACCAACTTGTGACGCCCCCAAAATCAATCCGTGTACAGTAATCATACATGGAAGGTACACGATCAAAATCAGGGACTCACGGTGGGATATCACAACACAACTCTACAAATAAAAATAATACAAGCTGTTTAATACAAGCCAGGGGCCACGAGGGCTCGAATACAACAGCTCGAGAGCACAAGTTAGCGGAAGCAAAAGTATCTGAGTACAGACACAAGAATACAAGGTTGCCTTAAGAAGGCTAGCACAAAAATCAACACTCGATCGAAAAGGCAAGGCCTCCTGCCTGGGAACCTCCAAACTACTCCTGGTCAAAGGGGAACTCGACGTCGTAGAAGGCATCGGGGATCTTCATGTGTAGGTGGTCAGCATCGGGGATCTCCTGCTCCTGGACTCCAAGGCTCCAACGTCGACTGTAGCGGCCGATCAGGCAAAACAATAAAAGGGGAAAAATAAAGCAGGTGAGTATCTAGCATACCCGCGAGTCTTACGTCCGCTACTAAGCATTATGCATTGTATCAACGGAAAGAAGAGGTTGTATATAGTGGACTGCAAGACAAAAATCCAGAGCAAGGGTAAGCAGCTAGGCCTAACGAAGACTAGCATCTTCTAACGATGTCTTGCAGCATGAGGTAAGAATCAGCCAACAGTTTATATAAAGCATAAAGTAACAATGCAGCAGAAGTTGCTGCAACATTGTATAATAATAAGTTGTAATAATTAACAATGCCTCCGAGTTCCCCTCCTCGACATCCCCGCGAGGAAGAAAACCCGGAACCATATAGTTTAATAATATTAGTTCGTAGTGGTAAGATCCAGCTTCAGCATAAAGCGTCCTGTTACTGTGGACACGACTATTCGAATAGATTAATCTTCCCTGCAGGGGTGCACTTGTGTTACACTACACACACGGATCTCCAGGGTGGCGGGCACCTTGTTAGGGAACGCTCCACCGAGTCTATCCGACACTTCGTAGCCCATCTTTCAAACTCAACAGAGAGGTCATCCGCCAAACTATATCCTATGTACGCGGGACTTTGGACCCTAACCCCGACGTACTCCTGCACGGTGCGAGGCTGGCCGGTGAAGTTAAAGCAAATACAAATAATACACCACCGCGCGAGCAAATAAGACAACACCACTTGCCGGTGCAGGCCGCGGTACTGCTGACGTCTGAAGAGTCCTTGGACGACACTATGAAGCAGAGGAGCCCATAACTCATAATTCCCACGGGTAGGTAGTGCGTACATGGCATATAGCCAACTCAAGGCATCCGCCGAACCATTTAGCATTTTAATTAACCTGCGTGACAACCGTTATCGTTGCCTCGACTTAACTGACCCGCGGACAACGACAACAGCCAGGACCACCAGTACATCGGTGCCTACCCCGTCGTCCCACCAAGTCACTACGGTTACCAACAAGTTGAACTGTCTCCTCACCTTGTCTCGCGTGTGCTCCTGGAGGAGCTCGACTTTCGGGGTTTGGTAACTCTCGCGGCCAACGATCAGGGGCCAAGCACACCGGTACACTGGTCGTACCCTCCCTGTCGTCCCGTCGCAATACCACTCGCGGGGACCGTTGGGTCGCCCGACTTCTTACCTTTAAGGACACCGGTTGGTTTGAGTGCCTACCATTTAGTGAAACCAGGAGGTATCACCCTCGATGGCACACTTAAAGAGGTTTGACAGAGACATCAGCGGAATGGACTAAAGAGGTAAACCTCGTATCATCCCGGTGATGCTACGCTACTGAGCCGACGAGAGTGAAATACGAGTTCGTTCCACTCGTAAGCCAAACTCGAAGCGACTCGGCATAGTTTCGCCGTTGTAGGTTCCCTAGGGCGTCTGCATTGATCCGTACCTGTTGCAGTTGTAACATATCGTTCCCGCGATCACTCCTAGAGTGATCACGGACAGCTATCTAATCCTAGCTAACAATGCGCAGGGCTCACTGCTGAATACTGCATAAGTAATAATAGGCAGCATAGGATTAAAGGAAGGTACATCAAGGGGCTACAATGATAGGCTATGCAATTGAATAGGATTGTAATCGTAGCAGCAGCAGTAACAATGCCTAGTCCAAGAAATGTACGGAAAGATAGGCGATATCTGGGGAAGAGAATGGCTCTGCTTGCCTGGAAGCTCGACGGTAGGGGTAGGGTCGTCGACGAAGTAGTCGTACTCAGCAGCGGTGTAGTCGACGGCAGCAGCGGGGTCTACCAGAGATTAAGGGGGGAGAAACAGTAAATACAAAGCAAGCATATACAAACAGATGCATGTCATGACAGATGCAATGCTAGCGATGTTCTAACGCAGTGCAATGCACGTTGGTCAGAGCGGGAATTCAGCCGGGGACGAACTATCAGCTCCGAGTGATTACCGGACAGGGTGTCTGGAGGGGGAAGATATCATGCCGGAGGTGTCGTGGACATCCGACACATGTGTGGGTGGTGTATCCGGGTTAGTTGATCTATTCCGAACAACATTCGTGTTCGAAATAAATTCATCCGGGTACTTTAACAATACCGGACAAATCATCGAACCGACGGTCCGGAGGGGGGGGGACGGTTCGACGTTTGGCATGTTAGAGGGGTGTGGTGGGAGTATGAGTAACGTATTCGTAATCGTGGATCCGTTCTGAGTAACTTTCGTATACAAAGTATTTTGATCCGGGCAACTCATATCGGTACCGGGAATTACCGACAGACGGCCCGGGAGGGGGGGTGTCGATGTTCGTTGTGTTTGGTGGGTGTGGTAGACATATGGATAGCGTATTCGTATTCATTATATTTTTCTGATCAAGTTTGATATATAAATTATTTTCATCGGAGTTACGGTTTAAAAGATATTCAATTTCATAGTTTTATTCATATTTAAACATTTACTGGATTTATTTTATTAAACAATTCAACATTATCCAGAACAGTGCTAGTTGACTGGTCAAACCTGACATGTGGGGCCAACCTGTATGGTTGACTGGTCAGCTGACCAGTGGGACCCCACTGTCATACACTGTTATTAACATTAAACTAAAATAGAGATTAACTAGCAGTGGACCCCACATGTCATTGAATATATGTTACAATTAACAGATTTCGTTATTATATTAACTAGGGGCCCACATGTCATTGTAACATATTATAATTAATAGTTTAAATAATTTCAGGGATATTTTAAAGGGGTTGGCCCACATGTCATTCACACAGGGCTAGCATTGATTTAATCTAAACATTTTTAACAACTTAACAGGGGTGGGCCTACATGTCATCCACTTGGGTGGTTATCTCCACTAATTTTTTAACCATTGTTTAATTAGGGGGGTGGTTAACAGGGGAGGGGGTTTGCCCACGGCTTCCACAGCCGTGCACCGCACTGCTCGCCGGCGGCGACAAGCACGGTGGCGAGGGCTGAGGGGCTCGGCGGCGTGGCCAAATCGGCCAGCCCCGGCGTGGGCGGGGCGGGGGAACGCAGCGGCGGCCGACCCGCGGCGCATGGCGAGCATACATAGCGGGCACGCACGGGAGCTCCGCTCCTAGTCAATGGAGGCCGACGGCGGCTCTTACCTATGGCAACACAACGGATTGGGGAAGAGGATGGGAGGGACGCGGGCTCACAGGAGGGTAGCAGCGGCAGACCAGAGGGCTCAAGGGAGCGCCAACGGCGACGAATTCGTCACCGGGGTGGAAGCCGACCGGCGGGGAAGAATGGAGCGAGGTGAGCCATAGGGGGCGTCCCGGCCTCGGCTTGGAGATGGAACCGGCGTGGAGGAGCGTGGTGGTCCAGTGGGTGCAGTGGCAGGGCGTGAGGAGCTTCGGGGCCGCGCGGCGACAGGGCCATGGCGACGGCGGCGACAGAGGCACCCGGCCACATCTCCAGATCGAACAAGAGGTTGAGGGAGAAAGGAAAGGGCGGCCTAGGGTTTCGTGGAGGGCGCGGGGGTGCGTCCTTATCCACCGAGGAGAGGGGGGAGCAGGTGAGATGGGGGAGAGGGAGCAGGTGAGATGGGGGCGGCGACAGTGCCCCCTCTGCCATGGCGCGTGCGGGGGTGGGGGAGGGAACAGGAAGGAAGTGGAGAGAGAGATGGGGGTTGGGCTTGGGGCGGGCTTTTTGCCCAGGGCGGGATATATGTCTTTTTTATTATTTTTTTGTTTTTGTTTCTTTTAAATTTTCTTTTCTGTTTGTATTTAGTTTAGCTAGGTTTTGATTTTGGTAAAATGTTATAATTGCACCTATATTAGTGTTACACTTTAACATGATGCCACAAAAAGTTTGGCCCGCAATAAAATTCATCTAGATTTTATTCAATGCACAAAATATTAAATTGAGCTATTTTTGCTACTGTTTCTATTTTTCTGCATTATTTAAATAAGTTAATAAAATATCATTTATCTTTTATATGACCTACTGATTATTAGGTACTCAATAAAAATGGTTTCACAATTTTTAGTGCATTTAAAATTCCTACTTGTTTATTAAATTTACCATGGCAACTCAATAATTCCCAAGTATTTATTTTTATTTCATATTATTCCTAAAACACTTTAATAAAATATCCATTACTATATTAACATGGCCCTATGATGGCTAGGCAATTCCATTAATAGGTTTCACAACTTTGGTTTGATCTATGATTTCCATTTCCATATTAATTTTCAAAACAATTTTGATAACCCCACCACATTGGTTCCATCATTAGCATTGACTTGTGATTATTCAAATGGCTAGGAGTTGACTTGGTTTAACCCTGATCATGTTGATTGACTGGCATCCACAACTCTTGGAGCAAAGTTTTATCATCCACTTTTATTTGAAAATTTTATCATGGTTGGAATTTCAAAGAGCTATGATCAAAGGTGATCAAGGCTTGATCATCAACAGTAATGATCACTAACAGTGGAATCACTGTAGTGATTACCGTTACTGATTCTGAGGGTGTTACAATTCTCCACCACTACAAAGAATTCTCGTCCCGAGAATTAAAAGTAGTGTAAGGGGTAGAGTTTCGGCTTCGCCTTCTAACAAATCTTCTGGTTCTTGTTGTCCTACTCGAAGAAATTAATCCTTCACGTTGAGGCCTTCACGGCACGACATCGGTGCATCTCGATGGGTTTTCATCCTTTCATCGGGGGATTCATCGCACTTACGAACAGGTTAAGAGGTAAAGCTTAAGGGGATCGGATCGATACAAGATCAATCAAATGGGGTTGCTCAAGGGTATGGGGGTACAAAGTCCTTCCGAGTTTAACCTCAGGGAAGTACATCGTGAGAAGTTTTAAGCGGATAGGCACGTATTCGATGCCGATGACGGATGGTGGGAAAGGGGCCCCGATCATCAGGCACAAGCACTGAGTCTGATATCGGACGGAATATCACAAGGTAGATAACAAGAGTCAGGTTTCGATCCTGTGGAACTGTGGCTTATGAGGGTGGCATATTACGCGATCACGATGCAAGGATGGTCAGAGAATAGCTTGTCAGATATGTCGGCAACAACATCGATACCAGGAGCAGTGGACATTGAGAACCATTTTCCTGCTCGTTAATACGAGGCGGACCAATTGGCAAATTTCTCGTCCCGGTGGTTACCGAAATGTCATCGACAATGTCAACAAGGGGTTACTGACGAGGTAACACATCGAGGTGTTTACAACAGCAGGGAATTATCGCTGCTTAGGTTATTCACATCGCAAGAAAGGTTAAACAGACCAATGGAAGGGAAAAGGTGTTTGTCTGATCAAACAGACCAATGGAAGGGAAAAAGTGATGATACACAAGTATCACGTGTATGTCTTTCCCAAGGAAAGGCAGAGCACGATATACATGACCAAGTTGTATTGGCACGGAGTCGAGGGAGGTTATCGACGATAACAAAAATCATCGAGGGTCAGGGATGGTATTTCACACGGTGAATCCAATTGACACATGGAATAAGCCACGTAAGATTAGTCGGATAATAAACCACGAAAAGGTCGAATGATTCGCAAAGGATCTGATGTGAGTATCGGCACTCAATCGGGAGGAGAAAGAATGCAAAGGCATCGGATGATGGAAGCATCGGAATAATTTGATGCTTAAGTACAAGGGAATTGTGTTTTCCCGATCGGGAGGTGGATGCAATCATCCATACGGACTTATCTGTGGCAGGGAATTACAAAGGCGATGAACACGTAGGTTCTCGGGAGTTTATCGGAGAGTAATCTTCGGAATCTTCAGGTGAAGCAAGCGATCATCTTTGGTGAAGGGCTCTTCGGGTAGATGCGACCACGAGATCCTAATGTCAGAGTTAGTAAAATTTCCCGAAAGGATAAGAGAGTAGAATCCCAGAGTAAAGGTATGGAGAAAAAGATCCTAATACCACCCATGTTGCGACGTGGGCCAATAAGCCACACGACACTGTTGGTAAAGTAGTTTTGCAAAGACTAGACTCGAGTTCGACCAAGGAGTTGGAAGGGGGTCTCCTACAGGCAGTCGGCTCTGATACCAACTTGTGACGCCCCCAAAATCAATCCGTGTACAATAGTCATACACGCAAGGTACACGATCAAGATCAGGGACTCACGGTGGGATATCACAACACAACTCTACAAATAAAAATAATACGAGCTGTTTAATACAAGCCAGGGGCCACGAGGGCTCGAATACAACAGCTCGAGAGCACAAGTTAGCGGAAGCAAAAGTATCTGAGTACAGACACAAGAATACAAGGTTGCCTTAAGAAGGCTAGCACAAAACTCAACACTCGATCGAAAAGGCAAGGCCTCCTGCCTGGGAACCTCCAAACTACTCCTGGTCAAAGGGGAACTCGACGTCGTAGAAGGCATCGGGGATCTACATGTGTAGGTAGTCGGCATCAGGGATCTCCTGCTCCTGGACTCCAAGGCTCCAACGTCGACTGCAGCTGCCGATCAGGCAAAACAATAAAAGGGGGAAAATAAAGCAGGTGAGTATCTAGCATACCCGCGAGTCTTACGTCCTCTACTAAGCATTATGCATTGTATCAACGGAAAGAAGAAGCTGTATATAGTGGACTGCAAGACAGAAATCCAGAGCAAGGGTAAGAAGCTAGGCCTAACGAAGACTAGCATCTTCTGACGATGTCTTGCAGCATGAGGTAAGAATCAGCCAACAGTTTATATAAAGCATAAAGTAACAATGCAGCAGAAGTTGCTGCAACATTGTATAATAATAAGTTGTAATAATTAACAATGCCTCCGAGTTCCCCTCCTCGACATCCCCGCGAGGAAGAAAACCCGGAACCATACAGTTTAATAATAATAGTTCGTAGTGGTAAGATCCAGCTTCAGCATAAAGCGTCCTATTACCTTGGACACAGCTATTCGAATAGATTAATCTTCCCTGCAGGGGTGCACTTGTGTTACACTACACGCACGGATCTCCAGGGTGGCGGGCACCTTGTTAGGGAACGCTCCACCGAGGCTATCCGACACTTCGTAGCCCATCTTTCAAACTCAACAGAGAGGTCATCCGCCAGACTATATCCTATGTACGCGGGACTTTGGACCCTAACCCCGACGTACTCCTGCACGGTGCGAGGCTGGCCGGAGAAGTTAAAGCAAATACAAATAAGACACCACCGCGCGAGCAAATAAGACAACACCACTTCCCGGCGCAGGCCGCGGTACTGCTGACGTCTGAAGAGTCCTCGGACGACACTATGAAGCAGAGGAGCCCATAACTCGTAATTCCCACGGGTAGGTAGTGCGTACATGGCATATAGCCAACTCAAGACATCCGCCAAACCATTTAGCATTTTAATTAACCTGCGTGACAACCGTTATCGTTGCCTCGACTTAACTGACCCGCGGACAACGACAGCAGCCAGGACCACCAGTACATCGGTGCCTGCCCCGTCGTCCCACCATGTCACTGCGGTTACCAACAAGGTGAACCGTCTCCTCACCTTGTCTCGCGTGTGCTCCTGGAGGAGCTCGACTTTCGGGGTTTGGTAACTCTCGCGGCCAACGATCAGGGGCCAACCACACCGGTACACTGGTCGTACCCTCCCTGTCGTCCCGTCGCAATACCACTCGCGGGCACCGTTGGGTCGCCCGACTTCTTACCTTTAAGGACACCGGTTGGTTTGAGTGCCTACCATTTAGTGAAACCAGGAGGTATCACCCTCGATGGCACACTTAAAGAGGTTTGACAGAGACATCAGCGGAATGGACTAAAGAGGTAAACCTCGTATCATCCCGGTGATGCTACGCTACTGAGCCGACGAGAGTGAAATACGAGTTCGTTCCACTCGTAAGCCAAACTCGAAGCGACTCGGCAGATTCTCACCGTTGCAGGTTCCCTAGGGCGTCTGCATTGATCCGTACCTGTTGCAGTTGTAACATATCGTTCCCGCGATCACTCCCAGAGTGATCACGGCCCGCTATCTAATCCTAGCTAACAATGCGCAGGGCTCACTGCTTAATAATGCATAAGTAATAATAGGCAGCATAGGATTAAAGGAAGGTACATCAAGGGGCTACAATGACAGGCTATGAATTGAATAGGATTGTAATCGTAGCAGCAGCAGTAACAATGCCTAGTGCAAGAAATGTACGGAAAGATAGGCGATATATGGGGAAGAGAATGGCTCTGCTTGCCTGGAAGCTCGACGGTAGGGGTAGGGTCGTCGACGAAGTAGTCGTACTCAGCAGCGGTGTAGTCGACGACAGCAGCAGGGTCTACCGGAGATTAAGGGGGGAGAAACAGTAAATACAAAGCAAGCATATACAAACAGATGCATGTCATGACAGATGCAATTCTAGCGGTGTTCTAACGCAGTGTAATGCACGTTGGTCAGAGCGGGAATTCATCCGGGGACGAACTATCAGCTCCGAGTGATTACCGGACAGGGTGTCTGGAGGGGGGAGATATCATGCCGGAGATGTCGTGGACATCCGACACATGTGTGGGTGGTGTATCCGGGTTAGTTGATCTATTCCGAACAACATTCGTGTTCGAAATAAATTCATCCGGGTACTTTAACAATACCGGACAAATCATCGAACAGACGGTCCGGAGGGGGGGGACGGTTCGACGGTTGGCATGTTAGAGGGGTGTGGTGGGAGTATGAGTAACGTATTCGTAATCGTGGATCCGTTCGGAGTAACTTTCGTATGCAAAGTATTTTGATCCGGGCAACTCATATCGGTACAGGGAATTACCGACAGACGGCCCGGGAGGTGGGGTGTCGATGTTCGTTGTGTTTGGGGGGTGTGGTAGACATACGGATAGCGTATTCGTATTCATTATATTTTTCTGATCAAGTTTGATATATAAATTATTTTCATCGGAGTTACGGTTTAAAAGATATTCAATTTCATAGTTTTATTCATATTTAAACATTTACTGGATTTATTTTATTAAACAATTCAACATTATCCAGAACAGTGCTAGTTGACTGGTCAAACCTGACATGTGGGGCCAACCTGTAAGGTTGACTGGTCAACTGACCAGTGGGACCCCGCTGTCATACACTGTTATTAACATTAAACTAAAATAGAGATTAACTAGCAGTGGACCCCACATGTCATTGAATATATGTTACAATTAACATATTTAGTTATTATATTAACTAGGGGCCCACATGTCATTGTAACATGTTATAATTAATAGTTTAAATAATTTCAGGGATATTTTAAAGTGGCTGGCCCAGATGTCATTCACACAGGGCTAACATTGATTTAATCTAAACATTTTTAACAACTTAACAGGGGTGGGCCTACATGTCATCCACTTGGGTGGTTATCTCCACTAATTTTTTAACCATTGTTTAATTAGGGGGGGGTTAACAGGGGAGGGGGTTTGCCCACGGCTTCCACAGTCGTGCACCGCACTGCTCGCCGGCGGCGACAAGCACGGCGGCTAGGGCTGAGGGGCTCGGCGGCGTGGCCAAATCAGCCAGCCCCGGCGTGGGCGGGGCGGGGGAACGCGGCGGCGGCCGACCCGCGTCGCATGGCGAGCATACATAGCGGGCATGCATGGGAGCTCCGCTCCCAGTCAATGGCGGCCGACGGCGGCTCTGACCTACGGCAACACAATGGAGGGAGGAAGAGGCAGGGAGGGACGCGGGCTCACAGGGGGGTAGCAGCGACAGACCAGAGGGCTCGAGGGAGCGCCAACGGCAGCGAATTCGTCACCGGGGTGGAAGCCGACCGGCGGGGAAGAATGGCGCGAGGTGAGCCATAGGGGGCGTCCCGGCCTCGGCTTGGAGATGGAACCGGCGTGGAGGAGCGTGGTGGTCCAGTGGGTGCAGTGGCAGGGCGTGAGGAGCTCCGGGGCCGCGCGGCGACAGGGCCATGGCGACGGCGGCGACAGAGACACCCGGCCACATCTCCAGATCGAACGAGAGGTTGAGGGAGAAAGGAAAGGGCGGCCTAGGGTTTCGTGGAGGGCGCGGGGGTGCGGCCTTATCCACCGAGGAGAGGGGGTAGCAGGTGAGATGGGGGAGAGGGAGCAGGTGAGATGGGGGCGGCGACAGTGCCCCCTCTGCCATGGCGCGTGCGGGGGTGGGGGAGGGAACAGGAAGGCAGTGGAGAGAGAGATGGGGGTTGGGCTTGGGGCGGGCTTTTTGCCCAGGGCGGGATATAGGTCTTTTTTATTTTTTTTGTTTTTGTTTCTTTTAAATTTTCTTTTCTGTTTTTATTTAGTTTAGCTAGGTTTTGATTTTTGTAAAATGTTATAATTGCACCTATATTAGTGTTACACTTTAACATGATGCCACAAAAAGTTTGGCCCGCAATAAAATTCATCTAGATTTTATTCAATGCACAAAATATTAAATTGAGCTATTTTTGCTACTGTTTATATTTTTCTGCATTATTTAAATAAGTTAATAAAATATCATTTATCTTTTATATGACCTACTGATTATTAGGTATTTAATAAAAATGGTTTCACAATTTTTAGTGCATTTAAAATTCCTACTTGTTTATTAAATTTACCATGGCAACTCAATAATTCCCAAGCATTTATTTTTATTTCATATTATTCCTAAAACACTTTAATAAAATATCCATTACTATATTAACATGGCCCTATGATGGCTAGGCAATTCTATTAATAGGTTTCACAACTTTGGTTTGATCTATGATTTTCATTTCGATATTAATTTTCAAAACAATTTTGATAACCCCACCACATTGGTTCCATCATTAGCATTGACTTGTGATTATTCAAATGGCTAGGAGTTGACTTGGTTTAACCCTGATCATGTTGATTGACTGGCATCCAAAACTCTTGGAGCAAAGTTTTATCATCCACTTTTATTTGAAAATTTTATCATGGTTGGAATTTCACAGAGCTATGATCAAAGGTGATCAAGGCTTGATCATCAACAGTAATGATCACTAACAATGGAATCACTGTAGTGATTACCGTTACTGATTCTGAGGGTGTTACATATATGAAAGTTGTTCAAAATGGATCAACGAGAACGGATACACTGTCCACATGTCTGTCAGATGTCTCTAACACTACATACATGGAACCTTCCCCCTCCGGATCATCGGTCCGGTAATCAACAGGTATTGATGAGTCATCCCCGAATAACTTCGCGCTCCGTCTAAAATACTTAACACTGGGTTAGCACATCGTGTACAATTCAACTGCCATGTCTTGTATCTGTATTACTATTATTGTTGTGTATTTATTGTTTCTCCCCCCTTATTGTCCAATAGACCCCGCGACTGTCGCCGACTAAACCGCTGTTGAGTATGACTACGTCGTCGATGACTGTACCCCTACTACCGAGCTTCCAAGCAAGCAGAGCCATTCTCCTTCCCCAGATATCGCCTATCTTTTCCGTACATTTCTTGCACTAGGCATTGCTGCTGCTATTATGTTACATTCCTATTCATTGCATAGCCTGTCATTGTCGCCCCTTGATGTACCTTCCTTTATTCCATGCTGCCTATTATTACTTATGCAATATTCAGCAGTTGGCCCTGCGCATTGTTAGTCGACTAAAATTAGATAGCAGGCGGTGATCGCTCTCGGGAGTGAACGCAGGTATAAATTATTATAACTGCAACAGGTACGGTACAGAGAAGACGCCCAAGGGAACCTACAACGGCGAGACTCTACCGAGTCACTTCAAGTTTAACTTACGAGTGGATGGACTCGTATTTCACTCTCGTCGCCGACTCAGTAGCGTAGCACCACCGGGATGATACGAGGATATTCCTCTTTAGTTCATTCCGCTGATGTCTCGGTCGAACCTCTTCAAGTGTACCATTGAGCGTGATTCCTCCTGGTTTCACTTGATGGTAGGCACCTGAATCAACTGGTGTCCTTAAAGGTAAGTAGTCGGGTGACCCAACGGTGCCCGTGAGAGGTATTGTATCGGGAAGGCAGGACAAGCGGATACCATCGTGGGCCTGGTCCTTGCTCGTTGGCCGTGAGATACCAAACCACGAAAGTTGAGCTCCTACAGAAGCACACGCGAGACAAGGTAAGGAGACGGTTCACCTTGTTGGTAACCGCGTGCTTTGACGGGACGACAGGGCAGGCACCGATGTACTGGTGGTCATGGCTGTTGTTCATTGTCCGTTGTGTGAATTAGTCGGGAAACAATAACGGTTGCCCGCGAGATAATAAAATGACTAATGGTTCGGTGGATGACTTGAGTGGCTTTATGCTAATACGCGCTACCTACACGTGGGGCAAGGATTTATGGGCTCCCCTGCATTGTAGTCTCGTTTGAAGACTCTTCAGACGTCAGCAGTACCGCGGGCTGATTTCCGGGAAGTGGTCTTCTTTGAGATGGTTGTGTCTTATTTTCTTATGCTTCACCGGCCAGTCTCGCACCGTGCAGGAGTACGTCGGGGTTGGGTTCCAAAGCCCTACATACTTAGGATTTAGACCGGCGGATGGACTCTCTGTTGAGTTTGAAAGATGGGCTACGGTGTGTCGGATAGCCTCGATGGGGCATTCCCTAACAAGGTGTACGCCACCCTGGAGATCTGTGCGTTGTAGTGTAACACAAGTGCACCCCTGCAGAGAAGATTAATCTATTCGAATAGCCGTGTCCACAGTAACAAGACGCTTTATGTTGAAGCCAGATCCTACTACTACAAACTATTACATTACTAAACTGTTGGTTCCAGGTCTTCTTCCTCACAGGGAGGTCGAGGAAGATATCTCGGAGGCATTGATAATTATTACAACTTACTATTATACAATGTTGCAGCAACTTCTGCTGCATTGTTACTTTATGCTTTGAATGAACTGTCATCTATTCTCTTCTCATGCTGCAAGAATCGTCGGAAGATGCTACTCTTAGACAAGCCTAGCTTCTCTTCCTTATTCTGGTTTTCTGCAATTCAGTCCACTATATAGCCTCCCCTTTCCATTGGATACAAATGCAGAAATGCTTATTAGCGATGTAAGACTCGCGGGTATGCTAGATACTCACCCTTGCTTTCCCCTCCCCTTTTGGTTTTGTATACACGGTTGCTGCAATCAGACGCGAGGCGTCCAGGAGCATGAGATCCCCGATGCCGACCACCGCAATGTGAAGATCCCCGACGCCCTCTAAGACATGGAGATCCCCGACGACCAGGAGTAGTTTGGAGGTTCCCAGGCAGGAGGCCTCGCCTTTTCGATCGTTTTTGTTTTTGTGCTAGCCTTCTTAAGGCAGATCATGTGTACTTTGTGTTTGTACTCAGATACTATTGCTTCCACTAACTTTGTGCTCTCGAGCTGTTGTATTCGAGCCCTCATGGCCCCTGGCTTGTATTAAACAGCTTGTATTATTTTTTATTATTAGAGTTATGTTGTGATATCATGTCGTGAGTCCCTGATCTCGATCGTGTACCTTGCGTGTATGATTACTGTACACGACTTCATTTTGGGGGCGTCACACGGTGCGTTTATAATTCTGTCAATTGCCCAGTTGTAATATGTTCATCCATCTTAGCCTTTTTATCGTCTTTTGAGAGAGAGACATCACTAGTGAACATCATGGGACCCCGGTCCATATTTCCACCACTTTTTACACCTCCACTTTATTTATCGCTTTTACTTTTAGTTGCAATTATCACTACTATCTATTTCTTGCGTTTGATCCTTTGTAAACGACAAAGCCGGAGGGATTGACAACCCCTTTGTACTTCGTTGGGAGCAAAGTTACTTGTTGTGTGTGCAGGTCCACGTCAACTTATTTATCTGGCGCCGTTGACACCTACTTGTAGCATTCAGAGTCCTACTGGATCGATAACCTTGGTATCTTCACCGAGGGAAATTTGTTGTTATCTACATCTCAACCTTCCACTTGGGGTAACCAACGAAGGGCGAGAAGCCATTATCATCTATCGTACCATCACTGTCTCTCTGACATTAGCGATACGACATTTGCAACGGAGGGCCCTCAAAGGGGTGTCATCGAGACAATTGTTTAATCAATGTTGTGACTATATGTTCGTAGGCACAAAAACGGTTCTATCTTGAAGGCCCTATAAGCCATGTAAAACTTTCAAAAGATAAAGTATAGGCGTCTAAAATTTAATTTGCAAGGGGGCATTGTAGTTAGTATGATTTATACTGTTGCATCCTATTTTTCTTGTATTCGATATACGACGGTAGCATTATAGGATGATCCCTCACTAAATCCAACATAGTGGCATGTCCTTAGTGAAGCACCATCTCGAAAGATCTCCATTATCGAGGCACCACATGAGAATCGGGTGTCAAACATATTAGCGTTCACATGAGATGGGTGGAGCAAGCCTAGCATGTCTTAAAAACATGGCCTTGCAACACAACATAAAATCACTAAGGTTATTGTGACGAGCCTAGCATGTGCAGACATGGCATCGGGACACAAGATAGAAAGATAAAGCATGAGTCACATAGATGATGTGATTGGCATGATGGCCTGCTTTGACACATACTGATGGCGGTGACGATTGGGGGAGGTATGGTGATCAAGGATCATGTAATGAATAGAAGAAACTATGAGGGATGTTTCATCTAAGTGAGAGTTCTAGAATAAAATATGAACTCATATTATGAACTTAGTCTTCATGTGTTTGAAAATATTATTGTAGACAATGTCATACCCCAATGTTTAAAATTATGCCTCTTTTATGCGTGATGAAGAACTTAAATTAGATGGGTCTAACTTCATTGATTGGTACCAACACCTAAGAGACATACTCATTAGTAATAACTTGGTAAATGTAATATGAGAACTGCTAGGAGATACGCCTAATAACTCCGCGAGTGAGGAAGATGATGAGTATCGTACTCACCGTTACTTATTCATGATTGTCCAATACGCCATACTTTTTTCCAGGGAATCTGAATTGCAAGTGCGTGATAACGACACCAACACGTATGACGTGGTTGATAAACTTAAAGCATTATGTCGCAAATCAGAGTTATAGAGTATGAGTATCTGGACGGGATTTCACTACTAGAAAAAGGGCTATAGCTAATATAGACATTACCGACGTACTATAGATGTGGTGCGCCATTGATGACCCACAAGTGTAGGGGATCACAACAGTCTTCGCGGGTAAGAGTAACCCAATTTATAGATTCGATACAAGGGGAGACAAAGGATATTTTTAGATTCCACTCCCTTTTTCTCGTCCTCTCCTCCATTCCATCTCCTCCTCTCCTCCACTCCATCTCCTCATCTCCTCCACCATACTCCCCTCCTCCTCTTTGGCGACCTCCTCTCCGGTGAGCTCCTCACGGTCCTCTCCGACGACCTTCTCCTCCTCTCCGGTGACCTCCTCCCACTCCTCTTTGGCGACCTCCTCTCACTCCTCTCCGGCGACCTCCTCCTCTCCGACGACTTCCTCCTCCTCCTCTTCGGTCCTCTCCGGCGACCTCCTCTTCGGTCCTCTCCAACGACCTCCTCCTCCTCTCCGGCGATCTAGGCGAGCTCCTCTCTGGCGACCTCCTCCTCCCTCCTCTCCTCCTCACGGTCTCTCCTCCCCCCTCTCCAGCAAACTCCTCTCCAGCCACATGTGGATCTCCCCGGCACAAAGAACGTACAAGATCCAAAAATGAGAATGAAATTTGAAAAACAATCGAGCAAAAAAATGAGCCAAAAAATTGCGATCCAGATCTAGATCCAGATCCAGATTCAAAATTCAAAAATAGCAATGACGCACCGTGGGGGTTAGAATGTGCGCCACTACTATTTTCCCGCCTTCAAAATTCAAAAAAATGAAAAAAAATAGCAATGGCGCACCTTGGGGGTTAGAATGTGCGCCACTACTATTTTCCTTCCTTCAAATTAAAAAAAATGAAAAACGAAAAAAGTTACCAATGGCGCACTTTGAGGCATAGTAATGGCGCACCGTAAGATGCGCCACTATTGTCTGGGATACTAATGGTGCACAAAAAGTGCGCCATTAGTATTTGTTAGTAATGGTGTGTTAGTAATAGCACACTATAGGTGCGCCATTAATGTCCAAAACTAGTGCGCCACTAATGAGCTATTTTCTAGTAGTGTTTTCTTTCAACCATGGTGGAAGGAAACACCTGCTTAGAAAGTCATTGAAAAAATTTATAAGATACATGGACACCTTATGTATGATTTGGACTACTAAATGACTGATGACTTTGCGATAACTTAGGAGTTGCATTCGCCTCTTCCCGGCTACAAAGATCATGTCTAGACTATGTCATGAAGAAGAATCGTTCACCTTTCATGAGGTCATGGTTAAAGTTGAGAACTTTAAAGTAGAACCAATGCAAGAATAGTCATTGATGAAGAATGTATATTTGATATACGAGTTATAAATGCTTTTCCCCACAAAACACTAATTGCGAGTGGCTAATTATATGCTTCAACTTACTGCTTGAGAGTGACATGAAAGGGATGAGGTGACAATGTGTGGTGACGGCAATCAAGATAGTTAATGGAGACAACACTTTCTCTCTACATCTATCATTTTGATTAATTATATGAATAACATTTGTAATCGTTTAAGTGTGGACTTTATTAGTGTGTCTTGCATCTCGCGAAGACAATTATTCATATTACTGAGAAACAAATCAGTTGTTCTACGATTATGAATAAGTTATTCTTATTTTAATATCGATGATAGTAGTTTGATCATGCTACGAACGCGACAAGTGTCGTTTTATGGTGCGTTTCTCGTTTTATTTCCCTTTGTACCCAACACATGTTGAGTGGAGGGAGTTTCCTGGTTCCAATGCAGCCATAAGCACATCCACATCACGAGCGCAACCACAGGTGCAGCCATAGCCACGAAGCGCAGCCACAGCCATAATCACAGCCACAAGTACAACCACATGTGCAGCGACAATTTGCACACAGCTACATGTGTAATCACAGTTTTTCTGCTTTATGCGGGGTGCATCCAGAATGCGACACATGGCGCTTTCTAGTGCACCGAAAGTGATCTCTGCACACGCTTCGAGTGGGGGTATGTCAAACTAGTTGCTTCCAAATAAACGGGCCTGAACATTGTTGCCTATCTCTCTATAAACCCAGCGAGGCGAGCCTGACCTTAAGCCCAATTGGCCACTTATGAAGGAAGGAGAGGAACACAGTTTGGGGGAGCAACTAATTAGCGGGTACTCTCCCGCACGCCTCTGCAGAGGTCACTTTTCGTGCGCTCCGAAGTTGTCATGTGGCACGTTTTGGACGCACAACGCAGCCACAGTGCATGCCAGATCGAGCTACAGTTTTCCGCGCAGCCACAACCCTGCCACAACGCCACAGTCGTAGTTTTTTAGTCACAGCCTCTGCCAAAGCCACAGTTTTTCAGCGAAAACCACAATTTTTTCAGCCAAATTCACAGTTTTTTTAGCCACAACTCCTGCCAAAGCCACAGTTTTTCAGTCAAAGCCACCGTTTTTAGCCACAGCTCCTGCCATAACCTAGTTTTTCAGCGAAAGGCACATTTTTTTCATCCACAAACACAGTTTTTTTAGCCACAGTCTAAAACTATAGGTCCGCGCACAGCCATAGTTGTTATCCGCGTGGGACAAAATAAAAACGCGACACGTGTTGGATCCAAAAAGCATTACCAGGGAACAGAAAGTGCTTACCGAGGCTGCCACGATTGAGCTTGTCTAAAAAAACTGCCAGGATTGAGCTAAATTCAGCGGCGGAGAACTAGGGTTCCGGCGAGACTAATAATGGCCTCAGTCGAGCTTGCGACGGAGGGCCAGCGGCACCTTGAGGAGACGATCGCCTCCGCTTTCCAGATCCTTTCCTCCATGAACGACGAGCTCTGCAACCCCGCGCTCTGGTCCTCCTCCGCCACCGCTGCCGCCGCCTCCCAGCATCCCCACCACCAAAACGCAGATCCTCCGCTACCCCTCTCCGCCGACTCCGACGCTGATGCCATGGGGGGAGCCGCGGGGGGCTCTGGTGGTTCGCTCGACGAGTCGAGGCATCGGTACAAGATCGCCGTGGCGGCGTTGCGCGCGTCCATTGCCGCGGTATCGCCCTCTACTCGGGTGAGAACTTGATGGACTGGGCTATGTGATCCTGACATCTACTCCCTCCGTAAACTAATATAAGATGTTATAGATCGTCTTACATTAGTTTACAGAGGAAGTATTATACTTAGCGTAGAGTAGAATGTACTGCGGGATGGGAAAGATTGGAGAACAACTATTCGGTTGTAAATTTAGGAACAACTTGGTTCAATGGTACGGTTTCAAAAATGAATTCGATGTTTGACATATGGGTCTATTCAAGACTAGTGAACCATGTGCCTTTTCTTGTCTAACTTGAATAATTCAAAAATGCACAACATTTTTAGCACGCGAAATTTGCCACATTTGAGCAGTTTAAGATGCTAACCATTATTTCCCTAGAACAGAACGTATATTGAGTTTTTTGTGGGTAACTGGTGGCAAACAACAATTTTGGGTACAGCTAGAACTTGTTTATCGTACTATCTATGGGTACCGATATCTTGATTCCCCTCAAAGAGAAGGAGGTTGAGTATCATCCTGCTCCGTGAACATATTTATTACTAGTTATGATTATGCTATTCACTTCTGGATAAATGTTTCTTGCAGTAGCTATGATTAAACCAATAGGACCAACATCCAATGTTGATCTAAGCCCATCTGTTTGCGCTTAATAGTTAAAATCAGTGCTCGTGATTGTTAGGATCACATTTGTTACACCTTTGTAATGATGTCAGGGATATTTTCAGGAGATGGGTTCAACAGAATCCAAAGCTGATCAAGCCGAGATTGAGAGAATGGAAGATCATGCATCTTCTTTGAGAAAGGTACTTCTTTGAGAAGATCTATTCAATATTAAGGATATTATCAGGAACCAGTCGGTATATGGTAGTGGATTAGTCATTCAAGACCAGATGCACCCCCGAATAACCTATTATGAATGAGTTGTCCATATTGGTGCCTATGACTTCGTGACTTATGGCTTGATTATTTTTTAAATCTCAAGACAAAAATGCCCCCAAAAATGATTCAGTCTTCGGCCGCAAACCTGAAGTTTCTCAGACGGAGTGCTCGTCCCTTCTTTACTTTGCCTTGGTTCTGGTTTTCTAAACCATGTGATTCTATCTGTGGCAGTGTCTGAATTGCTTTGTTCATTCTGTTGTATATATGCAGAGTATGTTCATTCTAGGGTTCTAGAATTATTCTTGTAAAGGTGCAGAAATGCATATGTGGTTTATTTGCCATCATCTACATGTTAATTGAATTTACCAAGGTGTATATCTTTAGAGCAGTGCCATCATCTTTGTTTTCCAGAGGTTGGAGTGCGGAGTGCACCATCCTTTATAAAGAATCTAAAATGGATCATTCCAGTGTGTCCCTAATGGAGGCTTCTCTATACAGTAGTGTCCTTGCCGTCTTGAACTCAAATCGGCAGTATGTCAATTTAGAATAACTGCTCTTTTAATTAGTAGCATAGGCATACTATTTTCGGGTAAGGAAGTCTCTAACTTTGGATTCTACTGCAGGAAATTGAAAGCAAAAATAAACAGCTAAAGCTCCTCATCGATCAACTCCATGATCTAATATCAGACATATCAATGTGGCAAAGCCCTTGCTCAGTGTGAGTTGTCGCTGCTAATCTTAGAAGTCCAAGAGATCAGAAAGTTAGATGGGTCCTAAGGCAAAACTGCATACGGTGCTCTCTTTAATTGGAAAATGGATGGGGTATGACCAAAGTAAATGTGATATGAGCACATTACTGTTATAAAATTGTGAAATTGCGCTGCGATTTGAGAAATGTAATGAGCGGTGTTACAGATGCACATTTGCTAGTAACGCAAGCACGTGTAAGGTGTGTATTGGACCCAACGTGGCTATGGGACACAACAGAGGGGCTATCCTTCTATTTTCTCATTGATGATTCGACATTGGCTCCAATGCATGTGTATGCTCCCTTTCCTGTCTTTCCTGATGAATGTTTATGTGGACTTGTGTCCTCTGTGGGGCATGAAATTTGGCTCTTGAGGTGCAATGCAGATTCTTTTCTGTGCAGTGAAAATGCTGGAAGATTGTGATATGCCTGTTACAAAGTTTTGTCCCATTCTCATGCCTATCGTATTCATTCATGGAATTTTGTGGGACTGATGTCCTCCTTGAGTTTTTTTTTTTGCTTCGGAGAGTATAGTAGCATTTGGAATTAATAATGGAATGGCCCAAAGAATATTTTTGATGAACTGCTTGCTTTTGTTCGCATTCACATGATAAAGCATTCCCACCATTCTCTCTAACCAATTAACATCTTCATGCAATGCTGTAGTGCAACCAGACATCTGCCATGGCAGCAGAGCTCCTGCTCGAGCTAGCCCCGGCCCGGCTCATCCTGTTCCTCGCACACCTACACGCCATGAGTACACACGCACCCCGCACCAGTCCCACGATCTCTGACATCCAGTCGTCCTGCTCACACCCGAGGCCGTCGGCCATGGCTGATCTCGACCTCATGGATGCACCCACGCACACATGTGCCCTAGTCGCGCTCTCGCGGGTTGCCCGCGCGTGAAATACCATGAAAAAAAAGGATAAAGTAAAAAAAGAAAATGGAAACAAATAAACACTTGAGTCATTGACATGTGGGACCGTCATCCACCTCAACGCATTGTCCACACAAGCACACCACATCACATATGCGGGGCCAACCCATCAATTTCACTGTTTTCGCAAGCTCAAACAACGACCAGTGCTACTCCCTTCGTAACAAAATATAAGACGTTTTCTATGCTCTATGCAAAATCAAAAAACATCTTGTAATTTCGTACAGAGGTCGTACTCATTAGGTGCAATTTTAATGGTTTTGTATGAGTTGTCATGAAAATGGTACCGGCCTGTTATCTTTGCCCCATATATGATGGTTCGGCCTCTCCATTGTTATAACCACTAGATGATCCGTTGCACCAAATGGCGCAAAGTCCCAGTTAAAACCATGTAATCGTAGAAACAACTTGCATTTTCAGAACCCAATCATTTTGTGTAGTTATACACATTGCAATATGGAATTGCTAACCAAACAAACATATGATCAAACTAAACCATGAACTGCAAGCAAGTGAAAATACAATGTATCAAATCTAGCAATTCCCCCTCCGTAATAGCTGGAATCCTCCGTACCACTTTTGCGCCAAATAGCGTATTCCCGTATGAAACCATGTGTCCCTACAAACATATTCCCCTCTTTACTATCCTATGGAAAGCAACCAAAACAGAGTAATACATCAAACCCAGCAACAAGACTTATCACCTAGAGATGTGAAACAAACATAATACTCATATACAATGTCATCGATCTCACAATCAAGGCCCAGGTATGAAGTTCAATATTTTTAACAAAAATAGAAAGTTCAATATTTTCAACAAAAATAGGAGAAGACGGTTTAACAAATATTTATATGCTTTCATTTTCCTACTTCTATATTTTGACTACACAAAAAACGATAGCTGCAAGAGATGGAAAAAACTATCTGAAAAAATACGAAGTACAATAGTACTCTGCCAAATACTCCTTAATGATCATACTGCATTTAAAGAAAAAATAGCACGGCATTGGTTACTATAACAAAGTTATGTCTTTGCATTTGAACTAAAGGAAACATAATGAAGACACTTCTATACTTCACTCGAATTTTGTCCATGAAAATACATTGGACATCGTCATAACATGGTATGTTTTTGTCCATGAAATGGATTAACAAAAGGAGAGCAGTCCGGCATACATATTTTCCCGGACTTATTGATCTATTTCATATAATTTTAATAATGATAAAAAATAAAAAGCTACATATTTTCAAATGCAATATATTATATGCAGGCCAGTCTGCATTACTCACAGATAAAAAGTAATCACCATCATTTTTTGGACTTCAAACTAAAAAAATCCTTGAGTGAAGAACACTCTTAAGGTAATATTTCAAGGTCAACTTGACTTTGGAGTTGCAGAAAAATATACAGAGATCTTTAAAAAGTTGAACTATCTACACTGCATAAATGCTAATTCCCCCAAAAATAAAAAGTTGCAGGAGTATCTGACATATTAGGTATAAAAATCTTCTATGAGTCCAAATAGTACTTTTGAATCAAGCTTGTAGATTAGACATTTAGCAGCAATGTAGAATATATTTACTAAAAACAATTCTCTCTGCGGAACTATCTTAATTTCACAAGATTAAAGACCAAGTTCTCACGTAGCACAATCAGATCTCTTATCCATGTGGCGATCAAGAACATTTTACCTTTGCCAGACTAAATTCTAGTACAAATACCCTTTGCCGAAGACAATCTAACCATACAAACTTGAAGACTTTTACTAAAACTCAGCCTTTAATGTGAACAAAGACAGAAATGTTATTTCTTTCCCAAAAATAGTAGTATTATTATATATGAAGAGAAGCAGAACTGATAATATACAATGATGTGCTAACGTTATGATTAGTTGTTTGCAGCGCTGCGGTATCTCCTAAAGTTTGCTATTTTTTCAATTCAGTACGTATAGAAGGCAAACACACCATGGAAAAGACTGTGACGCCCCCAAAATCAGACCGTGTACAGTAATCATACACGCAAGGTAGACGATCGAGATCAGGGACTCGCGATGAGATATCACAACACAACTCTACAAATAAAATAATACAAGCTGTTTAATACAAGCCAGGGGCCACGAGGGCTCGAATACAACAGCTCGAGAGCACAAAGTCAGCGAAAGCAATAGTATCTGAGTACAGACACAAGGATACAAGGTTGCCTTAAGA
Organism: Bromus sterilis; assembly: GCA_950022295.1. NCBI lineage: Eukaryota > Viridiplantae > Streptophyta > Magnoliopsida > Poales > Poaceae > Bromus > Bromus sterilis. The sequence continues at coordinate 147,034,203 of OX465596.1, read as the reverse complement.
AGGCTAGCACAAATATCAACAACGATCGAAAAGGCGAGGCCTCCTTCCTGGGAACCTCCAAGCTACTCCTGGTCAACGGGGAACTCGACGTCGTAGAAGGCATCGGGGATCTTCACGTTGCGGTGGTCGACATCGGGGATCTCCTACTCCTGGACTCCAACGTCGACTGCAGCGGCCGATCAGGCAAAACAGTAAAGGAAATAAAGCAGGGTGAGTATCTAGTATACCCGCGAGTCTTACGTCCGCTACTAAGCATTATGCATTTTATCAACGGAAAGAAGAGGCTGTATATAGTGGACTGAAAGACAGAAATCCAGAGCAAGGGTAAGAAGCTAGGCCTATCGAAGACTAGCATCTTCCGACGATGTCTTGCAGCATGAGGTAAGAATCAGCCAACAGTTTATATAAAGCATAAAGTAACAATGCAGCAGAAGTTGCTGCAGCATTGTATAATAATAAGTTGTAATAATTAACAATGCCTCCGAGTTCACCTCCTCGACATCCCCGCGAGGAAGAAAACCCGGAACCATACTGTTTAATAATAATAGTTTCTAGTGGTAAGATCCAGCTTCAGCATAAAGCGTCCTGTTACCGTGGACACGGCTATTCGAATAGATTAATCTTCCCTGCAGGGGTGCACTTGTGTTACGCTACACGCACGGATCTCCAGGGTGGCGGGAACCTTGTTAGGGGACGCTCCATCGAGGCTATCCGACACTTCATAGCCCATCTTTCAAACTCAACAGAGAGGCCATCCGCCGGTCTAAATCCTAAGTACTCAGGGCCTTGGACCCCAACCCTGACGTACTCCTGCAAGGTGCGTGGGTGGCCAGGAAGCCGTAACAAAAACAACACATCTCGAGCCAAGAAGACAGCGCACTTCCCGGCAATCAGCCCGTGGTACTGCTGACGTCTGAAGAGTCCTCGGACGACACTACGAAGCAGAGGAGCCCATAAACTCGTAATTCCCACGGGTAGGTAGTGCGTACATGGCATATAGCCAACTCAAGACATTCACTGAACCATTTAGCATTTTAATTAACCTGTGTGACAACCGTTATCGTTGCCTCGACTTACTGACCCGCGGACAACGACAGCAGCCAGGACCACCAGTACATCGGTGCCTGCCCATCGTCCCACCAAGTCACTGCGGTTACCAACAAGGTGAACCGTCTCCTTACCTTGTCTCGCGTGTGCTCTTGGAGGGGCTCGACTTTCGTGGTTTGGTAACTCTCGCGGCCAACGACTAGGGGCCAAGCACACCGGTACACTGGTCGTACCCTCCCTGTCGTCCCGTCGAAATACCTCTCGCGGGTACCGTTGGGTCGCCCGACTTCTTACCTTTAAGGACACCAGTTGGTTCGAGTTCCTACCATTTAGTGAAACCAGGAGGTATCACCCTCGATGGCACACCTAAAGAGGTTTGACAGAGACATAAGAGGAATGAACTAAAGAGATAAACCTCGTATCATCCGAGTGATGCTACGCTACTGAGCCGACGAGAGTGAAATACGAGTCCATTCCACTCGTAAGTAAAACTCGAAGCGACTCAGCAGAGTCTCGCCGTTGTAGGTTCCCTAGGGTGTCTGCATTGATTCGTACCTGTTGCAGTTGTATATATTTTGTATCCGCGTCACTCCCCTGAGTGGCCACGACCCGCTATCTAATCCTAGCTAACAATGCGCAGGGCTCACTGCTGAATATAATATATAGATATAGCAGGCAGCATAGGATAAGGAAGGTACAACAAGGGGCTACAATGACAGGCTATGCAATTGAATAGGATTATAATCGTAGCAGCAGGAGTAACAATGCCTAGTGCAAGAAATGTACGGAAAGATAGGCGATATCTGGGGAAGAGAATGGCTCTGCTTGCCTGGAAGCTCGACGGTAGGGGCAGGGTCGTCGACGAAGTAGTCGTACCCGGCAGCATTGTAGTCGGCGGTAGCAGCGGGGACTATCGGAGAATAAAGGGGGGAGGAGAAACAATAAATACACAACAATAATAGCAATACAAATGCAAGACATAGAAGATACAAAGCAACGGAGCTCTAACGCAGTGTTAAGTATTTTTCGGCGGAGCGGGAATTTACCCGGCGATGACTCATCAGTACCGGGTGATTACCGGACAGATGATCCAGAGGGGAAGGTATCATGCCGGAGGTGTCGTGGACATCTGAAACATGTGTGGGTGTTGTATCCGGGTTAGTTGATCTATTCCGAACAACATCCGTGTTCGGAATAAATTCATCCGGGTACTTTAACGGTATCGGTCAATCATCGAACAAACGGTCCGGAGGGGGAATGTCGATGATCGTTGTGTTAGAGGGGTGTGGTGGGGGTATGAGTAACGTATTCGTAATCGTGGATCCGTTCTGAGTAACTTTCGTATACAAAAGTTTTTCATCCGGACAACTTTTATCGGTACCGGGAATTTTCGACAGACGGCCCGAAGGGGGGGAATGTCGATGTTCGGTAAGTTAGAGGGGGGTGGTAGACATACGGATAGCGTATTCGTATTCGGTATATTTTTCTGATCAATTTTCATGTACAAAGTTTTTGAATCTGACTTACGGTTTAAAAGATATTCAAATTCAAAGTTTAAATCAATTTAAATCAATTTCTGGATTTTCTTTTATTAATAAAATGTAACATTATCCAGAACAGAGGTTTGACCAGTCAAACCTGACCAGTGGGTTCCACTGGTCAGCCTTACAGCTAATAAAACCATTTTATTAAATCTAAATAAGAGTGGGGGTCCCACATGTCATCCACAGAGATTTTAATAAATTCCTTCTAATTAATTAAAATGGGGTGGGGTCCACTTGTCATCCACACCAAGCTAATTAAATTCCTGTTTATTTTAACCAAGGGGTAAGTGGTACTGGGCCCACCTGTAAGCCACGGGGGGTTTATTTTTAACACATTTTAATTAACAGGGGGGTTATCTCCTCTTAACATGTTTTTATTGGTTAAACACCCTGGGGCCCTACTTGTAAGTGAGGGGGGGTTTGTTTTAATTAAATTTTGTGGGGCTATTAAAAAGGGGATTAACCCCACGGTTATCCCGACCGCGCTCGCCGGAGATGTACTGGACGAAGGCGAGGCAGTCCGACCTGGGGGTGGGGCACGGCGGCGGGACACAGCGCGCGGCGAGCGGGCGCGCATGGGAGGCCAGAAGAATGCGAGGCCGCGTCCAAGCGCAAGCCGCACAGCAGCAATGGCGGCGAGCACCACGGGATCTTGAGCTCCGTCAATGGCGGACCGGGCAGAGCACGAGCCTACGAGTGAACAAAATGAAGGGGGAGAGGGGAAAGGATGCACGCAAGCTCACAGGGAAAGCAGGGCCGACCGGAGCTCGGGGAGGTGCCGGGGCGCTCGCGTGGAGGGGATCAAGCGGCGGCGGCGCCGAGATGCAGGGGCGGGGCGAGCTCGAGGGCGACGAGTGGAGGGGCCTTCTGGCTGGTACTGGTGGTCGGGGAGGAGGCTCGGGGTCCTGGAGGTTCTTCCCGACACGGGGGCGAGGCGGAACGACGAAGGTGGCCGCGCGGACGCGACGGCACGGCCACGGCCGCGACTGCTGCCGAGCGAGGCAGAGCAGGTGGGCGGCGGTGTGAGATAGAAGGGGAGGGGGGAAACTGGGTGGGGGAGGAGGAGGGGGGTGGCAGCCTTATCCAGAGGGGGCAGGTGAGGGAGGGGGGAGCAGGTAGGAGGGGGCCGGCGCGGCATGGCCCTCTGCCATGGCGTCCTGTGCGTGGGGGAGGGGGGAACAGGGAAGATGACGAGGGGAGAGAAAGGGGTTGGGGTGGGCTGGGCCAGGGGGCCTTGCCCACATGCGTTTTTTTAGGTTTTTTCTTATATTTTTTTCTGTTGTAATTATTTTATTAGTTTTTATATTTTTATAAAATGTGTAACATGTTCCATAATTAGCATTGAAAGTATAGCAATACCACACAAGATTGGGGCAAAACTAAAATCCTTTAGACCTTTAAATTATTTAATATGAGGTAAAAGCTATTATTTTTCTACTGTTTTTATTTATCTACATTATTAAAACATTACAATAAAACCCTAATTCACTTTTATTATGGCCTACAGATTATTAGGCATTTTATAAAATTGTTTCCATAATTTTTAGTTCATTTAAATTCCCACTTGTTTATTTTATTTACCATAGCCATTTAATAATTCCCAACTATTGTTTTTATTTTAAATATTATTCCTTTATATTACTATACCATTTTAATAAAACAACCATTGCTATATTATCATGGCCTAAGATTGCTAGGCATTTTATTTAATATGTTTCATTAACTTTGGTTTAACTATGATTTCCATTTCCATATTAATTTTCAAAACAATTTTGATAACCCCACCACATTGGTTCCATTATTAGCATTGACTTGTGATTATTCAAATGGCTAGGAGTTGACTTGGTTTAACCCTGATCATGTTGATTGACTGGCATCCACAACTCTTGGAGCAAAGTTTTATAATTTACCCAATTTGAAAATTTTATCCGGGTTGGAAATTGGCAGAGCTATGATCAAAGGTGATCATGGCTTGATCATCAACAGTAATGAGCCTTAAACAGTGGAATCACTGTAGTGATTACTGTACTGGATCTGAGGGTGTTACAAAGACTACCATTACTTAATAGATGAAATCAACCGTCTCTTGCAATCAAAGTAATAGGATCCACACCAATACAATTATGTTTTAATCATTTTTCATTGATCACAAACATATTTCTGCATATCTCCATGAAGACCAGGAAGCTCATGCATGTACTCTGATTGGAACCATTAAAAAGGCATGTATACATACCAGGAAACTTCAAAGTGCAACAATTTTGATTAATTCTTCTTTCTAGTAGGATAATGTATGAATCAACACCAAGAAATAGCAAGTATGGTAGTCATGACACTCGAATTTGAGACTGGACACATGCATTATGTAGCAGTCCAAAAATAGTAAACCTGAAGCGAAAAGTAGTGAGACTGGACTGCTACATAATGCATGTGTATATTTGTATGCTCGACATTTTTCAGGCGAGTTTCCAGCTATCCACATTTATCAGATTTTTACAACAAGCTATAGCAAACTCGTCTTCTCAACATTTTTCAGACGAGTTTCCAGCTATCCACGTCATCGAAATTCTTCCACACGAACTATCTGAAAGAGCTGGCAGCCAAACAGAAATGTTCCCAACAGTCCTCTCCACATGATGGTAATACCAACAATAATTGAACTGTAGATGTTCAGTTACTATACGGCAGCAATGACCGTTACCTTTCTCACACTTGACATTTCCGCATTACAACTTATGCGCCCAATAAGTAAATTCAAGCTAGATCCAAGAAAACCTGAACAATAAAATTGCAATAGTGAGCTCCAGGGAGAAATATAGATGAAAACCTGAACAATAAGAGATTACTCCTAATAACTCAAATTGAAAAATTAGAAACCAGATATTACAACTAAAAATGAAGCATGCTTGGAGATTTTAAATTCAAATTCAATCTGAATTTGTTAACAAGTGAAGGCATAAATAACTAAACTTGCACTTATCTGAACATTTGGCTCTCTCAACTTTCAGTTTTGCTGAACAGTTAGCAGTTAGTGCAATTATGTGTAAACTCAACATATATTTAGTGTCTCTCATATATTCAGTTTGGCTGGCTGGACCCTCCCCCCTTCAAAGTATACATATGCCTGGACAGACTGGATACCCTGTTTACTGAACCACGGATACATTGATCTATGGAGTAGAACAAGCCAACCCAATTTGCTTTCTTTTTTGACTGAATTTCATAGCAGACTGGTGCCAAAATTTCACTGTTGGGGCTCTAAAAATGGAGGCAGAGCAGCGTGTGGGACAATTGGAGATTAATTATGTGACTCATCCTCCTCCTTGATCAATTGGGTACTGCAAGGGAAGTCACTACCTAGCTAGGGTGATCACTGGTCACTCACTCAGTTGAGAGGCAACAGAAATGACTGGGAACATGCATATTGACCAAAAAATATGGAAATTACGCGCCACGGTCGCGCTCATAATGCTAAAGAACTTGTGATCTTAACATGCCATTTTTGTGTGGCTTTGACCCAAGTGTACAACTGATGAGCTGCAAGGATCATACTATACTAAATTGAACTTGCTTGTGTGGATCATACCATGGCATACCTTTCCTTCGCAAGTAAAAGAAAGGGAGTCCCCTTTCTTGTCTGGTCATCACACACCTACAACTCTATTGCCCCCTCTAAGAAAATAACCCAGAGGATGAAAGTAATCGGCAAAAGCTATGTTCAAGCTATGTTAAATCAAACATCTTCATATTACTGTGAACTATGCTCATTGCTTTTGAAATTATGGAAGCAAAATTTCAGTGAAAGTACTCCTAAATTAATTCTAGATATTTTGAACACCCACTTAAGCAGGGGAAGTACACATGGATTGTGGAACATGAATATAGTATCCAAATTAGTCCTGAAGTCATGAATCTTTTGAACACCACAGAGTAGCAGGTGATCCATTTATCCTATATAAGCCAAACTTACCACGGAGTAGCAGGTCGCCAGCTCCTGGCTGCCATCCTCCTCCATCGAGGCGAAGAGGGGATACCTGACATGAGTCGCCTTTGCATCTTCCTCCTTCGTGTGAGAGCATGCCAGCAATGGAGGGAGGATGAACTCAGGAGACAATGAAGAAGCTCAAGACGAAACAAAGTTGGCTCCCTACACGAACAGGGACGGGGGATGGAGTTATAGCGGCGGCTGACGAGGTGTGTGGGCTGTAGGAGGAGGCAGCCATGGTGGTCAGCTATATGCAAAATCAAATACAAAAATATAATTACACAATGATACAAAAGCATTTGTTTTTTCAGCAGAGATATAATTTAAAAGAGTTATGCACTCACAAGCAACACATGTAGATTAATTCCAGATATTTGAATGAAGCAAAGCAATATATGCACAAACTTCTTTACAAAACTAAATGAATATGTAGAGAACCTCACCATTAAGTAATTGTAAATGTATGCATCGCCATACCATGCTATCATCTAGCCACTACGTGGCATCACAGGAAGCCCTGAACAAGAAGGACCCTATATTCATCATACCATGCTATCATACACAAAGACAGACCAATGTACCACATAATATCTAATTGTGTGCAGCCAGTGTAAGTAAACATGTATAAGTAAACATGTCTAGAGCTCCTGAATTTCTGACCAACCGAGAACTTGAGCACAAAATAATCTATTGTGAACGAAAAGCATATCACTGGCTCCTGCTGCTCTGGTCAACGCCCTCATCCCACAAGACAAAGGGGAAATAATACAGAAGGAAAAGAAAGAAATAAAGAGCAGGAGAAGGAGGTAGAGGCAAACCTAAACCACATCGACCTCCTTGCTACTGCTGCTCCAGAGTTTCGGCCTCACTGGCGTTCCACTCCTCTTCCTTTACTCCTCCCTCACCTCCATGTCGCCCCTCCTTTGAAGTAACCAGAGCCGCTGGTGCCATGAGAGGCTTCCATGGAAAGTCCTCCTCCTTCCACCTACCGTGAATGCGCTGCCGCCTGATGCCGCGCGCCGACAGGCCTGCACCCGATACAGAGAGGACTGGGGCTACGGTGGCGGCGGCATCGGGGAATCACCGGATCCACCCAAATCCAAGCGCAGAGGGGGTCATCGGAGGAGCAGCGAGGCAAGCTCGTGACGGGCATCCCATGGCGGCCTCCTGGCAGCGGGGTTCGTCTGCTGGAGAGAGAGAGAGGTGAGGGAGAAGAAGAGGAGAGGAGAGAACATGTGGCGCGGGGGCTCACCGGAGCAGCAATCACCGTGGACCCGTGGCCTCCGTGGTTGCCATTGCCATCGAGGAAGCTTGCCTCGACGCCCGTGCGCCTCGAATCCTGGGGTGGATGAGAATCAGGAGGGGGTGGGACCCGTGGGCTCCGTGGTTGCCATTGCCATCGAGGAAGCTTGCCTCGACGCCCGTGCACCTCGAATCCTGGGGTGGATGAGATTCGGGAGGGGGTGGGCGTGCACGACTGAGCAGGGGGATGGGGGAGGAGGCCGGCAGCATACGACGAGGAGAGGCGGCTGCGAGTGAGGTGGGGAGAGGGAGGGTGCGTGCGCGGTTAGGGTTCGTCTGTGGCGGCTGGGTTGGGAGAGACGAGGGGATTGGTTGGAGTCACTGGACACGGCGGGTGCGGAGCCAATCGGGTAACTTTTTTTACCCACCAAAGATTTACGCAATCATTGTAAGTTCCAAGGACCCCACCGGTCATTGACCTGTAACAGGCAACAACCGGTAATAAATTACAGTGTATAGTCAAACGATCCAACGGACAGTAGACGAGTCAACCTCGATCCAACGGCTGACGTAGGTTGCCCCCGGAGGAGCTTCCTGGAGGCTCCTGGGCTAGCAATCTTTATAAGTTAAATCACTCCACAACAATGGGGCAAACACTGTACAAACTGGACACTATCAGATCACAGTGTGCCACATACTACTGTACCAAAGTACTACTAGTCACTTCATATCATTCTAGAAAGCTCCGCCTCCTTGTGCTGCGCGCGCTTCTTACAGCAAGTCATTGTCAAGTATCGGTGATGTTGCCTCAGATGCACCAAATTCAGCCTGCATTTAGACCGGCATCGTTAGTAAACTGCTAAGACTTGATTTGGATTGAAAGAGCAGAACTGAATGAACTCTAGTGAGTGTTCTGCATAGCTCTAATGCTTGTGGTTCATCTATGAAAAAGAAATGGTAATCTCTCCTTAGAAGTATTTGTTTCATATTGACCCTGATGGACATATCACTACTATATGCTTTGCGCATCAAAGAGTAAGATTGCACAACATATGGATTCGCCCCCTCGAAAGAGATTAACTCCTCAGTTATCAAATCTTATCAAAACCTCAACTAAATCAAAAAAAAATCTTGCCTTCTAATCAAATCAAATCTTACCAAAGTCTCACCCTCCCCCACGTCCTGCATTAACTCAACAGACCTTACGAAAACCTCAACTAAATCAAAAAAAACTTTGCAAGATTAATTGCAGAACCTTGATGCATAAAAGATCCACTAGAATATAGTTAAATTTTAGATAAGATTGATGTTGAACCACTAGAATATGTATGCCACTGTTGCAACGCACGAGCAATTAGCTAATTTTTTTCTAATGTTTCTATTGTGTGGTATGAAGTGAACTAGTTTATGATTAGAACATTGGTTAAATGGCAAATCCATGAACTTTACAGTTGCCTGGCGAAACTCCTCGAGCATCCGGCTGTACTGCATCCTTGCTTCAGGGGAGTCTACCATGGACAACACTCTTGACACAGCCTCATTCACAGATTCATCAACCTTCTGCCGACGGAAAATCTTGACTGCTTCATCATCATCGAAGTCATCATCATCTTCCTCCTCCCTCTCTTCTGCTTCAGTAATTACTGATTGTTCGGCTCGGAAGCCACGTAAGCCATGTCCTTTCCGGCGCCACCTTAGTATTACTTTCTCTAGCACACTAACAGTGCTTAAGAAAGTCTTGTACTTCTTTCTCACTTGGTGACCTCTTACATGAGCCTGTACAAAATAAGGTCTTTAATGTTAACAAAGTAGAACACAACTTACCTGGTATCATGTAGTTCAAAGCCCAATCATATACCAGCAAGTTCAACTTGAATACAGTTTTACAGCCAAACATTTCTTATTCTCTTACCTGTATTTTAACCACATTTCTACGCATGTTGAGAAAACATTTGCGCCCTTTCCAACCTCTGTATCTCTTCTGAATTGAAACAGCTGCTTTATCAGAAAACTGACCATTCGAGAAATGATGTTGGTAGTATAACCTTGATGCAGCTGCAAGTTCATCTATATCTTCTTGTGTCATCCCATATTCATCCTTAAGTCGAGCGTGCTTGTGTTGTCTCCTCCTGAAAGAAAAGGCACGGAAGGCATTCTGAATTCGAGCCGCTGCTTGAGCTGAATTTCTCACAGCTGCTAAAGAGTCCTTCAGTGAGAGTTCATCTTCTGTGCATCCATGCAGTTGGGCGCTCCTCTGAGATATGCTCTCTACTGCTCTCTCTGCTTCAACTGCAACTGATCCTTCTGAAATACCACTCTCTTCTATAGTCAGGGATACAAGATAGCTAGTCAGCGACACTTCTGAAAGATAGCCTGCAAGGCCCTTGTGTCCTCGCTCAGAAGCCAGGAAAGCTGCTGTTTTGCCCACTGGATCTTGTGCAGTGGGATCGGTGACTGCTGGAGCTGAAGCACCAGCAGCAAGAAGTGCAGCAACCATCTTTTCCCTGCAATAAAATGGAGTTACTTAACAAGGTTGCTTGCTGGTTCCTTGCCTGAAAAAAGAGTTTTTTTGGAAAAAAGGAGACGTCGCTCGTCCTCGCCCCCCGTTGCTCCCGCGAGCGGCAGCTGGGCGACCCCCACTCCCCGCCGGCCTCGGCTCCCCCCTCCCCTCTCCTCCTCGCCGCCGCCTGGGTGCGCCGCCCGGCCGGCGTGGGCGGCGGCGGGGCCGTCTTCTCCCCCTGCTCACGTCGTGGTCGCGGGATCCCAGCGTGGGGCGGCGGCGGCGCGCTTGCCTGGGGCGTGTCGGCGGGGCGGCCGGCGTTCGCGGCGAAGGCGTGAAGGCCGGTGCTGGCGCGGAGGGCTGGGAGGCGGCGGCGGCTCCATGGGCGACCAGATCTGGGCAGCGGCGGCGGCTCCATGGGCGGCCAGATCTGGGCGGCGGTTGCAGGCAAGCTTCGGCGGCGGGGCGCTCCCCGCCCCTTGGTGCTGGGTCACCTCGGGTGAGGATGCTCGCAGCCGGCTGGCCGGCGTTCCCCCCTGCCTCGATCCGGTCTCTCCTCGGTGGCGGGCGTTCGGTGGCGGGGCCGGCCTACGCGCCCACGGCCGGGTGCTGTGGCGTGCGGCGGCGGCTCTGCCGGCCTGCACGTTCACGGCCGGGTGCCGTGACGTGAGGCGGACGTCCGGCGTCGTCGGTGGTGGGTGCCCGGGGCGGCGGTGGTGCTTCCCGGGCGGCTCGTGCTGGGTCCCTTCTGGCGACGGATGGTGGTGCGTGCCCGGCGGCGCGGCGACGGGTCTGGGCGGCGGTCGGCCTGTCGATAGCTGTCCTACCGGACCAACCTGTAGGGCGGCGCGGGCCGAGGGCGGCTTCGGTGGTGGTGCGTGCCTGCGCTGCGACGGCTAGATCTAGCCGGCAGGCGACGCGGGCTTCGGTGGCACGGTTCGGAGGCGGAGTTGGTGGTGCGGGCTGGTGCTGGTTGCGGCGGCGTGGCGGCTGCGGTCTGGCTGGCAGCGCGGGGCGGTGGTGCGGCAACCTCTTTCTCCCGGGACTAGGCCGGGTGCCTGGTCCTAGGGTTTGTGCTCGGGCGGGCCGGATCTGGGCCCGGGGCAGATCGGGGTCGCTCCCCGAGTAGGAGTGGCTGGTCTTGGCCTGGGGTGCCTCCGTGGACGGGCCGTCACGGGGGTGGTGTGCGGTGGCGGTGGCCTGACACTACTATCTGGCCTATTGATCGGTGCCTTGACCTCGGTTTGGCGTCGTGCGAGCTCCAGGAGGGCGTGACGGCGGCCGGCGGCAGTCCTACGTTCGTGTCCCCTAGCTCCAGGAGGGCTTAATGGGGATGCAGGCGTCGACGCCTCCCACAGTGAGTGGGAGGGTCACCCAGATCCGAGGACTGATGTCGGGCACGGAGTGGACAGTGAACTCTACTCGTCCGATTGGGGTTGAAGCGTCGTGAGGTGGAGGGTGGCGGTGTCTTGGGGCAGGGATGCCGGGGCGGCGGCCCTGGATGGTTGACCACATGGTTTCTTTCCGGCAGGCACCATGGTGGTGGTGGTGGCTCCTCCCGGTTGTGTGGGCAACAGATGGTGGAGCGGCGGATAGCTCGGGCCTTCACTCTCTAGCAGGGTGATGCCCTGATCCGGATCTGGGAACTACACCTCATCGCGCTCTCCCTAGCGGCATCGGTGGCACGGGTGAGTTGCCGAGTGAGAGCTCTGTGTCTTGGCACCGGCGGCGGCGACACCCGTGGGTGCCGCTCTCTTCCTGAAGACGTCGTCTTGGATCTTCTCCTCGTGTCAAGGCTCCGGGTGAAGACCCTTGTCCATCTGGACTCGGCAGCGGCGACGCTCTGCGCCGTTCCCCCTCTTGAGGGTGTTGCTGTGGAGCTTAGGTGTGTTAGGATGTAGCGTGGGGTTGTGTGCAGTTTTGTCGATGCCTTCTGCTGGTCGCGTTGGTGCACCACTTATCTCAGGATCGGCTTTGTAAGAGGGTTACCTCACCACCTTGTATCGTTCGGCCGTGTACCTTGGTTCGATTCCTTTATCTATAAAGGGGGGCGAAAGCCTACTTTCTTAAATATGAAGAGAGAGAGAGAGAGATGTAAAAAATGCACTATCATTTCAAGAGATGCTGATGCATTGCACTGTGTGTGCACAAAATCCACTAGTCAAGACATCTTGGATACTAAAAGGTTATCTTTTGTATTCAACGTACAGTGGCCATTTCTACTATATTTGTGACCTAGGTTCTGCAATTGGGCATTACTTGTTACAAAGTTAGTGGCATGGGGGCTAAGAGTACCCAAGTACAACATCAATATTTGTAATTTTGCGAAAACAATAATTTCTTCAGCCAACAAAAGGATATATCATCTGTTCGTAAGAATTGTAGAGAATTTTTTTAGAAAGTTAAGCTAACTTCTTGGTTAGCCAAAACAGAATCTAAATCACCATCTGTAGAACATAATTTCTGATTACCTTCCAAAATAAGCAGCCCAATGAAGTGCAGTCCATCCATTTGAATCACGCAAATTTATGCCAACACCAGCACTGAGAACTGAAGACAGTGCCCAGTCATAGCCCAGCGCAGAGATTAAGTGTATAATACCTTGCTCGTTTTTAGACACAGAACATGTTACATCATCTCCTTGGAGCTTCAACGATAACCACTGTTGTAATTTACTTTTCAGCAATTCCTCCATAATCCAATCAGCCCTGCTTAGTGGATTTTCACATCCTACATCATGTTCGTCGATCAACTGCTGCCACTTCTCCTCATTCATTTGAAGTTTTGGACTGCAGCCAGGCTGAGGATCATCACCCGGAACTGCAGAGGATCTGTTGTCACACAGAAGTATTCTTGCAAACTTGGCAAGAAGTGATAACTCTTCAGTAGACTTCATAGATATAGATGACGGTGTGAGGTCTGTGAAACTAGAAGCCGTCGACTTTGCAAGGAACTCAAAGTCCTTGACTTCACTGCAAACTTTTCTATTCCCGGTGGTAATACAGAGTGTGAGCTTTCCTATACTGTGTAGTGGTGTGTGGCAGCGGAGAACACCTGGCTGAACAATTTCAACAGGCACCTCAGTATCACCAAACATTACTGCCCAGCATTTATTCGACAGATCACACAAAAAATCTCCAGTAATTATGACCTGCATGGATTAGAGGAACGGCAAGACGTGAGAATGGTTGATATTAAGACGTAAAAGCAAAAATGTTCGTGGTGTACCTTGGTGATCTCATAGCAGAATGCCCATTCTGGAGAGATCTCACGAATGCTAAACTGTTGCTTCTGTGTCAAGGTTAGTCTTGTATCTTCTTTGGATGCTGGTTCAAACTGAGCATTGTCAAACAACTCTGATATTTCATAGCCACATGAATTGCTTTGAAGTGTAACATGTGTTGCGCTTTGCCAATCCGGGTTCAGACAGCCTTGAAGACTACTGTCATGAGCTGAAAGAGTATTAATGCCATTGATTCCTTCATCTCTTGGTATGAAGTTATAAGATGGTGAGTCAATACAGTCTTCTGATCCCAAAAGAAATCTTTTAGCAGCAGAAAGTTGCAGCTGCAAATTACTGTTGTCTAGGCCTCCTGGTGGCTTATATTCCGAACTTTGCTGATAGTTCGCACCAAACTGTTCATGGTAAAATGTAAGGTGTCAACACACTTCATTGAGGGTGATAATGAAGAACGAATCACCACCCTTTACATAGTAAAACAGTTGTTATAGTTCTGGGCATGGTAAAATACGTCCGAACACAATTTTGACATGGACCCAACGAGATGGTTAGCACATTTCATTTTATGCATTTTGTTAGTTCAGTAGTAGTATCATGGCCTACAACAACAACAACAACAAAGCCTGTCAGTCCCAAACAAGTTGGGGTAGGCTAGAGCTGAAACCCAAAAGATATCATAACCAAATCACGGTTCTGGCACGTGGATAGCTAACTTCCACGCACTCCTGTCCAGAGCTAGATCTTTGTTGATAGCCCAGTCCTTCAGGTCTCTCTTCACACTCCTCCCAAGTCAAGTTTGGCCTCCCCCGACCTCTCTTGACATTATCAGCACGCCTTAACCGCCCGATATGCACAGGCGCTTCAGAAGGCCTACGCTGGATATGCCCAAACCATCTCAGACGATGTTGGACAAGCTTCTCTTCAATTGGTGCCACCCCAACTCTCTCCCGTATAACATCATTCCGGATCCGATCCTTCCTTGTGTGGCCACATGCCCATCTCAACATGCGCATCTCTGCCACACCTAGTTGTTGGACATGTTGCCTTTTAGTTGGCCAACATTCAGCATCATACAACATCGCAGGTCGAATCGCCGTTCTATAGAACTTGCCTTTTAGCTTTTGTGGCACTCTCTTATCACAGAGAACACCAGAAGCTTGGCGCCACTTTAGCCATCCAACTTTGATTCGATGGCTAACGTCTTTATCAATATCACCATCCTTCTGTAGCATTGACCTCAAATATCGAAAGGTGTCCTTCTGAGGTACCACTTGCCCCTCAAGGCTAACTTCCTCCTCTTCCCTATGGTTAGTAGTACTAAAACCGCACCTCATGTACTCAGTTTTAGTTCTACTAAGCCTAAAACCTTTCGATTCCAAAGTCTGTCTCCACAGCTCCAGCTTCCTATTAACCCCCGCCCGACTATCGTCGACTAGCACCACATCGTCTGCAAAAAGCATACACCATGGGATGTCCCCTTGTATATCCCGTGTGACCTCATCCATCACCAATGTGAAAAGATAAGGGCTCAAAGCTGACCCCTGGTGCAGTCCTATTTTGATTGGGAAGTCATCAGTGTCGCCATCGCTTGTTCGCACACTTGTCACAACATTGTCGTACATATCCTTGATGAGGTTAATATACTTTGTCGGGACTTTGTGTTTTTCCAACGCCCACCACATGAAATTCCGCGGTATCTTATCGTGGGCCTTCTCCAAGTCAATGAACACCATATGCATGTCCTTCTTTTGCTCCTTGTATCTCTCCATAAGTTGTCGTACCAAGAAAATGGCTTCCATGGTCGACCTCTCAGGCATGAAACCAAATTGATTTTTGGTCACGCGTGTCATTCCTCTTACACGGTGCTCAATGACTCTCTCCCATAGCTTCATTGTATGGCTCATTAGCTTAATCCCGCGGTAATTAGTACAACTCTAAAAATCCCCTTTGTTCTTGAAGATTGGTACTAATATACTCCGCCTCCATTCTTCAGGCATCTTGTTTGACCGAAAAATGAGGTTGAAAAGCTTGGTTAGCCATACTATCGCTTTGTCTCCAAGGCCTCTCCACACCTCGATGGGATACAGTCAGGGCCCATCGCATTGCCTCCTTTCATCCTTTTTAAAGCCTCCTTTCATCATTTTTAAAGCCTCCTTGACCTCGGCCTCCTGGATTCGCCGCACAAAACGTCTGTTCATCTCATCAAAGGAGTCATCCAGCTCAATGGTAGAGCTCCCATTCTCCTCATTGAACAACTTGTCGAAGTATTGCCTCCATCTATGCCTGATCTCTTCGTCCTTCACCAGAAGTTGATCTGAGTATCATGGCCTAAACTTCTTTTTTTGCGGGGTAACATGGCTCAACCTTAAACGCAGAGTAACTTAAATGGCCTTAAAGGATTAGTTCAAGAAAGTGTCTTCCATGGTAGTCTTCAACCAGGAAGACTTTGCAGGTATCGATCTTAAAAAAGCAATCATAATAACATAGTAGACTCTTTACAACACATTCCTTACATCGAAGAAATCACACTAGGATAACAAAATCACAGTCACCATTTCCTTACCTGGTATGTAGATGAAGCTGGCAAACCTAAATCCGACTGCAGAACATTTTCCCATGATGGTGATAGCCCCCTGCCAACACCATGAGTTCCTTCTGGTCGAATTTGATTTGCTTCATGGTCAGCTGAATAAGGATGCCACATAATTTAATTTAGCTTACAATATCAAACTATCAATAAGTTATTCCAGAGTATGACACCTTATAGTGTGTATTGACATCTCTAGATGAAGTTATGTGAGCAGTTGGCACAAAATTAACTGGTATGAAGACACGGAAAAATAAAGGTCTAATATGTTGTCAAATCAAGCACAAAGCATGGTTGTATATATGCCATTTCTATTTATCAATTTCCATATTCCAGTGTAGTTTTATCCATGGATCTAGCTTTAAAGAAATGCAGGGTTACCAGAAACTTACCTAGACTGCTGCTTGTCTGATTTCCCCGTACATCTGCAGCCTCAGTATTTGTAGTAAAGTCCAAAGGGCGCGCATGATTTATGTAAATGTAGTCATCATCATCCAAACTTAACTGTTCAGCAATGCTCTTCAAAGCTTGGTTGAGCCCGGATACAGAATCATTTTTATCCACCATGCAAAATTCGGAACTTCGTTCCAGACTAGTCTGGCTAAGCTCTGGGATCCCCATTACAGCTGATTGCTGACGCTCCAATATGCTTAGTAGAACGTCACTATCATGGTTGTACTCTTTGTTTGCAGAATAAGAACTTACTTCAGTTACAGAGCTCTGGCGGGATTCATTGCCCTCACTAAAGTCTGATGTGGTGCCGTGATTTCCATGTATGTCATTTGGATGACTCAATGTCGAAAGAGATCCTGCTGATCCATTTGACAATGTTGAATAATATCGCCCCTGGAAGAAAGTTCCACACAAAAAAAAAATCATTTGATATGCTCCCATTGTGTTCTGATTAAATTGATTGAATAAAAATAAGGTATCATTATACAAGAGTGTGAGATAAAATCTAATTGATTTGAGTATTACTTTCAATTTCATAGTTGCTACATGAAGGATCCACATTCCTTTTGAGGAATAGAAATTCTCACTTTAATTGAGATAACAAGAAAATACCACTGCTGGTCCGATTTGGATGCCATAGATTAGTTTTAAGGTCTTTGAAAAAGCGTATGACAAAGTCAAGTGGTCTTTCCTCCGGCAAACTCTCAAAATGAAAGGCTTCTCTGCAGAATAGTGTGCTATGATTCACCCTTTCGTTTCTGGAGGTAGTGTTGCCATTAAATTCAATGATGACATTGGCTACTTCCAAACGAAGAAGGGATTGTGGCAAGGTGGCCCATTATCGCCTATATTAGAGGTCATGATTGAGCGCGGCTGATGGTCGAATTGAAGGACTAGTTAATCACCTTGTATATGGTGGACTTTCTATCATTCAGTATGCTAACAATAAGATTCTCTTTATGGATCATGACTTAGAAAGGTAAGAAATCTGAAACTAATTTTGTCAGCTTTCGAGTAACTTTTGTTAGTCTCTTGAACCTTACTCTCATGCTAGGAAGAGGATGACACTGGAGTTGGGGCAATTTTCTGGTTATTTCTCACACAATGCCATACCAACCTGAGGGGTTGGGGTTACATATTTATAGGGGCTGCTAGCCAGCCAAGCATATGCTAGATGCTAGTCTAAGATGCTAACTGAAAGTCTAAGATGCTATCCGAACAGCCACAAGGACACAAAGGACCATGTGCTGTGCAGAGAATCCTAACAGCCTAACAGCCACAAGGACACAAGGACTATGTGTTGCAGCCCCACAAAGACTGGAGTACAAAGACTTATCCATCATTCTCCCCCTAAGTCTTGTGCGCTGTCTTGTGGAAAAGTTGAACCATTCCGATCCTGGAGCAAAGTTCGAGGAACTTGATCCTCCCAAGAGGCTTGGTGAGCAGATCTGCGAGCTGATCCGCGGTGTTGATGTAACTCGCCTTGATGCTTCCTTCTTCCAAGCAGCCCCGGATGAAGTGGTACCTCACCCGGATATGCTTGCTCCGTTCGTGGAAAACGGGGTTCTTTGCCAGAGCCAGAGCGGACTTGCTGTCCACCCTGAGCTGCACCGCTCCGGTGTCTCGGCCGAGGAGATCACCAAGCAGTCGAGCGAGCCAGAGCGCCTGAGTGCATGCGGTGGAGGCCGCCATGTACTCAGCCTCGCAGCTGGACATGGCCACCACCTGTTGCTTGACCGACTGCCAGCTCACAAGACACTTGCCGAGAAAGAAGAGAATCCCGCTTGTGCTCTTGCTGGTGTCGATGTCGCCGGCGTGGTCGCTTTCACTGTACCCGATGAAGTGTGTCGCCCCAGGACACCTCGGGTAGTGTAGGCCGTGGTCGAGAGTCCCTGCGACGTAGCGGATGATCCTCTTCACAGCCTGCTGATGCTCCGTCGTCGGTCGCTGCATGAACCGGCTAATGTAGCCGACGGAGAACGCCAAGTCCGGCCGTGTGTGGGCGAGGTAGCGAAGGCTCCCCACGAGACGCCGGTACTGTGTAGCATCCAGCTCCTCCGTCGTGCTGTGGCGGCTCAGTTTCAGCCGCTCCTCCATTGGGCTGAGAGCTGGGTGGCAGTCGGTGAGCCCTGCGAGCTCAACAACACGCTTGGCTTAGGCGGTCTGTCGAAGCGTGATCCCGGAGGCATCCTGGTCCACCTCGATGCCCAGGTAGAACGAGAGGATCCCTAGATCACTCATCTGGAAGGTGGCCTTCATCTCCTCCTTGAACGCCGCCACCTCCGCATCCTTGGTGCCGGTGATCACCAAGTCGTCAACATAGACGCCCACTAGCAAGGCAGTTCCTCCACTGCCCCGTCGGTAGACAGCCGCCTCGTGTGGGCTTAGCTCGAAGCCCATCCCCTTAAGCGTGGAGTCCAACTTGGCATTCCACGCCCTTGGTGCCTGCCGCAGGCCATAGAGGGCCTTGCGCAGGCGGAGTACCTTGCCTTCCTTGCCGGGGATCACAAATCCCGGCGGCTGGTGCACGTAGACCTCCTCCTTCAAGTCACCGTTGAGAAAGGCCGACTTGACATCCATGTGATGGACACGCCAGCCCTCCTGGGCAGCTAGCGCAAGGAGGAGTCGCACGGACTCCATCCGTGCCACGGGAGCGAAGGCGTCGTCGAAGTCGACTCCCTCCTGCTGCAAGAAACCTCGTGCCACAAAGCGAGCCTTGTGCTTGACGATGGCGCCGGCTTCATCCCTCTTGAGCTTGAACACCCATTTAAGGGTAATCGCGCGATGACCGTGAGGGAGGTCGGCAAGTTCCCAGGTGTGGTTCGTCTCGACCGCATCCATCTCCAACTGCATCGCGGCGCGCCAAGCCGCGTCTCCCTCGGCCTCCGCAAAAGACCGAGGCTCGCCGTCTTCACACACCAGTTGCAGCTGCGCCTCCAGATCGCGGGACGCCAATCCCGGCGTTGGCTGGTCGCCAAGGAGGTCCTCCATCGTACGGTACCGCAGCGGCTCGCCGTCATGATACGCGTCGATGCGCTCTTCGTCGTGAGAGAGCGGGGAAGCAAACTCCACCGGACTGGGAGCTGGTGCTGGAGTAGACGTGCCCAGAGGAGTGGCTATCGGTGCTAGAGTACATGGCGTCGCCGGCTGTGGTAGAGCCGGTGAAGGACTCGGCGCAGCTGAAGTCGTGGTCGGAGAGCGTGCTGCCGGTGGAGTAGACGCCGGGGTCGATGGAGACTTGGGAACTAAGGTAGGCGTGCCTGATGAAGAGCTGCTGCCTACTCCCCCAGCCTCCTCGAAATGAACATACTCGACGATGAAGTCGTCATACCTCGGAGTCGAGCCGTCATCGTTGATCGGCCGCTGCAGTCGACGTTGGAGGCTTGGAGTCCAGGAGCAGGAGATCCCCGATGCCGACCACCGCAACGTGAAGATCACTGATGCCTTCTACGACATCGAGTTCCCCGTTGACCAGGAGTAGTTTGGAGGTTCCCAGGCAGGAGGCCTCACCTTTTCGAACTGTTGTTATTTGTGCTAGCCTTCTTAAGGCAGATCATGTGTACCTTGTGTCTGTACTCAGATACTATTGCTTCCGCTAACTTTGTGCTCTCAAGCTGTTGTATTCGAGCCCTCGTGGCCCCTGGCTTGTATTAAAACAGCTTGTATTATTTGTAGAGTTGTGTTGTGATATCTTACCATGAGTCCCTGATCTCGATCGTGTACCTTGCGTGTATGATTACTGTACACGATCTGATTTTGGGGGCGTCACAGCGGTCTTCTCCTGTGGAGCGTTCTATCTGGCGAGGTCCCTCGTCCGCCATGCCCTATTGCTCCTGTGGCTCCTACCCAGCCAGTGCCGCCTGTTTTTGCTGTTGATGCTTCTCAAGCTGATCGGGATGCCACCGAGGATCTCGACGATGCTGCGGTTGACGCTTATGATCAACAGGTATCAGCTTACTCTGCTACTAACTCTGCCTACCGTGATGAGCTGTCTGCTTACACTCAGTGGCGCAAGTGCCCGGGCTGCTGCTGTTCTCACTGCGAGTGTTCTCCCTCAGTTTGCCTTCGAGATTATGAGCCTCGGCAATGTTGCAGAGATGTGGTCTTTCCTCTGTCATCTCTACTTATCTGTGGTGCGTCAGGAGCATGCTCTTCAGCAAGGTGACTCTTCAGTTGATGAGTTCTACACACAGAGTGCTGCCATCTGGCGTCAGCTTGATTCCCTCAGGACAGTAGTTTGTGGTACTTGCCGATGCTGTCAGACTACGAGGTCGGACTTGGATTTTCAGCGTGTTCATGAGTTCCTCTCCCGCCTCCGTTCAGAGTTTGAGCCCAGGCATGCTCACTTGCTTGCTTGTGGTCGTGTTCCTATCTCGGAGGTGCTTGCAGAGCTTCGCGCTAAGTAGACCCGTCTTCGTTCTGCTGGTTTGCTTGCGGTCCCTACTGTTCTTGCTACCAGGGCTCCTGTGTCGTCTGCACGACCCACCGCGCCACCGCTCCTGCCCACACCTTCAGGGGGGGTGGGTCGCCCTCCTTCTGCTAGAGGTCGCTCGCGTCGTGACACCGTTTGTGGCTACTGCTCCAAGCAAGGTCACCCAGAGGCTGATTGTCATCAGAAGCAGCGAGACATGAGACACTCCTCTTCCAGTGGGCCCCGTGTGGCTTCCCAGACGATGTCCCTCACTGGATATTGCTGCCCTCAAGCTGGCTTTCTCTAGCTCTTCCTCGACGGGTTCTGCTGCCACAACCACTGCCTCCACCACTCCACCACCGTCGGCACCTACAGTCAGGTACATCTTCGTGGGTTCTGGACTCTGGAGCTTCTTTTCATATGTCGTCTGATTCTTCTGGTTTGACTTCTCTACGACCTCTCGATTTTCCGATCAATGTCCTCACTGCCGATGGCACACCCCTTTCTGTTGCTAGTCATGGCACTCTTTCCACTCCTTTCTCGGTTCCTAGTGTTTCTCATGTTCCTCGTCTTACTATGAATCTCTTTTCCGCTGCCCAACTTACTGATTCTGGTTGTCGTGTTATTCTTGGTGTCGACTCTTGCTCTATTCAGGATCGTCGCACCCATGCTCTGGTTGGCGCTGGCCCTCGGCACCGTGAGTCTGAAGGCCTTTGGGAGCTTGACTGGCTTCGTTTTCCTTCCGCTGCCACCACCTCTGCCAGTTCTCATGCTCTTGCTACTCCTTCTGCGTCCTTCCAGCAGTGGCATCATTGACTTGGTCACCTTTGTGGCTCTCGTTTGTTTTCATTGGTGCGCCGAGGTGTTTTAGGGTCTGTCTCTGGGGATGTTTCCTTACATTGCGTTGGTTGCAGACTTGGCAAACAAACTCAGTTACCTTATCCTACTAGTGAGTTTGTATCTCAGCGTCCTTTCGATCTTGTTCACTGATGTATGGGGTCCTACCCCCTTTGAGTCGAAAGGTGGACATCGCTATTATGTTCTGTTTATTGATGATTTCTCTCGCTACACTTGGCTCTATTTCATGAAAACTCGAAGTGAGGTTCTCTCTATTTACAAGCGTTTTGCTGCCATGGTTCACACCCAGTTTTCCACGCCTATTTGTATCTTTCGTGTTGACTCTGCTGGTGAGTATATCTCCCACATGTTGTGTGGCTTTCTTGCGGAACAGGGCACTCTCGCCCAGTTCTCTTGCCCTGGTGCCCATGCTCAGAATGGCGTTGCGGAACACAAGCATTGTCATCTCCTTGAGACGGCTCGTGCGATGATGATCGCCGCCTCTCTTCCACCTCACTTTTGGGTTGAGGCCGTTTCTGCATCCACCTACCTCATCAACATTCGGTCATCGGCTGCCTTTCAGGGCGGTATTCCTTCGGAGCGCCTCTTTGGTCAATCTCCTGACTAATCCCCTCTTCATATGTTTGGATGCGTGTGCTATATTATTCTTGCACCTCGCGAACGCACCAAATTGACTGCCCAATCGGTTGAGTGTGTTTTTCTTGGCTACAGTGATGAGCACAAGGGCTATAGATGTTGGGATCCCATTAGTCGTTGATACGTCCCAAACGTATCTATAATTTCTGCTTGCTCCATGCATGTTTTGTGTGATATTGCTATGATCTAGATACACGTTCATACACTTTTGATCATTTTTGGACTAACTTATCAACTCAGTGCAACACAGTGTCAGTTCCTGTTTTCTGCTGTTTTTTTGTTCCAGGTTTCCCCCATATTAAAAGTGCTCCAAAAATTCGGGAAAATCGGAAAAAAAATCAGCGCAACGGAACCTTCCAATGCCCCGAAGGAGAGCCAGAGGGGCCCCACCTGGTGCCCAGGCAGCCAGGTGGCGCGGCCTAGGGTGGGGCCGCGCCGGGTGGCCGCCTGGACACCTGGTGGCCCCCCTGGCTGCCCCCCTTCGCCTATTTAATCTCCGTGACGCGAAACCCCTGAAGACAGAACCCTTTTTTGCGATTTCGCCTCTGTTCCACCGCCGCCACTCTTCCAAGATAGGGAGCGCCAGCAGACTTCTTCCCGGCACCCTGCCGGAGGGAGGATTGATCTCCGAGAGCTTCCCCTTCACCATGGACGCTTCCCGGATGTGCCGTGAGTAGTTTTCTTTGGACCATGGGTCCGTGATCAGTAGCTATGTGATTTCCTCCCCCCCTCTTTGTTCTTCATGGTTTAGTTCTCGTGAGCTGCCCTACATGATCGAGGCACATATGTAATCTTTCTGCTGTTGCTATGCTGAGTTTGCTGGGATCTGATGGATTATGAGGGTATGTTCAGATTTTGATTGAGTAATATATATTTGGTTCTTATCTTTTATATTTTTGTTCTTAAGTAATTCTTGCATGTTCTCCGTTGCTGTTTATTGCTTTGGCCAAGTAGTAGGTACTGACTCCAAGAGGGAACGTTATGCTCGATTGTGGGTTCATGCCCCCCGATGACACGCTTGAGTGACAGAAACATGAGTCTAGGGGATGTGTTGTTGCCACAAGGGGGAAAACAACGGTGCTTGTAACCGCGGTTGCAAGGATTGTTTACTTTACGCAAAGTGATTTTTAATGCAGTTGTCTGTTGCTTTGGGTGGGGCTCGCAACTTAATACCAACGAGATGTTCTGGATAGCTATCTCAAGGTAGATGATTAGTAGTAGATGCAGTTGGATTTCGGTCTACTTATTTTCGCGTACCGCCCATGCTTTTGAGCCTCGTCTTTCTTTGTAGCATAGTTAGCATTGCGGTGCGTTTATACTCCTGTCAATTGCCCAATTGTAATTTTTTTACCTCGCATAGTAGTTTTATCGTCTTTTGGGAGAGACATCACTAGTGAACATCACGGGACCCCGGTCCATATTCTCATCACTGTTTACACGCTTATTTATTTTCCTGCTTTTACTTTCTAGCTGCCATCATCATTATCATTATCCCTTGTGTTTTGATCCTTTGTAAACAACAATACCGGAGAGATTGACAACCTCTCTGAACTTCGTTGAGAGGAAAGTTATTTGTTTCTGTGTGCAGGTCCAGGTCAGGGAAGCAACCCACGGTGCCATCGTTTCCTTGCCACCTACTTATCATTGTCAGAGTCCTATTGATCGATACTCTCAACCTTGGTATCTTCACCAAGAGAAACTTGCCGCTACGCTGCATCTCACCTTCCACTTGGGGTAACCAACGAAGGGAGAGAAGCAATTATCATCTCTCGCGTATCAAGCAAATTTCTGGCGCCGTTGTCGGGGACTTCGAGTGCTAAGATAGGGGAGTTATCCACTACCTTTTACCTTCGCTTTTTAGTCTTGTTAGTTTACCTTTCAGTTTTTGTCTTTGTGTCTTATATCAAAAATTACAAAAAAAACTGCCACACTTGCTGCTATTATGGGTTCCACTGAAAACACCAAGTTGTGTGACTTCATTAGTCACAACAACAGACTTTATCTGCACTCCTATTGCCACACCTGCCACTTCAGCTACCTCTTATGAAATTAAACCTGCTTTGCTAAACTTTGTTATGAGAGATCAATTCTCTGGTGCTGGAGATGATGCTGCTTTACACTTAAATAATTTTGTTGAGTTATGTGATATGCAAAAGTATAAAGAAGTAGAAAGTAATGTTGTTAAGCTCAAGCTTTTTCCTTTCTCTTTGAGGGAAGGAGCTAAAATCTGGTTTCAATATTTGCCTAGGAATAGCATAGATTCTTGGGATAAGTGCAAAGATGCTTTTATTGGGAAGTACTACCCACCTGCTAAAATTATCCAATTGAGAAGTAACATTATGAATTTAACTTATAAAGATTGCTAGCCCATGGAGCTCCACGACCATCCTCAAGGGGAAAGCTACGCTGTCCGCTAGATCCACTTGTCTATGCGACGTGAACCGTTGGATGCTTCGCGCGGTGAACAAAACCCTAGACCCAGCCCCCTCCTCTCTCTCGCCCCCGCGCCGCCTGCACCTCACCCTCCCGCGCGTCGCCTCTGCCTCCACTTCCACCTCCATCTCTACCCTCTCTCTCTCTCTTCCTCGCTGCCCCGCGGCCGGGAAAAGTGCTCGGGGAAGCCGGCCGGCGCGGTTGCGGCCAGCCAGGCCTTCAAGGGAGCAGGGGATCCCAGCGGGGAGGATCAGCGAGCCAAGGAGAAGTCGGCGATGCCCACACCATCGGACTAGCGAGCGATGCCAGCGGGCGAAGTAGCAGGGGAGGCCTTGCTCGCCTCTGCCTCCACCCTCACTTCCGTGGAGGTTCCCTTGCTCGAGCACGTCCCCGACCGCTGCCCTCGAGCTCCTCTTTGGCGCTGCCCGGATCTCCGGCTGTTGGAGCAGCCAACCACTGTAACCCCACCGTCGGTACCCTGTCACCCCACTTCCCTCTCCTCTCTTTTCTTATTCTTCCTACTCCCTATCTTACTCACGTTTGGTCCTTAATTTATGATTTTTCTGAACATGACATGTGCAGATCTGATAAAGAAAAGATGAAGAACAAATTTGTGATTTTAAATGCTGGAATTTATCTAGATGTTATATGGTTTTCAGTTTTGATTAGATGTAGAGTGTGAAATTTGTATTGTCTTACAGTAATTCATTTGTTATATTTATTCCTATGTTTCTCGCTTCAAAGCTCTGTCCAGAGCTGAATTTTGGAGGCAAAAGAACAACTTCTTTACCTTGTGTCTATCATCTGGTGTCCCATGGCATATACTTGCACACCTATGAATCTGTATAGTTTGTACAAGTTTGTCACTGAACACCCTTTGTAGTCCTCAGATTTGTTCATTCATATTGATGTTTGCATTATATTGCCTCTTGTCTACCAGATGCTATATGTGATGAATCCAAATAAGTTTAGGGCTTGTGAGTTTCTAATTCGATCCCATGAGCAACAGCGCCGGGATAAGATCATTGTGTTTGCTGATAATTTATTTGCACTAATTGCATACGCAATGAAGCTGTATAAACCAATGATTTATGGTGCCACTAGGTAACCATCTTATACAATTCTACTCATGCGACCTAAGTTGTATACTCATGTTGGCTTCGCCATCTTGCAGCAATGCGGAGCGGACAAGAATTTTGTATCAATTCAAGAAAATCCCAGAAGTCAACACTGTTTTTCTCTCTAAGGTGTGCTTATTATTAATTTGCAATCCTGTTTATTTGTTTCAAATCCGCCCACAGAGCCAATCTTAACGTTATGTTGCTGTTAATGCATAGGTGGGTGATAACTCCATTGATATCCCAAAGGCAAATGTCATCATACAAATATCATCTCATGCTGGTTCCGGTCTCTGTATATGTTCATGGTAGAAGTTCAGTTTAAGCAAAACGTAAATACAGTACTATTGGATAATTTGCAGCAGCACGTCTTGTTGAGTAAATTTAAATTGCAGCAGATTTTCTTAAGAGGCTCCAGTTAAAGTATTTCAATACGCTGTAATTAGTCTTTCCATTTTCCTCTATTATCTTTAATGTTTTGTTTAAAGAATAGCACACATATTCAAGAGGTATTATAGCTTTCCACAACATTTGTGGGTCAAAACTTCCAACTTTGACAATGCCCAGTGGCCTACTATAAAGCAAATCTCTCCATTGCACAATTATCTTCATTATAGCAGTAAATACCAGTTTGGAAAATTAGTTACATGTTGTACTACATTTTTAATTGCAGGTACCACTAAATACTGTTGATGATGGATTAGTGCAACATATACCTACAAGTTCAGTTGCCTCCTCAAATATGGTGAGTGCACCTTTCTCTCTGTTTATAGGTTGTTAGCAGTGCATTACCAATTGGGATAACTTGAAAGTAAGTTAACTATCCATCAAGCCAATCACGTTGATGTTAGAATTGCAGATTTTACGGTCCTACATATGTATTCCTTTTTCATATCTTATTAGTAATTCGCTGCACAAATTTATTTGACTAACACTAAGAGAAAACTAGATCTTCACTTCCGCTGCTACCACTGTCAGTTCCCCCTCCTCTACTGCCTTATCTACCAGCTCTTTTCAGCAGTGGCATCACCGACTTGGTCACCTATGTGGCTCTCGTCTCTCCTCTCTAGTTCGACATGGTCTTCTTGGATACGTCTCCAGTGGTGTCTCTCTAGACTGTCTGGGTTGTCGCCTTGGCAAACAGATCCAGTTGCCTTACCCTCATAGCGAGACTATGTCCCAGCGTCCTTTCGACCTTGTTCACTCTGACATGTGGGGTCCCGCTCCTTTTGCCTCGAAGGGTGGTCATCGTTACTATATTATTTTTATAGACGACTTCTCTCGATACACTTGGATCTACTTTATGTCATCTCGTAGTGAGGTCCTATCCATATATCAGCGTTTTGCTGCCATGGTTCACACTCGGTTTTCTACGCCTATTCGTGTGTTTCGTGCTGACTCTGTTGAAGAGTATATCTCCAAGATGTTGCGTGGAGTTCTTGCTGAGCAGGGTACTCTTGCTCAGTTCTCTTGTCCTGGTGCTCATGCTCAGAATGGCGTGGCTGAGCGCAAGCATCATCACCTTCTTGAGACGGCCCGTGCGTTGATGATCGCCGCTTCTCTTCCCCCTCACTTCTGGGCTGAGGCTGTCTCTACTTCTGCCTATCTCATTAATATTCAGCCCTCTGCCGCTCTTCAGGGTGCCATTCCTCTTGAGCGCCTTTCCGATCGCTCGCCTGACTATTCTATCCTTCGATTGTTTGGTTGTGTTTGCTTTGTTCTTCTTGCTCCTCGCGAACGCACCAAACTATCCGCCCAGTCTGTTGAGTGTGTCTTTCTCGGATATAGTGACGAGCATAAGGGCTATCGTTGTTGGGATCCGGTGGCCCGTCAGATGCGTATTTCTCGAGATGTGACTTTTGATGAGACTCGCCCCTTCTTTCCGCGTTCGACCTCATTTTCTATGGAGGATTTTTCTTTTCTCCTCTTTCCTGATTCTCCTCCCTCGGTTCCTCATGATCCCTCTCCTCTTGTTCCTGTTGATCCGGTACCGTCTTCTCCGCCTTCGGTTCTATCTAATCCGACTCTTTCCTCTTCTTTTTCATCGCCGTCCTCTGCACCCTCTTCTCCAGTGCTTCCCTCACCTCCGCCTTCTCCTGTTAGCCCTTCTCCTCCTACCTTCCCTTTTCATTATACTCGGCGTTCTCGTGTTGTTTCCGAGTCCTTTGATGCACCCTCTCCTTCTGGTGCACCAGCCCCTCCCACCTTCTTATACTCTTCGTCCCCGGCCTTGTCCTCCTCCTAAAGTATTAGATCCTGACGATCCTGCTACCTACAGTGTCTTGGCCATTCCGGGGCCGACCACTTACCGTGAGGCTGTTGTCCATCCTGAGTGGCAACTCGCCACGGCTGAGGAGATTGCTGCGCTTGAGCGCACCGGTACTTGGGAGATTGTTCCTCTTCCTCCTCAGATTCGTCCGATCACGTGCAAGTGGGCCTATAAGGAAGTGGGTCTATAAGGTTAAGACTCGTTCTGATGGGACACTTGAGCGATACAAAGCTCGTCTTGTAGCTCGTGGTTTTCAGCAGGAGCATGGTCGTGATTATGATGAGACGTTTGCTCCAGTGGCTCACATGACCATTGTTCGGACTCTTCTCGCCGTGGCCTCTGTTCGCCATTGGTCTGTGTCTCAGCTTGATGTCAAGAATGCCTTCCTTAATGGTGAGTTGCGTGAGGAGGTTTATATGCAACCACCACCTGGTTATTCTGTTACAGATGGCATGGTTTGCCGTCTTCGTCGCTCTCTCAATGGCCTCAAGCAGGCCCCTCGTGCCTGGTTTGAGCGTTTAGCTTCTGTAGTCACTGCTGCTGGTTTCTCCCCCAGTGCTCATGATCCGGCCTTGTTTGTTCATTGTTCTCCTCGTGGTCGCACTCTTCTTCTTCTCTATGTTGATGACATGATCATCACTGGTGACGACCCTGAGTATATCGCCTTTGTTAAGGCTCGTCTGAGTGAGCAATTTCTCATGTCGGATCTTGGTCCGCTTCGTTATTTCCTTGGGATTGAGGTTTCCTCCACCGTTGATGGATTCTTTATTTCCCAAGAACGGTATATTCAGGATCTTCTTACTCGTGCCGCTCTTACTGATGAGCGTACTGTTGAGACTCTCATGGAGCTCAATCTCTCTCTTCGTGCTTCTGATGGTGATCTTCTTTCTAACCCGACTCGCTATCGACATCTTGTCGGGAGTCTTGTCTATCTTGCTGTTACTCGTCCGGACATTTCTTACTCTGTCCATATTCTGAGTCAGTTTGTTTCTGCTCCCACTACGATCCACTACAGTCACCTTCTTCGTGTTCTACGTTATCTTCGTGGGACTATCTCTCTCTCTCTCTTCTTTCCCCGTTCCAGCTCGTTACAGCTCCAGGCCTACTCCGATGCCACATGGGCGAGTGATCCTTTGGATCGTCGTTCACTATCTGCATATTGTGTTTTTCTTGGTGGTTCTCTCATTGCCTGGAAGACGAAGACGCAGACCGCAGTTTCCCGTTCGAGTGCAGAGGCTGAGTTGCGAGCCATGGCTCTTTTGACTGCTGAGGTGACTTGGTTACGGTGGTTACTTGCAGATTTTGGTGTCTCCGTGACGACACCCACTACTCTATTGTCTGACAGTACATGTGCTATCAGTATTGCACGTGACCCGGTGAAGCATGAGCTTACCAAGCATATTGGTGTTGATGCTTCCTTTGTTCGTGCCAGTGTGCAGGATCAGATTATTGTGCTCCAATATGTGCCTTCAGAGCTACAGTTGGCAGATTTCTTTACGAAGGCCTAGACTAGATCACATCATCACTTTTTCCTCTTCAAACTCAGTGTTCTTCATCCACCATGAGTTTGAGGGGGGGGGGGTGTTAAGAGTAGATTGCAGTATCCCTATAATCTAGGGGGTTCCCTGCATATTTATCACCTGTACATGTACTATATATTGTGGCCTTTGGCCCCCATGGAATAAAAGTTGCATATTCCTAACACCCCTGTCCTGCCGTCCCGTGATAGGCCCCCATCAACTCAAAAATGCAGGACTCCTTGTGCTGGCGGAATCCACCTCCTCTGTGCCGGGCTAACACGGCCAGAAACAGCTCTCGGCATCGGCCTTGCGATCGCGTCCAGATCAGCTTGAAACCTGCGGATGAAGAGATGTGTGGACATGGGACTTTGATGCACATCTTCATGAATCATCTTCCGCCTAGCATGCCAGATAGCCCATAAGGTGAGAAAAACTGTTGTAGTTTCCTTGTGGTTTAGTGATGCAATCACCTCCGACAGCCACCTCTTAGCACTAGGTTCTCTTATTGCAAACACATGTTCAGCCAGCTCATCCCTCTCCAAAGCCCAGACACACTTGGCAACCCGGCAATCCAGCAAGGAGTGACGCCAAGAGTCCTTCCTGCCACAAAACTGGCAGTCTTCTGAAGTTGACATCTTGCGATGCATGCGGACATCTTCAGTAGGTATAGACTGCTTGGCTAATCTCCATAAAAAGTGATGGACCTTCCCTGGGACCTGGCAGTTCCAGAGCGCTCTCCATGAGTTCGCCTCCTCCGATCTGTTCGAGTTAGATGGCCTACCTTCCAGCCAACTTTCCTCATTTTAGTATCCACAAGCATCTCATACGCAGACTTTACAGAGAAAACTCCCTTCTTGTCATGACACCATTCCCACCAGTCCTCGACGTCTCTAGTACACAGAGGGATCCCCCTGATCAAGTCCTGGTCTGCGGGTAACAAGTGCTGTTGCAGCACTTCCACTCGCCAGCTCGCAGTGGTCTCATCAATTAACTCATGCACCCAAACTGGTGGGTTGGCTGACAGGCATGCCAATGGTCGCATGCTCACTTTCCTCGGTATCCAGTTATCCTCCCAGATCCGTGTTGAGCGGCCATTTCCAATCCTTTTGATCAAACCCATCTTAAGAGTATCTCGGCCCTCTACAATCGCCCGCCATATCTGTGAAGGATGTCCCCCCAACTCGGCATTCAGTAAAGAGGAATCCTGAAAATAGACCGCCTTGAGTAACCTTGAGGTTAAGATTCTGGATTCGTCAAGATCCTCCACGCTTGTCTAGCAAGCAGGGGCAAGTTGAACAGCTCAAAGTCCTTGAACCCAAGACCCCCCATCAGTTTTGGCATTGTCATATCCTTCCAAGAAACCCAGGCCGGTTTCCTTTTACCATCTTTGGAGCCCCACCAAAACTGCCTAATGAGCTTGTTTAGTTGCTCAATTAGCCCTCTTGGGAGTTTGAAGCACGACATCAAGAAAACCGGAACAGCCTGCGCTACAGATTTTATAAGAACTTCCTTTGCAGCTGACGAAAACAACTTTTCAAGCCATCCTTTCACCTTACCCCAAAGACGTTCCTTGAGGTATTTGAACGCTCCATTCTTGGATGATCCCACATCAGAAGGCAGCCCCAAATATTTTTCATTTAACGATTCATTCTGAACTTGCAGCACCCCTTTTATCTCCTCCTTTGTTGACTCAGGGCACCCCTTACTGAAAAAAATAGAGGATTTAGCCGAGTTTATCCTTTGCCGCGAAGATTGACAATACAATTCCAACAGGTTTGACACCTCATTAGCACCTTCATTTGTTGCTTTAAAAAACAGCGGGCTATCATCCGCAAACAAGAGGTGGTTTATAGGTGGCGCTAGGGGAGCCACTTTTAAACCACCCAAATGCGGAAACTCAATACGGGATTTTAAGAGGCACGAAAGGCCCTCTGCTGCCAAAAGAAACAAATAAGGTGAGATTGGATCTCCCTGCCGAAGCCCACGTGATGGCTTGAACTCCTCCATCTTTGAACCATTAAAAAGAACAGAGTATGAGACCAAGCTGATCATGCCCATTACAGTAGCCACCCATTTAGAAGAGAACCCTATTTTCAGGAGGATTGCTTCCAGATAAGCCCATTCAACCCTGTCATATGCCTTCATCATGGCCAGCTTCAGAGCACAATGTCTGAATATTAGCTCGGTTCCTTTTCATAAAGTGAAGACATTCATAAGCAACAATGATATTGTCCGTGATCAACCGGCCCGGGACGAACGCAGACTGCTCAGGAGAAATGATATCCAGGAGCACCTTCTTCAACCTATTTGCGATTACCTTGGAGGCAATCTTATACAAAACATTGCACAAGCTTATGGGCCGGAATTGAGTCAGGAGAGTTGGATCTTTGACCTTAGGGATAAGGACAATGAAGGTTTTATTTATGCACTCGGCATCCTCTACTCCTTCAACTATTTTCGAAACCGCCTTAGTAACCTCCTCGGAACACACACTCCAATGCCTCTGGAAGAAATGCGCAGGAAACCCATCGGGACCAGGGGCTTTACTCGGCGGCA
This sequence comes from Bromus sterilis, assembly GCA_950022295.1. Classification (NCBI taxonomy): domain Eukaryota; kingdom Viridiplantae; phylum Streptophyta; class Magnoliopsida; order Poales; family Poaceae; genus Bromus; species Bromus sterilis. The sequence goes on along the minus strand of OX465596.1, from coordinate 147,001,803 downwards.
TCCGGAAAATGGCAGCTCGGACCTCTTCTGGAGTGTAAGGAGCATCCAAAAGGGCCTGCATGTCAGGAGAGATTTTATTAGGGACTAGCCCGGTCTGATGTCCCTGTGTCTCTTAGATGTAGTTGGTCGATGGAGTATTGCTTACTCGGCTTAGTTTGCTAGGCCATGATGCAATATCTCGGCCCAATAAGCTAAATTCGTCTTGAACATTTGCGGACCTTCTTCGACTTCAATCCCTTTTTATTCAGTATCGGTTCGCTACTTTTTCTGGCAACCCCTATTGGTCAAAGACGCTTGTTACACTAGCCCGGTCTGATGTCCCTGTGTCTCTTAGTTGTCCTTTTCGGCTGTGCGTGTCGGCTTCCCATGTGTTACTTAGTTGGGTCCTAGGGAGAGACGTCAAGGGTCGCTTTGCAACTTCTGTGAATGTGACTGGAGACTGCAGTGTTGGTTCATTCAACGATTATGTCGATGCGCCCTGTTCTGCCTTTCTGCTGATGGTGTTGCGGCTTCCCATCCAAAACCCCTCGTCCGGCTGTGGCAAAGCGAGCCGCTAGATGGTGCTCTGAGTGTGGGCAGTGTGTGGACGTAGTCTGCTCCTCCGTGTTGGACCTCAACTATTTCAGCAAGGCCTTTAAGCTCGCCAGGTTCACCACCTTCTGTTCAGCATCAAAGCTCTGAACCAGTGTAACGCCGCCACGACGAATGCATGATATCGTTGCCTCATGGGTGCTAATTTTTGTGGTGTAGATACCATGATAGATGAGCTGAGCAACTTCATGTTGTTCAACCTGCCAAAGATGAAGGAAGGGAAGAAGACCAAGTTCTGTGTCGGCATTATGGAAGCCAAGGTTGGGTTCCACATTACCTAGGCCACCGAAATATGTGGCAGTGTGTGCAAGAACTACTACATGTCGTGTGACAGCATTTCGATTAGTTCATCGACCAACCTTTGTATTCCCTTTTGTTGCAATCCTTCCTTTAGTTTCAGTTTGTGGATAGGCCAGGAGTAGAGCTCATGTCATCCTGACTCCTGAGATTCGATGTTGATGGGGTGTTCGATCAGTTGGTTTTGAGCGACAAGTTTCCGTTTTTATTTGAAGGACTATTGGGGTTATGACTGTTGTGACGGGGCGCGGGTGCTACATTTCGTTCTTTCTGGGAGTGTGGTGTTGTCTGTCTCTTTATTTATTTTCTACTCGATCCAAAATGGACCGGGTTTCACTACCAAGATATAACGGAACAGAAAAAAAATAGAGCATCCGGTGTGCAACAACCAAAAGTTTCACCCTGATCCTCGAGTCCAAATGAAAGAAAAACAGGTTGGGATTCTATCTCTTTATTAGGGGCGATGTCTCTCTATTGTTGGTGTTTCTCTGCGTTTGTTGGTTGCAATCCTTATGTTTCTCTGTTGTATGGGCCTTTATTTTTGTATTGTGGCGGGCCCATATTCTGCAAATCTGAAATAACCTTAGGATGATCACGCCACTTCAAAACAATAGCAACCAAAGAGGCACTTGGAAGCAAGCGGCACCGCAAAGTGCGCATACACTTCTAGTATGTGTAACCATAACTGAACTTTCCACTTCTAGTTATTTGGTGTTTTACATGCAATATTACAAGAGCACTATGCAACAAGTGATTGCTCTGTGTAACAGAGCCACTGTCAGGTCTGACCATTCCCAATGATAGATTGTATAACTGAATCCTGATATGGACTCAATGCGAATAAGAATTCTTGAAATATTCATGTTAGTGATGACTTAAATGCTGCATTGGCCTATAACTATCTACATTTTGGCACATGATGACCAATTCTATTTCAGTGTGAGCTGATACTGTTGGTTAGTACTTTACCCATGGATATGTTAGCTCAGCCAGTTAAGTTCTCTCTCAGTTCATTTTCCAGACAGATTATTTTACCAAATAATGTCAGAAATATTCACAGGAAAGGATATCATGCCAATCTATACTTGCTCCCGAAGATATAATACTCACATACCTCAGCTACTTCTCTATATTGTACCAGCACAATGTGGTCGTATGCACTGCAGAAGAGGAGAATATGTATTATAATAAATACTACTAATCACACTTCTTTGCATGTAAAAATGTTCGCAATGTTCCCTAGATAACAAGTAGCACTCAGGCGTCTTAGCACAATTGCAACCTAACAGTAACATATTACTCCCTCCATTCCAAATTAGATGACTTCCCTTTGTATACATGTGTAGCTATACATGTACACAAAAGGAAGTCATCTAATTTGAAACGGAGGGAGTATTATAAATGGTATAGTTCTCAATCTCACAGAAGTCTTAAGAAGATACTGAGACTGAGATAGCTTAATGGCAAAGCTGATCTTACGGTTCCAGCATCCAGAAACATCGTCTCTGAAAATATGGATTTTGCTCTCCATGAGCGTAGTAGCAACTCAGAGCATCAACATTTCCAACCTGTGATGATATGAAAATGTCATATATAAGATTAAGTGCTAAGCGTGTTGATTAACAACTAATTCCCATACAATATCTTCTTATTTCTAGGCATGTGTATTAGCACTGCTGTGATTGCTAAGATATCACACATGTAAAGATACAGGTATTGGTAATAAAAAGCCCAATGCATAGTTTGCAGTGGACGTAAGACTTTTTTCACTTGAACTATCTCTCATAAATTAAAGTTATGTTTAGAGTTAAATGTTCAGATTTCAACCCATAAGTTAAAATTTCAACCTATAAGTTAGCTATCTAAAGAGAACACCAAATAAAGATATTTCAGCTATACAATATTAAAGCGAAAGAATGACTAAAAAATTGATATAGTTATGTTCTTGTAACCCTGTCCCAGTTCTGATGTATCGCTTGACAGAGCAGTAAACACTATACGGTAAAGCAACCTGGACAAAGATATCCATTTAAGAACTAAACATGAATATGTAGAAATGTTCAACGCAATTCAGAAAAATGGATGTGAATGATCTGATTAAGTTGTGCAGTTGATTTGTCACGCAACATCACACAGACTGTACATTTATGTTGCTACTTCTTGCAAAGATGATGCATTAAATAGAAGGAACATGCACACCTAGTCACCCGAGAAGTCCTGAAAAACGGCACCCTGTCTTTTTGGCAAGACTGTATTGACAAGACGAAAAGAATTGGTATACTGTGGCACTATACTGAGCTTTCTGAAGCAAACCTTCAATCGCTCGTGAGCCTCTCCGACAGTTCTTCCGTCTTTCTTCCGGCGCCATGCATAACCATCTTTGCGGAAAAATCGATTCACACGTCGATTATAAAGGAATAGTGAACCCCCTAGAGAACAAATGATATTGTTATTGTACCCAAGCAAAGATAGAAGTAAAAGAAAATTCCTCAAATAAAGGAGATGCACTTACTGGGTGGCTTATTTGGTGGCTCATGGGTGATTTGGAGCTGCTCATGATTCAACAAGATATAGTACACTTCAGAAGGCTTTAACCACCTGCTCCTTGCTTCTCTGAGAAGCACGTTGATGTCAAAACCTACGAGAGAAATAAGTAAAAGATAAGATAAAGCAGTTGTTGTTTTGTACCAAGCCAAAAATTCAGGTAACCTTTAGTTATGAATGAGTTCAAGCAATCACCATCCTCTCCTTGAAACAGTGATACTATGTAAAGTTGGGAAGTCAAGCATGACCCAATGTTTTCACAATACTATGGTGAACACAAGAATTAGTGAAATCCTAACACAAGCATAGTGCCCCCCAACAAATCTTAATGAAAATAACAGTTATGCTTCCAGAAGTTTATACTGTATTGTACATTCGATCAATGAAAATAAAATAGTTAAGATTTCGAACCCTGGGTCATGTAAAGCAAGCTGATCCAAATCGATCAAACCATCTTGAGCAACAATTAAACTCTTCTTTGATTTATACGTACTGTAGCAGTTACGACCATTAATCTTTTTTTTGTTCAGTGTTTTTGAGATAGCTTACCACCTATGCCAGATGGTACCACCAATTAATCTTGTAGTAAAAATTAAAAGTAAGAAAATATGGTCCGGGCTACTGGGAAAGATCAGCTCCAGACCAAATTTGATCAATCGCCGCAATAATAATAGAAGGGGCCAAGAAAGTGATTCCCAGGAGCGTTAAATTCCCTAGCTAGTGCACCAACCTTAACAAGCACCCACCCACCCAGGGTCAAGAAGTCCACTCCCACCCCACCCAGACCCAGGTCAACTCACAAGCCGAGAGGGAGAGGACTAGAGGAGGCCTCGCCTATCAAACAAAGAATCAAAGAGAATAAACGATGAGAGAGGTCCACTCACTCTGGCTCATGGTCACTTGCGGAGATCCAGCAGCCTCCAAGCTCTCATTGAAGGAGGGGATCGACGAGACCTCCACGAAATGGAAGGCCCCCGACAGACTCCAAACAAAACAAGAACTGAATAGTACAGTAATACTCTACTAAGCAGGCGCCGATGTTGCTAGGAGCCTGGAGAGGTACTGTAGGATAGTAGTACAAGGTTCTTCCCCAGAAAGTGTAACGGCTGGGACGACGCAAAGGGAAGGAATAGGAAGAGTATAAGATGGCGACGACTGGCTCATGGGGGATCCGGCTGCTTCCTTCCGTTCCGTGATGAAGGGCGCTAGGCGCCAGTTGACTGTACGGATTGGAAAAAACAGCCGCCTTGAATCTACTACAACCGTCAGATCTTAGTACACATGCGACTGTAGTAGATTCATGGTAATACGTGTTTCATTTATCAAACTACTATATTTGATTTTATAAATGAAACTAGTCGGCTAGTTGATTTTATTTTATGTCATGGTAATACGTGTTTCATTTATCAAACTATTATTCAACTATGTATTACTATTTGATTCATAGTACTAGTTGATTTTTTTATTTCATGGTAATACGTGTTTCATTTATCAAACTACTTCGTCCATTTATAATGTAATATCATTTCGCAAGATATCATAGCTTACAAAATAATACTATACTAGAAGCGCAATGCACGCTTTGCCGCGCCATTTATAATTTTGAATTGTATATGATTTATTTTTATGTGTTAGTTTTTAAGTTTTTATTTTCTGTGTTGTTTGGATGGATCCTTCTTATCGTTTGATCAGAAGATAATTTTTAATGTATACACATGATGAAGTTTATTATATTGTTGATCATGTGTCTTATGATGGTACTAAATCTATGGTAGGCATCGCTTTCTTCTCACATCACTCATTTTATATATTAAAAGGGCATATTCATCAAAATATTTCATCATAAAGCCTAAGGTAACAATATAATAAAATTTTGTATCCAATTTTAAACTAATAAAGACCTCAACTGGACGAGAAGACTTCAAAATTAGAAAGTTTAGTAAAGTTAAAGATATATCTATAATACCTAAATAGTTCATCCCCACTAACCTATTTATCTTAACATTCAAGTTATCCACATCATCAAGTAGGTCCACCATGTAAAATTTATTTTTACTAACTTTGCATGCACATGCTCCCATTAAATCCGCATGCGCATGCAACCTATCATAAATAAATATGAATATTTTTATGCACTCACCCTCACAATTTATAAGATACTTTTTTATAGAAAACCAAATTATGAGTTACCTCACATTTTATTTTTCTATGCGACAATTTTTAATAATGCACATATATAGTTGATATCATTGTTTTACGTTTAGCCAAGGGTGTGATGTGTCCATTATCTCTACTAAAAAAATTGTTTAATATCATCTCACCAATATATTGTCAAACGAATAAATTAACAAAACAAGAATCACACTTATTTTTGGATTTTTTATCAAATTTTATTAGACTTTCACTCTAAACAATATTTATTTCAATAAATAATTTCTATCCGAATTATACTAAGTTTTATAATTTTTCTCATATTTTTTAACATTAATTTCCGCAGTAATGCGCGGAATATCATCTAGTTAGTTCTAAAACGTCAGGTAACATTAAAAAAAGAGTATCAAGTAATTGTGTCTGTCATAATTAATTTTTCTGAACGACATCTATTGCATGAGCTAAATTGTTTGATCACGAAATAGATAATTATTTACTATAAGTTCTCGATTGTAAGCTCGAGACAAATTCACTATAGCACCGACGTACAAAACATACAAAAATTGACATTCATTTTTTTAAACAAATGTTAATAATGTTCATGTAAAAAATAAGAAAATTCTAACAAAAAATGAAAGGAAAAAATAATAGTTTACATACATGGCCAAGGGTTATGACCAAGTCAAAATTGAATCTTCAATTGACTTCCATGACTTCCACCCCTAGGAAGCTTAAAAATAAAAATAAAATAGTAATTTACATACAGGGGTATGACCAAGTCAAAATTGAATCATCAATTGATTCTCGTGGCTTTTACTCCTAGGGGGTTTAGTATATTAGAAGATTATGGGATGAAGAATCTAAATCGATGATATTGTACACAAATTAGACCTATGAACTAGCTTAATTTATTGTTTGTTTGTTTGTTAATTTGGACCGGGCCCATTTATTTGTTTGTGTGGTTTAAGCTTACTATGATTTTGTTTGTTTAATTTTTTACACATTCAAAAAATCTATAGAACCAAAAAGTTATAGAGCATCCAACAAACGTATATAGTTTTTTCTCTACTTTTCTAGTGAGAAATTTTTTTCGCGCTTGTTTGAAAAAATATAAAGATAAAATAATATAATAAATTAGAAATAATAAAAATGTATAAATGGACCTTATCATGACGGCATTAAGGCCTGGGGTCGACGACCGGCTTGGGGCACAAACCGCCAAAAAAGCTAGCATGAGTCATATATTTCTTTGGCATGTCATGCCAAAAATCTATGTTCATGGGTTGGCCCTGTAGACACGACCCATGTGACTAGTGTCAAACCATCCCCCCTCTTCCCTGTCGTACTTTGACAAATACACAAGGGAGGGTGATGCTTGTGGTTCATGCCTAGTGTCAAAACATCCCTTGCTCCCACCATCCCCATCGATAAAACGAATGTGTAGTGTCTAATGTCTAATCTCGGACATGCAACTGCCCCTCTCCCCACCACCCCTCTCCCGCCGCCCACTTACAAAACATTTGTTGTTTGTAGTCAGGGATGTAGGCATAAAATTTGCAGTCCGGTATGTAGGCATGCAATTGAATATGTACCTATTACCCCTCCCCCTGGACACTCCCACATCGCCCCCTCTAACAAAACAAAGTCTAGTTGCAACCATGTTGGTACACATGCGATTGCAGTTACAATTGCAGTCGAGGGCGATACCTGCAGTTGCAAGCATGGTGTCGAACATGCCACCGTGCCTCCTCTTCGACAAAAAAAAGACAAGGTTAATTGTATTTGGGAAAGGAAGGCATGCAGCTGCAATCGAGGGCGACACTTATAGTTGTGAGCCTAGTGTGGGGCATGCAACTGTGCCTCCTCTCCTGTAGAAAAGACAATTCCAGTTGTGGTCGGCAAAGGCATGCAGTTGCAGTCGAGAACTGTAAGATCAAGTTTTGCCCCCGAAGGTTTTGGAGATTGTTGGACAACGCAGTAGTGGAACGAATATTGTTTTCGAGTATAAACAGATACTTAGGTTCCGAAAGAATGGAGTTTGCAAGTAGAAGGTCGAAGGACAACTCACTACAGCAAAGCTGCAGTGAACTACCGAAACCTTTGAAGGAAGAAGACCCCCAAAAATGTCGTCGAGAAACTAGATGCTCTCGAGTAAAAGCGCAACGAGGAGAAAGATGAAGCTGGACGAATACTTAGTCTTTTTACTAGTTTCTCTTTATTTTCTTGAGTCGTAGGAAAAACCGTACTATCAAGAGGAGTTTGCTAGTTGAGATCTTTGTCGAAGTGAATCTGCTCTGCTCAACATAAACCCACAAAAGCCTACTGAGAGAAATCTCACTGAGTCGAGTGATAGCTCGAAGGCAAAGTCATCGCACTTCGTGCCTTCGAGAGAGAACTTGTTCGGTGAGTCAGCTTACTTGCTCTGCAAGTAAAGTTGTGCAGTGATTGAAATCCGGCCGTTGTATACACACGTCTGATACGGTGAGGATAGTTCTCTCACTCCTCGTTGGTTACCCCAAGTGGAAGGTGAGATGTAGCGTAGCAGCAAATTTCCCTCGGTGAAGATACCAAGGTTTGTCTCCAGTAGGACTCGCAGAAATACAAGAAGGTGACAACGGCGCCAGAAATTACTTCGGGCTACGGCGTCAGAAATTGGGCGGTTGTCAGGACCTGCGCACAAAAACAAATAACTTTGCTCCCAACGATTACAGAGGAGTTGTCAATTCCTCCGGCCTTGCTGTTTACAAAGGATCAACGCAAGATATAATAGTGCAACTGAAAGTAAGAACTGAAAATGAATTGAAGGTGTAAACAATATTGTGAATATGGGTCGGGGTACGGTGATGTTCACTAGTGATGTCTCTCTCCCAAAAGACGATAAAAGTGCTAGCGAGGTAAACGAATCACAGCTGGGCAATTGACAGGATATAAACGCACCGCAATGCTAACTATGCTACAAAAGAAAGGAAGAGGCTCAAAAGCAATGGGAAGTACGCCAATGTAAGTAGACCGAAATCCATCTGCATCTACTATGAATCATCCACCTTGAGATATCTATCCAGAACATCTCGCTGGTATTAAGTTGTGAATCCCACCCAAAGTGTAAACTCAAAGCAACAGACAACTGCATTAAAAGAACTATGCGTAAAGTAAACAATCCTTGCACCCGCAAGTACAAGCACCGTTGTTTTATCCCTGGTGGAAACAACACATCCCCTAGTCTCATGTTTCTGTCACTCAAGCTAGACATCAAGGGGCTGAACCCACAATCAAGCATAACGCTCTCTCTTGGAGTTGCAACAAATCACTTGGCCAAAGTAAAATATGGCAACGGAGAACATGCAAGAATTTACTAAAGAACACAAATATAAAAGAGAACCAAATATATTACTCATCACAATCTGAACATAATCTCATAATCCATCAGATCCCAACAAACTCAGCATAGCAACACAGAAAATTACTACGGTGCCTCGATCATGTGAGGCAGCTCATGAGGTCTCGAAAGTGGAAGCACAAAGAGGGGAGGAGTACATCACTTAGCTACTGGTCACGGACCCATGGTCAAAGGGGGACTACTCACGGAACATCCGGGAGGCGTCCATGGTGATGGATGGTCTCCCGGAGGGGATTCCTCCTTCCGCAGGGTGCCGGGGCAGCTTCTCCTGGCAGCCCCGATCTTGAAACGGCGGCGGCGGTACAGAGAGGAGAACGGGAATAGCATATCGATATTAGGGGTTTCCGTCACGGGGGGTAAATATAGGCCAAAGGGGGAACCGAGAGGGGCCACAGGGAAGCCAGGAGGCCTCCTGGTGCGGCCTAGGGTGGGGCCGCGCCAGGGACCCTCCTGGGGCCCTGGTGGGTCCACCCCTTCCTTCCTTGGTGATTCGGGAAGCTTCCGGGTCGCTGATTTTTTATATAATTTTTCCGGGATTTATTTGGCACTTTTAATGGCCAGAAAACCTGAAATACAAAAACAGCAGAAAACAGGAATTGGCAACTGGGTGCACTGAGTTAATAGGTTAGTCCAAATATGATAAAAAGTGTATGAAAGTTCAAGCAAAACATGGCAAAGTCACACAAAACATGCATGGAGCAAGTAGAAATTATAGATACGTTTGGGACGTATCAACATCCCCAAGCTTAATTCTTGCTCGTCCTCGAGTAGGGAAATGATAACAAGCATAATTTCTGTGGTGACATGCCACACAACCATAAAAGGACTTCTAAGTAAAGCAATCAAAGCATGCAATTCAATTCAAGTCTTAACAAGCAAGAGTCTATATTCGTATTGACACAAGTAACAAAAGAACAAAGGGTGCAAGAGCTCTCGCTGTCCGTGACTCGAATGTCTCCAAATGGTGTTTGCGTGCAAGAAGGGGGATATGGGAATACGAGATAAAAAAATAGTTGTTAAGAACTACTATCTACTAAAGTTTCACACTTAGTCTCCTTTGGATTATTATCTTGACTCGTCCCCAGACCACTAGTCAGGTACAAGTCAAACTGATCCACTCCCTTTCGATATTTTGAGAACGCATGCAATGGATGAGCGTGAGCAAGAAAGTTGACACCTAAAAGGTGAAACAGAAAGAAGGTGGAGGAGGAAGACAAAAAGGTGTGAAAGGCTCACATCAAAGAGGACAATCATAGGCGAGAGAAGGCCATATGATAGATATGATGTGAGGAGTAGGGATTGCCATGCAACGGATGCACATGTGAGCTAAAATCTCTCCAAGGGAACTAGTGGGGTTGCATCTAACTTGCTTGCTCATGAAGAACTAGAGCTCTTTTGAGGAGGCTCATCATTGGAATATACAAGCCAAGTTCTATAGTGTGAAGGGTCCCCACATAGCTATATGCATGTATGATGATCTCTATGGAGTACAAGGGATAGAGGATGAAGTACTAGTGTGGATCTCTCAAAAGGAATAGTAGTGTGCCCCTTCTCTCTTTTCACTCTTTTTTCTATTTTTTTGTATTTTTTGGTGGCCTCAATGGCTCTTTCTATTTCTCTCATTTGTCCTCTTTGGGATCTTTTGATTTTGTCCTCTTTGGTATCTTTTCCTCACTTTAGGGGCAACACTCTATATTTTACAAGAATATAGGAGATCTTTCACACTTTACAAAAGGTACTGACATAAAGAAGATGTAACTATGATGATGCAAATGTATGCCTCTACCAGGATAGCAGGATATGCAATGATACTAGCGCGTCATGTAGTAATGATTAGGGCAAGGACCAACTAGCATGCGGCTCATCGATCAAGCAAGTAGCATGTATGACATGAAGATCAAGTCATGAGAAGGTGGATGTTGCATGGCAATGTATCTCGGAAAGGCTATGGAAATGCCTTGTAGGTAGGTATGGTGGCTGTTTTGAGGAAAGATATAAGGAGGCTTACGATGACAGAGTGTATTGTGCCAAGGGTTTGGATGCACCGGCGAAGTATGCGCCAACTCTTGAGATGAGAAAGGGCAATGCACGGTACCGAAGAGGCTAGAAAAAGTATAGGTGGGTGGAAGTGTCAACTTTCGAATACTCACATTAGTCCGAAGAACTCATGCACTTATTATCGGTAACTCTCAATCTAATCAGGAGGTTCTCAAAGAGACAAGTACCCCGAGGAGGAGTGTATGGGGGTTTGGTTATCCTTGCGCATCCTCGGCTCATGGTACGTGAGTGTACTCTAATATTCGAACCCTCCAGAGGTTAGTGATCCATCTAGTAGCTAGAGTTCTCAACATGTTTTTTTTTGGTTTTCGAAAATCACACGGATTGCCCAAAATACGACATCTATCACTAATAGGCTCGATCTCTTGACACCAAAAGTTCAAACATTACTCTAGTCAATACCTCACAACTATTGCAAGTTACTACTACAAAGAGAATAGCAACTTCAACTACCTACTTTCTAGTCAAGATACAAAACTCAGTGCAACAGGCAAACTCTCTAACAAGATAAAAACATGCAACCTATAGAAAGTTCAACCTAAGACAAAAGAAAAGCTCTTAGAAGAAAACTAAAGCACTATAACTAAACAGGGCAGCAGCTAAGAAAAAGAAAAAGAACAACTCATAGCTAAGAGAATAAGCATGGAAATCCTATGAGGAGTTCTAGTTCAAGCGGAGCGTGTTTCTCTCCCACACAAAATAAAGATGGGATCTAACTTGTTATAACAACAAATAAATAAAAAACAAACCTAAGAAAAGTAAAGAGCGAGACGCTCCAAGCATAGCACATAACGCATGAAGTGATAAAAATATAGCGCAACGAGGGACGAACTGATAATTGTTGATGAAGAAGGGGATGCACGGGGGAATCCCCAAGCTTAGATGCTTGAGTATCCTTGAATATTTATTGGGGGTGCACATGGGCATCCCCAAGCTTGAGCGTTTGACACTCCAGGATCTTCTTTCATCATCTTCCATCGCACACTTGAAAACTCCCTTCATACATAACTCATTGTAAACGGATTAGAGAGGTTAGTACCCTATTAAAATAATTTTTCCCTTACTGTAAATAAAGATATTCTTGAAGATATACTGTTTCTCAAGATTTCCAAAAAATATTGCAAATAAAAGCAAGCTTAAGGTTTGCAAAAGTTAGGAGAGACAAAACGTGCCAGAATCTGTGAAAAACAGAACAGCAGGTAGTAAAGAATTTTTTAGGGATACTTATGCAACTCAAATCAAAAAACTCAAAACATAAGAAAGTTCCGTGATTGTATAGAGCACACTGTGTAAAAAATTCAGCTCAAAAAGATGAACTGGTATTTTTCTATGATTTTTTTCGTCACGAGGACAAAATCTGTTTTCTGGACAGCATGTCACAACTTTCACTTCCCTTGTCATATGAGGCTATAATTGGCACAAAGCTTGAAAAGTAAAGATACAATGATGTTGCTACAGTAGTAACAATCATCAAGACCACTAAAAACAGAAGAAAAATAAAAAGTAAAACCTAAATTCGTTGCGGGCTGCCTCCCGAAAGTGCTTCTTTAAAGCCATTAGCTAGGTTTAAAGCAAAAGATCAAGTCTTATCAAGAAAATAACTAGCCCGTGTGACAGACTCAAAGGGAAACTTAATATTTTTTCCTAGGGAAATGTTCCATCCCTTTCTTGAGAGGGAATTGGAATTTGATATTCCCCTCTTTCATGTCAATAACAGCACCCACGATGCGAAGAGAAGGACTTCCCAAAATAATTGGACAAGAGGGCTCACACTCAATGTCCATAATAGTAAAATCAACGGGAACATAATTGTCATTCACAATGATAAGAACATATTCGATCTTCCCCAAAGGTTTCTTTACGGAAGAATCGACAAGACGAACACCAAAAGAATAAGGATCAAAAGGTTTCAATTCAAGCATATCATACATTCTTTTGGGCATAACGGAGGTACTAGCTCCAACATCACAAAGAACAAAGCAAGAGAAGTTATTCAATTTGATTTTTATCATAGGATCCCAACCATCTTCTAGCTTCCTAGGTATGGAGGCTCCTAGTCTAAGCTTCTCCTCCCTAACTTTGATTAGAGCATTGGTGATATGCTCTGTGAAGGCAAGATTAAGTGTGCTAGTGTGGGGGTCTCTAGACATTTTGTGTAGGGAACCAATAACTTCAGGTAAGGTGCAGTTGTTAAAGTCTAGATCACTACTATCTATCAAGGAGGTAGTGATATCATTTAGGCTCACTTGTTTGAAAGCCTCTATGGTCATAGAGGTTTCTTCATCTATGGTTGAGGTGGTAGCATCACCATTGATAGGTCCAGTGGGACTAGGGGTGTGATGGGTGCTAATAGTTTGGACATCCTCAACAACTTGGATAGTAGCTACTGTGTGGTAGGTAGGAAGGCTCTTAACTCTCTCTTCTTCCTTGGGAATAACTTCGGGTTTGGCTTCCATTTGGTTTATCAAGGTAGATTGGGTGTGAGACATGTTTGAACATAAGTCTCAATGGTAGTGAGTCTAGTTTGGAGACTGCAGATGTCACTGTTCAGGCTCTCAAGTTGTTTGCTAATGTTTTGCAGGATAGCAGAGTGCTCATATTATTGTCTGGAAAAAGCCTTGTTTTGCTCAAACTGTGTGTGCATATAGCTTTTGGTGACTTTTTCTATTTCTACAAGTTTCTCATAGCTGGGTAGGTCTCTTTCCCTATAATTCTGGCTGTAGGAGTTGCTATTGATGTTCCCATAGTTGTTGAATGGGAAAGGTCTAGGATTGTTGCTACCAAAATTACTCCTATAAGCATTATTGTTGAAGTTGTTTCTAGAGATAAAGTTCACATCTGCTTGTTCTTGAGTAACCAAGGAATTTAAAGGAATATCCTGAGGATCAATAGGAGCTTACTTGGTAAGTAGGGACATGATCAAGTCAACCTTTTCATTAAGAGAGGAGATCTCCTTGACAGAATTTACCTTCTTACCAGTTGGAGATCGTTCGGTGTGCCACTGAGAGTAGTTCAGCATCATCTCATCAAGTATCTTCATGGGAGCACCAAGTGTGGTTGACATGAAAGTTCCTCCCGCGGCCGAGTCTAACAGATTCCGCGAGATAAAGTTTAAGCCTGCATAAAAAGTCTGGATAACCATCCAGGTAGTAAAACCATGTGTAGGGCAGTTCTTAACAAGAGATTTCATTCGTTCCCAAGCTTGGGCAACGTGTTCATTATCCAATTTCCTAAAATTCATAATGTTGCTTCTCAACTGGATAATTTTAGCAGGGGGATATTACTTCCAAATAAAGCATCCTTACAGTTGTCCCAAGAATCGATACTATTCTTAGGTAAGGATTGCAGCCACTCCTTGGCTCTTCCTCTCAAGGAGAAAGGAAAAAGCTTCAGATTGACGATGTCTCCATCTACTTCCTTGTACTTTTGCATATCACAAAGCTCAAAAAAATTATTTAAGTGCAAGGCAGCATCCTCTCCAGCACCTGAGAATTGATCTTTCATAACAATATTAAGCAAAGCAGGTTTAATTTCATAATAAGGTGTTGAAGTGGCAGGTGGAGCAATAGGAGTGCAGATAAAGTCACTGTTGTTGTGACTAGTGAAGTCACACAACTTGGTGTTTTCATTGGAACCCATAGTAGCAGCAGGTATTTTTGGTATTTTTGATAAGGGACAAAAAAGTAAAAACTGAAAGGTAAACTAACAAGACTAAAAAGCAAAGATAAAAGATAGTTGATACGTCCAACACGTATCTATAATTTCTGCTTGCTCCATGCATGTTTTGTGTGATATTGCTATGATCTAGATACACTTTCATACACTTTTGATCATATTTGGACTAACCTATTAACTCAGTGCACCACAGTGCCAGTTCCTGTTTTCTGCTGTTTTTCTATTTCAGTTTTCCCCCATATAAAAAGTGCCAGAACAATTCCGGGAAAAATATAGGAAAATCAGCGTACAGGAAGCTTCGCGAAGAGCCCGAGTGGGGCCAGAGTGGAGCCAGGGGTGGCCCAGGCGGCCACCCGGCGCGGCCCCACCCCTGGCCGCGCCTGGGGGGCTCCTGGGGCCCCTGGTCCGCCTTTGGCTGCCCCCCTTCGCCTATATATTCTCCGTCACGGGAAACTTCTGGAAGGAGAACCCTCTTTCGCGATCTCTCCTCTGTTCCGCCGCCGCCGCGCTTCCGAGATCGGGAGCACGAGAAGACCTCTTCCCGGCACCCTGCCGGAGGGAGGGCCGACCTCCGGGAGTCTCCTCTCCACCATGGATGCTCCCCGGATGTCTCGTGAGTAGTTTTCCTTGGACCATAGGTCCGTGATCAGTAGCTATGTGATGTTCTCCTCCCCTCTTTGTTCTTCATGGTTTAGACCTCGTGAGCTGCCCTACATGGTCGAGGCACTTTTGTAATCTTTCTGCTGTTGCTATGCTGAGTTTGATGGGATCTGATGGATTATGAGATTATGTTCAGATTGATTGAGTAATATATTTGGTTCTTATCTCTTATATTTTAGTTCCTAAGTAATTCTTGCATGTTCTCCGTTGCTGTTTATTGCTTTGGCCAAGTAGTAGGTAGTAACCCCAAGAGGGAACGTTATGCTCGATTGTGGGTTCATGCCCCCCGATGACACGCTTGAGTGACAGAAACATGAGTCTAGGGGATGTGCTGTTGCCACAAGGGGGAAAACAACGGTGCTTGTAACCGCGGTTGCAAGGATTGTTTACTTTACGCAAAGTGCTTTTTAATGCAGTTGTCTGTTGCTTTGGGTTTACACTTTGGGTGAGGCTCGCAACTTAATACCAGCGAGATGTTCTGGATAGATATCTCAAGGTGGATGATTAGTAGTAGATGCAGTTGGATTTCGGTCTACTTATTTTGGCGTACTGCCCGTGCTTTTGAGCCTCTTCCTTTATTTTGTAGCATAGTTAGCATTGCGGTGCATTCATAATCCTGTCAATTGCCCTTCTGTAATTTGTTTACCTCGCATAGCAGTTTTATCGTCTTTTGGGAGAGAGACATCACTAGTGAACATCACGTATCCCGGTCCATATCCTCATTACTGTTTCCACGCTCATTTACTTTTCTGCTTTTAATTCCAGTTGCTATCATTATCCCTTGTGTTTGATCCTTTGTGAACAACAAGACCGGAGAGATTGAAAACCTCTCTGAACTTCGTTGGGAACAAAGTTATTTGTGTCTGTGTGCAGGTCCGCGTCAGTTGCGCCGCTGACACCTACTTATCATCTCTGGAGTACTACTGGAGACAAACCTTGGTATCTTTACTGAGGGAAATTTGCTGCTATGCTACATCACGCCTTCCACTTGGGGCTCACCAACGAAAGGGCGAGAAGACTACACCCGTCAACTCTCGCGCCATCAAGCAAATTTCTGGCGCCGTTGCCGGGGACTCCGAGTGCTAAGATAGGGGAGTTGCACACTACCCTTTTACCTTTGCTTTTTAGTCTTGTTAGTTTACTTTTCAGTTTTTACTTTTTTGTCCTTAATCAAAAATACCTACTAATGCTATCTTCACCATGGGTGTGGAACCACCCAAATATGGTAGGATGGACATGTTTCACTTGGCTCATCTTCGATCAATTTGTGCTCGCGCTAAAAACCCAACCGACTTGGTTGAGGGAAAATCATTGGATGAGCATGCTCATTATACGCGGCACCGCCTGTCTCAGAAAGGGAAACACTTATGGGATCAAATACATGTTTCTTATTGCCATGCTAAACTTTTGTGCCACATTTATGATTTTACTTGCTGTTCTAATATAGATCATAAACACCTTCCTTTCCAATGTGAGTTTAATGAAAATGAGATATTATCTTCTTATGCTAAAGGTGTTTATGATTACTTTGATGTTGAAAAGATTGAAGAGTTTGTTGCTTTTAAAGGTGCCTATGAGATCGCTTCTTTAATTGAAAAGTATCACGATACTATTTTCGAGTCTGAAAACTTTGTTGTCCTTGCTTATTGCTTTGAGAATTATACTTCCAATGCTTATATTTAGGATTTTAAAAATAGAATGCTTGCTGCCCAAGAAGAGGCTAATGATTGCTATGAAGAGGAATCTTATGATTCCGAGGACTCACTTGATACTTCCCTTTCTGATGATTTTGATACTTTCTTTGTTGATGGCCATGATGCCACTATGGATGATGCCTACAAAGATGAACTTTCTATAGTTCCTTATGTTAAGCATGAAATTATTTCTGTTGCACCCACACTTGATTGCCCTATTATCCTTTTGAAATCTCCAACTATTCCGGAGAATTTTGCTCTTATCAAGGCTCAATGTGATGGGTTGCATTTATCTTATCATCCTAAAAACCGTGTTGAAAACAATACACGTGTGCTTGTAGGTCATGAACAACATGATTTATGTGATAGTTATATTCTTGATGTTGTTCATGATGCTGCTGAAAATTACTTTGAGAGAGGAAAGTTTGGTTGTAGAAACTTCCATGTTACAAAAACACCTCTCTTCATGTTGAAATTTTTGAAGTTGTTCTTGTTCTACCTTCCTATGCATGTCACTTTGTGCTTCTTTGATTTATTTTCTTACAAGATGCCTATGCATAGGAAGTGGGTTAGGCTTAAATGTGTTTCACATTTGCTTCTTGATGCTCTCTTTTGCTTCAATTCTTATTCTCTTGTAAGCATCTTTCATAATCTTTAAGCCTAGCTAATGGCTCTAAAGAAGCGCTTTCGGGAGGCAGCCCGCAACGAATTTAGGTTTATTTTTGATTTTTGTTGTGTCTTGATGTTTGTTACTACTGTAGCAACATCATTGTATCTTTATTTTTCAGCTTTGTGCCAAGTTATAGCCTCTTACGATAAGGGAAGCAAAAGTTGTGACGTGCTGTCCAGAAAACAGATTCTGTCCCATGACAGAAAAATTCGAATAAAATCACCAGATCATCTTTTTGAGCTGAATTTTTTTTGACAGCGTGCTCTATACAATTGTGAAACTTCCGTATGTTCTGAGTTTTTTTATTTGAGTTGCAGAAGTGCCCCTAAAAAATCTTTACTACTTGCTGTTCTGTTTTTCGCAGATTCTGCCACGTTTTGTCTCTCCTAACTTTTGCAAACCTTAAGCTTGCTTTTTCTTTGCAAAAACTTTTTGGAACTCTTGAGAAACAGTAGGTCTTCAAGAATATCTTTATATACAGTGGGGAAAAATTATTTTATTAAGGGTACTAGCCTCTCTAATCAGGTTATGATGAGTTATGTATGAAGGGAGTTTTCAAGTGTGCGATGGAAGATGATGAAAGAAGATCCAGGAGTGTCAAGCGCTCAAGCTTGGGGATGCCCCCATGCATCCCCAATAAATATTCAAGGAGACTCAAGCGTCTAAGCTTGGGGATGCCCCCGTGCATCCCCTTCTCCATCAACAATCATCAGTTCGTCCTTCGTCTCACTATATTTTTATCACTTCATGCGTTACGTGCTATGCTTGGAGCGTCTCGCTCTTAGGTTTTATTTTTAGTTTTCTTTAGCTTTTCTTGCTGTTCATAACAAGTTAGATCCCGTCTTACTTTGTGTGGGAGAGAAACACGCTCCACTTTCAAATTCTAGAACACATCATAGGATTTTTCCTGCTTATCTTTTTGCTGTTGTGTGTTCTTTATCTTTTCGTAGCTGCTGCCATGTTTAGTTTTAGTCTTAGTTTGTCTTTAGCAAGAACCTTGGTTTTTTTTTAGTTTTTTGCTGGAACTCTTTTTAGTTTTCATGTTTATCTTGTTAAAGAGAGTTGGTTGTTGCATTGAGTTGTGTCTTGTCTTGAAAGTAGGTAATTGAGGTTGCTATTTAATTCTAGTAGTAACTTGCAATAGTTTTGAGGTATTGTTGTGAGTAATGTTTGAACTTTTGGTGTCAAGAGCTCTAGCCTATTAGTGATAGGTGTCGTATTTTGGGCAATCCGTGTGTATTTTCAAAACCTACAAAACTAGTTGAGAACTCTAGCTACTAGTTGGATCACTAATCTTTGGAGGGATCGAATATTAGAGAACACTCACGTACCATGAGTCGAGGATGCGCAAGGATAACCAAACCCCCATACACTCCTCCTCGGGGTACTTGTCTCTTTGTGAACCTCCTTTTTAGATTGAGAGTTACCGATAATAATTGCATGAGTTCTTCGGACTAATGTAAGTATTGAAAGTTGACACTTCCACCTTCCCATATTTTGCTAGCCTCTCCCGTGCCGTGCATTGCCTTCTTCTCACTCCGAGAGTTGGTGTCCACCTTCGCCGGTACATCCAAACCCTTGGCATGATACGCTCTGTCATCATAAACCTCCTTATATCTTTCCTCAAAACAGCCACCATACCTACCTATCAAGGCATTTCCATAGCCTTTCCGAGATATATTGCCATGAAACATCCACCTCTTCATGACTTGATCTTCATGTCATACATGTTCCTGCTACACTGGCAGCGACATACATTGCATACATCATGATAGTTACATATTCTTTATGATTTTGAGTACCTTGTAAAGTGTGAAAGATCTCCTTTACCTTCTTGTAAAATAGAGTGTTGCCCTTAAGTGAGGAAAAGATCCCAAAGTGGACACAATAAAAGATCCCAAAGAGGACAAAGGAGAGTTAAATAGAAAGAGCCATTGAGGCCACAAAAAAATACAAAAAATAGAAAAAAGAGAAAAAAGAAATAAAAAGAGAGAAAGAGGCAACACTACTATCCTTTTGAGAGATCCACACTAGTACTCCCTTTATATCCTTGTACTCCATAGAGATGATCATTATGCATATAGCTATGTGGGGACCTTCACACTATAGAACTTGGCTTGCATATTCCAAGGATGAGCCTCCTCAAAAGAGCTCTAGGTCTTCATGAGCGAGCAAGTTAGATGCACCCCCACTAGTTCCATTGGAGAGCTTCCTAGCTCGTATGTGCATCCGTTGCATGGCAATCCCTACTCCTCACATCATATCTATCATTTGGCATCTCTTGCCTATGATTGTCCTCATTGATGTGAGCCTTTCTCATATTTTTTTTGTCTTCCTCCTCCGTACTCCTCTCCTTGCCATCCTATGTGTCAACTCTCGTGCTTAAGCTCATCCATTGCATGAGTGCTCAAAATATTGAAAAACGAGTGGATCAAATTGACTTGTACCTGACTAGTGGTCTGGGGACGAGTCAAGATAAGATTACAGAAAAAGACCGAGTGTGAAACTTTAGTAGATTGAGTTCTCAACAAATTAATTGTTTTTCTCGTATTCCCTATCCCCCTTCTTGCACGCAAACACCATTCGGAGACATTCGAGTCACGGACAGCGAGAGCTCTTGCACCTAATGTTCTTTTGTTACTTGTTTCAATGTTAATATAGACTCTTGCATGTTATGACTTGAATTGAGTTTCTAACCTTGATTGCTTTACTTTTCAAAGTTCTTATATGGTTGCTAGCATGTCACCACAGAAATTATGTCGTTATCATTTACCTACTCGAGGACGAGCAGGAATTAAGCTTGGGGATGTTGATACGTCCAAAACGTATCTACAATTTCTGCTTGCTCCATGCATGTTTGTGTGATATTGCTATGATCTAGATACACTTTCATACACTTTTGATCATATTTTGACTAACCTATTAACTCAGTGCACCACAGTGCCAGTTCCTGTTTTCTGCTGTTTTTCTATTTCGGTTTTCCCCATATAAAACGTGCCAGAAAAATTCCGGGAAAAATATAGGAAAAATCAGCGTACAGGAAGCTTCGCGAAGAGCCCGAGTGGGGCCAGAGGGGAGCCAGGGGTGGCCCAGGCGGCCACCCGACGCGGCCCCACCCCTGGCCGCGCCAGGGGGGTGCCTGGGGCCCCTGGTCCACCTCTGGCTGCCCCCCTTCGCCTATATATTCTCCATCACGGGAAACTTCCGGAAGGAGAACCCTTTTTCACAATCTCTCCTCTGTTCCGCCGCCGCCTCGCTTTCGAGATCGGGAGCACCAGAAGACCTCTTCCCGGCACCCTGCCGGAGGGAGGGCCGACCTCCGGGAGTCTCCTCTCCACCATGGATGCTCCCCGGATGTCTCGTGAGTAATTTTCCTTGGACCATGGGTCCGTGATCACTAGCTATGTGATGTTCTCCTCCCCTCTTTGTTCTTCATGGTTTAGACCTTGTGAGCTGCCCTACATGATCGAGGCACTTTTGTAATCTTTCTGCTGTTGCTATGCTGAGTTTGATGGGATCTGATGGATTATGAGATTATGTTCAGATTGTGATTGAGTAATATATTTGGTTCTTATCTCTTATATTTTTGTTCCTAAGTAATTCTTGCATGTTCTCCATTGCTGTTTATTGCTTTGGCCAAGTAGTAGGTAGTAACCCCAAGAGGGAACGTTATGCTCGATTGTGGGTTCATGCCCCCCGATGACACGCTTGAGTGACAGAAACATGAGTCTAGGGGATGTGTTGTTGCCACAAGGGGGAAAACAACGGTGCTTGTAACCGTGGTGGCAAGGATTGTTTACTTTACGCAAAGTTCTTTTTAAAGCAGTTGTCTGTTGCTTTGGGTTTACACTTTGGGTGGGGCTCGCAACTTAATACCAGCGAGATGTTCTGGATAGATATCTCAAGGTGGATGATTAGTAGTAGATGTAGTTGGATTTCGGTCTACTTATTTTGGCGTACTGCCCGTGCTTTTGAGCCTCTTCCTTTCTTTTGTAGCATACTTAGCATTGCGGTGCATTCATAATCCTGTCAATTGCCCTTCTGTAATTTGTTTACCTCGCATAGCAGTTTTATCGTCTTTTGGGAGAGAGACATCACTAATGAACATCACGTATCCGGTCCATATCCTCATTACTGTTTCCACGCTCATTTACTTGTCTGCTTTTACTTTCAGTTGCTATCATTATCCCTTGTGTTTGATCCTTTGTGAACAACAAGACCGGAGAGATTGACAACCTGTCTGAACTTCGTTGGGAACAAAGTTATTTGTGTCTGTGTGCAGGTCCGCGTTAGTTGCGCCGCTGACACCTACTTATCATCTCTGGAGTCCTACTGGAGACAAACCTTGGTATCTTTACTGAGGGAAATTTGTTGCTGTGCTACATCACGCCTTCCACTAGGGGCTCACCAACGAAGGGCGAGAAGACTACACCCGTCAACTCTCGTGCCATCAAGCAAATTTCTGGCGCCGTTGCCGGGGACTCCGAGTGCTAAGATAGGGGAGTTGCACACTACCCTTTTACCTTTGCTTTTTAGTCTTGTTAGTTTACCTTTCAGTTTTTACTTTTGTGTCCTTAATCAAAAATACCAAAAATACCTACTAATGCTATCTTCACCATGGGTGTGGAACCACCCAAATATGTTAAGATGGACATGTTTCACTTGGCTCATCTTCGATCAATTTGTGCTCGCGCTAAAAACCCAACCGACTTGGTTGAGGGAAAATCATTGGATGAGCATGCTCATTATATGCGGCACCGCCTATCTCAGAAAGGGAAACACTTATGGGATCAAATACATGTTTCTTATTGCCATGCTAAACTTTTGTGCCACATTTATGATTTTACTTGTTGTTCTAATATATATCATAAACACCTTCCTTTCCAATGTGAGTTCAATGAAAATGAGATATTATCTTCTTATGCTAAAGGTGTTTATGATTAATTTGACGTTGAAAAGATTGAAGAGTTTGTTGCTTTTAAAGGTGCCTATGAGATTGCTTCTTTAATTGAAAAGTATCACGATACTATTTTCGAGTCTGAAAACTTTGCTGTTCTTTCTTATTGCTTTGAGAATTATACTTCCAATGCTTATATTGAGGATTTTAAAAATAGAATGCTTGCTGCCCAAGGGTGGGGCACCGAGAGGGGCCACAGGGCAGCCAGGAGGCCTCCTGGCGCGTCCTAGGGTGGGGCCGCGCCAGGGACCCTTTTGGGGCCCTGGTGGGTCCACCCCCTTCCTTCGTTGGTGATTCGGGAAGCTTCCGGGTCGCTGATTTTTTATATAATTTTTCCGGGATTTATTTGGCACTTTTAATGGCCGGAAAACCTAAAATACAAAAACAGCAGAAAACAGGAACTGGCAACTGGGTGCACTGAGTTAATAGGTTAGTCCAAATATGATAAAAAAAAGTGTATGAAAGTTCAAGCAAAACATGGCAAAGTCACACAAAACATGCATGGAGCAAGCAGAAATTATAGATACGTTTGGGACGTATCAGCGTCAAGCGGTTGCATCGGGTCACTTCAGTCATTTCACGCATAGGGATCGCCACCTATAAATACCCCGCACCTACCCGCCTTTTCGGGTTGGCTGCTCCACTGAAGATTCTAAGACATAAGCACTGTGAGCATCCCAAGAGAAAACTCGAGAGAAAACCAAAACCCTAGTCTGAATTGAGTTGAGCAATTCATAGAGACTTAGGTCGAGATTAGGCAATCTTTTTATTTTTGAGAACCGAAAGTCTCCTAGACGGTTAGGCGTCGCCTATCAAGCAGTCGAAGAGAAATTGTCGCTTCTGAAGGAAGTTTTTAAAGGTCTCGGAGATGTCCTGAATCATCTACCATTAGTGAAAACTGGACAAGCTCGAGGAGTTTATTGCAGTGGAGAATAGGTCAGAGAGAGTTTTTCTCCAGGTGTTTAATCACCAGTCCCTCCAACCAGACGTAGAACTTTGCGAGTGTGAACTGGTTTACCCAACATCGTCATGTCAGGCTCTTTTTCCTTGTTGTATTTACTTTCAGTATTTACTCGTTGCCTGTTTGCCTTCGATGTTTTCGCTCGCTCCCAATCCTTTCGACTCATGTATGTCTTTCGATACTGTAATTCCTTCGAGATGCCATTAGTCCTTTGAAGTTTGCATGAATTCCTTCTAAGTTCCTTAGAATTTTTAGAAGTGATCATTCACCCCCTCCCCCTCCGATCATTCTTGAGCTTTCAATTGGTATCAGGGCTGGGCACTCCCTATGCTCTGCGTATTGGTCTAACCACCGGGAGTGTTGTCAAGAATGTTGTTTGCAGCTGTTCGCTCGGGCGAACCAATTCCTATCTACAATGGGAAGGACTAGCCCTATTGGAAGGACAAAATTAAGAGGAACATCACGGCCATCAACTCTGCCGCTTGGGAAGTTGTCAAGAATGGTGTAAATGTCAAAGACAAGAGTGCTATCACCCCTGATGAGGCAAAGAAAATGTCTCTCGATTCTGAAGTCTGGGTATTCATCACAAACCATCTGACTCCTTAAAAATATCATGAGGTCAAGAATATTTCTACGGCCAAAGGTGTCTGGGACTATCTCGAGAAGATTGGTGAAGGTGTCTCTACTCAAAAAGATGCTCGTATTGACACCCTTCGAAGCAAATTCTATCAATTCAAGAGGCACGACGGAGAAAAAGTTAATTCCATATATAGCAGACTCATTGCTCTATCAAATGAACTGATTTCCCTCGGTGCTGAAGATATGACCAGTTGGATAGTTGTCAGAACATTGCTCCGCTCTCTTGATGATTCCTTCGATCACATTGTGCTGATGATCAAGGAAAGGACTGATTGCTAAGATCTTGTTGCCGCTGATATTCTCGAGAGACTCAACACATTTGAGATGGAAGAAGAAGAAAAACGTGATGTCAACGGAACTCGAAGAAAATCTCATGCACTCAAGGCCAAAGCTTCACATCACTCCTCTCCTGAAGCCAGTTCTGAATCTGGAGGTGCCTCAGATGACCCCGAGAATATTGGAAAAGATCTGGCATTGATAATGAAAAGATTAAACCGCTCCCAGAGAAGGAATTCCTCTTTACCGAAGAAAAACTACTCCTCCAGACATTCGAGCAATTCATCACAGCATCGGTCATCATCCAGAAACCCTTCAGCGAAAGATAACTGCTTCTACAAGTGCAAGAAGCCAGGTCACTTCATTGCTGACTGTCCTCTCTGGGAAATTGAACATAGATCCAAGCAGTCACACAACAACTCTTTGAGCAAGTCACACAGATCGAGCAAAAACTATGAGTCGAAGAGATATGATTCAAAGTCCAGAAAAGACAAGAAATATGGTTCTGATGATGACAAGAAGAAGAAGTATCACAAACATCGAGAGAGTTCTTCCTCGAAATCACATTCCTCTCGACGCAAGAATTATCACTGTGCCAAGGCCTATCTGGGTAAAGAGATGAACTCTGAAGATGAAGCCTCTGGTTCCGAAGCTGAATCAAACTCAAGATCTGGTTCTGGTTCTGAATTTGATGGTGTTACTGGTCTAGCTTTTGTTTCGAACAAGACTTCAAGTGTCAGAACCCTCTGTTAGGTATGTGCTAGTGTTAGCAAGTAACTTTGCATCATGGAAAAATTTCAAAAGAAATTGAAATGGGAGAGAGAAACCAGCACCAGATGATTTTAATTCAAATGTCCAGAATAAAAGTTGCTTCAAAAATTCCTTTTCAATTTTTGAAAACTCACATAAATGAGTGTGATCACATGTCAAGTGATGTGGTAGCAATCCCATGCTCATGGATTTTTCAAATATTCAATCAGGAGCTTGGATTTAAATTTAAACCCCTATTTGAATTAAAGTTCAAATAATTTTAATTTTAAAAGTGCCCAAACTTTATAAGTGGCTAGGCACATTTAATGTGAGGCCATATAAAAAATATAGGCATTTTATAAAATGGCTAGGTAGTTAAATTAACTAGCCAAAACAAATGTTAGAAAAGAAAAGGAAAAGAAAAACAGAAAACTCTTACCTAGCGCCTAGGCGAGGCCCAGCCAGCCAAGCCCAGCAGGCTTTTCCTTGGCGTCTTCCTCCCCTGGCCCCGAAGCAGATCCGTGGAGCACATGCCCGTGGCCATGGCCACCTCCTCCTAGCCACGCAGCTGCCTCCCCTCGCCTTTCCCTATCGCCACGAGACGCTAGAGAGCCCCGCAACACTTTCCCCCTGTTGGGACCCGGGGTTTGCGTATGTAATTCCAGTCACAACTCAATCATATGGAGAGCCGAGAGCCGTACCCACTTGTCTAATCAGACAATGCCAAGCACAAAACACTCTCGGAAAGCATCGTACGTGAGGGGCATCCCATCCAGGCCGGATGATCAACTGAGATGGGTCCTCATCACCCGCTCACAAGTCTAAATGATTATGGGTGGTGAAATCCCATACTCATAGACAAGTCGCCTCAACCATATTATCGATTTAATTATAATACTTACATAAACAGACTCCAGCCCGATCACTTAGTCGGGGTCTCGGGCGAGCTCCATCATACAACAAAGTGTGCCACGTGACAGAGTCACGAGCAATCGCATCGCGATGCCCCAAGCTGCGCACATCTAAGGGCCACTTGGTGTATAAAAGACCGCCGGCAAGAACACAACTAAGCTATCGAACCCCACACTAAGACATGCATGTTATAATCATACACGCAACATACATGTCCAGTGTAAACAGAAGGTAATCACAACATGAACTCTACAAACTCATAGTCTTTATAACTTCTGCTAAACAGAGCAGACATAGTAGTTGTATTACAAGCAGATATCACATGGTTGTGATCCAACATTACATCAAACATCGACGGGAGCAAATTATGTCTTAGTAAAGACAAGTTTAACAAATAGCTTAAGAAGCCTAAAAGAAAATACAACGACCCTCCAAAGGGCACAGGCTGCTGTCTGGAGCTGTACAACCTGGTCCACGTCGAACTCGAGGTAGATGCCACCATCAGGGTCAATGGTCTCGTCTCTAAAACATAGAATAAGCAAACGTGAGTACAAAGTCGTACTCAGCAAGACTTACATAGGAACTATACTACTCATGCACATGTATCAAGGCAAAGGGAGGTGGGGTTTCAATGCATGCCAGCTTTGTCTTGGCTAGTCCTGTACTACGAATACCAGAATGAGGTAAGGAGCGTACACGAGTCCAAGTAAAAAGTCTCCAACCAATACACCACTATGGATACTTCCTCGACTTCCCCACGAGGAAGCATGCCATAGCACTCACACTTATCTTGGCAATTTTAGAGTAACCATTGAAGTTGTCTATGATCAAGTAAAGGTCTCCAAGTAGTCCATAACCGCGAACACGGCTATTCGAATAGTTCATTAACCCTGCAGGGGTGTACTGCTACACACACGCCTCATCAGTTACCGCCTGGGGATGGACCCTTCAAGTGAGTACCGACGAGGATGCTGCCACGACACTTCACTCATGGCAACATCTCTAGTCCTTGGGAGTCGCCTATTTGAGTTGGGACCACGATCGGAATCCGACCGAATTTTCTGATGCGGACTCAAACGTTGTGTGACTGCCATCAAGCTCAAATCGATCATGATCACTTGATTCAACGAGCCCACAACCTACGTCCACCACTTACCTTGATGTACCTGCTTGAGATCATTTAAAGTTCGAACTACTTGCGACTCCTGGACTTGGTCCGGGGTGAGGTACTAGGCCGAGAGGGGTCAGTGAGCCCAATGTGTGGTCGTACTCTTAGTCTTGGATAACAACACAAGAACTCGGGCTTAAGGCGGTGTTCAACGAGACAACCCACTGTGTACTCCTACACAGCCTCTCATCGTTCACCTTGTTTAGGTCAAATTCACCAACACGTTACCCCCATTATTCACATGATCACTACCATCCCGACTCACAACAAAGTAGCCTCTTTGTAAACTCTAAGCATGCAATAAGCTGTAACAGTTGCAGGGGCCACATGATATCAAACAACTCCTAGATCTGCTAGGATTTTGGTTTGCTTACTACTGTGAAAAAATGATAGGTCATGCAAAGGAATGGGTTCAACTAGCGGTAGAACGTATCATGGTGACATCCTAAACATGCATAAGCGAGAATGAGAGGAACTGGGATTTTATCGACATGATCAAAGAGGGGGTGCTTGCCTTACTGACGATCACGAGGTACTGTACTTCTGGCATGAGGTTGAACTCGTCTCCGAGACCAACTCTACCGAGAAGATGCAAACACCGAAGCACTGGAAGTAAAGCACACATTCAAAATATTGCAATGCAAATTCAATATGGCATGATATGATGATGAACATGGGTATGTTATGCTCCTGATGTTCATGTGATATGTATTGCATTGCAATGGTTCAATTTGATTTGGTGTGGGCCTTTGATTTGAATTATGCCAAATATTCCATATAGCAAAATGCTACTGGTTCTTCAACATAATCAATTCAAACATGGTTGGAAGTTGCATATTTGGATAGAGAATTTTAATATAAAAAACATTTAAATCTGAGTTACGTTTTAAAAGTTATGTAAATTCAAAGTTTTGGATA
The DNA here is from genome assembly GCA_950022295.1 of Bromus sterilis. Lineage (NCBI taxonomy): Eukaryota > Viridiplantae > Streptophyta > Magnoliopsida > Poales > Poaceae > Bromus > Bromus sterilis. The sequence goes on along the minus strand of OX465596.1, from coordinate 146,973,485 downwards.
TTTTCTGCCTTTTTCTGATTTAATTAAATGTTTTAGATTTACTGGATCACGCTGGCGTCAGGATGACGTGTGGCCACCCCTGACAGGGGGCCCCACTGGTCAGTGGCTAGGGGATTATTTAATCTCTGTTCAAATTAACTGGGTTAATTAACATTGCCTGGGCCCACTGGTCAGTGGCCCAGGGGGGTAATTAGGGGGGTAATTAGGCACGGGGGTTAGGGATTAATGGACAAGGCGTCGTCGGTGACGCTATTATCGCCGGAGCACCGCCGGAATCGGGATTTCGGGCACGGGGAGGGGTTTGGATGGCACTGGGTGTAGCCCGGGGTCGCCCGCGTCTGTTGGCGCGATCTGAGGGTCACGGGGGGGCTCTGTGCCACGGCGGCGATGAAGCCCGCGGCGGCCGTCCACTGTTGTTGACGAAGACGAAGATGCGTTGCACGGGAGACAGAGCTGGGAGGGGGAAAACGTGCGCAAAGCTCACCAGAGCGCGATGGAGAGCATGGGGAGGAGCTGGTGGAGAGCAATTCGTCGCCTGAGTTGCTGCGGCCGGCGGTGAAGAGCAAATGCGGGCGTCGCCTAGGTGGCTCCTTTGCTCGAATTGGAAGACGGGATCGACGAAGTCGACATCTGCGGCGTCTCTGGACACAATGGTGCGGCGAGGGAGGCACGGTGGCCACGTCGGGCACGGAGGCCGCTCCGGCTGGGGCTCGGGGTCGCGCGGGATTCGGCGAGGGAGAGGAAGGGGGTGACCAGAGGAGGGGGGAAAGGGAGAGGGCGTCTCCAGAGCGTCCACGGCGAGGAGATAAAGACGAGGAGGCCCGTGCGCTGGCGAGAAGGAGGAGGTGGCGTCCATGCCCGCAGCGCACGGCGCGTCTGTCTCTCCTCCTGGCAGAGAGGAAGAAACAAGGAGGTAAGTGGGCCAGGCCATGTGGGCTTCGCCCTGTGCGAAAGGTAAGCTCTTTCTTTGTTTTCTTCTTTTTCTTTTTCTGTTAAATTTGTTTGGCCCTTTAATTTAAATACTAGGGCATTTAAAAAAAATCTCCAATTAATTTTTTAAAACCTAGGTGACTTATTATTAGTCAACCCCAAGTTTTGGGAATTTTTTAAATTCAAATTATTTGAATTTCAATTCAAATAGGCAATTGATTTAATTTCCAAGCTACTGTTTGGATTTTTGAAAAATCAATGAGCATGGAATTAATCCCAAATCACTTTTAAAATGATCACACTCATTTTTAGGACTTTTCAACATATCCAAAAGACTTTTGGAAAAATATTTATTTCTGTCCTTTTAATTAATTAATTTGGGGCTTTTGCTTCCCCATTTCTTTTTCTTTTGCAAAAATTTTCATGATGCAAAAATGCAAGCTAGGTTAAACACAAACCTAATTTAGGGTTCTGACACCCCCATCTCTGGTTCTTCTCTCGCGCCGCTCGTCGCATTTTCTTGCACCACTGAAACCCTAGCCAGAGCACGACGATGCTCGAGCGTGGCCACTGAGCAAACCAGCGCGCACCTTCGTGTCCGTTCTACTCGCCGCAGACGTCTTCGTCGAATCCCCCTTCCAATTGGAGCAAAGGCGCAACTCCGGCGACGCGGGCTTCATGTTCTTCGCCGCAGCCAGCGAGAAGACTGGCGACGAATTCGTCCTACTCCAGCTCAGCTCCGGCCCCGACGAGCTCATCATCATGTTCGGGTGAGCTTTGCGCTTCGATTGATCCCTCCCGCAGCTCTTCCCGTGCTCTGCCTTGCTTGCTCGTCGTGGACAGGAGCCAGCCGCCGCGCCGGTCGTCGTTGCCATGGCCCCGAGCACCCCCGCGACCCCCAGATCACGCCACTCGACGCGCAAGCTCGCTAGGAGCACGCCCGTGCTCTCCAAGCCCTCCAGTGCCCTAAATCGAAATCCTGGCGATGCTCCAGCGGCTACAGTGGCACCGCCGGCGACGCCATGGCCATTAGGGCCTTAACCCATGCTAACCCCTTCCTAATCACCCCCTGGGCCACTGACAAGTGGGCCCAGGCTGCCTAATTAAGCAAGTTTAATATAAACATGAGCTAATTAAACCCCCCAGCCACTGACAGCCCTGGACCACCAGTCAGCCCCCCTGACATCACAGTGACATCAGGCTGACGCAATAATTGGTTAAATCAATTTATTTAATTCAGAAAAGGCAGAAAAGACTATAAACTTTGGAAATTCATATTAAGTTCATTTTAACTCGAAATTAAACATATAATATATGTAAAATTATCAGAAAAATGCAAGGATTGTGAATATGCACTTTGTTTTCATGTTTGACCATTTTAAAATGGGTGAACAGTAGCATTTGTCCATATGGCTTTAATTTGAATTCAAATTTGGAGTGAATTTGCAAATGACTTTGCATTCCACTTCTTATAAATGGAATTGTACCCACATTGCAACCATGAACATCACCATTACAATCTCATTCATGTGATTGTGCATTGTACATTATGTTGATCCTATGATTGTCATGTTGCTAATAGAAGTAGAACCGGAACCAGAGGCCACCCCCTTCGTTGAAGACCCCGAGACCAAACCTCGTCAGCAAGGCAAGCAAACCTCCATTGATCATGTCGATAAAATCCCACTTCCCTCTCAGTCTTGCTTATGCATGATTAGGATGATTACCATGATATGTTTCTACCGCATAGATGAACCCATTCCTTTGCATGACCTATCATTTGTCACGGTAGTAAGCAAACCACAACCCCTAGCAGATGTAGGAGTTGATTGATATCATGTGGCCCCTGCAACTGTTACTGCTTATTGCATGCTTAGAGTGATACAATGTTGATACTGTTATGTGAGTCGGGATGGTAGCAATCATGTTGATGATGGTGGAAATGTGTTGGTGAATCTACCCTAATACAAGGTGAACGATGAGAGGTTGTGTAGGAGTACATAGTGGGTTGTCTCGTTGAACACTTCCCTAAGTCCGAGTTCTTGTGTGGTTATCCAAGATAAGGAGTACAACCACACATTGGGCTCACTGACCCCTCTCAACCTACTAACTCAACCCTTTCGATGTCCAGATGTCGCAGTAGTTCGGAGTTCTGGTAGGTTTGTGGCACGGCCTGCTAAGTGAGAGAACGGCTCAACAGAGACCGGCTTGGGGCCCTTCCCACATCATTTGGGTCCACTTCGGTAAACCGATCGGGTTCACGATAGTGGAAACCAACCCAGGTAGGCGTCTTTCTTGGACTAGATCGGCTTTGAGGTAACAGTGTGGTGAGCATCCTCGCCGGCACCCCTTGAATGGTGACGAGACCTGGCGGTAACTGATGGTCATGTGTGCGTAGCGGTACACCTCTGCAGGGTTAAAAAAACTATTCGAATAGCCGCGTCCGTAGTAAGGGACTACTTGGAAAGCTGTGCCTGATTATTAGACAACTTCAATGGATACTTATAAAACTTGCCAAGATAAGTGTGAGTGCTATGGCGTGCTTTCTTGTGGGAAGTCGAGGAAGGCACCATAGTGGTGTATTTGTTTGGAGACATATAGTGGACTCGTGTACGCTTCTTATCTCAAGTCTGGTACTCATAGTTCAGGACTAGCCAAGTGAAAGCTGGCACTTCTGCTTATGAACCCCACCTCCCTTTACCTTGATAAATATGCATGAGTAGTATAGCTCCTACGTAAGTCTTTCTTAGTACGACTTTGTACTCACGTTTGCTTATTCTATGTTTTAGATGAACCCACTGACCCCGAAGGTAGATTCTTCCTGGAGCTCGACGACTGATCAAGCTAGTGTAGTCCCAGTCAGACGACTGGTCCCTTGTGAAAGGGCTGATTTATAAATAAGGCTTGTTAAGCCATTTTTAAACTTGTTTGTAATCAGACCTACTTTGCTTCCGCATGCTTGATGTAATGTTGGATCACGTTCTCGTGATCTCTGTGTGCACTCTGTAAGAGTTATCAATAAAGTTGTAAACTTTGTAGAGAATTGCAATGATACCTGTTGTTCATACTAGACATGTGTGCTGCGTGTATGATTATAACATGCATGTCTTAGTATGGGTTTTCGAGACCTTAGTTATGATCTATCTGGCGGTCTTTTATACACCAAGTGGCCCTTAGATGTGCGCATCTTGGGGCATCGCGATGCGATTGCTCGTGACTCTGTCACGTGCACACTTTGTTGTATGATCGAGCCCTCCCTAGACCCCGACTAAGTGATCGGGCTGGAGTAAGTCTATGTAAGTGTTATAATAAAATCGATAGTATGGTTGAGGCGACTTGTCTATGAGAATGGGAGTCCACCACCCATATCATTTAGACTTTTGTGCGGGAGATGGGGACCCATCTTAGTTGATCATCCGGCCTGGATGGGATGCCCCTCACGTTCGATGCTTTCCGAGAGTGCTCTGTGCTTGGCCTTGCCTGCTTAGACAAGTGGGTACGACTCTCGGCTCTCCATATGATTGTGTTGTAGCGGGACTTGCATATGCTAACCCCGGGTCCCGACAGACTTGGTATCAGAGAAGGACTGACCGTAGGATTATCAGCCTTGGTCGAAGTTGAGTCTAGCCTTCTATAGTTATATAGTTACTCTGGGTATATAAGGGAACAACGTAAGGCTTCTTTTTCTCCTTACCCTCATCGTTCTGAGTTCCGAGTCACCCTCATCTTTTCTACGGGAAGATAGGACTAGGATCATCTATGTCTTACTAGAACATCTCGTTGTTTGCTTCCTTGTAGTCGTAGGAAAGTTGTGTTCGGTTTGCTAGATTTGTTGTGCTTCCTGATTTCTTACATCGTATGTAAGTGTTGTTTCTATGTTGTAAGAAAATTGTCTTTTCTTGCAATTACAGCCGTTATGCTGTCCGAGTCATTCCAAGTTTCTTCATAATCTGATGCATTTGCAAGATCCTTCTCCCTATCTCAGATGGCTTTCCAGAAGATTTGTTAGGTGGCATTCCCGATAGTTCCATAGATTTTGTTGTAGGTTCTATCTTAGAAACCTATACTGATGCATTTGTAGTTCTTCCTCCCACTTTAGATGTATCCTAGCCAGAATAACCACACTAACCATCGGGTTGAGGTACTTTGATACTCTGACATATCTATTGTAGCCCCTAGTAATCCATGCTCATCCTCTAGAAAACAACCCAGTAATCCAACCCCGTCTTTCTAGCCACCTGACAGATGTGTAGAATTCATTGTAGATCTTATGCCAGGAACCGCACCAATTTCCAGACGCCCATACAAAATGGCCCCACGTGAGTTAGCTGAGCTTAAAATCCAACTTGAAGCTTTGTTGGAAAAAGGCTTCATCCGCCCTAGCTCATCGCCATGGGGTTGCCCCGTTCCGTTCATAGCGAAGAAAGATGGAACAAAAAGGATGTGCATAGACTATCGCCCGCTAAATCTAGCAACAATAAAGAACAAGTACCCACTTCCCAGGATCAATGATCTTTATGATCAACTTGCTGGATCCTCTGTCTTCTCCAAGATGGATTTGAGATTAGGTTATCATCAAATCAAAATCCGAAACGAGGACATTCCAAAAACGGCCTTCACTACTCGTTATGGTCTTTACGAGTACACCGTCATGTCCTTTGGTTTAACCGATGCCCCCGCCACTTTCTCGCGCATGATGAATTCGATCTTCATGGAGTACTTGGATAAATTTGTTCTAGTTTATCTTGATGACATTCTCATCTACTCAAAGAACGAAGAAGAACATGCCGAACATCTTAGGTTGGTATTGATGAAACTTCGAGAGCATCGCCTTATGCCAAGTTCTCTAAGTGCGAATTTTGGCTACCAGAAATGACCTACTTAGCCCACGTGATTTATGCCAAAGGCATTGCTGTCAATCACGAGAGAGTTCTGGTCGTCCTTGACTGGACTCCACCTGAATCGGTTAAGCAAGTTAGGAGTTTTCTTGGCATAGCAAGCTATTGCCGCCACTTCATCAAGAACTTCTCTAAAGTTGCAAAGCCTCTAACTGAACTCCTCAAGAAAGATAAGAAATTCCAATGGACCCCAAAGTGTGAGGAAAGCTTTCAAGAGCTAAAAAGAAGATTGACTTCTGCCCCCGTACTTGCGCCTCCAGACACCAAAAAAGATTTTGGAGATCTATTGTGATGCTTCACGGCAAGGGTTAGGATGCATACTTATGCAAGATAGACATGTGGTAGCTTATTCTTCACGCCAGTTGCGGCCACACGAAGAGAACTATCCTACCCATGATCTTGAACTCACTGCCGTAGTTCATGCCCTGAAAACTTGGCGACATTACCTTCTTGGTAATCGTTGTGAGATCTATTCCGACCACCAAAGCCTCAAATACATATTCACCCAGCCAGATCTTAATCTCAGGAAAAGACGCTGGATAGAGTTGATAAAAGATTATGACTTAGGAATTTCTTTCACCCCAGGCAAAGCCAATGTCATGGCTGATGCACTAAGTCGTAAGTCGTATTGTAACAACCTCATGTTACAACAGTGTCAACAACTTCTTCATGAGGAATTTCGCAAGCTCAATCTTGAGATTGTTCCTCATGGCTATCTTTCTACCTTGGTGGCGAAACCAACTCTTGAGGATCAAACATAGTTGCCCAAAGGCGTGCGCGAGGTCTTCGCCAGATCAAGGAGAACATTGCTAGCGGAGTTGCTAAGTGTTTCTCCACAGATAGAAAAGGAAAGGTATTCTTTGAAAATCGTTTGGTAGTACCTAAGAATAGGGATCTAAGGCAACTCATCCTTAACGAGGCCCATGACACACGCCTCTCGATTCATCCCGGTAGCACAAAAATGCACCGAGATCTACGCTAGAGATTTTGGTGGACTAGGATGAAGAGAGACATTGCTCGATTTGTTGCCGAATGTGATGTTTTTCGTCGCATTATGGCCGAACACCAAAGACCCGCTGGCACTTTTCAACCTTTGCCTATTCCCGAGTGGAAATGGGAAAAAGTCAGTATGGATTTCATCACTGGCTTTCCAAAACCCCAGAAAGTAAATGATGCCATCTTCGTTGTCGTTGATAGACTTTGCAAAGTTGCTCCCTTCCTTCCCGTTCGCGAGTCCATAACTGCGAGGCAGTTAGCGGACTTGTATGTCTCTAGAATTATGTCTCTTCATGGTGTTCCTTTGGAAATCAATTCTGATCGTGGTAGCCTTTTCACCTCTAGATTCTGGGAAAGCTTTCAGAATGCTATGGGAACTCATCTCTCCTTTAGTACAGCTTTCCATCCTCAGTCTAGCGGTCAAGTTGAAAGGGTTAACCAAATTCTCGAAGACATGCTCAGAGCTTGTGTTATCTCATTTGGAAAGAGTTGGGAGAAGTATCTTCCATTCGCCAAATTTGCTTATAACAATAGTTTCCAATGTAGTCTGAACATGGCTCCTTTTGAACTCCTCTATGGTCGACGATGTCGACCACCTTTAACTGATCAGAAACCGGTGAAAGACAACTCTTTGGACCGGATATGATCAAAGAAGCAGAAGAGCAAGTTCGCATTGTTCGTGATCAATTGAAAGCAGCCCAGTCTCGTCAGAAAAGCTACTATGATCGTCATCATAGGAAAGAAAGCTACAATCTGGACGAGAAGGCTTACCTTCGGGTTACTCCTCTGAAGGGAACCCAACGCTTCGGTATCAAAGGCAAGTTGGCCCCACGTTACATTGGAACTTTCCGCATTCCTGCTAAACGTGGAGAAGTTGCCTACCAACTTGAACTACCCCCGCACCTTTCTCGAGTACATGATGTATTCCATGTGTCACAACTCAAGCGTTGCTTTAAAGACCCCATCCGCAAAGTAGACCATGAAACGCTTGATCTCCAAGATGACCTTTCTTGTCGAGAGTACCCCGTTCGTATTCTTGATTCAGCAGAGCGTGTCACTCGTCGTCAGAAGATTAAGTTTTTGAAAGTGCAATGGTCACACCACTCTGAGAGAGAAGGCATTTGGGAAAGATAAGACCGTCTCAGTGCCGAGTACCCCTCCTTCCTTCCGCGGACTTCTGAATCTCGGGACGATATTATTTTGAGTGGGGGCGAGTTTTCAGAACCCTCTGTTAGGTATGTGCTAGGGTTAGCAAGTAACTTTGCATCATGGAAAAATTTCAAAAGAAATTGAAATGGGAGAGAGAACCCCCTAGATGAATTTAATTCAAATGGCCATAATAAAACTCTTACATGGCGCCTAGGCGAGGCCCAGCAAGCCAGGCCCAGCAGGCTTTTCCTTGGCGTCTTCCTCCCCTGGCCTCGAAGCAGCTGCGTGGAGCACATGCCCGTGGCCATGGCCACCTCCTCCTAGCCACGCAGCTGCCTCCCCTCGCCTTTCCCTGTCGTCACGAGACGCTGGAGAGCCCCGCAACACTTTCCCCCCATCTCTGGTTCTTCTCTCGCGCCGCTCGTCGCCAATTCGCGCACTGCCGAAACCTTATCCAAAGCACGACGATGCTCCGGCGTGTCCACTGAGCAAACCAGCACGCACCTTCATGACCGTTCTACTCCCCGCAGACTTCTTCGTCAAATCCCCCTTCCAATTGGAGCAAAGGCGCAACTCCGGCGATGCGGCCTTCAAGTTCTTCGCCGCGGTCACCGAGAAGACCGGCGACGAATTCGTCCTCCTCCAGCTCAGCTCCGACCCCGACGAGCTCATCATCGCGTTTGGGTGAGCTTTGCGCTTCGATTGATCCCTCCCGCAGCTCTTCGCGTGCTCTACCTCGCTTGCTTGCCGTGGACATGAGCCAGCCGCCGCGCCGGTCGTCGTTGCCATGGCCCCGAGCACCCCCGCGACCCCCAGATCACGCCACTCGACGCGCAAGCTCGCTAGGAGCACGCCCGTGCTCTCCAAGCCCCCTCCCGTGCCCTAAATCGAAATCCTGGCGATGCTCCGGCGGCTACAGTGGCACCGCCGGCGACGCCATGGCCATTAGGGCCTTAACCCGTCCTAACCCCCTCCTAATCACCCCCTGTGCCACTGACCAGTGGGCCCAGGCTGCCTAATTAAGCAAGTTTAATATAAACATGAGATAATTAAACCCCCCAGCCACTGACAGCCCTGGACCACCAGTCAGCCCCCCCTGACATCACAGTGACATCAGGCTGACGCAATAATTGGTTAAATAAATTTATTTAATTCAGAAAAAGGCAGAAAAGAATATAAACTTTGGAAATTCATATTAACTTCATTTTAACTCGAAATTAAACATATAATATATGTAAAATTATCAGAAAATGCAAGGATTGTGAATATGCACTTTGTTTTCATGTTTGAGCATTTTAAAATGGGTGAACAGTAGCATTTGTCCATATGGCTTTAATTTGAATTCAAATTTGGAGTGAATTTGCAAATGACTTTGCATTCCACTTCTTTTAAATGGAATTGTACCCACATTGCAACCATGAACATCACCATTACAATCTCATTCATGTGATTGTGCATTGTACATTATATTGATCCTATGATTGTCATGTTGCTAATAGAAGTGGAACCGGAACCGGAGGCCACCCCCTTCTTTGAAGACCCCGAGACTGAACCTCGTCAGCAAGGCAAGCAAACCCCCATTGATCATGTCGATAAAATCCAACTTCCCTCTCAGTCTTGCTTATGCATGATTAGGATGATTACCATGATATGTTTCTACCGCATAGATGAACCCATTCCTTTGCATGACCTATCATTTGTCACAGTAGTAAGCAAACCACAACCCTAGCAGATGTAGGAGTTGATTGATATCATGTGGCCCCTGCAACTGTTACTGCTTATTGCATGCTTAGAGTGATACAATGTTGATACTATTATGTGAGTCGGGATGGTAGCAATCATGTTGATGATGGTGGAAATGTGTTGTTGAATCTACCCTAATACAAGGTGAACGATGAGAGGCTGTGTAGGAGTACACAGTGGGTTGTCTCGTTGAACACTGCCCTAAGTCTGTGTTCTTGTGTGGTAATCCAAGATAAAGAGTACAACCACACATTGGGCTCACTGACCCCTCTCAACCTACTAACTCATCCCTTTCGATGTCCAGATGCCGCAGTAGTTCGGAGTTCTGGTAGGTTTGTGGCACGGCATGCTAAGTGAGAGAACGGCTCAACCGAGACCGGCTTGGGGCCCTTCCCACATCATTTGGGTCCACTTCGGTAAACCGATCGGGTTCACGATAGTGGAAACCAACCCAGGTAGGCGTCTTTCTTGGACTAGATCGGCTTTGAGGTAACAGTGTGGTGAGCATCCTCGCCGGCACCCCTTGAATGGTGACGAGACCTGGCGGTAACTGATGGTCATGTGTGCGTAGCGGTACACCTCTGCAGGGTTAAAAAAACTATTCGAATAGCCGCGTCCGCAGTAAGGGACTACTTGGAAAGCTATGCCTGATTATTAGACAACTTCAATGGATACTTATAAAACTTGCCAAGATAAGTGTGAGTGCTATGGCGTGCTTTCTTGTGGGAAGTCGAGGAAGGCACCATAGTGGTGTATTTGTTTGGAGACATGTAGTGGACTCGTGTACGCTTCTTATCTCAAGTCTGGTACTCATAGTTCAGGACTAGCCAAGTCAAAGCTGGCAATTCTGCTTATGAACCCCACCTCCCTTTACCTTGATACATGTGCATGAGTAGTATAGCTCCTACGTAAGTCTTGCTGAGTACGACTTTGTACTCACGTTTTCTTATTCTATGTTTGAGATGAACCCACTGACCCCGAAGGTGGATTCTATGTTTGCTGATGTTTTCGACGACTGATCAAGCTAGTGTAGTCCCAGTCAGACGACTGGTCCCTTGTGAAAGGGCTTGTTTATAAATAAGGCTTGTTAAGCCATTTTTAAACTTGTTTGTACTCAGAACTACTTTGCTTCCGCATGCTTGATGTAATGTTGGATCACGTTCTCGTGATCTCTGTGTGCACACTGTAAGAGTTATCAATAAATTTGTAAACTTTGTAGAGAATTGCAATGATACCTGTTATTCATACTAGAAATGTGTGCTGCGTGTATGATTATAACATGCATGTCTTAGTATGGGTTTTCGAGACCTTAGTTGTGATCTGGCTGGCGGTCTTTTATACACCAAGTGGCCCTTAGATGTGCGCAGCTTGGGGCATCGTGATGCGATTTATCGTGACTCTGTCAGATGCACACTTTGTTGTATGATCGAGCCCGCCCTAGACCCCGACTAAGTGATCGGGCTGGAGTAAGTCTATGTAAGTGTTATAATACAATCGATAGTATGGTTGAGGCGACTTGTCTATGAGAATGGGGGTTCACGACCCATATCATTTAGACTTGTGTGCGGGCGATGAGGACCCATCTCAGTTGATCATCCAGCCTGGATGGGATGCCCCTCACATTCGATGCTTTCCGAGAGCGCTCTATGCTTGGCCTTGTCTGCTTAGACAAGTGGGTACGGCTCTCGGCTCTCCATATGATTGTGTTGTAGCGGGACTTGCATACGCTAACCCCAGGTCCCGACATCAAGTTCATTCTTCACCAACCAAAGTAGTTAAGATGAATCTCCAGCTTACTGCTTCATGGCCAAGGCTAAGGTATGATCTTCTAAGAATTCCTACGATACTTCTGATGGATCTGCTTATGAAATTCACTCTAGGATAAGCTATGCCAAACTTGCTAAGATTTCTTCTATCCAACATGATGAACTAGATTCTCTAAGTGAAACTATTCAAAAATCCGAGACTTTGTTGATCGATGAGATTGAGAAAGGTCAAACTTTAACGAATGAGCATGCTGCTCTGAAAGAAAAGTATGATGAACTTTCCTCTCGGCATGATCTTCTCTCAGTGGACTACGAGAAGCTGACCTACAAATTCCTTCAAAGGAAAATGGCTCTTGAAAAACTGAGAGAGGCTCATGAAGAGTTGGAGAATGTCAATCTCACGCTCATTGCTCAACAAGGGTCAGAAGCTAAAAATGAATCTACTTCACCTTGCTTAAGTTGTTTGGAACGAAGTAAAATTGAATCTATTTATGAGAAATTGAAAGGGAAAGAACATATTGTCATTGATGATGCTAACCCCTCGAACGAGGAAACTGTTACTGAGGAACTCCTCAGGTTGAAAGATTTATTTGATACATGCATGTTCAAAAGTGTTCAGGGACACCAGTACCTATGTGATATCCTAAAGAAGGATCTTCTTCATAGAAACCCTCGAAAGAAAGGTGTTGGTTTCGAAAGGAAACTCAACCCTGATGGCACCTACTGGGAGCCCGAGCGGTATCCTAAAACTGGCTGGGTTCTGGCGAAAGAAAACCCCATTGATATTGCTAACCTTTCTGGTTTCAACTACAAAATTGATAATGCTATTGTTGATGAATCACTTGATTCTGACTACAATCTTATCAAAGACCAGGAAGGAAAGGTGTCTGATGAATTCGTTGGTACTCCTCCGAAGAATGGTTTCTATAAGCGACAAATTTGGGTTCGCAAATCTTTCGTAGAAAAACTGCCCCCTATGTTGGATATATGCTCTAGAGGCAAATAATATATGATTATTCCCATATATCTAAGCAAGTTCATAACCAGTTTCATACCGTGCTAGAACTGCATCAGTGAAACAATGATGCAGGTGTGGTATAGAAACACCCAGAGTTCCTAGTTAGCCTCTACATCGATAACTAGTTCATGGTCAACATGATGATCGTAGTTTCACGATCATGGACAATTAAGTCTCTTGACTATGAGTTCACCTCACTGGTTAAGTGACGTGATGAACATTACCCAAAGAAAGCATTACAGCATGATCAAATCTTATGAAGTTTCAGTGTTGTAATTACAGAACGTGGTAGACCGTTCCTTTGACCGTGAGTACGTGCATAATCACTATCTTCCCGGATGCTTTGACTTACATCCCACCACCTGACTGAAATATGCGGGTCATAACGGTTGTATCTTAGGTATTCCGTGGAGATACGTTGAGGAGTATTGTTTACAAGAGCGGGATTTGTCAATCCATATAATGGATAGATACTCAGGGCCCACTCGGTGAGATTCCATCCATAAAGCTGCGCAGCGTGTGACTAGGTCACGGGGATGAATATCACGGGAACGAGTGTATAAGGATTTAGTTCGGAACGAGGTTGAACCAGACATAGGATGTCATTGATCGAATCTCGGAACAATCCAGTATCGCTGACAAAGGGAATGCTATACGGCGTAAGGTCCAATCGGTATTGATATCCGGAATGCACAGGGGTCATTATGGGCATCCAGGTCCCGCTGATGATCATTGACTGTTGCCTCTGCTCGGTCATGACTGGAGTGTTCTCGGACCGTAGGGTAACACACTTAAGGGCTCGATGAAATCGGAGACCTTTTCGGAACCATCGGAGCAACCAGAGAATTAAGGAGACAATATCGGAGGAGTACCGTATTGAACCGAAACAAGTTCGGAGTGAGCCGGAAGTGTTTCCGGAGCACCGGGAGATGGAATAATATGTTTTAGTTATTAATTAATTGAATTAATAATTAAAATCATTTTATTTCTAATTAATATGTGCTATGGGCCTTATTGGAGAAAAAGGCCCATTAAGGAATTAAAGGGAAAAGAAAAAAGAAAAGAAAAAGGGGGGGGGGGAGGCGCCATGGGCCCTAGGGCCCATGAGGGGTGCGCCCCCTCTCCCCCCTTGGCCGGCCAACTCCCCCCTAGCAAAGGGTTTAGTCCCACATTGCTAGGGGAGGTGGGTTGACTCCCTTCCCCAGCCTATATAAAGACAGGCAGGGTGCACATAATTAATACACAGAAATTCGTGAGAAAATAAATATAACTCCGAATTGAGATCAGTTTTCTCCGGTCTCCTCCCCTCTCTGGTCTCTTCCACGGTGGGCTCCCTAGTGTGAGCCTGTAGTGGAATGGAGACCTCTCTGCTAGAATCGGAGGCCGTCGTGCTGCCGAAGCTCCGTCCGGAGGTCTGCTTCCGCCCCCTCCGCTGGATCGGAGAACGGAGGTCGTCATCGAGTCTCGTACGTGTGCGAGTACTACGAGGTGCTGCACGTGTGGCACTACACCCATCCGGGTGCTCAACACAGCCAGGGGGCTGTGAAACTTGATCGACTACATCAACCACGTTTGCGGGAACGTTTCCCGCGCAACGGACTACACCCCGAGGTATGTTATTTCCGCACTACTGTCCGTTACGGTAATACGGCTAGCTAGATCTTGGGTTAAGGGAACGCTAGTTAGAAAAATTTGTGTTTTCTGCTGCGAACCCCAACAGTGGTATAAGAGCTAGGTCTATGCTTAGTATTACTGTACGGATAGAACACATCGGGGATGTGGGCGTTGATTGTATGATTGTTACCCTCCCACGTGTACTTGTTCACAGCTGCGGCATTGTTTGATGAAGCGGCCCCCGACCGACTTTACGCGTACTCTTACGCGAGACTGGTTCCACGCTTGACATGCGGCTTGTACCGTATAAAGTGGCTAGGGGGTGTCTGTCTCTCTACTTTAGCGGATGTGGCATTTTCAACGGAGGGCCCCGTGCGGGGTGTAATAGAGACAATCGTATGGTTGACGTTGTGGTTGACTCGTAGGTTAAAACCTGTTTAACTATGAAAGCCCTAGCAGCCACGTAAAACTTGCAATATACAACTAGACCGTCTAAACCTTGTATTGCAAAGTGGGGGCTATCGTTTGTTTGTTTGTGATGTAGTGATAGCTTTGCTATGTGTTACTAGTAAGTAGTAATCGTCATCATAAAACAAACTAAAATGGAGACACTGTAGACATAGTGTTGCCATATCCCAGACATCTTAAAACTTGCTAGTATAGGATACACGACGGTAGCATGTGATAAGATGATCCCTTAACAAAGCCAAACATAAGTATTCTACCGAAGTGTGCACCACCTGGAAGGTTCTCCCATATGGCCTGATGCTCCGTACATACCGGAGTTTTCCTACATATTCAATGGAGTTCGCATGAGGTTGGGTTCAGCAAGCCTGGCATATGAAAATATGGCCTTGCTGAGCAGCATATAACATGGAGGTTAATTTGGCGAGCCTAGCATATGCAGATATGGCCTCGGAATACTAGAGATCGAAAGATCGAGCATGAATCACAGTACATATAAGATAATGTGATCGCACAAGTTGTTGTCTACCTTTGAAACTGACCCGTCGGCCGTGTGATATTCGAGGTCGGGCAGTGAATTTGGATCATGTAATCACTAAAACTTTTTAGGGATGAAATGTTTTAGTGTGAGCTCATATATAATTTGATTATATGAACTCATTGTTGTGAACTAGTCTTAATTGTGTTCCTTGCAATTATGTTTGTAGAAAAATGGATAATACCCAGTACCTTGAAATGGTTTCCTTCTTACATGGTGAAAGAATTAGAGAAAATGGGTCAAACTTCATTAGTTGGTACTTACGCCTTAGAGCCGTGCTCAAGAGAATCAACCTATCATTCTTAACTAAAAGACATGTGGGAAATCCTCCAGAAAAACGACATTGATGCACAAGCGGCGATTGATTATCATTATCGTCGAAGGACATATGCCATAGCTAAGGGTATCATAGAAACCAGCATTCCGCAACCTTTGCGTGAGGAGTATGCTGATTTGGATACATACGATATGATCGATGAGCTGAAGTCATCAAACTTGCATCAGTTTAGAGTTGCCAGATTTGAGTTAGAAAGTGAGTTTCTCTCTACAAAGATGGAAGAAGGCTCTTGCCTGAAAGCACACTTGGCCAAGATGCATGAGATACATCTGAGCCTCGTAGATGATTTTGACTATGATACCACACATGAGTCTGCGATATACACGGTGTTACACTCGCTTCCACCGAGCTATACAGACCATGTCCATGGCTATGTCGGCAGAGGTGAATGCCTCGAGTTCTCTAACTTCATGGATAGACTCCAGTACCTGGAGGTTGAACCCATTGAAGGAGAAGTTGTCGATGGAGAAGGTATATACTTGATATACTTTATAAATGTTTACTCCCTTATACAACAAGTGCAGTAAATGAGTATTTGATACTTATTCTGTTTTATGAAAACAGGACCTGCTGTTGCATGGACGGGAAGAGGTGAAATCAAGGATTGATGGACATCAAGTCAGTTGATGGCCAGCATGGATTCCACCGAGACATCTATCATAGGAGATACTTAGAGTATTAGATAAATCTTATGTAATCATTATAGTATGAACACTTAGTTGTATGTCTTGCATCTCGCGAGACAAAGTTATTCATGTAATGAGACAAGTCAGTTGTTCCATCTTTATGAATAAAAGTGTGCTTATACTTTGATTACGTCTTGATTTATGATATGATAGAAAGCATTTATAATACTACTATTATTGTCAAGAAATATTCAATGTTTAATGATAAAGTTGTCTTGATTACAACAAGTCAAAGATTTGATTGCATGAGGTGACTTCATAACGGATGAATTCATTAAATGTATGATCTATTAACTTGTGAGTTCATTATCGAATGAAAATCATAACTTGATTGCATGAGATGGATTAGATACACGATCTATGAACCTCTGCAATAAATATAATCATGACAAGGTTCTAGCAAGTAGAACTTGTGCCAATCATTATACATAAATGATGTAGAATGGGCATGTGAGTTATCATTAAAGACTTCATATGATTAATTGAAAGTTGTATTCAATTGAGATCATAAAACTGAGATTCGGGAATCACAGTGAGAAGTGAGAATACAAGGATACATATCACGACGCTACGATCCGAAGTGATAAGTATTGATATTGACATAATGGGAGACTTGTGGAAGTTGTACCACAAACTACGATGGAAGTTGAAAGTGCTAGACTACTTAAACCATTCGTAGTCATACTAAACCGTAGTATGGTCTAAACGTTCTTTCCCCTAGCACTATAGTTATTGTCGAATAAGTTGTTTAATTCATTAAGTTAAAACACCCACTTCATGAATAGGAAACCATCCTGATTCTAAACGAGACATGATAGCTCCATAACTGATGGTGTTATAAGGTTTCTTAAAAGAAATAATTTCTTTGTAATAAAACTACGAGCAATTGAAATTACATATTCTCCCAAATAGCAAATTGTGCGTTGCTTAATTGGTAATACGAGAAAAGTCTCTCGACACGAATCCAATGGGAGATAATGGAAACTTTGACCGGGGTATTGGACCTTGCCTTCAGAATATCAGAGTATTGCAACGGAAGCATGTTCCGCTGTAATGACGCTATATAAGGAAGGATATGCCAAAGATGATTGATCTTGGTATATGAGTTGAAGCCATTGTTGAATTTAGAAGGTTGTCATGAATACGTTCTGTACAGAACAATAATCATGAGTCTTCTTAATAAAACAATAGGAAATAATATTGCTTGAAGACACAAAGGAATGATGGTAGCCTAGAACACGAGGAGAAATGAAATAATATTGAGTTACATTAAGGATGGCTCACGTCCTGTGAAATAAATCGGTTATTTCATATTCTCGACAAACTGGAGAGTCATTGAGAAAAATGTAATGGGAATAAGGCATTATTTGGTTATGACCAAAGTTCAATGGTGATTGACTACGGAAACGTAGGAATGCTTTAATCAATAAAATATTTCATTTACACTACGATAGACCATAGCCTGAAATTGCATCTCAGTCAAATTTGGGATTTGAAAGAGAATTGCAATGGGCATGACGAAGGTTACTTCGTTAAAAGGATGGACTATAGTACCTCAAGACAGGAACCCTCAACCTTGATTTGATCAAGTGATTTTGTGATGACCAAAATATTGAGTGGGCCTGCAGTTTCATGAAACTGAGTGGGAGCTTTGAAAACTTCCCAGAAACTTGGAATGCAGAGGGCATTTTCTGAGTGGGAGCTTTGGAAGCATTGTCATTATGTAAGACATAATAAACAATAAAATGACTTGATGAAAGCTGAACCACAAATATATGAGTATATGATGGATATATTTGAGTGGGAGCATGATCATTGTCTCAAACATATATGCATTGATATGTGTGAAGAATGATCTCATATGTATATATATGGATATGCATTGATTGTGTATATAGAGAATCGTCTTATATACATATGTGCATTATGATATATATATAGAGCATAAGGCAAATAAAATACAAGATTGCAAGAATCTTCTTTTAAATGAAATACCAACACATTACACGTTGAAATCTATATGAGTACATTAAGATAAAGATAATGAAACAAAGTGAAGGTTGGAATAATCTTCTAGACAAGAAACAGGTTCTTGTGGCTAGAAATTATATAATGGATGAAATCCAAATATCACAAGCAATGTCTTGATGGAAGAATAGAGATGCACCATGTACTGGACATGTGATCTTATATGTTCTTGACATATGATTCTACCATATAACATGCATTGTGAATCCAACAACAGAATGACTCAAAAGTTCTTGAAAGAAGAACAAATTCCGATGTGCTTTAGGAGTAAAACACAGAATCTGAATAAAGTCCATGAATTCAGTATAGAGAGGAATACTGAGGACTATTCTCTAAAATATAGAAAGGATAATAGACTTGAATTTAATGCAAGATTACAATTGCAAGCCATATTATGGGTCTATATGGAATTAGAGACATCACCAAAGATATGAAAGAAATGTGAGCAAAATTCACGGTACTACAAACATAATACTACTTAAGAAAGTAGACGTATGGATAAAAGTTTAGCGTTAGAAGTATTGGACTTCTGGCTGAGTGTATTTCCCAGTATATATGACTATGGATGAGTCTTCTAAAGACTGAACCAAGAGATCATTGGAGGATACTGTGAAATAATAGTCTCACTCTCCCGCGAAACTTATATCCAACCATTATATGATAATGAGTGGTATGTCAAAAGAGCTTTTGACCTGTACCAGTTGCAAAGGAAACATACGAATCTGAATTGGTGCAGTTCGTTGACGAACCCTCTTCCATGAGCATGCATGATCAATGAAACACTTATGTGATAGGATGATTATGATCGGGAAAATGCGGCTAGATTATTAGCACTCTAGTGCAAGTGGGAGACTGTTGGATATATGCTCTAGAGGCAAATAATATATGATTATTCCAATATATCTAAGCAAGTTCATAACCAGTTTCATACCGTGCTAGAACTGCATCAGTGAAACAATGATGCAGGTGTGGTATAGAAACACCCAGAGTTCCTAGTTAGCCTCTACATCGATAACTAGTTCATGGTCAACATGATGATCGTAGTTTCGCGATCATGGACAATTAAGTCTCTTGACTATGAGGTCACCTCACTGGTTAAGTGACGTGATGAACATTACCCAAAGAAAGCATTACAGCATGATCAAATCTTATGAAGGTTCAGTGTTGTAATTACAGAACGTGGTAGACCGTTCCTTTGACCGTGAGTACGTGCATAATCACTATCTTCCCGGATGCTTTGACTTACATCCCACCACCTGACTGAAATATGCGGGTCATAACGGTTGTATCTTAGGTATTCCGTGGAGATACGTTGAGGAGTATTGTTTACAAGAGCGGGATTTGTCAATCCATATAATGGATAGATACTCAGGGCCCACTCGGTGAGATTCCATCCATAAAGCTGCGCAGCGTGTGACTAGGTCACGGGGATGAATATCACGGGAACGAGTGTATAAGGATTTAGTTCGGAACGAGGTTGAACCAGACATAGGATGTCATTGATCGAATCTCGGAACAATCCAGTATCGCTGACAAAGGGAATGCTATACGGCGTAAGGTCCAATCGGTATTGATATCCGGAATGCACAGGGGTCATTATGGGCATCCAGGTCCCGCTGATGATCATTGACTGTTGCCTCTGCTCGGTCATGACTGGAGTGTTCTCGGACCGTAGGGTAACACACTTAAGGGCTCGATGAAATCGGAGACCTTTTCGGAACCATCGGAGCAACCAGAGAATTAAGGAGACAATATCGGAGGAGTACCGTATTGAACCGAAACAAGTTCGGAGTGAGCCGGAAGTGTTTCCGGAGCACTGGGAGATGGAATAATATGTTTTAGTTATTAATTAATTGAATTAATAATTAAAATCATTTTATTTCTAATTAATATGTGCTATGGGCCTTAGTGGAGAAAAAGGCCCATTAAGGAATTAAAGGGAAAAGAAAAAAGAAAAGAAAAAGGGGGGGAGGCGCCATGGGCCCTAGGGCCCATGAGGGGTGCGCCCCCTCTCCCCCCTTGCCCGGCCAACTCCCCCATAGCAAAGGGTTTAGTCCCACATTGCTAGGGGAGGTGGGTTGACTCCCTTCCCCAGCCTATATAAAGACAGGCAGGGTGCACATAATTAATACACAGAAATTCGTGAGAAAATAAATATAACTCCGAATTGAGATCGGTTTTCTCCGGTCTCCTCCCCTCTCTGGTCTCTTCCACGGTGGGCTCCCTAGTGTGAGCCTGTAGTGGAATTGAGACCTCTCTGCTAGAATCGGAGGCCGTCGTGCTGCCGAAGCTCCGTCCGGAGGTCTGCTTCCGCCCCCTCCGCTGGATCGGAGAACGGAGGTCGTCATCGAATCTCGTACGTGTGCGAGTACTACGAGGTGCTGCACGTGTGGCACTACACCCATCCGGGTGCTCAACACAGCCAGGGGGCTGTGAAACTTGATCGACTACATCAACCACGTTTGCGGGAACGTTTCCCGCGCAACGGACTACACCCCGAGGTATGTTATTTCCGCACTACTGTCCGTTACGGTAATACGGCTAGCTAGATCTTGGGTTAAGGGAACGCTAGTTAGAAAAATTTGTGTTTTCTGCTGCGAACCCCAACACGCTAACCATTCTATGCAGGGAAAAATCTTTGGTACCACCGAAACACTACTATTCTCTCGAGGATAGAAATGAACCTTTGGTGCCTTCTTCAAATGTTCCCCAAAAGGAATACTATCGAGTAGATAGAAATGTTTATCCTCATCGTGATAATAATGACAAAATTGCCTTTACCTACCAGTACTCTAAGCCCTCTCTGAGGAATTATGTTTGTGGTGTGCTTGATTGTCCCCCTCGCCAATATGATCATGTTCGCTATAATACCGCAACTTCATCTAGCACTTCCATGACTTCTCAGTCACCTGCTCGTTTGTGGATGGTTAAGAAGAACTAATTCTTCTGCAGGGCTATGTCTCCGGTGGATCTGAATGGGTCATGGATAGTGGTTGTACAAATCATATGACCGGAGACAAAGATTTGTTCACCGAAGACAAACTTACTGAATCTTCTCAGATATATATTACCTTCGGTGACAACAACAAAGGAAAAGTACCTGGTTTGGGTAAGGTTGCTATATCGAAGGATAAGCATATTGACAAAGTTATGCTTGTTCAATCTCTAGGATATAATCTTATGTCTATCTCAAAACTTTGTGATATGCGTATGCTTGTACTGTTCTCTGCTTCTCGTTGTGTTGTCTTTTCACAGGATGATTATTCCTTCGTGTTCGAAGGATATCGCAAAGGTGATCTTTATATTGTGGATTTATCCCGGGACCTGCAGTGTCCACATGCTTAATGGCTAAATCCACATCTGGTTGGTTATGGCATCGAAGACTTGGTCATGCAGGGATGAAAAATCTTCAAACTTTTATCTCGAAGAAGAATATCGTTGGTGTTGATAATGTGAAATTCGATAAAGATCGTCTATGCAGTGCCTGTCAAGCCAAAAATATTGCCAAGAAACATCACTCAGCAAAGACTATAATGACTACTACTCGTCCTCTTGAATTACTTCCTATGGACTTATTCGGTCCTCAAAATTATGCTAGTCTTGGAGGCAACAAGTATGGTCTGGTTATTGTTGATGATTTCTGTCGATATACTTGGGTTTTATTTCTATATGACAAGAGCAAGGTTGTTGAAATTTTCAAAACTTTCGCTAAGAGAGCACAGACTGAGTAGGAATTATCTCTCAAGCATATTAGAAGTGATAATGGTACAGAATTCAAAAACACTCATATCGAAGAATTTCTTGATGAATATGGTTTTACTCATGAATTCTGGGCTGCCTATGCACCGCAACAAAATGGTGTGGTCGAGAGAAAGAATCGAACTCTTATTGAAATGGCTAGAACAATGCTTGCTGAATACAAGACTCCTATCAGATTCTGGGCCGAAGAAATTAACACCACATGTCATATCATCAACAAGGTTTATCTGCACAAATTTCTGAAGAAAACTTCACATGAGCTTATCACTGGTAAAAATCCAAATGTTTCATATCGCAGGGTTTTTAGTGCTCCATGTTATATCAGAGATATGAATCACAACTCCAAGTTTGCCCCAAAGGCACACGAAGGTTTTCTCCTAGGTTATGGTTCGAATTTTCACACTTACAGAGTATACAACTCTCATCTTGTTAAAGTTGTAGAAACTGTAAATGTTCGATTTGATGAAACTAACGGCTCTCAAAAGGAGCAATTACCTCTTAACCTAGATGAACCACCTTTGGATGAAGTTATCAGGTACATGGCTATTGGAGATATTCGTCCCGTCGAAGGAAATGCGCATCAAGTCAAGAAGGATGATGATGATCCAATGTTCCCACACATAGCCCGGGGCGCTGGAGATCAACATCCTAAATTCAATGATGTACTGGTCGAAGGAGAACGCATAAATGAAGAAAATTCTCAACCCGAAGGTCAAGATGAACCCGAAGGAAATGATCCCGAAGGACAAGCTGATCCTGACGGCCAAGCTGATCCTGAAGAATAATCGGATCCTCAAGCTGTCGAAGGAGATTTATCTCGTGTTCGAAGGAGAGTGGACATCGACTCAATACTCGAAGAGGTTCGTCTATCAGGTCGTCCTACCACTCGCTCTCGCACTCGTTTAGCTAACTTCTGTGGAAATTTCTCATTTGTATCCATGCTAGAATCGTCGAAATTCGATGAAGCCATGAAGGACTCAGACTGGATGACTGCAATGCTCGAAGAACTTAATCAGTTCGAGAGAAATAAAGTCTGGTCCCTTATCGATAGACCTGATCCCAAGAAGCATAATATCATTGGTACGAAGTGGATTTTTCGCAACAAGCAAGATGAAGATGGTATTGTGGTAAGGAATAAAGCTCTACTGGTTGCACAAGGTTACACTCAAATCGAAGGTATTGATTTTGGTGAGACTTATGCTCCAGTTGCTCGACTTGAATCCATTCGTGTCATGCTTGCTTTTGCAAATTACAATGGTATATTGCTATATCAAATAGATGTCAAAAGTGCATTTCTTAACGGTGAAATCGAAGAAGAAGTATATGTTATGAAGCCACCAGGTTTTGAAGACCCGAAGAATCCTGATAAGGTGTACAGATTGCACAAGGACCTCTATGGGTTAAAGCAATCACCTCGTGCTTGGTATGAAACATTGAAGGATTTTCTTCTGAAGAAGGGCTTCAAACCAGGAACAACTGACCCGAATCTTTTTGCTCGTGCATACAAAAATGATCTTTTTGTGTGTCAAATTTCTGTCGATGATATAATATTTGGCTGTACTAACCCTGATATCAGCGTAGAATTTGCTCGAATGATGTCGAAGAAATATGAAATGTCTATGATGGGTGAATTGAAGTTCTTCCTCGGACTTCAAATCCGTCAATAGAAGAATGGGACATTTATCTCTCAAGAGAAGTATCTCAGAGATTGCCTGAAGAAGTTTGATCTTGTCAATTGCAAAACTATCAAGACTCCAATGCCTACAAATGTTCACCTAGATGCAGATGAGAAGGGCAAACCTTTCGATCAGAAGAAATATTGCTCGATGATCGGTTCGCTTCTTTACCTATGTGCATCTAGACCTGTCATTATGCTATCAGTTTGTAAGTGTGCTCGTTTTCAGGCAAATTCGAAAGAATCACATCATGTTGTTGTCAAGCGAATTCTTCGATATCTGGCTCACACACCCACTTTGGGAGTTTGGTATCCTAAAGGTGCCCAGTTTGATCTCGTTGGATATTATGATTCTGACTGGGCTGGTGAGCGAGTCGACAGGAAATCTACCTCACGCACATGTCATTTTCTCGGTAGATCTCTTGTCTGTTGGGCTTCGAAGAAACAGAATTGCGTATCTATTTCTACGGCTGAAGCCGAGTATATTTTTGCTGGTTCATGCTGCACTCAAATTCTGTGGCTCAAGCAAACGCTGAAAGGTTATGGTTTTCTTGTGAATAAAATTCCATTGCTATGTGATAACGAGAGTGCTATCAAAATTTCCCATAATCCCGTGCAACACTCTCGAACGAATCATATTGATATTCGTCATCATTTTCTTCGAGATCACGTTCAGCGAGAAGATATTGTTATCAGCCATGTCCGCACCGAAGATCAATTGGCTGATATCTTTACGAAGCCCCTGGATGAGAAAAGGTTATGTGCACTAAGGTGTGAGTTAAACATATTGGACTCACGCAACGTGCAGTAAGATCATAACTTTCGGTACTTTGTATTATATGTCTACTTTCTAGAAGTAGTTTACTTTCGTTGTTTTTTTTGTTATGTCTCTTTTTCATTTTTGTTTTTGTTCGTTTGGTGTTGTCTATACACTTATCACTCTGAGTTTTCCTGTCGTTCGTTTTCTCTCGGATTGTTTAAGTATCGGACCCTGTTTTCCCTCTATTCTATCCCTACCCCATCTTTGCTTTTATCTCGTGAACATGTATATTTGTACTCGATTAAGATTCCCTTCGAATGTCATTGATTCCGAAGGAGTTTCTATCGAACTTTTATCTATTTTTATACTCGATGTTAGATGAGTTTGTTCTCGGACGTGGAGCAACTTTTTTCGGTTCGTTGGGATTCTCCCGCGATTACCGCCTCAAAATCTGTTCGTTGAATTCAGAGAGACGCGAGATCTGCGCCGTTGGATCAGATTTGACGGTTACGTCAGACCCCTTCCCTATAAATACTGATCCACCCCCACCGTCACAGGTCCTCCACTTCCTCGACTTCTTCTCTCCCCCTCGCATCCGAGCTCTCGCGCGCCACCGTGTTGTTCCGTCGTCGTCGATTCCCTCGCCGCTTCACTGTCGGAAGGAAGTCGCCTGAGGCTTTCCCGTCGACGCTGATCTTCATACACGCCGCCGAAGTCGCCGTTCAATCACCGAGTTAGGGTATGCACGACACTGAAATCGATTCCAATCTTCTCTGTTCATCGATCTCAGATTTGTTATTGTTTTTTCGTTTATTTTATTAGGCCTGGTTGATCCGTTCGGATCGTTGCACTTTGGGAAATCTGTTTCTAGCTTTTCCTATCGAATTCCCATCCGATCTAGGTAAGAAATCCCTCGTTCCGTGGAATTTCTCACTTAGGCAAATCTCTTAGATTCATATCGATAGAGTTGTAACTAACTTTGACCTTAGAGTTGTAACTAACTTTGAGCTTCGGAGTGGTTTCAACAAACATTCGATTCACATTCGATAGATTTACGCTTTGAGCAATTTCTTCATACCAGTTCTTCGTTAGATTTGCACCCGATGGAAATCTAGCTTAGCACTTGCATGAAAATTTCCTTCAAAGATAAACCCCTCTATATGTTTGCTGCGTTCAAACTGAATTTCTTCGAAAACGTTTGGTACATGTTCATATCTTCTCTATTTTCCCTCGTACCTATCTATTTCGCAGGAAAATGTCTGAGAACGCTGGAAAATTCAGAGAGCCCAAGCGCGTAGGAGGCCGAACAAAAATCACTAACAATTCTGAAGGCCTGTCTGAGGACTTGATCATTGAAAAGAATCTCAGAACGCCTGTAGGTTCAGTCGAAGATGGTCGAACAAGAGAAAACAGGTTGCAAGAAATTCGAAGGATTCAAGCGCTTCGGTGGTATGAATACAAGGCAATTATCCCTCGTTGGGAGAGATTGTTTGCACTGAAGAATCCATGGTCAGATGTCAAGGCTTTAAGGCCCAAGTAGAACAAAGCCAACAGATCGTCTCCTCCACCTAGTGCTCACCCATCCACTCTCAAGACTCCTGATGATTTTAAAGAGTTGGTTGCTGCTCGAGTTGAATGAGTAGAAAAACGTAAGGAAGCTAAGGCCAGGAAGGATGTTGCTGCTGCTGAGGGCAACGAAGGAGTTGCAGAGGATGTTGGTCCCAGTACCAAGTCGAAGGCTGGCAAGAAATCTGCCAAACGGCAGAAAAAGGTCGTTGTTGTTTCTCCACCTGAAGCAACTTCTGACGAAGGAGAAGCAAGTACCGAGCAACAAGATCCGGGTACTGAGGCTGATGTCGAGGACATTCCTCCTCCTGCATCGAAAAATAAGCGAGCAATAAAGGCATCAAGATCTAGGAGCCAGCTGCGGCTCCTCGAGCAACAATTGATATGACCAACTTGGTTACAGATTCATCGATTTCCACTACTCCTCCTCGTCAACAAAAACCCTCATCCAAGTCAAAGGGAAAGCAAGCGGCTGTGGACGAAGAAGAAGAAACACTACTGAAAAGACAGGAAAGATTGGCCAAGCAGAAGGAACTTGAGGCGCAAGACTTGATAAAATCCAAACTTCTCAACTTCCATAGCCAGCCAGAAGATAAGAAAGCCATGGTTGCCAAGAAATTGGGAATATTGCATCTGGTGTCTGATAAGTACAAACGCCAGCTTGAGAAATCTCCCGCACCGAAAGAAAAGTTCGTGGCCCCCAGTGCCATCGAGAAAGTTGTGAGTCCCACAGTCACGAAGGAGAAAGATGCAGCTGCTAGTGCTGCGAAGAAAAATGCAGAGGCTACTGGAGCCTCGAAGGAGAAAGATTCGTCCCCAAGTGTCGTCACAAAACCTATTGTTGCTGCAAAGGCCACCAAGGAGGCCGGAAGGAAAGCTAAGGAGGCTCGTCTGAAATCTGAGGCAGCTCCAGTCCCTCGTGCTAGTCCTGCACTAGCTGCCCCTCTTGCACCAGTTGTTTCCGACCCTCGTGCCGATGAAGAAAGCTCCAACAAAGGATATTCCACCGCCACTGCTGCATGGGATGCAGTAGAAATTTCAAATATTCTCTGGCAAATGGCCACCACTCCCAGCAAAGTGACTCGAGAGGATGATGTTCCTGCTGAGATCCAAGACCGAGTTGCTCGCTACATGATTCGATGGGATGGTTGTCTCACCCAAGATCGCAAGGACCGCGAGCAAGAAATATTCTATTCACAGCAGCTTCGAGAAGAAACTTGGGACCTAGAGTCCCGACAGTTTTTCAAGTCCAAGATCGCCACACTTGCTGAATCAAGGAGAGCCCAGAAGGAAAATATCACTGCTGTCAACGACAAGGTTCGACAGATTGTGACAGATATGTGCAAAGAGCACAATGCTGCTCTCACCAAGAGACAATCTCGAAAGAGAAAGTCAAGTGCCCCATCCTCTGAGCGTGGGACACCAGAGATCGAGAAAATATCCAAGAAGAAGAAGTCTGCCGTAGTCGTTGCTACAACAACTCGACAAGAAACGACACCTGCCCCAGCCAAACAACCCACTCCACCCCGATCAAAAACACCACCACCTCGCCAAACCACTCCACCTCGCCAACAAACTCTACCACCGCGCCAACCCACTCCACCAAAAGCTTCTTCACCACCACCCACCCCTTCATCACCTCGACAAGTCATTCCTCTCTACCACCCCAGCTGTCGAGCCCCAGTCTCAAGTTGTGACCGAGCAAAATGCTCAGGTCGAGCAAGAACCACCTGCCCCAGTTCCATCAGTGCAGAAGGATTACTCCTCTGCCCAAACACTGCACGAAGGAGAAGATGCACACGTGGATGTGACCACGGCTTCCTCTCGCCTAAAGGCACCGCCTGCAACAGAAGAGGCCACTGCCGAAGAAGAAAGCTCTAATGATAGCTCCTCATCTTCCTCAAATTATTCGAACGAAGAAATGATAGATGCTTTCGAGCAACTTGATGAAGATCTCGAGGCCATGGAGACTGAAGAGGCCGAGCAGAATGAGAATGCCGACGAAGGAGATGTCGTCGATGAGCAAGCAGAGGAAAATTCTCCTGCAGCTATCCCAGTTCAGGACATTTTCAATGTTCCATCTTCACAACCTCGTCCTGCTCAGCCCGTTCTACAGATGCCAGACAATGCAGATGAAGTGTTTCATGTCGATGAGCTACTCCACTCTATTCATCCGAGAGAAATGCTGCCTTTGTTCCGCCCCGATGTCCCTCGAGGAGGTCATATCTTTAAGAGGCAAGAACGTAAGCCATTTTTCTTCGGACCAAATCCCTACGAGAACCCAAGGAATGCATATTCTCTTTGGTTTTGGACCCAGGAGCAAGCCATCTATTACACTCGTGTGCTTTAAAACAAGGCCAGAGTTTTTCAACATCAATATCTTGATATGCCTTCGGTGTACGCCACGTCATGTTTCGAGAATGTTGCCGAAACAATTGATGGTCTTCATGCTCACAGGATGTTTGCTCTCGATTCTAGATATAATCCTGAGCTCATCAAATAGTTCTATGCCACACTCTATGTCACTGGTGATCCCGAAGACTCAAAGACTTGGAAGTTGGATTACATGATTCAAGGCAAAGTGTTTCACATGACTGTCGATGAATTTCTGGCAGTGCTCAACTTGCCTCGTTTCAAAGGATTACCACACAAACTGCATGATCTGCCTGCCCCAACTCCTGCTGAATTTTCTATGCTGATGAATCCGGATGTCATAGGAGATCACTACCCCACTGAGCCCATGCCCAAGAACTTAGTCTTCGAAGCCAAATCCTGGTTCTATATTATGTCGAACACTTTGATGCCAATGCTCGATGTGCATGATGATTTTCCCATTCCCAATGATGTGCAACTTGCTCTGATGAAGTTAGTCCATGGTCATCCCTTCGATTTTGAAGACTACTTCATTCGTACGATGTTTTCCTGTGCTGATGATCATAATTCTCACAAGCCATATGCACCTTGGCTCATGGCCATCTGCAATTACTCTCGGGACATGCCATTCCCCGTGTCTATTTTCCCGAAAATCTTTACTCCACCAATGAGAGAGGTGTTGCGGATTATTGCTCGACCCAACGATCAATTTTCTGAGCACACTGGCATCCGAGCACATATGACTGACCGCAATATTCGCTCAAAGTTCATTAAGCCAGTGCACCACATGGAAGTATCTCTTCGGTCTCAGCAAATGCTTCAGCATCACATCGACCAAGATTTCCTGCAGAAACAGAAGATGATGGATGAAATAAACCATCTGTGCAACATCACAATGAACAACAATCAGCTTCTGCGTGAATGCCTTAGCAGGGAATGGAAAGGTCTGCGGAAATTCAATTCCCTCGGTCATCTGCAGCGCTGCGGATTCGAAGATTTCCTCCTCATCTGCAGAGGCAATGGACAAATGATAATCGTGTCGATCGACCAGATTCAACAATTCCATTGCTGCCGAAGAACAGGGATGTACTCAGTGTCGATGATTACTACCACATCATTTTGGAAACCATTTCCCCCGACTCCGACCCAGATGAAGCACCTCGACGCCAAGAGAGAGTTCTCTCCACTTCCTCGAAGCCCCAAGACCCCTCCGGAATCCCAGTTGGAATCTTCTGGCGATCATCATTCTTTCAGAACGAAGATTACTCCTCAAGGCGGTCGCCCCATTCGACGTACTTCCATGATCGCGGAATCCTCTTGTCGTCGCTGGCGCTGCTCAAGCGAGTAGGGATTTCTTTCGACCCCATTCTCTCGACTTTTTGTACGTTGTGACAAAAATGGGGAGATGTAGTGGCATCGAAGAAATTAGTTTGCTATCGGGGTTAAGGGCTTTGCGTTTTGATCGTTCATTGAACTTTAAAACTTTGAGCTTCAGAGTGGTTTCAACAAACATTCGATTCACATTTGATCTGGTTGTAACTAACTCTAAGTAGGTCTGTGAACTGCTACATTTTATCGTAAGATATCTATCTGCTATGCTTGCGATACTTAACCTTTTGCAGGAAGTTATCTTTCATATAAGTTCACAGGTTATTCGAGGAGATTGCACATTTCTCATTGAAAATTATTTGGACTGCAATCTTGCTTGCTAAGATTATGATGTTTTTCCCTCGACTCAATACTTGTCAAAATGTGCACTTCACTGGAAATTTATATCTTCCGTGCACACATCAAGGGGGAGTATATCATCGATCTTACCACTGGTTTATCTTCGAAAACTCAAAACTATTCAATTATGTATCGATGCCTGTTTTGTCAACAATCGTCCAAAAAGGGGGAGATTGTTGATACGTCCCAAATGTATCGATAATTTATGCTCGCTCCATGCATGTTTTGTGTGATATTGCTATGATATAGATACACTTTCATACACTTTTGATCATATTTGGACTAGCCTATTAACTCAGTGCACCCCAGTGCCAGTGTCTCTTTTCTGCTTTTTTTTTCTATTTCAGTTTCCCCCGTATAAATAGTGCTCCAAAAATCCGGGAAAAATCAGATAAAAAATCAGTGTGCCGGAAGCTTACAGAGCCCCGAAGGAGGGCAAGGGGGCCACCACCAGGTGCCCAGGCGGCCACCAGGCGGGGCTAGGGGCCTAGCGCCTGGACCCCTGGTGGCCCCCCTGGCTGCCCCCCTTCGCCTATTTAATCTCCATCACGGAAAACCTCCGAGGACAGAACCCTTTTTCGTGATCTCGCCTCTGTTCCGCCGCCGCCTCTCTTCCAAGATCGGGAGCACCGTCAGGACCCTTCCTGGAACCCTTCCGGAGGGAGGATCGACCTCCGGGAGCTTATCCTCCACCATGGACGCTTCCCAGATGTGCCGTGAGTAGTTTCCTTTGGACCATAGGTCCGTGATTAGTAGCTATGTGATGTTCTCCTCCCCTCTTTGTTCTTAATGGTTTAGAACTCGTGAGCTGCCCTACATGATCGAGGCACATATGTAATCTTTC
This sequence comes from Bromus sterilis, assembly GCA_950022295.1. NCBI lineage: Eukaryota > Viridiplantae > Streptophyta > Magnoliopsida > Poales > Poaceae > Bromus > Bromus sterilis. The sequence continues at coordinate 146,942,612 of OX465596.1, read as the reverse complement.
AGCTTTTGCTATGCTGAGTTTGATGGTATCTGATGGATTATGAGATTATGTTCAGATTGTGATAGAGTAATATAATTGGTTCTTATCTTTTGTATTTTTGTTTCGAAGTAATTCTTGCATGTTCTCCGTTACTGTTTATTGCTTTGGCCAAGTGGTAGGTAGTAACTCCAAGAGGGAACGTTATGCTTGATTGTGGGTACATGCCCCCTGATGACACGCTTGAGTGACAGAAACATGAGTCTAGGGGATTTGTTGTGGCCACAAGGGGGAAAACAACGGTGCTTGTAACCGCGGTTGCAAGGATTGTTTACTTTACGCAAAGTTATTTTTAATGCAGTTGTTTGTTGCTTTGGGTTTACACTTTGGGTGGGGCTCACAACTTAATACCAGCGAGATGTTCTGGATAGAGATCTCAAGGTGGATGATTAGTTGTAGATGCAGATGGATTTCGGTCTACTTATTTTGGCGTACTGCCCATGCTTTTGAGCCTCTTCCTTTCTTTGTAGGATAGTTAGCATTGCGGTGCGTTTATAATCCTGTCAATTGCCCGTCTGTAATTTGTTTACCTCACATAGAACTTTTATCGTCTTTTGGGAGAGAGACATCACTAGTGAACATCACAGGACCCCGGTCCATATTCTCATCATTGTTTACACGCTCATTTATTTTCTAGATTTTACTTTCAGTTGCTATCATTATCATTATCCCTTGTGTTCGATCCGTTGTAAACAACAAGACCGGAGAGATTCACAACCTCTCTGAACTTCGTTGGGAGAAAAGTTATTTGTGTTGTGTGCAGGTCCACGTCAGTTGCGCCACTGACACCTACTTATCATTGCCGCAGTCCTACGGGAGACAAACCCTATCCTCTACATAGGGGAAATTTGATGCTATCCTACATCTCACCTTCCACTTGGGGTAACCAACGAAGGGCGAGAAGCCATTATCACTTCCACGCCATCAAGAAAATTTTTGGCGCCGTTGCCGGGGACTCCGAGTGATAAGATAAGGGAGGTTCACACTACCTTTTACCTTTACTTTTTAGTCTTGTTAGTATACCTTTGTGTTTTTATCTTCGTGTCTTATATCAAAAATTACAAAAAAAACTGCCACACTTGCTGCTACTATGGGTTCCACTGTAAACACCAAGTTGTGTGACTTCACCAGTCACAACAACAAAGACTTTATCTGCACTCCTATTGCCACACCTGCCACTTCAGCTACCTCTTGTGAAATTAAACCTGCTTTACTAAACCTTGTTATGAGAGATCAATTCTCTGGTGCTGGAGATGCTGCTGCTTTACACTTGAATAATTTTGTTGAACTATGTGATATGCAAAAGTATAAAGAAGTAGAGGGTGATGTTGTTAAGCTCAAGATTTTTTCCTTTCTCTTTGAGGGACGGAGCTAAAATCTGGTTTCAATCTTTGCCTAGGAATAGCATAGATTCTTGGGATAAGTGCAAATATGCTTTTATTGGGAAGTATTACCCACCTTCTAAAATTATCCAATTAAGGAGTAACATTATGAATTTTAGGTAATTAGATAACGAACACGTTGCCTAAGCTTGGGAACGTATGAAATATCTTGTTAAGAAATGCCCTACACATGGTTTGACTACCTGGATGGTTATCCAGACTTTTTATGCATGCTTGAACTTTAGCTCGCGGAACCTATTAGATTCGACCGCAGGAGGAACCTTTATGTCAACTACACTTGGTGCTGCCAAAAACTTCTCGATGAGATGATGACCAACTATTCCCAATGGCACACCGAACGCGCTCCAACAGGTAGGAAGGTAAATTCTGTCGAGGAAATTACCTCCCTAAATGAAAAAGTTGACTTGATTATGTCTCTACTTACCAAGCAACCCTCTATTGATCCTCATGATGTTCTTATAATTCTTTGGTTGCTCAGGAACAAGTAGATGTGAACTTCATTGCTAGAAACAACTTTAATAATAATGCTTATAGGGGCAACTTTGCTAGTAATCCTAGACCATTTCCATCCAACTATGGTAACAGCACCTACCCTAGCAACTCCTATCCTACTTACAAGGAAAGAGACCTACCTAGATATGAGCAATTGATGGAAATAGAGAGGGATACTAAAAATTATATGCATACCCAGTTTGAACAACACAAAGCCTTCTCTAAGCAAATAGGTGAGCACACTGCCATTTTACATTACATTAGTGAACAACTTGAGAGCCTGAACAGTGAAATCTCTAATATTCAAACTAGACTTACAGCCACTGAAACCCATGTTTCGAATATGTCAGAAGTGTCATTAGTTTCTTCAGCCGAGATCTGGTTCACACGTCCACGAGTTGCGAAAGAAGATGGCTTGGTCATGAAGACCTTGTGGGTGGCTTGGCACGTCCATTGGTGTTCCCTCCGACACGGGGTTGAGCATTCTGAGTCTGGTTCTGAGGGCACTCATGGGAATAGTGAACTGTCTGGCCACACTTTTAACAAGCTCCAAAAATAGAGCGGAAAACTGGGTTGCCAGGTGGAGCAGCGGGAAATGGAGTTTTAGTCTTAGTTTGTCTTTGGCAAGAGCCTCGGCTTTTGTTTAGTCTGTTGTTGGAACTCTCTTTAGTTTTCATGTTTATCTTGTTAAGAGAGTTGGTTGTTGCACCGAGTTGTGTCTTGTCTTGAGAAGTAGGTGATCGAGGTTGCTATTTAATTTTAGTAGTAACTTACAATAGTTTTGAGGTATTGATGTGAGTAATGTTTGAACTTTTGGTGTCAAGAGCTCTAGCCTATTAAGGTTAGGTGTCGTATTTTGGGCAATCCATGTTTATTTTCAAAAGCCAACAAAACTAGTTGAGAACTCTAGCTACTAGATGGATCGCTAATCTTTGGAGGGATCGGATATTAGAGTACACTCACGTACCATGAGTCGAGGATGCGCAAGGATAACCAAACCCCCATACACTCCTCCTCGGGGTACTTGTGTCTTTTGTCAACCTCCTTATTAGATTGAGAGTTACCGATAATAAGTGCATGAGTTCTTTGGACTAATGTAAGTATTGAATGTTGACACTTCCACCTCCTCATATTTGCTAGTCTCTCATGTGCCGTGCATTGCTTTCTTCTCACTTCGAGAGTTGGCGTACATCTTCGCCGGTACATCCAAACCCTTGGCATGATACGCTCTGTCATCATAAACCTCCTTATATCCTTCCTCAAAACAGCCACCATACCTACCTATCAAGGCATTTCCATAGCCTTTCCGAGATATATTGCCATGCAACATCCACCTCTTCATGACTTGATCTTCATGGCATACATGTTCCTGCTACACTGACAGCGGTATACATTGCATACATCATGATAGCTACATCTTCTTTATGATTTGAGTACCTTGTAAAGTGTGAAAGATCTTCTATACCCTCTTGTAAATTAGAGTGTTGCCCTTAAGTGAGGAAAATATCCCAAAGTGGACAAAATAAAAGATCCCAAAGAGGACAAATGAGAGTTAAATAGAAAGAGCCATTGAGGCCACCAAAAAAAACTACAAAAAATAGAAAAAAAAAGAGAGAAAGGGGAAACACTACTATCCTTTTGAAAGATCCACACTAGTACTCCCTCTTATCCTTGTACTCCATAGAGATGATCATTCATGCATATAGCTATGTGGGGACCTTCACACTATAGAACTTGGCTTGCATATTCCAAGGATGAGCTTCCTCAAAAGATCTCTAGGTCTTCATGAGCGAGCAAGTTAGATGCACCCCCACTAGTTCCATTGGAGAGCTTTTCAGCTCATATGTGCATCTGTGGCATGGCAATCCCTACTCTCACATCATATCTATCATTTGGCTTTCTCGCCTATGATTTTCCTCATTGATGTGAGCCTTTCTCACCCCTTTTGTCTTCCTCCTCCACCATATTTCTCTCTTTGCCATCCTAAGTGTCAACTCTCATGCTTACGCTCATCCATTGCATGAGTGCTCAAAATATCGAAAAGCAGTGGATCAAATTGACTTGTACCTGGCTAGTGGTCTGGGGACGAGTCAAGATAAGATTCCAAAGAAGACCAAGTGTGAAACTTTAGTAGATTGAGTTCTCAACAAAAATACTTTTTTCTCGTATTCCCTCCCCCCTTCTTGCACGCAAACACAATTTGGAGGCATTCGAGTCACGGACAGAGAGAGCTCTTGCACCTAATGTTCTTTCGTTGCTTGTTTCGATGCTAATATAGACTCTTGCATGTTATGACTTGAATTGAATCACGTACCTTGATTGCTTTAATTTTCAAAGTTCTTATATGGTTGCTAGCATGTCAACACAGAAATTATGCTTGTTATCATTTACCTAGTCGAGGACGAGCAGGAATTAAGCTTGGGGATGTTGATACGTCCCAAACGTATCGATAATTTCTGCTCGCTCCATGCATGTTTTATGTGATATTGCTATGATCTAGATACACTTTCATACACTTTTGATCATATTTGGACTAACCTATTAACTCAGTGCACCCTAGTGCCAGTGTCTGTTTTCTGCTGTTTTTCTATTTCAGTTTTCGCCCGTATAAAAAGTGCTCCAAAAATCCGGGAAAAATCAGATAAAAAAATTAGCCTACCGGAAGCTTCCAGAGCCCCGAAGGAGGGCCAGGGGGCCACCACGATGTGCCCAGGCGGCCACCTGGCACGACCAGGGGCCTAACCGCGCCAGGGGGGCGCTTGGACCCCTGGTCCCCCTGGCTGCCCCCCTTCGCCTATTTAATCTCCGTCACGGGAAAACTCCGAGGACAGAACCATTTTTCGCGATCTCGCCTCTGTTCCGCGCCGCCGCGTTTCCAAGATTGGGAGCACCGTCAGGACCCTTACCGGCACCCTGCCGGAGGGAGGATCGACCTCCGGGAGCTTCTCTGTCAGAACCCTCTGTTACGAAATGTGCTAGGGTTAGCAAGTCACTTGCATCATGTTAAATTTTCAAAAGAAATCTTTGAAATCAAAAATCAAAAGCAAATGGGAGAAGGATCCCCCCAGATGAATTAATTCAAAAGGCCAGATAAAAATCTTCTCCAAAAATTCGTGTTAGATTTTTGAAAAGTCTTATAAATGAGTGTGATCACATTTCAAGTGATGTGGGACCCACCCCATGCTCATAGATTTTTCAAATATTCAAACAGTGCCTTGGAATTAATCAAATACCCCTATTTGATTTAAAATTCAAATCTTTTGAGTTTTAAAAATGTTCAAAATTTATGAGTGGCTAGTATATTGTTTTATGAGGCCACATAAAAATTATGAGCATTTATTAAAATGTTTAGCTATTTTATTTAGCTAAACAGAACAAATGTCAGAAAAGAAAAACAGAAAAGAACAGAGAAGAGAGAGAAGAGGCCCAACTTACTGTACCTGGCCCAGCAGCAGCCCAGCCCAGCCCACCGGGGGGCACATGCGTCTTCATCCCCGGCCAGGCAGGCACCCAGGTCGCCGGCGAGCACCGTGGGCGCGCCAGGCAGCTGCCTGCCTTCCCAGGGCTTATCTCCTCGCCTGGAGACGTCTGGGAGACGTCCCGATCCATTCCCCCCCTCCTTATCGTCTTCCCCCTCCTCCTGCGCCCGATTTCATCGCCGCCCGTGAGCATCCGTGGAGCACGCCGCCGTCTTCACGCGGCCACCGTCGATGAGAGGCCGCTACGCCAAGTCCAACCGCTCCGCCGTCATCTACAACCCCACCGTGCAAAAGGAATCGGAGCCAGACGCCTCCACGAGCTCGCTAGCTTCGTCGTCTTCGTCTCCGGCCGCCGCGGATCGACCTTGAATTCCGGCAGCACCAGAGCCTCCCCGAGCAAGCCGTCGCTTCAGTTAGACTCAGGGTGAGCTCGGGATCAAAACCCCGAACTTTTCCCCCTTGATTGCTCCCTCTAGCCGGATCCGCCATGGGAGCCGAGCACGGCCTCCGCCATGGATGAGCTCGAGCTAGCTCCCGTGCTCCTCTGCCTGCACCGAGTTGTTCATCATCTTCACCTTGTTTCTACGCGTCGAACGCACCAAGCCACGCTCAAGTTGGTGCACCACAGTGATGATTGCGTCCTCGTCGCGTTTCTGTTGCCCCCGGTGACCTCGCCGTCGTCGATTTGGTCACCCCCAAGGACAACCGCGTGCACCAGGTGACGTGCGAGCGCATGGGCTACGTCCCGGTGGTCTCGGCGTAGCGAATGGTGGCCAGAAGAGGGAGAACGCAGAGCGCCGCCGCGGGTCTGGTCGCCGACGTTTAGCCGCCGGCAGCCCCGCCGACGTGGCCGTGCTTAGGGACTTAACCCCACCTGGGTTAAGTGACCCTAGGTCACTGACCAGTGGGCCCAGTGGCTTAATTAAGTCACTGGTTAAGTTAACCCAGCCACTGACACCCTGGACCTACATGTCAGCCCCCCCCCCTGACGTCAGCCTGGCGCAATAAATCGAATAAATGAATTTCCAGAAATTAAATGAATTAAAGAAATTCCAGAAATTCCAGAAAATACCCCAAACTTTGGAAATTCATAGAAAAATCATATTAACACCAAATTGGACAAATAATATATGAAAAATGATCAGGAGAAAATAAGCTATCCAAAAATAAAATGCTTTTGCAACTTGGACCATGGAATTATGCTATATTTCAACCACACTTCAGAGGCATATCATACACATTTCCAAAAGGTTCAAAATGATCAAACAATGTCACATGTAACTTGGTCAAGTTTGAATTCAAATTGGAGTTTGAATTTGCAATTCAATTTGCAATATACTCCATTTAAATGGAATTTCTTCACACATCAAAGCATATACATCAAGTTTCAACCTTCCATCATGTGATTGTGCATTGTATTTACTTTGCTACTTTGCTTGTTGTTTGTCGAGTAGAGGTGGAACCGGAGCAGAAGGCTGCCCCCTTCGCTGAAGACCCAGAACCCGAACCTCGTCAGCAAGGCAAGCAAACCCCCATTGATCATGTCGATAAAATCCAACTTACCTCTCATGTCTCGCTTATGCATTGTTTAGGATGATCACCATGATTCGTTTCTACCGCATAGATGAACCCATTCCTTTGCATGACCTATCATTTTGTCACAGTAGTAAGCAAACCACAATCCTAGTAAATGTAGGAGTTGTTTGATATCATGTGGCCCCTGCAAATGATTATCGCTTATTGCATGCTTAGTATGATACCATGATGTTACTGTGATGTGAGTCGGGATGGTAATGATCATGTTGATGTTGGTAGAAAAGTGTTGGTGAATCGACCCTAATACAAGGTGAACGATGAGAGGCTGTGTAGGAGTACACGGTGGGTTGTCTCGTTGAACACCGCCCTAAGTCCGAGTTCTTGTGTGGTGATCCAAGATGAAGAGTACAACCACACATTGGGCTCACTGACCCCTCTCAACTTACTAAATCATCCCTTTCGATGTCCAGATGTCGCAATAGTTCGGAGTTCTGGTAGGTCTGTGGCCTGGATGCTAAGTGAGAGAACGGCTCATCCAAGACCGGCTTATGCACCACGCACACATCACTTGGGTCCACTTCGGTAAACCGGCCGGGTTCACGATAGTGGTAGCCAACCCAAGTAGGCGGCTTTCTTGGACTAGATAGGCTATGAGGTAACAGTTGTGGTGAGCATCCTCACTGGCACCCCTTGAATGGTGTCGAGATCAAAGGCGGTAAATGATGATCATGTGTGTGTAGCGGTACACCCCTGCAGGGTTAACAAAACTATTCGAATAGCTGCGTCCGCGGTTATGGACTGCTTGGAAAGCTTAGCTTGATTATTAGACAACTTAAACTGGATACTTCTAAAACACACCAAGATAAGTGTGAGTGCTATGGCGTGCTTTCTCGTGGGGAAGTCGAGGAAGGCACCATAGTGGTGTAATTGGTTGGAGAAAGTAGTGGACTCGTGTACGCTTCTTACCTCAAAGTCTGGTACTCTTAGTTCAGGACTAGCCAAGTCAAAGTTGGCATTTCTGCAAGTGAAACCCCACCTCCCTTTACCTTGATACATGTGCATGAGTAGTATAGCTCGTATGTAAGTCTTGCTGAGTACGACTTTGTACTCACGTTTGCTTAATCTATGTTTTAGATGATGCCACTGACCCTGAAGGTGGCTTCTTCATCGAGCTGGACGACTAAAGATCAACTAGTCTAGTCCCAGTCAGACGACTGGTTCCCTCGTGGAGGGCTTGTGTTTAAATAAGGCTTCTTAAGCCATTTGTTAAACTTGTCTGTACTCAGACATAATTTGCTTCTGTTTGTGTTGTAATGTTGGATCACATGTTTGTGATCTTTGTGTGCACTCTATAAGAGTTATCAATAAAATTATATACTTTGTAGAGAATTGCAATGATACCTACTGTTCATACAAGGCATGTGTGCTGCGTGTATGTTTATAACATACATGTCTTTGTATGGGTTTTCGAGACCTTAGTTGTGATCTGGCTGGCGGTCTTTCATACACCAAGTGGCCCTTAGATGTGTGCAGCTTGGGGCATCGCGATGCGATTGTTCGAGACTCCGTCTCGTGCACACTTTGTGGTACGATCGAGCCCGCCCTAGACCCCGACTAAGTGATTGGGCTGCAGTAAGTCTATGTAAGAGTTATGAGATAGTCGATAGTATGGTTGAGGCGACTTGTCTGTGAATATGGGAGTTCACCACCCATATCATTAGACTTGTGTGCGGACGATGAGGACCCATCTCAGTTGATCATCCGGCCTGGATGGGATGCCCCTCACGTACGATGCTCTCCGAGAACGTTCTGTGCTTGGCCTTGTCTGCTTAGACAAGTGGGTACGGTTCTCGGCTCTCCATATGACTATGTCTTAACTAGACTTGCATACGCTAACCCCGGGTCCCGACAGACTTGGTATCAGAGCAGGACTGACTGTAGGACTAGTAGCCTTGGCCGAAGTTGAGTCTAGCTTGCTATAGTTATATAGTTACTCTGGGTATATAAGGGAACAACGTAAGGCTTCTTTTTTCTCCTTACCCCCTTCGTTCTGAGTTCTGAGTCACCCTCATCTTATTCTACGGGAAGATAGGACTAGGCTCTCCTCTGTCTGATTAGAACATCTCGTTGTTTGCTTCCTTGTAGCCGTAGGAAAGTTGTGACTGGTTTGTTAGAGTGGTTATGCTTCCTAATTTATTACATCGTATGTAAGTGTTGTTTTCATATTGGAAGAAATTGTCATTTCTTACAATTACAGCCGTTATGCTGTCCGAGTCATTCCAGGTTTATCTCATAATCTGATGCATTTGCAAAGTCCTTCTTTCTGTTTCAGATGGCAGATCTTCCCCCTCGGCAGATTGTTCGTTTGACCAGGTGCCTCGGTGTGCATGGCCATCCCGCCACGTTGATCGGGATGATCTCCTACGTGGGATATCGATGGTACCCTGAGTACACCGTCGAGGAGCAGTTCCACGACTTCAACCAGACGCAGTTCCACTGCATTGTTCAGATCTACCCGCACCACCTTGGAGTCACTCAGCCTATCCACTTTGGACATGGCATTGGCATTACCGAGAACATGGCTGTGCAGGATGCTGCATATTCATGTATGACCCTGCTGAGAGAGGAGCACACCATGCTGAGAGAGACCTCATTCCGCTATATCCCTGCTGCACTTCCAGGAGAAGAGGGATATTACACCGGACTCTACTCAGATCACTCTACAGAAGATCCAGCACTTCAGATGACTGCTAGGTTTGCTAGTGATCGAGATCGTGATGCACGCGCTCTCCGTTTCGAGCTCCACGCCACCCGTGTTCGTCTGTATCGAGCACTGACACTCTTGGCACCCTTTTTGAGCGTGGGATCAGTTGAGCATGATGCTATCTACCCAGTGAGGACTCAGATGCCTTCTCGAGTTGCTTGGCCCGAGATTGGAGGCATTTTTCCACCTCGTGGTCCTTTGCTTCCACCCTACGCTGGACCTAGGCCCCATCCTTGCCCAAATGGATATCAGGGTCCACAGGCCTCCGTGTTTTCCGATGGTCACCTCCAGCTACCGGGATACGCGGGTAACTTTTATGAGGACTACTATGGAGATGGAGATGAGTGAGACCGCCTGTGGTCTTACTTAGTGAGGATGTAGTAGTATCTTAGTGTATTGTAAGCAAGGTGTCTAAGTTCCAGAGGCTTAGATAAATAATGTATAGGAAGTCAGAGTGCCTCTGAAGGATGTATCATCTTCATCACGTTTGTATTAGCTTGGTGCTTGTACTAAAACGATGTATGGTTTGTATGACAGCTTGTGAATATATGGCTTGTATGCTTTTATCACCATGTTGTCAAGATGATTACTTCCTTTGCTCTATAATCCTTCCAGTACTTCAACACCTTGTTTAGACTCTCCCAATCAACTCTGTTTGACTTTGGTTTTTCACCTTCAGGATGTCTCAAGGAACCCGTGGCCAGATTGGTCGTAACCAGGGTCGTGGGAATGATCAGGAGGAAGGCAACCTTCCACCCCCACCCACGATGGCTCAGGTTCTGATGCAGGTCGAGAGGAACCGCCGAGACTCTCACCACCTGCTGGAAGTCATTGCACGCAACACCACTTAGCAGCGCAATGAGTTGGTGTCCCTGAACGACTTCATCCGACTTCATCCCCCGGTTTTCAGTTACTCCATCGAGCCCCTTGACGCCGATGACTGGCTTCGCAGCATCGAGAGAAAGCTCCAAGCAGGCCATGTTGCAAATGGCGACAAGGTCATCTATGCCACCTATCACCTTGAAGGCGCAGCTAGCTCTTGGTGGGAGAACTTCCTGAATATGCGCCCCGTTGGACCGCCTGCATCTTGGGAGGAATTCTGCACGTCCTTCCGCGAGCACCACATTCCCAAAGGTCTTATGGACCGCAAGCGTGAGGAGTTCTGCAACCTCACCCAAGGCAGAAGGACCGTTGACGAGTTTAGTCGTCAGTTCAACCGACTTGCTCTTTATGCTACCGAAGAAGTCTCCACCGACTCCAAGAAGCAAGAGAGGTTCCGTCGTGGCCTCAACTCTGGACTCCGTCGTGAGCTCAACCTACATGACTTTGCCACCTTCCAGGTCCTTGTCAACAAGGCCATCAAGGCAGAGAACATGAACACCCCCAACGATTTCCGCAAACACCCTAGAGACGACAGTTCATCCAGTTCTGGCTCTCAGAAGCGCAAGATCTGGATCCCTAATAGTATGTTCCGCCAGAACAACCCACCGAGGCCATCCTATGTGGCGCCTCGTCCACCAACCCAGTTCCACCCAGCTCCACCAAACAACCCAGCTCCACGCCCTGTTTTCGGAGCCTGTTACAAGTGTGGTCAGGCATGCCACTATTCTCGTGAGTGTCCACAGAACCAGATCCAGAACCAGAATGCTCCACCCCGTGCCGGAGGCAACAACAACAATGGTCGTGGCAAGCCACCCCAGAAGGTCTACACCGCCAAACCCGCTCCTCCCGCCACTCGTGGAAGTGTGAACCAGATCGCCGCCGAAGAGACTGACGACACCACTGACGTCATTCTTGGTACGCTTCCAGTCAATTATGTTCCTACTTCTGTTCTTTTCGACCCAGGAGCATCTCATTCATTCATGTCGGAAAGTTATGCACTTCGTCATGATTTATCTTTTGTTGAATTGTCCACCCCAATGATTATTCAAACTCTAGGGTCAAGATGGAAAACTAATAGAGTAAGCCACGGTAATCAAATTTCAATTGAGGGTTTAGTATTCCTTGCTTCACTCATAGCCCTCAAGTCTTCAGATATTGATGTCATCCTTGGCATGGATTGGCTATCAAGACAGAATGCCTACCTGGATTGCAAAGGTAAATCCGTGAAACTCACCCACCCTTCAGGCAAAACCATCAACTATACCTCACCCAGAACAAGAACCCAAGTGCATTCCTTGAATGTACTTCCCCTTCCCGAACTTGAAGATATTCCGGTGGTTCGTGACTTCCCGGATGTCTTTCGTGAAGAGCTGCCGGGTATGCCACCCGACAAATGTGTAGAGTTTATAGTGGATCTTGTACCAGGAACCGCACCAATTTCCAAACGCCCATACAAAATGGCCTCACATGAGTTAGCTGAGCTAAAAATCCAACTTGATGCTTCATTGGCAAAAGGCTTCATCCGCCCTAGCTCATCGCCATGGGGTTGCCCCGTTCTGTTCATAAAGAAGAAAGATGGAACAGAAAGGATGTGCGTAGACTATCGCCCGCTAAATTTAGCGACGATAAAGAACAAATACCCACTGCCCAGGATCAATGATCTTTATGATCAACTTGCAGGATCCTCTGTCTTCTCCAAGATGGATTTGAGATTAGGTTATCATCAAATCAAAATCCGAAAGGAGGACATTTCCAAAACGGCTTTTACTACTCGTTATGGTCTTTACGAGTACACCGTCATGTCCTTTGGTTTAACCAATGCCCCCGCCACATTCTCACGCTTGATGAATTCGATCTTCATGGAGTACCTAGATAAATTTGTTGTGGTTTATCTCGATGACATTCTCATCTACTCGAAGAACGATGAAGATCATGCCGAGCACTTAAGGCTGGTATTGATGAAACTTAGAGAGCATCGCCTGTATGCTAAATTCTCCATCTGTGAGTTCTGGCTACCAGAAGTGACCTACTTAGGCCACGTGATTTCTGCAAAAGGCATTGCTGTGAATCCCGAGAGAGTTCAGGCCGTCCTTGACTGTACTCCACCTGAATCGGTTAAGCAAGTTAGGAGTTTTCTTGGCCTAGCCAGCTATTGTCGTCGCTTCGTCGAGAACTTTTCTAAAGTTGCAAAGCCTCTAACTGAACTCCTCAAGAAAGATAAGAAATCCTTATGGACTCCCAAGTGCGAGGAAAGCTTTCAAGAGATGAAAAGGAGATTGACTTCTGCACCCGTACTTGCACCTCCAGACACCAAAAAGGATTTCGAGATCTATTGTGACGCATCACGACAAGGGTTAGGATGCATACTTCTGCAAGATCGACATGTGGTACCTTATGCTTCACGCCAGTTGCGGCCACATGAAGAAAACTATCCTACCCATGACCTGGAACTCGCTGCCGTAGTTCATGCCCTAACAACTTGGCGACATTACCTCCTTGGTAATCGTTGTGAGATCTATTCCGACCACCAAAGCCTCAAATATATTTTCACCCAGCCAGATCTTAATCTCAGGCAAAGACGCTGGATTGAGTTGATAAAAGATTACGACGTAGGAATTTCTTACACCCCAAGCAAAGCCAATGTCATGGCTGATGCACTAAGTCGTAAGTCGTATTGTAACAACCTCATGTTACAACAATATCAACCACTTCTTCATGAGGACTTTCGCAAGCTCAATCTTGAGGTTGTTCCTCATGGCTATCTTTCTACCTTGGTGGCGAAACCAACTCTTGAGGATCAAATCATAGTTGCCCAAAGGCGTGCACGAGGTGTTCGCCGGATCAAGGAGAACATTGCTAGCGGAGTTGCTAAATGTATCTCCACAGATAGGAAGGGAACGATATTCTTTGAAAATCGTTTGGTAGTACCTAAGAATAGGGAACTAAGGCAACTCATCCTCAAGGAATCCCATGACACACCCCTCTCGATTCATCCCGGTAGCACAAAAATGTACCGAGATCTACGCCAGAGATTTTGGTGGACTAGGATGAAGAGAGACATTGCTCAATTTGTCGCCGAATGTGATGTTTGTCGTCGCATTAAGGCAGAACATCAAAGACCTGCTGGTACACTTCAACCTTTGTCTATTCCCGAGTGGAAATGGGACAAAGTCGGTATGGACTTCATCACCGGCTTTCCAAAAACCCAGAAAGGAAACAATGCCATCTTCGTTGTCATAGATAGGCTTTCCAAAGTTGCTCACTTCCTGCCGGTTCGCGATTCTATAACTGCTAGCCAGTTAGCGGACTTGTACATCTCTAGAATTGTATCCCTTCACGGTGTTCCTTTGGAAATCAATTCTGATCGCGGTAGCCTTTTCACCTCTAGATTTTTGGGAAGCTTTCAGAAGGCTATGGGAACTCATCTCTCCTTTAGTACAACTTTCCATCCTCAGTCTAGCGGTCAAGTCGAAAGGGTTAACCAAATTCTTGAAGACATGCTCAGAGCTTGTGTTATTTCATTCGGAAAGAATTGGGAGAAGTCTCTTCAATTTTCCGAATTTTCTTATGACAATAGTTTTCAATCTAGTCTGAACATGGCTCCTTTTGAACTCCTATATGGACGACGATGTCGAACACCACTAAACTGGTCAGAAACCGGTGAAAGACAATTCTTTGGACCGGATATGATCAAGGAAGCAGAAGAGCAAGTTCGCATTGTTCGTGATCAGTTGAAAGCAGCCCAGTCTCGTCAGAAAAGCTACTATGATCGTCATCATAGGCAAGAGAGCTACAATCTGGATGAGAAGGCTTACCTTCGGGTTACTCCTCTGAAGGGAACCCAACGTTTCGGTATCAAAGGCAAGTTGGACCCACGTTACATCGGACCTTTCCGCATTATTGCTAAACGTGGAGAAGTTGCCTACCAACTTGAACTACCCCCGCACCTTTCCCGAGTACATGATGTATTCCATGTGTCCCAACTCAGGCGTTGCTTCAAGGACCCCATCCGCGAAGTCGACCATGAAACGCTTGATCTCCAAGATGACCTTTCTTATCGAGAATACCCCATTCGTATTCTTGATTCCGCAGAGCGTGTCACTCGTCGTCATAAGATTAAGTTTCTGAAAGTGCAGTGGTCACACCACTCTGAGAGAGAAGCTACGTGGGAAAGAGAAGACCGTCTCAGTGCCGAGTATCCCTCCTTCCTCCCGCAGACTTCTGAATCTCGGGTCGAGATTCTGTTGAGTGGGGGCGAGTTGTCAGAACCCTCTGTTAGGTAATGTGCTAGGGTTAGCAAGTCACTTGCATCATGTTAAATTTTCAAAAGAAATCTTTTAAATCAAAAATCAAAAGCAAATGGGAGAAGGAACCCCCCCCAGATGAATTAATTCAAAAGGCCAGATAAAAATCTTCTCCAAAAATTCATGTTAGATTTTTGAAAAGTCTTATAAATGAGTGTGATCACATTTCAAGTGATGTGGGACCCACCCCATGCTCATAGATTTTTCAAATATTCAAACAGTGCCTTGGAATTAATCAAATACCCCTATTTGATTTAAAATTCAAATCTTTTGAATTTTAAAAATGTTCAAAATTTATGAGTGGCTAGTATATTGTTTTATGAGGCCACATAAAAATTATAAGAATTTATTAAAATGTTTAGCTATTTTATTTAGCTAAACAGAACAAATGTCAGAAAAGAAAAACAGAAAAGAACAGAGAAGAGAGAGAAGAGGCCCAACTTACCGTACCTAGCCCAGCAGCAGCCTAGCCCATCCCACCGGGGGGCACATGCGTCTTCAACCCCGGCCAGGCAGGCACCCAGGTCGCCGGCGAGCACCGTGGGCGCGCCAGGCAGCTGCCTGCCTTCCCAGGGCTTATCTCCTCGCCTGGAGACGTCTGGGAGACGTCCCGATCCATTCCCCCCCTCCTTATCGTCTTCCCCCTCCTCGTGCGCCCGATTTCATCGCCGCCCGTGAGCATCCGTGGAGCACGCCGCCGTCTTCACGCGGCCACCGTCGACGAGAGGCCGCTACGCCAAGTCCAACCGCTCCGCCGTCGTCTACAACCCCACCGTGCAGAAGGAATCGGAGCCAGACGCCTCCACGAGCTCGCTAGCTTCGTCGTCTTCGTCTCCGGCCGCCGCGGATCGACCTTGAATTCCGGCAGCACCAGAGCCTCCCCGAGCAAGCCGTCGCTTCAGTTAGACTCAGGGTGAGCTCGGGATCAAAACCCCTAACTTTTCCCCCTCGATTGCTCCCTCTAGCCGGATCCGCCATGGGAGCCGAGCACGGCCTCCGCCATGGATGAGCTCGAGCTAGCTCCCGTGCTCCTCTGCCTGCACCGAGTTGTTCATCATCTTCACCTTGTTTCTACGCGTCGAACGCACCAAGCCACGCTCAAGTTGGTGCACCACAGTGATGATTGCGTCCTCGTCGCGTTTCTGTTGCCGCCGGTGAGCTAGCCGTCGTCGATTTGGTCACCCCAAGGACAACCGCGTGCACCAGGTGACGTGCGAGCGCATGGGCTACGTCCCGGTGGTCTCGGCGTAGCGAATGGTGGCCAGAAGAGGGAGAACGCAGAGCGCCGCCGCGGGTCTGGTCGCCGACGTTTAGCCGCCGGCAGCCCCGCCGACGTGGCCGTGCTTAGGGACTTAACCCCACCTGGGTTAAGTGACCCTAGGTCACTGACCAGTGGGCCCAGTGGCTTAATTAAGTCACTGGTTAAGTTAACCCACCCGGGTTAATTAACCCAGCCACTGACACCCTGGACCCACATGTCAGCCCCCCCCCCTGACGTCAGCCTGGCGCAATAAATCGAATAAATGAATTTCTAGAAATTAAATGAATTAAAGAAATTCCAGAAATTCCAGAAAATACCCCAAACTTTGGAAATTCATAGAAAATTCATATTAATTCCAAATTGGACAAATAATATATGAAAAATGATCAGGAGAAAATAAGCTATCCAAAAATGCAACTTTCAACTATGTTGGAGTTGATTTTAAAATGGGACCAGTAGCATATGTCATTTGAATTATTTGGAATTAATTCAAAGTCAAATCAAATGCTTTTGCAACTTGGACCATGGAATTATGCTATATTTCAACCACACTTCAGAGGCATATCATACACATTTCCAAAAGGTTCAAAATGATCAAACAATGTCACATGTAACTTGGTCAAGTTTGAATTCAAATTGGAGTTTGAATTTGCAATTCAATTTACAATATACTCCATTTAAATGGAATTACTTCACACATCAAAGCATATACATCAAGTTTCAACCTTCCATCATGTGATTGTGCATTGTATTTACTTTGCTACTTTGCTTGTTGTTTGTCGAGTAGAGGTGGAACCGGAGCAGGAGGTTGCCCCCTTCGCTGAAGACCCAGAACCCGAACCTCGTCAGCAAGGCAAGCAAACCCCCATTGATCATGTCGATAAAATCCCACTTCCCTCTCATGTCTCGCTTATGCATTGTTTAGGATGATCACCATGATTCGTTTCTACCGCATAGATGAACCCATTCCTTTGCATGACCTATCATTTTTTCACAGTAGTAAGCAAACCACAATCCTATAAAATGTAGGAGTTGTTTGATATCATGTGGTCCCTGCAAATGATTATCGCTTATTGCATACTTAGTATGATACCATGATGTTACTGTGATGTGAGTCGGGATGGTAATGATCATGTTGATGTTGGTAGAAAAGTGTTGGTGAATCGACCCTAATACAAGGTGAACGATGAGAGGCTGTGTAGGAGTACACGGTGGGTTGTCTCGTTGAACACTGCCCTAAGTCCGAGTTCTTGTGTGGTGATCCAAGATGAAGAGTACAACCACACATTGGGCTCACTGACCCCTCTCAACTTACTAACTCATCCCTTTCGATGTCCAGATGTCGCAATAGTTCGGAGTTCTGGTAGGTCTGTGGCCTAGATGCTAAGTGAGAGAACGGCTCATCCGAGACCGGCTTATGCACCACGCACACATCACTTGGGTCCACTTCGGTAAACCGGCCGGGTTCACGATAGTGGTAGCCAACCCAAGTAGGCGGCTTTCTTGGACTAGATAGGCTATGAGGTAACAGTTGTGGTGAGCATCCTCGCTGGCACCCCTTGAATGGTGTCGAGATCAAAGGCGGTAAATGATGATCATGTGTGTGTAGAGGTACACCCCTGCAGGGTTAAAAAAACTATTCGAATAGCCGCGTCCGCGGTTATGGACTGCTTGGAAAGCTTAGCTTGATTATTAGACAACTTAAACTGGATACTTCTAAAACACACCAAGATAAGTGTGAGTGCTATGGCGTGCTTTCTCGTGGGGAAGTCGAGGAAGGCACCATAGTGGTGTAATTGGTTGGAGAAAGTAGTGGACTCGTGTACGCTTCTTACCTCAAAGTCTGGTACTCGTAGTTCAGGACTAGCCAAGTCAAAGCTGGCATTTCTGCAAGTGAAACCCCACCTCCCTTTACCTTGATACATGTGCATGAGTAGTATAGCTCCTATGTAAGTCTTGCTGAGTACGACTTTGTACTCACGTTTCCTTAATCTATGTTTTAGATGATGCCACTGACCCCGAAGGTGGCTTCTTCATCGAGCTGGACGACTAAAGATCAACTAGTCTAGTCTCAGTCAGACGACTGGTTCCCTCGTGGAGGGCTTGTGTTTAAATAAGGCTTCTTAAGCCATTTGTTAAACTTGTCTGTACTCAGACATAATTCGCTTTCGTTTGTGTTGTAATGTTGGATCACATGTTTGTGATCTCTGTGTGCACTCTATAAGAGTTATCAATAAAATTGTATACTTTGTAGAGAATTGCAATGATACCTACTGTTCATACAAGGCATGTGTGCTGCGTGTATGTTTATAACATACATGTCTTTGTATGGGTTTTCGAGACCTTAGTTGTGATCTGGCTGGCGGTCTTTCATACACCAAGTGGCCCTTAGATGTGCGCAGCTTGGGGCATCGCGATGCGATTGTTCGAGACTCCGTCTCGTGCACACTTTGTGGTATGATCGAGCCCGCCCTAGACCCCGACTAAGTGATCGGGCTGGAGTAAGTCTATGTAAGAGTTATGAGATAGTCGATAGTATGGTTGAGGCGACTTGTCTGTGAATATGGGAGTTCACCACCCATATCATTAGACTTGTGTGCGGACGATGAGGACCCATCTCAGTTGATCATCCGGCCTGGATGGGATGCCCCTCACGTACGATGCTCTCCGAGAACGTTCTGTGCTTGGCCTTGTCTGCTTAGACAAGTGGGTACGGTTCTCGGCTCTCCATATGACTATGTCTTAATTGGACTTGCATACGCTAACCCCGGGTCCCGACATTCTCCTCCACCATGGACGCTTCCCGGATGTGCCGTGAGTAGTTTCCTTTGGACCATGGGTCCGTGATCAGTAGCTATGTGATGTTCTCCTCACCTCTTTGTTCTTCATGGTTTAGACCTCGTGAGGTGCCCTACATGATCGAGGCACATATGTAATCTTTCTTCTTTTGCTACGCTGAGTTTGATGGGATCTGATGGATTATGAGATTATGTTCAGATTGTGATTGAGTAATATAATTGGTTCTTATTTTTTGTATTTTTGTTCCAAAATAATTCTTGCATGTTCTCTGTTACTGTTTATTGCTTTGGCCAAGTGGTAGTTAGTAACTCCAAGAGGGAACGTTATGATCGATTGTGGGTACATGCCCCCTGATGACACGCTTGAGTGACAGAAACATGAGTCTAGGAGATGTGTTGTGGCCACAAGGGGGAAAACAACGGTGCTTGTAACCGCGGTTGCAAGGATTGTTTACTTTACGCAGAGTTCTTTTTAATGCAGTTGTCTGTTGCTTTGGGTTTACACTTTGGGTGGGGCTCGCAACTTAATACCAGCGAGATGTTCTGGCTAGATATCTCAAGGTGGATGATTAGTAGTAGATGCAGATGGATTTTGGTCTACTTATTTTGGCGTACTGCCCATGCTTTTGAGCCTCTTCCTTTATTTGTAGCATAGTTTGCATTGCGGTGCGTTTATAATCTTGTCAATTGCCCGTCTGTAATTTGTTTACCTCGCATAGCACTTTTATCATCTTTTGGGAGAGAGACATCACTAGTGAACATCACGGGACCCCGGTCCATATTATCATCATTGTTTACACGCTCATTTATTTTCTAGTTTTTACTTTCAGTTGCTATCATTATCATTATCCCTTGTGTTTGATACTTTGTAAACAACAAGACCGGAGAGATTGACAACCTCTCTGAACTTCTTTGGGAGCAAAGTTATTTGTGTCGTGTGCAGGTCCAGGAGAAGTAAGTGATTCTTTTCAGACGGCGCATCACTTGTCGAACCACCTACTTATCATTGCCGGAGTCCTACGGGAGACAACCTCTATCCTCTACATAGGG
Organism: Bromus sterilis; assembly: GCA_950022295.1. NCBI lineage: Eukaryota > Viridiplantae > Streptophyta > Magnoliopsida > Poales > Poaceae > Bromus > Bromus sterilis. Next base: position 146,922,607 of record OX465596.1, on the reverse strand, counting down.
GAAATTTGCTGCTATCCTACATCTCACCTTCCACTTGGGGTAACCAAAGAAGGGCGAGAAGCCATTATCTCTTCCACACCATCAATTGTAAGAGCAAGTTTTGCCCCCGAAGGTTTTGGAGATTGTTGGACAAAGCAGTAGTGGAACTAATATTGTTTTCGAGTATAAACAGATACTTAGGTTCCGAAAGAATGGAGTTTGCAAGTAGAAGGTGGAAGGACAACTCACTGCAGCGAAGCTGCAGTCAACTACCGAAACCTTTGAAGGAAGACGACCCCCAAAAATGTCGTCGAGAAAGAAGATGCTCTCGAGTAAAAGCACAACGAGGAGAAAGATGAAGCTGGACGAAGACTTAGTCCTTTTACTAGTTTCTCTTTATTTTCTTTAGTCGTAGGAAAAATCGTATTATGAAGAGGGGCTTGCTAGTTGAGATCTTTGTCGAAGTGAATTTGCTCTTCTCAACATAAACCCACAAAAGCCTACCGAGAGAAATCTCACTGTGTCGAGTGATAGCTCGAAGGCAAAGTCATCGCACTTTGTGCCTTCGAGAGATAACTTGTTCGATGAGTCAGCTTACTTGCTCTGCAAGTAAAGTTGCGCAATGATTGAATCCGACCGTTGTGGACACGCGTCAAGCGGTTGCATCGGGTCACTTCAGTCATTTCACGCATAGGGATCGCCACCTATAAATACTCCGCACCTACCCGCCATTTCGGGTTTGCTGCTCCACCGAAGATTCTAAGACAGAAGCACTCTGAGCATCCCAAGAGAAAACTCGAGAGAAAACCAAAACCATAGTCTGAAGTGAGTTGAGCAATTCATAGAGACTTAGGTTGAGATTAGCCGATATTTTTATCTTGGAGAACTGCAAGTCTCCTAGACGGTTAGGCGTCGCCTGTCAAGCAGTCGAAGAGAAATTGTCGCTGCTGAAGGAAGTTTGTAAAGGTCTCGGAGATGTCCTGAATCATCTACCACGAGTGAAAACTGGACAAGCTTGAGGAGTTTGTTGTAGTGGAGAATAGGACGGAGAGAGTTTTTCTCCAGTTGTTCAATCACCAGTCCCTCCAACCAGACGTAGCACTTTGCCGAGTGTGAACTGGTTTACCAAACATCGTCGTGTCAGGCACGTTTTCCTTCTTGTATTTACTTTCAGTATTTACTCGTTGCCTGTTTGCCTTCTGTTTTCCCTCGCTCCCAATCCTTTCGACTCATTTATGTCTTTCGATACTATAATTCCTACAGATGCCATTAGTCCTTCGAAGTTTGCATGAATTCCTTCTAAGTTCCTTAGAATTTTTAGAGGTGATCATTCACCCCCTCCTCCTCTGATCATTCTTGAGCTTTCAAGAACGACACTTGAAGTTGTGATCCTAGTGTTTGATATGCAATTGTGCTCCCCTCTCCAACCCACTTACAAACTTATCCAGTTGCGGTCAGGTGTGTGGATATGCAGTTGCAGTTGCGGGCCTAGTGTCGAACATGCAACTGGCCCCTTTCCTCTCATCACCCACTTACAAGCATAAGTCAGTTTGTGGTCAGTGTGTAGACATGCAGTTGTAGTCGAGTCCTATACTCGCAGTTGCGAGTCTAGTGTCAAACATGCAATTGGGCCCCTCGTCCGTCTCACCATCCACCTATAAACATAGCCAATTGCAGTAGGGTGTGTGGAGATGCAATTGTTGTCAATGTATGATGCTTGTAGTTGTGAGCCTAGTGCCAGACATGCAACTGGGCCCTCCTCTCCCTCCCGTCGCCCACTTACAAACATAGCCAGTTGCGGTCAAGTGTGTGGACATGTTGTTGCAGTCGACAACAACACTTGTAGTTGTGAGCCTAGTGTTGGACATGCAACTGGTGAAAGTGCATTAGTCCCTAAATGGTATTTTTGGTATTATGATAATGTCACTAGTACAGAAAATCACATCTATGATGTGCCAAAAAAGACTTTATTGGCGTAGGCATCCGACGCCAGTGATAAATTTGTTTAATGGCGTGTCATCCATCCATGTAAGCAGTAATACAAATAGTAATGGCGTGCTAGTTTTCTACACGCTATAGATAAAGAAAATTGCTAGTGATGTGCAATGCTTCTCACACGCCAGATTAAGTATATCCGGATTTAAAAAAATAGCGGTGACGCTACGTCACGCTCACCGACGCTGGTGTAGCCGCTCGCCGCCTCACCGGCGCTGCTATTGCTGCTTGCCGATCGCATGCGTTGTTGTCACTTCTCATCGTGCTGGTATCCTTGAATTGGTAAGAGGCGGCATCCCGCGCGACCAGGGCGGCGATGTATAGGGAGCCATGGTGGATCGACGCTTGGCGTCGGCGGGCAGCGCAAAGAGCCAGTGGATGGCGTCGTCGAAGAATAGATACCACCTCGTCTATGTATGGATGGGTGGATGGAAGTTGCTAACTACCCAAAACAAGAGCAATTAATACATCACCACGTGATGTCCTAGCTACCATGCCTAATTAACAATGGCATGAAGATAAACAATTGCTGATGGTGTGCATATATATGCACACGCCATTAATATCTAGTTCAACTTTTAAAAAAATTGTTCGATTCCTAATGATGTGTTGTTTAGTATGTATGCCATAGATATGTACGATATTGGTGGCGTGGGAAAAATCACACGCCGTCAATAATTTGCACCGGGCCATATTGCTCGACCCCACATACTAGTGATGTGTATCTTTTATGGCGCGCCAGCAGTAATCTGTTATAGCTGGCATATAAAAAGGTGAGACGCCAACACTATTTAAAAAAATTTACGCGCCAGCAATTAAAGTTGGGGATAAGCTTGTTTTCTACTAGTGTGTGATTAGTGGGACTAACGACCGGTGTTATAGATTGTATCTCAGGTCATTTATCTTTGGAGGGTTATTTATTTTTGAGGATGATTGACCCCGCTACAAAAAGTGAAAAGGCGTGTTTCTTCGGTGGCTCGAAGATTTATTTTCGGTTTACTTGAGTCAAGGAAATTGTACTATCAAGAGGGGTCAACATGAGTGATCGTGTATGGAAACATGCCTAAAAGAATATACACCAGTCATTCCCCATTCACGCCCTCGAAGGGTTCAAATATAGGGTCTCAAATGGTGTTCCCCTTATGTGCCCTTCTGAAAAATCTTGGACAACCCGTGTGCACGGCGTCTTTGACTCCCGTGCACACGGGCTACCAAGCTCCCTATAGGAATCCCTCGTGTACAAGGGGTCTTTGACCCTCCATGCACACGTGATATGTGCCACCCGGGAAGAAGCCCACGTTAGCACATGGTATTTGACCCCCGTGCACACGAGGTGTATGGCATGTTGGCGGAAACCCTTGTGCACACAGGGTACTAGACCCCCTGCGCATAGTTGAAAGGGCATGTGCCCTTATGTTTGGTTTTGGTAATTGATGACAATCTTTATGGACTAACGGTTTCCTTGAGTTATACTTTAAGGTTTGTCCATAGGCAACGCTTGAAGATCATATGGTGCCTTCAAGGTTGTAAGATGAAGATTACGTGTTGACCAAGGTGTTCTTCATGGAGCTATCCAAAGATTGGTCAAGTTGATGTGTGCAAGGTCAAGAGGATCATCACAAAGATATCATATGCTTGGAGCATGCCAACCATTTGGAGATAATGGTCTTGTGAAGATATGCCTAAAAGAGGCTCACCCATAATGGAGTATGGGGGAGAAATTCACTAGTCTTCATCGAGCCGGCGCAACCAAGAAAGGTGTTCCAACTTGAGGCGGACATGATCGTCATCATCAAGCTCAAGTGGATTATGCGCAAGAGAAAGGTTTGACCTTTATAGGTTTCCAGTTTACCGGTCTCATGGTGGTAGTTAGGTGACCGGGTTATAGGGTAAGCCGCATCGTTCATGGAGAGCTCAAACCTTTGCATCCTTGGCATCATCATTTTTGGTTCTTGTTTGGTTTTTCTCTTTGTGCGTGTTGGATCATGAGTTCGTATTCATTACAAGCTCTTCTTCATCGAAAACGGATTTCATATACATCTACTTTTGTGTTTTCGATGTTGGTGTTTTTGTCGGCTTTTATGTTGTGAAGGTTTCACCTTCTACCTTGTTGGCACGTTAACCTTTCCTTGTTTTGAAGCTTTTCTTTTTGTTGATCTTGGGTGTTTCTCTATGTGAGGACCTATAGATTTTCCATAGCTTTAAAACAAGCCCAAGTTCATCAAAATCGGAGTTCGTATGGAAAAGTTGGCTCTTATCTTGTGAAGGTTTCACCTTCTACCTTGTTGGCATTTTAACCTTTCCATGATTTGCATCATTTATTTTTCTTGATCTTGGGTGTTTCTCTGTGTGAGTACCTAGAGATTTTCCATAGCTTTAAAACAAGCCCAAGATCATCAAAATCGGAGTTCGTATGGAAAAGTTATGCCTGTTTTGGCCGTGTTGTTTTTGCCTGTGCGGTAGTACCGCCCGGTAAAGCGGCAGTACCGCCCGAGCGGTTGTACCGTGGCTACTACCGCACCTACTACCGCAAAACTCCTGTTTAGAGCGATAGCATATCATTTTTAGTGCCCGGTAGTACCGCTTCAGCGGTAGTACCGCTCCGGGAGCGGTAGTACCGCTCGGGACGCAGAAAACTGCTCATAACGGTTGGATTCGTGTGGACCTATAAAAGGGGGTCTTCTTCCCCATTGTCCCCAATGTTCTAGAGCTCGTTTTTCACCTTCATTGTTGACCTCTTCAAGATTGAGATCTCTTTATTCCTCCCATGATTCTTGCTCCTTTTTGAGGGAAAAGAGAGAGGAGATCTAGATCTACATTCTCCACCAAGTCAACTCTCCTCTTTGTGAGGGGAACCTTGTGGATCTAGATCTTGGAGTTCTTGGTGTTTCTCCTTGTTCATACTCTCATATTCCTTCATATCTTTTGTTGCTTTGGTGGGATTTGAGAGTAGGGACTTGAGCACTTCGTGTGCTCTTGCCATTGCATTTGGTGCATCGGTTTGATTTCTCTCCGAGGATTCGTTGTAGTAAGTGAAGTTGAGAAGATAATTACTCGTGAGTGCAATGGTGTAACAGCCCAGATTTTCACTAAAATTAAATTTTTTTATTTATGCGTGAATTGGTTGATTGTCAGATTTGTTTGCGGTGTTAGTGTCCTCGATTTATCGATCGGTGATTATATCCCCCCCCCAAATTTCTCGTACCGGACGGAGACCGACCCTTGCCACCCTGACACTCGACCTTTGCGACACCGGGTTAAGCCCGATCACCGTCGCAAGACCAGCCAACACCAACGGTGCGGAAAAAAACCCATTTATATTTAGATGGGTTATTTTATCGGGAGGTAATCGTCATCTCGGTTGGGCGTGAAACGTTGTAGACGTTGTCGGTACAGTGTGGCGATGTTGTGTTTCGATTTTCGTGCGATTTCGACTTCGTCGGGTAGGTGAACGTTCGTATGTGCCAGGCATAGTAGCCGATGTAATCCGAGGGGCGTATTTAAAAAATGTCACGCGCGCTATTAGCTGGACCCCCGGATTCCCCTCTTATCTTCGGATTCTAGCCCACCCGAAAACCGGACCCAAAACACGCCATTTTGTGGTCCGAAAGCATCCCAAACACCCACCTACTATACATAGTAGGCTATCCTAGCCATTTTAGGCAGCAAAGCTAGCCAGATTAGGGTTCCCCCTAACCCAGCAGCCACCCCACCTCGAATTTAGCAGCTAGCCAATCCCACCTCAGATCCAGATCCAGCGATCTGGACTGTTCGATACGGATCGGACTGCTCCAGGCGCGCCACGTCACCACTTCGCAGCTCCCACGCCCGAGCCGCTCCTCCCCAGCCCGAGCGCCTCCCTTGGAACCACCGATCCCCACCACCTCGTCAACCCCGTTGAGCCGCCGTTGAGCCGGCAAGCCGCGCTCCGCTCCGGTAAGCTTGCTACCTGCGCCGCCGCCCTCTCCTCTTCCCTCTCATGCTCTCCTCCTTCTCCCATCTCTCTCTAATCCCTCTCTCTTTTCTCTGTGTTGCAACCGTCGGCGCCATGGAACTGGAGCTCCGGGAGCTCGTCGTTGCGCTGCCTTGGTTCCGCCGCCGACCGTATCTCCTCCTCCCGCACCCGTTCCCGGCCTCCCACGCATGCGCCCCCACGCCGGAGCTCGCCGCCGGCCAGGAGGAAGCCGCCGCCAGCCGACACGGGATCGGGATCGATCCCGCTCGGGACGAACCGCCCTGCCAGCGTGGCCAGATCCAGCGCGACCCAGCGACCCAGCGGCCTGCTGCAGCCTCGCGCGGCCCACCAAGCACCGCGGCCCAGCAACGCCCAGCTCATCACGGCTCTTCAGTGCCCAGGGCGACGCTCGGCTATCCCCCGCCCACCTCCAGTTGGGCTCGGCCCATGGGTGAGCTGCTCGCCCCTTTTTTTGTTTTGTTATTATTGTTGTTGCTACACAGTTGGGCTCGGCCTAAGATTGTTTAGCGCCCAGTAGCTGCTATTCGGCCCAGGAGACGTTAGTTCTTTTTTTCTGTTTATTAATATGGCAGATTGTGTTATTATTTTCTGAGGCCCGTATCTTTGCAACCGTAGCTCGGATCGCAACGCGTTAAACATGAAACTTTCTTAGTTTTTCGTGTAGATTAATGAAATACGCTCATTTTCCATGTTTGAACTTGTCTACATGCTGTTTACCTGCTAATTACAACCATTTCCACCGTAAATTGTTTATTTAATAACTTTTTAACCATTGCTCCGATAAAAATGTTCTTTACATGTAACTTGACTAGATTTTCGTGTAGATTGTGTTTAAGCTGCTCTTGCTTGCTAATAAAAATGATAAAATTGTGTTTAGGGCAGAACAGTACCAAATGCAATAATTATCGTGGGGTCCGTAATAGTTGTCATGTATAGGTTTTACCCCCCCCCCCCCCCACCTTAAATTGACTAGCATAAATAGTTTACTTTATGCTTCACCTCTTGCCATGTTTGTGTGCTATGCCATGCTTGAGTGAGATGCCATGATAACAACATTTGCTCATGTTGTGTAGCTAAACAACTTTAACCATCGTAAAACGTGCGGTATCATCGTGTGTGGCGAATACTCCACTTAACCTGTTAGTAACCGCTCTCGACGATAGATGCGATACCATAGTGCGTTGTCTCGTGTTGTCTTCTTGTTGATGTTTGCTGGTGATTGCTTCGTAGTAATAGATTCTTGCTCGTCGATTGCCTTTTCCAGTGTTTACTTCTTGTGTGCTCCCGCGGGTATTCTTGGAGACGTTGCGAGCTTGCGATCGACTACACCTTCGGTTTCGTCTTCTCATCAGGTAAGGGGGAGCATATATCATGCTTATAAATTTCAGCTCACTCGCGCCTAGGTGTAGGATAGAACGATTTCTTGATCCTACCACTTCATATTCATGCCTCTCAAATAAACCCAAACAGCCATGTCCTCCACGTCCCAGCAAACCTTGTTCGGCTATGTTACTATTGCTCGTTGCTCAGCCATTGCTTAGTATGCATGCTAGGATGTTATTAACCGTTAACTCCTGTTACTCCTTGGATTGGGCTATCACATTATTATATTGTTGTGGATGATGTGATTATTATAATGTTGACTATATTCGACGAAGGATGGAAGGTCTAGGCTATCCCGCCCCGATGCTTTGTTCCATTCGAGTCACCTAGGACCCGAGTTCCGGGTATTGTGTCTCTTGACGAGCTTGCCAAACCGCGTGTGGGATGCTATGGGGTCCCCTTGTCTTACCTACCTAGCTTCAAACATTTCTAGTGGTGGCTCAAGCTGATTTTACCATTTGAGAAACCGTGTGCGTAACTGGTCTGCAGCCAGTGGATTTGAAACAAATCGGGACAGTGGGATGGTATATCCTGTTGGTCCACACCTGGAAGCTAGGGAGCCTGCCCGGGCGAGGGTAGGTTATCCCGACCTGGTCCAAACGGTAGAGACCGATTCGAGAGCGCGGCCGACTTTTGAGTTGGATGTCGACTCACTGGGGGCCACCCGGATTTGTGCGTTGTTAGTTAGAGGGACTGTGACGTCCGGATCTCTCGGAACAACTCTTCAATGAGTGTCTTTAACAGGCTCGACTGAGAGAGCTTGGCGTGGGTGCGGAGCCTTGTAATGGGCAGTTGGTACACCCCCTGCTGGGTTAAATCTTTTCGAGAAGCCGTGTCCACGGTTATGAACGACTTGAGACCTACTCCTTGTTCGTAGACAACAACAACTGAGATAATCTTAATATAACTTGATCAACGTGTGTGTGCCTTGACTGCTTCTTCTTCGTCGGGATGCGAAGAGGAGGACAAGGATAGGATAGGTGTTATGCTTGCGTAAGTAGTTGATAGCAAGACTTGTTGGAGGCGATTCCTCATCGAATGCTTGGTTCTCATCTTACTCTAAAAATAGACCTTTAGCAACTCATATATTGCTAGTGCGTCTGCAACCTCACCACTACCCCCATCTTACCCGTGAGAAGTTAGTTACAAGACTTTTGATATAGCTCACCTCCTTCTTTTCTCTTTTACGCACGTTATGCAATCGACATTGGACTACAGAGGAGCTCGACGACCCTTCTTCTGGACGCCTTTGCGAAGACTCGACGACGACTAGTTAGGCGGATCCCGACGGAGAGCCTGGATCCGTGTGGTTACGGGAACGGTGTGTTTTACCTTTGCCACTAGGCATTTGACTGTAGTCTGTACTCAAACCTGTATCTTCCGCTGTTGTAATGTATTTAAGGCAGTTGTATGCCAATTGTATGAGATGTTGTATCCTTGTAGCTGTAATGTTGTGATATCATGTTGGAAATCCGGGGCATATGGCTTGTCATATGTCGTGGTGGGACCGATATGTGCTTTGTCCCCGGATCTGGATGGAAACATCTAGATCTGGAACATTACCGCATATCGGGCCTTACAACTGGCACTCTAGAGCTTGTTCCTCTTGGGTGCGTTGGCCCCTAGAGGCTTCTTGTTGAGGATCTCAATCATTGTGGTGGAAAGCTTCGGGACGCTACGGGAGCCTCCAATTCGGTTGTGGAGATAGCCCCGAGCATTTGTACGGGTTCGGTGACCGCCCTCAAGTGTCATAATAGTGGAATCACGGCATCTTGCATTGGTAAGAGCGTGAGGAGAAATAGGGTGGCCCTCGTTGGCTTCGTGTGAGCATTGTGCTCCTCACCCTCTCCAAACGGAGACGTACTTCTCGCAAGAGAAGGAACTTCAGTAACAAATCCTTGTCTCCATCGGCTCCACTTGCGGTTATCTCTACCATTACTTTGAGAAAGCTTACATTGTTTATCTTGTGCTTGCTCATATTATTGTGCATTGCTTGTCCCATAGGTTGTTCATCTAGTCAACCTATTTACTTGTGCACCTACTTTGTGATAGCCTTAGTGCTCTTATTATATATCTTGCTATCACATAGTTGTCTATCTTGCTTAGTATGAGTTGTTGGTGCACATAGTTGAGCCTAGCTTATTTAGGTTTCTTGCTTGGCAAATTAAACGTTAAGTTTTATTCCGCATTTGTTCAATCCTAAACCGTAATTATTTTAAGCGCCTATTCACGCCCCCCCTCTAGGCGACATCCACGTCCTTTCAATAGTGTTGGTTGTTTTTGAGCGGATAGTCTCGTGGGCACGGGGTCTCGCCCCCGTGTTCATGAGGTAAAGGATGGAAAACATCCCCCTACTTGTGGCCCCTATAAAAATCCCTTCTTCCACCTTTAAAGCCTAACCTTCCTCCCCTTGCTTTGAGCCTCCATTGTTGAACTCCATTTTGCTCAATACTCTCATTCCCTCTACCCAAACTTGTTGATACTTTGGGGATTGAAAGAGCAAGGACCAAGCTACACTCTTCCACCAAACTGATCTGTGTTCCACGCAAGATTTCTTCACCGTTGACGTGTTACTCTTGGATCTTTGGCTCCTAGGAGGCTAGGTGTCCGGATTCGGAAGCTTCCGTTTGTGTGGTGTGCTTTGGGAAGTTTTATAAAGGTGTGGTGGTCGCCTTCAAGACCAACTCCGAGTGAATTGAGGCCCATCTGTTGGGGGTGACTCGTAAGGAAGAACACGGTGAGATAATTGGTAGTGTTCTTGAGCCTTAGCTTGAGCACCGCCCCAACAAACATTAGCACTCCATCAAAGGAGTGTAAACTTATCGGGATAAATCATTGTGTCCCCCTTGTCACTTGTGGTTATCCCTTTCCCCTGCACTTTTACTTGTATTAGCATCATACGCTTGTTGGCTTTCTATATTAGTTGTTTCCTCGCATTTGAGTTTGAGCTTTCTTGCCACTTAGGGATGTCCATCTAGTTGCATTACTAGAGAACCTTCTTTATCCGCTTAACCCTAAAATTGGTAATTAAGTTTAAAAAAATTAGTCACATATTCACCCCCCCTCCCCTCTAGTTGATCATATCGATCATTTCAACTAGTCCCTTATCACTCTCATCGCCTAGTTACAGAGATAGGTTAGTTGTGGTCACGTGTGTAGAGATGAAATTGCAGTCGATGTGTGACACTTGTAGTTGCGAGCCTAGTGTCGAACATGCAACTGGACCCCACTCCCTGCCCCCGCACACCTACAAAACATTGGTTAGTTGCGGTTAGGTGTGTAAACATGCAGTTGCAGTCGAGGGAGACACTTGCAGGTGCAAGTCTAGTGTCGAACATGCAACTGGTCCCCTTCTCCCTCTCGTCGCACACTTACAAACATAGGTAAGTTGCAGTCAGATGTTTATACATGCAATTGATGTCGATGTGTGACACTTGCAACTGCGAGTCTAGTGTCGGACATGCAACTAAGCCTAGTGTTTGGACTATTTTGTACCCGTGTTGAAAGTTTGTGGATGGCAACTAAAAGGATTGGGATGTCGACTAGAGAGGGGGCGAATAGGCGACTAAAATTTTTAACCTTCTTTTAGAAAATTAAGTCTTTACAAAAAAAGTAGGTTGTCTAGATGTGCAACTAGGTAAAACAACATATATGACAAGTAAAGCTACAACAATTAAGGCAAGTACAAGATAGGAAAATGAACAAGCTTACACAAAGTAAAGGTATGAAGTAACCGCAAGTGGAGCCAACGGAGACGAGGATGTGTTGATCGAAGTCCCTCCTCTTGCGAGGAGTGTGTCTCCTTGGAGAGGTGTGGAGGCACAATGCTCCCCAAGAAGTCACTAGGACCATCTTATTCTCCTCATGCCCTCGCACAATGCAAGGTATCATGAATCCACTAAGCGGTGCACTTGGAGGCGGCAACCGAACCTTTACGGACAAGGTTGGGTAATCTTCACAACTTAATTTGAGATTCGCAACTCAACCACGAAGCTTGACCACAATGGAATGTGGCTTCGAGGCAGCCTCTTCCTTTTAGGTGCCAAAGCATCCAACAGTAACAAGATCCACAAGGGATTAGTGGGGGGAATTAAATTTCCTTCGGTGGAAGTGTAGACCGGGGCTTTCTCCTCCAAACCCTAGAGCAACAACAAGTTTTGATGGCTAGGAAGGGAGATCGGGATAAAATGGAGCTTGGGAAACAATGGAGCAAGGGAAAAGGCAAGAGGTATGTCTGCTTGGGCAAGAAGGTCTCCTTTTATAATGGGAGCAAATCCAACTGTTATGTGTGCATTTACTGCACTCAAGCGGTATTGCCGCTCCCAGAGTGGTACTACCGTTCTGCCCGAAAGCAGAGCATTGAGACAAGGCAGAACAATACTAGAGACGGTAGTAGTACCGCCTCAGCGATACTACCTCTCTACTGTTGCTCGAAATAAATCGAGCAACAGAACGCTTCGGCTAAGCGGAAGTAGCGCGACAGTGGTCTACGGTAGTACCGCGAGAGCGGTACTGCCGCCCTACTACCGCTCGTCAGGAAATGTTGTAGTTACTCCGCGGAGGTAGAGCGGTGCTCGCTTGTAGTACCACTAGAGCGGTACTACTGTGCTACTACCGCTCAATTAAAATCAATTAATAGAAGGAAATTCCTAAGCGGTACTACCGCTAGGCTGTGCGGTACTACTGCCCTGTAGCTTTCAACTTTCCTGAGCACACAAACAGTTGGTCTCCAATTGTTGTGGGAAAATACGTGGATGCATATGGTATGTGTATGTGTTGATTCCACCCATCTTTCCAAGGGGGGCCCCCTCTTAATAGTACAGGTTTCCTATGACTTAATTCCACCAAAAAGAAACGCCGAAAAAGCAGGGGATAACAACTCTCATATGCCATGCATAGATATATCTGAAATGTTCAATGCACACGGTAAATCCGTAAAACACATTATCATCAATCACTAAACCAACACCAGGGGAAATATGCCCTATCAACCGTGCCACTTTTTTGAAGTTTCTGGGCCAAACCATCACCGCCATGCAATTTCGTGGATTCGGGGTGTTTTAACCTTATTGTTAAATTTATTGAGAATTAATAGTTTTGCTCGAGTAGATAAAATCATTCAAAGTTGAACTTTTTGAATTGCATTACAAGTACAATGAAACTGTATCAGTTAGCTACCAGAGCATTCCCCTGAGATTTTGATAAAAATGAGAAGAAGCATCCATCGATCTTGCTTTGGCGAGGCCGGGCCTATCATGTGGAGGTCGAGAGGGGAACAATCGTTGTAGGAGAACTTGCGTACATAGCCTCAATCGAGTTTCCCTTCTTAGCCAGATCAAGCCATTCACATTGCTCGTATAAGAAAACACCCGCCTTTGTTTCACTCCGCCATCTCATATTTTCAGAGAGTTTGTATGTAGCTACTTCCTGGAATACATAGCTACTAGTCCAAGACTACATAGTTCAGATAAAGCTCTATGTGGCTGACTTACTATTATTTGTTACTAGGGGAAATAAGCTAGGGAGACACTTTGTGATGGACTATATATATACCAGCCAAACACTTGGTTAGATCACACGATAGCCATGTGTGTAGTCATGACTCATGAGCATATCATTTCAACTAACCTCTTGCATGATATTTGTTAAGTTGTACTTAAACCATCTGGGGCACATTTTTGTAGTTTCCTCCTCGACACATTTCTATTTGCAGAACTTCGTCAGTAGAATTAGACATGGCAGCAATGATAGGAATCCAGTTATGTACATCATCCATTATTCCTCCTTGGTAATGTTTAGTGTTTGTCAGATCAGGTACGAATAGGCTTCATTCACGTCGGCTTACACCGAACTGGTAGTCATCGTCGAGGTCATCCATGTCAGAATCCATATCATCGAGAATCGACTGCTTCATCTTCTTCCTGGATACCCTCCTGTGCTTTTTGAGTTCAAGGAGAGGCTCTGCTTGCTTCACACCCATGCTACCTGTTTTATACCTGAAGCATTGTTTGCATTGTTAACACACTCCAAAATGTTTAGCATTCATTAAGAGTAGGAGCTTTTACACGCAGGAACTGATCCAAATGATACCAACCTGTCAAATGTGACTCTGTATAAAGTACTCTAGTATATTATTATATGTCTACGCCACTAATAAGTTATAATAGAAAAGGAACATGCATACTCTTATGAACTGGCATGGTACAATTACTTAACCTTTTCCAAAGCATTAAAGTATGGCAGTGGAAATATAGCATGAAATGCAGAAAGTAATTTGTATGGAACCTAAGCAAATTAAGTAACCACATGATTCTGCACCAGAAATTTTAAGAATGATTATTTCCATATATAAATAAAAGTAATTGCACAACCATGGAAAGATCGTTATATGTTAAGACCTACTGCCATAGGGTAGATTTCATTCACCATAATGCATTTCACCTTGTCAAACTATGAAAAAAACTAACCTGTCTTCCGAACATTTGGCTTTATTTTGTTGACAGCTTATAGCTTAAGAGGATATTAGCTGGAAATCTTTTGAAAACAAAAACCCCGGTACTAGAAATAGAGAAGAAAAGGCATATGTATCTGGTGTTTAGTGTGCAGTAGTAATTCTCAACGTTTCAGGCTTACCTGACATGACCTTCTCTTTTAGTTCCAAATGTTCGTAACTGGAAGGATTCTCTGATCTTTATCTCATCAAGCAATTGCAGATAGTATGGATACCTTTCCCAATCACCTTTGACAACACAGCCATGTTCACCAATGTGAACACAGTCATTAAATAAGCACCGCGATGGATCATTTTCATCTAGCATCTTTCTTATCTGGATATAAAAGCAATAACACAATTAGGCAAATACCATAACAAACTAAACTACAACCTAACAAGAGTGAAGTTGCTCATGCACAGAAGCTGGAACTAAATAGAGCATCGAGTGAACGAAACCTCAGGGAAAGTTTCTGCAAGACCCCTTTTGGTCACTTTCATCAGGCTAGGCTGGTTAAATCCAGGAGTATCAGCAAGAAAACCTCCATCAACTATCGGAAGTAATGAAACATGACGTGTGGTATGCTTTCCTTTGCCGCTTTTCTTGGAAACAGTTCCAACACGTTGTTCACCAAACCATTTACTATTCTGGAAAACAATGTGCACAAGCAAGGGACTTCAGTGTCCACACCGAAAAAGATTTCTGCACATGTTAAAGTTTACTGGAACAAGGTTGAGGAACTTCGCAACAATGAGAAAAACAAATAAAAGCATGCCAAGCTATACAATATCTGAGGTACAAAAGGAAAAAGACTACTGCGTCCACATAAAGAAATAGACAACAATGCATACTTTCTGCATGCTTCGTCTCCCATTCTGCAAGCCAAATCAACTTGGTACCACATCAAGAAAAAAATTGCATGTTAGAATTAGTCCTAAATATCATATCAGACACATACACATTAGTTCAGCAAATCTAATCCGAGATATCTCAATATCAAGCAGAGCCAAATTGAGTTTCTTTTTCAGATAAAGATTTCTCCTGATAAGTTGATCCAACCTTAGTAACCAGCTGCATGTTTATGTCCATAACACTGCGTTTGGATGTACGTATTCAGCCTGTGAATTTGGAATTGGTATTACTAGCCTCCAATTCAACTGTTTGGATGTCCTATGTATTCGAAGATGGAAATGAACTTTGATACAGAGCCTGAATCATCTAGCCTGTGTACGCCTCCGACGAATACCGAGCCCGCAACCTCCGATTTGCTCAGAAACGCTCGCTCCCGCAAAACGTACCGGTTCGTCTCAATTGTAAAACAGACGTCGCGATGGAGAGAGAAGCAGGGAGCTCTGCCGCCGCCCTCGGTCCTCACGCACGCGGGCCTCGACGAACCTGGCCGGCCCGCCGAAAGGAGCAGGGAGCTCCGCCGGACTATGAACTAAAGCTGACAGGCAGCTCTGCCGCCGCCCTCACCCCTCACGCACGCGGGCCTCGACGAACCCTGCCAGCCCGTCGCCTGTGGAGGAAAGGAGCATGGAGCTCCGCCGGCCTCCGAACTAAAGCTGGCAGGCAGCTCTTCCGCCGCTCCGTGTCCCAGCCTCCTCCGCATGCGTGCCCACCACGGCGGTAGTTCTTCCCCCACGCGGCTGGAAGCAGTGTCGGCAAGGAGTGGTGAGCAGCGGCAGCAAGCACTGGCGGAAAGGATTGGTGAACAAGAACTGGCAAGCAGCAAAAAGGATTGGCGTGCAGCGCGAGCAAGCGTGGCTGATGGCTGCTCATTCTGGCTCGGTACTCCATTTTTCTCGAATCAATGTGATAAACTGAAGCTTGCCCTTCCAGTTCCTCATCAATCTTCGGTCATACATGAGGTTATTAGAGTGCTGATGTAATTAAGAGATCCTAGATTTTTAGTCTGCATAAAGAGACAACCTGAGGATGATTCTAACTCCGAATCCTTGTTTCGTTGATCTGTTGGGATGTTCGTTAATCTGCTGGGATGATTCCATATTCACAATCTTCATACTTATGTAACCATGCAATTTCTAACCTTGTCATCCAAACATGAATTGGTAATGGAACATCACTGAAATTCCAACATCCAATTTAGTGAACAACCAAACAAATGAATTCGTATTCATGTCCATTTCCATTTCATTGTGGAATTGGTATTCCAACCAATTCAATATAGAGCTCTCCAATACAGACATTCAAACAAAGCGTAAATAAACATTCTGCTAAGGAAAAGGGCTGCTACATTTTAGAGGAAAACTATCAAAACAAGGAACTATGAAATTGTCAGTAGGAAAATAACATTGTCATATTTTTTTTATAAAAGATGAAGTCAAAGAATAAAAGAGAAGGTCAAAGGAAGAAGCCCATTAGGAGATGGCATGAGCGAGCTGGTACATCATGGACCATGCACCTCCCCCTAGTCCACCATAGACTAGTGGATACCTCTTGCCCCTTCTTTTTCATCTACTCAAAGGTACCCTTAGTCTTCTGTCAAGGTGGTCTAGCCTATATAAAGCCACTCCATCTCACTTGAGAGAAGAGTTACAGCTTTGAGTCGCTGACAAGTAGCTTTAGTTGGGAGCTCACAGGTGTTGGAGGATACAATTCTCTCGGATCCATGCGACCCAGGGCATTTGGCAAACTCCGAGTCCCTCACCAAGTCATAGGACGTCTCCTCTCTACGTACGACTAGGCCGTGTTCCACCAGGTCGATGAACCTATTATTAAAAATCGAAGTGTTATGACCGGGCTGCAGTATACGCGGAAGAAGCCCAATAGAGGAACGGTTTAGGAGTTTGAGTCGGTTTAGGAGTTGAATAGCAAAGTCTACTATATAAACACATGTACCCCTTCGTTTTATGACAGGCAATAAACATATTATTTGTTGCCCACTCCTTGAGGAGTCGGTCTGTTAACCCTAGCCGCCGCCGCCTCCCAGCCGCGCGGCCACGGCGCCATGACGCCGTCGTCCGCGCCAACCTCCACGCCAACCTCCTCCCCACCCTTACAACCTTCGAGCAAGACCTGGTAGAGCCCTAGCGTCTACCAATTTGGTATCAGATAGCTCAGGATCGACCATGTCTTCAGGCCTCTCGACCGCCGCGACCGCCGGCACACCGGTGCCCGCCTCGGCCGCGTCGCCGAACACTTCTGGGCTGGGCGCCTCCAACAGCCTGGCGCCAGCCCCTGACTCGGCCGTCGTCCTCTCTCCAGCGGAGCTCACGACGGTTGTCCGTGATCTCACCCTGGCGGTCCAAAGCCTCCAGCAGCTCTTCCTCGCCCCCACCGCGCCGCCGCCGCCGCCAGCCACGACCGTCCCGGCCGTGACCGTCCCATCGACGTTGCCGGTCACGAACCCCCCCCCCCATGGCGTGCCGATCAACCAGCTCCGTTTTCCGTCCTCGCCATCCCCGCTGCCGACCTGGTTCGACTCGCCCGTCTTCACGACTCAGCCCGTGCAGCCGACCGTCATCCAGCAGGCCGCGCCGACCGCGGCCTCCCCCTTCGGCGGCTACACCGGCTATAACGATCCCTGCGCGGGGGGGGGGGGGGGGTCCATGGTGCTGCCTTACTCGGCCCCCGCCACGCTGGCTCGTCCCGAGGGAGCCTACGCCGCCGGGCCGCACGGCCAGCAGCCGCCCCGCTTCACCAAGATGGAGTTCGCCACCTACGACGGCACCGTCGACCCCCTGAATTGGCTCAACCAGTGCGACCAGTTCTTCAGGGGGCAGCGGACTTTGGCGTCCGACCGCACGTGGATCGCCTCCTACCACCTCCGCGGCATCGCTCAGACGTGGTACTACGCCCTCGAACAGGACGAGGGCGGGATGCCCCCGTGGGAGCGCTTCCGCGACCTCTGCCTCCTCCGATTCGAACCCCCAATACGCGGGAGCCGGTTGGCCGAGCTCGGCCGCCTTCACATCCACGGTGCAGGACTTCGCCGACCGCTTCCAGACGTTGGCGTGCCACGCCCTTCGAGTTACGACTCGCCAGCGCGCCGAGCTCTTCATCGGCGGTCTGCCCGACCACATCCGCGTCGACGTGGAGCTGCGTGTAATAGTCCAGTTTTCACAAAAATCAAAAAATTGTTTTCGGTGTGAATTGTTTGATTGTCTGATTTGTTTGCGGTGTTTGCATCCCCAATTTATCGATCGGCGATTATTTTTCCCCCTCTTATCTCGTATCGGACGGAGACCGACCCTTGCCACCCTGACACTCGACATTTGCAACACCGGGTTTCACCCGATCACCATCGCGAGACCGCACGAGACCAGCCGCAGCCAACGGAATGAAAACCCCGTTTAATAATTAAACGGGATATTTTTATAGCGCGCCGGAAAGTGTTTTCGGAACGGTTCCAGCGCGAGGTGAACGCCTCCGGCTCGACGCACTGATCGCGCAGTTCGAAGTTTTACCCGAATCGGAGGTACTGCGGACCCCCGGCGGTCAGAAACGTGAGCACCCCGCGCGCGAGATAAAACCCGGGGATGTTTTTGCAAACTGCCAGCCACCTGGGCTATATAAAGACCACCACACTCCCACCCATTTCTAGGGTTTCCCTAGCCACAAAATTGCAGCCACCCCCCTGATCTATCTCAAATTTGCCCAGTTTGCCCAATTTTTTGCCCAAATTCTACCCCATGCGATCTGGACCGTCGGATCGGGCGATCCAACGGCCCAGATTGCACCCAGGCTCCACCACCTACCTCTCTCCTCTCTCTCCTCACCAACCGAGCTCCACGCCGTGGGCAGCCGCCGTCGCCTCCGGCCTGCACGCCGGCCAGCCGGGCCACCGGCGCCGCCTCGCCCATCCTTCTCCCGCGCCCCTGCTCCTTCCTCCTCCTCCCTTCTTTCCTCCCTCACCTCTTCTTCTCCATGCAGGAGCCGCCTGCGCCATGGATGCCGAGCTCGGCTCGGGATGGATCCGGTGACCTTCAACCCCGCGAGCGCCGTGCCTCCGCCCTTCGCCTCACACCAGTGGCCGCCGCCCTCCCCCTGGATCCGGCGCCGCCCAGCCTGAACCGCGGCCAGCCGCCGGGAACAGTCGCCGCCGGCCGGTCTCGTGCCAGCCGGACGGACGGCCTCGGCCTCCTCGAGCCAGGCAACCGCACGCCCACGTGGGCCACGGCCCAGGCCAGGCCTCCCAGCCCAGGCGCCTCCATCGGCCCAAGTGGCCTCCTCTGGCCAGTGGGCCTTGGCCCATGGGTGAGGCCCCTTTTTTTATTTTTTTCAGTCTCTGTTTTTTTTTCTTGTACTAATTTTTCTGTAAGTCTGGAGGAAAACGGTGTGCTGATTCAATTTCGCGATGCGATTTCCCGTTGATCCGTAGCTCCGATGAACGTGCCCCCAAAACAAAAGTTGCTCAGTTTTGCGTGTACTTTAATTCATCTTTTGTGAGCATTTGCATTTGAGCTCATCTTGATTGTTTAATTGTGTGCTAAAGTGGGCATCAGGCCGTTAAACTGCTAGTTTTTCCTGTTAAGTGCTGCTGTTTATATTTTTGTTGCAACTTTGCATGATGATTGTGACTCATCCATGAGGCCTATTGCATTAATTCTTTCTCCTATGTGTTAAGCATCATGCGTACTTCAATTTCATGCTTTAACTTGCCATGTTTGGGTGCTTTAGCTGTATTAAATCTTGCTCCAAAGTGGTGATCCTGATGTTATTGTGCTGCTGTTGCTGAAACTGTTATTTTGTTGCAACTTCGGTCGACGAGTGTGTCGCGACCGTTTATCGGAATTGAGTGATTCCAATTGCATATTGTTAAGCATGATGTCTACTTTCATTACATGTATTGCATTATCATGATATGCTTGCTGGTCATATAGTTATTTAGCTCCAAAGTTGCTATGCTGCTGTTGTTGACAGCCACCTCTGATTTTCACTAAGTCTGTTACTTTGCAATGCCATGTTGTTTGCTTAATATCTTTTGATCTATGATGTCTTTTTGCATAATTCTTTTTGCCATGCCTTCCCTGTCATGTTTAGTTTAATTTCATATCATTTGTGAGCATGTTTGCATTCATTATGTTGTTTATGCATTGCTCTAAAGTGTGCTTCGTGATGTTGGCAGTTTGTGCCCGTAACTTGTTTTGCTTGTAACTTTTTAACCGTAACTCCGTTTGGAGTGTGCCTTATATGTAACTTGATTAGTTTTTCGTGTACTTTGTGTTTATGCTATTGTTTGCTGTTGTTAACCAACCTAAAATATGGTTTAGGACAGAACAGTACCAAATGTTTTAATCATCGTGCGACACTTAGTGTTATGCCATGTTTAGGTTGTGCCTCACTTAAATTGACTAGCATAGATAGTTTACTTTGTGCTTCACCTCTTGACATGTTTGTGTGCTATGCCATGCTTGCTTGAGTTGCCATGTTAATAACCGTTGGTTGATCACCTGTAGCTAAACAACTTGAACCACCGTAAACGTGCGGTATTCGTCGTGTGTGACCGATACCCCACTTAAACTGTTAGTAACCGTTCTCGACGATAGATCCGTATGCTTCCGCGGGTACCTCTCGGAGACGATGCGAGCTTGCGATCGACTACACCTTCGGAACCCGACTTATCAACAGGCAAGGACTATACATTACTTATGATCCATTCTATTTCAACCAGTGGTTTGTATGCTAGCATAGGTTAGGTTCGATGTTTGATCCTACCACATGTTTACAGCCTCTTTCAAACCGATACAGCCATGTCCCTTCCCAGAAAACCTTGTACTGCTATGTTACTATTGCTCGTTGCTCAGCCCCTGCTTAGTATGCATGCTTAGGATGCTACGATATTACCCTGTTACTCCTTGGTTTGGGATATCACATTATTATATTGTTGTTGATGATATGATTATTATAATGTTGACTATATTCGACGAAGGATGGAAGGTCTAGGCTATCCCGCCCCGACGCTTTGTTCCATTCGAGTCACCTAGGATCCGAGTTCCGGGTATTGGTTTTAAGACTGAGCGTGCCTAACCGCGTGTGGGATTTTATGGGGTCCCCTTTTCTTACCTATCTAGCTTCAAACATTTCTAGTGGTGGCCCGAGCTGATTTACCATTTGAAACCGTGTGTGTGCTGGTCAGCTGCCAGTTGTTTACAAACCAACCCGGACCAGTGAGGACTTAGTTCCCTTGCTGGCCCACCTTGTCCGGCTGAGGACCCGGTGTCCCATGTGTGATTAACCGGCTATCCAAACCTGCGACATACGGTAGAGACCAGATCGAGAGCGCGGCCGGCTCCTGAGATGGATGTCGACTCACCGGGGCCATCCGGATTTGTTCGTTGTTAGCTAGAGGGACCTGTCGTTTCGGATCTCTTGGAACTAAATCATAAAATGGTTGCCTGTGATGGGTAGCAACTGAGAGAGATGGGCGTGCGTGCGGAGCCTCGTAATGGGCAGTTGGTACACCCCTGCAGGGTTAAATCTTTTTGAGAAGCCGTGTCCACGGTTATGGACGACTTGAGACCTACTCCTTGTTCATAGACAACAACAACTGAGATAATTTTAATATAACTTGATCAACGTGTGTGTGTGCCTTGACTGCTTCTTCTTCGTTAGGATGCGAAGAGGAGGACAAGGATATGATAGGTGTTATGTTTGCGTAAGTAGTTGATAGCAAGACTTGTTGGAGGCGATTCCTCATCGAATGCTTGGCTTCTTACCTTACTCTCTAGATCGTTAGCCACTTCACAAATGCTAGTGCGGCAGCAACCTCACCACTTACCCCTTCCTTACCATAAACTACTAGTTGTCCTAGAATGACGAGTGATGAGGTCCTTGCTGGGTCAGATGACCACTACAGTTGGATGCTGAGTACCTCTGTACTCATGATACTACCCTCAAACTCTTTTCAGGGTTCGGATCGACAACAGGTATGGTGATCGACGTTTCACGTGGAGACTCGACGACGACTAGTTAGGCGGATCCCGGCGGAGGGCCTGGACCCGTGTGGTTATGGGATCGTTGATTTTCTTTTGTCACTAGGCATCTGATTGTAGTCTGTACCCAGACATGTATCTTCCGCTGTTGTATTGTATTTAAGGCAGTTGTATGCCGATTGTATGAGATGTTGTATCCTGTATCTGTAATGTTGTAATATCATGTTGGAAATCCGGGGCATATGGCTATGTCATATGTCGCGGTGGGACCGATATGTGCTTCGTCCCCGGATCTGGATGGAAACATCTAGATCTGGAACAGTACCGCATATCGGGCCTTACACTGCGCGACCCACCGGACCTGCAGAAGGCCATGTACTACGTCCGGGCTTACGAGCAGCGCGCCCTCGACCTGCAGCAGGCCTTCCAGGGCCGCGGCGCGCGCCCACCCCCGCGCCCTGCCCCGACGGCTTCCGCCCGCCTCGCCCTGCAGCTGCCCCCGCGGCCACGCCGGCTCCGACGCGGCCCTTCCGCCGCTTGACCACGGCCGAGCAGCTCGAGCGGCGCCGTAAGGGCCTGTGCTTCAACTGCGACGAGCCCTATACGCCGGGTCACGTGTGCGCCCGCCTGTTCTACTTGGAGACCATTGATGACGAGGACGCGGCGGCCCTCCCCGCAGCGAGCGATGCCCCGACACTGCCCGAGGCCGGCGTCACGACCTACGGTCCGGTCGACGCCACCGCTTTCGTCGTCTCTCTCCACACGCTAGCCGGCATCAAGACGGCGCAAACCATGCTGCTTCCGGTCACAATCAATGGGGAGCGTCTCACCGCGCTCGTGGACACAGGCTCGACGCATAATTTCCTGTCCGGGGACGCCATGCGCCGCCTCGCACTGCAGCCGTCGGGAGCCGGGCAGTTCAGCGTCACCGTCGCCAACGGGGACCGCCTCGCTTGCCAGGGCGTGGCTCGACAGGTTCCCATCCTCATCGGCGACGAGCACTTCTCCATCGACTGCGTCGGTATCAACCTGGGCTGCTACGACTTCATCCTCGGCATCGACTTCCTGTCCACCCTCGGGCCCATCCTGTGGGACTTTGACGCGCTGACCCTCATCTTTTGGCGCCCGGACGGCCGCCGCGTTCAGTGGGCAGGCATCGGCAGTACAAGGGCCGCCAATCCTCGGCTCCAGCTGATGGCGGCCACACTCGACGAGGCACAACCCCTCCTGGCCGACCTCCTGCAGCAGCACAGCGACATCTTCGACGAGCCCATGGCCTTCCACCGGCGCGCCCGTGTGACCATCGCATCCACCTCCTGCCCAATACGGTGCCTGTCGCCGTGCGTCGGTACCGCTACCCCCAGCTGCAGAAGGACGAGCTCGAGCGCCAGGTGGCGGTCATGCTCGCACAGGGCATCATCCGGGTTTCGACATCGCCATTCTCCGCACCGGTGCTCTTGGTGCCATGCAATGTTAATGTGCCATTGGACAGCTCAGGCATGAGCCTGACCATACGGCTGGGGCAAAACGCAACAAAAGTACAAACGCATGTGATTAAGTGAAAGTATTGGTTAAACCTTTAGTTATATGAAACTGATGACGATATGCCTGGGGTCAAGTGCAATTTGAAATTATATAACAGTCACCTGCTCAAGAAGTTGGTGTATTGGATCTTCTTCTGACATGTTTTGGTTGCATCTCAAGGCATTAATAAGACTGGACTTCCCAACACCGCTTGGACCAACAACCACAGTTGTCTGTCCTTCTAGCATCTCTTCAAGAGCAGATAATCCAGATCTCTGATCAACACTTAGAAAGAGTGGATCATAACCCCAGCTCTTCAATCTGTCCCTCCAGTACGATATGATCTGCATAAAACCGAGCTGTAAATTATCAGCTCAGCCATACAAATATAAACTGAGGTAAAACCAAGACAAGATGAAACAAATACACTAAATAATGAATAGTGTGCAATTGCACTTTCTAATTTCTCAAAATATCACCTCAGTGAGGAAAACTAAAAGTGTGAATGTATGAAGCCGCCTTTTACAGAAAAATGATGCAGATATATTGGGCATGTATCAAATCCCAGTTTTCACATACTTTATATATTTAATTAAGAGATTAGCGAACTTGAATTTGTGGATTTTACCAACGACAGCACTGAGACTAGTGGCCATATATAATTGGTACTCCCTCTGTTCTGAAATAAGTCTCTCAACTGAGTTGAGACATTTATTTTGGAATGGGGGGAGTATTTATCATCACCACACACACAGCACAGGTGCTGCTTTGTGCACCAAAAGGAGTGTGATCCCAAGCATGTTTACACTGTCTGTCACAACACAATCAAATTAGTTGTGTGATATATGTACCAGAAAACTATGCCGCATTCATGTATTACTATTTATCTGGCTATTGCTCAGGTGATCTCTTAGGCTGAGTTAGGTCTCTGTTGAGTTGCTGTTGCTGCTTCATATCGACAATAAAAGTAAAATGTGCTGCTTCAGAGAAACCAATGAGGCGGTTGCTGAATACGCTGACCTATTTGGTTGTGCACAAGGCCATTTCCCGGTTATATTTTTAGCAATTTCGACTCATTATCGACATCTCATTAATGCAGAGTGGAGACATGTAGAAGTGCTTAAAGAAACGGTTGAGCAGTTAGAAAGGCTAGTTGCTCTCTGTTGGAGGATGACTGGTCTTTCATCAATTTTGTCCTTACAAATATGGTTCTCTACATGCTCTCTTTTTTTCAACTCCAAAAAGGGGTCTGGCAAAGGCTAGATTATTTCAGATCTAGATTCTTTTGGGGAGATAGTGAAAAGAAAAGGTATAGGCTAACTAATTGGAGCATGGTTTGTAGCTAGGCATTCATGACCTCTAGGTCAAGAATGATGCCTTACTTGGTAAATGGGTGATTCACACTTTTGGGTAGTCTGATGACATTTGGCAAACTGTTGCACGATAAGTGTCTAGACCAAAAGTTGTGTCTCGGGCATATTGGAAACCTGGTGATTCACACTTTGGGGTAGTCTGATAACGGCAAAAAAAACATCTTTTCCGCTTTGGATCTTTTAGGATAAAGGACAACTCAGAGATACATTTTTGGGAGGACAAGTGGCTAGGAACTGCATTTTACGCGGTGTAACACCCTCAGATCCAGTACAGTAATCACTACAGTGATTCCACTGTTTAAGGCTCATTACTGTTGATGATCAAGCCATGATCACCTTGATCATGGCTTTGTCAGATTCTCACCCTGATAAAATTTTCAAATTATAAATTCTCTCCAAGAATTGTGGAGGCCAGTCAATCAACATGATCATGGTTAAACCAAGTCACCCTTAGTCATTAGAATAATCACAAGTCTATGATGGTTGTGAAACCAATGTTGTGGGGTTATCAAAATTGTTTTGAAAATTTAAATGAAAATGGAAACCTTAGTTAAACCAAAGTTAATGAAACATATTAAATAAAATGCCTAGCAATCTTAAGCCATGATAATATAGCAATGGTTGTTTTATTAAAATGGTATAATATTATGAAATAAAAAAATAAATGTTTGGGAATTATTAAATGGCTATGGTAAATTTAATAAACAAGTAGGAATTTTAAATGCACTAAAAATTGTGAAACCAATTTTATTAAATGCCTAAAAATCAGTAGGTCTTATAAATATTGGAATATGAATTTATTAAGTTATTTAAATAATGCAATTAAGTGATAACAGTAGCAAAACAATGCCAAAAAGCATTTTAAAATAAATAACAATATTTAAATGATTTTTATTAATGCCCAAACTTTTTGTGGCACTTAACTATGATGCAACCATAATTTTGGAACAAATTTTATGTTGTAGAAAAATATAAAAGACATTAAACTAATTACAAACAGAACTAACAGAAAAGAAAAGCAAATAACGAAAAAAAATAGAAAACCCCCTAAGCCTCGCCCCAGGCGAGGCCCATCCGGCCCAAAACACGTCCCCCTACCTGCTCCCATCACCATCCACACCTGCCCCGTCGCCGTGGCGCCACCGCCGTGGCTGGGACGCCTGCCGGCCGCCCCCACCTCCACTGTGGCCGGGGAGGCGATAAGGTTGACCCCAGCCACCCCCTGGACAGCCTCCCCAGCCATTCCTCCTCCTCCTCACCTCGCTCACCTCGGGGGAAAGTTACCCGAGCGCCGCCGTCGCCATTACCGTGGCCACACGCGGCCAACGTGCTCGCGACACCTCGCCGTTGTGTCGTGGAGCCCCGCCGTCGTCGCCTTCATCAACCTGCAGGAGGAATCGATGTCGAAGCCCCTACACCGTGCGCATCGTCTACGTCTTCTACCTTGGACCGGCCGGCGAACTCCTTCGATTCCGGCTGCAACGCTTCTTCCCCGAGCAGCCTGCCTTCCCCTACGCCCCTCTGGTGAGGTTTTGCACCACCACCAACCGCCCCTTTGTTCCCCATACGCCGTAGCAGTCACCACCGTGGTCGCCGCGGACTCGCCGCCGTGGAAGCGCTGGCCGCCGTGACCTAGCGCACGCGTTTGGCGCGCTTGGCGTGCCAACTTGCTTCGCGTGCTCGCAGTAGACTAGCACACTAGCCCCCGCTCGTGGAACCCCCCGGAACGACGTCATCGTCTTCACCCCGTTCTGCCGGCCGCCAAACTTCGTCGCCGGTCCTGATTCCGGCGACCCCACGACCCTACACCACCACCGGTGGACATGGCTCAGCCCCAGGAACACGTAGGAGGAAACCTCGCCGCAAATGGTGGCCGGAATCGAGCACAGGCTCAACTCCGGCGAGCTCTGCCTCGCCGGCCACCACCCGGTCACTGACTGGTGGGCCCCCTCGGTCAGACCCCCTGTTAGTGGCTAAATAGCCACTGACCAGTGGCCCCCACACCCTGCTAATCCTCCTGTCAGAGAGATAAAAGAAAACTGTTAAATTAGCATAACTGTTAGACTTACATGTGGGTCCCACTGCTTTTTGAATTAATTAAAATGAGTTAAATGCCTCTGTGTATGACATGTGGGCCCTCTGATAATTTTGATTTAAATAAAATGAGTTAAATGCCTCTGTGTATGACATGTGGGTCCACCCTGTCAGCACTATTGTGGATAAGGTTTTGGATAAGGTTGGATTTTATTAATAAAAAAAAATCAGAAAATCCTTTTTAAATGATTTAAAACTTTGAAATTCAATAACTTTTAAACCGTAACTCGGATTCAAAAACTTTATACATGAAAATTGATCAGAAAAATATAACGAATACGGATACGCTATCTGTATGTCTACCACCCCCTCTAACACAACGAACATCGAACCGTCCCCCTCCGGACCGTCTACCACCCCCTCTAACACAACGAACATCGAACCGTCCCCCTCCGGACCGTCTGTCGGATAAATTGTCCGGTACTGCTAAAGTACCCGGATGAATTTATTTCGAACACGAAAGTTGTTCGGAATAGATCAACTAACCCGGATACACCACCCACACGTGTGTCGGATGTCCACGACACCTCCGGCATGATATCTCCCCCCTCCGGACACCTTGTCCGATAATCACCCGGAGCCGGTAGTTCATCCTCAGATGAATTTTCGTTCCGAGCAATGTGCATTGCACTGCGTTAGAACCCCGTTTACAATTCATCTGTTATGTCTTGCATTTGTATTGCTATTATTGTTGTGTATTTATTGTTTCTTCCCCCCCTTAATCTCCGGTAGACCCCGCTGCTGCCGTCGACTACATCGATGCCGAGTACGACTACTTCGTCGACGACCCTACCCCTGCCGTCGAGCTTGCAGGCAAGCAGAGCCATTCTCTTCCCCAGATATCGCTTATCTTTCCGTACATTTCTTGCACTAGGCATTGTTACTGCTGCTGCTACGTTGCTTACCTATTCAATTGCATAGCCTGTCACTGTAGCCCCTTGATGTATCTTCTTTTAATCCTATGTTGCCTATTATTACTTATGCATTATTCAGCAGTGAGCCCTGCGCATTGTTAGCTAGGATTAGATAGAGGGTCGTGATCACTCAGGGGAGTGAACGCGGGAACATATATTACAACTGCAACAGGTACGTATCAATGCAGACGCCCTAGGGAACCTACAATGGCGAGACTCTGCCGAGTCGCTTCGAGTTTGACTTACGAGTGGAATGGACTCGTATTTCACCCTCGTCGGCTCAGTAGCGTAGCATCATCGGGATGATACGAGGTTTACTTCTTTAGTTCATTCCGCTGATGTCTCAGTCGAGCCAGCTCAAGTGTACCATCGAGGGTGATTCCTCCTGGTTTCACTTAATGGTAGGGACTCGAACCAACTGGTGTCCTTAAAGGTAAGAAGTCGGGCGACCCAACGGTGCCCGCGAGTGGTATTGTGACGGGACGACAGGGAGGGTACGACCAGTGTACCGGTGTGCTTGGCCCCTGATCGTTGGCCGCGAGAGTTACCAAACTACGAAAGTCGAGCTCCTCCAGGAGCACACGCGAGACAAGGTAAGGAGACGGTTCACCTTGTTGGTAACCGCAGTGACTTGGTGGGACGACGGGGCAGGCACCGATGTACTGGTGGTCCTGGCTGCTGTCGTTGTCCGCGGGTCGGTTAAGTCGAGGCAACGATAACAGTTGTCACGCAAGTTAATTAAAATGCTAATTGGTTCAGTGAATGTCTTGAGTTGGCTATATGCCATGTACGCACTACCTATCCGTGGGAATTACGAGTTTATGGGCTCCTCTGCTTCGTAGTGTCGTCCGAGGACTCTTCAGACGTCAGCAGTACCGCGGGCTGATTGCCGGGAAGTGCGTTGTCTTCTTGGCTCGAGCTGTGTTGTTTTTGTTACGGCTTCCCGGCCACCCACGCACCGTGCAGGAGTACGTCAGGGTTGGGGTCCAAGGCCCTGAGTACTTAGGATTTAGACCGATGGATGGCCTCTCTGTTGAGTTTGAAAGATGGGCTATGAAGTGTCGGATAGCCTCGGTGGAGCGTTCCCTAACAAGGTTCCCGCCACCCTGGAGATCCGTGCGTGTAGCGTAACACAAGTGCACCCCTGCAGGGAAGATTAATCTATTCGAATAGCCGTGTCCACGGTAACAGGACGCTTTATGCTGAAGCTGGATCTTACCACTAGAAACTATTATTATTAAACTGTATGGTTCCGGTTTTCTTCCTCGCGGGGATGTCGAGGAGGTGAACTCGGAGGCATTGCTAATTATTACAACTTATTATTATACAATGCTGCAGCAACTTCTGCTGCATTGTTACTTTATGCTTTATATAAACTGTTGGCTGATTCTTACCTCATGCTGCAAGACATCGTCGGAAGTTGCTAGTCTTCGTTAGGCCTAGCTTCTTACCCTTGCTCTGGATTTCTGTCTTTCAGTCCACTATATACAGCCTCTTTTTCCCGTTGATACAATGCATAATGCTTAGTAGCGGACGTAAGACTCGCGGGTATACTAGATACTCACCTGCTTTATTTTCCCCCTTTATTGTTTTGCCTGACCGGCCGCTGCAGTCGACGTTGGAGCCCAGGAGCAGGAGATCCCCGATGCCGACCACCGCAACATGAAGATTCCCGATGCCTTCTACGACGTCGAGTTCCCCGTTGACCAGGAGTAGCTTGGAGGTTCCCAGGCAGGAGGCCTCGCCTTTTCGATCTGTTGATTTTTGTGCTAGCCTTCTTAAGGCAACCTTGTATCTTCGTGTCTGTACTCAGATACTATTTCTTCCGCTAACTTTGTGCTCTCGAGCTGTTGTATTCGAGCCCTCGTGGCCCCTGGCTTGTATTAAACAGCTTGTATTATTTTATTTGTAGAGTTGTGTTGTGATATCTCACCGTGAGTCCCTAATCTCGATCGTGTACCTTGCGTGTATGATTACTGTACACGGCTTGATTTTGGGGGCGTCACACGCGGTAAGAATGATACTCTTCGCATGTGCTCAATTCATCCCTGCTGAATATATCATTCAGGAGGGAATGGATTGGCCCCCGTCTTATGTCATGGCAAAATCTTCTCTCCCAATTGGACAAGGGTGGGATGTGCTTCGCTGGAACCTCACCCTCACTACATTTGGGTCCTTCAAAGGGGAGTTGTGTTAACCAAAGACAACCTCACTCGTCACAACTGGCAAAGAAGAAAGAAGTGTAGTTTCTCTACTCACGACGAGAAAATCAAACATATATCTTTTCATTGCAAGTTTGCGCATTCTGCATGGTCAATCGTCTGAAAAGCGTCCAATTTCTATCCGCCCACAAGTGTTCCCAATATTTATGGTCATTGGTTGGATGGAATTCCAAATAGGTTTAGAACACTAATAAGGATGGGAGCGTCTACCTTATTATGGCCACTTTGGGTATGTAGAAATGATATTGTTTTAATGGCAAGAACTATACTCATTTGCGGGTTATTTTTCGATGTATACACTGGCTTCGTACGTGGTCTATGCTACATCGGACGGGGAACCTACTGTTCAACGCAGTGTGTATGTGCAGTTGGAGCGGGTGGCCAAGAAGGTTTTTACCCAACATGGGTGACAGCATAATCCCTGGATCGGTCCACCACCTCCTTCGACATAGGCATAGTGTCGGTCCTATATGACTTACTGTTGCTGAAATATCAGTTTTTTTATCTTTTTTTTTTGTGAGACGTTTGGTGTTTGGTTGTCTGCGTCTTAGCTATGCAGAGCCTGGGTGTTGCTCATCATGTTTTGTATCCATTTGATGCAGCATTTTGAGTCAATAAAAGTGCACTTTATCGGGGAAAAAAGGTCTTCACCATTAAGACTGATATTTTGATTCTATTAAGACATCAAGCACATGAGCTCTGTTAAGATGCAAGATTTTTATTTGGCTCGTCCTTCCGGAAAGATACTGGACAGCTAATCGCATTGTCCAACAACAATCTCTCTATTTTGTGTGATCGCAGAGGAAAAGGCTGATCATCACCTAGTTGGTTGCAGCATCACCAGCATCCTGTGGAGTATGGTCCTGAACTGGAGCAACCTTATTTGTTCGCAGCCACACATTTAAGCTTGCCTAGATGTTTGGTGGTCCGACTCCAGAAACAAACTACTCCTAATAAGGCCAAGAGGAAGGCATTCGACAGTTTGGTTGTACTAGTCCTCTGCTGGACGATCTGAAAAGTGGTTGTACTAGTCCTCTGCTGGACGGTCTGAAAAGGGAGAACAACTGAACCTTCAGAAATGCAACAAACTTCATCCATGATCTCTTCTGGAATACCCTTGCAGAATTAAGATCTTAAGAGTTCGCCTAGCGCATAGGAGCTTAGCCATAGTTCTGGCCTAGATCGTCCAGATCATAGTCTTTAGCTTTTCCAAGCCGTTATTTCTTTCCTGGGCTTGGTGGTCTTTGTGGTTTGATCATTATATATGTTGCACCCTTTCGTTTTATTTTCTCTTCTTCCTTATGTATACACATGCAGTTCTACATTACACTCGGAAAAAATGAATAAGGGTAAAACCCCTTAGTTCATATATGTTCTGTTCCCTCCAAATTCTTGCTCTGTTTCAAAGGGTGATAGAGAAATAGTGTTGAGCAGAATATGTCTGTCTTACAAGCAACTGAACTATTTTCATGTGAAGCAAGAGCACAAGATAGATAGCAGCACCTCGTATGTAGTGTCGAATTTTGACCATAAAATTAACTACTAATAAAATAGGAGTTTTATGTCATAAAAAACATAAGATGAGAATCCTCTTTCGAATAGAAATGTAATGGTATACTTTTGTACTATATAAATAATACAGTATATTGTTGGTTATATAGATGGTCAAAGTTTCACCCATTATACGAGGGGTCCAAATAAACCGGACAGAGGAAGTAGAAAAAAGTGAATGAACTCACTACACATTTGGCACTCGTTTATACGTCTCCTCTATGTATCTAATTGCCATCACTCCTTCGAGGCTTCGACTTGGAATAAAGTGTGAGTAACTGAGGATACAGTACACCAAAGTGCACTGAAGGTTGTCTGAGTGAAGTGTAATTTTGCGCCCAGTGAGCCATTGATCGAATCAATGAAGCGCTACTATGTGAAGCCTAACTATTATAGATAATCTAAAGAACTTTTACTCTTTATCAATCTAGATGAAAGCGATTATAATAATGAAAATAATAATGATGTGTTTTCTTGGTAAGTTAATGGCTCCGACCGAGTATACCTGGTCGTCCACGAGCTCGACCTTGTTGAAGGCAAGCAAAAAGCGTATCCCTGTGGACTCGGCCTCGACGAGGAACCTGGTGAGCGTGGCGGGCTCAGGCTGCGGCTGGTCCAGCGAGAAGAGCACAACGAGCTTGTCGACATTGGCGAGCGGCGGATCGGCCACCTCGCTCCGGCGCTCAAAGACGTCCTCGATCATCCCGCGGCGGTCGGCCCAGTCGACGGTCCCGACGAGCACCCTGTCCCCGACGAGGACGCGGCGGCGGATCTTCTTGAGAAGCGCGCGGACGACGCAGAGAAGGTCTGTCCCTTGGTGCTGCTGGAACCCCGGGGCGGTGGAGCTGACGATGACGCGCATGAAATTGGCCTGGGAAGCCGCGACGAGGCCCGTGGCCTGGTTCGGGAGGAGCGCATCGGGGGGCGGCGGGGGGAGGGAGGCGGCCGCCTCCGCGGGGAAGAGGCGCGGGTGGCGGGAGGCACGGTGAAGGAGGCGGAGGCTGTACGGAAGCGGGAGGCGGAGGTGGGGGTGGGGCAGCGTGGCCGTAGACGGGGGTGGGAGGAGCGGCATTGGCATTTCGGTGGAGCAAAACTGGATAGCGGGCTAGAGAGAGATGACGTCTGTTTGTTTGGTTAGAGCAGACTTTCTTTTTCCAATAAAAAAAACATTTTATAGGTGAAAGTTTGATCAAAAAGCTGCTTCAGCAGATTCTTTAAGTAAAAATTTAATCTCTACCTATAATCTTTGGACCATTGGCGGGAGCCATCAGATAGATTTGTTTCATTACCATCGGTCCCGTTGACTCGCTCCCTCATCATGGTGTTATCGTGCTTCGTTGTTTATCGACGTCACGCTATAGCGCGTCTCGCCTAGCGTTAAAGTTCCGCCGTGTTATCGTCGCGCCTCATCGAAGCTCAACTATTAAGTGGCCTATTTATCAGGTTAAATATGGGTAGAGATTTATAAAGAAACGGTTCATTTCTAATTACCTATAAAATTATTAGTAAAGCATCTATACGTGAATTTTAGAAAAAGTTTATAGATTCTCTAATGAAAATGCTCGGATCTCTTTTCTTAACATGTGTTAGATAAAAAGGTTTTTCACCACCTTTTCTTATGTTGTTGCCTCTCGATGTACAATCCGTAAGTGCGTAGCGGGATATCGTATGACAGCCCAAGTGTAATACCCTTGTCATCATCATCATCTTTTTTTCTTTCATCACCTATGTGAAAGCTTCCACTATGATGTGATGATATCTATTTCGTGCGATGAAAAAATACTGGAAATATTTATGTGGCCTTCCTCCTATTTCTTTTACGCTTTGTTTGGATGTTTGTATTGAGAGCCTCTGAATTGCATTGGATCCAATACCAATTCAGACATATTTTGGAAATATGCTATAATACCAATTCTCTTGTTTGGTTGTACATGAAATTGCTAGTTAGGATTCAACAAAGAAGCAATACCGAATTCATATTTGGATGTTGTGTTGTTGAATTGGAGGGGGTGGGCCAGATGGGGAGATGAACATCAGGCAGAGGAGCACGGGATCCACTGGAGCGATTGTGCTCTTCTTATTGTGGGTGGCGGCCAGCTTTGCCGGCGTCCAAGGCCCCTCCTGCTGACATTCGTCGACGCTCGCCGCCCACGGCTCAGGCTCGTCTCGGACCTACCACTTCACCCCTCATGACCATTGCTCGCCTGGGGCATGTCCTCGTCTGTCGTTCGTCGCTAACCCGTCCCTCCTGCTCACCTTCACCGAGCTCGCCGCTCGCCGTTCTTGACCATTGCCGCTAGCACTCCATCGCTCACATCTGCAACATCGCATTCTCCCCCAATGGATCTCTCTTCTTGGCCTATGAGATTGTCATGGCGCGGCACCGCTCTCCGGATTTGAGTGTGTGGCTCTACCTCGCCGATGTTCGTCAGCATCCAGCAGCCCTCACGCAGCGTCATTCCAGGGCGTTTGATTTGGAGATGCAGGGGGCGGCAATGGGCGATGGCGAGCCGGAGAGAAGGGACGGCGGTCTTCGTCTTCCTTTTTTTAGTGTGAGTGAATCGGTACATTTCGCGGAACGCGTGAATTCAGAGCAAACAGAGCGCCGGAGCTCAGTATTGCGGAGAGAAGCGTACAAGCCTACGGAAATCAGGTTCGGTATTGAGTCTGTTCCACGCGTTAATACAAAGACCATCCAAAGAGTTGAATTGTAGCTTTTTGAATACCAATTCCCAATTCGGAAGGTGAATACGAGTACATCCTAACGCAGTGTTATTGTTTTTCATTTTATTCTAGTGGCACCTTTGGAATTTTCCCAACGTTGTGCTTTCATTGCCTAAGCAAACTCCTTAGCACTTTCGGTTCTCATCACAATGCCAAGCTTATGCCAAAAGCTCACATTTTCTATTATCAAGATTTAATGAGGTTATAGTTCAAATGCATTTGAATTAATTCAAATGTGTTCGGATTTAGTTTATCCAAATTGTCTCAGGCCAATTTTCTAAAATCAAATTTAATCCACGGACTCCATAACATAGTTTTGTTCTATTTATCATCAAGTAGTCTATTTCTTGTATCCCCTTTTTCTTTTATATCTTTACTTAAAAGAAAAGGAAAAGAAAGTGTAGAGAACCCCAATTAGGCCTTACATGATTCCCTTCGACTCAGTCCGTCTTGAAGCAGTAAGGAGTGGAAGGCGGTCGTCAGATTCAAAGGGACAACTAGGGTTAGTCGGCCTGTGATGGCCGCATGCCCCCCACTATTTAGGTCGTCCAGGAGAAAGGGAGGAGCCAACGACGTCATTGCCTTGGATGGCCTTTGACCCTCTAATCATCCTCGGCCTCCCTATAAAGCTCACGTACCCCCTACAACCCCTAGGAACCCTTCACCTACCCCTTTCTTCTCCTTCGCGTCGCCAGCGAGCTTTTGGCTCATCCATGGCGATGGGGCGAGGGGAGTCGAGCCTCGATTCACCATCGTCTTCCTCGTCTGCAACCTCAAGCACGTTCGCCTTAGCCGTCTACGTCCTTCTGCGCGTCTCCTTCCTCTACTTAGTTAGAACTCACCGGAATTCTTCCACAGCTCCTACAGGCAATCACCTTCTTCTCCAATGCACACCTCCTCCTTGTCACTAAGCTCGTTTCCGAACTAGGTGAGTAATTGTGCTCCTTCCCCTCCTTTTAATCGTTCTAGGCATAGGTTAGCCCACTCCTTTGTTCGTTGTCGTTCACCGTAGAGAGAAGGAAAGGCTCGCCTTTAGGCCTCGGCCGGGTCTAGTTCCTCGTGTGAGTGTGCGTTTTGAGTAGATGGGGTAGTCTCGCTCCGTCGACCATCCTTCAGTACATCAGGATGACCTGAAATTGCCGCAATAGATGATGAAGTCGATGGGGTGGGATGGTGGGTTGTTGTAGAGCCATCCCACGGAGTCGACGATGAAGTTTAAGTCGTCGAAAGTGACAAAGGGAGCATCCCTTAGAGCATCTCTAGCCGTTCGGCCCTCCAAGCCGTTTTTGGTGCTATTTTAGCGATGCTTGGGGGGCGCTCGGGCGGCGAAAGTGGCTTGGGGCCACTGCCTCCCCAGCCGCGGCCACAAGGTCGGCCCCAAACAAACGGCAAATTTCGAAAACATGTCTTCCCGCTTCAAAAAATTGCAAGGTTCGGCGATCAAAGATGCCACAGGCGGCGTGATCTACGCGGGGAACAAAAAGTGGGCCGATAGGTGCCTCAAAGGGGGCCGTCGAGGTCGTTGGCAGACGCCAGTGGCTCACCGAGTTCTTCGTCCGGCGTGTCTGGAGTGGACGGCGTGCTCCTGGGCGTGGACGGTGCCGCAGTCGACGTAGGCGAGGTAGTGGACGGCGCGGACGGCGTGGTCCCAGGCGGCGCCATTTGAGCCAAGATCTTGGCGCGTTCGGAGACAAACCACTCCCTGACCGGCGCGTCCATCGCCGCCAGGTCCATCGTCGCCATCGTTGCCAGAAATGTGAGGTCGGTGTTCCTCTTCTTTGCGGTGGCGCT
Source organism: Bromus sterilis (assembly GCA_950022295.1). Classification (NCBI taxonomy): domain Eukaryota; kingdom Viridiplantae; phylum Streptophyta; class Magnoliopsida; order Poales; family Poaceae; genus Bromus; species Bromus sterilis. The sequence continues at coordinate 146,886,692 of OX465596.1, read as the reverse complement.
CGTCCTGAGGAGGTCGAGCTTGGCGTCTTGCTTCATCAGCAAATCAGACCACCTCGCATGGGTCTTCTCCTCCCTGATTGCGGCGTTGCTTGCGACGTCGGCGATGCACTTTTCGATGGGCCGACTGCAACCGCTTGGTGATACGTCCCAAATGTATCTATAATTTCTGCTTGCTCCGAGGCGCCCTGGTGGCGCGCCCTAGGGGGTGGCCGCGCCAGGTGTCCGCCTAGGCACCTGGTGCCCCCCTGGCTCCCCCCTTCGCCTATATATATTCTCCGTGGCGGTATTCTTCCGAATACAAAACCCTTTTTCGCGATCTCGCCTCTGTTCCGCCGCCGCCGCGCTTCCAAGATCGGGAGCACCAGCTGACCTCTTCCCGGCACCCTGCTAGAGGGAGGATTGACCTCCGGGGGCTCCTCCTCCACCATGAACGCTTCCCGGATGATCCGTAAGTAGTCTACCTTGGACCATGGGTCCATGATCAATAGCTATGTGATGTTCTCCTCCCCTCTTTGTTTTTTATGGATTAGACCTTGTGAGCTGCCCTACATGATCAAGGCACATATGTAATTCTTTCTGATGTTGCTATGCTGAGTTTGCTGGGATCTGATTGATTATGAGACTATGTTTAGTTTGTGATAGAGTAATATATTTCGTTCTTATCTTTTATATGTTTGTTCTCGAGTAATTCTTGGACGTTCTTCGTTGTTTTTTATTGCTTTGGCCAAGTAGTAGGTAGTGAATCCAAGAGGGAATGTTATGCTCGATTGTGGGTTCATGCCCCCTGATGACTAGCTTGAGTGACAGAAACATGAGTCTAGGGGATGTGTTGTTTCCACAAGGGGGAAAACAACGGTGCTTTTAACCGTGGTTGCAAGGATTGTTTACTTTACGCAAAGTTATTTTAATGCAGTTGTCTGTTGCTTTGGGTTTACACTTTGGGTGGGGCTCGCAACTTAATACTAGCGAGATGTTCTAGATAGATATCTCAAGGTGTATGATTAGTAGTAGATGCATTTGGATTCCGGTCTACTTATTTTGGCGTACCGCCCATGCTTTTGAGCCTCTTCCTTTCTTTGTAGCATAGTTAGCATTGCGGTGCGTTTTTAATCCTGTCAATTGCCCAGCTGTGATTTTTTTACCTCGCATAGCAGTCTTATCGTCTTTTGGGAGAGACATCACTAGTGAACATCACGGGACCCCGGTCAATATTCTCATCACTGTTTACACGCTCAATTTATTTCCCGCTTTTACTTTCCAGTTGCAATCATTATTATCCTTTATCCCTTGCGTTTGATCCTTTGTAAAAAAAGACCGGGGAGATTGGCAACCTCTCTGAACTTCGTTGGGAGAAAAGTTATTTGTTTTGTGTGCAGGTCCACGTCAACCAGTAAATTTCTAGTGCTGTTGTCACCTACTTGTTGCTTTCAGAGTCCTACGGGAGACAAACCCTATCCTCTACATAGGGGAAATTTGCTGCTATCCTACATCTCACCTTCCACTTTGGGTAACCAACGAAGGGCGAGAATCCATTATCATCTCTCGCACATCAAACAAATTTCTGGCGTTGTTGCCGAGGATTCCGAGGTGCAACAAAAGATTGGCCCCGACAACTCCCTAGCCAAAAGAAAATTTCTGGAGCCGTTGCCGTGGACTCCAATGGACAAGATAGGGGAGTTGCACACTATCTTTTACCTTTGCTTTTTAGTCTTGTTAGTTTATCTTTCAGTTTTTATCTTAGTGTCCTTTATCAAAAACCACAAAAAAATTATTTACATTGTTTTTAGTAGTCCTTCTTGTTTAGTTGATCATGTTAGGACTTGGTGCTTGAGGAAATCGGACGTTCTAGATTTCCATCAAAGGGATGGAGAGAATATGAAGAAGGCATGGGATGGAATTTCTGAAGCACATAAAATAATTATGCCTTGGATACATATAAAATTGTGCTTAGAAATTTTTACCATGGTCTTTTTAAGTGGTGTAAACACTGTCTTGATATTACGGCTGAAGGAGACTTTTTAGAGTGTGATGAAGCTAGAGCTCTTGATATTTTGTATGGTCTATCTAGTTATTTTGTTTATGATCGTAGTTTTGATACTTTTATAGATAGACTTGCCACTATTGAAAAGAGGATGGATGCTCTAGACTTGAGAAAAGTAGAGGAACTTAAGTCCAACAAGAAAGAAATGTTGGAGATAGATGACGATTGGGAGCCTTTTGTTAGGATTAGCATCTCTAACCAAGACTTCCTTGCTTGTTGTGATATTGGATCCATGGTTTCTACAATGCCAAAAAATAGTTTATGATTCTTTGAAACTAAATATGGATAATTTGTCATCTTATCATGAACATGCTAATGGAGATATTCCAGAGATTAAAGGAAAGGTGAAAGAAGTCCAAGTTACATTCCTTAAAAGGGTTGCAACGATGGATTTCTTCATCATGGAGCCAAACCAAAGTAACATCGTGCTTGGAAGGGACTTCCTCCGAGCTATGAAAGGCTTCTTTGATATTGGTAACGGGAACATACACTTATGTGGTAAGGCTAAAGGTAAGTACCTTTTCCCTAATAAAAAGAAGAACGAACTTATTGAAAATCAATTCGAAGGTTTTTATGACTCCGATGATCTCGGGGACCTTTGATTCTTCTTTTTGCTTTATGCCTAGCTTAAGGGCGTAAAAGAAAGCGCTTTTTGGGAGGCAACCCAAGATGTTTTTATTTCTGTTTTTAGTGGTCTTGATGATTGTTACTACTGTAGCAACATCATTGTATCTTTATTTTTAAGCTATGTGCCAAGTTTAGCCTCCAATTGCAAGAAAGTTCAAAAGTTGTGACATGCTTTCCCGAAAACAGATTCTGACCTTGGACGGAAAAATTATCCTAAAATCACCATATAATAATTTTGATCTGAATTGTTTTGAAAGCGTGCTCCATACAATTGACTTTCGACCATCTGTTCTGAGTTCTTTGATTTAAGTTGCAGAAGTACCCCAAAAAAATTATTTACTACCTGCTGTTCTGTTTTTCACAGATTCTGCCACGTTTTGCCTTTCCTTACTTTTGCAAACCTTAAGCTTGCTTTTTCTTTGCAAAAACTTTTTGGAAATCTTGAGAAAAAGTAGCTCTTTAAGAATATATTTATTTCCAGTGGAGAAAAATATTTTATTAAGAGGACTAACCTCTCTAATCAGCTTATGATGAGTTATGTATAAAGGGAGTTTTCAAATGTGCGAGGGAAGATGATTAAAGAAGATCCAGAAGTGTCAAGCGCTCAAACTTGGGGATGCCCCCATGCATCCCCAATAAATATTCAAGAAGACTCAAGCGTCTAAGCTTGGGGATGCTCCCGTGCATCCCCTTCTCCATCAACAATCATCAGTTCGCCCTCCGTCTCACTATATTTTTATCACTTCATGCGTTATGTGCTATGCTTGGAGCGTCTCGCTCTTAGGTTTCCTTTTTAGTTTTCTTTAGCTTTTCTTGCTGTTCATAACAAGTTAGAACCCGGCTTACTTTGTGTGGGAGATAAACACGCTCCACTTCAATCTAGAACACATCATAGGATTTTCATGCTTATCTTTCTTCTGTTGTGTGTTTCTTTATCTTTTCGTAGCTGCTGCCATGTTTAGTCTTAGTTTTCATGTTTATCTTTTTCAAGAGATTTAACTTTTGTTTAGTTTGTTGATGGAACTCTCTTTATTCTTCATGTTTATCTTGTTAAGAGAGTTGGTTGTTGCACTGAGTTGTGTCTTGTCTTGAAGTAGGTAATTGAGGTTTCTATTCAATTGTAGTAGTAACTTGCAATAATTTTGAGGTATTGTTGTGAGTAATGTTTGAACTTTTTGTGTCAAGAGATCTAGCCTATTAGTGATAGGTGTCGTATTTTGGACAATCCGTGCTTATTTTAAAAACCTACAAAAACTAGTTGAGAACTCTAGCTACTAGATGGATCACTAATCTTTGGAGGGATCGGATATTAGAGTACACTCACATACCATGAGTCGAGGATGCGCAAGGATAACCAAACCCTCATACACTCCTCCTCGGGGTACTTGTCTCTTTGTGAACCTCCTTATTTGATTGAGAGTTACCGATAATAAATGCATGAGTTCTTCGGACTAATGTAAGTATTGAAAGTTGACACTTCCACCTCCTCGTATTTGCTAGCCTCTTCGGTACCATGCATTTCCCTCTTCTCACTCAGAGAGTTGGCTTCCACCTCGCCGGTGCATCCAAACCTTTGGCATGATACGCTCTGTCATCATAAACCTCCCTATATCTTTCCTCAAAACAGCCATGATACCTACCTATCAAGGCATTTCCATAGCCTTTCCGAGATATATTGCCATGCAACATCCACCTTTTTATGACTTGATCTTCATGTCATACATGTTCCTGCTACACTAGCAGAGGCATACATTTGCATACATCATGATAGCTACATCTTCTTTATGTTGAGTACCTTGTAAAGTGTGAAGATCTTCTATACATTCTTGTAAAATAGAGTGTTGCCCTTAAGTGAGGAAAATATCCCAAAGAGGACAAAATTAAAAGATCCCAAAGAGGATAAATGAGAGTTAAATAGAAAGAGCCATTGAGGCCACCAAAAAATACAAAAAAAGAGAAAAAAGAAATAAAAAGAGAGAAAGGGGAAACACTATTATTCGTTCTGAAAGATCCACACTCGTACTCCCTCTATACCTTGTGCTCCATATGGATGATCATTTATGCATATAGCTATGTGGGGACCTTCACACTATAGAACTTGGCTTACATATTCCAAGGATGAGCCTCCTCAAACGAGTTGTAACACCCCGGGTGTCACACTACAATAATCACTTTGGATTAACGTCAAGTCATCTTGATTAGCCATGTCATAATCACCTTTGACCATGGCCTATCCAGATTCAACCCGAATAAAAATTTCCAAAACAATGTGGAAATAAAACATTGCCCAAAAATTGTGCAAACAAATTTGTTAAATGCACAAAAATTGGTAGACCAAGATACCATGGCGATGGATATTTATAGTGGCATATAAATATTTAAACAATTCAAACAGTAACCAAACCGTCCCTTTTAATCGTTGCATGTTCAAAAGAAATACTAAATAAATTTATTTAATTCCCAAACTTTTTGTGGCACTGTTATAAAGTGCAACACTAATATAGGAACAACTTTCACACCTAGCAAAAATAAATTGATAACTAAATAAATAAAACAGTAGCAAAGTAGCTCCATTTAATCATTAAATAATTATGTAAAATACAAATGATTTTATAAAAGGGAAAAACTTTATGTAGCTGCCTATTGAGGTGCAACATTAATTATGGTACAACCACATTTTTATAAAATGAAATTGTAGAGCATTAAAATATAAGCAGAAAACAAAAACAAAAAAAGGGAAAAGAAAAGCAATAAAAAGAAAAAGCCTATCCTACGCCCTGGCCGAAAGCCCCCACCCCGGCCCATTCTCTCTCCTTCCTCCTCCCACATTCCCCCGTCCCCTCCCCACCTACTCCTCGTCGCCGTGGCACGCTCACCGTGGCCAGGCCGCGGCTGGCCCCCTCCTCCCCTGTGCCCACGCCTTGACGATAAGGCCGCAACCCCGCACCCCCACTGGAAACCCTAACCCTAGCCCTCTCCTTTCTCCTCCCCTCTGCGCTATTTTCTTCTCCTATGTGCCACCCGAGCACGCGCTCGCCATGGACCTTGTCGCCGCCATCGAGCCTACGTGCGGCCACCATCCACCACAGCTCCAGCCACCGTGTCCTCGGAGTTCGCAGACATCGACTACCTCATCCTACGCGCAGATCTGGGCCGGGACTCCACACGAGCGACGTATTCGCCTTAGTCTTCATACTCGGGCCGCCGGACTTGCCGAACGGATTCGTCGCCGCCACCGCGTGCACCACCTCCCCGAGCATGCTGCCACCCCCGCAACTCGTTGTGAGCATCCCCACCTCGCTCCTCTTCTGTTTCGCCGCTGTAGGCCGCGGTGGCCGTCGCCTCGTGACCGGCTTCCATGGCTGGACCGCTGGAGCGTGCGCTCGCCGCGCCTCTGCGTGCGCACGGCCGCGTATCGACCACCCCTTGTCGCGCTCTGGCCGCGCCCTCCTGCGTGCGCACGCCCACACGAGGCCACACCTCGCCCACCTCACCATGGCTCCCCTTTCCGCCGTGCACCTCTCGCCGGCGTGCACTGGTGGTTAGGCAGTGGACTAATCCCACTGCCGTGTGGGGCCCCCACGCCCCTAATTAACATGCTTACTAAATAAACTAAAACTGTTAGTAATTGTCTATTACATGTGGGCCATATGCCCCTTAACTATTAACAGGTTTAAATGAAATGCAATTAACCTCCCCCATGTTAAGTTAAAATAACTGTTGGAATAACCATGTCCCACTTACAGAATCTAATTAATCTGGAGTGAATGACATGTAGGCCCCCTTGTCAATTTAATATTAAATGAGTTAGTTTAAGTAAATTAACTAATATGTTAGTATGACATGTGGGCCCTGGCTCTATTTAAATTTAACAAAATGAATTATTAATACTGTGAGGCTGACAGGTGGGTTCCCTCTGTCGGTTGACCATTCAACTACACTGTTCTGGATAATGTTTGGATTTAAAAATAAAAGAAATCCAGAAATTGATTTAAATTGAATAAAACTTTAAAAATCAAATATCTTTTAAACCGCAACTCTGATGAAAATAATTTATACATCAAACTTAATCAAAAAAATATAACAAATATGGATACACTGCCCGTATACCCACTGTCGTGGTAATACTAAAGGCATACCCCTAGGCGAGGGAAACCCAGGGGCATCCTTAAGCCTTGGATTTCCCCAAAGCACACCCAGCAAAATAAGACCAACAAAAAACACGAAGCTTTGTCAATCTCCGAGTAACATGTTACTCGGAGACCAGGAGCCGCTTCCGAATACACAGCTACTCGGAAGTCCAGCAAGATCCGAGTATACCGATACTCGGAAGCAATCGGCGAGGGCCCCCCCCTACTCAGAGGATGGGAAACACTACGGACAGGAGGCATTTAATGCTGCGGGTGTTTCTCCTCCTTTATTAGTAGTAATGGGCAGACCGTTTTGTATTTAAGTACGTATTTAATCTTGTAATTAAGACCCATTTAAGCCAATGCATTAAGGAGGCAGGGGCGCACTCCATATAAGCCCCCTTCCCCCTTCGGCAGGGACACGCGCAACACTTCTCATTCTCAGTTTTTCTGAAGAAAGAACACCCTAGTAAGCCTGGGACAGGACTAAGGTTTTTATCTCTACGGAGAGGCCTAACCTGTATAACCCCCCCTTGCGTCAACCATCTCTGCGTACAGATTCATTTAGCTCCTTTCATACCCCTATATCTACTGTCAGGTTTCCATCCATGAAAGTTGGCGCCCACCGTGGGGCTGAGTTGATCAGCAATCGTAGAGATGGCGTTTTTCTCATCCTCTTCGTCGATTCGAGGCTCCTTGCTCATCGTCGGAGAGGTTTTCCATTTCGGATCGTTAACTTTCATAGCTGATGATTCGGCCTGGTTGGCGGATTCTCCGCTCCAGGCACAATTGCTGCCCTCAAGAGGCAGCGTCCACTTCCGAGCTGACGAGTCGGGGGCCCTGCGCCTCCAGCTGTCGGCCCATCGTCAAGCACCCGCGCTGTTATCTGTCCGCCACAAGAAGAAGCGTTTGGGCCGCCCGCGCGCTCACCATCGCAAAAAATTGGTCAAGGTCCAGCAGGTGGCAGTCATCGACTCGGTGGAGTCAGCCCACAAGGCCCTGGACGAACTGATCGCAAGAGAAGGCTCCACAGCATCTCTCTTGCCTCTGTTCGACTTGGTTGAAGAAGAAGGCATGCCAGCATCTGACCCCGAGTCAGGCGCCGAGCAAGAAGGCAGCAGTGACGCCCCAGTCGCGGTTGCAGAAGTGTGCATGGCTGAGACTCCGCCCTCTCAGCCATCGCCAGCCCGGGGCACTCACGCTCGAGATGAAGCGAACAACCCATCCAGGGCTGGCACTCGGGAGCCGACCCGACGTGTTTCCGCTTTCCGAAGGTTGGAGCTCGGAGAGTCAAGTCGGCAACCCCGCCCCCTTACCCGGGAAGAGCGGGAAGAAGAAGAAGCGGTCGAGCGACTGCTAAACACCCCCATTGACACAAGCACTCCAGAAGGGCGAGGCCTGGAGGCAGCCAGATTAACTAATTTGGCTGAGTGAGAGCGGCTGGCCGAGCTAGAAAATACTCTCGAGCGTCAAGCTCGGGAGGTAGCTCGGCTCAGACAAAATAGAACGAGTCGTCAACTGCGGGGCCCAGGTCGAGAACCTTTCCGAGCTATGGGTACCCCAGTAGAAAATCTCATAGCGGCAACTCAGATCGCAAATTCTCTGCAGCCCAGTGGATCGGAGGCAGAAGATATTCAGCACCTGGCGTTTTTGTTACAAACCGCAGTCGATCAAAACGCTGCTGTCAGTCAATCACAGCAGCGGATCCATTCCCAAGTTCCCCCTGCAAGGACGTCACTGTCAGTACACACGCCCTATGGGGAAGCGCAGAGGAACAAGAACAATTTGCCTCGGCGCAGAGATGAACCCCGCGGAGATCATCGCCAAGAGCAGTATCGGCATGAAGATCTCAGGAGGACAGAAGCCCGTGGGACGGGTCGGCCCGCACCGCGGAGAGAGGAGTTCCCTCGGCACCGGGACGACCGTTATTTTGATGTTGAAGACGACGCCTGAATCCATCTTGTACAGAGCCGAGTCGACCGCGCCAGAACTCATCGTCAGGATCAGGCTCGGCCCTCAATGGCCACAGGGCCGGTTTGTTTCAATGAAAGGATTCGATCTACCCCTATTCCGCCTCACTTCAGGATAGCTCAAGGGGTGGATAAGTACCGAGGTGATGCTAAACCCCAGACATGGATGGATGATTACAGAATAGCCGTGCAAATCGGAGGGGGTGGTGACGAGATAGCCATGATGCACCTGCCGTTGATGTTAGAGGACTCAGCTCGGGCGTGGCTGAATCAGCTCCCCCCGAGTAGCATCTGGGTTTGGGAAGACCTCGAGAGAGTGTTCATCAAGAATTTTGAGGGGACCTACAAGAGTCCTGGAGGCCTGACCGAGCTACAATTATGCGTCCAGGGCAACACCGAGACTACTCGGGACTACATCCAGAGATGGATCACACTCCACAACTCGGTGGAAGGCGTCTCCGAGTTCCAGGCCATTCACGCCTTCAAACAAGGGGTCAAGTACAAAGAGTTAAGTCTTAAGTTGGCAAGATCACCGCACATCACCTCACTCGGAAAGCTGATGGAGATAGCGAACAAATATGCCAACGGTGAAGAGGAGATTCGGCAGAAGAACCAGCAGCACAGAGGAGGTGGCAACTCGGCACCGAACCCGAAGCAGAAGACCGCAAACAACAACAAGCGAAAGGTGGAAGACGCCCCGACGGACGCAGAACTGGTGTCCGCAGCAAACGCTTCGGGCCTTCATGGCAAGGGGCAGGCACGGAAGGAGTGGAAACCGCGGCAGAAAAAGCCGTCCAATGATGATGAAGTTCTGGATCAGCCTTGTCCTCTACACACCACTCGTGATGCCGAGGGAAAACTGGTTATTCCAAAGCATACAGCTCGGCAATGCCGCCTGATCAAGAGAGCAGCGCAAAACGCAAGGTCAGGCCCTCAGCAGGATAAGGAGACCCGGAAAAAGAAAGCGCCCAGCCCAGAACTGGACAGCGAAGGCTTCCCAAGAGAAGACGGAGTGCTGGTCATCTTGGCATGACGAGAGTCGAAGAGGGTAGAAAAGATAAGATTCAGAGAAGTCAACTCGGCAGCTCCGGCAGTTCCGAGTTACATGAAGTGGGCCGACGTCCCAATCACTTTTGATCAGTCAGATCACCCTCCTCACATTCCTCACCCGGGAAGGCACGCCCTGATTGTGGATCCTTTGGTGGAAACAGGGAATGGTAACTTCAGGGTCAGAAATGTCTTGATGGATGGCGGCAGCGGAATTAACATCTTATATGCAAGCACTCTGAAGAGCATGAACATTCCGATGTCCAAGCTCCGCAAAAGCTATCTGGAATTTCATGGGATAATCCCGGGGAAAAAGGCGTATTCACTCGGAATGATCTCCCTAAATGTGGTCTTCGGTACTCCGAGTAACTTCCGGAAAGAGAAGATCACCTTTGAAGTGGTGGACTTCCCGAGTGCGTACCATGCTTTACTCGGAAGGCCGGCATATGCAAAATTTATGGCCATCCTCTGTTATGTCTATCTGAAACTCAAGATGCCCGGCCCGCACGGCGTGATCACTGTCTCAGGAGACTACAAGCAAGCTGAAGAACTGCTACAGAAGGGTTCCCTGATAGCTGATCAACAAATGGCTGAGGTCGAGCTGGCCGAGTACAAAGAAGCCGCCGACTCGTCCGAGTTGCTGCAGCCAAAGAAGACATCTTCATTCGAGTCGGCCGGAGAGACCAAGAGGGTACAGATACACCCCACAGATGAAGACAAATACACCAACATTGCCACCGATCTGGATCCCCAATAGGAACTCGAGCTCGTCAACTTCCTCCGTGAGAATTGGGACATCTTTGCATGGAAGCCCGCCGATATGCCTGGAGTCCCAAGGGAGTTGGCCGAGCACAAGTTGCACGTAGATCCAAAAGCAAGACCGGTAAAAGAGTCCCTCCGACGGTTTTCCTCCGAGAAAAGGAAGGCCATCGGGCAGGAGATAGCTAGACTATTAGCCGCCGGATTCATTAGGGAAATCTTCCACTCCGAGTGGTTAGCAAATCCTGTAATGGTTCCGAAGAAAGATAAATCTTGGAGAACTTGTGTTGATTTCCGTCATATCAATAAAGTTTGTCCAAAAGACCATTTCCCTATTCCTCGCATTGACCAGATTGTGGACTCCACATCAGGCTGCGAGAGATTATGTTTCCTCGATGCATACTCGGGTTATCACCAAATCTGACTATACGAACGAGACGAGCTTAAAACAGCATTCATAACCCCATTCAGATGTTTTTGTTTTATCACGATGCCATTCGGACTAAGAAACGCAGGCGCCACGTACCGGCACATGATGCAGAATTGCCTGATCTGGCAGATCGACAGAAATGTGGAGGTCTATGTGGATGACATCGTGGTCAAGTCGGCTAAAGGAAGTAGTTTACTAGCCGACTTAGCTGAAACTTTTCAGAGCCTCCGAGCCTCCAGCATCAGGCTCAATCCTGCAAAATGCATTTTTGGTGTGCCAGCGGGAAAGCTACTCGGATTCATGGTCTCCGAGCGCGGGATAGAAGCCAACCCGGAAAAAATCGCGGCAATTCAGAACATGAAGCCTCCCAAGCAGCTCTGAGACGTCCAAAAGTTGACAGGTTGCCTCGCGGCACTCAGTCGGTTCATCTCCAGATTGGGAGAGAAAGCCTTACCTCTCTACCAACTGATGAAAAAATCGCCGAATTTCGTCTGGATGGAGGAGGCTCAAATGGCGTTTGAAGAACTCAAAAAGCAACTGTCAACTCGGCCAGTCCTGGCAGCGCCCCTAGAAAAAGAGCCGATGTTGTTATACATTGCAACCACAAGCCGAGTTGTCAGCGTAGCCATAGTGGTGGAAAGGGAAGAAGAAGGAAAGTCACAGAAGGTACAAAGACCGATGTACTACATCTGCGAAGTCCTCACCCCATCCAAGCAAAGATACCCCCACTACCAGAAGCTAGCAATGGGAATTTATCTGGCATCTCAGAAGCTCGCACATTACTTCCAGGATCATTCCATCACAGTAGTTTCTGAAGCTCCCCTGGCAGAAATTATGAATAACAAATACTCAACAGGAAGAATAGCAAAATGGAGTCTGGACCTACTGCCCTTTGACCTCAGTTACCAAGCCAAAAAAGCAATCAAGTCACAAGCACTGGTGGACTTCTTGGCCGAGTGGATTGAGGTCCAGCATCCCCCACAGCCAACGCCAGAGCATTGGACGATGTTATTTGATGGATCCAAGATGATACAGGGCGCAGGGGCAGGGGTGGTACTAGTCTCACCAAGAAAGGATGAAATGAGATACGTCCTCCAGATTCATTTCCCAGCAACAAACAACGAAGCCGAGTATGAAGCTCTCCTATACGGTATGCGAATGGCCATTTCACTCGGAGTCAGGAGACTTATGATATTCGGAGATTCAGACCTGGTAATCAACCAAGTAATGAAAGAGTGGGACATCAGAAGTCCAGCAATGACAACCTACTGCGTAGCAGTGAGAAAATTGGAGAAAAAATTTGATGGCCTTGAGCTCCATCACATTCCAAGGGCTAAGAATCAGGCAACAGATGACCTAGCCAAATTGGGTTCCACTCGGGGTCAGATCCCGCCAGGGATTTATTTGGAGCATTTGCATTCCCCAACAGTCAAGGAGGACCCTTTCCTAGAAGCCGATCCAGATATGTTGCCTGACAAGAACATCCCCAACAAAGAGGATATACCCGCAGTAGTGGATCTGGTTTTTGATGTGGAGGTTATTCCCCCCGAGTGGACACTTCCAATCCTTGCTTATCTGCAAAAACAGGAGTTACCTGATGACGAGATAGAATCCAAACAGATCGTCCGCAAATCCAAGTCCTACTTGGTGATTAATGGGGAGCTGTACAGGAATAGCATCACTCATGTCCCCCAGCGATGCATCTCCGAGGAAGAAGGCCGCTGCATACTACAAGAAATCCACTCGGGAGATTGTGGCCATCATGCCTCAAGTCAGACGATGGTGGAAAAAGCTTTCCGAGCCGGTTTCTTCTGGCCCAACGCCCTCAGCGATGGTCGGCACATCGTGGACCACTGCGAAGGCTGCCAGTTTTATGCCAACCAGCCCCGCAAACCAGTTTCCGAGCTGAAGACAATCCCCCTAGCCTGGCCATTTGTAGTATGGGGATTAGATATGATCGGACCACTCCGAACGGGCAAGCACGGCTTCACCCACATTTTCGTCGCCGTAGACAAGTTTAAAAAATGGATAGAAGCAAAACCTATCAAGACCCAGGACTCCGCCACAGCAGTAAGCTTTATGCAAGGCATCATACATCGGTTTGGTGTCCCGCATGACATCATTACTGATAATGGATCGAACTTCAACTCGGCTGAATTCAAGAATTTCTGTTGGTCCAATGGCATTCAGGTAAACTTCGCCTCAGTCGCACACCCACAGTCCAACGGCCAAGTCGAACGAGCCAACGGACTAATACTCAAAGGAATCAAGCCTCGGTTACTTCAGGAACTAAAGGAAGCAGCGGGTGCCTAGGTTGATGAACTCCCTTCAGTCTTGTGGGGATTGCGTACAACTCCCAATCGCTCAACTCGGTCAACCCCCTTCTTCCTCGTCTATGGTTCAGAAGCAGTCCTTCCGAGTGACCTCAAGCACAATGCCCCCCGTATAAGCCAGTACACAGAAGCCGAAGCTGAAGAAGCACACCAAGACGGTGTTGATCTCTTGGAAGAAGAACGAAATTTAGCTCTCACCCGCTGGACGTTCTATCAGCAAGACCTTCGCCGATACCACGACCGACACGTCCGAGCTCGCTCCTTCCAAGAGGGTGACATGGTACTTCGCATCAAGCAAACTTCTGATCACAAACTAGCTCCCCCATGGGAAGGTCCATTTATCATCTCCAGAGTACTGCACAATGGGGCCTATCACCTGTACGATGTAACTAATAAGATAGAAGAGCCTCATGCATGGAACGCCCAGTTACTGCGCCGCTTCTATGCATGAGCACGCTTGTAAGATCTGAATAAATATTACTTCGTACGCATAGTGCGTCTTGTTCAATTTGTTTTCATAACTCCCTATCAGGTTTTCCGTCCGAGCTGCGAGCAGCTCGGACGAGAACTTAGAAAACTTATGTTGAGTGCTCACCAATGCCCCACAGGCTTGGGGAAGCACAACATCATCTACATTGAAGATCTTGTCTACAAGATCATCAATAGAAAAAATTTCTAAGTACTTTCAAGTCTCAATAGACTTGGGGGTTGCTTAAAGCTATAAAAACAGGTTTTTCTCCGAGCTGTGCGCAGCTCGGACGAAAACTATCAATCAGGTTTTCCATTCGAACCGCGATCAGCTCGGACGAGAACTTAGAAAACTTATGTTAAGGGCTCACCAACGCCCCAAAGGCTTGGGGAAGCACAACATCATCTGCATTGAGGACCTTGTATACAAGATATTCAATAGAAATTTTTTCTAAGTACTTTCAAGTCTCAGGAGACTTGGGGGCTGCTTAAAGTTGTAAAAACAAGCTTTTCTCCGAGATGTGCGCAGCTCGGACGAAAACTATCAATCGGGTTTTCCATCCGAACTGCGATCAGCTCGGACGAGAACTTAGAAAACTTATGTTAAGTGCTCACCAATGCCCCAAAGGCTTGGGGGAAGCACAACATTATCTGCATTGAGGACCTTGTATACAAGATCTTCAATAGAAAAAAATTCTAAGTACTTTCAAGTCTCAGGAGACTTGGGGCCTGCTTAAAGTTGTAAAAACAGGCTTTTCTCTGAGCTGTGTGCAGCTCAGACGAAAACTATCAATCAGGTTTTCCATCCGAACTGCGATCAGCTCGGACGAGAACTTAGAAAACTTATGTTAAGTGCTCACCAATGCCCCAAAGGCTTGGGGAAGCACAACATCATCTGCATTGAGGACCTTGTATACAAGATCTTCAATAGAAATTTTTTCTAAGTACTTTCAAGTCTCAGGAGACTTGGGGGCTGCTTAAAGTTGTAAAAACAGGCTTTTCTCCGAGATGTGCGCAGCTCGGACGAAAACTATCAATCAGGTTTTCCATCCGAACTGCGATCAGCTCGGACGAGAACTTAGAAAACTTACTATAAGTGCTCACCAACGCCCCACAGGCTTGGGGAAGCACAACATCATCTGCATTGAGGATCTTGTCTACAAGATCATCAATAGAAAAAAATTCTAAGTACCTTCAAGTCTAAGTAGACTTGGGGGTTGCTTAAAGCGATAAAAACAGGTTCTCTTCCGAACTATGCGCAGCCCGAGTGAAAACTTAGAAAAAGAAAAGCAAGCATCGGAAGAAATATTCGTTTCTCACTAAGAAACAGAATACGAGTTCATCAACCAAACGAAGGAGTGTCATGACACAACCACACAGTGCAACTTATTACAGATCCACTCGGCATCCCGAGGCAAATATCAAACCAGTGTTTTTTACTATGCTTCCCTCATTCCTCGCCCGCCTCGTCCGACTCACTGGTCACGCCAGTCGACTCAACAAAGAAGTCCAGATCTGGCATCAGGGCAATTCGGCTAGCAGTTTCAGCATAGCGCGGCAGGAAGGAGGTGCAGCTCTGACCTTCTTTCGGATCTCCACCACCAAACCGCTCAAGATTATGGACCCGCTCCGGGAAATGCGCCTTGGTCAATGCCAGTGCGTAATTCGCACCGCTCCGTGCCGCTGAGCGTTTCCAGCGGGCCAGCTGATGGGGAGCCTCCTGGAGGACGGGTACAACAGTGTCCAATTTCACTCTGCTTCCCTCATCAGGTGATAGCTTGCTCTTCAAGGCCAGGGTGGCACCCATAAATTCTTCAGCAAATTTCCTCGCTTTAGCGCACCTCATGGTCAGCAGTCCCCGAGCCAGAGCAAATTCTGTGGTCACTGGCGTATAGTTGTCTCTCTTCATGATTTCCGCAAAGTCGGCCATGCGCGCTTGCTCGGCATCTGGATCTGTCCCATATGCTGCACCAAGGGAGAAGATGAGTACACAATCTAAGACTGGGAAACAGGTCCCTATCACAACTCGGACGGCAAAAAACTCACCAGACAAGGTCTCACTAAAAACGGCGAACCGCCCAGCGCAATACTCTTCAGCTGCCTTCACCGCCTTCCGAGTGGTTTCCAAGTCGGCTTGATGTTTCTTCTTATCTTCGGCGCGCAGCTCAGATAGTTTTTCAAAGTCAGACTCCAGCTTTGAGATGCAAGCTTCATTCTCCTTCACTGCCTGTTTGTAATAATGAAGACTGGTCTCCAAAGCTTTGTGAGCCTTGGCTCGTTTCTCAACCTGGTCCATTTCCTTCTTCATCTTAGCAACAAAATCATCGTTCTCCTTGACTGTCGCATCAAAGGCCTTCTTCGCCGCCTCTGCAAGCACAACGTCAAACGGAAAAATAAGAAGATGAACAATGGCAGCTTAGAAACCCAAGAGCTTTTACCATTGTCCTCAACATGATGTTTCTTCAGTTTGTTGTGCTCCTCAAGCAGCGCTTCATACGCACTCTGAGCAGCAGTTTTCTCCTCCTGCAACTTCACGAAGGCCGACCCAAGCCTGCATGCCTCCTATGAAGACAAGAGGAATGCCATATTCAAATAAAACCTCCTATCAAAAGACTCCGAATAACTTCGCGAAGTTACTCGGAGCCTTGGGGGCTACACCCAGTGGGTGCACTAAGAAGTGCTCCCACTGGAAGTTAACTGACATAAAACCTCCTATCAAAAGACTCCGAATAACTTCGCGAAGTTACTCGGAGCCTTGGGGGCTACACCCAGTGGGTGCACTAAGAATTGCTCCCACTGGAAGTTCACTAAAATAAAAACCTCCTATCAAAAGACTCCGAATAACTTCACAAAGTTACTCGGAGCCTTGGGGGCTACACCCAGTGGGTAAGAAAACTTACGTAAGTACTTACGTGCATGTTGGACTTCACCAACTCAGCCTCAGATGCTAGCTCCCGCAGCCGCAGCTCAAACTGAGTCGCCTTCACCCAGGACTCCTTCAACCCACCAATAATAGCACTCTCCACTGGGGCTCCGACTGGAATGGCCCCCGAGCTAGCAGGCTCACCCCCTCGAGCAGCTGCCGGAGCGACAGGGGTCTCCTTAACAGCCTCCCCAGCTGGAGCATCAGGTGCAGCAGCTCGGGAACCAGACCCAGAGGATACTGTCCCCTCAGGAGGAGTGACCCCAGCAGCGGCGGACTCGGTAGCAATCCGAGCTGGATCAGCAGTAGGGTCAACATCCATGCCTGCAGCAGAAACAACAAACAATTAAAAGCGAAAATATGACAGTGGTAAACGTCTCAACAAAAACAACGAAGAACTCCCACCAACAGCTGCAGTATCTTCTGGAATAGTGTCCATTCCAGGAAAGCCAGTCACCTCGCAAGTGCTAACATCCTCCATAGTTTTGACCTCGGGATCCTCGATCCCAGGCAATGTCTCAGAACCACTCGGTCGAATACTTCAAAATGAAACAGCTAAGAATGGGCGTGAGAAACCAATAGAGCCTTAAAGCATATGAAAACCAACAACATTACTTGTGAACGGTCTTCAAGCTACGCCTCGGGGGAGCAACCCTGGCCGAACCAGATCCAGCCCCTTGGCCTTCTCAACGGCAGCACCCCCCTGAGGGATTAGCCTCTCGGCCCCCAAGAATGACAAGTTTTTTCTTCTTCATGGGCGCAACCTTCCCAGAGCTGAGGCCCAAGGGAGGAAGCTTCCCGCTGTCCTCTTCGCCACTCGGAGTATGAGCCCTTTTACGGGTCCGAGTAAGCCCCTCCCGCGCCGACTCGCTGTCCTGGTTGTTCTTCGAGCGTTGCTCGGACGCTGCCTGAACCCGAGCCACCTCGGACTCCAGCTCCTCCCCTGCCTCAACTCCGACCCCCGCACCAGCAGTACTATCTTCATCCTCCTCGGCAGGATGCTGCGGAGCCAGAGGAATAGGGCAACGGAATTGGGTAAATCCTAGCAATGAATAAAGAGGTCCGAGTTAGAGCCAACAAATGAAGCACATTCAAGATACGTATGGCACGAGTCAGCATACCAAGGTGGGAGGATTTTCGATGCTGATGGGTCTCACTCGGCCAGTCGTCTAAAGACCCTGAGTCACGCTCGTTATTATCTTCATTTGAAGTTCAAACTCGTCCAGGGGCATCTCAGTGTTGCTATAGAGGGTGTCATCCTACAACCCGGAATACGTCCACATCCCCCGAGTCCTGGCCTGGAGTGGCTGAATCCTCCGAATCACAAAGGTGGCTATCAGATCCATGGCGTCTAGACCATTCTTCTTCAGCCGGATGACCTCACGCATCAAGGGGAGTACCTGCTCCTTATCGACATTGGTGAGTCGGGGGTTCCAGCCCTGAGAAGAAGTCAGCCTAACGTCCGAGTAAGGAGGCAAGGTCCGCACCCCCGGCCCCTCGGCCACCTTGCAGTAGAACCAACTATTTTTCCAGTTCTTAACAGAATCAGGCACGCAAGAGGCGAAATACTGCACCCCTGCTTCTTAGCCAAGAACAGGCCGCCGCACAGGTGATTGAACTCCACGCCGCCACCCTCCCCAGACTTCTTCGCCTTCTGAGGCTTGATAGCGTATATACTACGAAAAAGATGCCAATGGGGCTCTATGCCTAAGAATCCCTCATAGAGGGTGAAAAAGCTAGAAAGAAGGGTAACAGCGTTGGGAACAATGTGATGAAGTTGAGCACCCGTGAAAGCCAAAAAATCTAAAAAGAAGGGATGTGGGGGAAGAGAAAATCCACGGTCCACATGCGAAAGTAAAAGAACTCTCTCACCGTCTCGTGGAGCAGGTTCGTCTTCCCCAGCCGAGGCAAGACGACAACCCTCGCGGGGAACCAGACCGGCGTCCTGGTACCCCAGCAGCATGTCCTCCGTCACGATCGACGGAAGGCACTCCCCCGCAGACATTGTCGCGACAGCGGCGGAAGGGCAACGCGAGTGCCGGCCTCCCAGGGCGGAACTCGAGCAGCCGACGGAGATGTCCTGGCAGCGAGATTGAACAGGCAAGGAAGAGGCGAAGCGAGAGAGAGAAGCGGGAACGGCTGTGCAGGGGGAAATGAGCGGATCTGCTCCAAGCCGAAAGGAAGGGGTGCTTTTATAGCTCAAGTGGCGCCTGCCATGCGTCAGATCCGCACCCCACTATTGGGCTTGCCGGTTCCTCTCCCCATAAAACCGCTCCACTTCCCCATAATCCCTCCCACTTCCCCACAGGCAGTTAATTATTACCCTATAAAACCGCCACGGTAATCGAGGAGACAGGCCCAAACAGTGCGCACACTCATCTGGGCAAGAAGATTCTCTGACAAGGCAAAATCCTTTGTTAAAGATCAAATCTGACTTCGACCCGAAGCTCGGAACCACCCCAACTACTCGAAAGACGCGAAGCACAACGCACACCGATCGAACTTTCCGAGTACGCCATCACTCGGAAGAAATTGAAAAGCTCCCGCAGCGTCCGAGTAAGTTTCCACTCGGAAGCACCACGAAAAGAACCACTCAAAGGTTCCCCGCGAAACGAAAAATCTCGCACCCGGTTACTCGGGTAAAAATTCGAGTAACTAGCTCGCTGGTGGCCCATCTCGGACGTAGAATGCCAGGCCACCAGTAAGACCCGGCGCAGGGGGTAAAGAATCAATGTCCCACGTGGCATGGCCTAGGACTCGTCACGATGTCCTAGGGCATTGAACTTTACAAATTTGGTTCATATGGAGTTTAAGGCCTTTTACTCCGAGACACGCCTTCCGAGGCCTCAGTCCACCTCTTCCGAGAGACGTTTGAGTGTCGCCAAATTTTTCCGCTAACCTGCCCAACTCGCACTCGAGGGAAAAGTTCGAACATCAATAAATCCCTTTCGGTCCTCTTACTGAGTTCAATCTTCACATACCTCAGAAAGACTAACAAACATCAGTCACCTCACTTACGAGCACCTGAAAGCGCTTGGGGGCTACTGTCGTGGTAATACTAAAGGCATACCCCTAGGCGAGGGAAACCCAGGGGTATCCTTAAGCCCTGGATTTCCCCAAAGCACACCCAGCAAAATAAGTCCAACAAAAAACACGAAGCTTTGTCAATATCCGAGTAACATGTTACTCGGAGACCAGGAGCCGCTTCCGAATACGCAGCTACTCGGAAGTCCAGCAAGATCCGAGTAGACCGATACTCGGAAGCAATCGGCGAGCCCCCCCTACTTAGAGGATGGGAAACACAACGAACAAGAGGCATTTAATGCTGCGGGCGTTTCTCCTCCTTTATTAGTAGTAATGGGCAGACCGTTTTGTATTTAAGTACGTATTTAATCTTGTAATTAAGACCCATTTAAGCCAAGGCATTAAGGAGGCAGGGGGACACTCCATATAATCCCCCCTCCCCCTTCGGCAGGGACACGCGCAACAGTTCTCATTCTCAGTTTTTCTGAAGAAAGAACACCCCAGTAAGCCTGGGACAGGACTAAGGTTTTTATCTCTACGGAGAGGCCTAACCTGTATAACCCCCCCTTGCGTCAACCATCTCTGCGTACAGATTCATTTAGCGCCTTTCATACCCCTATATCTATTGTCAGGTTTCCATCCACGACACCCACCGCACCCCTCTAACATACCAAACACGGAACATTCCCCCTCCGGTTGCACTGTCCGGTAATCACCCGAAGCCGGTAAAACTTTTCAGATGAAAATGTTCTGAATACGAAAGTTGTTCAGAATGGATCAACGATCACGGATACACTATCCACATGTTAGTAAGATGTCTCTAACACTGTAGACATGGAACCTTCTCCCTCCGGATCATCTGTCCGGTAATCAACCGGTACTGATGAATCATCCTCGGATAATTTCACGCTCCGAGCAAAGCACCTTGCACTGCGATAGAACACCGTTAACCATGCTTCTGCCATGTCTTTTATTTGTGTTGTTATTATTGTTGTGTGTTTATTGTTTCTCCCCCCTTATTCTCCGGTAGACCTCGACACTGCCGTCGACGACCCCGTTGCCGAGTACGACTACTATGTCGATGACCGTACCCCTACCATCGAGCTTCCAGGGAAGAAGAGCCATTTTCCTCCCCCAGATATCACCTATCTTTTCCGTACATTTCTTGCACTAGGCATGGTTACTGATGCTGCTACGTTACAATCCTATTCAATTGCATAGCCTGTTTTTGTTGCCCCTTGATGTACCTTCCTTTATCCTATGCTGCCTTATAAATATATATATAATATTCAGCAGTAAACCCTGCGCATTGTTAGCTAGGTTTAGAATAGCGGGCCGTGATCACTCTGGTGAGTGAACGCGGATTAAAAAATATTATAACTGCAACAGGTACGGATCAATGCAGACGCCCTAGGGAACCTAAAACGGCGAGACTCTGCCGAGTCGCTTCGAGTTCGACTTACGAGTGGAATGGACTCGTATTTCACTCTCGTTGGCTCAGTAGCGTAGCATCACTGGGATGATACGAGGTTTACCTCTTTAGTTCATTCCGTTGATGTCTCTGTCGAACCTCTTCAAGTGTACCATCGAGGGTGATTCCTCCTGGTTTCACTTGACGGTAGGCACTCGAATCAACTGGTGTCCTTACAGGTAAGGAGTCGGGTGACCCAACGGTGCCCGCGCAGGGTATCTTAGCGGAACGACAGGTCAGGTGTATTCCACCGGTGTGCGGCGGGCCTGGTACTGTTCGTGGCCGAGAGGTATCCTGTTGTACGAAAGTCGAGCTCTTCAAAGAGCAAACGCGAGACAAGGTAAGGAGACGGTTCACCTTGTTGGTAACCGCACGAGTTGGTGGGACGTCAGGGCAGGCACCGATGTTACTGGTGGTCCTGATTGTTGTCGTTGTTTGCGACTCGTTCAATAAGGGACAAGGATAACGGTTGTATCGACAGAAAAATAATAAAATGCTTAACGGGTTCGACGGATGACTTGAGTAGCCTTTTGGCTTATACGCACTACCTATACATGGGAATTATGAGTATGGGCTCCTCCGCGACGTAGCCTCGTTCGAATGCTCTGAAAGACGTCCAGTTCAGCATTGCGGCACGGTCGGATCACGCCGATGGCGCTGGAATTCACCGTCCCCACAACGACCCGGAGAGCGAGGGGTGATAGGCCCATGACCCCCTTGTCCTTAGGGCTGTAGACCGGCGGGGACCTCTCTGATGAGCCGCAGGATGGACTGCGTTGTGTCGGATAGCCTCGGTGGGGTGTTCCCTAACAAGGTGTACGCCACCCTGGAGATCCGAGCGTGTAGGGTAACACTAGTGCAGCCCTTGCAGGGAAGATAATCTATTCGAATAGCCGTGTCCACGGTAACAGGACGATTTATGCTGATGCCAGATCCTACCACTAGAAACTATTACTATTAAATTGTTGGTTTCGAGTTTGCTTCCTCACGGGGATGTCGAGGGGGTAATCTCGGAGGCATTCTTAATTATGATTACAACTTATTATTATACAATGCTGCAGCAATTTCTGCTGCATTGTTACTTTCATTACTGTTATATTAAACTGTTGGTTGATTCTTACCTCATGCTACAAGACTCGTCGGAGGATGCTAGTCTTCGATAGGCCTAGCTTCTCATCCTTATTCTGAATCTCTACCTTGCAGTCAACTATATATAGCCTCCCCTTTCCATTCGATACAAACGCATAAATGCTTAGTAGCGGACGTAAGACTCGCGGGTATGCTAGATACTCACCCTTGCTTTATTTCCCCCTTTTTGTTTTTCCTGATCGGTCGCTGCAGTCGACGTTGGAGCCCAGGAGCAGGAGATCCCCGATGTCGACCACCGCAACATGAAGATCCCCGGTGCCTTTCTACGACGTCGAGATAACCCGTTGACCAGGAGTAGTTTGGAGGTTCCCAGGCAGGAGGCCTCGCCTTTTCGATCATTGTTGTGTTTGTGCTAGCCTTCTTAAGGCAAACTTGTATCCTTGTGTATGTACTCAGATACTATTGCTTTCGCTAACTATGTGCTTTCGAGTTGTTGTATTCGAGCCCTCGTGGCCTCTGGCTTGTATTATACAGCTTGTATTATTTTATTTGTAGAGTTGTGTTGTGATATCTCACCGTGGCACCCTGATCTCGATCGTGTACCTTGCGTGTATGATTATTGTACACGGTTCGATTTTGGGGGCGTCACTCGAGCTCTAGGTCTTCATGAGCGAGCAAGTTGGATGCACCCCCACTAGTTCCATTAGAGAGATTTTCTTAGCTCATATGTGCATCTGTTGCATGGCAATCCCTACTCCTCACATCATACATATCATTTGGCCTTCTCTCGCCTATGATTGTCCTCACTGATGTGAGCCTTTCACGCCTTTTTGTCTTCCTCCTCCATCATCTCTCTCTCTTTGCCATCCTAAGTGTCAACTCTCGTGCTTACGCTCATCCATTGCATGAGTGCTCAAAATATCAAAAAGGAGTGGATCAAATTGACTTGTACCTGGCTAGTGGTCTGGGGACGAGTCAAGATAAGATTCCAAAGAAGACTAAGTGTGAAACTTTAGTAGATTGAGTTCTCAACAAATATATTTTTCTCTCGTATTACCATCTCCCCCTTCTTGCACGCAAACACCATCTGGAGACATTCGATTCACGGACAGCGAGAGCTCTTGCACCTTTATGTTCTTATGTTGCTTGTTTCAATGCCAATATAGACTATTGCTTGTTATGACTTGAATTGAATTACATACGTTGATTGTTTTACTTTCAAAGTTCTTATATGGTTGTTAGCATGTCACCACAGAAATTATGCTTGTTATCATTTACCTACTCGAGGACGAGCAGGAATTAAGCTTGGGGATGTTGATACGTCCCAAACGTATCTATAATTTCTGCTTGCTCCATGCATGTTTTGTGTGATATTGCTATGATCTAGATACACTTTCATACACTTTTAATCATATTTGGACTAACCTATTAACTCAGTGCACCCCAGTGCCAGTTCCTCTTTTCTTCTGTTTTTATATTTCAGGTTTCTCCAATATTAAAAGTGCTCCAAAAAATCGGGAAAAATCAGATAAAAATCAGCGTATCGAAAGCTTCCGGAAACACCTAGGTGGGGCCAGAGGGCCACCACCAAGGTCCCAGGCGCCCTGGTGGCGCGCCCTAGGGTGTGGTCGCGCCAGGTGGCCGCCTAGGCACATGGTGGACCCCCTGGCTCCCCCCTTCACCTATATATTATCCGTGATTGGATTCTTCCAAAGACAGAACCCTTTTCGCGATCTCGCCTCTATTCCGCCGCCGCCTGATACGTCCCAAACGTATCTATAATTTTTTATTGCTCCATGCATGTTTTGTGTGATATTTCTATGATCTAGATACACTTTCATACACTTTTGACCATATTTGGACTAATCTACTAACTCAGTGCACCCCAGTGCCAGTTTCTGTTTTCTGTTGTTTTTCCATTTCAGTTTTACTCCATATTAAAAGTGCTCAAAAAAATCAGAAAAAATCAAATAAAAATTCAGCGTGAAGGAACCTTCCGGAGTCCCGAAGGAGGACCAGGTGGGACCCACCAGGGCCCCAGGCGGCCACCTGGCGCGGCCTAGGGCTTGGCCGCGCCAGGGGGAGCCTGGACCCCTTGTGGCCCCCTGGCTGCCCCCCTTCGCCTATTTATTTCCCGTGACGTGAGACTTCCGGAGAGAGAACCCTTTTCCCCGATCACGTCTCTGTTCCTCCGCCGCCGCGCTTCAAAGATAGGGAGCGCCAGCGGACCTCTTGTAATGCCCCGGCCACACCCACCGGTTCCCGGCGTACGCCTGGCGGGATCTAGACTGTCCCCACAGACCAACACTAGTCTTTCCTGCGCACTTTTTCCTCACTCGTGCGCCCCGGGAACAACTGCCCGGTCGGTCACCCATCCTCAAATCGCTCCAAGCCAAGCACGCTTAACTTTGGAGTTCTTTGGATCCGGGCTCCCGGAAAAGAAGGTGCACCTTGTTGATATGAGTAGTCTTTCATTCCTACTAAGCCAGGATGTCACACACACCCACTCAAAGGAACCGACGTCCTCGTCGGCCCACAGGAACGTTCCCTCTTGGCATACGTCTGTGCGTCCAGTGCCGACACACGGCACACCCATGTTCGCGCACTGACCCGCACACGCCCGTATAACCGCGAGGGTCGGCTCTGATACCATTTGTAACGCCCCGGCCACACCCACCGGTTCCCGGCGTACGCCTGGCGGGATCTAGACTGTCCCCATAGACCAACACTAGTCTTTCCTGCGCACTTTGTCCTCACTCGTGCGCACCCGGGAACAACTTCCCGGTCGGTCACCCATCCTCAAATCGCTCCAAGCCAAGCACGCTTAACTTTGGAGGTCTTTGGATCCGGGGTCCCGGAAAAGAAGGTGCACCTTGTTGATATGAGTAGTCTTTCATTCCTACTAAGCCAGGATGTCACACCTCTTCCCGGCACCCTGCCGGAGGGAGGATCGACCTCCGGGAGCTTCCCCTCCACCATGGATGCTTCTCGGATGTGCCGTGAGTAGTTTCCTTTGGACCATGGGTCCGGGATCAGTAGCTATGTGATGTTGTCCTCCCCTCTTTGTTCTTCATGGTTTAGACCTCGTGAGCTGCCCTACATGATCGAGGCACATATGTAATCTTTCTGTTGTTGTTATGCTGAGTTTGATGGGATCTGATGGATTATGAGATTATGTTCAGATTGTGATAGAGGAATATATTTCGTTCTTATCTTTGATATTTTTGTTCCTAAGTAATTCTTGCATGTTCTCTGTTGTTGTTTATTGCTTTGGCCAAGTAGTAGGTAGTAACTCCAAGAGGGAACGTTATGCTTGATTGTGGGTTCCTGCCCCCCGATGAAACGCTTGAGTGACAGAAACATGAGTCTAGGGGATGTGTTGTTGCCACAAGGGGGAAAAACGGTGCTTGTAACCGTGGTTGCAAGGATTGTTTACTTTACTTAAAGTGCTTTTTAATGCAGTTGTCTGTTGCTTTGGGTTTACACTTTGGGTGGGGCTCGCAACTTAATACCCGCGAGATGTTCTGGATAGATATCTCAAGGTGGATGATTAGTAGTAGATGCAGTTGGATTTCGGTCTACTTATTTTGGCGTACTTCCCATGCTTTTGAGTCTCTTCCTTTCTTTGTATCATAGTTAGCATTGTGGTGCGTTTATAATCCTGTCAATTGCCCAGCTGTAATTTGTTCACCTCGCATAGTAGTTTTATCGTCTTTTGGGAGAGAGACATCACTAGTGAACATCACGGGACCCCGGTCCATATTATCATCACTATTTACATGCTCATTTACTTTCTTGATTTTACTTTCTAGTTGCTATCATTATCATTATCCCTTGCATTTGATCCTTAGTAAACAACAAGAACGGAGAGATTGACAACCTGTGTGAACTTCGGTTGGAGGAAACTTACTTGTGTTGTTGCAGGTCCACGTAAGTTGCGCCGTTGACACCTACTTATCATCTCTGGAGTCCTACGGGAGACAAACCCTATCCTCTACATAGGGGAAATTTTCTGCTATCCTACATCTCACCTTCCACTTGGGGTAACCAATGAAGGGTGAGAAACCATTATCATCATCTCGCGCATCAAGCAAATTTCTGGCGCCGTTGCCTGGGACTCCGAGTGATAAGATAGGGGAGTTACCCACTACCTTTTACCTTTGCTTTTTAGTCTTGTTAGTTTACCTTTCAGTTTTTATCTTTGTGTCTTATATCAAAAATTACAAAAAATCTGCCACACTTGCTGCTATTATGGGTTCCACTGAAAATACCAAGTTGTGTGTCTTCACTAGTCACAACAACAAAGACTCTATCTGCACTCCTATTGCCACACCTGTCAATTCAGCTACCTCTTATGAAATTAAACTTGCTTTGCTACACCTTGTTATGAGAAATCAATTCTCTGGTATTGGAGATGGCACTACTTTACACTTAAATAATTTTGTTGAGTTATGTGATATGCAAAAGTATAAAGAAGTAGAAGGTGATGTTGTTAAGCTCAAGCTTTTTTCCTTTCTCTTTGAGGGTAGGAGCTAAAATCTGGTTTCAAACTTTTCCTAGGAATAGCATAGATTCTTGGGATAAGTGCAAATATGCTTTTATTGGGAAGTATGACCCACCTGCTAAAATTATCCAATTGAGAAATAATATTATGAATTTTAAGCAATTGGATAATGAACACATTGCCCAAGCTTGGGAACGTATGAAATCTCTTGTTAAGAAATTCCCTATACATGGTTTGACTACCTGAATGGTTATCCAGACTTTTTATGCAGGCTTGAACTTCACCTCGCGGAACCTATTAGATTCGGCCACAGGAGGAACCTTTATGTCAACTACACTTGGTGCTGCCACAAAACTTCTCGATGAGATGATGACCAACTATTCTGAATGGCACACCGAGCGCGCTCCAACAGGTAGGAAGGTAAAATCTGTCGAGGAGATTACCTCCCTAAATGAAAAGGTTGACTTGATTATGTCTCTACTTACCAAGCAACCCGTCCATTGATCCTCATGATGTTCCTTTAAATTCTTTGGTTTCTCAGGAACAAATAGATGTGAAATTTATTGCTAGAAACAACTTCAATAATAATGCTTATAGGGGCAATTTTGCTAGTAATCCTAGACCTTTTCCATCCAACTATGGGAACACCAACACTTATCCTAGCAACAAGAACCCCACTTCTGAACTGGAAAATATGCTTAGAGACTTTATCACTACCCAAAAAGCCTTCACCAAGAATGTAGAAGATAAATTAGCTAAGTTAGGTAATCTCTCTTTGAAGGTAGATAGCTTAGCCCTTGATGTGGAGATGCTAAAAATTAGAACCTCTCCTCTTGAGGAGAGGAAAGCCACTCCTATTAATGCTATCCAATTACAAATTAATCAAAATATTAGGATGATGGCTAAACTTAAAGAAAGATGGGCTAGAGAAAAAGAGGAAGAGGATAGAATTAAGAGCCTTCCTACACACCACACAGTTGCCACTATCCAAATTGTTGAGGACACTCAAACTATTAGCACCCAATGCACTGCTAGTCCCATTGGACCTATTAATGGTGATGCTAATACCTCAACCGTAGAAGAAGAAACTCCTATGAACATAGAGGGTTTCAAACAAGTGAGCCGAGATGACACTACTACCACCTTTGATAGTAGTGATATTGATTTTGATAGTTGCACCCTCTCAGAAGTTACTAGCTTGTTACACAAAATGTCTAGAGACCCCCACACTAGCACACTTAATATTGCCTTCATGGAGCATATCACAAATGCTCTCATCAAATCTTGGAAGGATAAGCTTAGGATAGAAGCTTCCATACCTAGGATGCTAGATGATGGTTGGGACCCTATGATTAAAATTAAATTAAATAACTTCTCTTGCTATGCTTTATGTGACGTTGGGGCTAGTACCTCCGTCATGCCCAAAAGAATATATGACATGTTTGAATTGAAAACTTTTGATTCTTGTTCTTTTGGTGTTCGTCTTGTTGATTCTTCCGTAAAGAAACCTTTGGGGAAGATCGAAGATGTTCTTATCATTGTCAATGACCACTATGTTCCCGTTGATTTTATTATTATGGATATAGAGTGTGAACCTTTATGTCCAATTATTTTGGGACGTCCTTTTCTTCGCACCGTTGGTGCCGTTATTGACATGAAAGAGGGGAATTTAAAATTTCAATTCCGTCTCAAAAATGGGATGGAACACTTCCCTAGAAAGAAAATCAAGTCACCATTTGAGTCCTTGCACGGGCTAGCTATTCTCTTTCTCTTGATAAAACTTGACTCTTCTTTTGCTTTCTGCCTAGCTTAAAGGTGTAAAAGAAAGCGCTTGTTGGGAGGCAACCCAAGATGTTTTTACTTCTGTTCTTAGTGGTCTTGATGATTGTTACTACTGTAGCAACATCATTGTATCTTTATTTTCAAGCTTTGTGCCAAGTTATAGCCTCTTATGATAAGGGAAGCAAAAGTTGTGACATGTTGTCCAGAAAACAGATTATGTCTTCTTGACGAAAAAAAATCGGAACAAATCACCAGTTCATCTTTTTGAGCTGAAATGTTTACAAACCATGCTCTATACAATCATGAAACTTTTGTATGTTCTGAGTTTTTTTTATTTGAGTTGAAGAAGTGTCCCAAAAAAATTATTTACTACATGCTGTTCTATTTTTCGCAGATTCTTCCACGTTTTGTTTCCTTACTTTTGCAAACCTTAAGCTTGCTTTTTCTTTGCAAAAACCTTTTGGAAATCTTGAGAAACAGTAGCTCTTCAAGAATATATTTATATCCAGTGGGGAAAAATTATTTTATTAAGGGTACTAACCTCTCTAATCAGCTTATGATGAGTTATGTATGAAGGGAGTTTTCAAGTGTGCGATGGAAGATGGTCAAAGAAGATCCGGGAGTGTCAAGCGCTCAAGATTGGGGATGCCCCCATGAATCCCCAATAAATATTCAAGGAGACTCAAGCATCTAAGCTTGGGGATGCCCCAGTGCATCCCCTTCTCCATCAACAATCATTAGTTCGTCCTTCGTCTCACTATATTTTTATCACTTCATGCGTTATGTGCTATGCTTGGAGCGTCTCACTCTTAGGTTTTCTTTTTAGTTTTCTTTAGCTTTGCTTGATGTTCATAACAAGTTAGACCCCAGCTTACTTTGTGTGGGAGAGAAACACGCTCCACTTTCAAAATTTGGAACACATCATAGGATTCTTCATGCTTATCTTTTTGTTGTTGTGTGTTCTTTATCTTCTCGTAGCTACTGTCATGTTTAGTTTTAGTCTTAGTTTGTCTTTAGAAAGATCCTTGGCTTTTGTTTAGTTTGTTGCTGGAACTCTCTTTAGTTTTCATGTTTATCTTGTTAAGAGAGTTGGTTGTTGCATTGAGTTGTGTCTTGTCTTGAAAGTAGGTAATTGAGGTTGCTATTTAATTTTAATAGTAACTTGCAATAGTTTTGACGTATTGATGTGAGTAATGTTTGAAATTTTGGTGTCAAGAGCTCTAGCCTATTAGTGATAGGTGTCGTATTTTCGGCAATCCGTGTTTATTTTCAAAACCTAAAAAAACTAGTTGAGAACTC
Source organism: Bromus sterilis (assembly GCA_950022295.1). NCBI lineage: Eukaryota > Viridiplantae > Streptophyta > Magnoliopsida > Poales > Poaceae > Bromus > Bromus sterilis. Next base: position 146,856,795 of record OX465596.1, on the reverse strand, counting down.
TAGCTACAAGATGGATCGCTAATCTTTGGAGGGATCGGATATTAGAGTACACTCACGTACCATGATTCGAGGATGCGCAAGGATAACCAAACCCCCATAAACTCCTCCTCGGGGTACTTGTCTCTTTGTGAGCCTCCTTATTAGATTGAGAGTTACCGATAATAAGTGCATGAGTTCTTCAGACTAATGTAAGTATTGAAAGTTGACACTTCCACCTCCTCATATTTGCTAGCCTCTCCTGTGCCGTGCATTGACTTCTTCTCACTCTGAGAGTTGGCATCCACCTTCGCCGGTACATCCAAACCCTTGGCATAATACACTCTGTCATCATAAACCTCCTTATATCTTTCCTCAAAACAGCCACCATACCTACCTATCAAGGCATTTCCATAGCCTTTCCGAGATATATTGACATGCAACATCCACCTCTTCATGACTTGATCTTCATGTCATACATGTTCCTACCATTTCTAACTCATCTGGGCCTAACAGACCGGGCTCAATACAATAAAATATGCCCACGGGTGCCATATAGCTATTGGGCTCGCCCAACTACAAACAGAAGAAAAAAAGGAAAAAAGGGGGCAGCTCACCTAGCGGGCCAGGCCCAAGAAGCGAGGGCGACGCATAGCTTCCCGTCACTCGGGGCGAAGTGGCACAGCCGGCTGGGGCGCGCTGACGGGCCGCGAGGTCGCAGTACGACCCACGGGCCAGGGGCGGACGAGTGAGGGGGGGTGTGTTCCCGTTCTCTTCCGATCCGGCACGGGAGGACGCCAGCGGCGGCTGCTGACGGATTCCGGCGAGGTGGAGGCTGGGAGGTCGCGGAACGGGTGGTGCAAGGCGCGGGGCAGATCGGCGGCGCCGGGTCCGGCCAAATCCGGTCGGCGTTGAGGTCGCTGGGGCGGGGAACGGCGGTGGCTGGTGGCTCGGGTCTCCTCGTCTCAGCCATGGCACGGCGATCTCCTGCACAAGACGAAGAGCGAGAGGGAGAGGCCGAGGAGGAGAGGAGGAAGGAGAAGGGGCGGCTGGAGGAGATCACCGGCAAGGGCAGCCACGACGGCTTGTCGGCAGCTCGCCGGAGCGTGGCGGAGCAGCCATGGGAGGAGCGGATGGTTCGGGCAAGGAGGCCTTTGGGCGCGGAGGCGGCTTGGGAGGCTGGCGTCTGGGAGTTCTCCATCCACTGACGTGGCGCCTTCTGGAGCCTCCGATCTAGATCGGAGGGACTAGGATGAGGCGAATGGATCTGGGGGAGATGTGGTTGGCTAGGTACAGAAATTGAGGCAGGGTGCGGCGGCTAGGGGTTGGTGGGAATTAGGTTAGGCTAGGGCTGCTCCAAAAGGCAAGAGGTTGCCTGCTATAAATAGTAGGTGGTTGTTGGGAGGGGTTTGGGCCACTACAAGAATTATTGTGGGCTGGTTTTGGGTTGGCTAAGCATAGAAGATAAGAGGGAATTTTGGGAGGTCAACTAAAAGCACACGCGATGTTTTGTAAATACACCCCTGGAGTTATACCGGCTACTATGACTGGCACTTCCGAACGTTCACCTACCTGACGAAGTCGGAATCGCGCAAAATTCGAAACACCGCCTCGCTGCACTAAACTGACGTCCTCTACATCATTTCACACCAAACCGAGAACGTCGAATACCGCCCGACAAAATAATCCATTTAAATATAAATGGGGTTTTTCGCCGATGGTGAAGTCTGGTCTTGTGCCGAAAGTCGCGACGATGATCGGGTGACTTTCCCGGTGCCGCAACGAGGTCGTGTGTCGTTGGGTAAAAGGTTTGGTCCCGCATCCGATACGAGAAAGAGGGGGGAATATTCACCGATTAATAAATCGGTAAAGCAAATACTGCAAACAATTCTAGCAATCAACAAAATAAAGCAACAAACAAATTTTTTAATTTAGGTGAAAATCCCGGGCTGTTACAATACAACACCACCAACAAGGGATCTCGTCCCGAGATCCTGGACGATTCGGGGGAGAGGAGGGGAGAGAAAAGAGAGTCGACGATCTTCAACACCACCAACAAGGGGCTCTGCTTCATGTCGAACGATGACCTTCCGTCGAGAAACTTTCCGCGGAGAGATGGCAACGTCGGAGAACGAGACCATCAAGTGTCAAAAGGAAGAACGATAGTCCAAAGCGACGATCAAGTTATGCATTCTCACTCAAATCGTGAGGACACTAGGAAAAAGGAATGAAGTCAATGGACGACCAAGATGTTATCCGGAATCGGAGAAGCTAAAGGTACTACAGGAATTCCCAAACCTGAGAACGGAATCGAGACAATACGCTGCAAGCAAGGCATTCTAACGGTTCCAAAACTCCACACACTCGAGATCCTAGAGTTTGAAGGGGGATAAAACGAGAATAAAACACTTACGACACTTGTCCTGACCAGAGCATGGGTAAGGAGGAAAAAGAATCCTACTCTCCGATAACTAACTTAGTAGCTACAAAATAGTTTTTGTCTAGACTCAACTTCGACCAAAGAGGGGATCCTACAATCGGTAAGGCTCTGATACCAAGTTGTAAGGCCTGATATGCGGTACTGTTCCAGATCTAGATTTTTCCATCCAGATCCGGGGACGAAGCACATATCGGTCCCACCGCGACATATGACAATGCCATATGCCCCGGATTTCCAACATGATATCACAACATTACAGCTACAAGGATACAACATCTCATACAATCGGCATACAACTGCCTGAATACAATACATCAGCGGAAGATACATGTCTAAGTACAGACTACAATCAAGTGCCTAGTGGCAAAAAGAAAATCATCGATCCCCATAACCACACGGGTACAGGCCCTCCGCCGGGATCCGGCTAACTAGTCGTCGTCGAGTCTCCATGTGAAATATCCATCACCATACCTGTTGTCGATCAAGAACCCTGAAAAGAGTTTGGGTGTAGTATCATGAGTACAGAAGTACTCAACATCCAACTGTAGTGGTCAACTGACCCAGCAAGGATTTCATCACTCGTCATTCTAGGATAACTAGTAGTTTACGGTAAGGATGGGGTAAGTGGCGAGGTTGCTGCTGTTGGATATATTCCCTAGAGGGAATAATAAAGTGCGTTATTATTTATATTAAATTTCATAATTAATGTTTATATTTCTATGCTATAATTGCAATGACCCTGAATGTGAGATTCAGAAGAAAACTCATATGCATGTGTGGAAATGTAAAGAACAAGAGTTCCTGGTTTAGCCTCTAAGGCCAACTCATGTGCTAACTGATGATTATGTTTTCTTAATCATGGACACTGTTCTTGCAACATGGATGTCAGTAGAAATGAGAGCATATTGTTAGCAGAACAATGATGCTGAACCGACCCTAGTATTATAAATTATATACTTACAGAACACATCGTAACTACGTTATAAGTCTATCATGATTTGTTGTCATATGCGTAATTCCTTAGACCATGAGAATATCGGGTTGCTTCACACAGGAAGATACACTTTGGTTCTTAGATGAATCTTCCCGTGACTAGGAAGTAGTAAAATAAGTTCTCGGTATGTTGGATAGTGTGTCTAGTGACAATGATAGTTCAAGAATGGGATTTTCTCCTTCACGATGAAGAGATATTGAATTTGGGCCCACTCGGTATAACAGTATCCATTATAGTCTGGCCAGACACTTTATGATTTACTCAAGGGGATACCAGAGTACAAAACGAGGAATAGATACAAATGAGCAATGATGATAACCAATGGTTTGTGATCAAGAAGTTGTTTCACATAGATGCCAAACTTCTCTCCTCTGACTTTGTTATATATCGCGAAGCAAAAGGAATGGTGTATGAATAACATAAAGGTTCACTCAAAGTTTCTTCGTGTATGTGTGGGAGTCAACATGGGTGTCCATGGCTCCGCTGTTGATTATTGACTAATGACTATGAGTCCGGAAGATGTCCTGAGTCATGTCCACATAATACCGAACCTATTGGTTCACACACTTAACGTGCAGTAAATCTGTTAGAATACTAGGATGGTTGAAGGTTTTGTGGAAGCAAGTGAATTGTTCAGAGCAAAATGAATATTTCTGAATCACTCTGGAATGGTCCCAGGTGTTTTTAGAACATGTGAGAATGGTACTGTGGAAGTCCAAGTTAAACCGGAATAGTTTCGGGTTATCGGTGGACGTCCCGAAAATGACCGACGAACTGACGCAAGGCATCGGGCAAGCTAGACCGTAACCCGGATCGTCCCGAAACCTATCCAAATAGTTTCAGAATGTTCGTTAACGGTCCCGGAAGGTCCTGGAAGTGTTCCAGAAGGTTCCGGAATGTCCCGAAACCATCCCGGAAGGTCCCGGAAGCTTCCGAAAAGTCATGGAAGGTTCCGGAAAGTTTCGGGAAGTACCACCTACTGTGCCCACCCCCTAGCTTGGGGGGCAAGCCACCTGGGCTGGCCCTGGACGTCCAGGAGGTGGGGGCGCACCAAGGGGGGGGATCCTACTCCAAGTATGATTGCAATCCTCCTTGGAGTAGGAGGACTCCTACCAAGGGAAGTTGAGTCCATGTAGGTCTCCTCCCTTGGGGGAGGCGCACCAGGGGGCCTGGCCACCTATAAAAGGTGAGCCAGGGGGAGGCGCACCCCACAATCCTCTGCGCCCCCTTGCCCCAAGGCTGCTAGTTGCTCCACCATATAACCCGGTTTAGACTCCATTCTAGATCGGAATCCGCTAGGGTTTTCTTCCTCTAGTTTTATCGGAGGCGTTCTTCTCTGGACGGCGGAGCGCTGCTGTATTGCTGTGTCGGACATGTGGATACCGGTAGAGGGATCATACCTTTGATCCTTCTTCGAGGATCTTCTTCTTCCTTCTTCAGAGATCGTGATCGAGGGACTTGTTCGTGGGACGGATTGAGGGATTGTTCGTGGGACAATTTGTGAGATCTACTTCAACGTGCTTCACCAACTCTTCTTCCTCTACATCCGTTGGTGAGCTTTGACCTAAACCTTGTATGCCATCTTCTTGTATGATCTTGGGTTCTTGCTTCGTAGGCACGAATTTTCTTTGTTTTCTACTACGTTTCCCAACAGCTGTCGCACTAGCATTTATGAAGTGGATAACGATCTAGAGAGTAAGATAAGAAGCTAAGAATTTGATGAGGAATCGCCTCCAACAAGTCTGCTATCAGCTACTTCCGCAAACATAACACCTATCCTATCCTTGTCCTCCCCTTCGCATCTCGACGAAGAAGAAGCAGTCAAGGCACACACACGTTGATCAAGTTATTTAGATTATCTCAGTTGTTGTTTTCTATGAACAAAGAGTAGGTCTCAAGTCGTCCATAACCGTGGACACGGCTTCTCGAAAAGATTTAACCATGCAGGGGTGTACCAACTGCCCATTACAAGGCTCCGCACGCACACCCATCTCTCTCAGTTGCTACCCATCATAGGCAACCATTTTATGATTTAGTTCTGAGAGATCCGAAACGACAGGTCCCTCTAGCTAACAACGAACAAATCCAGGTGGCCCCCGGGGAGTCGACATCCAGTTCAGGAGCCGGCCGCGCTCTCGTCCTGGTCTCTTCTGCATTAACTGGATTTGGTTTACCGTGGCAAAAACCATGCCCGGACCCTCGCCGGCCAAGTGTGGACCAATAGGATATACCACCCCACTGGTCCGGTTTGTTTTAAATCCACTGGATGCATACCAGTTATGCATGCGGTTTCAAATGGTAAATCAACTTGGGCCACCACTAGAAATGTTTGAAGCTAGGTAGGTAAGAAGAGGGGACCCCATAGCATCCGACACGTGGTTAGGCACGCTCGTCACGGTACACAATACCCGGAACTCGGGTCCTAGGTGACTCGAATGGAACAAAGCGTCGGGGCGGGATAGTGTAACAGCCCAGATTTCATAAAAATTAAAAATATTGTTTTCGGCGTGAATTGTTTGATTGCTGATTTGTTTGCGGTGTCTGCATCCCTGATTTATCGATCGGCGATTATTTCCCCCCCTATTATCTCGTACCGGACGGAGACCGACCCTTGCCACCCTAACACTCGACCTTTGCGACACCGGGTTTCACCCGATCACAGTCGCGAAAACCGCACGAGGCCAGTCGTAGCCAACGGAACGAAAACCCCGTTTAATAATTAAACGGGATATTTTTATAGCGCGCCGGAAAGTGTTCTCAGAACGGTTCGAGCGTGAGGTGAACGCCGCCGCCTCGACGCGCTGATCGCGCAGTTCGAAGTTTTACCTGAATCGGAGGTCCTGCGGACCCCCGGCGGTCAGAAACGTGAGCACCGCGCGCGCGAGAGAAAAACCGGGGATGTTTTTGCAAACTGCCAGCCACCTGGGCTATATAAAGAACACCACACTCCCACCCCACTTAGGGTTTCCCTAGCCACAAAATTGCAGCCACCCCCTCTGATTTTCCTGATCTGCCCGAAAATACCCCATTTTTCACAACCTAGCCATCCAGGCGATCCCAACCGTTGGATCTGGAGATCAACGCTCCAGATCGCGCCCCATTTCCACCTCCTCTCTTTTCCTAGCCGCGCCAGCCCGAGGATGCCGCAGCGCACCGTCGGGCCTGAGGCTGCCGCCGGCAGGCCGTAGCAGCCGCGGCCACCCCGTCCTTCCACTCCTTCCTCCTTCCCTCCATCTTCCCTCTCCTCCTCGCCTCCCTAACCGCCCGCTCCACTCGCAGGTTCTGCGCCGCCGTCGTCCTAGCACAGCCGCGCCATGGAGTTCGGGGCCGAGCTCGCCATGGCTCCCGACCTCGCCGCCGGCCTCGCCCCGGCCTGGATCCGGCCAGATCCGGTCGGCCTCGCTGCATCCCGCCTCCCCGCGCTCCCTTGCTCGCCGGCGTGCGCAGCACCGGTGGCCCGCGACGTCGCCGCCTCCTGCTCGAGGCAGAACGAGACGACGGGGACGCCCGTGCTGGGCCGGCCACCTCCTCCCAGGCCCAGTCCGCTCCCTGGCCCAGCGCAACCTGTAGCCCAAGCCGGCCTGCCTCTTGGGCTTGGCCCAGTGGTGAGGCCCGAGCCGCCCTCTGTTTTTTTTTCCTCTGTATTTTTTTCCTTTATTGTTTTTCTGCTAAGTCTGTGAAAACATGTGATGTATTCAGTTTTGCGCTGTAGATTGCGAATGAACCGTAGTTCGGATCGTGTTGCGCCCAAAAGATGAATTGCTCAGTTTTACGTGCTCTATCGTTCGTTTGTAGAAAGTTCTCCCGTTTGAGGCCGTCTAGATAATTTAAATCTGCGTTGAAGTGGGCACCAGATCGTTAATTGCAAACTGTTGACTAACTGCCGCTGAAACTGTTGCTTGATTGAAACTTCGGGCGACGGTTGCGTCGCAACCGTTCGTCGGAATTGATTGATTCCTTTTGAATCCTGTTAAGCATTGTTTCTACTTCAGTTACATGCATTCACATGCCATATTTTCTTGCTGCATGTTGATTGTATCTTCAACCAAAGTAGGTACCCTGCTGTTAGTGTGCTGCTGTTTATATTTTGTTGCAACTTCGGTCGACGAGTGTGTCGCGACGTTTATCGAAATTGAGTGATTCTTGTTGCATATTGTTAAGCATCATGTCTACTTTCATTACATGTATTTCATGGTCATGTGTACTTTCCTGATCATGGTTATATTCTGCTCCAAAGTTTCTATGCTGCTGTTGTTGATAGCCACATCTATTTTTCTCTAAGTCTGTAACGTTCCGATGCCATGTTGCATGCTTAATATCTTTTGATCTATGATGCCTTTTTGCATGATTCCTTTTGCCATGCCTTCCCTGACATGTCTACTTTAGGTTGCATATCATTTGTGAGCATGTTTGCATTCATTATACTGTTTATGCATTGCTCAAAAGTGTGCTTCCTGATGTTGGCAGATTGTGCCCGTAACTTGTTTTGCTTATATCTTTTTAACCGTAACTAAGTTTGGAGTGTCCTTTATATGTAACTTGACTAGAATTGCATGTAGATTGTGTTTATGCTTCTCTTGCTTGCTAATAAAAATAATAAAATATTGTTTAGGGAAAAACAGTACCAAATGAAATAATTATCATGGGTCCGTAATAGTTTGCCATGTATAGGTTTTACCCCCCCCCCCCCACTAAAAGTGACTAGATTAGATAGTTTATTTATGCTTCACCTCTTGCCATGTTTGTGTGCTATGCCATGCTTGCTTGAGTTGCCATGTTAACAACCTTTCTTGATCACCTGTAGCTAAACAACTTGAACCTTTCTAAACGTGCAGTATTCGTCGTGTGTAACCGATACCCCACTTAAACTGTTAGTAACCGTTCTCAACGATAGATCCGTATCGCGTTGCCGTGTCGTGTGATGTATTCTTGATCTTGTGTTGCCCCGTAGTAATAGAGTGCTTGCTCGTTGATTGCTTTCCAGTGTTTACCGTCTTGTGTGCTTCCGTGGGTACCTTCGGAGACGTTGCGAGCGTGCGATCGACTACACCTTCGGAACCCGACTTATCAACAGGCAAGGAATATGCATTACTTATTATCCATTCTATTTCAACCAGCGGTTTGCATGCTAGTCTAGGTTAGGTTAGATGTTTGATCCTACCACATGTTTACAGCCTCTTTCAAATCGATACAACCATGTCCCTTCCCAGCAAACCTTGTACTGCTATGTTACTATTGCTCGTTGCTCAGCCCCTGCTTAGTATGCATGCTTAGGATGCTACGATGTTACCCTGTTACTCCTTGGTTTGGGATATCACATTGTTATATTGTTGTTGATGATATGATTATTATAATGTTGACTTATATTCGACGAAGGATGGAAGGTCTAGGCTATCCCGCCCCGACGCTTTGTTCCATTCGAGTCAGCTAGGATCCGAGTTCCGGGTATTGGTTTTAAGACTGAGTGTGCCTAACCGCGTGTGGGATTTTATGGGGTCCCCTTTTCTTACCTACCTAGCTTCAAGCATTTCTAGTGGTGGCCCAAGCTGATTTTACCTTTTGAAACCGTGTGTGTGTTGGTCATACGCCAGTAGTTTTCCAACCAACCCGGACCAGTGAGGACATAGTTCCCTTGCTGGCCCACCTTGTTCGGCTAAGGACCCGGTTTCCCATGTGTGATTAACTGGCTATCCAAACCCGAGACAGACGGTAGAGACCGATTCGAGAGCGCGGCCGGCTTTTGAGTTGGATGTCGACTCACCGGGGGCCACCCGGATTTGTTCGTTGTTAGTTAGAGGGGCCTGTCGTTTCGGATCTCTCGGAACTAAATCATAAAATGGTTGCCTGTGATGGGTAGCAACTGAGAGAGATGGACGTGGGTGCGGAGCCTTGTAATGGGCAGTTGGTACACCCCTGCAGGGTTAAATCTTTTCAAGAAGCTGTGTCCACGGTTATGGACGACTTGAGACCTACTCCTTGTTCATAGACAACAACAACAACTGAGATAATCTTAATATAACTTGATCAACGTGTGTGTGCCTTGACCGCTTCTTCTTCGTCGGGATGCGAAGAGGAGGACAAGGATAGGATAGGTGTTATGTTTGCGTAAGTAGTTGATAGAAAGACTTGTTGGAGGCGAATCCTCATCGAATGCTTGGCTTCTTATATTACTCTCTAGATCGTTAGCCACTTCATAAATGCTAGTGCGGCAGCAACCTCACCACTTACCCCTTCCTTACCGTAAACTACTAGTTGTCCTAGAATGACGAGTGATGAAGTCCTTGCTGGGCCAGATGACCACTACAGTTGGATGCTGAGTACCTCTGTACTAATGATACTACCCCCAAACTCTTTTCAGGGTTCTTGATCGACAATAGGTATGGTGATCGACGTTTCACGTGGAGACTCGACGATGACTAGTTAGGCGGATCCTGGCGAAGGGCCTAGACCCGTGTGGTTATGTGGATCGATGTTTTTCTCTTTGCCACTAGGCATTTGATTATAGTCTGTACTGGTACATATACCTTCCGCTGATGTATTGTATTTAGGCAGTTGTATGCCAATTGTATGAGATGTTGTATCCTTGTATCTGTAATGTTGTGATATCATTTTGGAAATCCGGGGCATATGGCTATGTCATATGTTGCGGTGGGACCGATATGTGCTTCGTCCCCAGATCTGGAAGGAAACATTTAGATCTGGAACAGTACCGCATATCGGGCCTTACAGATAGCCTAGACCTTCAATCCTTCGTCGAATATAGTCAACATTATAATAATCATATCATCCACAATAATATAATAATATGATAGCCCAATCCAAGGAGTAACAGGGTAACATTCGTAGCATCCTAAGCATGCATACTGAGAAGGGGCTGAGCAACGAGCAATAGTAACATAGCAGTACATGGTTTGCTAGGAGGGGACATGGCTGTATTGGTTTAAGAGAGGCTGTAAACATGTGGTAGGATCGAACATCGAACCTAACCTAGACTAGCATGCAAACTGCTGGTTATAATAGAATGGATCATAGGTAATGTATAGTCCTTGCCTGTTGATAAGTCGGGTTCCGAAGGTGTAGTTGATCGCAAGCTCGCATCGTCTCCGAGAGTATCCGCGGAAACACACAAGAGGTAAACACTGGAAAAGACAATCGACGAGCAAGCATCTATTACCACGAAGCAATCACGAGCAATCAACAACAATAAAGCAACACGAGAGAACACACTACGGTATCGCATCTATCGTCGAGAGCGGTTACTAACAAGTTAAGTGGAGTATTCGTCACACACGATGATACTACACATTTAGAATGATTCAAGTTGTTTAGCTACACAACATGAGCAAAGGTTGTTAACATGGCATGTCAAACAAGCATGTCATGTCACCAAGCATGGCAAGAAGTGAAGCATAAAGTAAGCTATCTATGCTAGTCATTTTAAGCGGGTAAAATTCCTACATATGGCATATCACTATTTACCCCGCAAAAATAAATATGTTTGGTACTGTTTTGCTCTAAACCATATTTTATTATTTTTATTAGCAGGCAAGAACAGCATAAACAAGATCTACACGAAATACTAATCAAGTTACATGTAAGAAACGTTTTATTTGGAGCAACGGTTAAAAAGTTATGGCCTATTATATTTACAGTGGCATGCGACGTAAATAGCAGTGAAACAACATGTAGATAAGTGCAAACATAGAAAAGGAACACATTTTATTAATCTACGCGAAAAACGGAGCAACTTTCATGTTGGAACTATCGCAATCCGAGCAACGAGGTAAAAGATACAACCATCACACAAAAATAATACAATCTTCCATTTTATTAATAACCCAGGAAAACAATAGAGTCTGCTGGGCCGAATCTAACTCATCTAGGCCTAACAGACCGGGCGCAATACAATAAAATATGCCCACGGGCGCCATATAGCTACTGGGCTGGCCCAGCTACAAACAGAAGAAAAAAAGGAAAAAAAAGGGGGGCAGCTCACCTAGCGGGCCAGGCCCAAGAAGCGAGGGTGACGCATAGCTTCCCGTCGCTCGGGGCGAAGTGGCGCAGCGGGCTGGGGCGCGCTGACGGGCCGCAGGGTCGCAGTACGGCCCACAGGCCAGGGGCAGACGAGTGAGGGGGTGTGTTCCCGTGCTCTTCCGATCCGGCACGAGAGGACGCCACCGACGGCTGCTGGCGGATTCCAGCGAGGTGGAGTCTGGGAGGTCGCGGAACGGGTGGTGCATGGCGCGGGGTAGATTGGCGGCGCCTGGTCAGGCCAGATCCGGTCGGCGTTGAGGTCACTGGGGCGGGGAACGACGGAGGCTGGTGGCTCGGGTCTCCTCGTCTCAGCCATGGCGCTGCGAGCTCCTGCACAAGACGAAGAGCGAGAGGGAGAGGCCGAGGAGGAGAGGAGGAAGGAGAAGGGGCGGCTGGAGGAGCTCACCGGCAAGGGCAGCCGTGGCGGCTCGCTGGCAGTTCGCCGGAGCGTGGCGGCGCAGCCATGGGAGGAGAGGGTGGTTCGGGCAAGGAGGCCTTCGGGCGCGGAGGTGGCTCGGGAGGCTGGCGTGTGGGAGTTCTCCATCAGCTGACGTGGCGCCTTCTGGAGCCTCCGATCCAGATCGGAGGGACAAGGATGAGGCGAATGGATCTGGGGGAGATGTGGTTGGCTGGGTACAGAAATTGAGGCAGGGTGCGGCGGCTATGGGTTGGTGGGAATTAGGTTAGGCTAGGGCTGCTCCAAAAGGCAAGAGGTTGCCTGCTATAAATAGCAGGTGGTTGTTGGGAGGGGTTTGGGCCACTAAAAGAATTATTGTGGGCTGGTTTTGGGTGGGCTGAGCATAGAAGATAAGAGGGAATTTTGGGAGCTCAACTTAAAGCACGCGCGAAGTTTTGTAAATACACCCCTGGAGTTATACCGGCTACTATGCCTGGCACTTCCGACCGTTCACCTACTCGACGAAGTCGGAATCGCGCGAAATTCGAAACACCGCTTCGCTGCACTAAACTGACGTCGTCTACATCGTTTCACACCAAACCGAGAACGTCGAATACCGCCCGACAAAATAATACATTTAAATATAAATGGGGTTTTTCGCCGATGGTGAAGTCTGGTCTTGTGCCGAAAGTCGCGACGGTGATCGGGTGACTTTCCCGGTGCCGCAACGAGGTCGTGTGCCGTTGGGAAAAAGGTTTGGTCCCGCATCAGATATGATAAAGAGGGGGGATATTCACCGATTAATAAACCGACGAAGAAAATACTGCAAACAATCCTAGCAATCAACAAAATAAAGCAACAAACAAAATTTTTAATTTAGGTGAAAATCCCGGGCTGTTACACTGCTACACTGGCAGAGGCATACATTGCATACATCATGATAGCTACATCTTCTTTATGTTTTGAGTACCTTGTAAAGTGTGAAAGATCTTCTATACCCTCTTTTAAATTAGAGTGTTGCCCTTAAGTGAGGAAAAGATCCCAAAGTGGACAAAATAAAATATCCCAAAGAGGACAAATGAGAGTTAAATAGACAGAGCCATTGAGGCCACCAAAAAATACAAAAAATAGAAAAAAGAGAAAAACAAATAAAAAGAGAGAAAGGGGCAACACTACTATCCTTCTGAAATATCCACACTAGTACTCCCTCTTATCCTTGTACTCCATAGAGATTATCATTTATGCATATAGTTATGTGGGGACCTTCACACTATAGAACTTGGCTTGCATATTCCAAGGATGAGCCTCATCAAATGAGCTCTGGGTCTTCATGAGCAAGCAAGTTAGATGCACCCCCACTAGTTCCATTGGAGAGTTTTTCTTAGCTCATAGGTGCATCCGATATATGGCAATCCCTACTCCTCACATCATGTCTATCATTTCGCCTTCTCGCCTATGATTGTCCTCATTGATGTGAGTCTTTCTTACCTTTTTGTCTTCCTCCTCCACCATATTTCTCTCTTTGCCATCCTAAGTGTCAACTCTCGTGCTTACTCTCATCCATTGCATGAGTGCTCAAATAATCGAAAAGGAGTGGATCAAATTGACTTGTACCTGGATAGTGGTCTGGGGACGAGTCAAGATAAGATTCCAAAGAAGACCAAGTGTGAAACTTTAGTAGATTGAGTTCTCAACAAAAATATTTTTTTCTCGTATTCCCTATCCCCCTTCTTGCACGCAAACACCATTTGGAGACATTCGAGTCACGGACAGCGAGAGCTCTTGCACCTAATGTTCTTTCGTTGCTTGTTTCAATGCTAATATAGACTCTTGCATGTTATGACTTGAATTGAATCACATACCTTGATTGCTTTACTTTTCAAAGTTCTTATATGGTTGCTAGCATGTCACCACAGAAATTATGCTTGTTATCATTTACCTACTCGAGGAGGAGCAGGAATTAAGCTTGGGGATGTTGATACGTCCCAAACATAACTATAATTTCTTCTTGCTCCATGCATGTCTTGTGTGATATTACTATGATCTAGATACACTTTCATACACTTTTGATCATATTTGGACTAACCTACTAACTCAGTGCATCCCAGTGCAAATTTCTGTTTTCTGCTGTTTTTCTATTTCAGTTTTCCCCCATATTAAAAGTGCTCAAATAATTCGGGAAAATCGGATAAAAAATCAGCAGGAAGGAACCTTTCGGAGTCCCAAAGGAGGACCAGGTGGGACCCACCAGGGCCCTAGGCGGCCACCTGGCGCGGCCTAGGGCTTGGTCGCGCCAGGGGGGCGCCTGGACCCTTGGTGCCCCCCTGGCTGCCCCCTTCGCCTATTTATTTCCCGTAACGTGAAACTTCCGGAGAGAGAACCCTTTTCCACGATCTCGCCTCTGTTCTGTCGCCGCCGCGCTAGCAGACCTCTTCCCGGCACCCTGCCGGAGGGAGGATCGACCTCCGAGAGCTTCCCCTCCATCATGGACGCTTCCCGGATGTGCCATGAGTAGTTTCCTATGGACCATGGGTCCGTGATCAGTAGCTATGTGATGTTCTCCTCCCCTCTTTGTTCTTCATGGTTTAGACCTCGTGAGCTGCCCTGCATGATCGAGGCACATATGTAATCTTTCTGCTGTTGCTATGCTGAGTTTGATGGGATCTGGTGGATTATAAGATTATGTTCAGATTGTGATAAAGTAATATATTTGGTTCTTATCTTTTATATTCTAGTTCCTAAGTAATTCTTGCATCTTCTCCGTTGTTGTTTATTGCTTTGGCCAAGTAGTAGGTAGTAACTCCAAGAGGAAACGTTATGCTCGATTGTGGGTTCATGCCCCCCGATGACACGCCTGAGTGACAGCAACATGAGTCTACGGTATGTGTTGTTGCCACAAGGGGGGAAACAACGGTGCTTGTAACCGCGGTTGCAAGGATTGTTTACTTTACGCAAAGTTATTTTTAATGCAGTTGTCTGTTGCTTTGGGTTTACACTTTGGGTGGGGCTCGCAACTTAATACCAGTGAGATGTTCTGGATAGATATCTCGAGGTGGATTATTAGTAGTACATGCAGTTGGATTTCGGTCTACTTATTTTGGCGTACTGCCCATGCATTTGAGCCTCTTCCTTTCTTTGTAGCATAGTTAGCATTGTGGTGCGTTTATAATCCTATCAATTGCCCAGCTGTAATTTGTTCACCTTGCATAGCAGTTTTATTATCTTTTGGGAGAGAGACATCACTAGTGAACATCACGGGACCCCGGTCCATATTCTCATCACTGTTTACACGCTCATTTACTTTCTTTCTTTTACTTTCTAGTTGCTATCATTATCATTATCCCTTGCGTTTGATCCTTTGTAAACAACAAGACCAGAGAGATTGACAGCCTCTTTGAACTTCGTTGGGAGCAAAGTTACTTGTGTTGTGTGCAGGTCCACGTCATTTGCGTCGTTGACACCTACGTATCATCTCTGAAGTCCTACGGGAGACAACCCATATCCTCTACATAAGGGTAACTAGGAAAATTGCCCGTGCGTTGCAACGGAAAATACTTATAAATCATTTATCCAACAAACATTGCATAAGATCACAATAGGCCTACACCCTTTATTTCAAAAATTTGTTTCACCTGTGTCACCGTTTATCCTCTTTCCCATTTTGGTCGAGCTGGTTCATACGATCACAACATGTCTTCACATGATCAATTCTTTGATGATTATCTCGATTGCAATGCACAACCTAAGGAGATGGTTCAAATGATCTCGTCGAATTGGACGCGAGGGACGCCCTCTAAGAAACCAACGCAAGAATCTCTATGTGATAGAAAAATATGCAATCTTTGAATGTTTATTTTTCTAGCTCACATTGTAACATCTACCAAACTACACCTCATCCGTGTGATAATTTGGCGAGAAATATGAATCTTTAACCACGTTAACATAAGAAGATGTTTGAACTGATCTCGTAGAGTTGGACGTGAGGGATGCCCTCTATGAAAACAAAGCAAGCACCTCGATGTGATAGAAAAATTTGCAAACTTTGAATTTTTCATCTTTCAAGCTCACATTGTAATATCTACAAAACTACAACTCATACATGTGATACTTTGGCGAGAAATATGAATCTTTAACCATGTTAACATAAGGGGATGTTTAAATTGATCTCGTTGAGTTGGATGTGAGGACGCCCTCTATGAAACCAATGCAAGCGTCTCGATGTGATAGAAAAATGTGCAAACTTAGAATTTTTATCTTTAAAGCTCACATTGTAATATCTACAAAACTACAACTCATCAGTGTGATAATTTGGTATCGAGGAATATGAATGTTTAATAAAATAACCAAAAAAAATATACTATAGATGTGAACCCATCAGAGTTAGTGTAATATCTTTTTTCCCTTTAATTAGGCACCATAGGCAGTCCGTTCCTATTTGTAATGGTATATAATAGGGTAACGTTTCCCATCGACTAACTGGCCCAAGCTTCGGTCAGATACTCATTAGTGTGATAATTTGGTATCGAGGAATATGAATGTTTAATAAAATAACAAAAAAATATACTATAGATGTGAACTCATCAGAGTTAGTGTAATATCCTTTTCCCCTTTAATTAGGCACCATAGGCAGTCTGTTCCTATTTGTAATGGTATATAATAGAGTAACGTTTCCCATCGACTGACTGGCCCAAGCTCCGGTCAGCTAGGTCGGCATCGCATGCGCATGTGTTTTTAATTTTTGTTGCAAATCACTCGTCCGCGATGCTATGATCGTAATACTAAAATGTTACTATTTTCATAACTATGGTACTAAAATGTTACTATATTTATCTATGTTACTTACGCTAAACGGATGTATCTAGGTGTGTTTTAGTGCTAAACACATGCATTTGAGAGCATGACATAAACATATTATTATGTTCATCCATATTACTTGTCGTTAAAACAGATGTATCTAGATGTATTTTTGTGTTATACACATCCATTTTAGAGAGTGTGACCGGTGATGATGGTGCTACTTTTTTTTGCAATGGGCAATGGCAAAAACTACCACTGACCCTTGATTTTTGTTACAACTAAAATTGATGAATTATGATTAGCGATGATGGGCTGCGAATTTTGTTGCAATCGGTAGAAAAAATGCTATCACCAGTGATTAAATTTATTGCCACCAAATAATGGTAAATATGGTACGCAACTATTTCTATCACAATTTTTTTGCTGCGATGGTGCAAAAATTTAAGAAAAATTATACATAATAAATTTTTGCTGCATATACCACGAAAGTTGCAATCGGTATTTAAAAAAGATACATCAATACAAATTATTTTTTGATTTAATCTAAATTTTTGAATGGGCGCGATTGGACGGCGGCGCGGCGATCGGCGGAAAGTGGACCGGTCAGACAACGCCCTATATAATATGGTAGGCAGCAGACGCATAAATCCCTAGATATCTCCTTCCATTTTTCTCTTTAATTAATCCGTCATTTTTTTCATTTCCCTATGAATAGGTAGGCAGCAGACGCATAAATCCCTTGATATCCTTCCATTTTCCTCTTTAATTAATCCCTCTTTTTTCTCATTTCTCTCTTTAATTAATTAGCATGCATGGCAGCCTCACAAATCTGGCCGCCTGACGAATCTCTCTTTCTAGACTGCGGGTTTTCTTCCATCTGAGCGAACCGTTTTTTCTTTTTCTAGACTGCGGGTTGAATTCTAAATTTATTAGGGTCTTTTTTATAAAACATGTGCGTTGCAACGGAATTTTTTTTAATCTTATGATAAAACACCTGTGATGTACGTAAAATTAACTTTATACTCCCTTCGTGCCATAATTCTTGTCATGATTTTAGTTTAAAATTGAACTAAAATCATGACAAGAATTACGGGACGGAAGGAGTGTATTTCAAAAAGGCGAAAATGTATTTGAAATAACACAAAATTGTAATATGTGTGAAAACTTTTTGTGAGTATTTTTTGTGGGTACACTTTTTCTTGAGTTACATACATGTAAGATTTTGGAATGAATGACACACAAAATTAAAATCACGTGAACATTTTTTTTCTGATATTTGAAGCAATATTTTTTAATAAAAAAAAGATTGCTTAAAACAACGGGAGAAAATTTTAATCTTCTGATAAAATACCTATGATGTATGTAAAATTCAATTTATATATTTTAAAAAGGCGCAAACGCATTTAAAATAATACAAAATATTAAAACGTGTGAACACTTTTCGTGAGTTTTTAATGCGAGTACATTTTTTTGTGAGTTAGATACATCTAGGATTTTGGAACATCTTTTATAATATTTGGAGCAATATTTTTAATAAAAATAAAAAATTGTTTGAAACAAAGGGAGAAATTATTAATATTATGATAAAATATCGATGATATACGTAAAATTAATTTTATATATTTTAAAAAGACGCAAACGCATTTAAAATAATACAAAAAAATATTTCTTTTCGGCTCCACGCAGCCCATGTACATGGAGAGGTAGTGATGTCTCAGTTTGGCCCACATACATATCTTGTTTCTTTTCTTTTTTCTGGGCTGAGGGTGGAGAGATGATAGTTTATTTCGGCCTACACACATATGTCATTTTTTCTTTTTTTCTGGGCTGAAGGTGGACTGCGGGTTTATTTGTCAAAATATCAAGGGGTTTTCTGTGAATTTGCAAAAACGGTCTAAGAAAGTCAACTCCCTTTATTATTAGGTATAGATTTTCTGTTATCCTACATCTCACCTTCCACTTGGGGTAGCCAACGAAGGGCGAGAAACCATTATCATCATCTCGCACATCACCGCCGCGCTTCCAAGATCGGGATCGCCAGCAGACCTCTTCCGGGCACCCTGCCGGAGGAAGGATTGACCTCCGGGAGCTCCTCCTCCACCATGGACGCTTCCCGGATGATCCGTGGATAGTCTACCTTGGACCATGGGTCCGTGATCAGTAGCTATGTGATGTTCTCCTCCCCTCTTTGTTCTTCATGGATTAGACCTTGTGAGCTGGCCTACATGATCAAGGCACATATGTAATTCTTTCTGCTGTTGTTATGCTGAGTTTGCTGGGATCTGATGGATTATGAGACTATGTTCAGTTTGTGATAAAGTAATATATTTGGTTCTTATCGTTTATATTTTTATTCTCGAGTAATTCTTGCATGTTCTCCGTTGATGTTTATTGCTTTGGCAAGTAGTAGGTAGTGACTCCAAGAGGGAACGTTATGCTCGATTGTGGGTTCGTGCCCCCTGATGACTAGCTTGAGTGATAGAAACATGAGTCTAGGGGATGTGCTATTGCCACAAGGGGAAAAGAACGGTGCTTGTAACCGCGGTTGCAAGGATTGTTTACTTTATGCAAAGTTCTTTTAATGCAGTTGTCTGTTGCTTTGGGTTTACACTTTGGGTGGGGCTCGCAACTTAATATCAGCGAGTTGTTCTGGATAGATATCTCAAGGTGGATGATTAGTAGTAGATGTAGTTGGATTTCGGTCTACTTATTTTGGCATACCGCCCATGCTTTTGAGCCTCTTCCTTTCTTTGTAGCATAGTTAGCATTGTGGTGCATTTTTTATCCTGTCAATTGCCCAGCTGTGATTTGTTTACCTTGCATAGCAGTCTTACCGTCTTTTGGGAGAGAAACATCACTAGTGAACATCAGGGGACCCCGGTCCATATTCTCATCACTGTTTACACGCTAAATTTATTTCCTGCTTTTACTTTCCAGTTGCAATCATTATTATCCTTTATCCCTTGCGTTTGATCCTTTGTAAACAACAAGACCGGAGAGATTGACAACCTCTCTGAACTTCGTTGGGAGCAAAGTTATTTGTTCTGTGTACAGGTCCACTTCAACCACTAAATTTCCAGCGTCGTTGTCACCTACTTGTCGCTTTCGGAGTCCTACGGGACACAAACCCTATCCTCTACATAGTGGAAATTTGTTGTTATCCTACATCTCACCTTCCACTTGGGGTAACCAACGAAGGGTGAGAAGCCATTATCATCTCTCGCACATCACTCGGCAGCCGACGCCGCCGCCTTTGACGCTTTCGCCTTCTTGTTTCCCTCTGAAGGGCGGCCTCTGACGTCACCGGTGGCGACGCGTCTAGGTCGTAGACGCCGTTCTTGGTCTTCGAGAGCTGGAGGCGGATCTCTTTCCATTTTTTGCACCACTCGAGCCAGCTGAAGACGGTGATGAATGTGACATCCTGGCTTAATAGGAATGATAGACTACTCATATCAACAAGGTGCACCTTCTTTTCCGGGAGCCCAGATCCAAAGAACTCCAAAGTTAAGCGTGCTTGGCTTGGAGCGATTTGAGGATGGGTGACCGACCGGGAAGTTTTTCCCGGGTGCGCACGAGTGAGGACAAAGTGCGCAGGAAAGACTAGTGTTGGTTTGTGGGGACAGTCTAGATCCCGCCAGGCGTACGCCGGGAACCGGTGGGTGTGGCCGGGGCGTTACAAATGGTATCAGAGCCGACCCTTGCGGTTATACGGGCGTGTGTGGGTCAGTGCGCGAACATGTGGGACATGTGTCGGCACTGGACGCACAGACGTGTGCCAAGAGGGAACGTTCCTGTGGGCCGATGAGGACATCGGTTCCTTTGAGTGGGGGTGTATGTGACATCCTGTCTTAATAGGAATGATAGACTACTCATATCAACAAGGTGCACCTTCTTTTCCGGGAGCCCAGATCCAAAGAACTCCAAAGTTAAGCGTGCTTGGCTTGGAGCGATTTGAGGATGGGTGACCGACCGGGAAGTTGTTCCCGGGTGCGCACGAGTGAGGACAAAGTGTGCAGGAAAGACTAGTGTTGGTTTGTGGGGACAGTCTAGATCCCGCCAGGCGTACGCCGGGAACCGGTGGGTGTGGCCGGGGCGTTACAATGAACTTGAACTCAGCGCCATTATCCTGCCGATACATGCCGAACATGCGCGCGATTTGCACGGCGAGGTCAGGACAGACGAGTTCACAGTGAGTTCAAGACGAGAGCGTATCTTTTGGTCGTTTCTTGCGCCGCTTTTCGGCCGGGCAAGCACCTCCTCCCGGATGTCATGCCACTTGTTGCCTGCCACTGGTCGAAAATAGGGGTCGACCATCTTTCTTTCGTCGAACGCCGCCTTGACCCTCGTCCAGTACGTGTTGCCTTTCTGGTTGGCGCCAGTGATGGGCTCCAAGCTCACTGTATTCCATGTCTCGGCCAGGCATTCATCTTCTTTGGGCGTCCACTTGACGCGATTCAGCGGAACCTCGTCGTACTTCCTCTTCTTCTTTCCTTTGGCGGCAGTCTGCTCCGGCTCCTCCGGCGCTTCCTGGGTCTCTTCTTCGGCGTCCTCCTCGACGCCCCATGTTCGGCCCAATCCCCTCCTGGGTGAAGTCTGCGGCATCGGCGGCGTAAGCCTCGGAGCCGGCGGAGATGATGTCCTCCATCTCCGTTGCGAAGGGGATGGTTCTGCGGTGCAGGGACGGCGACGACGCGGACGCGTAGGCCGGCGAGTTGGCGACTGATGCTGGTCGCTGGGCAGACACCGCGTGCGAGAAGGCGAGGTTGGTGTCGAAGCCACTGTGGTCAGGCGACAGCGTGTACCCCCATGCCGAAGGCGTCGGTGGCGAGAAGTTGCTGGCGGGCGAGGCGACGCTCTGCTGTGTTGGGTGGCGGAACAGCGGCGCGCCGCTCGCGCGAGCCATGGCCGCCTCCTCTTGGATGGCCTCCATGTTCTTCTTCGCCACCGCCGCCGCCTCTTGGATGGCCTCCAGGTTCTTCTCCGCGATGACCATCGCGTCCCGGATTTTCTGGGCAGAGAGCCTCCTGCGTAGGTCGGTTGTCGTCCACGAGCGGCGGTCTTGGTCGGCCTTCCACTCGTCATCCGTCAAACCCTCCGGCCTGGGCTTGGGGGATCTCTGTTTCCTCTTCTTGGGGGGCGGCGGTGGTGGTGGTGATGCATCGACGCGGCGGGATGGCAAATACTACGGCGTTTTCTTCGGTGGGATGGGGGCGAATCTGGAGGAAATGGCGGGAGCTGCTGCGAGTGAGGGAGAAAAAGGGAGGAAAACGGCGGGAGAAGCGGCCTCCCTCAGCGATAACGCGGTGTTTTGTTTCATCCGACGCCCCCAAGAGCCCCCCCCCCCCCCCCGAGCGCGTTGGGGGCGGCTTGGGATTGCCAGATCTACTTTTGGCCTAATCCGGCGCTATTTAGGCCCAATGGAGGCGCGACTAGCCGAAATTCGTCCGTCCGGCGCAAATAGCGCCGGCTTGGAGGCCTCTTGGGGGCGCGGCTGAAGATGCTCTTATCCTCGACATTGTGTTTCCTCACACACAATAAGACGAGGTTTCGAAGGCCTACCGAGCATATGTGATCACATTTGGTGGCTACTAGGATTTCCACCGACTTCAATATATATCGGATTTGCTAAAGCACATCTAGATGTGCTTTAGTTAGGGCACATCTGAGTGCATAACCGCACGATTAAGTACGCTAAGATTCGTGATTTTGTTGGTACAAAAGGTTGTCTCGCGCCGCTCGGGAGTAAGAGCGTTGTCGCTTTCGATGGGCTACGCCACATCGTTTTCTTGTGGGCTTTTTTCTTGCCTTTCATCTTTTTCCACCACATTTGAGCAGAAGAAGGGACGGCTGGCTATTGATGTGTGAGGGAGCCTTTTTTATTTTTTATTTGCAAAGCCCACCAAGGCTTGAATTATGCTTTTTTATGGTTTATTTATTTTTTGTTTTTTACCTTGTTTTGTTCTTTGATTTTTTATTTTGATTATTCCACACGCATGAGGCCTGATAAAATACTTTTCCACGCCCTTCATGAGTGATGTGATATACACCATTGTTATATGTATGTACACTTTTATTCTTGCAAACAAGTATATATACATCCATTTTACACACAAAAATGCACCAACATCATTTTTTTGTATTCTTTTTTCTTAGCCAATTGCAAGCTGAGCTTCTAAATTGCAACTGCCTTTTTCTACCTAGTCTTTTTTTGTTGCCTTTTTTCCGTTACTTAGTTACAACCCGAACCACTACACTGTAATTGTCTTTTTCTAACTAGTTGCAAGTCAATCATCGAACTCGAAATGGGTGTCTTTTTTTCTCACTCAGTTGCAAGTCGTACTACTGGGGTTTCCTTTTTCCACTTTCCAAAATGCCACCACCCAGTCTCAAGTCATCTAAGGCACTCGCAACTGGGGTTTTCTTTTTCATTTTTATGTATGACACCACACCCGAGTTGCAAGTCAACTACCGCACTCGCAGGTGGGGTTTCCTTTTTCCACTTTCCAAAATGCCACCACACCCCAGTCGCGAGTCCACTAAGGCACTCACAACTGGGGTTTCCTATTTTCACCTTTCATAAATACCACCACCCAAGTTGCAAGTGAACTACTGCACTCGCGACTGGGGTTTCCTTTTTTCATTTTCATAAATGCCACCACCCTAGTTGCAAGTCAACTACCATACTCGCAACTGGGTTTTCCTTTTTTCACTTTCCAAAATGCCACCACACCCCAGTCGCGAGTCAACTACCACACTCGCAACTAGGCTTTCATTTTTTTCATTTTCATAAATTCCACCACCCGAGTTGCAAGTCAACTATCGCACTCACAACTAGGGTTTCCTTTTTCCACTTTCCAAAATGCCACCACACCCCAGTCGCAAGTCAACTACCGCAGCCGCAACTGGATTTTCCTTTTTCCACTTTCCAAAATGCCACCACACCCCAGTCGCAAGTCAACTGCCGCACTCGCAATTGGGGTTTCCTTTTTTCGTTTTCATAAAAGCCACCACCCGAGTTGCAAGTCAAGTATGGCACTCACAACTGGGTTTCCTTTTACCACTTTCCAAAATGCCATCACAGCCCCAGTCGCAACTGGGGTTTCCTCTTTTCACTTTCCATAAATACCACCACCCAAGTTGCAAGTCAACTAGCGCACTCGCAACTGGAGTTTCCTTTTTTCATTTTCATAAATGTCATCACCCTAGTTGCAAGTGAACTACCGTACTCGCAACTGGGTTTTCCTTTTTCCACTTTCCAAAATGCCACCACACCCGAGTTGCAAGTCAACTACCACACTCACAACTGGGGTTTCCTTTTTTCATTTTCATAAATGCCACCACCCGAGTTGCAAGTCAACTATCGCACTCGCAACTAGGGTTCTCTTTTTCCACTTTCCAAAATGCCACCACACCCCAGTCGCAAGTCAACTACCGCACTCGCAACTGGGTTTTCCTTTTTTTCATTTTCATAAATGCCACCACCCCAGTTGCAAGTCAACTACCGCACTCGCAACTGGGTTTTCCTTTTTTCACTTTCATAAATGTCACCACCCGAGTTGCAAGTCAACTATCGCACTCGCAACTGGGTTTTCCTTTCTCCACTTTCCAAAATGCCACCACACCCTAGTCGCAAGTCAACTGCCGCACTCGCAACTAGGGTTTCCTTTTTTCATTTTCATAAATGCCACCACCCGAGTTGCAAGTCAAGTTTGGCACTCGCAACTGGGGTTTCCTTTTACCACTTTCTAAAATGCCACCACAGCCCCAGTCGCAAGTCGACTACCGCACTCGAAACTGGGGTTTCCTTTTTTCTTTTACATCATTGCCACCTCCCTAGTCGCAAGTCAACTACCGCACTCGAAACTGGGGTTTACTTTTTTTCTTTTTTATCACTTCCACCTCCCTAGTCGCAAGTCAACTACCGCACTCGCAACTGGGGTTTCCTTTTTCTTTTTCATCACTGTCACCTCCCTAGTCGCAAGTCAACTACCGCACTCGCAACTGGGGCTTTCTTTTTCCACTTTCCGAAATGCCACCACACCATTTTGATTGTTGTTGTAATCAGGGAAATGATTTTTGTGTCCAGGGAGATGATTTTCGCTGATGTTATTCGGTTCCTGTGCTTTCAGCCGACGGGTGCCTTAACTTGGAGTGAAGCAACAGGCCGGCAACGGCCACAGCCTCAGTGCTCTGTTCCTGTGTGATGTCTATATGTATGTACGAGGCTTCGTACGCCAAATAAAGGGTGAGACTCTGAGAGTCTGAGAGATGTGTGGTGTGGTGTGGCCATTCTTGTTATTTCTTGTTTCTGAGAAGAAGTTGTCTAGTTCTTTATTTTCTTTTGTGAAAGAGAGACCCTGGCTTGAGATGGCGGCTCGAGGAAAATGGGTCCTATTCGGCGGCCTCGGCTTATGAGGCTCTCTTCTTTGGACAGTGCCTCGTTCCCGGTGCGAATGACAACTGGAGAAGCTGGGCCCCGACCGAGATCAAACTTTTCATGTGGATCGCCCTCCAAAATCGCCTTTGGACTGCGGATCGGCTTGCTAGAAGGGACTTGGAACATCCGCCCCTATGTGTTATGTGTTGTCAAGAAAAGGAAACTGTGGATCACCTGCTGGCGAATTGCATCTTTGCCCAGGAAGTTTGGTTCACCCTTTTGCTGAAGTGGCGGCTCCACCATGCAACGCCATCTCCGACTATCACCTTCGTCGACTGGTGGATTGGCATGGGAAACTCGATGACGGTGGAGAAACGTCGGGAGCTTTACTCCTTCATCAGCTGCACTAGTCGTATGTTGTGGCTCGAGAGAAACAGAAGTGTTCGATAGAATAGCTCTTCTCCCATCCACCTTAGCGTCCAAAATATGGACAGAATCGCAGGAATGGCTACGGGCTAGAAGTAGAAATGTGGATGACATATGGGATGAACTACCTGATGTCCTAAGGACTGCTCTAGTTAGCCTAGTCGGTGTTGTACATATCTATACAATGTAAACATTTCCAATCTTAATATATAAGACATACGTTGTATGTTCTTCAAATCTCTTGTTGTTGATCCAGCAGTAAATTCAGTACTACGTATATTGTTATTGTGCCGAAGAGATCAGCGTCTGCTCTAATTTATAGTCCGACCTACATCCACCATTTTTGCAGGAGATAGTATGATTACAGTGCAGCTGAATCATACGTATTTAGCTTCTTAGTGCCAGCTCCAACCGAATCATACGTATTTACCTTGTTCAAGTCCGGCTGTGGAAAGAAACACAAGCCTTATTTTTGGCTCTTCCAGTTTGAGTTTGAGGCTCATACTACATGCATGATAAACAGCTTCCAACCAAAAAAAAATCTGACATTGAACAGTGGGGGGAAATCTAGTTTGCTGTTTTTTCAGAATAGACATATGACCTATTTTTTCCACAGTCGTTTCCTATGTGTGTTGATCATAGCCCCCAGATAGATCGTACTGGAGGCTGGTGGTTTGTCCTTTTCTCGGCCTGTTCATTGCTGGAGATAAAAGAAAAACAAGCCCACAAAACAAAAAAGACAAAGACATAAATAGCGACAAAGCGAGCAGAGAGGGGTTGATCGAGCGCACATGGGGTGATGTCAGTATTGAGACTTTGAGAGTAGAGAACGAGAGACAAAACACAGAGATGTAAAAACGAATGGTTGTCTTTATTGATGATTGAGTACAAGCATATATAGCCCCGAGGGGATGCATCCAACAGACGCGATGGTCCGGAGAGACACGAGCGAACAGTCATGTCCATCATACATGGCGTTTAGGGATAGTGGAGATTCTGCTTAATTAACATATGGGTTAATTAAACTCAACACTCCCGCTAATCTACGCTATCCTTGTAGAGATCGTCATCTAAAATAAAAGCTCCTCAAAAACCCTGTGGGAAAAAAGTGAGGAGTATAGTGTTTGATATGTTGCCAAAACTCCTTGAAACCCAGTGGGAAAAATAAGCAGAAAATGCCGCAACATATAAAGCTTATTGTCTATTTTAACTCGATATGAGGAAAACTCAAAGAATTAAAAGTACAATCAATATGTTGTATATATACTTTCTTAAAAACCCCGGTGGGGAAAACAGAAAGTATGACATATGATCTTGTGTTGATATTACCTCATTAAAAACCTTGATGAGAACCTGTGAAGTAAACTCATTAAGGGGAAAAGAGTATAATATGATGTATTGAACAGGAGTAATTCAGGAAGATACTCCCCCTGATTCTTGCATGTCTCAAAGTCGTCGAATACCAATTCCAGGAACATTTTTTGGATGTCGAAGTTGGTAGAGACTTTGTGAACAATTGTATGAGTTTGTTGTATGATTTGACTTGCAAGATGAGCAATATAGTGATATTGCTTGTTACGTAACCTGTTTACATCCGGGCAACACAAGTGATGGCGCGAGGGTCGACGGGTGTAGTATTCTCGCCCTTCGTTGGTGAGCCCCAAGTGGAAGGCGTGATGCAGCACAACAGCAAATTTCCCTCGGTAAAGATACCAAGGTTTGTCTCCAGTAGGACTCCAGAGATAATAAGTAGGTGTCAGCGGCGCAACTGACGCGGACCTGCACACAGACACAGATAACTTTGTTCCCAACGAAGTTCAAAGAGGTTGTCAATCTCTCCGGTCTTGTTGTTTACAAAGGATAAAACGCAAGGGATAATAATAGCAACTTGAAAGTAAATGCAGAAAAGTAAATATAGCGTGGAAACAATGATAAGGATATGGATCGGGATACGTGATGTTCGCTAGTGATGTCTCTCTCCCAAAAGACGATAAAATTGCTATGCGAGGTAAACAAATTACAGAAAGGCAATTGACAGGATTATAAACGCACTGCAATGCTAACTATGCTACAGAAGAAAGGAAGAGGTTCAAAAGCATAGGCAGTACGCCAAGGTAAGTAGACCGAAATCCATCTGCATCTACTACTAATCATCCACCTTGAGATATCTATCCAGAACATCTCGCTGGTATTAAGTTGCGAGCCCCACCCAAAGTGTAAACCCAAAGCAACAGACAAATGCATTAAAAAGAACTCTGCGTAAAGTAAACAATCCTTGTAACCGCGGTTACAAGCATCGTTGTTTTCCCCCTTGTGGCAACAACACATCCCCTAGACTCATGTTTCTGTCACTCAAGCGTGTCATCGGGGGGCATGAACCCACAATCTAGCACAACGCTCCCTCTTGGAGTCACTACCTACTACTTGGCCAAAGCAATAAACATCAACGGGGAACATGCAAGAATTACTTAGGAACAAAAATATAAGAGATAAAAACCAAATATATTACTCTATCACAATCTGAACATAATCTCATAATCCCTCAGATCCTATCAAAATCAACATAGCAATAGCAGATATATTACAAAGGTTCCTCGATCATGTTGGGCAGCTCACGAGGTCTAAACAATGAAGATCAAAGAGGGGAGGAGAACATCACATAGCTACTAATCACGGACCCATGGTCCAAGCAAAACTACTCACGAGACATTCGGGGAGTATCCATGGTGGAGAGGAGACTCCCGGAGGTCAATCATCCCTCCGGCAGGGTGCCGGGAAGAGGTCTTCTGGTGCTCCCGATCTTCGGAAGCGCGGCGGCGGCAGAACAGAGGCGAGTTCGCGGAATAGGGTTCTCTCATGGGGTTTTCCCGTGACGGGGGATAAATAGGCGAAAGGGGGCATCCAGAGGTGGGCCAGGGGCCCAGGCGCCCCCCTGGCGCGGCCAGGGGTGGGGCCGCGCCGGGTGGCCGCCTGGGCCCCCCTGGCTCCCCTCTGGCCCCTCCCGGGCTCTTCTCGAAGCTTCCGTCACGCTGATTTTTTATCTGAATTTTCCCGAATTTTTCTGGCACTTTTTATATGGGGGAAAACTGAAATAGAAAAACAGCAGAAAACAGGAACTGGCACTGGGGTGCACTGAGTTAATAGGTTAGTCCAAATATGATCAAAAGTGTATAAAAGTGTATCTAGATCATAGCAATATCACACAAAACATGCATGGAGCAAGCATAAATTATAGATACGTTTTGGACGTATCAACATTCCCAAGCTTAATTCCTGCTCGTCCTCGAGTAGGTAAATGATAACAACATAATTTCTGTGGTGACATGCTAGCAACCATATAAGAACTTTGAAAAGTAAAGAAATCAAGGTTAGATATTCAATTCAAGTCATAACAGGCAAGAGTCTATATTAGCATTGAAATAAGTAACAAAAGAACAAAAGGTGCAAGAGCTCTCGCTGTCCGTGACTCGAATTTCTCCAAATGGTGTTTGCGTGCAAGAAGGGGGATAGGGAATACGAGAAAAAAGTATTTTTGTGTTGAGAACTCAATCTACTAAAGTTTCACATTTGGTCTTATTTGGAATCTTATCTTGACTCGTCCCCAGACCACTAGCCAGGTACAAGTCAATTTGATCCACCCCTTTTCGATATTTCGAGCACTCATGCAATGGATGAGCGTAAGCACGAGAGTTGACACTTAGGATGGGAAAGAGAGAAATATGGTGGAGGAGGAAGACAAAAAGGATGAGAAAGGCTCACATCAATGAGGAAAATCGTAGGCAAGAGATGCCAAATGATAGATATGATGTGAGGAGTAGGGATTGCCATGCAACGGATGCACATACAAGCTAGGAAGCTCTCCAATGGAACTAGTGGGGGTGCATCTAACTTGCTCGCTCATGAAGACCTAGAGCCCTTTTGAGGAGGCTCATCCTTGGAATATGCAAGCCAAGTTCTATAGTGTGAAGGTCCCCACATAGCTATATGCATAATGATCATCTCTATGGAGTACAAGGATATAGAGGGAGTACTAGTGTGGATCTCTCAAAAGGATAGTAGTGTTTCCCCTTTCTCTCTTTTTATTTATTTTTCTATTTTTTTGTATTTTTTTGTGGCCTCAATGGCTCTTTCTATTCAACTCTCATTTGTCCTCTTTGGGATCTTTTAATGTGTCCACTTTGGGATCTTTTCCTCACTTAAGGGAAACACTCTATTTTACAAGAAGGTATAGGAAATATTCACACTTTACAAGGTACTCAAAATCATAAAGAAGATGTAACTATCATGATGTATGCAATGTATGCCGCTGCCAGTGTAGCAGGAACATGTATGACATGAAGATCAAGTCATGAAGAGGTGGAAGTTGCATGGCAATGTAACTCGGAAAGGCTATGGAAATGCCTTGATAGGTAGGTATGGTGGCTGTTTTGAGGGAAGATATAAGGAGGCTTATGATGACAGAGCGTATCATGCCAAGGGTTTGGAAGTACCGGCGAAGGTGGACACCAACTCTCGGAGTGAGAAGAAGGCAATGCACGGCACGGGAAAGGCTAGCAAAATATGGGAAGGTGGAAGTGTCAACTCTCAATACTTACATTAGTCCAAAGAACTCATGCACTTATTATCTGTAAGGCCCGATATGCGGTATTGTTCCAGATCTAGATGTTTCCATCCAGATCCGGGGACGAAGCACATATCGGTCCCACCACGACACATGACATAGCCATATGCCCCGGATTTCCAACATGATATCACAACATTACAGATACAAGGATACAACATCTCATACAATCGGCGTACAACTGCCTTAAATACAATATAACAGCGGAAGATATATGTCTGAGTACAGACCACAATCCAATGCCTACTGGCAAAGAGAAAACATCGATCCCATAACCACACGGGTCCAGGCCTTCCGTCGGGATCCGCCTAACTAGTCGTCGTCGAGTCTCCACGTGAAACGTCGATCACCATACCTGTTGTCGATCAAGAACCCTGAAAAGAGTTTGGGGGTAGTATCATGAGTACAGAGGTACTCAGCATCCAACTGTAGAGGTCATCTGACCCAACAAGGACTTCATCACTCGTCATTCTAGGACAACTAGTAGTTTACGGTAAGGATGGGGTAAGTGGTGAGGTTGCTGCCGCACTAGCATTTCTGAAGTTGCTAACGATCTAGAGAGTAAGGTAAGAAGCCAAGCATTCGGTGAGGAATCGCCTCCAACAAGTCTTGCTATCAACTACTTACGCAATCATAACACCTATCCTATCCTTGTCCTCCTCTTCGCATCCCGACAAAGAAGAAGCAGTTAAGGCACACACACGCATTGATCAAGTTATATTAAGATTATCTCAGTTGTTGCTGTCTATGAACAAGGAGTAGGTCTCAAGTCGTCCATAACCGTGGACACGGCTTCTCGAAAAGATTTAACCCTGCAGGGGTGTACCAACTGCCCATTACAAGGCTCCGCACGCACGCCCATCTCTCTCAGTTGCTACCCATCACAGGCAACCATTTTATGATTTAGTTCCAAGAGATCCGAAACGACAAGTCCCTCTAGCTAACAACGAACAAATCCGGGTGGCCCCCGGTGAGTCACACACACGTTTCAAATGGTAAATCAGCTTGGGCCACCACTAGAAATGTTTGAAGCTAGGTAGGTAAGAAGAGGGGACCCCATAAAATCCCACACGCGGTTAGGCACGCTCAGTCTTAAAACCAATACCCGGAACTCGGGTCCTAGGTGACTCGAATGGAACAAAACGTCGGGGCGGGATAGCCTAGACCTTCCATCCTTCGTCGAGCATAGTCAACATTTATAATAATCATATCATCAACAACAATATAATAATGTGATATCCCAACCCAATGAGTAACAGGGTAACATCGTAGCATCCTAAGCATGCATACTAAGCAGGGGCTGAGCAACGAGCAATAGTAACATAGCAGTACAAGGTTTGCTGGGAGGGGACATGGTTGTATCGGTTTAAGAGAGGTTGTAAACATGTGGTAGGATCAAACATCAAACCTATCCTAGACTAGCATGCAAACCGCTGGTTGAAATAGAATGGATCATAAGTAATGTATAGTCCTTGCCTGTTGATAAGTCGGGTTCCGAAGGTGTAGTGGATCGCAAGCTCGCATCGTCTCCGAGAGGTACCCGCGGAAGCACACAAGACGATAAACACTGGAAAGCAATCAACGAGCAGGCACTCTATTACTACGGGGAAACACAAGATCAAGAAGACATCACACGACACGGCAACGCGATACGGATCTATCGTCGAGAACGGTTACTAACAGTTTAAGTGGGGTATCGGTCACACACGACGAATACCGCACGTTTACGGTGGTTCAAGTAGCTTAGCTACAGGTGATCAACCAACGGTTATTAACATGGCAACTCAAGCAAGCATGGCATATCACACAAACATGTCAAAAGGTGAAGCATAAAAGAAACTATCTATGCTAGTCAATTTAAGTGAGGCACAACCTAAACATGGCATAACACTAAGTGCCGCACGATGATTAAAACATTTGGTACTGTTCTTCCCTAAACCATATTTTAGGTTGGTTAACAACAGAAAAAAATAGAATAAACACAAAGTACAAAAAAAACTAATCAAGTTAGATATAAAGAACACTCCAAACGGAGTTACGGTTAAAAAGATATAAGCAAAACAAGTTACGGGCACAATCTGCCAACATCACGAAGCACAAATTAGAGCAATGCATAAACAGGATAATGAATGGAAACATGCTCACAAATGATATGGAACTAAAGTAGACATGGCAGAGAAGGCATGGCAAAAGTAATCATCCAAAAAGGCATCATAGATCAAAAGATATTAAGCAAACAACATGGCATCGCAAAGTAACAGACTTAGAGAAAAACAGAGGTGGCTGTCAAAAACAGCAGGATAGCAACTTTCGAGCTCAATAACTATATGACCAGCAAGCATATCATGACAATGCAATACATGTAATGAAAGTAGACGTGATGCTTAACAATATGCAATTGGAATCACTCAATTCCGATAAACGGTGGCGACACACTCGTCGACCGAAGTTGCAACAAAATAACAGTTTTCAGCACAGCAGCACATTAACATCAGGATCACCACTTTGGAGCAAGATTTAATATAGCTAGAGCACCCAAATATGACAAGTTAAAGCATGGAAATTAAGTACACATGATGCTTAACACATAGGAGAAAGAATCAATGCAATAGGCCTCATGGATTTGTCACAACCATCAATCAAAGTTGCAATAAAATAATAACAGCAGCACTTCACAGGAATTAGTAGCAGTTTAACGGCCTGATGCCCACTTCAACACACATTTGCAACATCAAGATGGCCTCAAATTATAATGCTCACAAAAGATGAACTAAAGTGCACATGAAACTAAGCAACTTTCATTTTGGGGGCACGTTCATCGGAGCTACGGATTACTCGCAATTCTAACCGCAAAAACAGATCAGCAGCAATTTATAAAAGACTTAGCAAAAATTACAGGGTGATAAAAAAACAGAGACAAAAAAAAGGGGCGGCCTGGATCTCACCATGGGCCGGCCCATGAGGTGGCCTGGACTGGGAGGCCGGCTGGGCCTTGTGGCGCCGTGCCAAGGCGGCCAGGCTGGGCCGTGGGGCGCTGGAGACGGGCCCAGCCACCGGTTCCTGGCTGGCGGCTTCGTCCGCTCGGGCAGGGAACGCAGCGGCGGCTGTTGTTCCGCCGTCGACGAGGGAAGAAGGCCGGCGGGGCGTGGACGACGGAGGCAGGCGAGGCCGGCCGGGAACGGAGCGCAGCGTTGGCATAGCACGCGCGGCGGCGCCGGACTTGGGCGAATCTGGCCGAAGGCATCGGCCGGCGGCTCGAGCTCGAGGCCTAGGCCGTCCATGGCGCGGGTTCCCTGCGAAGACAAAGGGGGGACGGGTTAGGAGGAAGATGAGAGGGAAAGGGACGCGGGGAAGGAGGATAAGGAGCCGGGGCGGCGCGCTGCTCGCCGGAGTTGGCCGGAGGCGAGGCGGCGCACGGTGTCCACGGGAGGAGGCGCGGATCCGGGCCCGAGCGGGCCTGACGGAGGCGGTTGGGGCCCTGTTGGGCCCGGGGCGGCTGGTGCTGCGGTTGGGGGGAGGATGGCCAGATCTGGGCCGTTGGAGGGCAGATCTGACGGCTCAGATCATCTAGTAGGTAGGGTTTCGGGACAGGATGGGCTAGTGGAAATATTTGTGCAAAAAGAGGGGGGTGGCTGCAATTTTCCATTAGGGTAAACCCTAATTGGATGGTTTGGGAGGTGGGGGTCATTATATAGGCAGGTTGGCTGGCCAGTTGACGCAAACGCCCTCGGTACCCCTCTCGCGTGTCCGGTGATCGCGTTCGTGACCGCCGAGACTCCGTACGGACTCCGATTCGGACGAAACTTCGACCTACGCGCTCAGCGCGTCGAGCCCGTCGATCGTACCTCACTGCGGTGAAATTCCGACAACATTTTTCGGCGCCCCATAAAATAATCCGTTTATTAAATAAACGGGGTTTTTCGTTCAGTTGGCTGCGGCTGGTCTCGTGCAGTTTTCACGACGTGATCAGGTGAAACCCGGTGTCGCAAAGGTCGAGTGTCAGGGTGGCAAGGGTCGGTCTCCGTCCGGTACGAGATAAGAAGGGGAAAATAATCACCGATCGATAAATCGGGGATGCAAACACCGCAAACAAATCAGACAATCAAACAATTCACACCGAAAACAATTTTTTTATTTTTTGTGAAAACTGGGCTGTTACAATACAACAACACCAACAAGGGATCTCGTCCCGAGATCCAGGACGATCCGGGGGAGAGGGGGGAGAGAAAAGAAAGACGATGATCTTCAACACCACCAACAAGGGACTCTGCTCCATGTCGAACGACGAACTCGTGTCGAGATAAATTTCCGCAGAGAGACGACATCGTCGGAATAACGAAAACGTCAGTGACAAGAGGAAGAACGATCGTGAAAACCAGATCAAGGGATAGTGATTTTCGACGCAAGTCGTAAAAACACCGGTAAAGGAGGGATGGCAATGGATGACCCAGATGATATCCGAAACCGGAGAAGCTAAAGGTACTACAGGAATTCCCACCTGAGATCGGAATCGAGACAATACGCTGCGAGCAAGGCATTGTAATTATTCCGAAACTCCACACACTCGAGATCCTAGAGTTTTGAAGGGGATAAGACGAGAATAAAACACTTACGACACTTGTCCTGACCAGAGCAAGGGTAAGGAGTAAAAAGATTCCTACTCTCTGATTACTAACTTAATAACTACAAAATAGTTTTTGTCTAGACTCGACTTCGGCCAGAGAAGGGATCCTACGGTCGGTAAGGCTCTGATACAAAGTTGTAAGGCCCGATATGCGGTACTGTTCCAGATCTAGATGTTTCCATCCAGATCCGGGGACGAAGCACATATCGGTCCCACCACGACATATGACATAGCCATATGCCCTAGATTTCCAACATGATATCACAACATTACAGATACAAGGATACAACATCTCATACAATCGGC
Organism: Bromus sterilis; assembly: GCA_950022295.1. NCBI lineage: Eukaryota > Viridiplantae > Streptophyta > Magnoliopsida > Poales > Poaceae > Bromus > Bromus sterilis. Next base: position 146,821,803 of record OX465596.1, on the reverse strand, counting down.
GTACAACAGCCTTAAATACAATATAACAGCGGAAGATATATGTCTGAGTACAGACTACAATCAAATGCCTACTGGCAAAGAGAAAACATCGATCCCATAACCACACGGGTCCAGGCCCTCCACCGGGATCCGCCTAACTAGTCGTCGTCGAGTCTCCACGTGAAACGTCGATCACCATACCTGTTGTCGATCAAGAACCCTGAAAAGAGTTTGGGGGTAGTATCATGAGTACAGAGGTACTCAGCATCCAACTGTAGAGGTCATCTAACCCAGCAAGGACTTCATCACTCGTCATTCTAGGACAACTAGTAGTTTACGGTAAGGATGGGGTAAGTGGTGAGGTTGCTGACGCACTAGCATTTCTGAAGTGGCTAACGATCTAGAGAGTAAGGTAAGAAGCCAAGCATTCGGTGAGGAATCGCCTCCAACAAGTCTTGCTATCAACTACTTACGCAATCATAACACCTATCCTATACTTGTCCTCCTCTTCGCATCCCGACGAAGAAGAAGCAGTTAAGGCACACACACACATTGATCAAGTTATATTAAGATTATCTCAGTTGTTGTTGTCTATGAGCAAGGAGTAGGTCTCAAGTCGTCCATAACCGTGGACACGGCTTCTCGAAAAGATTTAACCCTGCAGGGGTGTACCAACTACCCATTACAAGGCTCCGCACGCACGCCCATCTCTCTCAGTTGCTACCCATCACAGGCAACCATTTTATGATTTAGTTCCAAGAGATCCGAAACGACAAGTCCCTCTAGCTAACAACGAACAAATCCGGGTGGCCCCCGGTGAGTCGACATCCAACTCAAAAGCAGGCCGCGCTCTCGAATCGGCCTCTACCGTCTGGACGAGGTCGGATAGGTTGCCCAAACAGATGTGGACAACCCCCTAGCTCCCTGGGGTGGACCAACAAGAGAAACCATGTCTCCGCTGGCCCAAGTTGTTTAAAATCTGCCGGCCGCGGACCAGTCACACACACGTTTCAAATGGTAAATCAGCTTGGGCCACCACTAGAAATGTTTGAAGCTAGGTAGGTAAGAAGAGGGGACCCCATAAAATCCCACACGCGTTTAGGCACGCTCAGTCTTAAAACCAATACCCGGAACTCGGGTCCTAGGTGACTCGAATGGAACAAAACGTCGGGGCGGGATAGCCTAGACCTTCCATCCTTCGTCGAGCATAGTCAACATTTATAATAATCATATCATCAACAACAATATAATAATGTGATATCCCAACCCAAGGAGTAACAGGGTAACATCGTAGCATCCTAAGCATGCATACTAAGCAGGGGCTGAGCAACGAGCAATAGTAACATAGCAGTACAAGGTTTGCTGGGAGGGGACATGGTTGTATCGGTTTAAGAGAGGTTGTAAACATGTGGTAGGATCAAACATCGAACCTATCCTAGACTAGCATGCAAACCGCTGGTTGAAATAGAATGGATCATAAGTAATGTATAGTCCTTGCCTATTGATAAGTCGGGTTCCGAAGGTGTAGTGGATCGCAAGCTCGCATCGTCTCCGAGAGGTACCCGCGCAAGCACACAAGACAATAAACACTGGAAAGCAATCAACGAGCAGACACTCTATTACTATGGGGCAACACAAGATCAAGAATACATCACACGACACGGCAACGCGATACGGATCTATCGTCGAGAACAGTTACTAACAGTTTAAGTGGGGTATCGGTCACACACGACGAATACCGCACGTTTACGGTGGTTCAAGTTGCTTAGCTACAGGTGATCAACCAACAGTTATTAACATGGCAACTCAAGCAAGCATGGCATATCACACAAACATGTCAAAAGGTGAAGCATAAAGGAAACTATCTATGCTAGTCAATTTAAGTGAGGCACAACCTAAACATGGCATAACACCAAGTGTCGCACGATGATTAAAACATTTGGTACTGTTCTGCCCTAAACCATATTTTAGGTTGGTTAACAACAGAAAACAATAGCATAAACACAAAGTACACGAAAAACTAATCAAGTTACATATAAAGAACACTCCAAACGGAGTTACGGTTAAAAAGATATAAGCAAAACAAGTTACGGGCACAATCTGCCAACATCACGAAGCACAAATTAGAGCAATGCATAAACAGGATAATGAATGCAAACATGCTCACAAATGATATGGAACTAAAGTAGACATGGCATAGAAGGCATGGCAAAAGGAATCATGCAAAAAGGCATCATAGATCAAAAGATATAATGCAAACAACATGGCATCGCAAAGTAACAGAGAAAAACAGAGGTGGCTGTCAAAAACAGCAGGATAGCAACTTTGGAGCTCAATAAATATGTGATCAGCAAGCATATAAGGACAATGCAATACATGTAATGAAAGTAGACGTGATGCTTAACAATATGCAATTGGAATCACTCAATTCCGATAAACGGTCGCGACACACTCGTCGACCGAAGTTGCAACAAAATAACAGTTTTCAGCACAGCAACACATTAACATCAGGATCACCACTTTGGAGCAAGATTTAATATAGCTAGAGCACCCAAATATGACAAGTTAAAGCATGGAAATGAAGTACACATGATGCTTAACACATAGGAGAAAGAATCAATGCAATAGGCCTCATGGATTTGTCACAACCATCAATCAAAGTTGCAATAAAATAATAACAGCAGCACTTAACAGGAATTAGTAGCAGTTTAACGGCCTGATGCCCACTTCAACACACATTTGCAACATCAAGATGGCCTCCAATGCAAATGCTCACAAAAGATGAATTAAAGTGCACATGAAACTAAGCAACTTTCATTTTGGGGGCACGTTCATCGGAGCTACGGATTACTCGCAATTCTAACCGCAAAAACAGAGCAGCAGCAATTTATAAAAGACTTAGCAAAAATTACAGGGTGATAAGAAAAAAAACAGAGACAAAAATAAAAAAGGGCGGCCAGGCTCTCACCATGGGCCGGCCCATGAGGTGGCCTGGACTGGGAGGCCGGCTGGGCCTTGTGGCGCCTGGGCCAAGGCGGCCAGGCTGGGCCGTGGGGCGCTGGAGACGGGCCCAGCCGCCGGTTCCTGGCTGGCGGCTTCGTCCGCTCGGGCAGGGAACGCAGCGGCGGCTGCTGTTCCGCCGTCGAAGAGGGAAGAAGGCCGGCGGGGCGTGGACGACGGGGGCAGGCGAGGCCGGCCGGGAACGGAGCGCGGCGGTGGCATAGCACGCGCGACGGCGCCGGACTTGGACCAATCTGGCCGGAGGCATCGGCCGGCGGCTCGAGCTCGAGGCCTAGGCCGTCCATGGCGTGGGTTCCCTGCGAAGACAGAGGGGGACGGGTTAGGAGGAAGATGAGAGGGAAAGGGACGCGGGGAAGGAGGAGAAGGAGCCGGGGCGGCGCGCTGCTCGTCGGAGTTGGCCGGAGGCGAGGCGGCGCACGGTGTCCACGGGAGGAGGCGCGGATCCGGGCCCGAGCGGGCCTGGCGGCGGCGGTTGGGGACCTGCAGGTCCAGGGGCGGCTGGTGCTGCGGTTGGGGGGAGGATGGCCAAATCTGGGCCGTTGGAGGGAAGATCTGACGGCTCAGATCATCTAGTAGCTAGGGTTTCGGGACAGGAGGGGCTAGGGGGCAAAATTTGTGCAAAAAGAGGGGGGGTGACTGCAATTTTCCATTAGGGTAAACCCTAATTGGCTGGTTTGGGAGGTGGGGTCATTATATAGGCAGGTTGGCTGGCGAGTTGACGCAAACGCCCTCGGTACCCCTCTCGTGTGTCCGGTGATCGCGTTCGTGACCGCCGAGACTCCGTACGGACTCCGATTCGGACGAAACTTCGACCTACGCGCTCAGCGCGTCGAGCCCGTCGATCGTACCTCACTACAGTGACATTCCGACAACATTTTTCGGCGCCCCATAAAATAATCCGTTTATTAAATAAACGTGGTTTTTCGTTTCGTTGGTTGCGGCTGGTCTCGTGCAGTTTTCACGACGTGATCGGGTGAAACCCGGTGTCGCAAAGGTCGAGTGTCAGGGTGGAAAGGGTCGGTCTCCATCCGGTACGAGATAAGAAGGGGAAAAATAATCGTCGATCGATAAATCGGGGATGCAAACACCGCAAACAAATCAGACAATCAAACAATTTACACCGAAAACAATTTTTTTGATTTTTGTGAAAATTGGGCTGTTATATTATCGGTAACTCTCAATCTAGTAAGAAGGTTCACAAAGAGACAAGTACCCCGAGGAGGAGTGTATGGGGGTTTGGTTATCCTTGCGCATCCTCGACTCATGGTACGTGAGTGTACTCTAATATTCGACTCCTCAGAAGAGTAGTGATCCATCTAGTAGCTAGAGTTCTCAACTAGTTTTGTAGGTTTTGAAAATAAACACGGATTGCCCAAAATATGACACCTATCACTAATAGGCAAGAGCTCTTGACACCAGAAGTTCAAACATTACTCACATCAATACCTCAAAACTATTGCAAGCTACTACTAAAATTAAATAGCAACCTCAATACCTACTTTCAAGACAAGACACAACTCAGTGCAACAACCAACTCTCTTAACAAGATAATCATGAAAAGAAAAGAGAGTTCCAGCAACAAACTAAAACAAAATCCAAGGCTCTTTCTAAAGACAAACTAAAACTAAGACTAAACATGGCAGTAGCTATGAAAAGATAAAGAACACACAACAGCAAAAAGATAGGCAGGAAAAATCCTATGATGTGTTCTAAATTTTGAAAGTGGAGCGTGTTTCTCTCCCACACAAAGTAAGAAAGGATCTAACTTGTTATGAACAGAAATAAAAGCTAAAGAAAACTAAAAATAAAACCTAAGAGCGAGACGCTCCAAGCATAGCACATAACGCATGAAGTGATAAAAATATAGTGAGACGAAGGGCGAACTGATGATTGTTGATGGAGAAGGGGATGCACGGGGGCATCCCCAAGCTTAGACGCTTGAGTCTCCTTGAGTATTTATTGGGGATGCATGGGGGCATCCCCAAGCTTGAGCGCTTGACACTCCTGGATCTTCTTTCATCATCTTCCATCGCACACTTGAAAACTCCCTTCATACATAACTCATCACAAGCTGATTAGAGAGGTTAGTACCCTTAATAAATAATTTTTCTCCACTAGATATAAAGATATTCTTGAAGAGCTACTGTTTCTCAAGAGTTCCAAAAAGTTTTTTCAAAGAAAAAGCAAGCTTAAGGTTTGCAAAAGTTAGGAGAGACAAAACGTGGCAGAATCTGTGAAAAACAGAACAGCAGATAGTAAAGAATTTTTTAGGGGTACTTCTGCAACTCAAATCAAAAAACTCAGAACATACGGAAGTTTCGTAATTGTATAGATCATACTGTGTAAAAATTTCAGCTCAAAAAGATGAACTGGGATTTTTCTGGAATGTTTCTGGTCACGAGGACAGAATCTGTTTTCTGGACAGCATGTCACAACTTTTACTTCCCTTCCCGTAAGAGGCTATAACTTGGCACAAAGCTGAAAAATAAAGATACAATGATGTTTCTAAAGAAGTAACAATCATCAAGACACAACAAAAGCACAAAGAAAACTCCTAAATTCGTTGCGGGCTGCCTCCCGGAAGCGCTTCTTTAAAGCCATTAGCTAGGCATAATGCAAAAGAAGAATCAAGTTTTATCAAGAGAAAGAGAATAACTAGCCCGAGTAACGGACTCAAAAGGTAACTTGATTTTCTTTCTAGGTAAGTGTTCCATCCCCTTTTTGAATGGGAACTGGAATTTTATATTCCCCTCTTTCATGTCAATAACCGCACCAACAGTGCGAAGAAAAGGACGTCCCAAAATAATTGGACATAAAGGTTCACACTCTATATCCATAACAATAAAATCAACGGGAACATAGTTGTCATTGACAATGATAAGAACATCGTCGATCTTCCCTAAAGGTTTCTTTACGGAAGAATCAACAAGACGAACACCAAAAGAACAAGGCTCAAAAGGTTTCAATTCAAACATATCAAATATTCTTTTGGGCATAACGGAGGTACTAGCTCCAACATCACATAAAGCATAGCAAGAGAAGTTATTTAATTTAATTTTGATCATAGGGTCCCAACCATCATCTAGCTTCCTAGGTATGGAGGCTTCTACTCTAAGCTTCTCCTCCCTAGCTTTGATGAGAGCATTTGTGATATGCTCCGTGAAGGCAAGATTAAGTGTGCTAGTGTGGGGGTCTCTAGACATTTTGTGTAGTAAACTGATAACTTCTGAGAGGGTACAACTATCAAAATCAATATCACTACTATCAAAGGTGGTAGTAGTGTCATCTAGGCTCACTTGTTTGAAACCCTCTATGTTCATATGAGTTTCTTTATCTATGGTTGAGGTATTAGCATCACCGTTAATAGATCCAACGGGACTAGGAGTGCATTGGGTGCTAATAGTTTTAGTGTCCTCAACAATTTGGATAGTGGCAACTGTGTGGTGTGTAGGAAGGCTCTTAATTCTATCCTCTTCCATAGGGATAACTTCCGGTTTGGATGCCATTTGATTTATCAAGGTAGATTGGGTGTGGGACATATTCGAACCATGGGTTTCGGTGGCGGTAAGTCTAGCCTGGAGATTAGAAATCTCACTGTTCAGGCTATCAAGCTGTTCACTAATGTTTTGCAGAACGGCAGTATGCTCACCTATTTGCTTAGAGAAGGCTTTGTTTTGTTCAAACTGGGTGTGCATATAGTTCTTGGTAGCTTTCTCTATTTCTACCAATTTACCAAAGCTAGGTAGGTCTCTTTTCGTATAAGTAGGATTATAGGAGTTATTGCTAGGGTAGGTGTTGTTGTTCCCATAGTTGGATGGAAACGGTCTAGGATTGCTAGCAAAACTTCCCCTATAAGCATTGTTGTTGAATTTGTTTCTAGCAATAAAGTTCACATCTACTTGTTCTTGAGCAACCAAAGAATTTAAAGGAACATCATGAGGATCAATAGAGGGTTGCTTGGTAAGTAGAGACATAATTAAGTCAACTTTTTCATTGAGGGAGGTAATTTCCTCGACGGAATTTACCTTCCTACCTGTTGGAGCGCGTTCGGTGTGCCATTGGGAATAATTGGTCATCATTTCATCGAGAAGCTTCGTGGCAGCACCAAGTGTAGTTGACATAAAGGTTCCTCCCGCGGCCGAATCTAACAGGTTCCGCGAGGTAAAGTTCAGGCCTGCATAAAAAGTCTGGATAACCATCCAGGTAGTCAAACCATGTGTAGGGCATTTCTTAACAAGTGATTTAATTCGTTCCCAAGCTTGGGCAACGTGTTCATTATCCAATTGCTTAAAATTCATAATATTACTCCTCAATTGGATAATCTTAGCAGGAGGGTAGTACTTCCCTATAAAATCATATTTGCACTTATCCCAAGAATCTATGCTATTTCTAGGCAAAGATTGAAACCAGATTTTAGCATCTCCCCTTAAAGAGAAGGGAAAGAGCTTGAGCTTAACAACATCACCTTCTACTTCCTTATACTTTTGCATATCACATAATTCAACAAAATTATTCAAGTGTAAAGCAGCAGCATCTCCAGCACCAGAGAATTGATCTCTCATAACAAGGTTTAGCAAAGCAGGTTTAATTTCATAAGAGGTAGCTGAAGTGGCAGGTGTGGCAATGGGAGTGCAGATAAAGTCTTGGTTGTTGTGACAAGTGAACTCACACAACTTGGTGTTTTCAGTGGAACCCATAGTAGCAGCAAGTGTGGCAGATTTTTTGTAATTTCTGATAAAAGACACAAAGATAAAAACTGAAAGATAAACTAACAAGACTAAAAACAAAGGTAAAGGGTAGTGTGCAACTCCCCTATCTTAGCACTCGGAGTCCCCGACAACGGCGCCAGAAATTTGCTTGATGGCGCGAGGGTCGACGGGTGTAGTCTTCTCGCCCTTCGTTGGTGAGCCCTAAGTGGAAGGCGTAATGCAGCACAGCAGCAAATTTCCCTCGGTAAAGATACCAAGGTTTGTCTCCAGTAGGACTCCAGAGATGATAAGTAGGTGTCAGCGGCGCAACTGACGCGGACCTGCACACAGACACAGATAACTTTGTTCCCAACGAAGTTCAGAGAGTTTGTCAATCTCTCCGGTCTTGTTGTTTACAAAGGATAAAACGCAAGGGATAATAATAGCAACTTGAAAGTAAATGCAGAAAAGTAAATATAGCATGGAAACAATGATAAGGATATGGACCGAGATACGTGATGTTCGCTAGTGATGTCTCTCTCCCAAAATACGATAAAATTGCTATGTGAGGTAAACAAATTACAGAAAGGCAATTGACAGGATTATGAACGCACCGCAATGCTAACTATGCTACAAAAGAAAGGAAGAGGTTCAAAAGCACAGACAGTACGCCAAGGTAAGTAGACCGAAATCCATCTGCATCTACTACTAATCATCCACCTTGAGATATCTATCCAGAACATCTCGCTGGTATTAAGTTGCGAGCCCCACCCAAAGTGTAAACCCAAAGCAACGGACAACTGCATTAAAAAGAACTCTGCGTAAAGTAAACAATCCTTGTAACCGCGGTTACAAGCACCGTTGTTTTCCCCCTTGTGGAAACGGCACATCCCCTAGACTCATGTTTCTGTCACTCAAGCGTGTCATCGGGGGGCATGAACCCACAATCTACCACAACGCTCCCTCTTGGAGTCACTACCTACTACTTGGCCAAAGCAATAAACAGCAACGGGGAACATGCAAGAATTACTTAGGAACAAAAATATAAGAGATAAAAACCAAATATATTACTCTATCACAATCTGAACATAATCTCATAATCCATCAGATCCTATCAAACTCAACATAGCAATAGCAGAAATATTACAAAGGTGCCTCGATCATGTTGGGCAGCTCACGAGGTCTAAACAATGAAGATCAAAGAGGGGAGGAGAACATCACATAGCTACTGATCACGGACCCATTGTCCAAGGAAAACTACTCACGAGACATCCGGGGAGCATCCATGGTGGAGAGGAGACTCCCGGAGGTCAATCCTCCCTCCGGCAGGGTGCCGGGAAGAGGTCTTCTGGTGCTCCCGATCTTCGGAAGCGCGGCGGCGGCGGAACAGAGGCGAGTTCGCGGAATAGGGTTCTCTCCTGGGGTTTTCCCGTGACGTGGGATAAATAGGCGAAAGGTGGCAGCCAGAGGTGGGCCAGGGGCCCTAGGCGCCCCCCTGGCGCGGCCAGGGGTGGGGCCGCGCCGGGTGGCCGCCTGGGCCCCCCTGGCTCCCCTCTGGCCCCTCCGGGGCTCTTCTCGAAGCTTCCGTCACGCTGATTTTTTATCTGAATTTTCCCGAATTTTTCTGGCACTTTTTATATGGGGGAAAACTGAAATAGAAAAACAGCAGAAAACAGGAACTGGCACTGGGTACACTGAGTTAATAGGTTAGTACAAATATGATCAAAAGTGTATGAAAGTGTATCTAGATCATAGCAATATCACACAAAACATGCATGGAGCAAGTAGAAATTATAGATACGTTTTGGACGTATCAACAAGCAACATTATCTTTGAGATGATGGTTGGTGGATGTAGCCACTAAGGTATGTTTGAAAGACATTCATGGCATGGCTATCACACATAGTATGAATACTAAGCTTGTCTATGATCTGACATAGTGGGGATCTGATCAATGTATCCAATGATATCGGTATTCATATTTCCTTGAAACTGGAAACCAGGACAAGATGTTTGATGCCTTGGAGATATCGAAAGATACTCTTTAGTCCCAACCAATTGTTTATGGTGGATCCAATTGCATTATGGAACGTTGAGTCCCAATATCTCATTTCCATCATCTCTTGGTGTAAATAGATCTTTCTCTACGTCTAGAGAATGAAATTCCATTAGAGTTATGGATGGATACGATTTGTCCACAATGAATTTCTCCAATATATTCTGGATATAGACAATATAGTATTCCATAATGAATGAATGAATGAATTAAGGTGCTCAAGTTGTAGTAACGAGCGGTATTTTTGTTTTACCCAAATCCTTCATATTAAACTCCATCATTTAGATGATTACATGTGCAGTCATTGCAAGAGTAGTCACTATGTATGACACAAACATGTATAATCATCATTGTAGGAGTAATCCTTGTATAAGGAACTCACTACGTCGGTTGTACCATATGTACCGACAACAATAATTCGTATGGTGACTTACTGATTTTTACACAATGTATGTTGCATTTTGTATTTCGATTCAAAATTGAGATTCCATTGGAAATCAATCATATATGTCTGAATCTAGTGAGCCTCATGGATATGTGATCACTACATCTATCAACTGCATAGGTTGATAGGTAGATGATTTTATACTGCCAATGATATAAGTTATCGGAAAGAGATTCCACCTCTGGAGAATAATTGGGTATCTGCGTAAACCCTTGTGCTACAATACTTGCTCTATGTTTCACCACCTCGGTGTTCTCATTCTGTTTCCAGAAGGAACAGGTGTAGGTATTTCTTATGTGAATACCTTCCCTCATTGAGCAAGATTATTTCTACTTAGAATTGCATCCTTTGCTTGAGTTCAATCCGAGTGTTGTTCACACTTTGCCATGGCCATGGTCTTTGGACATGAATCATTTGAAAGGTTTTTGCAATCTAGTTGAGAAATGTATGTCGACAATCGTAGACGTCCGGTTAAATGATTCTCCAGAATATATATGTTTATACATAGTTGATGGAAATATCATTACCCATAGTGACTGCTCGCGATTTCCCAATGCGGTTGAGTCAGGTATTCCGACGTCCCGACCATTGTGTGCACTATGACCTGGGTTGGTGGAGGTTTCCCATCCACTGTGTGTATACTTAGGTGTTTATCAACGTCAAGCTGACTTGCATTTATTGATTCAATGGCCTTAATATCCTTGCTTGCGAGAAGTTGAATCCTGATGTACTGTTGTCATGCTTCTCCCCCTGTTGCTTTGAACGGGGAGTGGAGTGATTTTTGTTGGTACCTTCACTCTTTCAGGCATATTTTTGCAGGATTGTAGGATTGTGTGACACCTTTATATTCATTAAATGAATTTGGCAGGTTATTTGCAATGTATTGCAAATCTTCTGAACACATGGTTCAGATCTTTGAGTACGTGGATTTGAGGTAGAAATGTGTTGAACATTCCGATAATTTCCTGGCATTATGCATGGTATTTGAATTCTCCCCCTAATGCCTGGAAATATTCCTCGGTGTAGCAACATACTGGCCTAGAATAACTCCCCATGAGAGGGGCATGAGGTATTGATGGAAATACAGTTATTCCTCACATAGATCCCACATATATGTTGAGGGGCCAATGATGTATGCCGGGGTGGTGATATCGGTGTATAACCGAATTACCGCAGATGGGAAATGCTTGAGAGATTTCCACGTATCAAATATAAAGGGGAATAATATTATGCAGTTTGTCATGAGCGTGTAAAACTGAATGACTCCAACGTAAAGTTGGTAAGTTACAATTTTAAAGTAAAGATCATGTAATGAGATTAATTATTTGGATAAAGGATTTTACCAAACCATATTGAGTCTAGACACAGAGGACAAAGTGCTAAAATTTAATTCCAGGGCCATATTAAAGGCACGCAAGAAGAATCTTGTGACATTGTCCATTCGATTTGCTTGAATCAATGTTCAGGATGATGAGCCAAAGGTTTAGTGTGGCTAAATGCACACATGAGACATCATGCAGATGTGTATTTTAAAACCATAGAATACCTGAATGGTCTAGTCAATGGTTGGGAAGAGCCACTTGTGTTGACATGATGAATTCAAGGAGTTTGAGTGGTTCAACGTAGACTTTAAGGTGTATGAACCTTATAGTTAGATTCCTTGTGTCACATGTAATGCACATAAAATCCAAATTTTGTTAGAATGTAGCCTCATTTTAGTCATGATCAATAAAATTGCCGATAGTTTCTGTTTCAACCCAATGTCAAATGACCAAGGCAAGTATGCCAAGTTGTCATGTGAAAGACATTTTGGAAGATACCATGTATGCAACATATGCTACAGGTTTTGTATTATGTATAGTGCAATCCAAAATATAAGAAGATAATGTGCTTGCCATATCCGTATAGGGTGAAGAGAAGATTTTCTCTTTGTTGTCATCGTAAGTTTCGCTATGGAAACTATTTTGACGGATATCTCTATAGTAGTAGGGTACGAGTTATATCGAGATACAGTAGAGCATCTTTGATAATACTTGAGTACCCATAGGGATAGTAAATATGACTCGAGGTGAGTCAACAATTACATCATCGCGTCAAGCGATTATTGAAATATTTCCTGGCCTCTTAGTAAGGGTGGAAACATTATATTTTCCTGAATATAGAATTTGTGGTGCATATGTTCACAAGGCACATATCATCTTTCATCTGATTGACCCCCGTAAAAATCTATATATAGATTTGAAGATTTCCAGTATGGAAATTTCTATCATATATATAGAATACATACAAATGTATTTGTACCAAAGTGTTGATACAATATATATTGATATACAATATATAATGACAATAATCATGTTCTTATTAGAACATCATAAATTGACATAAATAAATAGATCACTAAGGATACTAAGGGACTAAATGTATAGTCTTCAAACATGTCGGTTGAAGCATATTCAACCATCACGCTCTCCATGCTCATAGGGTACCGTGACAGCTTGATGGTGTCAGGTTGAGGGTTTGAAGTGAGTTTCAAACCATTACCCTTGAGGTACTTTGCGTCCCGGAGGCGTGGCTTGGATTGCACGCACTATCCCATGGGATGCAAGACTGATCTTGATGTCCATGACCCGCTTAAGTAAGTTGTGGCCATTGAGGGCGAGAGCCTCAAATTGTTAGCCATCGATTACTTGTAGGGGAAAACCAGGGATAATTAATTTATCAAAAGTAAATTAAAAACCATCCTGGTTTTGTAATAAGAATGCAAAAAATTTACTCAAGTGTATAACTTGAAAATGCTCAACCTCAATTGTGGGAACATAACACGTTTAAGATCATATAGATCTCACAGTAATAGGCTGCATAATCTGACAATGTCAGTAGATGCACATGGTTCTATTACCTTGTGTATGTCACAATTTAAATATAAGGAAAAACACGTTAGAGGTAATCATTTGTCGAGATTGACAAAACGTAGGCCTCTCCGTAAGAGTTATAGTCTGCACATGGGCAGTAGATCGAACTCATTACCTAGTGTTTTCCTCATATAGTGAGGGAGATGTAATTTCCAAAAATTTACAAGTCTGTTGTGCGGGAGAAGTCAATCTTGACCATAATGAAATGTTCATGTTCATGAAGAATGGGAATGTGGTAAACACATAGAACATATCATCTATTGTGTGGGAGAAATAAATCTCGACCGCTAAGACATGTTCATGAAAAATGGCAATGTGGTAAACACATAGAACATATCATCTCCGATGAAAAATGGGTGATTTATTTATATTACATATTGTGTAATATAAATACATCTTAATGTTGCAAAATTAAACGATTTCAAAAAGGTGGCTTGAAATTGTTAGTGTAAATCTCAAATTGCTAAGGATGACACCTTGAAGATCATTTCTAAAATGGAGTAGATCTTACAGCACTAGGAAATATAATCTGATGAAATTAGTAGATACTTACTCCTAATGCCTTATGTCATTCAGGACAGTAAAATCGAACTACTTCCGAGCCATCTCACGCCCTGAACGATTTTGGCCATCAGATTTCGTATCCGAATCGTTTTCAGCCGTTTGATCGCTGCCTCATCCCGTAAGTGGGCTAGCTGTCCTGGGGGTGTCTACTCCCATGGAAAAATTGGTGCATTGTGGTTAATCGGGCCTTCGTCCCGCACAAAGCCCATCTAGCACCCGCGAGGGATCCCCCGCAACGCCGGTACAGCCGCCGCGCCCTTCCATGTTCTCGCCTCTCGTGACCTCTCATCTCTCGCACGACATAGACAAACCCTATACTGTAGTTGTGTTGCGGCCGTCTCGCCGATCTGCCAGTCTGCTTTGCTCTTCCCCATTGTTGCATCATCTCCTATAGCAGTTTAATGGTGTGGTGCACAGATTGGAAGCTGTGTTTTGGAGGACGGGTTCATGTGCCAGACTGGCGGTGTCCAAGGTGGGGCAGAGAAAAGAGCGAGAGGCAGTAGTAGCGGTGACGGCAACATGGATGGTCGATGCCTCGATGGGAACATGAGGTTCCTCGACGCCACCAATTTCTCAGCCTGCCCTAACACCTTGATCAATTATGCGTCCCACGATTACCACATCCCATTGAATCTTTCCCCTACAACTGTATCCCCTGTTGTTCTCTTCCGAAGCCTGCAGTTGTTGCCCAACAACCTGCACCCCACCACATACATCCATCTGCAATTTTTATTTAGACCTTGAAGTTCGGTTCTTGCTAGATTGATGGAAGGAAGCATGTGTTTTGGATGTTTGTAATTATTTTGCATTTTTATTGATTGCAAAATTGTTCATTACGTATATGTTTTCTTTGCAGCAGGCAGCAGCATATCTATACATTGTTTGATCGTATCCATCCCACTGTGCAACCAAACCAGGTTTCGTTGTCTCAACTAGATCACTTTGTTTTATTTCTTTATTTTATTGGTATTTATACTGCCATTCTACTGCTAATATTATTGCTTGTTTAATAACTCATCGGACTGGAAAGTTGAAATCCTTAACGTTGCTTTCAAGTGCCATGATCAGTGAATACGAACTATGTGTACTGCAAATAAATCATTAGAATTACATTTTTTAGTCAGCTTTGTAAGATATCCTGGCTATCAATAAGATAACCCAGTGTGCATTTCTCAGTTTTGTTGATGTCAAGGGTACTAATTACTACATGTGTTTCTGATAGAAAAAAAGGATATGCATAAATGTTTGTATGCTGAATCGAGTCGTACAATAATCGATGATGATGGAGGAAGGCAGAAGATATGACCCAAAGCACGGGAGACTATAGTTGTTGTTGCCTCTACTTGCGCAGCCTGCTGCCACACCTACAATCCCCTGGTACATACATATTAATTAGGCACACAGACTAATGTGATATTTTCCTACATTATTTCAATTCTGTTTGAGGTTGCTTATTTTTACTGGTTTCTGAGAATATCTCAAGTTAGATAATGGATGATGGTAAAATGGTGACTACGGATCTTCTAATTCGAGCCAGTTGTCTGGTTTGTGACGCTTTAAATGAAATTATAATTGCTTTCCTCGGGAGACTACTCATATAATTATTTATTCAACTTATCTACTTACTATTAATCACTTTGTTGGTACTTCCATGTAAAAAATTATAGTTGTTTGGCATGTAACACAAATTTACTGATTTTTTCATCACAGTCGTCTACTCACACTAGATATTGAGACGGATAAAAAAATTCTCGTTGTAGATAAGATATAATTCTTCAACCCCAAATATGAGCAAGTACAAGTCTAATCTATACTAACGCAATGCAATTACAAAGACATACCAGAAGAAAGCAAAGCATGATAGATGAAATGATATATAGTACTCCCTCCATTCTCCACTGAAAAATTATACTGGCTATCTATACCCCTACATAAATAGTATTACAGTTCATCTGTATGAATAAGACCTTGATATCTGCTCAGGGAGTTTTAGTGAGTCCCGTATACTCAACGGTCTGGTTTTGGCTATTTATGTGTGTTGATTTGTATTTTAATTGGTGTGCAAATAAACAACGTGTTCTTGTATAGGTTTTAGGGCGGCAATGCATGACTGCATTCAGGCATGAGCGACCGAGGCGGAGACGATGTGACAACTTTGCCACCTCTATTTCTTCTTTCCCCACTTCTACATCCTCAGCCACCATGTGTCTCCGGCGATTTCTCCCAACTAAAAGGTATTCCACTTCAATTCTTTGACCCCACGTCTCTCTCTCCCCTCCCTCTCTATCTCCTCTGGTTTTGTTGTTTATTTTCTGATGGATACATTAATTAACCTTCGGCGAATAAGCATAATGTATTTAGATAATTGCTTTACTAATGGGGACATGAAATTTAGTTTATTATGGCAGATTCGTTGACCTTGGATGCCCAAATCGGATCTTCTGATGGTTCTTCATTGTGGTGGGTTCCATTACATTAAATTCACATGTTAGCCGATTCTGAATCATAGAACTTATATTGTAGCATGCTTTTGTATAGGTAAAGAATAATGGAGAGGTTCATCCATCACTTGAGGATGTATACTGTACTTCTTGGATGTTCAACGCAAATGTAATATAACTTCACCTTTCATATTCGTGCAGGTATGTTATACAACATATAGCCAAATGAAATACCATGCAGGGTCTCCATATTTTCTAAATGTAGGTGGAGCATTTGCAATATTTTATTTTACATAGTTTAACGGTAATCCTTGCTAATATTTGGAGATAAGGCAGTCACACTCATTTAAATTGATAGGCATGGACAAACCTCAATCTACGTGTCTTTTGAAATGTTTATTGCAAGCTTTGAAAATGTTATCTCTCTTCACTTTATGTTGTCGTCTTCATTAGTTGACTCAAAAGGTAATGTGTTATAAGTTTTGGATTACTGTTCCACTTTCCATGATTAATAACCATTATTCTTTTGAGAATTCCCATCTTGTTCGCACTCTGCTATTTACAAAGTTCTTTGGGAATAATGTCATCTATTCCTTTTGATTCTTTGTTTATCTCTTTTTTTTATTATGATGCACAACTATGTAGAGTTACCTCATAACAAGTGTGTCATCATTTATTGTCATGCTATTGCGACACATGGGCTGGTCTCTTTGGTGGTGAATTGTTATAGTTTATTATGGTTTATATGCTACAGTTTAGTTTTCATGTCAATTCATGCTTGTGCTCCTGTATGTTAACTTTGATGCTAACAATCTATTAACTAGAAAATAGTTATTTCAGGTGAAAAGATTCATGTACCATCAAGTCGCTGAAACTTTGTCATGGTACTATAAATTCATTTGCTAAGAAAGGAGCACATTTTGGTAAAGAGAATATCTTTTTCTCTCAGGTGTAGATCTGACAATGTAATGAAGGCTAGAACTGAGATAAACCTCCATATGTGTTAATGTTCCCAGAGAGACAAATAAAATAAGTGCAGAATTCCGGAGCAAATTCTTATTATTGAACTTGATATGCATTGGTTGTCATGTTGCTTCAAACAAACTATTGATAAACACAATCTTGGTAGCTAAATATCATCAAGTGTTGTGATGTTTTGTTATGCTTGCAAAGGTGTTTTCATAAAAAAAAATGTTGTGTACATGGACTAGCTCTATTGATTATTCTCAACTGTAGAATAAAATTTTGTTTGCCATCTATTTATTATAAATTGATTTTCCTTGGACTCTACACAAAGGTAATTGGTTCTTACGATTGTTACATGATCTTTACAAAATCAAATTTTATGAACCCTGGAGAAGTTGTCTCTTAAAATTTATTTTTTTACTGATAATTAACTTTCATAGGTTGGTAATGGATCATCTATTCTAATACTTTGATATCAATCAATAAAATATTTATCCATAAATATCTATATCCTATTGGAAAAGTGGATGGACGCAGCAACGCGCGTCATCGATGATCTAGTGTTAGCCAAAACTAGAATAGGTTGAACTCCCTCCCCCTCCCCTCTCTTCCATTGTAAATTACCATTGGACCTTGTGCATGAGAAAATAGAAAATCTATCGTAGAACATTTTGTTCTACGGTTATTGCCTCAAAAAAAATGTTCAGTACATTAAATTAATATGTTTAGTACATTAAATTACAAACAACCGAACGTCTCAATATGTTCAGTATATTAATTTAATTTCGGACATTTTAGTTTATGATTCGACAGCTCAGATGCAGCAATACTACAGCAGAAATTGTGTAATATTTTCAAGCATCAGGGGCGTTTGGAATATTCACTGTTGCATATCCAGATGCACAAACAACAAAAAAGCCCAAGCAGGATCTGCAGCCGCATTGGGAACCAGAGAAAATGTATGTGGCAGTGAAAAGGAGGATGCATAGGCGATCGGCGATCGCTATGTACTTTATTTCATTATATAACATGTTTTTGTAGTTCAATTTAAACTGTAAATCTTTTACATTATGAAACTGAGGAAGTAGGTGCACCGCTCCGGACGGCGGCGTGGCCCGCTTATGTATAGGGCGGTGTCCTGCACTTAACAGGACCCTGGTCCATCATGTAGATAGTTAATTAATCATCACTTCCTGCAACTGTTTGTATCCTAGTAGTACTACTAATCTTATCTAACATCTAACATTCTTAAGAAGTTGATCCCCACTATAAGTAATTCTCTTTAATGCACATTGTCCACATCATCAATATGCCACATCTGCGTTAATTTTTCCTCCACTTCATTTGTTTCATAACAACATATTCATCCGATCAGGTGCCCCATCCTCTTCCCGCACCCCGTGCATCATCTCTATATCTCCTCCCCTCCCCTCCCCATTATTGTGAAAAGTACATCTCTTCCTCTCCACGAACCTCCGCCTTCTCCTCTAACCCTCTCCATCTAATTTTGCTTTATCCTGCATCGCCTGTGGCACGAACGAGGCACATGCTTAACCTCCTCCAGATCCGCGAGACCATGGCCAAGGAAAAAACATTCAAGGAGTTGATGAAAGGGGCGCATTAGAAATTTAGAAGTCACCCGAAAAAGCTCTACCCATGAGCCCTCCGCCTATTTCATTGCTCCTGTCAATGGGTTGGACGACAGGGTTGCCGGCCTTAGCTAATACGCCACTGCGGCAGAAGATCGCCGCAACCAAAGGTCCACAACGGTAATGTTATTCAGCATCTATAAAAGTAGAATTGGACTTCTAACTCTACTGAAAATCTGCATCCTTTCAATTTCCCATGATCCCGTTCTTCCCGGCTACCCCCATTATAATATTTCCACTAGCGGTTTCATGTTTGCAGAGTGCTTGATGGAACTCCTAGACGTGTGTTTTCGAGGGACGTAAGGCAAATAATCCAGATGAAGTGATGAACTGATGAGATTCTCCCAGCTTCTCTTGGTGGAGTAGATATATGTTCCTTGGCATGGGTTCCTGTCAAAGAAAAAAACACCCTTTAGTAATTAAATAATACTAGGAGGCAACGGGAAAAAGAAATCCTCGCATCCATAGCGATACATTTATGTTGTCACTTCTCTTTTTGGTCATGGTGGTCACATTTTTTCACCTACACACCATGAACGTGCTCAATTTAAAATCGATGGTCTTGGTTATCATACTCTAGCACATCGCTTGGTGAGCCTCTCTATGCATCAACTGTTTATTCCTCTTGATGATGATGGACGATGGACGCTCCTCCTGTCTCATCTAAACTTGGTGCATGCATCATCCTGACACTCTTGCCCCTAGCCCAAGGTCCATCCATGCTATTTAAAAAGGCATGTGCCACCGCTTCTCCTCGTTGTTAACATGTGCAATGTGAGCAGAGAGGGTGGGGCATAGGGCAGCGGCAATATAACAGAGAGGCTACGTCAATCGGCACGCCGGCCATTACGACAATCACGGTGGCATGCACGTACAAGAGGCGGTGCTAGGTTTTATTCGAAGAGGCATGATGGGGATCATATCTACCTAATTGGAGAGGTTGGGCGAGGAGGAAAATGTGTATGAGGCAAGGACAAAAAAAACAAACAGAGTAGCGAAGGGGCGAATGAAAATCTTTTTTAGTATAGATATATGAAATTGCTTCATGTACGACAATTTTGTTATACAATCTTTTATAAGTAGCGTCTCTGTTTTGACGCTGATGGTTTGTTATACAATCAACAGTGCTGAAAAAAAAATGTTTTGTACTCTATTCATAGCAAAATATACCTGTGGGAGTATTGTGTTTCCACGTGTAAATCTTCATCACATACTTCACGGGCCGTCCAGGCATATATGCTTTTTGTGCGTACGTGTGTGGTAATATGTGTATTTTTTCCCTCAAGACTTTCAAGTCGGAAAAAATGCTTTCTAGTTTTTCAAAAATCTCTTTTTTTTCTTAAGACTTTCAAGATTGGCAGCATGGAGTAATCTGTGAGTAGTAGCTTTTTCAAAAATCACATTTTTTCTTAAGAATTTCAAGATTGGCAGCGTGGAGTAATCTGTGAGTAGTAGCTTGTTCAAAAATCACATTTTTTTTCTTAAGACTTTCAAGATTGGCAGCGTGGAGGAGTAGGTATTCATTTTCATTCTAAGGCTAATTTTTACTCAACTCAGCGGAACGTGAATGCCCCCTGTCCAGCCTTTTTCAATTGTCAGGTTTAATTGGGCCTCATCATGAATCATGAACCCGCTAAGTATGGTTAGCCTATTTTCATTATTCCATTTAGCCCTTCTATTTTTAATAGCCTATCGCATTATAGCCCAATCTGTGTATATATAGAAAGTTTAGCCTCGGCCTCCCTTTTCCTTCCACTTTTTTTTTGAATCTTTCCTTATTTCTTTGTCGATGTATTATAGAAACTTTATTAGCCTCGGCCTCCCTTTTCCTTCCTTTTTTTTGAACCTTTCCTTATTTCTTTGTCGATGTATATAGAAAGTTTATTAACCTCGGCCTCCCTTTTCCTTCCTTATTTCTTTGTCCGTATCCAATCTTGTAACTGGCCAGTTAATTAGCTTTTTTTTCTTCCTCGTTTATCTGCTTCCTGATATCTAGGAAAATCAATGACATATTTAAGTTGGGTAGGTTGAATATAAATGAGCGAGGTGGTACTATTTAGGTACTAAATAAACCTTCAATTGGACGCAAATCAGAACGGGCGTTCGGCCGCAATTATTTTTGCCTCGCTAGAAAACATTAGATGGGCCAGATTCTCTGGGCCAGAAGCGCACGTGAGGGGAGGAGGGTTGTTTTTTTGTGACGAGGGCCAGGTCCAGCGCACATGCATGATGCCTAAAAAAAACCAAGCGCACATGATGTTTTTTTCCTGTAATAAACTGGATTGCGGGTTAATTAGCACAAAAGGGAGGGGGTTTTTAGCAAAAACGCTAAAACGGACTAAGAAAGCCACCTCCCTTTATTATTAGGTATAGATTTATGATTTGAGTTTTACTGGGACTCCTATTGAAAAGTATATATTTTTTTGAGAGATTTTACTGTGCATCATGATACAGAAGAGAAGGTTTATCATTTTAGATGATCCAACGATTTAAATTATTTGGGCCTTACTTAATCCCAAGGAAATAATGGTTCAAAAAAACAATCGTTAAAAGAAAAGAAAACGATTCACAAGATAATATCATTCAAAAAAATTAGTTGAATTTTATTAATTTGATAGCAATTAAATAAATGTCAAAATAATTTTTATATCGAAAATATTCCTCAAGCCTTCTCGTGATACGGGTGACATCAGTGTATCATATTTGGATCTGGCCGTTTAATCTCGTGACTTAATAAAATGTGTGGGAAAGCACTTTGTAAAGCAATGATAATGTTGAGATGACAAAATGTAGGCTTTATCAGTAGTCATCGATAATTTGCGTAGGCAGTAGATCCATATGACTACCTTGTGATCCCAAGCATCAATTTGAAGAAATCACCTTGAATTTTGCATATATATTTGCAAGAAATTGAAAATCTCAATTGCAAAAACACGTTTTATTCCCGACATGTGTTTAACATGGTACTCAACGAAGAAATAGTATTGTAAAAGTACTTAATTTCTCTTTGCAAGAGATTTAAAATCTCAATTGCAAATAGTGGATATAAATAATCTCAACATTTGTAAGCCTGAAAATTATTTATGTCTTAAATTTCTGGACCATTATACTCAACAGAAAAGTGTTTGAAACAACGGAGTTTAAAACAGGTAAATACTAGTAAATAGTACCCTGTTTCAATCTATTTTGCCATTTCCTGCATATGAGGGGATCTTAGTGCAAAATGGTGAAGGGATAAGATTTCCCCAATTTCCCTCTACCGAGCGGTTCTTCGCAAAAGAAACAGTCGTCGGAATCCAGCCCGTGCCTGTCTGCCGGGCTAGCCATTCAGTGGAAGGTCCGTCGCCGGTGGAGAGAACCATCGAAGCCTGATATGTATGCAGCCTCGGGCGCTGCACCCACGCGTAGGGAAGTGTCGCGTCGCTGCGGGCTCCGCCGCGAGTGCGATAGGGAGGGCGCGTCAAGCGCTGCCGCCGCCATGGGTGGGCATGATGAGCCCCACCACAGACAGGCGCATGGCCGGGCGTTGGGCGCGGCGCGGAGACCGGGCGACGCGAGATGGGCGCAACGTGCGGCACAAAGGTCGTGCGAAGGCGTTGCGCCGTTGTTGATGCCAGATGGCGTCGTCGCTGCCGCCTAGGCATGGCCTTTTTCTCTCAACGGAGAGCAGAGTGCTGATAACGTATTGAGACTTTGAGAGTAAAGAACGAGAGACAAAACACAGAGATGTAAAAACGAATGGTTGTCTTTATTAATGATTGAGTAGCATATATAGCCTCGAGAGGATGCATCCAACGAATGATTGTCTTTATTGATGATTGAGTAGCATATATAGCCCCGAGAGGATGCATCCAACAGACGCGATGGTCCGGAGAGACACGAACGAACGTGTCCATCATACATGGCCATTACGGATAGTGGAGATTCTTCATAATTAACACATGGGTTAATTAAACTCAACAGTGAGGATATATATATGAAATCAAATAGGGCAACATTAAAGTGTACCCAAACAAGTCATTAACAACCCACAATTTGTGTGTCAAATTCATGGCATCTATAATAGATTTGTAATTAACTACCAAGAAATTGACTGTTTCTAACCGGTCAAAAATAGGCACATGTCTGAAAAGTCTTAAGCCAATCTGCCATGTCAAGCAATTGTAATGGAAGCAATTGTAATGTTATTCAAAATTGTCCACAGCCGAATCAAAATTGACAAAATTGTCCACAGCCGTATCAAAGGATGCCAAACATTTTTGAATTGACAAGGTTTTTTTTCTAGGGTTATAATTTCCAAGTTCTAACTTATTACTTCTCAATGGGTAACCAACATATGTCTCGATGGATGGATTTGACAAAAATATGTTTGAGTGGTGCTTAAAAACACTGCATAATCTTGCACTCAGGTAGACAACACATGCTCCAACTGCCACTTTCTGAAAACCTGATGCAAAACATCAGCTATCCTCCACGAATTGAAATACAGCGAAGTAAAAAAACACTGAAACATCAACAAGCAACAAAAACCAGACCAGTACTAATAAGCAAATGTTGGCATTCATAGTAGATCCAATACATATTTTTCAGTGGCCCACTTTGTGAAAGGAGTCCCCACACACATAACATAAAATTCAGACAACTTCTGGCAAAAACTTGACCGGTAAAACATGTGCCTCTAACCTAGGCCTTGATAGCATACTTCCTCATGGGGAAGTACTTCTCGCGCTTCTTCTCCCTCTCGGTTTTCAAAGAGAGCTGCACAATATAAAAGATGACAATCAGTAAACCAAATGGTCACAAAACAGTTGAATGTGAGTATGATAGAATACTGCAGACAGAAAGCATGAAAACTACAAGCTAACTAGATTATTACCTATGGAAGCAAGACTATGGAAGCAGACTGATATTCACAATGCAACACAAACGACTTTAACAAAACATAACAATACATTAAGCAAGGACAAACGGCAGAAAACTTGGACACATGCTGGAGATTGATAAAGGAGAAGACTCAAATGGGATAAACAATAATGTAAACAAGCATCCTAGCTCCAACAATTAATTACACTGGCAAATTAAACAGTAATGCATTTCAACAACCTAGCAGAAGATTATTAGTGAAACTATCAACCATGCAAATTGATCATAGCACTACCAAAGATAAAAGGTTAACGAGAACTTAGGTTCAAAACAATCAGTACAATGTTAAGTCGGGAACCATGGGCGGAAGGATTTCACAAAAAAAGAACACAGGATTGGGCAGCGAATAGGAAATTCAGTATCATGTCAATATAAAACGACGCACGGTTGATCTACGAACACATTCAAAACAAAGTAACACCGAATAAAACACAGATTCAGCACAGCAATTTAAATAATGTCAGTACCTAACAAATTACAACCTGAGAACTTGTGAAACATAAGAAAGAAGATCTCGCAAGTGTAGATGGACATGAAGTAGCGAGGTTTCACCTGGTGCTTGGTAAGTCGCTTGCGGATAGCACGGGTCTTCTTGGGGCGGAGGTCGAGCGGGAGCAGCTTCTTGTTCTTGTACGCCTCCCTCAGCGCCGCCTTCTGCTTCTGCGAAATCACCGTGTGGACCCTCGCAATCGAGGTACGCACCACCTTGCTGCGGCGCAACCCAAGAACCGCCCATTAGCAAAACGTGACCCTAAGCACGAACAACCCAAGAACCCTAACCAAAACATGGGGGAGGGAATGAGGTCAGGATGGCACGTACATCTTGGAGAGCTTGTTGGGGGCGCCGCCGGTGACCTTGGCGACGCGGAGAAGGGAGAGCTCGGCCTTCAGGTCCTTGAGCTGGCCCTGCAGATCCGCCTTGGTCTTCCCCCGTAGCTCGTGCACCTTGATCCGGGCTGCCGCCGTTGGTCATGATAAGGTCAGATCCGGAAGGTACTCTAGAACCAAATCAATCAAAGACGGCGGCGAGTTAGCTGCTTACCCATGGCTGTCGGCGAGCTAATCTGGCAGCGGCGGCGGCGGCGGAGGCTAGGAGATGAAATGAGGCGCTGAGCAGAGGGAGGCGGCTGCGTGCGGAATATATATATGTGCTGCGCAAGATAGAACGCCTCACGCAGAGGAAACCCTAAACTATTGTGGGCTTTTGGGCCTCTGTCGACTTTTTTCGGTGATGGACTATATAGAGCTGGGCCTAATGCAACATTTCGATGTTTTCCATTTTTTTCCAGCAGAAGTTTTACAGTTTGCCTCCAAAAAAAAAGCAGAAGTTTTTAAGTACAAGGCTTAACGAATCCTCGCATTATTAACAAAACGGTGTGCAGAGAAGCCCTCGCGTTAACGGAATATCTTAATATTATAAGGGTATTGATTATCTTGGCGAGGTGAGCACCATGCGAGCCCACGTGCCTTGGCGGGAGATGGCGCCATCGAAGTGCACGGTCCAGCTGCATGCGGAGCTTTTACCCGGCAGGAGGGATTCTTCTTCGTGAAGCCCCTCTAGGTGCGGGTCCATTCATTTTGCGGTGAAGTTCGTCAAGGTCGCTCCCTTGATGGTTCTGGTGGTGAGGAGCTCCACCTCGAAGTGTTGCAGCTCGATGCCCAACTCGGCCACGCGGTCTGTGGCATTAGGGTTGCACAAAACATGCTCCAGGCTTTGGAAGTAGTGGTGCAACTTCCTTAAGGCCATGAGGAGCGAGAACATAAGCTTTTGCTGCATGGGATAACGCTCTTGGACGTCTCAAATTACCGAGTTGACGAAGTAGATCGGGTGCTCGGCGAGGTGCGTGGCAGAAGGGCCACGACAAGCTCTTCCTGAGTCCCTCTAGCAGGCTGGGTTGGGCCCTCCACGATGATCCCCCGAGCCGGTGCTCGCACGTCCTCCTCCTCGCAAGGCCCGGGGCCTGGCGAGTCGTCCCTTAGCTCGACGGGAGCTTGTTAGACCGCGGGGCCACCATGATTTGAGGGTTGGTGAGGTACTTCTTGAGGCCTTCAAGGGATGTATCAGCTTCAGGGGTCCACCCGAAGGGTCCCAAATTTGTATGAGTTTGATGAACGGAAGGGCCCTCTCGCCGAGTTTGGAGATGAAACTTCCCAGGGCCGCACGCAACCCACCAAGTGTTGCATGTCCTTGAGGCGGCATGGCGACCGCATTTCCTCAACGGCCTTGATCTTGTCGAGGTCGGCCTCGATGCCATGGTGGGAGACCAGAAAGACCAGGAGCTTGCTTGAAGCTACTCTGAAGACGCACTTGGCAGGGTTGATCTTTAGGTTGACTTTGCGTAGGTTGGTGAATGTTTCCGCAAAGTCGACCAGGAGGGTGCCTGCTTCACGGGGCCGTGGATGGAAGGTGTATGGCCGAACTAGCTCATCCAACCATGCATGAACGAAAATCATGTACTGGTACTTAGGAAAGTATTGTCCTTTATATTTTTGCTAGTACGTATTGTAGCTACACAATAATTGGTTTTCTTATAAGTTTGAACAGAACTAGAGATGCTACTAAAATAACCAAGACTTTGCGCAGGCGTATGTGGTATAGTACAATCTTTATTATTGAATCCATATTTTACTGTAAGAGCAAGTTTTGGCCCTGAAGGTTTTGAAGATTGTTGGACAAAGCAGTAGAGGAAGTAATATTGTTTTCGAGTATAAACAGATGCTTAGGTTCCTCAAGAATGGAGTTTGCAAGAAGAAGGTCGAAGGACAACTCACTGCAACGAAGCTGCAAACTTATACCGAAGCCTTTGAAGGAAGACGACCCTAAAAATGTCGTCGAGAAAGAAGATGCTCTCGAGTAGAATCGCAACGAGGAGAAAGCTGAAGCTGGACGAAGACTTAGTCTTTTAATAGTTTTTCTTTTACTTTCTTGAGTCGTAGGAAAAATCGTACTATCAAGAGGGGTTTGCTAGTTGAAACCTTAGTCAAAGTGAATTTGCTCTACTCAACTTAAAACCCAAAGATAGCCTACCGAGAGAATTCTTGCTGAGTCGAGTAATATCTCGAAGGCAAAGTCATCGCACTTTGTGACTTCGAGAGAGAACTCGTTCGGTAAGTCTGCTTACTTGCTCCGCAAGAAAAGTTGCGCGGTGATTGAAATCCGACCGTTGTGGACACGCGTCAAGCGGTTGCATCGGGTCACTTCAGTCATTTCACCATCGAAATCGCCAACTATAAATACCCCGCACCCACCCGCCATTTGCGGTTGGCTGCTCCACTGAATATTATAAGACAGAAGAACTGTGAGCATCCCAAGAAAGATCTCGAGAGAAAACCAATCCCAAGTCCCAAACTAAGTTGAGCAATTCACAGAGACTTAGGTTGATATTAGCCGGCCTTTTTATCTTGGAGATCTGCAAGTCTCCTAGACGGTTAGGCGTCGCATGTCAAGCAGTCGAAGAGTAATTGTCACCGCTGAAGGAAGTTTGTAAAGGTTTCGGAGATGTCCTGAATCATCTACCCCAAGTAAGAACTGGACAAGCTCGAGGAGTTTGTTGAAGTGGAGAATAGGACGGAGAGAGTTTTGCGCCAGGTGTTCATTCACCAGTCCTTCCAACCAGACGTAGCGCTTTGCTGAGCGTGAACTAGTTCACCAAACATCGCTATGTCAGGCTCGTTTCCTTACTCGTATCTACTTTCAGTATTTACTCTATTGCCTGTTTGCCTTCGATGTTTCCCCTCGTCCCATTTACTTTCATCTTAAGCATGTCTTTCGGTATCGCAATTCTTCGAGTTACACTCAGTCTTTCGCTGTTTGTGTGTTTTCCTTCTAAGTTCCATTGAAATTTTAGAAGTGATCATTCACCCCCTCTGACGAGGGGGTGACCCCACGACTCCTACAGATGATGGTACCTGATGCGTATCAAGACAGAAGGCCCGCTGGAAGCCTCGACCGGCCCATGCCGGGCCCACTCGAGGCACCGCCATAGGAATTCTCGAGGATTATGGAAGCTACGACTTGGCGTCCAAGACTGAAACTAGATTAGGAAGCTCTCTCTGTAAATCTAGACGGACTCCTGGCGACCCAGCCTAGTATATAAAGGCTGGGAGAGGAGACGTCTAGGGCATCGAATATCCAAGCAACACCTCCGGTCCCGAGCGAACTCGCCTCGACCTCCACTGTAATCGCCTCCATCATAATACAATCGAGTAGGAAGTAGGGGTTTCACCGATCGAGGGCCCTGAACCTGGGTAAATCCATGTCTCTTGTTAGCTGACGAGTATCGCCAACCTGCACATCTCCTCCACGAT
This sequence comes from Bromus sterilis, assembly GCA_950022295.1. Lineage (NCBI taxonomy): Eukaryota > Viridiplantae > Streptophyta > Magnoliopsida > Poales > Poaceae > Bromus > Bromus sterilis. The sequence continues at coordinate 146,793,851 of OX465596.1, read as the reverse complement.
CTAACTCAGGGTTCCTAACCATGGGATTTGCCGAGGTTTATCCTCGTCAATTGGCGCTGACCGTGGGGAAGACGCGGGTTGGAATCACGATCTCGACGGTCCCGTTATCAGCAAGTCACAGCTCAAGGACCCGAACAAGATCCAATCCACTCGAAGAACTCAGGTTCATCGCAAGCCTCTCTGTCGCACCTCCAAGATCACTCGGCTGGGAACTACGCCAAGACCAATCTTTCGGCGACTACCAAAGCCGCGCCCGACGAAGAAAAACTCGACAACTCAGAAGACAAGCTCAAGCTGCATCCACAAAGCCAGCCGCAGTGCCAGAGCAAGAAATCCAAGTTGAAGTCTCACTCGAGGAACCGCCGCCCGCAGCTCCGACTACCACCCGAGCAACCGCCGCAACATGCGACGAGGGCTATGAAACTCAATGCGACGAATAGTACGACCCCGACCGAAGACCGGACGAGTTCGCCAAGATGATCTGAAACTACTCGATCAACGATGGAATCGAACTCGACCCAAGGTTCCACTCCCGCACAATAGACCACTCGCAGTCGTTCCGCATTGCAAGAAAGAGAAGGCACGAAGGTTCCAGCAAGCTCACGGACGAAGAACAACTGGACGGACCTTGCACAATCCACTATTTTGAAGACGACTGGGGACGCCTTTGAGCAGGCCACACCCTGAGGAGTTGTCGCTTGTTCACCGAACTCTCGACAGACTCAAGAAAGAGAAGCAACGCAACGCCAATCGGGCTCGAGAGGCAGCATAGCCACCAGCACCTAACTTAGAAGAGCAGTACCCACCGTCCCACGGACGAGTCTGCATGATCCAAGAGGGACGACCATCAAAGGCAAAGCAAAAGGTGCACACTCTGCTAGTGCGAGCAGTCGAAGACTCACGGACAGAAGAAACCTATCACCTATATGGAGCATAAACCAACATCACCTTCTCACAAGACGGCCACCCTCCCGCAATTCCGAGACCAGGGCATGCACCGTTGGTCCTTGAAGCTCGGATTGGCGGCTACGACATGGACAGAGTATTCATGGACGGGGGCAGTAGCCTAAACATCATCTTCACCAGCACCTTGCGCAAGATGTTGATCCCACGATCAGTCTGGAAGAACTCAGGCGTCACGATCTACGGCGTAGTACCAGGCGAAGCAGCCTCTTCCCTGGGATCAATCGAGCTGGATGTCATTTTTGGCAGCAAGGGTAACTTCGCAAGAAAAATCCTCGAGTTCGAGGTACTCGACTGGCAATCCCAATACCACGCCATACTCGGCTGGCCTGCATTCGCGCAATTCATGATGGTCCCGCACTACGCATACCTCATACTGAAGATGCCAGGGCCCTTAGGGGTCATCACGATCAACGGAAATTTCTTCAAATCGGATAAATGTAACCGAGACTTTCATCAGGTCGCCGACACGTTTGGAGCACAGCAGCAGCTCATAGAGATAGCCATGGTGGTAGACAAGAGTGTCTTTCCGCTAGCAAGTAGAAGCGAGGCAAAGGAATTTACTCGCGACTTCAGCGTCGACAGCGACACGATCACTCACCAGGTGCACCCAACGGACCCGGCCAAGACAGTCCAAATCTTCGCCCACCTGCCAAAAGACCAAGCAACAACCCTCATGGTTTTCCTCCGCGAGGAGTGAATTTTTTTTCCAGGCGCCCGGCCAACATGCCCTGAATACCGCTGGAGTTCACAGAGCACGCGCTACAAATCTACCCGAACACCAAACCAGTGAATCAGACGCTGCGCAGATTCTCCGAACCAAAGCGCAGGGCCATCGGAGAAGAAGTCAACCGACTACTCGACGCACAATTCATCCGGGAGACGAAGAAGGCCACCTGGGTCGCAAACCCAGTCCTGGTACCTAAAAAGGACACTGACGTACTACGCATGTGCGTCGACCATGGGCCCGTCAACAAACACTGCCAAAGAACCACTTCCCTCTCCCAAGGATCGACCAGATCATCGACTCAACTACAGGATGCGACCTCATGTCCTTTCTCGATGCCTACTCAGGGTACAACCAAATCAGTATGAAGGAAGAAAATGAAGAGCACACCTTATTTATCACACCCTACAGTGTCTTCTGCTACAAGACGATGCCATTCGGGCTGAAAAACGCTGGAGCCACATACCAGCGGATGATGCAAGTATGCTTAAGAGACCAAACCGGCAGGAACTTCCAAGTCTACGTCGACGACGATGTCAAAACATACAACGCGGATACACTACTCGACGACCTCTGAGGAACCTTCGCAACGCTCAATAAATACAGGATCAAGCTCAACCCAAAAAAGTGCGTGTTCGGTGTCCCAGCTGGAAAACTCCTCGGGTACATGGTCTCGCCCGAGGAGTCGAGGCTAACCCAGAAAAAGTCCAAGCACTCGCAAGGATGCAAGAACCGGTCGACGTCAAGGGTGTCCAGCAACTCACCGGAAGACTCGCAGCTCTGAGCCGTTTCATCAGCAGGTTGGGAGAAAGAACCTTGTCATTCTACCAACTACTCAGAAAAGGGGGGAAATTCGAGTGGACCGAAGAAGCATGGAACGCATTCGCGGACCTCAAAAAGACCCTCTCAACCCCTCCAATATTGGCAGTACCAAAGGAGCGGGAACCTCTGTACCTCTATATAGAAGCGCGCAGCAGTCTGGTCAGCACCTCACTCGTCGTCGAGCGCGCGGAAGAAGGCAAAGTGCAAAGCATACAAAGAACAATCTATTACCTCAGCGAGGTCCTAACAAAATCCCAGCAGCGGTACCCGCACTAACGAAAGCTCGCGTATGCCATTGTCATGACATCACAGAAAGTAACACATTACTTCGAAGTGCACCTCATCACGGTCGTGAGCAGCGCTCCACTCGCCGATATCCTCAATAACCCAGGAGAAACAGGTCGAGTCGCCGAGTGGAACATCGAGGTCAGTCCTCACGACCTGCAATTGAAGCACCCAATGGCGATCAAAGCTCAAGTACTCCCTGACTTTCTGGTTGAGTGGATGGAAGTACAAACACTCGCTCGTCCAGATCTCTCCAACTCATGGAAAATTTTCTTCGACGGGTCTAAAAGGCACCAAGGGGCTAGAGCGGGCGTTGTGCTAATCTCACCCAAAGGAGATAAGCTGAAAGACGTGCTCCATAACAACTTCAGCAAGGCGTCAAACAACGAAGCAGAATATGAGGCACTACTGCACGACATGCGCATGGCAAAAGCCTGCGGTGCCACTCGCCTCGTAATCTACGGCAACTCCAACCTTGTCGTCCAACAAACAATGAAGGACTGTGAAGAAGTCGCACACAACATGTCCTCATACCAGAAGCTTTACAACACCCTAGAGGGGGAGTTTGATGGATGCGAGCTCAGCTACATCGCCAGAGCAAATAACATAGAGACAAACGATCTCACAAATATCGGATCAACCCGAGGACCAGTCGCTCCAGGAGTCTTCCTCGAAAGCATAAGCCAAAGATCGATAAAAACGAAGACACCCGTATCGAGAGCAGCCGCAGAAGTCGGCACCACAAGTGAACCAGCACAAGTAGCAGCGGCGGACCCGACCACTGACGAAGAAAACAACAACGCAGTCGAAGAGGACGGACCCGCAGTACCCGAAGGCCCGGTTTGGGCAAGACCTTTCCTCAGATTCCTGATACAAGGGATCCTGCCGCAAGACATCGCAGAAGCCCGACGAATCAGCCGACGATCCAAGGCGTTCACCATAATCAACGGACAACTCTACAAACGCAGCATCTCCCAAGTACTCCAAAAGTGCATTGAGGAGGAAGACGGCAAAGCCTTATTACTCGAGATCCACGAAGGCACCTGCAGACACCACACGAGCAGTCGCACACTTGTAGCCAATTCCTTCCAAGAAGGTTTCTACTGGCCAACCGCAATGCGAAACGCGAAAGACATTGTGCGACGCTGCATCGCCAACAGACCCCACGCCCCAGCATCGGGACTTAAAACTATACCGGCAGAACGCATCTTCTAGTAGCAGTCGATAAGTTCACCAATTGGATTGAAGCAATGCCAATCACCAGCTCGACTGTCCTCACAGCAGTCAACTTCATCAAGTCAATCATCTTTCGCTTCGGCGTGCCGCACAACATCATCACGGACAACGGAACAAACTTCACAACAACAGTATTCCAGAATTCTGCCAAGAACTAGGCATCAAGATCAACTACGCCTCAGTCGCACACCCGCAATCTAACGACCAAGTAGAAAAAGCAAACAACCTAGTATGCGGTGGAATCAAAAAGCGGCTCCTCGCACCACTCGAGAAGGCCGCAAGCAACTGGATAGAAGAACTCCCTGCAGTCCTATGGAGCTTGCGCACGACCCCGAATGCTTCAACTCAATATACACCATTTTTCCTGGTATACAGAGCGGAGGCCGTACTGCCGCACGACCTCTGGTTCGAAGCTCCTCGAATCACAGGTATGAAGAGGAAGAGGCAAAAAATGCACTCGAAGACGACAAAGCCGTCGAAGATGAAGCAAGGGACACAACTCTCGCAAGGTCAGAAGGATACCAAGACAAGTTGCGCACTTACCAAAGCAGCCGCCTGCGAACAAGAACTTTCTGAGAAGGCGACCTCGTGCTACGGTTAATACAAGAGAAGGTCCACAAGCTCGCCCCGAAGTGGGAAGGATCATTCATAGTCTCTGAGGTCATAGGAGGAGGAGGAGCATACAGACTAAAGAACCCTAAGACCAATGAAGACATGGGAAACCCGTGGAACGTGACCAACTTACGCCTCTTCTATCCATAGACTACTCATCTGGAACTCCCCCCCCAGCAACGCAAATATCGGCAGCAACACCGACCGACAACTTATGTAAAAACATGAAGCAATAAAGAACGTGTTGCCCAAACGACACTATAACACCCTCGGCGTCAAGCTACAGTGATTACCTTTGCTAATGGCCAATCACAGTGATTAACCTTGCCTTGATCATCTTTAATTCAAATACAGTTAAAAGTCCCTTGGTTGGAATCAAAAACAAAAGTGGAAAATAAACACTAACCAAAAATTGTGAAACCTATTTTGTTAAATGCCAAAAATTTAGTAGAACAAGATACTATGATAAAGGGTATTTAATATAACATTTAAATATTTTAAACAATTCAAACAGTAGCCAAACAGTCAATCTTAATCATTTATAATTTTGATAAAAATCAAATGCTTTTATAAAAATCCCAAAGTTTTTGTAGTTGCATATTCAAGTGTAACAAAATTTGCGGTGCAAGTATCCCCTATTGCAAAAATCTAAAACTAAACTAAATAAAATACAAACTAAAAAGAAAAAGGTAAAGAAACAAAAAATTAGGAAAGACTAACTTGCGCCCTAGGCAACTTCCCCCCTCGACCCAACCGGTCGGCCCATCTCCCCCACCCCCTTCTCCCTCCTCCCCCTCTCTCTCCTTGCGTGTCAGCAGAACGCACGCCATGGCCGATATCCACCGCGCGATGGGCGACAACGGCACGCCCCTGCACCCAAGAACGACTACAAGACCTTGCCCCGAGCCCTAGAGAAACCCTAGCCCCCTCCATTCCTCCTCCTCGCGCTGTTCCTCTCCTCCCCTCGCGGCACCAGACAACCATCGCCACGCCGTTGCCACCACCATCGCGCCGGCGCGGCCAACGACGTCGGTAGGCCGCGCACCCATGTCCTGGAGCCTCCCCTCCATCTCCCTCGTCTCCCCAAGCAGACCGTCGTCGCTGGGACGCCGTGTACATCGCGAATCGCGTCGTCTTCCCCGCTCACGGCCGTCGCACCACCGCGCGAAATTGGCACCACTCCGAGCTCACCGGACACCGCAACCACAACGTCGAGCTCCACTGTGAGCATGTCGTTCGATTCCCCCTCTCACCTCGTCGGTTTTTTCGCCGTTTCGTCACCTGCTCGGGCCGTGGCCGCCATGGCCGGGACGCGCTCACCGCGCCTCTGCCCCGCGCCCAACGCGCTCCGGCTGCCCGTGGCCATGCCCTGGGGCACCCTCGGGCATGCCCTGGCCGCGCCCATAGCGCGCGCCTCCCTCGCCCCCGCACACGCACCTTCCCCACCGTCGTGCTCGGCTTTTCTCATCACCGGGCTCGTCGTAGCACCACGTCGCGTGCCCCTCATGTCCCTCCACCGCACACGGGCTCGCCCTGGTACCCCTAGCCTCTAGGCGCCTCGCCCCCACGCCCCCGCACCTCGCTGCCATCTCTCATCGGAACGACTCGCCGCCGTGCCTCGGCCTGCCGATGGCCGTGGGCTAAGCCCCCACACCCACTGACCTGTGGCCCCCCTTGGATTAGCCCCTAATAAAAAAGTTAAAAAGAGATTAAACCACCCTATGAGAATGACTAGTGGGCCCCAGGCCATTATGTTAAATTAAACCGAGTTATTTAACACTATGTCAATGACATCTGGACCCCACCTATGAATTAATAATAATATGATTATATTTACACTAACACTCAATGACATGTGGGCCCTGAAACTATTTAAATAAATTAAATGTTTTATAAATACTGTGAGGCTGACTAGTGGGACCCACTGGTCAGGTTTGACCAGTCAACATGACTATTGTGGATAATGTTGCATTTAAACTATTAAAGAAATTCAAGAAATTCTTGTAAATTGATTAAACCTTTGAAATTCAATATCTTTTAATCTGTAACTCCGATGGAAAAACTTTATACATGAAAATTGATCAGAAAAATATAACGAATACGGATACGCTACCCATACCCCCACCGCACCCCTCTAACACACCGAACATGGAACCTTCCCCCTCCGGTTCGTTTGTCTGGTCATCACCCAGAGCTGGTAAAATTACCGGTTGAATTCCCGTTTCGTCTACAACGTGTAGCACCGCATTAGTTCACCCCTAACAATGAGTATTGCCATGTCATGAATTCGTATTGCTTTATTGCCGTGTATTTATGGTTTCTTCCCTCTCTCTTATTGTTCGGTAGCTCCGACGACCGCTGCCGACGCCCCTGTGATCGACTACGTTGACGACGACCGTACCCCTACCGCCGAGCTTCCAGGCAAGCAGAGCCATTTTCCTTGCCTAGATATCGCCTACCTTTTCCGTACATTTCTTGCACTAGGCATTGTTGTTGTTGCTGCTGCTACGTTGCTTACCTATTCAATTGCATAGCCTGTCATTGTTGCCCCTTGATGTACCTTCCTTTATCCTATGCTGCCTATTAAATATATATATATATATTATATTCAGAAGTGAACCCTGCGCATTGCTAGTCAAATAGGATTAGATAGCGGGCCGTGATTGCTCTAGGGAGTGATCGCGGGTATAAATTATTATAACTGCAATAGGTACGGTTCAGAGCAGACGCCCAAGGGAACCTACAACGACGAGACTCTCCAAGTCGCTTCAAGTTTGACTCACGAGTGGATGGACTCTTATTTCACTCTCGTCGCCGGCTCGGTAGCGTAGCACCACCGGGTTGATACGAGGATACTCCTCTTTAGTTCAATCCGCTGATGTCTCGGTCAAACCTCTTCAAGTGTACCATCGAGGGAGATTCCTCCTGGTTTCACTTGATGGTAGACACTCGAATCAACTGGTGTCCTTAAAGGTAAGGAGTCGGGTGACCCAACGGTGGCCGCGCAGGGATTGTATCGGGACGACAGGACATTGTGGGCCTGGTCCTTGCTCGTTGGCCGTGAGATACCCTATTGTACGAAAGTCGAGCTCTTCAAAGAGCAAACGCGAGACAAGGTAAGGAGACGGTTCACCTTGTTGGTAACCGCACGAGTAGGTGGGACGACAGGGCAGGCGGCCACTGGCTCTGGTTATGGGGGTGGACCTGGCTGCTCTCGTTGTCCGGGACTCACCCGGTTAGGGGCAACGATAACGGTTGTCCCGACAGAAAATAATAAAATGCTTAATGGGTCAGGTGGATGACTTGAGTGGGTCGACGTGCCCTATACGCACTACCTCCACGTGGGATTACGGTGTGGGCCCTCTGGGTTGTAGCCTCGTTCGATGGCTCTTCAGACGTCAGCTTTACCTCGGGCTGATTGTCGGGCTTGGACCGCCTACTCCGGTAGTGGGAGGTGAGTCTGCTTCACCGGCCAGTCACGTACCATGCAGGAGTCCAAAGTCCCTTTGTGCTTAGGATTTAGACCGGCGGATGGCCTTTCTGTTGAGCTTCAAGGATGGACTTCGGCGTATCAGATAGCCTCGGTGGGGCATTCCCTAACAAGGTGTACGCCACCCTGGATATCCGAGCGTGTAGGGTAACAGTAGTGCAACCCCTGCAGGGAAGATAATCTATTCGGATAGCCGTGTCCACGGTAACAGGACAATTTATGCTGAATTCAGACTCTACTACTAGAAACTACTACTACTAAACCGATTGGTTTCGGGTTTTCTTCCTCGCAGGGAAGTCGAGGAAGGATTCTCGGAGGCATTGTTAATTGTTATCTAATACAACTTATTATTATACAATGCTGCAGCAACTTCTGCTACATTGTTACTTTATGCTTTATTTGAACTGTTGGCTATTCTCTTCTCATGTTGCAAGACTCGTCGGAAGATGCTAGTCTTTGATAGGCCTAGCTTCTCATCCTTACTCTTACTTTCTACCATTCAGTCCACCATATATAGCCTCCCCTTTCCATTTGATACAAATGCATAAATGCTTAGTAGCGGACGTAAGACTCGCGGGTATGCTAGATACTCACCCTTGTTTTATTTCCCCCCTTTTTTTTTGCCTGATCGGCCGCTGCAGTCGACGTTGGAGACTTGGAGTCTAGGAGCAGGAGATCCCCGATGCCGACTACCGCAACGTGAAGATCCCCGATGCCTTCTATGACATGGAGATCCCCGACGACCAGGAGTAGTTTGGAGGTTCCCAGGCAGGAGGCCTCGCCTTTTAGATCGTTGTTGTTTTTGTGCTAGCCTTCTTAAGGCAAATCATGTGTACCTTGTGTCTGTAGTCAAATATTATTGCTTCCGCTAACTTTGTGCTCTCGAGCTGTTGTATTCGAGCCCTCGTGGCCCCCTGCTTGTATTATACAGCTTGTATTATCTTATTTGTTGAGTTGTGTTGTGATATCTCACCGTGAGTCCCTGATCTCGATCGTGTACCTTGCGTGTATGATTACTGTACACAGCTTGATTTTGGGGGTGTCACAAGTTTGTATCAGAGCCGACTGCCTGTCGGACACCCCCTTCCAACTCCTTGGTCGAAGTCGAGTCTAGTCTTTGCAAAACTACTTTACTAACACTGTCGTGTGGCCTATCGGCCCACGTCGCAAACTGGGATGGTATTAGGATCTTTTTCTCCGCACCTTTACTCTCGGACTCTGATCTCTCTCCTCTTTCGGGTTAAAGGCTTTACTAACTCTGACTTTAGGTTCTCGCACCTCTATCCTTTCGGAGAGCCCTTCACCCAAGATGACCGCTTGCCTCACCTGAAGATTCCGAAGATTTTTGGTCGATAAACTCCCGAGAACCTACGCGTTCCTCGCCTTTGCAATCCCCTGCCACCGATAAGTCTGTATGGATAATTACATCCACCTCCTGATCTGGAAATCATAATTACCTTGTACTTAAGCATCGAATTATTTTGATGCTTCTATCACCCGATGCCTTGCATTCTTTCTCCTTCTGGTTGAGTGCCGATACTCACATCAGATTCTTTGCGAACCACCCGACCTTTAGTGGATTATTATCCAACTAATCTTACATGGCTTCTTCCATGTGTCAATTGGATTCATCGTGTGAAATATCATCCTGCCCCTCGATGATTTGTGTTATCATCGACAACCTCCCTTGACTCCCTGCCAATACGACTTGGTCGAGTATATCGTGCTCTGCTTTCCCTTGGGGAAGATATACACCTGATACTTGTGTATCATCACAATTTCCTTTCCATTGGTCTGATTAACCTTTCTTGCAATCATTATAACCTAAGCATAGATAACCCCCCTGCTTATGTAAACACCTCGGTGTATAACCTCGTCAGTAACCCCTTGTTGCCATTGTTGATGACATTTAGGTAACCACCGGGACGAGAACTTTGCCAATTGGTCCACCTCGTATTAACGAGCAGGAAAATGATTCTCTTCGTCCCTCGCCCTTGGTACCGACGTCGTTGCCGAGATAACTGACAAACTGTTCTCTGACAAACCTTGCATCGCGATCGCATGGAACGTCGCCACCCTTCTCATTCAGTGTGGGCCCATAACCCACAGTTCCACAAGATCGAAACCTGAATCTCCTTTACCTTCGTGTTCCGAGGGTTATTCCCGTGCTTGACCTTGTATGCAATTCACGAGTCACCTACCTTGTGATATTCAGTCTGATATCAGACTCAGTGCTTGTGCGTGATGCTCTGAACCCCTTTTCATCATCCATCATTGGCATCAAATGCTTGCCTATCTTCTTGAAGATTCTCATACCTTCTTTTGTTTTTCTCGATGTATTCCCCTGGGTATAAACTTGGAAGATACTTTGTATCCCATTCCCTTGGACAACCTCGGTTGATTAACCTTGTACCGATCCGACCCCTTGACTTTATGTAACACCCTCAATGTCTGTAACAGTAATCACTTTGACTGTTGACTATTACTGTTGCTAATCTTGGCCTTGATCAACTTTGAATCAAAACATATTTAAATGCCTTTTGGTGGTTACTAAAAATAGGTGACAAATAAATCTTTGCCCAAAATTCATGAAACCAATTTTGGAAAATCCCTAAAAATCAGTAGACCATGTTCAACCAACATTGGGTATTTATTTGAATATTTAAATATTGCAAACAAATCTTAATAGTAGCAAAACAACAATATTTAATCATTTTAAATATAACAATGATTCAAATGAATTTATATTGGCCCCAAACTTTTTGTGGCACTTAATTATGATGCAACAATAATTTTGGAACAAAATTCATATTGTAGAAAATTATAAAATATATTAAACTAATTACAAACATAAAAGAAAACAGAAAAGAACAAAAAAACTAAACCTCGCCTAGGGCGAGGCCCAGCTGGCCCAGCTCCCTCCCCCTCTCCTCATTCCCAACTGCTCCCACCTGCCCCTCCCTCTGCTCACCCTGGCGCCATGCCCGTGGCACGCCAGTGCCCCCTCCCTCACCTGCTCCCCTCCCTGTAGCGCACGTCGAGGATAAGGTCTCCCCTGCGCCCCCCTGGACGAGCCCCCCTCCATTTCCCCCTCCCTCTCTCTCTGGACAGGACGCGCCCGAGACCGCCATGGCCGCCGCTGCGCTGCCGCCATTGACGCGCTCTGGAGCCACCCCATGCCGCCCAGGCCTAGCTAGACGCACCGCCTGCTTCCCATGCGCCGATTCCGCGGTTCGGTTCGAGCCGGAGAGCTTCCCCTCCTCCGAATCGAGGCCCTTCCCCCGGTCGGCCGCTGCGGATGTCGCCGGTGGTTGCCGCCTTCACCACTCGGTTGCGACCGCCACGGCTCCCCTGAGCTCCACTCTGCCTCCAATGTGAGCTCCCTCACCTTCCCCAACCCCCCTCGCCCGCTACTGCGCACTGGTTCGCCGTCCGCCTGCGCGCCGTGCTCCGGCCAACGCCGTGCTCGTCACAGCCGCGCCCCGTGGCCGCTCGCATACAAGCCCCTGCCCTGCGAGGCTCGCGCGCGCGCTCCCGCCGCGTCCTGCTCGCCTTGCTGGCCGCGGCGGCCTCACGCCATCCCTCGGTCGCCGTCGGCGAGGGCATGCCGTGGTTAGCAGTGAGCTATCCACTGCCCACTGGGACCGCGCCCTGGTATAAGTAGATTAGGGGCTAAATCCCCTTTAGTTAGCCCCCTACTGCCTATGACGTGTGGGCCCTAGGCCATTAGCCTAATTTAAGTGTTTGTTAAATTAAAGTAATCAGAGAACCCCCCTAGTGAGACTTACATGTGGGGCCCCAGCTCTTAGTTAACCCCCTGTTAAAATAAATTATTAGTTAAGTCAATGTATCAATGACAGGTGGGCCCCCTTTTACTATTTGATTAAATAAAATGAATCTAATTAGATGTGTGGATGACACATGGGGCCCAATGGTCAGTTTGACCAGTCAAATCCCCTTGCCTATGACATGTGGGTCCCCTCTGTCAGGTTGACCAAGTCAAAGTTACTATTCTGGAAAATGTTGTATTTAAATAATAAAGAAATTCAGAAATTCTTTTAAATTTGATTTAAACTTTGAAATTTAATATCTTTTAAACTGTAACTCCCATGAAAATATTTTATACATCAAAATTGATCAGAAAAATATAACAAATACAAATACGCTATCCATACCCCACCACACCCCTCTAACATACTGAACACGAGACATTCCCCCTCCGGTTGCACTGTCCAGTAATCACCCGGAGCCGGTAAAACTTTCCGGATGAAAATGATCTGTATACGAAAGTTGTTTAGAATGGATCAACGAACCTGGATACATGATCCACATGTCTGTTAGATGTATCTAACACTGCAGACATGGAACCTTCCCCCTCCGGATCATCTGTCCGGTAATCAACCGGTACTGATGAGTCATTCTCGGATAAATTTCTGCTCCGAGCAGATCACCGAACACTGCGTTAGAGCCCCGTTGCTTTGTACCTGCTATGTCATACATTTGTATTGCTATTATTGCCATGTATTTATTGTTTCTTCCCCTCTCTTATTGTCTGGTAATCCCGACGACCGTTGCCGGTGCTTCCACCTTTGATCGACTACGTCATCGACGACCGTACCCCTCCCGCGAGCTTCCAGGCAAGCAGATCCATTCTCTTCCCCAAATATCGCCTATCTTTCCGTAATTTTCTTGCACTAGGCATTACTGCTGCTGCTACGTTACAATCCTATTCAATTGCATAACCTGTTTTTTTTGTCGCCCCTTGATGTACCTTCCTTTATCCTATGCTGCCTATTATATATATTATATTTCAGGAGTGAGCCCTGCGCACTGTTACCTAGGATTAGATAGAGGGTCGTGATCACTCAGGGGAATGAATGCGAATACAAATATTATAACTGCACAGGTACGGTACAAGGCAGACACCGCCTCAGGCCCCCTAACTCGGCTCTGCCGAGCCACCATCAAGTGTGAGCTATCAAGGAGTAATCCTTGTACTCCACTCGTTGCTGACTCTATATAGCCGCCCTAGGTACCTGAGCAACGGTTGTCCTTCAGGTAAGAAGTCGGGCGACCCAACGGTGCCCGCGAGTGGTATTGCGACGGGACGACAGGGAGGGTACGACCAGTGTACCAGTGTGCTTGGCCCCTGATCGTTGGCCGCGAGAGTTACCAAACCACGAAAGTCGAGCTCCTCCAGGAGCACACGCGAGATAAGGTAAGGAGTCGGTTCACCTTGTTGGTAACCGCAGAGACTTGGTGGGACGACAGGGCAGACACCGATGTACTGGTGGTCCTGACTGCTGTCGTTGTCCGCGGGTCAGTTAAGTCGAGGCAACGATAACGGTTGTCCCACAAGTTAATAAAATGACTAATGGTTCGGTGGATGTCTTGAGTTGGCTATATGCCATGTACGCACTACCTACCCGTGGGAATTATGAGTTATGGGCTCCCCTGCTTCATAGTCTCGTCCGAGGACTCTTTAGACGCCAGCAGTACCGCGGCCTGTGCCGGGAAGTGGTGTTGTCTTATTTGCTCGCGCGGTGGTGTCTTATTTGGTTTGATTTTCCTTCACCGGCCAGCCTCGCACCGTGCAGGAGCACGTCGGGGTTAGGGTCCAAAGCCCCGCGTACATAGGATATAGTCCGGCGGATGACCTCTCTGTTGAGTTTGAAAGATGGGCTACGGAGTGTCGGATAGCCTTGGTGGAGCGTTCCCTAACAAGGTGCCCGCCACCCTGGAGATCCGTGCGTGTATTGTAACACAAGTGCACCCCTGTAGGGAAGATTAATCTATTCGAATAGCCGTCTCCACGGTAACAGGACGCTTTATGCTGAAGCTGGATCTTACCACTACAAACTATTATTATTAAACTGTATGGTTTCGGGTTTTCTTCCTCGCTGGGATGTCGAGGAGGTGATCTCGGAGGCGTTGCTAATTATTAAAACTTACTATTATACAATGCTCCAGCTACTTCTGCTGCATTGTTACTTTATGCTTTATATAAACTGTTGGCTATTCTCCCCTCATGCTGCAAGACTCGTTGGAAGATGTTAGTCTTCGATAGGCCTAGATTCTTACCCTTATTCTGATTTCTATCTTGCAGTCCACTATATATAGCCTCCCCTTTCCATTTGATACAATGCAAAATTGCTTAGTAGCGGACGTAAGATTCGCGGGTATGCTAGATACTCACCTTTGCTTTATTTTCCCCCTTTTCGTTTTGCCTGATCGGCCGCTGCAGTCGACGTTGGAGCCCAGGAGAAGGAGTACCCTGGAGGCGACTACTACGACGTCGAGTTCCCCGTTGACCAGGAATAGTTCGGTGGATCCCAGGCAGGAGGCCTCGCCTTTTCGATCTGTATCTCTGATGTCATTTGTGCTAGCCTTCTTAAGGAAAAACTTGACTAACTATGCATGTACTCAGATATTATGGCTTGTATGACTTATGTATTCGGATCCTCGTGATCCCTGGTATGGTAACCTATTGGTTTATCCTTTTGTGTTTAGTGTTGTGCTGTGATATTCTCACCGTGGCACCCTAATCTCAACCGTGTACCCTTCGTGTATGATTACCGTACAGGATTGATTTTGGGGGTGTCACACTTTACCCTTAACCTATTCGTAAGTACGATGAAGCCCTCGAAGGAAGGATAAAAATTTGTTAGGATGTATTGATGTAGAGAAATCAAGACATCAACGTGAAGGATTAACTTCTTCGAGAAGGACAACAAGAACCAGAAGATTCGTTAGAATACAAAACCAAAGCTTTTCCCCTTCCACTACTTTTTAATTCTCGGGACGAGAATTCTTTTTAGTGGGGGATATTTGTAACACCCTCGGTGTCAAGCTACATTGATTACCTTTGCTAATGGCCAATCACAGTGATTAACCTTGCCTTGATCATCTTTAATTCAAATACTATTAAAAGTCCCTTGGTTGGAATAAAAAACAAAAGTGGAAAATAAACACTAACCAAAAATTGTGAAAACTATTTTGTTAAATGCCAAAAATTTAGTAGAACAAGATACTATGATAAAGGGTATTCAATATAACATTTAAATATTTTAAACAAATAAAACAGTAGCCAAACAGTCCATTTTAATCATTTATAATTTTGATAAAAATCAAATGATTTTATAAAAAGCCCAAAGTTTTTGTAGCTGCATATTCAAGTGTAACAAAATTTGTGGTGCAAGTATCCCCTATTGCAAAAATCTAAAACTAGACTAAATAAAATACAAACTAAAAATAAAAAGGAAAAGAAACAAAAAATTAGGAAATACTAACTTGCGCCCTAGGCAACTTCCCCCCTGGGCCCAACCGGTCGGCCCATCCCCCCATCTCCTTCTCCCTCCCCCTCTCTCTCCTTGCGTGTCGGCAGAACGCACGCCATGGCCGAGATCCACCGCGCGATGGGCGACAACGGCGCGCCCCTGCAGCCAAGAACGACTAAAAGACCTCGCCCCGAGTCCTAGAGAAACCCTAGCCCCCTCCATTCCTCCTCCTCGCGCCGTTCCTCTCCTCCCCTCGCGGCACCAGATATCCGCTGCCACGCCGTTGCCACTACCACCGCGTCGGCTCGGCCAACGGCGTCGGCAGGCCGTGCCACCATGTCCGGGAGCCTCCCTTCCATCGCCCTCGTCTCCCCAAGTAGACCTTCGTCGCCGGGACGCCGTGTACATCGCGAATCGCGCCGTCTTCCCCGCCCATGGCCGCCGCACCACCGCGCGAAATTGGCGCTACTCGGAGCTCACAGCCACCGCAACCACAACGTCGAGCTCCACTGTGAGCATGACGTACGATTCCCCCTCTCGCCTCATCGTTTTTGTCGCCGTTTCGTCACCTGCTCAGGCCGTGGCCGCCATGGTCGGGCACGCGCTCACCGCGCCTCTGCCCCGCGCCCAGCGCGCTCCGTCTGCCCGTGGCCACACCCTGGGGCACCCTCGCGCATGCCCTTACCGCGCCCATAGCGCGCTCCTACCTCGCCCCCGCACACGCACCTTCCCCGCAGCCATGCTCGGCTTTGCTCACCGTCGGGTTCGCCGTTGCACCACGCCGCGTGCCCCTCATGTCCCTCCACCGCGCGCGGGCTCGCCCCTGGTACGCCCTGGCCGCTAGGGGCCTCGCCCCCACGCCCCCGCACCTCGCCGCCCTCTCTCATCGTAACAGCTCGCCGCCGTGCCTCAGCCTGCCGCCGACGTCCGTGCAGTTGGCCGTGGGCTAAGCCCCCACACCCACTGACCTGTGGCCCCCCTTGGATTAGCCCCTAATCAAAAAAGTTAAAAAGAGAATGACTAGTGGGCCCCAGGCCATTATGTTAAATTAAACTGAGTTATTTAACACTGTGTCAATGACATCTGGACCCCACCTATGAATTAATAATAATATGATTATATTTACACTAACAATCAATGACATGTGGGCCCTGACACTTTTAAATAAATTAAATGTTTTATAAATACTGTGAGGCTGACCAGCGGGGACCCACTGGTCAGGTTTGACCAGCCAACAGGACTGTTGTGGATAATGTTGCATTTAAACGATTAAAGAAATTCAAGGAATTCTTTTAAATTGATTAAAACTTTGAAATTCAATATCTTTTAATCCCTAACTCCGATGGAAAAACTTTATACATGAAAATTGATCAAAAAAATATAACAAATACAGATACGCTACCCATACTCCCACCGCACCCCTCTAACACATCGAACATGCAACCTTCCCCCTCCGGTTCGTCTGTCCGATAATCACCCGGAGCCGGTAAAATTGCCGGTTGAATTCCCGTTTCGTTTGCAACGTGTAGCACCGCGTTAGTTCACCTCCTAACACTGCGTATTGCCATGTCATGAATTTGTATTGCTTTATTGACGTGTATTTATTGTTTATTCCCCCTCTCTTATTGTCCGGTAGCCCCGACGACCGCTGCCGATGCCCCTGTGATCGACTACATCGACGACGACCGTACCCCTACCGCCGAGCTTCCAGGCAAGCAGAGCCATTTTCCTTCCCCAGATATCGCCTACCTTTTTCTTACATTTCTTGCACTAGGCATTGTTGCTGTTGCTGCTACGTTGCTTACCTATTCAATTGCATAGCCTGTCATTGTCGCCCCTTGATGTACCTTCCTTTATCCTATGCTGCCTATTAAATATATATGTTATATTCAGCAGTGAACCCTGCGCATTGCTAGTCAAATAGGATTAGATAGCGGACCGTGATCGCTCTGGGGAGTGATCGCGGGTATAAATTATAATAACTGCAACAGGTACGGTTCAGAGAAGACGCCCAAGGGAACCTAGAACGGCGAGACTCTCCAAGTCGCTTCAAGTTTGACTTACGAGTGGATGGACTCTTATTTCACTCTCGTCGCCGGCTCGGTAGTGTAGCACCACCGAGATGATACGAGGATACTCCACTTTAGTTCAATCCGCTGATGTCTCGGTCGAACCTCTTCAAGTGTACCATCGAGGGTGATTCCTCGTGGTTTCACTTGATGGTAGGCACTCGAATCAACTGGTGTCCTTAAAGGTAAGGAGTCGGGTGACCCAACGGTGCTCGCGCAGGGATTGTATCGGGACGGCAGGACATGCGGATACCATCGTGGGCCTGGTCCTTGCTCGTTAGCCGTGAGATACCCTGTTGTACAAAAGTCGGGCGCTTCAAAGAGAAAATGCGAGACAAGGTAAGGAGACGGTTCACCTTGTTGGTAACCGCACGAGTTGGTGGGACGATAGGGCAGGCGACCACTGGCTCTGGTTATGGGGGTGGAGCTGGCTGCTGTCGTTGTCCGCGACTCACCCGGATAGGGGCAACGATAACTGTTGTCTCGATAGAAAATAATAAAATGCTTAATGGGTCAGGTGGATGACTTGAGTGGGTCGACGTGCCCTATACGCACTACCTCCACGTGGGATTACGGTGTGGGCCCTCTGGGTTGTAGCCTCGTTCGATGGCTCTTCAGACTCAGCTTTACCTCGGGCTGATTGTCGGGCTTGGACCGCCTACTCCGGTAGTGGGAGGTGGGTCTGCTTCACCGGCCAGTCACGTACCGTGAAGGAGTACAAATGGCAGGGGTCCAAAGTCCCTTTGTGCTTAGGATTTAGACCGACGGATGGCCTCTCTGTTGAGCTTGAAGGATGGACTTCGGCGTATCAGATAGCCTCGGTGGGGCATTCCCTAACAAGGTGTACGCCACCCTGGATATCCTTGCGTGTAGGGTAACATTAGTGCAGCCCTTGCAGGGAAGATAATCTATTCGGATAGCCGTGTCCACGGTAACAGGACGCTTTATGCTGAAGCCAGACTCTACTACTACTAAACTGATTGGTTCCGGGTTTTCTTCCTCGCAGGGAAGTAGAGGAAGGATTCTCAGAGGTGATACAGAGTGGAAATTCTCCTCGTTGGTTATCCCAAGTGGAAGGTGAGATGTAGTGTAGCAGCAAGTTTCCCTTAGCAAAGATGCTAAGGTTGAGTATCGAACCAGTAGGACTCCAAGAGATACAAGTAGGTGTCACGGTGCTTGACGTGGACCTGCACACAGATACAAATAACTTTGCTCCCAACGAGTACAGAGGAGTTGTCAATTCCTTCGGCCTTGCTGTTTACAAAGGATCAACGCAAGAGATAAAAGTGGAACTAAAAGTAAAGACTGAAAGTAAACTAAGGGTGTAAACAATAATGTGAAGATGGACCGGGGTCCCGTGATTTTCGCTAGTGATGTCTCTCTCCCAAAAGACGATAAAAGTGCTAGCGAGGTAAACAAATCACAGCCGGGCAATTGACAAAATTATGAAGGCACTGCAATGCTAACTATGCTGCAAAGAAAGGAAGGGCTCAAAAGCAATGGGCAGTACGCCAAGCTAAGTAGACCTAAATCCAACTGCATCTACTACGAATCATCCACCTTGAGATATCTATCCAGAACATCTCGCTGGTATTAAGTTGCGAATCTCACCCAAAGTGTAAACTCAAAGCAACAGACAACTGCATTAAAAGAACTTTGCGTAAAGTAAACAATCCTTGCACCCGCGGGTACAAGCACCGTTGTTTTATCCCTGGTGGCAACAACACATCGCCCAGTCTCATGTTTCTATCACTCAAGCTAGACATCATGGGGCTAAACCCACAATCAAGCATAACGCTCCCTCTTGGAGTTGCAAGCAAACTACTTGGCCAAAGCAAAATACTGCAACGGAGAACATGAAAGAATTTACTCAAGAACAAATATAAAAGAGAAGAACCAAATATAGTACTCATGACAATATGAACATAGTCTCATAATCCATCAGATCCCAGCAAACTCAGCATAGCAACAACAGAAATTACAAAAGTGCCTCGATCATATGAGGCAGCTCACGAGGTCTCGAAAGTGGAAGCACAAAGAGGGGAGAGGTACATCACATAGCTACTGGTCACGGACCCATGGTCCAAGGGGGACTACTCACGACACATTCGATAGGCGTCCATGGCTATGGATGGTCTCCCGAAGGGGGTTCCTCCTCCCGGCAGGGTGCCGGGGCAGCTTCTCCAGGCAGCCCCGATCTTGAAACGGCGGCAGCGGTACAGAGGCGAGTTCGCGGAAAAGAGATCGATATTAGGGGTTTCCACCCCGAGGTCTAAATATAGGCGGAGGGGGGTGTCGAGGGGACCCACCAGGCAGCCAGGAGGCCTCCTGGCGCGGCCTAGGGTGGGGCCGCACCAGGGACCCTCCTGGTCTCCTGGTGGTGGCCCCCCTCCGCTACCTTGGTGATTCCGGAAGCTTCCGGGTCGCTGATTTTTTATCTGATTTTTCCGGATTTTTTGGAGCACTTTTAATGGCCGGAAAACCTGAAATACAAAAACAACAGAAAGCAGCAACCGGCAACTGGGTGCACTGGGTTAATAGATTAGTCCAAATATGCTCAGAAGTGTATGAAAGTTCAAGCAAAACATGGCAAAGTCACGCAAAACATGCATGGAGCAAGCAGAAATTATTGATACGTTTGGGACTTATCAACATCCCCAAGCTTAATTCCCGCTCGTCCTCGAGTAGGTAAATGATAACAAGCATAATTTCTGTGGTGACATGCCACACAACCATATAAGGACTTTTAAGTAAAGCAATCAAAGCATGCAATTCAATTCAAGTCTTAACAAGCAAGAGTCTATATTAGCATTGACACAAGCAACAAATGAACAAAAGGTACAAGATCTCTCGCTGTCCGTGACTCGAATGTCTCCCGATGGTGTTTGCGTGCAAGCAAGGGACTGGGAAAGAGAGAGAAAAAGGTTGTTGATAACAACTATCTACTAAAGTTTCACACTTGGTCTCCTTTGGATTCTTATCTTGACTCGTCCACAAACCACTAGCCAGGTACAAGTCAAACTGATCCACTCCCTTTCGATATTTTGAGCACTCATGCAATGGATGAGCGTGAGCAATAAAGTTGACACCTAAAAGGCGAAACAGAAAGAAGGTGGAGGAGGAAGACAAAAAGGTGTGAAAGGCTCACATCAATGAGGACAATCATAGGCGAGATAAGGCCATATGATAGATATGATGTGAGGAGTAGGGATTGCCATGCAACGGATGCACATGTGACCTAAAAGCTCTTCAAGGGAACTAGTGGGGTGCATCTAAATTGCTTTCTCAAGAAGACTTAGAGCTCGTTTGAGGAGGCTCATCATTGGAATATACAAGCCAAGTTCTATAGTGTGAAGGTCTCCACATAGCTATATGCATGATGATGATCTCTATGGAGTACAAGGGATAGAGGATGAAGTACTAGTGTGGTTCTCTCAATAGGAATATTAGTGTCCCCCCTTCTCTCTTTTTATTTTTCTTTTTTCTTTTTTTCTATTTTTTTGTATTTTTTTGGTGGCCTCAATGGCTCTTTCTATTTAACTCTCATTTGTCCTCTTTGGGATCTTTTGATTTTGTCCTCTTTGGGATCTTTTCCTCACTTTAGGGGCAACACTCTATATTTTACAAGAATATAGGAGATCTTTCACACTTTACAAAGGTACTCACATTATGAAGATATAACTATCATGATGCAAATGTATGCCTCTGCCAGGATAGCAGGATATGCAATGATACTAGCGCGTCATGTAGCAATGATTAGGGCAAGGCCCAACTAGCATGCGGCTCATCGATCAAGCAAGTAGCATGTATGACATGAGGATCAAGTCATGAGAAGGTGGATGTTGCATGGCAATGTATCTCGGAAAGGCTATGGAAATGCCTTGTAGGTAGGTATGGTTGCTGTTTTGAGGAAAGATATAAGGAGGCTTATGATGACAGAGCGTATCGTGCCAAGGGTTTGGATGCACCGGCGAAGTATGCACCAACTTTAAGGTGAGAAAGGGCAATGCACGGTACTGAAGAGGCTAGAAAAAGTATAGGTGGGTGAAAGTGTCAACTTTCGAATACTCACATTAGTCTGAAGAACTCATGCACTTACTATCGGTAACTCTTAATCTAATCAGGAGGTTCACAAAGAGACAAGTACCCCGAGGAGGAGTGTATGGGGGTTTTGTTATCCTTGCGCATCCTCGACTCATGGTACGTGAGTGTACTCTAATATTCGAACCCTCCAGAGGTTAGTGATCTATCTAGTAGCTAGAGTTCTCAGCAGGGTTTTTTGGTTTTCGAAAAACACACGGATTGCCCAAAATACGACATCTATCACTAATAGGCTCGAGCTCTTGACACCAAAAGTTCAAACATTACTCTAGTAAATACCTCAAAACTATTGCAAGTTACTACTACAAACAGAATAGCAACTTCAACTACCTACTTCTAGTCAAGACACAAAACTCAGTGCAACAGGCAAACTCTCTAACAAGATAAAACATGCAACCTATAGAAAGTTCAACCTAAAACAAAAGAAAAGCTATAGAAAAACTAAAGCACTACAACTAAACAGAGCAGCAGCTAAGAAAAGAAAAAGAACAACTCACAACTAAAAGAATAAGCATGCAAATCCTATGAGGAGTTCTAGTTCAAGCGGAGCGTGTATCTCTCCCACACAAAAGAGTAAGCTGGGGTCTAACTTGTTACTACAGCAAAAAAAGCAAAAGCAAACCTAGAAAATTAAAGAGCGAGACACTCCAAGCATAGCACACAACGCATGAAGTGATAAAAATATAGTGCAACGAGGGACGAACTGATGATTGTTGATGAAGAAGGGGCTGCACGGGGGCATCCCCAAGCTTAGATGCTTGAGTCTCCTTGAATATTTATTGGGGGTGCACATGGGCATCCCCAAGCTTGAGCGTTTGACACTCCAAGATCTTCTTTCATCATCTTCCATCGTGCACTTGAAAACTCCCTTCATACATAACTCATTGTAGACTGATTAGAGAGGTTAGTGCCCTACTAAAATAATTTTTCCTCTACTGGAAATAAAGATATTCTTGAAGAGCTACTGTTTCTCAAGATTGCCAAAAAAAATTTGGAAAGAAAAAGCAAACTTAAGGTTTGCAAAACGAAGGAAAGGCAAAACAGGACAGAATCTATGAAAAAACTGACCAGCAGGTAGTAAAGAATTTTTTAGGGATACTTCTGCAACTCAAATAAAAAAACTCAGAACATACAAAAGTTTCGTAATTGTATAGAACATGCTGTTTAGAAAATTCAGCTAAAAAAGATGAACTGGGATTTTTCTCTAATTTTTCTAGTCACGAGGACAGAATCTGTTTTCTGGACAACATGTCACAACTTTCACTTCCCTTGTCGTATGAGGCTATAAAAGGCACAAAGCTTGAAAAGTAAAGATACAATTATATTGCTACAGTAGTAACAATCATCAAGACCACTAAAAACAGAAGAAAAATAAAAAGGAAAACCTAAATTCGTTGCGGGCTGCCTCCCGAAAGCGCTTCTTTAAAGCCATTAGCTAGGCTTAATGATTATAAAAGGTGCTCTCATAAGGATAAGGATTTGAAGCAAAAGAGAGCATCAAGAAGCAAATATGAAACACATTTAAGTCTAACACACTTCCTATGCATAGGCATCTTGTAATAAAATGAGTCAAAGAAGCACAAAGTGACATGCATAAAAAGGTGGAACAGGAACAATTTCAAAACTTTCAACATGAAGAGAGGTGTTTTTGCAACATGGAAGTTTCTACAACCAATCTTTCCTCACTCAAAATAATTTTCCGTAGTATCATGAACAACATCAAGGATATATCTATCACATAAATCATATTGTTCATGACCTACAAGCACACGTGTATAATTTTCAACATGGTCTTTAGGAACATAAGAAAAATGCATCCCATCACATTGAGCCTTAATAAGAGCACAGTTTTCCGGAATATGAGTTGGAAATTTCAAAAGGATAATAGGACAATCAAGTGTGGGTGCAATAGCAAAAATTTCATGCTTAACATGAGGAACTATAGAAAGTTCATCTCCGATGGCATCATCCATAGTGGCATCATGGCCATAAGCATAGAAGGCATTAACTTCATCAAAAAGGGATATTTCAAAAGAATCCTGTAAGAGCAAGTTTTGCCCCCGAAGGTTTTGGACATTGTTGGACAAAGCAGAAGTGGAACTAATATTGTTTTCGAGTATAAACATATACTTAGGTTCTGAAAGAATGGAGTTTGCAAGTAGAAGGTCGAAGGACAACTCACTGCAGTAAAGCTGCAGTCATCTACCGAAGCCTTTGAAGGAAGACGACCCCTAAAAATGTTGTCGAAGAAGATGTCTCTCTCGAGCAAAAGCGCAACGAGGAGAAAGCTGAAGCTGGTCGAAGACTTAGTCTTTTTGCTAGTTTCTCTTTATTTCTTGAGTCGTAGGAAAAACCGTACTATTAAGAGGGGTTTGCTAGTTGAGATCTTTGTCGAAGTGAATTTGCTCTGATCAACCAAAACCCACAAAAGCCTACCGAGAGAAATCTCACCGAGTCGAGCGAATAGCTCGAAGGCAAAGTCATTGCACTTCGTGCCTTCGAAAGAGAACTCGTTCGGTGAGTCAGCTTACTTGTTCCTCAAGTAAAGTTGCGCAGTGATTGGAATCCGACCGTTGTGGACACGCGTCAAGCGGTTGCATCGGGTCACTTCAGTCATTTTACCCATCGGGATCGCCAACTATAAATACCCCGCACCTACCCGCCATTTCGGGTTGGCTGCTCCACTGAAGATTCTAAGACAGAAGTCTGAGAGCATCCCAAAGAGATCCATCGAGAGAAAACCTACACCCAAGTCTGAGCTGAGTTGAGCAATTCATGGAGACTTAGGTTGAGATTAGCCGATCTTTTTATCTTGGAGATCTGCAAGTCTCCTAGACGGTTAGGTGTCGCCTGTCAAGCAGTCGAAGAGTAATTGTCGCTGCTGAAGGAAGTTTGTAAAGGTCTCGGAGATGTCCTGAATCATCTACCACGAGTGAAAACTGGACAAGCTCGAGGAGTTTGTTGCAGTGGAGAATAGGACGGAGAGAGTTTTGCTCCAGGTGTTCAATCACCAGTCCCTCCAACCAGACGTAGCACTTTGCAGAGTGTGAACTGGTTTACCAAACATCGCTGTGTCAGGCTCGTTTTCCTTCTAGCATTTACTTCAAGTATCTACTCGTAGCCTGTTTGTCTTCGATGTTTCCTTCGCTCCAAATCCTTTCGAGCCTTGCATTACTTTCGATACTGTATTTCCTTCGATATGCCTTTAGTCCTTCGTAGTTTGCATGATTTCCTTCTAAGTTCCTTAGAATTTTTAGAAGTGATCATTCACCCCCTCCCCCTTTGATCATTCTTGAGCTTTCAATTGGTATCAGAGCTAGGCACTCCCTACGCTCTGCGTATTTTGGTCTAACAACCTGGAGTGTTGTCAAGAATGTCGTTTGCAGCTGTTCGCTCGGGGGAACCAATCCCTATTTTCAATGGGAAGGACTATCCCTATTGGAAGGACAAAATGAAGAGGAATATCATGGCTATCAACTCTGCCGCTTGGGAAGTTGTCAAGAATGGTGTAACTGTCAAGGACACTGATGCCATTACTCCTGAAGAGACAAAGAAGATAGAGCTAGATGCTGAAGTCTGGGTATTCATCACAAATCATCTGATTCCTGAAAAATATCATGAGGTCAAGAATATTCCTTCGGCCAAAGGTGTTTGGGATTATCTCGAGAAGATTGGTGAAGGTGTCTCTACTCAGAAAGATGCTCGTATTGACACCCTTCGAAGCAAGTTCTATCGTTTCAAGAGGCACGAGGGAGAAAAAGTTTGTTCCATATACAACAGACTCACTGCGCTGTCAAATGAACTGATTTCCCTCGGTGCAGATGACATTACCAATCGGATTATTGTCAGAACTTTGCTCTGTTCTCTTGATGATTCCTTCGACCACATTGTGCTGATGATTAAGGAAAGAACTGATTTCAAGGATATGGTTGCCGCTGATATTCTTGAAAGGCTTAATACTTTCGAGATGGAAGAAGATGAGAAGCGTGATGTCAATGGGAGTCGAAAGAAATCTCATGCACTCAAGGCTAGAGCTTCACATCACTCCTCTCCTGAAGCCAGTTGTGAATCTGATGGTGCCTCTGATGACCCCGAGAACATTGGGAAAGATCTTGCACTGATAATGAGAAGATTCAACCGCTTTCAGAGAAGGACCTCCTCTTCACCGAAGAAAAACTATTCTTCAAGACATTCTAGCAATTCATCTCAGCATCGGTCATCATCCAAAAACTCATCTGCGAAAGATAACTGTTGTTACAAGTGCAAGAAGCCAGGTCACTTCATCGCTGATTGTCCTCTCTGGGAAATTGAACATAAATCAAAGCACTCTCACAGCAACTCTTCGAGCAAGTCTTACAGATCGAGCAAAAATCACGATTCGAAGAGATATGATTCAAGGTCCAGAAAAGACAAGAAAGATGGTTCTGATGATGACAAGAAAAAGAAGTATCACAAGCATCGAGAGGGTTCTTCATCAAAATCTCATTCCTCTCGTCGAAAGAATTCGCACCGAGCCAAAGCCTATCTGGGTAAAGAGATGAACTCTGAAGAAGAAGCATCCGGTTCTGAAGCAGGATCAAAGTCAAGATCAGGTTCTGGTTCTGGTTCTGAATCTGATGGTGTTGCTGGGATAGCATTCGCCTCGAACAAGAATTCAAGTTCATTCTTCTCCAACCAGAGCAGTGAAGATGAATCTCCAGCTTACTGCTTCATGGCCAAGGCTAAGGTATCCTCATCTAAGAAATCCTACGATACTTCTGATGGATCTGCTTATGAAAGTGACTCTAGGATAAGCTATGCTAAACTTGCTAAAATTGCTTCTATCCAACAAGATGAACTAGATTCTCTAAGTGAAACTATTCAAAAATCAGAGACTCTGTTGATCGATGAGATTGAGAAGGGTCAAACTTTGACTAACGAGCATGCAGCTCTGAAGGAAAAGTATGATGAACTTTCCTCTCGTCATGAACTTCTCTTAGTGAACTACGAGAAGCTAACCTACGAATTCCTTCAAAGGAAAATGGCTCTCGAGAAACTGAGAGAGGCTAATGAAGAGTTGGAAAGTGTAAATCTCACTCTCATGGCTCAACAGGGCTCAGAAGATAAAAATGAATCTGTTTCACCTTGCTTGACTTGTTTGGAACGAAGTAAAATTGATTCTGTTTATGAGAGATCGAAAGGAAAGCAACCTATTGTTATTGATGATGCTAACCCCTCGGACGAGGAAACCATTACCGAGGAACTCCTCAGGTTGAGAAATTTGTTTGAAACAGGCATGTTCAAAAGTGTGCAGGGACACCATTATCTGTGTGATATCCTTCGAAAGGCTCTTCTTCACAGGAATCCTCGAAACGAAGGAGTTGGCTTCGAAAGGAAAATCAATCCTGATGGAACCTACTGGAAACCCGAACAGTATCCTAAAACTGTCTGGGTTCTTGCGAAAGAAAAACCCATTGATATTGCTAATCTTTCAGGTTTCAGTTGCAAAATTGACAAAGCTATTGTTGATGAATCACTTGATTCTGACTACAAACTTGTTAAAGATCAGGAAGGAAAGGTGTCAGCTGAATTCGTTGGTACTCCTCCAAAGAATGGCTTTTATAAGCGACAGATTTGGGTTCGCAAATCTCTCGTAGAAAAACTGCCCCCTAACCATTCTATGCAGGGAAAATCCTCGGTACCACCGAATCACTACTATTCTCTCGAGGATAGAAATGAACCCTTGGTGCCTGCTTCAAATGGTCCCCAGAAGGAATACTATCGTGTCAATGGAAATGTTTATCGTCATCATAATGATAACACCAAAATTGCCATTACCCATCGTTACTCTAACCCCTCATCGAGGAATTATATTTATGGTGTGCTTGATGGTCCTGATCGACAATGCAATCCTGTTCGATATAATATTGCTGATCCATCTAGCTCTACCATGCCTTCTAAGTCACCTGCTCGTTTGTGGGTGGTTAAGAAGAACTAATTCTTCTGCAGGGCTATGTCTCCGGTGGATCCGAATGGGTCATGGATAGTGGATGTACAAATCATATGACCGGAGACAAAGAGTTGTTCGCCGAGGAAAAACTATCTGAATCTTCACAGAAATATATTACCTTCGGTGATAACAACAAAGGAAAAGTTCTTGGTTTGGGTAAGGTTGCTATATCGAAAGACAAGCATATTGATAAGGTTTTGCTTGTACAATCTCTAGGATATAATCTTATGTCTATATCGAAACTTTGTGATATGGGTATGCTTGTACTGTTTTCTGCGTCTCGTTGTGTTGTCTTTTCACAGGATGATTATTCCTTCGTGTTCGAAGGATATCGCAAGGGTGATCTTTACGTCGTTGATTTTTCTTCGGGACCTGCAGTGTCCACATGTTTAATGGCCAAAGCCACTTCTGGTTGGTTATGGCACCGAAGACTTGGTCATGCAGGGATGAAAAATCTTCAAACTCTTATCTCGAAGAAGAATATCGTTGGAATTGATAATGTAAAATTCGATAAAGATCGTCTATGCAGTGCCTGTGAAGCAGGAAAGATTGCCAAGAAACATCACTCTGCAAAAACCGTCATGACTACTACTCGTCCTCTTGAATTACTTCATATGGATTTATTCGGTCCTCAAAATTATGCTAGTCTTGGAGGTAACAAGTATGGTCTGGTTATTGTTGATGATTACTCTCGATATACTTGGGTTTTCTTTCTAGATGACAAGAGCAAGGTTGTTGAAATTTTCAAAACTTTCGCAAAGAGAGCTCAAACTGAATATGAATTATCTCTCAAGCATATCAGAAGTGATAATGGTACAGAATTCAAAAATACTCATATCGAAGATTTTCTTGATGAATATGGCTTTACTCATGAATTCTCGGCTGCTTATATACCGCAACAAAATGGTGTGGTCGAGAGAAAGAATCGAACACTTATTGAAATGGCCAGAACAATGCTTGCTGAATACAAGACTCCTATCAGGTTCTGGGCCGAAGCTATCAACACTGCATGTCATATCATCAACAAGGTTTATCTGCATAAGTTTCTGAAGAAAACTTCACATGAACTCATCACTGGTAAAAAGCCAAATGTGTCTTATCTCAGGGTTTTTGGTGCTCCATGTTATATCAGAGACATGAATCACAGCTCCAAGTTCGCCCCAAAGGCACACAAAGGTTTTCTTCTAGGTTATGGTTCAAATTCTCACACTTACAGAGTTTACAACTCACATCTTGGCAAAGTTGTAGAAACTGTAAATGTTCGATTTGATGAAACTAATGGCTCTCAAAAGGAGCAATTACCTCTTAACCTGGATGAACCTCCTTTGGATGAAGTTATCAGGTACATGGCTATTGGAGATATTCGACCTGTCGATGGAAATGCTCAACAAGCAAACAGGGATGATGATGGTCCAATGTTCCCACACATAGCCCGGGGCGCTGGAGATCAACATCCTGAAGAAATTGATGCACAGGTCGAAGGAGAACGCATAAACGAAGAATATGTTGATCCCGAAGGACAAGCTGAACCCGAAGGAAATGATCCCGAAGGACAAGCTGATCCCGAAGATCAACCTGATCCACAAGATGAAGAAACTTTTCCTCGTGTTCGAAGAAGAGTGGATGTCGACTCAATTCTCGAAGAGATTCGTTTACCAGGTCGTCCCACCACTCGTTCTCGTACTCGATTAGCTAACTTCTGTGGAAATTTCTCGTTTGTATCCATGCTAGAACCTTCAAAATTTGATGAAGCCATGAGAGACTCAGACTGGATGACTGCCATGCTCGAAGAACTTAACCAGTTCGAGAGAAATAAAGTCTGGTCCCTTGTCGATAGACCTGATTCCACGAAGCATAATATCATTGGTACGAAGTGGATTTTTCGCAACAAGCAAGATGAAGATGGCATAGTGGTAAGGAATAAAGCTCGACTGGTTGCACAAGGCTACACCCAAATCGAAGGTATTGATTTTGGTGAGACTTATGCACCAGTTGCTCGTCTTGAATCCATTCGCGTCATGCTTGCCTTTGCCAATTACTATGGTATATTGCTATATCAAATGGATGTCAAAAGTGCATTTCTTAACGGTGAGATCGAAGAAGAAGTGTATGTTATGCAGCCACCAGGTTTTGAAGACCCGAAGAATCCTGATAAGGTGTACAGATTGCACAAGGCCCTATACGGGTTAAAGCAAGCACCTCGTGCTTGGTATGAAACGCTGAATGATTTTCTTCTTAAGAAGGGCTTCAAACCAGGAACAACTGATCCGACTCTTTTTACTCGTGCATACAAAAATGATCTTTTTGTGTGTCAAATTTATGTCGATGACATTATTTTTGGCTGTACTAACCCTGATATTAGCGAAGAATTTGCTCGTATGATGTCGAAGAAATATGAAATGTCTATGATGGGTGAATTGAAGTTCTTTCTCGGGCTTCAAATCCGTCAACAGAAAAATGGTACTTTCATTTCACAAGAGAAGTATCTCAGAGATTGCCTGAAGAAGTTTGATCTTGTCAGTTGCAAAACTATCAAGACTCCAATGCCTACGAATGTTCATCTAGATGCAGATGAGAAGGGCAAACCTTTCGATCAGAAGAAATATCGCTCGATGATCGGTTCGCTTCTTTACCTTTGTGCATCTAGACCTGACATTATGCTATCAGTATGTATGTGTGCTCGTTTTCAGGCAAATCCGAAGGAATCTCATCATATTGCTGTCAAGCGAATCCTTCGATATCTGGCTCACACACCAACCTTGGGTCTTTGGTATCCCAAGGGTGCCCAGTTTGATCTCGTTGGATATTCAGATTCCGACTGGGTTGGTGATCGAGTCGACAGGAAATCTACCTCAGGCACATGTCATTTTCTCGGTAGATCTCTTGTCTGTTGGGCCTCGAAGAAACAAAATTGCGTATCAATTTCTACGGCTGAAGCCGAGTATGTTGCTACCGGTTCATGCTGTACTCAGATTCTGTGGCTCAAGCAAACGCTGAAAGACTATGGTATTCTTGTGAAGAAAATTTCATTGCTTTGTGATAATGAGAGTGCAATCAAAATTGCTCATAATCCAGTGCAACACTCTCGAACGAAGCATATTGATATTCGTCATCATTTTCTTCGAGATCATGTTCAGCGAGAAGATATTGTTATCAGTCATGTTCGCACCGAAGAACAATTGGCTGATATATTCACAAAGCCCTTGGATGAAAAGAGGTTCTGTACACTGAGGTGTGAGTTGAACATCTTGGACTCACGCAATGTGCAGTAAGATCATAACCATCGGTATTATGTATTATAAATTTTCATTGATATTTACTTTCGTTAATTTTCTGTCGTATTTCTTTTTCGTTTATTTTGTTCGTTTGGTGTTGTCCTATACACTTATCACTCCGAGTTTTTATCGCTGTTTTTAACCTCGGATTGACTAAGTATCGGACCCCGTTTTCCCTCTACTCTATCCCTACCTCTTCTATGCTTTTCTCTCGTGAACATGTATATATTGTACTCGATCAAGATTCCCTTCGAATGTCATTGATTCCGAAGGAAAATCTATCGAAGTTTTATCTACTTTTATACTCGATGTTCGATGAGTTTGGTCTCGGACGTGGAGCAACTATCTTTCGGTTCGTTGGGATTTCCCGCGATTACCGCCACAAAATCCGTCCGTTGAATGCGGAGAGACGCGAAATCTGCGCCGTTGGATCAGATCTGACAGCTCGATCAGAACCTCCCTTATAAATACTGATCCACTCCACCGGCTTAGACATCGCTATTCCTTCGACTTCGTCTCTTCGCCTCCAGAAGCTCTCTCTCTCGCGCGCCGCCATGCTGTCTCGTCGCCGTCGACTCCCTCGCCGCTTAACTGCCGGAAGGAAGCCGCCGGAGGCGTTCCCGTCGACGAAGATCATCATCCGCGTCGCCTTAGTCGCCTCACATCACCAAGTTAGGTTATGTGTGGCTCTGGAGTCGATTCAATCTCGTTCTGTTCATCGTTTCCAGCTTTTGTGTTGATTTTTTTTCTGATTTCTTTTAGGTCTGTTTGATCCGTTTGGATCTTTGAAACTTGGGAAATCTGTTTCTAGCTTTTCTGTCGATTCCCCATCTGTCCTTGGTAAGAAATCCCTCGGATTCCCTCACTTAGGCAAATCCTACAGTATCGTTTCGATAGATTTAATCTTGTGCGATTTATTCATACAAGTTCTTCGTTAGATTTCCACCCGATGAAAATCTAGCCTAGCACTTTCATGAAAACTTGCAATAAGACAAATCTCTCGAAAAGATTGCTGCATTCAAAATGTTTTTCCTCGAAATTGTTGGTACTTGTTCACAACTTTCCTATATTCCCTCGTATCCTTCTTTTTCGCAGGAAAATGGCTGGTAACGAAGGAAATATTAGAGTTCCCAAGCGTGTGGGAGGCCGAACAAGAATCACCAATAACTCTGAAGGTTTGTCTGAGGAAGTGATCATTGAAAAGAATTTGAGAACGCCGTCTGGTTCTGAGGATGATCGTACAAGAGAAAATCGTCTGCAAGAGATTCGAAGACTTCAAGCTCTTCGTTGGTATGAATACAAGTCTCTTATTCCTCGTTGGGAGAGGCTGTTTGCTATGAAGAATCCTTGGGTTGATGTCAAAGCTCTAAGGCCAAAGTGGACGAAATTTAATCGACCACCTCCTCCAGCTGATGCTCACCCTTCTGCCCTCAAAACTCCTGATGATTTTAAAGAGCTCGTTGAAGCACGTGAACTTCGAGCACAAAAGAGGAAAGAAGCTAAGGCACGAAAGGAAGCAGCTGCTGCTAAAGCTGCCGAAGAAGTTGGCCCTAGCGCCAAACCGAAGGGTGGCAAGAAGTCAGCCAAGAGACAGAAGAAGGTTGTCATAGTTTCACCTCCTGATGCAAGCTCCAAAGGAGAAGCTAATTCAGATGATCAAGACCCTGGTACAGAGGCTGATGTCGAGGACTTACCTCTGAAGAAAAAGCCGAGCAGTAGAGGCATAAGGATCCAGGAGCCAGCTCCACAGGCTCCTCGAGGAAATATTGACTTGACCAACTTGGTCACAGATCCGCCTATTTCATCTGCTCCACCTGTTCCTGCTCGCCTACCAAAACCTTCGGCTCCAACGAAGGGAAAGCAAGCTCAAGTTGGTGAAGATGATGAAACGCTTATTCAGCGAAAGGAAAGACTGGCCAAGCAAAAGGAACAAGAAGAAAAAGACTTGATTAATTCTAAGCTCCTAAACTTTCACAGTCAGCCCGAGCATAAAAAGGCTCTGGTTGCTCAACAACTGGGCATTCTTCACTTGGTTAGTGAAAAATATCGACGACAGGTTTCTGCAGGCACTATCCCTAGTGACCCGAAAGAAAAGGTCACCGAGAAAGTTGTGACTCCCACGGTCACGAAAGAAAAGATAATAGCCCCTAGTGCTTCGAAGAAGAATGCTGAGGCCCCTAGTGCCTCGAAGGATAAAGCAGTGGTCTCAAAACCCATTGCTGCTGCCAAAGCCACCAAGGAAACCGAAAAGAAAGCCAAGGAGGCAAGACAGAAGGCTCAAGCTGCTCCAGTTCCTCGAGCTGCACCAGCTCCTGCCCCTGTTGCACCTGCTGTTTCCGGCCCTCGTGCCGATGAAGAAAGTTCCAATGAAGGAGAATCAAATGCCAATGCTCCTTGGGATGCTGCACACATTTCACACATTCTCTGGAAGATGGCTACTACACCGAGCAAAGTCACTGCCGAGGATGATGTTCCTGCTGAAATCCAAGAGCATGTTGCTCGATACATGATCCGCTGGGAAGGTTATATCACCCAGGATCGAAAGGATAAAGAGCAAGTCAGGTTTTACACCAGGCAACTCCAAGAGGAAACCGAGAACATTGAGTCCAGAAATTTTTTCAAGTCCAAGATTGCATCTGCTGAAGCTTCCAGGAGGACTCAGAAGGAAAATTTAACTGCTGTGTTTGACAAGGTAAAACAAGTTGTGTCTGCTGTTTGCAAAGAGCATAATGATTCTCTGTTCCAAAGACAATCTCGAAAGAGAAAGTCTGCTGCCCCAACCTCTGAGCGTGGGACGCCAGAGATCGAGAAGAACGCCAAGAAGGCCAAGTCCACCGAGGTCGTTGCTACCACAGAACGACAAGAAACTGAACCAAACCCCACCAAGCAACCCACTCCTCCCCGTAAGAAAACTCCACCACCTCGCCAAACAAGTTCACCGCCTCGACAAACAACTCCACCCCCTCGTCAAGCTACACCTCCACCCCGACAACAAACACCTACACCTCCACCCCGACAACAAACACCTCCACCTCCACCTCCATCTCCACCCCGTCAACCCTCACCACCAAAAGCCTCGCCACCACCTCCAAACCCACCATCTCCACCTCATGTCATTCCATCGACCACCCCCGCCACTGAAATCCAAGCTCATGCAGAGCCCGAGCAAGTTGCTCATGTAGAGCAAGAAACTCAAGTCCAGAAAGATTACTCTTCTGCCCGGACTATGCCTGAAGGAGAAGATATTGATGTTGACATCACGACAGTTTCCTCTCGACGAGATCCTGTCGTAAGCAATAGTTCTGGAGATGACAGTTCAAGTGATAATTCTTCATCCTCCTCATCCAGTTCTTCGAACGAAGAAATGGTTGATGCGTTTGCTCAATTTGATGAAGACTTGGAGGCCATGGAAATTGAAGAGGCCGCACAAAATGCTCAAACCGACGAAGGAGATGCCGTCGTAGCTCAGGCCGAGGAGAATGCTCCTGCAGTCACTCCGGCTCAGGATATTGTCAACATCCCATCATCTATCTCTCGACCTGCTGAACCAGAGTTCCTGATGCCAGATAATGCTGCTGAGGTTTTTCCCATTGATGAGCTGCTTCACTCTGCTCATCCGAGAGAAATGCTGCCCTTGTTCCGCTCAGATGTTCCTCGAGGAGGTCCCATCTTCAAAAGGCGCGAACACAAGCCATTTTTCTTCGGTACCAATCCCTACGAGAAGCCCAGAAGTGCTTATTCTCTTCGGTTTTGGACCCAAGAGAAAGCTATCTACTATACTCGTGTGTTGTACAACAAGGCAAGAGTTTTCCAGCATCAATATCTTGATATGCCTTCGGTGTACTCCACTACTTGTTTCGAGAACATTGCCGAGACAATTGATAGCCTGCATGCTCACAAGATGTTTGCTCTCGATTGTGGTTACAATCCCGAGCTTATCAAACAGTTTTATGCAACACTTTATGTCTCTGGAGATCCTGAGAACTCGAAGACATGGAAATTTGACTATATGATTCAAGGCCAAGTTTTTCACATGACTGTCGACCAATTTCTGGCTATCATCAATTTACCTCGGTTCGAAGGATTACCTCACAAACTTCATGACTTACCTGCTGCAACTCCTGCTGAATTCTCTACGCTGATGGATCCAGAAGTCGTAGGAGATCACTACCCCTCTGAGCCGAAGCCAAGACACTTGGTATTTGAAGCAAAGGCATGGTTTTATATTCTCTCGAAGACTTTGATGCCAATGCTTGATGTGCACGATAATTTTCCAATTCCAAATGATGTGCAACTTGCTCTGTTGAAGTTAGTCCACGGTCATCCCTTCGATTTTGAAGACTACTTCCTCAGAACTTTGGTGTCTTGTGCTGATGACCACAATTCCCACAAGCCATATGCACCATGGCTGATGGCAATCTGCAATTACTCTCGGGACGTGCCATTCCCCGTATCCATTTACCCGAAGATTTTCACTCCTCCTGTTCGTGAAGTATTGCAGGTTGTTGCTCGACCCAACGACCCTTTTGCTGAGCACACTGGCATCCGCGCCCACTTAACTGAGCGCAATATTCGCTCGAAGTTTATCAAGCCAGTGCATCATATGGAAGTTTCTCTTCGGTCCCAGCAAATGCTTCAACATCACATTGATCAAGATTTTATTCAGAAGCAAGCTCTGATGGATGAGATCAATCACTTGCGTAACATTACCATGAACAACAATCAGATGCTGCGTGAATGCCTTCGCCGTGATTGGAAAGGTCTTCGGAAGTTCAATTCCCTCGGTCAACTTCAACGTTGCGGGTTCGAAGAATATCCTCCCCATCTGAACAGGAATTGGACCAATGATGATCGAGTAGATCGACCGGATCCCAATATCCCTCGCCTACCGAAGAACAGAGATGTGCTAAGTATCGATGATTATTATCATATCACTTTGGACAATTTATCCTCTGACTCCGAGCAAGAAGAAGAAGCCCCTCCTCAACGACAACCCAGAGTTCACTCGCCACTTCCTCGAAGCCCCAGGACCCCGCCGGAATCGCAGCTGGAATCTTCAGGAGATCAACATTCATTCCGCACGAAGATCACTCCTCCAGGCGCTCGTCCAATTCGTCGTGCTCCTACGCTCGCCGAATCTTCTCGTCGTCGCCGGAGCCAGCGTCGCGAGTAGGGATTTCTTTCGACCCTGTTCTCTCGATCTTTTTGTACGTTGTGACAAAAAGGGGGAGATGTAGTGGCATCGAAGAAATTAGTTTGCCTACGGGGTTAAGGGTTTTGCATTCCATTCGATAAACTCTTGATTTTGAGGTTTCTGAGTAGTTTCAACAAACTTTCGATTCACATTCGATCTGGTTGTAACTAACTCTAAGTAGGACTGTGAACTGCTACTCTTTTCGTAAGATATCTATCTGCTGCCTGCTATCCTTAACCATTTTTGCAGGAAGTTATCTTTCATATAAGTTCACAGGTCATTCGAGGAGATTGCATATTTCTCATTGGATACTATCTGGAATGCAATTTATCTCGCTAAGATTTTTGATGTTTTTCCCTCGACACTACTTGTCAAATATGCACTTCACAGGAAATCTTTATCTTTCGTGCATACATCAAGGGGGAGTACTTCATCGATCCTAGCACTGGTTTAGCATCGAAAACTCAAACTTTTTCAAATTATTTATCGATGCCTGTTTTGTCAACAATCGTCCAAAAAGGGGGAGATTGTAAGAGCAAGTTTTGCCCCCGAAGGTTTTGGACATTGTTGGACAAAGCAGAAGTGGAACTAATATTGTTTTCGAGTATAAACAGATACTTAGGTTCCGAAAGAATGGAGTTTGCAAGTAGAAGGTCGAAGGACAACTCACTGCAGTAAAGCTGCAGTCATCTACCGAAGCCTTTGAAGGAAGACGACCCCTAAAAATGTTGTCGAAGAAGATGTCTCTCTCGAGCAAAAGCGCAACGAGGAGAAAGCTGAAGCTGGTCGAAGACTTAGTCTTTTTGCTAGTTTCTCTTTATTTCTTGAGTCGTAGGAAAAACCGTACTATTAATAGGGGTTTGCTAGTTGAGATCTTTGTCGAAGTGAATTTGCTCTGATCAACCAAAACCCACAAAAGCCTACCGAGAGAAATCTCACCGAGTCGAGCGAATAGCTCGAAGGCAAAGTCATTGCACTTCGTGCCTTCGAAAGAGAACTCGTTCGGTGAGTCAGCTTACTTGTTCCTCAAGTAAAGTTGCGCAGTGATTGGAATCCGACCGTTGTGGACACGCGTCAAGCGGTTGCATCGGGTCACTTCAGTCATTTTACCCATCGGGATCGCCAACTATAAATACCCCGCACCTACCCGCCATTTCGGGTTGGCTGCTCCACTGAAGATTCTAAGACAGAAGTCTGAGAGCATCCCAAAGAGATCCATCGAGAGAAAACCTACACCCAAGTCTGAGCTGAGTTGAGCAATTCATGGAGACTTAGGTTGAGATTAGCCGATCTTTTTATCTTGGAGATCTGCAAGTCTCCTAGACGGTTAGGCGTCGCCTGTCAAGCAGTCGAAGAGTAATTGTCGCTGCTGAAGGAAGTTTGTAAAGGTCTCGGAGATGTCCTGAATCATCTACCACGAGTGAAAACTGGACAAGCTCGAGGAGTTTGTTGCAGTGGAGAATAGGACGGAGAGAGTTTTGCTCCAGGTGTTCAATCACCAGTCCCTCCAACCAGACGTAGCACTTTGCAGAGTGTGAACTGGTTTACCAAACATCGCTGTGTCAGGCTCGTTTTCCTTCTAGCATTTACTTCAAGTATCTACTCGTAGCCTGTTTGTCTTCGATGTTTTCCTTCGCTCCAAATCCTTTTGAGCCTTGCATTACTTTCGATACTGTATTTCCTTCGATATGCCTTTAGTCCTTCGTAGTTTGCATGATTTCCTTCTAAGTTCCTTAGAATTTTTAGAAGTGATCATTCACCCCCTCCCCCTCTGATCATTCTTGAGCTTTCAAATCCATAGGATCATAACACTCATATAAGGTAAGATTCAAAGAGTTACTCTCATTAGAAGGTAGACATGGATGGCTCCATTCTTCCTCCTTTTGTTCGTCACTCTCCTCCTCTTTTTCATCAAAGGAGCTTTGGGTTTCATCAATTTCTTCTTTCATAGAGTCCTGCAAAACATTAGTCTCTTCCTTTGGGGGAGAGATTCTCTCAAGATGATCAATAATATAATAATTTGCATCATAATTTTCCAAAAAATAGTTAAGTATAGCAAGACTCTCAGATTTGTAAGGGGCATCATCAATATTTTTAAGAAGAGAAGTAATTTCATAGGCACCCTTATAAGCAACAAATTATTCTATTTGCTCCGCATCATCAAAATCATAATTTCTCTTCGCATAAGAAGCTAAGGTTTCATCATCATTGTACTCACATTGGAAAGCAAGGTGTTTTTGCCTCATAAAGCAACAAGATTCATCCCTGCAGAAAGATATATTATATATTGAGCACAAGTTTCTAGCATAGTCATACAACTGGTGTATTTGTTTCCATAAGTGTATCCCCTTTTGAGACAAGCGGTGTTCCTTGTACCACTTTTGTTGATCCTCGGTGAATCCTCCATGCCAATAAGATCTGGTTTCAAAGAAGTCAGACATTGATTGGCAAGTAAGGAACTAGACATACTATTTTTTTTAGATTTTTGGTTAAAAGACAGTAAAGCAAAAACTGAAAGGTAAACTAACAAGACTAAAAAGCAAAGATAAAAGATAGTGTGCAACTCCCCTATCTTGTAGACTGGAGTCCCCGGCAACGGCGCCAGAAATTCGCTTGATACAGAGTGGCAACTCTCCTCGTTGGTTACCCCAAGTGGAAGGTGAGATGCAATGTAGCAGCAAGTTTCCCTTAGCAAAGATGCTAAGGTTGAGTATCGAACCAGTAGGACTCCAAGAGATACAAGTAGGTGTCACGACGCTTGACGTGGACCTGCACACAGATACAAATAACTTTGCTCCCAACGAGTACAGAGGAGTTGTCAATTCCTCTGGCCTTACTGTTTACAAAGGATCAACACAAGAGATAAAAGTGGAACTGAAAGTAAAGATTGAAAGTAAACTAAGGGTGTAAACAATAATGTGAAGATGGACCGGGGTCCCGTGATTTTCACTAGTGATGTCTCTCTCCCAAAAGACGATAAAAGTGCTAGCGAGGTAAACAAATCACAGCCGGGAAATTGACAGAATTATGAAGGCACCGCAATGCTAACTATGCTGCAAAGAAAGGAAGGGCTCAAAAGAAATGGGCAGTACGCCATGGTAAGTAGACCGAAATCCAACTACATCTACTATGAATCATCCACCTTGAGATATCTATCCAGAACATCTCGCTGGTATTAAGTTGCGAATCCCACCCAAAGTGTAAACTCAAAGCAACAGACAACTGCATTAAAAGAACTTTGCGTAAAGTAAACAATCCTTGCACCCGCGGGTACAAGCACCGTTGTTTTATCCTTGGTGGCAACAACACATCCCCTAGTCTCATGTTTCTGTCACTCAAGCTAGATATCAGGGGGCTTGTAAGGCCCGATATGCGGTACTGTTCCAGATCTAGGTGTTTCCACCCAGATCCGGGGACGAAGCACATATCGATCCCACCACGACATATGACATAGCCATATGCCCCGGATTTCCAACATGATATCACAACATTATAGATACAAGGATACAACATCTCATACAATCGGCATACAGCTGCCTTAAATACAATACAACAACGGAAGATATATGTCTGAGTACAGACTACAAACAAATGCTTAGTGGCAAAGAGAAAAACATCGATCCCATAACCACACGGGTCCAGGCCCTCCGCGGGGATCCGCCTAACTAGTCGTCGTCGAGTCTCCACGTGAAACATCGATCACCATACCTGTTGTCGATCAAGTACCCTGAAAAGAGTTTGGGGGTAGTATCATGAGTACATAGGTACTCAGCATCCAACTGTAGTGGTCATCTGACCCAGCAAGGACTTCATCACTCGTCATTCTAGGACAACTAGTAGTTTACGGTAAGGAAGGGGTAAGTGGCGAGGTTGCTGCCGCACTAGCTTTTGATGAAGTGGCTAATGATCTAGAGAGTAAGATAAGAAGCCAAGCATTCGATGAGGAATCGCCTCCAACAAGTCTTGCTATCAACTACTTACGCAAACATAACACCTATCCTATCCTTGTCCTCCTCTTCGCATCCCGACGAAGAAGAAGCAGTCAAGGCACACACACCTTGGTCAAGTTATATTAAGATTATCTCAGCTGTTGTTGTCTATGAACAAGGAGTAGCCTCAAGTCGTCCATAACCGTGGACACGGCTTCTCGAAAAGATTTAACCCTGCAGGGGTGTACCAACTGCCCATTACAAGGCTTCGCACGCACGTCCATCACACTCAGTTGCTACCCATCACAGGCAACCATTTTTATGATTTAGTTCCAAGAGATCCGAAACGACAGGTCCCTCTAACTAACAACGCACAAATCCGGGTGGCCCCCGGGGAGTCGACACCCAATCCAAAAGCTGGCCACGCTCTCGGATCGGACTCTTCCGTAAGGCTAAGGTCAGGGTTAGTCTCGCCTATATAACAGGGGACTTCCCTAGATCACCATGTGTGGACCAACAGAGGAACTAAGTCTCCGCTGGCCCGAGTTGTTTGAAAACTACTGGCAGCTGACCAGCACACACACGGTTTCAAATGGTAAATCAGCTTGGGCCACCTCTAGAAATGTTTGAAGCTAGGTATGTAAGAAGAGGGGACCCCATAAAATCCCACACGCGATTAGGCACGCTCAGTCTTAAAACCAATACCCGGAACTCGGGTCCTAGGTGACTCGAATGGAACAAAGCGTCGGGGCGGGATAGCCTAGACCTTCCATCCTTCGTCGAATATAGTCAACATTATAATAATCATATCATCAACAACAATATAATAATGTGATATCCCAAAAACCAAGGAGTAACAGGGTAACATCGTAGCATCCTAAGCATGCATACTAAGCAGGGGCTGAGCAACGAGCAATAGGAACATAGCAGTACAAGGTTTGCTGGGAGGGGACATGGCTGTATCGGTTTTGAAAGAGGCTGTAAACATGTGGTAGGATCAAACATCGAACCTAACCTAGACTAGCATGCAAACCGCTGGTTGAAATAGAATGGATCATAAGTAATGTATAGTCCTTGCCTGTTGATAAGTCGGGTTCCGAAGGTGTAGTTGATCGCAAGCTCGCATCATCTCCGAGAGGTACCCGCGGAAGCACACAAGACGATAAACACTGGAAAGCAATCAATGAGCAGGCACTCTATTACTACGGGGCACACAAGATCAAGAAGACATCACACGACACGCAACGCGATACGGATCTATCCTCGAGAACGGTTGCTAACAGTTTAAGTGGGGTATCGGTCACACACGACGAATACCGCACGTTTACGGTGGTTCAAGTTGCTTAGCTACAGGTGATCAACCAACAGTTATTAACATGGCAACTCAAGCAAGCATGGAATAGCACACAAACATGTCAAAAGGTGAAGCATAAAGGAAACTATCTATGCTAGTCAATTTAAGTGAGGCACAACCTAAACATGGCATACACTAAGTGCCGCATGATGATTAAAACATTTGGTACTGTTCTGTCCTAAACCATATTTTAGGTGGGTTAACAGCAGAAAACAATAGCATAAACACAAGGTACACGAAAAACTAATCAAATTACATAAAAGGCACACTCCAAACGGAGTTACGGTTAAAAAGGTACAAGCAAAACAA
The DNA here is from genome assembly GCA_950022295.1 of Bromus sterilis. Lineage (NCBI taxonomy): Eukaryota > Viridiplantae > Streptophyta > Magnoliopsida > Poales > Poaceae > Bromus > Bromus sterilis. The sequence continues at coordinate 146,752,219 of OX465596.1, read as the reverse complement.
GTTATGGGCACAATCTGCCAACATCATGAAGCACACTTTAGAGCAACGCATAAACATGTTAAACAATGCAAACATGCTCACATAAGACATGCAATTAAAGTAGACATGATAGGGAAGGCATGGCAAAAAGAATCATGCAAATAGGCATCATAGATCAAAAGATATTAAGCAAACAACATGGCATCGCAAAGTAACAGACTTAGAGAAAAACAGAGGTGGCTGTCAAAAACAGCAGCATAGCAACTTTGGAGCTCAATAACTATATGACCAGCAAGCATATCATGACAATGCAATACATAGTATGAAAGTATACATGATTCTTAATAATATGAAATTGGAATCACTCAATTCCGATAAACGGTCGCGACACACTCGTCGACCGAAGTTGCAACAAAATAACAGTTTTCAGCACAACAACACATTAACATCAGGATAGCTACTTTGGAGCAAGATATAATCAACATGCAGCAAGCAAATATGGCATGTGAATGCATGGAACTGAAGTAGAAACAATGCTTAACAGGATGCAAAAGGAATCAATCAATTCCGATGAACGGTTGCGAAGCAACCGTCGCCCGAAGTTGCAATAAAATAATAACAGCAACACTTAACAGGAAATAAAAGCATTTTAACGGCCTGATGCCCACCGTAGCACACAATTACACAATCAAGATGACCTCAAATGCAAAAACTTTCTACATACGAATGCTAGAGCACGCAAAACTGAGCAAATTTCGTTTTGGGGGCACGTTCATCGGAGCTACGGATTAATCGCTATTCGCAGCACAAAAATGAATTAGCAGCAAAATCCTCTTTGACTTAGAAAAATTCGCAGGTACTCTGGGAAAAAAAAGGTACATGGGCCCTCACCACTGGGCTCAGCCCATCTACGGTGGCAGCTGGACTTCGGGCGCTGGTGGGCTTGGCCTGGATCTGGAAGGAGGCCGGTCTGGGCTGGCGGCCCACCTGGCTGCCCAAGCCAGCCCGCAAGGGCGCTGGAGGTCGGCCGGCTCGGGGCTCCTCCCGAGCAGAACCGGCGGCGGCGGAGGGGCTCGCCGGCTCCGGGCCCGAGGGGGGTGGCGCAGGGACGGGGCTGCGGCAGGTCCAGGAGGCGGCTACCGGCTGGATCCGACCGTCTTCGGCGCCGGTGGCGAGGTGGCAGCGGGCGGCCGAGCTACGCCTTCGGGCAGCCATGGCGGCTAGCTTCACCCGGCGCGGCGGCCTGCAATGGGAAGAGAAGGAGGCGGGGCCAGAGAGAGGGAAGAGGGAGAGGAAGGAGAGGGGGGGGGGCTCTCTGCTGCTGCTCCGGCGTCCTACTCCCGGCGGCGTGGAGAGGGGAGGTGGCCGGCGGCGGCGTGGCTCCATGGGCAGTGGAGGCGGCTGGAGAGAGAGGGTGGGAGGAGAGAGAAAGAGGAGGTGGAGGCTTGGGACGATCTGGCCCGTCGGATCCCAGATCGGACGGTCCAGATCTAAGAAAAACTAGGGTTTGTTGGAAAATTGGGCAAAATGCGAAAATTGGGCTATTGTGAGGGGGGTGGCTGCAATTTTGGCTAGGGAAACCCTAGAAAAGGGGTGGGAGTGTGGTGGTCTTTATATAGCCCTGGTGGCTGGCTGTTTGGAAAAACATCCCTGGTTTTTCTCTCGCGCGCGCGGTGCTCACGTTTCTGACCGCCGGGGGTCCGCAGGACCTCCGATTCGGGTAAAACTTCGAACTGCGCGATCAGCGCGTCGAGCCGGCAGCGTTGAACTCGCACTGGAACCGTTCCAAGAAAAATTTCCGGCGCGCTATAAAAATATCCCGTTTAATTATTAAACAGGGCTTTCGTTCCGTTGGCTGCGGCTGGTCTCGTGCGGTTTCCGCGACGGTGATCGGGTGAAACCCGGTGTCGCAAAGGTCGTGTGCCGTGGTGGAAAAGGGGTTGGTCACGCATCCGATACGAGAATAAGGGGGGGGGGAAATATTCACCGATTATTATTTCGGTGAAGCAAACACTGCAAACAACTCAGACAATCAATCAATTCACACCGAAAACAATTTTTTTAATTTTCGTGAAAACTGGGCTGTTACAGGGCTGAACCCACAATCAAGCATAGCGCTCCCTCTTGGAGTTGCAAGCAAACTATTTGGCCAAAGCAAAATACTGCAACGGAGAACATGCAAGAATTTACTCAAGAACAAAATATAAAAGAGAAGAACCAAATACATTACTCATCACAATCTGAACATAGTCTCATAATCCATCAGATCCCAGCAAACTCAGCATAGCAACAACAGAAATTACAAAAGTGCCTCGATCATGTGAGGCAGCTCATGAGGTCTCGAAAGTGGAAGCACAAAGATGGGAGAGGTACATCACATAGCTACTGGTCACAGACCCATGGTCCAAGGGGGACTACTCACGGCACATCCGGGAGGCGTCCATGGCTATGGATGGTCTCTCGGAGTGGGTTCCTCCTCCCGACAGAGTGCCGGGGCAGCTTCTCCAGGCAGCCCCGATCTTGAAACGGCGGCGGCGGCGGTACAGAGGCGAGTTCGCGGAAAAGATATCGATATTAGGGGTTTCCACCCCGAGGGCTAAATATAGGCGGGGGGGGGGGGGGTGTCGAGGGGACCCACCAGGCAGCAGGAGGCCTCCTGGCGCGACCTAGTGTGGGGCCGCGCCAGGGACCCTCCTGGTCTCCTGGTGGTGGCCCCCCTCCGCTACCTTGGTGATTCCGGAAGCTTCCGGGTCGCTGATTTTTTATCTGATTTTTCCGGATTTTTTGGAGCACTTTTAATGTCCGGAAAACCTGAAATACAAAAACAGCAGAAAACAGCAACTGGCAGCTGGGTGCACTGGGTTAATAGATTAGTCCAAATATGCTCAAAAGTGTATGAAAGTTCAAGCAAGACAAGGCAAAGTCACACAAAACATGCATGGAGCAAGAAGAAATTATATACACGTTTGAGACGTATCAAGAGGCATTGTTAATTGTTATCTAATACAACTTATTATTATACAATGTTGCAGCAACTTCTGCTGCATTGTTACTTTATGCTTTATATGAACTGTTGGCTATTCTCTTCTGAAAGGATCGGAATGTTGACTAGAGGGGGGGGGGCGGGGAATAGGCGACTAACAATTTTTAAGCTCTTCTTAACAAATTAGGCTCAACAATAAATATAGGTTGTCTAGAGATGGAACTATGTGAACAAACTATATGACGATTAGTGCAACATAACATGAGCAAGCAAGATAAATGCGATGAAAACAACTTGCACAAAGTAAAGGTAAAAGGGAACACGGGAGACAAGGATATGTTGCCGAAGTTCCTTCTCTTTCGAGAAGTACGTCTCCGTTTGGAGAGGGTGAGGAGCACAATGCTCACACGAAGCCAACGAGGCCACCCTATTTCTCCTCACGCTCTCACCGATGCAAGATGCCATGATTCCATTAACGGTGCCTTGAAGGTGCACACGAAACCTTTACACAAGGGTGAGGCATCTCCACACAATGCCGAAGTCTCCCACCAACACCATAAAGCTTCACCACAATGGATTGTGGCTCCGAGGTGGCCTCAAGCTCTTAATGGCTCCAAACCACAAGAGTAACAAGATCCACAACAAAATGTATGGGGAACATGTTTTCCTTTCAATGGAATGTTAGATCTAGGTCTCCTCCCTCAATCCCTAGCTACACAACAAGTTTTGGTGGCTAGAAATGGATATCAAAGTCGATGAAGCTTTAGGTCGTCAATGGAGAAAAAGTGTAGCAAGAGGTGGGTGACAAAGAGGAAGAAGACATCCTTTTATACCTCCCTCTCAATCCAACCGTTAAGCGTATAAAACCAGAGGGCGGTACAACCGGCCTGCCACCCCAAGCCAGCCAAACATCCTAACCCTAGCCTGTGCTGGAGTGGGCAGGGCGGTGCAACCGCTACCACCCCGGTAGTACCGGATTTACCGGTACAACCGGGGGCCCACCGCTCCACTACCGGCCTAGGTCAGAGGGCATCGGGCTTATGCCCGGTGGCACGACCGATGGGGGGCCGGTACAACTGTGCCCCCCAAACCCTAGTCCGTAGCTGAGGGGAGAGCGGTTGAACCGCTCCTGGGATTGGTTGTACCCGGTACAACCGGGCCACCACCGCTCGGCTATCGGCCCGGGTCAGAGGGGAAACCCCACCACTCCGGTGGAAGCACCGGTGCAGGGCCGGTAGTACCGACCCCTGACCAGGGCGGTACAACCGGTCTGGAGGTAACCCTGCAGAAGACTCCCTTTTCTCCTTTGCACTCGGACCGGAGTTGGTCCCACAACTTTCTGTCCTATAAGTGTACCTGAAACACTCGAGACATGGTTAGATATGTAATCCGGTATTGTAATCAACACCAAAACCCAAGGGCGGGAAATGTTCCATCAATCTCCCCCTTTTTGGTGGTTGATGACAATACACGGATTTGCGAAAAGGAATCAAACACCCAGGGTGTGCTCACTCTGTAAAGTATAGACGGGCTCCCCCTAGCTGTATTCACTAACTAGAACGAGGCACGAAAAGAAAATTGTGCATACATTAGGATCACCACTCCCCCTATATTTTACTGATCAATAAACTTTGCAGGGGATAAAGGCAACGAGTAAGACTCACAAGAACCATAACGAGAAGATGAAACGAAATAGCAAGTCTTACATCACGCAAAGTTTTAAGGTTCAAACGAGCACACATAAAGAACACAACAGACACAAAGTTCACCCACAAACGCACACGATACAAGGAGCTACGCAAGCTCCGCAAGAAAATCCCTCGAACTCCTACTAGATGACTTCTTCCCCTTTGGCATCGAGACACCAAAAATGGAGGGAGTCCGATGCTAACGCCCAACTAATCACTCGTCAGACTCCTCAGTGGCATTGACGTCAGAATCAGAAGGGTCCACTGGATCCTCCGAGTGCTCGGACTGGATCTCATCATCATCATCAAACTAGGGAGGCGGGGACGGCTCCACTGTCGGAGGAAGAGTGTCATCACTATCAGTCCACGTGGAGTAGTTCTGCGAGATCCACTTGTCCTCAGGTGTGATGTTCTTCTCGGATCCACTTTGAACCTCAAGTTGTAGAGCTCTCATCATCTTGATCTGACGTCCGCGGCTCTCTTTCTCGCGCTTTTGTGCAAGGTACATGTTGTGCTGGATTTTTTAGCTGGAGGCAAGACGTCTTGCGAACCTTAGCCTTGACCTTCGCCCAGGCGGAGGTGCCCGCCTCGGGAAGCTGAAAGTCAGAGTCACTGGAAGCAGCATACTTAGTCTCCATCTTTCCTTTTCCTTTGTTCTCAAAGCGGGGGGCAGCATGCTTCTTGATCTTCAGCTTCTTGCGGGCGTGAACAATGAAAGTAGAGGGATCTGCAACCAAGGCCTCACCTGGAAACTTGGCCTTCCAATATGAGTGAAGAAACTTCATGATGTATGGACCAAGAGAGGGACAAGCCTTGCCCGTCACACAGCGGTACATCTCTTGCCAAAGAACCTCGGGCACATTCAACGGAATGCCTTTGCCCTTCTCAGCGCGAGTCATCATCATCAAATCAATGAAGAAGTTGTAGATCCGATCTTGATTCCCAACCTTGGGAATCATCATGTTCCTATAGATGCGATGCATGATATCATAGAGTGGCCTCAAATCCTTGGAGGCACCCGAAATCCCACGGCCGGGAATGCAGAGTGGAGCAAGCAAAGCAGGATCAGAGGCAATATCACCATATGGATAGAAACCAGTACCCTGTCCATGATCATCATAGTGATAACCCAAAGCAGCACAGAACTCAGACCAACGAGCAGAACACTGCTGGTCACGAGTCATCCAAGTGATAGTGCGGTGGTCATCAGTCCCAAAGTGAATAGTGGCATACCATTGCTGAATGATTTGCGGATCCATGTCACACTGAGTATCCATGAGCTTGATGAGGTCAAACTCCTCACACAGAGCCAGAGCATCCTTGAAATACTCCTTGTGATCCTCCGACTGCAAGTAATCTATGTCAATGGCCCACATGTTGGTCACCTTGTTCTTGAACTAGTTGGAGATGTCGGTGACAATGCTCAACTGTTGGGTAGTCCAAAACATGGGGTTGGTCTAGCCTGGGGCGCGAGGAGATGAGTATGGATTCTGGACCCTGAAACACTGAAACTCTGGCAGTGACATCTTGGACACATGCTTGCCCTTAGTGGTCTTCATCATGGCAGACCTCTGACGGCGAGATAGCTTAGAGGGCTGGGTAACTTCCTCTCCCTGATCATCGGACCTCCGAACCCGCTTCTTCTTCGGGCGCGAGCCACCTCCTTTCGAGTGAGAACCACCTACCCAAGCAAGACAGGAGGGAATAGAGAGATGAGATCAATACACATCAGGAGGGGATTGAAATAAACATGCATGATAGAGGTGCACAAGGGATGGGCCTTTAGGCCCCGGTTGTATCGGTCGTACCCCGGTTGTACCGCCATGACAGGGCGGATGTATCGGTGGCTGGCACAACTAGGGCATGAGCCCGATACCGACGGAGAGAAGGTCAATCCGGTGTGCATGTAATAGTGCATGGTAAATCAATCACCTAGACCAATCACACTACTGTACCATGTAAGCACAATTCGTAGAAATCGATGATGAGTTGCAAGGCCCTAGCATTGGAGGATTTCGAAGGAAACTCTAAAATGCGAGGAACATATGGCCTTACCCGCATCCATGGCGCAGATCGTGGAGGAGGAGGGCAGCACAAGCCTGATCCGAGAGAGATCGTGGTGAACCGAGGCGCCGACGGCGTCCCGGGGCGGCGGCGGTTGGTGTCCGATGGGAAGAGCAGTCGGGATGAGGGCAGGAAGTGGGAGAATAACCCTCCACGTTTCGGCCTTGAACCCTTAAATACCCTGCACACCGGTTGTACCGCGGTGCCAGACCGGTAGTACCGGCCCCTGGGGTAACTCTAGGGTTACCCCGGTACCTCCGGTCCGCTGGAGACACCGGTTGTACTGGGATGAACCCCGGTTGTACCGGTGCCTGACAGAGACCGCTAGTACCGCTCCAAGGACCGGTTCTACCGCTCGCTCACTTGTGCTGCCGGGAAGAGAGGGAAATGTGTACCGAGGAACTTCAGATGGTTTAAGATGAGATGGCTTGGGATAGGACTAGACTAAGGTGAGCTAGGGAAGTCCCCTGTTATATAGGTGAGGCTAACCCCGACCTTAGCCACACGGAAGAGTCCGATCCGAGAGCGTGGCCGGCTTTTGGATTGGGTGTCGACTCCCCGGGGGCCACCCGGATTTGTTCGTTGTTAGTTAGAGGGGCCTGTCGTTTTGGATCTCTTGGAACTAAATCATAAAATGGTTGCCTGTGATGGGTAGCAACTGAGAGATATGGGCATGCGTGCGGAGCCTTGTAATGGGTAGTTGGTACACCCCTGCAGGGTTAAATCTTTTCGAGAAGCCGTGTCCACGGTTATGGACGACTTGAGACCTACTCCTTGTTCATAGACAACAACAACTGAGATAATCTTAATATAACTTGATCAACGTGTGTGTGCCTTGACTCCTTCTTCTTTGTCGGGATGCGAAGAGGAGGACAAGGATAGGATAGGTGTTATGCTTGCGTAAGTAGCTGATAGCAAGACTTGTTGGAGGCGATTCCTCATCGAATGCTTGGCTTCTCATCTTACTCTCTAGTTCGTTAGCCACTTCATAATGCTAGTGCGGCAGCAACCTCACCACTTACCCCATCCTTACCGTAAACTACTAGTTGTCCTAGAATGACGAGTGATGAAGTCCTTGCTGCGTCAGATGACCACTACAGTTGGATGCTGAGTACCTCTGTACTCATGATACTACCCCCAAACTCTTTTCAGGGTTCTTGATCGACAACATGTACGGTGATCGACGTTTCACGTGGAGACTTGACGACGACTAGTTAGGCGGATCCCGGCGGAGGGCCTGGACCCGTGTGGTTATGGGGATCGATGTTTTCTCTTTGCCACTAGGCATTTGATTGTAGTCTGTACTCAGACATGTATCTTCCGCTGTTATATTGTATTAAGACAGTTGTATGCCGATTGTATGAGATGTTGTATCCTTGTGTCCGTAATGTTGTGATATCATGTTGGAAATCCGGGGCATATGGCTATGTCATATGTCGCGGTGGGACCGATATGTGCTTCGTCCCCGGGTCTGGATGGAAACATCTAGATCTGGAACAGCACCGCATATCGGGCCTTACAACTTGGTATCAGAGCCTTACCGACCGTAGGATCCCCTCTCTGGCCGAAGTCGAGTCTAGACAAAACTATTTTGTAGTTACTAAGTTAGTTATCGGAGAGTAGGAATCTTTTTACTCCTTACCCTTGCTCTGGTCAGGACAAGTGCCGTAAGTGTTTTAATTCTCGCCTTACCTTCATCAAACTCTAGGATCTCGAGTGTGTGGAGTATCGAAATCGTTACAATGCTTTGCTTGGGAAGTATTGTCTCGATTCCGAGCTCATGTGGGAATTCCTGTAGTACCTTTAGCTTCTCCGCTTTCGGGTATCATCTGGGTCATCCATTGTCATCCATCCTTGTGCTGGTGTTTTCATGACTTGCGTAGAAAACACTATCCTTTGATCCGGTTATCGCTGTTGTTCCTCCTCTTGACACCGACGGTTTCGTATTTTCGACGATGTCGTCTCTCTGCGGAAATTTATCTCGACAGAAGTTCGACATCGACATGGAGCAGAGTCCCTTGTTGGTGGTGTTGAAGATTGTCGACTCTCTTTTTCCCCCTTCCCCTATCCCCTGGATCGTCTTGGATCTCGGGACGAGATCCCTTGTTGGTGGTGTTGTATTGTAACAGCCCAGTTTTCACAAAAATTAAAATTTTTGTTTTCGGTGTGAATTGTTTGATTGTCTGTTTTGTTGTGGTGTTTGTATCCCCGATTTATCGATCGGCGATTATTTCCCCCCCTCTTATCTCGTATCGGACGTAGACCGACCCTTGCCACCCCGACACTCGACCTTTGCGACACCGGGTTTCGCCCGAGCACCGTCGCGAAAACCGCACAAGACCAGCCGCAGCCAATGGAACGAAAAACCCCGTTTAATAGTTGAACGGGTTATTTTTATAGCGCGCCGGAAAGTGTTCTCGGAACGGTTCCAGCGCGAGGTGAACGCCGCCGTCTCGACGCGCTGATCGCGCAGTTCGAAGTTTTACCCGAATCGGAGGTACTGCGGACCCCCAGCGATCAGAAACGTGAGCACCGCGCGCGCGAGAGAAAGTCGGGGATGTTTTTGCAAACCGCCAGGCACCTGGGCTATATAAAGACCACCACACTCCCACCCCTTTTCTAGGGTTTCCATAGCCACAATTTGCAGCCACCCCCCTCAGATCTGCCCCAATTTTCGCAGCTATTCCCCCCAAATCAGCAAATCCTAGATCCCAAGCGTTCTTAGCCGTCCGATCTCGCGATCGGAGGGCCGAGATCGTGCCACATCAGCACCCACTAGCTCTCTCTCTCTCCTCACCTCCTAGCCGCCCGTGGGCCTCGCCTCTCCCGCCGGCCGGCAGCCGAGCCGCCGTGGCAGCCGCCTCCCGCCGGTCCCTCCTCTCTCCTCTCTTCTTCCTTCTCCCTCTCACCTATCTCTCTCTCTCTGTGCAGCAAGGAGGCACCGCCCGTGCCATGGCCGTGGCCCTCCCAGCCACGAGCTCGCCCTCGGCCAAACCGGAGCCCGCCCCGCCGCCAGGAGCCCTCCTCCGTGCCTCCTTCCAGCCGCGTTCGCCGCCCCCCGCCGCCGGTGGCCTGCGCGCAACCGGGCTGCGCGAGCCGCCGCTGCCGCCGTCGGGATCGGGAGGAGCCCGAGCTCCCGATCCAGCCGCCGCCGCGGCCCAGCGCCCCCACCTGGGCCCAACACCGCCCCAGCCCGAGCAGCCCAGGCCGGCCAGATTCGGCCTGCTGGCCAGATCCGGCCAAGTTGGACCGAGGCCCGAGTGGTGAGGCCCGAGATCCTTTTTTTTCTGGGGCCTGATTTTTTTCACTAAGTGCTGATAAATTTTGCTGCTGATTCGATTTTGCACCGTTAATAACGCTTAAACCGTAGCTCCAATGAACGTGCCTCCAAAACTATAGTTGCTCAGTTTTGCGTCCTCTAGCGTACGTATGTAGAAAGTTTTTTCGTTTGAGGCCGTCTAGATAATTTAATTCTGCATCGAAGTGGGTACCAGATCGTTAATGTGCTGCTGTGCTGAAAACTGTTATTTTATTGCAACTTCGGCGACGGTTGCGTCGCAACCGTTCGTCGGAATTGATTGATTCCTTTTGCATCCTGTTAAGCATTGTTTCTACTTCAGTTCCATTCATTCACATGCCATATTTTCTTGATGCATGATGATTGTATCTTGCTCCAAAGTAGCTACCCTGCTGTTAGTGTGCTGCTGTTTATATTTTGTTGCAACTTCGGTCGACGAGTGTGTCGCGACCGTTTATCGGAATTGAGTGATTCCAATTGCATATTGTTAAGCATCATGTCTACTTCATGCCCATGTATTGCTATGTCATGTTGCTGCACTTTTGCATATAGTTATACCCATGTTTATACAACATAAAAATAATAGTTTCTGCCATGTTGTTTGCTTAATATCTTTTGATCCATAATGCTTATTTGCATGATTCTTTTTGCCATGCCTTCCTTGTCATGTCTACTTTAATTGCATGTCATTTGTGAGCATGTTTGCACTCGTTACCCCGTTTATGCAATGCTCTAAAGTGTGCTTCGTGATGTTGGCAGATTGTGCCCGTAACTTGTTTTGCTTGTATCTTTTTAACCGTAACTGAGTTTGGGGTGTTCTTTATATGTAACTTGATTAGTTTTTGGTGTACTTTGTGTTTATGCTATTGTTTGCTGTTGTTAACCAACCTAAAATATGGTTTAGGGCAGAACAGTACCAAATCCTTTAATCATCGTGAGACACTTAGTGTTATGCCATGTTTAGGGTGTTGCCTCGCTTAACTTGACTAGTATAGGTAGTTTACTTTGTGCTTAACCTTTTGTCATGTTTGTGTGACATGCCATGCTTGGGTGCCTTGCCATATTAATAACCGTTGGTTGATCACTTGTAGCTAAACAACTAGAACCTCTCTAAATGTGCGGTATCGTCGTGTGTGACGAGGACCTCACTTAAATTGTTAGTAACCGCTCTCGACGGTAGGTGTGATGTCTCGTGTTGCTTCTTGTTGATGCTTGCTCGTGTTTGATTCATAGTAATAGATGCTTGCCCGTTGACTGCTTTCCAGTGTTTACCGTCTTGTGTGCTTCCGCGGGTACCTCTCGGAGACGATGCGAGCTTGCGATCTCCTACACCTTCGGAACCCGACTTATCAACACGCAAGGACTATACATTACTTATGATCCATTCTATTTCAACCAGCGGTTTGCATGCTAGTCTAGGTTAGGTTCGATGTTTGATCCTACCACATGTTTACAGCCTCTTTCAAACCGATACAGCCATGTCCCCTCCCAGCAAACCTTGTACTGCTATGTTACTATTGCTCGTTGCTCAGCCCCTGCTTAGTATGCATGCTTAGGATGCTACGATGTTACCATGTTACTTCTGGTTTGGGATATCACATTATTGTTGTTATTGATGATATGATTATTATAATGTTGACTATATTCGACGAAGGATGGAAGGTCTAGGCTATCCCGCCCCGACGCTTTGTTCCATTCGAGTCACCTAGGACCCGAGTTCCGGGTATTGGTTTTAAGACTGAGCGTGCCTAATCGCGTGTGGGATACTATGGGGTCCCCTTTTCTTTCCTACCTAGCTTCAAACATTTCTAGAGGTGGCCCAAGCTGATTTACCATTTGAACCCGCATGCATAACTGGTCTGCAGCCAGTGGTTTTAAAACAACTCGGGCCAGCAGAGACATAGTTCCTTTGTTGGTCCACACTGGTGAGCTAGGGAAGTCCCCTGTTATATAGGTGAGGCTAACCCCGACCTTAGCCACACGGAAGAGTCCGATCCGAGAGCGTGGCCGGCTTTTGGATTGGGTGTCGACTCCCCGGGGGCCACCCGGATTTGTTCGTTGTTAGTTAGAGGGACCTGTCGTTTCGGATCTCTTGGAACTAAATCATAAAATGGTTGCCTGTGATGGGTAGCAACTGAGAGAGATGGGCGTGCGTGCGGAGCCTTGTAATGGGTAGTTGGTACACCCCTGCAGGGTTAAATCTTTTAGAGAAGCCGTGTCCACGGTTATGGACGACTTGAGACCTACTCCTTGTTCATAGACAACAACAACTGAGATAATCTTAATATAACTTGATCAACGTGTGTGTGCCTTGACTGCTTCTTCTTCGTCGGGATGCGAAGAGGAGGACAAGGATATGACAGGTGTTATGTTTGCGTAAGTACCTGATAGCAAGACTTGTTGGAGGCGATTCCTCATCGAATGCTTGGCTTCTCATCTTACTCTCTAGTAAGTTAGCCACTTCATAATGCTAGTGCGGCAGCAACCTCACCACTTACCCCATCCTTACGGTAAACTACTAGTTGTCCTAGAATGACGAGTGATGAAGTCCTTGCTGGGTCAGATGACCACTACAGTTGGATGCTGAGTACCTCTGTACTCATGATACTACCCCCAAACTCTTTTCAGGGTTCTTGATCGACAACATGTACGGTGATCGACGTTTCATGTGGAGACTCGACGACGACTAGTTAGGCGGATCCCGGCGGAGGGCCTGGACCCGTGTGGTTATAGGGATCGATGTTTTCTCTTTGACACTAGGCATTTGATTGTAGTCTGTACTCAGACATGTATCTTCCGCTGTTGTATTGTATTAAGGCATTTGTATGCCGATTGTATGAGATGTTGTATCCTTGTGTCTGTAATGTTGTGATATCATATTGGAAATCCGGGGCAATGGCTATGTCATATGTCACGGTGGGACCGATATGTTCTTCGTCCCCGGGTCTGGATGGAAATATCTAGATCTGGAACAGTACCGCATATCGGGCCTTACAGCACCTCTAAGATGTATCTTGGGTCCAAAACCATTGCTCTTCTTTGAAGCACCATTGCACTTTGGGTGACCATGATAGCCGCCAAAAATGACCACAGTGAAAGAATTTTATTCTTTTTCACATAATAGGTGGAGTGGTTGCCCATGAATTAAGCAACACTCCTCCTATGTCCATGCCTACATTCAAACTAGGTACCACGCTGAGATAGGGTGTGTGGGCAAGCATGTCAAACCACATTACTCGAATCAATGATATTTAGCTCATGCCTTGACTCTCGAAATCTTGCTTCATCCAAAGGCTTGGTGAAAATATCCGCAAGTTGATCTCCGGTGCCCACATAGGAAAGATCAATATCACCCCGCTTCACATGATCTCGAATGAAATGATGACGAATTTCAATATGCTTCGTCTTGCTATGTTGACCGGGGTTATAAGCAATATTTATGGAACTTTCATTGTAACATAAAAGAGGCACTTTGTCACAAGTGACACCGTAATCCTTTAAAGTTTGACTCATCCATAATAATTGTGCACAACAACTTGCGGCGGCAATATACTCGGCTTCAGTCATAAAGAGGAAGACACAATTTTGCTTCTTGTATGACCAACTTACCAAAGACCTACCAAGAAACTGGCATCCTCCGGAAGTGGACTTCCTCTCCACCTTGTCTCCCGCCCAATCCGAATCCGTGTACCCGATGAGGTTGAAGCTTGAGCCTTTAGGATACCACAACCCAAAGTTTGGGGTATGAACCAAATGTCGAAATATTATTTTGACAGCCACTACATGACTCTCTTTTGGTGCGGATTGAAATCTTGCGCACATGCCCACACTCAACATGATATCCGACCTAGATGCACAAAGATACAACAAGAACCAATCATAGAACCATACTCCCTTTGGTCTACCTCTTTTCCATTCAGGTCGAGGTCAAGTTGGCACTTGAGTGGAATGTGTTGGGATACGGGGCAGAAAACACAATTTTTTCATACCTACGGTACCCGAACCCAAGATCTATGCTATGGCGATGTAAAGTAACGGAGGGAATCGGTGTTCATACCTTTGAAGACCGAAAGAGGGAAACGTTCTTGCGAACGTGGTTGGCGTAGACTCAGAACTACGACCTCCCTGTCATGTGGAACACCACCACCGGAGAGGATGACTCCCGGTAAACCTCCAGCGACGAAGTAGCACCACAGGTGTTGTGCCTCGAAGAGATTATACACGTACGGTACAATCGATGTTCCTCCCGGGCCCCGAACCAGGCGAGCAGCGGAAGAAAGACGGCTACGGATCCCGACTCCAGCAGAGCGACGGCCTGCCTTATGGTTGAGAACTCCAATCCTGGTGCAGACTCCAAACAAGGGGAGTCCACTTCCGGGAAGGAGAAGGAGGAAGAAGGAGATTTGGTGTGTTGGAAAAGGGGGGGTGGTCTACCCCTCCTTATATAGGCCAAGGGGGGGTGTGATCCTCCTCCCCTCCCCCATGTGGGACTAAACCCCCAAAGGGGGGGAGGTGCGCCGGCCATAGGGGGGTTTGGGCCCCACCCTTGGCGCCAAGCCCAAGGGGGGAAACCCCCTCCTCCCCTAATGGGCCCCATGGGCCCATATAGCCTTTTTCCCAATTTTTTTTAATTTATTTAATATGTTTTAAATATTTAATTCAGATAATTAAATAATAAAACATTATTAAAACAATTAATCTTTATTTTGAACTATTCAAAATGTCCGGAAACCATTCCGTCCTCCTCCGGAACTATTCCGGTGATTTCTCCTATTTCACCGATTGATCCCGTAACTGTCCTATGCATCGATTGCCCTTAAGTGTAACACCCTAACGGTTCGGGAAACAGCAGACATGGTCGAGACTCTTCTCATTGACCAATGAATAGTCAGTTGTACCTGGTTACAATCCTTGACAGCCCCTGCGCTTCCATCGAATGAACTTCGATCGCCTTTGGAAACCGTTAACGATACGACATAATCCCTTTGTGCTTCGGTACTTTGTTTGTCCGAGGTTTGATCGTCGGTATCCTACATACCGTGTTCACATCTCGTTCACAACAAACAAGTTTACTCGTCCATGATCATTGCATCTCTTGTGACCTAGTCACTTGCTTGCAAGCTATTGATGCAATATCACCGAGTGGGCCCAGAGTACCTGTCCTGTCACAAGGACTGACAAATCCCGCTCTGATCTATTAACGTACTCATCAACCATCTATTTCGGAATACCCAAAGTGCACCGTTATAGCCAGCATATTTCAGTCAAGCGGTGGGATACAAATCAAAGTCTCCTCATAGATGACAATTACGTATGATCATTACGGTCTAAGGACTAAGTCATATGTTACAAAGTCATAGCAACGCTGAACTATGTGACTCGATCACATTGCAATACTTTAGGTGGGTGTACGTCCATCACATCATTCCCCTTAACGATATGACCTCATTGTCAATGGACTTAAGTGTCGCCATGATCAGGAAAGCTTGATCAATCAATTGCCCAATGAGATAGTTTACCCGAGTTAAACTACGAACCATGTTTTATACTACACCTGTATTAGTATTTCCATGTAATACAGTTATAGCACAGTATAAAACGTATTATGAACAAAACGGATATGTGACAAATACCTTTATTAATTTGTCTCTAGGGCACATATCCAACAGTCTCCCACTTGCACTAGAGTAGAAATTACACTAGTTTACATCAGGTATGTATCTAACACCAATGGTCTCTCGGTGTTCTTCAAACTTGCCCTGTGAAAGATGTTTAGTCATCGGGTCTGCTGCGTTCAGATCCGTATGTATCTTGTGAATCCTAGTGTGTCCATCCCTGACGTAGTCTCGCGTCACATGGAACTTTCGGAGGATGTGCTTGGCTGTAGAGTGAGTTCTTGGCTCCTTCGCGTTAGCAATGGCACCCGTGTTATCGCAGAAGATTCCCATGGGGTCAGTGCAGCTGGGAAAGACGCCAAGCTCGATCACGAACTTCTTCAGCCACAGCACCTCATTTGACGCTTCGCAAGCGGCAATATACTCCGACTCCATTGTAGATTGGGCGACGACTGACTGTTTGCCGCTCCTCCAGCTAATAGCGCCACCGTTCAACATGAAAACATATCCCGTCTGGGATTTCGAGTCATCCAGATCTGAGCCGAGGCTTGCGTCAACGTAACCCTTTACGGTGAGCTCCTCATCAACTCCTCCATAAACGAGAAAGAGATCCTTGGTTCTTCTTAAGTACTTAAGGATGTTCTTTACTGCTGTCCAGTGAGCCATTCCCGGGTTACTCTGGTAGCGATTAGTCATACTAATGGCCAGCGCTAAATCCGGTCTGGTACATAACATAGCATACATGAGAGAACCTATGGCTGAGGCATAGGGCTTTGAGGACATTTCCTCCTTCTCTTTTGCTGTGGTTGGGCATTGAGTCACGCTTAATTTGACACCTTTTATAACTGGCAAGAGGCCTCTCTTGGAGATATCCATACTGAACCTTTTCAATATCTTGTCAATATAAGTGTTCTGACTCAAGGCCAACCGTCGATTAGGTCTATCTTTATAGATCTTAATCCCCAATATGTACGTAGCTTCACCTAGGTCCTTCATGGAAAATTGTCCATTCAGATATTCCTTTACTTCTTCTAAGAATTTCTTATCGTTCCCTATTAGTAATATGTCATCTACATATAACACAAGGAATGCTACAGAGCTCCCACTCAGTTTCTTATAGACGCAGAACTCTTCGACGTTTTGGACAAATCCAAAAGCTTTAATGACCTCATCAAATCAAAGATTCCAGCTCCGAGATGCTTGCTTCAACCCATAGATGGACCGTTGAAGCTTGCACACCTTACCAGCATTCCTTGGATCGATAAACCCCTCTGGTTGCATCATATACAACTCTTCCTCAATGTTGCCATTAAGGAACGCAGTTTTCACATCCATCTGCCATATCTCGTAATCATGATAGGCAGCTATTGCTAGTAGGATCCGAATAGACTTGATCATCGCTACAGGAGAGAATGTCTCCTCGTAGTCAACTCCTTGAATTTGTCGGAACCCCTTCGCGACAAGTCGAGCTTTGTAGACAGATACGTTTCCGTCTGCGTCAGTCTTTTTCTTGAAAATCCATTTATTCTCGACGGCCTTGCGGTCCTCGGGAATATCCACCAAAGTCCAAACTTTGTTGGTGTACATGGAGTCTATTTCGGATTTCATGGCTTCTAGCCATTTCTTGGACTCGGGTCCCTCCATTGCTTCTTTGTAACTCGTAGGTTCATCCGACTCATCAGCCGAGATTGCATTCACAAGCTGTCCGTAAAACTTGGTAGGTTGACGGACTCTTGATGACCTACGAGGCAAAATAGGTTCATCTTCATTCTCATCATGATCATCATGTATGTCATGATCGTTATGAATGTCTTCCTGGCCATTCTCTTCAGCTCCCACTGTGGAAGAAGGTTCCAGAACAATTTCTGTTGCCGGTTCTTCCATTTGGAGTGATTGGTCAGTCACTTCATCGAGGTCTATTTTCCTCCCACTCAATTCTTTCGAGAGAAACTCCTTCTCAAGAAAGTGTCCAGTCTTAGCGACAAAGGTTTTGCCCTCAGATTGGTTGTAGAAGGTGTATCCAATAGTTTCCTTTGGATATCCTACAAAGATGCATTTCTCCGCCTTAGATTCGAGTTTGTCAGGCTGAAGTTTCCTAACATAAGCCTCACAACCCCAAATCTTCAGGTGAGACAACTTTGGCTTCTTGCCACACCATTTCTCAATTGGCGTTGTCTCTACGGATTTGGATGGTACCCTATTAAGAACGTAAGCGGCAGTTTCTAATGCATACCCCCAAAATGATGTAGGTAAGTCGGTATGAGACATCATTGACCGTATACTATCCAATAGTGTTCGATTACGTCGCTCAGACACACCGTTTCGCTGAGGTGTTCCAGCTGGCGTAAGTTGTGGTACAATACCACAAGTCTTCAGATGAGTGCCAAACTCATGGCTTAAATACTCGCCTCCTCGATCAGATCGAAGGTGCTTGATTTTCTTCCCGAGTTGATTCTCGACCTCACTCTGAAATTCCTTGAACTTTTCAAAGGTTTCAGACTTGTGTTTCATTAAATAGATATACCCGTATCTACTTAAGTCATCCGGGAAGGTCACGAAGTAACGAAAACCATTGCGTGCGGTGACATTCATTGGTCCGCATACATCAGTATGTATGATCCCTAATAAGTCTACCGCACGCTCCATCGTCCCATTGAATGGAGTCCTTGTCATTTTTCCCATTAGGCATGGTTCACATGTGTCAAGGGATCCAAAATCCAATGACTCCAGAAGTCCATCTTTATGGAGTTCCTCCATGCGCTTTATACCAATATGACCAAGTCGACAATGCCACATCGTCATGTGTTCTTCGTTACTAGGCTTTAATATTTTGGCCTCTACGTTATTGATGTGGGAGTCATGATATTCGAGATCCATTAAGAATAAACCATTACGCACCGGTGCATGAACATAGAAGACAATATTCTTATAAATCGAACAACCAGTTGTTTCGGATTTAAAAGAATACTGGTCTCGCATCAAGCAAGAGCCACTCACAATGTTCATACTCAACGCGGGTACATAATAGCAATTATTCAAGACAAGAATCAATCCCGAAGGGAGACTAAGACGAAGCATGCCAATTGACATTACTTCAACCTTGGCACCGTTCCCAACGTGCATCGTCACTTCATCCTTCCGCAAGAGTCGTTTATTCTGCATCCCCTCCTGGGAGTTACAGATGTGAGCAACTAATCCGGTATCAAATATCCAGACGTTGCTCCGAGCACTTGTCAGGAAAACATCAATAACATGTATATCACATATATCCATGTCTCTTCCGGCAACCTTGCCTGCCTTCTTATCTTCTAGGTACTTGGTGCAGCTGTGCTCCTTCTTGATTTCCATCTCAGCAATTTTGAGTATTGTGAACAATTCAGAAAGGGTCTCAACCATTCCTTGCATGTTGTACTTCAACACAAAACTCTCATAGCTAGGGGGTAGCGACCGCAACACCCTATCAATCGCCACTTCATATGGAATCTTAAATTCTAGATCATTTAGGCGTTGAACGTAGTCAGACATTTTGACTACGTGCTCAGTCATGCTGGTGTGCTCTTCCATTTTTCCAGAGAATAAAGCTTCACAAACTTCATTTCTCTCAACCTTGGCTTGAGGTGCAAAGACGGTCTTGAGGTCAGTGATTATCTCATAAGCACTGAAGCTCTCGAACCGTTTCTGCAGTTCAGCCTCCATGGCATGGAGCATACCCTTCTTGACAAGGGAGGAATCATCCGACTTAATGAGATAGACTTTGTTCTCAGCCGGAGTAGCGGTAGTTGCTGGTGCATCTCCTAATGCAGTCTCAAGTACATAGGACATTTTGAGGGGAACGAGGAGAATCCTCAGGGTGCGGAACCAGGAGGTGAAGTTTGACCCATTAGTTTTCAGTTTATCTTTCTCTAGGAATGATCCTAAGTTGAACGAGGGGCGTGGTGCTGTCATCTACAAGGTTGATTCACAAAGATACATATTTAGACTTTTGTTCATAATGTGGAGTTCAATTATAGTTAATTCTAAAACTCCCACTTAGGAAAACATCTCTCAATTTTGCTAAGTGATTACACGATCCTAGAACACCATACCTCCCCCGATCGTCACGGCCATCAGTATGTGTTCAAGGTAGGCCATCATGCCAATCACATCATCTATGTGACTCATGCTCGACCTTTCGGTCTCTTGTGTCCCGAGGCCATATCATATACATATGCCAGGCTCGCCATCACACCCTATGTGATTTGTTGCTGTGTCATGCAAGGCCATATCATATACATATGCCAGGCTTGCTACACCCACCTCTTGTGAACGAAAAAATGTCTGACACCCGTGTGACACGTGATGCCTCCATAATGTAGAACTTTCCAGGTGGTGCTCACTAGGGTAAGGACACTGTGTTGGTTTTAGTGAGAGATCATCCTATAATGCTACCGTCGTTATATCAAGTATATTAGCAAAACAGGATGTAAAACTTTTAAATCATACACGCTATGATCCCCCTTCATGCAAAGCAAAGTTAAACGCCTTTCTACTTTAGCTTGTGCAAGTTTTACGTGGCTGTTAGGGGTTTCGAGAGAGAGAACCGTTTCTATCCTATGAAAAACATGCCACAACACCGTCTCCCATCCGTCTCTATTACACCCCTGTCGGAGCCCTCCGTTGCAAACATCTTCGCATCGCTAATGCAGAGAGACAGACACCCCCCAGCCACTTTATATGGTACAAGCCATATGTCAAGCGTGGAACCAGTCTCGCGTAAACGCGTAAGGTCGGTCGGGGGCCGCTTCATCAAACATTGCCGCAACGCTAAATGAGTACACGTAGGAGGGTAACGAATGAAGATTCGATGCCCACATCCTAGATGTGTTCTACCCGTACAATACATCTACGCATAGCTAGCTCATGATACCACTATTGGGATACGGGGCAGAAAACACAATTTTTTTCATACCTACGGTACCCAAACCCAAGATCTATGCTATGGCGATGTAAAGTAACGGAGGGAATCGGTGTTCATTCCTTTGAAGACCGAAAGAGGGAAACGTTCTTGCGAACGTGGTTGGCGTAGACTCAGAACTACGACCTCCCTGTCGTGTAGAAGACCACCACCGGAGAGGATGACTCCCGGTAAACCTCCAGCGACGAAGTAGCACCACAGGTGTAGTGCCTCGAAGAGATTATACACGTACGGTACAATCGATGTTCCTCCCGGGCCCCGAACCAGGCGAGCAGCGGAAGAAAGACGGCTACGGATCCCGACTCCAGAAGAGCGACGGCCTGCCTTATGGTGGAGAACTCCAATCCTGGTGCAGACTCCAAACAAGGGGAGTCCACTTCCGGGAAGGAGAAGGAGGAAGAAGGAGATTTGGTGTGTTGGAAAAAGGGGGGGTCTACCCCTCCTTATATAGGCCAAGGGGGGGGGGGTGTGATCCTCCTCCCCTCCCCCATGTGGGACTAAATCCCCAAAGGGGGGGGGAGGTGCGCCGGCCATAGGGGGGGTTTGGGCCCCACCCTTGGCGCCAAGCCCAAGGGGGGAAACCCCCTCCTCCCCTAATGGGCCCCATGGGCCCATATAGCCCTTTTCCCAATTTTTTAATTTATTTAATATGTTCTAAATATTTAATTCAGATAATTAAATAATAAAACATTATTAAAACAATTAAACTTTATTTTGAACTATTCAAAATGTCCGGAAACCATTCCGTCCTCCTCCGGAACTATTCCGGTGATTTCTCCTATTTCACCGATTGATCCCGTAACTGTCCTATGCATCGATTGCCCTTACCTAACGGTCCGGGAAACATCAGACATGGTCGAGACTCTTCTCATTGACCAATGACTAGTCAGTTGGACCTGGTTACAATCCTTGACAGCCCCTGCGCTTCCATCGAATGAACTTCGATCGCCTTTGGAAACCGTTAACGATACGACGTAATCCCTTTGTGCTTCGGTACTTTGTTTGTCCGAGGTTTGATCGTCGGTATCCTACATACCGTGTTCACATCTCGTTCACAACAAAAAAGTTTACTCGTCCATGATCATTGCATCTCTTGTGACCTAGTCACTTGCTTGCAAGCTATTGATGCAATATCACCGAGTGGGCCCAGAGTACCTGTCCTGTCACAAGGACTGACAAATCCCGCTCTGATCTATTAACATACTCATCAACCATCTATTTCGGAATACCCAAAGTGCACCGTTATAGCCATCATATTTCAGTCAGGCGGTGGGATACAAATCAAAGTCTCCTCATAGATGAAAATTACTTATGATCATTACGGTCTAAGGACTAAGTCATATGTGACAAAGTCATAGCAACGCTGAACTATGTGACTCGATCACATTGCAATACTTTAGGTGGGTGTACGTCCATCACATCATTCCCCTTAACGATATGACCTCATTGTCAATGGACTTAAGTGTCGCCATGATCAGGAAAGCTTGATCAATCAATTGCCCAATGAGATAGTTTACCCGAGTTAAACTACGGACCATGTTTTATACTACACCTGTATTAGTATTTCCATGTAATACAGTTATAGCACAGTATAAAATGTATTATGAAAAAACCGGATATGTGACAAATATCTTTATTAATTTGTCTCTAGGGCACATATCCAACAGCATGGGGGTCTTGTCTCCTTTAAGACCATCATACTTGAACCTCTTGAGCATGTCTTGAGTGTATTTGGCTTGATTGATGAAGGTTCCTCTTGACAGTTGCTTCACCTCAAAGCCGAGGAAAAACTCCAACTCTCCCATCATAGACATCTCAAACTTGTCGGTCATTAGCTTGGCAAATTCCTCATTAAAGGATTGGTTAATCTAACCATAGATAATATCATCAACATATAGTTGGCATATGAACAATTGCCCACCAACCCTCTTAGTAAAAAGAGTGAGATTGATTTTCCCAATCTCAAACCCATAATCGACTAAGAACTCGGTAAGGTGCTCATACCAAGCGCGTGGCGCTTGCTTAAGGCCATAGAGCGCCTTGTCGAGTTTATAGACATGATTAGGGTAATTGGGATCCTCGAACCCGGGGGGTTGCTTGACATATACCAACTCATTAATGGGACCATTAAGGAAAGCACTCTTCACATCCATTTGATATAACTTGAGGTTATGATGCGAAGCATAAGCAAGAGCAATACGAATGGACTCAAGACGAGCCACGGGGGCAAAGGTTTCACCATAGTCAATACCTTCGACTTGGGAAAAACTTTGAGCCACCAACCTTGCCTTGTTCCGGATGACAATACCAAGTGCATCTTTCTTGTTCTTGAATATCCAATTGGTCCCAATGACATTATGATCACCTTTGTATCTCTCCACTAATGACCACACCTTGTTGCGCTTGAAGTTATTGAGTTCATCATGCATGGCCTCAAGCCAATCCGGGTCTTCAAGCGCCTCACCTACCTTTTGGGGTTCAACACAAGAAACAAATGCATTATGGGCACACCAGTTTCTCAATTGACTACGAGTGGTTACCCCCTTTTGGATGCTTCTGAGCACTTGATCCACCGAAAGATCTTGTGATTTTAACCGGGATGCAATCTTGAGTGCTAGGCGAACTCTTTATTCCTCCAAAGCTTCTTGAGATGGCTCGAGAGGACCATCTTCGGAAGAAGGAGCATCATCAAGGACTTGCTCATCACCTTGAGCTTGCCCTTGAACGAGAACTTGATCTTGGTCATCATTTGGTGCAACACCATCATCAATGATTGGATCTTGACCTTGATCTTCTTCGAGCAATGGAGGGCCTTCATCTTGTTCTTGGTTTGCTTGTTGATCTTGAGGAGGTGATGGCTCCACATGCGTAGAGCATTGTCCTTCTCCTTCCACCACAAGGGGTTCCTCAATGGGTAGGAAATGACCCACACCCATTCTTCTTATGGCTTGAGGAGGAATTTCATCCCCTACATCATTAAGATCACTTTTCCCCACTTGGGAGCCATTATGTTCATCAAACTCCCCGTTCCTAGATTCTTCAACAAGTCCGGAAGACTTGTTGTAGACTCTATAGGCGTGGTAGTTTGAAGCATAACCAACAAATATGCCCTCATTTGTCTTAGACTCAAACTTAGACAAACGACAAACAAGCACCCTTCTTAAGAATGAAGCACTTACACCTGAAGACCCAAAAATACTTGATGTTGGGCTTCTTCCCGCTGATAATTTCATACGGAGTTTTGTTCAAGATCTTGCGGAGATAAATACAATTGGTTGCATGACAAGTAGTGTTGATAGCCTCTGCCCAATAGTTGTATGGACTCTTGAACTCTGCCATCATTGTTCTTGTCGCATCAATCATAGTGCGATTCTTCCTCTCTGCAACACCATTTTGTTGAGGGGTATATGCAGCGGAAAATTGATGTTTGATCCCCTCATCCCCAAGGAATTCATCCAAGGTGTAGTTCTTGAACTCGGTGCCGTTGTCACTTCTAATTGACAAAATCTTTGAGTTGTGTTGACGTTGAGCTTCATTGGAAAACTCGATGACGGTTTGTTGGGTCTCGGTTTTCTTCTTGAAGACAAACCCATGTATATCTTGAGTAGTCATCCACAATCACCAAGCAATACTTCTTTCCGCCAAGACTATCATATGAGGGAGGCCCAAAGAGATCCATGTGAAGGAGCTCCAAAGGCCTCTTGGTGGAGATGATATTCTTGACGGGATGTTTCTTCTCATGTAGCTTCCCTTCAATGCACGCCCTACAAGCACGATCTTTGGCAAAGCTAATATTTGTTAGTCCAATGACATGCTCACCCTTGAGAAGTGTTTGCAAAGACCTCATATTGACATGGGCTAGTCGGTGGTGCCAAAGCCATCCCACATCAACTTTAGCCATTAGACACATGGCGGTTTTGGTGGGGGCTTTAGAAAAGTCCACCACATACATGACGTACCCCACATGTCCAACAAAGGCTACTTTAAGAGTTTTGCTACACATCAAGGTGACCATGTCTTTATCAAAGAAAGTGCAAAGGCCCATCATGGCAAGTTGACGAACGGATAGTAAATTAAAGGCACAAGTCTCAACTAGTAATACTTTATCAATGGACGAGTCTGGAGAAATTATTACTTTGCCAAGACCCAATACCTTTGACGTGTTTGCATCACCAAATTGGACACATGTGGTTCGAGATGGTCCAAAATCAATGTCCACCAACATTTCCTTGCTTCCGGTCATATGACTTGTAGCCCCGCTATAAAGTATCCATGAACCTCCACCGGAAGCCGCCACCTACATGAGATCAAAGCTTGGAATTAGGTACCCATTCACAAATGGGTCCTCTCGCATTAGTAACAAGGGTCTTAGGCACCCAAATTGACCATGCAATATATTCATCAAAAGAACCAACAAATTTGGAATAAACATGCCCATCATTAGAGCAACAAAGAACATAAGAGGGGTTAGTTGGTCCGGCAACGTCATTAGGAATGGCAACACTCCTTTTGGTCACTCCACCCTCAACGGCCTTTGCCACCTTTTCTTGAGGCTTCTCCCCTTCCTTCACAAAGGGGACTTCCTTTGAGGTAGAAGGGGCCTTGCACTTCTTCCTTTTGTTCTTCCTCTTCTTGTTCTTCTTCTTTGATGATCTTGCACCAAAACCAATGTCTTCCTTACCAATGACCTCCTTTTGAGAACTGAAGAGATCATTAAGGTTCTTCTCTCCTTGAATGCACAAAACAAGTCCCTTCTCAAGTTGTGCCTTCAACCTAGCGTTTTCCTCAATGAGAGGAACATGCTCACAACAAGGATTAGAGGAACTAGGTTTCTCTACCATAATAATAGGAGAAAATGTATTAATCTCTTTAGTGAGTTGAATATTAGTTTCCTCATGTGCCTTCTTGAGAGCCATGAGTTCGTGCTTTAAGGACTTGTGGTCCTTTTCGACTTTCTCATGGTCCACAAGAAGTCTTTCATGAGCCTCAACAAGTTCTTCATTTTTAGTCTTGAGGTCACAAGAAATGGCATTAGAATGTTTAAGATCAAGTTTTAGCTTAGAAATATCACTAGCATAGGCCTCATCAAGAGACAACTTAAGCTCACGCTCCTCTTCAAGAGAATGAGATAACTCCCCTATCTCATCCGCAACTCGATGATAGTCTCATCAAGTTGCTCAATGTGAGCATGGGTTTCACCTAATTATTCCAAGAGAGCCACAAAGTGTCTCTTGGCTTCACCTTTGAGTTTGGACATGAATAGCTCGAATTCATTTTCTTTTTGTACCTTGGGCTCCTCATTTTCCTCCACACAATCCAAAAAAGATGGGTTAGTGGGAGTAAACGGTTTAGCGTGAGGAGTTACCGAGGTAGTCTTGGCCATAAGGCACTTGTAGATGATGTGAGGGTTCTCGTTGGGGGAGTTGAAGAGAGATGTTGATGAGGGGGATTCGATGGCGATAGCAACGGTGGCGGTTGCCACAATCTCACCACCTTATTCATCATCCTCATCATCGGAGTAGTATTCTTCTTGAGCCACCAACACTCGTTGTGGCTTCTTCTTCACAGGGTTCTTGTTCAATGGTGACTTGTTCTTGTCCTTACGGATGAGTTTGCCACCGTGATCTTCTCTCTTCTCATATGGACAATCCGCAACAAAATGACTCACATTGCCACAATTGAAGCAAGTCCTTATACTTTGGCCCTTTGGCTTGAAGCTACTAGTGTTGGACTTGAAGTTCTTCTTGTTGCCCTAAAATTGTCTTGAGGCAAGAGCCATGTGCTCATTGTAAGCATACTTGGTGTCCTCTGGTCCAACATCCTCTTCATCATCATCTTCTTCAAATTGAACTTCTTTGGCCTTCAAGGCAAGAGATGGAATTTTGGTGCCACTTTGGCGAGCCAATTTCAACTCGGCCGTGGAGTCCAAGATCTCCATGGCAACAAATTCATCCAAGACTTGTTTGGAGGTAAAATCACGGAAACCGTGCCTTTGGCGAATGAACTTGGTGATATGCTTCTTGTGTAGGAGCATAGTAGTGATGAAATTCCTTTTTATCCATCCATCATCGGTGTCCATGCTCCCATGGTCCATCATAGAGTTGGCAAGAGCCACCAACCTTTGATGAACATCCTCAGACGATTCCCCTTCATTCCTGACAAAGTGGTCGGCTTGATCTTGGATCTTGTCAAACTTCGAGAACCGTATGCTAGAGCTTCCCATGAGAGTCTTCTCAAGAAGATCCCACATCTCTTTGGTCGTTTCACACTTCCGGACAAGATTATCTTGCTCTTCCTTCAACCCATTTCCTATCACAAGCAAAGCATGACTGTTGATGATGTTGTCCCGATATTCTCTCGGGGTCATGTTGTGGCGGTCACGAGGATTTAATCCCTCCTCAATGATGCGCCATAGCTCCACCGAGGATCCCTTCAAGTGTATCTTCATACGATGAGCCCAAACTGGATAAGCATCTTTGTTAAAGATGGGAGTAATGCCTGCATGTGCAAAATGAGGCTCGGGAAGAGGTAATGAGTTATAGGTAACGGGAGGAGCAACCGCGGAATGAATACCCGATCCATTCCCTTGAAGAGGAATGGAACGGCTATCATTCCTACCACCATCACTAGATTGGGAGATGACATCTCCTCCACCCAACTTTGGAATGTTGGGGGTGTTGGTGGGGTTTCCCTCCATGGGCATCCTCGACATGAGACTACTAAGCATATTAGTAACTTGATTCATGTGAGCCTTAATGGAAGACATGCCTTCATTGCATTCATGTCGAGAGATAGATGACGAGTCATCCTTCGCGAACGTATTCATGAAGCCCTCGTTACTTGGAACCTCTTCCAACCGGGAGGGTTCCGAAGTAACTCCTAGTAGCTCAACCTCTTCCGTTTTATCCCCTTGCGACATCCTCTTAAGGCGGTAAAGCCCTCAATAAGAGACGAGGCTCTGATACCAATTGAAAGGATCAGAATGTCGACTAGAGGGGGGGGGGGGTGAATAGGCGACTAAATTTTTTTAAGATCTTCTTAACAAATTAGGCTCAACAATAAATATAGGTTGTCTAGAGATGCAACTATGTGAACAAACTATATGACAACTAGTGCAACACAACAAGAGCAAGCAATATAAATGCGATGAAAACAACTTGCACGAAGTAAAGGTAAAAGGGAACACGGGAGAAAAGGATATGTTGCTGAAGTTTCTTCTCTTTCGAGAAGTACGTCTCCATTTGGAGAGGGTGAGGAGCACAATGCTCACATGAAGCCAACGAGGGCCACCCTATTTCTCCTCACGCTCTTACCGATGCAAGATGTCATGATTCCACTAACAGTGCCTTGAAGGTGCACATGAAACCTTTACACAAGGGTGAGGCAGCTCCACACAACGCCGGAGTCTCCCACCAACACCACGAAGCTTCACCACAATGGATTGTGGCTCCGAGGTGGCCTCAAGCTCTTGATGGCTCCAAACCACAAGAGTAATAAGATCCACAACAAAATGGAAGGGGAACATGTTTTCCTTTGAATGGAATGTTAGATCTAGGTCTCCTCCCTAAATCCCTAGCTACACAACATGTTTGGGTGGCTAGAAATGGAGATCGGAGTCGATGAAGCTTTAGGTCGTCAATGGAGAAAAAATGTAGCAAGAGGTGAGTGTCAAAGAGGAGAAGACCTCCTTTTATACCTCCCTCTCAATCCAACCGTTAAGCGCAGAAAACCACAGGGCGGTACAACCGGCCTGCCACCCCGGTACAACCGGCCTGTGACCCCGAGCCAGCCAAACACCCTAACCCTAGCCTATGGTGGAGTGGGCAGGGCGGTACAAGCGCTACCACCCCGGTAGTACCGGATTTACCGGTACAACCGGGGGCCCACCGCTCCACTATCGGCCTAGGTCAGAGGGCATCGGGCTTATGCCCAATGGAACGACCGGTGGGGGGCCAGTACAATCGTGCCCCCCAAACCCTAGCCCGTAGCTGAGGGGAGAGCGGTTGAATCTCTCCTGGCACCGGTTGTACCGGATTTACCGGTACAACAAGGCCACCACCTCTCGGCTACCGGCCCGGGTCAGAGGGGAAACCCCACCACTCCGGTGGAAGCACCGATGCAGGGTCGGTAGTAACGGCCCCTGACCAGGGCGGTACAACTGGTCCTGGACCCCGGTACAACCGGTCTGGAGGTAACCCTACAAAAGACTCCCTTTTCTCCTTTGCACTCGGACCGGAGTTGGTCCCACAACTTTGTGTCCTGTAAGTGTACCTAAAACACTCGAGACATGGTTAGATATGTAATCCGCTATTGTAATCAACACCAAAACCCAAGGGCGGGAAATGTTCCATCTTCTTCTCATGATGCAAGACTCGTCGGAAGATGCTAGTCTTCGATAGGCCTAGCTTCTCATCCTACTCTGACTTTCTACCATTCATTCCACCATATATAGCCTCCCCTTTCCATTTGATACAAATGCATAAATGCTTAGTAGCGGACGTAAGACTCGCGGGTATGCTAGATACTCACCCTTGTTTTATTTCCCCCTTTTGTTTTGCCTGATCGACCGCTGTAGCCGACGTTGGAGCCTTGGAGTCTAGGAGCAGGAGATCCTCGATGCCGACCACTGCAACATGAAGATCCCCGATGCCTTCTACAACATGGAGATCCCCGACGACCAGGAGTAGTTTGGAGGTTCCTAGGCAGGAGGCCTCAC
Organism: Bromus sterilis; assembly: GCA_950022295.1. Lineage (NCBI taxonomy): Eukaryota > Viridiplantae > Streptophyta > Magnoliopsida > Poales > Poaceae > Bromus > Bromus sterilis. The sequence goes on along the minus strand of OX465596.1, from coordinate 146,722,922 downwards.
CTTTTCGATCGTTGTTGTTTTTGTGCTAGCCTTCTTAAGGAAGATCATCTGTACCTTGTGACTGAGATTGTGACATCCTGGATTTTGGAACTTTATTTTTCCAAAAACTTTTCTGATTTATTTCTGGATTTGCCATTTGTTTTGGTTTTTATCACCTCGTTGGACTTGGAACTTGAGCATATTTTCTTTTCATGCTCAAGTAGCCCTTTTTCCAAGCCTTCCCCATGTCATTCCATGGATCCATCCCATCCAAGCCACCATTTTATTAGAACCATATATTCCTTTTCCAATAGAAGGGATATTCCTATTATTTGAGGTTTGTGAAGCAACCCATATTTATATTGCTCCATAAATCCCCAAATAATTAACACATTCTCTTGATGCCATATCTTTCCAAATTCTCCAAAAAACATTGCATGGCCCAAGTGGATTTTTCCTCAAGAAAAATTCATTTGTCTGTGGGGGCAGATTGGAGCTTTGTGAAGGGAGTGCTATTTATATTATTCCATTGCTTGTGAAACTTTTCATGCAATCTCATATGATCATATCATTGGCCTACACCAAATTCCATCACCATTTGCCTAGCCGAACTCCCACAATAAATTCCCAAAGTTTGGATGCAGCAAGGGGCACTGTGAAGCAAGTGCATGACATGGGATTCCATTTGCCTTGAAACTTTTTGTGCCTATTCCCACACCCAAATGACTCCACCAAACCAAGGTTTAACCAAATCCAACAACCAAGTGAGTGCATCATCAAGTGTAAGATTCTGGTCAGCAGGATACCTTGTGAAGCAAGTGCTAGCTAGGCTTGTCCAATGGCCATGAAATTTTACACACATGGGCACACCACCAAATAACCTCACTCAACCAATTTTCAGTCAATTCCATTACTCCTATGATATGCTAGATTCAACTTTGCATTCTGTCCTATTTGGACATTTGCAAAGGAAGTACTAGCTACATTGCTCCATTTGAGGTGAAACTTTGTACATCTAATCACCCTGGTGTATGATTAAGCTCAGCCAAAATTCATGCATAGTGGAGCCATGTGCTAGCCACACCATAGTACAAACACCTTCAGCCACCATGCCACATTTACAAAGGAAGTGCCATGTACATTGATCCAATTGAGCCCAAACTCCACAACACTCTAGTCCTTCCTATCCTTATCCCAGAAGACAACCTGGCACCACCCCAACCTCCACCATGTTATCACTGTTTCTTGTCCAAGATTGCTTTATCAAACTTTACAGAGGGATCCAGCTCACCACAGTGCACCATTTGGCCATCCAGGCACACCACTGTGATCAGCACTCCAAGGACCCTCCCCTAGACATTGTTGGCCACGTGGAAACCCTCCCCAGATGAACCTCCCCTTGGTGGCCGCACTCTCGGCTGCATCCGACGTGAAATGGCCGCGCTCCGCGCGTGCCCGACGCGTCCACGTCTAGATCCAGCACGCCCCTGTCCTCTTCTCCTTGTCACCCCGCGCCGCACGGCTTTCCCGCAGCACACGCACTCCACGCCACCCTCCCGAGCTCTCCCGAAGCTGCTCGATGCTCGCCAGCTCACCCCACGCCGCCTGGCCCCTTCCCCCGCGGATCCTCTCCTCCAACCCCACCGCTGGAGCACCCAGGGCCCCGCGCCTCTCCGCCGTGCTGGTTCCTCCCAAGGGCCGCCGCCACCCCGGCTTGGTCGTGAGGCCACGACCGTCGCGCCCAGCCACAGGAGCTGACGCCCCGGCTGCTCCCTGTGGCACCGCGGCCACCGGCCAGTAAAGCCTGACGCGCGTCGCGCCCCGCCGTCCTCGGCGAGCCCCGGCCACCGGCGACGAGCGCCTGTCGGCCCAGCCCCGCCGCGGCGTTGCTCAGTTCTGGCCACGGGACCAAGCAGAGGAGGGAGAGAGATTGAGACATAGGAGAAGGGAGGCCTGATGGTTGGGCCCCGCCTGGAAGGGAGTCAGCCCCGAGCCTGTTTTCTATTAGTGGAGGCGCACTTCCAAGGAATACGTCTTCCCATTCTGGAGGCGCATTTCGGTTCCCTTCGGCCTGAATGCGCTTTCATTTAATGAAAGCGTATTTTCCCCTTCGACTGGACATGATGCGTTTTGACTGCTTCTAAAGCGTATTTCCTCCAAAATTAGCCCCTGATCTTCTCCACCTCGTATCTCCGCCACCGTAAGTCCAAACGAGGCGATTCTTTTTGCGTTGGTTTTCTTTTTATCCCCTCTTCATGTTGGCATATGTTTCATACCATGTCTTGATGTTGTTGTTTTCTGGTCAAGTCAAAGTGGTGTTTTACCTTTTTGCCCGTTGCTTTATTTGAAATATTTTGCAGGGTTTTGTCGTTGTCGAAGACCGAGAGTGTTTCACACTCTAATAACCAACAACTGCAGGGGATCGAGATAGTCTTCGTGGGTAAGAATAACCCTAATTTATTGATTCGACACAAGGGGAGCCAAAGAATACTTATAAGCCTTAGCAGTTGAGTTGTCAATTCAACCACACCTGAAAAAGCACTAGACAAGATATTTAGTAGCAACGGTGTGTTGAAGGGTGTATTCTTAGAGACTTCCCCAATCACCAACACCACAAAGTAGTAACAAAGTATTAGCAGTAGTGATGAGAGCAATAGTAACAACGAAGGCAATAAAGATGAAATATGGACCGGGGTTCAAGGTTTCACTAGTGGTAACTCTCTAAGCAAAAAGGTGTTGGGTTAACGAATTACAGTTGGGCAATTGACAAAATTGCACAAACTCTAGCCAAACAAACTAAAGCAATCCTAGACTAAGAACCAAACGTAGGCATGTGTTCCGTATGTAGTTGTACGTGCTTGCAATAAGAACTTGCACAACATCTATTGTCCTACCGTCCCGCTACGAACGGGGCCAAAGGGAACTTACGGAGATTAAGGTGCTCCTGTCAAAGAGCACCGGAACAAAGCATTAGCACTCTATGAACACATGTGATCCTCAAATTATAGCCCATCCCCTTTGGTGTCCCAAGCTGTCACCATTGGGATCGCCGGTTCCGGACTATAATAGGTGCAAACAACCATAGATAAGATCTAGAACAACAATTATAATCATGCAACCATAACGTGATCATATATAAAATCATGCTACTCGTGCACTAGTAACAAGCATTAAGAACAACAAAATTGCAGCAACAATAATTCATAAACCTTAGGACTAAACAAGGTAACAATTCATCGGATCCCAACAAACTCAACACCAATTACATCATGTGGATCTCAATCATGTAGGGCAGCTCATGAGAACTTTGTATTGAAGATCAAGGGGGAGAAGATACCAACAAGCTACTTCCAAGAACCCGTAGTCCAAGGAGGAACTACTCACGATCCATCATGGGGTGAAGAAGAGTTGATGAAGATGGCCCCGGGGGCCAAGGCCCTCTCCGGCAGGGTGCCGGAGCAGGATCCTGGTGACCCCCGAAGCTAGGTTTCGATGGCGGCGGAGATCGGGATCGCTTTTGAAAAAGACGTCTGGATATCTCGGGTTTTTGCGTCATGGGAGATTTTATAGGCAAAGGGGGAGTCCGAGGCGGTGCCCAGGTCGCCCAGGCGGCCACCCCGCGCGGGTGGGCCCTGGACACACTGGGAGGGCGCCTGGGGGCCTCGGGCCACCTCCTGGCTCCGTCCTCCGGCTGGAGGACTCTTCCGATGTAGATATTTTTGGAATTTTTTGGGAATTTTCTGAGCAACTTCATTTTTGGACATTTTTCTGCATTGCAAAGACAAAACAGAAAAAAACTGGCACTGGGCTCTATATTAGTAGGTTAGTCCAATAAATGATTCAAAAGCATGGCAAAAAGATGTAGCAATGACACAAAAAGGGCATGGAACGAGCAAAAATTATAGATACGTTTGAGATGTATCACACTCCTCTGGTGAAAGGCAAGCCACAATACCCTTTGCACCTTTGCAAAGCCTTGACGTGTTTTAAAATGTGCTTTAATCTGCGATGAATAATGATTATGTTGATAGGCTTGTTGATGCTACATTGCCATGATATGCTTGACTATGATGCTATGTTTTGAATATGTCATAATCCTGATATGCTCATATGCTTGGACCACTTTGATGATGTTACATTGGTATGTTATGTTAATACCATGCCATGCTATGATCTTAATATGTCAATATGCTTTCATGATATGCCATGTTATGTTCATGGTAAACTTTGATCATGCTATCACTGTATCATGCTTAACTACAATCATGATATTGCCATGTTGCATGAAATGTCTGGATCATGTTTATATAACTAAGTCAATCAACTAAAATATGGTTTGAATCATGATGTGACTATGACTTTATCTTGTTCCACTTATATTGAAATGCCATTAATTTAACTACTCATGTTGCACCTGATGCTTGTGTTTGCTCTTGGAGATGTGATCCATGCCAAGTTGCTCAGGTGCCATCGAACTGAACTCATTTCGTGCAACCACATTTGCCTGTATGGGCAGGCCTTGGCTTGTGCTATCGTAGCCCTTTCATGGGAGCCACCAAAGAGGGGAGGTTACGCATTGCACGCTACCCCGACCAGGTAGGTGGTGGTAACCTTGAGATCCAGAGTTGATATGTTTACCCGGGAGTCCCCGATTGGGACAATGTTATGGACCGTGCGATGGTCAGGGCCATGCGATGGCAGGTGTCTTGACGACACAGGGATACCCAAAACATGCGATGTCAGTGGCACTGTAGGAAGGTTATGCGGTAGTCAAGTTTCGTTGGAGTAGTCCTAGTCCTTGGGAAAGGAGCTCCATGGTGTGGGTAAAATGCACAACCTCTGCAGAGTGTTACACAAATCTATTCGAATAGCCGAGTCCACGGTAATGGACACAGTTCATAGTAGGTCACACCATGATCAACATGAGTTCGGTTGCATGCGCACGGTAAGTTGATACGATGACTGGATTGGTTGGTTGATATTGGAGGACATCTAACCCGTTGAGCGATCGTGCAACGATCCAGGTATGTTGATGGTCATGCCATGACCGGTGCTTGAGTCTGTAAGGACTCTGAGGTAAGCCACATGACCAGGCGATGATCATGCGGGGTCCATGTGACCTTAAACGATGATTGATTGTGCATTAGTCTTAATGTTGATAAAATGCTGATAATATGTTGATGATATGCTTGATGTTTATCTGCTTGCATGATGTTGATGCTCACATGTTTAATTCACTAATATACTTTAGCCTGTTGCCATGTTATTGTTTTGCCTTGATGCATGGTTGTTGTGAGCTTGCAAGTACATTTGATGTACTGACCTGACGTGTCATGCCAGATTTGCTGGCAATGCTTTGGATGCGTAGGAAGACGTTCCCGGTGTTTGCGAGCTTGATGGTGTCCCAGCCAGTGTCCTTGTGGAGTGGAGTTCATCACCGTCGCCGTTGTTCCGCTGCCGAGTTATATTCCACTGCTAGAGAGTTAGTCTGCTGCTTGATGTAGATCCATGGCGAGCTTGAGGAGCAAGCTTGTGCTTCGTCTCGCTCTGCCAGCGTTGTAATAAACCCCCTTGTACCCGTACTATTTGTTAATAGAAAGTTGTTCAGTTCTATATCAAGAAGTGCCGTGTTCCGGAAGACTTGATCTCTGGGCTGGAGCACGGGGCGTTCCGGTCCTCTGAGCCGGGGTGCCACAACGCTTTGTATCAGAGAAGGACTGGCTGTAGGACCCGCTAGCCCGCGTGAACGTTAGAAGGACGTTAGATTGACGTTAGAGCTAGAGTATATAGTCTGCTTGTGGATGCGTTTGCTTGCTGCATTTGTTTGCTGCATATAGATGGTATTCTTTCGCTAACCCGCTTCTCTGCTGAGTGTAGATGGCAGCCGCTTGGAGGATCGGTGTGTGAGTACCGCGTCGAAGTATTCTTGGAGGCCAACCTTCCCCTTGGCAGGCATTTCTACCTCATCCGTGGTGGACACGCTGCTACCACCGATCGTGCTATCCAGCTCGCTGCGTTGTCCAGCCTCACGAGTCTTCGCCACCAGGAAAGCATGATGCAACAAGAACGTGCCTTCTGCCTCTACCCTACCTTGGCTACCACCCCTCAACGAACAAGGTTTCCTCGCCCTCCCGGGGAAGCCGACGCAGAGGTGATTAGTCTGTCTCACTACGTGATCGCCGCGTACACCCTCGTCTTCGAGCTAGCCCATGATGCAAGGCATGCAAGAAGAGCTCTTGCCACAGCTTCGGCTTCGGAAACTCCGCCGCCAGCCCCTTCAGTCTCTAGCGATCCGCCGATAGTTCGAATGCCTGAGTTTCACGTAGCTCGTGCTGCATAGGTAATAATAATGGTGCATGTTGCTTGTTGCATGTTGGATGCTAGCAGTAATGTATGATATATTTCTATGTAATACTGATGCACCCTCGATGTTATCGATCTCTGCTTTGTCTAACCTCTTCATCGACCCTTATTTGGTTCTTTGATGTTTAACAAGTGTGTTTTGCAGGTAGTGTGTGACTCTGACGAACCCTTGCTCGCTTTCTCTATGGCACCATGCCTGGTTCTGAGCTGATTCGTTTTCGGCCGTCCGGGGTGGATGCCTATCTTACATTTCTCTTTTCAACAGCCGACCCGTATTCTGAGCTGTTTTCTCAGCCGTCTCGAGTAGTTGTTGAGTTTCTTTTTGCAGTGGAGACCCTATGTTCTGAGCTGTTTTCTCGGTCGTCTTAGGGGACCTATGCATTCTTTTTGTCAACGTTGTCTCATGCTCTGAGCTGATTCTTGGTCGGCCGTCTTGAGCAGCGCTTGAGCTATTCCAGTAAACGTCCTAGATTTGAGTTGTAACGACCGTTCTGGTGGCTACTGGGTTATTTGCCGGTTTAATGCAAGGGATTCAGATGGTCATCGACTACCGCTAAAACTGTTAAAGTGATTCTTCTATCGATGGTTGTCGATCTTCGCTCCGATGGGTTTCTTCGTTGGTTTTCATTCAGTTCTTCGTTTGGTTCTTTGGTGTCACCTTATCCACCCCGATGGAAAGTTTCTCATAACTCTACATACCTCGAAGGCACGGTGACAGACCGTAGAGCATCATGAAGCTACCAAGTCAAGAAAGATTCACACAGAATGCATTGGGAATATTGAGATCCAGTGTGAGTTTTGCCTGGATAAACTTTTGAATCAAGTCAGCATCATTCCGGTAACCGTTATGTCCATGAATATTCCATCAGTGAAAGGCCACAATGAATTGGGAAATCAGTAAGTCAAAAGGGACTCATACCCGATTGAATTGAAAGTATGTGGCTCACGTATGGATGCTACCAAAGCCATCATTTGAATCAAGTCAGTATCAACTGCGATAGCCGCGAAGGTTTGAGCAAAGGAAAACACAAATGTTGACCCATGAACATATGCGTCCAAGGTAGGACATACACCAGCAACAATCTTATCCGATGCAAGATATTTCAGTATATTCTGGAAGACGGTTAGGATGAATCATGAAGCCCATATCCAGCAAAGAAATGATTGGAAGAATGTTTCCCTCTAACAAGCCAACAGTCAGCAAATTTGTCAGTTTAGTACACATGCTACCATAAGAAAATTTCAGACATAAGGAACCTCAGTCTCCCGTGACAAGATGTCGGGCACACCCGACATGTACAGTGTATCAGTCTTCCTCAGTACGCCATCCGGATATCTTCTTGGCCAAGATAATCAGTCTTTTACCACAAGTCATCGAGTGAAGCTTATGGTGCAAGACACCCAGTCGTGCCCAGTACGCCATGGATAGCTTCCAGCACAAGTCACCCAGCTGCCTACAGTAATCGGCCGCAGAAATTTCCAATACAAGGAACCGGTATCCCCTCAGCGCAAAGAGGCAAACTTCAGAGACAAGACAATCTATCCTCTTCAGTAAGCTATCAGGAAAGCTTCTGAAGCAAGGCAACCCAGTCTTCTTCAGCAAGCTATAAAGGAAGCTTCCCATGTACAACACCCGGCCTTCCCCAGCAAGCTACCCCGGCCAAGTTTCAAAGACAAGCTACCCAGTCTTCCTCGACACGTCATTATACCTGCTACGGTATTGTCAGAAAGCCAATTATTCAAAGGAAGTAAAGGCTTCAGCATCATCAGGACCCGCACATTTTATGGACACTTCTCCTCAAGGATGCAAGCTACCCCGGTGTGGATACCACCATGCTCGTAATCAAGAAAGAGTATACCCATGGAAAGCGATAAAGGACCACAACTCTTGGGAGACAAGCCAGCAAAAGAATTAGATATACACCTCAGCCTGGAAGAAAGACTGACAAAGTCATGAAGAAGCACCCTGAGGAAAGGAGGCAATGAAGCGTTGGATCTTGCCCCAATCATGAGGATCAACTCCTCAAGTCCGAAAAGGCCCCGAAGAAGTAGAATCTTGAGACCCCATTCATTGCCACCGAGATTATCATGATGAGACAAAGGACAAAAGGTGAAGGTAACCCGTCTGTCTCAGAGGAAGATGCCGACAGAATAACAAGCTGTTATGCAAGAGGTACAAAAGAAAGAATTTTGAAGAAGGTGAAGCCAGCACAAGAAGATGATTGACACAGTAGCAAGAACCATGGCTGACAGACGTGGCCTATGTCGAATCTCACTGCAATATATGCTACCAGAGTAAGCGTTGCACCTCACAGGCTGTCAAAAGTATGCAACCCTTACTAGCCCGACGAGTAAGGCAAAGGGATGAATTGCATGGACCTCAAGGACAAATTTGCCTTGATCAGTTGCAGCCATGTGGACCACCATGGACACACACCACTGAGAGGTCTCACTCTATGGGCAAAGGACCACGTACCCAGCCCGTCAGACCGAGCAGTTACCCAAGTTCGGAATTGTCCATCTTACCAAGATACCCCAGTCTGCTTCGCGGAAGATCACCTAACCAGCTCAACATTTTGACTTTAAAGACCGCTTCAGAGCACAACACGGTCTATCACCACCCGTGGATATGGCAACATGACAAATGAATCTCAGCATGAGGAAACGTTCAGAATTTTTGCCCCGGCCAAGATTCATACTCAAGATGGAAGGGCCGATGATGTGCGAGATGATGATAGTGATTTCTCGCCCTTCGTTGGTAAACCCCAAGTGGAAGGCGTGATGTAGCACAGCATCAAATTTCCCTCGGTGAAGATACCAAGGTTTGTCTCCAGTAGGACTCCGGAGATGATAAGTAGGTGTCAGCGGCGCAACTGACGCGGACTTGCACACAGACACAATAACTTTGTTCCCAACGAAGTTCAGAGAGGTTGTCAATCTCTCCGGTCTTGTTGTTCACAAAGGATCAAACACAAGGGATAATGATAGCAATTGAAAGTAAAAGCAGAAAAGTAAATGAGCGTGTAAACAGTGATGAGGATATGGACCGGGATACATGATGTTCACTAGTGATGTCTCTCTCCCGAAAGACGATAAAATTGCTATGCGAGGTAAACAAATTACAGAAAGGCAATTGACAGGATTATGAACGCACCGCAATGCTAACTATGCTACAAAAGAAAGGACGAGGCTCAAAAGCATGGGCAGTACGCCAAAATAAGTAGACCGAAATCCAACTGCATCTACTACTAATCATCCACCTTGAGATATCTATCCAGAACATCTCGCTGGTATTAAGTTGCGAGCCCCAAACAAAGTGTAAACCCAAAGCAACAGACAACTGCATTAAAAAGAACTTTGCGTAAAGTAAACAATCCTTGTAACCGCGGTTACAAGGACCGTTGTTTTCCCCCTTGTGGCAACATCACATCCCCTAGACTCATGTTTCTGTCAATCAAGCGTGTCATCGGGGGGCATGAACCCACAATCGAGCAAAACGTTCCCTCTTGGACTCACTACCTACTACTTGGCCAAAGCAATAAACAGCAACGGAGAACATGCAAGAATTACTTAGGAACAAAAATATAAGAGATAAGAACCAAATATATTACTCAATCACAATCTGAACATAATCTCATAATCCATCAGATCCTATCAAACTCAACATAGCAATAGTAGAAATAGTACAAAAGTGCCTCGATCATGTAGGGCAGCTCACGAGGTCTAAACCATGAAGAACAAAGAGGGGAGGAGAACATCACATAGCTACTGATCACGGACCCATGGTCCAAGGAAAACTACTCACAAGACATCCGGGGAGCATCCATGGTGGAGAGGAGACTCCCAGAGGTCAATCCTCCCTCCGGCAGGGTGCCGGGAAGAGGTCTTCTGGTGCTCCCGATCTCGGAAGCGCGGCGGCGGCGGAACAGAGGCGAGTTTGCGAAATAGGGTTCTCTTTCTGGAGTTTCCCCGTGACGGAGAATAAATAGGAGAAGGGGGGCAGCTAGAGGTGGACCAGGGGCCCCAGGTGCCCCCTGGCGCGGCCAGGGGTGGGGCCGCGCCGGCTGGCCGCCTGGGCCCCCCTGGCTCCCCTCTGGCCCCTCCCGGGCTCTTCGCGAAGCTTCCTGTACGCTGATTTTTCCCGGAATTTTTCTGGCACTTTTTATATGGGGAAAAACCGAAATAGAAAAACACAGAAAACAGGAACTGGCACTGGGGTGCACTGAGTTAATAGGTTAGTCCAAATATGATCAAAAGTATATGAAAGTGTATCTAGATCATAGCAATATCACACAAAACATGCATGGAGCAAGCAAAAATTATAGATACGTTTTGGACGTATCAACATCCCCAAGCTTAATTCCTGCTCGTCCTCGAGTAGGTAAATGATAACAACATAATTTCTGTGGTGACATGCTAGCAACCATAAATAACTTTGAAAAGTAAAGCAATCAAGGTTAGAGATTCAATTCAAGTCATAACATGCAAGAGTCTATATTAGCATTGAAACAAGTAACAAAAGAACATTAGGTGCAAGAGCTCTCGCTGTCCGTGACTCGAATGTCTCCAAATGGTGTTTGCGTGCAAGAAGGGGATAGGGAATACGAGAAAAAGTATTTTTGTGTTGAGAACTCAATCTACTAAAGTTTCACACTCGGTCTTCTTTGGAATCTTATGTTGACTCGTCCCCAGACCACTAGCCAGGTACAAGTCAATTTGATCCACTCCTTTTCGATATTTTGAGCACTCATGCAATGGATGAGCGTAAGCACGAGAGTTGACACTTAGGATGGCAAAGGGAGAAATATAGTGGAGGAGGAAGACAAAAAGGATAAGAAAGGCTCACATCAATGAGGACAATCATAGGCAAGAGATGCCAAATGATAGATATGATGTGAGGAGTAGGGATTGCCATGCAACGGATGCACATACGAGCTAAGAAGCTCTCCAATGGAACTAGTGGGGGTGCATCTAACTTGCTCGCTCATGAAGACCTAGAGCTCGTTTGAGGAGGCTCATCGTTGGAATATGCAAGCCAAGTTCTATAGTGTGAAGGTCCCCACATAGCTATATGCATAATGATCATCTCTATGGAGTACAAGGATATAGAGGGAGTACTAGTGTGGATCTCTCAAAAGGATAGTAGTGTTGCCCCTTTCTCTCTTTTTATTTCTTTTTCTATTTTTTTGTATTTTTTGTGGCCTCAATGGATCTTTCTATTTAACTCTCATTTGTCCTCTTTTGGATCTTTTAATGTGTCCACTTTGGGATCTTTTCCTCACTTAAGGGCAACACTCTATTTTACAAGAAGGTAAAGGAGATCTTTCACACTTTACAAGGTACTCAAAATAATAAAGAAGATGTAACTATCATGATGTATGCAATGTATTTCGCTGCCAGTGTAGCAGGAACATGTATGACATGAAGATCAAGTCATGAAGAGGTGGATGTTGCATGGCAATATAACTCGGAAAGGCTATGGAAATGCCTTGATAGGTAGGTATGGTGGCTGTTTTGAGGAAAGATATAAGGAGGCTTATGATGACAGAGCGTATCATGCCAAGGGTTTGGATGTACCGGCGAAGGTGGACACCAACTCTCGGAGTGAGAAGAAGGCAATGCACGGTACGGGAGAGGCTAGCAAAATATGGGAAGGTGGAAGTGTCAACTTTCAATACTTACATTAGTCCGAAGAACTCATGCACTTATTATTGGTAACTCTCAATCTAATAAGGAGGTTCTCAAAGAGACAAGTACCCCGAGGAGGAGTGTATGGTGGTTTTCTTATCCTTGCGCATCCTCGACTCATGGTACGTGAGTGTACTCTAGTATTCGATCCCTCCAAAGATTAGTGATCCATCTAGTAGCTAGAGTTCTCAACTAGTTTTGTAGGTTTTGAAAATAAACACGGATTGCCCAAAATACGACACATATCACTAATAGGCTAGAGCTCTTGACACCAAAAGTTCAAACATTACTCACATCAATACCTCAAAACTATTGCAAGCTACTACTAGAATTAAATAGCAACCTCAATTACCTACTTTCAAGACAAGACACAACTCAGTGCAACAACCAACTCTCTTTAACAAGATAAACATGAAAACTAAAAAGATTTCCAGAACCAAACTAAATAAAAGCCAAGGCTCTTGCTAAAGACAAACTAAGACTAAAACTAAACATGGCAGTAGCTATGAAAAGATAAAGAACACACAACAGCAAAAAGATAAGCAGGAAAAATCCTATGATGTGTTCTAAATTTTGAAAGTGGAGCGTGTTCCTCTCCCACACAAAGTAAGAAGGTATCTAACTTGTTATGAACAGCAAGCAAAGCTAAATAAAAATAAAACCTAAGAGCGAGACGCTCCAAGCATAGCACATAACGCATGAAGTGATAAAAATATAGTGAGACGAAGGACGAACTGATGATTGTTGATGGAGAAGGGGATGCACGGGGGCATCCCCAAGCTTAGACGCTTGAGTCTCCTTGAATATTTATTGGGGATGCATGGGGGCATCCCCAAGCTTGAGCGCTTGACACTCCTGGATCTTCTTTCATCATCTTCCATCGCACACTTGAAAACTCCCTTCATACATAACTCATCATAAGCTGATTAGAGAGGTTAGTACCCTTAATAAATAATTTTTCCCCACTGGATATAAAGATATTATTGAAGAGATACTGTTTCTCAAGAGTGCCAAAAAGTTTTTTCTAAGAAAAAGCAAGCTTAAGGTTTGCAAAAGTTAGGAGAGACAAAACGTGGCAGAATCTGTGAAAAACATAACAGAAGATAGTAAATTTTTTTTAGGGGCACTTCTGCAACTCAAATAAAAAAACTCAGAACATACGGAAGTTTCGTAATTGTATAGAGCATACTGTGTAAAAATTTCAGCTCAAAAATATTAACTGGGATTTTTCTGGAATATTTCTGGTCACGAGGACAGAATCTGTTTTCTGGACAGCATGTCACAACTTTTACTTCCCTTGCCGTAAGAGGCTATAACTTGGCACAAAGTTGAAAAATAAAGATACAATGATGTTGCTACAGTAGTAACAATCATCAAGACACAACAAAAGCAAAAAGAACAACCTAAATTCGTTATGGTCTGCCTCCCGGAAGCGCTTTCTTTTATGCCTTTAAGCTAGGCATGATGCAAAAGAAGGATCAAGTTGTATCAATCGAATCATTATCAAGATCATCAAAAAGCTCTTCAATTGTACAACTAGTCTTAAGAGGTCTTTCAAATAAAGTCCTAATGAAGATACTTCTAGGGAGAAAACCAAAAGGCGGAAAATCAATGGAAGATTCATTTATAAAATTATCAAAGAGAGGTATTTCTTCCAAAGTTTTCACGGTTTCAACATCTTTGGCAATAGGTGGTTTATTTTTAGGTCGGGGAAACTTAGGGACATAGTTGAACTTAGGTTCCCTTCTTGCCGAAGTCTCTACCTTTTTTGGTTCGATTGAGGAGAAAGTAGTTCCTAGAGTATTAATGATTTCCTCAATCTTATCTATCCTAGAAAGATCCGTATCACGGGATTTGATGGCATCCAAAGTTTTAATAATTATAAGCATGGATCTATCAAGCCTATTCAAATTCCCTTGAATCTTGCGATCCAACTCATTTATCCTAGTTATACTTGGTATTTCTAACTCTATCTTTTCAAGTTTCTTCATAATGTGAGATAGAGTTATATCTTGTATGCTAGCAATAGGGAGTTTTCCAACAAGATTTTCAATAACATTAAGAGACCCCCAAGTCGGGGCTTCTAGAAAATTCCCATTGATAGCAGTATCTAATATGAACCTATTCCAAGGAGTAATCCCGACATAAAAATTTCTAAGCAGGATAGTAGTGGATTGCTTCTTGGTGGCTCTTTTTTGAGAATCGTTAATTCTATACCAAGCATCTTTTAAGCTTTCTCCACCTTTTTGTTTAAAGGTGAGAACCTCTGTCTCAACAAAGGAAAAAGGGCCAGACATAATGACAACTAGCAAGATAAATAAATTTTTTGTAATTTTTGATAAAAGACACAAAGATAAAATCTGAAAGGTAAACTAACAAGACTAAAAAACAAATGTAAAGGGTAGTGTGCAACTCCCCTATCTTAGCACTCGGAGTCCCCGGCAACGGCGCCAGAAATTTGGCTTCATGTGCGAGATGATGATAGTGATTTCACGCCCTTCGTTGGTAAACCCCAAGTGGAAGGCGTGATGTAGCACAACAACAAATTTCCCTCGGTGAAGATACCAAGGTTTGTCTCCAGTAGGACTCCGGAGATGATAAGTAGGTGTCAGCAGCGCAACTGACGCAGACCTGCACACAGACACAATAACTTTGTTCCCAACGAAGTTCAGAGAGGTTGTCAATCTCTCCGGTCTTGTTGTTCACAAAGGATCAAACACAAGGGATAATGATAGCAATTGAAAGTAAAAGAAGAAAAGAAAATGAGCGTGTAAACAGTGATGAGGATATGGACCGGGATACGTGATGTTCACTAGTGATGTCTCTCTCCCAAAAGACGATAAAATTGCTATGCGAGGTAAACAAATTACAGAAAGGAAATTGACAGGATTATGAACGCACCGCAATGCTAACTATGCTACAAAAGAAAGTACGTGGCTCAAAAGCATGGGCAGTACGCCAAAATAAGTAGACCGAAATCCAACTGCATCTACTACTAATCATCCACCTTGAGATATCTATCCAGAACATCTCGCTGGTATTAAGTTGCGAGCCCCACCCAAAGTGTAAACCCAAAGCAACAGACAACTGCATTAAAAAGAACTTTGCGTAAAGTAAACAATCCTTGTAACCGCGGTTACAAGCACCGTTGTTTTACCCCTTGAGGCAAAAACACATCCCCTAGACTCATGTTTCTGTCACTCAAGCGTGTCATCGGGGGGCATGAACCCACAATCGAGCAAAACGTTCCCTCTTGGAGTCACTACCTACTACTTGGCCAAAGCAATATACAGCAACGGAGAACATGCAAGAATTACTTAGGAACAAAATATAAAAGATAAGAACCAAATATATTACTCAATCACAATCTGAACATAATCTCATAATCCATCAGATCCTATCAAACTCAACATAGCAATAGCAGAAATATTACAAAAGTTCCTCGATCATGTAGGGCAGCTCACGAGGTCTAAACCATGAAGAACAAAGAGGGGAGGAGAACATCACATAGCTACTGATCACGGACCCATGGTCCAAGGAAAACTACTCACAAGACATTCGGGGAGCATCCATGGTGGAGAGGTGACTCCCGGAGGTCAATCCTCCCTCCGGCAGGGTTCCGGGAAGAGGTCTTCTGGTGCTCCCGATCTCAGAAGCGCGGCGGCGGCGGAACAGAGGCGAGTTTGCGAAATAGGGTTCTCTTTCTGGAGTTTCTCCGTGATGGAGAATAAATAGGCGAAGGGGGGCAGCCAGAGGTGGACCAGGGGCCCAAGGCGCCCCCCTGGCGCGGCCAGGGGTGGGGTATTGTCAGCATTTAGCCCACGACAAGAATATACGTTATCATACAAGTCAGCAAACATGAGGATGAAATCAGTAGGAAAGGATCTGATATGGCCAGGAAGAACGTTCAACCAGATATTGTCAGCATTTAGCCCACGACAAGAAAATACGTTATCATACAAGTCAGCAAACATGAGGATGAAATCAACAGGAAAGGATCTGATATGGCCAGGAAGAACGTTCAGCCAGATATATGGATTGGGTGAAGCAAGCCCCCTGAGCCAAATATATTGGATGCTATTAAGGGAACGATATGCAGAAAAAGGAAAACCGAGAAGCAATGAGTTTCCAAAGGACGGTAAGTTTGCAATGGTTCCCTGAGCAACCAAATCTCGAGGACGTGATTTTTCTAAGGGGGGTAGGTTTGTGACATCCCTGATTTTGGAACTTTCTTTTTCCAAAAACTTTTCTGATTTATTTTTGGATTTGCCATTTGATTTGGTTTTGAGCACCTCGTTGGACTTGGAACTTGAGCATATTTTCTTTCCATGCTCAAGTATCCCTTGTTTCCAAGCTTTCCCCATGTCATTCCATGGATCCATCCCATCCAAGCCACCATTTTATTCGAACCATATATTCCTTTTCCAATAAAAGGGATATTCCTATTATTTGAGGTTTGTGAAGCAACCCATATTTATATTTCTCCATAAATACCCAAATAATTCCCACATTCTCTTGATGCCATATCTCGCCAAATTATCCAGAAACATTGCATGGCCCAAGTGGATTTTGCCTTAAGAAAAATTCATTTGTCTGTGGGGGCAGATTGGAGCTTTGTGAAGGGAGTGCAATTTCTCTTGATCCATTGCTGGTGAAACTTTTTGTGCGATCTCATATGATCATATCATTGGCCTACACCAAATTCCACCACCATTTTCCTAGACAAACTCCCACAATAAATTCCCAAAGCTTGGATGCAGCAAGGGGGCATTGTGAAGCAAGTGCATGACAGATGATTCAATTTGCCTTGAAACTTTTTGTGCCTATTCCCACACCCAAATGACTCCACAAAATCAAGTTTGAACCAAATCCAACTACCCAAGTGAGTGCATCATCAAGTGTAAGATTCTAGTCAGGACGACACCTTGTGAAACAAGTGCTAGCTAGGCTTGTCCAATGGCCATGAAATTTCACACACATGTGCACACCACCAAATAACCTCACTCCATAAATTTTCAGCCAATTCCGTTAGTCCTATGAGATGCTAGCTTCAACTTTCCATTCTGTCCTATTTGGACATTTGCAAAGGAAGTACTAGCTACATTGCTCCATTTGAGGTGAAACTTGGTACATCTACTCACCCTGGTGTATGATTAAGCTCAGCCAAAAATCATGCATAGGGGAGCTAACGAGGGGGTGACCCCATGACTCCTCTACATGAGGGTACCTGGTGCGTGTCAAGATTGGCGGACAACTAGAAGACTCGCAAACCGACGTGAAGCCCGAGACTTGAGGCACAAGAAAAGGACTCCTACTTGTAGTCGACTAGGACTCATGTAAATCCCTACCTGGCTATATATATAAAGCGAGGCATGGGCACCTCTATAGAGATCAAGACACAACTCAATCCGCCCACGCATAGAACTAGAAAAATCTCCCTCCACCAAATCCCTCGCGGCACCTCTGTACATCATCATCAATATAAGATCAGACAAGCAGCATGTAGGGTTCTCCCTCCGGGGGCCTGAAGCTGGGTAAATCATGCCTCCATGTTTCGCTTGTCACCTCCGAATCCTATCAACGCGCAGGCCACGTCGCTCTCTTTCCTCCTACATGAAACCTAGGGTGCTTAACCCTAGGATTTGCCGAGGCCGATCCTCGTCAATTGGCGCCGTCTGTGGGAAAGACATGCGCGTTGGAATCACGGATCGGCGGCTCCAATCTACATCGACAATCGACGATCCGTCGACTTCGGAAGGACCCGATTCAAGTTGGGTTCATTGCAATCTCGGCTTCTTCAACAATGACATCAAGATCTACGTCAAGCTCACGGAGAAAACAAGAAAATTTTCGAGCGCGTCACTCGAAGATCGACATCAACAAAAGCGCTCACGCGCAGCCTACATGACAGAAAAACGTCTGTGTTATGGGCACTGGCGACGGCGACTCGGAGCTCATCACGACGATCCCTTCGGTGGAAATATGTAGAATCCAATTTCCGAAAATCTGTGAAAATTTCATCAAATTCCAACGGCGGGATCTCCCTCGGTGACTCGCGCATTGAAGCACTCTCAGAATCTGACGGAACTCCGCGCCACTCCAGAAAACAAATTCCTGACATTAGCTCGGATATCAACTTGAAGATCCCTCCGGTGAAAGCATGCGGGTTTCAATCCCCCATCAGCACAAAAACAATTCAGACAATTCCAACGGTTACATCTCCGTTAGCGGCACTCACACTGCAACGCGTTTTTGGGTCTACGCGAGATCGCGAATTTCCAATCGCGAAATCGGGTTCAATCTTGACCCACAAGGCTTCTACTCCAACTCGACATGCCATGGATGACTCGCCAAGGTTTCTACATTTACTCGCGCCGCTACAACGACATCACACGACGAGAAATTGAAGGATCCCGCCCGGCACGTCAAGTCCCTCTCGGTCACTCGCTGCACCGTCGACTCCAACCACACAAATCATCCTGCGCTGAGCTCCTTTGTATGGGCTCTCCCGTACCGAGCTCCATCGCGCAGGAATCACCGCGTCGAGTCCTCTCGTCACTCGCCGGATAACTTCATCACGACGACTTTGTTGCACAACTCTGCTGCCTCAACACTCGGGGGTCTCGCGGACTCGGGGTCGGAACATCGCAGTCGCCATCGCATCGACTCCGTCCGCTACATCGACCACGGCCGCGGCATCGACTCCGTCCTCTACCTTGACTCCAGAGCGACATAGACTATGGCTGAGGCGTCGACTTCGTCCTCTATACCAACTACGTGAGAGACGTCGACTCCGTCCTCTACACCAACTACGAGCGAGGCATCGACTCCGTCCTCTACATCAACCACGGGCGAGGCATAGACTATGCCCTCTACATCGACTACGGCCTCGACATCAACTCCGGCCGCGACATCGACTCACGCCGCTACAACAACATCACCCAATGAAACAATCTACAGATCCCGCATGGAGCGGACGAATCACAACGCGCACTTGATGCCCGGGGACTGGCATTTTTTCAACATCAACAACGACATCAACTTCATCGGCTCCAGTGCGGATACATACCGCGAAACTTCGTCATGTTGACTCTGCCCGGTGCGCCGAGTCCTTCTCGGTCATTCGCCGCACCGTCGACAATAATCACACAAATTCTCCTGCGTCCAGCTCCTTTGCATGGGTTCACCCGTACCGAGCTCCATCGCGCAGGGGGCTCACACTTCAACGACAAAAAATCAAGACTGCATCTGATTTGCGGACGCACCTGCGCCGAGTTCCTTCGTGAGGGTTTCCCCCGTGCCGAGCTCCATCGCGTAGGCGCCACCACACCGCTCGCTCTCCTACCGGCCAATCTACATCAACACACATTAACTCCGCCCAACGCGTCGAGTCCTCTCATCACTCGCCGGTCAACTTCTTCACGACGACTTCGCTGCGTAACCCCGCCGCCTTAACAGTTGGGGGCTCGCAGACTCGGGGGCTGAACATTGCAGCCGCCATCACATCGACTCCGTCCTCTACATCGACTCCGGCTGCGGCATCGACTCTATCCATGGCGTCGACTCCGTCCACTACATCGACTATGGTCGCAGCATCGACTCTGTCCGCTGCACCGACTACACTCGCACGACACCTATGAAGGATCACAAATCGCTAAGTCCCTCTACTACGAGTTGAAAATTTATGTTTCTCATATTCTTAACTTGCACGGGTCGCACTCGCCACCCATGAGATGTCTTACATCTGCTTGCAGCAAAGCGTTTCGCCGGCCCCACGAGACACCTAAAAGACTCGGGGGCTGCAAACACACCGGTTTTGCAGGAAACTAAAGAACAAGTCAACAAATCTTCATCAACTGTTCCTCAGCCACAGGCCGCAACTTTTTTAAGACGACTCCGCCCAGCGTGTTGAGTCCTCTCCGACCACACCCCATGCACCCAACACTCGGGGCTGCATCGTACAAGACAAGTTGTCGACATCGGGGTTAGCTTCAGAACAACTCGAGCCTATGCCCGACTCTACAAGTCGCACATAGCCTCGGGGGCTACTCCCATCGGGAGCGCTGCCGCGCACCCGACGAATTCCATCACGCGGGTCAAACAAGAGGACGGGGTTAGCTTCAGAACAACTTGAGCCTATGTCCGACTCTACAAGTCGCACATTGCCTCGGGGGCTACTCCCATCGGGAGCGCTGCCGAGCACCCGACGAACTTCATCACGCCGACCAAACAAGAAGACGGGGTTATCTTAACAAAACAACTCAAGCCTATGACCGACTCTATGACTCGAACATAGCCTCGGGGGCTACTCCCATCGGGAGCGTTGACGCGCACCCGACGAAGCACTGCTCACTCATACTACGAAAAGAAGAACTCGATGCATTTTCGAGGGGACAATACCTCGGTGTTTTTCCATCAGCAACAACTTGGCGACCACTTCATCAGCACTTGACACATCGGTGACTCGAGCAGAGGCAGATCAAGAAACCTGAAGCACTCTCGAAAAATTCGAGTGCTCAATCTCGGAGTTTCAAGCAACATCACTCTCAGAAGATTCGAGTGTTCACTCTCAAGCAAAAGCACTCTCGGAGTCTCAAGAAAAAGCACTCGCGGAGTCTCAAGAAAAAGCACTCTCGGAGTCTCAAGAAAAAGCACTCTTGGTGTCTCAAGAAAAAGCACTCGCGGAGTCTCAAGAAAAAGCACTCTCGGAGTCTCAAGAAAAAGCACTCGCGGAGTCTCAAGAAAAAGAACTCTCAGAGTCTCAAGAAAAAGCACTCTCGGAGTCTCAAGAAAAAGCACTCGTGGAGTCTCAAGAAAAAGCACTCGCGGAGTCTCAAGAAAAAGCACTCTCGGAGTCTCAAGAAAAAGCACTCTCGGAGTCTCAAGAAAAAGCACTCGTGGAGTCTCAAGAAAAAGCACTCTCGGAGTCTCAAAAAAAAGCACTCGTGGAGTCTCAAGAAAAAGCACTCTCGGAGTCTCAAGAAAAAGCACTCTCGGAGTCTCAATCAAAAGCACTCTCGGAGTCTCAAGCAACATCATTCTCAGAAGATTCGAGTGCTCACTCTCAAGAAAAAGCACTATCGGAGTCTCAAGCAGTAGCACTCTCGGAAGATTCGAGTGATCACTCTGAAGAAAAAGCACTCTCGGAAGATTCGAGTGATCACTCTCAAGCAAAAGCACTCTCGGAAGATTCGAGTGATCACTCTTAAGCAAAAGCACTCTCGGAAGATTCGAGTGATCACTCTCAAGAAAAAGCACTCTCGAAAGATTCGAGTGATCACTCTCAAACAAAAGCACTCTCGGAATATTTGAGTGATCACTCTCAAACAACACGAAAGCACTCTCTGAAAAGTTGAGTGCGCACTGATGGAGTATCAAGCAACCTGAAGCACTCTCGGAAGGTTTGAGTGCTTACTCGCCCATATTGAAAAGTGTACGAGTGAATACTCGCACAATGATACAAGGCATAAAGAACGAGCAAAAGGACCCCCGCCTGAGCACACAGACGCTCCGCGGGTGCTCACACTATTAGTCCACTCGATGGTTTTCCGAGTGGGTGCATCCCATATCAATCTCCCCTCCAAACAAGAACAAATTCATCAACAGAGTTTCGGGTGCCCCCTCACCCAAATGACAAAGTGCTTGAGTGGTTACTTGCACCAACAAGAGAAAATGCATCTCCAGAGTTCGGGTGCCCCCTCACCCAGCAGAAGATGATGACGCGCTCGAGTGGCTACTCGCACTAACCAGCAAGATCTAAAAACCTGAGAGTTCGGGTGCTCACTCACCCAGAAGACGGAGATGTGCTTGAGTGACCACTCGCACCAACAGAGTTTCTGGTGCTCCCTCACCCAGAAGGCAAAATGTACTCGAGTGACTACTCGCGCTAGCAGAAACGACGCATCTACAGAGTTCGAGTGCTCCCTCAACTCGAAGACGGCAAAACTCTCAAGTGGCCACTCGTAAGGCTCAATTAAATACTCAATAACACAAACTACTCACACACTCGACGACTTTCCGAGTGGGTGCTTTTCTTACCTGATTCCTCGCCTGAGCACGCAAAAGCTCCGTGGGTGACTACTAACAACTCACTTGATCGTTTATTCCAAGTGGGTGCATCGCTAACCAGGCTCCGTGCCTCTACAAAAAACAACTATACCTGGGCTACGACACACTGTACCCAGATGCCATGCAAGCTTAGCGTGTAGGTAAGACCCCGCTGCGCATAATGGCCGGGGCCGGGACTTGCCACAGAGCGACTTCACTCCCGATCTTTTCCATGCGCTTGCATGATAGAAAGAGCCGAGCGGAAGCGCTCAGGCTATTTGCTCAGACTGACAGCAATTGACCCTATAAGACCTGTAGCGGCATGACCTTGCTAGACACCGGTCGTTCCAAGTTCATGTCGAGGGACATGGGCTTGATTGGGCTACTGCGGTATTTGCCACTAGCTCAATTCACCAAGGCTCGACCAGTCGAGTCCTTGGGCCCTTTCAGCTTAGCAATCCCTCCAAACAGGTATTATCATGGCTCAAAGCTGCCAGCGACCCGCAGCTGTGCTGCGCATACGATGATAAAACAATAAATGAATTCGAGTCCCTGCGCGACTCTGCGAGTCCCCCAGACACTCATACTCCAATCGGGAGCATACTCATGGAAACTTCGACTGCTCATCAGCATATTATGTATGGATCCTCAACAGAAGATTCCGAAAGGATCAACTGCTCACTCGACAAAGCGACACGCACCACAACGGCTACTGCAGATTTGAGTCCCTGCGCGACTCTTCAAGTCCCCCAGGCACTCGGGGGCTACTGACGAGGGGGTGACCCCACGACTCCTCTACGTGAGGGTACCTGGTGCGTGTCAAGACTGGAGGCCCACTAGAAGACTCTCAAACCGACGTGAATCCCAAGACTTGAGTCGCAAGACAAGGACTCCTACTTGTAGTCGACTAGGACTCATGTAAACCCCTACCTGGTGTTGACACCAGTTTTTGCACGACAATATTCATATACAAGATGGCCTCAAATGAAAAAGTGTTCTACATGAACAAGTTTGGTATCGTCGATATGAACATATTTGTAGTTAGAGCCGTCATCACCCGATTCCATCTTGGAGGCCTAAACTATGTTGAAAGCGATAAGATCCTAGCATACAAAGTACTATTCTGCCAATTAGACTTTCAAAACATCATCAAATGGAAAAATGTTCTACATGATGCGGCTTGGTCTCATCGAACCGGTCGATTTTGGTTTTTGAATCATCTCAACCTGAGTTCGTATGAAAAAGTTACAGCCCTCGGAGTACAGCCCTGTTATAAGCCATAAAGTGGCGCGACCCACCAGACACTTGTATAACTGATGTCTGGTGGGTAGCGCCAGTTCTGGAATTTTTTTCGTGAGGATTCCGACCTCGAATATGGACTCGAATAAAAAAACGTTCAACATGAAAATTCTTGGAAATTTCGAGGGCTACAACTTTGATGTTTTGAGTTTTTTCACCCGAGGTCGTTTATAGCCCCCAAAACTTCCTAAAACCGAACTGTTGTCCCAGGCCCACCTATAATCCGAGTTCGGTTAAAGTTTGGAAATATTTGGACGGGATTTGGAGTCCTTTTCTTGTACGGAAAGTCCAGCCTCCTCATATATATATGAGGTGAAGGCCGATTGAAAAACAACACAATCAATCGCAACCCAAACGCAAACCCTACTTTCGTCTACTTTTTCATATCTCATCTACGTGTTCTTTCTCTCGTTCTTCATTGTTCTTCAGGTTTGGAGACATCGATCTACGGAGATCCTTGGGAGTTTAGGACGACTCGGAGCAGCCCATAGCCGCCGAGCTCCCCGACGGGGTCCCTCCCGGAAGTTTGGGGTTTCGGGTGTCTCAAAAGCATCCGACAGCTGTCTTGCGTATCGCGATGCTGCTCGGATCTCCTTCGACGTGAGCTGCGGTGCATCACCCCCGGCGTCGAGGGTACACGTGACGAGTTCGTGTGTCAACACACTTCTTGGCGGCTCCGCTGGGGACAAGTTTCAAGAAATCATCATCAACCATGTCCAAGTCAGAGATCAACACCGATAACATCATTAAGCCTAGCCTTGATGATCTATCGGATGAACACCGCCGAATATATGAAGAGTTCAAGAATCAGAGCAACGAGGCTCATGAGGCGCTCAAGAAGCAGCGCGAGGAGGAGATTTGCAAGATTTCCTCGGAAACTTCAGCAAGGGACACCAAGGCCACGCTACTCCAATTGGAGAAATCAAGATCCCTCCTCTTCTTGTTGAGCCGACTAAACCCAACGTAAGTTCTACTTTTTCTCAAGAGCAATGGGCAGAAATTGAGAGCCGTATTACTGCTAGTAATGATCTAATCTATCAAGCTTTCTTGGAAAATACTAGGGCTTAGAAAAATATTGCTCAATCATCTAATGCTAATGTTGGTAGTATGCTTGCTAGTATGGGAAACCCTAGTTCAACTTTGCCTCTATCATCGGCACCACCATTGCCGATGAGTTACTCTCCCGATTATAGTAATCAAATTGTGCCTACACCAAGTAATCCTATCATACCTAGTTCGGTAACTATGCCGAACCAAGCTGTACCAGTAGGTTCAAACATTGTTCATACGCAGCCGAGCTACAACTCGGTTTACGTGGGCACGGATACTACTCGGTTGCTTCTGAGTTACAATTCGGCGTACCCAACTCGGTCACAGCCGAGTTACAACTCGAGATACATGCCACTTCCAGCGCCCGCGACCAGCAATCCTATCCCTCCGATGCCACTGCCACAAGCTGCATCGTCTACTACAGACGATGCCTTAGCTAACCTTAGGGAGGAGACGACTAAAATTCTCCGTGATAACTTTGGTGTCGAGTTGCCTAGGAATCGGATTTACCAAAAACCGTATCCTGAATACTTTGATGCAATCCAGTGCCCTCCAGGTTATAAGATACCAGAATTTACTAAGTTTGATGGAGAGGGCAAGAAAACTACATAGGAGCACATAAGTCAGTACTTGGCGCAACTTGGTGAGGCTGGCCGCATTAATGAATTGAAAGTGCGTTTGTTTCCTTTGTCATTAACTGGTACTGCATTTTCATGGTTTTCTTCTTTGCCGCATGGTTCTATTAGCTTGTGGTCACAATTAGAACAGAAATTTCATGATCACTTTTATAGCGGCGATAATGAGCTTAAGTTGTCACACCTTACATCGGTTAAGCAAAAAAATGATGAATCAGTTTCTGACTATGTCAAGAGATTCCGAGATACTAAGAACCGGTGCTATAGTTTGGTGATAACAGAAAGAGACTTGGCTGATCTTGTGCTTAATGGTTTAAAGACTAACATTAAGGAAAAACTAGAAGGCCATGAATTCCTAACCATCAACCAAGTTTTGAAGAGAGCTTTGGCTCAAGAGAGCCGGGGCAAAGAGCTCAAGGATGTGCATAGGTATAAGGTTGATCGTCCTAAGGTGAACGTGGTTGAATATACTAGTGATAACTCGAACGATGAGGCCGATGTCTATGCTGCTGAGTTCGTTTGGCCCTCAAAGACCAAGCCTTTTACTTGTCTTGATCTAAAGCCGATTCATAAGAATCGGGAGGAAGAGATGAAATGCACTTTTAATGTTGCTAAATGTGATATAATTTTTGATGATTTACTGCAAGCTAAGATTATCAAGATGTCTCATACTTTACCGCCGTTTGAAGAGCTAAAAAGGTGTGCTTATTGCAAATATCATAACTCTTTCTCTCATGCTACTAACAATTGCAATGTTTTCCGACGACAGATCCAATCGACCATTAATGACGAACGATTGAGTTTTTCTGAGATGCAAGTTGATAAGCAGCCCTTCCCAATGAATACCATGGACTTGGAAGGGAAGAAGATGTTAATTCGGCCAGACATAGCCGAATCAGCCAACAAGGCTAATGTTGATATTGGTGAATCCAGGAAAGACAATGATGGCAGCAAGAGCCCGGGAAGGAAAGTGGTGATGGACAAGCAACTCGGAGGTGGAGAGACAATCAAGACCACTATTCGGAATGTTGTTGCTCCGAGTGGTATACAGAAATCAAATGCCGAGTTAGATGCAGATCGGAAGAGAAGAGCATCCGAGTTAGCTGCAGCTCGGCAGGGCAAGAAACACATGGAAGGAGAAGGTTTCGAGTCACACGCTACTCGACCAAGCAGGAATTCCGAGTTACGTGTTACTCGGACAGGAGGAAATTCTAAGTTACTCGGGGGGCAATCATCGGCTAATGATCGCATTAGATTTGTCAAGCCCAAGAGTCCAGAGGTCGGCAAGTGGAAGAAGAATGAAGCTAAGCCACAACACAAGAAAATCAAGCCTACTTTTGACATGTTGCTTTCCAAGTATGCAAACCAAGCAGCCGGTTCTAGCTCAAACCGGTCATCATCGACGTTGAAGCACTCAAGATCACCGCGCAAACAGGAATACCAACGTCACACAAGGCCATATGGGGCATGGATGTCGGCGCCGTGGATGATGTCTCCCCCTTATGCGCCATACTACTCAGGTGGTTTCGACGAGAGATGGGAGCAGCCCCCAATGGTTCCCTATGCTTTTCATCCAGGGTGGGCAGCACCAAGGAGGTCCGTATATGATAGGCTCTCTTATCCCAAACAAGGCCGTTTGAACAGTGGTGCAAGCCGTCCAATGCAAGGTTACTCGGAAAGGACCAACAAAAATGTGTGGCGTGCTAAGTCGCCAAGTGCTGAAAAATCCGAGTATGCCGAGAGAAAAGAGGGATATGTTAGTGCCAAGACTGTCATTATGGACACCGAGGTGTTAAAACTCAAGGAACCGAGTAACAGCAAATCGACTGAATTAAAGAAAGTTGACTCAATTTCGAGTAGTGATGTGGTTGCTCTTCTGAGTAACAATGCTACTGCTGCTCCAAGTGACATGCCTGCTGTCCCGCCGAGTCCTTTGGCTAAAAATCATGAAGATGGTCCGAGTGAAGTCAAGCCAAGGGATCCTAAGTATACATAACCTAGGTGGTGTCCTCTCGGTATAACCAAAACGCAGAAAAGGAAATTGCAGCGCATGAGGAACTGCGAGAAGACGGAACAAGAAGCAGAGAAGCAAAGGGACGAGTTGTTCAATACAGAACGTCCCATGATGCTCGCAGGGAGGGTGTGGAAGCCGAAGCAAACAGAAAACATGGTGGTTTCTACATTTATCGCAGCAGCACCCACACCTCCAAAGGAGAATGATGCCACTACCATGGTATCGTCGAAGTTACCCATGGATGCATCTTCACTTGGAGATACAAAGGAGCCGGAGGAAACACTTGAGGAGGAAGACGAGTTGCTTGACTATGAGTCTTCACCAGCTCATGAAGGTATGGATATGAACATGGTGTTGTACTTACCCGCTGAGTTCCGTGCTACAGATGAGGAAGGAGAGGTAGCCCACATGGATTTATGCCCCAAGAATGCTATCTTCGAGAAGCCAAAGGAACCGGTGACACACTTGAGGCCATTATACCTCAAAGGACATATTAATGGATCGCCGGTTGCTCAGATGCTTGTTGATGGTGGTGCTGTTGTGAATCTGATGCCCTATTCGGTCTTCAAGAAGTTGGGTTTGAAAGATGAAGATTTGATAAATACGAATATGGTGCTCAATGGATTTGAAGGCAAAGAGAAAACTGAAGCCAAAGGTGTCATGTATGTGGAGCTTACGGTTGGAAGAAAGACTTTGGCTACTGCCTTCTTTGCTGCGGAGGTGCAAGGGAACTACAATGTTATACTAGGCCGTGACTGGGTTCATGCAAATCAGTGCGTGCCATCTACTATGCACCAATTTTTTGATACAGTGGGTTGATGACGAGGTGGAGGTCGTTCATGCTGACAACTCAGTCAGTGTTGCTATGGCCGAGTCATCGCTGGATTGGCAACACCCCAAAGTTACTTCCTTAATAGGGCGCGACTTGACGGAGTTTGATTTTCTTAGCGCCACCAAGAACGGGTTCTTACCCTTAGTGTTAAAGCCGATTGGTGATAATCGGTTCCAAGGAATATGTTTAAATGGATTGTAACTTCGAATCATATCAAAACTCACGCGACGCAGTCAACTCGGAGGTAGAAACGACCGAGTCATGAGTTGTCCATAGGTTACCAGGTCGCAACAGCCAGCTTGAAAAACAAGTTACCGAGTTACAGCAACTCAGAAGCGAGGCTGCTGAGCAACAATTCGGAAGCAAAGACCACCGTGTTGCACACCACTCGGAGTCCACCGAGCAAGAGCCAACTAGGGAGTTGCTGTTGGATGATGAACAGCTAGGAATCGATCTGTGTCAAGTCACGTCTAACTCGAAATGGTTGCAGAAGCGCATTGAAGCATATCGGTCAGAGGAGAACGATATGTTCGATTCTATTGAAGAGTTGAATGATATGGACAAGCTGGGGCAAGGTTTCAGGTCGGCTGATCCGTTAGAGGAAGTAGACATAGGAGATGATTCAATCCCTAGGTCGACGTTTGTAAACAAAAATTTAAGAGCCGATTATAAATCTAAATTAATCGAGCTACTGAAAGAATATGTTTGTTGCTTTGCATGGGAATATCATGAGATGCCAGTTTTAAGCCGAGATCTAGTTGAGCATTGGTTGCCTATAAAAAGTGGTTTTAGGCCTTATAAGCAAGCACCTAGAAAAGTCCATCCTAAAATGTATAACCGCATCAAGGAAGAGATCGGTCGTTTGCTTAAAGCTAATTTTATTAGACCTTGCAGGTACGCCGAGCGGATTTCGAACATTGTGCCCGTGGAGAAGAAAGGATCCGGCAAGTTGAGAGTGTGCCTTGATTTTAGAGATCTGAACCGAGCTACCCCCAAATATGAGTATCCCATGCCTATAGCTGATATCCTTATTAATGATGCTTTTGGACATAGAGTTATTAGTTTCCTTGATGGTAATGCCGGGTATAATCAAATCTTTATGGCCGAAGAAGACATATACAAAACATCTTTTCGATGCCCTGGTTTCGTATGTTTATTTGAGTGGGTAGTGATGACCTTTGGTTTGAGGAATGCCGGAGCCACATATCAGAGGGCTATGAATTTAATCTTTCATGATCTACTCAGTATTATAATTGAGGTTTACATTGATGATATTGTGGTCAAGTCAGATGCTTTTGAGTCTCACTTAGCCGATTTGCGCCTAGCATGTGAGAGGATGAAGGAATATGGACTAAAGATGAATCCTTTGAAGTGTGCTTTTGGTGTATCGGCCGGCAAGTTCTTGGGTTTCATAATTCACGAAGAGGGTGTAGAAATTGATCCTAAGACGATAGAGGCTATCCAGAAGGTGGAGGCTCCGACGTGTAAAAAGGATATGCAAAGTTTCCTTGGCAAGGTTAATTATTTGAGGAGATTCATTGCTAACTTGTCAGGAAAGGTTGATGCATTCACTCCTATACGTCGGTTAAAGAATGATGCTAAGTTTACTTGGGGGGCAAAACAACAAGCAGCTTTTGATCAAATCAAGAACTATTTGTGCACTCCTCCGGTGATGAGAGCTCCCAAGCATAAAGAGCCTTTTACGCTTTATATTGCAGCAGAAGGAGGTGTTATTGGTGTTGTTTTGACTCAAGAAACCAAAGGGAAGGAGCATGCTATTACTTATCTAAGTCGACGCCTATTGGATGCAGAGACAAGGTACACTTTTATTGAAAGATTATGTCTATGTTTATATTATGCTTGTACAAAATTGAGACATTATCTTGTACCAAGTACTTGCATAATAGCCTGTCAAAACGATATCATCAAATATATGTTACATAGGCCAGTTCTTAGTGGTAGAATTGGCAAGTGGGCTTATGCTTTAATTGAATATGATTTGGCTTATAAACTTTTGAAATCTATGAAAGGACAAATTGTTGCTAATTTCATTGTTGAGCATCGGATTAATGATGAGCATGATATTGATATGAATCTTGTCTCGGTAGTGCCTTGGAGATTATATTTGGATGGATCAGTTTGTAGCAACGGTCAAGGTGTTGGTATTGCTTATATATCTCCTCATGGTACTGTTTTTGAAGCCTCATGCAGCTTATAATATTTTTGCACAAATAATCAATCCGAATACGAAGCATTGTTATTCGGTTTAAGAATGCTACTTGCTATAGGTGCTACACATATTGAAGCTTTTGGTGATTCATCATTGGTAGTGCGACAAGTTACTGGAGCGTTTAAATGTTTTGATGGATCACTCAATACTTATCTTGATGAATGTCTAGATATAATTGCTACTTTAGATTATTTCAGCATTGCTCATGTGTCTAGATATGATAATTGGAGAGCAAATGATTTGGCACAACAAACATCTGGTTATCATGTTAGTCGTGGCATGTTTGATGTCTCTCATAAACCGATGTCATGTTTTGCCCATATGGAAGTAGCCGAGTTAAAGCCTATTGCTTCGGCCAACAATGACAAATCTGATACGAGTCCTCAAAGTCAATTCGGAAGTAGGGACTGCCGAGTTGCAGACAACGAAGAGAAGGCCGAAGTGGAGCTTGCTGATTCGGCTACTAGTGAGAAATCTGATGCAGATCAAGACTGGAGGAAGCCAATCATTGAGTACTTGACTGATCCGACTGGAGGTAGCAACTGATTATTTCACTGAGTGGTCTGAAGCAGTACCTCTCAGGAATATGACACATGTGGAGGTTATTCGGTTTATAAAGGAGCATATTATTCATAGATTCGGTATTCCTCAACCTTTGACTACAGATCAAGGTTCATCTTTTGTGTCACATCAAGTTAGGGAATTTGCCAAATCAGACAACATAAAGATGCTCAATTCCTCCCCATATTATGCCCAAGCTAATGGACAGGCCGAGTCAAGTAATAAGATATTGATCAAGCTCATCAAGAAGAAGATTGAAGATAACCCTAGGAGATGGCATGATCTGTTGTCTGAGGCTTTGTGGGCGCATAGAATCTCAAGGCATGGTGCTACTAAGGTAACTCCGTATGAACTGGTTTATGGTCAAGAGTCTGTTTTGCCAGTGGAAGTGAATTTGAATGCTTTGAGAATAGACAAACAAAATGATTTATCGGCTATGGATTTTTATAATCTAATGATGGACAATCTTGATTAAGTTTCCGATAAGCGTTTGGTTGCATTGAGAGCCATAGAGAAAGATAAGTTGAGGGTAACTAGGGATTACAACAAAAAGGTGAAACCAAAGAATTTCCAAGTTGGAGATCTTGTGTGGAAGGTGATTTTGCCAATCGGTTCAAAGGACAGAAAGTTTGGAAAGTGGTCACTGAGTTGGGAGGGACCTTTCAAGATTGTGAGAGTAGTTCCCGGGAATTCATATTTGGTGGAATCTATACAAGGGACACTACTGCCTCGAGCTCTTAATGGCAAATATTTGAAGAAGTACCACCCAAGTGTGTGGCAGGATGCTTGAACAAAACATGGCCGATATGTAATTATCGCCCTAAGAACATGCATGGCCTATGGAGTGTTGACATCGTCCTTAGATCCTACATGGTACAAATTATTTTTCGGCACACAAGTTTTGCCGAAAAACAGGGGGCATGTGTTGACACCAGTTTTTGGCACGACAATATTCATATACAAGATGGCCTCAAATGAAAAAGTGTTCTACATGAAAAAGTTTGGTATCGTCGATATGAACATCTTTGTAGTTCGAAACGTCGTCATCCGATTCCATCTTGGAGGCCGAAACTATGTTGAAAGCGATAAGATCCTAGCATACAAAGTACTATTCTGCCAATTAGACTTTCAAAACATCATCAAATGGAAAAATATTCTACATGATGCGGCTTGGTCTCGTCGAACCGGTCAATTTGGTTTTTGAATCATCTCAATCCGAGTTCTTATGCAAAAGTTACAGCCCTGTTATAAGCCATAAAGTGGCGCGACCCACCAGACACTTGTATAACTGATGTCTGGTGGGTAGCGCCAGTTCTGGCCTTTTTTGCGTGAGGACTTCGGCCCCGAATATGGACTCGAATAAAAAATGTTCAACATGAAAGTTCTTGGAAATTTCGAGGGCTACAACTTTGATGTTTTGAGTTTTTTCATCCGAGGTCGTTTACATCCCCGAAACTTCCTAAAACCGAACTGTTGTCCCAGGCCCACCTGTAATCCGAGTTCGGTTAAAGTTTGAAAAGATTTGGACGGGATTTGGAGTCCTTTTCTTGTACGGAAAGTCCAGCATCCTCATATATAGATGAGGTGACGGCCAATTGAAAAACAACACAATCAATCGCAACCCAAACGCAAACCCTACTTTCGTCTACTTTTTCATATCTCATCTACGTGTTCTTTCTCTCGTTCTTCGTTGTTCTTCAGGTTTGGAGACATCGATCTACGGAGCTCCTTGGGTTTCGGGTGTCTCAAAAGCATCCGACAGCTGTCTTGCATATCGCGCTGCTGCTCGGATCTCCTTCGATGTGAGCTGCGGTGCATCACCCCCGACGTCGAGGGTACACGTGACATGTTCGTGTGTCAACACCTGGCTATCTACATAAAGCGAGGCAGGGGCACCTCTCTAGAGATCAAGACACAACTCAATCCCCCCACGCATACAACTAGACAAATCTCCCTCCACCAAAGCTCTCGCGCCACCTCTGTAAATCATAATCAATACAAGATCAGACAAGCAACATGTAGGGTTCTCCCTCCGGGGGCCTGAAGCTGGGTAAATCATGCCCCCATGTGTCGCTTGTCACCTCCGAATCCTACCAACGCGCAGGCCACGTCGCTCTCTTTCCTCCTACACGAATCCTAGGGTGCTTAACCCTAGGATTTGCTGAGGCCGATCCTTGTCAGGAGCCATGTGCTAGCCACACCACAGTACAAACACCTTCAGCCACCATGCCACATTTGCAAAGGAAGTGCCATGTACATTGATCCAATTGACCCCAAACTCCACAGTACTCTAGTCCTTCCTATCCTTATCCCAGAAGACAACCTGGCACCACACCAACCCCCACTATGTGAGCACTAATTCTTGTCCAAGATTGCTGTATCAAACTTTACAGAGGGATCCAGCTCACCACAGTGCACCATTTGGCCAGCCAGGCACACCACTGTGATCAGCACTCGAAGGACCCTCCCCTAGAAATTTTTGTCCACGTGGAAACCCTCCCCAGATGAACCTCCCCTTGGTGGCTGCGCTCTTGGCTGCATCTAGAGTGCACTGGCCGCGCTCCACACGTTCCCGATGCGTCCACGTCCAGCTCCAACACGCCCTTGTCCTCTTCTCCTTATCACCCCGTGCACGGCTTTCCTGCAGGACGCGCACTCCACACCACCCTCCCGAGCTCTCCCGAAGCTGCTCGATGCTCGCCAGCTCACCCCACGCCGAGGCCGCTCTGCGTGTCGTCTTCCTCCTCGGGCATCTCGGCCGGGGCTACTTAAGGGCGCGCCCGAGGCCCTCCAGAGCACACCCAGCAGCTCCTCCACATCCCCTTTGTAGCCCATCCTTCTTCCAATTCGTCGTCGGAACCTCTTCCTGCCGCCCATGGCCACCGTGGCCGCCATGCCGCCTGGCCCCTTCCCCCGTGGCTCCTCTCCTCCCATCCTGCCGCTGGAGCACCCAGGGCCCCGCGTCTCTCCGCTGCGCTGGTGCCGCCCAAGGGATGCCGCAGCCCTGGCTTGGTCGTGAGGCCACGCCCGTCGCACCCAGCCTCGGGAGCCGACACCCCGGCTGCTCCGCGTGGCACCGCGGCCACTGGTCGGTGAAGCCCGACGCGCGCCGCGCCTCGCTGTCCTCGGCGAGCCCCGTCCACCGCCGACGAGCGTCTGCCGGCCCAGCCCCGCCACGACGTTGCTCAGTTCTGGCCACGGGACCAAGCAGAGGAGGGAGAGAGATTGATACAGAGGAGAAGGGAGGCCTGACGGTTGGGCCCCGCCTGGAAGTGAGTCAGCCCCGGACCCGTTTTCTGTTAGTGGAGGCGCACTTCCAAGGAATACGTCTTCCCATTCTGGAGGCGCATTTCGGTTCCCTTCGACCTGAATGCGCGTTCGTTTAATGAAAGCGTATTTTCCCCTTCGGCTGGACAGAATGCGCTTTGACTGCTTCTAAAGCGTATTTCCTCCAAAATCAACCCCTGATCTTCTCCACCTCGTATCTCCGCCACCGTAAGTCCAAACGAGGCGATTCTTTTTTGCGTTGGTTTTCTTTTGATCCCCTCTTCATGTTGGCATAGGTTTCATAGCATGTCTTGATGTTATTATTTGCTGGTCAAGTCAAAGTGGTGTTTGACCTTTTTGCCCGTTGCTTTATTTGAAATATTTTGCAGGGTTTTGTCGGTGTCAAAGACCGGGAGTCTTTCACACTCCTCTGGTGAAAGGCAAGCCACAATACCCTTTGCACCTTTGCAAAGCCTTGACGTGTTTTAAAACGTTCTTTAATCTGCGATGAATAATGATTATCTTGATATGCTTGTTGATGCTACATTGCCATGATATGCTTGAGTATGATGCTATGTTTTGAATATGTCATAATCCTGATATGCTCATATGCTTGGACCACTTTGATGTTGTTACATTGCTATGTTATGTTAATACCATGCCATGCTATGATCTTAATATGTCAATATGCTTTCATGATATGCCATGTTATGTTCATGACAAACTTTGATCATGCTATCACTGTATCATGCTTAACTACAATCAAGATATTGCCATGTTGCATGAAATGTCTGGATCATGTTTATATAACTAAGTCAATCAACTAAAATATGGTTTGAATTATGATGTGACTATGACTGTATCTTGTTCCACTTATATTGAAATTCCATTAATTGAAATACTCATGTTGCACCTGATGCTTGTGTTTGCTGTTGGAGGTGTGATCCGTGCCAAGTTGCTCAGGTGCCATCGAACTGAACTCATTTCGTGCAACCACATTTTCCTATATGGGCAGGCCTTGGCTTGTGCTATCATAGCCCTTCCATGGGAGCCACCAAAGAGGGGAGGTTACACATTGCATGCTACCCCGACCAGGTAGGTGGTGGTAACCTCGAGATCCAGAGTCGATATGTTTACCCGGGAGTCCCCGATTGGGACAATGTTATGGACCATGTGATGGTCAGGGCCATGCGATGGCAGGTGTCTGGCGGACACAAAGATACCCAAGACATGCGATGTCGGTGGCACCGTAGGAAGATTACGCGGTATTAAAGTTTCGTTGGAGTAGTCGTAGTCCTTGGGCAAGGAGCTCCATGGTGTGGGTAAAGTGCACAAACCTCTGCAGAGTGTTACACAAATCTATTCGAATAGCCGAGTCCACGGTAATGGACACAGTTCATAGTAGGTCACACCATGATCAACATGAGTTCGGTTGCATGAGCATGGTAAGTTGATACGATGAATGGATTGGTTGGGTGATATCGGAGGACACCTAACCCGTAGAATGATCGTGCGATGATCCATTTATGTTGATGGTCATGCGATGACCGGTGCTTGAGTCTATAAGGACTCTGAGGTAAGCCACATGACCAGGCGATGATCATGTGGGGTCCATGTGACCTTAAACGATGATTGATTGTGCATTAGTCTTAATGTTGATAAAATGCTGATAATATGTTGATGATATGCTTGATGTTTATCTGCTTGCATGATGTTGACGCTCACATGTTTAATTCACTAATATACTTTAACCTGTTGCCATGTTATTGTTTTGCCTTGATGCATGGTTGTTGTGAGCTTGCAAGTACATTTGATGTACCGACCTGGCGTGTCATGTCAGATTTGCAGGCAATGCTTTGGATGCGTAGGACGACGTTCCCGGTGTTTGCGAGCTATATGGTGTCCCAGCCAGTGTCCCTGTGGAGTGGAGTTCATCACCGTCGCCGTTGTTCCGCTGCCGAGTTATATTCCGCTGCTAGAGAGTTAGTCTGCTGCTTGATGTAGATCCGTGGCGAGCTTGAGGAGCAAGCTTGTGCTTCGTATCGCTCCGCCAGGTTTGTAAGAAACCCCCCCGTACGCGTATTATTTGCTAATAGAAAGCTGTTCAGTTCTATATCAAGAAGTGCCGTGTTCCATAAGACTTGATCTCTAGGCTGGAGCACGGGGCGTTCCGGTCCTCTGAGCCGGGGTGCCACAACGCTTGGTATCAGAGCAGGACTGTCTGTAGGACACGCTAGCCCGCGTGAACGTTAGAAGGACGTTAGAGCTAGAGTTTATAGTCTGCTTGTGGATGCGTTTGCTTGCTGCATTTGTTTTCTGCATATAGATGGTATTCTTTTGCTAACCCGCTTCTCTGCCGAGTGTAGATGGCAGTCGTCCCAACGGACCAACTGTCACCCTCCTCCCCACTCAGCTTTGCCTATCTCCTCGCCAAAGTTTGGCGCTGTCTCTATGAAGGGACCCGGGGTTAGCGTATGCAAGCCTCGCTACAACACAATCATATGGAGAGCCGAGAACCGTACCCACTTGTCTAAGCAGACAAGGCCAAGCACAGAACGTTCTCGGAAAGCATCGAACGTGAGGGGCATCCCATCCAAGCCGGATGATCAACTGAAATGGGTCCTCATCGTCCGCACACAAGTC
This sequence comes from Bromus sterilis, assembly GCA_950022295.1. NCBI lineage: Eukaryota > Viridiplantae > Streptophyta > Magnoliopsida > Poales > Poaceae > Bromus > Bromus sterilis. The sequence continues at coordinate 146,686,314 of OX465596.1, read as the reverse complement.
TAAATGATATGGGTGGTGAACTCCCATACTCATAGACAAGTCGCCTCAACCATACTATCGATTGTACTATAACCCTTACATAGACTTACTCCAGCCCGATCACTTAGTCGGGGTCTAGGGCGGGCTCGATCATACATCAAAGTGTGCACGAGACAGGGTCTCGAACAATCGTATCGCGATGCCCCAAGCTGCGCACATCTAAGGGCCACTTGGTGTATAAAAGACCGCTAGCCAGATCACAACTAAGGTCTCGAAAACCCATACTAAGACATGCATGTTATAAACATACACGCATCACACATACCTTGTATGAACAGCAGGTATCATTGCAATTCTCTACAAAGTATACATCTTTATTTATAACTCTTACAGAGTGCACACAGAGATCACAAGCATGTGATCCAACATTACAACAGACAAGCGGAAGCAAAGTAGGTCTGAGTACAGACAAGTTTAACAAATGGCTTAGAGAAGCCTTATAAAAAAAAACAAGCCCTCCACGAGGGAACCAGTCGTCTGACTGGGACTACACTAGCTTGGTCTTGGTCTGAGTCTTCAATCTTCGAGCTTCAGGTAGAAACCACCATCGGGTTCGGTGGGTTCATCTAAAACATAGATTAAGCAAACGTGAGTACAAAATCGTACTCAGCAAGACTTACATAGGAGCTATACTACTCATGCATATGTATCAAGGTAAAGGGAGGTGGGGTTTCACTTGCAGAAGTGCCAGCTTTGACTTGGCTAGTCCTAAACTATGAGTACCAGACTTGAGGTAAGAAGCGTACACGAGTCCACTACATCTCTTCAACCAATACACCACTATGGTTACTTCCTCGACTTCCCCACGAGAAGCACACCATAGCACTCACACTTATCTTGGTGTATTTTAGGAGTATCCGGTTCAAGTTGTCTAATAATCGAGCACAGCTTTCCAAGCAGTCCTTAACCGCGGACGCGGCTATTCGAATAGTTTTGTTAACCCTGCAGGGGTGTACCGCTACACACACGTGTCATCAGTTACCGCCTTTTGCATGTCACCGTTCAAGAGATGACAGCGAGGATGCCACCACAGCACTTCGCCCATAGCTCCGTTCTAGTCCAGAGAGTCGCCTATCTGAGGGGGATCCGTATGGAAGTCCGGCCGAGGTTCCAGTACAGCCTCAAACGATGTGTGCAGGGTCCCAAGCCGGTCTTGAAAAGCCGTTCATCCACTTCGCAGACCGTGCCACAGCCCTACCAGAACTCCGAACTACTGCGACTCTTGGGGTTCGGACGGGGTGAGGTACTAGGATGAGAGGGGTCAGTGAGCCCAATGTGTGGTTGTACTCTTCTTCTTGGATCACCACACAAGAACTCGGACTTAAGGCGGTGTTCAACGAGACAACCCACTGTGTACTCCTACACAACCTCTCATCGTTCACCTTGTATTAGGGTAGATTCACCAACACGTTTCACTTTCATCAACACCATGTTTATCATCATCCCGACACACATCATAAGCAACCTCATTGTACCACTAAGCATGCAATAAGCAGTAACAGTTGCAGGGGCCACATGATATCAACCAATTCCTACATCTGCTAGGATTGTGTTTTGCTTACTACTGTGACAAGATGATAGTTCATGCAAAGGATATGGGTTCAACTATGTGATAGAAACGTTATCATGGTGATCATCCTAAACAATGCATAAGCGAGACATGAGAGGGAAGTGGGATTTTATAGACATGATCAATGGGGTTTTGCTTGCCTTGCTGACGAGGTTCAGTCACGGGGTCTTCAACGAAGGGGGTGATCTCGAGTTCCGGCTCCACTTCTATCCAAGCAAACAATATAAACAAAGCATAAATAAGTTGCAATGCTCAAGCACATGATTATGTTGTCAAATGATGTGAATTGTATTGAGGTGATCTAGGTTCCATTTGCAACAAGTTAATTGAAGTTGATTTGAAAGTGAATTCAAATTCAAACTCCAAATGTATTTAAATTGGTCCAAGTTGCATTTCCTAGTATTTGTATTTTGTAATCCAAATGATCATGTGTGTGATATGCTTCTGAAGTGTAGGTGATCATATGTGCATTGCAAAGGTTCAAAGTGGAATTGCATTTGGATTAAATTTGAATTAATTCCATTTAAATCAAATAGCAAAAGCTACTGATCAGAATTTAAATTCAACTTAAAAAAAGATGAAAGTTGCATATTTGGATAGATAATTTTCTCCTGATCATTTTTCATATATTATTTGTCCAATTTGGAGTTAATATGAATTTTCTATGATTTATTGAAGTGTTGGCCATTTTCTGTAATTTCTGGAATTAATTAAATCGATTTAAAGCTTTACTGCGTCAGCCTGGCGCAGTGCTAACGTCAGGGGGCAACTGACGGGTGGGGTCAGGCTATCAGTGAGAGGGGAATTAATCCCTGTTAGAATAAACTAACAGAGAGGGATTAGGGGCTGGGGTCCCACCTGTGATTGGCTTGGGCCCAATTAACCAGGGGGGTTTAGCCCCTAATGACCGTGCCACGTCGGCATAGCCGGCGGTTAGCCGCCGGTGGTCACAGACCACGGCGGTGTCCGCGGGGACGGCGGCGCCGTCGACCAAATCGAGCGGGGAGAGCCGCGTTGGAATCCTGGGGTCTTCGCGCGTCCACTGGAGGTCGTAGCATGAGCGGGGGGGTGACGGAGGTGACGGCAGGGACCTCGTTGGAGGCAACCGTGGTATGGCGACGACGAAGACGGCGCTGCAGTGGCCCAACTCGAGCGAGCGCTAGTGCAAAAGAACCACGTGGACCTCAGGAGCACGATGGGCAGGTTGGGATGGACGAAAAGCACGACAGCGAGCTTAACGTCGTCCATGGCGGCGAGCTCGCTCGGCTCCCATGGCGGACGATGCTAGAGAACGCAAACGAAGGCGTATCCAGAGGGTTTTCGAGTTACAGCTCACCCTGGGCGCGATGGAGAAGACGGCGGAGTCGATGAGGGTTCCACGGCGACGAATTTGGAGAAGTACGTTGCGGCGGCCGGCGGTGATCTCGCGAAGCAGGCGTCGTACTCGGGGCTCCCTGGCTCGATTCCGTGCGGGAGATGACGAAGACGACGGCGGTGAACACAGAGGACACGGTGGCGCAGCTGGTGAGTGGCCGGGGTCACGCGCGCGCACGGCGGTGCTCTCCGTTTGGGGCTCGGGCTGCGCGGAACGGCGAAGCAGAGAGGTGGAGAGCGAGACAGAGGAGGGGGAATGGACGTGCAGCTCGTCCCGCATCGACGTGGAGTGGTTAGGAGGCTCGGGGGGGCAGCTGGAGGCTAGGGGCGCGTCGCGGTGGCGTCGGTGGCTTTCCACCGAGCACCTTAGGGGCGCGGGGAGGTAGAAGACAAGGGAGGAGTCCAGGTGGGCTGGACTGGGCCAAGGGAGTTGGGCCTCGCCCAGGCGCCAGGTAGGTCTTCTCTCTTTCTGTTTTTATTTTTCTTTTCTGTAATTTGTTGGCCAGGCTAAAATAAATAGCTAGGCATTTTTAAAAGTGTTGAAACTTTTTATATGGCCTCATCTTAAGTTAGACTATCCACTTATAAAGTTTGGCACTTTTTAAAATTCAAAACATTTGAATTTTAAATCAAGTAGGGCATTTATTTAATTTCCAAGCCATTATTTGAAAATTAGAAAATTCCATGAGCATGGGATTGCTCCCAAACCATTTTTAAAATGATCAGCACCATTTATAGGAATTTTCCAAATGTTCAAATGATTTTTGGAAAAAGATTTTTATCTGGCCATTTGATTTAATTTCTCAGGGCTTTTCTTTTCCCCATTTTTGAATTTTCTTTTGAATTTTTGCATGATGCAAAGTAGCACTTGATCCTAGCACATACCTAACTTGGGGTCGTGACAACTCGCCCCCACTCAAAAGAATCTCGTCCCGAGATTCAGAAGTCTGCGGGAGGAAGGAGGGGTACTCGGCACGGAGACGGTCTTCTCTTTCCCACGTGGCTTCTTTCTCAGAGTGGTGTGACCACTGAACTTTCAGAAACTTGATCTTCTTTCGACGAGTGACATGCTCTGCTGAATCAAGAACACGAACAGGGTACTCTCGATAAGAAAGTTCATCTTGGAGATCAAGCGTTTCATGGTCGACTTCGCGGATGGGGTCCTTGAAGCAACGCCTGAGTTGTGACACATGGAATACATCATGTACTCGGAAAAGATGCGGGGGTAGTTCAAGTTGGTAGGCAACTTCTCCACGTTTAGCAATAATGCGGAAGGGTCCGATGTAACGTGGGCCCAACTTTCCTTTGATACCGAATCGTTGGGTACCCTTCAGAGGAGTAACCCGGAGGTAAGCCTTCTCATCCAGATTGTAGCTTTCCTTTCTATGATGATGATAATAGTAGCTTTTCTGACGAGACTGTGCGGCTTTCAAACGATCACGAACAATGCGAACTTGCTCTTCTGCTTCCTTGATCATATCCGGTCCAAAGAATTGTCTTTCACCGGTTTCTGACCAATTTAAAGGTGTTCGACATCGTCGTCCATATAGGAGTTCAAAAGGAGCCATGTTCAGACTAGATTGAAAACTATTGTTCTAAGCAAACTCGGCAAATGGAAGAGACTTCTCCCAATTCTTTCCGAATGAGATAACACAAGCTCTGAGCATGTCTTCAAGAATTTGGTTAACCCTTTCGACTTGACCGCTAGATTGAGGGTGGAAAGCTGTACTAAAGGAGAGATAAGTTCCCATAGCACGTTGGAAGCTTCCCCAAAATCTAGAGGTGAAAAGGCTACCACGATCAGAATTGATTTCCAAAGGAACACCGTGAAGAGACACAATTCTAGAGACGTACAAGTCCGCTAACTGGCTAGCAGTTATAGACTCGCGAACTGGAAGGAAGTGTGCAACTTTGGAAAGTCTATCTATGACAACGAAGATGGCATCATTTCCTTTCTGGGTTTTTGGAAAGCCGGTGATGAAGTCCATACCGACTTTGTCCCATTTCCACTCTGAAATAGGCAAAGGTTGAAGTGTGCCAGCAGGTCTTTGATGTTCTGCCTTAATGCGACGACAAACATCACATTCGGCAACATATTGAGCAATGCCTCTCTTCATCCTAGTCCACCAAAATCTCTGGCGTAGATCTCAGTACATCTTTGTGCTACCGGGATGAATCGAGAGGGGTGTGTCATGGGCTTCTTTGAGGATGAGTTGCCTTATTAGGTACTACCAAACGATTTCCAAAGAATACGGTCCCTTTACTATCTGTGGAGAAACATTTAGCAACTCCGCTAGCAATGTTCTCCTTGATCCGGCGTACACCTCGTGCACGTCTTTGGGCAACTATGATTTGATCCTCAAGGGTTGGTTTCGCCACCAAGTTGAAAAGAGATCCACGAGGAACAATCTCGAGATTAAGCTTTCGAAATTCCTCATGAAGAAGTGGTTGATACTTCTGTAACATGAGGTTGTTACAGTACGACTTATGACTTAGTGCATCAGCCATGACATTGGCTTTGCCTGGGGTGTAAGAAATTCCTACGTCGTAATCTTTTATCAACTCAATCCAGCGTCTTTGCCTGAGATTAAGATCTGGCTGGGTGAAAATATATTTGAGGCTTTGGTGGTCGGAATAGATCTCACAACGATTACCAAGGAGTTAATGTCGCCAAGTTGTTAGGGCATGAACTACGGCAGCGAGTTCAAGATCATGGGTAGGATAGTTCTCTTCATGTGGCCGTAACTGGCGTGAAGCATAAGCTACCACATGTCGATTTTGCAGAAGTATGCATCCTAACCCTTGCCGTGATGCGTCACAAAAGATCTCGAAATCCTTTTTGGTGTCTGGAGGTGCAAGTACGGGTGCATAAGTCAATCTTCTTTTTAGCTCTTGAAAGCTTTCCTCGCACTTGGGAGTCCATAGGAATTTCTTATCTTTCTTGAGGAGTTCAGTTAGAGGCTTTGCAACTTTAGAAAAGTTCTCGACGAAGCGGCGCAATAGCTGGCTAGGCCAAGAAAACTCCTAACTTGCTTAACCGATTCAGGAGGAGTCCAGTCAAGGACGGCCTGAACTCTTTCGGGATTCACAACAATGCCTTTTGCAGAAATCACGTGGCCTAAGTAGGTCACTTCTGGTAGCCAAAATTCACACTTGGAGAATTTAGCATACAGGCGATGCTCTCTAAGTTTCATCAATACCAGCCTTAGGTGTTCGGCATGTTCTTCTTCGTTCTTCGAGTATATAAGGATGTCATCGAGGTAAACCACGACGAACTGGTCCAAATACTCCATGAAGATCGAGTTCATCATGCGTGAGAAAGTGGCGGGGGCATTGGTTAAACCAAAGGACATGACGGTATACTCGTAAAGACCGTAACGAGTAGTAAAAGCCGTTTTGGGAATGTCCTCGTTTCGGATCTTGATTTGATGATAACCTAATCTCAAATCCATCTTGGAGAAGACAGAGGATCCTGCAAGTTGATCATAAAGATCATTGATCCTGGGAAGTGGGTACTTGTTCTTTATCGTCGCTAGATTTAGCGGGCGATAGTCTACGCACATCCTTTCTGTTCCATCTTTCTTCGTTACGAACAGAACGGGGCAACCCCATGGCGACGAGCTAGGGCGGATGAAGCATTTTTCCAACAAAGGTTCCAGTTGGGTTTTAAGCTCAGCTAACTCACGTGGGGCCATTTTGTATGGGCGTCTGGAAATTGGTGCGGTTCCTGGGGCAAGATCCACTATGAACTCTACACATCTGTCGGGTGGCATTCCCGGCAGCTCTTCAGGAAAGACATCCGGGAAGTCAGGAACCACCGGAACATCTTCAAGGTCAGGAAGGGGAAGCACATTCAAAGAATGCACCTGGGTTCTTGTTCTTGGTGAGGAGTAAACTATTGTCTGGCCTGAAGGATGTGTAAGTCTAACTGACTTGGCTTTACAATCAAGAAAAGCATGTTGTCTTGATAACCAATCCATACCAAGGATGACATCAATGTCTGAAGACTTGAGGGCTATGAGTGAAGCAAGGAATACTAAACCCTCAATTGCAATTTGATTGCCATGGCTTACTCTATTAGTTTGCCATTTTGAACCAGGAGTTTGAATGATCATAGGGGTGAACATTTCATCAAAGGATACATCATGCCGAAGTGCATAACTCTTCGACATGAATGAGTGAGAAGCTCCTGGGTCGAAAAGAACAGAAGTGGGAACAAAATTGACTTGGAGCGTACCAAGAATGACGTCAGAAGTACTATCAGTTTCCTCAGTTGAGATTTGGTTCACATGTCCAAGATTTTCTGAAGTGGATGGTTTGGAAGTGGAAACCTTCGGGGTTGGCTTGGCACGAACAGTGGGGTTTCCTTTAGCATGGGGTGGAGCATTTTGGTTGACAGGGCACTCACGAGAGTAGTGACCAGGCTGGCCACATCTAAAGCAGGCTCCGAAGATAGTGCGAGGGGCTGGGTTGTTTGGTGGAGCTGGTGGACGAGGCGGCACAAGGGATGGTCTCGGTGGGTTGTTTTGGTGGATCAAACTGTTAGGAATCCAGATCATACGCTTCTGAGGGCGTGAACTGGAAGAAGGGGCAAGCTCAAGAGCATGCTTGCGAGACTTCTCGAAAACTTCATTGCCATGCTCAGCTCTGAAGGATCTGTTGACTAATTCCTCAAAGGTGGCAAATTCGATGAGGTTGAGATCATGACGGAGGATGGGGCTAAGTCCCTTGCGGAACCTTGCCTGCTTTCTGGCATCGGTGGTGACCTCATCTTGGGCATAACGAGCAAGACGGTTGAATTCCCTCACATACTCATGAATGGACATCTCTCCTTGACTCAGATTGCAGAACTCTTCCTTCTTGCGCTCCATCAACTCATGCAGAATGTGGTACCCTCGAAAGGCAACACAGAACTCTTGCCAAGTCACTACGTGACCATCTGGCTGCATTGCAACATAGTTCTCCCACCATTGAAGAGCAGCACCTTCCAAGAAGTATACCGCGAAAACAACTCGGTCATCGGGAGCAACATGTGCAGTATCAAGCTTACGCTCGATGGAACGGAGCCAATCATCAACTTCAAGGGGCTCAGAAGAACATCGGAATACCGGTGGCTTGAGGAGGATGAAGTCTTGAATGCTGACCACCACATTACGATGGTGGGCGGTATTCTGCTCGATAAGCTCCAGAAGGCGTGTCTGATCACGTCTATTCCGCTCAGCTTCCATCATGATTTCCGCCGCAGAAGGCGGGGTTGGAGGTTCATCATCATTTCGATTCCGATCACGGTCTTGATTCCGAAGAACAACACTACGAGTTCCACCTGACATCCTGTGTGATAAAAATCAACAATGAGAACATGTTGTACGATGGAGTCAAGGATAAAAGGATATGATTTCAGAAGGAGAAGACTATAATGCAAAGGCAATGATTCAAAGAAACACGGGATAATTCCGGCAGCATAACGGCTACACCGGGATGGAAAACAAGACAACCTCGAGGAGATCGGACAGAACTTCCTCAAGGAACTCAAAATACGGAGACTCTGGACAACCACAACAATCCTACGGCGATAAGGATGCAATCAACGAGATGTTCTATTCAGACATAGATGAGCCTAGTCCTATCATCCCGTAGAAATGGTAAGGGTGACTCAGAACTCAGATCGATGAGGGTAAGGAAAAAAAGAAGCCTTACGTTGTTCCCTTATATACCCAGAGTAACTATATAACTATAGAAGGCTAGACTCGACTTCGGCCAAGGCTGATAATCCTACAGTCAGTCCTGCTCTGATACCAAGTCTGTCGGGACCCGGGGTTAGCGTATGCAAGCCTCGCTACAACACAATCATATGGAGAGCCGAGAACCGTACCCACTTGTCTAAGCAGACAAGGCCAAGCACAGAACGTTCTCGGAAAGCATTGAACGTGAGGGGCATCCAATCCAGGCCGGATGATCAACTGAAATGGGTCCTCATCGTCCGCACACAAGTCTAAATGATATGGGTGGTGAACTCCCATACTCATAGACAAGTCGCCTCAACCATACTATCGATTGTATTATAACCCTTACATAGGCTTTTCCAGCCCGATCACTTAGTCGGGGTCTAGGGCGGGCTCGATCATACATCAAAGTGTGCATGAGACAGGGTCTCGAACAATCGCATCGCGATGCCCCAAGCTGCGCACATGTAAGGGCCACTTGGTGTATAAAAGACCGCCAGCCAGATCACAACTAAGGTCTCGAAAACCCATACTAAGACATGCATGTTATAAACATACACGCAGCACACATGCCTCGTATGAACAGCAGGTATCATTGCAATTCTCTACAAAGTATACATCTTTATTTATAACTCTTACAGAGTGCACACAGAGATCACAAGCATATGATCCAACATTACAACAAACAAGCGGAGGCAAAGTAGGTCTGAGTACATACAAGTTTAACAAATGGCTTAGAGAAGCCTTATCAAAAAAAAACAAGCCCTCCACGAGGGAACCAGTCGTCTGACTGGGACTACACTAGCTTGGTCTTGGTCTGAGTCTTCAATCTTCGAGCTTCGGGTAGAAACCACCATCGGGTTTGGTGGGTTCATCTAAAACATAGATTAAGCAAACGTGAGTACAAAATCGTACTCAGCAAGACTTACATAGGAGCTATACTACTCATGCATATGTATAAAGGTAAAGGGAGGTGGGGTTTCACTTGCAGAAGTGCCAGCTTTTACTTGGCTAGTCCTGAACTACAAGTACCAGACTTGAGGTAAGAAGCGTACACGAGTCCACTACATCTCTTCAACCAATACACCACTATGGTTACTTCCTCGACTTCCCCACGAGAAGCACACCATAGCACTCACACTTATCTTGGTGTATTTTAGGAGTATCCGGTTCAAGTTGTCTAATAATCAAGCACAGCTTTCCAAGCAGTCCTTAACCGCGGACGCGGCTATTCGAATAGTTTTGTTAACCCTGCAGGGGTGTACCGCTACACACACGTGTCATCAGTTACCACCTTTTGCATGCCACCGTTCAAGAGATGACAGCGAGGATGCCACCATAGTACTTCGCCCACAGCTCCGTTATAGTCCAGAGAGTCGCCTATCTGAGGGGGATCCGTATGGAAGTCCGGCCGAGGTTCCAGTACAACCTCAAACGATGTGTGCAGGGTCCCAAGCCGGTCTTGAAAAGCCGTTCATCCACTTCGCAGACCGTGCCACAGCCCTACCAGAACTCCGAACTACTGCGACTCTTGGGGTTCGGACGGGGTGAGGTACTAGGATGAGAGGGGTCAGTGAGCCCAATGTGTGGTTGTACTCTTCTTCTTGGATCACCACACAAGAACTCGGACTTAAGGCGGTGTTCAACGAGACAACCCACTGTGTACTCCTACACAGCCTCTCATCGTTCACCTTGTATTAGGGTAGACTCACCAACACGTTTCACTTTCATCAACACCATGTTTATCATCATCCCGACTCACATCATAAGCAACCTCATTGTACCACTAAGCATGCAATAAGCAGTAACAGTTGCAGGGGCCACATGATATCAACCAACTTCTACATCTGCTAGGATTGTGTTTTGCTTACTACTGTGACAAGATGATAGGTCATGCAAAGGATATGGGTTCAACTATGCGATAGAAACGTTATCATGGTGATCATCCTAAACAATGCATAAGCGAGACATGAGAGGGAAGTGGGATTTTATAGACATGATCAATGGGGTTTTGCTTGCCTTGCTGACGAGGTTCAGTCACGGGGTCTTCAACGAAGGGGGTGATCTCGAGTTCCGGCTCCACTTCTATCCGAGCAAACAATATAAACAAAGCATAAATAAGTTGCAATGCTCAAGCACATGATTATGTTGTCAAATGATGTGAATTGTATTGAGGTGATCTAGGTTCCATTTGCAACAAGTTAATTGAAGTTGATTTGAAAGTGAATTCAAATTCAAACTCCAAATGTATTGAAATTGGTCCAAGTTGCATTTGCTAGTATTTGTATTTTGTAATCCAAATGATCATGTGTGTGATAAGCTTCTGAAGTGTAGGTGATCATATGTGCATTGCAAAGGTTCAAAGAGGAATTGTATTTGGATTAAATTTGAATTAATTCCATTTAAATCAAATAGCAAAAGATACTGATCAGAATTTAAATTCAACTTAAACAAAGTTGAAAGTTGCATATTTGGATAGATAATGTTCTCCTGATCATTTTTCATATATTATTTGTCCAATTTGGAGTTAATATGAATTTTCTATGATTTATTGAAGTGTTGGCCATTTTCTGTAATTTCTGGAATTAATTAAATCGATTTAAAGCTTTACTGCGTCAGCCTGGCGCAGTGCTGACGTCAGGGGGCAGCTGACGGGTGGGGTCAGGCTGTCAGTGAGAGGGGAATTAATCCCTGTTAGATTAAACTAACAGAGAGGGATTAGGGGCTGGGGTCCCTCCTTTCATTGGCTTGGGGCCAATTAACCAGGGGGGTTTAGCCCCTAATGACCGTGCCACGTCGGCACAGCCGGCGGTTAGCCGCCGGTGGTCACAGACCACGGCGGTGTCCGCGGGGACGGCGGCGCCGTCGACCAAATCGAGCGGGGAGAGCAGCGTTGGAATCCTGGGGTCTTCGCGCGTCCACTGGAGGTCGTAGCATGAGCGGGGGGGGGGGGGGGTGACGGAGGCGATGGCAGGGACCTCGTCGGCGGCAACCGTGGTATGGCAACGACGAAGATGGCGCTGCAGTGGCCCAACTCGAGCGTGCGCTAGTGCAAAAGAACCACGTGGACCTCAGGAGCACGATGGGCAGGCTGGGAGGGACGAAAAGCACGACAGCGAGCTTAACGTCGTCCATGGCGGCGAGCTCGCTCGGATCGCATGGCGGACGGTGCTAGAGAACGCAAACGAAGGCGTATCCAGAGGGTTTTCGAGCTACAGCTCACCCTGGGCGCGATGGAGAAGACGACGGAGTCGATGAGGGTTCCACGATGACGAATTTGGAGAAGTCCGTTGCGGCGGCCGGCGGTGATCTCGCGAAGCAGGCGTCGTACTCGGGGCTCCCTGGCTCGATTCTGTGCGGGAGATGACGAAGACGACGGCGGTGAACACAGAGGACACGGTGGCGCAGCTGGTGAGTGGACGGGGTCACGCGCGCGCACGGCGGTGCTCTCCGGCTGGGGCTCGGGCTGCGCGGAACGGCGAAGCAGAGAGGTGGAGAGCGAGACAGAGGAGGTGGAATGGACGTGCAGCTCGTCCCGCATCGACGTGGAGTGGTTAGGAGGCTCGGGGGGGGGGGGGGCAGCTGGAGGCTAGGGGCGCGTCGCGGTGGCGTCGGTGGCTTTCCACCGAGCACCTTAGGGGCGCGGGGAGGTAGAAGACAAGGGAGGAGTCCAGGTGGGCTGGACTGGGCCAAGGGAGTTGAGCCTCGCCCAGGCGCCAGGTAGGTCTTCTCTCTTTCTGTTTTTATTTTTCTTTTCTGTAATTTGTTGGCCAGGCTAAAATAAATAGCTAGGCATTTTTAAAAGTGTTGAAACTTTTTATATGGCCTCATCTTAAGTTAGACTAGCCACTTATAAAGTTTGGCACTTTTTAAAATTCAAAACATTTGAATTTTAAATCAAATAGAGCATTTATTTAATTTCCAAGCCATTATTTGAAAATTAGAAAATTCCATGAGCATGGGATTGCTCCCAAACCATTTTAAAAATGATCAACACCATTTATAGGAATTTTCCAAATGTTCAAATGATTTTTGGAAAAAGATTTTTATCTGGCCATTTGATTTAATTTCTCAGGGCTTTTCTTTTCCCCATTTTTGAATTTTCTTTTGAATTTTTGCATGATGCAAAGTAGCACTTGATCCTAGCACATAACTAACTTGGGGTTGTGACACTCTATCCCAGTGAAGAGATGCCGAGGTACCAGGTGTTCCAAACGCCGCTTGGAGGATCGGTGTTTGACTACCGCGTCGTAGTCTTCTTGGAGGCCAACCCTCCCCTTGGCAGGCATGTCTACCTCCTCCGTGGTGGACACACTGCTACCACCGATCGTTCTATCCAGCTCGCTGCGTTGTCCGGCCTCACGAGTCTTCGCCACCAGGAAAGCATGATGCAGCTGGATCGTGCCTTCTGCCTCTACCCTACCTTGGCCACCACCCCTCAACGAACAAGGTTTCCTCGCCCTCCCACGGAAGCCGACGCAGAGGTGATCAGTCTGTCTCAGTACGTGATCGCCGCGTACACCCTCGTCTTCGAGCTAGCCCATGATGCAAGGAAGGCAAGAAGAGCTCTTGCCACAACCTCGGCTTCGGCAACTCCGCCGCCAGCCCCTTCAGTCTCTAGCGATCCGCCGATAGATCGAATAACTGAGTTTCGCGTAGCTCGTGCTGCATAGGTAATAATAGTGGTGCATGTTGCTTGTTGCATGTTGGATGCTAGCAGTAATGTATGATATATTTCTATGTAATACTGATGCACCCTCGATGTTATCGATCTCTGCTTTGTCGAACCTCTTCATCGACCCTTTTTTGGTTCTTTGATGTTTAACAAGTGTGTTTTGCAGGTAGTGTGTGACTCTGACGAAACCTTGCTCGCTTTCTCTATGGCACCACGCCTGGTTCTGAGCTGATTCGTTTTCGGCCGTCCGAGGTGGATGCCTATCTTACATTTCTCTTTTCAACAGCCGACCCATGTTTTGAGCTGTTTTCTCGGTCGTCTTGAGTAGTTGTTGAGTTTCTTTTCGCAGTGGAGACCCTATGTTCTAAGTTGTTTTCTCGGTCGTCTTAGGGGACCTCTGCATTCTGTTTATCAACGTTGCCTCATGCTCTGAGCTGATTCTTGGTCGGCCGTCTTGAGCAGCGCTTGAGCTATTCCAATAAACGTCCCAGATCTAAGTTGTAACGACCGTTCTTGTGGCTACTCGGTTATTTTCCAGTTTTATGCAAGGGATTCACATGGTCATCGACTACCGCTAAAACCGTTAAAGTGATTCTTCTATCGATGGTTGTCGATCTTCGCTCCAATGGGTTTCTTCGTTGGTTTTCATTCGGTTCTTCGTTTAATTCTTTGGTGTCACCTTATCCACCCTGATGGAAAGTTGCTCATAACCCTGCATACCTCGAAGGCTCGGTGATAGACCGCAGAGCATTATGAAGCTACCAAGTCAAGAAAGATTCACACAGAATGCATTGGGAATATTGAGATGTCGGGACCCGGGGTTAGCGTATGCAAGACTCACTACAACACAATCATATGGAGAGCCGAGAACCGTACCCACTTGTCTAAGCCGACAAGGCCAAGCACAGAACATTCTCGGAAAGCATCGAACGTGAGGGGCATCCCATCCAGGACGGATGATCAACTGAGATGGGTCCTCATCATACGCAGACAAGTCTAAATGATATGGGTGGTGAACTCCCATACTCATAGACAAGTCATCTCAACCATACTATCGATTGTATCATAACCCTTACATAGACTTACTCCAGCCCGATCACTTAGTCGGGGTCTAGGGCGGGCTCGATCATACATCAAAGTGTGCACGTGACGGAGTCACGAGCAATCATATCGCGATGCCCCAAGCTGCGCACATCTAAGGGCCACTTGGTGTATAAAAGACAGCCAGCCAGATCACAACTAAGGTCTCGAAAACCCATACTAAGACAAGCATGTTATAATCATACACGCATCACACATGTCTAGTATGAACAGGAGGTATCATTGCAATTCTCTACAAAGTATACAACTTTATTGATAACTCTTACAGAGTGCACACAGAGATCACAAGTCTGTGATCCAACATTACATCAAACATGCGGAAGCAAATTAGGTCTGAGTACAGACAAGTTTAACAAATGGCTTAGAGAAGCCTTACCTATAAAAAAGACCTTCCACGAGGGGCCAGTCGTCTGACTGGGACAACACTATCTTGGCTTCAGTCGTCGAGCTCCAGGAAGAATCCACCTTCGGGGTCAGTGGGTTCATCTAAAACATAGAATAAGCAAACATGAGTACAAAGTCGTACTCAGCAAGACTTACGTAGGAACTATACTACTCATGCACATGTATCAAGGTAAAGGGAGGTGGGGTTTCACTGTAGAAGTGCCAGCTTTGACTTGGCTAGTCCTGAACTACGAGTACCAGACTTGAGGTAAGAAGCATACACGAGTCCACTACATCTCCAACCAATTACACCACTATGGTGCCTTCCTCGACTTCCCCACGAGAAGGCACGCCATAACACTCACGCTTATCTTGGCAAGTTGTATAAGTATCCAGTTCAAGTTGTTTAATAATCAAGCTAAGCTTTCCAAGCAGTCCTTAACCACGGACGCGGCTATTCGAATAGTTTTGTTAACCCTGCAGGGACGTACCGCTACACACACACATGCATCAGTTACCGCCTGGGAGTGGGAACCTTCAAGCGGGTACCGGCGAGGATGTTGCCACGACACTTCGCCCACAACTCCGTTCTAGTCCAGAGAGTCGCCAATATGAGGGGGATCCATATGGAAGTCCGGCCGAGGTTCCAGTACAGCCTCAAACGATGTGTGCGGGGTCCCAAGCCGGTCTGAGTAGCCATTCATCCACTTCACAGACCGTGCCACAGCCCTACCAGAACTCCGAACTACTGCGACTTCTGGGGTCCGAACGGGGTGAGGTACTAGGTCGAGAGGGGTCAGTGAGCCCAATGTGTGGTTGTACTCTTCTTCTTGGATCACCACACAAGAACTATGACTTAAGGCGGTGTTCAACGAGACAACCCACTATGTACTCCTACACAACCTCTCATCGTTCACCTTGTATTAGGGTAGATTCACCAACACATTTCCACCACCATCAACATGATCACTACCATCCCGACTCACAAAAGAGTAACCTCATTGTAACTCTAAGCATGCAATAAGCAGTAACATTTGCAGGGGTCACATGCTATCAATCAACTCCTACATTTTCTAGGATTGTGGTTTGTTTACTACTGTGACAAAATGATAGGTCATGCAAAGGAATGGGTTCAACTATGCGGTAGGAACGCATCATGGTAATCATCCTAAACAATGCATAAGCGAGACTAAGAGGGAATTGGGATTTTATCGATATGATCAATGGGGGGTTGCTTGCCTTGCTGACGAGGTCAGTATCGGGGTCTTCAACGAAGGGGGTGGCCTCCGGTTCCAGTTGCACGTCTATCAAGCAAACAATCAAACAAGGAATAAATATACTTGCAATTCTCAAGCACATGATCAATATTGTAATGTGATGTTCATGGTCACAATGTGTTGGCAATTCCATTTAAAAGAAGCCAATTACAAAGTCATTTGCAAATGCACCTCAAATTTGAATTCAAATTAAAGCCATATGGATGTTTGTCACTGTTCACCCAGTTTAACTTGGTCAAACATGGAAACAGAGTGCATATTCACAATCCTTGTATTTTTCTGATAATTTTAGACATATTATTTGTCCAATTTTGAGTTAGAATGAATTAATTATGATTTTCCAAAGTTTCATTCATTTTCTGGAATTTCTGGAATATTCTTAAATAGAAATTCACTTATTGCGTCACAGTGACACCAGCATGACGTCAGGGGGCCACTGACAAGGGGGACCCACTGGTCAGTATCTCCTAGGTTAATTAAAACGATTTAAACTGGTTTAAATTAAACAGGGGGATTAGTGTGGCCTTGGGCCCACATGTCAGTCTCTAGTGGGTGGGGGGATTAAGGGCTAATCACCCTAGCCACGTGGACCTCGTCGCCGGCGTGACTCCGGCGACCATCCCGTGTGTCGGGACCCGGGTATGCGTATGTAATTCCAGTCACAACTCAATCACATGGAGAGCCGAGAGCCGTACCCACTTGTCTAAGCAGACAAGGCCAAGAACAGAACACTCTCGGAAAGCATCGTACGTGAGGGGCATCCCATCCAGGACGGATGATCAACTGAGATGGGTCCTCATCGCCCACTCACAAGTCTAAATTATTATGGGTGGTGAAATCCCATAATCATAGACAAGTCGCCTCAACTATGTTATCGATTGAATCATAACGCTCACATAAGCAAACTCCAGCCCGATCACTTAGTCGGGGTCTAGGGCGGGCTCGATCATACAACAAAGTGTGCACGTGACAGAGTCACGAGCAATCGCATCGCGATGCCCCAAGCTGCGCACATCTAAGGGCCACTTGGTGTATAAAAGACCGCCAACCAGATCACAACTAAGGTCTCGAAAACCCATACTAAGACATGCATGTTATAATCATACAGGCAGCACACATGTCTAGTATGAACAACAGGTATCATCACATAACTCTACAAAGTACTTCTTTATTGACTTACACATAGAGCATACAAAGATCACATGTCTGTGATCAACATTACATCATACAACAGAAGCAAATTAGGTCTGAGTACAGACAAGTTTAACAAATGGCTTAGAGAAACCTTGTAAACATACATGCCCTTCCACGAGGGACCAGACTGCTGTCTGGGACTATGCTAACTTAGTCAACGTCGAGCTTCAGGAAGGTGACTGCATCGGGGCCTGGGTTCTCATCTAAAACATAGAATAAGAAAACGTGAGTACAAAGTCGTACTCAGCAAGACTTACATCATAACTATACTACTTATGCTCAAGTTTCAAGGTAAAGGGAGGTGGGGTTTAAAAAATGCAGAAGTGCCAGCTTTCACTTGGGTAGTCCTGAACTACGAGTACCAGACTTGAGGTAAGAAGCGTACACGAGCCCACTACCAAGTCTCCAACCAATACACCACTATGGTTACTTCCTCGACTTCCCCACGAGGAGTACACCATAGCATTCACGCTTATCTTGCGAGTTTTAGAAGTATCCATTCAAGTTGTCTAATAATCAAGCACAACTTTCCAAGTAGTCCTTAACCGCGGACGCGGCTATTCAAATAGTTTTGTTAACCCTGCAGGGGTGTACCGCTACACACACATGACCATCGGTTACCGCCAGGTCTCGGCACCATTCAAGGGGTGTCGGCGAGGATGTTCACCACAACACTTCGCCCACAGCTCCGTTCTAGTCGAAGGAGTCGACTGTCTGAGTTCTAAACCCAACTGGAGTTCCGGCCGAGCTTCCAGCCAGGACTCAAACCATGTAGGCACGACTGACAAGCCCACCTCGACGGATGGATCTCCGCTTGACAAGCCATGTTCCACAAGCCCTACCATGAATGCCACATTTCATTTCCTTTATCTTTCTATGCATATGCCGAATGGAAAACCCGAAGTAGGTGTGACTCCTGGACTTGGAGCGGGGTGAGTTACTAGGTCGAGAGGGGTCAGTGAGCCCAATTTTTGGTTGTAATATTTGTCTCGGATTAGCATACAAGAACTCGGGCTTAAGGCGGTGTTCAACGAGACAACCCACTGTGTACTCCTACACAACCTCGCATCGTTCACCTTGTATTAGGGTAGATTCACCAACACAGTTTCACTTTCATCAACACCATGTTCACCATCATCCCGACTCACATCAAAAGCATCCTCACTGTAACTCTAAGCATGCAATAAGCAGTAATAGTTGCAGGGGCCACATGATAACAATCAACTCCTATGTCAGCTAGGATTGTGGTTTGCTTACTACTGTGACAAGATGATAGGTCATGCATCGGATATGGGTTCAACTATGCGGTAGAATCGATATAAGGTGATCTCCTAAACATGCATAAGCGAGACTGAGAGGGAATTGGGATTTTATAGACATGATCAATGGGGTTTGCTTTCCTTGCTGACGATACATGGGTCTTAACGGTGGTCTTCTCCTTAGGGGGTGATCACCGTCTCAGAGGCACTGTTACCGGCACAATCATCAACAAAGGGGGGCAACATCAAAATTAAATGCACAAGCACATGACCATGTTGTCCATGATGTGAATGTGAATGTTAATGTTTTGTGGCACTTTTGATTTAAATGAAGTGTATTGCATTTGAAATGCAAATTCAAACTCCATATATGATTTTCAAATTAGCCAAATTGCATTTGCCATTGTTTGATATTTGTAAACCATGTGATCATGTGTGTGATATGTCTCTGATGTACAAGTGATCATGTTTGCATTGCAATGGTTCAAATTGGAATAAAATTTGAATTTAATTTGAATTAATTCCAATTAAGCCAAATAGCAAAAGCTACTGGTCCCATTTTAAAATCAACTCAAACAAAGTTGAAAGTTTTATATTTGGATAGAGAATTTTCTGCTGATCATTTTTCATATATTATTTGTCCAATTTGGAGTTAATATGAATTTTCTATGATTTATTGAAGTTTTGGCTATTTTTCTGTAATTTCTGGATTTTCTTTAACTCTTTTTAAATTCTGGAAATTGATTTATTGCATCATGCTGATGCAAGCATGACATCAGCAGGGGCTGACATGTGGGCCATGTCTGTTAGCCACAGTGGGTTAATTCCCTCTGTTTAATTAAATAGAGGGGGTTATTAGGGGGCCTAGCCCCACCTGTCTGTGTCTATTAGGGGGGATTAGTGGTGTGGTTAGCCCTAAGCTAATCTGCCACCGGCGGTTAACCGGCGGCGACCACAGAGGACGGCGGCGCCCACGCTAGAACGGCACATGGTGCACGGTTTGCCGCACCGTGGCCACCAGGAGGTGCCTCACGCACACGCGCGTCGCCAAGACAAGTCGGCATACCACAGGGGAGCCACGGTCGACGGCGGCAACCTCAACGGCGGCAGCCGGAGCTCGGGCTCGAAGGAAATTTCTACCCCAGGCATCAAAAAATGCGCAAGAAGAGGGGAAACGACCCCCCGGCTCACCAGGAAGACAATGGAGGTGACAGCACGACCGGGGAAGCTCTGTCTACGGCGGAATCGTTGATGGCGGGCGGCGGCTCTGGTGATGGAAACGACGACGATTGCGAGGCGTTGAAGGCGCCCGGGCTCTCGATCCGCTCCGGGGTGACGTAGTCGTAGTCTGCGAGCTCGAAGGACACGGCCGGCGAGGCGGAGGGGCTCGTTGGGCGCGTGCTTTCCACGGCGGTGAACTCCGGTTCCCGTCGGTGGCGGAGAAAACGCGAGAGGGAGAGGGGGATGGTGACCAGGGGCGTGGGGAAAACGTGCGGGGGCTCCTGGTGTGCGTCGTGGCGCACAGAGGGGTCCTGGGGGGGGGGCTAGATGGCTCGGGCCACCTCGCCGGCATCGGCATGCATGCCACCCAGCTGCTTTCCGCGCCTGAAGAAGAAGACAAGCGGTGGAGGTGGGTTGGGCTGGGAAAGGGTAAGTTGGGACAGGGGGCCCGGTTGGGTGGGCTCCTTTGCCCTTTTTCTTTTTCTTTTATTTTTATTTTCTGTTAATTTGTTTTGCCCTAGTAATTAAATACCTAGGAAATTTATAAAATGCCCAAAACTTTTATGTGGACTTGTAATTTATATAGCTAGCCACTTATAAAGTTTGGGGATTTTTAAATTCAAATAATTTGAATTTCAAATCAAATAGGAGTATTATTTAATTTCCAAGCCCTATTTGGAATTTTTGACAAATCTTGGTGCATGTAGTGGGACCCACTTCACTTTATATGTGATCATGCATATTTATAAGACTTTTCAAAAATACCAGAGGAATTTTTGGAAGCAATTTTTATCTGGCCTTTTGAATTAAATTCTCTAGGGCTTTTCTTTTCCCCATTTTTGAATTTCTTTTGAAATTTTCACATGATGCAAAGAGCTCTTGAATCCTAGCACATACCTAAACTTGGGTTGTGACAACACACCCCCACTCAAAAGAATCTCATCCCGAGATTCAGAAGTCGTCGGGAGGAAGGAGGGGTACTCAGCACGGAGGCGGTCTTCTCTTTCCCATGTTGCTTCTTTCTCAGAGTGGTGTGACCATTGCACTTTCAGAAACATGATCTTCTGATGACGAGTGACATGCTCTGCGGAATCAAGAATACGAACAGGGTACTCTCGATAAGAAAGGTCATCTTGGAGATCAAGCGTTTCATGGTCGACTTCGCGGATGGGGTCCTTGAAGCAACGCCTGAGTTGTGACACGTGGAATACTTCATGTAATCGGGAAAGGTGCGGGGGTAGTTCAAGTTGGTAGGGAACTTCTCCACGTTTAACAAGAATGCGGAAAGGTCCGATGTAACGTGGGGCCAACTTGCCTTTGATACCGAAGCGTTGGGTTCCCTTCAGAGGAGTAACCCGAAGGTAAGACTTCTCGTCCAGATTGTAGCTTTCTTGCCTATGATGACGATCATAGTAGCTTTTTTGACGAGACTGTGCGGATTTCAATCGATCACGAACAATGCGAGCTTGCTCTTCTGCTTCCTTGATCATATCCGGTCCAAAGAATTGTCTTTCACCGGTTTCTGACCAGTTTAGGGGTGTTCGACATTTCCGTCCATAGAGGAGTTCAAAAGGAGCCATGTTCAGACTAGATTGGAAACTGTTGTTATAAGAAAATTCGGCGAATGGAAGAGACTTCTCCCAATTCTTTCCGAATGAGATAACACAAGCTCTGAGCATGTCTTCGAGAATTTGGTTAACGCTTTCGACTTGACCGCTAGACTGAGGATGGAAAGCTGTACTAAAGGATAGATGAGTTCCCATAGCATTCTGAAAGCTTCCCCAAAATCTAGAGGTGAAAAGGCTACCTCGATCAGAATTGATTACCAAAGGAACACCGTGAAGAGACACAATTCTAGAGACATACAAGTCCGCCAACTGACTAGCATTTGTAGACTCGCGAACAGGAAGGAAGTGAGCAACTTTGGAAAGCCGGTCAATGACAACGAAGATGGCATCGTTTCCTTTATGGGTTTTTGGAAAGCCGGTGATGAAGTCCATACCGACTTTGTCCCATTTCCACTCTGGAATAGGCAAAGGTTGACGTGTTCCAGCAGGTCTTTGGTGTTCCGCCTTAATGCGATGACAAACATCACATTCAGCAACAAATCGAGCAATGTCTCTCTTCATCCTAGTCCACCAAAATCTCTGGCGTAGATCTCGGTACATTTTTGTGCTACCGGGATGAATTGAGAGGGGTGTGTCATGGGCTTCTTTGAGGATGAGTTGCCTTAGATCCCTATTCTTAGGTACTACCAAACGATTTTCAAAGAATACCGTTCCTTTACTATCCGTGGAGAAACATTTAGCAACTCCGCTAGAAATGTTCTCCTTGATCCGGCGAACACCTCGTGCACGCCTCTGGGCAACTATGATTTGATCCTCAAGGGTTGGTTTCGCCGCCAAGTTGAAAAGAGATCCACAAGGAACAATCTCGAGGTTGAGCTTTCGAAATTCCTCATGAAGGAGTGGTTGATACTGTTGTAACATGAGGTTGTTACAATACGACTTACGACTTAGTGCATCAGCCATGACATTGGCCTTGCCTGGGGTGTAAGAAATTCTTAAGTCATAATATTTTATCAACTCTATCCAGCGTCTTTGCCTGATATTAAGATCTGGATGGGTGAATATGTATTTGAGGCTTTGGTGGTCAGAATAGATCTCACAACGATTACCAAGGAGGTAATGTCGCCAAGTTGTCAGGGCATGAACTACGGCAGCGAGTTCAAGATCATGGGTAGGATAGTTCTCTTCATGTGGACGCAACTGGCGTGAAGCATAAGCTACCACATGTCTATCTTGCATAAGTATGAATCCTAACCCTTGCCGTGAAGCATCAAAAAAGATCTCGAAATCCTTCTTGGTGTCTGGAGACGCAAGTACGGGTGCAGAAGTCAATATTCTTTTTAGCTCTTGAAAGCTTTCCTCGCACTTGGGGGTCCATTTGAATTTCTTATCTTTCTTGAGGAGTTCAATCAGAGGTTTTGCAACTTTAGAAAAGTTCTTGACGAAGCGGCGACAATAGCTTGCTAGGCCAAGAAAACTCCTAACTTGCTTAACCGATTCAGGTGGAGTCCAGTCAAGGATGGCCTGAACTCTCTCGGGATTGACATCAATGCCTTTTTCAGAAATCACATGGCCTAAGTAGATCACTTCTGGTAGCCAAAATTCACACTTGGAGAATTTAGCATACATGCGATGCTCTCGAAGTTTTATCAATACCAGCCTAAGATGATCGGCATGTTCTTCTTCGTTCTTCGAGTATATAAGGATGTCATCGAGGTAAACCATGACGAACTTGTCCAAATACTCCATGAAGATCGAGTTAATCATGCGTGAAAAAGTAGCAGGGGCATTGGTTAAACCGAAGGACATGACGGTGAACTCGTAAAGACCATAACGAGTAGTGAAAGCCGTTTTGGGAATGTCCTCATTTCAGATTTTGATTTGATGATAACCTAATCTCAAATCCATCTTGGAGAAGACAGAGGATCCTGCAAGTTGATCATAAAGACCATTGATCCTGGGAAGTGGGTAATTGTTCTTTATTGTCGCTAGATTTAGCGGGCGATAGTCTACGCACATCCTTTCTGTTCCATCTTTCTTCGTTACGAACAGAACGGGGCAACCCCATGGCGATGAGCTAGGGCGGATGAAGCATTTTTCCAACAAAGCTTCAAGTTGGATTTTAAGCTCAGCTAACTCACGTGGGGCCATTTTGTATGTGCGTCTGAAAATTGGGGCGGTTCCTGGAGCAAGATCTACAATGAATTCTACACATCTGTCAGGAGGCATTCCTAGCAGTTCTTCAGGAAAGACATCCGGGAAGTCACGAACCACCGGAATATCTTCAAGGTCAGGAAGGGGAAGCACATTCAAAGTATGCATCTGGGTTCTAGAACTGGGTGAGGTGTAGTCAAAGGTCTGTCCCGAAGGATGGGTAAGTTTAACTGACTTGGCTTTACAATCAAGGAAAGCATTCTGTCTTGATAACCAGTCCATACCTAAGATGACATCAATGTCTGAAGACTTGAGGGCTATAAGAGAAGCAAGGAATACTAAACCCTCAATTGAAATTTGATTACCATGGCTTACCCTATTAGTTTGCCACTTTGAACCAGGAGTTTGGATGATCATTGGAGAAAACATTTCTTAAAAGGGGAACTCATGACGAAGTGCATAACTCTCTGACATGAATGAATGAGAAGCTCCTGGATCGAAAAGAACGGAGGAGGGAACACGATTGACTGGGAGCGTACCAAGGATGACGTCAGAAGTATCAATAGCTTCCTCAACTGAGATTTGGTTCACACAACCACCAACAGTGGCTAAGGACTTTGCTTGCAAGGAGTTGGAGGTGGATTTCTGTGAAGACTTAGCTTTGGAAGACTTGGGTGGGGTGGCATCATGTCTTGGACGAGGATCAACTTTCACCGACAAGGAACATTTCCGTGCGATGTGGCCAGGATGACCACACTTGTAGCAAACTCTGGTGTCAGGGGGTGGAGCAAGGATGGCAGGCTCACTACCATAGTGATTGGGATTCGTGTTTGGTGGAGGAGGTTGAGGTACCATGTAGGATGGCCTTGCAAAAATGTGTGAAGGAATGGCACTAGTTGGAATCCAAATCCGACGTTTCTGAGGGGCCGAACTAGAAGATGGAGTAAACTCACGAGCATGCTTGCGGGACTCTTCGAACACCTCATTGCCATACTCAGCTCTGAAGGATCTATTGACTAAATCCTCAAAGTTGACAAACTCATGAAGATTGAGATGATGACGAATAACAGGGCTAAGTCCCTTGCGGAATCTTGCTTGCTTCCTGGCATCAGCGGATATCTCCTCTTGGGCATAACGAGCAAGATGGTTGAACTCGGTCATATACTCGTGGATGGACCTATCTCCCTGAGTTAGATTGCAAAACTCTTCCTTCTTTCTTTCCATCATCTTATCCAGAATGTGGTACCCTCGGAAGGCATCACGAAATTGCTGCCAAGTCACTACGTGACCATCAGGTTTCATTGGAACATAGTTCTCCCACCATTCACCAGCAGCACCTTCCAAGAAGTATACCACAAACATCACACGATCATTGGGAGCAACATGCGCCGTCTCAAGCTTACGCTCAATGGAACGGAGCCAATCATCAGCTTCAAGGGGCTCGGAGGAACATCGAAATACCGGTGGCTTGAGGAGGATGAAGTCCTGAATGCTGACAACCACATTGCGCTGACGAGCGGTATTCTTCTTGATGAGCTCCAGAAGGCGGGTTTGATCACGTCGATTCCGTTCAGCTTCCATCATGATTTCCGCCGCAGAAGGCGGTGGTGGAGGTTCATCATCACTTTGATTCTGATCACGTTCTCGATTGCGACGAACAACACTACGAGTTCCACCTGACATCCTGTGTGATAAAAATCAACAATCAGAACAGGTTTTACGATGGAAACAAAGATAAGAGGACATGATTTTGGAAGAAAAGATAATAATGCAAAGGCAATGATTCATAGAGACACGGGATAAATCGGGCAGCATAACGGCTACACCGGGATGGAAAATGAACAACCTTGAAGAGATTGAACAGAACTTCCTCAAGGAACTCAAAATACGGAGATTCTGGACAACCACGACAATCCTACGGTTACAAGGAAGCACACAACGAGATGTTCTAGTAAGACATAGATGAGCCTAGTCCTATCATCCCGTAGAAAAGATAAGGGTGAATCAGAACTCAGATCGATGAGGGTAATGATAAAAAGAAGCCTTACGTTGTTCCCTTTATACCCAAGTAAGTATATAACTATAGAATGCTAGACTCGACTTCGACCAAGGGTTGAATAATCCTACAGACAGTCCTACTCTGATACCAAGTCTGTCGGGACCCGGGGTATGCGTATGTAATTCCAATCACAACTCAATCACATGGAGAGCCGAGAGCCGTACCCACTTGTCTAAGAAGACAATGCCAAGCACAGAACACTCTCGGAAAGCATCGTACGTGAGGGGCATCCCATCCAGGCCGGATGATCAACTGAGATGGGTCCTCAATGCCCGCTCACAAGTCTAAATGATTATGAGTGCTGAAATCCCATACTCATAGACAAGTCGCCTCAACCATGCTATCGATTGAATGATAACCCTCACATAAGCAAACTCCAGCCCGGTCACTTAGTCGGGGTCTAGGGCGGGCTCGATCATACAACAAAGTGTGCACGTGACAGAGTCACGAGCAATCGCATCGCGATGCCCCAAGCTGCGCACATCTAAGGGCCACTTGGTGTATAAAAGACCGCCAGCCAGATCACAACTAAGGTCTCGAAAACCCATACTAAGACATGCATGTTCTAATCATACACGCAGCACACATGTCTAGTATGAACAGTAGGTATCTTCACATAACTCTACAAAGTACTTCTTTATTGACTTACACATAGAGCATACAAAGATCACATGTCTGTGATCAACATTACATCATATAACGGAAGCAAATTAGGTCTGAGTACAGACAAGTTTAACAAAGGGACAATTACATTTCTACCCCTAGTTATGTCCCACTCGTCTGATTTGCCCCTAGTTTCAAAAACACACATGTCTTGTCCAAGTCACTTTCCGAATCTTATGCTTTTGCCCTTTGACCGTTTGACCATAACTTTAAAAACTTCAGAGCAGATTCATACTAACTCAAAAATATGCAAATAAGATATCAAAATGTTCAAAACAACATCACCTATATGTGCGTGTCATTTGCAATCATGAAAAAAGTGTTTGAAATTCCCCATCTGAGTTCGAGCTCATATGATCTTAGCGTGAATAATAAAATCTCAAAAAATTCAAAAGAAATTAAAAAAAATCTAAATTATTTTTCATGTAAACATTGACAAATGTTTTAAGTTCTCTCAAAGTTTCATCATGAAATAACATTCATGAAAGTCATGGCAAAAAAGACAAATTCAACACTCCAAAATTCTTTGTTTCAGAGTGTTGGATTTGTCTTTTTTGCCACGAAATTCATGAATGTTATTTCATGATGAAACTTTGCAAGAACTCAAAACATTTGTCATTGTTGAAAGAAAAAATAATTCAGAATTTTTTTAATTTTTTTGAATTTTATTATATTTTGCTATTCACGCTAAGATCATAGGAGCTCGAACTCAGATGGGGAGTTTCCAACACTTTTTTCATGATTGCAAATGACACGCACATATAGGTGATGTTTTTCTGAACATTTTGATATCTTATTTGCATTTTTCCGAGTTACTATGAATCTGCTCTGAAGTTTGCAAAGTTACAGTCAAATGGTCAAAGGGAAAAAGCATAAGATTCGCAAAGTGGAGTGGACAGAACAGGTGTGTTTTTGAAACTAGGGGCAAATCAGACGAGTGGGACATAACTAAGGGTAGAAATGTAATCGTCCATTTAACAAATGCTTAGAGAAGCCTTGTAAACATACATGCCCTTCCACGAGGGACCAGACTGCTGCCTGGGACTATGCTAACTTAGTCAACGTCGAGCTTCAGGAAGGTGACTCCATCGGGGGCTGGGTTCTCATCTAAAACATAGAATAAGCAAACGTGAGTACAAATTCGTACTCGGCAAGACTTACATCAGAACTATACTACTTATGCTCAAGTTTCAAGGTAAAGGGAGGTGGGGTTTCAACAATGCAGAAGTGCCAGCTTTGACTTGGCTAGTCCTGAACTACGAGTACCAGACTTGAGGTAAGAAGCGTACACGAGTCCACTACCAAGTCTCCAACCAATACACCACCATGGTTACTTCCTCGACTTCCCCACGAGGATCACACCATAGCACTGACGCTTATCTTGCGAGTTTTAGAAGTATCCATTCAAGTTGTCTAATAATCAAGCACAACTTTCCAAGTAGTCCTTAACCGCGGACGCGGCTATCCGAATAGTTTTGTTAACCCTGCATGGGTGTACCTCTACACACATGACCATCGGTTACCGCCAGGTCTCGGCAAAATTCAAGGGGTGTCGGCGAGGATGTTCACCACAACACTTCGCCCACAGCTCCGTTCTAGTCCAAAGAATCAACTGTCTGAGTTCCAAACCCAACTGGAGTTCCGGCCGAGCTTCCAGCCAGGACTCAAACCATGTAGGCACGACTGACAATCCCACCTCGACGGATGGTTCTCCGCTTGACAAGCCATGTTCCACAAGCCCTACCATGAATGCCACATTTAATTTCCTTTATCTTTCTATGCATATGACGAATGGAAAACCCGAACTAGGTGTGACTCCTGGACTTGGATCGGGGTGAGTTATAGGTCGAGAGGGGTCAGTGAGCCCAATGTGTGGTTGTACTTTTTGTCTCGGATTACCGTACAAGAACTCGGGCTTAAGGCGGTGTTCAACGAGACAACCCACTGTGTACTCCTACACACCCTCTCATCGTTCACCTTGTATTAGGGTAGATTCACCAACACAGTTTCACTTTCATCAACACCATGTTCACCATCATCCCGACTCACATCAAAAGCATCCTCACTGTAACTCTAAGAAGGCAATAAGCAGTAACAGTTGCAGGGGCCACATGATAAAAATCAACTCCTATGTCAGTTAGGATTGTGGTTTGTTACTACTGTGACAAGATGATAGTTCATGCATCGGATATGGGTTCAACTATGCGGTAGAATCGATACAAGGTGATCTCCTAAACATGCATAAGCGAGACTGAGAGGGAATTGGGATTTTATAGACATGATCAATGGGGTTTTCTTGCCTTGCTGACGATACACGGGTCTTAACGGTGGTCTTCTCCTTTGGGGGTGATCACCGTCTCGGAGGCACTGTTACCGGCACAATCATCAACAAAGGGGGGCAACATCAAAATAAAATGCACAAGCACATGACCATGTTGTCAATGATGTGAATGGTACTGTTTTGTGGCACATTTGATTTAAATGAAGTGTATTGCATTTGAAATGCAAATTCAAACTCCATATATGATTTTCAAATTAGCCAAATTGCATTTTTCATTGTTTGATATTTGTAAACCATGTGATCATGTGTGTGATATGTCTCTGATGTACAAGTGATCATGTTTGCATTGCAATGGTTCAAATTGGAATACCATTTGAATTTAATTTGAATTAATTCCAATTAAGCCAAATAGCAAAAGTTACTGGTCCCATTTTAAAATCAACTCAAAAAATTTGAAAGTTGTATATTTGGATAGAGAATTTTCTGCTGATCATTTTTCATATATTATTTGTCCAATTTCGAGTTAATATGAATTTTCTATGATTTATTGAAGTTTTGGCTATTTTTCTGTAATTTTCGGATTTTCTTTAACTCTTTTAAAATTCTGGAAATTGATTTATTGCATCATGCTGATGCAAGCATGACATTAGCAGGGGCTGACATGTGGGCCATGTCTGTCAGCCACAGTGGGTTAATTCCCTCTGTTTAATTAAACAGAGGGGGTTATTAGGGGGCCTGGCCCCACCTGTCTGTGTCTATTAGGGGGGATTAGTGGTGTGGTTAGCCCTAAGCTAATCTGCCACCGGCGATTAACCGGCGGCAACCACAGAGGACGGCGGCGCCCACGCTAGAACGGCACATGGTGCACGGTTTGCCGCGCCGTGGCCACCAGGAGGTGCCTCACGCACATGCGCGTCGCCAAGACAAGTCGGCAGACCACGGGGGAGCCACGGTCGACGACGTCGACCCCAACGGCGGCAGCCGGAGCTCGGGCTCGAAGGAAATGGCTACCCCGGGAACCGAAAAATGCGCAAGAAGAGGGGAAACGACCCCCGACTCACCAGGAAGACAGATGAGGTGACAACGCGGCCGGGGAAGCTCTGTCGACGGCGGAATCGTTGATGGCGGGCGACGGCTCCGGCGATGGAAACGACGATGATTGCGAGGCGTTGAAGGTGCCCGGGCTCTCGATCCGCACCGGGGTGACGTAGTCGTCGTCTGCGAGCTCGAAGGACACGACCGGCAAGGCGGAGGGGCTCGGTGGGCGCGTGCTTTCCATGGCGGTGAACTCCGGTTCCCGTCGGTGGCGGCGAAAACGCGAGAGGGAAAGGGGGATGGTGACCAGGGGCGTGGGGAAAAGGTGCGGGGGCTCCTGGTGTGCGTCGTGGCGCACAGAGGGGTCCGGGGGGGGGGGGGGCTAGTTGGCTCGGGCCACCTCGCCGGCGGCGGCATGCATGCCACCCAGCTGCTTGCCGCGCCTAAAGAAGACGACAAGCGGTGGAGGTGGGTTGGGCTGGGAAAGGGTAGGTTGGGCCGGGGGCCCGGTTGAGTGGGCTCCTTTGCCCTTTTTATTTTTCTTTTATTTTTCTTTTCTGTTAATTTGTTTTTCCCTAGTAATTAAATACCTAGGCAATTTATAAAATGCCCAAAACTTTTATGTGGACTTGTAATGCATATAGCTAGCCACTTATAAAGTTTGGGGATTTTTGAAATTCAAATAATTTGAATTTCAAATCAAATAGTGGTATTATTTAATTTCCAAGCCCTATTTGGAATTTTTGACAAATCTTGGTGCATGCAGTGGGACCCACTTCACTTTATATGTGATCATGCATATTTATAATACTTTTCAAAAATACCAGAGGAATTTTTGGAAGCAATTTTTATCAGGCCTTTTGTATTAAATTCTCTAGGGCTTTTCTTTTCCCCATTTTTGAATTTCTTTTGAAATTTTCACATGATGCAAAGAGCACTTGAAACCTAGCACATAACTAAACTTGGGTTGTGACACCGTGCGGCGGCGTCCTCTGCAACGGCGTTTCCTTGGGCCAAATCATGCGCTGCTTCCACTGGATTGAAGCCCTCGTCGCCGCACATTGATTGGGACCGGTTGGGGAGGTTGGGGTGCTTTGTACGCTCGTCGGCGACGAGTTTTGCGGCGACAGAACCACGATGAGGTGGTGGAACTTGGTACAGGGCACCGCTTGGAGTAGGGATGGGTTCAAACGATGCAGCAGAACAAGGGGTACACGATGGACATGGCCGCGAGGTTCTAGGGTTCATGGGTGCTCGTCGACGAGCTGCCCGGCGGCGAGGAGCTACGGCTCCCATGGTGGAATGGCACAGAGGAAGCAATCGAGGGCGTAGCTAGAGGGGTTTTGAGCTATGGCTCACCAGGAACTCAACGGAGTTGGTGGCGAGGACGAAGTTGGCTTGCCGAAGACACAATCGACGATGGCGCACAGCGGCCGTAGACGAAGACGAAAACTCGATTCAGCGGATCCAGGGGGCTTTAGCTCCCCATCTTCTGCTCAAAGACGAAGAAGGCTACGACGAAGACGATGGACATGCTCCGGGGGCTTCTCAGCGTCGATGGCCACGTCGGAGCACGGCGGTGAACTCCGGTGGTCTCAGGTTGGTGCGGTTTCCTGCGAGAGAGAGCGAGTGAGTGACCAGGGAGAGAGGGAAGTGGACGACGACAACTAGGGACGTCTCCAGGCGCGAGACGAGGACACGGGGAAGCAGGAGGTGGCCAGGGCGTCGCCGGCATGCTCGCCACGGCGGCAGCAGCCTGGCTGGTGCGAGGAAGAAGACCAGCCCGCCCCTAGGCTGGGCTTCCTTGGTTAGTTGGGCCGAAAACCATGGTAAGGCCCTTTTCTCTTGTTCTTTCTGTTTTATTTCTGTTATTTGTTGTGCCTTGCTAAAAAAATAGCTAGGCATTTTATTAAATGCCCCAAATTTTTATATGGTCTCACAATATATATAACTAGCCACTTATAAAGTTTGGACATTTTTAAAATTCAAATTATTTGAATTTTAATTCAAATAGGGGTATTTATTTAATTCTAGGGTCCTATTTGAATATTTGAAAAATCCATGAGCATGGGATTGCTACCACACCACTTGATATGTGATCACACTCATTTATGGGAGTTTTGAAAAATGCAAAAGGAATTTTTGGAGCAATTTTTATTGTTGCCATTTGAATTAAATTCTCTAGGGCTTTTCTTTTCCCCATTTTTGAATTTCTTTTGAAATTTTCACATGATGCAAAGTGACCACCTAACTCTAGCACATACCTAACAGAGGGGTCTGACATGAGATCCAGTGTGAGTTCTGCCTGGATAAACTTTCGAATCAAGTCAGGATCATTCCGGTAACCGTTATATCCATCAAGATTCCATCAGAAAGGCCGAAATGAATTGAGAAATCAGCAAGTCAAAAGGGACTCATACCCGATTGCATTGAAAGTATGTGGCTCACGTATGGATGCTACCAAAGCAATCATTTGAATCAAGTCAGTATCAACTGCAAAAGCCGCAAAGGTTCAAGCAAAGGAAAATACAATGTTGACCCATGAACATATGCGTCCAAGGCAGGACATACACCAACAACAATCTTATCCGATGCAAGATATTTCAGTATATTCTGTTAGACGGTCAGGACGAATCATGAAGCCCATATCCAGCAAAGAAATGATTGGAAAAATGTTTCCCTCTAACAAGCCAGAAGTTAGCAAATTTGTCAGTTTGGTACACATGGTACCATGGGAAAATTTTGCACATAAGGAACCTCAGTCTCCCGTGACAAGATACCGGGCACAGCCGACATGTACAGTGTATCAGTCTTCCTCAGTACGCCATCCGGATATCTTCTTGGCCAAGATAATCAGTCTTCTACCACAAGTCATCGAGTGAAACTTACGGTGAAAGAAACCCAGCCGTGCCCAGTACGCCATGGATAGCTTCCAGCACAAGTCACCCAACTGTCTACAGTAATCGGCCGTAGAAATTTCCAATACAAGGAACCGGTATCCCCTGAGCGCAAAGAGGAAAACTTCAGGGACAAGACAATCTATCCTCTTTAGTAAGCTATCAGGAAAGCTTCTAAGGCAAGGCAACCCAGTCTTCTTCAGCAAGCTATCAAGGCAGCTTCCCATGTACAACACCCGACCTTCCCCAGCAAGCTACCCCAGCCAAGTTTCAAAGGCAAGCTACCAGTCTTCCTCGACACGTCATTATACCTGCCACGATATTGTCAGAAAGACAGTTATTCAAAGGCAGTAAAGGCTTCAGCATCATCAGGACCCGCACATTTTATGGACACTTCTCCTCAAGGATGCAAGCTACCCCGGTGTGGATACCACCATGCTCGTAATCAAGAAAGAGTATACCCATGGAAAGCGATAAAGGACCACAACTCTTGGGAGACAAGCCAGCAGAAGTATTAGATATACACCTCAGCCTGGAAGAAAGACTGACAAAGTCATGAAGAAGCACCCTGAGGAAAGGAGGCAATGAAGCGTTGGATCTTGCCCCAATCACGAGGGTCAGCTCCTCAAGTCCGACAAGGCCCCGAAGAAGTATAATCTTGAGATCCCATTCATTGCCACCGAGATTATCATGATGAGACAAAGGACAAAAGGTGAAGGTAACCCATCTATCTCAGAGGAAGATGCCGACAGAATAACGAGTTGTTATGCAAGAGCTACAAAAGAAAGAATTTTGAAGAAGGTGAAGCCAGCACAAGAAGATGATTGCCACAGTAGAAAGAACCATGGCAGACAGACGTGGCCTATGTCGAATCTCACTACAATATATGCTACCAGAGTAAGCGTTGCACCTCACAGGCTGTCAAAAGTATGCAACCCTTACCAGCCCGAC
Organism: Bromus sterilis; assembly: GCA_950022295.1. Classification (NCBI taxonomy): domain Eukaryota; kingdom Viridiplantae; phylum Streptophyta; class Magnoliopsida; order Poales; family Poaceae; genus Bromus; species Bromus sterilis. The sequence goes on along the minus strand of OX465596.1, from coordinate 146,652,889 downwards.
GGGTAAGGCAAATGGATGAATTGCATGGACCTCAAGTCCAAATTTTCCTCGATCAGTTGCAGCCATGTGGAACACCGTGGACACCCACCACTGAGAGGTCTCACTCTATGGGCAAAGGACCGCGTACTCGGCCCGTCAGAACGAGCAGTTACCCAAGTTCGGAATTGTCCGTCTTACCGAGCTACCCCAGTCTACTTCGCGAAAGATCACCTAACCAGCTCAGCATTTTTACTATAAATACCGCGTCAGAGAAAAACACGGTCTATCACCACCCATGGATATGGCAGCATGACAAATGAATCTCAGCATGAGGAAACGTTCAGAATTTGTGCCTCGGCCCAGATTCATACTCAAGATGGACGCGCCGAAAGTAAAATAATGCAACCCCGGGTGTAGGCATTCCAAGTCCCGCACAATGAAACACCACGACTGTAATCTACCCGAGATACCAGCTACCCATGAAGGCCAAGCCCTTTTCTCTAAGGAGCTAATGCAAAGGATTTGAGACTAGGCCGTGAATAGAACCTGAGGGACCACGAGAATAATATGGGTATTGTCAGCATTTAGCCCACGACAAGACAATCCGTTATCATACAAGTCAGGAAATATGAGGATGAAGTCAGAAGGAAAGGATATGATATGGCCAGGAAGAACGTTCAACCAGATATATGGATTGGGTGAAGCAAGCCCCGTGAGCCAAATATATTGGATGCTACTAACGGAACGGTATGCAGAAAAAGGAAAACCGAGAAGCAATGAGTTTCCGAAGGACGGTAAGTTTGAAATGGTTCCTTGAGCAACAAAATCTCGAGGACGAGATTTTTCTAAGGGGGGTAGGTTTGTGACATCCTGGATTTTGGAACTTTCTTTTTCCAAAAACTTTTCTGATTTATTTCTGGATTTGCCACTTGATTTGGTTTTGAGCACCTCGTTGGACTTGGAACTTGAGCATATTTTCTTTCCATGCTCAAGTAGCCCTTGTTTCCAAGCCTTCCCCATGTCATTCCATGGATCCATCCCATCCAAGCCACCATTTTATTCGAAACATATATTCCTTTTCCAATAAAAGGGATATTCCTATTATTTGAGGTTTGTGAAGCAACCCATATTTATATTTCTCCATAAATCCCAAAATAATTCCCACATTCTCTTGATGCCATATCTTGCCAAATTCTCCAAAAAACATTGCATGGCCCAAGTGGATTTTTCCTCAAGAAAAATTCATTTGTCTGTGGGGGAAGATTGGAGCTTTGTGAATAAAGTGCTATTTCTCTTGATCCATTGCTGGTGAAACTTTTTGTGCAACCTCATATGATCATATCATTGGCCTACACCAAATTCCGCCACCATTTTCCTAGCCAAACTCGCACAATAAATTCCCAAAGTTTGGATGCAGCAAGGGGGCACTGTGAAGCAAGTGCATGACAGGGGATTCCATTTGCCTTGAAACTTTTTGTTCCTATTCCCACACCCAAATGACTCCACAAAACCAAGTTTGAACCAAATCCAACTGTCAGAACCCTCTGTTAGGTATGTGCTAGGATCAAGACTCAATTTGCATCATGTTAAAAATTTCAAAAGAAATTGGAATGGGAGAGAGAACACCCCCCAGATGAATTTAATTCAAATGGCCAGAATAAAAGTTGGTCCAAAAATTCCTTTTGCATTTTTGAAAAGTCTTATAAATGAGTGTGATCACATATCAAGTGATGTGGACCAACCCCATGCTCATGGATTTTTCAAATATTCAAACAGGAGCATGGAATTAAATAAAAACCCCTATTTGAATTGAGATTCAAATATTTGGAATTTCAAAAATGTTCAAAAGTTGGAAATGGCTAGCTACTGGTCATGTAAGTCCAAATATAAATTTTTAGCATTAATAAAAATGCCTTGCTATTTTATTTAATAGGCAGAATACAAATACTGAAAAGAATTAGAAAAAGAAAACAGAAAACAGAAAAAGGATAGAAATCCTTACCTGTCGCCTAGGCGAAGCCAGCCCAGTCGGCCCAGCCAGCCCAAAAGGGCAAGGGGGTCTTCTTCCACTTCCCCGCGCCTCCAAGCTGCTCGGTGGAATGACCACCGAGACAGCCGAGCACGCCATCGCTTCTCCAGACGCCACCTGCCCCTCCCCGGCCTTCTACGCGCACCTGGAGACGCTCCTGAGAGCCACGCCTCCATTCCCCCCTCTGCACGCGCTCCAGCTCTCCCTCTCGCCCAGCCCCGCGACGAACAGAGCCCGACCGTCGCCATGGATTGAAGCCCGCGTGGCCACCGTCGTCCCCGAGCTGCGCCGTGTTGTCCATCGTCTTCGCCGTCGTCAACTCCGTCGAAGCCCCCATTCAATCGAGCTCCAAAGCCTGTGAAGCCGACGCCATCTTCATCGACAAGCTGCGGCCGCCAAGAAGTTCCGCCGTCGATTGCTCCGCCGTCTGAGCACCCCCGACCACGCCGTCCCTCCCATCGCAACCAGGGTGAGGTCCTGCGTCGATTCCCCCTACTACCCCCTCTCCATTCGCTCTCTGCTGCGATCCGCCATGGATCCCGAGCAAGCTCACCGCCATGGTCGAGCTGGAGCTCGCTCCAGTGCCCCTGGCGATGCACCCGTGCGTGCGTTTGGCACCTGGCCTTCCCAGGTTTCGAATGCACCCAAGATCACCCCAAACCGTGCACTCTAACCCCGAACCCGACCTCGCCGTGGTTCTGTTTCCGCCGGAGATGTCGCCGCCGTCGCTCCAGCCTTCCCCTCGAGCCCCAGATGCTTCCATTCGACGCGGCAGGTCCTCAGCTACACGCCGGTGCCCTCCCCTTGGCCTCCCGTGCCCTAACTCTCCATCCCGAGCAACTTCGGCGAGGCACGGTGCTCGCCGACGACGAGCATCGCCATTAGGGCTAACCCAGTGCCTAATAACCTTGGCCCCACCCCCAGTCACACTGCCATGTGGGCCCTAGGCCCTAATTAACCTTTCGGTTAATTTAAAACTAAACTAAACGTTTTAATTAACACATGAGACACTGACATGTGGGTCCCAGTGGCAAGAGGCCCCCTGACGTCATGATGACGCATGCATGACGCAGTAATAGCTTTTCTATTTAATACAAATCCAGAAAATATGCTAAACTTTGATAATTCATAGAAAATTCATCCTAACTCCAAATATAGCAAATAATATGTCTAAAATTATTAGAAAAATTCAAGGAATCTGAATATGCAATCTGTTTTCATGTTTGACCAAGTTTGCTTGGGTGAACAGTGGTAACAAAGCATATGCATTCCTTTTATATTCAAAATGGAGTTTGAATTTGCAAAACCTTTGCAATACACTTCATTTAATTGGAATCACTCACACATCAGTGGCACATACATCAAGTTTCAACCTTCAACCATGTGTTTGTGCATTGTACTTATGTTGCCCCCCTTTGATTGTTGTTTGTCAATAGAAGTTGAACCGGAACAGGAGGCTGCCCCCTTCGTTGAAGATCCCGATACTGAACCTCGTCAGCAAGGCAAGAAAACCCCATTGATCATGTCGATAAAATCCCACTTCCCTCTCAATCTCGCTTATGCATTGTTTAGGATGATTACCATGCTACGTTTCTACCGCATAGATGAACCCATTCCTTTGCATGACCTATCTTTTGTCACAGTAGTAAGGAAACCACAATCCTAGCAAATGTAGGAGTTGGTTGATACCATGTGGCCCCTGCAATTGTGACTGCTTATTGCATGCTTAGGGTGATACAATGTTGATACTGTTATGTGAGTTGGGATGGTAGCAATCATGCTGATGATGGTGGAAATGTGTTGGTGAATCTACTCTAATACAAGGTGAACGATGAGAGGCTGTGTAGGAGTACACAGTGGGTTGTCTCGTTGAACACCACCTTAAGTCTGAGTTCTTGTGTGGTGATCCAAGAAGAAGAGTACAACCACACATTGGGCTCACTGAACCCTCTCGACCTAGTACCTCACCCCGTTCGAACCCCAGAAGTCACATTAGTTCGCAAGTTCTGGTAGGGCTGTGGCACAGTCTGCGAAGTGGATGAATGGCTACTCAGACCGGCTTGGGACCCTACACACATCGTTTGAGGATGTACTGGAACCTCGACCGGACTTCCATATGGATACCCCTCAGATAGGCGACTCTCTGGACTAGGACAGAGCTGTGGGCGAAGTGTTGTGGCAACATCCTCGCCGGTACCCGCTTGAAGGGTCCCACTCCCAGGCGGTAACTGATGAGTGTGCGTGTGTAGCGGTACACCCCTGCAGGGTTAAGAAAACTATTCGAATAGCCGCGTCCACGGTTAAGGACTGCTTGTAAAGCTTAGCTTGATTATGAGACAACTTCAATGGATACTTATAAAACTTGCCAAGATAAGCGTGAGTGCTATGACGTGATTTCTCATGGGAAGTCGAGAAGGGAACATAGTGGTGTAATTGGTTGGAGATGTAGTGGACTTGTGTACGCTTCTTACCTCAAGTCTGGTACTCGTAGTTCAGGACTAGCCAAGTCAAAGCTGGCACTTCTGCTTATGAACCCCACCTCCCTTTGCCTTGATACATGTGCATGAGTAGTATAGCTCCTACATAAGTCTTGCTGAGTACGACTTTGTACTCACGTTTGCTTATTCTATGTTTTAGATGAACCCACTGACCCGGAAGGTGGATTCTTCCTCGAGCTCGACGACTGAAGACCAAGCTAGTGTAGTCCCAGTCAGCAGACTGGTTCCCTCGTGGAGGGCTTGTGTTTAAATAAGGCTTCTTAAGCCATTTGTTAAACTTGTCTGTACCCAGACCTACTTTTCTTCCGCATGATTGTTGTAATGTTGGATCACGGTCTCGTGATCTCTGTGTGCACTTTGTAAGAGTTATCAATAAAGCTGTATATTTTGTAGAGAATTGCAATGATACCTGCTGCTCATACTAGACATGTGTGTTGCGTGTATGATTATAACATGCATGTCTTAGTATGGGTTTTCGAGACATTAGTTGTGATCTGGCTGGCGGTCTTTTATACACCAAGTGGCCCTTAGATGTGCGCAGCTTTGGGCATCGCGATGCGATTGTTCGTGACTCTGTCACATCCACACTTTGATGTATGATCGAGCCCGCCCTAGACCCTGACTAAGTGATCGGGCTGGAGTAAGTCTATGTAAGGGTTATAATACAATCGATAGTATGGTTGAGGCGACTTGTCTATGAGTATGGGAGTTCACCACTCATATCATTTAGACTTGTGTGCGGACGATGAGGACCCATCTCAGTTGATCATCCGACCTGAATGGAACGCCCCTCACGTTCGATGCTTTTCGAGAACGTTCTGTGCTTGGCCTTGTCTGCTTAGACAAGTGGGTACGGTTCTCGGCTCTCCATATGATTGTGTTGTAGCGAGTCTTGCATACGCTAACCCCGGGTCCCGAAACCAACTACCCAAGTGAGTGCATCATCAAGTGTAAGATTCTGGTCAGCAAGAGACCTTGTGAAGCAAGTGCTAGCTAGGCTTGTCCAATGGCCATGAAATTTCTCACACATGTGCACACCACCAAATAACCTCACACCACCAATTTTCAGGCAATTGCATTACTCCTCTGAGATGCTAGCTTCAACTTTGCATTCTGGCCTATTTGGACATTTGCAAAGGAAGTACTATCTACATTGCTCCATTTGAGGTGAAACTTGGTATATCTACTCACCCTGGTGTATGATTAAGCTCAGCCAAAAATTATGCATAGGGGATCCATGTGCTAGCCACACCACAGTACAAACACCTTCAGCCACCATGCCACATTTGCAAAGGAAGTGCCATGTACATTGATCCAATTGAGCCCAATCACCACAGTACTCTAGTCCTTCCTATCCTTATCCCAGAAGATGACCTGGCACTACCCCAACCCCCACCATGTGAGCACTACTTCTTGTCCAAGATTGATGTATCAAACTTTACAGAGGGATCCAGCTCACCACAATGCACCATTTGGCCAACCAGGCACACCACTGTGATCAGCACTCGAAGGAACCTCCCCTAGACATTGTTGGCCATGTGGAAACCCTCCCCAGATGAACCTCCCCTTGGTGGCCGCGCTCTCGGCTGCATCTGGCGTGCAATGGCCGCGCTTCGCGCGTGCCCGACGCGTCCATGTCCAGCTCTAGCATGACCCTGTCCTCTTCTTTTCACCCCGCGCCGCACGGCTTTCCAGTAGCACGCGCACTCCACGCCACCCTCCCGAGCTCTCCTGAAGCTGCTCGATGCTTGCCAGCTCACCCCACGCCGATGCCGCTCTGCGTGTCGTCTTCCTCCTCGGGCATCTCGGCCGGGGCTACTTAAGGGCGCGCCCGAGGCCCTCCAGAGCACACCCAGCAGCTCCCCACATCCCCTTTCTAGCCCATCCTTCTTCCAATTCCTCACCGGAAACTATTCATGCCGCCCACGACCACCGTGGCTGCCACGCCGCCTGGCCCCTTCCCCCACGGCTCCTCTCCTCCCATCCCGCCGCTGGAGCACCCAGGACCCCGCGCCTCTCCGCCGCGCTGGTGCCGCCCAAGGGCTTCCGCCGCCCCGGCTTGGCCGTGAGGCCACGGCCGTCGCGCCCAGCCACGGGAGCCGACGCCCCAGCTGCTCCGCGTGGAACCGCGACCACTGGCCGGTGAATCCCGACGCGCGCCGCACCCCGCCGTCCTCGGCGAGGCCGCCGGCGAGCCCCGGGCACCGGCGACGAGCGCCTGCCGGCCCAGCCCCGCCGCGGCGTTGCTCAGTTCTGGCCACGGGACCAAGCAGAGGAGGGAGAGAGATTGAGACAGAGGAGAAGGGAGGCCTGACGGTTGGGCCCCGCCTGGAAGTGAGTCAGCCCCGGGCCCGTTTTCTGTTAGTGGAGGCGCACTTCCTAGGAATACGCATTCCCAATCTGGAGGCGCATTTCGGTTCCGTTCGGCCTGAATGCGCTTTCGTTTAATGAAAGTGCATTTCCCCCTTCGGCTGGATAGAATGCGCTTTGACTTCTTCTAAAGCGTATTTCCTCCAAAATCAGCCCCTGATCTTCTCCACCTCGTATCTCCGCCACCATAAGTCCAAACGAGGCGTTTCTTTTTGCGTTGGTTTTATTTTGATACCCTCTTCATGGTGGCATAGGTTTCATAACATGTATTGATGTTATTATTTGTTGGTCAAGTCAAAGTGGTTTTTTTACCTTTTTTCCCGTTGCTTTATTTGAAGTATTTTGAAGGGTTTTGTCGGTGTTGAAAACCCGGAGTGTTTCACACTCCTCTAGTGAAAGGAAAACCATAATACCCTTTGCACCTTTTCAAAGCCTTGATGTGTTTTAAAACGTGCTTTAATCTGTGACGAATAATGATTATCTTGATATGCTGGTTGATGCTACATTGCCAAGATATGCTTGACTATGATGCTATGTTTTGAATATGTCATAATCCTGATATGCTCATATGCTTGGACCACTTTGATGATGTTACATTGCTATGTTATGTTAATACCATGCCATGCTATGATCTTAATATGTCAATATGCTTTCATGATATGCCATGTTATGTTCATGATAAACTTTGATCATGCTATCACTATATCATGCTTAACTACAATCATGATATTGCCATGTTGCATGAAATGTCTGGATCATGTTTATATAACTAAGGCAATCAACTAAAATATGGTTTGAATCATGATGTGACTATGACTGTATCTTGTTCCACTTATATTGAAATGCAATTAATTTAAATACTCATGTTGCACCTGATACTTCTGTTTGCTGTTGGAGATGTGGTCCGCGCCAAGTTGCTCAGGTGCCATCGAACTGAACTCATTTCGTGCAACCACATTTGCCTGTATGGGCAGGCCTTGGCTTGTGCTATCGTAGCCCTTTCATGGGAGCCACGAAAGAGGGGAGGTTACGAATTGCACGCTACCCAGGCCAGGTAGGTGGTGGTAACCTCGAGATCCAGAGTTGATATGTTTAACCGGGAGTCTTCGATTGGGACAATGTTATGGAACATGCGATGGTCAGGGCCATGCGATGGCAGGTGTCTAGAGTACACAGGGATACCCAAGACATGCGATGTCGGTGGCATCGTAGGAAGGTTACACAGTAGTCAAGTTTCGTTGGAGTAGTCCTAGTCCTTGGGCAAGGAACTCCATGGTTTGGGTAAAGTGCACAACCTCTGCAGAGTGTTACACAAATCTATTCGAATAGCCGAGTCCACGGTAATGGATACAGTTCATAGTAGGTCACACCATGATCAACATGAGTTCGGTTGCATGAGCACGGTAAGTTGATACAATGAATGGATTGGTTGGGTGATATCGGAGGACACCTAACCCGTTGAACGATCGTGCGATGATCCAGGTATGTTGATGGTCATGCGATGAACGGTGCTTGAGTCTGTAAGGACTCTGAGATAAGCCACATGACCAGGCGATGATCATGTGGGGTCCATGTGACCTTAAACGATGATTGATTGTGCATTAGTCTTAATGTTGATAAAATGTTGATGATATGCTTGATGTTTATCTGCTTGCATGATGTTGATGCTCACATGATGTTATTGTTTTGCCTTGATGCATGGTTGTTGTGAGCTTGCAAGTACATTTGATGTACTGACCTGACGTGTCATGCCAGATTTGCAGACAATGCTTTGGATGCGTAGGAAGACATTCCCGGTGTTTGTGAGCTAGATGGTGTCCCAGCCAGTGTCCCTGTGGAGTGGAGTTCATCACCGTCGCCGTTGTTCCGCTGCCGAGTTATATTCCACTGCTAGAGAGTTAGTCTGCTGCTTGATGTAGATCCGTGGCGAGCTTGAGGAGCAAGCTTGTGCTTCGTCTCGCTCTGCCAGCGTTGTAATAAACCCCCTTGTACCCGTACTATTTGTTAATAGAAAGTTGTTCAGTTCTATATCAAGCAGTGCCGTGTTCCGGAAGACTTGATCTCTGGGCTGGAGCACAGGGAGTTCCGGTCCTCTGAGCTGGGGTGCCACAACGTTTGGTATCAGAGCAGGACTGGCTGTATGATTACTGTACATGGCTTGATTTTGGGGGCATCACAGACACTACTTAATCACTCGGGGGATCGATCGCGGACTGCCCCCAAGGGTAGCTTTTCTCTTACGCGGCGATACTACTTAAGCACTCGGGGGCTCGATCACGAACTCCCCCCAAGAGATGCTTTTCGCTTACGCGACAATACTACTTATGCACTCGGGGGCTCGAGCACGGACTCCCCCCGAGAGACGCTTTTCACTTACGCGATGATACTACTTAAGCACTCGGGGGCTCGAGTGCGGACTCGCGCCGAGAGTCGCTTTTCACTTACGCGACGATACTACTTAAGCACTCGGGGGATTGAGCGCGGACTCCCCCCGAGAGATGCTTTTCTCTTACGCGACGGTACTACTTAAGCGCTCAGGGGCTCGAGCGCGAACTTCCCCCGAGAGACACTCTTTCACTTACGCGACGAAACTACTTAAGCACTCAGGGGTCCGAGCGCAAACTCCCCCGAAAGGACGTTTTCTCCTACAACAACATCTAAAACACGCAGAGGACACAAGTGCAGTCCCCAAGGCATTTCACGGCTACTGTATCAAAGCACCGCGGTTTCCTTCGTGAAGATGACAAGAGATTTCTCTCCACACCTTGAGACACAAAATCATGCTCATGAAGAAACTCAAAGACAGATCAACTACTATGCAGAATAATTTCTAAGTCTTCGCCCGATCACAAGTGATCACCTAAAGACTCGGGGGCTACTCCCATCAGGAGCGCTGCCTCTCACCCCATGAGTTTCAGAATGGCAGAACAAATACAAGGCGAAATATCATAGAAGGATATTTCAAGCCGATGTCCGACTCTACAAATCGAACATAGTCTCGGGGGCTACTCCCATCGGGAGCACTTCCGCGCACCCGATATTATTATAAGTTTCACATCAATGTCAAGCAATCGAAGATGGACTCATTAAAAGGTCAAGCACTTTATGACAGTTTCATTATGAGGTAAAACACTCGAAGACGGTTTCATTACAAGGTCAAGCACCCGAAGACAGTTACCATTACATATCAGAGAGGCATAAGGTTCAGTATGCAAAAGGCAAAGTACTCCGCTATACGTCAAAGATTACAAGTCAACGCACTCGAGCAGCTATCACTACAAGACCAATCATCCCAAGGAATTATGACTTCTACATGTGTGCTCATGATGAGATAATTGTCACTTTGGTCCAAATATTGACGAGCATCATCACAGACAAAGTAAGACTAAGTCTGCAAGGAGCAGTTCCCCGCCTTCCTGAGCCTGGTGACCTTGCCTATCGACGCACCCGCTTGCTCGGCGGCTTGACGTCCGAGTCCTCCTCAAAACTAGAAGAACAATCACCACCAGTCAAGGAGCCGGCAGAAGATGAAGCCACGGGAGAAGAAGTCGAAGTACTCCTCGACCCGTCAGAGCTGCCACTGCTTGACTCCTACCAGTACGGATCCAGACGATTTCCACCGGCATCAAAAGCGCGAATGGTGAGAGTATCTTCATCATCAAACCGACATCAAAGACTGTCCCCAGCACGCAAATTCAGCCGGCGAGAAAACGACCTCCAACCAGGCCCCAAGAAAATCAAGAAAGAGTTATCAACCTCAAGCTCTATCTGTTGGATATATTCTCTAGAGGCAAATAATATATGATTATTCCAATATATCTAAGAAAGTTCATAACCAATTTCGTACCGTGCTAGAACTGTATCAGCGAAACAATGATACAGGTGTGGTATAGAAACCCCCAGTGTTCCTAGTTAGCCTCTATTTCAATAACTAGTTCATGGTCAACATGATGGTCGTGGTTTTGCGATCATGGACAAATAAGTCTCTTGACTGTGAGGTCACCTCACTGGATGAGTGACGTGATGAACATTACCCAAAGTAAGCATTACAGCATGATCAAACTTATGAAGGTTCAGTGTTGTAATTACAGAACGTAGTAGACCGTTCCTTTGACCGTGAGTACGTGCATAATTGCTATCTTCCCGGATGCTTTGACTTACATCCCATCACCTGACTGAAATATGCGGCTCATAACGGTTGAATCCTTGGTATTCCATGGAGATATGTTGAGGAGTATTGTTACAAGAGCGGGATTTGTCCTTCCATGTAATGGATAGATACTCAGGGCCCACTCTGTGAGATTCCATCCATAAAGCTGCAGCGTGTGACAAGGTCACGGGGATGAATATCACGGGAACGAGTGAATAAGGATTATGTTCAGAACGAGGTTGAACCAGACATAGGATGTCATTGATTGAATCTAAGAACATAGTATCGCTGACAAAGGGAATGCTATACGACGTAAGGTCCAATCGGTATTGATATCCGGAATGCACATGGGTCATTATGGGCATCCAGGTCCTGCTGATGATCATTGACCGTAGCCTCATCTCGGTCATGACTGGAGTGTTCTCGGACCGTAGGGTAACACACTTAAGGGCTCGATGAAATCGGAGACCTTCTCGGAACTATCGGAATTACCAGAGATATGAGAGAGAACTCCAAAATCGTTTCGGAGGGGAGACGGAAAAGGTTCCGTGGTTTTTGAATTGTTCGGAAAGTTATTTAGATATGTTTTATTATTTAATTAAATGAATTAAATATTAGAATATATTTTAAATAATTAAATATAGTAGAATATCCCTAATGGGCCACATTGGGTCCATTAGGGGAAAATTTCTTTTTTGTTTTTTCTTTCAAAGAAAAAGAAAAGAAAAAAGGGGGAAGAGGCCACACCATGGGCTAGTTCCATGTTGCCACTTGGCACCAAGGCCACCACGCATGCATGCATGCATGCATGCATGGTGCGGCCGGCCAAGCCACATGTGGCATGGGAATAGTCCCACCCCGCGTGTGGAGGCTACGGTGCACCCCGGTTTTCCCTATATATAGACCTATAGGGTGCACTATTTCTACAACAAAAAATTCCAGAAAAATACAGATAAATTCTGTTGATCTCTCTCTCCCTCTGTCCCCCGCCTATGCGCGGACTCTCTTTATTTGGAGGCTGCACTAGGTTGGAGATGTTTCCACTATACGCACGTCGTCGTGCTGCAGAAACTTCGGTTCCGGAGGTCTGCTTCCGCCATCTTCGCTGGATCGGAGATTGGAGGTCGTCATCGAGTCTCGTACGTGTGCGAGTAATACGAGGTGCTACACGTGTGGCACTACACCCACCCGGGTGCTCAACACAACCAGGGGGCTGTGAACCTTGATCGAATACATCAACCACGTTTGCGGGAACGTTTCCCCCGCAACGGACTACAACCCGAGGTATGTTATTCCGCACTCCTTTCCGTTACGGTAATACGGATACTAGATCTTGGGTTATGGGAAACGCTAGTTAGGAAAAAAATGTGTTTTCCGCTGCGCACCCCAACAGTGGTATCATGAGCTAGGTCTATGCTTAGTATTACTGTACAGATAGAACACATCGGGGATGTGGGCGTCGATTGTATGATTGTTACCCTCCCACGTGTACTTGTTCACATCTTCGGCATCGTTTGATGAAGCGGCCCCCGACCAACCTTACGCGTACTCTTACGCGAGACTGGTTCCACGCTTGACATGCGGCTTGTACCGTATAAAGTGGGTCTGGGGGGTGTCTGTCTCTCTACTTTAGCGGATGTGGCATTTGCAACGGAGGGCTCCGTGCGGGGTGTAATAGAGTCAATCGTATGGTTGACGTTCTGGTTGACTCGTAGGTTAAAACCTGTTTAACTATGAAAGCCCTAGCAGCCACGTAAAACTTGCAATATACAACTAGATCATCTAAACTTTGTATTGCTAAGTGGGGGCTATCGTTTGCTTGATTGTGATGTAGTGATAGCTTTTCTATATGTTACTAGTAAGTAGTAAATGTCATCATGATAAAACAAACTCAAATGGAGACACTGTAGACTTAGTGTTTCCATAGTTCAAACATCTTACAACTTTCTAGTACAGGTTACACGATGGTAGCATGTGATAAGATGATCCCTCAACAAAGCCAAACACAAGTATTCTACCAAAGTGTGCCCCACCTGGAAGGATCTCCCATATGGCCGACATTCCGTACATATTGGGTGTCACACATATTAAACGGCGTTCGCATGAGGTTGGGTTTGACAAGCCTAGCATATGCAGATATGGCCTTGCTGAGCAGCATAAAACATGGAGGATAATTTGGCGAGCCTAGCCTATGCAGATATGGCCTCGGAATACTAGAGATCGAAAGATCGAGCATGAGTCACAATATACAGATAATGTGATCGCACAAGTTGTTGTCTACCTTTGAAACTGACCCGTCGGCCGTGTGATATTTGAGGGCGGGCAGTGAATCTGGATCATGTAATCACTAAAACTTCTTAGGGATGATTGTTTTAGTGCGAGCTCATTTATAATATGATTATATGAACTCATTGTTGTGAACTAGTCTTAATTGTGTTCCTTGCAATTATGTTTGTAGAAAATGAATGCACTAGAGCAACGTGAACTATCTTTCTTCATGGAGGGTGAAAGACTTAGAGTAGATGGGTCAAACTTTGCTAACTGGTACTCACGCCTTAGGACTTTGCTCAAAAGAGTAAACATCTTGTTCACAATAGAAATGCATGTGGAAGAACATCCGGACGACGATGTTGGCGATCAGGAGATACTTGATCACTATGCTCGCCGACAGAAGTGCTCCGTAGTCAGGAATGTCATGATTTTCAGCATGTCAGAGGATTTGGGTATTCAGTTTCAGGACACTAGTTCATATGACATGATGGACACGCTAAAGACAATGTTCATACGTGAGTTCAGAGTTCCCAGATTTGAGTTAGAAAGCAAGTTTCTATCTACAAAGATGCAAGAACACATGAGGCTTGATGATCACTTAGACATGATGCATGAGATGTACCTGACCCTGGTGGAGGACTATGAATATTGGACAATGAACGAAACCACCACAGAAGAGTTTGCAATAAACACGTTATTGCACTCACTTCCAACGAGTTATGGTGATTATGTTCATAGCTATGTCGGAAGTGGAGCTAATATGAGTCTCCAGAACTTCATGACTAATCTCTTGGCTGTACACATTGCTCCTATGGAAGATGCAGAAGTCGTGGATGGAGAAGGTATATACTTGATATACTTTATAAATGTTTGTTCCCTTATACAACACTTGAAGTTAATGAGTATCTGATACTTATTTTGTTTTATGAAAACAGGACCTGCCGTTGCATGGACGGGAAGAGGTGAAATCAAGGATTGATGGCAACCAAGTTAGTTGATGGCCAGCATGGATTCCGCCGAGACATCTATCATAGGAGATACTTAGAGTATTAGATAAATCTTATGTAATCATATAGTATGAACACTTAGTTGAGTGTCTTGCATCTCGCGAGACAAAGTTATTCATGTAATGAGACAAGTGAGTTGTTCTGGTTAAATGAATAAAGTGTGATTATACTTTGACTACGTCTTGATTTATATTATGATAGAAAGCATTTATAATACTACAATTATTGTCTAGTGATATTCAATGTTTAATGATAAAGTTGTTTTGATTACAAAAAGTCAAAGATTTGATTGCATAAAGTGATTTCATAACTGATGAATTCATTAAATCTATGATCTATTAACTTGTGTATTCATTACCAAAAGGGAAAAGATCTCCCTCAACCGGCTGATCCCGCGCACGCATCCGCCGCCTCCGTAACCATTGGATGGAATTTTGATCTTGACCGACCACTCGAACCGAACGAGACGTCACCCCTTCGCAACTAACCTACTGTTGCAAAGGTCCTTTGCAACGGCCATCCTGTTGCAAGGCAATAGTGAGGCAGCGGCTACAGCAAAACACCGACGAACGCGCTTTTCCTCCAGCGGCCAGCCGCAGGCGGCGCGAGTGGGGCGAGTGGGGGCAGAGGCGCCGCTGCACCACCACCAGCCGCTGCGAGGTGGGCGAGGTTGCAGGAGAGTATGAAGAAGTCGTGCATCCGCAGCGGGGAGATTGTCGCCGCGTCCTCGGCCATCTCGTGCTCCTCGGCGGTGGCGCACGCTATATGCTTCCCTAGAAGCGGAAGGTTGTCGCCGGCGAGGTCCAGAACTTGCAGAAAAAGACCCGAACCGCATTTAGGAGCCCCGATTTGATGGAAAAAAGTTTGCAACAGAGGACTTGTTGCAAAGGACCAGTCGCAACAAAGCCTCTGTTGCAAAGGCTTGCTCTCCTGGTGCCGATTTTGATGAAAAAAAAACCTTCGCAACAGCGGCCTTGTTGCAATGATCCAACCGCAACAGATCTTTTGTTGCAAAGGCTTGCCCTCGATGCTAATTTATTGAAAAAAATCTTTGCAACAAAGGACCTGTTGGAATGATCCGATCGCAACAAAGCCTCTGTTGCAAAGGCGTTCTATCTCGAACGAGCGCGATCTGACGGTTACAGTTCTCTCAATCGAACGGTTACGCACACGGCGGATCTTTAGTAAAATACAGCCGGCGGACGCGTAGCGCTGCCCTTACCAAAATGTCATAACTTGATTGCGTGAGATGGATTAGATACACGATCTATGAACCTCTGCAATAAATATGACCAAGACAAGGTTCTAGAAAGTAGAACTTGTGCCAATCATTATACATAAATGATGCACTAAATGGGCACATGAGTTATCATTAAATACTTCATATGATTAATTGAAAGCTTGTATTCAATTGAGATCATAAAACTGAGATTCAGGAATCACAGTGTGAAGTAAGAATATAAGGATACAAATCACTAAGCTATGATCTGAGTGATAAGTATTAAAATTGACATAATGGGAGACTTGTGGAAGTTGTACCACAAATTACGATGGAAGTTGAAAGTGCTAGACTACTTAAACCATTCGTAGTCATACTAAGCTGTAGTATGGTCTAAACGTTCTTTCGCCTTGCACTAAAATTATTAACGAACAAGGTTGTTTAATTCATTAAAGTTAAAACACCCACTTCATGAATAGGAAACCATCCTGAATCTAATGAGACAAGATAGCTCCATAATTAATGGTGTTATAAGGTTTCTTAAAGAAAGAATTTCTTTGTGATAAAGCTACAAGCAATTGAAATTACATATTCTCCCCTGAATAGAAAAACTTGTGTTGCTTGATTGGTAGTGCGAGAAGAAGTCTCTCGACACGGATCCGATGGGAGATAATGGAAACTTTGACCAAGGTATTGGACCTTGCCTTCAGAATATCATAGTATTGCAACGGAAGTGTGTTCCGCTGTAATGACATTATACAAAAAGGATATGCCAAAGACGATTGGTCTTGGTATATGAGTTGAAGCCTTAGTTGAATTTAGAAGGTTGTCATGAATACGTTCTGTACAGAACAATAATCATGAGTCTTCTTAATAAAACAAAGGGAATACTATTGCTTGAAACGAAAAGGAATGATGGTAGCCTAGAACACGAGGAGAAATGAAATAATATTGAGTTACATATAGGATGGCTCATGTTGTGTGAAATAAATCAGTTATTTCATATTCTCGACAAACTCGAAAGTTATTGAGAATAATGTAATGGGTATAAGGCATAATTTTGGTTCATAAAACGGTTATGACCAAAGTTCAATGGTGATTGACTGGGGAAACGTAGGAACACTTTAAACAATAAAATATTTCATTTACACTACAACGGACCATAGCCTGAAATTGCGTCTCAGTCAAATTGGGATTTGAAAGAGAATTGCAATGGGCATGACGAAGGTTTATTTCGTTGGAAGGATGGACTGCAGTACCTCAAGACAGGAACCCTCAACCTTGATTTGATCAAGTGATTTTTTGTGAATGACCAAAATATTGAGTGGGCCTGCAGTTTCATGAAACTGAGTGGGAGCTTTGAAGACTTCCGGAAACTTAGAATGCAGAGGGCATTTTCTGAGTGGGAGCTTTGGGAGCATTGTCATTATGTAAGACATATAACAATACAATGACTTGATGAAAGCTGAACCACAAATATATGAGTATATGATGGATATATTTGAGTGGGAGCATGATCATTATCTCAGACATGCATGTTATGACATATGTGGAGAATGATCAAGTGTATGTATATATGGACATGCGAATGATATATGTATATGGAGAATCGTCTCATATGCACGTATATGCATTATGATATATTTATATATATATATATAACATAAGGTAGATATAACGCAAGATTAAAAGAAACTTCCTTTATATGAAGTACTAAATACATCACACGTTGAAATCTATAGTGATAGATACGTATGATGAAACAAAGAAAAGTTGGAATAATCTTCTAGACAAGAAACAAGTTCTTGTAGCTATAAATTATATAATGGATGAAATCCAAATATCACAAGCAATGTCTTGATGGAAGAATAGAGATGCACCATGTACCTGTAAATGTGATCTTATATGTTCTTGAAATATGATTCTACTATAATACATGTGTTGTGAATCCAACAAAAGAATGACTCAAAAGGTTCTTGAAAGAAGAACAAATTCCGATGTGCTTTAGGAGTAAAATACAGAATCTGAATAAGGTCCATGCATTTAGTATATGAGGAATACTGAGGACTATGCTCTAAAACATAGAAAGGATAATAGACTTGAATGTAATGCAAGATTACAATTGCAAGCCATATTATGAGTCTATATGGAATTAGAGACATCACCGAAGATATGAAAGAAAAGTGAGCAAGATTCACGACACTACAAACATAATACTACTTAAAGAAAGTAGACGTATGGATAAAAGTTTATCGTAAGAAGTATTGACTTCTGGCTGAGTGTATTTCCCAGTATATATGACTATGGACAAGTCTTCTGAAGACGAAACCAAAGGATCACTAAAGGATACTGTAAAATAATAGTCTCAGTCTCCTGCGAAACTTATATCCAACCATTATATGATAATGAGTGGCATGTCAAACTAGTTGACCTATACTAGTTGCAAAGGAAACATATGAATCTGAATTGGTGCAGTTCGTTGACAAACCCTCTTCCTAGAGCAAGCATGATCAATGAACACTTATGCGATAAGATGATTATGATCGGGAAAATGCGGCTAGATTATTAGCACTCTAATGCAAGTGGGAGACTGTTGGATATATGCTCTAGAGGCAAATAATATATGATTATTCCAATATATCTAAGCAAGTTCATAACCAGTTTCATACTGTGCTAGAACTGTATCAGTGAAACAATGATAGAGGTGTGGTATAGAAACCCCCAGTGTTCCTAGTTAGCCTCTATTTCAATAACTAGTTCATGGTCAACATGATGGTCGTGGTTTCGCGATCATGTACAAACAAGTCTCTTGACTGTGAGGTCACCTCACTGGATGAGTGACGTGATGACCATTACCCAAAGTAAGCACTACAACATGATCAAACTTATGAAGGTTCAGTGTTGTAATTACAGAACGGAGTAGACCGTTCCTTTGGCCGTGAGTACGTGCATAATTTCTATCTTACCGGATGCTTTGACTTACATCCCACCACCTGACTGAAATATGTGGCTCATAACGGTTGAATCCTTGGTATTCCGTGGAGATATGTTGAGGAGTATTGTTACAAGAGCGGGATTTGTCAATCCATGTAATGGATAGATACTCAGGGCCCACTCGGTGAGATTCCATCCATAAAGCTGCAGCGTGTGACTAGGTCACGGGGATGAATATCACGGGAACGAGTGAATAAGGATTATGTTCAGAACGAGGTTGAACCGGACATAGGATGTCACTGATCGAATCTCGGAACAATCCAGTATCGCTGACAAAGGGAATGCTATACGACGTAAGGTTCAATCGGTATTGATATCCGGAATGCACATGGGTCATTATGAGCATCCAGGTCCTGCTGATGATCATTGACCGTAGCATCATCTCGGTCATGACTAGAGTGTTCTCGGACCGTAGGGTAACACACTTAAGGGCTCGATGAAATCGGAGACCTTCTCGGAACTATCGGAGTTATCGGAGATATGAGAGAGAACTCCAAAATCGTTTCGGAGGGGAGACGGAAAAGGTTCCGTGGTTTTCGAATTGTTCGGAAAGTTATTTAGATATGTTTTATTATTTAATTAAATGAATTAAATATTAAAATATATTTTAAATAATTAAATATAGTAGAATATCCCTAATGGGCCACATTGGGCCATTAGGGCAAAAGTGCTCTTTTGTTTTTTCTTTAAAAGAAAAAAAAAGAAAAAAGGGGAAGAGGCCACGCGATGGGGTAGGCCCATGTGGCCACTTGGCACCAAGGCCACCACGCATGCATGCATGCATGGTGCGGCCGGCCAAGCCACATGTGGCGTGGGAATAGTCCCACCCCGCGTGTGGAGGCTACGGTGCACCCCGGTTTGCCCTATATATAGACCTATAGGGTGCACTATTTCTACAACAGAAAATCCAGAAAAATACAGATAAATTCTGTTGATCTCTCTCTCCCTCTTTTTCCCTCCTATGAGCGGACTCCCCTTGTTTGGAGGCTGCATTAGGTTGGAGATGTTTCCACTATACGCATACCGTCGTGCTGCTGAAACTTCGGTTCCGGAGGTCTGCTTCCGCCACCTTCGCTGGATTGGAGATCGGAGGTCGTCATCGAGTCTCGTACGTTTGCGAGTACTACAAGGTGCTACACGTGTGTCACTACACCCATCCGGATGCTCAACACAGCCAGGGGGCTGTGAACCTTGATCGACTACATCAACCACGTTTGCGGGAACGTTTCTCGCGCAACGGACTACACCACGAGGTATGTTATTCCGCACTCCTTTCTGTTACGGTAATACGGCTAGCTAGATCTTGGGTTATGGGAAAGGTAGTTAGGAAAAATTTGTGTTTTCCGCTACGCACCCCAGCACTATCCACACCGGAGAACGAGAACACCCTTGAAGCCGGATCAGAAGACCCCTCAGATTGATCTCAGAAACAATGGAAGCAAAAGAAGATGGAAGAGGGATTCGGGTAGTAGTCGGACTAAGAACACTCAATAGAAAGTAATAGCGCCAGAAACCCTCCTCCTAAGAGGAAGAGGGAGGTGCCGCAAACGCCCCACCACGTCCACGACGGGAAGAGCGAGGGGTACGACCACCACGACCACGCCGACCACGACCTCGGCGAGCCCTTCCGCAAGAAAGACCAGCTAAGGAATACTATACTCTGATGTTTTGCTGAAACTGAAAAGAGAAGAAAGAAGAACGAAGAGAAAGTGCTGAGCAAACACAAATAACAGGTATTTATAGCTCAGGCCAAGGAAAGCAAGGAAATCGCGTGGAAATCCAATCGGCGCCATCATTAACTCAAGACCGGAACGCGTGAATATACGGATGTCGGGACCCGGGGTTAGCGTATGCAAGTCTTGCTACAATACAATCATATGGAGAGCCAAGAACCGTACCCACTTGTCTAAGCAGACAAGGCCAAGCACAAAACGTTCTCGGAAAGCATCGAACGTGAGGGGCATCCCATCCAGGCCGGATGATCAACTGAGATGGGTCCTCATCGTCCGCACACAAGTCTAAATGATATGGGTGGTGAACTCCCATATTCATAGACAAGTCGCCTCAACCATACTCTCGATTGTATTATAACACTTACATAGACTTACTCCATCCCGATAACTTAGTCGGGGTCTAGGGCGGGCTCGATCATACAACAAAGTGTGCATGTGACAGAGTCACGAGCAATCGCATCGCGATGCCCCAAGATACGCACATCTAAGGGCCACTTGGTGTATAAAATACCGCCAGCCAGATCACAACTAAGGTCTCCAAAACCCATACTAAGACATACATGTTATAATCATACACACATAACACATGTCTAGTATGAACAGCAGGTATCATTGCAATTCTCTACAAAGTTTACAACTTTATTTATAACCCTTATAGAGTGTACACAGACATCACAAGTCTGTGACCCAACATTACATCCAGCATGCGGAAGCAAAGTAGGTCTGAGTACAGACAAGTTTAAAAAATGACTTAAGAAGCCTTATTTATAAACAAACCCTTCCACGAGGAACCACTCGTCTGACTGGGACTACACTAGCTTGATCAGTCGTCGAGCTCTAGGAAGAATCCACCTTCGGGGTCAGTGGGTTCATCTAAAACATAGAATAAGAAAACATGACGACAAAGTCCTACTCAGCAAGACTTACGTAGGAACTATACTACTCATGCACATGTATCAAGGTAAAGGGAGGTGGGGTTCAACTGCAGAAGTGCCAGCTTTGATTTGGCTAGTCCTGAACTACGAATACCAGACTTGAGGTAAGAATCGTACACGAGTCCACTACATGTCTCCAACCAATTACACCACTATGGTGCCTCTCTCTACTTCCCCACGAGAGAGCATGCCATAGCACTCACACTTATCTTGGCAAGTTTTATAAGTATCCAGTTCAAGTTGTCTAATAATCAAGCTAAGCTTTCCAAGCAGTCCCTAACCGCGGACGTGGCTATTTGAATAGTTTTGTTAACCCTCCAGGGGTGTACCACTACACACACATGACCTTCAGTTACCGCCTTTGGGCACGACACCATTCAAGGGTTGTTGGCGAGGATGCTCACCACAACTGTTACCTCATAGCCGATCTAGTCCAAGAAATCCGCCTACCTGGGTTGGTTTCCACTATCGTGAACCCGGACGGTTTACCGAAGTGGACCCAGATGATGTGTGCGTGGTGCATAATCCGGTCTCGGTTGAGCCGTTCTCTCACTTAGCAGCCAGGCCACAAACCTACTAGAACTCCGAACTACTGCGACATATGGACATCGAAAGGGATGAGTTAGTAGGTTGAGAGGGGTCAGTGAGCCCAATGTGTGGTTGTACTCTTTATCTTGGATCACCACACAAGAACTCGGTCTTAGGGCGGTGTTCAACGAGACAACCCACTGTGTACTCCTACACAGCCTCTCATCATTCACCTTGTATTAGGGTAGATTCACCAACACATTTCCACCATCATCAACATGATTGCTACCATCCCGACTCACATAACAGTAACAACATTGTATCACTCTAAGCATGCAATAAGCTGTAACAGTTGCATGGGCCACATGATATCAATCAATTCCTACATCTGCTAGGATTGTGGTTTTCTTACTACTGTGACAAAATGATAGGTCATGCAAAGGAATGGGTTCATCTATGCTGTAGAAAGGTATCATGGTAATCATCCTAAACAGTGCATAAGCGAGACTGAGAGGGAAGTGGGAATTTATTGACATGATCAATGGGGTTTGCGTGCCTTGCTGACGAGGGTCGTACACGGTATCTTCTACGGAGGGGGTGATCTCGGGTTCCGGCTCGACCTCTATTCGATAGCAAACAATTCAACAAAGTGATCATTATAAAGACAGTGCACAATCACATGATATGATGTTATAGCATGAGGTTCATGTGCTGATGTGTTGAACATTCTATTTAAATGAAGTGCATTGCATTTGAGTTGCAAATTCAAACTCCATATTTGTATTTAAAAGGGTTCATATGCATGTTTTCTTTTGTTCCCCCATTTTTAAATGGTCAAACATGAAAAAGTGCATATTCAGAATCCTTGCATTTCTCTGATAATCTTACATATATTATATGTTTAATTTGGAGTTAAAATGCATTAGTTATGAATTTCTAAAGTTTAAATCATTTTTTGGAATTTCCAGATTATTCTATAAATTGGAAATGGGTTTATTGCGTCACTGTGAGGTCATGCTGGCGTCAGGGGGTGCTCTGACTGGTGCGGCTAGCATTTAAGTGGCTAGGTTTATTAACCCGGCTGATTTTAATTAACAAGTGGCAAATTAAGCCACTTGGGCCAGCGTCAGTGAGGTTAGGGGGGGAGATTAACTTAAGTTAATCCGGCCACGTCGGCCTCGCCGGCGGCTAGTCGCTGGTGGAAACCCGACGCGGCGGTGACGCACGAGACAGTGTTCCCGACCATCATTTGGCACGCCGCGACCACCAAACGGGAGCCCAGGCACGCGCGCTTCATCTGGGACAGACGAGCAGCACGGGGGCTCACCGGAGGGACGTCGGCAACGAGCAAAGGCGGCAGCAGCAGCACAACGGTGGTGTAGATCTTGATGGGGTGCACAATTTGAGCCACGGGTGGGCGCGTTCGAAGCAGAGGAACAAGGCGAAGACCATAGACATGGGCGCGGATTCAACTGGTTCACGGTTGCTCGCCGACGAGCACCACGGCGGCTCTGTACTCCGACGTCCATGTCAACGGGGGCTAGAGGATGGGTTGGACGCCATGGTTTGAGGGGAAACGCTCACTGTGCTTCCACGAACATGATGGAGTAGTCGATGGAGGCGGGGAAGCGGCGTGGCCGGAGTATTTGACGGCGACGAGCTGCGGATCCGGAGAGAGCTTGAGGTCGATTGCGGTTGCCCGAGTCCAGATCACGGCGCCATCTTCTGCAAGGCGATGAAGTCGACGACGACGAACACGAGGGACACGTCATCTTGAGCTCTAGGGCATGGTGGCCACGCCTTCCACGGAGGTGCGCCCCGGTGAACTTGTTGTCGGCGGCGGGATCGAGCGACAGAGAGGTGGATGGTGACCGTGGGGAGGGGGAATGGATAGGGGAGGCTTCGGGGTGTCTCCAGGACACGTAGTTGGCGGCGGGGAAGTAGTTGCGTGGCCAGGGGCACGTCTGTGTGCTCGGCATGGTCACCACGCAGCTGTGCGTGCCCCTGCCTGGGGAAGACGACGGGGGTGGGGTGGGCTGGGCCTGGCTTGCTGGGCCGCGGGGCGATGAGTTGGGCTTCTTCAGGTAAGCCTTTCTGTTTTTCCTTTTCTGTTTAAATTTTCCTTTCTTTTTCTGTTTATTTATTTTGGCTCTGCTAAAAATAGCAAACCATTTTATAAAATGGCCCAAATTTTTATATGGACTTCTAATGCTTATTGCTAGGCACTTATAAATTTTGGGCATTTTTAAAATTCAAATAATTTGAACTTTAATTCGAATAGGGGTTTGAATTTAATTCCAAGCTCCTATTTGAATATTTTAAAAATCTATGAGCATGGGTTTGACTCCAAATCACTTTATATGTGATCACAACCATTTATGAGACTTTTCAAAAATGCAAAAGGATTTTTTGGAGAAACTTTTATTGTGGCCATTTGAATTAAATTCATCTGGGGGGGGGGGGGTTCTTCTCCCATTTCAATTTCAATTTGAAATTTTTGACATGAATGCATGTTGAGTCTTGACCTAGCACATACCTAACAGAGGGTTTTGACAACTCGCCCCCACTCAAAAGTATCTCGTCCCGAGATTCAGAAGACTGCGGGAGGAAGGAGGGGTACTTGGCACTGAGACGGTCTTCGCTTTCCCACGTGGATTCTTTCTCAGAGTGGTGTGACCATTGCACTTTCAGAAACTTAATCTTCTGACGAAGAGTGACACGCTCTGCTAAATCAAGAATACGAACGGGGTATTCTCGATAAGAAAGGTCATCTTGGAGATCAAGCATTTCATGGTCGACTTCGCGGATGGGGTCCTTGAAGCAACGCCTGATTTGTGACACATGGAATACATCATGTACACGGGAAAGGTGCGGGGGTAGTTCAAGTCGGTAGGCAACTTCTCCACGTTTAGCAAGAATACGGAAAGGTCCAATGTAACGTGGGGCCAACTTTCCTTTGATACCGAAGCGTTGGGTTCCCTTCAGAGGAGTAACCCAAAGGTAAGCCTTCTCGTCCATATTGTAGCTTTCTTGCCTATGATGACGATGATAGTAGCTTTTCTGACGAGACTGGGCTTCTTTCAATTGACCACGAACAACGCGAACTTGTTCTTCTACTTCCTTGATCATATCCGGTTAAAAGAATTGTCTTTCAGCGGTTTCTGACCAGTTTAGGGGTGTTCGACATCTTCGTCCAGAGAGGAGTTCAAAAGGAGCCATGTTCAGACTATATTGGAAACTATTGTTATAAGAAAATTCGGCAAATGGAAGAGATTTCTCCCAATTCTTTCCGAATGGGATAACACAAGCTCTGAGCATGTCTTCAAGAATTTGGTTAACCCTTTCAACTTGACCGCTAGACTGGGGACGGAAAGTTGTACTAAAGGAGAGATGAGTTCCCATAGCATTCTGAAAGCTTCCACAGAATCTAGAGGTGAAAAGACTACCACGATCAGAATTGATTTCCAAAGGAACACCATGAAGAGACACAATTGTTCAGACATACAAGTCCACTAACTGGCTAGTAGTTATAGACTCGCGAACTGGAAGGAAGTGAGCAAGTTTTGAAAGTCTATCAACGACAACGAAGATGGCATCATTTCCTTTCTGGGTTTTTGGAAAGCTAGTGATGAAATCCAGACTGACTTTGTCGCTTTTCCACTCTGGAATAGGCAAAGGTTGAAGAGTACCAGCAAGTGTCTGGTGTTAGGCCTTAATGGGACGACAAACATCACATTCGACAACATATCGAGAAATGTCTCTCTTCATCCTAGTCCACCAAAATCTCTGGCGTAGATCTCGGTACATTTTTGTGCTACCGGGATGAATCGAGAGGGGTGTGTCATGGGCTTATTTGAGGATGAGTTTCCTTAGATCCCTATTCTTAGGTACTACCAAACAATTTTCTAAGAATACCATTCCTTTGCTATCTTTGGAGAAACATTTAGCAACTCCGCTAGGAATGTTCTCCTTGATCCGGTGAACACCTCGTGCACGCCTTTGGGAAACTATGATTTGACCCTCAAGAGTTGGTTTCGCCACCAGGGTAGAAAGAAATCCATGAGGAACAATCTCTAGATTGATCTTTCAAAATTCCTCATGAATAAGTGGTTGATACTGTTGTAACATGAGGTTGTTACAATACGACTTACGACTTAGTGCGTCATCCATGACATTGGCTTTGCCTGGGGTGAAAGAAATTCCTAAGACATAATCTTTTATCAACTCTATCCAGTGTCTTTGCCTGAGATTAAGATCTGGCTGGGTGAATATGTATTTGAGGCTTTGGTGGTCGGAATAGATCTCACAACAATTACCAAGGAGGTAATGTCGCCATGTTTTCAAGGCATGAACTACGACAACGAGTTCAAGATCATGGGTAGGATAGTTCTCTTCATGTGGACGCAACTGGCGTGAAGCATAAGCTACCACATTTCCATCTTGCATAAGTATGCATCCTAACCCTTGCCGTGAGGCGTCACAATAGATTTTGAAATCCTTTATGGTGTCTGGAGGCGCAAGTACGGGTGCTGAAGCCAATCTTCTTTTTAGCTCTTGAAATCTTTCCTCGCACTTGGGGGTCCATTCGAATTTCTTATTTTTCTTGAGGAGTTCAGTTAGAGGCTTTTCAACTTTATAAAAGTTCTCGACGAAGCGGCGACAATAGCTTGCTAAGCCAATAAAACTCCTAACTTGCTTAACCGATTCAGGTGGAGTCCATTCAAGGACGGCCTGAACTCTCTCGGGATTCACAAAAATGCCTTTTGCAGAAACCACGTGGCCTAAGTAGGTCACTTCTGGTAGCCAAAATTCGCACTTAGAGAACTTGTCATAAAGGCGATTCTCTCGAAGTTTCATCAATACCATCCTAAGATGTTCGGCATGTTCTTCTTGGTTCTTCGAGTAGATGAGAATGTCATCAAGATAAACTACAAGAAATTTATCCAAGTACTCCATGAAGATCGAATTCATCATGCGCGAGAAAGAGGAGGGGGCATTGGTTAAACCGAAGGACTTGATGGTGTACTCGTAAAGACAATAACGAGTAGTGAAAGCCGTTTTGGGAATGTCCTCGTTTCTGATTTTGATTTGATGATAGCCTAATCTCAAATCCATCTTGGAGAAGACAGAGGATCCAACAAGTTGATCATAAAGATCATTGATCCTAGGAAGTGGGTACTTGTTCTTTATCGTCGCTAGATTTAGCGGGCGATAGTCTACGCACATCCTTTCTGTTCCATCTTTCTTCGTTACGAACAGAACGGGGCAACCCCATGGTGGTGAGCTAGGTCGGATGAAGCCCTTTGCCAACAAAGCTTCAAGTTGGATTTTAAGCTCAGCTAACTCACGTGGGGCCATTTTGTATGGGCGTCTGGAAATTGGTGCGGTTCCTGGCATAAGATCTACAATGAATTCTACACATCTGTCAGGTGGCATGCCCGGCAGCTCTTCAGGAAAGACATCCGGGAAGTCATGAACCACTGGAATATCATCAAGGTCGGGAAGGGGAAGCACATTCAAAGAATGTATCTGGGTTCTCGATCTTGGTGAGGAATAATCTATTGTCTGGCCTGAAGGATGGGTAAGTCTAACTGACTTGGCTTCAGAATCAAGAAAAGCATTTTGTCTTGATAACCAATCCATACCAAGGATGACATCAATGTCTGAAGACTTGAGGGCTATGAGTGAAGCAAGGAATAATAAACCCTCAATTGCAATTTGATTGCCATGGCTTACTCTATTAGTTTTCCATCTTGACCCTGGAGTTTGAATTATCATTGGGGTGGACAATTCATCAAAGGACAACTCATGACGAAGTGTATAATTTTCCGAGATGAATGAGTGAGATGCTCCTATATCGAAATGAACGGAAGTAGGAACATAATTGACTAGCAGTGTACCAAGGATGCCGTCAGAAATGTCGTCAGTCTCCTCAGCTGAGATCTGGTTCACACGTCCACGAGTGGCGAGAGGAGCGGGCTTGGTGGTGAAGACCTTCGGGGGTGGCTTGCCACGACCATTGTTGTTACCTCCGGCACGGGGTGGGGCATTCTGATTCCGGAGCTAGTTCTGGGGAAACTCGCGGGAGTAGTGACCTGCCTGGACACACTTGTAGCAGGCTGCAAAGACAGTGCAGGGAGCTGGGTTGTTTGGTGGAGCTGGGTGGAACGGAGCTGGTGGACGAGGCGCCACAAAGGATGGCCTCGGTGGGTGTTTCTGGCGGAACATGCTGTTGGGGATCCAGATCTTGCGCTTTTGAGAGCCTGAGCTAGATGAACCATCGTCTCTAGGGTGCTTGCGGAAATCATTGGGGGTGTTCATGTCCTCCGCCTTGATGGCCTTGTTGACAAGGACCTGGAAGGTGGCGAAGTCATGTAGGTTGAGCTCACGACGGAGTCCAGAATTGATTCCCTTGCGGAACCTCTCTTGCTTCTTGGCGTCGGTGGATACCTCTTCAGTAGCATAACGAGCCAGTCGGTTGAATTCACGACTAAAATCATCAACAGTCCTCCTACCTTGGGTAATGTTGCAGAACTCCTCACGTTTGTGGTCCATAAGACCCTTTGGAATGTGGTGCTCACGGAATGCAGTGCAGAACTCATCCCAAGTTGTGGGCGGTCCAGCGGGACGCATGTTCAGAAAGTTTTCCCACCAAGAGCTAGCTGCACCCTCGAGGTGGTAGGTGGCATAGTTAACACTGTCACCATCTGCAACATGGCCTGCATGGAGCTTCCTCTCGATGCTGCGAAGCCAGTCATCGGCGTCAAGGGGCTCAGTGTAGTAGCTGAAAACCGGGGGATGAAGCCGGATGAAGTCATTCAAAGACACCAACTCGTTGCGCTGCTATGTGGTGTTGCGGGCAATAACCTCCATCAACTGGTGAGAGTCTCTGCTGTTCCTCTCAACCTCCATCAGAACCTGAGCCATCGTGGGTGGCGGTGGAAGATTGCCTTCCTCTGGATCATTCCCACGAGCATGGGCACGACCCAGTTGGCCACGGGTTCCTTGAGAAATCCTGAAGGTTAAAACCAAAGTCAAACATAGTTGATTGGAAGAGTCTAAACACGGTATTGAAGGTACTAGAAGAATCACAGAGCAAAGGAAGTAATCATCTTGACAACATGGTGATAAAAGCATACAAGCCATATATTCACAAGCTGTCATACAAACCATACATCGTTTTAGTACAAGCTTCAAGCTAATACAAACGTGATGAAGATGATACATCCTTCAGAGGCACTCTGACTTCCTATAAATTATTTATCTAAGCCTCTGGAACTTAGAACACCTTCCGTACAACATACTAAAGATACTACTACATCCTCACTAGAGAAAGACCACATGCGGTCTCACTCATCTCCATCTCCATAGTAATCCTCGTAGAAATTACCGATGCAACCCGGTAGCTGAAGGTGACCATCGGGAAACACGGAGGCCTGCGGACCCTGATATCCATTTGGGCAAGGATGGGCCCTAGGTTCAGCGTAGGGTGGAAGCAGAGGACCACAGGGTGGAAAAATGCCTCCAATCTCGGGCCAAGCAACTCGAGAAGGCAGCTGTGTCCTGACTGGGTAAATATCATCATACTCCACTGATCCAACACTGACAAAAGGAGCCAGGAGTGTAAGTGCTCAATACAGATGGACACGGGTGGCGTGAAGCTCAAAACAAAGGGCACGTGCATCACGATCCCTATCACAAGCGTGCCGAGCAGTGATCTGAGCAAAGGATCCTCCAAGGAGTGATCTGAGTACAATGCGATGTAATATCCCTCTTCTCATGGAAGTGCAGCAGGGATATAGCGGAATGGTGACCCACCAGGTAGTGCATGCTCCTCTCTCAGCAGTGTAATACATGAGTATGCAACATCCTGCACAGCCATGTTCTCAGTCATGCCAATGCCATGTTCAAAGAGGATAGGCTGAGTGACTCCAATGTGGTCCGGGTAGATCCTGACAGTGCAGTAGAACTGAGTCTGGTTGAAGTCAAGGAACTGCTCCTCAACTGTGTACTCAAGATACCATCGATAGACAATGAAAGACATCATCTTGGTGAGACTGGCTGGATGCCCACGCACATCGAGGAACCTAGTCAAACGAACAATCTGCCTAGGGGGAAGATCCGCCATCTGAAACAGGAAGAAGGAGTTTGCAAATGCATCAGATTATGAAGAAACCTGGAATGACTCGGACAGCATAACGACGGTAATTGCAAGAAAAGACTATTTCTTAAAACATAGAAACATCATTTACATACGATGTAAGAAATCAGGAAGCACAACGACTCTAACAAACCGAACACAACCTTCCTACGTCTACAAGGAAGAAAACAACGATATGTTCTAGTAAGACATAGATGAGCCTAGTCCTATCTTCCCGTAGAAAAGATGAGGGTGACTCATAACTCAGAACGATGAGGGTAAGGATAAAAAAGAAGCTTTACGTTGTTCCCTTATATACCCAAAGTAACTATACAACTATAGAAGGCTAGACTCAACTTCGACCAAGGCTGATAATCCTACAGTCAGTCCTGCTCTGACACCAAGTCTGTCGGGACCCGGGGTTATCATATGCAAGTCCCGCTACAACACAATCATATGGAGAGCCGAGAACCATACCCACTTGTATAAGCAGACAAGGCCAAGCACAAAACGTTCTCGGAAAGCATCGAACGTGAGGGGCATCCCATCCAGGCCGGATGATCAACTGAGATGGGTCCTCATCGTCCGCACACAAGTCTAAATGATATGGGTGGTGAACTCCCATATTCATAGAAAAGTCGCCTCAACCATACTCTCGATTGTATTATAACACTTACATTGACTTACTCCAGCCCGATCACTTAGTCAAGGTCTAGGGCGGGCTCGATCATACAACAAAGTGTGCACGTGACAGAGTCACGAGCAATCGCATCGCGATGCCCCAAGCTGCGCACATCTAAAGGCCACTTGGTGTATAAAAGACCACCAGCGAGATCACAACTGTTGTCTCGAAAACCCATACTAAGACATGCATGTTATAACCATACACGCAGCACACATGTCTAGTATGAACAACAGGTATCATTGAAATTCTCTACAAAGTGCACACATAGATCACAAGTCTGTGACCCAACATTACATCTAACATACGGAAGCAAAGTAGGTCTGAGTACAGACAAGTTTAAAAAATGTCTTAAGAAGTCTTATTTATAAACAAGCCCTTCCACGAGGGACCAGTCGTCTGACTGGGACTACACTAGCTTGATCAGTCGTCGAGCTCCAGGAAGAATCCACCTTCGGGGTCAGTGGGTTCATCTAAAACATAGAATAAGAAAACGTGAGTAGAAAGTCGTACTCAGCAAGACTTACGTAGGAACTATACTATTCATGCACATGTATCAAGGTAAAGGGAGGTGGGGTTCAACTGCAGAAGTGCCAGCTTTGACTTGGCTAGTCCTGAAGTACGAATACCATACTTGAGGTAAGAATCGTACACGAGTCCACTACATGTCTCCAACCAATTACACCACTATGGCGCCTCTCTTAACTTCCCCATGAGAGAGCATGCCATAGCACTCACGCTTATCTTGGCAAGTTTTATAAGAATCCAGTTCAAGTTTTCTAATAATCAAGCTAAGATTTCCAAGCAGTCCCTAACCGCGGACGCGGCTACTCGAATAGTTTTGCTAACCCTGCAGGGGTGTACCTCTACACACACATGACCTTCAGTTACCGCCTTTGGCCTCGACACCATTCAAGGGGTGTCGGTGAGGATGCTCACCACAACTGTTACCTCATAGCCAATCTAGTCCAAGAAAGCCGCCTACCTGGGTTGGTTTCCACTATCGTGAACCCGGCCGGTTTACCGAAGTGGACCCAGGTGATGTGTGCGTGGTGCATAAGCCGGTCTCGGTTGAGCCGTTCTCTCACTTAGCAGCCAGGCCACAAACCTACCAGAACTCTGAACTACTGCAACATCTGGACATCGAAAGGGATGAGTTAGTAGGTTGAGATGGGTCAGTGAGCCCAATGTGTGGTTGTACTCTTTATCTTGGATCACCACACAAGAGATCGGAGTAGGGCGGTGTTCAACGAGACAACCCACTGTGTACTCCTACACATCCTCTCATTGTTCACCTTGTATTAGGGTAGATTCACCAACACATTCCCACCATCATCAACATGATTGCAACCATCCCGACTCACATAACAGTAACAACATTGTATCACTCTAAGCATGCAATAAGTTGTAACAGTTGCAGGGGCCACATGATATCAGTCAACTCCTACATCTGTTAAGACTGTGGTTTGCTTACTACTGTGACAAAATGATAGGTCATGCAAAGGAATGGGTTCATCTATGTGGTAGAAACGTATCATGGTAATCATCCTAAACAATGCATAAGCGAGACTAAGAGGGAAGTGGTATTTATCGACATGATCAATGGGGTTTGCTTGCCTTGCTGACGAGGGTCGTACACGGTATCTTCAACGGAGGGGGTGATCTTGGGTTCTGGCTCCACCTCTATTCGATAGCAAACAATGCAAACAAAGTGATCAATATAAAGACAATGCACAATCACATGATATGATGCTATAGCATGAGGTTCATGGTGCTGATGTGTTGAACATTCTATTTAAACGAAGTGCATTGCATTTGAGTTGCAAATTCCAACTCCATATTTGAATTTAAAAGGGTTCATATGCATGTTTGCTTATGTTCCCACATTTTAAATGGTCAAACATGAAAACAAAGTGCATATTCAGAAATCTTGCATTTTTCTGATAATTTTACATATATTATATGTTTAATTTGGAGTTAAAATGAATTAGTTATGAATTTCCAAAGTTTAAATCATTTTCTGGAATTTCGAGATTATTCTTTAAATTGGAAAAGGGTTTATTGCGTCACTGTGAGGTCATGCTGGCGTCAGGGGGTGCTCTGACTGGTGGGGCCAGCATGTTAGTGGCTGGGTTTATTAACCCAGCTGGTTTTAATTAACCCGTGGCTAATTAATCCACTGGCGCCCAGCGTCAGTGAGGTTAGGGGGGATTAACTTAAGTTAATCCAGCCACATCAGCCTCATCGGCGGCTAGTCGCCGGTGGCAACCCGACGCGGCGGCGACGCATGGTACGGCATTCCCGTCCATCATTTGGCATGCCGCGACCACCAAACGGGAGCCCAGGGACGCGCGCTTCATCTGGGACAGACGAGCAGCACGGGGGCTCACCGGAGGGACGTCGGCGACGAGCAAAGGCGGCGGCAACAGCACGACCGTGGTGCAGATCTTGTTGTGGTGCACCATTTGAGCCACGAGTGGGTGTGTTCGAAGCAGAGGAACAAGGCGAAGACGATAGATACGGGCACGCGTTCAACTGGTTCACAGTTGCTCGCCGACGAGAAGCACGACGGATTTGTACTCCGAAGTCCATGGCAACGGGGGCTAGAGGAGGGGTTGGGAGCCATGGTTTGAGGGGAAACGCTCACCGTGCTTCCACGAACACGATGGAGTAGTCGGTGGAGGCAGGGAAGCGGTGTGGCCGGAGTATTTGACGGCGACGAGCTGCGGATCCGGTGAGAGCTTGAGGTTGATTGCGGTGGCCCGAGTCCAGATCACGACGCCATATTTTGCGAGGTGATGAAGTCAACGACGACGAACACGAGGGACACGTCGTCTTGAGCTCTAGGGCATGGTGGCCATGTCTTCCACGGCGGTGCGCCCCGGTGAACTTGCTGTCGGCGGCGGGATCGAGAGGCAGAGAGGTGGAGGGTGACCTCGGGGAGGGGGAATGGATCAGGGAGGCTTCGGTGTGTCTCCAGTACACGTAGTTGGCGGTAGGGAAGCAGCTGCGTGGCCAGGGGCACGTCGGCGTGCTCGGCATGGTTGCCATGCAGCTGTGCGTGCCCCTGCCTGGGGAAGACGACACGGCTGGGGTGGGCTGGGCCTGGCTTGCTGTGCCGCGGGGCGATGAGTTGGGCTTCTTTAGGTAAGTCTTTCTGTTTTTCCTTTTCTGTTTAATCTTTCATTTATTTTTCTATTTATTTGTTTTGACTCAGCTAAAAATAGCAAACCATTTTATAAAAGGCCCCAAATTTTTATATGGACTTCTAATGCATATTGCTAGGCACTTATAAAGTTTGGGCATTTTTAAAATTCAAATAATTGGAACTTTAATTCAAATAGGGCTTTGAATTTAATTCCAAGCTCCTGTTTGATTATTTGAAAAATCTATGAGCATGGGTTTGACTCCAAATCACTTTATATGTGCTCACACCCATTTATGAGACTTTTTAAAGATGAAAAATGAATTTCTGGAGCATCTTTTATTGTGGCCATTTGAATTAAATTCATTTGGGGGGGGGGGGCGGGGGGTTCTTCTCCCATTTTAATTTCAATTTCAAATTTTTGACATGAATGTATGTTGAGTCTTGACCTAGCACATACCTAATAGAGGGTTCTGACAACGGAGTCCAAGACAAGATGCCTCTTCACATTTTACAAATATTTATAAGGAGAGATCAAATCCCCGCGCGTTTCCCATGCACGCATCGGAAACCCAAAGGGCCGCAGCGACACAAAACGTCATTATGACCACGCAGAAGATGTGACTGTGCACAAGTCATCCCCCGTCATCAAGAACGTAATCAGGATCATCATCACAAAACTTGACATTGCGACAGTTTAGACAAGATTGACTCAAGACAAGTCACCGCAAAAATAGAATAGTGGAAAGATTCCCTAGCTCTCTTATCCAAACTTTTGACCACATTTATAAATTTTACTCCCATTGGGAGCACCCTGTCTTTGCAAGAATTGAGCAAATCTCAAAGCCTCGAGGACGCGAGTGGCTACTCCCCTCTTTCAACGAGCAAATGCATCAATAGTGTTCGGGTGCTCTCTCACCCAGCAGCCTACGGCGCACTTGAGCGATCACTCGCACCAGCAATGACTAATACACCTATAGAGTTCGGGTGCTCCCTCACCCAGAACATGATGAAGTGCTCGAGTGATTACTCGCACTAGAAAGAAAGACCTGATCGACATCCAGGAGAACAATCCGCCCAAGCATTTGAGTGCTATGTGGGTGCATACATGATCAGCTCACTCGATGACTATTCGAGTGGGTGCGGTTCTTATCAACTCCTCGCCTGAGTCCGTAAATACTCCGCGAGTGACTACTATTCGTCCACTTGATTAGTTTTTCCAAGTGGATGCACTTCTAATTAGGCTCTATGCCTCAATAAAAAATCATGCCTGGGTGGCGACACACTACACCCCAGATGTCGCGTAAGCTTAGCGCGTAGGTAAGACCCCGCTGCGCAGTCGACAGGGCCGTGATTTTCCACAGCTGCGACTTCACTCCCGATGTTTTCCATGCACAATGCATGAAGAAAGTTAAGCCAATGACAGACGCGTTAAGGCTATTTTCTGAGACTGGCGGTATTGATCCTATTAGATCTACAGCGGCACGGACTTACTAGACACCGATTGCTTTCCAAGTTCGTGTCGAGGGCAGCGGCTTGATTAGGGCTTTTGAGGTATTTTCCACTAGCGCAATTCGCCAAGGCTCGACCGGTCGAATACCTTGGGCCTTTCTAGCTTATCATCCCTCGAATAAACTATCTTTTTTGGCTAACAGCCGATGACTCGTAGTAGCGCTGCACGCATGAAGACGGACGATTATGAATTCGAGTCCTGCGCGACTCTTCGACTCCCCCAGGCACTCGGGGGCTACTGATGAGGGGGTGACCCCACGACTCCAACATATGAGGATACCTGGTGCGTATCAAGACGGAAGGCCCGCTTGAAGCCTCGACCGGCCCACGCCTGGCCCACTCGAGGCACCACCATAGGAGTCCTGGAGGATTATGGAAGCTATGCCTTGGCATCCAAGACTGAAACTATATTAGGAAGCTCTCTCTGTAAATCTAGACGGGCTCCTGGAGACCCAGCCTAGTATATAAAGGATGGGAGAGGAGACGTATAGGGCATCGAATATCCAAGCAACACCTCCGGTCCCGAGCGAACTCGACTCGACCTCCACTGTAATCGCCTCCATCATAATACAATCGAGCAGGAAGTAGGGGTTTCACCGATCGAGGGCCCTGGACCTGGGTAAATCCCTGTCTCCTATTAGCCGACGAGTATCGCCAACCTGCACATCTCCTCTACGATCTAACCCAGGGTTCCTAACCATGGGATTTTTCGAGGTCTATCCTCGTCACCCTCCCCCTCTGATCATTCTTGAGCTGTCAATTGGTATTAGAGCTAGGCACTCCCTACACTCTGCGTATTTTGGTCTAACCGCCTGGAGTATTGTCAAGAATGTCGTTTGCAGCTGTTCGATCTGGCGAACCCATTCCTGTTTACAATGAGAAGGACTATCCTTATTGGAAGGACAAGATGAAGAGGAACATCATTGCCATCAATTCTGCTGCCTGGGAAGTTGTCAAGCATGGAGTTCAAGTTAAGGACAAAAATGCTCTCGCCGCTGAGTAGACGAAGAATATGGCTCTTGATTCTGAAGTCTTGGTATTCATCACAAATCATTTGACTCCAGAAAAGTATCATGAAGTGAAGAATATCCCCTCTGCCAAAGGCGTCTAGGATTATCTAGAGAAGATTGGAGAAGGTGTCTCTACTCAGAAAGATGCTAGAGT
This sequence comes from Bromus sterilis, assembly GCA_950022295.1. NCBI lineage: Eukaryota > Viridiplantae > Streptophyta > Magnoliopsida > Poales > Poaceae > Bromus > Bromus sterilis. Next base: position 146,616,533 of record OX465596.1, on the reverse strand, counting down.
TGACACACTCGAAGCAAATTCTATTGTTTCAAGCGACACGAGGGAGAAAAGGTTACCTCCATCTACAACATACTCACTACTCTCTCAAATGAGTTGATTTCCCTCGGTGCTGAAGATATCACCAGTTATATGGTGGTTAGAACTTTGCTTCGCTCTCTTGATGATTCCTTTGATCACATTGTGTTGATGATCAAAGAGAGGACTGATTTCAGAAACCTTGTCGCTGCTGATATTCTCAAGAGACTCACCACCTTTGAGATGGAAGAATAAGAGAAGCGTGATGTGAATGGAACTCGAAGGAGAACTCATGCGCTCAAGGACAAAGCCTCACACCACTCCTCTCCTAACGCTAGTTTTGAGACTGGAGGTGCCTCAGATGACCCTGAGAATACTGGAAAAGATCTGGCACTCATAATGAAATGGTTCAATCGCTTCCAGAGAAAGAATTCCTCTTCACCAAAGAAAATATACTCCTCCATCCATTCAAGAAATTCTTCAAAGCATCGATCACCATCCAAAAACTCTTTAGCGGAGGAAAATTATTGTTAAAAGTGCAAGAAGCGAGGTCATTTCATTGTTGATTGTCCTCTGTGGGAAATTGAACATAGATCCAAGCCTTCACACAGAAGCTCATCGAGCAAGTCTCATAGGTCGAGCAAAAACCATGAGTCGAAGAGATATGATTCAAAGTCCAGAAAAGACAAGAAAGATGATTTTGATGATGATAAGAAGAAGTATCACAAGACGCGCGAGATTTATTCCTCAAAGTCTTATTCCTCTGGACGCAAGAATTCTCACCGCGCCAAGGCCTATCTAGGTAGAGAGATGAACTCCAAAGATGATGTCTCTAGGACCGAAGCTGAATCAAACTATGGTTCTTGTTCTGAGTTTGATGGTGTTGTTGGCCTAGCATTTGCTTCGAACAAAGCATCGAGCTCATTCTTCAACAACCAAAGCAGTGAAGATGAAACTCCAGCTTACTACTTCATGGTCAAGGCAAAGGTATCCTCTTCTAAGAATTCCTACAATACTTCTGATGGATCTAATTATGAAAGTTACTCTAGAGTAAGCTATGCCAAACTTGCTAAAATTTCTTCTATCCAACAAGATGAACTAGATTCTCTGAGTGAAACTATTCAAAAATCTGAGAACTTCTTGATCGATTAGATTGAGAAAGGCCAAACTTTGACAAATGAGCACGCTGCTCTAAAAGAGAAGTATGATGAACCTTCCTCTCGGCATGATCTTCTCTCAGTGGATTACGAGAAGCTAACCTACAAATTCCTTAAAAGGAAAATGACTCTCGAGAAACTGAGAGAGGCTCATGAGGATTTGGAAAATGTAAATCTCATTCTCATTGCTCAACAGGGCTTAGAAGCTAAAAATGATTCTACTTCAGCTTGCTTAACTTGTTTGGAACGAAGTAAAATTGTGTCTACTTCTAAGAAATCAAAAGGAAAAGAACATATTATCATTGATGATACTAATCCCTCGGTCGAGTAAAATTCTGCTGTTACCGAGGAACTCCTCAGGTTGAAAGATTTATTTGATACAGGAATATTCAAAAGTGTTCAGGGACACCAGTACCTATGTGATATCCTAAAGATGGCTCTTCTTCATAGGAATCCTCGAAAGGAAGGTGTTGGTTTTGAAAGGAAACTAAACCCTGATGGCACTTACTGGGAGCCCGAACAGTATCCTAAAATTGGCTGGGTTCTAGTGAAGGAAAAACCCATTGATATTGCCAACCTTTCAGGTTTCATCTGCAAAATTGATAAGGCTATTGTTGATGAATCACTTGATTCTGACTACAAGCTTATCAAAGATCAGGAAGGAAAGGTTTCTGATGAATTCGTTTGTACTCCTCCAAAGAATGGTTGCTGTAAGAGACAAATTTGGGTTCGCAAATCACTCATAGAAAATCTGCCCGCTAACCATTATATGTAGGGAAAATCTACGGTACCACCGAGACACTACTATTATCTCGAGGATAGAAATGAACCTCTGGTACATGCATCAAATGTTCCCCAGAAGGAATACTAGCGAGTTGATAGAAATGTTTATCGCCATCGTGATAAGAATGACAAAATCGCCTTTACTTATCAATACTCTAAACCCTCGTCGAGGAATTATGTTTATGATGTGCTTGATGGTCCCCCTCATCAATTTGATCTTGATTGCTTTAATACTGCTGCTTCATCAAGCGCTTCCATGCCTTCTCAGTCACCTACTCATTCGTGGGTGGTTAAGAAGAACTAATTCTTCTGCAGGACTATGTCTCCGGTGGATCCAAATGGGTCATGGACAGTGGTTGCACTAATCATATGACCCGAGACAAAGAGTTGTTTACCAAAGACAAACTTACACAATCCTCACAAATATATATTACCTTCGGTGACAACAACAAAGCAAAAGTACTTGGTTTGGGTAAGGTTGCTATATCGAAGGATAAGCATATTGACAAAGTTATGCTTGTTCAATCTCTCGGATACAATCTTATGTATATATCAAAACTTTGTGATATGGTTATGCTCGTATTGTTCTCTGGTTCTCGTTGTGCTGTGTTTTCACATGATGATTATACCTTCGTTTTCGAAGGATATCGCAAAGGTGATCTTTACATCGTTGATTTTTCTTCGGGACCTACTGTTTCCACATGTTTAATGGCAAAGGACACTTCTGGGTGGCTATGGCATAGAAGACTTGGTCATACAGGGACGAAAAATCTTCAAACACTTATCTCAAAGAAAAACATCATTGGTCTTGACAATGTGAAATTCGATAAAGATTGTTTATCTAGTGCTTGTGAGGGTGGAAAGAAAACCAAGAAACATCACTCAGCGAAGACAGTCATGACCACTACTCTTCCTCTTGAATTGCTTCATATGGATTTATTCGGTCCTCAAAATTATGCTAGTCTTGGAGGTAACAAGTATGGTCTTTTTATTGTTGATGATTTATCTCGCTATACTTGGATTTTCTTTCTAGATGACAAGAGCAAAGTTGTCGAGATCTTCAAAACTTTTGCAAAGAGAGCTCAGACCGAGTATGAACTATCTCTCAAGCATATCAGAAGTGATAATGGTCCTGAATTCAAAAATACTCATATCAAATATTTTCTTGATGAATAAGGCTTTACTCATGAATTCTCTGTTTCCTATGCACTGCAACAAAATGGTGTGGTCGAGGGAAAGAATCAAACTCTTATTGAAATGGCCAGAACTATGCTTGCTGAATACAAGACTCCTATCAGTTTCCAGGCCGAAGCAATTAATAATGCATTCCATATCATCAACAAGGTTTATCTCCACAAGTTTCTAAAGAAAACTTCACATGAGCTTATCATTGGTAAAAAGCCAAATGTATCTGTCGGGACCCGGAATATGCATATTTAATTCCTGTCACAACTCAATCATATGGAGAGCCGAGAGCCGTACCCATTTGTCTAAGTAGACAAGGCCAAGCACAAGACACTCTCGGAAAGCTCAAACGTGAGGGGGCATCCCATACAGGCCCGGATGATCAACTGAGATGGGTCCTAATCGTTCGCTCACAAGTCTAAATGATTATGGGTGGTGAAATCCCATACTCATAGACAAGTTTCCGCAACCATATTATCGATTGAATTATAACACTTACATAAACAGACTCCAGCCCGATCACTTAGTCGAGGTCTTGGGCTGGCTCAATCATACAACAAAGTGTGCCACGTGACAGAGTCACGAGCATTCGCATCGTGATGCCCCAAGCTGCGCACATCTAAGGGCCACTTGGTGTATGAAAGATCGCCGGCGAGAGCACAACTAAGCTATCGAACCCCACACTAAGACATGCACGTTATAATCGTACACGCAGCATACATGTCCAGTGTAAACAGAAGGTACTCATCACATGAAATCTACAAAGTATACATCTTTATTGACTTACATATAGAGTACACAAAGAGATCACATAACTATGATCCAACATTCATACAAGCAACATAAGAAACATAGGTCTGAGTACAGACAAGTTTAACAAATGGCTTAGAGAAGCCTTATTTATCATACAAGCCCTTCCACGAGGGACCAGACTGCTGTCTGGGACTACACTAGCTTAGTCAATCGTCGAGCTCCAGGAAGAATCCACCTTCGGGGTCAGTGGGTTCGTCTAAAAACATAAATAAGCAAACGTGAGTACAAAGTCGTACAAAGAAAGACTTACATCAGAACTATACTACTCGTGCTCAGGTATCAAAGTAAAGGAGGTGGGGGTTGTTATGCAGAAGTGCCAGCTTTGACTTGGATAATCCTATACTACGAATACTAGAATGGGGTAAGAAGAGTACTCGAGTCCAACTATCCAAGTCTCCCAATCAATTACACCACTATGGATCCTTCCTCGACTTCCGACGGGAAAGCAAACCATAGCACTCACACTTATCTTGGCATGCTTTAGAGTAACCGTTAAAATTGTCTAATAATTAAGCACAACTTTCCAAGTAGTCCATGATCGCGGAGGTGTCTATTCGAATAGTTTGTTAACCCTGCAGGGATGTAATGCTACACACATGAAACTATCAGTTACCGCCGATTGGGATCTCGTCACCCTTCAAACGGGTGTCGGCGAGGATAATCTCCACAACTTTTACCTCACACCCAACTCAAGTTCAATGAAGAAGACTATCTGGCATGGTTTCCACATTTGTAACCCGGCCGGTTTACCGAAGTGGTCCCAGAAGATGTGTGTGTGGTGCATAAGCCGGTCTCGGTTGAGTCGTTCTCTCACTTAGTAGCCAGGCCACAGACCTACCAGAACTCCGAACTACTGCGACTCACTGAACTGAGAAGGGGTGAGTTAGTAGGTTGAGCGGGGATCCGTTTGCCCAACGTAGTACTCCTTGTCTTGGATCACCACACAAGAACTCGGGCTTAAGGCGATGTTCAATGAGACAACCCACTGTGTACTCCTACATAGCCTCTCATCGTTCACCTTTTTTAGGTCAAGTTCAGCAACACATTTCCACCATCATCATCATGATCACTACCATCCCGACTCACATAACATTAACAACATTATATCACTCTAGGCATGCAATAAGCAGTAACAATTGCAGGGGCCACATGATCTCAATAAACTCCTACATCTGCTAGGATTGTGGTTTGCTTACTACTGTGACAAAATGATAGGTCATGCAAAGGAATGGGTTCAACTATGCGGTAGAGACGCATCATGGTAAACATCCTAAACAATGCATAAGCGAGAATGAGAGGGAAATGGGGTTTTATCAACATGATCAATGGGCTCTGCTTGCCTTGCTGAGGAGGGTCGTACTGGGTGTCTTCAACTGTCGGGGTGATCTTGGGTTCCGGCTCCACCTCTGTTCGATAGCAATCAAAGAAAACAAAGCAATCAAAATAATGTACAATGCTCAAACACATTGAAAGCTCAAGAATGATCAGAGGGGGAGGGGGTGAATGATCACTTCTAAAAAATTCTAAGGAACTTAGAAGGAATTCATGCAAACTGCGAAGGACTAAGGCATCTCGAAGGAAATACAGTATCGAAAGTAATGCATGGCTCGAAAGGATTGGGGACGAAAGAAAACATCGAAGATAAACAGACAACGAGTAAATACTTGTGACGCCCCCAAAATCAATCCGTGTACAGTAATCATACAAGCAGGGTACACGGCTGAGATTAGGGTGCCACGGTGAGAATATCACAGCACAACACTAAACACAAAAGGATAAACCAATATGTTACAATAAAGGGGGTCACGCGGACCCGAATACATAAGTTATACAAGCCATAATATCTGAGTACAGACATAGTTAGTCAAGTTTTGCCTTAAGAAGGCTAGCACAAATAACATCAGAGATACAGATCGAAAAGGCAAGGCCTCCTGCCTGGGAGCCTCCGAAACTACTCCTGGTCCTGGTCAGCGGGGGTCTCGATGTAGTAGTATCCGCCTCCGGGGTACTCCTGCTCCTGGGCTCCAACGTCGACTGCAGCGGCCGATCAGGCAAAACAGTAAAGGAAATAAAGCAGGTGAGTATCTAGTATACCCGCGAGTCTTACGTCCGCTACTAAGAATTATGCATTGTATCAACAGAAAGAAGAGGTTGTATATAGTGGACTGAAAGACAGAAATCCAGAGCAAGGGTAAGAAGCTAGGCCTATCTAAGACTAGCATCTTCCGACGATGTCTTGCAGCATGAGGTAAGAATCAGCCAACAGTTTATATAACGCATAAAGTAACAACGAAGCAGAAGTTGCTGCAACATTGTATAATTTAAGTGGTAATGATTAACAATAATAATAATGCCTCCGAGTTCCCTTCCTCGACTCCCTGCGAGGAAGAAGACCCGGAACCATACAGTTTAATAGTAATAGTTTCTAGTGGTAGGATCCAGCTTCAGCATAAAGCGTCCTGTTACCGCGGACACGGCTATTCGAATAGATTAATCTTCCCTGCAGGGGTGCACTGGCGTGACTCTACGACGCTCGGGTCTCCAGGGTGGCGGGAACCTTGTTAGGGAACGCTCCACCAAAGCTATCCGACACAAAGTAGCCCATCCTTCGGCAATCAACAGAGAGGTCATCCGCCGGACTATATCCTATGTACGCCGGCCTTTGGACCCTAACCCGAACGTACTCCTGCACGGTGCGTGACTGGCCGGTGAAGCAAAATCAAAGCAAATACAAATACACCGCTCGAGCAAGAGAAGACAACACCACTTCCTGGCAATCAGCCCGCGGTACTGCTGACGTCTGAAGACCCTCGAACGAGACTACGATGCAGGGGAGCCCACACTCCTTATCCCACGTGTAGGTAGTGCGTACAAGACAAAAGGCTACTCAAGTCATCCGCCGAACCATTTAGCATTTTAATTAACCTGCGCGACAACCGTTATCGTTGCCTCGACTTAACCGACCCGCGGTCAACGACAGCAGTCAGGTCCACCAGTACATCGATGCCTGCCCTGTCGTCCCACCAAGTCACTGCGGTTACCAACAAGGTGAACCGTCTCCTTACCTTGTCTCGCGTGTGCTCTTGGTAGAGCTCGACTTTCGTGGTTTGGTAACTATCGTGAGATACGAGCAGGGGCCAAGCACGCCAGTAACGTCGGTCGTACCCTCACTGTCGTTCCCGACGATATACCGCTCGCGGGCACCGTTGGGTCGCCCGACTTCTTACCTTTAAGGACAACCGCTGTTCAGGACCCTATGGCGGCAAGACAAAGTCAGCCTCGGGTGGAGTACAAGGATTACTCCTGGATAGCTCACACTTGAGGTGACTAGGCATAACCCAGATAGGGGCCTTTGGCGGTGTCTGCTTTGTACCGTACCTGTGCAGTTGTATATATTGTATCCGTGTTCACCCCCCTGAGTGATCACGGCCCGCTATCTAGTCCTAGCTAACAATGCGCAGGGTTCACTGCTGAATAATGCATAAATATAATAGGCAGCATAGGATAAAGGAGGTACATCAAGGGGCGACAAAATCAGGTTATGCAATTGAATAGGATTGTAATCATAGCAGCAGTAGTAACAATGCCTAGTGCAAGAAATGTATGGAAAGGTAGGCGATATCTGGGGAAGAGAATGGCTCTGCTTGCCTGGAAGCTCGACGGTAGGGGCAGGGTCGTCGACGAAGTAGTCGTACCCGGCGGTGGTGTAGTCGGCGGTAGCAGCGGGGTCTACCGGAGAATAAAAAGGGGGGAAGAAATAGTAAATATAAAGCAATCATAGAAAACATAAGCATGACATGACAGTGGAATTGTTAGCGGTGTTCTAACGCAGTGCAATGCACGTTGCTCGGAGCGGAAATTCATCCGGGGAAGAACTGCCAGCTCCGGGTGATTACCGGACAGGGTGTCCGGAGGGGGAAGGGTTCATGCCGGAGGTGTCGTGGACATCCGACAAAGATAACGGGGGTGTATACGTGTTAGTTGAACCATTCCGGACAACTTTCTTGTTCGGAATAAATTCATCCGGGTACTTTTTATCGGTACCGGGAATTATCGACAGACAGCCCGGAGGGGGGAATGTCGATGATCGGTGTGTTAGGGGGGTGGGGTAGACATACAGATAGCGTATCCGTATTCGTTATATTTTTCTGATCAATTTTGATGTATAAAGTTTTTCGATCCGATATACGGATTAAAAGATATTGATTTTATAAGTTTTAAATCATTTAAAATATTTTCTGGAATTATTTTTATTAATAAAACAGTAACATTATCCACAACAGTTTGACTGGTCAAACTTGACCAGTGGGACCCACTGGTCAGCCTCACAGTGATAATAAAAACAATTAATCAATTTAAATAGGGCCAGGGCCCACATGTCATACACTGACTAATATCAATTATTCAAAATAATAAATTAACAATGGGTGGGGTCCAGGTGTCATTGACACAGAAGATTAATTAGGCAAATAAATTAATTAGAAGGGCATGGGCCCATATGTCATAGGCTGGGGGTTTCTGTTCTTATACTTAAAAGTGGGGGGTTTTCTTAATCCTTTTAATAAACAGGGTTATTAGGGGGGTGGGGTGGTTAGGCTTAACTAACAGGCCTGCCAGGGGGGGGCCCGCCTGACAGCCTCCCAGGCCCTCGCCGGAGCCCCTGCCGGAGACAGACGACGGGGAGGTGGAGCGCGCTAGCGCTACAGGGCACGGGAGTGGGTGACGTTGGGCTCATTCGACGGAGGGGAGAGAGGCGCGTCGATCTGTGGGCACGGGGTGGCCAGGGGCTCGCCGGAGCAACGGCTACGACGAGCGCGGCGGTGGTCCGAGAGGGGTCGGCGGCGAGGACGCGGTTACGGAGTGATTTGTCTAGCGCGCGCTACATGGCTCGGGTCCTGGGAACGTGGGGAGTACAGGGGACACGCTTGGCGGCCATATGCGCGAGCCAGGACGCGAGGTCGAGCTCGCCGGCGGCGAGGAGTTACGGCTCCCATGGAGCGGGAGGCTACGGGGAAGGGGAAGATAACGGGGCCACGGAGGTGATAGGGGGGGCTCACCGGAGCTTGTAGCCGTGTACGCGGGCTCGGGGAAGGACTCGTTGGCGCCGGATTCGCGCGGAGAGCGGCGGGGCAGAGGAGGGGAGCGGCAGCGCAGCGGTGCGAGGGGGGGGGGTCCCGGCTTCGATTCGCCTGGCTCGGAGACGAAGACGACGACCGTGCACCTGGTGGACACGGCGGCTCCGGCAACGGTGGCCGTTGGCCGCGCGAGCGCGCAACGGCGGCGACGGTGCAGCGACGGCCGTGCGGTTTGGCATGGGGAACGAACTCGGGGGAGAACGAGGGGGAACCAGGGGAATGAAGGGAGGCGCGATCCACAATTCACGGGGGGGGGGGAGATATTTCTCCCGGGGCTGCACTTTCGCGACCGTGCGCCGGCGTCGAGCTGGTCCAGCCACGCCATGGCCGGCTCGGCCGAAGGAACATGACGGGGGAGGTGGAAAAAAAGGAGAAGAGGGCCCTGGTGGGCCGATGGGGTGGGCCTCGCCTGCGGCGAGAGATAGATTTAGTTTTGATTTTATCTCTTTTCTTTTCTGTTAAATTCCGTGGCATTTATTTTGATGTCTTTTATATTTTAGTAAAACATGACACATGTACCATAATTAGTATGGCACCATACCAAAGTGCCACAAAAAGATTAGGGTTTTTCTAAGCTCTTTGGGTATTTTATTTTATTATAAAATGGGTAATTGGCCTGAAATTGCTACTGTTATTAATTGATAACAATTTTCAGTAGCCCAATAAATACCAATGATCACATGGGCATGGTCCAATGATTATTTGGGATTTTATAAAAGTGGTTCCAAGATTTTTGGAAAAGATTTATTGTCACCATATTTTTAATATTCATCAAAAGGCATTTCAGGGTTTGTTTGAATTTTATTTCAAATGGCTTGGAATTTAGTTGGCCAATGATGATCAAGGTCCATGGTTCATATTTGCTTGCAACAAAACCAAAGGAGAATTTGAATTTGAACTGAACCAGTTGATCAAACAAAAGTTTTGAACAGTAGAGATGAACAGTAACCCTGATTACTGTTCACTGACAGTGAGGGTGTTACAAATCTCCCCCACTACAAGAATTCTCGTCTCGAAAATTTAAGTGGTAGAGGTGAAAAGATCGGGATATTCTTCACGAAGACGATCTTCGCGTTCCCAAGTGGCTTCATCTTCAGAATGATTCGACCACTGAACTTTGAGGAACTTGGTTGTGTTGTTGCGGGTCTTGCGTTCGGACTGATCGAGAATGCGGCTCGGATGTTCTTGATAAGTCAAATCCTGTTGCAGCTCAATCATATCATGTTCCACTTCGCGAATAGGGTCCTTGAAGCAGCGTCGGAGTTGCGACACGTGGAAGACATCGTGGACTTGAGAGAGGTTTGGCGGAAATTCCAATCGGTATGCCACTGGTCCACTCCTGGAAAGGATACGGAACGGGCCAATGTAGCGAGGAGCTAACTTGCCTTTGATTCCGAAGCGGTGAGTGCCTCTCATGGGAGTGACACGGAGGTAAGCATATTCGCCAGGTTGATAGACCATTTCTTTGTGCTTGCGATCATAGTTGCTCTTCTGACGAGACTGAGCAGCTTTCAAGTGATCACGAATAACGCGAACCTGATCTTCGGCATGCTGAATAATGTCCAGACCAATGAGGGTTCGTTCCCCAGTTTCTGACCAATTCAGAGGGGTTCGACACTTACGTCCATATAGAACTTCAAAGGGTGCCATCTTCAGACTAGCCTGATAGCTATTGTTGTACGAGAATTCAGCAAATGGAAGAGATTCCTCCCACTTCTTACCGAATGAGATGACACAAGCTCGAAGCATATCTTCAAGCACTTGATTAACTCGTTCGACTTGTCCTTGCGACTGGGGGTGATAAGCGGTGCTGAAATTTAGATGAGTTCCCGTAGCTTCTTGGAAACTATCCCAAAATCTTGAGGTGAAAATGCTGCCACAGTCTGAACTGATCTCCAACGGAATGCCATGGAGGGACACAATTTTGGAAACATACAAGTCTGCTAACTGACTAGCAGAGATCGTCTCCTTGACTGGCAGAAAGTGGGCAACCTTGGAGAAGCGGTCGATGACGACAAATATAGCATTGTGGCCTTTCTGCGATCTGGGAAAACCAGTGACGAAGTCCATCTCGATCTTGTCCCACTTCCATTCCGGAATAGCGAGTGGTTGTAGAGTTCCAGCAGGTCTTTGATGTTCTGCCTTGGCGCAACGGCAAACGTCACATTCAGAAACATATCGGGCAATGTCTTGCTTCATGTTAGGCCACCAGAATTGCTGACGAATGTCTTGGTACATCTTGGTGCTTCCAGGATGAATGGACAACGGGGTATCGTGAGCCGCTCTCATGACCTTCGGGGTCATATCCAGGTTCTCATGCCTGCCCTTGCTGTGAGTAACCACTAAACGGTTCTGGTAGAACGCCGCACCTTTGCTATCAACGGTGAAGGGTGAGGGTCTCCCATTGGCGATATCGCGCTTAATCCTGTGTACGAAATCATCATAAAACTGTATACCCTTGACGGATTTGACGAGATCCGGTTCGATAACCAGGTTATTTGCATAACCTTGAGGAACAATCTCGAGGTTTAACTTGTGAAAATCTTCATACAGAAGTGGTTGTTGTACTTGAACTTCAAGTTCACTACAGTAAGCTTTACGGCTTAAAGCATCGGCCACCACATTAGCTTTGCCAGGGGTGTAAGAAATTCCCGTGTTGTAGTCGGCTATTGTCTCGAGCCATCTCTGTTGGCAGAGATTCAGGTCGGGCTGAGTAAATAGGTACTTCAGGCTTTGGTGGTCGGTGTAGATCTCGCAACGATTACCGACGAGGTAATGCCGCCACAGCTTCAATGCATAAATTACCGCTGCCAATTCAAGATCATGTGTTGGATACTTATCTTCGTGAGCACGTAATTGACGAGAGCCATAAGCAATCACTTTGCGATCTTGCATTAGGACACAGCCTAATCCTTGACGAGATGCGTCGCAATATATCACGAAGTCCTTCTGAGTATCAGGGGGAGCTAGCACTGGGGGAGAAGTGAGCTTGTCCTTGAGGGCTTGGAAACTTTCCTGACATTTATCTGTCCACTCAAACTTGACGCCTTTGTGAAGCAGGTTAGTCAGAGGCCTGGCAATCTTGGAGAAGTTCTCGACGAAACGGTGGCAATAGATGGCGAGTCCGAGGAAACTCCTGACTTGCTTGACAGTCTTGGGAGGAGTCCAGTCAAGAATGGCCTGGATACGTTCTGGGTTGACGGCAATGCCATCCTTGGAAATCACGTGACCAAGGTAGGTCACTTCATGAAGCCAGAACTCACACTTAGAGTACTTAGCGTAGAGTTTGTGTTCTCGAAGCTTTTCCAGTATAAGGCGAAGATGTTCAGCATGCTCCTCTTTATTCTTGGAGTATATTAAGATATCATCCTGATAAACCACGACAAACTTGTCGAGGTATTCCATGAATATATAGTTCATCAATCGGGAGAAAGTGGCTGGAGCATTCGTCAAGCCAAAGGACATGACAGTGTACTCGTATGAACCATAGCGATTAATGAAAGCGGTCTTCGGAATGTCCTCTTCCCGGACTCGGATCTGATGGTAACCCAACCTCAAGTCGAGTTTCGAAAACACCGTGGATCCAGCAAGTTGATCATGCAGATCATTGATCCGAGGGAGGGGGTACTTGTCCTGTATCGTGGCCTGGTTGATAGGTCGGTAATCTTGGACCAAACTGTTCGTGCCATCACTCTTCTTGACAAAGAGCGAAGGTTCTCCCCAAGCAGAGGAACTCTGACGGATGAAGCCTTTCTCGAGGGCCGTGTCGATCTCCTTCTTCAATTCAAGGAGGTGGTGAGGTGGCATCTTATACGGGCGCTTGGCAATAGGGACAGTACCAGGCTTCAAGTCGATGACGAATTCAACCTCACGGATCGGGGGTATTCCGGGTAGTTCTTCTGGGAAGACGTCGGGAAAATCACGAACGACTGGAACATTCTCAATCCCGTCAAGAGGTGAGACATTCAGAGCATTCATCATATAGATATGCGTTTCAGCATCACGGGTAATCCGGGTGGTGTGGTTAACAATCTCGCCGGAGGGGTGAAAAAGTTGGACAGAACTGGTGCCACAATAAAGTGCGGCATCGAGGACTTTCAACCAATCCATGCCCAGAATGAGGTCTATAGTGGAAGACTTCAGGAGGATGGGGGAAGCAAGGAACTCAATTCCTTCAATTTCGACGATGGTTTTGGGCACTATCTTGGAGGTGTGGCAATGACCTATCGGAGTGCGGACAACCATCGGTGGATCCATCTTTTCTACCATGAAGTTATGCGACAATGCAAATGCTTTCGACATGAATGAATGCGATGCTCCTGTATCAAATAAAACAGCAGCAGGAATTGAATTAACAAGAAGGGTACCCATCACGGTAGCAGGTTGCTCCTGAGCTTCTTCGACATTAATGTTGTAAGCATGTCCGCGAGTGTGAGAAGAAGACCCAGTGTTATAGTTGGGGTCCTGTTTTTGCCACGGCCATTTCCACGGCCAGCAGGGTGAACTACCAGTTGACTATGTCGCTGGGGGTAGTCTCTGGAAAAGTGACCTGGCTGATGGCACTTGAAGCACAGGCCATCCTGAGGACGGAGGGGTGCAGTCTCAGTCTTCGGCTGTCTCGGCGGGGGCGGAGGCAGACGAGGTGCAACATACGATGGCCTTGGTACAGGGGCATTTGGACGATACACACTGTGTGGAAGCCAATGCGTTGCTTCTGTGCTGTGCCCGAAGATGAGCTAGCATCACGGGGGCGCTTCGCTGAACCACCGAACTTAAGCTGAGAGGTCTCAAGGGTGATAGTCTGATTCACCATGGTGGCGAAGTCGGGGAAGACGTGAAAAGCCAGTGCAAGCTGGAGATATGCGTTGAGTCCATCACGGAACTTCTCTTGCCTACTTGCATCATTGGGGAGGTCACTTGCAGCATAGCGGGAGAGGCGGAGGAATTCCCTCTGATATGCCTCGACAGTTTTGTTTCCCTGAACGAGGTTGCGGAACTCGGCCTTCATACGATTCATAATCGCCTGGGGGACATAACGAGCACGGAAGGTAGCCTTGAAGTCATTCCAGGTGACGACAGTCCCTTCAACTAGCGAGCCCTTGTAAGTGTCCCACCACTGAGCAGCGGGGCCATGCAGGAAATAGGACGCAAAGTTGACGTAATCAGCAGCGCTCACATTAGCGAACTCTAGTTGTCGAGTGATGTCACGAAGCCAATCATCAGCATCCAGCGGCTGTTCAGGCTGGTGGAAGAGAGGGGGATTGAGACGCATGAAATCCCGCAGAGTAACCACGGGCGGCTGATGCTGGTGCTGGTTCTGGTTCTGGTTCTGATTCTGGAGCTGATCTATGACTCCTTGCATAAACACTTGGTTCATCTGAAACTGCTGCATCATCGCGGCCATGTAGTCCGGCGGCGGAAGTGGATCATTGGCACCACGACCACGTCCACGACCACCACGACCAGCCATCCTGCTAGAATTTAACAGGGGTATTTCAGCGATGAACATTTTAACGAGATGCCAAAAACGAGTAATAGGTAAAGCGACAACAAAGAGGAGGCGCGGATATATAGGAGTAGTCATATAAGACATACACATCCACACATAGAATTAATTGAAAATCGGGCAGCGTAATGTCGTAGAAATTAAGGAAAAAGGACACACTAGGCGGCGCGCAGACCGCGGTAAGGATTACACGACGCGACATAGATTCCACTATGTCAATCACGCCGCAAGAAAACTGTTGGCCACAGGAGTTGATGCCAGAGAACGCGCGGCCTGCCCAGAATGAGAATGGGATCCGCGGTCCGGGATCTGGGGTACGACTCCTGCGACACGACTCAATCAATGGGGGAAGCACCAAAAACGCCGGGTGGAATCAAGAGAACGTGATCCTAATGTCAGATTTTGTAAAACTTACCAGCAAGGATAAGAGAGCAGATTCCCAGAGCATAGGTAAGGAGAAAAGGATCCTAATACCATAGATATCACACGTAATGACATCGATGTGGGCCCGTAAGCCAAATATTAAGTTAGCAAAATAGTTTTTCAAAGTCTAGACTCAACTTCGACCAGGTAGTGGTGGGGTGGCTTCCTACAGGCAGTCGGCTCTGATACCAACTTGTGACGCCCCCAAAATCAATCCGTGTACAGTAATCATACATGCAGGGTACACGGCTGAGATTAGGGTGCCACGGTGAGAATATCACAACACAACACTAAACACAAAAGGATAAACCAATATGTTACAATAAAGGGGGTCACGCGGACCCGAATACATAAGTTATACAAGCCATAATATCTGAGTACAGACATAGTTAGTCAAGTTTTGCCTTAAGAAGGCTAGCACAAATAACATCAGAGATACAGATCGAAAAGGAAAGGCCTCCTGCCTGGGAGCCTCCGAAACTACTCCTAGTCCTGGTCAGCGGGGGTCTCGACGTAGTAGTATCCGCCTCCGGGGTACTCCTGCTCCTGGGCTCCAACGTCGACTACAGCGGCCGATCAGGCAAAACAGTAAAGGAAATAAAGCAGGTGAGTATCTAGTATACCCGCGAGTCTTACGTCCGCTACGAAGCATTATGCATTGTAACACCGGAAAGAAGAGGCTGTATATAGTGGATTGAAAGACAGAAATCCAGAGCAAGGGTAAGAAGCTAGGCCTATCGACGACTAGCATCTTCCGACGATGTCTTGCAGCATGAGGTAAGAATCAGCCAAAAGTTTATATAAAGCATAAAGTAACAACGAAGCAGAAGTTGCTGCAACGTACTTAATGGAACTGCTAGAAAGAAAACGAGCCTGGCACAACGATGTTTGGTAAACCAGTTCACACTCTGCAAAGTGCTACGTCTGGTTGGAGGGACTGGTGATTGAACACCTGGAGCAAAACTCTCTCCGTCCTATTCTCCACTGCAACAATATCCTCGAGCATGTCCAGTTTTCACTCGTGGTAGATGATTCAGAACATCTCCGATACCTTTACAAACTTCCTTCAGCAGTGAAAATTTCTCTTCGACTGCTTGACAGGCGACGCCTAACCGTCTAGGAGATTTGCAGTTCTCCAAGATAAAAAGATCGGCTAATCTCGACCTAAGTCATAGTGAATTTCTCAACTTAGTTCGGACTTGGGATTTTGGTTTTCTCTCGATGAATCTCTCTTGGGATGCTCACAGACATCTGTCTTAGAATCTTCAGTGGAGCATCCAACCCGAAATGGCGGGTAGGTGCGGGGTATTTATAGTTGGCGATCCCGATGGGTAAAATGACTGAAGTGACCCGATGCGACAGCTTGACGCGTGTCCACAACGGTCGGATTCCAATCAATGCGCAACTTTACTTGAGGAGCAAGTAAGCTGACTTACCGAGCGAGTTCTCTCTCGAAGGCACGAAGTGCGATGACTTTGCCGTCGAGCTATTCACTCGACTCAGTAAGATTTCTCTTGGTAGGCTTTAGTGGGTTTTGGTTGAGTAGAGCAAATTCACTTCGACTAAGATCTCAACTAGCAAACCCCTCTTGATAGTACGGTTTTTCCAACGACTCAAGAAAATAAAGAGAAACTAGTAAAAAGACTAAGTCTTCGACCAGCTTCAGCTTTCTCCTCGTTGCGCTTTTACTCGAGAGAGACTTTGTCTTCGACTACATTTTTAGGGGTCGTTTTCCTTCAAAGGTTTCGGTAGATGCCTGCAGCCTTGCTGCAGTGAGTTGTCCTTCGACCTTCAACTTGCAAACTCCATTCTTTCGGAACCTAAGAATCTGTTTATACTCGAAAACAATATTAGTTCCACTTCTTCTTTTTCCAACAATGTCCAAAACCTTTGGGGGAAAAACTTGCTCTTACAATCTCCCCTATTTTGGACGATTGTTGACAAAACAGGCATCGATAAATAATTGAATTTTTTTTGAGTTTTCGATGATAAACCGGTGCTAAGATCGATGAAATACTCCCCCTTGATGTATGCACGGAAGATAAGAGTTTCCTGTGAAGTGCATATTTGACAAGTAGAGTCGAGGGAAAAACATCAATAATCTTAGCGAGTGAAATTGCATTCTAGATAATATCCAATGAGAAATATGCAATCTCCTCGAATGGCCTGTGAACTTATATGAAAGATAACTTCCTGCAAAATGTTAAGTATCGCAAGCAGCAGATAGATATCTTACGAGAAAGAGTAGCAGTTCACAGTCCTACTTAGAGTTAGTTACAACCAGATCGAATATGAATCGAAAGTTTGTTGAAACTACTCAGAAAACCTTAAAGTTCAAAAGTTTATCGAATGAAAAGCAAAGCCCTTAACCCTGTAGGCAAACTAATTTCTTCGATGCCACTACATCTCCCCCTTTTTGTCACAATGTACAAAAAGTCGAGAGAATAGGGTCGAAAGAAATCCCTACTCGCTGTGGCGGCTCTGGCGACGACGAGAAGATTCGGCGAGCGTTGGAGCACGACGAATTGGGCGAGCGCCTGGAGGAGTAATCTTCGTGCGGAAGGAGTGATGATCTCCAGAAGATTCCATCTGCGATTCCGGCGGGGTCCTAGGGCTTCGAGGGAGTGGAGAGTAAACTCTCGCTTGACGTTGAGGGGCTTCATCTTGCTCGGAGTCGGAGGAGAAGGTGTTCAAAGTGATGTGATAATAGTCATCGACACTGAGTACATCTCTGTTCTTCGGCAGCCGAGGGATATTGGGATCCGGGCGATCTACTCGATCATCATTAGTCCAATTTCTGTTCAGATGGGGAGGATATTCTTCGAAGCCACATCGTTGAAGTTGACCGAGGGAATTGAATTTCCACAGTCCTTTCCAATCTTGGCGAAGGCATTCACGCAGCATCTGATTGTTGTTCATGGTAATATTGCACAAATGATTAAGCTCGTCCATCAAAGCTTGCTTCTGAATGAAATCTTGGTCGATGTGATGTTGAAGCATTTGCTGGGACCGAAGAGAAACTTCCATGTGATGCACTGGCTTGATAAACTTCGAGCGAACATTACGCTCAGTCAAATGGGCGCGGATGCCAGTGTGCTCAGCATATTTATCGTTGGGTCGAGCAACAATCTGCAACACTTCCCTAACTGGTGGAGTGAAAATCTTCGGGAAAACTGACACGGGGAATGGCACGTCCCGAGAGTAATTGCAGATAGCCATCAGCCATGGTGCATACGGCTTGTGGGAATTGTGATCATCAGCACAAGACACAAAAGTTCCGATGAAGTAGTCTTCAAAATCTAAAGGATGACCATGGACTAACTTCAACAGAGCAAGTTGCACATCATTGGGAATAGGAAAATCATTGTGCACATCGAGCATTGGCATCAAGGTCTTCGATAGAATATAAAACCATGCCTTTGCTTCAAAGACTAAGTGTCTTGGCTTGGGCTCAGCCGGGTAGATATCTCCTACGACATCTGGATTCATGATCGTAGAAAATTCAGCAGGAGTTGGAGCAGGTAAGTCATGAAGCTTGTGTGGTAATCCTTCGAACCGAGGTAAATTGATGATGGCCAGAAATTGGTCGACAGTCATGTGAAATACTTGGCCTTGGATCATGTAATCAAATTTCCACGTCTTCGAGTTCTCGGGATCACCAGTGACATATAGCGTTGCATAGAATTGCTTGATAAGCTCGGGATTGTAGCCACAATCGAGAGCAAACATCTTGTGAGCGTGAAGACCATCAATTTTCTCGGCAACATTCTCGAAACATGAAGTGGAGTACACCGAAGGCATATCAAGGTATTGATGTTGGAAAACTCTAGCCTTGTTGTACAGCACACGAGTATAATAGATGGCTTGCTCTTGGGTCCAAAACCGAAGAGAATATGCACTTCTGGGCTTCTCGTAGGGATTGGTCCCGAAGAAAAATGGCTTCTGTTCGCGCCTTTTGAAGATGGGGCCTCCTCGAGGAACATCTGAGCGGAACAGAGGCAGCATTTCTCTCGGATGAGCAGAATGGAGCAGCTCATCAACAGGAAAAACTTCGGCAGCATTATCCGGAATCTGGAAAACTGGCTCAGCAGGGCGAGGAATTGAAGATGGAATGTTTACAATGTCCTGAGCTGGGATGGCTGCAGGAGCATTTTCCTCGGCCTGTGCTTCGACGGCAACTCCTTCGTCGGCATTAGCATTTTGAGCGGCCTCTTCATTCTCCATGGCCTCCAAATCTTCGTCTAGTTGTGCGAAAGCATCAACCATTTCTTCGTTCGAGGAACTTGATGAGGAGGAGGAAGAACTGTCACTAGAACCGTCATCTCCAGAACTGTTTCCTTCGACAGCATCTTGACGAGAAGAAACTGTCGTGATATCAACATCAGCGTCTTCTCCTTCATGTAGAGTGTGTGCTAAGGAATAATCTTTCTGAGCAGAGGAGATGGGGGCTTGAGGTTCTTGCTCGACCTGAGCAAGTTGCTCAGTCTCTGCTTGGGCTTGGGACTCAATGGCGGGGGTGGTTGATGGAATAATGTTCGGTGGTGATGATGGTTTTGGTGGTGGCGACGAGGCTTTTGGTGGTGATGGTTGACGTGGTGGAGGTGTTTGTTGGCGAGGTGGAGGTGTGGCTTGGAGAGGGGGTGGAGTTTTCTCACGAGGAGGAGTTTGTTGCTTGGTGGGGATTGGTGCAGTTTCCTGTCGTGCTGATGCAGCAACGACCTCGGTAGACTTGGCCTTCTTTGCATTCTTCTCGATCTCTGGCGTCCCACGCGCAGAGGTTGGGGCAGCAGACTTTCTCTTACGAGATTGTCTCTTGTATAGGGCATCATTGTGCTCTTTGCATACGGCCGACACAATTTGTCGAACCTTTTCATACACAGCGGTCAGGTTTTCCTTCTGAGCCCTTCTGGATGCTTCAGCGGAGGCAATCTTGGATTTGAAAAACTTTCGGGACTCAATGTCCTCGGTTTCTTCTTGAAGTTGTCTGGAGTAAATATTCACTTGCTCCTTGTCCTTGCGATCCTGGGTGATATATCCTTCCCAGCGAATCATGTATCGAGAAACATGCTCTTGGATTTCAGCAGGGACATCATCCTCAGCAGTGACTTTGCTCGGTGTGGTAGCCATCTTCCAGAGGATGTGAGAAATATTAGCAGAATCCCAAGGAGCATGGGTGCTAGAATCTACTTCGTTGGAGCTCTCTTCATCGGCGCGAGGGCCAGAAACAACAGGTGCAGCAGGTGCAGGTGTAGGAGCTGGTGCGGCTTGAGGAACTGGAACATTCTGAGCCTTTTGCCTAGCCTCCTTGGCTTTTTTCTTGGCCTCCTTGGTGGCCTTGGCAACAATAATGGGTTTTGTGACGGCACTAGGGGCCGCAGCTTTATCCTTCGAGGCACTTGGGGCCTCAGCAATTTTCTTCGCAGCACTTGCAGCTGCAACCTTTTCCTTCGTGACTGTGGGAGTCACAGCTTGCTCGGTGGTGCTAGGGCCACAACTTTTTCTTTCGGGGCATCAGTAATTTTGCCTTCAGCAATCTGTCGTCGATACTTTTCACTGACCAGATGTAAAATGCCTAGTTGTTGTGCAACCTGGGCCTTTTTATGCTCGGGCTGGCTGTGAAAGTTCAGGAGCTTGGAATTTGTCAAGTCCTTTTCTTCTCTCTCTTTTTGCTTTGCCAGCATTTCTTTACGTTGAACAAGAGTTTATTCATCCTCAGCAACTTGAGCTTGCTTTCCCTTCGATTTGATCGAAGGTTTTGGTTGGCGAGCTTGAATTGGTGGAGCAGATGAAATGGGCGGATCAGTGACCAAGTTGGTCAAGTCAATATTTGCTCGAGGAGCCTGTGTAGCTGGCTCCTGGATCCTAATGCCTTTACTGCTCGGCTTCTTCTTCAGAGGAATGTCCTCGACATCTGCCTCAGTGCCAGGGTCTTGGTCATCAGAATTGACTTTATCTTCGGAGCTCGCATCTGGTGGCGAGACAATTACCACCTTTTTCTTTCGCTTGGCTGATTTCTTGCCAGCCTTCGGTTTGGCACTTGGGCCAACATCCTCGGCACCCTCAGCAGCAGCAGCAGCCTCCTTTCTTGCTTTGGCTTCCTTTATCTTCCGTGCTCGTGCTTCCCGAGCATCAACCAGCTCTTGAAAATCAGCAGATGTTTTGAGAGAAGATGGGTGAGCATCAGCTGGAGGAGGTGGTCGATTATCTTTCGTCCACTTGGGCCTTATAGATTTGACATCCGACCAGGGATTTTTCATTGCAAACAGCCTCTCCCAGCGAGGAATAAGCGACTTGTATTCACACCAACGAAGTGCTTGTAGCCTTCGAATCTCTTGCAGACGATTTTCTCTTGTACGTTCATCTTCAGAACCTGAAGGCGTTCTCAAGTTCTTCTCTATGATCAACTCCTCTGATAATCCTTTAGAGTTGTTGGTGATTCTTGTTCGGCCTCCCACACGCTTGGGTGCTCTGACATTTCCTTCGATCCCGGACATTTTCCTGCGAAAAGGATAGGTACGAGGGAATATAGGAAAGTTGTGAAAAAGTACCAGCGTTTTTCGAGGAAAATCATTTTGAATGCAGTAAGCATATCGATAAGCATGTTTTGCAGCAAGTTTTTCAAGCAAGTGCTAGGCTAGATTTCCATCGGGTGCAAATCTAACGAAGAACTTGTATGAACGAATTGCACAAAACAAGTCTATCGATACGTTTCTGAGGAAATTGCTTAGGTGAGAGAATCCGAGGGATTTCTTACCTAGCTCAGATGGGAATCGACAGAAAATGCTAGAAACAGATTTCCCAAGATTCAATGATCCAAACAGATCAAACAGACCTAAGAAAATGAGAGAAAATCAAGAAAAAATCTGGATACGATGAACAGATGAGATTGGAATCGTGTCCAGAGCCACACATACCCTAACTTGGCGATGTGCGGCGACTACGGCGACGCGGATGAAGTTCCTCGTCGACGGGAAGGTCTCCGGCGGCTTCCTTCCAACAGCAAAGCGGCGAGAGAGTCAACGGCGACGAGCAGCACGTCGGCGCGCGAGAGAGAACTTCGGGAGCAGAGAGATGAAGTTGAGGGAATTGCGATAGCTGAACCGGTGGGGTGGATCAGTATTTATAGGGGAGGGGTCTGACATAACTGTCAGATCTGATCCAACGACGCAGATTTCGCGTCTCTCCGCATTCAACGGACGGATTTTTTGGCGGTAATCGCGGGAAAATCCCAACGAACCGAAAGAAAGTTGCTCCACGTCCGAGACCAAACTCATCGAACACCGAGTATAAACGTAGATAAACGTTCGATAGATTTACCTTCGGAATCAATGACATTCGAAGGGAATCATGATCGAGTACAAATATGCATGTTCACTAGAGAAAAGCACAGATGGGGTAGGGATAGAATAGAGGGAAAACAGGGTCCGATGCTTAATCAATCCGAGGGAAAAACAGTGATAAAACTCGGAGTGATAAGTGTATAGGACAACACCAAACGAACAAAAACAAACGAAAAAGAAACACGATAGAAAATTAACATAAGTAAACAACATAGAAAGAAAACATATAATACATAGTACCGATAGATATGATCTGACTGCACATTGCGTGAGTCCAATATGTTTAACTCACACCTTAGTGCACAGAACCTCTTCTCATCCAAGGGCTTCGTAAAGATATCATCCAATTGATCTTCGGTGCGTACATGGCTGATAACAATATCTTCTCTCTGAACGTGATCTCGAAGAAAATGATGACAAATGTCAATATGCTTCGTTCGAGAGTGTTGCACAGGGTTATGGGCAATCTTGATAGCACTCTCGTTATCACATAGCAATGGAATTTTCTTCACAAGAATACCATAATCTTTCAGTGTTTGCTTGAGCCACAGAATCTAAGTGCATCATGAACCGGCAGCAATATACTCGACTTCTGCCGTAGAAATAGATACGCAATTCTGTTTCTTCGAAGCCCAACAGACAAGAGATCTATCGAGAAAATGACATGTGCCTGAGGTAGATTTCCGGTCGACTCGATCACAAGCCCAGTCAGAATCAGAATATCCAACGAGATCAAACTGGGCACCCTTGGGATACCAAAGTCCCAAAGATGGTGTGTGAGCCAGATATCGAAGAATTCTCTTGACAACAATATGATGTGATTCTTTCGGGTTTGCCTGAAAACGAGCACACATACAAACTGATAGCATAATGTCAGGTCTAGATGCACAAAGGTAAAGAAGAGAACCGATCATCGAGCGATATTTCTTCTGATCGAAAGGTTTGCCCTTCTCATCTGCATCTAGATGAACATTCGTAGGCATTGGAGTCTTGATAGTTTTGCAACTGACAAGATCAAACTTCTTCAGGCAATCTCTGAGATACTTCTCTTGAGAGATGAAAGTCCCATTCTTCTGTTGACGGATTTGAAGCCCGAGAAAGAACTTCAATTCACCCATCATGGACATTTCATATTTCTTCGACATCATACGAGCAAATTCTTCGCTAATATCAGGGTTAGTGCAGCCAAAAATAATATCATCGACATAAATTTGACACACAAAAAGATCATTTTTGTATGCACGAGTAAAAAGAGTCGGATCAGTTGTTCCTGGTTTGAAGCCCTTCTTCAGAAGGAAATCCTTCAGAGTTTCATACCAAGCACGAGGTGCTTGCTTCAACCCATATAGGGCCTTGTGCAACCTGTACACCTTATCAGGATTCTTCGGGTCTTCAAAACCTGGTGGCTGCATAACATATACTTCTTCTTCGATTGCACCGTTAAGAAATGCACTTTTGACATCCATTTGATATAGAAATATACCATTGTAATTGGCAAAAGCAAGCATGACACGAATGGATTCAAGTCGAGCAACTGGAGCATAAGTCTCACCGAAATCAATACCTTCGATTTGGGTGTAGCCTTGAGCAGCCAGTCGATCTTTAATCCTTACCACAATGCCATCTTCATCTTGCTTGTTGCGAAAAATCCACTTCGTACCAATGATATTATGCTTCTTGGGATCAGGTCTATCAACAAGGGACCAGACTTTATTTCTCTTGAACTGATTAAGTTCTTCGAGCATTGCAGTCATCCAGTCTGAGTCCTTCATGGCTTCATCAAATTTCGATGGTTCTAGCATGGATACAAACGAAAAGTTTCCACAGAAGTTAGCTAATCGAGTACGAGAACGAGTGGTGGGACGACCTGGTAAACGAATCTCTTCGAGAATTGAGTCGACGTTCACTCTTCTTCGAACACGAGGTAGAACTCCTTCATCATCTTGCGGATTCGGTTGTCCTTCGGGTTCAACTTCTCCTTCGGGTTGGACATTTTCTTCGTTTACGCGTTCTCCTTTGACCTGTACATCATTTGCTTCAGGATGTTCATCTCCAGCGCCCCGGGCTATGTGTGGGAACATTGGACCATCATCATCCTTGTTTTCTTTATGTGCATTTCCTTCGACAGGTCGAATATCTCCAATAGCCATGTACCTGATAACTTCATCCAATGGTGGTTCATCCAGGTTAAGAGGTAATTGCTCCTTATGAGATCCGTTAGTTTCATCAAATCGAACATTTACAGTTTCTACAACTTTGCCAAGATGTGAGTTGTAAACTCTGTAAGTGTGAGAATTCGAACCATAACCTAGGAGAAAACCTTCGTGAGCCTTTGGGGAAAACTTGGAGCTGTGATTCATATCTCTGATATAGCATGGAGCACCAAAAACCCTGAGATATGAAACATTTGGCTTTTTACCAGTAATAAGTTCATGTGAAGTTTTCTTCAGAAACTTGTGCAGATAAACCTTGTTGATGATATGACATGCAGTATTGATTGCTTTGGCCCAGAACCTGATAGGAGTCTTGTATTCAGCAAGCATTGTTCTGGCCATTTCAATAAGTGTTCGATTCTTTCTCTCGACCACACCATTTTGTTGCGGTGTATAAGCAGCCGAGAATTCATGAGTAAAGCCATATTCATCAAGAAATTCTTCGATATGAGTGTTTTTGAATTCTGTACCATTATCACTTCTGATATGCTTGAGAGATAATTCATATTCAGTCTGAGCTCTCTTTGCGAAGGTTTTGAAGATTTCAACAAGCTTGCTCTTGTCATCTAGAAAGAAAACCCAAGTATATCGAGAGAAATCATCAACAATAACCAGACCATACTTGTTACCTCCAAGAGTAGCACAATTTTGAGGACCGAATAAATCCATATGAAGTAATTCAAGAGGACGAGTAGTAGTCATTATAGTTTTTGCTGAGTGATGTTTCTTGGCAATCTTTCCTGCTCCACAGGCACTGCATAGACGATCTTTATCGAATTTAACATTATCAATTCCAACGATGTTCTTCTTCGAGGTAAGAGTTTGAAGGTTTTTCATTCCTGCATGCCCAAGTCTTCAGTGCCATAAGCAACCAGAAGTGGCTTTGGCCATTAAACAAGTGGACACTGCAGGTCCCGAAGAAAAATCAACGATATAAAGATCACCTTTGCGATATCCTTCGAACACGAAGGAATAATCATCCTGTGAAAAGACAACACAACGAGAAGCAGAAAACAGTACAAGCATACCCATATCACAAAGTTTTGAGATAGACATTAGATTATATCCAAGTGATTGAACAAGCATAACCTTATCAATGTGCTTATCCTTCGATATAGCAACCTTACCCAAACCAAGTACTTTTCCTTTGTTGTTGTCACCGAAGGTAATGTATCTCTGTGAAGATTCAGTGAGATTGTCTTCGGTGAACAAATCTTTGTCTCCGGTCATATGATTTATACATCCACTATCCATGACCCATTCGGATCCACCGGAGACATAGCCTTGCAGAAGAATTAGTTCTTCTTAACCACCCGCAAACGAGCAGGTGACTTAGAAGGCATGGAAGAGCTAGATGGGGCAGCAATATTATAGCGAACAGGATTGCATTGTCTATCTGGACCATCAAGCAAAACATAAATATAATTCCTCGACGAGGGGCTAGAGTACTGATGAGTAACAACAACTTTGGTGTTATTGTTACGATGACGATAAACATTTATATCGACACGATAGTATTCCTTCTGAGGAACATTTGAAGCAGGCACCAAGGGTTCATCTTCGCTGCTTTGGTTGGTGAAGAATGAACTTGAAGTCTTGCTCGAAGCAAATGCTAAACCAGCAACACCATCAGATTCTGAACCAGAACCAGAACCAGATCTTGGGTTTGATTCAGCTTCGGAACCGGATGCTTCATCTTCAGAGTTCATCTCTTTACCCAGATAGGCTTTGGCACGGTGGGAATTCTTTCATCGAGAGGAATGTGATTTCGAGGAAGAACCCTCTCGATGCTTGTGATACTTCTTCTTCTTGTCATCATCAGAACCTTCTTTCTTGTCTTTTCTGGACTTTGAATCATATCTCTTCGAATCATAGTTTTTGTTCGATCTGTGAGACTTGCTCGAAGAGTTGCTGTGAGAATGCTTTGATATATGTTTAATTTCCCAGAGAGGACAATCAGCAATGAAGTGACCTGGCTTCTTGCACTTGTAGCAACAGTTATCTTTCGCTGATGAGTTTCTGGATGATGATCGATGCTGTGATGAATTGATTGAATGTCTTGAAGAGTAGTTTTTCTTCGGTGAAGATGAGTTCCTTCTCTGAAAGCGATTGAATCTTCTCATTATCAATGCCAGATCTTTTCCAATGTTCTCGGGGTCATCTGAGGCACAACCCGATTCAGAACTAGCTTCAGGAGAGGAGTGATGTGAAGCTCTGGCCTTTAGTGCATGAGATTTTCTTCGAGTCCCATTAACATCTCGTTTTTCATCTTATTCCATCTCGAAGGTATTAAGTCTCTCAAGAATATCAGCGGCAACTAGATCCTTGAAATCAGTCCTTTCCTTAATCATCAGCACAATGTGATCGAAGGAATCATCAAGGGAACGGAGCAAAGTTCTGACAATAATCCGATTGGTAATGTCTTCAGCACTGAGGGAAATTAGTTCATTTGACAGCGCAGTGAGTCTGCTGTATATGGAGCTAACTTTTTCTCCCTCGTGCCTCTTGGAACGATAGAACTTGCTTCGAAGGGTGTCAATACGAGCATCTTTCTGAGTAGAGACACCTTCACCAATCTTCTCGAGATAGTCCCAAACACCTTTGGCCGAAGAACTATTCTTGACCTCATGATATTTCTCTGGAATCAGATGATTTGTAATGAAGACCCAGACTTCAGCATCTAGCTCTATCTTCTTTGCCTCTTCAGGAGTGATGGCATTTGTGTCTTTGACAGTTACACCATTCTTGACAACTTCCCAAGCGGCAGAGTTGATAGCCATGATATTCCTCTTCATTTTGTCCTTCCAATAGGGATAGTCCTTCCCATTGAAGATAGGGATTGGTTCCCCCGAGCGAACAGCTGCAAACGACATTCTTGACAACACTCCAGGTTGTTAGACCAAAATACGCAGAGCGTAGGGAGTGCCTAGCTCTGATACCAATTGAAAGATCAAGAATGATCAGAGCGGGAGGGGGTGAATGATCACTTCTAAAAAATTCTAAGGAACTTACAAGGAATTCATGCAAACTGCGAAGGACTAAGGCATCTCGAAGTAAATATAGTATCGAAAGTAATGCATGGCTCGAAAGGATTGGGGACGAAATAAAACATCGAAGATAAACAGAGAACGAGTAAATGCTTAATGTAACTGCTAGAAGGAAAACGAGCCTGGCACAACGATGTTTGGTAAACCAGTTCACACTCTGCAAAGTGCTACGTCTGGTTGGAGGGACTGGTGATTGAACACCTGGAGCAAAACTCTCTCCGTCCTATTCTCCACTGCAAAAATCTCCTCGAGCATGACCAGTTTTCACTCGTGGTAGATGATTGAGGACATCTCCGAGACCTTTACAAACTTCCTTCAGCAGTGACAATTTCTCTTCGACTGCTTGACAGGCGACGCCTAACGGTCTAGGAGACTTGCAGTTCTCCAAGATAAAAAGATCGGCTAATCTCTACCTAAGTCATAGTGAATTGCTCAACTCAGTTCAGAGTTGGGAGTTTGGTTTTCTCTCGATGAATCTCTCTTGGGATGCTCACAGACTTCTGTCTTAGAATCTTCAGTGGAGCAGCCAACCCGAAATGGCGGGTAGGTGCGGGGTATTTATAGTTGGCGATCCCGATGGGTAAAATGACTGAAGTGACCCGATGCGACAGCTTGACGCGTGTCCACAACGGTCGGATTCCAATCAATGCGCAACTTTACTTGAGGAACAAGTAAGATGACTTACCGAGCGAGTTCTCTCTCGAAGGCACAAAGTGCGATGACTTTGCCTTCGAGCTATTCACTCGACTCAGTAAGATTTCTCTCGGTAGGCTTTAGTGGGTTTTGGTTGAGTAGAGAAAATTCACTTCGACTAAGATCTCAACTAGCAAACCCCTCTTGATAGTACGGTTTTTCCTACGACTCAAGAAAATAAAGAGAAACTAGTAAAAAGACTAAGTCTTCGACCAGCTTCAGCTTTCTCCTCGTTGCGCTTTTACTCGAGAGAGACTTTGTCTTCGACTACATTTTTAGGGGTCGTTTTCCTTCAAAGGTTTCGGTAGATGACTGCAACCTTGCTGCAGTGAGTTGTCCTTCGAGCTTCAACTTGCAAACTCCATTCTTTCGGAACCTAAGAATCTGTTTATACTCGAAAACAATATTAGTTCCACTTCTGCTTTGTCCAACAATGTCCAAAACCTTCGGGGGCAAAACTTGCTCTTACACACATGATCAAGTGGTATAATGTGATGTACATGGTGCTGATGTGTTAGCAATTCCATTTAAAAGAAGTGCATTGCAAAGGATTTTGCAAAATCACTCCCAATTTGAGTTAAAAAAGGATCCATATGAACATATGCCACTTTTCATCCATTTTAAAATGGTCAAACATGAAAACAAAGTGCATATTCAGAATCCTTGCATTTTTCTGATAATTTTTCATTTTTATATGTCCAATTTGGAGTTAGGATTAAATAGTTATTGATTTTCAAAGTTTAAAGCATTTTCTAATTTATTCTGAAAATATAAATAGGATTATTACATCACTGTTGCGTCATGCTGGCGTCAGGGGCGTTTGACCCAGGTCAAACTGACATGGGGGCCCCACTGGTCAGTGACTCTGTTGATTGATCCGGTTTGATTTAATTTAACAGAGAGGATTAGTGGCCTTGGGCCCACTGGGAACGTCTTTTCCAGCGACCACTCGACGCGCTGAGACCACCGAACGAACGCCCATGCACGCGTGCATACGTTGGAGCACAATAGGGCCACGGGGGGGGGGGGGGGGGGTCACTGGAGTGTTGTCGGCGACGAGATCTCAGCGAACGTGGCTTGGGATTGACGAAGATGGCGCTACAGGGCTCGAGCTTGGCCATGCGCTAGCTGGACGGGCTCCTGGAGACGCCAGCTATGCGATGGTCAGCTCGCCTTGGAGCCTTGGATGGAGAGGCACGGGAGCAACCCCACCGTCAACCATGGCGGCGACGAAGCTCGACTCCCATGGCGGCGCAAGACAAAGGGCAAGCGGGGTCTCGCTGGGATGGGGGAAATGGTGAAAAGCTCATCACGAACGTGAAGGAGCAGGAGGTGAGGTGAACGGTGGCGTGACGACGACGAAATTGAAGGCGGGATCTTGCCGCTCCGGCGACGGCGCGGTGACGATTCCGGTGGCTAGAGGGTGTCAGGGCTCGCCATCTTCAGCAACACTAGGAGTGGGCGTTCGGTATAAACCGAAAATTCGGTTTTTAGCGATCGGTTTATTTTTTAATTCGGTTAGGAAATCTAGAAACTGAAAATGCATGCAGAAAATACCTGATGGCTTCTCGCCCCTTGTTGATTACCCCAAGTGGAAGGTTTGAGATGCAGTGCAGCAACAAGTTTCCCTCAGTGAAGATACCATGGTTATCGAACCAGTAGGACTCAGGAGATACAAGTACGTGGCAACGTCGCAAGAAATTGCTTCCTGACTAGGGTGTTGTCGTGGACCTGCACATAGCAACAAATAACTTTGCTCCCAACGAGTATAGAGGATTTGTCAATTCCTTCGGCCTTGTCGTTTACAAAGGATCAACACAAGAGATAAAAGGTGCAAAGGAAAGTAAAAGCTAAAAGTAAATTGAGGGTGTGAACAATAATGTGAAGATGGACCAGGGTCCCGTGATTTTCACTAGTGATGTCTCTCTCCCAAAAGACGATAAAAGTGCTAGCGAGGTAAACAAATCACAGTTGGGAAATTGACAGGATTATGAAGGCACCGCAATGCTAACTATGCTGCAAAGAAAGGAAGGGCTCAAAAGCAATGGGCAGTACGCCAAGGTAAGTAGACCGAAATCCATCTGCATCTACTACGAATCATCCACCTTGAGATATCTATCCAGAACATCTCGTTGGTATTAAGTTGTGAATCCCACACAAAGTGTAAACTCAAAGCAACAGACAACTGCATTAAAAGAACTATGCGTAAAGTAAACAATCCTTGCACCCACAGGTACAAGCACCGTTGTTTTATCCCTGGTGGCAACAACACATCCCCTAGTCTCATGTTTCTGTCACTCAAGCTAGACATCAAGGGGCTGAACTCACAATCGAGCATAACGCTCTCTCTTGGAGTTGCAAATAAAATACTTGGCCAAAGCAAATACCTCAATGGAGAACATGCAAGAATTTACTCAAGAACAAAATATAAAAGAGAAGAACCAAATATATTACTCATCACAATCTGAACATAGTCTCATAATCCATTAGATCCCAACAAACTCAGCATTGGAACAACAGAAAATACATAGATGCCTCGATCATGTGAGGCAGCTCACGAGGACTCGAAAGTGGAAGCACAAAAGGGGGAGAGATAGATCACATAGCTACTGGTCACGGACCCATGGTCCAAGGGAAACTACTCACGGTACATACGGGAGGCGTCCATGGCTATGGAGGGTCTCCCGGAGGGGGTAGCTTCTCCCGACAGGGTGCCTGAGCAGCTTCTCCAGGCAGCCCCGATCTAGAAACGGCGGTGGCGGCGGAACAGAGGCGAGATCGTGAAAAAGGAGTCCGTATTAGGGGTTTCCACCCCGAGGGGTAAATATAGGCGAGGGGGGGCATCGAGGGGACCCACGAGGCATCCAGGAGGGTCCCTGGCGCGGCCCAGGGCGGGGCCGCGCCACCTGCCCTCCCTGCTGCCTGGTGGTGTCCCCCTTTCCTCTCTTGGTGATTCCGGAAGCTTCTGTTGCGCTGATTTTTTATATATTTTTCCCGGAATTTTTGGAGCACTTTTAATGGCCGGAAAACCTGAAATACAAAAACAGCAGAAAACATAAACTGACAACTGGGTGCACTGAGTTAATAGGTTAGTCCAAATAGGTTCAAAAGTGTATGAAAGTTCAAGCAAAACATGGCAAAGTCACACAAAACATGCATGGAGCAAGCAGAAATTATAGATACGTTTGGGACGTATCAACATCCCCAAGCTTAATTCCCGCTTCTCCTCGAGTAGGTAAATGATAACAAGCATAATTTCTGTGGTGACATGCCACACAACCATAAAAGGATATTTTAGTAAAGCAATCAAAGTATGCAATTCAATTCAAGTCTTAACAAGCAAGAGTGTATATTAGCATTGACACAAGCAACAAAAGAACAAAAGGTGCAAGAGCTCTTGCTGTCCGTGACTCGAATGTCTCCAAATGGTGTTTGCGTGCAAGCAAGGGATAGGGAAATACGAGAGAAAAAATAAGGTTGTTGAGAACAACTATCTACTAAAGTTTCACACTTGGTCTCCTTTGGATTCTTATCTGGACTTGTCCCCAGACCACTATCCAGGTACAAGTCAAACTGATCCACTCCCTTTCGATATTTTGAGCACTCATGCAATGGATGAGCGTGAGCAAGAAAGTTGACACCTAAAAGGAGAAACCGAAAGAAGGTGGAGGAGTAAGACAAAAAAGGTGTGAAAGGCTCACATCAATGAGGACAATCATAGGAGAGAGAAGGCCATATGATAGATATGATGTGAGGAGTAGGGATTGCCATACAACGGATGCACATGTGAGCTAAAAGCTCTCCAAGGGAACTAGTGGGGTGCATCTAACTTGCTTGCTCAAGAAGACTTAGAGCTCGATTGAGGAGGCTCATCATTGGAATATACAAGCCAAGTTCTATAGTGTGAAGGGTCCCCACATAGCTATATCCATGATGATGATCTCTATGGAGTACAAGGGATAGGAGATGAAGTACTGGTGTGGATCTCTCAAAAGGAATAGTAGTATGCCCCCTTCTCTCTTTTTATTTTTTTCTCTTTTTCTCTTTTTTTATTTTTTTGGTGGCCTCAATGGCTCTTTGTATTTAACTCTCATTTGTCCTCTTTGGGATCTTTTGATTTTGTCCTCTTTGAGATCTTTTCCTCACTTTAGTGCCAATACTCTATATTTTACAAGAATATAGGAGATCTTTCACACTTTACAAAGGTACTCACATAAAGAAAATGTAACTATCATGATGCAAATGTATGCTTCTGCCAGGGTAGCAGGATATGCAATGATACTAGCGCGTCATGTAGCAATGATTAGGGCAAGGCCCAACTAGCATGCGGCTCATCGATCAAGCAAGTAGCATGTATGACATGAAGATCAAGTCATGAGAAGGTGGATGTTGCATGGCAATGTATCTCGGAAAGGCTATGGAAATGCCTTGTAGGTAGGTATGGTGGATGTTTTGAGGAAAGATATAAGGAGGCTTATGATGGCAGAGCGTATCGTTCCAAGGGTTTGGATGCACCGGCGAAGTATGCGCCAACTCTCGAGGTGAGAAAGGGCAATGCACGGTACTGAAGAGGCTAGAAAAAGTATAGGTGGTTGGAAGCGTCAACTTTCGAATACTCACATTAGTCCAAAGAACTCATGCACTTATTATCGGTAACTCTCAATCTAATCAGGAGGTTCACAAAGAGACATGTACCCCGAGGAGGAGTGTATGGGGGTTTGGTTATCCTTGCGCATCCTCGACTCATGGTACATGAGTGTACTCTAATATTCGAACCCTCCAGAGGTTAGTGATCCATCTAGTAGCTAGAGTTCTCAACAGGGGTTTTTGGTTTTCGAAAAACACACGGATTTCCCAAAATACGACATCTATCACTAATAGGCAAGAGCTCTTGACACCATAAGTTCAAACATTACTCTAATCAATACCTCAAAACTATTGCAAGTTACTACTACAAAGAGAATAACAACTTTAACTACCTACTTTCAGTGAAGACACAGAACTCAGTGCAACAGGCAAACTCTCTAACAAGATAAAACATGCAACCTATAGAAAGTTCAACCTAAGAAAAAAGTAAATCTCTAGTAAAACTAAAGCACTACAACTAAACAGAACAGCAGCTTAGAAAAGAAAAAGAACAGCTCACAGCTAAAACAATAACCATGCAAATCCTATGAGGAGTTCTAGTTCAAGCGGAGCGTGCATCTCTCCCACACAAAAGAGTAAGTTGGGGTCTAACTTGTTACTACAGCAAACAAAGAAAAAGAAAACTAAAAACAAAACCTAAGAGCGAGACGCTCCAAGAATAGCACATAATGCATGAAGTGATAAAAATATAGTGCAACGAGAGACGAACTGATAATTGTTGATGAAGAAGGGGATGTACGAGGGCATACCCAAGCTTAGACGCTTGAGTCTTCTTGAATATTTATTGGGGGTGCACATGGGCATCCCCAAGCTTGAGCGTTTGACCCTACTGAATCTTTTTTCATCATCCTCCATCGCACACTTGAAAACTCCCTTCATACATAACTCATTGTAGGCTGATTAGAGAGGTTAGTACCCTAATAAAATAATTTTCCTCTACTGCAAATAAATTTCCAGGAAGAGCTACTATTTCCCAAGATTGTCAAAAGGTTTTTGAAAAGAAAAAGCAAGCTTATGGTTTGCAAAACTGAAGAGAGACAAAACGTGACAGAATCTGTGAAAAACAGAACAGCAGATAGAAACGAATTTTTTAGGGGTACTTCTGCAACTCAAATAAAAAAACTCAGAACATACGGAAGTTTCGTAATTTTATAGAGCACGCTGTGTAAAAAATTCAGCTCAAAAAGACGAACTGGGATTTTTCTAGTCACGAGGACAGAATCTGTTTTCTGGACAGCATCTCACAACTTTCACTCCCCTTGTCGTATGAGGCTATAAAAGGCACAAAGCATGAAAAGTAAAGATACAATGATGTTGCTACAGTAGTAACAATCATCAAGACCACTAAGAACAGAACAAAAGAAAAAAGAAAAACCTAAATTCGTTGCGGGATGCCTCCCGAAAGCGCTTCTTTAGAGCCATTAGCTGGGCTTAAAGATTATAGAAGATGCTCTCACAAAAATAAGAATTTGGAAGCAAAAGAGAGCATCAAGAAGCAAATGTGAAACACATTTAAGCCTAACCCACTTCCTATGCATAGGCATCTTGTAAGAAAATAAGTCAAAGAAGCACAAAGTGACATGCATAGAAAGGTCGAAAAAGAACAACTTCAAAACTTTCAACATGAAGAGAGGTGTTTTAGTAATATGGAAGTTTCTACAACCAAACTTTCCTCTCTCAAAATAATTTTCAGTAGTATCATGAACAACATCAAGAATATAACTATCACATAAATCATGTTTTTCATGAACTGCAAGCACACGTGTATAGTTTTCATCACGGTCTTTAAGATTATAAGATAAATGCAACCCATCACATTGAGCCTTGATAAGAGAAAAATTCTCCGGAGTTGGAGGTTTCAAAAGGATAATATGGCAATCAAGTGTGGGTGCAATAGCAACAATTTCATGCTTAACATGAGGAACTATAGAAAGTTCATCTCCATAAGCATCATCCATAGTGGCATCACGGCCATAAGCATAGATGTCGAGACCCGGGTTAGCGTATGTAATTCCAGTCACGATACAATCACATGGAGAGCCGAGAACCGTACCCACTTGTCTAAGAAGACAAGGCCAAGCACAGAACGTTCTCGGTAAGCATCGAACGTGACGGGCATCCCATTCAGGCCGGATGATCCACTGAGATGGGTCCTCAACGTCCGCTCACAAGTCTAAATGCTTATGGGTGGTGAATCCCATACTCATAGACAAGTCGCCTCAACCATGTTATCGATTGGATCCTAACTCTTACATAGACTTACTCCAGTCCGATCACTTAGTCGGGGTCTAGGGCGGGCTCGATCATACAACAAAGTGTGCACGTGACAGAGTCACGAACAATCGCATCGCGATGCCCCAAGCTGCGCACATCTAAGGGCCACTTGGTGTATAAAAGACCGCCAGCCAGATCACAACTAAGGTCTCGAAAACCCATACTAAGGCATGCATGTTATAAACATACACGCAGCACACATGCCTAGTATGAACAGCAGGTATCATCACATAACTCTACAAAGTACTCTTTATAGATATACACATAGAGCATACAAAGATCACATGTCTGTGATCAACATTACATCATACAACGGAAGCAAATTAGGTCTGATTACAGACAAGTTTAACAAATGGCTTAGAGAAGCCTTGTAAACAAACATGCCCTTCCACGAGGGACCAGACTGCTGTCTCGGACTATACTACCAAGGTCAACGTCGAGCTTCACGAAGGTGACTCCATCGGGGTCCGGGTTCTCATCTAAAACATAGAATAAGCAAACGTGAGTACAAAGTCGTACTCAGCAAGACTTACATCAGAACTATGCTTATCATGCTCAAGTATCAAGGTAAAGGAGGTGGGGTTCAACATGCAGAAGTGCCAGCTTTGACTTGGCTAATCCTGTACTACGAGTACCAGACTTTGAGGTAAGAAGCGTACACGAGTCCACTACTTTCTCCAACCAAATACACCACTATGGTTACTTCCTCGACATCCCCACGAGGAAGCACACCATAGCACTCACGCTTATCTTGCGAGTTTTATAAGTATCCATTCAAGTTGTCTATGATCAAGTAGAGGTTTCCAAGTAGTCCATAACCGCGAACACGGCTATTCGAATAGTTCATTAACCCTGCAGGGGTGTACATCTTCACACGCGTGTCATCACTTATCGCCTCGTTCTTGGCATCCTTCAAGCGGATGTCGGACGTGGATGAAACCAAGGCACTAACCTCACATCACCTTCTCTGATCCAGGAGCCGACTACCTGAGTTTGTCACCGCTCGAGAGTCCGACCGGTTCCACGAAACGGACTCAAATAATGTAAGGGACCGAGACGCCACCTTTGATAGATGGTTTCACTGCCTCACAGGTCCACCACATATCTATACATAAATCAAATGGAAAGCCCAAATCTAGTGTGACTCCTGGACTGGATCGGTACGTAAAGAGGCCAAACGGGCCTCCCATAAACCCTACATGTGGTCATACTCTTTGTCTTGGACCACCAAACAGGAACTCGGGTCCTAGGGCAGTGTTCAACGAGACAACCCACTGTGTACTCCTACACAGCCTCTCATCGTTCACCTTTGTTTAGGGTGGATTCACCAACACGTTTCACTTTCATCAACACCACTGTGTTCATTCCATCCCGACTCACAATCAAAACATCCTCATTGTACCACTAAGCAGCAAAAGCAGTAACATTTGTAGGGGCCACATGCTCATCAATCAACTCCTAAATCTGCTAGGATTGTGGTTTGCTTAATACGGTGGCAAAATGATAGGTCATGCATCGGAATGGGTTCAACTATGCGAAAGAACGTGTCTCGATGATCTCATAAACATGCATAAGCGAGACTGAGAGGGAAGTAGGATTTTATAGACATGATCAATGGGGTTTGCTTGCCTTGCTGACGAGGTTCGATAACGGTGTCTTCAACGAAGGGGGTGGCCTCCGGTTCCGGTTGCACTTCTATCGAGAAAACAATCGAACAAGGTATAAATTTATTTGCAATGCATCAAACACATGATCAATATTGAAATGGTAATGTTCTTGGTCACAATGTTGGTACAATTCCATTTAAAAGAAGTCAAATGCAAAGTCATTTGCAAATGTGCTTCAAATTTGAATTTGAATTAAAGCCATAAAGATGTTTTGCACTGTTCACCCATTTTAAAATGGTCAAACATGAAAACAGAACCCATATTCATAATCCTTGGATTTTTCTGATAATTTTAGACATATTATTTGTTATATTTGGAGTTAAAATTAATTAGTTATGAATTTCCCAAGTTTAAATGATTTTCTGGAATTTCTGTAATAATTTAAATCTCTGGAAAAGGCTTTTCTGCATCAGCATTGTGTCATGCTGACGTCAGGGCTGCTGACTGGTCAACCTGACGTGTGGGACCCGCAGGTCAGTGGGACTGGGTTAAAAACCG
The DNA here is from genome assembly GCA_950022295.1 of Bromus sterilis. Classification (NCBI taxonomy): domain Eukaryota; kingdom Viridiplantae; phylum Streptophyta; class Magnoliopsida; order Poales; family Poaceae; genus Bromus; species Bromus sterilis. Next base: position 146,579,137 of record OX465596.1, on the reverse strand, counting down.
TTTAATTAGAGTTAACAGGGGTGTTAGGGGGGTCTGGGGTCCACATGTCAGTGGGTGTTTAGGGGGTTAGAGCTCTAATTAGCTCGGGCCCGCCGGCGGCTAGCCGCCGGTGGCCTGCTGCCGCGGCGGCGATCCACTGGAAAGGCCAAACCGGCACCATTTGCTGCTCCAAGACCGCCAGGAGGACGAGCACGAAGGCGCACACCCCCCTGACTAGTCGCGCTACCACGAGAGGGCTCGAGGCCATGGCTACTTCAAGCTTCGTGGCGGCCGGAGCTTCGGTGCTCGTCGGGAAGGGGCTGCGGGGCGCGGGAAGAGTTGCAGGAGGAGGGAAACGGAGTAGGGGCTCACCCCGGTGAAGATGGTGGGCTCAGCGTCGTGGGAGAGAGACTGGAGCGTGTTGATTTGCCGCCGGAGTTCCGGTTGACCGGTGGTGCAGACTTGGAGCTCGCGTCACCAGAGTTGCCCTTCTGCTCGAATTGGCCGGTTGGGTCGATGAAGTCGTCGCAGGGGAAAACGTTGGACACGGTGGCGCTCTCCAGTTCGGCGAGTGGCCACGCGAACGAAGGACAGCGGCGAGCTCGGTTGTTCTGGTGCGGAGGGGATCTCGCCGGTGACGAAGGGTTGAAGCAGCGGAGGGGGGGAGAAGGTGTGGGCGGCTTCTACGCGTTGCGTGGCGTGCTCATGGGGGCTGGGGGGGCCTAGAAGGCCGGCTCGTCGAGGTGGCATCGCCGTTGCCTCCCTGCCCTCCACCGAGCTGCTTCGGGGGGAGGGGAGGTAGACGACACGCCTCGGGCTGGGCTGGGCTGAGGCCAGAGGAGTTGGGCCGACGCCTGTGGGCGCCAGGTAAGCTCCTCCTCACTGATTTTCTTTTATTTCTTCTGACATTTGTTCTGTTTTGATAAAACAAATATCAAAACATTTTATAAAAATGCCCAAACAATTTTATAAATCCTAGGTGACCAGAAGTTAGCCACACAAAGAATTTGGACATTTTTGAAATTCAATAAGTTTGAATTCCAAATCAAATAGGGGTTTATTTAATTTCCAAAGCCACTGTTTGAATATTAGAAAATTCCATGTGCATGGGATTGATCCCAAACCACTTTTAAAATGATCAGCAACATTTCTAGGAATTTTCCAATCATTCAAAAGATTTTTGGAAAAAGATTTTTATCTGGCCATTTCAAATAATTTCTCAGGGCTTTCTGCTTCCCCATTTTTGATTTTCTCTTTGAATTTTTCATGATGCAAAGGGATCAAACAACCCTAGCACTTACCCTAGTTGGGGTTCTGACAACTCGTCCCCACTCAAAAGAATCTCGTCCCGAGATTCAGAAGTCGTCGGGAGGAAGGTGGGGTACTCGGCACGGAGGCGGTCTTCTCTTTCCCACGTTGATTCTTTCTCGGAGTGATGTGACCATTGAACTTTAAGGAACCTGATCTTTTGACGACGAGTGACATGCTCTGCGGAATCAAGAATACGAACAGGGTACTCTCGATAAGAAAGGTCATCTTGGAGATCAAGCGCTTCATGGTCGACTTCGGGGATGGGGTCCTTGAAGCAACGCCTGAGTTGTGACACATGGAATACATCATGTACTCGGGAAAGGTGAGGGGGTAGTTCAAGTTGGTAGGCAACTTCTCCACGTTTAGCTAGAATGCGGAAAGGTCCGATGTAACGTGGGGCCAATTTGCCTTTGATACCGAATCTTTGGGTTCCCTTCAGAGGAGTAACCCGGAGGTAAGCCTTCTCATCAATATTGTAGCTCTCCTCTCTATGATGACCATCATAGTAGCTCTTTTGACGAGACTGAGCGGCTTTCAAACGATCACGAACAATGCGAACTTGCTCTTCTGCTTCCTTGATCATATCCGGTCCAAAGAGTTGTCTTTCACCGGTTTCTGACCAGTTAAGGGGTGTTCGACATCGTCGTCCGTAGAGGAATTCAAAGGGAGCCATGTCCAGACTAGATTGATAGCTGTTGTTATAAGAAAATTCGGCAAATGGAAGAGATTTCTCCCAATTCTTTCCGAAAGAGATAACACAAGCTCTGAGCATGTCTTCCAAGATTTGATTAACCCTTTCAACTTGACCGCTAGACTGAGGGTGGAAAGCTGTACTAAAGGAGAGATGAGTTCCCATAGCATTTTGAAAACTTTCCCAAAATCTAGAGGTGAAAAGGCTACCACGATCAGAATTGATCACTAACGGAACACCGTGAAGAGACACAATTCTAGAGACATACAAGTCTGCTAACTGGCTAGCAGTTATAGACTCGCGAACGGGAAGGAAGTGAGAAACTTTTGAAAGTCGATCAATGACAACGAAGATGGCATCATTTCCTTTCTGGGTTTTTGCAAAGCCGGTGATGAAGTCCAAACCGACTTTGTCCCATTTCCACTCAGGAACAAACAATGGTTGAAGAGTACCAGCAGGTCTTTGGTGTTCTGCCTTAATGCGACGACAAACATCACATTCGGCAACAAATTGTGCAATGTCTCTCTTCATCCGGGTCCACCAAAATCTCTGGCGTAGATCTCGGTACATTTTTGTGCTACCGGGATGAATTGAGAGGGGAGTGTCATGAGCTTCCTTAAGGATCAGCTGCTTTAGGTCTTCATTCTCAGGAACTACTAAACGATTTTCAAAGAATATCGTTCCTTGATCATCTGCAGAGAAACATTTAGCAACTCCGCTAACAATGTTCTGCTTGATCTCTTGAATACTACAATCTTGTTTCTGGGCGGCTATGATTTGATCCTCAAGGGTTGGTTTCGCCACCAAGTTGAAAAGAGATCCACGAGGAACTATCTCAAGATTGAGCTTGCAAAATTCCTCATGAAGAAGTGGTTGATACTGCTGTAACATGAGGTTGTTACAGTACGACTTACGACTTAGTGCATCAGCCATGACATTGGCTTTGCCTGGGGTGTAAGAAATTCCTAAGTCATAATCTTTTATCAACTCTATCCAGCGTCTTTGCCTGAGATTAAGATCTGGCTGGGTGAAAATATATCTAAGGCTTTGGTGGTCGGAATATATCTCACAACGATTACCAAGGAGGTAATGTCGCCAAGTCTTCAGGGCATGAACTACGGCAGCGAGTTCAAGATCATGGGTAGGATAGTTCTCTTCATGTGGCCGCAACTGGCATGAAGCGTAAGCTACCACATGTCGATCTTGCATAAGTATGCATCCTAACCCTTGCCGTGAAGCATCACAATAGATCTCGAAATCCCTTTTGGTGTTTGGAGGTGCAAGTACGGGTGTAGAAGTCAATCTTCTTTTTAGCTCTTGAAAGCTTTCCTCGCACTTGGGAGTCCATTGGAATTTCTTATCTTTCTTGAGGAGTTCAGTAAGAGGCATTTGAACTTTAGAAAAGTTCTCGACGAAGCGGCGGCAATAGCTGGCTAGGCCAAGAAAACTCCTAACTTGCTTAACCGATTCAGGTGGAGTCCAGTCAAGGACGGCCTGAACTCTCTCGGGATTGACTGCAACACCTTTCGCAGAAATCACGTGGCCTAAGTAGGTCACTTCTGGTAGCCAAAATTCACACTTGGAGAACTTGGCATAAAGGCGGTGCTCTCTAAGTTTCATCAATACCAGCCTTAGGTGTTGGGCATGATCTTCTTCGTTCTTCGAGTAGATGAGAATATCATCGAGATAAACCACAACAAATTTATCTAGGTACTCCATGAAGATCGAATTCATCAAGCGTGAGAATGTGGCGGGGGCATTGGTTAAACCGAAGGACATGACGGTATACTCGTAAAGACCATAACGAGTAGTAAAAGCCGTTTTGGGTATGTCCTCATTTCGGATTTTGATTTGATGATAGCCTAATCTTAAATACATCTTAGAGAAGACAGAGGATCCTACAAGTTGATCATAAAGATCATTGATCCTGGGCAGTGGGTACTTGTTCTTTATCGTCGCTAAATTTAGCGGGCGATAGTCTACGCACATCCTTTCTGTTCCATCTTTCTTCGTTACGAACAGAACGGGGCAACCCCATGGCGATGAGCTAGGGTGGATGAAGCCTTTTGCCAACGAAGCATCAAGTTGGGTTTTTAGCTCAGCTAACTCATGTGGGGCCATTCTATATGGACGTCTGGAAATTGGGGCTGTGCCTGGTATAAGATCCACTATGAATTCTACGCACCTGTCGGGTGGCATTCCCGGCAGCTCTTCAGGAAAGACATCCGGGAAGTCACGAACCACCGGAACATCTTCAAGGTCTGGAAGGGGAAGCACATTCAAAGTATGCATCTGGATTCTAGAGCTGGGTGATGTGTAGTCAATGATCTGGCCCGAAGGATGGGTGAGTTTGACTGATTTGGCTTTACAATCAAGGAAAGCATTCTGCCTTGATAACCAATCCATTCCTAGGATGACATCAATGTCCGAAGACTTGAGGGCTATAAGAGAAGCAAGGAATACTAAACCCTCAATTGCAATTTCATTGCCATGGCTTACTCTATTAGTTTGCCACTTTGAACCAGGAGTTTGAATGATCATTGGAGAAAACATTTCTTCAAAGGGGAACTCATGAAGAAGTGCATAACTCTCCGACATGAATGAATGAGAAGCTCCTGGATTGAAAAGAACGGAGGCGGGAACATGATTGACTGGGAGTGTGCCAAGAATGACATCAGAAACAGCAGTGGTTTCCTCAACTGAAATTTGGTTCACATATCCACTACTTAGGACTGGAAGCTTTTCTGGGATGGTTTTGGTGGTGGATTTCTTTGGAGGCTTGGGTTGAGAATGACGTGGTGCCATCAAGACCTGAGGGCATTGACGATAGTAATGGCCTGGAAGACCACACTTAAAGCATACCCTGTCTGAAGTGTTGGGAGTGGGATTACTTGGTTGCACACCATCATTCCGGGGTGGAATAATGTGTTGGGGTGGATGGCATATACGGGAGGTTGGTCTCTGCAAAAAGTTTTGAGGTATGGCTCTGGTTGGAATCCAAATTCGGCGTTTCTGAGGGGTTGAACTAGAAGAAGAAGCAAGCTCAAGAGCATGCTTGTGGGACTCTTCGAAAATTTCATTGCCATGCTCAGCTCTGAAGGATCTGTTGACTAAATCCTCAAAGGTGGCAAATTCGATGAGGTTGAGATCATGACGAAGGATGGGGCTAAGTCCTTTACGGAACCTTGCCTGCTTTCTGGTATCGGTGGTGATCTCATCTTGGGCATACCGGGCAAGACGGTTGAACTCTCTCACATACTCGTGCATGGACATCTCTCCTTGAGTGAGATTGCAGAAATCTTCCTTCTTGCGCTCCATCAACTCATCCAAAAGGTGGTACCCTCGAAAGGCAACACAGAACTCCTGCCAAGTCACTACGTGACCATCTGGCTGCATAGCAACATAGTTCTCCTACCATTCAGCAGCAGCACCTTCCAGAAAGTATGCCGCGAATATAACTCGATCATCGGGAGCAACATGTGCAGTATCAAGCTTACGCTCGATGGAACGGAGCCAATCATCAGCTTCAAGGGGCTCAGAAGAACATCGGAATACCGGTGGCTTGAGGAGGATGAAGTCTTGGATGCTCACAACCACATTGCAATGACGTGAGGTATTCTGCTCGATGAGCTCCAGAAGACGTGTTTGATCACGTTGATTCTTCTCAGCTTCCATCATGATTTCCGCCGCAGAAGGCGGTGGTAGAGGTTCATCATCATTCCGATTCCGAACACGGTCTCGATTCCGACGAACAGCACTACGAGTTCCACCTGACATCCTGTGTGATAAAAATCAACAATCAGAACAGGTTGAATGATGGATTCAAGGACAAAAAGACATGATGAAGGAGGAAAAGATTGTAATGCGAAGGTAATGATCCACAGAAACTCGGAATAATTCCGGCAGCATAACGGCTACACCGGGATGGAAAATGAAACAACCTCGAAGAAATTAGACAGAACTTCTTTAAGGAACTCAACAGAACGATGAGTCTGGACGACCACAACTGTCCTACGGCTACAAGGAGGCAAACAACAAGATGTTCTAGTAAGACATAGATGAGCCTAGTCCTATCCTCCCGTAGAAAAGATAAGGGTGACCCAGAACTCAGATCGATGAGGGTAAGGAGAAAAAGAAGCCTTACGTTGTTCCCTTATATACCCAAGTAACTATATAACTATAGAATGCTAGACTCGACTTCGACCAAGGTTTTCTAATCCTACAGACAGTCCTGCTCTGATACCAAGTCTGTCGGGACCCGGGGTTAGCGTATGTAATTCCAGTCACGATACAATCACATGGAGAGCCGAGAACCGTACCCACTTGTCTAAGCAGACAAGGCCAAGCACAGAACGTTCTCGGTAAGCATCGAACGTGAGGGGCATCCCATTCAGGCCGGATGATCCACTGAGATGGGTCCTCAACGTCCGCTCACAAGTCTAAATGCTTATGGCTGGTGAATCCCATACTCATAGACAAGTCGCCTCAACCATGTTATCGATTGGATCCTAACTCTTACATAGAATTACTCCAGCCCGATCACTTAGTCGGGATCTAGGGAGGGCTCGAGCATACAACAAAGTGTGCACGTGACAGAGTCACGAACAATCGCATCGCGATGCCCCAAGCTGCGCACATCTAAAGGCCACTTGGTGTATAAAAGACCGCCAGCCAGATCACAACTAAGGTCTCGAAAACCCATACTAAGGCATGCATGTTATAAACATACACGCAGCACACATGCCTAGTATGAACAGCAGGTATCATCACATAACTCTACAAAGTACTCTTTATAGATATACACATAGAGCATACAAAGATCACATGTCTATGATCAACATTACATCATACAACGGAAGCAAATTAGGTCTGAGTACAGACAAGTTTAACAAATGGCTTAGAGAAGCCTTGTAAACAAACATGCCCTTACACGAGGGACCAGACTGCTGTCTGGGACTATACTACCAAGGTCAACGTCGAGCTTCACGAAGGTGACTCCATCGGGGTCCGGGTTCTCATCTAAAACATAGAATAAGCAAACGTGAGTACAAAGTCATACTCAGCAAGACTTACATCAGAACTATACTGCTCATGCTCAAGTATCAAGGTAAAGGAGGTGGGGTTCAACATGCAGAAGTGCCAGCTTTGAATTGGCTAATCCTGTACTACGAGTACCAGACTTTGAGGTAAGAAGCGTACACGAGTCCACTACTTTCTCCAACCAAATACACCACTATGGTTACTTCCTCGACTTCCCCACGAGGAAGCACACCATAACACTCACGCTTATCTTGCGAGTTTTATAAGTATCCATTCAAGTTGTCTATGATCAAGTTGAGGTTTCCAAGTAGTCCATAACCGCGGACACGGCTATTCGAATAGTTCATTAACCCTGCAGGGGTGTACATCTTCACACGCGTGTCATCACTTATCGCCTCGTTCTTGGCATCCTTCAAGCGGATGTCGGACGTGGATGAAACCAAGGCACTAACCTCACATCACCTTCTCTAATCCAGGAGCCGACTACCTGAGTTTGTCACCGCTCGAGAGTCCGGCCGGTTCCATGAAACGGACTCAGATAATGTAAGGGACCGAGATGCCACATTTGACAGATGGTTTCACTGCCTCACAGGTCCAGCACATATCTATACATAAATCAAATGGAAAGCCCGAATCTAGTGTGACTCCTGGACTGGATCGGTACGTAAAGAGGCCAAACGGGGCTCCCATAAAACCTACATGTGGTCATACTCTTTGTCTTGGATCACCAAACAGGAACTCGGGTCCTAGGGCAGTGTTCAACAAGACAACCCACTGTGTACTCCTACACAACCTCTCATCGTTCACCTTTGTTTAGGGTGGATTCACCAACACGTTTAACTTTCATCAACACCACTGTGTTCATTCCATCCCGACTCACAATCAAAACATCCTCATTGTACCACTAAGCAGCAAAAGCAGTAACATTTGTAGGGGCCACATGCTCATCAATCAACTCCTAAATCTGCTAGGATTGTGGTTTGCTTAATACGGTGGCAAAATGATAGGCCATGCATCGGAATGGGTTCAACTATGCGAAAGAACGTGTCTCGATGATCTCCTAAACATGCATAAGCGAGACTGAGAGGGAAGTAGGATTTTATAGACATGATCAATGGGGTTTGCTTGCCTTGCTGACGAGGTTCGATAACGGTGTCTTCAACGAAGGGGGTGGCCTCCGGTTCCGGTTGCACTTCTATCGAGCAAACAATCGAACAAGGTATAAATTTATTTGCAATGCATCAAACACATGATCAATATTGAAATGGTAATGTTCTTGGTCACAATGTTGGTACAATTCCATTTAAAAGAAGTCAAATGCAAAGTCATTTGCAAATGTGCTTCAAATTTGAATTTGAATTAAAGCCATAAAGATGTTTTGCACTGTTCACCCATTTTAAAATGGTCAAACATGAAAATAGAGCCCGTATTCATAATCCTTGGATTTTTCTGATAATTTTAGACATATTATTTGTTATATTTGGAGTTAAAATGAATTAGTTATGAATTTCCCAAGTTTAAATGATTTTCTGGAATTTCTGTAATAATTTAAATCTCTGGAAAAGGCTTTTCTGCATCAGCATTGTGTCATGCTGACGTCAGGGCTGCTGACTGGTCAACCTGACGTGTGGGACCCGCAGGTCAGTGGGACTGGGTTAAAAACCGTTTAATTAGAGTTAACAGGGGTGTTAGGGGGGTCTGGGGTCCACATGTCAGTGGGTGTTTAGGGGGTTAGAGCTCTAATTAGCTTGGGCCCGCCGGCGGCTAGCCGTCGGTGGCCTGCTGCCGCGGCCGCGCTCCACTGGAAAGGCCAAACCGACACCATTTGCCGCTCCAAGACCGCCAGGAGGACGAGCACGAAGGCGCACACCCCCCTGACTAGTCGCGCTACCACGAGAGGGCTCGAGGCCATGGCTACTTCAAGCTTCGTGGCGGCCGGAGCTTCGGTGCTCGTCGGGAATGGGCTGCGGGGCGAGGGAAGAGTTGCAGGAGGAGGGAAACGGAGTAGGGGCTCACCCCGGTGAAGATGGTGGGCTCGGCGTCGTGGGAGAGAGACTGGAGCGTGTTCGATTTGCCGCCGGAGTTCCGGTTGACCGGCGGTGCAGACTTGGAGCTCGCGTCACCAGAGTTGCCCTTCTGCTCGAATTGGCCGGGGGGGTCGATGAAGTCGTCGCCGGGGAAAACGTTGGACACGGTGGCGCTCTCCAGTTCGGCAAGTGGCCACGCGAACGAAGGACGGCGGCGAGATCGGTTGTTCGGGTGCGGAGGGGACTTCGCCGGTGATGAAGGGGAGGAAGCAGCGAAGGGGGGGAGAAGGTGTGGGCGGCTTCTACGCGTTGCGTGGCGTGCTCATGGGGGCTGGGGGGGCCTAGAAGGCCGGCTCGTCGAGGTGGCGTCGCTGTTGCCTCCCTGCCCTCCACCGAGCTGCTTCGGGGGGAGGGGAGGTAGAAGACACGCCTCGGGCTGGGCTGGGCTGAGGCCAGAGGAGTTGGGCCGACGCCTGTGGGCGCCAGGTAAGCTCCTCCTCACTGATTTTCTTTTATTTCTTCTGACATTTGTTCTGTTTTGATAAAACAAATATCAAAACATTTTATAAAAATGCCCAAATTTTTTTATAAATCCTAGGTGACCAGAAGTTAGCCACACAAAGAATTTGGACATTTTTGAAATTCAATAAGTTTGAATTCCAAATCAAATAGGGGTTTATTTAATTTCCAAAGCCACTGTTTGAATAGTAGAAAATTCCATGTGCATGGGATTGATCCCAAACCACTTTTAAAATGACCAGCAACATTTCTAGGAATTTTCCAATCATTCAAAAGATTTTTGGAAAAAGATTTTTATCTGGCCATTTCAAATAATTTCTCAGGGCTTTCTGCTTCCCCATTTTAGATTTTCTCTTTGTATTTTTGATGATGCAAAGGGATCAAACAACCCTAGCACTTACCCTAGTTGGGGTCCTGACAATAGAAGGCATCAACTTCATCAAAAAGGGATATTTCAAAAGAATCCATAGGATCATAACACTCATATAAGGTAAGAGTCAAAGAGTTACTCTCATTAGAACGTAGACATGGATGGCTCCATTCTTCCTCCTTTTGTTCGTCACTCTCCTCCTCTTTTTCATCAAAGGGGCTTCCGGGTTCAACAATTTCTTCTTCCATAGAGTCTTGCAAAACATTAGTCTCTTCCTTTGGGGGAGAGATTCTCTCAAGATGATCAGTAATATAATAATTTGCATCGTAATTTTCCAAACAATAGTTAAGTATAGCAAGACTATAAGATTTGTAAGGGGCTTCATCAATATTTTTAAGATGAGAAGTAATTTCATAGGCACCCTTATAAGCAACAAATTCTTCTATTTCCTCAGCATCATAAAAATCATAGTTTCTCTTAGCATAAGAAGGTAAGGTTTCATCATCATTGTACTCACATTGGAAAGCAAGGTGTTTGTGCCTCATAAAGCAACAAGATTCATCCCTGCAGAAACTTATATTATATACTGAGCACAAGTTTCTAGCATACTCATACAACTGGTGTATTTGTTTCCATAAGTGTATCCCCTTTTGAGACAAGCGGTGTTCCTTGTACCACTTTTGTTGATCCTCGGTAAATCCTCCATGCCAATAAGATCTGGTTTCAAAGAAGTCAGACATTGATTGGCAAGTAAGGTACTAGACATAATATATATATATATTTCAGATTTTTGATAAAGGACACTAAAGCAAAAACTGAAAGGTAAACTAACAAGACTAAAAAGCAAAGATAAAAGATAGTGTGCAACTCCCCTATCTTGTAGACTTGAGTCCCCGGCAACGGCGCCAGAAATTTGCTTGATGGCTTCTCGCCCCTCGTTGGTTACCCCAAGTGGAAGGTTTGAGATGCAGTGCATCAGCAAGTTTCCCTCGGTGAAGATACCAAGGTTATCCAACCAGTAGGACTCAGGAGATACAAGTAGGTGGCAACGTCGCCAGAAATTGCTTCCTGACTAGGGTGTTGTCGTGGACCTGCACACAGCAACAAATAACTTTGCTCCCAACGAGTACAAATGAGTTGTCAATTCCTCCGGCCTTGTCATTTACAAAGGATCAACGCAAGAGATAAAAGGTGCAAAGGAAAGTAAAAGCTGAAAGTAAATTGAGGGTGTGAACAATAATGTGAAGATGGACCAGGGTCCCGTGATTTTCACTAGTGATGTCTCTCTCCCAAAAGACGATAAAAGTGCTAGCGAGGTAAACAAATCACAGTTGGGAAATTGACAGGATTATGAAGGCACCGCAATGCTAACTATGCTGCAAAGAAAGGAAGGGCTCAAAAGCAATGGGCAGTACTGTTGGGATACGGGGCAGAAAACACATATTTTTCATACCTACGGTACCCGAACCCAAGATCTATGCTATGGCGATGTAAAGTAACAGAGGGAATCGGTGTTCATACCTTTGAAAACCGAAAGAGGGAAACGTTCTTGCAAACGTGGCTGGCTAGACTCGGAACTACGACCTCCCTGTCGTGTAGAAGACCACCACCGGCGAGGATGACTCCCGGTAAACCTCCAGCGACGAAGTAGCACCACAGGTGTTGTGCCTCGAAGAGATTATAAACATACGGTAGAATCGATGTTCCTCCCGGGCCCCAAACCATGCGAGCAGCGGAAGAAAGACGGCTACGGATCCCGACTCCAGCAGAACGACGGCTTGCCTTATAGTGGAGAACTCCAATCCAGGTGCAGACTCCAAACAAGGGGAGTCCACTTCCGGGAAGGAGAAGGAGAAGGAGGAAGAAGGAGATATTGGTGTGTTGGAAAAAGGGGGGTCTACCCCTCCTTATATTGGCCAAGGGGGGGGTGCCATCCTTCTCCCCTCCCCCATGTGGGACTAAACTCCCAAGGGGGGGGAGTGCGCCAGCCAAGGGGGGTGGTGGGCCCCACCCTTGGCGCCAAGCCCAAGGGGGGAGACCCCCTCCTCCCTTAATGGGCCCCATGGGCCTATTTAGCCTTTTTCCCATTTTTTAATTTATTTAATATGTTTTAAATATATAATTCAGATAATTAAATAATAAAACATTATTAAAACAATTAAACTTTATTTTGCACTATTCAAAATGTCCGGAAACCATTCCGTCCTCCTCCGGAACTATTCCGGTGATTCCTCCTATTTCACCGATTGATCCCGTAACTGTCCTATGCATCGATTGCCCTTAAGTGTAACACCCTAACGGTCTGGGAAACAGCAGACATGGTCGAGACTCTTCTCATTGACCAATGACTAGTCAGTTGGACCTGGTTAACGATACGACGTAATCCCTTTGTGCTGCGGTACTTTTTTTGTCCGAGGTTTGATCGTCGGTATCTTACATACCGTTGATGGCTTCTCGCCCCTTCGTTGGTTACCCCAAGTGGAAGGTTGAGATGTAGTGCAGCAGCAGTTTTCCCTCGGTGAAGATACCAAGGTTTGTCTCCAGCAGGACTCCAGAGATGATAAGTAGGTGTCAGCAGCGCAACTGACGCGGACCTGCACACAGACACAGATAACTTTGTTCCCAACGAAGTTCAGAGAGGTTGTCAATCTCTCCGGTCTTGTTGTTCACAAGGATAAAATGCAAGGGATAATGATAGCAAGTAAAAGCAGTAAAATAAATATAGCATGGAAACAATAATGAGGATATGGACCGGGATACGTGATGTTCGCTAGTGATGTCTCTCTCCCAAAAGACGATAAAATTGCTATGCGAGGTAAACAAATTACAGAAAGGCAATTTACAGGATTATGAACGCACCGCAATGCTAACTATGCTACAAAAGAAAGGACGAGGTTCAAAAGCACAGGCAGTACGCCAAAATAAGTAGACCAAAATCCATCTGCATCTACTACTAATAATCCACCTTGAGATATCTATCCAGAACATCTCGCTGGTATTAAGTTGCGAGCCCCACCCAAAGTGTAAACCCAAAGCAATAGACAACTGCATTAAAATGAGCTCTGCGTAAAGTAAACAATCCTTGTGACCGCGGTCGCAAGCACCGTTGTTTTCCCCCTTGTGGCAATAGCACATCCCCTAGACTCATGTTTCTGTCACTCAAGCGTGTCATCGGGGGGCATGAACCCACAATCTAGCACAACATTCCCTCTTGAAGTCACTACCTACTACTTGGCCAAAGCGATAAACAGCAACGGAGAACATGCAAGAATTACTTAGGAACAAAAATATAAGAGATTAAAACCAAATATATTACTCTATCACAATCTGAACATAATCTCATAATCCATCAGATCCTATCAAACTCAACATAGCAATAGCAGAAATATTACAAAGATGCCTCGATCATGTAGGGCAGCTCACGAGGTCTAAACAATGAAGATCAAAGAGGGGAGGAGAACATCACATAGCTACTGATCACGGACCCATGGTCAAAGGAAAACTACTCACGAGACATCCGGGGAGCATCCATGGTGGAGAGGAGACTCCCGGAGGTCAATACTCCCTCCGGCAGGGTGCCGGGAAGAGGTCTTCTGGTGCTCCCGATCTTCGGAAGCGCGGCGGCGGCGGAACAGAGGCGAGTTCGCGGAATAGGGTTCCTCTTCTGGAGATTTCCCGTGACAGAGAATAAATACGCGAAGAGGGGCAGCCAGAGGTGGACCAGGGGCCCCAGGCGCCCCCCTGGCGCGGCCAGGGGTGCGGCCGTGCCGGGTGGCCGCCTGGGCCCCCTGGCTCCCCTTTGGCCCCTCCCGGGCTCTTCTCAAAGCTTCCTCCACGCTGATTTTTTATCTGAATTTTCCCGAATTTTTCTGGCAATTTTTATATGGGGGAAAACTGAAATAGAAAAACAGCAAAAAACAGGAACTGGCACTGGGGTGCACTGCGTTAATAGGTTAGTCCAAATATGATGAAAACTGTATGAAAGTGTATCTAGAACATAGCAATATCACACAAACATGCATGGAGCAAGCAGAAATTATAGATACGTTTTGGACGTATCAACATCCCCAAGCTTAATTCCTCCTCGTCCTCGAGTAGGTAAATGATAACAACATAATTTCTGTGGTGACATGCTAGCAACCATAAAAGAACTTTTAAAAGTAAAGCAATCAAGGTTAGAGATTCAATTCAAGTCATAACATGCAAGAGTCTATATTAGCATTGAAACAAGTAACAAAAGAACATTAGGTGCAAGAGCTCTCGCTGTCCGTGAATCGAATGTCTCCAAATGGTGTTTGCGTGCAAGAAGGGGTATAGGGAATACGAGAAAAAAGTATTTTTGTGTTGAGAACTCAATCTACTAAAGTTTCACACTTGGTCCTCTTAGGAATCTTATCTTGACTCATCCCCATACCACTAGCTAGGTATAAGTAAATTTGATCCACTCCTTTTTCAATATTTTGAGCACTCATGCAATGATGAGCGTAAGCCCGAGAGTTGACACTTAGGATGGCAAAGAGAGAAATATGGTGGAGGAGGAAGACAAAAAGGAAGAGAAAGGCTCACATCAATGAGGAAAATCATAGGCAAGAGATGCCAAATGATAGATATGATGTGAGAAGTAGGGATTGCCATGCAACGCATGCACATACGAGCTAGGAAGCTCTCCAATGGAACTATATGCAAAAAGATCATCTCTATGGAGTACAAGGATATAAAGGGAGTACTAGTGTGGATCTCTCAAAAGGATAGTAGTGTTGCCCCTTTCTCTCTTTTTATTTATTTTTTATCTTTTTCTATTTTTTATTTATTTTTTGGTGGCCTCAATGGCTCTTTCTATTTAACTCTCATTTGTCCTCTTTGGGATCTTTTATTGTGTCCACTTTGGGATCTTTTCCTCACTTAAGGGCAACACTCTATTTTACAAGAAGGTAAAGGAAATCTTTCACATTTTACAAGGTACTCAAAATCATAAAGAAGAAGTAACTACATGATGTATGCAATGTATGTCGCTGCCAGTGTAGCAGGAACATGTATGACATGAAGATCAAGTCATGAAGAGGAGGTAGTTGCATGGAAATATAACTCGGAAAGGCTATGGAAATGCCTTGATAGGTAGGTATGGTGGATGTTTTGAGGAAAGATATAAGGAGGCTTATGATGACAGAGCGTATCATGCCAAGGGTTTGGATGTACCGGCGAAGGTGGACACCAACTCTCGGAGTGAGAACAAGGCAATGCACGGCACAGGAGAGGCTAGCAAAATATGGGAAGGTGGAAGTGTCAACTTTCAATACTTACATTAGTCTGAAGAACTCATGCACTTATTATCGGTAACTATCAATCTAATGAGGAGGTTCACAAAGAGACAAGTACCCCGAGGAGGAGTGTATGGGGGTTTGGTTGTCCTTGCGCATCCTCGACTCATGGTACGTGAGTGTTCTCTGATATTCGACCCCTCAGAAGAGTAGTGATCCATCTAGTAGCTAGAGTTCTCAACTAGTTTTGTAGGTTTTGAAAATACACACGGATTCCCAAAATACGACACCTATCACTAATAGGCTAGAGCTCTTGACACCAAAAGTTAAAACATTACTCACATCAATACCTCAAAACTATTGCAAGCTACTACTAAAATTAAATAGCAACCTCAATTACCTACTTTGAAGACAAGACACAACTCAGTGCAAGAACCAACTCTCTTAACAAGATAAACATGAAAACTAAAAAGAGTTGCAGCAACAAACTAAACAAAAGCCAAGCCTCTTGCTAAAGACAAACTAAAATTAAAACTAAACAAGGCCGTAGCTATGAAAAGATAAAGAACACACAATAGCAAAAAGATAGGCAGAAAACATCCTATGATGTGTTCTAAATTTTGAAAGTGGAGCGTTTTTCTCTCCCACGCAAAGTAAGAAAGGATCTAACTTGTTATGAACAGCAATCAAAGCTAAATAAAACTAAAAACAAAACCTAAGAGCGAGACGCTCCAAGCATAGCACATATCGCATGAAGTGATAAAAATATAGTGAGACGAAGGACGAACTGATGATTGCTGATGGAGAAGGGAATGCACGGGGGCATCCCCAAGCTTAGACGCTTGAGTCTCCTTGAATATTTATTGGGGATGCATGGGGTCATCCCCAAGATTGAGCGCTTGACACTCCTGGATCTTCTTTCATCATCTTCCATCATCTTCCATCGCACACTTGAAAACTCCCTTCATACATAACTCATCATAAGCTGATTAGAGAGGTTAGTACCCTTAATAAATATATTTTCCCCACTGGATATAAAGATAATCTTGAAGAGATACTGTTTCTCATGGGTGCCAAAAGGTTTTTGCAAAGAAACAGAAAGCTTAAGGTTTGCAAAAGTAAGGAGAGACAAAACGTGGCAGAATCTGTGAAAAACAGAACAGCAGATAGTAAATAATTTTTTAGGGGCACTTCTGCAACTCAAATCAAAAAACTCAGAACATACGGAAGTTTCGTAATTGTATAGGGCATACTGTGTAAAAATTTAAGCTTAAAAAGATGAACTGGGATTTTTCTGGAATTTCTCTGATCACGAGGACAGAATCTGTTTTCTGGACAGCATGTCACAACTTTTACTTCCCTTGCCGTAAGAGGCTATAACTTGGCACAAAGCTGAAAAATAAAGATACAATGATTTTGCTACAGTAGTAACAAACATCAAGACACAAAAAAATTAAAAATAAAAACCTAAATTCGTTGCGGGCTGCCTCCCGAAAGCGCTTCTTTAGAGCCATTAGCTAGGCATAAAGATTTTAAAAGGTGCTCTCATAAGAATAAGGTTTTGAAGCAAAAGAGATCATCAAGAAGCAAATATGAAACACATTTAAGCCTAACCCACTTCCTATGCATAGGCATCTTGTAATAAAATAAATCAAAGAAGCACAAAGAAACCAACATAGGAAGGTGGAACAAGAACATCTTCAAAACTTTCAACATAAAGAGAGTAGTTTTAGTAATATGGAAGTTTCTACAACCAAACTTTCCTCTCTCAAAATAATTTTCAGTAGTATCATGAACAAATCAAGAATATAAATATCACATAAATCATATTTTTCATGACCTACGAGCACATGTGTATTATTTTCAACACGGTTTTTAGGATCATAAGATAAATGCAACCCAACATATTGAGATTTGATAAGAGGAAAATTCTCCGGAGTTGGAGATTTCAAAAGGATAATAGGACAATCAAGTGTGGGTGCAATAGCAACAATTTCATGCTTAACATAAGGAACTATAGAGAGTTCATTTTTGTCAGCATCATCCATAGTGGCATCTTGGCCATCAACAAAGCAAATATCAAAATTTTCAGAAAGGGATATTTCAAGTGAGTCCTCGGAATCATGGGATTCCTCCTCAAAGCAATCATTGGACTCTTCTTGGGCAGCAAACATTTTATTTTCAAAATCCTCAATATAAGAATTGGAAGTATAATTCTCGAAGCAATAAGCAAGAACTGCAAAGTTTTCAGACTCGAAAATAGTATCGTGATACTTTTCAATCAAGGAAGCAATCTCATAGGCACCTTTAAAAGCAACAAACTCTTCAATCTTTTCAACATCAAAGTAATCATAAACACCTTTAGCATAAGAAGATAAGATCTCATTTTCATTAAACTCACATTGGAAAGGGAGGTGTTTATGATTTATATAAGAAAAGCAAGTAAAATCATAAATGTGGCACAAAAGTTTAGCATGGCAATAAGAAACATGTATTTGATCCCATAAGTGTTTCCCTTTCAGAGATAGGCGGTGCCTCGTATAATGAGCATGCTCATCCAATGGTTTTCCCTCAACCAAGTCGGTCGGGTTTTTAGCGCGAGCACAAATTGATCGAAGACGATCCAAGTGAAACATGTCCATCCTACCATATTTGGGTGGTTCATCACCCATGGTGAGGATAGCATAAATAGGCAAAGCAAGACAAAGGCAAAAGGTAGCAACTATTTTTGTGGTTTTTCATAAAGGACACTGAGATAAAAACTGAAAGGTAAACTAAGAAGAATAAAAAAACAAAGGTAAAGGGTAGTGTGCAACTCCCCTATCTTAGCACTCGGAGTCCCCGGCAACGGCGCCAGAAAACTTGCTTGATGGCTTCTCGCCCCTTCGTGGTTACCCCAAGTGGAAGGTTGAGATGTAGTGCAGCAGCAGTTTTCCCTCGGTGAAGATACCAAGGTTTGTCTCCAGCAGGACTCCAGAGATGATAAGTAGGTGTCAGCGGCGCAACTGACGCGGACCTGCACACAGAAACAGATAACTTTGTTCCCAACGAAGTTCAGAGAGGTTGTCAATCTCTCCGGTCTTGTTGTTCACAAGGATAAAATGCAAGGGATAATGATAGCAAGTAAAAGCAGTAAAGTAAATATAGCGTGGAAACAATAATGAGGATATGGACCGGGATACGTGATGTTCTCTAGTGATGTCTCTCTCCCAAAAGACGATAAAATTGCTATGCGAGGTAAACAAATTACAGAAAGGCAATTGATAGGATTATGAACGCACCACAATGCTAACTATGCTACAAAAGAAAGGACGAGGTTCAAAAGCACATACAGTACGCCAAAATAATTAGACCGAAATCCATCTGCATCTACTACTAATCATCCACCTTGAGATATCTATCCAGAGCATCTCGCTGGTATTAAGTTGCGAGCCCCACCCAAAGTGTAAACCCAAAGCAACAGACAACTGCATTAAAAGGAACTCTGCGTAAAGTAAACAATCCTTGTGACCGCGGTCACAAGCACCGTTGTTTTCCCCCTTGTGGCAATAGCACATCCCCCTAGACTCTTGTTTCTGTCACTCAAGCGTGTCATCCACATGTGGACATAGCACATCCCCTAGCATGAACCCACAATCTAGCACAACGTTCCCTCTTGAAGTCACTACCTACTACTTGGCCAAAGCAATAAATAGCAACGGAGAACATGCAAGAATTACTTAGGAACAAAAATATAAGAGATAAAAACCAAATATATTACTCTATCACAATCTGAACATAATCTCATAATCCATCAGATCCTATCAAACTCAACATAGCAATAGCAGAAATATTACAAAGATGCCTCGATCATGTAGGGTAGCTCACGAGGTCTAAACAATGAAGATCAAAGAGGGGAGGAGAAAATCACATAGCTACTGATCACGGACCCATGGTCCAAGGAAAACTACTCACGAGACATCCGGGGAGCATCCATGGTGGAGAGGAGACTCCCGGAGGTCAATCCTCCCTCCGGCAGGGTGCCGGGAAGAGGTCTTCTGGTGCTCCCGATCTTCGGAAGCGCGGAGGCGGCGGAACAGAGGCTAGTTCGCGGAATAGGGTTCCTCTTTTGGAGTTTTCCCGTGACGGAAAATAAATAGGCGAAGGGGGGCAGCCAGAGGTGGACCAGGGGCCCCAGGCGCCCCCCCTGGCGCGGCCAGTGGTGGGGCCGCGCCGGGTGGCCGCCTGGGCCCCCCTGGCTACCCTCTGGCCCCTCCCGGGCTCTTCCCGAAGCTTCCTCCACGCTTATTTTTTATCTGAATTTCCCCGAATTTTTTTGGCACTTTTTATATTGGGGAAAATTGGAATAGAAAAACAACAGAAAATAGGAACTGGCACTGGGGTGCACTGAGTTAGTAGGTTAGTCCAAATATGATAAAAAATGTATGAAAGTGTATCTAGAACATAGAAATATCACACAAAACATGCAAGGAGCAAGCAGAAATTATAGATACGTTTTGGACGTATCAACCGTGTTCACATCTCGTTCACAACAAACAACTTCTCTCGTCCATGATCATTGCATCTCTTGTGACCTAGTCACGTCCTTGCAAGGTGTTGATGCAATATCACCGAGTGGGCCCAGAGTACCTGTCCTGTCACAAGGACTGAAAAATCCCGCTCTAATCTATTAACATACTCATCAACCATCTATTTCGGAATACCCAAAGTGCACCGTTATAGCCAGCATATTTCAGTCAGGCGGTGGGATACAAATCCAAGTCTCCTCATAGATGAAAATTACGTATGATCATTACGGTCTAAGGACTAAGCCATATACGTTACAAAGTCATAGCAACGCTGAACTATGTGACTCGAT
Organism: Bromus sterilis; assembly: GCA_950022295.1. Lineage (NCBI taxonomy): Eukaryota > Viridiplantae > Streptophyta > Magnoliopsida > Poales > Poaceae > Bromus > Bromus sterilis. The sequence continues at coordinate 146,559,084 of OX465596.1, read as the reverse complement.
CACATTGCAATACTTTAGGTGGCTGTACGTCCATCACATCATTCCCCTTAACGATATGACCTCATTTTCAATGGACTTAAGTGTCGCCATGATCAGGAAAGCTTGATCAATCAATTTCCCAATGAGATAGTTTACCCGAGTTAAACTACGGACCATGTTTTATAGTACACCTGTATTAGTATTTCCAAGTAATACAGTTATAGCACAGTATAAAACGTATTATGAACAAAACGGATATGTGACAAATATCTTTATTAATTTTTCTCTAGGGCACATATCCAACAGTCTCCCACTTGCACTAGAGTACAAATTACACTAGTTTACATCAGGTATGTGTCTAACACCAATGGTCTCTCGGTGTTCTTCAAACTTTCCCTGTGGAAGAGGTTTAGTCATCGGGTCTGCTGCGTTCAGATCCGTATGTATCTTGTGAATCCTAGTGTGTCCATCCCTGACGTAGTCTCGCGTCACATGGAACTTTCGGAGGATGTGCTTGGCTGTAGAGTGAGTTCTTGGCTCCTTCGCGTCAGCAATGGCACCCGTGTTGTCGCAGAAGATTCTCACGGGGTCAGTGCAGCTGGGAAAGACGCCAAGCTCGATCACGAACTTCTTCAGCCATAGCGCCTCGTTTGACGCTTCGCAAGCGGCAATATACTCCCACTCCATTGTAGATTGGGCGACGACTGACTGTTTGCCGCTCCTCCAGCTAATTGCGCCACCGTTCAACATGAAAACATATCCCGTCTGGGATTTCGAGTCATCTAGATCTGAGCCGAGGCTTGCGTCAACGTAACCCTTTACGGTGAGCTCCTCATCAACTCCTCCATAAACGAGAAAGAGATCCTTGGTTCTTCTCAAGTACTTAAGGATGTTATTTACTGCTGTCCAGTGAGCCATTCCCGGGTTACTCTGGTAGCGATTAGTCATACTAATGGCCAGCGCTAAATCCGGTATGGTATATAACATAGCATACATGAGAGAACCTATGGCTGAGGCATAGGGCTTTGAGGACATCTCCTCCTTATCTTTTGCTGTGGTTGGGCATTGAGTCACACTTAATTTGACACCTTTTATAACTGACAAGAGGCCTCTCTTGGAGTTACCCATACTGAACCTTTTCAATATCTTGTCAATATAAGTGTTGTGACTCAAGGCCAACCGTCGATTAGGTCTATCTCTATAGATCTTAATCCCCAATATGTACGTAGCTTCACCTAGGTCCTTCATGGAAAATTGTCCATTCAGATATTCCTTCACTTCCTCTAAGAATTTCTTATCGTTCCCTATTAGTAATATGTCATCTACATATAACACAAGGAATGCTACAGATCTCCCACCCAGTTTCTTATAGACGCAGAACTCTTCGACGTTTTGGACAAATCCAAAAGCTTTAATGACCTCATCAAATCGAAGATTCCAGCTCAGAGATGCTTGCTTCAACCCATAGAGGGACCGTTGAAGCTTGCACACCTTACCAGCGTTCCTTGGATCGACAAACCCCTCTGGTTGCATCATATACAACTCTTCCTCAATGTTGCCATTTAGGAATGCAGTTTTCACATCCATCTGCCATATCTCGTAATCATGATATGCAGCTATTGCTAGTAGGATACGAATAGACTTTATCATCGCTACAGGAGAGAACGTCTCCTCGTAGTCAACCCCTTGAATTTTTTGGAACCCCTTCGCGCCAAGTCGAGCTTTGTAGACAGATACGTTTCCGTCTGCGTCAGTCTTTTTCTTGAAAATCAATTTATTCTCGACGGCCTTGCAGTCCTCGGGAATATCCACCAAAGTCCATACTTTGTTGGTTTACATGGAGTATATTTCGGATTTCATGGCTTCAAGACATTTCTCGGACTCGGGTCCCTCTATTGCTTCTTTGTAACTTGTAGGTTCATCCGACTCATCAGCCAAGATTGCATTCACAAGCTGTCCATAAAACTCAGTAGGTTGACGGACTCTTGATGACCTACGAGGCATAAAAGATTCCTCTTCATTCTCATCATGATCATCATCAATGTCATGATCATTATGAATGTTGTTCTGGCCATTCTCTTCAGCTCCCACTGTGGACGATGGTTCCAGAACAATTTCCTTAGCCGTTTCTTCCAATTGGAGTGATTGGTCAGTCACTTCATCGAGGTCTATTTTCCTCCCACTCAACTCTTTCGCGAGAAACTCCTTCTCAAGAAAGTGTCCCGTCTTGGCAACAAACGTTTTGCTGTCAGACTTGTTGTAGAAGGTGTATCCACAAGTTTCCTTGGGATAGCCCACAAAGATGCACTTATCCGCCTTGGATTCAAGTTTGTCAGGCTGTAATTTCCTAACATAAGCCTCACAACCCCAAATCTTCAGGTCAGACAACTTAGGTTTCGTGCCATGCCATTCTTCAAATGGTGTTGTCTTTACAGATTTGGATGGTGCCCTATTAAGAATATGAGCGGCAGTTTCTAATGCATACCCCCAGAATGACACAGGCAAATCAGTATGAGACATCATCGATCGTACGCTATCCAATAGGGTTCGATTACGTCGCTCAGCCACACCGTTTCTCTGAGGTGTGCCTGCCGGCGTAAGCTGTGGTACTATGCCACAAGACTTCAGATGATTGCCAAACTCGTGACTCAAATACTCGCCACCTCGATCCAATCGAAGGTGCTTGATTTTCTTTCCGAGTTGATTTTCGACCTCATTCTGAAATTCCTTGAACTTTTCAAAGGTTTCAGACTTGTGCTTCATCAAGTAAATATACCCATATCTACTCAAGTCATCAGTAAAGGTCACGAAGTAACGAAGACCATTGCGAGTGGGGACGTTCATGGGTCCACATACATCCGTGTGTATGATCCCCAATAAGTTATCCGCATGCTCCATTATCCCATTGAATGGAGTCCTTGTCATTTTGCCCATGAGGCATGGTTCACATGTATCAAGGGATCCAAAATCCAATGACTCAAGAAGTCCATCCTTATGGAGCTTCTCCATGCGCTTTATACCAATATGACCAAGTCGGCAATGCCACATCTTCATGTGATCTTCATCATTCTTCAGTCTTTTGGCCTCAATATTGTTAATGTGACACACGTCACCATCGAGATCAAGTACGAATAAACCATGAAACTCCGGTGCGTGAACATAAAACATTTCATCCTTATAAATTGAACAACCAATTGTATCAGACTTAAAAGAATAGCGGTCTCGCTTCAAGCAAGAGCCACTAACGATGTTCACACTCAACGCGGGTACATAGTAGCAATTATTCAGAACTAAAACCAATCCTGAAGGGAGACTAAGATGCTTCGTGTCGACCACCAAGACTTCAATTTGACAACCATTCCCCACGCGCATCGTCACTTCATCCTTGAGCAAGCGTCTCCTATTCCTTAGTCCCTGAATGGAATTAGAAATATGAGCGACAGATCCTATATCAAGTATCCAGGATGTGTTCCCGGCGCTTGTCAAGAGAAGATCAACAATATGTATATCAAATATACCTTCGTCTCTCTTCGTGACCTTGCCAGCCTTCTTGTCCTTTAGGTACTTGGGGCAGTTGTGTTTCAAGTGTCCTTCACCCTTGCAGTAGAAGCACTCCACTCCGGGTTTAGGCTTGGGTGCCTTGGGAGGAGCGACAACTGACTTGCCATCCCTCTTGGGGCGACCTCTCTTGGCCTTCTCCCGCCTGCTTGACTTCTTGAAGTCAGTGGTCTTGTTGACCATGAAGACGGCGTGCTCCTTCTTGATCTCAACCTCGGCGCTCTTCAGCATGGCGAACAACTCAGAAGGGGTTTTGGTCATCCCTGCATGTTGTAGTTCAGCACAAAGACTTTGTAGCTAGGGGGAAGCGACTGCAACACCCTATCAACAGCAAGTTCATCTGGAATCTGGCATTCCAGAGCATTCAAGCGCTGAACGTAGCCAGACATTTTGACTACGTGCTCACTCACGCTGCCGTGCTCGTCCATCTTTGCTAAGAAGAAGGCTTCAGAAGCCTCGTACCGTTCAGCCCTGGCTTGAGGTGCGAAGACCGCCTTGAGGTCGGAGATAATCTCATATGCACCCATCCTTTCAAAGCGTTTCTGCAGCTCAGCCTCCATGGAGTAGAACATGCCACTCTGGACAAGGTTGTAATCATCAGTCCTGGAGAGATAGACATTCTTCTTGTCCTGACTGGCATCATCTGCTGGTGCGTCACCTAACGCGCCCTCTAGTACGTACGCCATCTTGAGGGGAACGAGGAGAATCCTCAGGGTGCGGAACCAGTTGGTGAAGTTTGTCCCATCTGTTTTTAGCTTATCTTTCTCTAGGAATGATCCTAAGTTGAACGAGGGGCGAGGTGCTTCCATCTACAAGGTTGATTCACAAGGATACATATTTAGACTTTTGTTCATAATGTGAAGTTTCAATTTAATCTCAAAATTCTAGAAAGCTCCCACTTAGATAATGTAAGGCCTGATATGCGGTACTGTTCCAGATCTAGATGTTTCCATCCAGATCCGAGGACGAAGCACATATCGGTCCCACCGCGACATATGACATAGCCATATGCCCCGTATTTCCAACATGATATCACAACATTACAGATACAAGGATACAACATCTCATACAATCGCCATACAACTGCCTTAAATACAATATAACAGCGGAAGATACATGTCTGAGTTCAGACTACAATCAAATGCCTACTGGAAAAGAGAAAAACATCGATCCCATAACCACACGGGTCCAGGCCCTCCGCCGGGATCCGCCTAACTAGTCGTCGTCGAGTCTCCACGTGAAACGTCGATCACCATACCTGTTGTCGATCAAGAACCCTGAAAAGAGTTTGGGGGTAGTATCATGAGTACAGAGGTACTCAGCATCCAACTGTAGTGGTCATCTGACCCAGCAAGGACTTCATCACTCGTCATTCTAGGAAAACTGGTAGTTTACGGTAAGGATGTGGTAAGTGGTGAGGTTGCTGCCGCACTAGCATTTATGAAGTGGCTAACGATCTAGAGAGTAAGATAAGAAGCCAAGCATTCAATGAGGAATCGCCTCCAACAAGTCTTGCTATCAACTACTTATGCAAACATAACACCTATCCTATCCTTGTCCTCCTCTTCGCATCCCGACGAAGAAGAAGCAGTCAAGGCACACACACACGTTGATCAAATTATATTAAGATTATCTCCGTTGTTGTTGTCTATGAACAAGGAGTAGGTCTCAAGTCGTCCATAACCGTGGACACGGCTTCTCGAAAAGATTTAACCCTGCAGGGGTGTACCAACTTCCCATTACAAGGCTCCGCTCGCTCGCCCATCTCTCTCAGTTGCTACCCATGACAGGAAACCATTTTATGATTTAGTTCCAAGAGATCCGAAACGACAGGTCCCTCTAACTAACAACGAACAAATCCGGGTGGCCACCGGGGAGTCGACAACCAATCCAAAAGCTGGCCACGCTCTCGGATCGGACTCTTCCGTCTCAACAGGGTTTGGGTTACCGAGACGCCTCACGTGAGGCCTCGGGCCCTCGCCGGTCAAAGGTGGACCAACAGGGAAACCATGTCCTCACTGGTCCGGGTTGGTTGGAAAACTACTGGCGTACGACCAGCACACACACGGTTTCAAAAGGTAAAATCAGCTTGGGCCACCACTAGAAATGCTTGAAGCTAGGTAGGTAAGAAAAGGGGACCCCATAAAATCCCATACGCGGTTAGGCACGCTCAGTCTTAAAACCAATACCCGGAACTCGGATCCTAGGTGACTCAAATGGAACAAAGCGTCGGGGCGGGATAGCCTAAACCTTCCATCCTTCGTCGAATATAGTCAACATTAATAATAATCATATCATCAACAACAATATAATAAGGTGATATCCCAAACCAAGGAGTAATAGGGTAACATCGTAGCATCATAAGTATGCATACTAAGCAGGGGCTGAGCAATGAGCAATAGTAACATAGCAGTACAAGGTTTGCTGGGAAGGGACATGGCTGTATCGGTTTGAAAGAGGCTGTAAACATGTGTTAGGATCAAACATAGAACCTAACCTAGACTAGCATGCAAACCGCTGGTTGAAATAGAATGGATCATAAGTAATGTATAGTCCTTGCCTGTTGATAAGTCGGGTTCCGAAGATGTAGTTTATCGCAAGCTCGCATCGTCTCCGAGAGGTACTCGCGGAAGCACACAAGACGATAAACACTGGAAAGCAATCTACGAGCAAGCACTCTATTACTACGAGGCAAACACGAGAAATCATAAACAAGAAGCAGCACGAGACATCGCACCTACCGTCGAGAGCGGTTACTAACAATTTAAGTGGAGTACTCGTCACACACGACGATACCGCACGTTTACGGTGGTTCAAGTTGTTTAGCTACAGGTGATCAACAAAGGTTGTTAAGATGGAAACTCAAGCAAGCATGGCATAGCACACAAACATGTCAAGAGGTGAAGCACAAAGTAAACTATCTATGCTAGTCAATTTAAGTGGGGCACGACCTAAACATGGCATAACACTAAGTGCCGCACGATGATTAAAAGATTTGGTACTGTTCTGTTCTAAACCATATTTTAGGTTGGTTAACAGAAGCAAACAATAGCATAAACACAAAGTACACGGAAAACTAATCAAGTTACATATAAAGAACACCCCAAACGGAGTTACGGTTAAAAAGATACAAGCAAAACAAGTTACGGGCACAAACTGCCAACATCAGGAAGCACACTTTAAAGCAAAGCATAAATAGGATGATCATTGCAAACATGCTCACAAAAGATATGAAATTAAACTAGACATGACAAGGAAGGCATGGCAAAAATAATCATGCAAAAAGGCATCATAGATCAAAATATATTAAGCAAACAACATGGCATCGCAAAGTAACAGACTTGGTGAAAAACTGAGGTGGCTGTCAAAAACAACAACATAGCAACTTTGGAGCTCGATAACTATATGACCAGCAAGCATATCATGGCAATTCAATACATGGGATGAAAGTAGACATGATGCTTAACAACATGCAATTGGAATCACTCAATTCCGATAAACGGTCGCGACAAACTCGTCGACCGAAGTTGCAATAACATAACAGTTTCAGCAACAACAGCACATTAACATCAGGATCACCACTTTGGAGCAAGATTTAATATAGCTAGAGCACCCAAATATGACAAGTTATAGCATGGAAATGAATTACACATGATGCTTAACACATAGGAAAAAGAATCAACGCAATAGGCCTCATGGACTTGTCACAATCATCAACCAAAGTTGCAATAAAACAATAAAAGCAGCACTTAACAGAATTAGTAGCAGTTTAACGGCATGATGCCCACTTTAGCACACGATTACACAATCAATATGACCTCAAATGCAAATGCTCACAAAAGATGAATTAAAGTACACGAAATTCTGAGAAACTTTCATTTTGGGGGCACGTTCATCGGAGCTACGGATCACTCGCAAACTTAAGCGCAAAACTGAAACAGCACACAGTAATTCCAGGGACTTAGAAAAAAAATCACAGGTTGCTGGAAAAATAGAAAAAAACAGAGATCATAAAAAAATAAAAAAAGGGAAGGGGGCGGTCTGGCTCACCCATGGGCCGAGGCCCACTGGCTTGGGGAGGCCTGGCGCTGGGGCCTGTTGGATGGGTCGCTTGGGGCTCATGGGCCGACCGGCCTGGCTGGCCCACGCGAAGGAGAGCGGGCGCTCGGGACCGGCCTCGATCCCGTCGGGCAGGACGGCGGCGCCGGCACGGCTGGCTTGCCGGCCACCGGCGAGGGGAGGCGGCGCTCGTGGCGGCTGCACGGGGCCTGGCGCGGCGGCGGCGGCCGGATCCGGGAGCTAGGGAAGCCGGCGACGTGCTCCAGGAGGTGGCGGCTTCGGGCGGAGGCCATGGCGCGCGGCTTCGGTACAGGGTCTCCGGCGACCTGTGGTGCAGAGACGAGAGGATGAGAGGGAGAGGAGCGGCGCAGAGGAGAGCACGAGGGAGGAGGGGAGCCGCGGTGGAGGCCTGCTGCCTGCGTCGGCTCCTTGGCCGGAGGCGGCGGCTGCAGCCGTGGAGGGCTCGGGCGGCGGCTCGGGAGGAGAGAGGAGGTGGGAGGTGGAGGCTGGGTGACGTGGACGATCCCAGGCCCTCCGATCGTGAAATCCGATGGCCTGAAAAAGTCTGGATCTAGGGTTACAAAAATTGGGGCAGAAATGGGCAGATCTGGGGCTGCAGGTGCTTAGGGAAAACCCTAAGTGGTGGGGTGGTCTATTTGTAGCCCAGGTGGCTGGAAGTTTGCAAAAACATCTCCGGTTTCTCTCTCGCGCGCGCGGTGCTCACGTTTCTGACTGCCGGGGGTCCGCAGTACCTCCGATTCGGGTAAAACTTCAAACTGCGCGATCAGCGCGTCGAGACGGAGGCGTTCACCTCGCGTTGGAACCGTTCCAAAAACACTTTCCGGCGCGCTATAAAAATAACCCGTTTAATTATTAAACAGGGTTCTCGTTCCGTTGGCTGCGGCTAGTCTCGTGCGCTTTTCGCGACGGTGATCGGTTGAAACCCGGTGTCGCAAAGGTCGAGTGTCAGGGTGGCAAGGGTCGGTCTCTGTCCAATACGAGATAAGAGGGGGGAAAATAATCGCCGATCGATAAATCGGGGATGCAAACACCGCAAACAAATCAGACAATCAAACAATTCACGCCGAAAACAAATTTTTTAATTTTTGTAAAAACTGGGCTGTTACAATACAACACCACCAACAAGGGATCTCGTCCCGAGATCCAGGACGATCCGGGGGAGAGAAAAGAGAGACGAAGATCTTCAACACCACCAACAAGGGACTCTTCTCCACGTCGACGTCGAGCTTCTGTCGAGATAAATTTCCGCAGAGAGACAACATCGTCGGAAAAATGAAACCGTCATTGTCAAGAGGAAGAACGATCGCGAAAACCGGATCAATGGATAGTGTCTTCGACGCAAGTCGTAAAAACACCGGTAAAAGGATGGATGGCAACGAGTGACCCAGATGATAACCGAAATCGGAGAAGCTAAAGGTACTACAGGAATTCCCACCTGAGCTCGGAATCGAGCCGATACGCTGCAAGCAAGGCATTGTAACGGTTCTGAAACTCCACACACTCGAGATCCTAGAGTTTGAAAGGGGATAAGGCGAGAATTAAAACACTTACGACACTTGTCCTGACCAGAGCAAGGGTAAGGAGTAAAAAGATTCTACTCTCCGATAACTAACTTAGTAGCTAAAAAATAGTTTTTGTCTAGACTCGACTTCGGCTAGAGAAGGGATCCTACGGTCGGTAAGGCTCTGATTCCAAATTGTAAGGCCCGATATGCGGTACTGTTCCAGATCTAGATGTTTCAATCCAGATCCGGGGACGAAGCACATATCGGTCCTTCCGCGACATATGACATATCCATATGCCCCGGATTTCCAACATGATATCACAACATTACAGATGCAAGGATACAACATCTCATACAATCGGCATACAACTGCCTTAAATACAATATAACAGCGGAAGATACATGTCTGACTACAGACTACAATCAAATGCCTACTGGCAAAGAGAAAAACATCGATCCCATAACCACACGAGTCCAGGCCCTCCGCCGGGATCCGCCTAACTAGTCATCGTCGAGTCTCCACGTGAAACGTCGATCACCATACCTGTTGTCGATCAAGAACCCTGAAAAGAGTTTGGGGGTAGTATCATGAGTACAGAGGTACTCAGCATCCAACTGTAGTGGTCATCTGACCCAGCAAGGACTTCATCACTCGTCATTCTAGGAAAACTAGTAGTTTACGGTAAGGATGTGGTAAGTGGTGAGGTTGCTACCGCACTAGCATTTATGAAGTGGCTAACGATCTAGAGAGTAAGATAAGAAGACAAGCATTCGATGAGGAATCGCCTCCAACAAGTCTTGCTATCAACTAATTACGCAAACATAACACCTATCCTATCCTTGTCCTCCTCTTCGCATCCCGACGAAGAAGAAGCAGTCAAGGCACACACACACGTTGATCAAATTATATTAAGATTATCTCCGTTGTTGTTGTCTATGAACAATGAGTAGGTGTCAAGTCGTCCATAACCGTGGACACGGCTTCTCGAAAAGATTTAACCCTGCAGGGGTGTACCAACAGCCCATTACAAGGCTCTGCACGCTCGCCCATCTCTCTCAGTTGCTACCCATCACAGGAAACCATTTTATGATTTAGTTCCAAGAGATCCGAAACGACAGGTCCCTCTAACTAACAACGAACAAATCCGGGTGGCCCCCGGGGAGTCGACAACCAATCCAAAAGCTGGCCACGCTCTCGGATCGGACTCTTCCGTCTCAACAGGGTTTGGGTTACCGAGACGCCTCACGTGAGGCCTCGGGCCCTCGCCGGTCAAAGGTGGACCAACAGGGAAACCATGTCCCCACTGGTCCGGGTTGGTTGGAAAACTACTGGCGTACGACCAGCACACACACGGTTTCAAAAGGTAAAATCAGCTTGGGCCACCACTAGAAATGCTTGAAGCTAGGTAGGTAAGAAAAGGGGACCCCATAAAATCCAACATGCGGTTAGGCACGCTCAGTCTTAAAACCAATACCCGGAACTCGGATCCTAGGTGACTCAAATGGAAGAAAGCGTCGGGGCGGGATAGCCTAGACCTTCCATCCTTCGTCGAATATAGTCAACCTTAATAATAAACATACCATCAACAACAATATAATAAGGTGATATCCCAAACGAAGGAGTAACAGGGTAACATCGTAGCATCCTAAGCATGCATACTAAGCAGGGGCTGAGCAACGAGCAATAGTAACATAGCAGTACAAGGTTTGCTGGGAAGGGACATGGCTGTATCGGTTTGAAAGAGGCTGTAAACATGTGGTAGGATCAAACATCGAACCTAACCTAGACTAGCATGCAAACTTCTGGTTGAAATAGAATGGATCATAAGTAATGTATAGTCCTTGCCTGTTGATAAGTCGGGTTCCGAAGATGTAGTTGATCGCAAGCTCGCATCGTCTCCGAGAGGTACCCGCGGAAGCACACAAGATGATAAACACTGGAAAGCAATCAACGAGCAAGCACTCTATTACTACGAGGAAAACACGAGCAAGAATAAACAAGAAGCAACACGAGACATCGCACCTACCATCGAGAGCGTTTACTAACAATTTAAGTGGAGTACTCGTCACTCACGACGATACCGCACGTTTACGGTGGTTCAAGTTGTTTAGCTACAGGTGATCAACAAAGGTTGTTAACATGGCAACTCAAGAAAGCATGGCATAGCACACAGACATGTCAAGAGGTGAAGCACAAAGTAAACTATCTATGCTAGTCAATTTAAGTGGGGCACGACCTAAACATGGCATAACACTAAGTGCCGCACGATGATTAAAAGATTTTGTACTGTTCTGTTCTAAACCATATTTTAGGTTGGTTAACAGCAGCGAACAATAGCATATACACAAAGTACACGGAAAACTAATCAAGTTACATATAAAGAACACCCCAAACAGAGTTACGGTTAAAAAGATACAAGCAAAACAAGTTACGGGCACAAACTGCCAACATCAGGAAGCACACTTTAGAGCAAAGCATAAACAGGATGATCATTGCAAACATGCTCACAAAAGATATGAAATTAAACTAGACATTACAAGGAAGGCATGGCAAAAAGAATCATGCAAAAAGGCATCATAGATCAAAAGATATTAAGCAAACAACATGGCATCGCAAAGTAACAGACTTGGTGAAAAACTGAGGTGGCTGTCAAAAACAACAGCATAGCAACTTTGGAGCTCAATAACTATATGACCAGAAAGCATATCATGGCAATGCAATACATGGGATGAAAGTAGACATGATGCTTAACAATATGCAACTGGAATCACTCAATTCCGATAAACGGCCGCGACACACTCGTCGACCGAAGTTGCAATAAAATAACAGTTTCAGCAACAACATCATATTAACATCAGGATCACCAGTTTGGAGCAAGATTTAATATAGCTAGAGCACCCAAATATGACAAGTTATAACATGGAAATGAAGTACACATGATGCTTAACACAAAGGAAAAATAATCAACGCAATACGCCTCATGGATTTGTGACAATCATCAACCAAAGTTGCAATAAAACAATAACAACAGCACTTAACAGAATTAGTAGCAGTTTAACGGCCTGATGCCCACTTTAGCACACTATTACACAATCAAGATGACCACAAATGCAAATGCTCACAAAAGATGAATTAAAGTACACGCAATTCTGAGCAACTTTCGTTTTGGGGGCACGTTCATCGGAGCTACGGATCACTCGCAAACTTAAGCGCAAAACTGAAACAGCACACAGTAATTCCAGGGACTTAGAAAAAAAAATCACAGGTTGCTGGAAAAAAAACCAGAGATAATAAAAAAATAAATAAAAAAGGGAAGGGGGCGGCCTGGCTCACCCATGGGCCGAGGCCCACTGGCCTGGGGAGGCCTGTTGCTGGGGCCTGTTCGATGGGCCGCTTGGGGCTGCTGGGCCGGCTGGCCTGGCTGGCCCACGCGGAGGAGAGCGGGCGCTCGGGACCGGCCTTGATCCCTTTGGGCAGGACGGCGGCGCCGGCACGGCTGGCTTGCCGTCCACCGGCGAGGGGAGGCGGCGCTCGTGGCGGCTGCAGGGGGCTTGGCGCGGCGGCGGCGGGCGGATCCAGGAGCTAGGGCGGCCGACGACGTGCTCCAGGAGGTGGCGGCTTCGGGCGGAGGCCATGGCGTGCGGCTTCGGTGCAGGGTCTCGGTGGAGAGACGAGAGGATGAGAGGGAGAGGAGAGGCGCAGAGGAGAGCACGAGGGAGGAGGGGAGCCGCGGTGGAGGCCTACTGCCGGCAGCGGCTAATTGGCCGGAGGCGGCGGCTGCAGCCGTGGAGGGCTCGGGCGGCGGCTCGGGAGGAGAGAGGAGGTGGGAGGTGGAGGCTGGGTGACGGTGACGATCCCAGGCCCTCCGATCGTGAAATCCGACGGCCTGAAAAATTCTGGATCTAGGGTTACGAAAATTGGGGTAGAAATGGGCAGATCTGGGGCTGCAGGTGCTTAGGGAAAACCCTAAGTGGTGGGGTGGTCTATTTGTAGCCCAGGTGGCTGGCAGTTTGCAAAAACATCTCTTATTTCTCTCTCGCGCGCGCGGTGCTCACGTTTCTGACTGCCGGGGGTCCGCGGTACCTCTGATTCGGGTAAAACTTCAAACTGCGCGATCAGCGCGTCGAGCCGGAGGCGTTCACCTCCCGCTGGAACCGTTCCGAAAACACTTTCTGGTGGGCTATAAAAATAACCCGTTTAATTATTAGACGGGGTTTTCGTTCCGTTGGCTGCGGCTGATCTCGTGCGGTTTTCGCGACGGTGATCGGGTGAAACCCGATGTCGCAAAGGTCGAGTGTCAGGGTGGCAAGGGTCGGTCTCCGTCCGATACGAGATCAGAGGGAGGAAAATAATCGCCGATCGATAAATCGGGGATGCCAACACCGCAAACAAATCAGAAAATCAAACAATTCACGCCGAAAACAATTTTTTTAATTTTTGTGAAATTGGGTTGTTACAGATAAACACATCTCAATTTAACTAAGTGATTACACAATAACAGCCCCCGTACCTCCCCCGATCGTCACGGCTATCAGTATGCGAACCAGGTAGGCCTCTAAGCCAAGCACGTCAGGCATGTGACTCGTGCTCGACCTTTCGGTCTCCTGTGTTCCAGGCCCGCATCTACATACGTCAAGCCTGCCAATCGAACCTTGATGTTAGTTGTTCAGCAAGGCCATATCTGCATATGCTAGGCTTGCCGAACCCAACCTCATGCGAACTCCGTTGAATATGTAGGACAACTCCGGTATGTACGGAGCATCAAGCCATATGGGAGAATGTTCCAGGCGGTGCCCACCAAGGGAGAACACAATGTTGGTATTTCGAGAGATGGTCCTATTTCGTGCTACCGTCGATATATCTAGCATACTAGCATAAAACAGAATGTAAAACTGTAAATCATACAACCTATGATCCCCCTTCATGCAAAGCAAAGTTAAACGCCTTTCTACTTTAGCTTGTGCAAGTTTTACGTGGCTGCTAGGGGTATCGAGAGAGAGAACCGTTTCTATCCTGCGAAAAACATGCCACAACACCGTCTCCCATCCGTCTCTATTACACCCCTGTCGGGGCCTTCCGTTGCAAACATGTTCGCATCGCTAATGCAGAGAGACAGACACCCCCCCAGCCACTTTATATGGTACAAGCCATATGTCAAGTGTGGAACCAGTCTCGCGTAAACGCGTAAGGTCGGTCGGGGGCCGCTTCATCAAACATTGCCGCAACGCTAAATGAGTACACGTGGGAGGGTAACAAATGAAGATTAGATGCCCACATCCTAGATGTGTTCTACCCGTACAATACAACTACGCATAGCTAGCTCATGATACCACTGTTGGGATACGGGGAAGAAAACACAATTTTTTCATACCTCCGGTACCCGTACCCAAGATCTATGCTATGGCGATGTAAAGTAACAGAGGGAATCGGTGTTCATACCTTTGAAGACCGAAAGAGGGAAACATTCTTGCGAACGTGGCTAGCGTAGACTCGGAACTACGACCTCCCTGTCATGTAGAAGACCACCACCGGCGAGGATGACTCCCGGTAAACCTCCAGCGACGAAGTAGCACCACAGGTGTAGTGCCTCGAAGAGATTATACACGTACGGTACAATCGATGTTCCTCCCGGGCCCCGAACCAGGCGAGCAGCGGAAGAATGACGACTACAGATCCCGACTCCAGCAGAACGACGGCCTGCCTTATTGTGGAGAACTCCAATCCAGGTGCAGACTCCAAACAAGGGGAGTCCACTTCCGGGAAGGAGAAGGAGTAAGAAGGAGATATTGGTGTGTTGGAAAAAGGGGGGTCTACCCCTCCTTATATAGGCCAAGGGGGGGTGCCATCCTCCTCCCCTCCCCCATGTGGGACTAAACTCCCAAGGGGGGGAGTGCGCCGGCCAAAGGGGGTGGTGGGCCCCACCCTTGGCGCCAAGCCCAAGGGGGGAGACCCCCTCCTCCCTTAATGGGCCCCATGGGCCCATTTAGCCTTTTCCCATTTTTTTAATTTTTTTAATATGTTTTAAATATTTAATTCAGATAATTAAACAATAAAACATTATTAAAACAATTAAACGTTATTTTGAACTATTCAAAATGTCTGGAAACCATTCCGTCCTCCTCCGGAACTATTCCGGTGATTCCTCCTATTTCACCGATTGATCCCGTAACTTTCCTATGCATCGATTGCCCTTAAGTGTAACACCCTAACGGTCCGGGAAACAACAGACATGGTCGAGACTCTTCTCATTGACCAATGACTAGTCAGTTGGACCTGGTTACAATCCTTCACATCCCCTGCGCTTCCATCGAATGAACTTCGATCGATTTTGGAAACCGTTAACGATACGACGTAATCCCTTTGTGCTGCGGTACTTTGTTTGTCCGAGGTTTGATCGTCGGTATACTACATACCGTGTTCACATCTCGTTCACAACAAATAACTTCTCTCATCCATGATCATTACATCTCTTGTGACCTAGTCACGTCCTTGCAAGGTGTTGATGCAATATCACCGAGTGGGCCTAGAGTACCTGTCCTGTCACAAGGACTGACAAATCCCGCTCTGGTCTATTAACATACTCATCAACCATCTATTTCGGAATACCCAAAGTGCACCGTTATAGCCATCATATTTCAGTCAGGCGGTGGGATACAAATCAAAGTCTCCTCACAGATGGCAATTACGTATGGTCATTACGGTCTAAGGACTAATCCATACGTTACAAAGTCATAGCAACGCTGAACTATGTGACTCGATCACATTGCAATACTTTAGGTGGGTGTACGTCCATCACATCATTCCCCTTAACGATATGACCTCATTGTCAATGGACTTAAGTGTCGCCATGATCAGGGAAGCTTGATCAATCAATTGCCCAATGAGATAGTTTACCCGAGTTAAACTATGGACCATGTTTTATACTACCCCTGTATTAGTATTTCAATGTAATACAGTTATAGCACAGTATAAAACGTATTATGAACAAAACGGATATGTGACAAATATCTTTATTAATTTGTCTCTAGGGCACATATCCAATAAGTACGCCAAGGTAAGTAGACCGAAATCCATCTGCATCTACTACGAATCATCCACGTTGAGATATCTATCCAGAACATCTCGCTGGTATTAAGTTGTGAATCCCACCCAAAGTTTAAACTCAAAGCAACAGACAACTGCATTAAAAGAACTATGCGTTCGGAAGTAGCTGTGTTCGGAAAGCAGCAGCGCCCCCTGTTATATAGGAAAAAAACATCATCGACTCGTCTAAGTCAAGCGAGGTGGGACTAAATGAATCAACTAAATCAAATGGCATGCTAGCGAGTACACAGCCACGCGCGGACAAGCCCACGAACCTTGGATGCAGTTTTGTCAGGTAGCCCGTTATGTGTGATGCGCACGATGCGTTGGTGGTCTATCGTGTCCGCGACTCACACACGGTCGTCGTTGCGTCCGCCCGCGTGCTGTGTCTGCGCCTGCTTTTGCGATGTAGGATGTAGCTTAGGCTGACTTTACATTGTTTGGTTTTTGTTCGGTTAACCGGGATGAAAACTGAATGGACCAAGTTCTGTTCGGTTTGTAGACATGAAAACCGAATTTTGCTCTAACCGTTGAAAAAAAACTGAAAATTCGGTTTATTCGGTTTCGACATCGGTTTGGTTTTCGGTTCGTCGGTTTTTATGCCCACCCCTAAGCAGCACGATGAAGAGGAGGTCGACGAGCAGGGGGCACAATGGCTTGAGCTTGGGATGGCTGGGGGCACGTGTGTGCACGGCGACGCTCTCCAGTATGCTCGGGTGGCGACGAAAATCGACGAGGGAGGAGCGGAGAGTGATCCTGGAGGGGGAAAGTGAGAGGGGGTCTTCCAGGCGTCGTCGTGGCGAGGCTAGAGGGCTCGAGGGCGTCCACGACGAGCAGTAGCTGGCAAGGCGGCGTCAGCGGACAGGGCATGCTCGACAGCGAGGTGCTTGGAGCCGAGGGGAAGAAGACGACAAAATTGGGTTGCTGGGCTGGGCTGGCCTGGGGTGAGTTGGGCCAGATCCAGGTAGGCTTTCTCTCTCTTTCCCTTTCTTATTTTATTTTCTGTCTTTTGTTTTCTTTGCTAAATTAAATAGCAAAGTATTTTTATAAATTCCCAAACTTTGTATATGGCTTCATGTGACCAGTAGCTAGTCACTTCCAAGATTTGAGCATTTTTTGAAATCAAAATATCTGAATTCAAATTCAAATAGGGGTATTATTTAATTTCCAAAGCACTTTCGGATTTATTGAAAAATCAGTGAGGATTGAGTGTGACCCACTCCACTTGATATGTGATCTCAGATAAATATGGGACTTTTCAAAAATACCAGAGGAATTATTGGAGGAATTTTTAGAATGGCTATTTGAATAAATTCATTTGGGAGGGTTTTCCTTCTCCCATTTCACTTTGTTTTTGAAATTTTGAGGCTAAACCGTAGCACATACCTAACAGAGGGTTGTGACAACTCGCCCCCAGTCAAAAGAATTTCGTCCCGAGATTTAGAAGTCATCGGGAGGAAGGTGGGGTACTCGGCACGGAGACGGTCTTCTCTTTCCCATGTGGCTTCTTTCTCGGAGTGGTGTGACCACTACACTTTCAGAAACTTGATCTTCTGACGGCAAGTGCTACGCTCTGCTGAATCAAGAATACGAACGCGGTACTCTCGATATGAAAGGTCATCTTGGAGATCAAGCGTTTCATGGTCGACTTCGCGGATGGGGTCCTTGAAGCAACCCTATGTTGTGACACATGGAATACATCATGTACTCAGGAAAGGTGCGGGGGTAGTTCAAGTTGGTAGGCAAATTCTCAATGTTTAGCAAGAATGCGGAAATGTCCAATGTAATGTGGGCCCAACTTTCCTTTGATACCGAAGCTTTGGGATCCCTTAAGAGGAGTAACCCGAAGGTAAGCCTTCTCATCCAGATTGTAGCTTTCTTGTCTTTGATGATGATCATAGTAGTTTTTCTGATGAGACTGAGCGGCTTTCAATTGATCACAAACAGTGCGAACTTGCTCTTCTGCTTCTTGATCATATCCGGTCCAAAGAATTGTCTTTCACCGGTTTCTGACCAGTTTAAGGGTGTTCGACATCTTCGTCCATAGAGGAATTCAAAAGGAGCCATGTTCAGACTAGATTGGAAACTATTGTTATAAGAAAATTCGAAGAATGGAAGAGACTTCTCCCAATTATTTACGAAAGAGATAACACAAGCTCTGAGCATGTCTTCGAGAATTTGGTTAACCCTCTCAACTTGACCGCTAGACTGGGGTTGGAAAGCTGTACTAAAGGAGAGATGAGTTCCCATAGCATTCTAAAAACTTTCTCAGAATCTAGAGGTGAAAAGGCTACCATGATCAGAATTGATTTCCAAAGGAACACCATGAAGAGACAGAATCCTAGAGACATAAAAGTTCGCTAACTGGCTAACAGTAATAGACTCGCGAACGGGAAGGAAGTGAGAAACTTTGGAATGTCTGTCAATGACAACGAAGATGGCATCATTTACTTTTTGGGTTTTTGGAAAGCCAGTAATGAAGTCCATACTAACTTTGTCCCATTTCCACTTGGGAATAGGTAACGGTTGAAGAGTGCCAACAGGTCTTTGATGTTCGGCCTTAATGCGACGACAAACATCAGATTCAGCAATGAACTGAGCAATTTGTCGCTTCATCCTAGTCCACCAAAATATTTGGCGTAGGTCTTGGTACATCTTTGTGCTACCAGGATGAATCGAAAGGGGAGTGTCATGAGCTTCCTTAAGAATAAGCCTCCTAAGATTATGCCTTTGTGGTACCACTAATCGAGTGCCAAAGAAAATGAGACCTTGATCATTTATGGAGAAACATTTAGCAACTCCGCTAGCAATGTTCTTCTTAATCTCTCGAGTACCACTATCATATTTCTGGGCGGCTATGATTTTATCATCAAGGGTTGGTTTCGCCACCAAGGTAGAAATAAAACCATGAGGAAGAATCTCGAGATTGAGCTTTCGAAATTCCTTATGAAGAAGTGGTTGACACTGTTGTAACATGAGGTTGTTACAATACGACTTACGACTTAGTGCATCAGCCATGAAATTGGCCTTGCCTGAGGTGAAAGAAATTCCTAATTCATAATCTTTTATCAACTCTATCTAGTGTCTTTGTCTAAGGTTATGATCTGGCTGGGTGAATATGTATTTGAGGCTTTGGTGGTCGGAATAGATCTCACAGCGATTACCAAGGAGGTAATGTCGCCAAGTCTTCAAGGCATGAACTATGGCAGCGAGTTCAAGATCATGGGTAGGGTAGTTCTCTTCATGTGGACGCAACTGGTGTGAAGCGTATGCTACCACATGTCGATCTTGCATAAGTATGCACCCTAACCCTTGTCGTGAAGCATCACAATAGATCTCGAAATACCTTTTGGTGTCTGGAGGCGCAAGTACGGGTGCAGAAGTCAATATTCTTTTCAGCTTGAAAGCTTTCCTCGCACTTGGGGGTCCATTCGAATTTCTTATCTTTCTTGATGAGTTCAGTTAGAGGCTTTGCAACTTTGGAGAAGTTCTCAATGAAGCGACGACAATACCTTGCTAAGCCAAGAAAAGTCATAACTTGCTTAACCGATTCAGGTGGAGTCCAATCAAGGATGGCCTGAACTCTCTCCAGATTGATAGCAATGCCTTTGGCAGAAATCACGTGGCCTAAATAAGTCACTTCTGGTAGCCAAAATTTGCACTTAGAGAACTTGGCATAAAGGCGATGCTCTCGAAGTTTCATCACTACCAGCCTAAGATGTTCTGCGTGCTCTTCCTCGTTCTTCGAGTAGATGAGAATGTCATCAAGATAAACTACAACAAATTTATCCAATTACTCCATGAAGATCGAATTCATCATGCGCGAGAAAGTGGCGGGGGCATTGGTTAAACCGAAGGATATGCCGGTATACTCGTAAAGACCATAACGAGTAGTGAAAGCCGTTTGGAATGTCCTCGTTTCTGATTTTGATTTGATGATAGCCTAATCTCAAATCCCTCTTGGAGAAGATAGAGGATCCAACAAGTTGATCATAAAGATCATTGATCCTGGGAAGTGGGTACTTGTTCTTTATCGTCGCTAGATTAAGCAGGCGATAATCTACGCACATCCTTTCTATTCCATATTTCCTTGTTACGAACAAAACGGGGAAACCCCATGGCGATGAGCTAGGGCGGATGAAGCCTTTTGCAAACAAAGCTTCAAGTTGGATTTTAAGCTCAGCTAACTCATGTGGGGCCATTTTGTATGGGCGTCTAGAAATTGGGGTGGTTCCTGGCATAAGATCTACTATGAATTCAACCCATTTGTCGGGTGGCATACTCGGCAGCTCTTCAGGAAAGACATCTGGGAAGTCACGAACCACCGGAATATCTTCAAGGTCAGGAAGAGGAAGCACATTCAAAGTATGCATCTGGGTTCTAGAACAGGGTGAGGTGTAGTCAATTGTCTGGCCTGAAGGATGTGTAAGTTTAACTGACATGGCTTTGCAATCAAGGACAACATTGTGCCTTGATAACCAATCCATCCAAGGATGACATCAATGTCTGAAGACTTGAAGGCTATAAGTGAAGCAAGGAATACTGAACCCTCAATTGCAATTTTATTACCATGGCTTATTCTACTAGTTTTCCATCTTGAACCTGGAGTTTGGATTATCATTGGAGTGGACATTTCAACAAAAGGAAAATCATGACGAAGTGCATAACTCTCTGACATGAATGAATGAGATGCTCCTGGATCGAAAATAACGGAAGCAGGAACATAATTGACTAGGAGCGTACCAAGAATGACGTCAGAAGGGTCATCAGTTTCTTCAGCCGAGATATGGTTCACATGTCCACGAGTTGTGGAAGAAGATGGCTTGGTGGTGAAGACATTGGGGGGTGGCTTGGCACGTCCATTGGGGTTCCCTCCGGTACGGGGTTGAGCATTCCGATTCTGCTTCTGGGGACACTCACGAGAGTAGTGACCTGCCTGGCCACACTTATAACAAATTCCAAAGACAGTGCGGGCAGCTGGGTTGCCAGGTGGAGCAGTGGGAAATGGAGCTGGCGGGAGAGGCGCCGCAAAGGATGGCCTTGGGGGGTTGTTCTGGCGGAACATGCTATTGGGGATCCAGATTTTGCGCTTCTGACGGCTTGAACTGGATGAACCATCGTCTCTGGGGTGCTTGCGGAAGTCTCCGGGAGTGATCATGTCCTCCGCCTTGATGGCCTTGTTGAAAAGGACGTGGAATGTGGCGAAGTCATGAAGATTGAGCTCACGACGAAGTCCAGAATTGAGTCCCTTGCGGAACAACTCTTTCTTCTTGGAGTCGATGGAGACCTCCTCGGAAGCATAGCGGGCAAGACGGTTGAACTCCCGACTAAACTCATCAAAAGGCCTTCTTCCTTGGGTGAGATTGCAGAATTCCTCTCTCTTGCGGTCCACGAGTCCCTTAGGAATGTGATTCTTGCGAAAAGCGTCACATAACTCATTCCAGGATGTCATTTGACAAGCTGGGCGCATGTTCAGGAAATTCTCCCACCAAGAGCTAGCTGCACCCTCAAGGTGGTAGGTGGCATAGTTGACTCCGTCACCATCTGCAACATGTCCAACATAAAGCTTGCGCTCAATGCTGCGGAGCCAGTCATCGGCATCAAGGGGCTCGGTACAGTAACTGAAAAATTGGGGGATGAAGCCGGTTGAAGTCATTTAGCGACACCAGCTCATTACGCTGCTGGGCGGTGTTCCGGGCAATGGTTTCAGCAACTGATGGGAGTCCCTTCTATTCCTTTCGACCTCCATCAAAACCTGAGCCATCGTGTGTGGCGGTGGAAGGTTGCCTTCCTCAGGATTATTCCCACGAGCATGGACACGACCAAGGTGGCCACGTGTACCTTGAGACATCCTGAAGGAAACATCATTGTCAAACAGAGTTGATTGGAAGAGTCTAAACAAGGTATTGAAGGTACTGGAAGAATCACAGATAACAAGAAGTATCCATCTGGACAACATGGTGTTAAAAGCATAAAAGCCATATATACACAAGTTGTCATACAAACCATACATCGTTTTAGTACAAGCTCAGGGCTAATACAAACGTGATGAAGATGATACATCCTTCAGAGGCACTCTGACTTCCTATACATTATTTATCTAAGCCTCTGGAACTTAGAACACCTTGCATACAACATACTAAAGATACTACTACATCCTCACTAGATAAAGACCACATGCGGTCTCACTCATCTCCATCTCCGTAGTAGTCCTCACAAAAGTTACCCATGTAACCCGGTCGCTGAAGGTGATCATCGGGAAACACGGAGGCATGCGGAACCTGATATCCATTTGGGAAAGGATGGGGCTTGGGTCCAGTGTAGGGTGGAAGTAGAGGACCACGGGGTGAAAAAATGCCTCCAATCTCGGGCCAAGAAACTCGAGAAGGCATTTGCGTCCTGACAGGATATATCACATCATGCTCCAAAGAACCAACACTCACGAAGGGAGCCATGGGTGTAAGTGCTCGCAGCAAACGGGCACGGGTGGCGTGAATCTCGAATCGAAGGGCACGTGCATCACGATCCCTATCACAAGCGTGCCGAGCAGTGATCTGGAGCAAAGGATCCTCCAGGGAGTGATCTGAGTACAATCCGGTGTAATATCCCTCTCCTCCTGGAAGTGCAGCAGGGATATAGCGGAATGGTGACCCACCAAGTAGTGCATGCTCCTCTCTAAGCAGAGTGATACATGAATATGCAGCATCCTGCACAACCATGTTCTCTGTCATCCCAATGCCATGTCCAAAACGGATAGACTGTGTGACTCCAACGTGGTGCGGGTAGATTCTGACAATGCGGTGGAACTGAGTCTGGTTGAAATCAAGGAACTTCTCCTCAACTCTGTACTCAGTATACCACCGATAGCCAATGAAGGACATCATCTCAATCAGCATGGCTGGATGGCCACACACACTGAGGCACCTAGTCAAACAAACAATCTGTCGAGGGGGAAGACCTTCCATCTGAAACAGAGAGAAAGATTTTTCAAATGCATCAGATTATGAAGAAACCTGGAATGACTCGGACATCATAACGGCTGTAATTCTTACAACATGACAACAACACTTACATAGGAAGTCTCAAAACAAGAAGCACAACAACTCTTGACAACCGAACACAACTTCGCTACGGCTACAAGGAAGCACTCAACGAGATGTTCTAGTAAGACATAGATGAGCCTAGTCCTATCTTCCCATAGAAAAGATGAGGGTGACTCAGAAGTCAGATCGATGAGGGTAAGGAGAAAAAAGAAGCCTTATGTCGTTCCCTTATATATCCAGAGTAACTATATAACTATAGAAGGATAGACTCGACTTCGACCAAGGCTAGTAATCCTATAGACAGTCCTGCTCTGATACCAAGTCTGTCGGGACCGTGAATATGCATATGTAATTCCTGCCACAACTCAATCATATGGAGAGCCGAGAGAAGTACCCACTTGTCTAAGAAGACAAGGCCAAATACAAGACACTCTCGGAAAGCTCGAACGTGAGGGGCATCCCATCCAGGCCCGGATGATCAACTGAGATGGGTCCTCATTGTCCGCTCACAAGTATAAATGATTATGGGTGGTGAAATCCCATACTCATAGACAAGTCACCTCAACCATATTATCGATTGAATTATAACACTTACATAAACAGACTCCAGCCCGATCACTTAGTCGGAGTCTCGGGCGGGCTCAATCATACAACAAAGTGTGTCACGTGACAGATTCACGAGCAATCGCATCGCGATGCCCCAAGCTGCGCACATCTAAGGGCCACTTGGTGTATTAAAGACCGCCGACGAGAGCACGACTAAGCTATCGAACCCCACACTAAGACATACACGTTATAATCATACACGCATCATACATGTCCAGTGTAAAAAACATGTACTCATCACATGAACTCTACAAAGTATACATCTTTATTGACTTACATATAGAGTACACAAAGAGATCACATAACTGTGATCCAACAATCATACAAGCCACGGAAGCAACATAGGTCTGAGTACAGACAAGTTGAACAAATGGCTTAGAGAAGCCTTATTTATCATACAAGCCCTTCCATGAAGGACCAGATTATTGTCTGGGACTACACTAGCTTAGTCAATCGTTGAGCTCCAGGAAGAATCCACCTTCGGGGTCAGTGGGTTCATCTAAAAACATAAATAAGCAAACGTGAGTACAAAGTCGTACTCAGCAAGACTTAATTCAGAACTATACTACTCATGCTCAGGTATCAAAGTAAAGGATGTGGGGTTTGTTATGCAGAAGTGCTAGCTTTGACTTGGCTAATCCTGTACTACGAATACCAGAACGAGGTAAGAAGCGTACTCGAGTCCAACTATCCAAGTCTCCCAATCAATTACACCACTATGGATCCTTCCTCGACTTCCCACGAGAAAGCAAACCATAGTAATCACACTTATCTTGGCAAGTTTTAGAGTAACCGTTGAAGTTGTCTAATAATCAAGCACAACTTTGCAAGTAGTCCATGACCGCGGATGCAACAATTCGAATAGTTTGTTAACCCTGCAGGGGTGTACTGCTACTGTCGGGGGATTGGTAGCCGGGTAGGCTCACCCAAGTGGAAGCAACCTTTCAAGACAAGGATGGAGTGATTGGGCTGCAGCTGGGCCGAGCTGGGCAGGCGTACGGCCAAATGCTCCAAGGCAATCAGCCATACCGAATGCCAGCAGTCAGCCCAGGCGCAACCGGTCCACCCTTTTCATCGTCAATACAATTATCCGATTGGCCCGCAGCTGGGCCGAGGTGGGTATTAGCATAGCCGATTGCCCAGAGCAATCGACCTTGCCCGGAACCACCAGTCGGCCCAGGCGCAATCGGTACAGTCTACCACCTCTGGAGAAGTTGACCCCGAGAGCAGTTGGAGATCCAAATACGGGGTCATAAATGTGCAATCCCGAGAGATCGGAGTGGCAGAGAAGCCAAGTCACATCGAAGATCTGGCAGAGATACGATGTTGACCTCTCCCCCGATTCCGCGGACAGGACGACAAGACTGCACCTCCTAGGGCCACTGTTCATCATCATGACCTACAAGTCTACAGCATGGGCCGCCGCTCGTAGGGTCCGGATCATCCGGAGAAGAGCAGTCGGTGGGACCCAGCCGATCGGAGGATGACGGCTGGGCACAATCGGCAGTGAAGTTACCGATTTACCCCGGGCTCATGCTATAAGAGCCCGGGGTACCCCTCCTGCGTGGGGGACGATCCACTCATTTAGCACCATTACTCCCATCCTCTTCAGTTCATTCACTGCTAGTAGTTACTTCTCAGGGAAGCAGGAGAGTGACTTTCCCACGGCGGCGCTCACCTTCCCCTAAGAAGATAGAGAAGCAGTTATTGTAGTCCAGTTCATTGATATAGAAGAGACAAGCAGGAGTAGGGGTGTTATCTCTCCGGAGAGCCCCGAACCTGGGTACATCGTGGTGTCCTTCACCGTGTTTGTGCCCAACCCGATTCCGGCACCATCGACATCTTCTTCCTCGTGTGTTCCCCTCACTTTAGCCATCCCCATGGCATCTGCCATCACATATCGACGACAGCTACACACATGAAACTATCAGTTACCACCGAGTTCTCATCACCCTTCAAGCGGGTGTCGGCGAGGATAATCTCCACAACTCAAGTTCAATGAACATGCCTATATGGGATGGTTTCCACATTCATTACCCGGCCGGTTTACCGAAGTGGTCCCAGAAGATGTGTGTGTGGTGCATAAGCCGGTCTCGGTTGAGCCGTTCTCTCACTTAGTAGCCAGGCCACAGACCTACCAGAACTCTGAACTACTGCGACTTATTGAACTGAGAAGGGGTGAGTTATTAGGTTGAGTGGGGATCCGTTTGCCCAACATGTGGTAGTACTCTTTGTCTTGGATCACCACACAAGAACTCGGGCTTAAGGCGATGTTCAATGAGACAACCCCCTGTGTACTCCTACACAGCCTCTCATCGTTCACCTTGTTTAGGTCAAGTTCACCAACACTTTTCCACCATCATCATCACGATCACTACCATGCCGACTCACATAACATTAACAACATTGTATCTCTCTAAGCATGCAATAAGCAGTAACAATTGCAGGGGCCACATGATCTCAATCAACTCCTACATCTGCTAGGATTGTGGTTTGCTTACTACTGTGACAAAATGATAGGTCATGCAAAGGAATGGGTTCAACTATGCGGTGGAAACGCATCATGGTAAACATCATAAACAATGCATAAGAGAGAATGAGAGGGAAATGGGTTTTATCGACATGATCAATTGGGCCTGCTTGCCTTGCTGACGAGGGTTGTACTGGGTGTCTTCAGCTGCCGGGGTGATCTCGGGTTCCGGCTCCACCTCTATTCGATAGAAACCAAAGCAAACAAAAGCAATCAAAATAATGTACAATGCTCAAGCACATAATCAAGTGGTATAATGTGATGTACATGGTGCTGATGTGTTAGCAATTCCGTTTAAAAGAAGTGCATTGCAAAGGGTTTGGCAAAATCACTCCAAATTTGAGTTAAAAAAGGATCTATATGAACATATGCCAATGTTCACCCATTTTAAAATGGTCAAACTTGAAAAAAGTGCATATTCAGAATCCTCGCATTTTTCTGATAATTTTTCATATATTATATGTCCAATTAGGAGTTAGGATTAAATAGTTATTGATTTTCAAAGTTTAAAGCATTTTCTGATTTATTCTAAAAATAGAAAAAGGATTATTACATCACTGTTGCGTCATGCTGGCGTCAGAGGATTTGACCTTGGTCAAACTGACATGGGGGCCCCACTGGTCAGTGACTGTTGATTAATCCGGTTTGATTTAATTTAACAGAGAGGATTAGTGGACTTGGGCCCACTGGTCAGTGACTGCTGGGGGGGGGGGGTTAGTGCTTAGCCTCGCATGGGGGACGATCCACTCATTTAGCACCATTACTCCCATCCTCCTAAGTTCATTCACTGCTAGTAGTTACTTCTCAGGGAAGCAGGAGAGTGACTTGCCCACGGCGGCGCTCACCTTCCCCTGAGAAGATAGAGAAGCAGTTATTGTAGTCCAGTTCATTGATATAGAAGAGAAAAGCAGGAGTAGGGGTGTTATCTCTCTGGAGAGCCCCGAACCTGGGTACATCGTGGTGTCCTTCACCGTGTTTGTGCCCAACCCGATTCCGGCACCATCGACATCTTCTTCCTCGCGTCTTCCCCTCACTTTAGCCATCCCCATGGCATCTGCCGTCACATATCGACGACAGTTGGTGCCCACCGTGGGGCAGACCGAGGCGTCGACTGGAGTCAAGATCCGGACGGGATTTTCCTCTGCATCTGGCGGTAGCCACGCCTCTGGCCTGATTCTTAGGTGTGGGGCAATTGATTACGTGGTGGATTACTCGGCGCGGTACGGGGCTGGTGCGCCCCTGCCGCCCGGTGTGTCTCTACAGGTCGGCAGTCATCGCCTCTTCATCAGCAGTTTCCCCGAGGCGTATCCGAGGGAGATCCGTGTCTTCTTGTGCGTCACAGATCCGCTCTCGACCAGGGGCTGCAGTGCAGCACCTGGCAGAGAGGATGGCCGAGTGCACGCTGCTGTCATGATGGCGGGGGCGTCGTCATCAAGCAATTGCGGTGCAGCAAGTGCAGCAAGAAGAGCCAAGGAGGCAGCGGAGGCCGCAGAGAAAGTCGGCACCAGTGCGTTGCGGGATGTGTTGTACACACCCGTGAACAGGAATGGTGATCCCGATCAAGTGCACACCGAGCTGGAAATGGCAAGGCTTGCTCTAGCTTGCAGGGCCGAGAACGTGCTAGCAGAAGAGCGCAGGTTGGGAGCCATCACCAGAGAGTACAATGCGGCGCATGAGGGACCGCGCCGGCCGATTGAGCCCGCGGTCCTAGAAGATTTGAGAAGCCGAGGCAGGGCAGTCAATCAGCAGCTGTCGGGGGCTGAGCAACCGGAGCAGCCAAGGAGGCCAGTGCAACCGGAACAACCGGCGCAATCGGCATTTATCCAGCGGCCGACATACAGCACGCCGGACAAAAACCTGAGAGCAGCCGAGCAGATAGCAATCGAGCTAGAGGACCTGGAAGGAGATGAGAGGCGAGAGCAGTCGCGCCGAATGCACGAGCTGCTGGCAGCCGCAAAGGAGCAAAGGCTCGTGGCAATGGAGAATCAGAATGCGGGACCTGGGGTATCAAGGGGAACTGTGAGGACGAATCCGGAAGCTAGCCAGCGACCGAATGCATCGGGCCAGAACAGGCATCAACCGGCCCCGTCTCGGCATGAAAGTAGGGTCAGGAGCAATCGGCCACCTCCAGTAGCAAGCAGAAGAATCGAAGAGCCAGCTGTTGACAGCAGGCGCAACGACATGCCTCAACAGTCGGCACCAAGACCAGCAATCAGCGCACGGCTTGGCCCTCGCCAGATCGGGCAGAACGATGCAAGGCATCGCATTGAGCTCCTGGAGAAGGAGGCTCAAGAGGATGAAGAAGGAGAGGCTGGCCCGTCATGTTTCGGTCATCGTATTCGGACCGAGAAGTTTCCAAAAGGCTTCACGTTGCCGCGAGACATGCCCAAATACAATGGTTCTGTGAAGCCAGAAGATTGGTTGTCCGATTACCTGACCGTAGTTCGCATTGCAGGAGGCAATCGGCGTGTCGCACTCTGCTATGCACCTCTGATGCTGCAGGGATCGGCTCGAACATGGTTAAACAGCCTGCCCAAGGACAGTGTAAACTGCTGGGAAGATTTCACGAGTGCATTTATCCATAACTTCACAAACACGTATGAGCGGCCGAACCTCCCGAGGCAGTTGGCTCTTTGTGTGCAGGGCAAGGATGAACCCCTTCGAGATTACCTATCTTGGTGGATCAAGCTGAAGAACTCATGCGAAGGAGTCCATGAGATCCAGGCCATTCAGTACTTCACAGATGGATGCCTGGCCGACTCAATGCTGAAGCACAAGTTGCTCCGCAAGGATTTCATATCGCTCGCCGAGCTCATGAAGGTGGCCAATCCGTTTGCTATGTCCGATTCTGCGATGCGCCCTATCCAGCTCGGAGTTGGAGGTGTAATCCAGTCACCAGGGGCTCCGCAATCGGACGCAGCGAACCAAGGCCTTAGTCGGAAGGAAAGGAGAGAGAACAATCGCAACAACAACAACAACAACAACAACCAGAAGAACAATGGCAAGCGCAAGGATGAGCAACCCGATACTCAGTATGGCACTCGGCAGGTGGCCGCGGTCCAGAACGAAGAAGATCCAGCGGCTGCAGGAGGCAGTCGGAAGATGAGACCAAATGTAAGGCCCCCGGGGCAGATGAAGCCCAAGTACACATTTGATGATATGTTGGATGCACCGTGCAAGTTGCACAACACACCTGGCAGGCCGTCTGCGCACACCACTCGGCAGTGTGATTTCGTGAGAAGGATCACGAAGGGAGAAGCTTTACCACCTCCGCCCCCACCTCCACCCCAGAACAGAGGACCACCTCAGCAGCAGAACCAGTTCCCGCGGCAAGACGCCGCCTACATGATTTTCACCAGTGAGTCCGCGGACAAGGGCAGTCGGAGAGCCCGAGCTCAGGAGGTCAATGCCACTATGCCGCCGATTCCTCAGTTCATGCATTGGTCCGAGTGTCCTATATCCTGGGACAGAGCCGATCATCCCACCATCTTGCCGAATCCGGGAAATTATCCGCTTGTGATTGATGCTCTGTTCGCAGGACCAAGGTTTTCATGCAAGTTCTCCCGAGTGCTCGTCGATGGAGGGAGTACAATCAACATTCTGTACAGGGACACATTGATCAAGCTAGGGCTGACAGAGAAAGACCTGGAGCGCAGTCGGACGACTTTCCACGGGATTGTCCCTGGGTTGTCTTGCACCCCCATGGGTCGCATTCGGCTGGATGTCATATTTGGCACAGAGGAAAACTTCAGGAGGGAGCCGATTTAGTTCGAAGTCGCCGACCTCAGCAGTCCTTATCATGCTCTGTTGGGACTACCTGCATTTGCCAAGTTCATGTTCAACGCACAGCAGACTTACCTCAAGATGAAGATCCCAGGGCCAAACGGCGTCACCACCGTCACCGGGGACTTCAGGAAGTCCCTCGAGTGCACGTCGGCGGGCAGCAGTTTGGCAGACTCTCAGGTGGTTGAGACAGAGAAGCGTCAGCTCAGCAAGGTGATTGCAATGGCGCAGGCACAGAGCAAGAATCCACTGCCAGTCGGCTCAGCTAAGAGAGAAGATGAGGAGTCGGCTTTTCAGTCGGCCAAGGACAGCAAGAAGATCGCTCTAGATCCTTCCGACTCAACCAAGTTCGTTGTAGTCGGAGCTGGACTTAGCGATAAATAGGAAAGCGAGCTCGTCGAGTTTCTCCGTGAGAATCGGGACATCTTCGCATGGTCTCCACAAGACATGCCTGGTGTGCCGAGAGAACTCGCCGAGCACAATCTGCACATTCGTCCAGGCTCGAAGCCGGTCAAGCAACCCCTGAGACGTTTTTCTGAAGACAAGAGAAGGGAAATCGGCGAAGAGATCGCGAAGCTGCAAGCTACAGGTTTCATTATGGAAGTGTTTTACCCCGATTGGCTGGCGAACCCATTCCTCGTCATGAAGAAGAACAAGACCTGGCGCATGTGTATTGACTACACGTGCTTGAACAAGGCATGCCCGGAGGACCCGTTTGCTCTGCCCCGTATTGATCAAGTGATTGATTCTACGGTCGGCTGCGAGCTTTTGTCTTTTCTGGATGCTACAGCTGGTTATCACCAGATCAAACTTGTTGTGGAGGATCAAATAAAAACTGCATTTATAACCCCCTTTGGGGCTTATTGTTATATCACCATGCCTTTTGGTTTGAAAAATTGAGGTGCCACTTATCAGCGCACAATTCAGAGGTGTACACACTCCAAACTCGGCAGAAATCTCCACGTTTACGTGGATGACTTGGTGGTGAAGTCGGCAAAAGGAATCACGCTTCTCGACGACCTCAGAGAGACATTTGCAAATTTGAGAACTTATAAGATCAAGCTCAATCCGGAGAAATGTGTTTTTGGAGTCCAGGCTGGCAAGCTCTTGGGATTTCTCGTTTCCGAGAGAGGAATCGAATGCAATCCCGAGAAGATAGCCGCGATAGAGCGCATGGAACAACCCAAGAACCTGAAGCAAGTACAGAAGTTCACCGGTTCCCTCGCGTCACTCAGCCGATTCCTCAGTCGGCTAGGTGAAAAAGCAATCCCATTATACCAACTGATGAAGAAGACGGAGAAGTTCACCTGGACCCCCAAGCAAGCGAAGCATTCCGAGAGCTTAAGCGCATGCTCTCCACCGCGCCGATTCTGGCTGCCCCGATTGAAAAGGAGCCAATGATGTTGTACATTGCGGCAACCAATCGGGTGATCAGTGCATTTATGGTGGTTGAGCGGCCCGAGAAGGACAAGGCATAGCAGATTCAGCGACCCGTGTATTACATCAGTGAAGTGCTCTCGGCGTCCAAGCAGAACTACCCTCACTACCAGAAGATGTGCTATGGAGTATACGTGGCAGCAAAGAGACTGAAATCATATTTCCAAGCTCACTTGGTCACCGTCGTCAGCTCGGCTCCATTGGCCGAAATCATAGGAAGCAGAGATGCAACCGGAAGGGTGGCGAAGTGGGTAATCGAGATCGCCAACCATGGCATCCAGTATGAGCCAAGAACTGCAATCAAGTCGCAAGCATTGGCCGATTTCCTGGAGGACTGGGCCGAAACTCAGTATACGCCACAGCTCCCAGGATCGGATTTCTGGCGAATGCATTTTGACGGTTCCAAGATGAAGAGCGGCCTAGGGGCTGGCGTAGTACTTACTTCACCAAGAGGAGATCAACTGCAATATGTGCTCCAGATTCACTTCGCAGCATCAAACAACGTCGCCGAATACGAAGCCCTTGTGCATGGTATCAAGCTTGCCAATGAAATCGGCATTCGGAATATTGAGTGTTTTGGTGACTCCGACCTGGTAGTACAGCAGTGCACAGGCACATGGGATGCAAAGGATGCAAACATGGCAAGCTATCGTTTCCTGGTGCAGCAGATCAGTGGGTACTTTGAAGGATGCGAGTTCCATCATGTGTCGAGAGCAAACAACGAAGCAGCAGACGCGCTGTCCAACCTCGGCTCAACAAGACAAGCTATCCCACCAGGTGTGTCGCTTGAGCACATCAAGAAGCCATCCATCACGCCATCCCCAGAATCTGAGTCCATCTTCATCTCGGAGACCGACCTTGAAGCATTGAAAAAGGCAAAAGAAGCTCAACCGGCAAGGATTCCAACCCTGAAGAAGCAGTCCAGCGCCCAAGGCGCGTCAGCAACAGCAGAGCCGACGGCACCAGAGGCTGCCAATTACAAGCCAGGGGCTGCCGAATGCCACAAGAGGATCAAGGTTAAAGAAAACCAAGCAGAGGCAAGGCCAGGTGGCACAGCCTCCGGAGAACAAATGATGTCAGAAACTGCTGAGTGCAATGAAGAAGTTCCAATTTCAGATGAGAAATCACCACCAGGGGCTGCCGAATGTGTGCCAGGCGCCGCAACCGGCAGTTCAGAGGCAGAAGTCGAGATGACAGAAGTTCAAGAGGCCGAGATCCAAGAGGCCAGTGGCCAAGGAACCGAGATCCAAGAAGAAGTCCCACCCCAGCATGCACCAGTAATGGTAGTTGTCAGTGCGCCATCATGGGCACAACCGATTAGAGATTTTCTAGCAGACGGAGTCCTCCCAGAAGACGAAGCAGAGTCAAGACAAATCAGCCGCCGATCTTGGGCATACACGATAATCAACAACGAGCTAGTGCACAAAAGTGCAACTGGTGTCTTTCAGAGATGTGTAGAAGAGGACAGAGGTTTGGAATTGCTCAGAGACATTCATCAAGGTGAATGCGGTCATCATGCATCCGCAAAAGCCATTGCCAGCAAAGCTTTCCGACATGGTTTCTACTGAACTAGTGCGCTCGCAACAGCTGAGAATTTGGTGAAATATTGCAAGGGTTGCCAGCGGTTCAAGGCAAAAAGTCATCAGCCAACATCAGCATTGAATACAATCCCAATAGCATGGCCATTTGCAGTATGGGGTTTGGATATGGTTGGTCCATTCAAGAGGGCCCGAAGCGGCATGACACATCTCCTAGTTGCAGTGGACAAGTTTACCAACTGGATCGAAGCTCGCCCGATCAAGAAGCTTGATGGCCCGACTGCGGTCTGATTCGTGGCCGACATTGTGTGCAGATATGGTGTACCTCACAGCATCATCACCGACAACGGCAGAAATTTTGCAAAGGGTGCACTGGCCCGATATGCATCTCAGCAAGGCATTCGGCTGGATCTTGCATCCGTGGTGCATCCATAGTCGAATGGTCAAGTAGAAAGAGCGAACGGCCTCATCCTCTCGGGTATCAGACCCCGATTGTTGGAGCCACTTGAGAGGGCACCCGGAGCATGGATTGAAGAACTCCCCGCAGTACTGTTCAGTTTAAGGACCACACCAAACAGGTCGACTGGATTCACTCCTTTCTTCCTAGTGTATGGTTCAGAAGCAATCATCCCGTCCGACATCGAATTTGATTCGCCTCGGCATGCCTTGTACACCGAAGAAGAAGCCAGGTTGGCACGAGAGGACGGCGTCAACCTCAAGGAAGAAGCCTGTTTGCTGGCCTTGTCCAGATCGGCAGCCTATTAGCAGAAGTTGCGGTACTACCACAGCAAGAAGATTCGTCCTCTCGCCTTCCGAGAGGGCGACATGGTGCTACGCCGAATTCAGAAGTCAGACGGGCAGCACAAGCTATCCTCACCCTGGGAAGGACCATTCATCATACCCCGTGCACTCAAGAACAACTCCTATTATTTGATCGACTGCACCGAGGGCACTCGACACAAGGACACATCAGGAATAGAAACGGAGCGGCCGTGGAACGCTGAGCTGTTATGTCCGTTCTATAGTTGAGCGGCAAAAATGTATGTACGCCATTCGGCAAACGATCAGTAAAGCTATCATGCCTCTGAAAAAGAGCATTCGATTACCTTTGCATAATTTCATTCGAGAAGCTAGCCCAAGTCGGCAACGCTTAGTCATACCCGAGACGTGCGTAACGCACTCGGGGACTGACTGACCACGAGGTCAGACGAATAGGCCATCGAGGCACGGGGACTGCGGGCTGGCACTCAACTTAGCACCTAACTCAAGCGCAACTCACAAAAGTGTTTGTGGCATTGAGAAGGGCAGCGGTTGGGGCGGTCAGCAGTACAAGTTCCCGAGAAACAACTCGAAAAGCTCTGCAAAGGGCATAGTCGATAAAACAAGTTACCAACACCGCGAACCAAGGCATCGAGCTCGGTAGCGAGAAATCGGCTCCTAACATTGCAGAATCCTTTATGTTAAACCTTGTTGTGTAAATATGAAAACCTTATTGAACCTTGGCTGGAAGTCTACCTTTGATCCGATTGCGGACCGCATGTCGGCAGCAATACAGACAAGGTAGACACCCCCAAGTGCAGACCGATAAAGGAAACCGACAAAGACGCAAAGTCGATCGCACAAGTAAAAACTAGAAATGAGCAGTCGGATTGCATAAGAAATAGCAGGCCTAAGGCCGAATGAGTTCATTACATTGAGGTCACACCCAGTGGGTGTCGGCAGAATTAAAATAATATCTTACAAGCAACTAGTCGGAAAGAAAAAAGCAAGATAAGGCCGATCCAAGGTTGGCAAGCTGCAGCATGTGACGTCATCAATGGTTCGGTTCATTAAATCGGGGCAGCCGAAGGTGCCAACCTGGCAGTCGGAGCAGTCGGGTCGGCGTGTGCGGCAGCGACATCTGGCTCTGATTGTGCATCAGAAGAGGTGGCCCCAGCTCGCTTGGACCTCGGAGATTTATGGGATGAACCGATGTCAGAAAGCTCCTCGGCCAAGCCAGAGATAGAAGTTGCAGCCAGCGGATTCCCTCCCTCGTCAAGATATGGGGTATAATCATAAGGAGAAAACCAGTTCACCATAGCGCTGGCAAGCCAGTTCACTTCGGCATAGGTCTTCTCAAGCACGTCGGCAGCGTTCTCTCTGAGGCTGTGGAGCTTGGAAAGTTTCACTTGCGGGTACCAGCTCAACACAGTTTGAAGAGCGGTCTCAGCGCCTGTCCGACCAGCGGAGTTAAGCAGGACGTCGATCCGACGAGGAATGGCCTTCAGAAGAGTCCGAGTCTGCTCGGTGGTAGCATTCGGAGCATCTCCCTTGTCAGAGTCTTCTTTGTCCTGAGGAGCCGACATGTGGACCTCGGCAGAAGAGCTGGCAGCATGCTTCATCCTCTGAAGTCCAATTTTGAGCTCAGTCGGCGACCACACCAACTCGGACATCTTTAGAATACCAAGTTTGAAGGACAAGGCAATCCCTTGATGACGGGAATGCGAGCTGCTGTTCCAATCAAATACTCATGCCGAGTCCAGACGTCGTCATCAAGCTGGCAGGACCCCCCGGCCGCGATGGTCTCCTCTTGAGATTTGGCTACGGCTGCATAAGCAGCTTCTTCAGATTCAGGCTAGGCCTCTGCATCATGAAGAAAAAAGTTAGTAATAGCAAAAAAGAAGGGTGCAGTAAGAGAGGCATTCGGAGGCAAGAGGCACTTACCACTGAGAAGGGCGTCCATCTCGCTCATTGTGTCGCAGAGGCCCTTGGCCCGGCGGCGCATTTTAGTGGTGTCCTCATAGCTGCGTTTCTCCAGTTCTTCATATTTGGCAATATGATCATCACGATCTTTTCGGAGAGAGTCCCGCGTAGAAATCGCCTCGTCCCTCTCGGCTTACAAGGCTTGTCGGGCAGCTACAGCTGCATCACGTTCAGCAAGGAGCCCGTCACCAGCAGCAGTCACGGCAACGATGTCAGCCAGATGTTTCTTTTCAAGGGCAGCCATCTCGGAGTGAAGGCCTTCGATAGTTCGAGTCAAGTTGGTTTCCACCCCCTGCAGTCGGGCCGTTTATTCCTTGGCTGCGGCAAGCGCTGGCCCTTGCTGATTGAGTTCTGCAGTCAGTTCAGCGATACGATTCTGAAGGTCATCTACCATGGGAACAGAAACTAGAGGAGGACACGAAGATGCTAGTAAAAGAGAAATTGTTAGTCAGAGAGAAGATAGAAATAATGCAGAAATTACCTTTCAGCCTATTGATCTCGGCCTATTGATTGTTCACCTCGAGCTGGGCTTGGGCGAGAGTTCGGAGGCTGGTGGTATAAGCTTCGAGGAGTTTTTCGAAGACCTCACATTTTTCTTCCATAACAGACTGAGAAGAACAGCAAGATGAAATTAAGAGATACAACAGCTAAAAGAAGATCCGAACCGATTGCTAACAATCGGCCCGAATCTCGGGGACTACACCCAGTGGGTGC
Organism: Bromus sterilis; assembly: GCA_950022295.1. Taxonomy (NCBI): domain Eukaryota; kingdom Viridiplantae; phylum Streptophyta; class Magnoliopsida; order Poales; family Poaceae; genus Bromus; species Bromus sterilis. The sequence goes on along the minus strand of OX465596.1, from coordinate 146,522,486 downwards.
GCTTGCGCGCCCCCACCGGAAGAAAGTATCCCGATTGAAGGAAGGCAGGAGAGAAAGCAGAATGCATAAAAGATCCTAACCGATTGCTAAACAATCGGCCCGAATCTCGGGGACTACACCCAGTGGGTGCGCTTGCGCGCACCCACCGGAAGAAAGTCTCCCGATTGGAGGAGGGCAGGAGAGAAAGCAGAATGCATAAAAGATCCGAACCGATTGCTAAACAATCGGCCCGAATCTCGGGGACTACACCCAGTGGGTGCGCTTGCGCGCACCTACCGGAAGAAAGTCTCCCGATTGAAGGAAAGTCATAAAGGAAAGTTGAAGAACTTACCGTGTGATTGCGGTCGAGCTGTTGGAGGTCCCGAGAAATAGCGGTGGCAAAGTCGTTCACTCGACTGTACGCCGTTGTCAAAGGATCCTGAGAGCGGTGCGGAGCGTCGTGCTCGATGCCGATATGGCGGGTGCGAGAATACTCGGCCCGGAATTGCTCCACCGAGCGCATAAAAATTTCCGAGGCAGAGGAAGTCGGATGGCAGAGAACGATGGCGCCGACGTCGCCAGAGAATCGGAGGCATTCGGTTGTGGTCGTGGCGCAATCGGGCGAGATGAGGTCAAGGTAGTTGCCATAATCGGCGGAGTGGTTGTCATGATAGAAGAGGTCGAGGTAGTTGCCACGATCGGCGGGGTGGTGGTAATGACAGGCGAGGTGGTCATCATGATCAATGATGTGGTTGCTGCAGTTGGTGGATTGGTTGCTATGATTGGTGAAGTGGTCGTCAGGACGGGCAATGTGGTAGAAATGATGGGGGCAGAGACTGGGTCGGAGCGTGGTGGCGGAGATGGAGCAATCGGACCGGTCGATCGCGTTCCTTCGCCACCAGTAACTCCCCGGTCGGAAGTTTCCTTGAAGGTCTTGGAGGCAGTGGCGGAAGTAGTGGTCGTCTTGGCTGCCGTGAGGCGGGCTTTCTTGGCGGCGCGCTCGGCGTCCTTGGAGGATCGATGTGGAGCGGGAGGCCGTTTTTGAGTCGTAGCAGCAGACACAACAGGGGAGATGACTGCGCCGACATGTGCAGGAATATCGACGTCGATATCATCAAGGCCAATCGGCTCCCTGAAATAAGAAAAAGAGGAAAATCAGTACAAGGGAAAATGATGAAGTTCAAGGCGTGAAGACAAGGGCATACCCGACTGTTCTCGGTGCTCCCGTGGGCATCCGACATCTCAGGGGGGCGACGTTCAGAGGCGCCTGGCCAATCGGCACCCGAGTGGCCGTGGCTTGGGTTTGTTTGCTCTTGGCGGCAGTCGGTGTCGCTTTTGCGGCCTTGCTGGAGGCAGCACCAGAAGATGAGCTGGTCGCCGAGGCGCGTCTAGTCGGCACCTTCGGTGGCGTGGCGCGAGGAGTTGCATCAGAATTATCGACCTTTGAGACACTATCGTCATCGCTCCATTCGGCCAAAAATTGCTCAAGGGAAGGGTTAGGCGTACCCCCTTGAGCCGCAGGTCGGGCGTCGGTTTCCTTGGGCTCGGCGACCTCGACGTCGGCATTATCAGCAAGATCCTCGAAGTCGGAGGATTCCCCGGAGGATTCGCCATCATCAGCATCATCATCGTCGGATTCAGAAGGAGCCTCGCCGCTGTACTCAAAGTCTGCGGGGTCATCTTCCTCGTGGTCGGGAGCGTACATGCCAGCCGCTTGGCCATCTTCCATCACATTGGATTGAAGGAAATTCTAAGCAAAAGAAGAAAATTGTCAGAGAAATCAGGTACGAGGCAAAAGCAATCGGAAAAGGGGTAAATCGGGACATACCACGGATGGCTTTTGTCGGCGGTGTAGGTACTCGAGGCCGAAGCGGAAGGGATCGGGCAAGGCGCTGGATGTGATAGCCTTCACCCTGGAGCAAAGGTCCTCGATCCTCACCCGCCACGTGCAAAGACGAGTGGGATCTCGGGGCCCCGACATGTCGCACATGCGGTGCACTCGGCGCTGCAGAGGAAGCACTCGGGCTTGAAGCCAAGCGGCAACAAGATCGGTGGATAGGAGTTCTTCTTGCTCCAGCTGAGCAACTCGGCCAACTTGAGCGTCCACGTCGAGATCTCGGACGCCGTATTTCAATGACCATTGATGTTTTTCAGTCGGCCGGGCGAGGGAGAACTCCGGCAGATTCAGGAGGTCGGGGCCTTGGTCCGACGACTTGACGTAAAAGAAAGTGGTCTGCCAGTTCTTGCAGGACTGGACGATCTCGGGACTCTTGTACCTCGGTTTGCCGGCTGCGACAAGGCAGCTGCCGCAGTCGGTCATATCAGTCGGATAGGTGGGCTCTCCACCTTCCATAGCAGACGGCACCACCGCTCCTGTCCGAGCATTGTGAGCTCGGAGATTGAAGAATCGTTTCCAAAGAGCCACACTCGGACAGAAGCCGAGATATCCTTCACACAGTGTGACGAAGCCGGAGAGGATCATGATGAAGTTCGCAGCAAGGTGATGTGGTTGCATTCGGTGGAAGTCGAGGAAGCTACGGAAGAATGTGCTGGCAGGGAGTACGAATCCACGCTCAAAGTGAGCGAGGAAGACGACCCTCTCTCCAGCGCGTGCGGTGGGCACGATCTCAACGCCGGGGATGCGCCACTGGACCTCAGCTGGCATCTTGCGGGCGCGAACCAGAGCCTGGATATCGCCCGCGGTGACTTTGGCCCCTTTCTAGCACCCGCGGCTGGCTTGAGAAGTGTCCCGCCGGGGAGCCATGGAGCTTGCGGGCGGCGCGAGAAGAGGGACGAGGCGCTAGAGGAGAGAGAGTACCGCGTCGGCGGAGCGGCACGCTAGCGCACGACCGGAGACGATCCCGTGCGCGGAGGCGAAGAGACGAGCGCAATGGAGAGCTTCAACGGGAGCGGCAATGGCGCGCGCGAGCAGCAGGAGATGGAGGAGGAAGACGACTTGTGGGAGAAGGAAGGGGCATAGGCCCTCCTCTATGGCTTATAAGGGCGGCGGGGGAGGGGAGTGGGATTCGGTTGCGGCCGTGTGGCCCGGTGTGGCCTAGCACACAGGAAGACCAACCAGCAGGCCGGCGCAAGAGATCCCAGCGTGGGAGGCGAGAAGTGCGACGTGGGGGTCGAGGCCTGCAGTTATGTCATGTCGCACGTGCGTCGTGGGCCACGATCCATTGATTCCATCCCGGGGAAATCGGAAGTAACCGTTGGAGAGAAATCGGCGAGGGATCAAAGAATATGCAAAACAGATCGGACGGAATCTTGGCTAGCCGAGTGTGAGCTCCGAGTCGGCCGACGAACTCGGAATGACGCACTTGATGAGGCCACGGCATTCGGAAGATATTGAAAAAAGATTGAAAACTGCAAAGGCCCCGCGGTCAAATGACCATGGGACCTTTACAGCTTTAGGGGCTACTGTCGGGGGATTGGTACCCGGGTAGGCTCGCCCAAGCGGAAGCAACCTTTCAAGACAAGGATGGACCAATTGGGCTGCAGCTGGTCCGAGCTGGGCAGGCGTACGACCAATTGCTCCAAGGCAATCAGCCATACCGAATGCCAGCAGTCGGCCCAGGCGCAACCGGTCCACCCTTTTCATCGCCAAGACAATTATCCGATTGGCCCGCAGCTGGGCCGAGGTGGGTATTAGCATAGCCGATTGCCCAGAGCAATCGACCTTGCCCGGAACCACCAGTCGGCCCAGGCGCAATCGGTATAGTCTACCACCTCTGGAGAAGTTGACCCCGAGAGCAGTCGGAGATCCAAATACGGGGTCATAAATGTGCAATCCCGAGAGATCGGGGTGGCAGAGAAGCCAAGTCACATCGAAGATCTGGCAGAGATACGGTGTCGACCTCTCCGCCGATTCCGCGGACAGGACGACAAGACTGCACCTCCTAGGGCCACTGTTCATCATCATGACCTACAAGTCTACAGCATGGGTCGCCGCTCGTAGGGTCCGGATCATCCAGAGAAGAGCAGTCGGTGGGACCCAGCCGATCGGAGGATTACGGCTGGGCCCAATCGGCAGTGAAGTTACCGATTTACCCCGGGCTCATGCTATAAGAGCCCGGGGTACCCCTCCTGCGTGGGGGACGAGCCACTCATTTAGCACCAAAACTCCCATCCTCCTCAGTTCATTCACTGCTAGTAGTTACTTCTCAGGGAAGCAGGAGAGTGACTTACCCACGGCGGCGCTCACCTTCCCCTGAGAAGATAGAGAAGCAGTTATTGTAGTCCAGTTCATTGATATAGAAGAGACAAGCAAAAGTAGGGGTGTTATCTCTCCGGAGAGCCCCGAACCTGGGTACATCGTGGTGTCCTTCACCGTGTTTGTGCCCAACCCGATTCCGGCACCATCGACACCTTCTTCCTCGTGTCTTCCCCTCACTTTAGCCATCCCCATGGCATCTGCCGTCACATATCGACGACAGCTACACACATGAAACAATTAGTTACCACCGAGTTCTCATCACCCTTCAAGTGGGTGTCGGCGAGGATAATCTCCACAACTCAAGTTCAATGAACATGCCTATATGGGATGGTTTCCACATTCATAACCCGGCCGGTTTACCGAAGTGGTCCCAGAAGATGTGTGTGTGGTGCATAAGCCGGTCTCGGTTGAGCCGTTCTCTCACTTAGTAGCCAGGCCACAGACCTACCAGAACTCTGAACTACTGCGACTTATTGAACTGAGAAGGGGTGAGTTAGTAGGTTGAGTGGGGATCCGTTTGCCCAACATGTGGTAGTACTCTTTGTCTTGGATCACCACACAAGAACTCGGGCTTAAGGCGATGTTCAATGAGACAACCCACTGTGTACTCCTACACAACCTCTCATCGTTCACCTTGTTTAGGTCAAGTTCACCAACACTTTTCCACCATTATCATCATGATCACTACCATCCCGACTCACATAACATTAACAACATTGTATCAGTCTAAGCATGCAATAAGCACTAACAATTTCAGGGGCCACATGATCTCAATCAACTCCTACATCTGCTAGGATTGTGGTTTGCTTACTACTGTGACAAAATGATAGGTCATGCAAAGGAATGGGTTCAACTATGCGGTAGAAACGCATCATGGTAAACATCATAAACAATGCATAAGAGAGAATGAGAGGGAAATGGGTTTATCGACATGATCAATTGGGCCTGCTTGCCTTGCTGACGAGGGTTGTACTGGGTGTCTTCAACTGCCGGGGTGATCTCGGGTTCCGGCTCCACCTCTATTCGATAGAAATCAAAGCAAACAAAAGCAATCAAAATAATGTACAATGCTCAAGGACATAATCAAGTGGTATAATGTGATGTACATGGTGCTAATGTGTTAGCAATTCCGTTTAAAAGAAGTGCATTGCAAAGGGTTTGGCAAAATCACTCCAAATTTGAGTTAAAAAAGGATCCATATGAACATATGCCAATGTTCACCCATTTTAAAATGGTCAAACTTGAAAAAAGTGCATATTCAGAATCCTCGCATTTTTCTGATAATTTTTCATATATTATATGTCCAATTAGGAGTTAGGATTAAATAGTTATTGATTTTCAAAGTTGAAAGCATTTTCTGATTTATTATGAAAATAGAAAAAGGATTATTATATCACTGTTGCGTCATGCTGGCGTCAGGGGATTTGACCTTGGTCAAACTGACATGGGGGCCCCACTGTTCAGTGACTGTTGATTAATCCGGTTTGATTTAATTAACAGATAGGATTAGTGGACTTGGGCCCACTTGTTAGTGACTTCTGGGGGGGGGGTTAGTGCTTAGCCTCGCCGTCCACGCGGGCTCACCGGCGGCAGGTCGCCGGCGACGACCCGACACAACGGCGATCACGGGGACGGCGTTTCCGATGACCACTCGATGCGCTGAGACCAAGAAACGAACGCCCATGCACGCGCGCATCCGTTGGAGCACAATAGGGCCATGGGGGGGGGGTCACCGGAGTGTTGCCGGCGACGAGCCCTAGCGGCGGCCGTGTCTCGGGATCGACGAAGATGGTGCTGCAGGGCTCGAGCTTGGCCATGCGCTAGCTGGACGGCTCCTGAAGACGTCAGCTATGCGATGGACAGCTCACCTTGGATGGAGAGCCAAGGGAGCAACCCCACCGTCGACCATGGCGGCGACGGAGCTCGGCTCCCATGGCGGCGGAAGACAAAGGGCGAGTGGGGTCTCACTGGGTTGGGGGAAATGGTGAGAACCTCACCACGAACGCGGAGGACAAGGTAGTGAGGTGAACGGTGGCGTGACGGCGACAGAATTGACGGCGGGATCTTGCCGCTCCGGCAACGGTGAAGTGACGATTCCGGTGGATATAGGGTGTCCGGGCTCGCCATCTTCAGCAGCACGACAAAGAGGACGTCGACGAGCAGGGGGGCACGGTGGCTTGAGCTCGGGATGGCTGGGTGCATGCGTGCGCACGGCGGCGCTCTCCGGTGCGCTCGCGTGGCGACGAAAATCAGCGACGGAGGAGGCGAGAGTGATCCAGTGTTAGGCCCGATATGCAGTACTGTTCCAGATCTAGATGTTTCCATCCAGACCCGGGGACGAAGCACATATCGGTCCCACCGCGACGTATGACATAGCCATATGCCCCGGATTTCCAACATGATATCACAACATTACAGATACAAGGATACAACATCATACAATCGACATACTACTGCCTTAATACAATACAACAGCGGAAGATACATGTCTGAGTACAGACTACAATCAAATGCCTAGTGGCAAAAGAAAATCATCGATCCCCATAACCACACGCGTCCAGGCCCTCCGCCGGGATCCGCCTAATTAGTCGTCGTCGAGTCTCCACGTGAAACGTCGATCACCGTACCTGTTGTCGATCAAGAACCCTGAAAAGAGTTTGGGGGTAGTATCATGAGTACAGAGGTACTCATCATCCAACTGTAGTGGTCATCTGACCCAGCAAAGACTTCATCACTCGTCATTCTAGGACAACTAGTAGTTTACGGTAAGGATGGGGTAAGTGGTGAGGTTGCTTCCGCACTAGCATTTATGAAGTGGCTAACGATCTTAGAGAGTAGGATAAGAAGCCAAGCATTCGATGAGGAATCGCCTCCAACAAGTCTGCTATCCACCTACATACGCAAACATAACACCTAACCTATCCTTGTCCTCCTCTTCGCATCCCGATGAAGAAGAAGCAGTCAAGGCACACACACATTGATCAAGTTATATTAAGATTATCTCAGTTGTTGTTGTTGTCTATGAACAAGGAGTAGGTCTCAAGTCGTCCATAACCGTGGACACGGCTTCTCGAAAATATTTAACCCTGCAGGGGTGTACCAACTACCCATTACAAGGCTCCGCACGCACGCCCATCTCTCTCAGTTGCTACCCATCACAGGCAACCATTTTATGATTTAGTTCCGAGAGATCCGAAACGACAGGTCCCTCTAACTAACAACGAACAAATCCGGGTGGCCCCCGGGGAGTCGACACCCAATCCAAAAGCCGGCCACGGTCTTGGATCGGACTCTTCCGTATGGCTAAGGTCAGGGTTAGCCTCACCTATATAACAGGGGACTTCCCTAGCTCACAAGTGTGGACCAACAATGGAACTATGTCTCTGCTGGCCTAAGTTGTTTTAAAACCACTGGCTACAGACCAGTTATGCATGCGGTTTCAAATGGTAAATTAGCTTGGGCCACCTCTATAAATGTTTGAAGCTAGGTAGGTAAGAAAAGGGGACCCCATAGTATCCCACACGCGGTTAGGCACGCTCAGTCTTAAAACCAATACCCGGAACTCGGGTCCTAGGTGACTCGAATGGAACAAAGCGTCGGGGCGGGATAGCCTAGACCTTCCATCCTTCGTCGAATATAGTCAACATTATAATAATCATATCATCAATAAAAATAATAATGTGATATCCCAAACCAGAAGTAACAGGGTAACATCGTAGCATCCTAAGCATGCATACTAAGCAGGGGCTGAGCAACGAGCAATAGTAACATAACAGTACATGGTTTGCTGGGAGGGGACATGGCTGTATCGGTTTGAAAGAGGCTGTAAACATGTGGTAGGATCAAACATCGAACCTAACCTAGACTAGCATGCAAAGCGCTGGTTGAAATAGAATGGATCATAAGTAATGTATAGTCCTTGCCTGTTGATAAGTCGGATTCCGAAGGTGTAGTCGATCGCACGCTCGCATCGTCTCCGAGAGGTATACGCGGAAGCACACAAGACGGTAAACACTAGAAATCAATCAACGAGCAAGCATCTATTACTACGAAGCAAACACGAGCAAGCATCAACAAGAAGGCAACACGAGACATCGCACCTACCGTCGAGAGCGGTTACTAACAGGTTAACTGGAGTACTCGTCACACACGACTATACCGCACATTTAAAGAGGTTCAAGTTGTTTAGCTAAAAGTGATCAACCAACGGTTATTAACATGGCAAGGCACCCAAGCATGGCATGTCACGCAAACATGACAAAAGGTTAAGCACAAAGTAAACTACCTATACTTGTCAAGTTAAGCGAGGCAACACCCTAAACATGGCATAACACTAAGTTGCTCACGATGATTAAAGGATTTGGTACTGTTTTGTCCTAAACCATATTTTTGGTTGGTTAACAACAGCAAACAATAGCATAAACACAAAGTACACGAAAAACTAATCAAGTTACATATAAAGAACACCCCAAACGGAGTTACGGTTAAAAATATATAAGCAAAACAAGTTACGGGCACAATCTGCCAACATCACGAAGCACACTTTAGACCATTGCATAAACATGGTAATGAGTGCAAACATGCTCACAAATGACATTCAATTAAAGTAGACATGACAAGGAAGGCATGGCAAAAAGAATCATGTAAATAAGCATTATGGATCAGAAGATATTAAGCAAACAACATGGCATAAACTATTATTTTTATGCTGTATAAATAGGGGTATAACTATATGCAAAAGTGCAGAAACATGACATAGCAATACATGGGCATGAACTAGACATGATGCTTAACAATATGCAATTCGAATCACTCAATTCTGATAAACGGTCGCGACACACTCGTCGACCGAAGTTGCTACAAAATATAAACAGCAGCACACTAACAGCAGGGTTGCTAAATTGGAGCAAGATGCAATCATGATGCAGCAAGCAATTATGGCATGTGAATGCATGAAACTGAAGTAGGAACAATTCTTAACGCAAGGCAAAAGGAAGCACTCATTTCCGACGAACGGTTGCGAAGCAATCGTCGCCCGAAGTTGCAATAAAATAACAGTTCATCAACAACAACACAGCTAACGATCTGGTACCCACTTCGACGCAGAAATAAATTATCTAGACGGCCTCAAACGGAAAAACTTTCAACATACGAACGCTAGAGCACGCAAAACTAAGCAATTCATCTTTTGGGCGCAACACGATCCGAGCTACAGTTTACTCGTAAACATCAACACAAAATAGCATCAGCAACAGTTTTATTCCCAGACTTAACAGAAATCTGGAAAAAGGAAAAAATACGTGGAGGAAAGAAAAAAAAAGAGGACGCAGTGGGCTGCTCACCATGGGCCAAGGCCCACGAGGCCGGCTAGCGGATCTGGCCTGGCTGCTGGGGGCGAGCTAGGCCCAGCTGGCGGTCAACGCGAGCGGCCGCTCGCTCGATCCCGGCCGGGTCGTACGACAGCCGCGGCGACAGGGTCGGGCTCTCCGGCCGGCGGCGCTCCGGCCAGCCATCGGCAGGGAGCAGGCGGCGGTCCACGCAAGGCGGCGGTCCAAGGGCCGCGCGGTTCCAGGGGACGGCGCGACGTGGTTCCAGGGGAGGCGGCTCGAGCTCCTCGGGTCATCCATGGCGGCTTGCCGGCGGCGGCTCGGCTGCAAGAGAGGATGAGGAGGGGGTTAGGAGGAGGAGAGGGAAGGGAGAGGAGTGGAGCTGGCGCGGGGGCGGCCCGGCTGGCCGGCGTGGCTGCCGGAATTGGAGGCGGCGGCGCGCGGTGCCTCCACGGGAGGGGAGAGGAGGTGAGGCGAGAGATGGAGGCTGGGGGCATCTGGGCCGTCGGATCGCCAGATCTGACGGTCCAGATCGCTTGGGGGCTAGGTTTGCTAGAAAATTGGCAAAATTGCAAAATTGGGGGCATTGTGAGGGGGTGGCTGCAAGTTTGGTCTAGGGAAACCCTAGAAAGGGGTGGGAGTGTGGTGGTGTTTATATAGCCCTGGTGGCTGGCAGTTTGCAAAAACATCCCCGGTTTTTCTCTCGCGCGCGCGGTGCTTACGTTTCTGACCGCCGGGGGTCCGCAGGACCTCTGATTCGGGTAAAACTTCGAACTGCGCGATCAGCGCGTCGAGCCGGTGGCGTTCACCTCGCGCTGGAACCGTTCCGAGAACACTTTCCGGCGCGCTATAAAAATACTCCGTTTAGTTATTAAACGGGGTTTTTCGTTCCGTTGGCTGCGGCTGGTCTCGTGCGGTTTTCGCGACTGTGTTCGGGTGAAACCCGGTGTCGCAAAGGTCGAGTGTCAGGGTGGAAAGGGTCGGTCTCCGTCCTGTACGAGATAATAGGGGGTAAAAATAATCGCCGATCGATAAATCGGGGATCAAACAATTCACACCGAAAACAAATTTTTAATTTTGTGAAATCTGGGCTGTTACATCCGGGAGGGGGAAAAGTGAGAGGGGGTCTTCCAGGCGTCGTCGTGTCAAGGCTAGAGGGCTCGGGGGCGTCCACGACGAGCAGAAGGTGGCAAGGCGGCGTCAGCGGCCATGACATGCTCGACAGCGAGGTGCTTGGATCCGAGGGGAAGAAGACGACAAAACTGAGCTGTTGGGCTGGGCTGGCCTGGGGTGAGTTGGGCCAGATCTAGGTGTTGATTACTACCGTGTGATGAATGCTATTGAGTTTTGTTGGAGAAATATCATTGTGTCCAGATTGTTTATCATCTATTTATCCCCTATGATCATGATCTCTTTTATGTCTTGTGAGTTGTTACTTTAGTTCTTGAGGACATGGGAGAAGTCTAGTTTCTAGTAGTCATATGATGTTGAAGTAATATGTGTTGTTTGATACTTAAGTTGTGTTGTCATTTTCCTAGGGGTGTTGTGTGAGTCGAACACTCAACACTTCGCCTTATTAAGGACCTATGGGAGTACATTGTGTATAAAGAATGCTTACGGAGGGTTTACGGAGTGACAGAAACCTAAACCCCAGTTCGCACGCTTTGGCACAAGGGAACAATGGATCATCGATCGTATTGCTACGGTTAGGCTTTTGCCTTAATTACTATCTTGTATTTGCGGATGCTTGCAAGGTGTTTAATCATAAGAGGGCACTTATCTTAGTCTAGAGGGTGTACTAGCATAGATCCACCCACTCAAAACTTATCAACACAACACATAGTCCAGATACGGAATATGGCGAAAGCACATGACTATTTCTCCCGTGTGTCCTCAAGAACGCTTTAGCCTCTATAAGTTCAGTTGCTAGGCCTCTCCTTTGCTCGAAAGCATTGGGGCACTTGTTACTCCACAATGCCTTTTACTTTGTTCTCTTTTACCTTTTTGTTGCTTATATCGAAAACCACTAAAAATTTATCTTTCAGTTCCTGCAGCTATTTCTTTACCAAAGTCACTTACCAATACCTTCTGCTCCTCGTTGGGTTCGACACTCTTATTTATCGAAAATGCTAAAAACGATCCCCTACAGTTCAGGGTCATCAGCGCTGCTGGGCCAAGGTGGTGCATGCAGGGCCACGTGACCGAGGAGGCCCAACCGGCGGCGACGACGGATCGGGCTCCTCCCGATCCTGCGGCGGAGGGCGGCGGCCGGCCTACTCAATCAGGTGAGGGGCGCTGGAGGGAAGGATGCAAAAATGTCTTAGGGGAAACCTTGAAATGGGTGGGAGAGAGTGGTGGTCTATTTATAAGCTGTCCTGGCTGTCAGGTTTATGCAAACACCCCTGGTTTCTCTCTCTCTCTCTCTCTCTCTCTCCCTCTCTCGTCCGATGTTTAGGCTTCTGACCGACGGGAGTCCATACGACCTCCGATTCGGACGAAACCTGCAACCATGCGCTCAGTGCGGTGAGTCGGTCACTTCTACGTCGCTTTGATACCGTTTCAAGAACATTTTGTCGGGACCCGGGGTTAGCGTATGCAAGCCTCGCTACAACACAATCATATGGAGAGCCGAGAACCGTACCCACTTGTCTAAGCAGACAAGGCCAAGCACAGAACGTTCTCGGAAAGCATCGAACGTGAGGGGCATCCCATCCAGGCCGGATGATCAACTGAAATGGGTCCTCATCGTCCGCACACAAGTCTAAATGATATGGGTGGTGAACTCCCATACTCATAGACAAGTCGCCTCAACCATACTATCGATTGTATTATAACCCTTACATAGACTTACTCCAGCCCGATCACTTAGTCGGGGTCTAGGGCGGGCTCGATCATACATCAAAGTGTGCACGAGACAGGGTCTCGAATAATCGCATCGCGATGCCCCAAGCTGCGCACATCTAAGGGCCACTTGGTGTATAAAAGACGGCCAGCCAGATCACAACTAAGGTCTCGAAAACCCATACTAAGACATGCATGTTATAAACATACACGCAGCACACATGCCTTGTATGAACAGCAGGTATCATTGCAATTCTCTACAAAGTACACATCTTTATTAATAACTCTTACACAGTGCACACAGAGATCACAAGCATGTGATCCAACATTACAACAGACAAGCGGAAGCAAAGTAGGTCTGAGTACAGACAAGTTTAACAAATGGCTTAGAGAAGCCTTATAAAAAAAAACAAGCCCTCCACGAGGGAACCAGTCGTCTGACTGGGACTACACTAGCTTGGTCTTGGTCTGAGTCTTCAATCTTCGAGCTTCGGGTAGAAACCACCATCGGGTTCGGTGGGTTCATCTAAAACATAGATTAAGCAAACGTGAGTACAAAATCGTACTCAAGAAGACTTACATAGGAGCTATACTACTCATGCATATGTATCAAGGTAAAGGGAGGTGGGGTTTCACTTGCAGAAGTGCCAGCTTTGACTTGGCTAGTCCTGAACTACGAGTACCAGACTTGAGGTAAGAAGCGTGCACGAGTCCACTACATCTCTTCAACCAATTACACCACTATGGTTACTTCCTCGACTTCCCCACGAGAAGCACACCATAGCACTCACGCTTATCTTGGTGTATTTTAGAAGTATCCAGTTCAAGTTGTCTATTAATCGAGCACAGCTCTCCAAGCAGTCCTTAACCGCGGACGCGGCTATTCGAATAGTTTTGGTAACCCTGCAGGGGTGTACCGCTACATGTCACCGTTCAAAAGATGACAGCGAGGATGCCACCACAACACTTCGCCCACAGCTCCGTTCTAGTCCAGAGAGTCGCCTATCTGAGGGGGATCCGTATGGAAGTCCGGCCGAGGTTCCAGTACAGCCTCAAACGATGTGTGCAGGGTCCCAAGCCGGTCTTGAAAAGCCGTTCATCCACTTCGCAGACCGTGCCACAGCCCTACTAGAACTCTGAACTACTGCGACTCTTGGGGTTCGAACGGGGTGAGGTACTAGGATGAGAGGGGTCAGTGAGCCCAATGTGTGGTTGTACTCTTCTTCTTGGATCACCACACAAGAACTCGGACTTAAGGCGGTGTTCAACGAGACAACCCACTGTGTACTCCTACACAGCCTCTCATCGTTCACCTTGTATTAGGGTAGATTCACCAACACGTTTCACTTTCGTCAACACCATGTTTATCATCATCCCGACTCACATCATAAGCAACCTCATTGTACCACTAAGCATGCAATAAGCAGTAACAGTTGCAGAGGCCACATGATATCAACCAACTCCTACATTTTCTAGGGTTGTGGTTTGCTTACTACTGTGACAAGATGATAGGTCATGCAAAGGATATGGGTTCAACTATGCGATAGAAACTTTATCATGGTGATCATCCTAAACAATGCATGAGCGAGACATGAGAGGGAAGCGGGATTTTTTCGACATGATCAATGGGGGTTTGCTTGCCTAGCTGACGAGGTTTCGATAACGGTGTCTTCAACGAAGGGGGTGGCCTCCTGCTTCGGTTCCACCTCTACTCGACAAACAACAAGCAAAGTAGCAAAGTAAATGCATAATCACATGATGAAAGGTTGGAAATTGATGTAAATGCTTTGATGTGTGAAGCAATTCCATTTAAATGGAGTATATTGCAAATTGAAGTGCAAATTCAAACTCCAATTTGAATTCAAACTTAGTCAAGTTATATGTGACATGGTTTGATCAATTTGAATCATCTTCAAAAGTGTATGATATGCCTCTGATGTGTGGTTGAAATGTAGCATAATTCCATGGTCCAAGTTGCAAAAGCATTTGATTTGAATTTGAATTAATTTAAAATAATTCAAATGACATATGCTACTGGTCCCATTTTAAAATCAACTCAAACAAAGTTGAAAGTTGCATATTTGGATAGATAATTTTCTCCTGATCATTTTTCATATATTATTTGTCCAATTTGGAGTTAATATGAATTTTCTATGATTTATTGAAGTGTTGGCCATTTTCTGTAATTTCTGGAATTAATTAAATCGATTTAAAGCTTTACGGCGTCAGCCTGGCGCAGTGCTGACGTCAGGGGGCAGCTGACGGGTGGGGTCAGGCTGTCAGTGAGAGGGGAATTAATCCCTGTTAGATTAAACCAACAAAGAGGGATTAGGGGCTGGGGTCCCACCTGTCATTGGCTTGGGGCCAATTAACCAGGGGGGTTTAGCCCCTAATGACCGTGCCACGTCGGCACAGCCGGCGGTTAGCCGCCGGTGGTCACAGACCACGGCGGTGTCCGCGGGGACGGCGGCGCCGTCGACCAAATCGAGCGGGGAGAGCCGCGTTGGAAACCTGGGGTCTTCGCGCGTCCACTGGAGGTCGTAGCATGAGCGGGGGGTGACGGAGGCGACGGCAGGGACCTCGTCGGCGGCAACCGTGGTATGGCGACGACGAAGATGGCGCTGCAGTGGCCCAACTCGAGCGTGCGCTAGTGCAAAAGAACCACGTGGACCTCAGGAGCACGATGGGCAGGCTGGGATGGAAGAAAATCACGACAGCGAGCTTAACGTCGTCCATGGCGGCGAGCTCGCTCGGCTCCCATGGTGGACGGTGCTATCCCATTCCCGCAAACGAAGGCGTATCCAGAGGGTTTTCGAGCTACAGCTCACCCTGGGCGCGATGGAGAAGACGGCGGAGTCGATGAGGGTTCCACGGCGACGAATTTGGAGAAGTCCGTTGCGGCGGCCGGAGGTGATCTCGCGAAGCAGGCGTCGTACTCGGGGCTCCCTGGCTCGATTCCGTGCGGGAGATGACGAAGACGACAGCGGTGAACACAGAGGACACGGTGGCGCAGCTGGTGAGTGGTCGGGGTCACGCGCGCGCACGGCGGTGCTCTCCGGCTGGGGCACGGGCTGCGCGGAACGGCGAAGCAGAGAGGTGGAGAGCGAGACAGAGGAGGGGGAATGGACGTGCAGCTCGTCCCGCATCGACGTGGAGTGGTTAGGAGGCTCGGGGGGGCAGCTGGAGGCTAGGGGCGCGTCGCGGTGGTGTCGGTGGCTTTCCACCGAGCATCTTAGGGGCGCGGGGAGGTAGAAGACAAGGGAGGAGTCCAGGTGGGCTGGACTGGGCCAAGGGAGTTGGGCCTCGCCCAGGCGCCAGGTAGGTCTTCTCTCTTTTTTTTTTTATTTTTCTTTTCTGTAATTTGTTGGCTAGGCTAAAATAAATAGCTAGGCATTTTTAAAAGTGTTGAAACTTTTTATATGGCCTCATCTTAAGTTAGACTAGCCACTTATAAAGTTTGGCACTTTTTAAAATTCAAAACATTTGAATTTTAAATCAAATAGGGCATTTATTTAATTTCCAAGACATTATTTGAAAATTAGAAAATTCCATGAGCATGGGATTGCTCCCAAACCATTTTTAAAATGATCAGCACCATTTATAGGAATTTTCCAAATTTTCAAATGATTTTTGGAAAAAGATTTTTATCTGGCCATTTGATTTAATTTCTGAGGGCTTTTCTTTTCCCCATTTTTGAATTTTCTTTTGAATTTTTGCATGATGCAAAGTAGCACTTGATCCTAGCACATACCTAACTTGGGGTTGTGACAACTCGCCCCCACTCAAAAGAATCTCGTCCCGAGATTCAGAAGTCTGCGGGAGGAAGGAGGGGTACTCGGCACGGAGACGGTCTTCTCTTTCCCACGTGGCTTCTTTCTCAGAGTGGTGTGACCACTGAACTTTCAGAAACTTGATCTTCTTTCGACGAGTGACACGCTCTGCTGAATCAAGAACACGAACAAGGTACTCTCGATAAGAAAGGTCATCTTGGAGATCAAGCGTTTCATGGTCGACTTCGCGGATGGGGTCCTTGAAGCAACGCCTGAGTTGTGACACATGGAATACATCATGTACTCGGAAAAGATGCGGGGGTAGTTCAAGTTGGTAGGCAACTTCTCCACGTTTAGCAATAATGTGGAAGGGTCCGATGTAACGTGGGGCCAACTTGCCTTTGATACCGAATCGTTGGGTACCCTTCAGAGGAGTAACCCGGAGGTAAGCCTTCTCATCCAGATTGTAGCTTTCCTTTCTATGATGACGATCATAGTAGATTTTCTGACGAGACTGTGCGGCTTTCAAACGATCACGAACAATGCGAACTTGCTCTTCTGCTTCCTTGATCATATCCGGTCCAAAGAATTGTCTTTCATCGGTTTCTGACCAGTTTAAAGGTGTTCGATATCGTCGTCCATATAGGAGTTCAAAAGGAGCCATGTTCAGACTAGATTGAAAACTATTGTTATAAGCAAACTTGGCAAATGGAAGAGACTTCTCCCAATTCTTTCCAAATGAGATAACACAAGCTCTGAGCATGTCTTCAAGAATTTGGTTAACCCTTTCAACTTGACCGCTAGATTGAGGGTGGAAAGCTGTACTAAAGGAGAGATAAGTTCCCCAAAATCTAGAGGTGAAAAGGCTACCACGATCAGAATTGATTTCCAAAGGAACACCGTGAAGAGACACAATTCTAGAGACGTACAAGTCCGCTAACTGGCTAGCAGTTATAGACTCGCGAACTGGAAGGAAGTGAGAAACTTTGGAAAGTCCATCTATGACAACGAAAATGGCATCGTTTCCTTTCTGGGTTTTTGGAAAGCTGGTGATGAAGTCCATACCGACTTTGTCCCACTTCCAGTCGGGAATAGGAAAAGGTTGAAGTGTACCAGCATGTCTTTGGTGTTCTGCCTTAATGCGACGACAAACATCACATTCGGCAACAAATTGAGCAATGTCTCTCTTCATCCTAGTCCACCAAAATCTCTGGCGTAGATCTCAGTACATTTTTGTGCTACCGGGATGAATCGAGAGGGGTGTGTCATGGGCTTCTTTGAGGATGAGTTGCCTTAGTTCCCTATTCTTAGGTACTACCAAACGATTTACAAAGAATACCGTTCCTTTACTATCTGTGGAGAAACATTTAGCAACTCCGCTAGCAATGTTCTCCTTGATCCGGCGAACACCTCGTGCACGCCTTTGGGCAACTATAATTTGATCCTCAAGGTTTGGTTTCGCCACCAAGTTGAAAAGAGATCCACGAGGAACAATCTCGAGATTAAGCTTTCGAAATTCCTCATGAAGAAGTGGTTGATACTGTTGTAACATGAGGTTGTTACAATACGACTTACGACTTAGTGCATCAGCCATGACATTGGCTTTGCCTAGGGTGTAAGAAATTACTACGTCGTAATCTTTTATCAACTCAATCCAGCGTCTTTGCCTGAGATTAAGATCTGGCTGGGTGAAAATGTATTTGAGGCTTTGGTGGTCGGAATAGATCTCACAACGATTACCAAGGAGGTAATGTCGCCAAGTTGTTAGGGCATGAACTACGGCAGCGAGTTCAAGATCGTGGGTAGGATAGTTCTCTTCATGTGGCCGCAACTGGCGTGAAGCATAAGCTACCACATGTCGATCTTGCAGAAGTACGCATCCTAACCCTTGCCGTGATGCGTCACAAAAGATCTCGAAATCCTTTTTGGTGTCTGGAGGTGCAAGTACGGGTGCAGAAGTCAATCTTCTTTTTAGCTCTTGAAAGCTTTCCTCGCACTTGGGAGTCCATAGGAATTTCTTATCTTTCTTTAGGAGTTCAGTTAGAGGCTTTGCAACTTTAGAAAATTTCTCGACGAAGCGGCGGCAATGGCTGGCTAGGCCAAGAAAACGCCTAACTTGCTTAACTGATTCAGGAGGAGTCCAGTCAAGGACGACCTAAACTCTCTCGGGATTCACAGCAATGCCTTTTGCAGAAATCACGTGGCCTAAGTAGGTCACTTCTGGTAGCCAAAATTCACACTTGGAGAATTTAGCATACAGGCGATGCTCTCTAAGTTTCATCAATACCAGCCTTAGGTGTTCGGCATGTTCTTCTTCGTTCTTCGAGTATATAAGGATGTCATCGAGGTAAACCACGACGAACTGGTCCAAATACTCCATGAAGATCGAGTTCATCATGCGTGAGAAAGTGGCGGGGGCATTGGTTAAACCAAAGGACATGACGGTATACTCGTAAAGACCATAACGAGTAGTAAAAGCCGTTTTGGGAATGTCCTTGTTTCGGATCTTGATTTGATGATAACCTAATCTCAAATCCATCTTGGAGAAGACAGAGGATCCTGCAAGTTGATCATAAAGATCATTGATCCTGGGCAGTGGGTACTTGTTCTTTATCGTCGCTAGATTTAGCGGGCGATAGTCTACGCACATCCTTTCTGTTCCATCTTTCTTCGTTACGAACAGAACGGGGCAACCCCATGGCGATGAGCTAGGGCGGATGAAGCCTTTTGCCAACGAAGCTTCAAGTTGGATTTTAAGCTCAGCTAACTCACGTGGGGCCATTCTATATGGGCGTCTGGAAATTGGGGCTGTGCCTGGTATAAGGTCCACTATGAACTCTACACATCTGTCGGGTGGCATGCCCGGCAGCTCTTCAGGAAAGACATCCGGGAAGTCACGAATCACCGGAATATCTTCAAGGTCAGGAAGGGGAAGCACATTCAAAGATTGTACTTGGTTTCTTGTTCTGGGTGAGGTGTAATCTATTGTCTGGCCTGAAGGGTGGGTAAGTCTAACTGACTTGGCATTACAATCAAGAAAAGCATGTTGCCTTGATAACCAATCCATGCCAAGGATGACATCAATGTCCGAAGACTTGAGGGCTATGAGTTAAGCAAGGAATACTAAACCCTCAATTGCAATTTGATTACCATGGCTTACTCTATTAGTTTGCCATTTGGAACCAGGAGTTTGAATGATCATAGGGGTGAACATTTCTTCAAAGGATACATCATGCCGAAGTGCATAACTCTCCGACATGAATGAGTGAGATGCTCCTGGGTCGAAAAGAACAGAAGTGGGAACAAAATTTACTGGGAGCGTACCAAGAATGACGTCAGAAGTATCATCAGTTTCCTCAACTGAGATTTGCTTCACACGTCCAAGATTTTCTGAGGTGGATGGCTTAGCGGTGGTAACCTTCGGAGGTGGTTTGGCACGAACAGTGGGTTTTCCTTTGGCATGGGGTGGAGCATTTTGGTTGACGGGGAACTCACGAGAATAGTGACCAGGCTGGCCACATCTAAAGCAGGCTCCAAAGATAGTGCGGGGAGCTGGGTTATTTGGTGGAGCTGGTGGACGAGGCGGCACAAGTGATAGCCTCGGTGGGTTGTCTTGGTGGATCAAACTGTTAGGAATCCAGATCATACGCTTCTGAGTGCGTGAACTGGAAGAAGGGGCAAGCTCAAGAGCATGCTTGCGAGACTTCTCGAAAACTTCATTGCCATGCTCAGCCCTGAAGGATCTGTTGAATAAATCCTCAAAGGTGGCAAATTCGATGAGGTTGAGATCATGACGAAGGATGGGGCTAAGTCCCTTGCGGAACCTTGCCTGCTTTCTGGCATCGGTGGTGATCTCATCTTGGGCATACCGAGTAAGACGGTTGAATTCCCTCACATACTCATGAATGGACATCTCTCCTTGACTCTGATTGTAGAACTCTTCCTTCTTGCGCTCCATCAACTCATGGAGAATGTGGTACCCTCGAAAGGCAACACAAAACTCTTGCCAAGTCACTACGTGACCATCTGGCTGCATTGCAACATAGTTCTCCCACCATTGAAGAGCAGCACCTTCCAAGAAGTATACCGCGAAAACAACTCGGTCATCGGGAGCAACATGTGCAGTATCAAGCTTACGCTCGATGGAACGGAGCCAATCATCAGCTTCAAGGGGCTCAGAAGAACATCGGAATACCGATGGCTTGAGGAGGATGAAGTCCTGAATGCTGACCACCACATTACGATGGTGGGCGGTATTCTGCTCGATAAGCTCCAGAAGGCTTGTCTGATCACGTCTATTGCGCTCAGCTTCCATCATGATTTCCGCCGCAGAAGGCGGGGTTGGAGGTTCATCATCATTTCGATTCCGATCACGGTCTCGATTCCGAAGAACAGCACTACGAGTTCCACCTGACATCCTGTGTGATAAAAATCAACAATCAGAACAGGTTGTACGATGGAGTCAAGGATAAAACGATATGATTTCAGAAGGAGAAGACTATAATGCAAAGGCAATGATTCAAAGAAACACGGGATATTTCCGGCAGCATAACGGCTACACCGGGATGGAAAACAAGACAACCTCGACGAGATCGGACAGAACTTCCTCAAGGAACTCAAAATACGGAGACTCTGGACAACCACAACAATCCTACGGCTATAAGGAGGCAATCAACGAGATGTTCTATTCAGACATAGATGAGCCTAGTCCTATCATCCCGTAGTAACTATATAACTATACCCATATACGTTGTTCCCTTATATACCCATAGTAACTATATAACTAAAGAAGTCTAGACTCGACTTCGGCCAAGGCTGATAATCCTACAGTCAGTCCTGCTCTGATACCAAGTCTGTCGGAACCCGGGGCTAGCGTATGCAATCCTCGCTACAACACAATCATATGGAGAGCCGAGAACCGTACCCACTTGTCTAAGCAGACAAGGCCAAGCACAGAACGTTCTCGGAAAGCATCGAACGTGAGGGGCATCCCATCCAGGCCGGATGATCAACTGAAATGGGTCCTCATCGTCCGCACACAAGTCCAAATGATATGGGTGGTGAACTCCCATAATCATAGACAAGTCACCTCAACCATACTATCGATTGTATTATAACCATTACATAGACTTACTCCAGCCCGATCACTTAGTCGGGGTCTAGGGCGGGCTCGATCATACATCAAAGTGTGCACGAGACAGGGTCTCGAACAATCGCATCGCGATGCCCCAAGCTGCGCACATCTAAGGGCCACTTGGTGTATAAAAGACCGCCAGCCAGATCACAACTAAGGTCTCGAAAACCCATACTAAGACATGCATGTTATAAACATACACGCAACACACATGCCTTGTATGAACAGCAGGTATCATTGCAATTCTCTACAAAGTATACATCTTTATTAATAACTCTTACAGAGTGCACACAGAGATTACAAGCATGTGATCCAACATTACAACAGACAAGCGGAAGCAAAGTAGGTCTGAGTACAGACAAGTTTAACAAATGGCTTAGAGAAGCCTTATCAAAAATAACAAGCCCTCCACGAGGGAACCAGTCGTCTGATTGAGACTACACTAGCTTGGTCTTGGTCTGAGTCTTCAATCTTCGAGCTTCGGGTAGAAACCACCATCGGGTTCGGTGGGTTCATCTAAAACATAGATTAAGCAAACGTGAGTACAAAATCGTACTCAGCAAGACTTACATAGGAGCTATACTACTCATGCATATGTATCAAGGTAAAGGGAGGTGGGGTTTCACTTGCAGAAGTGCCAGCTTTGACTTGGCTAGTCCTGAACTACGAGTACCAGACTTGAGGTAAGAAGCTTACACGAGTCCACTACATCTCTTCAACCAATTACACCACTATGGTTACTTCCTCGACTTCCCCAGGAGAAGCACACCATAGCACTCACGCTTATCTTGGTGTATTTTAGAAGTATCCAGTTCAAGTTGTCTATTAATCGAGCACAGCTCTCCAAGAAGTCCTTAACCGCGGACGCGGCAATTCGAATAGTTTTGTTAACCCTGCAGGGGTGTACCGCTATAGACACGTGTCATCAGTTACCGCCTTTTGCATGTCACCGTTCAAAAGATGACAGCGAGGATGCCGCCACAACACTTCGCCCACAGCTCCGTTCTAGTCCAGAGAGTCGCCTATCTGAGGGGGATCCGTATGGAAGTCCGGCCGAGGTTCCAGTACAGCCTCAAACGTTGTGTGCAGGGTCCCAAGCCGATCTTGAAAAGCCGTTCATCCACTTCGCAGACCGTGCCACAGCCCTACCAGAACTCCGAACTACTGTGACTCTTGGGGTTCGAACGGGGTGAGGTACTAGGATGAGAGGGGTCAGTGAGCCCAATGTGTGGTTGTACTCTTCTTCTTGGATCACCACACAAGAACTCGGACTTAAGGCGGTGTTCAACGAGACAACCCACTGTGTACTCCTACACAGCCTCTCATCGTTCACCTTGTATTAGGGTAGATTCACCAACACGTTTCACTTTCATCAACACCATGTTTATCATCATCCCGACTCACATCATAAGCAACCTCATTGTACCACTAAGCATGCAATAAGCAGTAACAGTTGCAGAGGCCACATGATATCAACCAACTCCTACATTTTCTAGGGTTGGGGTTTGCTTACTACTGTGACAAGATGATAGGTCATGCAAAGGATATGGGTTCAACTATGCGATAGAAACTTTATCATGGTGATCATCCTAAACAATGCATAAGCGAGACATGAGAGGGAAGCGGGATTTTTTCGACATGATCAATGGGGGTTTGCTTGCCTAGCTGACGAGGTTTCGATAACGGTGTCTTCAACGAAGGGGGTGGCCTCCTCCTTCGGTTCCACCTCTACTCGACAAACAACAAGCAAAGTAGCAAAGTAAATGCATAATCACATGATGAAAGGTTGGAAATTGATGTAAATGCTTTGATGTGTGAAGCAATTCCATTTAAATGGAGTATATTGCAAATTGAAGTGCAAATTCAAACTCCAATTTGAATTCAAACTTAGTCAAGTTATATGTGACATGGTTTGATCAATTTGAATCATCTTCAAAAGTGTATGATATGCCTCTGATGTGTGGTTGAAATGTAGCATAATTCCATGGTCCAAGTTGCAAAAGCATTTGATTTGAATTTGAATTAATTTAAAATAATTCAAATGACATATGCTACTGGTCCCATTTTAAAATCAACTCAAACAAAGTTGAAAGTTGCATATTTGGATAGATAATTTTCTCCTGATCATTTTTCATATATTATTTGTCCCATTTGGAGTTAATATGAATTTTCTATGATTTATTGAAGTGTTGGCCATTTTCTGTAATTTCTGGAATTAATTAAATCAATTTAAAGCTTTACTGCGTCAGCCTGGCGCAGTGCTGACGTCAGGGGGCAGCTGACGGGTGGGGTCAGGCTGTCAGTGAGAGGGGAATTAATCCCTGTTAGATTAAACTAACAAAGAGGGATTAGGGGCTGGGGTCCCACCTGTCATTGGCTTGGGGCCAATTAACCAGGGGGGTTTAGCCCCTAATGACCGTGCCACGTCGGCACAGCCGGCGGTTAGCCGCCGGTGGTCACAGACCACGGCGGTGTCCGCGGGGACGGCGGCGCCGTCGACCAAATCGAGCGGGGAGAGCCGCGTTGGAAATCTGGGGTCTTCGCGCGTCCACTGGAGGTCGTAGCATGAGCGGGGGGTGACGGAGGCGACGGCAGGGACCTCGTCGGCGGCAACCGTGGTATGGCGACGACGAAGACGGTGCTGCAGTGGCCCAACTCGAGCGTGCGCTAGTGCAAAAGAACCACGTGGACCTGAGGAGCACGATGGGCAGGCTGGGATGGAAGAAAATCACGACAGCGAGCTTAACGTCGTCCATGGCGGCGAGCTCGCTCGGCTCCCATGGTGGACGGTGCTAGAAAACGCAAACGAAGGCGTATCCAGAGGGTTTTCGAGCTACAGCTCACCCTGGGCGCGATGGAGAAGATGGCGGAGTCGATGAGGGTTCCACGGCGACGAATTTGGAGAAGTACGTTGCGGCGGCCGGCGGTGATCTCGCGAAGCAGGCGTCGTACTCGGGGCTCCCTGGCTCGATTCCGTGCGGGAGATGACGAAGACGACAGCGGTGAACACAGAGGACACGATGGCGCAGCTGGTGAGTGGCCGAGGTCACGCGCGCGCACGGCGGTGCTCTCCGGCTGGGGCTCGGGCTGCGCGGAACGGCGAAGCAGAGAGGTGGAGAGCGAGACAGAGGAGGGGGAATGGACGTGCAGCTCGTCCCGCATCAACGTGGAGTGGTTAGGAGGCTCGGGGGGGGCAGCTGGAGGCTAGGGGCGCGTCGCGGTGGCGTCGGTGGCTTTCCACCGAGCACCTTAGGGGCGCGGGGAGGTAGAAGACAAGGGAGGAGTCCAGGTGGGCTGGACTTGGCCAAGGGAGTTGGGCCTCGCCCAGGCGCCAGGTAGGTCTTCTCTCTTTCTATTTTTATTTTTCTTTTCTGTAATTTGTTGGCCAGGCTAAAATAAATAGCTAGGCATTTTTAAAAGTGTTGAAACTTTTTATATGGCCTCATCTTAAGTTAGACTAGCCACTTATAAAGTTTGGCACTTTTTAAAATTCAAAACATTTGAATTTTAAATCAAATAGGGCATTTATTTAATTTCCAAGCCATTATTTGAAAATTTGAAAATTCCATGAGAATGGGATTGCTCCCAACCCATTTTTAAAATGATCAGCACCATTTATAGGAATTTTCCAAATGTTCAAATGATTTTTCGAAAAAGATTTTTATCTGGCCATTTGATTTAATTTCTTAGGGCTTTTCTTTTCCCCATTTTTGAATTTTTTTTTGAATTTTTGCATGATGCAAAGTAGCACTTGATCCTAGCACATACCTAACTTGGGGTTGTGACACATTTTCCGATGCCCAATAAAATAATCTATTTATTAAATAAATGGGGTTTTGTTCCGATGGCGATGGCTGGTCTTGTGCGGAAGTTGCGACGGTGATCGGGTGAAACCCGGTGTCGTAAAAGTTCGTGTGCCATGGTGGACATGTTCGGTCTCGCATGCCGGTAAGAGAAGGAAGAGGAAAATATTCACCAATTAATAAATTGGCGAAACAAATACTGCAAGCAATTCTAGCAACAAAATAAATAAAGCAAAAACATTTTTTTTAATTAGGGTAGAATTTCCGGGCTGTTACACTCGTCATACAGCGCGGTCCTGCCAAGGACAGGAGAGTTCGTCCGACGCAACTGTGGATGAGGGCGCTTGTGTCCAGGATTTTGTTCTTCATATCCATAGCCAGATCTCTGGCCGGATTCCTCTGACATCTTCTTTTTCTGCTGCTGTTTCTGAACTTGGTCTTGATGGTGTTTGGCTACGCCTCCATGGCTATCCCTACTGCCCCCTCTGAGTGATGCTTCGAGTGGAATCGTCATCCTTCATGTTCTTGGAGTTTGGCTGGAGAGTGATCGCTCGCCAGTTTAATCTGCGCAAGGGTGACAACCTCTATTGTCGCTTTGACGGGGAGGAGACCCTCTCGATTAGTGCCTTTGACTCTGATGGAAATCGATTGGAGCCTTGGTGGGAGAGCTCGAGCGATGGTGACTCCAGGAGCGCGGGTGGCGCTTTCGTTTCTTCTGCTGGCTTGTTTCCTGAAGGTTCTCGCTCCTCCGGGTCGTCGACTGCTGGTGGTAGTGATGGCTACTCCAGTTTTGAGCAAGACACTGATGTGAAGCCTCCGATCAAGAGAGCTCACTGGTAGGACAAGGCCAACAAGCTTGCCATAAGTCGAGATTCACCATGTAAATTAGGGTAGAAATTTTTCCTTTGTCTATGATGATGCCTGGCGTGGCATAGAGTGCCAATTATCTCAGCATGGACACACATGTAGAAGTCATAATTCCTTGAGATGCTTGGTCTTGTAGTCCTTTTGATGTAAAGAAATCTCCTTGTAACCCTTTGTGTGGTCAATATATTGGAAAATCCTTCTTGTATTTTTTCTTCCTTCGTATTCCTTTGTTCTTCGTGCATGCGGACCTGTAATTATGTCGGGTGCGTGACAGCGCGCCCGATGGGAGTAGCCCCCAAGGCTTCGTTCAATCGCTTGTGATTGGTCGAAGGCGTTGTGTTTAACAACTCATGTCCTTCGTCCCTTTATTGTTCAGGTTCGCACTCGCGAATTTTTTGTGAGAGTGCGGTGGCTGCTTGCGAGTCCTTGTGTTCTCTACCTTTAGACCATCCTTAACCGTGCCGTGGATGGCACCATTGCCGAGGAATGCAATCTTCAAAACAGGGGAGTTGCACACTATATTTTGCCCATGCTTTTAGTCTTGTTCGTTTACTTGGGCGTGCATGATTATAACGAAACAAACTAGAAATCCCACTCATCACAATGATAAAAAGCACTCGGGGGCTCGGCCGCACCCAAAAGATTTGCGAGCATAGAAACTACAAAATGAGCTCAAGAAACAAAGTGACGAGGATCCGCAAGGCGAAAGACTCGCAGCTACTTGCTGATTACCTCAACGCTATCTGGTTCTCCATCGACCCAGCTGTTGCCGTGCTTTAATAATTGGGCGAGGGTGTAACATCCCAAAATTCCCCGAATTTTGGAATGTTAATAAATTAAATAATATTGATTGATTGCTTCGTACGATTGATTTCCAGTAGGATTTAAAACTTTTGGAGTTTAACGTGAATATTAAAATGAGAGGGAATAAAATGACTTTCCCTAATATTCATTGTTGGAGTTTTTGGATTTTAAGATTTAAAGCAAATCCAAGAAATTAAATTGAGAGAAGGTAATATGACTCCTTCAACATAAAAGAAAAAAATTGGAAATGTTTTAAATATGATTTTACTTTAATTGGAGTTATTTAAATATTTTTCCATTCAAAAATAATTAAAATTGAGAGAAGATAAAATGACTTCTTAAAAAAATTGAGTGGAAATTATTTAAATAATAATTTGTCCTTTTTATTAATTTTTGAAATATTTAATAACTAAATAAAGGCATTAAAAATGTCATTATTTGTAGTTATGGATTTGCTAAATTTATTCATTGCATATTTTTCTTTAGATTATTGATTGAATTTAGGATTTTCTTTCATATTTTTCTGAGTTACGGTTGATTTTTAATAACTGTTTGAAGTCTCGGTTTATTAGAAAAAAAAACTTTAGCCCGGCCCGTTATGTCTTTTTCGCTCGCGAGCGCAATAGAGCTCGAGTCGGACCCTATTTCGTTTTTTTTCTTTTTCCCCTCAGCCTATATATTCTTTTTATTCTTTTCTTTTTCCGCTAAAAAAAACTAAAATTTCACGGGACCCGCCGCCGGGCCCTGTTTCGCCGGCGCCGCCAACTCAGATTCGCCGGAATCCGGCCACCGCACCACCAGCCGGCCGCCCAGGTCGCTGGAGCGCTCGCCTCCTCACGCGGCCCCTCGCCGTAGCGCCTCGGCCGGCCACCGCCCCGCCTCGACGCGCCCCTCGCCGGCGCACCGCTACCACGCCTCGGTCCAGCCTCGCCGGATTAGCGCCGCCCGTGCGCAACCCCGCGGCTCCGCCGCCCGCGCCTTCCCGTGGGCTGCGGCCGCGCGCCCCACCCTGCCCCCGCTCCGCCCCCCCACCCCGCCGGAGGCACCGCGCCCCTCGCCGGAGACCCCGCCAAGGTGAGCACGCCGGAGTGTCGCCAATCTGCCTACGAAAAAAAATTAGGGTTAGATTCTGCGTAGGGACCTGATCGCGTTTTATAGAAAAATTTATTTACAATCAGGTCCTTATTTGCAGAAAACGCCCTAGTCCCGTACTCGCAATATTTTCTTCACCGTAAGTCGGATTGCGGTGATTCTTATTCCTACACGCTCGTGTTGTTCTGTACTTTAGCACGGAATTAATTGTTGCACACTTTGCACACTTTTGAATTTGAAATTATTTCAAATTCAAATTCAAATCCCGGTGGCCGTATCTTTTATACCGTTGATCCAAATCGAGTGATTCTTTTTGCATTGGATCACTCGTGTCATGTACTTTCTGTCTATATCATGTGTACCCAGAAATTCAAATGTTTCTTGATCTTTTTAATTTCAAATTCAATTCAGCTTTGCAATTGCTATGACCTGCACAATTTGCGGTGATTCTTTTTAATTTTTAGGGGCCTCTTAAGGACGGTAAACCTTAAGAGGCCCCTGCACAATTTGCGGTGAAGCAGGACACTCCTACGAAGGACATCAGGATGGATGTACCCATCGTGAGGAAATGCACATGGGTGAAGAATGCCCCACTGCACAAGTCACATGTTTTGTGTGTGAAGGAAGTGATCATTACCCCTCTTAGTGTCAATTTTTCATCGTGACACAACAAGTGGTTCAACATCGAAGGGAAGGAATGAAGAAAGTTATCCAAGAATTGAAGGAAGCACCCGTGAAGGAGAAAAAGAAGGACATTAGCGAAATTCAGTGTTTCCGGTGCAGGAATATGGGACATTACGCCAACATGTTTCCAGAATTGAAAGGAAAGAAGAAGATGTAACCATGGAAGTAAGGATGCTGACTTGAAGAAGCTTATGTTTGGAAATTATAGGATAGACGTTTTGTAGGAGTGCTCAAGTGTACACTGTTACTCTTTTTATATTAGTTAGAGATGTGGTTCGATGTATGCTTTGCTGGTTGAACTAGGTGTGTTATGTCTGATTGTTTTGTTTGGTTTTGCTTGTGGCCTTGACCCTGATATGTCATTGTTGTGATGTGATGTGTTGTGCCTTGTGGTTCTTCTTCGTGAGTAGAATAGGCCTACGTTTCCTTAGACCCCTTATCTATTTAGTATGCTTCAAGACTGAAGGAGACACAACCACCAGAAGAATGACTTGACAAGTGACAACAATATAGGAAGATTGCTTCAACAATGCGAAACTGAAGGTACCGTCATTGAAGACCCGAAGACCTGAAATATCAACGTTTCTACCGTTAGATCGTTTCTGTGAGCTGTCATTTCTTGTTTTTACTGACAGCTATACATCAAAACTATTTTCAAAACTAGTGTGATGTTTGTATGGGTATCTCTTCTTATCTCTCTCTCTACCTCTCTATCTACATCCTATTCCCCCTCATCCTCATCCCTAAACTGAAGAAGTTACTACAATGGATGCTACTGTCAAGATTGTAATAAAGATGATGCAACCGATGATGAGTTCAAAGTTAACCCCATGTGCCAGGATCTTACAACAAGCAAGAACAATCTTGCTGAAGGAAGAACCCTCGAAGAAGTTGTAGTCCACTAGTACACGTTTTATAGCAGTCTGCGTAAACCAGAGAGTTGTGAAGAAACGATAGATGTTTTGTTTGGCTTGCAGAACCATGGATTGTCTGAACCCAGTTCATGAACAAGAGGAACTTGCGGCAATGCTTGTTAGGATGACCGAGTGTTAGATTGCGAGATTCGCTAAACCATATACAAGGTAATGATTTGGGTGCGGAATGGATTGGTCCCCATGACGACTACCCTTATTATTCGCTCTTGCTATGCGGGATAGTAAATCTTGAGTCTTAGCTATAGCAGAGAGACGACGACGTTAAACCTGAACCATAGAATGGTACGATGTTTGACCCCTATAAGAGATTGTCGTTAATAATAGTAGGTTATACGGTGAGTATAGACCAAGACCATTTCCTGCAGGTATCCCGTAAAAGTATTCTTGATGACCACCAAGAGAGTATCGATAGTTGGTTAGTATTGGCGCCTGACCGTCCGTTATGAAGTCTCAGTATTTGGAGGACTCACCCTTTTGGGGATACGGTATTCAAGACAACAACGGAGTATGAAGATTATGTGTGAGGAGCTCGCTGAGGGAGCAAGATTTTGAAGACCATGTTGCATTTCTTTTAAGGGTGGTAGCACCCTAGCTCATCGAAGGATCGATGGACTGTCATGAAGACCCAAACCCTAACCTTTCTTTCTAGCCTTCTCGAATCTCGAGGACGAGATTCCTTTTAAGGGTGGTAGTGTGTAACATCCGTAAATTCCCCGAATTTTGGAATGTTAATAAATTAAATAATATTGATTGATTGCTTGGTATGATTGATTTCCAGTAGGATTTAAAACTTTTGGAGTTTAACGTGAATATTAAAATGAGAGGGAATAAAATGACTTTCCCTAATATTCATTGTTGGAGTTTTTGGATTTTAATATTTAAAACAAATCCAAGAAATTAAATTGAGAGAAGGTAATATGACTCCTTCAACATAAAAGAAAAAATTTGGAAATGTTTTAAATAAGATTTTACTTTAATTGGAGTTATTTAAATAATTTTTCCATTCAAAAATAATTAAAATTGAGAGAAGATAAAATGACTTCTTCAAAAAAATTGAGTGGAAATTATTTAAACAATAATTTGTCCTTTTTATTGATTTTTGAAATATTTAATAACTAAATAAAGGCATTAAAAATGTCATTATTTTTAGTTATAGATTTTCTAAATTTATTCATTTCATATTTTTCGTTATATTATTTGTTGAATTTAGGATTTTGTTTCATATTTTTCTGAGTTACGGTTGATTTTTAATAATTGTTTGAAGTCTCGGTTTATTAGAAAAAAAACTGTAGCCCAGCCCATTAGGTCTTTTTCGCTCACGAGCGCAATAGAGTTCAAGTCGGACCCTATTTTGTTTTTTTCTTTTTTTCCCTCAGCCTATATATAGAAATTAGGTTTCTTTTTATTCTTTTCTTTTTCCGCTAAAAAAAACCTGAAATTTTGCGGGACCCGACGCCGGGCCCCGTTTCGCCGGCGCCGCCACCTCGGATTCGCCGGAATCCGGCCACCGCGCCGAACGCCGGCCACCCAGGTCGCTGGAGCGCTCGCCTCCTCACGCGGCCCCTCGCCGGAGTGCCTCGGCCGGCCACCGCCCCGCCTCCACCCGCCCCTCGCCGGCGCACGACCACCATGCCTCGGACTAGCCTCGCCGGAGTAGCGCTGCCCGTGCGCAACCCCGCGGCTCCGCCGCCCGCGCCTTCCCGTGCGCTGCGACCGCGCGCGCCGCCACTGGCCGGCCGCCCCGCCCCCGCCCCCGCCACCCCGCCGGAGTCATCGCGCCCCTCACCGGAGACCCCGCCAAGGTGAGCACGCCGGAGCGCCGCCGATCTGCCTACGAAAAAAAAATTTAGGGTTAATTTCTACGTAGGGACCTGATCGCGTTTTATAGAAAAATTTATTTACAATCAGGTCCTTATTTGAAGAAAACACCCTATTCCCATACTCGCAATATTTCCTTCACCGTAAGTCGGATTGCGGTGATTCTTATTCCTACACGCTCGTGTTGTTCTCTACTTTAGCACGGAATTAATTGTTGCACACTTTGCACACTTTTGAATTTGAAATTATTTCAAATTCAAATTCAAATCCTGGTGGCCGTATCTTTTATACCGTTGATCCAAATCGTGTGATTCTTTTTGCATTCGATCACTCGTGTCATGTACTTTCTGTCTATATCATGTGTACACAAAAATTCAAATGTTTCTTGATCTGTTTAATTTCAAATTCAAATCAGTTTTGCAATTGCTATGACCTGCGTTGTAGTATTCCGTTTCACGTGATTCTTTTTGCATATCGGATCATTTGAGACATGTTATCGGTAAGGTTCACACACTTTTCAAGTGGGCATGATATTCACCTTGAATTCATAAATTTCCATGATCACAATTCCTTACCGATGAATCTTTATCTGTTGACTCTCTTGAGTTCACTTCCACTGATCACTTCGAGCACATCGACACCCTTGCACTTCAAATATTTTTGTTTTGTTGCTAAAACCTTTGTGTTTGTTTGTTGATCTTTTGTTTGTCTCGTTGTGATGTGATTGCTTATTTGAGTTCCTTCGTTTGCGATAGATTTCCCGGTGTGTGACGAGTAGAGTTTACTGGACCGTGAGAGCGAAGAACTTCACCGAATGGAAAAGGCAAGTTACACTTCGACCATACCTCAACCTATATTTTCTATTATGCATGTAGAAAATTATCACTCTATGCATGTGTAGGACTATATATTATTTATGATTTAAACCTAGTAGGATAGTCATATGTTCTGACCGTGTATTTCATTGTCGCCCTAGGACTGTGGTTGTTATATACTGCTATTGCTTTGTAGACGGGGATTGGTTGAGTTATCATTGAGCTATGTGAGGATTAATGACTTGACTTGCAAACTTAAATAGAAATCACCTCTGGGCGGGCAGGGAATGCATCCTGGGGCTCGTTCCTTGGATAAGGAGGGACCAGGGCTAAATGCTTCCCGAATGGTTGTTTTGGTGGTGAACCGGGTGCGTCATGGTGACTACCGTCTGAACGCAGTTGGCGCCGTCCAGGCTAAAAAAGATCGGACAGACAGTGTGACTAGTAGCTTCCATGTACAACCACTGGCTATATGGGCTCTGGCTTAGATGAGTAAGTTGTGGGGAACCTGGCCCTGGTAGGTAGCTGATGTAGATATGATAGGTGTACCGGCTACCAAAGGGTGGAGGCAACCTCTTCTGAAAGACTATGTCTCAATCTTCGGGTTGAGTCCAGTGGGGAAAGTGTACAAACCTCTGCAGAGTGTAAAAACTGATCATGATTAGCCGTGTCCACGGTTACAGAAAACTTTGAGCAACTGGGCATTATTGTTGCTGGATGGTCTTGACAGATAATTCACCTCAATAAGAATTTGAGTGGGAACTTTTAATAAAGGGATGGTTGGAATTGGTGTAGCCCGATTCAACCATACTTAGGACTAGCAAGATAAATAAAAATTTGATTAGTTGTAGTATGTGAGGGAAAAATCAGCTTTCTACAAAATAAAACCATAAGCCTTTTCTTTGATTGACCTTACATGTAGTTGTAGGTCTGTTATATAAAAAATTTCGTGTGACTTGCCATACAAATCAGATGTACTGACCCGTTGTCGGGATGTAACCTTCGGTGCTGCAGGATTTTTATACGATGAGTAAGTGATGCGACATAGGGTTACGATGTCTATACTCAACTATGCCGGTGGAGTTGATGGACGCCACGAAGCTTTATTTGTTTTTCCGCTGTATTTTATTGTAAGCTAGCCTTGAGCTATGCAGGTATGCTTTATTGTAATACTAGATCTTCGATGTAATATATATGACATGTGGTTTATTCTTGATATTACACCGTGTACTGTGTGTGCTCGCTATTGATCTAGGGACTAGCACAGAAGGCACAGAGACTTGGATTCTTTAGTGAATCGGGTCGTTATAGAGCTTGGGGACTTTGAGCTGCCCTAGATGTTCCTTGAAGGTTATGTGTTGGAGCCCTCGTCTAAACGCATCGATAGCGCTTTCATCTGATATGTCTTCTGCGGATTTTTTTAGTATAGTCCACCTTTATATGTAGCTTCTTCGTGACTCCCGGGACCCTTGCTTGCAAGCTCTCGGTTCTTTGAGTGAGGCAGGCCGTTTGTATGTTGACTTGAAGTTTTCGATGAAGGATGAGCGGAATAACCTCCATGAGCTGATGGATTCACGTTGCATGTTCTTCAACCAGTGCCTTGCTGATCCAGTGAGCATAAGTTGTACGCAATGCATGGATGTGGTGTTTGTGCCTCTCTAGAATTTTACTGTTGTTAGATAGTCGTCGAGCCAGCCTTCTGGTTCTTCGAGTCCATCGTACTTGTGGGTTGCTGAGTTTAGCTTGAATCCTTCGAGCATCCGGGTTTTGTGTATTTCTTGTGTGAAACAGAGTGCTCCGCAAGGTCCAGAATCCCTGTCTGATTCTGAGACATCTGAATACTCTTCTCGAGTTGCACGCCTACGACGTCCTCGGTTGATTTTGTTTTGTGTTATGTCGTTGCGAGCGTCACGTCAGCGGTCACCACGTTTTTGATCCTTGTCTGGATCATCTCGGTCGCGATTTTTGTCACGACCATCATGGTCGCGGCCACGGCAGTGGTCACATTCGTCGTCGTTGTCATCATCAAGCGATCTTGGATCTCCCCTGGTGATGGTCTGTGAGTCTTTCGCCTTGCGGGTTCTTTCCTGGGCGCGGACACGACAAGTGCTTCACTCATAAGTTTAAGTGCTCTCACTGTGTTGTGATGTGCTTCTTCTTTCTCACCATTCTGCGTGAAGTGAAGATATGTTTTTGCGGCGACCAATGCTTCGGCTGGGGTGAGTTGTTCTTCTTCGTCGTAGTCATCGTCTTCGAGTTGGAACATGCCATTAAAATTGCGGGTAACTGCATCTTTATCTTTTTGCCTCAAGCCGTTGTGTCGGGACCCGGGGTTAGCGTATCCAAGCATCGCTACAACACAATCATATGGAGAGCCGAGAACCGTACCCACTTGTCTAAGCAGACAAGGCCAAGCACAGAACGTTCTCGGAAAGAATCGAACGTGAGGGGCGTCCCATCCAGGCCGGATGATCAACTGAAATGGGTCCTCATTGTCCGCACACAAGTCTAAATGATATGGGTGGTGAACTCCCATACTCATAGACAAGTTTCCTCAGCCACACTATCAATTGTATTCTAACCCTTACATAGACTTACTCCAGCCCGATCACTTAGTCGGGGTCTAGGGCGGGCTCGATCATACATCAAAGTGTGCACGAGACAGAGTCTCGAACAATCGCATCACGATGCCCAAGCTGCGCACATCTAAGGGCCACTTGGTGTATAAAAGACCGCCAGCCAGATCACAACTAAGGTCTTGAAAACCCATAGAAAGACATGCATGTTATAAACATACACGCAGCACACATGCCATGTATGAACAGCAGGTATCATTGCAATTCTCTACAAAGTATATATCTTTATTAATAACTCTTACAGAGTGCACACAGAGATCACAAGCATGTGATCCAACATTACAACAAACAAGCGGAAGCAAGTAGGTCTGAGTACAGACAAGTTTAACAAATGGCTTAGAGAAGCCTTATCTAAAAACAAGCCCTCCACGAGGGAACCAGTCGTCTGACTGGGACAAGACTAGCTTGGTCTTGGTCTGAGTCTTCATTCTTCGAGCTTCAGGTAGAAGCCACCATCGGGGTCGGTGGTTTATCTAAAACATAGATTAAGCAAACGTGAGTACAAAATCGTACTCAGCAAGACTTACATAGGAGCTATACTACTCATGCATATGTATCAAGGTAAAGGGAGGTGGAGTTTCACTTGCAGAAGTGCCAGCTTTGACTTGGCTAATCTTGAACTACGAGTACCAGACTTGAGGTAAGAAGCGTACACGAGTCCACTACAACTCTTCAACCAATTACTCCACTATGGTTACTTCCTCGACTTCCCCACGAGAAGCACACCATAGCACTCACGCTTATCTTGGTGTATTTTAGAAGTATCCAGTTCAAGTTGTCTAATAATCAAGATAAGCATTCCAAGCAGTCCATAACCGCGGACGCGGCTATTCGAATAGTTTTGTTAGCCCTGCAGGGGTGTACCGCTACACACACGTGCCATTAGTTACCGCCTTTTGCGTGTCACCGTTCTAGAGATGACAGCGAGGATGCCACCCCAACCGTTACCTCATAGCCGATCTAGTCCAAGAAAGCCGCCTATCTGGGTTGTCTGCCACTATCGTGAACCCGGCCGGTTTACCGAAGTGGACCCAGACGATGTGTGCGTGGTGCGAAAGCCGGTCTCGGATGAGTCGTTCTATCACTTGGCTACCAGGCCACAATACCTACAGAAATCCGAACTACTGCGACATCTGGACATCGAAGGGGATGAGTTAGTAAGCCGAGAGTGGTCAGTGAGCCCAATGTGTGGTTGTACTCTTCATCTTGGATCTCCACACAAGAACTCGTACTAGGGCGGTGTTCAACGAGACAACCCACCGTGTACTCCTACACAGCCTCTCATCGTTCACCTTGTATTAGGATGGATTCACCAACACATTTCACTTTCATCAACACCATGTTTATCATCATCCCGACTCACATCATAAGCAACCTCATTGTAACACTAAGCATGCAATAAGCAGTAACAGTTGCAAGGGTCACATGATATCAATCAACTCCTGCATCTGCTAGGATTGTGGTTTGCCTACTACTGTGACAAGATGATAGGTCATGCAAAGGACATGGGTTCAACTATGCGATAGAAACGTTATCATGGTGATCATCCTAAACAATGCATAAGCGAGACATGAGAGGGAAGTGGGATTTTATCGACATGATCAATGGGGGTTTGCTTGCCTTGCTGACGAGGTTCGGTCACGAGGTCTTCAACGAAGGGGGTGATCTCGGATTCCGGCTCCACTTCTATCAGCAACATGACAATCATAGGATCAACATAATGTACAATGCACAATCACATGAATAAGATTGTAATGGTGATGTTCAAGGTACTGATGTGTTGAGCATTCCATTTAAAAGGAGTATATTGCATTTGTAATGCAAATTCAAACTCCATTTGATTTATCGATGAATTTCAAATTCATTTGAATGCATGAAAGTTCATTTGAAAAGTTTGATCATGAAGTGATGTGGTATAGTTGAAGTAGAGCTTCTGATGTGTGGATGAAACCATTGGAATTAAGGGTGTTGCAAAATCATTTGCAAAAACACTCCAAATTTGAATTTGAAAAGGATCCATATGCATGTTTGCTACTGTTTACCCATTTTAAAATGGTCAAACATGAAAAAAAATTGCATATTCATAATCCTTGTATTTATCTGATAATTTTAGACATATTATTTGCTATATTTGGAGTTAGGATGAATTAATTATGAATTTCCAAAGTTTATTGCATTTTCTGGAATTTCTGGAATTTCTATGATTTAATAATTAACTGGAAATTCACTTATTGCATCATGCTGACTTCATGCTGGCGTGTGGGGGGGGCTGACAACAGGGGCCCACCTGTCTGTGACACAGGGGGTTAATCCCTGTTAGTTTAAACTAACAGAGAGGGATTAGGGCTGGGGCCCCACCTGTCATAGGCTGAGGGGGGGGTTAACTTAGTGATTAAGGCCCTAATGGCGCCGGCTTGACGCCGGTGGCTCTGGCCATGGCGGCGCCTCGCCGGGATCATCTACGGGGCACGGGAAGGGGAACGGAGACCATGGGAGTGCTCCTGGAGGTCGTCCGCGTCGAGTGGTGCCATCAGAGGCTCGGGGGAGGGCCTGGAGCGATGGCGGCGACGAGCTCGGCGGCGACAGAATTCCGGCGACGTCGGGTTTGCTTTCTGGTGCGGGGTTTTGACCACGGCCTAGTGAGAAAAGATGCTGGGAACGTAAGGGAGGCGATGGGCTAGCTCGGCGAGTCCAAGGCGCACGGGAGCAAGTACCTCACCGGCCATGGCGGCGGCAAGGCTCGGCTCTCATGGCAGAGGTGGCTAGTGGATGAACGGGGCACCGTTGGTTTAGGGGAAAGGATCGGGAGCTCACCACGAGCGTGATGAAGTATTCAGTGTGCTCGGGGAGAGCTCAACGGCGGTGAATCGACGTCGACGATCTTCGGCTGTCGGCGGAGAGTTGAGGAGCCTTGCGTGGTCTCGGGGACGAATTGGCTCGCCAGCTTCTGCATGGTGACGAAGTCGTCGGTGAGGAGCACGGAGGACACACTGGTTCGGCCTCTAGGGCACGGTGGCCGCGTCTCGCCATTGCCATGGCCTGCGGCTGCTCTCGGGTCAGCTGGCGGGAGGGAAGAGGAGGGGTGGAGAGGCGCTGGAATGAGGGGGATACGATGCACGGCGCAACGGTGGTTCTCCAGGACACCGAGGAGAGGACACGGGGGCTCTGGAAGCTTCAAGGCGTCGAGGTGGCTCCGGTGCGCGCTCTGGACGCCACCGAGCTGCTTGGGCGCGCAGGAGGAAGACGACAGAACGGGGGGAAGTTGGGCTGGACCGACTGGGGAGTGGGTCTTCGCCCCTGGGCGACAGGTAGGTCTCTCCCTTTCTCATTTATTTTTATTTTTCTGCAATCAGTTTGACCTAGCTAATAAAAATAGCTAGGCATTTTATAAAATGCCGCAATTTTTTTATATGGCCTCATAAAATAGAGAGCTAGCCACTTATAAAATTTGAGCATTTTTTAAATTCAAATAATTTGAACTTAAAATCAAATAGGGTTTTATTTAATTTCCAAAGCCACTGTTTGAATATTAGAAAATTCCATGAGCATGGGATTGCTCCCAAACCATTTTTAAAATGATCAGTACCATTTATAGGAATTTTCCAAACATTCAAATGATTTTTGGAAAAAGATTTTTATCTGGCCATTTGATTTAATTTCTCAGGGCTTTTCTTTTCCCCATTTTTGAATTTTCTTTTTCAATTTTTGCATGATGCAAGGTAGCACTTGATTCTAGCACATACCTAACTTGGGGTTGTGACACATTGAGTCTGGACTTGCACTGATGAGGTGATTCTAAACCGGAGGATTATTCCGATTGCGCCTGGCACTTGACTCATCGGTGATTCGTCGATGTTCCTCGAGCTCGTGTCACACTCGTCTGTTTTCTTCTGCGATGTATTTTGACAATCTATGGTATACCATGAGTTCATCGCGTGGAGCATTGTGGGGTAATGTTTTGGCATTGATAACTGCGGTTTGTACTCTGTCCATGGATTCTCTAGACATGGTGATTGATTCTTTGGAAGTGTTCTTTTTAGTTGGTGCGGCCGACACTCTAGGTGCGACTTGTCCGGTGGCTGGCTTGTTGCATCCTGGTCGATCACTCACAGGATTGTTGCTGCCTGCATTGTTGTTTCTAGCCGGGGCACCCGCAGGGATGTTGCCTCCTATCCCTTGCTGAGGTGTGCCTATAGGTGCTCCGGGGTTGGCTGTTCTTGCCGGTGCACTTGCAGGATTTCTTCCTCCTATCCTTATGCTGAGTTGTGTGATACGTCCCAAACGTATCTATAATTTCTTCTTGTTCCATGCTTATTTTGGTGATATTGCTATATGTTTTGATGCACTTTCATATCATTTACAACATACTTGGACTAAGTTATTAACTCAGTGCCCAGTGCCAGTTTTTTTTTCTTCTATTTTCCGTGTATTGCGGGAAAATGTCAAAAATAAAAGTGCGTGGAAAATTCAAGAAAAATGATATAAAAAAATATGCATGACACAAGACTCTAGAAGC
The DNA here is from genome assembly GCA_950022295.1 of Bromus sterilis. Taxonomy (NCBI): domain Eukaryota; kingdom Viridiplantae; phylum Streptophyta; class Magnoliopsida; order Poales; family Poaceae; genus Bromus; species Bromus sterilis. The sequence continues at coordinate 146,483,246 of OX465596.1, read as the reverse complement.
CTGAAGGGGTCCACCCCCCGTCCAGGCACCCTGGTGGTGCGACCAAGGGGGTGGCCGCGCCACCTGGCCGTCTGCGCCAAGGGCCACCCCTAGGCTCCCTTTGACCTATATTTACCTCTCGCTCCAAAAACCCTCGTGAGAAACCCCATTAAGAGATTTCGTCCACTGTTCCACCGCCGCCGCGATTCCGATCTCCCGATTGCAAGGAGAAGCTGTCCCGACACACTGATGGAGGGAGGTTTGACATCCGAAGGCCTCTCCATCACCATGATCGCCTCCGGGATGTGCCGTGAGTAGTCCCCCTTAGACCATGGGTCCATGACCGGTAGCTATGTGATGTCTTCTCTCCAATATTGTGCTTCAATGTTTAGCCCTTGTGAGCTTCCTATCATGATCAAGGCACCTACGTATTAGTTCTGGTTTCGGTATGCTGTGTTTGATGGGATCCGAAGCTAAATCATGGTTTTACATTTTATCGAAGACTTTGCTGCCTATGAATAATGTGCACGATGATTATGCTATTCCCGACCTTGCAAAGCATACCATCATGAAGTGGGTCAATGGACTTCCCTTCGACTTTGAAGACTGCTTCATCCGAGTGTTAGTTTCATGTGGTACTGATCCTGCTTCACTCAAACCATATGCTCCATGGCTGATGTCTCTCTGCAGTTACTCTCGAGAAGTGCCATTTCCTTCGACTAAATATCCTTCGATATTTACTCCACCCATTTGAGAGGTTCTAAAGGTTACTGCTCGCCACAATGACCCCTTTGCTGAATAGACTGGCATTCGAGCACATATCACAGAATGCAATATGCGCAACAGATTCATCAAGCCTCTGCATCACATGGACGTTTCCCTTCGCAATCAACAAATGCTTCAGCATCACATCGAGGAAGATCGCCTTCAGAAGCAAGTGATAATGAAGGAGCTGAATTTACTCAGGAATATTTTTGTAAACAATGGTCAACTTATTCGTGAATCCTTTCGTCGTCATTGGAAAGGACTTCGAAAGTTTAACTCCCATGGTCAGCTGCAGCTGTATGGTTTGTTCTAGTATCCACCGCATCTTGATCGACGCTGGTCCAACAATGACCGAGTGGATAGGCCCGACAAACAAATCACCACTTTGCCCAAGAACAGAGACACTTTATGGGTTGATGATTTCTATCATGTTGCCATTGAAGCTGAATCATCTGAGCCTGAAGCTGAAGATAAAAAATGCTCGCTCAATTTTCCAGCTGTTCCCTAGACGCCCAATGACGAGGATCGGCCTCGGCAAATCCTAGGGTTAAGCACACTAGGTTTCGTGTACGAGGAAAGAGAGCGACATGGCCTACGCATTGGTAGGATTCAGAGGTGAAAAGCGACACATGGGGACACGATTTACCCCGCTTCAGGCCCCCGGAGGGAGAACCCTACATGCTGCTTGTATGATCTTGTATTGATGATGATGTACAGAGGTGCCGTGAGGGCTTTGGTGGAGGGAGATTTTTCTAGTTCTATGCGTGGGGGGATTGAGTTGTGTCCTGATCTTTAGAGAGGTGCCCCTGCCTCACTTTATATAGATAGCCAGTTAGGGGTTTACATGAGTCCTAGTCGACTACAAGTAGGAGTCCTTGTCTTGCGCTTCACGTCGATTTGCGAGTCTTCTAGTGGGCCGCCAGTCTTGACACGCACTAGGTACCCTCATGTAGAGGATTCGTGGGGTCACCCCCTCATCACTAGCTCCCTAATGCCTGGGGGACTTGAAGAGTCGCGGAGGGACTCGAATCTGCAGTAGCCGCTATAATGTGTGTCGCTTTGTCAAGTGAGCAGTCGAACCTTTCAAAATCTTCTATTGAGGATCCATACATCATATGATGATGAGCAGTCAAAGTTTCCATGAGTATGGTCCCGATGGGAGTATGAGTGTTTGGGGGACTCGCAGAGTCGCGCAGGGACTCGAATTTATTTATTGTTTTATCATCGTATGTGCAGCACAGTTGCGGGTCGCTGGCAGCTTTGAGCCATGACAATACCTGTTTCGAGGGATTACTAAGCTGAAAGGGCCCAAGGATTCGACTGGTTGAGCCTTGGTGAATTGCGCTAGTGGCAAATACCGCAGTAGCCCAATCAAGCCCACGTCCCTCAACATGAACTTGGAACAACCGGTGTCTAGCAAAATCATGCCGCTGCAGGTCTTATAGGATCAATTGCTTCCAGTCTGAGAAAATAGCCTGAGCGCGTCCGCTCGGCTCTTTCTATCATGCGAGCGCATGGAAAAGATCGGGAGTGAAGTCGCTCTGTGGCAAGTCCCGGCCCGACCGTTTTGCGCAGCGGGGTCATACCTACACGCTAAGCTTGCATGGCATCTAGGTACAGTGTGTCGTAGGCCAGGTATAATTGTTTTTTGTAGAGGCAAGTAGCCTGGTTAGTCACTCGAGTACATTTTGCCTTCTGGGTGAGGGAGCACCCGAAACTCTGTTGGTGCGAGTGGTCACTCGAGAAAATCCTCGTCTTCTGGGTGAATGAGCACCCGAACTCTCAGGTTTTTAGATCTTGCTGGTTAGTGCGAGTAGCCACTCGGGCGCGTCATCATCTTCTGCTGGGTGAGGGGGCACCTGAACTCTGGAGATGCATTTTCTCTTGTTGGTGCAAGTAACCACTCGAGCACTTCATCATTTGGGTGTGGGAGCATTCGAAACTCTATTGATGAATTTGTTCTTGTTTGGAGGGGAGTTTGATATGGGATGCACCCACTCGGAAAACCATCTAGTGGACTAATAGTGTGAGCACCCGCGGAGCGTCTGTATGCTCAGGAGGGGGTCCTTTTGATCGTTCTTTATGCCTTGTGTCATTGTGCGAGTATTCCCTCGAACACTTTTCAGTATGGTCGAGTAAGCACTCAAACCTTCCGAGAGTGCTTCAGGTTGCTTGATACTCCATCAGTGAGCACTCAATTTTTCAGAGAGTGCCTTCGTGTTGTTTGAGAGTGATCACTCGAATATTCCGAGAGTGCTTTTGTTTGAGAGTGATCACTCGAATCTTCTGATACGGTGATGATCTCTCACTCCTCGTTGGTTACCCCAAGTGGAAGGTGAGATGTAGCGTAGCAGCAAATTTCCCTCGGTAAATATACCAAAGTTATCGAACCAGTAGGACTCCAAGAGATACAAGAAGGTGTCACGGCGTTTGACGTGGACATGCACATAGATACAGATAACTTTGCTCCCAACGAGTACAGAGGAGTTGTCAATTCCTCCGGCCTTGCTGTTTACAAAGGATTAACGCAAAAGATAATGATAGAGATAGCAACTGAAAAGTAAACTAAGGATGTAAATAGTGATACGAAGATGGACCGGGGTCCCGTGATTTTCACTAGTGATGTCTCTCTCCCAAAAGACGATAAAAGTGCTAGCGAGGTAAACAAATCACAGTTGGGCAATTGACAGGATCATGAAGGCACCGCAATGCTAACTATGCTGCAAACAAAGGAAGGGCTCAAAAGCAATGGGCAGTACGCCAAGGTAAGTAGAACGAAATCCATCTGCATCTACTACGAATCATCCACCTATAAATAGCTATCCAGAACATCTCGCTGGTATTAAGTTGCGAATCCCACCCAAAGTGTAAATCCCAAGCAACAGACAACTGCATTAAAAGAACTTTGCATAAAATAAACAATCCTTACATCCGCGGATACAAGCACCGTTGTTTTATCCCTGGTGGAAACACCACATCCCCTAGTTTCATGTTTCTGTCACTCAAGCTAGACATCAAGGGGCTGAACCCACAATCAAGCATAACGCTCCCTCTTGAAGTGGAAACAAATCACTTGGCCAAAGTAAAATACGGCAACGGGGAACATGCAAGAATTTACTCAAGAAAAAAATATAAAAGAGAAGAACCAAATATATTACTCATCACAATCTGAACATAGTCTCATAATCCATCAGATCTCAACAAACTCAGCATAGCAACGGCAGAAAATTACAAATGTGCCTCGATCATGTGAGGCAGCTCACGAGGTCTCGAAAGTGGAGGCACAAAGAAGGGAGAGATAGATCACATAGCTACTGGTCACGGACCCATGGTCCAAGGGAAACTACTCACGGTACATACGGGAGGCGTCCATGGTTATGGATGGTCTCCCGGAGGGGGTAGCTTCTCCCGGCAGGGTGCCGGAGTAGCTTCTCCAGGAAGCCCCGATCTAGAAACGGTGGTGGCGGCGGTACAGAGGCGAGATCGCGAAAAAGGAGTTCCTCCTAGGGGTTTCCGTCACGGGGGGTAAATATAGGCGAAGGGGGGCACCGAGAGGGGCCACAGGGCAACCAGGAGGCCCCCTGGCGCGGTCTAGGGTGGGGCCGCGCCAGGGACCCTTTTGGAGTCCTTATGGTGGCCCCCCTTCCCTCCTTTGGTGTTTCCGGAAGCTTCCGTGTCGCTGATTTTTTATCTGATTTTTCCGGATTTTTTGGAGAACTTTTAATGGCCGGAAAACCTGAAATACAAAAACAGCAGAAAACAACAACTGGCAGCTGGGTGCACTGGTTTAATAGATTAGTCCAAATATGCTCAAAAGTGTATGAAAGTTCAAGAAAAACATGGCAAAGTCATACAAAACATGCATGGAGCAAGAAGAAACTATAGATACGTTTGGGACATATCATCTTCCGAGAGTGCTTTTGCTTGAGAGTGCTTTTTCTTGAGAGTGATCACTCGAATCTTCCGAGAATGCTTTTTCTTGAGAGTGATCACTCTAATCTTCCGAGAGTGCGTTTTCTTGAGAGTGTTCACTCGAATCTTCCTAGATTGCTGCTGCTTGAGACTCCGAGAGTGCTTTTAATTGAGAGTGAGCACCCGAATCTTCTGAGAGTGATGTTGCTTGAGACTCCAAGAGTGCTTTTTCTTGAGACTCCGAGAGTGGTTTTGCTTGAGACTCCGAGAGTGCTTTTTTTTAGACTCCGAGAGTGATTTTTCTTGAGACTCCGCGAGTGCTTTTTCTTGAGACTCCGAGAGTGATTTTTCTTGTTACTCCAAAAGTGCTTTTTCTTGAGACTCCGAGAGTGGTTTTTCTTGAGACTCCAGGAGTGCTTTTTCTTGAGAGTGAACACTCGAATCTTCTGAGAGTGATGTTGCTTGAAACTCCGAGATTGAGCACTCGAATTTTCCAAGAGTGCTTCAGGTTTCTTGATCTGCCTCTTCTCGACTCACCGATGTGTCGAGTGATGATGAAGTGGTTGCAAAGTTGTTGCTGATGGAAAAACACCAAGGTATTGTCCCCTCGAAAATGCATCGAGTTCTTGTTTTCATAGTATGAGTGAGCAGTGCTTCGTCGGGTGCGCGTCAGCGCTCCCGATGGGAGTAGCCCCCGAGGCTATGTTCGACTCATAGAGCCGGGCATAGTCTTGAGTTGTTTTGTTAAGCTAAGCCCGTCTTCTTGTTTGGTCGGCGTGATGAAGTTCGTTGGGTGTGCGGCAGCGCTCCCGATGGGAGTAGGCCCTGAGGGTATGTGCGACTTGTAGAGTCAGACATAGGCTCAAGTTGTTCTGAAGCTAACCCCGTCCTCTTGTTTGACCCGCGTGATGAAATTCGTCGGGTTCGTGGCAGCGCTCCCGATGGAAGTAGCCCCCGAGTCTATGTGAGACTTGTAGGTCAAACTACTCGGGAGACACTTACTATAGGCCGGGTAACTCATAGATCAACATGGCGATGCGTCAGGACAAGCCAACCATCTCTTGGGGACGAAAAATCAGCTCGGTTTCTCCAGGAACCCAATCAGGGCCGAGTAGCTTGGGGGGCAACAAATCTCTCGCGCCAAAAAGTCAACCAGAGCCGCGATGGTGTCCGATGGGATTAACTCGTACTCAGAAGCGCCGAGTACAATGGGTGCGGGCACTGAAGATCAAAGAGGGAACATCCAAGAAGAAGTATGATGAGCAGTTCAATAAAGAGAAGCCAATGATACCTTGGTCGACTTGGCAGAGAAAGCTCGTAGTCACAAACAACTCGGTTGCGGCCGCTGATGACTTGGTTAATTCAGTGGCTACAGATTACCTCAAGGAAGACCTGATGGATGATGAGTTTACAGCTGTCCAAAACTCGAAAAATGGTGGCCACAACTCGGATGGTGGCTATAGCTCGGAGTATGGTGGCTGCAACTTGGAAGACGCCGTCAACAACTCAGAGGATGACATGGCGGAAGATGACTCTGGCAACAATTCGGAAAGTGTTATCAGCTTGGAAAATATTACCAACTCAGAAGGTGGCAACAATGAGGTCAGTTCTATGGATATCAACATGATTTTTGCATTGTCCGCTGAGTTCCGTGCATCCGAGTTAGAAGCTTGAGCATGTTATGGCCGATATACAATTATCGCCCTAAGAAACCACACATGGCCGATGAACTATTGACATCGTCCTTAGAAAAAATATGGTACAAAGTATTTTTTGGTAGACAAGCTTTACCGAAAAACAGGGGGGCATGTGTTGACACCGGTTTTTGGCACGACAATAAACCTATATAAGATGAAATTAAATAGAGAAGTGTCCTACATGAAAAGGTTGGGTAATGTCGAGGTGGACATCTTTGTAGTTCGAGCCGTCACTATCCGATTCTATCTCGAAGGCTGAAACTCTGATTGACGTAGTAAGCTCCAAGCATGTGAATCAATATTATGCCAATTAGGCCTTCAATGCATCATCAAATGGAAACATGTTCTAGATGGGGCGGATTTGGTTTTTGGATCATCTCAATCCGAGTTCGTATGCAAAAGTTATAGCCATCACAATGTATACCTGTCAAAGAGCAAAAACCGACGCCCGAAGCCAGACACCTATACAATTGATCTCTCATGGAAAGCATGAGGATTTCGTCCCTCAAGATGGCTCCGAATCAAACAAAACATTCAACATGAAATTGCTTGGAAATTTCGAGGGCTATAATTTTTATGTTTTGACATTTTTCATCCGAGGTCGTTTGCAACTCCAAAACGCCCAAAAATCGAACTGCTGTCCCAGGCCCACCTGTAATCCGAGTTCGGTTCCGTATGGAAAGATTTGGACGGGATTTGGAGTCCTTTTCTTGTACGGAAAGTCCAGCCTCCTCATATATAGATGAGGTGACGACCGATTGAAGAGGACAATCGACATTCATCAATACACATCTATCTTTTACCAGTACCCTTTTTACCTTTCTTTTCCTTTTTGCCATGCTCTAGCAACCCTAGGGTTTGGATTATCTTTGCTACTTTGCGCTAAAAAGTAGTCATAAATTCTCTCCGTTACCGAGGAAAATCTTTGTTGATTTGCTCATAAATCATCCGTTCTTCGTAACGAAAAACGAAGTGGCGACTCCATAATCTATATATTGCGCGGTGCAATCATTGTGTTGCGTGGAACAATTTCTTCGTCAACAGAGCCACAAGAAGACATCTCCAGCAATAGCCTTTTTTATCCTGGCAGAAATAGATCGAGAACTAAACCCACGAAATCGCGAGATACGGTGCCGGGGCTATCCGGGAAACAATAGGAAGGTAACGAGACAAAGTGGAGTCGGAGACGGGCTCCGGGGTGCCCAGGCGGCCACCCGGCTCCTCTCCGGCTCCAATTAGGCTCTGAATTTTCTATATTTTGCAAAAACTCATAATATGGAAATTTTATGGCGGTTCGCGATGTTTCCTTACCATAATACATACCTTTTATTATTCTGCTTCTGCTGGTGTCTGAAATCGGGCTGCATCATATTCTTCATGAGTTGTTGTGTGTATTAAATTTACATCAACATTGACGGGGTCTCCCGCCATGTAATGCTTGAGTCTTTACCCATTCACAACTTGAGGTTTGGTGCCATCAAAATTGTTAATCTTGATTGCACCAGAGCGGTATACTTCTTCGATATGAAATGGTCCTTCCCATCTGGAAAATAGTTTACCTGGAGAAAACCTGAAACGAGATCTAAACAACAAAACTTTTGCACCAATATTAAATTCACGTTTCAGAATCCTTCTATCGTGCCACTTGTTTACCTTTTCCTTAAACATTTTAGCGATCTCATAAGCTTCACTTCTCCACTCATCTAGAGAAGTCAATTTCATGAGACACTTTTACTTCAACATCATATGATTACTAGCAAATAGACTTCTCCCGTGTCCTCAAGAACTAAAGTAACTACTCACAAGGCATAAAAGAGATCATGATCAGTGGGGATAAATAAATGATAAAAAATCTGGACACAATGATATTTCTCCAACAAAACTCAATAGCATTCATCACAAGATAACAATCAACACCGGTAGAGTAGAGAGGATAGACAGTACGGGTTACATTACAAGTTGAACTTGTAAGGTGAGATGAGATGAAGATGGAGATGATGCTGATGTTGGGGATGATGTTGATGATGATCTCGATGATTCCCGTGACGATGGTTATGACGATGGCGATGATCTCCCCTTCCAGGAGGTGTTCTACCCGGCGGAATCTGCCCGCCGGAGATGTCTTTTCTCCTCTATAGGTTTCCGCCACGAAGCGGCGGCGAAACTCGCAAAATTCCTCTCTTTTTCGGGTTTCGGACAACGAGTGATATATAGGACAGATGGGGAGCTGGGAGTGGCCCCAGGGGTCCTGGCGCCCTTCCCGCGCGGCCAGGGTGGGGGCCGCGCCAGGTGGCCGCCTGGTCACCCTGTGGCCCCCTCTGGCCCCTCTTTTGCGTGTCTTCGTCATCCTTCTGGAAAATACCCTCCGTCAATTTTCGGGTAATTTGGAGGTCTTCTCCTTCAGCAACTCAGCGTCTACTTTTTACCGCTGAATTCTGTGTCCGCTGCTTCGGCATCGGGAAGTTGCAAACTGTGTAAAATAAGCCAAAACACATAAGAATAGCATCATAATATGAAATATATCAATGAATAGGAAAAAGTAGTGATGCATTTTGGACATATGACACGGCGGCGCGGAAGAACTCGGGGGCAAGAGGGAGAGAGACGAAGTCGAGGGAATGTGAGGTCTATGTCAGTGGGGTGTATCGGTATTTATAAGGGAAGGTCTGACATAACTGTCAAATACGATCCAACGGCGCAGATCTCGCGTCTCTCCGGATTCAACGGGCGGATTTTGTGGCGGAGATCGCGGGAAAATCCCAACGAACCAAAAGAAAGTTGCTCCACGTCCGAGAACAAACTCACCGAACATTGAGTGTAAAACTAGATAAAAGTTAGACATATTTTCCTTAGGAATCAATGACATTCGAAGGGAATCTAATCGAGTTTAAATACATATGTTCACGAGAGAAAATCATGGAGAGGGTAGGGATAGAATAGAGGGAAAATAGCATCCGATACTTAATCAATCCGAGGGAAAACAACCGACAGGAAAACTCGGAATGACAAGTGTATAGGACAAACATCAAACGAATAAAAAAATAAACAAAAAGAAACATAGGAGAAAAACAACGAAAGTAAACGAAAACGAATAAGTATGCACATATAATACATAGGATAGTAGGGATAGCTCTTACTACATGTTGCGTGAGTCCAATATGTTTAACTCACACCTTAGTGCACAGAGCCTTTTCTCGTCCGGTGGCTTCGTAAATATATCAGCCAATTGATCTTCGGTACGAACATGGCCGATAACAATATCTTCTCGATGAACATGATCTCAAAGAAAATGGTGGAGAATATAAATGTGCTTCGTTCGAGAGTGTTGCACAGGATTATGAGAAATTTTGATAGCACTCTCGTTATCACATAGTAGAGGAATTTTTTTCACATGAATATAGTAGTCTTTCAGCGTTTGCTTAAGCCAAAGGATTTGAGTGCAGCATGAACCAACAGCAATATACTCGGCTTCAGCCGTAGAAATTGATATAAAATTATGTTTCTTCAAAGCCCATCAAACCAGAGATCTATGGAGAAAATGACATGTGCCTGAGGTAGATTTTCGGTCGACACGATCACCAGCCCAGACAGAATCATAATATCCAATAAGATCAAACTAAGAACCTTTGGGATACCAAAGTCCCAAGGTAGGTGTATGAGCAAGATATCGAAGAATTCTCTTGACAGCAATATGATGTGATTCTTTTGGATTTTCCTGAAAACGAGCACACATACAAACTGATAGCATAATGTCAAGTCTAGATGCACAAAAGTAAAGGAGAAAACCAATCATCGAGCGATATTTCTTTTGGTCGAAAGGTTTTCCCTTCTCATCTGCATCTAAGTGCACGTTTGTAGGTATTCGAGTCTTGATAATTTTACATTTAATGAGATCAAACTTCTTCAGGCAATCCCTGAGATACTTCTGTTGAGAGATAAATGTCCCATTCTTCTGTTGACGGATTTGAAGTCCGAGAAAGAACTTCAATTCACCCATCATAGACATTTCGTATTTCTTCGACATCATTCGAGCGAATTCTTCATTGATATCAGGGTTAGTACAGCCAAATATAATATCATCGACGTAAATTTGACAAACAAAAAGATCATTTTTGTATGCACGAGTAAAAAGAGTAGGGTCAGTTGTTCCTGGTTTGAAGCCCTTCTTCCGACGAAAATCCTTGAGTGTTTCATACCAAGCACGAGGTGCTTGCTTTACCCCATAGAGGGCCTTGTGTAACCTGTCCACCATGTCTGGATTCTTCGGGTCTTCAAAACCTGGTGGCTGCATAACATACACTTCTTCTTTGATTTCACCGTTAAGAAATGCACTTTTGACATCCATTTGAAATTTTCAAAAGCAAGCATGACTCGAATGGATTCTAGGCGATCAACTGGAGCATAAGTCTCACCAAAATCAATACCTTCGATTTGGGTGTAATCTTGTGCAACCAGACGAGCTTTTTTCCTTACCACAATACCATCTTCATCTTTCTTGTTGCGAAATATCCACTTTGTACCGACGATATTATGCTTCTTTGGATCAGGTCTTTTGACGAGGGACCAGACTTTATTTCTCTCGAACTAATTGAGTTCTTCGAGCCTAGCAGTCAGCCAATTTGAGTTCTTCATAGCTTCATCAAATTTTGACGGTTCTAGCATGGACACAAACGAGAAACTTCCATAAAAGTTAGCCAAAAGAGTGCGAGATCGAGTAGTTGGACGACCTGGTTGACGAATTTCTTCGAGTATCGAGTCGACATCCACTCTTATTCGAACACGAGAAAGTGCTACTTCATTTTCTTTTGGCTCAGATTCTCCTTCGGGATCAACTTGACCTTCGGGATTAGCTTGTCCCTCGGGATCAACTTGACCTTCGGGTTCAGCTTGTCCTTCGGGATTAGCATTTTCTTCGTTCATGGGTTCTTCTTCGTTATGTTCTTCATTGTCTTCAGGATGTTGATCTCCAGCGCCCCGAGCTATGTGTGGGAACAATGGATCATCACCATCCCTATTGACTTTATGTGCATTTCCTTCGACCGGACGAATATCTCCAATAGCCATGGACCTGATCACTTCATCCAAAGGTGGTTCATTTAGATTAAGAGGTAAATTCTCCTTTTGAGAGCTGTTAGTTTCATCAAACCTACCATTTACAGTTTCTACAAATTTACCAAGATGGGAGTTGTACACTCTATAAGTGTGGGAGTTTGAACCATAACCTAGAAGAAAACCTTTGTGAGCCATAGGGGAAAACTTGGAGCTATGATTCATATCTCTGATATAGCATGGAGCACCAAATACCCTAAGATATGATACATTTGGCTTTTTACCAGTGATAAGATCATGTGAAGTTTTCTTCAAGAACCTGTGTAGATAAACCTTGTTAATGATATGGCATGATGCCTCGGCCGAGAACCTGATAGGAGTCTTGTATTCATCAAGCATTGTTCTGGCCATTTCAATAAGAGTTCGGTTCTTTCTCTCGACCACACCATTCTGTTGCGGTGTAGAGGCAGCCGAGAATTCATGAGTAAATCCAAATTCATCAAGAAATTCTTTGATATGAGTATATTTGAATTCAGTACCATTATCACTTCTGATATGCTTGAGAGATAATTCATACTCGGTATGTTCTCTCTTAGCGAAAGTTTTAAGATCTCGACAACTATGCTCTTGCCATCTAGAAAGAAAACCCAAGTGTATTGAGAGAAATCATCAACAATAACGAGACCATACTTGTCGCCTCCAAGACTAGAATAATTTTGAGGACCGAATAAGTCCATATGAATTAATTCAAGAGGACGAGTAGTGGTCATGATTGTCTTCGCTTAACAGGCACTACATAGACGATGTTTTTCGAATTTCACATTGTCAATACCAATGATATTTTTCTTCAAGATAAGAGTTTGAAGATTTTTCCTCCCTGCATGACCAAGTCTTCTATGCCATAGCAATCCAGAAGTGGCCTTAGCCATTAAACATGTGGATACGGCAGGTCCCGAAGAAAAATCAACGATGTAAAGATCACCTTTGCGATATCCTTCGAAAATGAAGGTATAATCATCCTGTGAAAACACAACACAACGAGAAGCAGAGAACAATACAAGCATACCCATATCAAAAAGTTTCAATATAGACATAAGATTATATCCGAGAGATTGAATAAGCATGACTTTGTCAATATGCTTATCCTTCGATATGGCAACCTTACCCAAACCGAGTACTTTTCATTTGTTGTTTTCACCGAAGATAATATATCTCTGTGAAGATTGTGTAAGTTTGTCTTCGGTAAACAAATCTTTGTCTTCGGTCATATGATTAGTGCAACCACTTTCCATGACTGTAACAACCCAGATTTCACAAAAAATAAAATTTTGTTTTCCGAGTGAATTGTTTGATTGTCTGCTTTGTTTGCGGTGTTTGCATCCCCAATTTATTGATCGGCGATTATTTCCCCCCCTCTTATCTCGTACCGGACGGAGACTGGCCCTTTCCACCTTGACAGTCGACCTTTGCGACACCAGGTTACGCCCGATCACCGTCGTGGAACCCGCACGAGACCAACTGCGGCCAACGGAACGAAAACCCCGTTTAATAAGTAAACGTGATATTTTTATAGCACGTCGGAAATTGTTCTCAGAACGGTTCCAGCGCGAGGTGAACGCCGCCGGCTCGACACGCTGATCGCGCAGTTCGAAGTTTTACCCGAATCGGAGGTCCTGCGGACCCTCGACAGTCAGAAACGTAAACACCGCGCGCGAGAGAGAAAAACCGGGGATGCTTTTGCAAACTGCCAGCCACCAGGGCTATATAAAGACCACCACTCCCCCACCTCTTTCTAGGGTTTCCCTAGCCAAAAATTTCAGCCACCCCCTCCACTTTGTCCAGATCTGACCCAAAAACACCCCATTTTCGTCAAAACGCAGATCCAAAACTCTCCCGGCCGTCGGATCACGCGAACGGAGGGCTACAGTGGTGCCACATCAGCCCTAGCCATCTCCTCTCTCCTCCAGCCTGACGCCTCACCGTCGCCGCCGCACCCGAGCCCTCCACGGCCGCCACGCCGGCGCCGGCCAGTCGGGCCACCACCTCCTCCTCTCCCTCGCGACCTCCTCCCTCTTCCCTTCTCCCTCTCTTCCCCGCGTTGACCCCCCCTCTCCCCTGTAGGAACTGGCTGCAGCTAGGAAAGCCGCCGCCGCCATTGGAGCTAACCCGAGCCAGGCCAAGCTCGCGCGCCGCCGCCGCGCCCCTACAAGCGCAGGTCTGGTGGGATCCACGTGGCACCGCGCCGCCGCGCCCAGATCCGCACCCACCTGCGCCCCCTACCTCGCCGCCTCTCACCGGAGGACATGCTCCACCGCGTCGCCGGCCTCCATACCATCGGGGACGGGAGCCCCCTCGCGTGGTCGCCCGAGTGTGCCGTCCTCCCAGCGCCAACCGCGGCCCAGCCAGCTCGTCCAGCGCCCCACGGCCCAGATCCAGCCAGACTAGCCGCCAGATGGGCCGAGCCCATCAGGGGTGAGGCCCTATTTTTTATGTTTTTTTTCTTTTTATCTAATTTTCTAAGTCTGGAGAAAACCGCTGTTGATTGTTGTTTTGTGTATTAATTTGCGAGTAAACCGTAGCCCGGATCGCGATGCGCCCAAAAGGAAAATTGTTTAGAATTGTGTGTACTTAAATCCATCTTTTGTGAGCATTTTGATTTGAGTCCATATTGATGTTGTTAATATGTGTTGAAGTGGGAATCAGACTGTTAACTGCTGCTAATTTCTGTTATGTGTTGCTGCTGTTATTTTATTGCAAGTTTGCATGATGATTGTGACACATCCATGAGGCCTATTGCATTGATTCTTGTTGCATACTGTTAAGCATCATGTCTACTTCCATTTTATGTATTGCATTGTCAGGTTTAAATTTCTGTTCATAGATATGTTTAGCTCCAAAGTTGCTATCCTGCTGTTTTTCATACCTCTGTTTTTTTCTCTAAGTCTGTAACTTTCCGATGCCATGTTGCATGCTTAATATCTTTTGATCTGTGATGCATATGACCATGATCCTTGTTTGTACCTGATGACCATCATGTCTAGTTCATGCCCATATATTGCTATATCATGTTTCTACACATTTGCATATAGTTTTGCCCTTGTTTATACAACATAAAAATAACAGTTTCTACCCTGTTTTCCTGATTTTCACTAAGTCCTTGACCAGTAATGTTTTATTGCATTTTGCATGGGCTATAATTAATTGTTCATGATTCCTTTTTGCATGATTCCTTTTGCCATGCCTTCCCTTCCATGTCTACTTTAGTTGCATATCATTTGTGAGCATGTTTGCATTCATTGTCCTATTTATGCATTGCTCTAAAGTGTGCTTCTTGATGTTGGCAGATTGTGTTCCAAACTTGTTTTGCTTGTACCTTTTTAACCGTAACTCCGTTTGGAGTGTTTTTTACATGTAACTTGATTAATTTTTCGTGTACTTTGTGTTTGTGCTATTGTTTGCTGTTGCTAACCAACCTAAAATATGGTTTAGGGAAGAACAGTACCAATTGCTTTAATTGTTGTGGAGCACTTAGTGGAATGCCATGTTTAGGTTGTACCTCACTTAAATTGACTAGCATAGATAGTTTACCTTATGCTTCACCTCTTGTCATGTTTATCTGCTATGCCATGCTTGAGTGATATGCCATGTTAACAACCTTGCTCACCTTGTGTAGCTAAAAAACTTGAACCGTTTCTAAATGTGCGGTATCGTCGTGTGTGAAGAGTACTCCACTTAACCTGTTAGTAACCGCTCTCGACGGTAGGTGCGATGTCTCGTGTTGCCTTATTGTTGATTCTTTCTCGTGTTTGCTTCGTAGTAATAGATGTTTGCTCGTTGATTGCTTTCCTGTGTTTATCGTCTTGTGTGCTTCCGCGGGTACCTTCGGAGACGATGCGAGCTTGCGATCAACTACACCTTTGGAACCCGACTTATCAATAGGCAATCACTATATATTACTTATGATCCATTCTATTTCAACTAGCGGTTTGCATGCTATTCAAGGTTAGGCTCGATGTTGGTCCTACCACATGTTTAGAGCCTCTCTTAAATCGATACAGCCATGTCCCCTCCCAGCAAACCATGTACTTCTATGTTACTATTGCTCGTTGCTCAGCCCCTTCTTAGTATCAATGCTTAGGATGCTACGAGGTTACCCCCTGTTACTCCTTGGTTTGGGCTATCACATTATTATATTATTGTTGTTTATGATATGATTGTTATAATGTTGACTATACTCAACGAAGGATGGAAGGTCTAGGCTATCCCGCCCCGACGCTTTGTTCCATTCGAGTCACCTAGGATCCGAGTTTCGGTTATTGGTTTTAAGACTGAGCGTGCCTAACCACGTGTGGGATTTTACGGGGTCCCCTTTTCTTACCTATCTAGCTTCAAACATTTCTAGAGGTGGCCCAAGCTGATATACCATTTGCAAACCATGCATATATTTCTGTCGGGTCGCTCCTAGCAGATATCCTTTAAAACAACTTGGACCAGTGAGGACTTTGTTTCCTTGTTGGTCCACCCTTGGCCGGCGAGGGCCCGGGACCTCACGTGAGGTGTCCCAGTAACCCAAACCCTGTTGAGACGGAAGAGTCTGATGCGAGGGTGCGGCCGGCTTTTGGATTGGATGTCGACTCCCCAGGGGCCACCCAGATTTGTTCGTTGTTATCTAGAGGGACCTGTCATTTCAGATCTCTTGGAACTAAATAATAAAATGGTTGCATGTGATGGGTAGCAACTGAGAGAGATGGGCGTCCGTGCGGAGCCTTGTAATGGGCAGTTGGTACACCCCTGCAGGGTTAAATCTTTTCGAGAAGCCATGTCCACGGTTATGGATGACTTGGAACCTACGTCTTGTTCATAGACAACATCAACTGAGATAATATTAATATAACTTGATCAACGTGTGTGTGTGTCTTGACTGCTTATTCTTCGTCGGGATGCGAAGAGGAGGACAAGGATAGAATAGGTGTTATGCTTGCGTAAGTAGGTGGATAGCAGACTTGTTGCAGGCAATTCCTCATCGAATGCTTGGCTTCTTACCTTACTCTCTAGATCGTTAGCCACTTCATAAATGCTAGTGCGGCAGCAACCTCACCACTTACCCCATCCTTACCGTAAACTACTATTTTTCCTAGAATGACGAGTGATGAAGTCCTTGCTGGGTCAGTTGACCACTACAGTTGGATGTTGATTACTTCTGTACTCATGATACTACCCCCAAACTCTTTTTAGGGTTCTTGGTCGACAACAGGTACGGTGATCGACGTTTCACATGGAGACTCGACGACGGCTAGTTAGGCGGATCCCGGTGGTGGGCCTGGACCTGTGTGGTTAAGGGGATCGATGATTTTCTCTTTGCCACTAGGCATTAGATTGCAGTCTGTACTAAGACATGTGTCTTCCGCTGTTGTATTGTATTAAGGCAGTTGGATGCCGATTGTATGAGATGTTGTATCCATGTAGCTGTAATGTTGTGATATCATGTTGGAAATCCGGGGCATATGGCATTGTCATATGTCGCGGTGGGACCGATATGTGCTTCGTCCCCGGATCTGGATGGAAACATCTAGATCTAGAACAGTACCCCATATCGGCCCTGACAATGACCCATGGATCCACAAGAGACATAACCCTGCAGAAGAATTAGTTCTTCTTAACCACCCACAAGCGAGCAGGTGACTGAGAAGGCATGGAAGTGCTAGATGAAGCAGCGGTATTAAACGGAACATGATCATATTGGCGAGGGGGACCATCAAGCACACCATAAATATAATTCCTCGGCGAGGGGTTAGAGTACTGGTAGGTAAAACCAATTTTGTTGTTGTTATCACGATGGAGATAAAAATTTCTATCTACTCGATAGTATTCCTTCTAGGGAACATTTGATGCAGGTACCAGAGGTTCATTTCTATCCTCGAGAGAATATTAGTGTCTCGGTCGTACCGTAGATTTTCCCTTCATAGAATGGTTAGGGGGCAGTTTTTCTACGAGAAATTTGCGAACCCAAATCTGTCGGTTATAGAAACCATTCTTTGGAGGAGTACCAACGAATTCAGCGAAAACCTTTCCTTCCTGATCTTTGATAAGCTTGTAGTCACAATCAAGTGATTCATCAAAAATATATTTATCAATTTTTCAGTTGAAACCTGAAAGGTTAGCAATGTCAATAGGCTTTTCTTTCGCAAGAAACCAGACAGTTTTAGGATACTGTTCGGGCTCCCAGTAGGTACCATCAGGGTTTAGTTTCCTCTCGAAACTAACACCTTCCTTTCGAGGATTCCTATGAAGAAGAGCCATATAAAGGATATCACACATATACTAGTGTCCCTGAACACTTTTGAGCATCCCTGTATCAAATAAATATTTCAACCTGAGGAGTTCCTCCGTAACAGTAGAAGTTTCCTCGATCGAGGGATTAGTATCATCTATGATAATAGGTTCCTTTCATTTCGACTTCTTGGAAGTAGACTCAGTTTTACTTCATTCCAAACAAGTTAAGCAAGGTGTAGCAGATTCATTTTTAGCTTCTGAGCCCTGTTGAGCAATGAGAGCGAGATTGACATGCTCCAACTCTTCATGAGCCTCTCTAAGTTTCTCGAGTGTAATTTTCCTTTGAAGGAATTCGTAGGTTAGCTTCTCGTAGTCCACTGAGAGCAGATCATGCCGAGAGGAAAGTTCATCATACTTTACCTTCAGAGCAGCATGCTCATTTGTCAAAGTTTGACCTTTCTTAATCTCATCGATCAACAAAGTCTCAGATTTTTGAATAGTTTCACTCAGAGAATCTAGTTCATCTTGTTGGATAGAAGAAATTTTAGAAAGTTTGGCATAGCTTATCCTAGAGTGACTTTCATAAGCAGATCCATCAGAAGTATCGTAGGAATTCTTATAAGAAGATACATTTTCCTTGGCCATGAAGCAGTAATATGGTGTTTCATATTCACTACTTTGGTTGGTGAAGAATGAACTTGATGCCTTGTTCGAAGAAAATGCTGGACCAGCAACACCATCAACCTCAGAAGCAGAACCAGAAAAAAATCTTGAGTTTGATTCAGCTTCGGTGCCAGAGGTTTCATCTTCAGAGTTCATCTCTTTACCCAGATAGGCCATGGCACAGTGAGAATTCTGGCGTCGAGAGGAATGTGATTTCGAGGAAGAACTCTCTCATTTCTTGTGATACTTCTTCTTCTTATCATCATCAGAATCATCTTTATTGTCTTTTCTGGACATTGAATCATATCTCTTTGACTCATAGCTTTTGCTCGATCGGTGCAACTTGATTGACGAGTTGTTGTGCGAATGCTAGGATCTATGTTCAATTTCCCAAAGAGGACAATCAACAATGAAGTGACCTGGCTTCTTGCACTTGTAACAGCAATTTTTCTTCGTTGAAGAGTTTCTGGATGATGATCGATGTTGTGATGAATTTCTTGAATGTATGGAAGAGTAAGTTTTCTTCGGTGAAGAGGAATTCTTTCTCTGGAAGCGGTTGAATTGTTTCATTATCAGTGCCAGATCTTTATCCATATTCTCGGGGTCATCTGAGGCACCTCTAGAGTCAGAACTAGCTTCAGGAGAGGAGTGGCGAGAGGCTTTGGCCTTGAGAGCATGAGTTCTCATTCGAGTTCCATTCACATCACTATTTTCTTCTTCTTCCATTTCAAAGGTGGTAAGTCTCTCGAGAATATCAGCAGCAACAAGGTCTCTGAAATCAGTCCTTTCTTTGATCATCAACAAGATGTGATCGAAGGAATCATCAAGAGAGCGAAGCAAAGTTCTAACTACCATGTGACTAGTGATATCTTCAGCACTGAGGGAAATCAGCTCATTTGATGAAGTGGTGAGTATGCTACTGATGGAGTTAACCTTTTCTCCCTCGCTCCGCTTGAACCGATAGAATTTGCTTCCAAGAGTGTCAATGCGAGCATCTTTATGAGTAGATACACTTACACGAATCTTCTCGAGATAGTCCCAAACACCTTTGGCCGAAGAAATATTCTTCACATCATGATATTTTCCTGGAGTCAGATGATTCGTGATGAATACCCATACTTCAGAATAAAGAGTCACGTTCTTTGCCTCATCAGGAGTGATAGCTTTTTCATCCATACCTTGAACTCCATGCTTGACAATTTCCCAAGCAGCAGAGTTGATGGCAATGATGTTCCTCCTCATTTTGTCCTTCCAATAAGGATAGTCCTTCCCATTGTAAACAGGGATCGGTTCGCCCGAGTGAACAGCTGCAAACGACATTCTTGACAACACTCTAGGTGGTTAGACCAAAATCCGTAGAGCGTATGGAGTGCCTAGCTCTGATACCAATTGAAAGCTCAAGAATTATCAGAGGGGGAGGGGGTGAATGGTCACTTCTAAAAATTCTACAGAACTTAGAAGAAAAACATGCAAACAATGAAGGACTAAGAGAATCTTGAAGGTATTGCAATAACGAAATCCATGCCTAAGTCGAAAAGAATGGGGAAGAGGGGAAACATCGAAGGAAAACATGCAATAGAGTAAATACTGAAAGTAAATACGAGTAAAACAACGAGACTGACACAACGATGTTTGGTGAACCAGTTCACGCTCTTCAAAGCGCTACGTCTGGTTGGATGGACTGGTGATTGAACATCTGGAGCAAAACTCTCTCCGTCCTATTCTCCACTACAACAAACTCCTCCAGTTTGTCAAATTCTTACTCGGGGTATAGATGATTTAGGACATCTCCAAAACCTTTACAGACTTCCTTCAGCAGTGACAATTTCTCTTCGACTGCTTGACTGGTGATACGTCTCAAACGTATCTACTTTTCCAAACACTTTTGCTATTGTTTTGCCCTCATTCTTGCATGATTTGGACTAAACTAACCCGGACTGACGCTGTTTTCAGCAGAGCTGACTGTATGGTTTTATTGTGTGCAGGAAAATGGATTTTTAGGTCTCTCAGAAAATTCTGGGAAAATTCACAGAAAATCCATGCACTAGAAGCTTCCATGACCCAGAAGTGGGGCCAGAGGGGGGCTAGAGGGGCCCTAGGCGCCCTGCTGGCATGGGTCCACCCCTGGCCGCGTCGGGGGGCCGCCTGGGGGGCTCCCACCTCCTCTGGTGCCCTAGCAGGACTCCTATTTATTTTCGTGACGCGAAAACCCCAGAAAAGAAGTCGTTTTCCCAATTTCCGTCGCGGAGCCGCCGCCACCCTCTGTTCTTCTCCGGTAGGCCTAATTTGGAGGCTGTTTTGGCCTCCGGTGAGGGGAGATCATCGCCATCGTCATCATCATCACCACTCCATCCTCCCTCCATGTAACGACCCAATTCACACCGAATTGAAGTCTCTGTGTTCAAGTGCCAGTCCCTGGATCGAACTCGCTGGCACACACAGTATAATAGATGTATATCAAAGTAAAAGTGCATCATTATTACAACGTATGATCCAGAGTAAATAAATAACAAGTTGCATAGCTCAAGGCTAGCTTATTCAATATAAATATAGCGGAAGCAAAAGAAAATAACGTGGAGTCCCATCAACAGCCACATGCGAACATGCTGAGTGTAGACTCGCAACCCCTAAACGCACCTTACTGATCGTCTGAAAAACCTGCAACACCGAAGGTTACAGCCCGACAACGGGGTCAGTACATCTGATTTGTACGGCAAGTGACACGAAAAAGTTTATATAAAGGACCTACAACTACATGCAAGGTAAGTCAAAGGAAAGGCTTATGGTTTAGTTTTGCAGAAAGCCAATTTTCTCCTGAACTAAACTAGTCAAAATTTTATGTTGAACTTACTACTAAAGATTGAACTGGGCACACCAGTCTCAATCCACCACACCCTTTATTAATCTTGCCCACTCAAAATTATTAAGGTGATTCATCTGTCAAGATCCTCCATTAACAGTAATGTCTAGTAGCTCAAAGATGTCCATAACCGGGGACACGGCTAATCATGATTAGTTTATACTCTGCAGAGGTTAGTACACTTTCCCCGCTGGACTCAACCCGAAGATTGAGACGAAGTCTTTTAGAAGAGGTCACCTACACCCAACGGCAAGCCGGTACACCTATCATATCTACATCTGCTAGCATTGCACGGGAGAGGCTTCCTACCTCGTACTCAACTAAGCCAGAGCCCATATGGCCAGCGGCTGTACAGGTAAGCTTCTAGTCACCAAGTAAGTCTGATCTTTTTGAGCCTGGACGGCGCCCACCACGTCAGCGGGCTCACCATGACGTTTTCCTCGGCCACCAAACAAACCATTAGGGGTACAACCTGGTCTCGACCTTAGAAAAGGAACGAGCCCCCAGGAAGCACTCCCTGCCCGTCCAGAAGTGATTTCTATTTATTAAACAGTTGCTACACAAGTTATTAAACAGCTCACATGCACTCCATGAGTTGCACCACCCAAACCACGTCTACAAAGCATAGCAATGAAGTAACAACACGGCTAGGTTGATCTACGGTAGACAAGTCAAAACATGTGGCTATCCTAACTGGTTTTGCAGCACAGTATAATAAACTACCTATCATGCAATAGAGTGATATTTCCTAACATAATGCATATAGAAAATATAGGTATGAGTATGGTCAAAGCATCACTTGCCTTATACATTCGATGAAGATCTTCGCTCTCACGTTCCAGTCAACTCTACTCGTCACACTCCGAGAAATCTATCGTCAACGAAAGAACTCAATAAGCAATCACACCACAAGCACAACACATAAGATCAACAAAACAATCACAAAGGTTTTAGCAACAAAACAAAAGGTTTTGAAGTGCAAAGGTGTGGATGTGCTCAAAGGTGATCGGTGGAACGTGAACTCGAGAGAGTCAACGGATAAAGAGTTGTCGATACAAAAGTATGATCGAGGCATTATGAAATCTAAGTAAAGATCATGACAATATGAATGGTATGTGGATATTGCCGATAAGATGTCTCATATGATTCAATATGCAAAAAGAATCACGTGAAACGAAATACTACAACGCAGGTCATAGCAATTGCAACATAGAATTGAATTTTAATTAAAACAGATCAATAAACTTGTGAATTTTTGTGCACACATGATAAAAACAGAAGGTACATGACACGAGTGATCCAACGCAAAAAGAAACGGCGCAAACGGGTGCACCGGTAAAAAGTTACGGCTGCCGGAAGTTCAAATTTGGATCAGCTTGGGACCCAAATTTAAATACTTCAAACTCCTGTAACACTAGGTCTACTGGCTAGAGAATTTCTACACGGTCGCAACGCAACTGGAATCGCCCAATTCCGAGTTACGGTTAAAAAGTACTCGCGAAAACGGTTTCGGGTGAAAAACGGGGGTACCGGGGGGTCTACTGTAAAAAGGACTGATACATAAATAAAATTTTTGCAAAAAACGTGATCGAGTTCCTGGGCGGTTTTGGATCCAGATCTGAAAAAAAAAAATTCGCGAACCGTTTTCTAATCTTTTTTTTTCTACAGGTCTTCTTCCTTGCGCACGGGCTCGCACAGGGAGCCATGGCCTGGCCATGAGCTCGGGCTCGGCGGCCAGCCGGCGAGGGAGGCCGGGGCGGCCAGCCGCGGCGGCGGAGGGCGGCCGGACAGGGGCGCGCGGCCGGCGTTGGGCGGCGGGGACGCGCAGGCACGGGAGGCGCGGGCCAGGGGGCGTGCGGCCACGCACGAGTGCGCGGCGGCGCGGCCATGGGAGTAGCGGCCGGCTCGGCCAGCCGGGGCGGCGGCGGCGCGGCCAGGGTGTGCGGCGGCGCGGTGGCGGCGAGCAGGCGGCGGGGTACTCCGGCGTGGTGGGTACGGCGGCACACGACGACACACGAAAAATTACCTCAAAAAAAAAACGCAAAAATCGCAACTCCGGCGATGCTCCGGCAAGATTCCGGCGAACTCCGGCGATGACGTCGGCGGCGGCGGGTCCCGCGGATTAGATTAGAGCTAACCCTAAACGCTGGCGAAAATAAATTTTGCCCTAATCGGGGCTATTTATAGCCAGCCCCTAATCTTTTTTTTTTGTAAATCCAAAATAAAAACAAATTCGGTCTGTTGGAAAAAAAACAGACCAGGCCCAATAGGCCCAAAACAATATTAGAAAAGTCACGAAAAATTATTTTAAAATTCCGTCTTCGCCAATATTTTTAAAATAATAAAATTGAATTTTTGGCTTGATCAAAATAATAAAATAAAATAAAAACTTTGCAACTTATTTTTAAATATTTTTAAATACTTTTCTGGCATTTTAAAAATACCGAAAACTCCGAAAATTGAATTAAAAACTTTTCCAGAGCATAAATAAATTCCAAAAATAATTTTGGAAAATATTTATAACTCCAAAGTAAAATTAAAAAGTCCCCTAAAAATGTTTTAACTATTCTTCAACGAATTAAAAAATGGGGATAAGTCCTTTTATATCCTCTCCAGCAAACTGCCATGTGTTGAAAAATGTTACAAAATATTTTAGAAGAATTCCAAATAAGATTTAAAACATTTTCCAAACTTTTTTTTAAAAGTTGAAGGAGTCATGTTACCTTCTCTCATTTTATTTTGTTGGTTTTGTTTTTAAATAATAAATTCCAAAACACCAACGGTGAATATTAGTGAAAGTCATTTTATTCCCTCTCTTTTTAATATTCAATAAACCTCAAAGGTTTTAAATCCCAAAGAAAATCAAACACATTAAGCAAACAATCATTATCTATTTAATTTATTAACATTCCAAAATTCGAAGAATTTTGGGATGTTACACACTACCACCCTTAAAAGGAATCTCGTCCTCGAGATTCGAGAAGGCTAGAAAGAAAGGTTAAGGTTCGGGTCTTCATGACCGTCAATCAATCCTCCGACGGTCCAGGGTGCTACCACCCTTAAAAGGAATGTGACTTGGTCTTCAAAAGCTTGCTCCCTCAGCGAGCTCCTCACACCTACTCTTCGTACTCAATTGGGGCATTGAATTCTTCATCACGAGTGTGGGCTTCCAGTATCTTAATCCATCGATGACATTCTTCGTACGGATTTCACCTTCGGTCTTCAAGGTTTCCTGAATTCCTCCTTTGAGGTTTCCATCCCTTAGCCAGGGAGTGGTCTTCCAAGCACTGAGACTTCATGGCTGACAGGTCAGACGCCCATACTAAGCAACTATCGATTTTCTCATGGTGGTCATCAAGAATATTTCCACGGGATACCTGCAGCAAATGGTCTTGGTCCATCCTCACCGTATAACACAAACGACACACTTCTACTGGGGTCACACATCGTACCATTCTATGGTTCAGGCTTAACATCGTCGTCTCTCTGCTATAGGTAAGTCACTCAAGATTTACTATCCCGCATAGCAAGAGCGAATAATAAGAGTAGTCGTCATGGTGATCAATCCATTTCGCACCCAAATCATTACCTTGTATATGGTTTAGTGAATCTCGCAATCTAACACTTGGTCATCCTCACAAGCATTGCAGAAGTCATTCTTATCTTGAACTGGGTCCAGATAAATCCATGGTTCTGCAAGCCAAGCAAAAGATCTATCGTTTCTTTAGAACACTCAGGTTTACGTAGCCTGTTATAAACGTGCACTGGTGGACTACCACTACCACCAGAGTTCCTTCCTTCGGCAAGATTGTGCCCTCTTGTCGTAAAATCCTGGGACCTGTGGTTTATCCTTGATCTCAACATCGGTTGCATTCATCTTCATTCCAGTCTTGAATTTTGCCGCCATTGTAGTAGCTTCTTCAGTGTAAGGTTTGAGGTGAGAGGGAACAGAATGTAGATAGCGAGGTAGAGAGAGATAGGGAGAGATACCCATACAAAAATCACACTAGTTTTGAAATATAAGTTTTGGTGTGTAGCTGTCGGTAAAACAAGAAATGACAGCTCACAGAAACGATCTAACGGTAGAAACTTGAATCTTCCAGGTCTTCAAGTCTTCAGGTCTTCAAGTCTTCAGTGCTGGTAGCTTCAAATTGAAATATCGAAACAATCTTCATATCATTGAGTCATTCGTCAAGTTATTCTTCTTGTTGTTGTGTCTTCTTTAGTCTTGAAGCATACTAAATAGATGAGGGTCTAATGAAACGTAAACTTATTCTATTCGCAAAGAAAAACCACAAAGCACAACACCTCACATCAATCAATACAAGACATAACAGGGTCACAGGGTACAAGACAACACTTAACAAAACAATCATGACATAAAACATCTAGTCAATCCATAGGAAAACACGCATCGATACACATCTCCAACTAACATGAAAAAGTAACAACGTACACTTAATGCACACCACGAATATTCTATTCTCCACTTGAAAACTTAAGCTTCTTCAAGTCCGCATCATTGCTTCCACGTTCATAACTTCTCCTTCCCCTTCAATTCCGGACACATATTGTTGTAGTGCCCCATGTTCCTGCACCAAAAACACTCAATTTGGCTGAGGTCTTTTATCTTCTTCATCATGAGTGCTTCCTTTAATTCTGGACACATGTTGGCGTAATGTCCCATATTCTTGCACCGGAAACACTGAATGTGGCTAATGTCCTTCTTTTTCTTCTTCACGGGTGCTTCCTTCAATTCTTGGATAGCTTTCTTCATTTCTTCCTTTTGATGTTGAACCACTTGTTGTGTCACGATGAAAAATTGACACTAAGCGGGGTAATGATCAGTTCCTTCACACACGAAACACGTGACGTGTGCAGTGGGGCATTCTTCACCCGAGTGAATTTCTTCACAATAGGGACATCCATCTTGGTGTCCCTCATAGGAGTGTCCTGTTTCTCCGCAAATTGTACATGCACGGATCCTCTTAAGGGTTACCGTCCTTTGCATTGGGGTGAGAAGGCGGGATGCCAACAAAATCTTAGTGAACTCCTTCCAAGTAATTTTCCTTCGTGATTCGTCAATCGCTTGGTGCATTCTCCACCAAGTAGCAGCCTCTTCTACAAAGTACTTGACAGCATAGGGAACCATGTCCTCACTTCCAACCTTGTTTATCTTCATGTGCTCCTCCATACTGCGAATATATTGCTCCACCTTCAGTCTCGACATCGCCCCAGAAAAGGCGAGTCCTACTTCATACTCCATCTATTAAACCCATACGACAAGGGTTAGGGAAAAACTATAACACCGACAAGACAACAACTAAGGTAACACCAAGCATATGCACTCAAACAAGAAAGCGGCAAAACACCTACGTTCGACAGTAACACTTAACAAAAAACAATACAGTCACAACAGTCAAAGCACACAAACAACTCCTAAGGTAAGGTCATATGTACAAGACATACGATCTCATCATGCTACACGAAAATCGTTCATGTAACTTCACCTAAAAGGTGGTGGTCTGATTCTAAGCTTCATCCTTCTCAGCTAAGCTGATCTTAAAGGTTCCTCTCACAGTGTCAAACTTATTGATCACCGTAGGTTATTCCTTCTAGTTCCGATAATCACAACTCCAATTGATCCCCGAGGGTGATGATGTTCTTCTCAAATGTCTTGTCTTCCAAGAGTAAGCAACTCAGAGGGATATTCATAATAAAACAAGATGAGAAGTTTTAGAAGATGAATCATAGATGAGAATTACTAGTCAAGAGAGTAAGTAATCAAAGAGTGATAAAATATTTTGTTCCTATGGCTTTTCCTATCCATTTTCTAGGGTCATGAACCTACAGTCAACACACGGCTCTGATACCATCTGTAACGACCCAATTCACACCGAATTGAAGTCTCTGTGTTCAAGTGCCAGTCCCTGGATCGAACTCGCTGGCACACACAGTATAATAGATGTATATCAAAGTACAAGTGCATCATTATTACAACGTATGATCCAGAGTAAATAAATAACAAGTTGCATAGCTCAAGGCTAGCTTATTCAATATAAATATAGAGGAAGCAAAAGCAAATAACGTGGAGTCCCATCAACAGCCACATGCGAACATGCTGAGTGTAGACTCGCAACCCCTAAACGCACCTTACTGATCGTCTGAAAAACCTGCAACACCGAAGGTTAGAGCCCGACAACGGGTCAGTACATCTGATTTGTACGGCAAGTGACACGAAAAAGTTTATATAAAGGACCTACAACTACATGCAAGGTAAGTCAAAGGAAAGGCTTATGGTTTAGTTTTGCAGAAAGCCAATTTTCTCCTGAACTAAACTAGTCAAAATTTTATGTTGAACTTACTACTAAAGATTGAACTGGGCACACCAGTCTCAATCCACCACACCCTTTATTAATCGTGCCCACTCAAAATTATTAAGGTGATTCATCTGTCAAGATCCTCCATTAACAGTAATGTCTAGTAGCTCAAAGATGTCCATAACCGGGGACACGGCTAATCATGATTAGTTTACACTCTGCAGAGGTTAGTACACTTTCCCCGCTGGACTCAACCCGAAGATTGAGACGAAGTCTTTCAGAAGAGGTCACCTACACCCAACGGCAAGCCGGTACACCTATCATATCTACATCTGCTAGCATTGCACGGGAGAGGCTTCCTACCTCGTACTCAACTAAGCCAGAGCCCATATGGCCAGCGGCTGTACAGGTAAGCTTCTAGTCACCAAGTAAGTCTGATCTTTTTGAGCCTGGACGGCGCCCACCACGTCAGCGGGCTCACCATGACGTTTTCCTCGGCCACCAAACAAACCATTAGGGGTACAACCTGGTCTCGACCTTAGAAAAGGAACGAGCCCCCAGGAAGCACTCCCTGCCCGTCCAGAAGTGATTTCTATTTATTAAACAGTTGCTACACAAGTTATTAAACAGCTCACATGCACTCCATGAATTGCACCACCCAAACCACGTCTACAAAGCATAGCAATGAAGTAACAACACGGCTAGGTTGATCTACGGTAGACAAGTCAAAACATGTGGCTATCCTAACTGGTTTTGCAGCACAGTATAATAAACTACCTATCATGCAATAGAGTGATATTTCCTAACATAATGCATATAGAAAATATAGGTATGAGTATGGTCAAAGCATCACTTGCCTTATACATTCGATGAAGATCTTCGCTCTCACGTTCCAGTCAACTCTACTCGTCACACTCCGAGCAATCTATCGTCAACGAAAGAACTCAATAAGCAATCACACCACAAGCACAACACATAAGATCAACAAAACAATCACAAAGGTTTTAGCAACAAAACAAAAGGTTTTGAAGTGCAAAGGTGTGGATGTGCTCAAAGGTGATCGGTGGAACGTGAACTCGAGAGAGTCAACGGATAAAGAGTTGTCGATACAAAAGTATGATCGAGGCACTATGAAATCAAAGTAAAGATCATGACAATATGAATGGTATGTGGATATTGCCGATAAGATGTCTCATATGATTCAATATGC
This sequence comes from Bromus sterilis, assembly GCA_950022295.1. Classification (NCBI taxonomy): domain Eukaryota; kingdom Viridiplantae; phylum Streptophyta; class Magnoliopsida; order Poales; family Poaceae; genus Bromus; species Bromus sterilis. The sequence continues at coordinate 146,454,518 of OX465596.1, read as the reverse complement.
AAAAAGAATCACGTGAAACGAAATACTACAACGCAGGTCATAGCAATTGCAACATAGAATTGAATTTGAATTAAAACAGATCAGTAAACTTGTGAATTTTTGTGCACACATGATACAAACATAAGGTACATGACACGAGTGATCCAACGCAAAAAGAAACGGCGCAAACGGGTGCACCGGTAAAAAGTTACGGCTGCCGGAAGTTCAAATTTGGATCAGCTTGGGACCCAAATTTAAATACTTCAAACTCCTGTAACACTAGGTCTACTGGCTAGAGAATTTCGACACGGTCGCAACGCAACTGGAATCGCCCAATTCCGAGTTACGGTTAAAAAGTACTCGCGAAAACGGTTTCGGGTGAAAAACGGGGGTACCGGGGGGTCTACTGTAAAAAGGACTGATACATAAATAAAAATTTTGCAAAAAACGCGATCGGGTCCCTGGGCGGTTTTGGATCCAGATCTGAAAAAAAAAATTCGCGAACCGTTTTCTAATCTTTTTTTTTTCTACAGGTCTTCTTCCTTGCGCACGGGCTCGCACAGGGAGCCATGGCCTGGCCATGACCTTGGGCTCGGCGGCCAGCCGCGGCGGCGGAGGGCGGCCGGACAGGGGCGCGCGGCCGGCGTTGGGCGGCGGGGACGCGCAGGCACGGGAGGCGCGGGCCAGGGGGCGTGCGGCCACGCACGGGTGCGCGGCGGCGCGGCCATGGGAGCAGCGGCCGGCTCGGCCAGCCGGGGCGGCGGCGGCGCGGCCAGGGTGGCGCGGCGGCGCGGTGGCGGCGAGCAGGCGGCGGGGTACTCCGGCGGCACACGACGGCACACGAAAAATTACCTCGAAAAAAAAACGCAAAAATCGCAACTCCGGCGATGCTCCGGCAAGATTCCGGCGAACTCAGGCGATGATGTCGGCGGCGGCGGGTCCCGCGGATTAGATTAGAGCTAACCCTAAACGCTGGCGAAAATAAACTTTGCCCTAATCGGGGCTATTTATAGCCAGCCCCTAATCTTTTTTTTTGTAAATCCAAAATAAAAACAAATTGGGTCTGCTGGAAAAAAAACAGACCAGGCCCAATAGGCCCAAAACAATATTAGAAAAATCACGAAAAATTATTTTAAAATTCCGTCTTCGCCAATATTTTTAAAATAATAAAATTGAATTTTTGGCTTGACCAAAATAATAAAATAAAATAAAAACTTTGCAACTTATTTTTAAATATTTTTAAATACTTTTCTGGCATTTTAAAAATACCGAAAACTCCGAAAATTGAATTAAAAACTTTTCCAAAGCATAAATAAATTCCAAAAATAATTTTGGAAAATATTTATAACTCCAAAGTAAAATTAAAAAGTCCCCTAAAAAGGTTTTAACTATTCTTCAACGAATTAAAAAATGGGGATAAGTCCTTTTATATCCTCTCCAGCAAACTGCCATGTGTTGAAAAATGTTAAAAAATATTTTAGAAGAATTCCAAATAAGATTTAAAACATTTTCCAAACTTTTTTTTAAAAGTTGAAGGAGTCATGTTACCTTCTCTCATTTTATTTTGTTGGTTTTGTTTTTAAATAATAAATTCCAAAACACCAACGGTGAATATTAGTGAAAGTCATTTTATTCCCTCTCTTTTTAATATTCAATAAACCTCAAAGGTTTTAAATCCCAGAGAAAATCAAACACATTAAGCAAACAATCATTATCTATTTAATTTATTAACATTCCAAAATTCGAAGAATTATGGGATGTTACACTCCATGACTTCTCCTCTCATGTGTGAGTAATTCCCTGCTGTAGGCAAAGGGGATGGTAGGGATTGGATGAGTTAGATTCTGTAATAGTTCATCAGATTGTTGGGGGCATGTTGCCTATCATCTACTGTGGTGTTTATCATCTTTGCTTCAACTTGTTGCTCTTAATGCTTGTCACTGTGGGCCCGAGTGCCATGTTTTCAGATCTGAACCACTTGTGTTTTCATGAGTATATTTATGTTCTTGATCCTATGTATGAGTAGTATGCACCTATTATGGTCCGGAACCGATGATCCCAAAGGTGACATATTTGGACACCAAAGGGGATGGATTGTAATTTGAGGATTTCATGTATCCATTGTGTTTAATGATTCTTTCTGGTGCTATTTGACAGGAGCACCTTAATCTCCATAAGTTCCTTTTGGCCCCGTTTGTAGCGGGATGGTAAGATAAAATATGTTTTGCAAGTTCTTATTGCAAGCACGTACAACTACCTACGGGATGCATGCCTAATGTTTGATATTTCCTAGATGATCCTTGCTTTTCTGCGTGACTTGGCCCGTGTTAGAATCTATTACATGTTCACTCTCATCCAAGCAGCGCCCAACCATCCATCTCCCTAGCCTACAATGTCTTTAATCCTGCTGGTTACCAGTTGTTCCTTTCGTTATTTTACTTTCGCTGCCGCCAATATCACTATCATATCACCGTTGCTATTAATATTTTGTTGCAAGCAAGTATATTTCAGGTGCGGTTGAATTGACAACTCAACTGTTAAAGCTTATAAATATTCTTTGGCTCCCCTTGTGTCGAATCAATAAATTGGGTTATCTTGCCCGCGAAGACTATTTCCATCCCCTACAGTTGAGGGTCATCAAGTACTGTTTTCTGGCGCCGTTGCCGGGGAGCATAGATTTATTTACAAGTCTACTTGAAGTATTTTTCCTGCTGCACTTTATCCACTATGGGTAAGAAAGGAGACCCCGAGGTTCCGATCTTACCATCTACTACAAGAAAACGTATTGTTCTGAGCACTAGTGCTATGCTTGATTCATCTTCCGTTATACGTAAGTTTGCTTCACCACCACCACCACATGCTACTTCCACTGTGTCTGCTACTATGTACGATACTTTTGATGATGCTTCCACTACTCTTGATGAAACTGGTTTTCTTGGTCACTATCTTGTAAGTCAAATTGCTAAGGTTGCAGCACAGTTCGATACTGATACTCCTGCTACCTATTTTCCTACTTGCAAATCCTTTGGTTACCCAGACTTAGATAAACTCAAGGAGACACACCTTGAGGATGATTATATTATACTTGATGATGATTTCTGCAGGGAACTTACAGAGTGTGCTAACTCTGACCGTGGTGTTGTTAAGAAGCTTCTTGAAAAACACTCCATGAAGAACAAGATCACTCCTGATCCTGAATTTGCTACATCTCCTATATGCATCACCGATCCTGATTATGATTTCTCTGTTGATATTTCATTTATATCTACGGTTGAAGCTGACCCCTTTTATGGAAGAGAAAATGATGATGCAATAGCACATCTGACCAAACTCACCGAGTTGCGTGGCTTATTTACTATACTGATGAGAGGATACGAAACTTTTATGTGCCTAAGCTTTTTACTTTTTCTTTGAAGGAAGACGCTAAAGCACGGTATGATGCACTACCTTATGGTTCTATTAAGAGACCTCAGGACTTAGCTCAATCTTTTGTTGATAAATATTTTCCTGCTCATATGCAACATGTTGCTTTACAAAGAATTTACAACTTTAAACAGTTGTAGGATGAGAACCTCCCTAAATCTTGGGGGAGGTATTGCGGTTTAATTAAGGCTAGACCGGGACATGAAGTCCCTAAGAATGAATTACTTAATATATTTTATGTTGGTCTAACCGATGAATCTAGATCCTATTTTGATAGTTGTGTTGGTTGTGTTTTTAGGGAAAGAACACCGGACGATGCTGAAGAGTTAATGGGCAAGATTGCCAAGAATCACGGAGATTGGTTTGTCCCTGAACCACCTCCACCAACAAAGAAGAGGGGCATGCTTGTCCTCAACCCCGAAGATATGCAAGAAGCAAAGAAGTCTATAAAGGAGAAAGGCATTAAAGCTGAAGACGTGAAGAATCTACCTCCTATTGAGAAGTTGTGTCAGCCTACCACTCACCCTCCCTTGATAGAGGTACACTCTCTTTTAGATTTCAATGAAAGTGACATCCCTAAAATAATTTTATTATTAAGAAAAACCATTTTAATGAGAGGATACAAAATTAGTTGCATGATAATTCCCTTGCTATCGAAAGTTTACTTGATGTTCTAGGTAGAACAGTTAATGATGTTAAGTGTCTTGTTAAGCATTTTCATATGGTTCAAACTCAGCTTGAACAGATTTCTAATGTGAAAAAATATTTGCTTGCTAATAATGCCAAACAGGATATACAGGCTTATGGTATAAAGACTAGAGGTGGAACACACACCCAGGACCATCTCTATCCCGAAGGGCATCCAAAGAGGATCGAGCAAGATTCTCAAGTGCAGGTAGAAGACGAGATTGTTAGTTCTCCAAAGAAGAAAAAGAAGAAGAATAAACATAAGGAAGCTGACAACTCCAATGATCCTATTACAACTGAAGAACCTTTTGTTGATCCTAACAACATATCTACCTCTGATGCTGAAACTGAAGACAGTGCTGAGCCCGAAGAAGATAAGGAGAAGAATGATCCTCCTGAGTTGCGAGAAGAAGAAGCACCCGATAAACGCAAGAAGTATACTAGAGAAGACTTCATCGCAAGAAGACACGGGAAGGAAAGAGAACCATGGGTACAGAAACCCATGCCCTTTCCAAGTAAGTCTCCCAAAACCAAAGAAGAAGAGCACTATAATAAATTTTGTCAATGGATGAAACCTCTTTTTCTTCAAATTCCATTGACTGATGCTATCAAATTACCTCCTTATTCAAAATATATGAAAGATATTGTTATTAATAAAAGAAAAGTTCCTAATGAGCAAATATCTACTATGCTTTCTCACTACTCTTTCAGTGGCAAGATTCCTGAGAAGCTTAGTGATCCAGGTATACCCATCATTCCTTGCTCCATAAAGAATAATTATGTTGAAACTGCCTTATGTGATCTTGGAGCAGGAGTGAGTGTCATGCCTTTTTATCTTTATAAGAGGCTATGTTTAGATAAGCTAATCCCTATAGATATCTCTCTTCAGATGGCTGACAAGTCAACAGTTGTCCCGATTGGTATTTGTGAGGATGTCCCTGTTGAAGTTGCTAATTGCTTAATTCTTACAGATTTTGTTGTGCTTGACATGCCCGAAGATGGGAGCATGCCCATTATTCTGGGTATACCTTTTCTTATCACCACAGGTGCTATTATTTATTGCAATAAAGGAAAGGTTACTTTCAACTTTGATGATAAAGAACACACGTTGTATTTTCCGAAGAAGATCGACAAAAGGCATGGCTTTAAATCTCTAGAGAATATCGAGACCGTGAGGAATGGAGAATGGGATTGTCCTGTACATGTGCACCAGAAATACAAAACCATTATGGTGGGGACAATGTCCATTAAAGTAAAGGTTCAATGATCACTTCATGAGAGGTGAGACTTTCTACTCTATATATCGCCGGTTTGTTGGTAAGACTTGATCAACCTTGCTAGCTAGCATGCTTTATATAGGTAAAAAGTGGATCTTGTTATGTTTTCATTTGCTTTAGCTTTTGTTATCCATGTTGTACCAAGTTTTTATGTTTTATAATATTCACATTTCTAACCACTGCTTCAAGTTTCCAGAAAGTTTTGCAGCTTTTTTGAACCTTGAAAATTTTTCAACAGTGAAGTTTTCAGAAAAAATCCAGAAAAATAAAAATAAAAAGTTCCACGTCAGAAGTGACCCAAGGGCACCTGGGGCTGACCAGGGGGGGCACCAGTGGCCCAGGCGGCCCGCTGGCGTGGCCTGCCCCTTGGCCGCGCCCACAGGGCGCCTGGGCCCACAGGGCAGCCAGCCAGGTATGTATTCTACCTTCCTCTCTCTTTCTCCCCAAAAACACGAGTTTCGCACTTGTTCTCGCGTTCTTGTTGTTCTTGGAGGCGATTTTCGATCTCTCTCTACAACCCATCATTTGAGCTGAGATTTTGAGCAAATACTCCCTAGTATGTAACTCCTCCACCCCTCCAATTAGATTTTTGATTGGTGGCTTCATTTGTGAGTATTTAGTAGCTATTGGTGTTGTTCATATGAGCTTGCATGCATGAGTAGAAATATATTTTCCAAGTTTTGATGCAAGTTTATGCCTTAGGTAAATGAGTAGAGTAGTTTGCCTCAACTCACTTTGATTAAATCCTTGTTTTTGTGAATTGTCAAAAAAAATCAGAAATGAGTTTGCTAGGAAAAGCAAAGAGGTGGCTTGGGACGAAGCTCGAGCGCTCTGATCGAGTTACTAGAGCTGCAGTTTCACCCTCGGCTGCTAGGGTGAGCTACAATGAAGATCATGTGCCCCTAGAGTTGTTGGAAAACACGAGTTCAACACGCGCAATGACGTATCCGTGCGATGCTTTCCTCGAAGCTGCAGGAATTAAGGAGGGATTCTACGGCCTTTGCGCCAATACAGGTTTGACACGGCTAGCAATATGTCGTGTTGCTCAGTATGAAAAACTCACCTCTTGTTTTATTAACAGTTTCAGATATAATCATGATGCTGGTATTATTGAGTTTAAAATTTACAATGATCTTTTGACTATGTCTTTGGCAAGATTTTGTGATATAATAGGTGTGTCGAACATTGGACAGACGACAAAGATGAACTCTCAGCATTCCGAGCTAAAAACCCTCTTCAACTCTCTCTGTAGCCAGGAAACGAGGGATATCCATCGCTCGAAGATTTCCAGCATGTTGTTCCCCCACCTCAAGTATTTTGCGTATTTTATTGCTAGAGGGGTGTTAGCTCGTGACAACACAAGCAACAGTTCTGCGCCGGATATTGCTATCCTGGCAAACGCCCTCTCAGGGAAGAATGAGTATAATGTGGGTGCCTTAATTGCTCGACGCCTTGATATGAATGGTAACAAGGGAGATTTATTTGGTGGCGTTTACGCCACACTTATCCTTGAGTCTCTTAATGGGACCCCACACCTTGATGATAAGCCTTTTACTTATTTAAGTTTTGATCTTGCTGCCATGAAGAGGCATGAGTTTGTTACCAGGACTTCCGAGTTTGGTAACCTTGTTTATGTCTTGTGTTTCGGATCTTCCGCGAAACGCAAGATCCGTCTACCTACGCCTCTTTTGTTTGATTTTTCTTGCAGGAACAGATGTTCCTTTGATGTTATACAGTTTGATCAGTTCATGGTCCAGTACCAGTTTCATAACCCCATGGAGGGGGATGTGCCCGAGGAGGAGGGGCACGGTGAGTTTCCACATTTCCAGGGGGAGACCGTCACCCAGTTTGGTGAAGGGTCTTCATCTTCTTGGAGCACGGATCGTTCTTCGTGGGAGGATCCAAGGACTTCGGTGTACCGGAAGCCTCATACGACCCTTGGACTCACCCGCATCACCCCGGAGCAGGAGGCTCCTTGGGGTAGTATCTATTACCAACTTAGGACAAAAGCCTAAGCTTGGGGGAGTATGTGCCCTTCTCCCTTTTCCATTAGATTATCCGTTTTATTTTTATTGCTTTGATCTTTTCAAACATTTTGCCCGTTCTTATTTTCTCTTTTAATTTGCAAAGAAAGATTTCTATTTTCTTTTGCTTTCGTTAAACCTTTTGACAAACCCAAAAATATTTCCTTTTCTCCCTTTAGTTTGCTTTGTTTTTAGAGTTCAGCTCGAGTCCGTGATGGCATTTGATTATATTTCCCACGTTCGATTGTGCAAGTGACAAGGCAGTAATGACGAAGATCGACAAAAGGGAAGCACCAAGGAAAACCGGTATGAACTCTTGTTGTTTCTACTTTTGTACATATGCATGTACTTATGATCTAGAGATCAGCTTGTACCTACATAGTGCTATGTTTACAATGCTTTCCCAATTTTCATGCTTTCTTTGTGGCTGATCTCAAATAGCTAGAGTGCATAATTTGTTGTTGGAGCGATTTACATGCATTGCATTGTTCATGGTTTGGCATATTGAAGTGGTACTTCCTTCGGAGAATTCTTGGATTGACTTGGCACATGTTCACACATGTTTATGAATAAAAAGTCTATCATGCCTTGATGATCTTTTTATTTCATAATAGTTATATCAGTTTCATGCCTGATTCAATGTTGCTTTGTCTCTTTGCATGATTATGACCATTATTGCTCTCTAGTTGGTCTCTTCCCAGTTTTTTGCTAGCCTTCACTCGCACTATGCGGAATTCTACATGTGTATCCAAACTCCTTTTCAAACTAGTTATTCCACTTGAGTCCACCATACCTTCCTATATATGGTATTTACTGGCCATCCCTAACTTAGACTTTCTTGTGCCATCTCGAAATTTATTCAAAAGCTTCCGTTTTGTAACCGTACAAGCTCATGGTGCGGTGAGGGAAAATTAGTATCTACCACGCCAAAAATATGTTGATATAAGTTTTACCTAGTCATACAAAAAAGAGTTACACCTCCCCCATACTTGATGATGGAATGAAATGGACCAAATGCTGCTAGTGACAGATGGAACGAGAAAACTCCCTTCCATACTTGAGGAAAAATAAAAGGTAACATAGACCGTCAAATGATAGGTGGATAAGGGAACAAAAGTGCAAGCAAAAAGCATTAATATGGTTGGCATGGGAGATATTGAGAGACATTTACCGTTCACCGTTGACTTGAAAGTTGCACTTCCCAAAATAATTTTATTTCTGTTTTCAAAACCAAGAGCTCTGGTACATGTTTTGTCCTTGCTTCCAACCACGGGTTTTGAACCTTGCCATCAAAAATCCACGGTTCGAGAGTCTCCCCTTCTTTCTTCAAAGCACCAACTATTGAGAGCATACTTGTCATTCTTACTGTAACATGCATTGTCCCAAAGTACCACATTGTCTTCTACATGATTGTGATCTTGCTTGTTCTGAAATTCTTAGTTCTAGTCTCCTTTAAAACTCCGGAGGAGTTTCTGCACTTATGCTTTCCTTCACTCGTGGAGGCTAGCGAGATACCACTCTAGTATGTTCAAGCTATGTGCATTGTGATCTTGTCTTGATTTTTGGCAGCATATTATTTACTTTTGGATGTTTGTGATTGATCACTTGAAAGAAGGATTGCTTCGTGCATTGTCCTCATAGAATTGTTTCAATTCTTGCTAAACTCTTTTCATAGTACATGCTTATATACATCTTATGAAGCAAAAGATTTTGTCAAAGCTTTCTTTGTCGCGTCCAGTTCGTTGAACTGAATTTCTTGAGAACAAGCAATATGCTAAGCTTGGGGGAGTTGATATGTATCGAACGTATCTACTTTTCCAAACACTTTTGCTATTGTTTTTCCCTCATTCTTGCATGATATGGACTAAACTAACCCGGACTGACGCTGTTTTCAGCAGAGTTGCCTGTATGGTTTTATTGTGTGCAGGAAAATGGATTTTTAGGTGTCTCAGAAAATTCCGGGAAAATTCATAGAAAATCCACGCACTAGAAGCTTCCACAAGCCAGAAGTGGGGCAGAGGGGCCCCAGGCGCCCTGCTGGCGCGGCCCCACCCCTGGCCTCTCTTGGGGCGCCTGGGGGCTCCTACCTCCTCTGGTGCCCTACCAGGACTCCTATTTATTTTCATGACACGAAAACCCCAGAACAGAAGTCGTTTTCCCAGTTTCCGTCACAGAGCCGCCGCCACTCTCTGTTCTTCTCCGGGAGGGCTAATCTGAAGGCTGTTTTGGTCTCCGGTGAGGGGGGATCATCGCCATCGTCATCATCATCACCACTCCATCCTCCATCCATGACTTCTCTCATGTGTGAGTAATTCCCTGCTGTAGGAAAAGGGGATGGTAGGGATTGGATGAGTTAGATCATGTAATAGTTCGTTAGATTGTTGGGGCATGTTGCCTATCATCTATTTTGGTGTTTATCATCTTCGCTTCAACTTGTTGCTCTTAATGCTTGTCACTTTGGGCACGAGTGCCATGTTTTCAGATCTTAACCACTTGTGTTTGCATGAGTATATTTATGTTCCTGATCCTATCTACGAGTTTTATGCACCTATTATGGTACGGAACCGGTGATCTCAAAGGTGACAGCTTGGGACAACAAAGGGAATGGATTGTAATTTGAGGATTTCATGTATCCATTGAGTTTAATGCTTTGTTCCGGTGCTCTTTGACAGGAGCACCTTAATCTCCATAAGTTCCTTTTGGCCCCGTTCGTAGGGGGATGGTAGGACAAAATATGTTGTGCAAGTTCTTATTGCAAGCACGCAAAACTACCTACGGGATACATGCCTAATGTTTGATATTTGCCTAGATGATCCTTGCTTTTCTATGTGCCTTGCCCCATGTTAAAATCTATTACATGTTCACTCTCATCCTAGAAGCACCCAACCATCCATCTCCCTAGCCTACAGTGTCTTTAATCCTGCAGGTTACCAGTTGTTCCTTTCATTGTTTTACTTTTGCTGCCGCCACTATCACTATCATATCACCTTTGCTATTAATATTTTGTTGCCAGCAAGTCTATTTCAGATGCGGTTGAATTGAAAACTCAACTGTTAAAGCTTATAAATATTCTTTGGCTCCCCTTGTGTCGAATCAATAAATTGGGTTAGCTTTCCCGCGAAGACGATCTCGATCCCCTACAGTTGAGGGTCATCAACTAGCGACTCCTAACCGTCTAGGAGACTTGCAGATCTCCAATATAAAAAGATTGACTAATATCAACCTAAGTCTCAGTGAATAGCTCAACTCAATTTGGACTTGGGTTTGGTTTTCTCTCGACATCTTTATCGAGAAGCTCACAACTCTTCTGTCTCAGAATATTCAGTGGAGCAGCCCACCCCAAATAGCGGGTGGGTGCGGGGTATTTATAGGTTGTGATACTGATGGTGAAATTACTGAAGTGACCCGATGCAACCGCTTGACGCATGTCCACAACGGTCGGATTTTCAATCACTGCGCCACTTTTCTTGCGGAGCAAGTAAGCTAACTTACCGAACAAGTTCTCTCTTGAAGGCACCAAGTGCGATGACTTTGCCTTCGATCTATTACTAGACTCAGTAAGATTTCTCTCGGTAGGCTATCTTTGGGTTTTAAGTTGAGAAGAGCAAATTCACTTCGACTAAGATTTCAACTAGCAAACCCTTCTTGAAGCTGGGTTCTAAATTGTTTTGAATAGCAAACAAAGCTAAAGAAAAATAAAAAGAAAGTAAAGAGCAAGACGCTCCAAGCATAGCACATAACACATGAAGTGATGAAAATATAGTGGAACGAAGGACGAACTGATAATTGTTGATGAAGAAGGGGATGCACGGGGGCATCCCCAAGATTAGACGCTTGAGTCTTGTTGAATATTTCTTGGGGGTGCATGGGGGCATCCCCAAGCTTGAGCGTTTGACACTCCCGGATCTTCTTTCATAATCTTCCCTCACACACTTGAAAACACCCTTCATACATAACTCATCATAAGCTGATTAGAGTGGTTAGTACCCACAATGAAACAATTTTACTCTACTAGAAATAGATATTTTCTTGAAGGGCTACTGTTTCTCAAGACCGCCAAAAAGTTTTTGAAAAGAAAAAGCTAGCGCAAGACTTGCAAAACTGAGGAAAGGAAAAACGTGGCAGAATCTATGAAAAACAGACCAACAGGTAGTAAATAATTTTTAGGAGTACTTCTGCAATTCAAATCAAAAAACTCAGAAGAGAAGCCCGAAAGATAATTGTATATAGCATGCTGTCAAAATATTTCAGGTCAAAAAGATGATCTGATGATTTATCATGAATTTTTCCGTCCAAGGACAAAATCTGTTTTCTGGACAGCATGTCACAACTTTTGAACTTTCTTGCAATCGGCGGCTAAACTTGGCACAAAGCTTGAAAATAAATATACAATGATGTTGCTATAGTAGTAAAAATCATCAAGACCACTCAAAAAAGAAGTAAAAACATCTTGGGCTGCCTCCAAACAAGCGCTTTCTTTTACGCCTTTGAGCTAAGCATGAGGATTGCCAAAGATGCTCGCAAAGGAATAAGAGTTTAAGCAAACTAGAGCATCAAGAGGCAAATGTGAAAGACATTTAAGCCTAACCCACTTCCTATGCATGGGAAACTTATAAGAAAATAAATCATGAAAGCACAAATTAACAAGGATAGGAAGGTAAAAAGAGAACAACTTGAAAACTTTGATAAAAAGAGAGGTGTTTTTGTAACATGAAAGTTTCTATGACTAAACTTTCCTCTATAAAAATAATTTTCAGTAGTATCATGAACAACATTAAGAATATAAATATCACACAAATCATGTTGTTCATGTCCTACAAGCGCACGAGTATAGTTTTCAACACGGTCTTTAGGACCATAAAATAAATGCTACCCGTCACATTAAGCCTTGATAAGAACAAAATTCTCCGGAGTTGGAGATTTCAAAAGGATAATATGGCAATCAAGTGTGGGTGCAATCGATTTTTTTTATTCTTATCATGAAGAACTATAGCAAGTTCATCTCCGTAAGCATCAGCCATAGTGGCATCACGGCCATAAGCATAGAAGGCATCAACTTCATCAAAAAGGGATATTTCAAAAGAATCCATAGGATCATAACACTCATATAAGGTAAGAGTCAAAGAGTTACTCTCATTAGAAGGTATACATGGATGGCTCCATTCTTCTTCCTTTTGTTCATCACTCTCCTCCACTTTTTCATCCAAGGAGCTTTCAGGTTCAACAATTTCTTCTTCCATAGAGTCCTGCAAAACATTAGTCTCTTCATTTGGGGGACAGACTCTCTCAAGATGATCAGTAATATAATAATTTGCATCGTAATTTTCAAAGCAATAGTTAAGTATAGCAAGACTCTCAGATTTTGAAGGGGAATCATCAATATTTTTAAGAAGATAAGTAATTTCATAGGAAAACTTAAAAGGAACAACTTCTTCTATTTTCTCTACATCATAAAAATCATAATTTCTCTTAGCATAAGAAGCTAAGGTTTCATCATCATTGTACTCACATTGGAAAGCAAGGTGTTTATGCCTCATAGAGCAACACGATTCATCCCTGCAGAAAGATATATTATATATTGAGCACAAGTTTCAAGCATAGTCATACAACTGATATATTTGTTTCCATAAGTGTATCCCCTTTTGAGACAAGAGGTGTTCCTTGTAATATTCTTGTTGATCCTTAGTGAATCCTCCATGCCAATAGGATCGGGTTTCAAAGAAGTTAGGCATTGGTGGCAAGCAACTAACTAAACATACTATTTTTTGGGTTTTTGGTAAAGGACACTAAAGCAAAAACTGAAAGGTAAACTAACAAGAATAAAAAGCAAACATAAAAGATAGCATGCAACTCCCCTATCTTGAAGATTGGAGTCCCCGGCACCGGCGCCATAAATTGCTTTGATGGATTCTCGCCCCTCGTTGGTTACCAAAAGTGGAATGTTTGAGATGCAGCACAACAACAAATTTCCCTCAGTGAAGATACCAAGGTTTATGTCTCCAGTAGGAGTCCAACAACACCAAGTAGGTGACAACGGCGCTAGAAATTGCTTGCACGAGTTGACGTGGACCTGCACACAACAACATATAACTTTGAGCCAATGAGTACAGAGAGGTTGTCAATCTCTCTGGTCTTGTTGTTTACAAAGGGTCAATCGCAAGAGATAAAAGATAGTGATAACTGCAACTAGAAAGTAAACATGAAGTAAATTGAGGGTGTAAACAGTGGTGGAAATAGGGACCGGGGTCCCATGATGTTCACTAGTGATATCTCTCTCCCAAAAGACGAAAAACAACTATGCAAGGTGAACAAATTATAGCTGGGCAATTGACAGGATTATGGGCGCAAACCAATGCTAACTATGCTACAAAAGAAAGGAAGAGGTTCAAAAGCATGGGCAGTACACAAAGATAAGTAGACCGAAATCCATTTGCATCTACTACTAATCATCCACCTTGAGATATCTATCCAGAACATCTCGCTGGTATTAAATTGCGAGGCCCACCCAAAGTATAAACCCAAAGCAACAGACAACTGCATTAAAATAACTTTTCATAAAGTAAACAATCCTTGCAATTGCGGTTACAAGCACCGTTGTTTTCCCCCTTGTGGCAACAAAAAATCCCCTAGACTCATGTTTCTGCCACTCAAGCTAGTCATCTGGGGGCATGAACCCACCATCATACATAATGCTCCCTCTTGGAGTCAGTACCTACTACTTGGCCAAAGTAATAAACAGCAACGGCGAACATGCAAGAATTACTCAAGAACACAAATATAAAAGAGAAGAACCAAATATATTACTCATCACAATCTGAACATAGTCTCATAATCCATCAGGTCCCAGCAAACTCAACATAGAAACAATAGAAAGAATTACATATGTGCCTTGATCGTGTAGGGCAGCTCACAAGGTCTAATCCATGAAGAAAATAAAAGGGGAGAGAACATCACATAGATACTGACCATGGACCCATGCTCCAAGGTGGCCTACTCACGGATCATCCGAGAAGCGTCCATGGTTGTGAAGAAGCTCCCAGAGGTCAATCCTCCATCCGGCAGGGTGCCGGGAAGAGGTCTTCTGGTGCTCGCGATCTTGGAAGCGCGGCGGCGGCGGAAAAGAGGCGAGATCGCGAAAAAGGTTTCTGTCTTCGGGGGTTTCGGGAAAAAGGAAATATATTGGCGAAGGGGGGCATCCAGGGGGGCCACCAGGGGTCCAGGTGGCCTCCCGGCGCGGCCCCACCCTAGGCCGCGCCACCTGGCCGCCTAGGCACCGGGTGGGGCCCCTGCCCCCCCCTTAGAGACTTTGGAAGGTTCTGTTGCGCTGATTTTTTATATATGTTTCCCAAAATTTTGCTGGCATTTTATGTAGTGGGAAAACCCAAAATAAAAAGACAGCAGAAAACATAAACTTGCCCTGGGGTGCACTGAGTTAATAGGTTAGTACAAATATGATCAAAAGTTTCTGAAAGTGTATCAAAAGCATAGCAATATCACCCAAAACATGCATGGAGCAAGAAGAAATTATAGATACGTTTGGGACGTATCAACAGACCACTTATGTGATCAAGCCCTCCAGGTGGGCAGATTATTAACAATGAAATGCAAGACAACAGGAAAAAGAAGGAGCCGGTTTGTAATAGTCGACTCTTTTAGTGTTTACTTATGTCTTATGGCTTTATCAAGTGCCCATGGGATATTCCTGGTCCATTTGGGTGAAATAGGGGCGGATCCGGGAAATGAGCTCGTGGTCGCTGGCTTTCGTATATTTGACGAAATGGTAGGCTTGACTGGGAAAACTTGTTCTTACCGTAGGGGGCTCTTCATGTTGTTTCTCCTTCTTTTTGCAACGACTGCTGTTGGTGATGGGTCGGGTTGTGTCTGCCGTTTTTCACCAGTCTTTTGGCGTCTCGCGACCCGAACCGACTTTATAGTGGGCGGGCCCGAGGTCTCTTGGAGCTGATGCACTTTCACTGTATAAGCCGGACGGATTTTCTTTGCGCAAGTTCACCTGCTCGTTCCTATGGCCGAATTGACGCCTGAACTCGATCATGTAATAACATTGATCCCAAGAGTGGTTCGCAGGGCGACCCAGTTTAGAGTTCTTTGGGAAGAGTTCTTGTAGAGCTCTCTCGTAATTATGTACACGAGCTCTTTTATTTTGGTTCGAAAAACTTTCTTGCTTCCCGGAGCCGGTGCTGAAATCTTTAACCATGTTTCGGTTGAACTTGCGTTTCCCATTACCGGTATGATTTCGACCCCCGATGCCTCCATATTTAGGCTTGTCGGACTTGGCATATCTAATGGCAGCATCCACGAGCCTTTGCAGATCTCCCACTACTTCTCTTACGCGATCTAGCGCATGGGTCAGGGTCTAAGTCGGTCATCCATACTTGTGTAGCTTTTATCAAGATGAGGTTTCGGCGTAAACCGACTACACGTTTCTGCTAGGTTCTGACGCTCCCATACTATCTCCTTCTGCAGCCAGGCAGTCCTCTCTTGGTGTTTTCTTAGTCCTTCGTCGTATTTGTCCTGGCTTCCTCTGGCCATGAGGGCTTTTGGGGACACAAACCGCGCGTTCGCGGCCATTATTGAGCCGGTTTGGAATCCCCTTAGGATTCCCATGGGGTCCGGTTTCTTGTTAGAGACGTGATTTAGACTCTTATCTGTTCGGGTTCTACACTCAATTGTGTGTGTAGTCGTACGACATGAGGTGTCGCTCGTAGGGTCTTCTAGATTTCCCCTGCGCTGACTTCCTCCAGGAGGGCTAGGTGCCCCTACATTGTTGTCGTCTCCTTCGTCTGAAAAAGTGGCCTTCTCTGAGAATTGTGAAGTGTTCCCCCCTTCCGTGGCCTTGGCAGGATGCTCTGGTCTTGGGGATCCGTGGGTTAACCCGACAAAACTAATCGGGACCCGGTGGCCCATCCCTTCAGAGTCGGCACCGGGAGTCGTGATGGAGCGGAACAATGTCTGGAAATACGGAAAATCCGGGTCGTACTCTTCTGGTCCGGACCTGAGTTTGTTACTCCAAACAGGGCAGATGGACCCGGTATCCGAATGCTTTTCATGAATAGTGTAACTGGCGGCATCTGAGAGTTCTGCCGTATTGTCGTGTGCCAAGGTCTCGACAGGGCGTGCCGGCTCTAGAGATCCATTGACAATTCCAACGAAGACGTGCTTTGAGACAACTTTTAGCCGGCTTGCGGGCTCATCAGGGACATCGCGATCTGGCTCCAGCTTAGATCCGTCCAATCTACTGAGGAGGAGGTGGATGGAGCCGACAGGGATCCGATAGCCTGACTCGATGGAATCGGCCTCGGAACCATAGGCGATGTTGTTGATGTAGCGTTTTCCACGACGGCTTCTGCTGATCCGTCCAGCGGCGAAATCTTCCATGCCTCGCTGAGCTCCCTCCAAGATGACGACGCCTGCGTGTGCAGGCCCCACGGTGGGCGCCAACTGTCATGGGAAAGTCATGGCAGATGTCCTCATTGGAGAACTTAACGCGGGGCCTTTTCTACAAGGTGGATACGAGGAGAGAGTCGGCAGAAGCACAAAACACACGAGTTTACCTAGGTTTTAGCCCCTTGTAAGGTAAAGACCTACTCCTGCTTTTATAATATTGGGTGTCGACTTCTCGATTACAAGGGTGTGGAATTTCTACCTTTTCCTCGAGAGGTTCTAAGTTGACTTGTTCCTTTGACGTCCCAGGGACCCGGCTTATATAAATGCCGGGTCGTAAGGTTTAAACAATCTGACTCCTACACTAGATAGAGTCCTAGTCTAATTACAAACGGTTTCCTTACTCCTCAAGGAAAGTCTATTTCCTTCTAAGGCCTTCGGTCTTCACGCTTGGTACGACCCGACCCACAGGCGAGTCTTCATCTGGGCCTTCCTTAATAAAGTCGGCCTTGGTCTTTCATATGTCGGGTTATGGTCTTGATATATCCCCTCGACAACTGGGCCGACATGGAGTCCAAACCGACATGGAGTCCAAGACTTGGCGACCAAGATTAGATAGAATAGGAAAGTATCTAAGTAAACCCAGATGGACTCCTCGTGACCCAGCCTAGTATATAAAGGCTGGGAGAGGGGACGTTTAGGGCATCCAATACTCACCACAATACATCTGGCTTGAGAAATCTCGCTGGATCCTCCACTTTAATCGCATCCACAATAATACATCGACCAGGAAGTAGGGGTTTAACCGATTGAGGACCCTAAACCTGGGTAAATCCATGTCGCCTATTAGCCGACGATATCACCAACGTTGCACTCCTTCTTCTGTGATCTAAACCTAGGGTACCTAACCATGAGACTTGCCGAGGTTAATCCTCGTCAATTGGCACCAACTGTGGGGAAGATGCATGTTGGATTCACGACCTTGGCGGTTCCATCACCAACAGTCAACAAATTGATGACTTCATCGGCACTCGACGCTTCGACGGCTCGGGCAGAATGATATATGTTCGAGTCCCTTGGCTTCGTCACACACCTTCCGATCCTAGAGTCGATCTTTGCAGATATACATACAGGCGCGGAGCTAACCTTCAGCGGATATCGGATCTAAGTCAACCGACGGGGCACGCTCGATCTCACGGATCGAGCCCGATCGCCAGCAACATCAACCATGACATCAGAAACAACCAAGATCCAAGCCAAACCGTCCCAGTCTAAGACACCCACCCACACGGCGAGTCCCATAGTCATCCGTGCCACCCGCCTTAGTCCGATCTTCAACATCACTCCTAGCAACATTCAAGACGAAGCAGCCGGTTTGGTAAGCTGCGGCGGCAGTAATTCCATACCACCAACTAGCACACAGTTCCTGGTGTATATGAAGAATCCCGGCAAATCAACCCCGACTGACAAAGGCAAAACCGTCAATCCCACCAATTACGGTGGGTCCAGCGCAATCGGCAGAAACAATGAACCTTCTAACAATGTCCCACCAAAAGTAACCCTTGGCGTACCCGGAGCCATACCACAATGATGGGTGTAGATAACACCTCCATGTTGGTTACCCCAAGTGGAAGGTTATGATGTAGATAGCAGAAAATTTCCCTAGGTGAAGATACCAAGGTTTATGTCTCCACTAGGACTCAAAGTGCAACAAGAAGGTGAGAACGACGCCAGTAATTCGCTAGTTCTTAAATTGATGTGGACCTGCACACAAACGCAAATAACTTCACTTCGAACGAGTCAGAGAGGTTGCTAATCTCTCCTGCCTTGCTGTTTACAAAGGATCAAACACAAGGGTGGAAATAGTAGTGGCAACTGAAAGGAAAGTAAAAGCAGTAAATTGGAGCAGCGTAAACTATGATGGAAATATGGACCGGGGTCCCATGATTTTCACTAGTAATGTCTATCTCCCAAAAGACGATAAAAACCATGCTGGGTGAACAAATTATAGCCCATACACACGTTGTCGTGCTGCTGGAATCGGGATCCGAATCCATCTTCTTTCCGCTGCTCTTCTGGTTCGGAGCCTGGAGGGACGTGGTACACCATATGTGTGTAATCTCGTGAGGCACTACACTTGTGGTGCTCCTTCATCGTCATGGCCATATCGCGACGTCTTCACCTACAATGTTCCGACGGGGATGCAATCCCGTCATCGGTCTACAAGGACCGGGTGCCTTCTGGAGTCGTCGAGGATCCCCGCTGCATCAAGGATCAGCAGGTACGACTACATCAACCACGTTCACGCGGGAACGTTTCCCGCTTAACGGACTACATACTGGTATGTGACCTATTTCCATCCGTTACTTGCATCGCCATAACATAGGTCTTGGGTTCGGGACGTGTAGGTTATGAAAAATTATTGTTTTTTGTCCCATTCCCCAACACTATGCCCACCTAACAGAAGAGCAAGCGAGTGCTCTCTTTAAATTCCTCCGCGAAGAATGGAAAATCTTCGCCTGGTGTGTCGGGGGGATGGATTAAGACCATAACCTGGCATATTGAAGATCCAGGCCGACTTAGCCCATGGAAGGCCCAGAAGGGGAACCTGGTTTCTAGACCGGTCGCACCCAGTATGAAGCCTGGAGACCGTAGAAGAAATAGGATTTACCATGGTATACAAGGAAACCACTTCTAACTAGATTAGGACTCCATCTCGTGTAGAAGTCGGATTCATGTAACCCTAGGGAGAAGGCATCTACATAAGCCGATACCCCGGGGAACCAAGGGGACAACTCAACTTAGATATTCTCGAGGCATAGGTAGTGATTCCGCATCTTTGTATTAGAGAAGTCGACACGCAATAATAGAAAAGCAGGAGTATGTCTTTACCTTACGAGGGCCGAAATCAGGGTAAATCTCGTCTTGTGATCTCGCCGACTCTCTCCTCGTATTCACCTCACAGCAAAGGTCCCTCCGTATGTTCCCCAATGAGGACATCTGCCGTGACTTTCCCACGACATGTTTCCCAACCGACATGCCAGGAAATCCGCGAGAATTCACCAAACACGCAATGCAGATCTATCCAAACACCAAACCAGTGAAACAAGCCCTACGACGATTCTCCAAGCCAATACGCAGAGCCATAGGAGAAGAAGTCAATAGGATACTCGACGCCAAATTTGTCTGCGATACAAAGAAGGCCACGTTGGTCGCGAACCCCGTGTTGGTACCTAAGAAGGACACTGAAGTATTATGGATGTGTATAGACTACGGGCCAGTCAACAAGCACTGCCCGAAAGACCACTTCCCCTTGCCCCGGATCGACCAGATAATCGACTCCACCGCAGGATGTGACCTCCTCTCATTCCTCGACGCATACTCAGGATACAACCAAATAAGGATGAAGGAAGAAGACGAAGAGCATATGTCGTTCATCACCCCATATGGTGTGTTCTGCTACATAACAATGCCTTTTAAACTTAAGAACGCCGGAGCAACCTATACATGGATGATGCAGGCATGCCTAAAAGATCAAATAGGAAGAAATGTCCAAGTCTACGTGGACGACATCGTCATCAAAACCTACCAGGAAAACACACTCCTCGAAGACATACGCGAAAACTTCGGAGCACTCAACCACTACCGCATCAAGCTTAACCCCAAGAAATGCGTTTTCGGTGTACCAGTCGGCAAGAGGAGTCGAAGCCAACCCAAAAAAAATCAAGCACGCACTACAATGCAAGAGCTCGTCAACATAAAGGGAGTCGAACAACTCACAGGACGACTCGCCGCCCTGAGCCGCTTCATCAGCAGGCTAGGGGAAAGGATCTTTCCCTTTTACCAACTACTCAGGAAGGGTGGAAAGTTCAAGTGGATAGAGGAAGCGCGAAATGCATTTGTAGACCTAAAGAAAATCCTATGACGAGGGGATACACCCACGACTCCTCAGCATGAGGGTACCTGGTGCGTGTCCAGACAGAAGGCCCACTAGACGCTTCGACTGGCCCAAGATCAGCCCACCCGAGCACCGACGGCTGCGCCTACCGTGGAGTCCAAGGCGGTTTGGAGTCCAAGGCGTGCCCGCCAAGATTAGCTAGATTATGCAATCTCCCTTGTAAACCTATATAGACTCCTTGTGACCCAGCTTAGTATATAAAGGTTGGGAGAGGGGACGTCTAGATCATCCAATATCGCTGAGCTCCACCCTCGATGAGAGCACTCTCGGCAAGACCTCTGCTGTAATCGCCACCACCATATAATACAACAGAGCAGGAAGTAGGGGTTATACCGATCGAGGGCCCTAAACCTGGGTAAATCCCTGTCTCCTGTTAGCCGACGAGCATCACCAACCTACACTCTCTCTCTATGATCCAAACCCAAGGTTCCCAAACATGGCATTTTCCGAGGCCGGTCCTCGTCAATTGGAGCCGACCGTGGGGAAGACGCAGGTTGGAATCACGATCTCGACGGTCCCGTCATCAGCAACGACGATTCGGCGACTTCAACAGTGATCCACGCAAGAACTAACCCACTCGGAAACCTCAAGATCATCGCAAGCTTTCCGATCGCGCGATCTGGCGCACTCGGGCCACGCACGAGTCAAGCTCAAGATTTTGACAATTTTCAAGGCTACGTCCGACGGCGAAGAAACCGACGATCCGCGAAAAAAGATAATTCAACACCCTCAAGATCAAGGCCGACTTCAGCCGAAGAACCAGAATTCAACATCGAGATCTCACTCGACCAAGCACCCATCACGGCGGCGACTCCTGTCGTCGACCAAGCACCTGTCCTAGCGGCGACTCCTGTCACCGACACGACCACTCGCCACGATGAACCATACTTCGACCCTGTTGGAGGGCCAGCCGAATTCGCCAAAATAATCCGAGACTACTTGATCCACGACGGGATCGAGCTGGACCAGATATTCCACTCTCGCTCAAAGTACCACTCGTATTGAGTCATCAGCAAAAGGAGACGCAACAACTCGGACAATATCACACCCAAAGAGCAGTTGGACGGAGTTTGCACGATCCACTGTAATGAAGACGAAGAAGAACGGCTCAGGGTGACTCACACCCTCGGTAACTGCTGACTTTTCACCGAGCTCTCCAAAAGACACAGGGAAGGCATTGAGCGCAGAGCCAAACGGACTCGCAGAACATCACCCGCACCTACACCCAACAGAAAATAGAGTTATCCACCAGCCCTCGGACGAGTATGCATGATCCAAGAAAGGCGATCTTCAAAAATAAAATAGGAAACATGCACCCCTCCAAGCTTACATGGCCGCAGAACTGGTAGCAATGGAATCCTACTACCTATCCGATTCGGAAGTCAACATCACTTTCTCGCAAAAAGAACACCCCTCGGCAATACCAAGGCCAGGAAACGCTCTGCTAGTCCTTGACGCACTGATAGGAGGTTACGACATATTGCGAGTATTCATGGTCGGGGGAAGAAGTTTGAACGTCATCTTCTCCAGCACATTGCGCAAAATGTTAATCCCGCCATCAGCGCTAAAAAGTTCAGATACCACCGTATGTGGTGTAGAACCCGGAAAAGCAAACCCATTTCTAGGAAAGATAAACCTCGATGTAATCTTCGGCAATAGAAGCAATTTCAGAAGTGAGATCCTGGAATTTGAAGTGGTAGATTGGCAATCCCAATATCACGCCACACTTGGTCGACTAGCCTTCGCCAAATTTATGGCCGTGCCGCACTACGCATACCTCATGCTCAAGATGCCAGGACCCGCAGGGGTCATCACAACCAATGGATGCTTCATTAGATCAGACAACTACGACCGAGATTTCCACCAAGTCTCCGACACCTTCGGAGAACAACAAGAGCTCGCAGAAATAGCCATGGTGGTGGACAGGAGCGTCTTTCCACTCGCCAGTCGAAGCGAGATAAAGGAGATCACTCGAGACTTTAGCGTCGACAGCGACATGGTGACCCATCAAGTGCATCCAACAGACCCAGACAAGATAGTGCGGATCTACAGGCATCTACCCGAAGAGCAGGCGACTGCCCTCATAAAATTTCTTCATGAAGAGTGGAGCATTTTTTCCTAGAGCCCAGCCGACGTGCCCGGAATACCTGGGAGTTCGCGGAGTACGCACTACAGATCTACCCAAACACCAAACCAGGAAAGCAGGCAATGTGCCGATTCTCCGAGCCAAAACGAAGGGAGATTGGATAAGAAGTCAATAGACTACTCGACGCTAAATTCATTCGAGAGACGAAGAAGGTCACGTGGGTTGAAAACCCCGTGTTGGTATCCAAGAAGGACACCGACGTGCTACGCATGTGCGTCAACTACGGATCCATCAAAAATCACTGCCCGAAAGACCACGTCCTCCTCCCATGGATCGACCAGATTATCGACTCTACCGCGGAATATGATCTCCTATCTTTTCTCGACGCGTACTCACGATACAACCGGATAAGAATGAAGTAGGAAGACAAAGAACACACCTCATTCATCACCCCCTACGGCCTATTCTGTTACAGAACAATGCCTTTCCGGTTGAAGAATGCCAGAGCAGCATACCAACGGATGATGCAAGCTTACCTAAAGGACCAAATGGGCAGGAATGCCCTAGTTTATGTAGACAACATCGTGATGAAAACATAAAAGGCAGACACACTGCTCGAAGAACTCCGAGAAACTTTCAGAGCACTCAACCACTACAGGATCAAGCTTAACCCGAAAAGGTGCGTTTTTGGCGTGCCAGTCGGCAAGTTACTGGGATACATGGTGTCTGCTCGAGGAGTCAAATCCAACCCAGAAAAGGTTTAGGCACTCGCTGATGGCTTCTCTCCCCTCGTTTCTTACCCCAAGTGGAAGGTTGAGATGTAGCTAGCAGTAAATTTCCCTCGATGAAGATACCAAGGTTATCAATCCAATAGGACTCCAAGTTCTGCAACTAGGTGGCAACGGTGCTAGAAAATACTTCTGCCTAGGGAGTTAACGTGTACCTGCACACAACAACAAATAATTTTACTCCTAATGAGATCAGAGAGGTTGTCAATCTCTCTGGTCTTGTTGTTTACAAAGGATCAAAATACAAGTGGGAAATAACAGTGGTGATTGCAACGAAAAGGAAATAAAAAGCTGTAAAGAGCGAAGGTGTAAACAATGGTAGGAATATGGAGAGGGGTCCCATGATGTTCACTAGTGATGTCTCTCTCCCAAAAGACGATAAAACAACTAAGCTGGGCGAACAAATTACAGTTGGGAAATTGACAGAATTATAAATGCACCGCAATGATAATTATGCCACAACAAAGTTAGAGGCTCAAAGGTATGGGAAGTATGCCAAGACAAGTAGACCTTTTATTCATCATAATCTACTCACTAATCATTCACCTTGAGATGTCTATCTAGAAAATCTCGTTGCTATTAAGTTGCGAGTCCCACCCAAAGTGTAAACCCAAAGCAACAGACAACTACATTAACAAACTTTGCATAAGGTAAACAATCCTTGCACCGGCGGTAACAAGCACCTTTGTTTTCTCCCTGGTGGCAACAACACATCCCTTATCTCATGTTTCTGTCACTCAAGTTGGACATCGGGGGACATGAACCCACAATCAAGCATAACACTCCCTCTTGGAGTTACTATCTACTACTTGGCCAAAGCAATAAAAAGCACGGAGAACATGCAAGAAATACTCAAGAACAAAATAGAAAAGGAGAACCAAATATATAACTCATCAAGATATGAACATAATCTCATAATCCATCGGATCCCAGCATAACAACAGCAAAAAGATTACATAAGTGCCTTGATCATGTAAGGCAACTCATAAGGACTAAGAATTGAAGCACATGATTAGAGAGAATAAATCACATAGCTACTGGTCATGGACCCATGGTCCAAGGGGGACTACTCACGGTACATCCTAGGAGGGCTCATGGTGGTGGAGAAGCTCCCGGAGATCAATCCTCCCTCCGGCAGTGTCGGGACCCGGGGTTAGCGTATGCAAGACTCACTACAACACAATCATATGGAGAGCCGAGAACCGTACCCACTTGTCTAAGCAAACAAGGACAAGCACAGAACGTTCTCGGAAAGCATCGAACATGATGGGAATCCCATCCAGGCCAGATGATCAACTGAAATGGGTCCTCATCGTCCGCACACAAGTCTAAATGATATGGGTGGTGAACTTCCATACTCATAGACAAGTCGCCTCAACCATACTATCGATTGTATTATAACCCTTACATAGACTTACTCCAGCCCGATCACTTAGTCGAGGTCTAGGGCGGGCTCGATCATACATCAAAGTGTGCACGTGACAGAGTTACGAGAAATCGCATCGCGATGTCCCAAGCTGCGCACATCTAAGGGCCACTTGGTGTATAAAAGACCGCCAACCAGATCACAACTAAGGTCTCGAAAACCCATACTAAGACATGCATGTTATAATCATACACGCAACACACATGTCTAGTATGAACAGAAGGTATCATTGCAATTCTCTACAAAGTATACAACTTTATTGATAACTCTTACAGAGTGCACACAGAGATCACGAGACCGTGATCCAACATTACAACAAGCATGCGGAAGCAAATTATGTCTGGGTACAGACATGTTTAACAAATGGCTTAAGAAGCCTTATTTAAACACAAGCCCTCCACGAGGGAACAGTCGTATGACTGGGACTACACTAGCTTGGTCTTCCGCCGTCGAGCTCGAGGAAGAATCCACCTTCGGGGTCAGTGGGTTCATCTAAAAGATAGAATAAGCAAACGTGAGTACAAAGTCGTACTAAGCAAGACTTACGTAGGAACTATGCTACTCATGCACATGTATCAAGGTAAAGGGGGGTGGGGTTCATAAGCAGAAGTGCCATCTTTGACTTAGCTAGTCCTGAACTACGAGTACCAGACTTGAGGTATGAAGCGTACACAAGTCCACTACATGTCTCCAACAAATTACACCACTATGGTGCCTTCCTCGACTTCCCCACGAGAAAGCACGCCATAGCACTCACACTTATCTTGGCAAGTTTTATAAGTATCTATTTCAAGTTGTCTAATAATCAAGCTAAGCTTTCCAAGCAGTCCATAACCACGGACGCGGCTATTCGAATAGTTTTGTTAACCCTGCAGGGGTGTACCGCTACACACACATGACCATCAGTTACCTCCTTTGATCTCGAAACCATTCAAGGGGTGTCAGCGAGGATGCTCACCACAACTGTTACCTCATAGCTGATCTATTCCAAGAAAGCTGCCTACCTGGTTTGGCTACCACTATCGTGAACCCGGCCGGTTTACCGAAGTGGACCCAGATGATGTGTGCGTGCTGCATAAACCGGTCTCGGCTGAGCGGTTCTCTAACTTAGCAGCCAGGCCACAAACCTACCAGAACTGCGAACTACTACGACATCTGGACATCGAAAGGGATGAGTTAGTAGGTTGAGAGGGGTCAGTGAGCCCAATGTGTGGTTGTACTCTTCATCTTGGATCACCACACAAGAACTCGGACTAAGGGTGGTGTTCAACGAGACAACCCACTGTGTACTCCTACACAGCCTCTCATCGTTCACCTTGTATTAGGGTAGATTCACCAGCACATTCCACCATCATCAACATGATTGCTACCATCCCGACTCACATAAAAGTATCATCATTGTAACACTCTAAGCATGCAATAAGCAGTAACAATTGCAGGGGCCACATGATATCAATCAACTCCTACATTTGCTAGGATTGTGGTTTGCTTACTACTGTGACAAATGATAGGTCATGCAAAGGAATGGGTTAATCTATGCGGTAGAAACGTAGCATGGTAATCATCCTAAACAATGCATAAGCGATATTGAGAGGGAAGTGGGATTTTATCGACATGATCAATGGGGGTTTTCTTGCCTTGCTGACGAGGTTCGGTATCGGCGTCTTCAACGAAGGGGGCAGCCTCCTGTTCCAGTTCCACTTCAACTCAACAAACAACAAACAAGGAAGCAAAGTAAATACAATGCACAAGCACATGGTTGAAGGTTGAAACTTGATGTATATGCTTCTGATGTGTGAGGGAATTCCATTTAAAAGAAGTATATTGCAAAGGTCTTGCAAATTCAAACTTCAATTTGAATTTAAAAGGAATTCATATGCATTGTTCTCACTGTTCCCCCATTTTAAAATGGTAAAACATGAAAACAAGGTGCATATTCAGAATCCTTGCATTTTTCTGATAATTTTAAATATATTATATGTTTAATTTGGAGTTAAAATGAATTATTTATGAATTTCCAATGTTTAATTCATTTTCTGGATTTACTGGAATTGATTTAAATAGAAAAAGCACTTACTACATCAGCATGACCTCATGCTGGCGTCAGGGGGCCACTGACCAGGGGGTCCCACCTGTAAGTGTCACTGTGTTAATTAAACCGTTTTGATTTGATTTAAACAAATCTAGTGATTAGTCAGGGGCTGGGCCCACATGTAAGTGTCTCTGGGGGGGGATTAGCACTAAGCTAATGACATCCATGTCATCTCGCCGGCGGCTAGTCGCCGGTGGCAACCCGACGCGGCGGCGTCCACGGGGACAGCGTTCTAGGGGGCTATTCAAAGCGCTTATTCCTCCAGATCGAAGTCCGTGACCTTGCGCGCCGATTGGGAACAACTCCAGGTGCTGGGAGGCTCCGTGGGCTCGCTGGCGACGAGCTTTGCGGAGACAGTGGCACGGCTGCGAGGCGAAACTCACTACGATGCATCAAACGAAGCGGGGTTGGGTGCGTTTGAAACAGAGGAGCAACGCGAATGCGATGGACAAGGTCTAGAGCTCGATTTCTTAGCGGGAGCTTGCCGGCAACGACCACGGCGGCGAAGTGGTTTGGCTCTCATGGTGGATCCAGCTACAGTTGCGGGGAAGGCGCGGGACAAGAGGGGTTTTGCTTAGAAGCTCACCCTGAGTGAAACGGGGGTGAAGGCTTGCTCGGGGAGGTCATGGTGGTGGAGAATCCAGCGATGGCGCGCGGCGGCCGTAGTTGACGAAGATGACTCGATTCCTTGGCTCCAGGGGCTCTGCGCTCCTGATTTCTTGTAGGGTGACGAAGACGAAGAAGTCGAGGAGGATGTACAAGCTCCGGGGACCTAGCTCAGGCTCGGGCTGCGAGTCGACATGGCCATGGCCTACGGTGCTCTCGGGGTTCCTCGCGGACGAGCTGTGGAGAGGCGGAGAGGCGATGGGACGATGGGGAATGGACGTGGCGGGTTCCAGGACGTCTCCAGGCGCGACTAGAACGCTCGGGAGGCGCCAGGCAGGCAGGCTGGTGCTCGCCGGCGTCGGCATGCCCTCCACCGAGGTGCTTGTCGACGCGGCGGGAAGACGACAAGGGGGGCTGCGGGCTGGGCCAGGCTAGTGGGCCGCGGGCGACGAGTTGGGCTTCTTCAGGTAAGCTTTTCTGGTTTTATTTTTCTGTTTAATCTTTCCTTTATTTTTCTGTTAATTTTTTTTGATGTGCTAAATAAATAGCTAGGCATTTTATTAAATGCTGAAACTTTTTATATGGCCTCATAATATATTAGGCTAGCCACTTGTAAAGTTTGAACATTTTTAAAATTCTACTTATTTTAACTTTAATTCAAATAGGGGTTTAAATTTAATTCCATGCTCCTGTTTGAATATTTGAAAAATCCATGAGCATGGGGTTGGTCCCACATCACTTGATATGTGATCACACTCATTTATGAGACTTTTCAAAAATGCAAAAGGAATTTTTGGAGCAATTTTATTTCTGGCCATTTGAGTTAATTCATCTGGGGGTGTTCCTTCTCCCATTTGAGTTTGAATTTGAATTCCATTTGTATTTCTTTGGTGAATGCAAGGTGACTTTGATCCTAGCACATTACCTAACAGAGGGTTCTGACAGGAAGGGTGCCGGGACGAGGTCTTTTGGCGATCGCGATCTCGGGATCGCGACAGCGGCGAAACAGAGGTGAAATTCGCGATACGTGGTATTTTCTTAGGGTTTCTGCACCGAGGACTAAATATAGGTGAAAGGAGAGCCAGAGGGGAGGGCCCACCCCTCCAGGCGGCCTCTCGGCGCGGCCAAGGGTGAGGCCGCGCCCACTAGCCGCCTGGGAGGGGGGTGGCCCCCCCTCTGGCTCCCCTTCGGTCTTCTAGAGTCTTCCGGAACGCTGATTTTTTATATATTTTTCTTGGAATTTTTTGGGCACTGTAAATATGGGTATAAACCTGCAATTCACAGATATCATCAAACAGAAACTTGCGCTTCATGCACTGAGTTAGTAGGTTAGTCCAAATATGTGTAAGAATGTATGAAAGTGTAGCAAAACACATAGCAATGTCACCCAAATAAGCATGGAACAAGAAGAAATTATAGATACATTTGGGACGTATCAACATCCCCAAGCTTAATTCCTGCTCGTCCTCGAGTAGGTAAATGATAACACAGATAATTTCTGTGGTGACATGCTAACACACATATAAGAAGTTCAAAGAAAAGCAAGTAAGATATGAAATTCAAGTCAAGACAATAACAAGCCAGAGTCTATATCTAGTATTGAAACTAGCAAAGTAAGAACATAAAGGTGCAAGAGATCTCATTGTTCGTGATTCGAATGTCTCCAAATGGTATTTTGAATGTGATGCCTTCTCGCCCCTCATTGGTGTAAGGACCGATATGCGGTACTGTTCCAGATCTAGATGTTTCTATCCAGATCCAGGGATGAAGCACCTATCGATCCCACCGCGACATGTGACGAAGTAATATGCCCCGGATTTCCAACATGATATCACAACATTACAGATACAAGGATACAACATCTCATACAATCAGCATACAACTGCCTTAAATACAATACAACAGCGGAAGATATATGTCTGTGTATAGACTACAATCAAAAGCCTACTGGCAAAGAGAAAAACATCGATCCCCATAACCACACGGGTCCAGGCCCTCCGCCGGGATCCGCCTAACTAGTCGTCGTCGAGTCTCCACGTGAAACGTCGATCACCATACCTGTTGTCGATCAAGAACCCTGAAAAGAGTTTGGGGGTAGTATCATGAGTACAGAGGTAGTAAGCATCCAACTGTAGTGGTCATCTGACCCAACAAGGACTTCATCAGTCGTCATTCTAGGACAACTAGTAGTCTACGGTAAGGATGGGGTAAGTGGTGAGGTTGCTGCCGCACTAGCATTTATGAGGTGGCTAACGATCTAGAGAGTAAGGTAATAAGCCAAGCATTCGATGAGGAATCACCTCCAACATGTCTTGCTATCAACTATTTACGCAAGCATAACACCTATCCTATCCTTGTCCTCCTCTTCGCATCCCGACGAAGAAAAAGTAGTCAAGGCACACACACATATTGATCAAGTTGTTAAGATTATCTCAGTTGTTTTTGTCTATGAACAAGGAGTACGTCTCAAGTTGTCCATAACCGTGGACACGGCTTCTCGAAAATATTTAACCCTGCAGGGGTGTACCAACTGCCCATTACAAGGCTCCGCACGCACGCCCATCGCTCTCAGTTGCTACCCATGATAGGCAACCATTTTATGATTTAGTCCCAAGAGATCCGGAACGACAGGTCCCTCTAACTAACAACGCACAAATCCGGGTGGCCCCCGGGGAGTCGACACCCAATCCAAAGGCCGGCCGCACTATCGGATCGGACTCTTCCGGCTGGACGAGGTCGGGTTATCTAGCCAAACAGATGTGGGCAGCCCCCTAGCTTCCAGGTGTGGACCAACAAAGAAACCATGTCTCCGCTGGCCCGAGTTGTTTGAAAATCTGCTGGAGCTCACCAGTCACACACACGGTTTTCAAATGGTAAAACCAGCTTGGGCCACCTCTAGAAATTTTTGACGCTAGGTAGGTAAGAAAAGGGGACCCCATAAAATCCCACACGCGGTTAGGCACGCTCAGTCTTAAAACCAATACCCGGAACTCGGATCCTAGGTGATCAAATGGAACAAAGCGTCGAGGCGGGATAGCCTAGACCTTCCATCCTTCGTCGAATATATCCAACATTTATAATAATCATCATGAACAACAATATAATAATGTGATATCCCAAACCCAGGAGTAAAAGGGTAACATCGTAGCATCCTAAGCATGCATACTAAGCAGGGGCTGAGCAACGAGCAATAGTAACATAGCAGTACAAGGTTTGATGGGAGGGGACATGGATGTATCAGTTTGAAAGAGGTTGTAAACATGTGGTAGGATCAAACATCGAACCTATCCTAGACTAGCATGAAAAGCGCTGGTTGAAATAGAATGGATCATAAGTAATGTATAGTCCTTTCCTGTTGATAGGTCGGGTTCCGAAGGTGTAGTTGACCGCAAGCTCGCATCGTCTCCGAGAGGTACCCGCGGAAGCACACAAGAAGGAAA
Organism: Bromus sterilis; assembly: GCA_950022295.1. Classification (NCBI taxonomy): domain Eukaryota; kingdom Viridiplantae; phylum Streptophyta; class Magnoliopsida; order Poales; family Poaceae; genus Bromus; species Bromus sterilis. The sequence goes on along the minus strand of OX465596.1, from coordinate 146,423,330 downwards.
CACTGGAAAAGGCAATCAATGAGAAAGCACTCTATTACTACGAAGCAAACACGAGCAAGCATCAACAAGAAGCAACACGAGACACACGACGAGAGCGGTTACTAACAATTTAAGTGGAGTACTCGTCACACACGACGATACCGCACATTTACGGTGGTTCAAGTTGCTTAGCTACAGGTGATCAACCAACAGTTATTACCATGGCAACTCAAGCAAGCATGGCATAGCACACAAACATGGCAAGAGGTTAAGCATAAATAAACTACCTAAGCTAGTCAATTTAAGTGGGGTGAAATCCTAGACATGGCAAACTATTGCGGACCCCACAATAATTATTGCATTTGGTACTGTTTTTCCCTAACCATATTTTATTATTTTTATTAGCAAGCAAGAGCAGAAAAAACAAAATCTACATGCAATTCTAGTCAAGTTACATATAAGAAACATTTTAAACCGAGCAACAGTTAAAAATTTATTAAATAAACAAATTACAGTGGCATGCGATGTAATTAACAGGTCAACAACATGTAAACAAAGTCAAACATGGCAACAAGCAACATTTTATTTAACGACACGAAAAACTAAGCAAGTTTCATATTTAAATCGTCGCGATCCAAGCTACCGTTGAAAAGATATAGCACTCGCAAAAAAACTACACAATCTGCCAAATAACAGATAAAAGAAAAAAAACATAACAGAAAAAAAAAGAGGGCCTCACATTTTGGGCCGGCCCATGTGGCGGCCTGGACTGGGAGGCCGATTCGGCTGGAGGGGCTGGCCAGGCCTGCTGGGGCGAGCTGGTCCGTGGGCCGCGCCTGGCCCACGTGGCACTGGCTGCAGGCCAGCCCAACTCGGGCCAACGAGAGGAGCGAGGCGGTCTCCCCGCACGAGCGTGCGTACAGGGGGACGCCGGCGGCGGCGGTTGCTGGCCGGACCTCGCCGGATCCGGCGCGGGTCGTGGCCGGGAGCAGCGGGAACGGGGCGCAGGGGAGGTGGATCTAGTCCGGGAGGCGACGAGGGGTCCTGCGGCGAGCACATCAGGGCCGGCGGTTGGAGCTTCGTGGTGCTTCCATGGCGGCGGCTCCCTGGTGGCTTACCCTGGTCTCAGCGAGAGGAGGGAGAGGTGAGGGAGATGAGAAGGAGGAAGGAGAGAGGGAGGTCGCGGAGGAGAGGGAGAGGGGTGCCGTCCGGAGCGCAGCAGAGGCGCGTGGCGGCGGTGAGGAGGTGGCCGCGGGCGGATCTCCACGGGAGGCTTCTCAGGACGAGCTCGGGCTGGGTGAACTCATCTGGTGACGTGGCGCTCCCTGAAGCATCCGATCTGGATCCGGCGGCTCAGAACGAGGGGATCAGATCTGATGGGCTAGACGGCAATTTTTGTGGCAAAACTGAGGGGGTGGCTGCAATTTCCATTAGGGTAAACCCTAATTGGGTGGTGGGAGGCTGGTGGTCTTTAAATAGGGCTGGTTGGCTGGCCAGTTGACATAAACGCCCTCGGTTCCCCTCTCGCGTGTCCGGTGATCGCGTTCGTGACCGCCAAGACTCCGTACGGACTCCAATTCGGACAAAACTTCGACCTACGCGCTCAGCGCGTCGAGCCCGTCGATCGTACCTCACTGCAGTGACATTCCGACAACATTTTTCGGCGCCCCAATAAAATAATCCGTTTATTAAATAAACGGGGTTTTCGTTCCGTTGGCTGCAGCTGGTCTGGTGCGGTTTTCGCGACGGTGATCGGGTGAAACCCGGTGTCGCAAAGGTCGAGTGTCAGGGTGGCAAGGGTCGGTCTCCGTCCGGTACGAGATAAGAGGGGGAAAAATAATCTCCGATCGATAAATCGGAGATGCAAACACCGCAAACAAATCAGACAATCAAACAATTCATGCCGAAGAACAACACATCCCCTAGTCTCATGTTTCTGTCACTCAAGCTAGACATCGCGGGGCATGAACCCACAATCAAGTATAGCGCTCCCACTTGGAGTTACTATCTACTACTTGGCCAAAGAAATAAAAAGAAACGGAGAACGTGCAAGAATTACTCAAGAACAAAATATAAAAGGAGAACCAAATATATAACTCCTCACAAACAAACACAGCATAGCAACCACATAAAGATTACATAAGTGCCTTGATCATGTAGGGAGGCTCACAATGACTAAAAATTGAAGCACAAGAACGGAGAGAAGACATCACATTGCTACTGTCATGGACCCATGGTCCAAGGGGGACTACTCATGGCACATCCGGGAAGTGCTCATGGTGGTGGAGAAGCTCCCGGAGATCAATCCTCCCTCCGGTAGGGTGCCGGAACAAGGTCTTCTAGCGATCCCGATCTTGGGATCGCGACGGCGGCGGAACAGAGAATAATTTCACAATGCGGGGTCTTTTTCTAGGATTTCTGTACTGAGGACTAAATATAGGCGAAAGCAGGGCCAGAGTGGAGGGCCCACCCCTCCAGACGGCCTCCCAGCGGGGCCAGGGGTGGGGCCACGCCCACTGGCCGGTTGGGAGGGGATGGCCCCCCTCTAGCTCCCCTTCGGTCTTCTGGAGTCTTCCGTAACACTGATTTTTCATATATTTTTCTTGAAATTTTTTGGGCACTGTAAATATGGGTATAAACCTGCAATTCACATACATTAGCAGGCAAACACCGGCAATGGGTCCAATAAGTTAGTAGGTTAGTCCAAATATGTGTAAAAAGGTATGAAAGTGTAGCAAAACACATAGCAATGTCACCCAAATAAGGATGGAACAAGCAGAAATTATAGATACGTTTGGGACGTATCAGCGTGCAAGAAGTGGGAGATGGGTTTAGAGCATAAAAATACTATATAGTTTCATTGAGAACTCAATCTACTAAAACTTCACACTTGGTCTCCTTCGGAATCTTATTTTGACTCGTCCCCAAAACACTAGTCAGGCACAAGTCAAATTGATCCTCTCCCTTTTGACTTTGAGCACTCATGCAATGGATGTGTCACAACCCTCCGTTTAGGTATGTGTTAGGGTTAGCATGTCACTTGCATCATGTAAAAGTTTCAAATAAAAAGAAATGGGAGAAGGAAAACCCCTCCCCAAATTATTTTATTCAAATATCCATTTTAAAAGTTGCTCCACAAATTCCTCTGGTATTTTTGAAAAGTCCCATAATTAAGTGAGATCACATATCAAGTGTAATGAGTCCCACTTAACGCTCACTGATTTTTCAAAAAACCCAGAAGTGCTTTGGAATTAAATAAAAACCCTATTTGGATTTGAGTTCAAATATTTAGAATTAAAAAAATATTCAAAACTTGGGAGTGGCTAGTTCTATGTCACCTAAGTCCAAGATAAAGTTTTGAGGATTTATTGAAATGCCTAGGTACTTATTTTACCACAGCAAACAAATGACATAAAATTAAAACAGAAAGAAAAAGACAGAGAAGACTTACCTGGCTTTAAGCCCAACTCGCTGCACCTGGTCCATGAGGTCGGCTCAGCCCACCCCACCAACTTGTCGTCTTCCCAGGCAGACACACATGAAGGTGCCTGGAGACCATGCCGTGGCCGCCGATGACGCCCTGGCCACCTCCTGCTTCCCGCGTCCACGTCTCTGCGCCTGGAGACGTCCCTCACTGTGCCCATCCATTCCCCCCTCTCCCTAGGCACCCTTCCCTCCTCCCTCGCCGGATTTCACCGCCGACCGAACACCACCGTCGACATGGCCGTGCGCCCACGCGACCAGTGAGCTAGTCGAGGCGCTCAACCATGTCCAGGAGCCTCTACGTCGTCTTCCTCATCTCCGTGCTGAAGGAATCGAGCCAGGCCGCCTTCATTGCGCCGCCCCCTTCTTCTTCCTCACCGTAGGCAGCCGCGAGTTGTAGAGAAATTCCTCAGCCGTAAAGCCTCCTCCGAGCTCGCCATCTTTACCAACAGCTTCCAAGTTAGCATATGTGTCGTCCCGATCGATCTCCCCTTTCCCTAATCCTCTAACGCAAACTGCCATGAGAGCCGAGGTCCGCCTCCCCCATGGATGAGCATATGCTCCCTCTCGTTCTCCTCCACTTGCATCATCTTGTCTGTCGTTCTCCTGACGTCCCAAGGTTTCTAACGCACCATTGCATGTTCATTTTGGCGGACCGTAGCAAGCTCCTCGTTGTCGTTGGGTTTCTGTCGCATCTAGGGCTCGTCGCCGACGTCGTTTCGGTGCCTCCCCGCGGCCCCGCTGTTCTCCAAACGACGCGCGTTGTTGTGGCTTACTTCTGGATGGTTTTAGCGCGCCAAATGGTGGCCGGAATCGACGTCCAGTGCATTGCCTCCGCGTTGGATTGTCTCCGGCGACATGCCGCCGGTGAGCTAACATGGCCATTGTCATTAGCACTAATTAATCAGCCCTTGCGACACTACCATGTGGGCCCAGGCCCCCTAATCCTCCATGTTAACTTAATTAAACCAGGGTTAACCGCAAAGGCTATGACAGGTGGGACCCCATGTCAGTTTGACCTGGGTCAAACCCTTCTAACGCCAGCATGACATCACACTGATGCAGTAAATGATTTCTATTTCAGAAATAATCCAGAAAATGCTATAAACTTTGAATTTCTATAACTTTTTAACCATAAATCCGGATCAAACAAATAATATATGAAAAATTATCAGAAAAATTCAAGGATTATGATTATGCACTTTTTTTTCATGTTTGCAAATTTAAAATGGGGAAACAATAGAAAATGTGCATATGAACCCTTTTAAAATTCAAATTTGGAGTTGAATTCTCAAACTCTTTGCAATGCACTTAATTTAAATGGAATTGGCAACACATCAGCACCATGAACCTCATGTTAGAACATAATATCATGTGATTGTGCATTGTATCATTATTGATTGTTACTTTCCGCTTTGTTTGCTATCGAATAGAAGTGGAGCCGGAACCCGAGATCACCCCTGCAGTTGAAGACTCTCAGTACGATCCCCGTCAGCAAGGCAAGAAAACCCCAATTATCATGTCGATAAAAACCCATTTCCCTCTCTTTCTCGCTTAAGCATGTTTAGGATGTCACCATAATGCGTTGCTACCACATAGTTGAACCCATTCCTTTTCATGACCTATCATTTTGTCACAGTAGTAAGCAAACCACAATCCTAGCAGATCTAGGAGTTGATTCTTGATCATGTGGCCCCTGCAACTGTTACAGATTATTGCATGCTTAGAGTGATACAATGTTGATACTTTTATGTGAGTCGGGATGGTAGTGATCATGTGAAAGATGGTGGAAATGTGTTGGTGAATTTTACCTAAACAAGGTGAACGTTGAGAGGCTGTGTAGGAGTACACAGTGGGTTGTCTCGTGGAACAATGCCTTAAGTCCGAGTTCTTGTGTGGTGATCCAAGACAAAGAGTAAAACCACATATTGGGCTCACTGACCCCTCACAACCTATTAACTCATCCCGTGTCGATGTCCAGATGTCGTAGTAGTTAGGAGTTCTGGTAGGTTTGTTGCCTGGCTGCTAAGTGAGAGAACGGCTCAACTGAGACCGAATTTTTCACCATGCACACATCATTTGGGTCAACTTCGGTAAACAGGCCGGGTTCACAATAGTGGTAACCAACCCAGATAGGCGACTTTCTTGGACTAGATCGGCTATGAGGTAATGGTTGCGGTGAGCATCCTCGCCGGCACCCCTTGAATGGTGACGAGACCTGGCAGTAACTGATGCTCATGTGTGTGTAGTCGTAGACCCCTGCAGGGTTAAGAAACTATTCGAATAGGCACGTCCGCGGTAATGGACTACTTGGTTATCTGTGCTTGATTATTAGACAACTTCAACGGAAACTCTAAAACTTTCCAAGATAAGTGTGAGTGCTATGGTTTGCTTTCTTGTGGGAAGTCGAGGAAGGATCCTTAGTGGTGTAATTGATTGGGAGACTTGGATACTTGGACTCGAGTACGCTCCTTAGCTCTTTCTGGTAATCGTAGTTCAGGTTATCCAAGTCAAAGCTGACACTTCTGCATTAAAACCGTACCTCCCTTTGCCTTGATACCTGAGCATGAGTAGTATAGTTTTGATGTAAGTCTTGCTGAGTAGGACTTTGTACTCACGTTTTCTTATTTATGTTATTAGATGAACCCACTGACCCCGAAGGTGGATTCTTCCTGGAGCTCGACGATTGACTAAGCTAGTGTAGTTCCAGACAACAGTCTGGTCCCTCATGGAAGGGCTTGTTTATTGAATAAGGATTCTCTAAGCCATTTGTTAAACTTGTCCGTACTCAGACCTAAGTTGCTTCCGTTGTCTGATGTGTGTATGATTATAACGTGCATGTCTTAGTGTGGGGTTCGATATCTTAGTTGTGCTCTCGCCGATGGTCTTTCTTACAGCCAGGTGGCTGTGAGTTGTGCCCACCTTGGAGCATCGCGATGCGATTGCACGTAACACCATTACATGGCACACTTGATTGTATGATTGAGCCCGCCCGAGACCTCGACTAAGTGATCGGGCCGGAGTTGTTTATGTAAATGCTATGGTTCAATTGACAATATGGTTGAGACGACTTGTCTATGAGTATGGTATTTCACCACCCATAAGCATTTAGACTTGTGAGCGGACAATGAGGACCCATTTCAGTTGACCATCAAGGCTGGATGGGATGCCCCTCACGTTCAAGCTTTCCGAGAGTGTCTTGTACTTGGCCTTGCCTGCTTAGACAAGTGGGTATGGCTCTCGGATCTCCATATGATTGAATTGTGTCTACAATTACATATTCCTATTCCGAGTCCCGACAGACTTGGTATCAGAGCAGGACTGTCTATAGGACTACCAAACCTTGGCCGAAGTCGAGTCTAGCAGACTATAGTTATATAGTTATTTGGGTATAAGGGAACAACGTAAGACTTCTTTTTCTCCTTACCCCCATCGATCTGAGTTCTGAGTCACCCTCATATTTTCTATGGGAAGATAGGAATAGGCTCATCTATGTCTTACTATGACAACTCGTTGACTGCTTCCTTGTAGCCGTAGCAAAGTTCTTTTTGGTTGTCTAGAGTTATTGTGCTTCCTGTTTTTGGACTTCCTATGTAAGTGTTGTTGTTATGTTGTAAGAACTTTCACTTCTCTTACAATTACAGCGGTTATGCTGTCCGAGTCATTCCAGGTTTCTTCATAATCTGATGCATTTTCAAAATCTTTCTCTCTGTTTAAGATGGCAGGTCTTCCCCCTCGACAGATTGGTCCTTTGACTAGATGCCTCGGTGTGCGTCGGCATCCGTCCATGCTGATCGAGATGAGGTGATTCATGAGCTATAGATGGTACCCAGTTGAGGAGCAGTTCTTGACTTCAACCAGACTCAGTTCCACTGCATCGTCAGGATCTATCCGCACCATATTGGAGACACTCAGCCTATCCGTTATGGTCATGGCTTAGGAATGACCGAGAACATGGCTGTGTAGGATGCTGCATATTCATGTATCACATTGCTTAGAGAGGAGCATGCACTACTTGGTGGGAAAACATTCCTCTAAATCCCTGTTGCACTTCAAGGAGAAGAGGGATATTACACCGGTTTGTACTCAGATCACTCCTTGGAGGATCCTTTGCTTCAGATCATCGCTCTTCACGATTGTGATAGGGATCATGATGCACGTGCGCTTTGTTTCGAGCTTCATGCCACTCGTGCCTGTTTTCTTCGAGAACTTACACTCCTGACTCCCTTCGTTAGTGTTGGTTCTTTTGAGCATGATGTGATCTATCCTGTCAGGACGCAGATGCCTTCTCGATTTGCTTGGCATGAGATTGGAGTAATTTTTCCACCCCGTGGTCCTCTTCTTCCACCCTACACTGGACCTAGGCCCCATCCTGAACTATCTTACTCGCTATGCTCCCGAGAAGGTCTCCACCGACTCCAAGAAGCAAGAGAGGTTCCGCAAGGGAATCAATTCTGGACTTCGTCGTGAGCTCAATCTTCATGACTTCGCCACATTCCAGGTCCTTGTCAACAAGGCCTTCAAGGCGGAGGATATGATCACTCCCAAAGACTTCCGCAAGCATCCTAGAGATGATGGTTCATCCAGTTTAGGCCCTCAGAAGCGCAGAATCTGGATTCCCAATAGCATCCTAGAGATGATGGTTCATCTAGTTCAGGCCATCCCTTGTGGCACCTCGCCCGCCAGCTCCATTTGCCGCTGCTCCACCTGGCAACCCAGTTTTCCGCTCTATCTTCGTAGATTGTTAAAAGTGTGGCCAGGCAGGTCACTATTCCCATGAGTGCCCTCAGAACCAGACTCAGAATGCTCAACCCCGTGTTGGAGGGAACCCTAATGGATGTGCCAAGCCACCCCCCAAGGTCTTCATGACCAAGCCATCTTCTTTCGCAACTCGTGGACGTGTGAACCTGATCTCGGCTGAAGAAACTAATGACACTTCTGACATATTCGAAACATGGGTTTCAGTGGCGGTAAGTCTAGTTTGAATATTAGATATTTCACTGTTCAGGCTATCATGTTGTTCACTAATGTAATGTAAAATGGCAGTGTGCTCACCTATTTGCTTAGAGAAGGCTTTGTTTTTTTCAAACTGGGTATGCATATAATTCTTAGTAGCCCTCTCTATTTCCATCAATTTGTCATAGCTAGGTAGGTCTCTTTCCTTGTAAGTAGGATAGGAGTTACTAGGGTAGGTGTTGTTACTATAGTTGGATGGAAACGGTCTAGGATTACTAGCAAAGTTTCCCCTATAAGCATTATTATTAAAGTTGTTTCTAGCAATGAAGTTCACATCTACTTGTTCCTGAGCAACTAATACGTCCAAAAAGCATCACTATTTTATATTGTGATTTCACCCTATTAATTGATATATTCCACTTTAAAGTATTGTTCTTATGTTGTTTTGGCTTATTTTACAAAGTATTTTCCGGTGCCGAAGCAGCAAAACCAAAATTCAGCAGTAAAAAGTGGATACCAAGTTGCTGAATCAGAACAAATCCAAATGCGATGAAATTTTACGGGGAGCATTTTTATGAAGATTGACTGGGGATCACCGAAGGAGGAGGTGAGGGTACCCACCAGGCAGCCAGAAGGGTGCCTGGCGCGGCCCCCCTCCTAGCCACGCCAGGCACCCTCCTGGGTTCCTGGTGGCCCCCCTCGGTGCCCCTTTCGCCTATATAAACCCCCTGGGGTGGAAACTCCTAAACAAGAGTCGTTTCCGTGTTTCGCCGCCGCCACGGGGCGGAAACCTACAGAGGAGAAAATGTTGGGGTTCGGGGCAAAAAACACAAAATTTTCATAACCTACGAGACCCAAACCCAAGACCTATGCTATGCTGATGCAAGTAACGGACAGAAATAGATCACATACCAGTATGTAGTCCGTTAAGCGGGAAACGTTCCCGCATGAACGTGGTTGGTGTAGTCGTCCCGGTAATCCCCGATGCCGCGCAGATCCACGATGACTCCTGTAGCCACCCAATCCTTGTAGACCGATGATGGGATTACGTCCCCGTCGGAACGTTGTTGATGAAGACCTCGCGATACGACCACGACGATGAAGTAGCACCACAAGTGTAGTGCCTCGCGGGATTATACACATACATTATACCCGACGTCCCTCCGGGCTCCGAACTAGTAGAGCAGCGAAAAGAAGATGGATTCGGATCCCGATTCCAGCAGCACGACGGCGTGCGTATAGTGGAGAAATCCCCAACCAAGTATAGACTCCAAACAAGGGGAGTCCACTCGAGGAAGGAGAAAGGAGGGAGAGAGAGATGAGAGAAACTTGTCTCAAATCAATTTGTATGAAGAAAAAAGGGCACCCTACCCCTCCTTATATAGGCCAAGGAGGGGTGCCACCCTCCCCTCCACTTCAGGGGTGGGACTAATCCCAAGGGGAGGGAAAATGGCGCAGCCCTAGGGGGGTGGGCCCCCTTCATGGCGCCATGGCCCATGGGGGAGGACTCCCTCTCCCCTAATGGGCCCTATGAGGCCCATGTGCCACTACTGGAATCTGCTAGTTTGCCGTCAGCCATAGCTGACGGCAAAGGCCACTTTAACCGACGGCAAAGGCTTTGCCGTCAGCTTGCTGACGGCAAAGAGACTGGCCACGATTTTATCGGTAAACAGCTTCGTTGCCGTCAGCTGGAAATCGACTGACGGCAAAGGCTTTGCCGTCAGCTAGGGAGCCGAGGCTGACGGCATAGAACGTTGACGGCAACGATTTAAGCCCAGCCCCGTTAGGGGGGTTAACGGCAGGCTTTGCCGTCAGCTGGAGACCAGCTGACGGCAAAGCTGCTGCTTGTGGGCCATGCTTGTCAGGGGAGTTGCGATCAGTGCCACGTGGGGTCCTTGCCTTTGCCGTCAGCCAGAGACCAGCTGACGGCAAAGCTGGCAACCTGGGACATTTGATCGTCCCAGAGTTGCCAGATTTAACAGTTAGCTGCCACGTGTCCTCCTTTGCCGTCAGCCCACCGACGGCAAAGGCTTTGCCGTCAGGAAGCTGACGGCAAAGACTTTCCATTTTAAAAAAAAATTTAGTTTCTGTTAATTCCCTGCATTTTCAAACAACAATATATATAACACAATTAATATTCTGCCAGGCCCTAAACAGCACCACAAGTGCATCACAAAGCATCGCAAAGCATCACAAAACATCACGATATAAATAACACAAAGTGCAAACAACAAAGATGGCATCACAAAGTATCGCAAAGAATCCCAAGTGCATTACAAAGTGCATTACAAAGCATCTAAGACTACAACTAGCTAGAGTCCCTGGAGCATCCATCCATGTGCCATGCTGCTTTATCAAAATCTGCATAATGAGAAGAAGAAAGAATTTAGCGCTAAGTAATTAGAAGATGAAGAAGAACAAGAAGAAGAAGAAGACAAGAACAAGAAGAACAAGAAGAAGAAGAAGAAGAAGGACACAAGCAGAAGAAGAAGAAGAAGAAGAAGAAGAAGAAAAAGATGGAGAAAAAGAAAGAAGAGAAAAAGGAAGAATAAGAAGATTTGTTTCTTCTTAATCTATCTTTTTCTCCTCTTTCTTCTTCTCTTATTTCTTCATCTCTTCTTTGTTCTTCTCTTCTGTTTTGTTCTTCTCTTATGGTTTCTTTTGAAAATTTCTAAAGTAATTATGTCATTTTTGAGCTCTAATATCAACTAATTATGCTATTTTTGCCTAACTAGAATTTACTAAGCTAACTACAGCATGGCATAGTCTAAGTTGAGCTAAGCATGTCATTTTTGAGCTCTAATATCAACTAATTATGCTATTTTTGGTGTTATCAAGTAATTATGTCATGTTTTTACCAAATAAGCCAAGTCACGGAGGAGAAGCACCATCTCGGTTGGTCGCCGGGTTGGTTGGGCTCTCACCGGGAGAGGGATTGTGGGATGCGACTCTGGAATGATGCTGCAACAAGGAAAGAGTTGAAATATGTGGTTAGCATGGCAACATACAATGATATAAGACCGTGCAAGGTTGGTCATTGAAAGGGAACTCACCGTTCCCACCGGAGAAGGCATCGGCGGAGGGGGGGGCAAACCTTTCTTCTCACACATAGCCTGCAAATTAGTTGACGAGAAGTCAAAGAAATAGTCTTGTTGCTTCTCACACATAGTCTTGCTTCTCACACAACTGACTTACCGCAACGAAGTCGTGCATAGCCTTCGCATGGGCATTATTGCGTGCCCTCTCCTCCTCCAGCAGCCTCTGTGTATTCCGGTCCCTCTCCTCCAACAAGAGTCTGGTGGCCTCCCTCTCCTTCTCAAGTGCGGCCTGAAACCACTTCTCGTCATCATCCATCCAGGGTGAAATGGACTAAAGAAATAATGAAGGAAAACTAACCTCGATGGCAAGATCAACTGGCCTCGCGCGCTGCCGTATTACAGGAGCCGAGCTAGTTTGCCTCGCCTTGATCTGAGATAGAGACTCAGTGATAGGGACGAAGCCATCACACATGGCCACCGTGCCATGACTCTTACCGCCACCAGAGATCATCAACGCCTCCGCATCCATAGGATTCAGGCTCGGGTCGAAGTCAGGGCCGCGCAGTTGTTTGACAACCTGAGAATAAGACGTCATCTTGTTGTAGGCGGACAGGCTTGTGTATGCCGATGGCCCGTCCCCCTCAGAATATGGTGTCTCCGTCTTGTACGAGCCCTTATGGGCCATGCCAAACGCGGCGTATCCTTGAGGCTCAGGCTGGTTATGGTGTTTGGCCTACAAGAAAAGGCAAAGAGTTAGTACAACAAAAATCATGCACAAATGAATTAATGATGAAAGAAAACAAGGCACACATACCCATTTTTTGGCGTATTGCTTGATGTTGGCATTTCCTTGGTGGTGTGCCACACCAACCAATTGGGCACGACGCTCCTTGGCCACATTGTGGGTGGTCAACCAAGCCTCTGTGCACCACTTGTCCACTATCATCTCCCAACAATCCATCTTATCGGCCAACCATCTCGGGGGCACCTATGAATGAAACTAAGTATTGTAACTAGCCCTAACAAAACTAATACAGAATGTAACTAAGGAATCTACGTACCTCCATGTACTCGGTCTTATCAGGGAAAAGATTTCGACATTCAGCCTTCGTCTTCGGCTCGTTTTGCTTGGCGTACCAATCTTGAACGGCCTGAACACGCATCTCATGCCTCGTGTTATTCAATAATCTCTTGCACTCTTTCTCGAGATTCTTCTTGGCCGCCTCCTCCGTCCCCTCCTTGACCCTATGGTAACTCTGCAATTATGCCATATATATGCACAGATGAATAGGAAATAACAAGATATAACATTGGATATTGTATACTTATTATTGGGTAAAATAATAGTTACCCAAAAATCAGCCAACACCTTGTCGGCCACGCTCGCGCAAAGAATACCGTTCACGTGAGTGTTTTCCGGGAGCAGCGCGGCTTGGTAGTGCTCCCACTTGAGTCCTGGCTCGGGAACCATACCCTCCCCGGGCAACTGCACTAGCCCGGGAAAGTGCTCCCTAAGCAAAGCACCAAGGAGGCAGTTTGGATTCCGGGTATTCTCCGGGTAATTCCACCCCCTGCATAATGAGAAGGCAAAGACATTAGCTACTTGGTGAAAAATAATGATATAAGGTACACAATAGACATCAACTTACTTCTCGCCATCTGGCGAAATCAGCGCCCTGTGCTGCAACTCTAATCGGTCTGGAACTCGTGTCATACCACGTTGGTAGACCGACTTGCTGGCAGACGGGCCCTCATCCTCCGCCTCAGCCCTCTCATCCTCCGCCTCAGCCCCCTCATCCTCCACCTCAACCTCAGCCTCCGCATCCGCCCCAGCCCCCTCACCGTCCCGCCCCCAACTCCCGCACTCCTCGTGTGAGGGTGTGGGCTCCTGGACGGGAGGATCCTGCATCGGTGTCCGCTCCTGGACGGGAGGATCCCGCACCGGTGACACCCTTGTCTGTAGGGGTGAAGTGGCTGAGACTGAAGTAGCTGAGGGTGGTGGCGACTGGCTCCTATTAGGCAGCCTCCCTTTCCCGCGACCACGTCCTCTGCCTCTCTTCTTTCCTCCGCCTCTCCCACGGGGCTCCTCGGCAAAGCTCTGCAACAACTGTCTCCGTAGCTGGCCAGGTGCTATCCTCAACTTATCCCCGCCTGCCATGTCTCACCACCTGCAACAATACATAGTTAAATACTTAGTACAAATTCAAAGACAATAATTAAATGAACAATAATAAATACATGAATAATTAAACAATTAATTAAATAATTAAACAACAATGTTTGGATGCATACAAAGTACTAATAGTCGAGATCATCTGTATCTTCTCCAAGGTCAACTGAAGCATAATCATCATCAGTATCATACGTGTCGTCATGAATGACATCGTCATCGGGTTCAGGGACATCATGTGGAAGGCCTTTTTGTAACCGATCAAGCATTGTTAGCTCATCCGGATTGGTAACCTCTTCTACTTCCACTTCTTCCTCATCATCACGTGATTCTTGTTCCTCCGTGTTCAGGGTTGACGTAGAGCAGTTCCGGAGACGACGTCTCACACCACGTGATTCTTGGAAGAATTCTCCATCATATGTTATTGGGTCAATTTGAGGTTCATAATCCTCTTCGTTTGGTGGAGGTGGTCTAAGATGGGGCGGCAAATCGTACACGACATACCAACCTTCCAGGTTCTTAACACTTTGACGACTGTATGGCAGATAGAAAACTTGGGTGGCTTGTTGAGCCACAATAAAGACATCATCACCGCTTAACTTCCTGTCTTGTCGGATTTCGACTAGCCCAACATGTTCATGAGCCCGTCTTGTCTTAGTAGGATCGAACCAATGAAATTTGAACACAACAACATTTGGAGGATTTTCACCATAATAATGAAGTTCGTAAACTTCTTCAAGTCTTCCATAATACTCGACACCTCCCTCGCCTATAGCAGAGACACCAGAATTGGTTGTTTTTAGACCGGGCATTGAAAGCTCTTTGCTAGCAGTACGAAAGCGATACCCGTTGATGTCGTACTTCTGAAATGTCCGGACCTTAAAGTCAAAACCATTTGCTATTTGTCTCACTTCATCGTCGACTTGCTCATCTGCATTAGCTATTTTTTTGAACCAAGAGATGAAACCGGGATAGCTGCCTCCTGTCTTTTCAAGAAGTTCATACTCAAGAATGGATTCTTTTTCGATTGCAACACCATTCGAGAACTGTTCGACGTATCGACTGTATCAATTAATAACAGTTGTTAGACACAAAACTTGTTAAAAAGTTGCGAAACAATGTATCGAGGACTTACTCGATGTACGGCCGAACTTCTGTTAAGTTGTTCAATATATACATCGTTAGTGTGCGCCACTCCTCGACGCCCAGCAACTTTGATTTTCCCACACCAGAAGGAGCGAGCTTCCCTTTGAAGAGGCTGAGTTTGGATTCACGTCATTTGGGGTCGCCCACATTGTACCGAGGCTTTGGATTATGCAAGCTGTGCAAAGTGGCATCATAGTGTGCTGTTACGAAGTTTGCCGCCTCCTCGGTAATGAACGCCTCGGCCATCGATGCTTCAATTCTACGTTTATTTTTACATTTTGCTCTAAGTGTCTTCTGCATTCTTTCAGTTGCATAGCACCAACGATTTTGCACAGGGCCACCCAATCTTGCCTCGGTCGGGAGATGCAAAATCATGTGTTGCATCGGATTAAAGAAGCCCGGTGGAAAAATCTTCTCTAACTTGCAGAGGAACTCAGGCGCCAACTCTTCCATGTCATCTATCACGGCACGCGACAACTCTTTAGCACAAAGAACACAGAAGAAATAACTTAACTCTGCCAATACTAGCCATTCAGACTCTGGGATATAGCCGCGCAACATCACTGGCATTATCCGCTCAAGCCATATGTGCCAATCATGACTCTTGAGCCCAAAAATTTTCATTTTTTCAATGCTCGCTCCCCTCGCTAGATTCGCAGCATACCCATCAGGGAACAACAACTTTTGTTGCACCCACAAGAGGATTTCCCTTATTGCTCCCTTCTCGAGATTGTACCAGGCAGGTGGCTTGGACCAATTTTTTCTTCCTTTAGGTTGTCGCATGTTTAGTGATGGCCTATCACAAAGAGTCTCCTGGTCAACTCTAGCCTTTGTATTATCTTTGCCCTTATCAGTGCCGAAAAATTTGCCAAGAAGGGCCTCGGCGATATTCTTTTCAGTGTGCATCATGTCAATGTTGTGTGGTAGTAAGAGGTCTTCGAAGTAGGGGAGATCCCAGATGCATGGCTTGTGGGTCCAGGCGTGTTCCTCATTATAACCCAAGAAATACCCTGGACGGTTTGGATCAGGCTCCATAGATTTTAACTGTTCATGAATTTGTGTGCCCGTCAACGCAGGTGTTGCCGAGTGTTTGACAACTTTACCTTTCATGAAATTCTTCTTGTCTTTTCTGAATGGATGGTCCATAGGCAAGAACTGTCTATGCAATTCAAAGCAGGAATACTTTCCACCCGCCGGCAACCAATGAAACTTAAGAGATGCTTTGCATTGTGGGCATGGGAACCTTCCATGCACACACCAGGCAACGAAAAGCGCAAATGCCGGCAGATCATGCAACGAGTATTGGTACCAAACATACATTTGAAAGTTCTCTTTCTTAGCTGCGTCGTATGTGTTGACCCCATTCACCCAAGCTTCTTTCATGTCATCCATCAGCGGTTGCATGTACACACTCATATTCTTCCCCGGATAGTTTGGCCCTGGAACTATCAACGTCAGAAATATGTGCTTTTTTTGCATAATGGACGATGGTGGAAGATTGAGCGGAATAACAAACACAGGCCAGCAACTATATTGGGTAGCCGTCATACCAAAAGGATTGAACCCATCGAGACCGATGGCGACTCGGCAATTCCTTGGCTCTTTAGCTTTTTCCGTATGTTTAGCATCAAATGCCTTCCATGCGTCACCATCCGAAGGGTGTACCAACATCGGATCTCCGTTTTCATCTAATTCTTTCCTAATTCCATGTTTGTGCCATGTCATCTGTTTTGCTGTTTCTTCGAGCATGTAAAGTCGTTGAAGTCTTGGTAGGATCGGCAGATACCGTAGAACACTCACAGGGATTTTGCTCTGCTTCTTCTCACCTTAACCGTTTTCTACCTCAACATATCTGGAGGACTTGCAAAATGGACAATATGTTTCGTCCGCATAATCTTTCCTAAATAAGGCACATCCTTTCTCACAAGCATGTATCTGCTCATACGGCATCTTGAGTGCACTAAGGATTTTGTCTGACTCATATAGGTTTGAAGGCATAATATGACCTTCGGGTAGAAACCGCCCAAATAGGGTCATCATTGAGTCAAACAGGTCTCTTCCAATGTTGAATTGGGCTTTCAGAGCAATTACTTGTGCGATGGCATCTAGCTGAGAAATCTTAGTGTGCTCGTGAAGAGGACGTTTTGAAGACTCCAACATGGCATAGAAGGCCTTTGCGGATTCCTCCATCTCTTCGTCCTTGTTCCGAGCATCATCAAAATCATTGACCATGTCTTCAATCCCTGTACCATAATCGTCGATGCGCCGACGCAAAACTTCGTCTCTATTACGTTGGGCCGACTCACCATGAAATGTCCACAAGGTATAGCCGGGAGTAAAACCACGCATCTGCAAGTGTTTACCCATTACATCCTTTGTCTGTCGCGAATAATTCTTGCACTTAGTGCAGGGGCACCATGTTTTTGGCTGGCCTTTAGAAAATGCCGTTTGCAGGAATTCATAGGTTTTGCTCAACCATTCATCGGTCATGTCTTTCTGACTAGGGTGACCGGAGTACATCCATTCACGATCAGTCATTCTGTCAAGCTAGCTATATAGTATCCACATATGAACAATATAAATTATCAGTTCATCAAGTATGTCAAATTAATTATGGTCATTTTTTAATCATGGTTAAAACATTGGGATGCAAGGCATGCACACCTACCAGCTACTAGGTAAAGATGGGTCCTAATCCCACCCGAGTATGTGTAGATTGGGTCATTTTCCCATGCTCTACTCCCGATCCAACGCAAAATTTCGGCAGCACCTCCCCGCTGTTCTCCTAATACACGTCTCGGAAACTAACCGAGAGGATGTGTACTCGGAGAACAACAAGGAGGCGCTGTCGAAACTCTGCATCGGATCCGGAACAAAGCATGGGAAAATGACCCAATCTACACATACCCGGGCTGTCCATGGATAACGTTGGACAATTCGAAAGAATCACCGTTATAAATATGCAAATGCATGCATAGTTATAACCGTAACCCTTTCGAACGGGAGACGCATATTGGTTACGCGAAGACTTTGCATTTCAATACTAAAACTACCTATCTAGATAGTGTCATCGGCACGAAGGCCAAAACAGAGCAATATTAACGAGCAAAAAGTGTTGTTCAGCTTGGCTCGTTAACTAACGAACACGAGCCTTAACGAGCCGATTTACCGAGCGATCATTATGCTCGCGAGTAACGAGCTTTTCGTCCAGCCCTACTCCTCCTTTCTCATCGACTCCCATTGTTGATTCATAGGAATTGTTCCTATAGGAATTTTCCTATGAAGTTTGCACTACAAGATTCCAATTGGAATTTTTCCTATAGGATATCATCCTATGAATCAAACGGAGCCCTAAACCTCATGCTCAACCTACCAACTTAAGGGCACTAACTAATTTCAAATTACTTAATAAATTTTAACTAAATTACTAACTAAATTCTTACTATCTAAATGGAAATGGAAATGCAAGAAAATGCTCACTACTAATTGCTAACAAAAAATGAAAAAATAAAGAGAGCTCTCACCTGGAGGAGAGTGGTGGCCAGAGGGGGAGGGTAGTGCCGGCCGGGTGGCGGAGACGGCGGGCTGGGGTGGCGGTGGCGACGGGGCACCTGCAGGAGAGGGGAGGAGATTAGGCCAAGAGGAGGGCGGAGATGAGAGGAGGAGGTGGCGCAACTCACCAGCGGCGGAGACAGGGGCGGCGACGATGAGCTTGTGGGGAGGAAGGCGGCGGGCGGGCGGGGACGGCTGCGACGGCGAGAAGGGTGGGAGGACGGCGGCGGCTACGGGGTGGGAGGACGGTGGTGGGCGGGGACGGCGAGAAGGGCGGGAGGACGGCGGCGGCGACGGGGTGGGAGGACCGGCCTGGGCGAGATCCAGATGTGCGTGTGAGGGGTGGGGTCCTGGCCATGCGTGGGGGATAACCCCCGGCTAAGCCGTCAGCTAGCTGACGGCAAAGAAATCCGTTAGTCTTTGCCGTCAGCCAGCTGACGGCATAGACGGCTTTCCGTTAGGCGGGCTCAGGCGTGGGGCTAGGATCCCCTCTATGCCGTCAGCCGTTCTTTGCCGTCAGGCTGTATGACCTAAGCCGTCAGCCAGCCGACGGCAGTGAGGTAGCTGACGGCAAAGCTGCTCTATGCCGTCAGCCCAATCTCTGCCGTCAGATTTATTTCTGGCTGAGGGCAAAGAACCTATGCCGTCAGCCCCGTGAATTTGCTGACGGCAAAGCCAGAAGCTGACGGCAAATTAGGTTTTTCCAGTAGTGTGCCTTTTCTTCCATTTTTAATTATATTTAAATACATTTTAATATTTAATTCAGATAATTAAATAATAAAACATATATTAAACATTATTAAATATATTTTGAACCTTTCAAAATACCCGGAACAACTTCCGGCCTTCATCGGAACAATTCCGGTGTTCTCTCCAATTTCTCCGGTGATCCCGAATCAATCCTTACTGCGTCGAGTACCCTTAAGTGTAACACCCTACGGTCCGCGAAACAGCAGGCATGATCTAGACAATCTCATTGATCAATGACTAATCAATTGGACCTGGTTACAATCCTTGATAGCCCCTGCGCTTCCATCGAATGAACTTCAATCACTGTTGGATCCGTTAACCGTGTGCCTGTTCCCTTTGTCCTATGGTACTTTGCTTGTCCGAGGTTTGATCATCGGTATCCAATATACCTAGTTCGTCCTCGTTCTCAACAAACAAGTTTACTCGTTCCCATGATATTACAACTCCGTGACCTAGTCACACGTTTGCAAACTTTATGATGTAACATCACCGAGTGGGCCCAGAGTACCTATCCGTCACACGGATGGAAAAATCCCGCTTTGATCTATTTGCATACTCATCAACCATCTATTTCGGAATAACCAAAGTGCACCGTTCTAGCCAGCATATTTCAGTCAGGCGGTGGGATACAAATCAAAGTCTCCTCATAGATGACAATTACGTATGATCATTACGGTCAAAGGATCTGGTCACTACGTTATAGTTATCGCAATGTCGAACTATGTGACTTGATCACATCGCAACACTTCTGGTGGGTCTATGTCCATCATATTATTATCCAATGATACGACTCCATTGTCAACAGATGCCATTGTCTCATGATCAGGAAACCTTGATCATCAATCGCCCAATGGACTAGTATACTAGGGTTAACTAGGGACCTGGTTGTTTGTATACCACACCTGTATTAATGTTTCCTCTTAATACAGTTCTAGCATAGTATCAAACGTATTATGAACTAATGGAATATGCTCGATAAAACATATTTTATTTGCCTCTAGGGCACATTCCCAACAGTTTCCCACTTGCACTAGAGTACAAATAATCTAGTTGCATTTTCTCTGGGTCATAACTCCTTATTGATCATGCTTCCCCGTGGAAGAGGTTGTATCAACGGTCTGAGTACCATTCAGAACAGTATGTCCTTTTGCAAATCATAATGTCACCTAATTTGACATTCCTTCATTATCCACTATAATGATGAGGTATATATATTTGGCGGTGAAGTGAGACTTCGTTTGCTGTGTCATAGCAATGACATCCGGTGGGTCACGCGGACTTTCCCATAGTCATGCACACTTGAAACTCACTCAATCAGAAGTCGAACTTCTTAAGCCATAATATAACTCCTGCTACTTCTAAAGCAGCCACATCAATGTAGATTCAATCCTTAGTGCATTGTATGCAACTTTGATGTCTAACCATGTTTCTTTCAATTTAGGAATTCATTAGTATGATATCTCAATTTTCTAGGTTAGTGTCAAAACTTGAACCAGCATAACATTTATGGTCAAGTCCACTATCCTTTACAAATTTGAGATGTATCCTCAGTTCTCTTCAGACACTGAAGGATAAACTTAACTCTTTGTTCAATGATTTACTCATAAATCATATAACAACATGTTCTTACTACTAAGAACTTGGGTCACATTACGTCGAGTACATAACTCTGGTTTTATATGAAAGAACCTATGACAAAGGCATAGGGGATCCAACACATCCATTTCTTTCATTAACCATTAACCATTGTTCTTGTACTGAGATTAACTCAACACTTCTCTTGGATATACAAGTAAGGACTACTTCTTGACTTGTCCCATTCTGATCTCCTTCAGAATCTTATCCAGGAAAGTATTACGACTCAATGTTATTAAACACATATCTATCTTCATAGATCTTCAATGCTTAATACTTATTCATCTTCATTTTTGAAAGATTCAAATAATCATTAACACCAACTGCACCATTTATAATATGTTATCCATATATGAGAATGTTATCATGCTCCCACTCAAATATGGCATGCACATATTAAGTTATAGGATAACACTAATATTGCTCCCACTCAAATATGTCGGCCACATATAAGACAAGGATAACATCCACATGACTCCCACTTAGATATGTCAGACACATATTAAGTTCAGGATACTAACCACATGGCTCCTACTCAAATATGTCATTTACATATAAGTCTAGGATAATACTCCCATAGCTCCCACTCAAAATATGTCGTCTACATATTAAGTTTCAGGAAACTATTCAGGTCCCACTCAGTTTCATGCAAATACATGTTACCTCGATATTTTGGTTAAGTCCAAAATCCTTTGATCATCCATCAAAATGAGAATTCAGTTTACGAGACACTAGTATCCATATGTTTTTCCAAAACCTTCTTGTTGTACCAATTACAACACTTCTTCAAATACAGGATTTGAGGAAGTCACGGTATTGATAACAATCCTGGATCAATCATAGTGAATATCCCTTTGACTCAAGCATTGCTACACATTGTAGTCAACCCATTGAATTTGTCAGAAACATTCTTTGTGAGAAACCAATCTTGACGTCCCTTTGATGTTCACATCTATTCCTCATAACTCTGAAGTTATTGTGAATATCAAGTAACCTCCTTACTTGATAAGATTCAAGCAATCTTAAATGTAACTCAACATAGGATTTCATGACTCGTAGTCATATCTCGTACTTAGGTCCACCATCGCTTCTGTTGTAATCCGTACTATCCATCCTCTCTACTCTGTTGATGTTGATTACTACTTTGTGGTGAATGCTATTGAGTTTTGTTGGAGAAATATCATTGTGTCCAGATTTTTTATCACCCATCTATCACCTCTGATCATGATCTCTATTATGTCTTGTGAATAGTTACTTTAGTTCTTGAGAACATGGGAGAAGTCTGGTTGTTAGTAATCATATGATGTTGAAGTATTATATGTTGTTTGATACTTAAGTTGTGTTGTTATTTCTCTAGTGGTGTTATGTGAGTCGAACACATAACACTTCACCTTTCATGGGCCTAGAGGAATACATTGTGCACAAAGGATGCTTATGGTGGGTTGCTGGAGTGACAGAAACCTGAACCCCAGTTCGCAGACTTTCGCACAAGGGAGTTATGGATTCTTGATCGTAATGCTGTGGTTAGGCTTATGCCTTAATTACTACCTTGTATTTGCGGATGCTTGCAAGGTGTGTAATCATAAGAGTAGACTTATCTTAGTCTAGAAGGTGTACTAGCATTGATCCACCCACCGACACTTATCAACACGATACATATTACTTGGCGGAGTATGGTGAAAGTGACTTGACTATCTCTCCCGTGTTTTCTCGAGAACGCTTTAGCTTTCATAAGTTCAGTTCCTAGGCTTATCCTTGTTAAAGGATTGGGCCACTTGCTACTCCTCAGTTGCCCTGTTTACTTTGCCTGTCTTTTACTTTTCTGTTGCTTAAACCAAAAACGCCTAAATATTTACCTTTGAGTGTTTGCAGCCCTTTCCTTATCCAGTGTCACTTATCAACACCTTCTGCTCCTCGTGGGATCGATACTCTTATTTATCGAAAAGCTACAATCGATCCCCTAGACTTTTGGGTTATCAAGAATCGTTTATTGGTGCGGTTAACATGGAAGGCAACCCAACTAAACCTATTAACTTCTCCGCCATCAACGAGCTTTTCTGGCGCCGTTGCCGGGGAGTGTAGCGCTATTGGTAAGTGAAGCCGGTAAGGGAACTTTTATTTTCTGTTCTTACTTTCAGTCCTTATGGACTCTTCTTCTGTTGGTTTGTTGCTGGTAAGGAGCCGCCCCATGAGTGTGGTGGTCACTCCTACCCCTACTGAAATTGTGCCCTATAAATTACCATCTGGTATTGTTGATTATGTCTTGGCTAATCGTTATACAGGAGAAGGACATCCGGGAGAACACCTGCTATATTTATCACAATTATGTTCTTTATTTAAGCTTGCAGGTGTGACGATGGAGTTCGTCATGAAGAAACTATTCTCCATATCACTCAAAGATAAAGCTTCAGATTGGTATAAGCTACTCGATAACTCTGATCTTCTTGAATGGCCAGAGCTTATGTCTCTCTTTTATGCAAAGTTTTATCCTCTTCATGAAATTCACCAAGACAGGAACTACATCTACAATTTTTGGTCTCACGACGGAGAGAGCATCGCTCAAGCTTGGGGGAGACTGAAGTCCCTGATGCTCAAATGCCCAAACCATGAGCTCCCCAAGGAAATTATACTTACAAATTTGTATGCCAGGCTTTCTCGTTAGGACAAGGAGATGTTGGATGCCTCCTCTAGTGGGGTATTCTAGACCAGAAGTATGGAAGAAAAATGGGATCTTATAGAAAGGATCCAGAAGAACACTGAAGACTGGGAAATTGATAAAGGTATTGAACCCGCTATAAACTATGAGCATGACTACATTGAGAGTTATGTGAAGACTGATTACTTTAATACCTTTTGCTCTAAAATTGGTCTTGATTCCCAGCTAATGGTTGACTTTTGCATGGACTTTGCTTCTCATATTGATTCTTCCAGGAAGAAGGAGAGTCAACATCATAAACCTTTCAAGGATTCACCAACATCATACTGATCCTGTTTTACCTGCAGTTGTGTATGAACAGCCTCCTTACCGCTCCAGGATAAAGGAGCACTCTTTTGTTACAGGTATTCTAAACAAAAATAGAACGACCACTGACGAACCTGAGGACATGATCAAGGTCCAACCTCAAGTTGCAATGGTCAAGGATCTGGTAACCAGTGATATCGAAGAATCCACTATTAGTTTTTTGTGCTGTTGCCACTAACATTGTCACAGCCAGGAACAAAGGCCCAATTTCAGGTACACCAGTTGTATCTGTCAAAATAGGAGATCATAATTACTATGGGCTATGTGATTTGGGATCTAGCGTCAGCGCTATTCCCTTCACACTTTATCAAGAGATCATGCACGAGATTCAGCCGTGTGAAATCGAGGACATAGATGTCACTATCCATCTTACAAATAAACAAACAATCTCTCCAGTTGGTATTGTAAGAGATGTTGAAGTACTCTACGGGAAGGTAAAATATCCTACAGACTTTCTTGTACTTGGTTCAGTGCAAGATAGTATTTTCCCTATTATCTTTGGTAGGCCCTTCCTCAGCACTTGCGGAGCTATAATAGATTGCAAGAAAGGTAAAGTTTATGTTGAATTCAACGGTGAGCCGTATGAATTTAATTTTTCTAAGTTTCTAAGAAGCCTCGTGGTCCTGACCTGTCAAGTAATGACAAAATTATTGAAGAAATTGCTTCCATTGCTATTCCTCCTAATGACACTTTGTAGCAATTTATGGAAGACCACGAGAATGATATACATATGCAGGAGAGGGATGAACTAGAAGACATATTTTTAAGACAAACTCCCATCCTGAAGCACAACCTCCCGGTTGAACCTTTAGGAATCCTCTCACAACCGAAAGAAGACCCGGTGTTCGACCTAAAACCACTACCCGATACGCTCAAGTATGCTTATTTAGATAAAAAGAAAGTATATCCTGTTATTATCAATTCTAACCTTTCAGGGTATGAAGAAGAGAGATTACTGGAGACACTCCGCAGACACCGAGGTGCTATTGGCTATACTCTTGATGATCTCAAGGGTATTAGTCCATCCATTTGCTAACATACTATCAATCTCGAAACCGATGCTAAACCGGTTGTTGATCATCAACGACGGTTGAACCCAAAGATGAAGGACGTGGTTAGGACGAAGGTTCTCAAACTTCTAGCCGCAGGTATCATCTATCCTATAGCTGATAGTAAGTGGGTATGTCCCGTTCATTGTGTTCCTAAGAAAGGAGGTATGACTGTTGTTCCTAATGATAAAAATGAACTAATACCTCAGAGGACTATTATTGGATATAGAATGTGTATTGATTTCAGGAAGCTAAACAAGGCCACCCGGAAGGACCACTATCCTTTGCCCTTTATTGATCAGATGCTCGAGCGGTTGTCTAAAAACACCCACTTCTGCTATCTTGATGGGTACTCTGGCTTCTCCCAGATTCACGTGAACACTGTGGATCAAGAGAAGACCACTTTCACGTGTACTTACGGTACATATGCTTATAGGCGTATTCCTTTCGGTTTGTGTAATGCACCTGCTACTTTTCAGAGGTGTATGTCTGCAATATTTCATGGTTTCTGTGAGGAGATTGTAGAAGTTTTCATGGACGACTTTTCCGTCAATGGAAACTCCCTTGACCACTGTCTCCAGAATCTTAATAAAGTTTTGCAGAGATGTGAAGAAACAAATTTGGTGCTCAATTGGGAGAAGTGCCATTTCATGGTTAACGAAGGGATAGTTCTTGGACACAAGATTTCCGAAAGGGGAATTGAAGTGGACAAGGCAAAAATTGAAGCTATTGAAAGGATTTCTTATCCAAGGGACATTAAAGGTATTCGTAGTTTTCTAGGTCATGCTGGTTTCTATAGAAGATTTATCAAGGACTTTTCTAAGACCTCAAGACCCCTTACCAATCTTCTCGAGAAGGATGCCCCTTTTGTATTTGATGAAGATTGTAAGGAAGCTTTTGAAGTTCTTAAGAAAGCCTTGATAACCGCTCCTATAGTACAACCACCTGACTGGAATTTTCCCTTTGAAATTATGTGTGATGCTAGTGATTTTGCTGTTGGAGCTGTTTTAGGACAAAGGGTTGACAAGAAGTTGAATGTCATCCACTATACCAGCAAAACACTTCATAGTGCTCAATAGAATTATGCTACTACCGAGAAGGAATTCTTGGCAGTGGTGTTTTCTTGTGATAAGTTTAGGCAGTATATTGTTGATTCTAAAGTTATTATTCATACTGACCATGGTGCCATTAAGTATCTTATGCAGAAAAAGGATGCCAAACCAAGACTCATCAAATGGGTACTCCTTCTTCAAGAATTTGATTTGCATATTGTCGATAGAAAAGGAGAAGAGAATCCGGTGGCGGATAATCTTTCAAGGATGGAAGATATCCCGCACGATCCTATTCCAGTCAACGACAGTTTCCTAGATGAACAACTTGTTGTTGTAAAAGTACAATCTCATTCCGACCCTTGGTTTGCAGATTATGCTAATTTTATCGTTGCAAAGTTTTTGCCTCTAGGTTTCACATTTCAGCAGAGGAAGAAATTCTTCAAGGATTTGAGGCATTACTTTTGGGATGATCCACATCTTTACAAAGAAGGTGTGGACGGGATCGTAAGAAGGTGTATACCGGAGCACAAGCAACAGGACATTGTTCGACAATGTCACGATAGTCCCTATGGAGGACATCATGCCGGTGAAAGGACCGCACATAAAGTTTTACAATCAGGTTTTTATTGGCCTACTCTCTTTAAGGACGCTCGAAGGTACGTTCTATCTTGTGATAAGTGTCAGAGAGTTGGTAAAATTAGCAGGAGAAATGAGATGCCTATGAATTACTCACTAGTGATCGAACCTTTCGATTGCTGGGGTTTTGATTTTATGGGTCCTTTTCCTCCTTCACACAAGTACACACACATCTTAGTTGTTGTTGATTATGTAACCAAGTGGGTTGAAGCAATCGCCACTGAGAGTGCTGATCACAAGACTTCTTTGAAAATGCTCAAATATGTAATTTTTCCTAGGTTTGGAGTACCAAGGTACCTCATGACAGATGTAGGATCACACTTCAGGCATGGAGCTTTTAGGAAAGCTCTAGCTAAGTACGATGTCAATCATATGATTGCATCACCGTACCACCCTCAAACTAGTGGGCAAGTTGAGCTCACCAATAGGGAGATCAAGTTGATCTTGCAGAAAACAGTAAATAGTTATAGAAAGGACTGGTCAAAGAAATTAGGAGATGCTTTTTGGGCACATAGAACTGCTTTCAAAAACCCCATGGGCATGTCTCCGTATAAGATGGTCTATGGCAAGGCTTTCCATTTACCATTAGAGTTAGAGCATAAAGCTTTCTGGGCTGTTAGAGAGCTGAATGCTGACCCAAAGTTAGCTGGTGAAAAGCATCTCATGAACTTGACTTCTCTAGATGAGTGGAGAAGTGAAGCTTACGAGAGCGCTAAAATGTTCAAGGAAAAGGTAAAGAAGTGGCACGATAAAAGAATTCTAAAACGTGAATTTAATGTTGGTGATAAAGTTTTGTTGTTTAGATCTCGTTTCAGGTTTTCTCCAGGTAAACTACTTTCCATATGGGAAGGACCTTTTCATATCAAAGAAGTATATCGGTCGGGTGCAATCAAGATCAATAATTTCGAAGGCACCAAACCTCAAGTTGTGAATGGACAAAGACTCAAACATTATATGGCAGGTGATCCAATCAAAGTGGATGCAAACATGATATATACAAGTACTCATGAAGAACATGTTGCAGCCCAGTTTTAGACTCCGACAGGAGCATACTTAGAAAAGGTATGAATTATGGTAAGAAAACACAGCGAACGTCAATAAAAGTTAACTTTTCAGATTTTTTGCGAAATTAGGAAAATTCCAAGCCCGAGTGGAGCCGGAGAGGAGCTCCAGGGAGGCCAGGAGGCCCCCTGGTGCGGCCCCACTCCTGGCCACACCAGGCACCCTCCTGGCTGCCCTGGACTCCGCCTCCGACTCCACCTAGGCTTGAAACCTTCCTTCTGTCGCAGAAATTTTTGCTATATATTTTCCCGGATAGTCCCGGCACCGTATCTCTCGATTTCGCGTGTTTTCTTTCTCGGTCTGTTTCTGCCAGGGGGAAAAGCTGTTGCTGAAGATGTCTTCTTGTGGCTCGAGCGGAGAGAACTTCTTGGGATGGCGTCTACGTCAAGTTTAGAAGGATCTTAATCAAGGGAAGCACGTTGATTGGGCTACCGAAGAAGAAATTGCAGCAAGACAAGAGGAGATGGAGCGTGCGGTGAGAAAGGAGGTCAAGACTATCACTGCCCAACAACAAGGAGGTCCAAGCAATCCCATCATGGTGGGATTTGTCCAACCTCAGTATGATCTTTCTCTTAACCTTTCAGGGCCCTCCACTTCACTTGAAGATCAACACATGCTTTCCACCATCTCTGAGGCCTACCGCATCACCAACCAACTCTGCGAAGATTTCCGTGTAATAAAAATACAAGTGGAAGTCTTGGAGTTAGAGAACAAAACCCTTCGCCATGCCATCAGGGATCTGAAGAAACATGTAATGCCCCGGCCACACCCACCGGTTCCCGGCGTACGCCTGGCGGGATCTAGACTGTCCCCACAGACCAACCCTAGTCTTTCCTGCGCACTTTGTCCTCACTTGTGCGCACCTGGGAGCTACTTCCCAGTCGGTCACCCATCCTCAAATTGCTCCAAGCCAAGCACGCTTAACTTTAGAGTTCTTTGAAGATGTGCTTCCGGAAAAGAAGGTGCACCTTGTTGATATGAGTAGTCTATCATTCCTATTAAGTCAGGATGTCACATACACCCCCACTCAAAGGAACCGATGTCCTCATCGGCCCACAGGAACGTTCCCCCTTGGCACACGTCTGTGTGTCCAGTGCCGACACATGTTCCACATGTTCGCGCAACTGACCCACACACGCCCGTGTAACCGTGAGGGTCGGCTCTGATACCATTTGTAACGCCCCGGCCACACCCACCGGTTCCCGGCGTACGCCTGGCGGGATCTAGACTGTCCCCACAGACCAACACTAGTCTTTCCTGCGCACTTTGTCCTCACTCGTGCGCACCTGGGAGCTACTTCCCAGTCGGTCACCCATCCTCAAATTGCTCCAAGCCAAGCACGCTTAACTTTAGAGTTCTTTGAAGATGTGCTTCCGAAAAAGAAGGTGCACCTTGTTGATATGAGTAGTCTATCATTCCTATTAAGCCAGGATGTCACAAAACAACCCCAACAAGATGAGGAGTAAAAATCCTCGGGTAATGGCACCCCCTTAGCTTGTTCCAAGCTTGGGGGAGTTCCTGGTATCTTTATCTTTATCTTTTTCTTTAGGAGTCAAGTAGAGTCGTATCATGTCTAGGGAGGTCACTTTATGAAATAGGTGTTGCTTTGAGGTCTATCACTCCTCTTGTGGAGAGCTTTGTATCCGTGAGTGTGGAGTCGTCTATGAAGGAATATTAATGAGAAGTCTATTGGTTTCTTCGCTGCACTTGGTATTCTCTTCACGCAATCGACATTATGAGCTGATTCTTATGAGGAGTATTGACTTTCTATCAGGTATGGCTTCGAAAACTTTATTTAATCTTGGCAAGTATAGCTTTTGTCATAACAACAAGCATGTTTTTCTCAAAGTAGCGACATAGCCAAAACCTTTGTGTTATTATGCTTGAAGTGTTATGTTGACAAGGAAGATAACTTGATGTTTCATGCTAGTTTTAATGTTTATGCTTTGTATTGCTTGCATCTAAGTTTTCATCAATTGTCTGCTCTCTCAAAGCCTTGCTAGCCAAAACTCTGTACTAAGCGGAATTCTGCTTGTACTTCCATACCTTGAAACCAACTTCTTCCACTTGAGTCCACCATACCTTCCTACTTGTGGTATTCCACTACCACTCCTAAAGTATATAATTTATGTGCTATCTTTAGATGTTCAAAATCTTCTGTTTTGTGCCGCTGATTCAGCTCATGAGGAAGTGGTGGGTGACCCATGATCTTCATAATTTGGACAAGTTTTATCTTGGGATTGCATGTCTAATCTACAAACCCCTAATACGAGAAGGGACTGGCATGAGTGCCCATCTCGTAAAAGATAAATACTAACACACAAGTTCCTTCGCCCTTTTACGAGTGATAAACAAAGGAATCCAAGGGGATGTGATCGTCCCCACATGGGAGCCGTTCCTCGAAACTTGTCCAAATCATGAAGTGAGTGAGTTATCTATCAGAAGTCGTTGACGGATCATGCACCTCCCAAAAGTTTGTTTTTATTCTGTTTGATCTAGAGATGGCACATAAGTTTTCCCTGCTTACCCTTTTGCACGGGGTTTATCTTTATTTTGTGCTGAGTCAGTCCTTCCTACTTCCTTCATTTCTTGAGAGAGAACAGACATTTGATGTTGATAAATATGCTTGCATATAAAGTTGCATTGAAATCTAGCATGTTACATCTTTGTTGACATTATCTTTTGATAAGTGAGTTGTTTGCAAAAGCTCATACTTAGTAAACATCTTCCTTTGTGTTGATATGTGCACTTCTTGACTAATAGCATGTTCTTTCAAAAGCTTCAACTGTTCTATTATAAGTGAAAGAGCAAAAGTAAAAGTTATTAGTTGTTCCTTGACCAAGGCTATGTTTGTCATGATTTGATGAGTTTTCCAGGTCTTACTTTGTTATAATTGTTACTACTTTCTCATAAGGACCTTATGAGTTGAGGTTGCTGTTGAGGATGTTTCAGTTTGGTGAGGAATCTTTATGCTTCTTGTACGTATTCTTTTATCGACACTTCACTCTCTAAACTTCTGGACAGGTTTACCGAGCTCAGCAACCGCTTGAGGACAAGCAAGGCCTAAGCTTGGGGGAGTTGATACGTCCAAAAAGCATCACTATTTTATATTGTGATTTCACCCTATTCATTGATAAATTCCACTTTAAACTATTGTTCTTTTGTTGTTTTGGCTTATTTTACACAGTTTACAATTTTCTGGTGCCGAAGCAGCAGAACCAGAATTCAGCGGTAAAAAGTGGATACCAAGTTGCTGAATCAGATCAAGTCCAAATGCGATTAAATTTTACGGGGAGCATTTTTATGAAGATTGACTGGGGATCACCGAAGGAGGAGGTGAGGGGACCCACCAGGCAGACAGAAGGGTGCCTGACGCGGCCCCCCTCCTGGCCGCGCCAGGCACCCTCCTCGGTGCCTGGTGGCCCCCCTCAATGCCCCCTTTCGCCTATATAAACCCCCTGGGGTGGAAACCCCTAAACAAGAGTCGTTTACGTGTTTCGCCGCCGCCACGGGGCGGAAACCTACAGAGGAGAAAAGCCATCTCCGGCGGGCAGATTCCGCCGGGGAGATCACCTCCCGGAAGGGGAGATCGTCGCCATCATCATCATCATCATCGTCACGGGAATCATCGAGATCATCATCAACATCATCCCCAACATCAGCACCATCTCCATCTCCATCCCATCTCATCTCACAATTGCAACTTGTGTTGTAATCCGTACTATCCATCCTCTCTACTCTGTTGGTGTTGATTACTACTTTGTGGTGAATGCTATTGAGTTTTGTTGGAGAAATATCATTGTGTCCAGATTGTTTATAACCCATCTATCACCTCTGATCATGATCTCTTTTATGTCTTGTGAGTAGTTACTTTAGTTCTTGAGAACATGGGAGAAGTCTAGTTGTTAGTAGTCATATGATGTTGAAGTATTATGTTTTGTTTGATACTTAAGTTGTGTTGTTATTTCTCTAGTGGTGTTATGTGAGTCGAACACATAACACTTCACCTTTAATGGGCCAAGAGGAATACATTGTGCACAAAGGATGCTTATGGTGGGTTGCCGGAGTGACAGAAACCTGAACCCCAGTTCGCAGACTTTCGCACAAGGGATTTATGTGTTGGATATGTGCCCTAGAGACAAATTAATAAAGATATTTGTCACATATCGTTTTGTTCATAATACGTTTTATGCTGTGCTATAACTGTATTACTTGGAAATACTAATACAGGTGTAGTATAAAACATGGTCCGTAGTTTAACTCGGGTAAACTATCTCATTGGGCAATTGATTGATCAAGCTTTCCTGATCATGGCGACACTTAAGTCCATTGACAATGAGGTCATATCATTAGGGGAATGATGTGATGGACGTACACCCACCTAAAGTATTGCAATGTGATCGAGTCACATAGTTCAGCGTTGCTATGACTTTGTAACGTATGGCTTAGTCCTTAGACCGTAATGATCATACGTAAGCACCATCTATGAGGAGACTTTAATTTGTATCCCACCGCCTGACTGAAATATGCTGGCTATAACGGTGTACTTTAGGTATTCCGAAATAGTTGGTTGATGAGTATGTTAATAGATCAGAGCGGGATTCGTCAGTCCTTGTGACAGTACAGGTACTCTGGGCCCACTCGGTGATATTGCATCAATAGCTTGCAAGCAAGTGACTAGGTCACAAGACATGCAATGATCATGGACGAGTAAACTTGTTTGTTGTGAACGAGATGTGAACACGGTATGTAGGATACCGACGATCAAACCTCGGACAAACAAAGTACCGCAGCACAAAGGGATTACATCGTATCGTTAACGGTTTCCAAAAGCGATCGAAGTTCATTCGATGGAAGCGCGGGGGCTATCAAGGATTGTAACCAGGTCCAATTGATTAGTCATTGATCAATGAGAATGTATCGATCATGTCTGCTGTTTCCCGGACCGTAGGGTGTCACACTTAAGGGGCAATCGATGCTAGGACAGATTCGGGATCATCGGTGAAATAGGAGAAAGCACCGGAATAGTTCCGGGAGAGAACGGAAGTTGTTCCGGATATTTTGAAAAGTTCAAAATAATGTTTAATTATATTTAATAATGTTTTAGTATTTAATTATATGAATTAAATATTAAAATATATTTAAATTAATTAATTAAATGGGAAAAAGGCAAATGGGCCCCTTAGGGCCCATTAGGGGAAGGAGGGAGCCTCCCCCCTTGGCCCATGGCGCCAAGGGAGGGGCCCACCCTCCATATGGCGCACCCCCTCCCCTCCCCTTTGGTTTAGTACCACATGGGAAGTTGGAGGAGGGTGGCACCCCCCCTTGGCCTATATAAGGAGGGGTAGACCCCCCTTTTTCCATCATCTCATTGAGTTCTCTCTCTCTCTCTTTCTCCTACCTCGAGCGGACCCCCCTTGTTTGGGGTTTGCACTTGGTTGGGAGTTCTCCACCATAAGCAGGCCGTCGCTCTGCCGGAGTCGGGATCCGAATCCGTCTTCTTTCCGCTGCTCGCCTGGTTCGGAGCCTGGAGGGAACATCGGTTGCACTGTACGTGTGTAATCTCCTCGAGGCACTACAGCTGTGGTGCTACTTCATCGCCGGAGGTTCACCGGGAGTCTCCATCGCCGGTGGTCTTCTACACGACAGGGAGGTCGTACTTCAGAGTCTACGCCAACCACGTTCGCAAGAACGTTTCCCTCTTACGGTCTTCAAAGGTATGAACACCGATTCCCTCCGTTACTTTACATCGCCATAGCATAGATCTTGGGTTCGGGTACCGTAGGTATGAAAAATTTGTGTTTTCTGCCCCGTATTTCAACAGTGGTATCATGAGCTAGCTATGCGTAGATGTATTATACGGGTAGAACACATGTAGGATGTGGGCATCGAATCTTCATTCGTTACCCTCCCACGTGTACTCATTTAGCATTGCGGCAATGTTTTATGAAGCGTGTAACAGCCCACATGTAACAAGTGCAAACACCATGTATTTTACTTTCTCTGTTGGACTTATAAATTGGCATGGAGATTGGAGTCATGTTGGGTTGGTTTCTTTTGCATCCAAAGTGGTTCAAGAGGGGCAGTCATGGAATTTTCCTTGCCACATGCTCACTCCTCTTGATCCCAAACTTGGCCTAGCCATTTCATTTCATATGGCAAGGGTTTTAAAACCCTCAAGGCATTTTTGCCACCATCAAAAACAGTAGCCCTAGTTCAAAGTGTTTTGAATTCAAAAACAGGGCCACATTTTTGTTGTTGCCAAAAATTGGTCAAACCACTTTTGCAAAATCTAGAAAAATGCAAGGATTAAGAATTTCCAACTCAAGGAATTTTGAACCTTCTATTTTTCTCTCAAAAACTCTTCAAAGTCCTTTTCTATCTAATTTTAAATAGAAAAAGGTACTGTTTTGCTTGTGGAGATTTTTCACTGCATGCTAAAATGATCAAACCAATTTTGGATGATCAAACATCAATTTAGGGGTTTTCTAAAAATATTTGAAATATTTTTCTGACCCCTATTCCCCTCTTTTTCTTTTATTTCTCTTTGCTGCTCTTTTTCTTTTGGAAAAGGGCTGTTTTTCCATTCCTTCTCCCCTCCAGCCCAACTGGGCCGCCTGGACTCGGCCCACCCGAGCGCGCCCGTTCCTTTTTCTTTTTTTTCCTTCGTCTCTCTCTCTCACTGCCGCGCGGGACCCGCCTGTCATCCCCCTCCTCTCCTCGCTTTTCCCCTGCACGCACATGGCGCCGTGGAGGAGAGGACCTCCTGCGTCCACGTCGCCTCCCCCCTCTCCTTTATATGCGACCAGCCCCTCCTCTCCAAACCCTAGCCTTCTTCCTCCTCGGACGCCGCCGCCTCTCCCGATCCCCTTCTCTGCATCCGGCTCGATTCCGCCATGGACAGGAGGTCCATGGCCTGAGCTCCGCGCAGCACGAGCCCGCCTTCGTCCACGACGTCGACAGCGAGCACCGACAACCTTCCCCGAGCCGTTCGCTCCAAATTCCCGCTGTGAGCTCCGACTTCTTCCTCCCCTGTTTCTGCAAGACCCGTTCCGCCGTAGTTTTCCGGCGAGGCGTAGCTCCAACTCGTAGCTCGGCGAGGTGATCTTAGCGCTAAAATGGGTTCGCGGCACATCCAACTCCGACCAGCAGCGAGCAGTGGAGCCGTGGTGCCCTGCAGAAGATGGCATCGACGCCGGAATCCATCGCGCGCGGGAGCAAGGTCCCGCCTTTCTGCCCGTCGTCAGTCGACTGAACCGAGTTCAGTTTGTGATCGTTCAGTCGTAGCGCCGTAGTTAGATCATCTTCAGTGCGTTCTATTCTCTGTCACAACCCGATCTGTAGCCGAGTTGGTCGAGCACTTGGAGTTGTATCTGCGCGGCGCGGGTTCGAATCCCCCTGGGTTCGATTAAAACCCCACTTTTTTTGCCCCTGTGGAGCTGGCCGTGCTAGCCACTGGGCTCGGCCCGTTTGGCTCTAGCCCACCAGGGAGCCGCAGCAGTGGGCTGCTGGTTGAAGCCAGCCCAAGTGGACTGGACTCCCTTTTCTTTTTTTTAGTTATTCTTTTCTTTTCTGTTTTTATTTTGGTTCAAGTTTGAATTCAAATTCAAACTTGAACTCACCCCATTTGTTTAAACAGGGCATCCCATATATGAATTTGGGGTATTTTGAGCTACTGAACACAGTGGTGAGATTAGCTTTTGCATCTGATCCCTTCTAATTTGAAGTTTGGTCATTTTGCAAATAAACCCCCCCTGTTGCTTGTATTTATTTTTGGAAATTGGTTCAAGTTCAAATTACCCATGTCATATATGATTTTTGGGTAGTTTTGCACAAGGAGTTGCATGGTGATAATGTTTTCTTCAACTGAACCTTTTTTTTCAAAATTCATGAGGTGCAATTTTGCACTCAGCCCCCTGAACTTCAGTTGAATTTGCAACTGCCTTTGCAAATTCAATTGGAGGCATATCATATATGTTTTTGGGGTGTTTTTCTGCAAGGAGTTCAGTGGTGATGTTTTCTTGTTGGGTTGAGCAACTTTTGAGACCAGGTGTGATCACCTGGTTCAGAAGCTTCCTGTCTGTCTGTCTACAACATCTCAGCTTCAGTGCATCTGAAATGTTGTTCATCTGATCTTTTCAAGTCTGTTCCAAGTCATCTTTTTCTTCAAGTCAACCTTAACATATTGTCATATGCTATGTGGCTGACCTTCAACAATTGTTGCTCCTTCTTAAGTGTCAATTTCACCGACACTACTCCGTCCCCTGAATCATTGTTTTACTTTCATGTTATCTAAATCCTTGTAATGCTTGTTGATCATGTCATGCCATCATGCTATTTACACCTAAGTTAAGGCTGAGACCAAAGCCATTACAATGTAAATAAATTGCATATGAAAGTGATGACTTGTCGTCATCACCTTCATTTAAACTTGACTAGACAGGGTCTTACCATGTAAATAAATCCTGATCATGCCATCCTTGTTTGAGTTGCTTCAGTTGCTTACTTGTGTACCTTTTTCCTGCCGGTACTTTACGTTAGCACCTGAGACCGCCGAGGAGACTTACGTGGAGCTGTCCGACACCGAGCCCGAGGGTACCGTGAGTGCTGCTTCGACTACCTTACCAGGCAAGGGGGAGATCTGTGTCATTACTTTATAACTTTCTGCTCATGCCTAGCTGCAGGTCTAGTACGTTATTGCTTGATCCTATCTACATTTTATGCCATGTTTAAGCCCATACAGCCATGATCCCCACATCCCAGCAAACCATTGTTCTGCTAAGTTACCGCTGCTCAGCCATTGCTTAGCATGGATAGAAAACTTGCTGCTTACCCTATATATTTATGGTTGGGATATCATGCTATAAAAGAAGTTGGTTGATATTTATTATTGTTAGATGATGTTAATTTATATTCGACGAAAGGTGGAAGGCTGGACTATTCCCGTCTGGTGTTTTGTTCCATTTGAGTCACCTAGGACCCGAGTTCCGGGTATTGTGTTTCTTGATGAGCGTGCCTAATCGTGTGTGGGGTTTTGTGGGGCCCCCTTGTCTTACCTACCTAGCCTCGTACATTCTAGGGGTGGCCCGAGCTGATTTACATTTGCAATGTGTGTGTGCTGGTTGGATCCCCAGTTGTTTCCAAACCAAACCAGGGCCAGGAGGACATAGTTTCTTGGCTGGCCCAAATAGACCGGCTGAGGACCCGGTCTCATAAGAGAACTAACCGGTAATCCAAACCCGAGTTATACGGTAGAGTCCGATTCGAGAGCGTGGCCAGCTTTTGAGTTGGGTGTCGACTCCCCGGGGGCCACCCGGATATGTGTGTTGTTAGTTAGAGGGACTCTGACGTTCCGGAGTTTCAGGCGCTTACCCAGCCAAGTGGAAACCGGGCGTACATGCGACGTCTATAATGGACAGTTGGTACACCCCTGCAGGGTAAATCTTTTCGAAAAGCCGTGTCTGCGGTTTTGGACTACTTGAGACCTACTCCTTGTTCATAGAATAACGTCAATGAAATCATGCTATAAAACTTGACAAACCGTGTGCGTGCCTTGGTTGTCTTTCTTCGTCCAGGGGGACCGAGAGATAAACGAGGTTGTGTTATGTTTGCGTAAGTAGGTGGATAGCCGACTTATGACGCGTTGTCAACGTAACTTCTTGGATCTCCTCTTTATTCTATTAGAACGAGTAGCCACCATATATGCTAGTACGACTGCAATTTGTCTATACCTTTACCTTATCTGTAGTGTTAGTTATTCCGTAATGATATGTTCTCACCGCCGTTTACTTTTCCGCTTTTACCGCTTTGCCTGATCGGCCGCTGCAGTGGACTACTACCTCGACCCCAGCACCGTACGTTACTTCGTGGAGGTGCCCCCGGAGGATGACGACGAGTACGAGTACCTCGACCAGTAGGATCTTATAGTTGGGTTCAGACGTTCCCGTGGGTGGATTTTCAGGTGTAGCCCTCTCTAGGGCAATTTGGATTTTGACCGTACCCGGTCCATACTTTGCTTCCGCTTGATGTACTAATGAGATGTATTCATGAGAATGTTATATTATTAGACAGTGGCGTTGTATGCCCTGCTCTATTTATTCTATATGTATTTCCCTTCTTGTAGAGTTATGCATATATACTTGTTGTCGAGAATCCGGCAGCGACACGATTCCGAGTGTCGTGCGCCGGTGGCGTTTGATGCGCTTCTAACTCCGACCGGACGCGAAAGTGACTAGTTAGATTTAGTACCGCATCAGGGGCCTTACAAAGCGGCCCCCGACCGACCTTACGCGTTTACGCGAGACTGGGTCCACGCTTGACATATGGCTTGTACCATATAAAGTGGCTGGGGGTGTCTGTCTCTCTGCATTAGCGATGCGAAGATGTTTGCAACGGAGGGCCCCGACAGGGGTGTAATAGAGACGATTGGGGATCGGTGTTGTGGCATGTGTTCGCAGGATAGAAATCAGTTCTCTCTCACGAAACCCCTAGCAGCCACGTAAAACTTGCACAAGCTAAAGTAGAAAGGCGTTTTCACTTTGCTTTGCATGAAGGGGGATCATAGGTTGTATGATTTACAGTTTTACTTCCTGTTATATGCTAGTATGCTAGATATATGGACGGTAGCACGAAACAGGACCATCCTCTCGCTAAAACCAACATAGTGTCCTTACCCTAGTGAGCACCACCTGGAAAGTTCTACATTATGGAGGCATCACGTGTCACACGGATGTCAAACATTTTTTCGTTCACAAGAGGTGGGTGTAGCAAGCCTAGCATGCCCAGAAGCATGGCCTTCTATGACACATCAACAAATCACATAGGGTGTGGTGGCGAGCCTGGCATGTGCAGACATGGCCTCGGGACACAAGAGACCGAAAGGTCGAGCATGA
The DNA here is from genome assembly GCA_950022295.1 of Bromus sterilis. Classification (NCBI taxonomy): domain Eukaryota; kingdom Viridiplantae; phylum Streptophyta; class Magnoliopsida; order Poales; family Poaceae; genus Bromus; species Bromus sterilis. The sequence goes on along the minus strand of OX465596.1, from coordinate 146,384,908 downwards.
GTCACATGGATGATTTGATTGGCATGATGGCCTACCTTGAACAACATACTGATGGTCGTGTCACACGGGGGAGGTATGGTGTTCTAGGATCGTGTAATCACTTAGCAAAATTGGGAGATGTTTTCCTAAGTGGGAGTTTTAGAATTAATTGTAATTGAACTCCACATTATGAACAAAAGTCTAAATATGTATCTTTGTGAATCAACCTTGTAGATGACAGCACCACGCCCCTCGTTCAACTTAGGATCATTCCTAGAGAAAGATAAACTAAAAACTAATGGGTCAAACTTCACCACCTGGTTCCGCACCCTGAGGATTCTCCTCGTTCCCCTCAAAATGTCCTACGTACTTGAGACTGCATTAGGAGATGCACCAGCAACTACCGCTAATCCGGCTGAGAAGAAAGTCTATCTCATTAAGTTGGATGATTCCTCCCTTTTCAAGAAGGGTATGCTCCATGCCATGGAGGCTGAACTGCAGAAACGGTTCGAGAGCTTCAGTGCTTATGAGATAATCACTGACCTCAAGACCGTCTTTGCACCTCAAGCCAAGGTTGAGAGAAATGAAGTTTGTGAAGCTTTCTTCTCTGCAAAGATGGAAGAGCACACCAGCATGACTGAGCACGTAGTCAAAATGTCTGACTACGTTCAACGCCTAAATGATCTAGAATTTAAGATTCCAAATGAAGTGGCGATTGATAGGGTGTTGCGGTCGCTACCCCCTAGCTATAAGAGTTTTGTGTTGAATTACAACATGCAAGGAATGGTTCAGACCCTTTCTGAATTGTTCACAATACTCAAAATTGCTGAGATGGAAATCAACAAGGAGCACAGCTGCACCAAGTACCTAGAAGATAAAAAGGCCGGCAAGGTTGCCGGAAGAGACATGGATATATCTGATATACATGTTATTGATGTTTTCCTGACAAGTGCTCGGAGCAACGTCTGGATATTTGATACCGGATCAGTTGCTCACATCTGTAACTCCCAGGAGGGGATGCAGAATAAACGACTCTTGCGGAAGGATGAAGTGACGATGTACGTTGGGAACGGTGCCAAGGTTGAAGTAATGTCAATTGGCACGCTTCGTCTTAGTCTCCCTTCGGGATTGATTCTTGTCTTGAATAATTGCTATTATGTACCCGCGTTGAGTATGAACATTGTGAGTGGATCTTGCTTGATGCGAGACCAGTATTCTTTTAAATCCGAAACAACTGGTTGTTCGATTTATAAGAATAATGTCTTCTATGTTCATGCACCAGTGCGTAATGGTTTATTCTTAATGGATCTCGAATATCATGAATTCCACATCAATAACATAGAGGCCAAAAGATTAAAACCTAGTAACGAATAACACATGACGATGTGGCATTGTCGACTTGGTCATATTGGTGTAAAGCGCATGGAGGAACTCCATAAAGATGGACTTCTGGAGTCATTGGATTTTGGATCCCTTGACACATGTGAACCATGCCTAATGGGAAAAATGACAAGGACTCCATTCAATGGAACAATGGAGCGTGCGGTGGACTTATTAGGGATCATACATACTGATGTATGCGGACCAATGAATGTCACCGCACGCAATGGTTTTCGTTACTTCGTGACCTTCACGGATGACTTAAGTAGATACGGGTATATCTATTTAATGAAACACAAGTCTGAAACCTTTGAAAAGCTCAAGGAATTTAAGAGTGAGGTCGAGAATCAACTCGGGAAGAAAATCAAGCACCTTCGATCTGATCGAGGAGGCGAGTATTTAAGTCACGAGTTTGGCACTCATCTGAAGACTTGTGGTATTGTACCACAACTTACGCCAGTTGGAACACCTCAGCGAAATGGTGTGTCCGAGCGACGTAATCGAACACTATTGGATAGTGTACGGTCAATGATGTCTCATAGCGACTTACCTACATCATTCTGGGGGTATGCATTAGAAACTGCCGCTTACGTTCTTAATAGGGTACCATCCAAATCCGTGAAGACAACGCCGTTTGAAGAATGGTTTGGCAAGAAACCAATGTTGGCTTACCTGAACATTTGGGGTTGTGAGGCTTATGTTAGGAAACTTCAGCCTGACAAACTCGAATCTAAGGCGGAGAAATGCATCTTTGTAGGATATCCAAAGGAAACTGTTGGATACACCTTCTACAACCAATCTGAGGGCAAAACGTTTGTCGCTAAGACTGGACACTTTCTTGAGAAGGAGTTTCTCTCAAAAGAAATGAGTCGGAGGAAAATAGACCTCGATGAAGTGACTGACCAATCACTCCAAATGGAAGAACCGGCAACAGAAATTGTTCTGGAACCTTCTTCCACAGTGGGAGCTGAAGTGAATGGCCAGGAAGACATTCATAACGATCATGACACACATGATGATCATGATGAGAATGAAGAGGAACCTATTTTGCCCCGTAGGTCATCAAGAGTCCGTCAACCTACCGAGTATTACGGACATCTTGTGAATGCAATCTCGGCTGATGAGTCGGATGAACCTATGAGTTACAAAGAAGCAATGGAGGGACCCGAGTCCGAGAAATGGCTAGAAGCCATGAAATCTGAAATAGACTCCATGTACACCAACAAAGTTTGGACTTTGGTGGATATTCCCGAGGACCGCAAGGCCATCGAGAATAAATGGATTTTCAAGAAAAAGACTGACGCAGACGGAAACGTATCTGTCTACAAAGCTCGACTTGTCGCGAAGGGGTTCCGACAAATTCAAGGAGTTGACTATGAGGATACATTCTCTCCTGTAACGATGATCAAGTCTATTCGGATCCTACTAGCAATAGATGCCTATCATGATTACGAGGTATAGCAGATGGATGTGAAAACTGCGTTCCTTAATGGCAACATTGAGGAAGAGTTGTATATGATGCAACCAGAGGGGTTTATCGATCCAAGTAATGCTGGTAAGGTGTGCAAGCTTCAACGGTCCATCTATGGGTTGAAGCAAGCATCTCGGAGCTGGAATCTTCGATTTTATGAGGTCATTAAAGCTTTTGGATTTGTCCAAAACGTCGAAGAGTTCTGCGTCTATAAGAAACTGAGTGGGAGCTCTGTAGCATTCCTTGTGTTATATGTAGATGACATATTACTGATAGGGAACAATAAGAAATTCTTAGAAGAAGTAAAGGAATATCTGAATGGACAATTTTCCATGAAGGACCTTGGTGAAGCTGCGTACATATTAGGGATTAAGATCTATAGAGATAGACCTAATCGACGGTTGGCCTTGAGTCAGAGCACTTATATTGACAAGATATTGAAAAGGTTCAAAATGGATAACCCAAGAGAGGTCTCTTGCCAGTTATAAAAGGTGTCAAGGTAAATGTGACTCAATGTCCAACCACAGCAAAAGAGAAGGAGGATATGTCCTCAAAGCCCTATGCCTCAGCCATAGGTTCTCTCATGTATGCTATGTTATGTACCAGACCGGATTTAGCGCTGGCCATTAGTATGACTAATCGCTACCAGAGTAATTCGGGAATGACTCACTGGACAGCAGTAAAGAATATCCTAAAGTACTTAAGAAGAACAAAGGATCTCTTTCTTGTTTATGGAGGAGGTTATGAGGAGCTCGCCGTAAAGGGTTACGTTGACGCAAGCCTCGGCTCAGATCTAGATGACTCGAAATCCCAGACGGGATATGTTTTCATGTTGAACGGTGGCGCTATTAGCTGGAGGAGCGGCAAACAGTCAGTCGTCGCCCAATCTACAATGGAGTCGGAGTATATTGCCGCTTGCGATGCGTCAAATGAGGCGCTGTGGCTGAAGAAGTTCGTGATCGAGCTTGGCGTCTTTCCCAGCTGCACTGACCCCGTGGGAATCTTCTGCGATAACACGGGTGCCATTGCTAACGCGAAGGAGCCAAGAACTCACTCTACAACCAAGCACATCCTCCGAAAGTTCCATGTGACCCGAGACTACGTCAGGTATGGACACACTAGGATTCACAAGATACATACGGATCTGAACGCAGCAGACCCGATGACTAAACCTCTTCCACAGGGAAAGTTTGAAGAACACCGAGAGACCATTGGTGTTAGATACATACCTGATGTAAACTAGTGTAATTTGTACTCTAGTGCAAGTGGGAGACTGTTGGATATGTGCCCTAGAGACAAATTAATAAAGATATTTGTCACATATCCATTTTGTTCATAATACATTTTATACTGTGCTATAACTGTATTACTTGGAAATACTAATACAGGTGTAGTATAAAACATGGTCCGTAGTTTAACTCGCGTAAACTATCTCATTAGGCAATTGATTGATCAAGATTTCCTGATCATGGCGACACTTAAGTCCATTGACAATGAGGTCATATCATTAGGGGAATGATGTGATGGACGTACACCCACCTAAAGTATTGCAATGTGATCGAGTCACATAGTTCAGCGTTGCTATTACTTTGTAACGTATGGCTTAGTCCTTAGACCGTAATGATCATACGTAAGCACCATCTATGAGGAGACTTTAATTTGTATCCCACCGCCTGACTGAAATATGCTGGCTATAACGGTGCACTTTAGGTATTCCGAAATAGATGGTTGATGAGTATGTTAATAGATCAGAGCGGGATTTGTCAGTCCTTGTGATAGTACAGGTACTCTGGGCCCACTCGGTGATATTGCATCAATAGCTTGCAAGCAAGTGACTAGGTCACAAGAGATGCAATGATCATGGACGAGTAAACTTGTTAGTTCTGACCGAGATGTGAACACGGTATGTAGGATACCGACGATCAAACCTCGGACAAACAAAGTACCGCAGCACAAAGGGATTACGTCGTATCGTTAACGGTTTCCAAAAGCGATCGAAGTTCATTCGATGGAAGCGCAGGGGCTATCAAGGATTGTAACCACGTCCAACTGATTAGTCATTGATTAATGAGAATGTCTCGATCATGTCTGCTGTTTCCCGGACCGTAGGGTGTCACACTTAAGGGGCAATCGATGCTAGGACAGATTCGGGATCATCGGTGAAATAGGAGAAAGCACCGGAATAGTTCCGGGAGAGAACGGAAGTTGTTCCGGATATTTTGAAAGGTTCAAAATAATGTTTAATTATATTTAATAATGTTTTAGTATTTAATTATATGAATTAAATATTAAAATATATTTAAATTAATTAATTAAATGGGAAAAAGGCAAATGGGCCCCTTAGGGCACATTAGGGGAAGGAGGGAGCCTCCCCCCTTGGCCCATGGCGCCAAGGGAGGGGCCCACCCTCCATATGGCACACCCCTCCCCTCCCCTTTGGTTTAGTACCACATGGGAAGTTGGAGGAGGGTGGAACCCCCCCTTGGCCTATATAAGGAGGGGTAGACCCCCCTTTTTCCATCATCTCATTGAGTTCTCTCTCTCTCTCTCTCTTTCTCCTACCTCGAGCGGACCCCCCTTGTTTGGGGTTTGCACTTGGTTGGGAGTTGTCCACCATAAGCAGGCCGTCGCTCTGCCGGAGTCGTGATCCGAATCCGTCTTCTTTCCGCTGCTCGCCTGGTTCGGAGCCCGGAGGGAACATCGGTTGCACTGTACGTGTGTAATATCCTCGAGGCACTACACCTGTGGTGCTACTTCATCGCCGGAGGTTCACCGGGAGTCTCCATCGCCGGTGGTCTTCTACACGACAGGGAGGTCGTAGTTCAGAGTCTACGCCAACCACGTTCGCAAGAACGTTTCCCTCTTTCGGTCTTCAAAGGTATGAACACCGATTCCCTCCGTTACTTTACATCGCCATAGCATAGATCTTGGGTTCGGGTACCGTAGGTATGAAAAATTTGTGTTTTCTGCCCCGTATCCCAACATTATGGATCCTTGATCGTAATGCTGTGGTTAGGCTTATGCCTTAATTACTACCTTGTATTTGCGGATGCTTGGAAGGTGTGTAATCATAAGAGTACACTTATCTTAGTCTAGAAGGTGTACTAGCATTGATCCACCCACCGACACTTATCAACACGATACATATTACTTGGCGGAGTATGGTGAAATTGACTTGACTATCTCTCCCGTGTTTTCTCGAGAACGCTTTAGCTTTCATAAGTTCAGTTCCTAGGCTTAACCTTGTTAAAGGATTGGGCCACTTGCTACTCCTCAGTTACCCTGTTTACTTTTCCTGTCTTTTTCTTTTCTGTTGCTTAAACCAAAAACCCCTAAATATTTACCTTTGAGTGTTTGCAGCCCTTTCCTTATCCAGTGTCACTTATCAACACCTTCTGCTCCTCGTGGCATCGATACTCTTATTTATCGAAAAGCTACAATTGATCCCCTAGACTTCTGGGTTATCAAGAATCGTTTATTGGCGTGGTTAACAGGGAAGGCAACCCAACTAAACCTATTAACTTCTCCTCCATCAGCAACCAAAGAATTACAGGAACATCATGAGGATCAATAGAGGGTTGCTTGGTAAGTAGGGACATAATCAAGTCCACTTTTTCATTTAGGGAGGTAATTTCCTCGACAAAATTTACCTTCCTACCTGTTGGAGCGCGTTCGGTGTGCCATTGGGAATAGTTGGTCATCATCTCATCGAGAAGTTTTGTGGAAGCACCAAGTGTAGTTGACATTAATGTTCCTCCCGCAGCCGAATCTAACAGGTTCCGCGAGCTAGAGTTCAAGCCTGCATAAAAAGTCTGGATAACCATCCAGGTAGTCAAACCATATTTAGGGAATTTCTTAACAAGATATTTCATATGTTCCCAAGCTTAGGCAACGTGTTCGTTATCCAATTGCCTAAAATTCATAATGTTATTCCTTAATTGGATAATTTTAGCAGGTGGGCAATACTTCCCAATAAAAGCATCTTTGCACTTATCCCAAGAATCTATGCTATTCCTAGGCAAAGATTGAAACCAGATTTTAGCTCCGTCCCTCAAAGAGAAAGGAAAAATCTTGAGCTTAACAACATCACCTCTACTTCTTTATACTTTTTTATATCCCATAATTCAAAAAAATTATTCAAGTGTAAAGCAGCAGCATCTCCAGCACCAGAGAATTGATCTCTCATAACAAGGTTTAGTAAAGCAGGTTTAATTTCACAAGAGGTAGCTGAAGTGGCAGGTGTGGCAATAGGAGTGCAGATAAAGTCTTTGTTGATGTGACTGGTGAAGTCACACAACTTGGTGTTTAAGTGGAACCCATAGTAGCAGCAAGTGTGGCAGATTTTTTTTGTAACTTTTGATATAAGACACGAAGATAAAAACAGAAAGGTAAACTAACAAGACTAAAAAAGGTAAAAGGTAGTGTGCAACTCCCCTATCTTATCACTCGGAGTCCCCGGCAACGGCGCCAAAAATTTGCTTGATGGCGTGGAAGTGATAATGGCTTCTCGCCCTTCGTTGGTTACCCCAAGTGGAAGGTGAGATATAGGATAGCAGAAAATTTCCTCTATGTAGAGGATATAGTTTGTCTCCCGTAGGACTCCGGCAATGATAAGTAGGTGTCAGTGGCGCAACTGACGTGGACCTGCACACAACACAAATAACTTTGCTCCCAACGAAGTTCAGAGAGGTTGTCAATCTCTCCGGTCTTTTTATTTACAAAGGATCAAACACAAGGGATAATGATAATGATAGAAACTGAAAGTAAAAGCTAGAAAATAAATGAGCGTGTAAACAATGATGAGAATATGGACCGGGGTCCCATGATGTTCACTAGTGATGTCTCTCTCCCAAAAGACGATAAAACTGCTATGCGAGGTAAACAAATTACAGACGGGCAATTGATAGGATTATAAAAACACCTCAATGCTAACTATGCTACAAAAGAAAGGAAGAGGCTCAAAAGCATGAGCAGTACGCCAAAATAAGTAGATCGAATTCCATCTGCATCTACTACTAATCATCCACCTTGAGATATCTATCCAGAACATCTAGCTGGTATTAAGTTGTGAGCCCCACCCAAAGTGTAAACCCAAAGCAACAGACAACTGCATTAAAAAGAACTTTGCGTAAAGTAAACAATCCTTGCAACTGCAGTTACAAGCACCGTTGTTTTCCACCTTGTGTCCACAACACATACCCTACACTCATGTTTCTGTCACTCAAGCGTGTCACCAGGGGGCATGTACCCACAATCGAGAATAACGTTCCCTCTTAGAGTTACTACCTACCACTTGGTGAAAGCAATAAACAGTAAAGGAGAACATGCAAGAATTAATTCTGAAAAAGAATACAAAAGATAAGAACCAATTATTTTACTCTATCACAATCTGAACATAATCTCATAATCCATCAGATCCCATCAAACTCAGCATAGCAAAAGCATAAAGATTACATATGTGCCTCTATCATGTAGGGAAGCTCACGAGGTCTAAACCATGAAGAACAAAGAGGTGAGCAGAACATCAAATAGCTACTGATCAGGGACCCATGGTCCAAAGGAAACTACTCACGGCACATCCGGGAAGCATCTATGGTGGAGGAGAAGCTCCCGGAGGTCGATCCTCCCTCCGACAGGGTGCCGGGAAGGGTCCTGACGGTGCTCCCGATCTTGGAAGCGCGGCGGTGGCGGAACAAAGGCGAGATCGAGAAAAGGGTTCTGTCTTCGAAGGTTTCCCGTGACGAAGATTAAATAGACGAAGGGGGGAAGCCCGGGGGGGCACCAGGGGTCCAGGCGCCCCCCGGCATGGCCAGGCCCCTGGCCGCGCCAGGTGGCCGCCTGGGCATCTAGTGGTGGCACCCTGGACCTCCTTCGGGGCTCTGGAAGCTTCCGGTACGCTCATTTTTTATCTGATTTTTCCCGGATTTTTGAGCACTTTTTATATGGGGAAAACTAAAATAGGAAAACAGCAAAAAAACAGAAACTGACACTGGGGTGCACTGAGTTAATAGGTTAGTCCAAATATGATCAAAAGTGTATGAAAGTGTATCTAGATCATAGAAATATCACACAAAACATTCATGGAGCAAGCAGAAATTATCGATACGTTTGGGACGTATCAACATCCCCAAGCTTAATTCCTGCTCGTCCTCGAGTAGGTAAATGATAACAATCATAATTCATATGGTGACATGCTAGCAACCATATAATAACTTTGAAAAGTAAAGCAATCAAGGTATGTGATTCAATTCAAGTCATAACATGCAAGAGTCTATATTAGCATTGAAACAAGCAAAGAAAGAACATTAGGTGCAAGAGATCTCGTTGTCCGTGACTCGAATGTCTCCAAATGGTGTTTGCATGCAAGAAGGGGGATAGGGAATACGAGAAAAAAATATTTTTGTTGAGAACTCAATCTACTAAAGTTTCACACTTGGTCTTCTTTGGAATCTTATCTTGACTCGTCCCAGACCACTAGCCAGGTACAAGTCAATTTGATCCATTCCTTTTCGATATTTTGAGCACTCATGCAATGGATGAGCGTAAGAACGAGAGTTGAGACTTAGGATGGCAAAGAGAGAAATATAGTGGAGGAGGAAGACAAAAAGGGTGATAAATGCTCACATCAATGAGGACAATCATAGGCGAGAAAGCCAAATGATACATATGATGTGAGGAGTAGGGATTGCCATGCAACGGATGCACATATGAGCTGAAAACCTCTCCAATGGAACTAGTGGGGGTGCATCTAACTCGCTCGCTCATGAATACCTAGAGCTCTTTTGATGAGGCTCATCCTTGGAATATGCAAGCCAAGTTCTATAGTGTGAAGGTGCCCACATAGCTATATGCATGAATGATCATCTCTACGGAGTACAAGGATAAGTGGGAGTACTAGTGTGGATCTTTCAAAAGGATTGTAGTGTTGCCCCTTTCTATCTTTGTATTTCTTTTTATTTATTTTTTCTATTTTTTTGTATTTTTTGGTGGCCTCAATGGCTCTGTCTATTTAACTCTCATTTGTCCTCTTTTGGATCTTTTATTATGTCCACTTTGGGATATTTTCCTCACTTGAGGGAAACACTCTAATTTACAATAGGGTATAGAAGATCTTTCACACTTTACAGGGTACTCAAATCATAAAGAAGATGTTGCTCTCATTATGTATGCAATGTATGACGCTGCAAGTGTGGAAGGAACATGTATAACATGAAGATCAAGTCATGAAGAGGTGGATGTTCATGGCAATATATCTCGGAAAGGCTATGGAAATGCCTTGATAGGTAGGTATGATGGCTGTTTTGAGGAAGAATATAAGGACGTTTATGATGACAAAGCGTATCATGACAAGGGTTTGGATGTACCGGCGAAGGTGGACGCCAACTCTCGGAGTGAGAAGAAAGCAATGCAGAGCACGGGAGAGGCTAGAAAATATGAGGAGGTGGAAGTGTCAACTTTCAATACTTACATTAGTCCAAAGAACTCATGCACTTATTATCGGTAACTCTCAATCTAATAAGGAGGTTCACAAAGAGACAAGTACCCCGAGGAGGAGTGTATGGGGGTTTGGTTATCCTCGCGCATCCTCGACTCATGGTACGTGAGTGTACTCTAATATCCGATCCCTCCAAAGATTAGCGATCCATCTAGTAGCTAGATTTCTCAACTAGTTTTTTAGGTTTTTGAAAATAAACACGGATTGCCAAAAATACGACACCTATCACTAATAGGCTAGAGCTCTTGACACCAAAAGTTCAAACATTACTCACATCAATACCTCAAAAATATTGCAAGTTACTACTAAAATTAAATAGCAACCTCGATCACCTAGTTCTTAAGACAAGACACAACTCAGTGCAACAACCAACTCTCTTAACAAGATAAACATTAAAACTAAAGAGAGTTCCAGCAACAAACTAAACAAAATCCGAGGCTCTTGCCAAAGACAAACTAAGACTAAAACTAAACATGGCAGTAGCTACGAGAAGATAAAGAACACACAACAGAAAAAAGATAGGCATGAAGAATCCTATGATGTGTTCTAAATTTTGAAAGTGGAGCGTGTTTCTCTTCCACACAAAGTAAGAAGGGGTCTAACTTTTTATGAACAGCAAGCAAAGCTAAATAAAACTAAAAATAAAACCTAAGAGCGAGACGCTCCAAGCATAGCACATAACCCATGAAGTGATAACAATATAGTGAGACGAAGGATGAACATAGGATTGTTGATGGAGAAGGGGATGCACGGGGGCATCCCCAAGCTTAGACGCTTGAGTCTCCTTGATTATTTGTTGGGGATGCATAGGGGCATCCCCAAGCTTGAGCTCTTGACACTCCCGAATCTTCTTTCATCATCTTCCATTTCACACTTTAAAACTCCCTTCATACATAACTCATCATAAGCTGATTAGGAAGATTAGTACCCTTAATAAAATATTTTTTCCCCACTGGATATAAAGATATTCTTGAAGAGCTACTATTTCTCAAGATTGCCAAAATGTTTTTGCAAAGAAAAATCAAACTTAAGGTTTGCAACAGTAAGGAGAGACAAAACGTGGCAGAATATGTGAAAAAACAGAACATCTGGTGGTAAAGAATTTTTTAGGGGTAGTTCTGCAACTCCAATAAAAAACTCAGAACATACGAAAGTTCCATGATTGTATAGAGCACGTTGTGTCAAAAATTCAGCTCAAAAAGATTAACTGGTGATTTGAGCCGATTTTTCCCGTCACGAAGACAGAATCTGTTTTCTGGACATCATGTCACAACTTTTGCTTCCCTTGTCGTATGAGGCTATAAATTGGCACAAAGTTTGAAAATAAAGATACAATGATGTTGCAACAGTACTAACAATAATCAAGACCACTAAAAACAGAAGTAAAACCATCTTGGGTTGCCTCCCAACAAGCGCTTTCTTTTACTCCTTTAAGCTAGGCATAAGGCAAAAGAAGAATCAAGTTTTATGAAGAGAGAGAGAATAACTAGCCCGTGTAACGGACTCAAAAGGTAACTTGATTTTCTTTCTAGGAAAGTGTTCCATCCCCTTTTTGAGAGGGAATTGAAATTTATATTCCCCTCTTTCATGTCAATGATAGCACCAACGGTGCGGAGAAAAGGGCGTCCCAAAATAATTGGACATAAAGGTTCACACTCTATATCCATAATAATGAAATCAACGGGAACATAATTGTCATTGACAATGATAAGAACATCGTCGATCTTCCCCAAAGGTTTCTTTACGGAATAATCAACAAGACGAACACCAAAATAACAAGAATCAAAAGGTTTCAATTTAAACATATCATACATTCTTTTGGGCATGACGGAGGTACTAGCTCCAACGTCACATAAAGCATAGCAAGAGAAGTTATTTAATTTAATTTTTATCATAGGGTCCCAACCATCATCTAGCTTCCTAGGTGTGGAGGCTTCTATCCTAAACTTCTCCTCCCTAGCTTTGATGAGAGCATTTCTGATATGCTCCGTGAAGGCAAGATTGAGTGTGCTAGTGTGGGGGTCTCTAGACATTTTGTGTAGCAAGCTAATAACTTCTAAGAGGGTGCAACTATCAAAATCAATATCACTACTATGAAAGGTGGTAGTAGTGTCATATAGGCTCACTTGTTTGAAACCCTCTATGTTCATAGGAGTTTCTTCTTCTATGGTTGACGTATTAGCATCACCATTAATAGGTCCAATGGTACAAGGAGTGCATTGGGTGCTCATAGTTTCGGTATCCTCACCAATTTGGATAGTGGCAACTGTGTGGTGTGTAGGAAGGCTCTTAATTCTATCCTCTTCCATAGGGATAACTTCTGGCTTGGTTGCCATTTGATTTATCAAAGTAGATTGGGTGTGGGACATATTCGAAACATGGGTTTCAGTGGCGGTAAGTCTAGTTTGGATATTAGAGATTACACTATTCAGGCTCTCAAGTTGTTCAATAATGTTTTGTAAAATGGCAGTGTGCTCACCTATTTGCTTAGAGAAGGCTTTGTTTTGTTCAAACTGAGTATGCACATAATTCTTAGTACCCTCTCTATTTCCATCAATTTCTCATAGCTAGGTAGGTCTTTTTCCTTGTAAGTAGGATAGGAGTTGCTAGGGTAGGTGTTGGGTAGGTGTTGTTCCCATAGTTGGATGGAAACAGTCTAGGATTACTAGCAAAGTTTCCCCTATAAGCATTATTATTAAAGCTGTTTCTAGCAATGAAGTTCACATCTCCAAAGAATTACAAGAACATCATGAGGATCAATAGAGGGTTGCTTGGTAAGTAGAGAAATAATCAAGTCAACTTTTTCATTTAGGGAGGTAATTTCCTCGACAGAATTTACCTTCCTACCTATTGGAGCATGTTCGGCGTGCATTGGGAATAGTTGGTCATCATCTCATCGAGAAGTTTTGTGGAAGCACCAAGTGTAGTTGACATAAATTTCCTCCCGCAGCCGAATCTAACAGGTTTCGCGAGGTAGAGTTCAAGCATGCATAAAAAGTTTGGATAACCATCCAGGTAGTCAAACCATGTGTAGGGAATTTCTTAACAAGAGATTTCATACATTCCCAAGCTTGGGCAACGTTTTCGTTATCCAATTGCCTAAAATTCATAATGTTACTCCTTAATTGGATAATTTTAGCATGTGGGTAATACTTCCCAATAAAAGCGTCTTTGCACTTATCCCAAGAATCTATGCTATTTCTAGGAAAAGATTGAAACCAGATTTTAGCTCCGTCCCTCGAAGAGAAAGGAAAAAGCTTGAGCTTAACAACATCACCTTCTACTTCTTTATACTTTTGCATATCACATAATTGAACAACATTATTCAAGTGTAAAGCAGCAGCATCTCCAGCACCGGAGAATTGATCTCTCATAACAAGGTTTAGTAAAGCAGGTTTAATTTCATAAGAGGTAGCTGAAGTGGCAGGTGTGGAAATAGGAGTGCAGATAAAGTCTTTGTTGTTGTGACTAGTGAATTCACACAACTTGGTGTTTTCAGTGGATCCCATAGTAGCAGCAAGTGTGGCAGATTTGTTTTGTAATTTTTGATATAAGACATGAAGATAAAAACAGAAAGGTAAACTAACAAGACTAAAAAGTAAAGGTAAAAGGTAGTGGGCAACTCCTCTATCTGATCACTCGGAGTCCCCGGCAACGGCGCCAGAAATTTGCTTGATGGCGTGGAAGTGATAATGGCTTCTCTCCCTTCGTTGGTTACCCCAAGTGGAAGGTGAGATGTAGGATAGAAGCAAATTTCCCCTATGTAGAGGATAGGGTTTGTCTCCCGTAGGACTCCGGCAATGATAAGTAGGTGTCAGCGGCGCAACTGACATGGATCTGCACACAACACAAATAACTTTTCTCCCAACAAAGTTCAGAGAGGTTGTCAATCTCTCCGGTCTTGTTGTGTACAATGGATCAAACACAATGGATAATGATAATGATAGAAACTGAAAGTAACAGCTGGAAAATAAATGAGCGTCTAAACAATGATGAGAATATGGACCGAGGTCCTGTGATGTTCACATGTGATGTCTCTCTCCCAAAAGACGATAAAACTGCTACGCGAGGTAAACAAATTACAGACGGGCAATTGACAAGATTATAAACACACCTCAATGCTAACTATGCTACAAAAGAAAGGAAGAGGCTCAAAAGCATGGGCAGTACGCGAAAATAAGTAGACCGAAATCCATCTGCATCTACTACTAATCATCCACCTTGAGATATCTATCCAGAACATATCGCTGGTATTAAGTTGTGAGCCCCACCCAAAGTGTAAACCCCAAGCAATAGACAACTGCATTAAAAAGAACTTTGCGTAAAGTAAACAATCCTTGCAAACGCAGTTACAAGCACCATTTCCCCCCCTTGTGGCCACAGCATATCCCCTAGACTCATGTTTCTGTCACTCAAGCGTGTCTTCAGGGGGCATGTACCCACAATCAAGCATAATGTTCCCTCTTGGAGTTACTACCTACCACTTGGTCAAAGCAAAAAACAGTAACGGAGAACATGCAAGAATTACTTCGGAACAAAAATACAAAATATAAGAACCAATTATATTACTCTATCACAATCTGAACATAATCTCATAATCCATCAGATCCCATCAAACTCAGCATAGAAAAGGCAAAAAGATTACATATGTGCCTCGATCATGTAGGGAAGTTCACGAGGTCTAAACCATGAAGAAAAAAGAGGGGAGGAGAACATCACATAGCTTCTGATCACAGACCCATGGTCAAAAGGAAACTACTCACGCCACATCCGGGAAGCATCCATGGTGGAGGAGAAGCTCCCGGAGGTCGATTCGCCCTCCGGCAGGGTGCCGGGAAGAGTCCCGATGGTGCCCCCGATCTTGGAAGCGCGGCGGCAGCGGAACAAAGGAGAGATCGCAAAAAAATGGTTCTATCTTTGGAGGTTTCCCATGACGGAGATTAAATAGGAGAAGGGGGTAGCCAGGGGGGCCACCAGGGGTCCAGGCGCCCCCTGGCCGCGCCAGCTGGCCGCCTGGGCACCTAGTGGTGGCCCCCTGGCCGTCCTTCGCGGCTCTGGAAGCTTCTGGTACACTGATTTTTTATCTGATTTTTCCCGGATTTTTGGAGCACTTTTTATATGGGGGGAAACTGAAATAGAAAAACAGCAAAAAACAGAAACTGGCACTGGGGTGCATTGAGTTAATAGGTTAGTCCAAATATGGCCAAAATTGTATGAAAGTGTATCTAGATCATAGCAATATCACACAAAACATGCATGGAGCGAGCAGAAATTATCGATACGTTTGGGACGTATCACCAATTTCCAGATGCCCATACAAAATGGCCCTACGTGAGTTAGCGGAGCTTAAAATTCAACTGGAAGCTTTGTTGAAAAGAGGCTTCATCCGCCCTAGCTCATCGCCATGGGGTTTCCCCGTTCTGTTCGTAACAAAGAAAGATGGAATAGAAAGGATGTGCGTAAATTATCGCCCGCTAAATCTAGCGACGATAAAGAATGAGTACCCACTTCCCAGGATCAATGATCTTTATGATCAACTTGTTGGATTCTTTGTCTTCTCCAAAATGGATTTGAGATTAGGCTATCATCAAATCAAAATGAGAGATGAGGACATTCCTAGAACGGCTTTCACTACTCACTATGGTATTTACGAGTACACCGTCATTTCCTTTGGTTTAACCAAGGCCACTACCATATTCTCGCGCATGACGAATTCGATCTTCATGGATTATTTGGACAAGTTCATCGTGGTTTACCTCAATGCCATCCTGATATACTCGAAGAACGAAGAAGAACATGCCGAACATCTTAGTCTGGTATTGATTAAACTTCGAGACCGTCGCCTTTATTCTAAGTTCTCTAAATGTGAATTTTGGCTACTAGAAGTGACCTACCTAGGCCATGTGATTTCTGCCAAAGGCATTGCCCTCTATCTCAACAGAGTTTAGGCCATCCTTGATTGGACTCCACCTGAATTGGTTAAGAAAGTTAGGAGTTTTCTTGTCTTAGCGAGCTATTTCTGCCGCTTCGTTGAGAACTTCTCCAAAGTTGCAAAGCCTCTAACTGAACTCCTCAAGAACGATAATAAATTCGAATGGACCCCCAAGTGCGAGGAAAGCTTTCAAGATCTAAAAAGAAGATTGACTTCTGCATCCGTACTTGCGCCTCCAGAGACCAAAAGGGATTTTGAGATCTATTGTGACGCCTCACGGCAAGCGTTAGGGTGCATACTTATGCAAGATCGACATGTGGTAGAATATGCTTCACACTAGTTGTGTCCACATGAAGACAATTACCCTACCCATGATCTTGAACTCGCTGTCGTAGTTCATGCCTTCAAGACTTGGCGACATTACCTCCTTAGTAATCATTGTGAGACCTATTTCGATCACCAAAGCCTCAAATACATATTCACTCAGCCAGATCTTAATATCAGGCAAAGAGGCTGGATAGAGTTGAGAAAATATTATGACTTAGGAATTTCTTTCACCCCAGGCAAAGCCAATGTCATGGCTGATGCACTAAGTCGTAAGTCGTATTGTAACAACCTCATGTTACAATAGTATCAACCACTTCTTTATGAGGAATTTTGAAAGCTCAATCTTGAGATTGTTCCTCATGGATTCCTATCTACCTTGGTGGATACACCGACACTTGATAGTCAAATCATAGTTGCCCAACAGCGTGCACGAGGTGTTCGCCGGATCAAGGAGAACATTGTTAGCAGAGTTGCTAAATGTTTCTCCGTGGATGGAAAGGGAACGATATTCTTTGAAAATCATTTGGTAGTACCAAAGAATACGAATCTAAGGCAACTAATTCTCAAGGAAGCCAATGACACCCCACTCTCGATTCATCCCGGTAGCACAAAAATGTACCGAGATCTACGCCAGAGATTTTGGTGGACTAAGATGAAGCGAGATATTGCTCAATATGTTGCTGAATGTGATGTTTGTCGTCGCATTAAGGCCGAAAATCAAATAACTGCTAGCACTCTTCAACCATTGCCTATTCCCGAGTGGAAATGGGAAAAATTCAGTATGGACTTCATCACTGGCTTTCCAAAAACCCAAAAGGGAAATGATGCCATCTTCGTAGTCATTGATCGACTTTCCAAAGTTGCTCACTTCCTTCCCGTTCGCGAGTCTATAACTATGAGCCAGTTAGCGGACTTGTATGTCTCTAGGACCGTTTCTCTTCATGGTGTTCCTTTCGAAATCAATACTGATTGTGGTAGCCTTTTCACCTTTAGATCCTGGGAAAGTTTTCAGAATACTATGGGAACTCATCTCTACTTTAGTACAGCTTTACATCCCCAGTCTAGCGGTCAAGTTGCACTACTAGGGAAATAGCTATACATGGAAAGCTTATTAGTGGCGCATTTTATATGTAATGCGCCACTATGTTGTAAGGGGTGGCGCACTGGTAAAAAATGCGCCACCTATAAGCCCTTATAGGTGGCGCATTTTCCAAAATGCGCCACCCCTAAGAGTGGGCCAGCCCTGGATCCCCTTATACGTGGCGCATTTGAAGAAATGCGCCACCCCTAAGAACCTTATAAGTGGCGCATCTTGGAAATGCGCCACCCCTAAGAGCTTAGGGGTGGCGCATTCTGGAAATACGCCACCCCTAAGAAATTATTAGTGGCGCATCCAGAATGCGCCACCCATAAGCTCTTAGGGGTGGCGCATTTCCCATATGCGCCACTAATAAGAAAAAACTGGGCGGGAAAATTCCCATATGCACCCCCCCCTTGTGGACCGCCTTTTCAATTTGAAAAAAAATAAAAGAAAATGATAGAAATGTCAAAAAAATAAAAGAAAATCAGTTTTCCAAATGATATGTGGTCTAGTTGTAAGGAAAATTTACAAATATGAATTTCGACTTTTTTTGCAAAATCTCCCGAGAATTACGTAAAATGGGCTTAACTTTTGCATACGACCTCCACTTGGTGTAACCCGTTGAACATTTTTAGAATCCTCAAAAACCTAACAGAAAAAAAGTTACGGGCGTTTGAAGATCTGGAGGCCCAAAAAAAGAGAAAAATTTGAAAAAAAATTTGAACTTAGTAGTGGCGCATTTTGTATGAAATGCGCCACTACTAACAATTTTTTTTAATTCAAAATAGGCTAGAGGACAAATCGGGAAGTTAAAAAAAGTTGAAAATTTTATATAACATTAAAAAATTAAAAAAAAAATAAATTTTTTTTAATTTAAATTTTTTTAAAAAAATTCTAATTTTTTTAAAAAGTTCAAAATATGCTAATGGTCCCATCGAGAAAGTTT
Organism: Bromus sterilis; assembly: GCA_950022295.1. Lineage (NCBI taxonomy): Eukaryota > Viridiplantae > Streptophyta > Magnoliopsida > Poales > Poaceae > Bromus > Bromus sterilis. The sequence goes on along the minus strand of OX465596.1, from coordinate 146,366,297 downwards.
CAAAAAAATGTTGAAAATTTTAGCACACCCATGAACATTAACAAGGTCCTAGACATCAACATGGTTTAACAGGATTTATATGTTAGATATATCAACAAGTGCCTGCTAGGTGAGCTGGAGTGAGAGTTGAATAGAACCGAGAAGTTAAGCGTGCTGGGGCTGGAGTAGTGCTAGGATGGGTGACCCTCGGGGAAGTTTGACCACGGAGGTTAGTTTGACCTGAGATTAAGCATAGTGATCGGGCATTAAGCATACTAACCTGAGATTAAGAAAAAAAATTGTTTTCCAAATCCAGATCCAGATTCAAAATTCAAAATTTAATAGTGGCGCATTCACAGAATGCGCCACCCCTAAGACTCTTATGGGTGGCGCATTTGGGCTTATAGGTGGCGCATTTCGAAATGCGCCACGCATAAGATTCTTAGGGATGGCGCATTTGAAATGCGCCACTATTAAGGCCTTATTAGTGGCTTGTCGTTAGTGGCGCATTTGAAATGCGCCACTAAACTCAAAAATAGTGCGCCACTATAAGGCTATTCCCTAGTAGTGTTGAAAGGGTTAACCAAATTCTTGAAGACATGCTCAGAGCTTGTGTTATCTCTTTTGGAAAGAATTGGGAGAAGTCTCTTCCAATCGCCGAATTTTCTTATAACAATAGTTTCCAATCTACTCTGAACATGGATCCTTTTGAATTTCTCTATGGACGAAGATGTCGAACACCTTTAAACTGGTCAGAAACCAGGGAAAGACAATTCTTTGGACCGGATGTGATCAAGGAAGCAGAAGATCAAGTTCGCATTGTTCGTGATCAATTGAAATCCGCCAGTCTCATCAGAAAAGATACTATGATCGTCATCATAGGCAAGAAATCTACAATCTGGATGAGAAGGCTTACCTTCGGGTTACTCCTATGAAGGGAACCCAACGCTTCGGTATCAAAGGCAAGTTGGCCCAATGTTACATTGGACCTTTCCGCCTTCTTGCTAAATGTGGAGAAGTTGCCTACCAACTTGAACTATCCCCGCACGTTTCCCGAGTACATGATGTATTCCATGTGTCACAACTCAAGCGTTGCTTCAAGGACCCCATCCGCAAAGTCGACCATGAAACACTTGATCTCCAAGATGAGCTTTCATATCGAGAGTACCCCATTCGTATTCTTGATTCATTAGAGCGTAGCACTCGCCGTCAGAAGATCAAGTTTCTGAAAGTGCAATGGTCATACCACTCCGAGAAAGAAGCCACATGGGAAAGAGAAGACTGTCTCCGTGCTGAGTACCCCACCTTCCTCCCGACGACTTCCAAAACCGCTGTACGAGATTATTTTGAGTGGTGGCATGTTTTCATAACCCTCTGTTTAGGTATGTGTTAGGGTTAGCATGTCACTTTCATCGTGTACAATTTTCAAAAGAAATTGGAATGGGAGAAGAAAAACCCCCAATTTTAAAAGTTGCTCCAAAAATTCCTCTCGTATTTTTGAAAAGTCCCATAATTAAGTTAGATCACATATCAAGTGGAGTGAGTCCCACTCAATGCTCACTGATTTTTCAAAAAACCAAAAAGTGCTTTGGAATTAAATAAAAACCCTATTTTGATTTGAATTATAATATTTTTAATTAAAAAAATCTTCAAAACTTGGGAGTGCCTAGTTCTATGTCACCTAAGTCCAAGATAAACTTTTGAGGATTTATTAAAATGCCTAGGTAATTATTTTACCAACGCAAACAAATGACAGAAAATGAAAATAGAAAGGAAAAGACAGAGAAGGCTTACCTGGCTTTAAGCCCAACTCACTGCACCTGGCCAATCAGGCCGGCCCAGCCCATCCCACCACCTTGTCGTCTTCCCCAGGAAGACGCACACGCAGGTGCGTGGCGACCATGCCGTGGTCGCCGATGACACCCTGGCCACCTCTTGCTTCCCGCGTCCACGTCTCTGCGCTTGGAGATGTCCCTCACTATGCACATCCATTTCCACCTCTCCCTGATCACCCTTCCTTCCTCCCTTGCCGGATCTCACCACCGACCGAACGCCCCCGTCGACATGGCCGTGCGCCCACGCGGCCAGTGAGCCCGTCGAGCCGCAAAACCGTGTCCAGGAGCCTCTACATCGTCTTCCTCGTCTCCAAGATGAAGAAGTCGAGCCAGGACACCTTCATTGCGCCGCCCCCTTATTCTTCCTCACCGCCGGCTGATACGTCCCAAATGTATCTATAATTCCTGCTTGCTCCATGCATGATTTGTGTGACTTTGCCATGTTTTGCTTGAACTTTCATACACTTTTTATCATATTTAGACTAACCTATTAACTCAATGCACCCAGTTGCTAGTTCCTGTTTTCTGTTGTTCTTGTATTTCAGGTTTTCTGGCCATTAAAAATGCCAAATAAATCCCGGAAAAATTATATAAAAAATCAGCGACCCGGAAACTTTCCGAATCACCAAGGAAGGAAGGGGGTGGACCCACCAGGGCCTCAGGAGGGTCCCTGGCGCGGCCCCACCCTAGGCCGTGCCAGGAGGCATCCTGGCTGCCCTATGGCCCCTCTCGGTGCCTCCTTTGGCCTATATTTACCCCCCGTGAAAAAACCCCTAATATCGATCTTCTATTCCCGTTCTCCTCTTTGTACCGCCGCCGCCGTTTCAAGATCGGGGCAACCAGGAGAATGCTGCCCCGGCACCCTGCCGGAAGGAGGAATCCCCTCCGAGAGACCATCCATCGCCATGGACGCCTCCCGGATGTGCCGTGAGTAGTCCACCTTGGACAATGGGTCCGTGACCAGTAGCTATGTGATGTACTCCTCCCCTCTTTGTGCTTTCACTTTCGAGACCTCGTGAGCTGCCTCACATGATCGAGGCACTTTTATAGTTTTCTGTGTTGCTATGTTGGGTTTGCTGGGATCTGATGGATTATGAGATTATGTTCAGATTGTGATGAGTAATATATTTGGTTCTCTTTTATATTTGTGTTCTATAGTAAATTCTTGCATGTTCTCCGTTGCCGTATTTTACTTTGGCCAAGTGATTTGTTGCAACTCCAAGAGGGAGCGTTATGCTTGATTGTGGGTTCAGCCCCTTGATGTCTAGCTTGAGTGACAGAAACATGAGACAAGGGGATGTGATGTTGCCACCTGGGATAAAACAAAGGTGCTTGTACCTGCGGGTGCAAGGATTTTTTACTTTATGCATAGTTCATTTAATGCGGTTGTTTATTGCTTTGAGTTTACACTTTGGGTGGGATTCGCAACTTAATACCAACGAGATGTTCTGGATAGATATCTCAAGGTGGATGATTCGTAGTAGATGCAGATGGATTTCGGTCTACTTACCTTGGCATACTTCCCATTGCTTTTGAGCCTCTTCCTTTGTTTTGTATCATAGTTAGCATTGCGGTGCATTTATAATGTTCTCAATTTCCCAGCTGTGATTTTTTTACCTCGCTAGGACCTTTATCGTATTTTGGGAGAGAGACATCACTAGTGAACATCACGAGACCCCGGTCCATATTCACACCATTGTTTACACCTTCAATTTATTTTTCAGTTCTTACTTTCAGTTGCACTATTATCTCTTGCGTTGATCCTTTGTAAACAACAAGGCCGGAGGAATTGACAACTCCTCTCTACTCGTTGGGAGCAAAGTTATTTGTTTCTGTGTGCAGGTCCTGACAACTGCCCAATTTCTCACCCCGTAGCACGAAGTAATTTCTGGCGCCGTTGTCACCTTCTTTTATTTCTGCGAGTCCTAATGGAGACAAACCTTGGTATCTTCACCGAGGGAAATTTGCTGTTACGCTACATCTCACCTTCCACTTGGGGTAACCAATGAGAAGTGAGAGAACTATCCTCACCGTATCAAGCCAATTTCTAGCGCCGTTGCCGGGGACTCCAGTCTACAAGATAGGGGAGTTGCACACTATCTTTTATCTTTGCTTTTTAGTCTTGTTAGTTTACCTTTCAGTCTTTACTTTTGTGTCCCTTATCAAAAATACCAAAAATACATGCTTCTATTATGGGTTCCAATGAAAACACCAAGTTGTGTGACTTCACTAGTCACAACAACAGTGACTTTATCTGCACTCGTATTGCTCCACCTGCCACTTCAGCACCTTCTTATGAAATTAAACCTGCTTTGATTAATCTTGTTATAAAAGATCAATTCTCATGTGCTGGAGAGGATGCTTCCTTGCACTTAAATAATTTTGTTGAGATTTTTTATATGCAAAAGTACAAGGAAGTAGATGGAGGCATCGTTAAGATGAAGCTTTTTCCTTTCTCCTTGAGAGGAAGAGCTAAGGAGTGGCTACAATCCTTACCTAAGAATTGTATTGATTCTTGGTTCAAGTGTAAGGATGCTTTTATTGGGAAGTATTATCCCCCTTCTAAAATTATCTAGTTGAGAAGTAAAATTATGAATTTTAGGCAATTCGATAATGAACACGTTGCCCAAGCTTGGGAACGAATGAAATCTCTTGTTAAGAACTGCCCTACACATGGTTTGACTACCTGGATGGTTATCTAGACTTTTTATGCAGGCTTAAACTTTACATCGCGGAATCTGTTAGACTTGACCGCGGGAGGAACTTTTATGTCAACCACACTTGGTGCTACCACGAAGCTACTTGATGAGATGATGCTGAACTACTCTCAGTGGCACGCCGAACGATCTCCAACTGGTAAGAATGTAAATTCTATCGAGGAGATCTCCTCTCTTAATGAAAAGGTTGACTTGATCATGTCTCTACTTACCACGAAAGCTCCTATTGATCCTCAGGACGTTCCTTTATATTCCTTGGTTGCTCAAGAACAAGTAGATGTGAACTTTATCTCTAGAAACAACTTCAACAATAATGCTTATATGAGTAATTTTGGTAGCAACAATCCTAGAGCTTTCCCATCCAACAACTATGGGAACAAGAACACTTATCCTAGCACCAAAAACTCCACCTCTGAACTAGAGACCTTGCTCAAAGACTTTATCACTACCCAAAAGACCTTGAACAAGAGTGTAGAAGAGAAATTAGACAAATTAGATATTCTCTCTTCGAGGGTAGACAACATAGCCCATGATGTTGAGATACTTAAGATTAGAACTTCTCCCCCCGAGGAGAGAAAGACCACTCCTATGAATGCTATCCAAGTGCAAATTAATGAAAACATTAGGATGTTGGGCAAACTTAAAGAGAGATGGGCTAGAGAAAAGGAGGAAGAAGAGATAGTTAAGAGCCTTCCTACCTACCACACAGTAGCTACTATCCAAGTTGTTGAGGATGTCCAAACTGTTAGCACCCATCACACCCCTAGTCCTACTGGACCTATCAATGGTGATGCTACCACCTCAACCATAGATGAAGAAACCTCTATGAACATAGAGGCTTCAAACAAGTGAGCCTAAATGATATCACTACCTCCTTGATATATAGTAGTGATCTAGACTTTGACAACTACACCTTACCTGAATTTATTGGTTTCCTACACAAAATGTCTAGAGGTCCCCACACTAGCACACTTAATCTTGCCTTCACAGAGCATATCACCAATGCTCTAATCAAAGTTAGGGAGGAGAAGCTTAGACTATAAGCCTCCATACCTAGGAAGCTAGAATATGGTTGGCATCCTATGATAAAAATCAAATTGAATAACTTCTCTTGCTTTGCTATTTCTGATGTTGGAGCTAGTACCTCCGTTATGCCCAAAAGAATGTATGATATACTTGAATTGAAACCTTTCGATCCTTGTTATTTTGGTGTTCGTCTTGTCGATTCTTCCGTAAAGAAACCTTTGGGGAAGATCGACGATGTTATTATTGTTGTCAATGAAAATTATGCTCCCGTTGATTTTACTATTATGGACATTGAGTGTGAGTCCTCTTGTCCAATTATTTTGGGACGTCCTTTTCTTCGCACCGTGGGTGCTGTTATTGACATGAAATAAGGGAATATCAAATTCCAATTTCCTCTCAAGAAAGGGATGGAACATTTCCCTATGAAAAAGATTAAGTTGCCCTTTGAGTCCGTCACACGGGCTAGTTATTTTCATGATAAAACTTGATCTTTTTCTTTAAGCCTAGCTAATGGCTTTAAAGAAGCGCCTTCGGGAGACAGCCCGCAACGAATTTAGGTTTTCGTTTTTGTTTTTCTTCTGTTCTTAGTGGTCTTGATGATTTTTAGTACTGTAGCAACATAATTGTATCTTTACTTTTCAAGCTTTGTGCCAATTATAGCCTCATATGAAAAGGGAAGTGAAAGTTGTTACATGCTGTCCAGAAAACAGATTCTGTCCTCGTGACAAAAAAAATGGTAGAAAATTACCAGTTCATCTTTTTGAGCTTAATTTTTTACACAGAGTGCTCTATACAATCACAGAACATTCTTATGTTCTGAGTTTTTTGATTTGAGTTGCAGAAGTACCCCTAAACAATTCTTTACTACCTGTTGTGCTGTTTTTCACAGATTCTGCAACGTTTTGTCTATCCTAAATTTTGCAAACCTTAAGCTTTCCTTTTCTTTGCAAAAACTTTTTGGTAATCTTGACAAACATTAGATATTCAAGAATATCTTTATTTTCAGTAGAGGAAAAATTATTTTAATAGGGTACTAACCTCTCTAATCAGTTTACAATGAGTTATGTATGAAGGGAGTTTTCAAGTGTGCGATGGAAGATGACGAAAGAAGATCCTGGAGTGTCCAACGCTCAAGCTTGGGGATGCCCCCGTGCACCAAAAATAAATATTCAAGGATACTCAAGCGTCTAAGCTTGGGGATGCCCCCGTGCATCCCCTTCTTCATCAACAATTATCAGTTTGTCCCTCGTTGTACTATATTTTTATCACTTCATGCGTTATGTGCTATGCTTGGAGCGTCTCGCTCTTTACTTTTCTTAGGTTTGTTTTTGCTTTGTTTGCTGTTATAACAAGTTATATCCCATCTTTCTTTTGTGTGGGAGAGAAACACGCTCCGCTTGAACTAGAACTCCTCATAGGATTTGCATGCTTATTCTCTTAGCTATGAGTTCTTCTTTTTCTTTTCTTAGCTGCTGCCATGTTTAGTTATAGTGCTTTAGTTTTCTTCTAGACCTTTTCTTTTGTCTTAGGTTGATCTTTATATGCATGTTTTATCTTGTTAGAGAATTTTCCTGTTGCACTGAGTTTTGTGTCTTGACTAGAAAGTAGGTAGTTGAAGTTGCTATTCTCTTTGTAGTAGTAACTTGCAATAGTTTTGAGATATTGACTAGAGTAATGTTTGAACTTTTGGTGTCAAGAGATCGAGCCTATTAGTGATAGATGTCGTATTTTGCGCAATCTGTGTGATTTTCAAAAACCAAAAAAAAAACCCTGTTGAGAACTCTAGATACTAGATGGATCACTAACCTCTGGAGGGTTCGAATATTAGAGTACACTCACATACCATGAGTCGACGATGCGCAAGGATAACTAAACCCCCATACACTCCTCCTCGGTGTACTTGTCTCTTTATGAACCTCCTTATTATATTGAGAGTTACCGATAATAATTGCATGAGTTCTTTAGACTAATGTGAGTATTCGAAAGTTGACACTTCCACCCACCTATACTTTTTCTAGCCTCTTCGGTACCGTGCATTTCCCTTTCTCATCTCGAGAGTTGGCGCACACTTCGCTGGTGCATCCAAACCCTTGGCACGATACACTCTGTCATCATAAGCCTCCTTATATCTTTCCTCAAAATAGCCACCATACCTACCTACAAGGAATTTCCATAGCCTTTCTGAGATACATTGCCATGGAACATCCACCTTCTCATGACTTGACCTTCATGTCATACATGCTACTTGCTTGATCGATGAGCCGCATGCTAGTTGGGCCTTGCCCTAATCATTGCTACATGAAGCGCTAGTATCATTGCATATCCTGCTACCCTGGCAGAGGCATACATTTGCATCATGATACTTACATCGTCTTTATGTGAGTACCTTTGTAAATTCTGAAAGATCTCCTATATTATTGTAAAATATAGATTGATGCCCCTAAAGTGAGGAAAAGATCCCAAAGAGGACAAAATCAAAAGATCCCAAAGAGGACAAACGAGAGTTAAATAGAGAGAGCCATTGAGGCCACCAAATAAAATACAAAAAAATAGAAAAAAGAGAAAAAGAAAAATAAAAAGAGAGAAGGGGCACACTACTAATCCTTTTGAGAGATCCACACTAGTACGTCATCCTCTATCCCTTGTAATCCATAGAGATCATCATACATGCATATAGCTATGTGGGGACCCTTCACACTATAGAACTTGGCCTGTATATTCCAATGATGAGCCTCCTCAAAAGAGCTCTAGGTCTTCATGAGCAAGCAAGTTAGATGCAACCCCCACTAGTTCCCTTGGAGAGATTTTAGCTCACATGTGCATCCGTTGCATGGCAATCCCTACTCCTCGCATCATATCTATCATATGGCCTTCTCTCGCCTATGATTGTCCTCTTTGATGTGAGCCTTTCACACCTTTTTTGTCTTCCTCCTCCACCTTCTTTCTGTTTCTCCTTTTAGGTGTCAACTTTATTGGTCACGCTCATCCATTGCAGGAGTTCTCAAAATATCGAAAGGGAGTGGATCAGTTTGACTTGTACTAGACTAGTGGTCTGGGGACGAGTCAAGATAAGAATCCAAAGGCGACCAAGTGTGAAACTTTAGTAGATAGTGGTTCTCAACAACTATTTTTTATCTCGTAATCCCTATCCCCCTTCTTGCACGCAAAAACCATCTGGAGACATTCGAGTAACGGACAGTGAGAGATCTTGCACCATTTGTTCTTTTATTTCTTTTGTCAATGCTAATATAGACTCTTGTTGTTTAAGACTTGAATTGAATTGCATGCTTTGATTGCTTTACTTAAAAGTCCTTATATGATTGTGTGGCATGTCACCATAGAAATTATGCTTGTTATCATTTACCTACTCGAGGAAGAGCAAGAATTAAGCTTGGGGATGTTGATACGTCCCAAACGTATCTATAATTTATGCTTGCTCCATGCATGATTTGTGTGACTTTGCCATGTTTTGCTTGCACTTTCATACACTTTTTATCATATTTGGACTAACCTATTAACTCAGTGCACCCAGTTGCCAGTTCCTGTTTTCTGCTGTTTTGTATTTCAGGTTTTCCGGCCATTAAAAGTGCCAAATAAATTCCTGGAAAAATTATAAAAAAAATCAGCGACCCAAAAACTTCCCGAATAACCAAGGAAGGGAGGGGGTGGACCCACCAGGGCCCCAGGAGGGTCCCTGGCGCGGCCCCACCCTAGGCCGCGCCAGGAGGCCTCCTGGCTGCCCCGTGGCCCCTCTCGGTGCCCCCTTTGTCCTATATTTACCCCCCGTGACGGAAACCCCTAATATCGATCTGCTATTCCCGTTCTCCTCTCTGTACCACCGCCGCCGCCGTTTCAAGATCGGGGCTGCCAGGAGAAGCTGCCCCGGCACCTTGCCAGAAGGAGGAATCCCCTCCGGGAGACCAGCCATCTCCATGGACGCCTCCCGGATGTGCCGTGAGTAGTCCCCCTTGGACCATGGGTCCGTGACCAGTAGCTATGTGATGTACTCCTCCCCTCTTTGTGCTTTCATTTTCGAGACCTCGTGAGCTACCTCACATGATCGAGACACTTTTGTAGTTTTCTGTGTTGCTATGCTAAGTATGCTGGGATCTGATGGATTATGAGATTATGTTCAGATTGTGATGAGTCATATATTTGGTTCTCTTTCATATTTTTTGTTCTTTAGTAAATTCTTGTATGTTCTCTGTTGCCGTATTTTACTTTGGCCAAGTGATTTGTTGCAACTTCAAGAGGGAGCGTTATGCTTGATTGTTGGTTCAGCCCCTTGATGTCTAGCTTGAGTGACAGAAACATGAGACTAGGGGATGTGCTGTTGCCACCAGGGATAAAACAACGGTGCTTGTACCTGGGGGTGCAAGTAATGTTTACTTTACGCATAGTTCTTTTAATGCAGTTGTCTGTTGGTTTGATTTTACACTTTGGGTGGGATTCACAACTTAATACCAGTGAGATGTTCTGGATAGATATCTCAAGGTGGATGATTCGTAGTAGATGCAGCGGTATTTCCGTCTACTTACCTTGGCGTACTGCCCATTGCTTTTGAGCCTCTTCCTTTCTTTTGTCGCATAGTTAGCATTGTGGTGTGTTTATAATCCTGTCAATTGCCTAGTTGTGCTTTTTTTACCTCGCTAGCACTTTTATCGTCTTTTGGGACAGAGACATCACTAGTGAACATCACGAGACCCCGGTCCATATTCACACCATTGTTTACACCTTCAATTTATTTTCAGTTCTTACTTTCAGTTGCACTATTATCTCTTGCGTTGATCCTTTGTAAACAACAAGGCCGGAGGAATTGACAACTCCTCTCTACTCGTTGGGAGCAAAGTTATTTGTTTCTGTGTGCAGGTCCTGACAACTGCCCAATTTCTGACGCCGTAGCCCGAAGTAATTTCTGGCGTCGTTGTCACCTTCTTGTATTTCTGCGAGTCCTAACAGAGACAGACCTTGGTATCTTCACCGAGGGAAATTTTCTGCTACGCTGCATCTCACCTTCCACTTGGGGTAACCAACGAGAAGTGAGAGAACTATCCTCACCATATCACCGGCCCCCGCGAGTTGCAGAGAAATTCCTTCGCCGTCAAGCCTCCTCCGAGCTCACCGTCTTTACCAACAACTTACTGGTGAGCGTCTGCGTTGTCCCCAATCAATCTCCCCTTTCCATAAGCCTCTAACGCAAACCTCCATGAGATTCGAGATCTGCCTCCGCCATGGATGAGCGTATTCTCCCTCTCATGCTCCTCCGCTTACGTCACCTTGTCCATTGTGCTCCTGTCGTCACTAGGTTTTGAACGCACCATTGCATGTTCATTTTGGCACATCGTAGCAAGCTCCTCGTCGTCGTCGGGTTTCCTCCACCGCTAGGGCTCGTCGCCGACGCCGTTCCGGTGCCCCCGCAGCCCTGTTGTTCTCTAAACGACGCGCATTGTTGTTGTGTACTTCTGGATGGTTTTAGCGCACCAAATGGTGGCCGGAATCGACATCCAGTGCGTTGCCGCCACATCGGGTTATCGCAGGTGATCTCCAGTGATATAAAGAGTGGCATAGAATTGCTTGATCACCGCAGGATTCAAACCACAGTTCAGAGCAAACATTCAGTGGGCGTGAAATTCATCAATTTTCTCGGCCAGATTCTAAAAGCAAGCAGTGGCGTACATCGATGGCATATCCAGGTATATATGATTTAATATTTTTTCCTTGTTTAGCAGGGTTCGAGCATAATATATAGCTTGCTCTTAAGTCCAAAAGTGAAGCGAGTAAGAAGAGGATTTGAAGAAGGTATATTTATGATGTCCTGATTGCGATCCACTTCTTCACAGAGATTTTCCTCGGCCATTTCCACATCATCATTTCTATTCGAAGAAGCTTGATTTTCAGCCTCTTCAGTTTCTATGCCCTCCAGATCAGCATCCACCATCTCTTCGTTTGATGAAGAAGATGAGGATGAAGAACTTCCTTCAGAGATTTCGTCTCCAGAGCCATCTTCTTTGGCATCGCCTTCATCAGTTGCAGGCAGTGCATTATGGCGAGGGGAAACTGTGGTGACATCCACATTTTCCTCTTCTTGATCGGTGCGGGAAGAGGATAAATCCTTCTCACTTGTGGGAGGAGGAGCAGGAGCTTCTTGCTCGACTCGAGCATTTTACTCAGTCTCAACTTGACCACTTGGCTCAGCTTCTTGATGGGGAGGAGTTGGGGTTACTTCGCGAGGTGGTGAGGGAGCACGGGGTGGTGATGGAGCCTTGGGGGAAGTTATTTGACGGGGAGGAGTTGGAGCCTGGGCTGGACTTGGTTCTCGGGTAGGGGGTACAGTATCTTGTCGTGCTGATGCAGCATCGACCTCGACAAACTTCTTTTTCTTGGCAATTTCTGGCGTCCTACGCCTAGAGGATTTGGTAGAATTTTTCTCGGGATACTTTCTCTTTCGAGTTTTTCTCTCTTTGAGAGCAGTATCGTGATCTTTGCACATGTCAGTCACAATCTGTCCGACCTTGGCATGGAGAGTTGTGATGTTCATCGCCTGAATTTTCCTTGACTCTGCAAGGAAAGTGTGTTTTGACTCGAAGAACTTCCTCGACACTTCATCTTCATTTTCTTATCGAAGTTGATCGGCATAGAAAATCTCTTGGTGGCGGTCCTTGCGATCCTGGGCAAGATACCCGGCCCAGCGAGTCATGTATCTTTCCACTCGATCTTCAATTTCCTTTGGAACAAATTCCTCGGGAGTCACATCACTTGGAGTGGTGGCCATCTTCCAAATAGTTCCATTAATATCCACTGCATCCCACTCGGTCTTGTTGGTGCAATTTCCTTCGTTCGAGCTCTCTTCATCTTCTCGAGCAACTGGAGCAGGTGGAACAACAGGATCAGCGGGTGCTGGTGCAGCACGAGGAATTTGGGTAGCTTGAGGCGTCAGCCTTTCCTCCTTAGCTTTCTTCTCGGCCTCCTTGGTGGCCTTGATGGTGGCAACATTTTTCTTCACGGCACCAGAGGCCGGAACCTTTTCTTTCGAGGCGCCAGCAGTCTCAACATTTTCCTTCGCAACACATGGGGCTGCATTCTTGTCGTTTGCGGCACTAGAGGCCGCAACTTTCTCGGTCGCACTAGGGGCCACAACTTTCTCCTTCACAGCATCTGGTGCTGCAACTTTCTCCTTCACAGAGTTTCGTACTTGTCGGCGACCAAATGCAGTATTCCCAACTTCTTGACAACCTTAGCTTTCTTATTCTCGGGTTGGCTGTAAAAGTTTATCAGCTTAGACTTCTCCAAATCAACATCTTCAAGTTCTAGCTGTTTGGCAAGCCTGGTCTTCCTCTGGATCAGAGGTTCTTTATCCTCGGTCATAGCCGCTTGCTTGCCCTTGACAATGGCAGTTGGCTTGGTGCAACGAGAGGAAACTGCAGCAGCAGTTGCTAGGGTTGGATCGGTGACCAGATTGGTCATGTCAATAGTTCTTGAGGAGCCCTTACCTCTCGATCCTAGATCCTAACACCCTTGAAGCCTGGTTTCTTCTTTGGTGTTCTTTTCTTTGGTGCGGGGGGAGCATGATCAGGTTCAACATCAGCATTAGCACCTTGGTCATTCTTCTCGGTGCTTGCATCATCATCTTTAGATGTAGCTTCTGGTGGAGAAACAACATCCACCTTCTTCAGGCGCTTGGCAGACTTCTTGTCGGGACCTGGGGTTAGCGTATGCAAGTCCCTCTACAACATAGTCATATGGAGAGCCGAGAACCGTACCCACTTGTCTAAGCAGACAAGGCCAAGCACAGAACGTTCTCGGAAAGCATCGTACGTGAGGGGCATCCCATCTAGGCCGGATGATCAACTGAGATGGGTCCTCATCGTCCGCACACAAGTCTAATGATTTGGGTGATGAACTCCCATATTCAAAGACAAGTCGCCTCAACCATACTATCGACTATCTCATAACTCTTACATAGACTTACTCCAGCCCGATCACTTAGTCGGGGTCTAGGGCGGGCTCGATCATACATCAAAGTGTGCACGAGACAGAGTCTTGAACAATTGCATCGTGATGCCCCAAGCTGCGCACATCTAAGGGGCACTTGGTGTATGAAAGACCGCCAGCCAGATCACAACTAAGGTCTCGAAAACCCATACAAAGACATGCATGTTAGAACATACACGTAGCACGCATGCCTTGTATGAACAACAGGTATCATTGCAATTCTCTACAAAGTATACATTTTATTGATAACTCTCACAGAGTGCACACAGAGATCACAAGCATGTGATCCAACATTACAACAGACAAGAGGAAGAAAAGTAGGTCTGAGTACAGACAAGTTTAACAAATGGCTTAAGAAGCCTTATTTAAACACAAGGCCTCCACGAGGGAACTAGTCGTCTGACTGGGACTACACTAGCTTGGTCTTCAGTCGTCGAGCTCGATGAAAAAGCCACCTTCGGGGTCAGTGCGTTCATCTAAAACATAGAATAAGCAAACATGAGTACAAAGTCGTACTCAGCAAGACTTACATAGGACCTATACTAATCATGCACATGTATCAAGGTAAAGGGGGGTGGGGTTCAATTGCAGACGTGCCAGCTTTGACTTGGCTAGTCCTGAACTACGAGTACCAGACTTGAGGTAAGAAGCGTACACGAGTCCACTACTTTCTCCAACCAATTACACCACTATGGTGCCTTCCTCGACTTCCCCATGATAAAGCACACCATAGCACTCATGCTTATCTTGGTAAGTTTTATAAGTATCCAGTTCAAGTTGTCTAATAATCAAGCTAAGCTTTCCAAGAAGTCCTTAACCGCGGACACGGCTATTCGAATAGTTTTGTTAACCCTGCAGGGGTGTACCGCTACACACACATGATCATCAGTTACTGCCTTTGATCTCGACACCATTCAAGGGGTGTCAGTGAGGATGCTCACCACAACTGTTACCTCATAGCCGATCTAGTCCAAGAAAGCCGCCTACCTGGGTTGGCTACCACTATCGTGAACCCGGCCGGTTTACCGAAGTGGACCCAGATGATGTGTGCGTGGTGCATAAGCCGGTCTCGGGTGAGCCGTTCTCTCACTTAGCAGCCAGACCACAAACCTACCAGAACTCCGAACTATCGCAACATCTGGACATCGAAAGGGATGAGTTAATAGGTTGAGAGGGGTCAGTGAGCCCAATGTGTGCTTGTACTCTTCATCTTGGATCGCCACACAAGAACTCGGACTTAGGGCGGTGTTCAACGAGACAACCCATTGTGTACTCCTACACGGCCTCAACATGATCACTACCATCCCGACTCACATAACAATAACATCATTGTATCACTCTAAGCATGCAATAAGCAGTAACAATTGCAGGGGCCACATGATATCATTCAACTCCTACATTTGCTAGGATTGTGGTTTTCTTACTACTGTGACAAATTATAGGTCATGCAAAGGAATGGGTTCATCTATGCGGTAGAAACGTAGCAGGGTAATCATCCTATACAATGCATAAGTGAGACATGAGAGGGAAGTGGGATTTTATCGACATGATCAATGGGGGTTTTCTTGCCTTGCTGACGAGGTTCGGGTTCAGGGTCTTCAACAAAGGGGGCTGCCTCCTGTTCCGTTTCAACTTCTACTCGACAAACAACAAACAAGGTAGCAAAGTAAATACAATACACAAGCACATGGTTGAAGGTTGAAACTTGATGTATATGCTTCTGATGTGTGAGGCAATTCCATTATAATGGAGTATATTGCAAAAGAATTGCAAATTCAAACTCCAATTTGAATTCATTTTAGCCAAGTTACAATTTCTATTGTTTGATCAATGCAATTCATTTTGAAATGAGTATGATATGCCTCTGATGTTCAAAAGAAATGTGGTATGTTGCTATGGTTCAAGTTGCAAAAGCATTTGAAAAGAATTTGATTTAATTCCAATTAATCCAAATAGAAAATGCTACTGGTCCCATTTTAAATTCAACTCAAACATAGTTGAAAGTTGTATATTTGGATAGATTATTTTCTCCTGATCATTTTTCATATATTATATGTTAAATTTGGAGTTAATATGAATTTTCTATGGATTTCCAAAGTTTAATTCATTTTCTGGAATTTCTCTGATTTCTTTTATTTCTGGAAAAGTCTTTATTGCGTCACTGTTGCGTCAAGCTGACGTGGGGGGGGGTCTGACCAGTGGGGTCGGCCTGTCAGCCTCTGGGTTAATTAACCCGGTTAGTTTAAACTAACCAGGGGATTAGGGGGGGCAGGGCCCACTGGCAGTGACCCAGGGTCACTTAACCCAGGTGGGGTTAAGCCCCTAACCACTGCCACGTCGACAGCTGCCGGCGGCTAAACGCCGGCGTCACCAGACGCGGCGGCGCACACACGGGAGGCTATTCCGGGAACGGATTCGAGCGCTGCGACCTCCATCTTGAAGCCCTCCCTTGCGCGCGTCGATTGGTGCAGAGCAGCGCCACCGGAAGGCATCGGAGGCTCGTCGGCGACGAGCCCTAGCGGCGGCGGAGCCACGGCCTTGACGCAGTTGTCGCTGCAGAGCCCGTCCAGACGCAGGAATAAGTGCGTCGTGCCCCTGGGAGGTCGAGGAACACGATGGACAACACGGGAGGAACAGAGGGGAAATGGAACCTCCTCGCCGTCGTCCATGGCGGCGGCGAGCTTCTGCTCGCATGGTGGAGCAGCATAGAGGACGAATGGGGCGGTGCTAGGTTGGGGGAATCGGTGAGAAGCTCACCCTGAGCTCAACGGTGCAGACGGCGGGGCGATTGCTGGTGCGACGGTGACGAATTCGACGTCGATCTTCCTCGGTTCCGGCGACGGCGCGAGCACGATTGCGGCGTCTAGTTGGGCTCTAGCATCGCCATCTTCTGCAGATCGATGTTGCTATCGGGGAGGATCTCGGGGGACAGCATGGTGGAAGCTCTAGTCGTCGATGGCTGCGTGGGTGTGGCGGCGTGTTCCGACGAGCTCTCGCTGGCGACGAGAAAAACGACGGGGAGGGAGAGTCGAGGACGTAGAAGAGGGGGAAATGGCCACGGGGTGTTCTGGGCGTCTCCGTGGCATGGAGACGTGTCTAGGGAAGGCCTAGACGCCTCGAGGCGTCGAGGTGGCGTCGGTTGCGTCGGCGCCTCGCCACCGAGCTGCTTGGGCTCGCGGGAGGGAAGACGACAGGCGCCTGGGCTGGTGGGCTGGGCCGGCTGGGCCTCGCCTAGGGCGAGAGGTAAGCTTCTCTGCTTCTTTTTCTTATTTCTTTTTCTGACATTTGTTTTGCCCATTTAAATAAAATAGTTAGGCATTTTTTAAAATGCCCAAAATTTATATTTGGACTTTTGAAATTTTTTGAAATTCAAAATATCTGAATTTCAAATCAAATAGGGGTATTTGTTTAATTCCAAGCTCCTGTTTGAATATTTGAAAAATCCATGAGTATGTATTTGGTCACACATCACTTGATATGTGATAACACTCATTTATAGGACTTATCAAAATTATCAGAGGAATTTTTGGAGCAATTTTCAAAGTGGCCATTTGAATTAATTCATCTGGCGGGGGGGGGGGGGGGGTTCCTTCTCCCATTTCAATTTGAGTTTTGAATTTTTTGGGATGAATGCAAGTGACTTTGATCCTAGCACAATACCTAACAGAGGGTTCTGACAACTCGCCCCCACTCAACAGAATCTCGTCCCGAGATTCAGAAGTCTTCGGGAGGAAGGAGGGGTACTCGGTACGGAGACGGCCTTCTCTTTCCCACGTGGCTTCTCGCTCAGAGTGGTGTGACCATTGCACTTTCAGAAACTTAATCTTCTGACGACGAGTGACACGCTCGGCGGAATCAAGAATACAAACGGGGTATTCTCGATACGAAAGGTCATCTTGGAGATCAAGCGTTTCATGGTCGACTTCGCAGATGGGGTCCTTGAAGCAACGCATGAGTTGTGACACATGGAATACATCATGTACTCGGGAAGGGTGCGGGGGTAGTTCAAGTTGGTAGGCAACTTCTCCTTGTTTACAAAGAATGCGGAAAGGTCCGATGTAACATGGGGCCAACTAGCCTTTGATACCGAAATGTTGGGTTCCCTTCAGAGGAGTAACCCGAAGGTAAGCCTTCTCATCCAGATTGTAGCTCTCTTGCCTATGATTACGATCATAGTAGCTTTTCTGACGATACTGGGCTGCTTTCAATTGATCACGAACAATGCGAACTTGCTCTTCTACTTCCTTGATCATATCCGGTCCAAAGAATTGACTCTCACCAGTTTCTGACCAGTTTAAAGGTGTTCGACATCGTCATCCATATAGGAGTTCAAAGGAGCCATGTTTAGACTAGATTGGAAGCTATTGTTATAAGCATATTCGGCGAATGGAAGAGACTTCTCCCAATTCTTTCCAAATGAGATAACACAAGCTCTGAGCATGTCTTCAAGAATTTGGTTAACCCTTTCGACTTGACCGCTAGACCGAGGATGGAAAGTTGTACTAAAGGAGAGATGAGTTCCCATAGCATTCTGAAAGCTTCCCCAAAATCTAGAGGTGAAAAGGCTACCACGATCAGAATTGATTTCCAAAGGAACACCGTGAAGGGATACAATTCTGAAGACGTACAAGTCCGCTAACTGGCTAGCAGTTATAGACTCGCGAACGGGAAGGAAGTGAGCAACTTATGAAAGCCTATCTATGACAACAAAGATGGCATCATTTCCTTTCTGGGTTTTTGGAAATCCGGTGATGAAGACCATACCGACTTTGTCCCATTTCCACTCTGGAATAGGAAAAGGTTGAAGTGTACCAGCAGATCTTTTGTGTTCTGCCTTAATGCAGCAACAAACATCACATTCGGAAAAAAATCGAGCAATGTCTCTCTTCATCCTGGTCCACCAAAATCTCTGCCGTAGATCTTGGTACATATTTGTGCTACTGGGATGAATCGAGAGGGGTGTGTCCTGGGCTTCCTTGAGGATGAGTTGCCTTAGTTCCCTATTCTTAGGTACTACCAAACGATTTCCAAAGAATACCGTTGCTTTACTATCTGTGGAGAAACATTTAGCAACTCCGCTAGCAATGTTCTCCTTGATCCGGCGAACACCTCGTGCACGCCTTTGGGAAACTATGATTTGATCCTCAAGAGTTGGTTTCGCCACCAAGGTAGAAAGATAACCATGAGGAACAATCTCAAGATTGAGTTTGCAAAATTCCTCATGAAGAAGTGGTTGATACTGTTGTAACATGAGGTTTTTACACTACGACTTACGACTTAGTGCATCAGCCATGACATTGGCTTTGCCTGGGGTGTAAGAAATTCCTACGTCGTAATCTTTTATCAAATCAATCCAGCGTCTTTGCCTGAGATTAAGATCTGGCTGGGTGAAAATGTATTTGAGGCTTTGGTGGTCGGAATAGATCTCACAACGATTACCAAGGAGGTAATGTCGCCAAGTTGTTAGGGCATGAACTACGGAAGCAATTTCAAGGTCATGGGTAGGATAGTTCTCTTCATGTGGCCGCAACTGGCATGAAGCATAAGCTACCACATGTCTATCTTGCAGAAGTATGCATCCTAACCCTTGCCGTGATGCGTCACAAAAGATCTCGAAATCCTTTTTGGTGTCTGGAGGCGCAAGTACGGGTGCAGAAGTCAATCTCCTTTTTAGCTCTTGAAAGATTTCCTCGCACTTGGGAGTCCATAGGAATTTCTTATCTTTCTTGAGGAGTTCAGTTAGAGGCTTTGCAACTTTAGAAAAGTTCTCGACGAAGCGGCGGCAATAGCTGGCTAGGCCAAGAAAACTCCTAACTTGCTTAACCGATTCAGGTGGAGTCCAGTCAAGGAAGGCCTGAACTCTCTCGGGATTCACAGCAATGCCTTTTACACAAATCACGTGGCCTAAGTAGGTCACTTCTGGTAGCCAAAATTCACACTTGGAGAATTTAGCATACAGGCGATGCTCTCTAATCTTCATCAATACCAGCCTTAGGTGTTTGGTATGTTCTTCTTCATTCTTCGAGTAGATGACAATGTCATCGAGATAAACCACAACAAATTTATCTAGGTACGCCATGAAGATCGAATTCATCATGCATGAGAAAGTGGCGGGAGCATTGGTTAAACCAAAGGACATGACGGTGTACTCGTAAAGACCATAACGAGTAGTAAAAGCCGTTTTGGGAATGTCCTCGTTTCGGATTTTGATTTGATGATAACCTAATCACAAATCCATCTTGGAGAAGACAGAGGATCCAGCAAGTTGATCATAAAGATCATTGATCCTGGGCAGTGGGTACTTGTTATTTATCGTCGCTAGATTTAGCGGGCGATAGTCTACGCACATCCTTTCTGTTCCATCTTTCTTCGTTACGAACAGAACGGGGCAACCCCATGGCGATGAGCTAGTGCGGATGAAGCTTCAAGTTCGTGGGGCCATTTTGTATGGACTTCTAGAAATTGGTGCGGTTCCGAGCATAAGATCCACTATGAACTCTACACATCTGTCGGGTGGCATGCCCGGCAGCTCTTCAGGAAAGACATCCGAAAAGTCACGAACCACCGGAATATCTTCAAGTTCGGAAAGGGGAAGTACATTCAAGGAATGCACTTGGGTTCTTGTTCTGGGTGAGGTATAGTTGACTGTCTTGCCTGAAGGGTGGGTTAGTTTCACCGATTTTCCTTCGCAATCCAGATAGGCATTCTTCCTGGATAGCCAATCAATGCCAAGGATGACATCAATGTCTGAAGACTTGAGGGCTATGAGTGAAGCAAGGAATACTAAACCCTCAATTGCAATTTGATTACTATGGCTAACTCTATTAGTTTGCATCTTGACCCTGGAGTTTGAATAATCATTGGGGTGGACAATTCAACAAAAGATAACTCATGACGAAGGGCATAACTTTCCGACATGAATGAATGAGATGCTCCTGGGTCGAAAAGAATGGAAGTAGGAACATAATTGACTGGGAGCGTACCAAGAATGACGTCAGAAGTGTCGTCAGTCTCTTCAGCTGAGATCTAGTTCACACGTCCACGAGTGGCGGGAGGAGCGGGTTTGGTGGTGTATACCTTCTGGGGTGGCTTGCCACGACCATTGTTGTTACATCCGGCACGGGGTTGAGCATTCTGATTCTGCAGCTGGTTCTGGGGACACTCGCGGGATTAGTGGCCTGCCTGACCACACTTGTAACAGGCTCCAAAGACAGTGCATGGAGCTGGGTTGTTCGGTGGAGCGGGGTGGAACGGAGCTGGTGGACGAGGCTCCACATAGGATGTCCTCGGTGGGTTGTTCTGGCGAAATATACTGTTGGGAATCCAGATCTTGCGCTTCTGAGAGCCTGAACTGGATGAACCATCATCTCTAGGGTATTTGTGGAAGTCATTGGGGGTGTTCATGTCCTCTGCCTTGATGGCCTTGTTGACAAGGACCTGGAAGGTGGCAAAGTCATGCAGGTTGAGCTCACGATGGAGTCCAGAATTTAGTCCACGGCGGAACCTCTCTTGCTTCTTGGCGTCGGTGGAGACCTCTTCAGTAGCATCACGAGCCAGTCGGTTGAACTCACGACTAAACTCGTCAACAACCCTTCTGCCTTGGGTGAGGTTGCATAACTCCTCACGCTTGCGGTCCATAAGACCCTTCGGAATGTGGTGCTCGCGGAAGGAAGTGCAGAACTCATCCCAAGATGTGGTCGGTCTGTAACAGCCAAGTTTTTGAAAAAATTAAAATTTTTGTTTTCGGTGTGAATTGTTTGATTGTCTGATTTGTTTGCGGTGTTTGCATCCCCGAATTATCGATCGGAGATTATTTTCCCCCTCTTATCTCGTATCGGACGGAGACCGACCCTTGCCACCCTGACACTCGACCTTTGCGACACCGGGTTTCACCCGATCACCGTCGCGAAAATCGCACGAGACCAGCCGCAGCCAACCGAACGAAAACCCCCGTTTAATAAGTAAACGGGATATTTTTATAGCGCGTCGGAAAGTGTTCTCGGAACTGTTCCAGCGCAAGGTGAACGCCTCCGGCTCGATGCACCGATCGCACAGTTCGAAGTTTTACCCGAATCGGAGGTACTGTGGGCCCCCGGCGGTCAGAAACGTGACCACCGTGCGCGCGAGCTAAAACAGGGGATGTTTTTGCAAACTGCCAGCCACCGGGGCTATATAAAGACCACCACACTCCCACCCATTTCTAGGGTTTCCCTAGCCACAATTTGCAGCCACCCCCTCACAATGTCCAGATCTGCTCCAAATACCCCCTAAATCCCGAAACCCTAGCCGGGCATCCGGTGGCTCACAGCGCGCCACGTCACCCCCTGGAGATCCCACGAACCGCACTTCCTCCCATGGAACCCCGCAGCCGCCTCCGCGCGCTGCCTCCAGCCAGCAGCCGGCCGGCGAGCCAGCCGGGCCGCTGCCCGCCGCTGCTCCTCCCTCTCCCTTCCTCTTCCTCTCCCTCCCCCTCTCCTTCTTCTCTCATCTCTCTCCCTCTCTCCCGCAGGAAGCTCCAGCCGCCGCCCTCCATGGCCATGGCCGAGCTCGGCCCGGAGCTCGCCGCCGGCCCCCTGTCCTTCGCCGCGCCGCCCCGGGGGGCCTCCACCGGCCGGATCCGCGCGCCCCCGCTGCCCCTTGTCGCCGGTGGCCGGCGCGCCACCAGGACAGCAACTGCCGCCGCCCCTGGCTGGCTTGAGCGGGAGGCCATGCGAGCCGAGCGGCTCCATCCCCCCGTTGACCGTGGCTGGGCCGGCTCCCAACGTGCCCACGTGGGCCGGCCGCCTCCCTCAAGGCCCAGCCGCCCCCCTCAAGGCCCAGGTTTGAGACCAGGCCAGATCCAGGCTGGTGGGCCAAGGCCCAGGGGGTGAGCCCCTTTTTGTTTTTTTTTCCTGAGAGCTGCGAATTTTGATGCTGATTCTGTTTCGCGGAGTAGATTGCGTGCAAACGATAGCTCGGATGAACGTGCCCCCAAACCGAAAGTTGCTCAGTTTTGCGTGCTCTAGCGTTCGTATGTAGGACATTTTTCCGTTTGAGGCCGTCTAGATAGTTTAATTCTGCGTTGAAGTGGGCATCAGGCCGTTAAACTGCTACTAATTCCTGTTAAGTGCTGCTGTTATTATTTTATTGCAACTTCGGGTGACGATTGCTTCGCAACCGTTCATCAGAATTGATTGATTCCTTTTGCATCCAGTTAAGCATTGTTTTTTCTTCAGTTTCATGCATTCACATGCCATAATTGATTGCTGCATCATGATTATATCTTGCTCCAAAGTGGTGATCCTCATGTTAGTGTGCTGCCGTTGCTGAAACTGTTATTTTGTTGCAACTTCGGTCGACGAGTGTGACGCGACCTTTTATCGGAATTGAGTGATTCCAATTGCATATTGTTAAGCATCATGTCTACTTTCATGCCATGTATTGCATTTCCATGATATTCTTGCTGGTCATATAGTTATTAAGCTCCAAGGTTGCTATGCTGCTTTTTTTGACAGCCACCTCCGTTTTTCTCTAAGTCTGTAATGTCACGATGCCATGTTGTTTGCTTAATATCTTTTAATCTATGATGCCTATTTGCATGATTCTTTTTTCCATGCCTTCCTTCTCATGTCTACTTTAGTTCCATATCATTTGTGAGCATGCTTGCATTGATTATACTGTTTATGCATTGCTCTAAAGTGTGCTTCGTGATATTGGCAGATTGTGCCCGTAACTTGTTTTGCTTGTATCTTTTTAACCATAACTCCGTTTGGGGTGTTCTTTATATGTAACTTGATTATTTTTCCGTGTACTTTGTGTTTATGATATTTTTTGCTGTTTTTAACCAACCTAAAATATGGTTTAGGACAGAACAGTACCAAATCCTTTAATTGTCATGCGACACTTAGTGTTATGCCATGTTTAGGTTGTGCCTCACTTAAATTGACTAGCATAGATAGTTTACTTTGTGCTTCACCTCTTGACATGTTTATGTGCTATGCCATGCTTGCTTGAGTTGCCATAGTAACAACCTTTGTTGATCACCTGTAGCTAAAGAACTTGAACCTTTCTAAATGTGCGGTACCGTCGTGTGTGACGAGTACTTCACTTAACATGTTAGTAACCGCTCTCGACGGTAGGTCCGATGTCTCGTGTTGCTTCTTGTTGATGCTTTCTCGTGTTTTCCTCGTAGTAATAGACGCTTGCTCGTTGATTGCTTTCCAGTGTTTGTCGTCTTGTGTGCTTCCGCGGGTACCTCTCGGAGATGATGCGAGCTTGCGATCGACTACACCTTCGGAACCAGACTTATCAACAGGCAAGGACAATACATTACTTATGATCCATTCTATTTCAACCAGCGGTTTGCATGCTAGTCTAGGTTAGGTTCGATGTTTGATCCTACCACATGTTTACAGCCTCTTTCAAACCGATACAGCCATGTCCCTTCCCAGCAAACCTTGTACTGCTATGTTACTATTGCTCATTGCTCAGCCCCTGCTTAGTATGCATGCTTAGGATGCTACGATGTTACCCTGATACTCCTTGGTTCGGGATATCACATTATTATATTGTTGTGGATGATATGATTATTATAATGTTGACTATATTCGACGAAGGATGGAAGGTCTAGGCTATCCCGCCCCGACGCTTTGTTCCATTCGAGTCACCTAGGATCCGAGTTCCAGGTATTGGTTTTAAGACTGAGCGTGACTAACCGCGTGTGGGATTTTATGGGGTCCCCTTTTTTTACCTACCTAGCTTCAAGAATTTCTAGTGGTGGCCCAAGATGATTTACCATTTGAAACCGTGTGTGTGATGTTCAGCTGCCAGTAGTTTTTTAAACCAACCCGGACCAGTGAGGACATGGTTTCCCTGTTGGTCCACCTTTGACCGGCCAGGGCCCGAGGTCTCACGTGAGGCGTCTCGGTAACCCAAAACCTCTTAAGACGGAAGAGTCTGATCCGAGAGCGTGGCCATCTTTTGGATTGGGTGTCGACTCCCCGGGGGCCACCCGGATTTGTTTGTTGTTAGCTAGAGGGACCTGTCGTTTCGGATCTCTTGGAACTAAATCATAAAATGGTTGCCTGTGATGGGTAGCAACTGAGAGAGATGGGCGTGCGTGCGGAGCCTTGTAATGGGAAGTTGGTACACCCCTGCAGGGTTAAATCTTTTCGAGAAGCCGTGTCCTTGGTTATGGACGACTTGAGACCTAGTCCTTGTTCATAGAAAACAACAACTGAGATAATCTTAATATAACTTGATCAACGTGTGTGTGTGCCTTGACTGCTTCTTCTTCGTCGGGATGCGAAGAGGAGGACAAGGATAGGATAGGTGTTATGTTTGCGTAGTAGGTGGATAGCAGACTTGTTGGAGGCGATTCCTCATCGAATGCTTGGTTTCTTATCTTACTCTCTTGATCGTTAGCCACATCATAAATGCTAGTGCGGCAGAAACCTCACCACTTACCCATTCCTTACCGTAAACTACTAGTTGTCCTAGAATGACAAGTGATGAAGTCCTTGCTGGGTCAGATGACCACTACAGTTGGATGCTGAGTACCTCTGTACTCATGATACTACCCCAAACTCTTTTCAGGGTTCGTGATCGACAACAGGTATGGTGATCGACGTTTCACGTGGAGACTCGACGACGACTAGTTTGGCGGATCCTGGCGGAGGGCATGGACCCGTGTGCTTATTAGGATCGTTGTTTTTTTATTTTCCACTAGGCATTTGCTTGTAGTCTGTACTCAGACATGTACCTTCCGCTGATGTATTGTATTTAAGGCAATTGTATGCCGATTGTATGAGATGTTGTATCCTTGTGTCTGTAATGTTGTGATATCATGTTGCAAATCCGGGGCATATGACTTCGTCATATGTCGCGGTGGGACCGATATGTGCTTTGTCCCCGGATCTGGATGGACACATCTAGATCTGGAACAGTACCGCATATCGGGCCTTACAACTTGGTATCAAGTCTCGTGTTGCTTCTTGTTGATGCTTTCTTGTGTTTGCCTCATAGTAATAGACGCTTGCTCGTTGATTTATTTCCAGTGTTTGTCGTCTTGTGTGCTTCCGCGGGTACCTCTCGGAGACGATTCGAGCTTGCGATCGACTAGACCTTCGGAACCCGACTTATCAACAGGCAAGGACTATACATTACTTATGATCCGTTCTATTTCAACCAGCGGTTTTCATGCTAGTCTAGGTTAGGTTCGATGTTTGATCCTACCACATGTTTACAGCCTCTTTCAAACCGATACAGCCATGTCCCTTCCCAGCAAACCTTGTACTGCTATGTTACTATTGCTCGTTGCTCAGCCCCTGCTTAGTATGCATGCTTAGGATGCTACGATGTTACCCTGATACTCCTTGGTTCGGGATGTCACATTATTATATTGTTGTGGATGATATGATTATTATAATGTTGACTATATTCGACGAAGGATGGAAGGTCTAGGCTATCCCGCCCCGACGCTTTGTTCCATTCGAGTCACCTAGGATCTGAGTTCCGGGTATTGGTTTTAAGACTGAGCGTGCCTAACCGCGTGTGGGATTTTATGGGGTCCCCTTTTTTACCTACCTCGCTTCAAGCATTTCTAGTGGTGGCCCAAGCTGATTTACCATTTGAAACCGTGTGTGTGCTGGTCAGCTGCCAGTAGTTTTTTAAACCAACCCGGACCAGTGAGGACATGGTTTCCCTGTTGGTCCACCTTTGACCGGCGAGGGCCCGAGGCCTCACGTGAGGCGTCTCGGTAACCCAAACCCTGTTGAGACGGAAGAGTCCGATCCAAGAGCGTGGCCAGCTTTTGGATTGGGTGTCGACTCCCCGGGGGCCACCCTGATTTTTTTTTTGTTAGCTAGAGGGACCTGTCGTTTCGGATCTCTTGGAACTAAATCATAAAATGGTTGCCTGTGATGGGTAGCAACTGAGAGAGATGGGCGTGCGTGCAGAGCCTTGTAATGGGTCGTTGGTACACCCCTGCAGGGTTAAATCTTTTCGAGAAGCCGTGTCCACGGTTATGGACGACTTGAGACCTACTCCTTGTTCATAGACAACAACAACTGAGATAATCTTAATATAACTTGATCAACGTGTGTGTGTGTGCCTTGACTGCTTCTTCTTCGCCGGGATGCGAAGAGGAGGACAAGGATAGGATAGGTGTTATGTTTGCGTAGTAGGTGGATAGCAGACTTGTTGGAGGCGATTCCTCATCGAATGCTTGGTTTCTTATCTTACTCTCTAGATCGTTAGCCACTTCATAAATGCTAGTGCGGCAGCAACCTCACCACTTACCTCTTCCTTACCGTAAACTACTAGTTGTCCTAGAATGACGAGTGAGGAAGTCCTTGCTGGGTCAGATGACCACTACAGTTGGATGCTGAGTACCTCTGTACTCATGATACTACCCCCAAACTCTTTTCAGGGTTCGTGATCGACAACAGGTATGGTGATCGACGTTTCACGTGGAGACTCGACGACGACTAGTTAGGCGGATCCCGGCGGAGGGCCTGGACCCGTGTGGTTATTGGGATCGATGTTTTTCTCTTTGCCACTAGGCATTTTCTTGTAGTCTGTACCCAGACCTATATCTTCCGCTGATGTATTGTATTTAAGGCAGCTGTATGTCGATTGTATGAGATGTTGTATCCTTGTATCTGTAATGTTATGATATCATGTTGGAAATCCGGGGCATATGGCTATGTCATATGTCGCGGTGGGACCGACATGTGCTTCGTCCCCGGATCTGGATGGAAACATCTAGATCTGGAACAGTACCACATATCGGGCATTACACGGTCCAACGGGACGCATGTTCAGGAAATTCTCCCACCAAGAGCTAGCTGCACCGTCAAGGTGATATGTGGCATAGCTGAACTTGTCGCCATCTGCAACATGGCCTTCCTGAAGCTTCCTCTCGATGCTGCGAAGCCAGTCATCGGCGTCAAGGGGCTCGGTGGAGTAGCTGAAAACCGGGGGATGAAGCCGGATGAAGTCGTTCAATGACACCGACTCGTTGCGCTGCTGAGTGGTGTTGCGGGCAATGACCTCCAGCAAATGGTGAGAGTCTCGGCGGTTCATCTCAACCTCCATCAAAACCTGAGCCATCGTGGGTGGGGGTGGAAGGTTGCCTTCCTCCGGATCATTCCCATGACCATGGGCACGACCGTGATGGCCACGGGTTCCTTGAGACATCCTGAAGGTGAAAACCAAAGTCAAACAGAGTTGATTGGAAGAGTCTAAACAAGGTATTGAAAGTACTGGAAGAATCACAGAGCAAAGGAAGTAATCATCTTGATAGCATGGTGATAAAAGCATACAAGCCATATATTCACAAGCTGTCATACAAACCATACATTGTTTTAGTACAAGCTCCAAGCTAATACAAACGTGATGAAGATGATACATCCTTCAGAGGCACTCTGATTCCTATACATTATTTATCTAAGCCTTTGGAACTTAGAACACCTTGCGTACAATATACTAAGATACTACTACATCCTCACTAAAGTAAGACCACAGGCGGTCTCACTCATCTCCATCTCTATAGTAGTCCTCGTAAAAGTTACCCGCGTAACCCGGTAGCTCAAGGTGACCATCGGAAAACACGGAGGCCTGTGGACCCTGATATCCATTTGGGCAAGGATGGGGCCTAGGTCCAGCGTAGGGTGGAAGCAGAGGACCGGAAAAATGCCTCCAATCTCGGGCCAAGCAACTCGAGAAGGCATCTGTGTCCTAACTGGGTAGATAGAATCATACTGCACTGACCCAACACTCACAAAGGGAGCCAGGAGTGTAAGTTCTCGATACAGACGAACACGGGTGGCGTCAATCTCAAAACGAAGGGCACGTGCATCATGATCCCGATCACAAGCGTGTCGAGCAGTGATCTGAAGAAAAGGATCCTCCAAAGAGTGATCGGTGTAGAGTCCGGTGTAATATCCCTCTTCTCCTGGAAGTGCAGCGGGGATATAGCGGAACGAGGTCTCTCTCAGCATAGTGTGCTCCTCTCTCAGCAGGGTAATACATGAGTATGCAGCATCCTGCACAGCCATGTTCTCAGTGATGCCAATGCCATGTCCAAAGTGGATAGGCTGATTGACTCCATTGTGGTGCGGGTAGATCCTGACAATGCAGTGGAACTGGATTTGGTTGAAGTCAAGGAACTGCTCATCAACTGTGTACTCAGGCTACCATCGGTATCCAATGTAGGACATCATCTCGATCAGCATGGCGGGATGGCCACGCACTCCGAGGCACCTAGTCAAACGAACAATCTGCCGAGGGGGAAGATCTGCCATCTGAAACAGAAAGAAGGAGTTTGAAAATGCATCAGATTATGAAGAAACTTGGAATGACTCGGGCAGCATAACGACTGTAATTGCAAGAAAAGACAATTTCTTACAACATGGAAACAACACTTACATACGTTGTAAGAAACCAGGAAGCACAACAATTCTAACAAACCGATCACAACCTTCCTACGGCTACAAGGAAGCAAAGAACGAGATGTTCTAATCAG
Source organism: Bromus sterilis (assembly GCA_950022295.1). Classification (NCBI taxonomy): domain Eukaryota; kingdom Viridiplantae; phylum Streptophyta; class Magnoliopsida; order Poales; family Poaceae; genus Bromus; species Bromus sterilis. The sequence goes on along the minus strand of OX465596.1, from coordinate 146,337,243 downwards.
ACAAATGTGAGCCTAGTCCTATCTTCCCGTAGAATAAGATGAGGGTGACTCAGAACTCAGAACGATGAGGGTAAGGAGGAAAAATAAGCCTTACGTTGTTCCCTTATATACCCAGAGAAACTATATAACTATAGCAAGCTAGACTCGACTACGGCCAAGGTTGATAATCCTACAGTCAGTCCTGCTCTGATACCAAGTCTGTCGGGACCCGGGGTTAGCGTATGCAAGTCCCGCTACGACATAGTCATATGGAGAGCTGAGAACCGTACCCACTTTTCTAAGCAGAAAAGGCCAAGCACAGAACGTTCTCGGAAAGCATCGTACGTGAGGGGCATCCCATCCAGGCCGGATGATCAACTGAGATGGGTCCTCATCGTCCGCACACAAGTCTAATGATATGGGTGATGAACTCCCATATTCAAAGACAAGTCGCCTCAACCATACTATCGACTATCTCATAACTCTTACATAGACTTATTCCAGCCCGATCACTTAGTCGGGGTCTAGGGCGAGCTCGATCATACATCAAAGTCTGCACGAGACAGAGTCTCGAACAATCGCATCGCGATGCCCCAAGCTGCGCACATCTAAGGGCCACTTGGTGTATGAAAGATCGCCAGCCAGATCACAACTAATGTCTCGAAAACCCATACAAATACATGCATGTTAGAACATACACTCAGCACGCATGCCTTGTATGAACAGCAGGTATCATTGCAATTCTCTACAAAGTATACATTTTATTGATAACTCTCACAGAGTGCACACAGAGATCACAAGCATGTGATCCAACATTACAACAGACAAGCGGAAGAAAAGTAGGTCTGAGTACAGACAAGTTTAACAAATGGCTTAAGAAGCCTTATTTAAACACAAGCCCTCCACGAGGGAACCAGTCGTCTGACTGGGACTACACTAGCTTGGTCTTCAGTCGTCGAGCTCGATGAAGAAGCCACCTTCGGGGTCAGTGGGTTCATCTAAAACATAGAATAAGAAAACATGAGTACAAAGTCGTACTCAGCAAGACTTACATAGGAGCTATACTACTCATGCACATGTATCAAGGTAAAGGGGGTGGGGTTCAATTGCAGAAGTGCCAGCTTTGACTTGGCTAGTCCTGAACTACGAGTACCAGACTTGAGGTAAGAAGCGTACACGAGTCCACTACTTTCTCCAAACAATTACACCACTATGGTGCCTTCCTCGACTTCCCCACGAGAAAGCACGCCATAGCACTCACGCTTATCTTGGTAAGTTTTATACGTATCCAGTTCAAGTTGTCTTATAATCAAGCTAAGCTTTCCAAGCAATCCTTAACGGCGGACGCGGCTATTCAAATAGTTTTGTTAACCCTGTAGGGGTGTACCGCTACACACACATGATCATCAGTTACCGCCTTTGATCTCGACACATTTCAAGGGGTGTCAGCGAGGATGCTCACCACAACTGTTACCTCATAGACGATATAGTCCAAGAAAGCCGCCTACCTGGGTTGGCTACCACTATCGTGAACCTGGCCGGTTTACCAAAGTGGACCCAGATGATGTGTGCGTGGTGCATAAGCCGGTCTCGGGTGAGCCGGTCTCTCACTTAGCAGCCAGGCCACAAACCTACCAGAACTCCGAACTATTGCGACATCTGGACATCGAAAGGGATGAGTTAATAGGTTGAGAGGGGTCAGTGAGCCCAATGTGTGGTTGTACTCTTCATCTTGGATCACCACACAAGAACTCGGACTTAGGGCGGTGTTCAACGAGACAACCCACTGTGTACTTCTATACAACCTCTCATCGTTCACCTTGTATTAGGGTAGATTCACCAACACATTTCCAGGAACATCAACATGAATACTACCATCCCGACTCACATAACAATAACATCATTGTATCACTCTAAGCATGCAATAAGAATGTCAGAACCCCAACTAGGGTAAGTGCTAGGGCTTGTTTGACCCTTTGCATCATGTAAAAATTCAATTGAAATCCAAAATGGGGAAAAGAAAAGCCCTGAGAAATTAATTCAAATGGCCAGATAAAAATATTTTCCAAAAAACTTTTGAATAATTGGAAAATTCCTATAAATGATGGTGATCATTTTAAAAGTGGTTTGGGTTCATTCCCATGCCCATGGAATATTCAAAAATTCAAAAGGTGCCCTGGAAATTAAATTTGACCCTATTTGAATTGAAATTCAAATTAGATTGAATTTCAAAAATGTCCAAATTCTATATGTGGCTAGCTAGTGGTCACCTAGTATTTATAAAATTAGTTGGGCATTTTTATAAAATGTTTTGGTATTTTTACCAGAGCAAAACAGAAGACAGAAAATAGAAAAAAGAAAAGAAAACAACAAAGGCTTACCTTTCGCCCAGGGCGACAGCCCACTTCCTCTGGCCGGCCCAGCCCACCCGGCCGCGTTGTCTTCTTCCTCCCCTCGCATCCAAGCAGCTCGGTGGCGAGCTGAGCACCGTGGACGCCACCGGGGCTCGCCTAGACCAGCCCGAGGCCTCTCCTTGCGCCACGCAACGCCCAGAGACCCCCTGCACCTTCTCCCTCCTCGAGCTCGCCCTGTTTCCTCCTCCCCATCGAGATCCCTCGGCCACCAGAGCGCTCAACCTCGCCGCGCCGCCGCACAGACATGGCCAACGACCCCCTCCCGGCGAGCCGTCGTGTCCAGTGAAATCCCCACCGTCGTCTCTTCAAGCCGTGCCTCCAATTCGAGCCCATCTTCCCCAAAAACGAGGACATTCTCAATATCTCGCCGCCGGCCACCGCGGGACCTCGACGAAGAATTCGCCGCCGCCTGTACCTCCAAGCCTTCGTCGTCTGCACCATCTTTCTCCCCGGTTCACAGTGAGCAAAAACCCCCTATCCACGCCTCCAATCCCTACCCCATTCAAGATCCGCCATGGGAGCCGTGGCTCCTCGCCGCCGGTGTGCTCGCCGTCGAGCACACGAGCCGCCCGCGTCGTCTTGTCCACGTCCAGTGGATGTGCGACGTCCCCAGGAAACCAACGCCTCTCTCCGTTCTCTGTTTTGCACTCGCTAGCAACCTCCTCGTCGAATCAGTGCCACGGCCGCCGCGCCTTGTCGACGTCGGCGAGGCTCCGGCCACCCCCGAGCCTCCCCGTGGGCACTGGGTGACGCGGGTGACCTCGGGCGTCCCTCTGGTGGCCTCGGCGAGCTCTCCCGTGGCCGGATTCACCACTCCGGTGAGGCGCCACCGTGTCCAGTGACGCCGGCGTTGAGCCGCCGGCAGCCCAGGCCATTAGGGCCTTAATCACCTTGCTAATCCCCCCTGGAGTCTATGACAGTGGGCCCCAGCCCCCTCTAATTTAAGCACAATTTAAATTAAACCCCGGGTTTAACCCCAGAGCCACTGACAGCATGGCCCCACTGGTCAGCCCGCCCTGCTGACGCCATGCTGATGCAGTGCTGACGCAGTAAATAGAAAATAATTTAAAAGAAATTACAGAAATTCCAGAAAATACCCAAAACTTCAATAATTCATAGAAAATTCATATGAACTCCAAATTTGACAAATAATATATGAAAAATTATCAGAAAAATGCAAGGATTAAGAATATGCAATTTGTTTTTATGTTTGACCATTTTAAAATGGGTGAACAGAAGCAAATGTGTATATGACTTAATTTGAATTTGAATTTGGAGTTTGAATTTGCATTTCAAATGCAATATACTTCAATTAAATTGAATATGCTACAAACCAGTACCATTCAAATCATGGACAACCTTATCATGTGTATGTGCATTTTTACTTTCGAAGTTGTCCCCCCCTTGTTGATGATTTCCTCCGATAACAGACGTTCCGAGACGGTGATCACCCCCGAAGAAGAAGACCACCGTTAAGACCCGTGTATCGTCAGCAAGGCAAGAAAAACCCCATTGATCATGTCTATAAAATCCCAATTTCCCTCTCAGTCTCGCTTATGCATGTTTAGGAGATCACCGAGACATGTTATTTCGCATAGTTGAACCCATTCCGATGCATGACCTATCATTTTGTCACCGTATTAAGAAAACCACAATCCTAGCAGACTTAGGAGTTGAACGATGAGCATGTGGCCCCTGCAACTGTTACTGCTTTTGCTGCTTAGTGATACAATGAGGATGTTATGTTTGTGAGTCGGGATGGAATGAACATAGTGGTGCTGATGTTAACGTGTTGGTGAATCCACCCTAAACAAAGGTGAACAATGAGAGGTTGTGTAGGAGTACACAGTGGGTTGTCTCGTTGAACACTGCCCTAGGCCCCGAGTTCCTGTTTTGTGATCCAAGACAAAGAGTATGACCACATGTAGGGTTTTATGGGAGCCCCGTTTGGCCTCTTTACGTACCCGATCCGGTCCAGGAGTCACACTATATTCGGGCTTTCCATTTGATTTATGTATAGATATGTGGGTGGACCTGTGAGGCAGTGAAACCATCTGTCAAAGGTGGCGTCTCGGTCCCTTACATTATCTGAGTCCGTTTCGTGGAACAGGCCGGACTCTCGAGCGGTGAAAAACTCAGGTAGTCGATTCCTGGATTAGAGAAGGTGATGTGAGGGTAGTGCCTTGGTTTCATCCACGTCTGACACCCGCTTGAAGGGTGACAAGAACGAGACGATAAGTGATGACACGCGTGTGAAGATGTACACCCCTGCAGGGTTAATGAACTATTCGAATAGCCGTGTCCGCGGTTATGGACCACTTGGAAACCTCTACTTGATCATAGACAACTTGAATGGATACTTATAAAACTCGCAAGATAAGCGTCAGTGCTATGACGTGCTTCCTCGTGGGGAAGTCAAGGAAGTAACCATAGTGGTGTATTGGTTAGAGAATTGTAGTGGACTCGTGTACGCTTCTTACCTCAAGTCTGGTAATCGTAGTTCAGTACTAGCCAAGTCAAAGCTGGCACTTCTGCATGTTGAACCCCACCTCCTTTACCTTGATACTTGAGCATGAGTAGTATAGATCTGATGTAAGTCTTGCTGAGTACGACATAGTACTCACGTTTGCTTATTCTATGTTTTAGATGAGAATCCGGACCCCGATGGAGTCACCTTCGTGAAGCTCGACGTTGACTAAGTTAGCCTAGTCCCAGACAGCAGTCTGGTCCCTCGTGGAAGGGCATGTTTGTTGTACAAGGCTTCTCTAAGCCATTTGTTAAACTTGTTTGTACTCAGTCCTAATTTGCTTCCGTTGTATGATGTAATGTTGATCACAGACATGTGATCTTTGTATGCTCTATGTGTATATCAATAAAGAGTACTTTGTAGAGTTATGTGATGATACATGCTGTTCATACTAGGCATGTGTGCTGCGCATATGTTTATAACATGCATGTCTTAGTATGGGTTTTCGAGACCATAGTTGTGATCTGGCTGGCGGTCTTTTATACACCAAGTGGCCCTTAGATGTGCGCAGCTTGGGGCATCGCGATGCGATTGTTCGTGACTCTGTCACGTGCACACTTTCTTGTATGATCGAGCCCGCCCTAGACCCCGACTAAGTGATCGGGCTGGAGTAAGTATATGTAAGAGTTAGGATTCAATCGATAACATGGTTGAGGCGACTTGTCTATGAGTATGGGATTTCACCACCCATAATCATTTAGACTTGTGAGCGGGCGATGAGGACCCATCTTAGTTGATCATCCGTCCTGGATGGGATGCCCCTCATGTTTGATGCTTTCCGAGAGTGTTCTGTGCTTGGCCTTGTCTGCTTAGACAAGTGGGTACGGCTCTCGGCTCTCCATGTGATTGTATCGTGACTGGAATTACATACGCCTATTCCGGGTCCCGACAGACTTGGTATCAGAGCAGGACTATCTGTAGGATTATCAAACCCTTAGTCGAAGTCGAGTCTAGCATTCTATAGTTATCTAGTTACTCTGGGTATAAGGGAACAACGTAAGGATTCTTTTTTTCTCCTTACCCTCATCGATCTGGTCTTGAGTCACCCTTACCTTTTCTACGGGATGATAGGACTAGGCTCATCTATGTCTTACTAGAACATCTCGCTGAGTGCTTCCTTGTAGCCGTAGGACAGTTGTGGTCGTCCAGACTCATCGTTCTGTTGAGTTCCTTGAAGAAGTTCTGTCCAATTTCTTCGAGGTTGTTTCATTTTTCATCCCGGTGTAGCCGTTATGCTGCCGGATTTATTCCAAGTTTCTGTGAGTCTTTGCCTTCGCATTATAATCTTTTCCGTCTTCTTCATGTCCTTCTTGTCCTTGAATCCATCATTCAACCTGTTCTGATTGTTGATTTTTATCACACAGGATGTCAAGTGGAACTCGTAGTGCTGTTCGTCGGAATCGAGACCGTGTTCGGAATAGAAATGATGATGAACCTCTACCACCGTCTTCTGCGGCGGAAATCATGATGGAAGCTGAGAAGAATCAACGCGATCAAACACGCCTTCTGGAGCTCATCGAGCAGAATACCTCACGTCATTGCAATGTGGTTGTGAGCATTCAGGACTTCATCCTCCTCAAGCCACCGGTATTCCGATGTTCTTCGGAGCCCCTTGAAGCTGATGATTGGCTCTGTTCCATCGAGCGTAAGCTTGATACTGCACATGTTGCTCCCGATGATCGAGTTATATTCGCGGCATACTTTCTGGAAGGTGCTGCTGCTGAATGGTGGAGAACTATATTTCTATGCAGCCAGATGGTCACCTAGTGACTTGGCAGGAGTTCCGTGATGCCTTTCGAGGGTACCACCTTCTAGATGAATTAATGGAGCGCAAGAAGGAAGAGTTCTGCAATTTGACTCAAGGAGAGATGTCCATTCATGAGTATGTGAGAGAGTTCAACCGTCTTGCTCGTTATGCCCAAGATGAGATCACCATCGATGCTAGAAAGAAGGCAAGGTTCCGCAAGGGACTTAGCCCCATCCTTCGTCATGATCTCAACCTCATCGAATTTGCCACCTTTGAGGATTTAGTCAACAGATCCTTCAGAAATGAGCATGGCAATGAAGTGTTCGAAGAGTCCCGCAAGCATGCTCTTGAGCTTGCCCCTTCTTCTAGTTTAGCCCCTCAGAAACGCCGAATTTGGATTCCAACCAGTGTCATACCTCAAAACCTTCTCTAGAGTCCACCACCAAATATATGCCATCCACCCCAACACATTGTTCCTCCCAGGAATGATTGTGTGCAATCAAGTAACCCCGCCCCCAGCAATTCAGGCAGAGTGTGTTTCACGTGTGGTCTGACAGGCCATTACTTCCGACAATGCCCTACAGTGTTGGTGGCACCACGTCGACCTAGTCACAAGCCTCCAAATAAATCCACCACCAAAACCATCCCAGCAAAGCTTTCAGCCACAAGTAGTGGTTGTGTGAACCAAATCTCAGTTGAGGAAACCACTGCTGCTTCTGACGTCATTCTTGGCGCACTCCCAGTCAATCATGTCCCCGCCTCCGTTCTTTTCGATCCAGGAGCTTCTCATTCATTCATGTCGGAGAGTTATGCACTTCGTCATGGATTTTCTTTTGAAGAATTTTTTTCTCCAATGATCATTCAAACTCCTGGTTCAAAGTGGCAAACTAATAGAGTAAGCCATGGTAATCAAATTGCAATTGAGGGTTTAGTATTCCTTGCTTCTCTTATAGCCCTCAAGTCTTCGGACATTGATGTCATCCTAGGAATGGATTGGTTAGTAAGGCAGCATGCTTTCCTTGATTGTAAAGCCAAATCAGTCAAACTCACCCATCCTTCAGGCCAGATCATTGACTACACATCACCCAGCTCTAGAATCCAGATGCATACTTTGAATGTGCTTCCCCTTCCAGACCTTGAAGATGTTCCGGTGGTTCGTGACTTCCCGGATGTCTTTCCTGAAGAGCTGCCGGGAATGCCACCCGACAGATGTGTAGAATTCATAGTGGATCTTATACCAGGCACAGCCCCAATTTCCAGACGCCCATATAGAATGGCCCCACATGAGTTAGCTGAGCTAAAAACCCAACTTGATGCTTCGTTGGCAAAAGACTTCATCCGCCCTAGCTCATCGCCATGGGGTTGCCCCATTCTGTTCGTAACGAAGAAAGATGGAACAGAAAGGATGTGCGTAGACTATCGTCCGCTAAATCTAGCGACGGTAAAGAACAAGTACCCACTGCCCAGGATCAATGATATTTATGATCAACTTGCAGGATCCTCTGTCTTCTCCAAGATGGATTTGAGATTAGGTTATCATCAAATCAAAATCCGAAACGAGGACATTCCCAAAACGGCTTTTACTACTCGTTATGGTCTTTACGAGTACACCGTCATGTCCTTTGGTTTAACCAATGCCCCCGCCACATTCTCGCGCTTGATGAATTCGATCTTCATGGAGTACTTAGATAAATTTGTTGTGGTTTATCTTGATGACATTCTCATCTACTCGAAGAACGAAGAAGAGCACGCAGAACATCTTAGGTTGGTATTGATGAAACTTAGAGAGCATCGCCTTTATGCCAAGTTCTCCAAGTGTGAATCTTGGCTACCAGAAGTGACCTACTTAGGCCACGTGATTTCTACGAAAGGTGTTGCAGTCAATCCCGAGAGAGTTCAGGCCGTCTTTGACTGCACTCCACCTGAATCGGTTTAGCAAGTTAGGAGTTTTCTCGGCCTAGCAAGCTATTGCCGTCGCTTCGTAGAGAACTTCTCCAAATTTGCAAAGCCTCTTACTGAACTCCTCAAGAAAGATAAGAAATTCCAATGGACCCCCAAGTGCGAGGATAGCTTTCAAGAGCTAAAAAGAAGATTGACTTCTGCACCCGTACTTGCACCTCCAGACACCAAAAGGGATTTCGAGATCTATTGTGATGCTTCACGGCAAGGGTTAGGATGCATACTTATGCAAGATAGACATGTGGTAGCTTATGCTTCACGCCAATTGCGGCCACATGAAGAGAACTATCCTACCCATGATCTTGAACTCGCTGCCGTAGTTCATGCCCTGAAGACTTGGCGACATTACCTCCTTGGTAATCGTTGTGAGATCTATTCTGATCACCAAAGCCTCAAATACATATTCACCCAGCCAGATCTTAATCTCAGACAAAGACGCTGGATAGAGTTGATAAAAGATTATGACTTAGGAATTTCTTACACCCCAGGCAAGGCCAATGTCATTGCTGATGCACTAAGTCGTAAGTCGTATTGTAACAACCTCATGTTACAACAGTATCAACCACTTCTTCACGAGGAATTTTGCAAACTCAATCTTGAGATAGTTCCTCATGGATTTCTTTCTACCTTGGTGGCGAAACCAACCCTTGAGGATCAAATCATAGCCGCCCAGAAACAAGATAGTAGTATTCAAGAGATCAAGCAGAACATTGCTAGCGGAGTTGCTAAATGTTTCTCTGCAAATGATCAAGGAACGATATTCTTTGAAAATCGTTTAGTAGTTCCTAAAAATGAAGACCTAAAGCAGCTGATCCTTAAGGAAGCTCATGACACTCCCCTCTCAATTCATCCCGGTAGCACCAAAATGTACCGAGATCTACGCCAGAGATTTTGGTGGAACCGGATGAAGAGAGACATTGCACAATTTGTTGCAGAATGTGATGTTTGTTGTCGCATTAAGGCAGAACACCAAAGACCTGCTGGCACTCTTCAACCATTGTCTATTCCCGAGTGGAAATGGGACAAGGTCAGTATGGACTTCATTACCGGCTTTCCAAAACCCAAAAAGGAAATGATGCCATCTTCGTTGTCATTGATCGACTTTCAAAATTCGCTCACTTCCTTCCAGTTCGCGAGTCTATAACTGCTAGTCAGTTGGCGGACTTGTACGTCTCTAGAATTGTGTCTCTTCACGGTGTTCCTTTGGTGATCAATTCTGATCGTGGTAGCCTTTTCACCTCTAGATTTTGGGAAAGTTTTCAAAATGCTATGGGAACTCATCTATCATTTAGTACAGCTTTCCACCCTCAATCTAGCGGTCAAGTTGAAAGGGTTAATCAAATCATGGAAGACATGCTCAGAGCTTGTGTTATCTCTTTCGGAAAGAATTGGGAGAAATCTCTTCCATTCGCCGAATTTGCTTATAACAATAGCTAGGGCTTGTTTGACCCTTTGCATCATGTAAAAATTCAATTGAAATCCAAAAATGGGGAAAAGAAAAGCCCTGAGAAATTAATTCAAATGGCCAGATTGTAACACCCCGGGTGTCACGCTACAGTAACCCAACAGTAATCACTGTTGTTGGAACAGTAATCTTTTTGCTACAGTCAAATCACTGTTGCTAATTTTACTTTGATCACCTTTGCATTGATCCTTTCAATAATCATGTTGGGTGATATTCAAAAACAACGTGATCATGGACCTTGTTCGTCATGAATCAATAAAAAGTCCAACCCTTTTCATTTGAATTCAAATCAAATCTTGAAATGTCTTGGCTGCAATATTAAAACCTAGGTGACAATTAAAGTTTGTCCAAAAATTGCCCAACCACTTTTATAAATTCACTAATAATCTCTGGACCATGTTGGTATTGTTGTTGTTATTTATTGTGCTATAAAATAATGCAAACAAATAAAACAGTAGATTAAACAGTCCTAATTAAATAATAATTATTTAAATAAAAAGATGAATGATTTTATTAACAGTTCAAACATTAAGTAGCCATTGTATATTACCTAACAATAATATTGGAGCAAGTCTTACATTTAACAAAACTTATTTGATGCCAAAACAAAATAGAAACATAGATGAAAAGGAAACAAAAATAGAAAATGCAAAATCCCTATACTACGCCCAGGGCAAAGCCCAGCTAACGGCCTAGCCAGCCCACCTTGGCCCCCTGGTGCCCTAGACAGCACGCCCGAGCCGATCCTCTCTCACGCACGATCTCTCTCCTTCCCGTTCCCCTCCCTCGCCCGACCCCCTCCCCTCGTCTCGATCTGGTTCAGGGAACCGCCCCCCCCCCCTCCCTCCGACCGCCGCCGGCCAGCCCCATCTCCGGCAACCCTGACCGCCGTGCAGCCCCACCCGGGACTCTCCCCTCAAGCCGCGCCCCCCCTCCATCCTCCCGACGCCCCGCCCTCCACCTCTGCGCCCGCCCTGGCGAAACCCGGCCGCCCCATGGTGCTCCTCCATCACAGCTCGCCGCGCCGTTGCTCCGGCTCCACCTCCGCCGCCTCGCCCTCCTCAACCTCCTCGCGCCGGCCTGCTTACCCCTGTGAGCACCCCTTCTCTCCCCGACGTCGTCCATCGCTGTCGTGGTTGCCGCCCCTGCCCTCCTTGGACACGTCCTCGCTGAGCCCACCCACTGCCCCTCTGGCCGACGGCCTCGCCGTGCCCCGTGCGTCGCCTGACCGCGCTCGACCATGGCCTGCTGCCGCTAGCCACTGGCCATGGCCATGGATGTGTGCGTGATGTGTGGGTGTGTGTACGTGCTAGTGTGGCCGCCATCTGAGGCGCTATGCAGCTTGCGGCGCTGCGCCCCAGCCTGCCGCCGCTCGTCCGCTACGGCAGCTGCCGCCACTCGCCCGATTTGGCAGCCGCCGCCGTGTACCGCTGCTGCTACTGCATACCTGTTATTACTGCAGGTGCTGCTGCGCTACTGAACTCTACTGAACCTGAAGAAAACCCGTTAAGTGTAAAAATGTTGCTGCTAGATGCTAACATTGGACAGCAATACGTAATAGAAAACGAAATGTGGTATAGTTAAGAATTATATGAGCTTGTAGTGAACATAACTGACTTCGTTTTGTTCCATTGAACCGTCTCTAGATAAGGCACGGATTAAATTCAATAAAAATTGCAAAACACGGATTTATATTAAACAACAAATAGGAGTTGCCCCGATGGCCACTTTAGCGCAGTGGTTAAACATGATACAGACATTCGTCATGCCATCTGAGGGCATGGCATGATTATATACATGTTGTAGCGCAAAACACATATTGGATGCATCTCCGCAGCTCATATCAATAGCCGTCATGGGGCAAACTTTGCACATTCTAACAATCTCCGGAATTAACGTCAGGCAGCACCTCTTTGGCAACGTTTTACGTAAGCAGATGAACCCTAACTTAAATACTATCCGTATGGGATTCGAGATCGCGGACAGCACAGATTCATCGGAGGTGTGGAACCCCAAACCATAGCCCCCCGAAGGCGGCCGATGGATAATTAACACCGGAATTCCTAGACTTAGTAGAATTTCAGAAGAATCCCAAAATAGGGAAATGACCTATGGACCCCAGATTGACCCTGTTGACCAGTCAACCTTGACTAGTCAACTGTTGGCTGCGCCTCAACGGCCCCACATGTCATTGATTGTGGCTGGCTCAGTCTGGATATAAAAGTATTTACCGTTATTAATTTGGATTTAAATATTCTTGAAAATCTTTTAAAACTTTAGAAAATCATATAAAATAAACCGTAGGTCATATCAAAATATTTTATACATCAAAGTTGCTCAGAAAGATATCGCGAACCCAGATACGCTACCCATACCCCCACCGCACCTCTCTGGCATACCAAACGAGGAACATTTCCCCTCCGGTTCATCTGTTTGTCAGACGCCCGGTGCCGGTAAAACTATCCGGATGAATTTATTCTGAACACGAAAGTTGTTCAGAATGGATCAACTAACACGGTAATACCCCTCATACGTTTGTCGGATGTCCACGACACCTCCGGCTGGAACCCTTCCCCCTCCAGACACCCTGTCCGGTAATCACCCGGAGCTGGTAGTTCATCCCCAGATAAATGCCCGCTCCGATCAAATCACCTAACTCTGCATTAGAATATCGTGTACTACATATTTCCGTGTATTGTATTTGTATTGTTATTATTTCCGTGTATTTATTGTTTCTTCCCCCCTTAATCTCCGGTACACCCCGGTGTTGTCGTCGACTACACCGCTGCTGAGTACGACTACATCGTCGACGAACGTACCCCTACTACCGAGCTTACAGGCAAGCAGAGCCATTTCCTTCCCCAGATATCACCTACCTTTCCGTACTTTTCTTGCACTAGGCATGGTTACTGCTGCTACGTTGCTTACCTATTCAATTGCATAGCCTATCATTGTCACCCCTTGATGTACCCTTCCTTTATCCTATGTTGCCTTATAAATATATATATTATTCAGCAGTAAACCCTGCACATTGTTAGCTAGGTTTAGAATAGCGGGACGTGATCACTCTGGTGAGTGAACGCGGATTACAAAATATTATAACTGCAACAGCTACGGATCAATGCAGATACCCTAGGGAACCTACAACGGCGAGACTCTGCCGAGTCGCTTCGAGTTTGACTTACGAGTGGATGGACTCGTATTTCACTCTCGTCGGCTCAGTAGCGTAGCATCACTGGGATGATACGAGGGTATTCCTCTTTAGTTCATTCCGCTGGTGTCTCGGCACCACCGGGGTGATACGAGAATATTTCTCTTTAGTTCATTCCGCTGATGTCTTTGTCGAACCTCTTCAAGTGTACCATCGAGGGTGATTCCTCCTAGTTCCACTTGATGATAGGCACTCGAGTCAAATGGTGTCCTTACAGGTAAGGAGTCCGGTGACCCAACAGTGCCCGCGCAGGGTATCTTAGCGGAACGACAGGTCAGGTGTATTCCACCGGTGTAAGGCGGGCCTGGTACTGTTTGTGGCCGAAGGATTTCCTGTTGTACGAAAGTCGAGCTCTTCGGAGCAAAACGCGAGACAAGGTAAGGAGACGGTTCACCTTGTTGGTAACCGCACGAGTTGGTCGGACGTCAGGGCGGGCACCGACGTTACTGGTGGTCCTGACTGCTGTCGTTGTTCGCGACTCATTCAATAAGGGGCAACGATAACGGTTTTCTTGACAGAAAATTAATAAAATGCTTAACGGGTTTGGCGGATGACTTGAGTAGCCTTTTGGCTTGTCCGCACTACCTATACGTGGGATTACGCGTTTGGGCGCCTCCGCAATGTAGCCTCGTTCGAAAGCTCTGAAAGACGTCCAGTTCAGCATTGCGGCAGGGACGGATCGCGCTGCGGCGTTGGAATTCACCCTCCTCGCAACGACCCGGAGAGCGAGGGGTGATAGGCCCATGACCCCCTTGCACTTAGGGCTGTAGGCCGGCGGGGAACTCTCTGATGAGTCGTAGGATGGACTGCGTTGTGTCGGATAGCCTCGGTGGGGTGCTCCCTAACCAGGTGTACGCCACCCTGGAGATCCGAGCGTGTAGTGTCACACTAGTGCACCCCTGCAGGGAAGATTACTCTATCGATAGCTGTGTCCACGGTAACAGGACGCTTTATGCTGAAGCCAGATCCTACCACTATCAACTACTACTATTAAACTGTTGGTTCCGGGTTTTCTCCCTCGTGGGGATGTAGAGGGAGGGAACTCGGAGGCATTGTTAATTATGATTACAACTTATTATTATACAATGCTGCAGAAACTTCTGCTGCATTGTTACTTTCATTACTGTTATATTAAACTATTGGCTGATTCTTACCTCATACTGCAAGACTCGTCGGAAGATGCTAGTCTTCGATAGGCCTAGCTTCTTATCCTTATTCCGATTTCTACCTTGCAGTCCACTATATACAGCCTCCCCTTTCCATTTGATACAAATGCATAAATGCTTAGTAGCGGACGTAAGACTCGCGGGTATGCTAGATACTCACCTGCTTTATTTCCCCCTTTTTTTTGTTTTGCCTGATTGGCCGCTGCAGTCGACGTTGGAGTCGAGGAGCAGGAGATCCCTGATGCCGAGCACCGCAACGTGAAGATCCCCGATGCCTTCTACGACTCGAGTTCCCCTTTGACCAGGAGTAGTTTGGAGGTTCCCAGGCAGGAGGCCTCGCCGATCGAGTGTTGATTTTTTTGCTAGCCTTCTTAAGGCAACCTTGTACCCTTGTGTCTGTACTCAGATACTATTGCTTCCGCTGACTTTGTGCTCTCGAGCTGTTATATTCGAGCCCTCGTGGCCCCTGGCTTGTATTAAACAGCTTGTATTATTTTTATTTGTAGAGTTGTGTTGTGATATTTCACCGTGAGTCCCTGATCTCGATCGTGTACCTTGCGTGTATGATTACTGTACACGGTCTGATTTTGGGGGCGTCACAAGTTGGTATCAGAGCCGACTGCCTGTAGGACACCCCCTTCTAACTCCTTGGTCGAAGTCGAGTCTAGTCTTTGCAAAACTACTTTACTAACAGTGTCGTGTGGCTTATCGGCTCACGTCGCAAAATGGGTGGTATTAGGATCTTTTTCTCCGTACCTTTACTCTGGGATTCTACTCTCTTATCCTTTCGGGAAATTTTGCTAACTCTGACATTAGGATCTCGTGGTCGCATCTACCCGGAGACCCCTTTAACCAAGATGATCGCTTGCTTCATCAGAAGATTCCGAAGATTGCTCTCCGATAAGTTCCCGAGAACCTACGTGTTCATCGCCTTTGCAATCCCCTGCCACCGACAAGTATGTGTGGGTAATTACATCCACCTCCCGATCTGGAAATCACATTTCCTTGTACTTAAGCATCGAATGATTCCGATGCTTCTATCACCCGATGCCTTTGCATTCTTTCTCCTTCTGGTTGAGTGCCGATACTCACATCAGATTCTTTGCGAACCACCCGACCCTTGGTGGATTATTATCCGACTAATCTTTCAATGCTTCTCCCATGTGTCAATTGGATTCATCGTGTGGAATACCATCCCTGCCCCTCGATGATTTGTGTTATCATCGACAACCTCCTTTGACTCTCTGCCAATACAACTTGGTCGAGTATATCGTGTTCTGCTTTCCTTTGGGAAAGATATACACCTGATACATGTGTATCATCACATCTTCCTTTCGATTGGTCTGTTTAACCTTTCCTATAAGGTTTCTTAACTGAGCAGTGATAATCCCCTGCTTATGTAAACACTTTGATGTACTACTCTGTGGTACAACCTGTTACTATCGTGGATAACCTTTTTGGTTACCGACGATGGACGAGAGCTTTGCCAAGTGGTTCTCTTTGTCCACTGTCCTTGTTACCGACGTTGTTGCCGAGATAACTGACGAAATGTACTCCGACAAAGCTTGCATCGCGATCGCATGGAATGTCGCCACCCTTCTTATTCAGTGTGGCCCCATAACCCACAGTTCCACAGGATCGAAACCTGACTCATGTCGTCTACCTTGTGATATTCCATCTGATATCAGACTCAATGCTTATGCCTGATGCTCTAGACCTCTTTTCATCATCCGTTATCGGCATCGAATGCATGCATATCCGCCTGAGACTTCTCATGCGTTCTTTTATTATCTCGATGTACTACGCATACCTCGGTAATCCTTCATGACCCTCGGATGCATCCCCGTTGGCCTAATGGCTCCTAACATCACCCTCGGAGTTGAAGGAGTTGGGTTCCTTGCTACCCCCACCCACATAGTCTCAAGTCGGCCACCATCAACCTTGTTTTGGTGATGGTTTGGTTGAAAACCACACGGCTGCAATCTATTGACACACTAGAGTTGTTCAACTTTTCACCCTTCGGTGAGATGGTGAACTCTACCATGAGCTCTAAAAACACAGTCGAGTTCATTAAGGTTCGGTGGTCAAATCATGTTGAGTATGAAGCCACTCCTGAACGTGAAGTTCGCCTTCGCGAAAAATACGGAATTTTTTTTTCTACCACTCAAATTCTCGGGACGAGAATTCTTGTAGTGCGGGAGATTTGTAACACCCCGGGTGTCAAGCTACAGTAACCCAACAGTAATCACTGTTGTTGGAACAGTAATCTTTTTGCTACAGTCAAATCACTGTTGCTAATTTCACTTTGATCACCTTTGCAATTATCCTTTCAATAATCATGTTGGGTGATATTCAAAAACAATGTGATCATGGACCTTGTTCATCATGAATCAATAAAAAGTCCAACCCTTTTCATTTGAATTCAAATCCAATCTTGAAATGTCTTGGCTGCAATATTAAAACCTAGGTGACAATTAAAGTTTGTCCAAAAATTGCCCAACCACTTTTATAAATTCACTAATAATCTCTGGACCATGTTGGTATTGTTGTTGTTATTTATTGTGCTATAAAATAATGCAAACAAATAAAACAGTAGATTAAACAGTCCTAATTAAATAATAATTATTTAAATAAAATGATGAATGATTTTATTTACATTTCAAACTTTAAGTAGCCACTGTATATTACCTAACAATAATTTTGGAGCAAGTCTTACATTTAACAAAACTTATTTGATGCCAAAACAAAATAGAAACATAGATGAAAAGGAAACAAAAATAGAAAATGCAAAATCCCTATACTACGCCCAGGGCAAAGCCCAGCTAACGGCCTAGCCAGCCCACCTTGGCCCCCTGGTGCCCTAGACAGCACGCCCGAGCCGATCCTCTCTCACGCACGATCTCTCTCCTTCCCGTTGACCTCCCTCGCCCGACCCCCTCCCCTCGTCTCGATCTGGTTCAGGGAACCGCCCCCCTCCCTCCGGCCGCCGCCAGCCAGCCCCATCTCCGGCAACCCTGACCGCCGTGCAGCCCCACCCGGGATTCTCCCCTCAAGCCGCGCCCCCCCTCCATCCTCCCGAGGCCCCGCCCTCCACCTCTGCGCCCGCCCTGGAGAAACCCGGCCGCCTCATGGTGCTCCTCCATCACAGCTCGCCGCGCCGTGGCTCCGGCTCCACCTCCGCCGCCTCGCCCTCCTCAACCTCCTCGCGCCGGCCTGCTTACCCCTGTGAGCACCCCTTCTCTCCACGACGTCGTCCATCGCTGTCGTGGTTGCCGCCCCTGCCCTCCTTGGACACGTCCTCGCCGAGCCCACCCACTGCCCCTCTGGCCGACGGCCTCGCCATGCCCCGTGCGTCGCCTGACCGCGCTCGGCCATGGCCTGCTACCGCTAGCCAGTGACCATGGCCATGGATGTGTGTGTGATGTGTGGGTGTGTGTACGTGCTAGTGTGGCCGCCCTCTGAGGCGCTATGCAGCTTGCGGCGCTGCGCCCCAGCCTGCCGTCGCTCGTCCGCTACGGTAGCTGCCGCCACTCGCCCGATTTGGCAGCCGCCACCATGTACCGCTGCTGCTACTGCATACCTGTTATTTCTGCAGGTGCTGCTGCGCTACTGAACTCTACTGAACCTGAAGAAAACCCGTTAAGTGTAAAAATGTTGGTGCTAGATGCTAACTTTGGACAGCAATACGTAATAGAAAACGAAATGTGGTATAGTTAAGAATTATATGAGCTTGTAGTGAACATAACCGACTTCGTTTTGTTCCATTGAAACGTCTCTAGATAAGGCACGGATTAAATTCAATAAAAATTGCAAAACACGGATTTCTATTACACAACAAATAGGAGTTGCCCCGATGGCCACTTTAACGCAGTGGTTAAACATGATACAGACATTCGTCATGCCATCTGATTGCATGGCATGATTATATACATGTTGTAGCGCAAAACACATATTGGATGCATCTCCGCAGCTCAGATCAATAGCCGTCATGGGGCAAACTTTGCACATTCTAACAATCTCCGGAATTAACGTCGGGCAGCACTTCTTCGGCAACGTTTTACGTAAGCAGATGAACCCTAACTTAAATACCATCCGTACCGGATTCGAGATCGCGGATAGCTGATGAATGTTGATGTACGGCACAGATTCATCGGAGGTGTGGAACCCCAAACAGTAGCCCCCCGAAGGCGGCCGATGGATAATTAACAACGGAATTCCTAGACTTAGTAGAATTTCAGAAGAATCCCAAAATAGGGCAATGACCTGTGCACCCCACATTGACCCTGTTGACCGGTCAACCTTGACTAGTCAACTGTTGGCTGCGCCTCAACGGCCCCGCATGTCATTGACTGTGGCTGGCTCAGTCTGGATATAAAAGTATTTACCGTTATTAATTTGGATTAAAATATTCTTGAAAATCTTTTAAAACTTTAGAAAATCATATAAAATAAACCGTAGGTCAGATCAAAATATTTTATACATCAAAGTTGCTCAGAAAGATATCGCGAACCCAGATACGCTACCCATACCCCCACCGCACCTCTCTGGCATACCAAACGAGGAACATTTCCGCTCCGGTTCATCTGTTTGTCAGACGCCCGGTGCCGGTAAAACCTCCGGCTGGAACCCTTCCCCCTCCGGACACCCTATCCGGTAATCACCCGGAGCCAGTAGTTCATCCCCAGATAAATTCCCGCTCCGAGCAAATCACCTAACTCTGCATTAGAACATCGTGTACTACATATTTCCGTGTATTGTATTTGTATTGTTATTATTTCCGTGTATTTATTGTTTCTTCCCCCCTTAATCTCCGGTAGACCCCGTTGTTGCCGTCGACTACACCGCTGCTGAGTACGACTACATCGTCGACGAACGTACCCCTACTACAGAGCTTACAGGCAAGCAGAGCCATTTCCTTCCCCAGATATCACCTACCTTTCCGTACTTTTCTTGCACTAGGCATGGTTACTGCTGCTACGTTGGTTACCTATTCAATTTCATAGCCTGTCATTGTCACCCCTTGATGTACCCTTCCTTTATCCTATGTTGCCTTATAAATATATATATTATTCAGCAGTAAACCCTGCGCATTGTTAGCTAGGTTTAGAATAGCGGGCCGTGATCACTCTGGTGAGTGAACTCGGATTACAAAATATTATAACTGCAACAGGTACGGATCAATGCAGATGCCCTAGGGAACCTACAACGGCGAGACTCTGCCGAGTCGCTTCGAGTTTGACTTACGAGTGGATGGACTCGTCTTTCACTCTCGTCGGCTCAGTAGCGTAGCATCACTGGGATGATACAAGGGTATTCCTCTTTAGTTCATTCCGCTGGTGTCTCGGCACCACCGGGGTGATACGAGAATATTCCTCTTTAGTTCATTCCGCTGATGTCTTTGTCGAACCTCTTCAATTGTACCATCGAGGGTGATTCCTCCTGGTTCCACTTGATGATAGGCACTCGAATCAACTGGTGTCCTTACAGGTAAGGAGTCGGGTGACCCAACGGTGCCCGCGCAGGGTATCTTAGCGGAACGACAGGTCAGGTGTATTCCACCGGTGTGCGGCGGGCCTGGTACTGTTCGTGGCCGAAGGATTTCCATTTGTATGAAAGTCGAGCTCTTCGGAGCAAACGCGAGACAAGGTAAGGAGACGGTTCACCTTGTTGGTAACCGCACGAGTTGGTGAGACGTCAGGGCGGGCACCGACGTTACTGGTGGTCCTGACTGCTGTCGTTGTCCGCAACTCATTCAATAAGGGGCAACGATAACAGTTGTCTCGACAGAAAATTAATTAAATTCTTAACGGGTTCGGCGGATGACTTGAGTAGCCTTTTGGCTTGTACGCACTACCTATACGTGGGATTACGCGTTTGGGTGCCTCCGCAATGTAGCCTCGTTCGAAAGCTCTGAAAGACGTCCAGTTCAGCATTGCGGCAGGGACGGATCGCGCTACGGCGTTGGAATTCACCCTCCTCGCAACGACCCGGAGAGCGAGGGGTGATAGGCCCATGACCCCCTTGCACTTAGGGCTGTAGACCGGCGGGGAACTCTCTGATGAGTCGTAGGATGGACTGCATTGTGTCGGATAGGCTCGGTGGGGTGCTCCCTAACCAGGTGTACGCCACCCTGGAGATCCGAGCGTGTAGTGTCACACTAGTGCACCCCTGCAGGGAAGATTAATCTATCGATAGCCGTGTCCACGGTAACAGGACGCTTTATGCTGAAGCCAGATCCTACCACTACAAACTACTACTATTAAACTGTTGGTTCCGGGTTTTCTCCCTCGTGGGGATGTCGAGGGAGGGAACTCGGAGGCATTGTTAATTATGATTACAACTTATTATTATACAATGCTGCAGCAACTTCTGCTGCATTGTTACTTTCATTACTGTTATATTAAACTATTGGCTGATTCTTACCTCATACTGCAAGACTCGTCGGAAGATGCTAGTCTTCGATAGGCCTAGCTTCTTATCCTTATTCCGATTTCTACCTTGCAGTCCACTATATACAGCCTCCCCTTTCCATTTGATACAAATGCATAAATGCTTAGTAGCGGACGTAAGACTCGCGGGTATGCTAGATACTCACCTGCTTTATTTCCCCCTTTTTTTGTTTTGCCTGATCGGCCGCTGCAGTCGACGTTGGAGTCCAGGAGCAGGAGATCCCCGATGCCGAGCACCGCAACGTGAAGATCCCCGATGCCTTCTACGACGTCGAGTTCCCCTTTGACCGGGAGTAGTTTGGAGGTTCCCAAGCAGGAGGCCTCGCCTTTTTGATCGAATGTTGATTTTTGTGCTGGCCTTCTGAAGGCAACCTTGTACCCTTGTGTCTGTACTCAGATACTATTGCTTCCGCTGACTTTGTGCTCTCGAGATGTTGTATTCGAGCCCTCGTGGCCCCTGGCTTGTATTAAACAGCTTGTATTATTTTTATTTGTAGAGTTGTGTTGTGATATTTCACCGTGAGTCCCTGATCTCGATCGTGTACCTTGCGTGTATGATTATTGTGCACGGTCTGATTTTGGGGGCGTCACACAGATAAAAATATTTTTCCAAAAATCTTTTGAATAATTGGAAAATTCCTATAAATGATGGTGATCATTTTAAAAGTGGTTTGGGTTCATTCCCATGCCCATGGAATATTGAAAAATTCAAAAGGTGCCCTGGAAATTAAATTTGACCCTATTTGAATTGAAATTCAAATTAGATTGAATTTAAAAAATGTCCAAATTCTATATGTGGCTAGCTAGTGGTCACCTAGTATTTATAAAATTAGTTGGGCATTTTTATAAAATGTTTTGGTATTTTTACCAGAGCAAAACAGAATACAGAAAATAGAAAAAAGAAAAGAAAAAAACAAAGGCTTAACTTTCGCCCAGGGCGACGGCCCACATCCTCTGGCCGGCCCAGCCCACCCGGCCGCGTTGTCTTCTTCCTCCCCTCGCATCCAAGCAGCTCGGTGGCGAGCCGAGCGCCGTGGACGCCACCGGGGCTCGCCTAGACCAGCCCGAGGCGTCTCCTTGCGCCACGCAACGCCCAGAGACCCCCCCGCACCTTCTCCCTCCTCGAGCTCGCCCTCTTTCCTCCTCCCCATCGAGATCCCGCGGCCACCAGAGCGCTCAACCTCGCCGCGCCGCCGCACAGACATGGCCAACGACCCCCTCCCGGCGAGCCGTCGTGTCCAGTGAAATCCCCACCGTCGTCTTCTTCAAGCCGTGCCTCCAATTCGAGCCCATCTTCCCCAACGACGAGGCCATTCTCAATATCTCGCCGCCCGCCACCGCGAGACCTCGACGAAGAATTCGCCGCCGCCTGTACCTCCAAGCCTCCGTCGTCTGCACTATATTTCTCCCCGGTTCACGGTGAGCAAAAACCCCCTATCCACGCCTCCAATCCCTACCCCATTCAAGATCCGCCATGGGAGTCGTGGCTCCTCGCCGCCGGTGTGCTCGCCGTCGAGCACACGAGCCACCCGCGTCGTCTTGTCCACGTCCAGTGGACGTGCGACGTCCCCAGGAAACCAACGCCTCTCTCCGTTCTCTGTTTTGCACTCGCTAGCAACCTCCTCGTCGAATCAGTGCCACGGCAGCTGCGCCTTGTCGACGCCGGCGAGGCTCCGGCCACCCCCGAGCCTCCCTGTGGGCACTGGGTGATGCGGGTGACCTCGGGCGTCCCTCTGGTGGCCTCGGCGAGCTCTCCCGTGGCCGGATGCACCACTCCGGCGAGGCGCCGCCGCGTCAAGTGACGCCGGCGTTGAGCCGCCGGCAGCCCAGGCCATTAGGGCCTTAATCACCTTGCTAATCCCCCCTGGAGTCTATGACAGTGGGCCCCAGCCCCCTCTAATTTAAGCACAATTTAAATTAAACCCCGGGTTTAACCCCAGAGCCACTGACAGCATGGCCCCACTGGTCAGCCCCCCTGCTAACGCCATGCTGACGCAGTGCTGACGCAGTAAATAGAAAAGAATTTAAAAGAAATTACAAAAATTCTAGAAAATACCCAAAACTACAATAATTCATAGAAAATTCATATGAACTACAAATTGGACAAATAATATATGAAA
The DNA here is from genome assembly GCA_950022295.1 of Bromus sterilis. Classification (NCBI taxonomy): domain Eukaryota; kingdom Viridiplantae; phylum Streptophyta; class Magnoliopsida; order Poales; family Poaceae; genus Bromus; species Bromus sterilis. Next base: position 146,314,206 of record OX465596.1, on the reverse strand, counting down.
AATTATCAAAAAAATGCAAGGATTAAGAATATGCAATTTTTTTTAATGTTTGACCATTTTAAAATGGGTGAACAGAAGCAAATGTGTATATGACTTAATTTGAATTTGAATTTGGAGTTTGAATTTGCATTTCAAATGCAATATACTTCAATTAAATTGAATATGCTACAAACCTGTACCATTCACATCATGGACAACCTTATCATTTTTACTTATCATCAGCAAGGCAAGCAAAACCCCATTGATCATGTCTATAAAATCCCAATTTCCCTCTCAGTCTCGCTTATGCATGTTTAGGAGATCACCGAGACACGTTCTTTCGCATAGTTGAACCCATTCCGATGCATGACCTATCATTTTGTCACCGTATTAAGCAAACCACAATCCTAGCAGATTTAGGAGTTGAATGATGAGCATGTGGCCCCTGCAACTGTTACTGCTTTTGCTGCTTAGTGATACAATGAGGATGTTATGTTTGTGAGTCGGGATGGAATGAACACAGTGGTGCTGATGTTAACGTGTTGCTGAATCCACCCTAAACAAAGGTGAACGATGAGAGGCTGTGTAGGAGTACACAGTGAGTTGTCTCGTTGAACACTGCCCTAGGCCCCGAGTTCCTGTTTTGTGATCCAAGACAAAGAGTATGACCACATGTAGGGTTTTATGGGAGCCCCGTTTGGCCTCTTTACGTACCCGATCCGGTCCAGGAGTCACACTAGATTCGGGCTTTCCATTTGATTTATGTATAGATATGTGGGTGGACCTGTGAGGCAGTGAAACCATCTGTCAAAGGTGGCGTCTCGGTCCCTTACATTATCTGAGTCTGTTTCGTGGAACCGGCCGGACTCTCGAGCGGTGACAAACTCAGGTAGTCGATTCCTGGATTAGAGAAGGTGATGTGAGGGTAGTGCCTTGGTTTCATCCACGTCCGACACCCGCTTGAAGGGTGAAAAGAACGAGACGATAAGTGATGACACGCGTGTGAAGATGTACACCCCTGCAGGGTTAATGAACTATTCGAATAGCCATGTCCGCGGTTATGGACTACTTGGAAACCTCTACTTGATCATAGACAACTTGAATGGATACTTATAAAACTCGCAAGATAAGCGTGAGTGCTATGGCGTGCTTCCTCGTGGGTATGTCGAGGAAGTAACCATAGTGGTGTATTGGTTGGAGAATTGTAGTGGACTCGTGTACGCTTCTTACCTCAAGTCTGGTAATCGTAGTTCAGGACTAGCCAAGTCAAAGCTGGCACTTCTACATGTTGAACCCCACCTCCTTTACCTTGATACTTGAGCATGAGTAGTATAGATCTGATGTAATTATTGATGAGTACGACTTTGTACTCACGTTTTCTTATTCTATGTTTTAGATGAGAATCCGGACCCTGATGGAGTCACCTTCGTGAAGCTCGACGTTGCCTAAGTTAGCATAGTCCCAAACAGCAGTCTGGTCCCTCGTGGAAGGGCATGTTTGTTGTACAAGGCTTCTCTAAGCCATTTGTTAAACTTGTCTGTACTCAGACCTAATTTGCTTCCGTTGTATGATGTAATGTTGATCACAGACATGTGATCTTTGTATGCTATATGTGTATATCAATAAAGAGTACTTTGTAGAGTTATGTGATGATACCTGCTGTTCATACTAGGCATGTGTGCTGCATGTATGTTTATAACATGCATGTGTTAGTATGGGTTTTCGAGACCTTAGTTGTGATCTGGCTGGCGGTCTTTTATACACCAAGTGGCCCTTAGATGTGCGCAGCTTGGGGCATCGCGATGCGATTGTTCGTGACTCCGTCATGTGCACACTTTATTGTATGATAGAGCCCGCCCTAGACCCCGACTAAGTGATCGGGCTGGAGTAAGTATATGGAAGAGTTAGGATTCAATCGATAACATGGTTGAGGCGACTTGTCTATGAGTATGGGATTTCACCACCCATAATCATTTAGACTTGTGAGCGGGCGATGAGGACCCATCTCAGTTGATCATCCGGCCTGGATGGGATGCCCCTCACGTTTGATGCTTTCCGAGAGTGTTCTGTGCTTGGCCTTGTCTGCTTAGACAAGTGGGTATGGCTCTCGGCTCTCCATGTGATTGTATCGTGACTGGAATTACATACGCCTATTCCGGGTCCCTACAAAGAAGTAACAATTGCAGGGGCCACATGATATCTTTCAACTCCTACATTTGCTAGGATTGTGGTTTCCTTACTACTGTGACAAATGATAGGTCATGCAAAGGAATGGGTTCATCTATGCGCTAGAAACGTAGCAGGGTAATCATCCTATACAATGCATAAGCGAGACATGAGAGGGAAGTGGGATTTTATCGACATGATCAATGGGGGTTTGCTTGCCTTCCTGACGAGGTTCGGGTTCAGGGTCTTCAACGAAGGGGGTTGCCTCCTGTTCCGGTTCATCTTCTACTCGACAAACAACAAACAAGGTAGCAAAGTAACTACAATGCACAAGCACATGGTTGAAGGTTGAAACTTGATGTATATGCTTCTGATGTATGAGGCAATCCCATTTAAATGGAGTATATTGCAAAAGAATTGCAAATTCAAACTCCAATTTGAATTCATTTTAGCCAAGTTACAATTGCTATTGTTTGATCAATGTAATTCATTTTGAAATTTGTATAATATGCCTCTGACGTTCAAAATAAATGTGGTATGTTGCTATGGTTCAAGTTGCAAAAGCATTTGAAAAGAATTTGATATAATTCCAATTAATCCAAATAGCAAATGATACTGGTTCCATTTTAAATTCAACTCAAACATAGTTGAAAGTTGTATATTTGGATATATTATTTTCTCCTGATCATTTTTCATATATTATATGTTAAATTTGGAGTTAATATGAATTTTCTATGAATTTCCAAAGTTTAATTCATTTTCTGGAATTTCTCTTGTTTCTTTTTATTCTGGAAAAGTCTTTATTGCGTCATTGTTGCGTCAAGCTGACGTGCGGGGGGTCTGACCAATGGGTTCGGCCTGTCAGCCTCTGGGTTAATTAACCCGGTTAGTTTAAACTAACCAGGGGATTAGGGGGGGCAGGGCCCATTGGCAGTGACCCAGGGTCACTTAATCCAGGTGGGGTTAAGCCCCTAACAACTGGAGGCGGCGGCGCACACACGGGAGGCTATTCCGGGCACGGATTCGAGCGCTGCGACCTCCATCTTGAAGCGCTCCCTTGCGCGCGTCGATTGGTGCAGACCAGCGCCACTGGAAGGCATCGGAGGCACGTCGGCGACGAGCCCTAGCGGCGGCGGAGCCACGGCCTTGACGCAGTCGTCGCTGCAGAGCCCGTCCAGACGCAGGAGTAAGTGCGTCGTGCCCCTGGGAGGTCGAGGAACATGATGGACAACACGGGAGGAACAGAGGGGCAATGGAACCTCCTCGCCGTCGTCCATGGCGGCGGCGAGCTTCTGCTCGCATGGTGGAGCAGCATAGAGGACGAATGGGGCGGTTCTAGGATGGGGGAAATGGTGAGAAGCTCACCCTGAGCTCAACGGTGCAGAAGGCGGGGCGATTGGTGGCGCGGCGGTGACGAATTCGACGTCGATCTTCCTCGGTTCCGGCGACGGTGCGAGCACGATTGCGGCGTCTAGTTGGGCTCCAGCATCGCCATCTTCTGTAGGTCGATGTTGCGCTCGGGGAGGATCTCGGGGGACAGCTTGGTGGAAGCTCTAGTCGTCGGTGGCTGTGTGGGTGTGGCGGCGTGTTCTGACGAGCTCTCGGTGGCAACGAGAAAAATGACGGGGAGGGAGAGCCGAGGATGTAGAAGAGGGGAAATGACCACGGGGTGTTCTGCACGTCTCCGTGGCATGGAGACGTGTCCAGGGAAGGCCTGGACGCCTCGGGGCGTCAAGGTGCCGTCGGTGGCGTCGGCGCCTCGCCACCGAGCTTCTTGGGCGCGCGGGACGGAAGACGACACGCGCCCGGGCAGGTGGGCTGGGCCGGCTGGGCCTCGCATAGGGCGAGAGGTAAGCTTCTCTGCTTCTTTTTCTTATTTCTTTTTCTTACATTTGTTTTGCCCATTTAAATAAAATTGTTAGCCATTTTTAAAAATGCCCAAAATTTATATTTGGACTTACATGACTGGTAGCTAGTCATTCCCAACTTTTGAACATTTTTGAAATTCAAAATATCTGAATTTCAAATCAAATAGGGTTATTTGTTTAATTCCAAGCTCCTGTTTGAATATTTGAAAAATCCATGAGTATGTATTTGGTCCCACATCACTTGATATGTGATAACACTCATTTATAGGACTTTTCAAATTTATCAGAGGAATTTTTGGAGCAATTTTCAAAGTGGCCATTAGAATTAATTCATCTGGGGGGGGTTCCTTCTCCCATTACAATTTGAGTTTTGAATTTTTTGGGATGAATGCAAGTGACTTTGATCCTAGCACAATACCTAACAGAGGGTTCTGACACTTCTTGTCTGTTTTTGGTTTGGCACTTGGGCAAACCTCTTCGGCAACTTCCTCGTTGCCAGCAATAGCAACAACTTTCTTGGCCTTGGCCAACTTTCTCTTTTCTGGTCATTCAGCTCGAGCAGCAACTATCTCCTTGAAATCAATAGGAGATTTTAGAGTGTACGGGTGAGCATCTGCTGGTGGAGGAGGTCTTGCACCTCTGGTCCACTTGGGATTTAGAGCAGTTACATCTGACCATGGGTTCTTCAAAGCAAAAAAGCATCACCCAACGGGGAAGAATTTCTTTGTATTCATACCATCGAAGGGCTTGGAATCTTCTGATTTCCTGCAATCTATTATCTCTCGTATTTGCATCTTCAACGGAGTTATCGGGAGTTCTGAGATTTTTCTGAAAGATTAGATCCTGAGACAATACTTCTGAGTTGTTGGTGATTTTGGTTCTGCCACCTGCACGCTTGGGTTGCAAAATGTTCAACAAGCCATCTCTTCTGTTCAGCAAAGTTAAACAAATCAAAAGCCAACAAAACATTTCCAAAATGAAGGGGGCTCAAGATAAAACCAATGCAAAAATAATCAACTCAAATGGACTTGTAGTTTAGGATATATTCAGGGTCAAAATTTGGTCAAATAATCATTTACAAAGGATTTAAATGTTTTCTGGAAAAATCCCAGGAGAGGCCACGTCGAAAGCGTATTTCCAGAATACATTTCCACTTGATACCTCTTCGGGAGAGATCTAGAGAGGCTGACTAGTGGTGCCATGCTGTCAGGGTCAAAAGAGAGAGAAGGGAACAGGGGAGCGAGCTTACCGGCGGCGGGATCTCCGGCGAGAGGAGGTGGCTGGGGGCGGTAGGGTGCAGCTGGAACGGGCAGTCGACGGCGAGCTCGCTTGTACCCTTGTCTCATCGGGAGGTGCTCGGACGGCGACGCTATCATCCTCTCCGCCGACGGTGAGGTACGGTGTTCATCGACGACGACGACTCCGGTGACAATCCAGTCGGGGAGGAGTTGGGGAAGCATCAGCAGAGCTCGGGGAATGCAAAGGTGGTGGTGGCTTGGTATGAGAGGCTCTGCAGCTGCCGGGCCATGGCGAGGCAGTGCAACGGTGCCTGCTGCCGAAGCCGAGAAAGAAGGGAACCAGGGCCTTGCTACAGGGTGAAGGGGATCAATTGGCTGGTGGTGAGGGCTAGTGGTGGACCGAGGCAAGGCAGGGCATGGATTTATAGTCGTGGCGAAGCGGTGCCGTGTTCGGGGCGCCACAGAATCTCTCCACGGCAAGGCGAGTTGTCAGCCGATGACGGGACAAGGCGCTGCAAGCGAGGGGGAACACGTTGACCTACGGGAGCTAGCTAGGGTAGGTGAGCTACCCGTAGGGGGCACATCAATGGCAATGAGGACGCGACGGCGGGCTGGGTGGTCGAGGCCGGCCATGGCTGGGCAAGCTGGTGAGGGGGAAACGAGGGGGAAGGCTCTAGAGATGGCCATGCATATGGTGAGGAGCGTGGACGGCACGCTAGGGCACGAGGGGGCGGTTGGAGTGGTCGTCTTCGACGAAACGGGACGTGCTGGGCACGCCAATGGCATGACAAAGGCGTGCTCACCATGCGAACTCGCACTCTGGGCTGACTTCGCGTGGCCACTTGTGTCCGGATTGTTGGGAAAGCTTCCATGAGTGTAAATGTGGAAGGTGAACTACCATGGGGTGGTTGAGCTACCTGCTAGCATTAAAAACTAGCTCTGAGCAGAAGGTGTTTGTGCTGAAACCTGGAAGATGGGCTAGGAAATTTGATCTGGTATTTGGTGGGGCTTAGTGAAATGCTAGGGTGAGTGTGTATTCAAAGTTTCATCTCAAATGGATCAGGGGAGCTAGCACTTCCTTTTAAAAGGTCCAAATGGACCAGAAATTCTTTGGTGAAGCTAGGCTCACATATGAATAAAGTGGGTGGCTCAAAATTGGTGTGATGGGGTTATTTGGGTGGGGGAACATGTGTGCAAAGTTTCAGAGCCATTGCACACATCTAGCTTGCACTTGCTTCACAAAGCTTCTTACTGGACAAAATATTTGGGAGTTTGGTGAGGGAGTTTGGCTAAGAAATTGGTGCTGAAATTTGTCATAGGATGATGATATGGTGGTGTTGGCTTGGATAAAAAGTTTGAGCATCAAAAGTCAAAGATAAATAACATTCACTTCACAAAGTGCTATTCTGCGCCAGGAGACAAATGGATTTAGCTCGATGAAAAATTCACTTAGTCCATACAATGTTTTTGGATATTTTGTCAAGATATGATGTCAAGGTCATGTGGGAATTATTCGGGGATTTATGGAACAATATAAATATGGGTTTCTTCACAATCCCGAAATGCAATGAATATTCCTTTTAAGGAAAAAGGAATATATGTCATGAAGAAAAATGTGGCTTGGGGGGGAGGGGTCAAGGGAAGATTTTTGGAACGGTCTTGAGAGTACCCCGTATTTATCGAGAGTACCCCATTCGTATTATTGATTCTGCAGAGCGTGTCGCTCGTCGTAAGAAGATCAAGTTTCTCAAAGTGCAATGGTCACGTCACTCCGAGAAAGAAGCTACGTGGGAAAGAGAAGACCGCCTTCGTGCCGAGTACCCCTCCTTCCTCCCGACGACTTCTGAATCTCGGGACGAGATTCTTTTGAGTGGGGGCGAGTTGTCAGAACCCCAACTTGGGTAAGTGCCAGGGTTTGAGTGCCCCTTTGCATCATGTGAAAATTTCTAAAGAAATTCAAAATTGGGAAAGAAAAAAGCCCCAAAAGATTTTAATTCAAATGGCCAGATAATATTTTCTTCCAAAAATTCCTCTGGTATTTTTGAAAAGTCTTATAAATATGCATGATCACATATAAAGTGAAGTGGGTTCCACTGCATGCACCTAGATTTCTCAAAAAATCCAAACAGGGCTTGGAAATTAAATTAAACCCCTATTTGATTTGAAATTCAAATTGTTTGAATTTCAAAAATCTCCAAAACTTGTGAGTGGTTAGCTATGTATATTATAAGCCCACATAAAAGTTTTGAAGATTTTACAAATTACCTTGCTATTTTAGTTGGGGCAAAACAAATGGTAGAAAAAGAAAACGAAAACAAAACAGAGAGGATAAAAGAAAAAGAAAAGCCAGCCCAAACCTACAGGCCTCGGCCCCAACTAAACCCCCCCCCCCACGGCCCAGGCCACCCAGCGCCCTTGTCGTCTACCCCGGCGACGGCAAGTTGCTCGGTGGCGAGCATGCCGACGCCAGGGAGGGCACGTCCCTCGCAGCCTCCCCGTCCTTACCCTCTCGCCGTGGACACGCCTAGGCCATCCCCCTCCATTCCCACCCTCCTCTGGCTCGCCCCCTTTCCTCCTCCTTGTCATTCCCGCGCGCAGCAGAAGCTCCCCGCCGGCCACCATAGAGCTCAAGCATGGCCAACAGCGACCTCCCGGAAGATCATCGTGTCCAGCGACGTCTTCGATGTCGTCTTCGCCAAGCAGAGCCTCCAATCGAGCCTAGGCGACTCCAAGACGACGCCAGCCTCATCTTCCTCGCCGCCGGCCGCCATGGATCCCGGCGAGAAATTCCTCGCCTACGCGCCTCCTCCGTCTTTGACGTCGGCGCCGTTGGCCTCAGGGTGAGCAGACGCGCAACTTCACCTTCTTTTTTCTCATCCCCACGCTCCGAGTCGCCGTCTCGCCCAAGCTTTGGCTCCGGCCGCCGCGCCCGTCGCCATTGCCATGGCCAAAGGCCTCTCGGCAACCCCCAGCTAGCCCCAGACGACGCGGGAGCTCACGGCGCCCTCGCCAGTGCCCCCTTAACCCCTCCCCGAGCACCCTAGCCCAAGTCTGGTGGAACTCCGGCGAGACAGAGCTCACCGGAGCCATTAACCCTAACCCTGTGGCCTAATTAACCCACTAACCCCTCCTAACAGTGGCTCCCAGGTGGGCCCATCCCCCCCTTAACCCCACTGTTAAACTAATTAAACAGGATTTTAAAACAGAGCCACTGACAGGCATGGCCCACATGTCAGCCCCCTGCCGATGTCATGCTGAGGTCATGCTGATGCAATAGTCAGTTTCTCTGATTAAATTTTAATAGAAAAGCACTAAAGAAAATCCAGGAATTGCAGAAAATAGCTGAAACTTTAGAAATTCATAGAAAATTCATACTAACTCCAAATTTAATAAATAATATATGAAAAATTATCAAAAAAATGCAAGGATTATGAATATGCAACTTTTTATATGTTTTATCATTTTAAAATGGGTGAACAGTAGAAAACATGCATATGGAATAATTTGAATTTGAATTTGAAGTTTGAATTTGCATTCCAAATGCAATACACTTCAATTAAGATGAATTGGCCACAAACCAGTAGCATTCACATCGTGGACAACTATATCATGTGCTTGTGCATTCTATTTCAATGTTGCCCCCCCCTTTGTTGATAATTGTTCCGGTAACAGACTTTCCGAGGCGAAGGTCACCCCTGAAGCAAAAGGCCGATAAACCAGTGAATCGTCAGCAAGGCAAGAAAACCCCATTGATCATGTCTATAAAATCCCACTTCCCTCTTAGTCTCGCTTATGCATGTTTAGGAGATCACATTGTTATCGATTCTACCGCATAGTTGAACCCATATCCGATGCATGACCTATCATATTGACACAGTAGTAAGAAAACCACAATCCTAGCTGACATAGGAGTTGATTGATATCATGTGGCCCCTGCAACTGTTACTGCTTATTGCATGCTTAGAGTTTACAATGAGGTTACTTTTGATGTGAGTCGGGATGGTAGTGAACATGGTGTTGATGAATGTGAAGTTGTGTTGGTCAATCTACCCTAATACAAGGTGAACGATGAGAGGTTGTGTTGTAGTACACAGTGGGTTGTCTCGTTGAACACCGCCTTAAGCCCGAGTTCTTGTGTGGTGATCCAAGACGAAGAGTACTACCACATGTTGGTCACATGGACCCCCGCTCAGCCTACTAACTCACCCCCAGTTCAAGTCCAGGAGTCACTAGTTCGGGTTTTCCATTTGGCATATGCATAGAAAAAGAATGAAGGAAAGTTTGCATCATTTAGATACGTGGGTGGACCTGTGAGACAGTAAAACTATCTGCTAAGGTGGCATCTCGGTCGCCTGCATCGTCTGAGTCCGTATCGTTGACCCGGCCGGACTCTTGAGCGGTGAGCAACTCAGATGGTTGATTCCTGGATTAGAATTTGTTGTGAGGTAAAAGTTGTGGAAATTATCCTCGCCGATTCCTGCTTGAAGGGTGACGAGATCCCGACGGTAACTGATAGTTTCATGTGTGTAGCAGTACACCCCTGCAGGGTTAACAAAACTATTCGAATAGCCGCGTACGCAGTAAGGGACTACCTGGAAAGTTGTGCTTGATTATTAGACAACTTGAATGGATACTTCTAAAACTCGCAAGACAAGCGTGAGTGCTATGGTGTGCTTCCTCGTGGAGAAGTCGAGGAAGTATCCATAGTGGTGTATTGGTTGGAGACTTGGTAGTGGACTCGTGTACGCTTCTTACCTCAAGTCTGGTACTCGTAGTACAGGTCTAGCCAAGTCAAAGCTGGCACTTCTGCATGTTGAAACCCCACCTCCCTTTACCTTGAAACTGGAGCATGAGTAGTATAGTTCTGATGTATGTCTTGTTGAGTACGACTTTGTACTCACGTTTGCTTATTCTATGTTTTATATGGAAACCCAGACCCCGATGGAGTCACCTTCCTGAAGCTCGACGTTGACTAAGCTAATATAGTTCCAGACAGCAGTCTAGTCCCTCGTGGAAGGGCATGTATGTTGAACAAGGCTTCTCTAAGCCATTTGTTAAACTTGTCCGTACTCAGACCTAATTGGCTTCCGTTGTATGATGTAGTGTTGATCACAAACATGTGCTCTTTGTATGATCTATGTGTAAGTCAATAAAGATATACTTTGTAGATTTCATGCAATGAGTACCTGCTGTTTACACTAGACATGTATGTTGCGTGTATGGTTATAACGTGCATGTCTTAGTGTGGGGTTCGATAGCTTAGTTGTGTTCTTGCCGGCGGTCTTTTATACACCAAGTGGCCCTTAGATGTGCGCAACTTGGGGCATCGCGATGCGATTGCTCGTGACTCCGTCACGTGGCACACTTTGTTGTATGATCGACTAAGTGATCGGGCTGGAGTCTGTTTATGTAAGTGTTATAATTCAGTCGATAATATGGTTGAGGCGACTTGTCTATGAGTATGGGATTTCACCACCCATAATCATTTAGACTTGTGAGCGGGTGATGAGGACCCATCTCAGTTGATCATCCGGCCTGGATGGGATTCCCCTCACGTACGATGCTTTCCGAGAGTGTTCTGTGCTTGGCCTTGTCTGCTTAGACAAGTGGGTAGGACTCTCGGCTCTCCATATGATTGAGTTGTGACTGGAATTACATACGCATATTCCGGGTCCCGACATCACCCACCAGTCGTCCCCAGACCAGGACACGCCCTATTGGTCCTCGAAGCTCAGCTAGGAGGCTACGACATGTCACGAGTATTCATGGACGGGGCCAGCAGCATGAACATCATCTTCTCCAACACCCTACACAAGATGTTGATCCCACACTCCTCATTGAGAGCCTGAGAGATCTCCTTCCATGGCCTCATACCAGGCAAAGCAGTCTCGCCCCTAGGAAAAATCAACCTTGACGTCATCTTTGGGAACAGAGACAAATTCAGAAGGGAAACCCTCGAGTTTGAGGTGGTTGACTTGCAATCACAATACCATGCCATACTCGGTCGACCAACATTCACCTGGTTCATGGCCGTCCCACATTATGCCTACCCCAAGCTAAATATGCTAGGACCTGCGGGGGTCATCATGATCAACGGATGTTTCCTAAAATCAGACAAATGTGATCGAGATTTTCGTCAAGCCTCTGACACCTTCGGAGCACAACACGAACTCAAAGAAATAGCCATGGTGGTAGACATAAGCGTTTTCCCACTCGACAGCCGCAATGAGCTTAAGGAGATCACTGAGACTTTAGTGTCGACAGTGACACAACAACTCACCAGGTGCACCCAACAGACCCAGACAAGAAAATACGGATCTATGTGTCGGGAATGTGCCCTAGAGGCAAATAAAATATGTTTATTGGCATATTCCATTAGTTCATAATAAGTTTGATACTGTGATATAACTGTATTAAGAGGAAACATTAATACACGTGTGGTATAAAACAACTTTATACGAGTACTAAAGGAAGTCAAGTAGCTTGTCTGGGTTCGATAGCTTAGTCTTATGCGCAGAGCGCGTGCTACCTTGGCCCGGTGGGTGGCGATAATCTTGTGCTCCGATTATGGTTATTGTGCACAGATCCCGACGGGGATAGTTTTGGTTGGCCACGATGGTGGTGGGTGTCTGGAGGACACGGTGGATACCCAAGACATAGCTCGAAGAGTATTTCGGTGATACGGTAATGGAGTCATGCGGTAGACGAGTTTGGTTGGAGAAGTCCTAGTCCACTCCTGTGGGATAAGTTCCAAGGTACTGGATGAGGGAAGAACTCCATAGTGTGCGTAAATGCGCAAAATCTGCAAGTCAAAATCTATTCGGATAGACGCATCCTCGGTCATGGACAGTTCGTACTAAGTCACACTGTTCGATCAACACCTATGATGATGGAGGGACTTATCATACATTTGGATCACTATCAATTGGATATTGAGACAGAGATGCTTACATGATGATTATTGTATGACTACAAGGTAGTCATATGAGGGCTACATAGATCTCGAGGAGATCACAAGGTATGCATGATAAATCCTGGTATGAGCTGAGGCTCGGATGATCACGAGTGAGGTGATCCTGGTGACTTGAATTGATGGTTAAGTAGTTTACAATATTATTTGTTCTCACATGCTTATTTCCCTAATATACTATAACCTGATTTCTATGTTATGGTTTTTCTTTGATGTTTTGGTTGTTGTGAGCTTGCAAGTACATTCAATGTACTGACCTAGCGTGTCATGCTAGACTGCAGGTGATGCTTTGTTTGCGTAGGACGAAGTTCCCAACATATGCGAGATAGGAGGTGTCCCAGCAGTTTCCCTTCGGAGTGGAGTGAAGTTCCCGACGTATGTGAGCTATGAGGTGTCCCAGCAGTGTCCCTTTGGAGTGGAGTCCGTCACCGTTGCCGTTGTTCCGCTACCACGAGTATTTCGCTTCTTTAGTAGGTTCCCGCTGCTTGTAGTGGTTCCACCGCTAGCATTAGAAGTAAGCTTGTTCTCCTCCTTGATTTGCTAGCCTTGTAATCGAACCATTGTACCCATTCCCCTTATAAAAGAAGTTGTTCAATTCTATATCAAGCAGTGTCGTATTCCAGAAGACTTCCTTGGGCTGGAATACGAGGCGTTCCGGTGTTTTGAGACGGGGTGCCAAAGTTTCATTTCGCGAGCCCTCGAGTGAGAAGTTGGTTCGTTGGTGGTGTCGCGAGTGCGAGAAAAACACCTTAGAGGTGGCTTAGTGGCGCGAGCCCCCGAGTGACAAGTGAGGTTATTGTCAATTTGCGGGTGCGAAAGAAATGCCTCGGAGGTGGCTTAGTTGCTCGAGCCCCCGAGTGCTAGGTGAGGTCATTGTCGAGTTGCGAGTGCAAAAAAACGCCTCGGCGGTGGCTTAGTTGCATGAGCCCTCGAGTGCCAGGTAAGGTCGTTGTCGAGTTGCGAGTCCGAAAAAATTCCTCGGAGGTTTCTTAGTTGAATGAGACCCCCAAGTGCTAGGTAAGGTGCACGATACTTGGAAAAAGCTTTCCTCTTTATTGCTTTTTCCACTGAAGTACTTATACTAATGGCTGAGTAGCCTTATTTTGATCGATGGTTTAATAGACCTAGGAATTTAAAAAGTTTGACTAAGATAGTGAATAGAAAAAGCGTGAAGCGCTAATTTCTATTGTGCTGCTATTGTTCTGGCGGTTCTTCAGGTTCTTCAAGGCTTAGTGTAGTGTGGTCCTTGGAGGTCGCTAGGTCTGATGTTGCGAGGTCTTGGTGTGCTCCGAAGGTTTCGAAGATCTTGTGGAATTCCTTGTCGCAATGGTCTGACCTGATGAAGCTTCCGTTGATGGTGATGACTCCTCTTGGTCCAGGCATCTTGAGCTTGAGGTATGTGTAGTGAGGGACAACCATAAATCGTGCAAAAGCTGGTCGGCCAAGGATTGTGTGGTACTGTGACCTCCAGTCGACTACTTAAAAGTCCAGTGTCTCCTTTCGGAAGTTGCTTTCGTTTCCAAATACGACCTTTAGGGTGACTTTGCCGAGGGGGTTCTTGATGTCTTGAGTATGGAGGTTGATATGAACATCCCCTCCAGGGTTTTGGTGAATATGATGTTCATTATGTTGTCTCCATCCATGAAAACACGCGGCATGTCATAGTTTTCAATTCATACTTCGATTACTAGTGCGGCGTATCCTGGTCAAGGGATGGCTGGCGGGTGATCTTCTCGGGAAAATGTTATGTCAATCTCCGATCCACGGAGGAACTCTGGTATTGCGAGTTATGAGGTTTCTTCTAGGTAGACTTGTCGAGCAACCTTCTTCTGCTTCCTGTTGGAGGGGCGTCCTTCTTGGATCATGCAGATAAGTCTGTGTGAGATTGGGTATGTGTCCTCGTCGTCGGGTGCTCCGTGTCTTTGCTGGACGGCGATGACCTGCCTTGGAGGCATGGGAGGAGCGGACGGTGTGTTGTGTGTGATTTTCCCGGAGGGTATGTTTGCAAGTGGTTGGGGTGCTGGCGGAGCGTTCCGGCCATATTCTTTGGAGAGTTGGTTGAAACGCCCGTAGTTTCTCAATGTATGCCATGAACGGAGTTCTCCTTGCTCGTCTTTGTATCCATGGAGCTAGCAGGGTCCATCGAGCTGGACCTTCATTGAAACCAAACATCACATAAAAATAACAGTTGCAACAGTTAACAGCAAGTAGCAGTGTTTGACTAACATTTGCACCAACTAACTGATCTCAAATGAATAAACTCACTAAAGAATTATTGTAGAGAACATCAAACAAAACAATTTCCATTTTGGGCGCATGTTCATACGGGCTACAGATTTGTTGCAAACTATGACGCAAAACAGGTAAAAAGCAACAGTTTTCAAGGACTTACAGAAAAAAGGACAGGGGCTGCTTGGGATGGCACTGCTCACCATGGGCCTCGGCCCATCAGGATACGGTGGGCGTCGCTTAGGCGATGTCGCCCAGGGCCAGGAAGCGGAGCGGGCTCTAGCGCTGCTGGGCCAAGGGGGTGCAGGCCGGCCCACGAGGCCGAGGAGGCCCAGCCGGCGGAGACGGCGGATCGGGCTCCTCCCGATCCCGCGGCGAAGGGCGGCGGCCGGCCGGCTCGATTCGGCGAGGGGTGCCGGCGGGAAGGCTGCAAAAATGTCTTAGGGAAAACCCTAAAATGGGTGGGAGAGAGTGGTGGTCTATTTATAGGCTAGCAGGTTTACGCAAACGCCCCTGGTTTCTCTCTCTCTCGTTCTATGTTTGCGTTTCTGACCGCCGGGAGTCCATACGACCTCCGATTCAGACGAAACCTCGAACCACGCGCTCAGAGTGGCGAGCCGGTCACTTATACCTTGCTTCGATACAATTCCAAGAACATTTTCCGGTGCCCAATAAAATAATACTTTTATTAAATAAATGGGGTTTTGTTCCGATGGTGATGGCTGGTCTTGTGAGGAAGTTGCGACGGTGATCGGGTTCAACCCGGTGTCGCAAAAGGTCGCATGCCACGATGGACAGGTTCGGTCACGCATGCTGGTAAGAGAAGGAGGGGAAAATATTCACCAATTAATAAATTGGTGAAACAAATACTACAAGCAATTGTAGCAATAAAAAAATAAAGTAACTAACATTTTTTTAATTAGGGTGGAATTTTCGGGCTGTTACAATACAACAACTCCAACAAGGGATCTCGTCCCGAGATCCAGGACGATGATCCTCAACACCACCAACATGGGGCTCTGCTCCATGTCGAACGATCTTCCTTGTCGAGATAAATTTCCGCAGAGAGATAGCAACGTCAGTGAATGAAGCCATCAGGAGATAGAGAGGAAGAACGACAACAAGAAATGATGATCAACTGAAGCATTCTCACTAAGGTCGCGAGGATACTAGGCATAAGGAAAGAGGGAAAGAAATGACCATGATGTATGCCAGAGTCGGAGAACTAAAGGTACTACAGGATTTCCCAAACCTGAGATCGGAATCGAGAAAATACGCTGCAAGCAAGGCCTTTTAATTGTTTCGAAACTCCAGTTACTCGAGATCCTAGAGTTTGAAGGGGATAAGGCGAGAATTAAAGCACTTACGACACTTGTCCTGACCAGAGCATTGGTAAGGAGTAAAAAGAATCATACTCTCCATAACTAACTTAGTAACTACAAAATAGTTTTGTCTAGAGTCGACTTCTACCAGAGAAGGGATCCTACGGTCGGTAAGGCTCTGATACCAAGTTGTAAGACCCAATATGTGGTACTATTTCAGATCAAAACGTTTCCGTCCAGACCCGAGGACGAAGCACAGTTCGGACCCACCGCGACATATGACGAAGCCATATGTCTCGGATTTCAACATTATATCACAACATTACAGCTACAAAGATGCAATATCTCATACAATCGGCAAACAACTTCCTTCATACAAACATCAGCGAAAGGTATATGTATGAGTGATGACCCACAATCATAAGGGATCTATTGCAGCGTTTTCGATAAGTACGAGTGTCGAACCCAACGAGGAGCGAAAGGTATTGATAAGTGATTTTGGACAAGGAATAACTGCAAGCAGTGAAAGATTACTTTTTAGGGGTTTTTGATATAAGCAACAATAAGATAAATAAAAGTAAAGTAAATAGCACTGAGGATCAGCAAGTGGGCCAATCCTTTTGAGCAAAAGATAAGCCTGTCAACTGAACTTGTACAGACTAAAGTGTTCTTGAGGACACATGGAGAGGTAGTCACGTGCTTTCGCCATACTCCGTATTGATAACATGTTTCGTGTTGGTAAGTGTTGAGTGGGTGGATCTATGCTAGCACACCTTCTAGACTAAGATAAGTGCACTCTTATGATTAAACATCTTAAAAGCATCCGCAAATACAAGATAGACATTAAGGCAAAGCCTAACCACAACAATAAGATAAAGGATCCATTATTCCCTTGTGAAAAAGTGTGCAAACTGGGGTTCAGGTTTCTGTCACTCCGGCAACCCACCATAAGCATTCTTTATACACAATGTATTCCCCTAGGTCCTTAATAAGGCGAAGTGTTGAGTGTTCGACTCACACAACACCACTAGGAAAATAACAACACAACTTAAATATCAAACAACACATATTACTTCAACATCATATGACTACTAACAACAAGACTTCTCCCATGTCCTAAAGAACTAAAGTAACTACTCACAAGACATAAAAGAGATCATGATCAGAGGTGATAAATAGGTGGTAAACAATCTGTTCATAACCATATTTCTCCAACAAAACTCAATAGCATTCACCACAAAGTAGTAATCAACATCGGTAGAGTAGAGAGGATAGATAGTACGAGTTACAATGCAAGTTGCAATTGTGAGATGAGATTGGATGAAGATGAAGATGGTGCTGATGTTGGGGATGATGTTGATGATGATCTCGATGATGCCTGTGACGATGGTGATGACGATGGCGATGATCTCCCATTCCTCGAAGGAATCTGCCCTCCGGAGAGCCCTTTTCTTCTCTGTAGGTTTCCGTTATGGAGCGGCGACGGAACTCCGTAAAAACTCTTATTTCTAGGGTTTTCGGGTGACGAGGAGTATATAGGCCAGAGGGGGGAGCCGGGAGTGGCCCTAGGGCTCCAGGCGCCCTCCCGGCGCGGCCAGGGGTGGGGCCGCGCCATGTGGCCGCCTGGGGCCCCTGTGGCCCCTCTTTCGCGAGTCCTCGTCAATATTTTAAAAACACCCCTCGTCGATTTTCAGGTAATTTGGAGGTGTTCTTCTTCAGCAACTCAGCGTCCACTTTTTACCGTTGAATCTTGCGTCTGCTGCTTCGGCGCCGAAAAGTTGCAAACTGTGTAAAACAAGCCAAAACAACATAAGAACATCATCGTAATGTGAAATATATCAATGAATAAGGAAGAATTACGATATAAAATAGTGATGCATTTTGGACGTATCAATGAGTACAGACTACAATCAAATGCCTACTGGAAAATGTAAAACACACCATTCCCATAACCACACGGGTCCAGGATCTCCGCTGGGATCCTCCTAACTAGTCGTCGTCGAGTCTCCGCGAAGGCGTCCGGAAGGAAGGGCATCGGGATCCTTTGTAGTCCAAGATCGTTTGCATAGAGTACATAAAAGAGAGAACATAGGGTGTGCTATATCAACAAGTCAGATAACTAACTTATCATGGTAAGATGGGGGTAGTGATTGAGGTTGCAGCCGCACTAACAAAATATGAAGTGGCTAACGATCTATTTAGAGTAAGATGAGAAGCCAAGCATTCGATGAGGAATATCCTCCAACAAGTCTGATATCAGCTACTTACGCAAACATAACACCTATCCCATCCTTGTCCTCATGTTCTCATCCAGGCAAAGAAGAAGCAGTCAAGGCACACACACCTTGATCAAGTTTTATTCATGATTCAGTTGATGTTATCTATGAACAAGGAGTAGGTCTCAAGTCGTCCATAACCATGGACACGACTTCTCGAAAAGATTTAACCCTGCAGGGTGTACCAACTGTCCGTTAGAAGCTCCGCATGTACGTCGGCTCTCTCAGTCGAGCCCGTTAAAGAGACTCATTGAATAGTTGTTTTGAGAGATCCGTACGTCACAATACCTCTAACTAACAACGCACAATTTTGGGTGGCCCTCGGGGAGTTCACACCTAATCCAAAAGCCGTCCGCACTCTCGGATCGGACTCTCCGGCTGACACAAGATCGGTGGACCTGTTGAGAAGACAGTTCCGAAGGTGTTTTCAATCGCAAACTCGCAACATCTCCGAGAGTAACCTTCGAAATCGTCTTCTCAACAGGTAAGGTGGAGCATATATCATGCTTATAACTTTCAGCTCATTTGCCTAGGTATAGGATAGAACGATTGCTTGATCCTACCACCTCATATTTATGCCTCTCAAATAAACCCAAACAACCATATCCTCCACATCCCAGCAAACCTTTGTTTGGCCATGTACCTTGCTTTCTTAACCACTTCTTAGTATGCATGCTTAGGATGCTACAACTTTTCCCCTGTTACTCCTTGGATTGGGGTATCACACTATTATATTAATATGGATGATGTGATTATTATAATGTTGACTATACTCGACAAAGAATGGAAGGTCCAGGCTATCCCACCCCGATTCTTTGGCCCATTCGAGTCACCTAGGACCCGAGTTCCGGGTATTGTGTCTCTTGATGAGCGTGCCTAGCCGCGTGTGGGATTCTATGGGGTCCCCTTGTCTTACCTATCTAGATCCAAACAGTTCTAGAGGTGACCAAGATGATTTACCATTTGAAACCGTGTGTGTGCTTTGTTGGCCCCCTAGCAGATTTTAAAACAAATTGGGCCAGCGGGGGCAGTGTTCCCAGTTGGTTCACTTGATCAGCTAGGACCCGGGCCTTAGTGAGTGCACCGGCAATACGACATGCGTCAGCCGAAAGAGTCTGATCCAAGAGCACGGCCGGCTTTTGGATTGGATGCCGTCTCCCCGGGGGCCAAGCGGAATCGTGACGTCCGGATCTCTCGGAACAACTCTTAAATGAGTCTCTTTAACGAGCCTGACTGAGAGAGCGGTGTACATTTGGAGCTTATAATGGGCAATTGGTACACCCCTAGACGGTTAAATCTTTTTGAGAAGCCGTGTCCACGGCTATGGACGACTTGAGACCTACTCCTTGTTCATAGATAACATCAACTGAATCCTAACTCAAACTTGATCAACGTGTGTGTGCCTTGACTTCTTCTTCTCCATCGGGATGCGAAGATGAATACAAGGATGGGATAGGTGTTATGTTTGCGTAAGTAGATAATAGCAGAATTTTTGGAGGCGATTCCTCATCGAATGCTTGGCTTCTCATCTTACTCTAAATAGATCTTGACCCAATTCATATATTGCTAGTGCCGCTGCAACCTCAACCACTACCTCCATCTTACCGTGATTAGTTAGTTATCTGACTTGTTGATATAGCTCACGCCCTTTTTATCTCTTTTATGTACTCTATGCAAACGATCTTGGACTATAGAGGATCCTGATGCCCTTCCTTCCAGACGCCTTCGCGTAGACTCAACGACGAATAGTTAGGCGGATCCCAGCGGAGGGCCTGGACCCGTGTGGTTACAGGAATGGTGTGTTTTACATTTTCCACTAGGCATTTGATTTTAGTTTGTACTGAGACATATACCTTTCGCTCATGTATTGTATTAAGGAAGTTTTATGCCGATTGTATGAGATGTCGTATCTTTGTAGCTGT
The DNA here is from genome assembly GCA_950022295.1 of Bromus sterilis. NCBI lineage: Eukaryota > Viridiplantae > Streptophyta > Magnoliopsida > Poales > Poaceae > Bromus > Bromus sterilis. Next base: position 146,294,236 of record OX465596.1, on the reverse strand, counting down.
AATGTTGTGATATAATGTCGAAATCCGAGACATATGGCTTTGTCTTATGTCGCGGTGGGTCCGATATGTGCTTCGTCCTCGGGTCTGGACGGAAACGTCCACCTGAAACAGTACCGCATATCGGGTCTTACAAGGAGCACCCACACCGCGGCCTCGACGGCCACGAACGACGGCTCCACGTGCAATACAAGTCACCCGTGGCATAAAACCCGATACCTGAAGCCCGAACCCGAAAAACCCGAACCCGAAAAACCTGAATGCTTTTTTAGGAGTCAAATTTGAAAACCCGATTTTAATTCAGGGAATTCGGGTTTTAACTTCCGGTACCCTAAAAACCCGAAATAAATGTGCAGCCCATCAGATCAACTGAATGATTGTACTTTTTTGGCCCATAGGAAGAATATACCACATGGCCTACTAGTCAAACTAGTACTCACGTACACATTCTACTCACGAATGTACACCTCGACTTAGATCCAATCTCCCCGGACCCTTTTGGTTAGATCTATTCACAGCACAGCGGCGGCGCCACCTGCTGCGATGCGCCAACCACCTCCCTCGTTTCCACCAAGGTACCACCAAGCGATAGCAGGCAACGCCATGCCGACTGGCGGTCAGCTTTGCTGCTGATACGTCCCAAACGTATCTATAATTTTTGCTTGCTCCATGCATGTTTTGTGTGACTTTGCCATATTTTTCTTGAACTTTCATACACTTTTGAGCATATTTGGACTAATCTATTAACCCAGTGCACCCAGCTGCCAGTTGCTGTTTTCTGCTGTTTTCGTATTTCAGGTTTTCCGGCCATTAAAAGTGCTCCAAAAATCCGAAAAAACCAGATAAAAAATCAGCGACCCGGAAGCTTCCGGAATAACCAAGGCTGCGGAGGGGGGCCACCACAGGGACTCCAGAAGGGTCCCTCGCGCGGCCCCACCCTAGGCCGTGCCAGGGGGCCTCCTGGCTTCCCTGTGGGTCCCTTCGACACCCCCCTCTGCCTATATTTAGCCCTCGGGGTGGAAACCCCTAATATCGATCTCTTTTCCGCGAACTCGCCTCTGTACTGCCGCCGCCGCCATTTCAAGATCGGGGCTACGTGGAGAAACTGCCCCAGCACCCTGCCGGGAGGAGGAACCCCCTCCGGGAGACCATCCATAGCCATGGACGCCTCCCGGATGTACCGTGAGTAGTCCCCCTTGGACCATGGGTCCGTGACCAGTAGCTATGTGATGTACTTATCCCCTCTTTGTGCTTCCACTTTCGAGACCTCGTGAGCTTCCTCACATGATCGAGGGACTTTTGTAATTTCTGCTGTTTCTATGCTGACTTTGCTGGGATCTGATGGATTATGAGACTATGTTCAGATTGTGGTGAGTAATATATTTGGTTCTTCTCTTTTATATTTTGTTCTTGAGTAAATTCGTGCATGTTCTCCGTTGCAGTATTTTACTTTGGCCAAGTAGTTTGCTTGCAACTCCAAGAGGGAGCGTTATGCTTGATTGTGGGTTCAGCCCACTGATGTCTAGCTTGAGTGACAGAAACATGAGACTAGGGGATGTGTTGTTGCCACCAGGGATAAAACAACGGTGCTTGTACCCGCGGGTGCAAGGATTGTCTAATTTACGCAAAGTTCTTTTAATGCAGTTGTCTGTTGCTTTGAGTTTACACTTTGGGTGGGATTTGCAACTTAATACCAACGAAATGTTCTTGATAGATATCTCAAGGTGGATGATTCGTAGTAGATGCAGTTGGATTTTGGTCTACTTACCTTGGCGTACTGCCCATTGCTTTTGAGCCCTTCCTTTCTTTGCAACATAGTTAACATTGCGGTGCCTTCATAATTCTGGTAATTGCCAATTTGTGATTTGTTTACCTCGCTAGCAATTTTATCGTCTTTTGGGAGAGAGACATCACTACTGAAAATAACGGGACCCCGGTCCATCTTCACATCCTTTTTTACACCCTTAGTTTACTTTCAGTCTTTACTTTCAGTTCCACTTTTATCTGTTGCGTTGATCCTTTGTAAACAACAAGGCCGGAGGAATTGACAACTCCTCTGTACTCGTTGGGAGAAAAGTTATTTGCATCTGTGTGCAGGTCCAGGTGAAGCTAGCAACCTCGGCGCCATTGTTCACTTTACCACCTTCTTGTATCCTTCAGAGTCCTACGGGAGACAAACCATGGTATCTTTGCCAAGGGAAAACTTGCCGCTGCACTATATCTCACCCTGCACTTAGGGTAACCAACGAGGCTTGAAGAGTATTAACACTCTCTTGCCATCAGCAAGTTTTCTGGCGCCGTTGACGGGGACTCCAGTTATACAAGATAGGGGAGTTGCACACTATATTTTATCTTTGCTTTTTAGTCTTGTTAGTTTACCTTTCAGTTTTTACTTTTGTGTCCCTTATCAAAAATACCAAAAATACCTGCTGCTACTATGGGTTCCAATGAAAACACCTAGTTGTGTGACTTCACTAGTCACAACAACAGTGACTTTATCTGCACTCCTATTGCTCCACCTGCCACTTCAGCACCTGCTTATGAAATTAAACCTGCTCTGCTTAATCTTGTTATGAAAGATCAATTCTCGGGTGCTAGAGAGGACGCTGCCTTGCACTTAAACAATTTTATCGAGCTCTGTGATATGCAAAAGTACAAGGAAGTGGATGGAGACATCGTCAAGCTGAAGATTTTTCCTTTCTCATTGAGAGGAAGAGCCAAGGAGTGGCTGCAATCCTTACCCAAGAACAGTGTCGATTCTTGGAGTAAATGCAAAGATGCTTTTATAGGGAAGTACTATCCCCCTGCTAAAATTATTCAATTGAGGAGTAACATTATGAATTTCAGGCAATTGGATAATGAACACGTTGCCCAGGCTTGGGAACGTATGAAGACGCTTGTCAAGAACTGCCCCACACATGGACTGACTACCTGGATGGTTATCCAGACTTTTTATGCAGGATTGAACTTTACCTCGCGGAACCTGTTAGATTCGGCCGTGGGAGGAACTTTTATGTCAACCACACTAGGTGCTGCCACAAAGCTACTTGATGAGATGATGCTGAACTACTCCCAGTGGCACACCGAAAGATCTCCAACTGGTAAGAAGGTAAATTCTGTCGAGGAGATCTCCTCTCTAAATGAAAAGGTTGAGCTTATCATGTCTCTACTTACCAAGCAAGCTCCTATTGATCCTCAGGATGTTCCTTTAAATTCCTTGGTTGCTGAAGAACAAGTAGATGTGAATTTTGTCTCTATAAACAACTTCAACAATAATGCTTATAGGAGTAATTTTGTTAGCAACAATCCTAGGCCTTCCCATCCAACAACTATGGGAACGGTAATAGCAACTCCTACAGCCAGAATTATAAGGAAATAGACCTACCCAGCTATGAGAAACTTGTAGAAATAGAAAAAGCCACCAAAAGCTATATGCACACACAGTTTGAACAAAACAAGGCCTTTTCCAGACACTTAGATGAGCACTCCTCTATCCTGCAAAACATTAGCAAACAACTTGAGAGCCTGAATAGTGACATTTCCAGCCTCCAAACTAGACTCACTGCCATTGAGACCTATGTTTCAAACATGTCTCACACCCAATCTACCTTGATAAACCTGATGGCAGCCAAACCAGAAGTCATTCCCAAGGAAGAAGAAATAATTAAGAGCCTTCCTACCTACCACACAGTAGCCACTATCCAAGTAGTTGAGGATGTCCAAACTGTTAGCACACATCATACCACTAGTCCCACTGGACCTACCAATGGTGATGCTACCACCTCAACCATAGATGAAGAAACCTCTATGAACATAGAGGCTTTCAAACAAGTCATCCTAAATGATATCACTACCTCCTTGATAGATAGTAGTGACCTAGACTTCGACAACTGCACTTTACCTAAAGTTATTGGTTTCCTACACAAGATGTCCAGAGACCCCCACACTAGCACAATTAATCTTGCCTTCACAGAGCATATCACCAATGCTCTAATCAAAGTTAGGGAGGAGAAGCCTAGACTAGAAGCCTCCATACCTAGGAAGCTAGAAGATGGTTGGGATCCTATGATAAAAATCAAATTGAATAACTTCTCTTGTTATGCTCTTTGTGATCTTGGAGCTAGTACCTCTGTTATGCCCAAAAGAATGTATGATATGCTTGAATTGAAATCTTTTGATCCCTGTTCTTTTGGTGTTCGTCTTGTTGATTCTTCCGTAAAGAAGCCTTTGGGGAAGATCGACGATGTTCTTATAATTGTCAATGACAATTATGTTCCCGTTGATTTTACTATTATGGACATTGAATGTGAACCTTCTTGTCCAATTATTTTGTGACGTCCTTTTCTTCGCACAGTTGGTGCTGTTATTGACATGAAAGAGGGGAATATCAAATTCCAATTACCTCTCAAGAAAGGGATGGAACATTTCCCTAGGAAAAAGATTAAGTTACCTTTTGAGTCTGTCACACGGGCTAGTTATTCTCTTGAAAAGACTTGATCTTCTGCTTTAAGCCTAGCTAATGGCTCTAAAGAAGGGCTTTCGGGAGGCAGCCCGCAATGAATTTATGTTTTTCTTTTTCCTTTTCTTCTGTTCTTAGTTGTCTTGATGATTGTTACTACTGTAGAAACATCATTGTATCTTTACTTTTCAAGCTTTGTGCCAAGTTTAGCCTCATTCGATAAGGGAAGTGAAAGTTGTGACATGCTGTCCAGAAAATAGATTCTGTCCTCGTGACTAGAAAAATCATAGAAAAATCCCAGTTCATCTTTTTGAGCTGATTTTTTTACACAGCGTGCTCTATACAATTACGAAACTTTCGTATGTTCTGAGTTTTATGATTTGAGTTGCAGAAGTACCCCTAAAAATTCGTTTTTACCTGCTGGTCTGGTTTTCACAGATTCTGTCCTGTTTCGCCTTTTCTTCTTTTTGCAAACTTGAGCTTGCTTTTTCTTTGCAAAAACATTTTTGCAATCTATAGAAACAGTAGCTCTTCAAGGTTATCTTTATTTCCAGTAGAAAAAATATATTTTATTATGGGTACTAACCTCGCTAATCAGATTATGATGAGTTATGTATGAAGGGAGTTTTCAAGTGCACGATGGAAGATGATTAAAGAAGATCTTGGAGTGTAATACGCTCAAGCTTGGGGATTCCCATGTGCACCCCCAATAAATATTCAAGGATACTCAACCGTCTAAGCTTGGGGATGCCCCCGTGCATCCCCTTCTCCATCGACAATTATCAGTTCGTCTCTCGTTGCGCTATATTTTTGTCACTCCATGCGTTGTGTGCTATGCTTGGAGCGTCTCGCTCTTTACTTTTCTAGGTTTGCTTTGCTTTGTTTGCTGTAGTAACAAGTTAGAACCCAGCTTACTCTTTTGTGTGGGAGAGATACACGCTCCTCTTGAACTAGAACTCCTCATAGGATTTGCATGCTTGTTCTTTTAGCTGTGAGTTGTTCTTTTTATTTTCTTAGCTGCTGCTCTGTTTAGTTGTAGTGCTTTAGTTTTTCTAAAGCTTTTCTTTTGTTTTAGGTTGAACTTTCTATAGGTTGCACGTTCTATCTTGTTAGAGAGTTTTCCTGTTGCACTGAGTTTTGTGTCTTGACTAGAAGTACGTAGTTGAAGTTGCTATTCTCTTTGTAGTATTAACTTGCAATAGTTTTGAGGTATTGACTAGAGTAATGTTTGAACTTTTGGTGTCAAGAGCTCGAGCCTATTAGTGGTAGATGTCGTATTTTGGGCAATCTGTGTGTTTTTAGAAAACCAAAAACCCCTGTTGAGAACTCTAGCTACTAGATGGATCACTAACCTCTGGAGGGTTTGAATATTAGAGTACACTCACGTACCATGAGTCGAGGATGCGCAAGGATAACCAAAGCCCCATACACTCCTCCTCGGGGTACTTGTCTCTTTGTGAAACTCCTGATTAGATTGAGAGTTACCGATAATAAGTGCATGAGTTCTTCGGACTAATGTGAGTATTCGAAAGTTGCCACTTCCACCCACCTATACTTTTTCTAGCCTCTTCGGTACCGTGCATTGCCCTTTCTCACCTTGAGAGTCGGCGCATACTTCGCCGGTGCATCCAAATCCTTGGCACGATATGCTCTGTCATGATAAGCCTCCTTATATCTTTCCTCAAAACATCCACCATACCTACCTACAAGGCATTTCCATAGCCTTTCCGAGATACATTGCCATGCAACATCCACCTTCTCATGACTTGATCCTCATGTCATACATGCTACTTGCTTGATCGATGAGCTGCATGCTAGTTGGGCCTTGCCCTAATCATTGCTACATGACGCGCTAGTATCATTTCATATCCTGCTATCCTGGCAGAGGCATACATTCGCATCATGATAGTTATATCTTCTTTATGTGAGTACCTTTGTAAAGTGTGAAAGATCTCCTATATTCTTGTAAAATATAGAGTGTTGCCCATAAAGTGAGGAAAAGATCCCAAAGAGGACAAAATCAAAAGATCCCAAAGAGGACAAATGAGAGTTAAATAGAAAGAGCCATTGAGTCCACCAAAAAAATACAAAAAATTACAATAAAGAGAAAAATAAAAATAAAAAGAGAGAAGGGGCCACACTACTATTCCTTTTGAGAGATCCACACTAGTACTTCATCCTCTATCCCTTGTACTCCATAGAGATCACCATCATGCATATAGCTATGTGGGGACCTTCACACTATAGAACTTGGCTTGTATATTCCAATGATGAGCCTCCTCAAACGAGCTCTAGGTCTTGTTGAGCAAGCAAGTTAGATGCACCCCCACTAGTTTCCTTGGAGAGCTTTTATCTCACATGTGCATCCGTTGCATGGCAATGCCTACTCCTCACATCATATCTATCATATGGCCTTCTCTCGCCTATGATTGTCCTCATTGATGTGAGCCTTTCACACCTTTTTGTCTTCCTCCTCCACCTTCTTTCTGTTTCGCCTTTTAGGTGTCAACTTTCTTGCTCATGCTCATCCATTGCATGAGTGCTCAAAATATCGAAAGGGAGTGGATCAGTTTGACTTGTACCTGGCTAGTGGTCTGGGGACGAGTCAAGATAAGAATCCAAAGGAGACTAAGTGTGAAACTTTAGTAGATAGTTGTTATCAACAACCTTTTTTCTCTCTTTTTCCTAGTCCCCTGCTTGCACACAAACACCATCTGGAGACATTCGAGACACGGACAGCGAGAGATCTTGCACCTTTTGTTCTTTTGTTGCTTGTGTCAATGCTAATATAGACTCTTGGTTGTTAAGACTTGAATTGAATTTCATGCTTTGATTGCTTTACTTAAAAGTCCTTATATGGTTGTGTGGCATGTCACCACAGAAATTATGCTTGTTATCATTTACCTACTCGAGGACGAGCAGGAATTAAGCTTGGGGATGTTGATACGTCCCAAACGTATCTATAATTTCTGCTTGCTCCATGCATGTTTTGTGTGACTTTGCCATGTTTTGCTTGAACTTTCATACACTTTTGAGCATATTTGGACTAATCTATTAACCCAGTGAACCCAGCTACCAGTTGCTGTTTTCAGCTGTTTTTGTATTTCAGGTTTTCTGACCATTAAAAGTGCTCCAAAAAATCAGTTAAAAAATCAGCGACCCGGAAGCTTCCGGAATCACCAAGGTAGCAGAGGGGGGGGCCACCACAGAGATTCCAGAAGGGTCCCCCGCGCGGCCCCACCCTAGGCCGCGCCAGGGGGCCTCCTGGCTGCCCTGTGGCTCCCCTCGACACCGCCCTCCGCCTATATTTAGCCCTCGGGGTGGAAACCCCTAATATCAATCTCTTTTCCGCGAACTCGCCTCTGTACCGCTGCCGCCGTCGTTCCAAGATCGAGGCTTCCTGGAGAAGCTGCCTCAGCACCCTGCCGGGAGGAGGAACCCCCTCCGGGAGACCATCCATAGCTATGGACGCCTCCCAGATGTACCGTGAGTAGTCCCCCTTGGACCATGGGTCCGTGACCAGTAGCTATGTGATGTAATTCTCCCCTCTTTGTGCTTCCACTTTCGAGACCTCGTGAGCTGCCTCACATGATCGAGGGACTTTTGTAATTTCTGTTGTTGCTATGCTGAGTTTGCTGGGATCTGATGGATTATGAGACTATGTTCAGATTCTGATGAGTAATATATTCGGTTCTTCTCTTTTATATTTTGTTCTTGAGTAAATTTTTGCATGTTCTCCGTTGCAGTATTTTACTTTTTCCAAGTAATTTTCTTGCAACTCCAAGAGGGAGCGTTATGCTTGATTGTGGGTTCAGCCGCCTGATGTCTAGCTTGAGTGACAGAAACATGAGACTAGGGGATGTGCTGTTGCCACCAGGGATAAAACAACGGTGCTTGTACCCGCGGGTGCAAGGATTGTTTACTTTACGCAAAGTTCTTTTAATTCAGTTGTCTGTTGCATTGACTTTACACTTTGGGTGGGATTCGCAACTTTTGGTTGGATTTCAGTCTACTTACCTTGGCGTACTGCCCATTGCTTTTCAGCCCTTCCTTTATTTGCAGCATAGTTAGCATTGCGGTGCCTTCATAATTCTTTCAATTTCCCAGCTGTGATTTGTTTACCTCGCTAGCACTTTTATCGTCTTTTGGGAGAGAGACATCACTAGTGAAAATCATGGGACCCCAGTCCATCTTCACATCATTGTTTACACCCTTAGTTTACTTTCAGTCTTTACTTTTAGTTCCATTTTTATCTGTTGCGTTGATCCTTTGTAAACAGCAAGGACGGAGGAATTGACAACTCCTCTGTACTCATTGGGAGCAAAGTTATTTGTATCTGTGTGCAGGTCCTGGTGAAGCTAGCAACCTCGGCGCCATTGTTCACTTTACCACCTTCTTGTATCCTTCGGAGTCCTACGGGAGACAAACCTTGGTATCTTTGCCAAGGGAAAACTTGCCGCTGCACTATATCTCACCCTGCACTTGGGGTAACCAACGAGGATTGAAGAGTATTAACACTCTCTTGCCATCAGCTGCCTCCCTGGACTCCCTCATATCCATCAGCGAGTCCACAACCGTGGCGACATGGAGAGGTGTAGCGCTGGTCTCCCTCGTATCTCGCCGGCCGCAGCTAGCTTGTCCTCTTCCTCGCTTTCTCAAATCCTCCCTCGGTCACTTGCTCCTAGAGGGTGAGATCTCCACTGTAACACCCTCAGTGTCAAGCTACAGTGATCACCTATTGTTAATGATTTATCAGAATTATTAATATTACCTTGATAAGGGCCTCTCCGCCAATCCCCCTGGAACCCTAGGCCGCACCCCCCCCCCCCCACGATTCCTCCCTCTCGCTCCCTCTCCACCTCCCGTCGCCGCCCGTGCCAACGGGTTGCCGCGCCGCCGCATTTACCGCGGCCAACCACCTCCTCGGGTCGAGCCACCATGTCTGCGAGCTCCGCCGTCCTCCTCCCGTTCAGCTTCGCCCTTCGGTTCGGGCAGAGACGCCGTGCGCGCGGAGAATCGGACCGCGCCCCTCACCATGGCTATCGTCGTCCTCACCTAAATACGCCGCCCTCCCACCTCGTCGGCCCGCGTTGACCGCAGCATCGAGCTCCCCGGTGACCTGCGCCTCCATCCCCCTTTCTCCGCGTGCATGGGCTACCGTAGGTCCCTCCCTCGTCGACGTCGGCCGTCATGGCCTCCATGGCCGGACCACGACCTAGCCTCGCCTTGCCTCGCACCCACCGCGCTCTGCCATGCGCCTGGCTGCGCCTAGCACACGCGCAAGCCCCCCGAGGCCACGCCCCCCCCCCTCGTCGTGGTCTTGTGTGCCCTCCCCACTGGCTGGCCTCGCCGCCCTCTGGCCATGGACGTCGGAGCTCCCTGCTCCGTGCGTGCCTAGGCTGCAAGCCGCCATGGAGCCCCTGGCCACGCCCCACGCCCCGCACTGGACATGCCCCGCCCCCTGCCTCGGCCCACCTCGCCGCCGTGCCGGAGCTGTGCCGCCGGCGTGCTCCCTGGGCCGCCGTGAGTTAGCCGGGGGCTAACCCCCACCCATTAGTCCACTAACCCCCTAGCTAGTCCATGCCATGTGGGGCCCAAACCCCCCTAATAAAGTGTTAGCTATACTAAGTAAAATAAACCGTTGTTAATATGACATGTGCGCCCCACTTAACAGTATTTTAAGTCAATTTATTAAACCACTGATTAGTATGACAGGTAGGCCCCACTGGCAGAATTAATTAATTGAATGATTTATTAAAATTCAAAGGATGACATGTGGGTCTAGTTGAATTTAGAATAAATTAAATGATTTATTAAATAACCAGAGGCTGACTAGTGGGACCCACTGGTGAGGTTTGACCAGTCAACTCAACTGTTGTGGATAATGTTTATTTAATAAATAAAAGAAATTCTAAAAAATTGAATGAAAAATGATTTAAACTTTGAAATTTAATATCTTTTAAACCGTAACTCCAATGAATATATTTCATACATCAAAATTGATCAGAAAAATATAACGAATACGAATACGCTATCCGTATACCAACCACACCCCTCTAATACAACGAACATCGACATTCCCCCCTCCGGGCTGTCTGTCGGTAATCACCTGGAGCCGGTATTTCATCCCCGGATGAGTTCCCGCTCCAAGCATAACACGTTGCATTGCGTTAGAACACCGTTAACATGTCATCTGTCATGACATGGACCTGTTTGTTATGTTTTCTTTGTATTTACTGTTTATTCCCCCCCCCCTTAATCTCCGGTAGACCCCGCTGCTGCCATCGAGTACACCGCTGTCGAGTACGATTACTTCATCGATGACCGTACCCCTACCGTCGAGCTTCCAGGAAAGCAGAGCCATTTTCCTTCCCCAGATATCACCTATCTATTTCGTAAATTTCTTGCACTAGGCATGGTTACTGCTGCTGCTACGTTACAATATTATTCAATTGCATAGCCTGTTTTTGTCGCCCCTTGATGTACCTTCCTTTATCCTATGCTTCCTATTATAATTATGCATTATTCAGCAGTGAGCCCTGCGCATTGTTAGCTAGGTTTAGATAGCGGGCTGTGAACACTCAGGGGAGTGACGCGGATACAAATATTATAACTGCACAGGTACGATACTATGCAGACACCTCCTAAGGCCCTACCTCGGCTCTGCCGAGCCACATCAAGTGGAGCTATCAAGGAGTAATCCTCGTACTCCACTCGGTGCTGACTCTGTATAGCCTCCCTAGGGTCCTGAAGAATGGTTGTCCTTAAAGGTAAGGAGTCGGGTGACCCAACGGTGCCCACGAGTGGTATTGCGACGGGACGACAGGGACGGTACGACGAGTGTACATTTGCGCTTGGACCCTGCTCGTTGGCCGCGAGAGTTAACAAACCACGGAAGTCGAGCTCCTCCAGGAGCACACGCGAGATAAGGTAAGGAGTCGGTTCACCTTGTTGGTAAACGCAGAGACTTGATGGGACGACAGGGCAGGCACCGGAGTACTGGTGGTCCTGACTTTTGTCGTTGTTCGCAGGTCAGTTAAGTCGAGGCAACGATAACGGTTGTCCCACAATTTAATAAAATGACTAAGGGTTCAGCGGACGACTTGAGTAGCCTTTTCTCTTTTACACGCTGCCTACACATGGGATAATGAGTTATGGGCTCCTCTGCTTCATAGTCTCGTTCGTGGACTCTTCAGACGTCAGCAGTACCGCGGCCTACGCCGGGAAGTGGTGTTTTCTTATTTGTTCGCGCGGTGATGTCCTATTTGGTTTGATTTTGCTTCACCGGCCAGCCACGCACCGTGCAGAGTACATCGGGGTTAGGGTCCAAGGCCCTACGTACTTAGGATTTAGACCGGCGGATGGCCTTTCTGTTGAGTTTGAAGGATGGACTACGGAGTGTCGGATAGCCTCGGTGGGGCATGCCCTAACAAGGTGTACGCCACCCTGGAGATCCGACCATTGTAATGTAACAAAAGTGCACTCCTGGAGGGAAGATTAATCTATTCGAATAGCCGTGTCCACGCTAACAGCACCCTTTATGCTGAAGCCAGATCCTACTACTACAAACTATTATTACTAAACTGTTGGTTCCGAGTTTTATTCCTCGTAGGGAAGTTGAGGAGGTGATCTCGGAGGCATTGTTAATTATTACAACTTACTATTATACAATGCCGCAGCAACTTCTGTTGCATTGATACTTTATGCTTTATATAAATTGTTGGCTATTCTCTCCTCATGCGGCAAGACTCGTCGGAAGATGCTAGTCTTTGATAGGCCTAGCTTCTTATCCTTATTGTGATTTCTACCTTGCAGTCCACTATATATAGCCTCCCCTTTCCATTTGATACAAATGCATAAATGCTTAGTAGCGGATGTAAGACTCGCGGGTATGCTAGATACTCACCCTTGCTTTATTTCCCCCCTTTTTGTTTTGCCTGATCGGACGCTGAAGTCGACGTTGGAGCCTTGGAGTCCAGGAGCAGGAATTCCCCGATGCTTTCTATGATGTTGAGTTCCCCGTTGACCAGGAGTAGTTTGGAGGTTCCCAGGCAGGAGGCCTCGCCTTTTCGATCGTTGTTTTTTTTGTGTTAGCCTTCTTAAGGCAGATCATGTGTACCTTGTGTCTGTACTCAGATACTATTGCTTCCGCTAACTTTGTGCTTTCGAGCTATTGTATTCGAGCCCTCGTGGCCCCTTCCTTGTATTAAACATCTTGTATTAATTTATTTCTAGAGTTGTGTTGTGATATCTCGTCGTGAGTTTCTAATCTCAATCGTGTACCTTGTGTGTATGATTACTGTACATGACTTGATTTTGGGGGCGTAACATCCACCTCTCATCCCGTGCTTCAACGTTCTTCAGATGAAGAATGAGCGTCCCCAACTGCACAATATCCTCAATTCTCCTGTATTTCGAGTAATTCGGGATTACCCGAACACGAATTTACGGGTACCCGAATTGTCGGGTATAGAAAAAATCAAGCAAATTTCGGTTTTTATTTCTGAAACCCCGATATTTAATAACCCGAATTACCCGACCCAAATTTTTTGGTAAACCCGAACGCCCAGCCTGAAACACAAGCGCCTCGGCCCCGACGGCCATGGATGGGGACGCCACGCACGACATCGACCACAGAAGCCGCACGGGCACGTCGCTTTGGTTCCATGAGAAAGAAACAGAGGATAGGAGAACAGAAGGAAGATGGCCTGCCAAGAGAAAGGCAAGGCCCCATATTTATACACCCCTCAAGGATAAAAGAGTCCACTCAGGTTCAAGAAATATGAAATGACGCATCATGAAAAATTAAATATCTTGCGCATGCAATCCCACAGGTTCCAAGACAGGGCGCCTCTTCGCATCAAGCAGCATTTAAAACAACATTCAATTGCGTGTTTCCTTATGGCCTTGGAAATCCAACAGATGGCAGAAGCGCGGAACCAATGGCGTGCTAACCAAAGTGTTATCATAACTGCCAACGGACGAGACGATTCACAGCAGACCATCATTAGACGTTATCAAGAAAACATCACTACGCCCTTTCTCATCCCAGCAGCTCAGATGGGACGGCTCTATTCTCTCGTAGACGTTCTGACAAGGGAAAGACGCTCTTGCTTTGATTTTGATTCCATAAAATAAACTCCCATCGGGAGCACTCTGTCATCGCTAAAGACAGAGCAGAAGGTAGTACGACACACGCTACAAGGGTTTCGAGTAGCTACTCCTATCAACATATTTCAAACAACATGTATACAAGGCTTGAGTGCTTACTCACCTCTATTACAAAGTGCTCGAGTAAATACTCGCAAAAAGGTGCATGGCAGAAAAAACAAGAAATGAACCCCCCAAGCACTCGGATGCTCCACACGTGCTCATGTCAAGAACTCACTCGATCGATTTCCGAGTGGTGCGTTCTGTGTTGATTCCCCGCCTAAGCACTCCGAAGCTTCGCGGGTGCTCAAACTATAAGCCGACTCGATTGTTTTCCGAGTGGGTGCACTCTAATCTGAAAACACACCCCTACTAAATGACCTGGGCTGCGACACACTGCACCCCAGATGCCACGCGAGCTAGCGTGTAGGTAATACCCCGCTGATCTGTCGGCCGGGCCGGGAATTGACACAACAAGACTTCACTCCCGGCGGTTCCATGCTCAATGCATGATGAAATTTAACCACTAATGGTCATGTTAGGTTCGCAAAATTTAACCACTAACAGACGTGTTAGGTTCTTATTAAGTACAGTAAACTGATGGCATTGATCCTATAAGCCCTCCGTGGCATGGACCTTTCTTGACACCAGTCGTTTCCAAGTTCGTGTTGGGGGACTCGAGCTTGATTGAGCTATTGTGGTATTTGCCGCTAGCGTTATTAATCGAGTCTCGACCAGTCGAGAACCATGGGTCCTTTAAGCTTGGTATCCCTCCCTAAACCTTCTCTTATGAATAAACATATGTGGCTTGCAGCTCGCCAACCGACACACACTATTGCGGCTATTGCAGGATTCGAGTACCTGCGCGACTCTTCGAGTCCCCCAGGCACTCGGGGGCTACTGACGAGGGGATACCCCCACGACTCCTCGGCATGAGTGTACCTGGTGCGTGTCCATATGGAAGGCCCACTAGAAGCTTCGACTGGCCCAAGCTCAGCCCAGCCAAAGCACCGACGGTTGCGCCTACCGTGGAGTCCAAGGCGAGCCCGCCAAGATTAGCTAGATTAAGGAATCACCCTTGTAAACCTAGACGGACTCCTTGCGACCCAGCCTAGTATATAAAGGATGGGATAGGGGACATCTAGATCATCCAATCTCTCTTAGCTCCACCCTCGACGAGAGCACTCTCGGTGAGACCTCCGCTGTAATCGCCACCACCATATAATACAACAGAGAAGGAAGTAGGGTTTTTACCAATCGAGGGCCCTGAACCTGGGTAAATCCTTGTCTACTGTTAGCCGACGAGCATCGCCAACCTGCACTCTCTCTCTAGGATCTAAACCCAGGGTTCCTAGCCATGGGATTTTCCGATGCCGATCCTCATCACCCTATCAACCCCACCAATCCACGTGGTACCCAAGGAACGAGAACCCTTATAGATTTACATTACTACTCGGAGTAGCGTTGTCAACACCGTGCTCGTTTTCGAGCGCACAGAAGAAGGCAAAGTACAAGGCATCCAGAGACCGATCGACTACCTCAGTGAAGTCCTCACACGTGCTCAGCAGCGATACCCGCATTATCAGAAACTCGTCTACGCCATCTTTATGACCTCCCGCATGGTGTCACACTACTTTGACGAGCACCCAATAACAGTGGTCAATAGTGCACCACTCTCAGATATCCTCAACAACCCGGGTGCCACAGGGAGAGTCACCCAGTGGAACATCTAACTCATCCCTCGCGATCTATGCTTCAAGCATCCAACATCAATCGAAGCACAAGTCCTTCCCAATTTCATCGTCGAGTAGATAGAATTCCATACACCACTACTAGAAAAAGCCCTTATAGTGGCGTCCTTTTTTTGCCTTTAGTGGCGCATTATGGATGCGCCACTAAGGTCAAGCCACTAATAAGGGCATCTGGCCATTATGTATAGCCTTTTCTCTAGTAGTGCACCTGGCCCTCCAGACCTCTCCAATTTATGGAAGATGTTCTTCGACGGATCTAAGAGACAACAAGGAGCCGGAGTAGGCGTCGTGCTAATCTCCCCCAAGGGAGACAAGCTAAAATACGTACTCCATATCAACTTTGAAAACGCATCCAACAATGAAGCAGAATACGAAGCACTCCTCCACGACATCCGCATGGCAAAAGCCTGCGGCGCCTCTCGCCTCCTAATATACGGCGACTCAAATCTCGTCGTCCAACAAAGAATGAGAGATTGATAAGCAGTCGCAGATAACATGTCAGCATACCAGAAGATCTACAATATCCTAGAAGGTGATTCTGACTGATGCAAGCTCAACTACGTCACAAGACCAAACAACACGGAAGCTGACGAACTTGCAAACATAGGATCTACCCCCGACCAATACCACCCGACGTCTTCCTAGAAAGCATCAGACATCGATCCATTAAGCCAGCAAAGGCACCTGATGGCGCGAGAGTTGACGGGTGTAGTCTTCTCGCCCTTCGTTGGTGAGCCCCAAGTGGAAGGCGTGATGTAGCACAGCAGCAAATTTCCCTCAGTAAAGATACCAAGGTTTGTCTCCAGTAGGACTCCAGAGATGATAAGTAGGTGTCAGCGGCGCAACTGACGCGGACCTGCACACAGACACAAATAACTTTGTTCCCAACAAAGTTCAGAGAGGTTGTCAATCTCTCCGGTCTTGTTGTTCACAAAGGATCAAACACAAGGGATAATTATAGCAACTGAAAGTAAAATCAGAAAAGTAAATGAGCGTGGAAACAGTAATGAGGATATGGACCGGGATACGTGATGTTCACTAGTGATGTCTGTCTCCCAAAAGACGATAAAACTGCTATGCGAGGTAAACAAATTACAGAAGGGCAATTGACAGATTATGAACACACCGCAATGCTAACTATGCTACAAAAGAAAGGAAGAGGCTCAAAAGCACGGGCAGTACGCCAAAATAAGTAGACCGAAATCCAACTGCATCTACTACTAATCATCCACCTTGAGATATCTATCCAGAACATCTCGCTGGTATTAAGTTGCGAGCCCCACCCAAAGTGTAATCCCAAAGGAACAGACAACTGCATTAAAAAGCACTTTGCATAAAGTAAACAATCCTTGCAACCGCGTTTACAAGCACCGTTGTTTTCCCCCTTGTCGCAACAGCACATCCCCTAGACTCATGTTTCTGTCACTCAAGCGTGTCATCGGGGTGCATGAACCCACAATCGAGCATAACGTTCCCTCTTGGGGTTACTACCTACTACTTGGCCAAAGCAATAAACAGCGACGGAGAACATGCAAGAATTACTTAGGAACAAAAATATAAGAGATAAAAACCAAATATATTACTCAATCACAATCTGAACATAATCTCATAATCCATCAGATCCCATCAAACTCAGCATAGCAACAGCAGAAAGATTACAAAAGTGCCTCGATCATGTAGGGCAGCTCACGAGGTCTAAACCATGAAGAACAAAGAGGGGAGGAGAACATCACATAGCTACTGATCACGGACCCATGGTCCAAGGGAAACTACTCACGAGACATCCGGGGAGCATCCATGGTGGAGAGGAGACTCCCGGAGGTCGGTCCTCCCTCCGGCAGGGTGTCGGTAAGAGGTCTTCTGGTGCTCTCGATCTCTGAAGCGCGGCGGCGGCGGAACAGAGGAGAGATCGCGAAAAAGGGTTCTCTCCTCGGAAGTTTCCCGTGACGGAGAATATATAGGCGAAGGGGGGCAGCCAGAGGTGCATCAGGGGCCCCAGGCGCCCCCCTGGCGCGGCCAGGGGTGGGGCCGCACCGGGTGGACGCCTGGGCCACCCCTGGCCCCACTCGGGATCTTCGCGAAGCTTCCTGTACGCTGATTTTTCCTATATTTTTCCCGGAATTTTTCTGGCACTTTTTATATGGGGGAAAACTGAAATAGAAAAACAGCGGAAAACAGGAACTGGCAGTGTGGTGCACTGAGTTAATAGGTTAGTCCAAATCTGATAAAAAATGTATGAAAGTGTATCTAGATCATAGCAATATCACACAAATTTTGCATGGATCAAGCAGAAATTATAGATACATTTTGGACGTATCAACATCCCCAAGCTTAATTCCTGCTCGTCCTCGAGTAGGTAAATGATAACGGCATAATTTCTGTGGTGACATGCTAGCAACCATATAAGAACTTTGAAAAGTAAAGCAATCAAGGTTAGAAACTCAATTCAATTCATAACAAGCAAGAGTCTATATTAGCATTGAAACAAGTAACAAAAGAACATTAGGTGCAAGAGCTCTCGCTGTCTGTGACTCGAATGTCTCCAAATGGTGTTTGCGTGCAAGAAGGGGGATATGGAATACGAGAAAAACAATTTATTTGTTGAGAACTCAATCTACTAAATTTTCACACTCGGTCTTTTTCTGGAATCTTATCTTGACTCGTCCCTAGACCACTAGTCAGGTATAAGTCAATTTTATCCACTCCTTTTTCAATATTTTGAGCACTCATGCAATGGATGAGCGTAAGCAGGAGAGTTGACACTTAGGATGGCAAAGAGAGAAGTGCGGAGGAGGTAGACAAAAAGGATGAGAAAGGCTCACATCAATGAGGACAATCATAGGTAAGAGATGCCAAATGATAGATATGATGTGAGGAGTAGGGATTGCCATGCAACGGATGCACATACGAGCTAGGAAGCTCTCCAATGGAACTAGTGGGGGTGCATCTAACTTGCTCGCTCATGAAGACCTAGAGCTCGTTTGAGGAGGCTCATCCTTGGAATATGCAAGCCCAGTTCAATAGTGTGAAGGTCCCCACATAGCTGTATGCATAATGATCATCTCTATGGAGTACAAGTATATAAAGGGAGTACTAGTGTGGATCTCTCAAAAGGATAGTAGTGTTGCCCCTTTCTCTCTTTTTATTTCTTTTTCTCTTTTTTCTATTTTTTTGTATTTTTTGTGGCCTCAATGGCTCTTTCTATTTAACTCTCATTTGTCCTCTTTGGGATCTTTTATTGTGTCAACTTTGGGATCTTTTCCTCACTTAAGGGAAACACTCTATTTACAAGAAGGTAAAGGAGATCTTTCACACTTTACAAGGTACTCAAAATCATAAATAAGATGTAACTATCATGATGTATGCAATGTATGTCGCTGCCAGTGTAGCAGGAACATCTATGACATGAAGATCAAGTCATGAAGAGGTGGATGTTGCATGGCAATATATCTCGGAAAGTCTATGGAAATGCCTTTATAGGTAGGTATGGTGGATGTTTTGAGGAAAGATATAAGGAGGTTTATGATGACAGAGCGTATCATGCCAAGGGTTTGGATGTACTGGCGAAGGTGGACACCAACTCTCGGAGTGAGAAGAAGGCAATGCACGGCACGGGAGAGGCTAGCAAAATATGGGAAGGTGGAAGTGTCAACTTTCAATACTTACATTAGTCCGAAGAACTCATGCACTTATTATCGGTAACTCTCAATCTAAAAAGGAGGTTCACAAAGAGACAAGTACCCCGAGGAGGACTGTATGGGAGTTTGGTTATCCTTGCGCATCCTCGACTCATGGTACGTGAGTGTTCTCTAATATTCGATCCCTCCAAAGATTAGTGATCCATCTAGTAGCTAGAGTTCTCAACTAGTTTTGTAGGTTTTGAAAATACACACGGATTTCCCAAAATACGACACCTATCACTAATAGGCTAGAGCTCTTGACACCAAAAGTTCAAACATTACTCACAACAATACCTCAAAACTATTTCAAGTTACTACTAAAATTAAATAGCAACCTCAATTACCTACTCTCAAGACAAGACACAACTCAGTGCAACAAACAACTCTCTTTAAAAAGATAAACATGAAAACTAAAAAGAGTTCCAGCAACAAACTAAACAAAATCCAAGGCTCTTGCTAAAGACAAACTAAGAATAAAACTAAACATGGTAGTAGCTACAAAAAGATAAAGAACACACAACAACAAAAAGATAGACAGGAAAAATCCTATGATGTGTTCTAGATTTTTAAAGTGGAGCGTGTTTCTCTCCCACACAAAGTAAGAAGGGATCTAACTTGATATGAACAGCAAGAAAAGCTAAAGAAAACTAA
This sequence comes from Bromus sterilis, assembly GCA_950022295.1. Classification (NCBI taxonomy): domain Eukaryota; kingdom Viridiplantae; phylum Streptophyta; class Magnoliopsida; order Poales; family Poaceae; genus Bromus; species Bromus sterilis. The sequence continues at coordinate 146,274,548 of OX465596.1, read as the reverse complement.
AAATAAAACCTAAGAGAGAGACGCTCCAAGCATAGCACATAACGCATGAAGTGATAAAAATATAGTGAGACGGAGGACGAACTGATGATTGTTGATGGAGAAGGGGATGCACGGGGGCATCACCAAGCTTAGACGCTTGAGTCTCCTTGAATATTTATTGGGGATGCATGGGGGCATCCCCAAGCTTGAGCGCTTGACACTCTTGGATCTTCTTTCATCATCTTCCATCGCACACTTGAAAACTCCCTTCATACATAACTCATCATAAGCTGATTAGAGAGGTTAGTACCCTTAATAAAATAATTTTTCCCCATTGGATATAAAGATAGTCTTGAAGAGCTACTGTTTATAAGGAGTGCCAAAAAGTTTTTGCAAAGAAAAATCAAGCTTAAGGTTTGCAAAAGTTAGGAGAGACAAAACGTGGCAGAATCTGTGAAAAACAGAACACCAGGTAGTAAAGATTTTCTTTAGGGGCACTTATGCAACTCAAATCAAAAAACTCAGAACATACGGAAGTTTCACAATTTTATAGATGACGCTGTCAAAAAAATTCAGATCAAAAAGATGATCTGGTGATTTGATTCGAATTTTTCTGTTAAGGGACAGAATCTGTTTTCTGGACAGCACGTCACAACTTTTGCTTCGCTTATCGTAAGAGGCTATAACTTGGCAGAAAGATGAAAAATAAAGATACAATGATGTTGCTACAGTAGTAACAAACATGAGGACACAACAAAAATAAAAAAGAAACCTAAATTCGTTGCGGGCTGCCTCCCGAAAGCGCTTCTTTAGAGCCATTAGCTAGGCTTAAAGATTATGAAAGATGCTCACAAGAGAATAAGAATTGAAGCAAAAGAGAGCATCAAGAAGCAAATGTGAAACACATATAAGCCTAACCCACTTCCTATGCATAGGCATCTTGTAAGAAAATAAATCAAAGAAGCACAAAGTGACATGCATAGGAGGGTAGAACAAGAACAACTTCAAAATTTTCAACATGAGGAGAGGTGTTTTTCTAACATAGAAGTTTCTACAACCAAACTTTCCTCTCTCAAACTAATTTTCAGTAGCATCATGAACAACATAAAGAATATAACTATCACATAAATCATGGTGTTCATGACCTACAAGCACACGTGTATTGTTTTCAACACCGTTTTTAGGATGATAAGATAGATGCAACCCATCACATTGAGCCTTGATAAGAGAAAAATTCTCCGGAATAGTTGGAGATTTCAAAAGGATAATAGGGCAATCAAGTGTGGGTGCAACAGCAATAATTTCATGCTTAACATAAGGAACTATAGCAAGTTCATCTTTGTAGGCATCATCCATAGTGGCATCATGGCCATCAACAAAGACAATATCAAAATCATGTATTTGATCCCATAAGTGTTTCCCTTTCTGAGATAGGCGGTGCCGCGTATAATGAGCATGCTCATCCAATGATTTTCCCTCAACCAAGTCGGTTGGGTTTTTAGCGCGAGCACAAATTGATCGAAGACGAGCCAAGTGAAACATGTCCATCCTGCCATATTTGGGTGGTTCCACACCCATGGTGAAGATAGCATTAGTTGGAATTTTTTGTATTTTTTATTAAGGACACAAAAGTAAATACTGAAAGGTAAACTAACAAGACTAAAAATCAAAGGTAAAAGGGTAGTGTGCAACTCCCCTATCTTAGCACTCGGATTTCCCCGGCAACAGCGCCAGAAATTTTCTTGATGGCGCGAGAGTTGATGGGTGTAGTCTTCTCGCCCTTCGTTGGTGAGCCCCAAGTGGAAGGAGTGATGTAGCACAACAAAAAAATTCCCTCAGTAAAGATACCAAGGTTTGTCTCCAGTAGGACTCTAGAGATGATAAGTAGATGTCAGCGGTGCAACTGACGCGGACCTGCACACAGACACAAATAATTTTGTTCCCAACGAAGTTCAGAGAGGTTGTCAATCTCTCCGGTCTTGTTGTTCACAAAGGATCAAACACAAGGGATAATGATAGCAACTGAAAGTAAAAGCAGAAAAGTAAATGAGCGTGGAAACAGTAATGAGGATATGGACCGGGATACGTGATGTTCACTAGTGATGACTCTCTCCCAAAATACAATAAAACTGCTATGCGAGGTGAACAAATTACAGAAGGGCAATTGACAGGATTATGAACGCACCGCAATGCTAACTATGCTACAAAAGAAAGGAAGAGGCTCAAAAGCACGGGAAGTACGCCAAAATAAGTAGACCGAAATCCAACTGCATCTACTACTAATCATCCACCTTGAGATATCTATCCAGAACATCTCGCTGGTATTAAGTTGCGAGCCCCACCCAAAGTGTAAACCCAAAGCAAAAGACAAATGCATTAAAAAGCACTTTGCGTAAAGTAAACAATCCTTGCAACCGCGGTTACAAGCACCGTTGTTTTCCTCCTTGTGGCAACAACGCATCCCCTAGACTCATGTTTCTGTCACTCAAGCGTGTCATCGGGGGGCATGAACCCACAATCGAGCATAACGTTCCCTCTTGGGGTTACTACCTGCTACTTGGCCAAAGCAATAAACAACAACAGAGAACATGCAAGAATTACTTAGGAACAAAAATATAAGAGATAAAAACCAAATATATTACTCAATCACAATCTGAACATAATCTCATAATCCATCAGATCCCACCAAACTCAGCATAGCAATAGCAGAAAGATTACAAAAGTGCCTCGATCATGTAGGGCAGCTCACAAGGTCTAAACCATGAAGAACAAAGAGGGGAGGAGAACATCACATAGCTACTGATCACGGACCCATGGTCCAAGGAAAACTACTCACGAGACATCCGGGGAGCATCCAAGGTGGAGAGGAGACTCCCGGAGGTCGGTCCTCCCTCCGGCAGGGTGCCGGGAAGAGGTCTTCTGGTTCTCCCGATCACGGAAGCGCGGCGGCGGAGGAACAGAGGAGAGATCGCGAAAAAGGGTTCTCTCCTCGGAAGTTTCCCGTGACGGAGAATATATAGGCGAAGGGGGGAAGCCAGAGGTGGATCAGGGGCCCCAGGCGCCCCCCTGGCGCGACCAGGGGTGGGGCCGCGCCGGGTGGCCGCCTGGGACACCCCTGGCTCCCCTCTAGCCCCACTAGGGCTCTTCGCGAAGCTTCCTGTACGCTGATTTTTCCTATATTTTTCTCGGAATTTTTCTGGCACTTTTTATATGGGGGAAAACTGAAATAGAAAAAAAGCAGAAAACAGGAACTGGCACTATGGTGCACTGAGTTAATAGGTTAGTCCAAATGTGATCAAAAATGTATGAAAGTGTATCTAGATCATATCAATATCACACAAAACATGCATGGAGCAAGCATAGATACGTTTTGGACGTATCAGCACCCAAACCAACCACGACCAATGACACCGCCACCACAAGCACAATAGTCGACGAGGTTACCGAGCCCGAAAAAGTGGCAATTGGGGAGCCAGTCAACGTGGGCGAGGCCGGCGACGCGTATGCAGAACAAGAACGACCGCCACCGTAAGGACCAGTGTGGTCAAGCCCCTTCCTCAACTATCTGATAAACAATCACCGACCGCCAGATGTAACAGAGGCACGTCGTATCACTCGATGGTCCAAAGCTTTCACCATCATCAATGGAGAACTTTACAAACGCAACATTTCCAAAGTGTTGCAAAGTTGCATATAACAAGAAGATGGCAAAGCATTGCTACTCGAGATACCCGAGGGCATATGCGGGAACCACGCTAGCAGTCGGGCTCTAGTTGCCAAAGCATTAAGAGCATGTTTCTACTGGCCAACTGCCATGAGAAACGCACAAGACATCATACGATGCTGCATCGCCTACCAAAAGTTTGCTAGTAGACCACATGCGCCAGCTTCAGAGCTCAAAATAATACCACTCGCGTGGCCCTTCACAACCTGGGGACTCGAAATGGTGGGACCCTTGAAAAAATCCTCCAAAGGCGTCTGCACTCATCTCCTCGTCACAGTCGACAAATTCACAAAGTGGATCGAGCCAGTACTCATCACCATCTCGACCGCTCCGATAGCCGTAAACTTCATCAAGTCTATCATTTTAAACTTCGGAGTTCCACACAACATCATCACCGACAACAGAACAAATTTCACAGCAGATGAGTTCCAGAACTTCTTCAAGGATCTAGGCATAAAAAATCTATGCATCAGTCGCGCACCCACAGTCCAATGGACTGGTCTGTGACGGCATCAAGAAGAGGCTCCTTGCACCACTCGAGCAAGCTACGAGAAATTGGGTCAAAGAACCGTCGACCGTGCTGTGGTGCTTGCGCACCACACCCAACACCTCAACCAAGTACACTCCTTCATGGTATACGGCGTCGAAGTAGTAATTCCACATGACCTAAGATTCGGCGCCTGACGAGGGTTGTCGTCGACAAATCCCATGGTTAGGAACCCTGGGTTTGATCGTAAAGGAAAGAGTGTGAAGTTGGTGATCTCGCCGCGTAACAGGAGACAGGGATTACCCACGTTCAGAGCCCTCAATCGGTAAAACCCCTACTTCATTCTCGGTGTATTATATGGTGGATGCGATTATAGTGGAGGCCTCAACGAGATTTCTCTTGCCAAAGGTGTTGCGATGAGTATTGATCTGCCTAGACGTCCCCTCTTCGAGCCTTTATATACTAGGCTAGGTCTCGAGGAGTCTGTCTAGGTTTACGCAGGGAGTTTCCTATTCTATTTAGTCTTGTCCATCAAGTCCTGAACTCCACATCGGTCTGGGACTCCATGTCGGCGCTGTCATCGGTGCTTTGGGTAGATCGATCTTGGGCCTCACGAAGCCTTTTCTGGGCCGCCAGCAGTGACATGTACCAGTTAACCTCACGGCGAGGAGTCGTGGGGGTATCCCCTCGTCAGTAGCTCCCAAGATCCTGGGGGACTCGAAGAGACGCGCATAGAATCGAATATGCGTCAGCTGTAGTAGTGCGTGTTACTTTTTGATGAATTGCATGATGTTTGTATAAAGTGTTTTGTATGCTTTGAGAGGGATGCTAAACTAAAGGACTCGAGTACCCAACTGATCGAGTCCCAGCGAACTGCACTAGCGGCAAATACCACATTAGTCCAATCAAGCCTGAGTCCCCCGACACAAACTTGGAGAAACTAGTGTCTAGTAAGGTCTAGGCCATTGAGGACTTACAAGATCAGTATCGCCAGTTAATTGCTAAATTGACCCAACTCGTCCGTCAGGATTTTCGTATCATACACCCGGGTATGGAAACAAATGGGAGTGAAGTCGCGCTGTGGCAAGTCCTTGCCCGATCGATGGTTCAGTGGGGTCTTATCTACACATGAGTCCACGTGGCTTCTGGGGTGCAGTAGTATTTCAGCCCAGGTCTGAAATAAGGACGAGTGCCATATAGAATGCATCCATTCAGTAAACAATCGAGTGAACGCTTAGTATGAATTATCTCCTCCTGAAGATTCGAGTGGCCACTCGATGAGTCGGTCAGTCGACCATTTAGAGTTTGCTTGTTTGTATCGTTTTGCGAGTAAGTACTCAATCACTTGTTTTAGAGGCGAGTCAGTACTCAAGCCTTAATGAGGTGTGTTTGCTGGATACGTCAAGGCGATTGAGCCCTCAAGCCTTTATAAGGTGCCTCATGTTTCCTTCGCTTCTTTAGGAGTGACAAGGCGCTCCCGATGGGAGTTTATTGATGAAAACAAATCAAGGAGAAGTTAGTGAAGAGATAAGCTGGAAAAGAAAAATCAGAGAAAGATTCCCTTCTGCTTTTACGTCAGTGTAGCATTATGCTGTCCAATCTGTGCTGCCTGGATGGATAGATATGGTGATGCTTTTGTGATTTTGACGACGCATCATGCCATCTTTTGTCTAACGTGGTCAGTCACGTCACGTTTGTGCGATGATGATGCTTTGTTTTTCGTGTGTGTTGGATGTCACGCTCAGCTACACCTGTTGGATTTCCAAGAGTAGTTTGAACGCTCTGCTTTACTGTCGTATTAATTGGGGTGAATATGTGTACCACATTTTGTATTGGAATATGAAGCATTCCGTTGTAATTATGGCGATCTCGCCGCTTCCCCTTCGCGTGTGGGAAATGACGTGTGCGTCATTGCGGGGGTGTATATATAGGTGGCTTCTTTGTTTTCTTTGGTCGTTCATCTTCTGCCTCATCCCTTCTCCCATTCTTTTAGCTAGCTTCCATGGATCCCAAGCATCGTGCCCGTGGAGTTCCTGGGGTTTTTGCAACGCGTGGCGTTGCCAGTTGTTGTCGTGGCTCTGTCGGTCGTGGACGTGGTGCGCGTACTCCTCTCGCATCATGTAGTTGCCGAAGGCACGAGGGATCTTCAAGGGCTTCTCCAACCGTGGCTATGGAAGAGGGCTTCTGTTCCCACGAGTTTGATCTGTACATTCGCAGCCGTATTTCTGGTCGTATTCTTCTTCCATCTTCTTTTGTTGTCCTTGTCTCTGACCTGAATTTGGAGGGCCTTTGGCTCCGCCTGTAGGGCTACCCATATTGCCCATTATGGGTTATGATCCGGGTGGAAAGTTCTCGTCCATGGTTTTCTTGGATTCTGGTTGGAGGGTGTTTGCCTGCCAGTTTATTCTGCGCAAGGGTGACATCCTCTGCTGTTGGTTCGATGGAGAAGAAACCCTCTCTGTTAGAGCCTTTGACACTGATGGGAATCGGCTAGAACCTTGATGGGAGAGCTCAAGCGACAACGACTCTGGAGGCGGGGGTGGTGCTTGTATTACTTCTTGTGCTGGTGACTCATTCGCTAGCTTTCGCCCCTATGGGTCCTCGTTCGGAGGAGGTGGTGATAGCTACTCTAGTTTTGAGCAGGACGCTGATGTCAAACCACCAGTCAAGAGGGCGCCTCGGTAGGACAAGGCTATCAAGCGTGCCCTTCGGCGAGATTTTTCATATAGACTTAGGGTTGAACTTTCCTTTTTCTTTGATGATGCTCGAAGTAATGTCGAGTTGTCCTTTTGATGTAAAGAATCCTCTTGTAAGTCCTTTATGTAAATCAATATATCAAGAGTTTCATGTTAAACTGGTTGGATTGTTTTAGTCTTTGTCTATTCTTTCTTGTTTCTTGTCTTTGATCTATCGGGTGCGCGACAATGCTCCCCATGGGAGTAGCCCTCGACGCTTCGGCCAATCATTGGCGATTGGCTAGAGGCTTTGATCCATCGAGTGTTCTCCAAATTACGCCAAGTTGTCCGTAATAGCAACATATCTTCAGTCCTTTTCACCATTGCCTATAGTCGTGCGCAGACTCGTGCTTCATTGCAGGTTATAGTGGGATCTCCTGGTATTGGAAGTACATCTTCTCAGTCGCATTGAGATTGTTGAAGTCGTTGTTTGATGTAGTGTGTTACTACAGTGCGGGTGTTTGTGCGCTTTTTGAGGATGAGTGGTGACTTTTCTTAAGACCCGGAGTGCTTAGATGCCGGGATGTTCAGCGAGTTCTATTAATGCTTCAGGGGAGTGGCTGAGTCCCCGGTGTCTAAGGATAGGTTGACGAGGGTGTGATTAACGCCTCAGGGTGAGCGGTATTGTAGCGCATTCAAGCCCCGAGTGCCTAAGGATGGATTGTCACGAGTGCGAATAACACCTCGGGGGCGGCTAAGTTGCGCAAGCCCCCGAGTGCATGAGGATGGATTGTCGCGAGTGCGAATAACGCCTCGGTGGCGGCTAATTTGCGCAAGCACCCGAGTGCCTGAGGATGGATTGTCGCGAGTGATAATAACGCCTTGGGGTGGCTAATTTGTGCACGCCCCACGATTACCAGAGGATGGAATGTCGCGAGTGCGAATAACACCTTGGGGGCGGCTAAGTAGCGCAAGCCGCCGAGTGCCCGAGGATGGATTGCCGGGAGTGTGAATAATGCCTTGGGGCGGCTAAGTTGCGCAAGCCCCCGAGTGCCAAATGACGTGATTAGAACTCGTGCTTTATTGCTTCCTTGTTTGTTTACGTAAGTGGCTGGATATAAGGATATGAATCACTGTGATATGATCTAATTGATAATTATTAAAGTTGACATGATGGGAGATTTGTGGAAAAGGATGCCATAAATTACGATGGAAGTTTAAAGTGCTCGATCACTTAAAACCATTTGTATTCATACTAAAGTATAGTATGGTCTAAATATTTTCCCATTGCACTAATATTATAGAACAAGATTGTTTAATTCAATAAGTTAAAACACCCATTTCATGAATAAGGAAACCATCTGGAAACTAGTGAGACAGATGACTCCATACGATGATGGTGTTAGAAAGTTTCTCAAGAAAGAGTTTTTTTCCATTAAGAATTGAAAGCAATTAAAAGTAACACATTCTCCCGAATAGAAAAACTTATATTGCTGGATTGGTAATAAGAGAAGAAGGTTCTCGACACATAAGCCAATAGGAGATAGTGGAAACTTTGACCGCGGTACGAGACCTTGCCTTCATAATATCAGAGTGATGCAACGGAAACATAGTCCGCTGTGACAACACTATAAAAGAAGGAAGTATGCCACAGATGATGATTATGGCGTATGAGTTAAAGCCTTGGTTGAATTTAGAAGGTTATCATGAATACGTTCTCTACAGAACAATACTCCTGAGTCTTCTTAATGAAAAAAAAGGAATAAAACTGCTTACAAAATGCAAAGGAATGATGGTAACCTAAGACACGAGGAGAAATGAAATAATATTGAGTTAATAAAGGATGGCTCACGTAGCATGGAATAAATTAGTTATTTCATATTCCCGATAAACAGGAAAATTATCGAGAATGGTGTAACGGACAAAATCAATTTTGGCTCATAAAACTGTTATGACCAAGATTCAATAATGAGTGAATACGGAAACGTAGGAATGCTTTAATCAATAAAATATATCATTTATACTATAACAAGGCCATATCATGAAATTTCATCTTCTTCAAACACGGGTCCAGGCCCTCCGCCGGGATCCGCCGAACTAGTCATCATCGAGTCTCCACGTGAAACGTCGATCACCATACCAGTTATCGATCAAGAACCCTGAAAAGAGTTTGGGGGTAGTATCATGAGTACAGAATTACTTAGCATCCAACAATAGTGGTCAACTGACCCATCAAGGACTTCATCACTCGTCATTCTAGTATAACTAGTAGTTCATGGTAAGGATTGTTGGGGTGCGCAGCGGAAAACACAAATTTTCCTAACTAGCATTTCCCATAACCCAAGATCTAGCTAGCTGTATTACCGTAACGGAAAGGAGTGCGGAATAACATACCTCGGGGTGTAGTCCGTTGCGCGGGAAACGTTCCCGCAAACGTGGTTGCTGTATCCGAACGAAGTTCACAGCCCCCTGGTTGTGTTGAGCACCCTGATGGGTGTAGTGCCACACGGATAGCACCTCTTAGTACTCGCACACGTACGAGACTCGATGCCGACCTCCGTTCTCCGATCCAGCGAAGGTGGCGGAAGCAGACCTCCGGACGGAGCTTCGGCAACACGACGGCCTCCGGTTCTAGCAGAGATGCCTCAATTCCAGTACAAGCTCACACAAGGGAGCCCACCGTGGAAGAGACGAGGAAGGGGAGAAGACCGGAGAAAACCAATCTCAATTCGGAGTAAATATGAATTTCTCACGAATTATTGTGTATTTAATATGTGCACCATAGCCCACTTTATATAGGGGGAGGGGAGGGAGTCAACCCCCCTCCCTTACCAATGTGGGACTATCCCACATGCCAAGGGGGGGAGGGTGCCGGCCATGGGGGAGGGGGCGCCACCCTCATGGGCCCTAGGGCCCATGGCGCCTCCCCCCTCCTTTCCTTTTTTCTCTTTTTTCTTTTTCCCTTTTATTTTCCCCTAATGGGCCTTTTTCTCCACGTAGGCCCATTGCACATATTAATTAGAAATAAAATGTTTTTAATTATTAATTCAATTAATTAATAACTAAAACATATTATTCCTTCTCCCGATGCTCCGGAACACCTTTCGGCTTACTCCGAAACTCCTTCGGGTCAACACGGAACTTTTCTGGTGCTGCTTCCTTTATTCTCCGGTAACTCTGATAGTTTCAAAAAAGGCCCTTAAGTGTGTTACCCTACGGTCCGAGAACACTCCAGTCATGACCGAGATGAGGCTACAGTCAATGATCATCAGCGGGACCTGGATGCCCATAATGACCCCTGTGCATTCCGGATATCAACACCGATTGGACCTTACGTCGTATAGCATTCCCTTTGTCAGCGATACTTGATTGTTCCGAGATTCGAGCAATGACATCCTATTTCTGGTTCAACCTCGTTCTGAACAAATCCTTATTCACTCGTTCCCGTGATATTCATCCCTGTGACGTAGTCACACGCTGCAGCTTTATGGATGGAATCTCACCGAGTGGGCCCTGAGTATCTATCCATCACATGGATTGACAAATCCCGCTCTTGTAACAATAATCCTCAACATATCTCCACGGAATACCCAAGATACAACCGTTATGACCCGCATATTTCACTCAGGTGGTGGGATTTAAGTCAAAGCATCCGAGTAGATAGCAATTATGCACGTACTCACGGTCAAAGGAACGGTCTACTACGTTCTATAATTACAACACAGAACCTTCATAAGATTGATCATGTTGTAATGATTGCTTTGGGTAATGTTCATCACGTCACTCATCCAGTGAGGTGACCTCATAGTCAAGAGACTTAATTTTCCATGATCGCGAAACCACGACCATCATGTTGACCATGGACTAGTTATTGATATAGAGGCTAACTAGGAACTCTGGGGTTTTCTATACCACACTTGTATCACTGTTTCACTGATACAGTTCTAGCACGGTATGAAACTGGTTATGAACTTGCTTAGATATATTGGAATAATCATATATTATTTGCCTCTAGAGCATATATCCAACAGTCTCCCACTTTCACTAGAGTGCTAATAGTCTAGCGGCATTTTCACGATCATAACCATCTTATCACATAAGTGTTCATTGATCATGCATGCTCATGGAAGAGGTTTCGTCAATGAAACTGCACCAATTCATATTCGTATGTTTCCTTTGCAACTTGTACAGGTCAACCCCTTTTGACATACTACTCATTATCATATAATGGTTGGATATAAGCTTCGCGGGAGAGTGAGACTATTATTTCATAGTATCCTTCAGTGATCCTTTGGTTCTATCTTCATAAGACTTATCCAGCGTCACATATATTGGGAAATACACTCAGCCAGAAGTCCAAACTTCTGACGCCAAACTTTTATCCATACGTCTACTTTTTTAAGTAGTATTATGCTTGTAGTGTCGTCAATCATGCTCACATTTCTTTCATGTCTTTGGTGATGTCTCTAATTCCATATAGGCCCATAATATGGCTTGCAATTGTAATCTTGCATTACATTCAAGTCTATTATCTTTCTATACTTTAGAGCATAGTCCTTAGTATTCCTCATATACTGAATTCATGGACTTTATTCAGATTCTGTGTTTTACTCCTAAAGCACATCGGAATCTGTTCTTCTTCCAAGAACTTTTGAGTCATTCTGTTGTTGGATTCACAATCCATGTTATATGGTAGAATCATATGTCAAAGTACATATGAGATCACATGTCCTAGTACATGGTGCATCTCTATTGTTCCATCAAGACATTGCTTGTGATATTTGGATTTCATCCGTTATATAATTTCTAGCTACAAGAACCTGTTTCTTGTCTAGAAGATTATTCCAACTTTTCTTTGTTTCATCATACGTATCTATCACTATAGATTTCAATGTGTGATGTGTTTAGTACTTCATATAAAGGAAGATTTTTGTAATCTTGCGTTATACCTACCTTATGTTATATATATATATATATCATAATGCATGTACGTGCATATGAGACGATTCTACATATACATATATCATTCATATGTCCATATATGCATACACGTGATCATTCTCCACATATGTCATAACATGCATGTCTGAGATAATTATCATGCTCCCACTCAAATATATCCATCATATACTCATATATTTGTGGTTCAGCTTTCATCAAGTCATTGTATTGTTACTATGTCTTACATAATGGCAATGCTCCCAAAGCTCCCACTCATAAAATGCCCTCTGCATTCTAAGTTTCGGGACTTCTTCAAAGCTCCCACTCAGTTTCATGAAACTGCAGGCCCACTCAATATTTTTGTCATTCACAAAAAATGACTTGATCAAATCAAGGTTGAGGGTTCCTGTCTTGAGGTACTACAGGCCATCCTTCCAACGAAATAAACCTTCATCATGCCCATTGCAATTGTCTTTCAAATCCCAGTTTGACCGAGAGGAAATTTCGGGCTATGGTCCATTGTAGTGTAAATGAAATATTTTATTGATTAAAGCGTTCCTATGTTTCCGTAGTCAATCACCATTGAACTTTGGTCATAACCGTTTTATGAACCAAAATTATGCCTTATACCCGTTACATTATTCTCAATAACTTTCCAGTTTGTCGATAATATGAAATAACTGATTTATTTCACAGAACGTGAGCCATCCTATATGTAACTCAATATTATGTCATTTCTCCTCGTGGTCTAGGCTACCATCATTCCTTTGCGTTTCAAGCAATGTTATTCCTTTTGTTTTATTAGGAAGAATCATGATTATTGTTCTGTACAGAACGTATTCATGACAGCCTTCTAAATTCAACTAAGGCTTCAACTCATATACCAAGACCAATCGTCTTTGGCATATCCTTCCTTGTATAGCGTCATTACAGCGGAACATGCTTCAGTTGCAATACTCTGATATTCTGAAGGAAAGGTCCAATACCTTGGTCAAAGTTTCCATTATCTCCCATTGGATCCGTGTCGAGAGACTTCTTCTCGCACTACCAATCAAGAAACACAAATTTTGCTGTTCGAGGAGAATATGTAATTTCAATTCTTGTAGCTTTATCACAAAGAAATTCTTTCTTTAAGAAACCTTATAACACCATCAATTATGGATCTATCTTGTCTCATTAGATTCAGGATGGTTTCCTATTCATGAAGTGGGTGTTTTAACTTAATGAATTAAACAACCTTGTTCGTTAATAATTTTAGTGCAAGGGGAAAGAACGTTTAGACCATACTACAGTTTAGTATAACTACGAATGGTTTAAGTAGTCTAGCACTTTAAACTTCCATCGTAATTTGCGGTACAATTTCCACAAGTATCCCATTATGTCAACTTTAATACTTATCACTCAGATCATAGCTTAGTGATTTTTATCCTTATATTCTTACTTCACACTGTGATTCCTGAATCTCCGTTTTATGATCTCAATTGAATACAACTTTCAATTAATCATATGAAGTCTTTAATGATAACTCATGTGCCCATTTAGTACATCATTTATGTATAATGATTCGCACAAGTTCTGGTTGCTAGAACCTTTTCATGGTCATATTTATTGCAGAGGTTCATAGATCGTGTATCTAATACATCTCATGCAATCAAGTTATGACTTTCATTTGATAATGAACTCACAGGTTAATAGATCATACATTTAATGAATTCATCAGTTATGAAATCACCTTATGCAATCAAATCTTTGACTTGTTATAATCAAGACAACTTTATCATTAAACATTGAATATTACTTGACAATAATACCAGTATTATAAATGCTTTCCATCATAACATAAATCAAGATGTAATCAAAGTATAAGCACACTTTTATTCATAAAGATGGAACAACTGACTTGTCTCATTACATGAATAACTTTGTCTCGCGAGATGCAAGACACACAACTAAGTGTTCATACTATAGTGATTACATAAGATTTATCTAATACTCTAAGTATCTCCTATGATATATGTCTCGGCGGAATCCATGTTGGCCATCAACTGACTTGATATCCATCAATCCTTGATTTCACCTCTTCCCGTCCATGCAACGGCAGGTCCTGTTTTCATTAAACAGAATAAGTATCAGATACTCATTAACTTAAAGTGTTGTATAAGGGAACAAACATTTATAAATTATATCAAGTATATACCATCTCCATCCACGACCTCTGCATCCTCGATAGGAGCAATGTCTGCAGCCAAGAGATTAGTCATGAAATTCTGGAGACTCATTTTAGCTCCACTTCCGACATAGCTATGAACATAATCACCATAACTCGGAGGAAGCGAATGCAATAACGTGTTTATTGCAAAATCTTCTGGGGTGGTTTCGTTCATTGTCCAATATTCATAGTCCTCCACCAGGGTCAGGTACATCTCATGCATCCTATCTAAGTGATCATCAAGGCTTGTGGGTTCTTCCATCTTTGTAGATAGAAACTTGCTTTCTAACTCAAATCTGGCAACTCTGAACTCACATATGAACACTGTCTTTAGCGTGTCCATCATGTCATATGAGCCAGTGTCCTGAAACTAAATACCCAAATCCTCTGACATGCTAAAAATCATGACATTCCTGCTTACGGAGCACTTATGTCGACGAGCATAATGATCAAGTATCTCCTGATCGCCAACATCGTCGTCCGGATGTTCTTTCACATGCATTTCTATTGTGAACAAGATGTTTGCTCTTTTGAGCGAAGTCCTAAGGCATGAGTACCAGTCAGCAAAGTTTGACCCATCTACTCTAAGTCTTTCACCCTCCATGAAGAATAATAATTCAGGTTGCTCTAGTGCATTCATTTTCTACAAACATAATTGCAAGGAACACAATTAAGGCTAGTTCACAACAATGAGTTCATATAATCATATTATAAATGAGCTCGCACTAAAACAATCATCCCTAAGAAGTTTTAGTGATTACATGATCCAGATTCACTGCCCGCCCTGGAATATCACACGACCGACGGGTCAGTTTCAAAGGTAGACAACAACTTGTGCGATCACATCATTTGTATATTGTGACTCATGCTCGATCTTTCGATCTCTAGTATTCCGAGGCCATATCTGCGTATGCTAGGCTCGCCAAATTAACCTCCATGTTATATGCTACTCAGCAAGGCCATATATACATATGCTAGGCTTACCGAACCCAACCTCATGCGAACGCCGTTTAATATGTGTGACACCCGATATGTACGGAATGTCGGCCATATGGGAGATCCTTCCAGGTGGTGCACACTTTGGTAGAATACTTGTGTTTGGATTTGTTGAGGGATCATATTATCACATGCTACCGTTGTGTATCCTATACTAGCAAGTTTTGAGATGTTTGAAGTATGGCAGCACTAAGTCTACAGTGTCTCCATTTGAGTTTGTCTTATCATCATGACGTTTACTACTTACTAGTAACATATAACAAAGCTATCACTACATCACAATCAAACAAACGATAGCCCCCACTTAGCAATACAAACTTTAGACGATCTAGTTGTATATTGCAAGTTTTATGTGGCTGCTAGGGATTTCATAGTTAAACAGGTTTTAACCTACGAGTCAACCACAACGTCAACCATATGATTGTATCTATTACACCCCGCACGGGGCCCTCCGTTGCAAATTCTACATCCGCTAAAGTAGAGAGACAGACACCCCCCAGAGCCACTTTATACGGTACAAGCCGTATGTCAAGCGTGGAACCAGTCTCGCGTAAGCGTACGCGTAAGGTCGGTCGGGGGCCGCTTCATCAAACGATGCCACAGATGTGAACAAGTACACGTGGGAGGGTAACAATCATACAATCAACGCCCACATCCCCGATGTGTTCTATCTGTACATTAATACTAAGCATAGACCTAGCTCATGATACCACTGTTGGGGTGCGCAGCGGAAAACACAAATTTTTCCTAACTAGCGTTTCCCATAACCCAAGATCTAGCTAGCCGTATTACCGTAACGGAAAGGAGTGCGGAATAACATACCTCGGGGTGTAGTCCGTTGCGCGGGAAATGTTCCCGCAAACGTGGTTGATGTAGCCGAACGAAGTTCACAGCCCCTGGCTGTGTTGAGCACCCGGATAGGTGTAGTGCCACACATGTAGCACCTCGTAGTACTCGCACACGTACGAGACTCAATGAAGACCTCCGTTCTCCGATCCAGCGAAGGTGGCGGAAGTAGACCTCCGGACGGAGCTTCGGCAGCACGACAGCCTCCGATTCTAGCAGAGATGACTCGATTCCACTACAAGCTCCCACTAGGGAGCCCACCGTGGAAGAGACGACAAGGGAGAAAACTGGAGAAAACCGATCTCAATTCGGAGTAAATATGAATTTATCACGAATTATTGTGTATTTAATATGTGCACCATAGCCCACTTTATATAGGGGGAGGGGAGGGAGTCAACCCCCTTCCCTTAGAAATGTGGGACTATCCCACATGCCAAGGGGGGGAGGGCGCCGGCCATGGGGAGAGGGGGCGCCACCCACATGGGCCCTAGGGCCCATGGCGCCTCCCCCTCCTTTCCTTTTTTTCTTTTTCCCTTTTGTTTTCCCCTAATGGGCCTTTTTCTCCACTAAGGCCCATTGCAGAATTTAATTAGAAATAAAATGTTTTTATTAATTCAATTAATTAATAACTAAAACATATTATTCCTTCTCCCGGTGATCCAGAACACCTTCCGGCACACTCTGAAACTCCTTCGGGTCAACACGGAACTTTTCCGGTGCTGCTTCCTTTATTCTCCGATAACTCTGATAGTTCCGAAAAAGGTCTCCGATTTCATCGAGCCCTTAAGTGTGTTACCCTACGGTCCGAGAACACTCTAGTCATGACCGAGATGAAGCCACGGTCAATGATCATCAGCGGGACCTGGATGCCCATAATGACCCGTGTGCATTCCGGATATCAAGACCGATTGGACCTTACGTCGTATAGCATTCCCTTTGTCAGCGATACTGGATTGTTTCGAGATTCGATAAATGGCATCCTATGTCTGGTTTAACCTCGTTCTGAACAAATCCTTATTCACTCGTTCCCGTGATATTCGTCCCCGTGACCTAGTCTCACGTTGCAGCTTTATGGATGGAATCTCACCGAGTTGGCCCTGAGTATCTATCCATCACATGGATTGAAAAATCCCTCTCTTGTAACAATACTCCTCACAGTATCTCCACGGAATACCCAAGATACAACCGTTATGACCCGCATATTTCAGTCAGGTGGTGGGATGTAAGTCAAAGCATCCGAGTAGATAGCAATTCTGCACGTACTCATGGTCAAAGGAACGGTCTACTACGTTCTGTAATTACAACACTGGACCTTCATACGATTGATCATGTGGCAATGCTTGCTTTGGGTAATGTTCATCACGTCACTCATCCAGTGAGTTGACCTCATAGTCAAGAGACTTAATTGTCCATGATCGCGAAACCACGACCATCATGTTGACCATGAACTAGTTATTGATATAGAGGCTAAGTAGGAACTCTGGGGTTTTCTATACCACACATCTATCACTGTTTCACTGATACAATTCGAGCACGGTATGAAACTGGTTATGAACTTGCTTAGATATATTGGAATAATCATATATTATTTTCCTCTAGAGCATATATCCAACAAGGATGGGGTAAGTGGTGAGGTTGTTGCCGCACTAGCTTTTATGAAGTGGCTAATGATCTAGAGAGTAAGATAAGAAGCCAAGCATTCAATGAGGAATCGCCTCCAACAAGTCTTGCAATTAGCTACTTACGCAAACATAACACCTATCCTATCCTTGTCCTCCCCTTCATCGCCCGATGAAGAACAAGTAGTCAAGGCACACACACGTTAATCAAGTTATTAAGAAGATTATCTCAGTTGTTGTTGTCTATGAACAAGGAGTAGGTCTCAAGTCTTCCATAACCATGGACACGGCTTATCGAAAAGATTTAACCCTGCAGGGGTGTACAAACTTCCCATTACAAGGCTCCGCACGCAAGCCCATCTATCTTAGTTTCTAGCCGTCATAGGCAACCATTTTATGGTTTAGTTCCGAGAGATCCGAAACGACAGGTCCCTCTAGCTAACAACGAACAAATCCAGGTGGCCCCTGGGAGTCAACACCCAATCCAAGAGTCGTACGCACTCTCGGATCGGCCTCTTCCATCTCAACAGGGTTTGGGTTACCGGGACACCTCACGTGAGGTCCCGAGCCCTCGCCGGCCAAAGGTGGACCAACAAGGAAACCATGTCCCCGCTAGCCCTGGTTGGTCTAAAGTATGTCTGCTAGGAGCGACCCGACAGACATATATGCATGGTTTCAAATGGGAAATCAGCTTGGTCCACCTCTGGAAATGTTTGAAGCTAGGTAGGTAAGAAAAGGGGACCCCATAAAATCCGACACGTGGTAAGGCACGCTCGTAAAGAGACACAATACCCGGAACTCAGGTCCTAGGTGACTCGAATGGAACAAAGCGTCAGGGCGGGATAGCCTAGACCTTCCATCCTTCGTCGAGTATAGTCAACATTATAATAATCATATCATCCACAACAATACAATAATGTGATAGCCCAAACCAAGGAGTAACAGGGTAAAATTCGTAGCATCCTAAGCATGCATACTAAGCAGGGGCTGAGCGATGAGCAATAGTGACATAGCAGTACATGGTTTGCTGGGAGGGGGACATGGCTGTATTGGTTTAAGAGAGGTTGTAAACATGTGGTAGGATCAAACATCGAACCTAACCTAGACTAGCATGCAAACCGCTGGTTATATTAGAATGGATTATAAGTAATGTATAGTCCTTGCCTGTTGATAAGTCAGGTTCCGAAGGTGTAGGCGATCGCGAGCTCGCACCGTCAACGAGAGTATCCACGGGACCACACAAGAAGTAAACACTGGAAAGACATTCAACAGAGATGCAACTATTACTATGAAGCAATCACGAGCAAGCATCATCAAGAAGGCAACATAAGACAACGCGATACGATACGGATCTACCGTCGAGAGCGGTTACTAACAAGTTAAGTGGAGTACTCGTCACACACGACGATACCGCACATTTAGAATGGTTCAAGTTGTTTAGCTATAAAACATGAGCAAAGGTTGTTAACATGGCATCTCACTCAAGCAAGGAATATCACACAAACATGGCAAGAGGTGAAGCATAAAGGAAGCTACCTATGCTAGTAATTTTAAGTGAGGCAACACCCTAAACAAGGCATACACTAAGTGCCCCACGACGGTTAAAGCATTTGGTAATATTCTGCCCTAAACCATATTTTAGGTTGGTTAACAACAACAAACAATGGCACAAACACAATCTACACACAATTCTTGTCAAGTTACATATAAGAAACATTTTTATCGAAGCAACGGTTGAAAAGTTATGGAAGACTACAATTTACAGTGGCAAGGTTGTAACTAGCAGTAAAACAACATGTAGACAATGTCAAACATGGAAAAGGAGCACAGTTTATTAATCTCCGCGCCAAATGGAGGAACATTCATGTAGAAAGCGTCTCCATCCGAGCTACCGGTGAACAGATATCGTCGTCGCAAAATTACAACACAATCTGCCAAATTAAAACCCTAGAAAAAGGGAAAAAAACTCTAACGGGCCGAATCTGACTCCACCAGGCCTAACAGGGGCGAGAGCTAGTTAATAAACTGTCGGGACCCGGGGTTAGCCTATGCAAGTACAGTTAAGACATAGTCATATGGAGAGCCGAGAACCGCACCCACTTGTCTAAGCAGACAAGGCCAAGCACTGAACATTCTCGGAAAGCATCGTACGTGAGGGGCATCCCATCCAGGCCGGATGATCAACTGTGATGGGTCCTCATCGTCCGCACACAAGTCTAATGATATGGGTGGTGAACTCCCATATTCAAAGACAAGTCGCCTCAACCATACTATCGACTATCTCAAAACTCTTACATAGACTTACTCCAGCCCGATCACTTAGTCGGGGTCTAGGGCGGGCTCGATCATACCACAAAGTGTGCACGAGACGGAGTCTCGAGCAATCGCATCGCGATGCCCCAAGCTGCGCACATCTAAGGGCCACTTGGTGTATGAAAGACCGCCAGCAAGAACACAACTAAGGTCTCGAAAACCCATACAAAGACATGCATGTTATAAGCATACACGCAGCACACATGCCTTGTATGAACAGTAGGTACCATTGCAATTCTCTACAAAGTGTACATTTTATTTATAACTCTTATAGAGTACACACAGAGATCACATACATGTGATCCAACATTACAACACAGAACGGAAGCAAATTATGTCTGAGTACAGACAAGTTTAACAAATTGGCTTAAGAAGCCTTATTCAAACATAAAGCCGTCCACGAGGGAACCAGTCTGCTGACTGGGACTAGACTAGCTTAACTTCAGTCGTCCAGCTCGATGAAGAAGCCACCTTCGGGGTCAGTGGCGTCATCTAAAACATAGATTAAGCAAACGTGAGTACAAAGGCGTACTCAGCAAGACTTACATAGGAGCTATACTACTCATGCACATGTATCAAGGTAAAGGGAGGTGGGGTTCACTTGCAGAAATGCCAGCTTTGACTTGGCTAGTCCTGAACTACGAGTACCAGACTTTGAGGTAAGAAGCGTACACGAGTCCACTACTTTCACCAACCAATACACCACTATGGTGCCTTTCTCAACTTCCCCACGAGAAAGCACGCCATAGCACTCACACTTATCTTGGTGTGTTTTAGAAGTATCCGGTTCAAGTTATCTAATAATCAAGCTAAGCTTTCCAAGTAGTCCATAACCGCGGACGCGGCTATTCGAATAGTTTTGTTAACCTTGCAAGGGTGTACCGCTACACACACATGACCATCATTTACCGCCTTTGATCTCGACACCATTCAAGGGGTGCCAGCGAGGATGCTCACCACAACTGTTACCTCATAGCCTATCTAGTCCAAGAAAGCCGCCTACTTGGGTTGGCTACCACAATCGTGAACCCGGCCGGTTTACCGAAGTGGACCCAAGCGATGTGCGCGTGGTGCATAAGCCGGTCTCGGTTGAGCCGTTCTCTCACTTAGCATCCAGGCCACAAGCCTACCAGAACTCTAAACTACTGCGACATCTGGACATCGAAAGGGATGAGTTAATAGGTTGAGAGGGGTCAGTGAGCCCAATGTGTGGTTGTACTCTTCATCTTGGATCACCACACAAGAACTCGGACTTAGGGCGGTGTTCAACGAGACAACCCACTGTGTACTCCTACACAGCCTCTCATCGTTCACCTTGTATTAGGGTCGATTCACCAACACTTTTCTACCAACATCAACATGATCATTACCATCCCGACTCACATCACAGTAACAACATGGTAACATACTAAGCATGCAATAACCAGTAGCATTGCAGGGGTTACATGATATCATTCAACTCCTACATTTGCTAGGATTGTGGTTTGCTTACTACTGTGACAAAAAGATAGGTCATGCAAAGGAATGGGTTCATCTATGCGGTAGAATCGTAACATGGTGATCATCCTAAACAATTCATAAGCGAGACATGAGAGGGAAGTGGGATTTTATCGACATGATCAATGGGGTTTTGCTTGCCTTGCTGACGAGGTTCGGGTTCTGGATCTTCAGCGAAGGGGGTGACCTCTTGCTCCGGTTCCACCTCTACTCGACAAACAAAGCACGAAGTAGCAATCAATATGAATGCAATGCTCAAGTACATGATATAGTGTTAAAGCTTGGAGTATAAGTTTTGATGTGTGAGGCAATTCCATTTAAGTGGAATATATTGCATTTTTAAATGCAAATTCAAATTCCACATTTGAATTCATCCTTAAACAAGTTATATATGATATAGTTTGAACAATTTGAATTAACTTCAAATGTGTATGATATGCCTCTGAAGTGTGGTTGATTTGCATCATAATTTCATGGTACAAGTGGCAAAATCATTTGGTTTGAATTTGAATTTAATTCAAATAAAGCAAATGACATATGCTACTGGTCCTATTTTAAGATCAACTCAAACAGAGTTGAAAGTTGCATATTTGGAAAGATAATTTTCTGCTGATCATTTTTCATATATTATTTGTCCAATTTGGAGTTAATATGAATTATCTATGAATTTCCAAAGTTTAGGGTATTTTCTGGAATTTCTGGATTTATTAAACTATTTTTCTTTTCTGGAAAATCATTTACTGCGTCATTATTGCATCAGCATGACATCAGGGGGTTTGACCCGAGTCAAACTGACAAGGGGTCCCACTGGTCAGCCTCTGTAGGGTTAAACCCGTGGTTAAAACTTAACAGAGTAATTAGGGAGGGCCTTGGGCCCACCTGTAAGTCTCACTAGGGGGTCATTAGGGGTTAACTTAACCCTGGCCACGTCGGACCTGCCGGCGGCTAAACGCCGGCGGCCTGGTCACGGCGGCGCTGCACGGGGAGGTCGATTCCGGCCACGGGAGAGCACGGGGAGGACTGCATCTTGCTCCTGGAGGTCTTCCGCGTCTTCTGGTGGCATCGGGGGCTCGCGGGGTGCTCGGAATCGACGACAGCGACGACTCCGGCAGCAGCAGTACGGCGACGAGGTCGTAGTTGACGCAACCGTGCACGGATTAGGTCGATCTTGAGTGCGTTCGAACGCTGGCATGACCAGGAGTTAAACGCGCGCGCTGGACGCGATGAAGGGGCACAGGGGCGACCTCATCGTCGTCCATGGCGGCGACAGAGCTCGGCTCCCATGGTGGCGTAGGATACAGAGCGAGAGGGGACTGGCTAGGTGAGGGGAAACGCTCACCCAAACGTAGGGAAGGCAGCGGCGCAGTCGATGGAGGCGGGGAAGGCTTGACGACGGCGAATCGAAGACGGCAAGGTTGCGGGTCCGGCGAGGTCGTGATGAAGCTTGCGTCGTCCACGAGTTCAATCAGGCGCCCATCTTCTCCAGCTTGGGGTAGTCGTCGACGAGGAGGAGGATGGACAGCACGGCGTAGCTCGGGGACGTTGTTGGCCACGAGTTATTACTACGGCGAGCGGCGGCGCTCTCGGGTGGCGAAGGAAACGAGCACGGGAGGAGGAGGAACCTCTGGAGGGGGGGAATGGGCTCACGGCATCTCCAGCGTCTCCGTGGCGTCGCTAGAAGGCGCGGGAGGGGCAGGTGTCGTCGGGAGAGGCGTCGACGTGCCCAGCTAGCTCGGTGGCATTCCACCGAGCAGCTTGGAGGCGCGGGAGGTGGAAGAAGACCCCCGTGCCCCTTTGGGCCGGCTGGGCTGGGTGGGCCGGCTTCGCCCAGGCGAGAGGTAAGTCTTTTTCCTTTCTGTTTAATCTTTCCTTTCTGTTTTTCTGTAATTTGTTCTGTTTAGCTAAAATAAATAGCTAAACATTTTATTAAATGCTGAAAACTTTTAGATGGCCTCATAACAATATAAACTAGCCACTCATAAACTTTCAACATTTTTAAAATTCAAATGAATTGAATTTTAAATCAAAAAGGGGTATTTCTTTAATTCCAAGGTACTGTTTGAATATTTGAAAAATCTATGAGCATGGGGTGGGTCCCACATCACTTGATATGTGATCACACTCATTTATAAGATTTTTCAAAACTCTAACATGAATTTTTGGAAAATATTTTTATCTGGCCTTTTGAATTAATTCATCTGGGGGGTGTTCCTTCTCCCATTTGGATTTGAATTTGATTTTCAAGGTTTCTTTTTGAAACTTTTGCATGATGCAAAGTTACTTGTAAACCCTAGCACATACCTAACAGAGGGATCTGACATAAACGACGCCCATGGGCCATACACAGTACTAGGCCAAGCCCATCTAGCGCAACAGGGAAAAAACAAATAAAATAAAGAGGTCGAGCTCACCATGGGCCATGGACCAAACTGCAGGGGCGCTGGATAGTGGGGCTTCTCCCAGGGCGCTGGCTGGAGGGCTGGGGAAGATGGGCCGCCTGGGGCTTGCTGGGCCGTGGGGCGCGGCGCAGGCCAGCCCACCACGAGCGATGCGGGCAGAAGGGGCGACGGGATCAATCCCGATCCAGATCGGGACAGAGGCCGGCGACGGTTGGTGGCTCAGGTGAGGTTGGCACGCATGGAGGAGGTCCTGCGAGCAATGACAGCACGGATCTGTCCGGCGGCAAGGTGACGACGAGATCTAGGGCTGCGGGAGAAGGTTTCAACGTGGAGCTCCGAGGCGGACTCCATGGCGGCTCGGAGCTGCGGACAGAGAGGGGGAGAACGGGTGAGGAGAGGAGAGGGAAGGAAAGAGAGGGAGAGGTGTGCCGCGGGGCTGGACCTGCAGCGGCTCGCCGGAGTACGGCGGCAGCCGGGCGATCGGAGGCGGCGGGGACGGCCGATCTCCACGGGGGGACTAGGGAGGAGAGGGTCGGGGATGGTGGTTCGGCTGCAGCACGGGGGAATCCCAGGCGTTCTCGGCCGTTGGATCTGCCGATCCAACAGTCCAGATCCAAGGGGGCTGATGTACAGATCTGATGGAGAGGTGAGGGATTGGTTGGGCACGGAAATTGAGGCAGGGGCGGCTAGGTTAGGGGAAAACTCTAATTTGGCTTAGGTTAGGTGCCTAAAATGGCTAGGACGGGTGCTGCCTTATATAGAGGGGTTAGGTGGGCTGGTTTGGGTCTATATTTTCAGGTGGGCTAGGCTTAGCACATAAGAGGGAAATTTGAGAGATCAACTATTAGCACGCGCAACATTTTGTAAATACGCCTCTAGAGTTATACCGGCTACTATGCCTGGCACATCCGATCGATCACCCTCTAAACGAAGCCGGAATCGCATGAAATGCGAACCACCGCCTCGTTGCACTAAATTGACGTCGTCTACATCGTTTAACGCCAAAAGAGAATGTCGAGCACCTCCCGATAAAATTACCCATTTAAATATAAATGGGGTTTTTCCGCACCGTTGGTGAAAGCTAGTCTTGTGCCGGTAGTCGCGATAGTGATCGGGTGAATACCCGATGTCGCAAACGTCGTGTGCCATGGTGGAAATGAGTCGGTCTCGCATCTGATACGAGAAATATGGGGGGGGGATATTCACCGATTAATAATTCGGCGAAGCAAACACTGCAAACAATATAGACAATCATCACAACAACGCAACAAACACAATTTTTAATTAGGGTGGAATTTTCGGGCTATTACAATACAACACCACCAACAAGGGATCTCATCCCGAGATCCTAGACGATCCGGGGGAGAGGAGGGGAGAGAAAAGAGAGTCGACGTTCCTCAACGCCACCAACAAGGGACTCTACTCCATGTCGACGACGAACTTCTGTCGAGATAAGTTTCCGTAGAGAGACGATAACGTCGGAAAACAAAACAATCGGGAGATCAAGAGGAGGAACAATAGTCCAAAGTGACGATCAAGGGAAGCATTCTCACTCAAATCGTGAGGATACTAGGCAAGAGGAATGAATTCAATAGACGACCAAGATGTTACCCGGAGTCGGAGACGTTAAAGGTACTACATGAATTCTCAAACCTGAGATCGGAATCGAGACAATACGCTGCAAGCAAGGCATTGTAACGATTTCGATACTCAATTTACTCGAGATCCTAAAGTTTGAAGGGGATAGGGCGAGAGTAAAACACTTACGACACTTGTCCTGACCAGAGCAAGGGTAAGGAGTAAAACGATACATACTCTCCGATAACTAACTTAATAACTACAAAATAGTTTTTGTCTAGACTCGACTTCGACCATAAAAAGGATCCTACGATCGGTAAGGCTTTGATACCAAGTTGTAAGGGCCGATATGCGGTACAGTTCCAGATATAGATGTTTCCATCCAGATCCGGGGACGAAGCACATATCGGTCCCACCGCGACATATGACAATGCCATATGCCCCTGATTTCCAACATGATATCACAACATTACAGCTAGATGGATACAACATCTCATACAATCGGCATACAACTGCCTTAATACAATACATCAGCGGAAGATACATGTATGAGTAAAGACTACAATCAATTGCCTAGTGGCAAAGAAAAAAAGACATCGCTCCCATAACCACACGGGTCCAGGCCCTCCGCCGGGATCCGCCTAACTAGTCATCGTCGAGTCTCCACGTGAAACGTCGATCACCATTCATGTTGTTGACCAAGAACCCTGAAAAGAGTTTGGGGGTTGTATCATGAGTACAGAAGTACTCATCATCCAACTGTAGTGTTCAACTGACCCAGCAAAGACTTCATCACTCGTCATTCTAGGATAACTAGTAGTTCATGGTAAGGATCGGGTAAGTGGTGAGGTTGTTGCCGGACTAGAATTTATGAAGTGGCTAACGCTCTAGAGAGTAAGATAAGAAGCCAAGCATTCGATGAGGAATCGCCTCCAACAAGTCTTGCTATCAGCTACTTACGCAAACATCACACCTATCCTATCCTTGTCCTCCCCTTCATCGCCCGATGAAGAAGAAGTATTCAAGGCACACACACGTTGATCAAGTTATTAAGAAGATTATCTCAGTTGTTGTTGTCTATGAACAAGGAGTAGGTCTCAAGTCGTCCATAACCATGGACACGGCTTCTCGAAAAGATTTAACCCTGCAGGGGTATACCAACTGCCCATTACAAGGCTCCGCACGCACGCCCATCTCTCTAAGTTGCTACCAATCATAGGCAACCATTATATGATTTAGTTCCAAGAGATTCGAAACAACAGGTCCCTCTAGCTAACAACGAACAAATCCAGGTGGCCTCCGGGGAGTCGACACCCAATCCAAGAGTCGTCCGCACTCTCGGATCAGCCTCTTCCATCTCAACAGGGTTTGGGTTACCGGGACACCTCACGTGATGTCTCGGGCCCTCGCCGGCCAAAGGTGGACCAACAAGGAAACCATGTCCCGGCTGGCCCTGGTTGGTTTAAAGGATGTCTGCTAGGAGCGACCCGACAGAAATATATGCATGGTTTCAAATGTTTGAAGCTAGGTAGGTAAGAAAAGGGGACCCCATAAAATCCCAAACGTGGTTAGGCACGGTCGTCAAGAGACACAATACCCGGAACTCGGGTCCTAGGTGACTCGAATGGAACAAAGCGTCCGGGCGGGATAGCCTAGACCTTCCATCCTTCGTCGAGTATAGTCAACATTATAATAATCATATCATCCACAATAATATAATAATGTGATATCCCAAACCAAGGAGTAACAGGGTAACATTCGTAGCATCCTAAGCATGCATACTAACCAGGGGCTGAGCAACGAGCAATAGTGACATAGCAGTACATGGTTTGCTGGGAGGGGACATGGCTGTATTGGTTTAAGAGAGTCTGTAAACATGTGGTAGGATCAAACATCGAACCTACCGTAGACTAGCATGCAAACCGCAGGTTATAATAGAATGGATCATACGTAAGTTATAGTCCTTGCCTGTTGATAAGTCGGGTTCCAAAGGTGTACGAGATCGCGATCTCGCACCGTCAACGAGAGAATCCACGGGACCACACAAGAAGTAAACACTGAAAAGACATTCAACGGATATTCAACTATTACTGTGAAGCAATCACGAGCAAGCATCATCAAGAAGGCAACACGAGACAACGCGATACGATACGAATCTACCGTCCAGAGCGGTTACTAACAGGTTAAGTTGAGTACTTGTCACACACGACGATGCTGCACATTTAAAATGGTTCAAGTTGTTTAGCTACACAACATGAGCAAAGGTTGTTAACATGGCATCTCACTCAAGCAAGGAAGATCACACAAACATGGCAAGGGGTGAAGCATAAAGGAAGCTACCTATGCTAGTCATTTTAAGTCAGGCAACACCCTAAACATGGCATACACTAAGTGTCCCACGACGGTTAAAGAATTTGGTACTGTTCTTCCCTAAACCATATTTTAGGTTGATTAACAACAACAAACAATGGCACAAACACAATCTACACACAATTCTAGTCAAGTTACATATAGGAAACATTTTAATCGGAGCACGGTTGAAAAGTTAAGGAAGATTACAATTTACAGTGGCAAGGTTGTAATTAGCAGTAAAAACATGTACACAAATTCAAACATGGAAAAGGAGAACATTTTAATAATCTACGCAAAAATGGAGGAACTTTCACGTAGAAAGTGTCTCCATCCGAGCTACCGGTGAAAAGATATAATCGTCGCAAAATTACAACACAATCTGCCAAATGAAAACCCTAGAAAAGGAAAAAAAAAACTCTAACGGGCCGAATCTGACTCCACCAGGCCTAACAGGGGCAAGCGCTAGTTAATAAACGACTCCCATGGGTACTACACATTACTGGGCCGAGCCTATCTAGCGCAACAGGAAAAAAACAAATAAAATAAAGAGGCCTAGCTCACCATGGGCCATTGCCCAAACTGCAGGGGCGCTGGATGGCTGGAGGGCTGGGGAAGATGGGCCGCCTGGGGCATGCTGGGCCATGGGGCGCGGCGCAGGACAACCCACTACAAGTGATGCGGGCAGCAGGGGCGACGGGATCAATCCCGATCCCGATCGGGACAGAGGCCAGCGGCGGTTGGTGGCTCACGCGAGGTTGGCGCGCATGGAGGAGGTCCAGCGAGCAACGACAACACGGATCTGTCCGACAGCAAGGTGACGATAAGATCGAGGGCTGCGGGAGAAGGTCCTCCGGCGGCAAGGCTTCAATGGCGGAGCTCCGAGGCGGACTCCATGGCGGCTCGACGCTGCGGACAGAGAGGGGGAGCGCGAGTGAGGAGAGGAGAGGGAAGGAAAGAGAGGGAGAGGAGTGCAGCGGGGCTGGACCTGTAGCGGCTCATCGGAGTACGGCGGCAGCCGAGCAGCCGGAGACGGCGTGGGCGGCCGATCTCCACGGGGGGACTCGGGAGGAGAGGCTCGGGGATGGGGCTTCGGCTGCAGCACAGGGGAATCCGAGGCGTTCTCGGTCGTTGGATCTGTCGATCCAACGGTCCAGATCGAAGGGGGATGATGCCCAGATCTGATGGAGAGGTGAGGGATTGGCTGGGCACGGAAATTGAGGCAGGGGTGGCTGGGTTAGGGGAAAACCCTAATTTGTCTTAGGTTTGCTGCCTAAAATGGCTAGGAGGGGTGCTGCCTTATATAGAGGGGTTAGGTGGGCTGGTTTTGGGCTATATTTTCAGGTGGGCTAGGCTTACCAGATAAGAGGGAAATTTGAGAGATCAGCTATTAGCACGCGCAACATTTTCTAAATACGCCCCTGGAGTTATACCGGCTACTATGCCTGGCACATCCGATCGATCACCCGCTAAATGAAGCCGGAATCGCATGAAATTCGAACCACCGCCTTGTTGCACTAAATTGATGTCGTATACATCGTTTAACGCCAAAAGAGAACGTCGAGCACCTCCCGATAAAATAACCCATTTAAATATAAATGGGGTTTTTGCCGCACCGTTGGTGAAGGCTGGTCTTGTGCCGGTAGTCGCGACGGTGATCGGGTGAATACCCGATGTCGCAAAGGACGTGTGCCGTGGTGGAAAAGGGTCGGTCTCGCATCCGATACGAGAAATATGGGGGGCGGGATATCCACCGATTAATAATTTGGCGAAGCAAACACTTCAAACAATACAGATAGTCATCACAGCAACGCAACAAACAAAATTTTTAATTAGGGTGGAATTTTCGGGCTGTTACAGTAGTTGACCGTTCCTTGGACCGTGAGATCATGCATAATTGCTATCTTCTCGGATGTTTTGACCTACATCCACCGCCTGACTGAAATGTGCTGCCCATAAATGTGTATCTTGGGTATTCCGTTGAGATATGTTGAGGAGTTTTGATTCAAGAGCGGTATTTGTCAATCCATGTAATGGAATGATACTAAGGGTCCACTCGGTGAGATTGCATCCATAAAGTTGTGCGACGTGTGACTAGGTCACGGGGATGAATATCACGGAACGAGTGAAATAAGATTTGTCGGTAACGAGATAGAACCAGACATAGCATGTCATCAATTGAATCTCAGACTTATCTAGTGTCGATGAAAAAGGGAATGCTATACCACGTGATGGTTCAATCGGTGTTAATATCCGGAATGCACAGGGGTCATTATGGGCATCCAGGTCCCGTTGATGATCTTTGACCGTAGCCTCATCTCGATCATGACTGGAGTGTTCTCAGACCGTAGGGTAACACACTTAAGGGCTCGATCTTATCAGAGACCTTTTCGGAACAATAGGAGTTATCGGAGAATAAGGGAAGACATACCGGAAAAGTTCCGTGTTGGTCCGAAGGATGTTCGGAGTGAGCCGGAAGGTGTTCCGGATCACCGAGAGAAGAAATAATATGTTTTATTTATTAGTTAAGTTAATTAATAATTATAAACATTTTATTTGTAATTAAAAAGTGCAATGGGCCTTATTTACGAAAGAATCCAATTAGGGGAATAAAAGGGAAAAGGAAAAAGAAAAAAGGGAAGGGGGAGGCGCTCTGGGTGTGCATTCGGTTTTTCGGTTTGTTTCGGTTCGGTTTATATGGTTTTTGGTTTATACGGTTTTTATACGTTGGTTTATTCGGTTTTATACGTAGATACGTTCGGTTTCGGTAATAACTATTTAATTTCGGTTCGATTTCGGTAATAACCGAAAAAGCCATAGTTGACGCGAATTTTGAACAATTTTTTTTATCACATGATTTGGTAGATTAGATCATTAGATGGAAAAATATTTTTTTGAAGGTATTAAATGGCCGACATGATAGTAGCTACGAGGCATGCAAATCCTAATATATCAGTATCTCATGAGCTTATGCATCAGATATACTATTTTTTTTAGAACACTTATACATGGGATATACTAGCTCCACGTGAGATACTACAAACTAGTACTAGTACGTGAGCTGTTTGAGGCTTTAAGCTACGTACAGAAATTATTTTTGTATTTATGGAATCGGGGCACGCAAATCGTAGACAGCTACTAGTATTACTGTACGAGCAAATACGAAAATCCTCCTGGTCTCTCTCTACGCTCGCAGGATAAGGCCCAAATAGTAGCTTTCTGGGCTGGAAAATAGGAGGCCCAAACAATCAATGCATGTGCCAGCCGCCAGAGCGCCAAGTGCATTCCAGTTTAGTACCACCTCGCTTAAGCTAGCAACAGCGCAGTGGACGGGGCGCTATAAAAGGAAGGGATAGATGTACGTTCAGCTCCAAGTGTTCGCACAGTGCACCAGGTTTCGGTTATTTTGGTTAAACCGAAAATTGTTCGGTTTCTAACGAAAAAACCAAAGTCATAATGGTTTGTAAATTTCGAAACTGCAACGGAAACCGAAA
This sequence comes from Bromus sterilis, assembly GCA_950022295.1. Taxonomy (NCBI): domain Eukaryota; kingdom Viridiplantae; phylum Streptophyta; class Magnoliopsida; order Poales; family Poaceae; genus Bromus; species Bromus sterilis. The sequence goes on along the minus strand of OX465596.1, from coordinate 146,243,442 downwards.
ATTGAAAAAACTGAATTTTTGGTTCGGTTTGTTTTTTTACGGTTCGGTTTTTGATTTAGGTTCGGTTTTGCACACCTTGAGGAGGCGCCATGAGCCCTAGGGCCCATGTGGGGTGCGCCCCCCCTCCCTTCCTTGGCCGGCCACCCTTCCCCTTGGCCAGGGATTTTAGTCCCACATTGCTAAGGGAGGGAGGGAGTCAACCCCTCCCCCTATATATAGATATGGTGGGTGGACTTTTTAAATTGCAATTAAATCGTGAAAAAATTATTATAATCCTGAATTGAGATTGGTTTTCTCCAGTCTTCTCCACTCCCTCGTCTCTTCCACGACAGGCTCCCCTTGTTTGAATCCTGTAGTGGGATTGAGACTTCTCCACCAAACAGACGTCGTCGTGCTGCTGAAACTCCGGTTCCCGAGGTCTACTTCCGTCACCTTCGCTAGATCGGAGGTCGTCATCGAGTTCCGTACGTGTGCGAGCACTACGTGGTGCTACACATGTGGCACTCCAGCCGACAGGGTGCTAACACAACCAGGGGGTTGTGAACTTCGATCGACTACATCGACCATGTTTGCGGGAACGTTTCCCACGCAACGGACTACACCTCGAGGTATGTTATCCGCAAAACTCTCCGTTACGGTAATACGGCTAGGTAGATATTGGCCAATCGGAAACGCTAGTTAGAAAAATTATTGTTTTCTGCCGCGAACCCCAACACCGACTGATCGCGTTGTGCCCGCAGATTCCCTCGTGAATCTCGAGCAGCAGTGCTTTGTCGTCTTCTTCCTCGATGCATCTTTGGAGCACCTGGGAGATGCTACATTTGTAGAGCTCCCTGTTGACAATGGCGAAGGCTTTGGATCGTCGAATGATGCGATGAGCCTCTGTGAAGTCTTGCAGTAGGATGTTGTGTATTAGGTAGTTTAGGAAAGGTCTTGTCCATGCTGGTCCTTCGAGTGGAGGTGGCTCTTGATCTGCGTTCGCGTTGTCGGCTTTGTCTTCATCCACCGGGTCTGCAACTGTCACCTGCTCGTATCCAGTAACCTCGTCGGTTGCTGTGCTTGTGGTGGCGATGTCGCTTGTCGTGGTTGGTTCGGGTGCCTTTGCGGGTGTTGGGGTGCGCAACGGAAAACACAAAATTTTCCTAACTAGCGTTTCTCATAACCCAAGATCTAGCTAGTCGTATTACCGTAATGGAAAGGAGTGCGGAATAACATACCTTGGGGTGTAGTCCGTTGCGCGGGAAATGTTCCTGCAAACGTGGTTGATGTAGCCGAACGAAGTTCACAGCCCCCTGGATGTGTTGAGCACCCGAATGGGTGTAGTGCCGCACGTGTAGCACCTCGTAGTACTCGCACACGTACGAGACTCGATGACGACCTCCGTTCTCCGATCCAACGAAGGTGGCAGAAGCAGACCTCCGGACGGAGCTTCGGCATCACAACGGCCTACGATTCTAGCAGAGATGCCTCAATTCCACTACAAGCTCACACTAGGGATCCCACCGTGGAAGAGACGAGGAAGGGGAGAAGATCGGAGAAAACCGATCTCAATTCGGAGTAATATTAATTTTCTCACGAATTTCTGTGTCTTAAATATGTGCACCCTTCCCATCTATATATAGGCAGAGGGGAGGGAGTCAACCCCTCTCCCATAGCAAGGTGGGACTAAAGTCCCTTGCTAGGTGGAGGCGGCCGGCCAAGGAAGGAGGGGGGCGCACCCCTCATGGGCCCTGGCGCCTCCCCCTTCCTTTCCTTTTTTTCTTTTTCTAACGAATCTTCTGGTTCCTGTTATCCTTCTCGATGAATTTAATCCATCTCGTTGATGTCTTCAATTCCTTGCATCAGTGCATCTCGACGAGTTGTCATTCTTCATCCAGGGTCTTCATCGTACCTACGAAAAGGTCGGAGGGAAAAACTTAATGGGGGTCGGATCGGTAAAAGGTTCAGCCAAGGCTAACCAAGGGAATAGGGTACAACATATCTCACGAGTTAAACTCAGGGAGATACCTCGAGAGAAACAATAGAAATCATGAGAAGTTTTCAAGCGGATATGAAAGCATTCGACGACGATAACGGAGGATGAAAAGGGGTCCAGAGCATCAAGCATAAGCACTGAGTCTGATATCGAACTGAATATCACAAGGTAGAGGACTCGTGAATTGCATACGAGGTCAAGCAATAGGAATAACCTCGAGAACAGAAAGGTACAAGAGAGTCAGGTTTCGATCCTGTGGAACTGTGGGTTATGGGCCCACATTGGATAGGACGGGTGGTGACAAACGATGCGATCAAGTTGCAAGGTAAGTCAGAGAACGTATTGTCAGCTATGTCGGCAACAACATCAGTGCCAAGGGCGAGGGACGAAGAGAACCATCTTCCTGCTCGTTAAGACGAGACGGACCAATTGGCAAAGTTCTCGTCCATCGGTGGTCACCGAAAAGTCATCAACAATAGTAACAGGTTGTAAGGACAAAGTAGTACACCGAAGTGTTTACATCAGCAGGGCATTATCACTGCTCGGATAATTTATATTCAAAGGAAGGTTAAACAGGCCAATGGAAAGGAAAATGTGATGATACATAAGTATCAGGGGTATATCTTTCCCAAGGGAAAGCAGAGCAAGGTATACATGACCAATTTTGTATTGGCGGGGAGTCAAAGGATGTTGTCGATGATAACACAAATCGTCGAGGGGCAAGGATGGTATTGCACATGATGAATCCAATTGATACCTGGAAGAAGCCATGAAAGATTTTTCGGATAATAATCCACCAAAGGTCGGGTGGTTCGCAAATCAACTGTTGTGAGTATCGGCACTCAACCAGAAGGGGAAAGAATGCCAAGGCATCGGGTGACAGAAGCACCGGAATAACTTGATGCTTAAGTACAAGAAAATTGTGATTTCCAGATTGGGAGGTGGATGCAATTATCCACACTGACTTATCGGTGGCATGGGATTGCAACGGCGATGAACACGTAGGATCTCGGGAATTCATCGGAGAGTAATCGTCGAAATCTTCAGGTGGATCAGGCGATCATCGAGAATGCAGAGCTCTCCGGGAGGAAGGAGGTACGTGAACCTAAGTCAGAGGTATTAAAACTTTACCAGCAAGGATAAGAGAGCATAGTCCCAGAGCATAGGTACGGAGAAAAAGATCCTAATACCAAAGATATCACATGGGGTGATAACAATGTGGGCCCGTAAGCCAAACATTAAGTTAGCAAAGTAGTTTTGCAAAGTATAGACTCAACTTCGACCAAGGAGTTGGAAGGGGGTCTCCTACAGGAAGTCGGCTCTGATACCAACTTGTGACGCCCCCAAAATCAATCCGTGTACAGTAATCATACACGCAGGCTACACGGTTGAGATTAGGGTGCCACGGTGAGAATATCACAGCACAACACTAAACACGAAAGGATAAACCAATATGTTACAATAAAGGGGGTCACGCGGACCCGAATACATAAGTTAAACAAGCCATAATATCTGAGTACAGACATAGTTAGTCAAGTTTTGCCTTAAGAAGGCTAGCACAAATAACATCAGAGATACATATCAAAAAGGCAAGGCCTCCTGCCTGGGAGCCTCCGAAACTACTCCTGGTCCTGGTCAGCGGGGGTCTCGACGTAGTAGTATCCGCCTCCGGGGTACTCCTGCTCCTGGGCTTCAACGTCGACTGCAGCGGCCGATCAGGCAAAACAGTAAAGGAAATAAAGCAGGTGCGTATCTAGTATACCCGCGAGTCTTACGTCCGCTACTAAGCATTATGCATTTGTATCAATGGAAAGGGGAGGCTGTATATATAGTGGACTACAAGATAGAAATCAGAATAAGGGTAAGAAGCTAGGCCTATCGAAGACTAGCATCTTCCAACGAGTCTTCCAGCATGAGGTAAGAATCAGCCAACAGTTTATATAAAGCGATAAAGTAACAATGAAGCAGAAGTTGCTGCAACATTGTATAATATAAGTTGTAATGATTAATAATAACAATGCCTCCAAGTTCCCCTCCTCGACTCCCTGCGAGGAAGAAGACCCGGAACCATACAGTTTAATAGTAATAGTTTGTAGTGGTAAGATCCAGCTTCAGCATAAAGCGTCATGTTACCGTGGACACGGCTATTCGAATAGATTAAACTCCCTGCAGGGGTGCACTACTGTTCAGCCTGCACGCTCGGATCTCCAGGGTGGAGTGAACCTTGTCAGGGAACGCCCCACCGAGGCTATCCGACACATCGCAGCCCATCCTAGGCTCAGCAAAGAGGCCATCCGCCGGACTATATCCTATGCGCCAAGGGGTCTAGGTCCCTCACCCTTGCACGCTCCTGCACGGTGCGAGTCTGGCCGGTGAAGCAAAAGCAAATCCAAACACACCTGCTGCAGCAAAGAAGACAAGACCACTTCCCGACGATCAGCCGCAGTACTGCTGACGTCTGAAGAGTTTTCGGACGAACTACGACGCGGAGGGCCCACACCGTAATCCCACGTGTAGGTAGTGCGTACAGACCAACGGGCCTCTCAAGTCATCCGCCGAACCATTTAGCATTTTAATTAACCTAACTGACAATCGTTATCGTTGCCTCGACTTAACCGACCCGCGGTCAACGACAGCAGTCAGGACCACCAGTACATCGGTGCCTGCCCTGTCGTCCCACCAAGTCACTGCGGTTACCAACAAGGTGAACCGTCTCCTTACCTTGTCTCGCGTGTGCTCTTGGTAGAGCTCGACTTTCGTGGTTTGGTAACTCTCGCGAGATACGAGCAGGGGCCAAGCACGCCAGTAACGTCAGTCGTACCCTCCCTGTCGTTCCCGACAATATACCTCTCGCGGGCACTGTTGGGTCGCCCAACTCTTACCTTTAAGGACACCAGTTGGTTCAAGTGCCTACCATTAAGTGAAACCAGGAGGTATCACCCTCGATGGCACACTTAAAGAGGTTTGACAGAGACATCAGCGGAATGAACTAAAGAGGTAAACCTCGTATCATTCTGTTGATGCTACGCTACTGAGCCGACGAGAGTGAAATACGAGTCCATTCCACTCGTAAGTCAAACTCGAAGCGACTCGGCAGAGTCTCGCCGTTGTAGGTTCCCTAGGGCGTCTGCATTGATCCGTAGCTGTTACAGTTGTATATATTTTGTATCTGCGTCACTCCCCTGAGTGGCCACGGCCCGCTATCTAATCCTAGCTAACAATGCGCAGGGCTCACTGCTGAATATAATATATAGATATAGCAGGCAGCATAGGATAAGGAAGGTACATCAAGGGGCGACAAAATCAGGCTATGCAATTGAATAGGACTGTAATCGTAGCAGCAGCAGTAACAATGCCTAGTGCAAGAAAGTACAGAAAGGTAGGCGATATCTGGGGAAGAGAATGGCTCTGCTTGCCTGGAAGCTCGACGGTAGGGGCAGGGTCGTCGACGAAGTAGTCGTACTCGGCAACGGTGTAGTCGGCGGTAGCAGCGGGGTCTACCGGAGAATAAAAGGGGGGAGAAACAGTAAATACAAAGCAAGCATAAACAAACAGACGAATGACATGACAAATGCAATGCTAACAGTGTTCTAACGCAGTGCAATGTACGTTGCTCGGAGCGGGAATTCATCCGGGGATGAACTGCCAGCTCCGGGTGATTACCGGACAGGGTGTCCGGAGGGGGAAGGGTTCATGCCGGAGGTGTCGTGGGTACCGGAGAAACATAAGGGGGGTGTATCCGTGTTAGTTGAACCATTCCGGACAACTTTCGTGTTCGGAATAAATTCATCCGACAGGTTTTTACCGGCACCGGGAATTATCGACTGACAGCCCGGAGGGGGGGGGAATGTCGATGATCGGTGTGTTAGGGGGGTGGGGTAGACATACGGATAGTGTATCCGTATTCATTATATTTTTCTGATCAATTTTCATGTATAAAGTTTTTGAATCTGACTTACGGTTTAAAAGATATTCAAATTCAAAGTTTATATCATTTTAAATCAATTTCTAGATTTTCTTTTAATAATAAAATGCAACATTATCCACAGAGGGTTGACTGGTCAAACCTGACCAGTGGGTCCCACTGGTCAGCCTCACATGCTAATAAAACATTTTATTTAATCACATGACAGCGGGGGTCCCACGTGTCATTGTCTATTATTGGAAATCCCCAAATTTTGCTAAGTCTGAGAATATGTCCTTCAATCATCACCTAACCGTTTTCGATAGCCTACTATTTTGGGGTTTGCTCATCCGCTGAGTTAGTGTCTTATATCAAGTCGAACAATTTTCTGTGATCTCAAATCGGGTACAGATGCCAAATTTATTAGAGTTCACTTACCTAATTAGAACATTGCTTAAACAGTGCTATTGATTTTTAATTAAAGATTACTATTATTTTATTTATTCCTTGCAAGTTAATAGCTATTTATCTATAGCTCAAATGGGAGAACTTCTTATAGATGATTTGGAATATATAAGTTATACTACCACGCCATGGGTTTAATCTTGCATAAAACATTGCTTCAACTTGTCAACTCATAGCCCTAAAGTAGCTATGAAATTCATCTCCTTTTCTGCCATTGCTCTTGTTCGTAGAAATCTGTCTTTTGCGATTTTTGTTGGATTTAATCCGTGCACCATTTGAAGTTGGTCAAGTGGAGTCATTTGATTCTGGTTAAGTCTAATTTCACTCCATATCAATTTTTGCCATTTTTTTAACTCGTTCCATTGCTATTTTGTGGCTAACAAAAGTGCTACAGCAGCAGTTTTTGCAGCAGCAGTAACTGAAGAAATCTGCAGCTAGCAACAGAAGCACAGTGACTGAAGCTTCAGCAACAACAGTTCAGGATGCAGCGGTCACAGGCGGGCAGGCGCCCAGCGCCGGCGGCGACGGCCGGAACCAGCCAGCGGCTCAGCAAGGCGTGGTTGCTGGCACGCACACACACTACTCATACACGCACGCAAGCAACACACGCACACATCACATACCGCGCCATGGCCATGGCCAGTGGCTGTAACCAGCCATGCGAGCGGGGGCTTGGCCATGCGATAACGTGTACACACATCTCACACACGCACACATGCTACACACGCCCAGCATACGCACACCGCACACACACAGCACGCAGCCATGGCTATGCCGGCGAGGCCGACGCCGGCAAGAGGACTGTGTGTACGCCATAAGCGTCTATTTTGTGGAGCGGTTAGGAAGAATCAAGTGAGGGCAGAGCCGCACGTCTACTGTTCCCTTCGAAGCTCGACGGGGACGACCTATTCAACGGCCATGGTGAGCACGAGTGGCGGCCGAATCACGCACGTACACGGAGGCACGGCAACGGACGACGGGGAGGAAAAGGGAGAGGCCAGGGAAGTGCGGAATGCTCACTGTGAGCTCAGGAGCGATCATAGGGAGGCCGGGGCGCGGTGAGGACGGCAGTTGAGGTGCCGGTTGTCGGAGCAGAACACGAGGCGGCGCTCCATGGTGGTCGTGAGCACCAAGAGGCGGCCAAGGCCGGGGCAGCAGGGCAGACCGGGGCTCGGGGAGGGGCGCAAACGAGGGAGTCCTTGGTTGGGGCAGCCGGCCGTGGGCTGGCCGGCGGCCTCCGGAGGGAGGGGGGTCGCTGATCTCGATCCAGATCGAGATGGGAGGGAGGGGGATCGAGGAGGGAGAGAGAGAACGAGATCGGGGGAGATGTGGAGTTGACCGGGGTAGCAGCTCGGGCTAGGGGGTCTAGGCGCTAGGGTGGGCTGGGGTGGGCCTCAAAGGGGGAGGGGGGATGGGCTACGCCCCCGGCGGTAGATAGTTTTCTTTTCTTTTTATATTTTTCTTTTCTGTGATTTCTTCTTTGTATCTAATTTAAATACTTAGACATTTTTGTTAAGCATGAAAGATGCTCCAAAATTATTGTTGCACTATAAGCCATTGCCACAAAATGTCTTGGGCACAAATAAAATCCTTTAATATTTTAATTAAATATTAAATGATTAAGATGGAATAAACAAGCTACTATTTTAATTGTTTCAATTAATTTAGAGATTAATAAAATCCCAAAATTGGTGTAACACGGTCCACTGAATATTTGTGATTTTATAAAAGTAGTTTCACAATTTTTGAAGAAAGTTTATTTTCCACTTTTATTTTAATTCCCAGGGCAATTTAATATTTAGGAGTTATTGGTTTTATTTATTTTAATTTCTTTGGGATCATTAACTACCTTAGGGACATTTCTACATAAGATTGGCATTTGCATCTTTTGGTTGAGGTTGAGTTACCACTTTGTTTTGGAATTTTTATTTGGGTTGACTTTGGACAAGCCATGATTAAGGGTGATCATTATTAGCATAACCATGATGATTTATCATTAGCACAAGGGATTACTGTAGCATGACGCTGAGGGTGTTACAACTAAGTTCTGTAATTACAACACTGAACCTTCATAAGATTGATCATGCTGTAATGCTTTCTTTGGGTAATGTTCATCACGTCACTCATCCAATGAGGTGACCTCATAGTCAAGAGACTTAATTGTCCATGATCACGAAATCACAACCATCATGTTGACCATGGACTAGTTATTGATATAGAGGCTAACTAGGAACTCTAGGGTTTTCTAGACCACACATATATCATTGTTTCACTGATACAGTTCTAGCATGGTATGAAACTGGTTATAAACTTTCTTAGATATATTGGAATAATCATATATTATTTGCCTCTAAAGCATATATCCAACAGTCTCTCACTTGCACTAGAGTGCTAATAATCTAGCTGCATTTTCCCGATCATAACCATCTTATCACATAAGTGTTCATTGATCATGCATGCTCATGGAAGAGGTTTCGTCAAAGAAACTGCAACAATTCAGATTCGTATGTTTCCTTTGCAACTGGTACAGGTCAACCCCTTTTGACATACCACTCATTATCATATAATGGTTGGGTATAAGTTTGGCGGGAGAGTGAGACTATCATTTCACAGTATCCTTCAGTGATCCTTTGGTTCAGTCTTTAGAAGACTTATCCAGCGTCACATATATTTGGAAATACAGTCAGCCAGAAGTCCAAACTTCTTATGCCAAACTTTTATCCATACGTCTACTTTTTTAAGTAGTATTATGTTTGTAGTGCCGTGAATCTTGCTCACATTTCTTTCATGTCTTTGGTGATGTCTCTAATTCCATATAGGCCCATAATATGGCTTGCAATTGTAATCTTTCATTACATTCAAGTCTATTATCTTTCTATACTTTAGAGCATAGTCCTCAGTATTCCTCATATACTGAATTCATGGTCTTTATTCAGATTCTGTGTTTTACTCCTAAAGCACATCGGAATATGTTCTTCTTCCAAGAAATTTTGAGTCATTCTGTTGTTGGATTCACAATGCATGTTATATGGTAGAATCATATGTCAAAGTACATATGATATCACATGTCCTAGTACATGGTGCATCTCTATTCTTCCATCAAGACATTTCTTGTGATATTTGGATTTCATCCGTTATATAATTTCTAGCTACAAGAACATGTTTCTTGTCTAGAAGATTATTCCAACTTTTCTTTGTTTCATCATACGTATCTATCACTATAGATTTCAATGTGTGATGTGTTTAGTACTTCATATAAAGGAAGATTCTTGTAATCTTGCGTTATATCTACCTTATGTTATATATATATATATATATATATATCATAATGCATATACATGCATATGAGAGGATTCTCCATATACATATATCATTCTCATGTCCATATATATACACGTGATCATTCTCCACATATGTCATAACATGCATGTCTGAGATAATGATCATGCTCCCACTCAAATATATCCATCATATACTCATATATTCGTGGTTCAGCTTTCATCAAGTCCTTGTATTGTTACTATGTCTTACATAATGACAATGCTCCAAAGCTCCCACTCAGAAAATGCCCTCTGCATTCTAAGTTTCTGGAAGTCTTCAAACCTCCCAGTCAGTTTCATCAAACTGCAGGCCCACTCAATATTTTGGTCATTCACAAAAAATCACTTGATCAAATCAAGGTTGAGGGTTCCTATCTTGAGGTACTACAGTCCATCCTTCCAACAAAATAAACCTTCGTCATGCCCATTGCAATTCTCTTTCAAATCCCAATTTGATTTAGACGCAATTTTAGGCTATGGTCCATTGTAGTGTAAATGAAATATTTTATTGATCAAAGCGTTTCTACGTTTCCGCAGTCAATCACCATTGAACTTTGGTCATAACTGTTTTATGAACCAAAATTTTGCCTTATACCCGTTACATTATTCTCAATAACTTTCCAGTTTGTCGAGAATATCAAATAACCGATTTATTTCACAGATCGTGAGCCATCCTATATGTAACTCAATATTATTTCATTTATCCTCGTGTTCTAGGCTACCATCATTAATTTGCGTTTGAAGCAATGTTATTCCTTTTGTTTTATAAAGAATACTCATGATTATTGTTCTGTACAGAACGTATTCATGACAACCTTCTAGATTCAACAATGGCTTCAACTCATATACGAAGATCAATCATCTATGGCATATCCTTCTTTATACAGTGTTGTTACAGCGGAACACGCTTCCGTTGCAATACTCTGATATTCTGAAGGCAAGGTCTAGTACCTCGGTCAAAGTTTCCATTATCTCCCATTGGATCCATGTAGAGAAACTACTTCTCACACTACCAATTAAGCAATACAAGTTTTTCTATTCGGGGAGAATATGTAATTTCATTCGCTTGCTATTTTGGTACAAAGAAATTATTTCTTTAGAAACTTTCTAACACCATCATTTATGGAGCTATCTTGTCTCATTAGTGTCACATCCCAACTTTTATTGCCTAGTTTTAAAATGTTTTTTTAGGGTGAACAAAAACTTTGCTTGTTGTGATGTGTTCATAGTAAAAATGCCATGACCTACATCCTTGCTACCTGTTATGCTTAAGATGCCATGTTTTCTTGTTACCTTGCCTTGTCTTGCTAAATAATAAACCTAGTTATAAGTTTAAACTCACACCACTATTAAACAAATAACCACATTTAGTCACCTATGATAATTAGTTTCAATAAACTTTTGACCAAATAAAGATTTGCTTGCAGACAAATTAATTATTTAAATAATAATAAAATACCTATATAGCAGAAGGTATTAAAAAAGATTAAAAAGTTCTATTTGAATAATTGTTATTAATATAATAGTAATACTATTTCTAACCTTATTTAAAAAAAACCTAAAATTCCTAAAACAATTAGGATAATATTTCTGGAGTTTTATAAAGGATTTAGAAAATTTAAGTTAAAATTTTATTTCAATTTTAAATCAAACCGGAAGTCAAACATTTGCAAATCTAATTAGATCAGTAAAAAAAAAGAGAAAAAAAACCCTGACCTGGGCCTAAGCCCATCGCTCCCTCTCTCTATCCCACGCTCTCTCTCTCCTACCTCCAGCCAGGCCCCACCTGTAAGTCTCTCCATTGGCATGCAATGATGTCAGCGATGACATCACTAGCGCAGAGGACCAAAGAATTCATGCAAAGTGTCGTGGATCGCCCCATGGCCTTGCCAACTCACGTTGTAGCCCCCAACCAGAGGCTGCGAGGTGGCCGGCGACGTCCATGCTGGAATCTACCCGTGCCCCTTCTCTTTCCCGCGCGCCCGCCGCCCCTCTCGCCCTGTCCCTCGCGAGCTCGCGGATCGCCACATCACGTCCCACCCATTGCAGCTCCCCCTCCTCTCTCCTATATAAGAAGCACTCCGGGCAATCCTCTCCTCCACACCCAGCTCACTCTCCACCCCGCTGCCACCCAGCCACACCGCCTTGCCTCGCCATCCAGCTCCATTCCGAAAGAAAGAGAAGAACAGAAGAGAAAGCGGGGAGAAGAAGTGGAGGAGAAGGAAGGAAGGAAGGGAGGGCAGTCGAGGAGCGCCACCCCCTCCCTGCACCGGAGCGCCGGAGGCCATCAAGCCGTACCCGGCGAGCTCCACGTCGCTGCTGCCCCGACTTCATCTACCTTGAGCCGCCATCGTTCAACGCCACCCCGAGCCTCCCTAGCGCCAAAAATGGAACCCGGGCGCCCTCCTGTATGCCCGCCACCCTACGCCGCCGTCCTCCGCCAGCTGGAACTCCCCCGGTGAGCACACCCACCTCTCCTAGTCGCCATGGCCATTGCCTGGACGGGATGGCCGAGCTCACGGGGAAGACGCCCAGAGCCGTTAGATCAGACTTGATCCAACGTCCAGGAGGCCCCCATACCCCTTCGCTGTTAAAAAAACTGAAGCAGCAGCGCCGTGCTGGGGTCGGCCCACCGAAAAAAAGAGAAACCCCCGTGGGCGCCAGATAGCCCGGGCCGGCCTATTGTTTTCTGTTCTTTTTCCCTATAAATTGCAGCACCTAAATAATATTAGAAAAATAACCGTAACTCTGAAAAATATGAAATAAATTTTGTGTGGTTTAGAAAATTGTGGTCCATTTTTCTGTATGTTTAGAATAATTTTTCTGCAGTACCAAAATAATTGCTTTAGTTTTAATTAGTTTATTGTGCTTTAAGCAGCTAGGAGTAGTTTTAATTAATTCTTTGTTAACCCTAAAAATGTAATTTGGAAATGTTTATATTCCTGTGATTATTCTTGAATTTTCTGTATGTGTAGAATATTATTTAGCCTAGATAAATTTGTGCCCATTTTTTCTTATTATTCTATTGCTAGTTTATTTCCCATTTAAATAATGTTAGTAGTATTAAAATTGTTAGTTTAATATGAAACTAGCCTATGGTCAGTAGGTTATTGCCATGAACTTGGTTGTGGAAATAAAACAAATTAAAAACTTGTTAGTGAATAAAATGGGTTAAAAACGTTGCTTATAGTTAAAGTTGTTTTATTGATGTTAATAAATCCACCAAATTTATCCTTTTGCCTTTTTATAAATTTTAACCTTGTTGAAGTGGTATAAAATTTAAATCTTAATAAATATAAAACCTTGATAATTTGTCTTGTCCTTTGTTGCTTGCGTTTTTGTTTGCAAGCTGATTGTTGTGTGCATTGCTTGTTATTGCCCCGTTGTAATGATGTGTATTATTTCCCGCAACGTGTAGACGATACGCTTGACATTGCAGGTGAAGACTCCTTCCAACCCGTCGAAGAAGCCGGTCCAGGGTACATCGCCGAGGAAGGCAAGCCACCGTCAAAACTCAAACTCCGCATTACCCTTTTTATTTTTCCTTGTATCACTTATATTGTATCATGCTAGTATTATATTCATATGGGTTGGGATTGTATTAGTTATATTATAAAAACTCCACACCACCTCATAGCCTACATATTTGGGAAAAACTAAGTAGAACCCCGATGATCCCGGCATTCTGTCGAGACCATCACTCAGCTCTAGTATTTAGCATTACATAACAACTTGGCTAGTCATACTTCACCGGATATGGTACGGCATACACCTAAGAAGGTGGTATATCCGGGTTTGTGGAACATCGTCGGACATGGACAAAGTCTGGAGGGACTCGCTATAAGTGCCACCAAAATCTAGCCGTACAGTACAACCACTATACTCTGGGATGAGACAGGGCTAGTTGGAAGCTTGCATATCTTAGTACGGGGATCTTCTAACTACATAATACATAGAAGCCTGTAAGCCTACCGATGCATCGGAGGTGAGGTCGCTGCCGAGGAAGCGGTGGCACGGAACTTTGCCGCAACTCTACTACGGTGAAGGCATGTGGCCAAGAGGAGCATGAACTTGCACGCGGACAGTTCAGGATGTGGGCATCGGGTAGATCACCTGTACTAGGGTAGGCAAGGGGAAGACTATGGTCGATTATCCGAGACCCGCATACTGAGGTATGATGATCCGTGGGGACACATGGCGGATGTATCGAATGTGGTGGGTAAAGTGTACAACCTCTGTAGAGTGGAAACTATTCGAGTTGCCGGAGTCCACGGTCATGGACAGCTAGTGAGGCCACACTTTGTGGGGAATAGATGAGAAAGCCTGGTACCGAGTTTATGGTTCGCGATGATGATGTTGATATTGTTGGAAAAAGGTTGGACTTGACTTATCCAAACTCATTGTGGGAAATAAAATTTGCCAACCTAATAATAATCTTCAGTAGATAGGAAATCCCTATGAAAAACTCCAAAATATAGTTTTCGTATGCAAAACTTTGTTTCTATCTTTAGGTGGTTTGCGTGTACTTTGTATGTACTGACGGCTTTGTCCCTGGTTATTCCATCGGCCAGGCTTGGAGGAGAAGGTATATAACGATGATGCTACCGGCGATTACTAGGACGTGCTATGCTCTAATCTACCCTGTGGATTGTGTCGCCACTACCCCTGATGCTTTTGCTTATTCCGCTGCTCTTTGAGCCTGATGAGGCCATGTAAGACTTTATTGTTGTATGACTTGTATTCGGTATTGTATGAGCATTGAGACTATGATATCCATGTCGAGTTGTGTGTCATGCGAACTGGTCATGGGAGCATGACCGTATACACAACTGGTCGCTTCGGACATATAGTCTGGGGTGCATACAGACTTGGTATCAGAGCCTCTGTTTAGACTGTAGCAGCCTAGTTAGCTTGGACGTTAGTTAGAACTATTTTTGATAAAACAAAATCTCTCATACCTCTTACCCTATTGAAAATGTTTTAAGTCAAGCGAGACCAAAGATTAAGAGGGACTGGTGTCCCGAAACAGATGAGAACTAATGGTAGATTTTGCTTTAGTCCCCTACCCGAATTCGTGATCTTATGCTTGTTTGATTTGTGTAGTTTAGTCTGTTGTTAGAGTGACCCTAACCCCGCACTTAGGATGACACTAACCGAAGCACTCTTATCTTGCGCAACAACCTCAGGATGCCGAGGAGCTCCTGCGCCAACCCGAGTGGATCCGGTGACGCGCCACCGCCACCACCCGATCCGAACATGGCGCAGCTTCTGCAATTGCTGATGGAGGAGCGCCAGGCCGCTCATGACGAGTGCCAGGCGAACATGGATGCAATCCAGCAGCTAGTCCAGGCCGCCACCAATTCCAACCAAGGAGGCGGAGGAGCTGGTGGGAATGAGGAGCCCAGGTCTCGGCTCCGAGATTTCCAGAACACCAACCCGCCCGTGTTCTCGCAGACGAAGGAGCCTTTGGATGCTGAGGATTGGCTCCGCACCATGGAGAAAAATCTCGCTGTCGCCGCTGTTGGCAACAACGAGAAGGTCCTGTATGCCACCCACTACCTCACCGGCACTGCAAGGAGCTCGTGGGAAGGAGTGTGTGCCCGTCTTCCTGAAGGGCAAGTACTCACCTGGGCTGAGTTCTCCGAGAAGTTCAAGAAAGCACACATCCCAACCGCACTGATCAGGAGAATGAAGGTTGAGTTCCGCCACCTCAAGAAAAGGGCGCATGAATGTGGTTCGATATCTTGACCGCTTCACTCAGCTATCGAGGTATGCCCCGGAGGAGGTGGACACCGAGGAGAAGCGGAAGGACCGTTTCCTGGATGTACTACACGATGAGCTGCAGGTTTTCCTGGTGGCCATGCAGTTCCCCGATCTTGAGTCTCTTGCCGATGCTGCTATCATGATGGAGCGCAAGCTCAAGATGGCTTCTGAGAACCGTAAGCGCCGCATGATGCAGCAGGGTGGATCCAGCAACCCCCAACTGCGTCCGACACAGCCGCCAAGGACAACACCCCAGCCTCAGAGGAGCCCTTACCCAGCGCCACGCCCCAATGCTCCTGCTCGCCCTATTGGAGTTCCGCGTCTAGCAGACGGAGTTCCCAGCAACCCTGGAGTGATCTGTTCCGGATGTGGTCAGAAGGGCCACTATTTGACAGGGTGTCCCAACAATAAGAATACTGCTCCACGCCCCAATGCTCCAGCACCAGCCAGAGGAAACCCCGGCCGCAACAATGCCAAGTGTGGTGCATCCCACGCCGCCAAGGGACGTCTGCATCACGTGCAAGCCGAGGAAGCCCAGGAGGAAGGAGACGTCATCTTGGGTATTTTCTCAGTTAATTTGGTACCTGCCCAAGTTTTCTTTGATTCGGTTGCATCACACTCGTTTGTTAAGGAGTCATTTGTGAATAGAAGCGAGATGAAGGCCGAGCTCTTGACACGAGTCATGAGCATGCAAATTCCCGGATCTAGGGTAACTGCAGACCGCACCTGTGTGGGTGTACCTAAAAATAATCGAGTATCCCTAAAAAATTATCCCTAAAAAATTATTTACTACCTTTTGGTCTGTTTTTCACAGATTCTGCCCTGTTTTGCCTTTTCTTTGTTTTGCAAACCTTAAGCTTGCTTTTTCTTTGCAGATACTTTTTGGAAATCTTAAGAAACAGTATCTCTTCAAGATTATCTTTATTTCCAGTAGAGAAAAGTTATTTTATTATAGGTACTAACCTCGCTAATCATATTATGATGAGTTATGTATGAAGGGAGTTTTCAAGTGTGCGAGCGAAGATGATGAAAGGAGATTTAGAAGTGTCAAGCTTTCAAGCTTGGGGATACCCCCATGCATCCCCAAGAAATATTCAAGTAGACTCAAGGGTCTAAGCTTGGGGATGCCCCCATGCATCCCCTTCTCCATCAATAATTATCAGTTCGTCTCTCGTTTCACTATATTTTTATCACTTCATGCGTTATGTGCTATTCTTGGAGCGTCTCGCTCTTAGGTTTTATTTTTAGTTTTCTTTATCTTTGCTTGTTGTTCATAACAAGTTATAACCCAGATTTCTTTGTGTGGGAGAGAAACACGCTCCACCTCCAAAATTTATAACACAACATAGAATTTTTCATGCTTATCTTTGCTGTGTGTGTTCTTTATCTTTTCATAGCTGCTGACATGTTTAGCTCTTAGTTTTCATGCTTATCTTTTTAAAGAGCTTTTGTTTAGTTTGTTGCTAGAACTCTCTTGAGTTTTCATGTTTATCTTGCTTAGAGAGTTTTCCTGTTGCACAGAGTTTTGTGTCTTGACTTGAAGTAGGTAATTGAGGTTGCTATTCTTTTGTAGTAGTAACTTGCAATAGTTTTGAGGTATTGTTTTGAGTAATGTTTGGACTTTTGGTGTCAAGAGCTTTAGCCTATTAGTGATAGATGTCGTATTTTGGTAAATTCGTGTTTATTTTCAAAACCTACAAATTAGTTGAGAACTCTAGCTACTAGATGGAGCACTACTCTTCTGAGGGGTCGAATATTAGAGTACACTCACGTACCATCAGTCGAGGATGCGCAAGGATAACCAAACCCCCATACAATCCTCCTCGGGGTACTTGTCTCTTTGTGAAACCTCCTTATTAGATTGAGAGTTACAGATAATAAGTGCATGAGTTCTTCGGAGTAATGTGAGTATTCGAAAGTTGACACTTCCACCTTCCCATATTTTGCTAGCCGCACTTTGCCGTGAATTGCTTTCTTCTCACTCCGAGAGTTAGTGTCCACTTTCGCCGGTACATCCAAACCCTTGGCACGATACGGTCTGTCATCATAAACCTCCTTATATCCTTCCTCAAAACAGCCACCATACCTACCTATCAAGGCATTTCCATAGCCTTTCCGAGATATATTGCCATGCAACATCCATCTTCTCAAGACTTGATCTTCATGTCATACATGCTACTTTCTTGATCGATGAGCCGCATGCTAGTTGGGCTTTTCCCTAATCATTGCTACATGACGTGCTAGTATCATTGCATATCCTTCTACACTGGCAGAGGCATAAATTTGCATACATAATGATAGTTACATCTTCTTTATGATTTGAGTTCTTTGTAAAGTGTGAAAGATCTTCTATACTTTTTGTAATATATAGAGTGTTGCCCCTAAAGTGAGGAAAAGATCCCAAAGTGGACAAATTAAAAGATCCCAAAGAGGACAAATGAGGGAAATAGAAAGAGCCATTGAGGCCACCAAAAAAATAGAAAAAAATAGAAAAAATAAATAAAAAGAGAGAAGGGGTCACACTACTATTCTTTTTGAGAGATCCACACTCGTACTCTCTCTTATATCTTGTACTCCATAGAGATTATCATTCATGCATATAGCTATGTGGGGTCCTTCACACTTTAGAACTTGTCTTGTATATTCCAATGATGAGCCTCCTCAAAATAGCTCTAGGTCTTCTTTAGCAAGCAAGTTGGATGCACCCCCACTAGTTCCATTGGAGAGCTTACCTTAGCTCATATGTGCATCTGTTGCATGGCAATCCCTACTCCTCACATCATATCTATCATTTGGCTTTTTCTCGCCTATGATTGTCCTAATTGATGTGAGCCTTTCACAACTTTTTGTCTCTATTCTCTCTTGCCATCCTATGTAACATCCCAAAATTTTCCAAATTTTGAAATGATAATAAATTAATTATAATAATGATTGTTTGCTTGATATGTTTGATTTCCACAAGGACTTAAAACTTTTGGTGTTTAAATGAATATTAAAAGGAGATGGAATAAAAGGACTTTCCCTAATATTCATAATTGGTGTTTTTGGAATTTATTATTTAAAACAAAACCAACAAAACAAAATGAGAGAAGGTAATATGACTCCTTCAACATATTAAAAGGTTGGAAAATGTTTTAAGTCATTATTGGAATTCTTTTGAATATTCAAAACATTTTTCAACTCAAGGAAATTCAATTGAGAGGATATAAAATGACTTATCCCCTTTTTAATAAAGTTGGAAAATATTTAGAATATTACTTTAAAGTTTTTAAAATTTATTATGAGTATTATAAATAACTCTAAAATTATTTTAGGGATTTTATAAAGCCAAGAGAGTTTTTATTTCCTTGGATGGATTTATTAAATATTTTAGAAAAGTTGAAAAAAATATTCCAATAGGATAATTTTTATTTTACCAAATTATTTATGGGTGTGACAATCTTAAAATTTATATTTTATTATTTAGAAATGGTTTGTCAATGCTCTTTACCAAATAAAAATATTTTTAATAATTTATTGGATTTTATTTGATTTATGAAAAGTATTTTCTATTTAAATAAATTATTTAGAAAATGTTTTTTTATTTTCATTTTTGGAAAATGTATTCATTGAATAATTTTCTTTGTATTATTTGATGAATTTTGGATTGTATTTCATCTTTTTCTGACGTGTAATTATTTTTCTAGAGATGTTTGAAGTTGCAGTTTTAAATAAAAAGAAAAATTCAGGCTGCTGGCCCATTAGTCTCTTTTCGCTCACGGGCGCAGTAGAGCCCGAGTCGGTATAGGATTTTTTTCCTCTCTCTGTTTATAAATAGAGGTTTAGGAAAAATAGAATTTTCCTTTTTCTTTTTCGCCCAAAAAAAGGGGAAATAGAAACCCTAGCGGGACCCGCGGGCCGCCGCCGCCGCCGGGCCCCGCACGCCGCCTCGCCGCTGGTTGGACGCCCCGCCACGCACGCCACTATCGGGCGCCGCCCCGCGTCGCCGTCCGCCCATGCTTCCTCGCCAGAGCCGGCCGGAGCACGCCGGAACCGCGCTGCCACCGAAGCCACCGACCCTCGCCGGAGCCCGAGCACCGCCGACGCCGCCGGGCCGCACCTCGCCGGAGCGCAAGCCGCCGCTCGCCGGAGTACTCCGGTCAACTCCGGCCAGATCCGCCGCCAGGGACCCGATTGCTTTTTCGGGAATTTTTTTATTTGCGAACAGGTCCTTTTGGCAGAAAAGACCCCAGCGTCGTACACGCAATATCTCCTTCACCGTGCGTCGGATTGAGGTGAAATTTTTTCTTACGCACACGTGTTGTTCTGTACTTTAGCTTGGAATCAACTTTTCACACTTTGCACACTTTTGAAATTGAATTTATTTCAAATTCAAATTCAAATTCCGGAGGCCGTATCTTTTAAACCGTTGATCCAAATCGAGTGATTATTTTTGCGTTGGATCACTCGTTCCATGTAATTTCTGTTCATAGCATGTGTAAACAAAAATTCAAGTTTTCTTGATCTGTTTAAATTCAAATTCAATTCAATTTTGCACTTGCTATGACCTGCGTTGTAGTATTCCGTTTCACGTGATTCTTTTTGCATATCGGATCATTTGAGACATGTTATCGGTAAGATTCACACACTTTTCATGTGGGCATGATATTCACCTTGAATTCACAAATGCCCATGGTCACAACTCATTACCGATAATCTTTTATCTGTGGACTCTCTTGAGTTCACGTTCCACTGATCACCTTCGAGCACATCGACACTTGTATTGTGTCAAGCTTTTGTTTTGTTGCTAAAACATTTGTAATTGTTTTGTTGATTTTTTTGTTTGCCTTGTGGTGTGATTGCTTATTCGAGTTCCTTCGTTTGCGATAGAATTCTCGAAGGGTGACGAATAGAGTTGACTTGAATGTGAGAGCGAAGATCTTCATCGAATGTATAAGGCAAGTCATATCTTTGATCATACTTCCTATTACCTATGTTTTCAATGCATTAGTTCTTCTTCTTTAGATGGCATGATAGGTTATGCTATGCTATTTACACCTAGTAGTTCATTGAGGTAGGTCTGATCCTTACATAATTTTCACCATCTTATACTATGATATTGCTGTGCTAAGTAGGCGTGGATTGGGAAGTGAATCATTATGAGGTATGAGTGATAATGTAGTAATTAGGACCAAGAAAAAGTTAATGAACTACCTGGGTGGGATGGTTGCGAGTATCTTGGAGATGGCCAATGATGACTGCGGAAAGCCACCCAGGCTCAAAGGGACTAATTGTGTTGTCATACCTAGAAGCTTACGTGTGCAGCCACAACCTATTATGGGCTCTGGCTTAGTTGAGTAAGTTGTGTGACCTCTTTCCGGGATATACTAGAAGATATAGATTTTTTTATAGGTGTACCGGTTATCCAGCAGTTAAGGGTAAACACTTCTGAAAGACCATGTCTCGATCTTCCAGTTGTCATACACCATGCAGTGTGACGAACTACGAAGGAGGCGATCAAGTCTTGTGGGGAAAAGTGCACAAACCTGTGCAGAGTATAAATCTAATCGATTAGCCGTGTCCCCGGTTATGGACAATTTAAGAGATTAGTTGTGGTAATATTGATTTGTCTCATCATCTTTAATTAATTTATTGGTTTAATCACTTTGGGATAGATTGAGTGGAATTTTTTTCCATCTCAATCGTATGCTATTGTAGAACTTAGTTACTATTATTCTATAGGGAAAATTTAGCTTTTTGCAAAAATAAATGTAGAAGCTCCACCAGCCAAATTGCATGTATTGTAGGAAATTTTACTTCTTTCTGGGATATGATTTGCCGTACATTCAAATGTACTGACCCGTTGTCGGGCTGTAACCTTCGGTGTTGCAGGATTATTATACGATGAGTAAGTGATGCGATGTAGGGTTACGATGTCTATACTCAACTTGCCAGTGGAGTTGATGGACGCCACGAAGCTTTTATTGTTTTTCCGCTGTATTATATTTGTAAGCTAGCCTTGAGCTATGCAGGTATGCTTTATTGTAATACTGGATCTTCGATGTAATATACATATGACATATGGTTTATTCTTTATATTACATCGTGTACTGTGTGTGCTAGCTATTGATCCAGGGACTAGCACAGAATGCACAAAGACTTGGATTCTTAGTGAATCGGGTCGTTATAGATGGTATCAGAGCCCATGTTGACTGTAGGTCGTGACCCTAGAAAATGGATAGAAAAATCCATAGGAACAAAAATATTTTATCATTATTTGATTACTTACTCTCTCCACTAGTATCTCTCATCTATAATTCATTTTCTAAACTCCTCATCTTGTTTTACTGTAAATACCCCGCTGAGTTGCCTACCCCTGAAGACGAGACATTTGATAAGTACATCATCAACCTCGTGGATCAATTGAAGTTATGCCATAAGAACGAGAAGAATACCCTATGAGGATAAATAAGTTTTGACACTACGAGAGGAATCTTTAAGATCAGCTTAGCTGAGAAGGATGAAGCTTAGAATCAGACCACCACCTCTTAGGGAAGTTAGTTAAACGAATTGCGCGTAGTAGGATGAGATCGTATGTCTTGCACATATGACCTTACCCTAGGAGTTGTTTGTGTGGTTTGATTTTTGCGACTTGAGTGATTGTTGTTGTGTTGTTGTTTGCAAGTAGGTTTTGCCTTATTCTTGTCTGTGTGCTTATGCTTGGTGCTACCTTTAGGTTTGTTTTCCTGTCTGTATCCTAGTTGCCCTTACCCTTGTCGTTTGGTCTCAATAGATGGAGTATGAAGTAGGACTCACCTTTTCTCCGACGATGACTAGACCGAACGTGGAGCAATGGATTCGTAGTATGGAGGAGCACATGAAGATAAACCAGGTTGGAAGTGAGGACATGGTCCCCTATGCTGTTAAGTACTTGGTATAAGAGGCTGCTACTTGGTGGATAATGCACCAAGCAATTGACGAGTCACGAAGGAAGATTACTTGTATGGAATTTAAAAGGATTTTGTTGGGATTCCGCCTCGTCACCCCAATGAAAAGGACGGTAAAAATTAAGAGGCCCCGTGCCTGCACAATTTGCGGAGAAACATGACACTCCTACGAAGGACACCAAGATGGATGCTCCTATTGTGAAGAAATTCACTGGGGTGAGAAATGTCCCACTACTCAAGTCACATGTTTTGTGTGCGAAGGGAATAATCATTACCCCGCTCAGTGTTAATTTTTCATCGTGACACAACAAGTGGTTCAACATCAAAAGGAAGGAATGAAGAAAGTTATCCAAGAATTGAAGGAAGCACCCATGAAGAAGAAAAAGACGGACATTAGCCAAATTCGGTGTTTCCGGTGCAGGAATATGGGACATTACGCCAACATGTGTCCAGAATTGAAGGGAAAGAAGAGGTTGTGAACGCGGAAGCAAGGATGCTGACTAGAAGAAGCTTATGTTTGGCAATTGGAGCACAGACGTTCGTAGCTGTGCACTAAGTGTGCGATGTTACCTTTTAATGTTAGTTGGAGATGTGGATCGATGCATGTTTTCGCCGTGGATGAACTAGATGTTTTATGGCATGTTTGTTTTGTTAAGTTTTTTCTTGTGCCCTTTGACCATGTTATGTTTTGATTGATGTTGTGTCTTGTGCTTGCATTTCATCTATGCGAGTAGAATAAGCTTATGTTTCATTAGACCCCTCATCTATTTAGTATGCTTCAAGACTGAAGAAGACACATCAACAAGGGGAATAACTTGACAAGTGACAACAGTATATGAAGATTGCTTTGACAATGCGAAACTGCTGCTACCGTCATTGAAGACCCGAAGATCTGAAAGATTCAAGATTCCTATCGCTAGATCGTTTTGTGAGCTGTCATTTCTTGTTCTACTGACAGCTACACATCAAAACTTATATTTTCAAAACTTGTGTGATGTTTGTATGGGTATCTTTCTCTATCTCTCTCTCTACCTCGTTACCTACATTCTATTCCCCCTCATCCTCATCCCTAAACTGAAGAAGCTACTACAATGGCTGCTAATGTCAAGGCTGGGATAAAGATGGATGCAACCGATGATGAGTTCAAAGTTAACCCCGTGTGCCAGGATCTTACAATAAGCAAGCACAATATTGCTGAAGGAAGGACCCTGGAGCAAGTTGTAGTTCACCAGTGCATGTTTTGTAGTAGTTTGCGCAAACCCGAGTGTTGTGAAGAAACGATAGATGTTTGGTTGGCTTGTAGAACAATTGGATTTATCTGAACGCAGTTCAAGATCAAGAGGAAATTTCTGCAATGCTCGTGAGGATGTCCGAGTGTTAGATTGCGAGATTCTCTAAACCATATACAAGGTAATGATTTGGGTGCGGAATGGATTGGGCCCCATGCTGACTACCCATATTATTTGCTCTTGCTATGCGGGATAGTAAATCTTGAGTGACTTACCTATGTTTGAGAGATGACGATGTTAAAACCTAAACCATAGAATGGTACTATGTGGACCCCTATATAAGGTTATCGTGATAATAGTAACTTATAAGGTGAGTATAGACCAAGACCATTTCCTGCAGGTATCCCTTAAAAGCATTCTTGATGACCACCAAGAGGGAATCGATAGTTTCTTTGTATTGGCGCCTGACCTGTCAGCCATGAAGGTTCAGTATACGGAAGACTCCTCTTTTGCTAAGGATTCAAGACCTGATAGAAGGAGGTGAATCTCTTTGAAGGAGATCATCGATGGAGTAAGATTTTGAAGACCACGTCGCATTTCTTTTAAAGGGTGGTAGCACCCTAGCTCATCGGAGGATCGATGGACTGTCAGGAAGACCCAAACCCTAACCTTTTTCTTTCTAGCCTTTTCGAATCTCGAGGACGAGATTCCTTTTAAGGGTGGTAGTCTGTAACATCCCAAAATTTTCCAAATTTTGGAATGTTAATAAATTAATTATAATAATGATTGTTTGCTTGATATGTTTGATTTCCACTAGGACTTAAAACTTTTGGTGTTTAAATGAATATTAAAAGGAGAGGGAATAAAAGGACTTTCCCTAATATTCATAATTGGTGTGTTTGGAATTTATTATTTAAAACAAAACCAACAAAACAAAATGAGAGAAAGTAATATGACTCCTTCAACATATTAAAAGGTTGGAAAATGTTTTAAGTCATTATTGGAATTCTTCTGAATATTCAAAACACTTTTCAACTCAAGGAAATTCAATTGAGAGGATATAAAACGACTTATCCCCTTTTTAATAAAGTTGATAAATATTTAGAATATTACTTTAAAGTTTTTCAAATTTATTATGTGTATTATAAATAACTCTAAAATTATTATAGGGATTTTATAATGCCAAGAGAGTTTTTATTTCATTGGAATGATTTATTAAATATTTTAAAAGAGTTGAAAAAAATATATTCCAATAGGATAATTTTTATTTTACCAAATTATTTATGGGTGTGACAATCTTAAAATTTATATTTTATTATTTAGAAATGGTTTGTAATTGCTTTTGATGTCAGAACCCTGTGTTAGGTATGTGCTAGGGTTAGCTAGTGCCTTTGCATCATGTCAAAATTTCAAAAAGAAATCTTGGAAATCAAATTCCAAATCAAAATGGGAGAAGGAACACCCCCCAGATGAATTAATTCAAAAAGGCCAGATAAAAATCTTCAGCAAAAACTCATGTTAGAGTTTTGAAAAGTCTTATAAATGAGTGTGATCACATATCAAGTGATGTGGGATCCATCCCATGCTCATAGATTTTTCAAATATCCAAACAGTGCCTTGGAATTAAAGAAATACCCCTATTTGAATTAAGATTCAAATTATTTGAATTTTAAAAATGTTGAAAGTTTATGAGTGGCTAGTCTATATTATTATGAGGCCACATAAAAGTTTTCAGCATTTAATAAAATGATTTGGTATTTTTACCAAAGTCAAAACAAATATACAAAAAAACAGAAAGGAAATATTAAACAGAAGGAAAAAGAAAGACTTACCTCTCGCCCAGGCGAAGCCGGCCCACCCCAGCCCAGCCGGCCCAAAGGGGCACGGGGGTCTTC
The DNA here is from genome assembly GCA_950022295.1 of Bromus sterilis. Lineage (NCBI taxonomy): Eukaryota > Viridiplantae > Streptophyta > Magnoliopsida > Poales > Poaceae > Bromus > Bromus sterilis. The sequence goes on along the minus strand of OX465596.1, from coordinate 146,217,965 downwards.
TTCCCCGATCCCGCGCCTCCAAGATGCTCGGTGGAATGCCACCGAGCTAGCTGGGCACATCGCCGCCTCTCCCGACGACACCTGCCCCTCCCGCGCCTTCTAGCGACGCCACGGAGACGCTGGAGACGCCGTGAGCCCTTTCCCCCCTCCAGAGCTTCCTCCTCCTCCTCCCGTGCTCGTTTCGTCGCCGCCCGAAGACCGCCGTGGAGCACGACGTCGAGTCCATGTAGCCACCGTCGTCCCCGAGCCGTGCCGCCGTGTCCAGAAGAACCGCAGCAGGCGTCTTCGTCGTTCCACTCAACCAATCGAGCCCGAGCGCCTCAGCAGACGACGCCAGCTTCACCGACGAGTCGCCGGACCCGTGAGTCGCCGTCGTCAAATTCCCCGGCTACACAGAATCCCCGGCCTCACCGTCTTCTCCATTAGCTTCAGGGTGAGCTTCTTCACCTTTCCCCTAAGGTCACAGCGTCTCGTTTGCCCCACAACCGAATCCGCCATGGATCCCGAGCAAGCTCGCCGCTATGGTCGAGCTGGAGCTCGCTTCAGTGCCCCTGGCGATGCACTCGTGCGTGCGTTTGGCACCTAGCCTTCCCAGCTTTCGAACGGACCCAAGATCACCTCAAACCGTGCTCCCTAGCCTCGGCTACGACCTCGCCGTGGTTCTGCTTCCGCCGGAGTCGTCACCGGCGTCACTTCGGTGCTCCCCTGTGGCGCTGCTCTGCACCACTCGACGCGGGCGTCCACGAGCTTTCGATTGGTGCCTCCCGCGCATCGAATGGCCCACGGCAGCCCCCTCCCCGTGCAGCGCCGCCGCACTGGTGGCCACCGGCGGCTAGCCGCCGGTGAGGCCACTGTCATTAGGGGTTAACCCCCCTGCTAATTGACCCCAGGTCAATGACAGGTGGGGCCCCCAGGCACTTAACCCCCTGGTTAAGTTTAAACCGTTTCAATTAAACCCATGTGACACTGACACCCCTGGCCCACCAGTCAGACCCCCCCCCACGTCAGCATGACCACATGCTGATGCAATAATTGATTTAAATGAATTTCCAGAAAAGCAAAGTGATTTAAATAATTCCAGAAATTCCAGAAAATACCCCAAACTTTGGAAATTCATAGAAAATTCATATTAACTCCAAATTGGACAAATAATATATGAAAAATGATCAGGAGAAAATTATCTTTCCAAATATGCAACTTTCAACTCTGTTTGAGTTGAATTTAAAATGGTAAGAGTAGCATATGTCATTTGGTTTATTTGAATTTAATTCAAATTCAAACCAAATGCTTTTGCTACTTGGACCATGGAATTATGATGTAATTACACCACACTTCAGAGGCATATCATACACATTTGAAAATACTTCAAGATGATCAAACTATGTCACATACAACTTGGCTAAGTTGAATTCAAATGTGGATTTTGAATTTGCATTTCAAATGCAATATACTCCACTTAAATGGAATTGCCTCACACATCAAAACTTATACTTCAAGTTTCAACATTCAATCATGTGCTTGAGCATTGCATTCATATTGATTGCTACTTCGTGCTTTGTTTGTCGAGTAGAGGTGGAACCGGAGCAAGAGGTCACCCCCTTCGCTGAAGATCCAGAACCCGAACCTCGTCAGCAAGGCAAGCAAACCCCCATTGATCATGTCGATAAAATCCCACTTACCTCTCATGTCTCGCTTATGCATTGTTTAGGATGATCACCATGCCTCGTTTCTACCGCATAGATGAACCCATTCCTTTGCATGACCTATCCTTTTGTCACAGTAGTAAGCAAACCACAATCCTAGCAAATGTAGGAGTTGATTGATATGATGTGGCCCCTGCAATGTTACTGCTTATTGCATGCTTAGTATGATACCATGTTGTTACTGTGATGTGAGTCGGGATGGTAGTGATCATGTTGATGATGGTAGAAAAGTGTTGGTGAATCGACCCTAATACAAGGTGAACGATGAGAGGCTGTGTAGGAGTACACGGTGGGTTGTCTCGTTGAACACCGCCCTAGTACGAGTTCTTGTGTGGTGATCCAAGATGAAGAGTACAACCACACATTGGGCTCACTGACCCCTCTCAACCTATTAACTCGTCCCTTTCGATGTCCAGATGTCGCAGTAGCTCGGAGTTCTGGTAGGCTTGTGGCCTGGATGCTAAGTGAGAGAACGGCTCACCCGAGACCGGCTTATGCACCACGCACACATCGCTTGGGTCCACTTCGGTAAACCGGCCGGGTTCACGATAGTGGTAACCAACCCAAGTAGGCGGCTTTCTCAGACTAGATAGGCTATGAGGTAACAGTTGTGGTGAGCATCCTCGCCGACACCCCTTGAATGGTGTCGAGTACAAAGGCGGTAAATGATGGTCATGTGTGTGTAGCGGTACACCCTTGCAAGGTTAACAAAACTATTCGAATAGCCGCGTCCGCGGTTATGGACTGCTTGGAAAGCTTAGCTTGATTATTAGACAACTTGAACCGGATACTTCTAAAACACACCAAGATAAGTGTGAGTGCTATGGCGTGCTTCCTCGTGGGGAAGTCGAGGAAGGCACCATAGTGGTGTATTGGTTGGTGAAAGTAGTGGACTCGTGTACGCTTCTTACCTCAAAGTCTGGTATTCGTATTTCAGGATTAGCCAAGTCAAAGCTGGCACTTCTGCAAGTGAACCCCACCTCCCTTTACCTTGATACATGTGCATGAGTAGTATAGCTCCTATGTAAGTCTTGCTGAGTACGCCTTTGTACTCACGTTTTCTTAATCTATGTTTTAGATGACGCCACTGACCCCGAAGGTGGCTTCTTCATCGAGCTGGACGACTGAAGTTAAGCTAGTCTAGTCCCAGTCAGCAGACTGGTTCCCTCGTGGAGGGCTTTGTGTTTAAATAAGGCTTCTTAAGCCATTTGTTAAACTTGTCTGTACTCAGACATAATTTGCTTCCGCCTGTGTTGTAATGTTGGATCACATGTATGTGATCTCTGTGTGCACTCTATAAGAGTTATCAATAAAATTGTATACTTTGTAGAGAATTGCAATGATACCTACTGTTCATACAAGGCATGTGTGATGCGTGTATGTTTATAACATGCATGTCTTTGTATGGGTTTTCGAGACCTTAGTTGTGTTCTGGCTGGCGGTCTTTCATACACCAAGTGGCCCTTAGATGTGCGCAGCTTGGGGCATCGCGATTCGATTGCTCGAGACTCCGTCTCGTGCACACTTTGTGGTATGATCGAGCCCGCCCTAGACCCCGACTAAGTGATCGGTCTGGAGTAAGTCTATGTAAGAGTTTGGAGATAGTCGGTAGTATGGTTGAGGCGACTTGTCTTTGAATATGGGAGTTCACCACCCATATCATTTGACTTGTGTGCGGACGATGAGGACCCATCTCAGTTGATCATCCGGCCTGGATGGGATGCCCCTCACGTACGAGGCTTTCCGAGAATGTTCAGTTCTTGGCCTTGTTTGCTTAGACAAGTGGGTGCGGTTCTCGGCTCTCCATATGACTATATCTTAACTGTACTTACATATGCTAACCCCGGGTCCCAACAGACTTGGTATCAGAGCAGGACTGACTGTAGGACTAGTAGCCTTGGCCGAAGTCGAGTCTAGCATTTTATAGTTATATAGTTACTCTGGGTATATAAGGGAACAACGTAAGGCTTCTTTTTTTCTCCTTACCCCCTTCGTTCTGAGTTTTGAGTCACCCTCATCATATTCTACGGGAAGATAGGACTAGGCTCTCCTCTGTCTGATTAGCACATCTCGTTGTTTGCTTCCTTGTAGCCGTAGGAAAGTTGTGTTCGGTTTGTTAGGTTGGTTATGCTCCCTGTTTTGTTACATCGTATGTAAGTGATGTTTCCATGTTGTAAGAAATTGTCTTTTTCTTGCAATTACAGCCGTTATGCTGTCCGAGTCATTCCAGGTTTATCTCATAATCTGATGCATTTGCAAACTCTTTTCTGTTTCAGATGGCAGATCTTCCCCCTCGACAGATTGTTCGTTTGACCAGGTGCCTCGGTGTGCGTGGCCATCCCGCCACGTTGATCGAGATGATGTCCTATGTGGGATATCGATGGTATCCTGAGTACACCATCGAGGAGCAGTTCCATGACTTCAACCAGACGCAGTTCCACTGCATTGTCCGGATATATCCGCACCACGTTGGAGTCACCCAGCCTATCTACTTTGGACATGGCATTGGCGTTACCGAGAACATGGCTGTGCAGGATGCTGCATATTCATGTATTACACTGCTGAGAGAGGAGCACACCATGCTGAGAGAGACCTCATTCCGCTATATCCCTGCTGCACTTCCAGGAGAAGAGGGTTATTACACCGGACTCTACTCAGATCACTCAGCAGAGGATCCAGCAATCCAGGTGACTGCTAGGTTTGCTAGTGACAGAGATCGTGATGCACGCGCTCTCCGTTTTGAGCTCCACGCCACCCGAGTTCGTCTGTACCGAGCACTGACGCTCTTGGCACCCTTTGTGAGCGTGGGATCAGTTGATTTTGATGCGATCTATCCAGTGAGGACTCAGATGCCTTCTCGAGTTGCTTGGCCCGAGATTGGAGGCATTTTTCCACCCCGTGGTCCTTTGCTTCCACCCTACACTGGACCTAGGCCCCATCCTTTCCCAAATGGATATCAGGGTCCACAAGCCTCCGTGTTTTCCGATGGTCACCTCCAGCTACCGGGATACGCGGGTAAATTTTATGAGGACTACTATGGAGATGGAGATGAGTGAGACCGCCTGTGGTCTTACTTAGTGAGGATGTAGTAGTATCCTAGTATATTGTAAGCAAGGTGTCTAAGTTCCAGAGGCTTAGATAAATAATGTATGGGAAGTCAGAGTGCCTCTGAAGGATGTATCATCTTCATCACATTTGTATTAGCTTGGTGCTTGTACTAAAACGATGTATGGTTTGTATGACAGCTTGTGAATATATGGCTTGTATGCTTTTATCACCATGTTGTCAAGATGATTACTTCCTTTGCTCTGTAATCCTTCCAGTACTTCAATACCTTGATTAGACTCTTCAAATCAACTCTGTTTGACTTTGGTTTTCACCTTCAGGAGGTCTCAAGGAACCCGTGGCCAGGTTGGTCGTAACCAAGGTCGTGGGAATGACCAGGAGGAAGGCAACCTTCCACCCCCACCCACGATGGCCCAAGTTCTGATGGAGGTCGAGAGGAACCGCCGTGACTCTCACCACCTGCTGGAAGTCATCGCACGCAACATCACTCAGCAGCGCAATGAGCTGGTGTCCCTAAACGACTTCATCCGGCTTCATCCCCCGGTTTTCAGTTACTCCACCGAGCCCCTTGACGCCGATGACTGGCTCCGCAGCATCGAGAGGAAGCTCCAAGCAGGCCGTGTTGCAACTAGTGACAAGGTCAGCTATGCCACCTATCAGCTCGAAGGTGCAGCTAGTTCTTGGTGGGAGAATTTTCTGAATATGCGTCCCGTTGGACCACCTGCATCTTGGGAGGAATTCTGCACGTCCTTCCGTGAGCACCACATTCCCAAGGGTCTTATGGACCGCAAGCGCGAGGAGTTCTGCAACCTCACTCAAGGCAGAAGGACCGTTGATGAGTTTAGTCGTGAGTTCAACCGACTGGCTCGTTATGCTACCGAAGAAGTCTCCACCGACTCCAAGAAACAAGAGAGGTTCCGTCGTGGCCTCAACTCCGGACTCCGTCGCGAGCTCAACCTTCATGACTTTGCCACATTCCAGGTCCTTGTCAACAAGGCCATCAAAGCAGAGGACATGAACACCCCCAACGATTTCCGCAAACACCCCAGAGATGATAGTTCATCCAGTTCTGGCTCCCAGAAGCGCAAGATCTGGATTCCAAACAGCATGTTCCGCCAGAACAACCCACCGAGGCCATCCTATGTGGCGCCTCGTCCACCCACCCAGTTCCACCCAGCTCCACCAAACAACCCAGCTCCACACACTGTTTTCGGAGCCTGTTACAAGTGTGGTCAGGCAGGCCACTATTCTCGCGAGTGTCCCCAGAACCAGCTCCAACACCAGAATGCTCCACCCCGTGCCGGAGGCAACAACAACAACAATAGTCGTGGCAAGCCACCCCAGAAGGTCTTCACCGCCAAACCTGCTCCTCCCGCCACTCGTGGACGTGTGAACCAGATTGCCGCCGAAGAGACTGACGACACCACTGACGTCATTCTTGGTACGCTCCCAGTCAATTTTGTTCCTACTTCTGTTCTTTTCGACCCAGGAGCATCTCATTCATTCATGTCGGAAAGTTATGCACTTCGTCATGAGTTACCCTTTGTTGAATTGTCCACCCCAATGATTATTCAAACTCCAGGGTCAAGATGGCAAACTAATAGAGTGAGCCATGGTAATCAAATTTCAATTGAGGGTTTAGTATTCCTTGCTTCACTCATAGCCCTCAAGTCTTCAGACATTGATGTCATCCTTGGCATGGATTGGCTATCAAGACAGAATGCCTACCTGGATTGCAGAAGCAAATCCGTGAAACTCACCCACCCTTCAGGCCAAACCGTCAGCTATACCTCACCCAGAACAAGAACCCAAGTGCATTCCTTGAATGTACTTCCCCTTCCCGAACTTGAAGATATTCTGGTGGTTCGTGAATTCCCGGATGTCTTTCCTGAAGAGCTGCCGGGCATGCCACCCGACAGGTGTGTAGAGTTTACAGTGGATCTTGTTCCCGGAACCGCACCAATTTCCAAACGCCCATATAAAATGGCCCCACATGAGTTAGCTGAGCTAAAAACCCAACTTGATGCTTCATTGGCAAAAGGCTTCATCCGCCCTAGCTCATCGCCATGGGGTTGCCCCGTTCTGTTCGTAAAGAAGAAAGATGGAACATAAAGGATGTGCGTAGACTATCGCCCGCTAAATTTAGCAACGATAAAGAACAAATACCCACTGCCCAGGATCAATGATCTTTATGATCAACTTGCAGGATCCTCCGTCTTCTCCAAGATGGATTTGAGATTAGGTTATCATCAGATCAGAATCCGAAACGAGGACATTCCCAAAACGGCTTTTACTACTCGTTATGGTCTTTACGAGTACACCGTCATGTCCTTTGGTCCAATGCCCCCGCCACATTCTCACGCTTGATGAATTCAATCTTCATGGAGTACCTAGATAAATTTGTTGTGGTTTATCTTGATGATATTCTCATCTACTCGAAGAACGAAGAAGATCATGCCGAACACTTAAGGCTGGTATTGATGAAGCTTAGAGAGCATCGCCTGTACGCTAAATTCTCCAAGTGTGAATTCTGGCTACCAGAAGTGACCTATTTAGGCCACGTGATTTCTGCAAAAGGCATTGCTGTGAATCCCGAGAGAGTTCAGGCCGTCCTTGACTGGACTCCACCTGAATCGGTTAAGCAAGTTAGGAGTTTTCTTGGCCTAGCCAGCTATTGCCGTCGCTTCGTCGAGAACTTTTCTAAAGTTGCAAAGCCTCTAACTGAACTCCTCAAGAAAGATAAGAAATTCTTATGGACTCCCAAGTGCGAGGAAAGCTTTCAAGAGCTAAAAAGAAGATTGACTTCTGCACCCGTACTTGCACCTCCAGACACCAAAAACGATTTCGAGATCTATTGTGACGCATCACGGCAAGGGTTAGGATGCATACTTCTGCAAGATCGACATGTGGTAGCTTATGCTTCACGCCAGTTGCGGCCACATGAAGAGAACTATCCTACCCATGACCTTGAACTCGCTGCCGTAGTTCATGCCCTAACAACTTGGCGACATTACCTCCTTGGTAATCGTTGTGAGATTTATTCCGACCACCAAAGCCTCAAATATATTTTCACCCAGCCAGATCTTAATCTCAGGCAAAGACGCTGGATTGAGTTGATAAAAGATTACGACGTAGGAATTTCTTACACCCCAGGCAAAGCCAATGTCATGGCTGATGCACTAAGTCGTAAGTCGTACTGTAACAACCTCATGTTACAGCAGTATCAACCACTTCTTCATGAGGACTTTCGCAAGCTCAACCTTGAAATTGTTCCTCATGGCTATGTTTCTACCTTGGTGGCGAAACCAACTCTTGAGGATCAAATCATAGTTGCCCAAAGGCGTGCACGAGGTGTTCGCCGGATTAAAGAGAACATTGCTAGCGGAGTTGCTAAATGTTTCTCCACAGATAGTGAAGGGACGGTATTCTTTGAAAATCGTTTGGTAGTACCTAAGAATAAGGAACTAAGGCAACTCATCCTCAAAGAAGCCCATCACACACCCCTCTCAATTCATCACGGTAGCACGAAAATGTACCGAGATCTACGCCAGAGATTTTGGTGGACTAGGATGAAGAGAGACATTGCTCAATTTGTTGCCGAATGTGATGTTTGTCGTCGCATTAAGGCAGAACATCAAAGACCTGCTAGTACACTTCAACCTTTGTCTATTCCCGAGTGGAAATGGGACAAAGTCGGTATGGATTTCATCACCGGCTTTCCAAGAACCCAGAAAGGAAACAATGCCATCTTCGTTGTCATAGATAGGCTTTCCAAAGTTGCTCACTTCCTTCCGGTTCGCGAGTCTATAACTGCTAGTCAGTTAGCAGACTTGTACATCTCCAGAATTGTATCCCTTCACGGTGTTCCTTTGGAAATCAATTCTGATCGTGGTAGCCTTTTCACCTCTAGATTTTGGGGAAGCTTCCAACGTGCTATGGGAACTCATCTCTCCTTTAGTACAGCTTTCCATCCTCAGTCTAGCGGTCAAGTCGAAAGGGTTAACCAAATTCTTGAAGACATGCTCAGAGCTTGTGTTATCTCATTCGGAAAGAATTGGGAGAATTCTCTTCCATTTGCCGAATTTGCTTATTACAATAGTTTTCAATCTAGTCTGAACATGGCTCCTTTTGAACTCCTTTATGGACGACGATGTCGAACACCACTAAACTGGTCTGAAACCGGTGAAAGACAATTCTTTGGACCGGATATGATCAAGGAAGAAGAAGAGCAAGTTCGCATTGTTCGTGATCAATTGAAAGCAGCCCAGTCTCGTCAGAAAAGCTACTATGATCATCGTCATAGGCAAGAGAGCTACAATCTGGATGAGAAGGCTTACCTCCGGGTTACTCCTCTGAAATGAACCCAACGTTTCGGTATCAAAGGCAAGTTGGCCCCACGTTACATCGGACCTTTCCGCATTATTTCTAAACGTGGAGAAGTTTCCTACCAACTTGAACTACCCCCGCACCTTTCCCGAGTACACGATGTATTCCATGTGTCCCAACTCAGGCGTTGCTTCAAGGACCCCATCCGCGAAGTCGACCATGAAACGCTTGATCTCCAAGATGACCTTTCTTATCGAGAATACCCCGTTCGTATTCTTGATTCAGCAGAGCGTGTCACTCGTCGTCAGAAGATTAGATTTCTGAAAGTGCAATGGTCACACCACTCTGAAAGAGAAGCTACGTGGGAAAGAGAAGACCGTATCACTGTCGAGTCTTCCACCTTCCTCCTGCGGACTTCTGAATCTCGGGACGAGATTCTTTTGAGTGGGGGCGAGTTGTCAGAACCCTCTGTTAGGTATGTGCTAGGGTTAGCTAGTGCCTTTGCATCATGTCAAAATTTCAAAAAGAAATCTTGGAAATCAAATTCAAAATCAAAATGGGAGAAGGAACACCCCCCAGATGAATTAATTCAAAAAGGCGAGATAAAAATCTTCTCCAAAAATTCATGTTAGAGTTTTGAAAAGTCTTATAAATGAGTGTGATCACATATCAAGTGATGTGGGACCCATCCCATGCTCATAGATTTTTCAAATATCCAAACAGTGCCTTGGAATTAAAGAAATACCCCTATTTGAATTAAGATTCAAATTATTTGAATTTTAAAAATGTTGAAAGTTTATGAGTGGCTAGTCTATATTATTATGAGGCCACATAAAAGTTTTCAGCATTTAATAAAATGATTTGGTATTTTTACCAAAGTCAAAACAAATATACAGAAAAACAGAAAGGAAAGATTAAACAGAAGGAAAAAGAAAGACTTACCTCTCGCCCAGGCGAAGCCGGCCTACCCCAGCCCAGCCGGCCCAAAGGGGAACGGGGGTCTTCTTCCCCGATCCCGCGCCTCCAAGCTGCTCGGTGGAATGCCACCGAGCTAGCTGGGCACATCGCCGCCTCTCCCGATGACACCTGCCCCTCCCGCGCCTTCTAGCGACGCCACGGAGACGCTGGAGACGCCGTGAGCCCTTTCCCCCCCTCCAGAGCTTCCTCCTCCTCCCGTGCTCGTTTCGTCGCCGCCCGAAGACCGCCGTGGAGCACGCCGTCGAGTCCACGTAGCCACCGTCGTCCCCGAGCCGTGCCGCCGTGTCCAGAAGAACCGCAGCAGGCGTCTTCGTCGTTCCCCTCAACCAATCGAGCCCGAGCGCCTCAGCAGACGACGCCAACTTCACCGAGGAGTCGCCGGACCCGTGAGTCGCCGTCGTCAAATTCCCCGGCTACACAGCATCCCCGGCCTCACCGTCTTCTCCATTAGCTTCAGGGTGAGCTTCTTCACCTTTCCCCTAAGGTCACAGCGTCTCGTTTGCCCCACAACCGAATTCGCCATGGATCCCGAGCAAGCTCGCCGCCATGGTCGAGCTGGAGCTCGCTTCAGTGCCCCTGGCGATGCACCCGTGCGTGCATTTGGCACCTAGCCTTCCCAGCTTTCGAACGCACCCAAGATCACCTCAAACCGTGCTCCCTAGCCTCGGCTACGACCTCGCCGTGGTTCTGCTTCCGCCGGAGTCGTCGCCGGCGTCACTTCGGTGCTCCCCTGTGGCGCTGCTCTGCACCACTCGACGCGGGCGTCCACGAGCTTTCGATTGGTGCCTCCCGCGCATCGAATGGCCCACGGCAGCCCCCTCCCCGTGCAGCGCCGCCGCACTGGTGGCCACCGACGGCTAACCGCCGGTGAGGCCACTGTCATTAGGGGTTAACCCCCCTGCTAATTGACCCCAGGTCAATGACAGGTGGGCCCCCCAGGCACTTAACCCCCTGGTTAAGTTTAAACCGTTTCAATTAAACCCATGTGACACTGACACCCCTGGCCCACCAGTCAGACCCCCCCCCCATGTCAGCATGACCACATGCTGATTGAATAATTGATTTAAATGAATTTCCAGAAAAGCAAAGTGATTTAAATAATTCCAGAAATTCCAGAAAATACCCCAAACTTTGGAAATTCATAGAAAATTCATATTAACTCCAAATTGGACAAATAATATATGAAAAATGATCAGGAGAAAATTATCTTTCCAAATATGCAACTTTCAACTCTGTTTGAGTTGAATTTAAAATGGGACCAGTAGCATATGTTATTTGGTTTATTTGAATTTAATTCAAATTCAAACCAAATGCTTTTGCTACTTGGACCATGGAATTATGATGTAATTAAACCACACTTCAGAGGCATATCATACACATTTGAAAATACTTCAAGATGATCAAACTATGTCACATACAACTTGGCTAAGTTGAATTCAAATGTGGATTTTGAATTTGCATTTCAAATGCAATATACTCCACTTAAATGGAATTGCCTCACACATCAAAACTTATACTTCAAGTTTCAACATTCAATCATGTGCTTGAGCATTGCATTCATATTGATTGCTAGTTCGTGATTTTTTTGTCGAGTAGAGGTGGAACCGGAGCAAGAGGTCACCCCCTTCGCTGAAGATCCAGAACCCGAACCTCGTCAGCAAGGAAAGCAAACCCCCATTGATCATGTCGATAAAATCCCACTTCCCTCTCATGTCTCGCTTATGCATTGTTTAGGATGATCACCATGCTTCGTTTCTACCGCATAGATGAACCCATTCCTTTGCATGACCTATCCTTTTGTCACAGTAGTAAGCAAACCACAATCCTAGCAAATGTAGGAGTTGATTGATATCATGTGGCCCCTGCAATGTTACTTCTTATTGCATGCTTAGTATGATACCATGTTGTTACTGTGATGTGAGTCGGGATGGTAGTGATCATGTTGATGATGGTAGAAAAGTGTTGGTGAATCGACCCTAATACATGGTGAACGATGAGAGGCTGTGTAGGAGTACATGGTGGGTTGTCTCGTTGAACACCGCCCTAGTACGAGTTCTTGTGTGGTGATCCAAGATGAAGAGTACAACCACACATTGGGCTCATTGACCCCTCTCAACCTATTAACTCGTCCCTTTCGATGTCCAGATGTCGCAGTAGTTCGGAGTTCTGGTAGGCTTGTGGCCTGGATGCTAAGTGAGAGAACGGCTCACCCGAGACCGGCTTATGCACCACGCACACATCGCTTGGGTCCACTTCGGTAAACCGGCCGGGTTGACGATAGTGGTAACCAACCCAAGTAGGCGGCTTTCTCGGACTAGATAGGGTATGAGGTAACAGTTGTTGTGAGCATCCTCGCCGGCACCCCTTGAATGGTGTCGAGTACAAAGGAGGTAAATGATGGTCATGTGTGTGTAGTGGTACACCCTTGCAAGGTTAACAAAACTATTCGAATAGCCGCGTCCGCGGTTATGGACTGCTTGGAAAGCTTAGCTTGATTATTAGACAACTTGAACCGGATACTTCTAAAACACACCAAGATAAGTGTGAGTGCTATGGCGTGCTTCCTCGTGGGGAAGTCGAGGAAGGCACCATAGTGGTGTATTGGTTGGTGAAAGTAGTGGACTCGTGTACGCTTCTTACCTCAAAGTCTAGTATTCGTAGTTCAGGATTATCCAAGTCAAAGCTGGCACTTCTGCAAGTGAACCCCACCTCCCTTTACCTTGATACATGTGCATGAGTAGTATAGCTCCTATGTAAGTCTTGCTGAGTACGCCTTTGTACTCACGTTTGCTTAATCTATGTCTTAGATGACGCCACTGACCCCGAAGGTGGCTTCTTCATCGAGCTGGACGACTGAAGTTAAGCTAGTCTAGTCCCAGTCAGCAGACTGGTTCCCTCGTGGAGGGCTTTGTGTTTAAATAAGGCTTCTTAAGCCATTTGTTAAACTTGTCTGTACTCAGACATAATTTGCTTCCGCCTGTGTTGTAATGTTGGATCACATGTATGTGATCTCTGTGTGCACTCTATAAGAGTTATCAATAAAATTGTATACTTTGTAGAGAATTGCAATGATACCTACTGTTCATACAAGGCATGTGTGATGCGTGTATGTTTATAACATGCATGTCTTTGTATGGGTTTTCGAGACCTTAGTTGTGTTCTGGCTGGCGGTCTTTCATACACCAAGCGGCCCTTAGATGTGCGCAGCTTGGGGCATCGCGATGCGATTGGTCGAGACTCCGTCTCGTGCACACTTTGTGGTATGATCGAGCCCGCCCTAGACCCCGACTAAGTGATCGGGCTGGAGTAAGTCTATGTAAGAGTTTGGAGATAGTCGGTAGTATGGTTGAGGTGACTTGTCTTTGAATATGGGAGTTCACCACCCATATCATTTGACTTGTGTGCGGACGATGAGGACCCATCTCAGTTGATCATCCGACCTGGATGGGATGCCCCTCACGTACGATGCTTTCCGAAAATGTTCAGTGCTTGGCCTTGTCTGCTTAGACAAGTGGGTGCGGTTCTCGGCTGTCCATATGACTATATCTTAACTGTACTTACATACGCTAACCCCGGGTCCCGACATTTGACCAAATAAAAATATGTACACAAAAATTCAAGTGTTTCTTGATCTGTTTAATTTCAAATTCAATTCAATTTTGCACTTGCTATGACCTGCGTTGTAGTATTCCGTTTCACGTGATTCTTTTTGCATATCGGATCATTTGAGACATGTTATCGGTAAGATTCACAACCCTTTTCATGTGGGCATGATATTCTCCTTGAATTCACAAATGCCCATGGTCACAACTCGTTACCGATAATCTTTTATCTGTGGACTCTCTCGAGTTCACGTTCCACTGATCACCTTCGAGCACATCGACACTTGTACTGTGTCAAGCTTTTGTTTTGTTGCTAAAACCTTTGTGATTGTTTTGTTGATTTTTTTGTTTGCCTTGTGGTGTGATTTCTTATTCAATTTCCTTCGTTTGCGATAGAATTCTCGAAGGGTGATGAATAGAGTTGACTGGAACGTGAGAGCGAAGATCTTCATCGAATGTATAAGGCAAGTCATATCTTTGATCATACTCCCTATTACCTATGTTTTCAATGCATTAGTTCTTCTTCTTTAGATGGCATGATAGGTTATGCTATGCTATTTAAACGCAGTAGTTCATTGAGGTAGGTCTGATCCTTACATCATTGTCACCATCATATACTATGATATTGCAATGCTAAGTAGGCGTGGATTGGGAAGTGAATCATTATGAGGTATGAGTGATAATGTAGTAATTAGGACCAAGATAAACTTAATGAACTACCTGGTTGCGAGTATCTTGGAGATGGCCAATGATGACTGCGGAAAGCCACCCAGGCTCAAAGGGACTAATTCTGTTTTCATACCTAGAAGCTTACGTGTGCAGCTACAAGCTATTATGGGCTCTGGCTTAGTTGAGTAAGTTGTGTGACCTCTTTCCGGGAAATACTAGGAGATGTAGATTTTTATAGGTGTACCGGTTATCCAGGGGTTAAGGGGAAACACTTCTGAAAGACCATGTCTCGATCTTCCAGTTGTCATACACCATGAAGTGTGACTAACTACGAAGGAGGCGATCGAGTCTTGTGGGGAAAAGTGCACAAACCTCTCCAGAGTATAAATCTAATCGATTATCCGTGTCCCCGGTTATGGAAAATTTGAGCGACTAGTTGTGATAATATTTATTTGTCTCATCATCTTTAATTAATTTATTGGTTTAATCACTTTGGGATAGATTGAGTGGAATTTTTTTTCCATCTCAATCGTATGCTATTGTAGAACTTAGTTACTATTATTCTATAGGGAAAATTTAGCTTTTTGCAAAAATAAATGTAGAAGCTCCACCAGCCAAATTGCATGTATTTTAAGAAATTTTACTTCTTTCTGGGATATGATTTGCCGTACATTCAAATGTACTGACCCGTTGTCGGGCTGTAACCTTCGGTGTTGCCGGATTATTATACGATGAGTGAGTGATGCGATGTAGGGTTACAATGTCTATACTCAACTTGCCGGTGGAGTTGATGGACGCCACGAAGCTTTTATTTTTTTTCCGCTGTATTCTATTTGTAAGCTAGCCTTGAGCTATGCAGGTATGCTTTATTGTAATACTGGATCTTCGATGTAATATACATATGACATGTGGTTTATTCTTGATATTACATCGTGTACTGTGTGTGCTAGCTATTGATCCAGGGACTAGCACAGAATGCACAGAGACTTGGATTCTTAGTGAATCGGGTCGTTACATCCTAAGTTTCAACTTTCTTGCTTACGCTCATCCATTGCATGAGTCCTCAAAATATCGAAAAGGAGTGGATCATTTTGACTTGTACCTGGCTAGTGGTCTGGGGATCATTCAAGATAAGATTTCAAAGAAAACCAAGTGTGAAACTTTAGTAGATTGAGTTCTCAACTTAAAAATACTTTTGCTCATCTATCCCTATCCCCTTTCTTGCACGCAAACACCATTTGGAGACATTCGAGTCACGGACAGCGAGAGCTCTTGCACCTTTATGTTCTTGTGTTGCTTGTTTCAATACTAGTTATAGACTCTTGCCTGTTATGACTTGAATTGAATTACATTCCTTGATATCTTTACTTAAAAGTTATTATATGGTTGTTAGCATGTCACCACAGAAATTATGCTTGTTATCATTTACCTACTCGAGGACGAGCAGGAATTAAGCTTGGGGATGTTGATACATCCAAAACGCATCTATAATTTCTGCTTGCTTCGTGCCTCTTTTGTGTGATATTGCTATGATATTGATGAACTTCCATACACTTTTGATCTTATTTGGACTAACCTATTAACTCAGTGCACCCCAGTGCCAGTTCCTGTTTTCTGCCGTTTTTCTATTTCAGGTTTCCCCCTTATTAAAAGTACCAGAAAAATTCCGGGAGAAATATAGGAAAAATCAGCATACCGGAAGCTTCGCGAAGAGCCCGAGAGGGGCCAAAGGGGAGCCAGGGGGCCCCCATGCGGCCATAGGGCGCGGCCCCACCCCTGGCCGCGACAGGGGGGGCGCCTGGAGCCTCTGGCCCACCTCTTGCTGCCCCCTTTCACCTATTTATTCCCCGTGACGAGAAACCCTCGTGGACGGAACCCTTTTTCGCGATCTCTCCTCTGTTCCGCCGCCGCGCTTCCAAGATCGGGAGCACCAGAAGACCTCTTCCCGGCACCCTGCCGGAGGGAGGAATCACCTCCTGGAGCTTCTCCACCACCATGGACGCTTCCCGGATGAACCGTGGGTAGTCCACCTTGGACCATGGGCTATGATCAGTAGCTATGTGATGTTCTCCTCCCCTCTTTTTTCTTCATGGATTAGACCTCGTGAGCTGGCCTACATGATCGAGGCACATATGTAATCTTTCTGGTGTTGCTATGTTGAGTTTGCTGGGATCCGATGGATTATGAGATTATGTTCAGATTGTGATTGAGTTATATATTTGATTCTCTTCTTTTATATTTATGTTCTTGAGTAATTCTTGCATGTTCTCCGTTGCTGTTTATTGCTTTGGCCAAGTAGTAGGTAGTGACTCCAAGAGGGAGCGTTATGCATGATTGTGGGTTCATGCCCCCCGATGACTAGCTTGAGTGACAGAAACATGAGTGTAGGGGATGTGTTGTTGCCACAAGGGGGAAAACAACGGTGCTTGTACTTGCGGGTGCAAGGATTGTTTACTTTACGTAAAGTTATTTAATGCAGTTGTCTGTTTCTTTGAGTTTACACTTTGGGTGGGATTCGCAACTTAATACCAGCGATATGTTCTGGATAGATATCTCAAGGTGGATGATTAGTAGGTAGATGCAGATGGATTTCGGTCTACTTGTCTTGGCGTACTGCCCATGCTTTTGAGCCTCTTCCTTTCTATTTAGCATAATTAGCATTGGTTTGCGCACATAATCCTGTCAATTGCCGAGCTGTAATTTGTTTACCTCGCATGGCTATTTTATCGTCTTTTGTTAGAGAGACATCACTAGTGAACATCATAGGACCCCGGTCCATATTTCCAAAATTATTTACACCTTCAATTTACTTTCAGTATTTACTTTTCCGTTGCTATCACTATCATTATTATCCCGTGCCTTTTATCCTTTGTAAACAACAAGGTCGGAGGAATTGACAACTCCTATGTACTCGTTGGGAAGCAAAGTTATTTGCTGTGTGTGCAGGTCCTGGTGAAGTTAGCAATCCTTAGATTGTCAACGACGCCAATTGTTCACTTCACCACCTTTTTGTATCTGTTGGAGTACTACTGGTTCGACACTTCAAACCTTAGCATCTTCACTAAGGGAAACTTGCTTCTACGCTATATCTCACCTTCCACTTGGGGTAACCAACGAGGGACGAGAAGCTATCTCGTGTATCAATGTCGCCAAGTGCGACATCTGCCAGAGAGTGAAAACAGAGCACCAAAGACCTGCAGGATTGCTGCAACCACTTCGAGTTCCTGAATGGAAGTGGGAACAAATAGGCATGGACTTCATCACCGGACTACCGAGGTCGAGCAAGGGTCATGACTCTATCTGGGTCATCGTCGACCGACTCACCAAGGTAGCGCACTTCATTCCATTACGAACCACCTATCGAGGAGACCAGCTAGCAGACTTGTACATGTCGAGGATCGTATGCCTGCACGGAGTCCCGAAGGAGATTGTGTCTGACCGAGGTACCCAGTTTACCTCGAGGTTCTGGAAGCAAGTCCAGGAGGAACTAGGAACCAAGCTCTCATTCAGCACATCCTATCACCCGCAGACCGAGTGAGTGAACCAGATACTAGAGGATATGCTCCGCGCATGTACTCTAGCCTACGGTTCCAAGTGGGAGGACTGCTTGCCCTATGCAGAATTCTCCTACAGCAACAGCTACCAGTCGAGTTTGCAGATGGCCCCATTTGAAGATTTGTATGGTAGGAAGTGTCGCACGCCCCTAAACTGGTCTCAAACCGGAGAAGGGAAGATTTTCGGACCCGATGTTCTGAAGGAGGATGAGGAACAAGTCCAGTTGATTCGTGAATGTCTCAAGATCGCTCAGTCTCGACAGAAGAGTTATGCCGACCCCAAGCGCCGAGAGGTGACTTTTTCAGCTGGAGACTTTGTGCATCTCCGAGTCACCCCATTGAAGGGAATGCAGCGATTCCATGTGAAGGGAAAGCTAGCACCCCGATATATCGGACCATTTGAGGTGATAGCCAGACGAGGACAAGTTGCCTATCAGTTGAGACTGCCAGCAGAGCTATCCAATGTGCACGATGTCTTCCACGTGTCACAACTCCGAAAGTGTCTGGAGGTGCCGGACAAGCCCGATGTTTTCAAGAACATTGATCACCGCACGGTGGACATCAACCAGGATCTCACATACCGCAAGACACCCCTTCGTATCCTGGAAAAAGCCACCCGAGTCACCCGTAAGCGCGCGATCAAGTTCCACAAGGTCAAGTGGACAAGTCACACAGAGGAGGAAGCCACATGGGAATGGAAGGACTACCTCAAGCGCGAGTTCCCGCATCTCTTCACTAGCTTGTGAATCTCGGGGACGAGATTCTTTTTAAGGGGGGAAGGTCTGTCACATCTCAACTTTTATTGCCTAGTTTTAAAATGTTTTTTAGGGCGAACAAAAACTTTGCTTGTTGTGATGTGTTAATAGTACAAATTCCATGACCTACATGCTTGCTACCTGTTATGCTTGTGATGGCATGTTTTGTTGTTACCTTGCCTTGTGTTGCTAAATAATAAACCTAGTTATAAGTTTAAACTCACACCACTATTAAAAAAATAACCACATTTAGTCACCTATGATAATTAGTTTCAATAAACTTTTGACCAAATAAAGATTTGCTTGCAGACAAATTAATTATTTAAATAATAAAAAATACCTATATAGCAGAAGGTATTAAAAAAAGATTAAAAAATTTCTATTTGAATAATTGTTATTAATATAATAGTAATACTATTTCTAACCTTATTTAAAAAAACCTAAAATTCCTAAAACAATTAGGATAATATTTATGAAGTTTTATAAAGGATTTAGAAATTTTAAGTTAAAATGTTGTTTCAATTTTAAATCAAACCGGAAGTCGAAGATTTGCAAATCTAATTAGATCAGTACAAAAAAAGAGAAAAACCCCTGGCCTGGGCCGAAACCCATCGAACCCTCTCTCTATCCCACGCTCTCTCTCTCCTACCTCCAGCCAGGCCCCACCTATATGTCTCTCCATTGGCATGCAATGATGTCAGCGAAGACATCACTAGCGCAGATGACCGAGGAATTCATGCAAAGAGCCGCGGATCGCCCCATGGCCTTGCGAAGCAGAGGCTGCGAGGTGGCCGGCGACGTCCATGCTGGATTCTACCCGTGCCCCTTCTCTCTCCCGCGCGCCCGCCGCCCCTCTCGCCCTGTCCCTCGCGAGCTTGCGGATCGCCACATCACGTCACGCCCGTTGCAGCTCCCCGTCTGCTCTCCTATATAAGGAGCACTCCGGGCAATCCTCTCCTCCACACCCAGCTCACTCTCCACCCCACTGCCACCCAGCCACACCGCCTTGCCTCGCCATCCAGCTCCAGCCCGAAAGAAAGAGAAGAACAGAAGAGAAAGCTGGGAGAAGAAGAGGAGGAGGAGAAGGAAGGAAGGAAGGAAGGAAGGAGGGGAGGGCAGTCGAGGAGCGCCGCCCCCTCCCTACGCCGGAGCGCCGGAGGCCATCGAGCCGTACCCGGCGAGCTCCATGTCGCCGCTGCCCAGAATTCATCTACCTCGAGCCAGCGGCGTTCAACGCCACCCCGAGCCTCCCTAGCGCCAAAAATGGAACCCCAGCGCCCTCCTGTACGCCCGACACACTACGCCTCCGTCCTCCGCCGGCTGGAACTACCCCGGTGAGCACGCCCACCTCTCCTGGTCGCCATGGCCATTGCCTGGACAGGCTGGTCGAGCTCATGGGGAAGACGCCCCGGAGTCGTTAGATCAGATTTGATCCAACGGCTAGGAGGCCCCCGTACCCCTTCGCTGTTAAAAAAACAAAAAAACTGAAGCAGCAGCGCCGTGCTGGGCTCGGCCCACCGAAAAAAAGAGAAATCCCCGTGGGCGCCAGATAGCCCGGGCCGGCCTACTATTTTCTGTTCTTTTTCCCTATAAACTGCAGCACCTAAATAATATTAGCAAAATAACCGTAGCTCAAAAAAATATGAAATAAATTTTGTGTGGTTTAGAAAATTGTGAATTATTTTTATGTATGTTTAGAATAATTTTTCTGCACTACCAAAATAATTTCTTTAGTTTTAATTAGTTTATTGTGCTTTTAAGAAGCTAGGAGTAGTTTTAATTAATTCTCTGTTAACCCTAAAAATCTAATTTGGAAATGTTTATATTCCTCTGATTATTCTTGACTTTTCTGTATGTGTAGAATATTATTTAGCCTAGATAAATTTGTGCCCATTTTTTCTTATTATTTTATTGCTAGTTTATTTCCCATTTAAATAATGTTAGTAGTATTAAAATTGTTAGTTTAATATAAAACTAGCCTATGGTCAGTAGGTTATTGCCATGAACTTGGTTGTGGAAATAAAACAAATTAAAATGTTGTTAGTGAATAAAATGGGTTAAAAACGTTGCTTATAGTTAAAGTTGTTTTATTGATGTTAATAAATCCACCAAATTTATCCTTTTGCCTTGTTATAAATTTTAACCTTGTTGAAGTTGTATAAAATTTAAATCTTAATAAATATAAGTCCTTGAAAATTTGTCTTGTCCTTTGTTGCTTGCGTTTTTGTTTGTAAGCTGAGTGTTGTGTGCATTGCTTGTTATTGCCCCGTTGTAATGATGTGTATTCTTTCCCGCAACGTGTAGACGATATGCTTGACACTGCAGGTGAAGACTCGTTCCAAGCCGTTGAAGAAGCCGGGCCAGGGTACATCGCCGAGGAAGGCAAGCCACCGTCAAAACTCAAACTCCGCATTACCCTATTTATTTTTCCTTGTATCACTTATATTGTATCATTCTTGTATTATATTCATATGGGTTGGGATTGTATTAGTTATATTAGAAAAAGTCCACACCACCCCATAGCCTACCTATTTGGGAAAAACTAAGTAGAACCCCGATGATCCCGGCATTCTGTCGAGACCATCACTCAGCTCTAGTATTTAGCATTATATAACAACTTGGATAGTCATACTTCACCGGATGTGGTACGGCATAAACCTAAGAAGGTGGTATGGCCGGGTTTGTGTAACATCGTCGGACATGGACAAAGTGTGGAGGGACTCTCTATAAGTGCCGCCAAAACCTAGCCTTACAGTACAACCACTATACTCTGGTATGGGACAGGGCTAGTTGGAAGCTTGCATATCTTAGTACGGGGATCTTGTAACTACATAATACATAGAAGCCTGTAAGCCTACCGATGAGTCGGAGGTGAGGTCGCTGCCAAGGCAGCGGTGGCACGAAACTTTCCCTCACCTCTACAGGAGCATGACCTTGCACGCGTACAGTTCAGGATGTGGGCATCGGGTAGATCACCTATACTAGGGTAGGCAAGGGGACGACTATGTTCGATTATCCCAGACCCGCATACTGAGGTATGACGATCCATGGGGACACACGGCGGATGTATCGAATGTGGTGGGTAAAGTGTACAACCTCTGTAGAGTGAAAACTATTCGAGTAGCCGGAGTCCACGGTCATGGACAACTAGTGAGGCCACACTTTGTGGGGAATAGATGAGAAAGCCCGGTACTGAGTTTATGGTTCGCGATGATGATGTTGATATTGTTGGAAAATGTTGGACTTGACTTATCCAAACTCATTGTGGGAAATAAAATTTGCCAAGTTTAAAACTTTTCCAACCTAATAATAATCTTCAGAAGATAGGAAATCCCTATGAAAAACTCCACCATATAGCCATCCCATTATTTTCGTATGCAAAACTTTGTTTCTTTCTTTAGGTGGTTTGCGAGTACTTCGTATGCACTCACGACTTTTTCCCTAGTTATTCCATCGGCCAGGCTTGGAGGTGCAGGTATATGATGATCATGCTACTGGCAATTACTAGGACGTGCTATGCTCCGATCTACCCTGTGGATTGTGTCGCCACTACTCCTGATGCTTTTGCTTATTCCGCTGCTATTTGAGCCCGATGAGTCCATGTAAGACTTTATTGTTGTATGACTTGTATTCGGTATTGTATGTGCATTGGGACTATGATATCCATGTCGAGTTGTGTGTCATGCGAACTGATCATGGGAGCATGACCGTATACATAACTGGTCGCTTCGGACATATAGTCCGGGGTGCCTACAACTAGATTCGGGATGGTTTCCTAATTCATGAAGTGCGTGTTTTAACTTAATGAATTTAAACAACCTTGTTCGTTAATAATTTTAGTGCAAGGGGAAAGAACGTTTAGACCATACTACAGTTTAGTATGACTATGAATGGTATAGTCTAGCACTTTCAACTTCCATCGTAATTTGTGGTATAGTTTCCACAAGTCTCCCATTATGTCAAATTTTATACTTATCACTCAGATCATAGCTTAGTGATTTGTATCCTTATATTCTTACTTCACACTTTGATTCCCGAATCTCAGTATTATGATCTCAATTGAATACAAGTTTCAATTAATCATATGAAGTGTATTTAATGATAACTCATGTGCCCATTTAGTACATCATTTATGTATAATGATTGGCACAACTTCTTCTTGATAGAACCTTGTCATGGTCATATTTATTGCAGAGGTTCATAGATCGTGTATCTAATCCATCTCATCAATCAACTTATGACTTTTATTTGATAATGAACTCACAAGTTAATAGATCATACATTTAATGAATTCATCAGTTTTGAAATCACCTTATGCAATCAAATCTTTGACTTGTTATAATCAAGACAACTTTATCATTAAACATTGAATATTACTTGACAATAATAGAAATATTATAAATGTTTTCTATCATAACATAAATCAAGACGTAATCAAAGTATAAGCACACTTTTATTCATAAAGATGGAACAACTGACTTGTCTCATTACATGAATAACTTTGTCTCGCGAGATGGAAGACACACAACTAAGTGTTCATACTTTAATGATTACATAAGATTTATCTAATACTCTAAGTATCTCCTATGATAGATGTCTCAGCGGAATCCATGCTGGCCATCAACTAACTTGATATCCATCAATCCTTGATTTCACCTCTTCCCGTCCATGCAACGGAAGGTCCTATTTTCATAAAACAGAATAAGTATCAGATACTCATTAACTGCAAGTGTTGTATAAGTGTCGGGACCTGGGGTTAGCGTATGTAATTCCAGTCACAACTCAAGCACATAGAGAGCCGAGAGTCGTACCTACTTGTCTAAGTAGACAATGCCAAGCACAGAACACTCTCGGAAAGCATCGTATGTGAGGGGCATCCCATCCAGGCCGGATGATCAACTGAGATGGGTCCTCATCGCCCGCTCACAAGTCTAAATGATTATGGATGGTGAAATCCCATACTCACAGACAAGTCGCCTCAACCATGTTATCGATTGAATCATAACCTTTACATAAACAGACTCCACTCTGATCACTTAGTCGGGGTCTAGGGCGGGCTCGATCATACCATAAAATGTGCTACAAGACAGAGTCACGAGCAATCGCATCGCGATGCCCCAAGCTGCGCACATCTAAGGGCCACTTGGTGTATAATAGACCGCCAGCCAGATCACAACTAAGGTCTCGAAAACCCATACTAAGACATGCATGTTATAAACATACACGCAGCACACATGTCTAGTATGAACAACAGGTATCATCACATAACTCTACAAAGTACTTCTTTATTGACTTACACATAGAGCATACAAAGATCACATGTCTGTGATCAACATTACATCATACAACGGAAGCAAATTAGGTCTGAGTACAGACAAGTTTAACAAATGGCTTAGATGTGACATCCTGGCTTAATAGGAATGATAGACTACTCATAACAACAAGGTGCACCTTCTTTTCCGGTAGCCCAGATCCAAAGAACTCCAAAGTTAAGCATGCTTGGCTTGGAGCGATTTTAGGATGGGTGACCGACCGGGAAGTTGTTCCCGGGTGCGCATGAGTGAGGAAAAAGTGCGTAAGAAAGACTAGTGTTGGTCTGTGGGGACAGTCTAGATCCCGCCAGGCGTACTCCGGGAACCGGTGGGTGTGGCCGGGGCGTTACAAATGGTATCAGAGCCGACCCTTGCGGTTATACGGGCGTGTGTGGGTCAGTGCGCGAACATGTGGGACATGTGTCGGCACTGGACGCACAGACGTGTGCCAAGAGGGAACGTTCCTGTGGGCCGATGAGGACATCGGTTCCTCTGAGTGGGGGTGTATGTGACATCCTGGCTTAATAGGAATGATAGACTACTCATAACAACAAGGTGCACCTTCTTTTCCGGGAGCCAAGATCCAAAGAACTCCAAAGTTAAGCATGCTTGGCTTGGAGAGATTTGAGGATAGGTGACCGACCGGGAAGTTGTTCCCGGGTGCGCATGAGTGAGGACAAAGTGCGTAGGAAAGACTAGTGTTGGTCTATGGGGATAGTCTAGATCCCGCCAGGCGTACGCCGGGAACCGGTGGGTGTGGCCGGGGCGTTACATTAGAGAATCCTTGTCAACATACATGCCCTTCCACGAGGGACCAGACGGCTGTCTAGAACTATGCTACCAAGGTCAACGTCGAGCTTCAGGAAGGTGACTCCATCGGGGTCCGGTTCTCATCTAAAACATAGAATAAGCAAACGTGAGTACAAAGTCGTACTCAGCAAGACTTACGTAGGAGCTATACTACTCATGCACATGTATCAAGGTAAAGGAGGTGGGGTTCAACATGCAGAAGTGCCGGCTTTGACATGGCTAGTCCTGAACTACGAGTACCAGACTTGAGGTAAGAAGCGTACACGAGTCCACTACCAAGTCTTCAACCAATACACCACTATGATTACTTCCTCGACTTCCCCACGAGGAAGAACGCCATAGCACTCACGCTTATCTTGCGAGTTTTATAAGTATCCATTCGAGTTGTCTATGATCAAGTAGAGGTCTCCAAGTAGTCCATAACCGCGGACACGGCTATTCGAATAGTTCATTAACCCTGCAGGGGTGTACATCTTCACACGCGTGTCATCACTTATCGTCTCGTTATTTTCACCCTTCAAGCGGGTGTCGGACGTGGATGAAACCAAGGCACTACCCTCACATCACCTTCTCTAATCCAGGAGTCGACTACCTGAGTTTGTCACCGCTCGAGAGTCCGGCCGGTTCCACGAAACGGACTCAGATAATGCAAGGGACCGAGACGCCACCTTTGACAGGGTTTCACTGCCTCACAGGTCCACCCACATATCTATAGTTAGGTCAAATGGAAAGCCCGAATCTAGTGTGACTCCAGGACCGGATCGGGTACATAAAGAGGCCAAACGGGGCTCCCATAAAACCCTACATGTGGTCATACTCTTTGTCTTGGATCACAAAACAGGAACTCGGGGCCTAGGGCAGTGTTCAACGAGACAACCCACTGTGTACTCCTACACAGCCTCTCATCGTTCACCTTTGTTTAGGGTGGATTCACCAACATGTTATCATCAGCACCACTCTGTTCATTCCATCCCGAGTCACAATCATAACATCCTCATTGTATCACTAAGCAGCAATAAACAGTAACAGTTGCAGGGGCCACATGCTCATCAATCAACTCCTAAATCTGCTAGGATTGTGGCTTGCTTAATACGGTGACAAAATGATAGGTCAAGCATCGGAATGGGTTCAACTATGCGAAAGAACGTGTCTCGGTGATCTCCTAAACATGCATAAGCGAGACTTATAGGGAAGTAGGATTTATAGACATGATCAATGGGGTTTGCTTGCCTTGCTGACGATACACGAGTCTTAACGGTGGTCTTCTTCTTCGGGGGTGATCACCGTCTCGGAACGTCTGTCATCGGAGGCAATCATCAATAAGGGGGAACAACTTCGGAAGTAAAAATGCACATACACATGATAAGGTTGTCCACGATGTGAATGGTACTGGTTTGTAGCATATTCATCTTAATTGAAGTATATTGCATTTGAAATGAAAATTTAAACTCCAAATTCAAATTCAAATTATGCCATATGCATGTTTGCTACTGTTCACCCATTTTAAAATGGTCAAACATAAAAACAAATTGCATATTCAGAATCCTTGCATTTTGCTGATAATTTTTCATATATTATATGTCCAATTTGGAGTTAATATGAATATTTTATGAATTTCCAAAGTTTAATTGATTTTCTGGATTTTTCTCTGTTTTCTTTAATTCTTTTATTTTCTGGAAAAAAATGTTTATTGCATCAGCATGATGCAATGCTGATGTCACAGGGGGGCTGACATGTGGGGCCCTGCTGTCAGCCTCAGGGGGGTTAATCCCTGTTAGTTTTAAACTAACAGTGATTAGCTAACGGCCTAGGGTCCACTGTCAGTGACTAGGGTTAGGATTAGTGGGGGGTTTTGGTGCTCTAATGGTGGAGCTCGCCGGGACGTCACCGAAGCATCGCCGGACTTGCGAGTTTGGCTTGGGAGGGAGAACTGGGGTTGCTGGGGCGTTCCTCGCGGGCTGCCGCGTTCGACAGAGCAAGTGGGGGGGGGGGGTTCAAGGGGGGCGCTCAGGGCACGGCTGCGACGAACGAAGCGGCGGCCGGAGCTAGGGCTCCCGAGGAACTCGGCGATGGAGGCGCGGGGAGGAGGACGGAGACCTGCGGGAGAGGCATGCGCTCACCGTGGATCCAATGGCGAGGTCGAAGGTGCCGGAGGAGCAACGGGGAGGGCTCAATTGCTTGTCCGAGACGAGTGGCCGTGGCGGAAGAGCTCGGGGTTGGCGTCGTTTCCGTGGTGCTCCGGCTCGAATTGGAGGCGCAGCTCGATGAAGAAGTCGACCGCGGAACGAGTAGACACGACGGTGGGGTTTCTCGTCGTCGTTGGCCGAGAGTGTGCGTGTGCGGCGGCGACGGAGAGCTACGGGTGGCGGGGAAACGATGAGGGGGAGAGCGGGAGAGCGAGCCAAAGGAGGGGGAAAGGTGCGGGGGGCTTCCAGGCGTCGTCGTGGCGAGGAGATAGGGACAGGGGAGAGGCGTAGACGGCCTGGCCATCGCGGTGGCGTCGGCGTTCGCCACCGAGCTTCTTTGGGCGCCGGGGAGGAAGACGACCGGGGAGTGGGAGTGGGCTTGGGCCGACTGGGCTGCTGGGGGGGGGTTAGTTGGGCCAGATGCCAGGGGTGTTCTTTTTCCTTTTTCTTCTCCTCTTTTCTTTTTCTGCAAGTTTTTTTGCTCTGGATAAAATAGCAAAGCATTTTTATAAATCCTCCAAATTTTTATGTGGCATCACAAGGCATATATAGCCACTCACAAAGTTTGGGAATTTTTGAAATTCAAACAATTTGAATTTCAAATCAAATAGGGGTATTATTTAATTTCCAAGCCCTATTTGGAATATTTGAAAAATCTTGGTGCATGCAGTGGGACCCACTTCACTTTATATGTGATTATGCATATTTATAAGACTTTTCAAAAATACCAGAGGAATTTTTGGAAGAAATTTTTGTCTGGCCATTTGAATTAATTCTCAGGGCTTTTCTTTTCCCCAATTTTGAATTTCTTTTTTGAAAAATTCACATGATGCAAAGGGGCAAACTATCCCTAGCACATACCTAAACTTGGGTTGTAACAACTCGCCCCCACTCAAAAGAATCTCGTCCCGAGATTCAGAAGTCGTCGGGAAGAAGGTGGGGTACTCGGCACGGAGGCGGTCTTCTCTTTCCCTGGTTGCTTCTTTCTTGGAGTGATGTGACCATTGCACTTTGAGAAACTTGATCTTCTGACGACGAGTGACACGCTCTGCCGAATCAAGAATATGAACAGAGTACTCGCCAAGGGACTGTCGTAACGTCGCCGACAACGAGGTGCAGTGGCGGCCGTAGCCTGGCCATGTGGAAATGGCGACAGAGGCCACGAGGAGGAGCGCAGAGAGAGGGGTTCAAGGCGGCTGCTCACCCCGGTTCCAGCGGAGGGGACGGCGAGGTCGGAGACGGCTTGACGGCAGCGCAATCCTCGTAGAGCTCCACGGCGGCCGGCGGCGTCTCGGTGAAGAAGGCTTCGTCTCCAAAGGTTCCCGGGCTCGATTGATGGCGCGAATCGGCGAAGCTCTCCACGGCGGTTCTGCTAGACAGCTTGAGGCGACGGATGGGGCACGGTGGCTGTGCTTGCGCGCGACGGCGGCGACGACGTGCTCTCTGGTGGCCGCGAAATCCAACGAGAGAGAGAGCGAGAGGAAACAGATAGAGGGGGGAGGAGATGGGGGTGACCAGGGGGGCTTCCAGGCTGCCAGGTGACGACGGGGTCAAGCAGGAGGTGGCCTGCCGACGGCGGTGGCCGCGGCATGCTCGACACGCACATGCGTGCTCGCCGTCCTGGAGAAGACGACAAGAAGGTGGAGTGGGCTTGGGCCGGCCTGGGTAAGTTAGGCTAGAACCAGGTAGGCCTTTTTCTTATTGCTCTTTTGTTTTTTCTTTTTATTTCTTCTGACATTTGTTCTATTTTGATATAATAAAAATACCAAAACATTTTATAAAATCCCCAAATTATTTATATGGACTTACATGGCATAACACTAGCTAATCCCAAGATTTGAAGATTTTTGAAATTTAACTTATTTGAATTTCAATTCAAATAGGGTTTTTTTTAATTTCCAAGCCCTGTTTGGAATATTTGAAAAATCTTGGTGCATGCAATGGGACCCACTTCACTTTATATGTGATCATGCATATTTTTAATACTTTTCAAAAATACCAGAGGAGTTTTTGGAATAAATTTTTATCTGGCCTTTTAAATTAATTTCTCAGGGCTTTTCTTTTCCCCAATTTTGAATTTCTTTTGAATTTTTGCATGATACAAAGGGCACAATCAAACCCTAGCACTTACGATAGTTGGGGTTGTGACAACTCGCCCCCACTCAAAAGAATCTCGTCCCGAGATTCAGAAGTCGTCGGGAGGAAGGAGGGGTACTCGGCACGGAGGCGATCTTCTCTTTCCCAGGTTTCTTCTTTCTCGGAGTGATGTGACCATTGAACTTTAAGGAACTTGATCTTCTGACGGCGAGTGACACGCTCAGTTGAATCAAGAATACGAACATGTTACTCTCGATAAGAAAGGTCATCTTGGAGATCAAGCGTTTCATGGTCGACTTCGCGGATGGGGTCCTTGAAGCAACGCCTGAGTTGTGACACATGGAATACATCATGTACTCGGGAAAGGTGCGGAGGTAGTTCAAGTTGGTAGGCAACTTCTCCATGTTTAGCTAGAATGCGGAAAGGTCCAATGTAACGTGTGGCCAACTTGCCTTTGATACCGAATCTTTGGGTTCCCTTCAGAGGAGTAACCCGAAGGTAAGCCTTCTCATCCTGATTGTAGCTCTCTTCTCAATGATGACGATTATAGTAGCTCTTTTGACGAGATTGGGCGGCTTTCAAACGATCACGAACAATGCGAACTTGCTCTTCTGCTTCCTTGATCATATCCGGTCCAAAGAGTTGGCTTTCACCGGTTTCTAACCAGTTTAGGGGTGTTCGACATCGTCGGCCATAGAGGAATTCAAAGGGAGCCATGTTCAGACTAGATTGATAGCTATTGTTGTAAGGAAATTCGGAAAATGGAAGAGATTTCTCCCAATTCTTTCCGAAAGAGATAACACAAGCTCTGAGCATGTCTTCCAAGATTTGATTAACCCTTTCAACTTTACCACTAGACTGAGGATGAAAAGTTGTACTAAAGGACAGATGAGTTCCCATAGCATTCTGAAAGCTTCCCCAAAATCTAGAGGTGAAAAGGCTACCACGATCAGAATTGATTCCCAAAGGAACACCGTGAAGAGACACAATTCTAGAGACATACAAGTCCGCCAACTGACTAGCAGTTATCGATTCGCGAACTGGAAGGAAGTGAGCAACTTTTGAGAGTCGGTCAATGACAACGAAGATGGCATCATTTCCTTTTTGTGTTTCTGGAAAGCCGGTGGTGAAGTCCATACCGACTTTGTCCCATTTCCACTCGGGAATAGACAATGGTTGAAGAGTACCAGCAGGTCTTTGGTGTTCTGCCTTAATGTGACGACAAACATCACATTCAGCAACAAATTTTGCAATGTCTCTCTTCATCCGGGTCCACCAAAATCTCTGGCGTAGATCTCGGTACATTTTTGTGCTACCGGGATGAATAGAGAGGGGAGTGTCATGAGCTTCCTTAAGGATCAGCTGCCTTATGTCTTCATTCTTAGGAACTACTAAACGATTTTCAAAGAATATCGTTCCTTGATCATTTGCAAAGAAACATTTAGCAACTCCGCTAACAATGTTCTACTTGATCTCTTGAATACTACTATCTTGTTTCTGTGCGGCTATGATTTGATCCTCAAGGGTTGGTTTCGCCACCAGGGTACAAAGAAATCCATGAGGAACTATCTCAAGATTGAGCTTGCGAAATTCCTCATGAAGAAGTGGTTGATACTGTTGTAACATGAGGTTGTTACAATATGACTTACGACTTAGTGCATCAGCCATGACATTGGCCTTGCCTGGGGTGTAAGAAATTCCTAAGTCATAATCTTTTATCAGGTCTATCCAGCATCTTTGCCTGAGATTAAGATCTTGCTGGGTGAATATGTATTTGAGGCTTTGGTGATCAGAATAGATCTCACAACGATTAGCAAGGAGGTAATGTCGCCAAGTCTTCAGGGCATGAACTACGGCAGCGAGTTCAAGATCATGGGTAGGATAGTTCTCTTCATGTGGACGCAACTGGCATGAAGCGTAAGCTACCACATGTCTATCTTGCATAAGTATGCATCCTAACCCTTGCCGTGAAGCATCACAATAGATCTTGAAATCCCTTTTGGTGTCTGGAGGTGCAAGTACGGGTGCAGAAGTCAATCTTCTTTTTAGCTCTTGAAAGATTTCCTCGCACTAGGGAGTCCACTGGAATTTCTTATCTTTCTTGAGGAGTTCAGTTAAAGGCTTTGAAACTTTGGAGAAGTTCTCAACGAAGCGGCGACAATAGCTTGCTAAGCCAAGAAAAATCCTAACTTGCTTAACCGATTCAAGTGGAGTCTAGTCAAGGACAGCCTGAACTCTCTAGGGATTGACTGCAAGACCTTTCGCAGAAATCACGTGGCCTAATTAGGTCACTTCTGGTAGCCAAAATTCACACTTGGAGAACTTGGCATAAAGGCGATGCTCTCTAAGTTTCATCAATACCAACCTAAGATGTTCTGCGTGCTTTTCTTCGTTCTTCGAGTAGATGAGAATGTCATCAAGATAAACCACAACAAATTTATCTAGGTACTCCATGAAGATCGAATTCATTAAGCGCGAGAATGTGGCGGGGGCATTGGTTAAACCGAAGGACATGACGGTATACTCGTAAAGACCATAACGAGTAGTGAAAGCCGTTTTTGGAATGTGCTCATTTCGGATTTTGATTTGGTGATAACCTAATCTCAAATCTATCTTGGAGAAGACAGAGGATCCAGCAAGTTGATCATAAAGATCATTTATCCTGGGCAGTGGGTACTTGTTCTTTATCGTCGCTAGATTTAGCGAGCGATAGTCTACGCACATCCTTTCTGTTCCATCTTTCTTCGTTACGAACAGAACGGGGCAACCCCATGGCGATGAGCTAGGGCGGATGAAGCCTTTTGCCAACGAAGCATCAAGTTGGGTTTTTAGCTCAGCTAACTCATGTGGGGCCATTCTATATGGGCGTCTGGAAATTGGGGCCGTGCCTGGTATAAGATCCACTATGAATTCTACACACCTGTTGGGTGGCATTCCCGGCAGCACTTCAGGAAAGACATCCGGGAAGTCACGAACCACCGGAATATCTTCAAGGTCAGGAAGGGGAAGCACATTCAAAGTATGCATCTGGATTCTAGAGCTAGGTGATGTGTAGTCAATGATCTGGCCTGAAGGATGGGTGAGTTTAACTGATTTGGCTTTACAATCAGGGAAAGCATTCTGCCTTGACAACCAATTCATTCCTAGGATGACATCAATGTCCGAAGACTTGAGGGCTATAAGTGAAGCAAGGAATACTAAACCCTCAATTGCAATTTGATTGCCATGGCTTACTCTATTAGTTTGCCATTTGGAACCAGGAGTTTGAATGATCATTGGATAAAACATTTCTTCAAAAGGAAATTCATGACGAAGTGCATAACTCTCCGACATGAATGAATGAGATGCTCCTGGATCAAAAAGAACGGAGGCGGGAACATGATTGACTGGGAGTGTGCCAAGGATGACGTCGGAAGCTGTAGTGGTTTCCTCAACTGAGATTTGGTTCACATATCCACTACTTGTGGCTGAAAGCTTTGCTGGGATGGTTTTGGTGGTTGATTTCTTTTGAGGCTTATGACTAGGTCGACATGGTGCCACCAACACTGTAGGGCATTGTCGTAAGTAATGGTCTGTCAGACCACACGTGAAACACACCCTGCCTGAATTGCTGGAGCAGGATTACTTGACTGCACACCATCATTCCGGGGTGGAATAATGTGTTGAGGTGGATGGCATATATTGGATGGTGGTCTCTGAAGAATGTTTTGAGGTATGGCACGAGTTGGAATCCATATTCTGCATTTCTGAGGGGCTGAACTTGAAGAAGGAGCAAGCTCAAGAGCATGCTTGCGAGACTCTTCGAACACTTCATTGCCATGCTCAGCTCTAAAGGATCTCTTGACTAAATCCTCAGAGCTGGAAAATCCGATGAGGTTGAGATCATGACGAAGGATGGGGCTAAGTCCCTTACGGAACCTTGCCTGCTTTCTGGCATCGGTGGTGATCTCATCTTGGGCATAACGAGCAAGACGGTTGAACTCCGTCACATACTCATGAATGGACATTTCTCCTTGAGTCATATTGCAGAACTCTTCCTTCTTGCGCTCCATTAACTCATCTAGAAGGTGGTACCCTCGAAAGGCATCACGGAACTCCTGCCAAGTCCCTAGGTCACCATCAGGCTGCATCGCAACATAGTTCTCCCACCATTCAGCAGCAGCACCTTCCAGAAAGTATGCCGCGAATATAAATCGGTCATCGGGAGCAACATGTGCAGTATCAAGCTTACGCTCGATGGAACGGAGCCAATCATCGGCTTCAAGGGGCTCAGAAGAATATAGGAATACCGGTGGTTTGAGGAGGATGAAGTCCTGAATGCTCACAACCACATTGCAATGACGTGAGGTATTCTGCTCGATGAGCTCTAGAAGGTGTGTTTGATCACGTTGATTCTTCTCAGCTTCCATCATAATTTCCGCCGCAGAAGGCGATGGTGGAGGTGCATCATCATTTCGATTCCGACCACGGTCTCGATTCCGACGAGCAGCACTACGAGTTCCACCTGACATCCTGTGTGATAAAAATCAACAATCAGAACAGGTTGTATGATGGAATCAAAGACAAGAGGACATGATTTAAGGAGGAGAAGACTATAATGCAAAGGCAATGATTCAAGAAACACGGGATAAATCGGGCAGCATAACGGCTAGACCGGGATGGAAAACAAGAGAACCTCGAGGAGATTGGACAGAACTTCCTCAAGGAACTCAAAACACGAAGACTCTGGACAGCCACAACTGTCCTACGGCTACAAGGAAGCAATCAACGAGATGTTCTAGTAAGACATAGATGAGCCTAGTCCTATCACCCCGTAGAAAAGATAAGGGTGACCCAGAACTCAGATCGATGAGGGTAAGGATAAAAAGAAGCCTTACGTTGTTCCCTTTATACCCAAGTAACTATATAACTATAGAGTCCTAGACTCAACTTCGACCAAGGGTTGAATAATCCTACAGACAGTCCTGCTCTGATACCAAGTCTGTTGGGACCTGGGGTTAGCGTATGTAATTCTAGTCACAACTCAATCACATAGAGAGCCGAGAGCCGTACCCACATTTCTAAGCAGGCAAGGCCAAGCACAGAACACTCCCGGAAAGCATCGTACGTGAGGGGCATCCCATCCAGGCCGGATGATCAACTGAGATGGGTCCTCATCGCCCGCTCACAAGTCTAAATGATTATGGACCGTGAAATCCCATACTCACAGACAAGTCGCCTCAACCATGTTATCGATTGAATCATAACCTTTACATAAACAAACTCCAGCCCGATCACTTAGTCGGGGTCTAGGGCGGGCTCGATCATACCACAAAGTGTGCTACGTGACAGAGTCACGAGCAATCGCATCGCGATGCCCCAAGATGCGCACATCTAAGGGCCACTTTGTGTATAAAAGACCGCCAGCCAGATCACAACTAAGGTCTCGAAAACCCATACTAAGACATGCATGTTATAAACATATAGCACACATGTCTAGTATGAACAGCAGGTATCATCACATAACTCTACAAAGTACTTCTTTATTGACTTACACATAGAGCATACAAAGATCACATGTTTGTGATCAACATTACATCATACAACGGAAGCAAATTAGGTCTGAGTACAGAAAAGTTTAACAAATGGCTTAGAGAAGCCTTGTAAACATACATGCCCTTCCACGAGGGACCAGACTGCTGTCTGGAACTATGCTACCAAGGTCAACGTCGAGCTTCAGGAAGGTGACTCCATCGGGGTCCTGTTCTCATCTAAAACATAGAAGAAGCAAACATGAGTACAAAGTCGTACTCAGCAAGACTTACGTAGGAGCTATAATACTCATGCACATGTATCAAGGTACATGAGGTGGGGTTCAACATGCAGAAGTGCCAGCTTTGAGACGGCTAGTCCTGAACTACGAGTACCAGACTTGAGGTAAGAAGCATACACGAGTTCCCCACTATGATTACTACCAAGTCTTCAACCAATACACCACTATGATTACTTCCTTGACTTCCCCATGAGGAAGCACGCCATAGCACTCACGCTTATCTTGCGAGTTTTATAAGTATCCATTCGAGTTGTCTATGATCAAGTAAAGGTCTCCAAGTAGTCCATAACCGCGGACACGGCTATTCGAATAGTTCATTAACCCTGGAGGGGTGTACATCTTCACACGCATGTCATCACTTATCGTCTCGATCTTGTCACCCTTCAAGCGTGTATCGGACGCGGATGAAACCAAGGCACTACCCTCACATCACCTTCTCTAATACAGGAGTCGACTACCTGAGTTTGTCACCGCTCGAGAGTCCGGCCGAATCCACAAAACGGACTCAGATAATGCAAGGGACCGAGACGCCACCTTTGACAGATGGTTTCACTGCCTCACAGGTCCACCCACATATCTATAGTTAGGTCAAATGGAAAGCCCGAATCTAGTGTGACTCCTGGACCGGATCGGGTACGTAAAGAGGCCAAACGGGGCTCCCATAAAACCCTACATGTGGTCATACTCTTTGTCTTGGATCACAAAACAGGAACTCGGGGCCTAGGACAGTGTTCAACGAGACAACCCACTGTGTACTCCTACACATCCTCTCATCGTTCACCTTTGTTTAGGGTGGATTCACCAACACGTTATCATCAGCACCACTGTGTTCATTCCATCCCGACTCACAATCATAACATCCTGATTGTATCACTAAGAAGCAATAAGCAGTAAAAGTTGTAGGGGCCACATGCTCATCAATCAACTCCTAAATCTGCTAGGATTTTGGTTTGCTTAATACGATGACAAAATGATAGGTCATGCATCGGAATGGGTTCAACTATGCGAGAGAACGTGTCTCGGTGATCTCCTAAACATGCATAAGCAAGACTGAGAGGGAAGTAGGATTTTATAGACATGATCAATGGGGTTTGCTTGCCTTGCTGACGATACATGGGTCTTAACGGTGGTTTTCTTCTTCGGGGGTGATCACCGTCTCGGAACGTCTGTCATTGGAGGCAATCATTAACAAGGGGGAACAAATTCGGAAGTAAAAATGCACATACGCATGATAAATTTGTCCATGATATGAACGGTACTGGTTTGTAGCATATTCATCTTAATTGAAGTATATTGCATTTGAAATGAAAATTCAAACTCCAAATTCAAATTCAAATTATGCCATATGCATGTTTGCTACTGTTCACCCATTTTAAAATGGTCAAACATAAAAACAAATTGCATATTCATAATCCTTGCATTTTTCTGATAATTTTTCAAATATTATATGTCCAATTTGGAGTTAATATGAATATTTTATGAATTTCAAAAGTTTAATTGTTTTTTTGGATTTTTCTCTGTTTTCTTTAATTCTTTTATTTTCTGGAAAAAAATGTTTATTGCATCAGCATGATGCAATGCTGATGTCACAGGGGGGGCTGACATGTGGGGCCCTGCTGTCAGCCTTAGGGGGGTTAATCCCTGTTAGTTTTAAATTAACAGTGATTAGCTAAGGGCTTGGGGCCCACTGTCAGTGACTAGGGTTAGGATTAGTGGGGGGGTTTTGGTGCTCTAATGGTGGATACCAAAGTCCTAAAGTAGGTGTATGAGCCAAATATCGAAGAATTCGCTTTACAGCAATATGATGTGATTCTTTCGGGTTTGCCTGAAAACGAGCACACATACAAACTGATAGCATAATGTCAGGTCTAGATGTACAAAGGAAAAAGAAGCGAACCGATCATCGAGCGATATTTCTTCTGATCGAAAGGTTTGCCCTTCTCATCTGAGGTACTTATAGTCATTGGACATTCGTAGGCATTGGAGTCTTGATAGTCTTGCAATTGACAAGATCAAACTTCTTCAGGCAATCTCTGAGGTACTTATCTTGAGAGATAAATGTCCCATTCTTCTTTTGACGGATTTGAAGCCCGAGAAAGAACTTCAATTCACCCATCATAGACATTTCATATTTCTTCGACATCATACGAGAAAATTCTTCGCTGATATCAGGGTTAGTACGGCCAAATATAATATCATCGACACAATTTGACACACAAAAAGATCATTTTTGTATGCATGAGTAAAAAGAGTCGGGTCAGTTGTTCCTGGTTTGAAGCCCTTCTTCAGAAGAAAATCCTTTAGGGTTTCATACCAAGAACGAGGTGCTTGCTTTAACCCATATAGGGCCTTGTGCAACCTGTACACCTTATCAGGATTCTTCGGGTCTTCAAAACATGGTGTCTGCATAACATATACTTCTTCTTCGATTTCACCATTAAGAAATGCACTTTTGACATCCATTTGATGAAGCAATATACCATTGTAATCGGCAAAAGCAAGCATGACGCGAATGGATTCAAGTCGAGCAACTGGAGCATAAGTCTCACCAAAATCAATACCTTCGATTTGGGTGTAACCTTGTGCAACCAGTCGAGCTTTATTCCTTATAACAATACCATCTTCATCTCGCTTCTTGCGAAAAATCCACTTTTTACCAATGATATTATGCTTCTTGGGATTAGGTCTATCGACAAGGGACCAAACTTTATTTCTCTCGAACTGGTTAAGTTCTTCGAGCATAGCAGTCATCCAGTCTGAGTCCATCATGGCTTCATCGAATTTTGACGGTTCTATCATGGATACAAACGAGAAATTTCCATAGAAGTTAGCTAAACGAGTGCGAAAACGAGTGGTAGGACGACCTGGTTGACGAATCTCTTCGAGTATTGAGTCGACGTCCACTCTTCTTCGAACACGAGACAAAGCTCCTTTGACAGTGTGAGGATCCAGTTGTTCTTCGGGATCATCTTGGCCTTCAGGTTCAGCTTGTCCTTCGAGATCATTTCCTTCGGGTTCATCTTGACCTTCGGGTTGAGCATTTTCTTCGTTTATGCGTTCTCCTTCGACCCGTACATCATTAGCTTCCGGATGTTGATCTCCAGCTCCCCGGGCTATGTGTGGGAACATTGGACCATCATCATCCTTGTTGGCTTGATGTGAATTTCCTTCGACGGGTCGAATATCTCCAATAGCCATGTACCTGATAACTTCATCCAAAGGTGGTTCATCCAGGTTAAGAGGTAATTGCTCCTTTTGAGAGCCGTTAGTTTCATCAAATCGAACATTTACAGTTTCTACAACTTTGACTAGATGAGAATTGTAAACTTTGTAAGTGTGAGAATTGAACCATAACCTAGGAGAAACCTTCGTGTGCCTTTGGGGCAAACTTGGAGCTGTGACTCATATCTCTGATATAACACGGAGCACCAAATACCCTGAGATATGAAACATTCGGCTTTTTACCAGTGATAAGCTCATGTGAAGTTTTCTTCGGAAATTTGTGCAGATAAACCTTGTTGATGATATGACATGCTGTGTTAATAGCTTTGGCCCAGAACCTGATAGGAGTCTTGTATTCGAAAATCATTGTTCTGGCCATTTCAATAAGTGTTCGATTCTTTCTCTCGACCAGGCCATTCTGTTGCGGTGTATAAGCATCCGAGAGTTCATGAGTAAAGCCATATTCATCAAGAAATTCTTCGATATGAGTGTTTTTTAATTCTGTACCATTATCACTTCTGATATGCTTGAGAGATAATTCATATTCAGTCTGAGCTCTCTTTGCGAAGGTTTTGAAAATTTCAACAACCTTGCTCTTGTCATCTAGAAAGAAAACCCAAGTATATCGAGAGAAATCATCAACAATAACCAGACCATACTTTTTACCTCCAAGGCGAGCATAATTTTGAGGACAGAATAGATCCATATGAAGCAATTCAAGAGGACGAGTAGTAGTCATGATAGTCTTTGCTGAGTGATGTTTCTTGGCAATCTTTCCTGCTTCACAGGCAGAACATAGACGATCTTTATTGAATTTCAAATTATCAATTCCAACGATATTCTTCTTCGAGATGAAAGTTTGAAGATTTTTCATTCCTACATGACCAAGTCTTTGATGCCATAACCAACCAGATGTGGCTTTAGCCATTAAGCATGTGGACATTGCAGGTCCCGAAGAGAAATCAAAAATATAAAGATCACCTTTGTGATATCCTTCGAACACGAAGAAATAATCATCCTGTGAAAAGACAACACAACGAGAAGATGAAAATAGTACAAGCATACCCATATCACAAAGTTTTGAGATAGACATAAGATTATATCCTAGTGATTGAACAAGCATAACTTTGTCAATATGCTTATCCTTCGATATAGCAACCTTACCCAGACCAAGTACTTTTCCTGTGTTGTTGTCACCGAAGGTAATATATCTCTGAGGGGATTCAGTAAGTTTGTCTTCGGTGACCAAATCTTTGTCTCCGGTCATATGATTTGTACAACCACTATCCATGACCCATTCGGATCCACCGGATACATAGCCCTGCAGAAGAATTAGTTCTTCTTAAACACCCACAAACGAGCAGGTGACTGAGAAGGCATGGAAGTGCTAGATGAAGCAGCGGTATTAAAGCGAACAGGATCATATTGGCGAGGTGGACCATCAAGCACACCATAAATATAATTCTTCGATGAGGGGTTATAATAATGGTAGGTATAAGCAATTTTGTCATTATTGTCACGATGACGATAAACATTTCTCTCAACTCGATATTATTCCTTCTGGGGAACATTTGAAGCAGGCACCAAGGGTTCATTTCTATCCTCGAGAGAATAGTAGTGTTTCAGTGGTACCGAAGATTTTCCCCGCATAGAATGGTTAGGGGGTAGTTTTTCTATGAGAGATTTGCGAACCCAAATCTATCGCTTATTGAAACCATTCTTCAGAGGAGTACCAACGAATTCCGTAGACACCTTTTCTTCCTGTTCTTTGATAAGCTTGTAGTCAGAATCAAGTGATTCATCGACAATAGCCTTATCAATTTTGCAGTTGAAACCGGAAAGGTTAGCAATATCAATGGGCTTTTCTTTTACCAGGACCCAAACAGTTTTAGGATACTGCTCCGGTTCCCAGAAGGTGCAATCAGGTTGAGTTTCCTTTCGAAACCAACACCTTCCTTTCGAGGATTCCTATGAAGAAGTGCCTTCTTTACGATATCACATAGATACTGGTGTCCCTGAACACTTTTGAACATGTCTGTTTCAAATAAATCTTTCAACCTGAGGAGTTCCTCGGTAATAGTTTCCTCGCTCGAGGGGTTAGCATCATCAATGACAATAGGTTGCTTTCCTTTCGATTTCTCAGAAATAGACTCAATTTTACTTCGTTCCAAACAAGTCAAGCAAGGTGAAGTAGATTCATTTTTAGCTTCTGAGCCCTATTGAGCAATGAGCGTGAGATTGACATTTTCCAACTCTTCATGAGCCTCTCTTAGTTTCTCAAGATCCATTTTCCTTTGAAGGAATTCATAGGTTAGCTTCTCGTAGTCCACTGAGAGAAGATCATGCCGAGAGGAAAGTTCATCATACTTTTCTTTCAGAGCAGCATGCTCATTCGTCAAAGTTTGACCCTTCTCAATCTCATCGATCAACAAAGTCTCGGATTTTTGAATAGTTTCACTTAGAGAATCTAGTTCATCTTGTTGGATAGAAGCACTTTTAGCAAGTTTGGCATAGCTTATCCTAGAGTTACTTTCATAAGAAGATCCATCAGAAGTATCGTAGGAATTCTTAGAAGAAGATACCTTAGCCTTGGCCATGAAGCAGTAAGCTGGAGATTCATCTTCACTGCTTTGGTTGGCGAAGAATGAACTCGAAGTCTTGTTCAAAGTGAATGCTAGACCAGCAAATCCATCAGATTCAGAACCAGAACCAGAACCAGATCTTGAGTTTGATTCAGCTCCGGAACCGGAGGCTTCATCTTCAGAGTTCATCTCTTTACCCAGATAGGCTTTGGCACGTTGAGAATTCTTGCGTCGAGAGGAATGTGATTTCAAGGAAGAACTCTCTCGACGTTTGTGTTATTTCTTCTTCTTGACATCATCAGAACCATCTTTCTTGTCTTTTCTGGACTTTGAATCATATCTCTGACTCATAGTTTTTGCTCGATCTGTGTGACTTGCTTGAAGAGTTGCTGTGAGAATGCTTTGATCTATCTTCAATTTCCCAGAGAGGACAATCAGCAATGAAGTGACCTGGCTTCTTACACTTGTAGAAGGAGTTATCTTTCGCTGAAGAGTTTCTAGATGATGATCGATGTTGTGATATCGGGACCCGGAATATGCGTATGTAATTCCAGTCACAACTCAATCATATGGAGAGCCGAGAGCCGTAACCACTTGTCTAAGAAGACAAGGCCAAACACAGAACACTCTCGGAAAGCATCGTACATGAGTTGCATCCCATCCAGGCCTTATGATCAACTGAGATGGGTCCTCATCGCCCGCTCACAAGTCTAAATGATTATGGGTGGTGAAATCCCATACTCATAGACAAGTCGCCTCAACCATATTATCGACTGAATTATAACACTTACATAAACAGACTCCAGCCCGATCACTTAGTCGAGGTCTAGGGCGGGCTCGATCATACAATAAAGTGTGCACGTGACAGAGTCACAAGCAATCGCATCGCGATGCCCCAAGCTGCGCACATCTAAGGGCCACTTGGTGCATAAAAGACCGCCAGCCAGAGCACAACTAAGGTCTTGAAAACCCATACTAAGACATGCATGTTATAATCATACACGCAACACACATGTCTAGTATGAACAGCAGGTATCATCAGATAACTCTACAAAGTACTTCTTTATTGACTTACACATAGAGTATACAAAGATCACATGTCTGTGATCAACATTACATCATACAACGGAAGCAAATTAGGTCTGAGTACAGACAAGTTTAACAAATGGCTTAGAGAAGCCTTGTTCAACATACATGCCCTTCCACGAGGGACCAGACTGATGTCTGGGACTATACTAACTTAGTCAACGTCGAGCTTCAGGAAGGTGTCTCCAACGGGGTCTGGTTTCTCATCTAAAACTTAGAATAAGAAAACGTGAGTACAAAGTCGTACTCAGCAAGACTTACATCAGAACTATACTACTCATGCTCAAGTTTCAAGGTAAAGGAGGTGGGGTTCAACAATGCAGAAGTGCCATCTTTGACTTGGTTAGTCCTGAACTACGAGTACCAGACTTGAGGTAAGAAGCGTACACGAGTCCACTACCAAGTCTCCAACCAATACACCACTATGGATACTTCCTCGACTTCCCCATGAGAAAGCATGCCATAGCACTCACGCTTATCTTGCAAGTTTTAGAAGTATCCATTCAAGTTGTCTAATAATCAAGCACGGCTTTCCAAGTAGTCCATTACTGCGGACACGGCTATTCGAATAGTTTTGTTAACCTTGCAGGGGTGTACCGCTACACACACATGACCATCAGTTACAGCCAGGTCTCGGCACCTTTCAAGGGGTGTCGGCGAGGATGTTCACCACAACACTTCGCCCACAGCTCCGTTCTAGTCCAAGGAGTTAACTGTATGAGTTCCAAACCTAACTGGAGTTCCGGCCGAGCTAGGGTAGATTCACCTTGTGTTAGGGTAGATTCACCAACATAGTTTCACTTTCATCAACACCATGTTCACTATCATCCCGACTCACATCAAAAGAATCCTCATTGTGAACTCTAAGCATGCAATAAGCAGTAACAGTTGCAGGGGCCACATGATATCAATCAACTCCTATGTCATCTAGGATTGTGGTTTGCTTACTACTGTGACAAGATGATAGGTCATGCATCGGATATGGGTTCAACTATGGGGTAGAATCGATATAAGGTGATCTCCTAAACATGCATAATCGAGACTGAGAGGGAATTGGGATTTTATAAACATGATCAATGGGGTTTGCTTGCCTTGCTGACGATACAAGGGTCTTAATGGTGGTCTTCTTCTTCGGGGGTGATCACCGTCTCGGAACGTCTGTCACCGGAGCAATCATCAACAAAGGGGGGCAACATCAAAATAAAATGCACAAGCACATGATATAGTTGTCCATGATGTGAATGCTACTGGTTTGTGGAAAATTCAACTTAATTGAAGTGTATTTCATTTGGATTGCAAATTCAAACTTATAATTCAAATTCAAATTATGCCATATGCATGTTTGCTACTGTTCACCCATTTTAAAATGGTCAAACATAGAAACAAGTTGCATATTCATAATCCTTGCATTTTTCTGATGATTTTTCATATATTATTTGTTTAATTTGGAGTTAGGATTAAAAAGTTATTGAATTTCAAAGTTTATTCTATTTTCTGGATTTTTCTGGAAATTCTTTTAATTAGAAAAGGACTTATTGCGTCATGCTGACATCAGCATGACGTGGGGGGGCCTCTGGCCGGTGGGGCCCTTCTGTCAGTCTCTCTGGGGTTAATCCCTGCGGTTAGTTTTAAACAGGGGGGTTAGATTAGTGGCAGGGCCCACTGTCAGCCTCTATTAGGGGGGTCATTAGCGGGGTTAGTTAGAGTTAATGGCGGGCTCGCCGGCGGCGACCAAAACAGCGGCGAAGGGCTCGCCGGAATGCACCTCCCGGCCACCATTTGGCATGGGGAGGGCAGGGATCTGCTCCCCAGGCTCGCCCGCATCGCATGGTGCACACGGGGACACTTGGGGGGCGCTGGAACCTCGTCGGCGACAACCTTTCGTGGTGGCCGTGGCTCTGCTCCGGTGGGAAACAGGTTTCCGGCCGGGTTTTGGAGCGCGGGGAGGGGAAAACAGGAGAGGAGCTCACCCTGGTTCCTTTGGAGAGGACTGGGAGGTCGGGGAAGCAGCGCTACCAGAGAATTTCTCGCCGGAGTTCGCTGCGGCCGCCGACGTCGAGGTGAAGCTGGCGTCAGCTCCAGGGTCTCCGCGGTTCGATTGAGTGCACTGGGGGAAGTAGGCGAAGACGACGCTCCTCTTGGACAAGCTAGCGCGGTGAGACGGGCTCGTTGGCCACGCCGACGACGGAGCAAAGGCGACCGTGGCGCTCGGGACCTCACTGGCGGCGAAGAAAACGACAAGGGGAGATGAGGGAAGCTAGCTCCGAGAGGGGGAAAGGAAGCGGGGGGCTTCTGGCTGCTGCGTGGCGCCAGGAGAGGGGCAGGGGAGGCCTAGAAGTCCCTCGTCGTCGCGGTGGCGTCGTCGGCTTCCTCCCAGCTCACCACCGAGCTGGTTGAGGAAGACGACAAGGGTGCTGGGTGGTAGGCTGGGCCAGCTGGGCCAGGGGGAAACAAGTTGGGCCCAAAAGTGGTAAGGCCCATTCCTCTACTCTTCTGTTTTTCTTTTTATTTCTTCTGACATTTGTTCTGTTTGGATATTAAAAAAATACCAAAACATTTTATAAAATCCCCAAATTATTTATAT
Source organism: Bromus sterilis (assembly GCA_950022295.1). Taxonomy (NCBI): domain Eukaryota; kingdom Viridiplantae; phylum Streptophyta; class Magnoliopsida; order Poales; family Poaceae; genus Bromus; species Bromus sterilis. The sequence goes on along the minus strand of OX465596.1, from coordinate 146,173,621 downwards.
GGATTTATATGGCATATAACTAGCCACTCCCAAGTTTTGGAGATTTTTGAAATTCAAATTTTCAAATCAAATAGGTATTTATTTAATTTCCAAGCCCTATTTGCAATTTTTGACAAATCTTGGTGCATGCAATGGACCCACTTTACTTTATATGTGATCATGCATATTTATAAGAGTTTTCAAAAATAACAGAGCAATTTTTGGAAGAAATTTTTGTGTGGCCATTTAATTAAATTCTTTAGGATTTTTTCCCCATTTTTGAATTTCTTTTGAAATTTTCACATGATGCAAAGGGGCACTCAAATCCTAGCACTTACCCAAGTTGGGGTTCTGACAACTCACCCCCACTCAAAAGAATCTCGTCCCGAGATTCAGAAGTCGTCGAGAGGAAGGTGGGGTACTCAGCACGGAGGCGGTCTTCTCTTTCCCATGTTGCTTCTTTCTCGGAGTGGTGTGACCATTGCACTTTCAGAAACCTGATCTTCTGACAACGAGTGACATGCTCTGCTGAATCAAGAATACGAAAAGGGTACTACCGAGAAGAAAGGTCATCTTGGAGATCAAGCGTTTCATGGTCGACTTCGCGGATGGGGTCCTTGAAGCAACTCCTGAGTTGGGACACATGGAATACATCATGTACTCGGGAAAGGTGCGGGGGTAGTTCAAGTTGGTAGGCAACTTCTCCACGTTTAGCGAGAATGCGGACAGGTCCGATGTAACGTGGGGCCAACTTGCCTTTGATACCGAATCATTGGGTTCCCTTCAGAGGACTAACCCGAAGGTAAGCCTTCTAATCCACGTTGTAGCTTTCTTTCCTATGATGACGATCATAGTAGCTTTTCTGATGAGACTCGGCGGCTTTCAATCAATCACGAACAATGCGAACTTGCTCTTCTGCTTCCTTGATCATATACAGTCCAAAGAATTGTCTTTCACCGGTTTCTGACCAGTTAAGGGGTGTTCGACATCGTCGTCCATAGAGGAGTTCAAAAGGAGCCATGTTCAGACTAGATTGGAAACTATTGTTATAAGAAAATTCGGAAAATGGAAGAGACTTCTCCCAATTCTGTCCGAATGAGATAACACTAGCTCTGAGCATGTCTTCGAGAATTTCGTTAACCCTTTCAACTTGACCGCTACACTGAGGATGGAAAGCTGTACTAAAGGAGAGATGAGTTCCCATAGCATTCTGGAAGCTTCCCCAGAATCTAGAGGTGAAAAGGCTACCACGATCAGAATTGATTTCCAAAGGAACACCATGATGAGACACAATTCTAGAGACATACAAGTCCGCCAACTGACTAGCAGTTATAGACTCGCAAGCTAGAAGGAAGTGAGCAACTTTGGAAAGTCTATCAATGACCACGAAGATGGCATCATTTCCTTTCTGGGTTTTTGGAAAGCCGGTGATGAAGTCCATACCGACTTTGTCCCATTTCCACTCGGGAATAGGCAAAGGTTGAAGATTACCAGCAGGTCTTTGGTGTTCTGCCTTAATGTGACGAATCGAGCAATGTCTCTCTTCATCCTAGTCCACCAAAATCTCTGGCGTAGATCTCGGTACATTTTTGTGCTACCGAGATGAATCGAAAGGGGTGTATCATGGGCTTCTTTGAGGATGAGTTGCCTTATTTCCCTATTCTTAGGTACTACTAAATGATTTCCAAAGAATATCGTTCCTTTACTATCTGTGGAGAAACATTTAGCAACTCCGCTAGCAATGGCCTCCTTGATCCGGCGAACACCTCGTGCATGCCTTTGGGAAACTACGATTTGATCCTCAAGTGTTGGTTTCTCAACCAAGTTGAAAAGAGATCCACGAGGAACAATCTCGAGATTACGCTTTTGAAATTCCACATGAAGAAGTGGTTGATACTTTTGTAACATGAGGTTGTTACAATACGACTTACGACTTAGTGCATCAGCCATGACATTGGCCTTGCCTAGGGTGTAAGAAATTCCTAAGCCATAATATTTTATCAACTCAAGCCAGCGTCTTTGCCTGAGATTAAGATCTGGCTGGGTGATTATATATTTGAGGCTTTGGTGGTCGGAATAGATCTCACAATGATTACCAAGGAGGTAATGTCGCCAAGTTGTCAGGGCATGACCTACGGCAGCGAGTTCAATATCATGAGTAGGATAGTTCTCTTCATGTGGACGCAACTGGCGTGAAGCATAAGCTACCACATGTCGATCTTGCATAAGTATGCATCCTAACCCTTGCCGTGAAGCATCACAATAGATCTCGAAATCCCTTTTGGTGTCTGGAGGCGCAAGTACGGGTGAACAAGTCAATCTTCTCTTTATCTCTTGAAAGCTTTCCTCGCACTTGGGAGTCCATTGGAATTTCTTATCTTTCTTGAGTAGTTCAGTCAGAGGGTTTGCAACTTTAGAGAAGTTCTCAACGAAGCGGCGACAATAGCTTGCTAGGCCAAGAAAACTCCTAACTTGCTTAACCGATTCAGGTGGAGTCCAGTCAAGGACGGCCTGAACTCTCTCGGGATTGACAGCAATGCCTTTTGCAGAAATCACGTGACCTAAGTAGGTCACTTCTGGTAGCCAAAATTCACACTTAGAGAACTTCGCATAAAGGCGGTGCTCTCGAAGTTTCATCAATACCAGCCTAAGATGCTCGGCATGTTCTTCTTCGTTCTTCGAGTATATAAGGATGTCATCGAGGTAAACCACGACGAACTTGTCCAAATACTCCATGAAGATCGACTTCATCATGCGTGAAAAAGTGGCGGGGGCATTGGTTAGACCGAAGGACATGACGGTGAACTCGTAAAGACCATAAAGAGTAGTGAAAGCCGTCTTAGGAACGTCCTCGTTTCGGATCTTGATTTGATGATAGCCTAATCTCAAATCCATCTTGGAGAATACAGAGGATCCTGCAAGTTGATCATAAAGATCATTGATCCTAGGAAGTGGGTACTTGTTCTTTATCGTCGCTAGATTTAGTGGGCGATAGTCTACGCACATCCTTTTTGTTCCATCTTTCTTCGTTACGAACAGAACGGGGCAACCCCATGGCGATGAGCTAGGGCGGATGAAGCCTTTTGCCAACAAAGCTTCAAGTTGGATTTTAAGCTCAGCTAGCTCACGTGGGGCCATTTTGTATGGGCGTCTGGAAATTTGTGCAGTTCCTTTCATAAGATCCACTATGAACTCTACACATCTGTCGGGTGGCATACCCGGCAGCTCTTTAGGAAAGACATCCGGGAACTCACGAACCACCGGAACATCTTCAAGGTCGGGAAGGGGAAGCACATTCAAAGAATGCATCTGGATTATAGAATTGGGTGAGATGTAGTCAATTGTCTAGCCCGAAGGATGGGTAAGTTTAACTGACTTGGATCTACAATCAAGGAAAGCATTCTGTCTTGACAACCAATCCATTCCTAGGATGACATCAATGTCTGAAGACTTGAGGGCTATAAGAGAAGCAAGGAATACTAAACCCTCAATTGCAATTTGATTTCCATGGCTTACTCTATTAGTTTTCCACTTTGAACCAGGAGTTTGGATTATCATTGGGGACAACATTTATTCAAAGGCGAACACATGACGAAGTGCATAACTCTAAGCTCCTGGATCGAAAAGAACGGAGGCGGGAACATGATTGACTGGGAGCGTACCAAGGATGACGTCAGAAGTAACAATAGCTTCCTCAACTGAGATTTGGTTCACACAACCACCAACAGTGGCTAAGGAATTTTCTTGCAAGGAGTTGGACGTTGATTTCTATGAAGACTTAGCTTCGGAAGACTTGGGTGGGGTGGCATCAGGTCTTGGACGAGGATCCACTTTCACCGACAATGAACATTTCCGTGCGATGTGGCCAGGCTGACCACACTTGTAGAAAACTCTGGTGTCAGTGGGTGGAGCAATGATGGCAGGCTCACTACCATAGTGGTTGGGATTCGTGTTTGGTGGAGGAGGTTGAGGCACCATGTAGGATGGCCTTGCAAAAAGGTGTGAAGGAATGGCACTAGTTGTAATCCAAATCCGGCGTTTCTGAGGGGCCGAACTAGAAGATGGAGCAAACTCACGAGCATGCTTGCGAGACTCTTCGAACACCTCATTGCCATACTCAGCTCTGAAGGACCTATTGACTAAATCCTCAAAGTTGACAAACTCATGAAGATTGAGATCATGACGAATAACATGCCTAATTCCCTTGCGGAACCTTGCTTGCTTCCTGGCATCAGTGGATATCTCCTCTTGGGCATAACGAGCAAGATGGATGAACTCGGTCATATACTCGTGGATGGACCAATCTACCTGAGTTAGATTGCAAAACTCTTCCTTCTTTCTTTCCATCATGTCATCCAGAATGTGGTACCCTCGGAAGGCATCACGGAATTGCTGCCAAGTCACTACGTGACCATCAGGTTGCATTGCAACATAGTTCTCCCACCATTCACCAGCAGCACCTTCTAGGAAGTATACCGCAAACATCACACGATCATTGGGAGCAACATGTGCCGTCTCAAGCTTACGCTCGATGGAATGGAGCCAATCATTAGCTTCAAGGGGCTCGGTGGAACATCGAAATACCGGTGGCTTGAGGAGGATGAAATCCTGAATGCTGACAACCACATTGCGCTGACAAGCGGTATTCTGCTCAATGAGCTCCAGAAGGCGTGTTTGATCACGTCTATTCCGCTCAGCTTCCATCATGATTTCCGCCGCAGAAGGCGACGGTGGAGGTTCATCATCATTTCGATTCCGATCACGGTCTCGATTGCGACGAACAGCACTACGAGTTCCATCTGACATCCTGTGTGATAAAAATCAACAATCAGAACAGGTTTTACGATGGAATCAAAGATAAGAGGACATGATTTAGGAAGAAAAGATCATAATGCAAAGGCAATGATTCATAGAAAAACGGAATAAATCGGGCAGCATAACGGCTACACCGGGATGGAAAATGAAACAACCTTGAAGAGATTGGACAGAACTCCTTCAAGGAACTCAATAGAACGATGAGTCTGGACGACCACAAATGTCCTACGGCTACAAGGAAGCAATCAATGAGATGTTCTAGTAAGACATAGATGAGCCTAGTCCTATCATCCTGTAGAAAATATAAGGGTGACTCAAAACTCAGATCGATGAGTGTAAGGAGAAAAGGAAGCCTTACGTTGTTCCCTTTATACCCAAGTAACTATATAACTATAGAGTGCTAGACTCGACTTCGACCAAGGCTTTGATAATCCTACAGACAGTCCTGCTCTGATACCAAGTCTGTCGGGACCCGGAATATGCGTATGTAATTCCAGTCACAACTCAATCATATGGAGAGCCGAGAGCCGTACCCACTTGTCTAAGCAGACAAGGCCGAGCACAGAACACTCTCGGAAAGCATCGTACGTGAGGGGCATCCCATCCAGGCCGGATGATCAACTGAGATGGGTCCTCATCGCCCGCTCACAAGAATAAATGATTATGGGTGGTGAAATCCCATACTCATAGACAAGTCGCCTCAACCACATTATCGACTGAATTATAACACTCTCATAAACAGACTCCAGCCCGATCACTTAGTCGGGGTCTAGGGCGGGCTCGATCATACAACAAAGTGTGCACGTGACAGAGTCACGAGCAATCACATCGCGATGCCCCAAGATGCGCACATCTAAGGGCCACTTGGTGCATAAAAGACCGCCATCCAGAGCACAACTAAGGTCTCAGAAACCCATAGTAAGAAATGCATGTTACAATCATACACGCAGCACACATGTCTAGTATGAACAGCAGGTATCATCACATAACTCTAGAAAGTACTTCTTTATTGACTTACACATAGAGTATAAAAAGATCACATGTCTGTGATCAACATTACATCATACAACGGAAGCAAATTAGGTCTGAGTACAGACAAGTTTAACAAATGGCTTAGAGAAGCCTTGTTCAACATACATGCCCTTCCACGAGGGACCAGACTGCTGTCTGCGACTATACTAACTTAGTCAACGTCGAGCTTCAGGAAGGTGTCTCCATCGGGGTCTGGTTTCTCATCTAAAACATAGAATAAGCAAACGTGAGTACAAACTCATACTTAACAAGACTTACATGAGAACTATACTACTCATGCTCAAGTTTCAAGGTAAAGGAGGTGGGGTTCAACAATGCAAAAGTGCCAACTTTAACTTGGCTAGTCCTGAACTACGAGTACCAGACTTGAGGTAAGAAGCGTACATGAGTCCACTACCAAGTCTCCAACCAATACACCACTATGGATACTTCCTCGACTTCCCCACGAGAAAGCACAGCATAGCACTCACGCTTATCTTGCGAGTTTTAGAAGTATCCATTCAAGTTGTCTAATAATCAAGCACATCTTTCCAAGTAGTCCCTTACTGCGGACGCAGCTATTCGAATAGTTTTGTTAACCCTGCAGGGGTGTACCGCTACACACACATGACCATCAGTTACCGCCAGGTCTCGGCACCTTTCAAGGGTTGTCTGCGAGGATGTTCACCACAACACTTCGCCCACAGCTCCGTTCTAGTCCAAGGAGTCAACTGTCTGAGTTCTAAACCTAATTGGAGTTCCGGCCGAGCTTCCAGTTAGGACTCAAACCATGTAGGCACGACTGACAAGCCCACCTCGACGGATGGTTCTCTGTTTTACAAGCCATGTTCTACAAGCCCTACCATGAATGCCACATTTCATTTCCTTTATCTTTCTATGCATATGCTGAATGGAAAATCCCGAACTAGGTGTGACTCCTAGACTTGGATCGGGGTGAGTTACTAGGCCGAGAGGGGTCAGTGAGCCCAATGTGTGGTTGTACTCTTTGTCTCGGATTACCATACAAGAACTCAGGCTTAAGGCGGTGTTCAACGAGACAACCCACTGTGTACTCCTACACAGCCTCTCATTTTTCACCTTGTGTTAGGGTAGATTCACCAACACAGTTTCACTTTCATCAACACCATGTTCACTATCATCCCGACTCACATCAAAAGCATCCTCATTGTAAACTCAAAGCATGCAATAAGAAGTAACAGTTGCAGGGGCCACATGATATCAATCAACTCCTATGTCAGCTAGGATTGTGGTTTTCTTACTACTGTGACAAGATGATAGGTCATGCATCGGATATGGGTTCAACTATGCGGTAGAATCGATACAAGGTGATCTCCTAAACATGCATAAGCGAGACCGAGAGGGAATTGGGATTTTATAGACATGATCAATGGGGTTTGCTTGCCTTGCTGACGATACACGGGTCTTAACGGTGGTCTTCTTCTTCGGGGGTGATAACCGTCTCGGAACGTCTGTCACCGGAGCAATCATCAACGAAGGGGGGCAACATCAAAATAAAATGCACAAGCACATGATATAGTTGTCCATGATGTGAATGCTACTGGTTTGTGGCAAATTCATCTTAATTGAAGTGTATTGCATTTGGATTGCAATTCAAACTTCAAATTCAAATTCAAATTATGCCATATGCATCTTTGCTACTGTTCACCCATTTTAAAATGGTCAAGCATAGAAACAAGTTGCATATTCATAATCCTTGCATTTTTCTGACGATTTTTCATATATTATTTGTTTAATTTGGAGTTAGGATTAAAAAGTTATTGAATTTCAAAGTTTATTCTATTTTCTGGATTTTTCTGGAAATTCTTTTAATTAGAAAAGGACTTATTGCGTCATGCTGACATCATCATGACGTGGCGGGGGGCCTCTGGCCAGTGGGGCCCTTCTGTCAGTCTCTCTGGGGTTAATCCCTGCGGTTAGTTTTAAACAGGGGGGGTTAAATTAGTGGCAGGGCCCACTGTCAGCCTCTGTTAGGGGGGTCATTAGCAGGGTTAGTTAGGGTTAATGGCGGGCTCGCCGGCGGCGACAAAAACAGCGGCGAAGGGAACGCCGGAATGGGCCGACCACCATTTGGCACGGGGAGGGCAGGGGTGCTCCCCAGGCTCGCCCGCATCGCATGGTGCACACGGGGACACTTGGGGGGCGCCGAAACCTCGTCGGCGACAACCTTTCGCGGTGGCCGTGGCTCTGCTCCGGTGGGAAACTGGTTTCCGGCCGGGGTTTGGAGCGCGGGGAGGGGCAAACGGGAGAGGAGCTCACCCTGGTTCCTTTGGAGAGGACGGGGAGGTCGGGGAAGCAGCGCTACCAGATAATTTCTCGCATGAGTCCGCTGCGGCCGCCGACGTCAAGGTGAAGCTGGCGTGAGCTCCAGGGTCTCTGCGGCTCGATTGAGTGCACTGGGGGAAGTAGGCGAAGACGACGCTCCTCTTGGACAAGCTGGCGCGGTGAGACGGGCTCGTTGGCCACGCCGATGACGGAGATAAGGCGACCGTTGCGCTCCGGACCTCACTGGCGGCGAAGAAAACGACGAGGGGAGATGAGGGAAGCGAGCTCCGAGAGGGGGAAAGGAAGCGGGGGGCTTCTGGCTGCTGCGTGGCGCCAGGAGAGGGGCAGGGGAGGCCTAGAAGGCCCTCGTCGTTGCGGTGGCGTCGCCAACTCCCTCCCAGCTCGCCACCGAGCTGGTTGAGGAAGACGATAAGGGTGCTGGGTGGTGGGCTGGGCCAGCTGGGCCAGGGGGAAACAAGTTGGGCCCAAAACATGTAAGGCCCATTCCTCTACTCTTCTGTTTTTATTTTTATTTCTTCTGACATTTGTTCTGTTTTGATATTAAAAAAAATACCAAAACATTTTATAAAATCCCCAAATTATTTATATGGACTTATATGGCATATAACTAGCCACTCCCAAGTTTTGGAGATTTTTGAAATTCAAATAATTCGAATTTCAAATCAAATAGGGTATTTATTTAATTTACAAGCCCTATTTGGAATTTTTGACAAATCTTGGTGCATGCAGTGGGACCCACTTCACTTTATATGTGATCATGCATATTTATAGGACTTTTCAAAAATAACAGAGCAATTTTTGGAAGAAATTTTTGTCTGGCCATTTAATTAAATTCTTTAGGGCTTTTCTTTTCCCCATTTTTGAATTTCTTTTGAAATTTTCACATGATGCAAAGGGGCACTCAAATCCTAGCACTTACCCAAGTTGGGGCTCTGACATGTGATGAAGTGCTCGAATGTCTGGAAGAGTAGTTTTTCTTCGGTGAAGAAGAATTCCTTCTCTGGAAGCGGTTGAATCTTTTCATTATCAGTGCCAGATATTTTCCAATATTCTCGGGGTCATCAGTGGCACCTCCAGATTCAGAGCTTGTTTCAGGAGTGGAATGATGTGAAGCTTTGGCCTGGAGTGCATGAGATTTTCTTCGAGTTCCGTTGAAATCTCGTTTTTCCTCTTGTTCCATCTCGAAAGTGTTGAGTCTCTCGAGAATATCAGCGGCAACAAGATCCTTGAAATCAGTCCTTTCCTTCATCATCAGCACAATGTGATCGAAGGAATCATCAAGGGAACAGAGCAAAGTTCTGACAACGATCCGATTGGTAATGTCTTCGGCACCGAGAGAAATCAGTTCATTTGACAGAGCAGTGAGTCTGTTGTATATGGAGTTAACTTTCTCTCCCTCGTGTCTCTTGAGTCGATATAATTTGCTTCGAAGGGTGTCAATATGAGCATGTTTCTAAGTAGAGACACCTTCACCAATCTTCTCGAGATAGTCCCAGACACCTTTGGCCGCAGAACTATTCTTGAATTCATGATATTTCTCTGGAATCAGATGGTTTGTGATGAATACCCAGACTTCAGAATCGAGGGCCATCTTCTTTGCCTCTTCAGGAGTGATAGCACTTTTGTCTTTGACATTTACACCATTCTTGACAACTTCCCAAGCGGCAGAGTTGATTTCCATGATGTCCTCTTCATTTTGTCCTTACAATAAGGATAGTCCTTCCCATTGTAAATAGGAATCAGTTCCCCCGAGCAAACAGCTGCAAACGACATTCCTGACAACACTCCAGGTGGTTAGACCAAAATACGCAGAGCGTAGGGAGTGCCTAGCTCTGATAACAACTGAAAGCTAAAGAATGATCAGAGGGGGAGGGGGTGAATGATCACTTCTAAAAATTCTAAGGAATTTAGAAGGAATTCATGAAAACAGCGAAGGACTATAGACATCTCGAAGGAAATACAGTATCGAAAGACATGTGTGGCTCGAAAGGATTGGGAGCGAAGGAAAACATCGAAGGAAAATGGGCAACGAGTAAATAGTTAATTAAATGCGAGAAGGAAAACGAGCCTGACACGATGATGTTTGGTAAACCAGTTCACACTATGCAAAGTGCTACGTCTGCTTGGAGGGACTGGTGATTGAACACCTGGAGCAAAACTCTCTCCATCCTATTATCCACTGCAACAAACTCCTCGAGCTTGTCCAGTTTTCACTCGTGGTAGATGATTCAAGACATCTCCGAGAACTTTACAAACTTCCTTCAGCAGCGAAAATTTCTCTTCGAGTGCTTGAAAGCCGACGGCTAACCGTCTAGGATACTTGAAGTTCCCCAAAATAAAAATATCGGCTAATCTCGACCTAAGTCTCTATGAATTGCTCAACTCAGTTCAGACTTGGGTTTTGGTTTTCTCTCGATGAATCTCTCTTGGGATTCTCACAGTACTTCTGTCTTAGAATCTTTAGTGGAGCAGCCAACACGAAATGGAGGGTAGGTGCGGGGTATTTATAGGTGGCGATCCTGATGGGTAAAATGACTGACGTGACCCGATGCGACCACTTGACGCGTGTCCACAACGGTCGGATTTCAATCACTGCGAAACTTTACTTGAGCAACAAGTAAGCTGACTCAACGAACGAGTTCTCTCTCGAAGGCACGAAGTGCGATGACTTTGCCTTCGACCTATTCACTCGACTCAGTGAGATTTATCTCGGTAGGCTTTTGTGGGTTTAGGTTGAGCAGAGCAATTTCACTTCGACAAAGATCTCAACTAGCAACCCCCTCTTGATAGTACGGTTTTTCCTACGACTCAAGAAAATAAAGAGAAACTAGTAAAAAAAACTAAGTCTTGGACCAGCTTCAGCTTTCTCCTTGTTGCGCGTTTACTCGAGAGAGTCTTCTTATTCAACGACATTTTTGGGGGTCGTCTTCCTTCAAAGGTTTCGGTAGTTGACTGCAGCTTCACTGCAGTGAGTTGTCCTTCGAACTTCTACTTGCAAACTCCATTCTTTCGGAACCTAAGTATTTTTTTATACTCAAAAGCAATATTAGTTCAACTACTGCTTTGCCCAACAATCTCCAAAACCTTCGGGGGAAAAACTTGATCTTACAGTACCAGTCAGCAAACTTTGACCCGTCTACTCTAAGTCTTTCACCCTCCATGAAGAAAGATAATTCACGTTGCTCTAGTGCATTCATTTTCTACAAACATAATTGCAAGTAACACAATTAAGACTAGTTCACAACAATGAGTTCATATAATCATATTATAAATGAGCTCGCACTAAAACAATCATCCCTAAGAAGTTTTAGTGATTACATGATCCAGATTCACTGCCCGCCCTCGAATATCACACGGCCGACGGGTCAGTTTCAAAGGTACACAACGACTTGTGCAATCACATTATCTTTATATTGTGACTCATGCTCGATCTTTGGATCTCTAGTATTCCGAGGCCATATCTGCATATGCTAGGATCGCCAAATTAACCTCCATGTTATATGCTGCTCAGAAAGGCCATATCTACATATGCTAGGCTTGTCGAACCCAACGTCATGCGAAAGCCGTTTAATATGTGTGACACCCGATATGTACGGAATGTCGGCCATATGGGAGATCCTTCTAGGTGGTGCACACTTTGGTAGAATACTTGTGTTTGGCTTTGTTGAGGGATCACCTTATCACATGCTACCGTCGTGTATCCTATACTATCAAGTTATAAGATGTTTGAACTATGGCAACACTAAGTCTACAGTGTCTCCATTTGAGTTTGTTTTATCATGATGACGTTTACTACTTACTAGTAACATATAGCAAAGCTATCACTACATCACAATTAAACAAACGATAGCCCCCACTTAGCAATACAAAGTTTAGACGATCTAGTTGTATATAGCAAGTTTTACATGGCTTCTAGGGCTTTCATAGTTAAAAAGGTTTTAACCTACGAGTCAACCATACGATTGTATCTATTACACCCCACACGGGGCCCTCCGTTGCAAATGCCACATCCGCTAAAGTAGAGAGACAGACACCCCCCAGAGCCACTTTATACAGTACAAGCCATATGTCAAGTCTAGTCTCGCGTAAGCGTACGTGTAAGGTCGATCGGGGGCCGCTTCATCAAACAATGCCGCAGATGTGAACAAGTACACCTGGGAGGGTAACAATCATACAATCAACGCCCACATCCCCGATGTGTTCTATCCGTATGGTAATACTAAGTATAGACCTAGCTCATGATACCACTGTTGGGGTGCGCAGCGGAAAACAAATTTTTTTCCTAACTAGCATTTCCCATAACCTAAGATCTAGCTAGCCGTATTACCGTAACGGAAAGGAGTGAGGAATAACATACCTCGGGGTGTAGTCCGTTGCACGGGAAACGTTCCCGCAAACGTGGTTGATGTAGCCGAACGAAGTTCACAACCCCCTGGCTGTGTTGAGCACCCGGATGGGTGTAGTGCCACACGTGTAGAACCTCATAGAACTCACACATGTACGAGAATCGATGACGACCTCCGTTCTCCGATCCAGCGAAGGTGGCGGAAGCAGACCTCCGGACGGAGCTTCGGTAGCACGACAGCCTCTTATTGTAGCAGAGATGCCTCAATTCCACTACAAGGTCACACTAGGGAGCCCGTCGTGGAAGAGACGAGGAAGGGGAGAAGACCGGAGAAAACCAATCTCAATTCGGAGTAATATTAATTTTCTCACGAATTTCTGTGTCTTAAATATGTGCACTCTGCCCATCTATATATAGGCAGAGGGGAGGGAGTCAACCCCTCTCCCCTAGCAAGGTGGGACTAAAGTCCCTTGCTAGGGGGAGGTGGACGGCCAAGGAAGGAGGGGGCGCAACCCTCATGGGCCCTAGGGCCCATGGCGCCTCCCCCTTCCTTTCATTTTTTCCTTTTCTTTTCCCTTTATTCCCCTAAAGGACCCCTTTCATAAATAAGGCCCATAGAACTTTTTAATATTAAATAGAATGTTAATAATTATTAAGTCAATTAATTAATAACTTAAACATATTATTCCATCTCCCGGTGCTCCGGAACTCCTTCCGGCTCACTCCGAAACACCTTCGGGTCAACACGAAACTTTTCTGGTGCTGCTTCCTCTATTCTCCGGTAACTCTGATAATTCCGAAAAGGTCACCGATTTCATCGAGCCCTTAAGTGTGTTACCCTATGGTCCGAGAAAACTCCAGTCATGACCGAGATGAGGCTACGTTCAATGATCATCAGCGGGACCTGGATGCCCATAATGACCCATGTGCATTTCGGATATCAACACCGATTGGACCTTACGTCGTATAGCATTCCCTTTGTCAGCAATACTGGATTATTCCGAGATTCAATCAATGACATCCTATGTCTGGTTCAACCTCGTTATGAACAAATCCTTATTCACTCGTTCCCATGATATTCATCCCCGTGACCTAGTCACACGTTGCAGCTTTATGGATGGAATCTCACCGAGTGGGCCCTGAGTATCTATCCATCACCTGGATTGACGGATCCCGCTCTTGTAACAATACTCCTCAACATATCTCCACAGAATACCCAAGATACAACCGTTATGACCCACATATTTCAGTCAGGTGGTGGGATGTAATTCAAAGCATCCGAGTAGACATCAATTAGGCACGTACTCACGGTCAAAGGAACGGTCTACTATGTTCTATAATTACAACACTGAACCTTCATAAGATTGATCATGCTGTAATGCTTGCTTTGGGTAATGTTTATCACGTCACTCATCCAGTGAGGTGACCTCATAGTCAAGATACTTAATTGTCCATGATCGCGAAACCACGACCATCATGTTGACCATGAACTAGTTATTGATCTGAGGCTAACTAGGAACTCTGGGGTTTTCTATACCACAACTGTATCATTGTTTCACTGATACAGTTCTAGCACGGTATGAAACTGGTTATGAACTTGCTTAGATATATTGGAATAATCATATATTATTTGCCTCTAGAGCATATATCCAACAGCGGGCTTGATGGATCTATGTCTGATGCTTTCTAAAAAGATGTCGGGTGGTATCGGTCCGCGAGTGGATCCGATGTTTGCAAGCTCATCAGCTTCCGTGTTGTATACTCTTGACACGTAGTTGAACTCGCATCCGTATAAGCCGCCTTCTAGGGTGTTGTAGAGCTTCTGGTATCCTGACATATTGTCCGCGACTGCTTCACAATCTCCAATTGTTTGCTGGAAGACGAGATTGGAATTGCCGTATATGAGCAGGCGAGTGATTCCACAGGATTTTTCCATACGCATATCATGGAGGAGGGCTTCGTACTCTGCTTCATTGTGGATGCCTTTTCAAAGTTGATCTGGGGTATGTACTTTAGCTTGTCTCCCCTTGGGGGAGATTAGTACGACGCCTTCTCCCTCTCCTTGCCATCTCTTTGATCCGTCGAATAACATTTTCCATGATTTGGAGAGGTCCGGGGCCCTAGGTGTCTGGACTTCCATTCACTCGACGACGAAATTGGGAGGACTTGTGCTTTAATTGCCGTTGGGTTCTTGAAGCGTAGGTCACGAGTGCTGAAAGTATGTGGATGTCGCCTAAAGGGAGGGTGAATGGGCGCTTAAAATAATAACGGTTTAGTCTTGATCAAATGCGGAATAAAACTTAACGTTTAATTTCCCAATCAAGAAACATAAATAAGCTAGGCTCAACTATGTGCACCAACAACTTATACTAAGCAAGATAAACAACTATGTGAAAGAAAGATATATAACAAGAGCACTATGAATATCACAAAGTAGGTGCACAAGTAAATAGGTTGACTAGATGTGCAACAAGGTGAACAACCTATGGGATAAGCAAAACAAAAATAATATGAGCAAGCACAAGATAAACAAGGTAATAAGCTTGCTCAAAGTACAGGTAGAGACAACTGCAAGTGGAGCCGAGGGAGACAAGTATTTGTTACCGAAGTTCCTTCTCTTTCGAGAAGTATGTGTCCCTTTGGGGAGAGTGTGGAACACAATGCTCACACTAAGCCAACGCGGGCCACCCTAATTCTCCTCACGCTCTCACCAATGCAAGATGTCGTGATTCCACTATAGGACACTTGACGGCGGTCACCGAACCCGTACAAATGGCAACCCTTGGGGGCTGACGGGGATGTACCCCGGCAAATCCAATGGTCAGGGACCCTGGGTTAGTCATGAGAGGCACAGGTTGGACGATAGCTCGTTGGCTAACAGGAGGATACGTTCCTGCTCGATATTATTGATCGAAGATGGCGATTACAGGAAAGCCGAGGCTAGTGCGCACAAGGCTAGGGTTACTGATTGTGTATTGCTTGTCCCCTGGCGTCTCCCCTCCAAGCCTTTATATACTAGGCGAGGTCTCAGGGAGTCCGTCCTGGATTACAGATGATCCTTTTCCGTACGGCAAGTTTGCACCTTCTGTATGAGTCGCGGACTCCTACGTCGGTGCCACTAGTGGGCCAAGGCCTGGCCCAGGCGGCATCTTCGTGGGCCTTCTGTCTTCGGGTACACCGGGTAGGCTCATCCGTAGGAGTCGTGGGGTCACCCCCTCGTCAGTAGCCCCCGAGTGCCTGGGGGAATCGAAGAGGCACGGAGGGACTCGAATCCATTCTTTGCGTCATTTTGATGTATGCACGGTTCAACCGCGGGTCGCTGACAGTCTGGGGCCATGAAAAAACCTGTTTCGAGGGATGCTAAGCTGAAAGGGCCCAAGGAGTCGACTGGTCGAGCCTTGGTGAATTGCATTAGTGCCAAAAACCGCAGTAGCCCAATCAAACCCAGGTCCCTTGACATGAGCTTGGAACACTGGTGTCTAGCAAAAGTCATGCCGCTGTAGGTCTTACAGTGATCAGTTGCCGCCAGTAAAGTTCATAGCCTAGGCGCGTCCGCCTGGCTTTTTCTATCATGCAAGCGCATGGAAAAGGTTGGGAGTGAAATCGCTCTGCGGCAAGTCCCAGCCCGGCCGATCTGCACAGCGGGGTCTTACCTACATGCTAAGCTTGCATGGCATCTGGGCACAGTGTATCGTGTTCCAGGAATATGTGTTTTTATTGAGGTGCGGAGCCTAGTAGATAATGCACCCACTTGTAATAAACAATCAAGTGAGCTGTTTTAGCGATCACTCGCGGAGCTTTGCCGAGTGCTCGGGCGAGGAGTAACGTAGAGTTTTGCGAGTAATCACTCGAGTATCACTTTGCTGTTGGGGTGAGGGAGCACCCGATACTCTTAGGACTACTCGATCTGGCGAGTGCAGGTCTTCTCATCTTGTGTCGTGGTGAGGGAGCGCCCGAAACTCTCATGGGTGGATATGCTCCCGATGGGAGTTAGATATATTTGAAAAATGTATTTAGACCATGTAAAAAACGGTGCTTGCAAAATGCATCTTCTGCTCGCCTCCCCTTTGATTTACCTTTTGTTGGTGAATATAACTATCTCCTTGCTGGAGGACCGTCAAAGATGCTCTGTCTCCGATCGGTCATGTTTTTATGACCGGTCATAATAATGGCTTTTGCTGGCGTGCAGCAGCCGCCTGTTGAGTTATCGATGCGCGCAATTAAAACGCGAGAGATTTGACGCGTCCAGCGCACAGTGTCGCCCATGTGAAGGCATCTTTGTCTCGGAATTCTAATCGCTTGGCTTGCTTGGTCTTTGAATTAATTGCTGCCGCCGTATGGGATTCTGCGTGCCCTTGTGGTTGTGCTATAAATAGACCCCTTTTCTTCATCTGGCAGCAGTGTTCGTCCTCTGCCTCTCTAGCTCTTCTTCTTCACCTTTTCATGGGGCCAAAACGAGGTGCAAGTATGACTAGCCGCGACCGGGTTCGCCGTGGTCGCGGTGGTCGTACTCCGCGCTCTTCTCGTGGTGGCCGTCATGGTGCACCGTCGACGCCTTCCTCCTCTTCCTCGGAGGAGGGTCTTTGGCGCTATGATTTCCTCTTGCGCGTCCGTGGCCGGAACGCCGCTCACATTCTTCTTCTGTCTGCATTTTCTGCCCTTGTTTTTGAGCGCAGTCTTGATGGCTTGCAGCTTTGTCTACAGGGGTGCGCTCGATCTCCTTCTTATGTTAAGTTGGAGATTGATAGGTCCCTCTTGATTTTTCTTGGCTTTGGCTGGAAGTCGTTTGCTCGACGCTTGAACTTGCGTGATGGTGACACTCTTTGTTGCCGTTTTGATGGCGAAGAAACTCTTGTCATCCGCGCCTTTGACCCGAGCGGCAACCGCATGGATCCGTACTGGCCGGAGACAAGAAACTATGGTTCTGACAGGTCGAGGAGTCTTTCTCCTGAGTCTGCAACTGCTTCCTCCTCCGGAGACTCTTCGGGTGCTGATGTTGAGCCATCTTCAACTGCTTCTTCCTCCAGCTCTGAATACGACCTCGACGTCAAGCCACCGGTCAAGCGTGTACGGCAGGCGACCTTGTAGAACTGGAGGCAACAGCGTCATCTTCGCCGGCAGCTCGGGTGGAGCTGGAGAAGGAGCTGGTGGAGCAGGAGAAGAAGCTGGTGGAGCAGGAGAAGAAGCTGGTGGAGCATCGACTTCAACAGCTCCGCAAATAAGTCGAGCTTCACCTTTTGTTATGTCATTGACATCCTGAGCCTGCTGCTTCGACTCTTCCTTTGTCTGAAATGATGCTTGCTGTCTTAGTGCCAATTATCCCAGCATGGGCACACATGTAGAAGTCATAATTCCTTGGGTAATTGATGTTGTAGGCTTATTGGCTGCTTGCGTCTTTTGTAACTAGGATGGTTCTTCATGTAATGGGGATTGCCTTCGAGTAATCAGAGTTGCCTTCTATCCAATGTACTCTGAATCTTTTTGTACTGAAAATGATCCTTGTGATGTGAACTGTGCTTGAGCCTTTGCAATGGGATTTGTTTTTGAGCCCTTTGCAATCGATAGCTGTATTCGAGTCCTTTGCGATCGAGAGCTGTCTCGAGTCCTTTGCAACCGAGAGCTATCTTCGAGTCATTCAAGAGTTGTCTTCGTCAATACTTTGTACTTTGGATTCTATCGGGTGCGCGATCGCGCTATCGATGGGAGTAGCCCCCGAGGCTACGTTTGAGTCGGAGAGTCGAACGTAGGCTGAGATTTTTCTCCTTTGTCGTTTTCCCTTATTTTCTGTCTTTTATCGGGTGCGCTGCCGCGCACCCAATGGGAGTAGCCCCCGAGTATTTAGGTGATCGTTGGCGATCATGTGAAGACTAAAGGATTGTCTGCGTCCCGTGCTTCCTCCAAAACTTTTCAAAGTGCTTGGTGTTCAGTCTGGTTGTGGCCGTGTCTTTCCTTTTGATTCCGGACAGAGTTCAACGGATGGCACTTGTCGATGGGTTTTTTCTTGGTCCCTTTTAAGCTTCGGGCTGCGTGAACGATGCTAACATCTTTCGGGGGAGATTTTGTATTCGAGCCCCCGAGTGTTTTGGTGAAAGATCGAGATTGCGACGATATCGTCTCTCGGGGGGAGTTTTGTACTCGAGCCCCCGAGTGCTTTAGTAAAAGATCGCGATTGCGACGATAGCGTCTCTCGGGGGGGATTTTGTACTCGAGCCCCCGAGTGATTTAGTAAAAGATCGTGATTGCGACGATAGCGTCTCTCGGGGGGAGTTTTGTACTCGAGCCCCCGAGTGCTTTAGTAAAAGATCGCGATTGCGACGACAGCGTCTCTCGGGGGGAGTTTTGTACTCGAGCCCCCGAGTGCTTTAGTAAAAGATCGCTATTGCGACGATAGCGTCTCTCGGGGGGAGTTTTGTACTCGAGCCCCCGAGTGCTTTAGTACAAGATCGCGATTGCGACGATAGCGTCTCTCAGGGGGAGTTTTGTGCTCGAGGCCCCGAGTGCTTTGATGTGGTAGTATTTGGGAAACATCATTTTATTGCGTCGAAGGTTTACATGGGCTGCCAGATGAGCATGACTAGTGGAGACTATGGGTAGAACAGGCATAGGTTTGCTGCGTTCCATGGATTTCCCCTGTCCTCGTCAGTCTTCGGGTTCTTCAGTCTATAGGCGCCTCCACCAATAAGGTCGCCCTTATTGAAGGTTCTGGTGCGCACGCGGCTGCTTTGGTAAGTGCACAGTTTTTCCTGATATCCCTCTGACCTTGCTAGGGTTGTGTCCCTTGCTTCGTCTGCTGTGTCCTTGTCATCTTGCAGTGCTTCTTCTGCTTCTTCTTCTTCGTATCCCGAGATCCGGGGTGCACCAAATTTTAGGTCATGTGGTAGTAGTGCCTCCGGCCCGTACACCATGAAGAAAGGTGTGTACTAGGTTGTGGTGTTTGGGGTGGTGCGGAGGCTTCATAGTACTGCAGGGAGTTCTTCTACCCAGTTGCCCGCGGCCTGCTCGAGTGGTGCAAGGAGCTGGGTTTTGAGTCCTCCGCATACTAAGCCATTCGCTTTTTCCACTTGGCCGTTAGACTGCGGGTGCGCGAGTGATGCGTAGTTGATTTTGATGCCCAGTTCTTTGCAGAGGTTCTGGAATTCTGTATCTGTGAGGTTCGTGTCGTTGCCCATGATGATGTTGTGTGGTACCCCGAACTTGAAGGTGATTGATTTGATAAGATTTGCTGCGGTGAGGGCTGTAGTGCTGGTAATGGGTGCTGCTTCGATCCACTTGTTGAATTTGTCGACTGCTGCTAGCAGGTGGGTTCTTCCTCCCTTTGAAGATTTTTTGAGCGGGCCCACCATGTTGAGTCTCCAGGTGGCGAACGGCCATGATGGTGGTATGGTCTTGAATTCTGAGGCTGGAGCGTGCGGTCTGCTGGCAAATTTTTGGCAGGCAGTGCAACGCCGCATGATGTCCTCTGCGTTCCTCATGGCTGTTGGCTAATAAAGTCCTGCTCGAAAGGCTTTTGCCACGAGTGCTCGACTGCAGGCATAGTGGCCGCAGGTGCCTTCGTGGATCTCTAGTGGTAGGGTTTTGCCGTCTTCCTCGTCTTTGCACTTTTGTAGGACCTGGGAAACGCCGCGCTTGTAGAGTTGTCCGTTGATTACTGTGAATGTTTTGGAGCGTCGACTAATGCGTTTGGCTTCTGCAACGTCCTGCGGTAGGGTGCCATTGCTTAGGAACCTGCGGAGTGGCTCTCTCCAAGATGGGTCCTCTGGTGCGGCTGGCTCTGGCTCTTCGACTGCGTTGTGGGCTTCTTCATTAACTATTGGGTTTGTGGCTGCCACTTGTGCTGTTTCAACTGTGTTGTCATCCTCTGTGTCTGCTTCTGGTCCGAGTTCTTTGATTGTGGTGATGATCTCGTCTATGTAGGCCTGAATGTTTCCACCGATCCGGTTTCTCATGTGTGATTGCGCCATTCGCTGGTGTACTGTTCCTGCGTTGCTTAAGCCGAAGGGCATTTTGGGGCGGCCTGCTTTTCCTGAGTTCGTCGGGTGTACCTGGTGGTTGACCGCGTCGCTGTCGATCCTGGAGTCCCGTCCATACTCTTTTGACTCGCTTCGACTTGCTAGCAGAAAGATACTTTTGTCTGTCGCCATGGCTATTTCTCTGAGTTCTTGCTCGGCTCCAAAGGTCTCAGAGACTTTGCGGAAATCGCGATCACATTTGTCTGACTTGATGAAGCTCTCGTTAAATGCGATGACGCCCGCGGATCCTGGCATCTTGAGTTTGAGCTAGGTGTAGTGCGGAATCTCCATGAATTGGGCAAACGCTGGACGCCCCAATATGGCGTGATACTGTGATTGAGAATCGAGTACTTCGAACTCGAGTGTGTGTCTTGCGAAGTTGCGTTTGCTGCCGAAGACGACTTCGAGCTCAATTAGTCCAAGGGAGGTAGCTGCTTCTCCTGGGACTACTCCGTATAACACGGTGCTTGATTTCTTCCATACTGACCGCGGGATCAGCATCTTGCGTAGGGTGCTGACGAAGATTATGTTCATGCTGCTGCCTCCGTCCATAAAGATTATGTCCATGTCGTAGCCTCCAATTTGGGCGTCGAGTACCAGGGGCGCGTGCCCCGTCCTTGGGACTGCAGGCGGGTGATCGTTCTGGGAGAACGTGATGCTGGTTTCAGCGTCGTATAGCTGGTAGACTTCGACTGCATTTAGGTTCTCGGCTGCTCTGGCTTGCAGGGTGTAGGCGTCCTGTTGGGCTTGCGATACCCTGCCCTCTGGGATCGTGTACACCTGTCCTTGAGTCGGCGACTGCTCGGTTCGTCGTGTGCGCTTGGCTTCTCGCTATTTTTCTTCCTTGAGGCTGTCGGCGAGTTCGTTGAACAGGCGACAGTCTCCCAGAGTGTGGCTAGATCTGATGTAACGACCCGATCCCGAATAGGACCAAAGTCTATGTGATCTGTTCCAGTCCTTGGATCAACTTGCTGGCACACACATTACTCGATGAATAACAACAAAAATCACATGTCTTTTATTACATCGGAGAGCTCAAAATAGAATTTTTTTATTACAATAGCATGGCTTAAGGCCATCAAAAACTACAGAAGCAATAGTATTAGTGGTCCATCCGACTCCAAGGCAAAACGTTGAGTATAGGACAACAACCTATTCGCATCTTAATCACCGTCAGAGAAATCTGCAACAATCGTACAACCCAAATAGGGTCAGTACTTTGAATGTACGGCAAGTCATACCAAGGAGAAGAAAATGAAGTCCTGCCATACATGCATCTAGCTGGTGGAGCTTCTACGTTTCAATTTGCATAAAGCTAAATTTTTTTCCTATAGAATAAGTGTTCCTAAAAATAATTTCAGCAAGAAAAGCACAAGACAACCCATGGTAATTATACCCAAAATGATTAATTAAAGATGATGAGATTTCTCAAAATTACCATAACTAGACGCTCAAATTGTCCAATACTGGGGACTCGGCTAATCGATTAGATTTATACGCTCTGCAGAGGTTTGTGAACTTTTCCCCACAAGACTCGACCACCTCCATTGGTATTTCCACACTGCACGTTGTATGGAAACATGAAGGTCGAGACATGGCCTTTTAGAAGAGTTTCCCTTACTCTGGCGGTGCCCATCCCACCTACCAACACTACGTTCGTAGCACCACCTAGCAAGAGTCCTTACTACTAATTAACCAAGCCAGAGCCCATAATAGCTTGTGGCTGCACACGTAAGCTTCTAGAAATGACAATATGAAAAAATCTCTTTAAGCCTGGGTGGCTTTCCGCAGTGATCCCTGGCCATCTCCAGGTCACTTAGGCATCTCCACTGGTTCCTCCAGGGTGCCTCCAACCAATCCACCCAGGTAGTTCATTGAGTTTAACTTGGTCCTGATTTACTACAAGGTCACTCACCTCATCGTGAATTCACTCCCCAATCCACGTCTACAATAGCAAAGCACTACAATTTCCTACACGACGGTGACAAGTTAAACCTACCACAAATTGAACTACTGGGTTTGCGTGAAAGTAACTTCTACATATGCATTCTAAAAAAAGGCGGTACTACATGCAATAAAACATAGGTAAAGTGGAAAATGATCAAAGGTAGACTTGCCTGGCTGCTGCTGGTCAAACTCTAAGGACTGGAAATATTCTGCTTCGCACTCGGGACAATCTATCGCGAACAAACAAGTGCATCCAATCAAAACATAATACAAAAGAAACGAAAACAATGTTTCGAAAAACTTTGAAAAGAAAGAATGAAAAAGGTTTTGTAAAACAGAACAAAATTTCGTGTAAAACTTGTTGATGAAAGTCCTAAGTGATAGGGATAATTTAGGGTTTCGATTTGCAAAAAGAATCGGTCAAAACCGAGCTACGGTTATAAAATTATGGCCAAACGAAGTTTGAATTTAAATATGTCCAAACTAATATTTTAAAATTTCAAAATTTTGAAAATAGGTGTCCATGGGATAAAGGGATTAAAAACTTAAACGTGGGATTTGGTTTCGTTTAAAACTAATAACCGAGTAAAGAGATATAGCTAAAATAAGACTAGGGTCCAAATTGCTAAAACAGAAAATTAAATAATTAGATATAAGTCCCTGGCTATCGTGTGAACAGGGGGCTAAAATTCTAATCTAGTGAACGTTCTAAAAATAAAATAATAATAAAAAAATGTTTCGTTTTTTTTTACAAAACTTTTTTTTCTAAGACCTCTTCTTCTACACAGAGAAGAACGCACGTACAGGAGGTTTGGCCGGCGGCGGCTCTTCGTGGGGGCGGCGACTCCGGCGGGGATTGGCGGCGAGGAAGATGTCGGGGAGGGGCGTCAGGCGAGGGGAGGCGCGGGGTGGTGGCAGTGGCTTCCGGCGTGGCTACGACGTGGCGGGGCGGCGGTGAACTCCGGCGAACCCCTGTGGGCGCGCGAGCTCCGGGACGTTGCTGTTGTGCATGAGAAGAGGCAAAAACTTGTCCATAAGATGCGCAACGACGAGGGCGACCAATTTCCAGAGTTTGGGGGTCTAGAGATGACTTACGGGCGACGTGATCGACGCCGAGGCGGAGCTCGACCGACGAACTTCGGCGAGCAAATTCGCGAGCTACAATGTGACTTTTGGCTAGATTTTTGGGGGCTTTGGACGAGTGGGACGAGAGGCACACATGGGTGTTTTATATAGCAGGAGGGGGTGTCCAGATGCGTGCTCCCGGCGACGAAATTCGGCGAGTGCGGAAACTCCGGCGAGGTCTTTAATGGCGGCTTAATGGGGGCCTCAATGGTGTCGGGGCAGAGAGGGGAGGTGCGGGATACGCGGGGAAGGAAGGAAGGAAGGAAAAGAAGGCGCCTGGCGGCCGAGGCGTGGTGCGGCTGCGCTGCTGCGCCCGCTGCTGTTGCTGCCGCTGCGTTGCTGCGTGAGTAACGCACGCACGGGAGGAAGACGGGGGCGCGGTAGGCCTGGGCTGGCCTCGCGGCCGATTTTTTTAAAAAAAATTAATAAATAGCTAAAAAAATACTAAGTAAATTTTTAAAATCTTAGAAATATATAAGGAAAATATTATGAATTTTTCCTGGCCAAAATAAAATTCTACAGAAAATCTATTTCAAAATAAGTTCAATAAAACTCTAATAAAACCTCAAACAAATTTTTATAAAGCCTAGGATAAATATTCCTAGCTCAATGAAATTTTATAAAATGTGAAAATTTATTTATAAAGTCATTTTGGACAATTAATAAATTCCAAAAGGAATTTTAGGATTTATTAATTTCCCAAAATGCTTTATTAAAATAAAATAAAAGGCTCCAATATTTTCTTAACCCATTTTATTGTTGAAGAAGTCATGTTATCTTCTCTCTTGAGTTTATTGGGTTAAAATAATTTGGAAAGAAAATCCAAAAGATCCAATATGCAGAATGGGAAGAAAATGATATGCACAAATGATTCTATTAACATCCAAATTTTACAAAAAAAATTGGGATGTTACAAACCTACCCCCCTTAATATGAGTCTCGCCCTCGAGATTCGGGTTGGCCAGCAAAAAGGTGTGGGTGGTCCTGCTTGAGTTCTTCTTCTCGCTCCCAAGTGGCTTCTTCCTCAGTGTGGTGACTCCACTGAACCTTGCAGAACTTGATAACCTTGGTACGAGTGACTCTTTCCTTGGTGTCAAGAATTTTAACCGGCTTCTCTTCGTATGTCAAGTCACTCCCCAGCTGAATTTCTTCCAAGGGTAACGTGTCTCTCAACGGGGTATCTTCCATCTCTGCATGACACTTCTTCAGCTGAGAAACGTGAAACACATCGTGAACTCCAGACAATGCTTCTGGCAGTTCCAACTTGTATGCAACCTCTCCCTTGCGTTCCACAATTTTGTATGGCCCCACAAACCGTGGTGCTAGTTTCCCTTTGACTCCAAATCTCTTGATCCCACGAAGTGGGGACACACGAAGATATGCTCGATCACCCACTTCGTATATTACCTCTTTGCGTTTTGCATCAGCGTAACTCTTCTGCCTGGATTGGGCTATCTTCAATCTATCACGGATCCACTTGACCTTTTCTTCGGAATCTTTAATCAAGTCCGGTCCAAACAATTGACGATCTCCAACTTCATCCCACATTAACGGTGTTCTACACCTTCTTCCATAGAGTGCCTCAAACGGGGCCATCTTCAAACTAGTTTGATAACTGTTGTTGTATGAGAACTCTGCATAAGGTAACTTATCATACCAACTGGATCCATAATCTAGTGCACAAGCTCTCAACATGTCTTCCAAAATTTGATTCACTCTCTCTGTCTGCCCATCTGTCTACGGGTGAAAAGCCGTGTTGAATTCCAGTCTGGTTCCCAAGGTTTCATGCAACTGGTGCCAGAATTTTGAGGTGAACTGAGTGCCTCTATCTGACACAATCTTCTTCGGGACTCCATGCATACATACGATTCTCGACATATATATCTTTGCCAGCTTTGCACTCGTATATGTGGTTTTATGGGGGATGAAGTGAGCTACCTTAGTCAGACGATCCACCACTACCCAAATACTGTCATATCCTGATCGAGTCCGGGGTAATCCAGTGATGAAATCCATGCCAATTTTGTCCCATTTCCAATTGGGTATCGGCAAAGGCTGAAGTAACCCGGCCGGCTTCTGATGTTCTGCCTTCACTCTGTGACATACATCACACATTGCTACATATTCCGCAATATCTTTCTTCATACCGGTCCACCAGAATTTTTCCTTCAAGTCCAAATACATCTTGGTGTTGCCTGGGTGTATGGAGTAAGGCAAATTATGAGCTTCCTGAAGAATCAGCTTCCTGATCTCCGGGTTATTGGGCACATAAATACGTTGTTCAAACCAGAAGGTTCCATGTTCATCCTCACGAAATCCTTTGGCCTTTCCTTTGTCCATACTTTCCTTTACCTCAGCAATGTCTTTGTCCGTCTTTTGAGCCTCACGGATCTATTCCAACAATGTGAATTGAATCTCCAGAGTGGCGATAAATCCATGAGGAACAATCTCCAATCGCAGGTCTCTGAGGTCATCGCATAATTCTTGAGGTAAACCTCCTGCTATGAGGGTATTAACATAACTCTTCCGGCTCAAAGCATCAGCCACAACATTGGCCTTTCTTGGGTGATAGTGCAATCTCATATCATAATCTTTAATGAGCTCTAACCACCTCCTCTGCCTAAGGTTCAACTCCTTCTGTGTGAAGATATATTTCAAAATCTTATGATCAGTGTACACATCACAACTATTCCCAACAAGGAAGTGTCTCCGGGTCTTGAGTGCATGCACTACGGCTGCTAGCTCCAAATCATGTGTGGCATAGTTCACTTCATGAGGTCGAAGCTGACGTGAGGTGTAAGCTACGACCTTTCCGTCTTGCATAAGGAAACCTCCAAGTCCTTGACGAGAGGCATCACAATACACTTGAAAATCCTTGTGTATATTAGGCAAAATCAGCACTGGGGTTGTAACCAACCTTTTCTTCAATTCTTGAAAACTAGCTTCACATTCCTCTGTCCACACGAACTTGGTTTCCTTATTCAACAATTCCGTCATGGGCTTGGCGATCTTGGAGAAACTCTCAATGAATCTCCGGTAATATCCCGCAAGTCCAAGAAAACTACGGATTTCAGTGACTGATGTGGGTGCAATCCATTCCGTGACTGCTTCAACCTTGGAAGGGTCCACTTCTATGCCTTCACCTGACACAACGTGCCCAAGAAATCCAATCTCCTTCAACCAAAACTCACATTTACTGAACTTAGCATAGAGTTGATATGTAGGAGATATGCCCTAGAGGCAATAATAAATGTTATTATTTATCTCCATGTTTGTAATTATGTTTATATTCCATGCTATAACTGCAATGGTTCTCGAGTCTGCAATAACCACGAGGCTCGGAGGAAGACTCATATGCACGTGTGGAATAATAAACGGATAAAATATATATTCCTAGTCTCGCCTCTAAGACTAGCTCAAGTGTTGCATGATGGTTCTGTTTTCCTGATCATGGGCATTACTATGCCGGCAACTTTGAGGGCACAATGTTAGAAGAACATTTGTGTTGAATCGACCCAGATTGATGTTATGCTATGAGATACATTCGTCACCAGTTAATGGATTATAACACAGAGAAAGTTGAGCGTTTGCATAATTCCTTAGACCATGAGAGTATCGAGTTCCTTCGTACTTGCTTCGTGAACTTTGGGGTTTGTTAAACGTCATCTGTAAAAGGGTGGCTATTACGGCGGCTTACGGGTTCACGGAAAAGTATGACCAGGAACTTGGTAGCTCAAGATTGGGATTTGCTCCTCCGTCGATGGAGAGATATTCTTCGGGCCCTCTCGGTGTTACAGTATCCACCATCGTCTGGCCAGACACAGTGTGATTTGATCACAGGGATGCCGGAACGCGGGAACGAGAAAAGAGAACAATACCGGAAACGAGGTAACTGGCATAGTGGACAAGTTGTTGATTCACGGGGATGCCGATAAGTCTCACCTCGGGTGTTTGTAACATATCGCGAAGCAACAGGAATAGCACACGGCAACTGGAGGTTCACTTGAATATTTATTCGTGTGGGTATAGGGGTCAATATGGGTGTCCACGGCTCCGATGTTGATCATTGATCGGAAAGCGTTCTGGGTCATGTATATACTTCACCGAACCTATAGGGTCACACGCTTAAGGGTCATCTATCTGCTGAATACTAGACAGGGAGTCTGAGAGAAAGTCACCGAAAAGGTTTCGGAGAAAACGGAAAAGTTCTGGAGAGAGAACACCGGAATAGTTTCGGTAAAACCGAAAAGTTGTTTCGGAGTGAACCACTAAGCCGAAAAGGTTTCGGTAAGCACCTGGTACTTTTGGAGGGTGCCAGAATTGTTCTGGTAACTTCTGGAATTTTTCTGGAGAAAAGAATAAAATATTTTTTTCGGAAATATTTCGGAGCTGCCGGAAATGTTCGGGAGCTGCCGGAAATGCTTAGGTTGCTTTTCGCAGATGAAAATCACTAATCCGAAATTGTTTCGGAATGCGCCCAAAATCATTTTAGTGGGTATTGGAATTATTCTAAGACCCACAGAAATATTTTCGGATTTTTCGGACGCGAAAAAGTGGTGTCATGAATAGTAAAAAGTACTACTTGAGATATTTTTGGAAAGCCTTCTAGAAGGACTTGGGAGCCAAGAAAGCCCCCTTGGGTTTCCTATAAATAGAGGTGTGAGGGCAGCCCCATATCCTTAATCCAAGTTCTCACTTGAACTCTCAACAAGTGCCATTGCATGATCTGGCTTTCTTCTCTCCCTCCCACGAAATAGTTTCGTAGAGCCGAAAGGCTGTCTGGGTTCCGGTAGGAACTAGTTCTGGACGGCGAAGCCCTGCCGGATAGATGACACCGTATGTGTGCAACCCCGTAGAGAGGTCGTAGTTTCGATCTTTTGCCCGAGGGGCTGTTCGAGGGTCCTCCCGAAGGGCTGTCCAAATTATCGTTCGAGTTTCAAGAGTCCTCCCGAAGGGCTGTCCGAGTTACCGATCGAGTTTCGAGGGGCCTCCCGAAGGGCTGTCCGTGACATCGTCCGAGGGACTGTCCGACCGCCTCTCGGAGCGCTGTCCGAGGAGCAGACGAGGGAGGACATCCTCGCGGTTGGGAGGTTGTAAATCCTAGCCGCGGGGGTCTGCACCAACGATCTACATCGACTCTACTTCCGCTGCGCTACGAGTCGGTAACGATCAGATCAAAACCTTGTATGCAGTCTCCATAGTGGTCCTGGGCTGTTCGTAGTGCGGAAATTTTTTGTTTTCTGCCGCGTTCCCCAACAGTGGCATCAGAGCCGTGCTATGCGTAGATGCATGTTGCGATCTAGAATACATAGAGATGTATGGGTATTGCATAATATAATTTTAGAGTAGATCAGATCTATTGCTGAAAATTATTTATGCGGGTGGCAGATGAAATCTGTTACCCGATGTTCTTGTTGCTTCCCTGGAATTTGTGTATTTCTGATCTCAATAACAGTATGGTGGAGTTTCAAAGTTCTGGCAATCTGCGATCCTGATTGATCAAAGAAGTGCTAACAGTTCGTTGAATTCCACCATAGTTAGAGAAAGAAGAAATTCTGCAGACTAAAGGGCAATGCAGATATGATCTGCACGGGGATCACGCGTATGACGAAGTTCAGTATGGGGCTCGAGATTTTATTATCTCGTGTTTCATACACCCCGCAAAGTTAATCTAGCGACTTGAATAATCATGCTTGATGATAAACGTTGGTAGCTGCGGTTTAAGTCAAAACCTTAGAAGCCACGTAAAATAAAATTTTGCATAAACCGATTAGAGGCATCTAACTTGGTTTTGCAGGATGTGCATGTGATGTGGTATAGCAAAGCTCATATTAATTTGATTATGTATGAGATGACTATATAATGTAAATTTATTAACATGACCTGCGTGTCATGATTTGGCATGATGGCTGGAGCCATATGATTGTCACTTTAATGACCTGCGAGTCAACCTTATGTAATGCACTTATTTTATTAGCTATAGAGATAGCAATATTATTTGGTGCATCGACAAGGTGGTGGCAAACTTCGCGAAGGTGAACTCCGACGCAAATGCCAAAGACGAAGAAATACTTGACTTCTCCGTCAGAAGGGGCTATACCATATCATGCAATTATAAATTACCTGAGATGTTTATCCCTTAAGTTGCACCCTTCTTGATTGCGCGGTAGTCGCTTTTTATTAGGGTGATCTCTCACTTAAAATATCAAGTAGTTAGTGTTCTCCCAAATGTAGCACCGTCACAGCATCTATCCTTTCGGGGTGCGCCATGGATGCATGGGTACGAACGATTGGAGAAATGTAAGGCGGGTGAGGTCAGACCTCGCAGCAAGATCACTTGGTTGTCTTGACGTTCATGGCAGGATCGTCCTGAGCTCGGAACACATGCATCGAAAGATGAACAAGAGTGACATAGAGATGTGATCGGCAAGTTGGCCTACCAAATCAAAATCCTCGTCATGAGATGATGATTCTATGGCATTGTATTGATATTTGGATCTTGAATCACTCATAATCAATTTTGAGAGATATTGATTTGAGTGGGAGCGCATTTTAGAATTAACTTGTTTAATTCTGAGTGCAATTAATTATGAACACTGTCTAAGTATAATTTGCTAATAGTTGTAGAATAATGGCTCGCGTTTCCACCTTCCCTATTAAAATTGAATAAGCTGTTAAATATCTGGTTAAAACTTTACGGTTGGTAACGTAATGCGAGGATTGTCCTCAAGAGTGCCGAGAAGGATTTTGTCCTATCGCATGCTTTCGGTGTCCTCCCGCTAATGCTATGGATGATGTGACTCTCGTCCTTCGATCCAAAAGCTAGAATTCCATTGTGGTCAAGTGCAATACGTTTGCTTCCATAAGACCCGAACTTAATAAGTTTGGGATAGTTATGTAATATTCATGGAACTGAAAATTGTTTTCAGATACAGACAAAGGCTAAAAGATATGAGATATCCAAAGCAATATTTGTTTGCAAAGTATTAGTAAAGTGTTTACTGGGCATTTGACTGATAAGAGAGGGATCCAGAAGAACGCCTGTCATATGATCAAGGTGAATAAAACAAACAACTTAAAGAGAAATGAAATGTCCAAAGGGTGTTAGTATGACTCACACGCCTAGGAAGTCCGGGGCTAACGCCACTCTTAAAGTTCGGTGCTTCTTCTGAGAGTAGGAGAAATATATTGAAAGTTAAACTGTTAAAAGTATAAGGGCAAAAAGAAAGACGACTGGAATGTCCAGCTCATGTATAAAAGTCATGAAAGTTATTGATGTATGGAAGGCTGGTCAAAAATAAATAGTTCTTGGGAATTGTGATTAAACAATTAGTCCATAATTCTTGGGTATTATGATTAAAAGTTGATCACAGGAATACCCGCTCGATTGCATTCTGTTGCAACTCGATGCAAGAACCACTACGGCCTAAAAGACTTGCCAGTAATGAGGTTTAGGTACGCGCTGGGAACATAGTAAAAGTTACTATACCTTCCATCGGTGTATCACCATCTGTATTTATTTTCATAATTCGTTTTAGAGTTTTATACACTCTAGCCCATTGCATAAAGTATGTTGCAAGAAGGTTGTTCATAAAAGAACAATTGTTGTTCAGTATTATGAATAACATAAAGGGCCATGCTTCCATCGGGGATGGGATGTATGTTACGAATATTGATGGTAATATGATACATCCATAACAATGACGCTAAATGTCGAAAGACTAAAAGAATACCACATATGTGTGGCACTGCATTTGGTCACATTGGAGAAACCCGCATGGAGAAATTCCATAATGATGGATTTTGAAGTCATTTGATTATGAATCATCTCACACTTGCAACTTTCGTCCGAAAAGTTAAGTGACTGAAATACCGTTCACAGGCCATGAGGAACGAACAACAAACTTATTGGTGATCATACATTTGATGTGTGTAGTCCGATAAATGTTGTTAGTAGTGGATTTATCTATCTTCAGAAAAGACTCAAGTAGATATATGGATATTTACTTGATGAGACGTAAGTCTGGATCTTTTGAAATCATTCGAAAGGTTTTCAAAAATGAAGTGAAAGTTATTGTGACAAGAAAATTATGTTTCTACAATTCGATTGCAGAAAGGAATTTTTGAGTTACAAGTTTAGCCAATGTCTGATGAGTTGTGAAAAGAGTTTTCATAACTTGCACCTCCCGGAACACCACTACAAGTGGAATGTCCTTGAAGATGTAATCAAACCATTTATGACATGGTAAGATCAAAGATGACATAAATCAATTTGCCAATATCCCTTTTAATGTAATGCTTTAGAGACTGCGGCTTTTACACTGAAAGGAGCGCCATCAGGCCTGTTGAAATGACGCCATGGTATGGTACGCCCAACCATGTTTTATCTTTTCTTAACATTTGGAATATGGGGCTTGTGTAAACTGTTTACAAACCTATTCCAAATCAGACAAGTGCTACTTTGTAGGTTATCCCAAATTATTGGGAATTCCTCCACCACTATACCGAGGCAAAAGGTTTTGCCACAAAGAACGGTATGCTTTTAAAGAGAATGGTTCTTGCAAAAAGGTGAGTCGGAGGACAGTGCAACTCGACGAGATAACAGTATCTTCGTCATCAGATCAAAGGAAAGGAACCTTGGAAGTGATTCCAGAGTTTCCTACTACGACTGATACGGAAGCCTCTACATGAGATGTATGGACTTCGGTCAAACTTGCAACTGAGCCACGTAGGCAAAACTCGTGCAAACCTCTCAGGTGCGCAAACGAGATATTGTTGTTAGACAACAACATACCTACGATAATCAAGGAAGCGATGATGGGCCCTGACTCCGGAATTGGCTAAATGCCAATACAAATCCGAGATAGTTTCCATATACGTAATTCAAGATTGTATCTTGATGGACCATTCGGAAGACTTAGAGTCTAACGAATATTAATGGAACTATAAACTGATACGGATAAAAATGTTTTATCCATAAAGCTCGACTTGTTGCTTATAACAATTTCAAGGAATTAACTACGGCGAGATTGTCTCTCCGTAGCGATGCTTAAAGTCGGTTCGGGTTAAACTAGCAATTAATACGTATTTCATTCATGAGATATGAAACATGGATGACAAAAGGATTTCCATGAGATGGAAATACTGCCTTGGAGATACAGTCCAAGGTATTTTGTCAGTCCAGAGGATGCTAGTAAGTATGCAAACTTCAGAGTTCCTGCGATGGACAAAAGAGAGCATAATGGAGTTGGAATCTTCGTTTTTGATGAAATAATCAAAAGAGTTTGATTTCATCGATGGATAACGAAGATGCTTGTGGCTACAAGAAAGTAAGTGGGAGCATAATAATATTTCTAAAAACCTTGTGTGCCTAACACATTGTTAATTGGAAATAATATAAATTTCTTGACACAAATTAAGACTTCATTGAAAATAGTTTTTCGACGAAGTGCTTGGGCTAAGTAGTCTTGATATTAGGCATAATTATCTACGAGATATAATTACCTAATAGGGCTAAGCCAAAATACATATTGACAAGATGCTAAAACAGTTTAGCGTTAAAAACGCCAAGGAGTGATTCTTGCCGAAGTCACATGGAAAGAGTTTTTGCAAGACTCGGTGTCCTAAAACACTGATGAGAAAAATACATGATGGATATTCCATACACCTTTGTGTTTGGATTAATCATGTATTCCATGGTATATTAAACAACCAGATATGTCCAGTACTCCCAAGTTGTTGCGAGTACAGATACCAAAGTGATCAAAGTACTGATCATGGGACAAAAGTGAAAAATGTCATTGAGTACTAAAGTAGCACTGATGACATGTTTTCTCGCAAGAAGAGATTATGAAGTGCTTGTTGTAAGTAATTACATCAATATAGTCTTCATCAATGCTCCATGCGATTTTCGATCTAAGTTAAGGGTTTTTGTGTGATACACGATATGGTGGCACAGTAAGTTGGAATTGTTCCAATGAGGTTATTGTGGCAAATTCTATAACAAAGGCTGAGTATGATGACGCTTTAGAAGCGACAAAGAAGATGTTGAATCATATAGTTCATTCATGAACTTAGTATGGTTCCAAGATGGCTTTGGTCAATGGAACACTATTGAAGATAGTTGCTCCATAGCTCAGTCTGAGGAATCAAGGTTCGACCAGTGATTCACATATATACAAAGCCGAGTCCACACAAAATATGATTTTTGTGAAAGCGTGAAAACGCGAGGATATGCAAAGATACACACGGAGCTGAAGTTGTCAGATCCGTTTATCAGGCTATACCACAAGCGGAGCATATTTTACACCAGTATGCCATAGGTGTAAAGTGCATTAGCATTGACTAGATTATTGACTCTAGTGCAAGTGGGAGTCTGTAGGAGATATGCCCTAGAGGCAATAATAAATGTTATTATTTATCTCCATGTTTGTAATTATGTTTATATTCCATGCTATAACTGCAATGGTTCTCGAGTCTGCAATAACCACGAGGCTCGGAGGAAGACTCATATGCACGTGTGGAATAATAAACGGATAAAATATATATTCCTAGTCTCGCCTCTAAGACTAGCTCAAGTGTTGCATGATGGTTCTGTTTTCCTGATCATGGGCATTACTATGCCGGCAACTTTGAGGGCACAATGTTAGAAGAACATTTGTGTTGAATCGACCCAGATTGATGTTATGCTATGAGATACATTCGTCACCAGTTAATGGATTATAACACAGAGAAAGTTGAGCGTTTGCATAATTCCTTAGACCATGAGAGTATCGAGTTCCTTCGTACTTGCTTCGTGAACTTTGGGGTTTGTTAAACGTCATCTGTAAAAGGGTGGCTATTACGGCGGCTTACGGGTTCACGGAAAAGTATGACCAGGAACTTGGTAGCTCAAGATTGGGATTTGCTCCTCCGTCGATGGAGAGATATTCTTCGGGCCCTCTCGGTGTTACAGTATCCACCATCGTCTGGCCAGACACAGTGTGATTTGATCACAGGGATGCCGGAACGCGGGAACGAGAAAAGAGAACAATACCGGAAACGAGGTAACTGGCATAGTGGACAAGTTGTTGATTCACGGGGATGCCGATAAGTCTCACCTCGGGTGTTTGTAACATATCGCGAAGCAACAGGAATAGCACACGGCAACTGGAGGTTCACTTGAATATTTATTCGTGTGGGTATAGGGGTCAATATGGGTGTCCACGGCTCCGATGTTGATCATTGATCGGAAAGCGTTCTGGGTCATGTATATACTTCACCGAACCTATAGGGTCACACGCTTAAGGGTCATCTATCTGCTGAATACTAGACAGGGAGTCTGAGAGAAAGTCACCGAAAAGGTTTCGGAGAAAACGGAAAAGTTCTGGAGAGAGAACACCGGAATAGTTTCGGTAAAACCGAAAAGTTGTTTCGGAGTGAACCACTAAGCCGAAAAGGTTTCGGTAAGCACCTGGTACTTTTGGAGGGTGCCAGAATTGTTCTGGTAACTTCTGGAATTTTTCTGGAGAAAAGAATAAAATATTTTTTTCGGAAATATTTCGGAGCTGCCGGAAATGTTCGGGAGCTGCCGGAAATGCTTAGGTTGCTTTTCGCAGATGAAAATCACTAATCCGAAATTGTTTCGGAATGCGCCCAAAATCATTTTAGTGGGTATTGGAATTATTCTAAGACCCACAGAAATATTTTCGGATTTTTCGGACGCGAAAAAGTGGTGTCATGAATAGTAAAAAGTACTACTTGAGATATTTTTGGAAAGCCTTCTAGAAGGACTTGGGAGCCAAGAAAGCCCCCTTGGGTTTCCTATAAATAGAGGTGTGAGGGCAGCCCCATATCCTTAATCCAAGTTCTCACTTGAACTCTCAACAAGTGCCATTGCATGATCTGGCTTTCTTCTCTCCCTCCCACGAAATAGTTTCGTAGAGCCGAAAGGCTGTCTGGGTTCCGGTAGGAACTAGTTCTGGACGGCGAAGCCCTGCCGGATAGATGACACCGTATGTGTGCAACCCCGTAGAGAGGTCGTAGTTTCGATCTTTTGCCCGAGGGGCTGTTCGAGGGTCCTCCCGAAGGGCTGTCCAAATTATCGTTCGAGTTTCAAGAGTCCTCCCGAAGGGCTGTCCGAGTTACCGATCGAGTTTCGAGGGGCCTCCCGAAGGGCTGTCCGTGACATCGTCCGAGGGACTGTCCGACCGCCTCTCGGAGCGCTGTCCGAGGAGCAGACGAGGGAGGACATCCTCGCGGTTGGGAGGTTGTAAATCCTAGCCGCGGGGGTCTGCACCAACGATCTACATCGACTCTACTTCCGCTGCGCTACGAGTCGGTAACGATCAGATCAAAACCTTGTATGCAGTCTCCATAGTGGTCCTGGGCTGTTCGTAGTGCGGAAATTTTTTGTTTTCTGCCGCGTTCCCCAACATGATATTCTCAGAGCTTCTCCAAAACTAAGCGCAGATGTTCTTCATGCTCCTCTTCATTCTTGGAGTAGATCAAGATATCATCTATGAATACCACAACAAACTTGTACAAAAACTCCATGAATATCTTGTTCATCATACTCATGAAGTATACAGGGGCATTGGTCAAACCAAAAGACATGACTGTATACTCATAAAGTCCATATCTAGTGGTGAAAGCGGACTTGGGTATATCTTGTTCTCGAATCTTCAACTGGTGGTATCCAGATCGAAGATCGATCTTGGAGAAAACACTAGCTCCTTCCAGTTGATCAAACAAATCATTGATCATTGGTAGTGGATACTTGTTCTTGATAGTCACCTCATTCAATGAGCGATAATCCACAACCATTCTTAGGGTTCCATCTTTCTTCGCCACTAAGAGCACTAGGGCTCCCCAAGGTGATGAACTCGGACGTATATACCCTTTCTCCAACAACTCCTCAATCTGTTTCTTAATTTCTTCCAGGTCGTTTGCAGGCATTCTATACAGTCTCTTGGATATTGGTCCGGTTCCTGGCAACAACTCAATCAAGAACTCAATGTCTCGATCCGGTGGCATTCCGGGCAATTCCTCCGGGAATACATCAGGGTACTCCTTGACTATCGGCACTTCCTCCAGGCTAACCCCATTAAGTGAGTATACCTGGACTTTTCTAGGCTTATGCTTGGACACATACTTGATTCTCTTTCCCTCTGGAGTGGTGAGAGAAATAGATCTTCTAACACAGTCAATGTTGCCTTCATACTTCGACATCCAATCCATGCCTAGAATGACATCTAATCCTTGTGACTTCAGGATGATCAGGTTTGTGGGAAAATCAGGCTTGCCAATGGCGAGGTTCAACTGTGGACAACCTATGTCTGCCACCATCTCGGCTCCCGGGGAACTCACCATAATGGGCATACTAAGGGTCTTGGTAGGAAATCCATACTTATCCACAACTACCCTTGATATGAATGAATGCGATGCACTAGTATCAAAAAGAACTAATACCGGATGAGAGTTTAGGAAAAACTTACCAAACACTACATCTGGTTGTTCATAGACTTCCTCCACATTGACATGATTCACTTGTCCCTTGGCGAAAGTATTTGTCTTCTTATTTCCAGAATTTCCATTGCCATTTCCATTCTTGTTCTCAGGACAATCTGTCGAGTAGTGTCCTTTATTGTTGCACTTGAAGCAGGTGATCTGACTCAAGTCCTTCCTCACTGGTGCAGCATTGTTGGGACGGTGTTGATTCCCATTTCCTCCATTTCCATTTCCTCCATTTCCATTCCTAGGGCCACCATGATTGTTTCCATGGTTCCCATGCTGAGAATGGCCTCCATGGTTATGATGGTTGTGTCCTCCAAACTTGTTGTGGCCTGATCCACCATATCCCGAGAATGGTGCGGGACGGGGCTTCTGCTGAGCTCCAGAGTAAAACTTTCCCTGACCGTACTTCCTCTTGCTGTAACATCCCAAAATTTTCTAAATTTTGGAATGTTGATAAATTAATTATAATAATGATTGCTTGCTTGATATGATTGATTTTCACTATGATCTGAAACTATTGGAGTTTTAATGAATATTAAAATGAGAGGGCATAAAAGGACTTTCCCTAATATTCGTTGAATGGTGTTTTGGAATTTTATATTTAAAACAAATCCAACAAATTAAAATGAGAGAAGGTAATATGACTCCTTCAGGGTAATAAAAATGATTGGAAAAGGTTTTAAATAATTATTTGAATTTTTCTAAATATTGCAGACATTTTTCAACTTAAGGCAATTTATTGGAGAGGATATAATATGACTTATCCCCATTTTAAATAGAGTGAAAAGTGTTTAAAATATCTTTGGGTGTTTATAAACTTTTCTATAGGAATTATAAGACACTCAAAATTATTTTTGGGTTTTTACAATTTTTATACAGAGTTTAGGGCATAAGAAGTATTTATGAAAATTGCATAATAGCTGAAATAATAATTTCGGCAAAAACAATTATTTTTATTATTTCATTTTATTTCTGTGACATTTTTAAAATTCATAATGTTTTGTTTAAAAATGTTTTGCGTAGTTGGTTGACCAATCAAAATGTTTTAAAAAAACGAATTTTCGTTTTGGGCCTTCGAGCGGCCTAGGCGGTTATTTTACACAGCAGGCGTTCTAAGTCCGATTCGGACTAGAGAATTTTTTTTGGGGCCATATATATTTTCCATTTTTTTTTGTTTTTTAAACCCTAATTATCTGCCCCGCAGGACCCGTCGCCGCCGCCACCTCGGGAGTTCGCAGGCCGCCGCCGGAACCGTCGTCGCCCGCCACCATCTGCTCGGCCGCTCGCCAGAGACGAGCTCCACAGCGCCGCCCCGTCACGGCCGTGCCTGGCCACCTCAACGTCGCATCGCCCGCCCGTCTTCCTCGCCGCTCCCGCGCTGAGCCGCCCCGCGGACAGACCTCGCCGACAACCCGACCCGGCGCCGCGCTGCCCGCCGGCCGCGTTGACGCCGCCGCCCGAGACGCCGCTTCCGTGCCACCACAGAGCCGGCTCCGCCCCGAAGAAAGCCTTCGGCCACCGCGCCCCTTCGTCTCCCCACCGGCGGCCGTCGCCGTTCGCCGGAGCCGCCGCGTCTGCGGTGAGCGCCTTCCCGGCTGTTGGATCTTGATCCAATGGCTCAGACCAACCCAGATCTTGGTTTTCTCGGTTTTCAGATATTGCTCGGTTTTCCTCGGTTTAGCCGGTTAACCCGCGGACCGGTTTCCTCTATTCATCGAACGTGCGCTAGTGAAGGCCCAAAGTGAACACTGTTCGTCCTTTAGCCAGAGACAGAATTAGATTTTTTTCTTTTCTTTTTATAGTTTTACCCCTGGTTTTGTTTTAGCCGTAACTTTTAAACCGTAGATCGGATTTAGGTTATTCTTTTTCCTACGCGCTCGTAGTGATCTGTAGTTTATCATAGAGTTGACTTCCCCCACATTTGCACATTTTTGAATTTGAATTTATTTAAATTCAAATTCAAACTTCTGTAGGCCGTATCTTTTATACCGTTGATCCAATTCAATTGATTCTTTTTGCATAGGATCACTCATGTCATGTACTTTCTGTCCACATCACTTATCCACCATATTCACATATTCAAATACTTTTTAATCTATTTGAATTCAAATTTAATTCAAACTTAAACCTGCTATAACTCGTGTTGTAGTATTCCTTTTCACGTGATTCTTTTTGCACATCGGATCATTTGAAACATCCTATCGGCTATATCCACACACCATTCATGTTTCCATGGTAGGTATCTTTAGATCTTACTATCTTTAGTCATAACCTTTTGTAGTGAAAATTCTTTATCTGTTAACTCTCTCGAGTTCACGTTTCACCTATCACCTTCGAGAACCTCCCCACATATACTTTTCGAGCCTAGTTGTTTTTGTTGCTAAACCTTATTGTGTTTGATTTGTTGATCTTCGAATCTTTCTTTTGGCATGATTGCTTATTTGATATCTTTCGTTTACGATAGATTGCTCGGGGTGTGACGAGTAGATTTATCTGGATCATGAGAGAGAAGAACTTCATCGAATGTATAAGGCAAGTTTCACTTTTGGTTAAGCTTCACTTTTGATTATGCACATACTATGTTTCTATGCATGTGAAGGTCGTTATGGTTATGCTGAAACCTGGTAGGATAGCCACATGTTTTGATTGATCATTATATCCAACGTTGTTATGCTTTAATATTTCTTGTGCTATGTGATTATATGCTTACTGTTCCAATGATAATCATGGGGGAAATTATTGTTTTATTCAAGTGTTGTGACAACATTATTACTAGTAGAATAGTAACTTGGGATTGAGGTACTTTAGGGTGGTATTACATCCTGAGGGCTCTGTGATATTCACTTACAATTGTTTGTGTGGCATTGCACCCTAAGGGCTCTGCAATGTTCACTTTGTGTCCAGGTAGTGGTACTGTATCCTGAGGGCGCTATAGTGTTCACGATAGGGTGATGTTGCATCCTGAGGGCTCTGTAACAGTCACGAATGTGTTTGTAGTGGCATCGTATCCTGAGGGCTCGATGATGTCCACGAATAGGAGGTACGTGTGCAATTGTATCCTGATGGTTCTACAATACTCACGAAACCATGATCCCGAGGGCTCTCATGGCTGCCATTAGAAATCCTATGATCCTGAGGGCTCTCATAGGCGGTTTAGTTAGATATTGTCCTTTGTACGTTGCTATTAATTTGAGATGATAAAAATGTTGAGTAGTGATGTGCGAGGTAATGATAGTGATTTCTCGCCCTTCGTTGGTAAACCCCAAGTAGAAGGCGTGATGTAGCACAGCAGCAAATTTCCCACAGTAAAGATACAAAGGTTTGTCTCCAGTAGGACTCCAAAGATGATAAGTAGGTGTCAGCGGCGCAACTGACGCGGACCTGCACACAGACAAAAATAACTTTGTTCCCAACGAAGTTCAGAGAGGTTGTCAATCTCTCCGGTCTTGTTGTTCACAAAGGATCAAACGCAAGGGATAATGATAGCAACTGAAAGTAAAAGCAGAAAAGTAAATGAGCGTGTAAACAATAATCACTAAAGGAAACAGGAGTTTTGCCGTCAGCCAAAGCTGACGACAAACATATGAAAAGCTGACGGCAAAGGCTTTGTCGTCAGCTCCACGACGGCAAACCTGTTGTCAGCTCATCAGTCGGCAGTGAGCTGCTTTGCCGTCAGCTCAAGATCGACCGACGGCAAAGCCTTTGCCGTCAGCCTTTTTGTATTGGCTGACGGCAAAGCCGCTCGTACGGCCAGCTCTGAATTAACCCCATGGGCTGAGTTAACGGCGTGCATTGCCGTCAGCTAGCCGTCTGGCTGACGGCAAAGCCCTTGCCTGGGCCCACATGTCAGCAGTTTGCCGTCGGCTTACGGTGGGCTGACGGCAGCCAGCCTACTCTTTGCCGTCAGCCGGTTGAAGGCCGACGGC
This sequence comes from Bromus sterilis, assembly GCA_950022295.1. Classification (NCBI taxonomy): domain Eukaryota; kingdom Viridiplantae; phylum Streptophyta; class Magnoliopsida; order Poales; family Poaceae; genus Bromus; species Bromus sterilis. The sequence goes on along the minus strand of OX465596.1, from coordinate 146,132,645 downwards.
AAAGCCGTGACCAAATGGTCACTGCCACAGCCCAGATTGCACAGGCTGCCGCCACGTGTCCGCTTTGCCGTCAGTCGGCAACGCCGTTGCCGTCAGCAAGCTGACGGCAAAGCTCTCTGTATCTATCTTTTTAATTTGTTTTTCTTTAATTCCCTGCATATAAACAATAATATATATATATATATGTACAGAATGCCATCCACAAGTCATATATACAATCAGAATGCTATCCACAAGTCACATATACAAAAGAAGCCATCCACAAGTCATATATACAAAAAGAAGCCATCCACAAGTCATATAAACAAAAAGAAGCCATCTCCATGTTTAAAAAAGCAAGTCATCTCCATGTTTAAAACAGCAAGCCATCTCGAAGTTTAAAACAACAAGTCATGGTATGTAAAAAAGGAAAGTGCCCAACATGATATACATCTACAAGTCATCTCCATCCTAACATACTATATCTACAACAAAGAAGCATCCATCCATGCATAAAGGCAAATATGAAAAATGAAAACATAATCATATGTTACATACGGAAAAGAAGAAATCCAAAATGATGAAAAGATGAAAATAAAAAGGAAAAAGAAGAACAAGGAGAAGAAGAGTAAGGAGAATAAGAGGAAGAATAAGAATAAGATGAAAGGAAGAAGAGAAGATGGAGAAAAAGAAAGAATAGAAAACGTAAGAATAAGAAGAACTTTTCTTCTTTTACTTTCTTTTTCACCTCTTTCTTCTTCACTTCTTTCTTTTCCTCCTATCCTTCTTCTTATTCTACAATACTTGTTCTTCTTAGACCTCAAGAGCTAAATATATCTCATTTTAGATCTAACTAAGTCATTAATTCATTTTTGAGCTTTATATGCGAAGTATAAGTCATTTTTGGGTTTATAAGCCACTTAAGCTAGTAAATTCATTATTGAGCTTTTATAAGACAAGTATAAGTCATTGTTGAACTTAATAAGCTTATAAAATCTAATTTGAGCTTTAAAAGCTTATAAAGCCAAGTTTGAGCTTTATAAACTTATAAAGTCACTATTGAGCTTTTAGAAGCCAAGTATAACTCAATTTTCATTGAACTACGCTATTAACATCATTTTTTAGCTTTATGAGCTTATGAAGTCATTGAGGAGCTATTATAAGCCAAGTATAATTCATTTTTTAGGTTTACAAGCTTATAAAGCCAAGTATAAGTTTTGTAAGCTTATATAGTAATTTTTTAGCTTTTATATGCCAAGAATAAGTAAATATTTATGTAACTAAGCTATTACTACCATTATTGAGCTTTATGAGCATATAAAGTCATTGATGAGCTTTATGTAACTTACCGGAGGCCACCTCAAGGCTGAGAAGCGCCGCCACGTGGGTTGCTCGGGGATTCACTAGGAGATTCTTGTGGTTGTGAGATGCAGCTCCGGAATTATGCTGCAACAAAGGATGAGTTGCAATGTGGTAAGCATGATGACACTTGATGGTATAAGACCGGGATATATTGATCATTGAAAGAAACTTACCGTTTCGGGAGGAGAAACGATAGGCGTCGGCATCGGTGGAGGGGTAAGACCTTGCTTCTCCCACATACTCTGCGAGTTAGTTTTTGAGGACTCGAGCATATTAGCAAGTGAACCAAACATATGCATATGCATTCTTGGCGGATATATGCAAAAGTAGTAACTTACCGAGAAGAGGTCGTAGATGGCCTTCGTCTGGGCATTATTGCGTGCCCTCTCCTCCTCGAGTATCCTCTGGGTCCTCTCCTCCGCCAGCCGGTCCCTCTCCGCAAGCTGCTTCGACAACATTTCTTGTGTCGCTTGTCTCTCCCTCTGAATGGCGTCCTGCGAACACTCAACAATATAGCAATTATTGTCATCATCGCTACGTAGTCTAAAGAACGGAAAGAAAAATTGAGACAAAGTTATACCTGGATAGCAATGTCCACTGGCCGCGGGCGAGGTCGTACAGCAGGAGCGGAGCTCGTTTGCCTCGCCTTGATCTGAGGTAGAGTCTCCGGGCAATGTACGAAGCCATTGCACATGGAGGTGCTTCCATGATGCTTACCGCCACCAGAAATCATCAAGGCCTCCGGATCCATCTCCTCCTCGCTCGGGTCAAACTGAGGACCGCGTAGCTCTTTTGCCACCTCAGAATAGGCCATCATCTTGTGGTAGGCTGCAGTGCTGGTGTACGCCTCAACACCGTCGCCCTCGAAATATGCCATCACCGTTTTGTACTTTCCCTTATGGGCCATGGCAAATGAGAGAAATCCCTTAGGCACAGGCTGATTATGGTGCTTCGCCTACAATGAAAAGCAAAGAAAAGGCATGAAACAAATCAATTGATTAATGATGAAAGGACATGAAACTTAAAACAAAAAGGCACATACCCATTTTTTTGCGTACTCGTTGACGTTGAGATTGCCTTGGTGGTGTGCCACACCTACCATTTGTGCATGCCTAGCCTTGGCGCTTTTGTGGGTGGACAGCCAGGCATCACTGAGCCATTTGTCCACTATCGCCTCAAAGCAATCCATCTTATTTTCACACCATCTCGGGGGCGCCTATGAATTAATAATCTTATAAAGTCATTGAATATCTTTTTTAAGCCAAGTACAAGTCAAGTTTTATGTAACTAAGCTATTATTATCATTTTTTAGTTTTACAAGCTTATAGAGCCAAGTTTGACCTTTATAAACTTATAAAGCCAAGTTTGACACTTATAAGCTTATAAAGCCAAGTTTGAGCTTCATAAGCTTATAAAGAAAAGTTTGACACTTATAAGCTTATAAAGCCAAGTTTGAGCTTCATAAGATTATAAAGAAAAGCTGGAGCTAACTAGGCCTTACTTATAAGTGTAGGAATTTGAATTAGTTAGTAATTTACCTCCAAGTATTCTTCCTTCTTAAGGAAAACTTTTCTAGACTTCTTCTTGGCCTTCTTCACGCCCTTCTTGGCGTACCAATCTCGAACACACTGAACACGCATCTCGTGCCTAGTGTTCGTGAGTAGCCTCACTATCTCCTTCTCGAGATTCTTCTGGGCCGCCGGCTCCATCCCCTCCTCAACCCTATAGTAGCACTGAAAAATGCATCGAACATATGAAAAGGTGAGTGAAATGATTCCAACGCTAATAAATGATTGCAATGCTTAGAATACTTACCCAAAAAGTAGCCACCACCATGTCGGCTTTGGTACGGCATTCAACGTTGTTGTTGCGTTCATCTGGCGTGGCCGGGGCGGCTTTGTAGTGTGGCCAAGTGAGGCCGGGCTCAGAAACCCTACCCTCAACAGGCAACTGGACTAGCCCGGGGAACTGCTCCTTAAGCACGGCACCAAGGAGGCAGTTCGGATTCCGAGCAACTTCTGGGTAACTCCACGCCCTGCAAAATAAGAACACAAAGACATTAGTTCTTGTTGGACCATATGTACACGTATGATATATATATATACAAGGAACACAAAAAATTCATCAACTTACTGCTCCCCATCTGGCGCAATCAATGTCCTCTGCGCAGGATCCGGACGTGGTGGGAGCCGTTTCATACCACGCTGGTACACCGACTTCTGGGAAGAGGAGCTCCCCTCACCCCCATCATCCCCCTCACCCCCCTCAGCCCCGTCGTCATCGCTATCATCGTCCTCATCAGCATCATCATCATCCATGCGAGCACGCTCCTACCAAGGATCATCCCAACGAGGCTCCGTCGACTGCCTCGGTGCCTCCGGTGTCTCTGACTGCACCAGCGGTGTCCGCTGCTCCGGTGCCTTCGACTGCACCGGCGGTGGCCGCTGCTCTGGTGCCTCCAACTGCACCGGCGGTGGCTCCTGCACCGGTGAGACTGTCCTGTGAGTGGGTGACTCGGCTAGGGCGCCACCTGCTCCTCGACCACCTCCTCGACCACCGGGTTTAGCTCTTTTTGGGCCTTTTCCCCGACCTCTCCCACGAGTCTTCTCATCACGCGCCGGCGGCGAGCTGGCTGCGAAAATACCCGCCAGCAACTCTCTCCGTAGAGGTAGAGGTGGTCGAGACTCCACCGGTGGGTCCCTACGGTTCGCCATGTGTCAACACCTGTTATGGAGTAAAGATGAATTAGTAAAGTAAGGAAATAAATAATACAAATTCATATATACAAAAAACAAACATATGCATATAAAGATGAATTAGTACATTAAGGAAATAAATAATACAAATTCATATATACAAAAAACAAAAGAAAGTTGGGATGCATACAACTAATAGTCGGGATCATCTGTATCTTCTCCAGGATCAATAAAAACATCATCGTCACTATCACGCGTGTCATCATGAATGATCTCTTCTCCGGGATCGGGTTCAGCGTCAACCACATTTCGAAAGCCTTTTTGTAACCGGTCAAGCAATGATAGTTCATCCGCATCGGTAACCTCTTCGTGTTCCATTTCTTCATCTTCCTCCTCATCATCATCGGTAACCTCTTCGTGTTCCACTTCTTCCTCTTCCTCCGCATTGTCATTCTCTACTTCCATGTTTTGACCAAACGTAAACATCTTCCACGCTTCACCATTAGAGGGGTGGGTCAACATCAAATTCCCATATTCATCTGTAGCACGTATAATTCCATCTCTGTGCCATTTCATTTGTTTTGATGTTTCTTCAAGCATGTAAAGCCGTTGAAGTCTTGGTAAGATCGGTAGGTACCGAAGAATGTTTACGGGTACTTTGCTCTACGTCTTCTCACCAAGACCGTTGTCTACAACAATATACCTGGAGGACTTGCAGCGTGGACAATAATTATCATCCGCATACTCATGCCTAAATAAGACGCATCTTTTCTCACAAGCATGTATCCGCTCGATGGGCATCTTCAGTGCACCGAGTATTTTGTCTGAGTGGTATAGGTTTGCAGGCATAATATGACCGTCCGGTAGAAAGCGCCCGAATAAGGTCATCATCGCATCATAGCACTCTCTGGACAAGTTGAATTGTGCCTTAAGAGCCATTGTTTGTGCGATGGCATCTAGTTGACAAAGCTTGGTGTGCGCATGCAGTGGGAGTTTTGAAGACTCTAGCATGGCATAAAAGGCCTTGGCAGTTTCCTCCGGTTCTTTGTCCTCAAGACGAGCATCGTTGTATTCATTGACCATGTCTTCGATCCCTGTACCACAATCCTCAATGCGCTGACGCACTACCTCATGTCTGTCACGTTGGGCCGACTCGCCATGAAATGACCACAACGTATAATCAGGCATGAAACCACGTATTTGCAGGTGTTTACCCATTACATCCTTTGTCTGTTGTGAATAGTTCTTACATCTAGTGCAGGGGCACCATGTTCTTGGTTGGCCAGCACTAAATGCAACCTCTAGGAACTCCTCGGTCTTGGTCAACCATTCCTCAGTCATATTTTTTTGACTAGGGTGACCGGTGTACATCCACACACGATCATTCATTCTGGCTAGCTAGCTAGTACAAATTAACACCAGAAGGCATATAATTAATTACGGTGATACGACATATGCACACTAGCTAATAGGTAAAGATAGGTCCTAATCCCACCCGAGTATGTGCAGATTGGATTCATTTCCCCATGCTCTCCTCCCGATCCGACGCAAAATTTCGACAGCACCTCCCCGCTGTTCTCCTGATACACGTCTCAGCATAAACCGAGAGGATGTGTACCCGGAGAACAACAAGGTGGCGCTGACGAAATCATGCGTCCGATCCGGAGGAGAGCATGTATGGGGAAATGAATCCAATCTACACATACTCGGGCTGTCCATGGATAACATTGGACAATTCGAAAGAATCCAATTATAAATATGCAAATGAATGCATATTTATAAATGGAATCTTTCGAACGGGAGACGGATATGGGTTATGTGACTTGCATGAGTTGAGAAGGAAAGAACTAGCTATGCCTATCTTCTAGGTAGGGTGAAACTAGAGGAGGGAAAGGCACACAGATGTGATAAAATACAAGTGTGGCAATAAACCACACAAATGCCACCTAGCTTAGAACAACTTGGGTTCTTGAGATTAGGATATACTTTCTCAATTTGAAAAAAAGGACTTGATACATCGAGCATTGTATTTGGAGACAATAGGAAGGGAAAGGGGGTTTGTCAAGGTGGTTGTTACTAATGATATCTATGTATAGAATGTTATGCTAGTCCAATATCCATACTATAATCTTATTGGTTTGGGGGAAGGTTGAAGGAAAGCTACATTTTGTAATATTTTCAAAAGAAAAAAGGAAAGTTTGAAATAATTTAATCAATTGTTATTTACAGGTTTACATGTTGTAATATCATCTTCCCTACTTTTCTTTTCATTAATTTCACTAACAAATTGTTTTACTTACTAATAAATTATTTCTTTCTTTCCCTTTACTTTGATTCTAACATAATTAAACTTACTAACTAACTAAATAATAATAGAACAAAACTAACTAAAAGATTCTGCCAAACTAGTAGTAACAACCCTAGCTATAACAACTAACAATAACCAAAACAGATTCTATATATATATATCTAACCTTAACTAACCTAACAACTAGAACTAACTAAAATTACTAACAACTAATTTCTTACAAGAACAAAAAATAAACAGAAATCTACACTAACAGATGTAGATCTACACTAAGCTAACTAAAATTCCATGCCACTAAGAGATCTACACTAAGCTAACTAAAATCTAATTAAACAAATAAAAAAATGGGCAACCATGGGTGGCCGTGGGCTCACCGGAGAGCAGCAGCGGCAGCGGCCCGGACGAAGTTCGGCGGTGGCGGCCCGGACGTAGTGCGGCGAAAGGGGTGCAACCTCTCCGCTGGCAGTGGCGGCGACAGCCCGGACGAGGCGGCGGCGGCGGGCTGTACCTGCAGAGGAGTAGAGGATGAGCGGGAGAGAGAGAGAGAATGGGGAGCGCGGGAAGGGGCGGCCGGGGTGGCCGCGGCTCACCGGCGACGGCGGGAAGACGCGGCTGGCGCGGCGGGGGAGATCCGATGGTGGCGGCGGCTTGGAGGGGAGGGGTTGAGAGCGGGCTCGAGCAGGGTGAGAGAGAGAAGTGCAGGCTAGGTCTGCCCGGGCCGAGATAATGGCCCGCCGCTTGGCCGTCAGCCAGCTAACGGGCCCGCCGCTTGGCCGTCAGCCAGCTGACGGCAATGCGGCGGTCCGTTATCCCACACCCGCGTGGTGGGGTCTGGGAAAACATTGCCGTCAGTGGGGCTTTGCCGTCAGCTGTTCTGCGTGTTGCCGTCAGCTAACTGACGGCGTTGCATGGGCTGACGGCTAAAGTTTCTTTTGCCTACAGTTGTTTCTTTGCCGTCAGCATTTCTACTAGCTGACGGCAAACCATCGTTTGCCGTCAGCCCCGACGGAAAGCTGACGGCAAAGCACAAAGTTGACGGCAAAACTCCTGTTTCCTGTAGTGAATGAGGATATGGACCGGGATACGTGATGTTCACTAGTGATGTCTCTCTCCCAAAAGACGATAAAACTGCTATGCGAGGTGAACAAATTACAGAAGGGCAATTGACAGGATTATGAACGCACCGCAATGCTAACTATGCTACAAAATAAAGGAAGAGGTTCAAAAGCATGGGCAGTACGCCAAAATAAGTAGACCGAAAGCCAACTGCATCTATTACTAATCATCCACCTTGAGATATCTATCCAGAACATCTCGCTGGTATTAAGTTGTGAGCCCCACCAAAAGTGTAAACCCAAAGCAACAGACAACTGCATTAAAAAGCACTTTGCGTAAAGTAAACAATCCTTGCAACCACGGTTACAACCACCGTTGTTTTCCCCCTTGTGGCAACATCACATCCCCTAGATTCCTGTTTGTGTTACTCAAGCAATAAACATCAAGGGATAACATGCAAGAATTACTTAGGAACAAAAATATAAGAGATAAGAACCAAATATATTACTCAATCACAATCTGAACATAATCTCATAATCCATCAGATCCCATCAAACTCAGCATAGCAACAGCAGAAAGATTACAAAAGTGCCTCGATCATGTAGGGCAACTCACGAGGTCTAAACCATGAAGAACAAAGAGGGGAGGAGAACATCACATAACTACTGATCACGGACCCATGGTCCATGGAAAACTACTCACAAGACATCCGGGAAGCATGCATGGTGGAGAGGAGACTCCCGGAGGTCCACCCTCCCTCCGGCAGGGTGCTGGGAAGAGGTCTTCTGGTGCTCCCGATCTTGGAAGTGCGGCGGCGGCGGAACAGAGGCGAGATCGCGAAAAAGGGTTCTGTAGTCGAGGGTTTCACGTCACGGGGAATATATAGGAGAAGGGGGGCAGCCAGAGGTGGACCAGGGGCCCCAGGCGCCCCCCTGGCGCGGCCCAGGGGGTGGCCGCGCCGGGTGGCCGCCTGGGCCACCCCTGGCTCCCCTCTGGCCCCACTCGGGCTCTTCGCGAAGCTTCCTGTATGCTAATTTTTCCTATATTTTTCCCGGAATTTTTCTGGCACTTTTTATATGCGGGAAAACTGAAATAGAAAAACAGCAGAAAACAGGAACTGGCACTGTGGTGCACTGGGTTAATAGGTTAGTCCAAATATGATCAAAAGTGTATGAAAGTGTATCTAGATCATAGCAATATCACACAAAACATGCATGGAGCAAGCAGAAATAATAGATACGTTTTGAACGTATCAACGTCCCCAAGCTTAATTCCTGCTCGTCCTCGAGTAGGTAAATGATAACGGCATAATTTCTGTTGTGACATGCTAGCAAACATATAAGAACTTCAAAAAGTAAAGCAATCAAGGTTAGAGATTCAATTCAAGTCATAACATGCAAGGGTCTATATTAGCATTGAAACAAGTAACAAAAGAACATTAGGTGCAAGAGCTCTCGCTGTCCGTGACTTGAATGTCTCCAAATGGTGTTTGCGTGCAAGAAGGGGGATAGGGAATACGAGAAAAAACATTTATTTGTTGAGAACTCAATCTACTAAAGTTTCACACTTGGTCTTTTTCTGGAATCTTATCTTGACTCGTCCCCAGACAACTAGCCAGGTAAAAGTCAATTTGATCCACTCCTTTTTCAATATTTTGAGCACTCATGTAATGGATGAGCGTAAGCACGAGAGCTGACACTTTGGATGGCAAAGAGAGAAATAGTGTGGAGGAGGAAGACAAAAAGGGTGAGAAAGGCTCACATCAATGAGGACAATCATAGGCGAGAGATGCCAAATGATAGATTTGATGTGAGGAGTAGGGATTGCCATGCAACGGATGCACATACGATCTAGGAAGCTCTCGAATGGAACTAGTGGGGTGCATCTAACTTGCTCGCTCGTGAAGACCTAGAGTTCGTTTGAGGAGGCTCATCCTTGGAATATGCAAGCCAAGTTCTATAGTGTGAAGGTCCCCACATAGCTATATGCATAATGATCATCTCTATGGAGTACAAGGATATAAAGGGAGTACTAGTGTGGATCTCTCAAAAGGATAGTAGTGTTGCCCCTTTCTCTCTTTTTATTTCTTTTCTCTTTTTTCTATTTTTTTGTATTTTTTGTGTGGCCTCAATGTCTCTTTCTATTCAACTCTCATTTGTCCTCTTTGGGAACTTTTATTGTGTCCACTTTGGGATCTTTTCCTCACTTAAAGGCAACACTCTATTTTACAAGAAGGTAAAGGAGATATTTCACACTTTACAAGGTACTCAAAATCATAAATAAGATGTAACTATCATGATGTATGCAATGTATGTCGCTGTCAGTGTAGCAGGAACATGTATGACATGAAGATCAAGTCATGAGGAGGTGGATGTTGCATGGCAATATATCTCAGAAAGGCTATGGAAATGCCTTGATAGGTAGGTATGGTGGCTGTTTTGAGGAAAGATATAAGGAGGTTTATGATGACAGTGCGTATCATGCCAAGGGTTTGGATGTACCGGCGAAGGTGGACACCAACTCTCGGAGTGAGAAGAAGGCAATGCATGGCACGGGAGAGGCTAGCAAAATATGGGAAGGTGGAAGTGTCAACTTTCAATACTTACATTAGTCCGAAGAACTCATGCACTTATTATCGGTAACTCTCAATCTAATAAGGAGGTTCACAAAGATACAAGTACCCCGAGGAGGAGTATATGGGGGTTTGGTTATCCTTGCGCATCCTCGACTCATGGTACGTGAGTGTACTCTAATATTCGATCTCTCCAAAGATTAGTGATCCATCTAGTAGCTAGAGTTCTCAACTAGTTTTGTAGGTTTTCAAAATACACACGGATTGACCAAAATACGACACCTATCACTAATAGGCTAGAGCTCTTGACACCAAAAGTTCAAACATTACTGACATCAAAACTTCAAAACTATTGCAAGTTACTACTAGAATTAAATAGCAACCTCAATTACCTACTTCCAAGACAAAACACAACTCATTGCAACAACCAACTCTCTTTAACAAGATAAACATGAAAACTAAAAAGAGTTCCAGCAACAGACTAAACAAAAGCCAAGGCTCTTGCTAAAGACAAACTAAGACTAAAACTAAAAATGGCAGCAGCTATGAAAAGATAAAGAACACACAACAACAAAAAGATAAGCAGGAAAAAAATCCTATGATGTGTTCTAGATTTTGAAAGTGGAGCGTGTTTATCTCCCACAAAAAGTAAGACGGGGTCTAACTTGTTATGAAAAGGAAGCAAAACTAAAGAAAACTAAAAATAAAACCTAAGAGCGAGACGCTCCAAGCATAGCACATAGCGCATGAAGTGATAAAAATATAGTGAGACGAAGGACGAACTGATGATTGTTGATGGAGAAGGGGATGCATGGGGGCATCCCCAAGCTTAGATGCTTGAGTCTCCTTGAATATTTACTGGGGATGCATGGGGGCATCCCCAAGCTTGAGCGCTTGACACTACTGGATCTTCTTTCATCATCTTCCATCACACACTTGAAAACTCCCTTCATACATAACTCATCATAAGCTGATTAGAGAGGGTAGTAACCTTAATAAAATAATTTTTCCCCACTGGATATAAAGATATTCTTGAAGAGCTACTGTTTCTCAAGAGTTCCAAAAAGTTTTTCCAAAGAAAAAGCAAGCTTAAGGTTTGCAAACGTTAGGAGAGACAAAACGTGGCAGAATCTGTGAAAAACAGAACAGCAGGTAGTAAAGAATTTTTTAGGGGCACTTCTGCAACTCAAATAAAAAACTCAGAACATACGAAAGTTTCACAATTGTATAGAGCATGCTGTCAAAAAAATTCAGATCAAAAAGATGATCTGGCGATTTGATTCGAATTTTTCTGTCAAGGGACAGAATTTGTTTTCTGGACAGCATATCACAACTTTTGCTTCCATTATCATAAGAGGCTATAACTTGGCACAAAGCTGAAAAATAAAGATACAATGATGTTGCTAAAGTAGTAAAAATCATCAAGACACAACAAAAGCAAAAAGAAAAACCTAAATTCGTTGCCGGCTGCCTCCCGAAAGCGCTTTCTTTTATGACTTTAAGCTAGGCATGATGCAAAAGAAGAATCAAGATTTATCAAGAGAAAGAGAATAACTAGCCCGTGTAACGGACTCAAAAGTTAACTTGATTTTCTTTCTAGGGAAGTGTTCCATCCCCTTTTTGAATGGGAATTGGAATTTTATATTCCCCTCTTTCATGTCAATAACCGCACAAACGGTGCGAAGAAAAGGACGTCCCAAAATAATTGGACACAAAGGTTCACACACTCTATATCCATAACAATAAAATCAACGGGAACATAGTTGTCATTGACAATGATAAGAACATCGTCGATCTTCCCCAAAGGTTTCTTTACAGAAGAATCAACAAGACGAACACCAAAAGAACAAGGCTCAAAGGGCTTCAATTCAAACATATTAAATATTCTTTTGGGCATAACGGAGGTACTAGCTCCAACATCACATAAAACATAGCAAGAGAAGTTATTTAATTTAATTTTGATCATAGGGTCCCAACCATCATCTAGCTTCCTAGGTATGGAGGCTTATACTCTAAGCTTCTCCTCCCTAGCTTTGATGAGAGCATTTGTGATATGCTCCGTGAAGGCAAGATTAAGTGTGCTAGTGTGGGGGTCTCTAGACATTTTGTGTAGCAAGCTAATAATTTCTGAGAGGGTGCAACTATCAAAATCAATATCACTACTATCAAAGGTGGTAGTAGTGTCGTCTAGGCTCACTTGTTTGAAATCCTCTATGTTCATAGGAGTTTCTTCATCTTCGGTTGAGGTATTAGCATCACCATTAATCGGTCAGACGGGACTAGGAGTAATTGGGTGCTAATAGTTTGGGTGTCCTCATCAATTTGGATAGTGGCAACTGTGTGGTGTGTAGAAGGCTCTTAATTCTATCCTCTTCCTCTTTTTCTCTATCCCACCTTTCTTTAAGTTTAGCCATCATCCTAATATTTTCATTAATTTGTAATTGGATAGCATTAATAGGAGTGGCATTATTCTCCTCAAGGGGAGAGGTTCTAATTTTAAGCATCTCAATATCAAGGGCTAAGCTTTCTACCTTCAAAGAGAGATTATCTATTTTAGCTAATTTCTCCTATACATTTTTGTTGAAGGCTTTTTGGGTAGTGATAAAGTCTCTAAGCATGCTTTCTAATTCAAAAGAGGGGTTCTTGTTGCTAGGATAGGTGTTGTTGTTCCCATAGTTGGATGGAAACGGTCTAGGATTGCTTGCAAAATTACCCCTATAAGCATTGTTGTTGAAGTTGTTTCTAGCAATAAAGTTCACATCTACTTGTTCTTGGGCAACCAAAGAATTTAAAGGGACATCACGAGGATCAATAAAGGGTTGCTTGGTAAGTAGAGACATAATTAAGTCAACTTTTTCATTGAGGGAGGTAATTTCCTCCATAGAGTTTACCTTCCTACCTGTTGGAGCGCGTTCGGTGTGCCACTGGGAATAATTGGTCATCATCTCATCGAGAAGCTTTGTGGTAGCACCAAGTGTAGTTGACATAAAGGTTCCTCCCGCGGCTGAATCTAACAGGTTCAGCGAGGTAAAGTTCAAGCCTGCATAAAAAGTCTGGATAACCATCCAGGTAGTCAAACCATGTGTAGGGCATTTTCTTAACAAGAGATTTCATTTGCTCCCAAGCTTGGGAAACGTGTTCATTATCCAATTGCTTAAAATTCATAATGTTACTCCTCAATTGGATAATTTTAGAAGGTGGGTAGTACTTCCCTATAAAATCATGTTTGCACTTATCCCAAGAATCTATGCTATTCCTAGGCAAAGATTGAAACCATATTTTAGCGTCTCCCCTTAAAGAGAAAGGAAAGAGCTTGAGCTTAACAATATCACCTTCTACTTCTTTATACTTATGCATATCACATAATTCAACAAAATTGTTCAAGTGTAAAGCAACATCATCTCCAGCACCAGAGAATTGATCTCTCATAACAAGGTTTAGCAAGGCAGGTTTAATTTCAGAAGAGGTAGCTGAAGTGGCAGGTGTGGCAATGGGGGTGCAGATAAAGTCTTGGTTGTTGTGACTAGTGAAGTCACACAACTTGGTGTTTTCAGTGGAACCCATAGCAGCAGCAAGTGTGGCAGATTTTTTGTGATTTTTGATATAAGACACAAAGATAAAAACTGAAAGGTAAACTAACAAGACTAAAAAACAAAGGTAAAGGGTAGTGTGCTACTCCCCTATCTTAACATTCGGAGTCCCCGGCAACGGCGCCAGAAATTTGGATTGATGTGCGAGGTAATGATAGTGATTCTCGCCCTTCGTTGGTAAACCCCAAGTGGAAGGCGTGATGTAGCACAGCAGCAAATTTCCCTCAGTAAAGATACCAAGGTTTGTCTCCAGTAGGACTCCAGAGATGATAAGTAGGTGTCAGCGGCGCAACTGACGCGGACCTGCACACAGACACAAATAACTTTGTTCCCAACGAAGTTCAGAGAGGTTGTCAATATCTCCGGTCTTGTTGTTCACAAAGGATCAAACACAAGGGATAATGATAGCAACTGAAAGTAAAAGCAGAAAAGTAAATGAGCGTGTAAACATTAATGAGGATATGGACCGGGATACGTGATGTTCACTAGTGATGTCTCTCTCCCAAAAGACGATAAAAATGCTATGCGAGGTGAACAAATTACAGAAGGGCAATTGACAGGATTATGAACGCACCGCAATGCTAACTATGCTACAAAAGAAAGGAAGAGTCTCAAAAGCATGGGCAGTACGCCAAAATAAGTAGACCGAAATCCAACTGCATCTACTACTAATCATCCACCTTGAGATATCTATCCAGAACATCTCGCTGGTATTAAGTTGCGAGCCCCACCCAAAGTGTAAACCCAAAGAAACAGACAACTGCATTAATTTTTTTTTTGCGGAAAGTAAACAATCCTTGCAACCGCAGTTACAAGCACCGTTGTTTTCCCCCTTGTGGCAACAGCACATCCCCTAGACTCATGTTTCTGTCACTCAAGCGTGTCATCGGGGGGCATGAACCGACAATCGAGCAAAACGTTCCCTCTTGGGGTTACTACCTACTACTTGGCCAAAGCAATAAACAACAACGGAGAACATGCAAGAATTACTTAGGAACAAAAATATAAGAGATAAGAACCAAATATATTACTCAATCACAATCTGAACATAATCTCATAATCCATCAGATCCCATCAAACTCAGCATAGCAACAGCAGAAAGATTACAAAAGTGCCTCGATCATGTAGGGCAGCTCGCGAGGTCTAAACCATGAATAACAAAGAGGGGAGGAGAACATCACATAGCTTCTGATCACGGACCCATGGTCCAAGGAAAACTACTCACAAGACATCCGGGAAGCATGCATGGTGGAGAGGAGACTCCCGGAGGTCAACCCTCCCTCCGGCAGGGTGCCGGGAAGAGGTCTTCTGGTGCTCCCGATCTCGGAAGAGCGGCGGAGGCGGAACAGAGGAGAGATCGCGAAAAAGGGTTCTGTCCTCGAGGGTTTCACGTCACGGGGAATATATAGGCGAAGGGGGGCAGCCAGAGGTGGACCAGGGTCCCCAGGCGCCCGCCCTGGCGCGGCCCAGGGGGTGGCCGCGCCGGGTGCCCGCCTGGGCCACCCCTGGCTCCCCTCTGGCCCCACTCGGGCTCTTCGCGAAGCTTCCTGTATGCTGATTTTTCCTATATTTTTCCTAGAATTTTTCTGGCACTTTTTATATGGGGGAAAACTGAAATAGAAAAACAGCAGAAAACAGGAACTGGCACTGTGGTGCACTGAGTTAATAGGTTAGTCCAAATATGATCAAAAGTGTATGAAAGTGTATCTAGATCATAGCAATATCACACAAAACATGCATGGAGCAAGCAGAAATTATAGATACGTTTTGGACGTATCAAGTAGTAAGTAGAAGTAGATGAATACCAACTTTAAGTACAACAAACCAAGCTTGATTCATGTTCTTGATTTGAAATTAGTTGTAGGATTGCTTTATCACTTGTGTTACTTGTCGTACAAATCAGATGTACTGACCCGTGTTCGGTCTGTAACCTTCGGTGTTGCAGGATTGTCTACAACGAGTAAGTGATGCGTTGTAGGGTTACGATGTCTATACTCAACTGTGCCGGTGGAGTTGATGGACGCCACGAAGCTCTTTATTATGTTTCCTCTGTATTCTATTTGTAAGCTAGCCTTGAGCTATGTAGGTATGATAAATTTTAATACTGGATCTTCGATGTAATATATATGACATGTGGTTTATTCTTGATATTACATCGTGTACTGTGTGTGCTAGCTATTGATCCAGGGACTATCACACAATGCACAGAGACTTGGATTCTTATTGGACCGGGTCGTTACAGATGGTATCAGAGCCCATGTTGACTGTAGGTCGTGACCCTAGAAAATGGATAGGAAAAGCCATAGGAACAAAAATATTTTATCATTCTTTGATTACTTACTCTCTCCACTAGTATCTCTCATCTATTATTCGTCTTCGTCTTCTAAACTTATTTTCTTGTTTTAATATAAATACCCCTCCGAGTTGCTTATGCCCCTGAAGACATGACCTTTGATGAGTACATCATCAACCTTGTGGATCAATTGAAGTTATGACTACCGGAACTAGAAGGAGTATCTTACGGTGATCAATAAGTTTTGACACTACCAGAGGATTTCTAAGATCAGCTTAGCTGAGAAGGATGAAGTTTAGATTCAGACCACCACTTGTGAAGATAAATAAATGATTTGCGCATAGTATGATGAGATCATATGTCGTGCACATATGACCTTACTCTAGGTTTCCTTGTGTGGTGTGTCTTTTGAGTGATTTATTGATTATTGTTGTGTGATGTGTTTTGTGTTTCTTTCGCTAGTAAAATAGGTATATGTTGCCTTAGACCCCCATCTATTTACTATGCTTCAAGACTGAAGGAGAAATAACAACAAGAATAATAAGTTGGCAAGTGACTCGATGTTACAAAGATTTCTTCAACAATGCAAAACTGAAGCTACCGTCATTGAAGACCCGAAGACTTGAAGACCTGGAAGATTCAAGTTTCTACCGTTAGATCGTTTTGTGAGCTGTCATTTTCTTGGTTTTACAGGCAGCTACACATCAAAACTTATATTTTCAAAACTAGTGTGATGTTTGTATGGGTATATCTCTCTCTCTACATTCTATTCCCCCTCAACCCGATCCCTACACTAAACAAGTTACTACAATGACTGCTAATGTGAAGACTGGAATGAATATGGATGCAACTTAATGCCAAGTTCAAGTTAACCTCATGCGCCAGGATCTTACAACAAGCAAGCACAATCTTACATAAGGAAGAAACTTGGAGGAAGTTGTAGTTCACTAGTACACGTTTTATATTAGTTTGCGCAAACACGAGTGTTGTGAAGAAACGATAGATGTTTTCTTCGCTTGCAGAACCTTGGATTTATCTGAACCTAGTTCATGAACAAGAGGAACTTTCTGCAATTCTTGTGAGGATGACCGAGTGTTAGATTGCGAGATTCGCTAAACCATATACAAGGTAATGATTTGGGTGCGGAATGGATTGGCCCCCATGACGACTACCCTTATTATTCGCTCTTGCTATGCGTGATAGTAAATCTTGAGTGACTTACCTATAGTTGAAAGACGACGATGTTAAGCCTTAACCATAGAATGGTACGATGTTTGACCCCTATATAAGATTATCATTAATAATAGTAAGTTATACGGTGAGTATAGACCAAGACCATTTCTTGCAGATATCCAGTAACAGTATTCTTGATGACCACCATGAGGGCACTGATAGTTGCTTAGTATTGACACATGACATGCGAACCAATAAGGTTCGGTATATATAAGACTCCTATTTTGCTAGGGACTCAAGACCCCAAAGGAGTTGGTGCAATCTCTATGAAGGATGTCATCGATAGAGCAAGACTCATCAAGACCGTGTCGCCTTCCTTTTAAGGGTGGTAGAACCCTGGACCAGCAGCGGATCGGTGGACTGTCATGAAGACCCAAACCCTAACCTTTTTCTTTCTAGCCTTTTCGAATCTCGAGGAAGAGATTCCTTTTAAGGGTGGTAGTCTGTAACATCCCAAAATTTTCTAAATTTTCGAATGTTGATAAATTAATTATAATAATGATTGCTTTCTTGATATGATTGATTTTCACTAGGATCTGAAACTTTTGGAGTTTTAATGAATATTAAAATGAGACGGAATAAAAGGACTTTCCCTAATATTCGTTGATTGGTGTTTTGGAATTTTATATTTAAAACAAATCCAACAAATTAAAATGAGAGAAGGTAATATGACTCCTTCAGGGTAATAAAAATAGTTGGAAAAGGTTTTCAATAATTATTTGAATTTTTCTAAATATTCCAGACATTTTTCAACTTAAGGCAATTTATTGGAGAGGATATAATATGACTTATCCCCATTTTAAATAAAGTGAAAAGTGTTTAAAATATTTTTGGGTGTTTATAAAATTTGCTATAGGAATTATAAGACACTCAAAATTATTTTTGGGATTTTTACAATTTTTATACAGAGTTTAGGGTATAAGAGGTATTTATGAAAATTGCATAATAGCTGAAATAATAATTTCGGCAAAAATAATTATTTTTATTATTTTATTTTATTGACGTGACATTTTTAAAATTCATAATGTTTTATTTAAAAATGTTTTGCGTAGTTGGTTGACCAATCAAAATGTTTTAAAAAAATGATTTTTTGTTTTGGGCCTTCCAACGGCCTAGGCGGTTATTTTACGCAGTAGGCGTTCTGAGTCCGATTCGGACTAGAGAAATTTTTTTGGGGCTATATATATTTTCCATTTTTCTTTGTTTTTTGTTTTTTTTAAACCCTAATTTTCTGCCCCGCGGGATCCGCCGTCGCCGCCACCTAGGAGTTCGCCGGCCGCCGCCGGAACCGTCGTCACCCGCCTCCACCGCGCCGCCCCGTCACGGCCGTGCCCGGCCACCTCAATGTTGCACCGCCCGCCCGCCGTTCTCGCAGCTCCCGCGCTGAGCCGCCCCGCGGATAGACCTCGCCGGCGCCCCGACCCGGCGCCGCGCTGCCCGCCGGCCGCGCCGACGCCGCCGCCCGAGACGCCGCTTCCCCGCCACCACAGAGCCGGCTCCGCCCCGAGGAAGCCGTCGGCCACCGCTCCCCTTTGTCTCCCCGCCGGCGGCTGTCGCCGTTCGCCGGAGCCGCCGCGTCGCCGGTGAGCGCCTTCCCGGCTGTTGGATCTTGATCCAATGGCTCAGACCAACCCAGTTCTTGGTTTTCTCGGTTTTCAGATATTGCTCGGTTTTCCTCGGTTTAGCCGGTTAACCCGCGGACCGGTTTCCTCTATTCAGCAAACGTGTGCTAGTTGAGGCCCAAAGTGAACACTGTTCGTCCTTTAGCTAGAGACAGAATTAGATTTTTTTTCTTTTCTTTTTATAGTTTTACCCCTGGTTTTGTTTTAGCCGTAACTTTTAAACCGTAGATCAGATTTAGGTGATTCTTTTTCCTACGCTCGTAGTGATCTGTAGTTTATCATAGAGTTGACTTCCCCCACATTTGCACATTTTTTAATTTGAATTTATTTAAATTCAAATTCAAACTTCTGGAGGCCGTATCTTTTATACCGTTGATCCAATTCAATTGATTCTTTTTGCATAGGATCACTCATGTCATGTAATTTCTGTCCACATCACTTATCCACCATATTCAAATACTTTTTAATCTATTTGAATTCAAATTTAATTCAAACTTAAACCTGCTATAACTCGTGTTGTAGTATTACCTTTCACGTGATTCTTTTTGCATATCGGATCATTTGAAACATCCTATCGGCTATATCCACACACCATTCATGTTTCCATGGTAGGTGTCTTTAGATCTTAGTATCTTTAGTCATAACCTTTTGTAGTGAAAATTCTTTATCTGTTAACTCTCTCGAGTTCACGTTTCACCTATCACCTTCGAGAACCTCGCCACATATACTTTTCGAGCCTAGTTGTTTTTGTTGCTAAACCTTATTGTGTTTGATTTGTTGATCTTTGAATCTTTATTTTGGCATGATTGCCTATTTGAGTTCTTTCGTTTATGATAGATTGCTCGGGGTGTGACGAGTAGAGTTATCTGGATCGTGAGAGCGAAGAACTTCATCGAATGTATAAGGCAAGTTTCACTTTTGGTTAAGCTTCACTTTTGATTATGCACATACTATGTTTCTATGCATGTGAAGGTCGTTATGGTTATGCTGATACATGGTAGGATAGCCACATGTTTTGATTGATCATTATATCCAACGTTGTTATGCTTTAGTATTTCTTGTGCTATGTGATTATATGCTTACTGTTGCAATGATAATCATGGGGGAAATTATGGTGTTATTCAAGTGTTGTGACAACATTATTACTAGTAGAATAGTAACTTGCGATTGAGGTACTATAGAAGTCAATAGGCTTGATGTTCTTGCCGAAGGTGCGTCCTGGAATGTGGACGTTGATCCTCCAGCATCTATCTTCTGGCGTCGAGGTCTTGAGGGTTCCAGTAAAATTGGGCAGGCCGATGTTCAGGTACTTGGTGATCTTCGTCAGGCGTCTCCCAAAAGGCATGGTCTCATCGGGCTGGGTGAACCGGGTCATGGCAGTCGACGTCTATATTTAAAAAAAAGAGAAGTTAGATTTGAATAGACAATGATACGAGAACAACGAAAAGTAGAAGGTTTGCAAAATAAAATTTTGTTCTATGGCTTTTCCATTTCTAAGGTCATGTGCTACAGTCAACATGTGCTTTGATACCATCTTGTAACGACCCGATCCCGAATAGGAACAAAGTCTCTGTGATCTGTGCCAGTCCCTGGATCAACTTGCTGGCACACACAGTACTCGATGAATAACAACATAAATCACATGTATTTATTACATCGGAGAGCTCAAAATAGAATTTTTTTATTACAATAGCATGGATTAAGGCCATCAAAAACCGCGGAAGCAATAGTAGTAGTAGTGGTCCATCCGACTCCACGGAAAAACGTTCAGTATAGGACAACAACCTATTCGCAACTTAATCACCGTCAGAGAAATCTGCAACAATCGTACAGCCCAAATAGGGTCAGTACTTTGAATGTACGGCAACTCATACAAAGGAGAAGAAAATGAAGTCCTACAATACATGCATCTGGCTGTTGGAGCTTCTACGTTTCAATTTGCATAAAGCTAATTTTTTTTCCTATAGAATAAGTGTTCCTAAAAATAATTTCAGCACAAAAAGCACAAGACAACCCATGGTAATTATACCCAAAATTATTAATTAAAGATGATGAGATTTCTCAAAATTACCATAACTAGACGCTCAAATTGTCCAATACCGGGGACTCGGCTAATCGATTAGATTTATACTCTCTGCAGAGGTTTGTGCTCTTTTCCCCACAAGACTCGACCACCTCCATTGGTATTTGCCACACTACACATTGTATGGAAACAGGAAGGTCGAGACATGGACTTTTAGAAGAGTTTCCCTTACTCTGGCGGTGCCCATCCCACCTACCAACACTATGTTCGTAGCACCACCTAGCAAGAGTCCCTACTACTAATTAACCAAGCCAGAGCCGATAATAGCTTGTGGCTGCACACGTAAGCTTCTAGAAATGACAATATGAAAAAATCTCTTTAAGCCTGGGTGGCTTTCCGCAGTGATCCCTGGCCATCTCCAGGTCACTTAGGCATCTCCAATGGTTCCTCCAGGGTGCCTCCAACCAATCCACCCAGGTAGTTCATTGAGTTTAACTTGGTCCTGGTTTACTACAAGGTCACTCACCTCATTGTGAATTCACTCCCCAATCCACGTCTACAATAGCAAAGCACTACAATTTCCTACACGATGGTGAAAAGTTAAACCTACCACAAATTGAACTACTGGGTTTGCGTGAAAGTAACTTCTACTTATTCATTCTAAGAAAAGGGGGTACTACATGCAATAAAACATAGGTAAAGTGGAAAATGATCAAAGGTAGACTTGCCTGGCTGTTGCTGGTCAAACTGTAAGGACTGGAAATATTCTTCTTCGCACTCGGGATAATCCATCGCAAACAAAAAAGTGCATCCAATCAAAACATAATACAAAATAAAACGAAAACAATGTTTCGACAAACTTTGAAAAGAAAGAATGAAAAAGGTTTTGTAAAATAGAACAAAATTTCATGTAAAAGTTGTTGATGAAAGTCCTAAGTGATAGGGTTAATTTAGGGTTTCGATTTGCAAAAATAATCGGTCAAAACCGAGCTACGGTTATAAAATTATGGCCAAACGAAGTTTGAATTTAAATATGTCCAAACTAATATTTTAAAATTTAATTTTTTTTAAAATAGGTGTCCACGGGATAAAGGGATGAAAAACTTAAACGTGGGATTTGGTTTCATTTAAAACTAATAATCGAGTAAAGAGATATATCTAAAATAAGACTAGGGGCTAAATTGCTAAAACAGAAAATTAAATAATTAGATATAAGTCCCTGGCTATCGTGTGAATAGGGGGCTAAATTCTAATCTAGTGAACGTTCTAAAAATAAAATAATAATAATAATAATAAAACGTTTCGTTTTTTTACAAAACTTTTTTTTCTAAGACCTCTTCTTCTACACAGAGAAGAATGCACGTACAGGAGGTTTGGCCGGCGGCGGCTCTTCGTGGGGGCGGCGGCTCCGGCGGGGATTGGCGGCGAGGAAGATGTCGGGGAGGGGCGTCAGGGAGAGGGGAGGCGCGGGGTGGTGGCGGCGGCTTCCGGCGTGGCTACGACGTGGCTGGGTGGCGGTGAACTCCGGCGAACTCCGGTGGGCGCGCAAGCTCCGGGACGTTGCTGTGGTGCATGAGAAGGGGCAAAAACTTGTCCATAAGATGCGCGACGATGAGGGCGACCAATTTCCAGAGTTTGGGGTCTAGAGATGGCTTACCGGCGACGTGATCGACGCCGAGGCGGAGCTCGACCGGCAAACTTCGGCGAGAAAATTCGCGAGCTACGGTGTGGCTTTTGGCTAGATTATTGGGGGCTTTGGACGAGTGGGAGGAGAGGCAGCAGGGGTGGTTTATATAGGAGGAGGGGGTGTCCAGATGCGTGCTCCCGGCGACGAAATCCGGCGAGTGCGGGAACTCCGGCGAGGTCTTTAATGGTGGCTTAATGGGGGGCCTTAATGGTGTCGGGGCAGAGAGGGGAGGTGCGGGATACGCAGGGAAGGAAGGAAGGAAAGAAAGGAAGGCACCTGGCGGACGAGGCGTGGCGCGGCTACACTGCTGCGCCCGCTGTTGTTGCTGCTGCTGCGTTGCTGCGTGCGTAACGCACGCACGGTAGGAAGACGGGGGCACGGTGGGCCGGTATGCTGGGCTGGCCTGGCGGCCAAATTTTTCATTTTTTTTAAATAAAATAAAATAATAAACCGCTAAAAAAAAATACTAAGTAAATTTTTAAAATCTTAGAAATATATAAGGAAAATATTATGAATTTTTCGTGGCCAAAATAAAATTCTACAGAAAATCTATTTCAAAATAAGTTCAATAAAACTCTAATAAAACCTAAACAAAAATTTTATAAAGCCTAGGATAAATATTTCTAGCTCAATGAAATTTTATAAAATGTGAAAATTTATTTATAAAGTCATTTTGGATCATTAATAAATTCCAAAAGGAATTTTAGGATTTATTAAATTCCCGAAATGCTTAATTAAAATTCTATTAACATCCAAATTTTACAAACAAAAATTGGGATGTTACATCTGATGTTTCCCTAGTTGTCTTCGAAGCAGTGGATCGTGCAGGGTCCTTCTAGCTGTTCCCGGACCGTGAGCTTGCTAGATCCTGCGTGCCGTTTCCTCCTTGAGATTCGAAAGAACAATGCGTGATCCGTTGGATGCTCGTGAGCTCGTGGGTCGATTTCGATCCCCTCGCTTAGATTCTCGTTCCTTATGAGATTGGCCAATTCGTCTGGCCTTCGATCTGGGTTGTAGTATTCGCCGGTCTGAGTCTCAGAGTCGCTGTCCTGGCGGGCGGCGGCTGTCCACACGGCGGCGGGTCGTCGAGTGGTCGGCGGGCGCGTGGCTGTATAGTTCGACTCGTCGGGTGAGGTCTCTTCGTAGAGTCCTTGCGCCCGTTTTCTGGGTCGTCGACTTCTTCCTCATTTGTGATGGTCTTGGCGATCGCTGATCTCGAGCTCGGAGTCGGTGTCTTGTTGTGCGGCGGGTGCCTGGGTGGCGGTGGGTCGTCGAGTGGTCGGCATGTCCGTTTCTTCATGCTGTCGTTCGTCGATCGGGATCTCCATGTGTAACCCTCGCGCCTTTCATTTGGGTCGTTGAGTTCTCCTTCGCTGGCGGTGGGCTTGGTTGCCGCCGTAGTATTGGTCTCGATACGTCTGTAGGATGAGCGATCTTGCGGGGGCGGCAGAGATATTCGCCGTGATCTTGAATTCCTCGGGTAGATTGCATCTAGTTCTTGCTCTTGAGTGGTGGCTGGCTGAAGATGGAACCGCCGAGATCGTAATTCCATCCTGTGTAGTTCCCACAGACGGCGCCAATTGACGGGGATGTACCCTGGAAAATCCCATGGTCAGGGACCCTAGGTTAGTCATGAGAGGCACAGGTTGGACGATAACTCATCGGCTAACAGGAGGATACGTTCCAGCACAATATTATTGATCGGAGATGGCGATTACAGGGAAGCTGAGGCTAGTGCGCAGAAGGCTAGGGTTACAGATTGTGTATTGCTTGTCCCCTGACGTCTCCCCTCCAAGCCCTTATATACTAGGCTAGGTCTCGGGGAGTCCTTCCTGGATTACAAATGAGGTTTCCTAACCATGATCTTGTTTCGTACGACAAGTTTGCACCTTCCATATGAGTCGCGGACTCCTACGTCGGTGCCACTAGTGGGCCAAGGATGGACCTAGCCGGCATCTTCGTGGGCCTTCTGTCTTCGGGTACACCGGGTAGGCTCATCCGTAGGAGTCTTGGGGTCACCCCCTCGTCAGGGGCGCTCACCGAACCCATGCAAATGGTGACCCTTGGGTCATTCACTGAACCCGTACAAATGCTCGGGGCTATCTCCACAACCGAATTGGAGGCTCCCATAGTATCCCGAAGCTTTACACCACAATTATTGAGCTCCGCAACAAGAAGCCTCTAGGGGCCAACACACCCAAGAGGAACAAGATCTAGAGCGCCAATGCACTCAAGAGTAGCAATCTTCTCATCTTCACTTCCTACAACGAATCCTCGGACAGAACTCAAACTGATGCACCAAATGCAATGGCAAGAGCACACGAAGTGCTGAAGTCCCCCACTCTCAAATCCCACCAAAGCAACAAAAGCTATGGAGGAATATGAGAGGAAGAACAAGGAGAACACCAAGTCCAAGATCTATATCCACAAGGTTCCCCTCACTTAGAGGAGAGTTGACTTGGTGGAGAATGTGGATCTAGATATCCTCTCTCTTTTCCCTCAAAAAGGAGCAAGAATCATGGGAGGGATAGATAGAAAGAAACCTCAAAGAGGTCAACAATGGAGAGAAGAACTTTCACAAAACCGATGGGGACAAAGGAAGAAGAAGACCCCCTTTTATAGGTCCCCGCAAATCCAACCGTTCGCAGCCCACCAACCATGGTACTACCGCACTTCAAGAGCTACTACCGCCCCACGGTACTACCGAAGCCTAGTGTCGTGCCCCACTACCGTGAGTATAGAAGACTTACCGTACTGGGTGCGGTACTAGCCTACGGTAATACTGCGGTGCGGTACTACCGCACTGGGAGCGGTACTACCGCCCCACGGTACTACCGAAGCCCAGTGTCGTGCCCCACTACCATGAGTACAGAAGACTTACGGTAGTGAGCACGATACTACCATGGCGCAGTACTACCGCACGCTGAGCGGTACTACCGCCCTGGTAGAGCGAGGGATCCCATGCCACATAACAGATGAACTCCAAATGAAATAGGCAAACCCTAAAATGCCACAACTTCTGTAAATGAACTCCGATTAAGGCAAACTCAAGCTTGATGGAAAGCTAACGAACATAGATGAAAATATTTAAAAGAGGCAAGAGAAAAATGCCAAACAAATAAAGGTGTGAAACCACTAACCGAGAAGAAACGAAAAATCCCCACATTGAAGAACACAAGAGATGTTGCATATGGAATCCGTTTTCGATGAACACGAGGATGTCATGAAGAAGAACACAAGCTCCAAAAAGAGAAAATCCAAACAAGAACCAATAAAGATGATGCCAAGGATGCAAAAGGTTTGAGCTCTCCACGAACGACTCGGCCTAGCCTACAACCCGGTGTCCTAACTACCACCAAGAGACCGGTAAACTAGACACCTATATATGTCAAACCTTCATCTTGCGCATAATCCACTTGACCTTGATGATGACGATCATGCCCGCCTCAAGTTGGAACATCTTTCTTGATTCCGCCGGCTCGATGAATACTAGTATATTGCTCCCCCATACTCCATTATACGTGATCATCTTTTAGGCACATCTTAACAAGACCATTATCACCAAATGTTTGGCAAGCTCCAAGCATAAGATATCTTCTTGATGCTCCTCTTGAACTTTCACACATCAACCTGACCAATCTTTGGATAACTCCATGAAGAACACCTTGGTCAACACGTAATCTTCACCTTTCAACCTTGAAGCCATCATATGAGCTTCAAGTGTTGCCTATGGAAAAATCTTAAAGTATAACTCAAGGAAACCATTAGTCCATAGAGATTTTCATCAATTACCAAAAAAAAAATTGGAGGGCACATGCCCTTTCAAGGGATGAGCTCGATGTTCCACAGAGCGTCTCGTCCAATGGCGCCTGGGTTGTTGAGGATGTCTGATAGTGGTGCACTACTGACCACTGTTATTGGGTGCTCGTCAAAGTAGTGTGATACTTTGCGGAAGGTCATGAAGAAAACGTAGACGAATTTTTGGTAGTGCGGGTATCTCTGCTGGGCATGTGTGAGGACTTTGCTGAGGTAGTATATTGGCCTCTGGATTCCTTGTACTTTTCCTTCTTTAGTGCGCTCCACGCCGAATACGATGCTTACGACGCTGCTCCTGGCGGTGATGTAGAGGTAAAGGAGTTCTCGTTCTCTGGGGACTAGGAGGATTGGAGGAGTTGATAGGGTTTTCTTTAGGTCCGCGAATGCGTTTCGTGCTTCTTCTGCCCACTCGAACTTTCCACCTTTCCTGAGTAGATAGTAGAATGGCGGGGTCCTTTCTCCTAGCCTTCTAATGAATCGGCTCAGGGCAGCGATGCCTCTTGTGAGTTGTTGTACTCCTTTTATGTTGACGGGTTCTTACATTGTGGTGAGTGGTTGAACTTTTTCTAGGTTGGCTGCGACTCCTCGTGCGGACACCATGTATCCTAGAAGCTTGTCGACTGGTAAGCAGAAAACGCACTTCTTGGAGTTGAGCTTGATCCGGTAGTGGTTGAGTTCTCTGAAGGTTTCTCGTAGGTCTTCGTGGACTGTGTTTTCCTAGTAGGTTTTGATGACAATGTCATCTACGTAGAGGTGTACATTTCTTCCTATCTGGTCTTTTAGGCATGCCTACATCATCTGTTGATAGGTTGCTCCGACGTTCTTGAGTTCGAAGGGCATTTTCATGTATCAGAACACACCATACGGAGTGATGAACGACGTATGCTCTTCGTCTTCTTCCTTCATCCTTATTTGGTTGTATCATGAGTATGCGTCGAGGAATGAGAGGAGGTTGCATCCCACGGTGGAATTGATTATCTGTTGATCCTGGGTAAGGGAAAATGATCTTTTGTGTGGTGCTTGTAGACTGGCCCATAGTCAACACACACGCGTAGCACTTCAGTGTCCTTCTTGGGTACTAACACGGGGTTTGCGACCCACATGGCCTTCTTTGTTTCTCGGATAAATTTGACATCGAGTAGCTTATTGACTTCTTCTCCTATGGCTCTGCGTTTTAGCTCCGAGAATCATCGCAGGGGCTTGTTTCACTGGTTTGGTGCTTGGGTAAATCTGCAGCGCGTGCTCGGCGAATTCCCGCGCGATCCCTGGCATGTCGGCTAGGCACCAGGCGAAGAATTTCCATTCTTCATGGAGAAATTTTAGGAGAGCGCTTTCCTGTTCTTCGGGTAGATGAGAGTAGATCCGCACCGTCTTGTCTGGGTCTGTTGGGTGCACTTGGTGAGTTATCGTGTCATTGTCGAAGCAGAAGTCTCGAGTGATCTCCTTGAGTTTGCTACGACTGGTAAGTGGAAAACCACATATGTCTACTACCATGGCTATCTGCGAGTTCTTGTTGTTCTTCGAAGGTTTTGGAGACTTGATGGAAATCTCGATCACATTTGTCCGATTTGAGGAAACATTCGTTGATCATGATGACTCCTGTGGGCCCTGGCATTTTGAGCTTGAGATAGCCATAGTGTGGGATGGTCACGAATTGGGTGAACGTTGGTCGACCCAGTATGGCGTGGTATTGCGATTGCGATTGCGAGTCGCCTACTTCAAACTGGTTGATTTCCTTTCTGAAGTTTTTCCTGTTCCTGAAGATCACATCAAGACTGATTCTACCAATAGGGTGAACTGCTTCGCCTGGTATGACGCCGTGGAAAGTGATGTTTGAGGCCTTTAGCGCGGATTGTGGAATTAGAATCTTGTGTATGGGTGTTGGAAAATATGATGTCATGTTGCTGTCGCCGTCCATGAATACACGTGACATGTCATAGCCTCCTATCTGAGCTTCTAGGACCTGCGGGGCGTGTCCTGGTCTGGGGACGACTGGCGGGTGATCCCTTTGTGCGAAGGTTATGTCGACCTCCAAGTCACATAATTAGTATGGTGCTTCTATTTTGAGTTCCATTGCCATGTAAATTTGGAGGGTGCTTGCTTCTTCTTTCTTTTTTGATGGACACCCTTCTTGAATCATGTATACCCGACCATGTGTTGACTGGTAGGTTTCTTCCTCGTCGAGTGGTGATGTCTTGGTTGCTCCTCGAGTGCGCTTTGCTCTGTGTTGTACATATTTCTTGTGTGCCTTTGAGAGTTCACCGAAGAGTCGGCATTTTCCCAGGCTATGGGTCACTCTGAGCTCGCCTTCCTCGTCCGTGTAGGAGTGAATTGTGCAGATCCCATCTAGCTTTTCTTGGAGCATGATGGTGTTCGACCCTTCTATCTGCCTCCGTCATCGTCTTGTGGGATAGTTGGTTGTGTCATGGTGCTTGGTCTATCGGGTGCGCGAGTGGTTCTTCTTGCAAGAGAGGTTACTCGGGCATAGTTCGACTCCGTCGTTGATGCAGAAATCTCGGATTTCCTTGGCGAGGTCATGCGGCTTGTTGGTGAGATGGTAGTGACTGGTTGCTCCGTGGCAAGTGGTGTGGGTGCTGTTGGGAGTCGCTGAGTCGCCGATTGCTTGAGCCAGAAATTTTTTGATCTTGAATTCCAGTGTCGAGACTGGGTCCTTCGATCGAAGAGTGGCTCGTCCCTTGATTTAGTCCACGAAACGTTCGAAATCTTGATTTGGACTCGCACGATGATTGGGTGTACCTGATCGTGAGATCGGAAAGTGCATGGTGAGATTGAAAGTTCCGCGTAGATCAGTTTGCGCTTGGATCGCTGATGAAGTCGACGGGTTGTCGACTGCTGATGATGGAACCGCCGAGATCGTGAATCCAACCTATCTCCACCCACGGTCGGCGCCAATTGTGGAGGATTGGCCTCGGCAAATCCCATGGTTAGGAACCCTGGGTTTGATTGTAAAGGAAGGAGTGCGAAGTTGGCAATCTCATCGGCTAACAGGAAACAGGGATTACCCAGGTGCATGGCCCTCAATCGGTAAAACCTCTACTTCATGCTCAATGTATTATATGGGGGAGGCGATTACAATGGAGGCTTCGGCGAGATTGATCTTTCCACAGGTGTTACGATGAGTATTGATCTTCCTAGACGTCCCCTCTCCCAGCCTTTATATACTAGGCTAGGTCTCGGGGATTCCATCTAGGTTTACACAGGGAGCTTCCTATTCTATCTAGTCTTTTCCGTTGTAACAGCCCGGGATTTTCACCCAAATTAAAAAAATTGTTCGTTGCTTTATTTTTTTGATTGCTAGAATTGTTTGCAGTATTTGCTTCGCCGAATTATTAATCGGTGAATATTCTCCCACCCTTTTTCTCGTACCGACATGCGTGACTACACCTTTTTCCCAAACGGCACACGACTCTTGCGACACCGGGTTTCGCCCGAGCACCGTTGCAACATCCGTCACAAGACCAGCCATCGCTATCAGAACGAAAAACCCCACTTAATAATTAAATGGATTATTTTATTGGGCGCCGGAAAATATTCTCGGAACGGTATCGAAGTGAGGTACGACTGACGGGATTGCCACGCTGAGTGCATGGTTCGAGATTTCGCCCGAATAAAGACCACCCCTCTCCCCTGAGAGTGTCGTATGAACTCCCGGCGGTCAGAAACGTGATCACCTGACCCGAGAGAGAAAACCCGAGGGATTTTGCGTAAACCTGCCATCCAGGCCAGCCTATATAAAGACCACCCCTGTCCCCTAGCCCTTCTAGGGTTTCTCCTAACAAAAATTGGAGCTACCCCCCTGAAAATTTCTAGATCTGCCCATTTTGACCCCAAAATCCGAAACCCTGACATCCAGGGCGTCCAGGACTGTCAGATCTGTGATCTGAGGGGCCTAGAGAGGCCACGTCGCCCCCAACCCTTCACCTCCAGCTCCCAGCCGCCCGGGCCCCGCAGGGATGACGCCGGGCCAGATCTAGGCCGCGGCTAGCCCGCAGCCGTGCCCCCGGTCTCCTCCGCCGCCGCCCGATCTGGCCGGCGCCGCCGCGCCGCCACCTCGAGTCGCCGCTGTCGGCGACGACGACAGGCCCGTGTGCCGCCCTCATCTTTTCTCTCCTCCTCCCCCGCTCCTCTCCACTCCCTCATCTCTCCCTTCTTTGTCCAGGCCCGCGCCGCCCCCGCCCCATGGAGCTGACGCCCGTCGCCGCGTTCCGGCCGGCGAGCCGCCGGGTTGCAAACTCCCTCTCGCTGCACCTCTCCTTCCCTCTCCACTGCTCTCTCTCTCACCCCGCCGCCTCCCTCTCTTTGTATGTCGCCCGCTCCGCAGGCAGCCCCGACCGGAGCTCTGCGCCGCTGCCGTGCCATGGCTAGGCCGCGAATGAGCTCGTGTTGTCGCCCCGTGCATCGACACCGACCTCGCCCGGCCGGATCCGAAACGATCCGCGCTGCGCCGCCCTCCTCCGACCGCCTCCGCCACTTCGGCCCAACCTCCTCTCGCTGGTGGGTGGCTAGGCCGCCGCGTCGAGTCGCTGTCGGCCGCCGCTGCCCTGGAGAGGCCACGCCCGAGCCGGCCAGGCCGCCGACGCCCACATGGGCCGCCACCAGCGCTTCCCAAGCTCATCCGACCCACGGCCTCCTCGTCGCCCTAGGCGACTGATACGTCCCAAACGTATCGATAATTTCTTCTCGCTCCATGCATGTTTTGTGTGATATTGCTATGATTTAGATACACTTTCATACACTTTTTATCATATTTGGACAAACCAATTAACTCGGTGCACCCCACTGCCAGTATATGTTTTCTGCTGTTTTTCTATTTCCATGGCCCTCCTTCTGGCTCTGGATAGGGCTGTTTTTATCTGAATTTTCCTGCATTTTTGGAGCACTTTTTATACGGGGGAAAACTTCAATAGAAAATAGCAGAAAACAGACATTGGCACTGGCGTATAAAAAGTGCTCCAAAAATCCGCGAAAATCAGATAAAAAACCAGCTTACCGGAAGCTTCCAGA
This sequence comes from Bromus sterilis, assembly GCA_950022295.1. NCBI lineage: Eukaryota > Viridiplantae > Streptophyta > Magnoliopsida > Poales > Poaceae > Bromus > Bromus sterilis. The sequence goes on along the minus strand of OX465596.1, from coordinate 146,101,383 downwards.
GCCCCGAAGGAGGGCCAGGGGGCCACCACCAGGTGCCCAGGTGGCCACCTGGCGCGGCCAGGGGCCTGGCCGTGCCAGCGGGGCGCCTGGACCCCTGGTGGCCCCCCTGGCTGCCCCCTTCACCTATTTAATCTCTATCATGGGAAACATCCGAAAACAGAAACCTTTTTCGCGATCTCGCCTCTGTTCCGCCGCCGCCGCGCTTCCAAGATCGGGAGCACCGTCAGGACCCTTCCCGGCACACTACCGGAGGGAGAATCGACCTCCGGGAGCTTCTCCTCCACCATGGATGCTTCCCGCATGTGCCGTGAGTAGTTTCCTTTGGACCATGGGTCCGTGATCAGTAGCTATGTGATGTTCTCCTCCCCTCATTGTTCTTCATGGTTTAGACCTCGTGAGCTGCTGTACATGATCGAGGCACATATGTAATCTTTCTGCTTTTCTATGCTGAGTTTGATGGGATGGATTATGAGATTATGTTCAGATTGTGATTGAGTAATATAATTGGTTCTTATCTTTTGTATTTTTTTCCGAAGTAATTCTTGCATTTTCTCCGTTACTGTTTATTGCTTTGGCCAAGTGGTAGGTAGTAACTCCAAGAGGGAACGTTATGCTCGACTGTGGGTACATGCCCCCTGATGACACGCTTGAGTGACAGAAACATGAGTCTAGGGTATGTGCTATGGCCACAAGGAGGAAAACAACGGTGCTTGTAACCGTGGTTGCAAGGATTGTTTACTTTACGCAAAGTTCTTTTTAAAGCAGTTTTTTGTTTCTTTGGGCTTACACTTTTGGTGGGGCTCGCAACATAATACCAGCGAGATGTTCTAGATAGATATCTCAAGGTGGATGATTAGTAGTAGATGCAGATGGATTTCGGTCTACTTATTTTGTCTTACTGCCCATGCTTTTGAGCCTCTTCCTTTCTTTGTAGCATAGTTAGCATTGCGGTGCGTCTATAATCCTGTCAATTGCCCGTCTGTAATTTGTTTACCTCACATAGCAGTTTTATCGTCTTTTGGGAGAGAGACATCACTAGTGAACATCAAGGGACCCTAGTCCATATTCTCATCATTGTTTACACGCTCATTTATTTTCTAACTTTTATTTTCAGTTGTTATCATTATCATTATCCCTTATGTTTGATCCTTTGTAAACAAAAATACCGGAGAGATTGAAAACCTCTCTCAAATTCATTGGGAGCAAAGTTATTTGTGTTGTGTGCAGGTCCACGTGAGTTGCGCCGCTGACACCTACTTATCATTGTCGGAGTCCTACGGGAGACAAACCCTATCCTCTACATAGGGGAAATTTGCTGCTATCCTACATCTCACCATCCACTTGGGGTAACCAACGAAGGGCGAGAAGCCATTATCACTTCCACGCCATCAAACAAATTTCTGGCGCCGTTGCCGGGGACTCCGAGTGATAAGATAGGGAATTATCCCACTACCTTTTACCTTTAATTTTTAGTCTTGTTAGTTTACCTATCAGTTTTTATCTTTGTGTCCTTTATCAAAAATAAAAATAAAATAGTATGTCTAGTTCCTTACTTGCCAATCAATGCCTGACTTGTTTGAAACCAGATCTTATTGGCATGGAGGATTCACCGAGGATCAACAAAAGTGGTACAAGGAACACCACTTATCTCAAAAGGGTATACACTTATGGAAACAAATACACCACTTATATTACTGATCATCTTGAGAGAACCTCTCCCCCAAAGGAAGAGACTAATGATTTGCAGCACTCTATGGAAGAAGAAATTGGTGAACCTGAAAGCTCCTTCGATGAAAATGAGGAGGAGAGTGACGAACAAAAGGAGGAAGAATGGAGCTATCCATGTATACCTTCTAATGAGAGTAACTCTTTGAATCTTACCTTATATAAGTATTATGATCCTATGGGTTCTTTTGAAATATCCCTTTTTGATGAAGTTGATGCCTTCTATGCTTATGGCCGTGATGCCACTATGAATGATGCTTACGGAGATGAACTTGCTATAGTTCCTCATGTTAAGCATGAAATTTTTGCTATTGCACCCACACTTGATTGTCCTAATATCCTTTTGAAATCTCAAAATCATATTCCGGAGAATTTTCCTCTTATCAAAGCTCAATGTGATGGGTTGCATTTATCTGATGATCCTATAGACCGTGTTGAAAACAATACACGTATGCTTGTAGGTCATGAACAATATGATTTATGTTATATTTATATTCTTGATGTTGTTCATGATACTAATGAAAATTACTTTGAGAGAGGAAATTTTGGTTATAAAAACTTCCATGTTACAAAAACACCTCTCTCTAAGTTGAAACTTTTGAAGTTGTTCTTGTTCCACCTTCCTATGCATGTCACTTTGTGCTTCTTTGATTTATTTTCTTACAAGATTCCTATGCATAGGAAGTGGGTTAGGCTTAAATGTGTTTCATATTTTCTTCTTGATGCTCTCTTTTGCTTCAAATTCATATTCTTATGAGAGCATCTTTTATAATCCTTATGCCTAGCTTAAAGGCGTAAAAGAAAGTGCTTGTTGGGAGGCAACCCAAGATGTTTTTACTTATGTTTTTAGTGGTCTTGATTATTTTTACTACTGTAGCAACATCATTGTACCTTTATTTTCAAGATTTGTGCCAAGTTATAGCCTCATATGACACGGGAAGCGAAAGTTGTGACATGTTGTCCAGAAAACAGATTCTGTCCTCGTGATGGGAAAAATTGGATCGAATTACCAGTTCATCTTTTTGAGATGAATTTTTTACACAGCGTGCTCTATACAACCGCGGAACTTTCGTATGTTCTAAGTTTTTTTTATTTTAGTTGCAGAAGTGCCCCTAAAAAAATTCTTTACTACCTGATGTTCTGTTTTTCACAGATTCTCCAACATTTTGTCTCTCCTTATTTTTGCAAACCTTAAGCTTGCTTTTTATTTGCATTAACCTTTTGGCAATCTTGAGAAACAATAGCTCTTAAAGAATATATTTATATCCAGTGGGGAGAAATTATTTTATTAAGGGTACTAACCTCTCTAATCACCTTATGATGAGTTATGTATGAAGGGAGTTTTCAAGTGTGCTATGGAAAATGATGAAAGAAGATTCGGGAGTGTCAAGCGCTATAGCTTGGGGATGGCCCCATGCATCCCCAAAAAATATTCAAGGTGACTCAAGCGTCTAAGCTTTGGGATGCCCCCGTGCATCCCCTTCTCCATCAACAATCATCAGTTCGTCCTTCGTCTCACTAAATTTTATCACTTCATGCGTTATGTGCTATGCTTGGAGCGTCTCGCTCTTAGGTTTTATTTTTAGTTTTCTTTAGCTTTGCTTGCTATTCATAACAAGTTAGACCCCATCTTACTTTGTGTGGGAGAGAAACACGCTCCACTTTCAAAATTTAGAACACATCATAGGATTATTCATGCCTATCTTTTTGCTGTTGTGTGTTCTTTATCTTCTCGTAGCTACTGCCATGTTTAGTTTTAGTCTTAGTTTGTCTTTTGCAAGAGCCTCGAATTTTGTTTAGTTTGTTGCTGGAACTCTCTTTAGTTTTCATGTTTATCTTGTTAAGAGAGTTGGTTGTTGCACTGAGTTGTGTCTTTTCTTGAAAGTAGGTGATCGAGGTTGCTATTTAATTTTAGTAGTAACTTGCAATAGTTTTGAGGTATTGATGTGAGTAATGTTTGAACTTTTGGTGTCAAGAGCTCTAGCCTGTTAGTAATCCATGTTTATTTTCAAAAACCTACAAAACTAGTTGAGAAATCTAGCTACTAGATGGATCGCTAATCTTTGGAGGGATCGGATATTAGAATACACTCACGTACCATGAGTCGAGGATGCGCTAGGATAACCAAACCCCCATACACTCCTCCTTGGGGTACTTGTCTCTTTGTGAACCTCCTTATTAGATTGAGAGTTACCGATAATAAGTGCATGAGTTCTTCGGACTAATGTAAGTATTGAAAGTTGACACTTCCACCTACTCATATTTGCTAGCCTCTCCTGTGTCGTGCATTGTTTTCTTCTCACTCCGAGAGTTGGCGTCCACCTTCGTCGGTACATCCAAACCCTTGGCATGATACGCTCTGTCATCATAAACCTCCTTATATCCTTCCTCAAAAGAGCCACCATACCTACCTATCAAGGCATTTCCATAGCCTTTCCGAGATATATTTCCATGCAACATCCACCTCTTCATGACTAGATCTTCATGCCATACGTGTTCCTGCTACACTGGCAGTGGCATAAATTGCATACATCATGATAGCTACATCTTCTTTATGATTTTAGTACCTTGTAAAGCGTGAAAGATCTTCTATACCCTCTTGTAAATCAGAGTGTTTCCCTTAAGTGAGGAAAAGATCCCAAAGTGGACAAAATAAAAGATCCCAAATAGTAAAAATGAGAGTTAAATAGAAAGAAAATAAAAATAAATAAAAAGAGAGAAAGGGGCAACACTACTATCCTTTTGAAGGATCCACACTAGTACTCCCTCTTATCCTTGTACTCCATAGAGATGATCATTCATGCATATAGCTATGTGGGGACCTTCACACTATAGAACTTGGCTTGCATATTCCAAGGAGGAGCCTCCTCAAAAGAGCTCTAGGTCTTCATTAGCGAGCAAGTTAGATGCACCCCCACTAGTTCCATCGGAGAGCTTTTCAGCTCATATGTGCATCCGATTCATGGAAATCCCTACTCCTCACATCATATCTATCATTTGGATTTCTCGCCTATGATTGTCCTCATTGATGTGAGCCTTTCTCACCCTTTTTTTCTTCCTCCTCCACCATATTTCTCTCTTTTCCATCCTAAGTGTCAACTCTCATGCTTACACTCACCCATTGCATGAGTGCTCAAAATATCGAAAAGTAGTGGATCAAATTGACTTGTACCTGGCTAGTGGTATGGGGACGAGTCAAGATAAGATTCCAAAGAAGACCAAGTGTGAAACTTTAGTAGATTGAGTTCTCAACAAAAATACTTTTTTTCTCGTATTCCCTATCCCTATTCTTGCACGCAAACACCATTTGGAGACATTTGAGTCACGGACAGCGAGAGCTCTTGCACCTAATGTTCTTTAGTTGCTTGTTTCAATGCTAATATAGACTCTTGCATGTTATGACTTGAATTGAATCACATACCTTGATTGCTGTACTTTTCAAAATTCTTATATGGTTCCTAGCATGTCACCACAGAAATTATGCTTGTTATCATTTACCTACTCGAGGATGAGCAGGAATTAAGCTTGGGGATGTTGATACGTCCCAAATGTATCGATAATTTCTTCTTGCTCCATGCATGTTTCGCGTCATATTGCTTTGATCTAGATACACTTTCACACACTTTTGATCATATTTGTACTAACCTATTAACTCAGTCCACCATAGTGCCAGTGTCTATTTTCTCCTGTTTTTCTATTTCAGTTTTCCACCATATAAAAAGTGCTACAAAAATCAAAGAAAAATCAGATAAAAAATCATCGTACCGGAAGCTTCCAGAGCCCCGAAGGAGGGCCAGGGGGCCACCACCACGTGCCCAGGCGGCCACCTGGCGCGGCCAGGGGCCTGGCCGCGCCAGGGGACGCCTGGACCCCTGGTGACCTCCCTGGCTGCCCCCCTTCTCCTATTTAATCTCCGTCACGGGAAACCTCCAAAGACGGGACCCTTTTTCGCGATCTCTCCTCTGTTCCGCCACCGCCGCGCTTCCAAGATTGCGAGCACCATCAGGACCCTTCCCGACACCTTTTGGAGGGAGGATCGACCTCCGGGAGATTCTCCTCCACCATTGACGCTTCCCGGATGTTCCGTGTGTAGTTTCCTTTGGACCATGGGTCCGTGATCAGTAGCTATGTGATGTTCTCCTCCCCTTTTTGTTCTTCATGGTTTGGACCTCGTGAGCTGCCCTACATGGTCAAGGCACAAATGTAATCTTTCTTCTTTTGCTATGCTGAGTTTAATGGGATCTGATGATTATGAGATTACGTTCAGATTGTGACAGAGTAATATAATTGGTTCTTATCTTTTGTATTTTTGTTCCGAAGTAATTCTTGCATGTTCTCCGTTACTGTTTATTGCTTTGGCCAAGTGGTAGGTAGTAACTCCAAGAGGGAATGTTATGCTCGATTGTGGGTACATGCCCCCTGATGACACGCTTGAGTGACAGAAACATGAGTCTAGGGGATGTGTTGTGGCCACAAGGGTGAAAACAACGGTTCTTGTAACCGCGGTTGCAAGGATTGTTTACTTTACGCAAAGTTCTTTTTAATGCAGTTGTCTATTTCTTTGGGTTTACACTTTGGGTGGGGCTCGCAACATAATACCAGCGAGATTTTCTGGATAGATATCTCAAGGTGGATGATTAGTAGTAGATGCAGATGGATTTCGGTCTACTTATTTTGTCTTACTGCCCATGCTTTTGAGCCTCTTCCTTTCTTTGTAGCATAGTTAGCATTGCGGTGCGTTTATAATCCTGTCAATTGCCCGTCTGTAATTTGTTTACCTCACATAGCAGTTTTATCGTCTTTTGGGAGAGAGACATCACTAGTGAACATCACAGGACCCCGGTCCATATTCTCATCATTGTTTACACGCTCATTTATTTTCTAGCTTTTACTTTCAGTTGCTGTCATTATCAATATCCCTTGTGTTTGATCCTTTGTAAACAACAAGACCGGAGATATTGGCAACCTCTCTGAACTTCGTTGGCAGCAAAGTTATTTGTGTTGTGTGCAGGTCCACGTCAGTTGCTCCACTGACACCTACTTATCATTGCCGGAGTTCTACAGGAGACAAACCCTATCCTCTACATTGGGGAAATTTGTTGCTATCCTACATCTCACCTTCCACTTGGGGTAACCAACGAAGGGCGAGCAGCCATTATCACTTCCACGCCATCAGCGACAGCTTCCTATCCGCCGCCTCCTCGGCTAGATGGGCCGGCACAACGTGAGGCCCTTCCCTCTTTTTTCCTTCTCCAGTTTTCTTTTTGTTATAAATTCTGCCAAGTCCTTTTTGTTTTTATTGCTGCTGTACTGTTTTCCGAGTAGATTGGAGATTAAACCGTAGCCCGGATGACGATGCGCCCAAAATGAATTTTGTTCACTGTGATGTTCTCTATCAATATTCTTTTGGGATTTAATCCATTTGAGGCCATCTGGATGTTGTAAATCAGTGTTGAAGTGGGCACCATAGCGATAACTGCTGCTACTTTCTGCTAATTGTTGCTGCTGTTATTTTCTTGCAACTTTGGTGGATGATTGTGTCACATCTATGAGGCCTATGCTATTGATTCTTTCTTGTATGTGTTAAGCATCATGTGTACTTCAATTAGATGCATCCCTTTGCCATGTTTTCCTGCTGTAGTTATTTTGTTTCTTGCTCCAAAGTGGTGACCCTGATAACATGTGTTGTTGTTTATATAAAGTTCCTACTTTGATGCCTTATAGTTAGTGATCCATGCATCATATGTAGTAGCTCCAATGTAATTATTTTCTCCTTGTTATGTGTAATTTGATGACATGATTTTATTTTCCATGATATGGTTGATGTTCATTTAGTTGTTGAGCTCCCAAAGTGCAACCCTGATGTTTGCTGTCACATGCTCTGTTTTCACCAAGTCCCTAGACCAGTAGTATTTTCTTGCTTTTTGCATGGGTTACAATTACTTGTTCCTGATGCTCATATACATGAACCTTTGTTGCAATTCCTTCCTTGTCATGTCAAATATTGATCCACATCATTTTGGTGCATGTTTGCATTCAGTAGCTAATTGTTTCATTGCTCTAAAGTATGCTCCCTCATGTTAACAACATGTACCCGTAAATTGTGATGCTTGTATCTTTTTAACTATAACTCCGTTTGGGGTGTTCTTTATATGTAACTTGATTAGAATTTCATGTAATTTGTGTTTATTCCATTGTTTACTGTTGTTAACCAACCTAAAATATGGTTTAGGGCAGAACAGTACCAAATGCTTAAATCATCGTGGGCACTCAGTGAAATGCCATGTTTAGGTTATGCCTCACTTAAATTGACTAGCATAGATAGTTTACCTTATGCTTCACCTCTTTTCATGTTTGTGTGCTATGCTATACTTGAGTGAGATGCCATGTTAACAACCTTTTCTCATGTCGTGTAGCTAAACAACTTGAACCATTGTAAATGTGTGGTATCGTCGTATGTGACGAATACTCCACTTAACCTGTTAGTAATCGCTCTCGACAATAGATACGAGACCGTGCGCTGTCTCGTGTTTCCTTCTTGTTGATGCTTTCTCGTGATTGATTCTTAGTAATAGATGCTTGCTCGTCGATTGCCTTTTCCAGTGTTGCCTTATTCGGTTTCGTCTTCTCATCTGGTAAGGGGGGACGATTGCTTGATCCTACCACTTATAACTTTCAGCTCACTTGCGCCTAGGTGTAGGATAGAACGATTGCTTGATCCTACCACTTCATATTCATGCATCTCCAATAAACCCAAACTACCATGTCCTCCACATCCCAGCAAACCTTGCTCGGCTATGTTACTATTTCTCGCTGCTCAGCCACTGCTTAGTATGCATGCTAGGATGCTATCAACTATTTATTCTGTTACTCCTTGGATTGGGATATCACACTATTATATTTATTGTGGATGATGTGATTATTATAATGTTAACTATATTCAACGAAGGATGGAAGGTCTAGGCTATCCCGCCCCAATGCTTTGTTCCATTCGAGTCACCTAGGACCCGAGTTCCGGGTATAGTGTCTCTTGACGAGCATTCCTAACTGCGTGTGGGATTTTATGGGGCCCCCTTTTCTTACCTACCTAGCTTCAAACAGTTCTAGTTGTGGCACGAGCTGATTTACTATTTGCAACCGTGTGTGTGCTTGGTCCGTACCCCATCCCTTTTCAAAACAAACTGGGCCAACGGGTGCATGGTTCCCTTGTTTGTCCACCTGATCATCTAGGACCCGGCCTCATGTGAGAATTTACCTGTAATCCGACCTGCGTCATACGGAAGAGTCCGATCCAAGAGCGTGGCCCGTTCTTGGGTTGGGTGTCGACTCCCCAGGGGCCACCCGGAATTGTGCGTTGCTAGTTGGAGGGATTATGATGTCCGGTTCTCTCGGAACAACTCTTCAATGAGTGTCTTTAATGGGCCTGACTGAGAGAGCTTGGCGTACGTGCGGAGCCTTGCAATGGGCAGTTGGTACACCCCTGCAGGGTTAAATCTTTTCGAGAAGTCGTGTCCACGGTTATGGACGACTTGGGACCTACTCCTTGTTCATAGACAACAACAACTGAGATAATCTTAATAACTTCATCAAAGTGTGTGTGAGTTGACTGCTTCTTCTTCGTCGGGATGCGAAGATGAGGACAAGGATAGGATAGGTGTTATTTTTGCGTAAGTAGCGGATAGCAAGACTTGTTGGAGGCAATTCCTCATTGAATGCTTGGTTCTCATCTTGCTCTAAATAGATCGTTAGCCACTTATATATTGCTAGTGCGACTGCGACCTCACCACTACCCCCATCTTACCGTGAGAAGTTAGTTACAAGATTTGTTGATATAGCTGACCCCTTATTTTATCTTTTAAGCACGTTATGCAAATGATCTTGGACTTCAGAGGAGCTCGACGATCCTTCTTCTGGACGCCTTCGCGAAGACTCGACGACGGACTCACATTAGTCAACAAGGATGAACTAACAGCTGGATGGCTCCCACCCCGCTCCCACCCCCTTAGCCCTAGCCGCCACCTTCTCGCCGGTGATCTCCACATCCAACCATGGTAATCGGCGTCGGCTCCCACCATCTTTCTCGGCGTCCTCTCCTGCATCGACCGATCTCCATCTTATGGCGGTCCATGCATCAATCTCCATGGGCCTAGATTTCGCCCCAGGGATCAAGATGGCCGAGCATGTTCATCACCTCTTCAAGAGGACGGTGCACCCTGATGGATCAGGTCATTTCATCATGCTGGTCTCCTTCGTGAGACATTCTTTTCTGCTCGACGAAGAATCTGTAAGTTTGGCTCTTGAATCTTCCATCGGGGGTTATTGCTCCAAACTTAAGGTTTCTCTTCTGCAAGATAGGGTTCATGCTTTCCACGTCTCTTGCAAGGACGTGGGGTTTTTCATCTTTCATCAGAAAACTTTTGTTTCTCCTAAGTTTCACTGCGTTTTTCATCTATGGAGAAATGGGGGTCCTGATTGGCAGAAAGAATTCAGAAGTTGGCAATTAGAATGTGATGAAGACTGGACACTTGTTAGTCCATCTAAGCGCCGGGCTAGGGCTTGTCTGGCTGCGCTGAAGCAATCTCCTTCAAAATCGGCCTTGTAATTTTCATCTTCAAAGAAGAAGAAGAAGGTTAAATTTGCTACGTTCATGAATTATGAGGCATGCAAGGGTTATAGATTTCTGCCCACTGGTCGGGACGTTCAAACTGTGCTTGAGGCGGGCTATTCCTTTACTCTCCATGAGATTTCCCACCTACATGTCAACATGCCGGTGGCTGATCGTTCACCCTCGCCGCCGACGCCAACTCCGGCGGCACCGATAATTCAGTTTGGTAGTTTTTCCTCATGCCCTACTAGCCCGGTATGTGTCTCTGATAGCCCTGTTTCTACGGGATTCATTGCTGATTCACCCTGTGTTTTGAAAGGGCCCAAGTACGTATCTGAAGCGCCTGAGCCTGTCATGCCTGATTCAATTCTAACACCAACATCGGCCAGGCGCTTGCATCTTGTGGATTACGATACGAACGATTCTACCCCAGTTAAAATCCCGTCTCCTAAGGAGGCGGTTCGGGGTTTGCAAAGTTTTGAAGAAATGATTGAAGATATGGCTGCCATTTTTTGGGACTATCAGAATTATATTAGCATGGGACATGCAACGGCGACGTGTACTAATCGCGTGCGCTGCCGACTCTGTTTCAGATCGGGCCATGTGAAAAAGGAGTGCCCGGGCATCATCAATGCGTCTACCGTCTGGGTGCCCAAAGTCCCATCTAAAAACTTCGAGTCTCGCGCCGCCTCCTTGTCCTCTCCGGAAAATTCCGTTTCCTCTCCACCGATTAATATATCCTCGCCTCTGCAGCACCCCACAGCAGAAAACCCCCACCCCAAGGCTGCCCCCCCCCGACGGCGCAAATCGATCCGCATCCATCCACCACCCCGCCATCCATCGATTCGTGCGCACAAGCTTCCATGGCCAACTTCGAGTTTGACCCGCGCGCTTCTTGCCGGAGGGGCACGACATTGTTGACGGAGGACCTGAGCGCTTCCCTCGGACTTTCTACACTGCTTCCTAGCCGCCCCAAGGATGCATGAGCAATACATGGTGGCGATCGTTGAACCGCACCCGCCGGCTCATCTGGTTGGGGTCCGCAGAGAGCAAGTTCTTCACTTCCTCACCCAGGAGCTTCAGGTGATTGTCCCCTCTGCCCAAACTTGGTTTCAGGGCGTTGGTCTTTTTGAGGTTCAGAGCCCGGCCATTAGAGCTTCATTCACCCAGCATGCGCCGTTTGCACTTGGGCTTGATGAGGAGGGTGATGAAATTTTCGTCCGTTTCATCCCACACAATGAAGGGGAAGGTTTCCGTGCATTTCATGGACATCGAACTGGATGGTTGATGTTTATTGGAGTCCCTTTGGATTATCGCAATACTCGCTTTCTGTCTGAGGTGGTCGGCACTTTTGGGCAGTATCTCTCCTGGGACTCCGCTGATAGACGTTTGGTTCGATCACTTGTGTATGCTTCATTCCCTGATAATGCTTTAGTGCCAAGAGATGTGGTCTTCCTTGAATTTGCTTCTTGGGGAGGAACTGTAGTCTCATGGACGGCCCCCATTTATATTTTGACTGCTAACTTTGCTGATGTTGCTCTGCCTGTTGATGAGGATATCATGCCCCTGGACGGCAATCCTCACCCAATGCCTGGTCATATATATTGCGCCTCCGGCACCTATGTGGGGATTAGCACCCTATCCTGCCCTGGGATGGAACGGTGCACAAGTACAACAGCAGGGGGACAATGATGCTCCCAATGATGAGGCAGCACCTTTGGATGAGGGATGGCCTGCGTGGAATGAAGAGGTGGCTGCTGACAATGTCATGCACGAGGTGCTTCCCCCACAAGATCAAAATTCCATGGTGATCAATCCCTCCATGGACAGCAACAGCTCCTCTGATTCTGAAGATGTGGTTGTTGTTCAGGTGCAGCACCATGTTGCACCGCAAAATGTGGTTCAGGATCATGTCCAGGATTTAAATGATTGGGCTCTGGTTGTATATCAGCCCCCGGTAATTGACTTTGATCCTATTCAGCGAGCCCCTGCAGTCTTTGGACCTGTCCTCCCCCCGCATATGATTTGGGAGAGAACTTTTTCCAGTTTGATGCCAGTTCTCGCTATGAACTTCATCCCCAGGGGTCTGGACCTATTTCCTCTACCTGATGCAATGCCCCCTATGAGAGATTGGATTGAGTTCATGCCATCTGACAATGTCACCATGGAGGAAATTATATCGGAAGATACACCTCTGCTTCTGGAATTGCCTGCCAAGGTATCAAGTGTCTCTGCTCCTATGCAGGACCAAATCCATTTTTCTGCTGTCTGCAAGACTGTACCCGCCAAACGCAGGTGCCAGAACAGGTCTTCTTTGGTCCGCGAGGATGAAGATTTCTCCACACGCCGCGTCATGAGAAGTTGTGCCAAGCGCTCGGGGTTCAAGCCAGTCTCTGCAGTCCCCCTGAAGTGTACGCTAATGAGGCAACCAAAGGCCAAAAAGAAGCGCATGAATCCTGCTTCTGAAGACCAAGGTGATCAAGATGATAAGGCTTCCTCTGACGCTCAGGTTCCACCACCGACACCCATACGTGCCATGCAAGATTTGGGCGCCTCCCTAGGCATTGCCCCTGAAGAACAAACCATGGCTAAGCTTATGGCTGGGCCGTTTGCTGAACAAAACCCGAATGTTTCCCATGATTAGTTCAACATTAGTTCTGTTTTTTAGGGAGGGGTACTTTTTTCTTTTGTACCTGGGTTGGTTTACTTTTACTTATCAAACTGTCAGCTTCGTTCTTTTACCTCTCTGTTACGCAGAGGTGGTAGTTACTACTGGTTTACATGGTCTTAATGAATAGTACAAATTATCGTAATTGGCGTGTGCTCTGTTGGAATGTCCGTGGTTTAAATTCAGAAGCTAGGCAGCGTGATGTTCGTCTTAAAATTGAAGAAAGTGGCCATTCTATCATTTGCCTTCAGGAGACCAAATGTGAAAACTTTGATCTATGACTTGTGAGAAAATTCTGCCCAAGACATTTCGACCACTTTGTTTTCTCCCCCTCTGTGTGCGCTTCGGGTGATATAATTGTGGTGTGGTTTTATGCAATGTTCTCTGGGTTGCTAATTGACTCCAAGCATTTTGGAATCACTGTTTCCTTTACTTCAATGCATAATTCTAAGACCTGGAGTTTGGTCTCGGTGTATGGTCCTTGCCAGGGTACTCTGCGTGATGATTTTGTCTACTGGCTATATAATCTTCATATACCTGATGATGAAAATTGGCTGCTGCTTGGAGATTTTAATTTCATCAGATCTCTTGAAAACAGAAACAGGCCAGGAGGTAACATCAATGATATTTTCCTGTTCAATGAGATCATTGGACACCCGGGGTTTCTTGAACTACCTCTCAAGGGAAGGGCCTATACCAGATCTAATATGCAAGAAGATCCTCTTTTGGAGCAATTGGACTGGTTTTTCACATCAAGCTCCTGGATATCTAGTTACCCCAATACAATTGTTCTTCCTATGGCCAAAACCTCTTCTGATCATGTACCCTGCATTGTATCCATTGATACAACAATCCCCAAAAGCAATTTATTCAGGTTTGAGAATTTCTGGGCTGATTTACCTGGGTTTTCTGAATGTGTTGTGAGCTCTTGGAATACCCCTTTGGCTGGTGTAAGTTCTACCGCTGTTGTCATTTCCAAAAAATTGAAGAGACTGAGATTTCATCTGAAAAATGGGCCAAAAATGCAGCCTCCCTCAAAAGGAACATTGCAAGTTGCTCTCAAGTTGTGCTTGCTTTTGACATGTTGGAGGTGTTGAGAACTTTAACCAGGCTTGAATTCAATTTCAGAAAAATTGTGAAAAAACATCATGAACATCTTCTTAAGCTTCAGTTTCTCTACTGGAAGCAAAGGTGCACCATCAGAGACATCAAAGTTGGTGAGGAAAATTCCAAAATTTTCCATGCTATGGCATCTGAAAGATTGAGAAAAAAATTCCATTTCTAGTCTTTAGGCTCCTGATGGGACTACTCTCACTGATCATGAGAAAATGGCAGGGCTGCTGTGGAATTCTTTCAGAGACAGAATGGGTGTTTCTCAGGAAATCCAAATGAAGTTTGATTTAGCTATCCTCCTATCTCCTGTGGATGGATTGCAAGATCTAGATGCACCATTCACTCAAGTTGAAATTGACTCTGTTCTGAAGGACATGCCTGTGGATAGAGCACCTGGGCCTGATGGCTTTAATGGTTTGTTTCTGAAAAAATGTTGGCCTATTTTCAAATCTAATTTCATGGACCTCGTTAACCAGTTTGCTTCTGGTAATTTGAAGTTGGAATGTTTGAATGGATCCCTTATTGCATTGATTCCAAAGATGCTTGCCCCTGTCTTCCCTAATGATTTTAGGCCCATATCTCTAACAAACACTTTCCTCAAGTTCTTGACTAAACTTTTGGCTAATAGACTTCAGAAAGTCATCATGAGATGCATCCACATGAATCAGTATGGATTTCTCAAATCAAGATCCATCCAGGACTGTATTGCATGGGCATTTGAATACATTCACTAGTGTAAACAATCTAAGAAACCTTTGCTCATTCTCAAACTGGATTTTGCTAAAGCTTTTGACACAATTGAGCATGAGGTCATCTTCAAAGTTCTTCAGCACAAAGGGTTCTCTGATAAGTGGATTGGATGGATTAGGGATATCATGTGCTCTGGATCAACTTCCATTTTGTTAAATGGAGATCCAGGCAAACAATTTTACTGCAGAAGACGGGTCAGGCAGGGTGATCCTTTGTCCCCTTTACTTTTTGTGTTGGCATCTGATCTGCTACAATCTGTGGTGAACAACATGCTACACAATGGCATTTTATCCTTGCCTATTCCATCTCATGATCCATACTTTCCCATTATTCAGTATGCGGATGATACCATTTTAGTGGTTCCTGCTGAAGAGAGACAGTTGTTGGCTCTGAAAGAGATGTTGAATGACTTTCACCTATCAACTGGGCTCAAGGTTAACTTCAGCAAGTCATCTATGATTCCATTAAATGTTTCGACGGAGGATTATGCTAGCATGGCTGCTGTTTTGGGTTGTAGCATTGGACAACTACCTTTTACCTACTTGGGCTTGCCTTTGGGCACCACTAAACCCACAATTCATGATCTGATGCCACTGGTTGACAGGATAGAAAGAAGATTATCTGCTAGCTCTACAATGCTTAATCAAGGTGCAAGACTGCAGCTTCTGAACTCTGTCATATCTTCCATGCCCATTTATTTTCTTGGTAGTCTAGCTATCCCCCAGGGTATCTTCAAACAGATTGAGCGCATTCAAAGGCAATGCCTGTGGAGGGGTAACTCTGAAATACCTAGACAATCTCTTGCTGCTTGGGATTTGGTCTGTAGACCAAAGAACAAAGGAGGATTGGGAATCATCAACCTACAGTTATAGAACAAAGCTCTCCTTTTAAAACACCTCCATAAGTTTTACAATAAAGAGGATATCCCCTGGGTTTCTCTCATATGGAACTCATACTATGAAGGAAATGTGCCTCATGCCACTATTCTTTGTGGATCATTTTGGTGGAGGGATATCATGCGACTCTCTGATCTATATAGACCTGTTGCTTCTGTCAGGGTGAGCTCTGGAGATTCTTTGCTTTTTTGGTCTGATGGTTGGATCATTAACAAGTCATATAGACCCCTCAGAGACAGACTTCCACACCTTTTCTACTTTGTCCTAGATGACAAGATCTCTGTGCATGATTTTCTCAACACTGAGGGGGAGCAGCATCTCTTTCACTTACCTCTTTCTCAACAGGCTGCAACTGAATACTTTGCTCTCAGAGATTGGCTAAGTATGATGCAAAGACCCACCCATCCCCATGACTCTTGGGTTTGGCCTGGTAAATGGGTACACTGCAAAAGGTTTCTATACACTCATGCACTCCAACATTCAGAATGACAATTCTTGCATCAAGTTATGGAAAAGCAAATGTACAATGAAGATCAAATTATGTGGTTGGTTGTTACTTTTTGATAGACTGAACACTAAAGATCTCTTCGTGAGAAGGCACTGGAGATCTGTTGCTGAAGACAATTGTTATGTGTCATGCCATGCTCAGGTTTATGAGGACAGATTACATCTGTTCTTTACTTGTAACTTTAGCACCAGAGTGTGGAACTATCTGCAAATTGAATGGTCTACTGCTGGGAATGTTCATGATTGTCTCCAGCAGGCCAGACTTTCTTTTGGTCACCCCTTCTTCATGGAAGTTATGCTCAGTGCTGCCTGGAGTATTTGGCTAGTCAGGAATGGGAAGACCTTCAGGAATGAAAGAGTTGCTTTTCATATCTGGAGAAGGCACTTTGTGCATGACATCACCCTGCTTTCACATAGATTTCAGGGAGATACTAGATCTCAGTTGCTAGATTGGATCAATACTTTGCTCTAGGTAGAGTAGGTAAGTAGCTCCCCCACACCCTGTAAATTTCCATGTTTAAATTTGAGAACTAAGGTTCTCTCTTTGTACTGCTTTTACTATTCAATAAAATACTATGGAGCTCATGCTTCACAGTCCTTAAATTCAAAAAAAAAGACTCGACGATGACTAGTTAGGCAGATCCCGGCGGAGCGCCTGGATCCGTGTGGTTACGGGATGGCGTGTTTTACCTTTGCCAGTAGGCATTTGATTGTAGTCTGTACCCATACATATATCTTCCGCTGATATAATGTAATTAAGGTAAGTGTATGTCGATTGTATGAGATTTTGTATCCTTGTAGCTGTAATGTTGTGATATCATGTTGGAAATCCGGGGCATATGGCATTGTCATATGTCGTGGTGGGACCGATATGTGCTTTGTCCCTAGATTTGGATGGAAACATCTAGATCTGGAACAGTACCGCATATCGGGCCTTACATCTGTCAACTCCTGAACTCCACGTCGGTTTGGGACTCCATGTCGGCGCTGTCATCGGTGCTTTGGGTAGATCGATCTTGGGCCTCACGAAGCCTTCTGTGGGTCGCCAGCTGTGACACGCACCATGTACCCTCACGGAAAGGAGTCGTGGTGGTATCCCCTCGTCAGTGCCCCGCGCATCACCGAGTACGAAGAAGAAGAAGAAGAAGAGGCGCTCGAAGACAACAAGGACACAATTGATGAAGTGCGAGATATAGCCCTATCACGATCAGAATGATACCAAGAAAATTTGCGCACCTATCGAAGCATCCGACTTTGCACCAGGGTTTTCAACATAGGCGACCTCGTGCTTCAGCTAAAACTGGAGAAGGTGCACAAACTCGCCCCACAATGGGAAGGACCATACATAATCTTTGAAGTAATAGGCGGCGGAGCCTACAGGCTGAATAACCCGAATACTGGCGAAGACGTCGGCAATTCATGAAATGTGGTGAACCTACGCCTTTTCTACCCATAGATTGGCTACATATTTTTCTCCTACTCCTTTTTTGGTTGTTAAGAATTTACTCAGTGCGGCTTCTTAGCCACTTATGTAAAGCAAATACCACAACAATAAAACACGAGTTCCACTATATCATACGAGGGCTCAGGCACTCGGGGGCTTGAGCGCGCTACGACATAGCTCCCCCTTGAGGTGTTATTCGCAATCACGACATCTTACACTCAGGCACTCGGGGGCTTGAGCGCGCTACGACACCGCTCCCCCTCGAGGTGTAATTTTCACTCGCATAATTTTAAACTCAAGCACTCGGGGCCTTGAGCGCGGTACAACACCGCTCCTCCTCGAGGTGTTATTCGCACTCGCGACATCTTACACCCAGGCACTCGGGGGCTTGAGCGCACTACGACACCGCTCCCCCTCGAGGCACTATTCGCACTCGCGACACATTACACTCAAGCACTCGGGGTACTTGAGAGCATTAACTCGTAACACTACCCGCACTTTCGCATCTTTGCAAAATACGCAACTCATAGAGAAGGACATAGCAAAGGAAAGGGAGCGCAATATCAAACCTCAAACGCTCAGCAGGATCTCCCAGCCAAGGTAATATACTTCATGAGCCTACACCCGATCGCAAGCAATCGCGAGTAACCTTGAGGGCCACTCAAGACAAGTACAAAGAAGAGAACAACTTTCGAGGAACTCGATAATTTATAGCCTTCGTCCAATCGCCAACGATTGAATGAAGCCTCGGGGGTTACTCCCATCGAGAGTGCTGTCGCGCACCCGATAGATCAGAGTCCAGCTAAGGAGAAGAGGACGACAAAGACTAAAGCACTCCAATCAGTTCAACATAAAAGATTTATTTTTTTTGCGGGTAGAACATAAAAGATTTTGATACATGGATTTACATAGGTTCTATTACATTCTAAAGGATCACCCGAAAGTTCTTCGGACATCATCATAGAAAAAGGAAAATTAAACCCTAAGTCTACAAAGATGACCTCGCTTAATGGTAATCTTGCTACCCTTGCCCTACTGACGAGCCCGCTTGGTCGTCATCTTGTTATAACCAGCGTCCTGCTCAAAACAGGAGTAGCTATCACCACCACCACCAGACGACGAGTCGGAGGAGCAGGAGATAGTGATTCCCCTGCCAGACGAGCCTCCTCCAGGTGCAGAGCTTTGAGTATCACTAGAACCCCCCCCTCCCCGAGTTTTAGTTGCTTGAGCTCTCCCAGCAAGGCTCCAGTCGATTCCCATCAGCATCAAAAACCCTAATGGAGAGAGTCTCTTCTCCGTCGAGCTGACAGCAAAGGCTATCACCTTTGCGCAGATTAAACTGACGGGCAAAAGCTCTCCAACCATCCTTCAAAAAGACCGAGCGAGATCCCTCAATACGTAGCATCACCCATAGTGGGAAATATGGAAATCCTTGTGCACGAAGCCACATGCCATCCAGGCCCCGCTCAGAGACAGCAGCAACAAAGGAAGAAGTAAGGGCAATCCGGCGAGAAAGGATGCCGCAGATATAAAGAACAAAATCATAGGCGAGGGCGCTCGTATCCGCTTCTTGAGGAGCCACCACGACCTCGACGAGCGCGGTCCGCACGGAGAGCTCGGGAACCACGGCCCCGACGGCCATGGCCAGCAGTGCTGCGCATAGCAACAACTACAGAAGCTCCACAGGCATGGCTCTTGGGAGCCATGCAAGCTAACTAAAGAATAGGAGATAAGCGAAGGAAAAATATTGATGAATGACGAGGATTGGCCTCGACAAATCCCATGGTTAGGAACCTGGGTTTGATCGTAAGAGAAGGAGTGCAAGGTTGGCGATCTTGTCGGCTAACATGAGACAGGGATTTACCCAGGTTCAGGGCCCTTGATCGGCAAAACCATCACTTTCTGCTCGATTTCAGGGACCTTGAATTATATGGTGGAAGAGATTACAACATAGGTTCCAGCGAGACAACTCTGGCCGAAAGTATTGCGAGGAGATTATTGAGTGCCCTAGACGTCCCCTCTCCCAGCCTATATATACTAGCCTAGGTCCCGAGAAGTTTTTCTAGGTTTAAATAGTATGTTGCCTAATCTAGCAAGTCTTGGCGGTCACTCCTTGGACTCCATGTCTGTTTAGACTTCTTTTCGGTGCAGCAGTCGTCTATGCTTCGGGTGGGCTAACCTAGGGCCTTCTGAACCTTCTAATGGGCAACTAGTCTTGACACGCACCAGGTACCCTCACGTAGAGGAGTCATGGGGATATCCCCTCGTCAGTAGCCCCCGAGTTCCTAGGGGACTCGAAGAGTCACACAGGGACTCCAATCTTCATTAGCGGCCATAGTGCGTGTTGCTTTTATGAGTTGTAAGCTTTATTCATGAGATATGGTTTTGTAAATTTTGAGAGGGATGCTAAGAGAAACGGCCCAAGGAACTCGATGGGTCAAGCCTTTGTAAATTGTACTCGCGGAAAACACCACATCAACCCATCAATCTCGAGTCCCTCGACACGAACTTGGGAACAACTGGTATCAATCAAGGTCCAGGCCATGGAGGTCTTACAGGATCAATGCTGCCAGTTAAAGTGTTGTATATGACCCTAACGCATCTTTTAGTGGTTATCTCTATCATGCACGTGGGCATGGAACGGTCGGGACTGAAGTCGCGCTGTGGAAAGTCCAGGCCCGGCCTATGGATCAGCGGGGTCTTACCTACACGCAAGCTTGCGTGGCTTCTGGGGTGTAGTTTATCACAGCCCAGGTCTTAGTAGGGGCGAGTTGCCAATATATAATGCACCCACTCGGAAAACAATCGAGTGGACTTATAGTATGAGCACACGATGAGGTTTCGGGTGCCCGCTCGATGAGGCAATTGCTTGTTTCTCGTAGTTTTGTCTCGTATCTTCTTGCGAGTGGTCACTCAAGCGCTTTTGTTCCTGTGTAATCTTGCGAGTAAGAACTCAAGCATTTATTTTAGAGGCGAGTAAGCACTCAAGCCTTAATGAGGTGTTTTTCTGAATACGTCGAGGGGAGTAATCACACAACCCTTGTAAGGTGCTTCGTGTCGCCTTTTCTCTTTTAAGAGCGGCGAGGCGCTCCCGATGGGACTGTATTTGATGAAATTAAATAAAGGAGGAGAAAAATGTTAATAAAAAAGAAAGTAAAAACATTATTTTCTCAGTGCGTCTGCAAGAGCATTGAGTCGTCCCGTCTACTCTGCGAAGATATGAAAAGGCGTAATGATGATCTTTGGTGCTGATGACATATTGAAGATAACAACGGTCTGTTGTGAATTGTCACTTCCGCCTGCGTTTATGATGATGTTGTGATGTGCGTGTGGATTTTATTACTGCGCTTGCTTCGCCTGTTGGGTTTCCATGGCTATGTGAAATCGTGTAATTTACTGTCATGTTTTAATGGATTGTGTATACGAAGAGATGCCTCTGTCTTGAAATCTGTAGTGTTGCGTTTTCCTGTCTTTAATTTTTACCTTGCGCCATTACTTGTCCTTTCCTCTTAGTGAGAAAGACACGTTTTCCCTTGATAGGGTGTATATATATGGTTTATTGATTTTCTCTTTGGCAGTCTATCTTCTTTCTCTTAATCTATTTTCTGGCTTCCTCTCTTGGCCCCAAAGCGTTGTGCCCGTGGAGATGCTGGTGCTGCGCGTGGCACCACTGCTCGTGGACGTCAGGGTCCTAGTGCACATACTCCCCGTGTGTCCCGCTGCCGTTGGGGGTGCGGTGGTTTATTGGGGAGTTCCTCTGCTGCAGCTGTGGACGGGGGCGTCTGTGCTCATGACTTTGTTCTTCATGGTCCTAGCCACATTGCTGGCCGAATTCCTCATCCTTCTTCTTTTTCCGCTCTTGTCTCTGAGCTAGGTTTGGATGGGCTTTGGCTGTGCCTTCAAGGCTATCCTTATTGCCTATTGTGGGTGATGATCCGGGTTGAGAGTTCATCCTTGGTTTTCTTGGAGTCTTGTTGGAGGGTGTTTTCTCTCCAGTTTAATCTGCGCAAGGGTGAGAGCCTCTGTCACCTGTTCGATGGAGAAGAAACTCTCTCCATTAGGGCATTTGACCATGAAATAAATCGACTGGAGCCATGCTAGGAGAGTTCAAGCGATGACGACTCTGGAGGCGCGTGTGATGCTTCCATTTCTTCTTCTGCTGGCGGCTCGCCTGCTAACTCTCACTCTACCGAGTCTTCCTCTGGTGGTGGTGGTGGTGGTGATAGCTACTCCAGTTTGAGCAGTACGCTAATGTCAAGCCATCAATCAAGCGGGCGCGCCAGTAGGACAAGGCTATTAAGTGTGTCCTCGAGCGAGCTTTTCCTACTAGACTTAGGGTTATAGCTGAAATTGTTTGTGTTAATGGAGGATTGAAACCCGCATGCTTTCACTGGAGGGATCTTCAATTTGATGTCCGAGATGAGATCAAGAATTTATCTTCTGGAGTCGCGCGGAATTCCGTCAAATTCCGAGGGTGCTTCAGTGCGGGAGTCGCCGACGGAGATCCAGCCGTTGGAATTTGCTGAAATTTTCACAGACTTTCGAAAATTGGATTTCGCATCTTTCCACTGAAGGGATCGTCGAGATGAGCTCTGAGTCTTCGTCGCGAGTGCCTGCAACACAGACTTTTTTTGTCCTGTAGGCTGCGCGTGAGCGCTTTTGTTGATGTCGATCTTCGAGTGGTGCGCTCGAAAATTTTCTTGTTTTCTCCGTGAACTTGATGTAGATCTTGATGTAGTTGTTGAAGAAGCCGAGGGATCCGAACATATCAGAACCTTCTCGAGTCATGGAGTCGACGAGTGTTGACAGAGTCGACGAGTCTTGACAGAGCCGGGAAGAGGTCTTCTGGTGCTCCCGATCTGGGAAGCGCGGCGGCGGCGGAACAGAGGAGAGATCGCGAAAAAGGGTTCCCGTCTCCGGGCTTTTGCGTCATGGGGAATAAATAGGAGAAGGGGGGCAGCCAAGGGAGCCACCAGGGGTCCAGGCGCCCCCTGGCGCGGCCCCACCCTAGGGCACGCCAGGAGGGCACCTGGGGCCCTGGTGGGTCCCCTCTGACCCCCCCTCCGTGATTCCCGAAGCTTCCTGTACGCTGATTTTTTATTGGATTTTCCTGAATTTTTGGAGCACTTTTAATATGGGGGAAACCTGAAGTAGAAAAACAACAGAAAACAGGAACTGGCACTGGGGTGCACTGAGTTAATAGGTTAGTCCAAATATGATCAAAAGTGTATGGAAGTTCATCAATATCATAGCAATATCACACAAAAGAGGCATGGAGCAAGCAGTAATTATAGATACGTTTTGTACGTATCACTACCCATCACATGCAACCATTTTATGATTTAGTTCTGAGAGATCCGAAACGACAATGAAGAACAAATCCGGGTGGCCCTCGGGGAGTCGACACCCAATCCAAAAGCCGGCCGCGCTCTCGGATCGGCCTCTTCCATCTCAATAGGGTTTTGGTCACCGGGACACCTCACATGGGGTCGGGCCCTTGCCGGCCAAGGGTGGACCAACATGGAAACCATGTCCCCGCTGTCCCAGGTTGTTTTAAAGAAAGTCTGCTAGGAGCGACCCGACAGACACACACACGGTTTGCAAATGGTAAATCATCTTGGGCCACCACTAGAAATGTTTGAAGCTAGGTTGGTAAGAAAAGGGGACCCATAGCATCCCACACGCGGTTAGGCACGCTCAGTCTTAGAACCAATACCCAGAACTTGGATCCTAGGTGACTCAAATGGAACAAAGCGCCGAGGCGGGATAGCCTGACCTTCCATCCTTCGTCGAATATAGTCAACATTATAATGATCATATCATCCACAACAATATAATATTGTGATATCCCAATCCAAGGAGCAACAGGGTAATAGTTGATAGCATCCTAAGTATGCATACTAAGCAGTGGTTAAACAAGCAAGGTACATGGCCAAACAATGGTTTGCTAGGATGTGGGGGACATGGCTATTTGGGTTTTAATATAGAGGCTTAAATGTAAGGTGGTAGGATGAAGCAATCGTTCTATCCTATACCTAGGCACAAGTGAGCTGAAAGTTATAAGCATGATATATGCTCCCCCTTAACTGATGAGAAGACGATTCCAAAAGGTGTAGTCGATCGCAAGCTCGCATCGTCTCCGAGAGTACCCGCGGGAGCACACAAGAAATAAACACTGTAAAGGCAATCAACGGGGATGCATCTATTACTATGAAGAAATCATGAGCAAGCAACAACAAGAAGGAAACACGAGACAACGCAAAACGATATCGCATCTATCGTCGAGAGCGGTTACTAACAGGTTAAGTGGAGTACTCGTCACACACGACGATACCGCACATTTATCATCGAGGGTTCAAGTTGTTTAGCTACACAATATGAGCAAAGGTTGTTAACATGGCATATCACACAATCATGGCAAGAGGTGAAGCATAAAGTAAACTATATATGCTAGTCAAGTTAAGTGGGGTAAATTTCTAAACATGGCATATCACTAAGTACCCCATGATAATTTAACGGTTTGGTACTGTTCTGCCCTAAACCATATTTAATATTGGTTATCAACAGAAAAAATAGCACAAACACAATCTACATGAAATTCTAGTCAAGTTACATATAAAGAACACCCAAAACGGAGTTACAGTTGAAAAGATACAAGCATCACAAGTTATGAACACAATCCGCCAACAACAGGTAGCAAACTTTAGAACAATGAAACAATAAGCTACAGATTGCAAACATGCACCCAAAAGATATGGATTAACAGTAGACATGACAAGGAAGGCATGTCATCAAAGTTTCATATAAATGAGAATCAAGAAAAATAATTGTAACTCATGCAAAATGCTAAAAAATACTACTGGTTTAGGACTTAGTGAAAAACAGGGGCATGGAAATTTTTTTATAAACATGTTGTATAAACAGTAAAAAAAGCAATATCAAACAAGCTCCAAAATGAACATGCAATATATCTACAGAAAGCCTACATGATGCTCATGAGTTCATACATAGAACTTGTGGTCAAAGGACCCATGGATGAATAAATATTAAGCACGCAAGACAGCTATATTATATTCCAGACTTAGTGAAATCTCAGGGTATGTGACAGAAAACAGCAGAGTTGCACTTTGGGAGCTCAACAAATATATGAACAGTAGATATATCATGGCATAGAAATAAATGGCATCAAAATATACATGGCAAGGAGCAATTTATTACATTGGAGCTAATGAATATGAAGCATGGATCATTAACTATAAGGCATCAAAGTAGCAACTTTATACAAACAGTAGCACATATTATCAGGGTCACCGCTTTGGAGCAAGAAATAAAATAGCTACAATAGGTAAACATGGCAAAGAAATGCATCTAATTGAAGTACACATGATGCTTAACACATACAAGAAAGAATTACTGGCATAGGCATCCTGGATGTGACACAAGCATCAACCAAACTTTGATAAAAATAACAACAACAACAGTAAACATCAGGTAGAATTGTTTAACATGCGTTTACACCAACTAGATGGCCTCAAATCAATTCACTCACTAAAGAGAAAAGTTAGAGCACAACAAGATGAAAAAATTTCATGTTGGGCGTTTTTCCATACAGGCTACGGATCTTACGAAAACTACACCAGAAAATAGGCATTAGCAACAGTTTTACCAGAGACTTAGCAGAAATTAGAAAAAGGAAAAATACGGAGGAAAAAAAATAGAGGGGCGTCTCGGGCCTCACCATGGGCATCGGCCCATCTCCCAGGGGTGGCGCGGGGTAGCTATCCCTCGCACAGGGCATAAGGAGGCTTGCGGGGTGGCGCTGATGGGCCGCGCTAGGGCAGGCCGGCCGAGGCAACAGTCAACGGGCCGCCAGATCCGATCAGGATCGCGACCAGGGGATGGCTCCGATTCGAGGCTCGCCGGCTCGAGCTGCTGCGGCAGCGGCCGTGTCGCCGGCCAGTGGCGGCGAGGAGGAGGCGGTGTCGCCGGATCTGGGGGCGACGGTGCCGAAGGAAGGCGGAGGAGGCCGGTGGGGTTCCGTGGCAGCGCGACTGATACGTCCAAAATGCATCACTATTTTATATAGTAATTCATCCCTATTCATTGATATATTTCATGTTATGATGCTATTCTTATGTTATCTTGGCTTGTTTTACACAGTTTGCAACTTTCCGATGCCGAAGCAGCAGACACAGGCTTCAGCGTTTAAAAGTGGATGCAGAGTTGCTTAATCAAAAGACATCCAAATTACCTGAAAATCGACGGAGGCCGTTTTCCAGAAGAATGATGGGGACACACAAAACGGGGACCAGAGGGGGGCTACCAGGATCCCAGGCGCCCCCTGGCGCGGCCCCAGCCCTGGCCTCGCCGGGTGGCCGCCTGGACCCCTGGGGCCACCCCAGGCTCCCCCTCTGTCCTATTTATCCATCGTCGTCCGAAAACGCTAAAGGAGGAGGAGTTTCGCGAGTTCTGCCGCCGCTCCGTGGCGGAAACCTACAGAGAAGAAAAGACATCTCCGGCGGGCAGATTCCGCTGGTGAGAACACCTCCCGGAAGGGGAGATCATCGCCATCGTCATCACCATCGTCACAGGCATCATCGAGATCATGATCAACATCATCCCCAACATCAGCACCATCTCCACCACCTTCCTATCTCATCTCACAATTGCAACTCGTCTTGTAATCTGTACTATCTATCCTCTCTACTCTACCAGTGTTGATTACTACTTTGTGGTAAATGCTATTGAGCTTTGTTGGAGAAATATTATTATGTCCAGATTGTTTATCATCTATTTATTCCCACTGATCATGATCTCTTTTATGTCTTGTGAGTAGTTACTTTAGTTCTTGAGGACATGGGAGAAGTATAGTTGCTAGTAGTCATATGATGTTGAAGTAATATGTGTTGTTTGATATTTAGGTTGTGTTGTTATTTTCCTAGTGGTGTTGTGTGAGTCGAACACTCAACACTTCGCCTTATTAAGGACCTAGGGGAATGCATTGTGCATAAAGAATGTTTACGGTGGTTTGCCGGAGTGACAGAAACCTGAACCCCAGTTTGCACTCTTTTGCACAAGGGAATAATGGGTCCTTGATCGTATTGCTGTGGTTAGCCCTTTTCCTTAATTTCTACCTTGTATTTGTGGATGCTTGCAAGGTGTTTAATCATAAGAGTGCACTTATGCTAGTCTAGAATATGTACTAGCATAGATCCACCCACTCAACACTTATCAACACAGTACATAGTATCGATACAGAGTATGGTGAAAGCACGTGACTATCTCTCCCGTGTGTCCTCAAGAACGCTTTAGCCTTTATAAGTTCAGTTGCTAGGCTTATCCTTTGCTCAAAAGGATTGGGACACTTGTTACTCCTCAGTATCTTTTACTTTTCTTGTTTTTACCTTCTTGTTGCTTATACCAAAAACCCCTAAAAAGTTGTGTTTCAGTGCCTGCAGTTATTTCTTTACCAAAGTCACTTACCAATACCTTTTGCTCCTCGTTGGGTTCGACACTCTTATTTATCGAAAATGCTACAATCGATCCCCTAAAGTTGAGGGTCATCAAGTATTATTTTCTGGCGCCGTTGCCGGGGAGCGTAGCGCTATTAGTAAGTGAAGCTGGTAAGGAAACTTTTATATTTCTGTTTTTATTTTGCTATTGCTACTTTTTGTCCTTATGGACACCTCTACTCTTGGTTTGTTGCTTATGGGGAAACGCCCCACTACTGTGGTGGTCACTCCTACCCCTACTGAAATTGTGCCTTACAAAATAACAACTGGTATTATCGATTATGTCTTGGCTAATCGTTATGCAGGAGACAGACATCCAGGTGAACACTTGTTATATTTATCACAACTATGTTCATTATTCAAGCTCGCAAGTGTGTCAATGGAGTTTTTAATGAAGAAATTATTCTCCGTATCCCTTATAGATAAAGCTTTAGATTGGTATAAGCTCCTCGATAACTCACATTTGTTTAATTGGCAAGAGCTTATGACTCTCTTTTATACAAAGTTTTATCCTCTTCATGAAATTCATCGAGACAGGAACTACATCTATAACTTTTGGTCTCGTGACGTAGAGAGCATCACTCAGGCTTGGGGGAGACTGAAATCCCTAATGTTCAAATGTCCTATTCATGAACTCCCCAAAGATATTATACTTACAAATTTTTATGCTAGGCTTTCTCGTCAGGATAAGGAGATGTTAGATGCCTCCTCTAGCGGGGTATTCCAAACAAGAAGCGTTGAATAAAGATGGGATCTCATTGAGAGGATCCAGAAGAACACTAAAGACTGGGAAATCGATAAAGGTATTGAACCCACTATAAATTATGAGCATGATTATATTGAGAGCTATGTGAAAACTGATTACTTTAGTACCTTTTGCTCTAAGATTGGTCTTGATTCCCAACTTATGATTGATTTTTGTAAGAACTTTGCCTCTCACATTGACTCTTCTAAAGAAGAGAAGGATCAATATCATAAACCCTTTAAAGAATTACCTATTGAAATAAATGTTGCTGGCCCTATTTTGCATGCAGTTATGTATGAAAAGCCCCCTTTTCCCACAAGGATAAGGGAGCACTCTTTTGTGACAGGCATAATAAACAAAAGTGAGAGAAGAACTGGCAAACCTGAGGACCAGATCAAGGTCGATCAAGTTGCGGTGGTTAAAGACCTAGTTACTAATGCTGTTTTAGATTCCAATATAAATTTTTGTGCTGTTTCAACTAACATTGTTACAACCAAGAATAAAAGCCCAATTTCAGGTACACCAGTTGTATATCTTAAAATCGGAGATCACAATTATTACGGGCTATGCGATTTGGGATCAAGTGCTAGCGCTATTCCCTATACACTCTATCAGGAGATCATGGGTGAGATTTCACCCTGTGAACTTGAAGAGATTGATGCTACTATTTGTTTAGAAAACAAAGAAACTATCTCTCCCATTGGGATTGTGAGAGATGTTGAAGTCCTATGTCGAAATCTAAAGTATCATACCGAATTTCTAGTACTTGGTTCAGTGCAAGATAGTTTTTGCCCTATTATCTTTGGTAGGCCTTTCCTCAGCACTTGTGGAGCTATAATAGACTGCAAAAAAGGTAAAGTTTCTGTTGAATTCAATGGTGAGCCATATGAATTTAAGTTTTCTAAGTTCTCTACGCAGCCTCGTGGTACTGATTTACCTAGTGATGATAAAATTATTGAAGATATTGCTTCCATTGCTATTCCTCCTAACGATCCTTTACAACAATATATGGAAGACCATGAGAATGATATGCATATGCTAGAGAGAAATGAGTTAGACAAAATATTCACAAGACAAACTGCTATCCTGAAGCACAACCTTCCGGTTGAACCTTTAGGAATCCTAGCAAAACCAAAAGAAGACCCGGTGTTTGACCTCAAACCACTTACCAATACTCTCAAGTTTGCTTATTTGGACGAAAAGAAAATATATCATGTTATTATCAATGCTAACCTTTCAGGATTTGAGGAAGAGCGACTATTGGAGACACTTCGCAGACTTCGTGGTGCCCTTGGCTGTACCCTTGATGATCTTAAGTGTATTAGTCCATTGATTTGCCAACATACTATAATCTCGAGCCCGATGCTAAGCTGCCTTTCATCGATATGATACTTGAGAAGTTGTCCAAAAACACCCAATTTTGCTATCTTGACGGGTATTCTGGCTTCTCTCAAATTCATGTTAACACTACCGATCAAGAGAATACCACTTTCACGTGTCCTTACGGTACTTATGCTTATAGGCATATGCCTTTTGGTTTATGCAATGCACCTGTTACTTTTCAGAGATGCATGTCTGCTATTTTTCATGGTTTCTGTGAGGAGATTGTGGAAGTCTTCATGGAAGATTTTTCCGTCTATGGAACTTCCTTTGACCATTGTCTCCATAGTCTTAATAAAGATTTGCAGAGATGCGAGGATACAAATTTAGTTTTAAACTGGGAGAAGTGCCACTTCATGGTTAAGGAAGGGATCGTTCTTGGGCACAAGATTTTTGAGAGGGGAATTGAAGTGGACAAGGCGAAGATTGAAGCTATTGAAAGGATGTCGTATCCAAGGGACATTAAAGGTATTCGTAGTTTTCTCGGTCATGATGGTTTCTATAGAAGATTTATTATTGACTGTTCTAAGACTTCGAGACCCCTCACTAATCTTCTCCAGAAGGATGTTCCTTTTGTATTTGATGAAGATTGTAAGGAAGCCTTCGAAGTTCTTAAGAAAGCTTTAATAACCGCTCCTATAGTACAACCACCTGATTGGAAACTGCCCTTTGAAATTATGTGTGATGCTAGTGATTTTGCTGTTGGAGCTGTTTTAGGACAAATGGTTGATAAGAAATTGAATGTTATACATTATGCTAGCAAAACCCTTGACAGTGCTCAAAAGAATTATGCTACTACTGAGAAGGAATTCTTACCAGTAGTGTTTTCTTGTGATAAGTTTAGACTTTATATTGTTGATTCTGAAGTTATTATTCATACTGACCATGCTGCTCTTAAGTACCTTATGGAGAAGAAGGATGCCAAACAGAGACTCATCCGGTGGGTACTCCTTCAAGAGTTTGATTTACAGATTGTTGATAGGAAAGGAGCAGACAATCTGGTGGCGGATAATATTTCAAGGATGGAAGATATACTGCATGATCCCATTCCAGTCAACCACAGTTTTCTAGACGAAAAAATTGTCTTTGTAAAAGTACAATCTCTTTTCGATCCTTGGTTTGCAGATTATGCTAATTTTATCGTTGCAAAGTATTCGCCTCCAGGTTTAACATTTCAGCAAAGGAAGAAGTTCTTCCATGATCTGAGCCATTACTTTTGGGATGACCCTCATCTTTTCAAAGAAGGTCCGGACAGGATCGTGAGAAGATGCATAACAGAACACGAGTAGAAGGACATTCTCAGACAATGTCACGATTCTACCTATGGAGGACATCATGCCGGTGAGAGGACCGCACATAAGGTTCTCCAATCAGGTTTTTATTGACCTACTCTCTTTAAAGATACTAGAAATTATGTTTTATCTTGTGATAAGTGTCAGAGAGTTGGTAATATTAGTAGGAGGAATGAGATTCCTATGAATTACTCTCTAGTGATTGAGCCTTTTGATTGCTGGGGTTTTGATTTTATGGGTCATTTTCCTCCCTCACACAAGTACACTCACATTTTAGTAGGTGTTGATTATGTAACCAAGTGGGTTGAAGGAATCCCCACTGAGAGTGCCGATCACAAGACATCTTTGCAAATGCTCAAAGATGTAATTTTTCCTAGGTTTGGTGTACTGAGGTACCTCATGACTGATGGAGGATCACACTTCACACATGGAGCTTTTAGAAAAGATTTAGCCAAGTATGATTTCAATCATAGAATTGCTTCACCGTACCATCCTCAAACTAGTGGGCAAGTTGAGCTCACCAATAGAGAGATCAAGTTGATCTTGCAAAAGACAGTCAACAGTTCTAGGAAGGACTGATCAAAGAAGTTAGGAGATGCCTTGTGGGAATATAGAACTGCTTACAAGAACCCCATGGGCATGTCTCCCTATAAGATGGTCTATGGAAAGGCTTGTCATTTTCCATTAGAGTTAGAACACAAAGATTTTTGGGCTGTTAGAGAGCTTAATGCTGACCCAAAGTTAGCCGGTGAAAAGCGTCTCATGAACTTGACTTCTCTAGATGAGTGGAGAAGTGAAGCTTACGAGAGTGCTAAAATGAATAAGGAAAAGGTAAAGAAGTGTCATGATAGAAGGATTCTGAACCGTGAATTTAATATTGGTGATAAAGTTTTGTTGTTTAGATCTCGTTTCAGGTTTTCTCCAGTTAAACTACTTTCCAGATGGGAAGGGCCATTTCATATCGAAGAAGTCTACCACTCCGGTGCAATAAAGATTAAAATTTTTGATGGAACCAAACCTCAAGTTGTGAATGGGCAAAGACTCAAGCATTACATGGCAGGAGACCCTGTCAATGTTGAGGTGAATTTGATACACACAACAACTCATGAAGAATAAGTTGCAGCCCGGTTTCAGACACGAGCAGAAGCATAATAAGAAAAGGTATGTATAATGGTAAGGAAACATCGTGAACCACCATAAAAGTTCCATATTACGATTTTTTTTGCAAAATTAGGAAAATTCAAATCCTAATTGGAGCCGGAGAGGAGCTCCAGGGGGCCTAGGAGCCCCCCTGGCGCGGCCTACCTCCTGGCCGGGCCGGGAGGCCTCCTGGGCACCCCGGAGTCCGTCTCCGACCCCAATTTGGCTCGTTACTTTCCTTCTGTTGCAGAAATTTTTGCTATATATTTTCCCGGATATTTGTAACAGCCCAGATTTCACAAAAATTAAATTTTTTGTTTTCGTTGTGAATTGTTTGATTTTCTCTTTTGTTTGCGGTGTTTGCATCCCCAATTTATCGATCGACGATTATTTCCCCCCCTCTTATCTCGTACCAGACGGAGACCGACCCTTGCCACTCTGACACTCGACCTTTGCGACACCGGGTTTCGCCCGATCACCGTCGCGAAAACCGCACGAGACCAGCCGCAACCAACGGAACGAAAAACCCCGTTTAATAAGTAAACGGGATATTTTTATAGCGCGTCGGAAAGTATTCTCGGAACGGTTCCAGCGCGAGGTGAACTCCGCCGGCTCGATGTGCTGATCGCGCAGTTCAAAGTTTTACCCGAATCGGAGGTCCTGCGGACCCCGGCGGTCAGAAACGTAAACACCGCACGCGCGAGAGAAAAACCGGGGATGTTTTTGCAAAGTACCAACCACCTGGGCTATATAAAGACCACCACACTCCCACCTCTTTCTAGGGTTTCCCTAGCCACAAAACTGCAGCCACCCCCTCCACTTTGCCCCTAAAATAGCCCCATTTTCGTCCAAACCCTAGGTCAGATCTGGATCAGAGAGCCCAATGGATCTAGACCGTCAGATCTTGTGATCTGACGGCCAGGAAACCCCCAGTTAACTCCCTCCTCTCTCCTCTTTTAACGACCCGATTCACTAAGAATCCAAGTCTCTGTGCATTCTGTGCTAGTCCCTGGATCAATAGCTAGCACACACAGTACATGATGTAATATCAAGAATAAACCACATGTCATATATATTACATCGAAGATCCAGTATTACAATAAAGCATACCTGCATAGCTCAAGGCTAGCTTACAAATAGAATACAGCGAAAAAAAATAAAGAGCTTCGTGGCGTCCATCAACTCCACCGACATAGTTGAGTATAGACATCGTAACCCTACATCGCATCACTTAATCGTTGTATACAATCCTCCAACACCGAAGGTTACAGCCCGAACACGGGTCAGTACATCTGATTTGTACGGCAAGTCACACGAAAAAGTATATATAACAGACATACAACTACATGCATGATATATCAATGGAAGGCTTATGGTTTAGTTTTGCAGAAAGCCAGTTTTTCCCTCACATACTACAACTAATCAAATTTTAATTTATCTTGCTAGTCTTAAGTATGGTTGAATCGGACTACACCAATTCCAACCATCCCTTTATTAAAAGTTCCCACTCAAATTCTTATTAAGGTGAAATATCTGTCAAGACCATCCAACAACAATAATGCCCAGTTGCTCAAGGTTGTCCATAACCGTGGACACGGCTAATCATGATCAGTTTGTACACTCTGCAGAGGTTTGTACACTTTCCCCACTGGACTCAACCCGAAGATTGAGACATAGTCTTTCAGAAGAGGTTGCCTCCACCCTTTGGTAGCAGGTACATCAGCTAGCTACCAGGGCCAGGTTCCCCACAACTTACTCATCTAAGCCAGAGCCCATATAGCCAGTGGTTGTACATGGAAGCTACTAGTCACACTGTCTGTCCGATCTTTTTGAGCCTGGACGGCGCCCACTGCGTAGAGGGTACTCGCCATGACGCACCCGGTTCACCACCAAAACAACCATTCGGGAAGCATTTAGCCCTGGTCCGG
The DNA here is from genome assembly GCA_950022295.1 of Bromus sterilis. Classification (NCBI taxonomy): domain Eukaryota; kingdom Viridiplantae; phylum Streptophyta; class Magnoliopsida; order Poales; family Poaceae; genus Bromus; species Bromus sterilis. The sequence goes on along the minus strand of OX465596.1, from coordinate 146,067,678 downwards.
CACGAGCCCCAGGATGCATTCCCTGCCCGTCCAGAGGTGATTTGTATTTAAGTTTGCTAGTCAAGTCATTAATCCTCACATAGCTCAAATGATAACTCAACCAATCCCCGTCTACAAAGCAATAGCAGTATATAACAACCACGATCCTAGGGTGACAATGAAATACAAGGTCAGAGCATATGGATATCCTACTAGGTTTAAAGCATAACTAATATATACTCCTACACATGCATAGAGTGATAATTTGCTACATGCATAATAGAAAAATATAGGTTGAGGTATGGTCCAAGTGTAACTTGCCTTTTCCTTTCGGTGAAGTTCTTCGCTCTCATGGTCCAGTCAACTCTACTTGTCACACTCCGAGAAATCTATCGCAAACGAAGGAACTCGAATAAGCAATCACATCACAAGGCAAACAAAAGATCAACAAACAAACACAAAGGTTTTAGCAACAAAACAAGCGGCTTGACACGGTACAAGTGCCGATGTGCTCGAAGGTGATCGGTGGAACGTGAACTAGAGAGAGTCAACGGATAAAGAAACATCGGTAAGTAATTGTGACTATGGACATTGTGAATTCAGGGTGAATATCACGCCCACATGAAAAGTTTGTGAACCTTACCGATAACAATTCTCAAATGATCCGATATGCAAAAAGAATCACTTGAAACGGAATACTACAACACAGGTAATAGCGAGTGCAAAAATTGAATTGAATTTGAATTTAAACAGATCAAGAAAGATTTGAATTTTTTGTGTACACATGGTATAGATAGAAAGTACATGGAACGAGTGATCCAACGCAAAAAGAATCACTCGATTTGGATCAACGGTTTAAAAGATACGGCCACCGGAATTTGAACTTGAATTTGAAATAGATTCAAATTCAAAAGTGTGCAAAAGCTTGAAAAGGTTATTCTATGCTAAACTAAAGAACAACACGAGTGCGTAGAAAAAAGAATCACCGCAATCCGACTGACGGTTGCGGAGATACCGCGAGTACGCTGTCGGGGGGGGGGGGGGGGTTTCTGCCAAAAGGACTAATACATAAATAAAAATCTTACGAAAAACGCGATCGGGTCCCTGGAGGAAGTTTGACCGGATCTGGACTCCGGCGAACTCCGAACTCCGGCGAGGTGCGGCCGATTCCAGCGAGGGGGCTAGCAGTGGAGAGGCCGGCGAGGGGTGGCGGCCTCGGGCGGCGGCGCCAGGCGTGGCCAGCGGCCTCGGCCGGCCGGCGGCTGATACGTCCAAATTGCATCACTATTTTATATTGTAATTCTTTCTTATTCATTGATATATTTCATGATATGATGCTATTCTTATGTTGTTTTGGCTTATTTTACACAGTTTGCAACTTTTCGGTGCCGAAGCAGCAGACGCAGGATTCAGCGGTAAAAAGTGGACGCTGAGTTGCTGAAGAAGAACACCTCCAAATTACCTGAAAATCAACGGAGGATGTTTTATATCAGGATCACGAAGACACGCAAAAGAGCGACCAGAGGGGACCACAGGGTGCCCAGGGGGCCACCTGGCACGGCCCCACCCCTGGCCACGCCGGGAGGGCGCCTGGACCGCCGGGGCCACTCCCGGCTCCCCCCTCTAGCCTATTTACCCCTCGTGATGCAAAAACCCTAAAATAGGGAGAGTTTACGGAGTTCTGCCGCCGCTCCGTGGCGGAAACCTACAGAGAAGAAAAGCCATCTCTGGCGGGCAGATTCCGCCGGGGAGATCACCTCCCGGAAGGGGAGATCGTCCCCATCGTCATCACCATCGTCACGGGCATCATTGAGATCATCATCAACATCATCCTCATCATCAGCACCATCTCCATCTTCATCCAATCTTGTCACAATTGCAACTCGTGTTATAATCCGTACTACCTATCCTCTCTAGTCTATCGGTGTTGATTACTACTTTGTGGTGATTGCTATTGAGTTTTGTTGGAGAAATATTATTGTGTTCAGATTGTTCATCATCTATTTATCCCCACTGATCATGATCTCTTTTATGTCTTGTGAGTAGTTACTTTAGTTCTTGAGGACATGGGAGCAGTCTAGTTGCTAGTAGTCATATGATGTTGAAGTAATATGTGTTGGTTGGTATTTAAGTTGTGTTGTTATTTTCCTAGTGGTGTTGTGTGAGTCGAACACTCAACACTTCGCCTTATCAAGGACCTAGTGGAATGCATTGTGTATAAAGAATGCTTACGGTGGGTTGCCGGAGTGACAGAAACCTAATCCCTAGTTTGCACGCTTTTGCACAAGGGAACAATGGATGACCGATCGTATTGCTATGGTTAGGCTTTTGCCTTAATTACTATCTTGTATTTGCGGATGCTTGCAAGGTGTTTAATCATCAGAGTGCATTCATCTTAGTCCAGAGGATGCACTAGCATAAATCCACCCACCAAACACTTATCAACACAGTACATAGTACCGATACGGAATATGGCGAAAGCACATGACTACCTCTCCCGTGTGTTCTCAAGAACACTTTAGCTTTTATAAGTTCAGTTGCTAGGCCTCTCCTTTGCTCAGAAAGGATTGGGACACTCTTTACTATCCAGTATCTTTTACTTTGCTCGTCTTTACTTTCCTGTCGCTTATACCAAGAAAACCCCTAAAAAGTTATCTTTCAGTGTTTGCAGTTATCTCCTTACCAAAGTCACTTGCTACTACCTTCTTCTCCTCGTTGGGTTCGACACTCTTACTTATCGAAAACACTGCAATAGAACCCTCTACGTTGAGGGTCATCAAGCTACGTTTTCTGGCGCCTTTGCCAGGGAGTGTAGCGCTATTAGTAAGTGAAGCTGGTAAGGAAGTTTTTATATTTCTGTTTTTAGTTTTGCCGTTGCTTTTTTTTGTCCTTATGAACACCCCTACTCTTGGATCGTTGTTCTTGGGGAGCCGCCCCACAACTAAGGTAGTTACTCCTGCCCCTACTGAAATTGTGCCTTATAAGATACCATCTGGTATTATCGATTATGTTCTAGCTAATCGCTACGCAGGAGACAGACATCCATGTGAACACTTGCTATATTTATCACAACTATGTTCATTATTCAAGCTTGCAGGTGTGTCACTGGAGTTCGTTATGAAGAAATTATTCTCCGTATCGCTTACAGACAAAGCTTCAGATTGGTATAAGCTCCTCGATAACCCACATTCTTTTAATTGGGAAGAGCTTATGTCTCTCTTTTATACAAAGTTTTACCCTCTTCATGAAGTTTATCGAGACAGGAATTACATCTATAACTTTAGGTCTCGCGACGGAGAGAGCATCGCTCAAGCTTGGGGGAGACTTAAATCCCTAATGTTGAAATGTCCTATCCATAAGCTCCCCAAAGATATTATACTTACAAATTTTTATGCCATGCTTTCTCGTCAGGGCAAGGAAAGGCTGGGTACCTCCTCTAGCGGGGTATTTCAGACAAAGAGCGTTGAAGAAAGATGGGATCTCATCGAAAGGATCCAGAAGAATACTGAAGATTGGGAAATCGATAAAGGTATTGAACCTGCTATAAATTATGAGTATGATTATATTGAGAGCTATGTGAAAACTGATTATTTCAATACCTTTTGCTCTAAGATTGGTCTGGATTACAATCTAATGATTGATTTTTGTAAGAAGTTTGCCTCTCATGTTGATTCTTCTAAGATGAAGAAGGATCAGTACCATAAGCCTTTCAAAGAAGTGCCTATTGATATTCACGTTGCTGATCCTATTTTGCCTGCAGTTATATATGAACAGCCCCCTTTTCCTTCAAGAATAAGGGAGCACTCTTTTGTGACAGGCATCATAAATAAAAGTGAGAGAAGAACAGACGAACCTGAGGACCAGATCAGAGTCGATCCTCAAGTTGCTATGGTTAAAGATTTAGTTACTAATAATGTTTCAGATTCTTTTATAAATTTTGTGCTGTTTCAACTAACATTGTCACAACCAAGAATAAAAGCCCAATTTCAGGTACACCAGTTCTATCTGTTAAAATAGGAGATCACAATTATTACGGGCTATGCGATCTGGGATCAAGTGCTAGCGCGATTCCTTATTCGCTTTATCAAGAGATCATGACTGAGATTTCACCCTGTGAACTCGAAGAGATCGATGTTACTATTCATCTTGCAAACAAAGCTACTACCTCTCCTATTGGGATTGTGAGAGATGTTGAAGTCCTATGTGGAAAGGTAAAGTACCCTACCGACTTTCTCGTACTTGGTTCAGTGCAAGATAGTTTTTGTCCTATTATTTTTGGTAGACCTTTTCTCAGAACTTGTGGAGCTATTATAGATTGCAAGAAAGGTAAAGTTTCTGTTGAATTCAATGGTGATCCATATGAAATTAACTTTTCTAAGATTTCCAAGCAGCCTCGTGGTACTGAATTACCTAGTGATGATAAAATTATTGAAAGTATTGCTTCTATTGCTATTCCCCGTAATGATCCTTTGGAGCAATACATGGAGGACCACGAGAATGATACTCATATGCAGGAAAGAAATGAAATTGATGAAATCTTCTTGAGACAACCTGCCATCCTAAAGCACAACCTTCCGGTTGAACCTTTAGGAATTTTATCCAAACCAAAAGAAGACCCGGTGTTTGATCTCAAACCTCTTCCCGATACGCTCAAGTATGCTTATTTAGATGAAAAGAAAGTTTATCCTGTTATTATCAACTCTAACCTTTCAGGATATGAAGAAGAGCGATTATTGGAAGTACTTCGTAAACACCGTGGTGCAATTGGCTATACCCTTGATGACCTTAAGGGAATTAGTCCATCTATCTGTCAACACACTATCAACCTCGAGCCCGATGCTAAACCTGTTGTTGACCATCAACGACGGTTGAACCCAAAGATGATGGATGTTGTGAGGACTGAAATCCTCAAGCTTCTAGCTACAGGTATTATCTACCCTATAGCCGATAGTAAGTGGGTAAGTCCAGTTCATTGTGTTCCTAAGAAAGGAGGGACAACTGTAGTCCCTAATGATAAGAATGAACTAATACCTCAGAGAATTATTATTGGATATATAATGTGTATTGATTACAGGAAGTTGAACAAGGAAACCAGGAAGGACCACTACCCGCTGCCCTTTATTGATCAGATGCTTGAGAGGCTGTCCAAAAACACCCACTTCTGCTATCTTGACAGGTACTCTGGCTTCTCTCAAACTCATGTTAACACTGCCGATCAAGAGAAGACCACTTTCACTTGTCCTTATGGTACTTATGCTTATAGGCGTATGCCTTTTGGTTTATGCAATGCCCTTGCTACTTTTCAGAGATGTATGTCTGCAATATTTCATGGCTTCTGTGAGGAGATTGTGGAAGTCTTCATGGACGATTTCTCCGTCTATGGAACTTGCTTTGACCACTATCTCCACAGTCTTAATAAAGTTTTGCAGAGATGCGAGGATACAAACTTAGTTCAAAACTGGGAAAAGTGCCACTTCATGGTTAACGAAGGGATCGTGCTTGGCCATGAGATTTCTGAGAGGGGAATTGAAGTGGACAAGGCGAAGATTGAAGCTATCGAAAGGATGCCCTATCCAAGGGACATTAAAGGTATTCGTAGTTTTCTCGGTCATGCTGGTTTCTATAGAAGATTTATTAAAGACTTTTCTAAGACCTCGAGACCCCTCACTAATCTTCTCCAGAAGGATGTTCCTTTTGTATTTGATGAAGATTGTAAGGAGGCTTTCGAAGTTCTTAAGAAATCTTTAATAACCGCTCCTATAGTACAACCGCCTGACTGGAAGTTGCCCTTTGAAATTATGTGTGATGCTAGTGATTTTGCTGTTGGAGCTGATTTAGGACAAAGGGTTGACAAAAAGTTGAATGTTATTTATTATGCCAGTAAGACCCTTGATAGTGCTCAAAAGTATTATGCTACTACTAAGAAGGAATTCTTAGCAGTAGTGTTTGCTTGTGATAAGTTTAGGCAGTATATTGTTGATTCTAAAGTTATTATTCATACTGACCATGCTGCCATTAAGTATCTTATGACGAAGAAGGATGCCAAACCAAGGCTCATCAGATGGGTACTCCTTCTTCAAGAATTTGATTTGTAGATTGTTGATAGAAAGGTAGCAGACAACCCTATAGCGGACAATCTTTCAAGGATGGAAGATATACCGCATGATCCCATCCCAGTCAACGACAGTTTTCCAGACGAACAACTTGCAGTTGTTAAAGTACAATCTCTTTCCGATCCTTGGTTCGCAGATTATGCTAATTTGATCGTTGAAAAGTATTTGCCTCCAGGTTTAACATTTCAGCAAAGGAAGAAGTTCTTCCATGATTTGAGGCATTAATTTTGGGATGACCCACATCTTTTCAAAGAAGGTCCGGACGGGATTGTGAGAAGATGCGTACCGGAACACGAGCAGAAGGACATTCTCAAGCAATGTCACGATAGTCCCTACGGAGGACATCACGCCGGTGAGAGGACCACACATAAGGTTCTCCAATCAAGTTTTTATTGGCCTACTCTCTTTAAAGATGCTAGAAGTTATGTTTTAGCCTGAGAGTTGGCAATATTAGTAGGAGGAATGAGATGCCTATGAATTACTCACTAGTGATTGAGCCTTTTGATTGCTGGGGTTTTGATTTTATGGGTCCTTTTCCTTCTTCACACAAGTACACTCACATTTTAGTTGCTATTGATTATGTGACCAAGTGGGTTGAAGCAATCCCCACTGAGAGTGCTGATCATAAAACATCTTTGAAAATGCTCAAAGATGTAATTTTCCCTAGGTTTGGTGTACCTAGGTATCTCATGACTGATGGAGGATCACACTTCACGCATGGAGCTTTTAGAAAATCTTTAGCCAAGTACGATGCCAATCATAGAATTGCATCACCGTACAATCCTCAAACTAGTGGGCAAGTGGAGCTCACCAATAGAGAGATCAAGTTGATCTTGAAAAAGGCAGTTAACAGAAATAGGAAAGACTGGTCAAGCAAGTTAGGAGATGCTTTATGGGCGTATAGAACTTCTTACAAAAGCCCCATGGGCATGTCTCCCTATAAAATGGTCTATGGCAAGGCTTTCCATTTGCCATTAGAATTAGAACACAAAGCTTTCTGGGCTGTTAGAGAGCTTAATGCTGACCCAAAGTTAGTTGGTGAAAAGCGTCTCATGAACTTGACTTCTCTAGATGAGTGGAGAAGTGAAGCTTACGAGAGCGCTAAAATGTTCAAGTAAAAGGTAAAGAAGTGGGATGATAGGAGGATTCTGAAACGTGAATTTAATGTTGGTGATAAAGTTTTATTGTTTAGATCCCGTTTCAGGTTTTCTCCAGGTAAACTACTTTCCAGGTGGGAAGGGCCATTTCATATCGAAGAAGTCTATCGGTCTGGTGCAATTAAGATTAACAATTTTGAAGGCACCAAACCTCAAGTTGTGAATGGGCAAAGACTCAAGCATTACATGGCGGGAGATCCCGTCAATGTTGATGTAAATATAATACGCACAACAACTCATGAAGAACATGTTGCAGACCTGTTTCAGACGCCGACAGAAGAAGAATAAAGAAAAGGTTTGTATTACGGTAAGGAATCATCGCGAAACGCCATAAAAGTTCCATATTATGAGTTTTTATAAAATTAGGAAAATTCGAGGCCTAAGCGGAGCCGGAGAGGAGTCTCAGGGGGCCCAGGCGCCCCCCTGGCGCGCCCTACCTCCTGGCCGCCCCGGGAGGCCGCCTGGGCACCCAGGAGTCCGTCTCCGACTTCACTTTGGCTCGTTGCCTTCGTTTTGTTGCAGAAATTTTTGCTATATATTCACCCGGATCATTTCGGAAGCGTATCTCGCGATTTCGTGTGTTTTCTCTTCAATCTGTTTCTGCCAGGAAATCTTTTAGCTAGACCTAGGTGCCATGGCTTCCCCAAGTTCCCCCAAGGACAAGTTCTTCGTCAACGTCATCAACCCTTACCTCGCTGAGGTGAACAAGCACCCCCAGGTCCTTCGTGTGGAGGACGGTGTTCTCCACAAGGAAGATCTGAAGGGACCAGTCATGGAGGGGAGCACCGAGGAGTGGCTGAAGGAGATGAAACATGAGGTCTTCAAGTTCAAGAAGATGGTGGAGCGTGGTGTTGAAGCCAACTTCGACATCAGGAACGAGATCGAGGCTTCCCATAGGAAAGAGATGAAGGAGATGTGGTCGAGTTTGTCCGCACTAGAAGAAAAAATTTATCAGCTCCAAGCGCAAATCTATGATCTGCACAACCAGAACTGTGAGTATGAACTAAAGTTTCTGCGCATGGGTTTAGGTGCTGAGTGCAGGATCCTGGAGACGGGAATGTCCTTCGAAACTGGAGAGGAGCTACCATGGAAGCGTTTCGCCAAGGAATACCTGATTGAGAAGAACAAGAATGAGGAGTAAATCTCCTCGGGTAATGGCCTTCCCTCAGCTTGTTCCAAGCTTGGGGGACTTCCCGGTATCTTTATCTTTATCTTAGTCTTTTAGAGTCAAGTAGAGTCGTATCATGTCTAGGGAGTTTTCTATATGAAATAGGTGTTTGCATTGAGGTTTATCACTCCGTCTGTGGAGAGATTGTATCCGTGAGTGTGGAGTCGTCTATATTGGAATATTACTGAGAAGTCTATTGGTTCCTTCGCTGCACTCGGTATTCTCTTCATGCAATCGGCATCATATGACGATTCTTATGGGGAGTATTGACCTTATATCAGGTATGGCTTTGAAAACTTTATTTATATTTTGGCAAACATAGCTTTGGTATTGACAACATCCATGTTTTCTCAAGTAGCGACTTAGCCAAAACCTTTATGTTATCATGCTTGAAGTGTGATGTTGACAAGGAAGACAACTTGATGTGTTATGCTTACCTTAATGTTTATGCCTTATATGTTTTGCATCTAAATTAGCATCAACTGTCTGTTCTCTCAAAGCCCTTTCTAGCCAAACTCTTTGCTAAGTAGATTTCTGCTTGTGCATCCATACCCTGAAACCATCACCTTCCATTTGAGTCCACCATACCTTCCTATTCATGGTATTCCCCTACCACTCCTATAAGTATAGAATTTATGTGTTATCCTTAAATGTTCAAAATCTTCTGTTTTGTGCCTCTTGTTTAGCTCATGAGGAAGTAGTAGGTGATTCATGATCTTTTTAAGTTGGACAAGTTTTACCCCGGGATTGCATATCTAATCTGCAAACCCATAATACGAGGAGGAACTGGCATGGGTGCGCCCAGCTCGAAAGATAATATAACAAACAAACCCTCCTTTACGCTTGGTCTATGAGAAATCAGAAACTTTGGCAGTGATAAACAAAGGAGATTAAGGGGAAGTGATCGTCCTCACTTGGGAGCCGTTTCTCGAAATTTGTCCATCTTGAGAAGTAATTGAGTTATCTATTAGCATTCGTTGACAAACTATGCACCGCTCCAAAATCTATTTTTATTCTGTTTGATTTAAGGATAGCACATGAGTTTTCCCTGCTTGCCCTTAACAAGGCCTTTCTTCCACTTTCATGTTGAGTCAGTCTTCCCACTTCCTTATTTTCCCTAATAGAATAGACATTTGATGTTGATGAGGATTCATCCATATAGAGCTGCATTAAGTTTTGCCATGCCATATCCATGTTGACATTATCTTTTGATAAGTAAGTTGTTTGCGAAAGCTTTTGCCTAGCGAGCATCTTCCTTTGTGTTATCACTTGCACTTCATGACTATTAACATGTCCTTTCAAAAGCTTCAAATTGTTTTTAGTTGTCCTTTGACCAAGATTATGTTTGCCATAATTTGATGAGTTTCCTCAGCCCTACTTTTGATTATAATTGTTATTACTTTCTCATGAGGCCTTATGAGTTGAGGTTGCTGTTGAGGATGCTTGAGTATGATGAAGGAACCTTGATGCTTCTTGTCCGTATTCTATTTATCGACACTTCACTCTCTTAAACTTGTGGACAGGTTTACCGAGCTCAGTATTCTCTAGGGGACAAGCCAGCTCTAAGCTTGGGGGAGTTGATACGTCAAAATTGCATCACTATTTTATATAGTAATTCTTTCTTATTCATTGATATATTTCATGATATGATGCTATTCTTATGTTGTTTTGGATTATTTTACACAGTTTGCAACTTTCCGGTGCCGAAGCAGCAGACGCAGGATTCAACGATAAAAAGTGGACGCTGAGTTGCTGAAGAAGAACACCTCCAAATTACCTGAAAATCGACGGAGGATGGTTTCCAGCAGGATCACGAAGACACGCAAAAGAGCGACTAGAGGGGGGCCACAGGGTGCCCAGGCGGCCACCTGGCGCGGCCCCACCCCTGGCCGCGCCGGGAGGGCGCTTGGACCCCCGAGGCCACTCCCGGCTCCCCCCTCTGGCCTATTTACCCCTCGTGATCCAAAAACCGTAAAATAGGGAGAGTTTATGGAGTTCCGCCGCCGCTCCCTGGCGGAAACCTACAGAGAAGAAAATCCATCTCTGGTGGGCAGATTCCGCCGGGGAGATCACCTCCCGGAAGGGGAGATCATCGCCATCGTCATCACCATCGTCACGGGCATCATCGAGATCATCATCAACATCATCCTCATCATCAGCACCATCTCCATCTTCATCCAATCTTGTCACAATTGCAACTCGTGTTGTAATCCGTACTACCTATCCTCTCTACTCTATCGGTGTTGATTACTACTTTGTGGTGAATGCTATTGATTTTTGTTGGAGAAATATTATTGTGTTCAGATTGTTTATCATCTATTTATCCCCACTGATCATGATCTCTTGTATGCCTTGTGAGTAGTTACTTTAGTTCTTGAGGACATGGGAGCAGTCTAGTTGCTAGTAGTCATATGATGTTGAAGTAATATGTGTTGGTTGGTATTTAAGTTGTGTTGTTATTTTCCTAGTGGTGTTGTGTGAGTCAAACACTCAACACTTCGCCTTCTCAAGGACCTAGGGGAATGCATTGTGTATAAAGTATGCTTACGGTGGGTTGCCGGAGTGACAGAAACCTAAACCCCAGTTTGCACGCTTTTGCACAAGGGAACAATGGATCACCGATCGTATTGCTATGGTTAGGCTTTTGCCTTAATTACTATCTTGTATTTGCGGATGCTTGCAAGGTGTTTAATCATAAGAGTGCATTCATCTTAGTCTAGAGGATGCACTAGCATAGATCCACCCACCAAACACTTATCAACACAGTACATAGTACCGATACGGAATATGGCGAAAGCACATGACTACATCCCCGTGTGTCCTCAAGAACACTTTAGCTTTTATAAGTTTAGTTGCTAGGCCTCTCCTTTGCTCAGAAAGGATTGGACCACTCTTTACTATCCAGTATCTTTTACTTTGCTAGTCTTTACTTTCCTGTCGCTTATACCAAGAAAACCCCTAAAAAGTTATCTTTCAGTGTTTGCAGTTATCTCCTTACCAAAGTCACTTGCTACTACCTTCTGCTCCTCGTTGGGTTCGACACTCTTACTTATCGAAAACACTAAAATAGATCCCTCTATGTTGAGGGTCATCAGCGGCTCCGGCCACGGGGTGGCGCGGGCGCGGCTCCTGCGAGCTCCGGCCCCGTGGCGGCGACGACAGCCGGGGCGGAGCGCGGCGACGAGCGGGACCGGGGCGGCGCGTGGCCTCCAGCGGCGGGGCGTAGGGGCGGCTGGCGTGGCAGTCCGACGTGGCGGCCGGCGGCGTGGGGAGGCGCGGGGCGGCGTCGAGCTCGCGGCGGCGGCGGACAGAGGCGGCGGCGGCTCGGGATTCCGGCGAGCGGGTCCCGCCCTAGGGTTTTCCAAAAAGACAAAAAGGAAAAAGAAATTTCTAAAAAACCATAAATAGACAGAAAAAACAAGAAAAAGAAAAAAAAACTTTGAAACTGACTCGGGCCCAATTTCGGTAGTGGCGATAAATAGCCCACTGGTCCGGCCGGCTACGGATTTTCTTTTTATTTAAAAAATCGAAAATTCAAACAATTGTAGAAAAATAAATACTCATCGGAAAAATGTAAAATAGATTTCTAAATTCATCAAATAATACAAAGAAATTTATTTAATGAATACATTTTCCAATAAAAATAAAAACATTTTCCAAATACTTTATTTAAATATAAAATACTTTTCATAAATGAAAAACAATCTAATAAATTATTAAAAATATTTTTATTTGGTCAAAAGCATTGACAAACCTTTTCTAAATAATAAAATGTAAATTTTAAAATTGTTAGACCCATAAATAATTTGGTAAAAATAAAAATATCCCTTTGGAACACCTTTTCAACTCTTTTAAAATATTTAATAATTCATTTCAATGAAATAAAAGACTCTCTTAGCATTATAAAATCCCTAAATTAATTTTACAGTTATTTATAATACTCAAAATAAAATTTTAAAACTTTAAAGTAATATTCTAAATATTTTCCAACTTTATTAAAAAGGGGATAAGTCATTTTATATCCTCACAAATGAATTTCGTTGAGCTGAAAAATGTTTTGAATATTCCGAAGAATTCCAATATTGATTTAAAACATTTCCCAACCTTTTAATATGTTGAAGGAGTCATATTACCTTCTCTCATTTTGTTTTGTTGGTTTTGTTTTAAATAATAAATTCCAAAACACCAATTATGAATGTTAGGGAAAGTCATTTTATTCCCTCTCTTATTCATATTCAATAAACTCCAAAAAGTTTTAAATCCCAGAGAAAATCAAACACATCAAGCAAACAATCATTATCTATTTAATTTTATTAACATTCAAAAATTCGGAAAATTTTGGGATGTTACACCTCTCCTCCTAGCCGCCACCTCCTGCCTGTGGGCAACCGCCGCCGCCACCGGCCAACTCCGGCCGCCGGCGCAACCTCCCTCTCCTCTCCGTTCCCTCCCGTGCTGCCTCTCCTCCTTCTCCTCTGAACCCCTAACCTCCCCTCTCCTCCCTCTGTGCAGGAGTCGCCGCCCTCAAGCCGGAAGCACCGCCTCACCATTGACCGACCTCGGGAGCTCGCCGCCGGGACCCCGCGCAGCTCCACCCCTCGCCTGGATCCACACCGATGACCCCGATGACCCCGACGACCACCGCATCACCCCGCGCCCCCCTAGTCCACCAGCCTGCGACGACCCTCCCCGCCGGGCCGCCGTCCTCGCCAGCGTGCGCGCCGCTGGCCTCCCGTGCCTGGAACGGCGACGGGGCCATCGCCTCCAAATACCGAGGCCGCGTGGGCCGACCCACCTCCCACGGCCTGCCAGGCCTCCAAGGCCCAGCTAGTCGCCGACCTCCTCTGGCCTGTTGGGCCGAGCCCAGCTAGGGGTGAGGCCCTCTTTGTTTTCTCTGTTATGTTTTTCTTTTCTTTTCTTTTTATCTGTTATTTTTGCTAAGTCTGGAATATTGTGTGCTGTATTCAGTTTTGCGACGTAATTTGCGAGTAAACCGTAGCTCGGATGACGTTGCGCCCAAAAGGAAATTTTCTTATAATTGTGTGTACTTCAATCCATATTTTGTGAGCATTTTGATTTGAGGTCATATTGATGGTGCAAATCTGTGTTGAAGTGGGCATCAGACCGTTAAACTGCTACTAATTGTTGTTATGTGCTGTTGTTGTTATTTTATTGCAACTTCGATTGATGATTGTGACACATCCATGAGGCCTATTGCATTGATTCTTTTTTGCATACTGTTAAGAATCATGTCTACTTTCATTATATGTCTGGAATTGTCATGAAATGCTTGCTGGTCATCTAGTTATTGAGCTCCAAAGTTGCTATGCTGCTGTTGTTGTCAGCCACCTCAGTTTTTCTCTAAGTCTGTAACGTCCCAATGCCATGTTGTTTGCTTAATAACTTTTGATCAATGATGCCTATGACCTTGATTCTTGTTTGTACCTGATCATCATCATGTCTAGTTCATGCTCATATATTGCTATGTCATGTTGCTGCACTTTTGCATATAGTTTTGCTCCTGTTTATACAGCATAAAAATAACAGTTTCTGCCCTGTTTTCGTGATTTTACCTAAGTCCTTGACCAGTAATGTTTTATTGTATGTTGCATTGCTTATAACTAGTGATCCATGATGCATAATTGCACGATTCTTTTTGCCATGCCCTACCTGTCATCTCTACTTCATCGCATATCAATTTGGAGCATGTTTGCATTTCTTTTCCTGTTTGTTTATTCCTCTCAAGTGTGCTTCCTGATGTTTGGCAGATTGTGCCCGTAACTTGTTTTTCTTATATCTTTTTAACCGTAACTCCGTTTGGGGCGTTCTTTATATGTAACTTGATTAGTTTTTCGTGTACTTTTTGTTTATGCTATTGTTTGTTGTTGTTAACCAACCTAAAATATGGTTTAGGACAGAACAGTACCAAATGTTTTAATTGTCGTGGGGGTACTTAGTGATATGCCATGTTTAGGTTGTGCCTCACTTAAAGTGACTAGATTAGATAGCTTACTTTATGCTTCACCTCTTGACATGTTTGTGTGCTATGCCATGCTTGAGTGATATGCCATGTTAACAACCTTTTCTCACCTGTAGCTAAACAACTTGAACCTTTCCAAATGTGCGGTATCGTCGTGTGTGACGAGTACTCCACTTAACATGTTAGTAACCGCTCTCGACGGTAGGTTCGATGTCTCGTGTTGCCTTCTTGTCTATGCTTGATCGTGTTTGCTTCGTAGTAATATATGCTTGCTCGTCGATTGCTTTCCATTGTTTACGGTCTTGCGTGCTTTCGCGGGTACCTTCGGAGATGATGCGATCTTGCGATCAACTACACCTTCGGAACCCGACTTATCAACAGGCAAGGACTATACATTACTTATGATCCATTCTATTTCAACCCGCGGTTTGCATGGTAGTCTAGGATAGGTTCGATGTTTGATCCTACCACATGTTTACAGCCTCTTTCAAACCGATACAGCCATGTCCCCTCCCAGCAAACCATGTACTGATATGTTACTATTGCTCGTTGCTCAGCCCCTGCTTAGTATGCATGCTTAGAATGCTACGATGTTACTCTGTTGCTCCTTGGTTTGGGATATCACATTATTATATTGTTTTGGATGATATGATTATTATAAATGTTGACTATATTCGACGAAGGATGGAAGGTCTAGGCTATCCCGCCCCGACGCTTTGTTCCATTCGAGTCACCTAGGATCCCAGTTCCGGGTATTGGTTCTAAGACTGAGCGTGCCTAACCGCGTGTGGGATTTTATGGGGTCCCGTTTTCTTACCTACCTAGCTTCAAACATTTCTAGTGGTGGCCCAAGCTGATTTACCATTTGAAGCCGTGTGTGTGCTAGTCGGTCGCCAGTTGTTTACAAACCAACCCGGACCAGTGAGGACATAGTTCCCTTGCTTGCCCTCTTTGTACGGCTGACGACCCGGTTTCCCATGTGTGATTAACCGGCTATCCAAACCCGCGACAGACGGTAGAGACCGATTCGAGAGCGCGACCGTCTTTTGAGTTGGGTGTGGACTCACCGGGGGCCACCCGGATTTGTTCGTTGTTAGTTAGAGGGACCTGTCGTTTCGGATCTCTTGGAACTAAATCATAAAATGGTTGCCTGTGATGGGTAGCAACTAAGAGAGATGGGCGTGCGTGCGGAGCCTTGTAATGGGCAGTTGGTACACCCCTGCAGGGTTAAATCTTTTCGAGAAGCCGTGTCCACGGTTATGGACGACTTGAGAACTACTCCTTGTTCATAGACAACAACAACTGAGATAATCTTAATATAACTTGATCAATGTGTGTGTGCCTTGACTGCTTCTTCTTCGTCGGGATGCGAAGAGGAGGACAAGGATAGGATAGTTGTTATGATTGCGTAAGTAGGTGGATAGCAAGACTTGTTGGAGGCGATTCCTCATCGAATGCTTGGTTTCTTATCTCACTCTCTAGATCATTAGCCACTTCATAAATGCTAGTGCGGCAGCAACCTCACCACTTACCCCTTCCTTACCGTAAACTACTAGTTGCCCTAGAATGACGAGTGATGAAGTACTTGCTGGGTCAGATGACCACTACAGTTGGATGCTGAGTACTTCTGTACTCATGATACTACCCCCAAACTCTTTTCAGGGTTGTTGATCGACAACAGGTATGGTGATCGCCGTTTCACGTGGAGACTCGACGACGACTAGTTAGGCGGATCCAAGCGGAGGGCCTGGACCCGTGTTGTTATGGGGATCGATGTTTTTCTTTTTTCCAGTAGGCATTTGCTTGTAGTCTGTACCCAGACATGTATCTTCCGCTGTTGTATTGTATTTGAGGCAGTTGTATGTTGATTGTGTGAGATGTTGTATCCTTGTATCTGTAATGTTGTGATATCATGTTGGAAATCCGGGGCATATGGCTATGTGATATGTCGCGGTGGGAACGATATGTGCTTCTTCCACGGATCTGGATGGAAACATCTAGATCTGGAACAGTACCGCATATCGGGCCTTACAACTTGGTATCAGAGCCTTACCGACCGTAGGATCCCTTTTCTGGCCGAAGTCGAGTCTAGACAAAAACTATTTTGTAGCTACTAAGGAAGTTATCGGAGAGTAGGATTCTTTTTACTCCTTACCCTTGCTCTGGTCAGGACAAGTCTCGTAAGTGTTTTATTCTCATCTTATCCCCTTCAAACATTAGGATCTCGAGTGTGTTGAGTTTCAGAATAGTTATAATGCCTTGCTTGCAGTGTATTGTCCCGATTCCGATCTCAGGTTTGGGAATTCCTGTAGTACCTTTAGCTTCTCCGATTTTTGGTATCATCTGGGTCATCCATTGCCATCCCTCCTTTTACCGGTGTTTTTACGACTTGCGTCGAAAATCACTATCCCTTGATCTGGTTTTCGCGACCGTTCTTCCTCTTGTCACTGACGGTTTCGTTTTTCCGACGATGTCGTCTCTCTGAAGAAAGTTTCTCCATGGAAGCTCGACATCGACATGGAGCAGAGTCCCTTGCTGGTGGTGTTGAAGAATCATCGACTCTCTTTTCTCCCCCCCTTCCCCTCTCCCCCGGATCATCCTGGATCTCGGGATGAGATCCCTTATTGGTGGTGTTGTATTGTAACAACCCAGATTTCACAAAAATTAAAAATTTTGTTTTCGGTGTGAATTGTTTGATTTTCTGATTTATTTGCGGTGTTTGCATCCCCGATTTATCGATCAGCGATTATTTCCCCCCCTCTTATCTCATACCGGACGGAGACCGACCCTTGCCACTCTGACACTCGACCTTTGCGACACCACGTTTCGCCCGATCAACGCCGCGAAAACCGCATGAGACCAGCCGCAGCCAACGGAACGAAAAACCCCATTTAATAAGTAAACGAGATATTTTTATAGCGCGCCGGAAAGTGTTCTCGCAACGGTTCCAGCGCGAGGTGAACTCCGCCGGCTCGACGCGCTGATCGCGCAGTTCGAAGTTTTACCCGAATCTGAGGTCCTTCGGACCCCGGCGGTCAGAAAGTTAAACACCGCGCGCGCGAGAGAACAACCAGGGATGTTTTTGCAAACTACCAGCCACCTGGGCTATATAAAGACCACCACACTCCCATCTCTTTCTAGGGTTTCCCTAGCCACAAAATTGCAGCCACCCCCTCCACTTTGCCCCAAAAATAGCCCCATTTTCGTCCAAACCCTAGGTCAGATCTGGATCAGAGAGCCCAATGGATCTAGCCCGTCAGATCTTGCAATCTGACGGCCAGGAAACCCCCACTGACCTCCCTCCTCTCTCCTCTCCTCCTAGCCGCCGCCTCCTGCCCGTGGGCAACCGCCGCCGCCTCTGGCCAACTCCCGCCGCCGGAGCAGCCTCCCTCTCCTCTCCGTTCCCTCCCGCGCTGCCTCTCCTCCTTCTCCTCTGAACCCCTAACCTCCCCTCTCCTCCCTCTGCGCAGGAGTCGACGCCCTCAAGCCGGAAGCGCCGCCGCCCCATTGACCGAACTCGGGAGCTCGCCGCCGGGACCCCGCGCAGCTCCACCCCTCGCCTGGATCCGCACCGATGACCCCGAGGACCACCGCATCACCCCGCGCCCCCTGGTCCTCCAGCGTGCGACGCCCCTCGCCGCCGGACCGCCGTCCTTGTCGGCGTACGCGCCGCTGGCCTCCCGTGCCTAGAACGGCGACGGGGCCATTGCCTCCAACTGCCGAGGCCGCTTGGGCCGGCCCACCTCCCACGGCCTGCCAGGCCTCCAAGGCCCAGCTAGTCGCCGGCCTCCTCTGGCCTGTTGGGCCGAGCCCAGCTAGGGGTGAGGCCCTCTTTTTTTTTCCTTTGTTATGTTTTTTTTTCTTTTCTATTTATCTGTTATTATTGCTAAGTCTGGAATATTGTGTGCTGTATTCAGTTTTGTGAAGTAATATGCGAGTAAACTGTAGCTTGGATGACGTTGCGCCCAAAAGGAATTTTTCTTAGAATTGTGTGTACTTCAATCCATCTTTTGTGAGCATTTTGATTTGCGGTCATATTGATGGTGAAAATCTGTGTTGACGTGGGCATCAGGCCGTTAAACTGCTACTAATTGCTGTTATGTGCTGCTGTTGTTATTTTATTGCAACTTTGATTGATGATTGTGACACATCCATGAGGCCTATTGCATTGATTCTTTTTGCATACTGTTACGCATCATGTCTACTTTCATTATAGGTATTGCATTGTCATGATATGCTTGCTGGTCATCTAGTTATTGAGCTCCAAAGTTGTTATGCTGCTGTTGTTGACAGCCACCTCAGTTTTTTCTAAGTCTGTAACGTCCCGATGCCATGTTGTTTGCTTAATATCTTTTGATCTATGATGCCTATGTTCTTGATTCTTGTTTGTACCTGATCATCATCATGTCTAGTTCATGATCATATATTGCTATGTCATGTTTCTGCACATTTGCATATAGTTTTGCTCCTGTTTATACAACATAAAAATAACAGTTTCTGCCCTGTTTTCGTGATTTTCACTAAGTCCTAGACCAGTAATGTTTTATTGTATGTTGCATTGCTTAGGGCCAGTTCTTTTGAGCTATGGCTTATGGATAAGCTGTTGTAGAAATAAGCCCCAAATAAGCTGTTGTGGAAATAAGCTCCTGAGAATAAGTCAACGAGGTCTTTTCAGTTTTTGTGTCTCCAGCTTATTTCTATGTACCCAATGAAAAGTCTGTAATGCCCCTGTATTATAATCCCTAACCGACCGACACCACCCCATTCCTCTCACTTTGACCTCTCCACCTGCTCCTTTTCCATGGCAAGGCCGCCGAAGGAATAGAGCTACCTCCGACGAGCTCCTCTGCCATGGCAGCCGCCGTCCCACGTTCTCCACCCCACGAGCTACCTACCATCTCTCCTTCCCTCCTCCCCCTCCCCGGCGAGCTCCTCTGTCATGGACGGGCCGCAGAAGGAACAGAGGGAGTAGCGCTGCGTGCATCTTCACTAGCCCAGCCACGACGGCCTCCACCGCCCCGCCCCGACGCGGATCCATCCATGGCGGCCTCCCCCGCCCTGCCCCGGCGCGGATCCAGCCACGACGGCCTTCTCTGCCCCGCCCTGGCGCGGATCCAGTCATGGCGGCCTCCCCCGCCCCGCCCTGGCGCGGATCCAGCCATGGCAGGCGGCGGGACGAGGCGGTTCCGGAGGGAGGCGGGGGACGAGGCGAGAGAAGGGCCACTGCCGCCAGGGGGAGGCGGGGTCAGAGGGAGAGGAGGGCCAGCGCCGACGAGTTGGGAGAGGATGAGATGGGGCGAGGCGAGTGAGGAGAGGAGAGGGACCAGGGATTGTTTCGTTCGCTGGGGCTGGGAGTGGAATTTTTTTGTACCGGTTCGACTCTTTGTGGGAAGCCGCTGGAAGCTGGGCTACCCTAGCTTTTTTCCATTGTGAAGAGAACTCCTGCGGAAATAAGTTAAGCCCATTTGCAAAAACGAGTTCTTTTGGGCTTCTAGCTTATTTTGGCAATAAGCTGCTATAAGCCCCAAAAGAACTGGCCCTTATAACTAGTGATCCATGATGCATAATTGCATGATTCTTTTTTCCATGCCCTCCCTGTCATGTCTACTTCATTGCATATGAATTTGGAGCATGTTTGCATTCCTTTTCCTCTTTTTTTATTGCTCTCAAGTGTGCTTCCTGATGTTTGGCAGATTGTGCCCGTAACTTGTTTTGCTTATATATTTTTAACCGTAACTCCGTTTGGGGTATTCTTTATATGTAACTTGATTAGTTTTTACTGTACTTTGTGTTTATGCTATTGTTTTCTGTTGTTAACCAACCTAAAATATGGTTTAGGATAGAACAGTACCAAATGTTTTAATTGTCGTGGGGGTACTTAGTGATATGCCATGTTTAGGTTGTGCCTCACTTAAAGTGACTAGATTTAGATAGCTTACTTTATGCTTCACCTCTTGACATGTTTGTGTGCTATGCCATGCTTGAGTGATATGCCATGTTAACAACCTTTGCTGACCTGTAGCTAAACAACTTGAACCTTTCCAAATGTGCGGTATCGTCGTGTGTGACGAGTACTCCACTTAACATGTTAGTAACCGCTCTCGAAGGTAGGTGTGATGTCTCGTGTTGCCTTCTTGTTGATGCTTGATCGTATTTGCTTTGTACTAATAAATGCTTGCTCGTCGATTACTTTTCAGTGTTTACCGTCTTGTGTGCTTCCGCGGGTACCTTCGGAGACGATGCGAGCTTGCGATCAACTACACCTTCGGAACCCGACTTATCAACAGGCAAGGACTATACATTACTTATGATCCATTCTATTTCAACCAGCGGTTGGCATGCTAGTCTAGAATAGGTTCGATGTTTGATCCTATCAAATGTTTACAGCCTCTTTCAAACTGATACAGCCATGTCCCCTCCCAGCAAACCATGTACTGCTATGTTACTATTGCTCGTTGTTCAGCCCCTGCTTAGTATGCATGCTTAGAATGCTACGATGTTACCCTGTTACTCCTTGGTTTGGGATATAACATTATTATATTGTTTTGGATGATATGATTATTATAAATGTTGACTATATTCGACGAAGGATGGAAGGTCTAGGCTATTCCGCCCCGACACTTTGTTCCATTCGAGTCACCTAGGATCCGAGTTCTGGGTATTGGTTCTAAGTCTGAGCATGCCTAACCGCGTGTGGGATTTTATGGGGTCCCCTTTTCTTACCTACCTAGCTTCAAACATTTCTAGTGGTGGCCCAAGCTAATTTACCATTTGAAGCCGTGTGTGTGCTGGT
Source organism: Bromus sterilis (assembly GCA_950022295.1). NCBI lineage: Eukaryota > Viridiplantae > Streptophyta > Magnoliopsida > Poales > Poaceae > Bromus > Bromus sterilis. The sequence continues at coordinate 146,046,488 of OX465596.1, read as the reverse complement.
CGGCCGCCAGTTGTTTACAAACCAACCCGGACTAGTGATGACATAGTTCCCTTGCTGGCCCACTTTGTCCGCCTGAGGACCCGGTTTCCCATGTGTGATTAACCGGCTATCCAAACCTGCGACAGACGGTAGAGACCGATTCGAGAGCGCGGCCGGCTTTTGAGTTGGGTGTCGACTCACCGGGGGCCACCCGGATTTGTTCGTTGTTTGTTAGAGGGACCTGTCGTTTCGGATCTCTTGGAACTAAATCATAAAATGGTTGCCTGTGATGGGTAGCAACTGAGAGAGATCGACGTGCGTGCGGAGCCTTGTAATGGGCAGTTGGTACACCCCTGCAGGGTTAAATCTTTTCGAGAAGCCGTGTCCATGGTTATGGACGACTTGAGACCTACTCCTTGTTCATAGACAACAACAACTGAGATAATCTTAATATAACTTGATCAATGTGTGTGTGCCTTGACTGCTTCTTCTTCGTCGGGATGCGAAGAGGAGGACAAGGATAGGATAGGTGTTATGATTGCGTAAGTAGGTGGATAGCAAGACTTGTTGGAGGCGATTCCTCATCGAATGCTTGGTTTCTTATCTCACTCTCTAGATCGTTAGCCACTTCAGAAATGCTAGTGCGGCAACAACCTCACCACTTACCCCTTCCTTACCGTAAACTACTAGATGTCCTAGAATGACGAGTGATGAAGTCCTTGCTGGGTCAGATGACCACTACAGTTGGATGCTGAGTACTTCTGTACTCATGATACTACCCCCAAACTCTTTTCAGGGTTGTTGATCGACAACAGGTATGGTGATCGCCGTTTCACGTGGAGACTCAACGACGACTAGTTAGGCGGATCCCGGCGGAGGGCCTAGACCCGTGTGGTTATGGGGATCGATGTTTTCTTTTTGCCCGTAGGCATTTGCTTGTAGTCTGTACCCAGACATGTATCTTCCGCTGTTGTATTGTATTTGAGGCAGTTGTATGCCGATTGTATGAGATGTTGTATCCTTGTATCTGTAATGTTGTGATATCATGTTGGAAATCCGGGGCATATGGCTATGTCATATGCCGCGGTGGGACCAATATGTGCTTCGTCCCCGGATCTGGATGGAAACATCTAGATCTGGAACAGTACCGTATATCGGGCCTTACAATATTCCCGGCACCATATCTCGCGATTTCATGTGTTTTATTTTCGAGCTGTTTCTGCCAGGACAAAAGGCATTATTAGAGATGTCTTCTTGTGGCTCAAGCGAAGAAGACTTCTTGGGCCGGCGTCTACGTCAAGTGTAGCAGGATCTAAACCAAGGGAAGTACATTGATTGGGCTACAGAAGAAGAAATCGCAGCAAGACAAGCGGAGATGGAGCGCTCCGTGAGAGAAGAACTCAAGATTATCATCGCTCAGCAACTAGGGCGTCCATCAACACAAGGAGGAAGATCAAGCAACCCCATCATGGTGGGGAGTGTCCAACCTCATTATGATATTTCTCTTAACCTTTCAGGAACGGACCCTTCACCTGAAGATCAACGCATGACTTCCACCATCTCTGAGGCTTACCGCATTACCAATCAACTCTGTGAAGATTTCCGTGTACTGAAAGTACAAGTGGAAGTCTTGGAGTCTGAAAACCGAACCCTTCACCGCATCATCAGGGATCTGAAGAATCAACAGGAACATGAATGAGGAGTGAAATCTCCTTTGGTAATGACATCTCCTTAGCTTGTTCCAAGCTTGGGGGAGTGCCCAGTATCTTTATCTTTATCTTAGTATTTTGGAGTCAAGTAGAGTCGTATCATGTCTAGGGAAGTTATTATATGAAATATGTGTTTGTTTTGAGGTCTATCACTCCTTTTTGGAGAGTTTGTATCCGTGAGTGTGGAGTCGTCTATGATGGAATATTAATGAGAAGTCTATTGGTTCCTTCCCTGCACTCGGTATTCTCTTCACTCAATCGACCTTATATGATGATTCTTTTGGGGAGTATTGACTTTATATCAGGTATAGCTTTGAAAACTTTATTTAATTTTGGCAAACATAGCTTTGGTCATGACAACATGCATGTTTTCTCAAGTAGCGACATAGCCAAAACATTTATGTTATTATGCTTGAAGTGTTATGTTGACAAGGAAGACAACTTGATGTGTTATGCTTACCTTAATGTTTATGCTTTATATGCTTTGCATCTAAGTTAGCATCAATTGTCTGTTCTCTCAAAGCCTTTGATAGCCAAACTCTTTGCCGAGCAGACTTCTGCTCGTGCATCCATACCCTGAAAACCAATATCTTCCATATGAGTCCACCATACCTTCCTATTCGTGGTATTTCCCTACCACTCCTAAAAAGTATAAAATTTATGTGTTATCCTTAAATGTTCAAAATCTTCTGTTTTGTGCCTCTTGTTTAGCTCATGAGGAAGTAGTAGGTAATTCATGATCTTCTTAAGTTCAAAATTTTTTACCCCGGGATTGCATGTCTAATCTGCAAACCCATAATACGAGGAGGAACTGGCATGAGTGCGCCCAACTCGTAAGATAATACAACAAATAAACCCTCCTTCACGCTTGGTATATGAGAAATCAGAAACTTTGGCAGTGATAAACAAAGGAGATTAAGGGTATGTGATCGTCCCCACTTGGGAGCCGTTCATCGAAACTTGTCATAATTTGTTTGACATCATGATAATACAACAAATAAACCCTCCTTCACGCTTGAGAAGTAATTGATCTATCTATTAGCATTCGTTGACAAACTATGCACCTCCCAAAATTTGTTTTCATTCTGTTTGATTTAAGGATAACACATGAGTTTTCTCTGCTTGCCCTTAACAAGGCTTGTCCTTTACTTTTCTGTTGAGTCAGTTCTTCTCACTTCCTTCTTTTCCCAAAGAGAACAAACATTTGATGTTGATGATGATTCTTTCATATAATGCTGCATTAAGTTTTTCCATGCCACATCCTTGTTGACATTATCTTTTGATAAGTAAGTTGTTTGCGAAAGCTTATGCCAAGCAAGCATCTTCCTTTGTGTTAGCATTTTCACTTCATGACTAATAACATGTTCTTTCTAAATCTTCAAATTGTTTCATTTTAAAGTGAACGAGCAAAAGTAAAAGTTATTAGTTGTCCTTTGACCAAGGATATGTTTGCCATAATTTGATGAGTTTTCTCAGCCCTACTTTTTATTATAATTTTTATTACTTTCTCATAAGGGCGTTATGAGTTGAGGTTGCTGTTGAGGATGCTTGAGTTTGGTGAAGAAATCATGATGCTTCTTGTACATATTATATTTATCGACACTTCACTCTGTAAACTTGTGGACAGGTTTATCGAGCTCAGTATTCGCTTGGAGACAAGCGAGGTCTAAGCTTGGGGGAGTTGATACGTCCAAAATGCATCACTATTTTATATAGTAATTCATACCTATTCATTGATATATTTCATGTTATGATGCTATTCTTATGTTGTTTTGGCTTGTTTTACACAGTTTGCATCTTTCCGATGCCGAAGCAGCAGACGTAGGATTCAGCGGTAAAATGTGGATGCAGAGTTGCTTGATCAAAAGACCTCCAAATTACCTGAAAATCGACGGGGGCCGTTTTCCAGAAGAATGTCAGGGACAGGCAAAACGGGGACCAGAGAGGGTCCACCAGGAGCCCAGGCGCCTCCTGGCGCGACCCCACCCCTTGTCGCGCTGTGTGGTGCCTGGACCCCTGGGGACACCCCAAGCTCCCCCATCTGGCCTATTTATCCATCATCGTCCGAAAACCCTAAAGGAGGAGGAGTTTTGCGAGTTCCGCCGTTGCTCCGTGGCGGAAACCTAGAGAGAAGAAAAGACATCTCTAGCGGGCAGATTCCGTTAGGGAGAACACCTCCCAGAAGGGGAGATCATCGCAATCGTCATCACCATCGTCACAGGCATCATCGAGATCATCATCAACATCATCCCCAATATCAGCACCATCTCGACCACCATCCTATCACATCTCACAATTGGAACTTGTGTTGTAATCCATACTATCTATCCTCTCTACTCTACCGGTGTTGATTACTACTTTGTGGTGAATGCTATTGAGTTTTGTTGGAGAAATATTATTATGTCCAGATTGTTTATCATCTATTTATTCCCACTGATCATGATCTCTTTTATGTATTGTGAGGAGTTACTTTAGTTCTTGAGGACATGGGAGAAGTCTAGTTGCTCGTAGTAGTATGATGTTGAAGTAATATGTGTTGTTTGATATTTAAGTTGTGTTGTTATTTTCCTAGTGGTGTTGTGTGAGTCAAATACTCAACACTTAGCCTTATTAAGGACCTAGGGTAATGCATTGTGTATAAAGAATGCTTACGGTGGGTTGCCGGAGTGACAGAAACCTCAACCCCAGTTTGCACGCTTTTGCACAAAGGAATAATGAGTCCTTGATCGTATTGCTGTGGTTAGGCCTTTGCCTTAATTTCTACCTTGTATTTGTGGATGCTTGCAAGGTTCTTAATCATAAGAATGCACTAATATTAGTCTAGAAGGTGTACTAGCATAGATCCACCCACTCAACACTTATCAACACAGTACATAGTATCAATACGGAGTATAGCGAAAGCACATGACTATCTCTCCTGTGTGTCCTCAAGAATGATTTAGCCTTTATAAGTTCAGTTTCTAGGCTTATGCTTTCCTCAAAAGGATTGGGCCACTTGTTACTCCTTAGTATCTTGTACTTTTCTTGTTTTTACCTTCTTGTTGCTTATACCGAAAACCCCTAATAAGTTGTCTTCCAGTGCCTGCAGTTATTTGTTTACCAAAGTCACTTACAAATACCTTCTGCTCCTCATTGGGTTCTAAAATCTTATTTATCGAAAACACTACAATCGATCCCCTATAGTTGAGGGTCATCAGCGACGGAGATCAAGCTCGGCCGGCCAAGGCCATGGCGCGCAGCGGCAAGGTGGCTCTCCGGCGGCTGGCGCAGTGACCTCTGAGGGGAGAGGAGAAGTGGTGGTGGGCAGAGGAGGAGGAGGGCAGGGGGAAAGGGAAGAGGAAGGAGCGGTGAAGGAGAGGGGCTAGCCGGCGCGGTGAGCTCAATGGCGACCGCGGCATTGGCCTAATACGGCTGCGGCTGCGGGCTTCTCGGCCCGGTACGGCCAGACGGCGGCCCTGCGGGGCCCGGGCGCGGCTGGGGAGGCTGGAGCTGGGAGAAGACCCTCCTTGGGTGACGTGGCATTCTGAGAGCCCCAGATCTCGCGATACAACGACCTTGGACGCCCCGTAGGAATAAGAGTTTAAGAACAAAAGAGAGCATCAAGAAGCAAATACCAAACACATTTCAGTCTAACATGATTCCTATGCATAGGAATACTGCAATAGAATAATTCATTCAAGCACAAAGCAATAAGCATAGGAAGGGAAAACAAGTGCAACTTCAAAACGTTCAACATAAAGAGAGGGAACATGATATTATTGAAATATCTATTGTTGGGGTTCGGGGCAAAAAACAAAAAAATTTCATAACCTACGAGACCCATACCCAAGACCTATGCTATGCTGATGCAAGTAACGGGCAGAGATAGGTCACATACCATTATGTAGTCCGTTAAGCGGGAAACCTTCCCGCATGAACGTGGTTGATGTAGTCGTACCGGCAATCCCCAATGCCGTGCAGATCCACGATGACTCCTGTAGCCACCCGATCCTTGTAGACCGATGACGGAATTACGTCCCCGTCGGAACGTTGCTGATGAAGAACTCGCGATACGACCACGACGATGAAGTAGCACCACAAGTGTAGTGCCTCGCGGGATTATACACATACAGTATACCCGACGTCCCTCCGGGCTCCGAACCAGTAGAGCAGCGGAAAGAAGATGGATTCGGATCCCGATTCCAGCAGCACGACGGCGTGCGTCTTGTGGAGAAATCCCCAACCAAGTGTAGACTCCAAACAAGGGGAGTCCACTCGAGGAAGGAGAAAGGAGGGAGAGAGAGATGAGAAATTATCTCAAAAATATGATGATTAAAAGGGCACCTCTACCCCTTCTTATATAGGCCAAGGAGGGGTCCCACCCACCTTCCACTTCCGGGGTGGGACTAATCCCAAGGGAGGGGGGTGGTGCACCAATTAAAGGGGGTGGGCCCCTTCATGGCGCCATGGCCCATGGGGGAGGACTCCCTCTCCCACTAATGGGCCCTATGAGGCCCATATGCCTTTTAATTCATTTTTAATTATATTTAAATACATTTTAATATTTAATTCAGATAATTAAATAATAAAACATATATTAAACATTATTAAATATATTTTGAACCTTTCAAAATACCCGGAACAACTTCCGGCTTTCATCGGAACAATTCTGGTGTTCTCTCCAATTTCTCCGGTGATCCCGAATCAATCCTTACTGCGTCGAGTACCCTTAAGTGCAACACCCTACGGTCCGGGAAACAGCAGACATGATCGAGACAATTCTCATTGATCAATGACTAATCAATTGGACCTGGTTACAATCCTTGATAGCCCCTGCGCTTCCATCGAATGAACTTCAATCGCTGTTGGATCCGTTAACCGTGTGCCTGTTCCCTTTGTCCTATGGTACTTTGCTTGTCCGAGGCTTGATCATCGGTATCCAATATACCTAGTTCGTCCTTGTTCTCAACAAACAAGTTTACTCGTTCCCGTGATATTACAACTCTGTGACCTAGTCACACGTTTGCAAACTTTATGATGCAATATCACCGAGTGGGCCCAGAGTACCTATCCGTCACACGGATGGACAAATCCCGCTTTGATCTATTTGCATACTCATCAACCATCTATTTCGGAATACCCAAAGTGCACCATTATAGCCAGCATATTTCAGTCAGGCGGTGGGATACAAATCAAAGCATCCTAATAGACAGTAATTACGTATGATCATTACGGTCTAAGGATCTGGTCACTACGTTATAGTTATCGCAATGTCGAACTATGTGACTTGATCACATCGTAACACTTCTGGTGGGTGTATGTCCATCATATCATTATGCAATGATACGACTCCATTGTCAACAAACGCCATTGTCTCATGATCAGGAAACCTTGATCATCAATCGCCCAATGGACTAGTATACTAGGGTTAACTAGGGACCTGGTTGTTTGTATACCACACATGTATTAATGTTTCCGCTTAATACAGTTATAGCATAGTATCAAACGTATTATCAACTAATGGAATATGCTCGATAAAACATATTTTATTTTCCTCTAGGGCACATTCCCAACATCTATAAGCATATGTTCCCTTCTCATAGTAATTTTCAGTGGGATCATGATACGTCCAAAACGTATCTATAATTTCTGCTTGCTCCATACTTCTTTTGTGTGATATTGCTATGATATTGATGCACTTCCAAACATTTTTGATCAAATTTGGACTAACCTATTAACTCAGTGCACCCCAGTGCCAGTTCCTGTTTTCTGCTGTTTTCGTATTTCATGTTTTACCATTACTTAAACTGCCAGAAAAAATCCGTGGAAAATATAGGAAAAATCAGCGTACAGGAATCTTCGGGAAATGCCCAGGTGGGATTAGAGGGGAGCCAGGGGTGGCCCAGGCGGCCACCCCCTAGGCCGCGCCAGGGGGGAGCCTGGGGCCCCTAGTCCACCTTTGGCTGCCCCCCTTCGCCTATATATCCCTCTCGTCCCGAAACCCTCAAGGACTGAACCCTTTTTCACGATCTCTCCTCTGTTCCGCCGCCGCCACGCTTCCAAGATCGGGAGCACCAGGAGACCTCTTCCCGGCACCCTGCCGGAGAGAGGAACCACCTCCGGGAGCTTCTCCACCACCATGGATGCTTCCCGGATGAACCGTGAGTAGTCCACCTTGGACCATGGGTCCATGATCAGTATCTACGTGATGTTCTCCTCCCCTCTTTGTTCTTCATGGTTTAGACCTTGTGAGCTGCCCTACTTGATCGAGGCACATATGTGATGTGCGAGGTAATGATAGGTATTTCTCGCCCTTCGTTGGTAAACCCCAAGTGGAAGGCGTGATGTAGCACAACAGCAAATTTCCCTCAGTAAAGATACGAAGGTTTGTCTCCAGTAGGACTCCAGAGATGATAAGTAGGTGTCAACGGCGCAACTGACGCGGACCTGCACACAAACACAAATAAATTTGTTCCCAACGAAGTTCAGAGAGGTTGTAAATATCTCCAGTCTTGTTGTTCACAAAGGATCAAACGCAAGGGATAATGATAGCAACTGAAAGTAAAAGCAGAAAAGTAAATGAGCGTGTAAACAATAATGAGGATATGGACCGGGATACGTGATGTTCACTAGTGATGTCTCTCTCCCAAAAGACGATAAAACTGCTATGCGAGGTGAACAAATTACAGAAGGGCAATTGACAGGATTATGAACGCACCGCAATGCTAACTATGCTACAAAAGAAAGGAAGAGGCTCAAAAGCATGGGCAGTACGCCAAAATAAGTAGACCGAAATGCAACTACATCTACTACTAATCATCCACCTTGAGATATCTATCCAGAACATCTCGCTGGTATTAAGTTGCGAGCCCCACCCAAAGTGTAAACCCAAAGCAACAGACAACTGCATTAAAAAGCACTTTGCGTAAAGTAAACAATCCTTGCAACCGCGGTTACAAGCACCATTGTTTTCCCCCTTGTGGCAACAGCACATCCCTAGACTCATGTTTCTGTCACTCAAGCGTGTCATCGGGGGGCATGAACCCACAATTGAGCAAAACGTTCCCTCTTGGGGTTACTACCTACTACTTGGCCAAAGCAATAAACAGCAATGGAGAACATGCAAGAATTACTTAGGAACAAAAATATAAGAGATAAGAACCAAATATATTACTCAATCACAATCTGAACATAATCTCATGATCCATCAGATCCCATCAAACTCAGCACAGCAATAGCAGAAAGATTACAAAAGTGCCTCGATCATGTAGGGCAGCACACGAGGTCTAAACCATGAAGAACAAAGAGGGGAGGAGAACATCACATAGCTACTGATAATGGACCCATGGTCCAAGGAAAACTACTCACAAGACATCCGGGAAGCATCCATGGTGGAGAGGAGACTCCCGGAGGTCAACCCTCCCTCCGGCAGGGTGCCAGGAAGAGGTCTTCTGGTTCTCCCGATCTCGGAAGCACGGCGGCGGCGGAACAGAGGCGAGATCGCGAAAAAGGGTTCTGTCCTCGAGGGTTTCACGTCACGGGGAATATATAGGCGAAGGGGGGCAGCCAGAGGTGGACCAGGGGCCCCAGGCGCCCCCTGGCGTGGCCTAGGGGGTGGCCGCGCCGGGTGGCCGCCTGGGCCACCCCTGGCTCCCCTCTGGTCCCACTCGGGCTCTTCGCGAAGCTTCCTGTACGCTGATTTTTCCTATATTTTTCCCGGAATTTTTCTGGCACTTTTTATATCGGGGAAAACTGAAATAGAAAAACAACAGAAAACAGGAACTGGCACTGTGGTGCACTGAGTTAATAGGTTAGTTCAAATATGATCAAAAGAGTATGAAAGGGTATCTAGATCATAGCAATATTACACAAAACATGCATGGAGCAAGCAGAAATTATAGATACGTTTTGGACGTATCAATATGTAATCTTTCTGCTGTTGCTATGTTGAGTTTGCTGGGATCTGATGGATTATGAGACTATGTTCAGTTTGTGTTTGAGTAATATATTTGATTCTCCTCTTTTATATTTATGTTCTTGAGTAATTCTTGCATGTTCTCTGTTGTTGTTTATTGCTTTGGCCAAGTAGTAGGTAGTGACTACAAGAGGGAGCGTTATGCATGATTGTGGGTTCATGCCCCCTGATGACTAGCTTGAGTGACAGAAACATGAGTCTAGGGGATGTGTTGTTGCCACAAGGGAGAAAACAACGGTGCTTGTACTTGCGGGTGCAAGGATTGTTTACTTTACGCAAAGTTCTTTAATGCAGTTGTCTGTTGATTTGAGTTTCTTTGGGTGGGATTCACAACTTAATACATCGAGATGTTCTGGATAGATATCTCAAGGCGGATGATTAGTAGGTAGATGCAGATGGATTTCAGTCTACTTGTCTTGGCGTACCGCCCATGCTTTTGAGCCTCTTCCTTTCTTTATAGCATAGTTAGCATTGGTTTGCGCACATAATCCTGTCAATTGCCCAGCTGTAATTTGTTTACCTCGCATGGCTATTTTTATCGTCTTTTGGGAGAGAGACATCACTAGTGAACATCATGGGACCCCGGTCCATATTTCCAACACTATTTACACCCACTATTTATTTCCTATTTTATTTCCTTTTCTGTTGCTATTGCTATCATTATTATCCCGTGCGTTTTATCCGTTGTAAACAACAAGGCTGGAGGGATTGACAACCTCTCTGTACTTGTTGGGAGCAAAGTTATCTGTTCTGTGTGCAGGTCCACGTGAACTGCCTAATTGTTGGCGCCATTTTCACCTTCTGGTCGTTGCCGGAGTCCTACTGGAGACAAACCTTGGTATCTTCACCGAGGGAAATTTTCTTCTGTCTACATCTCAACCTTCTACTTTGGGTAACCAACGAGGGATGAGAAGCCATCAAAGCTAATTTCTGGCGCCGTTGCCGGGGACTCCGCTCTTCAAGATAGGGGAGTTGCACACTATCTTTTATCTTTGTTTTTTAGTCTTGTTAGTTTACTTTTTAGTTTTTGCTTTAGTGTCCTTTATCAAAAATCAAAAAAATAGTTACCTTGCTTTTATTTATCCTTTCTGTTTAGCCAAGCATGTTAGGATTTGGTGCCTTGAGGGAATCGGAGGTCCTAGATTTCCATCAAAGGGATGGAGAAAATATGAAGAAGGCATGGGACAGAATTTCTGATGTACATAGGAGAATTATGCCTTGGATACCTATAAAAATTGTGCTTAGAAATTTGTACCATGGTCTTTTTAGATGGTGCAAACACTCTCTTGATATTATAGCCGAAGGAGATTTCTTAGATTGTGATGAAGCTAGAGCTCTTGAAATTATACATGGTCTATCTAGTTACTTTGTTTATGATCATAGTTTTGATACTATTATAGATAGACTTGCTACTATTGAAAAGAGATTGGATGCTCTAGACTTGAGAGAAGTAAAGAAACCAAAGCCAAATAATAAAAATGTTTATGAGTTAGATGGTGACTGGGAACCCTTTGTTAGAATTAGCATCTCTAATCAAGACTTCCTTGCTTTTTGTGACATTGGATCCATGGTTTCTACTATGCAAAAAATTGTTTATGATTCTTTAAAATTTCACTTGGAAAAATTGTCATCCTATCATGAACATGCTAATGGAGATATTTCTGAGATCCAGGGAAGGATAAAAGACGTACCAGTGACATTCCTTGAAGGGATTGCAATGTTTGATTTCTTCATCATGAAGCCAAACCAAGGAAACATAGTGCTTGGAAGGGATTTCCTCCGGGCCGTAAAGGGTTTCGTTGATATAGGTAAGGGACAAATACGCCTACGAGGGAAGGCAAAAGGTATGTACCCCTTCCCTAAAAGAAACAAGGATGAACTTGTTGAGGAACCATTTGAAGCGATTTACAACTCCAATTATTATGATGACTTTTGATTCCTCCTTATTTCATTAAGCCTAGCTAATGGCTTTAAAGAAGCGCTTTCGGGAGGCAGCCCGCAACGAATTTAGGTTTTCCTTTTTTTTCTTCTGTTTTTAGTGGTCTTAATAATTTTTACCTTAAGCTTGCTTTTTCTTTGAAAAATCTTTTGGCAATCTTCTGAGACAGTAGCTCTTCAAGAATATCCTTATTTCTAGTAGAGGAAAAACTATTTTATTGTGGGTACTAACCTCGCTAATCAGATTATGATGAGTTATGTATGAAGGGAGTTTTCAAGTGTGCGAGGGAAGATGATAAAAGAAGATTCAGGAGTGTCAAACGCTCAAGCTTGGGGATGCCCCCATGCATCGCCAGGAAATATTCAAGGAGACTCAAGCATCTAAGCTTGGGTATGCCCCCGTGCATCCCCTTCTCCATCAACAATTATCAGTTCGTCTTTCGTTCCACTATATTTTTATCACTTCATGCGTTATGTGATATGCTTGGAGCGTCTTGCTCTTTATTTCCTTTTTAGTTTTCTTTAGCTTTTCTTGCTGTTCATAACAAGTTATAACCCATCTTTCTTTGTGTGGGAGAGAAACACGCTCCACTTCACCCTAGAACACAACATAGGATTTTTATGCTTATCTTTGCTGTGTGTGTTCTTTATCTTTTTCGTAGCTTTTGTCATGTTTATCTCTTAGTTTTCATGCTTATCTTTTAAATAGATTTTGTTTAGTTTGTTGCTGGAACTCTTTTGAGTTTTCATGTTTATCTTGTTTACAGAGTTTGCCTGTTGCACTGAGTTTTTTGTCTTGACTTGAAGTAGGCAATTGAGGCTGCTATTCGATTGTAGTAGTAACTTGCAATAGTTTTGAGGTATTGCCTTGAGTAATGTTTGAACTTTTGGTGCCAAGAGCTTTAGCCTATTAGTGATAGATGTCGTATTTTGGGCAATCCGTGTTTATTTTTGAAAAACCTACAAAATTAGTTGAGAACTTTAGCTACTAGATGGATCACTAATCTTTGGAGGGATCGAATATTAGAGTACACTCACGTACCATGAGTCGAGGATGCACAAGGATAACCAAACCCCCATACACTCCTCCTTGGGGTACTTGTCTCTTTGTGAACCTCCTATTAGATTGAAAGTTACCGATAATAAGTGCATGAGTTCTTCGGACTAATGTGAGTATTCGAAAGTTGACATTTCCACCTCCTCATATTTGCTAGCCTCTCCTGTGACGTGCATTGCCTTCTTCTCACTCCGAGAGTTGGCATCCACCTTCGCCGGTACATCCAAATCCTTGGCACGATACGCTCTGTCATCATAAGCCTCATTATATCCTTCCTCAAAACAGCCACCATACGTACCTATCAAGGCATTTCCATAGCCCTTTCGAGATACATTGCCATGCAACATCCACCTTCTCATGACTTGATCTTCATGTCATACATGCTACTTGCTTGATCGATGAGCCGCATGCTAGTTAGGCCTTGCCCTAATCATTGCTACATGACGCGCTAGTATCATTGCATATCCTGCTACACTGGCAGAGGCATACATTTGCATACATCATGATAGTTTCATTTTCTTTATATTGATTACTTTTGTAAAGTGTGAAAGATCTTCTATACTTATTACAATATATAAGTGTTGCCCCTAAAGTGAGAAAAAGATCCCAAAGAGGACAAAATCAAAAGATCCCAAAGAGGACAAATGAGAGAAATATAAAGAGCCATTGAGGCCACCAAAAAATACAAAAAAAATAGAAAAAGAGAAAAAGAAATAAAAAGAGAGAAGGGGCACACTACTATTCCTTTTGAGAGATCCACACTCGTACTCTATCCTATATCTTGTACTCCATAGAGATTATCATTTATGCATATAGCTATGTGGGGAGCTTCACACTATAGAACTTGGCTTGTATATTCCAATGATGAGCCTCCTCAAATGAGCTCTAGGTCTTCTTGAGAGAGCAAGTTGGATGCACCCCCACTAGTTCCATTGGAGAGCTTACCTTAGCTCGTATGTGCATCCGTTGCATGGCAATACCTACTCCTCATGTCATATCTATCATTTGGCTTTCTCTCGCCTATGATTGTCCTCATTGATGTGAGCCTTTCACACCCTTTTTGTCTTCCTCCTCCATCATTTTTCTCTCTTTTCCATCCTAAGTTTCAACTTTCTTGCTTACGCTCATCCACTCCATGAGTGCTCAAAGTATCGAAAAGGAGTGGATCATTTTGACTTGTAGCTGGCTAGTGGTATGGGGATGAGTCAAGATAAGATTCCAAAGAAGACCAAGTGTGAAACTTTAGTAGATTGAGTTCTCAACACAAAAATAATTTTTTCTCATATATCCCTATCCCCTTTATTGCACGCAAACACCATTTGGAGACATTCGAGTCACGGACTGTGAGAGCACTTGCACCTTTATGTTCTTATGTTGCTTGTTTCAATACTAATATAGACTTTTGCCTGTTATGACTTGAATTGAATTACATGCCTTGATTTCGTTACTTAAAAGTTCTTATATGGTTGTTAGCATGTCACCACAAAAATTATGCTTGTTATCATTTACCTACTCGAGGACGAGCAGGAATTAAGCTTGGGGATGTTGATACGTCCAAAACGTATCTATAATTTCTGCTTGCTCCATGCTTCTTTTGTGTGATATTGCTATGATATTGATGCACTTCCATACATTTTTGACCATATTTGGACTAACCTATTAACTCAGTGCACCCCAGTGTCAGTTCCTATTTTCTGCTGTTTTTGTATTTCAGGTTTTCCCATTACTTAAAGTGCCAGAAAAATTCCGGGAAAATATAGGAAAAATCAGCGTACAGGAAGCTTCGGGAAAAGCCCAGGTGGGGCCAGAGGGGAGCCAGGGGTGGCCCAGGCGGCCACCTGGCTCGGCCACCCCCTAGGCCGCGCCAGGGGGGCGCCTAGGCCTCTGGTCCACCTCTGGCTTCCCCCCTTCGCCTATATATCCCTCTCGTCCCGAAACCCTCGATGACAGAACCCTTTTTCACGATCTCTCCTCTGTTCCGCCGCCGCGCTTCTAAGATCGGGAGCACCAGGAGACCTCTTCCCGGCACCCTGCCGGAGGGAGGAACCACCTACGGGAGCTTCTCCACAACCATGGATGCTTCCCGGATGAACCGTGAGTAATCCACCTTGGACCATGGGTCCATGATCAGTAGATATGTGATGTTCTCCTCCCATCTTTGTTCTTCATGATTTAGACATCGTGAGCTGCCCTACATGATCGATGCACATATGTAATCTTTCTGCTGTTGCTATGTTGAGTTTGTTGGGATCTGATGGATTATGAGACTATGTTCAGATTGTGTTTGAGTAATATATTTGATTCTCCTCTTTTATATTTATGTTCTTGAGTAATTCTTGCATGTTCTCTGTTGTTGTTTATTGCTTTGGCCAAGTAGTAGGCAGTGACTCCAAGAGGGAGCGTTATGCATGATTGTGGGTTCATGCCCCCTAATGACTAGCTTGAGTTACAGAAACATGAGTCTAGGGGATGTGTTGTTGCCACAAGGGAGAAAACAGCGGTGCTTGTAATTGCGGGTGCAAAGATTGTTTAATTTACGCAAATTTCTTTAATGCAGTTGTCTGTTGCTTTGAGTTTACACTTTGGGTGGGATTTGCAACTTAATACCAGCGAGATGTTCTGGATAGATATCTCATGGTGGATGATTAGTAGGTAGATGCAGATGGATTTCGGTCTACTTTTCATAGCATACCGCCCATGCTTTTGAGCCTCTTCCTTTCTGTATAACATAATTAGCATTGGTTTGCACACATAATCCTGTCAATTGCCCAGCTGTAATTTGTTTACCTCGCATGGCTATTTTATCTCCTTTTGCGAGAGAGACATCACTAGTGAACATCATGGGAGCCCTGTCCATATTTCCAACACTGTTTACACCCGCTATTTATTTCCTGCTTTATTTCCTTTTCTGTTGATATTGTTATCGTTATTATCCCGTGCGTTTGATCCTTTTTAAACAACAAGGACGGAGGGATTGACAACCTCTCTGTACTCGTTTGGAGCAAAGTTATCTGTTGTGTGTGTAGGTCCACGTCAACCGCCTAATTGCTGGCGCCGTTCTCACCTTCCTGTCGATGTCGGAGTCCTACTGGAGACAAACCTTGGTATCTTCACCAAGGGAAATTTGCTGCTGTCTACATCTCAACCTTTCACTTTGGGTAACCAACGAGGAGCGAGAAGCCACGAGATCATGAATAAACTCAACAATATAAGTATCACACAAAAAATTCTTATCATGATCCACAAGCATAGAAAATTTATTACACCCCACATCGGCAAAATCCTTCTCATTAGTAATAGTGGGAGCAAACTCAAAAAAATAGCATCACATGAATCATTCTTATCATGATCCACTTGCAAACATTTATTCTTTATAGGATAAGTGTCATCACAATAATCATCATTGATAGGAGCCAAAGTATCATCATAGTAAATTTCCTCATCAAAACTTGGGGGGCGGGGCTAAAAAGACCATCTTCATCAAACGTAGCATCCCCAAGCTTATAGCTTTGCATATCATTAGCATTAAAAGTATTCAAAGAAGACATGCTAATATCATTAATACTATCATGAGTGTTATGCAAATAATAAAGCTCCATAGGATTTTTGATTTTCTCTTCAAACACTTCATGTCCTAACTCAAGATAGAGCTCCTAAAGCTCTCTCATAATTTTGTTGTTGTTTTCCATAAGCTTAACTAGTGAAAAAAACAAGAAACAAAAAGATTTAATTGCAAGATCTAAAGATATATCTTCAAACCTTACCTCCCCGACAACGGCGCCAGAAATAGCTTGATGTCTACACACGCTTCTATTCTTGTAGACTATGTTGGGTCTCCAAGCGCAGAGGTTTGTAGGACAACAGCAATTTACCTCAAGTGGATGACCTAAGTTTATTGAACTTAGGGAAGTAGAGGTTGAAGATGGTCTCTCTCAAGGAACCCTGCAATTAAGAAACAAGAAGTCTCTTGTGTCCCCAACACACGTAATACAATGGCAAATTGTATAGGTGCACTAGTGTGGCGAAGAGATGGTAAAATATGGGTGATAGGTGTGTCAAAGCATGGTAATATAAATTTGTAATAAAAATTACAGAAAGCAAACAAGTAGTAAACGGGAGCACAAATGGTATTGCAATGGTGGAAACAAGGCCTATGCGTCATACTTTCACTAGTGGAAACTCCCAACAACATTAACATAGTCTAATCACATGATATTTCCAATAAAACATGCATTGGAGACGTATTCGGAGGTCATTCCTTTGTGGTCAAGAGAGGACGAGAATTGTGTAGAGCTACAAAAGCACACCTTAGAGTTTGTAGTTCTCATCTATGGATTTCCCAATGTCACCGAGGCCATCCAAAGAGAGTACCACAATCACCAAAACATATCTTAAGGATAGTCAAAGACAAGCACCAAGAGACTCTCAATCTTCAATCCACACACAAAAGAGGAAATAAGTCATGAAAATATTCTTCTAACCCATGTCCAATAGAGCACTGTCACCATGGTCTCGGGGATTATACTAGATAAGATCATGTGAGTACATCAATCCAATACATACAAGAAGGGGAAACATCATGGGATCACCCTAGATTATGTAACAGCCCGGGTGTCACGCTACAGTAATCACCTACAGTAATCACAATTACTGTTGCTAATCATGCCTTGATCATCTTTGAATCAACCCAAACTCAAAATGCCCTTTTGGTGGCTATTAAAACTATGTGACAAATAAATCTTTGTCCAAAAATTGTGCAACCAATTTTGTTAAATAACGGAAAATCAGTGGGCCATGTTAAACTAACTCTGGGCATTTATTACTTTGATTAAAAATAATAAACAATTCAAACGGTAGCTCAATCAGTCCAATTTAATAAGTTATTATTTAAATAAAATACTAAATGATTTTATATAGAGCTCTAACTTTTCGTAGCACTGTATAATATGTTGCACCAATATTGGTGCTTGTATTGCATTTTACAAAAATCAAATGGAGACCAAATAAAATAAAAACAAAAAAGAAAAGAAAAAATTAGAAAACTAAACTACGCCCAGGGCGAACCCCCTCCACCTAGTGGCCCAACCCAACCCAGTCCCCTCTCTCTTTCCCCCACGTGCTCCGTCACCTGCTCCCTCCCCCCCGTGGCGCCATAGCCATGGCCAGGAGCCATTCGACACTGCCAAGCCGGCCCCTCCCCTCCTGTGCGCTCCAGATGACACCGTGGAAGATAAGGCCGAGCCCCCGCAAAAACTCGATCGAGCCCCCTTCCTTTTCCCCCATCTCCCTCGCTCGTAGTTTCTCCTCGCGCGAGAACCACACACGGCAGTGGCCGCCTCGCTGTCGCCCCCGTGGCCAACGGCCTCGCCCCGCCGTTCCATCGCATCTGGGAGCCTCACAGCCCTAGACTCTGGCGGCCTGCGGGCGGAATCGGCCTGTGGAGCACCATAAGCCGCGAATTGAGCTCGTCTTCCCCACCACAGCCATTGGATCACGCCGCCGAATTGGTCGCCGTCGCGACTCCCTCGACCCCACGACCTCCCCTACGCGGTCCACGGTGAGCAGGCAAACATTTTGCCCCTACTCGTGCTTGTTTTGCGTGCTAGGTTGCCGTTCCCCCCTTGCATGTCGTGGCCTCGACGCCGGCCGAGCTCAGTGGAGCTCGTGCTCCCCGCGCCTTGGCCACGCCCACACGCCCTTCTGCCGACGCCCTAGGCCACGCTCGCGCTACCGCGCCTCCAGCATCCGCCCCCCCCCCCCGCCCAGCGCGGATCCTCCACCGGCGTTGATTCGCCGGCCGGCGACATGGCCGTGGTCACCTGGGGTAACCCCCTCTCTGTGCCTATGGCCTGTGGGCCCTGTTCCACTAAGTACCCCCCCTAATTGCCTGTTAAGCTAAATGAAAAGAAACAAACACCCTCATGTGTATGACCAGTGGGCTCTAGGCCATTAGCTTAAGATTAATTAAATTTGTTAATAGTTAACTCCTATGTTAGACTTATAGGTGGGCCCCATCACTTGTTAAAACAATTAAATTGTTGTTATAAAACTCCATAGTGAATGACATGTGGGCCGAGTGATTATTTAGATTTAATTAAATGTTTTATTAACAATGTGAGGCTGACCGGTGGGATCCACTGGAAAGGTTTGACCAGTCAACTCCACTGTTGTGGATAATGTTTATTTATTTAATAAAAGAAATCCAGAAAATGATTTAAAATGATTTAAACTTTAAAATTGAATATCTTTTAAACCAAAAATTAGATTCAAAAACTTTATACATCAAAATTGGTCAGAAAAATACAGAGAAAAGGATACACTATCCGTATACCAACTATACCCCTCTAACACAACGAACATCGACATCCCCCCTCCGAGCCATATGTCGATAATCACCCGGAGCCGGTATTTCATCCCCGGATGAATTCCCGCTCCGAGCAACGTGCATTGTACTGCGTTAGAACCCCGTTAACATTGCATACATCATGCCATTCTTCTGTTTGCTATGATTGCTTTATATTTACTGTTTCTCCCCCTTTTATTCTCCGATAGACCTCGTTGCTACCGCCGACTACACCACTGCCGGGTATGACTATTTCGTCGATGACCCTCCCCCTACCGTCGAGCTTCCAGGCAAGCAGAGCCATTCTCTTCCCCAGATATCTCCTATCTTCTCCGTACTTTTTTTGCACTAGGCATTGATACTTCTGCTGCTACGATTACAATCCTATTCACTTGCATAGCCTGTTTTTGTCGCCCCTTGATGTACCTTCCTTATCCTATGTTTCCTATAAATATATATATATATATATATATATATATGATATTAAACAGTGAGCCCTGCGCATTGTTAGCTAGGATTAGATAGCGGGCCGTGTTCACTCTGGTGAGTGAACACGGATACAATATTATAACTGCAACAGGTACGGTACAATGCAGACACCGCCTAAGGCCCCCTAGCTCGGCTCTGCTGATCCACCATCAAGTGTGTGCTATCGAGGAGTAATCCTCGTACCTCACTCGTTGTTGACTCTGTATAGCCTTCCTAGGGTCCTGAGTCCCGTTTGTCCTTAAGGTAAGAAATCGGGCGACCCAACGGTGCCCGCGAGAGGTATTCCGTCGGGAACGATAGGGAGGGTACGACCGACGTTACTGGCGTGCTTGGCCCCTGCTTGTATCTCGCGAGAGTTACCAAACCAAAAAAAGTCGAGCTCTACCAAGAGCACACGCGAGACAAGGTAAGGAGACAGTTCACCTTGTTGGTAACCGCGTGCTTTGACGGGACGACAGGGCAGGCCCCGACGTTACTGGTGGTCCTTGTCGCTGTTCGTTGTACGTTGTGTTGTTAGTCAGACAACGATAACGGTTGTCTGCGAGATAATATTAAAATGCTAAATGTTTCGGCGGATGACATGAGAGACCCTTTGGTCTGTACGCACTACCTTCACGTGGGATAAGGAGTTATGGGCTCCCCTGCATCGTAGTTTGTCTGAAAGCTCTTCAGACGTGAGAAGTACCACGGGCTGATAGCCGGGAAGCGGCGTTGTCTGCTTTGCTGCAACAGGTGTTTTTGGATTTTCTTTTGCTTCATCGGCCAGTCTCCTACCATTCAGGAGCGCGTAAGGGTGAGGGACCTAGACCCCACAGCGCGTAGGATATAGTCCGACGGATGGCCTCTCTGTTGATCTTAGGATGGGCTACGCCGTGTCGGATAGCTTTGGTGGAGCCTTCCCTAACAAGGTTCCCGCCACCCTGGAGATCCCAGCGTGCAGGCTGAACCGTAGTGCACCCCTGCAGGGAGTTTAATCTATTCGAATAGCCGTGTCCACGGTAACAGGACGCTTTATGCTGAAGCTGGATCTTACCACTACAAACTACTACTATTAAACTGTATGGTTCCGGGTCTTCTTCCTCACAGGGATGTCGAGGAAGGGAACTCAGAGGGATTTTTATTCTTAATCATTACAACTTACTATTATACAATGTTGCAGCAACTTCTGCTTCATTGTTACCTTATGCTTTATATGAGCTGTTGGTTGTTCTCTTCTTGTGCTGCAAGACTCGTCGGAAGATGCTAGTCTTCGATAGGCCTAGCTTCTTACCCTTATTCAGCTTTCTACCTTGTAGTCCACTATATACAGCCTCCCCTTTTCCATTTGATACAACTGCATAAATGCTTAGTAGCGGACGTAAGACTCGCGGGTATGATAGATACTCACCTTTGCTCTATTTTACCCCTTTTTGTTTTGCCCGATCGACCGCTGCAGTTGACGTTGGAGCTTTGGAGTCCAAGAGCATGAGATCCCCGATGTCGACCACCGCAACATGAAGATCCCCGATGCCTTCTACGACGTCGAGTTCCCCGTTGACCAGGAGTAGTTTGGAGGTTCCCAGGCAGGAGGCCTCGCCTTTTTGATCTGTTGTTATTTGTGCTTGCCTTCTTAAGACAACCCTGTATTCTTGTGTCTGTACTAAGATAGTTTTTCTTCCGCTAACTTTGTTCTCTCAAGCTGTTGTATTCGAGCCCCCGTGGCCCCTGACTTATATTAAACAGTTTGTATTATTTTATTTGTAGAGTTGTGTTGTGATATCTTACCGTGAGTCCCTGATCTCGATCGTGCACCTTGCGTGTATGATTACTGTACACGGTCTGATTTTGGGGGCGTCACAAGTTGGTATCAGAGTCGACTGCCTGTAGGACAACCCCTTCCATCTCCTTGGTTGAAGTCGAGTCTAGTCTTTACAAAACTACTTTACTAACAGTGTCGTGTGGCTTATCGGCCCACGTCACAAACTAGGTGGTATGAGGATCTTTTTCTCCGCATCTTTACTCTGGGACTCTGATCTCTCTTCTCTTTCGGGTTAAAGATTTTACTAACTCTGATATTAGGTTCTCGTGACTACTTCCTCCCAGAGAGCCCCTCATTACAGATGATCGCTTGCTTCACGAGAAGATTCCAAAGGTTACTCTCCGATAAAATTCCTGAGACCATACGTGCCGATACCTTGATAATTCCCTGCCACCGATAAGGCCGTATGTATAACCACATACACCTTCTGTTCATCCATTCAATCCCAGTTGCTCTTGTGTTCACAAGATGCATCGAAATACTTTCCGTTGT
Organism: Bromus sterilis; assembly: GCA_950022295.1. Lineage (NCBI taxonomy): Eukaryota > Viridiplantae > Streptophyta > Magnoliopsida > Poales > Poaceae > Bromus > Bromus sterilis. Next base: position 146,024,729 of record OX465596.1, on the reverse strand, counting down.
TTTGGGAATCCTTTGAGCCTACTTCCTTGCAACTTCTTTTCACCCTGCTGATAATTCCTCACATTTATCGAGGATCCGTTCATCCTAAGTGGTTCCTGTGATTCCCAAAATACTTTGAAATACTATTTGATCTCACGCCAATCCTCGGCAGCCTACTGCTTTCGAGATTCTTCTTACCTTCTTGCACTATGATCAATCCCGTTTGTCTTGTAGTCTTTGATGACCTCCCTTGGCATTGCCATTATGTTCTGTTGAATCATCGTGTGTGCTAGTGCACGCAATCATCCGTTGATCCCTATGAATTCATTCTTCTGGCTCAGACGTCATTCCAGACATGAGCTGGATCTCGGTAAATCAAACCTGAATTGATTGACCGTCAAGCTTATATTCAACTTATCCATGTTTGATCGATGTATCTAAATCTGATACACCGACATGGAAATCATAATTCATTTGTACTTAAGCATCGAAATATTCAGATGCTTATATCATCCGATGCCTTTGTATTCTTTCTTCTTATGGTTGAGTTCCGATACTCACCCCAGATTCTCTGTACGCCTCCTGACCTTTTTTGGGGGATTGTTACCTGCCGTCCCCTTGTGTCCTAAATCATTGACGAGCTTCCCCTGATACGAAATGCCTTTGGCGAACGGTATCATCTGCTCCGTTTCATCAGCCTTTTGCTTTCAAACTTGGATCTCTTGTTCTTGTTGTTTGTCGTATAGATTCGTAAAATTTCCCTACGGGTTGTATCTATGCTTCATCCATCTGTGTGAATCCATAAACTTCTATGGGTCATACTCTACTGGTGTTATGCCAGATAATTTTTTTGAATGCTACAAATTCATCGACAACGAGAAGTGAATGAAAGGCTATGCATTGAAGAAGTGGGAGTCGACCCTGGACCTTGTGTTCATGCCCATGGATACTATGTATAACTTATCGTGAATGCTTCTTGTAAAATGATTATACCCTTGGTATAAATTCTTCTACACCTATGATCCACCGTTCTACCTTCGAGTATTACCCCTGTTATCTCGAGGATATCATGTCTTTGCACTACATCTTATGAATTGTGATGAAGCAATGCCTATCCCTGTCATAGCCATTTCATGGTTCTGGGTTGTCGTCAACCCGAAACACCGAATACTTTTGCTTCACCATTCCTTTTGCTTGATGTCGCCGTTGTTCGATTGTATTTTCTTGAAACCTTTTGACATGATGTGTCGTGCTCATCATCAACATTTTGACTTCTCCCATGTGTCTATTGAATTCATGACGAGAAATACCATCCTTGCCCCTCGATGATTTGTGTTATCATCGACAACCTTCTTTGACCCCCCCGCTAACACAAACTTGGTCATATATATCTTGCTCTGCTTTCCCTTGGGAAAGATATACACCTGATAGTTGTGTATCCATACATTTTCCTTTCCATTGGTCTGTGTAACCTTTCTTTTAATATAAATTATCCGATCAGTGATAATTCACTGCTTATGTAAACACTTCGATGTACTACTTTGTCCGTACAACCTGTTACTATTGTTGATGACTTTTCAGTGACCATCGATGGACAAGAACTTTGCCAAGTGGTCTGCCTCGTCTTAACGAGCAGGAAAATGGTTCTCTTCGTCCCCCGCCCCTGGCACTGATGTTGTTGCCGACATAGCTGACAAGATGTTCTGCGTCATACCTTGCATCATGATCGCATGGATTGTCCCCACCCTTCTTATTCAATGTGGGCCCATAACCCACAGTTCCACAGGATCGAAACCTGACTCTCTGGTACGTTTCTGTGCTCGAGGTTATTCCTCTTTCTTGACATCGTATGCAACTCACGAGTCCTCTACCTTGTGATATCCAGTTCGATATCAGACTCAGTGCTTATGCCTGATGCTCTGGACCCCTTTTCATCCTCCGTTATCATCGTAGAATGCTTTCATATCCGCTTATCAACTTCTGTGACATCCTGGCTTAGTAGGAATGAAAGACTACTCATATCAACAAGGTGCACCTTCTTTTCCGAGAGCCCAGATCCAAAGAACTCCAAAGTTAAGCGTGCTTGGCTTGGAGCGATTTGAGGATGGGTGACCGACCGGGAAGTTGTTCCCGGGTGCGCATGAGTGAGGACAAAGTGCGCAGGAAAGACTAGTGTTGGTCTGTGGGGCCAGTCTAGATCCCGCCAGGCGTACGCCGGGAACCGGTGGGTGTGGCCGGGGCGTTACAAATGGTATCAGAGCCAGGTTGTTGACTGTAGGTTCGTGACCCTAGAAAATGGATAGAAAAGCCATAGGAACAAAAATATTTTATCACTCCTTGATCACTTACTCTCTTGACTAGTATTTCTCATCTATTATTCATCTTCTAAAACTTCTCATCTTGTTTTATTATGAATACCCCTCTGAGTTGCTTACCCTTGGAAGACAAGACATTTGAGAAGAACATCATCACCCTCGGGGATCAATTGGAGTTATGATTATCGGAACTAGAAGGAATAACCTACGGTGATCAATAAGTTTGACACTGTGAGAGGAACCTTTAAGATCAGCTTAGCTGAGAAGGATGAAGCTTAGAATCAGACCACCACCTTTTAGGTGAAGTTAGACGAACGAATTTCGCGTAGTATGATGAGATCGTATGTCTTGCACATATGACCTCACCCTAGGAGTTGTTTGTGTGTTTTGACTATTGTGACTGTATTGTTTGTTTTTATGTGTTACTGTCCAACGTAGAAGTTTTTGCCTCTTTTTGTTTGAGTGCATATGTTTGGTGCTGTCTCTAGTTGTTTTCTTGTCGGTGTTATAGTTTTGCCCTAACCTTTGTCATATGGGCTTAATAGATGGAGTATGAAGTAGGACTCGTCTTTTCTGGGGCGATGTCGAGACTGAAGGTGGAGCAATGGATTCGTAGTATGGAGGAGCACATGAAGATAAACAAGGTTGGAAGTGAGGGCATGGTTCCCTATGCTGTCAAGTACTTTGTAGAAGAGGCTGCTACTTGGTGGAGAATGCATCAAGCAATTGACGAATCACGAAGGAAGATTACTTGGAAGGAGTTCACTAATATTTTGTTGGGATCTCGCCTCGTCACCCCGATGCAAAGGACGGTAACCCTTAAGAGGATCCGTGCCTGTACAATTTGCGGAGAAGTAGGACACTCCCATGAAGGACACCAAGATGGATGTCCCTATTGTGAAGAAATTCACTCGGGTGAAGAATGCCCCACTACACAAGTCACATGTTTTACGTGTGAAGGAATTGATCATTATCCCGCTCAGTGTCAATTTTTCATCGTGACACAACAAGTGGTTCAACATCAAAAGGAAGAAATGAAGAAAGCTATCCAAGAATTGAAGGAAGCACCCGTGAAGAAGAAAAAGAAGGACCTTAGCCGCATTCAGTGTTTTCGGTGCAGGAACTGGGGACACTACCGCGATATGTGTCCCGAATTGGAGGGGAAGGAGAAGTCATGAACGCGGAAGCAAGGATGCGGACTTGAAGAAGCTTATGATTGGCTTTTGGAGGATAGAATTTTCGTGGTGTGCACTAAGTGCACGATGCTACCTTTTTATGTTAGTTAGGAGATGTGCATCGATTCATGTTTTGCTATTGATTAATTAGATGTTTTATGTCATGATTGTTTTGTTAAGTTTTGTCTTGTGCCCTGTGACCCTGTTATGTCTTGTTTTGATTGATGTTGTGTGTGGCCCTTTGTGTTTCTTCTATGCGAGTAGAATAAGTTTACGTTTCATTAGACCCTCATCTATTTAGTATGCTTCAAGACTAAAGAAGACACAACAGCAAGAAGAATAACTTGACGAATGACTCAACGATATGAAGATTGTTTTGACATTTCAAAACTAAAGCTACCGTCATTGAAGACCTGAAGACTTGAAGACCTGGAAGATTCAAGTTTCTACCGTTAGATCGATTATGTGGGCTGTCATTTCTTGTTTTACCGACAGCTACACATCAAAACTTATGTTTCAAAACTAGTGTGATGTTTGTATGGGTATCTCTCGCTATCTCTCTACCTCGCTATCTACATTCTGTTCCCTCTCACCTCAAACCCTACACTGAAGAAGCTGCTACAATGGCTGCAAATGTCAAAGCTGGAGATAAAGATGGATGCAATTTAATGCTGAGTTCAAGGATAACCCACAGGTCCCAGGAGTTTACAACAAGCAAGAACAATCTTGCTGAAGGAAGAACCCCGGAGGAAGTTGGAGTCCATCAGTGCACGTTTTATAGCAGGCTACGTAAACCTGAGTGTTGAGGAAGCGATAGATCTTTTGCTTGGCTTGCAGAACCATGGATTTATCTGGACCCAGTTCAAGATAAGGAGGACTTCTGCAATGCTTGTGAGAATGACCGAGTGTTAGATTGCGAGATTCACTAAACCATATACAAGGTAATGATATGGGTGCGTAATGGATTGGCCCCCATGACGACTACCCTTATTATTCGCTCTTGCTATGGGGACAGTCTAGATCCCGCCAGATGTACGCCGGGAACCGGTGTGTGACCGGGGCATTACAAATGGTATCAGAGCCGACCCTCGCGGTTATACGGGCGTGTGCGGGTTAGTGCGCGAACATGGGTGTGCCGTGTGTCGGCACTGGACGCACAGACGTATGCCAAGAGGAAACATTCCTGTGGGCTGACGAGTACGTCGGTTCCTTTGAGTGGGTGTGTGTGACATCCTGGCTTAGTAGGAATGAAAGACTACTCATATCAACAAGGTGCAACTTCTTTTCCGAGAGCCCAGATCCAAAGAACTCCAAAGTTAAGCGTGCTTGGCTTGGAGCGATTTGAGGATGGGTGACCGACCGGGAAGTTGTTCCCGGGTGCGCATGAGTGAGGACAAAGTGCGCAGGAAAGATTAGTGTTGGTCTATGGGGACAGTCTAGATCCCGCCAGGCGTACGCCGGGAACCGGTGGGTGTGGCCGGGGCGTTACAAAACCGGTGGGTGTGGCCGGGGCGTTACAACTTCTCATGCCTTCTTTTGTTTCCCTCGTTGTACCTCCCCGTGTTTAACTCGTGAGATACGTTGTACCTCCTCTCTCTTGGACAACCTAGGTTGATTAACCTTGTACCGGTCCAACACCCTAAGTTTTTTCTCCTAGCCTATTTGAAAGTGCGATGAAGCCCCGAAGGAAGGATGCCAATTTATCAAGAAACACTAATGCAGACCAAACGAAGACATTAACGAAATGGATCAACCTCTTCGTGAAGGACAACAAGACCCCGAAGACTCGTTAGAATGCGAAACCGAAACCATACCCCTTGCCCTACTTTTAAATTCTCGGGACGAGAATTCTTTGTAGTGGTGGAGATTTGTAACACCACGGGTGTCACGCTACAGTAATCACCTACAGTAATCACAATTACTGTTGCTAATCATGCCTTGACCATCATTGAATCAACACAAACTCAAAATGCCTTTTCGGTGTCTATTAAAATTATGTGACAAATAAATCTTTGTCCAAAAATTGTGCAACCAATTTTGTTAAATAACTAAAAATCAGTGGGCCATGTTAAACTAACTTTGGGCATTTATTACTTTGATTAAAAATAATAAAAAATTCAAACGGTAACTTAATCAGTCCAATCTAATAAGTTATTATTTAAATAAAATACTAAATGGTTTCATTTAGAGATCTAAGTTTTTGTAGCACTGTATAATATGTTGCACTAATATTGGTGCTTGTTTTGCATTTTATAAAAATCAAATGGAGACCAAATAAAATACAAACAGAAAAGAAAAGAAAAAAAATTAGAAAACTAAACTACGCCCAGGGAGAACCCCCTCCCCCTAGTGGCCCAACCCAGCCCAGTCCCGTCTCTCTTTCCCCCCATGTGCTCCCTCAGCTGCTCCCCCCCGTGGCGCCATAGGCATGGCCAGGAGCCGTTCGACGCTGCCAAGCCGGGCCCTCCCTTCCTGTGCTCTCCAGACGACGCCGTGGAAGATAAGGTCGAGCCCCCGCAAAAACTGGATGGATCCCCCTTCCTTTTCCCCCCTCTCCCTCGCTCCCAGTTTCTCCCCGCGAGAGAAACACGCACGGCAGTGGCCGCCTCGCCGTCGCCCCCGTGGCCAACGGCCTCGCCCCGCCGTTCCATCGCGTCTAGGAGCCTCACAGTCCTCGACTCCGGCGGCCTGCGGGAGGAGTCGGCCTGCGGAGCACCACAAGCAGCGAATTGAGCTCGTCTTCCCCACCACAGCCGCTGGATCACGCCACCGAATTCGTCACCGTCGCGACTCCCTCGACCCCACGGCCTCCCCTACGCACTCCACGGTGAGCAGGCTAACATTTTGCCCCTGCTCATGCTCGTTTTAGTGCGCTAGGTCGCCGTTCCCCCCTTGCACGCCGTGGCCACGCGCACGAGCCCCTCTGCCCCATGCCCTAGGCCACGCTCACACGCGCCCCCCCGCCTGGCGCGGCTCCGCCACCAGTGTTGATTCGTCGGCTGACAGCCATGGTCGTGGTCGTCTGGGGCTAACCCCCTCTCTTTGCCTATGGCCTGTGGGCCCTGTTCCACTAAGTACCCCCCTAATTTCCTGTTGAGCTAAAGGAAAAGAAACAAACACCCTCCTGTGTATGACCAGTGGGCCCTAGGCATTTAGCTTAAGATTAATTAAATTTGTTAATAGTAAAGTGCTCTGTTAGACTTACAGGTGGGCCCCATCGCTTGTTAAAACAATTACATTGCTGTTGTAAAACTCCATAGTGAATGACATGTGGGCCTAGTGATTATTTAGATTTAATATAATGTTTTATTAACAATGTGAGGCTGACCAGTGGGACCCACTGGTCAGGTTTGACCAGTCAACTCCACTGTTGTGGATAATTTTTATTTATTTAATAAAAGAAATCCAGAAAATGATTTAAAATGATTTAAACTTTAAAATTGAATATCTTTTAAACCAAAAGTCAGATTCAAAAACTTATAACACAATGAACACGGATACGCTATCCGTATACAAACCACACCCCTCTAACACAATGAACATCGACATCCCCCTCCGAATTGTATTGCGTTAGAACCCCGTTAACATTGCATACGTCATGCCATTCTTCTGTTTGCTACGATTGCTTTATATTTACTGTTTCTCCCCCCTTTTATTCTCCGGTAGACCCCGCTGCTACTACCGACTACACCACTGCCGGGTACGACTACTTCGTCGACGACCCTCCCCGTACCATCGAGCTTCCAGGAAAGCAGAGCCATTCTCTTCCCCAGATATCGCCTATCTTTTCCGTACTTTTCTTGCACTGGGCATTGATACTGCTGCTGCTACGATTACAATCTTATTCAATTGCATAGCCAGTTTTTGTTGCCCCATGATGTACCTTCCTTATCCTATGCTGCCTATAAATATATATATGATATTCAGCAGTGAGCCCTGCGCATTGTTAGCTAGGATTAGATAGCAGGCCTTGATCACTCTGGTGAGTGAATACGGATATAATATTATAACTGCAACAGGTACGGTACAACGCAGACACCGCCTAAGGCCCCCTATCTCAGCTCTACCGAGCCACCATCAAGTGTGTGCTATCGAGGAGTAATCCTCGTACCTCACTCGTTGTTGACTCTGTATAGCCGCCCTAGGGTCCTGAGTCCCGCTTGTCCTTAAGGTAAGAAGTCGGGCGACTCAACGGTGCCCGCGAGCGGTATTGCGTCAGGAACGACAGGGAGGGTACGACCGACGTTACTGTAGTGCTTGGCGGGACGAGGTAAGAAGACGGTTCACCTTGTTGGTAACCGCGTTCTTTGACGGGACGACAGGGCAGGCCCCGACGTTACTAGTGGTCCTTGTCGCTTTTCGTTGTCCGTTGTGTTGTTAGTCAGACAACGATAACGGTTGTCTGCGAGATAATATTAAAATGCTAAATGGTTCGGCGGATGACTTGAGAGACCCGTTGGTCTGTACGCAATACCTTCACGTGGGATAACGATTTATGGGCTCCCCTGCGTCGTAGTTTGTCCGAAAGCTCTTCAGACGTCAGCAGTACCACGGGATGATAGCCGGGAAGAGGTGTTGTCTTCTTTGCTGCAGCAGGTGTATTTGGATTTGCGTTTGCTTCACCAGCCAGTCTCGTACGGTTCAGGAGCGCGGAAGGGTGAGGGACCTAGACCCCTGAGCACATAGGATATAGTCCGGCGGATGGTCTCTCTGCTGAGCCTAGGATGGGTTGCGCCGTGTCGGATAGCTTTGGTGGAGTATTCCCTAACAAGGTTCCCTCCACCCTGGAGATCTGAGCGTGCAAGATGAACAGTAGTGCACCCCTGCAGGGAGTTTAATCTATTCGAATAGCCGTGTCCACAGTAACAGGACACTTTATGCTGAAGCTGGATCTTACCACTACAAACTACTACTATTAAACTGTATGTTTCTGGGTCTTCTTCCTCGCAGGGAAGTCGAGGAAGGGAACTCGGAGGCATTTTTATTATTAATCATTAAAACTTACTATTATGCAATGCTGCAACAACTTCTACTTCATTGTTACCTTATGCTTTATATGAACTGTTGGGTGTTCTCTTCTTGTGCTGCAAGACTCGTTGGAAGATGATAGTCTTCGATAGGCCTAGCTTCTTACCCTTATTCTGATTTCTACCTTGCAGTCCACTATATACAGCCTCCCCTTTTGCATTTGATACAACTGCATAAATGCTTAGTAGCGGACGTAAGACTCGTGGGTATGCTAGATACTCACCTTTTCTTTATTTTCCCCCTTTTTTGTTTTGCCTGATTAGCCGCTGCAGTCGATGTTGGAGCTTTGGAGTCCAGGAGCAGGAGATCCCCGATGTCGACCACCGCAACATGAAGATCCCAGATTCCTGCTACGACGTCGAGTTCCCTGTTGACCAGGAGTAGTTTAGAGGTTCCCAGGCAGGAGGCCTCGCCTTTTCGATCTGTTGTTATTTGTGCTAGCCTTCTTAAGGCAACCTTGTATTCTTGTGTCTGTTCTCAGATACTTTTGCTCCGTTAACTTTGTTCTCTCGAGATGTTGTATTCAAGCCCTCGTGGCCCCTAGCTTGTATGAAATAGTTTGTATTATTTTATTTGTGGAGTCGTGTTGTGATATCTTACCGTGAGTCCCTGATCTCGATCGTGTACCTTGCGTGTATGATTACTGTACACGGTCTGATTTTGAGGGCGTCACAGATTAACATAGCCTATGATCACAATCAAGATCACATCGTGGGAGAGAGAATTGACCAAATAGCTACTGTATAAGTCCTCAGCCCCGAGGAGGAACTACTCCCGCATCATGGAGGAAGGAAGCTCCAAGTTTAGCAGATAACATATGAAGCGATAAAAATATAGTATGGAGAAGGACGAATTGATGATTGTTGATGCAGAAGGGGATGCACAGGGCCATCCCGAAGCTTAGATGCTTGAGTCTCCTCGGATATTTCTTGGGGGTGCTTGGGGGCACCCCCAAGCTTGAGCGCTTGACACTCCCGACTCTTCTTTCATCATCTTCCTTCGCATACTTGAAAACCCCCTTCATAGGAAACTCATCATAAGCTGATTAGAGCTGTTAGTACCCATGATAAAATAATTTTTCTCTACTGGAAATAAAGATATTCTTGAAGAGCTACTGTTTCTGAAGATTGCCAAAAAGTTTTTGCAAAGAAAAAGCAAGATTAAGGTTTGCAAAATGATAAAGACGCAAAACATGGCAGAATCTGTGAAAAAAAGACCAGCAGGTAGTAAATAATTGTTTTGGGGTACTTCTACAACTCAAATGAAAAATTAAGAATAGATGCATGAAAGCCAATTTTATGGAGAATGCTTTCAAAAAATTCATATAAAAAAGATGATCTGGTGATTTTTGGCCAATTCTGGACAACATGTCACAACTTTTGAACCGTCTTGCAGTCGGAGGCTAAAACTTGGCACAAAGCTTGGAAATAAAGATAAAATTATGTTGCTACAGTAGTAACAAGCATCAAGACCACTAAAAACTGAAAGTAAAAACTGAAAGTAAAGAAAACAAGGGTTGTCTCCCTAGAGATCTTTATTTATAGCCATAAAGATAGGCTTAAGATTTTAACGAGGCTCTCGTAGGAATAAGAGTTGAAGAACAAAAGAGAGCATGAAGAAGCAAATTGCAAATAGATTTAAGTCTAACATGCTTCCTACGCATAGGAATACTGCAATAGAATAATTCATTGAAGCACAAAGAAATAAGCATAGGAAGGCAAAACAAGTGCAACTTCAAAACCTTCAACATAAAGAGAGGGAACATGATATTATTGAAATATCTATAATCATATGTTCCCTTCTCATAATAATTTTCAGTGGGATCATGAGTAAACTCAACAATATAAGTATCTCATAAAAAAATCTTATCAGGATCCACAAGCATAGAAAATTTATTACTCCCTGCATAAGCAAAATCCTTCTAATTAGTAATAGTGGGAGCAAACTCAACAAAATAGCTATCACATGAATCATTCTTATCATGATCCACTTGCAAACATTTATTCTTTATAGCATAAGTGTCATCACAATAATAATCATAGATAGGAGGCAAAGTATCATCAAAATAAATTTCCTCATCCAAACTTGGAGGGGGGGATAAAAAGATCATCTTCATCAAACATAGCATCCCCAAGCTTATAGCTTTGCATATAATTAGCATTAAAAGTATTCAAAGAAGACATGCTAATTACATTACTACTATCATGAGTGTTATGCAAATAATAAAGCTCCATAGGATTTTTTATTTTCTCTTCAAACACTTCATGTCCCAACTCAAGATAGAGCTCATAAAGCTCTCTCATAACTTTGTTGTTGTTTTCCATAAGCCTAACTAGAAAAAAAACAAGAAACAAAAAGATTTAATTGCAAGATCTAAATATATACCTTCAAACCTTACGTCCCCAGCAACGGCGCCAGAAATAGCTTGATGTCTACGCACGCTTATATTCTTGTACCCTATGTTGGACCTCCAAGCGCAGAGGTTTGTAGGACAACATCAATTTCCCTCAAGTGGATGACCTAAGGTTTATCGAACTCAGGGAAGTAGAGGTTGAAGATGGTCTATCACAGGTAACCCTGCAATTAAGAAACAAGAAGTCTCTTGTGTCCCCAGCACACCTAATACAACGGAAAATTGTATATGTGCACTAGTCGGCGAAGAGACGGTAAAATACGGGTGATAGGTGTGGCAAAGAAAGGTAATATAAATATGTAATAAAAATTACAGCAAGCAAACAAGTAGTAAACGTGAGCACAAGCGGTATCGCAATGGTGGAAACAAGGCCTAGGCGTCATACTTTCACTAGTGGCAACTCCCAACAACATTAACATAGTATAATCACATGATATTTCCACTAAAACATGCATTGGAGACGTATTCGGAGGTCACTCCTTTGTGGTCAAGAGAGGACGAGAATTGTGTAGGGCTACAAAAGCACACCTTAGAGTTCGTAGTTCTCATCTACGGATTTCCCACTGTCACCGCGACCATCCAAAGAGAGTACCACAATCACCACAACATATCTCAAGGATATTCAAAGACAATGACCAAGAGACTCTCAATCTTCAATCCACACACAAAAGAGGAAATCACTCACAAAAATATACTTCTAACCCATGTCCAATAGACCCCTTTCACCATGGTCTCGGGGATTATATTAGATAAGATCAAGTGAGTACATCAATCCAATACATAGAAGAATGGGAAACATCATGGGATCACCCTAGATTAACATAGCCGATGATCAAAATCAAGATCACATCATGGGAGAGAGAATTGACCACATAGCTACCGTAGTAGGCCTCAACCCCGATGAGGAACTACTCCCGCATCATGGAGGGAGGAAGCAACGTTGATGGAGATGAATCCGGGGGCACTTCCCATCCCAGCAAGGTGTCGGCATAGGAATTCTGGTCCCCCGAAGCTTGTTGGCGATGGTGGTGGAGATCAGAATTGCTTCTGGAGAAAAGGGTTCTGGAATCAGGGTTTCCTCCGCGGGGCTAAAAATAGGGCTAAAGGGGGGCCAGAGGGGTGGTCCCAGTCTCCCAGGCGACCTCATGGCGCGACCTCTCCGTAGGCCCCGCGGGAAGGCCACCTGGGAGGCCGGTGGATCCCCTCCGGCTCTTCTTCGGACGTCTGGAAGCTTTCGTCTCGCTGATTTTTATTTTATTTTTCTGGAATTTTTGGGGCACTTTAAATTGGGGAAAAATCACTGCAACTAAAAGAGATCAGCAGACAGAAACTGGCACTGGGTGCACTAAGTTAGTAGGTTAGTCCAAATATGTGCAAAATGATATAAAAGTGTAGCAAAACATGTGGCAATGTCACATAAAAGTGCATGGAACAAGCAGAAATTATAGATACGTTTGGGACGTATCAACATCCCCAAGCTTAATTCCTGCTCGTCCTCGAGTAGGTAAATGATAACACAGATAATTTCTATGGTGACATGCTAATACACATATAATAACTTTAAAGTAAAGCAAGTAAGATGTGCAATGCAAGTCAAGATAATAACAAGCAAGAGTCTTAGTATTGATACTAGCAAAGCATGAACATAAATGTGCAAGAGCTCTCGCTGTCCATGACTCGAATTTCTCCAAGTGGTGTTTGCGTGCAAGCAATGGGAGATGTGATTAAAGAATAAAAAATAATATATAGTTTAATTGAGAACTCAATCTACTAAAGTTTCACACTTAGTCTCCTTTGTGATCTTATTTTGACTCATCCCCAAACCACTAGTCAGGTACAAGTCAAAAAGATCCTCTCCCTTTCGACTTTGAGCACTCATGCAATGGATGAGCATGAGCAAGATACGTTGGCACTTAGGATGGAAAAGAGAGAAATGATGGGGAAGGAAGACAAAAAGGTGTGAAGGGCTGACATAAATGAGGTCAATCAAAGGCGAAGGACAAATGATAGATATGATGTGAGGAGTAGGGATTTCCATGCAACGGATGCACATATGAGCTAAGGTAAGCTCTCCAATGGAACTTGTGGGGGTGCATCCAACTTGCTTGCTCATGAAGACCTAGAGGTCATTTGAGGAGGCTCATTCTTGGAATATGCAAGCCAAGTTCTATAGTGTAAGGGTCCCCACATAGTTATGCATGAATGATAATCTCTATGGAGTACAAATATAGCAATGGAGTACGAGTGTGGATCTTTCAAAAGAAATAGTAGTGTTGCCCCTTCTCTCTTCTTATTTCTTTTTTCTCTTTTTTCTCTTTTTTGTATTTTTGTGGCCTCGTTGGGTCTTTCTATTTATCTCTCATTTGTCCTCTTTGGGATCTTTTCCTCACTTAAGGGCAACACTATATTTTACAAGAGCATAGAATATCTTCACACTTTACAAGAAGTACTCAAACATAAGGAAAGATGAAAACTATCATGATGTATGCAAATGTATGCCTCTACCAGTGTAGCAGGATATGCAATGATACTAGCGCGTCATGTAGAAATAATAAGGGCAAAGCCCAACTAGCATGCGGCTCCTCGATCAAGAAAAAGCATTTATGACATAAAGATCAAGTCATGAGATGGTGGATGTTGCATGACAATGTATCTCGGAAAGGCTATGGAAACTCCTTGATAGGTAGGTATGGTGGCTGTTTTGAGGAAGATATAAGGAGGTTTATGATGAAAGAGCATATCATGCCAAGGGTTTGGATGCACCGGCGAAGTATGCACCAACTCTGAAGGTGAGAAAGGGCATTGCACGGTACTGAAGAGGCTAGCAAAACTTGGGAAGGTGGAAGTGCCAACAATCGAATACTCACATTAGTCCGAAGAACCCATGCACTTATTATCGGTAACTCTCTATCTAATCGGGAGGTTCACAAAGAGACGAGTATCCCGAGGATGAGTGTATGAGGGTTTGGTTATCCTTGCGCATCCTCGACCCATGGTACGTGATGGTACTCTATATATTCCAACCCCTCCAGAGGTTAGCGATCCATCTAGTTGCTAGAGTTCTCAACTAATTTTTGTAGTTTTTGAAAATAAGCACGAATTTCCAAAAATACGACACCTATCACTAATAGGCTCAAGCTCTTGGCACCTTGATGTCCGAACATTACTATAATCAATACCTCAAAACTATTGCAAGTTACTACTACACTTGTAATAGAAACCTTAATTACCTACTCATGCAAGACACACAACTCAGTGCAACAATCCAACTCTCTAAAAAAGATAAACATGAAGACTCAAGAGAGTTCCTAGAACAACCTACACAAAATCTCTTAAAAATATAAGGATGAAAACTAAGAGCTAAACATGACAGTAGCTATGAAAAGATATAGAACACACACACAAAGATAGATGAGAATGCAAGCCTATGTTGTGTTCTACGATGGAGTGGAGCGTTTTTCTCTATCAAACAATGAAGGCTAGGATCCAACTTGTTATGAACAGCAAGAAAAACTAAAACAAACTAAAAATTAAACAACAAGACGCTCCAAGTTTAGCACATAACATATGAAGCGATAAAAATATAGTACGGAGAAGGATGAACTGATGATTGTTGATGGAGAATGGGATGCACGGGGGCATCCCCAAGCTTATATGCTTGAGTCTCATTGGATATTTCTTGGGGGTGCATGGGGGCATCCCCAAGCTTGAGCGCTTGACACTCCCGAATCTTCTTTCATCATCTTCCTTCGCATACTTGAAAACTCCCTTCATACGAAACTCATCATAAGCTGATTAGAGTGGTTAGTACCCATGATAAAATAATTTTTTTCTACTGGAAATAAAGATATTCTTGAAGAGCTACTGTTTCTCAAGATTGACAAATATTTTTTGCAAATAAAAAGCAAGCTTAAGGTTTGCAAAATGACGAAGACGCAAAACGTGATAGAATATGTGAAAAATAGATCAGCAGATAGTAAATAATTGTTTTGGCTTACTTCTGCAACTCAAATAAAAAACAGAATAGATGCATGAAAGCCAATTGTATGTAGCATGCTTTCAAAAAAATTCAGATAAAAAATATGAAATGGTGATTTACGGCCAATTTTTTCGTCAAGGGGACATAATCTGTTTCTGGACAGCATGTCACAACTTTTGAACTTTCTTGCAATCGAATGCTAAAACTTGGCACAAAGCTTGAAATAAAGATACAATTATGTTGCTACAGTAGCAACAAGCATAAAGACCACTAAAAACTGAAAGTAAAAACTCAAAGTAAAGATAACAAGGGTTGTCTCCCTAGAGCTCTTTCTTTATAGCCATAAAGATAGGCTTAAGATTTTTACGATGCTCTCGTAGGAATAAGAAATGAAGAACAAAAGAGAGCATCAAGAAGCAAATACTCCCTCCGGTCCAGAATATAAGGTGTATTGTTTTCCGTGTAAGTCAACCATTTAAAGTTTGATCAAGATTATAATAGAAAATATCAACATCTGCAATACGTAGTAGATAAAATATGAAACTACTTGCCATGATGGATTAAATGTTATAAAATTTAGTTTTATGGATAATGATATATTTTTCTAAAAACTTGGTCAAGCATACACTCGTTTGACTTTGGAAAAAACAAATACACCTTATATAAAGGAATGGAGGGAGTACCAAACACATTTAAGTCTAACATGCTTCCTATGCATAGGAATACTGCAATAGAATAATTCATTCAAGCAAAAAGCAATAAGCATAGGAAGGCAAAACAAGTGCAACTTCAAAACCTTCAACATAAAGAGAGGGAACATGATATTATTGAAATATCTATAAGCATATGTTCCCTTCTCATAATAATTTTCAATGGGATCATGAATAAACTCAACATTATAAGTATCACACAAAAAATTCTTATCATGATCCACAAGCATAGAAAATTTATTACTCCCCACATAAGCAAAATCCTTCTCATTAGTAATAGTGGGAGCAAACTCAACAAAATAGCTATCACATGATTGATTCTTATACTGATCCACTTGCAAAAATTTATTCTTTATAGCATAAGTGTCATCACAATAATCATCATAGATAGGACTAGGAGGCAAAGTTGTTGAGAAATGCAGTAGAAAACAAATCTTTTTGGCTTACGTAGCAATCACCCAATTTCATCTATGAAGATTGCATACAAGGTTCTAGGTCATGGCTCACCAACTAGGAATTTCTATGACCTCCCAACCACAAGGATACCGATCCCTCGAACCGTCCCGCGATCTAGTGCGCGGACAAGTTCCACAAACAAGCTCCTTGAAGAAGGGACAAAGGAAGGACCCCTCCATTAGTATCCACACATCCCGTAGCAGCAATCCAGAAGCACTCCGCCATCCAGAGAAGAACGCCACCGAGAAAACTAGAGGGAGAAAACCCTAACGGATTCCGATCTAGAACAACATCTAAACCGGGGTCTAAATGTGGAGCAACGGGGGTTTAGAGGGAGGGAAGGTGGTGCATAGTCCTTGGGGTTTGATGTGTTGCGCCCCTTGCCCCTCCCCCTCATTATATTGGTGGCCAGGGGGCTATCCTGGCCGAACTAGGGGGTGTGGAGTCCCCCTGGGACTCCTACTCCCAAAGGGAGACCTTCCGACCGGGGAGGCTAAGTCCAAGGAGGACTCCTCCCCAAGTAGGGCGCCTCCACCACCTAATTTCGGCCAGCCCCCTTGGGGTGCCTTTCCCCCCAAGAGTAAGGGCGGTGGGGCGCATATGGTACTTTCCGGAAACTTGTGGAACCTTCTAGAAGCTTCTGGAACCTTCCAGGACCTTCTAGGACCCTTTGGGACCATTCTCGGCCATTTCGGGACCTTCCGGAATAGTTTTGGGACATTACAAAACCTTCTATTACACTCCCAAGACCTTCCAGGACCGTTTTCGAACGTTCCGGATCTACCTGGATAGGTTCCGGGACCATCTGAGTTACAGTCTAAGAAATTCGATGACCGCGTAAGTTTGTCGGGACGTCCACCGATTAACCGAAAACTATTCCGGTCGATTCATGACTTCCCCAGTACCATTCTCATATGTTACGGATCCACCTGGGACTATTCCAGAGTGATCCGGACATATCCTTAAATACCCGGAACTACTTCCGATGCCCTTATGAACAATTCCATAAATACCCGGAACTACTACCGGTGCCCGTATGAACTATTCTGTTTTTCTTCCACTCTACCTTCTACCATTCCAGTATTCTAACAGACTACTGATCGTTAAGTGTGTGACCCAATAGGTTTGGTATTATGTGGACATGACTCAGGACATCTTTTGGACATAGGTCAAGAACCTTTTGTCAATAGGCAATAATCAACAGCGGAGCCATAGACACCCATGTTGACTCCGGCACATACACGAAGAAACTTCGAGTGAACCGTTATGTTTATACATGTACCATTCCCTTTGCTTCGAGATATATGACAAAGTTGAGGAGAGAAGTTTGGCACCCATGTGTAACAACTTCTTGAACACAAGCCACTCGTTATCCTCTTTGCTCTTTTGTCCCTTTTTCTCGTTATCGTATTCCGGTATCCCCGTGACTAAATCACGATATGTCTGGCCAGACTATAATGGATACCGTCATACCGAGTGGGCCCGAAGTGAATATCTTCTTCATCGTGAAGGAGCAAATCCCAGTCTTGAACTATCTCAATTACTAGACACACTATCTGATGTACCCAGAACTTATTTTACTTCTTCCCAGTAAGGGTAAGATTCATCTAAGAACCAAAGTATATCTTCCTGCGTGAAGCAACTCGATACTCTCATGGTCTAAGGAATTACGTATATGATAACATTTCATGATATGACTTATAACGTTGTTACGATGTGATCTCTAAGTATATCATTCAATACTGGGGTCGGTACAACATCATTGTTCTGCTAACAATATGTTCTCATTGCTATTGACATCCGTGTTAAAAGAACAATGTCCATGATTAAGAAAAATTAATCATCAGTTAGCACATGAGCTGGTCTTAGAGGCTAAACCAGGAACTCTTGGTGTTTACATTTCCACACATGCAAATGAGTTTTCTTCTGAATCTCACAGTCAGGGTCATTGCAATTATAGCACAGAAATATAAACATTAATTATGAACGTGGAAATATATATATATAATAAAATTTTATTATTGCCTCTAGGACATATTTCCAACAGTCTCCCACTTGCACTAGAGTCAATAATATTGTTAGTGCTTTAGCAGTTTACACCTATGGCATACCGGTGTAATGCATGCTTCATTTTTGGTATAGACTTCATCTACGGATCTGATATTTCAGGCCCGTTTGTATTTTGCATATCTTCACATTTTTCACGCTATCATAAAATTCACTAATTTTATCAGTTTAGCTTTGTATATATTTGAATCATTTGGCAGGACCTTGGTTCCTTAGAATAAGTCATGAAATCATTCAATAATGTTCCATGAGCTTCAAGCATCTAGGAAACCATACCACGTTCATAAATGAACTTATGATTCAAAATACCCTCCCTTTTTACTTCTTTAAGCAACAATATACTTAGCCTCTATTATAGAATTCACCACAGTATGAAACTTAACACAGTTCCTTCATACTGTGCCACCCTTACGTGTGAAACACATAAACCCAATTAAAATCAAAAAATGGTCGGAGTAAGTATGAAGACTGAATTGGTGTAATTGTTTACATCAAAATCCAGTTGGTGTAACTTATTACAATGAGCTCTTCATTATCTCCATTTTCCGAGAAACATATGTTATCTATCATAAGTTTAACTTTTCACTGTCCAATGATCAACATATTGATCACTTTGGCCTCACAACATTTTAGAGCACTAGACATATCTGGTCGTTTTACATATGATGGTGTACATGATTAATCCAAACACATAGGTGAGTGAAATTCAATTCATGTGTTTTTGCGTATCTGTGTTCATGAACACCGATTTCCGCAAACAACTTTTCACCATGACCTCGGCAAGAACATCCTTCTTGGCATATTCATACTAATCTACTTTAGTATCATGTCAACATGTAATGTTGGCATTAGCATGATCAGGCACATACTATCTACATAGATCATTGATGGTATGATTTAATGCCCCCTCGTTGGTTACCCAAAGTGTAAGGTTGAGATGTAAACAACAGCATGTTTCCCTTAGCGAAGATGCTAAGGTTGAATGTCGAACCAGAAGGACTCGAACAGATACAAGAAGGTGGTGAAGTAAACAATGGCGCCGTTTACAACCGAGGTTGCTAACTTTACCTAGACTTGCACACACAACAAATAACTTTGATTCCAATAGTACAGAGGAGTTGTCAACTCCTCCGGCCTTGTTGTTTACAAAGGATAAAACGCACGGGATAATAATGATAATGATAGGAACTGAAAAGTAAATAAAGCAGTAAATTGATAGTGGGTGTAATCAGTATTGGAAATATGGACCAGGGTCCTATGATGTTCACTAGTGATGTCTCTCTCCCAAAAGACCATAAAATAGCCATGCGTGGTAAAAAAAATTACAGCTGGGAAATTGACAGGATTATGTGCGCAAACCAATGCTAATTATGCTATGAAGAAAGGAAGAGGCTCAAAATCATGGGCGGTACGCCAAGACAAGTAGACCGAAATCCTTATGCATCTACCTGCAAATCATCCACCTTGAGATATCTATCCAGAACATCTCGGTGGTATTAAGTTGCGAATCCCACCCAAAGTGTAAACTCAAAGCAATGGACAACTGCATTAAAGAACTTTGCATAAAGTAAACAATCCTTGCACCCGCAAGTACAAGCACCGTTGTTTTCCCCCTTGTGGAAACATCACATCCCCTAGAATCATGTTTCTGTCACTCAAGCTAGTCATCAGGGGCATGAACCCACAATCATGCATAACGCTCCCTCTTGGAGTCACTACCTACTACTTCGCCAAAGCAATAAACGACAACGGAGAAGATGCAAGAATTACTCTAGAACATAAATATAAAAGCGGAGAATCAAATATATTACTCAAACACAATCTGAACATAATCTCATAATCCATCGGATCCCAGCAAACTCAGCATAGCAACAGCAGAAATATTACATATGTGCCTCGATCATGTAGGGCATCTCACGAGGTCTAATCCATGCAGAACAAAGAGGGGAGAAGAACATCACATAGCTAATGATCATAGACCCATGGTCCAAGGTGGACTACTCATGGTTCATCCGGGAAGCATCCATGGTGGTGGAGAAGCTCCCGGAGGTGATTCCTCCCTCCGACAGGGTGTCGGGAAGAGGTATTCTGGTGCTCCCGATCTCGGACCGCAGAGGAACAGAGGAGAGATCGCAAAAAGGGTTCCCGTCACGGGGGTTTCACGTCACGAGGAATAAATACGCGAAGGGGGGCAGCCAGGGCGGCCACCAGGGGTCCAGGCCCCCCTGGCGCGACCCCACCCTAGGGCGCGCCGGGAGGGCGCCTGGGGCCCTGGTGGGTCCCCTCTGCCCCCCCCCCCCCCCTCGGTGATTCCCGAAGCTTCTTCTACACTGATTTTTATTGGATTTTTCCCGAATTTTTGGAGCACTTTTAATATGGGGGAAACCTGAAATAGAAAAACAACAGAAAACAGGAACTGCGACTAGGGTGCACTGAGTTAATAGGTTAGTCCAAATATGATCAAAAGTTTATGGATGTTCATCAATATCATAGCAATATCACACAAAAGAGGCATGGAGCAAGCAGAAATTATAGATACGTTTTGGACGTATCAACATCCCCAAGCTTAATTCCTGCTCGTCCTCGAGTAGGTAAATGATAAAAGCATAATATTTGTGGTGACATGCTAACAACCATATAAGAACTTTTAAGTAAAGCAATCAAGGCATGTAATTCAATTCAAGTCATAACAGGCAAGAGTCTATATTTAGTATTGAAACAAGCAACATAAGAACATCAAGGTGCAAGAGCTCTAGCTGTCCGTGACTCGAATGTCTCCAAATGGTGTTTGCGTGCAATAAAGGGGATAGGGATATACGAGAAAAAATTATTTTTTTGTTGAGAACTCAATCTACTAAAGTTTCACACTTGGTCTTCTTTGGAATCTTATCTTGACTCGTCCCCAGACCACTATCTAGGTACAAGTCAAAATGATCCACTCCTTTTCGACATTTTGAGCACTCATGCAATAGATGAGTGTAAGCAAGGAAAGTTGACACTTAGGATGGAAAAGAGAGAATAAGGAGGAGGAGGAAGACAAAAAGGTGTGAAAGGCTCACATCAATGAGGAAAATCATAGGCGAGAGAAAACCAAATGATATATATGATGTGAGGAGTAGGGATTGCCATGCAACGGATGCACATATGAGCTAAGGTAAGATCTCCAATGGAACTAGTGGGGGTGCATCCAACTTTCTTGCTCAAGAAGACCTAGAGCTCATTTGAGGAGGCTCATCATTGGAATATACAAGCCAAGTTCTATAGTGTGAAGGTCCCCACATAGCTATATGTATAAATGATAATCGCTATGGAGTACAAGATATAAGAGGGAGTACGAGTGTGGATCTCTCAAAAGGAATAGTAGTGTGCCACCTTCTCTCTTTTTATTTTCTTTTTCTCCTTTTTCTCTTTTTTGTATTTTTTGGTGGCCGCAATGGCTCTTTCTATTTCTCTCATTTGTCCTCTTTGGGATCTTTTACTTTGTCCTCTTTGGGATCTTTTAATTTGTCCACTTTGGGATCTTTTCCTCACTTTAGGGGCAACACTCTATATATTACAGAAGGTATAGAAGATCTTTGACACTTTACAAAAGTACTCAAATCATAAAGAAGATGTAACTATCATGATGTATGCAAATGTTTGCCTCTGCCAGTGTAGCAAGATATGCAATGATACTAGCGCGTCATGTAGCAATGATTAGGGCAAGGCCCAACTATCATGCGGCTCATCGATCAAGCAAGTAGCATGTATGACATGAAGATCAAGTCATGAGAAGATGGATGTTGCATGGAAATATATCTTGGAAAGGCTATGGAAGTGCCTTGGTAGGTAGGTATGGTGGCTATTTTGAGGAAGGATATAAGGAGGTTTATGATGACAGAGCGTATCATGCCAAGGGTTTGGATGTACCGGCGAAGGTGGACGCCAACTCTCGGAGTGAGAAGAAAGCAATGCACGGCATAGGAGAGGCTAGAAAAATATGGGAAGGTGGAAGTGTCAACTTTCGAATACTCACATTAGTCCGAAGAACTCATGCACTTTTTATCGGTAACTCTCAATCTAATAAGGAGGTTCACAAAGAGACAAGTACCCTGAGGAGGAGTGTATGGGGGTTTGGTTATCCTTGCGCATCCTCGACTCATGGTACGTGAGTGTACTCTAATATTCGACCCCTCAGAAGAGTAGTGATCCAACTAGTAGCTAAAGTTCTCAACTAATTTTGTAAGTTTTGAAAATAAATACGGATTGCCCAAAATACGACATCTATCACTAATAGGCTAAATCTCTTGACACCAAAAGGCCAAACATTACTCAAAAAAATACCTCAAAACTATTGCAAGTTACTACTACAATTGAATAGCAACCTCAATTACCTACTTCAAGTCAAGACACAAAACTCAGTGCAACAGGAAAAGTCTGTAAACAAGATAAACATGAAATCTCAAGAGAGTTCCAGAAATAAACTAAACAAAAGCTCTTTAAAAAGATAAGCATGAAAACTAAGAGCTAAACATGGCAGTAGCTATGAAAAAGGATAAAGAACACACACAGCAAAGATAAGCATGAAAAATCCTATGTTGTGTTATAGATTTTGGAAGTGGAGCGTGTTTCTCTCCCACACAAAGAAAGTTGGGTTCTAACTTGTTATGAACAGCAAGCAAAGCTAAAAAACCCTAAGACGCTCCAAGCATAGAACATAACGCATGAAGTGATAAAAATATAGTGAAACGAGAGACGAACTGATAATTGTTGATGGAGAAGGGGATGCACGGGGGCATCCCCAAGCTTAGACGCTTGAGTCCTCTTGAATATTTCTTGCTGATGCATGGGGGCATCCCCAAGCTTGAGCGCTTGACACTCCTGAATCTTCTTTCATCATCTTCCCTCGCACACTTGAAAACTCCCTTCATACATAACTCATCATAATCTGATTAGCGAGGTTATTACCCATAATAAAATAATTTTTCTCTACTGGAAATAAGGATAATCTTGAAGAGCTACTGTTTCTCAAGATTTCCAAAAAGTTTTTGCAAAGAAAAAGCAAGCTTAAGGTTCGCAAAATGAAGGAAAGGCAAAATAGGACAGAATCTGTGAAAAACAGACCAGCAGGTAGTAAAGAAGTTTTTAGGGATACTTCTGCAACTCAAATAAAAAAACTCAGAACAGATGAAAGTTCCGTAATTGTATAGAGACCGATGTGTAAACATTTCAGCTCAAAAGGATGAACTGGGATTTTTCTGTGATTTTTCGAGTCACAAGGACAGAATCTGTTTTCTGGACAGCATGTCACAACTTTCACTTCCCTTGTCATATGAGGCTATAAATGGTACAAAGCTTGAAAATTAAAGATACAATGATGTTTTTACAGTAGTAACAATCATCAAGACCACTAAAAACAGAAGAAAAACAAAAAGGAAATCCTAAATTCATTGCGGGCTGCCTCTCAAAAGCACTTATTTAAAGCCATTAGCTAGGCTTAATGCAAATAGGAGGAATCAAAGATCATCATAATAATCAGAGTTGTAAATCGATTCAAATGGTTCCTCAATAAGTTCATCCTTGTTTCTTTTAGGAAAGGGGTAAATATATTTTGCCTTCCCGCGTAGGCGTATTTGTCCCTTACCTATATCAATGAAACCTTTTACGGCCCGGAGGAAATCCCTCCCAAGCACTATGTTTCCTTGGTTTGGCTTCATGACGACGAAATCAACCATTGCAATCCCTTTAAGGAATGTCACTAGTACATGTTTTATACTTCCCTGGATCTCAGAAATATCTCCATTAGCATGTTCATGATAGGATGACAAATTGTCCATGTTAAATTTTAAAGAATCATAAAAAACTTTTGTCATAGTAGAAACCATGGATCCAATATCACAGAAAGCAAGGAAGTATTGGTTAGAGATGATAATTCTAACAAAGGGTTCCCAGTCACCAATAATATCATAAACATCTTTCTTATTTGGTTGGGGTTTATTTACTTTTCTCAAGTCTAGAGCATCCAACCTCTTTTCAATAGTAGCAAGTCTATCTATAACAGTATCAAAACTATGATCATAAACAAAGTAACTAGATAGACCATGTATAATTTCAAGAGCTCTAGCTTCATCACAAGCTAAGAAAACCCCTTCGGCTATAATATCAAGAGAGTGTTTGCACCACCTAAAAAGGACATGGTAAAAATTTCTAAGCACAATTTTTATAGGTATCCAAGGCATAATTCTCTTATGTGCATCAGAAATTCTGTACCAAGCTTTGTTCATCTTGTCTCCATCCCTTTGATGGAAATCTAAGACCTCCGATTCCCTCGAGGCACCAAATCCTAACATGCTTGACTAAACAGAAAGGATAACTAAAAGCAAGATAACCATTTTTTTCATTTTTGATAAAGGACAATAAAGTAAAAACTGAAAGGTAAACTAACAAGACTAAAAAGCAAAGATAAAAGATAGTGTTCAACTCCCCTATCTTGAAGAGTGGAGTCCCCAACAACGGCGCCAGAAATTGCTTTTGATGGTATGATTTAACGCCCCCTCGTTGGTTACCCAAAGTGGAAGGTTGAGATGTAGACAACAGCAAGTTTCCCTTAGCGAAGATGCTAAGGTTGAATGTCGAACCAGAAGGACTCCAACAGATACAAGAAGGTGGTGAAGTAAACAATGGCGCCGTTTACAACCGAGGTTGCTAACTTTACCTGGACCTGCACACACAACAAATAACTTTGCTTCCCAACGAGTACAGAGGAGTTGTCAATTCCTCCGGCCTCGTTGTTTACAAAGGATAAAACGCACGGGATAATAATGATAGTGATAGCAACTGAAAAGTAAATAAAGCAGTACATTGATAGTGGGTGTAATCAGTATTGGAAATATGGACCGGGGTCCTATGATGTTCACTAGTGATGTCTCTCTCCCAAAAGACAATAAAATAGCCATGCGAGGTAAACAAATTACAGCTGGGAAATTGACAGGATTATGTGCGCAAACCAATTCTAATTATGCTATGAAGAAAGGAAGAGGCTCAAAAGCATGGGCGGTATGCCAAGACAAGTAGACCGAAATCCATCAGCATCTACCTACTAATCATCCACCTTGAGATATCTATCCAAAACATCTCGCTGGTATTAAGTTGCGAATCCCACCCAAAGTGTTAAACTCAAAGCAACGGACAACTGCATTAAAGAACCTTGCGTAAAGTAAACAATCCTTGCACCCGCAAGTACAAGCACCGTTGTTTTCCCCCTTGTGGCAGCATCACATCCCCTAGTGTGGGCACCCCGAACTATATGTCCGGAGCGGCCAGCTGTGTATTCTGTCATGCTCCCATGATCCGTGTCGCATGACACACAACTCGACATGGATACCATAGTCTCAAAGTTCATACAATACCGAATACAAATTCATACAACAATAAAGTCTTACACGGCCTCATCGGGCTCAAATAGCAGCGGAATAAGCAAACGCAAGATAAGTAGTAGCGGCACAATCCACAGGGCAGTTAAGAGCATAGCACGTCCTAGTAATCGCCGGTAGCATCATCGTCATATACCTGCTCCTCCAAGCCTGGCCGATGGAATAACCAGGGACAAAGCCATGAGTACATACAAAGTACTTGCAAACCACCTAAAGAAAGAAACAAAGTTTTGTACAAGAAAATAATGGGATGGCTATATGGTGGAGTTTTTCATAGGGATTTACTATCTACTCAATATTATTATTAAGTTGGCAAAGTTTTAAACTTGGCAAGTTTTATTTCCCACATTGCATTTGGATAAGTCAAGTCCAACCCTTTTTCAACAATATCAACACCATCATCGTGAACCATAAAATCAGTACCGGGCTTTCTCATCTATTCCCCACAAAGTGTGGCCTCACTAGCTGTCCATGACCGTGGACTCCGGCTACTCGAATAGTTTTCACTCTGCAAAGGTTGTACACTTTACCCACCATATTCGATACATCCGTCGTGTGTTCCCACGGATCATCATACCTCAGTATGCGGGTCTCGGATAATCGACCATAGTCTTCCCCTTGCTTACCCTAGTACAGGTGATCTACCCAATGCCCACATCCTGAACTGTCTGCGTGCAAGGTCATGTTCCTCTAGGACACATGCCTTCACCGTAGTAGAGGTGCGGCAAAGTTCCGTGCCACCGCTGCCGAGACAGCGACCTCACCTCCGACGCATCGGTAGGCTTACAGGCTTCTAGGTACACCCGTGTACCTCCATCATGTAGTTAGAAGATCCCCGTACTAAGATATGCAAGCTTCCAACTGGCCCTGTCCCATACCAGAGTATAGTGGTTGTACTGTTAGGCTAGTTTTTCGCGGCCCTTATAGAGAGTCCCTCCAGACTTTTTCCATGTCCGACGATGTTCCACAATCCCGGCCATACCACCTTCTTAGGTGTATGCCGTACCAAATAGGAATAAGTATGACTATCCGTGTTGTTATGTAATGCTAATTACTAGAGCTGAGTGATGGTCTCGACAGAGTGTCGGGATCATTGGGGTTCTACTTTGTTTTTCCCAAATAAATAGGCTAGGAGGTGATGTGGAGTTTTCCTAATATAACTAATATAATCCCAACCATATGAAAGTAATAATAGCATGATACAATACAAGTGATACAAAGGAAATTAAAAATGGTTAAAGCGGAGTTTGAGTTTTGACGGTGGCTTGCCTTCCTCGACGATGTCTCCTGGTACGGCTTCTTCGGCTTGGGAGGAGTCTTCACCTGCAACGTCAAGCGTCTCGTCTACGCGTTGCAAAAAGATAACTCACATTACAAACACGGCAATTGAACAAGCATGCAACCAATAAGCACTCAAGCATACAACGAAACACTACAACAACCAAGGTATTAGCATAGGTGCAATATTTTTAATAGGACTTAGCTTAACATGAGGTTTGTTACTTAGGATAGCCAAGCAATTACATCACAAGTGTTATTCATGTATCAATTCCTTTTTTTGGCATTTGATTAACATAGGGTGAAGTAAGCATTTTAACAAAGACAGTAGCAACTTTTAATTCACAAAGAATTTAGTACAAGTTTCAACATTAAATAATTATTAACTTTAGTAAAGGATATCTCATTTAATGATATGTAGAGGAATCAACAATATTACATAATATTTAACAAGAAGAAAAGGTTGCAATTATTTCTTTCATTCTAACCATATATTTTTATATTAAATATTATTAATATTACAAAACAAATAACTACTGGTCAGAAACATAACTATTATAATTTTAATATTTTCAAGACACAAATAGAGAATTTATTGGTATTAATTTAAGCAACGTTTTAATAAGATTTAATACTAAAAGATCATAATTTTATTTCAGGAAAACAAAATTTTAGCCATGCAGAAAAATACATCACGATTTTAGAAATAGCACATATTTTGTTTCACATTTTTCTGACCTACAAGTATTTTTCAAAAATTACTTTTGTGATGACCAAATAATAAAAAGGAAAAACAAAAGGGAATAGCCCATGACTATTTATCGCCTGGGGCGAGTTCTTCTTGTGGGCTGGTCCTGTGCACTGCGGTGCGGTCGCTGGCCTTTTTTTTGTTTTGTTTTCTTTTTCCGGGCTGACGCTGGGGCCTACTTGGCAGCGGATCATAACACCCGAAGGGGTATGGGCGAAGGGGGTTCATTGGATCCTACAGTATCGAACGGCAGGGGGCTCGTCTCCCTCGTTGGCTCAGCCACGAGCCCTAGCTCGCAGCCATGGAGGTAAGGGGGCAAGGGGAGCTCACCGGAGGGGCTACCGACGTCGAAGGACGACGGTGATGGCCGGAGGGCGTGCGGGAAGACGACGCAATTCCATTTTTGTGGCCAGAGGGGCTGGACGGAGGCTCGGGTGGCCGGCTCGAAGTGGCAGAGGCGGGGCCTTGGAGGAGGGCGGCTCCTCCTGGCGCGCCTCGGGGAAGTCCACCGGCGGCTCGCGGGCGTCCGGCGTGAGGGGCAGGGAGTCTGCGCGCCTCGCCTGCCTCCTCTCCTCCCCTCTCCTATCTTCTCCTCCTCCCTCCTCCTGCCTCTCGGCTCCTCCTCTCCTTTCTTCTCGGGCTGGCAAGGGCGGACGAGGTGGAGGGCGTGGATGGCGAGGTTCCTTCGTAGTCGAGCAGAGGGGAGGGCGGCTGGCCGGCCTTCCCCTCCTCCTTCTCCTCCCTTCCTCCTCCTCCTAGTTTCTCCTCTCTGTCTCTTCTTTTCTTCTGTTCTGGATGCTAAAGGCTGGTGGGGGTGGTGCGAGGGCTGTGGGGTGGTAGGCGATGGTGGGGTGAGGAGAGGAGAGGGGTATGGCCCCCCTTTTATAGCTGCAGGAGAGGGAGCTCGGGCGGGAACGGCTCGAAGGAGCGGGGCGAGGGCGCGCTCCAGCAATCCGTGGCCTCGGCCACGGTTGGGCGAGCGAGGCGGTGAGGCCATGACATGTGGGGCTGGGTTGAAAGAGAACAGAGGACGTCCTGGCGAGGTTCATCTGGGGAAGAGCTCATCTGAGGGAGAGAGACAATAGTGAGAGGGAGAGAGAATCGGGAGAGAGAGATACGTGAGGGAGAGGGAGGTTAGGTGAGAGAGAGATTAGGGGGGGGTTAGGGTAGTTTCCCCCTTCTTCTTCTTTTTTTAAGCACTTATCACCCTTTTTTTAGAGTTAATAATGATATACAACTCTCTTATTATTAGTATTATTGTTATTGTTGTTATTATTATTAGGTTAGATATAAAGATCATGCATGCATTTCCTATGATTTTATGTTGTTAGGAAATCTTATTGATAATTGTTTTAGTTATTAGCAAACAACCAAAAGGTTGATGCCTAAGGATTTTTGTGGTGTCTAAATTTATTAGTATTATTACTATATAGAAAATTTACTAGGTGTTTGTACCAAGGGTTTTTAGAATTTGACAAGTTGCCATTTTTTTTATATGTCCAACTAAGGATGAAGTGCATGCATGGTAGACATATATGGTTAACCATAGTCACTAGGTTATCTTAGGAACATGCAACACAAAATGATCACCATCACAAGTGCATCATCAAGCAACAACATGACTAACCCTAAGCACACAAGTTCAAGCATTGAAACACAACCTAACATTTCATGGAAGGTTTTTGTTGGCTCTAATTTTTGGTTAACTAGATTAACAAGAAGAGTAAAAGTTGGGATGTGACACCTAGAATCATGTTTCTATCACTCAAGATAGTCATCAGGGGGCATGAACCCACAATCATGCATAACGCTCCCTCTTGGAGTCACTACCTACTACTTGGCCAAAGCAATAAACAGCAACGGGGAACATGCAAGAATTACTCTAGAACATAAATATAAAAGAGGAGAATCAAATATATTACTCAAACACAATCTGAACATAATCTCATAATCCATCGGATCCCAGAAAACTCAGCATAGCAACAGCAGAAATATTACATATGTGCCTCGATCATGTAGGGCAGCTCACGAGGTCTAATCCATGAAGAACAAAGAGGGGAGGAGAACATCACATAGCTACTGATCATAGACCCATGGTCCAAGGTGGACTACTCACGGTTCATCCGGGAAGCATCCATGGTGGTGGAGAAGCTCCCGGAGGTGATTCCTCCCTCCGACAGGGTGCCGGGAAGAGGTCTTCTGGTGCTCCAGATCTTGGAAGCGCGGCGGCGGCGGAACAGAGGAGAGATCGCGAAAAAGGGTTCCCGTCACGGGGGTTTCACATCACGAGGAATAAATAGGCGAAGGGGGTATCCAGGGGGCGCACCAGGGGTCCAGGCGGCCCCCTGCCGCGGCCCCACCCTAGGGCACGCCGGGAGGGCGCCTGGGGACCTGGTGGGTCCCCTCTGCCCCCCCTCGGTGATTCCCGAAGCTTCTTCTATGCTGATTTTTATTGGATTTTTCCCTAATTTTGGAGCACTTTTAATATAGGGGAAACCTGAAATAGAAAAACAGCAGAAAACAGGAACTAGCACTGGGGTGCACTGAGTTAATAGGTTAGTCCAAATATGATCAAAAGTGTATGGAAGTTCATCAATATCATAGCAATATCACACAAAAGAGGCATGGAGCAAGCAGAAATTATAGATACGTTTTGGACGTATCAATCATTGTGCTCAATACGAATGCTATATTAGCCTAAGTACTTCAGTTGAAAACTATTTCCTATGAAGTCCTTATTCGTGTCAAGAAATTTATATCATTTCTAATCAACAATATGTCATATACATAAGGTTTTGGAAATATTATTCAGCTCCCACTTACTTTCTTGAATATTCAAGCATCTTCGTTATTCCTGATGAAAACAAACTCTTTTGGCAATTTCATCACAACGAAAATTCCAACTCTATTATGCTAGCTTCAGTCCATTACTGGATATCCAAGGTTTGCATCTATTCCAGTATCCTTTGAATCATCAAAGCATTCCGGTCGTATCAGATATACGTCCTTTGTTATATTTCTGTGTAGGAACTTTGTTTTGATGTTCATTCTACCATATCCTATAAATGAGATATGTAGTAATAGCTAGTATAACCCGAACTGACTAAAGCATATCTACGGTCGAGACTAGTTTGTTTCCATGGATACTATCTCGAATTATTTGGCATTTTGCCAAATCCCGGAGTCAGGGCCCATCAACGCTTCTTTTTATATCACAGGTTTATCGTTGTCGAACAACAATATATCGTTTACATAACATAAATGTTTGTACGAGTTTTTCCTAACCTGCGTGGTTCAGTTGCGCACTTCTCTGAAGATTCAACAATCTTGACAAGTTGCACACTCCTCCCACTCACTCTTTTGCAAGAAACTATTTTCTTCAAAACACATCGTTCTTAACAACAAATAGTTTTGCTTTTGTGTAGTGATAGAGGAATACCAAATCTTTTGGAATAACCTTAACAAAGTAGCACTTATCTAATTTGGGGTTTTGAGTATATCAAACATATATCTAATGTACCCAAATTTAAAAAAAATACAATATGGTTTTGAACATTCCATACCACATCTAATATGGTGCTGATAACCCACAACTGCAGGGGATCGAGATAGTCTTCGCGGGTAAGAATAACCCAATTTATAGATTCGACTCAAGGGGAGCCAAAGAATACCAACAAGCTTTGACAGTGGAGTTTTCAATTCCACCGCACCTGAGATACACTTACTTGCAACAAGATATTAGTAATAACTGCGATATGGAAGTGATGGTAGCAACGGAAATAGTGGTGGTGAAACAGCGACAGTAAAACAGCGAAAGAAAACAACTAGTAACCAGCAGAATTAAAAACACTGTAGGCTAGGGAGATGGATGGTAGGGCGCTGCATGGATAAGATACATCATGTATTCAACTTGGGGCAAGGCACACAGAAAAGCAATAAGCATGTAGGCATATATCAAACATTAGGCATGTACCCCACAGGTAGTTGTGCGTGCTTGCAATAAGAACTTGAACAACATCTTTTGTCCTACCATCCCGCTACGAACGGGGCCAAAAGGAACTTATGGAGATTAAGGTGCTCCTGTCAAAGAGCACCGGAACAAAGCATTAAAAATCAATTGATACACGGAATCCTCAAATTATAGTCCATCCCCTTTGGTGTCCCAAGCTGTCACCTTTGGGATCGCCGGTTCCGGACTATAATAGGTACATACAACTTGTAGATAGGATCAAGAACACAAATATATTCATGCAAACACATAGGGTTGAGATCTGAAAACATGGCACTCAGGCCCAAAGTGACAAGCATTAAGAGCAACAAGTCGAAGCAAAGATGATAAACACCAATCTAGCTGATAGGCAACATGCCCCCAACAATCTGATAAACTATTACATGATATAAATCATCCAATCCCTACCATACCCATTGCCTACAGCAGGGAATTACTCACACATGGGAGGAGAAGTCATGGAGGGAGGATGGAGTGGTGATGATGATGAAGATGGCGATGATCTCCCCTCACCAGAGGCCAAAACAGCCTCCAGATTAGCCCTCCCGGAGAAGAACAGAGGGTGGCGGCGGCTCGCCACGGGAATAAATAGGAGTCAAAATAGGGCACCAGAGGGGGGGGGGTGGACCCTCCCAGGCGGCCTCCCGGCACGGTCAGGGGTGGGGCCGCGCCAGAAGGGCGCTTGGGGCCCCCCTGGCTGCCCTCTGGCCCCAGTTCTGGCATAATGGTCCTTCGGGTGCGTGGATTTTCTGTGATTTTTCCTGGAATTTTCTGAGACACCTAAAAATCCATTTTCCTACACACAATAAAACCATACTAACAGCTCTGCTAAAAACATCGTTAGTCCGAGTTAGTTTCGTCCAAATCATGCAAGAATGAGGGCAAAACAATATCAAAAGAGTTTGGAAAAGTAGATACGTTTGAGACTTATCAACTCCCCCAAGCTTAGCATATTGCTTGTCCTTAAGCAATTCAGTTCAATGAACTGAACGCGACAAAGAAAACTTTGACAAACTCTTTTGCTTCAATAGATGTATATAAGCATGTACTATGAAAAGAGTCTAGAAGGTCTTGAAACAATGCTATAAGGACAATGCACAAAGCAATCCTTCTTTCATGTGAACAATCACAAACAACTAAGGGTAAATAATATGCTACTGAAAATCAAGACAAGACTAAAATGCACATAGCTTGAACATACTAGAGTGGTATCTCTCTAGCCTCCATGAGTGAAGAAAAACATAAATGCAGAAACTCCTCCGGAGTTTTAAAGGAGATTAGAACTAAAAACTTTAGAATAAGTAATACCACAATCATGCAGAAGACAATGTAGTACTTTGGGACAATGCACATTACACTCAGAATGAAAATTATGCTCTCATAGTTGGTGCTTTGAAGAAAGAAGGTGGAGACTCTTGAACCGTGGATTTTGATGGAAAGGTTGAAAACCCGTGGATGGAAGCAAAGACTAAACATGTACCAGAGCTCTTGGTTTTGAAAACAGAGATAAAAAGCTTTTGGGAGGTGCATGATTCGTCAACGAATGCTAGTAGACAACTCAATCACCACTTATGCTAGACATGTTTCGAGGAACGGCTCCCAAGATGGGGACGATCACATCCCCTTAATCTCCTTTGTTTATCACTACCAAAGTTTTCTGATTTCTCATAAACAAAGCGTGAAGGAGGGCTTGTTGGTTGTGATTATCTTTTGTGAGCTGGGCGCACTCATGCCAGTCCCTCCTCGTATTAGGGGTTTGTAAATTAGACATGCAATCCCGGGATAAAACATGTCTAACATAAGAAGGTCATGAATCACCTACTACTTCCTCATGAGCTAAAGCAGAGGCACAACACAGGAGTATTTTTCAAATAATTTCGAGATGGTACAAGGAAGTCTTTGTTAGGATGGCCGGTAAATACCACATAGGAAGGTATGGTGGACTCATATGGAATAACTGGTTTCAAGGATTTTGGATGCACAAGCAGAATTACGCTTAGTGCGAGCGAAGGCTAGCAAAAGACTGGGAAGCGACCAACTAGAGAGCAATAACAATCATAATCATGCAGAGCGACAAAGCAACATTGTATTGGGCATGAGAGTGATATAACTATTCTGAAATTCAAAGATCATCAAGGCATAGCAGACTTTTCATTCATAAACATGTGTAAGCATGTGCCAAGTCAATCCAAGAATTCTCCAAAGGGAAATACCACTTCAGTATGCCAAACCATGAACAATGCAATGCATGTAAATCATTTCAACAACACATTATGTACCCTAGCTATTTGGGATTAGCCACAAAGAAATCATGAACCACTGGGAAAGCATTGTAAACATAGCACTATGTCGCTACAAGCTGGTCTCTAAATCATAAGTACAAGCATATGTACAAAAATAGAAACGAAAAGAGTTCATACCGGTTTTCCTTGTTGCATCCCTTTCGTCGATCTTCGTTATCACTGCCTTTTCGCTTGCATGATTGAACGTAGGAAAATATAATCAAGTGCAAATGCCATCACAGACTCGAGCTGAACTCTGCAACAAAGCAAACTAAAGAGAGAAAAGAAATCTTTTTGGATTTTTCAAAGGTTAAAAGAAAGGAAAAATAAAGAGAAAAGATTTTTGTTGTTTTTGCAAAGAAAGAATCAAAGAAGAACAGGCAGAACCTTCGAAAAGATTAAAACGAACAAACATAAAATGGATAATACAATGGAAAAAGTGAGAAGGACACGTACTCCCCCAAGCTTAGGCTTTTGGCCTAAGTTGTATCTGCTACTGTGGTCCCCAGGAGCCTCCAGCTCCAGGGTAGTGTGTCCATGGGTCGTACGGGGCTTCAGGTGCATAGACCGAAGTCCTGGGATCCTCCCATGAGGAAGGCTCCACGCTCCAAGCGGAAGAAGACCCTTCACCCCACTAGGTAACGGGCTCCTCCTCCTCATCAAGAACAACCCCC
Source organism: Bromus sterilis (assembly GCA_950022295.1). Taxonomy (NCBI): domain Eukaryota; kingdom Viridiplantae; phylum Streptophyta; class Magnoliopsida; order Poales; family Poaceae; genus Bromus; species Bromus sterilis. The sequence continues at coordinate 145,990,204 of OX465596.1, read as the reverse complement.
TCCATGGGGTTATGGAACAGCCGCTGGGCCACAAACTCATCGAACTGGGTGACGCTGAAGGACCATCCGTTCCTGCGAGTAGAATCAAACCAAAAAGGGCCAGGTAGATGGATCTCCCGAATATCGATTAGTCCAAACCTCAGAATATAAATAAGGTTACCAAATTCAGAAGTCCTGGTAACAAACTCATGCCTCTTCATAGCAGTAAGGTCAAAGCTTATAAAAGGAAAAGGCTCATCATCAGGATGTGGGGTGCGCCCAAGAGACTCAAGAATAAGTGTGGCATAAATGCCACCAAAGAGATCTCCCTTGTTGCCATTAAGGGCAAGTCGGTGAGAAATTTAGGCACCCACATTATACGTAGTTTCCCCTGAGAGGGCATTTCCAGGATAGCAGTATCCGGCCCAGAAATGTTGCTCGTGTTGTCACGAGCTAATACCCCTCTAGCAATATAATATGCAAATTACCTGAGGTGGGGGAAACAAGATGCCAGAAATTTTTGAACGTCGGATATCCCTTGTATTCTGACTGCAAAGAGAGTTGAAGAGCGTTATCAGCTCGGTGGGCTGAGTGTTCATCTTCGCCGTCCGTCCAACGTTCGGTACACCTATTATTTCACAAAATCTTTCCAAAGACATGGTCAAAAGATCATCGTAAATTTTAAATTCAATAAGACCAACGTCATGGTTATATCCAAAACTGTTAATAAAACAGGAGGTGAGTTTACGGTATTGAGTAACACGGCATGTTGCAAGCCATGTCCAACCTGCATTAGCACAAAGGTTATCAAACTCCTCCTTAATACCTGCCGCTTCAAGGAAATCGTTGCACGGAAACGTCATTTCCCGTGCTGGCTTTGTATCTTCCAGCAACTCCAGGGGCACAACATCTTCATTGTATCTCACCCTAGCAGCTGAGTATGAAGCTGCAACTCTAGTTAATCTATCAGTGCGCTCAGGCTTCTTCTTCCCAAGGCATCCTTTTGCTTTTCCAAAGAAACTCATTTCTGAAATTTTTGACAATTTACAAAAACAAGGATTTAAGACAAATGAGTTGGGGCAAACTACTCTACTCACTTCCCTAAGTCATAAACTTGCATCAAAACATGGAAAATAAATTTCTACATATGCTTGCAAGCTCATATGAACAGCACCAAGAGCTACTAAATACTCACTAATGAAGCCAACAATCGAATATCTAATTGGAGGGGTGGAGGAGTCACATACCAGGGAGTATTTGCTCAGAATCTCAGCTCGAATGGTGGGCTATAGAGAGAGATCAAAAAACGCCTCCAAGAACAGCAAGAACACAAGAACTGGAGAAGAACTCATGTTTTTTGAGAGAGAGGAAGAAGAAATACTTGCAGGTGGGGCCTGTGGGCCCCAGGCGCCCTGTGGGCGCGGCCAAGGGGCAGGCCGCGCCAGCTGGCCGTCTGGGCCACTGGTGGCCCCCTGGTCAGCCCCAGGTGCCTCTGGGTCACTCCCGGCATGGAAATTTTTATTTTTTATTTTTTTGGAATTTTTCTGACAACTTCACTGTTGAAAATTTTTCGAGGTTCAAAAAGCTGCAAAACTTTCTGAGAACTTGCAATAGAGATTAGAGTTGTGAAGCTTCAAAAACATATAAACTTCGTACAGCAAGAACGATAAAGCTAAAAGAAATGCAAACATAACAACCTCTACTTTTTACTTATATAAAACTCATTTAATAGCAAGGTTGGTCAAGTCCTACTACTAAACTTGCAATACATAGAGCAAACAGTTTCACTTACTATGAAGCATTCATGGTACCTTTACTTTAATGGATATTGTCCCCACCATAATGGTTTTCTATTTTTGGTGCTCATGTAGAGGACAGTCCCAATCACCAATCTTCACGGTCTCGATATTCTCTATAGAGTTGAGCCCATGCCTTTTGTCAATCTTCTTCGGAAAATACGCCATGTGTTCTTTATCATTCACATTAAAAGTAACCTTTCCTTTATTGCAATCAATAATAGAACCTGCGGTGTTAAGAAAAGGTCTACCAATAATAATAGACATGCTCCCATCCTCGGGCATGTCGAGCACTACAAAATCAGTAAGGATCAAACAATTAGCAACTTCAATGGGAATATCCTCACAAATACCAATGGGTACGGCTGTTGACTTGTCAGCCATCTGAAGAGAGATATCTATAGGTATTAGTTTCTCTAAACAAAGCCTCTTGTAAAGAGATAAAGTCATAACACTCACTCCTGCTCCGAGATCACATAAAGCAGTCTTGACATAATTATTCTTTATGGAGCAAGGAATGGTGGGTATACCTGGATCACCTAGCTTCTCAGGAATCTTGCCACTAAAAGAGTAGTTAGCAAGGATAGTAGATATTGCTTCATTAGGAACTTTTCTTTTATTAGTAACAATATATTTCATATATCTAGAATAGGGAGGTAACTTAATAGCATCAGTCAAAGGAATTTGAAGTAAAATAGGTTTCATCCACTCACAAAACTTATTGTAATGTGCTTCTTCTTTAGTTCTGAGAGACTTACCTGGAAAGGGCATGTGTTTCTGTACCCATGGTTTTCTCTTTCCTTCCCATGTCTTCTTGCGATGAAGTCTTCTCTAGTGTATCTCTTGCGTGTGTCGGGTGCTTCTTCTTCTTCTTCTTCTTCGGAGAACTAACAATTTCTTCTTCCTGCATTTGAGAATCTTGCTCGATCCTCTTCGGATGCCCCTCTGGATAGAGAGGATCTTGAGTGCTAGTTCCTCCTCGGGTTTTAATCCCGAAGGCCTGTATATCCTATTTGGAATTGTTAGCAAGAAAATCTTTTTGCACATTAGAAATTTGTTCAAGATGAGTTTGAACCATATGAAAACGCTTCACAAGACATTTAACATCATTAACTGTTCTACCTAGAACATCAAGCAAGCTTCTGATAGCAAGGGAATTATCATGCAACTGACTTTGTATCCTCTCATTAAAGTGATTTTGCTTCATAATAAAATTATCAAGCTCATCTAAACATTGATCAGGAGGCTTACCATGAGGGATGTCACTTTCATTGAAATCTAAAAGAGAGTGTACCTCTACCATAGGAGAGTGAGTGGTAGGCTCACACAACTTCTAAATAGAGGGTAGATTCTTCACGTCTTCAGTTTTAATACCCTTCTCTTTAATATACTTCTTTGCTTCTTTCATATCTTCGGGGCTTAGGAAGAGCATGCCCCTCTTTTTTGGTGGTGGAGGTGGTTCAGGGACGGAACAATCTTCGTGGTTCTTGGCAATCTTGCTCATTAATTCTTCTGCATCGTCCGGTGTTCTTTTCCTGAAAACACAACTAGCACAACTGTCCAAATAGGATATGGATTCATCAGTTAGACCAGCATAGAACATATCAATTAATTCATTCTTAGGGACTCCATGTCCCGGTCTAGCCTGAATCAGACTACAATACCTCCCCCAAGCTTTAGGGAGGTGCTCATCCTACAATTGTTTAAAGTTATAAATTCTTTGTAAAGAAGCATGTCGCATATGAGCAGGAAAGTACTTACCAACAAAAGAGTGAGCTAAGTCTTGAGGACTCCTAATGGAACCATACGGTAATGCGTCATACCAGGCTTTAGCACCTTCCTTAAAAGAGAAAGGCAGAAGTTTAGTAACATAAAAATTTCATATCTTTTCATCCGTAGTAAACAGGCCACCTAACTCAGTGAGTTTGGTCAGGTGTGCAATAGCATCATCATTTTCTCTGCCATAAAAGGGGTCAGCTTCAACCATAGATATAAGTGAAAGATCAACAGAGAAATTATAATTAGGATCATTGATGCATATAGGAGACGTAGCAAAAGTAGGATCATGAGTAAATTTGTTCTTCAAGGCGTGCTTTGCTAGCAGCTTCTTTATAGCAGCAGGGTCGGAATCAACACATTCATTAAGCTCCCTGCATAAATCATCATCAAGTATAACATAATATTCCTCAAGGAGTCTCTCCTTAAGGCCAGCAAAACCATAAGTTTTTCCAATAGGGGTTTTGGTAACAGGAATTTCAACTCCCGAGAATCGGGCAGCAGCAGCAATCTGTTCTTCCATAAAAGAACCAAGCGAACCAGTAGTTTCAAAGGTAGTAGAAGCATCATCAAAAGTATCAGACATAGTAACAGATTCAGTAGAAGCATCATGGGGTGGAGGTGAAGCAAACTTACTCATAACTGAAGGTGAATCAAGTGTAGCACTAGTGTTCAGAACAATACCTTTTCTTGTACGGGATGGGAAGATCGGGACCTTGGGGTCTTCTTTCTTACCCATAGCGGATAAATTGCAGCAGGTAAAATACTTGAAGTAGACTTGTGAATAAGGCTATGCTCCCCGGCAACGGCGCCAGAAAACAGCCTTGATAACCCACCACTGCAGGGGATCGAGATAGTCTTCGCGGGTAAGAATAACCCAATTTATAGATTCGACTCAAGGGGAGCCAAAGAATACCCACAATCTTTGACAGTGGATTTGTCAATTCCACTGCACCTGAGATACACTTACTTGCAACAAGATATTAATAATAACTGCGATATGGAAGTGATGGTAGCAACGGGAATAGTGGTGGTGAAACAGCGACAGTAAAACTGCGAAAGCAAACAACTAGTGACCAGCAGAATTAAAAACATTGTAGGCTAGGGATATGGATGGTTGGGTGCTGCATGGATAAGATACATCATGTATTCAACTTGGGGCAAGGCTCACAGAAAAACAATAATCATCTAGGAATATATCAAACATTAGGCATGTACCCCACAGGTAGTTGTACGTGCTTGCAATAAGAACTTGCACAACATCTTTTTTCCTACCATCCCGCTACGAACGGGGCCAAAAGGAACTTATGGAGATTAAAGTTCTCCTGTCAAAGAGCACCGGAACAAAGCATTAACAATCAATGGATACACGGAATCCTCAAATTATAGTTCATCCCCTTTGGTGTCCCAAGTTGTCACCTTTGGGATCGCCGGTTCCGGACTATAATAGGTACATATAACTTGTAGATAGGATCAATAACACAAATATATTCATGCAAACACATAGGGTTCAGATCTGAAAACATGGCACTCGGGCCCAAAGTAAAAAGCATTAAGAGCAACAAGTTGAAGCAAAGATGATCAAGATGCCCCCAACAATCTGATAAACTATTACATGATATAACTCATCCAATCCCTACCATCCCCTTTGCCTACAGCAGGGAATTACTCACACATGGGAGGAGAAGTCATGGAGGGAGGATGGAGTGGTGATGATGATGATGATGATGGCGATGATCTCCCCTCACCGGAGGCCGAAACAACCTCCAAATTAGCCCTCCCGGAGAAGAACATAGGGTGGCGGCGGCTCCACGACGAGAATTGGGAAAACGACTTCTGTTCTGGGGTTTTCTCGCCACAGGAATAAATAGGAGTCGAAGTAGGGCACCAGAGGGGGGTGGAACCTCCCAGGAGGCCTCCCGGCGCGGCCAAGGGTGGGGCCGCGCTAGCAGGGGGGCTGCCCCCCCCCCCTCGCTACCCTCTGGCCCCACTTTTGGCACAATGGTCCTTCGAGTGCGTGGATTTTGTGTGATTTTTCCTGGAATTTTCTGGGACACCTAATAATCCATTTTCCTGCACACAATAAAACCATACAGACAGCTCTGCTGAAAACATCGTTAGTCTGGGTTAGTTTCATCCAAATCATGCAAGAATGAGGGCAAAACAATAGCAAAAGAGTTTGGAAAATTAGATACGTTTGAGACGTATCAGGTGCCATTTCAACAAATTTTATGGTGCTCTTTTCAGTGTAAAAGCCGTAGTCACTAACACATAACTTTAATAAGTAGAATGGAAAATTGATAAACTTCATATTTGATCTTACCGTGTCATACATGGCTTGATTACGTCTCTCGAACACTTTACTCTTAGTGGTGTTTCGGGAGGCGCAAGTTATGACACTTCTTCACAACTCATCAGACGTTCGCTAAACTTTGTAACTCAAATATTACTTTCTACAATGTAATTTGCAGAAGCATTATTTTCTTGTTACAATGAATTTCTATTTCACTCTAAACTTCCTTGAACATTTCAAAGATTTCAGACGTATGTCTCCATTGATAAGATATCTATATATCTACTTCAACTCATGAGTGAAGATTGAAAATCCACTCCACACAACTACACTTATTGGACTACACACATCAGCATGTATGATTTCCAATAGTTTAGTAGCCCATTCATATATGGTCTATCAACGGTATTTTTAGTCACAATATTTCGAGACAAAATTCACAAGCGTCAAGTGATTCATAATCATATGACTCGAAATACCATCACTTATGGAAATTCTTCATGCATTTTATGTCACTTGTGATTAACTGAAGTGCCACACCTGTGGTATTTCTGTCAGTCTTGCGACGTTTAGCGTCAGTGTTATGGATGCTTAAGTATAATTATCAAGATTCATAACATACAACCTATTCACAGTAGACGCATGGACTTTATGTTATTCATAACTTTGAACAACTTTCTTGCAACAAAGATGATTCAAAATGATGTTATGAAACAAGGCTAAAGTGTAGTAACAATTTACTCAACTCTCAAATGAATTATGACGATAATCATGGAGTAAGCACACAGTATAGTAAACCTTTCACCGTGTTCCTGTGCGTGTCAAAAATCATCATCAGCTAGTCATAAAGGCCATAGTATTTTTTGCATAGAGTTGCAAGAATATGCAATTGAAGTGATATTAAGTGATCAACTTGTTTAACCACAATATCTAGAATCAACAATCAACTACTTAATCATGATTCCTAAGAATAACATCTTTTGACCAGCAATGAACTCATCTTCACTTCTGAGCCGGATATTCCAGTCTTCTTTCATTTTGCCTTTATACGTATCATAGTTCTATTTCCAGTGTCACTCCTACTGACAGAAGATCACACATGATCAAGGGTGGCGCATGCCATGGAATTTCAGCGTGTAAGTCTTACTAACACCCTTCGGAACTTCCTTTCCCCTAATTCCCATCATCATATGATCGGTGTTCTTCTGGATCCCACACTTATCAGTTTTGTTTGAGCACAGGGAGCATTTTCACTAATGCTTACAATCATACATTGTACTAGATATCTTATATCCTACATCAATTGTCTTACCACTGAAAACAATTTTTCAGTTCCATAAATATAACATAACTATCCCAAACGTTTCGAAGTTCGGGTTTCATGGTGATTAAGACAATACACTTAGCTGTGGTGGAATTCTAGACTTTTGGATTGATGGACGTAAGTCACATCATCCATAACATTAGCGGGAGAGCATCCAAAAATTGCGATAGGACATGGTCCTTCTCGGCACTATTGAGGATAGTCCTCACAATACGGTACCAATCGTAAAGTTTTGACCAGATAATACAAGTAATCAAATTTTTTTGGGAAGGTGGTAACGTGAGCCATTATTCTATAACGATAATGCAAATACTTAGACATTGTTCATAATTAAGTTGCACTTGTGATTAATCAATTTAATTACTAAGTGCGCTCCCACTTAGATCAATATCTCTCGTATTTGATGCTGGAGTGATTCAAGATCCAGCCCAATCGTCCGCCATTGACGTGACATCACTCATGACTTAGACTGGACCAGTAGGCCAACTTTCCAATCACGCCAAAGGTGATTCTTGTTCATCTTTCGATTGGCGTGTTCCGGTAGCAAACTTTTATCCAAACCATCAAGAAAACCATGTGTAATTGCAGTGTGTTCTTAACACACCCGCCTTTTATGCGTCACACCGTGTGCACCCATGTGACATGACCTGCTCCGGTGTGAAACATAGTATCAACGGTGCTAAAGTTGGAAGAACACTATCAAATTGATATTGTTATGCGAGAGATGACCCTAATAAAATACGACTACCGCACATCAAACAAGGGTGCATCAAAGGGATAAACCTCATAGGAAGTTCATAAAATTGTGGGATATAGTATAGACCTTTGCTTCGTGAAGTCTTTCTTGTCTTCACGTCGTCGTGGTAGAAGTCACCGTATCCACCAACTTGTCCTTGGCGCCGGGACCATCACCACGGCTTCCGGCATGTGCGTTGGGGTCCACCTCCGCATCATAGATCATCACCTTGCATCTATCTATTGCTTTGCCTCGAGCTAATAAACAGTTCTGGCATGCAGGCCATAATTAAGTGACAATCATATGACTCCAGTCATCATGACATACCACGACACACATGCCGCGAATAAATATTACATCATATAGCATCTCATACAAACACATTGCAAATCTTGAAGGTTATACCACATCACATGCATACTCTGCAAAAACAAGTTAGATCGCCATCTATACGGGTTGTTGCAAATTTTATCGTGGTTGATTATCAGGTTACATGCAAACGTTGTTCACTATACAAACTAAACACGATACTTCATTGTTGCTAGTTTAACGTTCGGGGTGCGTGTAGCAACTAATGCCACAAGCCAAACTTCGTTCAACGCGTGAACCTTGTGTGGATTTGAGTTCATAAAATCCATATGCCCCTCCATCTTAAATCCTCTATTGCGATATTAAGATGAGATCCAAGGAGTTTGATGTAGACCATGATCAAGGCAACCAGCATACTGAAAGCAGCATAGAGGGATCGATGGAAAACTCAATCCTTGTAGCAAAACCTCAACTTGCCATCAAGCACAGAAAAAATCACATGGCAGGGAAGCAACAAGAAAATCAATGCCTCATATCACACATATGATCTAGAACTAAACATGCATCTACACATATATCGCTCTGATACCACTGTTGGGAAACGCAGTAGAAAACAAAAAAATTCGGCCTACGTAGAAATCACCCAAGATCATCTATGAAGATTGCATACAAGGTTCTATGTCATGGCTCACCAAGCGATGTAGAGGAAATAGAGTTGGTGAAGACCGTCGGTGCAGATCTCTGCAGCTAGGAATTTCAATGACCTCCCAACCGCAAGGATATGGATCCCTCGAACCGCCCCGCGATCTAGTGCGTGGACAAGTCCCACGAACAAGCTCCTTGAAGAAGGGTCAAAGGAAAGACCCCTCCATTAGTATCCACACATCCCGTAGCAGCAATCCAGCAGCGCTCCGCCATCCAGAGAAGAATGCCACCGAGAAAACTAGAGGGATAAAACCCTAACGGAATCCGATCTAGAACAACGTCTAAACCGGGGTCTAAAAGTGGAGCAACGGGGTCTAGAGGGAGGGAGGGTGGCGCATAGTCCTTGGGGTTTGATGTGCTGCGCCCCTTGCCCCTCCCACTCATTATATAGGTGGCCAGGGGGCTGTCCTAGCCGACCTAGGGGGTGTGGATTCCCCCAGGGACTCCTACTCCCAAAGGGAGACCTTCCCACAGGGTAGTCTGAGTCCAAGGAGGACTCCTCCACATGTAGGGTGCCCCCACCACCTAATTTTGGCCAGCCCCCTTGGGGTTCCTTGAACCCCAAGACTAAGGGTGGTCGGGCTCATATGGTACTTTCTGGAAACTTGTGGAACCTTCCGGAAGCTTCCGGAACCTTCCAGGACCTTCCAGGACCCTTTGGGACCATTCTTGGCCATTCCGGGACCTTCCGGGATGGTTTCAGGACATTACGGACCCTTCTGGAACACTTCCAAGACCTTCCGGGACCGTTTTTGGACGTTCTAGAACTATCTTGATAGGTTCCCAGACCATCTGAGTTACAGTCTAAGAAGTCCGATGACCGCGTAAGTTTGTCGGGACGTCCACCGATTAACCGGAAACTATTCCGGTCGATTCAGGACTTCCCAGTACCATTCTCATATGTGCCGGATCCACTTGGGACTATTCCCGAGTGATCCAGACTTATCCTTAAATACGCGGAACTACTTCTGGTGCCCTTATGAACAATTCCATAAATACCCGGAACTACTTCCGGTGCCCGTATGAACTATTCTGTTTTGCTTCCACTAGACCTTCTACCATTTCAGTATTCTAACTGACTACTGCTCGTTAAGTGTGTGACCCAATAGGTTCAGTATTATGCGGACATGTCTCATAACATCTTCTGGACATAGGTCAACAGCCTTTTGTCAATATCCAATAATCAACAGCGGAGCCATGGACACCCATGTTGACTCCCGCACATACACGAAGAAACTTCGAGTGAACCATTATGTTTATACATGTACCATTCCATTTTCTTCGCAATATATGACAAAGTCAGAGGAGAGAAGTTTGGCACCCATGTGTAAAAACTTCTTGAAGACAAGCCATTCGTTATCCTCTTTGCTTGTTTGTCCCTTTTTCTCGTTATCGTATTCCGGTATCCCCGTGACTAAATCACAATGCGGCTGGCCAGACTATAATGGATATCATCATACTGAGTGGTCCCGAAGTGAATATATTCTTCATCGTGAAGGAGAAAATCCTAGTCTTGAACTATCGCACTTACTAGACACACTATCCGATGTACCCAGAACTTATTTTACTACTTCCCAGTAACGGGAAGATTCATCTAAGAACCAAAGTATATCTTCCTGCATGAAGCAACTCGATACTCTCATGGTCTAAGGAATTACGTATATGATAACATTTCATGATATGACTTATAACGTTGTTACGATGTGATCTCTAAGTATATCATTCAATACTGGGGTCGGCTCAACATCATTGTTCTGCTAACAATATGTTCTCATTGCTACTGACATCCTTGTTACAAGAACAATGTCCATGATTAAGAAAACATAATCATCAGTTAGCACATGAGCTGGTCTTAGAGGCTAAACCAGGAATTGTTGGTGTTTACATTTCCAGACATGCAAATGAGTTTTCTTCTGAATCTCACAGTCAGGGTCATTGCAATTATAGCAAAGAAATATAAACATTAATTACGAACGTGGAAATATATATATAATAACATTTTATTATTGCCTCTAGGACATATTTCCAACAGTCTCCCACTTGCACTAGAGTCAATAATATTGTCAGTGCTTGAGCACTTTACAACTATGGCATACCGGTGTAATGCATGCTTCATTTTTGGTATAGACTTCATCTACGGATCTGACATTTCAGGCCCGTTTGTATCTTGCATATCTTCATGTTTTTCACGCTATCATAAAATTCACTAATTTTATCAGCTTAGTTTTGTATATGTTTGAATCATTTGGCAGGACCTTGCTTCCTTAGAATAAGTCATGAAATCACTCATAAATGTTCCATGAGCTTCAAACATCTAGGAAACTATACCACGGTCATAAATGAACTTATGATTCAAAATACCCTTCCTTGTTACTTATTTAAGCAACAATATACTTAGCCTCTGTTATAGAATTCGCCACAGTATAAAACTTAACACAGTTCCTTCATACTGTGCCACCCTTACGTGTGAAACACATAAACCCAATTAAAATCGAAAAACGGTCGGAGTAAGTATGAAAATTGAATTGGTGTAATTGTTTACATCAAAATCCAGCCGGTGTAACTTATTACAACGAGCTCTTCATTATCTCCATTTTCCGAGAAAAATATCTTATCTATCATAAGTTTAACTTTTCACTGTTTGTCCAATGATCAACATATTGATCACTTTTGACCTTAGAGTTCGTAGTTCTCATCTATGGATTTCCCAATGTCACCACAGCCATCCAAAGAGAGTACCACAATCACCACAACATATCTCAAGGATAGTCAAATACATGCACCAAGAGACTCTCAATCTTCAATCCACACACAAAAGAGGAAATCACTCATGAAAATATTCTACTAACCCATGTACAATAGACCGCTGTCACCATGGTCTCGGGGATTATACTAGATAAGATCAAGTGAGTACAACAATCCAATACATAGAAGAAGGGGATACATCATGGGATAACCCTAGATTAACATAGCCTATGATCACAATCAAAATCACATCATGGGAGAGAGAATTGACCCCATAGCTACTGTATAAGTCCTCAGTCCCGAGGAGGAACTACTCCCGCATCATGGAGGGAGGAAGCTCCCCGTTTAGCAAGACGCTCCAAGTTTAGCACATAACATATGAAGTGATAAAAATATAGTATGCAGAAGGACGAATTGATGCTTTTTGATGGAGAAGGGGATGCACGGGGGCGTCCCCAAGCTTAGATGCTTGAGTCTCCTTGGATATTTCTTGGGGGTGCATGGGGGCATCCACAAGCTTGAGAGCTTGACAGTCCCGAATCTTGTTTCATCATCTTCCTTCGCATACTTGAAAACCCCCTTCATACGAAACTCATCATAAGCTGATTAGAGTGGTTAGTACCAATGATAAAATAATTTTTCTCTACTAGAAATAAAGATATTCTTGAAGAGCTACTATTTCTCAAGATTGCCAAAAAGTTTTCGCAAAGAAAAAAGCAAGCTTAAGGTTTGCAAAATGATGAAGACGCAAAACATGGCAGAATCTGTGAAAAACAGACCAACAGGTAGTAAATAATTATTTTGGGATACTTCTGCAACTCTAATGAAAAATTAAGAACAGATGCACGAAAGCCAATTGTATGGAGAATGCTGTCAAAAAATTCATATAAAAAAGATGATCTGGTGATTTATGGACAATTCTTTCGTCAAGGGGACATAATCTGTTTCTGGACAACATGTCACAACTTTTGAACTTTCTTGCAATCGGAGGCTAAAACTTGGTACAAAGCTTGGAAATAAAGATAAAATTATGTTGCTACAGTAACAAGCATAGAATTTTTTTTACCCCCACATAAGCAAAATCCTTCTCATTAGTAATAGTGGGAGCAAACTCAACAAAATAGCTATCACATGAATCATTCTTATCATGATCCACTTGCTAACATTTATTGTTTATAGCATAAGTGTCATCACAATAATCATCATATATAGGAGGCAAAGTATCATCAAAATAAATTTCCTCATCAAAACTTGGGAGGGGGGCTAAAAAGATCATCTTCATCAAACATAGCATCCCCAAGCTTATAGCTTTGCATATCATTAGCATTAAAAGTATTCAAAGAAGACATGCTAATAACATTACTACTATCATGAGTGTTATGCAAATAATAAAGCTCCATAGGATTTTTGATTTTCTCTTCAAACACTTCATGTCGTAACTCCAGATAGAGCTCATAAAGATCTCTCATAATTTTGTTGTTGTTTTCCATAAGCCTAACTAGTGAAAAAAACAAGAAACAAAAAGATTTAATTGCAAGACCTAATGATATACCTTGAAACCTTACTTCCCGGGCAACAGCGCCATAAACAGCTTGATGTCTACGCATGCTCCTATTCTTGTAGACTATGTTGGGCCTCCAAGCGCAGAGGTTTGTAGGACAGCAACAATTTCCCTCAAGTGGATGACCTAAGGTTTATCGAACTCAGGGAATTAGAGGTTGAAGATGGTTTCTCTCAAGCAACGCTGCAATTGAGAAACAAGAAGTCTCTTGTGTCCCCCACACACCTAATACAATGGCAAATTGTATATGTGCACTAGTTCGGCGAAGAGATGGTAAAATATTGGTGATAGGTGTGGCAAAGAAAGGTAATATAAATATGTAATAAAAATTATAGCAAGAAAACGAGTAGTAAACGTGATCACAAACGGTATTCCTTGCAACCGCGGTTACAAGCACCGTTGTTTTCCCCCTTGTGGCCACATCACATCCCCTAGACTCATGTTTCTGTCACTCAAGCGTCTCATCAGGGGGCATGTACCCACAATCGAGCATAACGTTCCCTCTTGGAGTCACTACCTACTACTTGGCCGAAGCAATAAACAACAACGAAGAACATGCAAGAATTACTTAGGAACAAAAATATACGAGATAAAAACCAAATATATTACTCTATCACAATCTGAACATAATCTCATAATCCATGAGATCCCATCAAACTCAGCATAGCAAAAGCAGAAAGATTACATATGTGCCTCGATCATGTAGGGCAGCTTACGATGTCTAAACCATGAAGAACAAAGAGGGGAGGATAACATCACATAGCTACTGATAACAGACCCATGGTCCAAAGGAAACTACTCACGACACATCCGGGAAGCGTCCATGGTGGAGGGGAACCTCCCGGAGGTCGATCCTCCCTCCGGCAGGGTGCCGTGAAGGGTCATGACGGTGCTCCGATCTTGGAAGCACGACGACGGCGGACCAGAGGAGAGATTGAGAAATAGGATATTGTCTTTGGAAGTTTCCCGTGGCAGAGAATAAATAGGCGAAGGGGGCAGCCAGGGGGCCACCAGGGGTCCAGGCGCTCCCTGGCGCGGCCAGGGCTAGGTGGCTGCCTGGGCACCTGGTGGTGGCCCCCTCGCCAAGCTTCCTTCACGCTGATTTTTTATCTGATTTTTCTCGGATTTTTGGAGCACTTTTTATATGGGGGAAAACTGAAATAGAAAAAACCCAGAAAATAGAAACTGGCACTTGGGTGCACTGAGTTAATAGGTTAGTCCAAATATGATGAAATGTGTATGAAAGTGTATCTAGATCATAGAAATATCACACAAAACATGCATGGAGCTTGAAGAAATTATCGATACATTTGGGACGTATCAACATCCCCAAGCTTAATTCCTGCTCTTCCTCGAGTAGGTATATGATAACAAGTATAATTTCTGTGGTGACATGCTAACAAACATATAAAAACTTGGAAAAGTAAAGCAATCAAGGTATGTGATTCAATTCAAGTCATAACATGCAAGGGTCTATATTAGCATTGAAACAAGCAACAAAAGAACATTAGATGCAAGTGCTCTTGCTGTTCGTGACTCGAATGTCTCCAAATGGTGTTTGCGTGCAAGAAGAGGGATAGGGGATACGAGAAAAATATATTTTTGTGTTGAGAAATCAATCTACTAAAGTTTCACACTTGGTCTTCTTTGGAATCTTATCTTGACTCATCCCCAGACCACTAGCCAGGTACAAGTCAGAATGATCCACCCCTTTTCGATATTTTGAGCACTCATGCAATGGATGAGGGTAAGCAAGAAAGTTGACACTTAGGATGGCAAAGAGAGAAATATGGTGGAGGAGGAAGAAAAAAAGGTGAGAAAGGCTCACATCAATGAGGACAATCATAGGCGATAATGCCAAATGATAGATATGATGTGAGGAGTAGGGATTTCCGTGCAACAGATGCACATATGAGATGAAAAGCTCTCCAATGGAACTAGTGGGGGTGCATCTACCTTGCTCGCTCATGAAGACCTAGAGCTCTTTTGAGGAGGCTCATCTCTATGGAGTACAAGGATAAGAGGGAGTACTAGTGTGGATCTTTCAAATGGATAGTAGTGTTTCCCCTTACTCTCTTTTTATTTCTTTTTATATTTTTCTATTTTTTCCATTTTTTGGTGGCCTCAATGGCTCTTTCTATTTAACTCTCATTTGTCCTCTTTGGGATCTTTTATTTTTTCCACTTTGGGATCTTTTCCTCACTTAAGGGCAACACTCTAATTTACAAGAGGGTATAGAAGATCTTTCACACTTTACAAGGTACTCAAATCATAAAGAAGATGTAGCTATCATGATGTATGCAATGTATGCCGCTGCCAGTGTAGCAGGAACATGTATGACATGAAGATCAAGTCATGAAGAGGTGGATGTTGCATGGCAATATATCTCAGAAAGGCTATGGAAATGCCTTGATAGGTAGGTATGGTGGATGTTTTGAGGAAAGATATAAGGAGGTTTATGATGACATAGGGTATCATGCCAAGGGTTTGGATGTATCGGCGAAGGTGGACGCCAACTCTCGGAGTGAGAAGAAGGCAATGCACGGCACACGAGTGTAACATCCCAAAATTTTCCGAATTTTGGAATGTTAATAAAATTAAATAGATAATGATTATTTGATTGATGTGTTTGATTTTCTCTGGGATTTAAAACTTTTGGAGTTTATTGAATATTAAAAAGAGAGGGAATAAAAGGACTTTCCCTAATATTCATAAGTGGTGTTTTTGGAATTTATTATTTTAAAACAAAACCAACAAAACAAAATGAGAGAAGGTAATATGACTCCTTCAATATATTAAAAGGTTGGAAATATTTTAAATCATTGTTGGAGTTCTTCTGAATATTCAAAACATTTTTTCAACTCAAGGAAATTCATTTGAGAGGATATAAAACGACTTATCCCCTTTTTAATAATGTTGGAAAATATTTAGAATATTAATTTAAAGTTTTTTAAAAATTATTTTGAGTATTATAAATAACTCTAAAATCATTTTAGGGATTTCATAGTGCTAAGAGAGTTTTTATTTCATTGAAATAATTTATTAAATATTTTAAAAAGAGTTGAAAAGTTTTCCAATGGAATATTTTTGTTTTACCAAATTATTTATTGGTGTGAAAATTTTAAAATTTATATTTATCATTTGGAAATGGTTTGTCAATGCTTTTGACCAAATAAAATTATTTTAAATGATTTATTGGATTTTATTTGATTTATGAAAAGTATTTTATATTTAAATAAAGTATTTAGAAAAGGTTTTCATTTTTATTTACCTTCTTGGAAAATATTTTCATTTCATAATTTTCTTTAGATTATTTCATGAATTTAGAATTTTATTTCATATTTTTCGGAGTTACGGTTAATTTTATTTAATTGTTTGAAGTTTCGATTTTTAAATAAAAAGAAAAATTCGTAGCTCGGCCCATTAGTTGTTTTCTGCCCACGAGTGAATTTGCGCCCGAGTAGAATCCGATTTGTTTTTTTTTCTGGCTATATATGTTTTCAGAAAATTTCCTTTTATTTTTTTTCTTTAAATTTGGAAAACCCTAGACCGCGGGTCCCACCCGCGCGCCTCGCCGGGCACCACGCCACCCCGCCGCCTCGCCGGACCTGCTCGTCGGAGCAGAGCGCCCGCCGCCGGCAAGGCCGCGCCGCCGCGCGCCCACGGCCGTGCCGCCGCCATGGCCACGGCCGCCGGCCGCCCCGCGCCTCGCCCCTCCTGTCCGTGCCGACCCGCCGCCGAGACGCCACCCCGGACGCCGCCGCCGTCTCGCTGGACCACCCCGCTGCTCGCCGGAGTTCGCCGGAAACGGAGTCCAGATCCGGTCAACTACCACAGGGACTCGATTTCTTTTTCGCAAAAAACTTTATTTGCGAACAGGTCCTTTTGGCAGAAAACCCCCTGATCTCGCGCCGGCAATATCTCCGCAATCGTAAGTCGGATCGAGGTGAAATTTTTTCCTACGCGCTTGTGTTGTTCTGTACTTTTGCATGGTATACATTTTTGCACACTATGCACACTTTTGAATTTGAGTTTATTTCAAATTCAAATTCAAATTCCGGAGGCCATATCTTGCAAACCGTTGATCCAAATCGAGTGATTCTTTTTGCGCTGGATCACTTGTGTCATGTACTTTCTGTCAATATCAAGTGTACACAAAAATTCAAAAGTTTCTTGATCTAATTAAATTCAAATTCAATTCAATTTCGCACTTGCTATGACCTGCGTTGTAGTATTCCGTTTCACGTGATTCTTTTTGCATATCGGATCGCTTGAGACATGTTATCGGTAAGATTCACACACTTTTCATGTGGGCATGATATTCACCTCGAATTCATAAATGTCCATGATCACAATTCCTTATCGATGAATCTTTATCTGTTGACTCTTTCGAGTTCACGTTCCACCGATCATTTCGAGCACCTCGACACTTGTACCGTGTCAAGCCTTTTTGTTTTGTTGCTAAAACCCTTTGTGTTTGTTTGTTGATCTTTTGTTTGTGTTGTTGGTGTGATTTCTTGTTTGAGTTCCTTCGTTTGCGATAGATTTCTCGGAGTGTGACGAGTAGAGTTGACGGGATCGTGAGAGCGAAGAACTTCATCGAATGTATAAGGCAAGTTATACTTTGACCATACCTCAACCTATATTTTTTATTATGCATGTAGAAAATTATCACTCTATGCATATGTAGGACTATATATTAGTTATGCTTTAAACCTAGTAGGATACCATATGCTCTGACCTTGTATTTCATTGTCGCCCTAGGATCGTGGTGGTTATATATTGCTATTTCTTTGTATAGACGGGGATTGGTTGAGTTATCATTGAGCTTTGTGAGGAGTAATGACTTGACTAGCAAACTTAAATAGAAATCACCTCTGGACGGGCAGGGAATGCATCCTGGGGCTGGTGCCGGACCAGGGCTAAATGCTTCCCGAATTGTTGTTTTGGTGGTGAACCGGGTGCGTCATGGCGCGTACCCTGTGAACGCAGTGGGCGCCGTCCAGGCTCAAAAAGATCGGACAGACAGTGTGACTAGTAGCTTCCATGTACTACCACTGGCTATATGGGCTTTGGCTTAGATGAGTAAGTTGTGGGGAACCTGGCCCTGGTAGCTAGCTCATGTAGATATGATAGGTGTACCGGCTACCAAAGGGTGGAGGCAACATCTTCTGAAAGACTATGTCTCAATCTTCGGGTTGAGTCCAGTGGGGAAAGTGTACAAACCTCTGCAGAGTGTAAAAACTGATCATGATTAGCCGTGTCCACGGTTACGGATAACTTTGAGCAACTGGGAATTATTTTTGTTGGATGGTCTTGACAGATATTTCACCTTAATAAGAATTTGAGTGGGAACTATTAATAAAGGGATGGTTGGAATTGGTGTAGCCCGATTCAACCATACTTAGGACTAGCAAGATAAATTAAAATTTGATTAGTTGTAGTATGTGAGGGAAAAATCAGCTTTCTGCAAAATAAAACCATAAGCCTTTCCTTTGACTTATCCTTGCATGTAGATGTAGGTCTGTTATATACTTTTTCGTGTGACTTGCCGTACAAATCAGATGTACTGACACGTGTTCGGGCTGTAACCTTCGGTGTTGCAGGATTGTATACGACGAGTAAGTGTTGCGATGTAGGGTTACGATGTCTTGCTCAACTATGCCGGTGGAGTTGATGGACGCCACGAAGCTTTTATTGTTTTCCGTTGTATTTTATTTTGTCAGCTAGCCTTGAGCTAAGCAGGTATGCTATATTGTAATACTGGATCTTCGATGTAATATATATGACATGTGGTTTATTCTTGATATTACATCTTGTACTGTGTGTGCTAGCTATTGATCCAGGGACTAGCACAAAATGCACAGAGACTTGGATTATTTAGTGAATCGGGTCGTTACAGATGGTATCAGAGCCCATGTTGACTATAGGTCGTGACCCTATAAAATGGAGAGGAAAAGCCATAGGAACAAAAATATTTTATCACTCTTTGATTACTTACTCTCTCCACTAGCATCTCTCATCTATTATTCATCTTCTAAACTCCTCATCTTGTTTTACTGTTAATACCCCTCTGAGTTTCTTACCCCTGAAGACAAGATATTTGAGAAGTACATCAACAACCTCGTGGATCAATTGAAGTTATGATCACAAGAACCAGAAGGAATACCCTATGAGGATAAATAAGTTTGGACACTACGAGAGGAATCTTTAAGATCAGCTTAGCTGAGAAGGATGAAGCTTAGAATCAAACCACCACCTTTTATGTGAAGTTAGATGAACGAATTTCGCGTAGTATGATGAGATGGTATGTCTTGCACATATGACCTTACTCTAGGTGTTGTTTGTGTGGTTGGACTTTTGTGACTGTATTGTTTTTGTTATGTGTTACTATTGAACGTAGGTGTTTTTGCCTCTTTCTTGTTTGAGTGCATATGTTTGGTGTTATCTTTAGTTGTTGTCTTGTCGGTGTTATAGTTTTTCCCTAACCCTGGTCGTATGGGTTTAATAGTTGGAGTATGGAGTAGGACTCGCCTTTTCTGGGGCGATGTCGAGACTGAAAGTGGAGCAATGGATTCGTAGTATGGAGGAGCACATGAAGATAAACAAAGTTGGCAGTGAGGACATGGTCCCCTATGCTGCTAAGTACTTTGTAGAAGAGGCTTCTTCTTGGTGGACAATGCACCTGGCGATTAACAAATCAAGAAAGAAGATTACTTGGAAGGAATTTACAAATATTTTGTTGGGATCTCGCCTCGTCACCCCAACGAAAAGGAGGGTAAACCTTAAGAGGCCCCGTGCCTGCACAATTTGCGGAGAAGCCGGACATTCATACGAAGGACACCAAGATGGATGCCCCCATTGTGAGGAAATGCACATGGGTGAAGAATGCCCCACTGCACAAGTCACATGTTTTATGTGTGAAGGAACTGATCATTATCCCGTTCAGTGTCACCTTTACGCCACAACACAACAAGTGATTCAAAAACAAATGGAATGGATGAAGAAGATTATCCAGGAGTTCAAGGAAGCACCTCTGAAGAAGGAAAGGAAAAATCTTAGCGAAATTCAGTGTTATCGGTGCAGGGACATGGGACACTACAGCAATATGTGTCCAGAATTGAAAGGGAAGGAGAAGTTGTGATCGTGGAAGCAAGGATGATGACTCGAAGAAGCTTATGTTGGGCAATTAGAGGATAGATGTACGTAGGTGTGCACTAAGTGTACGGTGTTACCTTTTATTGTTAGCTGGAGTTGTGGTTCACAGCAGGTTTTGCTGGTTGAACTAGGTGTGTTATGTCTGATTGTTTTGTTTGGTTTTGCTTGTGGCCTTGACCCTGATATGCCTTTATTGTGATGTGATGTGTTGTGCTTTGTGGTTCTTCTTCGTGAGTAGAATAAGTTTACGTTACCTTAGACCCCTTATCTAATTAGTATGCTTCAAGACTGAAGGAGACACAACAACAAGAAGGATAAGTTGACAAGCGACTCGACGATATGAAGATTACTTCGACGATGCAAAAGTGAAGCTACCAACATTGAAGATTCGAAGACATGGAAGATTCAAGTTTCTACCGTTAGATCGTTTCTGTGAGCTGTCATTTCTTGTTTTACCGACAGCTACACATCAAAACTTATGTTTTCAAAACTAGTGTGATGTTTGTATGGGTATCTCTCTATCTCTCTCTCTACCTCTCTATCTACATTCTATTCCCCCTCAACTCAATTCCTACACTGAAGATGTTACTACAAGGGCTGCTAAAGTCAAGACTGGAATAAAAGATGGATGCAACTTAATACCGAGTTCAAAGTTAACCGCTTCTGCAAGGATCTTCCGAAAAGGAAGCACAATCTTCTTGAAGGAAGAACCCCGGAGGAATTTGGAGTTCACAAGTGTACGTTTGTCCGTAGTCTTCGTAAACCTGAGAGTTGTTAAGAAACGCTAGATGTTTGTTGGCTTGCAGAATAATGGATTTAAATGAACCCAGTTCATGAACAAGAGAAATTTCTGCAATGCTTGTGAGGATGACCGAGTGTTAGATTGCGAGGTTCACTAGACCATATACAAGGAAATGATTTGGGTGCGTAATGGATTGGCCCCCATGAAGACTACTCTTATTATTTGCTCTTGCTATGCGGGATAGTAAATCTTGAGTGACTTACCTATAGAAGAGAGACGACGATGTTAAACCCGAACCATAGAATGGTATGATGTGTGACCCCTGTAGGAGTTTACCGTTTGTGTTATACGGTGAGTATAGAACAAGACCGTTTCCTGCAGGTATCCCGTAAAAGTATTATTGATGACCACCATGATAAAATCGATAGTTGCTTAGTATTGGCGCCTGCCTTGTCAGCCATGAAGGTTCACTACTTGGAGGACTCAACTTTTGGATATAGGATTCAAGGCAACAAAGGAAAGTAGTATATATTCGAAGGATGAAATCGAAGGTGAAACTTTCTTTAAGACCAACGTATTTGGAAGACCACTCTTTCGCGAAGGGTTCAAAATATCAAAGGAGTATGAGGAATGTACGAAGGATGTCATCGATAGATCGAGAGTTTGAAGACTAAGACGTATTCCTTTTAAGGGTGGTAGCACCCTAGCTCATCGGAGGATCGATGGACTGTCATGAAGACCCGAGCCCTAACCTTTCTTTCTAGCCTTCTCGAATCTCGAGGACGAGATTCCTTTTAAGGGTGGTAGTGTGTAACATCCCAAAATTTTCCGAATTTTGCAATGTTAATAAAATTAAATAGATAATGATTGTTTGATTGATGTGTTTGATTTTCTCTGGGATTTAAAACTTTTGGAGTTTATTGAATATTAAGAAGAGAGGGAATAAAAGGACTTTCCCTATTATTCATAAGTGGTGTTTTTGGAATTTATTATTTTAAAACAAAACCAACAAAACAAAATGAGAGAAGGTAATATGACTCCTTCAATATATTAAAAGGTTGGAAATATTTTAAATCATTATTGGAGTTCTTCTGAATATTCAAAACATTTTTTCAACTCAAGGAAAGTCATTTGAGAGGATATAAAATGACTTATCCCCTTTTTAATAATGTTGGAAAATATTTAGAATATTACTTTAAAGTTTTTAAAATTTATTTTGAGTATTATAAATAACCCTAAATCCATTTTAGGGATTTTATAATGCTAAGAGAGTTTTAATTTCATTGAAATGATTTATTAAATATTTTAAAAAGAGTTGAAAAGTTTTCCAATGGAATATTTTTGTTTTACCAAATTATTTATTGGTGTGAAAATTTTAAAATTTATATTTTATCATTTAGAAATGGTTTGTCAATGCCTTTGACCAAATAAAAATATTTTAAATGATTCATTGGATTTTATTTGATTTATGAAAAGTATTTTATATTTAAATAAAGTATTTAGAAAAGGTTTTTATTTTTATTTACATTCTTGGAAAATATTTTCATTTCATAATTTTCTTTAGATTATTTGATGAATTTAGAATTTTATTTCATATTTTTCGGAGTTACGGTTAATTTTATTTAATTGTTTGAAGTTTCGATTTTTAAATAAAAAGAAAAACTCGTAGCCCGGCCCATTAGTTGTTTTCTGCCCACGAGTGAAGTGTAGCAATATATCTCAGAAAGGCTATGGAAATGCCTTGATAGGTAGGTATGGTGAATGTTTTGAGGAAAGATATAAGGAGGTTTATGATGACATAGTGTATCATGCCAAGGGTTTGGATGTAACGGCGAAGGTGGACGCCAACTCCCGGAGTGAGAAGAAGGCAATGCACGGCACAGGAGAGGTTAGCAAATATGAGGAGGTGGAAGTGTCAACTTTCAATACTTACATTAGTCTGAAGAACTCATGCACTTATTATCGGTAACTCTCAAACTAATAAGGAGGTTCAAAAAGAGACAAGTACCCCGAGGAGGAGTGTCTGGGGGTTTGGTTATCCTTGCACATCCTCGACTCATGTTATGTGAGTGTACTCTAATATTCGATCCGTCCAAAGATTAGCGATCCATCTAGTATCTAGAGTTCTCAACTAGTTTTGTAGGTTTTGAAAATACACACGGATTGCCCAAAATACGACACCTATCACTAATAGGATAGAGCTCTTGACACCAAAAGTTCAAACATTACTCACATCAATACCTCAAAACTATTGCAAGTTACTACTAAAATTAAATAGCAACCTCAATTACCTACTTTCAAGAAAAGACACAACTCAGTGCAACAACCAACTCTCTTAACAAGATAAACATGAAAACTAAAGAGAATTCTAGCAACACCTAAACCAAATCCAAGGCTCTTGCTAAAGACAAACTAAAACTAAAACTAAACATGGCAGTAGCTACGAAAAGATAAAGAACACAAAACAGAAAAAAGATAGGCATGAAAAATCCTATGATGTGTTCTAGTTTGGAGTGGAGCGTGTTTATCTCCCACACAAAGTAAGATGGGGTCTAACTTGTTATGAACGGCAAACAAAGCTAAAGAAAACTAAAAATAAAACCTAAGAGCGAGACACTCCAAGAATAGCACATAACGCATGAAGTGATAAAAATATAATGAGACGAAGGACGAACTGATGATTGTTGATGGAGAAGGGGATTCACGGGGGCATCCCCAAGCTTAGACGCTTGAGTCTCCTTGAATATTTATTGGGGATGCATGGGGTCATCCCCAAGCTTGAGCGCTTGACAGTCCCGAATCTTCTTTCATCATCTTCCACCGCACACTTGAAAACTCCCTTCATACATAACTCATCATAAGCTGATTAGAGAGGTTAGTACCCTTAATAAAATAATTTTCCCCCACTGGACATAAATATATTCTTGAAGAACTACTATTTCTCAAGATTGCCAAAAGGTTTTTGCAAAGAAAAAGAAAGCTTAAGGTTTGCAAAAGTAAGGAGAGACAAAACGTGGCAGAATCTGTGAAAAACAGAACAACAGGTAGTAGAGAATTTTTTCAGGGTACTTCTGCAACTCAAATAAAAAAACTCAGAACATACGAAAGTTCCAAAATTGTATAGAGCACGCCGTGTAAAAAATTCAGCTAAAAATATGAACTGGTGATTTGATTCCAATTTTCCCGTCACGAAGACAGAATCTGTTTTCTGGACATCATGTCACAACTTTTTCTTCCCTTGTCATATGACGCTAATACTTGACACAAAGATTGAAAATAAAGATGCAATGATGTTGCTACAGTAGTAACAATCATCAAGACCACTAAAAACAGAAGTAAAAACATCTTGAGTTGCCTCCCGACAAGCGCTTTCTTTTACGCCTTTAAGCCAGGCAGAAAGATTATAGAAGATGCTCACATAAAATAAGAATTTGGAGCAAAAGAGAGCATCAAGAAGAAAATATGAGACACATTTAAGCCTAACCCACTTCCTATGCATAGGCATCTTATAAGGAAATAAATCAAAGAAGAAAAAAGAAACCAGCATAGGAAGGTGGAACAAGAACATCTTCAAAACTTTCAACATATTAAATAGAGGAGTTTTAGTAATATGGAAGTTTCTACAACCAATTCTCCGGAATATCAGTTGGAGATTTCAAAAATTTCATGCTTAACATGAGGAACTATAGAAAGTTCATCTCCGTAAGCATCATCCATAGTGGCATCACGGCCATAAGCATAGAAGGCATCAACTTAGGGATATTTTAAAAGAATCCATGGGATCATAACACTTATATAAGGTAAGAGTCAAAGAGTTACTCTCATTAGAAGGTAGGCGTGGATGGCTCCATTCTTCCTCCTTTTGTTCATCACTCTCCTCCTCTTTTTCATCCAAGGAGCTTTCAGGTTCAGCAATTTGTTCTTCCATAGAGTCCTGCAAATCATTAATCTCTTCCTTTGGGGGAGAGATTCTCTCAAGATGATCAGTAATATAATAATTTGCATCGTAATTTTCCAAAAAATAGTCAAGTATAGCAAGACTCTCAGATTTTTAAGGGGCATCATCAATATTTTTAAGAAGAGAAGTAATTTCATAGGCACCCTTATAAGCAACAAATTCTTCTATTTCCTCTGCATCATCAAAATCATAGTTTCTCTTAGCATAAGAAGCCAAGGTTTCATCATCATTGTACTCACATTGGAAAGCAAGGTGTTTGTGCCTCCTAAAGCAATAAGATTCATCCCTATAGAAAGATATATTATATATTGAGCACACGTTTCTAGCATACTCATACAACTGATGTATTTGTTTCCATAAGTGTATCCCCTTTTGAGACAAGTGGTGTTCCTTGTACCACTTTTGTTGATCCTCGGTGAATCCTCCATGCCAATAAGATCTGGTTTCAAAGAATTCAGACATTGATTAGCAAGTAAGGAACTAGACATACTTTTTTTTGGATTTTTGATAAAGGACACGAAGATAAAAACTGAAAGGTAAACTAACAAGACTAAAAAGAAAAGGTAAAAGGTAGTGGGAAACTCCCCTATCTTATCACTCGAAGTCCCCTGCAACGGCGCCAGAAATTTTCTTGATACGCGAGAGATGATAATTGCTTCTCGCCCTTTGTTGGTTACCCCAATTGGAAGGTGAGATGCAGCATAGCGACAAGTTTCCCTTGGTGAAGATACCAAGGTTTTAAGATTGTCTCTCGTAGGACTCCGGCAATGATAACTAGGTGCTGAAGTGAACAACGGTGTCGTTCACAACTGAGGTTGCTTACTTCACCTGGACCTGCACACAGACACTAATAACTTTGCTCCCAACGAAGTTCACAGAGGTTTTCAATCTCTCCGGTCTTGTTGTTTACAAAGGATCAAACACAAGGGATGATGATAATGATAGCAAATGAAAGTAAAGACTGAAAAGTAAATAGGCTTGTAAACAATGATGAGAATATGGACCGGGGTCCCGTGATGTTCACTAGTGATGTCTCTCTTTCAAAAGACGATAAGACTGCTATGCGAGATAAACAAATTACAGATGGACAATTGACAGGAATATAAACGCACTGCAATGCTAACTATGCTACAATAGAAAGGACGAGGCTCATAAGCATGGGAAGTACGCTAAAATAAGTAGACCAAAATCCATCTACATCTACTACTAATCATCCACCTTGAGATATCTATCCAGAACATCTCGCTGGTATTAAGTTGCGAGCCCCACCCAAAGTGTAAACCCAAAGCAACAGACAACTGTATTAAAAAGAACTTTGCGTAAAGTAAACAATCCTTGCAACCGCGGTTACAAGCACCATTGTTTTCCCCCTTGTGGACACATCACATCCCCTAGACTCATTTTTCTGTCACTCAAGCGTGTCATCAGGGGGCATGTACCCACAATCGTGCATAATGTTCCCTCTTGGAGTCACTACCTACTACTTGGCCATAGAAATAAACAGCAACGGAGAACATGCAAGAATTACTTAGGAACAAAAATATAAGAGATAAGAACCAAATATATTACTCTATCACAATCCGAACATAATCTCATAATCCATTAGATCCCATCAAACTCAGCATAGCAAAAGCAGAAAGATTACATATGTGCCTTGATCATGTAGGGAAGCTCATGAGGTCTAAACCATGAAGAACAAAGAGGGGAGGAGAACATCACATAGCTACTTGTAAGAGCAAGTTTTGGAGATTGTTGGACAAAGTAGAAGTGGAACTATTATTGTTTTCGCGTATAAACAGATACTTAGGTTCCGAAATAATGGAGATTGCATGTAGAAGGTTGAAGGAAAACTCACTGCAGCGAAGCTGCAGTCAACTACAGAAACCTTTGAAGGAAGACGACCCCTATAAATGTCGTTGAAGAAGAGGTCTCTCTCGAGTAAAAGCGCAATGAGGAGAAAGCTGAAGCTGGTCGAAGACTTAGTGTTTTTACTAGTTTCTCTCTATTTTCTTGAGTCGTAGGAAAAACCGTACTATCAAGAGGGGTTTGCTAGTTGAGATCTTAGTCGAAGTGAATGTGCTCTGCTCAACCTAAACCCACGAAAGCCTACCGAGATAAATCTTACTGAGTCGAGTGAATAGCTCGAAGGCAAAGTCATCGCACTTCGTGCCTTCGAGAGAGAACTCGTTCGGTAAGTCAGCTTACTTGTTCCTCAAGTAAAGTTGCGCAGTGATTGGAATCCGACCGTTGTGGACACGTGTCAAGCGGTCGCATCTGGTCACTTCAGTCATTTTACCCATTGGGATCGCCAACTATAAATACCCCGCACCTACCCGTCATTTCGGGTTGGCTGCTCCACTGCAGATTCTAAGACAGAAGTACTGTGAGCATCCCAAGAGAGATTCATCGAGAGAAAACCAAAACCCAAGTCTGAACTGAGTTGAGCAATTCACAGAGACTTAGGTCGAGATTAGCCGATCTTATTATCTTGGAGAACTGCAAGTATCCTAGACGGTTAGGTGTCGCCAGTCAAGCAGTCAAAGAGAAATTGTCGCTGCTGCAGGAAGTTTGTAAAGGTCTCAGAGATGTCCGGAATCATCTACCATGAGTGAAAATTGGACAAGCTCGAGGAGTTTGTTGCAGTGGAGCATAGGGAGGAGAGAGTTTTGATCCAGGTGTTCAATCACCAGTCCCTCCAACCATATGTAGCATTTTGAAGAGTGTGAACTGGTTTACCAAACATCGTTGTGTCAGGCTCGTTTTCCTTCTCGCATTTACATTAAGTATTTACTCGTTGCCTGTTTGTCTTCGATGTTTTCCTTCGCTCCCAATCCTTTCGATCCATGCATGTCTTTCGATACTGTATTTCCTTCGAGATGCCTTTAGTCCTTAGCAGTTTGCAAAAATTCCTTCTAAGTTCCTTAGAATTTTTAGAAGTGATCATTCACCCCATCCCCCTCTGATCATTCTTGAGCTTTCAATTAGTATAAGAGCTAGGCACTCCCTACGCTCTGCGTATTTTGGTCTAACCACCTGGAGTGTTGTCAAGAATGTCGTTCTCAACTGTTCTCTTGGGGGAATCGATTCCTATTTACAATAGGAAGGACTATCCCTATTGGAAGGACAAAATGAAGAGGAACATCATGGCCATCAACTCTGCCGCTTGGGAAGTTGTCAAGAATGGTGTAAATGTCAAAGACAAAAGCGCTATCACTCCTGAAGAGGAAAAGAAGATGGCCCTCGATTCTGAAGTCTGGGTATTCATCACAAATCATCTGATTCCAGAAAAATATCATGAAGTCCAGAATATTTCTTCGGCCAAAGCTGTCTGGGACTATCTCGAGAAGATTGGTTTAGGTGTCTCTACTCAGAAAGTTGCTCGTATTAACACCCTTCGAAGAAAATTCTATCGAATCAAGAGGCACGAGGGAGAGAAAGTTAACTCCATATACAGCAGAGTCACTGCTCTGTCAAATGAACTGATTTCTCTCGGTGCCGAAGACATTACCAATCAGATCGTTGTCAGAACTCTGCTCCATTCCCTTGATGATTCCGTCAATCACATTGTGCTAATGATCAAGGAAAGGACTGATTTCAAGGATCTTGTTGCCGCTGATATTCTCAAGAGACTCAACACTTTCGATATGGAAGAAGAAGAAAAACGAGATGTCAACGAAACTCGAAGAAAATCTCATGCACTCAAGGCCAAAGCTTCACATCATTCCACTCCTTAAGCCAGTTCTGAATCTGGAGGTGCCACTGATGACCCCGAGAATATTGGAAAGGATCTGGCACTGATAATGAAAAGGTTCAACCGCTTCCAGAGAAGGAATTCCTCTTCACCGAATAAAAACTACTCTTCCAGACATTCGAGCAATTCATCATCCAGAAACTCTTCAGCGAAAGATAACTGCTGCTACAAGTGCAAGAAGCGAGGTCACTTCATTGATGATTGTCCTCTCTGGGAAATTGAACATAGATCAAAGAATTCTCACAACAACTCTTCGAGCAAGTCACACATATAGAGCAAAAACTATGAGTCGAAGAGATATGATTCAAAGTCCAGAAAAGACAAGAAAGATGGTTCTGATGATGACAAGAACAAGAAGTACCACAAGCATCGAGAGAGTTCTTCCTCGAAATCACATTCTTCTCGACGCAAGAATTCTCACCGTGCCAAAGCGTATTTGGGTAAAGAGATGAACTCTGAAGATGAAGCCTCCGGTTTAGAAGCTGAATCAAACTCAAGATCTAGTTCTGGTTCTGGTTCAGAATCTGATGGTGTTGCTGGTGTAGCATTTTCTTCGAACAAGACTTCAAGTTCATTCTTCACCAACCAAAGAATTAAAGATGAATCTCCAGCTTACTGCTTCATGGCCAAGGCTAAGGTATCCTCTTCTAAGAATTCCTACGATACTTCTGATGGATCTGCTTATGAAAGTAACTCTAGGATAAGCTATGCCAAACTTTCCAAAATTGCTTCTATCCAACAAGATGAACTAGATTCACTAAGTGAAACTATTCCAAAATCTGAGACTTTGTTGATCGATGAGATTGAGAAAGGTCAAACTTTGACGAATGAGCATGCTTCTCTGAAGCAAAAGTAAAATGAACTTTCCTCTCGGCATGATCTTCTCTCAGTGGACTACGAGAAGTTAACCTATGAATTCCTTCAAAGGAAAATGGCTCTCGAGAAACTGAGAGAGGCTCATGAAGAGTTGGAGAGTGTCAATCTCATGCTCATTTCTCAACAGAGCTCAGGAGCTAAAAATGAATCCGCTTCACCTTGCTTGACTTGTTTGGAACGAAGTAAAATGGAGTCTATTTCTGAGAAATCGAAAGGAAAGCAACCTATTGTTATTGATGATGCTAACCCCTCGAACAAGGAAACCATTACCGAGGAACTCCTCAGGTTGAGAAATTTATTTGAAACAGGCATGTTCAAAAGTGTGCAGGGACACCAGTACCTATGTGATATCCTAAGGAAGTCTCTACTTCATAGGAATCCTCGAAACGAAGGAGCTGGTTTCGTAAGGAAACTCAACCCTGATGGCACCTACTGGCAACCCGAGCAGTATCCTAAAACTATCTGGGTTCTGGCTAAGTAAAAGCCCATTGATATTGCTAACCTTTCAGGTTTCAGCTGCAAAATTGATAAGGCTATTGTTGATGAATCACTTGATTCTGACTATAAGCTTGTCAAAGATTAGGAAGGAAAGGTGTCGGCTGAATTCGTTGGTACTCCTCCGAAGAATGGTTTCTATAAGCGACAGATTTGGGTTCGCAAATCTCTCATAGAAAAACTGCCCCCTAACCATTCTATGCAGAGAAAATCCTCGGTACTACCGAATCACTACTATTCTCTCGAGGATAGAAATGAACCCTTGGTGCCTGCTTCAAATGTTCCCCAGAAGGAATACTATCGAGTCGATAGAAATGTTTATCGTCATCGTGACAATAATACCAAAACTGCATTTACCTATCAGGACTCTAACCCCTCATCGAGGAATTATGTTTATGGTGTGCTTGAGGGTACCCTCGCCAATATAACCCTGTTCACTATAATATCGCTGCTTCATCGAGCACTTCCATGCCTTCTAAGTCACCTGCTTGTTTGTGGGTGGTTAAGAAGAACTAATTCTTCTGCAGGGCTATGTCTCCGGTGGATCCGAATGGGTCATGTATAGTGGTTGTACAAATCATATGACCGGAGACAAAGATTTTTTCACCAAAGACAAACTTACTGAATCCTCTCAGAGATATATTACTTTCGGTGACAACAACAAAGGAAAAGTACTTGGTTTGGGTAAGGTTGCTATATCGAAGGATAAGCATATTGACAAGGTTATGCTTGTTCAATCACTTGGATATAATCTTATGTCTATCTCAAAACTTTTTGATATGGGTATGCTTGTATTATTTTCTGCTTCTCGTTGTGTTGTCTTTTCACAGGATGATTATTCCTTCGTGTTCGAAGGATATTGCAAAGGTGATCTTTATATTGTTGATTTCTCTTCGGGACCTGCAGTGTCCACATGCTTAATGGCTAAAGCCACTTCTGGTTGGTTATGGCACCGAAGAATTGGTCATGAAGGAATGAAAAGTCTTCAAACTCTTATCTCGAAGAAGAATATCGTTGGAAATTATAATGTGAAATTCGATAAAAATCGTCTATGAAGTGCCTATGAAGCGGGAAAGATTGCCAAGAAACATCACTCAGCAAAAACTATCATGACTACTACTCGTCCTCTTGAATTGCTTCATATGGATTTATTCGGTCCACAAAATTATGCTAGACTTGGAGTTAACAAGTATGGTCTGGTTATTGTTGATGATTTCTCTCGATATACTTGGGTTTTCTTTCTAGATGACAACATAAAAGTTGTTGAAATTTTCAAAACTTTTCCAAAGAGAGCTCAGACTGAATATGAATTATCTCTCAAGCATATCAGAAGTGATAATGGTACAGAATTAAAAAACACTCATATCGAAGAATTTCTTGATGAATATGGCTTTACTCATGAATTCTCGGCTACTTATACACCGGAACAGAATGGTGTGGTCGAGAGAAAGAATCGAACACTTATTGAAATGGCCCGAACAATGCTTGCTGAATACAAGACTCCTATCAGGTTCTGGGTTGAAGCAATTAATACTGCATGTCATATCATCAACAAGGTTTATCTGCACAAACTTTTGAAGAAAACTTCACATGAGCTTATCACTATAAAAATCCGAATGTTTCATATCTCAGGGTTTTTGGTGCTCCATGTTATATCAGAGATATATATCACAGCTCCAAGTTTGCCCCAAAGGCACACGAAGGTTTTCTCCTAGGTTATGGTTCGAATTCTAACACTTACAAAGTTTACAACTCTCATCTTGGCAAAGTTGTAGAAACTGTAAATGTTCGATTTGATGAAACTAACGGCTCTCAAAAGGAGCAATTACCTCTTAACCTGGATGAACCACCTTTGGATGAAGTTATCAGGTACATCGCTATTGGAGATATTCCACCTGTCAAAGGAAATGCACATCAAGCCAACAAGGATGATGATGGTCCAATGTTCCTAAACATAGGCCGGGGCGCTAGAGATCAACATCCTGAAGCTAATGATGTATAGGTCGAAGCAGAACGCATAAACTAGGAAAATGCTCAACCCGAAGGTCAAGCTGAACCCGAAGGTCAAGCTGAACCCGAAGGAACCGAAGGACAAGCTGATCCTGAAGGTCAAGCTGATCCCGAAGAACAACCGGATCCGCAAGCTGTTGAAGAAGCTTTACCTCATGATCGAAGAAGAGTGGACGTCGACTCAATACTAGAAGAGATTCGTTTACCAGGTCGTCCCACCACTCGCTCTCGTACTCGTTTAGCTAACTTCTGTGGAAATTTTTCGTTTGTATCCTTGCTAGAACCATCGAAATTCGATGAAGCTATGAAGGAATCAGACTGGATGACTGCAATGCTCGAAGAACTTAACCAGTTCGAGAGAAATAAAGTCTGGTCCCTTGTCGATAGACCTGATCCCAAGAAGCATAATATCATTGGTACGAAGTGGATTTTTGGCAACAAGAAAGATGAAGATGGCATTGTTATAAGGAATAAAACTCGACTGGTTGCACAAGGCTACACCCAAATCGAAGGTATAGATTTCGGTGAGACTTGAATCCATTCGTGTCATGCTTGATTTTGCCAATTACAATGGTATATTGCTATATCAAATGGATGTCAAAAGTGCATTTCTTAACGGTGAAATCAAAGAAGAAGTATATGTTATGCAGCCACCAGGTTTTGAAGACCAGAAGAATCCTGATAAGGTGTAAAGGTTGCACAAGGCCCTATATGGGTTAAAGCAAGCACCTCATGATTGGTATGAAACACTGAAGGATTTTCTTCTGAAGAAGGGATTCAAACCAGGAACAACTGACCCGACTCTATTTACTCGTGCATAAAAAAATAATCTTTTTGTGTGTCAAATTTATGTCGATGATATTATTTTTGGCTGTACTAACCCTGATATCAGCGAAGAATTTGCTCGTATGATGTCGAAGAAATATGAAATGTCTATGATGGGTGAATTGAAGTTCTTTCTCGGACTTCGAATCCGTCAAAAGAAGAATGGGACTTTCATCTCTCAAGAGAAGTATCTCAGAGATTTCCTGAAGAAGTTTGATCTTGTCAGTTGCAAAACTATCAAGACTCCAATGCCTATGAATGTTCATCTAGATGCAGATGAGAAGGGCAAACCTTTCGATCAGAAGAAATATCGCTCGATGATCGGTTCGCTTCTTTACCTTTGTGCATCTAGACCTGACATTATGCGATCAGTTTGTATATGTGCTCGTTTTCAGGAAAACCCGAAAGAATCACATCATATTGCTGTCAAGAGAATTCTTCGATATCTAGCTCATACACCAACTTTGGGACTATGGTATCCCAAAGGTGCCCAGTTTGATCTCGTTGGATATTCTGATTCTGACTGGGCTGGTGATCGAGTCGACAGGAAATCTACCTCAGGCACATGTCATTTTCTCGGTAGATCTCTTGTCTGTTGGGCTTCGAAGAAACAGAATTGTGTATCTATTTCTACGGATGAAGCCGAGTATATTGCTGTAGGTTCATGCTGCACTCAAATTCTGTGGCTCAAGCAAACGCTGAAAGATTATGGTATTCTCGTGAAGAAAATTCCATTGCTATGTGATAACGAGAGTGCTATCAAAATTTCCCATAATCCTGTGAAACACTCTCGAACGAATCATATTGATATTTGTCATCATTTTCTTCGAGATCACGTTCAGCGAGAAGATATTGTTATCAACCATGTTCGCACCGAAGATCAATTGGCTGATATCTTTACGAAGCCCCTGGATGAGGAAAGGTTTTGTGCACTAAGGTGTGAGTTGAACATATTGGACTCACGCAATGTGCAGTAAGATCATAACTATCGGTACTCTGTATTATTATTATTATTATTATTATTATTATTTTGTGTTTATTTTTTGTTAGTTTTCTATCGTGTTTCTTTTTTTTGTTTTTGTTCGTTTGTTGTTGTCCTATACACTTCTCACTCCGAGTTTTTCTTGTCACTGTTTTTCCCTCGGATTGATTAAGTATCGGACCCTGTTTTCCCTCTATTCTATCCGAACCCCATCTTTTCTTTTCTCTTGTGAACATGTATATTTGTACTCGATTAAGATTCCCTTCGAATGTCATTGATTCCGAAGAAAAATCTATCGAACTTTTATCTACTTTTATACTCGATGTTCGATGAGTTTGGTCTCGGACGTGGAGCAACCTTCTTTCGGTTTGTTGGGATTTTCCCGCGATTACCGCCACAAAATCCGTCCGTTGAATTCGGAGAGACGCGGAATCTGCGCCGTTGGATCGGATTTGACAGTTATATCAGACCCCTCCCCTATAAATACCGATCCACCCCATCGGCACAGACCACGCCATTTCCTCGACTTCATCTCTCCGTTCCCGAAGCACTCTCTCGCGCGCCGCCGTGCTGTTCGTCGCCGAAGATTCCCTCGCCGCTTAGCTGCCGGAAGGAAGTCGCCGGAGACCTTCCCGTCGACGAGGATCTTCATCCGCGCCGCCGTAGCCGTCGTAAATCACAGAGTTAGGGTATGCACGGCTCTAGAATCGATTCCAATCTCTTCTATTCATCGAGCCCTAGATTTTTTCTTCATTTGCTCTTATTTTATTAGGTCTGTTTGATCCGTTTGGATAGTTGAAACTTGGGAACTTTGTTTCTAGCGTTTTCAGTCGATTCCCCATCCGATCTAGGTAAGAAATCCCTCGGATTCTCTCACTTAGGCAAATCTCACAGAAGCGTATCGATAGATTTACACTTGTGCATTTCTTTCATTCAAGTTCTTCGTTAGATTTGCACCCGATGAAAATCTAGCCTAGCACTTTCATGAAAACTTGCTTCAAGTCAAATTCCTCGATGTGTTTACTGCATTCAAAATGTTTTTCCTCAAAAAAGGCTGGTACTTGTTCACAACTTTCCTATATTCCCTCGTACCTATCTATTTCGCAGGAAAATGTCAGAGAACGAAGGAAAATTCAAAGCACCCAAGCGTGTGGGAGGTCGTTCAAGAATCACCAACAACTCTGAAGGTTTGTCAGAGGATTTGATCATCGAGAAGAACTTGAGAACGCCTGAAGGCTCTGAAGATGATCGTACGAGAGAAAACAGATTGCAAGAGATTCGAAGGCTTCAAGCACTTCATTGGTATGAATACAAGTCACTTATTCCTCGCTGGGAGAGGTTGTTTGCTTTGAAAAATCCCTGGTCTGATGTCAAGTCATTAAGGCCCAAGTGGACGAAAGATAATCGACCACCTCCTCCAGAAGATGCTCACCCATCCTCTCTCAAAACGCCTGCTGATTTTAAAGAGTTGGTTGAGGCTCGAGCTTCCCAAGAAGAAAAGCGTAAGGAGGCCAAAGCCAGGAAGGCTGCTGCTGCTGAGGGCACCGAGGAAGTTGGACCTAGCGCCAAACCGAAGGCTGGCAAGAAATCTGCCAAACGAAAGAAAAAGGAAGTCGTTGTCTCTCCACCAGAGGCAACCTCTGAAGAAGAAGCCAACTCCGATGAAAGACTCTGGCACAGAGACTGACATCGAGGATATTGCTCTGAAGAAAAATTCCAGAAATAAAGGCATTAGGATCCAGGAGTCAGCTGCTAAGGCTCCTCGAGCAACAATTGACATGACCAATTTGGTCACTGATCCGCCTATTTCCTCGGCTCCAGCAGTGCAAACTCGCAGACAAAAACCTTCGGTCAGGTCGAAGGGAAAGCAAGCCCAAGTGGCTGAAGATGATGAGACCCTGATCCAGCGACAGGAAAGGCTGTCCAAGCAGCAAGCACTTGAAGCACAAGACTTGGAAAAGGCAAAGTTGTTCAATTTCCACAGTCAACCCGAGCATAAGAAGGCAAGAGTTGCTCAACAATTTGGCATCTTGCATCTGGATAGCGAGAAATATAGACGTCAGATTGAAGGAGGCACTGTCCCCAGTGCTCCGAAGGAAAAAGTTGTGGCCCCAAGTGCCACCGAGAAAGTAGTGACTCCCAAAGTCACGAAGGAAAAGGATGCAGCCGCTAGTGCTGCGAAGAAAAATGCTGAGGCCCCTAGTGCCTTGAAGGATAAAGCTGCAACCCCTAGTGCCGTAACAAAACCTGTTTCTACTGCCAATGCCACCAAGGAGGCCAAGAAGAAAGCCAAAGAGGCTAGGCAGAAGGATCAGGCTGCTCCAGTTCCTCGAGCTGCCCCTGCTCCTACACCTGCTGCTCCAGTTGTGTCCGGCCCTCGTGCCGATGAAGAAAGCTCCAACGAAGGAGATTCTACTGAAAATGCTACATGGGATGCATCACAGATTTCCAACATACTTTGGCGTATGGCCACCACACCGAGAAAATTCACTGCCGAGGATGATGTCCCACCAGAGATACAAGAGCGAATTGCTCTATACATGATTTGTTGGGAAGAATATATAACCCAGGATCGGAAGGACAAAGAACAAGAGAGATTTTACACCCAGCAGCTTCGAGAAGAAACTGAGGACCTTGTGTCCCGGCAGTTTTTATTGCAACCCTTGAAGAATCCAGAAGGGCATAGAAGGAAGACATAGCTGATGTCAATGAAAAGGTTCGACAAATTGTATCTGCTATGTGCAAGGAGCACAATGAAGCCCTATCCAAGAGACAATCTCGAAAGAGGAAGTCTGGTGCCCCTACCTCTGCGCGTGGGACACCAGAGATCGAGAAAAATGCCAAGAAGCAAAAATGTGCTGAGGTCGCTACTGCAACAACACAACAGGAAACTGCACCACTCCCCACCAAGAAACCAACTCCTCCCCGTAAGAAAACTCCACCACCTCGCGAAGCCACTCCTCCACCTCGACAACAAACTCCACCACCTCGTCAATCCTCTCCACCAAAAGCTTCGCCGTGACCACCCAACCCACCATCACCACCTCATATCATTCCATCGACCACCCCAGCCATCGCGCCCCAAGCTCAAGTTGTGACCGAGCAACCTTCTCAGGTCGAGCAAGAACACCATGCCCCAGTTCCATCAGCTCAGAAGGATTATTCCTCTGCCCAGACTCTGAATGAAGGAGAAGAGGCAGACGTTGATATCACAACTGTTTCTTCTCGTCAAGATGCTGCCGAAGGAAATAGCTTTGGAGATGCTAGCTCAAGTGAAAGTTCTTCCTCCGCCTCATCAAACTCTTCAGACGAAGAAATGTTGGATATTTTTGCCCAACAGAATGAAGATATGGAGGCTATGGATACTGAGGAAGCCGCCCAAAATTCCAATGCCGACGAAGGAGATGTCGTTGAAGAACAGGACGAGGAAAATGCTCCTGCAGTCATCCCAGCTCAGGATATTGTCAACGTTCCATCTTCAATTCCTCGCCCTGCTGAGCCAATTTTTCTAATGCCAGATAATGCTGCTGAAGTCTTTCCAGTCGATGAGCTGCTTCATTCTGCTCATCCGAGAGAAATGCTTCCATTTTTCCGCCCTGATGTTCCTCGAGGAAGCCCTATATTTAAGAGGCAGGAACATAAGCCATTTTTCTTCGGGACCAATCCCTACGAGAAGCCCAGAAATGCATATTCTCTTCGGTTTTGGACCCAAGAGCAAGCCATCTATTACACTCGTGTGTTGTACAACAAGGCGAGAGTTTTCCAACATTAGTACCTTGATATGCCTTGAGTGTACGCCACTTCATGTTTCGAGAATGTTGCCGAAACAATTGATGGTCTACATGCTCATAGAATGTTTTCTCTCGATTGTGGCTACAATCCCGAGCTCATCAAGTAGTTTTATGCCACGCTGTATGTCACTGGTGATCCTGAGAATTCGAAGACATGGAAATTTGATTACATGATTCAAGGCCAAGTGTTCCATAGGACTGTCGATCAATTTCTGGCCATCATCAATTTGCCTCGTTTCGAAGGATTACCACACAAGATTCATGATTTGCCTGCTCCAACTCCTGCTGAATTTTCTTCGTTGATGAATCTAGATGTCATAGGAGATCACTACCCTGCTGAGCCAAAGCCAAGGCATCTAGTTTTTCAAGCAAAGGCATGGTTCTATATTCTTTCGAAGACCTTGATGCTAATGCTCGATGTGCACGATGACTTTCCAATTCCTCACGATGTGCAACTTGCTCTATTGAAGTTAGTCCACGGTCATCCCTTCGATTTTGAAGACTACTTCATTCGCATGTTGGTGTCTTGTGCTGATGATCACAATTCCCACAAGCCATACGCACCCTGGATAATGGCGATCTGCAATTACTCTCGGGACGTGCCATTCCCCGTATCAATATTTCCTAAGATTTTTACTCCACCTGTAAGGGAAGTATTGCAGATTTTTACTCGACCCAACGATCAATTTGCAGAGCACACTGGCATCCGCGCCCAAATGACTGAGCGCAATATTCGCTCGAAATTTATCAAGCCAGTGCACCACATGGAGGTTTCTCTTCGGTCCCAGCAAATGCTTCAACATCATATTGACCAAGATTTCCTTCAGAAGCAGAAGATGATGGATGAGATCAACCATTTGCGCAACATTACTATGAACAACAATCAGATGCTGCATGAATGTCTTCGCCGCAATTGGAAAGGAATGCGGAAGTTCAATTCCCTCTGTCAACTTCAACGCTGCGGCTTCAAAGAATATCCTCCTCATCTGAACAGGAACTGGACTAATAATGATCGTGTCGATCGACCAGATTTCAATATTCCTTTGTTTCTGAAGAACAGGGACGTGCTCAATGTTGATGATTACTATCACATCACGGTGAACACCATTTCCTCCGACTCCGAGAAAGATGAAGCGCCTCCACGCCTAGCGATAGTTTACTCTCCACTTCCTCGAAGCCCCAGGACCCTGCCGGAATCGCAATTAGAATCTTCTGGAGATCAACATTCCTTCAGAACAAAGATTACTCCACCAGGCGGTCGCCCCATTCGTCCTGCTCCAACGCTCGCCGAATCTTCTCGACGTCGCCAGCGCCGCCCAAGCGAGTAAGGGTTTCTTTCGACCCTATTCTCTTGACTTTTTGTATGATGTGACAAAAAGGGGGAGATGTAGTGGCATCGAAGAAATTAGTTTGCCATCAGGGTTAAGGGCTTTGCTTTTTATTCGTTGAACTTTTGAACTTTGAAGTTTCCGAGTAGTTTCAACAAACTTTCGATTCATATTCGATCTGGTTGTAACTAACTCTAAGTAGGTCTGTGAACTGCTATTTTTCATCGTAAGATATCTATCTGCTGCTTGCGATACTTAACCTTTTGCAGGAAGTTATCTTTCATATAAGTTCACAGGTGAATCGAGGAGATTGCATATTTCTTATTGGGTATTATCTCGAATGCAATTTCCCTCGCTAAGATTATGATGTTTTTCCCTTGACACTCTACTTGTCAAATATGCACTTCACATGAAATTCTTATCTTCCGTGCATACATCAAGGGGGAGTATTTCATCGATCTTAGCAATGGTTTATCATAAAAAACTCAAAACTTTTTCAATTATTTATCGATGCCTGTTTTTTCAACAATCGTCCAAGAAGGGGGAGATTGTAAGAGCAAGTTTTTCCCCCGAAGGTTTTGGAGATTGTTGGACAAAGTAGAAGTGGAACTAATATGGTTTTCGAGTATAAACAGATACTTAGGTTCCGAAAGAATGGAGATTGCATGTAGAAGGTCGAAGGACAACTCACTGCAGCGAAGGTGCAGTCAACTACCGAAACCTTTGAAATAAGACGACCCCTAAAAATGTCGTTGAAGAAGAGGTCTCTCTCGAGTAAAAGCGCAACAAGGATAAAGCTGAAGCTGGTTGAAGAATTAGTCTTTTTACTAGTTTCTCTCTATTTTCTTGAGTCGTAGGAAAAACCGTACTATCAAGAGGGGTTTGCTAGTTGAGATCTTAGTCGAAGTGAATGTGCTCTGCTCAACCTAAACCCACGAAAGCCTACCGAGATAAATCTTATTGAGTCGAGTGAATAGCTCGAAGGCAAATTCATCGCACTTCATGCGTTCGAGAGAGAACTCGTTCGGTAAGTCTTCTTACTTGTTCCTCAAGTAAAGTTGCGCAGTGATTGGAATCCGACCGTTGCGCGTCAAGCGGTCGCATCGGGTCACTGCAGTCATTTTACCCATCGGGATCGCCAACTATAAATACCACGCACCTACCCGCCATTTCGGGTTGGCTTCTCCACTGAAGATTCTAAGACAGAAGTACTGTGAGCATCCCAAGAGAGATTCATCAAGAGAAAACCAAAACCCAAAGTCTGAACTGAGTTAAGAAATTCACAGAGACTTAGGTCGAGATTAGCCAATCTTTTTATCTTGGAGAACTGCAAGTCTCCTAGACGGTTAGGCGTCGCCTATCAAGCATTCGAAGAGAAATTGTCGCTGCTGAAGGAAGTTTGTAAAGGTCTCGGAGATGTCCTGAATCATCTACCACGAGTGAAAACTAGACAAGCTCGAGGAGTTTGTTGCAGTGGATACTAGGACGGAGAGAGTATTGCTCCAGGTGTTCAATCACCAGTCCCTCCAACCATACGTAGCACTTTGCAGAGTGTGAACTATTTTCCCAAACATCGTCGTGTCAGGCTCGTTTTCCTTCTCGCATTTACATCAAGTATTTACTCGTTGCCTGTTTGTCTTCGATGTTTTCCTTCGCTCCCAATCCTTTCGAGCCATGCATGTCTTTCGATACTGTATTTCCTTCGAGATGCCTTTAGTCCTTCGCAGTTTGCACGAATTCCTTCTAAGTTCCTTAGAATTTTTAGAAGTGATCATTCACCCCCTCCCCCTCTGATCATTCTTGAGCTTTCACTACTGATCACCGACCCATGGAACAAAGGAAACTACTCACGACACACCCGGGAAGTGTCCATGGTGGAGGGGAAGCTCCCGGAGGTCGATCCTCCCTCCGGTAGGGTGCCGGGAAGGGTCCTGACGGTGCTCCAGATTTTGGAAGCACGGCGGCGGTGGAACAGAGTCGAGATTGCTAAATAGGGTTCTGTCTTCGGAAGTTTCCCGTGGCGGAGAATAAATAAGCGAAGGGGGGCAGCCAGGGGGGCCACCAGGGGTCTAGGCGCCCCCCTGGCGCGGCCAGACCCCTGGCCACGCCGGGTGGCCTCCTGGGCACCTGGTGGTGGCCCCCTGGCCCTCCTTCGGGGCTCTGGAAGCTTCCTTCATGCTGATTTTTTATCTGTTTTTCCCGGATTTTGGAGCACTTTTCATATGGGGGAAAACTGAAATAGAAAAACAGCAGAAAATAGAAACTGGCACTGGGGTGCACTGAGTTAATAGGTTAGTCCAAATATGATCGAAAGTGTATGAAAGTGTATCTAGATCATAGCAATATCACACAACACATGCATGGATTAAGCAGAAATTATCGATACGTTTGGGACGAATCACATGCGCCGCCGACCTTGCTTGCCGGCGAGCACCACCACCACGCCGGCCAGCCCCAGTGAGCTCTCTCCTCTCCCTGTGTGCTTCCCTTCTCTCACCACCTCCCTTTCCTCTCTTCAACAGTGTTTGCGCCGCCACACGACGAACCGGAGCTCGCCACCGCCGTCTTTCGCCGCCGCCGCCGCCTAGACCGAGCTCGCCGCCGCCTCTCACTGGATCCGGCGCCTCCGGCCCCTTCCCGTGCCTCCTCCGGTCCTCCCGTGCCGAGGCTCCCTCGCCGGAGCGCCGCCACCGCCGGCCCCGTCCCGATCTGGATCGGGCGGCACCACCGGCTGGGCCAGCTGCCACCGCACCGTGGGCCGGCCAGCCGACGGCAGCTCTGTCCACGCCGCCGCTCAACGCCTCCTTTCGTCGCAGGCGAGACCTTGCCTATCAAGCGCCCGGTTCCATGAGTTGGGCCTCGGCCCACAGTGAGCCCCACCCCCATGTATATGTTTAAGTCCTTTTCTGTGTTATTTCTGTACTGTTTTGCGTCAAAGTTTGCGCTAGATCCGTAGCCCGTATAAGGTTGACCCCAAAATGAAAATAGCTTGTCTTGATATGCTCTAAAATTTTTGTGTAGGAAGTTTATTGATTTGAGGTCACCTGGGTGACGCAATTTCTTGTTGAATACTGCTACTTGCTGTTTGCTGCTGCAGACTGTTATTTTTAGCGATGCTTGCTTGATGATTGTCGCGCATCCGTGCATCGTATGCATATAGTTCTTTGATATGAATTGTTCAAGCATCATGTCTACTTTGACATCATGCATTCACTTATCATGTTATCTTGATGTAGGTTGCACTTATATTGCTTCAAAGTGGTGCACTTATTAATCTGTCCTGCTGTTTGCATATTTATGCATTCTTGCTAGCCTTATAGTTTATGATCCATGCCTCATATGACTTGACTCCAATGGAGTTAATTGCTCTTTGTAAGGCCTACTTTCAAGCCATGTATTGGTATTCCATGATGTATTTCATGTTCATATAGTTCTTGAGCTCCCAAACTGCATACTTGTCGTTTGCTGTCAACTACTCTGAAATCTGCTAAGTCTGGAATATGTTTTACCTGTTTTTTATGCTTGCTACATATTTATCCATGGGTTTTTTTGTTAAGGCACACGGTACGCTATGCTAGCGGTAAATCAAAATTTTATATCGCGCACAACCAAGATCACTGCTACTGAAGATGAACTACGTGATTAGGGTTTACCACTAGACGCGCAGTCACGGCAGCGGAAGGAGAGTTGGCGATGCGCGTCGGCGGCTGATCCTCGAATCCCTCGAACCGATCCCTCGTACCGATCCCACGAAAGGAGTCCCGCGATCTGATCCCGCGAACAGTTCGTCCAAGCGCCGCAGGTGCAGCGCCTCCAAGGGATGCGCACGTACGAGGAGCGCCGGGCGGCGGGCTGCTAGGTCCGGCGGCTCGGCCTGGAGGTGGAGTGGCGGCTAGGGTTGTGGTCTGTCATTTTCCCTTCGGGGTTGGCCCTAGACTTTATATAGGCGCCCGTGGAATGGCCTCAACCCTTGAGGCAATCCGGACCCTCCATCCATAATCCATCCGGATCACATCAGAATGGGCTCCTTTCCCCTTAAGCGCGCGACCCTATAGGTTCACGTACACATGGACACGTCCCGAATCACATCCGGTTCGATAGTCGGTACTGGTTCCTAGCAGAACGTGCCGACTCCCATATATGCGTAAAGTCATAAGACGAACCATTACAAAGTGTCATATGCAACATTCCTTTTTCCTCACGATATATGTTGTCAAGCTCAAGGCGAGTACTTATCACCCTTGTGATAGCTTGACCTCTCTTCTCAAAACCGTGATACAGATTCCTGAACCGGGTTAACACTTAACCCACGTCGCATGGCCATGCTTTCTGAATCTTATCAATCGAGAGGGCCCAGAGAATATCTCTCCAAAGTGGAGGGGCAAATCCCATCTTGATCAACCATATCTCGCGGCATGTATCATGACTCACCCGTAAGCTACCTTTATAACTACCCAGTTAAGGTGTAGCGTTTGATAGTCCCTAAGTGAGTCATTCCTCATCCCAAGAACATGCG
Organism: Bromus sterilis; assembly: GCA_950022295.1. Taxonomy (NCBI): domain Eukaryota; kingdom Viridiplantae; phylum Streptophyta; class Magnoliopsida; order Poales; family Poaceae; genus Bromus; species Bromus sterilis. The sequence continues at coordinate 145,946,548 of OX465596.1, read as the reverse complement.
AGGACCTCAGGTCTAGGACATGGCATATACATTGTATTGAGACTAACATATGACAATATCTCGCTGCGTCTCAAAGTGGGTCTCTGTCCAACTCAGTGATCCCATCACTAAGTTCATACTATCGGTAGCATCTCCATGCTCATGACTTGTGAAACATAGTCATCAATCGAATCATATACTAGTCAAGGATATGTGTCTGCAGAACCTTATCGACTAGGGACCATTAGAACAATCATCATAGAATATATAGTCTCACAAACAAGTCACATACTTATTGATAAATATCAGTGATGATGTTCAAGGACAATACAAATAACTCATGAATACATAAGGAGATAACATCATAACATGATTTCCTCTAGGGCATATCTCCAACACTTTTGACCACAAGTTCTATGTATGAAATGTTGAGAATCACCTAGACTACATGTCCATGTATTTTATTGTCATCTTGATGTAGTATTTACATCACTTTTTCTACTGTTCATAGAGCATGATTATAACAGTTTTCCATGATTCATGTTTTCCACTAAGTCCGTAATCTGTTGTAGCCCTCTTGCATCCTTGTTATATGTTTATCCATGGTTGTTTTGAGCATAAGTATAATCTATGGACTCATGATCATCATGTAGGCTTGCTATTGATATATTTCTTGTTCAATTTGGGGATTGTTTGATACTAGTCTACATTCTGTCAAGTAAGATGTTATTAACCTTTTGCCATATTTTCTTGATTTTACTAAGTCCTAAACGAGTAGCATAAATTAGCTTTTTGCATGGGTTATAATTATTTATTCTTGATGCTCATGTACATGAAACCTTTATGCCATGTCTTGATTGTCATTTCTACTGTTAATGCATATCATTTTTGTTCATGTTTCCATCCTGTAGCATGTTGTGTCATTGCTCTCAAGTGTGTTACCTGTTGTTGGCAAATTGTGTTCATAACTTGTGTTGCTTGTATATTTTTAACCGTAACTCCGTTTGGGGGTGTTCTTTACGTGTAACTTGACTAGAATTTCATGTAGATTATGATTGTGCTATTGTTTGCTATTGATAACCAATATAAAATATGGTTTAGGGCAGAACAATACCAAACCCTTAAATTAGCGTGCGGTACTTAGTGATATGCCATGTTTAGGATTTTACCTCACTTAAATTGACTAACATAGATAGTTTACTTTATGCGTCACCTCTTGCCATGATTGTGTGATATGCCATGCTTGTGTGAGATGCCATGTTAACAACCTTTGCTCATGTTGTGTAACTAAACAACTTGAACCATTCTAAATGTGCGACATCATCGTGTGTGGACGATACTTCATTTAACCTGTTAGTAATCGCTCTTGATGGTAGATCCGTATCGTAGTGCGTTTTCTCGCATTTCCTTCTTGATCTTGTTGCTTGTTGGTGATTGCTTCGTAGTAATATATGTTTGCTCATCGATTGCCTTTCCAGTGTTTCCTTCTTGTCTGCTCCCGCGATTAATCCCGGAGACAATGCGAGCTTGTGATTGACTACACTTTCGAAACCGACTTATCAACAGTCAAGGACTATACATTAATTATGATCCATTCTATTATAACCAACGGTTTGCATGCTAGTCTAGGTTAGGTTCGATGTTTGATCCTACCAGATGTTTACAACCTCTCTTAAACCGATACAACCATGTCCCCTCCCAGCAAACCATGTACTACTATGTTCCTATTGCTCGTCGCTCAGCCACTGCTTAGTATGCATGCTTAGGATGCTATGAATGTTACCCTTTTACTCCCTGGATTGGGCTATCACATTATTATATTGTTTTGGATTATATGATTATTATAATGTTGACTATATTCGACGAAGGATGGAAGGTCTAGGCTATCCCGCCTCTATGCTTTGTTCCATTCGAGTCACCTAGGATCCGAGTTTCGTGTATTGGTTCTAAGACTGAGCATGCCTAACCGCGTGTGTGATTTTATGGGGTCTCATTTTCTTACCTACCTAGCTTCAAACATTCCTAGTGGTGTCCCAAGCTGATTTACCATTTGCAAACCATGCATGTGTCTGTCGGGTCGATCCTAGCAGATATTCTTTAAAATAACATGGGCCAACGGAGACATGGTTTCTCTGTTGGTCCACACTAGTGAGCTAGGGGGATGCCCACATGTGAGGGGATCAGTTACCTCGACCTTGGCCAGACGGAAGAGTCCGATACGAGAGCGTGGCGGGCTTTTGGATTGGGTGTCGACTCCCCGGGGGGCACCCAGATTTTGTCATTGTTAGTTAGAGGGATTATGATGTACGGATCTCTCGGAACAACTCTTCAATGAGTGTCTTTAACGGTCCCGACTAAGAGAGCTTGGTATGCGTGCGAAGCCTTGTAATGGGCAGTTGGTACACCCCTACAGGGTTAAATCTTTTCGAGAAGCTGTGTCCACGGTTATGGACGACTTGGAACCTACGTCTTGTTCATAGATAAAATCAACTGAATCATAATTAAAACTTGATCAACGTGTGTGTGTCTTGACTTCTTCTTCTTCATCGGGTGATGAAGGGGAGGGGAAGGATAGGATAGTTGTTATGTTTGCGTAAGTAGCTGATAGCAGACTTGTTGGTGGCGATTCCTCATCGAATGCTTGGCTTCTTATTTTACTCTCTAGATAGTTAACCACTTCATAAATGCTAGTGCGGCCGCAACCTCACCACCTACCTCATCCTTACCGTGAACTACTAGTTATCCTAGAATGAAGAGTGATGAAGTCCTTGCTGGGTCAGTTGACCACTACAGTTGGATGTTGAGTACTTCTGTACTCATGATACTACCCCAAACTATTTTTAGGCTTCTTGATCGACAACATGTATGGTGATCAACGTTTCACGTGGGGACTCAACGACGACTAGTTAGGAGGATCCCGGAGGAGAGCCTGGACCCGTGTGTTTATGGGAACGGTGTATTTTTCTCTTTGCCACTAGGCATTTGATTGTAATATGTACTTAGAAATATATCTTTCGATGATGTATTGTATTAAGGCCGTTGTATGCCGATTGTATGACATGATGTAAGACATATGGTGGAGAAATCCCCAACCAAGTGCAGACTCCAAACAAGGGGAGTCCACTCGAGGAAGGATAAAGGAGGAAAAGGAGAGATTAGAGAAACTTGTCTCAAATCAAAAGTTATGAAGAAAAGAGCACCCCTACCCCTCCTTATTTAGGCCAAGGAGGGGTGCACACTTCCCTCAACTTCCCATGTGGTACTAAACCAAAGGGAAGGGGGGAGTGCGCCCTAAGGGGGGTGGGCCCCTCCCTTGGCGACATGAGCTAAGGGGGGAGGCTCCCTCCTCCCCTAATGGGCCTCTTTAGGCCCATATGCCTTTTTCTTCAATTTTAATTATATTTAATTATATTTTAATATTTAATTCTGTTAACTAAATAATAAACATATTTAAACATTATTAAATAATATTTTGAACCATTCAAAATACCCAGAACTATTTCTGGCCTCCACCGGAACAATTCCGGTGTTCTCTCTTATTTTTCCGGTGATCCAGAATCAATCCTTATTGCGTCGAATACCCTTAAGCGTGACACCCTACGGTCCAGGAAATAGCAGACTTGATCAGACACTCTCAGACCAATGACTAATCAATTGGACCTCGTTACAATCCTTGATAGCCCCTACGCTTCCATCGAATGAACTTCATCGCTGTTGGATCAGTTAACGTTGAGTCATGTTCCCTTTGTCCTACGGTAGTTTTCTTGTCTAAGGTTTGATTGTCGGTATACAATATAACTAGTTCAACCTCATTACCGACAAACTTGTTTACTCGTTCCCGTGATATTACAACCCCGTGACCTAGTCACATGATTGCAATCTTTATGATGTAATATCACCGAGTGGGCCCAGAGTATTTATCCATCACTCGGATGGACAAATCCCGCTTTGTTCTATTTGCATACTCATTAACGTATCTATTTCGGAATACCCAAAGTACACATTTATGGCCAGCATATTTCAGTCGGGCGGTGGATGCAAATCAAAGCATCCTAATAGTTAGTAATTACGCGTGATCATTACGGTCAAAGGATCTGGTCACTACGTTACAGTTATCGCAATGTTGAACTTATGTGACTTGATCACATTGCAACACTTCTGGTGGGTGTGTGTCCATCATATCATTCTCCCAATGATACGACCCCATTGTCAATAGGCGATTATTTTCTCATGATTAGGAAACCTTGATCATCCGATTTTCCAATGGACTAGTATACTAGAGTTAACTAGGGACCTGGTAGTTTGTCTACCACACGTGTATTAAGGTTTCCGCTTAATACATTTATAACATAGTATAAAACGTATTATGAACTAATGGAATATGCCAATAAACATATTTTATTTGCCTCTAGGGAACATTCCCAACATAGACGTCCCCTCTCCCAGCCTTTATATACTAGGCTGGGTTGCAAGGAGTCCATCTAGGTTTACAGAGGCAGTTTCCTAATCTAGCTTTTAGTCTTGGACGCCAAGTCTTGGTTTCCATATCACCGAGGACTCCTACGTTGGTGCTTCGAGTAGGCCAGTCGTGGGCCAGTTGTGGATTCTAGCGGGCCTTCTGTCTTGACACGCACCAGGTACCCTCAACCGTAGGAGTTGTGGGGACACCCCTCGTCAGTAGCCCCCGAGTGTCTGGGAGACCCAAAGGGTCGCGCAGGGACTAAAACCTGTAATCAGCCATAGTAGTGTGTGTCGCGTTGTTGCGAGCAGTATCCTGTTTGTTCATGAGAGATAGCTTTTCGAGGGATGATAAGATGAAAGGGCCCAAGGCACTCGACTGGTCGAGCCTTGGTAAATTGCGCTAGCGGCAAATATCTTAATATCCCAATCAAGCTCGTGTCCCTGGACACGAACTTGTATACGACTGGTTTCAATCAAGGTCCAGGCTGCTGGAGGGCTTACATGATCAATGCCGCCAGTTTCAGAAAATACGACCCTAATGCGTCCGTTAGTGGCTAACTTTTCATCATGCATCACGCATGGAACTGTCGGGAGTGAACTCGCGTTGTGGCAAGTCCCGACCTGGCCGTCTGTGCAGCGAGGTCTTACCTACGTGCAAGCTATCGCGACATCTGGGGTGCCGTGTATCGCATCCCAGGCATTGTTTGTAGGGGCGTGTGCCAAAATAGAATGCACTCACTCGGAAAACGATCAAGGGACTAATAGCGGTCGCTCGCGGAGCGTTCGAGTGCTCAAGTGAGGAATAATTAAACAATCCTTACACCCGCAAGTACAAGAACCATTGTTTTACCCCTTGTGGCAACAACACATCCCCTAGACTCATATTTCTGTCACTCAAGCTAGTCATTGGGGGGCATGAACCCACAATCATGGATAATGCTCCCTCTTGGAGTTACAATCTATCACTTGGCCAAAGTAATAAAAAGAAACGGAGAACATGCAATAATTACTCAAGAACATAAATATAAAAGGAGAAGAAACAAATATATTACTCATCACAATCTCCACATAATCTCATAATCCATCAGATCCCAACAAACTCAACATAGAAACAACAGGAAAATTACATATGTGCCTTGATCATGTAGGGCAGCTCACAAGGTCTAAATATCGAAGAACAAAGATGGAGAGAAGAAATCACATAGCTACTGATCATGGACCCATGGTCCAAGGTAGACTACTCACGGCTCATCCGGGAAGCGTCCATGGTGGTGGAGAAGCTTCTGGAGGTCAATCCTCCCTCCGACAGGGTGCCTGGACTGGGTCTCCTGGTAGCCCCGATCTTGGAAGTGCGGCAGCGGAGGAACAGAGGGGAGATCACGAAAAAGGGTCATGTCCTCAAGGATTTCGGGACGAGGGGTAAATATAGGTGAAGGGGGCCATCCAGGGGTGGACCAGAGAGTCCAGGCGGCCTCCCGACGCGGCCTAGGGTAGGCCCTTGCCCCCTGCGTGCCTGGACGCCTGGTGGGCCCCCTGGCCCCCCTTCGGGCATTTGTAAGCTTCCGTGTCGCTGATTTGTTATATTTTTTTCACGGAATTTTTTCGGTACTTTAAGTAATGGGAATACCTGAAATACAAAAACAGCAGAAAACAGAAACTGGCACTATGGTGCACTGTGTTAATAGGTTAGTCCAAATATGATCAAAATTGTATGAAAGTGCATCAAAATCATAGCAATATCACCCAAAACAAGGATGAAGCAAGAAAAAAATTATAGATACGTTTGGGACGTACCAAGTAGCCACTCGCACACTCGTAGTTTAGTCCATGTTGTCTTGTGCCCTGTTTGAGCGGTGACAGGGCGCTCCCGATGGGAGTAAAATTTTGATGTAAGCAAAATTGTGAGAGAAAATAAAAAATCGTAGAAATAGGGCATCTTTCCAGTGTCAGAGCGTCTGTGTTTGGCATCGAACCGTCCCATCTGTGCAACCGTTATGTGAGAAGTCATAATGTTGTTTGCTGATGACGTAGCTGATAATGGTGGCAGGCTGTGAACCGTCACATCCGTTTGGCAGTCATGATGAAGCCTTGGATAACGTGTTTGTGACCTCTGTGCTTCTGCCGCCTGTTGGGTTTCCAAGACCGCGCAGAAACACACGGAATTTATTGCCATTTTATATGATGCTTGATGCGAAGGGACGCCTTGTCTTGGAATCTTTAGCGTTGCACGCTTTGGTCTATAATTTCACCAGCGTTGTTTCGTGTTTCGTTAGACCTCTTTTTCTCTTGGGATGGAGTATAAATATGGGGTGTTGTGATGCGGTGTGTTTGGCATCCATCATTTTTCATTTTCTTTCCTGCTTCTTCTCCATGGTCCCAAACACCATGCTCGTGGTGCTGCTTCTCGTGGTGCTGCTAGCCGAGGCCGCCGCGGTCGTGGCGCCCGTGCCCAGCGTTCTTTACGCTGCCGGCGAGGGAGTGGTGGCTCTGCGGTGGCTGCTGCTACTGCTGTTGTGGACGAGGGTGTTTGTGGCTATGATTTCCTTCTGCAAGTTCTTATCCGCATTGCTAGTCGAATTACTTTTCCATTTTCTTTTGCTCCTGTTGTTTCCAAACATGGGATGACGGGTCTTTGGCTTCGGCTTCAAGGCTGATCCCAATCTCCTTCCTGGGTAGAACTACAGGTGAGAGGTCTTTCTTGGTCTTCTTGGGGGCCGGACGGAAGGCGTTTGCTTGCCTTCTGAATCTGCGCGAGGGTTATAGTCTCTGCAGTCGCTTTGATGGCGAAGAAACTCTCACTGTCAGGGCCAATTATGCTAGTGGGAACCGTCTGGATCCGTGCTAGGAGAGATCGAGTGGCGACAATTCTGGGGGCACAGAAGGTGCCTCCATTTCTTCTTCTGTTGGTGGCTCTCCTACCACATCCCACTTTGGCGAATCTTCGACCGGAGGTGGTGCCTCTCGTTCTGGCGACTCGTTGAATGGAGGTGGTGCTATCTACTCCAGTTTTGAGCAGGACGCCGATGTCAAGCCACCGACCAAACGAGTGCGCCGGTAGGACAAGGCCAACAAGCTGAAGCATAAGTCGAGATTCACCAAATAGGCTTAGGGTAGATTCTTCTTTTGTCTGTGATGATGCTCGTCAAGATGTGGACGAGTGCCAATTATCTCAGCATGGGCACACATGTAGAAGTCATAATTCCTTGTGATGCTTGGACTTGTACTCCTTTTGATTGTAGAGAAATCACTTTGTAATGCTTGGCCTTGTACTTCCTTTGATTGTAGAGAAATCACTTTGTAATGCTTGGTCGTGTACTTCCTTTGATTGTAGAGAAATCACTTTGTAATCCTTGATGTGATCCTCTGTTGCTTATTCATTGAGAGTACTTCATATTTTTCTTCCTATGTACGCCTAGGTCCGTGATAATATCGGGTGCACGATAGAGTTCCCGATGGGAGTACCCCCGAGGCTTTGGACGATGGCTTGCGATTGGGCGAAGGCTATACATCTATTCTCTTTTAATATTACCTTGGTGGCAATGCCTTTCTTCGGGTACTCTGGTGCTTTTTCCTCCGAGCGTTCCTTGTTTTCCTTCATCCTGTGTTCTTTTCCTTTAATCTTTGAGGGTTGGAAAATTCACTAGATAAGAAAATATCTCTTGGGGAACGGGGGTATGGTTTCGCTCGAGTGCTTGGTGTAAATTTGTTGCGTGAGTGTCTCGGGAGAGAAAGGGAGAGTTATGCTCGATCCCCCGAGTGCCAGTCTATAAATGTCGCGTAAGCGAAAAAATGCCTCGGGGGAGAGGGTTAGTCCGCGCTCGAGCCCCCGAGTGATATTCTATAAATGTCTCGTAAGCGATAGAACGCCTCGGGGAGAGGGTGAGTCCGTGCTCAAGCACCCGAGTGACAATGTATAATCGCCGCGTAAGCGAAAGAATGCCTCGAGGGAGAGGGTGTGTCCGCACTCGAGCCCCCGAGTGCCAATGTATAATCGTTGCATAAGCTAAAGAACGCCTCTGAGGAGAGGGTGAGTCCACGCTCGAGCCCCCGAGTGCCAATGTATAGTCGTCGCGTAAGAGAAAGAACGCCTCATGGGAGAGGGTGAGTCCGCGCTTGAGGCCCCGAGTGCCATGCCTGCAATTGGGGCAACAGATGTTTTATTGCGTTTAGTCCTTACCATAAGTTGCCTATGGGCAGTACTGTCGATATTGATGTGCTGGGACGAAAGTACCCGTGGGTAATCTAAGGGTAGAAGAGGTGTAAGTTTGCCACATTCCACGAGTTTCCCACGTCTTTGCCGATCTTCAGGTTCTTCAATCTGTACGATCCTCCTCCGATTATTTCTGAGATTATGTAGGGTCCTTCCCACTGTGGGGCGAGCTTGTGAACTTTTTACTGTGTTAGCCGCAGGACGAGGTCTCCTTCACTGAAAAATCTTGTGCGGAGTCAACTTCTCTAATAGGTGCGTATTTTATCCTGATACCCTTATGGTTGTGCTAGGGTTGTGTCTCTTGCTTCATCTGCCACATACTTGTTGTATTTGAGTGTGTCTTCTGCTTCTTCCTCCTTGTGCCCAGAGCATTGAGGGGCGCCGAACTTGAGGTCGCGTGGGAGTACTGCCTCTTCTCCATAGACCATGAAGAAAGGCGTATATTGGGTTGAAGTATTAGGTGTGGTGCGCAGGCTCCAAAGGACGGTGGGAAGTTCTTCTCCCCAATTACCCGCGGCTTGCCCGAGTGGCGCGAGGAGCCGCTTTTTTATGTCACCGCATACTAGTTCGTTTGCATTCTCGACTTGTTCGTTGGACTACGGGTGCGCGACTGATGCATTGTTGATCTTGATGCCCAGTTCCTAGCAGAAGTTTTGGAACTCTGCTGATGTGAAGTTTGTACCGTTGTCGGTGATGATGTTGTGCGGCACACAGAACCGGAAAATGATTGACTTAATGAAGTTTACTGCCGTGAGGGATATCAAGCTGGTGATTGGCACCGCTTCGATCCACTTGGTGAACTTGTCGACTGCTACCAGGAGGTGTGTTCGACCGCCTTTTGAAGATTTCTTGAGTGGGATAACCATATCGAGTCCGCATGTTGCGAAGGGCCAGGATAGTGGTACGGTTTTGAGCTCTGATGCCGGTGCATGTGTCCTACCAGCGAATTTCTAGCAGGTGATGCAGTGCCGCACAATGTCTTCTGTGTTTCGCATGGAAGTCGGCAGTAAAAACATGATCAGAAGGCTTTGTCCACCAGGGCGCGGCTTCTCGCGTGGTCTCCATAGATTTCTTCATGGATCTCGGGCAGTAGTGCCTTGCCATCTTCTTCCTCGATGCAGTTTTGGAGCACTTCGGAGATGCTGCGTTTGTATAGCTGTCCGTTGATTATGGTGAAGGCCTTGGATCATCGACTGATGCATCGTACCTCCGTGATGTCTTGCGGTAGGATGTCATATACCAAATATTTGAGGAAGGGTCTTGTCCATTCAGGGCCTTCGGGTAGAGTCGGTTCTTCCTCTGCGACTGCGTTGTCGCCTTTTTCACCGACAGCTAGGTACGCTACTGCTACTTGTTCTGGTATGTGTGCCTTATCGGTTGTTGCAACCACTACTGGTTCGAGTGCTTTTGTCTTGATCGATCTCTGGCTGAATACTTTCGAGGAAGACACCTGGGTAACTTGTCCTCGACTCGACCCGATGTTTGCGAGTTCGTCCTCTTCTGTGTTGTTTTCTCTGGTGACGTAGTTGAGTTCGCACCCGTTGAATTCTCCTTCTAGAGTGTTGTAGAACTTATGGTATGCTGACATGTTATCTATGACTTCCTCGCAATCTCTCATTGCTTGCTGGACCACGAAGTTGGAGTCGCCATACGTTATGAGGTGAGTGGGGCCGCAGGCTTTTTCCATGCGCATGCCGTGAAAGAGGGCCTCATATTCTGCTTCGTTGTTGGATGCCTTCTAAAAAATGATCTGGAGTATGTATCTTAGTTTGTTTCCTTCGGGTGAGATTAGTATGACACCTTCTCCGGCTCCTTGTTGCCTTTTGGATCCGTCGAAGAACATCTTCCATGAGATGGAGAGGTACGGTGGGCTGGGTGTTTGTACTTCCAGCCACTCGACCATGAAATCTGCGAAGACTTGTGCTTTGATTGCTGTTGGGTGCCTGAACTGTAGGTCACGAGGACTGAGCTTGATGTTCCACTCAGCGACTCATACGTCCCAAACGTATCTATAATTTCTTCTTGTTCCATGCTCTTTTAGGTGACATTGCTATGTGTTTTGCTACACTTCATACCTTTTTACACATATTTAGACTAACCTACTAACTCAGTGCACCCAGTGCCAGTTTCTGTCTGCTGATGTCGGTGAATTGAAGGTTTTTACCCATATTTACAGAGCTCCAAAAATTCCGGAAAATAAATATAAAAATCAGCGCAAAAGAAGCTTCAGGAATCACCAAAGGAGGGCCAGAGGAGGGCCACCCTCCTCCCAGGCCGCCAGGGGGCGCGGCCCCACCCTAGGCCGCGCCACCAGGGCGCCTGGGGGAGGGGCCACCCCGTGGTGCCCCCATTCGGCCTATATTTACTCCTCGCTCCGAAAACCCTCACAGAGAGCCCCACATCGTGATTTTCACCTTTTTTCTGCCGCCGCCGCACTTCCAAGATTTGGAGCCCCAGAAGACCTCTTCCCGGCACCCTGCCGGAGGGAGGATTGACCTCCGGGAGCTTCTCCAACACCATGAGCGCTTCCCGGATGTACCGTGAGTCGTCCCCCTTGGAACATGGGTCCATGACTAGTAGCTATGTGATGTCTTCTCTCCAATCTTGTGCTTCAACTCTTATCCCTTGTGAGTTTCACATACTTTTGAGCCTCTAACTTTCTTTGCAGCATAATTAATTGCGGTGCATTTATAATTCTGTCAATTGCCCAGCTGTAATATGTTCACCCAGCTTAGTTATTTTATCGTCTTTTGGGAGAGAGACATCACGAGCGAACATCATGGGACCCCGGTCCATATTTCCACCACTTTTTACACCTCAATTTATTTACTGCTTTATTTACTTTTCGTTGCAATCACCACTACTATTTCCCACTTGTGTTTGATCTTTTGTAAATAACAAGGCCGGAGAGATTGACAACCTCTCTGAAGTTGTTGGGAGCAAAGTTATTTGCTTTTGTGTGCAGGTCCACGACGTATCCCTAGCTAGAAGTAATTTCTGGCGTTGTTGCCACCTACTTGTAGAATTGGGAGTCCTACTATATTGATAACCTTGGTATCTTCACCGAGGGAAATTTGCTGCTACGCTACGTCTCAACCTTCCACTTGGGGTAACTAACAAGGGGCGAGAAGCCATCAAGCTATTTTCTGGCGACGTTGCAGGGGACTCCAATCTTTGAGATAGGGGAGTTGCACACTATCTCTTACCTTTGCTTTTTAGTCTTAACGTTAACTTTCTAGTTTTTGTCTTAGAGTCTTTTATCAAAAACCAAAAAAAATAGTTGCTTTGTTCTTGCTTGCTGCTGTTACTATGGTTCCACTGAAAACACCAAGTTGTGTGACTGCACTAGTCACAACAACAATGACTTAATTAGCACTCCTATTGCTCCACCTGCCACTTCAGCACCTTCTTATGAAATTAAACCACTTTGCTAAATCTTGTTATGAAAGAAAAATTCTCTGTCGCTGGAGATGATGCTGCTTTGCACTTAAATAAAAATTTTGAGCTTTGTGATATGAAAAAGTACAAAGAAGTAGATGGTGATATTGTTAAACTTAAGTTTTTTTCCTTTCTCCTTGAGAGGAGGGGCTAAAGTGTGGCTTAAATCCTTGCTTAGGAATAGCATAGATTCTTGGGATAAGTGCAAGGATGCTTTTATTGGGAAGCACTACCCACCTGCTAAGATTATCCAGTTAAGAAGTAACATTATGAATTTTAAACAATTGGATAATGAACACGTTGCCCAAGCTTGGGAACGCATGAAATCTCTTGTTAAGAATTGCCCTACACATGGTTTGGCTACTTGGATGGTTATCCAGACTGTATATGCAGGATTGAACTTTACCTCGCGGAATCTGTTAGACTCGGCCGCGAGAGGAACCTTTATGTCAACTACACTTGGTGCAGCCACAAAGCTATTGGACGAGATGGTGAAAAATTATTCTCAATGGCTCACCGACGAAGCTCCAACAAGTAGGAAGGTAAACTCTGTTGAGGAGATCTCCTCTTTAAATGAAAAAGTTGACATGATCATGTCTTTACTTACCAAGAAAGCTCCTATTGATCCTCATGATGTTCCTTTGAATTCTTTGGTTGCTCAAGAAAGAGAGCAAGTTGATGTTAATTTTATTTCTAGGAACAAATTTAATAATAATGCTTATAGGAGTAATTTTGGTAGGAACAATCCTAGACCGTTCCCATCCAACAACTATGGGAACAACAATACTTACCCTAGCACCAAAAACTCCACTTCTGAATTAGAGAGCATGCTTAAGGACTTTATCACTTCTAAAAAATCCTTCAACACGCGTGTAGAAGAGTAACAAGAAAAAATAGATAGCCTCTCTTTGAATGTAGACAATATAGCTCATGATGTAGAGATGCTTAAAATTAGAACCTCTCCTCTTGAGGAAAGGAAAACTACACCCATGAATGCTATTCAAGTGAAAATTAATGAGAACAGTAGAATGCTAGCCAAACTTAAGGATAGATGGGCTAGAGAAAAGGAAGAAGAAGATAGGATTAAGAGCCTTCCTACAAACACTTCTATTGCCACTATACAAATTGTTGAGGATCTCAAAACTTTTATTACCCAACACATCCCTAGTCCTGATGGACCTTTAATTGTGATGCTAATACCTCAACTTTAGGACAAGAAGGTCCCATCAATTTAGAGACTACCAAGAGAATGAGATTAGATGACATCACCACCATTTTAATTAATGGTAGTGATCTTGATTTTGATAATTGTAGTCTTTCTGAAGTTATCACTTTTTTTTGCAAAGAATGGCTAAAGACCCCCACAATAGTACAGTTAACATTGCTTTCACCGAGGATATTACCATTGCTCTTATCAAAGCTAGGGAGGAGAAGCTCAAGTTAGATACTTCTATTTCTAGAAAGCTAGAAGATGCTTGGGATCTTCTGGTAAAAATTAAATTGAATAATTTCTCTTTCTTTGCCTTATGTGATGTTGGAGCTAGTGCCTCCGTTTTACCCAAAAGAATGTATGATTTGCTTGATTCGAAACCTTTTGATCCATGTTCTTTTGGGTTTCGTCTTGTTGATTCTTCTGTAAAGAAACCTTTAGGGATGATTGTTGATGTTCTTATTGTTGTCAATGATAATTATGTTCCCGTTGATTTTCTTGACATGGACATTGAGTGTGATCCCTCATGTCCAATTATTTTGGGACATCCTTTTCTTCGCACCGTTGGTGCTATCATTGACTTGAGATAAGGGAACTTTAGATTATAATTCCCCCTAAAAAGGGAATGGAACACTTCCCTCGAAATAAGATTAAGTTACCTTATGAGTCCGTTACACGGGCAAGTTATTCTTTTGGAGTTGATAAAACTTGATCTTTTTGCATCATGCCTAGCTAAAAGGCATAAAAGAAAGTGCTTATTGGGAGATAACCCAAAATGTTTTTACTTTCAGTTTTAGTGGTCTTGATGATTGTTACTACTGTAGAAACATCATTGTATCTTTATTTTTAAGCTTTTTACCAAGTTTTAGCCTCTGATTTCAAGAAAGTTCAAAAGTTATGACATGTTGTCTAGAAACAAATTATGTCTAATTTATGGAAAAATTCACGATAAATCACAAGATTATCTTCTTGATCTATTTTTTTGAAGGTATTCTCTATACAAATAGCTTTCTGGCGTCTATTCTGAGTTTTTATTTGATTTACAGAAGTACCCCCAAAAAATTATTTACTACCTGCCAGTTTGTTTTTCACAGATTCTGCCACATTTTGCGTTTTCATCATTTTGCAAATCTTTAGCTAGCTTTTTCTTTGAAAAAACTTTTTGGAAATCATGAGAAACAGTAGCTCTTCATGAAAATCTTTATTTCTAGTGGATATTTTTTTCTATTATGGTTACTAACCACTCTAATCAACTTATGATGGGTTTTGTATGAAGGGAGTTTTCAAGTATGCAACGGAAGATGATGGAAGAAGATTCGGGAGTGTCAAGCGCTGAAGCTTGGGATGATTCCATGCACCCCCAAGAAATATCCAAGTAGCTCAAGTGTCTAAGCTTGGGGATGCCCCGTGCATCCCCTTCTTCATCAACAATCATCAGTTCATCCTCATCCATGCTATATTTTTATCTCTTCATGTGTTATCTGCTAAACTTGGAGTGTCTCGTTGTTTACTTTTTAGTTTGTTTTTAGTTTTTCTTGTTGTTCATAACAATTTGGATCCTAGCCTTCATTGTTTGGGAGAGAAACACGCTCACTCCACCTGACGGGGATGTACCCCGGCAATTCCCATGGTCAGGGACCCTGGGTTAGTTATGAGAGGCACAGGTTGGATGATAGCTCGTCGGCTAACAGAAGGATACGTTCCTGCTCGATATTATTGATCGGAGATGGCGATTACATGGGGGGCGAGGCTAGTGCGCACAAGGCTAGGGTTACAGATTGCGTATTCCTTGTTTCTTGACGTCTCCCCTCCAAGCCCTTATATACTAGGCTAGGTCTCGGGGAGTCCGTCCTGAATTACAGATGAGGTTTACTAACCCTGATCTTGTTCTGTACGGCAAGTTTGCACCTTCCTTATGAGCCGCGGACTCCTATGTCGGTGCCACTAGAGGGCCAAGGCTGGGCCCCGATGGCATCTTTGTGGGCCTTCTGTCTTCGGGTACACCGGGTAGGCTCATCTGTAGGAGTCGTGGGGTCACCCCCTCGTCAGTAGCCCCTGAGTGCCTGGAGGACTAGAAGAGGCGCGCAGGGACTCGAATTCATTCTTGCGTCGATTTTGATGTATGGACGGTTCAACCGCGGGTCGCTAGCAGTCTGGGGCCATGACAAAACCTGTTTCGAGGGATGCTAAGCTGAAAGGACCCAAGGAGTCGACTGGTCGAGCCTTGGTGAATTGCACTAGTGGAAAAAACCGCAGTAGCCCAATCAAACCAATGTCCCTCGACATGAGCTTGGAACACTCGTGTCGAGCAAAAGTCAAGCCGCTGCAGGTCTTACAGTGATCAGTTGCCGCCAATAAAGTTCGTAGCCTAGGCGCGTCCGCCCGACTTTTTCTATCATGCAAGCGTATGGGAAAGATTGGGAGTGAAATCGCTCTGCGGCAAGTCCCAGTCCGGCCGATTTGCGCGGCGGGGTCTTACCTACACGCTAAGCTTGCGTGGCATCTGGGCACAGTGTATCGTGTTCTAGGAATATGTATTTTTTATTGAGGCGCGGAGCCTAATTGATAATGCACCCACTTGGAATAAATAATCAAGTGAGCTGTTTTAGCAGTCCTTCGCGGAGTTTTGCTGAGTGCTCGGGCGAGGAGTAACGTAGAGGAGTATTTTCTCGGGAGGTAGTCGAGTGCTCGGGTTCATAGAGGTCTGTGAGTAGTCACTCGAATGTCGCTTTTGCTCTCGAGGTGAGGGATCACCCAATACTCTGGGACCACTCGATTTGGCGAGTGCAGTTCTGCTTATCTTCTGTCGTGGTGAGGGAGCACCCGAAACTCTTATGGGTGCGAGTAATTACTCGAGCACGTCTTTCCTTTAGGTGAGGGAGCACCCAAAACTCTCATGGGTGCGAGTAATCACTCGAGCACATTTTGTCTTTTGTGTAAAGGAGCACCCGAAACTCTCATGGGTGGATACACTCCCGATGGGAGTTAGATATATTTGAAAAATGTATTTAACATGAAAAAGCGGTGCTTGCAGGTTTTATTTCCTGTGTGCTGCCCCTTTTATTTACCTCTTGGTTGTGAGGATAACTATCTCCTTGATGGAGGGCCGTCAAAGATGCTCTGTCTGCTAACCATTGTGTCTTCATGACCGGTCATAATGATGGCTTTTGGTGGCGTCCTGCAGCCGCCTGTTGAGTTATTGATGCATGCATTGAAACGCGCGATATTTGATACGTCCAGCGCACAGTGCCGCCCGTGGGAAGGAATCTCTGTCCCGGAATTCGAATCGCTTGGCTTGCTTGGTCTTTGAATTAATTGTTGCCGTCGTCTGGGCTTCTGCGTGCCCTTGTGGTTGTGCTATAAATAGACCCCTTTTCTTCATCTGGCAGTAGTGTTCGTCCTCTGCCTCTCTAGCTCTACTTCTTCACCTTTTCATGGGGCCAAAATGAGGTGCAGGTATGACTAGCCGCGGCCGGGTTCGCCGTTGTCGCGGTGGTCGCACTCCGTCCTCTTCTCGTGGTGGCCGTCATGGTGCACCGTCGACGCCTTCCTCCTCTTCCTCGGAGGAGGGTTTTCGGCGCTATGATTTCCTCCTGCGTGTCTGTGGCTGGAACGCCGCTCAAATTCTTCTTCCGTCTGCATTTTCTGCCCTTGTTTCTGAGCGCAGTCTTGATGGCTTGCAGCTTCGCCTTCAGGGGTGCGCTCGATCTCCTTCTTATGTTAAGTTGGAGATAGATAGTTCGCGCTTGATTTTTCTTGGCTTTGGCTGGAAATGTTTTCTCGACGCTTGAACTTGCGTGATGGTGACACTCTTTGTTGCCGTTTTGATGGCGAAGACACTCTTTTCATCCGCGCCTTTGACCTGAGCGACAACCGCATGGATCCGTACTGGCCGGAGACAAGCAACGATGGTTCTGGCAGGTCGAGGAGTCCTTCGCCTGCGTCTTCAACTGCTTCCTCCTCCGGCGACTCTTCGGGTGCTGATGCTGAGCCGTCTTCAACCGCTTCCTCCTCCGGCTCTGAAGAGGACCCCGACGTGAAGCCACCGGTCAAGCGGGCGCGCCAGACGACCTTGTAGAACTGGAGGCAACGGCGTCATCTTCGCCGGCATCTCGGATGGAGATGAAGAAGAAGCTGGTGGAGCAGGAGAAGAAGCTGGTGGAGCATCGTCTTCAACTGCTCCGCAAATAAGTCGAGCTACACCTTTTGTTATGTCATTGATATCATGAGCCTGCTGCTTCGACTCCTCCTTTGTCTGTGATGATGCTCGTTGTCTAAGTGCCAATCATCCCAGCATGAGCACACATGTAGAAGTCATAATTCCTTGGGTAATTGATGATGTAGGCTTGCGTCTTTTGTAACTAGGTTAGTTCTCCCTGTAATGAGGATTGCCTTCGAGTAATCAGAGCTGCCTTCTATCCAATGTACTTTGAATTTTTTATTGTACTGAGATTGATCTTCGTGTCCTTGTAATGCGAACTGTGCTTGAGCCTTTGCAATTGAATTTGTCTTCGAGTCCTTTATGGTCGAGAGCTGTCCTCGAGTCCTTCAAAACTTTGCACTGTGGGTTCTATCGGGTGCGCGACAGCGCTCCCGATGGGAGTATCCCCCGAGGCTACGTTTGAGTCGGATAGTCGAACGTAGGCTGAGATTTGTTTCCTTTGTTGTTCTTCCATTATTTTCTGTCTTTTATCGGGTGCGCAGCAGCGCTCCCGATGGGAGTAGCCCCCGAGTCTTTAGGTGATCGTTGACGATTAGGTGAAGACTAAAGAATTGTCTGAGTCTTGCGCTTCGTCCATATTTCTTCAGAGTGCTTTTTTGTTCCATCTGATTCTGGTCATGAACTCTGAACCGCTTTTCAGCAGGTGGGGCTTTGCCGGGTGTTTTTTTCTTGAGCCCTTTAAGTTTCGGACTGCGTGAGCGTTTCTCGGGGGGAGGTGGTGCTCGACCCCCCGAGTGCTTTGGCAAAAGATCGCGATTGCGACGATAGCGTCTCTCGGGGGGAGGTTTGTACTCGAGCCCCCGAGTGCTTTGGTAAAAGATCGCGATTGCGACGATAGCATCTCTCGGGGGGAGTTTTGTACTCGAGCCCCCGAGTGCTTTGGTAAAAGTTCGCGATTGCGACGATAGCATCTCTCGGGGGGAGTTTTGTACTCGAGCCCCCGAGTGCTTTGGTAAAAGTTCGCGATTGCGACGATAGCGTCTCTCGGGGGGAGTTTGGTACTCGAGCCCCCGAGTGCTTTGGTAAAAGATCGCGATTGCGACGATAGCGTCTCTCGGGGGGAGTTTTGTACCCTAGCCCCCAAGTGCTTTGGTAAAAGATCGCGATTGCGACGATAGCATCTCTCGGGGGGAGTTTTGTACTCTAGCCCCCAAGTGATTTGGTAAAAGATCGCGATTGTGACGATAGCATCTCTCGGGGGGAGTTTGGTACTCGAGCCCCTGAGTGCTTTGGTAAAAGATCACGGTTGCGACGATAGAGTCTCTCGGGGGGATTTTTGTACCCTAGCCCCCGAGTGCTTTGGTAAAAGATTGCGATTGCGACGATAGCGTCTCTCGGGGGGAGTTTTGTACTCTAGCCCCCGAGTGCTTCGGTAAAAGATCGCGATTGCGACGATAGCGTCTCTCGGGGGGAGTTTTGTATACAAGCCCCCGAGTGCTTTGGTATGATAGTATTTGGGCAACATCATTTTATTGCGTCAAAGGTTTACATGAGTTGCCAGATGAGCATGACTGGTGTAGACTATGGGTAGAACAGTCATAGGTTCGCTACGTTACATGGATTTCCCACGTCCTCGTCAGTCTTCGGGTTCTTCAGTCTATAGGCGCCTCCTCCTATGACTTCTGTGATTATGAACGGTCCTTCCCATTGGGGGGCAAACTTGTGAAGTTTCTCTTGTATGAGCCGTAGGACAAGTTCGCCCTTATTGAAGTTTCTAGTGCGCAGGCGACTGCTTTGGTAATTGCGCAGTTTGTCCTGGTACCCCTCTGACTTTGCTAGGGCTTTGTCCCTTGCTTCGTCTGCTGTGTCCTTGTCATCTTGCAGTGCTTCTTCTGCTTCTTCTTCTTCGTACCCTGAGATCCGTGGTGCCCCGAATTTGAGGTCCTGTGGTAGCACTGCCTCCGACCCGTACACCATGAAGAAAGGTGTGCACTTGGTTGCAGTATTTGGGGTGGTGCGTAGGCTCCATAGTACTGCAGGGAGTTCTTCTACCCAGTTGTCTGCGGCCTGCTCGAGTGGTGCGAGGAGCCGCTTTTTGAGCCCTCCGCATACTAGGCCATTTGCTTTTTCCACCTGGCCGTTAGACTGCGGGTGCGCGACTGATGCGTAGTTTATTTTGTTGCCCAGTTCTTCACAGAAGTTCTGAAATTGTGCCGCTGTGAAGTTCGTGTCGTTGTCCGTGATGATGTTGTGTGGCACCCCGAACCTAAATATGATTGATTTGATAAAATTCACTGCCGTGAGGGCTGTGGAGCTGGTGATGGGCACTGCTTCGATCCACTTGGTGAACTTGTCCACTGCTACCAGCAGGTGTGTTCTTCCTCCTTTTGATGATTTCTTGAGGGGGCCCACCATGTCAAGTCCCTAGGTGGCGAAGGGCCATGATAGTGGTATGGTCTTGAGTTCTGAGGCTGGAGCGTGCGTTCTGCTAGCAAATTTTTGGCAGGAAATGCAACGCCGCATGATGTCCTCTGCGTTCCTCATGGCTGTTGGCCAATAAAGTCCTGTTCGAAAGGCTTTTTCCATGATTGCTCGACTGCAGGCATGGTGCCCGCAGGTGCCTTCGTGGATCTCCAGTAGTAGGGTCTTGTCGTTTTCCTCGTCTATGCATTTTTGTAGAAGCTGGGAAACAACGCGCTTGTAGAGTTGTCCGTTGATTACTGTGAATGTTTTGGAGCGCCGACTAATGTGTTTGGCTTCTGCGACTTCCTGCGGTAGGGTGCCGTCGATTGGGAACCTACGGAGTGGCTCTCTCCAAGATGGGTCCTCTGGTGCGGCTGGCTCTGGCTCCTCGACTGCGTTGTGAGCTTCTTCATTAACTATTGGGTTTGCGGCTGCCAGTTGTGTTGGTTCAGCTGTGTCGTCATCCTCTGTGTCTGCTTCTGGTCCGAGTACTTTGATTGTGGTGATGATCTCGTCTATTTAGGCCTGAATGTTTCCACCGATCCGGTTTCTCATGTGTGACTGCGCCATTTGCTGGTGTACTGCTCCTGCGTTGCTTAAGCCAAAGGGCATTTTGGGGCGGCCTGCTTTTCCTGAGTCCGTCGGGTGTACCTGGTGGTTGACCGCGTCGTTGTCGATCCTGGAGTCCCGTCCATACTCTTTTGACTCGCTTCGGCTTGCTAGTGGGAAGGTTCTTTTATCTGTCAACATGGCTATTTCTGTGAGTTCTTGATTGGCTCCGAAGGTGTCGGAGACTTTGTAGAAATCGCGGTCGCATTTGTCTGATTTGAGAAGCTTCCGTTGACAGTGATGATGCCCGCGGATCCTGGCATCTTGAGTTTGAGGCAGGCGTAGTGCGGAATCGCCATGAATTTTGCGAATGGTGGACGTCCCAATATGACGTGATACTGTGATTGCCAGTCGAGTACTTCGAACTCGAGGGTGAGTCTTGCAAAATTGCGCCTGCTGCCGAAGACGACTTCGAGCTCGATTAGTCCAAGGGAGATAGCTGCTTCTCCTAGGACTACTCCGTATAACATGGTGCTTGATTTCTTCCATACTGATCGTGGTATCAGCATCTTGCGTAGGGTGCGGATGAAGATTATGTTCATGCTGCTGCCTCCATCCATGAAGATTCTATCCATGTCGTATCCTCCAATTTGGGCGTCGAGGACCAGGGGCACGTGCCCCGGCCTTGGGACTGCAGGCAGGTGGTCGCTCTGGGAGAACGTGATGCTGGTTTCTGCGTTGTGTAGCTGGTAGACTTCGACTGTGCTTAGGTTCTCGGTTGCTCTGGCCTGCAGGGTGTACGTGTCCTGTTGGGCTTGCGATACCTTGCCTTCTTGGATCATGTACACCTGTCCTTGAGTGGGCGACTTCTCGGTTCGTCGGGTGCGTTTGGATTCTTGCTGTTTTTCCTCCTTGAGGCTGTCGGCGAGTTCGTTGAACAGGCTACAGTCTCCTAGAGTGTGACTCGATCTGATGTATCCCCAGTTGTCTTCGAAGGAGTGGATCGTGCAGGGTCCTTCTAGCTGTTCCCTGACCGTGAGTTTGCTGGATCCGGTGTGTCGCTTCTTCCTTGAGATTCGGAAGAACAACGCGTGATCCGCTTGGTGCTCGTGAACTCGCGGGTCGATTTTGATCCCCTCTCTTAGATTCTGGTTCCTTATAAGATTGACGAATTCATATGGTCTTCGATCTGGGTCGTAGTATTCGCCAGTCCGAGTCTCGGAGTCGCTGTCCTGGCGGGCGGCATCTGTCTGCACGGTGATGGGTCGTCGAGTGGTCGTCGAGCGCGTGGCTGTATAGTTCGACTCGTCGATTGGGGTCTCTTCATGGAATCCTCGCGCCTGTCTTCTGGGTCGTCGGTTTCTTCCTCGTCGGCGATGATCTTGGCGACCGCTGATCTTGAGCTCGGAGTTGGTATTTTGTTGCGCAGCGGGTGCCTGGGTGGAGGTGGGTCGTCGACTGGTCGGCAAGCCCTCTGCTTCGTGATATAGCTCGTCGATCAGGATCTCCATGTGGAACCCTCGCGCTTTTCTTTTGGGTCGTCGAGTTCTCTTTCGCTGGCGGTGGGCTCGATTGCCGCCGTAGTATTGGTCTTGGTACGGCTGCAGGCTGAGCGATCTCGCTGGGGCGGCAGAGATGTTTGCCGTGATCTTAAATTCTTCGGGTGGATTGCATTTGGTTCTTGCTCTTGAGTTGTGGCTTGCTGAAGATAGAACCGCCGAGATCGTAATTCCAACCTGTGTAGTTCCCACAGACGGCGCCAATTGACAGGGATGTACCCCGGCAATTCCCATGGTCAGGGACCCTGGGTTAGTCATGAGAGGCCCAGGTTGTACGATAGCTCGTTGGCTAACAGGAGGATACATTCCTGCGCGATATTATTGATCGGAGATGGCGATTACAGGGGGGCCGAGGCTAGTGCGCACAAGGCTAGGGTTATAGATTGCGTATTGCTTGTTTCTTGACGTCTCCCCTCCAAGCCCTTATATACTAGGCTAGGTCTCGGGGAGTCCGTCCTGGATTACAGATGAGGTTTCCTAACCCTGATCTTGTTCCGTACGGCAAGTTTGCACCTTCCTTATGAGTCGCGGACTCCTATGTCGGTGCCACTAGTGGGCCAAGGCTGGGCCCAGGCGGTATCTTTGTGGGCCTTCTGTCTTCGGGTACACCGGGTAGGCTCATCTGTAGGAGTCGTGGGGTCACCCCCTTGTCACCACCCTAGAACACAACATAGGCTTGCATGCTTATCTTTCTTTTTGTGTATGTTCTTTATCTTTTCATAGCTGTTGTCATGCTTAGCACTTAGTTTTCATGCTAATCCTTTTAAAGAGATTTTATTTAGGTTGCTTTAGAAACTCTCTTGAGTTATTCATCTTATGTTTTTTTAGAGATTTGGCTTGTTGCACTGAATTGTGTGTCTTGCATGAGTTGGAAATTGAGGTTGCTATTATAAGTGTAGTAGTAACTTGCAATATTTTTGAGGTATTGATTTGAGTAATGTTTGGACTTTTGGTGCCAAGTTCTTGAGCCTATTAGTGATAGGTGTCGTATTTTGGGAAATCCATGCTTATTTTCGAAAACTACAAAAAATTAGTTGAGAACTCTAGCTACTAGATGGACCGCGAACCTTTGGAGGGGTTGGAATATATAGAGTAGCCTCACGTACCATGGGTCGATAATACACAAGGATAACCAAACCATGATACACTCCTCCTCGGGGTACTTGTCTCTTTTTGAAACTCCTGATTAGACAGAGAGTTACCGATAATAAGTGCATGAGTTTAGACTAATGCGAATATTCAATTGTTGGCACTTCCAGATTCCATATTCTATTGTGAAGCTTCGGGAATCACCGAAGGAGGGACAAAGGGGGCCACCCCCCTTCCAGGCGGCCAGGGGGCGCGACCCCACCCTAGACCGCGCCACCAGGGCGCCTGGGGGGAGGGGCAACCCCTGATGCCCCCCTTTGGCCTATATTTTACCTTTGTTCCACCGCCGCCGCGCTTCCAAGATCGGGATCACCAGAAGACCTCTTCCCGGCACCCTGCTGGAGGGCGGATTGACCTCCGGCAGCTTCTCCACCACCATGAGCACTTCCCGGATATCCCGTGAGTAGTCCCCTTGGACCATGGGTCCATGACCACTAGCTATGTGATGTCTTCTCTCCAATCTTGTGCTTCAATTCTTAGCCCTTGTGAGCTGCCCATACTTTTGAGCCTCTAAGTTTCTTTGCAGCATAATTAGCATTGCGGTGCGTTTATAATTCTGTCAATTGCCCAGCTGTAATTTGTTCACCCAGCTTAGCTATTTTTATCTTCTTGTGGGAGAGAGATATCACTAGTGAACATCATGGGACCCCGGTCCATATTTCCACCATTGTTTACACCTCACTTTATTTACTTCTTTATTTCCTTTTCGTTGCAATCACCACTACTATTTCCCGCTTGTGTTTGATCCTTTGTAAACAAGAAGGCCGGAGAGATTGACAACCTCTCTGAACTCGTTGGGATTAAATTTATTTGCTTTTGTGTGCAGGTCCATGACAACTCCCTAGCTAGAAGTTATTTCTGGCGTTGTTGCCACCTACTTGCAGAATTGGGAGTCCTAATGGATTGATAACCTTGGTATCTTCGCCGAGGGAAAGTTTCTACTACGCTACATCTCAACCTTCCACTTGGGCTAACCAACGAGGGGCGAGAAGCCATCAGCGACTCGACCTGTGGCTCCTGGGTTATTGAGGATATCCGATAGTGGTGCACTTCTCGGTACCATGATTGGGTGCTCTTTGAAGTAATGTGTTACTTTGTGTGACATCATGACGATGGAGTAGACGAGCTTCTGGTAGTGCGGGTACCTTAGCTGGGATCTTGTGAGGACTTCAATTAGGTAGTAGATTGGCCTTTGAATTCATTGTACTTTTTCTTCTTGCATGCGCTCGACAACGAGTGTTGTGCTGACTATGTGTCACAACCCCAACCTTGGTATGTGCTAGGGTTAGCTTAGGCCTCTGCATCATGCAAAATTTTCAAAAGAAATCCAAATGGGGAAAGCAGAAAAGCCCTAATTGAATTTAATTCAAATGGCTAGACAAAAATTGCTTCCAAAAATTCCTCTTTTATTTTAGAAAAGTCTTATAAATATGCATGATCACATATAAAGTGAAGTGGGTCCCACTCCTTGCTCCAAGATTTTTCAAAAATTCAGAAAAGGGCTTGGAAATTAAATAATACCCCTATTTGAATTGAAATTCAAATAGTTTGAATTTCAAAATTCCCAAAACTTGGGAGTGACTTTGTATAAGTTGCATAAGACCAAATAAATGTTTTGGGTATTTACAAAATAGCTTTGGTATTTATTTTACTAAAGTTAAACAAATTTCAGAAACTTTAAAAAGAGAAATATAAGAAAGCGGGCAAACAGGCCAGCCTCATCCCCCCATGGCCCACCTAGCCTGGCCCAGCCAACCCCATCCTTTCGTCTTCCTCCCCTCGCCCCTAAGCTGCTCGGTTTCGAGCAGGGGATGCGCCGATACCATCGCGACACTTCTAGGCGCCCCCGGGCCCTGCACTGGCACCACTGAGACGCCTGAGCACTCCACTACCTTTTCCCCCTCGCACCTCACCTTCCCCTGTCCTTTCCCTGCCGATTTCGCGCCATCCCGAGCTCCACCGCAGAGCGCCGCTGTGAGCCCGCGCGGCCAGAGACGCCCACCGACCGGGAAAATCTGTCCAGGAAGATCGTCGTCGACGGAAGCCTCTCCGTGCAGAAGCTGGCCGACCAATTTTGCCCCGAGCTGCCGCAATCCTCATTGACTTCTCGCCGGAGCCGCTGGACCCGGTCGTCGATTCCGTCGTCTCCAAGGCACCCCTGACCTCGCCGTTTCCTCCATTGCGTTTCTGGTGAGCATGCGATCGAAATCCCCAACTTTCCCCTTCCGTTTTCCCCCTCTAGCCACGGCCAGCATTGGAAGTGAGCACGGCCGCCGCCATGGCCGTCGTGGAGGTCTCCTCCATGCTCCTCGAGCCTCCCCGTGTGCCCCTTTGGATGCTTGTTGCGATGGCATCATTTTGCTTCCCTTTGCGAGCCATCCCGTGGCCGGGAAGCCACTCCGACGAGGACACCGCCGTGTTCTGTTGTCACCGGCCACTGCCGACGTGGCTAGGCCATTACCTTCGATGTTGCCCCCTTTGTTGATGATTGTTCCGGTAACAGTGTTTCCGAGACGAAGGTCAACCCTGAAGCAGAAGTTCGATAAACCAGTGTATCGTCAGCAAGGCAAGAAAACTCCATTGATCATGTCTATAAAATCCCACTTCCCTCTTGTTATCGTTTCTACCGCATAGTTGAACCCATCTCCGATGCATGACCTATCATATTGTCACAGTAGTAAGAAAACCACAATCCAAGCTGACATAGGAGTTGGTTGATATCAAGTGGCCCCTACAACTGTTAAAGCTTATTGCATGCTTAGAGTTTACAATGAGGATACTTTTATCTGTGAGTCAGGATGGTAGAGATCATGGTGTTGATGAAGGTGAAACTGTGTTGGTGAATCTACCCTAATACAAGGTGAACGATGAGAGGCTGTGTAGGAGTACACAGTGGGTTGTCTCGTTGAACACCGCCTTAAGCCCGAGTTCTTGTATGGTAATCCAAGACAAAGAGTACAAAAACACATTGGGCTCACTGACCCCTCTCGGCGTAGTACCTCAATCCGTGTTGATGTCCAGGAGTCACAATAGATTCGGGCTTTCTATTTGGCATATGCATAGAAAAAAGAATGAATGAAGATTGCATCATATAGATATGTGGATAGACCTATGAGGCAGTAAAACCATCTGTCAGAGGTGGCGTCTCGGTCACCTGCATTGTCTGAGTCCGTATCATTGAACCGTCCGGACTCTCGAGCGGTGACAAACTCAGATAGTCGACTCCTGGAATAGACCGGTTGTGAGCGAAGTGTCGTGGTGAACATCCTCGCCGTCACCCCTTGAATGGTGACGGGTATAAGGCGGTAACCGATGGTCATGTGTGTGTAGCTTACACCCTTGCAAGGTTAACAAAACTATTCGAATAGCCGCGTCCGCGGTTATGGACTACTTGGAACTTGTACCTAATTATTAGACAACTTGAATGGATAATCTAAAACTCTCAAGATAAGTGTGAGTGCTATGGCGTGCTTTCTCGTGGGGAAGTCGAGGAAGTATCCATAGTGGTGTATTGGTTGGTGACTTGGTAGTGGACTCATGTACGCTTCTTACCTCTTTCTGGTACTCGTAGTACAGGAGTAGCCAAGTCAAAGCTGGCACTTCTGCATTGAAACCCCACCTCCCTTTACCTTGAAACTTGAGCATGAGTAGTATAGTTATGATGTAAGTCTTTCTGAGTACGACTTTGTACTCACATTTGATTATTCTATGTTTTAGATGAGAAACCAGACCCCGATGGAGTCGCCTTCCCGAAGCTCGACGTTGGCTAAGCTAGTATAGTTCCAGACAACAGTCTGGTCCCTTGTGACAGGGCATGTATGTTGAACAAGGCTTCTCTCAGCCATTTGTTAATCTTGTCGGTACTCAGACCTAATTTGCTTCCGTTGTTTGATGTAACGATGGATCATAGGCATATGATCTTTTGTGTACCCTAGGTAAGTCAATAAAGATATACTTTGTAGAGTTCATGCAATGTGTACCTGCTGTTTACACTGGACATGTATGCTGCGTGTATGATTATAACGTGCATGTCTTAGTGTGGGGTTCGATAACTTAGTTGTGTTCTTGCTGGCGGTCTTTTATACACCAAGTGGCCCTTAGATGTGCATAGCTTGGGGCATCGCGATGCGATTTCTCGTGACTCTGTCACGTGGCACACTTTGTTGTATGATTGAGCCCTCCCGAGATCCCGACTAAGTGATCGGGCTGGAGTCTGTTTATGTAAGTGTTATGATTCAATCGATAATATGATTGAGGCGACTTGTCTATGAGTATGGGATTTCAACACCCATAAGCATTTAGACTTGTGAGCGGACGATGAGGACCCATCTCAGTTGATCATTCAGTCCTGGATGGGATGCCCCTCATGTTCGAGCTTTCCGAGAGTGTCTTGTACTTGGCCTTGTCTGCTTATACAAGTGGGTATGGATCTCGGCTCTCCATATGATTGAGTTGTGACTGGAATTACATATGCATATTCTGAGTTCCGACAGACTTGGTATCAGATCAGGACTGTTTGTAGGATTATCAAACCCTTGGTCGAAGTCGAGTCTAGCACTCTATAGTTATATAGTTACTTGGGTATAAAGGGAACAACGTAAGGATTCTTTTTCTCCTTACCCTCATCGATCTGAGTTCTGAGTCACCCTCATCTTTTCTACGGGAAGATAGGACTAGGATCATCTACGTCTTACTATAACATCTCGTTGATTGTTTCTTTGTAGCCGTAGGACTATTGTGGTTGTCCAGAGTCTTCGTGATTTTGAGTTGCTTTAAGAGATTTGATAAACTTCTTCATATTAGTTCTTCAAGGTTGTCTCATTTTCCATCCCGGTGTAGTCGTTATGCTTGCCAATTTATTCCGTGTTTCTAGGAAATCATTACCTCTACAATATAATCTTTTCCACCTTATTCATGTCCTCTTATCTTTTTTTTCACCGTAAAACCTGTTCTGATTGTTGATTTTTATCACACAAGATGTCCGGTGGAACTCATAGTGTTGTTCGTCGGAATCGAGATCGTGATCGGAATCGAAGTAATGATGAACCTCAACCACCACCTTCTGCGGTGGAAATCATGATGGAAGCTGAGCAGAATCGACGTGATCAAACACGCCTTCTGGAGCTCATCGATAAGAATACCGCTCGTCAACGTAATGTGGTTGTCAGCATTCAGGACTTCATCCTCCTAAAGCCACCGGTATTCCGATGTTCCTCCGATCCCCTTGAAGCTGATGATTGGCTCTGTTCCATCGAGCGTAAGCTTGACACGGCACATGTTTCTCCCAATGACCGAGTTATATTCGCGGCATAGTTTCTGGAAGGTGCCGCTCTTCACTGGTGGGAGAACTATGTTGCGATGCAGCCTGATGGTCACATAGTGACTTGGCAGGAGTTCCGTGATGCCTTTCGAGGGTACCACATTATGGATGAGCTAATGCAGCGCAAGAAGGAAGAGTTCTGCAATCTGACTCAAGGAGAGATGTCCATCCATGAGTTTGTCACGGAGTTCAACCGTCTTGCTCGTTATGCCCAAGATGAGATCACCATCGATGCCAGAAAATAGGCAAGGTTCCGTAAGGGACTTAGCCCCATCCTTCGCCATGATCTCAAACTCCTTGAATTAGCCACCTTTGAGGATTTAGTTAACAGATCCTTCAGAGCTGAGCATGGAAATGAAGTGTTCGAAGAGTCTCGCAAGCATGCCCGTGAGCTTGCTCCTTCTTCTAGTTCAGCCCCTCAGAAACGCCGAATTTGGATTCAACCTAGTGCCATACCTCAAAACCTTATTTAGAGGCCACCATCCAGTATATTCTATCCACCTCAACACATTATTACTCCCAGGAATGATGGTGTGAAATCAAGTAATCCAGCTCCCAGCAATTCAGGCAGGGTGTGTTTCAAGTGTGGTCTGTCAGGCCATTACCTCCGTCAGTGCCCTTAGGTTTTGATGGCACCACGTCATTCTTGACACAAGCCTTCAAGGAAATCCACCTCCAAAGCCTTCATCCACTAGTAGTGGTTGTGGGAACCAAATCACAATTGAGGAAGCTATTGATACTTCTGACGTCATCCTTGGTACACTCCCAGTCAATCATGTTCCTGTCTCCGTTCTTTTTGATCCAGGAGCATCCCATTCATTCATGTCGGAGAGTTATGCACTTCGGCATGAGTTTCCCTTTGAAGAAATGTTTTCTCCAATGATAATTCAAACTCCTTGTTCAAAGTGGCAAACTAATAGAGTAAACCATGGAAATCAAATTGCAATTGAGGGTTTAGTATTCCTTTCTTCTCTTATAGCCCTCAAGTCTTCACACATTGATGTCATTCTAGGTATGGATTGGTTATCAAGGTAGAATGTTGTTCTTGATTGTAAGGCCAAGTCAGTTAAACTCACCCATCCTTCAGGCCAGACAATTGACTACACCTCACCCAACTCTAGAATCTAGATGCATACTTTGAATGTGCTTCCCCTTCCTGACCTTGAAGATATTCCGGTGGTTCGTGACTTCCCGAATGTTTTTCCTTAAGAGCTGCCATGGATGCCCCCTGACAGATGTGTAGAATTCATCGTAGATCTTATGCCAGGCACATCCCCAATTTCCAGACGCCCATATAGAATGGCCCCACATGAGTTAGCTAAGCTTAAAACCCAACTGGAAGCTTTTTTGGATAAAGGCTTCATCCGCCCTAGCTCATCGCCATGGGGATGCCCCGTTCTGTTCGTAAGGAAGAAAGATGGAACATAAAGGATGTGTGAAGACTATCGCCCGTTAAATCTAGCGACGATAAAGAACAAGTACCCACTTCCTAGGATCAATGATCTTTATGATGAACTTGCTAGATCCTCTGTCTTCTCCAAGATGGATTTGAGATTAGGCTATCATGAAATCAAAATCCGAAATGAGGACGTTCCCAAGACGACTTTCACTACTTGAGATGGTCTTTCGAGTTCACCGTCATGTCCTTCGGTCTAACCAATGCCCCCGCCACTTTCTCGCGCTTGATGAATTCGATCTTCATGGAGTACTTAGATAAATTCTTTGTAGTTTATCTTGATGACATTTTCATCTACTCGAAGAACGAAGAAGAGCATGCAGAACATCTTAGGCTGGTATTGATGAAACTTCGAGAGCATTACCTTTATGCCAAGTTCTCCAAAAGAAAATTTTGGCTACCAGAAGTGACCTACTTAGGCCACGTGATTTCTGCAAAAGGCATTGCTGTGAATCCCGAGCTAGTTTAGGTCGTCCTTGATTGGACTCCACCTGAATCGGTTAAGCAAGTTAGGAGTTTTCTTGGCGTAGGAAGCTATTGCCGCCGCTTCGTTGAGAAATTCTCCAAGGTTGCAAAGCCTCTAACTGAAATCCTTAAGAAATATAAGAAATTCCAATGGACCCTTAAGTGTGATTAAAGCTTTCGAGAGATAAAGAGAAGATTGACTTCTGCACCCGTACTTGCACCTCCAGACACAAAAGGGGATTTCGAGATCTATTTGATGCTTCACGACAAGGGTTAGGATGCATACTTATGCAAGATCGACATGTGGTAGCTTACGCTTCACGCCAGTTGTGTCCACATGAAGAGAACTACCCTACCCATGATCTTGAACTGGCTTCCGTAGTTCATGCCTTGAAGACTTGGAGACATTACCTCCTTGGTAATCATTGTGAGATCTATTCTGATCACCAAAGCGTCAAATACATATTCACCCAGCCAGATCTTAATCTCAGGAAAAGACGCTGGATAGAGTTGATAAAAGATTATGACTTAGGAATCTCATACACCTAGGCAAAGACAATGTCATGGCTGATGCACTAAGTAGTAAGTCGTATTGTAACAACCTCATGTTACAACAGTATCAACCACTTCTTCATGAGGAATTTCGAAAACTCAATCTCGAGATTGTTCCTCATTGCTTCCTTTCCACCTTGGTGGCGAAACCAACCCTTGAGGATCAAATCATAGTTTCCCAAAGGCGTGGACGAGATGTTCGCTGGATCAAGGAGAACATTGCTAGCGGAGTTGCTAAATGTTTCTCCATAGATAGAAAAGGAACGATATTCTTTGAAAATCGTTTGGTAGTACCTAAGAATAGGAATCTAAGGAAACTCATCCTCAAAGAAGCTCATGAGACACCCCTCTCAATTCATCCCGGTAGCACAAAAATGTACCGAGATCTACGCCAGAGATTTTGGTGGACTAGGATGAAGCGAGAAATTTCTCAGTTCATTGCTGAATGTGATGTTTGTCATCGCGTTAAGGAAGAACATCAAAGACCTGCTGGTACTCTTAGACCTTTTCCTATCCCCGAATGGAAATGGGATAAATTGAGTATGGACTTCATCACTGGCTTTCCAAAAACCCAGAAAGGAAATGATGCCATCTTCGTAGTCATTGGTCATCTTTCCAAAGTTGCTCACTTCCTTCCTGTTCGCGAGTTTATAACTGCTAGCCAGTTAGCGGACTTGTATGTCTCCCGAATCGTGTCGCTTCGAGGTGTTCCTTTGGAAATCAATTCAGACCGTGGTAGTCTTTTCACTTCTCGATTTTGGGAAAGTTTCCAAAATTCTGTGGGAACCCACCTCTCCTTTAGCACCGCTTATCACCCGCAGTCTAGTGGTCAAGTAGAAAGGGTTAACCAAATTCTTGAAGACATGCTCAGAGCTTATGTTATCTCTTTTGGAAAGAATTGGGAGAAATCTCTTCCATTTGCCCGATTTGCTTATAACAATAGTTTTCAATCTAGTCTGAACATGGCTCCTTTTGAACTCCTCTATGGACGACGATGTCAAACACCCCTAAACTGGTCAGAAACCAGTGAAAGACAACTCTTTGGACCGGATATGATCAAGGAAGCATAAGAGCAAGTTTTCATTGTCCGTGATCAATTGAAAGCGGCCCAGTCTCGTCAGAAAAGCTACTATGATTGTCATCATAGGAAAGAGAGCTACAATCTGGTTGAGAAGGCTTACCTTCGGGTTACTCCTCTGAAGGGTACCCAACGATTCGGTATCAATAGCAAGTTGGCCCCACGTTACATCGGACCTTTCCACATTCTTGCTAAACATGGAGAAGTTGACTACTAACTTGAACTACCCCCGCACCTTTCCCGAGTACATGATGTATTCCATGTGTCACAACTCAGGCGTTTCTTCAAGGACCCCATCCGCGAAGTCGACCATGAAAAGCTTGATCTCCAAGATGAACTTTCTTATCGAGAGTACCCCGTTCGTATTCTCGATTCAGCAGAGCATGGCACGTGTCGTTAGAAGATCAAGTTTCTCAAAGTGCATTGGTCACACCACTCCGAGAATGAAGCTACGTGGGAAAGAGAAGACCGCCTCCATGCCGAGTACCCCACCTTCCTCCCGCCGACTTCTGAATCTCTGGACGAGATTATTTTGAGTGGGGGCGAGTTGTCACAACCCCAACCTTGGAATGTGCTAGGGTTAGCTTAGGCCTTTGCATCATGCAAAAATTTCAAAAGAAATCAAAATGGGAAAGCAGAAAAGCCCTAATTGAATTTAGTTCAAATGGCCAAACAAAAATTGCTTCCAACAATTCCTCTATTATTTTTGAAAAGTATTATAAATATGCATGATCACATATAAAGTGAAGTGGGATTTTACAAAATATATTTGGTATTTATTTTACTAAAGTTAAACAAATTTCAGAAAGTTTAAAAAGAGAAATAAAAGAAAGGGGGAAAACAGGCCCAACTCATCCCCCCTAGCCCACCTAGCCTGGCCCAGCCCACCCCATCCCGTCGTCTTCCTCCCCTCGCCCCTAAGCTGCTCGGTGTCGAGATGGGGATGCGCCAACGCCACCGCGACACTTCTAGGCGCCCCCGAGCCTTGTACTAGCGCCACAGAGACGCCCAAGCACTCCACGGCCTTGCCCCCCTCGCAGCTCACCTTCCCCTGCCCTTTCCCAACCGATTTCGCGCCAGCCCAAGATCCACCGAAGAGCGCCGCCGTGAGACCGTGCGGCCAGAGACGCCCACCGTCCAGGAAAAGCTGTCCAGGAAGATCCCCTTCGACGGAAGCCTATCCCCCGACCTCGAGCTGCCGCAATCCTCGTGGACTTTTCGCCGGAGCCGCCGGACCCGGTCGTCGATTCCGTCGTCTCCAAGGCACCCCGACCTCGCCGTTGCCTCCATTGTGTTTCTTATGAGCATGCGATCGAAATCCCCAACTTTGCCCCTCTATTTTCCCCCTCTAGCCATGGCCACCATGGGAAGTGAGCACGACCGCCGCCATGGCCGTCGTGGAGGTCTCCTCCATGCTCCTCGAGCCTCCCCGTGTGCCCCTTTGGATGCGTGCGTGCGAGGGCATCGTTTTGCTGCCCTTTGCGAGCCATCCCGTGGCCGGGAAGCCACTCCGGCCAGGACGCCGCCGTGTTCTGTTGTCGCCGGCGACAAGCCGCCGGCCACTGCCGACATGGCTAGGCAATTAGGCCTTAATCCCCCCCCCCATAACCTCACTGCCATGTGGGCCCAAGGCCAAGTTAAACCCCCTTTGTTCTAATTAAACAGGGGATTAACCTCACAGAGGCTGACCAGTGGGTCCCCTTGGTCCGAGCCCCCCCCCCCCCCACGTCATCATGACCTCATGCTGACGCAATAAACCTATTATCCAATTAGAAAATACAAAAAATGGCAGAAAATCATTTAAACTTTGGAAAATCATAGAAAATTAATACTAACTCCAAATTAAACACATAATATATGAAAAAATATCAGAAAAATGTGAGGATTATGAATATGCAATTTGTTTTCATGTATGACCATATAAATAGGGCAACAGTAGCAAATGTGCATATGTCATAATTTGAATTCAAATTTGAAGTTTAAATTTGCAATTCCTTTGCAATACACTTCAATTAAATTGAATTTGCCACAAATCCGTACCCTATAAATCATGTCACAACTTATCATGTTCTTGTGCATTTACCTTCGATGTTGCCCCCCTTTGTTGATGGTTGTTCCGGTAATAGTGTTTTCGAGACGGAGGTCACCCCTGAAGCAGAAGTTCGATAAACCTGTGTATCGTCAGCAAGGCAAGCAAACCCCATTGATCATGTCTATAAAATCCCACTTCCCTCTCAGTATCGCTTATGCATTGTTTAGGAGATCACCTTGTTATCGTTTCTACCGCATAGTTAAACCCATATCCGATGCATGACCTATCATATTGTCACAGTAGTAAGCAAACCACAATCCTAGATGACATAGGAGTGGGTATATATCATGTGGCCCCTTCAACTATTAAAGCTTATTGCATGCTTAGAGTTTACAATGAGGATACTTTTATCTGTGAGTCGGGATGGTAGAGATCATGGTGTTGATGAAGGTGAAACTGTGTTGGTGAATCTACCCTAATACAAGGTGAACGATGAGAGGTTGTGTAGGAGTACACAGTGGGTTGTCTCATTGAAACACCGCCTTAAGCCCGAGTTCTTGTATGGTAATCCAAGACAAAGAGTACAACCACACATTGGGCTCACTGACCCCTCTCGACCTAGTTCCCAATCCGTGTTGACGTCTAGGAGTCACAATAGATTCGGGCTTTCCATTTGCATATGCATAGAAAAAAAAATGAATAAAGGTTGCATCATATAGATATGTGGGTAGACCTTTGAGGCAGTAAAACCATCTGTCAGAGGTGGCATCTCGGTCGCCTGGATTGTCTGAGTCCGTTTCGTTGA
Organism: Bromus sterilis; assembly: GCA_950022295.1. Lineage (NCBI taxonomy): Eukaryota > Viridiplantae > Streptophyta > Magnoliopsida > Poales > Poaceae > Bromus > Bromus sterilis. Next base: position 145,911,660 of record OX465596.1, on the reverse strand, counting down.
ACCGGCCGGACTCTCGAGCGGTGACAAACTCTGATAGTCGACTCCTAGAATAGACTGGTTGTGAGCGAAGTGTCGTGGTGAACATCCTCGCCGTCACCCCTTGAATGCTGATGAGTACAAGGCGGTAACTGATGGTCATGTGTGTGTAGCTTACACCTTTGCAAGGTTAACAAAACTATTCGAATAGTCGCGTCCGCGGTTATGGACTTCTTGGAACCTGTACCTGATTATTAGACAACCTGAATGGATACTCTAAAACTCGCAAGATAAGCGTGAGTGATATGGTATGCTTTCTCGTGGGGAAGTCGAGGAAGTATCCATAGTGGTGTATTGGTTGGAGACTTGGTAGTGGACTCGTGTACGCTTCTTACCTCTTTCTGGTACTCGTAGTACAGGACTACACAAGTCAAAGCTCGCAATTTTGCATTGAAACCCCACCTCCCTTTAATTTGAAACTTGAGCTTGATTAGTATAGTTCTGATGTAAGTCTTGCTGAGTACGACTTTGTACTCACGTTTTCTTATTCTATGTTTTAGATGAGAACCCGGACCCCGATGGAGTCGCCTTCCTGAAGCTCGACGGTGGCTAAGCTAGTATAGTTACAGACAACAGTCTGGTCCCTTGTGGAAGGGCATGTACGTTGAAGAAGGCTTCTCTAAGCCATTTGTTAATCTTGTCTGTACTCCGACCTAATTTGTAATGATGGATCATAGTCATATGATCTTTGGTGTACGCTATGTAGGTCAATAAAGATATACTTTGTAGAGTTCATGCAATGTGTACCTGTTGTTTTGTCAGAACCCCAACTAGGGTAAGTGCTAGGGTTTGATTGCGCCCTTTGCATCATGCAAAAATTCAAAAGAAATTCAAAATTGGGGAAAAGAAAAGCCCTGAGAAATTAATTCAAAAGGCCAGATAAAAATTTCTTCCAAAAACTCCTCTGGTATTTTTGAAAAGACTTAAAAATATGCATGATCACATATAAAGTGAAGTGGGTCCCACTGCATGCACCAAGATTTTTCAAATATTCCAAACAGGGCTTGGAAATTAAATAAAAACCCTATTTGAATTGAAATTCAAATAAGTTGAATTTCAAAAATCTTCAAATCTTGGGATTGGCTAGTGTTATGCCATGTAAGTCCATATAAATAATTTGGGGATTTTATAAAATGTTTTGGTATTTTTTTTATATCAAAACAGAACAAATGTCAGAAGAAATAAAAAGAAAAACAGAAGAGCAATAAGAAAAAGGCCTACCTGGTTCTAGCCTAACTTACCCAGGCTGTCCCAAGCCCACTCCACCTTCTTGTCGTTTTCTCCAGGACGGCGAGCACGCAGGTGCGTGTCGAGCATGCCGCGGCCACCACCGTCGCCAGGCCACCTCCTGCTTGACCCCGTCGTCACCTGGCAGCCTGGAAGCCCCCCCTGGTCACCCCCATCTCCTTCCCCCTCTCTCTGTTTCCTCTCGCTCTCTCTCTCGTTGGATTTCGCGGCCACCAGAGAGCACGTCGTCGCCGCCGTCGCGCGCAAGCACGACCACCGTGCCCCATCCGTCGCCTCAAGCTGTCTAGCAGAACCGCCGTAGAGAGCTTCGTCGATTCGCGCCATCAATCGAGCCCGGGAACCTTTGGAGACGCCGCCTTCTTCACCGAGACGCCGCCGACCGCCGTGGAGCTCTACGAGGATTGCACCGCCATCAAGCCGTCTCCGACCTCGCCGTCCCCTCCGCTGGAACCGGGGTGAGCAGCCACCTTGAACCACTCTCTCCGCGCTCCTCCTCGTGGCCTCTGTCGCCATTTCCATATGACCAGGCTACGGCCGCCGCTGCACCTCGTCGCCGGCGACGTTCCGGCAGTCCCTTGGCCCCACCATGTGCACAGTTTGACGCGGACGTGCACAAGGTGCACTCCCGTGGTCTTCCCGTGCCAAATGGTGGCCGGGAGGTTCATTCCGGTGAAACTCCGGCGGGTTACAGAGGACGCCGGCGAGCTCCTCCATTAGAGGGCCTAACCACCCTGCTAATCTCCCCCCTAGCCCAATGACAGGTGGGCCCCCTGGCCCCCTAAACCCCTCTGTTATTTAAACAGAGAGGGATTAGCTCCTCTTCCACTGACAGAGTGACCCCACCCGTCAGAGCCCCATGACGTCAGCCATGCGTCATGATGACGCAGTAAACAGAAAAACAAGTTAAAAGAAATTACAGAAATTCCAGAAAAATCCAGAAAATTGGTTAAATTTTGGAAATTCATAGAAAATTCATTTTAACTCCAAATTAAACATATAATATATGAAAAATTATCAGAAAAATGCAAGGATTAAGAATATGCAATTTGTTTTCATGTTTGACCATTTTAAAATGGGGCAACAGTAGAAAATGTGCATATGGCTTAATTTGAATTCAAATTGAAGTTTGAATTTGCAATTATTTTGCAATACATTTCAATTAAATGGAATTGTCAACACATCAGTACCATGTACATCATGTTTTCACAACTTATCATGTTCTTGATCATCGCAATTATATATATTCCTTGATTGCTTTGTTTGCTCGATAGACGTGCAACTGGAACCGGAGGCCACCCCCTTCGTTGAAGAAACCGTGTGTGAATCGTCAGCAAGGCAAGCAAACCCCATTGATCATGTCTATATAATCCCAATTTCCCTCTCAGTCTCTCTTATGCATGTTTAGGAGATCACCTTGTATCGATTCTACCGCAGAGTTGAACCCATATCCGATGCATGACCTATCATCTTGTCACAGTAGTAAGCAAACCACAATCCTAGCGGACATAGGAGTTGATTGATATCATGTGGCCCCTGCAACTGTTACTGCTTATTGAATGCTTAGTGGTACAATGAGGTTGCTTTTGATGTGAGTAGGGATGATGGTGAACATGGTGTTGATGAAAGTGAAACTGTGTTGGTGAATCCACCCTAATACAAGGTAGACGATGAGAGGCTGTGTAGGAGTACACAGTGGGTTGTCTCGTTGAACACCGCCTTAAGCACCAAGTTCTTGTATGGTAATCCAAAACAAAAAGTACAACCACACATTGGGCTCACTGACCCCTCTCGGCCTAGTACCTTGATCCGTGTCGACGTCCAGGAGTCACATTAGTTCGGGCTTTCCATTTGGCATCTGCATAGAAAAAGAATGAAGGAATGATTGCATCATATAGATATTTGGGTGCACCTGTGAGGCAGGAAAACCATCTGCTAGAGGTGGCGTCTCGGTCACTTACATTGTTTGAGTCCGTTTCGTTGATCCGGTCGGGCTCTCGAGCGGAGGCAAACTCAGATAGTCGACTCCTGGAATAGACCGGTTGTGAGCGAAGTGTCGTGGTGAACATCCTCGCTGTCACCTCTTGAACGGTGGTGAGACCTGGCGGTAACTGATGGTCATGTGTGTGTAGTTTACACCCTTGCAAGGTTAACAAAACTATTCGAATAGCCGCGTCCGCGGTTAAGGACTACTTGGAACCTGTACCTGATTATTAGACAACTTGAACTGGATACTTCTAAAATACACCAAGATAAGTGTGAGTGCTATGGCGTGCTTTCTCGTGGGGAAGTCGAGGAAGGCACCATAGTGGTGTAATTGGTTGGAGATGTAGTGGACTCGTGTACGCTTCTTACCTCAAGTCTGGTATTCGTAGTTCAGGATTAGCCATGTCAAAGCTGGCATTTCTGCATGTTGAAACCCCACCTCCCTTTACCTTGATACTTGAGCATGAGTAGTGTAGTTCTGATGTAAGTCTTGCTGAGTACGATTTTGTACTCACATTTTCTTATTCTATGTTTTAGATGAGAAACCATACCCCGATGGAGTCATCGACCTGAAGCTCGACGTTGACCTCGGTAGTATAGTTCCAGACAGCAGTCTGGTCCCTCGTGGAAGGGCATGTTTGTTGTACAAGGATTCTCTAAGCCATTTGTTAAACTTGTCTGTACTCAGACCTAATTTTCTTCCGTTGTATGATGTAATGTTGATCACAGACATGTGATCTTTGTATGCTCTATGTGTAAGTAAATAAAGAAGTACTTTGTAGAGTTATGTGATGATACCTGATGTTCATACTAGGCATGTGTGCTGCGTGTATGTTTATAACATGCATGTCTTAGTATGGGTTTTCGAGACCTTAGTTGTGATCTGGCTGGCGGTCTTTTATACACCAAGTGGCCCTTAGATGTGCGCAGCTTGGGGCATCGTGATGCGATTGTTCGTGACTCTGTCACGTGCACACTTTGTTGTACGATCGAGCCCGCCCTAGACCCCGACTAAGTGATTGGGCTGGAGTAAGTCTATGTAAGAGTTAAGATTCAATCGATAACATGGTTGAGGCGACTTGTCTATGAGTATGGGATTCACCACCCATAAGCATCTAGACTTGTGAACGGACGATGAGGACCCATCTCAGATGATCATCCGGCCTGAATGGGATGCCCCTCACGTTCGATGCTTACGGAGAACGTTCTGTGCTTGGCCTTGTCTGCTTAGACAAGTGGGTACGGTTCTCGGCTCTCCATGTGATTGCATCGTGACTGGAATTACATACGCATATTCTGGGTCCCGACAGACTTGGTATCAGAGCAGGACTGTCTGTAGGATTATCAAACCCTTGGTCGAAGTCGAGTCTAGCATTCTATAGTTATATAGTTACTTGGGTATAAAGGGAACATCGTAAGGCTTCTTTTTCTCCTTACCCTCATCGATCTGAGTTCTGAGTCACCTTATCTTTTCTACAGGATGATAGGACTAGGCTCATCTATGTCTTAATAGAACATCTCGTTGAGTGCTTCCTACTAGCCGTAGGACAGTTGTGGTTGTCCAGATTCTTCGTGTCTTCGAGTTCCTTGAAGAATTTCTGTCCAATCTCCTCAAGGTTATTTCATTTTCCATCCCGGTGTAGCCGTTATGCTGCCCGATTTATTCCGTGTTTCTTGGAATCTTTGCCTTTGCATTACAATCTTTTCCTTCTAGTCAAGTCCTCTTATCTTTTTTTTCCACCGTAAAACCTGTTCTGATTGTTGATTTTTATCACACAGGATGTCAGGTGGAACTCGTAGTGCTGTTCTTCGGAATCGAGACCGTGATCGGAATCGAAATAATGATGAACCTCCACCACTGCCTTCTGCGGCGGAAATCATGATGGAAGCTGAGAAGAGTCGACGTGATCAAACACGCCTTCTGGAGCTCATCGAGCAGAATACAGCTCGTCAGCGTAATGTGGTCGTGAGCATTCGGGATTTCATCCTCCTCAAGCCACCGGTATTTCGATGTTCTTCTGAGCCCCTTGAAGCTGATGATTAGCTCCGTTCCATCGAGCGTAAGCTTGATACGGCACATGTTGCTCCCGATGACCGAGTTATTTTCGCGGTATACTTCCTAGAAGGTGCTGCTATTCAATGGTGGGAGAACTATGTTTCTATGCAGCCAGATAGTCACGTAGTGACTTGGCAGGAGTTCTGTGTTGCCTTTCGAGGGTACCACATTCTGGATGAGTTGATGGAGCGCAAGAAGGAAGAGTTCTGCAATCTGACTCAAGGAGAGATGTCCATTCATGAGTATGTGAGAGAGTTCAACCGACTTGCTCGTTATGCCCAAGATGAGATCACCACCGATGCCAGAAAGCAGGCAAGGTTCCGTAAGGGACTTAGCCCCATCCTTCGACATGATCTCAACCTCATCGAATTTGCCACCTTTGAGGATTTAGTCAACAGATCCTTTAGAGCTGAGCATGGGAATGAAGTGTTCGAAGAGTCTCGCAAGCATGCTCTTGAGCTTGCTTCTTCTTCAAGTTCAGCCCCTCAGAAACGCCGAATTTGGATTCCAACCAGAGCCATACCTCAAAAGTTTCTGCAGAGACCAACCTACAATATATGCGATCCACCGGAATGATGGTGTGCAGCCAAGCAATCCCACTCCCAACAATTCAGACATGGTATGCTTTAAGTGTGGTCTTCCAGGCCATTACTATCGTCAATGCCCTCAGGTCTTGATGGAACCACGTCATTCTCGACCTAAGCCTCCAAAGAAATCAACCACCAAAGCCTTTCCAGAAAAGCCCTCATCCACTAGTAGTGTTTGTGTGAACCAAATATCAGTTGAGGACACCATTGCTGCTTCTGACGTCATTCTTGGTACACTCCCAGTCAATCATGTCCCCGCCTCCGTTCTTTTCGATCCACGAGCTTCTCATTCATTCTTGTCGGAGAGTTATGAAATTCTTCATGAGTTCGCCTTTGAAGAAATGTTTTCTCCAATGATCATTCAAACTCCTGGTTCCAAATGGCAAACTAGTAGAGTAAGCCATGGCAATCAAATTGCAATCGAGGGTTTAGTATTCCTTGCTTCACTTATAGCCCTCAAGTCTTCGGATATTGATGTCATCCTAGGAATGGATTGGTTATCAAGGCAAAATGCTTTCCTTGATTGTAAAGCCAAGTCAGTTAAACTCACCCATCCTTCAGGCCAGACCATTGACTACACCTCACCCAGCTCTAGAACCCAGATGCATACTTTGAATGTGCTTCCCCTTCCAGACCTTGAAGATATTCCGGTAGTTCGTGACTTCCCGGATGTCTTTCCTGAAGAGCTGCCGGGAATGCCACCCGACAGGTGTGTAGAATTCATAGTGGATCTTATTCCAGGCACAGCCCCAATTTCCAGACGTCCATATAGAATGGCCCCACATGAGTTAGCTGAGCTAAAAACCCAACTTGATGCTTCGTTGGCCAAAGGCTTCATCCGCCCTAGCTCATCGCCATGGGGTTGCCCCGTTCTGTTCGTAACGAAGAAAGATGGAACAGAAAGGATGTGCGTAGACTATCGCCCGCTAAATCTAGCGACGATAAAGAACAAGTACCCACTGCCCAGGATCAATGATCTTTATGATCAACTTGCAGGATCCTCTGTCTTCTCCAAGATGGATTTGAGATTAGGCTATCATCAAATCAAAATCCGAAACGAGGACATTCCCAAAACGGCCTTCACTACTCGTTATGGTCTTTACGAGTATACCGTCATGTCCTTCGGTTTAACCAATGCCCCCGCCACATTCTCGCTCTTGATGAATTCGATCTTCATGGAGTACTTAGATAAATTTGTTGTGGTTTATCTTGATGACATTCTCATCTACTCGAAAAACGAAGAAGAGCACGCAGAACATCTTAGGTTGGTATTGATGAAGCTTAGAGAGCATCGCCTGTATGCTAAATTCTCCAAGTGTGAATTTTGGCTACCAGAAGTGACATATTTAGGCCACGTGATTTCTGCGAAAGGTGTTGCAGTCAATCCCGAGAGAGTTCAGGCCGTCCTTGAATGGACTCCACCTGAATCGGTTAAGCAAGTTAGGAGTTTTCTTGGCTTAGAAAGCTATTGACGCCGCTTCGTCGAGAAATTTTCTAAAGTTGCAAAGCCTCTTACTGAACTCCTCAAGAAATATAAGAAATTCCAATGGACTCCCAAGTGCGAGGAAAGCTTTCAAGAGCTAAAAAGAAGATTGACTTTTGCACCCGTACTTGCACCTCCAGACACCAAAAGGGATTTCGAGATCTATTGTGATGCTTCACGGCAAGGGTTAGGATGCATACTTATGCAAGATAGACATGTGGTAGCTTATGCTTCACGCCAGTTGCGGCTACATGAAGAGAACTATCCTACCCATGATCTTGAACTCGCTACCGTAGTTCATGCCCTGAAGACTTGGCGACATTACCTCCTTGGTAATTGTTGTGAGATTTATTCCGACCACCAAAGCCTCAACTACATATTCACCCAGCCAGATCTTAATCTCAGGCAAAGACGCTGGATAGAGTTGATAAAAGATTATTACTTAGGAATTTCTTACACCCCAGGCAAAGCCAATTTCATGGCTGATGCACTTAGTCGTAAGTCGTATTGTAACAACCTCATGTTACAACAGTATCAACCACTTCTTCATGAGGAATTTCGAAAGCTCAACCTCGAGATTGTTCCTCGTGGATCTCTTTTCAACTTGGTGGCGAAACCAACACTTGAGGGTCAAATCATAGTTGCCCAAAGACGTGCACGAGGTGTACGCCGGATCAAGGAGAATATTGCTAGCGGAGTTGCTAAATGTTTCTCCACAGATAGTAAAGGAACGATATTCTTTGAAAATCGTTTGGTAGTACCTAAGAATAGGGATCTAAGGCAACTCATCCTCAAAGAAGCCCATGACACACCCCTCTCGATTCATCCCGGTAGCACAAAAATGTACCGAGATCTACGCCAGAGATTTTGGTGGACCAGGAGGAAGAGAGACATTGCTCGATTCGTTGCTGAATGTGATGTTTGTCGTTGCATTAAGGCCGAACACCAAAGACCTGCTAGTACACTTCAACCTTTGCCTATTCCCGAGTGGAAATGGGACAAAGTCGGTATGGACTTCGTCACCGGCTTTCCAAAAACCCAGAAAGGAAATGATGCCATCTTCGTTGTCATAGATAGGCTTTCCAAAGTTGCTCACTTCCTTCCCGTTCGCGAGTCTATAACTGCTAGTCAGTTGGCGGACTTGTACGTCTCTAGAATTTTGTCTCTTCACGGTTTTCCTTTGGAAATCAATTCTGATCGAGGTAGCCTTTTCACCTCTAGATTCTGTGGAAGCTTTCAGAATGCTATGGGAACTCATCTCTCCTTTAGTACAGCTTTCCATCCTCAGTCTAGAGGTCAAATTGAAAGGGTTAATCAAATCTTGGAAGACATGCTCAGAGCTTGTGTTATCTCATTCGGAAAGAATTGGGAGAAATCTCTTCCATTTGCCGAATTTGCTTATAACAATAGTTTCCAATCTAGTCTGAAGATGGCTCCTTTTGAACTCCTCTATGGACGACGATGTCGAACACCCCTAAGCTGGTCAGAAACCGGTGAAAGACAACTCTTTGGACAGGATATGATCAAGGAAGCAGAAGAGCAAGTTCGCATTGTTCGTGATCGATTGAAAGCCGCTCAGTCTCGTCAAAAGAGCTACTATGGTCGTCATCATAGAGAGGAGAGCTACAATCTTGATGAGAAGGCTTACCTTCGGGTTACTCCTCTAAAGGGAACCCAAAGATTCGGTATCAAAGGCAAGTTTGCCCCACGTTACATCGGACCTTTCCGCATTCTCTCTAAACATGGAGAAGTTGCCTACCAACTTGAACTACCTCCGCACCTTTCCCGAGTACATGATGTATTCCATGTGTCACAACTCAGGCGTTGCTTCAAGGACCCCATCCGCGAAGTCGACCATGAAACGCTTGATCTCCAAGATGACCTTTCTTATCGAGAGTAACATGTTCGTATTCTTGATTCAACTGAGCGTGTCACTCGCCGTCAGAAGATCAAGTTCCTTAAAGTTCAATGGTCACATCACTCCGAGAAAGAAGAAACCTGGGAAAGAGAAGATCGCCTCCGTGCCGAGTACCCCTCCTTCCTCCCGACGACTTCTGAATCTCGGGACGAGATTCTTTTGAGTGGGGGCGAGTTGTCACAACCCCAACTATCGTAAGTGCTAGGGTTTGATTGTGCCCTTTGTATCATGCAAAAATTCAAAAGAAATTCAAAATTGGGGAAAAGAAAAGCCCTGAGAAATTAATTTAAAAGGCCAGATAAAAATTTATTCCAAAAACTCCTCTGGTATTTTTGAAAAGTATTAAAAATATGCATGATCACATATAAAGTGAAGTGGGTCCCATTGCATGCACCAAGATTTTTCAAATATTCCAAACAGGGCTTGGAAATTAAAAAAAACCCTATTTGAATTGAAATTCAAATAAGTTAAATTTCAAAAATCTTCAAATCTTGGGATTAGCTAGTGTTATGCCATGTAAGTCCATATAAATAATTTGGGGATTTTATAAAATGTTTTGGTATTTTTATTATATCAAAATAGAACAAATGTCAGAAGAAATAAAAAGAAAAAACAAAAGAGCAATAAGAAAAAGGCCTACCTGGTTCTAGCCTAACTTACCCAGGCCGGCCCAAGCCCACTCCACCTTCTTGTCGTCTTCTCCAGGACGGCGAGCACGCATGTGCGTGTCGAGCATGCCGCGGCCACCGCCGTCGGCAGGCCACCTCCTGCTTGACCCCGTCGTCACCTGGCAGCCTGGAAGCCCCCCTGGTCACCCCCATCTCCTCGCCCCTCTATCTGTTTCCTCTCGCTCTCTCTCTCGTTGGATTTCGCGGCCACCAGAGAGCACGTCGTCGCCGCCGTCGCGCGCAAGCACAGCCACCGTGCCCCATCCGTCGCCTCAAGCTGTCTAGCAGAACCGCCGTGGAGAGCTTCGCCGATTCGCGCCATCAATCGAGCCCGGGAACCTTTGGAGACGAAGCCTTCTTCACCGAGACGCCGCCGGCCGCCGTGGAGCTCTACGAGGATTGCGCCGCCGTCAAGCCGTCTCCGACCTCGCCGTCCCCTCCGCTGGAACCGGGGTGAGCAGCCGCCTTGAACCCCTCTCTCTGCGCTCCTCCTCGTGGCCTCTGTCGCCATTTCCACATGGCCAGGCTACGGCCGCCACTGCACCTCGTTGTCGGCGACGTTACGACAGTCCCTTGGCCCCCCCGTGTGCACAGTTTGACGCGGACGTGCACGAGGTGCACTCCCGTGGTCTTCCCGTGCCAAATGGTGGACGGGAGGTTCATTCCGGCGAGACTCCGGCGGGTTACAGAGGACGCCGGCGAGCTCCTCCATTAGAGGGCCTAACCACCCTGCTAATCTCCCCCCTAGCCCAATGACAGGTGGGCCCCCTGGCCCCCTAAACCCCTCTGTTATTTAAACAGAGAGGGATTAGCCCCTCTCCCACTGACAAAGTGACCCCACCCGTCAGAGCCCCACGACGTCAGCCATGCGTCATGCTGACGCAGTAAACAGAAAAACGGGTTAAAAGAAATTCCAGATATTCCAGAAAAATCCAGAAAATCGGTTAAACTTTGGAAATTCATAGAAAATTCATTTTAACTCCAAATTAAACATATAATATATGAAAAATTATCAGAAAAATGCAAGGATTAAGAATATGCAATTTTTTTTCATGTTTGACCATTTTAAAATGGGGAAACAGTAAAAAATGTGCATATGGCTTAATTTGAATTCAAATTGAAGTTTGAATTTGCAATTCTTTTGCAATACACTTCAATTAAATGGAATTGTCAACACATCAGTACCATGTACATCATGTTTTCACAACTTATCATGTGCTTGAGCATCGCAATTATATTTATTCCTTGATTGCTTTGTTTGCTCGATAGACGTGCAACTGGAACCGGAGGCCACCCCCTTCGTTGAAGACACCGTGTGTGAACCTCGTCAGCAAGGCAAGCAAACCCCATTGATCATGTCTATATAATCCCAATTCCCTCTCAGTATCGCTTATCCATGTTTAGGAGATCACCTTGTATCGATTCTACCGCATAGTTTAACCCATATCCGATGCATGACCAATCATCTTGTCACAGTTGTAAGCAAACCACAATCCTAGCTGACATAGGAGTTGATTGATATCATGTGGCCCCTGCAACTGTTTCTGCTTATTGCATGCTTAGTGGTACAATGAGGTTGCCTTTGATGTGAGTCGGGATGATGGTGAACATGGTGTTGATGAAAGTGAAACTGTGTTGGTGAATCCACCCTAATACAAGGTAGACGATGAGAGGCTGTGTAGGAGTACACAGTGGGTTGTCTCGTTGAACACCGCCTTAAGCACCAAGTTCTTGTATGGTAATCCAAGACAAAGAGTACAACCACACATTAGGCTCACTGACCCCTCTCGGCCTAGTACCTTGATCCGTGTCGACGTCCAGGAGTCACATTAGTTCGGGCTTTCCATTTGGCATCTGCATAGAAAAAGAATGAAGGAATGATTGCATCATATAGATATGTGGGTGCACCTGTGAGGCCGGAAAACCATCTGCTAGAGGTGGCGTCTCGGTCACTTACATTGTTTGAGTCCGTTTCGTTGATCCGTCCGGGCTCTCGAGCGGAGGCAAACTCAGATAGTCGACACCTGGAATAGACCGGTTGTGAGCGAAGTGTCGTGGTGAACATCCTCGCTGTCACCTCTTGAACGGTGGAGAGACCTGGCGGTAATTGATGGTCATGTGTGTGTAGTTTACACCCTTGCAAGGTTAACAAAACTATTCGAATAGCCGCGTCCGCGGTTAAGGACTACTTGGAACCTGTACCTGATTATTAGACAACTTGAACTGGATACTTCTAAAATACACCAAGATAAGTGTGAGTGCTATGGCGTGCTTTCTCGTGGGGAAGTCGAGGAAGGCACCATAGTGGTGTAATTGGTTGGAGATGTAGTGGACTTGTGTACGCTTCTTACCTCAAGTTTGGTATTCGTAGTTCAGGATTAGCCAAGTCAAAGCTGGCATTTCTGCATGTTGAAACCCCACCTCCCTTTACCTTGATACTTGAGAATGAGTAGTGTAGTTCTGATGTAAGTTTTGCTAAGTACGATTTGGTACTCACGTTTTCTTATTCTATGTTTTAGATGAGAAACCATACCCCGATGGAGTCATCGACCTGAAGCTCGACGTTGACCCTGTCATTATAGTTCCAGACAGCAGTCTGGTCCCTCGTGGAAGGGCATGTTTGTTGTACAAGGCTTCTCTAAGCCATTTGTTAAACTTGTCTGTACTCAGACCTAATTTTCTTCCGTTGTATGATGTAATGTTGATCACAGACATGTGATCTTTGTATGCTCTATGTGTAAGTAAATAAAGAAGTACTTTGTAGAGTTATGTGATGATACCTGCTGTTCATACTAGGCATGTGTGCTGCGTGTATGTTTATAACATGCATGTCTTAGTATGGGTTTTCGAGACCTTAGTTGTGATCTGGCTGGCTGTCTTTTATACACCAAGTGGCCCTTAGATGTGCGCAGCTTGGGGCATCGCGATGCGATTGTTCGTGACTCTGTCACGTGCACACTTTGTTGTATGATCGAGCCCGCCCTAGACCCCGACTAAGTGATCGGGCTGGAGTAAGTCTATGTAAGAGTTACGATTCAATCGATAACATGGTTGAGGCGACTTGTCTATGAGTATAGGATTCACCACCCATAAGCATCTAGACTTGTGAACGGACGATGAGGACCCATCTTAGATGATCATCCGGCCTGAATGGGATGCCCCTCACGTTCGATGCTTACCGAGAACGTTCCGTGCTTGGCCTTGTCTGCTTAGACAAGTGGGTACGGTTCTCGGCTCTCCATGTGATTGCATCGTGACTGCAATTACATACGCATATTACGGGTCCCGACATGTTTACATTGGACATGTATGCTGCGTGTATGATTATAACATGCATGTCTTAGTGTGGGGTTCGATAGCTTAGTTGTGTTCTTGCCTACGGTCTTTTATACACCAAGTGGCCCTTAGATGTGCGCAGTTTGGGGCATCGCGATGCAATTGCTCGTGACTCTGTCACGTGGCACACTTTGTTGTATGATTGAGCCCGCCCGAGATCCTGACTAAGTGATCGGGCTAGAGTCTTTTTATGTAAGTGTTATGATTCAATCTATAATATGGTTGAAGCGACTTGTCTATGAGTATTGGATTTCACCACCCATAAGCATTTAGACTTGTGAGCGGACAATGAGGACCCATCTCAGTTGATCATTCGGGCCTGGATGGGATGCCCATCACGTTCGAGCTTTCTGAGGGTGTCTTGTACTTGGACTTGTCTTCTTAGACAAGTGGGTATGGCTCTCGGCTCTCCATATGATTGAGTTGTGACTGGAATTACATATGCATATTCTGGGTCCCGACACTACGCTGATCCGCGCCGCTTTGTAGATATATAGGGGTTCTCGTTCTTTGGGAACTGCCAGTATTGGTGGGGTCGAGAGGGTCTTCTTCAGGTCCGCGAATGCGTTCCGTGTTTCTTCAGTCCACTCGAACTTGCCTCCTTTCTTGAGTAGTTGGTAAGATGGTTGGGTCCTTTCTCCTAGTCTGCTGATGAAGTGTCTCAAGGCAGCGAGTCTCCCGGTGAGTTGTTGTACGCCCTTTATGTTCGCAGGCTCTTGCATCCTGGCGAGTTCTTGGAATTTTTCCGGGTTGTCTTCGACTCGTTGAGCAGAGACCATGTATCCTAGTAGCTTTCCGGCTGGGACGCCGAACACACACTTTTTTGGGTTGAGCTTGATCCTGCATCAGTTGAGTGCCCCGGAGGTTTCTCGGAGGTCGCCGAGTAATGTGTCTGCTTTATATGTTTTGATGACGATGTCGTCTACGTATACTTGGATGTTTCTACCAATTTGGTCCCGTACGAACGTCTGCATCATCTACTGGTATGTGGCTCCGGCGTTTTTCAACCCGAAGGGCATTCTCTTGTAGCAGAATACGCCATATGGGGTGATAAATGATGTGTGCTCTTCATCTTCCTCGTTCATCCTGATCTGGTTGTATCCTGAGTATGTGATGGCTTCTCGCCCCTCGTTAGTTACCCCAAGTGGAAGGTTGAGATGTAGCCTAGCAGCAAATTTCCCTCGGTGAAGATACCAAGGTTATCAATCCAGTAGGACTCCAAATTCTGCAAGTAGGTGGAAACAACGCCAGAAATTACTTCTAGCTAGGGAGTTGTCGTGGCCCTGCACACAAAAGCAAATAACTTTGCTCCCAACAACTTCAGAGAGGTTGTCAATCTCTCCTGCCTTGTTGTTTACAAAGGATCAAACACAAGCGGGAAATAGTAGTGGTGATTTCAACGAAAAGGAAATAAAAGCAGTAAATAAAGTGAGGTGTAAACAGTGGTGGAAATATGGACCGGGGTCCCATGATGTTCACTTGTGATGTCTCTCTCCCAAAAGACAATAAAATATCTAAGCTGTGTGAACAAATTACAACTGGGAAATTGACAGAATTATAAACGCACCACAATGCTAATTGTGCTGCAAAGAATTTTATAGGCTTAAAAGTATGGTCAGTACGCCAAGAAAAGTAGACCGAAATCCAACTCCATCTACTCACTAATCATCCACCTTGAGATATCTATCCAGAACATATCGCTGGTATTAAGTTGCGAGCCCCACCCTAAGTATAAACCCAAAGCAACAGACAACAACATTAACCAACTTTGTGTAAGGTAAACAATCCTTGCAACCGCGGTTAAAAGCACCGTTGTTTTTTCCTTGGTGGCAACATCACATCCCCTAGTCTCAAGTTTCTGTCACTCAAGTTGGACATCGGGGGAGCATGAACCTACAGTCAAGCATAAATGCTCCCTCTTGGAGTTACTATCTACTACTTGGCCAAAGCAATGAAAAGCAACGGAGAACATGCAAGAATTACTCAAGAACAAAATATAAAAGGAGAACCAAATATATAACTCATCACAATCTAAACATAATCTCATAATCCATCAGATCCCAGCAAACACAGCATAGCAACAACAGAAAGAATTACATAGATGCCTTGATCATGTAGGGCAGCTCACAAGTTCTAAGAATTGAAGAACAAGATTGGAGAGAAGATATCACATAGCTACCGGTCATGGACCCATGGTCCAATGGGGACTACTAACGGCACATCCGGGAAGCGCTCATGGTGGCAGAGAAGCTCCCTGAGGTCAATCCTCCCTCCAGAAGGGTGCCGGGAAGAGGTCTTCTGGTGCTCCCGATCTTGGAAGAGCGACAGCGGCAGAACAGAGGTGCAAATCGTGATGCGGGGCTCCTCCCGAGGGTTTTTTGAGCGAGGAGTAAATATAGGACGAAGGGGGCACCAGGAGTGGCCCCTCCCCCAGGCGCCCTGGTTGCGCGGCCTAGGGTGGGTCTGTGCCCCCTGGACGCCTAGGAGGGTGGTGGCCCCCTCTGTCCCTCCTTCGGTGATTCCCGAATCGTCTGTTGCGCTGATTATTATATATTTTTCCTCCAATTTTTGGAGCTCTGTAAATATGGGTAAAAACTTGTAATTCACAGACATCAGCAGAAAGATACTGGCATTGGGTGCACTGAGTTAGTAGGTTAGTCCAAATATGTGTAAAAAGATTTGAAAGTGTAGCAAAACACATAGCAATGTCACCTAAAAGGGCATGGAACAAGCAGAAATTATAGATACGTTTGGGACGTATCACAAGATAGAGAGGCTTGCGATGAATTTGAGTTCTTCGAGTGGATTGGATCTTGCTCGAGTTGTTGCCGAAGTCTTCGAGTTTACGGTTGGTGATGACGGAACTGACAAGATCGTGATTCCAACCTACGTTCTCCTCACGGTCGGTGTCAATTAACAAGGATCGGCCTCAGAAAATCCCATGGTAAGGTACCCTAGGTTTAGATCGTAGAGAGAGGTACAAGTTGGCGATGCTCGTCGGCTAACAGGAGATAGGGATTTACCTAGGTTCAGGGATCTCTATCGGTGAAACCCCTACTTCCTGCTCTTTTATATTATGATGGATGCCATTAAAGTGGCGGTGAAGGCGAGATCGCTCGGGACCGGAGGTGTTGCTATGAAATTGGATGGCCTAGACGTCCCCTCTCCCAGCCTTTATATGTTAGGCTGGGTCGGAAGGAGTCCATCTTGGTTTACAAAGGAAGTTGCCTAATCTAGCTTTTAGTCTTGGATGCCAAGTCTTGGTTTCCATAACGTCGAGGACTCCTACGTCGGTGCTTCGAGTGGGCCAGTCTTGGCTTCTAGCGGGCCTTCCGTCTTGACACGCACCAGGTACCCTCATCCGTAGGAGTTGTGGGGACACCCCCTCGTCAATTCGCCAGGCATGTTTAGTGTTCCTGTTTTTCATAGTTATTCAGGCATGTTCAGTGTTCCCCTCAAGACCATTCTTATGATGTGTTGTTTCAAAAGGCTTTGTTCTCCTTGCCTTAAGACAAAGAACTAATATTATGATGCTTCTCTTTTTTTTCATAGATATGAAGACTAAAGCTCACATAGTTGGTTCATAGGCTGGGTATGGACCAGGGTCTTAGAGATAAAAGGTGTGTGCGCAGTCTTTAGTTTATATTATTTCAATCACCGTCAGCTTTTGCAAGCCTTGTTATTTTGTACATGTCTAATTAGTGTGAAGACCATAGTTTTAAATGACTAAATCAGACTTCCGTGTCCTATTGTTTGCCATTTCTCTCACCCACTGATCCATTGGCATCACCCAGCATTTCACTGGTGTTCTTTTTTGTAGGTTTCTATAAGCATTGGTATTTTCGAATGCCACATCAATTTTTATGTGTATCTACATTTCTCTAAAGGGGGACGGGAGGGGGGTAATCTGTCACTAGTTTTTTTGCAGTTTCCTTTTGTTAGCCATTCTCCTTCATCCAACTCCCTTGAATTTAGTCCTAACATTTCATTTTCTTGAGATAATATTGAGAGCATGCATTTTCTTTGATTTTTTCAGCTTCTATTTTCATAACTGATTTTTTATGTTTTTTCTGTTCAAAACTGAATTTTATTCAGCAGGATGAAAGTAAGTAGCTAGTGTGGGTTAGGTGTCGGGGGGGCGATCGGGGGTTGTACCTTAGGTGGGCGGCGGACTGTACGCGACAGCTCCAAGACGACAGTTCGTTTAATTCAATTGTTCTTCTCAGGGTTGCCAAAAGTAGAAAATGGGTTATGTAAATCAGTTTATCTTGTACCTTCACTTTTTAATCATTTGATTATTCATCTGAAAAATATATCATGTAGTTAATGTCACCCTCATGTCACGGAGATGAAAAATTTGCAATTGTCCTGAGTATTGCTTTTTGTGGTTTAGAAAAAAAATTCTTGGAAAAGGAGAATATATTAATATTGCAAATATACCAATTACACCCGGCCTCTACAACTACACAGTTCCCAAAAGGCAATACGGATGCACTCAGCCAACTGATACGTCTCCAACGTATCGACTTTTGGAAACACTTTTGCTATTTTTTTGACCTCATTCTTGCATGATTTGAATGAAACTAACCCGGACTGACGTTGTTTGCAGCAGAGTTGCATGTATGGTTTTCTTGTGTGCAGGAAAATGGATTTTTAGGTGTCTCAAAAAATTCCAGGAAAAATAACAAAAAATACACGCACCGGGAGGAGCCACATGTCAGAAGGAGGGCCAGAGGGGGGTCTCCCCTGGCCCAGGCGGCCAGGTGGTGCGGCCTAGCCCCTGGGCGCGCCACCAGGGCGTCTTGGAGGGAACCACCCCTCTGGTGCCCTACGAGGACTCCTATTTTTACCCTCGACGAGGAAAACGTCGGGGGGGATGGATCAAACCCATAGACCCGGCATTAGAAACCTCTGGGCCGACTTACATATGAAGGCCCACAAAGAATACCCGGCCAGGAGGTGACGTGCCAAGCGTGAAGATTGAAGCCCTAGAAGGAATTCGACTTATCTTGTATAGTACGTAGCCAATTTGTAAAGTAGAATAGAACTTGGCACCTTTATAAGCCGAGGTCCACGGGAGCCAGAGCGAGAACTTACCTCAAGCCAGGACTAGACAACTCGCGCCATAACCTAGATCTCCACGAGAGTAAGGTTGCGAAACATCATCATTGTAATCGATACGATCGGCTCTTCCTACTGAGGAGTCGATCCCACAATATTCAAGAAGAAGGAGTAGGTCTTTACTGCACCGACGGGGCCGAACCTGGGTAACTCGCCGAGTCCTGTGTCTATGTCGACTCTCTCCTCGAATTCGCCTCGCAGCAAAGGTCCCATGATAAGTCTGACTCTACGGACATCTGTCGTGACTTTCCCACGATAGTTGGCGCCCACCGGTGGGCCTGCACTCGCAGGTGTTGAGATTCTACGGGGAGCTCTACAAGGTATGGAAGGATTCGTGGCCGGGCGGATCACCAGGAGCCGGCGCGGAAAGCTCTGCATCGACGACTCGACTTGGGGCTCTGACGCTGATTTCGTCGAATCCGGTTATCGGGTCCCAATCGGGTCTATTCATATCTTCATTGGGAAGACAGACGGATATGAGCCAGAGCAGGATCCTGAAGTCCACCTGGAAACCTCGAGTCGGCGACATGCCAGCTCAAGGTACACCTTCGTCGGGTTCATTGCTGAATCGCTAGAGTCAGCGCGCTCTATCGAGTCCCTGACGCCCAACACCACCGAAGAAACATCTGACGCTGACTCACACCCCAGTGAAACAATCTTTTCGGAAACTGGCTCCATCCGATCCGTCAGGAGCAACAGAATCGGCTCGGGAACAGCTGAATACGACCCTGACTTTCCGCAGTACGAGCCACCATACTGCGTGACAGTGTTCATGGCAGGCACCGAAGAACAGGGAAGCCAGCCGTCTCAAGGTGTTGCGCAGAACCGGAACGTAGAGACGGCTCACGATACGGCCCCTAATCCAGATAGGGAACAACCAGAAGTTCTCACGGGAGCGGAAGTCCTCACAGATGCCCTAAACGCCTTGGATGAAGCCTTAGCTGCACCGATGACCGTGGAAAACCAACAAGCCTGGAGAACTAGGGTCAATGGACTCAAGGCCCAGGTGATGAGCATACGAAGGGAAATTAACTCCCAGAACGCCCAGATGGTGTAGAGAGAAACTCAACTCGCCCATGAAACCAGGCGCTTGCGACACGAGTCGGAATTGATAGAAGCTCAGAAACTAAGCCTCGCCAACGCATGTCCCACAGGACCCGCGAGCCGGATCCCTGTTGATCTGTAGGCACGGAGACTGTTCCGGGATATACATCAGTCGACTCCCCCAGGGTATACGCCACCAAGGCAACCTGTCTTATAACCACGACAGGAACGATTCCATACGCCCCCGGATCATTTCAATAACCCCATGGATAATGTGGTGGCAGCGAAACGGTTCCTCGCCAGCGTGCCTGCGCACGGAAACACCGCGGAGGACCAGGCCACTCGAGGGGCAATCGATCTGCTCAAAACTGCAATCACACAGCAAGCCCAGTACTCACAAGGATTCCAATACCTACATGAGACCCCGTATCAGAGTACGAGCCGGCAAGTGGACTCACCGGCTCC
This sequence comes from Bromus sterilis, assembly GCA_950022295.1. NCBI lineage: Eukaryota > Viridiplantae > Streptophyta > Magnoliopsida > Poales > Poaceae > Bromus > Bromus sterilis. The sequence continues at coordinate 145,891,715 of OX465596.1, read as the reverse complement.
GGCCGGCTCGAGCAGCCATCGCCAGCGCAGAGCTCCACCACCGCCGGACCCGTAGGGGGCGATAAGGATCCAAGACACACCCTCTAGCCTCTACCCCGAACGACGAGTAGAGCAGATGTTCCAACCTCCACCCCTAGATCAAGACACCGAGTCCATCAGCAGATCCGTGGGCAACCGATGCTTGGTTCTGGCTCTATAAAATACACGCCCGCCACCAGATTTCAAAGGACCATGTAAGATCGGGAACTACACAACTACCATGGACCCGGTGGCTTGGATCGAAAGTTATGACATAGCCATGGAAATGTAACAAGCTAGCGAAGGAGTATGCACCCGTTACCTCACAATGATGTTGGAAGGGCCGGCTCGCACATGGTTCAAAAATCTCCAAGATAATTCTGTCACCTCCTGAGCGGATCTCAAGGAGAAATTTATCCAAAACTTCCAAGGCACCTATTGGCGAGCTACCACAATTTTTGATATGGAGCATTGTGTCTAGAAGGAAGGAGAGTCGACCTTGAGCTGGGCACGACAGGTGGCAGAAATAATCCACTCTTCGGACACTATCACTGCCCAAACAACCGTTATTGTCTTGGAAAGGAACTGCAAGTTCGAGCCCCTAGTGCACAAACTTGGCCGACTCAAGAGGACATTCAAGGATATAGGAGAGCTCATGAATGCGGTCATCAAATATGCCGAGTCTGACAAAACAAAAGACATTGAACCTCAACAGGATAAAGCCGTCCAGAACAAAAATGGCGGCAATACATCCCAGAATCAGAGTCAGCAAACCAAGCGGCGACTTGATCAGACTACTTCTGACTTGGTAGCCAACACAAATGTCGACTCCCAAAGACAGAAGAAGGGGGCAACAACTACCGCAAGACGGAAGGAAATTTTCGCCCAAACAGCTTTGAAGCAGCCATGAAGAGTCCTTTCCCGACTCATAGTAAACCCGGTCGCCCAACCAACCACACTTGGGAAGATAGCAATTTTATGAAAGAATTTGCACGACGTGGGAACCAGGGACCTCCCGGGTTAGGTGCGGGAACCAGCCAGAACGGCAACAACCAGAATCCTGGCTACCAAGGAGCCGGTACAATGCCTCAACACCAAGGACCCGGAGGAGGGGCCCAGCAAAATCAGTCAGGGCTTGCTGGATTCCAAGCAAACCCGAAACAACTTCATGATCGTGCAGCATATCATGTTTTCACCACCAGCAGTTGCAGGAGGGATATGAAGCTGCAACGGAGAGCCGCCATGGCTGTGACTGCAGAGCCGGCTTGGCCCAGGTGGCTTAATTTGTCAGAACAGCCAATCACTTGGACAAGAGATGACCACCCCCCAGTGGTGGAGAACCCAGGGGCCCTGGCTCTAGTAGTCTCTCCACAAATAGCACTTGACAAAGTTCTCATGGACGGAGGAAGCAGCATCAACATCCTTTACTACGAAACTTTCCGCAGGATAGGGCTGACTCAAAAACAGCTGCAGCCCTCCAACACCGTTTTTCACGGAATAGTCCCAGGCAAGTCGGCACGTCCGATAGGCAAAATTCACCTGGAGACGGCTTTCGGAAACGCTGAGAATTTCCGCTCCGAGCTCATACCCTTTAAAGAAGATTGACTTTGTCCCTGGTGACTCTTCTCAGCGGTTCATCATCGGGACGGAGTTATCTGATAAATAGGAAAGCGCGTTCATCGAATTCCTCCGTGAGAATCGGGAGATCTTCGCCTGGAAACCCTCTGATATGCCAGGTGTCCCGAGGGAACTCGCTGGGAACCACCTAAATATAGATCCAAAGCTGAAGCCGGTCAAGCAATTCCTTCGCCATTTCAACGACGAGAGGAGAAACGCTATTGGGAAGAGATAGCCCGGCTCCTTGCCGCCAGGTTCATCATGGAAATATTCTATCCGGAATGGCTCGCAAACCGTCCGGTCCTCGTTTTGAAAAAGAACGAGACCTGGCGCATGTGCATTGACTACACGGACTTAAACAAGGCCTTCCCGAAGGATGCTTTCGCGCTGCCTTGTATTGACCAGATCATAGACTCGACTGCAGGATGTGATCTCCTATGTTTCCTTGACGCCTACTCTGGTTATCACCAGATCAAGATGGCCCTTGAAGATCAAGAAAAAACGGCTTTCATCACTCCCTTCGGGATCTACGGTTACACTTCTATGCCCTTTGTCCTTAATAACACGGGAGCAACATACCAGCGAGCAGTGCAGAGTTTCCTCAAAGAGCAGATTGGGTGCAACGTGCATGCTTACGTGGATGACATAGTGATCAAGTCCCAATTGGCCGACTCACTCATCAGTTACTTGACGGAAACCTTCAAAAATCTGCGCAAGTACCAGATGAAGCTAAACCCGGCCAAATGCACCTTCGGGGTACCTGCAGGTAAGCTCCTTGGATACATAGTATCAGAGAGAGGTATCGAGGCAAACCCAGAGAAAATCAATGTTGTCATGACTCTTCAGAAGGAGGCCTCAGTAAAGGGAGTCCAACGACTCACAGGATGCATAGCCGCTCTGAGTCGGCTCATAAGCCGACTTGGTGAAAAGGCAATCCCCCTGTATCGACTTCTGAGGAAATCGGAAACATTTGTCTGGGATGACGAAGCCGATCAAGCCCTAGAATCATTGAAGAAGCAACTATCCCAGGCTCCAATATTGGCGGCTCCCAAACCAAAGGAACCTATGTTACTTTATATCGCAGCCAAGAATCGAGCAGTCAACGCTGTGGTTGTTTTTGAGCGTATGGAAGCCGGCAAAGAGCACCCCTTGCAAAGGACAGTTTACTACGTCAGTGAGGTTTTGAACCTATCAAATCAGCGCTATCCTCACTGGCAGAAATTGGTTCTTGGTGTATTCATGGCGAGTCGGAAACTTAAACACTACTTTCAGGAGCACCCCATAATTGTGGCCAGCTCAACACCACTTGCAGATATCATCCAAAACTGGGAAGCAACAGGAAGGATTGCAAAGTGGGCCATATAGTTGGGGGCTTATCACATCAAATACAAGCCGCGAACGGCCATCAAATCCCAGGCGTTAGCCGACTTCATCAATGACTGGACAGAAATCCAAACATCCCTGGATAAGCCAGTCACCAAATATTGGACGATGCACTTCGATGGAAGCCGGCAGCTCCAAGGGTCAGGATCCGGTGTGGTTCTTGCCTCACCTAAAGGGAAGAAATTCTGCTATGTTCTACAGCTGCAGTTCACCTGTATCAACAATGCAGCAGAGTATGAAGACTTGCTTCATGGACTATGGCTGGCTCGTGAGATGAACATAAATTGGATCAAATGCTATGGCGACTCTTATCTTGTTTCTCAACAAGTGTCAGGAAAATGGGATTCCAAAAATCCCATAATGGCAGCTTATCGACGAGAGGTGCAAAGACAAGCTGGATTTTTTGTTGGATGCCAGGTGGATCATGTGGACCATCGGGAAAACGAAGCAGCAGATGCTCTCTCCCGACTCGGCTCTCAGCGAAAGCCGGTCCCTCCAAACGTATTCCTGGATGTCCTAACAAAGCCGCTTGTACAACCACCAATAGAGCAAGACATAGTAGAGCCGGATCCAGAGCCGGCTTTAGTTGCTGCAATTCATGCTACACCTTCATGGGTCGTACCTTACTTGGATTACAAGACTCGAGGAATTCTTCCTCAAGATGAGATGTTGGCCAGACAAATCGTCAGGAGAAGCCAATCCTTTGTACTCATCAATGGTGAGTTACATCGGCAGAGTGTCGCAGATGTGTTTCAGAGATGTCTCTCACCAGAAGAAGGTAGAGCCATCCTCAACGAAATACACTCTAGAGATTGCGGACACCATGCCGGCTCTCGTTCACTGTTTGCTAAAGCCTTTCGACATTGCTTCTACTAGCTCACAGCTCATGCGGACGCAGAGGACATAGTCAAGAAATGTGATGGATGTCAGCGCTCTGCAAAACAAGCTCACATGCCGGCTCATGAACTCAGAATGATACCTATCACTTGGCCCTTTGCGGTATGGGGACTTGATATGGTAGGACCTTTCAAAAGGTCAGCCAACAAAAACACTCACATATTAGTAGCAGTGGATAAGTTCACCAAATGGGTCGAAGCCGAGCCAGTCAGCAAATGTGACGCTGCGACAGCACTAAAATTCTTGAAAAAGATCATATACAGATCGGCTACCCCCACAGCATCATTACTGATAATGGTTCTAACCTATCATATGGGGTTAGGAAATGCCTCTGCCAGAACGAGCACATCCGACTCGACCTTGCATCAGTGGCACACCCACAGTCCAACGGACAAGCCGAGAGAGCCAACCAAGAGTTTCCCCGAGGCATTAAACCCCAACTCGTTGTCCCTTTGAAAAGGACGTTGGGTTGCTGGGAGGAGGAGTTACCCTCAGTACTATTGTAACACCCCAAAAACCGGGTTATCGATTTTTGTGCTGTTAATCCTTCCTAGCTTTTTCCTCCCGATCTTTTTCCTCTGGAGACTGGTTTATGACCAGAAGAATCCAGACAATCCTTGACCTTGCAACCCTTTTCTCTGCCACTTTGCAAGGCAAGATCCCTCCCTAGACCCTCGACCCCGGATATGCAAGGATATTGCCGAGTTCGGTGCAATGCTCTTCATATCAGCTTAATGCCATTTATGCCAATCGATGGAATTAAATCCTGGAAAATGCCTAGACATCTCTAAAGGTTGTGTAAACTTGTGGAGACGATCTCGGTGATCCTCTTGACCTCTCCAAAAGATATTGGTTGTGATTGAATAAAGGAAATTGTGATTTTCTTTATAAAGCCAATAATTCCCTTTTAGCCCATTTGCAAAGGAGCTACCATTTTGGTTGCCCATTTGTGCTCAAATGAATTTTGGAGCTCCTAGTATCCAACCCATGGCCATTTCTATCAAAACATGGGATTCCATAGTTCAAAATATGAGCATAGCTTCCATTTGCAAATTCAGGGCAGAATATCACTTTCCAAAGGAAGTGTTATTTATCTTTGCCCATTGCCTCCCAAACGTATTGTGCCTTTTCCCCTGCCCATGTCATGGTGTTTTACCAAGTTTGAGCTATAATGGCCAAGTCAGTCCCAAAGTTTCTGTCCAGCAGGCAACTTTGTGAAGGAAGTGCAAGCTATCCTTGTCCATTTGAGCTAAAATTTTGTTTACGTACTTATCCAAGTGTATGATGGAGCTCTGCGAAATTTCAAGCCAAGGGGACCAGTGTGCTAGCCACACCACAGCACAAACACCTTCTGCCTAGTTGGTGCAGTTGTAAAGGAAGTGGTATGTACAGTGATCCATTTGCGCTCAAACTTGGCAGAGGTAATCACCTATGGATAAGATTAGGCTGACCCATGTTTCATCCCATTTCACCAGATGAGCCTCCCCCAGTTCAGCACAAACAATTTGCTGTGTATAGCTAGGTCATGCACTTTTAGTGCTCCAGGCCATGTATTGCATGCCAACTGTGGTGCTCTAGCTTCCTGAGGAGTCACACCACATAGTGGACATGGTCCGAAGCCAAAAGCATGCTCTGGACACGTGGGTGCCTGGGTGACCATGCACATAGCGTGCTCTGCAAAGTGTTTGCATTGTGCCCTGCTTTCCCGTGTCCTCTTCCTTGCGTTTTGGCGTGTCTTTCGTGATCCCTACTCCAACCACGCTCGCCCAAGCCTGTTTCCCCTTGTCCCCGTGCCCCTGGACACTGGTGCCGACGCCGTGTTCTCCACGGCCTGGCCGCCGCGTGGCCATGGCCTGGAGTCTTCGCGAGCTCGCCCGAGCCCTCCCCTGGCTATAAGAGGAGGCACCCGAGGCCCCCCACCAGCAAGCCGCAGCAGCCCCTAGCCCTCCTCCCCCATGAGAGCGCGGCCTCGCCCCGTGGCCGAGTTGCCTCAGGCCACGCCATGGCCTCAGCCCCGCGCCGCACCCCTGGGATCCCCCGCTCCCATACCCGACCCCGGCGCCCTCCTCGGCAAGCCCCGCCGCCATCTGGGCCAAGGGCCCCCGCCACCTTCACCTCGGCTTGGCCGGAGTCGCCCCGGCCACCGCACCTCCCTGTCAGCCAATGCCCATCGACTGCTGCGTCCCGGCTAGCCGGGGTCGGCAGGCTCCACGGCGGCCTCGCCCGCGCCGGCCTGGCGTCCCCTGCCCGCGTCCTGAAAACAGAGGAGGGAGATGGAAGAGAGAAAAGGGCGAGCTGACGGGCGGGTCCCGCATGTTAGCGGGATAGAACCCGGGCCGCGAGATCCAGTGGGAGGCGTACTTTCGAAGTACATCTTCCTACGCCGAAAACGTATTTTGTTACTGTGTCGGGTGAGACTACATTTTCCTGAGTGGAAAGCGTATTTTTGTTCTTCTACGGTTGAAAGTACGCTTTCTTAGTCAGGAAACATATTTCTCTCTTCTGCAGGACTAAATGCGCTTTCACTGCTTCGAAAGCGTGTTTCTGTTAATGCGCTTTCTCTCTCCAGCTGAAGTGGTCAGGTGGTGGACGTTCACCCGATAAGCCCCGTTTGCTGCTTATCGAATGAACGGCTGTATCTCCGCGACCGTGACTCCGATTGCGGTGATTCAAAAGCCCAGGTTCACAGTTTTCCGAGCCTGTTCCGTTGGTGCAAGTTTCATGATGTTTTCGCATTGTGAAATTTACCCTTTTGCCCCGATTGTCGTTAGGCTTCGCCGGAGAACCGTCGGTCCCGTCAGATCTTTTCGGAGGACGACCGCACGTCCGTCCGGTGGATTCATCACCCCCTAGACAAGCAAGCCATCTGATATATGCTCTAAACATTGTGCCGTGTTGTTCTTGTGTGTTTAAAATGTGATGTTTCTTTAACGATGAACTAAACCCTGAGATGTTAACTTGACTTGATATGCTTATGTGATATGTTTATGTCGATCATGCTATGTTCACTGGTAAGTATCATGGCATGTTTACTGTTTAGTATCATGTCCATGGTTTTCATGTTAATTATATCATGCTTATGTCGGTAGTTTTACATGTGTTGACCTTATTCATGCTTTAATATCCATGCTTACTAGATTCATACCATGCCATGCTAGAGGTTGCACGTGGTTGGTGGTAGTGTTATGTTCATGCCGTGTTACCTTGTTCAATATTATGCTGCAAGAACTAATGCTAAAACCTGATGAACATAATATAACCATTGACCAAGTGCCACCGACCCGAGCTTTATTCGTGCAGCCACATTTGCCCGTATGGGCGGGCCTTAGCTTGGGCTATCGTAGTGCCTTCTACGAGTATCACCAAAGAGGGGAGGTTATGCACGCACGCTACCCTGCCCGGTAGGTGGTGATAACCTTGACATCCAGAGTTGTTTACCCGGGAGTCCCCGTTCGGGACAGTATTTGCCACATGGTGGCCGTTTGCCAATAGGTTGGCCGGTGTCTAGAGGACACAGGGATACCCAAGACAGTGTGTCGGTGATACCGTAGGGAGGTTACACTGTAGGCAAGTTTCGTTGGAGAAGTCCTAGCCCACTCTTGCGGAACGAGTTCCAAGGATCATGTGGGACAAGTTCCGGAGTGCTGGGTGGAGGAAGAATTCCATGGTGTGGGTAACATGCACAAACTCTGCAGAGTCACAATCTATTCGAATAGCCGCGTCCTCGGTCATGGGACAGAGTTCTTACTAGGTTACACTATGGTCAACACAAACCGGTATAAGAATGGTGCTAAGGTGATGGTCATGCGATGACCGGAATGATTGGGTGGTAACAGAAGGACACCTAATCCGTCGAGTGGTCATGCGATGACCCGTCACTTGAAGGTGGAGTCGGTAATGACTCCGAGGTAAGCTGCATGGTCATGCGGTGATCATGAGTGTTCCATGTGTTGTTTGCACCAGTCTTAATCATGGTAGAATGCTCATTTCATTATGCTGATATTGATCATTCCATGGGTTGATTGTTATTGCTCTGGTTTTGCTCTTAATAGCATGCTAGATGCATCATGTTAATATTGTTCAGATTCATCATGTTAATATTTTTCAGATTCATCATGTTAATATGGTTTAAACTGCTATGCCATGATAACTAATATACTCTAATAAGTTACTTGGTTTAAACTCCTATGCCATGCTAGATGCTAGGCATGCTTGAATTCCATGGACTTCTTTGCTTGTTGTATATGTTACTTGGTTTGCTTGTTTGCGAGTACATTCAAACGTACTCACATGGCTTTCATCCCTGGCTATTCGCGTAGCCAGATTTTCAGGTTTATCTAAGGATCCGCTTTCCCTAGGAGGAGTCGAGAGTTTGCGAGCTAGGAAGAGTAACCCAGTCAGATCCCTGTGGATTGGAGCCGCTCCAAGTCCGTGCTGCCGTAGACAGTTATTATTCCGCTGCCCCCATCTCTATAATGAACATTTATGGTGGTAATATATTGATTCAAGCCACTTTGGCTTATGAATCCTTTTACAGTTGTGCCTATGTTCTTGGTACGTGTTGTAAGCGCGCACACCATAGTGATTCATGGGCTGGTGTGTGGGCGACACTCATCTGTGTACAGTGGTATTCAGGCGGGGTGCCACAAACATGGTATCAGAGCAGCCAGGCTGACTGTAGGTTACCCCTAGCTAGATTCATTGCCTTTTGCTCAGTAGAAATCCCAGATGGATTTCAGCCATCTTTGCCAAATCGGCATGGCTACTATTGATCAAAAGACAATGTCATAGGATTTCCCTCTCATCTATGCCCCGACTCTCATGGCATTCATCTCCGGTGTGAATTTATCGCACTGGGCAATGACCGTGAGCCTTTAAACCCCTAGGTAAGCCAGATATCCTCACCCTTATTGCTAACCGTGGTATATCTCTCTTTATATCTAGTTTCCTTTGGGAAAAGCCAGTTCCATCTTTCCTAAACAACCATAGACTATTTGACTAAGCCACCTTGGCTATGGTCATGCGGTGATTTTGATGTTCTCCCTGAGGAAGTAGTAGAAGCTTTATGCCAATTGCTACCAGGAGCATTGTGTGATTTTGCTTCTAAATCCTTAGAGAGGCATCGAGTGCGCTAAGTTAGTGTAGTTAGTGGATCAACATCCACGTGTGGATAGCCCGTAGATGTCGAGCTATGTTTGCTTCCTGGTGTCTGTTGTTTGCTCCGTCTTTGTCAGTTTTATTGTTTGGCTCTGATTCATCCCATCGGTAGGGAGACCGATAGTGAACCCCATAGTGTTTCCCTATCCCGTGGAATCCGGCATGGCCACTGTATATTAACAGTTGTCGTAGTCGGATTTGACGCCTGCCTAACCAGTGGACCGACCATCTCGCTACCCTTGGATTGGACCCCAGCCAACCCTAGTTGTTTGCCATGCTAGGCGTATCCTTTTCTTTGTCTGAGGAGATCTCTGCCATGCCTGTGTGCCTCAGCCTTGCTGCCTATAAAACCCCGTCCTCCTTGCTGTAGCATTCCCCGCTCAGTAAGCCAGACCACCAGAGAACCCCAGCCAGTTTCCCCCTGGGAACCATGTCCGGCTTTTTCAAAGCCCTTACCTTTCACAGCAAGACCTCTGTGGTCAACCATGCTGGTTTTCCCCGCCTCCTTTGGAAAATTCTTTCCCAAGCCCTTGGCTGTGTTGTTAACCCCTATTACCAGGTGTTCCAATCCGAGCATGTCCCTCGCCTTTGCCGATATTGTGCAAAGGTGCTCATCCACCTTGGCCCCAATAAGATTGGAGAGCCCGTAGTCTTTGAGGGAAAGCCCATGCCCACTGCAGCATTGGCCATTCATACGGCTGCCTCAGAAGTTCTCAGTCGCCTCCGATTCAAGTTTCTGCAGATCGGGGAGATGCGGGAGTTCCTCTACTTCCCGAATGTGTCAAGCTTTGGCTACGAGCTCGCTGACACCACCAAGGAAGCCGACCCGACAATAGTTCGCCTGGTTCAGTTCAGCCGCCCGGGGACTACTGCTCGGCGGCATTCTTGGGGAGTTCAAAGCCATGGACAGTGGCATAACGCAAGCTGTTGGAGCCGCGTACCGCGTAGGACGCCAAGGTTCCTCTCAAGCCGTCGATCCCTTGCTGCCAAACCCAGTGCTATCCTCTCAGGTCGTGCCACCCTCTCAAGTGGTTCTACCCTCCTAGCCCGTGGACGAGTGCACCCTAGGCGCTGTCTACGCTGACCCCACCACCAGAACCATCCTACAGCTGTATCGGCAAGGTCTGCTCCAGCAAGATCCAGCCGCTGCCCCAGGAGTCGAGTCCCGACTAGCTGAGTTACTCGACTTTGGGAAGCATCTCAGCCTGCGTCCTCCAGGAGAGCCCGAGCTAGACTAGTTCGTTAGATGTTGCCTAGTGTGTCTTCCGCCCTCGCCAGAGGATGGGAACCGTAGTCCCGAGTGAGTGGTCATCGTAGAGTGCGTAGTCAGGTCGCGCTTGTTTCTGTTGCTTGTGTTGCATGTGATGCTTGTATCGTCTGATGTTGTAATGCTCTTTGTATGTCGTGTTTGTTTTTGCCTCTATTGCATCTGTCCCCTGTTAAGCAGAAATTTTTAACAGAGCTGACAGTGGTTTTCTAAGATGTTGGTAATTAGTAGAGCACTTACACCCTTAACATTGGACTCGTTCTGAGTCTCTAATAAATGCGAGATGGTCGAGGTATATGTCAGCCCAGAGTACATTTACCCACTGGCATTAAAACAACGTAGTGTGGTTTGATCTGATGTGTTTTCTTGCATTTCCATGTATGCCGGTTTGAGTTTGTTTTTGGCGCGTTTCACGCACACGGCCACACAAGTTTATTCCTCATGGGTACGATCACCCCAGTACCCAGATGGAATGCAAGGACACATCTCCCGCCTATCCGCGCCTGCCCCGTTTTGCCAGACCTTTGACCCAGGATTCAAAGGCGATTTTCCCAGCCCCTGAACCCAGTCCCAAAGCCAGTCGCAATCTCGGATAAACTCTAAGAATTTTATTGCGGAAAAAGCCTTGCAACCCTCCCGGTACAATTGCAGACCCAGACCCTTGTCCCCGATGCCCGTCCAGCCTGGTTGTCACTCGATGAGAAGCAGCCAGAGGCGAGACCCTCGCGTTGCCAGAACCCTCCGACCCCTCCAAGCCTCCGAGACAGTGGCGCCGCCGTCACCACCTTGCGTGACATCCGACAGCCAGCTGCCTCGCCTCGCCGCAGCCTAGCTCATTCTGCCGGCCCGAAGCGACGGTGGAACAAGCCTAGAGGACCCCGAGCCGCCACGCCATCGTCGTCCCGCAATCGAGCTGCCGCATCCCTGCCCTCCTTTTCGCGAGCTCGCTCCTTCCGGGTGACCACCCACAGCAAGAGCGACCAGTCGACCTGCGCAACTAGCAGCCCAGCGAGCAGGCACCGTAGCAGCTCCAGGAACACTGCCTTGCCAGAGGACCGTGGCTCCAGCTCCTCCAAGCCGAAGAGATAGTAGAGCGGCATGGCGTGAGCTACCAGTAGTTGCGCCGTCGTCTTTTATAGCCCGAGCCCGGTGTACGGTGAACGAGGTCCAGGGGCCTCACCGCTCGATCACCGTAGTCCCCGAAGTGAACCGCGAGCAGTGCCGCCATTTGGTGATGGCCCGCGATGCGAGAGCAGTCGCCGCGTCGACCCGTGCCCGCCGCGCACTACCGTTGTAGGGTCCCGAGTGCCCTATGGGCTAGGTACGTGTAGCCCCAGCTCCACTCGGAGCAGCACCACCGCAGGAGAAGCGGAGGTAGCCGGAGGAAGAAGAAGAAGAGGTTGCCAATGAGCCCTGGACCCACATGTCAGCAGGAGACTGATACACGAGATAACTTCTCGCCCCCATTGGTTACCCCAAGTGGAAGGTGAGATGTAGATAGCAGCAAGTTTCCCTTAGCAAAGATGCTAAGGTTGAGTGTCGGCCCAGTAGGACTCCAACAGATACAAGTAGGTGGTGAAGTGAACAATTGGCGCCGTTGACAATCTAAGGATTGCTAACTTCACTTGGACCTGCACACACAACAGATAGCTTTGCTCCAATGAGTACAGAGGAGTTGTCAATTCCTCCGGCCTTGTTGTTTACAAAGGATAAAACGCACGGGATAATAATGATATTGATAGCTACGGAAAAGTAAATACTGAAAGTAAATTGATTGTGTAAACAGTGGAGGAAATATGGACCTGGGTCCCATGATGTTCACTAGTGATGTCTCTCTCCCAAAAGACGATAAAATAGCCATGCGAGGTAAACAAATTACAGCTGGGCAATTGACAGGATTATGTGCGCAAACCAATGCTAATTATGCGAAACAGAAAGGAAGAGGCTCAAAAGTACGGGCGGTACGCCAAGACAAGTAGATCGAAATCCATCTGCATCTACCCACTAATCATCCACCTTGAGATATCTATCCAGAACATCTCGCTGGTATTAAGTTGCGAATCCCACCGAAAGTGTAAAATCAAAGAAACAGACAACTGCATTAAAGAAATTTGCGTAAAGTAAACAATCCTTGCACCTGCAAGTACAAGCACCGTTGTTTTCCCCCTTATGGCAACAGCACATCCCCTAGACACATGTTTCTGTCACTCAAGCTAGTCATCGGGGGGCATGAACCCACAATCATGCATAATACTCCCTCTTGGAGTCACTACCTACTACTTGGCCAAATCAATAAACAGCAATGGAGAACATGCAAGAGTTAATCAAGAACAGAAATATAAAAGAAGAGAATCAAATATATAACTCAATCACAATCTGAACATAATCTCATAATCCATCGGATCCCAGCAAACTCAGCATAGCAACAGCAGAAAGATTACATATGTGCCTCGATCATGTAGGGCAGCTCGCGAGGTCTAATTCATGAAGAACAAAGAGGGGAGGAGAACATCACATAGCTACTTATCATGGACCCATGGTCCAAGGTGGACTACTCACGGTTCATCCGGGAAGCATCCATGGTGGTGGAGAAGCTCCCGGAGGTGATTTCTCCCTCCGGTAGGGTGCCGGGAAGAGGTCTTCTAGTGCTCCCGATCTTGGAAGCGCGGCTACGGCGGAATAGAGGAGAGATCGAGAAAAAGGGTTCCGTCCCCGAGGGTTTCTCATCACGGGGAATAAATAGGCGAAAGGGGTCAGCCAGAGGTGGGCCAGGGGCTCCAGAGGCTCATGGCGCCCCCATGGCGCGGCCAGGGGTGGGGCCGCGCCCTCTGGCCACCTGGGGCCCCCCTGGCTCCCCTCTGGCCCCTCTCGGGCTCTTCGCGAAGCTTCCGATACACTGATTTTTCCTATATTTTTCCAGGAATTTTTCTGGTAATTTTAATAAGGGGAAACCTGAAATAGAAAAAGAGCAGAAAACAGGAACCTGCACTGGGGTGCACTGAGTTAATAGGTTCATCAATATCATAGCAATATCACACAAAATAGGCATGGAGCAAGAATAAATTATAGATACATTTTGGACGTATCAGAGACCACTGTTCATTGGGGTGACATTAGCATTTTTGGAAAAGTGAATTTTTAGCTTTTCTAAAAATGGTGACCCCTAGAAGTGGAGGTGATCCCGCAATACCAGTATGTCGATCGTGATGTACCCGTGCATCGTTTTTCCCCAGCCCAGAATTTTTTTCGAGGAGTAGGTGTGATTTTGAGCTAACCCTACGAATCTCGAGGACGAGATTCTTTGAAGGGGGGGGAGGTTTGTAACACCCCAAAAATCGGGTTATCGATTTTTCTGCTGTTAATCCTTCCTAGCTTTTTCCTCCTGATCTTTTTCCCCTGGAGACTGGTTTATGACCAGAAGAATCCAGACAATCCTTGACCTTGCAACCCTTTTCTCTGACCCTTTCCAAGGCAAGATCCCTCCCTAGACCCTCGATCCCGGATATGCAAGGATATTGCCGAGTCCGGTGCAATGCTCTTCATATCAGCTTAATTCCATTTATGCAAATCGATGGAATTAAATCCCGGAAAATGCCTAGACATCTCTAAAGGTTGTGTAAACTTGTGGAGACGATCTCAGTGATACTCTTGACCTCTCCCAAAGATATTGGCTGTGATTGAATAAAGGAAATTGTGATTTTCTTTATAAAGCCAATAATTCCCTTTTATCCCATTTGCAAAGGAGCTACCATTTTGGTTTCCCCATTTGTGCTCAAATGAATTGTGGAGCTCCTAGTATCCAACCCATGGCCATTTCTATCAAAACATGGGGTTCCATAGTTCAAAATATGAGCATAGCTTCCATTTGCAAATTCAGGGAAGAATAGCACTTTCCAAAGGAAGTGTTATTTATCTTTTCCCATTGCCTCCCAAACTTTTTGCGCCTTTTCCCCTGCCCATGTCATGGTGTTGTACCAAGTTTGAGCTATAATGTCCAAGTCAGTAATGCACAATAAATTCCCAAAGTTTCTGTCCAGCAGGCAACTTTGTGAAGGAAGTGCAAGCTATCCTTGTCCATTTGAGCTGAAATTTTGTGTCCATACTTATCCTAGTGTATGATGGAGCTCTACCAAATTTCAAGCCAAGGGGACCAGTGTGCTAGCCACACCACAGCACAAAAACCTTCTACCTAGTTGGTGCAGTTGTTAAGGAAGTGGTATGTACAGTGATCCATTTGTGCTAAAACTTGGCAGAGGTAATCACCTATGGATAAGAGTAGGCTGACCCAAGTTTCATCCCATTTTACCAGATGAGCCTCCCCCAGTTCAGCACAAACACTTTGCTGTGTATAGCTAGGTCATGTCACTTTCAGTGCTACAGGCCATGTATGCCATGCCAACTGTGGTGATGTAGCTTCCTGAGGAGTCACACCACAGACTGGACATGGTCCCAAGCTAAAAGCTTGCTCTGGACACGTGGGTTTCTGGGTGACCATGCGCATAGCGTGCTCTGCAAAGTGTTTGCACTGTGCCCTGCTTTCCCGTGTCCTCTTCCTTGCGTTTGGGCCTGTCTTTCGTGATCCCTACTCCAAGAACGCTTGCCCCAGCCTGTTTCCCCTTGTCCTCGTGCCCTTGGACAATGGTTCCGACGCCGTGTTCTCCACGGCCTAGCCGCCGCGTGGCCATGTCCTGGAGTCTTCGCGACCTCGCTCGAGCCCTCCCCTGGCTATAAAGGGGGCACCCGAGGGCCCCCAGCAGCAAGCTGCAGCAGCCTTTAGCCCTCCTCCCCCATGAGCGTGCGGCCTCGCCCCATGGCCTCAGCCCCGCGCCGCGCCCTTGGGCTCCCCCGCTCCCATACGCAGCGCCGGTGCCCTCCTCGGCAAGCCCCGCCGCCATCTGGGCCAAGGGCCCTGTCGGCACCCGGGGTTAGTGTATGCAAGTCCCGTTACAACACAATCATATGGAGAGCCGAGAATCGTACCCACCTGTCTAAGCAGACAAGGCCAAGCACAGGACGCTCTCGGAAAGCATCGAACGTGAGGGGCATCCCATCCAGGCGGAATGATCAACTGAGATGGGTCGTCATCATCCGCACACAAGTCTAAATGATATGGGTGGTGAACTCCCATATTCATAGACAAGTCCCCTACACCATACTATCGATTGTATTATAACACTTACATAGACTTACTCCAGCCCGATCACTTAGTCGGGGTCTAGGGCGGGCTCGATCATACAACAAAGTTTGCACGTGAAAGAGTCAAGAGCAATCGCATCGCGATGCCCCAAGCTGCGCACATCTAAGGGCCACTTGGTGTATAAAATACCGCCAGCCAGATCACAACTACGATCTCGAAAACCCATACAAAGACATGCATGTTATAATCATACACGCAGCACACATGTCTAGTATGAACAGCAGGTATCATTGCAATTCTCTACAAAGTTTACAACTTTATTGATAACTCTTACAGAGTGCACACAGAGATCACGAGACCGTGATCCAACATTACATCAAACATGCGGAAGCAAAGTAGGTCTGAGTACAGACAAGTTTAACAAATGGCTTAGAGAAGCCTTATTTCTAAACAAGCCCTTCCACGAGGGACCAGTCGTCTGACTAGGACTACACTAGCTTTATCAGTCGTCGAGCTCCAGGAAGAATCCACCTTCAGGGTCAGTGGGTTCATCTAAAACATAGAATAAGCAAACGTGAGTACAAAGTCGTACTCAGCAAGACTTACGTAGGAACTATACTACTCTTGCACATGTATCAAGGTAAAGGGAGGTGGGGTTCAAATGCAGAAGTGCCATCTTTGACTTGGCTAGTCCTAAACTATGAGTACCAGACTTGAGGTAAGAAGTGTACACGAGTCCACTACATCTCCAACCAATTACACCATTATGGGTCCTTCCTCGACTTCCCACGAGAAAGCACGCCATAGCACTCACACTTATCTTGGGAAGTTTTATAAGTATCCAGTTCAAGTTGTCTAATAATCAAGCTAAGCTTTCCAAGCAGTCCATAACCACGGACGCGGCTATTCGAATAGTTTTGTTAACCCAGCAGGGGTGTACCTCTACACACACATGACCATCAGTTACCTCCTTTGGCCTCGACACCATTGGAGGGGTGTCGGCGAGGATGTTCACCACAACACTTCGCCCACAACTCCGTTCTAGTCCAGAGAGTCAACTATCTAAGGGGGATCCGTATGGAAGTCCGGTCGAGGTTCCAGTACAGGCTCAAACGATGTGTGCAGGGTCCCAAGCCGGTCTGAGTAGCCGTTCATCCACTTCACAGACCGTGCCACAGCCCTACCAGAACTCCAAACTACTGCGACTTCAAGGGTTCGAACGGGGTCAGGTACTAGGTTGAGAGGGGTCAGTGAGCCCAATGTGTGGTTGCACTCTTCTTCTTGGATCACCACACAAGAACCCGGACTTAAGGCGGTGTTCAACGAGACAACCCACTGTGTACTCCTACACATCCTGTCATCGTTCACCTTGTATTAGGGTAGATTCACCAACACATTTCCACCATCATCAACATGATTTCTACCATCCCGACTCACATAACAGTATCAACATTCTAAACTATAAGCATGCAATAAGTAGTAACAGTTGCAGGGGCCACATGATAACAAACAACTCCTACATCTGCTAGGATTGTCGTTTGCTTACTACTGTGACAAAATGATAGGTCATGTAAAGGATTGGGTTCAACTAAGCGGTAGAAATGTTATCATGGTAATCATCCTAAAAAATGCATAAGCGAGACTGAGAGGGAAGTGGGATTTTATCGACATGATCAATGGGGGTTTGCTTGCCTTACTAACGAGGTTCAGTCACGGGGTCTTCAACGAAGGGGGCAACCTCCTGTTCCGGTTCCACCTCTACTCGACAAACAACAAGCAATGGGAGCACAATAAGTACAATGCACAATCACATGGTTGAAGGTTGAAACTATATGTATGTGCCACGGATGTGTGAGGGGATTCCATTTAAATGAAGTATATTGCAAAGGTTTTGCAAATTCAAACTCTAATTTGAATTTCAAAAGAATGCATATGCAATGTTGCCACTGTTCACCCAATTTTAATTGGTCAAACATGAAAAAATATTGCATATTCAGAATCCTTGCATTTTTCTGATAAATTTACATATATTATTTGCTGCATTTGGAGTTAAGATGAATTTTCTATGAATTTCCAAAGTTTCACATATTTTCTGCCATTTTCTGGATTTGTTTTAAATAGAAAAGAACTTATTGCGTCATGCTGATGTAAGGCTGGCGTCAGGGGGCCACTGACAGCAGGGCCCCACTGTTCAGCCTCTGTTGTGTTAATTAATTCGATTTAAACATTTAAATTAAACAAAGGGGGGATTAAGGCCTAGGGCTCACATGGAAGTGGCTATGGCAAGTGGGGCCAGGTGATTAAGCTCCAGGGTTAGTGATAATGGTGTCGTGGTTCGCCGGAGTTACTGTTGGCGGCCGGAGTGGCGTCGGGTTCGCGCTCTGGGCAGCCATTTGGCGCGCTGGTGGCACCGTTCGCGAGCTGGAGGTCGCCCGCGCCGACCTGGAGTGGAAGGGGAGGTTGGGGTGCACGGGAGGCTTGCCGGCGACGAGTTTGGCGGCGGCAGTGGCTCGGCTGCGAGCGGGATTTCTCTAGGAGGCGCTACTTGGAGCGGGGTTAGCACGGCGGTGACAAAGGACAAGGTGGCGAGGACGTCTGCTTAGCAGAGGCTCGCCGACGACGAGCACGGCGGCTCTGTACTCCGGCGTCCATGGTGATTCAAGCTAGAGGAGGGGAGGGGTGCCGTGGCTTGAGGGGAAAGGCTCAGAGGCTCACCACAAACGCGACGGGAAAGCTAACGGGCTCGGGGAAGCTCGGGTGGCGGCGAATCGACGATGAGGTCCTCCGGCGACCGGCGACGATCCAATGAAGCGTGTGCCTCCTCGGGGCCGAATTGAAGCTCTAGCTTCTGCGAGTAGACGTAGACGAGGGCGAGGAGCATGGGGGACTTGCTGGTTCGAGCCCTAGGTGTCGTTGGCCGTGGAATCCATTGACGGCGATCTGCGGTGGCGCTCTGTGCCATTGCGGAAGAAGCACAGAGAGCTCGAGAGAAAGGGGAAAGTGGGGGAAGTGAGAGCGGGCTGCACGGTCGTCTTCGTGGCGCAGTTTGGAGGCCTAGGGAGGCCTGGAAGCTCGAAGGTGTCGAGGTGGCGTCCACGGCGTGCCCTGGATCGACACCGAGCTGCTTCGGCGCGCGGGGTAGAAGACGACAGAACGGGGGCTTTGCTGGGCTGGCTTGCTGGGCCGGCGGGGGTTAAGTTGGGCCTCTTCGGTAAGCTCTCTCTCCCTTTTCTTTTTATTTTTTTCTTTTGTTATTTGTTTTGGCACTGCTAAATAAAATAGCAAACCATTTTATAAAATGCTGAAAAATTTTACATGGCCTCATAATATATTAGACTAGCCACTTATAAAGTTTGGCACTTTTTAAAATTCAAATCATTTGAATTTTAAATCAAATAGGGATTTTTAATTAAATCCAAGGCCTTGTTTGAATTTTTCAAAATTCTATGAGCATGGGAATTCTACCACATCACTTTTCATGTGATCACACTCATTTATGTGTCTTTTCAAAAGTCAAACAAGAATTTTTGGAGAAGATTTATTGCTGGCCATTTGAATTAAATTCATCTGGGGGGTTCCTTCTCCCATTTGAGTTTGAATTTGAATTCCATTTGATTTTCTTTGATTAATTCAAGGTGACTTTGATCCTAGCACATACCTAACAGAGGGTTCTGACAACTCGCCCCCACTCAAAAGAATCTCGTCCCGAGATTCAGAAGTCTGCGGGAGGAAGGAGGGGTACTCGGCACTGAGACGGTCTACTCTTTCCCACGTGGCTTCTTTCTCAGAGTGGTGTGACCATTGAACTTTCAGAAACTTAATCTTCTGACGACGAGTGACACACTCTACGTAATCAAGAATACGAACGGGGTATTCTCAATAAGAAAGGTCATCTTTGAGATCAAGCGTTTCATGGTCGACTTCGCGGATGGGGTCCTTAAAGCAACGCCTGAGTTGTGACATATGGAATACATTGTGTACTCGGGAAAGGTGCGGGGGTAGTTCAAGTTGGTAGGCAATTTCTCCACGTTTAGCAAGAATGCAGAAAGGTCCAATGTAACGTAGAGCCAACTTGCCTTTGATTCCGAATCGTTGGGTTCCCTTCAGAGGAGTAACCCGAAGGTAATCCTTCTCATCTAGATTGTAGCTTTCTTGCCTATAATGACGATCATAGTACCTTTTCTGACGAGACTGGGCTGCTTTCAATTGATCACGAACAATGCGAACTTGCTCTTCTGCTTCCATGATCATATCCGGTCCAAAGAATTTTCTTTCACCGGTTTCTGACCAGTTTAGGGGTGTTCGACATCTTCGTCCATAGTGGAGTTCAAAAGGAACCATGTTCAGACTAGATTGGAAACTATTGTTATAAGCAAATTCGGCGAATGACAGAGATTTCACCCAATTCTTTCCGAATGAGATAACAAAAGCTCTGAGCATGTCTTCGAGAATTTAATTAACCCTTTCGACTTGACCGCTAGACTGAGGATGGAAAGTTGTACTAAAGGAGAGATGAGTTCCCATAGCATTCTGAAAGCTTCCCCAAAATCTATAGGTCAAAAGGCTACCACGATTAGAATTGATTTCCAAAGGAACTCCGTGAAGAGACACAATTCTAGAGACATAAAAGTCCGCTAACTGGCTAGCAGTTATAGACTCGCGAACTGGAAGGAAGTGAGAAACTTTGGAAAGTCTATCCACAACAACGAAGATGGCATCACTTCCTTTCTGGGTTTTTGGAAAGTCAGTGATGAAATCCATAGTGACTTTGTCCCATTTCCACTCTGGAATAGGCAAAGGTTGAAGTGTACCAGCAGGTCTTTGGTGTTCTGCCTTAATGTCAGATCCCTCTGTTAGGTATGTGCTAGGGTTAGCTAGTGCCTTTGCATCATGTCAAAATTTCAAAAAGAAATCTTGGAAATCAAATTCAAAATCAAAATGGGAGAAGGAATACCCCCCCAGATGAATTATTTCAAAAGGCCAGATAAAAATCTTTTCCAAAAATTCATGTTAGAGTTTTGAAAAGTCTTATAAATGAGTGTGATCACATATCAAGTGATGTGGGACCCACCCCATGCTCATAGATTTTTGAAATATTCAAACAGTACCTTGGAATTAAAGAAATACCCCTTTTTGATTTAAAATTCAAATCATTTGAATTTTAAAAATGTTGAAAGTTTATGAGTGGCTAGTCTATATTATTATGAGGCCACATAAAAGTTTTCAGCATTTAATAAAATGGTTTGGTATTTTTATCAGAGCCAAAACAAATTACAGAAAAAGAAAGGAAAGATTAAACAGAGAGAAAAAGAAAAGGCTTACCTCTCGCCTGGGGCGAGGCCCACCTCTCCAGCCGGCCCAGCCCACCCGAACCGTTCTGTCGTCTTCCTCCCGCGCGTCCAAGCAGCTCCGTGGCAGGGCGCCGACGCCATGGACGCCACCGCGACGTCTTCGACCTTCCAGACCTCCCCGTGCCATCTTCTCGTGTCCTGGAGAACCGCCTTGAAGCCGTGCATCGTTTCCCCCTCCTCTCTCGTGCTCTCCCTTCCTCTCCTCGTTTTCCCCTTCTTCTCCGAGAGAAGCCGCTGCTCGCCGTCGCAAGAACTCGCGGCCACCGTGCCCTAGAGCTTGAGCCAACGTGTCCCTCGTGCTCCTCATCGACGACTACCCCAAGCTGGAGAAGATGGGCGCCTGATTGAACTCGTGGACGACGCAAGCTTCATCGCGACCTCGCCGGACCCGCAACCTCGCCGTCTTCGATTCGCTGTCGTCAAGCCTTCCCCGCCTCCATCGACTGCGCCGCTGCACTCCCTGCGTTTGGGTGAGTGTTTCCTCTAACCTAGCCGGCCCCTCTTGCCCTCTTTCATCGTTTTGCTATGGTCGCCGGAGTACAAAGCCGCCACGGTCGTCATCGGTGAGCAACTGCTATGCAATCGACCTCGCCGTCTTGTCCTTCACCTCCGCCTTGATCTGCTACGTCGAACACACCCACCAGCGGCTCAAATGTTGCTTTGTAGCGAGATCCACACCGACCCCGTGCCACGGCCGCCGCGGAAGGTCGTCGCCGGCGTCACTCCGGTGCTCCCCTGTGGCGTTGCTCTGCACCACTCGACGCGGGCGTCCACGAGCTTTCGATTGCTGCCTTCCACGCATCAAATGGCCCACAGCAGCCCCCTCCCCGTGCAGCGCCGCCGCACTGGTGGCCACCGGCGGCTAGCCGCCAGTGAGGCCTCTGTCATTAGGGGTTAAACCCCCCTGCTAATTGACCCCAGGTCAATGACAGGTGGGGCCCCCAGGCACTTAACCCCCTGGTTAAGTTTAAACCGGTTTAATTAACACATGTGACACTGACAACCCTGGCCCACCAGTCAGACCCCCCCCCACGTCAGCATGACCACATGCTGATGCAATAAAAGGATTTAAATGAATTTCCAAATAAAAAGAAATATAAATAATTCCAGAAATTCCAGAAAATACCCCAAACTTTGGAAATTCATAGAAAATTCATATTAACTCCAAATTGGACAAATAATATATGAAAAATGATCAGGAGAAAATTATCTTTCCAAATATGAAACTTTAAACTATGTTTGAGTTGTTTTTAAAATGGTACCAGTAGCATATGTCATTTGGTTTATTTGAATTTATTTCAAATTCAAATCAATTGAGTTTGCAACTTGGACCATGGATTTAAGCTATAATTCAACCACACTTCAGAGACATATCATACACTTTTGAAGTTGATTAAAAATGATCAGACTATGTCACATGTAACTTGGCTAAGTTGAATTCAAATGTGGATTTTGAATTTGCATTTCAAATGCAATATATTCCACTTAAATGGAATTGCCTCACACATAAAAACTTATACTTCAAGCTTTAACATTCATTCATGTGCTTGAGCATTGCATTCATATTTATTGCTACTTCGTGCTTTGTTTGTCGAGTAGAGGTGGAACCGGAGCAAGAGGTCACCCCCTTCGTTGAAGATCCAGAGCCCGAACCTCGTCAGCAAGGCAAGCAAAACCCCATTGATCATGTCGATAAAATCCCACTTCCCTCTCATGTCTCGCTTATGCATTGTATAGGATGATCACCATGTTACGATTCTACCGCATAGATGAACCCATTCCTTTGCATGACCTATCTTTTGTCACAGTAGTAAGCAAACCACAATCCTAGCAAATGTAGGAGTTGGTTGATATCATGTGGCCCCTGCAATGTTACTGCTTATTGCATGCTTAGTATGATACCATGTTGTTACTGTGATGTGAGTCGGGATGGTAGTGATCATGTTGATGATGGTAGAAAAGTGTTGGTGAATCGACCCTAATACAAGGTGAACGATGAGAGGCTATGTAGGAGTACACGGTGGGTTGTCTCGTTGAACACCGCCCTAGTACGAGTTCTTGTGTGGTGATCCAAGATGAAGAGTACAACCACACATTGGGCTCACTAACCCCTCTCAACCTATTAACTCATCCCTTTCGATGTCCAGATGTCGCAGTAGTTCGGAGTTCTGGTAGGCTTGTGGCCTGGATGCTAAGTGAGAGAACGGCTCATCCGAGACCGGCTTATGCACCACGCACACATCACTTGGGTCCACTTCGGTAAACCGGCCGGGTTCACGATTGTGGTAGCCAACCCAAGTAGGCGGCTTTCTCGGACTAGATCGGCTATGAGGTAACAGTTGTGGTGAGCATCCTCGCTGGCACCCCTTGAATGGTGTCGAGATCAAAGGCGGTAAATGATGATCATGTGTGTGTAGCGGTACACCCTTGCAAGGTTAACAAAACTATTCGAATAGCCGCGTCCGCGGTTATGGACTGCTTGGAAAGCTTAGCTTGATTATTAGATAACTTGAACCGGATACTTCTAAAACACACCAAGATTAGTGTGAGTGCTATGGCGTGTTTTCTCGTGGGGAAGTCGAGGAAGGCACCATAGTGGTGTATTGATTGGAGAAAGTAGTGGACTCGTGTACGCTTCTTACCTCAAAGTCTGGTACTCGTAGTTCAGGATTAGCCAAGTCAAAGCTTGCATTTCTGCAAGTGAAACCCCACCTCCCTTTACCTTGATACATGTGCATGAGTAGTATAGTTCCTATGTAAGTCTTGCTGAGTACGCCTTTGTACTCACGTTTGCTTAATCTATGTTTTAGATGACGCCACTGACCCCGAAGGTGGCTTCTTCATCGAGCTGGACGACTGACGTTAAGCTAGTCTAGTCCCAGTCAGCAGAATGGTTCCCTCGTGGAGGGCTTTGTGTTTGAATAAGGCTTCTTAAGCCACTTGTTAAACTTGTCTGTACTCAGACATAATTTGCTTCCGTTCTGTGTTGTAATGTTGGATCACATGTATGTGATCTCTGTGTGCACTCTATAAGAGTTATAAATAAAATGTACACTTTGTAGAGAATTGCAATGGTACCTACTGTTCATACAAGGCATGTGTGCTGCGTGTATGTTTATAACATGCATGTCTTTGTATGGGTTGTCGAGACCTTAGTTGTGTTCTGGCTAGCGGTCTTTCATACACCAAGTGGCCCTTAGATGTGCGCAGCTTGGGACATCGCGATGCGATTGCTCGAGACTTCGTCTCGTGCACACTTTGTGGTATGATCGAGCCCGCCCTAGACCCCGACTAAGTGATCGGGCTGGAGTAAGTCTATGTAAGAGTTTTGAGATAGTCGGTAGTATGGTTGAGGCGACTTGTCTTTGAATATGGGAGTTCACCACCCATATCATTTGACTTGTGTGCGGACGATGAGGACCCATCTCGGTTGATCATCCGGCCTGGATGGGATGCCCCTCACGTACGATGCTTTCCGAGAATGTTCAGTGCTTGGCCTTGTCTTCTTAGACAAGTGGGTGCGGTTCTCGGCTCTCCATATGACTATGTCTTAACTGTACTTGCATACGCTAACCCCGGGTCCCGACAGACTTGGTATCAGAGCAGGACTGACTGTAGGACTAGTAGCCTTGGCCGAAGTCGAGTCTAGCATTCTATAGTTATATAGTTACTCTGGGTATATAAGGGAACAACGTAAGGCTTCTTTTTCTCCTTACCCCCTTCGTTCTGAGTTCTGAGTCACCCTCATCTTATTCTACGGGAAGATAGGACTAGGCTCTCCTCTGTCTGATTAGCACATCTCGTTGATTGCTTCCTTATAGCCGTAGGAAAGTTGTGTCAGGTTTTCCTAGCATTGTTATAATGCTGATTTCTTACATCATATTATATAAGTGTTGTTTTCATGATTGAAAGAAATTGTCATTTCTTACAATTACAGCCGTTATGTTGTCCGAGTCATTCCAGGTTTATCTCATAATCTGATGCATTTGCAAACTCCTTTCTATTTCAGATGGCAGATGTTCCCCCTCGGCAGATTGTTCGTTTGACCAGGTGCCTCGGTGTGCGTGGCCATCCCGCCACGTTGATCGAGATGATGTCCTATGTGGGATATCGATGGTACCCTGAGTACACCATCGAGGAGCAGTTCCACGACTTCAACCAGACGCAGTTCCACTGCATTGTCCGGATATATCCGCACCACGTTGGAGTCACCCAGCCTATCCACTTTGGACATGGCATTGGCGTTACCGAGAACATGGCTGTGCAGGATGCTGCATATTCATGTATTACCCTGCTGAGAGAGGAGCACACCATGCTGAGAGAGACTTCATTCCGCTATATCCCTGCTGCACTTCCAGGAGAAGAGGGATATTACACCGGACTCTACTCAGATCACTCTGCAGAGGATCGAGCACTTCAGGTGACTGCTAGGTTTGCTAGTGACAGAGATCGTGATGCACGCGCTCTCCGTTTTGAGCTCCACGCCACCCGTGTTCGTCTGTACCGAGCACTAACGCTCTTGGCACCCTTTTTGAGCGTGGGATCAGTTGAGTTTGATGCGATCTACCCAGTGAGGACTCAGATGCCTTCTCGAGTTGCTTGGCCCGAGATTGGAGGCATTTTTCCACCCCGTGGTCCTTTGCTTCCACCCTACACTGGAACTAGGCCCCATCCTTGCCCAAATGGATATCAGGGTCCACAAGCCTCCGTGTTTTCCGATGGTCACCTCCAGCTATGGAGATGGAGATGGAGTGAGACCGCCTGTGGTCTTACTTAGTGATGATGTAGTAGTATCCTAGTATATTGTAAGCAAGGTGTCTAAGTTCCAGAGGCTTAGATAAATAATGTATAGGAAGTCAGAGTGCCTCTGAAGGATGTATCATCTTCATCACGTTTGTATTAGCTTAGTGCTTGTACTAAAACGATGTATGGTTTGTATGACAGCTTGTGAATATATGGCTTGTATGCTTTATCACCATGTTGTCAAGATGATTACTTCCTTTGCTCTGTAATCCTTCCAGTACTTCAATACATTGATTAGACTCTTCAATTCAACTCTGTTTGACTTTGGTTTTCACCTTCAGGATGTCTCAAGGAACCCGTGGCCAGGTTGGTCGTAACCAAGGTCGTGGGAATGACCAGGAGGAGGGCAACCTTCCACCCCCACCCACGATGGCACAAGTTCTGATGGAAGTGGAGAGGAACCGCCGTGACTCTCACCACCTGCTGGAAGTCATCGCACGCAACACCACTCTACAGCGCAATGAGCTGGTGTCCCTGAACGACTTCATCCGACTTCATCCCCCGGTTTTTAGTTACTCCACCGAGCCCCTTGACGCCGATGACTGGCTCCGCAGCATCGAGAGGAAGCTCCAAGCCGGCCATGTTGCAGATGGTGACAAGGTCAACTACGCCACCTATCACCTCGAAGGTGCAGCTAGCTCTTGGTGGGAGAACTTTCTGAATATGCGCCTCGTTGGACCACCTGCATCTTGGGAGGAATTCTGCACGTCCTTCCGCGAGCACCACATTCCCAAGGGTCTCATGGACCGCAAACGTGAGGAATTCTGCAACCTCACTCAAGGCAGAAGAACCGTGGACGAGTTTAGTCGTGAGTTCAACCGACTTGCTCGTTATGCAACTGAAGAAGTCTCCACCGACTCCAAGAAACAAGAGAGGTTCCGTCGTGGCCTCAACTCCGGACTCCGTCGCGAGCTCAACCTTCATGACTTTGCCACATTCCAGGTCGTTGTCAACAAGGCCATCAAGGCAGAGGACATGAACACCCCCAACGACTTTCGCAAACACCCCAGAGATGATAGTTCATCCAGTTCTGGCTCCCAGAAGCGCAAGATCTGGATTCCAAATAGCATGTTCCGCCAGAACAACCCACCGAGGCCATCCTATGTGGCGCCTCGTCCAACCACCCAATTCCACCCAGCTCCACCAAACCACCCAGCTCCACGCACTGTTTTCGGAGCTTGTTACAAGTGTGGTCAGGCAGGCCACTATTCTCGCGAGTGTCCCCAGAACCAGCTCCAACACCAGAATGTTCCACCACGTGCCGGAGGCAACAACAACAACTATGGTCGTGGAAAGCCACCCCAGAAGGTCTTCACCGCCAAACCCGCTCCTCCCGCCACTCGTGGACGTCTGAACCAGATTGCCGCCGAAGAGACTGACGACACCACTGACGTCATTCTTGGTACGCTCCCAGTCAATTTTATTCCTACTTCCGTTCTTTTCGACCCAGGAGCATCTCATTCATTCATGTCGGAAAGTTATGCACTTCGTCATGAGTTACCCTTTGTTGAATTGTCCACCCCAATGGTTATTCAAACTCTAGGGTCAAGATGGCAAACTAATAGAGTAAGCCATGGTAATCAAATAGCAATTGAGGGTTTAGTATTCCTTGCTTCACTCATAGCCCTCAAGTCTTCAGATATTGATGTCATCCTTGGCATGGATTGGCTATCAAGAAAGAATGCCTATCTGGATTGCAAAGGCAAATCCGTGAAACTCACCCACCCTTCAGGCACAACCGTCAACTATACCTCACCCAGAACAAGAACCCAAGTGCATTCCTTGAATGTACTTCCCCTTCCCGAACTTGAAGATATTCCGGTGGTTCGTGACTTCCCGGATGTCTTTCCTGAAGAACTGCCGGGCATGCCACCCGACAGATGTGTAGAATTTATAGTGGATCTTGTTCCAGGAACCGCACCAATTTCCAAACGCCCATATAAAATAGCCCCACATGAGTTAGCTGAGCTAAAAAACCAACTTGACGCTTCGTTGGCAAAAGGCTTCATCCGCCCTAGCTCATCGCCATGGGGTTGCCCCATTCTGTTCGTAAAGAAGAAAGATGGAACAGAAAGGATGTGCGTAGACTATTGCCCGCTAAATTTAGCGACGATAAAGAACAAATACCCACTGCCCAGGATCAATGATCTTTATGATCAACTTGCAGGATCCTCCGTCTTCTCCAAGATGGATTTGAGATTAGGTTATCATCAGATCAGAATCCGAAACGAGGACATTCCCAAAACGGCTTTTACTACTCGTTATGGTCTTTACGAGTACACCGTCATGTCCTTTGGTTTAACCAATGCCCCCGCCACATTCTCACGCTTGATGAATTCGATCTTCATGGAGTACCTAGATAAATTTGTTGTGGTTTATCTTGATGATATTCTCATCTACTCGAAGAACGAAGAAGATCATGCCGAACACTTAAGGTTGGTATTGATGAAGCTAGAGAGCATCGCCTGTACACTAAATTCTCCAAGTGTGAATTCTGGCTACCAGAAGTGACCTACTTAGGCCACTTGATTTCTGCAAAAGGCATTGCTGTGAATCCCGAGAGAGTTCAGGCCGTCCTTGACTGGACTCCACCTGAATCGGTTAAGCAAGTTAGAAGTTTTCTAGGCCTAGCCAGCTATTGCCGTCGCTTCGTCGAGAACTTTTCTAAAGTTGCAAAGCCTCTAACTGAACTCCTCAAGAAAGATAAGAAATTCTTATGGAATCCCAAGTGCGAGGAAAGCTTTCAAGAGCTAAAAAGGAGATTGACTTCTGCACCCGTACTTGCACCTCCAGACACCAAAAAGGATTTCGAGATCTATTGTGACGCATCACGGCAAGGGTTAGGATGCATACTTCTGCAAGATCGACATGTGGCAGCTTATGCTTCACGCCAGTTGCGCTCACATGAAGAGAACTATCCTACCCATGACCTTGAACTCGCTGCCGTAGTTCATGCCCTAACAACTTGGCGACATTACCTCCTTGGTAATCGTTGTGAGATTTATTCCGACCACCAAAGCCTCAAATATATTTTCACCCAGCCAGATCTTAATCTCAGGCAAAGACGCTGGATTGAGTTGATAAAAGATTACGACGTAGCAATTTCTTACACCCCAGGCAAAGCCAATGTCCTGGCTGATGCACTAAGTCGTAAGTCGTACTGTAACAACCTCATGTTGCAGCAGTATCAACCACTTCTTCATGAGGACTTTCGCAAGCTTAACCTTGAAATTGTTCCTCATGGCTATCTTTCTACCTTGGTGGCGAAACCAACTCTTGAGGATCAAATTATAGTTTCCCAAAGGCGTGCACGAGGTGTTCGCCGGATCAAGGAGAACATTGCTAGCGGAGTTGCTAAATGTTTCTCCATAAATGATTGGAAAGCTTGGAAAGCTTAGCTTGATTATTAGATAACTTGAACCGGATACTTCTAAAACACACCAAGATTAGTGTGAGTGCTATGCCGTGTTTTCTCGTGGGGAAGTCGAGGAAGGCACCATAGTGGTGTATTGATTGGAGAAAGTAGTGGACTCGTGTACGCTTCTTACCTCAAAGTCTGGTACTCGTAGTTCAGGATTAGCCAAGTCAAAACTGGCATTTCTGCAAGTGAAACCCCACCTCCCTTTACCTTGATACATGTGCATGAGTAGTATAGTTCCTATGTAAGTCTTGCTGAGTACGCCTTTGTACTCACGTTTGCTTAATATATGTTTTAGATGACGCCACTGACCCCGAAGGTGGCTTCTTCATCGAGCTGGACGACTGAAGTTAAGCTAGTCTAGTCCCAGTCAGCAGACTGGTTCCCTCGTGGAGGGCTTTGTGTTTGAATAAGGCTTCTTAAGCCACTTGTTAAACTTGTCTGTACTCAGACATAATTTGCTTCCGTTCTGTGTTGTAATTTTGGATCACATGTATGTGATCTCTATGTGCACTCTATAAGAGTTATAAATAAAATGTACACTTTGTAGAGAATTGCAATGGTACCTACTGTTCATACAAGGCATGTGTGCTGCGTGTATGTTTATAACATGCATGTCTTTGTATGGGTTGTCGAGACCTTAGTTGTGTTCTGGCTGGCGGTCTTTCATACACCAAGTGGCCCTTAGATGTGCGCAGCTTGGGACATCGCGATGCGATTGCTCGAGACTTCGTCTCGTGCACACTTTGTGGTATGATCGAGCCCGCCCTAGACCCCGACTAAGTGATCGGGCTGGAGTAAGTCTATGTAAGAGTTTTGAGATAGTCGGTAGTATGGTTGAGGCGACTTGTCTTTGAATATGGGAGTTCACCACCCATATCATTTGACTTGTGTGCGGACGATGAGGACCCATCTCGGTTGATCATCCGGCCTGGATGGGATGCCCCTCACGTACGATGCTTTCCGAGAATGTTCAGTGCTTGTCCTTGTCTGCTTAGACAAGTGGGTGCGGTTCTCGGCTCTCCATATGACTATGTCTTAACTGTACTTGCATACGCTAACCCCGGGTCCCGACACTTAATGCAATGACAAACATCACATTCGGCAACAAATCGAGCAATTTCTCTCTTCATCCTAGTCCACCAAAATCTCTAGCGTAGATCTCGGTACATTTTTGTGCTACCGGGATGAATCGAGAGGGCTGTGGCATGGGCTTCTTTGAGGATGAGTTGCCTTAGTTCCCTATTCTTAGGTACTACCAAACGATTTCCAAAGAATATCGTTCCTTTACTATCTGTGGAGAAACACCTTGATCATTTATGGAGAAACATTTAGCAACTCCGCTAGCAATGTTCTTCATGATCCGGCGAACACCTTGTACACGCCTTTGGGCAACTATGATTTGATCCTCAAGAGTTGGTTTCGCCAGCAAGGTAGAAAGATAGCCATGAGGAACAATCTCAAGATTGAGCTTGCGAAATTCCTCATGAAAAAGTGGTTGACACTGTTGTAACATGAGGTTATTACAATACGACTTACGACTTAGTGCATCAACCATGACATTGGCTTTGCCTTGTGTTTTCGTGGTACAACCAATCGAGTGCCAAAGAAAACAACACCTTGATCATTTATGGAGAAACATTTAGCAACTCCGCTGGCAATGTTCTCCATGATCCGGCGAACACCTTGTGCACGCCTTTGGGCAACTATGATTTGATCCTCAAGAGTTGGTTTCGCCAGCAAGGTAGAAAGATAGCCATGAGGAACAATCTCAAGATTGAGCTTGTGAAATTCCTCATGAAGAAGTGGTTGACACTGTTGTAACATGAGGTTATTACAATACGACTTATGACTTAGTGCATCAACCATGACATTGGCTTTGCCTGGGGTGTAAGAAATTCCAAAGTCATAATCTAATATCAACTCTATCCAGCGTCTTTGCCTGAGATTAAGATCTGGTTGGGTGAATATTTATTTGAGGCTTTGGTGGTCGGAATAGATCTCACAACGATTACCAAGGAGGTAATGTCGCCAAGTTGTCAGGGCATGAACTACAACAGCGAGTTCAAGATCATGGGTAGGATAGTTCTCTTCATGTGGACGCAACTGGTGTGAAGCATAAGCTACCACATGTCTATCTTGCATAAGTATGCATCCTAACCCTTGCCGTGAGGCGTCACAAAAGATCTCAAAATCCTTTTTGGTGTTTGGAGGCGCAAGTACGGGTGCAGAAGTCAATCTTCTCTTTAGCTCTTGAAAGCTTTCCTCGCACTTGGGAGTCCCCTGGAATTTATTATATTTCTTGAGGAGTTCAGTTAGAGGCTTTGCAACTTTAGAAAAGTTCTCGACGAAGCGGCAAAAATAGCTTGCTAAGCCAAGAAAACTCCTAACTTGCTTAACCGATTCAGGTTGAGTCCAGTCAAGGACGGCCTGAACTCTCTCGGGATTGACAGCAATGCCTTTTGCAGAAATCACGTGGCCTAAGTAGGTCACTGCTGGTAGCCAAAATTCACACTTGGAGAATTTAGCATACAGGCGATGCTCTCGAAGTTTCATCAATACCAGCCTGAGATGTTCGGCATTTTCTTCTTCGTTCTTCAAGTAGATGAGAATGTCATCAAGACAAAATACAACAAATTTATCCAAGTACTCCATGAAGATCGAATTCATCATGCGCGAGAAAGTGGCGGGGGCATTGGTCAAACAAAAGGACATGACGATGTACTCGTAAAGACCATAACGAGTAGTGAAAGCCGTTTTGGGAATGTCCTCGTTTATGATTTTGATTTGATGATAGCCTAATCTCACATCCATCTTGGAGAAGACAGAGGATCTAGCAAGTTGATGATAAAGATCATTGATCCTGGGTAGTGGGTACTTGTTCTTTATCGTCGCTAGATTTAGCGGGCGCTAGTCTACGCACATCCTTTCTGTTCCATCTTTCTTCGTTACGAACAGAACGGGGAAACCCCATGGCGATGAGCTAGGGCGGATGAAGCCATTTGACAACAAAGCTTCAAGTTGGATTTTAAGCTCAGCTAACTCACGTGGGGCCATTTTGTATGGGCGTTTGGAAATTGGTGCGGTTCCTGGCATAAGATCCACTATGAACTCTACACATCTGTCGGGTGGCTAGATGGAAGAGGTTGGATTACTGGATGGTTTTCCTGAGGATGGCTATGCTTACTAGGGGCTACAACAGATATGTCAGAGTAGCAAAGTACCCCAACATAATGGTTAGTGTGGCTATTCTGGCTAGAATACATCTAAAGGGGGACGAAGAACTGCAAATGCATCAATATAGGTTTCTAGAATAAAACCTACAACAAACACTATGGAACTGTCGGGCATGCCACCTAGAAGTTCTTCTAAAAGGACAACCGAAATGGAGAGAAGGATTTTGCAATTGCATCAGATTATGAAGGAACCTGGAATGACTCGGACAGCATAACGGCTGTAATTACAACATGAAAACATCACTTACATACGATGTAAGAAATCAGGAAGCACAAAAACTCTAGCAAACCGAACACAACTTTCCTACGGCTACAAGGAAGCAAACAACGAGATGTTATAGTAAGACATAGATGAGCCTAGTTGTATCTTCCCGTAAAACAAGATGAGGGTGACTCAGAACTCAGAACGATGAAGGTAAAGAGAAAAAGAAGCCTTACGTTGTTCCCTTATATACCCAGAGTAACTATATAACTATAGAAGGCTAAACTCGACTTCGACCAAGGCTGATAATCCTACAAACAGTCCTGCTCTGATACCAAGTCTGTCGGGACCCGGGGTTAGCGTATGCAAGTCCCGTGACAACACAATCATATGGAGAGCCGAGAGCCGTACCCACTTGTCTAAGCAGACAAGGCCAAGCACAAGACGCTCTCGGAAAGCATCGAACATGAGGGGCATCCCATCCAGGCCGGATGATCAACTGAGATGGGTCCTCATCGTCTGCACACAAGTCTAAATGATATGGGTGGTGAACTCCCATATTCATAGACAAGTCGCCTCAACCATACTATCGATTGTATTATAACAATTACATAGACTTACTCCAGCCCGATCACTTAGTCGGGGTCTAGGGCGGGCTCGATCATACAACAAAGTGTGCACGTGACAGAGTCACGAGCAATCGCACCGCGATGCCCCAAGCTGCGGACATCTAAGGGCCACTTGGTGCATAAAAGACCGCCAGCCAGATCACAACTAAGTTCTCGAAAACCCATACTAAGACATGCATGTTATAATCATACACGCATCACACATGTCTAGTATGAACAGCAGGTATCATTGCAATTCTCTACAAAGTTTACAACTTTATTGATAACTCTTACAGAGTGCACACAGAGATCACGAGACCGTGATCCAACATTACATCAAACATGCGGAAGCAAAGTAGGTCTGAGTACAGACAAGTTTAACAAATGGCTTAGATAAGCCTTATCTATAAACAAGCCCTTCCACGAGGGACCAGTTGTCTGATTGGGACTACACTAGCTTTATCAGTCGTCGAGCTCCAGGAAGAATCCACCTTCGGGGTCAGTGGGTTCATCTAAAACATAGAATAAGCAAACATGAGTACAAAGTCGTACTCAGCAAGACTTACGTAGGAACTATACTACTCATGCATATGTATCAAGGTAAAGGAAGGAGGGGTTCAAATGCAAAAGTGCCAGCTTTGACTTGCCTAGTCCTGAACTACGAGTACCATACTTGAGGTAAGAAGCGTACACGAGTCCACTACATCTCCAACCAATTACACCACTATGGGTCCTTCCTCGACTTCCCACGAGAAAGCACGTCATAGCACTCACGCTTATCTTGGCAAGTTTTACAAGTATCCAGTTCAAGTTGTCTAGTAATCAAGCTAAGCTTTCCGTGCAGTCCATAACCGCGGATGCGGCTATTCAAATATTTTTGTTAACCCTGTAGGGGCGTACCGCTACACACACATGACCATCAGTTACGCCTTTGGCCTCGACACCATTCAAGGGGTGTCGGCGAGGATGTTCACCACAACACTTCGCCCACAACTCCGTTCTAGTCCAGAGAGTCGCCTATCTGAGGGGGATCCATATGGAAGTCCGGCCGAGGTTCCAGTACAGCCTCAAACGATGTGTGCAGGGTCCCAAGCCGGTCTGAGTAGCCGTTCATCCACTTCGCAGACCATGCCACAGCCCTACCAGAACTCCAAACTATTGCGACTTCTGGGGTTCGAACGAGGTGAGGTACTAGGTTGAGAGGGGTCAGTGAGCCCAATGTGTGGTTGCACTCTTCTTCTTGGATCACCACACAAGAACTCGGACTTAAGGCGGTGTTCAACGAGACAACCCACTGTGTACTCCTACACAGCCTGTCATCGTTCACCTTGTATTTCCACCAACACATTTCTACCATTATCAACATGATTGCTACCATCATCAACATGATTTCTACCATCCCGACTCACATAACAGTATCAACATTGTAAACTATAAGAATGCAATAAACAGTAACAGTTGCAGGGTCGACATGATAACAAACAACTCCTACATCTGCTAGGATTGTGGTTTTATTACTACTGTGACAAAATGATAGGTCATGGTAATCATCCTAAAGAATGCATAAGCGAGACTGAGAGGGAAGTGGGATTTTATCGACATGATCAATGGGGGTTTTCTTGCCTTACTGACGAGGTTCAGTCACGGGGTCTTCAACGAAGGGGGCAGCCTCCTGTTCCGGTTCCACCTCTACTCGACAAACAACAAGAAAGGAAGCACAATAAGTACAATGCACAATCACATGGTTGAAGGATTAAACTTGATGTATGTGCCACTGATGTGTGAGGGTATTCCATTTAAATGAATTATATTGCAAAGGTTTTGCAAATTCAAACTCCAATTTGAATTTCAAAAGAATTCAAACTCCAATTTGAATTATGTTGCCACTGTTCACCCAATTTTAATTGGTCAAACATGAAAACAGATTGCATATTCAGAATCCTTGCATTTTTCTGATAATTTTACATATATTATTTGCTGCATTTGGAGTTAAGATGAATTTTCTATGAATTTCCAAAGTTTCACATATTTTCTGCCATTTTCTGGATTTGTTTTAAATAGAAAAGCACTTATTGAGTCATGTTGATGTAAGGCTGGCGTCAGGGGGCCACTGATAGCAGGGGCCCACTGGTCAGCCTCTGTTGTGTTAATTAATTCGATTTAAACATTTTAATTAGACAAGGGGTATTAAGGCCTTGGGCCCACATGGAAGTGGCTATGGAAAGTGGGGCCAGGTGATTAAGCTCCAGGGTTAGTGCTAATGGCGTCGAGGTTCGCCGGAGTTACTGTTGGAGGCTGGAGTGGCCTCGGGTTCGCGCTCTGGGCATCCATTTGGCGCGTTGGTGGGACCGTTCGCGAGCTGGAGGTAGCCCGCATCGACCTGGAGTGGAAGGGGAGGCTGGGATGCACGGGAGGCTTGCCGGCGACGAGTTTGGCGGCGGCAGTGGCTCGGCTGCGAGCGGGATCTCTCTAGGAGGCGCTACTTGGAGCGGGGTTAGGCGGGATCGAACCAGAGAAGCACGGCGGTGACAAAGGACAAGGTGGCGAGGACGTCTGCTTAGCAGAGGCTTGCCGACGACGAGCACAGCGGCTCTGTACTCCGGCGTCCATGGTGATTCGAGATAGAGGAGGGGAGGGGTGCCGTGGCTTGAGGGGAAAGGCTCAGAGGCTCACCACAAACGCGACGGGAAAGCTAGTGGGCTCAGGGAAGCTCGGGAGGCGGTGAATCGACGATGAGGTCCTCCGGCGACCGGCGGCAATCCAATGAAGCGTGCGTTTCCTCGGGGCCGAATTGAAGCTCTAGCTTCTGCGAGTAGACGTAGAAGAGGGAGAGGAGCACGGGGGACTTGCTGGTTCGATCCCTAGGTGTCGTTGGCCGCGGATTCCATTGACGGCGATCTGCGGTGGCGCTCTGTGTCGGTGGGGGAAGAAGCACAGAGAGCTCGAGAGCGAGGGGAAAGTGGGGGAAGTGAGAGAGGGCTGCACGGTCGTCTCAGTGGCGCAGTTTGGAGGGCTGGGGAGGCCTGGAAGCTTGAAGGCGTCGAGGTGGCGTCCACGGCGTGCCCTGGCTCGACATCGAGCTGCTTCGGCGCGCGGGTAGAAGACGGCAGAACGGGGGCTGCGCTGGGCTGGCTTGCTGGGCCGGCGGGGGTTAAGTTGGGCCTCTTCGGTAAGCTCTCTCTCCCTTTTATTTTTCTATTTTTCTTCTATTATTTTTTTTGGCACTGCTAAATAAAATAGCAAACCATTTTATAAAATGCTGAAACTTTTTACATGGCCTCATAATATATTAGACTAGCCACTTAAAAAGTTTGGCACTTTTTAAAATAATAGCCCCCGCCAACTTCACCTCGGCTTGGCCGGAGTCGCCCCGGCCACCACACCTCCCTGTGAGCCAGTGCCCGAGCCGGCCCTCGGCGGCAACCACGCCGGCCTGGCGTCCCCTGCCCGCGTCCTGAAAACGGAGGAGGGAGATGGAAGAGAGAAACAGGGGAGTTGACGGGCGGGTCCCGCAAGTCACCGGGATAGAACCCGGGCCGCGAGATCCAGTGGGAGGCGTACTTTCGAAGTACGTCTTCCTACGTCGAAAACATATTTTTTTACTACGTCGGGTGAGAGTACGTTTTCCTGAGTGGAAAGCGTATTTTTGTTCTTCTACGGCTGAAAGTATGCTTTCTTAGTCAGGAAACGTATTTCTCTCTTCTGTAGGACTGAATGCGCTTTCACTGCTTCGAAAGCGTGTTTCTGTTAATGCGCTTTCTCTCTCCAGCCGAAGTGGTCAAGTGGTGGACGTTCACCCGATAAGCCCTATTTGTTGCTTATCGAATGAACGGCTGTATCTCCGCGACCGTGACTCCAATTGCGGTGATTCAAAAGCCCAGGTTCACAGTTTTCCGATCCCGTTCCTTTGGCGCAAGTTTCATGATGTTTTGGCATTGTGAAATTTACCCTTTTGCCCCTGATTGTCGTTAGGCTTCGCCGGAGAACCGTCGATCCCGTCAGATCTTTTCGGAGGGCGACCGCACGTCCGTCCGGTGGATTCATCACCCCCCCCAGGCAAGCAAGCCATCTGATATTTGCTCTAAGCATTGTGCCGTGTTGTTCTTGTGTGTTTAAAATGTGATCTCCTCATGTTTCTTTAACGATGAACTAAACCCTGAGCTTTTAACTTGACACTATATGTTTACGTGATATATTTATGTCGATCATGCTATGTTCACTCGTAAGTATCATGCTTGTGTTGTTTATGTTGGATATATGCTCTAGAGGCAAATAATATATGATTATTCCAATATATATCTAAGCAAGTTCATAACCAGTTTCATACCGTGCTAGAACTGCATCAGTGAATCAATGATGCAGGTGTGGTATAGAAACACCCAGAGTTCCTAGTTAGCCTCTACTTCGATAACTAGTTCATGGACAACATGATGATCGTGGTTTCGCGATCATGGACAATTAAGTCTCTTGACTATGAGGTCACCTCACTGGTTAAGTGACGTGATGAACATTACCTAAAGAAAGCATTACAGCATGATCAAATCTTATGAAGGTTCAGTGTTGTAATTACAGAACGTGGTAGACCGTTCGTTTGACCGTGAGTACGTGCATAATCACTATCTTCCCGGATGCTTTGACTTACATCCCACCACCTGACTGAAATATGCGGGTCATAACGGTTGTATCTTAGGTATTCCGTGGAGATACGTTGAGGAGTATTGTTTACAAGAGCGGGATTTGTCAATCCATATAATGGATAGATACTCAGGGCCCACTCGGTGAGATTCCATCCATAAAGCTGCGCAGCGTGTGACTAGGTCACGGGGATGAATATCACGGGAACGAGTGTATAAGGATTTAGTTCGGAACGAGGTTGAACCAGACATAGGATGTCATTGATCGAATCTCGGAACAATCCAGTATCGCTGACAAAGGGAATGCTATACGGCGTAAGGTCCAATCGGTATTGATATCCGGAATGCACAGGGGTCATTATGGGCATCCAGGTCCCGCTGATGATCATTGACTGTTGCCTCTGCTCGGTCATGACTGGAGTGTTCTCGGACCGTAGGGTAACACACTTAAGGGCTCGATGAGATCTCTCTGCTAGAATCGGAGGCCGTCGTGCTGCCGAAGCTCCGTCCGGAGGTCTGCTTCCGCCCCCTCCGCTGGATCGGAGAACGGAGGTCGTCATCGAGTCTCGTACGTGTGCGAGTACTACGAGGTGCTGCACGTGTGGCACTACACCCATCCGGGTGCTCAACACAGCCAGGGGGCTGTGAAACTTGATCGACTACATCAACCACGTTTGCGGGAACATTTCCCGCGCAACGGACTACACCCCGAGGTATGTTATTTCCGCACTACTGTCCGTTACGGTAATACAGCTAGCTAGATCATGGGTTAAGGGAACGCTAGTTAGAAAAATTTGTGTTTTCTGCTGCGAACCCCAATAGTGGTATCAGAGCTAGGTCTATGCTTAGTATTACTGTACGGATAGAACACATCGGGGATGTGGGCGTTGATTGTATGATTGTTACCCTCCCACGTGTACTTGTTCACATCTGCGGCATTGTTTGATGAAGCGGCCCCCGACCGAATTTACGCGTACTCTTACGCGAGACTGGTTCCACGCTTGACATGCGGCTTGTACCGTATAAAGTGGCTAGGGGTGTCTCTCTCTCTACTTTAGCGGATGTGGCATTTGCAACGGAGGGCCCCGTGCGGGGTGTAATAGAGACAATCGTATGGTTGACGTTGTGGTTGACTCGTAGGTTAAAACCTGTTTAACTATGAAAGCCCTAGCAGCCACGTAAAACTTGCAATATACAACTAGACCGTCTAAACCTTGTATTGCAAAGTGGGGGCTATCGTTTGTTTGTTTGTGATGTAGTGATAGCTTTGCTATGTGTTACTAATAAGTAGTAATCGTCATCATAAAACAAACTAAAATGGAGACACTGTAGACTTAGTGTTGCCATAGCCCAGACATCTTAAAACTTGCTAGTATAGGATACACGACGGTAGCATGTGATAAGATGATCCCTTAACAAAGCCAAACATAAGTATTCTACCGAAGTGTGCACCACCTGGAAGGTTCTCCCATATGGCCTGATGCTCCGTACATACCGGAGTTTTCCTACATATTCAATGGAGTTCGCATGAGGTTGGGTTCGGCAAGCCTGGCATATGAAAATATGGCCTTGCTGACCAGCATATAACATGGAGGTTAATTTGGCGAGCCTAGCATATGCAGATATGGCCTCGGAATACTAGAGATCGAAAGATCGAGCATGAATCACAGTACATATAAGATAATGTGATCGCACAAGTTGTTGTCTACCTTTGAAACTGA
This sequence comes from Bromus sterilis, assembly GCA_950022295.1. Lineage (NCBI taxonomy): Eukaryota > Viridiplantae > Streptophyta > Magnoliopsida > Poales > Poaceae > Bromus > Bromus sterilis. The sequence continues at coordinate 145,852,266 of OX465596.1, read as the reverse complement.
CCCGTCGGCCGTGTGATATTTGAGGTCGGGCAGTGAATCTGGACCATGTAATCACTAAAACTTCTTAGGGATGAAATGTTTTAGTGTGAGCTCATATATAATTTGATTATATGAACTCATTGTTGTGAACTAGTCTTAATTGTGTTCCTTGCAATTATGTTTGTAGAAAATGGATAATACCCAGTACCTTGAAATGGTTTCCTTCTTACATGGTGAAAGACTTAAAGAAAATGGGTCAAACTTCGTTAGTTGGTACTTACGCCTTAGAGCCGTGCTCAAGAGAATCAACCTTTCATTCTTAACTAAAAGGCATGTGGGAAATCCTCCAGAAAACGACATGGATGCACAAGCGGCGATTGATTATCATTATCGCCGTAGGACATATGCCATAGCCAAGGGTATCATAGAAACCAGCATCCCGCAACATTTGCGTGAGGAGTATGCTGATTTGGACACATACGATATGATCGATGAGCTGAAGTCATCAAACTTGCATCAGTTTAGAGTTGCCAGATTTGAGTTAGAAAGTGAGTTTCTCTCTACAAAGATGGAAGAAGGCTCTTGCCTGAAGGCACACTTGGCCAAGATGCATGAGATACATCTGAGCCTCGGAGATGACTTTGACTATGATACCACACATGAGTCTGCGATATACACGGTGTTACACTCGCTTCCACCGAGCTATACAGACCATGTCCATGGCTATGTCGGCAGAGGTGAATGCCTCGAGTTCTCTGACTTCATGGATAGACTCCAGTACCTGGAGGTTGAACCCATTGAAGGAGAAGTTGTCGATGGAGAAGGTATATACTTGATATACTTTATAAATGTTTACTCCCTTATACAACAAGTGCAGTAAATGAGTATTTGATACTTATTCTGTTTTATGAAAACAGGACCTGCTGTTGCATGGACGGGAAGAGGTGAAATCAAGGATTGATGGACATCAAGTCAGTTGATGGCCAGCATGGATTCCACCGAGACATCTATCATAGGAGATACTTAGAGTATTAGATAAATCTTATGTAATCATTATAGTATGAACACTTAGTTGTATGTCTTGCATCTCGCGAGACAAAGTTATTCATGTAATGAGACAAGTCAGTTGTTCCATCTTTATGAATAAAAGTGTGCTTATACTTTCATTACGTCTTGATTTATGATATGATAGAAAGCATTTATAATACTACTATTATTGTCAAGAAATATTCAATGTTTAATGATAAAGTTGTCTTGATTACAACAAGTCAAAGATTTGATTGCATGAGGTGACTTCATAACGGATGAATTCATTAAATGTATGATCTATTAACTTGTGAGTTCATTATCGAATGAAAATCATAACTTGATTGCATGAGATGGATTAGATACACGATCTATGAACCTCTGCAATAAATATAATCATGACAAGGTTCTAGCAAGTAGAACTTGTGCCAATCATTATACATAAATGATGTAGAATGGGCATGTGAGTTATCATTAAAGACTTCATATGATTAATTGAAAGTTGTATTCAATTGAGATCATAAAACTGAGATTCGGGAATCACAGTGAGAAGTGAGAATACAAGGATACATATCACGACGCTACGATCCGAAGTGATAAGTATTGATATTGACATAATGGGAGACTTGTGGAAGTTGTACCACAAACTACGATGGAAGTTGAAAGTGCTGGACTACTTAAACCATTCGTAGTCATACTAAACCATAGTATGGTCTAAACGTTCTTTCCCCTAGCACTATAGTTATTGTCGAATAAGTTGTTTAATTCATTAAGTTAAAACACCCACTTCATGAATAGGAAACCATCCTGATTCTAAACGAGACATGATAGCTCCATAACTGATGGTGTTATAAGGTTTCTTAAAAGAAAGAATTTCTTTGTAATAAAACTACGAGCAATTGAAATTACATATTCTCCCAAATAGCAAATTGTGTGTTGCTTAATTGGTAATACGAGAAAAGTCTCTCGACACGAATCCAATGGGAGATAATGGAAACTTTGACCGGGGTATTGGACCTTGCCTTCAGAATATCAGAGTATTGCAACGGAAGCATGTTCCGCTGTAATGACGCTATATAAGGAAGGATATGCCAAAGATGATTGATCTTGGTATATGAGTTGAAGCCATTGTTGAATTTAGAAGGTTGTCATGAATACGTTCTGTACAGAACAATAATCATGAGTCTTCTTAATAAAACAATAGGAAATAATATTGCTTGAAGACACAAAGGAATGATGGTAGCCTAGAACACGAGGAGAAATGAAATAATATTGAGTTACATTAAGGATGGCTCACGTCCTGTGAAATAAATCGGTTATTTCATATTCTCGACAAACTGGAGAGTCATTGAGAAAAATGTAATGGGAATAAGGCATTATTTGGTTATGACCAAAGTTCAATGGTGATTGACTGCGGAAACGTAGGAATGCTTTAATCAATAAAATATTTCATTTACACTACGATAGACCATAGCCTGAAATTGCATCTCAGTCAAATTTGGGATTTGAAAGAGAATTGCAATGGGGATGACGAAGGTTACTTCGTTAAAAGGATGGACTATAGTACCTCAAGCCAGGAACCCTCAACCTTGATTTGATCAAGTGATTTTGTGATGACCAAAATATTGAGTGGGCCTGCAGTTTCATGAAACTGAGTGGGAGCTTTGAAAACTTCCCAGAAACTTGGAATGCAGAGGGCATTTTCTGAGTGGGAGCTTTGGAAGCATTGTCATTATGTAAGACATAATAAACAATAAAATGACTTGATGAAAGCTGAACCACAAATATATGAGTATATGATGGATATATTTGAGTGGGAGCATGATCATTGTCTCAAACATATATGCATTGATATGTGTGAAGAATGATCTCATATGTATATATATGGATATGCATTGATTGTGTATATAGAGAATCGTCTTATATACATATGTGCATTATGATATATATATAGAGCATAAGGCAAATAAAATACAAGATTGCAAGAATCTTCTTTTAAATGAAATACCAACACATTACACGTTGAAATCTATATGAGTAGATTAAGATACGGATAATGAAACAAAGTGAAGGTTGGAATAATCTTCTAGACAAGAAACAGGTTCTTGTGGCTAGAAATTATATAATGGATGAAATCCAAATATCACAAGCAATGTCTTGATGGAAGAATAGAGATGCACCATGTACTGGACATGTGATCTCATATGTTCTTGACATATGATTCTACCATATAACATGCATTGTGAATCCAACAACAGAATGACTCAAAAGTTCTTGAAAGAAGAACAGATTCCGATGTGCTTTAGGAGTAAAACACGGAATCTGAATAAAGTCCATGAATTCAGTATAGAGAGGAATACTAAGGACTATTCTCTAAAATATAGAAAGGATAATAGACTTGAATGTAATGCAAGATTACAATTGCAAGCCATATTATGGGTCTATATGGAATTAGAGACATCACCAAAGATATGAAAGAAATGTGAGCAAAATTCACGGTACTACAAACAAAATACTACTTAAGAAAGTAGACGTATGGATAAAAGTTTAGCGTTAGAAGTATTGGACTTCTGGCTGAGTGTATTTCCCAGTATATATGACTATGGATGAGTCTTCTAAAGACTGAACCAAGAGATCATTGGAGGATACTGTGAAATAATAGTCTCACTCTCCCGCGAAACTTATATCCAACCATTATATGATAATGAGTGGTATGTCAAAAGAGCTTTTGACCTGTACCAGTTGCAAAGGAAACATACGAATCTGAATTGGTGCAGTTCGTTGACGAACCCTCTTCCATGAGCATGCATGATCAATAAAACACTTATGTGATAAGATGATTATGATCGGGAAAATGCGGCTAGATTATTAGCACTCTAGTGCAAGTGGGAGACTGTTGGATATATGCTCTAGAGGCAAATAATATATGATTATTCCAATATATATCTAAGCAAGTTCATAACCAATTTCATACCGTGCTAGAACTGCATCAGTGAAACAATGATGCAGGTGTGGTATAGAAACACCCAGAGTTCCTAGTTAGCCTCTACTTCGATAACTAGTTCATGGTCAACATGATGATCGTGGTTTCGCGATCATGGACAATTAAGTCTCTTGACTATGAGGTCACCTCACTGGTTAAGTGACGTGATGAACATTATCCAAAGAAAGCATTACAGCATGATCAAATCTTATGAAGGTTCAGTGTTGTAATTACAGAACGTGGTAGACCGTTCCTTTGACCGTGAGTACGTGCATAATCACTATCTTCCCGGATGCTTTGACTTACATCCCACCACCTGACTGAAATATGCGGGTCATAACGGTTGTATCTTAGGTATTCCGTGGAGATACGTTGAGGAGTATTGTTTACAAGAGCGGGATTTTTCAATCCATATAATGGATAGATACTCAGGGCCCACTCGGTGAGATTCCATCCATAAAGCTGCGCAGAGTGTGACTAGGTCACGGGGATGAATATCACGGGAACGAGTGTATAAGGATTTAGTTCGGAACGAGGTCGAACCAGACATAGGATGTCATTGATCGAATCTCGGAACAATCCAGTATCGCTGACAAAGGGAATGCTATACGGCGTAAGGTCCAATCGGTATTGATATCCGGAATGCACAGGGGTCATTATGGGCATCCAGGTCCCGCTGATGATCATTGACTGTTGCCTTTGCTCGGTCATGACTGGAGTGTTCTCGGACCGTAGGGTAACACACTTAAGGGCTCGATGAAATCGGAGACCTTTTCGGAACCATCGGAGCAACCAGAGAATTAAGGAGACAATATCGGAGGAGTACCGTATTGAACCGAAACAAGTTCGGAGTGAGCCGGAAGTGTTTCCGGAGCACCGGGAGATGGAATAATATGTTTTAGTTATTAATTAATTGAATTAATAATTAAAATCATTTTATTTCTAATTAATATGTGCTATGGGCCTTAGTGGAGAAAAAGGCCCATTAAGGAATTAAAGGGAAAAGAAAAAAGAAAAGAAAAAGGGGTGGGAGGCGCCATGGGCCCTAGGGCCCATGAGGGGTGCGCCCCCTCTGCCCCCTTGGCCGGCCAACTCCTCCCTAGCAAAGGGTTTAGTCCCACATTGCTAGGGGAGGTGGGTTGACTCCCTTCCCCAGCCTATTTTAAGACAGGCAGGGTGCACATAATTAATACACAGAAATTCGTGAGAAAATAAATATAACTCCGAATTGAGATCGGTTTTCTCCGGTCTCCTCCCCTCTCTGGTCTCTTCCACGGTGGGCTCCCTAGTGTGAGCCTGTAGTGGAATTGAGACCTCTCTGCTAGAATCGGAGGCCGTCGTGCTGCCGAAGCTCCGTCCGGAGGTCTGCTTCCGCCCCCTCCGCTGGATCAGAGAACGGAGGTCGTCACCGAGTCTCGTACGTGTGCGAGTACTACGAGGTGCTGCACGTGTGGCACTACACCCATCCGGGTGCTCAACACAGCCAGGGGGCTATGAAACTTGATCGACTACATCAACCACGTTTGCGGGAACGTTTCCCGCGCAACGGACTACACCCCGAGGTATGTTATTTCCGCACTACTGTCCGTTACGGTAATACGGCTAGCTAGATCTTGGGTTAAGGGAACGCTAGTTAGAAAAATTTGTGTTTTCTGCTGCGAACCCCAACAGTTTATACATGTCTACTTGATATGATAATGATCATGCCATGTTTACTGGTTAGTATCATGCCCATGTTGTTCATGTTAATTATATCATGCTTATGCAGGTAGTTTTACATGTGTTGACCTTATTCATGCTTTAATATCCATGCTTACTAGATTCATACCATGCCATGCTAGTGGTTGCACGTGGTTGGTGGTAGTGTTATGTTCATGTCGTGTTACCTTGTTCACTTTATGCTGCAAGAACTAATGCTAAAACCTGATGAACATAATATAATCGTTGACCAAGTGCCACCGAACCGGGCTTTATTTGTGCAGCCACATTTTCCTGTATGGGCGGGCCATAGCTTGGGCTATCGTAGTGCCTTCTACGAGTATCACCAAAGAGGGGAGGTTATGAATGCACACTACCCTGGCCCGGTAGGTGGTGATAACCTTGACATCCAGAGTTGTTTACCCGGGAGTCCCCGTTCAGGACAGTATTTGCCACATGGTGGTCGTTTGCCAATAGGTTGGCCGGTGCCTCGAGGACACAGGGATACCCAAGATAGTGTGTTGGTGATACCATAGGGAGGTTACACGGTAGGCAAGTTTTGTTGGAGAAGTCCTAGCCCACTCTTGCGAAACGAGTTCCAAGAATCCTGTGGGAAAAGTTCCGGAGTGTTGGGTGGAGGAAGAACTCCATGGTGTGGGTAACGTGCACAAATTCTGCAGAGTCACAATCTACTCGAATAGCCGCGTCCTTGGTCATGGGACACGGTTCGTACTAGGTCACACTATGGTCAACACAAACCGGTATAATAATGGTGCTAAGTTGCTGGTCATGCGATGACCGGAATGATTGGGTGGTAACAGAAGGACACCTAATCCGTTGAGTGGTCATGCGATGACCGGAATGATTGGGTGGTAACAGAAGGACACCTAATCCGTCGAGTGGTCATGCGATGACCCGTCACTTGAAGGTTCAGTCGGTAATGACTCCGAGGTAAGTTGCATGGTCAAGCGATGATCATGAGTGTTCCATGTGTTGTTTGCACCAGTCTTAATCATGGTAGAATGCTCTCTTCATTATGATGATATTGATCATTCTATGGGTTGATTGGTATTGCTCTGGTTTTTCTCTTAATACCATGCTGGATTCATCATGTTAATATTGTTCAGATTCATCATGTTAATATTGTTCAGATTCATCATGTTAATATGGTTTAAACTGCTATGCCATGATAACTAATATACTCTAATAACTTAAGGCATGCTTGAATTCCATGGATTGCTTTGCTTGTTGTATATGTTACTTGATTTTCTTGTTTGCGAGTACATTCAAACGTACTCACATTGCTTTCATCCCTGGCTATTCACGTATCCAGATTTTCAGGTTTATCTAAGGATCCCCTTTCCCTAGGAGGAGTCGAGCGTTTGCGAGCTAGGAAGAGTAACCCAGTCCGATCCCTGTGGATTGGAGCCGCTCCAAGTCCATGCTGCCGTAGACAGTTATTATTCCGCTGCCCCCATCTCTGTAATGAACCATCTATGGTGGTAATTATATTGATTCAAGCCACTTTGGCTTATGAATCCTTTTACAGTTGTGCCTATGTTCTTGGTACGTGTTGTAAGCGCGCACACCAGAGTGATTCCTGGGCTGGTGTGTGGGCGACACCCGTCTGTGTACAGTGGTATTCAAGCGGGGTGTCACAACTATGGAGCATCAGGACGACTCCTAACAGGTCGACAGGCTATACGCCCTTCTTCCTAGTCTATGGAGCGGAAGCCGTCCTCCCAAGTGATATACGTCACGACTCACCACGAGTCACTTCTTCTATAGAAGCCGAAAACGAGAAAGCACGACAAGATGGCTTGGATATTCTCGATGAAAAACGAGATTTGGCTGCAGCTCAGTCGGCTATCTACCAACAAGATCTGCGACGCTACCGCCGTCGCATCAAAAGTCGGACTTTTCACGAAGGTGACTTAGTGCTTCGACTCATACAGAAAAAAGATGGAATGCACAAGTTATCCTCTCCTTGGGAAGGACCGTTTGTGGTCAGCAAAACCCTGTACAACGGATCCTACTACCTAGTGGATATACGCGAGAAGGTAGACACGCGCACAAGCATGGAGGAGACTCCTAGGCTGTGGAACATCGCACAACTCCGTCCATATTACACTTGAGATGAAAAGAAAAATTGTTGTACATTTAAATAAGTCGACATTCGTCACACTATATTTCGTCATAATAATAATATATATATATATATATATAAGCCGACATTCGTCGCACTGGCCCTCGCCACATATACCTAAGTCGACTTTCGTCGCACCGGCTTTCGCCCTGACGACGACTCTTTACCTTTTTTGTTTCATGTCATTTATTTTTTGCATCATACATTGCATACTTTGCATTATTATATCTCAGAGACCTGGGGGCTTGATCAACCCCTCTATTGGTGCTGAGCATGTATATTGCTTATTCAGGGAAATCGGGGAGTCGATGACAACCATTGACTCTTTATCATATATATGTAAAAATTACATATGTATAAGCTTATTCAGGGGTAGTAGGGGGGCTCGATGTCACTCATCGACTCTTATCCGAAGAAATCCCGGCATATACATGAACTGACAAAACACGCCTTGGTCTGTACAGCTTAAACTCATACGATCTACGTGTACCCGGCTTAGTATACGTACCTTGGGGGGCTTACAACAATTCCTGTCGAGTCTAGTCTTAAGTACAGGGAGCACTAGTCATATGTAGCCGGCTTACAGAGAAGTCCCGACTCCTGCATAACCCAATAATCTATCTCAAATACGAGAAGATGAGGCATGTTGAATCCAGAGTCGACATCTATATGACCCTTCATACTTTATTTTTGCATACATTAGCATCATCACATACTCTTTTCATTTTATGTGTCATCCAAAAGATGCACCTTGAGCATTAACCTGTGTGACTCGGTATGACACAAAAGATGCTCACACTGACTCATGGGGACTATAGCTCAAAAAATTCTCTAAGAATTGGTATGGCACAAAAGATTCTCATACTGACTCATGGGGACTACACCTTTTTCATTGCATTTCCTGCATATATAAATTCGACCTCGGTCGCAATAGCTCTCGCCATATGTAAGGCCCGATATGCGGTACTGTTCCAGATCTAGATGTTTCCATCCAGATCCGGGGACGAAGCACATATCGGTCCCACCGCGACATATGACGAAGTCATATGCCCCGGATTTCCAACATGATATCACAACATTACAGATACAAGGATGCAACATCTCATACAATCGGCATAATACTGCCTTAATTACAATACAACAGTGGAAGATATATGTCTGAGGACAGACTACAAGCAAATGCCTATTGGAAAAGGTAAAAACATCGATCCTATAACCACACGGGTCCAGGCCCTCCGCCGGGATCTGCCTAACTAGTCGTCGTCGAGTCTCCACGTGAAACGTCGATCACCATACCTGTTGTGGATCAGAACCCTGAAAAGAGTTTGGGGGTACTATCATGAGTACAGAAGTACTCAGCATCCAACTGTAGTGGTCATCTGAACCAGCAAGGACTTCATCACTCGTCATTCTAGGACAACTAGTAGTTTACGGTAAGGATGGGGTAAGTGGTGAGGTTGCTGCCGCACTAACATTTATGAAGTGGCTAACGATCTAGAGAGTAAGGTAAGAAGCCAAGCATTCGATGAGGAATCGCCTCCAACAAGTCTTGCTATCAACTACTACGCAAACATAACACCTATCCTATCCTTGTCCTCCTCTTTGCATCCCGACGAAGAAGAAGCAGTCAAGGCACACACACACACGTTGATCAAGTTATATTAATATTATCTCAGTTGTTGTTGTCTATGAACAAGGAGTAGGTCTCAAGTCATCTATAACCGCGGACACGGCTTCTCGAAAAGGTTTAACCCTGCAGGAGTGTACCAACTGCCCATTACGAGGCGTCGCATGCTCGCCCATCTCTCTCAGTTGCTACCCATTATAGGAAACCATTTTCTGATTTAGTTCCAAGAGATCCGAAACGACAGGTCCCTCTAACTAACAATGAACAAATCCGGGTGGCCCCCGGGGAGTCGACACCCAATCCAAAATCTGGCCACGCTCTCGGATCGGACTCTTCCGTAAGGCTAAGGTCGGGGTTAGTCTCGCCTATATAACAGGGGATTTCCCTAGCTCACCAAGTGTGGACCAACAGAGGAACTAAGTCTCCGCTGGCCCGAGTTGTTTGAAAACTACTGGCAGCTGACCAGCACACACACGATTTCAAATGGTAAATCATCTTGGGCCACCTCTAGAAATGTTTGAAGCTAGGTAGGTAAGAAGAGGGGACCCCATAAAATCCCACACGCGATTAGGAACGCTCAGTCTTAAAACCAATACCCGGAACTCGGATCCTAGGTGACTCGAATGGAACAAAGCGTCGGGGCGGGATAGCCTAGACCTTCCATCCTTCGTCAAATATAGTGAACATTATAATTATCATATCATCAACAACAATATAATAATGATAAATGTGATATCCCAACCCAAGGAGTAACAGGGTAACATCGTAGCATCCTAAGCATGCATACTAAGCAGCGGCTGAGCAACGAGCAATAGTAACATAGCAGTACAAGGTTTGCTGGGAAGGGACATGGTTGTATCGGTTTGAAAGAGGTTGTTAACATGTGGTAGGATCAAACATCGAAACTAACCTAGACTAGCATGCAAACCGCTGGTTGAAATAGAATGGATCATAAGTAATGTATAGTCCTTGCCTGTTGATAAGTCGGATTCCAAAGGTGTAGTTGATCGCAAGCTCGCATCGTCTCCGAGAGGTACCCGCGGAAGCACACAAGAAGGAAACACTGGAAAGCAATCAACGAGCAAGAATCTATTACTACGAGGCAAACACGAGCAAGCATCAACAAGAAGGCAACACGAGACATCGCACCTACCGTCGAGAGCGGTTACTAACAATTTAAGTGGAGTACTCGTCACACACGACGATACCGCACATTTACGGTGGTTCAAGTTGCTTAGCTACAGGTGATCAATCAACGGTTATTAACATGGCAACTCAAGAAATCATGGCATAGTACACAAACATGGCAAGAGGTGAAGCACAAAGTAAACTATCTATGCTAGTCAATTTAAGTGAGGCACATCCTAAACATGGCATAACACTAAGTGTCGCACGACAATTAAAGGATTTGGTACTGTTCTTCCCTAAACCATATTTTAGGTTGGTTAGCAACAACAAACAATAGCATAAACACAAAGTACACGAAAAACTAATCAAGTTACATATAATGAACACCCCAAACGGAGTTACGGTTAAAAAGATACAAGCAAAACAAGTTACGCACACATGCTGTATAAACAGGGGTAAATCTATATGCAAAAGTGCAGCAACATGACATAGAAATACATGGGATAAAATTATACATGATGCTTAACAATATGCAATTGGAATCACTCAATTCCGATAAACGGTCCCGACACACTCGTCGACCGAAGTTGCAACAAAATAACAGTTTTCAGCAACAGCAGCACATTAACATCAGGATCACCACTTTGGAGCAAGATTTAATATAGCTAAAGGAGTCAAACATGACAAGTTAAAGCATGGAAATGAAGTACACATGATGCTTAACACATAGGAGAAAAAATCAATGCAATAGGCCTCATGGATGAGTCACAATCATCATGCAAAGTTGGAACAAAATAATAACAGCAGCACTAAACAGGAATTAAAAGCAGTTAACGGCCTGATGCCCTGTTCAGCACACAATTACACAGTCAAGATGACCTCAAATGCAAATGCTCACAAAAGATGAATTAAAGTACATGCAATTCTGAGCAACTTTCGTTTTGGGGGCACGTTCATCGGAGCAACGGATCAACGGGAAATCGCATTACAAAACAGCATCGGCAGCATATACATAAAAACACTTAGCAAAAATTTCGAGGGTCTTGGAAAAAGAAAAAAAATAGACCTCTTGGGCCGAGGCCCATCTGGCCGGCCTGCTGGTGCTGGGCTGCTGGAGGGGAGGCTGGCTGGCTGGGAGGCCTGGTCCAGCTCGGCCTGGAGGTGGGCCTGGAGTGGGCGCTGGAGGCTGGGCCGGCCCACCCGGCGGCTGGCTTGCCTGGCCAGCTCAGGCTGCTCCCGATCGGCGTGGCGGCTGCGGCCGTTGCCGGCTGGCTCCCGCCGGCGAGGAAGGCAGCGAGGGGAGGCGGCGCAGGTCGAGGCGAGCGCGGCGGCGCCGGATCCGGGCAAGGGCGGTTGCGGAGGTCCTATGGCAGCACGGCTCGGCTGCTCGAGCTCGGCCGTGGCCGTCCATGGAGAGGGCGGGGCGCAACCTGCAGCTGCGAAGAGGAGGGAGGTGAGACCAGGAGGAGAAGAGAAGAGGGAGAGGAAGAGAAAGGAGGGGAGGGAAGGAGATGGCCGGCGGGGGTGGCGGCTCGCCGGCCGGCGGCGGGGTCGGCTGGAGAGAGAGAGGAGAGGTTGGGGAGAGAGGAGAGAAGGTGGGGGGCATCTGGGCCGTTGGATCGCCCGATCCGACGGTACAGATCGCAGGAGGCTAGGGTTTGCTGTGAAATTGGGGAAAATGCGAAAATGGGGCTGTGGGAGGCAAAATTGGGCAAAGTGGAGGGAGGTGGCTGCAAATTTTGTGCTAGGGAAACCCTAGAAATGGGTGGGAGTGTGGTGGTCTTTATATAGCCCCGGTGGCTGGCAGTTTGCAAAAACATCCCCGGTTTTTCTCTCGCGCGCGTGGTGCTCACGTTTCTGACCGCCGGGGGTCCGTAGTACCTCCGATTCGGGTAAAACTTCGAACTGCGCGATCAGTGCATCGAGCCGGAGGCGTTCACCTCGCGCTGGAACCGTTCCGAAAACACTTCCCGGCGCGCTATAAAAATATCCTGTTTAATTATTAAACGGGGTTTTCGTTCCGTTGGCTGCGGCTGGTCTCGTGCGGTTTTCGCGACGGTGATCGGGTGAAACCCGGTGTTGCAAAGGTCGAGTGTCAGGGTGGCAAGGGTCGGTCTCCGTCCGATACGAGATAATAGGGGGAAAAATAATCGCCGATCGATAAATCGGGGATGCAAACACCGCAAACAAATCAGACAATCAAACAATTCACACCGAAAACAAAAATTTTAATTTTTATGAAAACTGGGATATTACAATACAACACCACCACCAAGGGATCTCGTCCCGAGATCCAGGACGATCCGGGGGAGAGGGGGGAGAGAAAAGAGAGAGCCGACGATTCTTCAACACCACCAACAAGGGACTCTGCTCCATGTCGACGTCGAACTTTGGTCGAGACAAATTTTCCGCAGAGAGACGAGATCGTCAGAAAAATGAAATCGTCAGTGTCAAGAGGAAGAACGAGAGATAAAACCCGGTCAAAGGATAGTTCTTTTCGATGCAAGTCATGAAAACACCGGGCAAAAGGAGGGAGGGCAAAGGATGACCCAGATGATATCCAAAAACGGAGAAGCTAAAGGTGCTACAGGAATTCCCAAACCTGAGATCGAAATCGAGACAATACGCTGCAAGCAAGGCATTGTAACGGTTCCGAACTCCACACTCTCGAGATCCTAAAGTTTTGAAGGGGATAAGATGAGAATAAAACACTTACGATACTTGTCCTGACCAGAGCAAGGATAAGGAGTAAAAAGAATTCTACTCTCCGATAACTAACTTAATAACTACAAAATAGTTTTTGTCTAGACTCGACTTCGGCCAGAAAAGGGATCCTACGGTCGGTAAGGCTGTGATACCAAGTTGTAAGGCCCGATATGCGGCACTGTTCCAGATCTAGATGTTTCCATCCAGATCCGGGGAGGAAGCACATATCGGTCCCACCGTGACATACGACGAAGTCATATGCCCCGGATTTCCAACATGATATCACAACATTACAAATACAAGGATGCAACATCTCATACAATCGGCATACAACTGCCTTAATTACAATACAACATCGGAAGATATATGTCTGAGTACAGACTACAAGCAAATGCCTAGTGGCAAAGGTAAAAACATCGATCCCATAACCACACGGGTCCAGGCCCTCCGCCGGGATCCGCCTAACTAGTCGTCGTCGAGTCTCCACGTGAAACGTCGATCACCATACCTGTTGTCGATCAGAACCCTGTAAAGAGTTTGGGGGTAGTATCATGAGTACAGAAGTACTCATCATCCAACTATAGTGGTCATCTGACCCAGCAAGGACTTCATCACTCGTCATTCTAGGACAACTAGTAGTTTACGGTAAGGATGGGGTAAGTGGTGAGGTTGCTGCTGCACTAGCATTTATGAAGTGGCTAACGATCTAGAGAGTAAGGTAAGAAGCCAAGCATTCGATGAGGAATCGCCTCCAACAAGTCTTGCTATCAACTACTACGCAAACATAACACCTATCCTATCCTTGTCCTCCTCTTTGCATCCCGACGAAGAAGAAGCAGTCAAGGCACACACACACACACGTTGATCAAGTTATATTAAGATTATCTCAGTTGTTGTTGTCTATGAACAAGGAGTAGGTCTCAAGTCGTCCATAACTGCGGACACGGCTTCTCGAAAAGGTTTAACCCTGCAGGGGTGTACCAACTGCCCATTACGAGGCATCGCATGCTCGCCCATCTCTCTCAGTTGCTACCCATTATAGGAAACCATTTTATGATTTAGTTCCAAGAGATCCGAAATGACAGGTCCCTCTAACTAACAATGAACAAATCCGGGTGGCCCCCGGGGAGTCGACACCCAATCCAAAATCTGGCCACGCTCTCGGATCAGACTCTTCCGTAAGGCTAAGGTCGGGGTTAGTCTCGCCTATACAACAGGGGACTTCCCTAGCTCACCAAGTGTGGACCAACAGAGCAACTAAGTCTCCGCTGGCCCGAGTTGTTTGAAAACTACTGGCAGCTGACCAGCACACACACGGTTTCAAATGGTAAATCTGCTTGGGCCACCTCTAGAAATGTTTGAAGCTAGGTAGGTCAGAAGAGGGGACCCCATAAAATCCCACACGCGATTAGGAACGCTCAGTCTTAAAACCAATACCCGGAACTCGGATCCTAGGTGACTCGAATGGAACAAAGCGTCGGGCGAGATAGCCTAGACCTTCCATCCTTCGTCAAATAGTCAACATTATAATTATCATATCATCAACAACAATATAATAAGGATAAATGTGATATCCCAACCCAAGGAGTAACAGGGTAACATCGTAGCATCCTAAGCATGCATACTAAGCAGGGGCTGAGCAACGAGCAATAGTAACATAGCAGTACAAGGTTTGCTGGGAAGGGACATGGCTGTATCGGTTTGAAAGAGGCTGTAAACATGTGGTAGGATCAAACATCGAACCTAACCTAGACTAGCATGAAAACCGCTGGTTGAAATAGAATGGATCATAAGTAATGTATAGTCCTTGCCTGTTGATAAGTCGGATTCCGAAGGTGTAGTTGATCGCAAGCTCGCATCGTCTCCGAGAGGTACCCGCGGAAGCACACAAGAAGGAAACAGTGGAAAGCAATCAACAAGCAAGCATCTATTACTACGAGGCAAACACGAGCAAGCATCAACAAGAAGGCAACACGAGACATCGCACCTACCGTCGAGAGCGGTTACTAACAATTTAAGTGGAGTACTCGTCACACACGACGATACCGCACATTTACGGTGGTTCAAGTTGCTTAGCTACAGGTGATCAATCAACGGTTATTAACATGGCAACTCAAGCATGCATGGCATAGTACACAAACATGGCAAGAGGTGAAGCACAAAGTAAACTATCTATGCTAGTCAATTTAAGTGAGGCACATCCTAAACATGGCATAACACTAAGTGTCGCACGACAATTAAAGGATTTGGTACTGTTCTTCCCTAAACCATATTTTAGTTTGGTTAACAACAGCAAACAATAGCATAAACACAAAGTACACGAAAAACTAATCAAGTTACATATAAAGAACACCCCAAACGGAGTTACGGTTAAAAAGATACAAGCAAAACAAGTTACGCACACATGTTGTATAAACAGGGGTAAATCTATATGCAAAAGTGCAGCAACATGACATAGCAATACATGGGATGAAAGTAGACATGATTCTTAACAATATGCAATTCGAATCACTCAATTCCGATAAACGGTCGCGACACACTCGTCGACCGAAGTTGCAACAAAATAATAGTTTTCAGCAACAGCAGCACATTAACATCAGGATCACCACTTTGGAGCAAGATTTAATATAGCTAAAGCAGTCAAACATGACAAGTTAAAGCATGGAAATGAGTACACATGATGCTTAACACATAGGAGAAAGAATCAATGCAATAGGCCTCATGGATGAGTCACAATCATCATGCAAAGTTGCAACAAAATAATAACAACAGCACTAAACAGGAATTAAAAGCAGTTAACGGCCTGATGCCCTGTTCAGCACACAATTACACAGTCAAGATGACCTCAAATGCAAATGCTCACAAAAGATGAATTAAAGTACACGCAATTCTGAGCAACTTTCGTTCAGCACACAATTACACGGATCAACAGGAAGTCGCATTACAAAACAGCATCAGCAGCATATACATAAAAAGACTTAGCAGAAATTTCGAGGGCCTCGGAAAAAGAAAAAAAATAGACCTCTTGGGCCGAGGCCCGTCTGGCCGGCCTGCTGGTGCTGGGCTGCTGGAGGGGAGGCTGGCTGGCTGGGAGGCCTGGTCCAGCTCGGCCTGGAGGTGGGCCTGGAGTGGGCGCTGGAGGCTGGGCCGGCCCACCCGGCGGCTGGCTTGCCTGGCCAGCTCAGGCTGCTCCCGAGCGGCGTGGCGGCTGCGGCCGTTGCCGGCTGGCTCCCGCCAGCGAGGAACGCGGCGAGGGGAGGCGGCGCAGGTCGAGGCGAGCGCGGCAGCGCCGGATCCCGCCGGGTCTGAGCGAGGGCGGCGCAGAGGTCCTGTGGCAGCACGGCTCGGTTGCTCGAGCTCGGCCATGGTCGTCCATGGCGCGGGCGCGGCGCAACCTGCAGCTACGAGGAGGAGGGAGGTGAGACCAGGAGGAGAAGAGAAGAGGGAGAGGAAGAGGAAGGAGGGGAGGGAAGGAGATGGTCGGCGGGGGTGGCGGCTCGCCGGCCGACGGCAGTCTCCTCGGCGGCGGGGTCGGCTGGAGAGAAAGAGGAGAGGCTGGGGAGAGAGAAGAGAAGTTAGGGGGCATCTGTGCCGTTGGATCGCCCGATCCGATGGTCCAGATCGCAGGAGGCTAGGGTTTGCTGTGAAATTGGGGAAAAATGAAAAAATGGGGCTGTGGGAGGCAAAATTGGGCAAAGTGGAGGGGGGTGGCTGCAAATTTTGTGCTAGGGAAACCCTAGAAATGGGTGGGAGTGTGGTAGTCTTTATATAGCCCCGGTGGCTGGAAGTTTGAAAAAACATCCCTGGTTTGTCTCTCGCGCGCGCGGTGCCCTGATTTCTGACCGCCGGGGGTCCGCAGTACCTCCGATTCGGGTAAAACTTCGAACTGCGCGATCAGTGCATCGAGCCGGAGGCGTTCACCTCGCGCTGGAACCGTTTCAAAAAAACTTTCCGGCGCGCTATAAAAATATCCCGTTTAATTATTAAACGGGGTTTTCATTCCGTTGGCTGCGGCTGGTCTCGTGCGGTTTTCGCGACGGTGATCGGGTGAAACCCGGTGTCGCAAAGGTTGAGTGTCACGGTGGCAAGGGTCGGTCTCCGTCCGATACAAGATAAGAGGGGGAAAAATAATCGCCGGTCGATAAATCGGGGATGCAAACACCGCAAACAAATCAGACAATCAAACAATTCACACCGAAAACAAAAAATTTAATTTTATGAAAACTGGGTTGTTACACCATACATATAAAGTCGACTTCGGTCACAACGACTCTCGCCATACATATAAAGTCGACTTCGGTCGAAAACGACTCTCGCCGTATATAAAGTCGACTTCGATCGCAAGGGCTCTCGCCATATATATAGGGATTGACTATTCGTCACCCTGGATGAGGAATAGTTATTCTTCACCCCTCTCTGTTTTTTCATCAATGCACCGTAATTTTATGTTTCATAAATTTTGTCTTATTTCAGACGTAAAAAGAGAACGTAAAAAAATATAATCACCATAAAATATATTTTATGTTACGTAAAATTACAAACGTAAAAATGATGGTGTAAAATATACATAAAATGTAATTTTTTTGATTTTATGACAAATGTTTTTGTTTCTTATGTCAAAATTTACGTAGTGAATCCATATTAATATAACTATTTGTATTACAAATGTAATTTTTTAAATGAAAGGCTCATAAAATTACCTCGGGTGAAGAATAAATTATTCTGTACCCTGGGTGATGAATAGCTTCACTAATATATATATATATATATATATATATATATATATATATATATATATATATATATATATATATATACAGCCGGTCTATTCTAACATCGATGTCAGAATAACTATTCTGACAACATTCGAACTGCATCGTATCGCAAAAAAGAACCGCACTGCTGAATACGGAGCACTGCAGTTCGGGTAAAACAGAATTGCATGCACCGTTTTCACGATAACTTTTTAACCGTTGGTCGGAATTGAGCGTATGATACACGTTGGATTCGAATGGAAAAGGAGCATCTTCCGTATATTTTCGCGATTTCTCTTAAACCGTTCATCGGAATGATGCAAATGATATACCGTTGGAAAGATATCGATCAGGCGCTCCATCCATGTGTAGAACACTTTATCTAATTCGCTACGGATTTGAGAGAAATCTAGCCGCAAAAAAATGCAACAACTCTGATTTTCGTTTTCGGATCTTGTAGAGAGTAGAACTTTTTAACGCTTGTCCGATCGATGCGTATAATACACGGTTGGATTCATACGGAGTAGTAGATTAATCCATATGTTGAACACTTTTCCATATTCCAAACGGTTTTGAAGTAATTTAAAAAACGGTGTTGCTGACCTCTTTTGGACGGCGGGAGTTTTCGCGTAAATTCGTTTGATTCGTTCGTCCGATTGATGAAATTGATACACCATTGGATAGCTATCGTCGAGGCGCTCCATTTGTATGTAAAACACATCCTCTAATTCCTTATGATTTAAAAGTTGTGTCGATTTTAGTAAATCGCGGAACTCCGTTCTTCGCGGACCCGAAATCGACGAAGTGAACTGCATTCGCCTGAAACCGCACCGCATCCGACAGTCAAGTGCACTGCATTATCGCCAGAAATAACGCACGTGTTTTTCGCGGAACAAAAAACCGGCGAGTGAACTGAATCGGCGGGGCACCCGATTGCATTTGTCAACAGAAAGAACTGCACATGATTTTTTCACATGACAAAGAGAAATACGCGTTTTTTTTCACGGACCCAAAATCGACGTAGTGAATTGCATTCGACCGATACAGGTTACATTTATCGACAGAAAGAACTGCACTTGTGTTTTTAACTTGCAACATATTTTTTTATCAACGAGCGTGCACCACAAGGACGAGGCAAGTGAACTGCATTTATTTTTATCACATCGCAGCACAACGGACTATGAGTTAACCGCAACCAGTGAACTTCATTAGACGAAAAGCCGCACCACTTCAGATAGAAAAGTGCACTACATCAACCTGACAAGCATAAAAACCATCAAAGTTGATTGCATATTATTTTTCATTTTTTCTATTTTTTATTACCAAGGGAACCACAATGTTCCCAAAGAACAAAGTAAATAGCCAGCTCGAAGTGTACTGCAACACATTTTTTTTACATTAAATTGAATCATCCATTGCATGATAAAATGATTTTTTCTGTAAATAATTACACCAAATTCCAACAACTAACGCCGCGAATATCGAACTGCTTCTGCACAACGATGATCTATGTTATGCATGTGTCATCTTTCGTGGACGGCCCGACCGCTATCTCCACGACGCGTCCTTGCTCGGCGGGCTGGGCAGCAAACCAAATGAACCTTGTCTTCAATCCACTATAGAGAAAATCTTCGTACACACATGGAGATCACATAATAGAACAAAAAAAACTGAAAATTAACTACAGCCGCCCACGGGATGATCTACAAACGGTCCAAGGCTGTGGAACAGCATGCCAGCAGCCCGAGTCCTCCCAAATCGAACTGCAACGCGGCCTCAATTTACCAGCAGATCAGCAGCATGGGTCGCCAGGTCGCTGGACCGTCCAGGGTGGAGGCGTGGGTCTCGGTGGTGATGCAAAGGGGCGGGGTGACCGGATCCAGAGGGGAAGAGGAAGGGGAGGCCGGATCCGAAGGGAATGAGGAGGGGGGCAGCCGGATTTGAGTGGGATGGAGTTGGGAGCAGTGGTGGTAGACGGCGCCGAGGGAGACAGTGGAGGTAGACGACGAGTGATGGGGATGCGGTGGCGAGTAGAGGAGGAGGTGGGGTAGAAGAAATTGAACGGGGCCGATGATGAGAGGCGGCGGGGCCGTCACGGGTAGACGGCGCGGTTTCCACGTGTAGCCGGCGCGGCGCGGTCTCCATGGGTAGCCGGCGCGGCGTGGCGCAGGAAGGGGGCACGCGGGGCGCAGGTAGGGGCAGTGCTCGGCGGAGAATAAGGAAGCGGCCAGCCCCTGGGGGGAAGGAGGCGACAGTGGTGGGAGGAGGTTCGGTGGGGGGCGGTGGCGTTTGGATGGGGTTCCGAGCGCACCGGCGATGGGGGTTGTTGGAGAGGGCATCGGGTTTGGTAGGAGGTGAGAAGGAGATAGAGGAAGCGGTGGGGGTAGGTGGGGTGTGGGGATTTTTATTTTGAAGGCGCGGTGAGGGTTGGTTTTTGACGCGGTTCAATCGGGCTGCGAATGGTGTTTCGGGTGTTAGAATAAGGTCTTAAGGGGTGTTGTTAGAATAGACCCACCCTATATAATATATATATATATATATCGACATTTTTCGAACCGGCCCTCGCCGACCTATTTGGAAGCTGGGAACACAACCCATCATGTCATATCTATGTGAATAGACCTATGTGACTCGGCACTGCACACAGATGCACACACCAACTCATGGGGACTACACTTCAAGTTTTCTTCTCCAATAAAGACTCGGTACGTCACACAAGTAACACTTCAAAAAATTCTTTATCACACAGGCTTCGCATATAATATGGGCCGAACTTCAGAAAACATGCAAGAAATGATAAGTCCCAGGTTGCTGCAGGCAAGACAACCCGACACTTGGGGACACACTACTTCGAAGCAAGTTTCATAAACACAAAATCTTCTTTGATGACCTGGTACGACACGTAAACGTGAACACACCATCTCATGGGGGCTACAAGTCGATCTGTCCTATGAGTCGATTACAGATACTAAACTATTTTGAATCGACTCAGGGGGCTACAGATACATACACTATCATAAACAATTTTCTCTCATACATGTTGAAAAATATTCAAAGTCAGCAATAAAACTGACTCATGGACTCGTGGACTCAATGAAAATTTATAATTTTCATTCATCAAACCAACTGGATCTTACATCAAAGGAGGCAACCTTACAAGCAAAAGCCAAACTCGGCAAACTTCTACTAAAAGGAAACAACTACAGCTTCAGTGATCGTCTTCAGAGTCGGCTTCATCATCAGATAAGGAAGCTTCAGCTTCATCACTACTGCTCGAGCTCTCCATGCAGCAGCCGGCTCGATCACCATCTGAGTCGAAAATCTTGGTCCACAGGGCCTCATCACCATCATATTTGAAAATGATAGTATCTCCCTTCTGAATGTTCCTGGAACGAAGGAAAGTTTTCCAACCCTTCTTCAAGAACATGGAGTCCTGGCCAGAAAAGCTGGTAGCCACTCGGATGGGTCCATGAGGGCACCTTTCAGAGCGAAGCCAAGGGCTTGGAGGTTTGGAATCCATTACAAACTGAGCAAAAGATTCAGGAAGTTTTAACCAACGACGGATTGCACGAACCTTCACCAAGAACTCACTCCTCTCAGGAGAAGAAGGTGGAGATACAGATGGTGAAGAGGAACGCGTGCCTCTGCCACGGCCACGGCCCCGTCCACGGCCACGACCACGGCCACGGCCTCGACCACCGTGAGTGCCAGCGCTGGAGCCAGGGTCATCGGTTGTCGAAGGAACACGGGTGCTTAGCTTGGGAGCCATGGAGAGTTGCGAGAAAAAGAAATGAAGGAAGAAGATATGAGCACTCAAAGGATAAAACTACCTGATGGCTATTTATAGCAACTACAAGGAAGATCAATCAATGCTACGGGTAAACTACAAATGGTGGGTGACATTTATGGAAAAACTCCTCGATTCCCACAACGACATGAATGCCTTTAATAGTGGCGTCTCGGGTAGAGAGACTATAAATGTAAAAAACGGATCTTTGACCAAAGGTCAAAGAAAAAATTCAAGTAGAAGATGATGTGAAGCTAAAGAGAGTTGGCTTCAACTCCTAGTGAGCATAAAATGGTAGTTGACTCAACCAGAAGAGTCGGTTCTATAAAGATAAGGGAATTAAAGCAAGATTGAAGAAAGACGACTCCGACTTTCAATCAACGCCAGGCATGAAGTCGGCCTCTGATCCATGAAGAGCCGGCGGCAATGAATAAAATGAAGGAGATTGCTATGAAGACTAAAGCATCACAACAATCCTGGGGGCTAATGTCGGGGGGATGGATCAAGCCCATAGACCCGGCATTAGAAACCTCTGGGCCGACTTACATATGAAGGCCCACAAAGAAAACCCGGCCAGGAGGTGACGTGCCAAGCGTGAAGATTGAAGCCCTAGAAGGAATTCGACTTACCTTGTATAGCACGTAGGCAATTTGTAAAGTAGAACAGAACTCCACATCGTGTAGGAGTCGGACTCTAGGAATCCCGGGACCCGACACCTTTATAAGTCGAGGTCCACGGGAGCCAGAGCGAGAACTTACCTCAAGCCAGGACTAGACAACTCGCGCCATAACCTAGATCTCCACGAGACTAAGGTTGCGAAATATCATCATTGTAATCGATACGATCGGCTCTTCTTATTGAGGAGTCGATCCCACAATATTCAAGAAGCAGGAGTAGGTATTTACCGCACTGACGGGGCCGAACCTGGGTAACTCGCCGAGTCCTGTGTCTATGTCGACTCTCTCCTCGAATTCTCCTCGCAGCAAAGGTCCCATGATAAGTCCGACTCTACGGACATCTGCCGTGACTTTCCCACGACAGAAACCCCAGAACAGAAGTCGCTTTTCCAATTCTCATCACGGAGCCTCCGCCACCCACTGTTTTTCTCCAGGAGGGCCAATCTAGAGGTTGTTTTGGCCTCCAGTGAGGGGGATTCATCGCCATCGTCATCACCGTCCCCAATCCATCATCCCTCCATGACTTCTCCTTTCATGTGTGAGTAATTCCCTGATGTAGGCAAAAGGGAATGGTAGGGAGTGGATGAGTTAGATTACGTAATAGTTTATCAGATTGTTGAGGGCATGTTGCCTATCATCTACTATGGTCTTTATCATCTTTGCTACAACTTGTTGTTCTTATTGCTTGTCACTTTGGGCCCGAGTGCCTGATGGCACTAAAGTAGTGCTCCTCGTGGGCTACCCAAAGTGGAAGATTGAGATGTAGCACAACAACAAATTTCCATTGGCAAAGAAACCAAGGTTTAAGATTGTCTCCCGTAGGACTCCAACGACGACAAGTAGGTGGTTCGGAAAGTGATGCGTCATTGATGATAATCACTTGATTCACCTGGACCTGCACACATATACAAATAACTTTGCTCCCAACGAGTATAGAGAGGTTGTCAATCTCTCCGGCCTTGTTGTTTACAAAGGGTCAAACGCAACGGATAATAGATAGCGACAACTGGAACTAGAAAGTAGAACAGGAAGTAAATTGAGGGTGTAAACTGTGGTGGAAATATGGACCGGGGTCCCATGATGTTCACTAGTGATGTCTCTCTCCCAAAAGACGATAAACAACTATGCGAGGTGAACAAATTACAGCTGGGAAATTGAAAGGATTATGGACACAAACCAATGCTAACTATGCTACAGAAGAAAGGAAGAGGCTCAAAAGCATGGGAAATGCGCCAAAACAAGTAGACCGAAATCCATATGCATATACTCACTAATCATCCACATTGAGATATCTATCCAGAACATCTCGCTGGAATTTAGTTGCGAGCCCCACCCAAAGTGTAAACCCAAAGCAACAGACAACTGTGTTAAAAGAAATTTGCGTAAAGTAAACAATCCTTGCAACTGTGGTTACAAGCACTGTTGTTTTCCCCCTTGTGGCAATAACACATCCCCTAGACTCATGTTTCTGTCACTCCAGCTAGTCATCAGGGGGAATGAACCCACAATCAAGATAATACTCCCTCTTGGAGTCACTACCTACTACTTGGCCAAAGCAATAAACTACAACGGAGAACATGCAAGAATTACTCAAGAACACAAATATAAAAGGATAAGAACCAAATATATTACTCATCACAATCTGAACATAGTCTCATAATCCATCAGATCCCAGCAAACTCAACATAGCAACAGCAGAAAGAATTACATATGTGCCTTGATCATGTAGGGCATCTCACAAGGTCAAATCCATGAAGACCAAAGAGGGGGAGAGGACATCACATAGCTACTGATCATGGACCCATGGTCCAAGGTGGACTACACACGGCTCATCCGGGAAGCGTCCATGGTGGTAGAGAACGGCAGGGTGCCGGGAAGAGGGATTCTGGTGCTCCCGATCTTGGAAGTGCGGCGGCGGCGGAACAGAGGCGAGATCGCGAAAAAGGGTTCTATTCTCGGTGGTTTTGGGACGAAGGAAATATATAGGCAAAGGGGGCAGCCAGGGGGGCCACCAGGGGTCCAGGTGGCCTCCCGGCGCAGACCCACCCCAGGCCGCGCCACCTGGCCGTCTAGGCACCAGGTGGGGCCCCTCTGGCCACCCTTCGGGCATCTGGAAGCTTCCGGTATGCTGATTTTTTATATATTTTCCCCGGAAATTTTCTGGTATTTTACGTAATGGGAAAACCTGAAATAACAAGACAGCAGAAAACATAAACTGGCACCGGGGTGCACTGAGTTAATAGGCTAGTCCAAATATGATCAAAAGTGTATGAAAGTGTATCAAAAGCATAGCAATATCACCCAAAACATGGATGGAGCAAGCAGAAATTTTAGATACATTTGGGACGTATCAATATCCCCAAGCTTCATTCCTGCTCGTCGTTGAGTAGTTAAATGATAAAAAGAATAATTTCTGTGGTGACATGCTACCAACCATATAAGAACTTTTAATTAAAGCAATCAAGGCATGTAATTAAATTCAAGTCATAACAAACAAGAGTCTATATTGGCATTGAAACAAGCAACATAAGAACATAAAGGTGCAAGAGCTCTCGCTGTCCGTGACTCGAATGTCTCCAAATGGTGTTTGCGTGCAAGAAGTGACGGGTGGAAATACGAGAGAAAAACATAATAATTTTTTCGTTGAGAACTCAATCTACTAAAGTTTCACACTTAGTCTTTTCCCGAATCTTATCTTGACTCGTCCCCAGACCACTAGCCAGGTACAAGTCAAACTGATCCACTCCCTTTCGATATTTTGAGCACTCATGCAATGGATGAGCGTAAGCAAGAAAATTGACACTTAGGATGGAAAAGAGAGAGATGGTGGAGGAGGAAAAAAAAGAGTGTGAAAGGCTCACATCAATGAGGACAATCATAGGCGAGAGAAATCCAAAGGATAGATATGACGTGAGGAGTAGGGATTGCCATGCAACGGATGCACATATGAGCTATGGAAAGCTCTCCAATGGAACTAGTGGGGGTGCACCCAACTTTCTTTCTCAAGAAGATCTAGAGCTCATTTCAGGAGGCTCATTATTGGAATATACAAGCCAAGTTCTATAGTGTGAAGGTCCCCACATAGCTATATGCATATATGATCATCTCTATGGAGTACAAGGTATAAGAGGGAGTACGAGTGTGGACCTCTCAAAAGGAATAGTAGTGTGCCCCCTTCTCTCTTTTTACTTTTTTTTCTCTTTTTTCTCTTTTTTGTAATTTTTGGTGGCCTCCATAGCTCTTTCTATTTAACTCTCATTTTTCCTCTTTGGGATCTTTTAAATTTGTCCCCTTTGGGATCCTTTCCTCACTAGGGCTAAAACTCTATTTTTCAAGAAGTATAGAAGATCTTCCACACTTTACAAAAGTACTCAACATAAAGAAGATGAAGCTATCATGATGTATGCAAATGTATGCCTCTGTCAGTGTAGAGGGAACATAAATGACATGCAGATCAAGTCATGAGAAGGTGGATGTTGCATGGAAATGTATCTCGGAAAGGCTATGAAAATGCCTTGATGGGTAGGTATGGTGGATGTTTTGAGGAAAGATATAAGGAGGTTTATGATGACAGAGCGTATCATGCCAAGGGTTTGGATGCATCGGCGAGGTAGGCACCAACTCTCAGAGTGAGAAAAGGCAACGCATGGTACCGAAGAGGCTAGCAAATATGAGGAGGTGGAAGTGTCAACTTTCGAATACTTACATTAATCTAAAGAACTCATGCACTTATTATCGGTAACTCTCAATCTAATCAGGAGGTTCACAAAGAGACAAGTACCTCGAGGAGGAGTGTATGGGGGTTTGGTTATCCTTGCGCATCCTCGACTCATGGTACGTGAGTGTACTCTAATATCCGATGCCTCCAAAGATTAGTGATCCATCTAGTAGCTAGAGTTCTGAACTAGTTTTTGTAGTTTTTGAAAATAAACACGGATTTCCCAAAATACGACATCTATCACTAATAGGCTAGAGCTCTTGACACCAAAAGTTCATACATTACTCACAAAAATACCTCAAAACTATTGCAAGTTACTACTATAATTGAATAGCAACCTCAATTACCTACTTCAAGTCAAGACACAACTCAGTGCAACAAGCCAACTCTCTAAACAAGATAAACATGAAAACTCAAGAGAGTTCCGACAACAAACTTAGCAAAAGCTCTTAAATATATAAGCATGAAAACTAAGAGCTAAACATGACAGCAGCTACGAAAAGATAAAGAACACACAACAAAAGAAAGATAAGCATGAAAATCCTATGATGTGTTCTAGTTTAAAGTGGAGCGTGTTTATCTCCCACACAAAGAAATCTGGGTTCTAACCTGATATGAACAGAAAACAAAGCTAAAGAAAACTAAAAAGTAAAGAGCAAGACGCTCCAAGCATAGCACATAATGCATGAAGTGATAAAAATATAGTGGAACGAAGGACGAACTGATAATTGTTGATGAAGAAGGGGATGCACGGGGGCATCCCCAAGCTTAGACGTTTGAGTCTCCTTGAATATTTCTTGGGGTGCATGGGGGAATCCCCAAGATTGAGCATTTGACACTCCCGGATCTTATTTCATCATCTTCCCTCGCACACTTGAAAACTCCCTTCATCCATAACTCATCATAAGCCGATTAGAGAGGTTAGTACCCACAATAAAACAATTCGCCTCTACTGGAAATAAATATTTTCTTGAAGGGATACTGTTTCTCAAGATTTCCAAAAAAATTCTGCAAAGAAAAAGCTAGCGCAAGACTTTCAAAACTAAGGAAAAGCAAAATGTGGTAGAATCTGTGAAAACAGACCAGCGGGTAGTAAATAATTTTTTTGGGGTACTTCTGCAACTCACATCAAAAAACTCAGAACAGATGCTCAAATGCTAATTGTATGGAGCATTCTGTCAAAAAAATCAGATCAAAAATATGATCTGGTGATTTATCGTGAAATCTTCCGTCCAAGGACAGAATCTGTTTTCTGGACAACATGTCACAACTTTCGAACTTTCTTGCAATCGGCGGCTAAACTTGCCACAAATCTTGATAATAAAGATACAATGATGTTGCTACAGTAGTAACAATCATAAAGACCACTAAAAACACAAGGAAAAACATATTGGGTTGCCTCCCAACAAGCGCTTTCTTTTACGCCTTTAAGTTAGGAAAGAAGCAAAAGGAAGAATCACAAGTCACTGAAGTCATCGGAATCCTAAAATCCTTTAAATTGATCCTCAAAAAGTTCATTCTTATTTTTCCTAGGAAGGAGGTACGTACCTCTTGTCGCGGGTATAGTTCTGACAATAGATATAGGGGTGTAATAGCTGCTAAATGAATCTGTACATAGAGTGGTTGATGCAGGGGAAATTATACAGGTTAGGCCTCTCCTTAGAGATAAAAACCTTAATCCAGTCCCAGGCTGACTGGGGTGTTCTTGCTCAGAGTTTGAGGAAAGTGTTGCGCGTGCCCTTTCTGGGGCAAGGGGGAGGCTTATATAGACTGCGCCTCTGCCCCTTCAATGCCCCAGTAAATGTGTCTTAATTACAAGGTTAAAGGCATATACTAAATACAGGAAAAGGTCACTTCATTACTGGTAATAAAGGAGGAGAAACGTCTGCGGTCTTGAATGCTTCACACCCATTGAGTTCCTATCTTCTGAGTAACGAACAGCTCACCGGTCCCCTTTTCCGAGTAACTAATTACTCAGAGCCTATTTGCTTTCCGAGTAACTGACTACTCAGAGGCCATCTCTTCTTCCGAGTGACATGTCACTCGAAGACACTTGTGAATTGAGCCTCTGAGTTTGATAAAGCTATGTATTCTTTAACGATCTTATTTTATTGGGTGTGTTTGAGAAACAAAGGATCTGAGGGTATCCCTCTGTTTCCACTACCTAGGGGTATACCTTTGGTATGACCACGACAGTAGACCCCAAGTGCTTTCGGGTGCTCGCGATTGGGGCGGCTGACATTTGTCAGATTTCATGAGGTATGTGAAGGTTAAACTCAATAAGAGGCCCGGAAGGACTTTATTGACATTCTAACTTTTCCCTCGAGTGTGGGTTGGGCAGGTTAAATCAAAAATCTGGCGACACTCAAGCGTCTCTCGGAAGAGGTGGACTGAGGCCTCAGAAGGCATGTCTTGGAGTAAAAGGCCTTAAACTCCATATAAACCAGATTTGTAAATTTCAATATCCTAAAGCATGATGATGAGCTTTAGGTCATACCACATGGGATATCGATTCTTTACCCCCCGCGCCTGGTCATACTAGTGGTCTGGCATTCTTCGTCAGAGAAGGACCATTAGTGAGTCAGCTACTCGGACTTTTCCTTGAGTAGTTGGCGAGTACAAGATTTTCCGTTTGCAGTGTGCTTCAGGAATGAAATTCTTTCACAACTAGCTTACTTATCTTCAGGTGGTTCCCCCATGTCGCTGTTCCGAGCTATTGGAGCTCCACTTGCGTTCCTTAGCATTCCGAGTGACGGCTTACTCGGTCGTTTTGGGGTGCAACAACTTCTTCCGAGTGGTGACTTACTCGGAGAGTTTTGTTAATCGATGTTGTATTTGGTCTTGGAATGTTGACAGAAAATTCTTCCGAGTAGGCTGTTGCTCGATGTGGTGCTTTGTGCCTTCCGAGTAGTCGGAACGGTCTCGGGCTTCGAATTGAAATTTGAATCGGTTTTAAATGAAGAGGATCTTGTCTTGTCAGAGAATCTTCTTGTCAAGGTAAGTGGACATGCTGTCAAGCCTGTCTCCTCGATTCCCGCGGCGGTCTTTTAGGATAATCATTAACTGCCATATGGGGAAGTGGGAGAGATTATGGGGAAGTGGAGCGAATTATGGGGAAGGCAACCGGCACGCCCGTAATAGGCTGCGGATCTAACGCGTGGCGATTGCCACCCTGAGTTATAAAAGTCGTCCCCCTTGCAGCCAAAAAACAGCTCTGGGATCTTCTTCCTCTTGACGCTTCCGCTCTCGCTTCCTCTCTCTCTCCCGTGTTCTTTCTTCCGCCGCCGGGGAGTTCTTCCTGTTCCTCGCCGATTGTTTGCGCTTCACCCTGGGAGGTCGTCACTCTCGCTGTTCCTCCGCCGCCGCTAGGACCATGTTTGCCGGAGAATGGCTCCCGTCGATCGTGACGGAGGAGATGTCGCTGGGGTACCAGGACGCTGGCCTGGTTCCTCGTGAGGGATGCCGTCTTCCCGCTCTTGGAGAAGACGGACCTCTTCCACGGGACGGTGAGCGAGTCATTCTTCTTTCGCACGTGGATTGTGGGTTTTATCTCCCTCGAATCCTTTCTTCTTGGATTTCTTGGCCTTCACAGGCTCGCAGCTTCATCACGTCGTTCCCAATGCCATTACCCTCCTTTCTAGTTTCTTCACCCTCTGTGAGGTTTATTTGGGAATAGAACCTCACCGACATCTCTTTCGAACCATATACACCATTAAGCCCCAGAAGGCTAAGAAATCCGGGGAGGGCGGCGGTATGGAATTCAGTCACCTGTGTGGTGGTCTGTTTTTGGCTCGAAAACAAGGGGTTCAATATTTTTCTTCTAGCTTGCCAGATTATGTGAAGAATTGGCAGAATAGTTGGTTTTACTGTAAGGTGGTGGAGGAAGCGGGGTGCGCACACTGCCTCCCTACTCGGACGTAAGGCTGACTAGTTCCCAAGGTTGGAATCCTCGGCTCACCAACACAGAGAAGGAGCAGGTGCTCCCCTTGATGCGCGAGATCATAAGGTTGAAGAAGAATTTCCTGGATGTCATGGATCTGATTTCCACGTTTGTTATTCGAAAGATCCAGCCTCTCCAAGCTAGGGCTCGGGGGATGTGGACGTACTCCGGGCTACAGGATGACACTCGATATAATAGATCCGAGTTGCCCATGGACGAATTTGAGGCCCAAATGAAGATGATCACTAGCGTGACCCATGGTATACAGCCAGTGGGACGAGTGAAACCCCTTAGCAGTGAGAATCCTCCGAATTTGGTATATCGTCTTGTATTATATGTGCCTTGGGATGCATTTTTCCTGTTTGTTTGTAACTCGAATCCTTTGGGTTTCTTTGTTTGGATTTTTCCCAATTCCATTCTCCCATTCCCCAAGCCCTGCAACATCCCGCTGAGGAGGATGAGGATAGAACTGCTTGCGCGGGGATCGGAGTTGAGGCTGGGGAGGAACTGGAGACCGAGGTGGCTCGTGTTCAGGTGGCATCCGAGCAGCGCTCGAAGAATAACCAGGACCGTGAGTCGGCGCGGGAGGGCCTTACTCGGACTCGCAAGAGGTCCCACCCTCCGAGTGGTGAGGAAGGCAGCGGCAAGCTTCCTTCCCTGGGCTCCAGTCACGGGAAGTTTGCGCCGATGAAGAAGAAGAAGCTTGTCGTCCTTGGTGGCAGGGAGGTTAACCCCTCGGGGGATGCTGCCGTTGAGAAAACGAAATGAGCTGGAGCTGGTCCAGCTAAAGTTGTCGTTGCTGCCCTGAGGCATGCTTTAAAAACTATTCATAAGTAATGCTGCTAGCTCTCTTCTACTGGTACTTCATTTATTCTTTAGTCTTTTTTAACAATTTTCGTTTTGTAGTGTCCGTCCGAGTGGTTCTGAGTCACTTCCCGGGGTTTATGATCCGGGTGCCGAGGCTTACGAGGATGTTAGCACCTGCGGAGTGACTGACTTTCCTGTTATGGATACCATTCCAAAGGATGTTGCGGCTGTCGGTAAGGATTCTTGATCACGTCCGTTGGTGCTTTTGTTACTGCCACCTCCTGTTTTTGACTATCTATAGTATCTTCCGCAGGTATGTACATTGATTGTTTTGCTTGTATGGCTCGGACCGCGACTGAGGCGGCTGCCTCTGAAGCGACCCCTCCTGAAGTGATTGTTCTTGGGGGAGAGCTGCCACTAGGGTCCGGTCGTCCTGCTGCTAGTAGTTCATCTGATCCGCCTGCTGCACCCGACGCTCCTGTTGAAAAGGTTGTTGGGAAAACTTCTGCTATCCCATCTACCTCTCAAAGGGATGAGCCTGCTGCTTCGGCTTCAATTCCAGTTGGTGCCCCAATTGAGAGTGCTATCATCGGTGGACTAAAGGATTCCGTGGTGAAGGCTTCTCAGTTTGAGCTGCGCTTGCGCTAGCTAGCTTCCGAGGCCGAGCTGGTGAAGTCCAACATGCACGTAAGTACTTATGTAAGTTTTCTGCCCAGTGGGTGTCCGAGTAACTTTCTGGAAGAAATGTTGTTAATCTGTAGGTTTGAAACTTCCGCTGGGGACACTTCTTAGTGTACCCAGTGGGTGTAGCCCCCAAGGCTCCGATTAGCTTGTAGAAGTTATTCGGAGTCTTTTGTAATGAGGTTAAAGATTAATGGACTTCCGGTGGGAGCACTTCTTAGAGTACCCAGTGGGTGTAGCCCCCAAGGCTCTGGGTAAATTTTGAAGTTATTCGGAGTCTTTTGATAGGAATTTTTATTTTTATGAACTTCCAGTGGGAGCACTTCTTAGTGCACCCACTGGGTGTAGCCCCCAAGGCTCCGAGTAACTTCTTGAAGTTATTCAGAGTCTTTTGATAGGGGACCTTGTGTTTACCACTGTTTTTCTTCCCCTTCGTAGGAGGCTTGCAAGCTTAGTTCAGCATTTGTGAAGTTACAAGAGGAGAATGCAGCAGCGAAGAAGGCGTACGAAGTGCTACTTGAAGACCACAACAAGCTGAAAAAGCAACATGCTGAGGACAATGGTGAGTGATCCCGATTTAGACTTTGTACGTGCCCTTGCATTGGTATCTTTTTTCTTCCTTTTGTTCTCCTTCATATATCATGTCTTTCTTTCTGGTGTGCTACTGTAGAGGTGGCCAAGAAAGCTTTTGATGCAAAGGTTAAGGAGAACGATGATTTCGTTGCGAAAATGAAAAAAGAGATAGACCAAGCCGAGAAGCGTGCCAAGGAAAAGAAGACCTTGGAGAAAAACTTGCATTACTATAAAGAGGCTGTGAAGGAGAATGAGGCCAGCATCGCAAAGCTTGAGTCCGATCTAGAGAAACTGTCCGGGCTGCGTACCAAGGAGGAGGAGGACCACAAAGCCGAGCTGGAGGCTACTCGGAAAGTTGTGAGAGCAGTTGAGGAATATTGCGCTGGGCAGTTTGCTGTCTTTGGCAAGACTTTATCTGGTAAGCTATGTGATATTTTTCTTCAGAACATTTGGTATCATGCCAGTCTAGCGTATACTAATCTTGTGTTGTTGCAGCATATGGTACCGACCCGGATGCGGAGCAAGCCCGGATGGCGGAGTTTGCTGAGATGATGAAAAAGGACAATTATACGCCAGTGACCACGGAGTTTTCTCTGGCCCGAGGGTTGCTGTCTATGAGGTGCGCGAAGGCGAAGAGGTTTGCCGAGGAGGTCATGGGTGCTACCCTCGCGCTAAAGAGCAAGCTAGCACCTGGCGAGGGGAGTCGGGTGAAGCTTGACACAGTTGTCCCCACGCTACAAGCAGCTCCTCAGCAATTGGCGTGCTGGAAACGGTCTGCAGCGCGGAGTGGTGCCAACTATGCTCTGGCTTTGACTAAATCCCACTTTCCTGAGCGAGTCCATAATCTGGAAAGGGTTGGTGGAGGTGATCCTAAAGAGGGACAAAGCTGCACCAACTTCCTTCCTCGATATGCCGATACCGCCAGTCGAATTGCGCTGATGCCTGATCTGGAATTCTTCGTGGAATCAACTGTTGTTATGAGTGAGTCGGACGAAGCCGGCAAAGAGTAAGCAAGCTCAGTTGGTGTGAAGTGAAAAAAAACTTTTTAAATTTTCCTCAGGATGCCGAGTGGATCTATAATGAATCTCTTTGTTAATGTTGTGCCCTGGGCACTATACATGCTTTTGCTTCAGCTTATCCTTGAGTGCTTCTGAAATGGTTATCTTGTTGCAGCCCCAAGTCTTCAGAGGCTTGGTGTACTTAGGAGAATTTTTCTAAGCTCTCATCCGAGATGCGCATAGCTCGGATGAAAACCTGATTTTGAAACATTAAGCAGCCCTCAAGTCTTTAGGGACATGGTGCGTACTTAGGAATATTTTTCTAAGCTCTCGTCCGAGCTGCGCACAGCTCGGATGAAAACCAGATTTTGAAACATTAAGCAGCCCCCAAGTCTTCAGGGACTTGGTGCGTACTTACGAATATTTTTCTAAGCTCTCGTCCGAGCTCAGCTCGGATGAAAACCTGATTTTGAACATTAAGCAGCCCCCAAGTCTTCAGGGACTTGGTGTGTACTTAGGAATGTTTTTCTAAGCTCTCGTCCGAGCTGCGCACAACTCGGATGAAAACCTGATTTTGAAACATTAAGCATCCCCCAAGTCTTTAGAGACTTGGTGCGTACTTTGGAATATTTTTCTAAGCTCTCGTCCAAGCTGCGCACAACTCGGATGAAAACCTGACTTTGAAACATTAAACAGCCCCCAAGTCTTCAGGGACTTGGTGCGTACTTAGGAATATTTTTGTAAGCTCTCGTCTGAGCTGCGCATAGCTCAGATGAAAACCTGATTTTGAAACATTAAGCAGACCCCAAGTCTTCATGGACTTGGTGTGTACTTAGGAAAAAAAATTCTAAGCTCTCGTCCGAGCTGCGCACAGCTCGGATGAAAACCTAATTTTGAAACATTAATCAGCCCCCAAGTCTTCAGAGACTTGGTGCGTACTTAGGAAAAAAATTCTAAGCTCTCGTCCGAGCTGCTCACAGCTCGGATGAAAACATGACTTTGAAACATTAAGGAGCCCCCAAGTCTTCAGGGACTTGGTGTGTACTTAGGAATATTTTACTAAGCTCTCGTCCGAGCTGCGCACAGCTCGGATGAAAACCTGATTTTGAAACATTAAGCAACCCCCAAGTCTTCAGGGACTTGGTGTGTACTTAGGAAAAAAATTCTAAGCTCTCGTCCGAGTTGCTCACAACTCGGATGAAAACCTGATTTTGAAACATTAAGAAGCCCCCAAGTCTTCAGGGACTTGGTGCGTACTTAGGAATATTTTGCTAAGCTCTCGTCCGAGCTGCGGACAGCTCGGATGAAAACCTGATTTTGGATAACGGTTAAAAAATACAAAAGTTGGACAAGACGCGTTGTTGCGGCAAACAATATCTTATTCAAGTCTAACAACTGCACTCATGCATAGAAACGACGTAACAACTCGGTGTTCCATGCATGAGGCTCCTCTATATTATTAGTTACACCATACAACCGATAAGCTCCATTGCGCAATACCCTGGAAATTACGTAGGGCCCTTCCCATGGGGGAGCTAATTTGTGATCCGAAGTATGCTTGACACGTAATACCATGTCGCCTTCTTGAAATGAGCGAGCTCGGACATGTCGGTCATGATATCGGCGTAGGTCTTGCTGATAACATGCTGAGCTGGTGAGAGCTAAGTTCCGCTCCTCTTCCAAGAGATCAACACCATCTTGTCGTGCAGCTTCGGCTTCAGCTTCAGTGTACTGGCTTACTCGGGGGGCGTTGTGCTTGAGGTCACTCGGAAGAACCGCCTCTTATCTGTAAACGAGGAAGAAAGGGGTTGACCGAGTGGAGTGATTAGGTGTTGTGCTCAATCCCCATAGGACCGAGGGGAGCTCATCGACCCAAGCGCCTGCTGCTTCCTTCAATTCCCGAAGGAGACGAGGCTTAATTCCTTTGAGTATTAACCCATTTGCTCGTTCAACTTGACCATTGGATTTGGGGTGTGCTACTCAGGCAAAATTAACCTGAATACCATTACTCCAACATAATTCCTTGAACTCAGCCGACTTGAAGTTTGACCCATTGTCTGTGATGATGTCATGTGGTACGCCAAAACGATGTATGATGCCCTGTATGAAGCTAACTACTATGGCTGAGTCTAAGGCTTTGTTAGATTTTTCCACTATCCATTTGGTGAACTTGTCCACTGCGACTAAGATGTGAGTAAAACCATATTTGCCTGTTTTCAATTGTCCAATCATATCAAGCCCCCATACTTCAAATGTCCAGGCTAGGGGGATTGTTTTCAATTCGGAAGAAGGTTTGTGGGGTTGGTTGGCATAAAATTGACATCCTTGGCAATGTTCCACAATATATCGAGCATCGCTGAGGGCTCGAGGCCAGAAGAAACGAGCTCGGAAAGCTTTTGCCACTAGTGTCCGACTTGAGGCGTGGTGGCCATAGTCGCCTGTGTGGATATCTTGCAAGATACAACAGCCTTCGTATTCGGAGATGCATCGCTAAGGGAGCTGAGTGATACTATTTCTGTAAAACTCTCCATTGATCACCGATTAGGATTTAGATTTGTGGACAATCTGCTTGGCCTCTATCTCATCTTCTGGAAACTCTTGCCTTTGCAAATAAGCCCAGATTGGGAGTGTCCACTCGGGAGGAATGACTTCCACATCGAAAATCATGTCAACTACTGTAGGTATATCCTCCTTGTTGGGTATGTTTTTATCTGGCATCATTTTTAGATCTGCCTCCGCGAAAGGGTCTTCTTTAACTGTTGGAGAGTGCAAGTGTTCTACATAAATTCCAGATGGGATCTGACTCCGAGTGGAGCCCAACTTGGCCAGGTCGTCTGCTGCCTGATTCTGAATCCTTGGAACATGATGGAGCTCTAGCCCCATCAAATTTTTTCTCCAATTTCTCACCGCTACATAGTAAGTGGTCATGGCGGGGCTCTGAATGTCCTATTCATTCATTCATGGATTTATCACCAAGTCTGAATCTCCGAATACCATCAGCCTTCTGATTCCGAGTGAAATAGCCATTCTCAAACCATACAAAAGGGCTTCATACTCGGCCTCGTTATTTGTTGCTGGGAAATGTATTTGGTGAACATATCTCATCTCATCTTTCCTTGGTAAAACTAGTACCACTCCTGATCCTGCTCCATTCAGCATCTTGGATCCATCAAAAAACATTGTCCAATGCTCTGGGGTTGGCTATGGAGGGTTTTGGACTTCAATCCACTCGGCCAAGAACTCCACCAATTCTTGCGACTTGATTGCTTTTTTGGGTTGATAATGGATGTCATAGGGTAGCAGATACAAACTCCATTTTGTGATTCTTCCTTTTGCATATCTATTGTTCATGATCTCTACGAGACGAGCCTCTGATAATACTGTCATGGAATGGTCTTGAAAATAGTGTGCAAGCTTCTGTGATGCCAAGTAGATTCCCATTGCCAACTTCTGGTAGTGAGGATATCTCTGCTTGGATGGTGTGAGGACCTCGGAGATGAAGTACACATGTCTTTGTACCTTTTGTGCCTTCCCTTCTTCTTCTCTTTCCACCACTATAGCTACACTGACAACTCGGCTTGTGGCTGCAATGTACAATAAGAGTGGTTCTTTTTCTTGAGGTGATGCAAGGACTGGCCGAGTAGAAAATTGCTTCTTGAGCTCTTCAAAGTCCACTTGAGCTTCTTCAGTCCAGACGAAATTAGGCGATTTTTTCATCAACTGGTAGAGAGGTAGGGCTTTCTCTCCTAGTCTGGAAATGAATCGGCTGAGTGCTGCAAGACAGCCTGTTAACTTCTGGACATCTCGGAGTTGCTTGGGTGGCTTCATGTTCTGGATTGCTGCAATTTTTTCTGGGTTAGCTTCTATCCCACGCTCGAAGACCATGAATCCGAGTAACTTCCCTGCTGGTACACCGAAGACACATTTCTCAGGGTTAAGCTTGATATTGTAGGCTCAGAGGCTCTGAAAGGTTTCAGCCAAGTCGGCTAACAAACTAATTCCCTTAGCCGACTTGATCACAATATCATCCACATAGACCTCAACATTTCTGCCAATTTGCCAGATCAAGCAGTTCTGCATCATACTTTTATATGTGGCCCCTGCATTCTTAAGCCCAAATGGCATCGTGGTGTAACAGAAACATCCGAATAGGGTTATGAATGTTGTTTGAAGTTCGTCTCGTTCATATAATCAGATTTCATGATAACCCGAGTATGCATCAAGGAAACATAATCTCTCGCAACCCGATGTGGAATCCACAATCTGGTCAATGCGAGGAAGAGGGAAATGATCTTTTGGACAAACTTTATTGATGTGACGGAAATCAACACAAGTTCTCCAAGTTTTATCTTTCTTCGGAACCATTACAGGATTTGCTAACCACTCGGAGTGGAAGATTTCCCTAATGAATCTGGCTTCCAATAGTCTTGCCACTTCTTGTCCGATGGCCTTTCTTTTTTTGGAAGAAAAACGCCTAAGGGACTCTTTCACCGGTCTTGCCTTTGGATCAACGTGTAATTTGTGCTCAGCCAACCCCCTTGGGATTCCAGACATATCAGCAGGCTTCCATGCGAAGATATCCCAATTCTCACGGAGGAAGTTGATGAGCTCGAGTTCCTATTTGGGATCCAAGTCAGTTGCAATATTGGTATACTTGTCTCCATCGGTGGGATGTATCTGCACCCTCTTGGTCTCTCCTGCTAACTCAAATGAAGATTCCTTCTTTGGCTACAGCAACTCGGATGAATCAGCGGCTTTCTTGTACTCGGCCAGTTCGACTTCGGCCATTTGTTGGTCAGCTAGCAGCGATCCTTTCTGCAACAATTCTTCGGCTTGCTTGTAATCTCCCGAGATAGTGATCATGCCGTGTGGGCCAGGCATTTTTAACTTCAGATAGACATAACATGGTATGGCCATGAACTTTGCATAGGCTGTCCTTTCGAGTAGAGCATGATATGCACTCGGAAAATCCAAAACTTCAAAGGTGATCTTTTCTTTTCGGAAATTATTCGTAGTACCAAAAACCACATTGAGGGAGATCATTCCGAGTGAGTGTGCCTTTTTCCCGCGATGATCCATGGAATTCTAGATAGCTTTTGCGGAGCTTGGACATTGGGATGTTCATATTCTTTAGAGTGCTGGCATAGAGAATGTTTATTCCGCTGCCTCCGTCCATCAGGACATTTCTAAGTCTAAAGTTTCCATTCCATGTTTCTACTAGAGGATCAAAAATCAAGGCGTTCCTTCCTGGGTGAGGGATATGGGGAGAGTGATCCGATTGGTCAAAGGTGATCGGAGTCTCAGCCCACTTCATGTAGCTCGGAGTTGATGGAGCTGCCAAGTTAACCTCTCTGAACCGTATCTTTTCCACTCTCTTCGACTCCCGACCTGCGAAGATGACCAACACTCCGTCCTCCCTCAGGAAACCTTCGCTGTCCGGATCTAGGCTTGATGCCTTCTTTTTGCCAGTGTCTTTGTCCTGCTGAGGTCTTGTCTTCGCCTTCTGGGCTGCTCTCCTGATCAGACGACACTGCTGAGTTGTATTCTTTGGGAGAATCAATTTTCCTTCAGCATCTCGGGTGGTGTGAAGAGGAAAGGGCTGATCCAAGACTTCATCGTCCTTTGGTGGCTTTTTCTGACGTGGCCGCCACTCCTTTCGCGCCTGACCTTTGCCATGAATTCCTGAGGCCTTTGCTGCTGCAACCAACTCTGCATCTGTTGGAGCATCTTCTGCTTTTCGCTTGTTGTTGCCTCCGGTATTATGCTTCGGGTTAGGGGCTGAGCTGTTGTCTCCTCGGTACTTCTGGGTTTTCTGGCGAATCTCCTCTTCACCATTGGCTTACTTATTGTCTATCTCGATCAATCCTCCGAGTGAGGTAACATGGGGTGATCTTGCCAACTTGAGACTCAGCTCTCTGTACTTGACTCCTTGCTTGAAAGCATGTACGGCTTGAAACTCGGAGACTCCCTCTACCGAGTTGTGAAGCGTGATCCATCTCTGGATATAATATCGAGTGGATTCGGTATTTACTTGCACACACAGTTGCAGCTCGGTCAGCCCTCCAGGCCTCTTGTAGGTCCCTTCAATGTTTTTGACAAAAACCCTCTCGAGGTCCTCCCAAATCCAAATTCTAATGGGGGGAGTTGATTCAGCCAGGTCCGAGCTGAGCCTTCCAGCATCAAGGGCAGATGCATCATACCTATCTCATCTCCTCCCCCTCCGATTTGCACGGCTATTCTGTAGTCATCCAACCACGTCTGGGGTTTGGCATCGCCCTGGTACTTATCTACTCCTTGAGATATCCTGAAGTGAGGGGGAATGGGAGTAGACCGAGTTCTCTCGCTGAAGAAAACTGGCCCTGTAGCCATTGAGGGACGAGCCTAATCTTGTCGATAAGACCTAGCACGATCAACTTGGCTCTGCACTAGATGACTTCGGGCATCGTCTTCGACGTCAGCATATCGGTTGCCTTGATAACCAGCTCGGTGTTGATGGAAATCTTCTCTCCGAGGAGCACCTCGACCAGACCTGTGAGCCTCATAGTTATCTGGTCTTCTGCATTCGTGCTGATACTGATCTTTGCGGTAATCTCCTCGGGGGTCATTTCTGCGCCGAGGGGAGTTGTTCCTATTCCTCCGTGCTTCACCATAAGGCGTATGCACTGACTGCGATGTTCCTGCGGGAGGAACCTGAGAATGAACCCGCTGTTGTGATTGACTGACTGCAGCGTTTTGATCTACTGCGGCTTGCAAAAAGAATGCCAAATGTTG
Organism: Bromus sterilis; assembly: GCA_950022295.1. NCBI lineage: Eukaryota > Viridiplantae > Streptophyta > Magnoliopsida > Poales > Poaceae > Bromus > Bromus sterilis. Next base: position 145,812,267 of record OX465596.1, on the reverse strand, counting down.
AATTCCCTCCGTTGCCGATCCACTAGGCTGCAGAGAGTTTGCAATCTGAGTTGCAGCGATGAGATTTTCTACTGGATTTCCCATAGCTCGGAAGCGTTCTCATCCTTGTCCTCGTAGCTGCCGACTTGTTCTGCTCTGCTTGAGCCGAGCGACTTCCCGAGCCTGACGCTCTAAGGTGTTCTCCAGCTCGGCCAGACGCTCCCGCTCGGCCAGGTTGGTCAACCTAGCTGCCTCCGGGCCTCGTCCTTCCGGAGTACTTGTATCAATGGCAGTGTTCAACAGACGCTCTGACGCCTCTGCCTCCTCCCGTTCTTCCTGAGGAAGAGGTCGGGGCTGCCGACTCGGCCCTCCGAGTTCTAACCTTCGGAAGGCAGATACGCGCCGAGTTGGCTCTCGAACATCAGCCCCGGACGGGTTGTTAACTTCATCTCAGGCATGACCATCTCGGACTGGTGACGGTTGAGGTGGTGGTGTTTCCTCCATGCACACTTTTGCGACCGCGATTGGAGCGCCGCTGCTGCCCTCTTGCTCTACATTGGGTTCAGGGTCTGACATCGCCATGCCTTCGTCTTCAGCCAAGTTGAACATATGCAAAAGAGATGCCGACGAGCCTTCTCTTGCGATCAATTCATCAAGGGCTTTCTGGGCTGACTCCACCGAGTCGATGCCTGTCACCTGCTGCACCTTGACTTGTTTATTGCGACGATGAGCTCGCGGACGACCCGAACGCGTCTTCTTGTGGCGGACTAATAAGGGAGCTGGTGCTTGACGATGAGCCGATAGTTGGAGGCGCAGAGCCCCTGATTCATCAGCTCGGAAGTGGACGCTGCCTCTTGAAGGTAGCAGCTGCACCTGGAGCGGCCAATCCGCCAACCAGGTGTAAGGCCCGATATGCGGTACTGTTCCAAATCTAGACGTTTCCATCCAGATCCGGGGACGAAGCACATATCGGTCCCACCGCGACATATGACGAAGCCATATGCCCCGGATTTCCAACATGATATCACAACATTACAGCTACAAGAATACAACATCTCATACAATCGGCATAAAACTGCCTTAAATACAATACATCAGCGGGAGATACATGTCTGAGTACAGACTACATTCAAATGCCTAATGGCAAAGGTAAAACACACCATTCCCGTAACCACACGGGTCCGGGTTCTCCGCCGGGATCCACGTAACTAGTCGCCGTTCAGCCTCCATGAAGGCGTCCAGAAGAAGGGTCGAGGTAGAAATCAACTGCAGCGGCCGATCAAGCAAAACAATAAAAGGGAAAAGAGAAAAGAAAGAGGTGAGAATATATCAAAAGTCTTGTAACTAACTTCTCACGGGTAAGATGGGGGTAGTGGTGAGGTTGCAGAAGCGCTAGCAATATATGAGTGGCTAACGGACTATTTTAGAGTAAGATGAGAACCAAGCATTCGATGAGGAATCGCCTCCAACAAGTCTTGCTATCAACTACTTACGCAAACAAAACACCTATATTATCCTTGTCTTCCTCTTCGCATCCCGACGAAGAAGAAGTAGTCAAGGCACACACACATTGATCAAGTTATAATTATGATCCAATTGATGTTATCTATGAACAAAACGTAGGTTCCAAGTCGTCCATAACCGTGGACACGGCTTCTCGAATAGATTTAACCCTGCAGGGGTGTACCAACTGGACATTACAAGGCTCCGCACGCACGCCCATCTCTCTTAGTTTCTACCCATCACAGGCAGCCATTTTATGATGCAGTCCCGAGAGATCCAAAACGACATGTCCCTCTAGCTAACAACGAATAAATCCGGGTGGCCCCCGGGGAGTCGACACCCAATCCAAAATCCGTCCACGCTCTCGGATCGGACTCTTCCGTATGACGCAGGTTGGATTGCCGGTAATTCTCACATGAGGTCGGGTCCTAGCTGATCAGGTGGACCAACAGGAAAACCATGTTCCCACTGGCCCTGTTTTTTTTAAAGAACATCTGCTAGGAGCGACCCGACAGATACACACATGGTTTTCAAATGGTAAATCAGCTTGGGCCACCACTATAAATGTTTGAAGCTAGGTAGGTAAGAAGAGGGGACCCCATAAAGTCCCACACACGGTTAGGCACACTTAGTCTTAGAACCAATACCCGGAACTCGAATCCTAGGTGACTCGAATGGAACAAATCGTCGGGGCGGGATAGCCTAGACCTTCCACACTTCATTGAATATAGTCAACATTATAATAATCATATCATCCACAATAAATATAACAGTGTGATAACCCAATCCAAGGAGTAACAGGATGTAACAGTTCATAACATCCTAGCATGCATACTAAGAAGTGGTTGAGCAGCGAGCAATAGTAACATAGCCGAACAAGGTTTGCAGGGATGTGGGGGACATGGTTGTTTGGGTTTATTTGAGAGGCATGAATATGAAGTGGTAGGATCAAGAAATTGTTCTATCCTACACCTAGGCGTGAGTGAGCTGAAATTTATAAGCATGATATATGCTCCCCCTTACCTTCTGAGAAGACGATCCGAAGGTGAAGTCGATCGCAAGCTCGCAACGTCTCCGAGAGATACCCGCAGAAGCACACAAGAGGGAAACACTGGAAAAGACAATCGACGAGCAAGCATCTATTACTATGAAGCAATCACGAGAAAGCATCAATAGAATAAAACATGATACAATGCACTACGGCATTGTATCTATCGTTGATAGCGGTTACTAACAGGTTAAGTGGAGTACTCGTCACACACGACGATACCGCACATTTATAAAGGTTCAAGTTGTTTAGCTACACAAGGTGAGCAGAGGTTATTAACATGGAATCTCACTCAAGAATGGCATAGCACACAAGCATTACAAGAGGTGAATCATAAGGTAAGCTATCTATGCTAGTCAATTTAAGTGAGGCACAACCTAAACATGGCATATCACTAAGTGTCTCACGATGATTAAAGGATTTGGTACTGTTCTGCCCTAAACCATATTTTGGCTTGGTTAACAGTAGAAAACAATAGCATCAACACAAAGTACATGAAAAACTAATCAAGTTACATATAAATAACACTCCAAACGGAGTTACGGTTAAAAATATATAAGCAAAACAAGTTACGGGCACAATCTGCCAACATCAGGAAGCACACTTTAGAGCAATGCATAAACAGGTTAATGAATGCAAACATGATCACAAATGATATGCATATAAATTAGACATGGCAGGGAAGGCATGGCAAAAGTAATCATGCAAATAGGCATCATGGTTCACTAGTTCTAAGCAACACAAAAAGCTATAAAACATTACTGGTCAAGGACTTAGTGAAAATCAGGAAAACAGGGCATAAATTGTTATCATCATGCTGTATAAACAGGGTTAAAGATATATGCAAAAGTGCAGAAACATGACATAGCAATACATGGACATGAAGTAGACATGATGGTGATCAAGTACAAACAAGAATCAAAGTCATAGGCATAACAGATCAAAAGATATTAAGCATGCAACATGGCATCGGAAAGTTACAAACTTAGTAAAAAATAGAGGTGGCTGTCAAAAACAGTGGGATAACAACTTTGGAGCTAAACATATCTATGACCAGAAATGTAAACATGAAAATGCAATACATAAAATGAAAGTAGACATGGCATAGATCAAAATGACATATTGCAATGCTCAATAGGATGCACGGTTAAAAAGATATAGGGCAGCAAATTAGCAACTTTATATAAAAAGCAACACATGGTATCAGGGTCACCACTTTGGAGCAATAAATAATATAGCTACAACAGTCAAACATGACAAGTGATTGCATAGGTATTAAGTGGGCATGATGCTTAACAGTATGTAACAAGAATCAATGCAATAGGCCTCATGGATGTGTCACAATCATCAATCAAACTTGCAATAAAATAACAGCACCAACACACTAGCAGAAAATAATAGCAGTTAACAGTCTGATGCCCACTTCAACAGTGGTTAACAATATCAATATGGCCTCAAATCAAAATGCTCATAAAAGATGATCTGAAGACACACAATTCTAAACAATTTTCCTTTTGGGCGCACATGCATCCGGGCTACGGTTTACTCGCAATTATCATCGCAAAATTGAATCAGCAGCACAAAATCATCGCGAAATTTGGAAAATGATCCGCAGGGAAATAAAAATATAAAAGGGCCTCACCATGGGGCTCAGCCCAACTGGCCTGGAGAGGCCGTGGCTGGCTGGCGGATTTGGGCCGGGTGGCTGGGTCGCTTGGGTGTTGGAGGTGGGCCGGCCCACGCGGCGGTTGTCGGCAGCCCGTTTCGATCCCGATCGGATCAGCGACCAGGGCAGCGGCTGGTGGCTGGCGGCGCCATGTCGGCCGGCTTGCCGCGGCGAGGAGGCGGTTAGGGGGTCGGGGCGACCTGGAGGGCGTGCGGCGGCGCGGGAATCCCGCCGGATCCAGAGGGAGGCGGCGGCCTTCGAACGGAGGGGCGTAGTGGCCGAGCTCCGAGCCTGGACGGGCGGTGTTCATGGCAGCTACTCCGGCTGCAGCAGAGGAGGAGGGATGTCAGGACGGAGAGGGGAAGGAAGAGGCGAGGCGAGGTGGAGAGAGGAGGGCGGGCGGCGAGGAGGAGGCCGGCGGCGGATCTCCATGCGGCGATGGCGGCGGTTGCCCACGGGCGGCACGGCCGTGGAGCTCGGGAGGAGACAGGTTGGAGAGAGGTGGAGGAAGGGGTGATGTGGCGCAATCCTGGACGCTCGGATCGCCAGATCCAACGGCTGGGAGCTCCTAAGGCTAGGGTTTCGGGATTTTGGGGACTACTGGGCAGATTTGGGGCAATTTTGAGGGGCTGGCTGCAAAGGGGTGGGAGAGTGGTTGTCTTTATATAGCCCAGATGGCTGGCAGTTTGCAAAAACATCCCCGGTTTTTCTCTCGCGCGCGCGGTGTTTACGTTTCTGACCGCCGGGGGTCTGCAGGACCTCTGATTCGGGTAAAACTTCGAACTGCGCGAACAGCGCGTCGAGCCGGCAACGTTCACCTCGCGCTGGAACCGTTCCGAGAACATTTTCCGGCGCGCTATAAAAATATCTCGTTTAATTATTAAACGGTGTTTTTGTTCCGTTGGCTACGGCTGGTCTTGTGCGAGTTTTCGTGACAGTGATCGGGTGAAACCCGGTGTCGCAAAGGTCGAGTGTCAGGGTGGTAAGGGTCGGTCTCCATCCGGTATGAGAAAAAAAGAGGGGGAATAATCGCCGATCGATAAATCGGGGATGCAAACTCCGCAAATAAATCAGACAATCAAACAATTCACTCCGAAAACAAAAATTTTAATTTTTGTGAAATTTGGGTTGTTACACCAGGAAAAATCATCAGCCACGAAGGCCAACTATCCGAAACAAAACATCTCGCCGACGATGAGCTCGGAGTGGCGAATAGACGAGGCGGATGAAGAAAATGCCATCTCTACGATTGCTGATCAACTCAGCCCCACGGTGGGGTCAACTGTCGCGGGTATAGTTCTGACAATAGATATAGGGGTGTTATAGCAGATAAATGAATCTGTACGTAGAGTGGTTGATGCAGGGGAAATTATACAGGTTAGGCCTCTCCTTATAGATAAAAAAATTAATCCTGTCCCAGGCTGACTGGGGTGTTCTTGCTCAGAGTTTGAGGAAAGTGTTGCGCGTGCCCTTTCTGGGGCGAGGGGGGAGTCTTATATAGAGTGCGCCTCTGCCCCTTCAATGCCCCAGTGAATGGGTCTTAATTACAAGGTTAAATGCGTATACTAAATATAGGAAACAGTCACTTCATTACTGCTAATAAAGGAGGAGAAACGTCCGCGGTCTTGAATGCTTCACGCCCGTTGCGTTCCTATCTTCCGAGTAACGAACAGCTCGCCGGTCCCCTTTTCCGAGTAACTAATTACTCGGAGCATGTTTTCTTTCCGAGTAACTGACTACTCGGAGGCCATCTCTTCTTCCGAGTGACATGTCACTCGCAGACACTTGTGAATTGAGCCTCTGATTCTGATAAAGCTATGTATTCTTTAACGATCTTAATTTATTGGGTGTGTTTGAGAAACAAAGGATCTGAGGGTATCCCTTGGTTTCCACTGTCTAAGGGTATACCTTTGGTATGACCACGACACCTTTCTCTTTTCTGCGTAAGCGTATGTGTTCCTTACCTATATCAATGAACCCTTCATGGCTCGGAGGAAGTCCCTTCCAAGCACGATGTTACCTTGGTTTTGTTCCATGATAAAGAAATCCACCGTTGCAATCCTTTTAAGGAATGTAACTTGAACATCTTTTACCTTTCCATGGATCTCAGAAATATCTCCATTAGCATGTTCATGATAAGATGACAGATTGTCTATGTTTAATTTTATAGAATCATAAACTACTTTTGGCATTGTAGAAACCATGGATCCAATATCACAAAAAGCAAGGAAGTCTTGGTCAGAGATGCTAATTCTAACAAAATGCTCCCAATCATCATCTATCCCAAAAATATCTTTACTATTGGGTTTGGGTTTCTCTAATTTTCTCAAATCTAGAGCATCTATTCTATTTTCAATAGTAGCAAGTGTATCTATAACAGTATCAAAACAACGATCATAAACAAAATAACTAGATAGACCATGTATAATATCAAGAGATCTAGCTTCATCACACTCTAAGAAATCTCCTTCAGCTATAATATCAAGAGAGTGTTTACACCACTTAAAAAGACCATGTTAGAAATTTCTAAGAACAATTTTTATAGGTATCCAAGGCATAATTATCCTATGTGCTTCAGAAACTCTGTCCCATGCCTTCTTCATATTCTCTCCATCCCTTTGATGGAAATCTAGAACTTCTGATTCCCTCAAAGCACAAAGTCCTAACATGCTTGACTAAACAAGAAGGACTACTAAAAGCAAGGTAAATAATTTTTTTGTGGTTTTTGATAAAGGACACAAAGATAAAAACTAAAAGGTAAACTAGGAAGACTAAAAAGAAAAGATGAAAGATAGCGTGCAACTCCCCTATCTTGAAGAGCGGAGTCCCCGGCAACGGCGCTAAAAATTTCTTGATGGCGCGAGAGTTGACGGGTGTAGTTTTATTTTCTTCCCCGGCAACTGCGCCAGAAATTAGCTTGATGGCACTAAAGTAGTGCTCCTCATTGGCTACCCCAAGTGGAAGGTTGAGATGTAGCAAACAACAAATTTCCCCTTGCAAAGATACCAAGGTTTAAGATCGTCTCCCGTAGGACTCCAACGACGACAAGTAGGTGGTTCGGCAAGTGACGCGTCGTTGATGATAATCACTTGGTTCACCTAGACCTACACACAGATAGAAATAACTTTTCTCCCAACGATTACAGAGAGGTTGCCAATCTCTCCGGCCTTGCTGTTTACAAAGGGTCAAACTCAACAGATAATAGGTAGCGATAACTACAACTAGAAAGTAAAACAAGAAGTAAATTGAGGGTGTAAACAGTGGTGGAAATGTGGACCGGGGTCTGACGAGAGGGTGACCCCACGACTCCTCTACGTGAGGGTACCTGGTGCGTGTCATGACTGGCGGCCCACTAGGGGCCCACTCGGGGACACCGACATGATAGATTAAGACGTGAAGACCAAGACTTGAGGCGCAAGACAAGGACTCCTACTTGTAGTCGACTAGGACTCATGTAAACCCCTACCTGGCTATCTATATAAAGAAAGGAAGGAGCACTCTCTAGACAACTCAGACATAATCTAAACTCACATCTCAACCCCCACGCATAGAACTAGACAAATATCTCTCCACCAAAGCTCTCGCGGCACCTCTGTACATCATCATCAATACAAGATCAGACAAGCAGCATGTAGGGTTTTCCCTCCGGGGGCCTGAAGCTGGGTAAATCGTGCCCCCATGTGTCTCTTGTCACCTCCGAATACTACCAATGCGCAAGCCACGTCGCTCTCTTTCCTTCTACACGAAAACTAGGGTTCCTAACCCTAGGATTTGCCGAGGTTGATCCTCGTCAATTGGCACCGTCTGTGGGAAAGACATGCGCGTTGGAATCACGGATCGGCGGCTCCAAACTACATTGACAGTCGACGATCCATCGACTTCGGAAGGACCCGATCCGACTTGGATTCATCGCAATCTCGGCTTCTTCAACAACTACATCAAGATCTACATCAAGCTCACGAAGAAAACAAGAAAATTTTCGAGCGCGCCACTCGAAGATGGACATCAACAAAAGCGCTCACGCGCAGCCTACAGGACAGAAAAACGTCCGTGTTGAGGGCACTGGTGACGGCGACTCGGAGATCATCTTGATGATCCCTTCAACGGCTGGATCCAATTTCAGAAAATCTGTGAAAATTTCAGCAAATTCCAATGGCTGGATCCCCATCGGCAACCCGCGCACTGAAGCACACTTCGAACCTGACGGAACTCCGTGCGACTCCAGCACAAAAATTCCTGACATTGGCTCGGACATCAACTTGAAGATCCCTCCGGTGAAAGAATGCGGGTTTCAATCCCTCATCAGCACACAAAAATTCAGAAAATTCCAACGGTTAGATCTCCGCCAGCGGCTCTCGCACTGCAACGCGTTTTTGGAACTACGCGAGATCGAGAATTTGAGTTCAATCTTGACCCACAAGACTTCTACTACAACTCGACATGCCATGGATAATTCGCCAAGGTTTCGAAATCGACTCGCGCCTCTACAACGATATCACCCGATGAACAATCTACGGATCCCGCATGGAGCGGACGAATCACGACGCGCACTTGATGCCCGGGGATGGCGTTTTTTTGGCATCAACAACGACATCAACTTCATCGGATCCAGTGCGGATACACGCTGCGAAACTTTGTCACGTCAACTCCGCCCGGCGCGCCGAGTCCTTCTCGGTCATTCGCCGCACCGTCGACGACAATCACACAAATTCTCCTGCGTCTAGCTCCTTTGCATGGGTTTCCCCGTACCGAGCTCCATCGCTCAGGGGGCTCACACTTCAACGACAAAAAATTCAAGACTGCATCTGAACAGCGGACGCACCTGCGTCGAGTTCCTTCGTGCGGGTTTCCCCCGTACCGAGCTCCATCGCGCAAGGGGATCACGCTTCAACGACAAAAAATTCAAGACTACATCTGAACAGTGGACGCACCTGCGCCGAGTTCCTTCGTGCGGGTTTCCCCCGTGCCGAGCTCCATAGCGTAGGCGCTACCACACCGCTCGCTCTCCTACTAGTCAATCTACATAAACACACATCAACTCCGCCCAACGCGTCGAGTCCTCTCATCACTCGCCGGTCAACTTCATCACAACGACTTCGCCGCGTAACCCCGCCGCCTCAACACTCGGGGGCTCGCGGACTCGTGGGCTCGTGGACTCAGGGGCTGAACATTGCAGCCGACAACACATCGAATTCGTCCTCTACATCGACTCCGGCTGCGGCATCAACTCTATCCATGGCGTCGACTCCGTCCACTACATCGACTATGGTCGTGGCATCGACTCTGTTCGCTGCACCGACTACACTCGCACGACACCTATGAAGGATCACAAATCGCTAAGTCCCTCTACTACGAGTCGAAAATTTCTGTTTCTCATATTCTTAACTTGCACGGGTCGCACTCGGCACCCGTGAGATATCTTACATCTTCCTGCAGCAAAGCATTTCGCCGGCCCCACGAGACACCTAAAAGACTCATGGGCTGCATACACACCGGTTTTGCAGGAAACTGAAGAACAAGTCAAAAAATCTTCATCAACTGTTCCTCGGCCACAAGCCGCAACTTTTTCAAGACGACTCCGCCCAGTGCGTCGAGTCCCCTCCGACCACACGCCAAGCACCCAACACTCGGGGGCTGCATCGTACAAGAAAAGTCGTCGACATCGGGGTTAGCTTCGGAACAACTCGAGCCTATGCCCGACTCTACAAGTCGCACATAGCCTCGGGGGCTACACCCATCGGGAGCGTTGCCGCGCACCCAATGAATTTCATCACGCTGGTCAAACAAGAGGAAGGGGTTAGCTTCAGAAGAATTTGAGCCTATGTCCGACTCTACAAGTCACACATAGCCTCGGGGGCTACTCCCATCGGGAGCGCTGCCGCGCACCCGACGAACTTCATCACGCGGGTCAAACAAGAGGACGGGGTTAGCTTCAGAACAACTTGAGCCTATTTCCGACTCTACAAGTCGCACATAGCCTCGGGGGCTACTCCCATCGGGAGCGGTGCCGCGCACCCGACGAACTTCATCACGCCGAACAAACAAGAAGACGGGGTTAACCTAACAAAGCAACTCAAGCCTATGCCCGACTCTATGAGTCGAACATAGCCTCGGGGGATACTCCCATCGGGAGCGGTGACGCGCACCCGACGAAGCATTGCTTGCTCATCCTACGAAAAAGAAGAACTCAACGCATTTCCGAGGGGACAATACATCGGTGTTTCCCATCACCGACAACCCGGTGACTACTTCGTCAGCACTCGACACATCGGTGACTCGAACAGAGGCAGATCAAGAAACCTGAAGCACTCTCTGAAAAATTCGACTGCTCAATCTCGGAGTCTCAAGAAAAAGCACTCGCGGAGTCTCAAGCAAAAGCACTCTCGGAGTCTCAAGCAAAAGACATCGCGGAGTCTCAAGCAAAAGAACTCTTGGATTCTCAAGCAAAAGCACTCGCGGAGTCTCAAGAAAAAGCACTCTCGGAGCTCAAGCAAAAGCACTCTCAGAGTCTCAAGAAAAAGCACTCTCGGAGTCTCAAGAAAAATCACTCTCGGAGTCTCAAGTAACATCACCCTCGGATGATTCGAGTGATCACTCTCAAGCAAAAACACCCTCAGAAGATTCGAGTGATCACTCTCAAGAAAAAGCACTCTTGGAAGATTCGAGTGATCACTCTCAAACAACACGAAAGCACTCTCTACAAAATTGAGTGCTCACTGATGGAGTATCAAGCAACCTGAAGCACTCTCGGAAGGTTTGAGTGCTTACTCGCCCATACTGAAAAGTGTTCGAGTGAATACTCGCACAATGATACAAGGCATAAAGAACGAGCAAAAGGACCCCCGCCTGAGCACACAGACGCTCCGCGGGTGCTTACACTGTTAGTCCACTCTATGGTTTTACGAGTGGGTGCATCCCATATCAAACTCCCCTCCAAATAAGAACAAATTCATCTATAGAGTTCGGGTGCTCCCTCACCCAAATGACGAAGTGCTCGAGTGGTTACTCGCACCAACAAGAGAAAATGCATCTCCAGAGTTCGGGTGCTCCCTCACCCATCAGAAGATGATGACGCGCTCGAGTGGCTACTTGCACTAACCAGCAAGATCTAAAAACCTGAGATTTCGGGTGCTCACTCACCCAGAAGACGAAGATGTTCTCGATTGACCACTCGCACCAACAGAGTTTCGGGTGCTCCCTCACCCAGAAGGCAAAATGTACTCGAGTGATTACTCGCGCTAGCAGAAACGAATCATCTACAGAGTTCGAGTGCTCCCTCACCTCGAAGACGGAAAAACTCTCGAGTGGCCACTCGCAAGGCTCAATTAAATACTCGACAATACAAACTACTCGCGCACTCGACAACTTCCCGAGTGGGTGTTTTTCTTACCTGATTCCTCGCCTGAGCACGCAAAAGCTCCGCGGGTGACTACTAACAGCTCACTTGATCGTTTATTCCAAGTGAGTGCATCGCTAACCAGGCTCCATGCCTCTACAAAAAACAATTATACCTGGGCTACGACACACTGTACCCATATGCCACGCAAGCTTAGCGTGTAGATAAGACCCCGCTGCGCCGAACGGACGGGCCGGGACATGCCACAGAGCGACTTCACTCCCGATCTTTTCCATGCGCTCACATGATAGAAAGAGCCGAGCGGACACGCTCAGGCTATTTGCTTAGACTGGCAGCAATTGATCCTATAAGACCTGTAGCGGCATGACTTTGCTAGACACCGGTCGTTCCAGGTTCATGTCGAGGGACGTGGGCTTGATGGGGCTACTGCGGTATTTGCCACTAGCGCAATTCACCAAGGCTCGACCAGTCGACTCCTTGGGCCCTTTCAGCTTAGCAATCCCTTGAAACAGGTATTGTCATGGCTCAAAGCTGCCAGCGACCCGCAGCTGTGCTGCGCATCCGATGATAAAACAATAAATGAATTTGATTCCCTGCGCGACTCTGTGAGTCCCCCAGGCACTCATACTCCCATCGGGAGCATACTCATGGAAACTTCGACTGCTCATCAGCATATGATGTATGGATCCTCAACAGAAGATTCTGAAAGGTTAGACTCCTCAATCGACAAACCAACACGCACTACGGCGGCTACTGGAGATTCGAGTCCCTGCGCGACTCTTCGAGTCCCCCAGGCACTCGGGGGCTACTGACGAGGGGGTGACCCCACAACTCCTCTACGTGAGGGTACCTGGTGCGTGAGACCAAGACTTGAGGTGCAAGACAAGGACTCCTACTTGTAGTCGACTAGGACTCATGTAAACCCCTACCTGGCTATCTATATAAAGCAAGGCAGGGGCACCTCTCTAGACAACTCAGACATCATCTAAACTCACATCTCAACCCCCACGCATAGGACTAGACAAATCTCTCTCCACCAAAGCCCTCGCGACACCTCTGTACATCATCATCAATACAAGATCAGACATGCAACATGTAGGGTTTTCCCTCCGGGGGCCTGAAGCTGGGTAAATCGTGCCCCCATGTGTCGCTTGTCACCTCCGAATCCTACCAACGCGCAGGCCACGTCACTCTCTTTCCTTCTACATGAAACCTAGGGTTCCTAACCCTAGGATTTGCCGAGGCTGATCCTCGTCAGGGTGCCATGATGTTAACTAGTGATGTCTCTCTCCCAAAAGACGATAAACAGCTATGCGAGGTGAACAAATTAAAGTTGGGCAATTGACAGGATTACAGACGCAAACCAATGCTAACTATGCTACAAAAGAAAGGAAGAGGCTCAAAAGCATGGGCAGTACACCAAAACAAGTAGACCGGAATCCATACGTGTCTACTCACTAACATCCACCTTGAGATATTTATCCAGAACATCTCGCTGGTATTAAGTTGTGAGCCCCACCCAAAGTGTAAACCCAAAGCAACAGACAACTGCATTAAAAGAACTTTGCGTAAAGTAAACAATCCTTGCAACCGTGGTTACAAGCACCGTTATTTTCCCCCTTGTGTGAACAACACATCCCCTAGACTCCTATTTCTGTCACTCAAGCTAGTCATCAGGGGGCATGAACCCACAATCAAGCATAATGCTCCCTCTTGGAGTCACTACCTACTACTTGGCCAAAGCAATAAATAGCAACGGAGAACATGCAAGAATTACTTAAGAACACAAATATAAAAGGAGAAGAACCAAATATATTACTCATCACAATCTGAACATAGTCTCATAATCCATCAGATCCCAGCAAACTCAACATAGCAACAGCAGAAAGAATTACATATGTGCCTTGATCATGTAGGACAGCTCACAAGGTCTAATCCATGAAGACAAAGATGGGGAGAGGACATCACATAGCTACTGATCATGGACCCATGGTACAAGGTGGACTACTCAAGGCTCATCCAGGAAGCGTCCATGGTGGTGGAGAAGCTCCCGGAGGTCAATCCTCCCTCCGGAAGGGTGCCAGGAAGAGGTCTTCTGGTGCTCCCGATCTTGGAAGTGCGGCAGTGGCAGAAGAGAGGCGAGATCGCGAAAAAGGGTTCTGTTCTCGGGGATTTCGCGATGAAGGAAATATATAGGCGAAGGGGGGAAACCAGGGGGCCACCAGGGGTCCAGACGGCCTCCCGGCGCGGCCCCACCCTAGGCCGTGCCACCTAGCCGCCTGGGCACCAGGCGGGGCCCCTATGGAACCCCTTCGGGCATCTGGAAGCTTCAAGTACGCTGATTTTTTATATATATTTTTCCCAGAATATTTCTTTCATTTTACGTAATGGGAAAATCTGAAATAAAAAGACAGTATAAAACGGAAACTGGCACTGGGGTGCACTAAGTTAATAGGTTAATCCAAATATGATCAAAAGTGTATGAAAGTGTATCAAAAGCATATCAATATCACCCAAAACATGCATGGAGCAAGCATAAATTCTAGATACGTTTGGGACGTATCAGTGCCATGATTTCAGATCTGAACCCTATGTGTTTGCATGAATATATTTGTGTTCTTGATCCTATCTATGAGTTGTATGCACCTATCATAGTCCGGAACCGGCGATCCCAATGGTGACAGCTTGGGATACCAAAGGGGATGGACTATAATTTGAGGATTCCATGTATCCATTGATTGTTAATGCTCTGTTCTGGTGCTCTTTGATAGGAGCACCTTAATCGCCATAAGTTCCTTTTGGCCCCGTTTGTAGCGGGATGGTGGGACAAAAGATGTTGTGCAAGTTCTTATTGCAAGCACGTATAACTACCTTCGGGATACGTGCCTAATGTTTGATATATGCCTAGATGATCATTACTTCTCCGTGTCTCTTGCCCCAAGTAAAATACATGATGTCTCTCATCCAGGTAGCGCCCAACCATCCGTCCCCCTAGCCTACAATGTTTTAATTCTGCTAGTCACAAGTTACTTTACTTTACCGTTTTTACTTTCGTTGCTTTGCTACCATTATATCCATTAACACTATCACTTCCATACCATCGTTACTACTTATATTTGTTTGCCAAGCAAGTATATTTCAGGTGCGGTTGAATTTACAAACCAACTGTCAAAGCTCATAAATATTCTTTGGCTCCCCTTGTGTCGAATTAATAAATTGGGTTATCTTACCCGCGAAGACTATCGCGATCCCTTACACTTGTGGTTCATGAAGATTATTTTCTGGCGCCATTGCTGGGGAACATAGCTTTATTTATAGGTCAACTTAAAGTTATTCTGCTTGCTGTAATTTATCCGCTATGGGTAAGAAAGGAGGCCCAAAGGTCCCGATTTTACCATCTACTACAAGAAAAGGTACCGCTCTTAGCACCAGTGCTACGCTTGATTCACCATCTGTTATGAGTAAGCTTGTTTCACCACCACCACATGCTGCTTCTACTGATTCTGTTACTACGTCTGATACTTTTGATGATGCTTCCACAACTTTTGAAGAGACCAGTTCTCTTGGTCTCTATCTTGAATCTCAAATTTCTAAGGCTGCAAAACAATCTGGAATTGAAATTCCTGTTACACGTTATCCTATTTGCAGATCTCCTGGTTACCCAGACTTGAGTAGTCTCAAGGAAAGAATCCTTGATGATGATTTATGCAGGGAACTTACAGAGTGTGCTGACTCTGACCCTGGTGCTATTAACAATCTGCTTGAAAAACACTCCATGAAGAACAAGTTTACCCCAGATCCTAAATTTTCTTCTTCCCCTATTTGTATTGAAGATGTTGATTTTGATTTCTCTGTTGATCTTTCACTTATATCTACAGTTGAAGTTGACCCTTTTATGGAAGAAAATGATGACGTTATAGCACACCTTACAAAACTCACTGATCTATGTGGTTTATTCGCTACAGAGGACAAGAAGAGAAACTATTATGTTACTAAGATTTTTCCTTTTTCTTTGAAGGAGGGTGCTAAAGCATGGTATGATGCACTACCCTATGGCTCTATTAAAAGTCTTCAAGAATTAGCTCAATATTTTGTTGTTAAATATTTTCCTGCTCATATGCAACATGCTGCTTTGCAAAGAATTTATAATTTTAAACAGTTGCAGGATGAGCACCTCCCTAAAGCTTGGGGGAGGTATTGCACTTTACTCAAGGCTAGGCCGGGACATGGAGTCCCTAAGAATGAATTTCTTGATATATTTTATGCTGGTCTAACCGATGAATCTAGAACCTATCTATATACTTGTGCTGGTTGTGTTTTCGGGGAAAGAACATCGGACGATGCTGAAGAACTAATGGGAAAGATAGCCAAAAATTATGAAAATTGGTCCATCCCAGAACCACCTCCACCACCAAAGAAGCGGGGAATGCTCGTTTTGAACCCCTAAGATATGCAAGAAGCTAAAAATTCTATCAAAGAGAGAGGTATTAGAGCTGAAGATGTGAAGAATCTACCTCCTATTGAAAAACTTTGTGAGCCTACTACTCACCCTCCTACGGTAGAGGTACACTCTTTTTGATTTCAATGCAAGTTAAATCCCTCATGGTAAGCCTCTTGGTCAATGTTTATATGCCCTTGATAATTTTATTATGAAGCAAAATCAGTTTAATGTGAGAATTCAAAGTTAGTTGCATGATAATACCCTTGATATCAAAAGTTTTCTTGATGTTCTAGGTAGAACTGTTATTGATGTTAAAGGCCTTGTTAAGCATTTTCATATGGTTCAAACTCAGCTTGAAAAAATTTCTAATGTGCAAAAATATTTGCTAGCTAACAATGTCAAACAAGACATGCAGGCCTACGGGATTAAAACCCGAGGGGGCACCCATAAAAAAGACATCCCAAGAGGATCGAGCAAGATTATCAAATGCAGGAAGAAGATGTCGCCAGCTCCCCTAAGAAGAAGAAGAAGAAAAGAAGAAGAAGAAGAAGAAGAAGAAGAAGAAGAAGAAGAAGAAGAAACACAAATAAGCTGACAATTAAAATGTTCCCATGGTTGAAGAAGAGCCTATTGTTTATCCTAATCACATATCTACTTACGATGTTGAAACTGAAGACGGTGTTGAACCTGGTAAAGATAAAGAGAAGAATGATCCTCCTAAAGTGCGAGAAGAAGAAGAATGATCCTCCTGAAGCACCTAGGAAAATTCTCAAAAATGAATTTGTCAGAAGAATTTCAGAAAAATTATATTAAAAAATTCCACAAAATAAGAAGCACAAGGGCACCTGGGGAAGACCAGGGGGCCACCCCTGGTCCAGGCGGCCAGGTGGCGCGGCCTGGCCCCTGGCCGCGCCAACAAGGCACTTGGGCCCACCAAGCCCCTTTTTAGGTGTGTCTTCTTCCTCTCTCTCAATCTCTCACTCAGAAACTCGTTTTTTGCTGCTGAAGCCCGAGTTCTTGATGTTCTTGGAGCCAAATTTTGATCTCTCTACCCAGCCCATCATTTGAGTTGAAATTTTGAGCATTTGTTCCTTGGTATGTGACTCCTCCACCCCTCCAATTAGAATTTTGAATGGTGGTCACATCTATGAGTATTTAGAAGTTTTTGGTGTTGTTCATATGAGCTTGCATGCATGTTTCAAAAAATACTTTTGAAGTTTTGATGCCAATATATGCCTTAGATAAGTGAGTATAGTAGTTTGCCTCAACTCATTTTTCTTAGATATTCATTTTTGTAACTTTTCAAAAAAATCAGAAATTAGTCTATTTCGAAAGGCTAAGGGATGGCTTGGGAAGAAGAGGCCCGAGCCTACAGATAGAGTAACTAGAGCTGCAAGTTCATCCTCTTCTTCGAGGATGAGATAAAGTTATGATATTGTGCCACCAGAGTTGCTCTACGAGACGGACACGGCAAGTGCCATGACGTACCTGTGTTCGGACTTTCTTACGGCGGCATGTATTAAGAATGAGTTTGATAACCTTTGTGCAGCTGCAGGTTTGACACGCCTTGTGACACATCAGGTGCCATAGTACCCAAAACTCATGTATTATATTGTCAACTGGTTTAAGTACAATGAAAAAACTGCTATGGTTGAATTTAGAATTTATGAGAAAGTTATTATGATGCGGTTGGCAGAGTTTTGTGAAATTTTAGGTGTGCGGAATGCTAGGAAGACCAAGATACCCACTCACCCCACCGAGTTGAAGGCCCTCTTCACTTCTCTTGCAGCAAGGACCCTGTAACACCCTGGGTGTCACGCTACAGTAATCACCTTATCTAATGCCAATTCATCATGATTATGCTAATAATGATCACCCTTGATGGTGGCTTGTTCAAATCCAGCCCAGATAAAAATTCCAAATCTATCTGAAAATAAACTTTGTCCAAAAATATTGAAACCAATTTTTTTAAATGCATAAAAATCAGTGGTCCATGTTAAACAAACCTTGGGTATTTTATTGCAATAAATAAATATTCAAATAATTCAAAACAGTAGTAAAACAGTGGCATTTAATACCTTTTTAGATAAAACAAAATACAACGGAATTTATAAAATCCCCAAACTTTTTGTGGCACTTCAATAATGTGCAACAAAAATATACCAACAAGTTTCATACTTGCTAAAAATTATTTGATGCCAAACATAAATAAAATAGTTCAACATAACTTCTGGCAAACAGATAATTTGAAAAATCGCAATGTCCCGCCGAGGGTGAGGCCTACCCCGGCCCACCACGGCCCCCTCCCCATCTTCTTCCCCTGTTCACAGGGGTGTCCTGGAGGGCATCCACGGCGAGCTCGCCGCGGCCGTCGCCGTGTCGCGCATCCCTCGGCTCCCCCCGGCGGATAAGAACGCGCTCTGCCCTCTCCAAACCCTAGCCGCGCCCCCTACTCCTCCCTACTCGCGCCGCGGTCCTCCCTCCCTCTCTGTCTCCTCCCCACCCGGGAACGCCATGGCCGCACCTTCATGGTTGCCATGGCCAGCGTGCTCCCAGATGCACGAGAGCCTGCCCAGGAGCTTTGTCGTGTCCCTCCACGCCGAGTCAAGCCTCGAGCCAAGGACGGGATCCCCTTCTACTCGCCCCCGCCCCTACATCGCCGGTGCCCCCTCTTCTTCAACCTCGGGCCACCGCGACCATTGTCGCCGTGCTGCTGCTCCGGCGAGCCCACGACCTCCTCAAGCCCGTCCCCGAGCACCGCCGTGAGCCCCTGGCCGCTTACCGCACTTTCCCCGTGCCGTTCCCGTGCAATGGTCGCCATAGCCCCTCCCCGTTCAACGTCGTGGCCGCCGTCCCCCATGGCTGGTGCGCTGCTCGACGCGTCACAACCTCGCTCTTGGCCGCGCCCTGGCTCCACTAGCCATGCCCCCACGCGCCCTTCCCTGCACCCAGCCGCGTCGAGCGCACGCCCTTGGCCCCGCCGAGCGCCTCCCCGGCCGCTCGTGCACGTGCCCGTGGCCGCCTCCGCCCCACTCCGGCGGGCCGTACCCGCCTATGACGGCCGTTGCTGCACCGCCGCCGCCAGCCGCGCCCCCGCCCCCTTCCTTCCGCGCCCTTTGGTGGCGTTTACGCCACACTTATTCTTGAGCGGCTTGAGTTCTCTGCACATGCTGATGATGCGCCTTTTCCGTTCTTACGCTTTGATCTTTCTGCTATGAAGAGGCATGAGTTCTTTACTAGGACTTCCGAGTTTGGTAACCTTGTTTATGTTATGAGATTTTGCGAGACTGCCACTCGCGAGATCTGTCTACCTCTACCACTTTTGTTTAACCATACTAGCAGGAACGGATGGTCGTTCACCGCACTCGAGCTGGATGAGTTCATTGTCCAGCAGCAGTTCTACAACCCCATGGAGGGGGCTTTTCAGGAGTAGCAGGATGAGATTCCACACCCCCAGGAGGAGAATGTTTCCCAGTGGGGCGAGGGACCTTCTTCTTGGGGTGGGGAGCCTTCTTCTTTGGAGGACAGCACGACGTCCGTCTACGCAACCGAGACTTCATATGACGAATGGACGTACCATTACCACCCCGGAGCCGAAGGAAGCTCCTTGGGCCCGCAGTAGCCGAACCCGACTTAGGCCAAAAGCCTAAGCTTGGGGGAGTACGTGCCTTCTCCCCTTCTATTGTATTATCCATTTGTGTTCTCTTTTATCTTTTCGAAGTTTTTGCCCGTTCTTCTTTGTTCTTTCTTAATTTTCAAAAACAACAAAAATATTTCTCCTTACTTTTTCGTTCGATTAACCTTTTAAAAATACAAAAAGATTTCCTTTCTCTCTTTAGTTTTCTTTGTTTG
Organism: Bromus sterilis; assembly: GCA_950022295.1. Taxonomy (NCBI): domain Eukaryota; kingdom Viridiplantae; phylum Streptophyta; class Magnoliopsida; order Poales; family Poaceae; genus Bromus; species Bromus sterilis. The sequence continues at coordinate 145,792,421 of OX465596.1, read as the reverse complement.
CAGAGTTCAACTCACGTCCACGGTTGCAATTGCACTCAATTATATCTTTCCACGTTCGATTGTGCAAGCAACAAGGCAATAATGACGAAGATCGACGGAAGGAATGCAACAAGGAAAGCCGGTATGAACTCCTGATCAATGTTTAGATGCCCTTGATAACTTTATTATGAAGCAAAATCAGTTTAATGTGAGAATTCAAAGTCAGTTGCATGATAATACCCTTGCTATCAAAAGTTTGCGTGATGTTCTAGGTAGAACTGTTAATGATGTTAAAGGCCTTGTTAAGCATTTTCATATGGTTCAAACTCAGCTTGAAAAAATTTCTAATGTGCAAAAAGATTTGCTAGCTAACCATGCCAAACAAGACATGCAGGCCTACAGGATTAAAACCCGAGGGGGCACCCATAAACAAGACATCCCAAGAGGATCGAGCAAGATTCTCAAATGCAGGAAGAAGATGTCGTCAGCTCCCCTAAGAAGAAGAAGAAGAAGAAGAAGAAGAAGAAGAAGAAGAAGAAGAATAAGAAGAAGCTGACAATTAAAATGATCCCATGGTTGAAGAAGAGCCTATTGTTTATCCTAATCACATATCTACTTACGATGTTGAAACTGAAGACGGTGTTGAACCTGATAAAGATAAAGAGAAGAATGATCCTCCTGAAGTGCGAGAAGAAGAAGCACCAGATAAACGCAAGAGATATACTAGAGAAGGCTTCATTGCAAGGAAACACGGAGAGGAACGAGAACCATGTGTACAAAAACCAATGCCCTTCCTAGGTAAGTCTCTCAAAACTAAAGAAGAAGAGCACTACAATAAATTTTGTGAATGGATGAAGCCTCTTTTTCTGCAAATCCATTTAATTGATGTTATTAAGTTGCCTCCGTATTCGAGGTATATGAAAGATATTGTGACTAACAAAACAAAAGTCCCTAATGAAGCAATATCTACTATGCTTGCTAACTAATCTTTCAGTGACAAGATTCCTGAGAAGCTCGGTGATCCAGGTATACCCACTATTCCTTGCTCCATAAAGAATAATTATGTTAGAACTGCCTTATGTGATCTTGGTGCAGGTGTGAGTGTTATGCCTTTCTCTCTCTATAAAAAATACTTTTCTTAGATAAACTAATCCCCACAGATATCTCTCCTCAAATGGCTGACAAGTCAACAACCATTCCCATTGATATTTGTGAGGATGTTCCTGTTGAGGTTGCCAATTGTTTGATTCTTACTGATTTTGTTGTGCTTGACATGCCCGAAGATGGGAGCATGTCTATTATTCTTGGTAGACCTTTTCTTAACACCGCATGTGCTATTATTGATTGCAATAAAGGTAAGGTCACTTTCAATGTTAAAGATAAAGAACACACGGTATATTTTCCGAAGAAGATCGATAAAAGGCATGGCCTTAACTCCATTGAAAATATTGGGACCGTGAAGAATGGTGATTGGGATTGTCCTCTACATGTAGATCACAAATATAAACACAATCATGGTAGGGACAGTCTCCCTCCAAATAAAGGTACCATGAATGCCTTGTAAGAAGTGAAACTTTTTGCTCGATATATCACTTGTATAGTAGTAAGACTTGATCAACCTTCCTAATAAACAAGTTTTATATAAGTAAAAAGGGGAGCTTATTATATTTTCATTTCTTTTAACTTTCATCTACATTGGTGTACCAAAGTTTATGCTTTTGAAACTTCATATGTTCAATCACTGTTTCGAGCTCTCCGAAGGTTTTTGCAGCTTTCGCCACCAAGGAAAATTCTCAAAAATGAATTTGTAAGAAAAAGTTCAGAAAAATTATATTAAAAATTTCCAAAATATAAGAAGCACAAGGGCACCTGGGGATGACCAGGGGGGCCACCCCTGATCCAGGAGGCCAGCTGGCGTGGCCTGGCCCCTGGCCGCGCCACCAGGGCACCTGGGCCCACCAAGCCCCCTTTTCCGGTGTGTATTCTTCCTCTCTCTCAATCTCTCACTCCGAAAATCATTTTTTGCTGTCGAAACCCGAGTTCTTGCTGTTCTTGGAGCCAAATTTTGATATCTCTACCCAGCGCATCATTTGAGTTGAAATTTTGAGCATTTTTTCCCTGGTATGTGACTCCTCCACCCCTCCAATTAGAATTTTGAATGGTGTTCACATCTATGAGTATTTCGAAGTTTTTGGTGCTTTTCATATGAGCTTGCATGCATGTTTCAAAAATTATTTTTGAAGTTTTGATTCAAATATATGCCTTAGAGAAGTGAGTATAGTAGTTTGCCTCAACCCATTTTTCTTAGATATTCGTTTTTGTAACTTTTCAAAAAAAATCAGAAATTAGTCTATTTGGAAAGGCTAAAGGATGGCTTGGGAAGAAGAGGCCCGAGCCTACGGATAGAGTAACTAGCACTGCAACTTCATCCTCTTTTGCGAGGATGAGATAAAGTGATGATATTGTGCCACCAGAGTTGCTCTATGAGACGGACACGGCACGTGCCATGACGTACCCGTGTTCGGACTTTCTTACGGCTACATGTATTAAGAATGAGTTTGATAACCTTTGTGCAGCTGCAGGTTTGACACGCCTTGTGACACATCAGGTGCCATAGTACCCAAAACTCACGTATTATGTTGTCAACTGGTTTAATTACAATGAAAAAACTGCTATGGTTGAATTTAGAATTTATGAGAAAGTTATTATGATGCGGTTGGCAGAGTTTTGTGAAATTTTAGGCGTGCGGAATGCTAGGAAGACCATGATACCCACTCATCCCACCGATTTGAAGGCCCTCTTCACTTCTCTTGCAGCAAGGACCCTGTAACACCCTGGGTGTCACGCTACAGTAATCACCTTATCTAATGCCAAGTCATCATGATTATGCTAATAATGATCACCCTTGATGGTGGCTTGTTCAAATCCAGCCCAGATAAAAATTCCAAATCTATCTGAAAATAAACTTTGTCCAAAAATTGTGAAACCAAATTTTTTAAATGCATAAAAATCAATGGTCCATGTTAAACCAACCTTGGGTATTTTATTGCAATAAATAAATATTCAAATAACTCAAAACAGTAGTAAAACAATGGCATTTAATACCTTTTTAGATAAAACAAAATACAAAGGAATTTATAAAAGCCCCAAACTTTTTGTGGCACTTCAATAATGTGCAACACAAATATACCAACAAGTTTCATACTTGCTAAAAATCATTTGATGCCAAACATAAATAAAATAATTCAACATAACTTCTGGCAAACAGATAATTGGAAAAATCGCAATGTCCCGTCCAGGGCGAGGCCTACCATGGCCCACCACGGCCCCCTCCCCATCTTCTTCCCCCGTTCACAGGGGGTGTCGTGGAGGGCATCCACGGCGAGCTCGCCGTGGCCATCGCCGTGTCGCGCATCCCTCGGCTCCCCCCGGCGGATAAGAACGCGCTCTGCCCTCTCCAAACCCTAGTCGCGCCCCCTACTCCTCCCTACTCGCGCCGCGGTCCTCCCTCCCTCTCTGTCTCCTCCCCACCCGGGAACGCCATGGCCGCACCTTCATGGTTTCCATGGCCAGCGTGCTCCCAGATGCACGAGAGCCTGCCCAAGAGCTTCGTCGTGTCCCTCCATGCCGAGTCAAGCCTCGAGCCAAGGCCGGGATCCCCTTCTGCTCGCCCCCGCCCCTACATTGCCAGTGCCCCCTCTTCTTCAACCTCGGGCCACCACGACCATTGTCGCCGTGCTGCTGCTCCGGCGAGCCCACGACCTCCTCAAGCCTGTCCACGAGCACCGCCGTGAGCCCCTGGCCGCTTACCGCAGTTTCCCTATGCCGTTCGCGTGCAATGGTCGCCATAGCCCCTCCCCGTTCAACGTTGAGGCCGCCGTCCCCTATGGCTGGTGCGCTACTCGACGCGCCACAACCTCGCTCTTGGCCGCGCCATGGCTCCACTAGTTGTGCCCCCACGCGCCCTGCCTTGCACCCAGCCGTGCCGAGCGCACGCCCTTGGCCCCGCCGAGCGCCTCCCCAGCCGCGCGCGCACGTGCCCGTGGCCGCCTCCGCCCCACTCCGGCGGGCCGTGCCCGCCTCTGACGGCCGTTGTTGCACCATCGCCGCCAGCCGCGCCCCCGCCCCCTTCCTTCTGTGCCCTTTGGTGGCGTTTATGCCACACTTATTCTTGAGCGGCTTGAGCTCTCTGCACATGCTGATGATGCGCCTTTTCCGTTCTTATGCTTTTATCTTGCTGCTATGAAGAGGCATAAGTTCTTTACTAGGACTTCCGAGTTTGGTAACCTTGTTTATGTTATGAGATTTTGTGAGACTGCCACTCGCGAGATCTGTCTACCTCTACCACTTTTGTTTAACCATACTAGAAGGAACGGATGGTCGTTCACCGCACTCGAGCTGGATGAGTTCATTGTCCAGCAGCAGTTCTACAACCCCATGGAGGGGGCTGTTCAGGAGTAGCAGGATGAGATTCCACACCCACAGGAGGAGCCTGTTGCTCAGTGGGGCGAGGGACCTTCTTCTTGGGGTGGGGAGCCTTCTTCTTGGGAGTACAACACGACGTCCGTCTACGCAACCGAGACTTCATATGACGAATGGACGTACCATTACCACCCCGGAGCCGAAGGAAGCTCCTTGGGCCTGTAGTAGCTGAACCCGACTTAGGCCAAAAGCCTAAGCTTGGGGGAGTACGTGCCTTTTCCCCTTCCATTGTATTATCCATTTGTGTTCGCTTTTATCATTTCGAAGTTTTTGCCCGTTCTTCTTTGTTCTTTCTTAATTTGTAAAAACAACAAAAATATTTCTCCTTACTTTTTCGTTCGATTAACCTTTGAAAAATACAATAAGATTTCCTTTCTCTCTTTAGTTTGCTTTGTTTGCAGAGTTCAACTCACGTCCACGGTTGCATTTGCACTTGATTACATCTTTCCACGTTCGATTGTGCAAGCGACAAGGCAATAATGACGAAGATCGACGGAAGGGATGCAACAAGGAAAGCCGGTATGAACTCCTTTTTGTTTCTACTTTTGTACATATGCCTGTACTTATGATCTAGAGACCAGCTTGTAGCGACATAGTGCTATGTTTACAATGCTTTCCCAGTAGTTCATGCTTTCTTGTGACTAGTTTCAAATAGCTAGAGTGCATAATGTGTTATTGAAATGATTTGCATGCATTGCATTGTTCCTGACTTGGCATATTGAAGTGGTATTTCCCTTCGGAGAATTTCTGGATTGACTTGGCACATGCTTACACATGTTTATGACTGAAAGTCTATCAAGCCTTGATGATATTTTTTTTTTAGAATAGTTATATCACTTTCATGCCCGATTCAATGTTACTTTGTTGCTCTGCATGATTATGACTGTTATTGCTCTCTAGTTGGTCGCTTCCCCGTCCTTTGCTAGCCTTTGCCCGTACTAAGAAGAATTCTGCTTGTGCATCAAAATCCTTGAAACCTGTTGTGCCATATGAGTCCACCATACCTTCCTATTTATGGTATTTACCGGCCATCCTAACGAATATTTTCTTGTACCATCTCAAAATTATTCAAATGCACTTCTCTTTTTGTATCCGTACAAGCTCATGGGGCATTAGAGGAAATCATTATCTTCCATGCTAAAAATGTTTTACTCCTTGACAAAGTTTATTCTAGTCAAATTTATGAGGCAGAGGCCGGTCTGGAGAATGCCCAGTTCTCACTTATTTTTACATTTTTATAAAATCTTGCACTTTCCCTCCATACTTGATGACGGAATGAAATGGAACTAAATGTTGGCCACTAACTGCTAATGATAGGTGGAGAGACTCACAATCTTCTCTTCCATACTTGAGGCAAGATAATAGGAACCACGCAATTGCTGGCCATGGACCGTTTATGATAGATGGAAAGGGAACACAAGTGTAGGCATAATACAAAACCATATGTATGATGCAATGTATTTGAGAAATAAACATGTATAAGATGGCTTGAGCTATACAGGCCGAGCGGCATGGGTGGCCAAATCATGTATATGTCGGCTTCTCTATCAAGAGCCGATGAGTATCATCGAGTCCCCGATTCACCTGACTAAGCAATAAACATGTGAAGTTTTACATATATATGTCGGCTTCTCTATCAAGATCCGATGAGTATCATTGAGTCCCCGATTTTCCTGACTAAGCAATATACATGCTCAGAGCCGGTAGAGGGTTGATCAAGCCCCAGGTCTCTGAGAAAAAGTGTAAAAATATGTAATTGATGCAATATGATGCGATATGTATGATGCAATGTATTTGAGAAAAAATTATGCAACAGAAAGTATATGCAATGTGATATTTAACTATATGCATAAGTGTGGCGAGAGCCGGTACGATGAAAGTTGACTTTAGGTGTGGCAAAAGCCTAGCGCGATGTAGATCGACTTTCGAATATGGCGATAGCCTGGTGCGATGAAAATTGACTTTATGTTAGGTATGTCGATAGCCTATTTGCGATGAAAGTCGACTTTAGATATGGCGATAGTCTGATGCGATGAAAATCGACTTATTGATTTAACTGTGGCGAAAGCCCAGTGCGATGTAAATCGACTTGTTTATTATGCGGCGGGAGCCAATGTGACGAAAGTCGAGCTATATATATATATATATATATATATATATATATATATATATATATATATAGCCGGTGCGACGAATGTCGACTTATATAGATGTACAATAGCATGCCTACTCTACTCAAGTGTAATATGGAAGGAGTTGTGCAATGTTACACGGCCTGGGAGTCTCCTCCATCGAGGTGTGTGACTTTGCCTTCTCCCGTATATCAACCAGGTAATAGGATCCATTGTACAGGTTCTTGCTGACCACAAACAGTCCTTCCAATGGAGAAGATAGTTTGTGCATTCCGTCTTTTTTCTGTATGAGGCGGAGCACAAAGTCACCTTCTTGGAAAGTCCGACTTCTGATGCGACAGTTATGATATCGTCACAGATCTTGTTGGTAGATAGCCGACTGAGCTACTGCTAGTTCTCGTTTTTCATCGAGAACGTCTAAGGCGTCCTGCCTCGCTTTCTCATTATCGGCTTTCACGTAAGCTGTGACTCGTGGTGAGTCGTGAAGAATGTCACTTGGGAGAACGTATTCTTCTTCATAGACCAGGAAGAAAGGTGTGTAGCCTGTCGACCTGTTAAGAGTCGTCCTGATGCTCCACAATACTGAGGGCAATTCTTCCTCCCAGCAACCCGGCGTCCTTTCCAAAGGAACAAAGAGTCGGGGTTTGATGCCTCGGAGAAACTCTTGGTTGGCCCTCTCGGCTTGCCCATTGGTCTGTGAATGAGCCACTGACGCAAGGTCGAGTCGGATGTGCTCGTTTTAACATAATCGTTGCATAACCCCCTCCGGTGCGTTAGACCCATTATCAGTGATGATGCTGTGGGGGTAGCCGGATCTGTATATTATCTTTTTCAAGAATTTTAGTGTCGTTGTTGCATCGCATTTGCTAACCGGCTCTGCCTCAACCCACTTGGTGAACTTGTTGACTGCCACGAGTAAGTGTGTATTCTTGTTGGCTGACCTTTTGAAAGGTCCCACCATATCAAGCCCCCACACTCTAAAGGTCCAAGTGATGGGGATCATCCTGAGTTCTTGAGCCGGCACGTGTGCTTGCTTTGCGTAGCGTTGGCATCCATCACACTTCTTGACTATATCCTCTGCATCTGCATGTGTTGTGAGCCAGTAGAATCTGTGTCTATAGGCTTTAGCCACCAGTGAACGAGAGCCGGGATGATGCCCACAATCTCCAGAGTGTATCTCATTGAGGATTTCTCTGCCTTCTTCTGGTGACACACATCTCTGGGAAACGTCTGCAGGGCTCCACCGATGTAGCTCAGCGTTGATGAGCACAAAGCATTTGCTCCTCCTGACAATTTGTCTGGTCTCTACCTCATCACCGGGTAGGATTCCCCTGGTCTTGTAGTCCTGGCACAACCCATGAGGGGGTAGCATATATTGCGGCCACCAGAGCCTATTCTGGGTCCGGCTCTGCTATGTCTTGCTCCGTTGGTATTTGTATGGACGGCTTTGTCAGGACGTCGAGGAACACATTTGGTGGAACTGGCTTTCGCTGAGAACCAAGCCGGGATAAAGCATCGGCGCCTTCGTTTAGCTTGCGGTCCACATAGTCTACTTGGTACACCCACAAAGAAACCGGCTTGTCTTTCAACCTCTCGCCGATAATCTTACATGGTGGCATCTTTGGAGTTCCATTTTCCTGACACTTATTGGGAAACAAGGTCAGAATCACCGTAGCATTGGATCCGACTTATGTTCATCTCGCGAGCCAGCCGGAGCCCATGTAGTAGGGCCTCATATTCTGTTGCGTTGTTGGTGCAAGTGAACTATAGTTGCAAGACATAGAAAAATTTCTCTCCTTTGGGAGAAGTGAGGACCACGCCGGCTCCTGACCCTTGGAGCTGCCGACTCCCATCAAAGTGCATTGTCCAGTATTTAGAGACCGGCTTTTCTGGGGGTGCTTTGATTTCTGTCCTGTCATTGATGAAGTCGACCAGCGCCTGAGATTTGATGGTCGTGCATGGTTCATACTTGATGTGATAAGCCACCAACTCTATAGCCCACTTTGCGATCCTTCCGATGGCCTCCCGATTCTGGATGATATTTGCAAGCGGGGCTAAGGTGACTACAGTTATGGGGTGCTCCTGGAAGTAATGTTTGAGCTTCCGACTTGTAATGAGCACACTAAGGACCAGCTTCTTCCAGTGAGGGTGGCGTTTCTTCGATGAAGTCAGGACTTCACTAACATAATAGACTGGCCTCTGCAAAGGGTGCTCTTTACCGGCTTCCATACGTTCAACCACCACCACAGCGCTGACCGCTCGATTGTTGGAAGAAATATAGAGTATCATCGGCTCCTTTGGCTTAGGAGCCGCCAAGATTGGAGCCTGGGACAACTGCTTCTTTAGTGCTTCCAGAGCTTGATCGGCTTCGTCGTCCCAGAAGAATTTCTCCGACCTTCGTAAGAGTCGGTACAGGGGGATTGCTTTTTCTCCAAGTCGGCTAATAAACCGACTCAGGGCAGCTGCGCATCCTGTGAGTCGTTGGACTCCCTTCACGGAGGTCGGCTTCTGGAGGGCCATGATAGCATTGATCTTCTCCGGGATTGCCTCAATGCCTCTCTATGATACTATGTACCCGAGGAGCTTCCCTGCAGGGACCCCAAAGGTGCACTTGGTCGGGTTTAACTTTATCTGGTACTTGCGCAGATTCTTGAAGGTCACCTGGAGGTCACTGATGAGTGAGTCAGCGACCTGAGACTTGATGACTATGTCATCCGCGTAAGCGTGCACATTGCGCCCAATTTGCTCCTTGAGGCAGTTCTACACCGTTCGCTGGTATGTAGCCCCTGCGTTCTTCAAGCCGAAAGGCATAGAAGTGTAGCAGTATATCCCAATGGGAGTAATAAAAGTTGTTTTATCCTGGTCTCCTAGAGCCATCTTGATTTGAATATAGCCAGAGTAGGCTTCGAGGAAACACAGGAGCTCGCACCCTGCAGTAGAGTCAATGATTTGATCAATGCGAGGTAATGCAAAGGGATCCTTTGGGCAGGCTTTGTTTAAGTCGTTGTAGTCAATGCACATACGCCAAGTCCCGTTCTTTTTCAAAACGAGGACCGTGTTTGCAAGCCACTTCGGATAGAATACTTCCTTGATGAACCCGGCGGCTAGGAGCCGAGCTATTTCTTCCCCAATGGCATTCCTCATTTCGTCGTTGAAACGACGGAGGAATTGCTTGACCGGCTTCAATTTTGAGTCAATATTTAGGTGGTGCTCAGCGAGTTCCCTCGGGACGCCTGGCATGTCAGAAGGTTTCCATGCAAAAATGTCCCGATTCTCACGGAGGAACTCGATGAGCATGCTTTCCTATTTATCAGATAGCTCTGTCCCAATGATGAACTTCTTGGAGGCGTCACCAGAGACAAAGTCGACTTTTTTCGTAACCTGAGCCGGTTGGAACTTGGGATTGTTGTCAGGAGTCGGTTTCTTCAGGATGGTGGAGTCGGTAGGATCTACCTTCTCTGTAACATCCCAATTTTCTAAATTCGAATGTTAATAGATTATCATATGCATCTCATGCTGCTTCCGCATTTTTCTGGAGTTTTAAAATCTTTTTAAACATTTTTCAACACATGGCAGTTCGTTGGAGAGGACATAAAAGGACTTATCCCCATTTCTAATTTGTTGAAAAATAGTTTAAAATATTTTTGTGAGACTTTTTAAATTTACTTTGGAGTTATAAATATTTTCTAAAAATATTTTTTTAGAATTTATTTATGCTCCGGAAAAGTTTTAAATCAATTTTCGGAGGTTTTGGTATTTTTAAAATGCCAGAAAAGTATTTTAAAAATATTTAAAAATAAGTTGCAAAGTTTTTATTTTTATTTAATATTTTGGTAAAGCCAAAAATTCAATTTTATTATTTTAAAAATATTGGCGAAGACGGAATTTTAAAATAAATTTCCGTGATTTTTCTAATATTGTTTTGGGCCTAATGGGCATGTTCTGGGTTTTTTTCCGCAGAATGATTTTGTATTTATCTCGGATTTAAAAAAAAGAGGATTAGGGGCTGGCTATAAATAGCCCCGATTAGGGCTAAATTATTTTCGCTCAGCGTTTTAGGTTAGCCCGAAACTAATCCGCGGGAGTTCGCCGGATTTTCGACGACATCATCGACGACGTCATCGCCGGATTTTCGCCGGAGTTCGCCGGAATCTCGCCGGAGCATCGCCGGAGTTCGTCGTTTTTCCGCCGCCAGTGAGCACCCCGAGCCCGCACCGCCGCCTACGCCGACCCCGCCACCGTAGCCGCCGTCCCCCGTCCTAGCCGCGCCGCCCCGCCGCCGCACGGCCGCCCCTGCTCGCCGGAGCCGGAGCCGGCCCGAGCCGACCTCGGCAGCCATGGCCTTCGTGGCCTTCCTCCCCGTGTTGCGTGAGAGAGGGAGAAGTTAGAAAAAAAATGTTTAGATCGGTTTTCCGAAAAAAAAACCTAGATCTGGATCCAAACCGCCCGAGGACCCGATCGCGTTTTTCAGAAAAATTTTATTTACGTCCGGGTCCTTTTTACAGTGGAGCACCACGGTACCCCCGGTGTCACCCCGATACCGTTTTCGCGACTACTTTTTAACCGTAACTCGGAATCGAGTGATTCCAGTTGCGTTGCGACCGTGTAGAAATTTTCTAACCAGTAGACCAAGTGTTATAGAAGTTTGAATTTTTCAAATTTGAATCCAAAGATGATCCAAATTTGAACTTCCGGCAGCCGTAACTTTTTACCGGTGCGCCCGTTTGCGCCGTTTCTTTTTGCGTTAGTTTTATTTTGACGATTAATTTAAGTTTGGCTACTGTTAGGCAAGCTTTTCTACTGTTCCTTGCATATTTATTATTGTTTGAGCATATTGGTGTATGAATATATGTTGATTGGTGCTATGTTTGCTCGTATAGATTGTTCGGAGTGTGCCGCCTCGTATTGTGAGGATTGTGACCGTCAGGACCAGCAAGAAGGCAAGTGATGCTTTGACCATACTCATACCTATATTTTCTATATGCATTATGTTAAGAAATATCACCCTATTGCATGATAGGTAGTTTATTATTCTGTTGTTGCAAAACCAGTTAGGATAGCCACATGTCTTGACTTGTCTACCGTAGATTAACCTAGCCGTGTTGTTGCTTTATTGCTATGCTTTGTAGACGTGGTTTGGGTTGTGTAAATTTATGGATTGCTTGTGAGCTATTTAATAATTTGTGTAGCAACTGTTTAATAAATAGAAATCACCTCTAGACGGGCAGGGAGTGCTTCCTGGGGGCTCGTTCCTTATCTAAGGTCGAGACCAGGTTGTACCCCTAATGGTTGGTTTAGTGGTTGACAGTACGTCATGGTGCTACCCTATGAACGTAAGTGGGCGCCGTCCTGGCTCAAAAAGATCAGACATACTTGGTGACTAGGAGCTTACATGTACAGCCGCTGGCCATATGGGCTCCGGCTTAGTTGAGTATGATGTAGGAAGCCTCTCCCATGCAAAGCTAGCAGATGTAGATGTGATAGGTGGTACCGGCTTGCCGTTGGGTGTAGGTGACCTCTTCTGAAATACTTCGTCTCAGTCTTCGGGTTGAGTCCAGCGGGGAAAGTGTACTAATCTCTGTAGAGTAAAAACTAATCATGATTAGCCGTGTCCCCGGTTATGGACATCCTAGAGCTACTACACATTACTGTTACTGGAGGATCTTGACATATGAATCACCATAATAATTTGAGTGGGAAAGATTAAATAAGGGTGTGGTGTTGGAACTGGTGTGCCCAGTTCGTTCTTAATTAGTAAGTTCAACTTAAAATTTTGACTAGTTTAGTTCAGGAGAAAATTGGCTTTCTGCAAAACAAAACCTTAAGCCTTTCCTTTGACTTAACTTGCATGTAGTTGTAGGTCCTTTATATAAACTTTTCCGTGTCACTTGCCGTACAAATCAGATGTACTGACCCGTTGTCGGGCTGTAACCTTCGCTGTTGCAGGTTTTTCAGACGATCAGTAAGGTGCGTTTAGGGGTTGCGAGTCTACACTCAGCATGTTCGCATGTGGCTGTTGATGGACTCCACGTTACTTGCTTTTGTTTCCGCTATATTTATATTGAATAAGCTAGCCTTGATCTATGCAACTTGTTATTCATTTTACTCTGGATCATACGTTGTAATAATGATGCACTTGTACTTTGGTATACATCTATAATACTGTGTGTGCCAGCGAGTTCGATCCAGGGACTGGCACTTGAGCACAGAGACTTCAATTCTGTGTGAATTGGGTCGTTACAGATGGTATCAGAGCAGTGTGTTGACTGTAGGACGTGACCCTAGAAAATGGACTAGAAAAGCCATAGGAATAAAAAAGATATTACTTTATATCACTCTGTCTTGTACTTACTTACCTTCTCTATCTCGTATTCATACCTATTCTAATTCTTGCCCTACCCCTCTTTGATTATAGATGACCACTATTTCATACCGCGCTATGGCGTTTGGACTTGAGCTTAGGGGGATTTGCCACTTCCTGAACATCTACGCTCCAGTCTTTCAGCCGGACATCATGGAGACAAGGGGAGCTGATGATTACTGGCAAGTGGAGACGTTCATCCTTGGAAGCATGGAGAATGAAGAACGGGTGATCACGGAGTCCTTCGAGGTGCATGCCCAGGAGAAGGAGTGGTGTGTGCGCATGGCCGCTCACATAGCTCTTGGACGCATTGTGGAGACGTATTCCGCCCGACTAAAGGGTATGGTGTACGCGGAGATGGCCAAGGTTCTCCCATCGGGGAACATAATACCAAAGAGGTTCAGGTATGTGCCTGGGGCCATTTGGCCAGGTACAACCAGCTACATCATCCAAAGCCTGGAGAAGCACATTCATTGCCTGGAGAAGTGTACTCATTCAGATCTCTACACCATTACTGAGTTGCAGTAGAGGAACACCAGGCTCAAGTGGGACAACAACAACAAGCTGAAGAAGGAAAAGTTGGAGATGCAAGCAGAGATGACAAGGCTGAAGGAAAAGATGAAGGCCAATGGAATTGAAGAACCAGAAGAGGAGCCAGAAGTAGACACCTCGGCAGAAGAAGAAGAGCCGAGTCCCAAAAGGCGCAACCGCATTAGCGGGCGCGAATACCGCATGTTGTTTAGCAAAGACAGCATTAAGAATTACTTCACCGGCTATTAGTGCTCTACCGTTATCGTGTTAGCGTATTTGACCATGTCGACTTATTCGGTGTGGCAATACTAGGTTGCTTGATATACTCTTATGTTATTCGTGATTGTGTTGAGGATCTTATATTACCGTGGTTGTTATGAGGATCTTATATCAGTTATAAAAGATATTTTAAACTATATGGTGTGATATGTGATGGTTTTCCGTATGAGTGCATTGGTTGATGATTGTTATATGTTTGATGCTATGGTGATATTGATTGGTGAAGTTGATTGGTGATATATGTATTGTATATATAATGCTTGTCATGATCATCATAAGAATATGGGTAGGAGTATATTTCCCTAGCTATTTTCTGTCTAAATCTTACCTATTCTTACCCAACAGATGCCACCGAGACGTGATCCCACGAGGAATGAGAACAACAACAATGGAGTGCCAGCTTACATGCAGCAGTTACTTCAATGACAAGCTTAGTTGATCCAGTTGCTCACTCAGAACATGGGCAACAACAACAATGCGCCACCACCACCACCTGTGGACACGCTTGCAAGGTTTCTGAGGTTGAATCCTCAGAGGTTCTCTAGCACTCCTGAGCCCATAGTGGCGGATGACTGGCTTCATTCAGTGGGCCGGAATATGGAGACTGTTGGCTGCACTGAGGAAGAGAGAGTGAGGTTTGCCTCACATTTGCTGGAGGGTCCTTCCGCTGCTTGGTGGGACAACTACTTGCTGACTTACCCCATCGACACCATCACTTGGGCGCAGTTTCAGTCTGCCATTCGCGCCGCACATGTTTCAGCAGACGCCATGAGCTTGAAGAAGAGGGAGTTTCGCAGTTTGCGTCAGGGAGGTCGTTCAGTGGCCGAGTATGTTGAGGTGTTCAACAAGCTTGCCAGATATGCTCCAGATGATGTCAGGAATGATGCTGCAAGGTAGGAGAAGTTTTTGGAGGGGCTGAATGATGAGTTGGGAGTCCAGCTGACAGTGGCTACTTTTGCTAACTGCCAGGCACTCATAGACAAGGCTATTGTGTTGGAAGGGAAGCAGCAGGCCATTGAGAACCGCAAGAGGAAGTACAACAACAACAATGGTGGCAAGTATAACTCTGGACCGCATCAGAAGCCATGCAATTCCTATGCTGGCAATGGAGGACATAACCATGGACATAACCACAATGGTGGGAATGGCCATGTTCACAGTGGAGGATACAACCATCATGGTGGGAATGGTCACAACCATAATGGCCACAACCACCACAATGGTAGTAAGAATGGCAATGGCAATGGCAATGGGAAAGTAAATGGAAATGGAGAGAACTAAAACCAGAACCGTCAAGTGGTGAATGCTCAGAAGGACCTTAGTCGAGTTCATTGTTTCAAGTGCAGGAAGATGGGACACTACTCCAACATGTGCCCGGAGAACAAGGACAACAATGGGAATTCTGGATTCAGCAAGCCCAATCCTTTCAACAAGGGGCATGTGAACCATGTCAACGTGGAGGAGATCTATGATGAGCCTGATGCTATGATTGGTAAGTTCTTTATCAATTCAGTACCCGCACTTGTCCTTTTTGATTCTGGTGCATCGCATTCTTTCATATCGAGGGTATTTGTGGATAAACATGAGTTACCTACCGTAGTTCTTAAGTCATCTATGCTCATAAGTTCACCGGGAGCGGAGATGTCAGCTAGCTTGAGATGCTATCAGTTGAGCCTGGCCATAGGGAAGCATGTTTTTCCTACAGATCTGATTGTGTTGAAGTCACAAGGTTTGGATATTATTTTGGGCATGGATTGGTTAGCCAAATACCAAGGTGTTATTGATTGTGCCAGTCGGTCTATCACTCTCAGTACACCGAGTGGACAGAAGATCAGATATGTGTCCAAGTATAAGCATCAGCACGCGCAGGTAAATTCTCTTAAGGGGGGTAGCCTGGATGATGTGCGTGTTGTGAGGGATTATCCGGATGTGTTTCCGGAGGAGTTGCCAGGTATGCCACCGGATAGGGAGATTGAGTTCCTTATTGATTTAATACCAGGCACTGGGCCTATTGCTAAGAGCCCGTATAGGATGCCCGCTAATGAACTTGCAGAGTTAAAGGAACAGATCAGAGAGTTGCAAGAAAAGGGGTTCATTCGCCCAAGCTCGTCACCTTGGGGATCTCCAGTGTTGTTTGTTGAGAAGAAGGATGGAACTCAGAGGATGTGTGTTGACTACCGTTATCTGAATGATGTTACTATCAAGAACAAGTATCCTCTGCCGGTGATTAATGATCTATTTGACCAGTTGGATGGAGCTTGTGTATTCTCTAAGATTGATCTTCGTTCTGGTTATCATCAAGTCAAGATTCGGGAGAAGGATATTCCGAAGACTGCTTTTACTACAAGGTATGGGTTGTATGAGTATACTGTTATGTCATTTGTATTGACTAATGCTCCTGCATACTTCATGAATATGATGAACAAGGTGTTTATGGAGTTCTTGGATAAATTCATTGTGGTGTTCATTGATGATATATTGGTGTATTCCAAGAGTGAGCAAGAGCATGAGGCACATTTGCGTTTGGTATTGGAGAAGCTCAGGGAGCACAAGTTGTATGCCAAGTTCAGCATGTGTGAGTTTTGGTTGAAAGAGGTCGGATTCCTTGGACATGTTGTGTCAGGAGAAGGAGTAGCTGTGGACCCATCCAAGGTTTCAACAGTTACAGAATGGGAGACACCCGCGTCAGTTGAAGACATTCGCAGTTTCTTGGGTCTTGCAGGATATTATAGGAGGTTCATTGAGAATTTCTCCAAACTTGCGAAACCAATGACTGAGCTGTTGAAGAAAGAGAATAAGTTTGTTTGGAGTGAGGCATGTGAAGCCAGCTTTCAGGAATTGAAGAAACGGTTAGTAACTGCACCTGTTCTATGTTTGCCTGATATACATAAGGATTTCCAAGTATATTGTGATGCATCTCGTCGAGGACTTGGTTGTGTTTTCATGCAAGGAGGTAGAGTTGTTGCTTATGCTTCACGTCAGCTTAAGAACCATGAGCGGAACTATCCTACACATGATTTGGAGTTGGCTGCAGTTGTTCAGGCATTGAAGACATGGAGGCAATATCTTGTTGGTAATCATTGGGATGTTTTTACTGATCACAAGAGTTTGAAGTATATCTTTACTCAGAAGGATTTGAATATCAGGCAGAGTATATGGCAGGAGCTTATTAAGGATTATGATTTGAATGTGCAGTATCATCCTGGTAAAGCGAATGTGGTTGCTGATGCATTAAGTCGTAAGAGTCATATCAATGTTCCTAATGTTGAGGATATGCCACGTGAATTATGTGAGCAGTTCAAGAATCTCAGGTTGGAGATAGTTCCTAAGGGATATGTGGCAACATTGGAAGTGAACCCCAATCTATTGGAAAGGATCAGAGAAGCTCAGAAGGGTGATGCAGAAATTGATGAGATAAAAGTGAATATGACCAAAGGGAAAGCAGAGGGTTTCCGAGAGGATGAGCATGGAGCCATTTGGTTTGAGAAGCGCATTTGTGTACCGCAGGATGCAGAGATCAGGAAGTTGATTCTTCAGGAGGCACATGATTCACCTTATTCTATTCACCCCGGGAATACCAAGATGTATTTGGATTTGAGGGGGAGATTTTGGTGGCCTAGCCTGAAGCGAGAGATAGCGCAGTTCATTGCTGTGTGTGATGTTTGCCAGAGAGTCAAGGATGAGCATCAGAAGCCAGCAGGTTTGTTGCAGCCTTTGCCTATACCATATTGGAAGTGGGATCAGATAGGTATGGACTTTATTACTGGTTTACCCAGGACTCGGTCAGGATATGATTCTATTTGGGTGATTGTTGATCGTTTGACCAAGGTTGCTCACTTCATTCCAGTAAAGACAACTTATAACAGTGCCAAGCTAGCCAAGATTTATATGTCCAGGATCGTGTGTTTGCATGGAGTTCCAAGAAAGGTTGTGCCTGATAGAGGTACTCAGTTTACTTCGAAGTTTTGGCGTCAGTTGCATGAGACCTTGGGCACTAGGCTGGAGTTCAGTACAGCGTTCCATCCTCAGACAGATGGGCAGACCGAGAGAGTCAATCATATCTTGGAGGATATGTTGAGAGCTTGTGCGTTGGATTATGGTTCGAGTTGGGATGACAACTTACCGTATGCAGAGTTCTCATATAACAACAGTTACCAGGCTAGTCTTCAGATGGCACCATTCGAGTTACTATATGGCAGGAAGTGCAGGACTCCGTTGATGTGGGATGAGGTAGGAGAACGTCAGTTGTTTGGACCAGACCTGATCAGAGATGTTGAGGAGAAAGTCAAGTTGATCCGTGATAGACTGAAGATAGCACAGTCCACGCAGAAGAGTTATGCAGATGCGAAGCGCAAGGATGTAACCTATGAGGTTGGAGACCGTGCGTATCTCAGAGTTTCACCAATTCGCGGAATCAAGAGGTTTGGAATCAAGGGCAAGTTAGCACCACGTTTTGTGGGGCCTTACAAGATTTTGGAGCGTAGAGGAGAGGTAGCTTATCAGTTGGAGTTGCCAGAAGCTTTGTCAGGAGTTCATGATGTGTTTCATGTATCCCAGCTGAAGAAGTGTCATGCAGAGATGGCATATATTCCTTTGAGAGATAGAGTGCCACTTGAGGCAATTCAGTTGGAGAGTGACTTGACTTATGAGGAGAAACCTGTGAAGATTTTGGAGACTGCAGAAAGAGTTACCCGCACCAAGACGATCAGACTATGCAAGGTTCAGTGGGATCATCATACCGAAGAGGAAGCAACTTGGGAGCGTGAAGAAGATCTGAAGCAAGACCACCCGCATCTCTTTGCTAGCCAGCTCGAATCTCGAGGGCGAGATTCATCTTAAGGGGGGTAGGTTTGTAACATCCCAATTTTCTAAATTCGGATGTTAATAGATCATCATAGGCATCTCATGCTGCTTCCGCATTTTTCTGGAGTTTTAAAATCTTTATAAACATTTTTCAACACATGGCAGTTCGCTGGAGAGGATATAAAAGGACTTATCCCCATTTTTAATTTGTTGGAAAATAGTTTAAAATATTTTTGGGATACTTTTTAAATTTACTTTGGAGTTATAAATATTTTCTAAAAATATTTTTTTGGAATTTATTTATGCTCCGGAAAAGTTTTAAATCAATTTTCGGAGGTTTTGGTATTTTTAAAATGCTAGAAAATTATTTTAAAAATATTTAAAATAAGTTGAAAAGTTTTTATTTTTATTTAACATTTTGGTAAAGCCAAAAATTCAATTTTATTATTTTAAAAATATTGGCGAAGACGGAATTTTAAACTAAATTTCCGTGATTTTTCTAATATTGTTTTTGGCCTAATGGGCCTGTTTTGTTTTTTTTTTCCGCAGACCGATTTTGTATTTATCTCGGATTTAAAAAAAAGAGGATTAGGGGCTGGCTATAAATAGCCCCGATTAGGGATAAATTATTTTCGCTTGGCGTTTTAGGTTAGCCCTAAACTAATCCGCGGGACCCGCCGCCGCCGACATCATCGACGACGTCATCGCCGGATTTTCGCCGGAATCTCGCCGGAGCATCGCCGGAGTTCGTTTTTTTCGCCGGAGTTCGTCGTTTTTCCGCCGCCGGTGAGCACCCCGAGCCCGCACCGCCGCCTGCGCCGACCCCGCCACCGTAGCTGCCGTCCCCTGTCCTAGCCGCGCCGCCCCGCCGCCGCGCGGCCGCCGGCCGCCCCTGCTCGCCGGAGCCGGCCCGAGCCGACCTCGGCAGCCATGGCCTTCGTGGCCTTCCTCCCCGTGCTGCGTGAGAGAGAGAGAAGTTAGAAAAAAAGGTTTAGATCGGTTTTCCGAAAAAAAAACCTAGATCTGGATCCAAACCGCCCGAGGACCCGATCGCGTTTTACAGAAAAATTTTATTTACTTCCGGGTCCTTTTTACAGTGGAGCACCCCGGTACCCCCGGTATCACCCCGATACCGTTTTCGCGACTACTTTTTAACCGTAACTCGGAATCGAGTGATTCCAGTTGCGTTGCGACTGTGTAGAAATTTTCTAGCCAGTAGACCAAGTATTACAGAAGTTTGAAATTTTCAAATTTGAATCCAAAGCTGATCCAAATTTGAACTTCCGGCAGCCGTAACTTTTTACCGGTGCGCCCGTTTGCGCCGTTTCTTTTTGCGTTAGTTTTATTTTGATGAGTACTTTAAGTTTGGCTACTGTTAGGAAAGTTTTTCTACTGTTCTTGAATGTTTATTATTGTTTGAGCATATCCGTGTATGAATATATGTTGATTGGTGCTATGTTTGCTCGTTTAGATTGTTCGGAGTGTGCCGCCTCGTATTGTGAGGATTGTGACCGTCAGGACCAGCAAGAAGGCAAGTGATGCTTTGACCATACTTATACCTATATTTTCTATATGCATTATGTTAAGAAATATAACCCTATTGCATGATAGGTAGTTTATTATTCTGTTGCTGCAAAACCAGTTAGGATAGCCACATGTCTTGACTTGTCTACCGTAGATCAACCTAGCCGTGTTGTTGCTTTATTGCTATGCTTTGTAGACGTGGTTTGGGTTGTGTAAATTCATGGAGTTCTTGTGAGCTATTTAATAATTTGTGTAGCAACTGTTTAATAAATAGAAATCACCTCTGGACGGGCAAGGAGTGCTTCCTGGGGGCTCGTTCCTTATCTAAGGTCGAGACCAGGTTGTACCCCTAATGGTTGGTTTAGTGGTTGACAGTACGTCATGGTTCTACCCTCTGAACGTAAGTGGGCGCCGTCCAGGCTCAAAAAGATTAGACATACTTGGTGACTAGGAGCTTACATGTATAGCCGATGGCCATATGGGCTCTGGCTTAGTTGAGTATGATGTAGGAAGCCTCTCCCGTGCAAAGCTAGCAGATGTAGATGTGATAGGTGGTACCGGCTTGCCGTTGGGTGTAGGTGACCTCTTCTGAAAGACTTCGTCTCAATCTTCGGGTTGAGTCCAGCGGGGAAAGTGTACTAATCTCTGCAGAGTAAAAACTAATCATGATTAGCCGTGTCCCCGGTTATGGAAATCCTTGAGCTACTAGACATTATTGTTACTCGAGGATCTTGACATATGAATCACCATAATAATTTGAGTGGGAAAGATTAAATAAGGGTGTGGTGTTGGAACTGGTGTGCCCAGTTCGTTCTTAATTAGTAAGTTCAACTTAAAATTTTGACCAGTTTAGTTCAGGAGAAAATTGGCTTTCTGCAAAACAAAACCTTAAGCCTTTCCTTTGTCTTATCTTGCATGTAGTTGTAGGTCCTTTATATAAACTTTTCTATGTCACTTGTCGTACAAATCAGATGTACTGACCCGTTGTCGGGCTGTAACCTTCGGTGTTGCAGGTTTTTCAGACGATCAGTAAGGTGCGTTTAGGGGTTGCGAGTCTACACTCAGCATGTTTGCATGTGGCTGTTGATGGACTCCATGTTACTTGCTTTTGCTTCCGCTATATTTATATTGAATAAGCTAGCCTTGAGCTATGCAACTTGTTATTTATTTTACTCTGGATCATACGTTGTAATAATGATGCACTTGTACTTTGGTATACATCTATAATACTGTGTGTGCCAGCGAGTTCGATCCAGGGACTGGCACTTGAGCACAGAGACTTCAATTCTGTGTGAATTGGGTCGTTACATTCTCCTAAGATGCGGACAGGTCCTCCTTTGCGCATGCCGAGTCGGAAAATTTGACGTGTTGCTCGTCGCGTTCCGTAGATCTGGACCGGCTCCCATCTACCGTGATTGGGCCAAAGGGACCCGGCATTTTTAGTTTCAGGTAAACATAGCATGGTCGAGCCATGAACTTGGCATAAGCCGGACTGCCTAAGATGTCATGATATAGGCTCTCGAGCTTCACCACCTCATAGAGTATCATCTCGGAGCAAAAAATTTCAGCAGTTCCGAAGGCCGTCTCCAGGTAGATTTTGCCTATCGGTCGTGCCGACTTTCCTGGGACTATTCCGTGGAACACGGTGTTAGAGGCTTGTAGCTGTTTGTGAGTCAATCCCATCCTACGGAAAGTCTCGTAGTAAAGGATGTTGATGCTGCTTCCTCCGTCCATGAGCACTTTTTCAAGTGTGTACCACCCCATTTGTGGGGAAACTACCAAGTCTAGAGAACCCGAGTTTTCTACCACAGGGGGGTGATCGTCCCTTGTCCAGGTGATTGGCTGCTCGGACCAATTAATCCACCTGGGGAAAGCCGGCTCTGTGGCCACAGACATGGTGACTCTCTGCTGCAGCTTCCTATCCCTCCGACAGCTGGTGGTGGTGAAGACATGATAAGCTGAGTGATCTTGGAGCTATTTTGGTTTTGATTGGAATCCAGCAATTCCTGACTGGTTTTCCTCCCTCCTCCTCTGGACCCTTGATGTTGAGGTCCTGCGCCGGCTCCTTGATGTCCAAAATCTTGGTTATTGTTGTTGTGACCGGCTCCTCCACCTGACCCAGGGGGGCCCTGGCCTCCACGTCGTGCAAACTCTTTCATGAAGTTGCAATCCTCCCAAGTGTGGGTGGATGGACGGCCAGTTTTGCTGTGCATCAGACAAGGTCTTTTCACGGCTTCTTCAAAGGTAACTGGGTCTCCCCGGCTTACGGTAGTTGTTGCCCCCTGCTTCTGCCTTTGGGAGCCGACATTCGTGTTGGCTACCAAGTCGGAAGTATTCTGATCGAGCCGATGTTTAGACGGTTGGTTCTAGCTCTGTGACCCCTTGTCGTTCTTTTTATTCTGGGCAGTTTTGTCGTCCTCCGGGTCAGCATCCTTGGTCTTATCAGACTCGACATACTTGATAACCGCATTCATGAGCTCGCCCATGTTAGTGACCATTCTTTTGATTCGGCCAAGCTTGTGTACTAGAGGCTCAAATTTGCAGTTTCTTTCCAAGATGATCACTGATGTTTGAGCAGTGATAATGTCTGAGGAGTGGACTATGTCTGCGAATCGTCGAGACCAGCTTAGGGTCGACTCTCCTTCCTTCTGGACACAATGCTCCAAGTCGACGATTGTGGTCGCTCGCCGGCAGGTGCCTTGGAAATTTTTGAAAAACTTTTCTCTGAGGTCCACCCAGGAGGTGACGGAATTCTCTGGAAGATTTTTGAACCATTTGCGAGTCGTCCCTTCTAACATCAGTGTGAAGTAATGGGCACATACCTCCTCGCCGGCTTGTAGCATGTCCATGGCGAGGTCATAACTTTCGATCCAAGCCGTTGGGTCCATGTCAGACGTGTAGTTTGGGATTTTACGCGGTCCTTTGAAATCTGGAGGCAAGCATTTGTTCCTCAAAGCCGACACTAGGCATCGATTCCCCACAGATTTTCTCACGAACTCGGTGGTTGGTTGCTGTGAGGGGAGTTGGGCCGCAGGCTCTACAGGTTGGTTGGTGTTGGGAGCCGGCAGGTCCATGATTCTTAGTGCCCCCTGAGGGCTCAAAGGTACACTGTGGTGGCGCTGGCTGCCCGAGGCTGCCAGAGCCGGCGACTCTGCTTGTCGGCTTACACTTTGATATGGGGTTCCATGTATGTATGGGGCCACTTGTGAGTATTGGCCCTGCTGTGTGATTGCCATCTTGAGGAAGTCAACGGCCTCGCGGGCAGCACAATCTGCTGGGGTGTCTCCATGAATTGGCGCATTGGTGAGGTAACAGGGTGCCGCCATGACATTATCCATGGGGTTGTCGAAGTGATGAGGATGTGTATGGAGACGATCCTGGCATGGTGAAGGAGCCGGCTGTCTAGGAGGCGCGAATCCTGGGGGGTCGACTGGTCGGGTCTATGGAATAGCGTTCTTCCTTTGTAGCCAAGGGGGAACCGACTCGTGTATCCCGGCGGGCGTGTATGAGCGAGGCTCAATCGCTGAGCGTCTATCAGATCCGACTTTCCCCGAAGACGCGCGGCTTCCTGAACGAGCCGGGATTCTCTTTAAACCATCTGTTCTTTTTTTATGTTGACTTCTCTTCGCAAGTTCGCTATCTTTTCCTTGAGTTCGTTAACCCTTGTCTTCCAGGCCTCCAGATTCTCTGTTGTCACCGTCGTGGCCAAGGTTCCATAAAGGGATTTTAGGGAATCTTCGAGGGCCTCGGCTCTGGTGGGGACTTGTGTTGACGAGCGGGCTGTCGGGTCCCTGTTGGCATTAGGAGCCGCGGCGGCTGCTAACTCTGCGCCTTGATTTTGGGTCGCCGGACTCTCCAGTCCTCCAATGTCAGACATGAACACCGTGGCACAATACGGAGGATAGAAGTGAGGATAATCCGGGTTATATTCTGGCACACCGGTGCCGAGTCTATCCTTCCCCACAGATCGGATGGACCCCTCATCTGAGAAGCTTCCTTCACTTGGGTATGAGTCGGCCTCGGCCAGTTCTTCCAAGGCGTTGTACATCGGGGACTCGACAGAGCGTTGACTCTGGAGTCTCTCCAATGAATCCGATGAAAGTGCTTTTGGAGCCGGCGTGTCGCCGACTTGAGGTTTCGATGTGAACTTCGGGATCTGGTTCTGGCTCAGATCCGTCCGTCCTACCGATGAAGATGTGGATAGACCCGATCGGGACCCGATATCCTGATTCGACGGAATCGGCTTCTGGGCCCCAGGTTGAGTCGCCGATGCAGAGCTTTCCACGCCGGCTTCTGGTGATCTGTCCAGCGACGAATCCCTCCATGCCTTGCAGAGCTCCCTCCAAGATCTCAACACCTGCGAGCGCAGGCTCCAAGGTGGGCGCCAACTGTCGTGGGAAAGTCACGGCAGATATCCGAAGAGTCGAACTTGACATGGGACCTTTGCTGCAAGATGGATACGAGGAGAGAGTCGACATGGACAAGAGACTCAGCGATTTACCCAGGTTTCAGCCCCTCTTTGTCCTGAGGTAAAATCATACTCCTGCTTCTTATTATTATGGGTGCTGACTCTTCTGAATAGAAGAGTCGGTGGATCGATTACAAGATAGCCGGATCGTAACCTTAGTCTCAAGGAGATCTAGGTCACGCTAGAAAGTGTCTAGTCCTATTGAGGATTATGATTCTTCTGACTCTGGATCCCATGGGCCTCGGCTTATAAAGGCGCCGGGTCCTGGGATTCTACGAGTCCGACTCCGACACGAGGTGGAGTCCTATTCTACTTTTCAAATATATTATATGCTATACAAGGTAAGTCGAATTCCTTCTATGGCTTCAATCTTCGTGCTTGGCGCAGCCGGCCCATGGCCGCGTCTTCTTTCGTGGGCCATCCATATGTGAGTCGGCCCAAGGATCCAAATGTCGGGTTATGGGCTTGGTCCATCCCCCCGACAGGAACCGCCATTAATATGGTTGTTATGGAAGATATTGAGAACCATTACCGTTACCGTTGACTGGAAAGATACACTCTCAAAATATTTTATCTCTTTTTTCAAAACCACGAGCTCTGGTAGTTGTTTAGTCTTTGCTTCCAGTCACAGGTTTTCAACTTCGCCATCAAAAGCCACGGTTCGAGAGTCTCCCCATATTTCTTCAAAGCACCAACTATTGAGAGCATAATTGTCATTCTGAGTATAATGTGCATTGTCCCAAAGTACCACATTGTCTTCTGCATGCTTGTGGTATCACTCATTTTGAAATATCTAGTTCTAGTCTCCTTTAAAACTCTGAAGGAGCTTATGCATTTATGTTTTGCTTCACTCATGGAGGCCAGCGAGATACCACTCTAGTATGTTCAAGTCATGTGCATTATGATCTTGTTTTGATTTTTAGTAGCATATTATTCATTCGTGGTTGTTTGAAACTTTTTACATGAAATAAGGATTGCTTCGTGCATTGTCCTTGTAGCATGGTGACAACACTTGCCAGTCTTGTTCATAGTACATGCTTATATACATCTAA
Source organism: Bromus sterilis (assembly GCA_950022295.1). Taxonomy (NCBI): domain Eukaryota; kingdom Viridiplantae; phylum Streptophyta; class Magnoliopsida; order Poales; family Poaceae; genus Bromus; species Bromus sterilis. The sequence continues at coordinate 145,766,810 of OX465596.1, read as the reverse complement.
TGAAGCAAAAGCAGTTTGTCAAAGTTTTCTTTGTCGCGTTCAGTTCGTTGAACTGAATTGCTTGAGGACAAGCAATATGCTAAGCTTGGGGGAGTTGATACGTCTCAAACGTATCGACTTTTCCAAACACTTTTGCTATTGTTTTGACCTCATTCTTGCATGATTTGAATGAAACTAACCCGGACTAACGTTTTTTTCAGCAGAGTTGCATGTATGGTTTTCTTGTGTGCAGGAAAATGGATTTTTAGGTGTCTCGGAAAATTCCAGGAAAATTTACAGAAAATCCACGCACCGGGAGGAGCCACATGTCAGAAGGAGGGCCAGAGGGGGGTTTCCCCTGGCCCAGGTGGCCAGGCGGCGCGGCCTGGCGCCAGGCAGCGCCACCAGGGCGCCTGGGAGGGCCCCACCCCCTCTGGTGCTCTACGAGGAATTTTATTTTTACCCTCGACGAGGAAAGCCCAGAACAGAAGTCGGTTTTCCAATTCTCATCGCGGAGCCACCGCCACTCGTTGTTCTTCTCCGGGAGGGCTAATCTGGAGGTTGTTTTGTCCTACGGTAAGGGGGAATCATCGCCATCGTCATCACTATCGCCAATCCATCATCCCTCCATGACTTCTCCTTTCATGTGTGAGTAATTCCCTGCTCTAGGTGATACGTCCCAAACATATCTATAATGTATGCTTGCTCCATGCATTTTTTGTTTGATATTGCTATGCTTTTGATACACTTTCATATCTTTTTATAACATATTTTGGAACTAACCTATTAATGGTTGCAAGAGTGCACGAGTTCTTGTTTTTGTACTTTATTTGTAGGAATTACTTGGATAAAGGAAAAAATCACAAAAAGGAGCCTTGTATGAGTTGGACTCTAACTCTCCCGAAATTTGTCCCCACAAGACAGATTTTAAAGATCGCCTCGGAAACGCTAGAAGACGGCCTCAAACGGAAATACTTAAGACTACAAAGTTGTAGAGAATTTTTTCCGGTGGATTTAGACATAAAATTAGGCCCATACCGAAGACGTAATATGGATGACGAAAATCCGAGAGTCTTTATAAAGAGAAAAAAACTAGGTCAAAGGCCACCACGAAATTTTCTCCCCCTTGGCAGTCGTCTTGATGGGGAGATCAATCTCCACAGCAGCACCATCTCCAAGGAAGAAGAAGGGGGCCAAAGGCCGCTTCCCCCCAAGGGCCGTGGGCGCCGCCGTGGTCGCCGCCGCCTCCATCTCCTTCATCTTCTCCGGGCTGCACCTCTCCATCAACAACTCTCTCTCACCATGTCCATGTGTGAGTAGTTCCCCCTCGGGGCTAAGACTTGTATCTTGATCTATGTGGTTATCTCTATCTCCCATGGTGTGATCTAGATTGTGATCATAGGCTAAGTTAATCTAGGGTGATCCCATGATGTTTCCCCTTCTTCTATGTATTGGATTGATGTACTCACTTGATCTTATCTAGTATAATCCCCGAGACCTTGGTGACAGCGGTCTATTGGAAATGGTTAGAAGAATATTTTGATGAGTGATTTCCTCTTTTGTGTGTGGATTGAAGATTGAGAGACTCTTGGTGCTTGTCTTTGACTATCCTTGAGATATGTTTTGGTGATTGTGGTACTCTCTTTGGATGGCCGCGGTGACATTGGGAAATCCGTAGATGAGAACTACGAACTCTAAGGTGTGCTTTTGTAGCCCTACACAATTCTCGTCCTCTCTTGACCACAAAGGAATGACCTTCGAGTACGTCTCCATTGCATGTTTTATGAGAAATATCATGTGATTAGACTATGTTGATGTTGTTGGGAGTTGCCACTAGTGAAAGTATGAAGCCTAGGTCTTGTTTCCAACCATTACAATACCGTTTGTGCTCACGTTTACCACTTGTTTGCTTGCTGCACTTTTTATTACAGATTTATATTACTTTGTTTTGCCACACCTATCACCCATATTTTACCATCTCTTCGCCAAACTAGTGCACCTATACAACTCCTAGTTGTATTAGGTGTGTTGGGGACACAAGAGACTTCTTGTATCTTAATTGCAGGGTTGCTTGAGAGAGACCATCTTCAACCTCTACTTCCCTGAGTTCTATAAACCTTAGGTCATCAACTTGAGGGAAATTGCTGATGTCCTACAAACCTCTGTGCTTGGAGGCCCAACATACTCTACAAGAATAGAAGCGTGTGTAGACATCAAGCTATTTCTGGCGCAGTTGCCGGGGAGGTAAGGTTTGAAGGTATATCTTTAAATCTTGCAATTAATTTTTTTTCGTTTCTTGTTTTTATTTTCACTAGTTATATTTATGGAAAACTGCACTCTTAGTGAACTGCTTGGGGAAGGCCGCTTTACCACACCCGTGGTAGAGAATTCTCCTCCACCTACTGAATGTATCCCATTCAAAATACCACTTGGGATAATTGGAATAATTAGGAATGATTGTTATGATGGGGCAGTCCATCCTAGTATTCATTTGTTGAAACTTACAGAACTTTGTGAGTTATTTAAGATTTCAGGTTTGACAAGAGATGCGGTCATGAGGAAATTATTTGCCTTGTCACTGAAAGGAAAAACATTGGAATGGTATAGGCTACTAGATGATTCTCACCTTCTTGATTAGGAAGAGATCCAGTCTCTCTTTTACTCCAAGTTTTATCCTCTTCATAAAGTCCATGAGAACAGGAATTATGTTTATAACTTCTATCCTCGTGAAGGAGAGAGCATGGCTTAAGCTTGGGGGAGACTGAAAACTTTAATTCTAAAATGTCCTAACCATGGGCTCCCCAAAGATATCATTATTACTAATTTTTATGCAAGGCTCTCTCGACGGAATAAAGACTTGCTCGATGCTTCCTCTATGGGTTCTTTCACAAACAAAAAGATTGATGCTAAATGGGAACTCCTTGAAAGAATTCAACGCAATACTGAAGATCGGGAGATCAACAAAGGTAAAGAGTCATGTATAAGTTATGAGTATGATTGCATTAAGTCCTTTGTTGAAACTGGAAGTTTTAATAAGTTTCGTGCTAAGTTTGGGCTTGATTCTCAACTCCTTTATGATTTCCGCAAATCTTTTGATTCACATCTTAATATGCCTTAGGAGAATTGGGTCAAGCATCATGAACCTTTTAAAGATATTTTCAAAGAAAATGAGATTGTTCATGACGATTGCAACATGCATGATCCAATTCCTGAAAATGAAGTTTTATATAAGCATGTTAATTTCTGTGGGGTGGATAGACCTTGTGAAAGGCCTATGATCGAATAAGAGAAGTATTGTAAGCAACATAAGCATGAAAATGAAGTTTTATATAAGCATGTTAATTTCTGTGGGGTGGATAGACCTTGTGAAAGGCCTATGATCGAAGAAGAGAAGTATTGTAAGCAACATAAGCATGAAAGAACAATAACTTGGGTCAAAGATTTAAATGAAATAGCTAGAGAATTGTGTGACCTTTATCCTTTTACTTGTGAACTTTGTGGTATAGAGGGTCACTTTAATTTTCAATGTATGAATTTTTAAAGCATAAATGTTAACCAGTTGTGTGATAACATGATCACTTCTGATCTTTATGATGAACTTATGTTATTTTTGATGTGTGAAGAGTTATTAGAAAAGACTTCTTGGCTAGATGTTAATGCCTTAGGAATAAACAACACTTTGCAAAATAGCCATCTCTATTGTGTTGTTAATTGCCATGAAAATGATTACATAAGTAAGATTAGAATGGAGGGAACCTTACCAAAGTATAAAAATGTCTCTTATATTTCTACTAATAGAAAGGAGAGTTTCTCCCAAGTTTCCCCTATTGTTTCTAATGATAAACCAGGATATGTGGAGAAACTTCATCTACAACCACTCCCTCCTAAGGTGAAGAAGAAGAAAAATAAGAGGAGGAGGAAGAGGAGCAAGACGGAAGAAGAATGGGTATCGAGCATATTCCTCGCTTCAATTTTTATCCCAACGGACATAAATTTTTTGAGGATGGTGAGCTTGATTGCATTCATTATTATCCTGATGTTAAGTCTGTATGAACTATTGAAGATGATTTTGATTATGACATGCATTTTACTTTTTGTGATTGGGAAAATGATGATAATACTACTTATGATCTTGAAAATATTTTTGGTACAACCTCTGAGAGTGATGATATGGAAAGCTCTAATCTTGGGGATGATAGGATTGCAAGTCCTTTACCCATTAGTGATGTGGTAATTGATAATTCTTTTGCTAGGAAGAATAAAGACAACATGTTTACAAATATAGTTGCTAGCAATGATAATGCTCTTCTCTACTATGATGATGTTATAACTCCTATCCATAGTGATTGTAACGATACCTATGACATAAGGAGAAATTATCCTTATGAAACTTGTCATAATCATGGAGGGAATTACTCTCTTGCTAAAAACCATCTTCCTAATACACAATTAATCTATAGTGTTCAAGTTGTTTATGAAAGTCCTACTCCCACTATTACCAATGAGAAAGATTATGCTTATGTGGAGAGTAAGAGTACCTTTTTGCATGTGGATCATGGTAACAATTCTTTTTGTGATACTTATATTGTTGAGTTTATTCATGATCCCACTGAAAATTATTATGAGAAGGGGACATATGCTTATAGATATTTCAATAATATCATGTTCCCTCTCTTTATGTTGAAGGTTTTGAAGCTGCACTTGTTTTGCCTTCCTATGCTTATTGCTTTGTGCGTCAATGAATTATTCTATTGCAATATTACTATGCATAGGAAGCATGTTAGACTTAAATGTGTTTGTTATTTGCTTCTTGATGCTCTTTTTTGTTCTTCAAAACTTATTCATACGAGAACATCATTAAAATCTTAAGCCTATCTTTATGGCTATAAAGAAAGAGCTCTAGGGAGACAACCCTTGTTATATTTACTTTGAGTTTTTACTTTCAATTTTTAGTGGTCTTGATGATTGTTACTACTGTAGCAACATCATTGTATCTTTATTTTCAAGCTTTGTGCCAAGTTTAGCCTCCAATTGCAAGAAAGTTCAAAAGTTGTGACATGTTGTCCAGAAAACAGATTCTGTCCTTGGACGGAAAATTAGCCTAAAATCACAAGATCATCTTTTTGATCTGAACTATTTTGACAGCGTGATCCATACAATTGGCTTTCGAGCGTATGTTCTGAGTTTTTTTATTTGAGTTCCAGAAGTACCCCGAAAAAATTATATACTACCTGTTGGTCTGTTTTTCATAGATTCTGCCACGTTTTTTATATCCTCACTTTTGCAAGTCTTGCGCTAGCTTTTTCTTTGCAAAATCTTTTTGGCAATCTTGAGAAACAGTATCCCTTCGATAAAATCTTTATTTCCAGTATAGGAAAATTATTTTATTAAGGGTACTAACCTCTCTAATCAGCTTATGATGAGTTATGTATGAAGAGAGTTTTCAAGTGTGCGAGGGAAGATGATGAAAGAACATCTGGGAGTGTCAAACGCTCAAGATTGGGGATGCCCCCATGCATCCCCAATAAATATTCAAGGAGACTCAACTGTATAAGCTTTGGGATGCCCCCGTGCATCCCCTTCTCCATCAACAATCATCAGTTCGTCCTTCGTCTCACTATATTTTAATCACTTCATGCGTTACGTGCTATGCTAAGCGTCTCGCTCTTTAGTTTTATTAAGTTTTGTTTGTTGTTCATAATAAGTTGGAACTCAGCTTTCTTTGTGTGGGAGAGAAACACGCTCCACTTTAAACTAGAACACATCATAGGATTTTCATGCTTATCTTTCTTTGTTCTGTGTTCTTTGTCTTTTCTTATCTGCTGTCATGTTTAGCTCTTAGTTTTCATGCTTATCTTTTTCAAGAGTTTTAATTAGTTTGTTGCTGGAACTCTCTTTAGTTGTCATGTTTATCTTGTTAAGAGAGTTGGTTGTTGCACTGAGTTGTGTCTTGTCTTTAAGTAGGTAATTGAGGTTGCTATTTAATTGTAGTAGTAACTTGCAATAGTTTTGAGGTATTGTTGTGAGTAATGTTTGAACTTTTGGGGTCAAGAGCTCTAGCCTATTAGTGATAGGTGTCGTATTTTGGGAAATCCGTGTTTATTTTCAAAAACTACAAAAACTAGTTGAGAAATCTAGCTACTAGATGGATCACTAATCTTTGGAGGGATCGGATATTAGAGTACACTCACGTACCATGAGTCGAGGATGCGGAAGGATAACCAAACCCCATACACTTCTCCTCGGGCTACTTGTCTCTTTGTGAACCACCTTATTAGATTGAAAGTTACCAATAATAAGTGCATTAGTTCTTCGAACTAATGTAAGTATTCAAAGTTGACACTTCCACCTCCTCATATTTCCTATCCTCTTCGGTACCGCGCATTGCCCTCTTCTCACTCCAAGAGTTGGCGTCCACCTCGCTGGTGCATCCAAACCCTTGGCATGATACGCTCGGTCATCATAAACCTCCTTATATCTTTCCTCAAAACAGACACCATACCTACCTTTCAAGGCATTTCCATAGCCTTTCCGAGATATATTGCCATGCAACTTACACCTTCTCATGACTTGATCTTCATGTCATACATGTTCCCGCTACACTGTCAGAGGCATACATTTGCATACATCATGATAGCTTCTTCTTTATGCCGAGTATTTTTGTAAAGTGTGAAAGATCTTCTATACTCCTTGTAAAATAGAGTGTTGCCCCTAAAGTGAGGAAAATATCCCAAAGAGGACAAATTTAAATGATCTCAAAGAGTAAAAATGAGAGTTAAATAGAAAGAGCCATTGCGGCCACACAATAAAATAGAAAAATTAGAAATAGGAGAAATAGAAAATAAAAAGAGAGAAGGGGGCACACGACTATTCCTTTTGAGAGATCCACACTCGTACTCCCTCTTATGTCTTGTACTCCATAGATATGATCATACATGCATATATCTATGTGGGGACCCTTACCCTATAGAACTTGGCTTGTATATTCCAATAATGAGCCTACTCAAACGAGCTCTAGGTTTTCTTGAGCGAGCAAGTTGGATGCACCCCCACTAGTTCCATTGGAGAGCTTTTCTTAGCTCGTATGTGCGTCCGTTGCATGGAAATCCCTACTACTCACATCATATCTATCATTTGGCCTTCTCGCCTATGATTGTCCTCATTGATGTGAGTATTTCACATCCTTTTTGCCTTCCTCCACCACCATATTTCTCTCTTTGCCATCCTAAGTGTCAACTCTCGTGCTTACGCTCATCTATTGCATGAGTGCTCAAAATATCGAAAGGGAGTGGATCAAATTGACTTGTACTTGGCTACTGGTCACGAGTCAAGATAAGATTTCAAAGAAGACTAAGTGTGAAACTTTAGTAGATTGAGTTCTCAACAAATAAATATTTTTCTCTCTCGTATTCCCATCCACTCTTCTTGCATGCAAACACCATTTGGAGGCATTTGAGTCACGGATAGCGAGAGCTCTTGCACATTTATGTTCTTATGTTGCTTGTTTCAATGCTAATATAGACTCTTGTTTGTTATGACTTGAATTGAATTACATGCCTTGCTTGCCTTACTTAAAAGTTCTTATATGGTTGGTAGCATGTCACCACAGAAATTATGATTGTTATCATTTACCTACTCGAGGACGAGCAGGAATTAATCTTGGGGATATTGATACGTCCCAAACGTATCTATAATTTCTGTTTGCTCAATGCATGTTTTGTGTGATATTGCTATGCTTTTGATACACTTTCATATATTTTTATAACATATTTTGGAACTAACCTATTAATGGTTGCAAGAGTGCACAAGTTCTTGTATTTTTTACTTTATGTGTAAGAGTTACTTGGCTAAAGTAAAAAATCACAAAAAGGAGCCTTGTATGAGTTGGACTCTAACTCTCCCAAAATCTGTCTGCACCAGACATGTTTTAAAGATCGCCTCGGAAACGCTAGAAGACAGCCTCAAACGGAAAAAATTAAAAATGTAAAGTTGTAGAGAATTTGTTTCCGGTAGATCTAGACATACAATTTGGCCCAATCGGAGTTCGGATGCTCCATGGAGCCCCGAAATACGAAGATGTAATCTAGATGACGGAAATCTGAGAGTCTTTATAAAGAGAGGAAACGTAGGTCCAAGGCCACCATGAAATTTTCTCCCCATTGGCAGCCGTCTTGAGAGAGATCAAATCTCCACAGCAGCACCATCTCCAAGTAAAAAGAAGGGGGCCAAGGGCCGCTGCCCCAAGGATCGTGGCCACCGCCGTGGCCGCCGCCGCCACCGTCTCCTTCATCTCCTCCGGACTGCACCTCTCCATCAACAACTCTCTCTCTCTCTCTCTCTCACCATGTCCATGTGTGAGTAGTTCCCCCTCGGGGCTAAGACTTGTGTCTTGATCTATGTGGTTATCTCTCTCTCCCATGATGTGATCTTGATTTTGATCATAGGCTATGTTAATCTAGGGTGATCCCATGATGTTTCCCTTCTTCTATGTATTGGATTGATGTACTCAATTGATCTTATCTAGTATAATCCTCGAGATCATGGTGACAACGGTCTATTGGACATGGGTTAGAAGAATATTTTCATGAGTGATTTCCTCTTTTGTGTGTGGATTAAAGATTGAGAGTCTCTTGGTGCTTGTCTTTGACTATCCTTGAGATATGTTGTGGTGATTGTGGTACTCTCTTTGGATGACCGCGGTGGCATTGGGAAACCCATAGATGAGAAATACGAACTCTAAGGTGTGCTTTTGTAGCCCTACACAATTCTCGTCCTCTCTTGACCACAAAGGAATGACCTCTGAGTACGTCTCCATTCCATGTTTTATGGGAAATATCATGTAATTAGACTATGTTAATGTTGTTGGGAGTTGCCACTAGTGAAAGTATGAAGCCCAGGCCTTGTTTCCACCATTACAATACCGTTTGTGCTCACGTTTACCACTTGTTTTCTTGCTGCACTTTTTATTACATATTTATATTACTTTGTTTTGCCACACCTATCACCCATATTTTACCATCTCTTCGCCGAACTAGTGCACCTATACAACTCCTAGTTGTATTAGGTGTGTTGGGGACACAAGAGACTTCTTGTATCTTAATTGCAGGGTTGCTTGTGAGAGACCATCTTCAACATCTAGTTCCCTGAGTTCGATAAACCTTAGGTCATTGATGGTACGAGAGTTGACGAGTATAGTTTTCTTCCCCGGAAACAACGCGATAGCTTCTCGCCCCTCGTTGGTTACCCAAAATGGAAGGTTGAGATGTAGATAGCGGCAATTTCACTCGGTGAAGATACCAAGTTTGTCTCCAGCAGGACTCCAACAACGATAGGAAGGTGACAAGAGCGCCAGCAGTTAGGCGGTTGACGTGGACCTGCACACACAACAGATAAATTTTCTCCCAACGAGTTCAGAGAGGTTGTCAATCACTCCGGCCTTGTTGTTTACAAAGGATCAAACGCACGGGATAATAATGATAGCGATAGCAACGGAAAAGTAAATAGAGCAGAAAATAAATAGCGGGTGTAAACAGTATTGGAAATATGGACCGGGTTCCCATGATGTTCACTAGTGAAGTCTCTCTCCCAAAAGACGATAAAATATCCATGCGAGGTAAACAAATTACAGTTGGGAAATTGACAGGATTATGTGCGCAAACCAATGCTAACTATGCTATACAGAAAGGAAGAGGCTCAAAAGCATGGGCGGTACGCCAAGACAAGTAGACCGAAATCCATCTGCATCTACCTACTAATCATCCACCTTGAGATATCTATCCAGTACATCTCGCTGGTATTAAGTTGCGAATCCCACCCAAAGTGTAACAGCCCAGATTTCACAAAATTAAAAAAAATTGCCTTCGGTGTGAATTGTTTGATTGTCTGATTTGTTTGCGGTGTTTGCATCCCCGATTTATCGATCGGCGATTATTTTCCCTCTCTTATCACGTACCGGACGGAGACCGACCCTTGCCACCCTGACACTACACCTTTGCGACACCGGGTTTCACCCGATCACCGTCGCGAAAACCGCACGAGACCAGCCGCAGCCAACGGAACGAAACCCTGTTTAATAATTAAACGAGTTATTTCTATAGCGCGCCAGAAGTTGTTCTCTGAACGGTTCCAGCGCGAGGTGAACGCCGTCGGCTTGACGCGGTGATCGCGCAGTTCGAAGTTTTACCCGAATCGGGGGTACTGCGGACCCCCGGTGGTCAGAAACATAAACACCGCGCGCGAGAGAGAAAAACCAGGGATGTTTTTGCAAACTGCCAGCCACCTGGCTATATAAAGACCACCACTCTCCCACCCCCTTTCTAGGGTTTCCCCTAGCTAAAATTGCAGCCAACCCCCCCCCCCTCCACTTTGATCAAAATTTGACCCACAGCCCCAGATCTGCGAAACCCTAGCCTCTGGCCATCCAGAGCCGTCGGATCCGGAGATCAACGGCTCCGAAGGCCTTCACGTTGCCCAGCCAGACTCCCACCGGAACGGGCCCCGCAGGGCCCTGGAGCCGTGCCGCCAGGCCCGCCCAAGCCCATCCGGCCGAGCCACCCGAGCCGTCGCGCCGCCCTCGCCTCCGGCCGCCGACGAACAGCCGCGTCCTCCTCCCTGGTGAGCCGCCGTCATGCCTCCCTCTCTCCTCTCCTCGCCCTCACCCCTCCTCTCTTCCTCGTAGCTCCATGAGCCGTCGCCGCCATGGCCAAGCTCGGGGAGCTCGCCACGGCCGTCACCAACCCCGCCGGCATCGCACTACAGCCGGATCCGGTGGCCTCCGCACCACCACGAACGACGACGCGCCTGGATTCTCCGTCCCTCCAACCTCCTAGCGCCGCCTTGCGTCGCCCTTGCCCGCCGGTGCGATGGCCGCCGCCAGCTCGTGCCGGAGTCGGGAGCACGGCCCCAACCGCCCGTTGACCGCTGCTGTGGGTCGGCCTGCGATGCAGTAACCAGCGCGGCCCAACTCCAACCGGCCCAGCCCGCGCGCCTCAGCCGTATGCTTCCTCTCGCCCCAAGCGACGAGAGGCTATTCATCGCCCACCCCTGCATGGGCCAGGCCCGCGAGGTGAGCTGCCCCTTTTTTGTAGTTGGGCCAGCCCAGTAGTTATATAGCGCATGTGGGCGACAGTTAGTTAAGCAGCTCCCCCCTATTTAGGCCCAGTAGCTTCAGATTCGGCCCAGGAGCACTAGTGGCTCTTTTCTTTTAATAAAAATGGCAGATTTTATAGTTTTTTTGCGATGCGAATATCTTTTTAACGGTAGCTCGGATCGCGACGTGTTCTACATGTAAATTGCTTAGAATTTCGTGTAGATTCTTAAAATGTGCTTATTTGTTATGTTTGACTTTGTTTACATGTTGTTTACTTGCTAATTACAAACTTGCCACTGTAAATTGTTTATTTAATAACTTTTTGACCGTTGCTCCGATTAAAATGTTCTTTATATGAAACTTGACTAGAATTGCATATAGATTGTGTTTATGCTGCTCTTGCTTGCTAATAAAAATAATAAAATTGTGTTTAGGGAAGAACAGTATCAAATTCCATTTTTATCGTGGGGTCCGCAATAGTTTGCCATGTCTAGGATTTCACCCCACTTAAATTGACTAGCTTAGGTAGTTTATTTATGATTCACCTCTAGCCATGTTTGTGTGCTATGCCATGCTTGAGTGATATGCCATGTTAATAATCTTTGCTCACCATGTGTAGCTAAACAACTTGAACCTTTCTAAATGTGCGGTATCGTCATGTGTGACGAGTACTCCACTTAACCTGTTAGTCACCGCTCTCGACGGTAGGTGCGATGTCTCGTGTTGCCTTCTTGTTGATGCTTGCTCCTGTTTGCCTCGTAGTAATAGATGCTTCCTCGTTGATTGCTTTCCAGTGTTTACCCTCTTGTGTGCTCCTGCGGGTACCTTCGGAGAAGATGCGAGCTTGCGATCAACTACACCTTCGGAACCCGACTTATCAACAGGCAAGGACTATACATTACTTATGATCCATTCTATTTCAACCAGCGGTTTGCATGCTAGTCTAGGTTAGGTTCGATGTTTGATCCTACCACATGTTTACAGCCTCTTTCAAACCGATACAGCCATGTCCCCTCCTAGCAAACCATGTACGGCTATGTTACTATTGCTCGTTGCTCAGACCCTGCTTAGTATGCATGCTTAGGATGCTACGATGTTACCCTGTTACTCCTTGGTTTGGGCTATCACATTATTATATTGTTGTTGATGATATGATTATTATAATGTTGACTATATTCGACGAAGGATGGAAGGTCTAGGCTATCCCGCCCCAACGCTTTGTTCCATTTGAGTCACCTAGGACCCGAGTTCCGGGTATTGGCTTTAAGACTGAGTGTGCCTAACCGTGTGTGGGATACTATGGGGTCCCCTCTTCTTACCTACCTAGCTTGAAACATTTCTAGTGGTGGCCTAAGCTGATTTACCATTTGAAACCCGCATGCATAACTGGTCTGCAGCCAGTGGATTTAAAACAACTCGGGCCATCAGAGACAGAGTTCCTTTGTCGGTCCACACTAGTGAGCTAGGGAAGTCCCCTGTTATACAGGTGAGGCTAACCCCGACCTTAGCCATACGGAAGAGTCCGATCCAAGAGCGTGGCCGGCTTTTGGATTGGGTGTCGACTCCCCGGGGGCCACCAGGATTTGTTCGTTGTTAGTTAGAGGGACCTGTCGTTTCGGATCTCTCGGAACTAAATCATAAAATGGTTGCCTGTGATGGGTAGAAACTGAGAGAGATGGGCGTGCGTTTGGAGCCTTGTAATGGGCAGTTGGTACACCCCTGCAGGGTTAAATCTTTTCGAGAAGCCGTGTCCTCGGTAATGGATGACTTCAGACCTACTCCTTTTTCATAGACAACAACAACTGAGATAATCTTAATATAACTTGATCAATGTGTGTGTGCCTTGACTGCTTCTTCTTTGTCGGGATGCGAAGAGGAGGACAAGGATAGGATAGGTGTTATGTTTGCGTAGTAGTTGATAGCAAGACTTGTTGGAGGCGATTCCTCATCGAATGCTTGGCTTCTTATCTTACTCTCTAGATCGTTAGCCACTTCATAAATTCTAGTGCGGAAGCAACCTCACCACTTACCCCATCCTTACCGTAAACTACTAGTTGTCCTAGAATGACGAGTGATGAAGTCCTTGCTGGGTCAGATGACCACTACAGTTGGATGCTGAGTACTTATGTACTCATGATACTACCCCCAAACTCTTTTCAGGGTTCTTGATCGACAACAGTTACGGTGATCGACGTTTCACGTGGAGACTCGACGACGACTAGTTAGGAGCATCCCGGCGGAAGGCCTAGACCCATGTGGTTATGGGGATTAATGATTTTTTCTCTCTTTGCCACTAGGCATTTGAATGTAGTCTATACTCAGACATGTATCTTCCGCTGTTGTAATGTATCTAATGCAGTTGTATGCCGATTGTATGAGATGTTGTATCCTTGTATCTGTAATGTTGTGATATCATGTTGGAAATCCGGGGCATATGACTTCGTCATATATCGCGGTGGGACCGATATGTGCTTCGTCCCCGGATCTAGATGTAAACATCTAGATCTAGAACAGTACCGCATATCGGGCCTTACAACTTGGTATCAGAGCCTTACCGACCGTAGGATCCCTTCTCTGGCCGAGGTCGAGTCTAGACAAAACTATTTTGTAGTTACTAAGTTAGCTATCGAAGAGTAGGATTCTTTTTACTCCTTACCCTTGCTCTGGTCAGGACAATTGTCGTAAGTGTTTTGTTCTCGTCTTATCCCCTTCAAAACATTAGGATCTCGAGAGTGTGCAGTATCGAAATCGTTACAATGCCTTGCTTACAGCGTATTGTCTCGATTCCGATCTCAGGTGGGAATTCCTATAGTACCTTTAGCTTCTCCGACTTCGGGAATCATCTAGGTCATCCATTTCCATCCATCCTTTTGCCGGTGTTTTCACGAATTGCGTCGAAAACAATATCCTTTGATCCGGTCATCGTTGTCGTTCCTCCTCTCGACACCGACGGTTTCGTATTCTCGACGATGTCGTCTCTCTGCGAAAAGTTTTCTCGACGGAAGTCCGACGTCGACATGGGGCAGAGTCCCTTGTTGGTGGTGTTGAAGATCATCGACTCTCTTTTCTCTCCCCCCTCTCCCACGGATCGTCCTGGATCTCGGGACGAGATCCATTGTTGGTGGTGTGGTATTGTAACTGCCCAGATTTCACAAAAATTAAAAACTTTTGTTTTCGGTGTGAATTGTTTGATTGTCAGATTTGTTTGCGGTGTTTGCATCCCCGATTTATCGATCAGCGATTATTTTCCCTCTCTTATCTAGTACCGGACGGAGACCGACCCTTGCCACCCTCACACTCGACCTTTGCAACACCGGGTTTCACCCGATCACCGTCGCGAAAACCGCACGAGACTAGCCGCAGCCAACGGAACGAAAACCCCGTTTAATAATTAAACGAGTTATTTTTATAGCGCGCCAGAAATTGTTCTTAGAACGGTTCCAGCGCGAGGTGAACGCCTCCGGCTTGACGCGCTGATCGCGCAGTTCGAAGTTTTACCCGAATCGGAGGTACTGCGGACCCCCGGCGGTCAGAAACGTAGACACCGCGCGCGAGAGAGAAAAACCGGGGATGTTTTTGCAAACTGCCAGCCACCTGGGCTATATAAAGACCACCACTCTCCCACCCCCTTTCTAGGGTTTCCCCTAGCTAAAGTTGCAGCCACCCCCCTCCACTTTGCTCAAAATTTGACCCACAGCCCCAGATATGCGAAACCCTAGCCTCTGGCCATCCAGAGCGGTCGGATCCGGAGATCAACGATTCCGGAGGCCTCCACGTCACCCAGCCAGACTCCCACCGGAACGGGCCCCGCAGGGCCCTGGATCCGCGCCGCCAGGCCCGCCCAAGCCCATCCGGCAGAGCTGAAAGTGCAATCTTGCCCTTAATCATATTTTGATGTTGATGACAATGTACATATAGGGGACTAATAATATTTGTCAAGTATATCTCAGGTATTAGCCCTCGGATCATTGTTGCGGTGGATCATGGACCATTGATATTATCAATATCTCGGGATATAGAACCAACGAAGTTGAAGCGTAAGCGTTTCCGGTTTATCTTGAGTATAGGGATCCCCGCACTATTAAGAGGGGATCAGTGGGGCTGTGGTTAAGATTTGCTCAAATCACTTTAAAACATCACACCACATACTAAATCTAAAAGTTAAATGTGTCCTAACTTTCGGACGTCTGACGGATTTCGGACGTCCGACATTTCACGATTTCGGACGTCCGTCTTGTTTCGGACGTCCGACATCCCACTCGCGAGAACTTGTGCCGAGGTCAGTAGACCTGCAAAAACATGCCCGGACTTCCGACGTGATTCGGACGTCCGACATATCGGACGTCCGAAACTTCGCATTACACACTATGCCCCACATGGTCAGTAGGCCTCCCAAAGTTGGACGGATTTCCGACGGCCTTCGAACGTCCGACATGTCGGACGTCCGAACCCCGCCGGACGTCCGGTACCTGTGTCACTGGCTACTACCTAGAATTCATCAAGAACATTTCGGACGTCCGATATATTTCGGACGTCCGACATTTGAATTTTCAGACGTCCGAAGTCTAACGGACGTCCGACATTTTCACTGCCAAATGCTCCACGGCCATTTCGGCCTTTGGACTATAAGTACTCCCTCTCCCCCTCTAGAGAGGGTTGACCACTTCACTTTACACTCACCCAAGAACACAAGTGCTCCCTCTCACTCTCTCCTCCACCAAATCTCAGATCCCGGAGAGATTCTTGAGAGTTCTTTTCGGATCTTCCAACCCGTGATAGATCCGGCCCTTCCCCATCTTTCAACCAAAGCAAATCGCGTTTTGAGCAAGTCTTGATCTTTCCCCATTTATCTTGTTACTCTTGGAGGTTGGAGACTCCTAGGCGGGTAGGAGTTCTTCGGAGAGGAATCGACCATTGTGATTACCCCCGTTGAATTTGTGAGGGTTTGGTGACCACCTTTAAGGTCAACCGGTAGTGGTTGGGAATCACCTTCGTGGTGATATCTCAAAGGGAATAGAGTGAGCCTTCGTGGCGTTGGTGTGCCTTCGTGGTTTCACCCACTCTCTCCAAACGGTGAGTAGCTTCCCTCCAAGGAAGTGAACATCGGGATACATCGTTGTCTTCGCGTCATTCGGTTATCCCAACTATTTTCCCTTTTTACTTGCACTACCTTGTTGGTACCTTGTAGTTTATCCCTCACTTGCTTTATTATATTGTGCTTGTTGTTTACCTTATCTTATATAGGTCACCCTTGCAATTGTTAGGCACATCTTTATCTTCCGCATTATTGCCTAAAATTGATAAGTAGTGTGAAAATTTATAATATA
Organism: Bromus sterilis; assembly: GCA_950022295.1. NCBI lineage: Eukaryota > Viridiplantae > Streptophyta > Magnoliopsida > Poales > Poaceae > Bromus > Bromus sterilis. The sequence goes on along the minus strand of OX465596.1, from coordinate 145,750,415 downwards.
ACCTATTCACCCCCCCCCCCTCTAGGTCTATCTCGATCCTTTCAATTGGTATCAGAGCCTCGTTCTCTAATCTTGTGGCTTAATCGCCCTAGAGCGAGATGACCAAGGACGGCAACCCCGAAGGTTCGGGTGCCGACGCGGTGGAGGTAATCGCAGTTGCTGCGGATGCCGCTCGTTTGGAAGCCGAGAGATTGACTGCCGAACGAATAGCATCCGCAACACTTACGATTCCCCCCTCCACGGGGAATGTTTCCGTTGACCTTGAGGATCCTAAGTTGTTCACTTCAAGTGATCTAGTACAAGCTCTAGAAAAACAAAAACGGGATATGGAAGCCGAATTTGCAAAGATGAAGGCTTCGGCATCGGAGACACAAACTTCAAGTGGTGCGGCTCCAAGGCCCCCACAAGCGGCCTTTGTGTACCCCGGTTCCGAACTTCCTTTGCAAAGAGGTGGTCCCTACCAATGGGACTATCCTACCCCCAAGCTTGTGGAACCTAAGTATAATTTCAATGGCAATCCGCCGGTACTAACCGAGACTACTAACTTTTTGGATTGGAAAAGTCTTATGGCAGATTATCTTAGGTTCGTGTGTGAACCAATGTGGAACCTCATCGACTCCGGGAAAGGTTACTATCATGTTGATCCAAACAACCTTACACCCAGTGAAGTGTTTGACCGACACCTCAACCTTGCGGCCATTGGGTTCTTGAAAAGAGGAATGGATGAGTTGACTCGAGCACCATTTCTTCATATCACCAATGCCAAGGAACTTTGGGATACTCTTCTCATCGCCAAGTCCGGCACCGGATCTCTTCAAATGACAAGATATGAGACCGCCAAGAATGCATTGCACAACCTTCACATGAAGAAAGATGAGACGCCCCAACAACTCCATATGCGTCTCAAGGTTCTTGCCGCTCATGTCCATTCCTTCACTTGTGAGAAGTCCAAGGATGGATATCAAATCACCAACCACTACCTTGTGGACAAGATGTTGAATGCTCTCATGGTATACTCACATCAAATGGTGTGGGAATTCAGGCGTATGCCCGACTTCTTCACAATGACGCCGGATGATGTGATTGCCACTTTCTTGCAATATGAAGAACACCTGAAGGAGTCCAAGAGACTACTTGCCACATATGGTGGTCCATCCTCAAACCTTGCTCTCAAGGCCAAGCTTACCCAAGAAGATGTTGATGATGAAGAAGATGAGTATGTGTATGAAGATGATGAGGACTCCGATGGATGCCCCTCATATGATGATATGGCTCTCTTTGTTAAGAGATTCACTAAAGGGGAGTTCAAAGGAAGGTTTCAAAAGAAGAAGATAAGGCCATGCTATAACTGTGATGAGGTGGGACACTTTGCGGAGGCTTGCCCCTATGAGAAGAGAGAAGACAAGCCTCGTTTCCCTAGGAAGGAAGTTGCCAAGAAGCTACCTAACCCCGTCAACAACAAGTTCAAGAAGAAGTTGGGGCGAGCTATGGTGGCTCAAGAGGAGTCCGACCCCGATGATGTCGGTGGTGTTGCCGGAGTTGCTCAAGATACTCAAAAAACATTGAAGGTCCTCAACAAGGATGGTGATGTTGTTCACTACAACTATATGAGCGACTACACCGGCAATGCCCACAAGTGCCTCATGGCCAAGTTGGTTGATGATGCTCCCTCCTCTTCGGGAAAGATCAAGGTAACGCCTTATGATGAGTCTTTCATGCTCTCTTCCGAAACACCCAATGATGAATTTCATGATGCGGAAGGAGATGATGCAAATAATGCATGTAATGATGTGTTGTTTGATAAAGTGAACAAAATGATGGGCACCCTCAATGGCAAGAAGCTCATGATGTTTCAATTGCTTATGGATGTGGTGGGTAAGCACACCACAACCATCGATGAGCTTGAAACCCTCCTTACCGAGGAAAGCGAGAACTATACTCTCCTTGAGCGGAAGATTGACGTTGAGGAGGCTCGTAATGATAACTTGTGCAAAGTTGTTCAAACATCAAATGACTTAAATGACAAACATGTTGCCTCCTTGAAAAAGGCTAATGAAATTTGTAAGGAACTTGCTAATGATATGAGCAAGCTTGTCGAGCTAAACACATCTCTTTCTAAGGATGTTGAGGTACTCACCTTGTCTCTCAAGACCAAAGATGATGAACTCACCACCCTTAAGAAGAATCTTGAGTCTCACAAACTTGCTCACATAAAAACACTTACTAAGATGTCTCCTCCTACCATTGTACATGTTGATGCTTGTGCTACTAACTCTACTCTTGATCAAGCATCTCTCATTGAGGAGAACTTAGCTCTTCATGCTCAACTAAAGAAGGGTCTCTTGACTTGTGCCCAAGGTGAGAAAAACCTAAATTATGTACTAAGTCATCACAAGGAATCCTTTGCTAAGGAAGGACTTGGCTTTGATCCAAGTACTAGTGTGACAAAGGATGTCACCCTTAGCAAGGGAACAACTCCTCAAAAGGTGATCTTTATTCGTGAAGGGCACAAGGACAAGGGAAAGAAGAAGGTTGATGAGGTTGGTGTTGTGAGTGGGAAGGCCACTAGGGGCAAGCCCACTCCCAACAAGAAAAAGGAGAAGATGCCTCCATCCTATGTGCTCCGTAAGGCAAAGGATGGAGATGTGTATGCCAAATTTATTGGACCCCGTAATGCTTTTCGTTTCTATGCTATTTGGGTTCCAAAGACCCTTGTTACTAACCTTAGAGGTCCCATTGCGAAATGGGCACCTCTAACCAAAGCCTAAACATGTGTGTAGGGTGCTTTCTCCGGTGGAGTCAAATGGGTGATGGATAGTGGATGTACAAATCATATGACCGGAGAAAGTCGTTTGCTCAAGGATTTCATGGATGCAATACAACCTTATATGAGCATTGTCTTTGGTGGTGGTTCCAAGGGAAAGGTACTTGGGTTGGGCAAGGTGGCTATCACTAATGACATGTCACTTGCCAATGTCATGCTTGTCCAATCCCTTCAATATAATTTGCTTTCCGTTCGTCAATTAGCTTCCGTTGGTTATGATACACTATTTGGTCTAACAAGTGTGAAAGTCTTTAGGAGAGATACTCTCGAAGTGGACTTTGTTGGAGAGTTGGATGGCAACCTTTATACGGTTGATTTCTCGAAAAAGAGCACTTACCATGCAACTTGTCTAATGGCCAAGGCCGACAAGGGGTGGCTATGGCATCGCCGGCTAGCCCATGTCGGCATGAGAAACTTAAAAGATCTCCTAAAGGGTGAACACGTCCTCGGACTAACGAACGTATCTTTTGAGAAAGATCGTGTGTGTAGTGCATGCATAGCCGGGAAGCAACATCAAGCAAAGCACACCCCCAAGAATGTTGTGTCAACTTCAAGGCCCTTGGAGCTCCTTCATGTGGATCTCTTCGGGCCTCCATCATGGGATAGTCTTGGTGGAAAGAAATATGGTCTTGTCATTGTCGACGATTACTCAAGATACACGTGGGTGTTCTTCCTCAAGTCCAAGGACGAGACGAAGGCCACCTTCATCGACTTTGCCAAGCAAGCCCAAAGAAAATACAAAATGGCTATCTTGGCAATAAGAAGTGACAATGGCTCCGAGTTCAAGAACTACACCTTGGAAGAATTCTTGAGTGATGAGGGGATTGAGCACCAATATTCCGCACCATATACCCCTCAACAAAATGGTGTAGCCGAGAGGAAGAACCGCACTCTTGTGGAGATGGCCCGGTCCATGTTGGATGAGTACAAGTCTCCTTATAGCTTTTGGGCCGAAGCCATCAACACCGCATGTCATGCATCAAACCGGCTCGTCCTTCGCAAGATATTGATGAAGACTCCATATGAACTTCTAACCGGACACAAGCCAAACGTCAAATACTTCCGTGTATTCGGTTGTAAGTGTTTCTTTCTCAATAAGAAAGATCGGTTAGCTAAGTTTCAATCCAAAACAATTGAGGGTATATTTGTTGGGTATGCTTCAAACTCTCACGCCTATAGAGTCTACAACAAATCCACCGGGTGTGTTGTGGAAACTTGTGACGTGGAGTTTGATGAATTTAATGGCTCCCATGGGGAGCAAGTTGATATAAGTGATGTAGGTAATAATGAAGATTCCTCTCAAGATATTTTGGCTATGGGCATTGGAGATCTTGTGCCCATTGCTCAAGTGCCTAGAGATGATGAGGTTGGTGATGGGCCAAGTGTTCCCCCAACACAAGCACCTCCTCCTACCACTCAAGATTCAATTGCTCATGATGAGCCCATTATCCAAGAACAAGAACAAGACCCTCCACAACCCGATGTGGCCACACAACCACATGTTGATGATGCGGTTGAACCACAAGACGATCATCGTGACCGCATTCACTTTGGAGAAAATGATGATAGTGATGATGAACCTAATGTATATCATGAACCGGAATGGGTGGAACCTCTTGAAACTCCAACATCCATCATGCCCGTGGTGGCAAGACGTGTTGAAGTGGACAAGATTCTCACGGGTTTGGGGCAAGGTATAGTTACTCGTAGTCAATTAATGAACTTTTGCGCTCACTTCTCGTTTGTGTCTAGCATTGAACCACTTAGGGTTGAACATGCCCTTGCGGATGCGGATTGGCTCATTGCAATGCAAGATGAGCTCACTAGTTTCACCCGTAATGAAGTGTGGTCTCTCGTGGAGAGGCCCTCCGGTCAAGATCATAACATCATTGGAACTAAGTGGATCTTCAAGAACAAACAAGATGAACATGGTACTATCATCCGCAACAACGCAAGGTTAGTGGCTCAAGGGTACTCCCAAGTTGAAGGCTTGGATTTTGATGAGACCTTTGCACCCGTTGCCCGTCTTGAATCTATACGCATGTTTCTTGCTTATGCCGCATTCAATGGATTTCCATTATTTCAAATGGATGTGAAGAGTGCTTTTCTTAACGGTCCGCTACAAGAGGATGTATATGTAGCACAACCACCCGGATTTCTTGATCCTCATCACAAGGACCACGTGTATAAACTTCATAAGGCATTATATGGTCTTAAGCAAGCCCCTCGGGCTTGGTATGACCATCTTAGGAAGTTTCTACTCGAGGAAGGATTTGTGAGGGGGATCATTGATGCCACTCTTTTTACCAAGAGAACAAATGGTGAGTTGCTCATATGCCAAATCTATGTAGATGACATAATATTTGGTTCTCCTAATCCATCTTTGTGCAAGTGGTTCTCGGAAACTATGACCAAGAATTTTGAGATGTCAATGATGGGGAGCTTGAAGTATTTCCTTGGCTTTCAAATCGAACAATTTGCCGAAGGAACCTTCATCTCCCAAACAAAGTACATTGAAGACATGCTTGTGAAGTTCGGTATGAAAGATGCCAAGCCATGCAAGACACTCATGCCAACCAAGGGTTATCTAGATCAAGACCTTTCCGGTATTCCATTTGATGCTACTCTTTACCGTTCTATGATAGGGTCGTTGCTTTACCTTTGTGCATCTAGACCGGATATTATGCTTAGCGTAGGAATGTGTGCAAGATATCAAGCCTCTCCTATGGAGAGTCATCATTTGGCGGTTAAGCGCATTCTTAGATACCTTGTTCATACTCCGTTGTTGGGCCTTCGGTACCCCAAGGAAGCTAAGTTTGATCTCTTGGGGTACACGGATGCGGATTGGGCCGGAGACAAAGTGGATCGGAAGTCAACCTCCGGTTCATGCCAATTTCTTGGGCGCTCATTGGTAAGTTGGCACTCGAAGAAGCAAAATTGCGTCTCCCTCTCCACCGCCGAAGCCGAGTATGTTGCCGCCGCAAGTTGTGCCACTCAAATCCTATGGATGAGGCAAACTTTGAAGGATTATGGACTCATCTATAAGAAGGTACCCATCTTATGTGACAATGAAAGTGCTATCAAGATTGCCAACAACCCTTGTCAACATCCTCGCACCAAGCATATTGACATTCGTCATCACTTCATACGGGATCATATTCAAAAGGGTGATATTGTTCTTGCACATGTGGGCACCGACAAGCAACTTGCCGATATCTTCACCAAGCCATTGGATGAAGCAAGGTTTTGCCAACTAAGAGGTGAACTTGGTATCTTGGAACGTTATAGCTTTACGGCTTAGGGGTATCTTGCTCTCATTCATACACATAGCTAGTAACTTGTCTAGATGTAGGCATGTATGTAGGGGGAGAAACTCAATCAATGTGTTCTCAACTCTCTACGTGATGCATAAATGAATTCACACATCAACAATCCGCATGCTCACTACAGTGAGACCATGTGTAGCGGTTAACGATGGAGTAGTGTCTTTGGACCCAAGGTACATCTTCGCGGTGTCAAAGCACAATATACTCAAACATGGTGACTTCGGTCACCGCCCTTCTCATGGAAGGCTTGCTTGATCATCGCTGTGTGTCTATGCCTTTATTGGATCTATATTTATGCATATGTGATATACACTATTGCAGTCCCTATCATAGTCATATCTTGCCAAAATAAAAATTTATTTCAAACTTCGGACGTCCGAATTTTTTTCGGACTTCCGAATCTCCTCTGGTATCCTAGTCAGTGGACCTCACTTCCGATGTCGGACTTCCGTCCGCTTTCGGACGTCCGACACGTCGGGCTTCCGAAGTACGTCGGATTTCCGACCATTCCTGTAGGTCTGCCCGCTCCCAGTCACAGCCCACCTGGTCACAGCCAACATCGGACATCCGACGCTTTTCGGACGTCCGCCACAACGGACGTCCGAAATTCCCAATCCTATATAACCTGGCCGTCAGGCCGAGGGGGGCAGTTATCTCCCACTTGGCCACCCTCGTACCAGCCCTGTCCGCCGCCTCCTTCACTCCGCGTCGCCGCCGGCCGCCCCGGCCTTCTCTGGCCTTCTTTCCTCCGGATCCGCGCATCCCGGGTACTTCTCCGCCTGATCTATCTTTCTGTCCAATTCGTTTTGCGGTTGGTGCCCGGATTTGTGCCTCATTTTGCATCTCACCATCTAGGGTTTCGTGATGGTGCGGATGAAACGGACCGCTCACAAGGATGACGGTGCCTCTTTCTCTCGTGGTGGATCCGATGACTCCGATGAGCGTGCCCGCCCTCGTCGCCAGGCTCGTCATGGGAAGCAGCCCCAATATGACGAGCCTTCGTCTGAGGGTGACCACACCCCAAGTGAGGATGCCCTCAACTTTGAGGATGAAGTTGCTGCTAATAGTGATGAAGAGATTGATGAGGAGTTTGAAGAAGAGTTTGTTGCCGATGATCCTCCTGCGGTTGTGGTTCGCCGGGCTGCTCCCTCCTCCAAGGTCAAGCTTGGTGTTCGTCGCAAGCCTAGGGGCTCCTCCTCGGCATCTAGGGCTCATGATGATGCGGCCCCAGATGTTGCCCCTCCTGAGGCCCGGGTTCACATCTCTTGTGACCCTGTCGTCTCATTTGGTCGCGTCATGATTGACTACTCCAAGATGCCGCTTGAGGACTACCGGAGGCTTCGGCGTGTGAGTCAGTTTGCTGCTCTTCCAGACTGTGAGGACAACCGGTTTCAGACCAATGTTCAGGCCGACATTTTCACATCAGTTGCTCTCAAACAAGGTCTGGCCAACTCCCATGCGTGCATTCCGCTCGCCTTCATCCGGAATCACTCGTCCCGCTTTCCGGGTGTTGTGGACATTATTGATTCCATGGGTCTCACACATATATTTGGCCTTAGACGTAATTGGAACCAGACTGCTATCCTTCAGTTTTATGCCACGTGCCTCTTTCAGAACCAGGAGGTCACCTGGATGACGGGTGAGCATCGATACACTGCCTCATTCACTCAGTTCGCAAAGGCTCTTGGTCTTCGCTCCTCTGGCCACCGCATTCATGTTGACAAGGAGAAGCCGAAGGGGATCGATGACTGCCTCTGTTTTGTCAAGTCTGGTCTCAAGGGTGATGACTGCAAGAGGAAGCCGAATGATGTCTCCATTTGGCGGCCGCCCTATCACTTTCTGTATCAGTGTGTGCTCCGGACCTTGTATCCCAAGTCTGGAGACAAGACTCACTGCAGCAGCACTGCCATCTCCCTGATGTGTCTCATGGCGGCGTCTCCTCGCCCGTGTCTGGATGTTCCACACTACCTCTGGCACGAGATTCGCTTGGCCAGTTTGCAGGTTCGCCGTCACTTCCCACATGCTCCTTTCATCATGGCATTCATTGAGTCTGTTGTGCCATCCCGCCTGGAGATCACTCACGAGCACACCATGTGGACCATTCCGGAGCATATGTACTTCACCGCACCGGATGTTCAGATGTCTCGACCTATCCCGGTCCACTCCACTGTTGGTGGTGCTATGCGCCGTCAGTCGTCCGAGCAGGCTCCTATGCGCCGCATTTCACAGTTTTTGGGCAAGGCCCAAGCTGCTATGATGAGGGCCATCTCGTTCAACTGCAAGTCCAACCACACCGTGGTCACTCGCCTTGTCCAGTCCAAGAACTCCCTGAAGGCCCGTCTGCGCGCCACTGGTGAGGCCAATGTCAGTGATGATGAGCCTCTTCCCGATGCTCCTCCGGCTGATCTTGGCTTCGACTTCCCCGCGGGCCCGGAGTGGGCTGACTTCTTCCCTGATGCTCCCGGGGCTAGCGGCAGTGGGACTCACTAGTCGGTCTTCGCTCGTCTTGCCCCTTTTGTGGTACTTGTTGCCAAAGGGGGAGAGACATATGCTACTCAGTTTTATTTATGATGTTTAGGCGTTGATTATGAGTCGAGTCCGAGAGATTGTTTGGTGTGTTAAAACTTTATGGATTCTATGTCTGTTGATCATTCTACCATGTTATGTCGTTTATGTGAACCTTGTGTTTGGTGTTATGCATGATATCGTCTTATGTGTCTTGGCATAAATCTTATTGGCTTATGATGTTGTGGTCATATATGGGTTATCTTGTGCTTGCAATTCACATTTTCATCTTCATATATTGCGAGCGTCAAATGATATGATTTATGGTTGTAATCTTGCCACATAATCATGGTGATTGGACTTCTCTCAATTTGTGCATCTTGCTTAAAGACAAGAATCCTTTATGCACACATTGAGGGGGAGTTCGTAATAAAACTTGCTCCCACTAAAGCTAAAAGTGTATATCTTTGGGAGCTATATGTATGTTGTCATCAACTACCAAAAAGGGGGAGATTGAAAGTGCAATCTTGCCCTTAATCATATTTTGATGTTGATGACAATGTACATATAGGGGACTAATAATATTTTTCAAGTATATCTCAGGTATTAGCCCTCGGATCATTGTTGCGGTGGATCATGGACCATTGATATTATCAATATCTCGGGATATAGAACCAACGAAGTTGAAGCGTAAGCGTTTCCGGTTTATCTTGAGTATAGGGATCCCCGCACTATTAAGAGGGGATCAATGGGGCTGTGGTTAAGATTTGCTCAAATCACTTTAAATCATCACACCACATACTAAATCTGAAAGTTAACTGTGTCCTAACTTTCGGACGTCTGACGGATTTCGGACGTCCGACATTTCACGATTTCGGACGTCCGTCTTGTTTCGGACGTCCGACATCCCACTCGCGAGTGCTTGTGCCGAGGTCAGTAGACCTGAAAAAACATGCCCGGACTTCCGACGTGATTCGGACGTCCGATATGTCGGACGTCCGAAACTTCGCATTACACACTATGCCCCACATGGTCAGTAGGCCTCCCAAAGTTGGACGGATTTCCGACGGCCTTCGGACGTCCGACATGTCGGACGTCCGAACCCCGCCGGACGTCCGGTACCTGTGTCACTGGCTACTACCTGGCATTCATCAAGACCATTTCGGACGTCCGATATATTTCGGACGTCCGACATTTGAATTTTCAGACGTCCGAAGTCTAACGGACGTCCGACATTTTCACTGCCAAATGCTCCACGGCCATTTCGGCCTTTGGACTATAAGTACTCCCTCTCCCCCTCTAGAGAGGGTTGACCACTTCACTTTACACTCACCCAAGAACACAAGTGCTCCCTCTCACTCTCTCCTCCACCAAATCTCAGATCCCGGAGAGATTCTTGAGAGTTCTTGTCGGATCTTCCAACCCGTGATAGATCCGGCCCTTCCCCATCTTTCAACCAAAGAAAATCGCGTTTTGAGCAAGTCTTGAGCTTTCCCCATTGATCTTGTTACTCTTGGAGGTTGGAGACTCCTAGGCGGGTAGGAGTTCTTCGGAGAGGAATCGACCATTGTGATTACCCCCGTTGAATTTGTGAGGGTTTGGTGACCACCTTTAAGGTCAACCGGTAGTGGTTGGGTATCACCTTCGTGGTGATATCTCAAAGGGAATAGAGTGAGCCTTCGTGGCGTTGGTGTGCCTTCGTGGTTTCACCCACTCTCTCCAAACGGTGAGTAGCTTCCCTCCAAGGAAGTGAACATCGGGATACATCGTTGTCTTCGCGTCATTCGGCTATCCCAACTCTTTTCCCTTTTTACTTGCACTACCTTGTTGGTACCTTGTAGTTTATCCCTCACTTGCTTTATTATATTGTGCTTGTTGTTTACCTTATCTTATATAGGTCACCCTTGCAATTGTTAGGCACATCTTTATCTTCCGCATTATTGCCTAAAATTGATAAGTAGTGTGAAAATTTATAATATAACCTATTCACCCCCCCCCCTCTAGGTCTATCTCGATCCTTTCAAGAGCCACCCGAGCCATCGCGCCGCCCGCGCCTCCGGCCGCCGAAGAACAGCCGCGCCACCGCACCCTCCTCCCTGGTGAGCCATCGTCGCGCCTCCCTCTCTCCTCTCCTCGCCCTCACCCCTCCTCTCTTCCTCGCAGCTCCAGGAGCCGCCGCCGCCATGGCCAAGCTAGGCAAGCTCGCCACGGCCGTCACCAACCCTTCCGGCGCCGCACAACGGCCGGATCCTGTGGCCTCCGCGCCACCACGCACGACGACGCGCCTCGATTCGCCGTCCCTCCAACCTCCTAGCGCCGCCTTGCGCCGCCCCTGTCCGCCGGTGCGACGGCCGCCGCTAGCCCGTGCCGGAGTATGGAGCACGGCCCCGACCGCCCGTTGACCGCTGCTGTGGGCCGGCCTGCGACGCAGTAACCAGCGTGGCCCAACTCCAACACCTCCAACCGGCCCATCCCGCGCGCCTCAGCCATCTGCTTCCTCTCACCCCGAGCGACGAGAGGCTATTCGTCGTCCACCCCTGCATGGGCCAGGCCCGCGAGGTGAGCTGCCCCTTTTTTGTAGTTGGGCCAGCCCAGTAGCTATATAGCGCCTGTGGGCGACAGTTAGTTAAGCAGCACCCCCCTATTTAGGCACAGTAGCTTCAGATTTGGCCCAGGAGCACTAGTGGCTCTTTTCTTTTAATAAAAATGGCAGATTTTATAGTTTTTTTGCGATGCGAATATCTTTTTAACGGTAGCTCGGATCGCGACGCGTTCTACATGTAAATTGCTTAGAATTTCGTGTAGATTCTTAAAATGTGCTTCTTTGTTATGTTTGACTTTGTTTACGTGCTGTTTACTTGCTAATTACAAACTTGCCACTTTAAATTGTTTATTTAATAACTTTTTAACCGTTGCTCCGATTAAAATGTTCTTTATATGAAACTTGAATAGAATTGCATGTAGATTGTGTTTATGCTGCTCTTGCTTGCTAATAAAAATAATAAAATTATGTTTAGGGAAGAACATTACCAAATTCCATTTTATTGTGGGGTCCGCAATAGTTTGCCATGTCTAGGATTTCACCCCACTTAAATTGACTATCCTAGGTAGTTTATTTATGCTTCACCTGTTGCCATGTTTGTGTGCTATGCCATGCTTTAGTGATATGCCATGTTAATAATCTTTGCTCACCTTGTGTAGCTGAAGAACTTGAACCTTTCTAAATGTGCGGTATCGTCGTGTGTGACGAGTACTCCACTTAACCTGTTAGTCACCGCTCTCGACGGTAGGTGCGATGTCTCGTGTTGCCTTCTTGTTGATGCTTGCTCGTGTTTGCCCCGTAGTAATAGATGCTTCCTCGTTGATTGCTTTCCAGTGTTTACCCTCTTGTGTGCTCCTGCGGGTACCTTCGGAGACGATGCGAGCTTGCGATCAACTACACCTTCGGAACCCGACTTATCAACAGGAAAGGACTATACATTACTTATGATCCATTCTATTTCAACCAGCGGTTTGCATGCTAGTCTAGGTTAGGTTCGATGTTTGATCCTACCACATGTTTACAACCTCTTTCAAACCGATACAGCCATGTCCCCTCCCAGCAAACCATGTACTTCTATGTTACTATTGCTCGTTTCTCAGCCCCTGCTTAGTATGCATGCTTAGGATGCTACAATGTTACCCTATTACTCCTTGGTTTGGGCATCACATTATTATATTGTTGTTGATGATATGATTATTATAATGTTGACTATATTCGACAAAGGATGGAAGGTCTAGGCTATCCCGCCCCGACGCTTTGTTCCATTTGAGTCACCTAGGACCCGAGTTCCGGGTATTGGTTTTAAGACTGAGCGTGCCTAACCGCGTGTGGGATACTATGGGGTCCCCTCTTCTTACCTACCTAGCTTCAAACATTTCTAGTGGTGGCCCAAGCTGATTTACCATTTGAAACCCGCATGCATAACTGGTCTACATCCAGTGGATTTAAAACAACTCGGGCCAGCAGAGACAGGGTTCCTTTGTTGGTCCACACTGGTGAGCTAGGGAAGTCCCCTGTTATATAGGTGAGGCTAACCCCGACCTTAGCCATACGGAAGAGTCCGATCCGAGAGCGTGGACGGCTTTTGGATTGGGTGTCGACTCCCCGGGGGCCACCCGGATTTGTTCATTGTCAGTTAGAGGGACCTGTCGTTTCGGATCTCTCGGAACTAAATCATAAAATGGTTGCCTGTGATGGGTAGCAACTGAGAGATATGGGCGTGCGTTTGGAACCTTGTAATGGGCAGTTGGTACACCCCTGCAGGGTTAAATATTTTCGAGAAGCTGTGTCCTCGGTAATGGACGACTTGAGACCTACTCCTTGTTCATAGACAACAACAACTGAGATAATCTTAATATAACTTGATCAACGTTTGTGTGCCTTGACTGCTTCTTCTTCGTCGGGATGCAAAGAGGAGGACAAGGATAGGATAGGTGTTATGTTTGCGTAGTAGTTGATAGAAAGACTTGTTGGAGGCGATTCCTCATCGAATGCTTGGCTTCTTATCTTACTCTCTAGATCATTAGCCACTTCATAAATGCTAGTGCGGCAGCAACCTCACCACTTACCCCATCCTTACCGTAAAGTACTAGTTGTCCTAGATTGACGAGTGATGAAGTCCTTGCTGGGTCAGATGACCACTACAGTTGGATGTTGAGTACTTCTGTACTCATGATACTACCCCCAAACTATTTTCAGAGTTCTTGATTGACAGCAGGTACGGTGATCGACGTTTCACGTGGAGACTCGACGACGACTAGTTAGGCGGATCCCGGCGGAGGGCCTGGACCCGTGTGGTTATGGGGATCGATGGTTTTTTTTCTCTTTTCCACTAGGCATTTGAATGTAGTCTGTACTCAGACATGTATCATCCGCTGTTGTAATGTATCTAAGGCAGTTGTATGCCGATTGTATGAGATGGTGTATCCTTGTATCTGTAATGTTGTGATATCATGTTGGAAATCCGGGGCATATGACTTCGTCATATGTTGCGGTGGGACCGATATGTGCTTCGTCCCCGGATCTGGATGTAAACATCTAGATCTGGAACAGTACCGCATATTGGGCCTTACACAAAGTGTAAACTCAAAGCAACATACAACTGCATTAAAGAACTTTGCGTAAAGTAAACAATCCTTGCACCTGCAAGTACAAGCACCAATGTTTTATCCCTTGTGGCAACAACACATCCCCTTGACTCATGTTTCTGTCACTCAAGCTAGTCATCGGGGGCATGAACCCACAATCATGCATAACGCTCCCTCTTGGAGTCACTACCTACTACTTGGCCAAAGCAATAAACAGCAACGGAGAACATGCAAGAATTATTCAAGAACATAAATATAAAAGCGGAGAATCAAATATATTACTCAAACACAATCTGAACATAGTCTCATAATCCATCGGATCCCAGCAAACTCAGCATAGCAACAGCAGAAAGATTACATATGTGCCTCAATCATGTAGGGCAGCTCACGAGGTCTAATCCATGAAGAACAAAGAGGGGAGGAGAACATCACATATCTACTGATCATAGACCCATGGTCCAAGGTGGACTACTCACGATTCATCCGGGAAGCATCCATGGTGGTGGAGAAGCTCCCGGAGGTGGTTCCTCCCGCCGGCAGGGTGCCGGGAAGAGGTCTCCTGGTGCTCCCGATCTTGGAAGTGCGGCGGCGGCGGAACAGAGGAGAGATCGCGAAAAAGGATTCTGTCCCCAATGGTTTCTCGTCACGGGGAATAAATAGGCGAAGGGGGGCAGCCAGAGGTGGACCAGGGGCCCCAGGCTCCCCTTGGCGCGGCCTAGGGGGTGGCCGCGCCAAGTGGCCGCCTGGGCCACCCCTGGCCCCCCTCTGCCCCCACTTGGGCTCTTCTGGAAGGTTCCCGTAAGCTGATTTTTCCTATATTTTTCCCGGAATTTTTCTGGCACTTTAAATAATGGGAAACCCTGAAATACAAAAACAGCAGAAAACAGGAACTGGCACTGGGGTGCACTGAGTTAATAGGTTAGTCCAAATATGATCAAAAGTTTATGGAAGTTCATCAATACCATAGCAATACCACACAAAAGAGGCGTGGAGAAAGCAGAAATTATAGATACGTTTTGGACGTATCAGTCATCAACTTGAGGGAAATTGTTGATATCCTACAAACCTGCGCGCTTGGAGGCCCAACATAGTCTACAAGAATAGAAGCGTGCGTAGACATCAGTGGGCAAAAGGGGATGGTAGGGATTGGATGAGTTAGATCATGTAATCGTTTATCAGATTGTTGGGGGCATGTTGCCTATCATCTAGTATGGTGTTAATCATATTTGCTACAACTTGTTGTTCTTATTGCTTGTCACTTTGGGCCCGAGTGCCATGATTTCAGATCTGAACCCTATGTATTTGCATGAATATATTTGTGTTCTTGATCCTATCTATGAGTTGTATGCACCTATTATAGTCCGGAACTGGCGATACCAATGGTTTCATCTTGGGACACCAAAGGGGATGGACTATAATTTGAGGATTGCATGTATCCATTGATTGTTAATGCTTTGTTCCGGTGCTCTTTGATAATAGCACCTTAATCTCCATAAGTTCCTTTTGGCCCCGTTTGTAGCGGGATGGTAGGACAAAAGATGGTGTGCAAGTTCTTATTGCAAGCACGTACAACTACCTTAGGGATACATGCCTAATGTTTGACATATGCCTAGATGGTCATTACTTTTCCCTGTGCCTTGCCCCAAGTAAAATACATGATGTCTCTCATCCATGCAGCGCCCAACCATCCGTTCCCCTAGCCTACAGTGTTTTAATTCTGCTAGTCACAAGTTACTTTACTTTACCGTTTTTACTTTCGTTGCTTTGCTACCATTATATCCATTGCCACTATCATTTCCATACCATCGTTACTACTTATATTTCGTTGCCAAGAAAGTATCTTCAGGTGCGGTTGAATTGACAACCCAACTGTCGAAGCTTATAAATATTCTTTGGCTCCCCTTGTGTCGAATCAATAAATTGGGTTATCTTACCCGCGAAGACTATCACTATCCCCTACACTTGTGGGTCATCACCAACGAAAAGAAAAAGTGAAGAAATCAAAAGAATAGTCCCTCTACAGAGTTACAATCCTTGCAGCCGCAGCACAACCACCACCAAGCCAACACCTGATGTCCAATTCTTCAAAAGCAACGCCTTCAAGAAGGTCAGTGTCAGGAACAACCAATTAAGGCCAGACCTTGGGTTTCACCCTGAAGATAGTCCCCTCTCTCAAAACAATGTCTTCATCAAGACCATTGTCAGGCACAACCAATTAAGCTAGACCTTGGATTTCCACCCTGAAAGGTAGGACTTTGAACTTCACCTGTGTTGTCGCCCCCGCTTACATACTGCTACCATGATTCCTGAAACTCCGAGCCAGTTCCTCATCAATGCAAAGGCTCCAAACACCATTGCCAGTCCTCCGATCACAGCTTCCATGAAATTCTCCCTCTGACTTCACCACGGATTTGACCATGATGGAAACAGAGTAGAGCTTCGCACCGATTTTTCCGACACGACCGAATACCACCCTATCCAGCAATCTCTAGGCATTAACGCCAGTGGGAGATCACCGGTGGAGCCTTTCGGAACCCGACACTCTGGCCAAATCAAAGATGACATGCGCGCGGTAGTTCTTCGTCTTGCGTCAGAGTAACCCTAGGACCACCGCCAAGCCCCGACGCGGCGAGACCACTCCCAACAGGAATGGAAGTTTAGGAGAGGCGAAGGTGAACGGTGGTGTCCCACCATCTCTGTCACGCCACGCCGCCGGAAGCAGGCCGACCCCCTCCGGCGAAGGAGGAGACCTCCACCACCGTCGTCCTCCTGATGCGAGACTAGCCCCATAAACGAGTCGTTGACCCAAGGAGGAAAGGCGAGGGTCGCCGCCGGTCTGTGCCGAAACCCATCCGGGTCTGATGCGCCCATCCGCCGCCGCCACTGGCCCGCCTCCATCACCAGGAGGCCGTCCCAGGTCGCCGCCGACCCGCACTAGTGTTGCAGATCAGGCCAAGACGAGTAGACGTTGCTCGATCCGATCTTGGCGGAGGAAGGCCGCCGCCACCGCCGGCCCGCCACACGGGCAAGGCCCTGCGACGTACCTAGCGTCAGCGGCAGTAGGGGACTCAGGGGAGGAGGAGTTCGGGGGCGGAGGGGACGGAGGACTCTCCTGTGTGGCGCGGCGCCGCCACACGGGAGAGGGGAGAGCGGGGGGGCATTCTTCGATCTCGACTTGTTGTTGACATGGTTTAGAAAGATGATGGGTTTTGTTACTCAACTCGATATTTTTAAGTTATGGATCTGCATGCATGTCACATTTCTTCAGTATCCTTGCAGATGATGGATTTTGTTACTCAACTTGATATCAACTTTGTATCCATTTGGGAAGTTTATTTCTAGTTTGATTAATTCATTTTATCAGAGTTATTATTTTGAAGGTCCACATGTCATCTTCAGTTATATTTTTGTCTTATTTCATTTCTCTCCTTTTTATACTTCAGGTTCAATACTTAGGATGGGTATGGACAAGAGCCCAGAGATAAAAGGTGTGTGCTCAAGAGTCCAGCGATAAATTGTGTGTGCTCATTTTTTTAGTTTTGCATTAAATTCATTTTTTTGGAGGGAAATTAAATTCTACCAATCATTTTTTTAAGTTTGAAACTTTAATTCTAGAACTGTCATTAATATATTGTGTTGTTGGACGGATCTAACACAAGCTCACTCTATGGGCCGGCCCAAAGCGCGAATTATCTGTTTTTTCGGTCAAAGTTCTAGGCAAATCATGCATTATAAAATATATATTAATTCCATTCATTTGTTTATATAACATATCCATGCGAGAATGAAAAATATTAATTTTAATAAATTAATGCTCATGCACATTCAAAAAAATATCCTTTCATTTTAAAATATAAATAAAAAACATATTCAACTAAGTTTTTTACAAAAGTATAAATTACGATTCTATATATATGGACGACGCAACTAGCTCTTTTTACACTTTTATTTTCTTAGTGTATGTCGTTCATTTTTCCATAGATTTAAAAATCTTTCATTAGAAAACATATATTTGTATGTCGTTAAAGTATGTCCATGTGATAATAGAAAAGATTAATTTCACTAAAATAATATTCATGCATTTTTCGAGAAAATATTCTTTCATTCAAAATATAAATTAAAAATATATTCTAATAACTTTATCATGTGTTTTCAAAAATATTCGCGTCGAAACAATGGTCTAGGATAAATGCATCCACGCTATGGTGCGATCCGACATCTCAACTACAACAATGAGTGTCGAAGCCACACTAACACGCCATCATTGTGGACATTGATGGGAGGGGCAAACGAGAGGGGTACCAAGCGTGACGGCTGATGTCGGATGCGGTACCACAACAAAGAAGGCTGCCAGCTTCGAAGGTAGTTGGAACACGCGATGGTCACGTCGAAAGGACACTAATTGTGCATATGCACAATGCAGTCACGAGCACTATTCGTGAAGCTTCACCTTCATCCGCTAAACTCTCTATCGTACACCCTCTCCCTCATGTCTCCACCCACGATGGCCCAATTTATTTTGTCATGAATGACTATATTACGAAATGTTAACCATCATGTATCTCATGTGATGTTTCTCAATAAATGCAATACTATTGATCCTCAATGCATCCATATTTTTCTCCCGTTGCAACGCACGAGCTCTAGTCTTTACTCATAACAATAACGGTTATATCCATGGGGTCATGTCCATATCACCTTCTTAACAATGCCATCATTCCTCTGTTCCTCGAGCAGCCCGGTGCAAATAAACCGGTTGAATTTCAACGAATTAGCCTCATACACTCCTTCGCAAAGATGATTGCAAAGATACTTTCCCCAAGCCTCCACCCGAAGATACTCAAATCTTGCTATCCAGAATCAAAGCGCGTTCATAAAAGATTGATGTATACACGACAACTTTGTTTGTGTTGAGGCAATGGACAGGGTCCTTAGGCAAAAGAAAATCCCCTCAACCATGCTCAAGCTTGACCTCTCAAAGGCATTTTATTTCGTTTCCTAGGTATTCTTGCGAACCTAATGGAATTTTGTGGGTTTCAACCTAGATGGAGCGCTTGGATTTCAGCTTTGTTCCTAATTACGTCCTCTGGAGTTTTGGTAAACTATACCACAACGGAAGAAATAATCCATCATTGTGGTATCCATCAAGATGACCCCCTCTCACCTCTTCTCTTTGTATTGGTGGTAGAATGTTTAGGGTGTTTGTTGAATCTTCCTTGGGCAACCAAAGACTAAAGCATACGACATAAATTTACGTGAACAATGTCAGCATATTCGGCAAGACAGAGATGCGAGGTTTCAATGTTGTTCCTATATCATGGAGTTATTTGGAAAAGCCACTGGCCTACGCACCAACATGAACAAAAGTAAGATTTTGCGTATTCAATGTGGTATGATTGACCTTGCCCCCGTGCAGATCGTGTTGGCTTGTCTGATTGCAACTTTTCCTTGCATTTTATCATAGTACGCCTCTATCTGACCACACGCCAAGACTTCCAAGATTTGATTGATAAACTTGCAAAGAAGATCGCTAGTTGGAAGGCCAAGTGGATATCCTCTATTAGTCGAGTTACTCTCGTTCACTTTATCCTTTCGGCACTGCCTATTTTCCAGTTGTTCACCATGGATCAACCTAATTGGGTCATTATGTTGATTGATAAATTAAGTAGGGATTTTGGGGGTTGGTTTAGATGCCCTAAGTGGTGGCAAATGCCTAGTTCGATGCTCCCAAGTCTGCACCCCTTGAACTTTGGTGGCCTTGGCATTCCTGACTTGGTTGCTCATGGTGTTGGAAATGATTCCGACAATCCCTCGGTAGGGGTGTCCTAAGTGACGGTGCAAAAAATCGGCAGATATCCTAGAAGGGTGGTTCGAATTGCCGGAAGTACCAAAGAGTAGAACTCACAAGGGATTTACCTAGGTCCAGAGGTAAATCTCTACTCATGCTTGATTTGATTATTGATATATAATCATCTCGTAAGAGGGGGGGGTACAATTGTGTCTAGGCAACCGAGATTAATGGCGAGATATCAATGTGTCTCGAGCTCTCCATGGGCTCGCCTTATATATGAGGGGACGAGGCCTAGGGTTATATGGTTGTGCCGACCTACAACTATGGAAATAAAGAGTCATATCATTATGTGTCAAGTTGATGGATGTGGTTGGAAGGAGAGCTACCTGCTCCTCACAAAGACCTGTTGAGGTGTGCACCGTAGGGCTTCTTGGGTAGGTTGGCAACCCAACTAAACCGTGTATGGGCCACACCATCAGTAGCCCCTGCCTAGCCCATGGCTAAAACAATGGGGGAGTGACTAGATTGGGCCATGAGGGGGAAATAATGGCCTTTTTTAACTAGCCCTCTCAAATTCAGCATTGTAGCTCCACCAGTTCAAGAAAGGATTGAGATTGAAATGATGATACATATGATAGAGTTGGGGTAGCACCGACCAAAAAGAAACCTATCCAACATCATCAGATATATGGTTTGAACATATACGACAGACTTCGAAAGCATTGGTGCATAGCAGAAGGATATAACGTGCTGATAATGTAAAGAGAGATCAAGATTCGAGATAGAGCAAACTTGAGATGAAAGAAGTTCGTAAAGAGAGATTTGAACGATTGAAACATCACCAAAAAGCAAGTTAAATTTATTCCACTTATCGCTTATTCCTGAAATGTTGTACATCTGTACTACAGATTGCAAAGAAAAGAATCCCCTCTCTAATCTGCCTATATGCAATCAGAAATGCCTATCTACAATCAGAAAGTCATCTTTTGTCTCATCCATTTTGTGGCCGACCACTTCTCCCCTTTAAGAACAGCGCATCCACTGTGAAGGCTGTTCGAGTCTGTGTTACCATCGAGTCCCTGAAACATACAAGTAAATTAGACAGGTAATAGGGGAACGCAATCGGAGCACCTAATTAATTGAACATTTATGAATACAGTAGATCGCAAGATAACAAGGAAATATCTTGTATTCATCAGAGGAATTTTTTTTTGGCTTTGGATTCACCCTTTGATGTATGCTTTGCTGGTACATGTTTAAAACTAGCGAGAGAATCACGCACCATGCTCCAAAAAAGCACTGCATCTCCTTTGTTTGGCTTCACACATAGTCCTCTGACCATCCTTCCTCCACAGCTACATTCACCATCTCCTGCCTGGAACAGAAGAGAGTTAAAGAAAATCACAGCATGAGGGCACACTCCCCACAATACAGAATACATAAACCAAAATACAGCCTGACAGATTACATAAAAGGGTAAACAAGCTGTGAAGGGACAAAAACTGTAAATAAGCCACATACTAGTACCACATGTTAGAGAAATGCTCATAAAGGCAAAAATAGGAAAACAGCACAACCACAAACCAGAGTGGGTATACTAATCCTATATGAGGATAGTACAAGACAATACTAGTATGCATAGAACTATTTGTACACACTATATCAAATGAATTGTGGAAACAAAAAAGTGCATGGATAACGCTATGAAAGGATAACTACATTCTTAATAATTGGAGAGTAGGCTTTTGAACTTCGCCATGAGGGAAAGCTTTTGCCTCTATTTTGATAAATGATTAAAGTATATATATTTCATTTTCATCATTTAAGAAAAAATATGTGTTATCTGTATTGATATTGATCCATATCAGTCAAAGAGGATATCATATAATTTTCAAAAAAAAAAGAGAGCATATGATATTACCTCCGATCCATATTAATGGACTCAATTTTGTCTAAATTCGTATGTATCTAGTTAAGTATTTAGACTAGATGCATGTGTATCTAGACAAAGTTAAGTCCATTCATATGGATCGGAGGGAGTACAAGTTAAGTAGGTGTAAATTCAGCCAACCTGAGGGAAATGGGTTTCGCCACCTTCAACGCCATCGGTCAAATACATCAACATTGTAGCAACGCGCTGCCCCCCACGTTTAAGGTTGAACTGTCGATTGACCATCCACAGTTTACTGGTTGAAATAATTAGTTTGAAGTGCAAAATGACTAACAACAATACTAATATGTGATGGGTAATCTGGTGATGTCATAATAACCTATATTTTCAATATAGAAAGTTCAACTTACAGTATCAGAAAAGTAATCATGATGCGGCCTGTAATATTGGCTTGGTTCATACCTGTAGTTTAAAACTTTAAAGTTAACTTCACAACAGTAGTCAAGTGAAGAGAACTTCAGAAAATTACAGTCAGAATTTAATCTAGTACCGCAACACTTGGATGAGTTCCCCATTTTCTACAGGTATCTGTGAAAATACAGATATCCGCTTCTCTATTGCCTGGGGAGAACAAAAAAAAATGTTAATAGAAGAAGAATGTACGTAGTATTCAATGACTCTGTCTCAGATAAAAGAACATCAGACACAAAAATTGAACTCATGTTATAAATCAGAACCGATATTCCGACAAAGTTATTTGTTGCAGAAAGGACATATCTTAAGGCATTAGCAAATGTATTGAAGGGATCAAAAATTATCGTGAGTAACCTATAGTAAAAGTCAAGTAGTGTGAACGAACCTTAATGACTGGCAATTTTTTTTCTTCAGAGTTGACAAACATACCAGAACTTGTGCGAACATCACTCTTTACACCCTGAGGCACATAAAAACTGAAACATTATAAATGTAGATAAGACAAGGAACACAGATATGGATTTAATAGCACAGATCCCCCCCCTGCGTTCCTCTTCCCCAGTTTTTTCACTATTACTAGGACAATGCCCGTGCGTTGCAACGGGAGCATAATTTATATATTTATGGTATTTAAATAGTAGCGAATTTTGGTATGAAATAATTGTGATTTATCTCTATTTTATTACTAATGTGAAGAAATCCGTTGGCAATTAATTATGCGTGTGTGGTTTCCTAACTGTGTGTACATTCTTATTATGGCTGATTGGTGAAGTATAATTGTTAACAATAGAAAATTAGGCTGACGGGTGGGGCTTAGGTTGGTTGACGAATGATATGGCAAAACACGATGAGGACCGTGAGGAACCGTTAGGCTTTTTTTATATAGTAGAGATAGCTGCCATACAGTAGTGCTTTCTCCAAAACATTATCCTTCTCAGTAAGAAAAAGTGATGTACATCAATATGTAACAGAGTAACACGTAATAAAATAAACAAAAGAAGCCATGTTAATGGCCAACTTTTACGGTGTGACTTTGGTCTTGTTATGTTGCCCCTAATACCTATTCATCCTCTCAGTCTAAGCGTTTAAGTGTATAAAATGGCCACATATTTACAAAACAGAAACCTTGCTGGTCTGACTGATCAAATGGGAAAAAGTAATCGCTATGGGAAGACGGATAATATATTACAACTAGTAAGCCAAACCTCATACTTTTCCTGTTGCGACATCAACTACAGTAGAAATCTCGAGCCTTGGTCTAGCAATTTCTCTAAGATAATCACACTCCTGCAGAGATTAGACCGAAAAAACAAGGTCAATCAAAATTTTGCGCATCTTCCACTGTATTGCTGTTGGGCATTCCGGTAATGCTTTGGGGTAGATTTTTGTGTTGGAAATGGTAAGGACGGTGTGTGCCTTAAACAAACTACCACGAAAATAAATAATAATCCCGAAATGCATATTGTGGAGAACACTGATTTAGCTGAAATCTAACCTCTGAACTAAGGAAGTTGTGGAAAACAATTATTCGAGGCGTCCAGCTGATAACTTCAGGCTTCACCTGCATATTATAAACACAAAGATTGTTTAGTAAGATAAACAGATGATGAGCTCTGGGCTTAACATTTTGAATTTTAATTGAATGATTGCCAAAGAAGACAGCACAACATAGAACCCAACATAAGCAGTTGACCATGTTAGGGAAATAGCAACTTGTATATCCATGGGGCCATAGGCCAGTATATATACATGTACAGTTGATGGAAAATATGCAGAAAGCCCCTTATGCTACGGGGAAACTATATAGGCTACATGGAAACATAATATAACTCTAACACCCCCACCCCCCACGCGCGCCTCAAACTCAGGATGGATCCGCAACACTCAGTTTAGAGAGATAAAATCCATGTTGTGCTCTACTCTGAGCCTTTGTAAAGAAATCTGTCAACTGTAACTCGGAAGGCACATAACAGAGAGTAATAATCTGATCCTACACACCGGCGCACACAAAAGAAGCATCAACACCAACATGCTTGGCGTGCTCACGCTTCATGGGATCGCGCGCAATACAGATAGCACATGTACTGTGAAACAATAGCAGAATAGGTGTAGTGACAGAAACACCAAACTGCTGAAGTAACCATCGTAACCAAGTCACCTCTACCATCAAAAGAGACATAGCTTGCAACTCAGCCTCTGCACTCGAATGGGAAATTTAGTTTATTTCTTTGTCTTCCTGGCAGTGAGAGAACCACCAAAAAAACACAGTAAGCAGAAAGTGAACAGCGGTCTGAGGGATCACTAGCCCATGTAGCATCTGAATAGGCCTGAAGTTGTAATGAACTGGAGCACGAAAAGAACAAACAGTGAGAGATCGTGGCGCGAAGATATTGAAGAACACGATGGAGGTGATTATAGTGAACCGAAGTGGGAGCAAAACAAACTGACTCAAGATATGAACAAGATAGTAGATATCCGAACGAGTGATAGCTTGATAGACAAGACTCCCAACAAGATGACGATAACGCATCGGATCAGACAAAGAGTCACCATCAGTGCGCCGGACCGGTGTGTGACACAGTCCCGGTATGTGGCTGGGCTGGGGCATCCGGCTTTAGATGTTAGGCTTTGGTGCGATGTCTGTTTAGTATTCGTCTCGGACATTCGGCACCCCTTCATCAAGGGGATAGGAGTAGCGACAAGTGTTGCCAAGATGGTGGCTTCGGGCTTACTGATGTATTACTTTGTAAGGTCTTTGTGAAATAAAATGGCTGCATGCATCACCCAGATGCAGAGGCCGGGGGTATATCCTCATTTTCTAATTAAAAAATCAGTTGCACGGAGGTGAACATTGAGCTTCATGGGAGTTTCAACACTACGCTCATCAGTAAGAGTAGCATGAGCAAGAAGATCCTACATATACTTTTCTTGTGATATAAAAAAAACATCAAAGGTAGAAGACACCTCAATCCTGAGAAAGTAGCGAAGAGGACCAAGATAAGACATAAGAAACTTCTCACTAAGTCGTGCCTTCACAAAGGCAATATACTCAGGATCATCGGCAGTGATGATCATGTCATCGGCATATAGAAGAGTGACCTCGAGCAGAATGGTGGACAAACAACACGGGATCATGAGCACTCGCTGAAAAACCAGTGGTTGTCACCACAGAGGCAAAACGCTCAAACCAGCGGGCTTGCTTAAGGTCATAGAGAGAGCAACGAAGACAATGGATGGACCATGCCAACGAGAACAGAATACCAAGGTGGTTGTTGCATGTACACCTCCTCGCGCAAATCACCATTAAGAAAGGCATTCTTAACATCAAGCTGAGACACAAACCAGTGGCGAACAAAGGCCACAACAAGAAGTATGCGAAAAGTGGTCATATGGGCCACAGGAGCAAAAATCTCATCGTGATCACGATCATGCTCCAGCTAAAAGCCACGAGACAAGCGTTGTAGCACTCAAGAGAACCATTAGAGCGAGTCTTAACCTTGTAGACCCACTTACAAGTGAAGGGACGGACACGTGGAAGTGCACTCAAGAGCAGCAATCTCCTCTACCATTGCAAGCTGCCGTTCGGGATGAACAACAACATCACAATAAGAAGTGGGCTCAAGAACAGCAGCACCAACGCTTGGAAAACTAAGGTAATCAACAGGAGGAAGCGGACGAGGACGCACGCCATAAGTAGGTTGAGATGAGGAAGATGGCACATCAGAAGTAGATGGCGCATTAGTAGGCGTATACACAACAGGCGGACGACGAGTATAATAGTGAGGAAAGAGGGGGAAATATGAGGAGGAATCACCGAGGATGAAGGTTTAGAATCCTGTCATGAGCAAGGGAGGAAACCATCGAAGATGGCGGTGACGGATCTGCAATAGTCGGAGAAGCAGAAGCAACGGGATGGATGAACAAGGGCTCAATTGGAATATTAGGAATGTCAAGAAAAGTGAGGAATGAGATATCCTCTGTAGAAAAGGTCAAGGAGGATGGACGCGGGTAGAAAGGACGAGACTCACCAAAGGTCACATCCCGAGAAATACACATCCGGCGACCAACAGGATCACAACAACGATATCGTTTATGCTCGTCATTATATCCTAAGAAGACACACTCAGCAGACTGAGCTGTCAGTTTGATGCGTTCATGAGGGGGCAAGAAGGACAAAGCAAACACAACCAAACAGACAAAGCTTCGAGTAATCAAGGGAATGATCAAAGAGACGCTCGGAAGGAACGCGACCCTGAAGAACAGTGGATGTCTGAAGGTTGATAAGATACATAGAAGTAGAGATAGCCCCATCCTAAAAGTGAGACGGTGATCATCAATGCACGAACTGTCTCAAGAAGGTGACGATGCTTGCGCTCAACCACGCCATTTTGAGCATGAGCACCGGGACAAGAGAACTGAGCAAGATTACCCTGCTTAGCAAGGACTCCACACAACATCTTGGAGATATATTCTCTAGCAGAGTCAGCACGGAACACACGAATAGGCGTAGAGAACTGAATGTGAATCATGGAAGAATATATATAAAGAAGACCTCACTGCAAGAAGACATAAAATATATCCATGTGTGTCGAGAGAAATCATCTATAAAGATAATCTAGTAACGATGACTGCCCTTCGACGAAAGGGAGATGGACAATGTCTGTGGAGGAAATATGGGCAAGATTCTGGCAAATCCTTGGCAGCATGGGACTTGGTCTGCAAACCAAAAAACAAAGGTGGCTTGGGATCATGAATCTCAGTTTGCAAAATGAGGCTCTGTTGATCAAACACTTACACAAATTCTATAACCAGCATGATGTCCCATGGGTAAAGCTAATTTGGGAAACCTATTACTATCAGAGAGTACTTCATGCAACTGATCTTTGTGGGTCCTTCTAGTGGAAGGACATCTGCAAGCTCATGGATAAGTATCTCACAGTGTCTAAGTGTATCATTGCTGATGGTGCCACTGCCTTGTTCTGGACTGATAGTTGGCTTGACAATTCTTCAGAAATTCTAGCTCATAAATTTGCTAGGCTCTTCTCTTTTGCTCATGATAAGCTGATCTCCTTCAAAGAGGTATATGCAACCAGAGAGCTAGTCACTCTGTTTCACCTGCCACTCTCTGAGCATGCCTTCTCTGAATTGCAATCAGTACAATCTTTGTTATTTCAATATCATGACAGAGATCTAACCCAGGATACCTGGACCTGGAAGTTTGGCAAGCAAGGGGCCTATTCCGCCAAAAAGTTTTACACACATGTCCATGAGCCTATGATTTCAAGGCCCTTATTATCTTGGATTTAGAAATCTTGTTGCACACTCAAACTGAAAGTTTTTGCCTGGCTGGTCATCATGGACAGAATCAACACCAAAGACATGTTACTGAGAAGACACTGGCACATTGAAGATGGTCCTGAATGTGTGCTATGTCCCACTCAGCAGTTAGAATCCAGAGATCATCTATTCTTCCAATGCAACTTCAGTGCAAGGATCTAGAACTACCTGCAAATAGATTGGACTGGGGGACGGATATGGTGCAAGTTGCCAAGGCAGCCAGGGAGGCCTTTCATAAACCCTTCTTTGCTGAAGTGGTGTTTACTGCATGGTGGAACATCTGGGTGGTGAGAAATGCCAAATGCTTTAGGCATGAAAGGCAATCCTTTGCTAAATGGAGAGTGGGTTTCATTCATGACCTCACTTTGCTTAGTTACAGAATTAAGCCTAGGTTTAAGGATGAGTTACTTAGATGGATAGACTTCCTGCCCCCTTTGATGGGCTATTTTTTTGAAGCTTTTGTTGTACATTTGTAAATACTGTGTTTAAAGGAATAAAATGTTGGGGGGGGGGTGTTTCCCTCCAGTCTTAAAGCTTCAAAAAAAGGGAGATGGACCCTAGATATTAGAATGAACAAGATCAAAAAGACACCGAGACACAGTCTGGCTATGAGGATAAGGTAACTGGAACACTTTACCAAGACGATAACCCTGATAGTCTAAAGACACACCACCGAAGACAAATCCAAGAAGACCACGTCGAACTAGAGATGAGAGACGAAAGACACACAAGCAACCAAGACGATGATGCCACAGCTGAAAATAGCTGGTCGACAACGCAACATAGGTGGAGAGACCGGCGACGGAAGGAAGATGAAGCCAATCAAGCTACGAGAGACCCTGAGAGTCACAGTGCCGGGATGAAAGTGCAATCATGCCCTCATGTTTTGATGCTGATGACAATATACATATAGGGGACTAATTATGTTTGCTAAGTGTATACACAGGATATTAGTCCTGTTGGCATAATCGTGTACGGATCATGAACTAAACAATGGATATATAGCTCAAGAATGTGATATGTGATGAAAGATGATAAGTCTTCCTTTTCGTTATATTTTGAGTTATAGGGATCCCACACTATTAAGAGGGGATCAAAAGGTTTAGCTGTTTGACTTGCTTAAGTCTTAAATCCCAGTTCCTCTTCCCCAAGTTATATGCTATGTCACAACCCCAAGTTAGGTATGTGCTAGGATCAAGAGCTACTTTGCATCATGTTAAAAAAATTCAAAAGAAATTGAAATGGGAGAGAGAACACCCCCCAGATGAATTTAATTCAAATGGCCAGAAATAAAGTTGCTCTAAAAATTCCTTTTGCATTTTTGAAAAGTCTCATAAATGAGTGTGATCACATATAAAGTGATTTGGATTCAAACCCATGCTCATAGATTTTTCAAATATTCAAACATGAGCATGGATTTAAATTTAAACCCCTATTTGAATTAAAGTTCAAATAATTTGAATTTTAAAAAGTGCCAAACTTTATAAGTGGCTAGTCCAATATATTATTAGGCCATATAAAAAGTTCTAGCATTTTAGAAAATGGTTTGCTATTTAATGAGCAGTGCCAAAACATAATGCAGAAAAGTAAAACAGAGAGAAAAGGAAAAATGAGCTTACCTGGCAAAGCAGCCCAACCCACACAGGCCGGCCCAGCCCAGCAGCCTTTTCCTTGGCATCTTCCTCCCCCGGCCCCGATGCTGCTCGCTGGAGAGCATGCAGCCGCCGCGCCACCTCCTGCTTCGCCGTGTCGGCCTCCCCTCCGTCCTTCCCCCCTCGCCATGGAGACGCCTAGAGCGTCCCCATCCTTTCCCCTCTCTCTCTGGTCACTCTTCCCCTCTCCCTCTCACGAATCCCGCGCCGCCAGAAAGTTCGCCGGAATGTCGCGTGACTCGCGGCCAACGACGTCGACGAGCCAAACCGTCGTGTCCAGGGAGTTCACCGTCGTCGTCTTCGTCGAGCCGTGCAGGGAATCGAACCCGGAAGCCCCGAGCGCGACGCCAGCTTCAAGGTTCCGTCGCCGGCCGCCGTGAGCACCTCGCCGGAATTCGTCGCCTCCAGAGCCCCTACGACCCCGCCGTCCTCTTCGTTCCCTCCGGGGTGAGCTCCCGCGTCTTTCCCCTCTTCTAGCGCTCTTCCCCGCGGCCTCTAACGCCGATTACCTCACGGCCATGCTACGGCCGCCGCCCGAGAACGTCGCCGGCGAGGCTCCGGCAGCTCCCTTGCCCCCCCGTGCGCACAGGTCGATGTGGGCGACCACGGGGAGCATCTAGGTGCCCTCCCCGTGCCATTTGGTGGCCGGGAGCACCTCCCGTGTGTGCGCCGCCGCGCACTGGTGCCACCGGCGGCTAACCGCCGGCGAACCCTCCATTAACCCCTAACCCCCCTGCTAACCAGCCCCTGGGCCACTGACCAGTGGGCCCAGGCCACTAACTAATCCCTGGTTAGTTTAAACGAACCGGGTTAGTTAACTAACCCACCGACAGTGAGGCCCCACATGTCAGCAGCCCCCCCCCCCCCACGTCAGCATGACGCAACAGTGATGCAATAAGTCATTTTCCAAATTAAAAGAATAATCCAGAAAATCCAGAAAATGAATTAAACTTTGGAAATTCATAATTAATTCATTTTAACTTCAAATTGGGCAAATAATATGTCTAAAATTATCAGAAAAACCCAAGGAATATGAATATGAACTTTGTTTGTATGTTTGACCAATTTAAATTGGGTGAACAGTAGCAAACATCCATATGGCTATAATTTGAATTCAAATTTGGAGTGAATTTGCAAATGACTTTGCAACACACTTCTTTTAAATGATTTCATCCACACATCAGAGACTTTACCTCACCTTTACAACATCACTTCATGATCAACCTTTTCAAATGAACATTCATGGATTCAAATGCATTTGAAATTCATCGATAAATCAAATGGAGTTTGAATTTGCAACTCAAATGCAATATACTCCTTTTAAATGGAATGTTCAACACATCAGTACCATGAACATCACCTTATACAATTGATCATGTGCTTGTGCATTGTACCTTATGATGATCACTTTGTTTGTATTGTTTGCTCGGATAGAAATGGAGCCGGAACCGGAGGTCACCCCCTTCGTTGAAGACACTGTCACCGTAACTGAACCTCGTCAGCAAGGCAAGCAAACCCCCATTGATCATGTCGATAAAAACTCATTTCCCTCTCAGTCTCGCTTATGCATTGTTTAGGATGATTACCATGCTACGTTTCTACCGCATAGTTGAACCCATTCCTTTGCATGACCTGTCATTTTGTCACAGTAGTAAGCAAACCACAATCCTAGCAAATGTAGGAGTTGGTTGATATCTTGTGGCCCCTGCAACTGTTGAAGAAGGTGAAACTGTGTTGGTGAATCTACCCTAATACAAGGTGAACGATGAGAGGTTGTGTAGGAGTACACAGTGGGTTGTCTCGTTGAACACCGCCCTAAGCCCGAGTTCTTGTGTGGTGATCCAAGACGAAGAGTACTACCACATGTTGGGCACATGGACCCCCGCTCAACCTACTAACTCACCCCTTCTCAGTTCAATGAGTCGCAGTAGTTCGGAGTTCTGGTAGGTCTGTGGCACGGTCTGCGAAGTGGAAGAACGGCTATTAACACCGGCTTGGCACCCTGCACACATCTTCTGGGACCACATCGGTAAACCGGCCGAGTTCACGATGTGGATTCCAACCCAGATAGGCATCCATTGTACTTGTGTTGGCTGTGAGGTAAAAGTTGTGGAAATTATCCTCGCCGACACCCGCTTGAAGGGTGGCGAGATCCCGGCGGTAACTGATCGTTTCGTGTGTGTAGCAGTACACCCCTGCAGGGTTAATAAACTATTCGAATAGCCGCGTCCGCGATAAGGGACAATTGGAAAGTTGTGCTCGATTATTAGACAACTTGAACTGGATACTTATAAAACTTGCCAAGATAAGCGTGAGTGCTATGGCGTGCTTTCTCGTGGGGAATTCGAGGAAGGCACCATAGTGGTGTAATTGGTTGGAGACTGTAGTGGACTCGTGTACGCTTCTTACCTCAAGTATGGTACTCGTAGTTCAGGACTAGCCAAGTCAAAGCTGGCACTTCTGCAATTGAACCCCACCTCCCTTTACCTTGATACATGTGCATGAGTAGTATAGTTCCTACGTAAGTCTTGCTGAGTACGACTTTGTACTCGCGTTTGCTTATTCTATGTTTTAGATGAACCCATCGACCCCGAAGGTGGATTCTTCCTGGAGCTCGACGTCCGATCAAGCTAGTGTAGTCCCAGTTAGACGATTGTTCCCTCGTGGAAGGGCTTGTTTATAGATAAGGCTTCTCTAAGCCATTTGTTAAACTTGTCTGTACTCAGACCTACTTGCTTCCGCATGTTTGATGTAATGTTGGATCACAGACTCGTGATTTCTGTGTGCGCTCTGTAAGAGTTATCAATAAAGTTGTAAACTTTGTAGAGAATTGCAATGATACCTGCCGTTCATACTGAACATGCGTGCTGCGTGTATGTTTATAACATGCATGTCTTAGTATGGGTTTTCGAGACCTTAGTTGTGATCTGGCTGGCGGTCTTTTATACACCAAGTGGCCCTTAGATGTGCGCAGCTTGGGGCATCGCGATGCGATTGCTCGTGACTCCGTCACGTGCACATTTTGATGTATGATCGAGCCCGCCCTAGACCCCGACTAAGTGATCGGGCTGGAGTAAGTTTATGTAAGAGTTATAATACGATCGATAGTATGGTTAAGGCGACTTGTCTATGAGTATGGGAGTTCATCACCCATATCATCTAGACTTGTGTGCGGACGATGAGGACCCATCTCAGTTGATCATCCGGCCTGGATGGGATACCCCTCACGTTCGATGCTTTCCGAGGACGTTCTGTGCTTGGCCTTGTCTGCTCAGACAAGTGGGTACGGTTCTCGGCTCTCCATATGATTGTGTTGTAGCGAGTTTTGCATACGCTAACCACGGGTCCCGACAGACTTGGTATCAGAGCAGGATTGACTGTAGGATTATCAGCCTTGCCGAAGTCGAGTCTAGCCTTCTATAGTTATATAGTTATTCTGGGTATATAAGGGAACAACGTAAGGCTTCTTTTTTCTCTTTACCCTCATCGATCTGAGTTCTGAGTCACCCTTATCTTTTCTACGGGATGATAGGACTAGGCTCGTCTATGTCTGACTAGAACATCTCTTTGATTGCCTCCTTATAGCCGTAGGATTGTTGTGGTTGTCCAGAGTCTCAGTGTTTTGAGTTCCTTGAAGAAGTTCTGTCCAATTTCTTCGAGGTTGTTTCATTTTCCATTCCAGTGTAGCCGTTATGCTGCCGGATTTATTCCGTGTTTCTTTGAGTCATTGCCTTCGCATTATTATCTTTTCCGCCTAAATCGTGTCCTTTTATCCTTGCCTCCATCGTACAACCTGTTCTGATTGTTGATTTTTATCACACAGGATGTCAGGTGGAACTCGTAGTGCTGTTCTTCGGAATCGAGACCGTGATCGGAATCGAAATGATGATGAACCTCCACCACCGCCTTCTGCGGCGGAAATCATGATGGAAGCTGAGCGGAATAGACGTGATCAAACACGCCTTCTGGAGCTCATCGAGCAGAATACCACCCACCATCGTAATGTGGTGGTCAGCATTCAGGACTTCATCTTCCTCAAGCCACCGATATTCCGATGTTCTTCTGAGCCCCTCGAAGCTGATGATTGGCTCCGTTCCATCGAGCGTAAGCTTGATACAGCACATGTTGCTCCCGATGACCGAGTTATTTTCGCGGTATACTTCTTGGAAGGTGTTGCTCTTCAGTGGTGGGAGAACTATGTTGCAATGCAGCCAGATGGTCACATAGTGACTTGGCAGGAGTTCTATGTTGCCTTTCGAGGGTACCACATTCTGGATGAGTTGATGGAGCGCAAGAAGGAAGATTTCTGCAATCTGAAACAAGGAGAGATGTCCATTCATGAGTATGTGAGGGAGTTCAACCGTCTTGCTCGTTATGCCCAAGATGAGATCACCACCGATGCCAGAAAGCAGGCAAGGTTCCGCAAGGGACTTAGCCCCATCCTTCGTCATGATCTCAACCTCCTTGAGTTTGCCACCTTTGAGGATTTAGTCAACAGATCCTTCAGAGCTGAGCATGGCAATGAAGTTTTCGAGAAGTCTCGCAAGCATGCTCTTGAGCTTGCCCTTCTTCCAGTTCACGCTCTCAAAAGCGCATGATCTGGATTCCTAACAGTTTGTTCCACCAAAACAACCCACCGAGGCCATCCTTTGTGCCGCCTCGTCCACCAGCTCCACCAAACAACCCAGCTCCCCGCACTATCTTTGGAGCCTGCTTTAGATGTGGCCAGCCTGGTCACTATTCTCGTGAGTGCCCCATAAGTCAGAATGCTCCACCCCATGCCAAAGGAAACCCCAATGTTCGTGCCAAGCCACCCTCAAAGGTTTCCACCACCAAGCCTTCCACTTCCGCAAGTTTTGGACGTGTGAACCAAATCTCAGCTGAGGAAACTGATGGTACTTCTGACGTCATTCTTGGTACGCTCCCAGTCAATTTTGTTCCCACTTCTGTCCTTTTCGATCCAGGAGCATCTCACTCATTCATGTCGAAGAGTTATGCACTTCGGCATGAGATATCCTTTGATGAAATGTTCACCCCAATGATTATCCAAACTCCTGGTTTCCAGTGGCAAACTAATAGAGTAAGCCATGGTAATCAAATTGCAATTGAGGGTTTAGTATTCCTTGCTTAACTCATCACCCTCAAGTCTTCAGACATTGATGTCATCCTTGGTATGGATTGGTTATCAAGACAACATGCTTTTCTTGATTGTAAAGCCAAGTCAGTTAGACTTACACATCCTTCAGGCCAGACAATAGATTACCCCTCACCAAGAACAAGAACCCAGATGCATTCTTTGAATGTGCTTCCTCTTCCCGACCTTGAAGATGTTTCGGTGGTTCGTGACTTCCTGGATGTCTTTCCTGAAGAGCTGCCGGGATTGCCACCCGACAGATGTGTAGAATTCATAGTGGATCTTATGCCAGGAACTGCACCAATTTCCAGACGCCCATACAAAATGGCCCCACGTGAGTTAGCTGAACTTAAAATCCAACTTGAAGCTTTGTTGGCAGCTTTGTTGGCAAAAGGCTTCATCCGCCCTAGCTCATCGCCATGGGGTTGCCCGTTCTGTTCGTAACGAAGAAAGATGGAATAGAAAGGATGTGCGTAGACTATCGTCTGCTAAATCTAGCGACGATAAAGAACAAGTACCCACTGCCCAGCATCAATGATCTTTATGATCAACTTGCTGGATCCTCTGTCTTCTGCAAAATGGATTTGAGATTAGGTTATCATCAAATCAAAATCCGAAACGAGGACATTCCAAAAACGGCTTTCACTACTCGTTATGGTCTTTACGAGTACACCGTCATGTCCTTCGGTTTAACCAATGCCCCCGCCACTTTCTCGCGCAGGATGAATTCGATCTTCATGGAGTACTTAGATAAATTTGTTATAGTTTATCTTGATGACATTCTCATCTACTCGAAGAACGAAGAAAAACATGTCGAACATCTTAGGTTGGTATTGATGAAACTTAGAGAGCATCGCCTGTGTGCTAAATTCTCCAAGTGTGAATTTTGGCTACCAGAAGTGACCTACTTAGGCCACGTGATTTCTGCAAAAGGCATTGTTGTGAATTTCGAGAGAGTTCAGGCCGTCCTTGACTGGACTCCACCTGAATCGGTTAAGCAAGTTAGGAGTTTTCTTGGCTTAGCAAGCTATTGCCGCCGCTTCGTCAAGAACTTTTCTAAAGTTGCAAAGCCTCTAACTGAACTCCTCAAGAAAGATAAGAAATTCCTATGGACCCCCAAGTGCGAGGAAAGTTTTCAAGAGCTAAAAAGAAGATTGACTTCTGCACCCGTACTTGCGCCTCCAGACACCAAAAAGGATTTCGAGGTCTTTTGTGACGCCTCACGGCAAGGGTTAGGATGCATACTTATGCAAGATAGACATGTGGTAGCTTATGCTTCACGTCAGTTGCGTCCACATGAAGAGAACTATCCTACCCATGATCTTGAACTCGCTGCCGTAATTCATGCCCTGACAACTTGGCGACATTACCTCCTTGGTAATCGTTGCGAGATCTATTCCGACCACCAAAGCCTCAAATACATTTTCACCCAGCCAGATCTTAATCTCAGGCAAAGACGCTGGATAGAGTTGATAAAATATTATGACTTAGGAATTTCTTACACCCCAGGCAAAGTCAATGTCATGGCTGATGCACTAAGTCGTAAGTCGTATTGTAACAACCTCATGTTACAACAATATCAACCACTTCTTCATGAGGAATTTCGCAAGCTCAATCTTGAGATTGTTCCTCATGGTTATCTTTCTACCTTGGTGGCGAAACAAACCTTGAGGATAAAATTATAGCCGCCCAGAAACATGATAGTGGTATTCGAGAGATCAAGAAGAACATTGCTAGCGGAGTTGCTAAATGTTTCTCCATAAATGATCAAGGTGTTGTTTTCTTTGGCACTCGATTGGTTGTACCACGAAAACACAATCTTAGGAGGCTAATCCTCAAAGAAGCTCATGATACACCCCTTTCGATTCATCCTGGTAGCACAAAGATGTACCGAGACCTACGCCAGAGATTTTGGTGGACTAGGATGAAGAGAGAAATTGCTAAGTTCATTGCTGAATGTGATGTTTGTCGTCGCATTAAGGCCAAGCACCAAAGACCTGCTGGCACTCTTCAACCATTGCCTATCCCTGAGTGGAAATGGGATAAAGTCGATATGGATTTCATCACCGGCTTTCCAAAAACCCAGAAAGGAAATGATGTCATCTTCGTTGTAGTGGATAGACTTTCCAAAGTTGCTCACTTCCTTCCAGTTCGCGAGTCTATAACTGCTAGCCAGTTAGCGGACTTGTATGTCTCTTGGGTTGTGTCTCTTCATGGTGTTCCTTTGGAAATCAATTCTGATCGTGGTAGCCTTTTCACCTCTAGATTTTGGGGAAGTTTTCAGAATGCTATGGCAACTCATCTCTCCTTTAGTACATCTTTCCATCCTCAGTCTAGTGGTCAAGTCGAAAGGGTTAACCAAATTCTTGAAGACATGCTCAGAGCTTGTGTTATCTCATTCGGAAAGAATTGGGAGAACTCTCTTCCATTCGCCGAATTTGCTTATAACAATAGTTTCCAATCTAGTCTGAACATGGCTTCTTTTGAACTCCTTTATGGACGACGATGTCGAACACCCCTAAACTGGTCAGAAACCGGTGAAAGACAATTCTTTGGACCGGATATGATCATGGAAGCAGAAGAGTAAGTTCGCATTGTTCGTGATCAATTGAAAGCCGCTCAGTCTCGTCAGAAAAGCTACTATGATCGTCATCATAGGAAAGAGAGCTACAATCTGGATGAGAAGGCTTACCTTCGGGTTACTCCTCTGAAGGGAACCCAATGTTTCGCTATCAAAGGCAAGTTGGCCCCATGTTACATTGGACTTTTCCGCATTCTTGCTAAACGTGGAGAAGTTGTCTACCAACTTGAACTACCCCCGCACCTTTCCCGAGTACATGATGTATTCCATGTGTCACAACTCAGGCGTCACTTCAAGGACCCCATCCGCGAAGTCGACCATGAAACGCTTGATCTCCAAGATGACCTTTCTTATTGAAAATACCCCGTTCGTATTCTTGATTCCGCAGAGTGTGTCACTCGTCGTCGGAAGATTAAGTTTCTAAAAGTGCAATGGTCACACCACTCTGAGAGAGAAGCCACGTGGGAAAGAAAAGACCGTCTCAGTGCCGAGTACCCCTCCTTCCTCCCGCAGACTTCTGAATCTCAGGACGAGATTCTTTTGAGTGGGGGCGAGTTGTCACAACCCCAAGTTAGGTATGTGCTAGGATCAAGAGCTACTTTGCATCATGTTAAAAAAATTCAAAAGAAATTGAAATGGGAGAGAGAACACCCCCCAGATGAATTTAATTAAATTGGCCAGAAATAAAGTTGCTCCAAAAATTCCTTTTGCATTTTTGAAAAGTCTCATAAATGAGTGTGATCACATATAAAGTGATTTGGATTCAAACCCATGCTCATAGATTTTTCAAATATTCAAACATGAGCATGGATTTAAATTTAAACCCCTATTTGAATTAAAGTTCAAATAATTTGAATTTTAAAAAGTGCCAAACTTTATAAGTGGCTAGTCCAATATATTATTAGGCCATATAAAAAGTTCTAGCATTTTAGAAAATGGTTTACTATTTAATTAGCAGTGCCAAAACATAATGCAGAAAAGTAAAACAGAGAGAAAAGGAAAAATGAGCTTACCTGGCAAAGCAGCCCAACCCACACAGGCCGGCCCAGCCCAGCAGCCTTTTCCTTGGCATCTTCCTCCCCCGGCCCCGATGCTGCTCGTTGGAGAGCATGCAGCCGCCGCGCCACCTCCTGCTTCGCCGTGTCGGCCTCCCCTCCGTCCTTCCCCCCTCGCCATGGAGACGCCTAGAGCGTCCCCATCCTTTCCCCTCTCTCTCTGGTCACTCTTCCCCTCTCCCTCTCACGAATCCCGCGCCGCCAGAAAGTTCGCCGGAATGTCGCGTGACTCGCGGCCAACGACGTCGACGAGCCAAACCGTCGTGTCCAGGGAGTTCACCGCCGTCGTCTTCGTCGAGCCGTGCAGGGAATCGAACCCGGAAGCCCCGAGCGCGACGCCAGCTTCAAGGTTCCGTCGCCGGCCGCCGTGAGCACCTCGCCGGAATTCGTCGCCTCCAGAGCCCCTACGACCCCGCCGTCCTCTTCGTTCCCTCCGGGGTGAGCTCCCGCGTCTTTCCCCTCTTCTAGCGCTCTTCCCCGCGGCCTCTAACGCCGATTACCTCACGGCCATGCTACGGCCGCCGCCCGAGAACGTCGCCGGCGAGGCTCCGGCAGCTCCCTTGCCCCCCCGTGCGCACAGGTCGATGTGGGCGACCACGGGGAGCATCTAGGTGCCCTCCCCGTGCCATTTGGTGGCCGGGAGCACCTCCCGTGTGTGCGCCGCCGCGCACTGGTGCCACCGGCGGCTAACCGCCGGCGAACCCTCCATTAACCCCTAACCCCCCTGCTAACCAGCCCCTGGGCCACTGACCAGTGGGCCCAGGCCACTAACTAATCCCTGGTTAGTTTAAACGAACCGGGTTAGTTAACTAACCCACCGACAGTGAGGCCCCACATGTCAGCAGCCCCCCCCCCACGTCAGCATGACGCAACAGTGATGCAATAAGTCATTTTCCAAATTAAAAGAATAATCCAGAAAATCCAGAAAATGAATTAAACTTTGGAAATTCATAATTAATTCATTTTAACTTCAAATTGGGCAAATAATATGTCTAAAATTATCAGAAAAACCCAAGGAATATGAATATGAACTTTGTTTGTATGTTTGACCAATTTAAATTGGGTGAACAGTAGCAAACATCCATATGGCTTTAATTTGAATTCAAATTTGGAGTGAATTTGCAAATGACTTTGCAACACACTTCTTTTAAATGATTTCATCCACACATCAGAGACTTTACCTCACCTTTACAACATCACTTCATGATCAACCTTTTCAAATGAACATTCATGGATTCAAATGCATTTGAAATTCATCGATAAATCAAATGGAGTTTGAATTTGCAACTCAAATGCAATATACTCCTTTTAAATGGAATGTTTAACACATCAGTACCATGAACATCACGTTATACAATTGATCATGTGCTAGTGCATTGTACCTTATGATGATCACTTTGTTTGTATTGTTTGCTCGGATAGAAGTGGAGTCGGAACCGGAGGTCACCCCCTTCGTTGAAGACACTGTCACCGTAACTGGACCTCGTCAGCAAAGAAAGCAAACCCCCATTGATCATGTCGATAAAAACCCATTTCCCTCTCAGTCTCGCTTATGCATTGTTTAGGATGATTACCATGCTACGTTTCTACCGCATAGTTGAACCCATTCCTTTGCATGACCTATCATTTTGTCACAGTAGTAAGAAAACCACAATCCTATCAAATGTAGGAGTTGGTTGATATCTTGTGGCCCCTGCAACTGTTACTGCTTATTGCATGATTAGAGTTACAATGAGGTTACTCTTCTGTGAGTCGGGATGGTAGCAATCATGTTGAAGAAGGTGAAACTGTGTTGGTGAATCTACCCTAATACAAGGTGAACGATGAGAGGTTGTGTAGGAGTACACAGTGGGTTGTCTCGTTGAACACCGCCCTAAGCCCGAGTTCTTGTGTGGTGATCCAAGACGAAGAGTACTACCACATGTTGGGCACATGGACCCTCGCTCAACCTACTAACTCACCCCTTCTCAGTTCAATGAGTCGCAGTAGTTCGGAGTTCTGGTAGGTCTGTGGCACGGTCTGCGAAGTGGAAGAACGGCTATTAACACCGGCTTGGCACCCTGCACACATCTTCTGGGACCACATCGGTAAACCGGCCGAGTTCACGATGTGGATTCCAACCCAGATAGGCATCCATTGTACTTGTGTTGGCTGTGAGGTAAAAGTTGTGGAAATTATCCTCGCCGACACCCGCTTGAAGGGTGGCGAGATCCCGGCGGTAACTGATCGTTTCGTGTGTGTAGCAGTACACCCCTGCAGGGTTAATAAACTATTCGAATAGCCGCGTCCGCGGTAAGGGACTACTTGGAAAGCTGTGCTCGATTATTAGACAACTTGAACTGGATACTTATAAAACTTGCCAAGATAAGCGTGAGTGCTATGGCGTGCTTTCTCGTGGAGAAGTCGAGGAAGGCACCATAGTGGTGTAATTGGTTGGAGACTGTAGTGGACTCGTGTACGCTTCTTACCTCAAGTATGGTACTCGTAGTTCAGGACTAGCCAAGTCAAAGCTGGCACTTCTGCAATTGAACCCCACCTCCCTTTACCTTGATACATGTGCATGAGTAGTATAGTTCCTACGTAAGTCTTGCTGAGTACGACTTTGTACTCGCGTTTGCTTATTCTATGTTTTAGATGAACCCATCGACCCCGAAGGTGGATTCTTCCTGGAGCTCGACGTCCGATCAAGCTAGTGTAGTCTCAGTTAGACGACTGTTCCCTCGTGGAAGGGCTTGTTTATAGATAAGGCTTTTCTAAGCCATTTGTTAAACTTGTCTGTACTCAGATCTACTTGCTTCCGCATGTTTGATGTAATGTTGGATCACAGACTCGTGATCTCTGTGTGCGCTCTGTAAGAGTTATCAATAAAGTTGTAAACTTTGTAGAGAATTGCAATGATACCTGTTGTTCATACTGGACATGTGTGTTGCGTGTATGTTTATAACATGCATGTCTTAGTATGGGTTTTCGATACCTTAGTTGTGATCTGGCTGGCGATCTTTTATACATCAAGTGGCCCTTAGATATGCGCAGCTTGGGGCATCGCGATGCGATTGCTCGTGACTCCGTCACGTGCACATTTTGATGTATGATCGAGCCCGCCCTAGACCCCGACTAAGTGATCGGGCTGAAGTAAGTCTTTGTAAGGGTTATAATACAATCGATAGTATGGTTGAGGCGACTTGTCTATGAGTATGGGAGTTCATCACCCATATCATCTAGACTTGTGTGCGGACGATGAGGACCCATCTCAGTTGATCATCCGGCCTGGATGGGATACCCCTCACGTTCGATGTTTTCCGAGGACGTTCTGTGCTTGGCTTTGTCTGCTCAGACAAGTGGGTACGGTTCTCGGCTCTCCATATGATTGTGTTGTAGCGAGTCTTGCATACGCTAACCCCGGGTCCCGACATGCCATTTATCCAAATATGAAATCATACACCTAGAGTATGTTATCCAATCATTTGCACATGATCAAACATCCATAACAGATTCACAAATGGTACAGAAAATTAGAACTTATACTAAGGCATTTGTGTGCAATGGAAAAAAATAGCCAAAGCAAATTATGGCGCAATAACCAGCAAAAAGTATGTGTTATGCTTCAAGACCAAAATGTGAACATAACATCCGTGCGACATTCCAATGAATACTGATGCAAAAAATGTATAAAGGAAATCACACCTAGTCATTCACGCAAATAGATAACAAAATTGAAAAAGAAAATTACTCATATTGACAATATAAGTTTGCAATTTTTTTTGATGTTTTTGGGGCAAAATGATGGTTCACTGATGATGTTCATGAATATATAATAGACCAATGGAGCCCAGGTATTGTAGTTTGCAAGAACAAGAGACATAAGAGAAGTCTACCTACAAAATTACAGAGAAGGCGTACAACCAAAGCTCATAAATAATATCGGAACTTACATATCCAAGCCGAAGAATTGCTGCCTCTTGATCATTATCAAAATGCCCCGTGTCTGTCATGCATAACACCTACTGTTTGATTAGACACACAAATACTCACCAAGAAATCAAGCCGGCAATCCAACCATTGGTCCGGGCGCCCATGGGCACCTGACCGGAATGGGTAGGGTATGGGTCACTGATTCCTCCCATGGATCTTACCCATGAGTGACCCGATGGGTCGTCCAATTAATATTAGTAATCGGTACATTTGGCTATTTTTATTTAAATGTCCTTACTGTAGCAGTGTATCCCAAGACACCACTCCACTAGTAATTCATGTATAGCAGTGAAAACAGAAGAAATTACATGACACGTCTGGTAGTCCCATACGAACACTTGTGCTGAACATAACCATCTCTAGGCTCATTCATACGTTGTTTTGGCCCAAAGCTAGTTGAGCACTGGGCCTCTAGCTGGCTCGGTGGCTTTATTGGGCTCTAAAGGCGCAAGACTTGTGTTGCTGGCGGCTACTACCGTGCGTGCAGCACTGCTGGTCTTTTAGACCGACCTC
Source organism: Bromus sterilis (assembly GCA_950022295.1). Taxonomy (NCBI): domain Eukaryota; kingdom Viridiplantae; phylum Streptophyta; class Magnoliopsida; order Poales; family Poaceae; genus Bromus; species Bromus sterilis. The sequence goes on along the minus strand of OX465596.1, from coordinate 145,708,230 downwards.
GCATAGCTAAGATCATAGGAGGTGGAGATCTTCCTTATAAAATGAGACTGAGACAACAGCCAATTTTCCCTCGCTCGGGAATGCACCGACCAATAAGTACATGAAATGTATACTGATCATAAGAAAAGAACAAAAAATTGTTAGACCCGATGGGTGCCCAATCGAGTCAAGTTGCCTGCCAGGTTTGGTCATGGGCTTAGACCCATGGGTCGGGTCATTGGTAGACTGGGAACCCGATTAGTGATTCAGGCATGGGTCTCATAGAGGTGGACCCGGTCAAACCTGAACCGACTGCCAGCTTGACCAAGAAGTACATCCTATTCCTTTTACTCAAGGGTTTAATGGAACAGGATTTACTCATATACAACAATATGGCAAACTGAATGAATGCCTGGGATTAACAGATTCTGGTTCGACATTTTAATTAAAAAAGGTATTTAAAAATGCGAAATGGCTGATCAAGAACTAACATAATGCTACAGAAGATAATTATAAGGCTGTTCTTACAAAGGAACTAGGTATAAGATTTTTATTTATTTATTGCATTATATCATTGATAAAATACAGAAACTAAAAGAGGATGGACTTACAGGAATGATCATCTAGCCAGCGGAAAAATGCTAACTGAAGCAGTGAACCTGCATTTGTGAAAAAAGCAAAGATGAAACCAATATACAGTTTTTGAAGCAACACATCTAATAACTGAAGTGTGAATCCAAGAGTCAGCATTTGCGGAGGAGAGGACTAAGCTAACTAAGACCTCACGGATCTCACGATGCTCCATGCTTCAGCAGCAAGCTCAATTCCCTCCAAGCGATCTTGGAGCAGTAAAATCGAACCCAACTGACACATGTCAGATCCATCCACTTTTGGTGATCTCCCGACGCTAACACTATTAGAGGCCAAATGCGTATAATTTAACCTCGCCTAGCAGCTTGAGCAGCATGTAGTCAGTAAGCCCCATCCAACAAACGAAACACCTCATCGGGACGTATGAGCTGACCAATCAAACCACCAGCGCTAAATCTCCAAGAGTGGAAATTCCAGGTCCGAACCAGAAAAGGAATCCCGATCCCAATCAAGGCAGAGCGAGGCAAGAAGGCAAAGCTGAGCAATGATGGGTCAGGGAGGGCAAGCACCTAGGATCATGCCGAGGGAGACGAAGGTGATCAGCGCCAGGAGGCGGCGCGCCCGCAACCGCGCCATCCCGATCGGGTCGCACGTCTGGCGACGACAGGGAGCGAGGGGAGGGAAACGACGGAGCGAGGGTGAGGGTCAGGAATCTCGCCGACGGATTTCCTGGGTTTTAAGGCAGGACGACCGGGTCGGAATTGGTCAAATATCAGCTGCTGCTGCTCCTGCTCGGCCGGATTTCAGTCAAAAAGTCGGACTCGTTGACAGTACTATCTCTTAGACACGAAATAGCCGATGGGCAACGCGTCCGCCGATCGGCGTTTAATAAAGATCCGCCAGTTGTAGAGCCGTACGATACAATGCATCAATTGTTCGATCGAAGCGTACAAAGCAACGAGCCTTGGCTTTGTTGTAACCGGATCTTTGCAACATAGCTTTTATTGCAAAAGATCTCGCGTATTTTATTTTTTATTTTTTTCGATCACCGCAGTGAGCCTTGCAACATATGTTCTATTGCAATCGAATTTTTGCAATATAGCCTCTATTGCAAAGAATCCCAGGTATTTTTTTAATTTTTTCCTCGACTATCATTGCAAGCCTTGCAACAGAAGCGTTGTTGCGATCAGACCTTTGCAACATGGTCTCTGTTGCAAAGGACCTGCGTATTTTTTTCCCTCATCACTTCAGCAAGCCTTGCAACAAAATGGCTGTTGCAAACTGACCTTTGCAACAACAGGTTTGTTGCAAAGAAAGACTAGCATCGTGGGTTGGTTCGCACGAAGTTGCATCTGAGCGGATCGGACGGTCGCACAGGTGACAGACGCGCGCAAAAGATCTGTCGATTGAAGGCAATCTTTTCCCATAGCCGATAGGGGACAAACGTTTGTGAATCAACGTGTATTTAAATTGGTTAAGAGGGTAGTGATGTTTCAGACCATTAGTATTTAAAGTATGTACTAGATTTGATATTAATGCTTGTATTTTTCAATGAAAAAAATAGCGTGTTATGACAAAATAGCGAGGCCCTAAAAATATGCTATTAGCATGCTATTTCGCGCTATAATGTGCTATTATCGAGACATTGTACACATATTCATTTAGCGAGGCATTGCCCAAAATGCTATAACGTGCTATTAGCGACGCTATTTTTTTCATTGGTATTTTTCTGAATTATCTCAAACCTTTCAATGACTACAAAGCATTTGTGATGGCTTCATCAATTTTAAAATAATGTGTCGGCTCAGTATTACGAAAATGCTAATAGGAAAGAGTATATGCTTAAGGATGGCAACTTTATCCACGGACAAGGATATCCATGGATACCCGATCTGAATGGACATGGTTTGGATACAATTTTGTATCCATGGGCAGCGCCCGAATCCGACCCGATTAATCGTGGATAGGTCATGGATATAATTTTATATCCATGGATATACCCGAACCCGACCCGATACACCCATATATGAGTGTCTACGGTAAAAAAAAGACAAATGTTCATCTTCGAATGGCGTGGCGGCTCACAATGAACATAAATATTCATGCTAGATTCGTAGCCAACGCGAACGAGCATAAAGGAATATACAATAGGTCATCATTTCACCAACAATGTATGTGGTCAAATTTAAAGATGGTTATGATAAAAACCAGTGATACTTCGTGTACAGAACTTGACCATTCCCTTTGAATAATCGGGATTTTGTAAGGTCCGATATGCGGTACTGTTCCAGATCTAGGTGTTTCCACCCAGATCCGGGGACGAAGCACATATCGGTCCCACCGCGACATATGACAAAGCCATATGCCCCGGATTTCCAACATGATATCACAACATTACAGATACAGGATACAACATCTCATACAATCGGCATACAACTGCCTCAAATATAATAAAACAGCGGAAGATACATGTCTGAGTACAGACTACCAGCAAATGCCTACTGGCAAAGAGAAAAGCATCGATCCCATAACCACACGGGTCCAGGCCCTCCGCCGGGATCCGCCTAACTAGTCGTCGTCGAGTCTCCACGTGAAACGTCGATGACCATACCTGTTGTCGATCAAGAACCCTGAAAAGAGTTTAGGGGTAGTATCATGAGTACAGAGGTACTCAGCATCCAACTGTAGTGGTCATCTGACCCAGCAAGGACTTCATCACTCGTCATTCTAGGACAACTAGTAGTTTACGGTAAGGAAGGCGTAAGTGGTGAGGTTGCTGCCGCACTAGCATGTATGAAATGGCTAACGATCTAGAGAGTAAGATAAGAAGCCAAGCATTCGATGAGGAATCGCCTCCAACAAGTCTTTCTATCAACTACTTACGCAAACATAACACCTATCCTATCCTTGTCCTCCTCTTCGCATCCCGACGAAGAAGAAGCAGTCAAGGCACACACACGTTGATCAAGTTAAATTAAGATTATCTCAGTTGTTGTTGTCTATGAACAAGGAGTAGGTCTCAAGTCGTCCATAACCGTGGACACGGCTTCTCGAAAAGATTTAACCCTGCAGGGGTGTACCAACTGCCCATTACGAGGCTCCGCACGTACGTCCATCACTCTCAGTTGCTACCCATCATAGGCAACCATTTTATGATTTAGTTCCAAGAGATCCGAAACGACAAGTCCCTCTAGCTAACAACGAACAAATCCGGGTGGCCCCCGGTGAGCCGACATCCAACTCAAAAGCCGACCGCGCTCTCGAATCGGCCTCTACCGTCTGGACGAGGTCGGGTTGGCTACCCAAACAGATGTGGGCAGCCCCCTAGCTTCCAGGTGTGGACCAACAAGAGAAACCATGTCTCCGCTGGCCCGAGTTGTTTAAAAGATATCTGCTAGGAGCGACCCGACAAGATATATATGCATGTTTTCAAATGGTAAATCAGCTTGGGCCACCACTAGAAATGTTTGAAGCTAGATAGGTAAGAAAAGGGGACCCCATAAAATCCCACACGCGGTTAGGCACGCTCAGTCTTAAACCAATACCCGGAACTCGGATCCTAGGTGACTCGAATGGAACAAAGCGTCGGGGCGGGATAGCCTAGACCTTCCATCCTTCGTCGAATATAATCAACATTATATAGTAATCATATCATCAACAATAACATAATAGTCAGGTGATATCCCAACCCAAAGAGTAACAGGGTAACATCGTAGCATCCTAAGCATGCATACTAAGCAGGGGCTGAGCAACGAGCAATAGTAACATAGCAGTACAAGGTTTGCTGGGAGGGGACATGGTTGTATCGGTTTAAAAGAGGCTGTAAACATGTGGTAGGATCAAACATCGAACCTAACCTATACTAGCATGCAAACCGCTGGTTGAAATAGAATGGATCATAAGTAATGTATAGTCCTTGCCTGTTGATAAGTCGGGTTCCGAAAGTGTAGTTGATCGCAAGCTCGCATCGTCTCCGAGAGGTACCCGCGGAAGCACACAAGAAGGAAACACTGGAAAGCAATCAACGGTGCACCACTATTACTACGGAGCAAACACGAGAAAGCATCAACAAAAGCAACACGAGACATCGCACCTACCGTCGAGAGCGGTTACTAACGATTTAAATGGATTACTCGTCACACACGACGATACCGCACATTTACGGTGGTTCAAGTTGCTTAGCTACAGGTGATCAAACAACGGTTATTAACATGGCAACTCAAGCAAGCATGGCATAGCACACAAACATGGCAAGAGGTGAAGCACAAATAAACTACCTGGGCTAGTCAATTTAAGTGGGGTGAAATCCTAGACATGCAAACTATTGCTGACCCCATGATAAATATTGCATTTGGTACTGTTTTGCCCTAAACAATATTTTATTATTTTTATTAGCAAGCAAGAGAAGCATAAACACAATCTACATGCAATTCTAGTCAAGTTACATATAAGAAACATTTTAAACAGAGCAACAGATAAAAAGTTATAGCAGTTACAGTTTCAGTGGCAGGCAGTGTAATTAGCAGTCAAACAGCATGTAAACAAAGTCAAACATGGCAACAAAGCACAAATTATTAAATTAGGCACAATTCTAAGCAAGTTTCATATTTTACGCGTCGCAATCGGAGCTACGGTTAAAAAGTTACGGGCACCGCAATAAAAACAACTAATCTGCCTAAATTAAATAAATAAAACTAGCAGAACAGAAAAAAAAATGCTAACCGGGCCGAATCTACTGGGCCCAACTAACTAAAAAAAGAAAACAGAAAAAAATAAAAAAACGGGCAGCTCACCCCAGTGGGCCAAGCCCAAGAGGAGGGGAGGCCTGGGCTGGCGCCTGGCTGCTGGAGGGGGGGGCGACTGGGCCGCGGTGGGTGAGGCCGGCCCACCCGGGCGCAGCGAGCGTGCCCACTCGAGCCGTCGTGCTCGTCCCGAGCCAGCGGCGGCCGGACGGCTTCGGGCGAGGCGGCGCCATGGCTCCGGCGGGAGGCAGTGCGGCGCGAGGCGGCTGAGGTGGAGCAGGTGTGGCGGCGCCGTGCCGCGGGCGGAGGAGGCCGGAAGGGCGCCGGCGGGGGGTTCACGGCGGCGAGGCAACAACCGTCGAGCTCGGGCGGAGCTCCATCCATGGCGGTTCCTGCTGCGGGATAAGAGAGGGAGGACGTGAGGAGGAGAGGGGAGAGAGGAGAGGGCCGGCGGTGGAGGGGCTCACCGGGCGGCTGCGGCGCGCGGCGGCCGGCGCGCTCGCCGGAGTGGAGGCGGCGGCGGCGGGTGCTGCCCTCGGGCTGTCAGCGCGCGTGGACAGAGGGAGAGGAGAGAGGCTACGGGGGATTCCAGGGCGCTGACGTGGCGCAACGAGGGCCGTCGGATCTCAGATCCGAGGGCTGGGAACGCCCCTGATCTAGGGTTTCGGGATTTGGGGCTTTTTGGAGGCAGATCTGAAGGTTTGTGAGGGGGGTGGCTGCAAAATTGGCGAGGGGAAACCCTAGAAATGGATGGGAGTGTGGTGGTCTTTTTATAGCATGGGTGGCTGGCAGTTTGCAAAAACATCCCCGGTTTTTATCTCGGGCGCGCGGTGCTCCCGTTTCTGACTGCCGGGGGTCCGCAGTACCTCCGATTCGGGTAAAACTTCGAACTGCGCGATCGGTGCGTCGAGCCGGAGGCATTCACCTCGCGTTGGAACCGTTCCAAAAACACTTTCCGACGCGCTATAAAAATATCCCGTTTAATTATTAAACGGGGTTTTCGTTCCGTTGGCTGCGGCTGGTCTCGTGCGGTTTTCGCGACGGTGATCGGGTGAAACCCGGTGTCGCAAGGTCGAGTGTCAGGGTGGCAAGGGTCGGTCTCCGTCCGGTACGAGATAAGAGGGGGGAAAATAATCGCCGATCAATAAATCGGGGATGCAAACACCGCAAACAAATCAGGCAATCAAACAATTCACACCGAAAACAAAATTTTTAATTTTTGCAAAAACTGGGCTGTTACAGATTTCTAAGAGAAACCACATCACAAATACAACATATTATTTTTTAAATGATTTGAACCCAAACTTTTGATGTGTTCACAACTAAGGATACACACTAACATCATAAAATGTCAAACAGTCTGGACCTCGTTTGATAAATATTATGCATTTACTGATATTTTTTATCAAAAAGGACCATGAAATTAAAAGTCGATTAAAATGACCTCTAAACGGGATGAGATTTGGCATGCCGTCATTATTTCACAAACATGGTACGTGGTAAAAAATTGAGAGGATTATGACAAAAACTGGTGGCACATAGTGTACAAACTGCATTAGTTGAATGCTGGTCAAACACTGGAAAAACCCGTTGACCGTTTCAAAAATCAGCAGGAAAAAATATCGTAACCATAGCGGACAACTATGGCCGTTGGATGTAACCTTAGCGCCGTATGGTAGTCGTTGGATCTCAGCGAGATACGTTAGGAGCTAGTTCTGCAACCTGATTGGCTGACTTTTATCAAAGTACATGCATACAGTTTATAATGAAGAAGCGTTTGGGATGCGAAAACCTAAGTGGCACGCCTCCTAACGAAAGGCTTCCTTCCGAAGCTATACTCAATCCACATCTAGATTTCCCCACCTCTAGTGATTCAATCATACAATCCATTTCTCAACCCATCAATCTGCATAGGTCTCTAGGATGGGGACGATGACTCGCTACCAGAGGGCTCGCAGGGCCGCCTATGCCTTCACCCGGGTGCCTGCCGGAGGCGGTGGTTCCGGTGATGCTTCCTTGCGCTCGTTCGGTGCTGAAAGCTCAAGAATGAGCAGAGGGGGAGGGGGTGAATGATCACTTCTAAAAATTCTAAGGAACTTAGAAGGAATTCATGCAAACTGCGAAGGACTAAGAACATCTCGAAGGAAATACAGTATCGAAAGTTATGCATGGCTCGAAAGGATTGGGAGCGAAGGAAAACATCGAAGACAAACAGGCAACGAGTAAATACTTAATGTAAAAGCTAGAAGGAAAACGAGCCTGACACAATGATGTTTGGTAAACCAGTTCACACTCTGCAAAGTGCTACGTCTGGTTGGAGGGACTGGTGATTGAACACCTGGAGCAAAACTCTCTCCGTCCTATTCTCCACTACAACAAACTCCTCGAGCTTGTCCAGTTTTCACTCGTGGTAGATGATTCAGGACATCTCCGAGACCTTTACAAACTTCCTTCAGCAGTGACAATTTCTCTTCGACTGCTTGACAGGCGACGCCTAACCGTCTAGGAGACTTGCAGTTCTCCAAGATAAAAAGATCGGCTAATCTCAACCTAAGTCTCTGTGAATTGCTCAACTCAGTTTAGACTTGGGTTTTTGGTTTTCTCTCGATGAATCTCTCTTGGGATGCTCACAGACTTCTGTCTTAGAATCTTCAGTGGAGCAGCCAACCCGAAATGGCGGGTAGGTGCGGGGTATTTATAGTTGGCGATCCCGATGGGTAAAATGACTGAAGTGACCCGATGCAACAGCTTGACGCGTGTCCACAACGGTCGGATTCCAATCACTGCGCAACTTTACTTGAGGAACAAGTAAGCTGACTTACCGAACGAGTTCTCTCTCGAAGGCACGAAGTGCGATGACTTTGCCTTCGAGCTATTTACTCGACTCAATAAGATTTATCTCGGTAGGCCTTTGTGGGTTTAGGTTGAGCAGAGCAAATTCACTTCGACTAAGATCTCAACTAGAAAACCACTCTTAATAGTACGGTTTTTCCTACGACTCAAGGAAATAAAGAGAAACTAGTAAAAAGACTAAGTCTTCGACCAGCTTCAGCTTTCTCCTCGTTGCGCTTTTACTCGAGAGAGTCACCTTCTTCGACGACATTTTTAGGGGTCGTCTTCCTTCAAAGGTTTTGGTAGATGACTGCAGCCTCGCTGCAGTGAGTTGTCCTTCGACCTTCTACTTGCAAACTCCATTCTTTCGGAACCTAAGTATCTGTTTATACTCGAAAACAATATTAGTTCCACTTCTGCTTTGACCAACAATGTACAAAACCTTCGGGGGGAAAAACTTGCTCTTACAGGTGCGAGGCATCTTTTGGTGACCGATTCCTCCCTTAGCCTGGCCGCCTTGAGCATGACCGATTTCCCGGCTATTTCCATCTTGCTGGCCCGTAATGCCCGATTGGCGACCCCTTTTCACTCCAGGACCCCGGTCGTCTCCGCCTTCTCCATCGCGATCGCATCCGCCCATCGCACAGCTACGGAAGCGGTCAGGGCGTTTGCATTAGCCCATATGGCGACGGAAGCCGCCGAAATGGCGACGCAAGCCTCCAACAAGGTGGTGGCATACGCCGATGCCGCGACGGCCTCTTTGGACCAGCTCATCGACGTTCAGGAGGCCAACAGGGCGGCCGCATACGCCGATGCCGCGACGACCTCTCTGACCAGCAACTCATCGACGTTCAGGAGGCCAATAGGGCGGCGGCATACGCCGATGCCGCGATGACCTCTCTGGACCAGGAGCCCATCGACGTTCAGGAGGCAAACAGGACGACATCATACGCCGATGCCTCAGAGGCCTCTTTGGACCAGCTGGACTAGGAGGGTGATGGTCTTTTGTTATTCCAGTAGATCTTGAGTAAGAGCTACGTTAAGTCCAGTACCTTGTTTAACTATACAACTGGTTCGATTTAGCAAGTCTGAGCTTTGCTGATGACTGATACACGAGAGATGATAATTGCTTCTCGCCTTCGTTGGTTACCCGAAGTGGAAGGTGAGATGCAGCGTAGCGGCAAGTTTCCCTTGGTGAAGATACTAAGGTTGAGAGTATCGAACAGTAGGACTCTGACATAATAAGTAGGTGGCAAGGAAACAATGGCACCGTGGGTTGCTTCCTTGACCTGGACCTGCACACAGAAACAAATAACTTTGCTCCCAATGAAGTTCAGAGAGGTTGTCAATCTCTCCGATCTTGTTGTTTACAAAGGATCAAACACAAGGGATAATGGTGATAGTGATAGCAACTAGAAAGTAAAAGCAGAAAATAAATGAGCGTGTAAACAATGATGAGAATATGGACCGGGGTCCCGTGATGTTCACTAATGATGTCTCTCTCCCAAAAGTCGATAAAACTGCTATGTGAGGTAAACAATTTACAGCTGGGCAATTGACAGGAGTATAAACGCACCACAATGTTAACTATGCTACAAAGAAAGGACGAGGCTCAAAAGCATGGGCGGTATGCCAAAATAAGTAGACTGAAATCCAACTGCATAGACTACTAATCATCGACCTTGAGATATCTATCCAAAACATCTCGTTGGTATGAAGTTGCGAGCCCCACCCAAAGTGTAAAACCAAATCAACAGAAAAATGCATTAAAAAGCACTTTGCGTAAAGTAAACAATCCTTGCAACCGCGGTTACAAGCACCGTTGTTTTCCCCTTGTGGCAACAACACATCCCCTAGGCTCATGTCTCTGTCACTCAAGTGTGTCATCGAGGGGCATGAACCCACAATCGAGCATAACGTTCCCTCTTGGAGTCACTACCTACTACTTGGCCAAAGTAATAAACAACGACGGGGAACATGCAAGAATTTCTTAGGAACAAAAATATAAAAGATAAGAACCAAATATATTAGTCAAACACAATTTGAACATAATCTCAGAATCCATCAGATCCCAGCAAACTCAGCATAGCAACAGCAGAAAGATTACATAAGTGCCTCGATCATGTAGGGCAGCTCACGAGGACTAAACCATGAAGAACAAAGATGGGAGGAGAACATCACATAGCTACTGATCACGGACCCATGGTCCAAAGAAAACTACTCACGGCACATCCGGGAAGCGTCCATGCTGAAGAGGAAGCTCCCGGAGGTCAATCCTCCCTCCGGTAGGGTGCCGGGAAGAAGTCTGTTGGCGCTCCCGATCTTGGAAGCGCGGCCAAATGAGAGTTAAATAGAAAGAGCCATTGAGGCCACCAAAAAATAGAAAAAAATAGAAAAAGGAGAAAAATAAAAATAAAAAGAGAGAAAGGGGCAACACTACTATCCTTTTGAAAGATCCACACTAGTACTCCCTCTTATCCTTGTACTCCATAGAGATGATCATTCATGCATATAGCTATGTGGGGACCTTCACAATATAGAACTTGGCTTGCATATTCCAAGGATGAGCCTCCTCAAAAGAGCTCTAGGTCTTCATGAGCGAGCAAGTTAGATGCACCCCCACTAGTTCCATTGGAGATCTTTTTAGCTCGTATGTGCATCCGTTGCATGGCAATCCCTACTCCTCACATCATATCTATCATTTGGACTTCTCGCCTATGATTGTCCTCATTGATGTGAGCCTTTCTCACCTTTTTTGTCTTCCTCCTCCACCATATTTCTCTCTTTGCCATCCTAAGTGTCAACTCTCGTGCTTACGCTCATCCATTGCATGAGTGGTCAAAAAATCGAAAAGGAGTGGATCAAATTGACTTGTACCTGGCTAGTGGTCTGGGGACGATTCAAGATAAGATTCCAAAGAAGACCAAGTGTGAAACTTTAGTAGATTGAGTTCTCAACACAAAAATACTTTTTTCTCGTATTCCCTATCCCTCTTCTTGCACGCAAACACCATTTGGAGACATTTGAGTCACGGGCAGCGAGAGCTCTTGCACCTAATGTTCTTTTGTTACTTGTTTCAATGCTAATATAGACTCTTGCATGTTATGACTTGAATTGAATCACATACCTTGATTGCTTTACTTTTCAAAGTTCTTATATGGTTGCTAGCATGTCACCACAAAAACTATGCTTGTTATCATTTACCTACTCGAGAACGATCAGGAATTAAGCTTGGGGATGTTGATACGTCCCAAACGTATCGATAATTTCTGCTTGCTCCATGGATGTTTTGTGTGATATTGCTATGATCTTGAAAGTCCAAGTATGTGATCAGAGGGGGAGGGGGTGAATGATCACTTCAAATTTTTGCATGAAACTATGAAGTGAAGCTTAACTTAGCAGGAGAAGAAATTCAATAGAAAGGTAAACATTGAAACCGAACTGGATTGAAGCATAACATAGCGAATCAAAAGCATCGAATCAATTGCATTGAATCAAATCACTGAAGCAATTGCTAAACTGAATGTAAGTGCGGAAAGTAAAACGAACTCTTGACTCGGCGATGTTTGTTCGACCAGTTCACACTCTGCAAAGTGCTACATCTGGTTGGAGGGACTTGTGATTGAACACAGGAGCTAACCTCTCTCCGTCCGTATCTCCACTGAACCAATCTCCTTGAGCTTGGTCAGTTCTTCACTCGTGGTTGATTATTGAGGGAATTACCGAAACCTTTGACAAACTGGACTTCGAATCGACAATAACTCTTCGCTCTCTGAAGAACAACGCTCTAACCGTCTAGGATAATTGCAGTTCTCCAAGATAAAAAGGCTAGCAAACTTCTTCCTAAGTCATAATGAATCAACTCAGATCAATAGGACTTATGCTTCGGTGGATGGGTTTTTGGTTTGCTTCGGTGGGGTTGCTCTTTCTCTTCACTGTCAGGAAATATTCTTGGAGCAGCCACCGGCCAATGAGGGCGGGGGTGGCGTATTTATAGGTGGCAATCCCTAGGTGCGAAATGTCTTAAATGACCCGATGCGACAGCTTGACACCTGTCCGCAACGGTCATATTTCCAATCAAAGCGCAACTTTACTTGCGGTCCAAGTAAAGCTGACTCACGGACTTGGTTCTGCTTCAGGAGCCGAAAGAACGAAGTCTTCGCTGGTGAAGCATTACCTAGTGCACATGAGATTTCTCATCTCTGGCTTCTCACAGGTTCGAATTCGATCTGAGTCTTTTCACCAAAACCTTCGGAGTACATTTACTAAACCCCTCTTGATAGTACGGTTTTTCCTACGACTCAAAGAAGTGAAAAAGAACTACGCAAAAACTACTAAGTCTTGCGCCATCTTGGTCATCTCCTTCGATGAGACGTGCTTCAGGATTCCTTATCTTTTTAGGGGTCGACATCCGTGATGAGCTTCACTCCAGAGGATATGCTTCAGTAAGTATGTAAATCTTCGTTGAAGCTTTATCACCAACCTATAACTTCAGGAACCTAACCATCTGTTTTACACTAGAAAACTTGTTAGTTCCTCTACTGTTTTGTCCAACAATATCCAAAACTCATGGGGGCATAACTTTGCTCTTACAATCTCCTCCTTTTTGGACTATTGTTGAAAAAACAGGCATCGATAAAAAATATGGAATTTTGAGTTGAGTTGAGAGCAAACTCTAAGATATGAAGCTTTTGACTCCCCCTGAATGCAAGCATAGAAGATTTATATAATCGAAGTGAATGCTTGATGAAGGATATCTTGATGGGAATCCTAACACATATCTTAGCGAATCAATTGCATTTAAAAGATATTAGTCTTGAAGAATATGCAATCATACAATGACCTGTGAACTTAATGAGAATAACCACCTACAAGACAAAAATATACGAGAGCAACTTGCAAGCACGAAGGTTATTAACACATAACATGTAGCAGTTCACAGACGAAGTAAAACTTAAGTTACAACCCAATCGAAGCGAATGGAAAGTTTGTTGTAACTTAACACACAAAAGATCGAATCGAAACCCTAAACCCCGCAGCGAATCTAAACTCAATCGATGCTACTGTCTCCCCCTGTTTGTCAATAATTGGACAAAAGGTTGAGAGGTAGATCAAGATTATTTACGCGTTTGCTGCAACCCGGGGACCCTGCTGATTGTCTTCGCCCGAAGAAGATGCATCTCCTGAAGTGTCTCCTTCGGTTGAAGCAGGCGACTCCATTTCTTCAATGTCCAGCGGCGCTTGAAGCAAATCAAGATCACTGTCGTTGAGAGGGTCATCTTCTTGCTTCGATGTGTGGTAGTCTTCATCAGAGAGAGTATCAGGGCGAATCTGTTCAGCTGGATTAAAAAATAAGACTTCATCAATCTTTTCCAGCGGAGGGATCTTTGGGTTGGGGCGGTCTATCGAATCATTTCTGGAGAAATGGCGTTGAAGGTGCGGATACTCCTTGAAAATCCGATCAGCTTCAAGCTTCTTTACTGAGTTGAACTTCCTTAAACCTTTCCAAGAGTGGCGCTTCAAAACCTTCAGGTACTGGTTATTGTTCAAATCAATATTGCCAACTCGATTGATTTCATCAGAGAGATGTTGCATTTGGCGTTGATTGCCTTCAATGAAGTTTTCCAATAACTGTTGTGAGCGAATCCCAACTTCAAAGTGATAAACTTCTTTCTGGAATGACTTCGACATGTTGCGTTCATTGACATGCTGTCTAACTCCGACATATGTGGCAAATGGATCATTTTTCCTTCTGAAGATATTCATTGTATCACGCACAGGAGGACAAAACAGCTTCGGGTGATGCTTCGCAACGAAGTCTTCACTGCATCCATGATTGCAAATGGCTTGGAGCCAGGGAGCATATGGCTTCAATTGATGTACAAGTTCAGCAGCTTGGACCATATAACGAAGAAAACAATCCTCGAAGTCAAACACATGACCATGGGTAAGCTTCAGCAAAGCATGACGTGTATGATAATGAATGTTGGATTCATCATTTGCAGTGCTGAGAGGCATCAATGAGTTAGACAAGATGTAAAACCAAGTCTTTGATATGAATATCAGATGCTTCGGGCAAATGTTTTCAGGCATGTGGTCTCCAGTGACTTCGGGATCCAGCAGTGAAGCAAATTCAGCTTCAGTAGGATCAGGCATCAAGTGAACCTTTGCAAGTTTTCCAGTGTGCCTTGGGATGTTCACAATATCCATGAATTCATCAGAATGCATTCGAAAGACTTTTCCTTGAATCATCCACTCAAGTATCCAAGAGCTTGTGTCATCAGGATTTCCAGAGACATAGAGAGTGGCATAGAATTGCTTCACTAGCTCGGAATTGAATGGAGTTTCCATAGAAAACAGGCTGGTAAGATTATGTGCTTCGATGGTTTCCATAATGTTTTGGAAGCATGTTGTAGAAGTTAGACTTCGCATATCCAAGTACTTGTGCCTGAATAGAACACCCTTTTGGAAGTATAGCTTCGTGTACAGAATCTGTTGCTCGACTGTCCAGAAGCGAAGGTCATCAGCAGTCCGGGGTGAATCATAAGGACTTGCGCCAAAGAAGAGAAGCTTCTGGCGATGAACTTCGAGGTCAAACTCAGGACCATGTCTTGAAGAAGAACCATCTCCCAAGAAAATAGGAAAAGTTTCATGTGGGTAGATGTAGTCCAGTTGGGTATCTTGCGCAGGAATGCAGTGCGAAGCTTGCCTTCGAGCAACTATGGCTCGCTCTTGAGGTTGAGTCATAATTGCCAATTCATTGGCTTCAGCTTCTGCATCGGCTTCAGGCTCTTCTGGAACAACTTGTTCTTTGGCTTCGCCTTCTTGTTCTTTGGACGCATCTGCAGAGTGAGCCGAAGAATAATCCCTTGAAGGAATTGGTATGTCTTGAGCTTGAGGAGAAGGCTCTGGCTCAAAGTTGTCGTGGTGCGATGGTTGAGGAGCGGGTTGAGGAGGAGGTGGAGTTGGAGCACGGGGTGGAATGACTTCAGGAACGGTTGGCTTTGCAGTTGGGGTTGGAAGAGTGATAATCTTGCATCGAGGGGGCGATTCTTGTCTTGGGCCCTTCTTGGCCGGATGAGAGCTCACCTCATCAGCTTCATCTTCATCTGTGATAAGACGACGCTTCCTTTGTTGCAGCTGGGGAAGGGGTGAAGCTAGTTGCTTGAGCATTGCTTCGCGCTTCTTGGAATTAAGAGCCATGACCGAAGCATTGTGCGTTTTGCAACATTCTTCAATGGAAGATTTGATCTTGCCTTGAAACACTTGAATATTGTGCTTTGTATTTTCATTCACAACAGCAATTTTCTTCGAAGCAGCCTCGGCTTCGTTCTTGAAGTCTTCATCTGATTCAGCATCTGCTTTCTTCTTAAACTTCAGAATTTTGGCAGATTCAGATCTTTCCCTAGCATGCAAATCCCTTAGCTGATTGTACAAGGTTTCAATCATGGCAGAAAGAGTTGGTGAAATGTAGACTTCTCCAACATCAACAGCTTTGGTATC
Organism: Bromus sterilis; assembly: GCA_950022295.1. Taxonomy (NCBI): domain Eukaryota; kingdom Viridiplantae; phylum Streptophyta; class Magnoliopsida; order Poales; family Poaceae; genus Bromus; species Bromus sterilis. The sequence goes on along the minus strand of OX465596.1, from coordinate 145,692,583 downwards.
GACAGCTTCAGCGAGCTGGCAGAATGCCTGATTCAGGCTCAAGCAGTCCCAGAGTTCACCTTCTCTTACATCTGGGAAGATGTGGTGACTATGCTCAGCTTCTTCATGAGCTTCGTGGGCAGGGGCTGCGACTGTCTTCAGAGGGATATCCTTTGGTGTCATGTCTACAGCAGCTTCCTTCTGAGTGGCTCTAGCAGCTTTCTCTGCTTTCTTTGTGCGAATGATATCAAGTTGAGCCTGACGCTTGGCTTCAGCTTCACTAAGTTGTTTGGCTTCAGCAGCAGCCTTAGCCTCTTGAGCTTTTGCTTCAGCGAGCTTGCGCTTCGCTTCATCTTTCTAATTTTCTTCAGCAAGATCTTTCCTTTGCTTCTCTAATAAAGCAGCATCTCTATCAGCCTTTTTTTTTGCTTTAGCTTCTTTATCAGCCTTAGCTTGGGCTTGTGCTTCAGTATGAAGTCGTTCAGCTTCAGCACAGTCTCTCTTTCGCATCTCTGCTTCATAAAACTTCTTGGTGCCAACCTGGGCATAAGTTTGGCCAGGCTTGGCAACCGAGGTTTTCAGCTTTGAAGCTTTGGCTAGCTCAGGAGCTTTAGCTTCGTGCTTAGCAGCAGGCTTGGCCTTCGGGTCATGTCTCTCCTTGGTTCTCTGTTCAGCAGGAACCAGGCGGCGAGGTGGCTTTGAAGCCAAAGGAGCCTCAACCACCAAGTTGGTCATATCAATGGTTGGCTTAGGAATACGAGGATCAGTAGGATCTTGAATCCTTATTCCTTTTGAAGCAGGCGGTTTCTCTCTAGCCTTCTTCTTCAATGGCTTCCGAAGCTTTTGTCTCTTTGGACTAGGGGGAACAGGGGAGTGCTCAGACTCATCATCAGCATCATCTGCAGGATCTTCAGGATCTTCAGGGAGAGAGACTTCAGGCTGTGCGGCAGGATCAGCTTGGTCATCATCTTCATTATCACTCTCCTCTGCAGAAATAGCAGGAGGCGGTGAATCACTCAATTTTCGAAGCCTTCTCCTCTTAGGCTTCGATGCACCAGCTTCAGCATGGCCTTCGGCAGCTAATGCTTTGGCCTTCTTCTCTTCTCTGATTCTCTTCTTTTCATCTAAAATTGCAAGTCTCTTTTGTTCTTCAGGGTAATCATCTGGCGTCTTGAGAGTATTGGGGTGAGGAACAGCTGGAGGCTTCGGGTAGTACTTTCTTCTGTTTGCTGCATTGTATTGGGCACACATGGCAGTTGTGTACCGATATGGAGGACTGAAGGCAAACTGCATTGCCCACTTCCAGTCTGGAATGCTCTTGTATTTGTACCATCTTATAGCCTAGTAGCGACGAATCTTTTGCAGTCGAATCTTTCAATCATGATCAGATTCTTCAGGCGGTGTGTCATAGCCCATCTTGATTCGAATGGCTTCGGGAATGCCTCGGGCATTATTGACTTCCTTCGTCTTGCCACCTTTGCCTTTCTGCTTCAGGGGCTCAGGATAGTTCTCAAGTCCTTCAACAATAGGTGACTCATTCCCCATGGCTGCCTCTTCGTCAGACATCCTGTGACAGAAGGATAGAAAAGAGGGAATAGGAAAGGGAATGAATAAGCACAGGCAAAAGTTTCGACCAAAACCAAATTTTGACAAGAACCCAGAGCAAACTAAGATCAGATGCAAATCTGTCATTGGATTGGGCTAGAACTAGTTCAAGAACAAGACCTAACTCAGTCCAAACACAGAATAGATCGAATCTCAATACTGACCTGATACGTCCAAAACGTATCTATAATTTCTGCTTGCTCCATGCATGTTTTGTGTGATATTGCTATGATCTAGATACACTTTCATACACTTTTGATCATATTTGGACTAACCTATTAACTCAGTGCACCACAATGCCAGTTCCTGTTTTCTGCTGTTTTTCTATTTCAGTTTTCCCCCATATAAAAAGTGCCAGAAAAATTCCGGGAAAAATATAGGAAAAATCAGTGTACATGCACTACTAGGGAATGCCCTTTTAGTGGCGTCCTTTTTTCTGTTTAGTGGCGCATTATGGATGCGCCACTAATAAGGGCTTATAGGTGGCGCATTCTGGATGCGCCACCAGATGCGCCACCCCTAAGACCCTTAGGCGTGGCGCATCTCAGAATGCGCCACCTATAAGCTCTTAGGGGTGGCGCATTCTGAAAATGCGCCACTATTAATTTTTTTAAAATTTTGAATTTTGAATCTGGATCTGGAAAACAAATTTTTTTTTTATTAATCTCAAGTTAGTATGCTTAATGCTCGATCACTATGCTTAATCTCAGGTCAAACTAACCTCCGTGGTCAAACTTCCCCGAGGGTCACCCATCCTAGCACTACTCCAGCCCCAGCACGCTTAACTTCTCGGTTCTATTCAACTCTCACTCCAACTCACCTAGCAGTCACTTGTTGATATATCTAACATATAAATCCTATTAAACCATGTTGATGTCTAGGACCTTGTTAATGTTCATGGGTATGCTAAAATTTTCAATATTTTTTTGAAACTTTCTCGATGGGACCATTAACATATTTTGAACTTAAAAAAATGATTTTTTTTAAAAAAATTAAATTTTTTTTTTAAAATTTTTAATGTTACTATCTAAAATTTTCAACTTTTTTTAACTTCCCGATTTGTCCTCTAGCCTATTTTGAATTTTAAAAATAAATAAAAAAATAGATATTTTAAATTTTTTTAAAAAAAATTCTGTTACCAGTGGCGCATTTCATACAAAATGCGCCACTACTAAGTTCAATATTTTTTCAATTTTTTCTCTTTTTTTGGGTCTCGAGATCTTCAAACGCCCGTAACTTTTTTTTCTGTTAGGTTTTTGAGGATTCTAAAAATGTTCAACGCGTTAGACCCCGTTGAATTTGGATATAACTTTTCGAGTAGATGATTTTTCATATAAAAAACTTTTTCATCGAAGGTCGTATGCAAAAGTTAAGTCCATTTTACAAAATTCTCGAGAGATTTTGCAAAAAAAGTCGAAATTCATATTTGTAAATTTTCCTAACAACTAGACCACATATCATTTGGGAAACTTATTTTCTTTTATTTTTTTTGACATTTCTATCATTTTATTTTATTTTTTCCAAATTGAAAAGGCGGTCCACAGGGGGGGTGTATTTGGGAATTTTCCCGCACAGTTTTTTCTTAGTAGTGGCGCATATGGGAAATGCGCCACCCCTAAGAGCCTATGGGTGGCGCATTCTGGATGCGCCACTAATAATTCTTTAGGGGTGGCGCATCTTAGGGGTGGCGCATTTCTCCAAATGCGCCACGTATAAGGGGATCCAGGGCTGGCCCACTCTTAGGGGTGGCGCATTTTGGAAAATGCGCCACCTATAAGAGCTTACTGGTGGCGCATTTTTTACCAGTGCGCCACCCCTTACAACATAGTGGCGCATTACATATAAAATGCGCCACTAATAAGCTTTCCATGTATATATATTTCCCTAGTAGTGAGGAAGCTTCGCGAAGAGCCCGAGTGGGGCCAGAGGGGAGCCAGGGGTGGCCCAGGCCCGGGGCGAGAACCCTTTTTCGTGATCTCTCCTCTGTTCCACCGCCGCCGCGCTTCCGAGATCGGGAGCACCAGAAGACCTCTTCCCGGCACCCTGCCGGAGGGAGGACCGACCTCCGGGAGTCTCCTCTCCACCATGGATGCTCCCCGGATGTCTCGTGAGTAGTTTTCCTTGGACCATGGGTCCGTGATCAGTAGCTATGTGATGTTCTCCTCCCCTCTTTGTTCTTCATGGTTTAGACCTCGTGAGCTGCCCTACATGATCGAGGCACTTTTGTAATCTTTCTGCTGTTGCTATGCTGAGTTTGATGGGATCCGATGGATTATGAGATTATGTTCAGATTGTGATTGAGTAATATATTTGGTTTTTATCTCTTATATTTTTGTTCCTAAGTAATTCTTGCATGTTCTCCATTGTTGTTTATTGCTTTGGCCAAGTAGTAGGTAGTAACCCCAAGAGGGAACGTTATGCTCGATTGTGGGTTCATGCCCCCCGATGACACGCTTGAGTGATAGAAACATGAGTCTAGGGGATGTGCTGTTGCCACAAGGGGGAAAATAACGGTGCTTGTAACCGCGGTTGCAAGGATTGTTTACTTTACGCAAAGTTCTTTTTAATGCAGTTGTCTGTTGCTTTGGGTTTACACTTTGGGTGGGGCTCGCAAGTTAATACCAGCGAGATGTTCTGGATAGATATCTCAAGGTGGATGATTAGTAGTAGATGCAGTTGGATTTCGGTCTACTTATTTTGGCGTGCTGCCCGTGCTTTTGAGCCTCTTCCTTTCTTTTGTAGCATAGTTAGCATTGTGGTCCGTTCATAATCCTGTCAATTGCCCTTCTGTAATTTGTTTACCTCGCATAGCAGTTTTATCGTCTTTTGGGAGAGAGACATCACTAGTGAACATCACGTATCCCGGTCCATATCCTCATTACTGTTTCCACGCTCATTTAATTTTCTGCTTGTACTTTCAGTTGCTCTCATTATCCCTTGTGTTTGATCCTTTGTGAACAACAAGACCGAAGAGATTGACAACCTCTATGAACTTCGTTGGGAACAAAGTTATTTGTGTCTGTGTGACGGTCCGCGTCAGTTGCGCCGCTGAAACCTACTTATCATCTCTGGAGTCCTACTGGAGACAAACCTTGGTATCTTTACTGAGGGAAATTTGCTGTTGTGCTACATCACGCCTTCCACTTGGGGCTCACCAACGAAGGGAGAGAAGACTACACCCGTCAACTCTCGCGCCATCAAGCAAATTTCTGGCGCCGTTGCCGGGGACTCCGAGTGCTAAGATAGGGGAGTTGCACACTACCCTTTTACCTTTGCTTTTTAGTCTTGTTAGTTTACCTTTCAGTTTTTACTTTTGTGTCCTTAATCAAAAATACCAAAAATACCTACTAATGCTATCTTCACCATGGGTGTGGAACCACCCAAATATGGTACGATGGACATGTTTCACTTGGCTTGTCTTCGATCAATTTTTGCTCGCGCTAAAAACCCAACCGACTTGGTTGAGGGAAATCATTGGATGAGCATGCTCATTATACGCGGCACCGCCTATCTCAGAAAGGGAAACACTTATGGGATCAAATACATGTTTCTTATTGCCATGCTAAACTTTTGTGCCACATTTATGATTTTACTTGATGTTCTAATATAGATCATAAACACCTTCCTTTCCAATGTGAGTTTAATGAAAATGAGATATTATCTTCTTACGCTAAAGGTGTTTATGATTACTTTGATGTTGAAAAGATTGAAGAGTTTGTTGCTTTTAAAGGTGCCTATGAGATTGCTTCTTTAATTGAAAAGTATCACGATACTATTTTCGAGTCTGAAAACTTTGCTGTTCTTGCTTATTGCTTTGATAATTATACTTCCAATGCTTATATTGAGGATTTAAAAAATAGAATGCTTGCCGCCCAAGAAGAGGCTAATGATTGCTATGAAGAGGAATCTTATGATTCCGAGGACTCACTTGATACTTCCCTTTCTGATGATTTTGATACTTGCTTTGTTGATTGCCATGATGCCACTATGGATGATGCCTACAAAGATGAACTTGCTATAGTTCCTTATGTTAAGCATGAAATTATTGCTGTTGCACCCACACTTGATTTCCCTATTATCCTTTTGAAATCTCCAACTATTCCGGAGAATTTTGCTCTTATCAAGGCTCAATGTGATGGGTTGCATCTATCTTATCATCCTAAAAACCGTGTTGAAAACAATATACGTGTGCTTGTAGGTCATGAACAACCTGATTTATGTGATAGTTTTATTCTTGATGTTGTTCATGATGCTACTGAAAATTACTTTGAGAGAGGAAAGTTTGGTTGTAGAAACTTCCATGTTACAAAAACACCTCTCTTCATGTTGAAAATTTTGAAGTTGTTCTTGTTCTACCCTCCTATGCATGTCACTTTGTGCTTCTTTGATTTATTTTCTTACAAGATGCCTATGCATAGGAAGTGGGTTAGGCCTAAATGTGTTTCACATTTGCTTCTTGATGCTCTCTTTTGCTTCAATTCTTATTCTATTGTGAGCATCTTTCATAATCTTTAAGCCTAGCTAATGGCTCTAAAAAAGCGCTTTCGGGAGGCAGCCCGCAACGAATTTAGGTTTCTTTTTGCTTTTTGTTGTGTCTTGATGTTTTTTACTACTGTAGCAACATCATTGTATCTTTATTTTTCAGCTTTGTGCCAAGTTATAGCCTCTTATGATAAGGGAAGCAAAAGTTGTGACGTGTTGTCCAGAAAACAGATTCTGTCCCTTGACAGAAAAATTCGAATCAAATCACCAGATCATCTTTTTGATCTGAATTTTTTTGAAAGCGTGCTCTATACAATTTTGAAACTTCCGTATGTTCTGAGTTTTTTGATTTGAGTTGCAGAAGTACCCCTAAACAATTCTTTACTACCCGATGTTCTGTTTTTCACAGATTCTGCCACGTTTTGTCTCTCCTAACTTTTGCAAACCTTAAGCTTGCTTTTTATTTGCAAACACTTTTTGGCACTCTTTAGAAACAGTAGCTCTTCAATAATATCTTTATATCCAGCGGGGAAAAATTATTTTATTAAGGGTACTAACCTCTCTAATAAGCTTATGATGAGTTATGTATGAAGGGAGTTTTCAAGTGTGCGATGGAAGATGATGAAAGAAGATCCAGGAGTGTCAAGCGCTCAAGCTTGGGGATGCCCCCATGCATCCCCAATAAATATTCAAGGAGACTCAAGCGTCTAAGCTTGGGGATGCCCCCGTGCACCCCCTTCTCCATCAACAATCATCAGTTCGTCCTTCGTCTCACTATATTTTTATCACTTCATGCGTTATGTGCTATGCTTGGAGCGTCTCACTCTTAGGTTTTATTTTTAGTTTTCTTTAGCTTTGCTTGCTGTTCATAACAAGTTAGATCCCGTCTTAATTTGTGTGGGAGAGAAACATGCTCCACTTTCAAAATCTAGAACACATCATAGGATTTTTCCTGCCTATCTTTTTGCTGTTGTGTGTTCTTTATCTTTTCGTAGCTACTGCCATGTTTAGTTTTAGTCTTAGTTTGTCTTTAGCAAGAGCCTTGGCTTTTGTTTAGTTTGTTGCTAAAACTCTTTTTAGTTTTCATGTTTATCTTGTTAAAGAGAGTTGGTTGTTGCACTGAGTTGTGTCTTGTCTTGAAAGTAGGTAATTGAGGTTGCTATTTAATTCTAGTAGTAACTTGCAATAGTTTTGAGGTATTGTTGTGAGTAATGTTTGAACTTTTGGTGTCAAGAGATCTAGCCTATTAGTGATAGGTGTCGTATTTTGGGCAATCCGTGTTTATTTTCAAAACCTTCAAAACTAGTTGAGAACTCTAGCTACTAGATGGATCACTAATCTTTGGAGGGATCGAATATTAGAGAACACTCACGTACCATGAGTCGAGGATGCGCAAGGATAACCAAACCCCCATACACTCCTCCTTGGGGTACTTGTCTCTTTGTGAACCTCCTTTTTAGATTGAGAGTTACTGATAATAAGTGCATGAGTTCTTCGGACTAATGTAAGTATTGAAAGTTGACACTTCCACCTTCCCATATTTTGCTAGCCTCTCCCGTGCCGTGCATTGCCTTCTTCTCACTCCGAGAGTTGGTGTCCACCTTCGCCGGTACATCCAAACCCTTGGCATGATACGCTCTGTCATCATAAACCTCCTTATATCTTTCCTCAAAACAGCCACCATACCTACCTATCAAGGCATTTCCATAGCCTTTCCGAGATATATTGCCATGCAACATCCATGTAACAGCCCAGTTTTTGCAAAAATTAAAATTTTTGTTTTCGGTGTGAATTGTTTGATTGTCTGATTTGTTTGCGGTGTTTGCATCCCCGATTTATTGATCGGCGATTATTTCCCCCCTCTTATCTCGTATCGGACGGAGACCGACCCTTGCCACCCTGACACTCGACCTTTGCGACACCGGGTTTCACCCGATCACCGTCGCGAAAACCGCACGAGACCAGCCGCAGCCAACGGAACGAAAAACCCCGTTCAATAATTAAACGGGTTATTTTTATAGCACGCCGGAAAATGTTGTCAGGATGTCACCGCAGTGAGGTACAATCGACGGGCTCGACGAGCTGAGCGCGTGGTTCGAGATTTCGTCGGAATCGGAGTCCGTACGGAGTCTCGGCGGTCACGAACGCGATCACCGGACACGCGAGAGGGGTACCGAGGGCGTTTGCGTCAACTGGCCAGCCAACCTGCCTATATAATGACCCCCACCTCCCAAACCAGCCAATTAGGGTTTACCCCATGGCATAATTGCAGCCACCCCCTCAAGTTTTGCCCCAAATTCTGCCTTCTAGCCTCAGATTCGCGAAACCCAAGCCCCCATCAGATGCAGACCGTCAGATCTGGGATCTGACGGCCCAGATCTGCCCAACCGCAGCACAGCCAGCCTCCCAGCCGCCCGGGCCTCGCGGGCCCGCTCTTCCGCCGCCAGGGCCCGATCTGGGCCGCGCCTCGCCCGCCACCCGAGCTCCCGTGGAGGAGCCACGACCACGCCTCCACTCCGGCCGCCGGAGCGCGCCGCCCGCCGCTGCACCTTCTCCCCTTCTCTTCCTCCCTCTCTCCTCCCTGCCCCCTAACTTCTCCTCCTTGTCCTCTACGCAGGTCGCCGCCGAAGACGACGCCATGGCCGCCGCCGCATCAGAGGACCTCGCGCCGCCGCCGCGCGGATCCGGCTGCCCCCGCCGCTCCTGGTCCCCTCCTTGCGCGCCCCTCCTCTGCCCTCCTCGCCTAGCTCCGCCCGCCGCCGGTGGCCGGCCGGCAGGCCACCGCAGCCGCCGCGCGTGCCCGCTCGGGAGGAGCCAGCCGGCTGCCTCCCCTCCAACCGCACGTGGGCCCGCGGCCCACCAGCGAGGCCCACCAGCCAGCAACCAGGCCCAGGCGCCAAGGCCAAGCAAGCCACGGACAGTGGGCCGAGCCCACTGGGTGAGCCAGCCCGTGCCCCTTTTTATTTTTTTTGCCTAGCTCTGTTATATTTTGCTAAGTCCCAGGAAAACTTGTGCTGATTCATTTTTGTGCTGCGAATAGCTATTAATCCGTAGCTCCGATGACGTTGCCCCCAAAACGAAAGTTGCTCAGAATTGCGTGTACTTTAATTCATATTTTGTGAGCGTTTGCATTTGAGCTCGTCTTTATTGTGTAATTGTGTGCTGAACAGGGCATCAGGCCGTTAAACTGCTAGTTTTTGCTATTATGTGCTGCTGTTGTTATTTTGTTGCAACTTTGCATGATGATTGTGAGTAATCCATGAGGCCTATTGCATTGATTCCTTTTGCGTTGCGTTAAGCAATGTTTCTACTTCAGATTCATGCATTCACATGCCATATTTTCTTGCTGCATCATGTTTATATCTTGCTCCAAAGTAGCTATCATGATGTTATTGTGCTGCTATTGCTGAAACTGTTATTTAGTTGCAACTTCGGTCGACGATTGCTTCGCAACCGTTTATCGGAATTGAGTGATTCCAATTGCATATTGTTAAGAATCATGTCTAATTTCATCCCATGTATTGCTATGTCATGTTTCTGCACTTTTTCATATAGATTTACCCCTGTTTTTACAGCATGTGTGCATAAATTGTTTTGCTTATATCTTTTTAACCGTAACTCCGTTTGGGGTGTTCTTTATATGTAACTTGATTAGTTTTTCGTGTTCTTTGTGTTTATGCTATTGTTTGCTGTTGTTAACCAAGATAAAATATGGTTTAGGACAGAACAGTACCAAATCTTTTAATCATCGTGCGACACTTAGTGTTATGCCATGTTTAGGTTGTGCCTCACTTAAATTGTCTAGCATAGATAGTTTACTTTGTGCTTCACCTCTTGAAATGTTTGTGTGCTATGCCATGCTTGCTTGAGTTGCCATGTTAATAACCGTTGTCTGGTCACCTGTAGCTAATCAACTTGAACCACCGTAAATATGCGGTATCGTCGTGTGTGACGAGTACTCCACTTAAATTGTTAGTAACCGCTCTCGACGGTAGGTGCGATGTCTCGTGTTGCTTCTTGTTGATGCTTGCTCGTGTTTGGTCCGTAGTAATAGTGGTGCACCGTTGATTGCTTTCCAGTGTTTACTTCTTGTGTGCTCCCGCGGGTACTCTCGGAGACGACGCGAGCGTGCGATCGACTACACCTTCGGAACCCGACTGATCAACAGGCAAGGACTTGCATTACTTATGATCCATTCTATTTCAACCAGCGGTTTGCATGCTAGTATAGGTTAGGCTCGATGTTTGATCCTACCACATGTTTACAGCCTCTTTCAAACCGATACAGCCATGTCCCCTCCCAGCAAACCTTGTACTGCTATGTTACTATTGCTCGTTGCTCAGCCCCTGCTTAGTATGCATGCTTAGGATGCTGCGATGTTACCCTGTTCCTATTTGGGTTGGGATATCACATTATTATTATATTATTGTTGATGATATGATTATTATTATAATGTTGACTATATTCGACGAAGGGTGGAAGGTCTAGGCTATCCCGCCCCGCCGCTTTGTTCCATTCGAGTCACCTAGGATCCGAGTTCCGGGTATTGGTTTTAAGACTGAGCGTGCCTAACCGCGTGTGGGATTTTATGGGGTCCCCTTCTCTTACCTACCTAGCTTCAAACATTTCTAGTGGTGGCCCAAGCTGATTTACCATTTGCAAACCGTGTGTGTGTCTGTTGGGTCGCTCCTGGCAGATATTATTTAAAACAACCCGGACCAGTGAGGACATAGTTCCCTTGCTGGCCCACTTTGTCCGGCTGAGGACCCGGTTTCCCAATGTGTGATTAATCGGGTATCCAAACCTGCGACAGACGGTAGAGACCAGATCGAGAGAGCGGCCGGCTCCTGAGATGGATATCGACTCACCGGGGGCCACCCGGATTTGTTCGTTGTTAGTTAGAGGGACCTGTCGTTTCGGATCTCTTGGAACTAAATCATAAAATGGTTTCCTATAATGGGTAGCAACTGAGAGTGATGGACGTGCGTGCGGAGCCTTGTAATGGGCAGTTGGTACACCCCTGCAGGGTTAAATCTTTTCGAGAAGCCGTGTCCACGGTTATGGACGACTTGAGACCTACGTCCTGTTCATAGACAACAATAACTGAGATAATCTTATTATAAACTTGATCAACGTGTGTGTGCCTTGACTGCTTCTTCTTCGTCGGGATGCGAAGAGGAGCACAAGGATATGATAGGTGTTATGTTTGCGTAGTAGGTGGATAGCAAGACTTGTTGGAGGCGATTCCTCATCGAATGCTTGGCTTCTTATCTTACTCTCTAGATCGTTAGACACTTCATAAATGCTAGTGCGGCAGCAACCTCACCACTTACCCCTTCCTTACCGTAAACTACTAGTTGTCCTAGAATGACGAGTGATGAAGTCCTTGCTGGGTCAGATGACCACTACAGTTGGATGCTGAGTACCTCTGTACTCATGATACTACCCCCAAACTCTTTTCAGGGTTCTGATCGACAACAGGTATGGTGATCGACGTTTCACGTGGAGACTCGACGACGACTAGTTAGGCGGATCCCGGCGGAGGGCCTGGACCCGTGTGGTTATGGGATCGATGCTTTTCTCTTTGCTAGTAGGCATTTGCTTGTAGTCTGTACTCAGACATATATCTTCCGCTGTTGTATTATATTTAAGGCAGTTGTATGCCGCTTGTATGAGATGTTGTATCCTTGTATCTGTAATGTTGTGATATGATGTTGGAAATCCGGGGCATATGACTTCGTCATATGTCGCGGTGGGACCGATATGTGCTTCGTCCCCGGAACAGTACCGCATATCGGGCCTTACAATCCACCTCTTCATGACTTGATCTTCATGTCATACATGTTCCTGCTACACTGGCAGCGACATACATGGCATACATCATGATAGTTACATCTTCTTTATGATTTCGAGTACCTTGTAAAGTGTGAAAGATCTCCTTTACCTTCTTGTAGAATAGAGTGTTGCCCTTAAGTGAGGAAAGATTTCAAAGTGGACACAATAAAAGATCCCAAAGAGGAAAAATGAGAGTTAAATAGAAAGAGCCATTGAGGCCACAAAAAATACAAAAAAATAGAAAAAAGAGAAAAAAGAAATAAAAAGAGAGAAAGGGGCAACACTACTATCCTTTTGAGAGATCCACACTAGTACTCCCTTTATATCCTTGTACTCCATAGAGATGATCATTATGCATATAGCTATGTGGGGACCTTCACACTATAGAACTTGGCTTGCATATTCCAAGGATGAGCCTCCTCAAACGAGCTCTAGGTCTTCATGAGCGAGCAAGTTAGATGCACCCCCACTAGTTCCATTGGAGAGCTTCCTAGCTCGTATGTTCATCCGTTGCATGGCAATCCCTACTCCTCACATCATATCTATCATTTGGCATCTCTTGCCTATGATTGTCCTCATTGATGTGAGCCTTTCTCATCCTTTTTTTCTTCCTCCTCCGTACTTCTCTCTTTGCCATCCTAAGTGTCAACTCTCGTGCTTACGCTCATCCATTGCATGAGTGCTCAAAATATTGAAAAATGAGTGGATCAAATTGACTCGTACCTGACTAGTGGTCTGGGACGAGTCAAGATAAGATTCCAGAAAAAGACCGAGTGTGAAACTTTAGTAGATTGAGTTCTCAACAAATAAATTGTTTTTCTCGTATTCCCTATCCCCCTTCTTGCACGCAAACACCATTTGGAGACATTCGAGTCACGGACAGCGAGAGCTTTTGCACCTAATGTTCTTTTGTTACTTGTTTCAATGCTAATATAGACTCTTGCTTGTTATGACTTGAATTGAGTTTCTAACCTTGATTGCTTTACTTTTCAAAGTTATTATATGGTTGCTAGCATGTCACCAAAGAAATTATGCCGTTATCATTTACCTACTCGAGGACGAGCAGGAATTAAGCTTGGGGATGTTGATACGTCCAAAACGTATCTATAATTTCTGCTTGCTCCATGCATGTTTTGTGTGATATTGCTATGATCTAGATACACTTTCATACACTTTTGATCATATTTGGACTAACCTATTAACTCAGTGCACCACAGTGCCAGTTCCTGTTTTCTGCTATTTTTCTATTTCAGTTTTCCCCCATATAAAAAGTGCCAGAAAAATTCCGGGAAAAATATAGGAAAAATCAGCGTACAGGAAGCTTCGCGAAGAGCCCGAGTGGGGCCAGAGGGGAGCCAGGGGTGGCCCAGGCCCGGGGCGAGAACCCTTTTTCGCGATCTCTCCTCTGTTCCGCCGCCGCCGCGCTTCCGAGATCGGGAGCACCAAAAGACCTCTTCCCGGCACCCTGCCGGAGGGAGGACCGACCTCCGGGAGTCTCCTCTCCACCATGGATGCTCCCCGGATGTCTCGTGAGTAGTTGTCCTTGGAACATGGGTACGTGATCAGTAGCTATGTGATGTTCTCCTCCCATCTTTGTTCTTCATGGTTTAGACCTCGTGAGCTGCCGTACATGATCGAGGCACATTTGTAATCTTTCTGCTGTTGCTATGCTGAGTTTGATGGGATCTGATGGATTATGAGATTATGTTTAGATTGTGATTGAATAATATATTTGGCTTTTATCTCTTATATTTTTGTTCCTAAGTAATTCTTGCATGTTCTCTGTCGCTGTTTATTGCTTTGGCCAAGTAGTAGGTAGTAACCCCAAGAGGGAACGTTATGCTCGATTGTGGGTTCATGCCCCCCGATGACACGCTTGAGTGATAGAAACATGAGTCTAGGGGATGTGCTGTTGCCACAAGGGGGAAAACAACGGTGCTTGTAACCGCGGTTGCAAGGATTGTTTACTTTACGCAAAGTTCTTTTTAATGCAGTTGTCTGTTGCTTTGGGTTTACACTTTGGTGGGGCTCGCAAGTTAATACCAGCGAGATGTTCTGGATAGATATCTCAAGGTGGATGATTAGTAGTAGATGCAGTTGGATTTCGGTCTACTTATTTTGGCGTACTGCTCGTGCTTTTGAGCCTCTTCCTTTCTTTTGTAGAATAGTTAGCAGTGCGGTGCGTTCATAATCCTGTCAATTGCCCTTCTGTAATTTGTTTACCTCGCATAGCAGTTTTATCGTCTTTTGGGAGAGAGACATCACTAGTGAACATCACGTATCCCGGTCCATATCCTCATTACTGTTTCCACGCTCATTTACTTTTCTGCTTTTACTTTCAGTTGCTATCATTGTCCCTTGTGTTTGATCCTTTGTGAACAACAAGACCGAAGAGATTCACAACCTCTCTGAACTTCGTTGGGAACAAAGTTATTTGTGTCTGTGTGCAGGTCCGCGTCAGTTGCGCCGCTGACACCTACTTATCATCTCTGGAGTACTACTGGAGACAAACCTTGATATCTTTACTGAGGGAAATTTTATGCTGTGCTACATCACGCCTTCCACTTGGGGCTCACCAACGAAGGGCGAGAAGACTACACCCGTCAACTCTCGCGCCATCATGACCTGAGTAGATGGGATTACTTTGATGCTACAAACAGTTTTCCCAAAGAGCAATGATCAACACGGATCAGAACAGTCCTATAAACAGAAAACAAAACCCTAACAAAACTTAGATCCAAGCTCTAGATGAAGAACTCGCAGAAAAGATTGGATCCAAGGGAACTTGCGTACCCTAACTCGGTGACGCGAAGCGGCTACGGCGACGGAGTGTGGAGACGTGCTCTTCGTCGACGGGGAACGTCCACGGCGGCGGTGGTCCTACAGTTAAGCGACGCTGTCAACGTCGGGAACGAGAGCTCTGCGGCGTGCTCGAGGAGGGAGACGGGGAAATCGGGAGAGAATGAACGCGGGGAACGGTTCGCTGGAGGATTTTCCTTATATAGGACCGATCTGAAACAGTTGCCAGATCGTACCGGACGGTTGCCAACGAGTGTCTCTTCCGATTCAACGTCTCAGATGGAGTGGCGGTTCGCGAGCGAATCTCAACGACCCGAGAAAGACGGGGACTCAACGGCCGAAGAATAAGTCTTGACCGAAAGCAAAAACTTCGATAAAGTTGGAAGCATTTGATTCGGAACTCAATGAAGTTTGAAGCAATATGCTTTATGTTTCAAATGTGTTTAACCATTCAAGACAAAATAGATTGGGAGCGAATCAGAATGGAGGGGTAGGGTCCGTAACTTATCACTTCGAAGAAAAACAACAATGAAGCTAACAGTGATAAGTACAGGGGACAAACAAAACGAATAAATAAAACAACACAGAACTGAAAGCAAATGGCGAACGAAGCTAAACACAAAAACTTGGACGAAGAAAAACTCAAGCGAAACCAAATAAACAAACACACAACGAAGGTGAATATGTACAAAGGAAAAGTTTCGATCTTACTGAACATTGTGTGAGTCTAGGATGTTTAGCTCACATCTCAATGCACAGAACCTTTTCTCGTCCAATGGCTTCATGAATATATCTGCCAATTGATCTTCAGTTCTAACATGGCTGATCTCAATGTCTTCGCGTTGAACATGATCGCGAAGAAAATGGTGACGAATATCGATATGCTTCGTTCGAGAGTGTTGCACAGGATTGTGTGAAATTTTGATAGCACTCTCATTATCACAAAGCAGAGGGATTTTCTTCACATAAATACCATAATCTTTCAGCGTCTGCTTAAGCCAAAGTATCTAAGTGCAGCATGAGCCAGCAGCAATGTATTCGGCTTCAGCAGTAGATATTGAGACACAGTTTTGTTTCTTTGAAGCCCAACACACAAGAGATCTACCAAGAAAATGACAAGTGCCTGAGGTAGATTTCCTGTCAACTCTATCACCAGCCCAGTATGAATCAGAATATCCAATCAAATTAAATTGAGTTCCTTTGGGATACCAAAGTCCCAAAGAAGGAGTATGTGCTAGATATCGAAGAATTCGCTTCACAGCAGTATGATGTGATTCCTTTGGATTGGCCTGAAAACGAGCACAAATACAAATTGATAGCATAATGTCAGGTCTAGATGCACATAAGTGTAAGAGTGAACCTATCATAGACCGATACTTCTTCTGATCGAAGGGTTTCCGTTTCTCATCAGCATCAAGAAAACCATTGGTAGGCATGGGAGTTATGATGGTCTTGCATTCAGCAAGATCAAATTTCTTCAGGCAATCCTTCAAGTATTTCTCTTGTGAAATAAAGTGCCATTCTTCTGTTGGCGAATCTGAAGTCCAAGGAAAAACTTCAATTCACGCATCATGGACATCTCATATTTCTTCGACATCATTCTTGCAAATTCTTCGCTGATTTCAATGTTAGTACAGCCAAAAATAATATCATCTACATATATCTGACACACAAATAGATCATTGTTATATGATCGAGTGAAAAGAGTGGGGTCAGTGGTTCCAGGTTTGAAGCCTTTCTTCAGGAGGAAATCCTTCAATGTTTCATACCAAGCACGAGGTGTTTGCTTCAGTCCATACAAAGATTTGTGAAGCCTGTACACCATATCAGGATTTTTCGAGTCTTCAAAACCTGGTGGCTGCATAACATACACTTCTTCTTCTATCTCACCATTAAGAAAAGCACTTTTGACATCCATTTGATATAGCAATATATTTTTGTGGTTAGCAAAAGCAAGCATGACACGAATGGATTCGAGACGAGCTACTGGAGCATAGGTTTCACCAAAATCAATGCCTTCGATTTGGGTGTAACCTTGTGCTACCAGTATAGCCTTATTTCTTACCACAATACCATCTTCATCTTGCTTGTTGCGAAATATCCACTTGGTGCCAATAATATTATGCTTCGTGGGATCAGGCCTGTCAACAAGTGACCAAACTTTGTTTCTTTCAAACTGGTGAAGTTCTTCCATCATAGCCAATAACCAATCAGGGTCCTTCATGCCTTCATCATATTTTGAAGGCTCTAGCATGGAAACAAAAGAAAAACTTCCACAGAAGTTAGCCAAACGAGTACGAGATCGAGTAGTGGGACGATCTGGTTGATGAATATCTTCGAGGATCGAATCAACATCAACTCTTATTCGAACTCGTGATTGTTGGATATGTGCCCTAGAGACAAATTAATAAAGATATTTGTCACATATCCGTTTTGTTCATAATACGTTTTATACTGTGCTATAACTGTATTACTTGGAAATACTAATACAGGTGTAGTATAAAACATGGTCCGTAGTTTAACTCGGGTAAACTATCTCATTGGGCAATTGATTGATCAAGCTTTCCTGATCATGGCGACACTTAAGTCCATTGACAATGAGGTCATATCATTAGGGGAATGATGTGATGGACAGACACCCACCTAAAAGTAATGCAATGTGATCGAGTCACATAGTTCAGCGTTGCTATGACTTTGTAACGTATGCCTTAGTCCTTAGACCGTAATGATCATACGTAATCACGATCTATGAGGAGACTTTGATTTGTATCCCACCGCCTGACTGAAATATGCTGGCTATAACGGTGCACTTTGGGTATTCCGAAATAGATGGTTGATGAGTATGTTAATAGATCAAAGCGGGATTTGTCAGTCCTTATGACAGGACAGGTACTCTGGGCCCACTCGGTGATATTGCATCAACCCCTTGCAAGGACGTGACTAGGTCACAAAGAGATGCAATGATCATGGACGAGAGAAGTTGTTTGTCATGAACGAGATGTCAACACGGTATGTGGGATACCGACGATCAAACCTCGGACAAACAAGGTACCGCAGAACAAAGGGATTACGTCGTATCGTTAACGGTTTCCAAAAGCGATCGAAGCTCATTCGATGGAAGCGCAGGGGCTGTCAAGGATTGTAACCAGGTCCAACTGACTAGTCATTGGTCAATGAGAAGAGTCTCGACCATGTCTGCTATTTCCCGGACCGTTAGGGTGTTACACTTAAGGGCAATCGATGCATAGGACAGTTACGGGATCAATCGGTGAAATAGGAGAAATCACCGGAATAGTTCCGGAGGAGGACGGAATGGTTTCCGGACATTTTGAATAGTTCAAAATAAAGTTTAATTGTTTTAATAATGTTTTTTATTATTTAATTATCTGAATTAAATATTTAAAACTTATTAAATAATTAAATTAATGGAAAAAAGGCTATATGGGCCTTAGAGGCCCATTAGGGGAGGAGGGGGTTCCCCCCCTTGGGCTTGGCGCCAAGGGGTGGGGCCCAACCCCCCCTTGGCCGGCGCACCCCTCCCCCCTTGGGGGTTTAGTCCCACATGGGGGAGGGAAGAGGGATCACACCCCCCCTTGGCCTTTATATAGAGGGGTAGACCCCCCTTTTTCCATACAACAATTGATCTCCTTCTTCTTCCTTCTCCATTTCCGGAAGTGGACTCCCCTTGTTTGGAGTCTGCACCAGGATTGGAGTTCTCCACCATAAGGCAGGCCTTCGCTCTGCCGGAGTCGGGATCCGTAGCCGTCTTCTTTCCGCTGCTCGCCTGGTTCGGAGCCCGGGAGGAACATCGATTGTGCCGTACGTGTATAATCTCTTCGAGGCACTACACCTGTGGTGCTGCTTCGTCGCTGGAGGTTTACCGGGAGTCATCCTCGCCGGTGGTGGTATTCTACACGACAGGGAGGTCGTAGTTCTGAGTCTACGCCAACCACGTTCGTAAGAACGTTTCCCGCTTTCGGTCTTCAAAGGTATGAACACCGATTCCCTCCGTTACTTTACATCGCCATAGCATAGATCTTGGGTTCGGGTACCGTAGGTGTGAAAAATTTGTGTTTTCTGCCCCGTATCCCCACAGTGGTATCATGAGCTAGCTATGCGTAGATGTATTGTACGGATAGTACACATCTAGGATGTGGGCATCGAATCTTCATTCGTTACCCTCCCACGTGTACTCATTGGAGCATTGCGGCAATGTTTGATGAAGCGGCCCCCGACCGACCTTACGCGTTTACGCGAGACTGGTTCCACGCTTGACATATGTCTTGTACCATATAAAGTGGCTGGGGGGGTGTCTGTCTCTCTGCATTAGCGATGCGAAGATGTTTGCAACGGAGGGCCCCGACAGGGGTGTAATACAGACGGATAAGAGACGGTGTTGTGGCATGTTTTTCGCAGGATAGAAATCGGTTCTCTCTCTCGAAACCCCTAGCAGCCACGTAAAACTTGCACAAGCTAAAGTAGAAAGACGTTTTAACTTTGCTTTGCATGAAGGGGGATCATAGGTAGTATGATTTAAAGTTTTACTTCCTGTTTTATGCTAGTATGCTAGATATATCGACGGTAGCACGAAACAGGACCATCTCTCACAATACCAACATTGTGTTCTCCCTTTTGATGGGCACCACCTGGAAGGTTCTCCCATATGGCCTGACGCTCCGTACATACCGGAGTTGTCCTACATATTCAACGGAGCTCGCATGAGGTTGGGTTCGGCGAGCCTGACATATGCAGATATGGCCTTGCCTGAACAGCTAACATCAAGGTTCGATTGGCAGGCTTGACGTATGTAGATGCGGGCCTGGAACACAGAAGACCGAAAGGTCGAGCACGAGTCACATGCCTGATGTGATTGGCTTAGAGGCCTACCTGGTTCGCATACTGGGCCGTACATATCGGGGGAGGTATGGGGGCTGGGATTGTGTAATCACTTAGTTAAATTGAGAGGTGTTTATCTAAGTGGGAGCTTTCTAGAATTTTAAGATTAAATTGAAACTCCACATTATGAACAAAAGTCTAAATATGTATCGTTGTGAATCCAACCTTGTAGATGGCAGCACCTCGCCCCTCGTTCAACTTAAGATCATTCCTAGAGAAAGATAAGCTAAAAACAGATGGGACAAATTTCACCAACTGGTTCCGCACCCTGAGGATTCTCCTCGTTCCCCTCAAAATGGCATACGTACTAGAGGACGCATTAGGTGACGCACCAGCAGATGATGCCAGTCAGGACGAGAAGAATGTCTATCTCTCCAGGACTGATGATTACAACCTTGTCCAGAGTGGCATGCTCTACTCCATGGAGGCTGAGCTGCAGAAACGCTTTGAGAGGATGGGTGCATATGAGATTATCACCGACCTCAAGGCGGTCTTCGCACCTCAAGCCAGGGCTGAACGGTACGAGGCTTCTGAAGCCTTCTTCTCAGCAAAGATGGATGAGCACGGCAGCGTGAGTGAGCACGTGGTCAAAATGTCTGGCTACGTTCAGCGCTTGAATGCTCTGGAATGTCAGATTCCAAATGAACTTGCGGTTGATAGGGTGTTGCAGTCGCTTCCCCCTAGCTACAAAGGCTTTGTGCTGAACTACAACATGCAGGGGATGACCAAAACCCCTTCTGAGTTGTTCGCCATGCTAAAGAGCGCTGAGGTTGAGATCAAGAAGGAGCACGCCGTCTTCATGGTCAACAAGACCACTGACTTCAAGAAGTCAAGCAGACGGGAGAAGGCCAGGAGAGGTGGCCCTAAGAGGGATGGCAAGTCAGTTGCCGCTCCTCCCAAGGCACCCAAGCCTAAACTCGGAGTGGAGTGCTTCTACTGCAAGGGTGAAGGTCACTGGAAGCGCAACTGTCCTAAGTACCTAAAGGACAAGAAGGCTGGCAAGGTCGCCAAGAGAGACGAAGGTATATTTGATATACTTATTGTTGATCTTCTCTTGACAAGCGCTGGGAACACATCCTGGATATTTGATATAGGGTCTGTCGCTCATATTTCTAATTCCATTCAGGGACTAAGGAATAGGAGACGCTTGGTCAAAGATGAAGTGACGATGCGCGTGGGGAATGGCTGCCGGATTGAAGTCTTGGCGGTCGGCACGAAGCATCTTAGTCTCCCTTCGGGATTGGTTTTAGTTCTGAATAGATGTTACTATGTACGCGCGTTGAGTGTGAACATCGTGAGTGGTTCTTGCTTGAAGCGAGACCACTATTCTTTTAAGTCTGATACAATTGGTTGTTCGATTTATAAGGATGATATGTTTTATGTTCACGCACCGGAGTCGCATGGTTTATTCGTACTTAATCTCGATGGTGACGTGTGTCACGTTAACAATATTGAGGCCAAAAGATTGAAGAATAATGAAGATCACATGATGATGTGGCATTGCCGACTTGGTCATATTGGTATAAAACGCATGGAGAAGCTCCATAAGGATGGACTTCTTAAGTCATTGGATTTTGGATCCCTTGATACATGTGAACAATGCCTCATGGGCAAAATGACAAGGACTCCATTCAATGGTGTGATGGAGCGTGCGGATGTCTTATTGGGGATCATACATACGGATGTATGTGGACCCATGAACGTCCCCACTCGCAATGATCTTCGTTACTTCGTGACCTTTACTGATGACTTGAGTAGATATGGGTATATTTACTTGATGAAGCACAAGTCTGAAACCTTTGAAAAGTTCAAGGAATTTCAGAATGAGGTCGAAAATCAACTCGGAAGGAAAATCAAGCACCTTCGATCGGATCGAGGTGGCGAGTATTTGAGTCACGAGTTTGGCAATCATCTGAAGTCTTGTGGCATAATACCACAGCTTACGCCGGCAGGCACACCTCAGAGAAACGGTGTAGCTGAGCGACGTAATCGAACCCTATTGGATAGCGTGCGATCGATGATGTCTCATACTGATTTGCCTGTGTCATTCTGGGGGTATGCATTAGAAACCGCCATTCATATTCTTAATAGGGCACCATCCAAATCCGTAAAGACAACACCATTTGAAGAATGGCATGGCACTAAACCTGAGTTGTCTCACCTGAAGATTTGGGGTTGTGAGGCTTATGTTAGGAAACTACAGCCTGACAAACTTGAATCCAAGGCGGATAAGTGCATCTTTGTGGGCTATCCCAAGGAAACTTGTGGGTACACCTTCTACAACAAGTCTGACAGCAAAACGTTTGTTGCCAAGACGGGACACTTTCTTGAGAAGGAGTTTCTCGCGAAAGAGTTGAGTGGGAGGAAAATAGACCTCGATGAAGTAACTGACCGATCACTCCAATTGGATGAAATGGCTACGGAATTTGTTCTGGAACCATCTTCCACAGTGGGAGTTGAAGAGAATGGCCAGAACGACATTCATAACGATCATGACATTCATAATGATCATGATGAGAATGAAGAGGAACCTTTTATGCCCCGTAGGTCATCAAGAGTCCGTCAACCTACTGAGTTTTACGAACAGCTTGTGAATGCAATCTCGGCTGTTGAGTCGGATGAACCTACGAGTTACAAAGAAGCAATGGAGGGACCCGAGTCCGAGAAATGGCTTGAAGCCATGAAATCCGAAATAGACTCCATGTACACCAACAAAGTATGGACTTTGGTGGATATTCCCGAGGACCGCAAGGCCGTCGAGAATAAATGGATTTTCAAGAAAAAGACTGACGCAGACGGAAACGTATCTGTCTACAAAGCTCGACTTGTCGCGAAGGGTTTCCAACAAATTCAAGGAGTTGACTACGAGGAGACGTTCTCTCCTGTAGCGATGATAAAGTCTATTCGGATCCTACTAGCAATAGCTGCATATCATGATTACGAGATATGGCAGATGGATGTGAAAACTGCATTCCTAAATGGCAACATTGAGGAAGAGTTGTATATGATGCAACCAGAGGGGTTTGTCGATCCAAGGAATGCTGGTAAGGTTTGCAAGCTTCAACGGTCCATCTATGGGTTGAAGCAAGCATCTCGGAGCTGGAATCTTCGATTTGATGAGGTCATTAAAGCTTTTGGATTTGTCCAAAACGTCGAAGAGTTCTGCGTCTATAAGAAACTGAGTGGGAGCTCTGTAGCATTCCTTGTGTTATATGTGGATGACATATTACTAATAGGGAACGATATGAAATTCTTAGAGGAAGTGAAGGAATATCTAAATGGACAATTTTCCATGAAGGACCTAGGTGAAGCTGCGTACATATTGGGGATTAAGATCTATAGAGATAGACCTAATCGACGGTTGGCCTTGAGTCAGAATACTTATATTGACAAGATTTTGAAAAGGTTCAAAATGGATGACTCCAAGAGAGGTCTCTTGCCAGTTATAAAAGGTGTCAAATTAAGCGTGACTCAATGCCCGACCACAGCTGAAGAGAAAGAGGAGATGTCCTCGAAGCCCTATGCCTCAGCCATAGGTTCTCTCATGTATGCTATGTTATGTACCAGACCGGATTTAGCGCTGGCCATTAGTATGACTAATCGCTACCAGAGTAATCCGGGAATGGCCCATTGGACAGCAGTAAAGAACATCCTTAAGTACTTGAGAAGAACCAAGGATCTCTTTCTCGTTTATGGAGGAGTTGATGAGGAGCTCACCGTAAAGGGTTACGTTGACGCAAGCCTCGGCTCAGACCTAGATGACTCGAAATCCCAGACGGGATATTTTTTCATGTTGAACGGTGGCGCGATTAGCTGGAGGAGCGGCAAACAGTCAGTCGTCGCTCAATCTTCAATGGAGTCGGAGTATATTGCCGCTTGCGAAGCGTCAAACGAGGCGCTATGGCTGAAGAAGTTCGTGATCGAGCTTGACGTCTTTCCCAGTTGCACTGACCCCGTGGGAATCTTCTGCGACAACACGGGTGCCATTGCTAACGCGAAGGAGCCAAGACCTCACTCTACAGCCAAGCACATCCTCCGAAAGTTCCATGTGACGCGAGACTACGTCAGGGATGGACACACTAGGATTCACAAGATACATACGGATCTGAACGCAGCAGACCCGTTGACTAAACCTCTTCCACTGGGCAAGTTTGAAGAACACCGAGAGACCATTGGTGTTAGATACATACCTGATGTAAACTAGTGTAATTTGTACTCTAGTGCAAGTGGGAGACTGTTGGATATGTGCCCTAGAGACAAATTAATAAAGATATTTGTCACATATCCGTTTTGTTCATAATACGTTTTATACTGTGCTATAACTGTATTACTTGGAAATACTAATACAGGTGTAGTATAAAACATGGTCCGTAGTTTAACTCGGGTAAACTATCTCATTGGGCAATTGATTGATCAAGCTTTCCTGATCATGGCGACACTTAAGTCCATTGACAATGAGGTCATATCATTAGGGGAATGATGTGATGGACAGACACCCAGCTAAAAGTAATGCAATGTGATCGAGTCACATAGTTCAACGTTGCTATTGTTGGGGTTCGCAGCAGAAAACACAAAATTTTCTAACTAGCGTTCCCTTAACCCAAGATCTAGCTAGCCGTATTACCGTAACGGACAGTAGTGCGGAAATAACATACCTCGGGGTGTAGTCCGTTGCGCGGG
Organism: Bromus sterilis; assembly: GCA_950022295.1. Classification (NCBI taxonomy): domain Eukaryota; kingdom Viridiplantae; phylum Streptophyta; class Magnoliopsida; order Poales; family Poaceae; genus Bromus; species Bromus sterilis. Next base: position 145,668,307 of record OX465596.1, on the reverse strand, counting down.
AAACATTCCCGCAAATGTGGTTGATGTAGTCGATCAAGTTTCACAGCCCCCTGACTATGTTGAGCACCCGGATGGGTGTAGTGCCACACGTGCAGCACCTCGTAGTACTCGCACACGTACGAGACTCGATGACGACCTCCGTTCTCCGATCCAGCGGAGGGGGCGGAAGCAGACCTCCGGACGGAGCTTCGGCAGCATGACGGCCTCCGATTCTAGCAGAGAGGTCTCAATTCCACTACAGGCTCACACTAGGGAGCCCACCGTGGAAGAGACCAGAGAGGGGAGGAGACCGGAGAAAACCGATCTCAATGCAGAGTTATATTTATTATCTCACGAATTTCTGTGTATTAATTATGTGCACCCTGCCTGTCTTTATATAGGCTGGGGAAGGGAGTCAACCCACCTCCCCTAGCAATGTGGGACTAAACCCTTTGCTAGGGGGGAGTTGGCCGGCCAAGGGGGGAGAGGGGGCGCACCCCTCATGGGCCCTAGGGCCCATGGCGCCTCCCCCCTTTTTCTTTTCTTTTTTCTTTTCCCTTTAATTCCTTAATGGGCCTTTTTCTCCACTAAGGCCCATAGCACATATTAATTAGAAATAAAATGATTTTAATTATTAATTCAATTAATTAATAACTAAAACATATTATTCCATCTCCCGGTGCTCCGGAAACACTTCCGGCTCACTCCGAACTTGTTTCGGTTCAATACGGTACTCCTCCGATATTGTCTCCTTAATTCTCTGGTTGCTCCGATGGTTCCGAAAAGGTCTCCGATTTCATCGAGCCCTTAAGTGTGTTACCCTACGGTCCGAGAACACTCCAGTCATGACCGAGCAGAGGCAACAATCAATGATCATCAGCGGGACCTGGATGCCCATAATGACCCCTGTGCATTCCGGATATCAATACCGATTGGACCTTACGCCGTATAGCATTCCCTTTGTCAGCGATACTGGATTGTTCCGAGATTCGATCAATGACATCCTATGTCTGGTTCAACCTCGTTCCGAACTAAATCCTTATACACTTGTTCCCGTGATATTCATCCCCGTGACCTAGTCACACGCTGCGCAGCTTTATGGATGGAATCTCACCGAGTGGGCCCTGAGTATCTATCCATTATATGGATTGACAAATCCCGCTCTTGTAAACAATACTCCTCAACGTATCTCCATGGAATACCTAAGATACCACGCTCTTGTAAGACCCGCATATTTCAGTCAGGTGGTGGGATGTAAGTCAAAGCATCCGGGAAGATAGTGATTATGCACGTACTCACGGTCAAAGGAACGGTCTACCACGTTCTGTAATTACAACACTGAACCTTCATAAGATTTGATCATGCTGTAATGCTTTCTTTGGGTAATGTTCATCACGTCACTTAACCAGTGAGGTGACCTCATAGTCAAGAGACTTAATTGTCCATGATCGCGAAACTACGATCATCATGTTGACCATGAACTAGTTATCGATGTAGAGGCTAACTAGGAACTCTGGGTGTTTCTATACCACACCTGCATCATTGTTTCACTGATGCAGTTCTAGCACGGTATGAAACTGGTTATGAACTTGCTTAGATATATTGGAATAATCATATATTATTTGCCTCTAGAGCATATATCCAACAGCTATGACTTTGTAACGTATGCCTTAGTCCTTAGACCGTAATGATCATACGTAATCACGATCTATGAGGAGACTTTGATTTGTATCCCACCGCCTGACTGAAATATGCTGTCTATAACGGTGCACTTTGGGTATTCCGAAATAGATGGTTGATGAGTATGTTAATAGATCAAAGCGGGATTTGTCAGTCCTTATGATAGGACAGGTACTCTGGGCCCACTCGGTGATATTGCATCAACCCCTTGCAAGGACGTGACTAGGTCACAAAGAGATGCAATGATCATGGACGAGAGAAGTTGTTTGTCATGAACGAGATGTGAACACGGTATGTGGGATACCGACGATCAAACCTCGGACAAACAAGGTACCGCAGAACAAAGGGATTACGTCGTATCGTTAACGGTTTCCAAAAGCGATCGAAGCTCATTCGATGGAAGCGCAGGGGCTGTCAAGGATTGTAACCAGGTCCAACTGACTAGTCATTGGTCAATGAGAAGAGTCTCGACCATGTCTGCTGTTTCCCGGCTCGTTAGGGTGTTACACTTAAGGGCAATCGATGCATAGGACAGTTACGTGATCAATCGGTGAAATAGGAGAATTCACCGGAATAGTTCCGGAGGAGGACGGAATGGTTTCCGGACATTTTGAATAGTTCAAAATAAAGTTTAATTGTTTTAATAATGTTTTTTATTATTTAATTATCTGAATTAAATATTTAAAACTTATTAAATAATTAAATTAATGGAAAAAAGGCTATATGGGCCTTAGAGGCCCATTAGGGGAGGAGGGGGTTCCCCCCCTTGGGCTTGGCGCCAAGGGGTGGGGCCCAACCCCCCCTTGGCCGGCGCACCCCTCCCCCCTTGGGGGTTTAGTCCCACATGGGGGAGGGAAGAGGGATCACACCCCCCCTTGGCCTTTATATAGAGGGGTAGACCCCCCTTTTTCCATACAACAATTGATCTCCTTCTTCTTCCTTCTCCATTTCCGGAAGTGGACTCCCCTTGTTTGGAGTCTGCACCAGGATTGGAGTTCTCCACCATAAGGCAGGCCGTCGCTCTGCCGGAGTCGGGATCCGTAGCCGTCTTCTTTCCGCTGCTCGCCTGGTTCGGAGCCCGGGAGGAACATCGATTGTGCCGTACGTGTATAATCTCTTCGAGGCACTACACCTGTGGTGCTGCTTCGTCGCTGGAGGTTTACCGGGAGTCATCCTCGCCGGTGGTGGTCTTCTACACGACAGGGAGGTCGTAGTTCTGAGTCTACGCCAACCACGTTCGTAAGAACGTTTCCCGCTTTCGGTCTTCAAAGGTATGAACACCGATTCCCTCCGTTACTTTACATCGCCATAGCATAGATCTTGGGTTCGGGTACCGTAGGTGTGAAAAATTTGTGTTTTCTGCCCCGTATCCCAACAGTGATAACTTAGTATCATTTGCTTCAGGCTCAGCTTCTGCTTCAGGATCTGCATCAGCTTCGGGATCTGCTTCACCTTCAGCTTCGGCATTTCCTTCAGGATTAGCATTTCCTTCATTCCCTTGTCCTTCTTCTTCCTGTTCATTGTTAGCTTCAGGATGTTGATCTCCAGCGCCCCGGGCTATGTGTGGGAACATTGGAACATCATCATCCCTAACAGTTTGACGAGGATTGGCTTCAACAGGGCGAATCTCTCCAATAGCCATGGACCTGATCACTTCATCAAGTGGAGGTTCATCTAGATCATGAGGCAAATGCTCTTTTTGAGAGCCATTAGTTTCATCAAACCTCACATTTACAGTTTCCATAACTTTCCCAAAGTGAGAGTTATACACTCTGTAAGTGTGAGAGTTTGTGCCATAACCTAAAAGAAAACCTTCATGTGCCTTAGGGGAAAATTAGGAGCTACGATTCATATCTCTAATAAAGCATGGAGCACCAAATACCCTAAGATAATAAACATTTGGTTTGTTACCAGTGATAAGTTCATGTGAAGTTTTCTTCAGGAATTTGTGAAGGTAAACCTTGTTGATGATGTGACATGCAGTGTTAATTGCTTCGGCCCAGAACCTAATAGGAATCTTGTATTCAGCAAGCATAGTTCTGGCCATTTCAATAAGAGTTCTATTCTTCCTTTCAACTACACCATTCTGTTGAGGTGTATAAGCAGCAGAGAACTCATGTGTAAAACCATGATCATCAAGAAAATCTTCAATATGAGTATTTTTGAATTCAGTTCCATTATCACTTCGGATATGCTTGAGAGATAATTCATATTCAGTTTGAGCTCTCTTAGCGAATGACTTGAAGATTTTGACAACTTTGCTCTTGTCATCCAAAAAGAAAACCCAAGTATAACGAGAGAAATCATCAACATAACAAGACCATATTTGTTTCCTCCCAGGCTTGCATAATTTTGAGGACCAAAAAGATCCATATGAAGCAATTCAAGAGGACGAGTGGTAGTCATGATAGTCTTCGCTGAATGATGTTTCTTCGTGATTTTACCAGCTTCACAAGCACTGTAGAGACGATCCTTGTCGAATTTTACTTCGCTAAGGCCAATAACATGCTTCTTCTTCACTAAGTTATGAAGATTTCTCATCCCTGCATGACCAAGTCTTCAATGCCATAACCAACCAGATGAAGCTTTTTCCATTAAGCATGTGGATACAGCAGGTCCCGAAGAAAAATCAACAATGTATAAATCTCCTTTTCGGTAACCCTCGAAGACAAACGTATAGTCATCCTGTGAAAAGACAACACAACGCGAAGCAGAAAATAGAACAAGCATACCCATATCGCATAACTTTGAAATAGACATAAGATTATATCCAAGAGATTGGACTAGCATAACCTTGTCAATGTGCTTATCTTTCGATATGGAAACCTTACCCAAACCTAACACTTTGCCCTTGTTGTTATCACCGAAGGTAATGTACTTCTGAGAAGATTGAGATAGTTTTTCTTCGGTGAATAACTCCTTGTCTCCGGTCATATGATTTGTACAACCACTGTCCATGACCCATTCGGATCCACCGGAGACATAGCCCTGCAGAAGAATTAGTTCTTCTTAACCACCCACAAACGAGCAGGTGACTGAGAAGATGTTGAAGCACTGGTTGAAGCAATATTAAAGCGAACAGGAGTGTATTTCTTCGGTGTACCATCTAGCACACCATAAATGTAAGTCCTCTGCGAATGGTTAGGATAAGAATGAGCATATGCAATCTTAGTATTGTTATCATGAGGACGATAAGTATAACGACCAGTGCGATAGTATTGCTTCTGCGGAACATTTGATTCAGGCACCAGTGAATCATTTCTCGTTTCTAGAGAATAGAAATGATTCGGTGGTACCGAAGGCTTTCCCTGCATAGCATGGTTAGCAGGCAGTTTTTCCACAAGTGCTTTCTGCACCCATATCTGCCTCTTATAGAATCCATTCTTCGGTGGAGTACCTACATACTCAGCAGTAACTTTTCCCTGTTCATCCTTAATGAGTTTGTAGTCTGAATCAAGTGATTCATACACAATGGGTTTGTTCATTTTGCAGTCGAAACCTGAAAGGTTAGCAATGTCAATGGGTTTCTCCTTCGCTAGAACCCAAACAGTCTTAGGATACTGCTCAGGTTCCCAATAGGTGCCATCAGGGTTTATCTTTCTCTCGAAACCAACACCCTCATTCCTGGGATTCCTGTGAAGGAGAGCCTTCCTCAGAATATCACAGAGATATTGGTGTCCTTGCACACTTTTGAACATGTCTGTTTCAAATAAGTTTTTCAACCTGAGGAGTTCCTCGGTAACAGCAGGATTTTCCTCATCAGAGGCATTAGTATCATCAATAACAATAGGAGCTTTCCCTTTGGAATCAGTTTTGCTTCGTTCCAAACAAGTTAAGCAAGGTGAATCAGTTTTATGATTTTCTTCAGAACCTTGTTGAGCCATGAGAGAGAGAGATTGACATTTTCCAATTCTTCATGAGCCTCTTTCAGTCTTTCGAGAGCCAGTTTCCTCTGAAGAAATTCATAGGTGAGCTTCTCATAATCAACTGAAAGAAGATCATGCCGAGAGGATAATTCTTCAAACTTCTCCTTTAGAGCAGCATGCTCATTAGTCAAAGTTTGACCTTTCTCTATCTCATCGATCAACAGAGTTTCTGATTTCTTAATAGTTTTGCTCAGAGAATCAAGTTCATCTTGTTGGATTGAAGAAATTTTAGCAAGTTTAGAATAGCTTATCTTTGAATCACTATCATATTAGGAGCAATCAGAAGTATCATAGTTTGATTTGGATGAAGATACCTTCGTCTTGGCCATGAAGCAATATGCAGGAGTTTCATCTTCACTACTATTGTTGGTGAAGAATGAGCTCGAAGCTTTGGTTGAAGCATCTGCCGAAGCGAAAGCCAAACCAGCAACACCATCTGATTCGGACCCAGACCCAGACCTTGAGCCTGATTCAGCTTCGGAGCCAGAGGCTTCGTCTCCAGAGTTCATCTCCTTTCCCAGATAGGCCTTGGCACGGTGAGAGCTGCTTCGACGAGACGAGTGAGTCTTCGATGAAGAACCCTAACGCTTCTTATGATACTTCTTCCTCTTATCATCATCAGAATCTTTCTTCTTTTCTCTTCTCGAACTGGAATCATGTCTCTTTGACTCATAGCTTCTGGAGGATCTGTGGGACTTTGATGAGGAGTCTCTAAGCGAGTGGTTAGATTTGTTCTCAGCTTCCCACAGAGGGCAATCAGCAATGTAGTGACATGGTTTCTTGCACTTGTAGCATCAGTTGTCCTTCGATGGAGAGCTTCTTGAGGATGAACGGTGAGAGGAGTGACTTGAGCTTCTTGAAGAATAACTCTTTTTGGGTGAAGAAAAACCTTTTCTTTGGAAGCGGTTGAAGCGTCTCATGATCAATGCTAAATCTTTTCCAATGCTTGCAGGATCATCTGATTCGACACCTGAGGCAGAACTGACTTCGGGTGAAGAATGACGCGAAGCTTTTGCTTTCAAGGCATGAGATCTTCTCCGAGAACCATTTATGTCACGTTTCTCATCTTCTTCCATTTCAAAAGTATTGAGTCTCTCAAGAATATCAGCGGCAACAAGACGTCTGAAATTAGTCCTTTCCTTGATCATCAGCACAATGTGATCAAACGAATCATCCAATGAGCGAAGCAAAGTTCTTACAACAGAGTGAGGGGTAATGTCATCAGCACCGAGGGAAATCAACTCATTTGCAAGAGCAGTGAGTCTGCTGTAAATGGAGCTGACTTTTTCACCCTCGTTTCTTTTGAATCGATAGAATTTGCTTCGAAGTGTGTCAATTCTGGCATCCTTCTGGGTAGAAACACCTTCACCAATCTTCTCAAGATAGTCCCAGACACCTTTGGCAGAAGGAATATTCTTCACTTTATGATACTTCTCTTGTGTCAGATGATTGGTGATGAATACCCAGACTTCAGAATCAAGGTCGATCAGCTTCGCTTCTTCAGGAGTAATGGCATTCTTGTCAGCAATTGTAACTCCATACAAGACAACTTGCCAGGCAGTCGAGTTGATAGCCATGATATTTCTTTTCATTTTGTCCTTCCAGTATGGGTGGTCCTTTCCATTGAACACGGGTATAGGCTCGCCGGAGCGAATGGCTGCGAAAGACATACTTGCAAAACACTCTAGGAGGTTAATCCAAACAAAGAGTGACTAGCTCTGATACTAATTGAAAGTCCAAGTATGTGATCAGAGGGGAGGGGGTGAATGATCACTTCAATTTTTTGCATGAAACTGTGAAGTGAAGCTTAACTTAGCAGCAGAAGAAATTCAACAGAAAGGTAAACATTGAAACAGAACTGGATTGAAGCATAACATAGCGAATCAAAAGCATCGAATCAATTGCATTGAATCAAATCACTGAAGCAATTGCTAAACTGAATGTAAGTGCGGAAAGTAAAACAAACTCTTGACTCGGCGATGTTTGTTCGACCAGTTCACACTCTGCAAAGTGCTACGTCTGGTTGGAGGGACTTGTGATTGAACACAGGAGCGAACCTCTCTCCGTCCGTATCTCCACTGCACCAATCTCCTTGAGCTTGGTCAGTTCTTCACTCGTGGTTGATTATTGAGGGAATCACCGAAACCTTTGACAAACTAGACTTCGAGGCAACAGTAACTCTTCGCTCTCTGAAGAACAATGCTCTAACCTTCTAGGAGAATTGCAGTTCTCCAAGATAAAAAGGCTAGCAAACTTCTTCCTAAGTCATAATGAATCAACTCAGATCAATAGGACTTATGCTTCGGTGGATGGGTTTTTGGTTTGCTTCGGTGGGGTTGCTCTTTCTCTTCATTGTCAGGAAATATTCTTGGAGCAGCCACCAGCCTATGAGGGCGGGGGTGGCGTATTTATAGGTGGCAATCCCTAGGTGCGAAATGTCTTAAATGACCCGATGCGATAGCTTGACACCTGTCCGCAACGGTCATATTTCCAATCAAAGCGCAACTTTACTTGTGGTCCAAGTAAAGCTGACTCACGGACTTGGTTTTGCTTCAGGAGCCGAAAGAACGAAGTCTTCGCTGGTGAAGCATTACCTAGTGCACATGAGATTTCTCATCTCTGGCTTCTCACAGGTTTGGATTCGATCTGAGTCTTTTCACCAAAACCTTCGGAGTACATTTACTAAACCCCTCTTGATAGTACGGTTTTTCCTACGACTCAAAGAAGTGAAAAAGAACTACGCAAAAACTACTAAGTCTTGCGCCATCTTGGTCATCTCCTTCGATGAGATGTGCTTCAGGATTCCTTATCTTTTTAGGGGTCGACATCCGTGATGAGCTTCACTCCAGAGGATATGCTTCAGTAACTATGTAATTCTTTGTTGAATCTTTATCACCAACCTATAACTTCAGGAACCTAACCATATGTTTTACACTAGAAAACTTGTTAGTTCCTCTACTGTTTTGTCCAACAATATCCAAAACTCATGGGGGCATAACTTTGCTCTTACAGATCTAGATACACTTTCATACACTTTTGATCATATTTGGACTAACCTATTAACTCAGTGCACCCTAGTGCCAGTTTCTGTTTTCTGCTGTTTTCCTATTTCAGTTTTCCCCCATATTAAAAGTGCTCAAAAAATTCGGGAAAAATCAGCGTGAAGGAACCTTCCGGAGTCCCGAAGGGGGACCAGGTGGGATCCACCAGGGCCCCAGGCGCCTAGTTAGCGCGACTTAGGGCTTGGCCGCGCCAGGGGGGGCGCCTGGACCCCTGGTGGCCCCCTGACTGCCCCCCTTTGCCTATATATCTCCCGTGACGTGAAACTTCCGAAGACAAAACCCTTTTTCGCGATCTCTCCTCTTTTCCGCCACCGCCGCACTTCCAAGATCGGGAGCGCCAGCAGACTTCTTCCCGGCACCCTACCGGAGGGAGGATCGACCTCCGGGAGCTTCCCCTCCACCATGGACGCTTCCCGGATGTGTCGTGAGTAGTTTCCTTTGGACCATGGGTCTGTGATCTGTAGCTATGTGATGTTCTCCTCCCCTCTTTGTTCTTCATGGTTTAGACCTCGTGAGCTACCCTACATGATCGAGGCACATATGTAATCTTTCCGCTTTTGCTATGCTGAGTTTGATGGGATCTGATGGATTATGAGATTATGTTCAGATTGTGATAGAGTAATATATTTGGTTCTTATCTCTTATATTTTTGTTCCTAACCAATTCTTGCATGTTCTCCGTTGTTGTTTATTGCTTTGGCCAAGTTGTAGGTAGTAACTCCAAGAGGGAACGTTATGCTAGATTGTGGGTTCATGCCCCCCTGATGACACGCTTGAGTGACAGAAACATGAGTCTAGGGGATGTGTTGTTGCCACAAGGGGGAAAACAACGGTGCTTGTAACCACGGTTGCAAGGATTGTTTACTTTACGCAAAGTTCTTTTTAATGCAGTTGTATGTTGCTTTGGGTTTACACTTTGGGTGGGGCTCGCAACTTAATACCAGCGAGATGTTCTGGATAGATATCTCAAGGTGGATGATTAGTAGTAGATGCAGATGGATTTAGGTCTACTTACTTTGGCGTTCTGCCCATGCTTTTGAGCCTCTTACTTTCTTTTGTAGCATAGTTAGCATTGCAGTGCGTTTATAATCCTGTCAATTTCCCATATGTAATTTGTTTACCTCGCATAGCAGTTTTATCGTCTTTTGGGAGAGAGACATCACTAGTGAACATCACGGGACCCCGGTCCATATTCTCATCATTGTTTACACGCTTATTTACTTTCTAGCTTTTACTTTTAGTTGCTATCATTATCATTATCCCTTGTGTTTTGATCCTTTGTAAACAACAAGACCGTAGAGATTGACAACCTCTCTGAACTTCGTTGGGAGCAAAGTTATTTGTGTCTGTGTGAAGGTCCACGTCAGTTGCGTCGCTGACACCTACTTATCATCTCCGGAGTCCTACTGGAGACAAACCTCGATATCTTCAACGAGGGAAACTTGCCGCTACACTGCATCTCACCTTTCACTTGGGGTAACCAACGAAGGGCGAGAAGCAATTATCATCTCTCGCGTATCAAGCATTGCTGCGAGTCATCGGCTGTTAGCCACAAAAGATAGTTTATTCGAGGGATGATAAGCTGAAAGGGCCCAAGGTAGTCGACTGGTCGAGCCTTGGTGAATTGCGCTAGAGGAAAATACCTCAGTAGCCCAATCAAGCCCGTGTGCCTCGACACGAACTTGGAAACAGCCGATGTCTTGCAAAGTCCATGCAGCTGCACGTCTTATAGGATCAATGCCACCGGTCTAAGCAAATAGCGCCATCATTGGCTCTATTCTCTTCATGCATGCGCAACATCGGAAGTGAAGTCGCACTATGGCAAGTCCCGGCCCGGCCGACTGCGCAACGGGGTATTACCTACGCGCGAGCTTGCACGACATCTGGGGTGCAATGTCTCGCCACCCATGCATAATTTTTATAGAGGCGTGGAGCCTAATTAGAAATGCACCCACTTGGAATAAATGAATCAAGTGGGATAATAGTAGTCACTCGCGGAGCGTTTGCGAGCTCATGCGAGGAGTTGATAATATATGCGCCCGCTCGGATAGTCTTCGAGTGAGCTAGTCGTGCAGGCACCCATGGGGCACTCGAGCGCCTGGGCGGATTGTCCTCCTGGATGTTGATCGGGTCTTTCCGTTTGGTGTGATTAGCCACTCGAACACTTCATTATCTTCTGGGTGAGGGAGCACCCGAACTCTGTAGATGCATTAGGCCTTGCTGGTGCGAGTGATCACTCGAGCATGTCATGATCTGCTGGGTGAGGGAGAACCCGAACTCTGCAGATGCGTTTGCTCTTGATGGAGGGGAGTAGCCACTCGCGTCCTGGAGGCTTGTTCCTTGCTCTGTTTTTAGCAAAGACAGGGCGCTCATGATGGGAGTAAAATTTTGAAATATGGTCAAAAGTTTTTTAGAAATGAACCTTTGACGGGTAGCGATGACTCGTACTCAGCACACTTTGCTGAGATGTGCCGTTGCAGGGCTGCCTGACAAGTTTGGCAGCCACACGTTGCGGGCGGATGCGACGTGGCGCAATGCTCCGCGGTAATTTCGCACTATGTGATGATGGTCCTTATTTTTTGCGTGGGGTGGACGGTGTGGTTACTGCGCCAGTTGGGTTTTCCATGTTGCACGAGTATCGTGGGATCATGCCACGTCGGTGGGGTTCCGAGATTGACGGTGGGCGAATGGCCCATGGCTGTTGGTTAAATACCGGAGGGCTGGGTAGATTTAGGTTTTACCCAGTCCTTGCCTTCCTCCACTTTTTCTTCTTCCTTTGCCTCTTGTCGTTCTGCTTCCTTGTTCTATGCTACTATGCGGTGAGATCCATGTCCAAACGCTCCAAGGGTGCGTCGCAGGAGTCGTCGGCGAGAATGACCGGGAGGTGGGAGCGCTCCTCCTTTGAAGCTGCAGATCTGGAAGCGCTAATAGCGGATGGTCTTGTTGCGGAGGGTGTTGCTCAGATTCCTGGGGACAAAGAGGTGCCCGCGCCTCGTGATGACGAACGGGTATGCTTTCAGAGCTTTTTCCCTCATGGATTTTCTCTTCGCGTTCATCCGTTCGTCCAGGGATTTCTCTTTGCGTACCAGCTTTAGTTGCATGACTTGTGTCTGAATGGGATACTTCATATTGTGTGTTTTATCACGCTCTATGAGGGCTTCTTAGGGATCTATCCCCATTGGGGGCTCTGGAAACGCCTCTTCAATGTGAAGAGGACGAATTCTGAGTATGCCATTGGTGGCGTCGGCATTTCCATGAAGGAGAAGAATGCCTATTTCGATCTGGAAAAGTTGGACTCTGTTTATACATGGCGGAGGAGATGGTTCTATTTGAAAGATCAGCATATTGACGACCAGCAGTTCGATCTTGCTCCCTTTAATCCTGCTGCGTGAGTGGTCAAGCGGTCCTCTTGGGGGCATGCTTTGACTGCTGGTGACGTAGCTTTTGTTGAGCCTTTAGTGCAAAAGCTTTCTACTCTGAAGAAAGGGATAACTGGTGCCCAACTTATTTTTGTGTTTATGAGGATGTGCATCCAGCCTCTCCAGCTCCGGGTGCATCCCATGTGGCGGTATAATGGGCTCGAGGACCCGACTAGGTGTTCGCCCATAGATGTCTCTGGCAGCGATCTCCTTTTTTGGATGCAACAAGTCACCAAGTGCACGAGTGACGACGGCTTCTCGCCCTTCGTTGGTAGGCCCCAAGTGGAAGGCGTGATGCGGTACAGCAGCAAGTTTTCCCTCAGTAAAGATACCAAGGTTTGTCTCCAGTAGGACTCCAGAGATGATAAGTAGGTGTCAGCGGCGCAACTGACGCGGACCTGCACACAGACACAGATAACTTTGCTCCCAACGAAGTTCAGAGAGGTTGTCAATCTCTCCAGTCTTGTTGTTCACAAATGATAAACGCAAGGGGATAATGATAGCAACTTGAAAGTAAATGCAGAAAAGTAAATATAGCTTGGAAACAATAATGAGGATATGGACCGGGATACGTGATGTTCGCTAGTGATGTCTCTCTCCTAAAAGACGATAAAAATTCTATGCGAGGTAAACAAATTACAGAAAGGCAATTGACATGATTAAGAACGCACCACAATGCTAACTATGCTACAAAAGAAAGGAAGAGGTTCAAAAGCACGGGCAGTACGCCAAAGTAAGTAGACCGAAATCCATCTGCATCTACTACTAATCATCCACCTTGAGATATCTATCCAGAACATCTCGCTGCTATTAAGTTGCGAGCCCCACCCAAAGTGTAAACCCAAAGAAACATACAACCGCATTAAAAAGAACTTTGAGTAAAGTAAACAATCCTTGTAACCGCGGTTACAAGAACCGTTGTTTTCCCCCTTGTGGCAACAGCACATCCCCTAGACTCATGTTTCTTTCACTCAAGCATGTCACCGGGGAGGCATGAACCCACAATCTAGCACAACGCTCCCTCTTGGAGTCACTACCTACTACTTGGCCAAAGCAATAAACAGCAACGGAGAGCATGCAAGAATTACTTAGGAACAAAAATATAAGAGATAAAAACCAAATATATTACTCTATCACAATCTGAATATAATCTCATAATCCATCAGATCCGATCAAACTCAACATAGCAATATCAGAAATATTACAAAGGTGCCTCGATCATGTAGGGCATCTCACGAGGTCTAAACAATGAAGATCAAAGAGGGGAGGAGAACATCACATAGCTACTGATCACGGACCCATGGTCCAAGGAAAACTACTCACGAGACATCCGGGGAGCATCCATGGTGGAGAGGAGACTCCCGGAGGTCAATCCTCCCTCCGGCAGGGTGCCGGGAAGAGGTCTTCTGGTGCTCCCGATCTTGGAAGCGCGGTGGCGGCGGAACAGAGGCGAGTTCGCGGAATAGGGTTCCTCCTCTGGAGTTTTCCTGTGACGGGGGATAAATAGGCGAAGGGGGGCAGCCAGAGGTGGACCAGGGGCCCCAGGCGCCCCCCTGGCGCGGCCAGGGGTGGGGCTGCGCCGGGTGGCCGCCTGGCCCCCCCTGGCCCCCCTCTGGCCCCTCCCGGGCTTTTCTCGAAGCTTCCGTCACGCTGATTTTTTATCTGAATTTTCCCGAATTTTTCTGGCACTTTTTATATGGGGGAAAACTGAAATAGAAAAACAATAGAAAACAGGAACTGGCACTGGGGTGCACTGAGTTAATAGGTTAGTCCAAATATGATCAAAAATGTATTAAAGTGTGTCTAGATCATAGCAATATCACACAAAACATGCATGGAGCAAGCAGAAATTATCAATACATTTTGGACGTATCAACATCCCCAAGCTTAATTCCTGCTCGTCCTCGAGTAGGTAAATGATAACAAGCATAATTTCTGTGGTGACATGCTAGCAACCATAAAAGAACTTTGAAAAGTAAAGCAATCAAGGTCAGAGATTCAATTCAAGTCATAACAGGCAAGAGTCTATATTAGCATTGAAATAAGTAACAAAAGAACAAAAGGTGCAAGAGCTCTCGCTGTCCGTGACTCGAATGTTTCCAAATGGTGTTTGCGTGCAAGAAAGGAGGATAGGGAATACGAGAAAAAAGTATTTTTTGTTGAGAACTAAATCTACTAAAGTTTCACACTTGGTCCTCTTTGGAATCTTATCTTGACTTGTCCCTACTCCTTTTCGATATTTTGAGCACTCATGCAATGGATGAGCGTAAGCACGAGAGTTGACACTTTAGGATGGCAAAGAGAGAAATATGGTGGAAGAGGAAGACAAAAAGGATGAGAAAGGCTCACATCAATGAGGACAATCATAGGCAAGAGATGCCAAATGATAGATATGATGTGAGGAGTAGGGATTGCCATGCAATGGATGCACATACGAGCTAAGAAGCTCTCCAAACTATATGCATAAAGATCATCTCTATGGAGTACAAAGATATAGAGGGAGTACTAGTGTGGATCTCTCAAAAGGATAGTAGTGTTGCCCCTTTCTCTCTTTTTATTTATTTTTCTCTTTTTTCTATTTTTTTGTATTTTTTTGGTGGCCTCAATGGCTCTTTCTATTTAACTCTCATTTGTCCGCTTTGGGATCTTTTAATGTGTCCACTTTGGGATCTTTTCCTCACTTAAGGGCAACACTCTATTTTACAAGAAGGTAAAGGAGATCTTTCACACTTTACAAGGTACTCAAAATCATAAAGAAGATGTAACTATCATGATGTATGCAATGTATGTCGCTGCCAGTGTAGCAGGAACATGTATGACATGAAGATCAAGTCATGAAGAGGTGGAAGTTGCATGGCAATGTAACTCGGAAAGGCTATGGAAATGCCTTGATAGGTAGGTATGGTGGCTGTTTTGAGGAAAGATAAAGGGAGGCTTATGATGACAGAGCGTATCATGCCAAGGGTTTGGATGTACCGGCGAAGGTGGACACCAACTCTCGGAGTGAGAAGAAGGCAATGCACGACACGGGAAAGGCTAGCAAAATATGGGAAGGTGGAAGTGTCAACTCTCAATACTTACATTAGTTCGAAGAACTCATGCACTTATTATCGGTAACTCTAAATCTAATGAGGAGGTTCACAAAGATACAAGTACCCCGAGGAGGAGTGTATGGGGGTTTGGTTATCCTTGCGCATCCTCGACTCATGGTACGTGAGTGTACTCTAATATTCGACTCCTCAGAAGAGTAGTGATCTATCTAGTAGCTAGAGTTCTCAACTAGTTTTGTAGGTTTTGAAAATAAACACGGATTGCCCAAAATACGACACCTATCACTAATAGGCAAGAGCTCTTGACACCAAAAGTCCAAACATTACTCACAAAAATGCCTCAAAACTATTGCAAGCTACTACTAAAATTAAATAGCAACCTCAATTACCTACTTTCAAGACAAAACACAACTCAGTGCAACAACCAACTCTCTTAACAAGATAAACATGAAAACTAAAAAGAGTTGTAGAAACAAACTAAACAAAAGCCAAAGCTCTTTCTAAAGACAAACTAAGACTAAAACTAAACATGGCAGTAGCTATGAAAAGATAAAGAACACACAACAGCAAAAAGATAGGCAGGAAAAATCCTATGATGTGTTCTAGATTTTGAAAGTGGAGCGTGTTTCTCTCCCACATAAAGTAAGACATGACCTAACTTGTTATGAACAGCAAGGAAAGCTAAAGAAACTAAAAACAAAACCTAAGAGAGATACGCTCCAAGCATAGCACATAACACATGAAGTGATAAAAATATAGTGAGACGAAGGATGAACTGATGATGGTTGATGGAGAAGGGGATGCACGGGGGGCATCCCCAAGCTTAGACGCTTGAGTCTCCTTGAATATTTATTGGGGATGCATGGGGGCATCCCCAAGCTTGAGCGCTTGACACTCCTGGATCTTCTTTCATCATCTTCCAACGCACACTTGAAAACTCCCTTCATACATAACTCATCATAAGATGATTAGAGAGGTTAGTACCCTTAATAAATAATTTTTTTCTCCACTGCATATAAATATAATCTTGAAGAGCTACTGTTTCTCAAGAGTGCCAAAAAGTTTTTTCAAAGAAAAAGCAAGCTTAAGGTTTGCAAAAGTAAGGAGAGACAAAACGTGGCAGAATCTGTGAAAAATAGAATAGCAGATAGTAAATTTTTTTAGGGGCACTTCTGCAACTCAAATAAAAAAACTCAGAACATACAGAAGTTTCGTAATTGTATAGAGCATACTGTGTAAAAAAAATCAGCTCAAAAAGATGAACTGGGATTTTTCTGGAATTTTTTTGGTCACGACGACAGAATCTGTTTTCTGGACAACATGTCACAACTTTTACTTCACTTGCCGTAAGAGGCTATAACTTGGCACAAAGTTGAAAAGTAAAGATACAATGATGTTGCTACAGTAGTAATAATCATCAAGACACAAAAAAAGCAAAAAGAAAAACCTAAATTCGTTGCGGGCTGCCTCCCGAAAGCGCTTCTTTAAAGCCATTAGCTAGGCATGATGCAAAAAGAAGAATCAAGGGTACCCAAGACCAGAATCATAAAAACCCTCAAATTGATTTTCAATAAGTTCCTTCTTATTTTTACTAGGGAAGATATACTTACCTTTCGCCATACCGCGTAAGCGTATGTGCCTATTACCAATATCAATGAAGCCTTTCATAGCACGGAGGAAGTCTCTTCCGAGCACAATGTTACTTTTGTTTGGCTCCATGATGAAGAAATCCATTGGTGCAGTCCTATGAAGGAATGCAACTTGGACTTCTTTTACCTTTCCTTTAACCTCTGAGATATCTCCATTAGAATGTTCATGATAAGATGATAATATATTCATATCCAGTTTCAAAGAATCATAAACTATTTTTGGCATAGTAGAAACTGCGGATCCAATATCACAAAAAGCAAGGAAGCTTTGGTTAGAGATGCTAATCCTAACAAAGGGCTCCCAATCATCATCTATCTCCAACATTTCTTTCTTGTTGGACTTAAGTTCCTCTACTTTCCCCAAATCTAGAGAATCCAGTCTTTTTTCAATAGTGGCAAGTCTATCTATGACAATATCAATACTTTGATCATAAACAAAATAACTAGATAGACTATGCAAAATCTCAAGAGCCCTATCTTCATCACACTCTAGAAAATCTCCTTCAGCTATAATGTCAAGAGAGTGTTTACACCACTTAAAAAGACCATGATAAAAATTTCTAAGCACAATCTTTATAGATATCCAAGGCATAACTCTTTTATGTGCTTCATAAATTCTGTCCCATGCCTTCTTCATATTTTCTCCATCCCTTTGACGAAAATCGAGAACTTCCGATTCCCGCAAAGAACCTAGTCCTAACATGTTCATCTAAACAAGGAGGACTACTAACAACAAGATAAATAATTTTTTTGTAAATTTTGATAAAAGACGCAAAGATAAAAACTGAAATGTAAACTAACAAGACTAAAAAAAACAAAGGTAAAGGGTAGTGTGCAACTCCCCTATCTTAGCACTTGGAGTCCCCGGCAACGGCGCCAGAAATTGCTCTTGATGACGGCTTCTCGCCCTTCGTTGGAAGGCCCCAAGTGGAAGGCGTGATGCGGTACAGCAGCAAGTTTTCCCTCAGCAAAGATACCAAGGTTTGTCTCCAGTAGGACTCCAGAGATGATAAGTAGGTGTCAGCGGCGCAACTGACGCGTACCTGCACACAGACACAGATAACTTTGCTCCCAACAAAGTTCAGAGAGGTTGTCAATCTCTCCGGTCTTGTTGTTCACAAATGATAAACGCAAGGGGATAATGATAGCAACTTGAAAGTAAATGCAGAAAAGTAAATATAGCTTGGAAACAATAATGAGGATATGGACCGGGATACGTGATGTTCGCTAGTGATGTCTCTCTCACAAAAGACGATAAAAATGCTATGCGAGGTAAACAAATTACAGAAAGGCAATTGACAGGATTAAGAACGCACCGCAATGCTAACTATGCTACAAAAGAAAGGAAGAGGTTCAAAAGCACGGGCAGTACGCCAAAGTAAGTAGACCGAAATCCATCTGCATCTACTACTAATCATCCACCTTGAGATATCTATCCAGAACATCTCGCTGGTATTAAGTTGCGAGCCCCACCCAAAGTGTAAACCCAAAGAAACATACAACCGCATTAAAAAGAACTTTGAGTAAAGTAAACAATCCTTGTAACCGCGGTTACAAGCACCGTTGTTTTCCCCCTTGTGGCAACAACACATCCCCTAGACTCATGTTTCTGTCACTCAAGCATGTCACCGGGGAGGCATGAACCCACAATCTAGCACAACGCTCCCTCTTGGAGTCACTACCTACTACTTGGCCAAAGCAATAAACAGCAACGGAGAGCATGCAAGAATTACTTAGGAACAAAAATATAAGAGATAAAAACCAAATATATTACTCTATCACAATCTGAACATAATCTCATAATCCATCAGATCCGATCAAACTCAACATAGCAATAGCAGAAATATTACAAAGGTGCCTCGATCATGTAGGGCAGCTCACGAGGTCTAAACAATGAAGATCAAAGAGGGGAGGAGAACATCACATAGCTACTGATCACGGACCCATGGTCTAAGGAAAACTACTCACGAGACATCCGGGGAGCATCCATGGTGGAGAGGAGACTCCCAGAGGTCAATCCTCCCTCCGGCAGGGTGCTGGGAAGAGTTCTTCTGGTGCTCCCGATCTTGGAAGCGCGGAGGCGGCGGAACAGAGGCGAGTTCGCGGAATAGGGTTCCTCCTCTGGAGTTTTCCTGCGACGGGGGATAAATAGGCGAAGGGGGGCAGCCAGTGGTGGACCAGGGGCCCCAGGCGCCCCCCTGGCGCGGCCGGCGGTGGAGCCGCATCGGGTGGCCGCTTGGGCCCCCCTGGCCCCCCTCTGGCCCCTCCCGGGCTTTTCTCGAAGCTTCCGTCACGCTGATTTTTTATCTGAATTTTCCCGAATTTTTCTGGCACTTTTTATATGGGGAAAACTGAGATAGAAAAACAGCAGAAAACAGGAACTGGCACTGGGGTGCACTGAGTTAATAGGTTAGTCCAAATATGATCAAAAATGTATGAAAGTGTGTCTAGATCATAGCAATATCACACAAAACATGCATGGAGCAAGCAGGAATTATCGATACGTTTTGGACGTATCAACGAGCACTAGTGTTGAGACCTCCATATTTCCATATGCTGTTGATACATCTTTGCCTGAGGTATTTTTTCAAGTCTATGCTAGTTTTTGAAGTTGTTTGATATCTTGCTGCTTGTTAATGATGCTGGTGCTTGTAGGATAATGTATCTCTGCTGAACAATCCGCCACAGCTTGAGGATGTGGAGATGATAGAAGATCCTGATGTAGTCTTGGTTGATGCCGGATACGCGGGTGATGGTGGTGCTTGTCCATCTTCAGATGCAGATGTTGGCGAGTCCGCGAGTGCGTGTTCTGGTGGCCGGCCCTTCGCCGCTGACGACGATGAAGATCTGGCGCCACTACGTATCAAGCGTAGTCGTTCCTCAGCTGCTGTTTAACGGACTACAGAAGGTGGTGGTGGGCTGCCACCAGTTGAAAGGATCGAGATAGACCTAGAGGAGGGTGAATAGTTTATATTAAATTTTTTAACACTGCTTAGCAATTTTAGGCAATAATGCGGAAGATAAATATGTGCCTAACAATTGCAAGGGTGACCTAGATAAGATAAGGCAAACAACAAGCACAATATAATAATTAAATAAAGTGAGCGATAAACAACAAGGTAATCAACAAGGTAGTGCAAGTAAAAGGGGAAAGAGTAGGGATAACCGAATGACGCGAAGACAATGATGTATCCCGATGTTCACTTCCTTGGAGGGAAGCTACTCACCGTTCAAAGAGAGTGGGTGAAACCACGAAGCGCCACGAAGGCTCACTCTATTCCCCTTGAGATATCACCACGAAGGCGATTCCTAACCACTATCGGTTGACCTTAAAGGTGGTCACCAAACCCTCACAAACTCAATGGGGGTAATCACACTGGTCGATTCCTCTCTGAAGAACTCCTACCCGCCTAGGAGTCTCCCACCTCTAAGAGTAACAAGATCAATGTGGAAAAGCTCAATACTATCTCAAATCACGACTTGCTTTGGTCGGAAGATGGGGAAGGAATGGATCTATCTCGGGGTCTTGGATTTAGTGTAGGAGACGAGGCAGAGGGAGCACTTGGTGTTCTTGAGTGAAATAAATGAAGTGGTCAACCCTAACCCGAAGTGGGTAGGGGGAAAATATAGAGGCTCAAGAAACTAGCCGTTTTGGTGCAGCCAGAGGGGGTCAGACGGTCCGAGCTACATGTCGGACAGTCCGGGGCAAGCCCGGACGGTCCGACACACAATTCTGACGTCCGACAGGGGCAATGCCAGGGCAGACAAGAGGAACGTGGGTGACCACCATGTCGGACGGTCTGGGCTAGGCCCGGACGGTCCGATGAGGGGCTAAAATAAGACTGTTCTCTGGCGCCACATGTCGGACAGTCCGGGCTGTCCCCGGACGGTCTGACCTGTATACCGTACGGTCCGACAGGGAGAAAAAATACCACTGGTCACTGGTGGGCATATCTCGGATGGTCTGGGATGCAACCCGGACGGTCCAACTTGTATCTCGGACAGTCTGACATATAAACAATATATTCTAAACGACGTGTGTTGATTTTCCTACACATCTACATCATTTTCATGGGTTGTAGATCAGTGTATTTTACATGTTCCAGTAATTTATGACTTGAGCAAGTCTTAAACTCATCCTTATGATCCCCTCTTCAGAGTGCGGGGATTTGATACGTGTCAAACATATCTACTTTTCCAAACAATTTTGCTATTGTTTTGCCCTCATTCTTACATGGTTTGAACTAAACTAACCCGGACTGACGCTGTTTTCAGTAGAGCTGCCTGTATGGTTTTATTGTGTGCTGTAAAATGGATTTTTAGACATCTCAGAAAAATCCCAGAAAATTTACAAAAAATCCACGCACCCGAAGGAGCCCAGAGCCAGAAGTGGGGCCAGAGGGCATCCAGGGGGCCCTAGGCGCCCTTCTAGCGCGACCCCACCCCTGGCCGCACCAGCTGGCCGCCTGGGAAACTCCCACCGCCTCTGGTGCCCTACCTCGACTCCTATTTATTCCCGTGACAGGAAAACTCCAAAATAGAAGTCGTTTTTCCAGAACCCGTCGCGGAGCCGCCGTCACCCTCTGTTCTTCCTTGAGAGGGCTAATCTTGAGGCTGATTTGGCCTCTCGAGAGGGGAGATCGTCGCCATTGCCATCACCATCACCAATTCATCCTCCCTCCATGAATTCTCTTCACGTGTGCAAGTAATTCTCTGCTGTAGGCAAAGGGGATGGTAGGGATTGGATGAGTTTGATCATGTAATAGTTCGTCAGATTGTTGGGGGCATGTTGCCTATCATCTACTTTGGAATTTATCATCTTTGCTACAACTGGTTGCTCTTAATGATTGTCACTTTGGGCCCGAGTGCCATGTTTTTAGATCTGAACCACTTGTGTTTTCATGAGTATATTTATGTTTGAGATCCTATCTATGAGTTGTATGCACCTATTATGGTCCGGAACCGGCAATCCCAAAGGTGAAAACTTGGGACACCAAAGGGGATGGTCCATAATTTGAGGATTCCATGTATCCATTGAGTTTATTGCTTTGTTCTGGTGCTCTTTGACATGAGCACCTTAATCTCCATAAGTTCCCTTTGGCCCCGTTCGTAGCGGGATGGTAGGAAAAAAGATGTTGTGCAAGTTCTTATTGCAAGCACGCACAACTACCTACGTGATACATGCCTAATGTTTGATATCTACCTAGATGATCATTGCTTTTATGTGTGCTTTGCCCCGTGTTATAATCTATTACATGTTCACTCTTATTCATGCAGCGCCCAACCATCCATCTCCCTAGCCTACAGTGTTGTAATCCTGCTGGTCACTACTAGTTTATTTCCGCTGTTTTACTTTCGCCGTTATCACTATCACTATCATACCATAGTTGCTATTAATATTTTGTTGCAAGCAAGTATATTTCAGGTGTGGTTGAATTGATAACTCAACTGTCAAAGCTTATAAATACTCTTTGGCTCCCTTTGTGTCGAATCAATAAATGGGTTAACTTACTCGCGAGAACCCTACAAACGATTCCCTACAGTTGAGGGTCATCAAGTACTATTTTCTAGCGCCGTTTCCAGGGAGCATAACAATATTTAAAAGTCTACTTGAAGTACCCTGCCTGCTACACTTCATCCGCTATGGGTAAGAAAGGAGACCCCAAGGTTTCGATCCTACCATCTACTACAAGAAAAAGTACCGTTCTGAGTACCAGTGCTACTCTTGATTCACCTTCTGTTATAAGTAAGTTTGCTTCACCACTACCACCACATGCTACTTCACTTGAGTCTGTTACTATGTCCAATACTTTTGATGATGCTTCCACTACTCTTGATGATACTAGTTTTCTTGGTCACTATCTTGAAGCTCAGATTGCTAAGGTTGCTGCATAGTCCGAGACTGGGACTCCTGCCTCCAGTAGCGGAGCTAGCGAACTGAATTAGGGTGGGCCACAGTAAACTGTTCATATAATTAGTACTAATTTTATTGTTCATATACTATTTTTTAAGCCATGAAACAAAGGCCTGACCAATCCCAGGGTGGGCCGTGGCCCACCCGGCCACCCACCTAGCTCCGCCACTGCCTGCCTCCTATATTCCTACGTGCAAAACTGTTGGTTACCCCAACTTAGATGAACTCAAGGAGAAAATTCTTGATGATTATTATATTACTCTTGATGATTATTTTTGCAGGGAACTCAAAGAGTGTGTCGACTCTAACCCTGGTGCTGTTAAGGGGCTGCTCGAAAAGCACTCCATGAAGAACAAGATTATTCCCGATCCTAAATTTGCTACATCTCCTATATGCATCACTGATCCTGATTATGATTTCTCTGTTGATCTTTCACTTATATCTACAGTCGAGGCTGACCCTTTTTATGGCAGAGAAAATGATGATGCTATAGCACACCTGACCAAACTCGCTGAGTTGGGTAGTTTATTTACTACTGATGAGAGGATACGAAACTTTTATGTGGCTAAGATTTTCCCTTTTTCTTTAAAGGAAGACGCCAAATCATGGTATGATGCACTACCCTATGGTTTCATTGAGAGTCCTCATGACTTAGTTCAATTCTTTATTGATAAATATTTTCCTGCTCATATGCAACATGCTGCTTTGGAATCTATAACTTTAAACAATTGCAGGATGAGGACCTCCCTAAAGCTTGGGGGAGGTATTGTGATTTAATCAAGGCTAGACCGGGATATGAAGTCCCAAAGAATGAATTACTTGATATATTTTATGCCGGTCTAACTGATGAATCTAGATCCTATCTGGATAGTTGTGCTAGTTGTGTTTTCAGGGAAAGAACGCCGGACGATGCTGAAGAACTAATGGGCAAGATTTCCAAGAACCACGAAGATTGGTCCATCCCTGAACCACCTCCACCACCAAAGAAGAGGGGCATGTTTTTCCTGAGCCCCGAAGATATGCAAGAAGCAAAGAAGTCTATAAAGGAGAAAGGCATTAAAACCGAAGACGTGAAGAATCTACCGCCTATCAAGAAGTTGTGTGAGCCTACTACTCACCCTCCCTTGGTAGAGGTACACTCTTTATTAGACTTTCCTGAAAGTGACACCCCTAAAGGTAAGCCTCCCGGCCAATGATTGGATGAGCTTGATAATTTTATTATTAAGCAAGACCATTTTAATAGGAGGATAAAAAGTCAGTTGCATGATAATTCTCTTGCTATCAAAAGTTTATTTGGTGTTCTTGAAAGAACAGTTAATGATGTAAAATGTCTTGTTAAGCATTTTCATATGGTTCAAACTCAGCTTGAACAAATTTCTAATGTGCAAAAAGATTTGCTTGCTAACAATACCAAACAGGACGTACAAGCTTATGGCATCAAAACCAGGGGTGGAACACACACCCAGGACCCACTCTATCCCGAGGGGCATCCGAAGAGGATCGAGCAAGATTCTCAAGTATAGGTAGAAGACGAGATTGTTGGCTCTCCTAAGAGGAAAAAGAAGAAGAAGAAAGACAAGGAGGCTGACAAATCCAATGATCCTATTACAAGTCAAGAACCTCCTGTTGATCCTAACAACATATCTACCTCCGATGCTGAAACTAAAGACGGTGCTGAGCCCGAAGAAAATGATAAGGAGAAAAATGATCCTACCGAGGTGCGAGAAGAAGAAGCACCTGATAAACGCAAGAAGTATACTAGAGAAGACTCCATAGCAAGAAGACATGGGAAGGAAAGAGAACCATGGGTAAAGAAACCCATGCCCTTTCCTGGTAAGAATCTCAAATCTAAAGAAGAAGAGCATTATAATAAATTTTGTGAATGGATGAAACCTCTTTTTCTTCAAATTCACCTGACTGATGCTATCAAGTTACCTCCTTATTCCAAATATATGAAAGATATTGTTACTAATAAAAGAAAAGTTCCTAATGAGGCAATATCTACTATGCTTGCTAACTACTCTTTCAGTGGCAAGATTCCTGAGAAGCTTGGTGATCCAGGTATATCCACTATTCCTTGCTCCATAAAAAATAAATATGTCAAAACTACCTTATGTGATCTCGGAGCAGGAGTGAGTGTCATGCCTTTTTCTCTTTATAAAAGGCTATGTTTCGATAAGCTAATCCCTGCGGATATCTCTCTTCAGATGGCTGACAAGTCAACAGCCGTCCCGATAGGTATGTATGAGGATGTTCCCGTTGAAGTTGCTAATTACTTGATTCTTACAGATTTTGTTGTGCTTGACATGCCCAAGGATGGGAGCATGTCCATTATTCTTGGCAGACATTTTCTTAACACCGCAGGTGCTATTATTGATTGCAATAAAGGAAAGGTCACCTTCAACGTTGACGATAAAGAACACACAGTGTATTTTCTGAAGAAGATTGACAAAAGGCATGGCCTTAACTCAATAGAGAATATCGAGACCATGAAGATTGGAGAATGGGATTGTCCTCTACACGTGCACCACAAATACAAAACCATTATGGTGGGGACAATGTCCATTAAAGTAAAGGTGCGATGATCATTTCATAAGAGGTGAGACCCTTTTTGCTCTATATATCGCCAGTTTGTTGGTAAGACTTGATCAATATTGCAAGTGAGCATGTTTTATATAGGTAAAAAGTGGAGCTTGTTATGTTTTCATTTGCTTTAGCTTTTATTCTCTTTGCTGTACCAGTTTATATGTTTTTGAAGCTTCACAATTCTAATCACTGCTTCAATTTTTCAGAAAGTTTCGCAGATTTTTGAACTCCGAAATTTTTTCAACAGTGAAGTTTTCAGAAAAATTCCAGAAAAAAAAATTCCATGCCGGGAGTGACCCAGAGGCACCTGGGGCTGACTAGGGGGGGCACCAGTGGCCCAGGCGGCCAGCTGGCGCGGCCAGCCCCCTGGTCGCGCCCACAGGGCGCCCGGGGCCCACATGCCCCACCTCCAGGTATGTCTTCTTCCTCCTCCTTCCTCTCTCTCCAAAAACACGAGTTCTGCACTTATTCTCGCGCTCTTGCTATTCTTGGAGGCCATTTTTGGTCTCTCTCTACAACCCACCATTTGAGCTAAGATTTTGATCAAATACTCCTGGTATATAACTCCTTCACCCCTCCAAATAGATTTTTGATTGGTTACTTCATTTGTGAGCATTTAGTACTTCTTGGTGCTGTTTATATGAGCTTGCATGCATGTGTAGAAATTTATTTTCCAAGTTTTGATGCAAGTTGAAGCCTTAGGTAATTAGTAGAGTAGTTTGAATCAACTCACTTTGTTTAAATTCTTGTTTTTGTGAATTGTCAAAAATTTCAGAAATGAGTTTGCTAGGAAAAGCAAAGGGGTGGCTTGCGAAGAAGAAGCTCGAGCGCTCCGATCGAGTTACTAGAGCTGCAGCTTCACCCTCAGCTACTAGGGTGAGTTACAATGAATATCATGTGCCCCTGGAGGTTTTTGAAGACACAAGTCCAGCATACGCAATGATGTATCCGTGCAATGATTTTCTTGAAGCTGCAGGAATCAAGGAGGATTTTTATGGCCTTTGCGCCAATGCAGGTTTGACACGGCTAGCACTATGCCGTGTGGTACAATATAAGAAAATCACCTCCTGCTTTATTAATAGTTTTTGTTACAACCATGATGCTGGATTCGTTGAGTTCAAAATTTACAATAATCTTATAACCATACTCTTGGCGCAGTTTTGTGATATAATAGGTGTGCCAAACGCCGGTCAGACGGCAAGGATGAACACTCAGCCCTCAGAGTTGAGGACTCTCTTCAACTCTCTTTGTAGCCAAGAAGAGAGTGATATTCGGCGTACGAAGATTTCCAGCATTTTATTCCCCCACATCACGTATTTTGCGTACTTTATTGCTAGAGGGGTGTTGGATCGTGACAACACGAGCAACGGTTCTGCACCAGATTTCGCTATTTATGCGAACGCCCTCTTTGGCAAGAATGATTATAATGTGGGTGCCTTAATTTCTCGTCGCCTTGTTATGAATAGTAACAAGGGCAATTTATTTGGTGGTGTTTACGCCACACTTATCCTTGAGTCTTTTAACGGCACCCCACATCATGATGATGTTCCCTTTTCATACACAAGTCTTGATCTTGCCTCCTATGAAGAGGCATAAGTTTGTTATCACGACTTCCCAGTTTGGTAACCTTGTTTATATTTTGAGGTTTGAAAAGACCGTTACTCGGGAGATCCGTCTACCTGCACCACTTTTGTTTGATAACACCCGCAGGAACGGATGGTCCTTCAATGATGTCCAGTTTGATGAGTTCGTGGCCCAGTATCAGTTTCATAACCCCATGGAGGGGGTTGTGCCCGACGAGGAGGAGCATGGTGAGTTCCCACCTTTCCAGGGGGAGACCGTGAGTCAGTACGGTGAGGGGTCTTCTTCTTCTTGGAGCGCAGGACCTTCCTCATGGGAGGACCCGAGAACTTCGGTGTACGCACCGGAGGGCTCGTATGACTCTTGGACTCACCCGTACTACCCCAGACCAGGAGGCTCCTGGGGGCAGTAGCTGCTACCAACTTAGGCCAAAAGCCTAAGCTTGGGGGAGTACGTACCCTTCTCACTTTTCCATTGTATTATCCGTTTTTTATTTTGTTCGCTTTGATCTTTTGTAAGTTTTTGCCTATTCTTCTTTGTTCTTTTAATTTGAAAAAACAACAAAAATATTTATCTTTTCTTTTGCTTTCGTTTAACCTTTGAAAAAACCCAAAAAGATTTCCTTTCTCTCTTTAGTTTGCTTTGTTTTCAGAGTTTAGCTCGAGCCCGTGATGGCATTTGATTATATATTTCCCACGTTCGGTCGTGCGAGTGACAAGGAAGTAATGACGAAGATCGACGGAAGGGAAGAAACAAGGAAAAACGGTATGAACTCTTCTTGTTTCTACTTTTTTACATATGCATGTACTTATGATCTAGAGACCAGCTTGTAGCGACATAGTGCTATGTTTACAATGCTTTCCCAGTGTTCATGCTTTCTTTGTGGCTGATCTCAAATAGCTAGAGTGCATAATGTGTTGTTGAAATGATTTACATGCATTGCATTGTTCATGACTTAGCATATTGAAGTGGTATTTTGGCCTAAGTTGGCACATGTTCACACATGTTTATGACTAAGATGTCTATCATGCCTTGATGATCTTTGTATTTCAGAATAGTTATATCACTTTCATGCCCGATTCAATGTTGCTTTGTCGCTCTGCATGATTGTGACAATTATTGCTCTCTAGTTGGTCGCTTCCCAGTCTTTTGCTAGCCTTCACTCGCACTAAGCGAAATTCTGCTTGTGTATCCAAACTCCTTTTCAAACCAGTTATTCCACTTGAGTCCACCATACCTACCTATATGTAGTATTTACCGGCCACTCTTAACTTAGACTTTCTTGTGCCATCTCGAAGTTTATTCAAAATATTCCCTTTTGTAACCGTATAAGCTCATGGGTGAAGGGAAATCAGTATCTACCATGCCAAAAATATTTTGACGGAAGTTTTAACTAGTCAAATTTATATATAAAAAAGAGAGAGTTACACCTCCCCCATACTTGATGATGGGATAAAATGGACCAAATGCTGCTAATGATAGATGGAACGATAACCTCCTTCCATTTTTGAGGCAAAATAAAAGGTTCCATAGACCGTCAAAGGATTTATGGATAAGGGAACAAAAGTGTAAGAAAAAGCATTAATATGGTTGGCATGGGAGATATTGAGAGACCTTTACCGTTCACCGTTGACTAGAAATTTGCACTTCTCAAAAGAATTTTGTCTCTGTTTTCAAAACCAAGAGCTCTGTCACATGTTTAGTCTTTGCTTCCAACCACGGGTTTTTAACCTTGCCATAAAAAAGCCACGGTTCGAGAGTCTCCCCTTCTTTCTTCAAAGAACCAACTATTGAGAGCATAATTGTCATTCTTAGTGTAACATGCATTGTCCCAAAGTATTACATTGTCTTCTGCATGATTGTGATATTGCTCGTCTTAAATTCTTAGTTCTAGTCTCCTTTAAAACTCCGGAGGAGTTTCTGCATTTATGTTTTGCTTCACTTATGGAGGCTAGCGAGATACCACTCTAGTATGTTCAAGCTATGTCCATTGTGACCTTGTCTTGATTTTTTGGCAGCATATTATTTACTTTTGGTTGTTTGTGATTAATCACTTGAAAGAAGGATTGCTTCGTGCATTGTCCTTATAGCATTGTTTTGATACTTGCTAAACTCTTTTCGTAGTACATGCTTATATACATCTTATGAAGCAAAAGATTTTGTCAAAGTTTTCTTTGTCGGGTCCAGTTCGTTGAACTGAATTGATTGAGGACAAGCAATAGGCTAAGCTTGGGGGAGTTGATACGTCTCAAACGTATCTACTTTTCCAAACACTTTTGCTATTGTTTTGTCCTCATTCTTGCATGATTTGAACTAAACTAACCCGGACTGACGCTGTTTTCAGCAGAGCTGCCTGTATGCTTTTATTGTGTGCAGGAAAATGGATTTTTAGACATCTCAGAAAATTCTCAGAAAAATTACAAAAAATCCACGCACCCGAAGGAGCCCGGAGTCAGAAGTGGGGCCAGAGGGCAGCCAGGGGGGCCCCAGGCGCCCTGCTGGCGCGACCCCACCCCTGGACGCGCCAGCTGGCCTCCTGGGCGACTCCCACCGCCTTTGGTGCCCTACCTCGACTCCTATTTATTTCCGTGATGGAAAACTCCAAAACTGAAGTCGTTTTTCCAGAACCCGTCGCGGAGCCGCCGCCACCCTTTGTTCTTCCTCGGGAGGGCTAATCTTGAGGCTGATTTGGCCTCTCGAGAGGGGAGATCGTCGCCATTGCCATCACCATCGCCAATCCAACCTCCCTCCATGACTTATCTTCACGTGTGTGAGTAATTCCCTGCTGTAGGCAAAGGGGATGGTAGGGATTGGATGAGTTTGATCATGTAATAGTTCTTCAGATTGTTGGGGGCATGTTGCCTATCATCTACTTTGGTGTTTATCATCTTTGCTACAACTTGTTGCTCTTAATGCTTGTCACTTTGGGCCCGAGTGCCATGTTTTCAGATCTGAACCACTTGTGTTTTCATGAGTATATTTATTTTTGAGATCCTATCTATGAGTTGTATGCACCTATTATGGTCCGGAACCGGCGATCCCAAAGGTGACATCTTGGGACACCAAAGGGGATTGTCCATAATTTGAGGATTCCATGTATCCATTGAGTTTATTGCTTTGTTCCGGCGCTCTTTGACAGGAGCACCTTAATCTCCATAAGTTCCCTTTGGCCCCATTCGTAGCGGGATGGTAGGACAAAAGATGTTGTGCAAGTTCTTTTTGCAAGCACGCACAACTATCTACGGGATACATGCCTAATGTTTCATATCTGCCTAGATGATCATTGCTTTTCTGTGTGCCTTTCCCCGTGTTAGAATCTATTACATGTTCACTCTTGTTCATGCAGCGTCCAAACATCCATCTCCCTAGCCTACAGTGTTTTAATCCTGCTGGTCACTACTAGTTTATTTTCGCTATTTTACTTTCGCCGTTATCACTATCACTATCACTATCACTATCACTATCACTATCACTATCACTATCACTATCACTATCACTATCACTATCACTATCACTATCACTATCACTATCATACCACAGTTGCTATTAATATTTTGTTGCAAGCAAGTATATTTCAGGTGCGGTTGAGTTGACAACTCAATTGTCAAAGCTTATAAATACTCTTTGGCTCCCCTTGTGTCGAATCAATAAATTGGGTTAACTTACTCGCGAGAACACTTAAAACGATCCCCCACTACTAGGGAAATAGCTATACATGGAAAGCCTATTAGTGGCGCATATGGAAAGCGATGTGCCACCACCTGTTATGGGTGGCGCATTATATTCCAGTGCGCCACCCCTAAGGGCCTTAGGGGTGGTGCATCCAGAATGCGCCACCTCTAAGCCCTTATTAGTGGATTGTAGTTAGTGGCGCATCCCTAATGCGCCACTAAACTCAAAAACAGTGCGCCACTATAAGGCTATTCCCTAGTAGTGCCCTACAGTTGAGGGTCATCAGGATCCTTATGACTCAAGAGGCAAATATTAAAGAGGACTTAGCGTCATCTTCCGTCCTTTGGTTGAATTCTTGAGTATGACTGGAGTTTTTGCACATGATCCCTACATGATGATATCAAGAGAACTAACAATTCCTATGTATCACTTAGCAAACATAGTTAGTCCCCTGTATTTATATTGTCATCAACAACAAAATATGCTTGAGGGCAAGATTGCACTTTCAATCTCCCCCTTTTTGGTAGTTGATGACAATACATATATAGCTCTCAAAATAATATGCACATTACAGTTTTGGAGAGCGGCGATCATTTGTTTGAGGGCTCCCCCTCAACATGTGCTTAGTGATCTTGACTTTAAGCAAGGCACATGTGAGGATGCCTCCCCAACTCTTAAAACCATGAATCAATTCATATGAACCAATGGATTAAGACATTTCAAAGCATGATGGAAAGCCATATATCAAGGTTATCACGACAATAATGAAACATATAACATATAACCATGAAAGATAACACATATAACCATATCACCATGCAAGATAACATACGATCTCATGCACTGACACAAGGTCTTAATACATAGAGTTATAAAGCACAAATCACCACTAAGGTTCGACTAAGGCCATGCAAACAAATGGAAACTACGATAGAGATGGGTTCTCCCCCTTTGGAAACAAGTACCAAAAAGGGCAGAAACCACAAAGAGGCTAGGACACTACACGTCCTCCTCATGATCGTCGACAACGTCGGTGAAGAACCCCTGGTAGTCGGCAGCTGAAGGAAAGTCGTAGTCAACAGCCTGAGGAGCGCGAGGGGGTTCCTCATCAGCACTCACTGGGCTCCCCGGGCGAGCCCGAAGGCGGGCCCGAAGAGCATTGGCTTGTGTGACACGACGGACCTCGAGCTCGTGAGTATCAGTGGCATTGGCAGTACAGGCCTTGAAGATCGCCTACTGAGACTTGCCCAAAAAGCAAGCAATGCGACGGAGAGGTTCCGCCATAGGCTTGGCTCAGCGAGAAGCACGTGAGGTGGAGGCAATAGTAACAGAGGGGTGAGGGCCGCCGGCATAGAGAGAAGACCCTTTCTTAGGAATCCATTCCCGATGTACCATCGGCTTCTGGATTGGTATGATGGAGAAGCGGTCAATCACACGCTGAATGTAGGGAGCCAACGGGAAGTGGCCGCGCTTCGTAAGTGAGAAGAACCACACCTCATGCCAGAGGAAATCAACCACATCAATGGGAAGGGGAACATAGCCCAGCTCCAATTTTTCAAATGCCCCCCGGGGATATAACATAAGATCAATGGCAAAAGAGCGCACCATCGCTTTGTCACCATGCTTGGGTACCAAGGTGCGCAGAAGATACTGATAGAGCTGCAGAAAGTGTGGCAGAAAGATGGTGGAGTTGTTCGGTGCCATGTTGCTTCCTTCAGGAATATCAGCCGTGGGCATCAGACACCCCATACACGCCTCAATGGCCATGGACTCAAAGTCGCTGGAGCGGATGTGAATCCGGTAGAGACCATCAGATCTGACAGGCATACCCAGAGCCTCACACCACCGAGCATAGGAGATGGAAATTGTCTGCTGGTTCGTCCTCCATGAGAGAAAGTCATCGATGCTGAAGGTGCACGTGGCATAGAATTTGAGAATCGCTCCATGACTACAATCACACTTGAGCGTCAAAGCATGATGCAGTCCCATGGCAGCAACAAGGCGGATCATGTTTGCAAACATAGCAGGGTGCTGCTCAAAGTACTCCATGTCGATGAACTTCTGCGGTGTAGTGGCATTGATCTCGAGGCAGATGGTCTCATAAATGTCCTGTTGCACAAGAGTGTGAAAGAAGATATCCGTAGCAGTGCCAGGAAGGTTGAACTCATTGTCCTCAGATCGCATCTTGGAGTAAAGCTTGGATTCCATGCGATAGTACTCCTCCGAAACACGCCCACGCTTGATTGGAGGAGCCACAAAAATAGCCACACCCGGAAGAGGTTCCCTTCGTGGGGAAGGAACACGACGCCGAGCAGGGGGGGGGGAGATCGGTTCCCGCTGACGATTTGGGAGCGTCTTCTTGCATGTGTTGCGCTTGGGGGCAAGCGATCGAATCAACTCCTCCTCCTCCATATCTTCCTCCTCATAATCGGAATCAAGGCGCACATGACCGCTGCCCGGACCGTCACCGCCACCACCACAGAGGCGACGACGAGGACCCTTGACAGCGAGTATCACTTCGAGCACCCTTCGGAGGCATGACGAACATGCCAGGATTCACTCAATCCCACTCAAAATCTGAGCATAATCCAAGAAAAACTTTGGGTCAAAGGAGAGATTGAAGGGAGGAGAATCCAAGGGGAAGAGAAGAAACGAACTGGAGGAAGGGGGTTGGCCGGACGAGGCCACAAGGGAGGCGGCGACATGATGTTTACGCACGCTTCTATTCTTGTAGACTATGTTGGGCCTCCAAGCGCAGAGGTTTGTAGGATAGCAACAATTTCCCTCAAGTGGATGACCTAAGGTTTATTGAACTCAGGGAAGTAGAGGTTGAAGATGGTCTCTCTCAAGCAGCCCTGCAATTAAGATACAAGAAGTCTCTTGTGTCCCCAACACACCTAATACAACTAGGAGTTGTATAGGTGCACTAGTTCAGCGAAGAGATGGTAAAATATGGGTGATAGGTGTGGAAAAACGAAGTAATATAAATCTGTAACAAAAATTAAAGCAAGCAAACAAGTAGTAAACGTGGGCACAAACGGTATTGCAATGGTGGAAACAAGGCCTAGGATTCATACTTTCACTAGTGGCAACTCCCAACAACATTAACATAGTCTAATCACATGATATTTCCACTAAAACATGCATTGGAGACGTAGTCGGAGCTCATTCCTTTGTGGTCAAGAGAGCACGAGAATTGTGTAGGGCTATAAAAGCACACCTTAGAGTTAGTAGTTCTCATCTACGTATTTCCCAATGTCTCCGCGGCCATTCAAAGAGAGTACCACAATCACCACAACATATCTAAAGTATAGTGAAAGAGAAGCACCAAGAGACTCTCACTCTTATATCCACACACGAAAGAGGAAACCACTCATGAAAATATTCTTCTAACCCATGTCCAATAGACCGCTGTCACCATGGTCTCGGGGATTAGACTAGATAAGATCAAGTGACTACATTAATCCAATACAGAGAAGAAGGGGAAACATCATGGGATCATCCTAGATTAACATAGCCTATGATCACAATGAAGATCACATCATGGGAGAGAGAATTGACCACATAGCTAATGTAGAAGGCCTCAGCCCCGAGGAGGAACTACTCCCGCATCAGGGAGGGAGGAAGCAACGTCGATGGAGATGAATCTGAGGGCACTTCCCCGTCCCGGCAGGGTGCCGGAACAGGAATTCTGGTCCCCCGAAGCTTGTTGACGATGGCAGTGGCGATCGGAATTGCTTCTGGAGAAAAGGGTTCTAGAATCAGGGATTTCGCGTCGGGAGAATAAATAAGGGCCAAGGAGGCTAGCCAGGGGGGCCACCAGGAGTCCAGGCGGCCTGCCGGCGCTGCCCTACCGTAGGCCGCGCCAGGAGGGCACCTGGGGCTGTGGGCCACCCCTTGATCACATCCTCCGGCTGGAGGACTCTTCTAGAACGCTGACTTTCTATATTTTTCCTGGAATTTTCTAAGCACTTTTAACAATGGGAAAACCTAAAATACAAAAACAACAGAAAACAGAAACTGGCACTGGGGTGCACTGAGTTAATAGGTTAGTCCAAATATGATCAAAAGTGTGTGAAAGTGTACCAAAAGCATAGAAATATCACATAAAACATGCATGGAGCAAGCAGAAATTATAGATACATTTGGGACGTATCAACATCCCCAAGCTTCATTCCTGCTCGTCCTTGAGTTGGTAAATGATAGCAAGCATAATTTCTGTGGTGACATGCTGCCAACCATATAAGAACTTTTATGTAAAGCAATCAAGACATGTAATTCAATTCAAGTCATAACAGGCAAGAGTCTATATTAGCATTGAAACAAGCAACATAAGAACATAAAGGTGCAAGAGCTCTTGCTGTCCGTGACTCGAATGTCTCCAAATGGTGTTTGCATCCAAGAAGTGGGGGATGGAAATACGAGAGAGAAAAATATTTATTTGTTGAGAACACAATCTACTAAAGTTTCACACTTTGTCTTCTTTGGAATCTTATCTTGACTTGTCCCAGAACCAATAGCCAGGTACAAGTCAAACAGCTCCACTCCCTTTCGATATTTTGAGCACTCATGCAATGGGTGAGCGTAAGCAAGAAAATTGACACTTAGGATGGCAAAGAGAGAGGTATGGTGGAGGAGGAAGACAAAAAGGTGTGAAAGGCTCACATCAATGAGGACAATCTTAGGCGAGAGAAAGAAAAATGATAGATATGATGTGATGTGAAGCCCCCAAAATCAGACCGTGTACAGTAATCATACACGTAAGGTACACGATCGAGATCAGGGACTCACGGTGAGATATCACAACACAACTCTACAAATAAAAATAATGCAAGATGTTTAATACAAGCCAGGGGCCACGAGGGCTCGAATATAACAGCTCGAGAGCACAAGATCAGCGGAAGCAATAGTATCTGAGTACAGACACAAGGATACAAGGTTGCCTTAAGAAGGCTAGCACAAAAATCAACACGATCGAAAAGGCGAGGCCTCCTGCCTGGGAACCTCCAAACTACTCCTGGTCAAAGGGGAACTCGACGTCGTAGAAGGCATCGGGGATCTTCACGTTGCGGTGGTCGACATCGGGGATCTCCTACTCCTGGACTCCAACGTCGACTGCAGCGGCCGATCAGGCAAAACAGTAAAGGAAATAAAGCAGGGCGAGTATCTAGTATACCCGCGAGACTTATGTCCGCTACTAAGAATTATGCATTGTATCAACGGAAAGAAGAGGCTGTATATAGTGGACTGGAAGACAGAAAATCCAGCGCAAGGGTAAGAAGCTAGGCCTAACGAAGACTAGCATCTTCCGACGGGTCTTGCAGCATGAGGTAAGAATCAGCCAACATTTTAATATAACAGGAATGAAAGTAACAATGCAGCAGAAGTTGCTGCAGCATTGTATAATAATAAGTTGTAATCATAATTAATAATGCCTCCGAGTTCCCTTCCTCGACTCCCTGCGAGGAAGAGAAACCGGAACCAACAGTTTAATAGTAGTAGTTTGTAGTGGTAGAGTCTGGCTTCAGCATAAAGCGTCCTGTTACCGTGGACACGGCTATCGATAGATCAATCTTCCCTGCAGGGGTCCACTGGAGTCATACTACACGCTCGGATCTCTAGGGTGGCGTACACCTTGTTAGGGAACACCCCACCGAGGCTATCCGACACGCCGAGGCCCATCCTACGGCTCATCAGAGAGGTCCCCGCCGGTCTACAGCCCTAAGTGCAAGGGGGTCATGGGCCTATCACCCCTCGCTCTTCGGGTCATTGTGAGGACGGTGGATACCACGCAACTCTATCATGGATGCGGATCCGACCGCGCCACAATGCTGAACTGGACGTCTTTCAGAGCTTTCGAACGAGACCACAACGCGGAGGGCCCACACCGTAATCCCACGTATAGGTAGTGCATACAAGCCAAAAGGCTACTCAAGTCATCCGCCGAACCCATTAAGCATTTTATTAATTTTCTGTCGAGACAACCGTTATCGTTGTCCCTGATTGAATGAGTCGCGGACAATGACAGCAGCCAGGACCACCAGTAACATCGGTGCCTGCCCTGACGTCCCACCAACTCGTGCGGTTACCAAAAAGGTGAACCGTCTCCTTACCTTGTCTCGCGTTTGCTCCGAAGAGCTCGACCTTCGTTCAACAGGACATCTATTGGCCACGAACAGTACCAGGCCCGCCGCACACCGGTGGAATACACCTGACCTGTCGTTCCGCTAAGATACCCTGCGCGGGCACCGTTGGGTCACCCGACTCCCACCTGTAAGGACACCAGTTGATTCGAGTGCCTACCATCAAGTGAAGCCAGGAGGAATCACCCTCGATGGTACACTTGAAGAGGTTCGACAAAGACATCAGCGTAAGGAACTAAAGAGGAATATTCTCATATCACCCCGGTGGTGCCGAGACACCAGCGAAATGAACTAAAGAGGTAAACCTCGTATCATCCCGGTGATGCTACGCTACTGAGCCGACGAGAGTGAAATACGAGTCCATTCCACTCGTAAGTCAAACTCGAAGCGACTCGGCAGAGTCTCGCCGTTGTAGGTTCCCTGGGGCGTCTGCATTGGACCGTACCTGTTGCAGTTGTATATATTTTGTATCCGCATCACTCCCCTGAGTGGTCACGACCCGCTATCTAATCCTAGCTAACAAAGCGCAGGGCTCACTGCTGAATATTTTATGTATTTATAAGGCAGCATAGGACAAGGAAAGGTACATAAAGGGGCGACAAAAACATGCTATGCAATCGAATAGGATTGTAACGTAGCAGCAGTAGTAACCATGCCTAGTGCAAGAAATGTACGGAAAGATAGGCGATATCTGGGGAAGAGAATGGCTCTGCTTGCCTGGTAGCTCGACGGTAGAGGTACGGTCGTCGACGAAGTAGTCGTACTCGGCAACGATGTCGTCAGCGGCAATGTCGGGGTCTATCGGAGAATAAAGGGGGGAGAAACAATAAATACACAACAATAATAGCAATACAAATGCAAGACATAGCAGATACAAAGCAACGGGGCTCTAACGCAGTGTTAAGTGTTTTAGGCAGAGTGGGAATTTATCCGAGGAAGACTCATCGGTACCGGTGGATTACCAGACAGATGATCCGGAGGGGGAAGGTTCCATGTCTGCAGTGTTAGAGACAAATAACAGCCATGTGGATAATGTATCCGTGCTAGTTGATCCATTCTGAATAACTTTCGTGTTCAGAACATTTTCATCCGGAAATTTTTACCGGTACCGGGGAATTACCGGACAGTGCAATCGGAGGGGGAATGTCTCGCGTTCAGTATGTTAGAGGGGTGTGGTGGGGGTGCGGGTAGCGTATCCATAATCGTTGATCCGTTCTGAGTCACTTTCGTATACAAAAGTTTTTCATCTGGACAACTTTTATCAGTACCGGAAATTATCGGCAGACGGCCCGAAGGGGGGATGTCGATGTTAGTTGTGTTAGGGGGGTGTGGTAGACAAACAGATAGTGTATCTGTATTCGTCACATTTTTTGATAAATTTTGATGTATAAAATATTTTCATCGGACTTACGGTTTAAAAGATATTTAATTTCAAAGTTTTTAACACATTTTCTAGATTTTCTTTTATTATTTAATTCAAACATTATCCAAAACAGTACTGACATGTGGGGCCACCCTGTCATAGGCTGAGGCCTTTGACTGGTCAAACTGACCAGGGGGTCCCACCTGTCAATGTCTCATTTTATATAATCCATTTATTTAAATCTGGAAAGTAGTGGGGCCTACATGTCATAGAAACATTTTAAGTTTAACAGTTATTTTTAATTAAACAATTGCAAGGGCCCACATGTCATACACTAGACTAATACCTATTTAAATTAAGCACCTTTATTAACTTAACAGTTGGTGGGGCCCAGGTGTCATATTTACAGTAATTTAATTAAACAATTAAATTAACTTAAAGGGCTGGGACCCATCTGTCATCCACATATGGGGGGAGGGGATTATTTCCTTTTACTGTTTTTTGTTAGCGCTAATAGGGGGGTTAGCCCACGGTTAACTAAACCGTGGCCACCGGAGAGCAGAGCACGGCGAGGCCTTTCTGCCCAGGGGAGCGAGGGTGGGGGGGGGGTCAGTAGGCGCGGCGAGGGCGTAGGCACGCATGGGGGGGGGGTTCGGGCAAGAGGAGCTCGTGGCGCGGCCAGTGGCCATAGGAGCGCGAGCTCCTGGCCATGGCGGCCAGCGGCAACCGGCACCGCGGGGGACGACGGTTGCGGCGTGCATTTGAAGGGGAAAAGGGAGGGTTTGGAGAGGCAGCTCACCCAGGAGCTCGGTAGGGGAGGCGGCGTGCTCGGGGAAGGCTCGGCGTGGCCGAATTCTGGCGAGGAAGGCGACGTCCAGCGGCGGAGGAAGTGGCCCGATTCCGGCGAGGCAGAGGGCGCCGGCTTGAACCGGAGGAAGGAGACGGTTTAGAAGAGCGTGGCGGTCTTTGGGGACATAGTGGCTCGGCATAGGGAGCTCCATGGCCACGCGGGCTTCAAGGTCATGGCGACGGCCATGGTGTGCGCGACCATGGCGGGCTCGGGTGCGTTGCGGGAGAGGAGAGGGAGGGGTAGGGGAGGGAATCGGGGCGTCCGGCTTCGGCCTTGTCTCCATGAGGGAGCAGGTGAGGGAGGGGGCAGGTGAGGGGGAGGGGCCGGCATGGTCATGGCCATGGCCACGGTGCGGCTACAGGGGGGGGAGGTGGGGAGTTGGTGGGGAAGAGGAGGAGGGAGGTGGGGTGGGCTGGGCCGTGGGGGGGGGGGGGCAACGCCCTGAGCGACGTTTAGCGATTTCCCTTTTTTTGTTTCTTTTTAATTTCTGTTGTATTTTATTTTGACTAGCAAATGAATTTATAAAAATATGCAATCAGTACTAATAAAAGTTTTGCAATGTCTAACACTGCCACATAAAGTTTGGGGGCCTTTATAAATTCTTTTGCATTTTTGTTTTATTAAAAAGGTATTAAATGCCACTGCTTGCTACTGTTTTTGAATTATTTATATTATTGAAACTACTTAATAAATTCCCAATTCAATTTGAATAATACCTACTGATTATTTCACACTTTATAAATATCTCACCCTAATCTTTGTGCATATTTTATATATCAATTTTATTTTAATTCTAGGGCAATTTTACTATCCCAATATCATTAGTTTTATTTGTTTCAATTTCTTGGGATTACTACCATAGTAAGAACAAATTTTATTCAAGTCATTTGAAAAGTTTTCCCCTTGACTAGGAGTTGCAATTCAAAAAGGAAGTGGAGTTATTTCCTTAGTGGAAATTTTAAACAAGGATGATCATGATGACAAGGCAATTTAATAGCCCACCAATATTGGTTTTATAATTATCATTGACCTGGGGATTATGCTAATGACTGAGGTGGATTTGGTTTTACCATGAACAAGTTGATTGACATGCATCCTCAATTCTTGGAGCAAAGTTTTATAATTTACCGAATTTGAAAATTTTATCCGAGTTGGAAATTGACGAACCTATGATCAAAGGTGATCATGGCTTTATCATCAACAGTAATGATCACTAACAGTGGAATCACTGTAGTGATTACTGTTACTGATTCTGAGGGTGTTACATGTGAGGAGTAGGGATTGCCATGCAACGGATGCACATATGACTAGTGGGGGTGCATCCAACTTTCTTGCTCAAGAAGACCTAGAGTTCATTTGAGG
The DNA here is from genome assembly GCA_950022295.1 of Bromus sterilis. Taxonomy (NCBI): domain Eukaryota; kingdom Viridiplantae; phylum Streptophyta; class Magnoliopsida; order Poales; family Poaceae; genus Bromus; species Bromus sterilis. The sequence continues at coordinate 145,628,072 of OX465596.1, read as the reverse complement.
AGGCTAATCATTGGAATATACAAGCCAAGTTATATAGTGTGAAGGTCCCCACATAGCTATATGAATGTATGATCATCTCTATGGAGTACAAGGTATAAGATGGAGTACGAGTGTGGATCTCTCAAAAGGAATAGTAGTGTTGCACCCTTCTCTCTTTTTCTCTTTTTTCTATTTTTTGTATTTTTTGGTGGCCTCAATGGCTCTTTCTATTTAACTCTCATTTGTCCACTTTGGGATCTTTTAAATTTGTCCTCTTTGGGATCTTTTCCTCACTTTAGGGGCAACACTCTATTTTACAAGAAGTATAGAAGATCTTTCACACTTTACAAAAGTACTCAGCATAAAGAAGAAGCTATCATGATGTATGTAGATGTATGCCTGTGCCAGTGTAGCAGGAACATGTATGCCATGAAGATCAAGTCATGAGAAAGTGGATGTTGCATGGTAATATATCTCAAAAAGGCTATGGAAATACCTTGATAGGTAGGTATGATGGCTGTTTTGAGGAAGGATATAAGGAGGTTTATGATGACAGAGCATATCATGCCAAGGGTTTGGATGCACCGGCGTGGTAGGCGCCAAATCTCAGAGTGAGAAAAGGCAACACACGGTACTGAAGAGGCTAGCAAAATATGATGAGTAGGAAGTGTCAACTTTCGAATACTTACTTTATTCCAAAGAACTCATGCACTTATTATCAATCTAATCAAGAGGTTCACAAAGATACAAGTACCCCTAGGAGGAGTGTATGGGGGTTTGGTTATCCTTGCGCATCCTCGACTCATGGTACGTGAGTGTACTCTAATATCCGATCCCTCCAAAGATTAGTGATCCATCTAGTAGCTAGAGTTCTCAACTAGTTTTTGTAGTTTTTGAAAATAAACACGAATTCCCCAAAATACGACATCTATCACTAATAGGCTAGAGCTATTGACACCAAAAGTTCAAACATTACTCAAAATACGACACCTATCACTCACAGGCTAGAGCTCTTGACACCAAAAGTTCAAACATTACTCACAACAATACCTCAAAACTATTGCAAGTTACTACTACAATTGAATAACAACCTCAATTACCTACTTCAAGTCAAGACACAACTCAGTGCAACAAGCCAACTCTCTAAACAAGATAAACATGAAAACTGAAGAGAGTTCCAGCAACAAACTAAACAAAATCTCTTAAAAATATAAGCATGAAAACTAAGAGCTAAACATGACAAGAGCTATACAAAGACAAAGAACACACAACAAAAGCATGAAAATCTTATGAAGTGTTCTAATTTGAAGTGGAGTGTGTTTCTCTACCACACAAAGAAAGATGGGTTCTAACTTGTTATGAACAACAAGCAAAGCTAAAGAAAAATAAAAAGAAAACTAAAGAGCAAGACGCTCCAAGCATAGCACATAACGCATGAAGTGATAAAATATAGTGGATCGAAGGACGAACTGATGATTGTTGATGGAGAAGGCGATGCACGGGGGCATCCCCAAGCTTAGACGCTTGAGTCTCCTTGTATATTTATTGGGGATGCATGGGGGCATCCCCAAGCTTGAGCGTTTGACACTCCCGGATCTTCTTTCATCATGTTCCCTCGCACACTTGAACACTCCCGTCATACATAACTTATCATAAGCTGATTAGAGAGGTCAGTACCCACAATAAAAAAATTTGCCTCTACTGTAAACAAAGATTTTCTTGAAGGGATACTGTTTCTCAAGACCGCCAAAAAGATTTTTCAAGGAAAAAGCTAGCGCAAGACTTGCAAAATTGAGGAAAGGCAAAACGTGGAAGAATCTGTGAAAAACAGACTAGCAGGTAGTAATTTTTTTTGGGTACTTATGCAACTCAAATCAGAAAACTCAGAACAGACGCTCGAAAGCTAATTGTATAGAGCATGCTGTCAAAAAAATTCAGATAAAAAAGATGATCTAGTGACTTATCGTGAATTGTTTCGTCCAAGGACAAAATCTGTCTTCTTGACAGCATGTCACAACTTTTGGACTTTCTTGCAATAGGAGGCTAAAACTTGCACAAAGCTTAAAAATAAAGATACAATGATGTTGCTACAGTAGTAACAAGCATCAAGACCACTAAAAACTGGAAGTAAAAACTTAAAGTAAAGATAACAAGGGTTGTCTCCCTAGAGCTCTTTCTTTATAGCCATAAAGATAGGCTTAAGATTTTAATGATGCTCTCTTAGGAATAAGAGTTGAAAAGCAAAGGAGAGCATCAATAAGCAAATAACGAACACATTTAAGTCTAACATGCTTCCTATGCAAAGGGATCTTGTAGAGAAATAACTCATTAAAGCATAAATATATTAGCATAGGAAGGCAAAACAAGTGCAACTTCAAAACCTTCAACATAAAGAGAGGGAACTTGATATTATTGAAATATTTATAAGCATATGTTCCCTTCTCATAATAATTTTCAGTGGGATCATGAATAAACTCAACAATATAAGTAGAAAATAAAACTTTCTTATCATGATCCACAAGCATAGAAAATTTATTACTCTCCACATAAGCAAAATCCTTCTTATTAGTAATAGTGGGAGCAAACTCAACAAAGTAGCTATCATATAAATCATTCTTATCATGATGCACTTGCAAAATAGTATTCTTTATAGCATAAGTGTCATCACAATAATCATCATAGATAGGAGGCAAAGTATCATCAAAATAATTTTCCTCATCAAAACTTGGGGGGCTAAAAAGATCATCTTCATCAAACGTAGCATCCCCAAGCTTATGGCTTTGCATATCATTATCATCAAAGGTATTCAAAGAAGACATACTAGCAACATTGCAATCATGAAGAGTATGCTAATAAAGTTCCATAGGTTTTTTGATTTTCTCTTTAAACACTTCATGTCCCAATTCAAGGTAGAGCTCATAAAGCTCTCTCATTTTTTGTTTTGTTTTCCATAAGCCTAACTAGTGAAAATAAAAACATGAAACGAAAATATTTAATTGCAAGATCTAAAGATATGCCTTCAAACCTTACCTCCCCGGCAACGGTGCCAGAAATAACTTGATGTCTACGCACAGTTATATTCTTGTAGACTATGTTGGGCCTGCAAGCGCAGAGGTTTGTAGGACAACATCAATTTCCCTCAAGTGGATGACCTAAGGTTTATCGAACTTAGGGAAGTAGAGGTTGAAGATGGTCTCTCTGAAGCAACCCTGCAATTAAGATACAATATGTCTCTTGTGTCCCCAATACACTTAATACAACTAGGAGTTGTATAGGTGCACTAGTTCGGCGAAGAGATGGTAAAATATGGGTGATAGGTGTGGAAAAACGAAGTAATATAAATCTGTAATAAAAATTACAGCAAGCAAATAAGTAGTAAACGTGAGAACAAACGGTATTGCAATGGTGGAAACAAGGCCTAGGCTTCATACTTTGACTAGTGGTAACTCCCAACAACATTAACATAGTCTAATCACATGATATTTCCTCTAAAACATGCATTGGAGACGTACTCGGAGCTCACTCCTTTCTGGTCAAGAGAGGACGAGAGTTGTGTAGGGCTACAAAAGCACACCTTAGAGTTAGTAGTTCTCATCTATGGATTTCCCAATGTCACCGCGGCCATCCAAATAGAGTACCACATTCACCACAACATGTCTCAAGGATAGTCAAAGACACGAACCAAGAGACTCTCAATCTTCAATCCACACACAAAAGAGGAAATCACTCATGAAAATATTATTCTAACCCATGTCCAATAGACCGCTGTCACCATGGTCTCGGGGATTAAACTAGATAAGATCAAGTGAGTACATCAATCCAATACATAGAAGAAGGGGAAACATCATGGGATCATCCTAGATTAACATAGCCTATGATTACAATGAAGATCACATCATGGGAGAGAGAATTGACCACATAGATACTGTAGAAGGCCCCAGTCCCGAGGAGGAACTACTCCCGCATCATGGAGGGAGGAAGCAACGTCGATGGAGATGAATCCGGGGGCACTTCCCCGTCCTGGCAGGTGCCGACTCAGGAATTCTGGTCCCCTGAAGCTTGTTGACAATGGCGGCGGAGATCGGGATTGCTTCTGGAGAAAAGGGTTCTGGAATCAGGGTTTTCGCGTCGGGAGAATAAATAAGGGCCAATGGGGGTAGCCAGGGGGGCCACCAGGAGTCTAGGTGGCCTCCTGGCGCGGACCCACCCCAGGACATGCCAGGAGGGCGCCTGGGGGCTGTGGGCCACCCCTTGACCACATCCTCCGGCTGGAGGACTTGCTAGAACGCTGATTTTTATATTTTCCCGGAATTTTCTGAGCAATTTTAATAATGGAAAACCTGAAATATAAAACAACAGAAAACAGAAACTGGCACTGGGGTGCACTGAGTTAATAGGTTAGTCCAAATATGATCAAAAGTGTATGAAAGTGTATCAAAAGCATAGCAATATCACACAAAACATGCATGGATCAAGCATAAATTATAGATACGTTTGGGACGTATCACGGCGCCGAGAGCGCGTGCGGTTGCAGCAACGAGATCCCGATCTTGTGAGAAATGAGGAAGTTAGGGTTAGGGATCGGGCAGTCTGCCTAAAATAGTGTCTGGAACTTCGGACGTTGGACGTACATGTCGGACGGTACGACACAGGGTCGGACGGTCCGGACATGAGACCGGATGACCGATACGGCTTGGGAGTGGGGAAGACCACTGCAGTTGGTCGGACGACCGAGCTGAAAGTCTGACCGTCCGGGAATGACCTAGACCGTTCGGCAATGATCCTGGACCGTCCGAATAATGATGCACGACATCAATGGCTTTTTGGCTAATTTACGACCAGGTCGGGCCGTCCGAGGTGAAGCTCGGACCGTCTGATAGGATGATAAGTGATTTTGGAAGGTTTCCAGGGTTGTGACTAAGGAATGGTGATCAAGCTTAATAACACGTACGTATAAAGAGAGATATTATGAGACAAATATAATACATAGATCACACCAGTAGGAGTATCACCATTATAAACGTGCCATTTGAAAACACACGTCTATGAAGGGGTAGGCGATGGCCATAGCCACCATGTTTGAGTGCATCTGATGTTGACACCGCGAAGATGTACCTTGGGTCCAACAATCACAACTCCATCTTTAACCGCTACACATGGTCTCACCGGAGTGAGCATGCAGATTGTTGATGTTTAGTTCTATTTATGCATCACGTACAGAGTTGAGAACTCATTGATTGAGTTACTCCCCTACATACATGCCTACATCTAGACAAGTTATTTTCTATGTGCATGAATGGGAGCAAGATACCCCTAGACTGTAAAGCTATAACGTTCCAAGATACCAAGTTCACCCCTTAGTTGGCAAAAACTTGCTTCATCCAATGGCTTGGTGAAGATATCTGCAAGTTGCTTGTCGGTGCCCACATGTGGAAGAACAATATCTCCCTTTTGAATATGATCCCGTATGAAGTGATGACGAATGTCAATATGCTTGGTGCGAGGATGTTGACAAGGGTTATTGGTAATCTTGATAGCACTTTCATTGTCACATAAGATGGGTACCTTCTTATAGGTGAGTCCATAATCCTTCAAAGTTTGCCTCATCCATAGGATTTGAGTAGCACAACTTGCGGCGGCCACATACTCGGCTTCGGCGGTGGAGAGGGAGACGCAATTTTGCTTCTTGGAGTGCCAACTTACCAATGAGCGCCCACGAAATTGGCATGAACCGGAGGTTGACTTCCGATCCACCTTGTCTCTGGCCCAATCTGCATCCGTGTACCCCAGGAGATCAAACTTGGATTCCTTGGGGTATCAAAGGCCCAACAAAGGAGTATGAACAAGGTATCTAAGAATGCGCTTAACCGCCAAATGATGACTCTCCATAGGAGAGGCTTGATATCTTGCACACATTCCTACGCTAAGCATAATATCCGGTCTAGATGCACAAATGTAAAGTAAAGACCCTATCATAGAACGATAAAGAGTAACATCAAATGGAATACCGGAAAGGTCTTGATCTAGATATCCCTTTGTTGGCGAGTGTCTTGCATGGCTTGGCATCTTTCATATCGAACTTCACGAGCATGTCTTGAATGTACTTAGTTTGGGAGATGAAGGTTCCTTCGGCAAATTGCTCGATTTGAAATCCAAGGAAATACTTCAAGCTCCCCATCATGGACATCTCAAAGGTCTTGGTCATAGTTTTCGAGAACCACTTGCACAAAGATGGATTAGGAGAACCAAATATTATGTCATCTACATAGATTTGGCACATGAGAAACTCACCATTGGTTCTCTTGGTAAAAAGAGTGGCATCAATGACACCCCTCACAAATCCTTCCTTGAGTAAAAACTTCCTAAGATGGTCATAGCAAGCTCGAGGGGCTTGCTTAAGACCATATAGTTCCTTATGAAGTTTGTACACGTGGTCCTTGTGATGAGGGTCATAAAAGCCGGGTTGTTGGGCTACATATACATCCACTTGTAGAGGACCGTTAAGGAAAGCACTTTTTACTTCCATTTGAAATAATGGAAATCCATTGAATGCAACATAAGCAAGAAGCATGCTTGTAGATTCAAGACGAGCAACGGGCGCAAAGGTCTCATCAAAATACAAGCCTTCAACTTGGGAGTACCCTTGAGCCACTAACTTTTCCTTATTGCGGATGATATTGCCATATTCATGTTGCTTGTTCTTGAAGATCCACTTAGTTCCAATGATGTTATGATCTTGACCGGAAGGCCTCTCCACGAGAGATCACACCTCATTCCGGGTGAAACTAGTGAGCCCATCTTGCATTGCAATGAGCCAATCCGCATCCTCAAGTGCTTGTTCAACCCTAAGTGGTTCAATGCTAGACACAAACGAGAAGTGAGTGCAAAAGTTCATAAGTTGACGACGAGTAACTATACCTTGCCCCAATCCCGTGAGGATCTTGTCAACATCAACACATCTAGCCACCAATGGCATGGTAGAAGTTGGAGTTTCAATAGACACAACCCATTCGGGTTCATGATATACATTTGGTTCATCATCAAGGGGGGAGCCACCTTCAATAACATCATTTTATCCAAAGCAAATGCGGTCAAGCCGATCACGTGGATCAACCGCATCATCAACTTGTGGTTGAGAAACCACATGGGATTGTGGAGGGTCTTGTTCTTGTTCTTGGATAATGGGCTCATCTTGAGCAATTGGATCTTGAGTGGTAGGAGGAGGTGCTTGTGGTGGTGGAACACTTGGCCCATCACCCACCTCATCCTCTCTAGGTACTTGAGCAACGAGCACAAGATCTCTAATGCCCATAGACAAAATGTCTCGAGAGGAATCTTCATTATTACCTACATAACTTAGATCAACTTGACCCTCATGGGAGCCATTAAATTCATCAAACTCCACGTCACAAGTTTCCGCAACACATCTGGTGGATTTGATGTAGACCCTATATGCGTGAGAGTTTGAGGCATACCCAACAAATATACCCTCAATTGTTTTGGATTGAAACTTAGCTAACCAATTTTTCTTATTGAGAAAGAAACACTTACAACCGAATACTCAAAAGTATTTTACGTTTGGCTTGTGACCGGTTAGAAGTTCATAGGGGGTCTTCATTAAGATCTTGCGGAGAAAGAGCCGGTTTGATGCATGACATGCGGTGTTGATGGCGTCTCCCCAAAAGATATATGGTGACTTGTACTCATCCAACATGGACCGGGCCATCTCCACAAGAGTGTGGTACTTCATCTCGGCTACACCATTTTGTTGAGGGGTGTATGGTGCGGAATATTGGTGCTAAATTCCCTCATCACTCAAGAACTCTTACAAGGTGTAGTTCTTGAACTCAGAGCCATTGTCACTTCTTATTGCCAAGATAGCCATGTTATATTTCCTTTGGGCTTGCTTGGCAAATTCGATGAAGGTGTCCTTCATCTCGTCCTTGGACTTGAGGAAGAACACCCACGTGTATCTTGAGTAATCATCAACAATGACAAGACCATATTTCTTCCCACCAAGACTATCGCATGATGGAGACCCGAAGAGATCTACATGAAGTAGCTCTAAAGGCCTTGAAGTTGACACAACATTCTTGGGGGTATGCTTTGCTTGATGTTGCTTCCCGGCTATGCATGCACTACACACACGATCTTTCTCAAAAGACACGTTTGTTAGTCTGAGGATGTGTTCACCCTTTAGGAGATCTTTTAGATTTCTCACGCCAACATGGAATAGCCAGCGATGCCATAGCCACCCCTTGTCGGCCTTGGCCATTAGACAAGTTGCATGGTAGGTACTCTCTTTCGAGAAATCAACCGTGTAAAGGTTGCCATCCAACTTTCCAACAAAGGCCACTTCGATAGTATCTCTCCTAAAGACTTTCACACTTGTTAGACGAAATAGTGTATCATAACCAACGGAAGCTAATTGACGAACGGAAAGCAAATTATATTGATGGTATTGGACAAGCATGACATTGGCAAGAGACATGTCATTAGTAATAGCCACCTTGCCCAACCCAAGTACCTTTCCCTTGGAACCACCACCAAAGACGATGCTCATATATTGTTGAATTGCATCCATGAAGTCCTTGAGGAAACGGCTTTCTCCGGTCATATGATTGGTGCATCCACTATGAATCACCCATTTGACTCCACCGAAGAGAGCATCCTACACATAGATTTAGGCTTTGGTTAGAGCTGCCCATTTTGCAATGGGACCTCTAAGGTTAGTGACAAGGGTCTTTGGAACCCAAATAGCATAGAAACGGAAAGTATTATGGGGCCCAATAAATTTGGCATACACATCTGCATCCTTTGCCTTACGGAGCACATAGGATGGAGGCATCTTCTCCTTCTTCTTTTTGGGAATGGACTTTCCCCTAGTGGCCTTCCCACTCCCAACACCAACCTCATCAACCTTCTTCTTACCTTTGTCCTTGTGCCCTTCATGAACAAAGATCACTTTTTTGAGGAGTTGATCCCTTGCTAAGGCTGACATCCTTTGTCACACTCGTACTTGGATCAAAACCAAGTCCCTCCTTAGCAAAGGACTCCTTGTGATGACTTAGTACATCATTTACGTTTTTCTCTCCTTGGGCACAAGTCAAGAGGCCCTTCTTAAGTTGAGCATGGAGAGCTAAGTTCTCCTCAATGAGAGATGCTTGATCAAGAGTAGAGTTAGTAGCACAAGCATCAACATGTACAATAGTGGGAGGAGACATCTTAGTAAGTGTTTTTATGTGAGAAAGTTTGTGAGCCTCAAGATTCTTCTTATGGGTGGTGAGTTCATCATCTTTTGTCTTGAGAGACAAGGTGAGTACTTCAACATCCTTAGAAAGGGAGGTGTTTAGCTCGACAAGCTTGTTCATATCATTAGCAAGTTCCTTACAAATTTCATTAGCCTTTTTGAAGGAGGCAACATGTTTGTCATTTAAGTCATTTGATGTTTGAACAACTTTGCACAAGTTATCATTGCGAGCCTCCTCAAAGTCAACCTTTCGCTCAAGGAGAGCATAGTTCTCCTTTTCCTCGGTGAGGAGGATTTCAAGATCCTTAATGGTTGTGGAGTGCTTACCCACCACATCCATAAGCAATTGAAACATTTTGAGCTTGGTGCCTTTGAGAGAGCTCATCATTTTGTTCACTTTAGCAAACAACAAATCTTCACAAGTAACATTTGAATCATCACCTTCCGCATCATGAAATTCATCATGAGGTGTTTCAGAAGAGAACATGAAGGACTCATCAATAGGAGTTACCTTGATCTTGGCCGAGGAGGAGAGAGTGTAATCATCAACCAACTTGGCCATGAGACACTTGTGTGCATTGCCGGTGTAGTCACTCATGTAGTTGTAGTTGACAACCTCACCTTCCTTGTTGAGGAGATTCAAGGTCTTTTGTGTATCTTGAGCAACTCCGGCCACACCACCAACATCCTCGGGATCGGAACATTCTAGAGCCAACAAGGCTTTCTTCTTGAACTTGTTGTTGAGAGGATTCGGGAGCTTCTTCGCAACTTCCTTCCGAGGAAATCGAGGCTTTTCCTCTCTCTTCTCATACGAACAATCCTCCGCAAAGTGTCCCGGTCTCTCACAGTTATAGCATGATCTTGACTTCTTATTTTGGAATCTTCCCTTGAAGTCTCCTTTGGTGAACCTCTTTACAAAGAGAGCCATATCATCATATGAAGGAGTATCATTGGAGTTATCATCATCTTCATACTCATCTTCTTCTTCATCATCATCAAACTCCTCGAGCCTAGCCTTGAGGGAAAGGTTTGAGGATGGTCCACCATACGTGGCGAGTAGTCACTTGGACTCCTTTAGGTGTTCTTCATATTGCAAGAAGGTGGCAATCACATCATACGGTGTCATCTTGAAGAAGTCGGGCATCCGCCTTAATTCCCACACCATTTGATGTGAGTATACCATGAGAGCATTCAACATCTTGTCCACAAGGTAACGGTTGGCGATTTGATATCCGTCCAAAGATTTCTCACATGTGAAGGACTGTACATGTGCGGAGAGAACTTTTAGACGCATATGGAGTTGTTGGGGCATCTCATCTTTCTTCATGTGAAGGTTGTGCAATGCATTCTTGGCAGTCTCATATCTTGTCATTTATAGAGATCCGGTGCCGGGCTTAGCAATGAGAAGAGTATCCCAAAGTTCCTAGGCATTGGTAATATGAAGAAATGGTGCTCGAGTCAACTCATCCATTGCTCTTTTCAGGAACCCAATGGCCGCAAGGTTGAGGTGTCTATCAAACACTTCAGCGGGTGTAAGGTTGTTTGGTTCAACCGGATAGTAGCCTTTGCCGGAGTCGTTGAGGTTACACATTGGTTCACACAAAACCTAAGATAATCTTCCATAAGACTTTTCCAATCCAAGAAGTTAGTAGTCTCGGTTAGTACCGGCGGATTGCCATTGAAATTATACTTAGGTTCCACAAGCTTGGGGGTAGGATAGTCCCATTGGTAGGGACCACCTCTTTGCAAAGGAAGTTCAGAACCGGGGTGCACAAAGGATGCATGTGTGGACCTTTGGGGCCGCACCACTTGACGTTTGTGACTCCGATGCCGTAGCCTTCATCTTTGCAAAAGCGGCTTCCAAATCCCGTTTTTGTTTTTCTAGAGCCTTTACTAAATCACTTGAGGTGAACAACTTAGGTTCCTCAATTTCAATGGAAACATTCCCCGTGGAGGGGGGAATAGCAAGTTGTGCGGGAGCTCTTTGTTCGGTCGCCAATCTCTCGGCTTCCAAATGAGCAGCACCCGCAGAAATTGCGATGTCCTCCATGCCGACACACGAACTTTCGGGGTTTCCTTCCTTGGTCATCTCACTCTATGGCAGTTAAGCCACAAGATTAGAGATGAGGGTCTAATACCAATTGAAAGGATCGAGATAGACCTAGAGGGGGGGGGGTGGATAGGTTATATTACAAGTTTTAACACTACTTAGCAATTTTAGGAAATAATGTGGAAGATAAAGATGTGCCTAACAATTGCAAGGGTGACCTAGATAAGATAAGGCAAACAACAAGCCCAATATAATAAAGCAAGTGAGAGATAAACAACAAGGTAATCAACAAGGTAGTGCAAGTAAAAGGGGAAAGAGTAGGGATAGACGAATGACGCGAAGACAACAATGTATCCTGATGTTCACTTCCTTGGAGGGAAGCTACTCACCGTTCGGAGAGAGTGGGTGAAACCACGACGGCACACCAACGCCACGAAGGCTCACTCTATTCCCCTTGAGATATCACCACGAAGGCGATTCCCAATCACTACCGTTTGACCTTAAAGGTGGTCACCAAACCCTCACAAACTCAACGGGGTAATCACACTGGTCGATTCCTCTCCAAAGAACGCCTACCCGCCTAGGAGTCTCCAACCTCCAAGAGTAACAAGATAAATGGGGAAAAGCTCAATACTTGCTCAAATCCTGATTTTCTTTGGTCGGAAGATGGGCAAGGGATGGATCTATCACGGGGTGAAAGATCCGACAAGATGTAACACCCCTGGTGTCACACGACAGTAATCCTTTTTGTGTGAGTAATTAAAAATTGATTAGCAAGTCATTAATCTCCCGTGAATCATGCAGGAGGTCAAATTCAAACTCCATTTGAGTTTTCAAAGCAAAGTGGAAATAAAACTTAATCCAAAAAATATTGCAACCACTTTTATTAAATGCCCAAAAGTCAGTAGGTCACAATAATGTAGTAATGATATTTTATTACCATGTTTAAATATTCTAAACAAATCAAACAGTAGCTAAGACAACCCCAAATTAATTCCTTTTAAATAAAACAAAATGCAAATCGATTTTTATCATCAACAAACTTTTTGTGGAAGTATACTAAAGTGTAACAACAATTATGAAACAAGTTTCACATTTTTATAAAATCTAAAGCTACCTAAACTAAAAATAAACAGAAAAGAATTACAAAAGAAAACAGAAGAGCAAAAAAAATAGAAAACCCTTATACTCCGCACTAGGCAACCGCACTAGGCAACGCTCGCAGGCCCAGCCCACCCCCTTCCTTCTTCTTCCTCCTACTGTTCACGCATGCACGCCATGGACACGCACGTAGCCCCCTCGCACGTGCTCAGTAGCGGCTTGCCGCCGTGGCCTCCTTGGACGATAAGGGCGACACCCAACCACCCCTGGAAACCCTAGCCCCTCACTTCCCCTCCCCATCTCTCTCCCTCTCGAATCGAGCTCTCATCTGATCTCTTGGCCACCACCGTCCCGCCATTGGCGTGGCCATTGGCCGCATCTTGCCTCGCCGGTGTGTCCGAAAGCTTCGTGGGACTCGTCTTCGTCGACCACGCCCGCTACCTCGAGCCTCTGGCCTCTGCATTGTTGGTGTTCGGGGCAGAAAACACAAATTTTTCATAACCTACGAGACCCATACCCAAGACCTATGCTATGGCGATGTAAGTAACGGACAGAAATAGATCACATACCAGTATGTAGTCCATTAAGCGGGACACGTTCCCGCATGAACGTGGTTGGTGTAGTCATACCGGCAATCCCCGATGCCGCGCAGATCCACGATGACTCCTGTAGCCACCCGATCCTTGTGGACCGATGACGGGATTACATGCCCGTTGGAACGTTGTCGATGAAGACCTCGCGATACGGCCACGACGATGAAGTAGCACCACAAGTGTAGTGCCTCGCGGGATTATACACATACAGTATACCCGACGTCCCTCCGGGCTCCCAACCAGTAGAGCAGCGGAAAGAAGATGGATTCGGATCCCGATTCCAGCAGCACGACAGCGTGCGTATAGTGGAGAAATCCCCAACCAAGTGTGGACTCCAAACAAGGGGAGTCCACTCGAGGAAGAGGAAAGGAGGGAGAGAGAGATGAGAATTTATCTCAAAAATATGATGATTAAAAGGGCACCTCTACCCCTCCTTATATAGGCCAAGGAGGGGTGCCACCCCCCTCCACTTCCGGGGTGGGACTAATCCCAAGGGAGGGGGGTGCGCCATGAATAAATGGGGTGGGCCCCTTTATGGCGCCATGGACCATGGGGGAGGACTCCCTCTCCACCTAATGGGCCCTAGGAGGCCCATATGCCTTTTAATTCATTTTTAGTTATATTTAAATACATTTTAATATTTAATTCAGATAACTAAATAATAAAACATATATTAAGCATTATTAAATATATTTTGAACCTTTCAAAATACCCGGAACAACTTCCGGCCTTCATCGGAACAATTCCGGTGTTCTCTCCAATTTCTCCGGTGATCCCGAATCAATCCTTACTGCGTCGAGTACCCTTAAGTGTAACACCCCACGGTCCAGGAAACAGCAGACATGATCGAGACAATTCTCATTGATCAATGACTAATCAATTGGACCTGGTTACAATCCTTGATAGCCCCTGCGCTTCCATCGAATGAACTTTAATCGCCGTTGGATCCGTTAACCGTGTGCCTGTTCCCTTTGTCCTATGGTACTTTGCTTGTCCGAGGTTTGATCATCGGTATCCACTATACCTAGTTCGTCCTCGTTCTCAACAAACAAGTTTACTCGTTCCCGTGATATTACAACTCCGTGACCTAGTCACACGTTTGCAAACTTTATGATGTAACATCACCGAGTGGGCCCAGAGTACCTATCCGTCACACGGATGGACAAATCCCGCTTTGATCTATTTGCATACTCATCAACCATCTATTTCGGAATACCCAAAGTGCACCGTTATGGCCAGCATATTTCAGTCAGGTGGTGGGATAAAAATCAAAGTCTCCTCATAGATGACAATTACGTATGATCATTACGGTCAAAGGATCTGGTCACTACGTTATAGTTATCGCAATGTCGAACTATGTGACTTGATCACATCGCAACACTTCTGGTGGGTGTATGTCCATCATATCATTATCCAATGATACGACTCCATTGTCAACAGACGCCATTGTCTCATGATCAGGAAACCTTGATCATCAATCTCCCAATGGACTAGTATACTAGGGTTTACTAGGGACCTTGTTGTTTGTATACCACACCTGTATTAATGTTTCCGCTTAATACAGTTATAGCATAGTATCAAACGTATTATGAACTAATGGAATATGCTCGATAAAACATATTTTATTTGCCTCTAGGGCACATTCCCAACATGCATCGCCACCGACGTGCGCCTCTTCATAGTCACAGCCATCGGGCGCCACCACTCGATCAGCAGCCGGTGGTCCTCCCCGAGCCCACTGCCGACTCTACAGCTTGCTGTGAGCCCCTCCCCCTGTTTCCCCCTGTACCCATCGAGCCCATCGTCGTTGGCGCCATACGCCGCTGTGGCCGGCCTTGCCTCGGTTCACGCTCGACCTCCCCAGTACACGTTGCGTAACCGCCCTGATCGCGCCCTGGCCGCGCTCTGCACAGCCGCGCGCTGGCTGGCCCTGGCCGCGCATGCACCTCGCCGCGCCCTGCTTCTTCCCACGCGCTACCCTGTTATGGCTGCTGCTGGCCATGGCCGGCCGTGGCCTAGCCGTGCGTGTGTGCGCGCCCGCGTGCCCTGTCCTGCACTCGGCCGTGCTCCCGCGTGCACGCGCTCCCTCTCGCCCCCATTCCCCCGCTCGCCCTAGCTTCTGGCCATGGTCGTGTGTGAAGTGTGTGTGCGCTGTGAGTAGGTGCAGCTGTGTGTGCTTCGGCCCTCTGCTGATGGTTAGTACTGGTGAACACTACATTTGCCACCCCTTTGACAGCAACAAACAACAGCAAAACAAGTCCAAACCTAGCTACAAATAATATGAATATGAAGTAGACATAACCCTCTTTGATTTGTTCCATTGGTTCGAATTCAGAAAATGCACGGATTAAATACTATAAAAATCGCAAATGTGCAAAAATCTTTGATGTGCTAGTATAATTAAGGCCGAGGACATATGTGTAAATAAAACAATTTGAGTTCATAATTAGGTGCCTGGGATTTGCAAATAAGTCCTCTGCCATTAATTAGAATTTAGATTAAATAAATCTTCTAATTAAATAGTCATTGACATGTGGACCCCCACTGTTTAAATAAATAAATAATTTTATTTGACCATAGTCCATGACAGTGGCCCCCACCTGTCAGTGCTGACTCAGTCAACTTTACTATTCTGGATAAGGTTGATTATTTAATAAAAGTAATTCAGAAAATGCTTTTAAATGATTTAAACTTCAGAAAATCATACAAAATAAACCGTAAGTCAGATGGGAAAACTTTATACATGAAAATTGATCAGAAAAATATAACGAATACGAATACGCTATCCGTATACCAACCACACCCCTCTAACACAACGAACATCGACATCCCCCCTCCGGGCCATCTGTCGATAATCACCTGGAGCAGAAATTTCATCCCCGGATGAATTCCCGCTCCGAGCAACGCGCATTGCACTGCGTTAGAACACCGTTAACATTGCATCTGTCATGTCATTCATTTGTTTGTATATGCTTGTTTTATATTTACTGTTTCCCCCCTTTATTCTCTGGTAGACCCCGCTGTTGTCGACTACACCGCTGCTGGGTATGACTACTTCGTCGATGACCCTACTTCTACCGTCGAGCTTCCAGGAAAGCGGAGCCATTCTCTTCCCCAGATATCGCCTACCTTTCCGTACTATTCTTCGAATAGGCATTACTGCTGCTGCCACGTTACAATCCTATTCAATTGCATAACCTGTTTTTGTCGCCCCTTGATGTACCTTCCTTTATCCTATGCTGCCTATTATATATATTATATTCAGCACTGAGCCCTGCGCATTGTTAGCTAGGATTAGATAGAGGGTCGTGATCACTCCGGGGAGTGAACGCGGATACAACTTATTACAACTGCACAGGTACGGTACAATGCAGACACCGCCTCTGGCCCCTACCCCGGCTCTGCCGAGCCACCATCAAGTGTGAGCTATCGAGGAGTGATCCTTATACTCCACTCGTTGCTGACTCTGTATAGACGCTCTAGGTACCTGAGAAATGGTTGTCCTTCAGGTAAGAAGTCGAGCGACCCAACGGTGCCCGCGAGCGGTATTGCGACGGGACAACAGGGAGGGTACGACCAGTGTACCGGTGTGCTTGGCCCTTGATCGTTGGCCGCGAGAGTTACCAAACCACAAAAGTCGAGCTCGTCCAGGAGCACACGCGAGATAAGGTAAGGAGTCGGTTCACCTTGTTAGTAACCGCAGAGACTTGGTGGGACGACAGGGCAGGTACCGATGTACTGGTGGTCCTGACTGCTGTCGTTGTTCGCGGGTCAGTTAAGTCGAGGCAACGATAACGGTTGTCCCACAAGTTAATAAAATGCTAAATGGTTCAGTGGATGACTTGAGAGGCCCGTTGGTTTGTACGCGCTACCTTCACGTGGGATAAGGAGTTATGGGCTCCCCTACGTCGTAGTTCATTCGAAAGCTCTTCAGACGTCAGCAGTATTGCGGTCTGATTGCCGGGAAGTTGTGTGTCTTCTTTACTCACGAGTGGTGTTTGCTTTTGCTTCCCGGCCAACCTCGCACCATGAAAGATCGTGCAAGGGTGAGGGTCTTAGACCCCTTGGCGCATAGGATATAGTCCGGCGGATGGCCTCTCTGTTGAGCCTAGGATGGGTTGCGGCGTGTCGGATAGCTTTGGTGGAGCGTTCCCTAACAAGGTTCCCGCCACCCTGGAGATCCGAGCGTGCAGGCTGAACAGTAGTGCACCCCTGCAGGGAGTTTAATCTATTCGAATAGCCGTGTCCATGGTAACAGGACGCTTTATGCTGAAGCTGGATCTTACCACTACAAACTATTATTATTAAACTGTATGGTTCCAGGTTTTCTTCCTCGCTGGGATGCCGAGGAGGGGATCTCGGAGGCATTGTTAATTATTACAACTTACTATTATACAATGCTGCAACAACTTCTGCTGCATTGTTATTTTATGCTTTATATTGAACTGTTGGCTATTCTCTTCTCATGCTGCAAGACTCGTCAGAAGATGCTAGTCTTCGTTAGGCGTAGCTTCTTACCCTTATTCTGATTTCTATCTTGTAGTCCACCATATATAGCCTCCCCTTTCCATTTGATACAATGCATAATTGCTTAGTAGCGGACGTAAGACTCGTGGGTATGGTAGATACTCACCTTTGCTTTATTTCCCCTTTTCGTTTTGCCTCATCGGCCGCTGCAGACGATGTTGGAGCCCAGGAGTAGGAGTACCCCAGAGGCGACTACTACGACGTCGAGTTCCCCGTCGACCAGGAGTAGTTCGGTGGATCCCAGGAAGGAGGCCTCGCCTTTTCGATCTTTATCTCTGATGTCATTTGTGCTAGCCTTCTTAAGGCAAAACTTGACTAACTATGTCTGTACTCAGATATTATGGCTTTTATGACTTATGTATTCGGATCCTCGAGATCCCTGGTATTGTAACATATTGATTTATCCTTTTGTGTTTAGTGTTGTGCTGTGATATTCCCACCGTGCCACCCTAATCTCAGTTGTGTACCCTGCGTGTATGATTATTGTACATTGTTGGACAAAGCAGAAGTGGAACTAATATTGTTTTCGAGTATAAACAAATACTTAGGTTCCGAAAGAATGGAGTTTGCAAGTAGAAGGTCGAAGGACAACTCACTGCAGCGGGGCTGCAGTCATCTATCGAAACCTTTGAAGGAAGACGACCCCTAAAAATTTCGTCGAAGAAGATGACTCTCTCAAGTAAAAGCGCAACGAGGAGAAAGCTGAAGCTGGTCGAAGACTTAGTCTCTTTACTAGTTCCTCTTTATTTTCTTGAGTCGTAGGAAAAACCGTACTATTAAGAGGTGTTTTCTAGTTGAGATGTTAGTCGAAGTGAATTTTCTCTGCTCAACCTAAACCCACAAAAGCCTACCGAGAGAAATCTTACTGAGTCGAGTAAATAGCTCGAAGGCAAAGTCATCGCACTTTGTGCCTTCGAGAGAGAACTCGTTCGGTAAGTCAGCTTACTTGTTCCTCATGTAAAGTTGTGCAGTGATTGGAATCCGACCGTTGTGGACACGCGTCAAGCGGTTGCATCGGGTCACTTCAGTCATTTTACCCATCGGGATCGCCAACTATAAATACCCCGCACCTACCCGCCATTTCGGGTTGGCTGCTCCACTGAAGATTCTAAGACAGATGTCTGTGAGCATCCCAAGAGAGATTCATCGAGAGAAAACCAAAAACCCAAGTCTAAACTGAGTTGAGCAATTCACAGAGACTTAGGTTGAGATTAGCCGATCTTTTTATCTTGGAGAACTGCAAGTCTCCTAGACGGTTAGGCGTCGCCTGTCAAGCAGTCGAAGAGAAATTGTCACTGCTGAAGGAAGTTTGTAAAGTCTCGGAGATGTCCTGAATCATCTACCACGAGTGAAAACTGGACAAGCTCGAGGAGTTTGTTGCAGTGGAGAATAGGACGGAGAGAGTTTTGCTCCAGGTGTTCAATCACCAGTCCCTCCAACCAGACGTAGCACTTTGCAGAGTGTGAACTGGTTTACCAAACATTGTTGTGTCAGGCTCGTTTTCCTTCTAGCTTTTACATTAAGTATTTACTCGTTGCCTGTTTGTCTTCGATGTTTTCCTTCGCTCCCAATCCTTTCGAGCCATGCATTACTTTCGATACTGTATTTCCTTCGAGATGTTCTTAGTCCTTCGCAGTTTGCATGAATTCCTTCTAAGTTCCTTAGAATTTTTAGAAGTGATCATTCACCCCCTCCCCCTCTGATCATTCTTGAGCTTTCAATTGGTATCAGAGCTAGGCACTCCCTACGCTCTGCGTATTTTGGTCTAACAACCTGGAGTGTTGTCAAGAATGTCGTTTGCAGCTGTTCGCTCGGGGGAACCAATCCCTATCTTCAATGGGAAGGACTATCCCTATTGGAAGGACAAAATGAAGAGGAATATCATGGCTATCAACTCTGCCGCTTGGGAAGTTGTCAAAAATGGTGTAACTGTCAAAGACACAAATGCCATCACTCCTGAAGAGGCAAAGAAGATAGAGCTAGATGATGAAGTCTGGGTCTTCATTACAAATCATCTGATTCCAGAAAAATATCATGAGGTCAAGAATATTTCTTCGGCCAAAGGTGTTTGGGACTATCTCGAGAAGATTGGTGAAGGAGTCTCTACTCAGAAAGATGCTCGTATTGACACCCTTTGAAGCAAGTTCTATCGTTTCAAGAGGCACGAGGGAGAAAAATTTAGCTCCATATACAGCAGACTCACTGCGCTGTCAAATGAACTGATTTCCCTCGGTGCCGAAGACATTACCAATCGGATTATTGTCAGAACTTTGCTCCGTTCCCTTGATGATTCCTTCGATCACATTGTGCTGATGATTAAGGAAAGGACTGATTTCAAGGATCTAGTTGCCGCTGATATTCTCGAGAGACTTAATACCTTCGAGATGGAAGAAGATGAAAAACGAGATGTTAATGGGACACGAAGAAAATCTCATGCCCTGAAGGCCAGAGCTTCACATCACTCCTCTCCTGAAGCTAGTTCTGAATCGGGTTGTGCCTCTGATGACCCCGAGAACATTGGAAAAGATCTGGCACTGATAATGAGAAGATTCAATCGCTTTCAGAGAAGGAACTCCTCTTCACCGAAGAAAAACTACTCTTCAAGACATTCAAGCAATTCATCACAGTATCGATCATCATCCAGAAACTCATCAGCGAAAGATAACTGTTGCTACAAGTGCAAAAAGCCAGGTCACTTCATTGCTGATTGTCCTCTCTGGGAAATTGAACATAGATCAAAGCATTCTCACAGAAATTCTTCGAGCAAGTCTCATAGATCGAGCAAAAACTCTGAGTCAAAGAGATATGATTCAAAGTCCAGAAAAGACAAGAAAGACGGTTCTGATGATGACAAGAAGAAGAAGTATCACAAGCATCGAGAGGGTTCTTCCTCGAAATCACATTCCTCTCGACGAAAGAATTCCCACCGTGCCAAAGCCTATCTGGGTAAAGAGATGAACTCTGAAGATGAAGCATCCGGTTCCGAAGCTGAATCAAACCCAAGATCTGGTTCTGGTTCTGAATCTGATGGTGTTGCTGGTTTATCATTTTCTTCGAGCAAGACTTCAAGTTCATTCTTCACAAACCAAAGCAGCGAAGATGAATCTCCAACTTACTGCTTCATGGCCCAGGCTAAGGTATCCTCATCTAAGAATTCCTACGATACTTCTGATGGATCTGCTTATGAAAGTAACTCTAGGATAAGCTATGGTAAACTTGCCAAAATTGCTTCTATCCAACAAGATGAGCTAGATTCTCTAAGTGAAACTATTCAAAAATCTGAGACTCTGTTGATTGATGAGATTGAGAAAGGTCAAACTTTGACGAATAAGCATGCTGCTCGGAAGGAAAAGTATGATGAGCTTTCCTCTCGGCATGATCTTCTCTCAGTGGACTACGAGAAGCTAACCTATGAATTCCTTCAAAGGAAAATGGCTCTCGAGAAACTGAGAGAGGCTAATGAAAAGTTGGAAAGTGTCAATCTCACGCTCATGACTCAACAAGGCTCAGAAGCTAAAAATGAATCTACTTCACCTTGCTTAACTTGTTTGGAACGAAGTAAAATTGAGTCTATTTCTGAGAGATCGAAAGGAAAGCAACCTATTGTTATTGATGATGCTAACCCCTCGAATGAGGAAACCATTACCGAGGAACTCCTCGGGTTGAAAAATTTATTTGAAACAGGCATGTTGAAAAGTGTGCAGGGACACCAGTACCTATGTGATATCCTACGAAACGCTCTTCTTCACAGGAATCCACGAAACAAAGGAGTTGGCTTCGAAAGGAAAATCAATCCTGATGGAACCTACTGGGAACCCGAGCAGTATCCTAAAATTGTCTGGGTTCTTGCGAAAGAAAAGCCCATTGATATTGCTAACCTTTCAGGTTTCAGTTGAAAAATTGACAAAGCTATTGTTGATGAATCACTTGATTCTGACTTCAAGCTTGTCAAAGATCAGGAAGGAAAGGTGTCAGCTGAATTCGTTGGTACTCCTCCGAAGAATGGTTTCTATAAGAGACAGATTTGGGTTTACAAATCTCTCGTAGAAAAACTGCCCCCTAACCATTCTATGCAGGGAAAATCCTCTGTACCACCGAATCACTACTATTCTCTCGAGGATAGAAATGAACCCTTGGTGCCTGCTTCAAATGTTCCTCAGAAGGAATACTATCGTGTCGATAGAAATGTTTATCGTCATCGTAACAATAAGACCAAAGTTGCTGTTACTCATCAGTACTCTAACCCCTCGTCGAGAAATTATATTTATGGTGTGCTTGATGGTCCAGAAAGACAATGCAATCCTGTTCGCTATAATATTGCTGCCCCATCTAGCTCTTCCATGCCTTCTAAGTCACCTGCTCGTTTGTGGGTGGTTAAGAAGAACTAATTCTTCTGCAGGGCTATGTCTCCGGTGGATCCGAATGGGTCATGGATAGTGGATGTACAAATCATATGACCGGAGACAAAGATTTGTTCACCGAAGACAATCTCACTAAATCTTCACAGAGATACATTACCTTCGGTGACAACAACAAAGGAAAAGTACTTGGTTTGGGTAAGGTTGATATATCGAAGGATAAGCATATTGATAAGGTTATGCTTGTTCAATCACTTGGATATAATCTTATGTCTATCTCAAAACTTTGTGATATGGGTATGCTTGTACTGTTTTCTGCTTCTCGTTGTGTTGTCTTTTCATAGGATGATTATTCCTTCGTGTTCGAAGGATATCGCAAAGGTGATCTTTATGTCGTTGATTTTTCTTCGGGACCTGCTGTGTCCACATGTTCAATGGCCAAAGCCACTTCTGGTTGGTTATGGCACCGCAGACTTGGTCATGCAGGAATGAAAAACCTTCAAACTCTTATCTCGAAGAAGAACATCGTTGGAATTGATAATGTTAAATTCGATAAAGATCGTCTATGCAGTGCCTGTGAAGCAGGAAAGATTGCCAAGAAACATCACTCAGCAAAAACTATAATGACTACTACTCGTCCTCTTGAATTACTTCATATGGATTTATTCGGTCCTCAAAATTATGCTAGTCTTGGAGGTAACAAGTATGGTCTGGTTATTGTTGATGATTTCTCTCGATATACTTGGGTTTTCTTTCTAGATGACAAGAGCAAGGTTGTTGAAATCTTCAAAACCTTCGCAAAGAGAGCTCAGACTGAATATGAATTATCTCTCAAGCATATCAGAAGTGACAATGGTACAGAATTCAAAAACACTCATATCGAAGAATTTCTTGATGAATATGGCTTTACTCATGAATTCTCGGCTGCTTATACACCGCAACAAAATGGTGTGGTCGAGAGAAAGAATCGAACACTTATTGTAATGGCCAAAACAATGCTTGCTGAATACAAGACTCCTATCAGGTTCTGGGCCGAAGCAATCAATACTGCATGTCATATCATCAACAAGGTTTATCTGCACAAGTTTCTGAAGAAAACTTCACATGAACTTATTACTGGTAAAAAGCCAAATGTTTCATATGTCAGGGTTTTTGGTGCTCCATGTTATATCAGAGATATGAATCACAGCTCCAAGTTTGCCCCAAAGGCTCACGAAGGTTTTCTCCTAGGTTATGGTTCGAATTCTCACACTTACAGAGTTTACAACTCTCATCTTGGCAAAGTTGTAGAAAATGTAAATGTTCGATTTGATGAAACTAACGGCTCTCAAAAAGAGCAATTACCTCTTAACGTGGATGAACCACCTTTGGATGAAGTTATCAGGTACATGGCTATTGGAGATATTCGACCTGTCGAAGGAAATGCACGTCATGCAAACAAGGATGATGATGGTCCAATGTTCCCACACATAGCCCGGGGCGCTGGAAATCAACATCCTGAAGCAAATGATGTACAGGTCGAAGGAGAACGCGTAAACGAAGAAAATGTCCAACCCGAAGGAGAAGCTGAACCCGAAGGACAAGCTGATCCCGAAGATCAAGCTGATCCCGAAGGACAACCGAATCCGCAAGATGATGATGGAGTTCTACCTCGTGTTCGAAGAAGAGTGGACGTCGACTCAATCCTCGAATATATTCGTTTACCAGGTCGTCCCACCACTCGTTCTCGTACTCGATTAGCTAACTTCTGTGGAAATTTCTCGTTTGTATCCATGCTAGAACCATCGAAATTTGATGAAGCCATGAAGGACTCAGACTGGATGACTGCAATGATCGAAGAACTTAATCAGTTCGAAAGAAATAAAGTCTGGTCCCTTGTTGATAGACCTGATCCCAAGAAGCATAATATCATTGGTACGAAGTGGATTTTTCGCAACAAGCAAGATGAAGATGGCATTGTGGTAAGGAATAAAGCTCGACTGGTTGCTCAAGGCTACACCCAAATCGAAGGTATTGATTTCAGTGAGACTTATGCTCCAGTTGGTCGACTTGAATCCATTCGTGTCATGCTTGCTTTTGCCAATTACAATGGTATATTGCTATATCAAATGATTGTCAAAAGTGCATTTCTTAACGGTGAAATCGAAGAAGAAGTATATGTTATGCAGCCACCAGGTTTTGAAGACCCGAAGAATCTTGATAAGGTGTACAGATTGCACAAGGCCCTATATGGGTTAAAGCAAGCTCCTCGTGCTTGGTATGAAACTCTGAAGGATTTTCTTCTGAAGAAGGGCTTCAAACCAGGAACAACTGATCCGACTCTTTTTACTCGTGCATACAAAAATGATCTTTTTGTGTGTCAAATTTATGTCGATGATATTATTTTTGGCTGCACTAACCCTGATATTAGCGAAGAATTTTCTCGTATGATGTCGAAGAAATATGAAATGTCCATGATGGGTGAATTGAAGTTCTTTCTCGGGCTTCAAATCCGTCAACAGAAGAATGGGACTTTCATCTCTCAAGAGAAGTATCTCAGAGATTTCCTGAAGAAGTTTGATCTTGTCAGTTGCAAAACTATCAAAATTCCTATGCCTACGAATGTTCATCTAGATGCAGATAAGAAGGGCAAACCTTTCGATCAGAAGAAATATCGCTCGATGATCGGTTCGCTTCTTTACCTTTGTGCATCTAGACCTGACATTATGCTATCAGTTTCTATGTGTGCTCGTTTTCAGGCAAACCCAAAAGAATCACATCATATTGCTGTCAAGCGAATTCTTCGATATCTGGCTCATACACCATAATTGGGACTTTGGTATCCCAAGGGTGCCCAGTTTGATCTCGTTGGATATTCTGATTCTGACTGGGCTGGTGATCGAGTCGACAGGAAATCTACCTCGGGCACATGTCATTTTCTCGGTAGATTTCTTGTCTGTTGGGCTTCGAAGAAACATAATTGCGTATCTATTTCTACGGCTGAAGCCGAGTATATTGCTGCCGGTTCATGCTGCACTCAGATTCTGTGGCTCAAGCAAACGCTGAAAGATTATGGTATTCTTGTGAAGAAAATTCCATTGCTATGTGATAACGAGAGTGCTATCAAGATTGCCCATAACCCTGTGCAACACTCTCGAATGAAGCATATTGACATTCGTCATCATTTTCTTCGAGATCACGTTCAGCGAGAAGATATTGTGATCAGCCATGTACGCACCGAAGATCAATTGGCTGATATCTTTACGAAGCCCTTGGATGAAAAGAGGTTCTGTGCACTAAGGTGTGAGTTAAACATATTGGACTCACGCAATGTGCAGTAAGATCATAACTATCCGTACTATGTATTATATGTTTTCTTTCTATGTTGTTTACTTACGTTATTTTTCTATCGTGTTTCTTTTTCGTTTGTTTTTGTTCGTTTGCTGTTGTCCTATACACTTACCACTCCGAGTTTTATCACTGTTTTCCCTCGGATTGACTAAGCATCGGACCCTGTTTTCCCTCTATTCTATCCCTACCCCATCTGTGCTTTTCTCTCGTGAACATGTATATTTGTACTCGATCAAGATTCCCTTCGAATGTCATTGATTCCGAAGGTAAATCTATCGAACTTTTTTCTACCTTTATACTCGATGTTCGATGAGTTTGGTCTCGGACGTGGAGCAACTTTCTTTCGGTTCGTTGGGATTTTCCCGCGATTACCGCCACAAAATCCGTCCGTTGAATGCGGAGAGACGCGAAATCTGCACCGTTGGATCAGATCTGACAGTTATGTCAGACCCCCTCCCCTATAAATACTGATCCACCCCACCGGTTCAGCAATCGAAATTCCCTCGACTTCATCTCTCTGCTCCCGAAGTTCTCTCTCGCGCGCCGCTGTGCTGCTCGTCGCCGTTGACTCCCTCGCCGCTTTGCTGCCGGAAGGAAGCCGCCGGAGACCTTCCCGTCGACGAGGAACTTCATCCGCGTCGCCGTAGTCACCGCACATTGCCAAGTTAGGGTATGTGTGGCTCTGGACACGATTCCAATCTCATCTGTTCATCGTATCCAGATTTGTTCTTGTTTTTTGTCTCTTTTTCTTAGGTCTGTTTGATCTGTTTGGATCATTGAATCTTGGGAAATCTGTTTCTAGCGTTTTCTGTCGATTCCCATCTGAGCTAGGTAAGAAATCCCTCGGATTTTCTCACTTTAGCAATTTCCTCAGAAATGTATCGATAGGCTTGTTTTGTGAAATTCGTTCATACAAGTTCTTCGTTAGATTTGCACCCGATCGAAATCTAGCCTAGCACTTGCTTGAAAAACTTGCTGCAAAACATGCTTATCGATATGCTTACTGCATTCAAAATGATTTTCCTCAAAAACCGTTGGTACTTGTTCACAACTTTCCTATATTCGCTCGTACCTATCTTTTTCGCAGGAAAATGTCTGGGATCGAAGGAAATGTCAGAGCACCCAAGCGTGTGGGATGCCGAACAAGAATCACCAACAACTCTGAAGGATTATCAGAGGAGTTGATCATAGAGAAGAATTTGAGAACGCCTTCAGGTTTTGAAGATGAGCGTACAAGAGAAAATTGTCTGCAAGAGATTTGAAGGCTACAAGCACTTCGTTGGTATGAATACAAGTCGCTTATTCCTCGCTGGGAGAGGCTGTTTGCAATGAAAAATCCCTGGTCAGATGTTAAATCTTTAAGGCCCAAGTGGACGAAAGATAATCGACCACCTCCTCCTGCTGATGCTCACCCATCTGCTCTCAAAACCGCTGCTGATTTTCAAGAGCTGGTTGATGCTCGGGAAGCACGAGCACAAAAGAGAAAGGAAGCCAAAGAAAGAAAGGAGGCTGCTGCTCCTGCTGCTGAGGGTGCCGAGGATGTTGGCCCAAGTGCCAAACCGAAGGCTGGCAAGAAATCAGCCAAGCGAAAGAAAAAGGTGGTAATTGTCTCGCCACCAGATGCGAGCTCCGAAGATAAAGTCAATTCCGATGATCAAGACCCTGGAACTGAGGCTGATGTCGAGGACATTCCTCTGAAGAAGAAACCGAGAAGTAAAGGCATTAGGAGCCAGCTGCACAGGCTCCTCGAGCAAATATTGACTTGACCAACTTGGTCACTGATCTGCCCATTTCATCTGCTCCACCAGTTCAAGCTCGCCAACCAAAACCTTCGATCAAATCGAAGGGAAAGCAAGCTCAAGTTGCTGAGGATGATGAAACTCTTGTTCAACGTAGAGAAAGGCTGGCAAAGCAAAAAGAGCAAGAAGAAAAGGACTTGACAAATTCCAAGCTCCTGAACTTTCACAGCCAGCCCGAGCATAAAAAGGCACAGGTTGCTCAACAACTAGGCATTTTACATCTGGTCAGTGAAAAGTATCGACGACATATTGGTGAAGGCAAAATTCCTGATGATCCGAAGGAAAAGGTTGTGGCCCCTAGCGCCACCGAGCAATTTGTGACTCCCACAGTCACGAAGGAAAAGGTTGCGGCCACAAGTGCTGCGAAGAAAAATGCTGAGGCCCCTAGCGCCTCGAAGGATAAAGCTGCGGCCCCTAGTGCCGCAACAAAACCCATTATTGCTGCCAAGGCCACCAAGGAGGCCGAAAAGAAAGCCAAGGAGGCTAGACAAAAAGCTTAGGTTGTTCCAGTTCCTCGAGCCGCACCTGCTCCTGCACCTGCACCTGCTACACCTGTTGTTTCCGGCCCTCGCGCCGATGAAGAGAGCTCCAACGAACGAGATTCTGGCACCCATGCTCCTTGGGATGCTGCTAATATTTCTCACATCCTCTGGAAGATGGCTACCACACCGAGCAAAGTCACTGCCGAGGATGATGTACTTGCTGAAATCCAAGAGCATGTTGCTCGATACATGATTCGCTGGGAAGGGTATATCACCCAAGATCGCAAGGACAAGGAGCAAGTGAATTTTTACTCCAGACAACTTCAAGAAGAAACCGAGGACATTGAGTCCCGTAAGTTTTTCAAATCCAAGATTGCCACCGCTGAAGCATCCAGAAGGGCTCAGAAAGAAAACCTGACCGTTGTGTATGAAAAGGTTCGACAAATTGTGTCGGCCGTACGCAAAGAGCACAATGATTCCCTATACAAGAGACAATCTCGTAAGAGAAAGCCTGCTGCCCCAACCTCTGCGCGTGGGACGCCAGAGATCGAGAAGAATGCAAAGAAGGCCAAGTCTACCGAGGTCGTTGCTGCATCAGCACGACAGGAAACTACACCAACCCCCACCAAGCAACCAACTCCTCCTCGTGAGAAAACACCTCCACCTCGCCAACAAACTCCACCCCCTCGCCAAGCCACACCTCCACCTCGCCAACAAACACCTCCACCTCTCCAAAAAACACCTCCACCGCGTCAACCATCACCACCAAAAGCCTCGTCGCCACCACCAAAACCATCATCACCACCGGACATTATTCCATCAACCACCCCAGCCATCGAGACCCAAGCCCAAGAAGAGACCAAGCAACTTGCTCAGGTCGAGCAAGAACCTCAAGCCCCCATCTCCTCTGCTCAGAAATATTACTCCTCTTCCCAGACTCTGCATGAAGGAGAAGACACTGATGTTGATATCGCGACAGTTTCTTCTCGTCAAGATGCTGTTGAAGGAAACAGTTCTGATGATGACGGTTCTAGTGACAGTTCTTCCTCCTCATCAAGTTCCTCGAACGAAGAAATGGTTGATGCTTTCGCACAACTAGACGAAGATTTGGAGGCCATGGAAAATGAAGAGGCCGCTCAGAATTCTAATGCCGACGAAGAAGTTGTCGTCGAAGCGCAGGCCAAGGAAAATGCTCATGCAGCCATCCTAACTCAGGACATTGTAAACTTTCCATCTTCAATTCCTCGCCCTGCTGAGCCAGTTTTCCAGATTCCGGATAATGCTGCCGAAGTCTTTCCTGTTGATGAGCTGCTCCACTCTGCTCATCCGAGAGAAATGCTGCCCCTGTTCCGCTCAGATGTTCCTCGAGGAGGCCCCATCTTCAAAAGGCGCGAACACAAGCCATTTTTCTTCGGGACCAATCCCTACGAGAAGCCCAGAAGTGCATATTC
This sequence comes from Bromus sterilis, assembly GCA_950022295.1. Lineage (NCBI taxonomy): Eukaryota > Viridiplantae > Streptophyta > Magnoliopsida > Poales > Poaceae > Bromus > Bromus sterilis. The sequence goes on along the minus strand of OX465596.1, from coordinate 145,599,152 downwards.
TCTTCGGTTTTGGACCCAAGAGCAAGCCATCTATTATACTCGTGTGTTGTACAACAAGGCTAGAGTTTTCCAACATCAATACCTCGATATGCCTTCGGTGTACTCCACTTCATGTTTCGAGAATGTTGCCGAGACAATTGATGGTCTTCATGCTCACAAGATGTTTGCTCTCGATTGTGGCTACAATCCCGAGCTTATCAAGCAATTTTATGCAACGCTCTATGTCACTGGTGATCCCGAGAACTCGAAGACGTGGAAATTTTATTATATGATCCAAGGCCAAGTATTCCATATATCTGTCGACCAATTTCTGGCCATCATCAATTTACCTCGGTTCGAAGGATTACCACACAAGATTCATGACTTACCTGCTCCAACTCCTGCTGAATTTTCGACGATCATGAATCCAGATGTCGTAGGAGATAACTACCCGGCTGAGCCCAAGCCAAGACACTTAGTCTTTGAAGCAAAGGCATGGTTCTATATTCTATCGAAGACCTTGATGCCAATGCTCGATGTGCACGATGACTTTCCTATTCCCAATGATGTGCAACTTGCTCTGTTGAAGTTAGTCCATGGTCATCCTTTCGATTTTGAAGACTACTTCATCAGAACTTTGGTGTCTTGTGCTGATGATCACAATTCCCACAAGCCGTATGCACCATGGCTGATGGCTATCTGCAATTACTCTTGGGACGTGCCATTCCCCGTGTCAATTTTCCCGAAGATTTTCACTCCACCAGTTAGGGAAGTATTGCAGATTGTTGCTCGACCCAACGATCAATATGCTGAGCACACTGGCATCCGCGCCCACTTAACTGAGCGTAATGTTCGCTCGAAGTTTATCAAGCCAGTGCATCACATGGAAGTTTCTCTTCGGTCCCAGCAAATGCTTCAACATCACATCGACCAAGATTTCATTCAGAAGCAAGCTTTGATGGACGAGATTAATCATTTGCGCAATATTACCATGAACAACAATCAGATGTTGCGTGAATGTCTTTGCCGAGATTGGAAAGGACTGCGGAAATTCAATTCCCTCGGTCAACTTCAACGATGTGGCTTCGAAGAATATCCTCCCCATCTGAACAGAAATTGGACTAATGATGATCGAGTAGATCGCCCGGATCCCAATATCCCTCGGCTGCCGAAGAACAGAGATGTACTCAGTGTCGATGACTATTACCACATCTCTTTGAACACCTTCTCCTTCGACTCCGAGCAAGATGAAGCCCCTCAACGTCCAGCGAGAGTTTACACTCCACACCCTCGAAGCCCTAGGACCCCGCCGGAATCGCAGCTAGAATCTTCTGGAGATCAACACTCCTTCCGCACGAAGATCACTCCTCCAGGCGCTCGCCCAATTTGTCGTGCTCCATCGCTCGCCGAATCTTCTCGTCGTCGCCGGAGCCACCACAACGAGTAGGGATTTCTTTCGACCCTATTCTCTCGACTTTTTGTACGTTGTGACAAAAAGGGGGAGATGTAGTGGCATCGAAGAAATTAGTTTGCCTTCGGGGTTAAGGGCTTTGCTTTTCGTTCGATAAACTTTTGAACTTTGAGGTTTCTGAGTAGTTTCAACAAACTTTCGATTCATATTCGATCTGGTTGTAACTAACTCTAAGTAGGTCTGTGAACTGCTATCCTTTTCGTAAGATATCTATCTGCTGCTTGCGATACTTAACCTTTTTGCAGGAAGTTATCTTTCACATAAGTTCACAGGTCATTCGAGGAGATTGCATATTTCTTATTGGACATTATCTGGAATGCAATTTCACTCGCTAAGATCATTGATGTTTTTCCCTCGTCTCTACTTGTCAAATATGCACTTCACAGGAAACTCTTATCTTCCGTGCATACATCAAGGGGGAGTATTTCATCAATCTTAGCAGTGGTTTATCATCGAAAACTCAAAACTTTCTCAATTATTTATCGATGCCTGTTTTGTCAACAATCGTCCAAAAAGGGGGAGATTGTAAGAGCAAGTTTTGCCCCCGAAGGTTTTGGACATTGTTGGACAAAGCAGAAGTGGAACTAATATTGTTTTCGAGTATAAACAGATACTTAGGTTCCGAAAGAATGGAGTTTGCAAGTATAAGGTCGAAGGACAACTCACTGCAGCGGGGCTGCAGTCATCTACCAAAACCTTTGAAGGAAGACGACCCCTAAAAATGTCGTCGAAGAAGATGATTCTCTCGAGTAAAAGCGCAACGAGGAGAAAGCTGAAGCTGGTCAAAGACTTAGTCTTTTTACTAGTTCCTCTTTATTTTCTTGAGTCGTAGGAAAAACCGTACTATTAAGAGGGGTTTGCTAGTTGAGATCTTAGTCGAAGTGAATTTTCTCTGCTCAACCTAAACCCACAAAAGCCTACTGAGAGAAATCTTACTGAGTCGAGTAAATAGCTCGAAGGCAAAGTCATCGCACTTCGTGCCTTCGAGAGAGAACTCGTTCGGTAAGTCCGCTTACTTGTTCCTCAAGTAAAGTTGCGCAGTGATTGGAATCCGACCGTTGTGGACACGCGTCAAGCGGTTGCATCGGGTCACTTCAGCCATTTTACCCATCGGGATCGCCAACTATAAATACCCCGCACCTACCCGCCATTTCGGGTTGGCTGCTCCACTGAAGATTCTAAGACAGAAGTTTGTGAGCATCCCAAGAGAGATTCATCGAGAGAAAACCAAAAACCCAAGTCTAAACTGAGTTGAGCAATTCAAAGAGACTTAGGTTGAGATTAGCCTATCTTTTTATCTTGGAGAACTGCAAGTCTCCTAGACGGTTAGGCGTCGCCTATGAAGCAGTCGAAGAGAAATTGTCACTGCTGAAGGAAGTTTGTAAAGGTCTCGGAGATGTCCTGAATCATCTACCATGAGTGAAAACTGGACAAGCTCGAGGAGTTTGTTGCAGTGGAGAATAGGACGGAGAGAGTTTTGCTCCAGGTGTTCAATCACCAGTCCCTCCAACCAGACGTAGCACTTTGCAGAGTGTGAACTGGTTTACCAAACATCGTTGTGTCAGGCTCGTTTTCCTTCTAGCTTTTACATTAAGTATTTACTCGTTGCCTGTTTGTCTTCGATGTTTTCCTTCGCTCCCAATCCTTTCGAGCCATGCATTACTTTCGATACTGTATTTCCTTCGAGATGTTCTTAGTCCTTCGCAGTTTGCATGAATTCCTTCTAAGTTCCTTAGAATTTTTAGAAGTGATCATTCACCCCCTCCCCCTCTGATCATTCTTGAGCTTTCAGGGGCATCACACAAGAACTCTCACAAATCTCTCTGGGATCTTGGATTTAGTGTAGGAGATGAGGGAGAGGGAGCACTTGGTGTTCTTGAGTGAAATAAATGAAGTGGTCAACCCTAACCCGAAGTGGGTAGGGGGTATATATAGAGGATCAAGAAACTAGCCGTTTTGGTGCAGCCAGAAGGGCGTCAGACAGTCTGAGCTACATGTCGGACGGTCCGGGGAAAGCCCAGATGGTCCGACACACAGTTCAGACGTCCGACAGGGTCAACGCGAGGGCAACCAAGAGGACCATGGGTGACCACCATGTCGGAGGGTCCATGCTATGCTCGGAGGGTCCGACCTATATCCCGGATGGTCCGAACTAAAATACCACTGGTCTCTGGCGCCGCATGTCGGACGGTTCGGGCTATGCCCGGACGGTCCGACCTGTATACCGGACGGTCCAACAGGTGGAAAAAATACCACTGGTCACTGGTGGGCATATCTCGGACGGTCCGGGATGCAGCCCGGCGGTCTGCCATATACAAAATATATTCTAAATGACGTGTGTTGATTTTCCTACACATCTACATCATTTTCATGGGTTGTAGATCAGTGTATTTTACATGTTCCAGTAATTTATGACTTGAGCAAGTCTTAAACTCATCCTTATGATCCCCTCTTAATAGTGCGGGGATCCCTATGACTCAAGAGCCAAATAGTGAAGAGGACTTAGCGTCATCTTCCGACCTTTGGTTGAATTCTTGAGTATGACTGGAGTTTTTGCACATGATCCCTACATGATGATATCAGGAGAACTAACAATTCATGTGTATCACTTAGCAAACGTAGTTAGTCCCCTATATGTATATTGTCATCAACAACAAAATATGCTTGAGGGAAGGATTGCACTTTCACCAGTTGCGCCAGCTGCTGCGCCTTGCCCTCCGCTGGTTGTGCCGAAAAAATAGAGACTTGGGGTCCTGCTTCGTCCTGGTGCACATCCTGTTGGGAGCGTATTTTTCTCCTTTTCCAGATTTTGGTGTTGCTGCTTTCCCTTCATGGTCTGAATAGTATGTATTTGCAGTACTGCTCCCGTTCCGGCAACTTATTCTGCTGATTCTGGTACGATGGCTTGGCGATCGGTTCCTTCGGCGACTCCCGCGGCTTTGGGTTCGGGTACTAATCCCGCGACTGCTCCATCCGGGGGTCTGCGGCATCTACTGAAGGTTATTATCCTCCGGATGCGGAACGCGGGTTTTCTGAAGGGTACATCTTGGAGAAGAAAAATCTCCCCTTCGAAGAGAAGGCCAAGTTTTTTGATCACATGTCTGAGAAGGTATGGAGTCTTTCTTGATTCTGGGTTACATTGGGGGCGCGGTAGCGCTCCCGATGGGAGTAGCCCCCGAGGCTGCGAGCAATCACTTGTGGTTGGTCGCAGTCTTAAACTTGTTCTTCGTTGAATTTCTGCGTGTCACTGGGGGCGCGGAAGCACTCCCGATGGGAGTAGCTCCCGAGGCTGCGAGCAATCACTTGTGGTTGGTTGCAGTCTCGGTCTTGTTTGTCCTCTGTTTTTTCCTGATAAATGCATATTTTTTTCTCCAGTCGCTGTTCCGTATGTGTGAGCGTGTGTTGACTGACACTGATCGAGCCCGGTTTGCTCACGATGCTGCCCAGGGGAGCCTAACCACCATGAGGCGCGAGTTTCTTTTCCCCCTTGTCAATTGTCGTGCGGTTGTTTGTTTATCTTTGTTGTGTAAGTGAGTCCTTTGCTGTAGGTCGCAAGAAGGATGCTGAGAAACAAGCTGCTGCTGCGAAAAAAGAACTCGTCTTGCTCCGGGGTTCTTTGGAGTTGAAGGAGAAGGATCTGCAGGTGCAATGTGGCGAGCTCGAGCGACTGCGGTAGGTGGATGAGCAGTTCCGGAAGTTTGAGGCGGTTGAGGGTGGTAGACTGCACGACTTGGTGAGTGCTCTGACAGGTAGGAGATTTGATCTGGTGCTTCTTCTTATGTGGGGGTTCTTTCATTGCTGATCATTGCTCTTTTCCTGTGACGCGGGCTCTGTGAGTGTTGTTATTGCGATGGCTGCTCCTACGGAATCGAGCACCCTCCAAGGCGATGTTGATGCTGTGTCGAGTGTTGCTGGTGCCGTGAAGGATGTCTGTGGTCGAGCTTTGACCCTCCCGACGCTGCTTCACGAGCACCTGTATCCAGAGGAGGAGGATCGGCCCGAGGGTCTTGATCTGAAGGTTGATGCTTTTGGTAAGGACGACGAGCGCTTGGTAGACTTGGTCCGCAATACCATGGTGAGTGGGCTTGCGACGTCTTTTGTTGTTCTTCTGGGGCACGGTGTTCCTATTGAGGATTCCATGGTGGACAGCTTGCCTAGTTATACAGATGAGCAGAGTAGTCGGGCCACTCGGCTTGCCCGCCAGCTGCAGTTGGTTGTGGAGGCGATATCCGTAAGTCCCAGGGTGCGGAGTAGGCGAATGGGAAACTTGTGTTTGTCCTTAAACTTGAATGACTCTTTAGTTTTGTAATAAGCCACCTTTGAAGTACGGGATGTTGAATCTTTTACTGGTGACACTGCTTTGTCCTTGAGTGTTATTCTTTTCCTTTTTTCTTGACTCATTTTTCTTTTGTGGTAGGCCACCCCGGGCGTCCCTCAGGCTTGGAATTTGTTGAAGGAGGATGCTCGCGAGGGGGCTTACGAGTCCTTAAGTTTGAGGCTTAAAGACGCGGAGCGCAAGATTAGCCGGCTCAAGGCAGCTATTGCGATTCATCGCTCAAAGCGTGAATGTGCTGAGGCTGTCTTGGATAACTTAGCTTCTTGGCTATCGAAATTTTTTGATCTTCTGAAGGGTCAGTCTTCCGGTCCTGATTGCTCGGTTGATCGAGTGCTTTCTCTTGCGTCTCATTCGTTCCTTGTTCTGTGCTTGCTTTTCCTACAAAGTGCTGGCTGGTCGATCTTGTGAGGAGGAGGATGTTCTACATTCGGAGTTGTCGCGCTTGGATGACCTGGACGTGAAGGCTAACAATCCTTTTTGGATGGATAGGGCACGTGCACAAGTATTTGCTATTATTCGGCTGCAGATTAATAGGGTGCCGCGAGCTCTTGAGTACTGCTGCAGAGTGCTTGGTGGCATATTCTCCGAATTTATCCCTTGAATCCTCTTCCGTCGTCACTTCAGAGGCTTTCCCGGGTGTTCTCTCAACCTGCAGAGCTTCGTTGTGTTGTATATCATCAGATTCACGCGGGGGCTCACTGTGCTTTTGCTTTTGTTCATAGTCATTGGCCTGGGATGAATCTCTCGCTGGTGGCTCATGGACCTCCTGGTGGTCGGGATGAGCCGATGGAGGAGCATTATTCAGCGGCGGATGCACCCGCTGATCTGGTTGTGAAGAAGGTGTGCGAGGAAAATGACCGTCTTCTGGGCGCTCTCTGTAAAGTGAAGTCGGAACCTGGAGTCTAGAGTTGCTTGGTCCTTGTAAATTCCCTCTTGTATAGCGTATGTTTATGATTTACTTGCTTCATGTCCTTTGGAGTCTTGGTGTGAGTCACCCATAGTGCGCGAGTCTCCGAGTGCTTGCTTTGTAGGGTGGTTGTGGTGGCTGAGGCCCCGAGTGTGAGTGTGATGTTGTGTAGGCGAATAACGCCTCGGGGGTTGGCTATTGCAAGCAAGCCCCCGAGTGCCAAGTTTGATGTCGCGAAGCGAATAACGCCTTGGAGGGTGGCTTCTGCGAGCGAGCCCCCTGAGTGCCATGTTTGATGTCGCATAAGCGAATAACGCATCGGAGGGTGGCTCCTGTGAGCGAGCCCCCGAGTGCCAAGTTTGATGTCGCGTAAGCGAATAACGCCTCGAAGGGTGGCTGCTGCGAGTGAGCCCCCGAGTGCCAAGTTTGATGTCGCGTAAGCAAATAACGCCTCGGAGGTTGGCTGCTGCGAGCGAGCCCCCGAGTGCCAAGTTTGATGTCACTTAAGCGAGTAACGCCTCGTACGGTGGATGCTGCGAGCGAGCCCCCGAGTTCTAAGTTTGATTTCGCATAAGCGACTAACGCCTCAGAGGGTGGCTGCTGCGAGCGAGCCCCCGAGTGCCATTTGATGTCGCGTAAGTGAGTAATGCCTGGGAGGGTGGCTGCTACGAGCGAGCCCCGAGTGCCAAGTTTGATGTTTGCGTAAGATATTTTGGGAAAATATTTTGGAATCTTCCCTGATGTTCTTACACGAGGGGTCTGTAAAACACAACCCTTTATTTGGATCGATGCTGGTGATAGGCGAGAGATGATAATGGCTTCTCTCATTTCCATGGTTACCCCAAGTGGAATGTGAGATGTAGGATAGCATGAATTTCCTTCGGCAAAGATACCAAGGTTTAGATTGTCTCCCGTAGGACTCCGATAACTACAAGTAGGTGGTGAAGCGAGCAACTCGCCGTCTTAGATATTGCTCCCTTAACCTGGACCTGCACACACACAAGTAACTTTGCTCCCAACGAAGTTCAGAGAGGTTGTCAATCTCTCCGGCCATGCTGTTTACAAGGGATCAACGCAACCGATAATAGATAGTGATAATTGCGACTAGAAAGTAAAAGAAGGAAGTAAATTGAGCGTGTAAATAGTGATGAGAATATGGACCGGGGTCCCATGATGTTCACTAGTGATGTCTCTCTCCCAAAAGATGATAAAACTTCTATGCGAGGTAAACAAATCACAGCTGGGCAATTGACAGGATTAAAAACGCACCGCAATGCTAACTATGCTACAAAGAAAGGAAGAGGCTCAAAATCATGGGCAGTACTCCAAAATAAATAGACCGAAATCCAACTGCATCTACTACTAATCATCCACCTTCAGATATTTATCCAGAACATCTCGCTGGTATTAAGTTGCGAGCCCCACCCAAAGTGTAAACCCAAAGCAATAGACAACTACATTAAAAGAACTTTGCGTAAAGTAAATAATCCTTACAACCACGGTTACAAGAACTGTTGTTTTCCCCCTTGTGGAAACAAAACATCCCCTAGACTCATGTTTCTGTCACTCAAGCTAGTCATCAGGGGGCATGAACCCACAATCAAGCATAACACTCCCTCTTGGAGTCATTACCTACTACTTGGCCAAAGCAATAAACAACAACGGATAACATGCAAGAATTAGTCAAGAACAAAAATATAAAAGATACGAACCAAATATATTACTCAATGACAATCTAAACATAGTATCATAATCCACCAGATCCCAGCAAACTCAGCATAGCAACGACAGAAAGAATTAAATATGTGCCTTGATCATGTAGGGAAGCTCACAAGGTCTAATCCATGAAGAACAAAGAGGGGAGGAGAACATCACATAGCTACTGTTCATGAACCCATGGTCCAAGGTAGAATACTCATGGATCATCCGGGAAGCGTCCATGGTGGAGGAGAAGCTCCCGGATGTAAATCCTCCCTCCAACAGAGTGCCGGGAAGAGGTCTGCTGGCGCTCCCGATCTTGGAAGCGCGACGACGGCGGAACAAAGGAGACATCGCAAAAAAGGGTTCTATCTTCGGAGGTTTCCAGTGAAGGATAATATATAGGAAAAGGGGGTAGCCAGGGGGCCCACCAGGGGTCCAGGCGGCCCCCTGGGGCGGCCCCACCCTAGGGCGCGCCGGGAGGGCGCCTGGTCCCCTGGTGGGTCCCCTCTGGCCCCTCCTAGGTGATTCCCGAAGCTTCCGATACGCTGATTTTTAATTGTATTTTTCCGGAATTTTTTGAGCATATTTAATATGGGGGAAACCTGAAATAGAAAAACCGCAAAAAACAGGAACTGGCACTGGGGTGCACTAGTTAGTAGGTTAGTCCAAGTATGATCAAGAGTGTATGAAAGTGTATATAAAAAATAGCAATATCACACAAAACATGCATAGAGCAAGCAGAAATTATAGATACGTTTGGGACGTATCAAGATCCCCAAGCTTAATTCCTGCTCGTCCTCGAGTAGGTAAATGATAACAAGCATAATTTCTGTGGTGACATGCTAACAACCATATAAGAATTTTGTAAGTAAAGCAATCAAGGTATGTAATTCAATTCAAGTCATAAAAAGCAAGAGTCTATATTAGCATTGAAACAAGCAACATAAGAACATTAAGGTGCAAGAGCTCTCACTGTCTGTGACTCGAATGTCTCTAGATGGTGTTTGTGTGCAAGAAGTGGGGGATGGGAATACGAGAGAAAAAAGTATATATGTTGAGAACTAAATCTACTAAAGTTTCTCACTTAGTCTTCTTTGGAATCTTATCTTGAATCGTCCCCAGACCACTAGCTAGGTACATGTCAATTTGATCCACTCCCTTTTGATATTTTGAGCACTCATGCAATGGATGAGCGCAAGCACGAGAGTTCACACTTAGGATGGCAAAGAGAGAGATATGGTGGAGGAGGAAGACAAAAAGTGTGTGAAAGGCTCACATAAATGAGGACAATAATAGGCGAGAAGGCCAAATGATAGATATGATGTGAGGAGTAGGGATTGTGTCAGAACCATAAATTAGGTTTGTCTTTAATCTAGCTTTCATTTTTGCATCTTGAAAAAAATTGCAAAAGAAAAGGAATTGGGGAAAAGAAAAACCCTAAATGAATTAAATAAAAAGGCCAGAAATAAATCTTTTTCCAAAATTCTTTTGGATGTATTGAAAAATCCTAAAAATGAGTGTGATCATTTTAAAAGTGATTTGTGATTAATCCCATGCTCATAGAATTTTCAATAATCCAAATAGTGGCTTGGAAATTAAATCCATTGCCTATTTGAATTTCAAAAATTCCCAAAACTTGGGGTTGACTTCTATAGAGTCACCTAGGTTTTATAAAAATGATTGGGGATTTTTATAAATGCCCTAGCTAATTATTTTAAAGGGAAAAACAAATAAAAGAAAATAAAAATAAGAAAAACAGAGGAAAAGGACTTACCCCTCGCTTAGGGTGTCGGCCCACCTGGCCCAGCCCAGCCCCCTCCTCTGTCGTCTTCCTCCTCTTGCCAGAAGGAGAGGCAGCAGCGCCGTGCGCTGCGTGGCGGGCATGCCCTCCCCCTCCTCGCCACCTCCTGCTCTTTCCCCTCTCTTCTCTCTCGCTCTGGAGACGCCCAGAGGCCCCCGGCCACTTTCCCCTCCCCTCGCGACCTCCCTCCTCTCCTCTGCCGCCTTTTCCCGAGCCGCAGCCTGAGCACGCCGCCGTAGCAGCGCGGCCACCGAGCCCCCCAGATGCCGAGACCTTGTCTACGAGGTGCCCCGGCGACGACCACTTCGAGCGGAGCCTTCAATTTGGAGCAAGATCCCACAGAGGAGACGCCATCTTCAAGAGTTCGCCGCCGGCCACCGTGGACGCCTTCGACAAATTCGCCATGGACAGCTCCTCTCCGGCGTCCCCGAGCTCGTCGTCGTCTCCCACGTGAGCTTCCGCTTGTTTTACCCCTCCTATCTCTCTCCCCCATGATCTGCAGCGCGAGTTCGCCGGAGTCAGTAACCGGCCGCCGCGGCCGTCTTCGTAGCCGTGCGCCGGGACCTACCCATGACCCCCCACTTGCACCGCTCGACGCGGAAGACCACGGGCGACGTTCTGCTGGTCTCCCCGTTCTATCCCGTGGCCGGAGCCGCCCTCCAGTGGAGCGCCGCCGCGCCGGAGTGCCACCGGCGTTTAGCCGCCGGTCGGTTAGCCCTAAACCGACTGCTAACCCCCCCTCTCTCGCTGACTGGTGGGACCCAGCGCCCTATTCTCCCCTGTTAAGTTAACTAAAAGGGATTTAACCCCAGAGACAATTATAGAAGGGCCCCGCATGTCAGTTGACTGGTCAAACCCCCTGACGCCAGCATGATGTAGTGCTGACGCAGTAAATCCTAAATCAATTTAATTTTTTCAGTAAATTCCAGAAAATGGCTGAAACTTTGAAAAATCATAGAAAATTCATTTTAACTCCAAATTTAACATATAATATATGAAAAATGATCAGGAGAAAATCCTCTATCAAAATTTCCAACTTTCAGCTATGTTGGAGTTGATCTTAAAAAGGGATCAATAGCTTTTGCTATTTGATTTCATTGGAATTATTTCAAATGCAATTCAAAAACTATTCCAACTTCAACCATTGAAATGCACCACACATCACTTGTACTTCAGAAGAATTTCACACACATGACCTTTTGGTTTCCAATGAACAAACATTAGCAAATGCAAGTTGACAAAATTTGAATAACACTTGGAGTTTGAATTTGAATTTACTTTTCAAATCAACTTCAATTAACATGTGGCAATTCAAACATAGGTCACATCAGCACCTTGCCATGCTATGTTTTGCATATTGAATGTGCATTGTACTATCTTGATTGTGCTTTACTTCAAGTGCTTCGGTGATTGCATCTTATCGGTAGAGTTGATCTCGGAGACGAGTTCAACCTCACGTCAGAAAAGTGTTACATCGTGATCGTCAGCAAGGCAAGCAGCCCCCTCTTTGATCATGTCTATAAAATCCCAGTTCCCTCTCATTCTCGCAAATGCATGTTTAGGATGTCACCATGATACGTTCTACCGCTAGTTGAACCTATTCCTTTGCATGACCTATCATTTTGTCACAGTAGTAAGCAAACCACAATCCTAGCAGATGTAGGAGTTGGTTGATATCATGTGGCCCCTGCAACTGTTACAGCTTATTGCATGCTTAGAGTTGTTACCTGAGGCTACTTTGATGTGAGTCGGGATGGTAGTGATCATGTGAATGATGGTGGTAATGCGTTGGTGAATCTACCCTAAACAAAGGTGAACGATGAGAGGCTGTGTAGGAGTACACAGTGGGTTGTCTCGTTGAACACTGCCTTAGGCCCGAGTTCTTGTGTTGTTATCCAAGACCAAGAGTACGACCACACATTGGGCTCACTGACCCCTCTCGGCCTAGTACCTCACCCCGGAATAGTCTAGGAGTCGCAAGTAGTTCGCCCTTTAACGATCTCAAGCAGGTGGAACCAAGGTAAGTGGTTGGCGTAGGTTGTGGGCACGTTGAATCAAGTGATCATGATCAAGTTGAGCTTGATGGCGGTCACACAACGTTTGAGTCCGCATCGGAAAAATCGGCCGGATTCCGATCGTGGTCCCAACTCAAATAGGCGACTCCCTAGGACTAGAGATGGTGCCGTGAGTGAAGTGTCGTGGCAGCATCCTCGCCGGTACTCACTTGAAGGGTCCATCCCCAGGCGGTAACTGATGAGGCGTGTGTGTAGCAGTACACCCCTGCAGGGTTAATGAACTATTCGAATAGCCGTGTCCGCGGTTATGGACTACTTGGAGACCTTTACTTGATCATAGATAACTTGAACTGGATACTTCTAAAACACACCAAGATAAGTGTGAGTGCTATGGCGTGCTTCCTCGTGGGGAAGTCGAGGAAGGCACCATAGTGGAGTATTGGTTGGAGACTGTTACTTGGACTCGTGTACGCTTCTTACCTCTCTCTGGTACTCGTAGTTCAGGATTAGCCAAGTCAAAGCTGGCACTTCAAGTGAAACCCCACCTCCCTTTGCCTTGATACATGTGCATGAGTAGTATAGTTCCTATGTAAGTCTTGCTGAGTACGACTTTGTACTCACGTTTTCTTATTCTATGTTTTAGAGATGAGACCACTGAACCTAATGGTGGCCTCTACCTCGAGCTCGACGTGGACCAATGTCGTATAGTTCCCGGCAGCAGCCTGTGCCCTTTGGAGAGTCGTTGTATTTTTCTTTCAGGCTTCTTAAGCCATTTGTTAACCTTGTCTTTACTAAGACATAATTTGCTTCCGTTGATGCTTGATGTAATGTTGGATCACATCCATGTGAACTCTGCTTGTAATACAACTGCTATGTCTGCTCTGTTTAGCAGAAGTTATAAAGACTATGAGTTTGTAGAGTTCATGTTGTGATTACCTGCTGTTTACACTGGACATGTATGCTGCGTGTATGTTTATAACATGCATGTCCTAGTGTGGGGTTCGATAGCTTAGTTGTGTTCTTTCCGGCAGTCTTTTATACACCAAGTGGCCCTTAGATGTGCGCAGCTTGGGGCATCGCGATGCGATTGCTCGTGACTCTGTCACGTGGCACACTTTGTTGTATGATCGAGCCCGCCCGAGATCCCGACTAAGTGATCGGGCTGGAGTAAGTCTATGTAAGGGTTATGATTCAATCGATAACATGGTTGAGGCGACTTGTCTGTGAATATGGGATTCACAACCCATATCATTAGACTTGTGTGCGGACGATGAGGACCCATCTCAGTTGATCATCCGGCCTGAATGGGATGCCCCTCACGTTCGATGCTTACCGAGAGTGATCTGTTCTTGGCCTTGTCTGCTTAGACAAGTGGGTACGGCTCTCGGCTCTCCATGTGATTGTATTGTGACCGGAATTACATACGCTAACCCCGGGTCCCGACAGATTGCCATGCAACGGATGCGCATATGATCTAAGAAGAGCTCTCCAATAGAACTAGTGGGGGTGCATCCAATTTTCTCGCTCAAGAAGACCTAGAGCTCGTTTGAGGAGGCTCATCATTGGAATATACAAGCCAAGTTCTATAGTGTGAAGGTCCCCACATAGCTATATGCATAAATGATCATCTCTATGGAGCACAAGGTATGAGAGAGAGTATGTGTGTGGATCTTTCAAAAGGAATAGTAGTGTTGCCCCCTTCTCTATTTTTATTTATTTTTCTATTTTTTTCTATTTTTTGGTGGCCTCAATGGCGTTTTCTATTTAACTCTCATTTTTCCTCTTTGGGATCTTTTAATTTGTCCTCTTTGGGATCTTTTCCTCACTTAAGGGCAACACTCTATTTTACAAGAAGTATAGAAGATCTTCACACTTAACAAGGTACTCATCATAAAGAATATGTAGCTATCATGATGTATGCAAATGTATGCCTCTGCCAGTGTAGCAGGAACATGTATGACATGAAGATCAAGTCATGAGAAGGTGGATGTTGCATGGCAATACATCTCGGAAAGGCTATGGAAATGCCTTGATAGGTAGGTATGGTGGCTGGTTTGAGGAAAGATATAAGGAGGTTTATGATGACAGAGCGTATCATGCCAAGGGTTTGGATGCACCGGCGAGGTGGACGCCAACTCTCAGAGTGAGAAGATGGCAATGCACGATACCGAAGAGGCTAGCAAATATGAGGAGGTGTAAGTGTCAACTTTCGATACTTACATTAGTCCGAAGAACTCATGCACTTATTATCGGTAACTCTCAATCTAATAAGGAGGTTCACAACGAGACAATTACCCCGAGGTGAAGTGTATGGGGGTTTGGTTATCCTTGCGCATCCTCGACTCATGGTACATGAGTGTACTCTAATATCCGATCCCTCCAAAGATTAGTGATCCATTTAGTAGCTAGAGTTCTCAACTAGTTTTTGTAGTTTTTTAAAATAAACACGAATTTCCCAAAATACGACACCTATCACTAATAGGCTAGAGCTATTGACACCAAAAGTTCAAACATTACTCACAACAATACCTCAAAACTATTGCAAGTTACTACTATAATTGAATAGCAGCCTCAATTACCTACTTCAAGAGAAGACACAACTCAGTGCAACAACCAACTCTATTAACAAGATAAGCATGAAAACTAAAGAGAGTTGCAGAAACAAACTAAACTAAAATTAAAGCTCTTGAAAAAGATAAACATGAAAACTAAGAGCTAAGCATGACATCAGCTACAAAAAGATAAAGAACACACAGCAAAAGAAAGATAAGCATGAAATCCTATGATGTGTTCTAGTTTGAAGTGGAGCGTGATTATCTCCCACACAAAGTAAGCTGGGTTCTAACTTGTTATGAACAACAAACAAAGCTAAAGAAACTAAAAAGGAAACCTAAGAGCGAGACGCTCCAAGCATAGTACATAACGCATGAAGTGATAATAATATAGTGAGACGGAGGACAAACTGATGATTGTCGATGGAGAAGGGGATGCACGGGGGCTTCCCCAAGCTTAGATGCTTGAGTCTCCTTGAATATTTATTGGGGAAGCATGCAGGCATCCCCAAGCTTGAGCGTTTCACACTCCAGGATCTTCTTTCATCATATTCCCTCGCACACTTGAAAACTCCCTTCATACATAACTCATCATAAGCTGATTAGAGAGGTTAGTACCCTTAATAAAATAATTTTCCTTTACTAGAAATAAAGATTTTCTTGAAGAACTACTGTTTGTCAAGATTAACAAAAAGCTTTTGCAAAGAAAAAGCATGCTCAAGGTTTGCAAAAGTGAGGAAAGATAAAACATGGCAGAATCTGTGAAAAACAGAACATCAGGTATGTCGAGGATAGGCCCCGGCAAGTCCCATGGTCAGGGACCCTGGGCTAGTTGGAGAAGACACAAGTTGGACGATAAGCTCGTCGGCAAACAGGAGGATACACTTCCTGCTCGATATATTGATTGTGGGGAAGTTACAGGGGATGCCAAAGCAGATGCGCTCTGGGCTAGGGTTACAGGCGATGTCCCTCTGTTTCGTTGCCCCCTCCTGGCCTTTATATAGTAGACCAGGTCTCGGGGAATCAATCTACAATTACAGGAAAACTAACCCTAGCTTGTACGGCAAGTCCCTGCACCTTCCTTGTCAGTCGACGACTCCCAATGTCGGTGCCATCTAGCGGGCCAAGGTGAATCCGCGATAGCTCCGTGGGCCTTCAATGATACCGGGTAGGCCCATTAGTAGGAGTCGTGGGGTCACCCCCTCGTCAGTAGCCCCCGAGTGCCTGGGGGACTCGAAGAGTCGCGCAGGGACTCAAGTTCGTCTCCATACGTCCGTGGCTTGTATGCGCGGTGTACCCGCGGTCGCTGGCAGCATGGTGGCCATGACAAAACCTGTTTCGAGGGATGTTAAGCAGAAAGGGCCCAAGGAGTCGACGGATCGAGCCTTGGTGAATTGCGCTAGTGGAAAATACCACGATCGCCCAATCAAACCCATGTCCCTCGACATGAGCTAGGGATACTGGAGCATAGCAAAAGTCCGGCCGCTTCAGGTCTTACAGTGTTCATTTGCCGCCAGCTGGTTGTGTAGCCTAAGGCGCGTCCGCCCGGCTTTATACTTCATGCGCAGCACATGGAAAGGTTGGGAGTGAAATCGCTCTTCGGCAAGTCCCAGCCCGGCCGAACTTCGCAGCGGGGTCTTACCTACACGCTAGTCTTGCGTGGCATCTGGGCACAGTGTGTCGTGGTTCCAGGAATAGGTGTGTTTTTGAGGCGCGGAGCCTTATAGCATTTCACCCACTTGGAACAAATCATCAAGTGAGTTGTTCACTCATCTCACTCGCGAAGCTTGTTTCGAGTGCTCAGGCGAGGAATCCTTCTGTGAGTAATTACTCGAAAGCTGTTTGAGTTTCTTTCAGGGGTGAGGGAGCACTCGAGACTCTCAAGGGTGCGAGTGGTTACTCGAGTACCTTGTGGGTCCATAGGTGAGGGAGCACCTGTAACTCTAGTGCGTGCGAGTGATCACTCGATCGCCTGGTTGAGCTTCAGATGAGTGAGCACCTGGGGACTCTCGAGATGGGCTCCTCCCGATGGGAGTGAGAAGTTTTTTCTTTGAGGGGAAAAAAATCTGATAAAATTTCTGGGTTTCGGTGGCGCTCCTGATAGGCTTTACTTGTGACGAGACGTTGGTTGGTCTTCTGCTTTTTTCCTGTCAGGATAACCACGTCGCTGTGTGGTTATTGTCATAGATGCTTGGCAGTGAACCGTCTTTTCATATTGACCGGTCATGATAACGAGCTCAGTGGCGTGCGAGCAGCGCCGGTTAAGTTCCCGTGGCGCGCGTTTCCAACGCGCGTGATTTGATGGTAGTATGAACAGCGCATCCCGTGGGCGAGCATCTTTGGCCTCGGATTCTGGAGCGTCAGCATAGCTTTAAGTGTGGGTATCGCTTGGCTTTGCCGCGTCGGGGCTTCCTTGCACTATAAATTGGCTTCGTCCTGGTTTTCTTTCCTCCATCTGTCTTCTCTTCTATTTCCCTTTTTCTAACTTTCATTGGCTCCAAAGCGAGGCTCCGGCCATGGTCGCGTCCGTCGTGGTAGAGGTGGGCGTGCTCCTCGTTCTGGACGTGGTGGTCGACATGGCACTCCGCTACCACCTTCTTCGTCTGTTGCGGAGGGATTTTGGCGGCATGATTTCGTATTGCGCGTTCGTGGCCTTAATGCCCCTCGCGTTCTTCTTCCCCCTTCTTTTTCTGCCGTTGTGGCCGATCTTGGTTTGGATGGCTTGCTTCTGCATCATCAGGGGAGCGATCGAGCTCCCTCCTATGTCGATTTGGAGTTTGACCGTTCCCGCTTGGTCTTTCTTAGCTCTGGTTGGAGTTCGTTTTCTCGCCGTTTGGGTCTTCGCGATGGCGATGTTCTTTGCTATCGGTTTGATGGTGAGAGCACTGTTGCCGTCCGTGCTTTTGATCCGAGCGGCAACAGCATGGACCCGCGAGCTCAGGAGTCAAGCAGCGACGTTTCCGCAAGGTCGGTGGGTCCTTCGCCTGTGTCTTCGACTGCTTCATCCTCCAGGGACTCTTCTGGTGCTGGTGGTGAGCCGTCTTCAACTGCTTCCCCCTCTGGCTCTGAAGAAGACCTCGATGTCAAACCACCGGTTAAACGAGCGCGGCAGGCGACCTTGTAGAACTGGAGGCAGCGGCGTCATCTTCGCCGGCAGCTTGGGCGGAGCTGGAGGAGAAGCTATAGGAGCTGGAGAAGAAGCTGGTGGAGCGTCGCCTTCAATGGCTCCGCAAATAAGTCGAGTTTCACCTTTTGTTATGTCATTGACATCATGAGCCTGCTGCTTCGACTCCTCCTTGATGATGCTCTTGTACTAGAGTCAGTTACCCCTCATGGGCACATATGTAGAAGTCATAATTCCTTGGGTGATTCCCTCTTGTAACAGGAGCTGCCTTCTATCCAAATGTAGTTGAGTCCTTTTGTATTGAAAATGACTCCTGTGATGTAAACTGTGCTTGAGTCTTTTGCAACAGAATTTTATCTTTGGGCTTTTACTCGGCCGAGAACTGTGTTCGAGTCCTGATCTGAAGCTGTGTTCGAGTCCTTGGCGATCGAGAGCTGTGTTCGAGTTCGCCCGAACTTTGCAATGTGGGTTCTATCGGGTGCGCGACTGCGCTCCCAATGGGAGTAGCCTCCGAGGCTACGTTTGAATTGCAGAGTCAAGCGTAGCCTTTAGATTTGTTTCCCTTGTCGTTTTTCGTTGATTTCTGTCCTTTTATCGGGTGCGCGGCAGCGCTCCCGATGGGAGTAGCCCCCGAGTCTTTAGGTGATCGTTGGCGATCGGGTGAAGAATAAATGAGTCTTGTGTCCTGTGCTTCCTCCAAAGTTTTTTCTTCAGAGTACTTGGTGCTCTATCTGATTGTTGCCATGTTTTTCGAGCCTTGCTTTCGGCAGATGGGGTTGGCCGGCTGTTTTTGCTTGAGCGTTTTATTTTTTAAGCTTCAGACTGCGCGAACGGTCCTTCGGGAGGTGATGGTCCTCGGGCTCCCGCGTGCTCGGATGTAGAGGTCGTGTGGGTGAAGATAGCGTCCTCTGGGGGGAGTTCTTGTGCTCGAGTCCCCGAGTTTTAGGGGATAGCATCTCTCGTGGGGATTTTGCTCTTAAGCCCCGAGTGCTTTTTGATGCAAGATCGCGCAGGCGATAGCAGGGCTCGGGGGGATCTTTCTTAAGCCCCCGAGTGCTTTTTGATGTAAGATCGCGTAGGCGATAGCAGGGCTCGGGGGGATCTTTCTTAAGCCCCCGAGTGCTTTTTGGTGTAAGATCGCGTAGGCGATAGCAGGGCTCGGGGGGATTTTTCTTAAGCCTCCGAGTGCTTTTTGGTGTAAGATCGCGTAGGCGATAGCAGGGCTCGGGGGGATTTTTCTTAAGCCCCCGAGTGCTTTTTGGTGTAAGATCGCGTAGGCGATAGCAGGGCTCGGGGGGATTTTTCTTAAGCCCCCGAGTGCTTTTTGGTGTAAGATCGCGTAGGCGATAGCAGGGCTCGGGGGGATTTTTCTTAAGCCCCCGAGTGATTTTTGGTGTAAGATCGCGTAGGCGATAGCAGGGCTCGGTGGGATTTTTCTTAAGCCCCCGAGTGCTTTTTGGTGTATGATCGCGTAGGCGATCGCAGGGCTCGGGGGGATTTTTCTTAAGCCCCCGAGTGCTTTTTGGTGTAAGATCGCGTAGGCGATAACAGGGCTCGGGGCGATTTTTCTTAAGCCCCCGAGCGCTTTTTGGTGTAAGATCGCGTAGGCGATAGCAGGGCTCAGGGGGATTTTTCTTAAGCCCCCGAGTGCTTTTTGGTATAAGATCGCGTAGGCGATAGCAGGGCTCGGAGGGATTTTTCTTAAGCCCCCGAGTGCTTTTTGGTGTAAGATCGCGTAGGAGATAGCAGGGCTCGGGGGGATTTTTCTTAAGCCCCGAGTGCTTTTTGGTGTAAGATCGCGTAGGCGATAGCAGGGCTCGGGGGTATTTTTCTTAAGCCCCCGAGTGCTTTGAAAGCTGGTAATGTTTGGGCAACATATGCTTTATTTGTGGGTCGAATGGTTACATGAGTTGCCGATCATGTCCAACAGATTGATGTTAAGGGTAGAACAGTCGCAGGTTTGCGACATTCCATGGATTGCCGACATCTTCGTCCGTCTTTGGGTTCTTCAGCCTGTAAGCGCCGCCTTCGATGACTTCTGATATTATGAATGGGCCTTCCCATTGGGGAGCTAATTTGTGGACCTTCTCTTGTATCAGTCGTAGTACCAGGTCCCCTTTATTGAAGGTTCTGGTTCGAAGGCGACTGCTTTGGTAGGTGCGCAGCTTGTCCTGGTATCCATCTGACTTTGACAGGGCCGTGTCTCTTGCTTCTTCGACTGTGTCTTTGTCGTCTTGGAGTGCTTCTTCTGCTTCCTCTTCTTCGTACCCCGTGACCCGAGGTGCTCCGAACTTGAGGTCATGTGGTAGTACTGCTTCGGCCCCGTAAACCATAAAGAACGGTGTAAATTGGGTCGCAGTATTTGGCGTGGTCCGTAGGCTCCAAAGTACTGCGGGGAGCTCTTCTACCCAGTTTCCGGCGGCCTGCTCGAGTGGTGCGAGGAGCCGCTTCTTGATTCCTCCGCATACGAGTCCGTTTGCTTTCTCCACCTGGCCGTTGGATTGCGGGTGCGCGACTGATGCGTAGTTTATTTTAATGCCTAGCTCTTCGCAGAAGTTCTGGAATTCGGCAGCTGTGAAATTTGTGCCATTGTCTGTGATGATGTTGTGTGGCACTCCGAATCTGATGATTATTGACTTGATGAAGTTCACGGCCGTGAGGGCGGTGCAACTGGTGATTGGCACTGCTTCGATCCACTTGGTGAACTTGTCAACTGCGACCAGTAGGTGTGCCCTTCCTCCTTTTGATGATTTCCTGAGTGGGCCGACCATGTCGAGTCCCCAGGTGGCGAATGGCCAGGATAACGGTATGGTCTTGAGCTCTGAGGCCGGGGCGTGCGGCCTGTTAGCGAATTTTTGGCAGGCGACGCAGCGCCGCACTATTTCCTCTGCGTTTTTCATAGCTGTGGGCCAGTAGAATCCCGCTCGGAATGCCTTGGACACGAGTACTAGACTGCTTGCGTGGTGCCCGCATGTGCCCTCGTGGATTTCGAGGAGTAGGGCTTTGCCGTCTTCCTCGTTGATGCACTTTTGGAGTATTTGCGCAATGCTGCGTTTGTACAACTGTCTGTTGATCACCGTGAACGCTTTGGAGCGTCTGCTGATGCGCCGTGCTTCGGCCACGTCTTGCGGTAGCGTTCCCTCGATTATGAACCGAAGGAATGGTTTTGCCCAGGCAGGTCCGTCGAGCTCGTCTGCTGCTGTGCCGTCGGGTGTGCCGGTGCCTTCTGACGGGCTTGCTGATGCTACTTGCGCTGGGTCTGTTGCGTCCTCTTCGTTCTCGTCTATCTCGAGTGCCACCGCCGGTGTTTTGATGGACCTTTGGCTGATGCTTTCCAGGAAAACTCCGGGTGGTATTGGTCCACGGGTCGATACGATGTTTGCGAGCTCGTCCGCCTCCGTGTTGTTGGCCCTGGTGATGTAGTTGAGTTCGCAGCCTTCGAAACTCCCTTCGAGCTCGTTGTAGAGTTTCTGATACGATGCCATGTTGTCAGCTAGGGCGTCGCAATTTCTCATCACCTGTTGGACGACGAGATTGGAGTCCCCGTAGATGATGAGGCGGGTGGCTCCACATGTTTTGGCCATGCGCATGCCGTGGAGGAGCGCTTCGTACTCTGCTTCGTTGTTGGATGCGTGGCTGAAATTTATCTGGAGGATGTACTTCAGCTTCGTTCCTTTGGGGGAGATTAGGACGACTCCTGCTCCTGCTCCTTGTTGTCTTTTCGATCCGTCGAAGAACATTGACCATGAATTCGACAGATCCGGGGGTCCTGGTGTTTGTACTTCTGCCCACTCGACCAGGAAGTCTGGGAGTACTTGGGCTTTGATTGCTGTTGGGTGCTTGAACTGTAGATCTCGCGGGCTGAGCTCTATGTTCCACTCGGCGACTCGTCCAGTTGCTCCTGGGTTGTTGAGGATGTCTGCGAGTGGGGCGCTGCTTACTATGGTGATCGGGTGCTCGTCGAAGTAGTGTGACACCTTCCGTGCAGTCATGATGACGGCCAGCAGTAGCTTCTGGTAGTGTGGATATCGTTGCTGGGACTTGTTCAGTAGCATGCTGAGGTAGTAGATTGGCCTCTGTATGCTTTGGACCTTGCCTTCTTCCGTGCGTTCGACGACGAGTGCCATGCTTACTACGCTGCTGCGTGCTGCTATGTAGAGGTAGAGTTTCTCTTTGTCCCTGGGTACCGCCAGGACTGGTGGAGTTGAGAGCGTCTTTTTGAGGTCCGCGAACGCTTGGCGGGCTTCCTCTGTCCACTCGATTTTTTCTCTTTTCCTTAGCAGTTGGTAGAAAGGCAACGTGCGTTCCCCTAGCCGGCTGATGAAACGACTTAGTGTTGCGAGCCTTCCAGTTAGCTGTTGTACTCCTTTTATGTCAGTCGGCTCTTGCATCTTGGCAATGGCTTGGACCTTCTCGGGGTTTGCTTCGATTCCTCGGGCGGAGACCATGTAGCCGAGCAGTTTCCCGGCCGGTACGCCAAAGGCGCACTTCTTTGGATTTAGCTTGATCCTGTATTTGTTGAGTGCTGCAAAGGTTTCGCGCAGGTCGTCGAGTAGCGTGTCTTCTTTGTAGGTCTTGATGACGATGTCATCTACGTACACCTGTACGTTCCTCCCGATTTGCTCCTTTAGGCAGGCTTGCATCATCCGCTGGTATGTGGCACCTGCGTTCTTCAGCCCGAAGGGCATGGTTTTGTAACAGAATACACCGTAAGGTGTGATGAATGAGGTGTGCTCTTCGTCTTCTTCTTTCATCCTGATCTGGTTGTATCCTGAATATGCGTCCAGAAAGGAAAGCAGATCGCATCCCGCTGTTGAATCGATTATTTGGTCGATCCTTGGCAGGGTAAAGTGGTCTTTCGGGAAATGCTTGTTCACTGGCCCGTAGTCGACGCACTTGCGCAGTACGTCCGTGTCTTTCTTAGGTACGAGCACTGGGTTTGCTATCCAAGTGGCCTTCTTGGTTTCTCGGATGAACTGGGCGTCGAGCAATCGGTTGACTTCTTCTCCGATTGCCCTACGCTTGGGCTCTGAGAATCGTCTCAGAGCTTGCTTCACTGGTTTCGTGTTTGGTTTGACATTTAGAGCGTGTTCTGCGAATTCGCGTGGTATGCCAGGCATGTCGGCTGGGCACCAGGCGAATATCTTCCACTCGTCTCGAAGGAGAGCCACTAGATCAGTCGCTTGTTCCTCTGGCAGGTGGGCGTACACGCGGACTGTTTTGCCTGGGTCCGTCGAGTGTACTTGGTGCGTGACTGTGTCGCTGTCGATGCTGAAGATAGGACCATACTCCTTTGACTCGCTGCGGCTTGTCAGTGGGAAGAGTTTCTTGTCGACGACCATGGCCATTTCTCTCAGTTCTTGGTCCGACCCTAGTGTGTCAGAGATTTTGTGGAAATCGCGATCGCATTGGTCTGACTTGATGAAGCTTCCGTTGACCGTGAGGACTCCTGCTGAGCCTGGCATCTTGAGCTTTAGATAGGCATAGTGTGGTACTACCATGAACTGCGCGAATGCTGGTCGTCCCAATATGGCGTGGTATTGAGATGGCCAGTCGAGCACCTCAAACTCGAGGACGTGCTTGGCGAAATTGCGTCGGTTGCCAAAGACAACTTCAATCTTGATTGATCCGAGTGATGTTGCTGCTTCTCCAGGTACTACGCCGTTTAGTACGGTGCTTGACTTCTTCCATACCGACCGAGGGGTCAGCATTTTATGTAGGGTGCTTGCGAAGATGATGTTCATGCTGCTGCCTCCGTCCATGAAAATCCTATCCATGTCATATCCTCCGATTTGTGCGTCGAGCACGAGGGGCACGTGTCCTGGTCTTGGTATGGTTGGCGGGTGGTCATCCTGCGAGAACGTGATGATGGTCTCCGCGTCGTGCAGTTGGTAGGTTTCCACTGGTTTCATGTTCTCGGTTGCTGTAGCCTGCAGGGTGTAGGCGTCACGCCGCGCTTGTGGCATCCTACTTTCCTGTATCATGAGCACCTGCCCATGCGGCGGGCTGCGGCGCCCCTCGGGGCTTGGTGGTGGCGATTGCTCGAGCTCTCGAGCGCGCTTGACTCCTTTGCATTTTTCGTTCCTGAGGTCGTCGGCCAGCTCGTTGAACAGGCGACATTCTCCCAGGGTGTGGTTGGATCTGATGCGCCCCCATTCATCTTCAAAATTGTGACTTGTGCAGGGTCCTGCAAGCTGTTCTCTGACCGTGAGTTTGCTTGATCCGCTGTGTCTCTTCCTCCTTGAGATTGGGAAGACATGGTCGTGGTCCTCCGGGTGTTCGTAGAATCGAGGGTCTGTTTTGATTCCTCGAATTGTGTCCTGATGCTTGATGAGGTTGGCGAATTCGTCCGGTCTTCGCTCCGGGTCATAGTATTCGCTGACCGGTGTCTCCGAGTCGCTGTCTTGGCTGTCGTTGAGTGCCCGCGTGGCGGTGCGTCGGTCGGCCCTTGGCTCCTCGACTGCGTCGTGCGGCTTGCGGGATTTGTCCTCGTTGCAGATCTCCCTGGCGTGCCTCCTGGGTCGTCAATTCCTCCTTTGGTGGCGATATTCTCGGTTGCTATTGTCAGGCTCGTAGCCATCGTCGTTATGCTCGGCTGGTGCCCGGGTGGTGGTGGGCCATCGAAAGACCTGCGGGTCTCCTGCTATGCATCACGTTTCCTCGAGTGGGACTCCTGCGTAGGGGTTCCTTGCGGCTCTTCTGGATCGTCGGTTCTTTCGTTGCTGATGCCATGTTTGGTTGCCTCCACTGTACTGGGTCTGATACGGTTGCGACTCGATCGAGATTGCTGGGACGGCGAGGATGTCTGCTGTGACATTGAATCCTTCGAGTGAGTTGGGCCTGGCTCTTGCCCTTGAGTTGCGATTTGCTGAAGATGGAACCGCCGAGATCGTAATTCCAACCTGTGTGGTCCCCACGGTCGGCGCCAATTGTCGAGGATAGGCCCCGGCAAGTCCCATGGTCAGGGACCCTGGGCTAGTTGGAGAAGACACAGGTTGGACGATAAGCTCGTCGGCAAACAGGAGGATACACTTTCTGCTTGATATATTGATTATGGGGAAGTTACAGGGGATGCCAAAGCAGATGCGCTCTGGGCTAGGGTTACAGGCGATGTGAAACTGTTTCGTTGCCCCCTCCTGGCCTTTATATAGTAGACCAGGTCTCGGGGAATCAATCTACAATTACGGGAAAACTAACCCTAGCTTGTACGGCAAGTCCCTGCACCTTCCTTGTCAGTCGAGGACTCCCAATGTCGGTGCCATCTAGCGGGCCAAGGTGAATCCGGCGATAGCTCCGTGGGCCTTCAATGATACCGGGTAGGCCCATTAGTAGGAGTCGTGGGGTCACCCCCTCGTGAAGGTAGTAAATAATTTTTTCGGGGTACTTCTGCAACTCAAATCAAAAAAATCAGAACAGATGCTCCAAAGACAATTGTATTGAGCACGCTGTCAAAACAAATTCAGATAAAAAAGATGATCCGGTGATTTTGGGCTAATTTTTCCGTCCAAGGACAGAATCTGTTTTCTGGACAGCATGTCACAACTTTTGAACTTTCTTGCAATCGGAGGCTAAACTTGGCAAAAAGCTTGAAAATAAAGATACAACGATGTTGCTACATTAGTAATAATCATCAAGACCACTAAAAACAGAAGAAAAAACATCTTGGGTTGCCTCCCAGCAAGCGCTTTTTTTCACGCCTTAAAACTAGGCAAGAAGCAAAAATATCAAGTTTTATCAAGAGAGAGAGAATAGCTAGCCCGTGTAACGGACTCAAAAGATAACTTAATCTTCTTCCTAGGGAAGTGGTCCATGCCCTTTTTGAGAGGGAATTGAAATTTTATATTCCCCTCTTTCATGTCAATAACACCACGAACGGTGCGAAGAAAAGGATGTCCCAAAATTATTGGACATAAAGGTTCACACTCTATGTCCATAATAGTGAAATCAATGGGAACATAATTATCATTGAAAATCATAAGAACATTGTCGATCTTCCTGAAAGGTTTCCTTATGGAAGAATCAACGAGACGAACACCAAAAGAACAAGGATCAAAAGGTTCAATTCAAACATATTATACATTGTTTTGGGCATAACGGAGGTACTAGCTCCAACATCACATAAAGCATAGTAAGAGAAGTTATTCAATTTAATTTTTATCATAGGATCCCAACCATCTTCTAGCTTCCTAGGTATGTAGGCTTCTATTCTAAGCTTCTCCTCCCTAGCTTTGATGAGAGCATTAGTGATATGCTCCGTGAAGGCAAGATTTAGGGTGCTAGTGTGGGGGTCTCTAGACATTTTGTGTAGTAAGCTAATAACTTCTGAGAGGGTGCAACTATCAAAATCAATGTCTCTACTATCAAAGGTGGCAGTGGTGTCATCTGGGATCACTTGTTTGAAAGCCTCTGTGTTCATAGGAGTTTCTTCTTCTATGGTTGAAGTAGTAGCATCACCATTAATAGGTGCAATGGGACTAGCAGTGTGTTGGGTGCTAAAATCTTGGGTATCCTCAACAACTTGGATAGTAGCAACAGTGTGGTGTGTAGGAAGGCTCTTAATTCTACCTTCTTCCTCTTTTTCTCTAGCCCATATTTCTTTAAGTTTAGCCATCATCCTAATATTTTCATTAATTTGCAATTGGATAGCATTAATAGGAGTGTCCTTCCTCTCCTCGAGGGGAGAAGTTCTAATTTTAAGCCTCTCAATATCAAGGGATAAGTTTTCTACCTTCAAAGAGAGATTATCTAATTTTTCTAATCTTTCCTCTACACTCTTGTTGAAGGCTTTTTGAGTAGTGATAAATTATTTAAGCATGCTTTCTAATTCAGATATGGGGTTCTTGTTGCTAGGATAAGTGTTGTTGTTCCCATAGTTGTTGGATGGGAATGGTCTAGGATTGCTAGCAAAATTACCCCTATAAGCATTATTATTGAAGTTGTTTCTAGAGATAAAGTTCACATCTACTTGTTCTTGAGCAAACAAATAATTTAAAGGGACATCATGAGGATCAATACGAGATTGCTTAGTAAGTACAGACATAATCAAGTCAACTTTTTCATTTAGGGATGAAATCTCCTCGACAGAGTTTACCTTCCTACCTGTTGGAGCTCGTTCGGTGTGCCATTGGGAGTAATTGGTCATCATCTCATCTAGAAGTTTTATGGCAGGACCAAGTGTTGTTGACATAAAGGTTCCTCCCGCGGCCGAATCTAAAAAGGTTCCACAAGGTAAAGTTCAAGCCTACATAAAAAGTCTGGATAACCATCCAAGTAGTCAAACCATGTGTAGGGCATTTCTTAACAAGAGATTTCATTCGTTCCCAAGCTTGGGCAACGTGTTGATCATCCAATTGCTTAAAATTCATAATGTTACTCCTGAATTGGACAATTTTAGCAGGTGGTTAGTACTTCCCAATAAAAGCATCGTTGCACTTATCCCAAGAATCTATGCTATTCCTAGGCAAGGATTGAAACCAGATTTTAGCTCCTTCCCTCAAAGAGAAAGGAAAAAGCTTAAGCTTAAGAACATCACATTCTACTTCTTTATACTTTTTCATATCACATAGCTCAACAAAATTATTTAAGTGTAAAGCAGCATCATCTCCAGCACCAGAGAATTGATCTCTCATAACAAGGTTTAACAAAGCAGGTTTAATTTCATAAGAGGTAGTTGAAGTGGCAGGTGTAACAATAGGAGTGCAGATAAAATCATTGTTGTTGTGACTAGTGAAGTCACACAACTTGATGTTTTCAGTGGAACCCATAGTAGCAGCAAGTGTGACAGGCAATTTTTTTGTGATTTTCGATAAAGGACACTAACATAAAAACTGAAAGGTAAACTAACAAGACTAAAAAGCAAAGGTAAAAGATAGTGTGCAACTCCCCTATCTTGAAGATTAGAGCCCCCAGCAACGGCGCCAGAAATTTGCTGGATACGCGAGAGATGATAACGGCTTCTCTCCCTTCGTTGGTTACCTCAAGTGGAAGGTGAGAAGATACCAAGGTTTAGATTGTCTCTCATAGGACACCGATAACTACAAGTAGGTGGTGAAGTGAGCAACACGCCGTTTGAGATATTGCTCCCTTAACCTGGACCTGCACACACACAAGTAACTTTTCTCCCAACGAAGTTCAGAGAGGTTTTCAATCTCTCCGGCCTTGCTGTTTACAAAGGATCAATGCAACAGATAATAGATAGTGATAATTGCGACTCGAAAGTAAAAGCAGGAAGTAAATTGAGCGTGTAAACAGTGATGAGAATATGGACCGAGGTCCCATGATGTTCACTAGTGATGTCTCTATCCCAAAAGACGATAAAACTACTATGCGAGGTAAAAAAATCACAGATGGGCAATTGACAGGATTAAAAACGCACCGCAATGCTAACTATGCTACAAAGAAAAGGAAGATGCTCAAAAGCATGGGCTGTACGCCAAAATAAGTAGACCGAAATCCAACTGCATCTACTACTAATCATCCACCTTGAGATATATATCCAGAACATCTCGCTGGTATTAAGTTGCGAGCCCCACCCAAAGTGTAAGCCCAAAGCAACAGACAACTCCATTAAAAGAACTTTGCGTAAAGTAAACAATCCTTACAACCGCGGTTACAAGCACAATTGTTTTCCCCCTTGTGGAAACAACACATCCCTTAGACTCATGTTTCTTTCAGTCAAGCTAGTCATCAGGGGGCATGAACCCACAATAAAGCATAACGCTCCCTCTTGGAGTCACTACCTACTACTTGGCCAAAGCAATAAACAACAACGAAGAACGTGCAAGAATTAGTCAAGAACAAAAATATAAAAGATAAGAACCAAATATATTACTCAATCACAATCTGAACATAGTCTCAATATTCATCAGATCCCAGCATACTCAGCATAGCAACAACATAAAGAATTACATATGTGCCTTGATCATGTAGGGCAGCTCACAAGGTCGAATCCATGAATAACAAAGAGGGGAGGAGAACATCACATAGATACTTGTCATGGACCCATGGTGTGAAGCCCCCAAAATCAGACCGTGTACAGTAATCATACACGCAAGGTACACGATCGAGATCAGGGAATCATGGTAAGATATCACAACACAACTCTATAAATATAATAATACAAGCTTTTTAATACAAGACAGGGGCCACGAGGGCTCGAATATAATAGCTCGAAAGTACAAAGTTAGTGGAAGCAATAGTATCTGAGTACAGACACAGGGTACACATGATCTGGCTTAAGAAGGCTAGCACAAAAACAACAACGATCGAAAAGGCGAGGTCTCCTGCCTGGGAACCTCCAAACTACTCCTGGTCAACGGGGAACTCGACGTCGTAGAAGGCATCGGGGATCTTCAAGTTGCGGCAGTCGGCATCGGGGATCTCCTGCTCCTGGACTCCAAGGCTCCAATGTCTGATGACAGCAACCGGTCAGGTATACAAAACAAGGGGGGGGGGAAATAAAGCAAAGGTGAGTACCTAGCATACCCGCGAGTCTTACGTCCGCTACTAAGCAATCATGCATTTGTATCAACGGAAAGGGGAGGCTATATATACTGGGATGAAAGGTAGAAAGTCAGAATAAGGATGAGAAGCTAGGCCTATTGAAGACTAGCATCTTCCGACAGTTCTTGCAGCATGAGAAGAGGATATCCAATAGTTCAGGTAAAGCATAAAGTAACTATGCAACAGAAGTTGCTGCAACATTGTATAATAGTAAGTTGTAATAATTAACAATTATAAATGCCTCCGAGAATCCTTCCTCGACATCCCTGTGAGGAAGAAAACCCGGAAAAAACAGTTTAATAGTAGTAGTTTGTAGTAGTAGGATTTGGCTTCAGCATAAAGCGTCATGTTACCGCGGACACGGCTATTCGAATAGATTAATCTTCTCTGCAGGGGTGCACTTCTGTTACACTACAACACACAGATCTCCAAGGTGGCGTGCACCTTGTTAGGGAATGCCCCACCGAGGCTATCCGACACAACATAGCCCATCCTTGAAACTCAAAAGAGAGGCCATCTTCCGGTCTAAATCCTAACTACGCCGGGCCTTGGAACCCAAACCTGACGTACTCCTGCATGGTGCGAGACTGGCCGGTGAAGCAAAATCAAACCAAATAAGACATCACCGCGCGAGCAAATAAGACAACACCACTTCCCGGCAATCAGCCCGCGGCACTGCTGACGTTTGAAGATTTTTCGAACGAGTGAACGAAGCAAAGGAGCCCATAACTCATTATCCCACGTGTAGGCAGCGCGTATAAGCCAAAAGGCTACTCAAGTCATCCACTGAACCCTTAGTCATTTTATTATCTCGCGGACAACAGTTATTATTGCCCGACTAATTAACACAAGGGACAACGAACAGCAGCCAGGACCACCAGCACATCGGTGCCTGCCCTGTCGTCCCGTCAGAGCACTCGGTTACCAACAAGGTGAACCGACTCCTTACCTTATCTCGCGTGTGCTCCTGGAGGAGCTTGACTTTCGTGGTTTGGTAACTTTCGCGGCCAAAGATCAGGGTCCAGGCACACCTGTACACCGGTCGTACCCTCCCTATCGTCCCGTCGCAATACCACTTGCAGGCACCGTTGGATCACCCGACTTCTTACTTTTAAGGACAACCGTTGTTCAGGACCCTAGGGCGGCTATACAGAGTCAGCAACGAGTGGAGTATGAGGATTACTCCTCGATAGCTCACACTTGATGTGGCTCGGTAGAGCCGAGGTAGGGGCCTTAGGCGGTGTCTGCAGTGTACCGTACCTATGCAGTTATAATTATTGTATCTGCGTTCACTCCCAGAGTGTTCACGACCCGCTATCTAATCCTAGTTGACTAACAATGCGCAGGGCTCACTGCTGAGTAAGATATATATATATATACATATATATATACATATATATATATATTTATAGGCAACATAGGATAAAGGAAGGTACATCAAGGGGAGACAAAAATAGGCTATTCAATAGAATATGATTGTAACGTAGCAGCATTGGTAACAATGCCTAGTGCAAGAAATGTACGGAAAAGATAGACGATATTTGGGGAAGCATAATGGCTCTGCTTGCCCAGAAGCTCGACTGTAGGGGTACAGTCGTCGACGACGTAGTTAAACATAGCAACATCGGCGACGGTAGTCGCGGGGTCTACCGGACAATAAGGGGGAAGAAACAATAAATACACGACAATAAAATCAATAGGGCACGCGGTATGCTACGCTAGCACCAAATTAAAATTTCTACCGCGCACAACCAAGATCACTGCTACTTGGGATGAACTACGTGATTAGGGTTTACCACTAGACGCGCAGTCACGGCAGCGGAAGGAGAGTTGGCAATGCGTGTCGGCGGCTGCTCCTCGAATCCCTCGAACCGATCCCTCGTACTGATCCCATGAACGGAGTCCCGCGATCCGATCCCGCGAACAGTTCGTCCAAGCGCCGCAGGTGTAGCGCCTCCAAGGGATGCGCACGTACAAGGAGGAGCGCCGGGCGGCGGACTGCTAGGTCTGGCGGCTCGGCCTGGAGGTGGCGTGGCGGCTAGGGTTGTGGTCTGTCATGTGCCCCTTCGGGGTTCGCCCTAGCCTTTATATAGGCGCTCGTGGAATGGCCTCAACCCTTGAGGCAATCCGGACCCTCCATCCATATTCCATTCGGATCACATCCGAATGGGCTCCTTTCCTCTTAAGCCCGCGACCCTATAGGTTCACGTACACATGGACACGTCCCGAATCACATCCGGTTCAATAGTCGGTAGCGGTTCCTAGCAGAACATGCCGACTCCCATATATGCGTAAAGTCATAAGACGAACCATTACAAAGTGTCATACGGAACATTCCTTTTGCCTCAAGATATATGTTGTCAAGCTCAAGGCGAGTACTTGTCACCCTTGTGATAGCTTGACCTCTCTTCTGGAAACCGTGATACAGATTCCTGAACCGGGTTAACACTTAACCCATGTCGCACGGCCATGCTTTCTGAATCTTATCACTCGAGAGGGCCCAGAGAATATCTCTCCAAAGTGGAGGGGCAAATCCCATCTTGATCAACCATGTCTCGCGGCATGTATCATGACTCACCCGTAAGATACCTTTATAACTACCCAGTTACGGTGTAGCGTTGATAGTCCCTAAGTGAGTCATTCCTCATCCCGAGAACATGCGAGGACCTCAGGTCTAGGACATGGCATATACATTGTATTGAGACTAACAGATGACAATATCTCGCTGCGTCTCAAAGTGGGTCTCTGTCCAACTCAGTGATCCCATCACTAAGTTCATACTATCGGTAGCATCTCCATGCTCATGACTTGTGAAACATAGTCATCAATCGAATCATATACTAGTCAAGGATATGTGTCCGCATAACCTTATCAACTAGGGACCATTAGAACAATCATCATAGAATATATAGTCTCACAAACAAGTCACATACTTATTGATACATATCAGTGATGATGTTCAAGGACAATACAAATAACTCATGAATACATAAGGAGATAACATCATAACATGATTGCCTCTAGGGCATATCTCCAACACGTTCACTCCCAGAGTGTTCACGACCCGCTATCTAATCCTAGTTGACTAACAATGCGCAGGGCTCACTGCTATATGAAGCATAGGATAAAGGAAGGTACATCAAGGGGCGACAAAAATAGGCTATTCAATAGAATATGATTGTAACGTAGCAGCATTGGTAACAATGCCTAGTGCAAGAAATGTACGGAAAATATAGGCGATATTTGGGGAAGCATAATGGCTCTGCTTGCCCAGAAGCTCGACTGTAGGGGTAAAGTCGTCGATGACGTAGTTAAATATAGCAACATCGGCGACGGTAGTCGCGCGGTCTACTGGACAATAAGTGGGAAGAAACAATAAATACACGACAATAAAATCAATACAAATACAAGTCATGGCAAATGCAGTGTTGGCGGTGTTCTAACACATTACAACGTGCTTTTCTCGGAGCGGAAAATCATCAGTGGATGATTTATCGGCTCCGGGTGATTATTGGACCGGCATTCCGGAGGGGGGAGGTTCCATGTCTGTCGTGTTAGATACATCTGACAAACATGTGATAGTGTAACCGTGCTCATTGACCCATTCTAAACAGCTTTCATATTCAGAAAATTTTTGTCCGGAAAGTTTTACCGGCTCCGGTCGTCTGACAGACAGATGAACCGGAGTAGAAATGTTCCATGTTCGGTATGTTTGTGTGAGGAGTGCGGTGGGTATACGAGTAGCGTATTTGTATTTTTGGCATTTTTCTGATCAAGTTTGATGTATAAAGTTTTTTCCATCTGAATTACGGTTTAAAAGATATTGATTTTCCAAGATTTAATCATTTTATAGAATTTCAGGAATTTCCTTATTACTTAAATACAACCTTATCCAAAACAGTGTTTTGACTGGTCAAACTTACAGGTGGGACCTACATGTCATACACAGCAGTAGTATAAATCATTTTATTTAATTAAATGGCCAGTGGGGCCCAGCTGTTAGTCATCTAGGGATATTTTAATAGTTATGTAATTAATCTAATGGCCTATGGCCCACAAGTCATAGAGACAGATCCAGTTAATTATTTTGTTAAGTTAACCAGGGGGTTAAGTGGGCTGGGCCCACATGTAAGCCACACATGGGGTTATCTCTCTAATAGTAGTTGTTTATTTTGATTTAAAACTAATGCCTTGGGCCCATGCGTTAGTGTGAGGGGGGGGGGGAGATTAGCCCGTGACTAATCTGTGTGTGAGCCCGTCGGCGAGGAGCCGAGGCACGCCGGAGGTCCACCGGAGACGTGCTCCGGCGAAGGTGGCCAAGGTGGGGGTTCAGGCTGCCGTGGGCGGAGGCCGGTCTGGTCAGGCGGAGCGGCCTCGGGCAGGTGCGGCGGCGAGCGCAACCAGGTGAGCACCGCGGTGACCGAAGCCACGACGACGAGGCAGTTCCGACCAGCAAGGGGAGGGGCCGCGGCGGGGGCGTGCACGTGAGGCACGAGTGTGGCTAGGGAGGAGCGCGGGGCGCGAGCTGTGGAGCAATGGGCGCGCGCCATGGCCGCGGCGGCCGTGCGCACAGGGGCGGCTGGGGTACAAGGAGCTAGTGCATGGAATCAAGCACGGAGGGGGGCAAAATGGAGAGAGGCTCACAGCGAGTTCGTAACAGTGGCAATGTACTCGGGGGGTGGGGGGGGCGCTCGGAGTGGCTCCAATTTCGGCGAGGACGATGACGGTTGTGGCGAGAGGCGCGGTCCGATTCTCTGTGTAGGCGGCGTCCCGGCGGCGATGGAGTTCTTATGGAGACAAGGGAGATGGCGAGGAAGCTCCCGGACATGGCCTCGTCGCTCGGGAAGCACGGTGGCCGCGAGTTCCGGTGAGCTCCACCCACGGCGGCTCGGGCGAGCTCGAGGAGGAGTAGGGGCGATGCGAGGGAGGAGACATGAGGGAGAGGCTAGGGTTTGGGAGGGGCAGGTCGCTTCTTATGCTCCAAAGGGAGCCGGGGGATGGTCGACAGCGGGCATGGCGCGACCATGGCCGTTGGATGGCCGCCACGATGCCCCTCGTGAATAGGAGGAAGAAGAGGATGGGGTGGTGATGGGCTCTAGGTGGGTTTTGTCCTGAGCGTAGTATAGGTATTTTTATTTTGTTGGTTTTCTTTTCTTCTATTCTTTTCTGTTTGTATTTTATTTGTCTAGCAATGGAATTTGGTAAAATGTGATACTAGTCCTAATATTTCTGTTACACTGCACTGGGTTGCTACAAAATGTTTTAGCCTTGAATAAATTCATTTGAATTGTATTTAATTATTTAAATAATTAAATGGGTCCGCCTTGGTACTGTTTTTATTTATTTGGCCACCTAATGATTTTTTTTCAAGGTGCCACTTGTTCCCATATCTGTGTTGCACTTTAGAGAGATGCCACAAAAAGTTTGGGCATTATTAAAAATCTTTTAGTATTTGTTTTTGAACTGCAACTGATTAAATTTGACTTTTGGCTGCTGTTTGGAATTGTTTGTATTATTTTATAGACTGATAAATTCCCATGCACATATTATTATGACCTACTGATTATTATGCATTTTACAAAATTAGTTGCAAGGTTTTTGGTTGAAATTTATTTTTCACCAAGTTTTGGAATTTTTTAATTGAGTTGAATTTGAACAAGCCATGGTCAAGGGTGATCATCACATGCCTAATCATCGTGACTTGGAAAAAGTAAAAGTGATTACTGTAGTGTGACATCCGGGGTGTAACAAATTTCCACCACTACAAAGAATTCTCGTCCCGAGAATTAAAAGTATGGTAAGGGGTAAGGTTTCGGTTTCGTATTCTAACGATTCTTCTGGTGCTTGTTGTCCTTCTCAAGGAGTTGATCCTTCTCGTTGATGTCTATATTTCTCTGCAACAGTGCATCTCGATGATTCGTCATCCTTCCGTCAAGGGATTTATCATACTTACGAATAGGCTAGGAGGAAAACTTAAGGGGGTCGGATCGATACAAGGTTAATCAAACAATGTTGTCCAAGGGAATGGGGTACAAAGTATCATCTGAGTTTAACTCAGGGGAATACATCGAGGGAAACAAGAGAAGGTATGTGAAGTTTCAAGCGGATAGGCATGCTTTCAATGTCGATGACGAATGATGAAAAAGGGTCCCGAGCATCAGGCATAAGCACTGCGTCTGATATCAGACTGAATATCACAAGGTAGGTGACTCGTGAATTGCATACAAGGTCAAGTACAAAGAATAACCTTGGGAACAGGGATGTACAAAAGAGTCAGGTTTCGATCCTGTGGAATCGTGGCTTAGAGTGGTCGCATATTACACGTTCATGATGAAAGGATTGTCAGAGAACAACTTGTCAGCTATGTCGACAACAATGTCGATACCAAGGGCAGTGGACAAAGAGAACCATTTTCCTGCTCGCTAATACGAGGCAAACCAATTGGCAAAGTTATCGTCCCGGTGGTTACGAAAATGTCATCAATAATGGCAACAGGGTTTTCTGACGGAGTGGTACACCGAGGTGTTTACAAAAGCAGAGAATTATCACTGCTCAGATATTTTATATTAACAGAAAGGTTAAACAGACCAATGGAAAGAAAATTTTGATTATACACCAGTACCAAGTGTATATCCTTCCCAAGGAAGGCAACGATATCATCGAGGACAACCCAAATTATCAAGGGGCAAGGATGGCATTTATCACCATGAATTCAATAGACACATGGGAGAAGACAAAATGTTGATGATGAGCACGACACATTATGTTGAGAGGTTTCAAGAGAATGCAATCGAATAGCGACGACATCAACCGAAAGGATGGAGAAGCAAAAAGGTATTCGGTGTTCTCGGCTGACAACAACCCAGAACCCATGTAGTGGTTACGACAGGGAAAGGTATTGTTCCATCAAATTCATTAGATGTAGTGCAAAGTTATGATATCCTCGTGGTACCAGGAGGTAATACTAGAAGGTAGAATGGAGGAACATAGGTGCAGAAGAATTTATACCAAGGGGGTTAATTATCTTTACGATAAGCTTTCATGATTAGTTCTAAATCGTATCCATGGGCATGAACACAAGTTCAAGGTCGACTCACAATTCTTTAATTCATAACCCTTCATTCAGTTCTCCCTTTCGGGGAAGTGGTAGGATTGCAAGCTCATCTGACGGGAGGCCAGTAGAGTATAACCCGCATAAATGCTGGGTTCATGCGGATTAGGGGAAGCATAGGGTTAACCCATCGGGGCATTTTAAAACCCGTACAACAAACATCATGAGCGAGGGACACCAGTTCTAAAGTAGAAGGCTGAAGACACCGAGTAGACGATATCATTCGCCAGAGGCATCTGATATCAGGGAAAATTCATCAAGGACTTAGGACACAAGGGAACGGTAGGTAGTAATCCACCAAAAGGTCAGATGGCATACAAAGATTCTAGTATGAGTATCGATACTCAACCATAAGAAGAAAGAATGCAACGACATCGGAGATAGACGCATCTGAATAGTTCGATGATTGAATTCAAAGGAATTATGATTTCTCGAATAAGAGATCGGAAGAAGAAGCTTCGATCAAAAGATGAGTAAGATGAATGGAACTGGACGGACAATTAGTCAAGGTTTGATATTGTTGGGGTGCGTAGCGGAAAACACAATTTTTTCCTAACTAGCGTTTCCCATAACCCAAGATCTAGCTAGCCGTATTACCGTAACGGAAAGGAGTGCGGAATAACATACCTCGGGGTGTAGTCCGTTGCGCGAGAAAGGTTCCCGCAAACGTGGTTGATGTAGCCGAACGAAGTTCAAAGCCCCCTGGCTGTGTTGAGCACCCGGATGGGTGTAGTGCCACACGTGTAGCACCTCGTAGTACTCGCACACGTACGAGACTCGATTACGACCTCCGTTCTCCGATCCAGCGAAGGTGGCGGAAGTAGACCTCCGGAACCGGAGTTTCGGCAGCACGACGACCTCCGTGTAGCAGAGATGCCTCAATCCCACTATAGGCTCACACTAGGGAGCCCACCGTGGAAGTGACGAGGAAGGGGAGAAGACCGGAGAAAACCGATCTCAATTCGGAGTAATATTAATGTTCTCACGAATTTATGTGTCTTAAATATGTGCACCCTGCCCATCTATATATAGGCAGAGGGGAGGGAGTCAACCCCTCTCCCCTAGCAAGGTGGGACTAAAGTCCCTTGCTAGGGGGAGGTGGCCGACCAAGGGAGGAGGGGGCGCCCCCATCATGGGCCCTAGGGCCCATGGCGCCTCCCCCTTCCTTTCCTTTTTTTCTCTTTCTTTTCCCTTTATTCCCCCAATGGGCCTCTTTCATAAATAAGGCCCATATCACTTTTTAATATTAAATAATTTTTTTAATTATTAATTAAATTAATTAATAACTAAAACATATTATTCCTTCTCCCAGTGATACGGAACACCTTCCGGCTCACTCTGAAACTCCTTCGCGTCAACACGGAACTTTTCCGGTGCTGCTTCCTTTATTCTGCGCTAACTCCGATAGTTTCGAAAAAGGTCTCCGATGTCGTCGAGCCCTTAAATGTGTTACCCTACGGTCCAAGAATACTCCATTCATGACCGAGATGAGGCTATGGTCAATGATCATCAGCGGGACCTGGATGCCCATAATGACCCATGTGCATTCCGAATATCAACACCGATTGAACCTTACGAAGTATAGCATTCCTTTTGTCAGCGATACTGGATTGTTCCGAGATTCGATCAATGACATCCTATGTCTAGTTCAACCTCGTTCTGAACAAATCCTTATTCACTCATTCCCGTGATATTCATCCCCGTGACCAAGTCACACGCTGCAGCTTTAGGGATGGAATCTCACCGAGTGGGCCCCGAGTATCTATCCATTACATGGATTGACAAATCCCGCTCTTATAACAATACTCCTCAACATATCTCCACGGAATACCCAAGATACAACCGTTATGACCCGCATATTTTAGTCAGGTGGTGGGATGTAAGTCAAAGCATCCGAGTAGATAGCAATTATGCATGTACTCACGGTCAAAGGAACGGTCTACTATGTTCTTTAATTACAACACGAAACCTTCATAAGATTCATGCTGTAATGCTTGCTTTGGGTAATGTTCATCACATCACTCATCCAGTGAGGTGACCTCATAGTCAAGAGACTTAATTGTCCATGATCGCGAAACCACGACCATCATGTTGACCATGAACTAGTTATTGATATAGAGGCTAACTAGGAACTCTGGGGTTTTCTATACCACACATGTATCATTGTTTCACTGATACAGTTCTAGCACGGTATGAAACTGGTTATGAACTTTCTTAGATATATTAGAATAATCATATATTATTTGCCTCTAGAGCATATATCCAACAGTCTCCCACTTGCACTAGAGTGCTAATAATCTAGCCGCATTTTCCCGATCATAACCATCTTATCACATAAGGGTTCATTGAGCATGCATGCTCATGGAAGAGGTTTCGTCAACGAAACTGCACCAATTCAGATTCTTATATTTCATTTGCCACTGGTATAGGTCAACTAGTTTATCATGCCACTCATTATCATATAATGGTTGGATATAAGTTTCGCGTGAGAGTGAGACTATTATTTCACAGTATCCTTTAGTGATCTTTTGGTTAAGTCTTCAGAAGACTTATCCATATTCATATATACTGGGAAATACACTCAGCCAGAAGTCCAAACTTCTTACGCTAAACTTTTATCCATACGTGTACTTTCTTTAAGTAGTATTATGTTTGTAGTGTCGTGAATCTTGCTCACATTTCTTTCATATCTTCGGTGATGTCTCTAATTCCATATAGACTCATAATATGGCTTGCAATTGTAATCTTGCATTACATTCAAGTCTATTATCCTTTCTATATTTTAGAGCATAGTCCTCAGTATTCCTCATATACTGAATGCATGGACCTTATTCAGATTATGTGTTTTACTCCTAAAGCACATCGGAATTTGTTCTTCTTTCAAGAACTTTTGAGTCATTCTTTTGTTGGATTCAAAACACATGTTTTATGGTAGAATCATATGTGAAGACCATATAAGATCACATGTCCAAGTACATGGTGCATCTCTATTCTTCCATCAAGACAATGCTTGTGATATTTGTATTTTCATCCGTTATATAATTTCTAGCCACAAGAACCTACTTCTTGTCTAGAAGATTATTCCAACCTTCACTTTAGTTCATTAGACGTTTCTTAATATATTCTTATAGATTTCAACGTGTAAAGTGTTAGTACTTCACATAAAACAAGATTCTTGTAATCTTGTGTTTTATTTTCCTTATGCCCTATATATATCATAATGCATATGTGTATATAAGACGATTCTCTATATACACAATGAATTCATATCCATATATATACATATGATATCATTCTTCACACATATAAATGCATATATGTTTGAGACAGTGACATGCTCCCACTCAAATATATCTATCATATACTCATATATTTGTGGTTTAGCTTTCATCAAGTCATTGTATTGTTACTATGTCTTACATAATGACCATGCTACCAAAGCTCCCACTCAGAAAATGCCCTCTGCGTTCTAAGTTTCCGGAAGTCTTCAAGGCTCCCACTCAGTTTCATGAAACTGCAGACCCACTCAATATTTTGGTCATTCACAAAAAATCACTTGATCAAATCAAGGTTGAGGGTTCCTGTCTTGAGGTACTACAGTCCATCCTTCCAACGAAATAAACCTTCGTCATGCCCATTGGAATTCTCTTTCAAATCCCAATTTGACTGAGACGCAATTTCAGGCTATGGTCCATTGTAGTGTAAATGAAATATTTTATTGAAAAGCGTTCCTACGTTTCCGCAGTCAATCACCATTGAACTTATGTCATAACCGTTTTATGAACCAAAATTATGCCTTATACTCATTGCATTATTCTCAATAACTTTACAGTTTGTTGAGAATATGAAATAACCGATTTATTTCCCAGAACGTGAGCCATCCTATATGTAACTCAATATTATTTCATTTCTCCTCGTGTTCTAGGATACCATCATTCCTTTGCGTTTGAAGCAATGTTATTCCTTTTGTTTTATTAAGAAGACTCATGATTATTGTTATGTACAGAACGTATTCATGACAACCTTCTAGATTCAACAATTGCTTCAACTCATATGCCAAGATCAATCATCTATGGCATATCCTTCTTTATACAGTGTTGTTACAGCGGAACACGCTTCCATTGCAATACTCTGATATTCTGAAGGCAAGGTCTAGTACCTCGGTCAAAGTTTCCATTATCTCCCATTGGATCCGTGTAGAGAAACTACTTCTCACACTACCAATTAAGAAATACAAGTTTTGCTATTCGGGGAGAATATGTAATTTCATTCGCTTGCTATTTTCTTACAAAGAA
The DNA here is from genome assembly GCA_950022295.1 of Bromus sterilis. Lineage (NCBI taxonomy): Eukaryota > Viridiplantae > Streptophyta > Magnoliopsida > Poales > Poaceae > Bromus > Bromus sterilis. The sequence continues at coordinate 145,558,358 of OX465596.1, read as the reverse complement.
ATTCTTTCTTTAGAAACTTTCTAACACCATCATTTATGGAGCTATCTTGTCTCATTAGATTCGGGATGGTTCCCTAATTCATTAAGTGGGTGTTTTAACTTAATGAATTTAAACAACCTTATTCGTTAATAATTTTAGTGCAAGGGGAAAGAAAGTTTAGACCATACTACAATTTAGTAGGATTTCGAATGGTTTAGTCTAGAACTTTAAACTTCAATCATAATTTGTGGTACAATTTCCACAAGTCTCCCATTATGTCAACTTTAATACTTATCACTCAGATCATAGCTTAGTGATTTGTATCCTTATATTCTTACTTCACACTGTGATTCCTGAATCTCAGTTTTATGATCACAATTGAATACACGTTTCAATTAATCATATGAAGTATTTAATGATAACTCATGTGCCCATTTAGTACATCATTTATGTATAATGATTGGCACAAGTTCTGCTTGCTAGAACCTTTTCATGGTCATATTTATTGCAGAGGTTCATAGATCGTGTATCTAATCCATCTCATGCAATCAAGTTATGACTTTTATTTGATAATGAACTCACAAGTTAATAGATCATACATTTAATGAATTCATCAGTTATGAAATCACCTTATGCAATCAAATCTTTTACTTGTTATAATCAAGACAACTTTATCATTAAACATTGAATATTACTTGACAATAATAGCAGTATTATAAATGGTTTCTATCATAACATAAATCAAGACGTAATCAAAGTATAAGCACAATTTTATTCATAAAGATGGAACAACTGACTTGTCTCATTACATGAATAACTTTTTCTTGCGAGATGCAAGACACACAACTAAGTGTTCATACTATAATGATTACATAAGATTTATCTAATACTCTAAGTATCTCCTATGATAGATGTCTCGGCGGAATCCATGCTGGCCATCAACTGACTTGATATCCATCAATCCTTGATTTCACCTCTTCCCGTCGATGCAACGGCAGGTCCTGTTTTCATAAAACAGAATAAGTACCAGATACTCATTAACTACAAGTGTTGTATAAGGGAACAAAAATTTATAAAGTATATCAAGTATATACCATCTCCATCCACGACTTATGCATCCTCGATAGGAGCAATGTCTGCAGCCAAGAGATTAGTCATGAAGTTCTCGAGACTCATTTTAGCCCCACTTCCGACATAGCTATGACCAGAATCACCATAACTCGGAGGAAGCGAGTGCAATAACTTGTTTATTTCAAACTCTTCTATGGTAGTTTCGTTCATTGTCCAATATCCATAGTCCTCCACCAGGGTCAGGTACATCTCATGCATCCTGTCTAAGTGATCATCAAGGCTTGTGTGTTCTTCCACCTTTGTAGATAGAAACTTGCTTTCTAACTCAAATCTAGAAACTCTGAACTCACGTATGAACATTGTCTTTAGCGTGTCCATCATGTCATATGAGCCAGTGTCCTGAAACTGAATACCCAAATCCTCTGACATGTTGAAAATCATGACATTCCTGACTACGGAGCACTTCTGTCGGCGAGCATAATGATCAAGTATCTCCTGATCACCAACATCGTCGTCCGGATGTTCTTCCACATGCATTTCTATTGTGAACAAGATGTTGGCTCTTTTGAGCGAAGTCCTAAGGAGTGAGTACCAGTCAGCAAAGTTTGACCCATCTACTCTAATTATTTCACCCTCCATGAAGAAAGATAATTCACGTTGCTCTAGTGCATTCATTTTCTACAAACATAATTGCAAGGAACACAATTAAGACTAGGTCACAACAATGAGTTCATATAATCATATTATAAATGAGCTCACACTAAAACAATCATCCCTAAGAAGTTTTAGTGATTACATGATCCAGATTCACTGCCCGCCCTCGAATATCACATGGCCGACGGGTCAGTTTCAAAGGTAGACAACAACTTGTGCGATCACATTATCTGTATATTGTGACTCATGCTCGATCTTTCGATCCCTAGTACTTCGAGGCCATATCTGCATATGCTAGGCACGCCAAATTAACCTCCATGTTATATGCTGCTCAGCAAGGCCATATCTGCATATGCTAGGCTTGCCGAACCCAACCTCATGCGAACGCCGTTTATTATGTGTGACACCCGATATGTACGGAATGTCGGCCATATGGCAGATCCTTCCAGGTGGTGCACACTTTGGTAGAATACTTGTGTTTGGCTTTGTTGAGGGATCATCTTATCACATGCTACTGTCGTGTATCCTATACTAGCAAGTTTTAAGATGTTTGAACTATGGTAACACTAAGTCTACAGTGTCTCCATTTGAGTTTGTTTTATCATGATGACGTTTACTACTTACTAGTAACATATAGAAAAGCTATCACTACATCACAATCAAACAAACGATATCCCCCACTTAGCAATACAAAGTTTAGACGATCTAGTTGTATATTGCAAGTTTTACGTGGCTGCTAGGTATTTCATAGTTAAACAGGTTTTAACCTACAAGTCAACCACAACGTCAACCATACGATTGTCTCTATTACACCCGCACGGGGCACTCCGTTGCAAATGCCACATCCGCTAAAGTAGAAAGACAGACACCCCCCAGAGCCACTTTATATGGTACAAGCCATATGTCAAGCGTGGAACCATTCTCGCGTAAGCGTACGCGTAAGGTCGGTCGGGGGCCGCTTCATCAATAGATGCCGTATATGTTAACAAGTACACGTGGGAGGGTAACAATCATACAATCAACGCCCAAATCCCCGATGTGTTCTATCCGTACAGTAATACTAAGCATAGACCTAGCTCTGATACCATTGTTGGGGTGCACAGCGGCAAAGACAAAATTTTCCTAACTAGCGTTTCCCATAACCCAAGATCTAGCTAGCCGTATTACCGTAAAGGAAAGGAGTGCGGAATAACATACCTCGGGGTGTAGTCCGTTGCGCGGGAAACGTTCCCACAAACGTGGTTCATGTAGCCGAGCGAAGTTCACAACCCCCTGGCTGTGTTGAGCACCCGGATGGGTGTAGTGCCACACGTGTAGCACCTCGTAGTACTCGCACATGTACGAGACTTGATGACGACCTCCGTTCTCCGATCCAGCGAAGGTGGCGGAAGTAGACCTCCGAAACCAGAGTTTCGGCAACACGACGGCCTCCGTGTAGCAGAGATGCCTCAATCCCACTATAGGCTCACACTAGGGAGCCCACCGTGGAAGAGACGAGGAAGGGGAGAAGACCGGAGAAAACCGATCTCAATTCGGAGTAATATTAATTTTCTCACGAATTTCTGTGTCTTAAATATGTGCACCCTGCCCATCTATATATAGGCCGAGTGGAGTGAGTCAACCCCTATCCCCTAGCAAGGTCTGACTAAAGTCCCTTGCTAGGGGGAGGTGGCCGGCCAAGGGAGGAGGGGGGCGCACCCCTCATGGGCCCAAGGGCCCATGGCGCCTCCCCCTTCCTTTCCTTTTTTTCTCTTTCTTTTCCCTTTATTCCCCTAATGGGCCTCTTTCATAAATAAGGCTCATAACACTTTTTAATATTAAATAAAAATGTTTTTAATTATTAATTCAATTAATTTAATAACTAAAACATATTATTCCTTCTCCCAGTGCTCCGGAACACCTTCCGGCTCACTCCGAAACTCCTTCGGGTCAACACAGAACTTTTCCGGTGCTGCTTCCTTTATTCTCCGGGAACTCCGATAGTTCCGAAAAAGGTCTCCGATTTCATCGAGCCCTTAAGTGTGTTACCCTACGGTCCAAGAACACTCTAGTCATGACAGAGATGAGGCTACGGTCAATGATCATCATCGGGACCTGGATGCCCATAATGACCCCTGTGCATTCCGGATATCAACACCGATTGGACCTTACGTCGTATAGCATTCCCTTTATCAGCGATACTGGATTGTTACAAGATTCGATAAATGACATCGTATGTCTGGTTCAACCTCGTTCTGAACAAATCCTTATTCACTCGTTCCCGTGATATTCATCCCCGTGACCTAGTCATACGCTGTAGCTTTATGGATGGAATCTCACCGATTGGGCCCCGGGTATCTATCCATTACATGGATTGGAAAATCCCGCTCTTGTAACAATACTCCTCAACATATCTCCTCGGAATACCCAAGATACAACCGTTATGATCCGCATATTTCAGTCAGGTGGTGGGATGTAAGTCAAAGCATTTGAGTAGATAGCAATTATGCACGTTTTTCTGAAGGGTTTATGACAGCAGGGGAACCCCCCACTGCCTTCTATATTAACACCACAAAGGGACAAACAAAAATTTACAAGGTGAAGAGGAGGGGTGAGATGGAGTTACTTATGCACGTATTCACGGTCAAAGGAACGGTCTACTATGTTCTGTAATTCCAACACTAAACCTTCATAAGATTGATCATGCTGTAATGCTTGCTTTGGGTAATGTTCATCACGTCACTCATCCAGTGTGGTGACCTCATAGTCAAGAGACTTAATTGTCCATGATCGCGAAACCACAACCATCATGTTGACCATCAACTAGTTATTGATATAGAGGCTATTAGGAACTCTGGGGTTTTCTATACACACATGTATCATTGTTTCACTGATACAGTTCTAGCACGGTATGAAACTGGTTATGAACTTGCTTAGATATATTGGAATAATCATATATTATTTGCCTCTAGAGAATATATCCAACAGTCTCCCACTTGCACTAGAGTGCTAATAATCTAGCCAAATTTTCCCGATCATAACCATCTTATCACATAAGGGTTCATTGATCATGCATGCTCATGGAAGAGGTTTCTTTAACGAAACTGCACCAGTTCAGATTCGTATGTTTCCTTTGTAACTGGTATAGGTCAACTAGTTTGACATGCCACAAATTATCATATAATGGTTGGATATAAGTTTCACGGGAGAGTGAGACTATTATTTCACAGTTTCACGGTTCTTGCAGCATGAGAAGAGGACAGCCAAAAGTTTAGGTAAAGCATAAAGTAACAATGCAACAGAAGTTGTTGCAGCATTGTATAATAGTAAGTTGTAATAATTAACAATTATAAATGCCTCCGAGAATCCTTCCTCGACTTCGCTGCGAGGAAGAAAACCCATAACCAACAGTTTAATAGTAGTAGTTTGTAGTAGTAGGATCTGGCTTTAGCATAAAGCATCCTGTTACCGTGGACACGGCTATTCGAATAGATTAAACTTCCCTACAGGGGTGCACTTCTGTTACACTACAACGCAAGGATATCTAGGGTGGCGTACACCTTGTTAGGGAATGCCCCACCGAGGCTATCCCACTACTAGGGAAATAGCTATACATGGAAAGCTTATTAGTGGCGCATTTTATATGTAATGCGCCACTATGTTGTAAGGGGTGGCGCACTGGTAAAATATGCGCCACCTATAAGCCCTTATAGGTGGCGCATTTTCCAAAATGCGCCACCCCTAAGAGTGGGCCAGCCCTGGAGCCCCTTATACGTGGCGCACTTGAAGAAATGCGCCACCCCTAAATTATTAGTGGCGCATCCAGAATGCGCCACCCATAAGCTCTTAGGGGTGGCGCATTTCCCATATGCGCCACTAATAAGAAAAAACTGGGCGGGAAAATTCCCATATGCACCCCCCCCCCCCCCCCGTGGACCGCCTTTTCAATTTGAAAAAAAATAAAAGAAAATGATAGAAATGTCAAAAAAATAAAAGAAAATCAGTTTTCCAAATGATATGTGGTCTAGTTGTAAGGAAAATTTTCAAATATGAATTTCGACTTTACAAATTCAACTGGGTGTAACCCGTTGAACATTTTTAGAATCCTCAAAAACCTTACAGAAAAAAAGTTACCGGCGTTTGAAGATCTGGAGGCCCAAAAAAATTGAAAAAATTGAAAAAAAAATTTGAACTTAGTAGTGACGCATTTTGTATGAAATGCGCCATTCAAAATAGGCTAGAGGATAAATCGGGAAGTTAAAAAAAGTTGAAAATTTTATATAACATTAAAAATTAAAAATTTAAAATTAATTTTTTTTTTTAAATTCTAATTTTTTAAAAAAGTTCAAAATATGCTAATGGTCCCATCGAGAAAGTTTCAAAAAAATGTTGAAAATTTTAGCACACCCATGAACATTAACAAGGTCCTAGACATCAACATGGTTTAACAGGATTTATATGTTAGATATATCAACAAGTGCCTGCTAGGTGAGCTGGAGTGAGAGTTGAATAGAACCGAGAAGTTAAGCGTGCTGGGGCTGGAGTAGTGCTAGGATGGGTGACCCTCGGGGAAGTTTGACCTGAGATTAAGCATAGTGATCGGGCATTAAGCATACTTACCTGAGATTAAGAAAAAATAAAAAAATAAAAAAATAAAAAATAAAAAAAATTGTTTTCCAGATCCAGATCCAGATTCAAAATTTAATAGTGGCGCATTCTCAGAATGCGCCACCCCTAAGACTCTTATGGGTGGCGCATTTGGGCTTATAGGTGGCGCATTTCGAAATGCGCCACGCATAAGATTCTTAGGGGTGGTGCATTTGAAATGCGCCACTATTAAGGCCTTATTAGTGGCTTGTCGTTAGTGGCGCATTTGAAATGCGCCACTAAACGCAAAAATAGTGCGCCACTATAAGGCTATTCCCTAGTAGTGTCCGACACAACATAGCCCATCCTTCAAACTCAACAGAGAGGCCATCCGCCGGTCTAAATCCTAAGTACGCTGGGCCTTGGACCCCAACCCTGATGTACTCCTGAACGGTGCGAGACTGGACGGTGAAGCAAAATCAAACAAAATAATACATCACCGCACGAGCAAATAAGACAACAACACTTCCCGGAAATCAGCTCGCGGCACTGCTGATGTCTGAAGAGTTTTTGAACGAGACTACGAAGCAGAGGATCCCATAACTCATAATCCCACGTGTAGGCAACGTGTATAAGCCAAAAGGATACTCAAGTCATCGACCGAACCCTTAGTAATTTTATTATCTCGCGGACAACCGTTATCGTTGCCCGACTAATTAACACAACGGACAATGAACAGCAGCCAGGACCACCAGTACATCGGTGCCTGCCCTGTTGTCCCGTCAGAGCACGCAGTTACCAACAAGGTGAACTGACTCCTTACCTTACCTTGCATGTGCTTCTAGAGGAGCTCAACTTTCGTGGTTTGGTAACTCTCGCGGCCAACAATCAGGGTCCAAGCACAGCTGTACACCGGTTGTACCCTCCCTATCATCCCGTCTCAATACGACTCGCAGGCACCATTTGGTCACCCGACTTCTTACCTTTAAGGACAACCGTGGTTCAGGACCCTAGGACGGCTATACAGAGTCAACAACGAGTGGAGTATGAGGATTACTCCTCGATAGCTCACACTTGATGTGGCCCGGCAGAGCCGATGTAGGGGCCTTAGGCGGTGACTGAAGTGTAACGTACCTGTGCAGTTATAATTATTGTATCCGCATTCACTCCTAGAGTGTTCACGGACCGCTATGTAAATCTAGTTGACTAACAATGCGCAGGGCTCACTGCTGAATAAGATATATAAATTTATAGGCAGCATAGGATAAAGGAAGGTACATCAAGGGGCGACAAAATACAGGCTATGCAATAGAATAAGATTGTAACGTAGCAACAACAGTAACAATAAGAAGGGAAGAAACAATAAATACACGACAATAAAAGCAATACAAATACAAGTCATGGAAAATGTAGTGTTGGCGGTGTTCTAATGTAGTACAACGTGCTTTGCTCAGAGCGGAAAATCATCAGGGGATGATTTATCGGCTCCGGGTCATTATCGGACCGGCATTCCGGAGGGGGGAGGTTCCATGTTTGCAGTGTTAGAGACATCTGACATACATGTGGATAGTGTATCCGTTCTTGTTGACCCATTCTAAACAACTTTCATATTCAGAACATTATCATCCGGAAAGTTTTACCGGCTCCGGTCGTCTGACAGACAAATGAAACGGAGGAGAAACGTTCCACGTTCGGTATGTTAGAGGGGTGCGTTGGGCATACGGGTAGCGTATTTGTATTTGTGGCATTTTTCTAATCAAGTTTGATGTACAAAGTTTTTCCATCTGAATTACGGTTTAAAAGATATTGTTTTTCCAAGATTTAACCAATTTATAGAATTTCAGGAATTTCCTTATTACTTAAATACAACCTTATTTGAAACAGTGTTTAGACTGGTCAAACTTACAGGTGGGACCTACGTGTCATACACATCAGCAGTATAAATCATTTTATTTAATTAAATGGCCTGTGGGGCCCAGCTGTCAGCCACACAGGGATAATTTTAAAGTTATACAATTAATCTAATGGCCTATGGCCCACAAGTCATAGAGACATATATAAATAATTATTTTATTAAGTTAACTAGGTGGTTAAGTGGGCTGGGCCCACATGTAAGCCACACAGGGGGTAATCTCTCTAATAATAGTTGTTTATTTTGGTTTAACACTAATGGCCTTGGGCCCATGCGTCAGTGTGAGGGGGGGGGATTAGCCCGTGGCTAATCTGTGTGTGGGCCCATCGGCGGTCCACCGGAGACGTGCTCCGGCGAGGGTGGCCACGGTGAGGGTTCACGCTTCCATGGGCGGAGGCCGGCCTGGCGAGGCGGAGCAGCCTTGGGCAGGTGCGGCGGCGCGCTGCCGGGTGATCACTGTGGTGGACGAAGGCACGGAGGCGAGGACGTTCCGGCCAGCAAGGGGAGGGCCGCGGAGGAGGCGTGCACGTGAAGCACGAGTGCAGCTAGGGAGGCGCGCGAGGCGCGAGCTGTGGAGAAATGGGTGCGGCAGGGGACGAAGGGTGCGCGCCATGTCCACGACGGCCGTGCGCACGGGGGCGGCCGGGATACGACGAGCTAGTGCACGGAATCAAGCACGGATGGGGGCAAAACGGAGAGGGGCTAACAGCGAGTTCGTAGCGGTGGTAATGGGCTCGGGGGGGGGGGAGGCGGATCTCAGAGCGACTCCAATTCCGGTGAGGACGACGACGACTATGGCGAGAGGCGCGGTACGATTCTCTATGTAGGCGGCGTCCCGACGGTGATGGAGTTCTTGGGGAGACGAGGGAGATGGTGAGGAATCTCTCGGAAATGGCCTCTTGGCTCGCGCAGCAAGGTGGCCACGAGTTCTGGCGAGCTCCGCCCTCGACGGCTCGGGCGAGATCGAGGAGGAGCAGGGGCCGCGCGAGGGAGGAGACTCGAGGGAGAGGCTAGGGTTTGGGAGGGGCAGGGGGCTTCTTATGCTCCAGAGGGAGTCGGGGGATGTTCGACAACGGGCATTGCACCACCATGGTCGTGGGATGGCCGCCACGAAGCCCCCCGTGAACAGGAGGAAGAAGAGGATGGGGTGGGGATGGGCTCTACGTGGGCTTTGTCCTCAGCGTAGTATAGGTATTTTTTTCTTCTATTCTTTTCTGTTTGTATTTTATTTGTCTAGCAATGGAATTTTGTAAAATTTGATACTAGTCCTAATATTTCTGTTACACTGCACTGGGTTGCTACAAAAAGTTTTAGCCTTGAATAAATTTTGAATTGTATTTAATTATTTAAATAATTAAATGGGTCTGCCTTGGTACTGTTTTTATTTATTTGCCCACCTAATGATTTTTTTTCAAGGTGCGACTTGTTCCCATATCTGTGTTGCACTTGAGAGAGATGCCACAAAAAGTTTGGGCATTATTAAAGATCATTTAGTAATTTTTTGAACTTCAACTGATTAAATGTGACTTTTGGCTGCTGTTTGGATTTGTTTGTACTATTTTATAGCTTGATAAATTCCCATGCATATATTATTATGAACTACTGATTACTATGCATTTAAAAAAATTAGTTGCAAGGTTTTTGGATGAACTTTGTTTTTCACCAAGTTTTGGAATTTTTTTAATTGAGTTGAATTTTAACAAGCCATGGTCAAGGGTGATCATCACATGCCTAATCATTGTGACTTGGCAACCATAAAAGTGATAATTGTAGTGTGACATCCGGGGTGTTACACATGGTCCAAGGTAGACTACTCATGGATCATCCGGGAAGCGTTCATGGTGGAGGAGAAGCTCCCGGAGGTCAATCCTCTCTTCGGCATGGTGTCGGGAAGATGTCTGCTAGCGCTCCCGATCTTGGAAGCGCGGCGGCGGCAGAACAGAGGCGAGGTCGCGAAAAAGGGTTCTGTCTTCAGAGGTTTCTCGTGATGGAGAATATATAGGTGAAGGGAGGCAGCCAGGGGGCCACCAGGCGGCCCCCTGGCGCGGCCCCACCCTAGGGCGCGCCGGGAGGGCACCTAGGGCCCTGGTCGGTCCCCTCTGGCCCCTCCTAGGTGATTTCCGAAGCTTCCGGTACGCTGATTTTTAATTGTATTTTTCTGGAATATTTGGAGCATTTTTAATATCGGGGAAACCTAAAATAGAAAAACAGCAGAAAACAGGAACTTGCACTGGGGTGCACTGAGTTAATAGGTTAGTCCAAATATGATCAAAAGTGTATGAAGGTGTATATAAAACATAGCAATATCACAAAAAACATGTATGGAGCAAGCATAAATTATAGATACGTTTGGGACGTATCAGCTGGGTAGCCCTAGAAATGTAAAGTTGCCGCTAAGATAACTTGAGGTCTTGTCGTGAGTTGTCGGTTTGTCGAGTCTTCTGACCGTGCCTTGTCTTTTATGGGAGTGCTTCTTCTTGCCCGGCGATTCCGCGACTATGGTTTGTTCCAAAAGTTTCCGATATCTTGTGGAATTCTCTGTCGCAGCGATCGGATCTGACGAAGCTGCCTTTGACTGTGATGCCCCCCCTTGGGCCTGGCATTTTCAGCTTGAGATACGCGTAGTGCGGTACTGCCATGAAGCGCGCGAAGGCTGGTCGACCAATGATGGCATGATACTGTGATTTCCAGTCGACCACTTCGAAGTCTAGCATCTCCTTGCGGAAGTTGCTTGCGTTGCCGAAGAACACTTCCAAGCTTATCTTTCCAAGCGGGTACACTGCTTTGCGTGGCACGATTCCATGGAAGGTCGTGCCTGAAGTTGAGTGCTGAGTTTTGGATAAACATCTCCTCCAGATTCTTGGTGAATATGCTGTTGATTCCGCTGCCCCCATCCATGAAGACTCGCGACATATCGTAGTTTCCGATTCTTGCTTAGAGCACCAGTGCCGCGTGCCCTGGACGTGGGATGGCTGGCGGGTGGTCTTCTCGGGAAAAGGTGATGTCACTCTCGGACCCGCACAGGTATTCTGGGATGGCCGGGTGCGAAGAAACTGCGAGGAAGACTTATCTCGTAACCTGCTTTTGCTACCTGTTTGATGGTCTTTCTTCTTGGATCATGTAGATTCTCCCATGTGCCTCCGGGTACTTTTCTTCTTCGTCAGGCGTCGCGCTCCACTCCTAGATAGCTGCTACCTACCTTGCTGGTGCGGCGAGTGCGGGTGGTGCATTGTGAGTGATAGGCCCGACTGATACACTTGCTAGTGGTTGCGTTGTTGGTACTGTGGACCGGATCTTTTCTTCTGAGAGCTCGGTGAAGCGCCTGCAATGTATTAAGGTGTGCCCCGATCTGACTTCTCCGCGCTCGTTCTTGAACCCATGTATTGTGCATGGGCCGTCTAGCTGCTCCTTGGCCGAGCGAGGTGCTCGTGTGTCGTCTCGTGGCTGCATTGATCTTTAATCTCGCTTTTGAGCGTGTGGTGGGTCCTCTGGGTTGTCTCTCCGTTGCATTCTATTTTCGTCCCGATGTCTGCCGTCTCTGTCATCTGGGAAGCCTGCCGCGACCATGTCGGGTCATCTGTCATCATAAAAGTTGCGCCTGGGCCGTTTTCTTCTTCTGTCAAAACTTGTCTCTCCAGCGTAGTTGTCGTAGTCGCGGTCTGAGCGAGCCGTCGGGGCGTCTGATTCGTTGCGTACGGAGTCTTCTCCGTCGGCCCAGTTGTTGGCGTGTTCCAGTAATTGTGCGAGTGTTTGGACTTTAAGCTGTCTGAGTTGTTCTTTGAAGTCGACGCCCTGTAAATCTCTTCTGAATGCGTCGATTGCACTTTCGTCTGGTATGTCTTCGGCTGAGTTTTTGAGTATAGTCCACCGTTGGATGTATGCCCTTAGTGACTCCCTGGTTCCTTGTCTAAAAGCTCTCAGCTCTTCGAGTGACGCTGGCCGCTTGTAGGTTGACTTGAAGTTCTCGATGTAGGCGCTGTGAAACTGTTTCCATGAGCTGATGGAGCATCGCTGTAGGTTCTTCAACCAGTGCCGCCCCGATCCCTCAAGCATGTGCTGTATGTGCTGCATTGCTGTGGTATTGGTTCCCCGCTGGAACTTGACATCTATTAGGTAGTCGTCGAGCCATTCTTCTGGTTCTTCCAATTTGTCGTACTTGTGTGTCGTGGAATTTAGCTTGAAGCCGTTGGGCATCCGAGTCTTGCGTATGGCTCGCGCGAAACACAATGCTCCGCAGGATTTGAGATCTTCGTTGGACGCTTGCTCGTCCGAGTGTTCCTCTCGTGTTGCGCACCTGCGTCTTCCTCGGTTGATTTTGTTCTGCGTGATATCATCCCGTGCGTCCCGTCGTCCATCGTCGCAGTGTCGGTTGCCGCGGCCATCCCTGCCTCGGTCTCTGCTTTTGTCGGGACGCTTTCTACGGTCATTGTTGCTACCGTCATCGTCGTCGGGTGAGATGGGGTCCATGTCTGGTGTCTGCTCGTGGGGTGCTCGTCTTGTGTTTTCTTTTTTGAGTGCCGAGGCGACGATGGTGTTGCGATCTGCATTATCTTTTTTGCCGCTTGGAGCACGATGAAGATATGCATGGGTGGTGATGAGGGCTTCTGCTGGTGTGAGCTGTTCTTCTTCTTCATCATCTTCTACGAGTCTAAAGTCGTCGTCCAATTTTCGGGCGACTTTCTTCTTATCCGTGCGTCTTAGGTTGTTGAATCTGGATTTGCACCGAGAAGGAGAACTATGATCGGAGGAGTCACTTGAGTGATCGGGTGTTGATTTGCGGGTAGTTCTCGAGTCGTTCCCGATTTTTCTTTGTTTCTCCAATTTGAGCGGCAACTGTCTTGTTTTCTTGGTGACATCACTTGCCAGCTTGTTATATGCTCTGAGATTGTCGCGAGTTGCGTCCTCTGGGAGAAGTTTACCGTGTTTTACTGTGTCTTTTACTCTAGCGAATGCTTCTTTGAATATAACGATTTTTTCAGTGGGTTTGGCATGTCTTGCCGCTTCCGAGGCCTGGCGCCTGCTGCTTTCAGGTGGGTCGTCTTTATGGTTTCTGTTCTCCTGTCTTCTGAATTATTTTCTAGGTATGGTTCCTGGTTTGCCAAGGGTGACTTTAAGCTGACCAGTGTTGTCAGGGTAGCTGCTTCTGCTGTTTGAGCACGCTTCTCTGTGACTGTCCGGGTCATCTACTCTGTCCTTTCCATCTGAAGTTTGTGCATGGGCGTTTGCCATGAATATTTGGAATGGCATCCGGTCGCTACCTTTCTCTTTTTCCCCGTCTTCTTTTTCCAAGCGAGTGTTGCGCTCGCGCAGACTCGAGGGGTGCCATGGATAGGGCTGAGGTGGGTTGCTCGAAGGACTCGCGGAGTCGTCGGGTGGGCGGGAGTTGCTTTTTTGGTTGGCGTCGCCTTGGGTGTTGAAGTCGTTGCGGGTGCTCGAGCGTCATCTGTGAGGCGAAGGGTGCCCCAGTGGTTGATGTGGATCTTGGGCCTCCCAAAAGTCAGGTCTGTGCCTACGCGGAGATCAGCGAAAGCTGACCGCGGTACGGGAAAATGCGCGATGAAGCCGAGGGACTCGAACAGATCTGATTCTGTTCGAGTCGTAAAGGCGTCGAGTGCTGAAGTGGTCGACGAGCTGCCGATTTCCGGTGAAGAGACCACCGAGATCGTTGATCCAACCTACGCCTTCCCCACGGTCGGCTCCAATTTACGAGGATTGAACTCGGCAAATACCATGGTTAGGAACCCTGGGTTAGATCGTAGAGGAGATGTGCAGGTTGGCGATACTCGTCGGCTAAGAGGAGAAAGGGATTTACCCAGGTTCAAGGTCCTCGATCGGTGAAACCCCTACTTCCTGCTCTTTTGTATTATGATGGAGGTGATTACAGTGGAGGTCGAAGCGAGTTCGCCCGAGACCAAAGGTGATGTTATGAGATTAGATGCCCTAGAAGTCCCCTCTCCCAGCCTTTATATACTAGGACCGGTCTCAAGGAGTCCATCTAGGGTTACAAAGATAATTGCCTAATCTAGTTTCAGTCTTGGACACCAAGTCGTAGCTTCCATAGTCGTCGAGGACTCCTACATCGGTGCCTCGAGTGGGCCAGTCGTGGGACGGTTGAGGGTTCCAGCGGGCCTCCTGCCTAGATTTGCACCAGGTACCCTTATCCGTAGGAGTCGTTGGGTCACCCCCTCGTCAGGATGGTACTAATTTATAACCCTACCATATTTTCCCTACGCACATAATTTCCATACTGAAAATTATAATTATGCATATCTTTGTATTCGGTCTTTTCCGAAGCAGTTCACCGATGATTATCTATCAAACCACCTGTATGGTCAAGAGGCAAGAAATGTTTTTGTACAACACCCGCTCTATAATATTGAATCCGTCCTAAAGAGGGCAAACGATGGGAGGGAAATCATCCACAGGCGCTGGGCTAAAGTTGCAAAGGCCTTTATCATTCTCGAAGGCTCAATTTTTTCATTTCGCTTCGGCAGTTTCCCAGATGAGATTCATATGTATATCTACCGACTATAATGTTGTACTTTGCAAAGGTTGTTTCTGTATTGCGGCCTGGTGTACTATCTGCTGGTTGTTACCATTGATTTCATGTTTATCTAATGCAGCATGCTGTACTAGCTGCTGGATGTACTGTGATTTCAGTAATTATGAAAATCCTGGTGACCATTACAAGCATATAAAATATATTGTGTTATATATATATATATATATGAATGTGCTTATATCAGAAATTAAAAAATATCCCAAAATATTTAAGATAAATACAATGCTAATTAAACTCCGAGCGATTGGATCGTTGCACACGGTTCTGCATATAAGTTCGTCAGTGATAGCTATGTATATCACACATATTCGATAAGAAATGAGCGTTGGGGATTTATTTATAATTCCACACCATATTTTGTGCAGAACCGTTTTTAATATTTAGAGTACTGCACACACAGTTTGGACGAAAAGAACGTTTGGGATTTAATTCTGAAACCACACGAGCATTTGTGCACAAACGTTTGTGTAGGTGTCAACAACACAAACATGTACTATATCCAAACTGTATGGATTAGCTTGGGGTCTCCCACGCAGTTCCTGACACACCAGCATTTGGGATAGTATAACTCAACACAAACGTAGTTTCTGTATTAACCATATGCTATAGGATAAAATTCTCAGACGGACATTTGTGGATAAGTGTTTTCAATAAAAAGGTCATCTCAAACGTTCGAGTTATCTTGTGTGTCTGCGCAAACTATCCATATGCAACGGTTTCTGGCTATCGTGTGGAATAGGCCCCCCTATCGCAATCGAAGGCAAGGCGACGGTTCCGATTCCCGTAGGCGATAGGGGTAAAAAACTGTTAGGATAGCTATCGCGCGCACTAGTGATAAGTCAATTGGAGGCATTCAATCATGGGGCCGGATGACCCTGAACTTACTCGATTAAAGGCTACTGCCCAGTCACGCGCACAACCGACTTCTATATGAGCTATTTACTTTCCAGTATTAAAATATTTTCACACATAAATAAGTGCATAAACAAGTCAGTTTGATACAAAAAAATTATTAGAGAGAAAAGAAGCTATGCACAACAATATATGTAACAGCCCGGAAATTCCACTCTAATTGAAATTTTTGTTTGTTGCTTTATTTTATTTCTTGCTAGAATTGTTTGCAGCATTTGCTTTGCTGATTTATTAATCGGTGAATATTTCCCCCCTCTTTCTCGTATCGGATGTGTGACTAAACCTTTTTCCCAACCGGCACACGCCCTTTGCGACACCGAGTTCACCCGAGCACTGTCGCAACCAGCACAAGACCAACCATCGCCACTGGAACGAAAAACCCCATTTAATAATTAAATGGAATATTTTATTGGGCACCAGAAAATATTCTCGGAACGGTATCAAAGTGAGGTACGATGTATGGACTCGATGCGCTGAGCGCATGGTTCAAGATTTCTCCCGAATCGGAGGTCGTATGCACTCCCGGCAGTCAGAACCGTGGAGCATCGGACGCGCGCGAGAGAGACCGGGGAATTTTGCGTAAACTTGCCAGCCCGGCCACCTATATAAAGACCACCACCCTCTCCTAGCCCTTCCAGGGTTTCGCCTAACACAAAATTGCAGCCATCCCCCTACACATACTCAGATCTGCCAATTTTATTCCCAAAATCCTGAAACCCTAGCTTCCTCTAATCTGAGCCGTCAGATCTGGCCTCCAACGGCTCAGATCGAGCCCCCACATCCTCCAGCCAGCCTCCAGACCCGGATTGGGCCCCGCAGGGCCTGGAGAGCCGCCGCGGCCCGCCCAGCACGATCTACCCACGCCGCCGCATCCGTGGATCTGCCACCGCCCGTGGACAAGCTCTCCGACCGCAGCCGCCGCCGTGTGCCACGGCCACCCACCGACCAGTCACCTCCTTCCTCCACCTACGGCCTTCCTCTTCTCCTCCCTCTCACCCCACCTCCTGCCTTCCCCCTCGCAGGCCAGCGCCACCTCGTCCTCCATAGCCATCGCACCAGCGAGCTCGAAGAACGACACCGTGCCGCCCGTGGAACACCGCCCCGCCCGGATCCGGCGGCCACCGGCGACTCCGGCCACCGATTCGCCTCCTCCGCGTGCCCCTGGTCTCCCCGTCCTCTTTCACCGCGCGCCACCTCGCCCGCGACGACCGCCGCCACTCGGGATCGAGCATGAGCCCAAGCCGGCCCCGATCGAGCCGCCGCCGTGGCCAGCTGGGCCGACGCAGCCCCAACGGCCCACAGCGCCCGGCCCGCGCACTCCTCTCGCACGTGGGCGAAGCCGTGCTATGTAGTGCCCACCTCAGCAGTAGGGCCGAGCCCACTAAGGGTGAGGCCCTTTTCTTTTTTATTTATTTTTTATTTTTTCCTTCTATGTTTTTTTCCAAAGTCTGATTTTGTGCTAAGTCTAGAGATATTGCTGCTGTATTCCGTTTTGCGAGTAGTGTTTCGATTAAACCGTAGTCCGGATGAATTTGCGCCCAAACTAAAAATTGTTGCCTGTGATGTGCTCCAACTTTCATCTTCAGTGAGTTGTTTGATTTGAGGTTGTTTAGATGTAGTTATTGTGTGCTGAACAGGGCTTCCCGTTGTTAACTGCTGCTAAGCTGTTGAAACTGTTATTTTGAGTCAACTTCGGGCGATGTTTGCGTCATGACCGTTTATCGGAATTGAGTGATTCTTGTTGCATACTGTTAAGCATTAGGTATACTTCAGTTGTATTCTTTAACTTGTCATTTTGGCCTGCTGCATGTTGATTGTATCATCACCCAAAGTAGCTACCTTGCTGTTAGTGTGCTACTGTTAAGGTAAGATGCAAACTTTGCTGCCCTATATCTTTTGAACCGTGCATCCTATTGAGCATTGCAATATGTCATTTTGATCTATGCCATGTCTACTTTCATTATATGTATTGCATTGTCATGTGAGCATTCCTGGTCATAGTCTGTAACTTTCCGAAGCCATGTTGCACGCTTAATATCTTTTGATCTGTGATGCCTACGACCTTGATTGTTGTTTGTACCAGATCAACATCATGTCTACTTCATTCCCACATATTGTTATGTCATGTTTCTGCACTTTTGCATATGGTTCTACCCCTTTTTATACAGCTTGCTAATAACAGATTTTCCCTATTTACCTGTTTTTACTAAGTCCTTGACCAGTAATGTTTTATAGCTTCTTGTGTTGCTTATAACTAGTGAACCATGATGCCTATTTGCATGATTCCTTTTGACATGCCTTTCATGACATGTCTACTTTAGTTGCATATCATTTTTGTGCATGTTTACAACCTTTTGCTTGTTTATTTGTTGCTCTAAAGTGTGCTACCTGATGTTGGCAGATTGTGCCCGTAACTTGTATTCCTTGTATCTTTTTAGCCGTAACTCCGTTTGGAGTGTTCTTTATATGTAACTTGACTAGAATTTCATGTACTTTGTGTTTATGATATTGTTTGATGTTTTTAACCAACCTAAAATATTTTTTAGGGCAGAACAGTACCAAATTCTTTAATTGTCGTGGGGTACTTAGTGGAATGCCATGTTTAGGTTGTGCCTCACTTCAATTGACTAGCATAGATAGTTTATCTTATGCTTCACCTTTTGTAATGTTTGTGTGATATGCCATCCTTGAGTGAGATGCCATGTTAACAAATTTTTCTCATGTTGTGTAGCGAAACAACTTGAACCATTCTAAATGTGTGGTATCGTCGTGTGTGACGAGTACTCAACTTAACCTGTTAGGAACCGATCTCGGCGATAGAGACGATACCTTGCGTTGTCTCGTGTTGCCTTCTTGATGTTTTTTTGCTGATGATTGCTTCGTAGTAATAGATGCTTGATCGTCGATTGCCTTTTCCAGTGTTTACCTCTTCTGTGCTTCCGCGGGTACCTCTCGGAGACGATGCGAGCTTGCGATCGACTACACCTCCGGTTTCGTCTTCTCATCAGGTAAGGGGGAGCATATATCATGCTTATAACTTTCAGCTCACTCGCGCCTAGGTGTAGGATAGAGCGATTGCTCGATCCTATCACTTCATATTCATGCCTCTCAAATAAACCCAAACATGCATGTCCTCCACATCCCAGCAAACCTTGTTCGGCTATGTTAGTATTGCTCGCTGCTCAACCACTGCTTAGTATGCATGCTAGGATGTTATCAACTGTTACCTCCTGTTACTCCTTGGTTTGGTCTATCACATTATTATATTGTTGTGGATGATATGATTATTATAAATGTTGACTATATTCGATGAAGGATGGAAGGTCTAGGCTATCCCGCCCCGACGCTTTGTTCTATTCGAGTCACCTAGGATCCGAGTTCCGGGTATTGGTTCTAAGACTGAGCGTGCCTAACCACGTGTTGGATTTTATGGGGTCCCCTCTTCTTACCTACCTAGTTTCAAACATTTCTAGAGGTGGCCCAAGCTGATTTATCATTTGAAACCGTGGGTGTGCTTGGTTGGCCCCCAACAGATTTTAAAACAACTCGGGCCAGCGGAGACATGGTTTCTCTGTTGGCCCACACTGGTGAGCTAGGGAAGTCCCCTGCTGTTCAGGTGAGACTAACCCCGACCTTGGCCATACGGAAGAGTCCGATCCGAGAGCGTGGCCGGCTTTTGGATTGGGTGTCGACTCCCCGGGGGCCACCCGGATTTGTGCGTTGTTAGTTAGAGAGACCTGTCGTTTCAGATCTCTTGGGACTAAATCATAAAATGACTTCCTGTGATGGGTAGAAACTGAGAGAGATGGGCGTGCGTGCGGAGCCTTGTAATGGGTAGTTGGTACACCCCTACAGGATTAAATCTTTTCGAGAAACCGTGTCCACGGTTATGGACGTGTTGGAACCTACGTCTTGTTCATAGATGACATCAACTGAATCATAATTAAAACTTGATCAATGTGTGTGTGCCTTGACTGCTTCTTCTTCATCGGGTGACGAAAGAGGAGGACAAGGATAGGATAGGTGTTATGTTTTCGTAAGTAGTTGATAGCAGACTTGATGGAGGCGATTCCTCATTGAATGCTTGGTTCTCATCTTACTCTAAAATAGATCGTTAGCCACTCATAGATGGCTAGTGCGCCTTCAACCTCACCACTACCCCATCTTACCCGTGAGAAGTTAGTTACAATATTTTTGATATCGATTACCTCTTTCTTTCTCTTTTACGCACGTTATGCAATAGAATCTTCGACTTCAGAGGATCTCGACGATACTTCTTCTAGACGCCTTCGCGAAGGCTCGATGACGACTAGTTAGGTGGATCCCAGCGGAGAGCCTGGACCCGTGTGGTTATGGGAATGGTGTATTTTAACTTTGCCACTAGGCATTTGAATGTAGTCTGTACTCAGACATGTATCTTCCCCAGATGTAATGCATATGCCCCCGATTTCCAACATGATATTACAACATTACAGATACAAGGATACAACATCTCATACAATCGGCATACAACTTCCTTAATACAATACATCAGTGGAAGATACATGTCTGAGTACAGACTACAATCAAATGCCTACTGGCAAAGACAAAAACATCGATCCCCATAACCACACGGGTCCAGGCACTCCGCCGGGATCCGCCTAACTAGTCGTCGTCGAGTATCCACGTGAAACGTCGATCACCATACCTGTTGTCGATCAACAACCCTGAAAAGAGTTTGGGGTAGTATCATGAGTACAGAAGTACTCATCATCCAACTGTAGTGGTCAACTGACCCAGCAAGGACTTCATCACTCGTCATTCTACGACAACTAGTAGTTTATGGTAAGGATGGGGTAAGTGGTGAGGTTGTTGTCGCACTAGCATTTATGAAGTGGCTAACGATCTAGAGAGTAAGATAAGTGTTGGGATACGGGGCAGAAAACACAAATTTTTCACACCTACGGTACCCGAACCCAAGATCTATGCTATGGCGATGTAAAGTAACGGAGGGAATCGGTATTCATACCTTTGAAGACCGAAAGCGGGAAAAGTTCTTACGAACGTGGTTGGCGTAGACTCAGAACTACGACCTCCCTGTCGTGTAGAAGACCACCACCGGCAAGGATGACTCCCGGTAAACCTCCAGCGACGAAGCAGCACCACAGGTGTAGTGCCTCGAAGAGATTATACACGTACGGCACAATCGATGTTCCTCCCGGGCTCCGAACCAGGCGAGCAGCGGAAAGAAGACGGCTACGGATCCCGACTCCGGCAGAGCGATGGCCTGCCTTATGGTGGAGAACTCCAATTCTGGTGCAGACTCCAAACAAGGGGAGTCCACTTCCGGAAATGGAGAAGGAAGAAGAAGGAGATCAATTGTTGTATGGAAAAAGGGCGGTCTACCCCTCTATATAAAGGCCAAGGGGGGGTGTGATCCCTCTTCCCTCCCCCATGTGGGACTAAACCCCCAAGGGGGGAGGGGTGCGCCGGCCAAGGGGGGGTTGGGCCCCACCCCTTGGCGCCAAGCCCAAGGGGGGGAACCCCCTCCTCCCCTAATGGGCCTCTAAGGCCCATATGGCCTTTTTTCCATTAATTTAATTATTTAATAAGTTTTAAATATTTAATTCAGATAATTAAATAATAAAAAACATTATTAAAACAATTAAACTTTATTTTGAACTATTCAAAATGTCCGGAAACCATTCCGTCCTCCTCCGGAACTATTCCGGTGATTTCTCCTATTTCACCGATTGATCCCGTAACTGTCCTATGCATCGATTGCCCTTAAGTGTAACACCCTAACGGTCCGGGAAACAACAGACATGGTCGAGACTCTTCTCATTGACCAATGACTAGTCAGTTGGACCTGGTTACAATCCTTGACAGCCCCTGCGCTTCCATCGAATGAGCTTCGATCTCTTTTGGAAACCGTTAACGATACGACGTAATCCCTTTGTGCTGCGGTACCTTGTTTGTTCGAGGTTTGATCGTCGGTATCCCACATACCGTGTTCACATCTCGTTCATGACAAACAACTTCTCTCGTCCATGATCATTGCATCTCTTTGTGACCTAGTCACGTCCTTGCAAGGGGTTGATGCAATATCACCGAGTGGGCCCAGAGTACCTGTCCTGTCATAAGGACTGACAAATCCCGCTTTGATCTATTAACATACTCATCAACCATCTATTTCGGAATACCCAAAGTGCACCGTTATAGCCAGCATATTTCAGTCAGGCGGTGGGATACAAATCAAAGTCTCCTCATAGATCGTGATTACGTATGATCATTACGGTCTAAGGACTAAGGCATACGTTACAAATTCATAGCAACGCTGAACTATGTGACTCGATCACATTGCATTACTTTTAGGTGGGTGTCTGTCCATCACATCATTCCCCTAATGATATGACCTCATTGTCAATGGACTTAAGTGTCGCCATGATCAGGAAAGCTTGATCAATCAATTGCCCAATGAGATAGTTTACCCGAGTTAAACTACGGACCATCTTTTATACTACACCTGTATTAGTATTTGCAAGTAATATAGTTATAGCACAGTATAAAAAGTATTATGAACAAAACGGATATGTGACAAATATCTTTATTAATTTGTCTCTAGGGCACATATCCAACAGTCTCCCACTTGCACTAGAGTACAAATTACACTAGTTTACATCAGGTATGTATCTAACACCAATGGTCTCTCGGTGTTCTTCAAACTTGCCCTGTGGAAGAGGTTTAGTCATCGGGTCTGCTGCGTTCAGATCCGTATGTATCTTGTGAATCCTAGTGTGTCCATCCCTGACGTAGTCTCGCGTCACATGGAACTTTCAGAGGATGTGCTTGGCTATAGAGTGAGTTCTTGGCTCCTTCGCGTTAGCAATGGCACCCGTGTTGTCGCAGAAGATTCCCACGGGGTCAGTGCAACTGGGAAAGACGTCAAGCTCGATCACGAACTTCTTCAGCCATAGCGCCTCGTTTGACGCTTCGCAAGCGGCAATATACTCCGACTCCATTGAAGATTGAGCGACGACTGACTGTTTGCCGCTCCTCCAGCTAATCGCGCCACCGTTCAACATGAAAACATATCCCGTCTGGGATTTCGAGTCATCTAGGTCTGAGCCGAGGCTTGCGTCAACGTAACCCTTTACGGTGAGCTCCTCATCAACTCCTCCATAAACAAGAAAGAGATCCTTGGTTCTTCTCAAGTACTTAAGGATGTTCTTTACTGCTGTCCAATGGGCCATTCCCGGATTACTCTGGTAGCGATTAGTCATACTAATGGCCAGCGATAAATCCGTTCTGGTACATAACATAGCATACATGAGAGAACCTATGGCTGAGGCATAGGGCTTTGAGGACATCTCCTCTTTCTCTTTAGCTGTGGTTGGGCATTGAGTCACGCTTAATTTGACACCTTTTATAACTGGCAAGAGACCTCTCTTGGAGTCATCCATTTTGAACCTTTTCAAAATCTTGTCAATATAAGTGTTCTGACTCAAGGCCAACCGTCGATTAGGTCTATCTCTATAGATCTTAATCCCTAGTATGTACGCAGCTTCACCTAGGTCCTTCATGGAAAATTGTCCATTCAGATATTCCTTTACTTCCTCTAAGAATTTCTTATCGTTCCCTATTAGTAATATGTCATCCACATATAACACAAGGAATGCTACAGAGCTCCCACTCAGTTTCTTATAGACGCAGAACTCTTCGACGTTTTGGACAAATCCAAAAGCTTTAATGACCTCATCAAATCGAAGATTCCAGCTCCGAGATGCTTGCTTCAACCCATATATGGACCGTTGAAGCTTGCAAACCATACCAGCATTCCTTGGATCGACAAACCCCTCTGGTTGCATCATATACAACTCTTCCTCAATGTTTCCATTTAGGAATGCAGTTTTCACATCCATCTGCCATATCTCGTAATCATGATATGCAGCTATTGCTAGTAGGATCCGAATAGACTTTATCATCGCTACAGGAGAGAACGTCTCCTCGTAGTCAACTCCTTGAATTTGTCGGAAACCCTTCGCGACAAGTCGAGCTTTGTAGACAGATACGTTTCCGTCTGCGTCAGTCTTTTTCTTGAAAATCCATTTATTCTCGACGGCCTTGCGGTCCTCGGGAATATCCACCAAAGTCCATACTTTGTTGGTGTACATGGAGTCTATTTCGGATTTCATGGCTTCAAGCCATTTCTCGGACTCGGGTCCCTCCATTGCTTCTTTGTAACTCGTAGGTTCATCCGACTCAACAGCCGAGATTGCATTCACAAGCTGTCCGTAAAACTCAGTAGGTTGACGGACTCTTGATTACCTACGGGTCATAAAAGGTTCCTCTTCATTCTCATCATGATCATCATGAATGTCATGATCGTTATGAATGTCGTTCTGGCCATTCTCTTCAACTCCCACTGTGGAAGATGGTTCCAGAACAAATTCCGTAGCCATTTCATCCAATTGGAGTGATTGGTCAGTTACTTCATCGAGGTCTATTTTCCTCCCACTCAACTCTTTCGCGAGAAACTCCTTCTCAAGAAAGTGTCCCGTCTTGGCAACAAACGTTTTGCTGTCAGACTTGTTGTAGAAGGTGTACCCACAAGTTTCCTTGGGATAGCCCACAAAGATGCACTTATCCGCCTTGGATTCAAGTTTGTCAGGCTGTAGTTTCCCAACATAAGCCTCACAACCCCAAATCTTCAGGTGAGACAACTCAGGTTTAGTGCCATGCCATTCTTCAAATGGTGTTGTCTTTACGGATTTGGTTGGTGCCCTATTAAGAATATGAATGGCGGTTTCTAATGCATACCCCTAGAATGACACAGGCAAATCAGTATGAGACATCATCGATCGCACGCTATCCAATAGGTTTCGATTATGTCGCTCAGCTACACCGTTTTTCTGAGGTGTGTCTGCCGGCGTAAGTTGTGGTACTATGCCACAAGACTTCAGATGATTGCCAAACTCGTGACTCAAATACTCGCCACCTCGATCCGATCGAAGGTGCTTGATTTTTCTTCCGAGTTGATTTTCGACCTCATTCTGAAATTCCTTGAACTTTTCAAAGGTTTCAGACTTGTGCTTCATCAAGTAAATATACCCATATCTACTCAAGTCATCAGTAAAGGTCACGAAGTAACGAAGATCATTGCGAGTGGGGACGTTCATGGGTCCACATACATCCGTATGTATGATCCCCAATAAGACATCCGCACGCTCCATCACACCATTGAATGGAGTCCTTGTCATTTTTCCCATGAGGCATTGTTCACATGTATCAAGGGATCCAAAATCCAATGATTTAAGAAGTCCATCCTTATGGAGCTTCTCCATGCGTTTTATACCAATATGACCAAGTCGGCAATGCCACATCATCATGTGATCTTCATTATTCTTCAATCTTTTGGCCTCAATATTGTTAACGTGACACACGTCTCCATCGAGATTAAGTACGAATAAACCATGCGACTCCGGTGCGTGAACATAAAACATATCATCCTTATAAATCGAACAACCAATTGTATCAGACTTAAAAGAATAGTGGTCTCGCTTCAAGCAAGAACCACTCACGATGTTCACACTCAACGCGGGTACATAGTAACATTTATTCAGAACTAAAACCAATCCCGAAGGGAGACTAAGATGCTTCGTGCCGACCGCCAAGACTTCAATCCGGCAGCCATTCCCCACGCGCATCATCACTTCATCTTTGACCAAGTGTCTCCTATTCCTTAGTCCCTGAATGGAATTAGAAATATGAGCGACAGACCCTGTATCAAATATCCAGGATGTGTTCCCAGTGCTTGTCAAGAGAAGATCAACAATAAGTATATCAAATATACCTTCGTCTCTCTTGGCGACCTTGCCAGCCTTCTTGTCCTTTAGGTACTTAGGACAGTTGCGCTTCCAGTGACCTTCACCCTTGCAGTAGAAGCACTCCACTCCGAGTTTAGGCTTGGGTGCCTTGGGAGGAGCGGCAACTGACTTGCCATCCCTCTTAGGGCCACCTCTCCTGGCCTTCTCCCGTCTGCTTGACTTCTTGAAGTCAGTGGTCTTGTTGACCATGAAGACGACGTGCTCCTTCTTGATCTCAACCTCAGCGCTCTTTAGCATGGCGAACAACTCAGAAGGGGTTTTGGTCATCCCCTGCATGTTGTAGTTCAGCACAAAGCCTTTGTAGCTAGGGGGAAGCGACTGCAACACCCTATCAACCGCAAGTTCATCTGGAATCTGACATTCCAGAGCATTCAAGCGCTGAACGTAGCCAGACATTTTGACCACGTTCTCACTCACGCTGCCGTGCTCATCCATCTTTGCTGAGAAGAAGGCTTCAGAAGCCTCGTACCGTTCAGCCCTGGCTTGAGGTGCGAAGACCGCCTTGAGGTCGGTGATAATCTCATCTGCACCCATCCTCTCAAAGCGTTTCTGCAGCTCAGCCTCCATGGAGTAGAGCATGCCACTCTGGACAAGGTTGTAATCATCAGTCCTGGAGAGATAGACATTCTTCTCATCCTGACTGGCATCATCTGCTGGTGCGTCACCTAATGCGTCCTCTAGTACATATGCCATTTTGAGGGGAACGAGGAGAATCCTCAGGGTGCGGAACCAGTTGGTGAAGTTTGTCCCATCTGTTTTTAGCTTATCTTTCTCTAGGAATGATCCTAAGTTGAACGAGGGGCGAGGTGCTGCCATCTACAAGGTTGGATTCACAATGATACAATTTAGACTTTTGTTCATAATGTGGAGTTTCAATTTAATCTTAAAATTCTAGAAAGCTCCCACTTAGATAAACAACTCTCAATTTAACTAAGTGATTACACAATCCCAGCCCCCATACCTCCCCCGATATGTACAGCCCAGTATGCGAACCAGGTAGGCCTCTAAGCCAATCACATCAGGCATATGACTCGTGCTCGACCTTTCGGTCTTCTGTGTTCCAGGCCCGCATCTACATACGTCAAGCCTGCCAATCGAACCTTGATGTTAGCTGTTCAGGAAAGGCCATATCTGCATATGCCAGGCTCGCCGAACCCAACCTCATGCGAGCTCCGTTGAATATGTAGGACAACTCCGGTATGTACAGAGCGTCAGGCCATATGGGAGAACCTTCCAGGTGGTGCCCATCAAAAGGGAGAACACAATGTTGGTATTGTGAGAGATGGTCCTGTTTCGTTCTACCGTCGATATATCTAGCATACTAGCATAAAACAGGAAGTAAAACTTTAAATCATACTACCTATGATCCCCCTTCATGCAAAGCAAAGTTAAAACGTCTTTCTACTTTAGCTTGTGCAAGTTTTACGTGGCTGCTAGGGGTTTCGAGAGAGAGAACCGATTTCTATCCTGCGAAAAACATGCCACAACACCGTCTCTTATCCGTCTCTATTACACCCCTGTCGGGGCCCTCCGTTGCAAACATCTTCGCATCGCTAATGCAGAGAGACAGACACCCCCCCAGCCACTTTATATGGTACAAGCCATATGTCAAGCGTGGAACCAGTCTCGCGTAAACGCGTAAGGTCGGTCGGGGGCCGCTTCATCAAACATTGCCGCAATGCTCCAATGAGTACACGTG
This sequence comes from Bromus sterilis, assembly GCA_950022295.1. NCBI lineage: Eukaryota > Viridiplantae > Streptophyta > Magnoliopsida > Poales > Poaceae > Bromus > Bromus sterilis. The sequence continues at coordinate 145,531,137 of OX465596.1, read as the reverse complement.
GGAGGGTAACGAATGAAGATTCGATGCCCATATCCTAGATGTGTTCTATCCATACAATACATCTACGCATAGCTAGATCATGATACCACTGTTGGGATACGGGGCAGAAAACACAAATTTTTCACACCTACGGTACCCGAACCCAAGATCTATGCTATGGCGATGTAAAGTAACGGAGGGAATCGGTGTTCATACCTTTGAAGACCGAAAGCGGGAAACGTTCTTACGAACGTGGTTGGCGTAGACTCAGAACTACGACCTCCCTGTCGTGTAGAAGACCACTACCGGCGAGGATGACTCCCGGTAAACCTCCAGCGACGAAGCAGCACCACAGGTGTAGTGCCTCGAAGAGATTATACACGTACGGCACAATCGATGTTCCTCCCGGGCTCCGAACCAGGCGAGCAGCGGAAAGAAGACGGCTACGGATCCCGAACCCGGCAGAGCGACGGCCTGCCTTATGGTGGAGAACTCCAATCCTGGTGCAGACTCCAAACAAGGGGAGTCCACTTCCGGAAATGGAGAAGGAAGAAGAAGGAGATCAATTGTTGTATGGAAAAAGGGGGGTCTACCCCTCTATATAAAGGCCAAGGGGGGGTGTGATCCCTCTTCCCTCCCCCATATGGGACTAAACCCCCAAGGGGGGAGGGGTGCGCCGGCCAAGGGGGGGTTGGGCCCCACCCCTTGGCGCCAAGCCCAAGGGAGGGAACCCCCTCCTCCCCTAATGGGCCTCTAAGGCCCATATAGCCTTTTTTCCATTAATTTAATTATTTAATAAGTTTTAAATATTTAATTCAGATAATTAAATAATAAAAAACATTATTAAAACAATTAAACTTTATTTTGAACTATTCAAAATGTCCGGAAACCATTCCGTCCTCCTCCGGAACTATTCCGGTGATTTCTCCTATTTCACCGATTGATCCCGTAACTGTCCTATGCATCGATTGCCCTTAAGTGTAACACCCTAACGGTCCGGGAAACAGCAGACATGGTCGAGACTCTTCTCATTGACCAATGACTAGTCAGTTGGACCTGGTTACAATCCTTGACAGCCCCTGCGCTTCCATCAAATGAGCTTCGATCCCTTTTGGAAACCGTTAACGATACGACGTAATCCCTTTGTGCTGCGGTACCTTGTTTGTTCGAGGTTTGATCGTCGGTATCCCACATACCATGTTCACATCTCGTTCATGACAAACAACTTCTCTCGTCCATGATCATTGCATCTCTTTGTGACCTAGTCACGTCCTTGCAAGGGGTTGATGCAATATCACCGAGTGGGCCCAGAGTACTTGTCCTGTCATAAGGACTGACAAATCCCGCTTTGATCTATTAACATACTCATCAACCATCTATTTCGGAATACCCAAAGTGCACCGTTATAGCCAGCATATTTCAGTCAGGCGGTGGGATACAAATCAAAGTCTCCTCATAGATCGTGATTACGTATGATCATTACGGTCTAAGGACTAAGGCATACGTTACAAAGTCATAGCAACGCTGAACTATGTGACTCGATCACATTGCATTACTTTTAGGTGGGTGTCTGTCCATCACATCATTCCCTAATGATATGACCTCATTGTCAATGGACTTAAGTGTCGCCATGATCAGGAAAGCTTGATCAATTAATTGCCCAATGAGATAGTTTACCCGAGTTAAACTACGGACCATGTTTTATACTACACCTGTATTAGTATTTCCAAGTAATACAGTTATAGCACAGTATAAAACGTATTATGAACAAAACGGATATGTGACAAATATCCTTATTAATTTGTCTCTAGGGCACATATCCAACAATAAGAAGCCAAGCATTCGATGAGGAATCGCCTCGAACAAGTCTGCTATCCACCTACTTACACAAGCATAACACCTATCCTATCCTTGTACTCCTCTTCGCATGACGACGAAGAAGAAGCAGTCAAGGCACACACATGTTGATCAAGTTATTAAGATTATCTCAGTTGTTGTTGTCTATGAACAAGGAGTAGGTCTCAAGTCGTCCATAACCGTGGACACAGCTTCTCGAAAAGATTTAACCTTGCTGGGGTGTACCAACTGCCCGTTACAAGGCTCCACACGCACGCCCATCTCTCTCAGTTCCTACCCATCACAGGCATCCATTTTATGATTTAGTTCCGAGAGATCCGAAATGGCAGGTCCCTCTAGCTAACAACAAACAAATCCGGGTGGCCCCCGGGGACTCGACATCCAATCCAAAAGTCGGCCGCGCCCTCGGATCGGCCTCTTCCGTCTCAACAGGTTTTGGGTTGCCGGGACACCTCACGTGAGGTCCCGGGCCCTCGCCGGTCAAAGGTGGACCAACAGGGAAACCATGTCTCCGCTGGTCCGGGTTGTTTTAAAGGATATCTGCTAGGAGCGACCCGACAGACATATATGCATTGTTTTCAAATGGTAAATCAGCTTGGGCCACCTCTAGAAATGTTTGAAGCTAGATAGGTAAGAAAAGGGAACCCCATAAAATCCCACACGCGGTTAGGCACGCTCAGTCTGAAAACCAATACCCGGAACTCGGATCCTAGGTGACTCGAATGGAACAAAGCGTCGGGGCGGGATAGCCTAGACCTTCCATCGTTCGTCGAGTATAGTCAACATTATAACAATCATATGATCAACAACAATATAATAATGTGATAGCCCAAGCCAAGGAGTAACATGGTAACATCGTAGCATCCTAATCATGCATACTAAGCAGGGGCTGAGCAACGAGCAATAGTAACATAGCAGTACAAGGTTTGCTGGGAAGGGGACATGGCTGTATCGGTTTGAAAGAGGTTGTAAACATGTGGTAGGATCAAACATCGACCCTAACCTAGACTAGCATGCAAACCGCTGGTTGAAATAGAATGGATCATAAGTAATGTATAGTCCTTGCCTGTTGATAAGTCGGGTTCCAAAGGTGTAGTCGATCGTAAGCTCGCATCATCTCTGAGAGGTACCCGCGGAAGCACACAAGAAGGAAACACACGAAAGCAATAAATGAGCAAGCATCTATTACTATGAAGCAAACACGAGCAAGCATCAACAAGAAGGCAGCACGAGACATCACACCTACCGTCGAGAGCGGTTACTAACACGTTAAGTGGAGTACTCGTCACACACGACGATACCGCACATTTAGAATGGTTCAAGTTGTTTAGCTACACAAGGTGAGCAAAGGTTGTTAACATGGCAAAGCACAGAAGCATGGCATATCACACAAACATAGAAAGAGGTGAAGCACAAAGTAAACTATCTATGCTAGTCAATTTAAGCGAGGCACAACCTAAACACGGCATACACTAAGTGTCGCACAAAAATTAAAGGATTTGGTACTGTTCTTCCCTAAACCATATTTTAGGTTGGTTATCAACATCAAAAAATAGCATAAAAACAAAGTACACGAAAAACTAATCAAGTTACATACAAAGAACACTCCAAACGGAGTTAGGTTAAAAAGATACCCGCAAAATAAGTTTGGAACACAATCTGCCAAACATCAGGAAGCACACTTTAGGGCAATGCATAAACATGACAATGAATGCAAACATGCTCACAAATGACATGCAACTAATGTAGACATGGCAGGGAAGGCATGGAAAAATGAATCATGCAAAAAGGCGTCATGAACAACTAATTAAAGCTCATGCAAAATGTAATAGAACATTACTAGTCTAGGACTTAGTGAAAATAAGGAAATCATGGCAGAAACTGTTATTTTCAGGCTGTATAAGCAGGAGAAAAACTATATGCAAATATGCAGCAACATGACATAGCAATACATGGGTATGAACTAGACATGATGGTGATCAGATACAAACAAGAATCAAGGTCATAGGCATAACAGATCAAAAGATATTAAGCGTGCAACATGGCATCGGAAAGTTACAGACTTAGAGAAAAACAGAGGTGGCTGTCAAAAACAGTGGCATAGCAACTTGGAGCTGAAATATAACTATGACCAGGAATGCTAACATGTCAATGCAATACATATAATGCAAGTAGACATGATGCTTAACATTATACAACAAGAATCAATGCAATAGGCCTCATTGATGTGTCACAATCATCATGCCAACTTGCAATAAAATAACAGCAGCAACACTTTAAAGAAATTAGTAGCAGTTAACAGTCTGATGCCCACTTCAACAGTGATTAACAACATCAATACGACCTCAAATAAAAAATCTCACAAAAGATGAACTGAAGTACACACAATTCTAAACAATTTTCCTTTTGGGCGCAACGTCATCCGGGCTACAGATTACTCGCAAACTACGTTTCAAAACAGCATCAGCAACACACTCGAAGAAAATAATAAAAGGAAAAAAAAGAGGGAAGAAAAAAATGAGGAGCCTCACCCTTAGTGGGCACGGCCCACTGGAGGCGGCTGGAAAGGTGGGCCCTGTTCGGTGGAGGAGCGCATGAGCCGGCCCAATTCGGCGGTTGTGGTTGACCGGATCAGCCGATCCGATCCGATCGGAACCGGCTGCGGGGGCTTCGTTGCCGGCGACGGCGAGCGGCCGAGGCGGCGCAGGGAGAGGTCCGGCGAGGGGCGCGGTTGCTGGGAGGTGGCATCGATGGCGGGGTCCCAGCGCGGCGTCCCGCGAGGAGGAGAGGCAGAGAGAGATGAGGAGGGGAGGAGGCGAGGGCGCGCGAGCTGGAGGTGCTCACCGGCGTCTGAGGCGCGGCGGCGGCGCCTGTTTGCCCACAGCAGTGGTGCGTCCATGGGAGAGAGAGGAGAGATTGGAAGAAAAAATAGGGGGCTGACGTGTTGTGCCCGTAGCCCTCCGATCACCCGATTGGACGGCCGGGAGCAACTGGAGCTAGGGTTGGACGAAAATGGGGATATTTTGGGGAAGATTGGGGCAAAGTGGAGGGGGTGGCTGCAATTTTTAGGCTAGGGAAACCCTACAAAGGGGTGGGAGAGTGGTGGTCTTTATATAGCCCAGGTGGCTGGCGGTTTGCAAAAACATCCCCCGTTTTTCTCGCGCGCGCGGTGTTTACGTTTCTGACCGCCGGGGGCCTGCATGACCTCCGATTCGGGTAAAACTTCAAACTGCGCGATCAGCGCGTCGAGCCGGTTGTGTTCACCTCACGCTAGAGCCGTTCCGAGAACACTTTCCGGCGCGCTATAAAAATATCTCGTTTAATTATTAAACGGTGTTTTTCGTTCTGTTGGTTGCGGCTATTTCCTTTGTGGGTTGCCGCGACGGTGCTCGGGTGAAACCCGGTATCGCAGAGGTCGAGTGTCAGGGTGGCGAGGGTCGGTTTCCGTCCGGTACGAGATAAGAGGGGGGGGTAATTGCCGATCGATAAATCGGGGGATGCAAACACCGCAAATAAATCAGACAATCAAACAATTCACACCGAAAACAAATTTTTTCATTTTTGTGAAATCTGGGCTGTTACAATACAACACCACCAAGAAGAGATCTCGTCCCGAGATCCTGGATGATCCGGGGGAGAGGAGGGGAGAGAAAAGAGAGATGACGATCTTCAACACCACCAAGAAGGGACTCAGCTCCATGTCGAACGACGAACTCCGTCGAGATACTTTCCGCTGAGAGACGACATCGTCGGAAAAACTAAGACTAGAATTAAAACAGTTACGACAGTTGTCCTGACCAGAGCATGGGTAAGGACGAAAAATAATCCTACTCTCCGATAACTATCTTAGTAACTAAAAATAGTTTTTGTCTAGACTCGACTTCGGCCAGAGAAGGGATCCTACGGTCGGTAAGGCTCTCATACCAAGTTGTAAGGCCCGATATGCGGTACTGTTCCAGATCTAGATGTTTCCGGGGACGAAGCACATATCGGTTCCACCGCGACATATGACAATGCCATATGCCCCGGATTTCCAACATGATATCACAATATTACATATACAAGGATACAACATCTCATACAATCGGCATACATTTGCCTTAATACAATACATCAACGGAAGATACATGTGTGAGTATAGACAACAATCAAATGCCTACTGGCAAAGAGAAAAACATCGATCCCCATAACCACACGGGTCCAGGCCCTCCGCTGGGATCTGCCTAACTAGTCGTCGTCGAGTATCCACGTGAAACGTCGATCACCATACATGTTTTTGATCAAGAACTCTGAAAAGAGTTTGGGGGTAGTATCATGAGTACAGAAGTACTTAGCATCCAACTGTAGTGGTCAACTGACACAACAAGGACTTCATCACTCGTCATTCTAGGACAACTAGTAGTTTACGGTAAGGATGGGGTAAGTGGTGAGGTTGCTGTCGCACTAGCATTTATGAAGTGGCTAACGATCTAGAGAGTAAGATAAGAAGCCAAGCATTCGATGAGGAATTGCCTCCAACAAGTCTGCTATCCACCTACTTGCGCAAGCATAACACCTATCATATCCTTTTCCTCCTCTTCGCATCCTGACGAAGAAGAAGCAGTCAAGGCACACACACGTTGATCAAGTTATTAAGATTATCTCAGTTGTTGTTGTCTATGAACAAGGAGTAGGTCTCAAGTCGTCCATAACCGTGGACACAGCTTCTCAAAAAGATTTAACCCTGCAATGGTGTAAAAACTACCCATTACAAGGCTCCGCACGCATGCCCATCTCTCTAAGTTGCTACCCATCACAGGAAACATTTTATGATTTAGTTCCAAGAGATCCGAAACGACAGGTCCCTCTAGCTAACAACGAACAAATCCGGGTGGCCCCCGGGGAGTCGACATCCAATCCAAAAGCCGGCCGCGCCCTCGAATCGGCCTCTTCCGTCTCAACAGGGTTTGGGTTGCCGGGACACCTCACGTGAGGTCCCGGGCCCTCGCCGGTCAAAGGTGGAACAACAGGGAAAGCATGTCTCCGCTGGTCCGGGTTGTTTTAAAGGATATCTACTAGGAGCGACCCGACAGACATATATTCATTGTTTTCAAATGGTAAATCACCTTGGGCCACCTCTAGAAATGTTTGAAGCTAGATAGGAAAGAAAAGGGAACCCCACAAAATCCCACACGCGGTTAGGCACGCTCAGTCTTAAACCAATACCCGGAACTCGGATCCTAGGTGACTCGAATCGAACAAAGCGTCGGGGAGGGATAGCCTAGACCTTCCATCCTTCGTCGAGTATAGTCAACATTATAATAATCATATCATCAACAACAATATAATAATGTGATAGACCAAACCAAGGAGTAACATGGTAACATCGTAGCATCCTAAGCATGCATACTAAGCAGGGGCTGAGCAACGTGCAATAGTAACATAGCAGTACAAGGTTTGCTGGGAAGGGGACATGGCTGTATCGGTTTGAAAGAGGTTGTAACATGTGGTAGGATCAAACATCGAACCTAACCTAGACTAGCATGCAAACTGCTGGTTGAAATAGAATGGATCATAAGTAATGTATATTCCTTGCCTGTTGATAAGTCCGGTTCCGAAGGTGTAGTCGATCGTAAGCTCGCATCGTCTCCGAGAGGTACCCGCGGAAGCACACAAGAAGGAAACACCGGAAAGCAATCAACGAGCAAGCATCTATTACTACGAAGCAAACACGAGAAAGCATCAACAAGAAGGCAACACGAGACATCGCACCTACCGTCGAGAGCGGTTACTAACAGGTTAAGTGGAGTACTCGTCACACACGACGATACCGCACATTTAGAAATGTTCAAGTTATTTAGCTACACAAGGTGAGCAAAGTTTGTTAACATGGCAAAGCACGGAAGCATGGCATATCACACAAACATGGAAAGAGGTGAAGCACAAAGTAAACTATCTATGCTAGTCAATTTAAGTGAGGCACAACCTAAACACGGCATACACTAAGTGCCGCACAACAATTAAAGGATTTGGTACTGTTCTTCCCTAAAACATATTTTAGGTTGTTTAACAACAGCAAACAGTAGCATAAACACAAATTACACGAAAAACTAATCAAGTTACATATAAAGAACACTTCAAGCGGAGTTACGGTTAAAAAGATACACGCAAAACAAGTTTGGAACACAATCTGCCAAACATCAGGAAGCACACTTTAGAGCAATGCAAAAACATGATAATGAATGCAAACATGCTCACAAATGACACGCAACTAAAGTAGACATGGCAGGGAAGGCATGGCAAAAGGAATCATGCAAAAAGGCATCATGAACAACTAATTAAAGCTCATGCAAAATGCAATAAATCATGGCAGGAACTGTTATTTTCATGCTGTATAAGCAGGAGCAAAACTATATGCAAATGTGAAGAAACATGACATAGAAATACATGGGAATGAAATAGACATGATGGTGATCAGATACAAACAAGAATCAAGGTCATAGGCATAACAGATCAAAAGATATTAAGCGTGCAACTTGGCATCGGAAAGTTACAGACTTAGAGAAAAACAGAGGTGGCTATGAAAAACAGTGGCATAACAACTTGGAGCTGAAATATAACTATGACCAGGAATGCTAACATGTCAATTCAATACATATAATGGAAGTAGACATGATGCTTAACAGTATGCAACAAGAATCAATGCAATAGGCTTCATGGATGTGTCAAAATCATCATGCAAACTTGCAACAAAATAATAGCAGCAACACTTGATAGAAATTAGTAGCAGTTAACAGTCTGATGCCCACTTCAACAGTGATTAACAACATCAATATGACCTCAAATCAAAAAGCTCAGAAAATATGAACTGAAGTACACACAATTCTAAACAATTTTCCTTGTGGGAGCAACGTCATCCGGGCTACAGATTACTCGCAAACTACGATGCAAAACAGCATCAGCAGCATACTAGCAGAAAATAACAAAAGGAAAAAAAGAGGGAAAAAAAGAGTAGCCTCACCCTTAGTGGGCTCGGCCCACTGGAGGCGGATTTACAGGTGGGCCGTATTCGGTGGAGGCGCGCGTGGTGCGGCCCAACCCGGCGGCTATGGTGGACCGGAACAGCCGATCCGATCCAATCAGAACCGGCGGCGGCGGCTTCGTCGCCGGCGACGACGAGCGGCCGAGGGGGCGCCGGGAGAGGTCCGACGAGGGGCACGGTTTCTGGGAGGCGGCGTTGACGGCGGGGGTCCCGGCGCGGCGTCCCACGAGGAGGAGACGCAGAGGGAGATGAGGAGGGGAGGAGGCGAGGGCGCGCGAGCTGGAGGTGCTCACCGACAGCGGACGCGCGGCGGCGGCGCCGGTTTTCCCACGGCAGCGGCGCGTCCACGGGAGAGAGAGGAGAGATTTGAGAGAAAAAAAAAGAAAAAAATAGGGGGGGTGACGTGGCGTGCCCGTAGCCCTTGGATCGCCCGATTGGACGACCGGGAGCAACTGGAGCTAGGGTTGGACGAAAATGGGGATTTTTGGGGCAGATTGGGGCAAAGTGGAGGGGGTGGCTGCAATTTTTAGGCTAGGGAAACCCTACAAAGGGGTGGGAGAGTGGAGGTCTTTATATAGCCCAGGTGGCTGGCAGTTTGCAAAAACATCCCCGGTTTTTCTCTCGCGCGCGCGGTGTTTACGTTTCTGACCGTCGAGGGTCCGCATGACCTCCGATTCGGGTAAAACTTCGAACTGCGCGATCAACGCGTCGAGCCAGTGGTGTTCACCTTGCGCTAGAACTGTTCCGATAAAACTTTCCGATGCGCTATAAAAATATCTCGTTTAATTATTAAACGGGGTTTTTCGTTCCGTTGGCTGCGGCTGGTCTTGTGTGGGTTGTCGCGATGGTGCTCGGGTGAAACCCGGTGTCGCAGAGGTCGAGTGTCAGGGTGGCAAGAGTCGTTCTCCGTCCGGTACGAGATAAGAGGGTGGTGGGGAAATAATCACCGATCGATAAATCGGGGATGCAAACACCGCAAACAAATCAGACAATCAAACAATTCACACCGAAAACAAAATTTTCAATTTTTGTGAAATCTGGGCTGTTACATTGTGGTTCTTATAACTAGTGAACCATGATGCCTATTTGCATGATTCCTTTTGCCATGTGTTTCATGCCATGTCTACTTTAGTTGCATATCATTTTTGTGCATGTTTACAACCTTTTTCTTGTTAATTTGTTGCTCTAAAGTGTGCTACCTGATGTTTGCAGATTGTCCCTGTAACATGTATTGCTTGTATCTTTTTAACCGTAACTCCGTTTGGAGTGTTCTTTATATGTAACTTGAATAGAATTTCATGTACTTTGTGTTTATGCTATTATTTGATGTTTTCAACCAACCTAAAATATGGTTTAGAGCAGAAAAGTACCAAATGCTTTAATTGTCGTGGGGTACTTAGTGGAATGCCATGTTTAGGTTGTGCCTCACTTAAATTGACTAGCATAGATAGTTTATCTTATGCTTCACCTTTTCTAATGTTTGTGTGATATGCCATGCTTGAGTGAGATGCCATGTTAACAAATTGTTCTCATGTTGTGTAGCTAAACAAATTGAACCATTCTAAATGTGTGGTATCGTCGTGTGTGACAAATACTCCACTTAACCTGTTATTGTAACAGCCCAAATTTCACGAAAATTAAAAAAATTTGTTTTCGGTGTGAAACGTTTGATTTTCTGATTTCCTTGCGGTGTTTGCATCCCCGATTTATCGATCGGCGATTATTTTCCCCCCTCTTATCTCGTACCGGACGGAGCCTGACCCTGCAACCCTGACACTCGACCTTTGCGACACCGGGTTTCACCCGATCACCGTCGCGAAAAACGCACGAGACCAGCCGCAGCCAACGGAACGAAAACCCCGTTTAAAAAGTAAACGGGATATTTTCATAGCGCGTCAGAAAGTGTTATGGGAACGGTTCCCGCGCGAGGTGAACGCCACCGGCTCGACGCGCTGATCGCGCAGTTCGAAGTTTTACCCGAAGCGGAGGTCCTGCGGACCCCCGGCGGTCAGAAACATAAACACCGCGCGCGCGAGAGAAAAACCGGGGATGTTTTTGCACACTGCCAGCCACCTGGGCTATATAAAGACCACCACTCCCACACCCCTTTCTAGCGTTTCCCTGGCCACAAAATTGCAGCCACCCCCTCACAATAGCCCAATTTTCGCAGTTTAGCCCCCAGGCGCTCTGGACCGTCAGATCTAGCGATCCGACGGCCCAGAGGCCGCCACATCGCCACCCAGCCTCCACCTCTCTCTCTCCTCTCTCCAGCCTCGCAGCTGCCCGAAGCACCGCGCCGCCGCCTCCGGCCAGCCGCAGGCTGCAGGCTAGCCGCGCCCCGACCACCCCCGTAGGTCCCTCTCCTCCTCTTCCTCCCGCGCCCCTGCTTAGTATGCATGCTTAGGATGCTACGAGTGATGAAGTCCTTGCTGGGTCAGTTGACCAGTACAGTTGGATGCTGAGGACTTCTGTACTCATGATACTACCCGCAAACTCTTTTCAGGGTTCGTGATCGACAACAGGTATGGTGATCGACGTTAGGCTGATCCCGGCGGAGTGCCTGGACCCATGTGGTTATGGGATCGATGTTTTTCTCTTTTCCACTAGGCATTTGATTGTAGTCTGTACTCAGACATATATCTTCCGCTGATGTAATGTATTAAGGCAGTTGTATGCCGATTGTATGAGATGTTGTATCCTTGTATCTGTAATGTTTTGATATCATGTTGGAAATCCGGGGCATATGGCTATGTCATATGTCGCGGTGGGACGGATATGTGCTTCATCCCCGGGTCTGGATGGAAACATCTAGATCAGGAACAGTACAGCATATCGGGCCTTACAGTTAGTAACCGCTCTCGGCCGAGGCGGCGCAGGGAGAGGTCCGGCGAGGAACCTTGTGTTGTCTCGTGTTACCTTCTTGATGTTGTTTGCTGATGATTGCTTCGTAGTAATAGTTGCTTGCTCGTCGATTGCCTTTTCCAGTGTTTACCTCTTGTGTTCTTCCGCGGGTACCTCTCAGAGACGATGCGAGCTTGCGAACGACTACACCTTCTGTTTCGTCTTCTCATTAGGTAAGTGGGAGCATATATCATGCTTATAACTTTCAGCTCACTCGCGCATAGGTGTAGGATAGAACGATTTCTTGATCCTACCACTTCATATTCATGCCTCTCAAATAAACCCAAATAGCCATGTCCTCCACATCCCAGAAAACCTTGTTTGGCTATGTTACTATTGCTCGCTGCTCAGCCACTGCTTAGTATGCATGCTTGGATGTTATCAACTGTTACCTCCTGTTACTCCTTGGTTAGGGCTATCACATTATTATATTGTTGTGGATGATATGATTATTATAAATGTCGACTATATTCATCGAAGGATGGAAGGTCTAGGCTACCCCGCCTCGATGCTTTGTTCCATTCGAGTCACCTAGGATCAGAGTTCCGGGTATTGGTTCTAAGACTGAGCATGCCTAACCGCGTGTGGGATTTTATGGGGTCCCCTCTTCTTACCTACCTAGCTTCAAACATTTCTAGAAGTGTCCAAGCTGATTTACCATTTGAAACTGTGTGTGTTCTTGGTTGGCCCCCAACAGATTTTAAACAACTCGGGCCAGCGGAGACATGGTTTCTCTGTTGGTCCACACTGGTGAGCTAGGGAAGTCCCCTGCTGTTCAGGTGAGACTAACCCCGACCTTGGCCGTACGGAAGAGTCCAATCCGAGAGTGTGGTCGGCTTTTGGATTGGGTGTCGACTCCCCGGGGGCCACCCGGATTTGTGCGTTGTTAGTTAGAGGGACCTGTCGTTTCGGATCTCTTGGGAGTAAATCATAAAATGGCTGCCTGTGATGGGTAGAAACAGAGTGTGTGCGGAGCCTTGTGATGGTTAGTTGGTACACCCCTGCAGGGTTAAATCTTTTCGAGAAGCCGTGTCCACGGTTATGGACGACATGGAACCTACGTCTTGTTCATAGATGACATCAACGGAATCATAACTAAAACTTGATCAATGTGTGTGCGCCTTGACTGCTTTTTCTTCATCGGGTTATGAAAGAGGAGGACAAGGATAGGATAGGTGTTATGTTTGCGTAAGTAGTTGATATAAGACTTGTTGGAGGCGATTCCTCATCGAATGTTTGGTTCTCATCTTACTCTAAAATAGACCGTTAGCTACTCATATATTGCTAGTCCGCCTGCAACCTCACCACTACCCCCATCTTACCCGTGAGAAGTTAGTTACATGACTTTTGGTATAGCTCACCTCTTTCTTTCTCTTTTACGCACGTTATGCAAACGATCTTGGACTTCAAAGGAGCTCGACACGACGACTAGTTAGGTGGATCCCGGCGGAGAGCCTGGACCCGTGTGGTTACCGGAATGGTGTGTTTTACCTTTGCCACTAGGCATTTGAATGTACTCTGTACTCAGACATGTATCTTCCGCTGATGTAATGTATTAAGGAAGTTGTATGCCGATTGTATGAGATGTTGTATCCTTGTAGCTGTAATGTTGTGATATCATGTTAGAAATCTGGGGTATATGGCATTGTCATATGTCGCGGTGGGACCGATATGTGCTTCTTCCCCAGATCTGTATGGAAACATCTATATCTGGAACAGTACCGCATATCGGGCGTTACAATATCCTTTTCAAGGCCTCTCACTAGTTCCTGTAACCGACTCCTTCGCACGACCGGGTTTCTCAACTCCAGGCCTGGGGGATACTTCCACACAAGGAGTTGACTGGTCTACCAATGGCATCCGAAAGCCACCTTCCTTCAAATCCACATGCTGGGGAGTCGGTATGGGACGTTTTTGGCCTTGTTCATCATAGTCGAGCTCAAATCTCTCTATGTTGACGCCATCCTCTGTGATGGAAGCCTCCACGCGAGTCTCTCTCGCAACGTGCTGGTACTCTTCTTTCTCGAACAATCGTCCATCGACTCTCCTAGTTGGAACCCCATCCACTAGTGGTGTCGGATCGAACGAAGGATTGTATATCTTGCATAACTCAAGATACCTCATAGCCCCTTGACGGCAAGCCTACCTTTTGGATGCTTGGATCCAAGCCAGCACCTTCGATAGTTCTTCCAACATCTTGGAAATAGCCTGGGATCTCAGGTAAGCCTGAGGAAAAGGTAATTTCCCGACACCCACCAGTATGGAGGTCTCGAACAACACTCATGATCACCTTTTATTTGTTCGCTGGTGACTCAACCATTATTAGGTCCCCTATAACTAACAAGCATGCAACAAACAGATCAACAGGACAAACAAAGAAGGATTACTTCTCCAACAAATGGATATTGTAAATAGTTGCTTACCAAAAATTGCTTTGACTAGCCTAGTAATGCTTTGACTTAGGGTAACCTCTTCGCCATCCCTGTGTTTTAATCTGGCTTCCAACTGCTTAATACGTTCATCTTTTTTCGAAGAGAAGACTTGAGAAGTTTTTAGCAGACCCACCATCTTTTTATGATGGTCCATTAGAAAAGATATCCCCCTCTCAACTTCTTTAAGTTGATAGGCTTGATGGATAACCCGTTTCTTCAAAGTCTCAACGACACCTCCAGAATATTGGACATATCTTGTAAACACAAGTATAAGAGACTATCCTTTTATGACTCGGCCCAATGACTTATATCATTATCCAGACTCATGGGGGCTACAGTCCTCACAATACGGTACAAGAATTACCTCATATTTCCTCTTCATCAGGCCAACGACGTCTCTTTGACGATCCATCTGGCTCATAAGATAGCTATACAGCTCAGGGAAAGCCGACTCCTCCTCCAAAGGAATCAATATTCTTTTATTAGACTCCGGCTTGTTTTCTTCAAAAGTACAAGCTATAGGCACCGAAGGACCCGAAAGATCCTGGTGGTCAGCCTGTACCCTGAAAAATAGATAAACGTCACATGTCACCCCTTAGTTAGGGAACATGAGAAAAACATACAATTGACGTTTTGGCTATTTTATAATTCAAAGAGTCGTCATCCGACAAAAACAATAATGGGAGCCGGCTCAGGGTGACTCATATTAACCGGAGGTGAAAGCCGACCGGGCAAAGTTATATCATCCTCAGATTCGGAAGACTCGATTCTTCGTCTTTTTATGGGCTCTTCCCACTGGAAGAACACGGGATTATTAAACAGACTTGAAAGGATTCAGATAAAATGAAGAAAGACAGAACATAATACCCATTCTTCAAAGGATTCTTCTAGTTCTTCGTCATGACTAGAATTTTTGTCAAACTCGAATTCGTCATCATCATAGCCCACTGCTATAAAAGGGGCATCTGCCGAAGTCCATGGATTCGGATCCTACACGAATGATATATTCAATCAGGCTAAGGTCGACTCCTCTGCTTGATAAAAAATAACAGAAGACAAAGAAATTCAAAGGAAGAGTCGATCTGATTCATTTCATCAGGTAAATGCCTCTCCCTTTTACATAAGTCGAATAGCCTGATATCCCTAGGAGGCATCATCACAAACAAAGAAAAGCAAATCCTAATTCTACGTGTGTGCATGCCTTGGGATCTTGCGTGCATGCCTTGGTATCGGCTTGACATCTCTGACGTCTCGCTCATAGCTGGAGTAGATATCACCACCTCCACCGCCATGGACGCCTTCATCAGACAATGAGTCGGAGGAGCCAGAGCTAGTGATGATCATATATCCTTGGTTACTTGCGACATGAGAGCCATGAGAGTCATCTTCATCTCCAGAGTTTGCTTCGCTAGTGCTCTCCGCACAACATTCTAGGCGATCGCCATGGGCATTAAAAGGTCTCACCAACAGGGAGTCCTTCCCATTGAAACTGCAACAGAGGCAGTCACCCCTGCGCAAATCATAGGTTTTCCACTCTTTCCCGAGGAACATCGAGGCCTCCTCCTCAAAATCCGTTTCCACCAAGATGGGGCCATATGGGCACCCTTCGACGCACAAAACAAGCATGTGGTCTTGAGTTCCTCCATAGAAATGGCGAAGGAAAGACGAATCTTGATGCGACGACGAATGCGGGAGCGAATGTTTACCACGAAATCATGGTTGGAGACTCCGTCGTGGACGGTTGGATTGCAGGATTGACCCCGGGTTCTTAATGTTCGCCGCGGCCACGACCAGCGCGGCCGCCACGGCCACAACCACGACCACGAGGGTATCGGTCCATGGCACGATGGCTCATGCTAGGGATTTTCTCTTCTATTTCACGGAGGCGAAGCTTGGGAGCCATGAAAGTGGGCGTGGGGAAGAATGGAGAAGAAGATGGAGAAGGAAGGAGCTGTGTTAATGAATTTTGCCTACATCCCAGTTTAAATAGCCCAAGTTAGGGGTAAAGCAGTAAATTCATCAATGGCGGCGGTAAAGATCCCCACGTCAGCCTTTAAGGCACGAGACTTATCGGCTCCCCATACGATGGGACTTAACAGCGATGCCTCGATAACTGTGGAATCATGGATTGTGTTCATACCTTGGTGAGATTTATTGACCGAAGCAAAGGACGCGAAGGGAGCCAACTTTGTGAACTTCCGGGTCTGGTGATAAGTTTTTATTTAAGAGATTTCCCTGGAGTCGGGCCCAAGCCAATGTTGGGGGCTACTGCCGGGGGGGATGATTCATAGACACGACAGTATTAGCAAGAGGGACTCCATATTCAAGATGAAGGGAGTCGGCCCGTGGGCTGGCTCATCAAAGAGAGAGCCCAAAAGAAGGTTCAACCTATAAGCTGGCCGACTTACAAAGATGAAGACCGACGCCAAAGGAAGGAGTCCAAGCCGCCTTGGGGGACAAGATAGCCTTCAAAGAGATAGGGTAGGAATCCACCTCGTGTCAGAGTAGGGCTCATTGTAACCCTAGGGCTCGGTGTGTGTATAAACCGAGGCCCTAGGACATACTTAGGGATGGAATCAACTTAGATTAGTTCTTGAGACACCGGTGATTTCTAACGTCTTGTAATCGAGATCTCCCACATATAATACAACAAAGGAAGGAAGTAGGTCTTTACGTCATCGAGGGGCCGAACCCGAATAAATCCCTGTGTCTCTCTTGTGCTGATTCATCTTGCCGAATCCCCGCCGATCGACTCCCCCTCCTCGAAATAACTCGTAGCCAAGGTCCCGCTTTAAGTTCTCTATTAGGAGATCTGGTGTGTTTTTCCCACGACAAGTCGGCTTCACTTGAGCTCTCTGCACAACACTCCAGGAGATCCCCGTAAGCAATGAAGGCCTTCACCAGCAGGGTGTTTTTATATCAAATCTGCATCAGGGACTATCTCCTCTTCGCAGATCATACCAGCGGGCAAAGGTCTTTCACCCCTTATCCAAGAACATGGAGGTTTGACCCTCAAACCTGGTCTCCACACAAATTGAGACATATGGACATCAATCAGAGTAGAGAAACATGCGCGGGGGTCAAGATCTGCCATGGCGATAGCAAAGGAAAGGGGAAGCTTGACACGATGACGAATTCGGGAGTGAATGTTTACCATGAAATTGTGGTTGAAAAGACCTTCATGGTTCGCCAGACTGCGGGCGGCAGCAGAAGCTCCACCATGATCCCCCTGGCTGTGCCTAGCACGACCGCCTCGAATCCCTTGACCACGGCCTCGACGACCATGGGCTCCAGTGTCGTGTCCTGCATCGAAGCTCAGTTCTTCAACTTCGCGGAGATGGAGTTTAGGAGGCATGGCGAAGAGCGCAGGGAAGAAAGAGGAGAAAGAAGATGGATGAAGAATTTGTTGAGTGAATTGCACCTTGCACCACGATTTAAATAGCCATGGACAAAGGATATCAGTAAAATCATAAATGGAAGGGCTAAGATTCCCACGTCAGGCTTTATAGTATGGGACTCATCAGTTCCCAATACGACGGGACTTGACGGCGACGCCTCGATGCCCGCGGGATTGAAGATTGCGTTCACACCTGAGTTTGACCCGCTTGTTGATACGTCTTCTGCGTTGACTGAGACAAATATAAAAGGAATACCAGCTCTTTAAATTGTCGTTTCAGTAGATGAATATTTCTTTATGCGGAAGATTGCCTCGAAGCCGGCTTCGTGACAATCTTGGGGGATACTGTCGGGGGAATAATTCAGAGACCCGGCAGGATTAGTGAGAGGGCCTCAATACTCAAGACGAAGGGAGTCGGCCTATGGGCCAGCTCGTTGTAGAGAAGGCCCAGAAGAAAATTCCGCCTATGACTTAGCCGTACTACAAGATGAAGATCGACTCACAAGGAAAGGGGTCGAACCGCCTTGTATGACAAGATAGCCGCCAAGGAGATAGAATAGGACTCCATCATGTGTCATAGTCGGACTCACTATAAAACCCTAGGACCGACGTGTATATAAGCCAGGGTCCCGGGACGTCCAAGGGGAGAATAATCTTAGATTAGTTCTCAAGGCACCAGCGAGACACAATGCCCTTGTAATTGAGATATTCCACATATAATATGAGAAAGGCATGAAGTAGGTCTTTACCTCATCGAGGGGCCGAACCTAGGTAAATGCCTGTGTCTCTCTTGTGCCCATTCTCCCACGTGATTGACACTTCCTCCTCATATCCACGTGTAGCAAAGGCCCCATTCTAAGTTATCCTATGAGAACATCTGGCGTGTTTTTCCCACGACAAGACCAGAGAGAAAAGCCGGCTTATCAGGAAAGTCGGGTCAATTGATGAAGTTGAAACTACAAAATTCATTCTCTAGAAGATCGACATGAAGCCGGCTTCATGCCAATCTTGGAGGCTAATGTCGGGGGGGGGGGGGGGGGTTACCAAGACCCGGCCTTCCTAAGATATATATCATTGAAGATCGTCACTGGGTCGGCTTAAGGACGAAGCCCAGAAAGGAGACCCGGCTATGGGAAGGGTCATACGAAACATGAATACCGACGAAGGAAGGAGCAAGCTTATCTTGGAGAACAAAGAAGCTATTCAATGCTACACCAGGATTACGTCTTCGTGTAAGCGTCAAACTCTATATAAACCCTATGTAACAACCCAGATTTCACAAAAATTAAAATTTTTGTTTTCGGTGTGAATTGTTTGATTGTCTGATTTGTTTGCGGTGTTTGCATCCCTGATTTATTGATCGGCGATTATTTTTCCCCCTCTTATCTCATATCGGACGGAGACCGGCCATTTTCACCCTGACACTCGACCTTTGCAAACCGGGTTTCACCCGATCACGTCGTGAAAACCGCACGAGACCAGCCGCAGCCAACGGAACGAAAAACTCCGTTTAATAATTAAACGTGTTATTTTTATAGCGCGTCGGAAAGTGTTCTCGGAACGGTTCCAGCGCGAGGTGAACGCCGCCGGCTTGACGCGTTGATCGCGCAGTTTGAAGTTTTACCCGAATCGGAGGTCCTGCGGACCCCCGGCGGTCAGAAACGTAAACACCGCGCGCGAGAGAGAAAAATCGGGGATGTTTTTGCAAACTGCCAGTCACCTGGTCTATATAAAGACCACCACACTCCCACCCCTTTCTAGTGTTTCCCTAGCCACAAAATTGCAGCCACCCCCTCCACTTTGCCCCAAAATTACCTCAATATCCGTCAACCCTAGATCAGGCATTTCTGGACCGCTGGATCGTGAGATCGGACGGCCTGGGGGCTGCCACATCACCCCCAAGCCCTCCTCTCACCTCCCACCGTGCAGCCATGGAGGCCGAGGCCGCCGCCTCCAACTCCGGCCGACGCCGGCAGCAGCTGCGCCACCGGCTCCCCTCTGCCGCGCCCCTCCTTCCCTCTCTCTCCCTTCCCCCTTCTCCCATCTCTCTCTTACCTCCCTCCTCCTCTCCTGCTACAGGTCGCCTCCGGCAGGAGGACGCAGCCGCTGCCGCCATGGCCAGTGGCTGGAGCCGGAGCCCGAGCCCGAAGCTCGCGCCGCCCCACCTCACGCCCGTCGAAGCCGCGCTGGATCCGGCCTCCTCCGTGCCCCCCAGCGCTGCGGACCCCCGATTCTTCGAGCCGCGCGCCCCTCCAGCCTCCTCCTCGCGCCGCCCGTCACCGATGGAGGTGCCGCCGGCCTCGGCCTCGGTCCCGATCGGATCGGGGCAGGGGAGCTCCAGGTGGGCCGACCCTGCCGGTGTGGCCCACTCCCAGCCGGCCCAGCCGGCCTCCATGGCGTCCCAGCCCGGTCCGGCCAGATCTAGGCCAGTGGGCCGAGCCCAGTGGGTGAGACCCATGTTTTTTATTTATTTCTGAGACCCCTGCGAATTTTGCCAATCCCCACGTATATTATTGCTGCTGGTCTGTTTTTGCGATGTAGTTTGCGATCAAACCGTAGCCCGGATGAGTTTGCGCCCAAAAGGAAAATTTCTTAGAATTGTGTGTACTTCAATCCATCTTTTGTGAGCATTTTGATTTGAGGCCATCTTGATATTGTTAATCTGTGTTGAAGTGGGCATCAGGCCGTTATACTGCTACTAATTGCTGTTATGTGTTGCTGTTGTTATTTTATTGCAACTTTGATTGATGATTGTGTCAAATCCATGAGGCCTATTGCATTGATTCTTTTTCCTATGTGTTAAGAATCATGTGTAATTAATTTACATTCTTTAACTTGTGATATTTGGGTGCTTTAGCTATATTAAATATTGCTCCAAAGTGGCGACTCTGATGTTAATGTGCTGCTGTGCTGAAAACTGTTAATTTGTTGCAACTTTGGGTGATGGTTGCGTCGCAACCGTTTATCGGAATTGAGTGATTCCAATTGAATATTGTTAAGCATCATGTCTAATTACATTACATGTATTGCATTGTCATGATATGCTTGCTGGTCATATAGTTATTGAGCTCCAAAGTTGCTATGCTGCTGTTTTTGACAGCCACCTCTGTTTTTCTCTAAGTCTGTAACGTTCCGATGCCATGTTGCATGCTTAATATATTTTGATCTATGATGCCTATTTGCATGATTCTTTTTGCCATGCCTTACCTGTCATGTCTACATTAGTTCCATATCATTTGTGAGCATGTTTGCATTGATTATCCTGTTTATGCATTGCTCTAAAGTGTGCTTCCTGATGTTGGCAGATTGTGCCCGTAACTTGTTTTGCTTATATCTTTTTAACCGTAACTCCGTTTGGAGTGTGCCTTATATGTAACTTGATTAGTTTTTCATGTACTTTGTGTTTATGCTATTTTTTTCTGTTGTTAACCAACCTAAAATATGGTTTAGGACAGAAAATTACCAAATGTTTTAATTGTCGTGGAGCACTTAGTGATATTGCATGTTTAGGTTGTGCCCCACTTAAACTGACTAGCATAGATAGTTTATCTTATGCTTCACCTCTTTCCATGTTTGTGTGCTATGCCGTGCTTGAGTGAGATGCCATGTTAACAACCTTTGTTGATCACCTTTAGCTAAACAACTTGAACCTTTCTAAATGTGCGGTATCGTCATGTGTGACGAGTACTCCACTTAACCTGTTAGTAACTTCTCTCGACGGTAGGTGCGATGTCTCGTGTTTCCTTCTTGTTGATGCTTGCTCGTGTTTGTCTCGTAGTAATAGATGCTTGCTCTTTGATTGCTTTCCAGTGTTTATCGTCTTGTGTGCTTCCGCGGGTACCTTCGGAGACGATGCGAGCTTGTGATCCACTACACCTTCGGAACCCGACTTATCAACAGGCAAGGACTATACATTACTTACGATACATTCTATTTCAACCAGCGGTTTGCATGCTAGTCTAGGATAGGTTCGATGTTTGATCCTACCAGATGTTTACAGCCTCTTTCAAACTGATACAACCATGTCCCTTCCCAGCAAACCTTGTACTGCTATGTTACTATTGCTCGTTGCTCGGCCCCTGCTTAGTATGCATGCTTAGGATGCTACGATGTTACCCTGTTACTCCTTGGTTCGGGCTATCACATTATTATATTGTTGTTGATGATATGATTATTATAATGTTGACTATATTCGACGAAGGATGGAAGGTCTAGGCTATCCCACCCCGACGCTTTGTTCCATTCGAATCACCTAGGATCCGAGTTCCAGGTATTGGTTTTAAGACTGAGCGTGCCTAACCGCGTTTGGGATGTTATGGGGTCCCCTTTTCTTACCTACCTAGCTTCAAACATTTATAGTGGTGGCCCAAGATGATTTACCATTTGAAGCCGTGTGTGTGCTGGTCAGCTGCCAGTAGTTTTTAAACCAACCCGGACTAGTGAGGACATAGTTCCCTTGCTGGCCCATCATGACCGGCTAAGGACCCGGTTTTCCATGTGTGATTAACCGGCAATCCAAACCTGGAGTCACACAATAGAGACCAGATCGAGAGCGTGGCCGGCTCCTGAGCTGGATGTCGACTCACCGGGGGCCACCCGGATATGTTCGTTGTTAGCTAGAGGGACCTGTTGTTTCGGATATCTTGGAACTAGATCATAAAATCGTTGCCTGTCATGGGTAGCAACTGAGAGAGATGGGCGTGTGTGCGGAGCCTTGTAATGGGCAGTTGGTACACCCCTGCAGGGTTAAATATTTTTGAGAAGCCGTGTCCACGGTTATGGACGACTTGATACCTACTCCTTGTTCATAGACAACAACAACTGAGACAATCTTAATATAACTTGATCAACGTGTCTGTGCCTTGACTGCTTCTTCTTCGTCGGGATGCGAAGAGGAGGACGAGGATAGGATAGGTGTTATGTTTGCGTATGTAGCTGATAGCAAGACTTGTTGGAGGCGATTCCTCATCGAATGCTTGGCTTCTTATCTTACTCTCTAGATCGTTAGCCACTTCATACATGCTAGTGCGGCAGCAACCTCACCACTTACCCCTTCCTTACCGTAAACTACTTGTTGTCCTAGAATGACGAGTGATGAAGTCCTTGCTGGGTCACATGACCACTAGAGTTGGATGCTGAGTACTTCTATACTCATGATACTACCCCCAAACTCTTTTCAGGGTTCTTGATCGACAAATGGTATGGTGATCGACGTTTCACGTGGAGACTCGATGACGACTAGTTAGGCGGATCCCTGCGGAGGGCCTGGACCCGTGTGGTTATGGGGATCGATGTTTTTCTCTTTGCCACTAGGCATTTGATTGTAGGCTGTACCCAGACATGTATCTTCCGCTGTTGTATTGTTTTGAGGCAGTTGTATGCCAATTGTATGAGATGTTGTATCCTTGTATCTGTAATGTTGTGATATCATGTTGTAAATCCGAGGTATATGACTTTGTCTTATGTCGCGGTGGGACCGATATGTGCTTCGTCCCCGGATCTGGATGGAAACAACTAGATCATGAACAGTACCGCATATCGGGCCTTACACCCTAGGACCTGGCGTGTATATATGTCGTGTCCCTGGGACGTACAGAGGCGGACAATAGTAGAATCTCTCGAGGCATAGGTAGAGATTATGCACCCTTGTAATAGAGATCCACAATCATAATAAGAGAAAATCAGGAGTAGGTCTTTACCTCATCGAGGGACCGAACCTGGGTAAATCTCGGTATCCCTCTTTACGGTTTACTTCCTCATCGAGATCACCTAGTAGCAAAGAACGTACACTAAGTTCTTCATTGAGGACATCTGTCATGTTTTTGCCACGACAGCCGTCTCGGCACCGGCTCACGCCATGCCCCTTCCGTCATCGCGTGGCGCGTGGGTGGACTAGGACGCTTCGGCTGGAGGCAACACGGGGCAACGTCAGAGCGTGCCCGAAACCTGCTCCATCACACGGTGCTTCCTTGTCGCACCTCGCCAACCCCAATGTTGGTTGCTAGACCATCCAGCGCGCTCCCTAGGGTGCATGTGTGGTCACCGAGAGGCAGCCCAAAGGCACCCCGGGACGTTGTCGCAGTGGGGCTTACCACCCCCAAGCCCAAAGGCATCACTGTCATCAACAAGAGTAGCACCGCCTTGACCGATGAGCTAACTCACGTGGTGCGGCTCTGATGTGGTGATAGTCACACCCTCGTTAATTATCCCAAGTGGAAGGTTGTGATGTAGATAGCAGCAATTTCCCATAAACTTGAGAGGATAGGGTTTGTCTGTCGTAGGATTCAAAAGACGACAAGTAGGTGGTAACAGTGTCAGAAATATGGCGCGTAAGTTGACGGCTACCACGAACCTGCACAGAAGACCATGTAACTTTTCTCCCAACGAGTATAGAGAGGTTGTCAATCTGTCTGTCCTTGATGTTTACAAAGGGTCAAACACAAAGGGCAAATAGTAATAGTGAAACTGAAGGAAAAGTGAAATAGTAAATATTGGCGATGTAAACTATGATGTGAATATGGGACGGGGTACCATGATGCTCACTAGTAGTGTTTCTCTCTCCCAAAAGATAGTAAACAGTTATGTTGGGTGAACAAATTAGGTAGGTAATTGCCAGAATTATAAATGCACCGCAATGCTAATTATGCTACAAGAAAGTAAAAGGCTCAATCGTATGGGCATTACACCAAGACAAGTAGATCGTTTATTTATCAACATCTACTCAGTAATCATCCACCTTGAGATATCTATCTGGAACATCTCGCTGGTATTAAGTTGCGAGCCACAACTAATGTTGCAAACTAAAAGAACCAGACAACTTCCTTAACACTCTATGTGTAATACAGTCAAAAACACTCTATGCGTAATCTTGGGTGATGGAGGAGCCTCCGGAGATCAATCCTCCGTTCGGCAAGGTGTCGGGATCGGAACTTCTGTTGATCGCGATCTCAGAATCGCGGCGGCGCCGAAACAGTAGGGTATTTCACGTAACGGGGTCCTCTTTGAGGGTTCTCAAAGTACGGGGTACCGTGTGGCCCCACCAATCGAGGCATCTAGAGGGTGTGTCCCGTTGGGCGCACCATGTTGCTGCCTGGACGGGGGATGGCCCCCCTCTGGCTCCCCTTCGGGCTTCTGGAGTCTTCCGATGTATATGAATTTTGGGTTTTTTTCTGGATTTTTTCGAGTTCTTTGTTTTTTCACCAGTTTTTTGTATTGCATGGAAAAAATAGACAAAAACTGGCATTGGGCACTAGGTTAGTAGGTTAGTCCCAAATATGTTGTAAATGATATGAAAGTGCATCAAAACATATATCAATATCACTTAAAGAGGCATGGGGCAAGCAAAAATTATGGATATATTTAGGATGTATCGGGCTCCCAAAGATAAGGCTTGACCTGCCTTCCCGCTACAACTGCACTGCCAATCCCCAGGAGTTCCCACAGCTCTACATGGTGGTCTTTTGGGTTGTAGGAAGCGACGACAAGTTCATGGAAAATTTGTTCCCCATGGCCCTGAAGGATTCCGCGCGCACATGGATGATGATCCTCTTCGAGTCCTCCATATCCACGTGGGGATGAGTTGTGCAAGCAGTTCGTCGCCAACTTCAAGGGGACGTACGAGCGGCCCATCACGCTCAACAACCTGTACGTTGTGCGTCAGCTCCCTAAGGAGACTCTCCACAAGTACATCCAAAACCTTTAGTCAGGTGCGCAACCAGATTCCTCGCAACACTGATGACGTCGTCATCTCCGCTTTCTCCGCGGGTGTCTCAGACATCAGGATGCAGGAGAAGCTCTCCATCAACAATGACCTTTCCTCTGCATTCAAGCTCTTTGACATGGCCGAGGCACGTGGTGAGCACGCCAGGAGGAGGGCCAACAGGAGTCGCACGGGGCCCATCATCAACAAGAACCGTGTGGTCATCGAGACCGCCACCTCCAAGCCCGTGGCGGAGGAGCATGAGACTTCTTCTACCCACCGGTCTGCACGGTCCTGGTCGCCCGTACACACTACGTCGGTTTCATTGCTCGTGCAGCGGGGGAGGCCAACTCCCGACAACGCACTTCTCATGGCGCATGAGCTTCTGTGCCATCACCCAAGTGAGGCCAATTACAACCTCTGGCTCGAGCGGATCACCGAGTTCGTCAATACCGTCGTGGCTGCTCCGGCACTGCCACACGTCGTCATGGGTGTTATCCCTCTCCCTCCACCACATCAAGTGGGAGATGACGCCGGGTAGCATCGCAGCACGCTCGCACTAGAGTCTGCCCCGTCTCATGGTGCTTCCTTGTTGCACCTCACATGAAATAACGCCAGATGCAAGATCGTCTAGCGCACGTCCCCGGGCGCGTGTGTGGTCACTAAGGGCGTTGGCGGCTATTAAGGGCATCAGGGGCTCGCATGCATCCTCGACGGAGCTAAGGTCCCTCATCACCCGCCACCTCAAGAAGCTGTCTTGCGAGGTCAACGTGGCCCTTCTGGGGGTCGAGGCCTCCAAGCCCCTCAACAATGTCACCATCACCAAGATTCTCATCGACGGAGGTGCATGCCTCAACGTGCTCTATATGGAGACCTTCAAGAAACTCTAGCTGCCCCTCGAGCGCTTGATGCCAACAAGGCCTTCTAAGGGCGTGACCGACGGCACCACCATGCCCCTAGGGCAAGTGCTCTTCCCCATCACCTTTGGGACTCGCGATAATTACCGCACCGAGCACATCATCTTTAACGTGGAGCCCATTGGCCTGCCCTACAATACCATCTTGGGTTATCCCACGATCTCCCAGTTTATGGATGTCATCCACCGCACGTACAACATCGTCAAGCTTATGGGTAGTGTCGGCATCATCGTCGTCCTCTGTGTTGAGAAGGACGCTATGTAATCCCTCGAGCACGCGTATGAGGTCACTGCCGCACCTCTCCCCACTGACGAGGTCACTGCCAAGACCACCGAGATCGCGCCCCTGAAGAAGAAGCCAATGTTCTCTCAGGGCACGCACGGAGACAACGAAGTTGTCTCTAGATGGAAGCGGCGTATGGTCCACCGGCACCATCGATGCGGGCCTCCGCCCCGAACTAGAAAGCATGCTTGTCACCTTCCTCCGTGGAAATGCCGATATGTTTGCCTGGTCAATGTCGAACATGACCGGTGTGCCAAGGGAGGTGATCGAGCATCACTTAGCGGTGTGCCCCAACGCGCGCCCTGGGAAGCACAAGGCGCAGCCCAAGCGTCCGGGAAGCAGGATTTCATAGTTCAAGAAGTCGAGAAGCTGCAGAAGGACGAGATTGTTTGCGAGGTGACCCACCCCGAGTGGGTCTCCAACCCCGTTATGGTCCCCAAGCATACCGGCGACAAGCGGATGTGTGTAGACTTCTCCGACCTCAATAAGTTTTGCCCCAAGGACCATTCCTCGCTGCGACGAATCGACCAGATCGTGGAATCCACAACTAGATGCGAGTTGTTGTGATTTCTGGATCCCTTCACGGGGTACACCCAGATCAATATGGAGGAACACGAAGAGAAGATGATGTTCCTTACACCATGCATAGTGTTCTGCTATGTGTGCACGCCTTTTGGCCTAAAGAGCGTCGGCGCTTCCTTTCAAAGGCTGATGCACATCACCTTGGGGCCGCTGATGGGCGTGAACACGGAAGCCTACGTTGCCGATATTGTGGTCATGACTGTAACACCCCGAATTTCTTATGTAAATCAATGATGCTACCACATTACCATATTCCTACAAGATCTAAGAAAAAATCAAAATTTCGGAAGAGCTTCCATTGTTTATGGACATCCAGGACATGCAGTTTAGATAATACTAACTAAGTAGCAACATAGGTTCACATATCCAACAACGTAGTTAAGGGTAACACACGACCCCAAGTTAAACAAGATAAAGTGTCATGGTTGACAGTACCGGGCTTTACGAGGATTAACCTCGGCCAGTCCCATGGTTAGGTACCCTGGGTTTAGATCGTAGAAGGAGTGCAAGGTTGGTGATCTCGTTAGCTAACAGGAGACAAGGATTTACCCAGGCTCAGGGCTCTCGATCGATAAAACCCCTACTTCCTTCTTGATGTATTATATGGTGGAGATGATTAAACTGGAGGATCCGGTGAGATTGCTCAAGCCAGATGTATTGCGGTGAGCATTGGATGCCCTAAATGCCCCACTCCCAGCCTTTATATACTAGGTTGGGTCTCATGGATTCCATCTAGGTTTACATAGATACTTTCCTGTTCTATCTAATCTTGGTCGCAAAGTCTTGGACACCATGTCGGCGCAGTTGTTGGTGCTTCGGGTGGGATGATATTGGGCCTCCTGAAACTACTAGTGGGCCGCCAGTCTTGACACACACCAGGTACCATCACAATAAAGAGTCCTGGGGGTATCGATTAGCGATTATTTTCCCCCTATTATCTCGTACCGGACGGAGACCGACCCTTGCCACCCAGACACTCGACCTTTGCGACACCGGGTTTCACCCGATCACCGTCCCGAAAACCGCACGAGACCAGCCGCAGCCAACGGAACAAAAACCCCATTTAATAATTAAACGAGATATTTTTATAGAACGCCGGAAAGTTTTCTCGGAACGGTTCCAACGCAAGGTGAACACCGCCGGCTCGACGCGCTGATCGCGCACTCCGAAGTTTTACCCGAATCGGAGGTCCTGCGGACCCCCGGCGGTCATGAACGTAAACATCGCGCGCGCGAGAGGAAAACTGGGGATGTTTTTGCGAACTGCCGGCCACCTGGGCTATATAAAGACCACCACACTCCCACCCCTTTCTAGGGTTTCCCTAAGCCAAAATTTCAGCCACCCTTTCAGATCTGCCTCCAAATTTGCCCAATAGCCCCCAATTTGCGAAATCCCTAGCCAGATCAATCCTGGACCGTCAGATCTCGCGATCCGACGGCCCAGGAAGCTCCTCCCTCCACCTTTTCTCTCCTACCTCCAGCCCGAGCGCCGCCACGACCGCCGCCTGCCCGCCGACGGGATCGTCCTCCCGATCCAGCGCCCACGTGGGCCTCCCGCAGCCAGCGATCGCGGCCCACCAGGGCGAGCCAGGCCCAGCCTGACCAAGACAACCCAGCCGCCAGCCTCCAGTGCACAGCCGGCCAGTGGGCCGAGGCCCACTAGGGGTGAGGCCCCGTTACTTTTTTTTCTCTGCCTTTTATTTTTTTTGCTAAGTACTATAAATTGTGTTGCTGATTCAGTTTTGCGACGATAAATGCGAGTAAACCGTAGCTCGGATCGCGTTGCGCCCAAAAGGAAAGTTGTTTAGAATTGTGTGTACTTCAGTTCATCTTTTGTGAGCATTTTTATTTGATGCCATCTTGATGTTGTTAATCACTGTTGAAGTGGGCATCAGGATGTTAACTGCTACTAATTTCTGTCAAGTGCTGCTGAGCTGTTATTTTTTTGCAAGTTTGCATGATGATTGTGACACATCCATGAGGCCTATTGCATTGATTCTTGTTGCATACTGTTAAGCATCATGTCTACTTCCATTATATGTATTGCATTGTCATGAGTGCATTCCTGGTCATAGTTATGTTTAGCTCCAAAGTTGCTATGCTGTTGTTGTTGACAGTCACCTCTGTTTTTCTCTTTGCACTAGGCATTTGATTGTATTCTGTACTCAGACATGTATCTTCTACTGGTTGTATTGTATTAAGGCAGTTGTATGCCGATTGTATGAGATGTTGTGTCCTTGTATCTGTAATGTTGTGATATCATGTTGGAAATCTGGGGCATATGGCTATGTCATATGTCGCAGTGGGATCGATATGCGCTTAGTACCCAGATCTGGATGGAAACATCTAGATCTAGAACAGTACCACAGATCGGGCCTTACAACTTGGTATCAGAGCCTTACCGGCCGTAGGATCCCTTTTCTGGCCGGAGTTGAGTCTAGACAAAAACTATTTTGTAGTTACTAAGTTATTTATCGGAGAGTAGGAATCTTTTTACTCCTTACCCTTGCTCTGGTCAGGACAAGTGTCGTAAGTTTTTTAATCTCGCCTTATCCCTTTCAAACTCTAGGATCTCGAGTAAGTGGAGTATCGGAACCGTTACAATGCCTTGCTTGCAGCGTATTGTCGCGATTTCGATCTCAGGTTGGGAAATCCCTTAGTACCTTTAGTTCTCCGACTTCGGATTATATCTTGGTCATCTATTGACTTCATTCCTTTTTCCTAGTATCCTCACGATTTGAGTGAGAGTACTTCCCTTGATCGTCTTCTTGAATTGTTGTTCTTCCTCTTAATCTCCCGATGGTTTTGTTTTCCGATGTTGCCGTCTCTCAGCGGAAATTTATCTCGACGGAAGTTCGACGTCGACATGGAGCAGAGTCCCTTGTTGGTGGTGTTCAAGATCGTTGTCTCTCTTTTCTGTCCCCTCCTCTCCCTCGGATCGTCCTAGATCTCGGGACGAGATCCCTTGTTGGTGGTGTTGTATTGTAACAGCCCAGATTTCACAAAAATTAAAAATTTCGTTTTCGGTGTGAATTGTTTGATTGTCTGATTTGTTTGCGTTGTTTGCATCCCTGATTTATCGATAGGCGATTATTTCCCCCCTCTTATCTCGTACCGGACGGAGACCGACCCTTGCCACCCTGACACTCGACCTTTGAGACATCGGGTTTCACCCGATCACCGTCGTGGAAACTGCACGAGACCAGCCGCAGCCTACGGAACAAAAAACCATGTTTAATAATTAAATGAGATATTTTTATAGCACGCCGGAAAGTGTTCTCGGAACGGTTTCAGCGCGAGGTGAACGCCGCCGGCTCGACGCGTTGATCGCGCAGTTCGAAGTTTTACCCGAATCGAAGCTCCTACGGACCCCCGGCAGTCAGGAATGTAAACACCGCGCGGGCGAGAGAAAAACCGGGGATGTTTTTGCGATCTGCCAGCCACCTGGGCTATATAAAGACCACCACACTCCTACCCCTTTCTAGGGTTTCCCTAGGCCAAAATTTCATCCACCCCCCAGATCTGCCTCCAAATTTGCCCAATAGCCCCCAATTTGCGAAATCCCTAGCCAGATCAATCCTGGAACATCAGATATCGTGATCCGACGGCCCAGGAATCTCCTCCCTCTGCCTTCTCTCTCCTACCTCCAGCCCGAGCGCCGCTACGGCCGCCGCCTGGCCGCCGACGAGATCGACCTCCCGATCCAGCGCCCACGTGGGCCTCCCGCAGCCAGCGACGGCGGCCCACCAGGGCGAGCCTGGCCCAGCCGGACCAAGCCATCCCAGCCGTCAGCCTCTAGTGCACAGCCGGCCAGTGGGCCGAGGCCCACTTGGGATGAGGCCCCGTTACTTTTTTTCTCTGCCTTTTATTTTTTTGCTAAGTCCTGTAAATTGTGCTGCTGATTCAGTTTTGCGAGGATATTTGCGAGTAAACCATAGCTCGGATCGCGTTGCGCCCAAAAGGAAAGTTGTTGATAATTGTGTTTACTTAAGTTCATCTTTTGTGAGCATTTGGATTTGAGGCCATCTTGATGTTGTTAAAAACTGTTGAAGTGGGCATCAGGCTGTTAACTACTACTAATTTCTGTCAAGTGCTGCTGCTGTTATTTTATTGCAAGTTTGCATGATGATTGTGACACATCCATGAGGCCTATTGCATTGATTCGTTGCATACTGTTAAGCATCATGTGTACTTCCATTATATGTATTGCATTGTCATGATTGCATTCCTGGTCATAGTTATGTTTAGCTCAAAAGTTGCTATGCTGCTGTTGTTGACAGCCACCTCTGTTTTTCTCTTTCCACTAGGCATTTGATTGTATTCTGTACTCAGACATGTATCTTCCGTTGTTGTATTGTATTAAGGCAGTTGTATGCCGATTGTATGAAATGTTGTGTCCTTGTATATGTAATTTTGTGATATCATGTTGGAAATCCGGGGCATATGGCTATGTCATATGTCGCGATGGGATCGATATGTGCTTCGTCCCCGGATCTGGATGGAAACATCTAGATCTGGAACAATACCACATATCGGGCCTTACAATGTTGGTATGAAGTATTTTGTAATTCTTGAGAGGGATGTTAAACTAAAGTTCCTGAGGCACTCGACGGATCGAGCCTCAGCGAATTGCACTAGCGGCAAATATCGCAGTAGTCCATTCAAGCTCGAGTTCCCCTGACATGAACTTTGTGAAACTGGTGTCGAGTAGGTCCAGGCCGTAGAGGACTTACATGATTAATACTGCAAGTTATACTTCATGATTGACCCAACGCATCGGTCAGGATTTTCTTCATACATATGGGCATGGAAACAACAGGAGTGAAATCACTTATGTGGCATGTCCCGGCGCGGACGACGATTAGCGGGGTATTACCTACGTGTTCGCGGACGCGGATTCCGGGGAGCAATGTATCGCAACCCAGGTCTTAGTAGGGGTGAGTGCCATTATAGAATGCATCCACTCAAAAAACGATCGAGTGAACTTTTAGCATGAATACACGCCTGCTGAAGGATCAAGTGGTCACTTGACGAGCCGGTCGATTGAATGTCATAGCTTGTTTTCTTGTGTCATCTTGCGATTCAATACTCGAGCGCTTGCTTCAAGGGTGAGTAAGCACTCAGGCCTTAATGAGGTGTTTTCTGCATTCATGGACGAGGCGAGTGAGCAATCAAGCCTTCGTAGAGTGCTTTGGGTTGCCTTTGATCCTTCAGGAAAAGTAACGTGCTCCCGATTGGAGTTTATTTGATGAAATCAAATTGAAGATAGAAAATCTATAGTGAAAAAAGGTAGAAGGACTCTGCTGGATGGGAAGTGGTCCACCAATGTTGGTCAATATAACTCTCTGTATAAGCGTGCGAGCGACACCTTTGTAGAGATGGGACGTCACGGGGAATTTGACAGATGTGAATAGTTGCTTGCTGCGGTAAGGGATGATTGGATGTGTCATTCGGTAATTTCATGAGACACGATGATGGTTCCTCGTTTTGCGTGCATAATGGGCGGCGTGGTTACTGCGTCGATGGAGATTTCCCATGCCACGTGGAAGGCGGGGGATCGTGCCCCATCGATTCGGTATTAATATGAACGGTGGACCGACCTGCCTGTACTGCTGTTTATATAAAAGGACCATCGGTAAATTGGGATTTTACCCTGCCCTTGCGTTCCTTGCTTCCTTGTGCTTCCTCTGCTTCCTTGTGCTCCTTTGTTTCCTTGCACTCCTCTGATTCCTTGTGCAACATCATGTCCAAGCGTGAGGAGGGCGCCAAACTCGCAAAAACCGCGCAGAAGAAGGCGGCAATGGGAAGAAGGACTAAGGGTCAGTGGGAGTTGTCGACCTTTCGCGACGCCGATCTACAAGCCCTCAGAAGGGAGTGGATCGTTCCTGAGGGTACTATCCGTGTACCAGGAGAAGAGGAGGTGTCGGCGCTTGATCAAGATGAATGGGTATGCTTTCAAAGCTTCGTTCACCGTGTATTTTCTCTCCTTGTCCATCCCTTCATTCGGGGCTTGTTGTTTGTCTACCAAGAGCAGCTTCATGATCTTACCCCCTATGGGATATTACACGTAGTGTGTTTTATTACTCTATGTGAGTGTTTATTGGGATTTACCCTCATTTGGGTCTCTAGAGGTATCTTTTTAATGTGACGATGTACAATGTTGAATATGTTTCTTGGGGCATCACCATCTCCATCAGGGTGAAGGACACGTACTTTGATTTGGAGAAACTAAATTCCATTCAAAGTTGGCGGAAGAAATGGTTGTATGTGAAAGATCAGGCTGTCCCTGGCCAACTGCATGGTTTGGCGCCGTTTGATTCTGCGGCTCGGGCAGTCAGGCGGTCATCATGGGAGCATGATCTATCATCATGGAGGAAGTGGAGCCGTTGGTGCAACGGTTCGCGGGGTTGAAAGAAGAGCTTTCTGGTGTCCAACTTATTGTTGTTTTTGTCAAGGGGTATGTACAACCTTTATAGTGTCGAGCGTGTCCCATGTGGAAGTATATGGGAGCGAGGGACTCGACCAGGTTCTTGCACTAAGACTTCTCGAGCAATGAGCTCGAATCGCGAGTGCAGCGCATCACCAAGTTGTCAGTGCCTTGCTTGAGTGTCGAGTGATCCCTTTTTCTACTGAATACTCGCTTCCTGGGGTAAGAATTTGCGTATTATTGCTTATACTTCCCTTCTTGTACTTGTGACTCCTTAATGTTTTGTTTTTTATTCTTTGCTCTATTTGTAGGATCTTTCTCCCTTGTTGATTAATCCACCCCAGCCCGAGGTTGTTGAGATGCTGGAGGAGGAAGATTATGAGGTGCAGGTCTTGTCAGCGCATGTGGCTGGAGACGGTGCTGGTCAGTCTTCAGTTGGGGAGGCTGTTGGCAAATCTGACGAGGAGGATGAGGACGACTTGGTTCCGTTGAACCAACGCCTCAAACGGTCTTGTCCGTCGGAATCGGAGGTTTCCGCGGATTCTCCGACTTCTGATGCTGGGGAAAGAACTTTGGGTGCTCCTGCAGTAGGTACCCGTCCTCCTCGGAGTGGCCATAAGAGGCTGAGGATGGGCTTCGCGCTTCGGCCGTCAGTTACTGGTCTCGAGTGCGCATGTTGACTATGCTGTTTTTCTGTGCTTCTTGCCCGATTTTCTTTGTTGGTTCTTATATGAACCCTTACAGGAGCGGTTCCATTGTGACTCCTTACTCTGGTGTATGTTCGTCAGCATCTGTCCCCCGTCGGCTGCTTTGAACCATTCGGCTGAAGTTATGGAAAGTACTCCGTCGACTAGTCCGGAACCAAGCGCGGGGGCTGTCCCTGTGGATGGTACTTCTTTGGGTGTGACATCCTGGCTTAATAGGAATGATAGACTACTCATATCAACAAGGTGCACCTTCTTTTCCGGGAGCCCAGATCCAAAGAACTCCAAAGTTAAGCGTGCTTGGCTTGCAGCGATTTGAGGATGGGTGACCGACCGGGAAGTTGTTCTCGGGTGCGCATGAGTGAGGACAAAGTGCGTAGGAAAGACTAGTGTTGGTTTGTGGGGACAGTCTAGATCCCGCCAGGCGTACGCCGGGAACCGGTGGGTGTGGCCGGGGCGTTACATTGGGTTCTGGGGAAACGATGCTGGTGTTGTGTCATTGTCAGGTACTCTGTCCATGTCCGCTGCTTCTTCTGCTCAGGAGGAGTGCAATCTCGAGAACAAGATCTCGATGGAGGACAAGGAGGCCCACTTCGACGGCATGTCCAAGCAGGTATGTTGTCTGGTCCCTGCCATCTTTCTGTAGTACTTGGTCATGCTAATTATCGGGTGCACGACAGCACTCCCGATGGGAGTAGCCCCCGAGGTTGCGTGCAATCACTTGTGATTGGGCGAAGTCTTACTTTGTTCTGTTTGTCGGTTGACTCTCCTTTTGTTGTTTTCTTTCTGTTGTAGCCTCTTTTCAAGGCGTTCAATCGAGTTCTAAATAAGGTCAAGCGGTACAGGTATGGGCGTGATGAGGCGGATGCTAAGAGCAGCCAAGTTGCTGGTGAGTACTACTTTTTCCTTATGGGTGCTTCTTGTATTTTGGCTAGTGTTAATTGTTTTGGTTTCCTTTTGCAGCTGGGAAGAAGGCTTCCGAGAAGCGGGTAGCTGAGCTAGAGAAGTAGCTCGCTCTTCTGCGGGATGGCTGAGAGGCAAAAGAAAAGTACCTCGAGTCACAATGTGGAGAGGTTGAATGCCTCCATCAAGTTGGAGAGCGACTGGAGCGACTTGAGCAAGCTGAGGCATCTAAGGCTGGGCATCTTCGTACTCTCGCGAGTGCTCTGGCAGGTAGTTATGTCCTCCTTTGTTTTGTAGTTTCTTCTATTTTTGAATTGTCTTTGTTTGATGAATTCTCTGGTTCAGGTGCTGTTGGATCTGAGACTTCCGCTGTTAGGTCGGAGGGGTCCAACGTCCTTCGCGGTGTTGTGAATGCCGTGGAGGGCGCTATTGATGCTGCCAAGGTTGCGGTTGGCGAGACCTTGGTCGTGCTCGAGCTCCTGCACGAGGGCGTGTTCTTGGAGAAGGGTGTGCCTTATGGTCTTGGTCCACATGTGGCTGCTTTTGACAAGAACGGCAACTTCTAGGAAGGCTTCGTATGTGACAATGTGGTGAGTTGTCTTGAGACTACATTCATGGTCTTGCTGGGTCATGGCATGTCGATTGATTATGAAACCCTTGTGTCGACCATGCCTGGATATACCGATGATCAAGGGCTTCGGGCTACTTACTTGGTGCGTCGTCTGCAGAAGGTTGTGGAGGATCAGGCTCGCGCTCGCGAGGACGTCGAGTTGTCTTTTGGGAACATTATTTTTTTGCAAGCGGTGCATCTGATGAGATGCTTTTGTAATGAACTCTTTTGCTTGAAGAATGTTTCCAGTTTATTGATTGAAAAGCCCCCGGGCGTTCGACTTTGTTGTCTTAACTCTTGTTTTCCCTTGCGCTAGGCTTCTGTGATTACCTGTCACTCATGGAAATCTTTGAGGGAGGAAGAGTGTGAGGATGCATATGAGTCGCTTCACACCAGTCCTAGGAATGTTGATCATGTGATTGCCCGACTGAAAGGTGTTGTTGTTGTCCAACGCTCGAAACGTGAGCAGGTGGAAAATGTGATGGATGGCTTGGTGGGATGGATGTACAAGCTTTCTGATGTCATGGAAAGTGATTCTCCGGGTATTTTGTCTATTTAATTTAACTGGCATTGTCCTCTCTGTGCTAAGCTGATGATTTCTGACTATCTTTGATGTTGTAGTGTTGTCCGGCAAGACACGCCTGGAGTCGGAGAAGGTGTAGGCTGAACTGTCTTGTCTGGAGGATCCCACTGTTCAGGCGAATAACTCTCTATGGGAAGATAGAGATAAGGCTCTTCTCTTTCCTATCCTTCGCGAGCGTGATAAAGAGGTTCGCAAGTCTTTTGAGTACTGTCGTAAACTGCTTCACAATGTTTTCAACGAGATGTTCCCCTTGGATCCAGCTCCGCACACAGTTGAGCAACTTTGTCATGTATTTGCTCATCCTTTGGAGGTTCGGCGTATGGTGAAGCTGCAGATTCAGGCGGGCACTCGTTGTGCTCTGGCACTGGTTCGCTCGCATTGGTCGGGAGTGGACCTTATTCAGGCGGTGCACGACCCCACTACTGGAAAAAAGGCCTTTAATGGCGCACCTATTTTGGCTACTAATGACGCACATTAGGTGCGCCATTACTAGCACGCCATTAGTAAGTGATAGTAATGGCGCACATTTGGTGCGCCATTACTATCCTGGATACTAATGGCACACCAGGAGTGCGCCATTACTAAAGCCAGTGGTGCACCACTGATGTTACTGCTACCACCATATGTGTGTCTTGTGCTGTGGGTCATTAATGGTGCACTCTCAGGAAGTGCGCCATTGCTTTGTTTCTCTACATGCGCCACTAATGTACGATATGTGCGCTATTACAATGAATATTAGGTTTTTTTCTTTTGCTTTTCTGTATTTGCATAGGTTACAAACAGATAAAAACAACAAATTTATAAACAACACAGATATAAATAACAGATTTATCGAATACAATGAAATATTAGTCTCCGAATACAACATAAGATTAGTCTCCGATTACAAATCATCATATTAGTCTCCGAATTCAAAATACCGAACAAAGTTAGAACATTACAAGTCCCGAGTAGCGAGTTTGTCTTCACATTACAAGTCGATATCTAAACTACCATGACATTAAAGAAGAGGGTGGCGGTCATGATGAGCATCATCGTGACCAAAGTGATCTTCATCCGGTTCCTCCTCCGCTCCCTCCTCTCCCCCGCTAGATAGCGCGCGTATCTAGCTCCCGCCTCCGCCCTTGTGGGGTATCCTTTGTAACTGTTACTGCTAAAACAGTGAATCTGTCTCCGACAATTCTCCCAGTCGTCGTAGACTTCGGGAATCCTACCAATGTACACGACATACGACGACATCTTCTTTATGCACTGGACAAACAAAACTTTAAGAGCAACTTACAAATAATATTTAAGCAGTACATACGTATACAACAAAATTAAGGACCAAAGGAAGAGAAAAGCAACACACATTAATAGCACACGGTTCATGGTCCTAGTAATAAATAGCATCGACTACATATAGGTTGAATGACGACTGTTTAAACTAAGGAGACATACATACATACAAGTTCATAAAAGTGTATACAACACACGAGCTCTCGTCGATAGTCTAGAACTACATAGCTAGGAGCACATCCATCAAGACTTTTGACTCCGCTCACGGGCCGGAGCATTGGTGAAGCCGCCGTCTTTCATGATGATCATGAATGAGGAATCTCCGTCAACCTGCAATCTTAGGCATTGTATCTATTTCACGGTTGGACGATTGATTGTTGAGGTAGAACTCCCTTGTGTTACGAAGGACATCTTCAGAGATGATTCCTGCCAACTCCGAATGGATGCGAAAGAATTCTTGTCTGAGGTCGGCATCTTGGATTTCCGACAAGCGTTCGGCCCAGTGCTTGGGATGCAAGGCGTAGTAGGCATCCTTCTGACCGCCAGGCGGCTGCTTGATGCAGGCAAACTTTGTTATGTGAGTGAACACGTGCGCGCCGTACCTAACAACTTCCTTCTTGAAGGTAACTCCAGATTTGGAGTAGCGCAAGAGAGCCTCATCGAGAACTTTCTCGATATTTGTGTAGTCTTTGTTCGACTCACGGTCCGGGTCCAAATACGTGGCCATGGACCATTTTGGGCTTAGAGCGATGAGTGTGCACTTTGTTTCATCACTTCACACAACCCGGATGTTAGGAGGAAAAGAACGATCGAAATCTAAGCAACCTAATGTACGTTACGGGGACGTGAGGGGATGACTTACTCGGGAAATTAAGGCACGAGGAAGTTGTCATTATCCTTGTTCGCCAGAATGAAGTCTTGGAGGTAATCACTAGCGAGTCGTCGGTCCCCAGGGCTGTACAAGAGCTTGGCACGCATGTAGAAGGGGTCGACTATAACGATGTCTGGTGTATTTTCTCTAATGATCCGCATCTCCATACTGAGCGCAAATAGCCGAACGAATGTGTAGTGCAGCAGAAAAAGGTGAAACATAGTGAAGATGTCATCAAACCGCAGGAATATCACACGTCCGATGTCGCAAGCAACAAAGAGCTTTCCCCCTAGCACCTTGGTGGTGAAAACAGGGTATGCCACATCATTCTCTCTGAGACGCCGCGTCTGTGTATTCAGAACAATGTCATGCATACTCTTCATAGAACCGGTTGTAGCATCGAGCATTGCAGAAGATAGCATCAGCCTACCCGCCACATGCACCCTCGACATGATTCCGCCGGTTCTTGGTAGCCCGTTTTGAGCATGGATCATCGGTGCCGGCTGGCTCGCAGTAGTGGGACCCTTCTTCCTTCTTGCCTGTCCCTTCTTCTTTGGCTTCTCATGTAATGTGACCTTTACCTTCTCAGAGACCGCCTTCCTGAGTGTGTTGGGGCTGATAATATTTCGCGCCTCGGCCTTCTCAGACTCGGTGAAGGCGGCAGCCGGAGGCGTCTCCTGAGAACTTAACAGTAAACGCTTATAGTTGCAATTCATCTCCGTGCTACGAGATGGGCGGTGAGAGTCTTTTGCACCAAGGTTGGGTTCTTGAGAAACAGGAGGGAAAAGCTCGTCCATCTCGCACGGGCAAGTAGTGTGTTGGTGTTGGTGTTGCTCCGATCTTGTGCCACATCATTGTCCGTGGGGTGGTGGCCCGGATCAGCTGACGGCGTTGCAGCAGTCTTGCCATGGCATGGCGCCGGCACGACTGGC
The DNA here is from genome assembly GCA_950022295.1 of Bromus sterilis. NCBI lineage: Eukaryota > Viridiplantae > Streptophyta > Magnoliopsida > Poales > Poaceae > Bromus > Bromus sterilis. Next base: position 145,491,763 of record OX465596.1, on the reverse strand, counting down.
GGTGGGGCTAATAATATTTCGCGGAGGTCCATCACTTCTTCGTCGTCGTCTCCAGGGGGTCGATAGGGAGGTAACAATTCATCGTAGCCATCCAGCACCTGAAGCAGTTGAACCCTATACACGTTGGATGGCATCGGATTACCATGGAACACGCGGTTGCCCGGTTGAACGATTCTGCCCACGGCAACATCGACCAACTCCTCGTCCATGAAGTGCAGGAGAGTGCATGGAATTTTGGCGGCGCCCTGCGAAAACATGTAGGGCGTCAAGGATGCCCAGTCAAAGGCAAAAGAAGATGAAGTCATCAGCCGAGGCTTAGTTACCGTGATGTCGTTGAGCTCGGCTAATGTTGATGGACCACCAACGGACGGCGGGCATGTGACGGAGCGGGCGCTTGCTCCTGAGGTGCCGGGCATTGGTGTTTTACGCTCCAATACTGGCGCCGCCGCCGGGGTCACAAACGCATCTGCCGTCGGGGAAACCAACGCGGCCGCAGCCGGGGACACTATCGTGGCCGCCGCCGGGGTCACAAACGCATCCGCCGTCGGGAACGCCAACGCGGCCGCCGCCGGAGACACCGTTGCGGCCTTTGCCGTCGCGTTGTGAGAGTTGCTGCCCGTGAAGCTGGGAATCAGGGGCATCCCCCGTTGACCGCTCGCAAGGTAGTCTCGCATGAACACAAACAAGGAAGGCATCATGTCGTTGAGCGCATGTCCAACTTGTTCTTCGACAATGCGTGGAATCTGCTCCATTTTTTCCTGGAGTTGTGCCTCCGTCTGGTTCTCCGAGCCGCTAGTGCTTTTCTCCTTTCTCCTACTGTCATAGTAGTTCGGCCATTTCGTGGAACAACCTTTGTCGGACACACGACCAGCTGACGACAGCTTACTAAACTTATCCTTTTTTCTTTAGTGTGTTGAATGCCCTATTTAAAGAGTTGTCCCAAGGGGCGATAGGCAGGGACCCCGCGCTGCTGCTTTCAGTTTCCTGCACAAGGAAAGCGGGGACCATTCAGAAATTTGGCTTCATTAATTTTAAAATGCAACCATATGAAGCTAATTAAACAGGGGGGAGGTATTCTTTACTAGAAGACACTCAAGCTCCTGCACCTTCGGATCTGTCGTAAGCTCCCCTGTTACCGGGTTCCTCTTGTACCGGGCCCTGACATAGCTATCGGTAGGCTTATGTCCGTATTTTTTGAAGAGGGGCGGTAGGACTTGCGCGGCACGCTCCGCATCCTCCTTGTCCCATTTCGGTTCCGCTACTCTATAACCACTGGGAATGACTTTGTGTACCCCTAAGTTCAATTCCCGCATACCTTTCCCTCACTGACTCGATTCACTGGTTGAGGTGTCCTCGCACTCGAGCTTGAACTCCTCGTAGCCATTTTTGCTGATCGAAGGATTTGCCTCCTTGATCTTCTCGTAACTAACACCCTTAGTAATCATTTTCTTCACATTGTTTCGCCAAGTAGCCAGGGATGTGGTCATCTTCGTGAGGGCGGCACTGTTCACTTTATTCCCTAAGAGGTTTGTGTTTGCGAATTGAGCGGGGAACTTGTATCAGTTGTGCAGCATCGTGAAGAGGAGGGTGCACAAATTTGCTCGGCCGGGATGCCTTAGGTTCTCGGTGTTGATCAAGATGGTGCTCCGCAGAATGCACCCGAGTTTTCCGGAGTACCCACGGACTAAATGTCCGGGCGCCGTTGGAAGCCCATTTCTAGCCACTTCGGTAAATTCCTCCTAGACGGTGCGTAGCTTGCTCGGGCGCCTCTCCTTTTTTTTCCTATTTGGTTGGCTGCCATATGTGGGTTGGCTGCCATCATGAGTGGCGGGATCGGTCTCGGTAGCACCACAATCATCCCCTCTAGCGGTTTTGTACTTGTGATCGGTAGAGTCATCCTCGATGCCGTCGTAGCGGGGTTGAGGTTGTGGATCATCGTCCATGCTCATATCCCAATATTGCTTCTGGTGGTGTGAACCAGAGGCCTCATCGTTATCAACCATCTACACCCACTAAATAGAATTAGAAAAAATGCTACTAGAGTGATTGGATGATATCAGGGTAGCTAGTATATCTATTATTCTCACATTTAGAGGAAGACTAGAAAAGGAAAAATAAAAGGCAGGTTTAAGAAAACGTGGTCAAGTGAATGATGTGCAACCAGAAAATAACTAGTCAATATAAATAACTAGAAAAAGTGCAATCAAAGCACCTTCTTGGTCAAGAAAATTAACAAAGTTCATTCACGAATTCACGAAAAAATTCGGCATGAACTTTGCTGATTTTCTTGAGCTAGGACCCCATTCTCAACCGAAAAGGAAATTAATCGACATTTTGGGAGAATGGGGTCATTATTTGTACCTGCACAAAAAAGGCCTACATATAGGCACAACAAGCATATAAGTATAAATAGAGATTGGGCACCACAGGAATAAATGGAGCTTACAGAGGTCTTATAACTGAAATTAGCAAAGTGGAATAACATGTAATTACTTGTCAATAGAAACTTGTCAGTCTCAAGAAAAGAGCACACAGTAGAAAAAGATGCTACCACTGGAACATATCATGCATGGACAATTCTTATTGGGCAAACATTGCAATTTATTCAGCATGCATATATATATGAGAACATTTATGAGTTGCAGTGCCAGGAAATGATAAGGAAGTAGAACATAGTATCCTTAGTGAAAATTATGGTACTTGTAGCAAAACAGTTTGAAGCAAGCACTACAAATTATGTTTTTTCCCTATATTTGGCAGTTTCCAGTCACAATCTAGTACTCATTGCACAATTACAAGACCTCTGCTTATGCTGTTGTCGAGAAAATGCTAGTGCAGCTGGTCTGCTTATGGTGAGTTGTGATGTACACTACATACCTGATGTTTTGAATCTTGTTTAGATGAGCAGCAGAAGTTTTGAGCTCCCTTGTGGCTATATCCTTGCCCTTCAAGCAACAGCAAAATATTTCTATCAAAATTCAAGCAGTAAGTCATAACAATGAAGAGTAAAAAAGATTGATGTTATGTACAACACGGTGATTACAACAAGACCAGCTACGTGTAGCTCCATAACAACAAGACCTAAGGAGGTGAGTGTGCCAGTAACCCGGATGTCATCGGCTGCACCGCTAGGTTTGGATGGCAATTCCTGGCTATCTAAGTGGAGCACCACCTACCTGCACTAGCCAATCGATATGTCCATCTAAGTTGTGTCCTCGGGGCACCAAAACAACTGTACTAGTTTAACAAGGAACTAATTAACCAAAAATAATAGTAATACTACTTAACACAAATGCTAGTTGCAGGCCTGATTCACCAAGGAAGAGACAAATCCGGAGCGTATATTTTACTAGCAGGATTGGATTGGATCTCCAGTTCTCGACCAGCATGGGTATCAAGAGGTGGATACATGATATGATCTGATATGATATGTGCATGCCCATCCTGATAGCCACTTTTCATTACCTTTACACCAAGTGAAAGTGCTGGCCTAATTCTAGCTTAGCCTGGCTAACTGGCTTCCATGTGGCTCATCGGTCAACTAGCTTTCTGTACGATCTGATCATGGAGCCAATGATGGTCAGATTGATTGGGCTAGGTCACCCACATTTTTTAAACAAGCATCTCAGTTCTAACATCGCAAGATTAAGACAACAATAGAGGGCATCATCAATTAAAAGACCAAGCAAATGTAGTTGCTTCTTGCAACAAAGATGAAGAAACTCATGCCATCATCGACAAATTAAGAGACCAAGCAAATGCTAATGTTCATCATCACACACAAGATCTAATGCAGCTAATGTTCCTCCATCCAACACAAATTATTATAGCATTTTTCTCAAAACTATGTGCTATGAGAAATCCTATATTTTGCTCAAACAGAAAATGCATTTTGATGTACTTCTTTGTACAATTTCTAATAGGAGGTCAACCATTTCAAATATCAAGCATATCTGAAACATACATTACCATCAAACAGTAAAAACTGACAGTAGTTGTCGGGACCCGGGGTTTGCATATGTAATTCCAGTCATAATTCAATCATATGGAGAGCCGAGAGCCATACCCACTTGTCTAAGTAGACAAGGCCAAGTACAAGACACTCTCGGAAAGCATCGAACGCGAGGGGCATCCCATCCAGGCCCGGATGATCAACTGAGATGGGTCCTCATCGTCCGCTCACAAGTCTAAATGATTATGGGTGGTGAAATCCCATACTCATAGACAAGTAGCCTAAACCATATTATCGATTGAATCATAACACTTACATAAACAGACTCCAGCCCGATCTCTTAGTCGGGGTCTCGGGCGGGCTCAATCATACAACAAAGTGTGCCACGTGACAGAGTCACGAGCAATCGCATCGCGATGCCCCAAGCTGCGCACATCTAAGGGCCACTTGGTGTATAAAAGACCGCCGGCGAGAGCACAACTAAGGTATCGAACCCCACACATGACATGCACGATATAAACATACACCCAGAATGCATGCCAAGTGTATAACAGCAGGTAACACAACATGAACTCTACAAACTCATAGCTTTATTGCATCTGTTAAACAGAGCAGATATAGTAGTGTTACAAGAAGAGATCACATCACTGTGATCCAACATTACATCATACAACAACGGAAGCAAATTATGTCTTAGTAAAGACAAGGTTAACAAATGGATTAAGAAGCCTTTAAGAAAACACAACGACCCTCCAGAGGGACCAGGCTGCTGTCTGGGACTACATTACTTCGTCGACGTCGAGCTTGAGGGGAGGCCACCATCAGGGTCAGTGGTCTCGTCTCTAAAACATAAAATAAGCAAACGTGGGTACAAAGTCGTACTCAGCAAGACTTACGTCAGAACTATACTACTCATGCTCAGGTATCAAGGTAAAGGCAGGTGGGTTTGTAATGCAGAAAGCTTTGACTTGGCTATCCTGTACTACGACTACATAGAGTTGAGATGAGAGGCGCACACGAGTCCATCTAATCTTGATCACCACATCAATACACAACCAAGGATCCTTCCTCGACTTCCCCACGAGGAAGCAACCCAAAGCACTCACACTTATCTTGAGATTTTTAGAGTATCCATTTGAGTTGTCTAATAATCAAGTAAAGATCTCGAAGTAGTCCATAACCGCGGACACGGCTATTCGAATAGTTCATTAACCCTACAGGGGTGTACTTCTTCACATACGTAGCTACCACTTATCGCCTAGAACTCGTCACCTTCAAGCGGTGTCGGGCAGGATAGTACCACGACACTTAACTCACTGCTCCAACTCTAGTCCAGGGAATCGTCTATCTGAGTTGTACCCCAATCGGGAATCCGGCTAGGGTTTCCGTTCAGGACCAAGACGATGTATGGACGGTCCGACAAGCCCACCTTGACGGATGGTGCTGCGCTTTCCTAAAACCGTGCTACGTTATGAAAGCAAATAGAATAAAGTTAACCCATGCGAATCCTGGACCCTAGTCGGGGTGAGTTAATAGGTCGAGAGGGTTCAATGAGCCCAACATGTGGTAGTAATATGTGTCTTGGATCACAACACAAGAACTCGGGGCCTAGGGCAGTGTAAATGAGACAACCCACTGTGCACTCCTACACAGCCTCTCATTGTTCACTTATTTTAGGGTGACTTCAACAACACGTTACCACCTTGTTGCATGTGTTCACTACCATCCCGATACATCACCCAGATGGATCAACTTCATTGCAAACAACTCTAGCATGGCATAGCATAACATGGATGAAGGGCCACATGATGAACACAAACAATCTTGTATCTGCTAGGTTGAGGTTTGCTTAATACTGTGGCAACAATGATAGGTCATGCAAAGGATAGGTTCAACTAGCGATAGAACGGTAACATGTGAATCACCTAATCATGCATAAGAGAACAAGAGGGAAACTGGGTTTTTATAGATATGATCAAAGGGGGTTTTCTTGCCTTATTGTCGAGACTCGAGGGTGCCACTCTTCGAAGATACAAGAACTATGTCCGGCGATGGATCTATCGAGAAGAAGCAAACACCGAGACACCAAAGTATAAACATCACATTGCAATGCACGTTCAAGAATGAAACATGGCATGGTACTGATGTGATCTAGGTTCAATTTGCAAAAAGTTAATTGAAGTTGATTTGAATAAGAAATTCAAATTCAAACTCCAAATGTGGTTCAAATTAGCCAAAGTTGCATTTGATAATGTTTGGATATGGTAAACCATGTGGTCATGTGTATGATATGACTCTGATGCTGATGTGATAAGGTTGGCATTGCAAAGATTTAATTTGAAATGATTTAAACATTTATTTTGAATTATTCCAAATAACCCAAATAGCTAAATGCTACTGGTCCATCACCATAGATGTGTTTTTCATCTATGAAAGTATGATATTTGGAATCCTTGAATTTTTCTGATGATTTTTCATATATTATTTGTTTGATTTGGAGGTATGGTTTAAAAGTTATTGAATTTCGAAGATTTAATCATTTTCTGGAAATTCTGCTAAAAATAAAAAGGATTACTGCGTCAGCATGACATCAGGATGACGTCATGGGGGCGCTGACCAGTCAACCTGACATGCGGGGCCCATCTGTCATTGTCTCTGGGTTAATTCCCTTTTAGTTAAAATAACAGGGGATTATTAGGGCGCTGGGTCCCACCAGTCAGTGACCCAGGGCCAACTAACCACGGGTTAGTCCCTAATCTAAACGGCCACGTCGGCCGTTGCCGGCGTCTAGCCGCCGGTGGCCGCTGGACGCAGCGGCGCCCACTCAGCAGGCGGCTCCGGCCACGGGAGGGCACGCGGAGGGCACCAAACGGGCCCTCGTACACGCGCGCGTCTCGCACCGCACACGGGCGGCCGGAGCTGAGCTCAGTGGCCACGGAGAATCGGGCCGCGAGAGGGGTCGGTGTTAGGGGCAAATCGAGCGCGTGCTCACCCTGAGCGTGAAGGCGTGGTCGAGGGAGGCAGAAGAGGGATGTCGGCGACGAATTTCAGCGAAGAGTACGGCGGACGTGGCGGAGGAGGTTGATGCGGGCGGCGACTAGGAGGCGTCTTGGCTCAAATTGGCGGTGCGGCTCGACGAAGTCGACGTCAAGGACTCCACTGGACAGATTGAAGAGGCGCGGGGAGCATGGTCGCCACGCCGGGCACGGCGGCGCGGTCCGGCTGGTCTCGGGGCAGTGCACGATTTCGACGAGGGAGGGGGAGAGAGGACCAAAGAGAGGGGGAATGGAAGGGGAGAGCACGGGGCGTCCACGGCGCCGCTAAAGGGGGCAGGGACAGGCAGGTAACTGCCTGGCGCCCATGCCGTGGCCGGCGACGAGCTGCCTGCCTGCCTGGCCTAGGAGGAAGACGACCCTGCCCTTTTGGGCTGGGCCTCCTCTGCTGGGCCAGGTGGGCCAGGTAAGTGGCTTCGGCCTTTTCTGTTTCTTTTCTTTTTTCTGCTTTCTGTTTTATTTGTTTTGCTCTGGAAAAAATACGAAAGCATTTTTAAAAATCCCCAAATATTTATCTTGGACATATGTGACATAGTACTAGCCACTCCCAAGATTTGAAGATTTTTGGAATTCAAATTATTTGAATCCAATTCAAATAGCATTTAAATTTAATTTCCAAGCCTCTGTTCGAATATTTGAAAAATCCATGAGCATGGGTTTGACTCCAAATCATTTTTAAAATGATCATACTCATTTATAGGACTTTTCAAAATTGTTTGGAGGAATTTTGGAAAAACTTTTTATCTGGCCTTTTATTTAAAATTCTTTTTGAGGCTTTTCCAAATCCCCAATTATTAAATCAAGGAATTTAAACATGATGCAATTATTTCTAGTAATACGAGCACATACCAAAACTAGGGTTGTGACAGTAGTTCAAATGCGAAAAACTGAAAATGAGTTTTGTCTAGTAACTCCAGATGCCCAATGGCTTGAACGCAAACAAAAAAAGTGATGGCCGGGGTCGACGAGGAATTATACCTCAGCAGGCCGGGGTCGACGAGATCGAGGCGGTTAGCGGTGGCGTGGCTGGGCGACGGTGTGGACGACGACGACAACAATGGAGCAGGCGGCGTCGAGTCACTGCGCAGAGCAGAGGAGGGGGAGCGGTGAAACCGTGAGAGAGAGGGAGGTAGGGAGGGAGAGGGAAGCTCACCTTGTTGTCGCCGGTGACGGGCAGGGAGGACGGGGTCGACGAGCTCGAGGCGGTCGTCGGTGGCGCGCGAGTACCACAGAGAGAGGCGGAGGCGTGGTGAGAGAGAGAGAGAGAGAGAGAGAGAGAGAGAGCGAGAGAGAGAGAGAGAGAGAGAGAGAGAGAGAGAGAAAGGGAGGGAGAAGGAGGCCACCGGAGTAGAGGGGGTCGCGTGGTGGGGCGGCGCGATGGGAAACGGCGGCGAGATTGGATCGAGAGGCCGCGCGGGGAGAAGTGTGGGGGTTAGGGTTTCGGGAGAGGGGAGAGGTGGGGATTAGGGGGTACGGGATTGCAATGGCGCACATTTGTCCCGTGCGCCATAAGCTTAGTCGATAAAAATGGCGCACTTTTTCCCAGGTGCGCTATTAACATTAATCCATATCTAGCTTAAATGGGTGCGTTTGTGGCTATGGACAGAACCACTTACATAGCCTAGTAGTTGGTCCCCTAATACATTAATCAAGCCACCCAGGTTCGAATCCTGGTAGTCATATATTGTTTCCACTTTAAAAAAATTATATCAACCTTATCATAAACATCCAAACACTTTAAAATAACCACATGGTATATCCATCTCAAAAATAATATAATATTTAGAAAATCTCCAAAACTATATAGTAATAATGAAATATCAATATCTTCATAGAAAAATGATACAAAATTCCCACACACACACACACATGCGGTAGGCACGTCGTGATTGGATCTTAGCTATCATATTTTCACAATCTTTTTCCCTTCTTTTTCGCGTTTGCATAATTTAGCCCTGGAACCCCTAGATTTCTTCTCTTGAACGGAAGAACACCTTTAGGTTGGGTGGTCCTGCTTCTTCTTGATTTGTATGGTACTGCATCATCATCGTCGTCAACTTCAATCTTTGGGTCGCCGTACTTGTCGAAGTCTTGCTCGTTGGCGGATCCATCCATTCCGATGATGTTCCTTTTGCCTCTCCGCACGACAACACGGCTGGGCTTTGACGGGTCGGTAATGAAGAAGCATTGGTCCACTTGGCTAGCCAGTACCTATGGCTCATTTATCGTCGTGACGTTTGCGCCCGCGGTCTTGGATTTGGCTTCGGCTATAACCATGGTGGTGAAATACCGGTTACATTTTACGATGCTCTTGGCCCATCTGACGCGGAACATTGACACCTTCTCTCCAGGGTAGCTGAGCTCCCAGATCTCCTCGATCCTTCCGTATTATCGTTTCTTGACTTTACCGGTGTAGGCTTCCATCGTTACTCCGGAGTTCTGATAATCTCTCTTCATGTCCTTTTCCTCGGGGTAGAATGTGTAGCCGTCGATATCGTACGCCTGATATGTCATCAGGTTGTGCTCGTCACCCTGTGACAAGGCGAATACGAGGTTTTCTTCCTCGGAAGAGTCCTCATGTGAAGGGTACGATAGGACCTTGTCCTTGAACCAACGCGTGAAGCATGAGTTGTGCTCTTTGAGTAAATATCCGTCCGTCCACTGTTGGCCTCGGTCATTGTATTTCTTATCAATGGAGGTTTTGTCCTGTACCACCCAAGGATCGACCAAGTCAATGTGTTGCAGCGCGACTAGGTTTGCTCTTTCAAAGTCGGCGAGCCGATCCTGGAAGTCGACATGCATTTCACGGCGACCCTCGCAGTGACCACATCCAGCGAGCCTGCCGAGGTGCCTGGTTATCGATGCCTAGATAATTTGTGCAGAAGGAGATACACTCCTCGATCAGAAACGCCTGGGCTATGCTTCCATCTGGACGAGCCCTGTTGCAAACGTATCCTTTGATCACACCATTCATCCTTTCGAACGGCATCATGCTGTGAAGGAACGTCGGCCCGAGTTGGATGATATCTTCCACAATATGGACTAGGAGATGCACCATGACGTCAAAGAATGCGGGCGGGAAGTATATCTCGATCTTGCATAGTATCACCATGATCTCTTCTTGTAGCCTTCTGAGTTTCCTCACGCCAACCGATTTCTAAGAGATGACATCGAAAAAGTTGCATAGGCCAAATAGCATTTCACGGACGTGGTCGTCCATGATCCCGCGGATTGCAACCGGAAGTAGCTGAGTCATCAGCACGTGATAGTCGTGAGACTTCATCCTGCTGAACCTCTGCTTCGCTGAGTCTAGGTATCTGCTGATCTTCCCCGCGAAACCGTAAGGAATTTTTATCCCTAGGAGGCATTTCATTAGCTGCTGCATCTCCTTCTGACTTAAAGTGAAGCATGCGGGGGGCAGTAATGTTCGCTCTGCATCTTGGCCTTTTTTCCTTTGCGACGACTTTCCGTGTCCTCCGGTGGCTCATCGTCATCATCATCATCATCATCATCATCATCATCATCGTCGTCATCATCATCATCATCATTAGGGCGGTTTGCGTGAAGCTCCTCCCTGATGCACATTGATAGCAAGTCTGCACTTGCTTTCAGCGCATCTTTGGTCTTTTCTCGCATATTGAGTAGGGTAGCAAACAGAATCTCGTGATATGCTTGACATCAAGGCTGTTCGGCACACCGACGATGTTCCAGTACGGCAAGTCCCAAAAAACAAACCTTGTTTTCCATACCTTTAGCAGCGGCTCATGTGCCTTTCTCTTAGAATTGATCATTCCTGGCGGTGGGCACTCTTTCCAATCTTTCAACATCATGTCTATTTCGGTGCCGCTCCTCCTACGTGGGGCTTTTCGGGGTTCGGCTGTGCCATCGAACAGATCCTTGCATTTTCCCCATGGTTCATTGTGAGGAAGCCATCTTCGATGTCCCATGAACACGGTTTTTGAAGACTCGGGATCCTTAGGTAGCTGGTGATACGTTGTGTCATCCATGCACCTAGCGCATCCATAGTGTCCGTGGACCACCTTCCCCGCGACATATCCTAAACCGAGATAGTCGTGCACCGTCGTGAGCAATGCGGCTTTCATAGGAAAATATGTTTCCTCTACATCGTCCCACGTATTAACTGGCATTCTCCATAGCATATCTAGCTCCTCTTTCAGGATCCCCAGATACAGATTGAGGTCATTTCCTGGTTGTTTCGGCCCTTCAATTAGCACACTCATGTGCATGTACATCATCTTGATGCACTCCTAGGGGGGTATGTTGTACATGCACACAAACACTGGCCAGGTGCTATGTGTGATTCTCTAGTTGCCGAAAGGATTGACTCCATCGGTGCTCGCGACAAACACTGCGTTCATTGGATCCTTCCCAAAGTCCTCCTCGAAGTTCAACGCCTCCCACTGGGTCCCATCAGAAGGGTGACTCAACATCATGTTTTTTTCTGGATCATTTTTTTCATCTTTTTCCTTTTGCTGCTTCCTTTCCGCATGCCAGTGTTGGGATTCGGGACAGAAAACAAAATTCTTTCATAACAGATGGAATAGGTCACATACCAGTATGTAGTCCGTTAAGTGCGAAACGTTCCCGCGTGAACGTGGTTGGTGTAGTCGTACCGACAATCTCCGATGCCGCGCAACTCCACGATGACTCCGATAGCCACCCCGGTCCTTGAGACCGATGATGGGATTACGTCCCCGTCGGGACGTTGTCGATGAAGAAGCCGCGATACGTCCACGACGATGAAGTAGCACTACAAGTGTAGTGCCTCACGGGATTATACACATACAGTATACCCGACGTCCCTCCGGGCTCCGAACCAGTAGAGCAGCGGAAAGAAGGTGGATTCGGATCCCGATTCCAGCAGCACGACGGCGTGCGTATGGTGGAGAATTCCCCAACCTAGTGCAGACTCCATACAAGGGGAGTCCGCTCATAGGAGGGAGAAAGGAGGAAGAGAGAATTTATTGGATGAATCAAAAGGGCACCCCTACCCCTCCTTATATAGACTGAGGGGGTGGGAACCTTCATTCCTCCCCGAGGTGGGACTAATCCCACCAAGGAGGGGGGGGTACGCCGGCCAGGGGGGAGTGGGCCCCTACCTTGGCGCAAGGCCCAAGGGGGGAGGCTCCACCTTGCCCTAATGGGCCCTATGAGGCCCATATGCCTTTTAATTCATTTTTAATTATATTTAATTATATTTTAATATTTAATTCAGATAATTAAATAATAAAACATTAATTAAACAATATTAAATATATTTTGAACATTTCAAAATACCTAGAAAAACTTCCGGCCTTCACCGGAACAATTCCGGTGTTGTCTCCTATTTCTCCGGTGATCCCGAATCTATCCTTAGTGCGTCGAATAGCCTTAAGTGTAACACCCTACGATCCGGGAAAAACAGACATGATCGAAGCAATCTCATTGATCAATGACTAATCAATTGGACCTGTTGCAATCCTTGATAGCCCCTGCGCTTCCATCGAATGAAATTCAATCGTTGTTGGATCTGTTAACCGTGTGCCCGTTCCCTTTGTCCTATGGTACTTTGCTTGTCCGAGGTTTGATCATCGGTATCCAATATACCTAGTTCGTCCTCGTTCTCAACAAACAAGTTTACTCGTTCCCGTGATATTACAACTCCGTGACCTAGTCACATGTTTGCGCAAACCTTATAATGCAATATCACCGAGTGGGCCTAGAGTACCTATCCGTCACTCGGATGTACAAAACTCGCTTTGATCTATTTGCATACTCATCAACCATCTATTTCGGAATACCCAAAGTGCACCGTTATGGCCAGCATATTTCAGTCAGGCGGTGGGATAAAAATCAAAGTCTCCTCATATATGACAATTACGTATGATCATTACGGTCAAAGGATCTGGTCACTACGTTATAGTTATCACAATGTAGAACTATGTAACTTGATCACATCGCAACACTTCTGGTGGGTGTATGTCCATCATATCATTATCCCAATGATACGACTCCATTGCTAACAGACTTATTTGTCTCATGATCAGGAAACATTGATCATCAATCGCCCAATGGACAAAGGGGGGGTGGTGCGCCGGCCAAGGGGGAGTGGGCCCCTCCCTTGGCGCAAGGCCCAAGGGGGGAGGCTCCTCCTTCCCCTAATGGGCCCTATGAGGCCCATATGCCTTTTAATTCATTTTTAATTATATGTAATTATATTTTAATATTTAATTCAGATAATTATATAATAAAACATTAATTAAAAATTATTAAATATATTTTGAACCTTTCAAAATACCCAGAACAACTTCCGGCTTTCATCGGAACAATTCCGGTGTTCTCTCCTATTTCTCCGGTGATCCCGAATCTAACCTTACTACGTCGAATACCCTTAAGTGTAACACCCTACGGTCCGGGAAACAGCAGACATGATCGAGACAGTCTCATTGATCAATGACTAATCAATTGGACCTGGTTACAATCCTTGATAGCCCCTGCGCTTCCATCGAATAAACTTCAATCGGTGTTGGATCCGTTAACCGTGTGCATGTTCCCTTTGTCCTACGGTACTTTCCTTGTCCAAGGTTTGATCATCGGTATCCAATATACCTAGTTCGTCCTCGTTCTCAACAAACAAGTTTACTCGTTCCCGTGATATTACAACTGTGTGACCTAGTCACATGTTTGCGCAAACCTTAGGATGCAATATCACCGAGTGGGCCTAGAGTACTTATCCGTCACTCGGATGGACAAATCCCGCTTTGATCTATTTGCATACTCATCAACCATCTATTTCGTAATACCCAAAGAGCACCGTTATGGCCAGAATATTTCAGTCAGGCGGTGGGATACAAATCAAAGTCTTCTCATAGATGACAATTACGTATGATCATTACGGTCAAAGGATCTGGTCACTACGTTATAGTTATCACAATGTCGAACTATGCGACTTTATCACATCGCAACACTTCTGGTGGGTGTATGTCCATCATATCGTTATCCCAATGATACGACTCCATTGCTAACAGACTTATTTGTCTCATGATCAGGAAACCTTGATCATCAATTGGCCAATGGAATAGTATACTAGAGTTAACTAGGGACCAACACTTCTGGTTTCGAGAAAAGAACCGTTTCTATCCTTAGTTCCCTATTCTTAGGTACTACCAAACGATTTCCAAAGAATACCGTTCATTTACTATCTATGGAGAAACATCTAGCAACTCCGCTAGCAATGTTCTCCTTGATCCGGCAAACACCTCGTGCACGCCTTTGGGCAACTATGATTTGATCCTCAAGGGTTGGTTTCGCCACCAAATTGAAAAGAGATCCACGAGGAACAATCTCGAGATTAAGCTTTCGAAATTCCTCATGAAGAAGTGGTTGATACTGTTGTAACATAAGGTTGTTACAATACGACTTACGACTTAGTGCATCAGCCATGACATTGGCTTTGCCTGGGGTGTAAGAAATTCCTAAGTCATAATCTTTTATCAACTCAATCCAGCATCTTTGCCTGAGATTAAGATCTGGCTGGGTGAATATGTACTTGAGGCTTTGGTGGTCGGAATAGATCTCACAACGATTACCAAGGAGGTAATGTCGCCAAGTTGTCAGGGCATGAACTACGGCAGCGAGTTCAAGATTGTGGGTAGGATAGTTTTCTTCATGTGGACGCAACTGGCGTGAAGCATAAGCTACCACATATCTATCTTGCATAAGTATGCATCCTAACCCTTGCCGTGAGGCATCACAAAAGATCTCGAAATCCTTTTTTGTGTCTGGAGGCGCAAGTACGGGTGCAGAAGTTAATCTTCTTTTTAGCTCTTGAAAGCTTTCCTCGCACTTGGGAGTCCATAGGAATTTCTTATCTTTCTTGAGGAGTTCAGTTAGAGGCTTTGCAACTTTGGAAAAGTTCTCGACGAAGCGGCGGCAATAGCTGGCTAGGCCAAGAAAACTCCTAACTTTCTTAACCGATTCAGGTGGAGTCCAGTCAAGGACGGCCTGAACTCTCTCGGGATTCACAGCAATGCCTTTTGCAGAAATCACGTGGCCTAAGTAGGTCACTTCTGGTAGCCAAAATTCACACTTGGAGAATTTAGCATACAGTAGATGCTCTCTAAGTTTCATCAATACCAGCCTTAGGTGTTCGGCATGTTCTTCTTCGTTCTTCGAGTAGATGAGAATGTCATCAAGATAAACTACAACAAATTTATCTAGGTACTCCATGAAGATCGAATTCATCATGCGTGAGAAAGTGGCGGGGGCATTGGTCAAACCAAAGGACATGACGGTGTACTCGTAAAGACCATAACGAGTAGTAAAAGCCGTTTTGGGAATGTCCTCGTTTCGGATTTTGATTTGATGATAACCTAATCTCAAATCCATCTTGGAGAAGACAGAGGATCCTGCAAGTTGATCATAAAGATCATTGATCCTGGGCAATGTGTACTTGTTATTTATCGTCGCTAAATTTAGTGGGCGATAGTCTACGCACATCCTTTCTGTTCCATATTTCTTCGTTACGAACAGAACAGGGAAACCCCATGGCGATGAGCTAGGGAGGATGAAGCCTTTTCCAACAAATCTTCCAGTTGGGTTTTAAGCTCAGCTAGCTCACGTGGGGCCATTTTGTATGGGCGTCTGGAAATTGGTGCGGTTCCTGGGGCAAGATCCACTATGAACTCTACACATCTGTCGGGTGGCATTCCCGACAGCTCTTCAGGAAAGACATCCGAGAAGTCACGAACCACCGGAACATCTTCAAGGTCGGGAAGGGGAAGCACATTCAAAGAATGCACCTGGGTTCTTGTTCTTGGTGAGGAGTAATCTATTGTCTGGCCTGAAGGATGTGTAAGTCTAACTGACTTGGCTTTACAATCATGAAAAGCATGTTGTCTTGATAACCAATCCATGCCTAGGATGACATCAATGTCTGAAGACTTGAGGGCTATGAGTGAAGCAAGGAATACTAAACCCTCAATTGCAATTTGATTTCCATGGCTTACTCTATTAGTTTGCCATTTTGAACCAGGAGTTTGAATGATCATAGGGGTGAACATTTCATCAAAGGATATCTCATGCCGAAGTGCATAACTCTCCGACATGAAGGAGTGAGATGCTCCTGGATCGAAAAGGACAGAAGTGGGAACAAAATTGACTGGGAGCGTACCAAGAATGACGTCAGAAGTACTATCAGTTTTCTCAGCTGAGATTTGGTTCACACGTCCAAGATTTGTGGAAGTGAAAGGCTTGGCGGTGGGAACCTTCAGGGGTGGTTTGGCACGAACAGTGGGGTTCCCTTTGGCATGGGGTGGAGCATTCTGACTTATGGGACAATCACGAGAATAGTGACCAGGATGGCCACATCTGAAGCAGGCTCCAAAGATAGTGCGGGGAGCTAGGTTGTTTGGTGGAGCTGGTGGACGAGGCGGCACAAGGGATGGCCTCGGTGGGTTGTATTGGCGGATCAAACTGTTAGGAATCCAGATCATGCGCTTCTGAGGGCGTGAAATGGAAGAAGGGGCAAGCTCAAGAGCATGCTTGCGAGACTTCTCGAAAACTTCATTTCCATGCTCAGCTCTGAAGGATCTGTTGACTAAATCCTCAAAGGTGGAAAATTTGATGAGGTTGAGATCATGGCGAAGGATGGGGCTAAGTCCCTTACGGAACCTTGCCTGCTTTCTGGCATCGGTGGTGATCTCATCTTGGGCATAACGAGCAAGACGGTTGAATTCCCTCACATATTCATGAATGGACATCTCTCCTTGATTCAGATTGCAGAACTCTTCCTTCTTGCGCTCCATCAACTCATCCAGAACTTGGTACCCTCGAAAGGCAACACAGAACTCTTGCCAAGTCACTACGTGACCATCTGGCTGCATAGCAACATAGTTCTACCACCATTGAAGAGCAGCACCTTCCAGGAAGTATACCGCGAAAATAACTCGGTCATCGGGAGCAACATGTGCAGTATCAAGCTTACGCTCGATGGAACAGAGCCAATCATCAGCTTCAAGGGGCTCAGAATAACATCAGAATACCGGTGGCTTGAGGAGGATGAAGTCCTGAATGCTCACAACCACATTACGCTGACGAGCGGTATTCTGCTCGATGAGCTCCAGAAGGCGTGTTTGATCACGTCGATTCTTCTCAGCTTCCATCATGATTTCCGCTGCAGAAGGCGGTGGTAGAGGTTCATCATCATTTCGATTCCGAACACAGTCTCGATTCCGACGAACAGCACTACGAGTTCCACCTGACATCCTGTGTGATAAAAATCAACAATTAGAACAGGTTGAATGATGGATTCAAGGATAACGAGACATGATGAAGGCGGAAAAGATTATAATGCGAAGGCAATGATCCACAGAAACACGGAACAAATCCGGCAGCATAACGGCTACACTGGGATGGAAAAAAGAACCAACCCCGAAGAAATTGGACAGAACTTCTTCAAGGAACTCAAAACACGTAGACTCTGGACAACCACAACAATCCTACGGCTACAAGGAGGCAATGTACGAGATGTTCTAGTCAGACATAGATGAGCCTAGTCCTACATCCCGTAGAAAAGATAAGGGTGACTCAGAACTCAAATCGATGAGGGTAAGTAGAAAAAAGAAGTCTTACGTTGTTCCCTTATACCCAAAGTAACTATATAACTATAGAAGGCTAGACTCGACTTCGGCCAAGGCTGATAATCCTACAGTCAGTCCTGCTCCGATACCAAGTCTGTCGGGACCCAGGGTTAGCGTATGCATGTCCCGCTACGACATAGTCATATGGAGAGCCGAGAACCGTACCCACTTGTCTAAGAAGACAAGGCCAAGCACAGAACGTCCTCGGAAAGCATCGTATGTGAGGAGCATCCCATCCAGGCTGGATGATCAACTGAGATGGGTACTCATCGTCCACACACAAGTCTAAATGATATGGGTGATAAACTCCCATATTCACAGACAAGTCGCCTCAACCATACTATCGACTATCTCATAACTCTTACATAGACTTACTCCAGCCCGATCACTTAGTCGGGGTCTAGGGCGGGCTCGATCATACATCAAAATCTGCACGAGACAGAGTCTCGAACAATCGCTTCGCGATGCCCCAAGCTGCGCACATCTAAGGGCCACTTGGTGTATAAAAGACCGCCAGCCAGATCACAACTCAGGTCTCGAAAACCCATACAAAGACATGCATGTTATAAACATACACGCAGCACACATGCCTTGTATGAACAGCAGGTATCATTTCAATTCTCTACAAAGTATACATCTTTATTGATAACTCTTACAGAGTGCACACAGAGATCACAAGTTTGTGATCCAATATTACATCAAGCATGCGGAAGCAAAGTAGGTCTGAGTACAGACAAGTTTAACAAATGGCTTAAGAAGCCTTATCTAAAAACATGCCCTTCCACGAGGGACCCGTCGTCTGACTGGGACTACACTAGCTTGGTCTTGGTCTAAGTCTTCATTATTCGAGCTTCAGGTAGAAGCAACCATCGGGGTCGGTGGGTTCATCTAAAACATAGAATAAGAAAACGTGAGTACAAAGTCATACTCAGCAAGACTTACATAGGAGCTATACTACTCATGCACATGTATCAAGGAAAAGGGAGGTGGGGTTTCACTTGCTGAAGTGCCAGCTTTGACTTGGCTAGTCCTGAACTACGAGTACCAGACTTGAGGTAAGAAGCGTACACGAGTCCACTACATCTCCAACCAATTACACCACTACGGTGCCTTCCTCGACTTCCCCACGAGAAAGCACGCCATAGCACTCACACTTATCTTGGTGTGTTTTAGGAGTATCCAGTTCAAGTTATCTAATAATCAAGCTAAGCTTTCCAAGCAGTCCTTAACCGCGGACGCGGCTATTCGAATAGTTTTGTTAACCCTGCAGGCGTGTACCGCTACACACACACACTCATCAGTTACCTCCTGGGAGTGGGACCCTTCAAGCGGGTACCGGCGAGGATGCTGCCACGACACTTTGGCCCACAGCTCCGTTCTAGTCGAGAGAGTCGCCTATCTGAGGGGGATCTGTATGGAAGTCCGGCCGAGGTTCCAGTACAACCTCAAACGATGTGTGCAGGCTCCCAAGCCGGTCTTGAAAAGCCGTTCATACACTTCGCAGACCGTGCCACAACCCTACCAGAACTCCGAACTAATGCGACTCCTAGGGTTCGAACGGGGTGAGGTACTAGGTCGAGAGGGGTCAGTGAGCCCAATGTGTGGTTGTACTCTTCTTCTTGGATCACCACACAAGAACTCGGACTTAAGGCGGTGTTCAACGAGACAACCCACTGTGTACTCCTACACAGCCTCTCATCGTTCCACTTGTATTAGGGTAGATTCACCAACACAGTTTCACTTTCATCAACACCATGTTCACTATCATCCCGACTCACATCAAAAGCAACCTCATTGTACCACTAAGCATGCAATAAGCAGTAACAGTTGCAGGGGTCACATTATATCAACCAACTCCTACATCTGCTAGGATTGTGGTTTGCTTACTACTGTAACAAGATGATAGGTCATGCATCGGATATGGGTTGAACTATGCGGTAGAATCGATACAAGGTGATCTCCTAAACATGCATAAGCGAGACTGAGAGGGAATTGGGATTTTATAGACATGATCAATGGGGGTTTGCTTGCCTTGCTGACGAGGTTCAGTCACGGGTCTTCAACGAAGGGGGTGATCTCGGTTTCCGGCTCCACTTCTATCCGAGCAAACAATACAAACAAAGTGATCAACATAAGGTACAATGCACAAGCACATGATCAATTGTATATGGTGATGTTCGTGGTACTGATGTGTTGAGCATTCCATTTAAAAAGAGTATATTGCATTTGAAATGCAAATTCAAACTCCATTTGATTTATCGATGAATTTCAAATGCATTTGAATGCATGAATGTTCATTTGAAAAGGTTGATCACGAAGTGATGTTGTAAAGGTGAGGTAAAGCCTCTGATGTGTGGATGAATCCATCTAAAATAAATGTGTTGCAAACTCATTTGCAAATTCACTCCAAATTTGAATTTGAAAAGGATCCATATGCATGTTTGCTACTGTTCACCCATTTTAAAATGGTCAAACATGAAAACAAATTGCATATTCATAATCCTTGTATTTTTCTGATAATTTTAGATATATTATTTGTCCAATTTGGAGTTAAAATGAATTAGTTATGATTTATTGAAGTTTAAGCTATTTTCTGGAATTTTCTGGAATTTTCTTTAATATTTTTATTCCATTTATTGCATCATGCTGATGCAATGCTGGCGTCACCATGGGGCTGACATGTGGGCCAGGATGGTCAGCCACAGTGGGTTAACTCCCGGGTTAATTAAGCTAACAGAGGGGGATTAGTGGACAGGGGCCCACATGGCAGTGAGGTTAGGGGGGGTTAGGGCTTAACCGCCCGGCGGCTTGACGCCGGTGGCCTAGCCACGGCGGCGCCCTCGCCGGAATCGGCTAGAGGCCACGGGGAGGGGAACGGAGGGCACGGGCGTGCGCCTCTCGTCGACGCGCGCCCACTGGTGCTAGTAGGGGTTCCAGAGGAGGCCCGTGGCCATGGCTATGACAACCATGGCGGCGGCCGGGCCACGGTCGACGGCGAGATGGCGAAACCGGGCACGGGGAAGAGCTGGAGGAGGGGGAAACAGAGCGTAGCCTCACCGTGAACAAGATGGTGAGGTCTCCGGAGACAGGGGAGCCGTGGCTGTGACGAATTTGAAGACGGCGTCCTCGGCGGCCGGCGGCGAGTTCAATAGGCGGCTGTCGTCTCCGGGGCCTCCGAGCTCAAATCAATGGATGGATTCGGCGTAGGGTTAGACGGGGCGTCGTGTAGACTCGGTGGGGAGGCGCCGCTCGGCCGTTGGCCGCGGCTACGCTTGACGGCGGCGAGCTGAAGCTCTCTGTTGCGTTGCGGGCACGGAGAGAGAGAGAGAGGGGATGGCGATCTAGGAGAGAGGGAGAAGATCGAGCGGGGCTCTGCGCGTCTCCTTGGCGCCGAGAGAGGGGAAGGGGGCCTAGGTGGCTCGGCTGCCGCGGGCATGCTCGCCACGGCGGCGAGCTGCCTGCTCTGGCGTCGGGGAGAAGACGACAAGGGGAGGGCCAGTGGGCTGGGCCAGGCCAGTGGAGAGGTGGGCCTTCACCTGTGGGCGCAAGGTAAGCCTCTCCTTTCTTTTTCTTTTTCTTATTTCTGTTTATTTGTTTTTCTCTGGTAAAAAAATACCATAGCATTTTAGAAAAAAATGCCCAACTAATTTTATAAATACTAGGTGACCAGTAGCTAGTCACTTTTAGGATTTGGGCATTTTTGAAATTCAACTTATTTGAATTTCAAATCAAATAGGGTATTTAATCTACTTCCAAGCCCTATTTGGAATATTTGAAAAATCTTGGTGCATGCAGTGGGACCCACTTCACTTTATATGTGATCATGCATATTTATAAGACTTTTCAAAAATACCAGAGGAATTTTTGTAAGCAATTTTTGTCTGGCCATTTAATTAAATTCTTTAGGGCTTTTCTTTTCCCCATTTTTGAATTTCTTTTGAAATTTTTTAATTTGAATGCAAAGGAGCACTTGATCCTAGCACATACCTAACTTGGGGTTGCGACAAGGACATTGCCACAATGCTAAACGAGTACACGTGAGAGGGTAAAAATAGGAGAATTGATGCCCACATACTAGATGTGTTCTATCCGTATAATACATCTACGCATAGCCTTTCTCTGATACCACTGTTGGGATTTGGGGAAGAAAACACAAAATTTTCATAACCTACGATACCCAATCCCAAGACCTATGCTATGGCGATGTAAGTAATGGATGGAATAGGTCACATACCAGTATGTAGTTCGTTAAGTGGGAAACGTTCCCGCGTGAACGTTGTTGGTGTAGTCGTACCGGCAATCCCCGATGCCGCTCAGCTCCAGGATGACTCCGATAGCCACCCGGTGCTTGAGACCGATGACGGGATTACGTCGCCGTCGGAACATTGTCGATGAAGACGCAGCGATATGGCCACGACGATGAAGTGGCACCACAAGTGTAGTGCCTCGCGAGATTATACACATACAGTATACCCGACGTCCCTCCGGGCTGCGAACCAGTAGAACAGCAGAAAGAAGATGGATTTGGATCCCGATTCCAGCAGTACGACAGCGTGCGTATGGTGGAGAATTCCCCAACCTAGTGCAGACTCCATTCAAGGGGAGTCCCCACTTAGGAGGGATAAAGGAGGAAGAGAGAATTTATTGGATGAATCGAAAGGGCACCCCTACCCCTCCTTATATAGGCTGAGGGGGTGGGAACCTTCATTCCTCCCCGAGGTGGGACTAATCCCACCAAGGAGGGGGGGGTACGCCGGCCAGGGGGGAGTGGGCCCCTACCTTGGCGCAAGGCCCAAGGGGGGAGGCTCCACCTTCCCCTAATGGGCCCTATGAGGCCCATATGCCTTTTAATTCATTTTTAATTATATTTAATTATATTTTAATATTTAATTCAGATAATTAAATAATAAAACATTAATTAAACAATATTAAATATATTTTGAACATTTCAAAATACCTAGAAAAACTTCCAGCCTTCACCGGAACAATTCCGGTGTTGTCTCCTATTTCTCCGGTGATCCCGAATCTATCCTTAGTGCGTCGAATAGCCTTAAGTGTAACACCCTACGATCCGGGAAAAACAGACATGATCGAAGCAATCTCATTGATCAATGACTAATCAATTGGACCTGGTTGCAATCCTTGATAGCCCCTGCGCTTCCATCGAATGAAATTCAATCGTTGTTGGATCTGTTAACCGTGTGCCCGTCCCCTTTGTCCTATGGTACTTTGCTTGTCCGAGGTTTGATCATCGGTATCCAATATACCTAGTTCGTCCTCGTTCTCAACAAACAAGTTTACTCGTTCCCGTGATATTACAACTGTGTGACCTAGTCACATGTTTGCGCAAACCTTAGGATGCAATATCACCGAGTGGGCCTAGAGTACTTATCCGTCACTCGGATGGACAAATCCCGCTTTGATCTATTTGCATACTCATCAACCATCTATTTCGTAATACCCAAAGAGCACCGTTATGGCCAGAATATTTCAGTCAGGCGGTGGGATACAAATCAAAGTCTTCTCATAGATGACAATTACGTATGATCATTACGGTCAAAGGATCTGGTCACTACGTTATAGTTATCGCAATGTCGAACTATGCGACTTTATCACATCGCAACACTTCTGGTGGGTGTATGTCCATCATATCGTTATCCCAATGATACGACTCCATTGCTAACAGACTTATTTGTCTCATGATCAGGAAACCTTGATCATCAATTGGCCAATGGAATAGTATACTAGAGTTAACTAGGGACCTGGTTGTTTGTATACCACACCTGTATTAAGGTTTCCGCTTAATACAGTTATAGCATAGTAGAAAACGTATTATGAACTAATCGAATATGCTCAATAAAACATATTTTATTTGCCTCTAGGGCACATTCCCAACAGCCAGCACATGAGCTTAGCTTTCTTAGGGTCCGTGAAATAACGCTGCAGACGAGGAATGATTGGAAAGTACCAGACCGTTTTTTCAGGAGCTTTATTCTTCTTGTACCGAAGGGCACCGCACTTCCGACATACGGTGGACTCCTCGTACTCATGCCGATAAGTGATGCAATCATTAACGCAGACATGGTATCTAACATGCGGTAAATCCAGAGGACACACGATTTTCTTCGCATCATTGAAACTGGTCGGGCATGTGTTCCCCTTGGGAAGACGTTCTTGCCAGAATGACATGTTTTCGTCGAAGCATGTGCCCGTCATTTTGTGTTTTACTTTCATCTCCAGGGCCTTTAGATCTACTTTCAGGCGGGTATCCTCGGGATTGCATCCTTCATACAATGAAGTAACCGCGTCCATCTCAAGTTGATTTAGCTTGGCTTTCTCTCGGGCGGCAGCTCTTGCGTTATTACTCGCCTCATTCAGAAGAAACTCTTGAAGATGAGGGTCGTGCACCCAGTCCATCGACGATGGTCCATCACCGTCTTCTCCGGCATCTTCATCTTCATGATGATCATGCCCTTCGTCTTGATCTTCCTCATGATCATGTCTGGCATCTTCTACATGATGATTGTGTCCTGCATCGTGATCATGTCCGCGAGATTCTTCGTCTTCTCGCCCGCCCTCGGCGCTATTTGTGCTTACTGTTGCCCGGCCACTATGGATGAATTTATAATATTCTTCATCACCTTGCCACCGATAGTCATCCATGAAACCACGCGTGAGCAGGTGGTCAATTATGGTTTCCGAATCCGGGTCCAAAAGGCACTGCAGCTTGCATCTTCGACACAGACATGTTATCTCCGTCTCGTTCTTTTGAATCATCTCGACCTTCGCGGAGCTCAAAAACCTATCCACGATGTCGTCGGTCATCTTGCGAACCATGGTCGCCTGCAGGTCATAGAGCAAAAAAAATTTGGCATGACCTTGCCTAATTATTGAGACAAAAAAAGAATGCAAATTGTGCCGAATTTTCTCCGAAACGTAAATGAATCAACATTCCTCCAAAATATTGGCAACTATCGCATATGTGAGGTACCTTCAAACAACACGTACATACATATCCCATGATCATCACACACCCATACATATGTACCCCATGATCATCACATCACACATACATATATACCCCATGATCATCACATCACACCACACATATACGTCAACAAAAAGTGTGTTCGAGAGAGAACAAACTAGATCTATACAAC
Organism: Bromus sterilis; assembly: GCA_950022295.1. Classification (NCBI taxonomy): domain Eukaryota; kingdom Viridiplantae; phylum Streptophyta; class Magnoliopsida; order Poales; family Poaceae; genus Bromus; species Bromus sterilis. The sequence goes on along the minus strand of OX465596.1, from coordinate 145,466,958 downwards.
AATAAAGAGATATACCTTACTTACCAATGAAAAAAGGAGATACAGCTACTTATTTTGGGTAGATTTATGGTGTAAATAAGGTGAGGAGAAGGAAGGAACCAAGAGAAGCTAGTTGGAGGTGGAGGTGGAGAAAGTGAGTGTGGTAGGGTGGCTTCCAAAACATCTAGCTGCTCCCAGACTTAGTAATGGCGCACCTTCACCAATATGCGCCATTACTAACTCTGGGAGCTAATGGAGCACCATTTAGGGGTGCGCCATTACTAACTCCTGGAGAGGGGGGACCAGGCCAGAGAGGGGGGACCAGGATAGTAATGGCGCACCATGCAGAAATGCGCCATTACCTTTCCATACTTAGTAATGGCGCACCTCCACGACATGCGCTATTGCTGTATCATCAGGCCTGGGCCCACCCCTCCCTGGTGGCTTATGGTGCACTCCCAAGGAGTGCGGCATTTCTAAGTCAGGGGAGGGGGGCTGGTCCAGGAGCGAATGGGAGGTGGCGCACTTCTGTTCACGTGCGCCATTACTAGCAAGGGAACTAATGGAGCACCAGGACATGGTGCGCCATTGCTATTTAGTAATGGCGCACTTGACATGTGGTGCGCCATTAGTGCCCATATTATCTATAGCTGTTTTTCCAGTAGTACCCTCCTCGCGACTGGGATGAACCGATGCCCGGGCATTATAATGTTGCGACTGCTCCGTCAGTTCTTATAGTGGAGAAGGTGTTTGAGGAGACTGGCCGCATAATTGGTGCCCTCTATAATGTGAAGGAGGAGCCTGATGTGTAGGAACTATTGTTGTTGTATATATTTTAATCCAGAGTGTAGCTGGTATCTTGTGAATATAAGGTGCAACCCATGAGTGTTGGCCGCGGCTTATTTTTGCACGATATTCCGGGCCTTTGGCGGCGTCTGATGTTGATGGCTTCTTTGGCTCAAGTCTTTGTGACGAGGATTGGCCTCGGAAAATCCCATGGTTAGGAACCCTGTTTAGATCGTAGAAGAAGGAGTGCAAGGTTGACGATCTCGTCGGCTAACAGGAGATAGGGATTACCCAGGTTCAGGGCCCTCGATCGGTAAAACCCCTACCTCCTACTTGATGAATTATATGGTGGAAGCGATTACAGTGGAGGCTCTAGCGAGATTGTTCTAGTCAGAGGTATTGCGATGAGTAATCGATTGCGCTAGACGTGTCCTCTCCCAACCTTTATATAGTAGGCTAGGTCTCGAGGAGTCCGTCTAGGTTTACATAAAGAGTTGCCTAATCTATCTAGTATTGGTGGGCACGCCTTGGACTCAATGCATGTGCAGTCGCTGGTGCTTCGGGTGGGATGATCTTGGGCCTTCCGAAGCTTCTAGTGGGCTACCAGTCTTGACACGCACCATGTATCCTCACGCTGAGGAGTCGTGGGGGTATCCCCTCGTTGGTAGGCCCCGAGTATCAGGGGGACCCGAAGATTCGCGCGGGGACTCCAATCTGCATTAGCTGCTATAGTGCATGTCGCTTTTATGAGATGCATGATATTTGTAAGATATATGTTGTAAGTTTTGAGGGGTATGCTAAACTAAAGGGCCCGAGATACTTGATGGATCGAGCCTTAGTTAATTGTGCTCGCGACAAATACCACAGTGTCCAATCAAGCTCGAGTCCACCGACACGAACTTGGCAAGACTAGTCTTGAGTAAGGTGCAGGCCGCTGAGGGCTTGCAGGATCAATATCGCCAGTCTAAATGTTGAATACGACCATAACGTGTCCGTCAATATTTTCCTATCATACACCTGGTAAAGATTCGGGTGATCACTCGATGAGCCGGCCGATCGTTTCCCATGATTTTTTTCCTTGCATCATCTTGCGTGTAAGTCCTCAAGCGCTTGTTTTAGAGGCGAATGAGAACTCAAGCCTTCATGAGGTGTTTTTTGATGAATACGCGGAGGCAAGTGAGCACTCGAGCCTTTGCAAGGTGCTTCTTGTCGCTTTTGATCCTTTAGAAGTAGCACGGTGCTCCCGATGGGAGTTTATTTGATGAAATGTAATCAGAGGAAAAATGTTAGAGAAAAATAAGCTAAGATGTGTTGTCCAATTTGTGTTGTGCGGACGTGATAGATATAATAAGGCTTTGTGATGTCGATGACGTATCGTGACATCTTCGGGCTGCCCTGATTTGTCATGTCGCGTTTGTGTGATGATGACGCTTTGGTTTGCGCGCGTGGTGGATGTCATGGTTATCCATGCCTGTTGGATTTACAAGAGCAGTTTGAATGCTCTATTTTTTTGCCACATTGATCAGGGGCGAATATCCATGGCCAAATATTTTTGCATTAGAATCTGAAGTGTTTCCTTCATAATTATGGTGATCCGACCGCTTCCCCTTCGCGCGTAGAAATGACCTGTATGCCCTTGCCAGGGTGTATATATAGGTGAATAATTTGCTCCCCTTGGTCATTTACGAGGGGATACCCCAAGACTCCTATATGTGAGGGTACCTGGTGCGTGTCAAGACTGGTGGCCCACTAGAATCTTAGGAAGTCCCAAGGTTAGCCCACCCAAAGCATAGACGGTTGCGCCGACATGAAGTCCAAACCGACATGGAATCCAATGCGAGACCGCCAAGACTATCTAGATTAGACAACCCTCTATGTAAAACTAGTCAGACTTCTCGAGACCTAGCCTATTATATAAAGGCTGAGAGAGGGGACATCTAGGGCACTCAATAATCTCCTCTCAATACTTTCGGGCACAGCTATCTCATCGGAACCTCCGCTGTAGTCACTTCCACCATATAATACATCGAGCAGGAAGTAGGGGTTTTACAGATCGAGGGCCCTGAACCTAGGTAAATTCCTGTCTCCTGTTAGCCGACGAGATTGACAACCTTGCACTCCTTCTCGTACGATCAAACCCAGGGTTCCTAACCATGGGATTTGCTGAGGCTAATCCTCGTCAATTGGCGCCGACCGTGGGGAAGATGCAAGTTAATGTCACGATCTCGGCGGTTCCACCACCAACAGTCGGTAACCCGGCGACTTCAGCGGCGATCCAAGCAAGAACCGACCTGCTTCGAACCCTCAACCTCACCGCATGCTTTCTGATCTTACGATAGAACACAGCCGATCGACACGCAAATCCTATACAAGCCTTTGGCGGTTTTCAAAACTACATCAAGCGGCGAACCACTCGCCGATCCACAATCCAGGCTCAACCAACAGTCACGAAATCAAGGACATCATCAGTCAAGGCACCGGAATTCAATTTCAAAATCTCTCTCGACCAGGCAGCCGATAAGGCGGCGACTCTTGGCACCAGCCATACCAATTACCATGAAGCAACAAGCCCCGATGACCTCACCGACAAAACGCATGACCTTGCTATACAAATTCAAGACTTCTGCACTAGAGATGGGATCGAGATGGACCCGAGGTACCACTCTCGTAATAAACGTCGTTTGGGCAACCACTCTGCAAATACAGAGTCGTCAGCAATCAACGCATGAAGCAAAGAGGGCAGCAACAGGGTGACTCGAACGCCCTCACACCCCAAGAACAGTTGGATGGGGTCTACACAATCGACTCCTTTTAGGACGACGGACGAAGGCTCAGAGCAAGCCACACCCTCAGGAACTGCCGATTCTTCAACGAACTCTCCAAGGTGGAACTGCACAGAGAAGACGTACAACGCGGAGAAAAGCGCAACCGAGGAGTGACCTCAGCATCAACACACGTACAAGGAGGAAGCCTACCCACCAGCCCGCGGCCAGGTATACGTGATCCAAAAAGGACGCCCGTCAAAAAATAAAGAAGAAGAAGACACCCTCCAAACTTACATGGCCACAGAACTCCAAGTAAAAGAACCTTAATACATATGCGACTCGGAGCTCAGCATCATCTTCTCACAAAGGGACCAGCCGCCAGCAATTCCAAGACCAGGACATGCCCCACTAGTCCTCGAGGTGCAGATAGGAGGCTACGACGTGTCACGAGTATTCATGGACGGTGGCATCAGCATGAACATCATCTTCTCCAACACCCTACGCAAGATGTTAATCTCGCGTTACACGCTAAAAAATTCAGATATCACCCTCTACGACATCGTGCCAGGAAAATCAGCCTCGTTGCTAGGAAGGATCAACCTCGATGTCATCTTTGGGAGCAGAAAAAACTTCAGAAGACCCTTGAATTCGAAGTGGTAGATTGGCAATCGCAATATCACGCTATACTTGGTCGACCGGATTTCGCCCAGTTCATGGCCGTCCCACACTATGCATACCTCAAGCTCAAGATGCCAGGACCTGCATGAGTCATCACGATCAATGGGTACTTCCTCAGATCAGACAAATGCGACCACGACTTCTACCAAGTCTCCGACACCCTCGGAGGACAACAGGAACTCGAAGAAATTGCCATGGTGTTGGACAGAAGCGTTTTCCCACTCGCCAGTCGAAGCGAAATCAAGAGATGACTCAAGACTTCAGGGTCGATAGATAACCCATCAGGTGCACCCAACAAACACAGAAAAGAAAGTGTGGATTTACGCTCACCTACCCGAAGAGCAGGCGAGTGCCTTAATAAAATTTCTCCGCAAAGAATGGAGCATCTTCGCCTGGTGCACAACCGAAATGCCTGGAATCATGCGAGACTTCGCCGAGCATGCACTACAGCTCTACCCAAACACTAAACCAGTGAAGCAAGCGGTGCAACGATTCTCCGAACCACAACGCAGAGCCATCGACAAGGAAGTAAATAGGCTGCTTAATGCAAAATTCACCCGCGAAACAAAAAAGGCTACTTGGGTCGCAAACCCCGTGTTGTGCCAAAAAAAGACACTAACGTATTATGCATGTGCGTCGACTATAGACTCGTCAACAAGCATTTCCCGAAGGATCACTTTCCCCTACCCAAGATCGACCAGATAATCGACTCCACCGCAGGATGCGATCTCCTCTCGTTCCTCGATGCATACTCAGTACACAACCAGATAAGGATGAAGGAAGAAGACGAAGAACATACATCATTCATCACCCCATATGGCATATTTTGCTACAGGACAATGCCGCTCGGGTTAAAGAACGCCGGAGCAACCTATCATCGGATGATGCAGGCGTTCCTAAAGGACCAAATAGGAAGGAACGTCCAAGTCTACGTAGATGACATCGTCATCAAAACCTACAAGGCAAACACGCTACTCGAAGACCTCCGAGAAACTTTTGGAGAACTCAATCCCTACAAGATCAAGCTCAGCCACAAGAAGTGCGTTTTCGGCGTACCGACCGGCAAGTTACTCGGATAAATGGTGTCCGCCCGAGGATTCGATTCCAACCCAGAAAAATTTCAAGAACTCGCCATAATGCAAGAACCCGTCAACATAAAAGGTGTGCAGCAACTCACAGGATGACTCGCCGCCCTGAGCCGCTTCATCGGTAGGCCGGGAGAAAGGACCTTACCGTTCTACTAGCTACTCAAGAAAGGATGAAAGTTCGAGTGGACGGATGAAGCATGAAACACATTCGCAGACCTCAAGAAAACCATATCAACTCCACCAATCCTCGCAGTGCCCATGGAACGAGAACCCCTATACCTCTACATAGCCGCTCGGAGTAGCGTCGTAAGCACTGTGCTCTTCGTCGAGCGCACCGAAGAAGGCAAAGTACAAGCCATCGAGAGACCAATCTATTACCTTAGTGAAGTCCTCACATGTGCACTGCAGAGATAGCCGCACTATCAAAAACTCGTCTATGTCGTCTTCATGACCTCCCGCAAGGTATCACACTACTTTGTCGAGCACCCAATAACAGTGGTCAGCAGCGCACCACTCTCAGACATCCTCAACAACCCGGGCGCCACAGGACGAGTCACTCAGTGGAACATAGAGCTCAGTCCCCGCAACCTACGTTTCAAACACCCGACAACAATAAAAGCTCAAGTCCTCCCTGATTTGATGGTCAAGTGGATGGAAGTCCAAACACCCACCTGATACGTCTCAAACGTATCTAATTTTCCAAACTCTTTTGCTATTGTTTTGCCCTCATTCTTGCATGATTTGGACGAAACTAATCCGGACTAACGATGTTTTCAGCAGACCTGTCTGTATGGTTTTATTGCGTACAGGAAAATGGATTTTTAGGTGTCTCAGAAAATTCCACGAAAAATCACAGAAAATCCATGCGCCCGAAGGACCATTGTGCCAGAAGTGGGGCCAGAGGGCAGCCAGGGGGCCCCCAGGCACCTTGCTGGCGCGGCCCCACCCCTGGCCGCGCCGGGAGGCCGCCTGGGAGGGTCCACCCCCTCTGGTGCCCTACTTCGACTCCTATTTATTCCCGTGGCGAGAAAACCCCAGAACAGAAGTCGTTTTCCCAATTCTCGTCGCGGAGCCGCTGCCACCCTTGGTTCTTCTCCGGGAGGGCTAATCTGGAGGATGTTTTGGCCTCCGGTGAGGGGAGATCATCGCCATCGTCATCATCATCACCACTCCATCCTCCCTCCATGACTTCTCCTTTCATGTGTGAGTAATTCCTTCCTGTAGGCAAAGGGGATGGTAGGGATTGGATGAGTTATATCATGTAATAGTTTATCAGATTGTTGGGGGCATGTTGCCTATCATCTAGATTGGTGTTTATCATCTTTGCTTCAACTTGTTGCTCTTAATGCTTGTCACTTTTGGCCCGAGTGCCATGTTTTCAGATCTGAACCCTATGTGTTTGCATGAATATATTTGTGTTCTTGATCCTATCTACAAGTTGTATGCACCTACTATAGTCCGGAACCGGCGATCCCAAAGGTGACGGCTTGGGACACCAAAGGGGATGGACTATAATTTGAGGATTCCGTGTATCCATTGATTGTTAATACTTTGTTCTGGCGCTCTTTGACAGGAGCACCTTAATTTCCATAAGTTCCTTTGGCCCCGTTCGTAGCGGGATGGTAGGACAAAAGATGTTGTGCAAGTTCTTATTGCAAGCACGTAGAACTACATGTGGGCTACATGCGTAAGGTTTGATATTTTCCTAGATGATTATTGCTTTTCTGTGTGCCTTGCCCCAAGTTGAATACATGATATATCTTATCCATGCAGCGCCCAACCATCCATCTCCCTATCCTACAGTGTTTTTAATTCTGCTGGTTACTAGTTGTTTGCTTTTGTTGTTTTACTGTCGCTATTTCACCACCACTATTCCCGTTGCTACCATCACTTCCATATCACAATTACTATTAAAATCTTGTTGCGAGTAAGTGTATCTCAGGTGCGATGGAATTAACAACTCCACTGTTAAAACTTGTGGATATTCTTTGGCTCCCCTTGAGTCGAATCTATAAATTGGGTTATTCTTACCCGCGAAGACTATCTCGATCCCCTGCAGTTGGGGGTTATCAAGGCTGTTGTCTGGCGCCCGCTAGGGAGCATAGCTTTATTCACAAGTCTACTTGAAGTATTTTACCTGCTGCAATTTATCCGCTATGGGTAAGAAAGAAGACCCAAAGGTCCTGATCTTACCATCCCGTACAAGAGAAGGTACTGTTCTGAACACTAGTGCTACCATTGATTCACCTTCAGTTATGAGTAAGTTTGCTTCACCTCCACCACATGATGCTTCTACTGAATCTGTTACTATGTCCGATACTTTTGATGATTCTTCTACTACCTTTGAAACAACTGGTTCACTTGGTTCTTTTATCGAAGAACAAATTGTTGCTGCTGCCCAATTCTCGGGAGTTGAAATTCCTGTTGCCAAAACCCCTATTGGAAAAACTTATGATTTTGCTGGCCTTAAGGAGAGACTCCTTGAGAACGATTATTTTATAGTTGATGATGATTTATGCAGGAAGCTTAATGAATGTGCTGATTCCGACCCTGCTGCTATAAAAAAGCTGCTAGCAAAGCACTCCTTGAAGAACAAATTTACTCCTGATCCTACTTTTGTTATGTCTCCTATATGCATCCATGATCCTGATTATAATTTCTCTGTTGATCTTTCACTTATATCTATGGTTGAAGCTGACCCCTTTTATGGCAGAGAAAATGATGATGCTATTGCACACCTGACCAAACTCACCGAGTTGGGTGGCCTGTTAACTATGGATGAAAAGATACGAAACTTTTATGTTACTAAACTTCTTCCTTTCTCTTTGAAGGAAGGTGCTAAAGCATGATATGATGCACTACCGTATGGTTCCATAAGGAGTCCTCAAGACTTAGCTCACTCTTTTGTTGATAAGTACTTTCCTGCTCATATGCAACATGCTGCCTTACAAAGAATTTATAACTTTAAACAATTGCAGGATGAGCACCTCCCTAAAGATATGGGGAGGTATTGCAGTCTGATCCAGGCTAGAACGGGACATGGAGTCCCTAAGAATGAATTAATTGATATATTTTATGCTGGTCTAACTGATGAATCCAGATCCTATTTGGATAGTTGTGCTGGTTGTGTTTTCAGGAAAAGAACACCGGACGATGCAGAAGAATTAATGGGCAAGATTGCCAAGAACCACGAAGATTGGTCCGTCCCTCAACCACCTCCACCACCAAAAAAGAGGGGCATGCTCATCCTAAGCCCCGAAGATATGCAAGAAGCAAAGAAGTCTATTAAAGAGAAGGGTATTAAAACTGAAGACGTGAAGAATCTACCCCCTATTGAGAAGTTGTGTGAGCCTACCACTCACCCTCCTATGTTAGAGGTACACTCTCTTTTGGATTTCAATGCAAGTGACATCCCTCATGGTAAGCCTCCTGATCAATGTTTAGATGATCTTGATAATTTTATTATGAAGAAAAATCACTTTAATGAGAGGATACAAAGTCAGTTGCATGATAATTCCCTTGCTATCAAAAGCTTGCTTGATGTTCTAGGTACAACAGTTAATGATGTTAAATGTCGGTTGAAGCATTTTCATATGGTTCAAACTCAGCTTGAACAAATTTCTATTGTGCAAAAAGATTTGCTTGCTAACAATGCCAAACAGGATATACAGGCCTTCGGGATTAAAACTCGAGGAGGAACTAGCACTCAAGATCCTCTCTATCCAGAGGGGCATCCGAAGAGGATCGAGCAAGATTCTCAAATGCAGGAAGAAGAAATTGTTAGTTCTCCGAAGAAGAAGAAGAAGAAGAATCACAATGAAGCTGACAATTCCAATGATCCAAATAGTATATCTACCTCCGATGCTGAGACTGAAGACGGTGCTGAGCCTGAAAAGGATGATGAAAAGAATGATCCACCCGAAGTTCGAGAAGAAGAAGAACCCGACAAACGCAAGAAATACACTAGAGAAGACTTCATCGCAAGAAGACATGGGAAGGAAAAAGAACCATGGGTACAGAAACCCATGCCCTTTCCAGGTAAGTCTCTCAAAACTAAAGAAGGAGAGCATTACAATAAGTTTTGTGAGTGGGTGAAACCTCTTTTTCTTCAAATTCCTTTGACTGATGCTATTAAGTTACCGCCCTATTCTAGATATATGAAAGATATTGTTACTAATAAAATAAAAGTTCCTAATGAAGAAATATCTACTATGCTTGCTAACTACTCTTTTAGTGGCAAGATTCCTGAGAAGCTAGGTGATCCAGGTATACCTACGATTCCTTGCTCCATAAAGAATAATTATGTCAAGACTGCTTTATGTGATCTCGGAGCAGGAGTGAGTGTTATGCCTTTCTTTCTTTACATGATGCTTTTTTTAGAGAAACTAATATCTATATATATATATATCTCTTCAGATGGCTGACAAGTCAACAGCCGTACCCATTGGTATTTGTGAGGATGTTCCCGTTGAAGTTGCTAATTGTTTGATCCTTACTGATTTTGTTGTGCTCGACATGCCCGAGGATGGGAGCGTGTCTATTATTCTTGGTAGACCTTTTCTTAACACCGCATGTGCTATTATTGATTGCAATAAAGGAAAGGTTACTTGTAATGTGAATGATAAAGAACACACGGTGTATTTTCCGAAGAAGATTGACAAAAAGCATGGCCTCAACTCTATAGAGAATATCGAGACCGTGAATATTGGTGATTGGGACTGTCCTCTACATGTGCACCACAAATACAAAACCATTATGGTGGGGACAATATCCATTAAAGTAAAGGTACCATGAATGCTTCATAGTAAGTGAAACTTTTCGCTCTATGTATTGCTAGTTTAGTAGTAGGACTTGATCAACCTTGATATTAAATGAGTTTTATATAAGTAAAAAGTAGAGGTTGTTATGTTTGCATTTATTTTAGCTTTATCTTTCTTGCTGTACCAAGTTTATATGTTTTTGAAGCTTCACAACTCTAATCTTTATTGCAAGTTTTCAGAAAGTTTTGCAGCTTTTTGAACCTCGATTTTTTTTCAACAGTGAAGTTGTCAGAAAAATTCCAGAAAAATAAAAATAAAAATTTCCATGTCGGGAGTGACCCAGAGGCACCTGGGGCTGACCAGGGGGGCCACTAGTGGCCCAGGCAGCCAGCTGGCGCGGCCTGCCCCCTGGCCGCACCGACAGGGCACCTGGGGCCCACAGGCCCCACCTGCAGGTATTTCTTCTTCCTCTCTCTCCAAAAACACGAGTTCTTCTCCAGTTCTTGCGTTCTTGCTGTTCTTGGAGGCGTTTTTTGATCTCTCTCAATAGCCCACCATTCGAGATGAGATTCTGAGAAAATACTCCCTGAAATGAGTTTCTTTGGAAAAGCAAAAGGATGGATTGGGAAGAAGAAGCCCAAGCGCACTGATAGAGTAACTAGAGCTGCAGCTTCATCCTCAGCTGCTAGGGTGAGCTACAATGAAAATGTTGTGCCCCTGGAGTTGCTGGAAGATACAAAGCCAGCACGGGAAATGACGTTTCCGTGCAACAATTTTCTTGAAGTGGCAGGTATTAAGGAGGAGTTTGATAACCTTTGTGCTAATGCAGGTTTGACACGGCTTGCAACATGCCGTGTTACTCAATACCGTAAAGTCACCTCCTATTTTATTAAAAGTTTTGGATATAGCCATGATGCTGGTATTATTGAGTTTAAAATTTACGATGAACCTTTTCACATGTCTTTGGAAAGATTTTGTGAAATAATAGGTGTACCGAACATTGGACGGACGGAGAAGATGAACACTCAGCCCACCGAGCTGAGAATGCTCTTCAACTCTCTTTGCAGTCAGGATACAAGGGATATCCGACGTTCAAAATTTTCTGGGATCTTGTTTCCCCACCTCAGGTATTTTGCATATTATATTGCTAGAGGGGTATTAGCTCGTGACAACACAAGCAACATTTCTGCGCCGGATATTGCTATCCTGGAAAATGCCCTCCCAGGGGAAACTACGTATAATGTGGGTGCCTTGATTTCTCGCTGACTTGCCCTTAATGGCAAAAAGGGAGATCTCTTTGGTGGCATTTATGCCACACTTATTCCTGAGTCTCTTGGGCGCACCCCACATCCTGATGATGAGCCTTTTCCTTTTATAAGCTTTGACCTTGCTGCTATGAAGAGGCATGAGTTTGTTACCATGACTTCCGAGTTTGGTAACCTTATTTATATTTTGAGGTTTGGACTAATCGATATTCGGGAGATCCGTCTACCTGCTCCTTTTTGGTTTGATTCTATTCGCATGAACGGATGGTCCTTCAGCGTCATCCAGTTCGATGAGCTCGTGGCCCAGCAGCAGTTCCATAACCCCATGGAGGGGGTTGTGCATGATGAGGAGGAGGAGCCCATTACCCAGTGGGGTGAAGGGTCTTCTTCCGCTTGGAACGCGGAGCCTTCATCATGGGAGGATCCCAGGACTTCGGTCTATGCACCTGAAGCCCCGTACGACCCATGGACACACTACCCTGGAGCTGGAGGCTCCTGAGGACCACAGTAGCAGAGCAGATACCAACTTAGGCCAAAAGCCTAACCTTGGGGGAGTACGTGTCCTTCTCACTTTTTCCATTGTATTATACGTTTTGTGTTTGTTCGTTTTAATCTTTTAGAAGTTTTTGCCTGTTCTTCTTTGATTCTTTCTTTGCAAAAACAACAAAAATATTTTCTCTTTCTTTTTCCTTTCGTTTAACCTTTGAAAAATCCAAAAAGATTTCTTTTCTCTCTTTAGTTTGCTTTGTTGCAGAGTTCAGCTCGAGTCTGTGATGGCATTTGCACTTGATTATATTTCCCTACGCTCAATCGTGCAAGCGACAAGGTAGTGATGACGAAGATCGACGAAAGGGATGCAACAAGGAAAACCGGTATGAACTATTTTCGTTTCTATTTTTGTACATATGCTTGTACTTATGATTTAGAGACCAGCTTGTAGCGACATAGTGCTATGTTTACAATGCTTTCCCAGTGGTTCATGCTTTCTTTGTGGCTAATCCCAAATAGCTAGGGTACATAATGTGTTGTTGAAATGATTTACATGCATTTCATTGTTCATGGTTTGGCATACTGAAGTGGTATTTTCCTTCGAAGAATTCTTGGATTGACTTGGAACATGTTCACACATGTTTATGACTACAAAGTCTGTCATGCCTTGATGATCTTTTTATTTCAGAATAGTTATATCACTTTCATGTTAGATTCAATGTTGCTTTGTCGCTTTGCATGATTATGACCATTATTGCTCTCTAATTGGTCGCTTCCCAGTCTTTTGCTAGCCTTCGCTCGCACTAAGCGGAATTCTTCTTGTGCATCCAAAATCCTTGAAACCAGATATTCCATATGAGTGCACCATACCTTCCTATGTGGTATTTACCGGCCATCCTAACAAAGACTTCCTTGTACCATCTCGAAATTATTCGAAAAATACTGATGTGTTGTGCCTCTGCTTTAGCTCATGAGGAAGTAGTAGGTGATTCATGACCTTCTTATGTTAGACCTGTTTTATCCCGGGATTGCATGTCTAATCTGCAAAGCCCTAATACGAGGAGGGACTGGCATGAGTGCGCCCAGCTCACAAAAGATAATCACAACCAACAAACCCTCCTTCAAGCTTTGTTTATGATAAATCAGAAAACTTTGGTAGTGATAAACAAAGGAGATTAAGGGGATGTGATCGTCCCCATCTTGGGAGCAGTTCCTCGAAACATGTCTAGCATAAGTGGTGATTGAGTTGTCTACTAGCATTCGTTGACGAATCATGCACCTCCCATAAACTTTTTATCTCTGTTTTCAAAACCAAGAGCTCTGGTACATGTTTAGTCTTTGCTTCCATCCACGGGTTTTCAACCTTGCCATCAAATTCCACGGTTCGAGAGTCTCCGCCTTCTTTCTTCAAAGCACCAACTATGAGAGCATAATTGTCATTTTGAGTGTAATGTGCATTGTCCCAAAGTACTACATTGTCTTCTGCATGATTGTGGTATTACTTATTCTGAAGTTCTTAGTTCTAGTCTCCTTTAAAACTCCGGAGGAGTTTCTGCATTTATGTTTTGCTTCACTCATGGAGGCTAGCGAGATACCACTCTAGTATGTTCAAGCTTTGTGCATTGTAATCTTGTCTTGATTTTTAGTAGCATATTATTTACCTTAGTTGTTTGTGATTGTTCATATGAAGAAAGGATTGCTTTGTGCATTGTCCTTATAGCATTGTTTCAATACCTTCTAGACTCTTTTCATAGTACATGCTTATATACATCTATTGAAGCAAAAGAGTTTGTCAAAGTTTTCTTTGTCACGTTCAGTTCGTTGAACTGAATTGCTTGAGGACAAGCAATATGCTAAGCTTGGGGGAGTTGATACGTCTCAAACGAATCTACTTTTCCAAACTCTTTTGCTATTGTTTTTCCCTCATTCTTGCATGATTTGGACGAAACTAACCCGGACTAACGATGTTTTCAGCAGAGTTGTCTGTATGGTTTTATTGTGTGTAGGAAAATGGATTTTTAGGTGTCTCAGAAAATTCCAGGAAAAATCACAGCAAATCCACGCACCCGAAGGACCATTGTGCCCGAAGTGGGGCCAGGGGGGCCCCAGGCGTCCTGCTGGCGCGGCCCTACCCCTGGCCGCGCAGGGAGGCCTCCTGGGAGGGTCCACTCCCCTCTAGTGCCCTACTTCGACTCCTATTTATTCTCGTGGCGAGAAAACCCGAGAACAGAAGTCGTTTTCCCAATTATCGTCGCCGAGCCGACGCCACCCTCTGTTCTTCTCCGGGAGGGCTAATCTGGAGGCTGTTTTGGCCTTCGGTGAGGGGATATCATCGCCATCGTCATCATCATCACCACTCCATCCTCCCTCCATGACTTCTCCTTTCATGTGTGAGTAATTCCCTGTTGTAGGCAAAGGGGATGGTAGTGATTGGATGAGTTATATCATGTAATAGTTTATCAGATTGTTGGGGGCATGTTGCCTATCATCTAGATTGGTGTTTATCATCTTTGCTTCAACCTGTTGCTCTTAATGCTTGTCACTTTGGGCCCGAGTGCCATGTTTTCAGATCTGAACCCTATGTGTTTGCATGAATATATTTGTTTTCTTGATCGTATCTACAAGTTGTATGCGCCTATTATAGTCCGGAACCGGCGATCCCAAAGGTGACAGCTTGGGACACCAAAGGGGATGGACTATAATTTGAGGATTCCGTGTATCCATTGATTGCTAATGCTTTGCTCCGGTGCTCGTTGACAGGAGCACCTTAATTTCCATAAGTTCCTTTGGCCCCGTTCGTAGCGGGATGGTAGGACAAAAGATGTTGTGCAAGTTCTGATTGCAAGCACGTACAACTACCTGTGGGGTACATGCCTAATGTTTCATATTTTCCTAGATGATTATTGCTTTTCTGTGTGCCTTGCCCCAAGTTGAATACATGATATATCTTATCCATGCAGCGCCCAACCATCCATCTCCCTAGCCTACAATGTTTTTAATTCTGCTGGTTACTAGTTGTTTGCTTTTGCTGTTTTACTATCGCTATTTCACCACCACTATTCCCGTTGCTACCATCACTTCCATATCACAGTTACTATTACTATCTTGTTGCAAGTAAGTGTATCTCAGGTGCGGTGGAATTGACAACTCCACTGTTAAAGCTTGTGGATATTCTTTGGCTCCCCTTGAGTCGAATCTATAAATTTGGTTATTCTTACCCGCGAAGACTATATCGATCCCCTGCAGTTGTGGGTTATCACCACCCCCGGACCTTTCCAACTCTTGGAAGATGTTCTTTGACGAATAAAATATACATCAAGGAGATGGAGTCGGCGTCGTGCTGATCTCCCCAAAGGGAGACAAGATAAATATATACTCCAGATTAACTTCGAGAAGGCATCCAACAATGAAGAAAAATACGAAGCCCTCCTTCACAGAATGCGCATGGAGAAACCTGCGGTGCCACCCGTTTTCTCTTCTACGGCGACTCAAACCTCATTGTCCAACAAACAATGAGAGATTACAAAGCGGTCACAGACAACATGTCAGCATACCAAAAGCATTACAACACCCTAGAAGGTGATTTCTACGAGTGCGGACTCAACTACGTCACTAGAGCAAATAACACAGAAGATGACAAACTCGTAAACATTGGGTCCACTCGTGGACAAATACCACCCGGTGTCTCCCTAGAAAGCATCAGACACCGATCCATCAAGACAGCAAAGGCACACGAACCAGCCGCGACCAAGGATACTGCCACCACAAGCACAACAGTCGACAAAACCACCGAACCTGAGGAAGTGGCAGTAGTAGACCTGGCCGTCGAGGGAGAAGCCTATGACGCAGACGCGGAGCAACAACCACCACCACTCGAAGGACCAACTTGGACAAGATATTTTCTCAACTACCTGATACACAACATCCTACTTCAAGACTTCACAGAAGCACGATGTATCACTCGTCGATCCAAAGCCTTCACCATAATCAACAGAGAACTCTACAAACGCAGCATCTCCCAAGTACTCCATAGATGCGTCAAAGAGGAAGATGGCAAAGCACTACTGCTCAAGATTCACGAAGGAATCTGTGGCCACCACGCGAGCAGCCGCGCAATGGTAGCCAAAGCTTTCCGAGCAGGTTTTTATTGGCCAACCTCCATGAGAAACGCGGAAGACATTGTACGACGAAGCGTTGCCTGGCATAAATTCACCAGCAGACCTCTCGCACCAGCCTCATAGCTCAAAACAATACCACTAGCATGGCCCTTGGCAACTTGGGGACTTGACATGTTAGGACCTCTCAAGAAATCATCCAAAGGAGGACGCACTCACCTCCTCATTGCAGTAGACAAGTTCACAAAGTGGATTGAGGCAGTACCCATCGCCAGTTCAACGGCCCTAACAGCCGTAAACTTCATCAAATCCATCATCTTCCTCTTCGGAGTCCCACACAACATCATCACCGACAATGATACAAACTTCACAAAAGATGAATTCTAGAACTTTTGCAAAGACCTAGGCATCAAAATCAACTACGCATCAGTCACGCACCCGCAGTCCAATGGTCAGGTCGAGGAAGTCAATGGTCTAGTTTGCGGTGGCATTAAGAAGCGGCCCGTCACACCACTCGAGAAAGCATCGGCAACTGGGTTGAAGAACTACCAGCTGTGTTATAGAGTCTATGAACCACACATAATGCCTCAACCTAGTACACCCCTTTCTTCATGTTGTACGGGGCAGAAGCAGTACTCCCACACGACCTAAGATTCGGCATCCCGCGCATCACCGGGTAAAAATAAGAAGAGGTATAAGAAGCACTCAAAGACGAAAAGGATGTGGCGGACGAAGCAAGGGACAAAGCTCTATCGTTCTCCGAAGGATATCAAGAGAAGCTACGCACCTACCAAAGCAGTTGAATCCGCACGAGGGTATTCAACGTAGGAGATCATGTGCTTCGACTAAAGAAGGAAAAGGTGCATAAACTCGCCCCATGGTGGGAGGGACCCTACATAATCTCTGAAGTGATAGGAGGTGGATCCTACAGGGGGAAGAACCCGAAGACTGACGAAGATGTTGGAAATCCATGGAACGTAGAGAACCTACGGCTCTTCTACCCATAGATTGCCCACATATGTTTTTTCTCCTATATCTCTTTAAGAAATTTAAGCATTGCTCAAACACGGCTGCATAACCGCTTTTGTAAAAATACAGCAGTAAAAACTATGCCTCGACATACCCTACGGAAAGCCATGGAACTCGGGGGCTTGAGCGCGACATCACCCTCCCCTTCCCCCCCCCCCCCCCCCGCCCGAGGCGTTATTCGCACCAGTGACACTCTATACTATGGCACTCGGGGGGGGCTTGAGCGCGACATCACCCTCCCCCCTGAGGCGTTATTCGCACACGCAACACTCTATGATATGGCACTCGGGGGCTTCAGCGCGACATCACCCTCCTCCCCCCCCCCCCCGAGGCATTATTCACACCAGCGACACTCCATACAATAGTGCCCGGGGGCTCGCACGTGTTTTAACATCGTTCCCCCTCAAAATGTTTTTCACACTCGCAACATTCTACACTCGAGCAATCAGAGGCTCGAACGCATCACATCCCTCCCCGAAGCACTATTTTCTCTAGTTACATCCCACTTCTAAAGCACTCGGAGGCTGCAATGTGCAAATTGAAGACACTAATTGACGTTTGTCAAAGGCGGGAAACCCACTCCGACAAAAACGCTGGCACTTATGAAGAATGACAACGCACAGAGAAAGATCATTACATCAAGCCCATTACACTCGAAGGACTTCAATCAGAAGGATAGACTTAAACATATATACACCCAATCCTAAGAAAGTCAAGGAGGAAACAGTGAAGGATAGTCCTACCGGAATAGTGAGCAAAGCCTAGTCATCAAGGCACCCTGCAGTAGAGCCTCCATCCAATTGCTAGCGATTGAACAAAGCCTCGGGGGCTACTCCCATTGGGAGCGCAGTCGCGCACCCGATAGATCAAAGACTCGTCCAAAAGAAAAGAAGGCAAAGGTCAAAACAATGCAATCAAAGTTCAAAAGGTTTTCAATATATTGATTTCATAAAGTCTTACAAAAGGACTCTTTACATTACAAAAGACCACTCGATGATCTGTCGAGCATCATCACAGACAAAGGCCAATCGCGAATTCGGGTTCAATCTTGACCCGCAAGGGTTCTACTCCAACTCGACATGCCATGGACGACTCGCCAAGATTTCTACATCGACTCAATCCGCTACAACAACAGCACACGACGAGCAATCGACAATTCGACGACTCGTCAACTACATCAACAATGATTCACTATGAAGATCCAGATCGAAGAAGAATAAAAAAACGCAGTCAAAACCGTCGCCACAACAGATCGTGGAATCAGGCTGCGCACGTCTACGTGAAGCACTCGAAGATCGGTCGTCACGATCCAATCCCAACTGGCAATATCTAGTCCGCGGCCGCGGCGTCGACTCCGTCCTCTACATCAACTACGGGCGAGGTGCCGACTTCGTCTTCTACATCGACTACATCCTCTACATTGACCACAGACGCATCACGACTCGCACTCGATGCTCGGGGACTGGCGTTTTTTCAACATCAACAACGACATCAAACTTCATCGGCTCCAGTGCGGATACACGCCGCGAAATTTCATCACGTCGACTCCGCTAGGCGCGCCGAGTCCTTCTCGGTCACTTGCCGCACCGTCGACGACAGTCACACAAATTATCCTGCGCCGAGCTCCTTTGTATGGGTTCTCCCGTAACGAGCTCCATCGCGCAGGAATCGTCACGTCGAGTCCTCTCATCGCTCGCCGAACAACTTCATCACGATGACTTCACTGCGCAACTCCGCCACCTCAACACTCGGGGGCTCGCAGACTCGGGGGCTGAACGTCGCAGTCGCCATCACATCGACTCCGTTCTCTCCTCGTCGACTGCTCATCGTCGACTACTCGACTGCTCATCTTCGACATCCTCCGTCGCGTCGATCCTACAGCTAAGTTTTCTTTACATTCTTATGCAATGATTACAAAACCTTTATACATTCTCGATCAGTCGCCAAAGATGACTACGCAGTCGCACACAAACATCTTAGGGCTATAAAATCATCCTGTCGACTACGCAGTCGTGCAGAAACATCTGAGGACTACAAAATCATTCTTTGGATCATGCTCAGTTTTATATGTTGTTTATTCGCGTTCGTCAAAATAGTGAGGCTGGGTACCAAAAGGTCGCTCTTGTCTCCGGGTTCAACAAGTGTGGCATCGCGTCCCTGTTACCCGGCAGGAGTTTGCTGCTGGAGGGCCTACTCACAAAAAGACACGCTTAAACTATATATGCAGCTACATTTTCCACTAGACAAAAGTGCAATGTCTACAAATCGCGTACCTTACAATTGTTTTTCGCACAAGTACACCTTAATACAGTTACACCTTTTTCTCCTTCTCAGCAGATGCTCGGGGGTTGGGTGCCCTCATGACGCGGCGACACCAACCTCCTTGTCCACGACTGATCCCTACAACAACTCACGCCTACGACGCAAGACCCGAGTCGAGCACTTCCTTGGATGAAAATTACTCGACGACGAAGAAGTCTTGAGTCTATGCTCGACTGCAAGCAGTCGAACATAGACTCGGGGGCTACTCCCATCGGGAGCGCTGACGCGCACCCGACGACCACTCGACTGGGCATCTTCTCCCCACCCGACGATGAAACAAGAAGACGAACCGGACTGGAATTTCGATGCTTCATCCAAATACTCCCATCGGGAGCATACTCACGATATCTTCAACTGCTCATCAGCAAATGACCGACACGCACTACGACCACTACTACAGATTCGAGTCCCCCAGGCACTCGGGGGCTACTGACAAGGGGGTGACCCCACGACTCCTCTACGAGAGGGTACCTGGTGCGTGTCATGGCTGGCGGCCCACCAGAGGCCCACTCGTGGACACCGACATGATGGAATAAGACGTGAAGCCGAAGACTTGAGGCGCAAGACAATAACTCATATTCGTAGTCGACTAGGACTCATGTAAAACCCTACCTGGCTATCTATATAAAGTGAGGCAGGGGCACCTCTCTAGACAACCACAACTGAAGCTCTCAACCCTCACGCATAGGACTAGACAGATCTCTCTCCACCAAAGCCCTCACGGCACCCCTGTACATCATCGGCAATACAAGATCAGACAAGAAGCATGTAGGGTTTTCACTCCGGGGGCCTGAAGCTAGGTAAATCATGCTCCATGTGTCGCTTTTCTGCAGTCCGAAAAAGGCAATACACAATATGTAACCCTAGCCTTGTGCGCGCTAGCCTTGGCTCCCCTGTAATCGCCATCTCCGATCAATAATATCGAGCAGGAATGTATCCTCCTATTATCCGACGAGCTATCATCCAACCTGTGCCTCTCATGACTAACCCAGGGTCCCTGGCGATGAGATTTGCCGGGGTACATCCCCGTCACCGGCACCCTGTCGGAGGGAGGAACCACCTCCGGGAGCTTCTCCACCACCATGGATGCTTCCCGGATGAACCGTGAGTAGTCCACCTTGGACCATGGGTCTATGATCAGTAGCTATGTGATGTTCTCCTCCACTCTTTGTTCTTCATGGATTAGACCTCGTGAGCTGCCCTACATGATCGAGGCACGTATGTAATATTTCTGTTGTTGCTATGCTGAGTTTGCTGGGATCCGATGGATTATGAGATTATGTTCAGATTGTGTTTGAGTAATATATTTGATTCTCCTCTTTTATATTTATGTTCTTAAGTAATTCTTGCATGTTCTCCGTTGCTGATTATTGATTTGGCCAAGTAGTAGGTAGTGACTCCAAGAGGGAGCGTTATGCATGATTGTGGGTTCATGCCCCCCGATGACTAGCTTGAGTGACAGAAACATGAGTCTAGGGGATGTGTTGTTGCCACAAGGGGGAAAAGAATGGTGCTTGTACTTGCGGGTGCAAGGATTGTTTACTTTACGCAAAGTTCTTTAATGAAGTTGTCTGTTGCTTTGATTTTACACTTTGTGTAGGATTCGCATCTTAATGCCAGCGAGATGTTCTGGATAGATATCTCAAGGTGGATGATTAGTAGGTAGATGCAGATGGATTTCGGTCTACTTGTCTTGGCGTACCGCCCATGATTTTGAGCCTCTTCTTTTCTTTATAGCATAATTAGCATTGGTTTGCGCACATAATCTTGTCAACTGTCCAGCTGTAATTTGTTTACCTCGCATGGCTATTTTATCGTCTTTTGGGAGAGAGACATCACTAGTGAACATCATGGGACCCCGGTCCATATTTCCAATACTGTTTACACCCACTATCAGTTTACTTTCAGTATTTACTTTTCCGTTGCTATCACTATCATTATTATCCCGTGCGTTTTATCCTTTGTAAACAACAACGCCGGAGGGATTCTCAACCTCTCTGTACTCATTGGGAGCAAATCTATCTATTGTGTGTGCAGGTCCAAGGGAAGCAAGTGATTATCAACGGCGCATCACTTGCCTAACCACCTACTTGTCGATCTTCGAGTCCTACTGGTTCGATACTCAACCTTAGCATCTTCGCTAAGGGAAATTTCCGCTACGCTACATCTCACCTTCCACTTTGGGTAACCAACGAGGGGTGAGAAGTAAACTCTCGTGACATCAGGTAGCAACTGAGAGAGATGGGCGTGCGTGCGGAGCCTTGTGATGGGCAGTTGGTACACCCCTACAGGGTTAAATCTTTTCGAGAAGCCATGTCCACGGTTATGGACGACTTGAGACCTACTCCTTGTTCATAGACAACAACAACTGAGATAATCTTAATAACTTGATCAACGTGTGAGTGCCTTGACTGCTTCTTCTTCGTCCGAATGCAAAGGGGAGGACAAGGATAGGTTAGGTGTTATGTTTGCATAAGTAGCTGATAGCAGACTTGTTGGAGGCGATTCCTCATCGACTGCTTGGTTCTCATCTTACTCTAAATAGATCGTTAGCAACCTCATATATTGCTAGTGCGACTGCAACCTCAACCACTACCCTCATCTTACCGTGAGAAGTTAGTTAAAAGACTTGTTGATATAGCTCACCACTTTCTTCTCTCTTTTACGCACGTTATGCACACGATCTTGGACTTCAGAGGAGCCCGACGATCCTTCTTCTGGACGCCTTCGGGGAGACTCAATGACGACTAGTTAGGTGGATCCTGATGACCCTCAACGTAAAGGGATCTATTGTAGCGTTTTCGATAAGTAAGAGTGTCGAACCCAACGAGGACCGAAAGGTACTGATAGGTGATGGTGGACAAGGAATAACTGCAAACACTGAAAGATAATTTTTTAGGGGGTTTCGATATAAGCAACGATAAGATAAAATCAAGCAAAGTAAATAGCACTGAGGAGCAGCAAGTGGCCCAATCCTTTTGAGCAAAGGATAAGCTTGACAACTGAACTTATAAATACTAAAGCGTCCTTGAGGACACATGGAGAGGTAGTCACGTGCTTTCGCCATACTCCGTATCGATAACAAGTGTTGTGCTGATAAGTGTTGAGTGGGTGGATCTATGCTAGCACACCTTCTAGACTAAGATAAGTGCACTCTTATGATTAAACATCTTGCAAGCATCCGCAAATACAAGATAGAAATTAAGGCAAAGCCTAACCACAGTAATAAGATCAAGGATTCAGTATTCCCTTGTGCAAAAGTGTGCAAACTGGGGTTCAGGTTTCTGTCACTCCGGCAACCCACCGTAAGCATTCTTAATACACAATGTATTCCCCTAGGTCCTTAAGAAGGTGAAGTGTTGAGTGTTCGACTCACACAACACCACCAGGAAAATAACAACACAACTTAAATATCAAACAACACAAATTAGTTCAACATCATATGACTACTAGCAACTAGACTTCTCCCATGTCCTCAAGAACTAAAGTAACTACTCACAAGACATAAAAGAGATCATGATCAGAGGTGATAAATATATGATAAACAATCTGGGCATAATGGTATTTCTCCAACAAAACTCAATAGTATTCACCACAAGGTATTAAGCAACACCGATAGAGTAGAGAGGATAGATAGTACGGATTACAACACAAGATGAACTTGGGAGGTGAGACTGGATGGTGGTGGAGATGGTGCTGATGTTGGGGATGATGTTGATGATGATCTCGATGATGCCCGTGACGATGGTGATGACGATGGCGATGATCTCCCCTTCCGGGAGGTGATCTCCTCGGCGGAATCTGCCCGTCGGAGAGCCCTTTTCTTCTCTGTAGGTTTCCGCCACGGAGCGGCGGCGGAACTCCGTGAAGGCTTCTTTCTTAGGGTTTTCGCGTAACGAGGAGTATATAGGTCAGAGGGGGAAGCCGGGAGTGGCCCCAGGGCTCCAGGCGCCCTCCCGGCACGGCCAGGGGTGGGGCCGCGCCAGGTGGCCGCCTGGGGCTCCTGTGGCCCCCCTCTGGCCCCTCTTCGGCAAGTCTTCGTTATTCTTCTGGAAAATACCCCCCGTCGATTTTCAGGTAATTTGGAGGTATTCTTCTTCAGCAACTCAGCGTCCACTTTTTACCGCTGAATCCTACGTCTGCTGCTTCGGCACCGGAAAGTTGCAAACTGTGTAAAATAAGCCAAAACAACATAAGAACATCATCGTAATGTGAAATATATCAATGAATAAGGACGAATTACGATATAAAATGGTGATGCATTTTGGACGTATCAACTCCCCCAAGCTTAGACCTCGCTTGTCCCCAAGCGAAAACTGAGCTCGGTAAACCTGTCCACAAGTTTAGAGAGTGAAGTGTTGATAAATAAAATACGTACAAGAAGCATCATGATCTTTTCACCAAACTCAAACATCCTAAACAGCAATCTCCAACTCATAAAGCCCTTATGAAAGAGTAATAACAATTATAATCAAAAGTAGGGCTAAGGAAACTCATCAAATCATGGCAAACAAGTCCTTTGGTCAAGGGACAACTAAAAGCTTTTACCTTTGCTCTTTCTCTTTATATTTTGAAGAAATAATTTGGAACTTTTTGAAAGAACAAGCTATTAGTCATGAAGTGCAAATGCTAACACAAAGGAAGATGTTTGCTTGGCAAATGCTTTTGCAAACAACTTACTTATCAAAAGATAATGTCAACAATAATATGGCATGTAAAAACTTTAATGCGGCATTATATGGATGAATCTTCATCAGCAACAAGTGTTTGTTCTCTTTGGGAAAGGAGGAAGTAGGGAAAACTGACTCAACACAAAAGTAAAGGACAAAGCCTTGTTAAAGGCAAGCAGGGAAAACTCAAGTGCTATCCTTAGATCAAACAGAATGAAAACAAGTTTTGAGAGGTGCATGATTTGTCAACGAATGTTAATAGATAACTCAATTGCTTCTCAGATTGGACAAGTTTCGAGGAACAGCTCCCAAACGGGGACGATCACATCCCCGCAATCTCCTTTGTTTATCACTGCCAAAGTTTTCTGATTTCTCATGAACAAAGCGTGAAGGAGGGTTTCTTTGTTGTATTATCTTTTGTGAGCTGGGCGCACTCATGCCAGTTCCTCCTCGTATTAGGGGTTTGCAGATTAGACATGCAATCCCGGGGTAAAACTTGTCCAACTTAAGAAGGTCATGAATTAACTACTACTTCCTCATGAGCTAAAACAGAGGCAAAAAACTGAAGATTTTGAACATCTAAGGATAACACAAAAAATCTATGCTTTAGGAGTGGTAGTGGAATACCACGAATAGGAAGGTATGGTGGACTCATATGGAAGGTACTGGTTTCAGGGTATGGATGTACAAGCAGAATTCCGCTTAGTACAGAGGTTTGGCTAGCAAAGGCTTTCAGAGAACAGACAATTGATGATGACTTGGATGCAAAGCAATATAAAGCATAAACATTAAAACAAGCATAGCACATCAAGTTGTCTTCCTTGTCAACATAACACTACAAGCATAATAGCAAAGAGGGTTTGGCTATGTCGCTACTTTGAGAAAAATAACATGCTTGTTGCTATGACCAAAGCTATGTTTGCGAAGATTAAATAAAGTTTTCAAAGTCATACCTGATATAAGGTCAATACTCCCCATAAGAATCATCATAAGGTCGATTGCGTGAAGAGAATACCGAGTGCAGCGAAGGGATCAATAGACTTCTCATTAATATTCCATCATAGATGACTCCACACTCACGGATACATAACTATTCAGAAAGGAGTGATAGACCTCAAAGCAAACACCTATTTTATAAGATAACTTCCCTAGACATGATACGACTCTACTTGACTCTAAAAGACATAGATAAAGATAAAAATACCGGGCACTCCCCCAAGCTTGGAACAAGCTAAGGGGATGCCATTACCCGAGGAGATTTACTCCTCATCATTGTTCTTGTCGGTCACGTACTCCTTGGCGAAGCGCTTCCATGGAAGTTGTTCTCTAGTCTCAAAGGACATTCCCGTCTCCAGGATCCTGCACTCAGCACCCAAACCCATGCACAGAAACTTTAGTTCATACTCACAGTTCTGGTTCTGCAGATCATAGATCTGTGCTTGGAGCCCATAAACTTTTTCTTCTAGTGCGGCCAAGCTTGACCACATCTCCTTCATCTCCTTCTTGTGGGAAGCCTCTATCTCGTTCATGATGTCTAAGTTAGCTTCAACACCACGCTCCACCATCTTCTTGAACTTGAAGACCTCATGTTCCACCTCCTTCAGCCGCTCCTCGGTGCTCCCCTCCTTGATTGGTCCCTTCAGATCCTCCTTGTGGAGGTCACCATCCTCCACACAAAGGATCTGGGGGTGCTTCTTCACCTCAACGAGGTAAGGGTTGATGACGTTGATGACGAACTTGTCCTTGGGGGAACTTGGGGAAGCCATGGCACCTAGGTCTAGCTGAAAACTTTCCTGGCAGAAACAGCTCGAAAAGAAAACACATGAAATCGCGAGATACGTTGCCGGAACGATCGGGGCAAATATATAGCAAAAATTTCTGCACAGAAAGGAAGGTAACAGGTCAAAGCGGAGTCGGAGACGGGCTCCGGGGTGCCCAGGCGGCCTCCCGGCGCGGCCAGGGGTGGGGCCGAGCCAGGGGCGCCTGGGCCCCCTGGAGCTGGTCTCCGGCTCCACTTAGGCCTCAAATTTTCTATATTTTGTAAAAACTCGTGATCTGGAACTTATAAGGCGGTTTCGCGATGTTTCCTTACCGTAATACATACCTTTCCTTATTCTGCTTCTGCTGGTGTCTGAAACAGGGCTGCAACATGTTCTTCACTAGATTTTGTGTATACCAAATCCACATCAACATTGACAGGATCTCCTGCTTTGTAATGTTTAAGTCTTTGCCCATTCACCACTTGAGGTTTGGTGCCTTCGAAATTGTTAATCTTGATTGCACCCGAGTTGTAGACTTCCTCAATATGAAATGGCCCTTCCCACCTGGAAAGTAGTTTACCTGGAGAAAACCTGAAACGGGATCTAAACAACAAAACTTTATAACCAACATTAAATTCACGTTTCAGAATCCTCCTATCATGCCACTTCTTTACCTTTTCCTTGAACATTTTAGCGCTTTCGTAAGCTTCACTTCTCCACTCATCTAGAGAAGTCAAGTTCATGAGACGCTTTTCACCAGCTAATTTCGGGTCAGCATTAAGCTCTCTAATAGCCCAGAAAGCTTTGTGTTCTAATTCTAATGGCAGATGGCAAGCCTTTCCATAGACCATCTTATAGGGAGACATGCCCATGGGGTTTTTGTAAGCATATCTATACGCCCACAAAGCATCTCCTAAATTATTTGACCAATCATTTCTATTTCTATTGACTGTCTTCTGTAAGATCAACTTGATCTCTCTATTGGTGAGCTCAACTTGCCCACTAGTTTGAGGGTGGTACGGTGAAGCAATTCTATGATTGACATCGTACTTGGCTAAAGCTTTTCTAAAAGCTCCATGTGTAAACTGCGAACCCCCATCAGTCATGAGGTACCTGGGTACTCCAAACCTAGGAAAAATTACATCCTTGAGCATTTTCAAAGATGTATTGTGATCAGCACTTTCAGTGGGGATTGCTTCTACCCACTTGGTTACATAATCAACAGCAACTAAAATGTGAGTGTACTTGTGTGAGGAAGGAAAAGGACCCATAACATCAAAACCCCAGCAATCAAAAGGCTCAATCACTAGAGAGTAATTCATAGGCATCTCATTCCTTCTACTAATATTACCAACTCTCTGACACTTATCACAGGATAAAACATAATTTCTAGCATCCTTAACGAGAGTAGGCCAATAAAAACCTGATTGAAGAACCTTATGTGCGGTCCTCTCACCAACATGATGTCCTACATATGGACTGTCGTGACATTGTTTGAGAATGTCCTTCTGCTCGTGTTCCGGTATGCATCTTCTCACGATCCCATCTGGACCTTCTTTGAAAAGATGTGGGTCATCCCAAAAGTAATGCCTCAAATCATGAAAGAACTTCTTCCTTTGCTGAAATGTTAAACCTGGAGGCAAAAACTTTGAAACGATAAAGTTAGCATAATCTGCAAACCAAGATCTGAGAGAGATTGTACTTTAACAACAGCTAGCTGTTCGTCTGGAAAACTGTCGTTGACTGGAATGGGATTATGCGGTATATCTTCCATCCTTGAAAGATTATCCGCCACCGGATTGTCTGCTCCTTTCCTATCGACAATCTGCAAATCAAATTCTTGAAGAAGGAGTGCCCATCGGATGAGCCTTGGTTTGGCATCCTTCTTCTCCATAAGATACTTAATGGCAGCATGCTCAGTATGAACAATAATCTTAGAATCAACAATATACTGCCTAAAGTTATCACAAGCAAACACTACTGCCAAGATTTCCTTCTCAGTAGTAGCATAATTCTTTTGAGAACTATCAAGGGTTTTGCTAGCATAATATATAACATTCAACTTCTTATCAACCCTTGTTCCTAAAATAGCTCCAACAGCAAAATCACTAGAATCACACATAATTTCAAAAGGTAAGTTGCAATCAGGTGGTTGCACTATAGGAGAAGTTATTAAAGCTTTCTTAAGAACTTCGAAGGCTTCCTTACAATATTCATCAAAAACAAAGGGAACATCCTTCTGGAGAAGATTAGTGAGGGGTCTCAAAGTCTTAGAAAAGTCTTTAATAAATCTTCTATAGAAACCAGCATGACCGACAAAACTACGAATACCTTTGATGTCCCTTGGATAGGGCATCCTTTCAATTGCTTCGATCTTGGCGCTGTCCACCTCAATTCCCCTCTTGGAAATCGTGTGGCCAAGAAAAATTCCCTCATTGACCATAAAGTGGCACTTCTCCCAGTTAAGCACCAGATTTGTCTCCTCACATCTCTGCAAAACTTTATTAAGGTTGTGGAAACAATGGTCAAAAGAGGTTCCATAGACGGAGAAATCGTCCATGAATACCTCCACAGTTTCTTCACAAAAACCATGAAAGATAGCAGACATACACCTTTGAAAAGTAGCAGGGGCATTACATAAACCAAAAGGCATACGTATGTAAGCATATGTACCATAGGGACAAGTAAAAGTGGTCTCCTCTTGATCAGCAGTGTTAACATGAATTTGAGAGAAGCCAGAATAACCATCAAGATAACAAAAGTGAGTATTTTTGGTTAACCTTTCAAGCATTTGGTCGATGAACAGAAACGGGTAGTGGTCCTTCCTGGTTGCCTTGTTCAGCTTCCTGTAATCAATACATATTCTATATCCAATAATAATTCCCTGAGGTATTAGTTCATTCTTATCATTAGGAACCACAGTTGTTCCTCCTTTCTTTGGAACACAATGAACCGGGCTTACCCACTTACTATCAGCTATAGGGTAGATAATACATGCTTCTAGAAGCTTGAGAATCTCCGTTCTTACAACATCCATCATTTTCGGATTCAACCGCCGTTGATGATCAACAACTGGTTTAGCATCAGTCTCAAAGTTGATGGTATGTTAACAAATAGACGGACTAATCCCCTTAAGGTCATCCAAATAAGCATATTTGAGCGAATCGGAAAGAGGTTTAAGATCAAACACTGGATCTTCTTTTGGTTGCGACAAAATTCCCAAAGGCTCAACTGGAAGGTTGTGCTTTAGGATAGCAAGTTGTCTTAAGAATATTTTGTCCAGATCATTCCTCTCCTGCATATGCAAATCATTCTCGTGGTCCTCCATATATTGCTGCAAAGGATCGTTAGTGGGAATAGCAATGGAAGCAATATCTTCAATAATCTTATCATTACTAGGCAAATCATAACCACGAGGCTGCTTGGAGAACTTTGAAAAGTTAAATTCATATGGCTCACCATTAAATTCAACATAAACTTTACCTTTCTTGCAATCTATTATAGCTCCACGGGTTCTGATAAAAGGTCTACCGAAAATAATAGGACAAAAGTTGTCCCTCACTGAACCAAGTACTAGAAAGTCGGCAGGATACTTTACCTTTCCGCATAAGACTTCAACGTCTCTCAAAATTCCGATAGGAGAGATAGTTGCTCTGTTTGCAAGATGAATAGTAACATCAACTTCTTCAAGTTCACAAGGTGAAATTTCACCCATGATCTCTTGATAAAGTGAACACGGGATAGAACTACCACTTGATCGCAAATCGCATAGCCCATAATAATTATGATCTCCTATTTTAACAGATACTACTGGAGTACCTGAAATTGGGCCCTTATTCTTGGTTGTGACAAGGTTAGTGGAAACAGCACAAAAATTTATATTGTAATCTAAAGCATCATTAGTAATAAGATCCTTAACCAATGCAACTCGAGGATCGACCTTGATCTGGTCCTCGGGTTCATCAATTCTTCTCTCACTCTTATTCATTATGCATGTCACAAAAGAGTGCTCCCTTATTCTTACGGGGAAAGGGGGCTTTTCATATATAACTGCAGGCACAATAGGGTCAGCAAAATGAATATCAATAGATGATTCTTTGAAGAGTTTATGATGCTGACTCTTCTTCTTCTTAGAAGAGTCGATATGAGAGGCAAAGTCCTTACAAAAATCAATCATCAGATGGGAATCAAGACCAATCTTAGAGCAAAGGCATTAAAGGAATCAGTTTTCACATAGCTCTCTATATAATCATGCTCATAATTTATAGTAGGTTCAATACCTTTATCTATTTCCCAATCTTCGGTATTCTTCTGGATCCTTTCAAGGAGATCCCATCTTTCTTCAACGCTTTTTGTCTGAAATACCCCACTAGAGGAGGCATCCAACATCTCCTTATCCTGACGAGAAAGTCTAGAATAAAAGTTTGTAAGTATAGTTTCCTTGGGGAGATCATCAATAGGAAATTTGAGCATTAGAGATTTCAATCTCCCCCAAGCTTGAGCGATGCTTTCTCCGTCACGAGACCTAAAGTTGTAGATATAATTCATGTCTCGATGAATTTCATGAAGAGGATAAAACTTGGTATAAAAGAGAGACATAAGCTCATGCCAATCAAGCAAATGAGAGTTATCGAGAAGCTTATACCAATCTGAAGCTTTATCTATAAGCGATACAGAGAATAATTTCTTCATGAAAAACTCCTTTGATACACCTGCAAGCTTAAATAGTGAACATAGTTGTGATAAATATAGCAAGTGTTCACTGGGGTGTCTGTCTCCTACATAACGATTAGCCAAAACACAATCGATAATACCAGCTGGTATTTTATAAGGCACAATTTCAGTAGGGGGAGGTACAACCACCACAGATGTGGGGTGTTTCCCCATAAGCAACAATCCAATATCTAGGTTGTCCATACGGACAAAGAACAACAACAGCAAAATAAAAACAATAATATAAAAATTTCCTTACCGGCTTCACTTACCAATAGCGCTATGCTCCCCGGCAACGGCGCCAGAAAACTTAGCTTGATGACCCTCAACGTAAAGGGGTCTATAGTAGCGTTTTCGATAAGTAAGAGTGTCGAACCCAATGAGGAGCGAAAGGTACTGATAGGTGATGGTGGACAAGGAATAACTGCAAACACTGAAAGATAAATTTTTAGGGATTTTCGATATAAGCAATGATAAGATAAAAGCAAGCAAAGTAAATAGCACTGAGGAGCAGCAAGTGGCCCAATCCTTTTGAGAAAAGGATATGCCTGACAACTGAACTTATAAAGACTAAAGCGTTCTTGAGGACACATGGAGAGGTAGTCACGTGCTTTCGCCATACTCCGTATCGATAACAAGTGTTGTGCTGATAAGTGTTGAGTGGGTGGATCTATGCTAGCACACCTTCTAGACTAAGATAAGTGCACTCTTATGATTAAACATCTTGCAAGCATCCGCAAATACAAGATAGAAATTAAGGCAAAGCCTAACCACAGCAATAAGATCAAGGATCCAGTATTCCCTTATGCAAAAGTGTGCAAACTGGGGTTCAGGTTTCTGTCACTCCGGCAACCCACCGTAAGCATTCTTAATACCCAATGTATTCCCCTAGGTCCTTAAGAAAGAGAAGTGTTGAGTGTTCGACTCACACAACACCGCTAGGAAAATAACAACACAAGTTAAATATCAAACAACACAAATTACTTCAACATCATATGACTACTAGCAACTAGACTTCTCCCATGTCCTCAAGAACTAAAGTAACTACTCACAAGGCATAAAAGAGATCATGATCAGAGGTGATAAATATATGATAAACAATCTGGACATCATGGTATTTCTCCAACAAAACTCAATAGTATTCACCACATGGTAGTAATCAACACCGGTAGAGTAGAGAGGATAGATAGTACGGATTACAACACAAGATGAACTTGTGAGGTGAGATTGGATGGTGGTGGAGATGGTGCTGATGTTGGGGATGATGTTGATGATGATCTCGATGATGCCCGTGACGATGGTGATGACAATGGCGATGATCTCCCCTTTCGGGAGGTGATCTCCTCGGCGGAATCTTCCCGCCAGAGAGCCCTTTTCTTCTCTGTAGGTTTCCGCCATGGAGCGGCGGCGGAACTCCATGAAGGCTTCTTTTCTTAGGGTTTTCGCGTAACGAGGAGTATATAGGCCAGAGGGGGGAGCCGGGAGTGGCCCCAGGGCTCCAGGCGCCCTCCCGGCGCGGCCAGGGGTGGGGTCGCGCCAGGTGGTCTCCTGGGGCTCCTGCGGCCCCCCTCTGCCCCTCTTCGGCGAGTCTTCGTTATTCTTCTGGAAAATACCCCCCGTCGATTTTCAGGTAATTTGGAGGTATTCTTCTTCGGAAACTCAGCGTCCACTTTTTACCGTTGAATCATGTGTCTGCTGCTTCGGCACCGGAAAGTTGCAAACTGTGTAAAATAAGCCAAAACAACATAAGAACATCATTGTAATGTGAAATATATCAATGAATAAGGATGAATTATGATATTAAATAATGATGCATTTTGGACGTATCAGATCCCGGCGGAGAGCCTGGACCCGTGTGGTTACGAGAATGGTGTGTTTATCTTTTGATACGTCCCAAATGTATCGATAATTTCTGCTTGCTCCATGCATGTTTTGTGTGATATTGCTATGATCTAGATACACTTTCATACACTTTTGTTCATATTTGGACTAACCTATTAACTCAGTGCAACCCAGTGCCAGTTTCTATTTTCTGCTGTTTTTCTATTTCAGTTTTCCCCCATATAAAAAAAGCTCCAAAAATCCGGGAAAAATCAGCGTGAAGGAAGCTTCCAGAGCCCCGAAGGAGGGCCACGGGGCCACCACCAGGTGCCCAGACGGCCACCTGGCGCGGCCAGGGGCCTAGCCGCGCCATGGGGCGCCTAGACCCTTGGTGGGCCCCCTGGCTGCCCCCCTTCGCCTATTTATTCTCTACCACGGGAAAATTCCAAGGACAGAACCCTATTTCGCAATCTCGCCTCTGTTCCACCGCCATCGCGCTTCCAATATCGGGAGCACCGTCAGGGCCCTTCTCGGCACCCTTCCGGAGGGAGGATCGACCTACGGGAGTTTCCCCTCCACCATGTACGCTTCCCGGATGTGCCATGCGTAGTTTCCATTTGTACCATGGGCCCGTGATCAGTAGCTATGTGATGTTCTCCTCCCCTCTTTGTTCTTCATGGTTTAGACCTCGTGAGCTTCCCTACATGATCGAGGCACATATGTAATCTTTCTGCTTTTGCTATGCTGAGTTTGATGGGATCTGATGGATTATGAGATTATGTTCAGATTGTGATAGAGTAATATATTTGGTTTTTATCTCTTATATTTTTGTTCCTAAGTAATTCTTGCATGTTCTCCGTTGCTGTTTATTGCTTTGGCCAAGTATTAAGTAGTGACTCCAAGAGGGAACATTATGCTCGATTGTGGGTACATGCCCCCTGATGACACGCTTGAGTGACAGAAACATGAGTCTAGGGGATGTGCTGTGGCCACAAGGGGGAAAACAACGGTGCTTGTAACCGCGGTTACAAGGATTGTTTACTTTACACAAAGTTCTTTTTAATGCAGTTGTCTGTTGCTTTGGGTTTACACTTTGGGTGGGGCTCGCAACTTAATACCAGCGAGATATTCTGGATAGATATCTCAAGGTGGATGATTAGTAGTACATGCATATGGATTTCGGTATACTTACTTTGGCATACTGTCCATGCTTATGAGCCTCTTCCTTTCTTTTGTAGCATAGTTAGCATTGCAGTGCATTTATAATCATGTCAATTGCCCATCTGTAATTTGTTTACCTGGCATAGCAGTCTTATCGTCTTTTTGGATAGAGACATCACTAGTGAACATCATGGGAGCCCGGTCCATATTCTCATCATTGTTTATAAGCTTATTTACTTTTCAGTCTTTACTTTCAGTTGCTATCATTATCATTATCCCTTGTGTTTTATCCTTTGTAAACAACAAGACCGGAGAGATTGAAAACCTCTCTGAACTTCGTTGGGAGAAAAGTTATTAGTGTCTGTGTGCAGGTCCAGGTGTAGTAAGGAACCTCGGTTGTGAACGACGCCATTGTTCACTTCACCACCTACTTACCATTGCCGGAGTCCTACGGGAGATAATCTCAAAACCTTGGTATCTTCACCAAGGGAAACTTGCCGCTACGCTGCATCTCACCTTCCACTTGGGGTAACCAACGAAGGGCGAGAAGCAATTATCATCTCTCGCGTATCACCTTTGCCACTAAGCATTTGATTGTAGTCTGTACTCAGACATGTATCTTCTGCTGATTTATTGTATTAAGGAACTTGTATGCCGATTGTATGAGATGTTGTATCATTGTTGTAATGTTGTGATATCATGTTGGAAATCCTGGGCATATGGCAACGTCATATGTCGCAGTGGGACTGATATGTGCTTCGTCCTCGGGTCTGGATGGAAACATCTAGATCTAGAATAGTACCGCATATCGGGCCTTACACTGGAGCTGGAGGGGTTCGGGGTGATGTGGCGTAACCGGAGCGCTCCATTTTCGGATCCGAGGGCTGTGAGCAA
Organism: Bromus sterilis; assembly: GCA_950022295.1. Taxonomy (NCBI): domain Eukaryota; kingdom Viridiplantae; phylum Streptophyta; class Magnoliopsida; order Poales; family Poaceae; genus Bromus; species Bromus sterilis. The sequence goes on along the minus strand of OX465596.1, from coordinate 145,432,663 downwards.
CTCAGATCTAGGGTTTCGGGGAAGAGGAACTAGGTGGGGAAGATCTAGGATTTGGAGGGGGGCTGGCTCCTAAAATGTCTTAGGGGAAACCCTAAAATGGGTGGGAGAGAGTGGTGGTGTAACATGCCAATTTTTGTAAAAATTTGGATGTTAATAGAATCATTTGTGCATATCATTTTTCTTCCCATTGCATATTCGATCTTTTGGATTTTCTTTCCAATATATTTTAACCCAATACAAATCAAGAGAGAAGATAACATGACTTCTTCAACATAAAAAGGGTTAAAGAAAATATTGGAGCATTTTATTTTATTTTAATAAAGCATTTTGGGAATTTATTAAATCCTAAAATTCCTTTTGGAATTTATTAATTGTCCAAAATGACTTTATAAATAAATTTGCACATTTTTATAAAATCGCATTGAGTTAGGAATATTTATCCTAGGCTTTATAAAAAATTTGTTCAGGTTTTATTAGAGTTTTATTAAACTTGTTTTGAAATAGATTTTTTGTAGTATTTTATTTTGGCAAGGAAAAAATTAAAATATTTTCCTAATATATTTCTAAGATTTTAAAAATTTACTATGTATTTTTTTCTAGCGGTATATTTTTTTTAAACAAAAAAAAGGAAAAAACGGCCGCCAGGCCAGCCCAGCCGCCCAGGCCCACCCCGCACCCCTGTCTTCCTCGTGCGCACCGCACGCACGCAGCACGCAGCAGCAGCGGGCGCTGCAGCGCACCGCGCCACGGCCGGTCGCGCCCAGCCAGCCAAGCCCTCTGCCCCTTCCTTCCTTCTCCGTGTATCCCGCACCTCCCTTCTCCGCCCCGACACCATTAAACCCCCATTAATCCGCCATTAAAGACCTCGCCGGAGTTTCCGCACTCGCCGGATTTCGTCGCCGGGAGCACGCATCTGGACACCCCCTCCTTCTATATAAACCACCCCTGCGTGCCTCTCCTCCCACTCGTCCAAAGCCCCCAAAAATCTAGCCAAACGCTGCACCGTAGCTCGCGAATTTTCTCGCCGAAGTTCGCCGGTCGAGCTCCTCCTCGGCGTCGATCATGTCGCCGGTAAGCCATCTCTAGACCCCAAACTCTGGAAATCGGTTGCCCTCGTCGTTGCGCACCTTATGGACAAGCTTTTGGTTCTTCCCTTGCATCACAGCCCCATCCCCGAGCTCGCGCGCCCGCTGGAGTTCGCCGGAGCACCGCCTCGCCCCAGCCCTTCCCGGCATCGCCGGAGACCGCCGCCACCACCCCGCGCCTCCCCACGCCGAGCCGCTGATACGTCCAAAACATATCTATAATTTCTGCTTGCTCCATGCATGTTTTGTGTGATATTGCTATGATCTAGATACACTTTCATACACTTTTGATCATATTTGGACTAACCTACTAACTCAGTGCACCCCAGTGCCAGTTCCTGTTTTCTGCTGTTTTTCTATTTCAGTTTTCCCCCATATAAAAAGTGCCAGAAAAATTCGGGAAAATTCAGATAAAAAATCAGCGTGACGGAAGCTTCGAGAAGAGCCCGGGAGGGGCCAGAGGGGAGCCAGGGGGCCCAGGCGGCCACCCGGCGCGGCCCCACCCCTGGCCGCGCCAGGGGGGCGCCTAGGGCCCCTGGCCCACCTATGGCTGTCCCCTTTCGCCTATTAATCCCCCGTCATGGGAAAACCCCAAAAGAAGAACCCTATTCCGCGAACTCGCCTCTCTTCCGTCGCCGCCTCGCTTCCGAAGATCGGGAGCACCAGAAGACCTATTCCCGGCACCTTGCCGGAGGGAGGATTGACCTCCGAGAGTCTCCTCTCCACCATGGATGCTCCCCGGATGTCCCGTGAGTAGTTTTCCTTGGACCATGGGTCTGTGATCAGTAGCTATGTGATGTTCTCCTCCCCTCTTTGATCTTCATTGTTTAGACCTCGTGAGATGCCCAACATGATCGAGGCACCTTTGTAATATTTCTGCTATTGCTATGTTGAGTTTGATAGGATCTGATGGATTATGAGATTATGAGATTATGTTCAGATTGTGATAGAGTAATATATTTGGTTTTTATCTCTTATATTTTTGTTCCTAAGTAATTCTTGCATGTTCTCCGTTGCTGTTTATTGCTTTGGCCAAGTAGTAGGTAGTGACTCCAAGAGGGAGCGTTGTGCTAGATTGTGGGTTCATGCCCCCCGATGACACGCTTGAGTGACAGAAACATGAGTCTAGGGGATGTGTTGTTGCCACAAGGGGGAAAACAACGGTGCTTATAACCGCGGTTACAAGGATTGTTTACTTTACGCAGAGTTCTTTTAATGCAGTTGTCTGTTGCTTTGGGGTTACACTTTGGGTGGGGCTCGCAACTTAATACCAGCGAGATGTTCTGGATAGATATCTCAAGGTGGATGATTAGTAGTAGATGCAGATGGATTTCGGTCTACTTACCTTGGCGTACTGCCTGTGCTTTTGAACCTCTTCCTTTCTTTTGTAGCATAGTTAGCATTGCGGTGCGTTCATAATCCTGTCAATTGCCTTTCTGTAATTTGTTTACCTCGCATAGCAATTTTATCGTCTTTTGGGAGAGAGACATCACTAGCGAACATCACGTATCCCGGTCCATACCCTTATCATTGTTTCCACGCTATATTTACTTTTCTGCATTTACTTTCAAGTTGCTATTATTATCCCTTGCCTTTTATCCTTTGTAAACAACAAGACCGGAGAGATTGACAACCTCTCTGAACTTTGATGGGAACAAAGTTATTTGTGTCTGTGTGTAGGTCCGCGTCAGTTGCGCCGCTGACACCTACTTATCATCTCTGGAGTCCTGCTGGAGACAAACCTTGGTATCTTCACCGAGGGAAAACTGTTGCTGCACTACATCTCAACCCTCCACTCGGGGTAACCAACGAAGGGGGCGAGAAGCCGTACTAGCAAGAAGTTTTCTGGCGCCGTTGCCGGGGACTCCAAGTGCTAAGATAGGGGATTTGCACACTACCCTTTACCTTTGTTTTTTTTAGTCTTGTTAGTTTACCTTTCAGTTTTTATCTCAGTGTCCTTTATGAAAAACCACAAAAATAGTTGCTACCTTTTGCCTTTGTCTTGCTTTGCCTATTTATGCTTTCCTCACCATGGGTGATGAACCACCCAAATATGGTAGGATGGACATGTTTCACTTGGATCGTCTTCGATCAATTTGTGCTCGCGCTAAAACCCAACCGACTTGGTTGAGGGAAAATCATTGGATGAGCATGCTCATTATACGCGGCACCGCCTATCTCAGAAAGGGAAACACTTATGGGATCAAATACATGTTTCTTATTGCCATGCTAAACTTTTGTGCCACATTTATGATTTTACTTGTTGTTCTAATATAGATCATAAACACCTCCCTTTCCAATGTGAGTTTAATGAAAATGAGATCTTATCTTCTTATGCGAAAGGTGTTTATGATTACTTTGATGTTGAAAAGATTGAAGAGTTTTTTGCTTTTAAAGGTGCCTATGAGATTGCTTCTTTGATTGAAAAATATCACGATACTATTTTCGAGTCTGAAAACTTTGTAGTTCTTGCTTATTGCTTCGAGAATTATACTTCCAATTCTTATATTGAGGATTTTAAAAATAAAATGTTTGCTGCCCAAGAAGAGGCCAATTATTGCATTGAGGAGGAATCCCATGATTCCGACGACTCACTTGAAATATCCCTTTCTGAAAATTTTGATACTTGCTTTGTTGATGGCCAAGATGCCACTATGGATGATGCTGACAAAAATGAACTCTCTATAGTTCCTTATGTTAAGCATGAAATTGTTGCTATTGCACCCACACTTCATTGTCCTATTATCCTTTTTAAATCTCCAACTCCGGATAACTTTGCTCTTATCAAGGCTCAATGTGATGGGTTGCATTTATCTTATAATCCTAAAGACCGTGTTGAAAACTATACACGTGTGCTTGCAGTTCATGAACAACATGATTTATGTGATAGTTATATTCTTGATGTTGTTCATGATACTGCTGAAAATTATTTTGAGAGAGGGAAGTTTGGTTGTAGAAAATTTCATATTACTAAAACTCCTCTCTTTATGTTGAAAGTTTTGAAGATGTTCCTGTTCCACCTTTCTATGCATGTCACTTTGTGCTTCTTTGACTTATTTTCTTACAAGATGCCTATGCATAGGAAGTGGGTTAGGCTTAAATGTGTTTCATATTTGTTTCTTGATGCTCTCTTTTGCTTCAAATTCTTATTCTTATGAGAGCACCTTTTACAATCATTATGCCTAGCTAATGGCTTTAAAGAAGCGCTTTCGGTAGGCAGCCCGCAACGAATTTATGTGTTTCTTTTTTATTTTGTTGTGTCTTGATGATTGTTACTTCTGTAGCGACATCATTGTATCTTTATTTTTCAGCTTTGTGCCAAGTTATAGCCTCTTACGGCAAGGGAAGTAAAAGTTGTGACATGCTGTCCAGAAAACATATTCTGTCCTCGTGACCAGAAATATTCCAGAAAAATCGCAGTTCATATTTTTGAGCTGAAATTTTTACACAGTATGCTCTATACAATTACGAAACTTCCGTATGTTCTGAGTTTTTTGATTTGAGTTGCAGAAGTGCCCCTAAAAAATTCTTTACTATTTGTTGTTCTGTTTTTCACAGATTCTGCCACGTTTTGTCTCTCCTTACTTTTGCAAACCTTAAGCTTGCTTTTTCTTTGCAAAAACTTTTTGGCACTCTTGAGAAAAAGTAGCTCTTCAAGATTATCTTTATGTACAGTGGAGAAAAAATTATTTATTAAGGGTACTAACCTCTCTAATCAGCTTACGATGAGTTATGTATGAAGGGAGTTTTCAAGTGTGCGATGGAAGATGATGAAAGAAGATCCAGGAGTGTCAAGCGCTCAAGCTTGGGGATGCCCCCATGCATCCCCAATAAATATTCAAGGAGACTCAAGCGTCTAAGCTTGGGGATGCCCCCGTGCATCCCCTTCTCCATCAACAATCATCAGTTCGTCCTTCGTCTCACTATATTTTTATCACTTCATGCGTTATGTGCTATGCTTGGAGCGTCTCGCTCTTAGGTTTACTTTTTAGTTTCTTTAGCTTTTCTTGCTGTTCATAAGAAGTTAGTTCATGTCTTACTTTGTGTGGGAGAGAAACACGCTCCACTTTCAAAATCTAGAACACATCATAGGATTTTTCATGCCTATCTTCTTGCTGTTGTGTGTTCTTTATCTTTTCATAGCTACTGCCATGTTTAGTCTTAGCTTTAGTTTGTCTTTAGCAAGAGCCTTGGGTTTTGTTTTAGTTTGTTGCTGGAACTCTCTTTAGTTTTCATGTTTATCTTGTTAAGAGAGTTGGTTGTTGCACTGAGTTGTGTCTTGTCTTGAAAGTAGGTAATTGAGGTTGTTATTTCATTTTAGTAGTAGCTTGCAATAGTTTTGAGGTATTGATGTGAGTAATGTTTGAACTTTTGGTGTCAAGAGCTCTTGCCTATTAGTGATAGGTGTCGTATTTTGGGCAATGCGTGTTTATTTTCAAAACCTACAAAACTAGTTGAGAACTCTAGCTACTAGATAGATCACTACTCTTCTGAGGAGTCGAATATTAGAGTACACTCACGTACCATGAGTCGAGGATGCGCAAGGATAACCAAACCCCCATACACTCCTCCTCGGGGTACTTGTCTCTTTGTGAACCTCCTTATTAGATTGAGAGTTACCGATAATAAGTGCATGAGTTCTTCGGACTAATGTAAGTATTGAAAGTTGACACTTCCACCTTCCCATATTTTGCTAGCCTCTCCTGTGTCGTGCATTGCCTTCTTCTCAATCCGAGAGTTGGTGTCCACCTTCGCCGGTACATCCAAACCCTTGGCATGATACGCTCTGTCATCATAAGCCTCCCTTTATCTTTCCTCAAAACAGCCACCATACCTACCTATCAAGGCATTTCCATAGCCTTTCCGAGTTAAATTGCCATGCAACTTCCACCTCTTCATGACTTGATCTTCATGTCATATATGTTCCTTCTACACTGGCAGCGACATACCTTGCATACATCATGATAGTTACATATTCTTTATGATTTTGAGTACCTTGTAAAGTGTGAAAAATCTCCTTTACCTTCTTGTAAAATAGAGTGTTGCCCTTAAGTGAGGAAAAGATCCCAAAGTGGACACATTAAAAGATCCCAAAGAGGAAAAATGAGAGTTAAATAGAAAGAGCCATTGAGGCCACAAAAAATAGAAAAAAATAGAAAAAAAGAGAAAAAAAGAAATAAAAAGAGAGAAAGGGGCAACACTACTATCCTTTTGAGAGATCCACACTAGTACTCCCTTTATATCCTTGTACTCCATAGAGATGATCATTATACATATAGCTATGTGGGGACATTCACACTATAGAACTTGGCTTGCATATTCCAAGGATGAGCCTCCTCAAACGAGCTCTAGGTCTTCATTAGCGAGCAAGTTAGATGCACCCCCACTAGTTCCATTGGAGAGCTTCTTAGCTCGTATGTGCATCCGTTGCATGGCAATCCCTACTCCTCACATCATATCTATCATTCGGCATCTCTTGCCTATGATTGTCCTCATTGATGTGAGCCTTTCTCATCCTTTTTTTCTTCCTCCTCCACCATATTACTCTCTTTTCCATCCTAAGTGTCAACTCTCGTGCTTACGCTCATCCATTGCATGAGTGCTCGAAATATCGAAAAGGAGTGGATCAAATTGACTTGTACCTGGCTAGTGGTCTGGGGACGAGTCAAGATAAAATTCCAAAGAAGACCAAGTGTGAAACTTTAGTAGATTGAGTTCTCAACACAAAAATACTTTTTTCTCGTATTCCCTATCCCCCTTCTTGCACGCAAACACCATTTGGAGACATTCGAGTCACGGACAGCGAGAGCTCTTGCACCTATTTTTTTTTGTTACTTGTTTCAATGCTAATATAGACTCTTGCATGATATGACTTGAATTGAATCTCTAACCTTGATTGCTTTACTTTTCAAAGTTCTTATATGGTTGCTAGCATGTCACCACAGAAATTATGTTGTTATCATTTACCTACTCGAGGACGAGCAGGAATTAAGCTTGGGGATGTTGATACGTCCAAAACGTATCTATAATTTCTGCTTGCTCCATGCATGTTTTGTGTGATATTGCTATGATCTAGATACACTTTCATACACTTTTGATCATATTTGGACTAACCTATTAACTCAGTGCACCCCAGTGACAGTTCCTGTTTTCTGTTGTTTTTCTATTTCAGTTTTCCCCCATATAAAAAGTGACAGAAAAATTCGGGAAATTTCAGATAAAAAATCAGCATGACGGAAGCTTCGAGAAGAGCCCGGGAGGGGCCAGAGGGGAGCCAGGGGGGCCCAGGCGGCCCCCCGGCACGGCCCCACCCCTGGCCGCGCCAGGGGGGCGCCTGGGGCCCCTGGCCCACCTCTGGCTGCCCCATTTCGCCTATTTATCCCCCGTCACAGGAAAACCCCGAAAGAAGAACCCTATTCCGCGAACTCGCCTCTGTTCCGCCGCCGCCGCGCTTCCGAAGATCGGGAGCACCAGAAGACCTCTTCCCGGCACCCTGCCGGAGGGAGGATTGACCTCCGGGAGTCTCCTCTCCACCATGGATGCTCCCCGGATGTCCCGTGAGTAGTTTTCCTTGGACCATGGGTCCGTGATCAGTAACTATGTTGAGTTTGATAGGATCTGATGGATTATGAGATTATGTTCAGATTGTGATAGAGTAATATATTTGGTTTTTATCTCTTATATTTTTGTTCCTAAGTAATTCTTGCATGTTCTCCGTTGCTGTTTATTGCTTTGGCCAAGTAGTAGGTAGTGACTCCAAGAGGGAGCGTTGTGCTAGATTGTGGGTTCATGCCCCCCGATGACATGCCTGAGTGACAGAAACATGAGTCTAGGGGATGTGTTGTTGCCACAAGGGGGAAAACAACGGTGCTTGTAACCGTGGTTACAAGGATTGTTTACTTTACGCAGAGTTCTTTTAATGCAGTTGTCTGTTGCTTTGGGTTTACACTTTGGGTGGGGCTCGCAACTTAATACCAGCGAGATGTTCTGGATAGATATCTCAAGGTGGATGATTAGTAGTAGATGCAGATGGATTTTGGTCTACTTACCTTGGCGTACTGCCTGTGCTTTTGAACCTCTTCCTTTCTTTTGTAGCATAGTTAGCATTGCGGTGCGTTCATAATCCTGTCAATTGCCTTTCTGTAATTTGTTTACCTCGCATAGCAATTTTATCGTCTTTTGGGAGAGAGACATCACTAGAGGACATCACGTATCCCGGTCCATACCCTTATCATTGTTTCCACGCTATATTTACTTTTCTGCATTTACTTTCAAGTTGCTATTATTATCCCTTGCATTTTATCCTTTGTAAACAACAAGACCGGAGAGATTGATAACCTCTATGAACTTCGTTGGGAACAAAGTTATTTGTGTCTGTGTGCAAGTCCGCGTTAGTTGCGCCGCTGACACCTACTTATCATCTCTGGAGTCCTGCTGGAGACAAACCTTGGTATCTTCACTGAGGGAAAACTGCTGGCGCACTACATCTCAACCCTCCACTCGGGGTGACCAACGAAGGGGGCAAGAAGCCGTCCTAGCAGCCGCCCCTCCCCGAAATCTCCCTCGCCGCCAATTCCCGCCAGAGCAGCCGCCCCCACGAAGAACAGCCGCCGGCCCCGAAACTCCAGTACGTGTGTTTTCTCTGTAGAAGAAGATTGGCTTAGGAAAAAAAGAGTTTTGGAAAAAAAACGAAACGCATTTTTATTTTATTTTTAGAACGTTCACTAGATTAGAATTTTAGCCCCCTGTTCACACGATAGCCAGGGACTTATATTTAACTATTTAATTTTCGTTTTTAGCTATTTAGCCCTAGTCTTATTTTAGCTATATCTTTTTACTCGTTTATTAGTTTTAGACGAAACCAAATCCCATGTTTAAGTTTTTCATCCCTCTATCGCGTGGAAACCTATTTTCAAAATTTTGGAATTTTAAAATATTAGTTTGGACATTTTTTAAATTCAAACTTCGTTTGGCCATAACTTTATAACCGTAGCTCGGTTTTGACCGATTCTTTTTGCAAATCGCAACGCTAAATTATCCCTATCACTTAGAACTTTCATCAGCAAGTTTTACACAAAATTTTGTTTCTGTTTCACAAAACCTTTTTCATTCTTTCTTTTCAAAGTTTGTCGAAGCATTGTTTTCGTTTTCTTTTGTATTATGTTTTGATTGGTTGCACTTGTTTGTTTGCGTTAGATTGCCCCGAGTGCGAAGCAGAATATTTGACCAGAAGCAGCCAGGCAAGTCTACCTTTGATCATTTTCCAATTTACCTATGTTTTATTTCATGTAGTACCCCTTTTCTTAGAATGCGTAAGTAGAAGTTTACTTTCACGCAAACCCAGTAGTTCAATTTGTGGTAGGTTTGACTTGTCACCATCGTGTAGGAAATTGTAGTGATTTGATATTGTAGACGTGGATTGGGGAGTGAATTCACGATGAGATGAGTGACTTTGTAGTAAATCAGGACCAAGTTAAACTCAATGAACTACATGGGTGGATTGGTTGGAGGCACCCTGGAGGAACCAGTGGAGATGCCTAAGTGACCTGGAGATGGCCAGGGATCACTGCGGAAATGCACCCAGGCTTAAAGAGATTTTATCATATTGTCATTTCTAGAAGCTTACGTGTGCAGCCACAAGCCATTATGGGCTCTGGCTTGGTTAATTAGTAGTAGTGACTCTTGCTAGGTGGTGCTACGAACGTGGTGTTGGTAGGTGGGATGGGCACCGCCAGAGTAAGGGAAACTCTTCTAAAAGATCATGTCTCGACCTTACTGTTTCCATACAAAGTGTAGTGTGGAAAATACCAATGGAGGTGGTCAAGTCTTGTGGGGAAAAGTGCACAAACCTCTGCAGAGCATATAAATCTAATCGATTAGCCGAGTCCCCGGTATTGGATAGTTTGAGCGTCTAGTTATGGTAATTTTGAGGAATCTCATCATCTTTAATTAATCATTTTGGGTATAATTACCATGGGTTGTCTTGTGCTTATTCTTGTTGAGATTATTTTTAGGAACACTTATTCTATAGGGAAAATTTTAGCTTTATGCAAATTGAAACGTAGAAGCTCCACCAGCCAAATGCATGTATTGTAGGACTTCATTTTCTTCTCCTTGGTATGACTTGCCGTACATTCAAAGTACTGACCCTATTTGGGATGTACGATTGTTGCAGATTACTCTGCGGTGATTAAGGTGCGAATAGGTTATTATCCTATACTCAACGTTTTGCCATGGAGTCGGATGGACCACTACTACTACTATTGCTTCCGCAGGTTTTTATGGACTTAAGCCATACTATTGTAATAAATTTTCTTTATTTTGAACTCTCCGATGTAATAAAAGACATGTGATTTATTCTGTTATTAATCGAGTACTGTGTGTGCCAGTAAGTTGATCCAGGGACTGGCACAGATCACAGAGACTTTGGTCCCATTCGGGATCGGGTAGTTACAAGATGGCATCAGAGCACATGTTGACTGTAGGACGTGACCTTAGAAATGGAAAAGCCATAGGACAAAATTTTATTTTGCAAACCTTCTACTTTTCGTTGTTCTCGTATCCTTGTCTATTCAAATCTAACTTATTTTTTTTTAATATAGATGTCGACTGCCATGACCCGGTTCACCCAGCCCGATGAGACCATGCCTTTTGGGCGACACCTGACGAAGATCACCAAGTACCTGAACATCGGCCTGCCCAGTTTTACTGGAACCCTCAAGACCTCGACGCCAGAAGATAGATGCTGGAGGATCAACGTCCACATTCCAGGATGCACCTTCGGGAAGAACATCAAGCCTATTGACTTCTTCTTGGAGGCACCAACTTGGAGTTTGGGCAAGAGCATCGCAGCACACACCTCCCTCGGACGCATCCGCGAGGAATACAAAGAGGATCTCAAGGGAACCACCTTCATGGCGTGCGAACGTCGGGATCACCATGGAGAGATTGTGCGCACCATTGAGGATGACACTATATCATCCTATATCCAAGACCTGGAGGAGCACATCCGCAGCTTGGAGAAGGTGATGCACCGTGGCATGAAGACCTCCAGGAAGTTGGCCATCCGCCAAGAGGAGCTGGAGGAGGAACTCAAGGAAACTCGTGAAGGGTACGAGGATGAAATCAACATCCTACTGAAGAAGCATGAAGAAGTGAAGCTCCTGCTGGAAGAAGCCGAAGAGAAGCTTGACCATGGAGAAAACATCCAGGACGACAACTCTAATGGAGATTTCGTTAGCCAGGATAAGGATCATGAGGGGTCACATGACGTTGAGATGAGCGAGTCTTCTACCGACTCAAATTAGTTACAGACCACCATCATAGATGATTATCCTTAGCTACTCGAGTAGAGTTTCGATCTATCATTTTTTTTAGTTACCATGTCGACTTTGTGACATGGATTATCTTAGGTTGCTTGTTTGAAACTTGATTTCAGTGAATTGAATTGAAACCTTGCTATCATTTTTGCATATGGGTAGTGTTTTCCCCTTGGGCCCTTTTCTCTCTCTATATCTCATCTATTCTAACCCAACAGATGCCACCAAGAAGGGACCCTTCTGGAAGTGGATCAGGGAGTGGAATCCCCGGCCTAGAGCAGTTGCTTCAGACCCAAAACCAGTTGATGCAGCTTCTGATGCAGAACATGAACACCAACAACAACGCACCACCACCTCCACCACCACCGCCTCCAGTGGATAGTCTTACCCGTTTCCTGAGATTGAACCCACCATTGTTCTCAAGCAGCCCAGAGCCGATTGTAGCTGATGATTGGCTTCGTAACATGGGAAGGAAGCTGGAAACCGCTGGATGCACTGATGGGGAGAAAGTGAGGTCCTCCTCGCACCAGCTGGATGGACCTGCAACCGCATGGTGGGATAACTATACCACCACATACCCCAGGCTAATGTGACTTGGGATCAGTTCCAGCAGGCATTCCGCATGGCTCATGTTTCAGCTAGAGCTATGAGTCTCAAGAAGAGGGAATTCCGCAACTTACGCCAAGGAGGCCGCTCAGTGGCAGAATATGTGGACGAGTTCAACAAGCTGTCCCGTTATGCTCCAGGAGATGTGGCCTCGGATGCCGCTAAACAAGAGAAGTTTCTGGAGGGACTAAATGATGAGATTGGAGATCAGCTGACGGTGGCAACTTTTGATAATTATCAAGAGATGGTGGACAAGGCTATCATTCTTCAAGGCAACCATCAGATAATGGAGAATCGCAAGAGGAAGTACGGTCAGGGAAAGTTTCACTCTAGAGCTCAGCAGAAGCCCCGTCCCGCACTATTCTCGGGATATGGTGGATCAGGACACAACAAGTTTGGAGGAAACAACCATCATAACCATGGAGGCCATTCTCAGCATGGGAACCATAAAAACAATCATGGTGGCCCTAGGAATGGAAATGGAGGAAATGGAAATGGAGGAAATGGGAATCAACACCGTCCCAACAATACTGCACCAGTGAGGAAGGATCTGAGTCAGATCACCTGCTTCAAGTGCAACAATAAAGGACACTACTCAACAGATTGTCCTGAGAACAAGAATGGAAATGGCAATGGAAATTCTGGAAATAAGAAGCCAAATCCTTTCGCCAAGGGACAAGTGAATCATGTCAATGTGGAGGAAGTATATGAACAGCCAGATGCAGTGTTTGGTAAGATTTTCCTAAACTCTCATCCGGTATTAGTTCTTTTTGATACTGGTGCATCACATTCATTCATATCAAGGGTAGTTGTGGATAAGTATGGATTTCCTGCCAAGACCCTTAGTATGCCCATTATGGTGAGTTCCCTGGGAGCCGAGATGGTGGCAGGCTTAGGTTTTCCCCAGTTGAACCTCGCCATTGGCATGCATGATTTCCCCACAAACCTGATCATCCTGATGTCACAAGTATTAGATGTCATTCTAGGCATGGATTGGATGTCGAAGTATGAAGGAAACATTGACTGTGTTAGAAGATCGATTTCTCTCACCACTCCAGAGGGAAAGAGGATCAAGTATGTGTCCAAGCATAAGCCTAGAAAGGTCCAGGTATACTCACTTAATGGGGTTAGCCTGGAGGAAGTGTCGATAGTCAAGGAGTACCCTGATGTATTCCCGGAGGAATTGCCCGGAATGCCACCGGATCGAGACATTGAGTTCTTGATTGAGTTGTTGCCAGGAACCGGACCAATATCCAAGAGACCATATAGAATGCCCGCAAACGACCTGGAAGAAATTAAGAAACAGATTGAGGAGTTGTTGGAGAAAGGGTATATACGTCTGAGTTCATCACCTTGGGGAGCCCCAGTGCTCTTAGTGGCGAAGAAAGATGGAACCCTAAGAATGGTTGTGGATTATCGCTCATTGAATGAGGTGACTGTCAAGAACAAGTATCCACTACCAATGATCAATGATTTTTTTGATCAACTGGAAGGAGCTAGTGTTTTCTCCAAGATCGATCTTCGATCTGGATACCATCAGTTGAAGATTCGAGAACAAGATATACCCAAGACCGCTTCCACCACCAGATATGGACTTTATGAGTATACAGTCATGTCTTTTGGTTTGACCAATGCCCCTGCATACTTCATGAGTATGATGAACAAGATATTCATGGAGTTTTTGGACAAGTTTGTTGTGGTATTCATAGATGATATCTTGATCTACTCCAAGAATGAAGAGGAGCATGAAGAACATCTGCGCTTAGTTTTGGAGAAGCTCAGAGAACATCAACTCTATGCTAAGTTCAGTAAATGTGAGTTTTGGTTGAAGGAGGTGGGATTTCTTGGGCACGTTGTGTCAGGTGAAGGCATAGCAGTGGACCCTTCCAAGTTTGAAGCAGTCACAGAATGGATTGCACCCACATCAGTCACTGAAATCCGTAGTTTTCTTGGACTTGCGGGATATTACCGGAGATTCATTGAGAGTTTCTCCAAGATCGCCAAGCCCATGACGGAGTTGTTGAAGAAGTAAACCAAGTTCGTGTGGACGGAAGAATGTGAAGCAAGTTTTCAAGAATTGAAGAAAAGGTTGGTTACAGCCCCAGTGCTGATTTTGCCTAATATACACAAGGATTTTCAAGTGTATTGTGATGCTTCTCGTCAAGGACTTGGAGGTGTCCTTATGCAAGACGGAAAGGTCGTAGCTTACACCTCACGCCAGCTTCGACCTCATGAAGTGAACTATGCCACACATGATTTGGAGTTAGCAGCCGTAGTGCATGCCCTCAAAACCTGGAGACATTTCCTTGTTGGGAATAGTTGTGATGTGTACACTGATCATAAGAGTTTGAAATATATCTTCACCCAGAAGGAGTTGAACCTTAGGCAGAGGAGGTGGTTAGATCTCATTAAAGATTATGATACGAGATTGCACTATCACCCAGGAAAGGCCAATGTTGTGGCTGAAGCTTTGAGCCGGAAGAGTTATGTTAATACTCTCATAGCAGGAGGTTTACCTCAAGAATTATGCGATGACCTCAGAGACCTCCGATTGGAGATTGTTCCTCAAGGATTTATCGCCACTCTGGAGATTCAATCCCCATTGTTGGAAAAGATCCACGAGGCTCAGAAGACGAACAAAGGCATTGCTGAGATAAAGGAAAGAATGGACAAAGGAAAGGCCAAAGGATTTCGTGAGGATGAACATGGAACCTTATGGTTTGAACAACGTATTTACGTGCCCAATAACCCGGAGATCAGGAAGCTGATTCTTCAGGAAGCTCATGATTCGCCTTACTCCATACACCCAGGCAACACCAAGATGTATTTAGACTTGAAGGAAAAATTCTGGTGGACCGGTATGAAGAAAGATATTGCAGAATATGTAGCAGTGTGTGATGTATGTCAGAGAGTGAAGGCAGAACATCAGAAGCCGGCCGGGTTACTTCAGCCTTTGCCGATACCCGATTGGAAATGGGACAAACTTGGCATGGATTTCATCACTGGATTACCCCGGACTCGATCAGGATATGACTCTATCTGTGTAGTGGTGGATCGTTTGACTAAGGTAGCTCACTTCATCCCCGTGAAAACCACCTATACGAGTGCAAAGCTGGAAAAGATATATATGTCGAGAATCGTATGTCTGCATGGAGTCCCGAAGAAGATTGTGTCAGATAGAGGCACTCAGTTCACCTCAAAATTCTGGCACCAGTTGCATGAAACCTTGGGAACCAGACTGGAATTCAGCACGGCTTTTCACCCGCAGACAGATGGGCAGACAGAGAGAGTGAATCAAATTCTGGAAGACATGTTGAGAGCTTGTGCACTAGATTATGGATCCAGTTGGGATGATAATTTACCTTATGCAGAGTTCTCATACAACAACAGTTACCAAACTAGTTTGAAGATGGCCCCGTTTGAGACACTCTATGGAAGAAGGTGTAGAACACCGTTAATGTGGGATGAAGTTGGAGATCGTCAATTGTTTGGACCGGACTTGATTAAAGATTCCGAAGAGAAGGTCAAATTGATCCGTGATAGATTGAAGATAGCCTAGTCCAGGCAGAAGAGTTACGCTGATGCAAAACGCAAGGAGGTAATATACGAAGTGGGAGATCGAGCATATCTTTGTGTGTCCCCACTTCGTGGAATCAAGACATTTGGAGTCAAAGGGAAACTAGCACCACGGTTTGTGGGGCCATACAAAATTGTGGAACGCAAGGGAGAGGTTGCATACAAGTTGGAATTGCCAGAAGCATTGTCTGGAGTTCACGATGTGTTTCACGTATCTCAGCTGAAGAAGTGTCATGCAGAGATGGAAGATATCCTGTTGAGAGACACGGTACCCTTGGAAGCAATTCAGCTGGGGAGTGACTTGACCTACGAAGATAAGCCGGTTAAAATTCTTGACACCAAGGACAGAGTCACTCGTACCAAGGTAATCAAGTTCTCCAAGGTTCAGTGGAGTCACCACACTGAGGAAGAAGCCACTTGGGAGCGAGAAGAAGAACTCAAGCAGGACCACCCACACTTTTTGCTGGCCAACCCGAATCTCGAGGGCGAGATTCATCTTAAGGGGGGTAGGTTTGTAACATCCCAATTTTTGTAAAAAATTGGATGTTAATAGAATCATTTGTGCATATCATTTTTCTTCCCATTGCATATTGGATCTTTTGGATTTTCTTTCCAATATATTTTAACCCAATACAAATCAAGAGAGAAGATAACATGACCTCTTCAACATAAAAAGGGTTAAAGAAAATATTGGAGCATTTTATTTTATTTTAATAAAGCATTTCAGGAATTTAATAAATCCTAAAATTCCTTTTGGAATTTATTAATTGTCCAAAATGACTTTATAAATAAATTTGCACATTTTTATAAAATCGCATTGAGTTAGGAATATTTATCCTAGGCTTTATAAAATTTTTGTTGAGGTTTTATTAGAGTTTTATTAAACTTATTTTGAAATAGATTTTCTTTAGTATTTTATTTTGGCAAGGAAAAATTTATAATATTTTCCTTATATATTTCTAAGATTTTAAAAATTTACTAAGTATTTTTTTCTAGCGGTATATTTTTTTAAAGAAAAAAAAAGAAAAAAACGGCCGCCAGGCCAGGCTGGCCCAGCCGCCCAGGCCCACCCCGCACCCCTGTCTTCCTCGTGCGCACCGCACGCACGCAGCACGCAGCAGCAGCGGGCGCTGCAGCGCACCGCGCCACGCCCGGCCGCGCCCAGCCAGCCAGGCCCTCCGCCTCTTCTTCCTTCCTTCCCCGCGTATCCCGCACCTACCTTCTCCGCCCCGACACCATTAAAGCCCCCATTAATCCGCCATTAAAGACCTCGCCGGAGTTTCCGCACTCGCCGGATGTCGTCGCCGGGAGCACTCATCTGGACACCCCCTCCTCCTATATAAATCACCCCTGCGTGCCTCTCCTCCCACTCGTCCAAAGCCCCCAAAAATCTAGCCAAACGCTACACCGTAGCTCGCGAATTTGCTCGCCGAAGTTCGCCGGTCGAGCTCCGCCTCGGCGTCGATCACGTCGCCGGTAAGCCATCTCTAGACCCCAAACTCTGGAAATCGGTTTCCCTCGTCGTTGTGCACCTTGGACAAGCTTTTGGTTCTTCTCTTGCATCACAGCCCCATCCCCGAGCTCGCGCGCCCGCCGGAGTTCGCCGGAGCACCGCCTCGCCCCAGCCCTTCCCGGCGTCGCCGGAGACCGCCGCCACCACCCCGCGCCTCCCCACGCCGAGCCGCCCCTCCCCGACATCTCCCTCGCCGCCAATTCCCGACGGAGCCGCCGCCCCCACGAAGAATAGCCGCCGGCCCCGAAACTCCAGTACGTGCGTTTTCTCTGTAGAAGAAGATTAGCTTAGGAAAAAAAGTTTTGGAAAAAAAGGAAACGTTTATTTTATTTTTCGAACGTTCACTAGATTAGAATTTTAGCCCCCTGTTCACACGATAGCCAGGGACTTATATTTAATTATTTAATTTTCTGTTTTAGCTATTTAGCCCTAGTCTTATTTTAGCTATATCTTTTTACTCGTTTATTAGTTTTAGACGAAACCAAATCCCACGTTTAAGTTTTTCATCCCTCTATCGCGTGGAAACCTATTTTAAAATTTTTGGAATTTTAAAATATTAGTTTGGACATTTTTTAAATTCAAACTTCATTTGGACATAACTTTATAACCGTAGCTCGGTTTTGACCGATTCTTTTTGCAAATAGCAACCCTAAATTATCCCTATCACTTAGAACTTTCATCAACAAGTTTTACACAAATTTTGTTCTGTTTCACAAAACCTTTTTCATTCTTTCTTTTCAAAGTTTGTCGAAGCATTATTTTCGTTTTCTTTTGTATTATGTTTTGATTGGTTGCACTTGTTTGTTTGCGTTAGATTGTCCCGAGTGCGAAGCAGAATATTTCCAGTCCTTAGAGTTTGACCAACAGCAGCCATGCAAGTCTACCTTTGATCATTTTCCAGTTTACCTATGTTTTATTGTATGTAGTACCCCATTTCTTAGAATGCATAAGTAGAAGTTTACTTTCACGCAAACCCAGTAGTTCAATTTGTGGTAGGTTTAACTTGTCACCATCGTGTAGGAATTGTAGTGATTTGCTATTGTAGACGTGGATTAGGGAGTGAATTCACGATGAGATGAGTGACTTTGTAGTAAATCAGGACCAAGTTAAACTCAATGAACTACCTGGGTGGATTGGTTGGAGGCACCCTGGAGGAACCAGTGGAGATGCCTAAGTGACCTGGAGATGGCCAGGGATCACTGCGGAAAGCCACCCAGGCTTAAAGAGAATTTATCATATTGTCATTTCTAGAAGCTTACGTGTGCATCCACAAGCCATTATGGGCTCTGGCTTGGTTAATTAGTAGTAGTGACTCTTGCTAGGTGGTGCTACGAACGTAGTGTTGGTAGGTGGGATGGGCACCGCCAGAGTAAGGGAAACTCTTCTAAAAGACCATGTCTCGACCTTCATGTTTCCATATAAATCTAATCGATTAGCCGAGTCCCCGGTATTGGACAGTTTGAGCGTCTAGTTATGGTAATTTTGAGGAATCTCATCATCTTTAATTAATCATTTTGGGTATAATTACCATGGGTTGTCTTGTGCTTATTTTTGTTGAGATTATTTTTAGGAACACTTATTCTATAGGGAAAATTTTAGCTTTATGCAAATTGAAACGTAGAAGCTCCTCCAGCCAAATGCATGTATTGTAGGACTTCATTTTCTTCTCCTTGGTATGACTTGCCGTACATTCAAAGTACTGACCCTATTTGGGTTGTACGATTGTTGCAGATTACTCTAACGGTGATTACGGTGTGAATAGGTTATTGTCCTATACTCAACGTTTTGTCGTGGAGTCGGATGGACCACTACTACTACTATTGCTTCCGCAGTTTTTGATGGCCTTAAGCCATACTATTGTAATAAATTTTCTTTATTTTGAACTCTCCGATGTAATAAAAGACATGTGATTTATTCTGTTATTCATCGAGTACTGTGTGTGCCAGCAAGTTGATCCAGGGACTAGCACAGATCAAAGAGACTTTGGTCCCATTCGGGATCGGGTCGTTACAGGTGGTCTATATATAGGCTGGCTAGCTGGCAGGTTTACACAAATGCCCTCGATTTCTCTCTCTAGCGTCCGATGTTTACGCTTCTGGCCACCGAGACTCCGTACGACCTCCGATTCAGACGAAACCTCGAACCAAGCGCTCAGCGTAACGAGACAGTCACATCTAACTCACTTCGAAACCGTTTCGAGAACATTTTCCAGCACCCAATCAAATAATATGTTTATTAAATAAACGATCCTAGAGGTTGCGACGGTGCTGAGGTGAATCCCGGTGTCGCAAAAAGTCGTGTGCCATGGTGGAAAGGTTCGGTCACATGAGAAGGAGGGGGGAAATAATTCACCAATTAATAAATTTGTGAAGCAAATACTACAAACAATGCTAGCAATCAACAAAATAATTATAGCAAATAAATTTTTAATTTGGGTGAAAATCCCGGGTTGTTACAGCTGGTGACGCCCGCCATGGGACACCTCCGCCGAGCACCTCTCTGCGGCCTCCCCCATGGCGCGCGCCTCCTACTTGTCGTCTCTCTTCGCGTAGGACTCGCCGCACGCCATCTTCGTCGCAGAAAACACCGGCGACGACCTCCCATCACCTCTGCCCAATCCCCACTGATCTCCCTCTCGGATGAACAAACAGAGGACGCCGCCCCCCTCTAACTGATTTTTTTTCTTTCAAAAACGGGTCACTTCGTGAAACATCGCCCACTACGACCGGACCCGTTAACCCCAAACGGGAATGACAAAACGCACAACGCTGAGATTCACATAGATCCAACGGCCCCAAAAATGTCCTGACACGAATTCGTTTACAGACATGTGAAAAATAGTAAACTGCTTCAATAAATAGTCAACATTCATTAGGGTTTAAACTGAGGTTTTATTGTATTGTTTAGCCATTGGTATAAATCGCATCTACGGGACGTGTAAGACTACCGCCCAGTCAGATCCACAGTGGAACCCAACTTGTTCATCTACTTCGTGCTTAATATATTATCCGCAGTTTCAGATTACAACTTATCTTCGTTCTTCGGTTTCTTGCAAGAATGCGAACCTCGTTGTTCAGGTTGATCGTGCCTACGGCAAGATCAATAACCATCAGAGATTGGTTTAGAGATTGCCAGGTGTATCTTCGGGTACGGTATAGCCGGATCGTCAAGGTCAAAATCCACCAAAATTGATAGTTACCCCCACTCTCATTGAAAGATCGGGCCTCTGTTACATCAAAAGGAATAGGCTCTTGATGTTCAGATGTCGAAGGTGTCTAGTTGAAGTTAGAACCAACTTCATTATCTCACAACATTTTTGAATCAATAATCATTTAAATCCGTCCATCCCTGCTTCTTTTTCAGAGTGCATATCAAAGGTATAACTCTTTTTATTTCCTCGGAGAAATACTCATCAAGGTCATCCAATTCATAAATGTTAAAAACAAGCCCCCCGAGTCATTCGTCACGGGTAAGTTGTGTGGTGACCTGGTCGGTTGCCGCTAACGACTTTTCCTTCTCCCATCTCCTCCTTGCGGTCTCCATAGAGAACTAGAGGGCAAGCCCTCGAGGCTCTCAAGGTCGGGGCAGCGGGGCACTCGTCCTTTGCTCGACATTGGCGCAATTGTAGACTTAGCACAGAGGTGCAGTGCAAGGCAGCAGTGCGACGATGTGGTTGAGGCATGATGGCGAGCGTGCTTGGGATGGGTGCAATGCCCTGGTCGGGAGGCACGCCGCCAATCTATCCACCACTGTGTTCCTGATCTAGCGGCGACTACGCTCCTTGCAGGCGTGCATCAGTAATGGAAATCCATCTTTTTTACTCCATATCCGGACATGTTGGTCCTAGGTTTGACGGGCCAAGGTAGGGCTCTCTTCGACGAGGTGGCAGTCAGTAGTGGTGTTCTCCTCCATTAGTGTTGGTTCTTGTGGTGACCACTCCGGCATGCGGCAACAACCTCACTACAGATTGTTGTGGCCATCAAAATGTCTTTGTGAGGGTTACCCTCTACAGATCCGATGGTTGGTGATGATGAGATACAATCTATGGAAGCAGAATTGTCGCTCACAGTATGGTTGTGCAGAGGAGACACCCACACATCGCATGTAGCTGGTGGGATCATGGAAAAGTGGTGGCGATAACACTTGAGAGATTTTGATGATGGTGCTACTAGAGCACCTGGTCTCGAGCTCCAAAGTGAAAGCCTAGCTTCAGACACAGCTGCTATTACATGACAATCCCGATGTTTTCGTCGTTAAATTATTGAAGACATTGCTTGGATATGCTCGGACTAACTTTTCAGAGTGACACCCTAGAATCTTACCATTGGATCCGACGATGATGGCGTTGATTTTTTGATAAATCACGCTTTATTATTTAATATAGTAATTTTAAGTATTACACCTGATCTCTGCATAACTAAGGTGCACACAACTACACAAAATCAGAGAACAAAACTAACAAGACAAAAAACAAAATACAAGCACTAGTTAGAATTGTAGATCACCGAAGACGGAGTAGGGCCTATCCTTAGATCATGCTACCATCCACGTTGGAAAAAAATCCTCATCGTATCCTTCAACTGTGTACAGACCTCCGTAAACAGTTATCGATACTTCATACATTGTAGAAACAATCATAAACAAAGCATACTAATACATCTTTAAATAATCTGTATTTTTTATTTTATTAATGAAAAGCTTATTATTTCTAGATAGTCACAGGGATCAAATAACAACTAGCAATCCTAAACCTATGGTCAATCCTTAGATCATTTCTAGACGTCGGTGTTGATGATGATTAACAATGTCAAAAATTATTATGCGAGAGATAGAAAAACGGTTATAAATCCCGGCACATTTTTTCCAAAGGCACTGCGGGATTTGTGGAGAAGAGGTGAAAAAAGTGGTGTTGGCCGTTGTGGAAGGCCGAGAGACCGCGAGCTGTTTAAATGAAACTCTTCTGGTGCTCATCCCGAACGTGAAAGATCCAACTCTCCTCACACAGTTCCGCCCCATTACTCTCTGTAACGTCATATACAAGATTGCTTCGAAGGTGGTGGCAAACCGTCTAAAAGAAATTCTCCCGGAAATATTTGCGGATGAGCGGTCAGCATTTTTCCCTGGCAGACTTATCACTGATAACATAATAGCGGCTTATGAATGCTTACATTTTATGAAGCGTAATCGGGCAAAGAAGAACCAACATTGCACTCTGAAATTGGATATGACAAAGGCTTATGATAGCGTTGAGTGGGGCTACCTCTATGTAGTGCTTCTGAAGCTTGGTTTCCCTCTCAGCTGGGTTGACATCATGACGGGCATGATTTCCTCAGTCAAATTTTCTGTCTTGTTCAACGGAAAGAAGCTTTAGGAGTTCAGGCCTTCCCGTGGGATCTGTCAGGGTGACCCCATCTCCCTATACTTATTCTTGATAGCAGTAGAGGGCCTTTCGTGCCTCCTTAAATCCAGAGTTCAGTCACCAAACTTGAGTGGCTTGCAGGTGGCTCCCTTAGTGCCGCTGGAAACCACTTGTTGTTTGCGAATGACAGCCTGTTGTTTTTCGAGGCTAACAATATGGGTGGAGTTGAGGTAAGCCAAGTACTCGATACCTACTGTCAGGCAAGTGGTCAACGCATAAACTATGGGAAATCATCAATATACTATATCAAAGGGTTTTTTGAAGAGGTCCGTGTTGTTATTAAGGGAACCTTGCATGTCCCTAATGAGACTCTCAATGAGAAATATCTGGGTATGCCCTCGGATGTGGGTTCGTCAAGAAACGATGCTTTTAAATATCTTAAAGATCGCTTGTGGAATAAAGTGCAAGGCTGGATTGAGAAGTCTCTCTCGACTGCCGAAAAGGAGTTGTTAGTAAAATCAGTAGCTGAAGCGGTCCCGGTTTATTCCATGTATTGTTTCAAAATCCCTCGCGGATTGTGTGAGCATCTCAACATGCTGGTCCGGAAATTTTGGTGGGGCAGGAAGGAAGGAAAGAGGAAACCACATTGGGTCTCCGGGAAAACTATGACTCAACCAAAAGGATTGGGTGGCTTGGGTTTCAAAGATTTCGAGCTTTTTAATCTATCCTTGCTGGCTCGTCAGGCTTGGAGATTTCTTAAAATCCAAATTCTCTTAGTGCTCGTATTCTGATGAGTGTCTACTTTCCCACGGGTGACATTCTGCAAGCACAATCGGTAAACCACCCGAGTCAAATTTGGAGGGCTATCCTTGAAGGTCGAGATGTGCTGAAATTTGGGATTCGTAAAGAGAATTGGTAATGGGTCTGGTACAAGGATATGGGTCTATAACTGGATATTGATACGTCCCAAACGTATCTATAATTTCTGCTTGCTCCATGCATGTTTTGTGTGATATTGCTATGATCTAGATACACTTTCATACACTTTCGATCATATTTGGACTAACTTATTAACTCAGTGCACCACAGTGCCAGTTCCTGTTTTCTGCTTTTTTTTATTCTAGGTTTCCCCCATATTAAAAGTTCTCCAAAATTCGGGAAAAATCGGATAAAATTTTAGCACAACGGAACCTTCCAGAGTCCTGAAGGAGGGCGGGAGGGGGCCCACCTGGTGCCTAGGCGGCCAGGTGGTGCGGCCTAGGGTGGGGTCGCGCCGGGTGGCCGCCTGGACACCTGGTGGCCCCCCTGGCTGCTCCCCTTCGCCTATTTAATCTCTGTGACGCGAAACCCCTGAGGACAGAACCATTTTTCGCGATCTCGCCTCTGTTCCGCCGACGCCGCGCTTCCAAGATCGGGAGCGCTAGCAGACTTCTTCCCGACACCCTGCCGGAGGGAGGATTGACCTTCGGGAGCTTCCCCTTCACCATGGACGCTTCCCGGATGTGTCGTGAGTAGTTTTCTTTGTACCATGGGTCTGTGATCAATAGCTATGTGATGTTCTCCTCCCCTCTTTGTTCTTCATGGTTTAGTCCTCGTGAGCTGCCCTACATGATAGAGGCACTTATGTAATCTTTGTGCTGTTGCTATGCTGAGTTTGCTGGGATCTGATGGATTATGAGATTATGTTCAGATTGTGATTGAGTAATATATTTGGTTCTTATCTTTTATATTTTTTTCCTAAGTAATTCTTGCATGTTCTCCGTTGTTGTTTATTGCTTTGGCCACTAGTAGGTAGTGACTCCAAGCGGCAACGTTATGCTCGATTGTGGGTTCATGCCCCGAGATGACACGCTTGAGTGACAGAAACATGAGTCTAGGGGATGTGCTATTGCCATAAGGGGGGAAAACAACGGTGCTTGTAACCGCGGTTGCAAGGATTGTTTACTTTACGCAATGTGCTTTTTAATGCAGTTGTTTGTTGCTATGGGTTTACACTTTGGGTGGGGCTCGCAACTTAATACCAGAGAGATGTTCTGGATAGATATCTCAAGGTGGATGATTAGTAGTAGATGCAGTTGGATTTCGGTCTACTTATTTTGGCGTACCGCCCATGCTTTTGAGCCTCGTCCTTTCTTTGTAGCATAGTTAGCATTGCGGTGCGTTTATACTCCTGTCAATTGCCCAGCTATAATTTGTTCCCTCGCATAGCAATTATATCGTCTTTTGGGAGAGAGACATCAGTAGTGAATATCACGGACCCCGGTCCATATTCTCATCATTGTTTACACACTTATTTATTTTTGCTTTTACTTTCTATTTGCTATCACTATCACCATTATCCCTTGTGTTTGATCCTTTGTAAACAACTAGACCGGAGAGATTGACAACCTCTCTGAACTCCGTTGCGAGCAAAGTTATTTGTTTTTGTGTGCAAGTCCAGGTCAAGGAAGCAACCCACGGTGCCATTGTTTCCTTGCCACCTAATTATCATTGTCGGAGTCCTACTGGTCGATACTGTCAACCTTGGTATCTTCACCAAGGGAAACTTGTCGCTACACTGCATTTCACCTTCCACTTGGGGTAACCAACGAAGGGCGAGAAGCAATTATCATCTCTCGCGTATCAAGCAAATTTCTGGCGCCGTTGCCGGGGACTCCGAGTGCTAAGATAGGGGAGTTGCCCGCTAACTTTTACCTTTGCTTTTTAGTCTTGTTAGTTTACCTTTCAGTTTTTATCTTTGTGTCTTATATCAAAAATTACAAAAAAATCTGCCACACTTGCTGCTATTATGGGTTCCACTGAAAATACCAAGTTGTGTGACTTCAGCAGTCACAACAACGAACACTTTATCTGCACTCCTTTTGCCACACCTGCCACTTCAGCTACCTCTTATGAAATTAAACCTGCTTTGCTAAACCTTGTTATGATAGATCAATTCTCTGGTGCTGGAGATGATGCTGCTTTACACTTAAATAATTTTGTTGAGTTATGTGATATGCAAAAGTATAAAGAACTAGAAGGTGATGTTGTTAAGCTCAAGATCTTTCCTTTCTCTTTGAGGGAAGGAGCTAAAATTTGGTTTCAATCTTTGCCTAGGAATAGCATACATTCTTGGGATAAGTGCAAATATGCTTTTATTGGGAAGTACTACCCACCTGCTAAAATTATCCAATTGAGAAGTAACATTATGAATTTTAAGAAATTGGATAATGAACACGTTGCTCAAGCTTGGGAACGTATGAATCTCTTGTTAAGAAATGCCCTACACATGGTTTGACTGCCTGGATGGTTATCCAGACTTTTTATGCAGGCTTGAACTTTACCTCGCGGAACCTGTTAGATTCGGCCGCGGGAGGAACCTTTATGTCAACTACACTCGGTGCTGCCACAAAACTTCTCGATGAAATGATGACCAACTACTCCCAATGGCACACCGAACGCGCTCCAATAGGTAGGAAGGTAAACTCTGTCGAGGAGATTACCTCCCTAAATGAAAAGGTTGACTTAATTATGTCTCTACTTACCAAACAACCCTCCATTGATCCTCATGATGTTCCTTTAAATTCTTTGGTTGCTCAGGAACAAGTAGATGTGAACTTTATTGCTAGAAACAACTTCAACAACAATGCTTATAGGGGCAACTTTGCTAGCAATCCTAGACCGTTTCCATCCAATTATGGGAACACCAACACTTATCCTAGCAAAAAGAACCCCATTTCTGAACTGGAAAATATGCTTAGAGACTTTATCACTACCCAAAAAGCCTTCAACAAGAATGTAGAAGAGAAATTAGCTAAGTTAGATAATCTCTCTTTGAAGGTCGATAGCTTAGCCCTTGATGTCGAGATGCTAAAAATTAGAACCTCTCCCCTTGAGGAGAGGAATGCCACTCCTATTAATGTTATTCAATTACAAATCAATGAAAATATTAGAATGATGGCTAAACTTAAAGAAAGATGGGCTAGAGAGAAAGACGAAGAGGATAGAATTAAGAGCCTTCCTACACACCACACAGTTGCCACTATCCAAATTGTTGAGGACACTCAAACTATTAGCACCCAATGCACTCCTAGTCCCATTGGACCTATTAATGGTGATGCTAATACCTCAACCGTAGAAGAAGAAACTCCTATGAACATAGAGAGTTTCAAACAAGTGAGCCTAGATGACACTACTACCACCTTTGATAGGAGTGATATTGATTTCGATAGTTGCACCCTCTTAGAAGTTACTAGCTTGTTACACAAAATGTCTAGAGACCCCCACACTAGCACACTCAATCTTGCCTTCACGGAGCATATCACAAATGCTCTCATTAAAGCTAGGGAGGAGAATCTTAGAATAGAAGCCTCCATACCTAGGAAGCTAGATGATGGTTGGGACCCTATGATAAAAATTAAATTAAATAACTTCTCTTGCTATGCTTTATGTGACGTTGGAGCTAGTACCTCCGTCATGCCCAAAAGAATGTATGACATGTTTGAATTGAAACCTTTTGATTCTTGTTCTTTGGGTGTTCGTCTCGTTGATTCTTCCGTAAAGAAACCTTTGGGGAAGATCGACAATGTTCTTATCATTGTCCATGCCAATTATGTTCCCGTTGATTTTATTATTATAGATATAGAGTGTGAACCTTTATGTCCAGTTATTTTGGGACGTCCTTTTCTTCGCACCGTTGGTGTTGTTATTGACATGAAAGAGGGGAATATAAAATTTCAATTCCCTCTCAAAAAGGGGATGTAACACTTCCCTAGAAAGAAAATCAAGTTACCTTTCGAGTCCGTTACACGGGCTAGCTATTCTCTATCTCTTGATAAAACTTGATTCTTCTTTTGCTTTATGCCTAGTTTAAAGGCGTAAAAGAAAGTGCTTGTTGGGAGGCAACCCAAGATGTTTTTACTTCTGTTTTTAGTGGTCTTGATGATTTTTACTACTGCGGCAACATCATTGTATCTTTATTTTCAAGTTTTGTGCCAAGTTATAACCTCTTATGATAAGGGAAGCAAAAGTTATGACATGTTGTCCAAAAAACAGATTTTGTCTACTTGATGAAAAAATCGGAACAAATCACCAGTTCATATTTTTGAGCTGAATTTATTACACAACATGCTCTATACAATCGGGAAACTTTCGTATGTTCTGAGTTTTTTGATTTGAGTTGCAGAAGTGCCCCGAAAAAATTCTCTACTACCTGTTGTTCTGTTTTTCACAGATTCTGCCACGTTTTGCCTTTCCTTACTTTTGCAAACCTTAAGCTTGCTTTTTCTTTGCAAAAACCTTTTGGTAATCTTGAGAAACAGTAGCTCTTCAAGAATATCTTTATATCCAGTGGGGGAAAATTATTTTATTAAGGGTACTAACCTCTCTAATCAGCTTATGATGAGTTATGTATGAAAGGAGTTTTCAAGTGTGCGATGGAAGATGATGAAAGAAGATCCGGACGTGTCAAGCGCTCAAGCTTGGGGATGCCCCCATGCATCCCCAATAAATATTCAAGGAGACTCAAGCGTCTAAGCTTGGGGATGCCCCCGTGCATCCCCTTCTCCATCAACAATCATCAGTTCGTCCTTCGTCTCACTATATTTTTATCACTTCATGCGTTATGTGCTATGCTTGGAGCGTCTCGCTCTTAGGTTTACTTTTTAGTTTTATTTAGCTTTGTTTGTTGTTCATAACAAGTTAGACCCCAGCTTACTTTGTGTGGGAGAGATACACGCCCCACTCCAATCTAGAACACATCATAGGATTTTTCATGCTTATCTTTCTGCTGTTGTGTGTTCTTTATCTTTTCATAGCTACTGCCATGTTTAGTTTTAGTGTTAGTTTGTCTTTAGCAAGAGCCTTGGATTTTGTTTAGTTTGTTGCTGGGACTCTCTTTAGTTTTCATGTTTATCTTGTTAAGAGAGTTGGTTGTTGCACTGAGTTGTGGCTTGTCTTGAAAGTAGGTAATTGAGGTTGCTATTTAATTTTAGTAGTAACTTGCAATAGTTTTGAGGTATTGTTGTGAGTAATGTTTGAACTTTTGGTGTCAAGAACTCTAGCCTATTAGTGATAGATGTCGTATTTTGGAAAATCCGTGTTTATTTTCAAAACCTACAAAACTAGTTGAGAACTCTAGCTACTAGATGGATCGCTAATCTTTTGAGGGATCGGTTATTAGAGTACACTCACGTACCATGAGTCGAGGATGCGCAAGGATAACCAAACCCCCATACACTCCTCCTCGGGGTACTTGTCTCTTTGTGCACCTCCTCATCAGATTGAGAGTTACCGATAATAAGTGCATGAGTTCTTCGGACTAATGTAAGTATTGAAAGTTGACACTTCCACCTCCTCATATTTGCTAGCCTCTTCCGTACCGTGCATTGCCTTCCTCTCACTCCGAGAGTTGGCGTCCACCTTCGCTGGTACATCCAAACCGTTGGCATGATACGCTCTTTCATCATAAACCTCCTTATATCTTTCCTCAAAACAGCCACCATACCTACCTATCAAGGCATTTCCATAGCCTTTCCGAGATATATTGCCATGCAACATCCACCTCTTCATGACTTGATCTTCATGTCATACATGTTCCTTCTACACTGGCAGAGGCATACATTGCATACATCATGATAGCTACATCTTCTTTATGTTTGAGTACCTTGTAAAGTGTGAAGATCTTCTATACCCTCTTGTAAAATAGAGTGTTGCCCTTAAGTGAGGAAAAGATCCCAAAGTGGACAAAATAAAAGATCCCAAAGAGAATAAATGAGAGTTAAATATAAAGAGCCATTAAGGCCACCAAAAAATACAAAAAAGTAGAAAAAAGATAAAAATAAAATAAAAGGAGAGAAAGGGGAACACTACTATCCTTTTGAAAGATCCACACTAGTACTCCCTCTTATCCTTGTACTCCATAGAGATGATCATACATGCATATAGCTATGTGGGGACCTTCACACTATAGAACTTGGCTTGCATATTCCAAGGATGAGCCTCCTCAAAAGAGCTCTAGGTCCTCATGAGCGAGCAAGTTGGATACACCCCCACTAGTTCCATTGGAGAGCTTTTCTTAGCTCATATGTGCATCCATTGCATGGCAATCCCTACTCCTCACATCATATCTAATATTTTGCCTTCTCGCCTATGATTGTCCTCATTCATGTGAGCCTTTCTCACCCTTTTTGTCTTCCTCCTCCACCATATTTCTCTCTTTGCCATCCTAAGTGTCAACTTTCGTGCTTACGCTCATCCATTGCATGAGTGGTCAAAATATCGAAAAGGAGTGGATCAAATTGACTTGTACCTGGCTAGTGGTCTGGGGACGAGTCAAAATAAAATTCCAAAGAATACCAAGTGTGAAACTTTAGTAGATTGAGTTCTCAACAAAAATACTTTTTCTCGTATTCCCTATCCCCCTTTCTTGCACGCAAACACCATTTGGAGACATTCGAGTCACGGACAGCGGGAGCTCTTGCACCTAATGTTCTTTTGTTACTTGTTTCAATGCTAATATAGACTCTTGCATGTTATGACTTGAATTGAATCACATACCTTGATTGCTTTACTTTTTAAAGTTCTTATATGGTTGCTAGCATGTCAGCACCGAAATTATGCTTGTTATCATTTACCTACTCAAGGACGAGCGGGAATTAAGCTTGGGAATGTTGATACGTCCCAAACGTATCAATAATTTCTGCTTGCTCCATGCATGTTTTTTGTGATATTGCTATGATCTAGATACACTTTCATACACTTTTGATCATATTTGGACTAACTTATTAACTCAGTGCACCACAGTGTCAATTCCTGTTTTCTGTTGTTTTTTTATTCCAGGTTTCCCCCAAATTAAAAGTGCTCCAAAAATTCGAGAAAAATCGGATAAAAAATCAGCGCAATGGAACCTTCCAGAGCCCCGAAGGAGGGCCAGAGGGGCCCCACCAGGTGCCCAAGCGGCCAGGTGGCGCGGCCTATGGTGGGGCCGCGCCAGGTGGCCGCCTAGACACCCGGTAGCCCCCCTGGCTACCCCCTTCACCTATTTAATATCCGTGACGCGAAACACCTGAGGACAGAACCCATTTTCGCGATCTTGCCTCTATTCCGCCGCCGCCACGCTTCCAAGATCGGGAGCGCCGGCAGACTTCTTCCCGGCACCCTGCCGGAGGGAGGATTGACCTTCGAGAGCTTCCCCTTCACCATGGACGCTTCTAGAATGTGTCGTGAGTAGTTTTCTTTGGACCATGGGTCCGTGATCAGTAGCTATGTGATGTTCTCCTCCCCTCTTTGTTCTTCATGGTTTAGTCCTCGTGAGCTGCCTTACATAACCGAGGCACTTATGTAATCTTTCTGCTGTTGCTATGCTGAGTTTGCTAGGATCTGATGGATTATGAGATTATGTTCAGATTGTGATTGAGTAATATATTTGGTTCTTATCTTTTATATTTTTGTTCCTAAGTAATTCTTGCATGTTCTCCATTATTGTTTATTGCTTTGGCCAAGTAGTAGGTAGTGACTCCAAGAGGGAACGTTATGCTCGATTGTGGGTTCATGCCCCCAGATGACACACTTGAGTGACAGAAACATGAGTCTAGGGGATGTGTTGTTGCCACAAGGGGGAAAACAACGGTGCTTGTAACCGCAGTTGCAAGGATTGTTTACTTTACGCAATGTGCTTTTTAATGCAGTTGTCTGTTGCTTTGGGTTTACACTTTGGGTGGGGCTCGCAACTTAATACCAGCGAGATGTTCTGGATAGATATCTCAAGGTGGATGTTTAGTAGTAGATGCAGTTGGATTTTGGTCTACTTATTTTGGCGTACCGCCCATGCTTTTGAGCCTCGTCCTTTCTTTGTAGCATAGTTAGCATTGCGGTGCGTTTACACTCCTGACAATTTCCCAGCTGTTATTTGTTTCCTCGCATAGCAATTATATCGTCTTTTGGGAGAGAGACATCACTAGTGAACATCACGGGACCCCGGTCCATATTCTCATCATTGTTTACACGCTTATTTATTTTTTGCTTTTACTTTCTAGTTGCTATCACTATCACCATTATCCCTTGCGTTTGATCCTTTGTAAACAACAAGACCGGAGAGATTGACAACCTCTCTGAACTTCGTTGCGAGCAAAGTTATTTGTTTCTGTGTGCAGGTCCAGGTCAAGGAAGCAACCCACGGTGCCATTGTTTCCTTGCCACCTACTTATCATTGTCGGAGTCCTAATGGTCGATATTCTCAACCTTAGTATCGTCACCAAGGGAAAATTGCTGCTACGCTGCATCTCACCTTCCACTTGGGGTAACCAACGAATGGCGAGAAGAAATTATCATCTCTCGCGTATCAGATACCGAGGGATGAATTTCTGAGACCGTATGGGTCCCTGAGTGCAAACCCGCCAATGCTGGTTTCAGAATTAATTTTGCACCAAAATGCAACCTGGAATATTCAAAAGGTAAATGAAACTTTCATGTCGATCGACGTCCCTCATATTCTGGGTATTCCAATTTTTACAACAGATATCGAAGACTGCTGGGCTTGGCACTTTGAGAGGAAAAGGGAGTTCACTGTTCGGTCGGCGTATTGCATGCTTATTTCCACTCGGCAAAGGAGAGAAGCATGGCTTCAAGGGAATCCTGGTTCATCCACGGTATCACATGAATCTAAAGACTGAAAATCATTGTGGAAAATTGGGGTGCCGACGAAAATCAAGATGTTCTTATGGAGACTCTCTAAACAATCATTGTCGACGGAAGATGTGAGGGTGCATAGAAACATGTCAGTGACATATTGTTGCGGGCTCTGTGGTGCGGATGATTCATGGCGCCACTCTCTCCTCCTTTGTCCTATGGCTCGGTGTGTGTGGGCATTGGTTGAACCTAAAATTGCTGATTTCTTAGTGGATGCAGTTGATCCAAGGGGAAAAACTGGTTGTTTCATATGATGGACGTGCTAACTCATGAAGCATTTTCAAGGTTGCAGTCACCACGTGGGCAATTTTGGTAGCTAGAAGGAAAGCTATCCATGAGGGGGATTTACAGAGCGCAATGTCAACACACTCCTTCATTGTCCGCTTCCTGTCCGACCTGGAAGCTTCAAAACAGCATCACACCCGCCTAAAACAGCCTGGACAGATTGCCCGACAGCTACAGCGACAGCAGCAACAGAGACAAACCGCTCCCCCTAGGGGATGGGCGAAAATTCATGCGGACGCTGGTGTGCAGGAAGGGTTCAGAGGATCAGCAGCAGCTGTTGCAAGGGACTCGGATGGGAAATACTTGGGCAGCTCGAGCATTGTTATTGAGGGACTCTTCGATCCGGCAATCCTTGAAGCTATCACATGTCGAGAAGGCCTAGTACTAGCGGAGGAGTTGGGGATAAGCAAGTTCATTATTTCATGTGATTCAAAGCAAGTGGTGGCAGATATTTTATGTGGCAACAGAGGAACTTTTTCATCGATCGCAAGGGAGATTATCCAACGGATGCCAGAACAAGATTGCAAGATCATCTTTGAAGGAAGGGATTCTAACAACGATGCTCACTCTTTGGCTAGATTTTCTTTAGCTCTACAACAGGGGCGCCATGTGTGGCTGATGGCCGTGAATAGGTTTTATTTTCGCGCTAAAAAAAAGGAAAACGATTCGAGCCGGCGGGTCGGCGGAACTAAACCTAAGAATGGTTTCATACCTGAACCGTACTTCAACCGCACCCATGTGAATACGTATGTCACCCCAGACCTAACCAAACCCGTTCTGTCTCAAAGTAGGACCAACCATAACTAAACCCACTTCATTTTCTACCCAAACCAAACTAAACCTGATTGCACACCCATGGTTTAAACCATGGCGGCATCGGCGTGCCGCAGTGGAAGCAAACGAGGCGGGGACTGTGTGCTGGAAGAAAATCTGGAGGCGCTTGTGCATGCCACGAGAAACTCCATCCCGGTCACCACAGTCCTCTTCGCCGTCCTCCTGCACCTCGTCGGCGGCGGTCGCTCTGCGCCGCTTCAGGCATCCTCCACATCCGCTGCCTACACTGGAAGTTCCGCAGCAGCGAGAAGGTTGACCTCGGCGGCGGCGACCGGGTCCAGGTCTCCTGGGACCTCCACAGCTGGCTCTTCTCAGCGCACGAGCCGCCCCTCACAAACGCCACCTCCGTTCTCGCCGTGGCGACCTCGTTCGCGCACAAAATGTTCGTCTTTCGATTTGATCTGGGCGACGCCGGCGGCGAAGAGCGCGAATCCGTAGAGCCCATGATGAAGGAGCTGCTCGACAAGGCAAGGAGAGGCGGCGTCGGAGTCCTGTCAGTCAGGCTATCTTGGGAGATGGGGTAGAGGGGATTGGAGCGAGATCAGCAGCAATGGGGGAGAACCGGAGGAAGAGACGGTCGCCCACCTCGGCAGCGGCCTCGGTGGCGCGCTGCTAGTCATCGGGCTGTACAGCGTGCTCTGGAGGAAGAGAAAGGAGAAGCCGGCAAGCCCAGTGAAGCTCTTGCATTGGCTAAACCAATCTTAAGAACCAGTTGGCAACCACGGGTTAAACCTGTTTGGAACTCAAATGGTTTGAGCCCATAACTGACCACACCCAACTTTCTTTTTCACGAAACTGAACTAAACCAAACTGTTGGCAGACTCAACCCATTCGCATCTGAACCAAAGAACTCCTTATGCAAAAACCAAACTATTACACCCGGTTAAACGAAAACCATTCTCAGGTTTAGGCGGAACGCAACGCCGATCGCACTCGAGCCGCGCGATGCGTGGCCTATCCTACGTCTCAAGTACGCTTACGTTATCTGATCTTTTTTCCCGTATCGTTCGTCGCTTTCCCACCGTATTTTTCACCTTTCTTCTCGCCGCTGCTGTTGGCCAGCGCTAGCCGCCGTCGCAAACAAATTTGCTACAACCCGCATCCAGCGAAGCTGCAACCAACGTGCTTATTACTAAAGTGGTCACACATGAATGTGTTGCAATCATTATACTCCGATGCAAAAATGCTGCTGTGTTAACTTATGTTCTTTTCATAAAAAAGAATGTATCTAAATGTATTTTAGTGCTAAGCATATTTATTTGCAAGCGTAACATAAAAATGCTAATATGCTCATCCATATTATTTGTCGCTAATAGATGTATTTTAGTGCTATATACATCCATTTTAAAGAATATGACCGGTGATAACGGCACTACATTTTTTTTGTTGCAACGGACAACGGAAAAAGCTATCATTGACACTCAATTTTTGTTACAACTAAAAATGATGAAGTATGATAGGCGATGACGGTCTACGAAATTTGTTGCAATCCGTAGCGAAAAAGCTACCATAAGTGATCAATTTTGCTGACATCAATTGATGGTGAATATGGTACACAACAATTTGTTTTCTCAAATTTTTGCTGCAACGTGTAAAAAATTGAGAAAAAATACACACAATAATTTTTGTTGCATTTGCATACCACAAAAGACGCAACCGGCATCTCAAAAAGCAACAATAATACGGGTTTTTTTTGCGAAGGGGTACACAACAATCTGAGCCGTTTAATGGCCGTGAACGTGCGCACCAAATAGGAGTGGCCAGGGCGCGCCGGCCCACCGGTGCTTAGCGCTTTCCTAATAAAAAAGTTACGACTAAACTCAAACTTTGCTACAACCAAAAATAATGGCGTGTGATTGGTGATGATGGGCTGCAAATTTTGTTGCAACCGTTAGTAAAAAAAACTACCATCCGTGACCAAATTTGTCGTCAACAAGCGATAGCAGTATATGGCATGCAACAATATTGTTACGATTTTTTGCTGCAACAATGCTAAAAATTAAGAAAAAATAAACCAATTTTTTTTGCTGCAACTGGGGATTTATTTTGCGACCACCGTAATACTCCCTTCGTTCAGAAATATAAGGTGTTTTGATAGGTTGTTTTAGCCTATCAAAACGTCTTATATTTTGGAACATAGGTAGTACCATTTTTCTGCTTGGGGTTCAATGAAAAGGTAAATAAAAATATCCGACGATGTTGGGCTAGATCAAACGATTCTAAACCGGCACAAAGTTGGGCCGACGGGCCGCGCAGTGCCGAGCTTAGGTTTTTTCCTCTCTAGTGACCAGTCGTTGCGGGGGGGGGGGGAGATGAGAGCGATCTTGTGCGTTAACTCGTACACGATCTGATGGCTCAGCGAGAATCGGCGTATGCTCGCACCGGCCCGCCGGCGCAGAGTACCGTCCTAAAAAAAGTTATAAATCTGTCTTTGGTCTTTTCGCAAAAAAAGAAGAAGAAACTGTCTTTGGTCGAGTTCGGGTTGGTCAAACTCAAACTCAAATCCTAGTGTGACACGTTAGAGCATCTCCAGCCGCGCCCCCAAGAGGCCCCCAAGGCGGCACTATTTGCGCCGGACGGACAAAATCCGCCTAGTCGCTCTCCCAAGGGCCCAAATAGCACCGGATCGGGCCAAAATTGAATCCGGCGATCCCAAGCGAACCCGGGGCGCTGGGGGTCGCTTGGGGGCGCCGGACGAAACGAAAAGAGCCGGCTGGCCCACTGGCAGAGCAAAACGTCCCAAAAACGACCCCCTCTCCCCCACCCCCCTTGTCGCCGCCGGTGCTGCGCCGCCGCAAGGTAGCCGTTGCGCCGCCACCAAACACGCCGCTGTTCCACCCCACCTCCCCCCTTCCAAGGTTGCCTAGTACAACGGCGTTTGTCCGGCGCGACACGAACAACCGAGACCACCAGCGGCTGTTCGCGACCACACCGCACCCCAGGTGTTCGGCGAATTGCCGCGCCGAGATGGACTCGGACGACGAGGCGCTCTTCTCCGCGCTGATGGAGGAGGAAGAGTCCGCCGCCGGCTTCGGGGACGACGAGCACATGATGATGCTCGCCACCTTGGCCGACCTGTTCGGCGCCAACACGGCGCCGCAGCGGGGCGGCTCCAAGATGGGCCGCCGGAAGGCAAAGGAGAGGCGTCGTGCGGAGGCTATTGTTTGCTCTACTCCGACTACTTTGCCGATGTTCCCCTACACGGCGATAAGACATTCCGGCGCCGGTACCGCATGGGCCGAAAGCTCTTTCTTCGCATTGTCAATTCACTTAGAGAGTATGACAACTACTTCATTTGCAAGAAAGATTGCACCGGCACAGTTGGATTCTCCACACTTCAGAAGTGCACAACGGCAATGAGGATGCTTGCATACGGAGCTCCTGGTGATCAACAGGAAGACTATGCACGCATGGCCGAGTCCACCGCCCTTGAGTGTATGTACAAGTTTTGCAGAGCAGTGGTGGGATGCTTTGGAGGACAGTACTTGCGATCACCCAATGCTGAAGACACTGCTCGGATCCTAGCAGAGAATGAAGCAAGAGGATTTCCTGGGATGCTTGAAAGCATCGATTGCATGCATTGGGAATGGAAGAACTGTCCATTTTCTTGGCAGGGGATGTACAAGGACGCAAAAGGTCACTGCAGTGTGGTACTTGAGACAGTTGCTACACATGATCTCTGGATTTGGCACTCCTTCTTTGGCATGCCAGGAACACACAATGACATCAACGTCCTGCAGTGTTCTAATGTCTTTGCCAGACTTGTCGAAGGTCATGCTCCTCCGGTGAACTTCGAGGTCAATGGGCACCAGTACAACAAGGGATACTACCTAGCAGATGACATCTATCCAAGATGGCCGGTATTTGTGAAGACTATCTCAAACCCTGTGCCAGAAGGGAAGTACTCCCACTTGCCAAGTGCCAGGAGTCTTGCAGGAAGGATGTCGAGCGAGCTTTTGGGGTGCTCCAATCTCGATTTGCCGTTGTGCGGTACCCCGCTCAGACTTGGTCGAAAGATCAAATGTGGGAGGTGATGAATTGTTGTGTCATTTTGCACAACATGATCATTGAGAGCGAGAAAGAGGATCCAGTGCATGACACTGAACCATATCTCAACCAAGGGCCTCTTGCAGTTGTTGATCACGAGATAACACCGGATTGGAAAACATATCTCAACATGCGCGGGGAAATCCGAGACCCGCACGTGCATCGGCAACTGCAGGAAGATCTAGTGGATCATCTGTGGACGCGCAAAGACAATGCCTAGTTTGATTTGTATTTGTGCCGAACTGTATTCTACGCTGTGTGCCGAACTGTGCCGAATTGTGACGACATTTACGACGAATTGTGCCGAACTGCGGTGAATTTGCGTCGAATTATGCCGAATTTGCGTTTAAAATATCAATTTGCGTCGTTTTGAGTCGAATTTGGGTCGAATCTGGACCGCAACCGCGTCCTTTTGAGGACCGCCTTGAGGGCGCGACTAAGGGGCCGTCCTCCTCAAGCGGGTTTCGCTGCCCGAGCGCCCCCTACTGGCGCTAAAATAGCGCCGAAACCCGGCTTAAGGGCCGAACGGCTAAAGATGCTCTTAGACCGGCGTGGCGTGCGTGAGATCAGGGTAGCGGCCGGCTGGAGAGGCTGGAGCAGATCAAGTGTCACGGACTGAAACGAAACCCCAACCCCAACCCCAAAAGGGCAAAACCCAACCCGTCCCGCGCCGTCCCATCGCGGCCGTCGAATCTCCCACGCAACGGCCCTCGCGCCACCCCTTCACTCCACCCGACCCTCCACCAATCTCCCGTTCCCTCCCGTAGGTATTAACCCCCGCAGCCGCCGCCGCTCCTCCCCCCCCCCCCCCCCCCCCCTCCCCCCTCCCTCTGTTCCTCCCTCCCTCCCCAAGTTTTCAACCACCAGGAGAAACCCCACTCCCGCACCTCCAATCCCAAAACCCTCGCCCCTCCTACGATGGCCGCGCCGACGCCTCCGCCCCCCGCCGCGCCAGGACCGACGCCGCCGGCGCAAGTGGTAAGCTGCCGACTTCCCCTCCCCCCCGATCCGTCCATTGCCCAGCTGCCTCGATCCGCCCTCCCTCACCCGATTCGCGCGGTCTTCCTCATCTTCCTTCCAGGTGGGCAACGCCTTCGTGCAACAGTACTACAACATCCTCCACCAGTCACCGGAGCTCGTCTTCCGCTTCTACCAGGAGGCCAGCCGCATCGGCCGCCCCGCCACCACCGGCGCCGACATGGACACCGTCACCACCATGGAGGTACGTATCGCTCACTCCCCGTCCGTCCCTTGTTCCCTCGCTTCAGATCTGCGCATCTGGGCCCCTTGAATGGTGGTATGGGATACTTTGTCAGCGGTTCTGGATGGCTTCTTCTTCTTGCAGGCGATTAACGAGAAGATCATGTCCATGGACATCGCGCGGGCGGAGATCAGGGGCGTGGACGCGCAGGAGTCGCTATGCGGTGGCGTCACCGTGCTCGTCACGGGCCACCTCACCGGCAAGGACGACGTCTGCCGCGAGTTCGCGCAGTCTTTCTTCCTTGCGCCCCAGGAGAAGGGTTACTTCGTCCTCAACGACATATTGCGTTATGTCGGGCAGGGGGAGGCCGACCCGTCATTCCCGCAGCCACAGCAGCAGCCTCAGGCACCGGAGGTGGATGCACTTGTTCCCCTTGCTGCGCCTCTGTCGAATGGCACTGTTGGTGGACCTCCGGAGAGTGTGCCACGCGAGCAGGGTGTGTGGTTTGTAACATCTTGAAATCTATTTTGTTTCCCAGTGAACCACGTGATCCATTGTTAAAAATTGCACATTGTTCTGTTTGTAGAGGCTTTGCCGCAGCCAGAGCCGGATGTATCTGAGGCTGTGCCTCATCCTAACAAGGAGGAGGATCCAAAGGAGGAGGTTTATAACCCACCGATTGAAGTGGAGGTGCCTGTTGTGGAGGAAATACCTGTTCCTGAGGTCATAGATGAAGTGCCAAATAATGTAGCAGTCTCCATACCGGTTTCGTCCCCCCCTGTACCACATGAGGAGGGCCCTAAGAAGTCGTACGCTTCAATTGTAGGTTTTCGAAAGCTGTTATTTTTCATCTAAATCATATATGTCTGGTATTTTAAATTGTATATTTTTCTTAGCGTGCCAATCTGAGCATAAGTGGAAAGATATAGCTGTGATTCTTTACATGTTCTGCATATATTGAAACCTTGCGTGAAGATGCTTAGTCAATAAATTCTTTATCTTTATTAAAATCTGGAGAGTAAATGTTCACATGAAGCTTTTACGGTGTCACTTTTTAGGGTTATTGTTGCTTAAGTGATACTGAAATGACAATACTACAGAGCACAAAAAATGTCAATGAGTGTTCTTATTTTATTTTTTGCTAGGGAACACATATAGAAATAA
This sequence comes from Bromus sterilis, assembly GCA_950022295.1. Classification (NCBI taxonomy): domain Eukaryota; kingdom Viridiplantae; phylum Streptophyta; class Magnoliopsida; order Poales; family Poaceae; genus Bromus; species Bromus sterilis. The sequence continues at coordinate 145,393,008 of OX465596.1, read as the reverse complement.
ATGATACGTACATCACTATTGTCTATCTACTGCCTTTGATGGAATAATTGTTTGAAGCTTATTGATGCTGTGGATGATATGTACATTGGCTTATGAAGTTACCTTTTGAGATTCTCACTATCGTTGCATTCTTGTTTTGTTCTAGGTCAAAGTCATGAAAGCAGTTCTGCCACCAAATTCCACAGTTCCTTATAGGCCGGCACCACCAAAACCGGAGAAGCAAGTTCTTGCTCCTGCTCCGACTGCGGCTGTTGATGCTCCAATTTTCAGTCCTAATCCTGAGAGCAGCAACATTCAAGACCCAGAAGGTATTATCTGAATCCAATATTGCATCGAAAGCCTTCTGAGTACACTAGCATCTGACTGAAATACTTGACAATCTTCTTCAAAGTTGATGCGCTTGCGGTGTATGTAAAAAATCTGCCCTTACATGCCACACCCAGCCAATTAGAAGAAGAGTTCAAAAGATTTGGTACTATTAAACACGATGGTATCCAAGTTAGAAGCCACAAGGTGCGTTTTCTTCTCTCAACATGATTAGAGTCTTCTTCAGTAACATAACTCCTAATATCTGTTCTTGTATTTCCATTTGATAACACAGATTCAAGGGTTCTGTTATGGCTTCATAGAATTTGAGGATGCCAGCTCAGTTCAAAGTGCACTAGCGGTAATTTTACTCTACCTATTAAATCATCAGCTTGCTCTAGTATTATTGAAGGATTCTTCCAATTTTTGTTCCACTTAAATAGTGTGTGTGTAGCTAATGGGAATACTTGTAGTGATTTTGTGCTGATTGATGTAGATGTATGTTGAACCATATAAGCACGAGTATAGCGTTCTTTTAAAAAAAATCCCTTCTATGCCTGTTGCCTGGGGACTCTGTTTTGTAAACTTCGTCTTACTAAACTACTAAAAACAATGAAAGTTCATTGTGTTTATATACTCGATTGGTCTGCCTTTGATTTCTGGATGAAAGGTTCATGGGAAATGGAGCAGCAGGAAGTATACTTGATTGGTGCATGCAGTTATTGACTAGTGGATAAAGTTTTTATCATCCTTTTTCGTTACTAGTTATAGTACTAGGTAACTCCTAATATGGACAGACTAAGCAGGAATGATGGGTGTACATATAGTAAATAAGATTTAGTGCTACAATTTAGTTAGGGAATGTGTGAACTGGAGATTTTAAAACCCTATTCTCAAGCTCCGAGCACATGAACAAGTCGTGCACTATCTGACTATCTGTAGAGAATGTTCTTCCGTGCTCTTTGGTGTTCTATTTACAAGGTTCTTGAGGAATGTACCATTTTTTCTTTTGCTTGATAATTATTTTTAGTCATGCTAGTTGCTACTATGTGACTGACATTTAATTGTATCTTCCACTTGTTCTCGTACTCTCTTCATCCTAAGATCGTGTTTGGTTCATAGTTTGGCGACTTAAAACCTATTAGATATGTTTGTTTCAGTTGGGCTGTAAACGAACACCACATCAGATGACACCTCTATTTATGAGTGATGATTACACTCACCTCCTTCTGGAAACAAAAAACGTTGCATCACTCGTCTCTCGTCACTTGTCACATATCCCACTTGCTGCATCCCCTACACCACGATCTCCTCCTCTGACCTCTTTTCTGCCAAGCAGCAGCGACATTGTTGCTCCATGTGAGAAGCACCACCATGGAAAGAGCAGTGTTGGCCGTTGATGTTCTTTACCCTGAGGACGCCTGCATGAATTTGAACGTCTGCGAACAAACTGTGTTGTGCTGTGGTGGTGGGAGCAATCCATGGAGCAGGCATTGCTGTAGACGTGGTGGATAAGCCAAGGGTTCAGATCTTCTGTTGCTTCAATTTGCTTCTCCTGCGCTGCTCGGTTGGTTGATTTGTTTTTTGTGAAATAGGTCCTGGATCAATTGGATTCCTATTATTGTTTGGGTTGGTTAAATCAATTCCAGACCTATTTTGTCCGATTTTGTTTTGTTGCATCTTACTCAACAGAGCAAACCAAAGACAAGATAAGAATTGATGGTGTTACAGTCCGTGGCTGAAGCAAAACCAGTTTCTGATTTTGGTCATGCTGTTTACATTGCTGGAGTAATTTGATTCCAATTAAGTTTGCACTGCTTATTTTGAACCAAGCTGTTTACATTGCTGGAGTAATCCGATTCCAATGATGTTTACACTTATTGTGAACCAAACACATTCCTGGATTGTTAGTTACTTAGTTATGCTTCTGCTCATATTTTCTTCTCTTAATGAAGCAACTTCCACAGCTACCCAGATCAATTTCATAAGCTCCATACTAACAATTTCTATTTATCTGATTAACTCCTATTCTGAAGGCTTCTCCTGTGACGATTGATGACCGACCATGCCACGTCGAAGAAAAAAGAACTCCTGGTTCACGTGGTATGTTTCTGAAAGTTCAACCCGACCCTGACTGTGATAATGTACAAGTTTTTGGTCTTGTGGGAGAAATTCCATATATAGTTCTATTATTTTATTTGATGATAATAATGACAATGAATGCATGACTAATCCATTGTGATGTAGGTTATGCTCGAAGTTTTATTGTTTTACAAGTGAAATGTTGGCATGTACTCCCTCCGTAAAGAAATATAAGTGTTTAGATCACTGCTTTAGTAATCTAAACACTCTTATATTTCTTTAGAGGGAGCATTTATCTATATATTTGGCTCACATGTATTATTATTATTTGCACAATCATTTTTCTAATTTAAATTAATATTATTCCAGGCTACTACTTCCCACTTCACATTTTGGTCTTCTGTGTATATTTTTGTATATTCTGAACAATTTACATTTCTGAGAGGAACATGAAGCACTATATGTAATTGCTGAGAATTAGTTTAGACACGCATGCCACTAAACTCCAGACTGAAGCACCCACCCTTGCTTGTACATAATCTACTTTTTTTTGAAATACAACACATTTTCTTATAAGTTATTATAGGACCATAAGGTACATTTTGTTAAAAAATTCTGTATTGCTTGAAAACAGAATGACCGTTGTCTGCCAGTTCTCATCTTGTGCTATTTTTTGGCTTCAGGTAGTAGCAGGGGAAGGTTTCCACCGGGTAGAGGTGGTAACTTCCGAGGTGAAGGCATGAGAAGTCGTGGTAGTTACACTGGAGGGAGAGGCTATGGAAGGGGTGAGTTCAACAACTATCGATCTGATTATGGAGGCAGAGGAGGTAGAGGTGGCTCAGGTCGTGGAGGCGATGTTGGCTACCAGCGGGTCGATCACTCCGGCACCGGTGGTCGTGGTGGTGCCCGGGCAGCTGCAAAGTGAGTTTGGTAGCTATGCGTTCGTAGATGTTTGCTATTTCATTGTCGTTGAACGTACTAAGATTCACAAAGAAAGGTGTGTCGTGAGCTGCTTCACGCGAGGTCATTGTCAGCGTATTCAGGTCATAAATTGATGCTCTCCTTGTTTTGTGGCAAGGAAAGCAGTTGTGATATTGGTTACTAATTGTAGAATATTACAATCTATTCATATGCACTCCTATTAAGTTTTGACATTCTTTTGAGCTGATGTATTGTTTATTTTGTTCACCGTATTTAAATTTAGGTCTACTTGTCCGTGTAGTATGCAAGGCACCCTGATCTCTTGCCAGAAAAACAAGCACATGATGCCGTACAAGGCTGATGAAACAGTACTAGTAATCATTATCATAATCAATAATAAAAATCAATTTTAAAATTTATTTTTCTGAAGTGAGTTTTTACTAAGCTATTTAAATGTCCCATGCTCAACAATATGAATTTTCCTAAATAAAAGATTCATATACATTCACGTAAATTTTACTATCACATAAATATATATTATAATTAGTTATAAAGATATTTAGAAAACAAAAAGTTGCAACATTTCTACTAGTTATTCTTTGATGATGATTCTCTTTTGAAGGTTTTTATTGATGGGATCTACTCCCTTTGATCATCAATACTTATCTTTAAATGGATGTATCTAACATTAAAATAATGCCCGATACATCCATTTGAAGACAAGTATTTTCGATCGGAGGGATGATAATACTTCGTTCCATGAATGATATTGTTTAGAGCTTCATTTTTTAATACTTTATCTTTCAGTTAAAAAATATTCTACACATGCATTATTTAAATCATGTGTAACGTGTATACAAATGAGCATGATGTAAATACTCACCATAGGTATCAGAAAATGTAGTGCTCCATCATACCATGAGTGCATGAAATTAAAAATTAAATAACCCAATAAAGCACCGGATATTCAAAATGTTATTTATATACCAAATGAACAAATTAAGATTATAATGCATTATCAAGCGTATAAGTTTGTCAAAACAACGGGAAATTTGCATTCTCGTCTAGAGACGTCCTTCAATATTGGGTTTGCAACTTGAAGCGCATAGTTTAAATTATTGATCATAGTTTTAATTATATTATTAGAGCTTTTCAAACATTTGCTCAAGTAAAATCAAAAATTTAATAATTATAATGATATGCGGTTAAATTATTAGAATACAAAATGATATGAAAAAAATGTGAGATCTAGCATCGAAACGACGTACGTACTCCTCAACACATCAACAAGCACACTTAACAAAAAAATCACTATAATGAGAAAGAACGATCAATGTGATAAGCCAATAATTAAGGCTTTGATTTTAAGAGGCTTCACAACATAGTCAAGGGTACATATGTAGAGCCTACAGAGAAAAATCAACCTCCATACTCATTGAATAAATTATCGAGGAATGACCCCTGGTAGGGTCACCAATCGAAACAATCTTTCAAGATGAAGTTGGGCCGAGCTGAGGACGGTCGAATGCGATCGGGCCGATCTGATCAGTCCGGATGCCGAATGCTCAGGGAGGAGCAATCGGCTTCTGACCAAACACAATCGGCCCAGATAGCAATCGGCTCAGCCGAGCCCCCTCCAAGAATCAAGAGTTTACCAAGGGCCGGATGGGCGCACCCAGCCTGAGGTTATCAATAGACAATCCCGAGAGATCCGCATGGCAGACATCAAAGTACCACGTCGACCTGTCAGGTGCATGATGTTTCCTCGACACGCTGGGCTGACAGGACGGCGGACAAGACAAGGCTCTGAGGAAGCCGCTTATCTACTCATAGGGCACTCCAGGACTACAGGCTACAAGATTCCCAGGACAAAGTAGTCAAGCCGCAAGTCTACGCCTAGGCAGTCGGCGGGCTGCAGTCGGCGGGACCCAGCTGAGTTGAGAGGCTTATAGCTAGGTCCCTCCTGATTGTGTAGTTACCATTGTAACCTGGGTTCATGCTATAAGAACCCCGGAAACCCCTCCGGTGAGAGGGACGACCGCATTTACTTCACACCACCTTCATACAGAGATGCAGGAGAGAGCAGAGCTCTAGGCCTTCTCCTCCTTCCTCTGATTACAACTCAAGGAACATTTATTGTAGCTCGAGTTATCGCTCATAGTCAACTCAGTAGGAGTAGAGGTTTTATCTTTAAGTAGAGCCCTGAACCTGGGTACATCGGGGTGTCTCACTGTGCTTGTCCCCACTCTCGCTTCCGGTACCATTGACATCAATCTCGAACCTTTCCACCTCTTTAGCCATCCCCATGGCATCTGCCGTTACAATACAATGACAGTTGACGACCACCGTGTGGGCATATTGCGGCATCCGGAGTACAGCTTCGGCCTGGATTTTTTCTTCAACAGCGTATTCAACGGCGCCAACTCTTCTTCATCTGCGTCCAACTCGCCCCGCTAGTGCCACTCCTCTCCGTGCAGTTCCTCCTCCCGCGAGCGGCTCCAGCGAGCCCCACGCCTGTGCACCCTCGGCCGTGGCCGGCGGCGGCACCCGCCGGTCTTCCCCGAGACCTCCCCGTCGCGCACTCCTTCATCGAGCTCGCGCCCGCGCCCGCTGGGGGCGGCCTCTTCGCGCCCGTTGTATGAGGCTTCCCCACGCCCAAAACGGCAACTTTGCCCGCGGCTGCGTCCCGCGCGCCCAACTGCTTGTTCCTCCTCCTCTGTCGATCGAGGTCGCCTGCGGCGCTGTGGCCTTCCATCCCCTGGCCGCTCTCCTCCTCCGCCAGCCGCGGCTCTCCGGCCTCCTCCGCCTAGCAGCTGCCCGCAGGCCCGGACCAGTTGCTTGCCCGTGGCTCTTCGTGCAATTCCCAGATGCAACCCAGATGCCCGTGATGCAACCCAGAAATCCGTACACCTCCCATACACCATATAATGGCCATACGCCTCCCAGATAATGGCCAGTGCCACCGAGTTGCCCAGCGCCTCCGACCTCTTATCCGATCGCCTCCTCCCGCAGTCCGACTGTCGAGCTTCTCCAATCATCGCTGACTGCGCGCCTCCGCCTGCGGCTCACCGAGCGGCTCAGATCGGTCGCCAATTCCTCCGTCCTCGCCGAGCTCCTCCTTCCGTGTCTGCCTGCGCCTGTGCATCCCATTTGTCTGCCCGCGGCAGACCTCTCCCGCACCCGACGCCCATCGAGCCAGCCACCCGCGCTATGCCTCCGCCTCCGTCCGCCATTGGCTGCTCCGACAGCCTCCCTGGCTCCTCCCGTGCGCCCGTTGGACGCCCATCGACTCGCGCGACCGCGCCGTCCACCGCGTTCAGCCACCTTGGCCATCCCCCCGTGGCTCCTCCAGCTCGGCTGCTCCCATGCCTCTGAGCCCGGCTGTGAACTGGCCGCCCCCGTCGCCTCCTCCCCCTGCAAGGAGTGCCTTCGTCCAAGTCCAGTCTGCTGCCCCGAGCACTGCCCTTGCGCGCCCCGGCCCCTCCTCCACCCTGCTTGTCGGTCTCCTCGCCACCGCAGCGCCGCCCGACACCGACGCGTCGCCGCCCGGCTGCGCTCCCCTCTGCCGCCAAGTTTGGCTGCCCCGGCTCCTCCTCTGGCAGCGGGCTCCAAGCTCCCTCCGCCTCCGCCTGGTCCCATCCACACGCCGATTGCATCGGGCCCACCCGCCTCTGCCCTGCCAGGCCGGAGACGCCGGTTGACCCGTTGCGCCCTAGCTCGGCCTGGCCAGCTCGGCTGCGCCCTGCTCGGATCGGCCGCGCCGGCTGCTATACCTGCCGATTGAAGAAACAAGGGCAGGAGGAAGCAATATTCAAGAAAAAGATGCTGGACTCTCACTGGGCCAGCTCGGCCAGTCGGTTGGGCCTGTTCGGCCAGCCGAGTGCGCCAGCTCGGTCATCCGAGTGTAAAAAAGAGGCCGTCTGGGATCTATTGGGCCAGCTGCGACCAAGATAAACACATTTGTGTGGGCCGATTGATCAGTCAGTTCGGCTGGTGCCAGGCCGATTGCACGTGTCAGACTGCGTTTGCATCCGTTTCAGCCATCGAATTGCGAAAAAAACAGAGTGCGGTTGTGTCCCGGATGACATGCCATCTGCCCTGAGCGCCCACGGAATAATTGGCTCGACTCCTCGAGTCACTTAGAGGCTCGGAGGACGCGTCTATCGGATGCCCCATCTGCTATAACGACACATGAAGACCCTTCGGATGACTCACCAAGTCACCTAGAGGCTACACCTTCACCCAGTGGGTGTTCCGGCTGCGCCAAAAATTCAATGTGAGTTTTCACTCCGTATCACTTATCACAGCAAGTATGACGGATGAACCTGAGTAGTCTTAGGGGGTTATCTCCGCGTTATTTACAGTTGACTGCATGCTCGGCCTGGGACCGGCTGCCTTCGGGCAGACCGGATAACCCAAATCGTTATTTCCCACAGACGGCTTAGTAATGTGTATGGTACCAAAGGCCCACTCTCCGATCCAGATGCAGACCGCAAGCCGGCTGTAATGCTGGCAAGAGCAAAAGCTGGAGGTCGACTCACATGAACAACGTCCAAAGAGAAAATAGTTTGGACGACCCGATCGTTTCCTTTTAGAAGTTTACTCCCCAAAGTCCCACTTGGCGGCCCACTCTTCGATCCAGCCACAGACCGCAGGTCGGCTGTTCGACTGGCGAGAGCAAAAGCCAATAGATGGAATGAACAGAAAAACTACTACCGGGCTCGGGCAAAGTCGAGTCGGCCTCCCGCTGCACAATCTACACTTCAGAAAATATTCGATATATCTGCACCGACTAATTCTGTCTTATACATGATCGTTTCCGGGGGGAAACAGCTGAGACCCTCGACGCTATCGATGACAACAAAATCAAAGAACCCTCCGGATAACTCATCGAGTCATAGGGAGGCTCAGAGGCTACACCCAGTGGGAGCGCTAGTGCGCCCCCACCGGAAAGAAGCCGCTCCAAGTGCAAACATCTCCAACAACAAACAAGACCCTACGGATGACTCACCGAGTCACCCGGAGGCTCGGAGGCTACTATCGGGGGAATTACCACTAGGTATACAAAGTCCCCGATTCTATGCAACGCCGACTGCGCGCCCATGCCGATTGCACACTCAGTTCGGTGGGTCGACTGCCGGCGGCTCCGCGCCGACTGTGTCACAGCTTGGCCGACTCCTGATGGCTCCATGCCGGTTGCCCGCGCACCCGGCCAATTGCTCGCCTGCCGGTTGCTGATCGTCCAAAATGCATCACTATTTTGTATCATAATTATCTTTATTCATTGATATATATCATAATATGATGATGTTCTTATAGTGTTTTGGCTTGTTTTACACAGTTTACAACTTTCCGGTGCCAAAACAGCAGAAGCAGGAATCAGGGGAAAACTGCACATAGAGTGGGCATATCAGCACATCTCCAAATGACCTGAAAATTCGGGGAAGCGTTTTCTGAAGAAATGACAAAGACTCGCAAAAGTGCAGCCGGAGGGGGACCACCAGGCCTCCAGACGGCCTGGTGGCGCGCCCCCCCCTAGGCCGCGCCAGGTGGCCGCCTGGGAGGGGGGTCCCACCTCTGGGGTTCTCATTCGACATATATGTCCCCCGTGACCTAAAAATCCCAGAACAGAAGTTGGATCCAGAGTTCCACCGCCGCTCCGTGGCGGAAACCTAAAGAGAAGAAAAGACCTTTCCGGCGGGCAGATTTCGCCGGGGAGAATTCCTCTCGGAGGGGGAGATCATCCTCATCGTCATCACCGTCGTCACGGAAATCATCGAGTCATCATCACCATCACCCTCATCATCAGAACCATCTCCATCACCATTCCATCTCATCTCACCATTGCAATCCAAGTTGTAATTTGCACTATTCATCGCCTCTACTTTACCGGTGTTGATTACTCTTTTGTGATGAATGCTATTAAGTTTTGGTGGAGAATTACTGTTATGACAAGATTGTTCATCATATATTAATCACCTCTGATCATGATGTCTTTTATGTCTTGTGAGTAGTTCATTTAGTTCTTGAGGACATGGGAGAAGTCTAGTTGTTAGTAGTCATATGATGTTGAACTAATATGTGTTGACTTATATTTAAGTTGTGGTGTTATTCTTCTAGTAATGTTATGTGAACGTCGACTACATAACACTTCGCCTTTTTAAGGACCTAGGGGAATACATTGTGTATAAAGGATGCTTATGGTGGGTTGCCAGAGTGACAGAAACCTGAACCCCAGTTCCCATAATTTTGCACGAGGGAGTGTTGGATCCTAGAGTTTATTTCTATGGTTAGGCTTTGCCTTAATTTCTCTCTTGTATTTTCGGATGCTTGCAGTTTAATCATAAGAGTGTACTTGTCTTAGTCTAGACGGTGCACTAGCATAGGTTCACCCACGAAACACTTATCAACACAAAATATAGTACTAGACGAATATGGCGAAAGCACTTGATTACCTCTTCCGTCTGTCCTCCGGAACACTTTAGTCTTTATAAATTTATCCTTCGACTTATCCTTTGTTCAAAGGGATTGGGCCACTTGCTGCACTTTAGCACCATTTACTTTCCTTGCTTTTATTTCTTGTTGCTTATACCAACAAACCCATAAAAAGTTACCTTCTAGTGCTTGCAGCTATTCCTTTCTCAAGATCACTTGTCAGTACCTTCTTCTCCTTATTGGGTTCGACACTCTTACTTATCGAAAAGGCTACGATAGATCCCCTACACTTGTGGGTCATCAAGACCATTTTCTGGCGCAGGCGCCGGGGAGTGTAGCGCTATTAGTAAGTGAAATTGGTAAGGAAACCTTTACACTATACGTGCTATTTTTATTTTGCCGTTGCTACTTTTTGTGCGTATGGATAACTCTGCTCTTGGTTCTTTGCTTGTGGGGCACCGCCCCACTGCTATTGTGCTAGAGAAGGCTCCCCCACCTACTGAAATTGTGCCTTTCAAAATACCAACATATATTGTTGATTATGTCGTGGCTAATCGATATGCAGGAGACAGACATCCAGGCGATCACTTGCTATATCTTTCGCAATTATGTGCCTTATTTAAGTTTGCAGGTGTATCGATGGATTTTGTTATGAGAAAACTATTCTATCTATCATTGAAAGATAAGGCTTTTGATTGGTACATGCTTCTTGATTACTCTCATTTGCTAAATTGGCAAGAGCTTATGCCTCTCTTTTATGCAAAGTTTTATCCTCTTCATGAAATACATCGAGACAGGAACTATATTTATAACTTTTGGTCTCGTGATGGAGAAAGCATCGCCCAAGCTTGGGGGAGATTAAAGTCCCTAATTATCAAATGTCGCAATCATGAGCTCCCCAAGGAAATTATTCTTACAATTTTTTATGCAAGACTTTCTTGTCAAGATAAAGAGATGCTTGATTCCTCTTCTAGTGGGGTATTTCCAAATAGAAGCGTTGAAGATAGATGGGATCTTATTGAAAGGATCTATAAGAACACTGAAGATTGGGAAATTGATAAAGGTATTGAATCCGTTGTAAATTATGAGCATGATTACATTGAAAGCTATGTGAAAACTGATTACTTCAATACCTTATGTGCTAAGATTGGTCTTGATTCCAGCTTCTAATTGATTTTTGCAAAGACTTTGCCGCTCATATTGATTCTTCTAAGAAGAAGGAGGATCAACATCATAAGCCCTTTAAGGATTTACCTGTTGATATTCATATTGTTGGCCCTATCTTACCTGCAGTTTTATATGAAAAGTCCGCTTTTCCCGCAAGGATGAGGGAACATTATTTTGTCACAGGTATACTTAATAAAAGTGAGAGAACGACTGATGAGCATGAAGACCTGATCAAGGTCAATCTTCAAGTTGCATTGGTTAAGGATCTTGTTACTAGTGATGTTGAAGATCCCATTATAAATTTTTGTGCTATTTCCACTAATCTTGTTACAGCCAAGAATAAAGGCCCAATTTCACGTACTCCAGTGGTATATGTTAAAATAGGAGATCAAAATTATTACGGGCTATGTGATTTTGGATCCAGTGCTAGTGCTATTCCTTTTTCACTTTATCCAGAGATCATGAATGAGATTTTACCATGTGAAATTGAAGACGTTGATGTCACTATTCATCTTGCAAATAAAGAAACTATCTCTCCTATTGGAATTGTGAGAGATGTTGAAGTCCTATGTGGAAAGGTAAATTATCGACTTTCTAGTTCTTGGTTCAGTACAAGATAGTTTTTCCCTATTATCTTTGGTAGACCTTTTCTCAAAACTTGTGGAGCTATTATAGATTGCAGGAAAAGTAAAGTATCCGTTGAATTCAATGGTGAGCCATATGAATTTAGCATTTCTAAATTTTCCAAGAAAACTTGTGGTATTGATTTGACCAGTAATGATAAAATTATTGAAGAAATTGCCTCTATTGCTATTCCTCCTAACGATCCTTTGCAGCAATACATGGAGGACCACGAGAATGACATTCATATGCAGGAAAGGAACGAACTGGATGACATCTTCTTGAGACAACCTGGTATCCTGAAGCAAAACCTTCCAGTTGAACCTTTAGGAATTCTATCACAACCAAAATAAGACCCGGTGTTTGATCTAAAACCTCTTCCCGATACGCTCAAGTATGCTTATTTAGATGAAAAGAAAGTATATCATGTTATTATCAATGCTAACCTTTCAGGATATGAAGAAGAGCGATTATTGGAAACCCTTCATAAACACCGAGGCACTATTGGTTATACAATTGATGATCTTAAGGCAATTAGTCCATCTATTTGTCAACATACTATCAATCTTGAACCTGATGCTAAACCAGTTGTTGACCACCAAAGACGGTTGAACCCAAAGATGAAAGATGTGGTGAGGACCGAAGTCCTCAAGCTTCTAGCCATATGTATCATCTATCCTGTAGCTGATAGTAGTGTGTAAGTCCAGTACATTGTGTTCCTAACAAAGGAGGTATGACGCTGGTTCCTAATGATAAAAGTGAATTAATACCTCAAAGAATTGTTATTGGATATAGAATGTGTATTGAATATAGGAAGTTGAACAAGGCAACCAGGAAGGACCACTACCCGCTGCCGTTCATCGACCAAATGCTTGAAAGGTTCTCCAAAAACACTCACTTTTGTTATCTTGATGGGTATTCTGGCTTCTCTCAAATTCATGTTAACACTGCTGATTAAGAGAAAACCACTTTTACTTGTCCTTATGGTACTTATGCTTATAGACGTATGCCTTTCGGTTTATGCAATGCCCCTTCTACTTTTCAAAGGTGTATGTCTGCTATCTTTCATGGCTTCTGTGAGGAAATTGTGGAGGTTGTAACACCCCGGGTATCACACTACAGTAATCACCTACAGTAATCACTTTTACTGTTGCCAAGTCACTGAGATTAAGCATGGATGATCACCCTTGATCACAGTGTTCCAGATTCAGTCCAAATAAAAAAAAATTCCAAATCTAAGTGGAAATGAAACCTTGCCCTAAAATTGTGCAACCTATTTTATTAAATGGCTAAAAGTTAGTAGATCAAGGTACTATAACAATGGATATTTAATATCACATTTAAATATTTTAAACAATTGAAACAGTAGCTAAGACAACCCAATTTGATCTTTTATTATTGGAATAAAATTCAAATGATTTTATTAAACCACCAAACCTTTGGTAGCACTGCTATGTAGGGTAATAGAAATATTGGAGCCAGTCCTATATTTTACAAAATTATAAGGCTAGCTAAAAGGATTAAATAAAAGTAAATAAACAAATAAACAAAAAAAAAGAGACCGGCCCAGGCCGGCTGGGCCAGCCAGCCCAGGCCGCCGCAGCCCACCCTGGCGCCTAGACCCCCCCAGCCCGAGCCGCTACCACGGTTAACCCCCCGATATCGTTCTCTCTCTCCCTCCTCCCGACCCCCCTCCCCCCGATCTGGATCGAGCCCGCCATGGACGTTGGCTTCCCTCGCCTTGCTTCCCCCCCGCCGACACCCCCTTGACGCTGCACTGCCCTCCCCTCGGGACGCCGCCTCCCACCGCATGGAGTCCCCGCCGCCGCTCCCTTCCTCCTGGCGCCGCCCGCCCTGGCCAACCCTAGGCGCCAGGTCGCCGGTGCACGACGCCGCCCTGGACGCCGCTGCGGCCTCCAACCCTTCTCCCTCGACGGCCACCTCCGCGCCGCCTTCCCCCGCTCCAGCAGCTCCCCGAGCTCCAGCCGCGACGGCCTGCTCCCCCTGTGAGCACCCCTTCTCTCCCCGACGTCGTCCATCGCTGTCGTGGTTGCCGCCCCTGCCATCCTTGGACGCGTCCTCGCCGAGCCCACCCACTGCCCCTCTGGCTGACGGCCTCACCGTGCCCCGTGCGTCGCCTGACCGCGCTCGGCCATGGCCTGCTGCTGCCAGCCAGGACCATGGCCATGGACGTGTTCCTGCACGGCTGCGCTACGCTTCTTACTTGCTGCTGGTACTCTGCTTGCGGTTGTAGTGCTGCTGCTTACTCAGATGATATTTTCTACTGCGGCTATACCACTTTGGACAACAAAAAAACAACAACAAACGTGTTCCAATCTATCCGAAAATTATATGAACTGGAAGTCGAAGTATTAAGCTTTGATTTGTTACATTGGACTAATTTTAGAAAATGCACGGATTAAATGCTATGAAAATCACAAAATGAGGATTTATGTAAACAGACACATGACAGAAAAAGATTATTTTTATAGCTACTCTAGAGCAAGATTTGGACATGATACACTACCCTATCATAGCATCTAATGGCATGGTGTTGTAGCACCCTTATTGTCGATCAAAATACCTTTAAGATTCATCCTCAAATTAGCTAAAGAATTGATGCAATCGTTAGTCGAAGTTTGCTAAACTTAATAAGTTTTTGGAGTTAACTTTTTGTAGAACCTTCCAATGATGCTATTTTCTAGCCATTAATCCAGACATGGGTGAGAGTAACATTATCATGTAGATCACCAGAACATGCTCAAAATTGGTATAGGGCGCGAAATCATAGGCTGGATAGAATCAAACTTGTGGCCCTCTGAACACACATAAGTGATGTTTGCACTCGGTGGAATTCTCAGATTTGCTAAGTGTCAGAATGGAAGCATTTTGTTAGCCCCTTCACAAGCTCAAAAATATGTGTTGTTGATTTTCATTAATAACACAAATGACATGGGCATGTCGTATACTTTACCAACTTCGTTTTACGCCACTGAACCAACTCCATTGGATGCACAAATTAATTCCTCTGAAAATCGCAAAGTGCTATGTTCTGATAACCTTAACAGTTTTTGAAATTATCAGCAGGTGACATGTGGGTCCCCTCACTATTTTATTTAGAAAATGATTTAATAAAACTATGTAAATGAATGTAGGGCCCCACCTGTAAGTTTGACTGGTCAACATTTCTATTGTGGATAATGTTGAAATAATTAATAAAAGAAATTCAGAAATTCCTTTACAATGATTTAAATCTTAGAAAATCAATATCTTTTAAACCGCAACTCCGATGGAAATACTTTGTGCATGAAACTTGCTCAGAAGAATACATCGGTTACGGATACGCTACCCTTGCCCCCACCGCACCTCTCTAACATACCGAACGTGGAACATTTCCCCTCCGGTTCATCTGTTTGTCAGACGACCGGAGCCGGTAGAACTTTGCCGGATGAAATGGTTCTGAACATAAAAGTTGTTCAGAATCTATCAACGAGCATGGATACACTATCCACATGTCTGTCAGATGTCTCTAACAGTGCAGACATGGAACCTTCCCCTCCGGATCATCGGTCCGGTAATCAACCGGTACTGATGAGTCATCCCCGGATAAATTCTTGCTCCGAGCCAATCACCGAACACTGCGTTAGAGCCCCGTTGCTTTATATCTTCTATGTCATATTTTTGTATTGCTATTATTGTTGTGTATTTACTGTTTCTCCCCCCCTTATTCTCCGGAGACCCCGTTGCTGCCGCCGATGACCCGAGTACGACTACTTCGTCGATGACCCTACCCCTACCGTCGAGCTTCCAGGCAAGCAGAGCCATTCTCTTCCCCAGATATCGCCTACCTTTTCCGTACTTTCTTGCACTAGGCATTGTTATTGCTGCTGCTACGTTACAATTCTATTCAATTGCATAACCTGATTTTGTCACCCCTTGATGTACCTTCCTTATCCTATGCTGCCTGCTATATCTATATAATATATTCAGCAGTGAGCCCTGCGCATTGTTAGCTAGGATTAGATAGCGGGCCGTGGCCACTAAGGGGAGTGACGCGGATACAAAACATATACAACTGCAACAGGTACGGATCAAAGCAGACGCCCTAGGGAACCTACAACGGCGAGACTCTGCCGAGTCGTTTCAAGTTTGACTTACGAGTGGAATGGACTCGTATTTCACTCCCGTCGGCTCAGTAGCGTAGTATCACTGGGATGATACGAGGGCATTCCTCTTTAGTTCATTCTACTGGTGTCTCGGCACCACCGGGGTGATATGAGAATATTCCTCTTTAGTTCATTCCGCTGATGTCTCTGTCGAACCTCGTTAAGTGTGCCATCGAGGGTGATTCCTCCTGGTTTCACTTAATGGTAGGCACTCGAATCAACTGGTGTCCTTAAAGGTAAGAGTCGGGCGACCCAACGGTGCCTGCGAGCGGTATATTGTCGGGAGCGACAGGGAGGGTACGACCGACGTTACTGGCGTGCTTGGCCCCTGCTCGTATCTCGCGAGAGTTACCAAATTACGAAAAGTCGAGCTCTACCAAGAGCAAACGCGAGACAAGGTAAGGAGACGGTTCACCTTGTTGGTAACCGCAGTGACTTGGTGGGACGACAGGGCAGGCACCGATGTACTGGTGGTCCTGACTGCTGTCGTTGACCGCGGGTCGGCTAAGTCGAGGCAACGATAACGGTTGTCACGCAGGTTAATTAAAATGCTAAATGGTTCGGCGGATGACTTGAGAGGCCCGTTGGTCTGTACGCACTACCTTCACGCGGGATAAGGATTTATGGGCTCCCCTGCGTCGTAGTTTGTCCGAAAGCTCTTCAGACGTCAGCAGGACCGCGGCCTGCGCCGAGAAGTGGTGTCTTCTTCGTCCGGACGGTGTGTTTTTTGGATTTGCTTTAGCTTCACCGGCCAGCCACGCACCGTGCAGGAGCGTGCAAGGGTGAGGGTCCTAGACCCCTTGGCGCATAGGATATAGTCCGGCGGATGGCCTCTCTGTTGAGCCTAGGATGGGCTGCGTCGTGTAGGATAGCTTTGGTGGAGCGTTCCCTAACCAGGTTCCCGCCACCCTGGAGATCCGAGCGTGCAGGCTGAACAGTAGTGCACCCCTGCAGGGAGTTTAATCTATTCGAATAGCCGTGTCCACGGTAACAGGACGCTTTATGCTGAAGCTGGATCTTACCACTAGAAACTATTACTATTAAACTGTATGGTTCCGGGTCTTCTTCCTCGCAGGGAGTCGAGGAAGGGAACTCGAAGGCATTATTATTATTAATCATTACAACTTATATTATACAATGTTGCAGCAACTTCTGCTTCATTGTTACTTTATTGCTTTATATAAACTGTTGGCTGATTCTTACCTCATGCTGCAAGACTCGTTGGAAGATGCTAGTCTTCGATAGGCCTAGCTTCTCATCCTTATTCTGATTTCTATCTTGCAGTCCACTATATACAGCCTCCCCTTTCCATTTGATACAATGCATAATGCTTAGTAGCGGACGTAGGACTCGCGGGTATACTAGATACTCACCTTCTTTATTTCCTTTACTGTTTTGCCTGATCGGCCTCTGCAGTCGACGTTGGAGCCTTGGAGTCCAGGAGAAGGAGTTCCCCGATGCTGACCACCGCTACGTGAAGATCCCGATGCCTTCTACGACGTCGAGTTCCCCGTTGACCAGGAGTAGTTTGGAGGTTCCCAGGCAGGAGGCCTCGCCTTTTCGATCGTGTTGTTTTTGTGCTAGCCTTCTTAAGGCAACCTTGTATTCTTGTGTCTGTACTCAGATACTATTGCTTCCGCTAACGTTGTGCTCTCGAGCTGTTGTATTCGAGCCCTCATGGCCCCTGGTTTGTATTAAACAGCTTTTATTATTTTATTTGTAGAGTTGTGTTGTGATATCTTACCGTGAGTCCCTGATCTCGATCGTGTACCTTGCGTGTATGATTACTGTACACGGTCTGATTTTGGGGGCGTCACAGTGGTTTTCATGGATGATTGCTCCGTCTTTGGAACCTTCTTTGACCGTTGTCTCCACAATCTTAACAAAGTTTTGCAGAGATGTGAGGAGACAAATTTGGTGCTCAATTTTGGAGAGGGGAATTGAAGTGGACAAGGTGAAGATTGAAGCAATTGAGAGGATTCCCTATCCAAAGGACATCAAAGGTATTCGTAGTTTCCTTGGTTATGCTGGTTTCTATAGAAGATTTATTAAACACTTTTCTAAGACTTCGAGGCCCCTCACTAATCTTCTCCAGAAGGATATTCCTTTTGTTTTTGATGAATATTGTAAGGAAGCCTTCGAAGTTCTTAAGAAATCTTTGATAACCGCCCCTATAGGATAGAGGGTTGATAAGAAATTGAATGTCATACATTATGTTAGTAAAACCCTTGATAGTGCTCAAAAGAATTATGCTACTACTGAGAAAGAGTATTAGCAGAAGTGTTTTCTTGTGATAAGTTTAGACCTTATATTGTGGATTCAAAAGTTATTATTCATACTGACCATGTTTCCATTAAGTATCTTATGGAGAAGAAGGATGCCAAACCAAGGCTTATCAGATGGGTTCTTCTTCTTCAAGAATTTGATTTGCAGATTGTTGATAGGAAGGGGGTAGACAATCACATGATACTATTCCGTTCAACGATAGCTTTCCTGATGAATAGTTAGCTATTTTGAGGGTACAATCTCTTTCCGATCCTTGGTTTGCAGATTATGCTAATTTTATTGTTGCAAAGTTTTTGCGTCCATGTTTAACATTTCAGCAAAGGAAGAAATTCTTCCACGAGTTGAGGCTTTACTTTCGGGATGACCCACATCTTTTTAGAGAAGGTGCAGATGGAATCGTGAGGAGATGCATACCAGAGCATGAGCAGAAGGATATCTTGAGGCAATGTCATGACAGTCCTTATGGAGGACATCATGCTGGTGACAGGAATGCGCACAAGGTTCTTCAATCAGGTTTTATTGGCCTACTCTCTTTAGAGATGCTAGAAATTATGTTTTCTTGTGATAAGAGTCAGAGAGCTTGTAATATTAGTAGGAGAAATGTGACATCCTGGCTTAGTTGGAATGAAAGACTACTCATGTCAACAAGGAGCACCATTGTAAGGCCCGATATACGGTACTGTTCCAGATCTAGATGTTTCCATCCAGATCTGGGGACGAAGCACATATCGGTCCCACCGAGACATATGACAATGCCATATGCCCCGGATTTCCAACATGATATCACAACATTACAGCTACAAGGATACAACATCTCATACAATCGGCATTCAAGTGCCTTAATAAATTACATCAGCGGAAGATACAAGTCTAAGTACAGACTACAATCAATTGCCCAGTGGCAAAGAGAAAATCATCGATCCCCATAACCACACGGGTCCAGGCCCTCCGCCGGGATCCCCCTAACTAGTTGTCGTCGAATCCCCACATGAAACATCGATCACCATACCTGTTGTCGATCAAGAACCCTGAAAAGAGTTTGGGGGTAGTATCATGAGTACAGAAGTACTCAACATCCAACTGTACTGGTCAACTGACCCAGCAAGGACTTCATCACTCGTCATTCTAGGGTAACTAGTAGTTTACGGTAAGGATGTGGTAAGTGGTGAGGTTGCTGCCGCAGTAGAATATATGAAGTGGCTAATGATCTAGAGGGTAATATAAGAAAGCCAAGCATTCGATGAGGAATCGCCTCCAACAAGTCTGCTATCAGCTACTTACGTAAACATAACACCTATCCTTTCCTTGTCCTCCTCTTCGCATCCCGACGAAGAACAAGCAGTCAAGGAACACACACGTTGATCAAGTTATATTAAAATTATCTCAATTGTTGTTGTCTATGAACAGGGAGTAGGTCTCAAGTCGTCCATATGTACCAACTTCTCATTACAAGGCTCCGCACGCACGCCCATCTCTCTTAGTTTCTACCCATCATAGGCAACCATTTTGTGATTTAGTCCCGAGAGATCAGAAACGACAAGTCCCTCTAACTAACAACGCACAAATCCGGGTGGCCCCTGGGGAGTCGACACCCAATCCAAAAGACGACCGTGCTCTCGGATTGGACTCTTCCGTATGGATAAGGTCGGGGTTAGCCTCACCTGAACTCAGGGGCTTCCCTAGCTCACCAACGTGGACCAACAAAGGAACTCTGTCTCTGCTGGCCTGAGTTGTTAAAAGTCTGCTGGCCGCGGAACCAGCCACACACACGGTTTCCAATGGTAAATCAGCTTGGGCCACCACTAGAAATGTTTGAAGCTAGGTAGGTAAGAAAAGGGGACCCCATAGTATCACACACGCGGTTAGGCACGCTCGTCAAGAGACACAATACCCGGAACTCGGGTCCTAGGTCACTCGAATGAAATAGGATAGCCTAGACCTTCCATCCTTCGTCGAATATAGTCAACATTATAATAATCATATCATCCACAACAATATAATAATGTGATAGCCCAATCCAAGGAGTAACAGGAGGTAACATTTGATAACATCCTAGCATGCATACTAAGCAGTGGCTGAGCAGCGAGCAATAGGAACATAGCCGAACAAGGTTTGCTAGGATGTGGAGGACATGACTGTTTGGGTTTATTTGAGAGGCATGAATATGAAGTGGTAGGATCAAGCAATCGTTCTATCCTACACCTAGGCGCGAGTGAACTGAAAGTTATAAGCATGATATATGCTCCCCCTTACCTGATGAGAAGACGAAACCGAAGGTGTAGTCGATCGCAAACTCGCATCGTCTCCGAGAGTATCCGCGGGAGCGCACAAGAAGTAAACACTGGAAAGACAATCAATGAAGATGCATCTATTACTACGAAGAAATCACGAGCAAGCAACAACAAGAAGACAACACGAGGCAACGCGATACGGGGTCGCAACTACCGCCGAGAGCGGTTACCAACTGGTTAAGAGGAGTACTCGTCACACACGACGGTACCGCACATTTAGAATGGTTCAAGTTGTTTAGCTACACAACATGAGAAAAAGTTGTTAACATGGCATCTCACTCAAGCATGGCATAGCACACAAACATGATAAGAGATGAAGCATAAATAAACTATCTAATCTAGTCAATTTAAGTGGGGGGTAAAACCTATACATGGCAATATTACGGACCCCACGATAAAAATCGAATTTGGTACTGTTTACCCGAAATATATTTTATTATTTTTATTAGCAAGCAATAAAAGCATATTCAAGATCTACACGCAATTCTAGTCAAGTTACATATAAGAAACATTTTAATCGGAGCAACGGTTAAAAAGTTATTAAAAAAACTTTATGGTGGAAAGCAGTGTAATTAGAAGCAAAACAACATGTAGACAAGTCCAAACATGACAAAGGAGCACATTTTATTATTCTACACGAAAAACTAAGCAACTTTCATGTTTAAAGCGTCACGATCTGGGCTACCGTTAAAAAGATATAAGCCTCGGAAAATAAAAATACAATCTGCCAAAAAAACAAATACAGAAAATAGCTAAAACTTCTACCGGCCCGAATCTGCTCTAATTGGGCTAACAATGGGTGAGCGCGAGTTATTAAAAGGTGCCTATCGGCGCTAAACAGAAGTGGGCCGAGCCCATCAGTGGAAAAAAAGAAAAAAAGGTGGAGCTGCCTCACCTTACTGGGCCGAGCCCAAGAGGCGGGGTGGGCGCTGGATAGGTGCGGATCACCCAGGGCGAGGATGGCGGCTGGGCCTGCTAGAGGCTGGGCCAAGGAGGGTGAGACCGGCCCAGCTGGGAGGGCCGTGCGGGCGAGCGCTGAGGCTGTTGCGAGCGTCCACGCTCTGCGCCTCCTAGACAGGGGCCTAGCGGCGGCGGCTGCCCTCCGGCGACGAGCCGGGACCGGGAAGGAGCGCAGGGACGTGAGGGCGGCCGGATCCGGAGGTGTGATGGCAAGAGAGTGTTAATACTCTTCAAGCCTCGTTGGTTACCCCAAGTGCAGAGTGAGATATAGTGCAGCGGCAACTTTTCTCTTGGCAAAGATACCAAGGTTTGTCTCCCGTAGGACTCCGAAGGATACAAGAAGGTGGTAAAGTGAACAATGGCGCCGAGGTTGCTAGCTTCACCTAGACCTGCACACAGATACAAATAACTTTGCTCCCAACGAGTACAGAGGAGTTTTCAATTCCTCCGGCCTTGCTGTGTACAAAGGATCAACGCAAGAGATAATAATAGTGGCAACTGAAAGTAAAGACTGAAAGTAATAAGGGTGTAAACAGTGATATGAAGATGGACCGGGGTCCCGTGATTTTCACTAGTGATGTCTCTCTCCCAAAATACGATAAAAGTGCTAGCGAGGTAAACAAATCACAGTTGGGCAATTGACAGGATTATGAAGCCACCGCAATGCTAACTATGCTGCAAAGAAAGGAAGGGCTCAAAAGCAATGGGCAGTACGCCAAAGTAAGTAGACCGAAATCCATCTGCATCTACTACGAATCATCCACCTTGAGATATCTATCCAGAACATCTCGCTGGTATTAAGTTGCGAATCCCACTCAAAGCAACAGACAACTGCATTAAAAGAACTATGCGTAAAGTAAACAATCCTTGCACCCGTAGGTACAAGCACCGTTGTTTTATCCCTGGTGGCAACATCACATCCCCTAGTCTCATGTTTCTGTCACTCAAGCTAGACATCAAGGGGCCGAACCCACAATCGAGCATAACGCTCTCTCTTGGAGTTGCAAATAAAATACTTGGCCAAAGCAAATACCGCAACGGAGAACATGCAAGAATTTACTCAAGAACAAAATATAAAAGAGAAGAACCAAATATATTACTCATCACAATCTGAACATAGTGTCATAATCCATCAGATCCCAACAAACTCAGCATAGCAACAGCAGAAATTACATAGATGCCTCGATCATGTGAGGCAGCTCACGAGGACTCGAAAGTGGAAGCGCAAAAGGGGGAGAGATAGATCACATAGCTACTGGTCACGGACCCATGGTCCAAGGGAAACTACTCACGGTACATACGGGAGGTGTCCATGGCTATGGAGGGTCTCCCGGAGGGTGTAGCTTCTCCCGGCAGGGTGCCGGAGCAGCCTCTCCAGGCAGCCCCGATCTAGCGGCGGCGGCGGAGGAACAGAGGCGAGATCGCGAAAGAGGAGTATGTATTAGGGGTTTCCACCCCGAGGGGTAAATATAGGCGAAGGGGGGCGTCGAGGGGACCCACGAGGCAGTCAGGAGGGTCCCTGGCGCGGCCCAGGGTGGGGCCGCGCCACCTGCCCTCTTGGCTGCCTTGTGGTGGCCCCCCTTCCCTCTCTTGGTGATTCCGGAAGCTTCTGTTGCGCTGATCTTTTATATATTTTTCCCGGAATTTTTGGAGCACTTTTAATGGCCGGAAAACCTGAAATACAAAAACAGCAGAAAAGAAGAAACTGCCAACTGGGTGCACTGAATTAATAGGTTAGTCCAAATAGGTTCAAAAGTGTATGAAAGTTCAAGCAAAACATGGCAAAGTCACACAAAACATGCATGGAATAAGCAGAAATTATAGATACGTTTGGGACGTATCAACATCCCCAAGCTTAGTTCCTGCTCGTCCTCGAGTAGGTAAATAATAACAAGCATAATTTCTGTGGTGACATGCCACACAACCATAAAAGGACTTTTAAGTAAAGCAATCAAAGCATGCAATTCAATTCAAGTCTTAACAAGCAAGAGCCTATATTAGCATTGACACAAGCAACGAAAGAACAAAAGGTGCAAGAGATCTCGCTGTCCGTGACTCGAATGTCTCCAAATGGTGTTTGCGTGCAAGAAAGGGATAGGGAAATACGAGAGAAAAAAATAAGGTTGTTGAGTACAACTATCTACTAAAGTTTCACACTTGGTCTCCTTTGGATTCTTATCTGGACTCGTCCCCAGACCACTAGCCAGGTACAAGTCAAACTGGTCCACTCCCTTTCGATATTTTGAGCACTCATGCAATGGATGAGCGTGAGCAAGAAAGTTGACACCTAAAAGGCGAAACAGAAAGAAGGTGGAGGAGGAAGACAAAAAGGTGTGAAAGGCTCACATCAATGAGGACAATCATAGGCGAGAGAAGGCCATATGATAGATATGATGTGAGGAGTAGGGATTGCCATACAACGGATGCACATGTGAGCTAAAAGCTCTCCAAGGGAACTAGTGGGGGTGCATCTAACTTTCTTGCTCAAGAAGACCTAGAGCTCATTTGAGAAGGCTCATCATTGGAATATACAAGCCAAGTTCTATAGTGTGAAGCGTCCCCACATAGTTATATGCATGATGATGATCTCTATGGAGTACAAGGGATAGAAGATGAAGTACTAGTGTGGATCTCTCAAAAGGAATAGTAGTATGCCCCCTTCTCTCTTTTTTTTCTCTTTTTATTTTTTTTATTTTTTTGGTGGCCTCAATGGCTCTTTCTATTTAACTCTCATTTGTCCTCCTTGGGATCTTTTGATTTTGTCCTCTTTGGGATCTTTTCGTCACTTTAGGGGCAATACTCTATATTTTACAACAATATAGGAGATCTTTCACACTTTACAAAGGTACTCACATAAAGAAAATGTAACTATCATGATGCAAATGTATGCTTCTGCCAGGATAGCAGGATATGCAATGATACTAGCGCGTCATGTAGCAATGATTAGGGCAAGGCCCAACTAGCATGCGGCTCATCGATCAATCAAGTAGCATGTATGACATGAAGATCAAGTCATGAGAAGGTGGATGTTGCATGGCAATGTATCTTGGAAAGGCTATGGAAATGCCTTGTAGGTAGGTATGGTGGCTGTTTTGAGGAAAGATATAAGGAGGCTAATGATGGCAGAGCGTATCGTGCCAAGGGTTTGGATGCACCGACGAAGTATGCGCCAACTCTCGAGGTGAGAAAGGGCAATGCACGGTACCGAAGAGGCTAGAAAAAGTATAGGTGGGTGGAAGTATCAACTTTCGAATACTCACATTAGTCCGAAGAAATCATGCACTTATTATCGGTTAGTCTCAATCTAATCAGGAGGTTCACAAAGAGACAGGTACCCCGAGGAGGAGTGTATGGGGGTTTGGTTATCCTTGCGCATCCTCGACTCATGGTACGTGAGTGTACTCTAATATTCGAACCCTCCAGAGGTTAGTGATCCATCTAGTAGCTAGAGTTCTCAACAGGTTTTTTTTTGGTTTTAGAAAAACACACGAATTGCCCAAAATACGACATCTATCACTAATAGGCAAGAGCTCTTGACACCATAAGTTCAAACATTACTCTAGTCAATACCTCAAAACTATTGCAAGTTACTACTACAAAGAGAATAACAACTTTAAGTACCTACTTTCAGTCAAGACACAGAACTCAGTGCAACAGGCAAACTCTCTAAAAAGATAAAACATGCAACCTATAGAAAGTTCAACCTAAGACAAAAAGAAAAGCTCTAGAAAAACTAAAGCACTACGACTAAACAGAACAACAACTAAAAAAAAAGAAAAAGAACAACTCACAACTAAAAGAATAAGCATGCAAATCCTATGAGGAGTTCTATTTCAAGCGGAGCGTGAACCTCTCCCACACAAAAGAGTAAGTTGGGGTCTAACTTGTTACTACAGCAAACAAAGCAAAAGAAGACTAAAAACAAAACCTAAGAGCGAGACGCTCCAAGCAAAGCACATAACGCATGAAGTGATAAAAATATAATGCAACGAGAGACGAACTGATAATTGTTGATGAAGAAGGGGATGCACGGGGGCATCCCCAAGCTTAGACGCTTGAGTATCCTTGAATATTTATTGGGGGTGCACATGGGCATCCCCAAGCTTGAGCGTTTGACCCTCCTGAATCTTCTTTCATCATCCTCCATCGCGCACTTGAAAACTCCCTTCATACATAACTCATTGTAGGCTGATTAGAGAGGTTAGTACCCTAATAAAATAATTTTCCTCTACTGAAAATAAAGATTTCCAGGAAGAGCTACTGTTTCCCAAGATTGCCAAAAGGTTTTTGCAAAGAAAAAAGCAAGCTTAAGGTTTGCAAAAGTGAAGAGAGACAAAACGTGGAAGAATCTGTGAAAAACAGAACAACAGATAGAAACGAATTTTTTAGAGGTACTTCTGCAACTCAAATCAAAAAACTCAGAACATACGGAAGTTTTGTAATTGTATAGAGCACGCTGTGTAAAAAATTCAGATAAAAAAGACGAACTGGGATTTTTCTCTGATTTTTCTAGTCACTTGGACAGAATCTGTTTTCTGGACAGCATGTCACAACTTTTACTTCCCTTGCCGTATGAGGCTAAACTTGGCACAAAGCTTGAAAAGTAAAGATACAATGATGTTGCTACAGTAGTAACAATCATCAATACCACTAATAACAGAACAAAAGAAAAAATATAAACCTAAATTCGTTGCGGGCTGCCTCCCGAAAGCGCTTCTTTAGAGCCATTAGCTAGGCTTAAAGCAGGAGATCAAGTCTTTTCAAGAGAATAACTAGCCCGTGTGACGGACTCAAAAAATAACTTAATCTTTTTCCTAGGGAAATGTTCCATCCCTTTCTTGAGAGGGAATTGGAATTTGATAGTTCCCTCTTTCATGTCAATGATAGCACCAACTGTGCGAAGAAAAGGACGTCCCAAAATAATTTGACAAGAGGGCTCACACTCCATGTCCATAATAGTGAAATCAACGGGAACATAATTGTCATTGACAATGATAAGAACATCGTCGATATTCCCCAAAGGTTTCTTTACGGAAGAATCAACAAGACGAACACCAAAAGAACAAGGATCAAAAAGTTTCAATTCAAGCATATCATACATTCTTTTGGGCATAACAGAGGTACTTGCTCCAACATCACAAAGAGCATAACAAGAGAGGTTATTCAATTTATTTTTTATCATAGGATCCCAACCATCTTCTAGTTTCCTAGGTATGGAGGCTTCTAGTCTAAGATTCTCCTCCCTAACTTTGATTAGAGCATTGGTGATATGCTCTGTGAAGGCAAGATTGAGTGTGCTAGTGTGGGGGTCTCTAGACATCTTGTGTAGGAAACCAATAACTTCAGGTAAAGTGCAGTTGTCAAAGTCTAGGTCACTACTATCTATCAAGGAGGTAGTGATATCATTTAGGTTCACTTGTTTGAAGGCCTCTACGTTCATAGAGGTTTCCTCTTATAAGGTTGAGGTGGTAGCATCACCATTGATAGGTCCAGTGGGACTAGGGGTGTGATGGGTGCTAATAGTTTGGACATCCTCAACTACTTGGATAGTAGCTACTGTGTGGTAGGTAGGAAGGCTCTTAATTATCTCTTCTTCCTCCTTTTCTCTAGCCCATCTCTCTTTGAGTTTAGCCATCATCCTAATATTTTCATTGATTTGTAACTGGATAGCATTAATAGGAGTGACCTTACTCTCTTCAAGGGGAGAGGTTCTAATTTTTAACATCTCAACATCAAGGGCTAAGTTGTCTACCTTCAAACAAAGATTATCTAATTTATCTAATTTCTCCTCCACACTCTTGTTGAAGGCTTTCTGGGTAGTGATAAAGTCTTTGAGCAAGGTCTCTAGTTCTGAAGTGGAGTTTCTGGTGGTAGGATAAGTGTTGTTCCCATAGTTGTTGGATGGGAAAGGCCTAGTATTGTTGCTACCAAAGTTACTCCTATAAGAATTATTGTTGAAGTTGTTTCTAGAGACAAAATTGACATCTACTTGCTCCTGAGCAACCACAGAATTTAAAGGAACATCTTGAGGATCAATAGAAGGTTGCTTGGTAAGTAGAGACATGATAAGGTCAACCTTTTCATTTAAAGAGGAGATCTCCTCGACAGAGTTTACCTTCTTACCGGTTGGAGATCTCTCGGTGTGCCATTGCGAGTAGTTCAGCATCATCTCATCAAGTAGCTTTGTGGCAGCACCAAGCGTGGTTGACATAAAAGTTCCTCCCGTGGCCGAATCTAACAGGTTCCGCAAGGTGAAGTTCAAGCCTGCATAAAAAGTCTGGATAACCATCCAGGTAGTCAGTCCATGTGTGGGGCAGTTCTTGACAAGCGTCTTCATACGTTCCCAAGCCTGGGCAACGTGTCCATTATCCAATTGCCTGAAATTCATAATGTTACTCCGCAATTGAATAATTTTAGCAGGGGGATAGTACTTCCCTATAAAAGCATCTTTGCATTTGCTCCAAGAATCGATACTGTTCTTGGGCAAAGATTGTAGCCACTCCTTGGCTCTTCCTCTCAAAGAAAAAGGAAAAAGCTTCAGCTTGACGATGTCTCCATCCACTTCCTTGTACTTCTGTATGTCGCAGAGCTCGATAAAGTTGTTTAGGTGCAAGGCATCATCTTCTCCTGCTCCTGATAATTGATCTTTCATAACAAGGTTAAGCAGCGCAGGTTTAATATCATAAGAAGGTGCTGAAGTGGCAGGTGGAGCAATAGGAGTGCAGATAAAGTCACTGTTGTTGTGACTAGTGAAGTCACACAACTTAGTGTTTTCATTGGAACCCATAGTAGCAGCAGGTATTTTTGGTATTTTTGATTAAGGACACAAAAGTAAAAACTGAAAGGTAAACTAACAAGACTAAAAAGCAAAGATAAAAGATAGTGTGCAACTCCCCTATCTTGTAGACTGGAGTCCCCGGCAACGACGCCAGAAAACTTGCTGATGGCAAGAGAGTGTTAATACTCTTCAAGCCTCGTTGGTTACCCCAAGTGCAGAGTGAGATATAGTGCAGCAACAAGTTTTCCCTTGGCAAAGATACCAAGGTTTGTCTCCCGTAGGACTCCGAAGGACACAAGAAGGTGGTAAAGTGAACAATGGCGCCGAGGTTGCTAGTTTCACCTGGACCTGCACACAAATTCAAATAACTTTGCTCCCAACGAGTACAGAGGAGTTGTCAATTCCTCCAGCCTTGCTGTTTACAAAGGATCAACGCAAGAGATAATAATAGTGGCAACTGAAAGTAAAGACTGAAAGTAATAAGGGTGTAAATAGTGATATGAAGATGGACCGGGGTCCCGTGATTTTCACTAGTGATGTCTCTATCCCAAAAGACGATAAAAGTGCTAGCGAGGTAAACAAATCACAGTTGGGCAATTGACAGGATTATGAAGGCACGTCAATGCTAACTATGCTACAAAGAAAGGAAGGGCTCAAAAGCAATGGGCAGTACGCCAAAGTAGTCCTAAATCCATCTGCAACTACTATGAATCATCCACCTTGAGATATCTATCCAGAACATCTCGCTGGTATTAAGTTGCGAATCCCACCCAAAGTGTAAACTCAAAGCAACAGACAACTGCATTAAAAGAACTATGCGTAAAGTAAACAATCCTTGCACCCGCAGGTACAAGCACCGTTGTTTTATCCCTGGTGGCAACAACACATCCCCTAGTCTCATGTTTCTGTCACTCAAGCTAGATATCAAGGGGCCGAACCCACAATCGAGCATAACGCTCTCTCTTGGAGTTGCAAATAAAATACTTGGCCAAAGCAAATACCGCAACGGAGAACATGCAAGAATTTACTCAAGAACAAAATATAAAAGAGAAGAACCAAATATATTACTCATCACAATCTGAACATAGTCTCATAATCCATCAGATCCCAACAAACTCAGCATAGCAACAGCAGAAATTACATAGATGCCTCGATCATGTGAGGCAGCTCACGAGGACTCTAAAGTGGAAGCGCAAAAGGGGGAGAGATAGATCACATAGC
This sequence comes from Bromus sterilis, assembly GCA_950022295.1. Taxonomy (NCBI): domain Eukaryota; kingdom Viridiplantae; phylum Streptophyta; class Magnoliopsida; order Poales; family Poaceae; genus Bromus; species Bromus sterilis. The sequence goes on along the minus strand of OX465596.1, from coordinate 145,363,774 downwards.
TACTGGACACGGACCCATGGTCCAAGGGAAACTACTCACGGTACATACGGGAGGCGTCCATGGCTACGGAGGGTCTCCCGGAGGGGGTAGCTTCTCCCGGCAGGGTGCCGAAGCAACTTCTCCAGGCAGCCCCGATCTAGAGACGGCGGCGGCGGCGGAACAGAGGAGAGATCGCGAAAGAGGAGCCCGTATTAGGGGTTTCCACCCCGAGGGGTAAATATAGGCGAAGGGGGGCGTCGAGGGGACCCACGAGGCAGTCAGGAGGGTCCCTGGCGCGGCCCAGGGTGGGGCCGCGCCACCTGCCCTCCTGGCTACCTGGTGGTGGCCCCCTTCCCTCTCTTGGTGATTCCGGAGGCTTCTGTTGCGCTGATTTTTTATATATTTTTCCCGGAATTTTTGGAGCACTTTTAATGGTCGGAAAACCTGAAATACAAAAACAGCAGAAAACAGAAACTGGCAACTAGGTGCACTGAGTTAATAGGTTAGTCCAAATAGGTTCAAAAGTGTATGAAAGTTCAAACAAAACATGGCAAAGTCACACAAAACATGCATGGAACAAGCAGAAATTATAGATACGTTTGGGACGTATCAAGGTGGCGGCGCCGGATCTGGAGGTCGCGGCGGCTTCTCGGGAGGGGAGTCCATGGCTGCTCCGGCGGCTTTCGTGGTGGCGCCCTGTGGGAGAGAAGAGAGCCACGGTGAGGAGGGGGAGAGGGGAAGGGAGGTGGCGCGAGGGAGAGGAGGAGGTGGCCGGGGCGGACTCGGCTCGCCGGCGATGGCTGGAGCAGGGCGGCGGCCGGGACAGAGCAGCACAGGAGGCGGCGACGCTTCGGCCCGGTTCGGGCCCGGCGGCGGCCCTGCTGGGCCCGGGCACGGTGGAGAGACTGCTGTGGAGGGGAGGAGGCAACGTGGCGCGATCTGAGCCCTTCAGGGCCAGATCTGACGACTGGAGATTGGCCTGAGCTAGGGTTTCGGGTGGAATTGGACTGGAGAGGCAGATCTGAAGGAGATTAGGGGGGTGGCTGCAAATATTTCAGAGGATAAGCTAATGCCCAATGGGGAAGAAGGAGTGGGCTTTAAATAGGCTGACTGGATTGGCGGAAGACGAAAATACCCCTAATTTGTACCTGCTCCTACATTAAATGTTTATGACCACACAGGCTTCGTCCGACCTCTGATTCAGACGAAACCTCAAACCACGTGCTCAGCGCGGCGAGCCGATGAATTCTACCTCACTTCGATACCGTTCCGAGGACATTTTCCTGGCGTCCAATAAAATAATCCATTTAATTATTAAACGGGTTTTTTCGTTCCGATGGCGATGGCTGGTCTTGTGCCGGTTGCGAAAGGGCTCGGGTGAACCCGCTGTCGCAAAGGTCGTGTGCCATTGGGAAAAGGTTTTGTCCCGCATCCGATATGAGAAAGAGGGGGGAAATATCCACCGATTAATAAATCAGCGAAGCAAATACTACAAACAATTATTGAAATCAGCAAAAATGACGCAACAAACAATTTTTAATTTGGGTGAAAATCCCGGGCTGTTACAACCATCTTTTCCGGGAGCCCAGATCCAAGGAACTCCGAAGTTAAACGTGCTTGGCTTGGAGCGATTTGAGGATGGGTGGCTGATGTCTACGCACGCTTCTATTCTTGTAGAGTATGTTGGGCCTCCAAGCGCAGAGGTTTGTAGGACAACATCAATTTCCCTCAAGTGGATGACCTAAGGTTTATCGAACTCAGGGAAGTACAGGTTGAAGATGGTCTCTCTCAAGCAACCCTGCAATTAAGATACAAGAAGTCTCCTGTGTCCCCAACACACCTAATACAACTAGGAGTTGTATAGGTGCATTAGTTCGGCGAAGAGATAGTAAAATATGGGTGATAGATGTGGCAAAGCAAGGTAATATAAATCTGTAATAAAAAGTGCAGCAAGCAAACATGTGACAAAGGTGAGCACAAACGGTGTAACAATGGTGGAAACAAGGCCTAGGCTTCATACTTTCACTAGTGGCAACTCCCAACAACATTAACATAGTCTAATCACATGATATTTCCCATAAAACATGCAATGGAGACGCACTCGGAAGTCATTCCTTTGTGGTCAAGAGAGGACGCGAATTATGTAGGGCTACAAAAGCACACCTCAAAGTTCGTAGTTCTCAATCTATGGATTTCCCAATGTCACCGCGGCCATCCAAAGAGAGTACCACAATCACCACAACATATCTCAAGGATAGTCAAAGAAAAGCACCAATAGACTCTCAATCTTAAATCAACACACAATAGAGGAAATCACTCATGAAATTTTTCTTCTAATCCATGTCCAATAGACTGCTGTCACCTTGGTCTCCGGGATTATACTAGATAAGATCAAGTGAGTACATCAATCCAATACATAGAGGAAGGGGAAATATCATGGGATCACCCTAGATTAACATAGCCTATGATCACAACGAAGATCACATCATGGGAGAGAGAATTGACCACATAGCTACTGGTAGAAAGCTTAACCCCGAAGAGGAACTACTCCCGCTTCATGGAGGGAGGAAGCAACGTCGATGGAGATGAATCCGGGGGCACTTCCCCGTCCCGGCATGGTGCCGGCACAGGAATTCTGGTCCCCCGAAGCTTGTCAGCGATGGTGGCGGAGATCAGAATTGCTTCTGAAGAAAAGGGGTCTGGAATCAGGGTTTTTGTGACGGGAGAATAAATAGGAGCCAAAGGCGGGGCACCGGGCGGGGCCACCAGTCGTCCACGAGGCCACCCAGCGCGGCCAAGACCTGGGCTGCGCCCACTGGACGCCTGGGCACCAGGTGGGGCCCCTCTGGCCCTTCTTCGGTGAATCCGAAAGCTTCCGGAACGCTGATTTTTTATCTGATTTTCCCAAATTTTTGGAGCACTTTTAATATGGGGGAAAATTGAAATGGAAAAACAGCAGAAAACAGGAACTGACACTGGGGTGCACCGAGTTAATAAGTTAGTCCAAATATGTTCAAAAGTGTATGAAAATGTATCTAGATCATAGCAATATAACACAAACACATGCATGGAGCAAGCAGAAATTATAGATACGTTTGAGACGTATCAACATCCCAAAGCTTAATTCCTGCTCGTCCTCGAGTAGGTAAATGATAACATGCATAATTTCTGTGGTGACATGCTAGCAACCATATAAGGACTTTGAAAAGTAAAGAAATCAAGGTATGTGATTCAATTCAAGTCATAACATGCAAGAGTCTATATTAGCATTGAAACAAGCAACGAAAGACCATTATGTGCAAGAGCTCTCGCTGTCCGTGACTCAAATGTCTCCAAATGGTGTTTGCGTGCAAGAAGGGCGATAGGGAATACGATAAAAAAATATTTTTGTGTTGAGAACTCAATCTACTAAAGTTTCACACTTGATCTTCTTTGGAATCTTATCTTGACTCGTCCCCAGACCACTAGCCAGGTACAAGTCAATGATCCACTCCTTTTCGATATTTTGAGCACTCATGCAATGGATGAGCGTAAGCACGAAAGTTGACACTTAGGATGACAAAGAGAGAAATATGGTAGAGGAGGAAGACAAAAAGGGTGAGAAAGGCTCACATCAATGAAGACAATCATAGGTGAGAAGGCCAAATGATAGATATGATGTGAGGAGTAGGGATTTCCATGCAACGGATGCACATATGAGCTAAGAAAAGCACTCCAATGGAACTAGTGGGGGTGCATCTAACTTTCTCGCTCATGAAGACCTAGAGCTCTTTTGAGGAGGTTCATCCTTGGAATATGCAAGCCAAGTTCTATAGTGTGAAGGTCCCCAGATAGCTATATGCATGATCATCTCTATGGATTACAAGGATAAGAGGGAGTACTAGTGTGGATCTTTCAAAAGGATAGTAGTGTTTCCCCTTTCTCTCTTTTTATTTTATTTTTCTCTTTTTTCTCTTTTTGTATTTTTTGGTGGCCTCAATGGCTCTTTCTATTTAACTCTCATTTGTCCTCTTTGGGATCTTTTATTTTGTCCACCTTGGGATCTTTTCCTCACTTAAGGGCAATACTCTAATTTACAAGAGGATATAGAAGATCTTTCACACTTTACAAGGTACTCAAATCATAAAGAAGATGTAGCTATCTTGATGTATGCAATGTATGCCGCTGCCAGTGTAGCAGGAACATGTATGACATGAAGATCAAGTCATGAAGAGGTGGAAGTTGCATGGAAATATATCTCGAAAAGGCTATGGAAATGCCTTGATAGGAAGGTATGGTGGCTGTTTTGATGAAGGATATAAGGAGGTTTATGATGACAGAGCGTATCATGCCAAGGGTTTGGATGTAACGGCGAAGGTGCACGCCAACTCTCGGAGTGAGAAGAAGGCAATGCACGGCACAAGAGAGGCTATCAAATATGAGGAGGTGGAAGTGTCAACTTTCAATACTTACATTAGTCCGAAGAACTCATGCACTTATTATCGGTTACTCTCAATATAATAAGGAGGTTCACAAAGAGACAAGTACACCGAGGAGGAGTGTATGGGGGTTTGGTTATCCTTGCGCATCCTTGACTCATGGTACGTGAGTGTACTCTAATATACGATCCCTCCAAAGATTAGCGATCCATCTAGTAGCTAGAGTTCTCAACTACTTTTTTAGGTTTTTGAAAATAAACACGGATTGCCCAAAATACGACCCCTATCACTAATAGGCTAGAGCTCTTGACACCAAAAGTGCAAACATTACTCACATCAATACCTCAAAACTATTGCAAGTTACTACTAAAATTAAATAGCAACCTCAATTACCTACTCTCAAGACAAGACATAACTCAGTGCAACAACCAACTCTCTTAACAATATAAACATGAAAACTATAGAGAGTTCCAGAAACAAACTAAACAAAGGCCAAGGCTCTTGCTAAAGACAAACTAAGACTAAAACTAGACATGGCAGTAGCTACGAAAAGATAAAGAACACACAACAACAAAAAGATAGGCATGAAGAATCCTATGACGTGTTCTAGATTTTGAAAGTGGAGCGTGTTTCTCTCCCACACAAAGTCAGACGGGATCTAACTTCTTATGAACAGCAAGCAAAGCTAAAGAAAACTAAAAATAAAACCTAAGAGCGAGACGCTCCAAGCATAGCACATAACGCATGAAGTGATAAAAATATAGTGAGACGAAGGATGAACTGATGTTTGGTGATGGAGAAGGGGATGCACGGGGGCATCCCCAAGCTTAGACGCTTGAGTCTCCTTGAATATTTGTTGGGGATGAATGGGGTCATCCCCAAGCTTGAGCGCTTGCCACTTCCGAATCTTCTTTCATCATCTTCCATCGCACACTTGAAAACTCCCTTCATACATAACTCATCATAAGCTGATTAGAGAGGTTAATACCCTTAATAAATAATTTTTACTTACTGGATATAAAGATATTCTTGAATATCTACTGTTTCTCAAGATTGCCAAAAGGTTTTTGCAAAGAAAAAGCAAGCTTAAGGTTTGCAAAAGTTAGGAGAGACAAAACGTGGCAGAATCTGTGAAAAACAGAACATCAGGTAGTAAATAATTTTTTTGGGGTACTTCTGCAACTCAAATAAAAAAACTCAGAACATACGAAAGTTTCGTGATTGTATAGATCACGCTGTGTAAAATATTCAGCTCAGAACGATGAACTGGTGATTTAATCTGATTTTTCCCGTCACGAGGACAGAATCTGTTTTCTGGACAGCATGTCACAACTTTCACTTCCCTTATCATATGAGGCTATAACTTGGCACAAAGCTTGAAAATAAAGATACAATGATGTTGCTAAAGTAGTAAGAATCATCAAGAACACTAAAAACTTAAAGTAAAAACTCAAAGTAAAGATGACAAGGGTTGTCTCCCTAGAGCTCTTTCTTTATAGCCATAAAGATAGGCTTAAGATTTTAGTGATGCTCTCGTAGGAATAAGAGTTGAAGAACAAAAGAGAGCATCAAGAAGCAAATATCAAACTCATTTAAGTCTAACATGCTTCCTATTCAAAGGGATATTGTAGAGAAATAACTCATTGAAGCATAAAGATATTAGCATAGGAAGCCAAAATAAGTGCAACTTCAAAACCTTCAACATAAAGAGAGGGAACTTGATATTATTGAAATATCTATAAGCATATGTTCCCCTCTCATAATAATTTTCAGTGGGATCATGAATAAACTCAACAATATAAGTATCACATAAAAAATTCTTATCATGATCCACAAGCATAGAAAATTTGTTACTCTCCACATAAGCAAAATCTTTCTCATTAGTAATAGTGGGAGCAAACTCAAGAAAATAGCTATGACATGAATCATTCTTATCATCATACACTTGCAAACATTTATTCTTTATAGCATAAGTGTCATCAAAATAATCAACATAGATAGGAGGCAAAGTATCATCAAAATAAATTTCCTCATCAAAACTTGGGGGGGGGGGGCTAAAAAGATCATCTTCATAAAATGTAGCATCCCCAAGCTTATAGCTTTGCATATCATTAGGATCTAAGGTATTCAAAGAATACATACTAATAACATTGCTACTATCATGAGTGTTGTGCAAATAGTAAACCTCCATAGGCTTTTTGATTTTCTCTTCAAACACTTCATGTCCCAACTCAAGCTAGAGCTCATAAATCTCTCTCATAATATTTTTGTTGTTTTCCGTAAGCCTAACTAGTGAAAATAAAAACAAGAAACGAAAATATTTAATTGCAAGATCTAAAGATATACCTTCAAACACTTACCTCCCAGGCAACGGATCCAGAAATCGCTTGATGTCTACGCACGCTTCTATTCTTGTAGACTATGTTGGGCCTCCAAGCGCAGAGGTTTGTAGGACAGCAACAATTTCCCTCAAGTGGATGACCTAAGGTTTATCGAACTCAGGGAAGTAGAGGTTGAAGATGGTCTATCTCAAGCAACCCTGCAATTAAGATACAAGAAGTCTCCTGTGTCCCCAACACACCTAATACAACTAGGAGTTGTATAGGTGCACTAGTTCGGCGAAGAGATAGTAAAATATGGGTGATAGATGGGGCAAAGCAAGGTAATATAAATCTGTAATAAAAAGTGCAGCAAGCAAACATGTGACAAAAGTGAGCACAAACGGTGTAACAATGGTGGAAACAAGGCCTAGGCTTCATACTTTCACTAGTGGCAACTCCCAAAAACATTAACATAGTCTAATCACATGATATTTCCCATAAAACATGCAATGGAGACGCACTCGGAAGTCATTCCTTTGTGGTAAAGAGAGGACGAGAATTATGTAGGGCTACAAAAGCACACCTCAAAGTTCGTAGTTCTCAATCTATGGATTTCCCAATGTCACCGCGGCCATCCAAAGAGAGTACCACAATCACCACAACATATCTCAAGGATAGTCAAAGACAAGCACCAAGAGACTCTCAATCTTAAATCAAAACAAAAAAAGAGGAAATCACTCATGAAAATATTCTTCTAATCAATGTACAATAGACCGCTGTCACCTTGGTCTCGGGGATTATATTAGATAAGATCAAGTGAGTACATCAATCCAATACATAGAGGAAGGGGAAATATCATGGGATCACCCTAGATTAACATAGCCTATGATCACAACGAAGTTCACATCATGGGAGAGAGAATTGACCACATAGCTATTGATAGAAACCTTAGCCCCGAGGAGGAACTACTCCCGCTTCATGGAGAGAGGAAGCAACGTCGATGGAGATGAATCCGGGGGCACTTACCAGTCCCGACAGGGTGCCGACACATGAATTCTGGTCCCCCCAAGCTTGTCGGCGATGGCGGCGGAGATCGGAATTGCTTCTGGAGAAAAGGGGTCTGGAATCAGGGTTTTTGCGATGGGAGAATAAATAAGAGCCAAAGCGGGGCACCCGGGGGGCCACCAGTCACCCACGAGGCCACCCGGCGCGGCCAAGCCCTGGGCCGCGCCCACTAGCCGCCTGGGTACCAGCTGGGGCCCCTCTGGCCCTTCTTAGGTGAATCCGAAAGCTTCCGGAATGCTGATTTATTATCTGATTTTCCCGATTTTTGGAGCACTTTTAATGTGGGGGAACCAGAAATAGAAAAACAGCAGAAAACAGGAACTGGCAGTGGGGTGCACTGAGTTAATAAGTTAGTCCAAATATGATCAAAAGTGTATGAAAGTGTATCTAGATCATAGCAATATCACAGAAAACATGCATGGAGCAAGCATAAATTATAGATACGTTTGGGACGTATCAGTGACCAACCGGGAAGTTGTTCCCGGGTGCGCATGAGTGAGGACAAACTGCGCAACAAAGACTAGTATTGGTCTATGGGGACAGTCTAGATCCTGCCAGGCGTAACGGCCGAGAACCAGTGTGTGATGACGTAGAAGTGGTAATGGCTTATCGCCCTTCGTTTGTTACCCCAAGTGGAAGGTGAGATGCAACGTAGCGGAAAATTTCCCTCGGTGAAGATACCGTGGTTGAGATCGACCAGTAGGACTCTGACAATGATAAGTAGGTGGTTAAGTGAACAATGGCGCCGTTCACAACTCAGGGTTGCTTACTTCACCTGAACCTGCACACGATACAATTAACTTTGCTCCCAACAAAGTTCAGAGAGGTTGTCAATCTCTCCGGTCTTGTTTTCACAAAGGGTCAAACACACAAGGGATAATGATAATGATAGCAACTGAAAGTAAATGCAAGAAAGTAAATGAGCTTGTAAACAATGATGAGAATCTGGACCGGGGTCCCGTGATGTTCACTAGTGATGTCTCTCTCCCAAAAGACGATAAAACTGCTATGCGAGTGATACGTCCAAAACGTATCTATAATTTCTGCTTGCTCCATGCCTCTTTTGTGTGATATTGCTATGATATTGATGAACTTACATACACTTTTGATCATATTTGGACTAACCTATTAACTCAGCGCACCCTAGTGCCAACTCCTGTTTTCTGCTGTTTTTGTATTTCAGGTTTTCCCATTATTTAAAGTGCCAGAAAAATTCCTGGAAAAATATAGGAAAAATCAGCGTAAGGGAACCTTCCAGAAGAGCCCAAGTGGGGCGAGAGGGGGGCCAGGGATGGCCCAGGCGGCCACCCCCTAGGCCGCGCCAGGGGACGCCTGGGCCCCCTGGTCGACCTCTGACTGCCCCCCTTCGCCTATTTATTCCCCGTGACAAGAAACCCTCGGGGACATAACCATTTTTCGCGATCTCTCCTCTGTTCCGCCGCCGCCGCGCTTCCAAGATCGGGAGCACCAGGAGCCCTCTTCCCGGCACCCTGCCGGAGGGAGGAACCACCTCCGGGAGCTTCTCCACCACCATGGATGCTTCCCGGATGAACCGTGAGTACTCCACCTTGGACCATGGGTCTATGATCAATAGCTATGTGATGTTCTCCCCCCCTCTTTGTTCTTCATGGATTAGACCTCGTGAGCTTCCCTACATGATCGAGGCACATATGTAATCTTTCTGCTGTTGCTATGCTGAGTTTGCTGGGATCCGATGGATTATGAGACTATGTTCAGATTGTGTTTGAGTAATATAGTTGATTCTCCTCTTTTATATTTATGTTCTTGAGTAATTCTTGCATGTTCTCCGTTGATGTTTATTGCTTTGGCCAAGTAGTAGGTAGTGACTCCAAGAGGGAGCGTTATGCATGATTGTGGGTTCATGCCCCTCGATGACTAGCTTGAGTGACAAAAACACGAGCCTAGGGGATGTGCTGTTGCCACAAGGGAGAAAACAACGGTGCTTGTACTTGCGGGTGCAAGGATTGTTTACTTTATGCAAAGTTCTTTAATGCAGTTGTCTGTTGCTTTGAGTTTACACTTTTGGTGGGATTCACAACTTAATACCAGCGAGATGTTCTGGATAGATATCTCAAGGTGGATGATTAGTAGATAGATGCAGATGGATCTCGATCTACTTGTCTTGGCGTACCACCCATGCTTTTGAGCCTCTTCCTTTCTTTATAGCATAGTTAGCATTGGTTTGCGCACATAATCCTGTCAATTGCTCAGCTGTAATTTGTTTACCTCGCATGGATATTTTATCGTCTTTTGGGAGAGAGACATCACTAGTGAACATATGGGACCCCGGTCCATATTTCCAACACTGTTTACACCCGCTATTTATTTACTGCTTTATTTACTTTTCTGTTGCTATCACTACCATTATTATCCCGTGCGTTTCATCCTTTGTGAACAACAAGGCCGGAGAGATTGACAACCTCTCTGAACTGTTTGGGAGCGAAGTTATCTGTTGTGTGTGCAGGTCCACGTCAACCACCTAACTTCTGGCGCCGTTGTCACCTTCTGTCGTTGCTGGAGTCCTGCTGGAGACAAACCTTGGTATCTTCACCGAGGGAAATTGCTGCTATCTACATCTCAACCTTCCACTTTGGGTAACCAACGAGGGGGCGAGAAGCTATCTCGTTGTTGCCGAGGAAGCAAATTATACCAGTCAACTCTCATACCATCAATAGCAATTTCTGGCGCCGTTGCCAGGGACTCCACTCTTCAAGATAGGGGAGTTTCACACTATCTTTTATCTTTTCTTTTTATTCTTGTTAGTTTACCTTTCAGTTTTTGCTTTAGTGTCCTTTATAAAAAATCAATTTTTTTTAGTTATCCTTTCTGTTTAGTCAAGCATGTTAGGATTTGGTGCCTTGAGGGAATCGGAGGTCCTAGATTTCCATCAAAGGGATGGAGAAAATATGAAGAAGGCTTGGGACAGAATTTCTGATGCACATAGGAGAATTATGCCTTGGATACCTATAAAAATTGTGCTTAGAAATTTTTACCATGGTCTTTTTAGATGGTGCAAACACTCTCTTGATATTATATCCGAAGGAGATTTCTTAGATTGTGATGAAGCTAGAGCTCTTGAAATTATACATGGTCTATCTAGTTACTTTGTTTATGGTCATAGTTTTGATACTGTTATAGATAGACTTGCTACTATTGAAAAGAGAATGGATGCTCTATACTTGAGAGAAGTAAAGAGACCCAAGCCAAGTAAGAAAGATGTTTATGAAATAGATGGTGACTGGGAACCCTTTGTTAGAATTAGCATCTCTAATCAAGACTTCCTTGCTTCTTGTGACATTGGATCCATGGTTTCTACTATGCCAAAAGTTGTTTATGATTCTCTAAAATTTAGCATGGACAAATTGTCATCCTATCATGAACATGCTAATGGAGATATTTCTGAGATCCAGGGAAGGATAAAAGATGTACCAGTGACATTCCTTAAAGGGATTGCAATGGTTGATTTCTTCGTCATGAAGCCAAACCAAGGAAACATAGTGCTTCGAGGGGATTTCCTCCGGGCCGTAAAAGGTTTCATTGATATAGGTAAGGGACAAATACACCTACGCGGGAAGGCAAAAGGTATGTACCCCTTTCCTCAAAGAAACAAGGATGTACTTGTTGAGGAACCATTTGAAGCGATTTACAACTCCGATTATTATGATGACCTTTGATTCCTCCTTATTGCATTAAGCCTAGCTAATGGCTTTAAAGAAGCGCTTTCGGGAGGCAGCCCGCAACGAATTTAGGTTTTCCTTTTTTTTTTCTTCTGTTTTTAGTGGTCTTGATGATTGTTACTACTGTAGCAACATCATTTTATCTTTAATTTTCAAGCTTTGTGCAAATTATAGCCTCATATGACAAGGGAAGTGAAAGTTGTGACATGCTGTCCAGAAAACAGATTCTGTCCTCGTGACGGGCAAAATCATAGAAAAATCCCAGTTCATCTTTTTGAGCTGAAATTTTTACACAACGTTCTCTATACAATCACGGAACTTTCTATGTTCTGAGTTTTTTTATCTGAGTTGCAGAAGTATCCCTAAAAAATTCTTTACTACCTGCTGGTCTATTTTTCACAGATTCTGTCCTGTTTTGCCTTTTCTTCGTTTTGCAAACCTTAAGCTTGCTTTTTCTTCACAAAAACTTTCTGGCAATATTGAGAAACATTATCTATTCAAGAATATCCTTATTTCCAGTAGAGGAAAAATTATTTTATTATGGGTACTAACCTCGCTAATCATATTATGATGAGTTATGTATGAAGGGAGTTTTCAAGTGTGCGAGGGAAGATGATGAAAGAAGATTCAGAAGTGTCAAGCGCTCAAGCTTGGGGATGCCCCCATGCATCCCCAAGAAATATTCAAGGAGACTCAAGCGTCTAAGCTTGGGGATGCCCCCGTGCGTCCCCTTCTCCATCAACAATTATCAGTTCGTCTTTCGTTCCACTATATTTTTATCACTTCATGCGTTATGTGCTATGCTTGGAGCGTCTCGCTCTTTATTTCCTTTTTAGTTTTCTTTATCTTTTCTTGCTGTTCATAACAATTTAGAACCCAACTTTCTTTGTGTGGGAGAGAAACACGCTCCACTTCAATCTAGAACGCAACATAGGATTCTTCATGCTTATCTTTGCTGTGTGTGTTCTTTATCTTTTTCGTAGCTGCTGTCATGTTTAGCTCTTAGTTTTCATGCTTATCTTTTTAAGAGATTTTGTTTAGTTTGTTGCTAGAACTCTCTTGAGTTTTCATGTTTATATTGTTTAGAGAGTTTGCCTGTTGCACTGAGTTGTGTGTCTTGACTTGAAGTAGGTAATTGAGGTTGCTATTCTTTTGTAGTAGTAACTTGCAATAGTTTTGAGGTATTGCTATGAGTAATGTTTGGACTTTTGGTGTCAAGAGCTTTAGCCTATTAGTGATAGATGCCGTATTTTGGGCAATCTGTGTTTATTTTCGAAAACCTACAAAATTAGTTGAGAACTTTAGCTACTAGATGGATCACTACTCTTTGGAGGGATCGAATATTAGAGTACACTCACGTACCATGAGTCGAGGATGGGCAAGGATAACCAAACCCCAATACACTCCTCCTCGGGGTACTTGTCTCTTTGAGAACCTCCTTTTTATATTGAGAGTTAATGATAATAAGTGCATGAGTTCTTCGGACTAATGTGAGTATTCGAAAGTTGAAACTTCCACCTTAACATATTTTTCTAGCCTCTCCTGTGCTGTGCATTGCCTCCTTCTCACTCCGAGAGTTGGCGTCCACCTTCGCCGGTACATCCAAACCCTTGGCATGATACGCTCTGTCATCATAAACCCCCTTATATCCTTCCTCAAAACAGGCACCATACCTACCTATCAAGGAATTTCCATAGCCTGTCCGAGATATATTGCCATGCAACATCCACCTTCTCATGACTTGATCTTCATGTAATACATGCTACTTGCTTGATCGATGAGCCGCAAGCTAGTTGGGCCTTGCCCTAATCATTGCTACATGACGCGCTAGTATCATTGCATATCCTGCTACACTGGCAGAGGCATACATTTGCATACTTCATGATATTTTCATTTTCTTTATGATTTGAGTACTTTTGTAAAGTGTGAAAGATCTTCTATACTTCTTGTAATATATAGAGTGTTTCCCCTAAAGTGAGGAAAATATCCCAAAGAGGACAAAATCTAAAGATCCCAAAGAGGACAAATGAGAGAAATAGAAAGAGCCATTGAGGCCACCAATTTTTTTTTACAAAAAACAGAAAAAGAGAAAAAGAAATAAAAAGAGAGAAGGGGGCACACTACTATTCCTTTTGAGAGATCCACACTCGTACTCCCTCTTATATCTTGTACTCCATAGAGATTATCATTCATGCATATAGCTATTTGGGGACCTTCACACTATAGAACTTGGCTTGTATATTCCAATGGTGAGCCTCCTCAAATGAGCTCTAGGTCTTCTTGAGCAAGCAAGTTGGATGCACGCCCACTAGTTCCAATTGGAGAGCTTACCTTAGCTCATATGTGCATCCGTTGCATGGCAATCCCTACTCCTCACATCATATCTATCATTTGGCTTTCTCTCGCCTATGATTGTCCTCATTGATGTGAGCCCTTCTCACCTTGTTGTCTTCCTCCTCTACCATATTCTCTCTTTGCCATCCTAAGTGTCAACTTTCTTGCTTACGCTCATCCATTGCATGAGTGCTCAAAATGTCGAAAAGGATTGGATCATTTTGACTTGTACTTGGCTAGTGGTCTGGGGATGAGTCAAGATAAGATTCCAAAGAATACCAAGTGTGAAACTTTAGTAGATTGAGTTCTCAACAAAAAAAAATTCTTTTCTCTCGTATATCCCTATCCCCTTTCTTGAACGCAAACACCATTTGGAGACATTCGAGTGACGGAAAGCGAGAGCTCTTGCACCTTTATGTTCCTAAGTTGCTTGTTTCGATGCTAATATAGACTCTTGCCTGTTATGACTTGAATTGAATTACATGCCTTGATTGCTTTACTTAAAAGTTCTTATATTTTTGTTAGCATGTCACCACAGAAGTTATGCTTGTTATCATTTACCTACTCGAGGACGAGCAGGAATTAAGCTTGGGGATGTTGATACGTCCAAAACGTATCTATAATTTCTTCTTGCTCCATGCCTCTTTTGTGTGATATTGCTATGATATTGATGAACTTCCATACACTTTTGATCATATTTGGACTAACCTATTAACTCAGTGCACCCCGGCGCCAGTTCCTGTTTTTTGTTGTTTTTGTATTTCAGGTTTTCCCATTATTTATAGTGCCAGAAAAATTCCAGAAAAAATATAGGAAAAATCGGCGTACGGGAACCTTACAGAAGAGCCCAAGCGGGGCCAGCGGGGGGCCATGGGTGGCCCAGGCGGCCACCCCCTAGGCCGCGCCAGGGGGCGCCTGGGCCCCCTGGTCGACCTTTGGCTGCCCCCCTTCGCCTATTTATTCCCCGTGACAAGAAACCCTCGAGGACAAAAACCTTTTTCGCGATCTCTCCTTTGTTCCGTCGCCGCCGCGCTTCCAAGATCGGGAGTGTGACGCCCCCAAAATTAGACCGTGTACAGTAATCATACACGCAAGGTACACGATCGAGATTAGGGACTCACGGTGAGATATCACAACACAACTCTACAAATAAAATAATACAAGCCAGGGGCCACGAGGGCTCGAATACAACAACTCGAAAGCACAAAGTTAGCGAAAGCAACAATATCTGAGTACAGACACAAGAATACAAGGTTGCCTTAAGAAGGCTAGCACAAAATCAACACTCGATCGAAAAGGCAAGGCCTCCTGCCTGGGAACCTCCAAACTACTCCTGGTCAAAGGGGAACTCGACGTCGCAGAAGGCATCGGGGATCTTGACGTTGCGGTGGTCGGAATCGGGATCTCCTGCTCCTAGACTCCAAGGCTCCAACGTCGACTGCAGCGGCCAATCAGGCAAAACAATAAAAGGGAAAATAAAGCAGGTAAGTATCTAGCATACCCGCGAGTCTTACGTCCGCTACTAAGCATTTATGCATGTATCAAATGGAAAGGGGAGGCTATATATAGTGGACTGCAAGGTAGAAATCAGAATAAGGGTAAGAAGCTAGGCCTATCAAAGACTAGCATCTTCCGACGAGTCTTGCAGCATGAGGTAAGAATCGACCAACAGTTAATATAACAGCAATGAAAGTAACAATGCAGCAGAAGTTGCTGCAGCATTGTATAATAATAAGTTGTAATATTTAATAATAATAATGCCTCCGAGTTCCCTTCCTCGACATCCCCGCGAGGAAGAAAACCCGGAACCAACAGTTTAATAGTAATAGTTTGTAGTGGTAAGATCCAACTTCAGCATAAAGCGTCCTGTTACCGTGGACACGGCTATTCGAATAGATTAAACTCCCTGCAGGGGTGAACTACTGTTCAACCTGCATGCTCGGATCTCCAGGGTGGCGTGAACCTTGTTAGGGAACGCCCCACCGAGGCTATCCAACACGACGCAACCCATCCTAGGCTCAACAGAGAGGCCATCCGCCGGACTATAACCTATGCGCCAAGGGGTCTAGGACCCTCACCCTTGCACGCTCCTGCACGGTGTGTGGCTGGCTGGTGAATCAAAAGAAAATCCAAATACACACGGCTCGAGCGAAGAAGACACAACTTCCCGGCGCAAGCCGCGGTACTGCTGACATCTGAAGAGCTTTCGGACAAACTACGACGCAGGGGAGCCCATAACTCCTTATCCCACGTGAAGGTAGTGCGTACAGGACTTTGCGGCCTCTCAAGTCATCCGCCGAACCATTTAGCATTTTAATTAACCTGCGTGACAACAGTTATTGTTGCCTCAACTTAACCGACCCACGGTCAACGACAACAGTCAGGACCACCAGTACATCAGTGCCTGCCCTGTCGTCCCACCAAGTCACTGCGGTTACCAACAAGGTGAACCATCTCCTTACCTTGTCTCGCGTGTGCTCTTGGTAGAGCTCGACTTTTCGTAGTTTGGTAACTCTCGCGAGATACAAGCAGGGGCCAAGCACGCCAGTAACATCGGTCGTACCCTCCCTGTCGCTCCCGACAATATACCGCTCGCGGGCACCGTTGGGTCGTCCGACTCTTACCTTTAAGGACACCAGTTGGTTCGAGTGCCTACCATTAAGTGAAACCAGGAGGTATCACCCTCGATGTCACACTTAAAGAGGTTTGACAGAGACACCGGCGGAATGAACTCAAGAGGTAAACCTCGTATCATCCCGGTGATGCTACGCTACTGAGCCGACGAGAGTGAAATACGAGTTCGTCCACTCGTAAGTCAAACTCGAAGCGACTCGGCAGAGTCTCGCCGTTGTAGGTTCCCTAGGGCGTCTGCATTGATCCGTACCTGTTGCAGTTGTATATATTATGTATCCGCGTCACTCCCCTGAGTGGCCACAGCCCGCTATCTAAGCCTAGCTAACAATGCGCAGGGCTCACTGCTGAAAATAATATATAGATATAGCAGGCAGCATAGGATAAGGAAGGTACAACAAGGGGCGACAAAATCAGGCTATGCAATTGAATAGGATTGTAACGTAGCAGCAACAGTAACAATGCCTAGTGCAAGAAAGTACGGAAAGATAGGCGATATCTGGGGAAGAGAATGGCTCTGCTTGCCTGGAAGCTCGGTAGTAGGGGTATGATCGTCGACGAAGTAGTCGTACTCGGCAAAGGTGTCATCGGCGGTAGCAGCGGGGTCTACCGGAGATTAAGGGGGGGGGAGAAAATAGTGAATACAAAGTAAACATAACAAACAGATGCATGGCATGACATATGCAAAGTTAACGGTGTTCTAACGCAGTGCAATGCACGCTGCTCGGAGCGGGAATTCATCCGGGGATGAAATACCGGCTCCGTGTGATTACTGAACGGGGTGTCCGGAGGGGGAAGGGTTCATGCTGGAGGTGTCGTGGACATCCAACAAACTTGTGGACGGGGTAACCGTGCTAGTTGAAACAATCCGAACAACTTTTATGTTCAGAACATTTCCATCCGGAAAGTTTTACCGGTACCAGGTAATTACCGGACAGACGATCTGGAGGGGGAAAGTCTCATGTTCGGTATGTTAGAGGGGTGTGGTGGGGGTATGGGTTGTGTAATTGTATTCGTTATATTTTTCTGATCAACTTTCATGCATAAAGTTTTTTCATCTGAGCTACGGTTTAAAAGATATTGAATTGTAAAGTTTTAATCATTTTAAATCAATTTATCCAATTTCTTTTATTAATAAATTGAGCATTATCCAGAACAGTGAGTTTGACTGGTCAATCCTGACAAGGGGGACCTACTGACCAGTGGGTCCCACATGTCATACACAACACTATTAAAAGGGTTTAATTAAATCTAATAACCAGTGGGGCCTAACTGTCATTGACACATGTGCAATTAACAATTGAATTAATTTAACCAGGGGCATGGCCCACTTGTCATTGACTTAATAACTTAACAAAGAGGGTTATTTTTGCTTAACCTTGATTAGGGGCTAATTAGGCTGGGTGGGTCCCACTGGCCAGTGGCTAGCCACAGCACGGGGGAACGCCGGTGGTCAGGGCCAAAGGCCACGATGGCCATCACTGGCAGCGGAGGGGGCGGTGGCCCGGCCACCCGTGGCAAGGCACGACGCGACGGGGGCATGGCTCAGATGCGGGTGGCTCTGTGCCGAGCCGCGGCTGCAAGCAGCATCAGCAACAGCGGCGGCGGGTGGGGGATTGTCGGGCCATGGCCCTCGGCCAGAGGGCGGCGAGGCCGACCGGCAGTGGGCGAGAGGCCGCGACCGGGGGGCGTAGGGGGGCGTGGTGAGGAGGCGACGTTCGTGCGCGGCGAGCAGCAGCGGAAGCGTGGCCATGGGAGGTGCACACCACGGCGAGCCAGCCCAGGAACTCGAGCCCGACCATGGTGGTCGCCGCCGCAGGGTACCTACGGTGACGCATTGATGCGGGGGAACGGGGAAATCGAAGGCAGGGCTCACCAGGAGTACGATGGCGAGGTTGGGAGAGGCGGGTGAGCTTCACCGGCGACCAATTTCTCGCCGGAATCCCATGGAGGCTGGAGGAAGACGATGAAGATTGTGAAGGCTTCCGGGCGTCCTGGCCCAATTCCTTGCGCGTGCAGATGATGACGACCATGGAGGATCTCCCGGACAGATCAACTAGCCCTGGGAGCTTCAGTGGCCGCGCGGGCTCGAAGGGGCTCCCATGGCAGCGTCTGGTGATACGGGTGTGACGAGGAGGACGAAGGCGTGTGGGGGGGGGAGAGGGAGTGACCTAGCTCGATCTAGGGTTTAGAAGGGAGAGAGGGGGTGCGGGGTCCGGTCTCCTTTTATCCCGCCGCAGTGCCGCCCGATGGCTGCCACGGCGTGGCCACAGCCATGGCCGGCTCGGATGGTGGCCACGCACAGGGGATGAGCAGTGGAGGGTAAAAGGGGGAGAGGGGTGGGATGGGCCTTGGGGCAATTGCACTGGGCGTGTTTTTGCTCTTTTCCAATTTTTTGCATTTTGTAACACCTATCATTCTGTTGTATTTTATTTAGACTAGCAAATGAATTATCAAAAATGCTCCACTGGTCCTAATATTCATGTTCATTATAAGGTGATGCCACAAAAAGTTTGGGCAAGAAATAAATTCATTTGCATTTTTGTTATATTTAAAATGCATTAAATGCCACAGATTTGACACTGTTTTGATTTGATTATATTAGTAAAACATTTTAATAAACTCCCATTATAGTTTTAATATGATATACTGATTATTAGAGATATTATAAAAGTGGTTGCATAATTTTTGGACAAGTGTTATTTTGCACCTTGGTTTTAATATTCCACCAAAGGCATTTTAAACTTTTATTTGATTTCAAATAGAAATGGTTTGGACTTTGTTATTGATCCATGATGATCAAGGTCCAAGGTTCAAATTGCATTCAACAATAACAAAGGGGAACTGAATTTGAGCTGAACCAAGCTGATCAAATTTTTTTTGAACAGTAGTGATCAACAGTAATGGTGATTACTGTTTAGTAACAGTGAGAGTGTTACAGGGAGAACCAGGAGCCCTCTTCCCGGCACCCTGCCGGAGGGAGGAACCACCTCCGGGAGCTTCTCCACCACCATGGATGCTTCCCGGATGAACCGTGAGTAGTCCACCTTGGACCATGGGTCTATGATCAGTAGCTATGTGATGTTCTCCTCCCCTCTTTGTTCTTCATGGATTAGACCTCGTGAGCTGCCCTAGATGATCGATGCACATATGTAATCTTTCGGCTGTTGCTATGCTGAGTTTGCTGGGATCCGATGGATTAAGAGACTATGTTCAGATTGTGTTTGAGTAATATATTTGATTCTCCTCTTTTATATTTATGTTCTTGAGTAATTCTTGCATGTTCTCCGTCGCTGTTTATTGCTTTGGACAAGTAGTAGGTAGTGACTCCAAGAGGGAGCGTTATGCATGATTGTGGGTTCGTGCCCCCTGATGACTAGCTTGAGTGACAGAAACATGAGTCTAGGGGATGTGCTGTTGCCACAACGGAGAAAACAACGATGCTTGTACTTGCGGGTGCAAGGATTGCTTACTTTACACAAAGTTCTTTAATGCAGTTGTCTGTTGCTTTGAGTTGACACTTTGGGTGGGATTCGCAACTTAATACCAGCGAGATGTTCTGGATAGATATCTCAAGGTGGATGATTAGTAGGTAGATGCATATGGATTTCGGTCTACTTGTCTTGGCGTACCGCCCATGCTTTTGAGACTCTTCCTTTCTTTATAGCATAGTTAGCATTGGTTTGCGCACATAATCCTGTCGATTGCCCAGCTGTAATTTGTTTACCTCGCATGGCTATTTTATCGTCTTTTGGGAGAGAGACATCACTAGTGAACATCATGGGACCCCGGTCCATATTTCGAACACTATTTACACCCGCTATTTATTTACTGCTTTATTTACTTTTCTATTGATATCACTACCATTATTATCCCGTGCGTTTGATCCTTTGTGAACAATAAGGCCGGAGAGATTGACAACCTCTCTGAACTCGTTGGGAGCGAAGTTATCTGTTGTGTGTGCAGGTACACGTCAACCGCCTAACTTCTGGCGCCGTTGTCACCTTCCTGTCGTTGCTGGAGTCCTGCTGGAGACAAACCTTGGTATCTTCACCGAGGGAAATTGCTGCTATCTAAATCTCAACCTTCCACTTTGGGTAACCAATGATGGGGCCTATCGCATTGTTGCCGGGGAAGCAAATTATATCCGTCTACTCTCGTACCATCAGCGAGGTAAACAAATTACAGATGGGAAATTGAGAGGATTATAAACGCACCGCAATGCTAACTATGCTAAAAAAGAAAGGAAGAGGCTCATAAGCATGGTAAGTACGCCAAAATAAGTAGACCGAAATCCATCTGCATCTACTACTAATCATCCACCTTGAGATATTTATCGAGAACATCTCGCTGGGATTAAGTTGCCAGCCCCACCCAAAGTGTAAACCCAAAGCAACAGACAACTGCATTAAAAGAACTTTGCGTAATGTAAACAATCCTTGCAACCGTGGTTACAAGCACCGTTGTTTTTCCCCCTTGTGGCCACAACACATCCCCTAGACTAATGTTTCTGTCACTCAAGCGTGTCATCACGGGGCATGTACCCACAATCAAGCATAACATTCCCTCTTGGAGTTTCTAACTACCACTTGTCCAAAGCAATAAACAACAACGGAGAACATGCAAGAATTACTTAGGAACAAAAATATAAGAGATCAAAACAAAATATATTACTCTATCACGATCTGAACATAATCTCATAATCCATCAGATCCCATCAAACTCAGCATAGCAACAACAGAAGAATTACATAAGTTCCTCGATTGTAGGGAAGCTCACGAGGTCTAAACCATGAAGAACAAAGATGGGAGGAGAACATCACATAGCTACTGATCACGGACCCATGGTCCAAGGTAGACTACTCACGACACATCCGGGAAGCGTCCATGGTGGAGGAGAAGCTCCCAGAGGCCAATCCTCCCTCCGGCAGGGTGCCAGGAAGGGTCCTGACGGTGCTCCCGATCTTGGAAGCGCGGCGGCGGCGGAACAGAGGAGAATTTGTGAAATAGGGTTCTGTCTTCGGAAGTTTCCCGTGATGGAGAATAAATAGGAGAAGGGGGCAGCCAGGGGGGCCACCAGGGGCCCAGGCGCCCCCCTGGCGCGGCCAGGACCCTGGCCGCGCTAGGTGGCCGCCTGGGTGCCTGGTGGTGGCCCCTTGGCCCTCCTTCGGGCTTTTGGAGTCTTCCGACACGCAATTTTTTTTCTGATTTTTCCTGGAGTTTTGGAGCACTTTTTATATGGGGGAAAACTGAAATAAAAAACAGCAGAAAATCGGAACTGGCACTGGGTGCATTGAGTTAGTAGGTTAGTCCAAATATAATCAAAAGTGTATGAAAGTGTATCTATATCATAGCAATATCACACAAAACATGCATGGAGCAAGCAGAAATTATCGATACGTTTGAGACGTATCAACATACCCAAGTTTAATTCCTGCTCGTCCTCGAGTAGGTAAATGATAACAGGCATAATTTCTGTGGTGACATGCTAGCAACCATATAATAACTTTGAAAAGTAAAGAAATCAAGGTATGAAATTCAATTCAAGTCATAACATGCAAGAGTCTATATTAGCATCGAAACAGTCAACGAAAGAACATGGTGCAAGAGCTCTCGCTGTCCGTGACTCGAATGTCTCCAAATGGTGTTTGCGTGCAAGAAGGGGGATAGGGAATACAACATGAAAAATTATTTTTTTGAGAACTCAATCTACTAAAGTTTCACACTTGTTCTTCTTTGTAATCTTATCTTGACTCGTCCCCATACCACTAGCCAGGTACAAGTCAATTTGATCCACTCCTTTTCGATATTTTGAGCACTCATGCAATGGATGAGCGTAAGCACAAGAGTTGACACTTAGGATGGAAAAGAGAGAATATGGTGGAGGAGGAAGACTAGAAGGATGAGAAGGGCTCACATCAATGAGGACAATCATAGGCGAGAGGGCCAAATGATAGATATGATGTGAGGAGTAGGGATTGCCATGCAACGGATGCACATATGAGCTGAAAAGCTCCACAATGGAACTAGTGGGGGTGCATATAACTTTCTCGCTCATGAAGATCTAGAGCTCTTTTGAGGAGGCTCATCCTTGGAATATGCAAGCCAAGTTCTATAGTGTGAAGGTCCCCACATAGCTATATGCATGATCATCTCTATGGAGTACAAGGATAAGAGGGAGTACTAGTGTGGATCTTTCAAAAGGATAGTAGTGTTGCCCCTTTCTCTCTTTTTATTTTCTTTTTTCTCTTTTTTCTTTTTGTATTTTTGGTGGCCTCAATGGCTCTTTCTATTTAACTCTCATTTGTCCTCTTTGGGATCTTTTATTTTGTCCACTTTGGGATCTTTTCCTCACTTAAGGGCAACACTCTAATTTCCAAGAGGGTATAGAAGATCTTTCACACTTTACAAGGTACTCAAATCATAAAGAAGATGTAGCTATCATGATGTATGCAAATAATGCCTCTGCCAGTGTAGCAGGAACATGTATGACATGAAGATAGGGTCATGAAGAGGTGGAAGTTGCATGGCAATATATCTCGGACAGGCTATGTAAATGCCTTGATAGGTAGGTATGGTGGCTATTTTGAGGAAAGATATCAGGAGGTTTATGATGAAAGAGCGTATCATACCAAGGCTAGCAAATGCATGGCACAGGAGAGGCTAGCAAATATGAGGAGGTGGAAGTGTCAACTTTCAATACTTACATTAGTCCGAAGAACTCATGCACTTATTATCGATAACTCTCAATCTAATGTGGAGGTTCACAAAGAGACAAGTACCACGAGGAGGAGTGTATGGGGGTTTGGTTATCCTTGCGCATCCTCGACTCATGGTACATGAGTGTACTCTAATATTCGATCCCTCCAAAGAGTAGTGATCCATCTAGTAGCTAGAGTTCTCAACTAGTTTTGTAGGTTTTTGAAAATAAACACGGATTGCCCAAAATACGACACCGATCACTAATAGGCTAGAGCTCTTGACACCAAAAGTTCAAACATTACCCACATCAATACCTCAAAACTATTGCAAGTTACTACTAAAATTAAATAGCAGCCTCAGTTACCTACTTTCAAAACAAGACATAACTCAGTGCAACAACCAACTCTCTTAACAAGATAAACATGAAAACTAAAGAGAATTTCAGGAACAAAGTAAACAAAAGCCAAGGCTCTTGCTAAAGACAAACTAAGACTAAAACTAAACATGGCAGTAGCTACGAAAAGATAAAGAACACACAACAACAAAAACATGGGCATGAAGAATCCTATGATGTGTTCTAGATTTTGAGAGTGGAGCGTGTTTATCTCCCACACAAATTAAGACGGGATATACCTTGTTATGAAAATCAAAAAAAGATAAAGCAAACTAAAAGTAAAACCTAAGAGCGAGACGCTCCAATCATAGCACATAACACATGAAGTGATAAAAATATAGTGAGACGAAGGATGAACTGATGATTGTTGATGGAGAAGGGGATGCACGGGGGCATCCCCAAGCTTAGACGCTTGAGTCTCATTGAATATTTATTAGCGATGCATGGGTGCATCCCCAAGCTTGAGCGCTTGACACTCCCGAATCTTCTTTCATCATATTCCATCGCACACTTGAAAACTCCCTTCATACATAACCCATCATAAGCTGATTAGAGAGGTTAGTACCATTAATAAATAATTTTCCCCCACTGGATATAAAGATATTCTTGAAGAGATACTATTTCTCAAGATTTCCAAAAGGTTTTTGCAAAGAAAAAACAAGCTTAAGGTTTGCAAAAGTTAGGAGAGACAAAACGTGGCAGAATTTGTGAAAAACAGAACAGAAGGTAGTAAAGAATTTTTTAGGGGTACTTCTGCAACTCAAATAAAAAAACTCAGAACATACGAAAGTTCCGTGATTGTATAGAGCATGCTGTTTAAAAAAATTCAGATAAAAAAGATGAACTAGTGATTTGTTCTGATATTCCCGTCACGAGGGAAGAATCTGTTTTCTGGACAAGATGTCACAACTTTCACTTCCCTTGTCATATGAGGCTATAACCTGGCACAAAGCTTGAAAATAAAGATACAATGATGTTGCTACAGTAGTAACAATCATCAAGACCACTAAAAAGAGAAGTAAAAACATCTTGGTTTGCCTCCGACCAAGCGCTTTCTTTTACGCCTTTAAGTTAGACATAAGGCAAAAGAAGAATCAAGTTTTATCAAGACAAAGAGAGTAGCTAGCCCGTGTAACGGACTTAAAAGGTAACTTGATTTTCTTTCTAGGGAAGTGTTCCATCCCCTTTTTGAGAGGGAATTGAAATTTTATATTCCCCTCTTTCATGTCAATGATTGCACCAACGGTGCGGAGAAAAGGACGTCCGATAATAATGAAATCAACGGGAACATAGTTTTCATTGACAATGATAAGAACATCACCGATCTTCCCCAAAGGTTTCTTTACGGAGGAGTCGACAAGAAGAACACCAAAAGAACAAGAATCAAAAGGTTTCAATTCAAACATATCATACATTCTTTTGGGCATGACGGAGGTACTAGTTCCAACGTCACATAAGGCATAATAAGAGAAGTAATTTAATTTAATTTTGATCATAGGGTCCCAACCATCATCTAGCTTCCTAGGCATGGAGGCTTCTATTCTAAGATTCTCCTCCCTAGATTTGATGAGAGAATTTGTGATATGCTCCGTCAAGGCAAGATTAAGTGTGCTAGTGTGGGGGTCTCTAGACATTTTGTGTAGTAAGCTAATAACTTCTGAGAGGGTGCAACTATCAAAATCAATATCACTACTATCAAAGGTGGCAGTAGTGTCATCTAGGCTCACTTGTTTGAAACCCTCTATGTTCAGAGGAGTTTATTCTTCTACGGTTGAGGTATTAGCATCACCATTAATAGGTCCAATGGGACCAGGAGTGCATTGGGTGCTAATAGTTTCGGTGTCCTCAACAATTTGGATAGTTGCAACTGTGTGGCGTGTAGGAATGCTCTTAATTCTATCCTCTTACTCTTTTTCTCTAGCCCATATTTCTTTAAGTTTAGCCATCATCCTAATATTTTCATTAATTTGTAACAGGATAGCATTAATAGGAGTGGCCTTGCTCTCCTCAAGGGGAGAGGTTCTAATTTTTAACATCTCAACATCAAGGGCTAAGATGTCTACCTTCAAACAAAGATTATCTAATTTAGCTAGCTTTTCTTCCACATTCTTGTTGAAGGCTTTTTGGGTAGTGATAAAGTCTCTAAGCATGTTTTCTAGTTCAGAAGTGGGGTTCTTGTTGCTAGGGTAAGTGTTGTTGTTCCCATAAGTGGATGGAAACGGTCTAGGATTACTAGTAAAGTTGCCCCTATAAGCATTATTATTAAAGTTGTTTCTAGCAATGAAGTTCACATCTACTTATTCCTGAGCAACCAAAGAATTTAAAGGAACATCATGAGGATCAATAGAGGGTTGCTTGGTAAGTTGAGACATAATTAAATCAACTTTATCATTTAGGGAGGTAATTTCCTCGACAGAATTTACCTTCCTACCCATTGGAGCGCGTTCGGTGTGCCATTGGGAATAGTTGGTCATCATCTCATCGAGGAGTTTGGTGGCAGCACCGAGTGTAGTTGACATAAAGGTTCCTCCCGCGGCCGAATTTAACAGGTTCCGCGAGGTAAAGTTCAAGCCTGCATAAAAAGTCTGGATAACCATCCACGTAGTCAAACCATGTGTAGGGCATTTCTTAACAAGAGATTTCATACGTTCCCAAGCTTGGGAAACGTGTTCATTATCCAATTTCCTAAAATTCATAATGTTACTTCTCAATTGGATAATTTTTGCAGGTGAGTAATACTTCCCAATAAAAGCATCTTTGCACTTATCCCAAGAATCTATGCTATTCCTAGGCAAAGATTGAAACCAGATTTTAGCTCCGTCCCTCAAAGAGAAAGGAGAAATCTTGAGCTTAACAACATCACCTTCTACTTCTTTATACTTTTGTATATCACATAATTCAAAAAAAATATTCAAGTGCAAAGAAGAATCATCTCTAGCACCAGAGAATTGATATCTCATAAGAAGGTTTAGCAAATCAGGTTTAATTTCAGAAGAGGTAGCTGAAGTGGAAGGTGTGGCAATAGTAGTGCAAAGAAAGTCTTTGTTGTTGTGACTGGTGAAGTCACACAACTTGGTGTTTTCAATGGAACCCATAGTAGCAGCAAGTGTGGCAGATTTTTTTTGTAATTTTTGATATAAGACACAAAGATAAAAACAGAAAGGTAAACTAACAAGACTAAAGAGTAAAGGTAAAGGATAGTGGGAATCTCCCCTATCTTATCACTCGGAGTCCTCGGCAACGGTGCCAGAAATTTGCTTGATGGAGTAGAAGTGGTAATGGCTTCTCTCCCTTCGTTGGT
This sequence comes from Bromus sterilis, assembly GCA_950022295.1. Lineage (NCBI taxonomy): Eukaryota > Viridiplantae > Streptophyta > Magnoliopsida > Poales > Poaceae > Bromus > Bromus sterilis. The sequence continues at coordinate 145,336,932 of OX465596.1, read as the reverse complement.
TACCCAAGTGGAAGGTGAGATGCAGCGTAGCGGAAAATTTCCCTCGATGAAGATACCGAGGTTGAGATCGACCAGTACGACTCCGGCAATGATAAGTAGGTGGTGAAGTGAACAATGGCGCCGTTCACAACTCAGCTTACTTCACCTGGACCTGCACACGATACAATTAATTTTGCTCCCAACGAAGTTCAGAGAGGTTGTCAATCTCTCCGGTCTTGTTGTTTACAAAGGGTCAAACACACAAGGGATAATGATAGTGATAGCAATTGAAAGTAAATGCGAGAAAGTAAATGAGCTTGTAAACAATGATGAGAATGTGGACCGGGGTCCCGTGATGTTCACTAGTGATGTCTCTGTCCCAAAAGACGATAAAACTGCTATGCGAGGTAAACAAATTACAGATGGGCAATTGACAGGATTATAAACGCACCGCAATGCTAACCATGCTACAAAAGAAAGGAAGAGGCTCATAAGCATGGGAAATATGCCAAAATAAGTAGACCGAAATCCATCTGCATCTACTACTAATCATCCACCTTGAGATATCTATCCAGAACATCTCGCTGGTATTAAGTTGCGAGCCCCACCCAAAGTGTAAACCCAAAGCAACAGACAACTGCATTAAAAGAACTTTGCGTAAAGTAAACAATCCTTGCAACCGTGGTTACAAGCTCCGTTGTTTCCCCCTTGTGGCCACAACACATCCCCTAGACTCATGTTTCTGTCACTCAAGCGTGTCATCGGGAGGCATGTACCCACAATCGAGAATAACGTTCCCTCTTGGAGTTACTACCTACCACTTGGCCAAAGCAATAAACAACAACGGAGAACTTGCAAGAATTACTTAGGAACAAAAATATAAAAGATGAAAACCAAATATATTACTCTATCACGATCTGAACATAATCTCATAATCCATCAGATCCCATCAAACTCAGCATAGCAACAACAGAAGAATTACATAAGTGCCTCGATCATGTAGGGCATCTCACGAGGTCTAAACCATGAAGAACAAAGAGGGGAGGAGAACATCACATAGCTACTGATCATGGACCCATGGTCCAAGGTAGACTACTCATGACACATCTGGGAAGCGTCCATGGTGGAGGAGAATCTCCCGGAGGTCGATCCTCCCTCCGACAGGGTGTCGGGAACGGCCCCGATGGTGCTCCCGATCTTGGAAGCGCGGCGGCGGCAGAACAATGGAGAATTTGCGAAATAGGGTTTTGTCTTCAGAATTTTCCCGTGATGGAGAATAAATAGGCGAAGGGGGGCAGCCAGGGGGCCCACCAGGGGCCCAGGTGCCCCCCCTGGCGCGGTCAGGCCCCTGACCGCGCCATGTGGCCGCCTGGGTGCCTAGTGGTGGCCCCGTGGACCTCCTTCGGGCTTCGGGAGTCTTCCGTCACGCTGATTTTTTATCTAATTTTTCACGGATTTTTGGAGCCTTTTTTATATGGGGGAAAACTGAAATAAAAAATAGCATAATACAGGAACTGGCACTGGGGTGCACTGAGTTAGTAGGTTAGTGCATATATGATCAAAAGTGTATCTATATCATAGCAATATCACACAAAACATGCATGGAGCAAGCAGAAATTATAGATACGTTTGAGACGTATCAGTGTGTGACCGGGGCGTCACAAAATTTTATCAGTGCCGATCCTCAAGGTTACACGGGCATGTGCGGGCCAGTGCGTGAACATGGGTGAGACATGTGTCGGCACTGGACGCATAGACGTGTGCCAAGAGGGAACTTTCCTGTGGGCCGACGAGGACGTCGATTCCTTTGAGTGGGTGTGTGTGACATCCTGGCTTAGCCGGAATGAAAGAATAATCATGTCAACAAGGTGCACTTTCTTTTCCGGGAGCCCGGATCGAAGGAACTCCAAAGTTAAGCGTGCTTGGCTTGGAGCGATTTGAGGATGGGTAACCGACTGGGAAGTTGTTCCTGGGTGCGTAGGAGTGAGGAAAAAGTGCGTAGGAAAGACTAGTGTTGGTCTATGGGGATAGTCTAGATCCTTCCAGGCGTAACGGCTGAGAACCTGTGTGTGACCGGGGCGTTACAAGAAATGAGATGCCTATGAATTATTCTCTAGTCATTGATCCTTTTGATTGCTGGGGTTTTGATTTTATGGGTCCTTTTCCTCCTTCACACAAGTACACTCAGATTTTAGTAACTGTTGATTATGTAACCAAGTGGGTTGAAGCAATCCCCACTAAGAGTGCTGATCACAAGACATCTTTGAAAATGCTTAAGGATGTAATCTTTCGTAGGTTTGGTGTACCAAGGTACCTCATGACTGACGGAGGATCACATTTTACACATGGTGCTTTTAGAAAAGCTTTAGCAAAGTATGATGTCAATCATAGAATTGCTTCACCTTAACACCCTCAAACAAGTGGGCAAGTTGAGCTCACAAATAGGGAGATCAAGTTGATCTTACAAAAGACAGTGAACAGTTCTAGAAAGGACTGGTCCAAAAAGCTAGGAGATGCCTTGTGGGTGTATAGAACTTCTTACAAAAACCCCATGGGCATGTCTCCTTATAAGATGGTCTATGGCAAAGCTTGACATTTACCTGTAGAACTAGATCACAAAGCTTTCTGGGTTGTTAGAGAGCTTAATGCTGACCCTAAACTTGCTGGTGAAAAGCGTCTCATGAACTTGACTTCCCTAGGTGAATGGAGAAGTGAAGCTTACGAGAGTGCAAAAATGTTCAAGGAAAAGGTAAAGAAGTGGCACGACAAGAGAATCTTGAAACGTGAATTTAATGTTGGTGATAAAGTTTTGTTGTATAGATCTCGTTTCAGGTTTTCTCCAGGTAAATTACTTTCCAAGTGGGAAGGACCGTACCATATCGAAGAAGTCTACCGCTCTGGTGCAATCAAGATTAATACAGATAGAATGGCATAGTGCAAATTTTTCTGGATTTTGTCAGTATTAGGCTGTTACATAGTGCTTGCAGTTATTCCTTTCTCAAGATCACTTGTCAGTACCTTCTGCTCCTCATTGGGTTTGACATTCTTACTTATCGAAAAGGCTACGATAGACCCCCTACACTTGTGGGTCATCAGTTGCCCATAGCTCGGCTGCACGGGGGTCAACCGAGGCATTCCATCAACAGGACAAGACAAGCCAAGACAAGAGGATGACATCTTTAGTCACATCATGAATAGTGTAGGTAGTGTAGGTGTGAGATGTCAAATTACATCACATCACATGTCACATCACTTGTACCTCCCTTTTGTTTCTTTCCTTTTGTCCTCACCCTTGGAGCATCTTGCCACCACCTATATAAGGTGAAAGGCACGCCCACGGTGAGGGGGGGGGGGTGATCTCTCTCTCATTTTCTCTCACACACACAACTCGGCTATGAGCAGCCATCAGCTCAGCCGCAACACAGATACAACTCCAGGAGAACCTTGTAATAGATATCTACCTATAGTTCAGAAAGGAAGGAGTAGGGATTTTACCTCCACCGCGAGGGTCCTGAACCTGGGTACTTCACCGTCTGCTTGTACCTAGACCCATCCGGAGCGTCATCGCATGCTCAGTGTCCCCCTCCTTCACCTCCGAGCCTTCCCAATGGCCACGGGAGACAACCATCTCGAACTCCAGTGGCGTCGGGGGAGGGGCTCCGCAAGAGTTGGCGCGATGTGCGTGGACCTATGGTGGCCGGAGCAGCAAGAGGAGCGGTGGAGGCACGGAGGGGTCGCGCAACAATGGTGGTGGATGGAGGAAGAAGAAGAGAAGAGCAATGGGCATTAGAGGCCAAGCCGAGCCCCTCCCCGCCCCTAATTATAAGTGGATGGGTGCGAGTGGGATCGGTTTGTGTACTCTGCGGTACCGTGTTTCTGCTCAGCGTGGGGTGTATCAAGCCATCACAATCATTTCAGGCGCAGACGATCAAGTGTAGAAGCCGAGGCGTGCGCGCGTGGCCCGAGAGCTGTGATAACGCCACGTCCTGCGTGGGCAGTGGGCCATGGCGCATTAACTGCTCGCCGTGAATTCGGAGAGACGTGGGACGGTCAAGATTTTGGCAAAGATAACCGTTGGGATGCATTCGGTCGCACCTCTCGGCATCTCGGCACGAGGCATTCGATGGAGTCCAAAATTCAGCTCGGCTAGATGCACTCAGCCGCACATCTAGGCAGCTCGGCACGAGGCATTCGTTGAAGCCCAAATTCAGGTCGGCCGGATGCACTTGGCAAGGCTAAAGATTAGCTCGGCGTGAGGCATTCGATGATGGTCGAATGCATGGACAAATGAGCAAGTGACAATTTTAGAAGTCAAGATCTCGGAGGAAGGAAACTCCAAAGGCCCTGTAATCGGATGATCGTGGGACCTCCACAGCTTCAGGGGCTTGTATCGGGGGAATGACCCCCAGGTAGGGTCACCAAAGCGAAATTATATTTCAATACAAAGTTGGGCCGAGCTGAGGACGGCCGAATGCGACCGGGCCGATCTGATCAATCCGGATGCCAAATGCTCAGGGAGGAGAAATCGGCATCCAACCAAACACAATCGGCCCAGATAGCAATCGGTTCATCCAATCCCCCCTCCAAGAATCAAGAGTTTACCAAGGGTCGGATGGGCGCACCCGACCCGAGGTCATCAGTAGACGATCCCAAGAGATCCGGATGGCAGATGATGACCCTCAACTGTAGGGGATCATTTGTAGCGTTTTCGATAAATAAGAGTGTCGAACCCAACGAGGAGAAGAACGTATTGGTAAGTGACTTTGGCAAAGAAAAAACTGCAGGCACTGAAAGACAACTTTTTAGGGATTTTCGATATAAGCAACAAGAATGTAAAAGCAAGAAAACTAGAATGCACTGAGGAGTAACAAGTGGCCCAATCCTTTTGAGCAAAGGATAGGCCTAGCAACTGAACTTATAAAGGCTAAAGCGTTCTTGAGGACACACGGGAGAGATAGTCATGTGCTTTCGCCATATTCCGTATCGATACTATGAGATGTGTTAATAAGTGTCGAGTGGGTGGATCTATGCTGGTACACCTTGTAGACTAAGTCAAGTGCACTCTTATGATAAACACCTTGCAAGAATCCGCAAATACAAGGTAGTAACTAAGGCAAAAGCATAACCATAACAATACGATCGATGATCCATTGTTCCCTTGTGCAAAAGCGTGCAAACTGGGGTTCAGTTTTCTGTCACTCCGGCAACCCACCGCAAGCATTCTTTATACATAATGCATTCCCCTAGGTCCTTAATAAGGCGAAGTGTGGAGTGTTCGACTCACACAACACCACTAGGAAAATAACAACACAACTTAAATATCAAACAACACATATTACTTCAACATCATATGACTACTAACAACTAGACTTCTCCCATGTCCTTAAGAACTAAAGTAACTACTCACAAGACATAAAAGAGATCATGATCAGTGGTGATAAATAGATGATAAACAATCTGTACACAATGGTATTTCTCCAAAAAAACTCAATAGCATTCACCACAAAGTAGTAATCAACACCGGTAGAGTAGAGAGGATAGATAGTACGGATTACAACACAAGTTGCAATTGCGAGATGAGATAGGATGGTGGTGGAGATGGTGCTGATGTTGGGGATGATGTTGATGATGATCTCGATGATGCCCGTGACGATGGTGATGACGATGGTGATGATCTCCCCTTCCTGGAGGTGTTCTCCCCCGGCGGAATCTGCCCGCCGGAGATGTCTTTTCTTCTTTGTAAGTTTTCTCCACAGAGCGGCGGCGGAACTCGTGAAACTCCTCCCTTTTTAGGGTTTTCGGACGACGAGGGATAAATAGGCCAGAGGGGGGGGGAGCCTGGGGTGGCCCCAGGGGTCCAGGAGGCCACCCGGTGCGGCCAGGGGTGGGGCCGCGCCACGGGGGCGCCTCGGCACCTGGTGGCCCCCTCTGGTCTCCGTTTGCGTGTCCCCGTCATTCTTCTGGAAAATGGCCTCCGTTGATTTTCAGGTAATTTGGAGGTCTTCTCTTTCAGCAACTCAACGTCCACTTTTTACCGCTGAATCCCGCGTCTGCTGCTTCGGCATCGGAAAGTTGCAAACTGTGTAAAACAAGACAGAACAACATAAGTATAGCATCATAACATGAAATATATCAATGAATAGGTATGAATTACTATATAAAATGGTGATGCATTTTGGACGTATCAACTCCCCCAAGATTAGAACTCGCTTGTCCCCGAGCGAATAATGAGCTCGGTAAACCTGTCCACACGTTTAGAGAGTGAAGTGTCGATAAATATAATACGGACAAGAAGCATCATGATTTCTTCACCAAACTCAAGCATCCTCAACAGCAACCTCAACTCATAAGGCCGTTATGAGAAAGTAATGACAACTATAATCAAAAGTAGGACTGAGAAAACTCATCAAATTATGGCAAACATATCCTTGGTCAAAGGACAACTAATAACTTTTACTTTTGCTCTTTCACTTTAGAATGAAACAATTTGAAGATTTTGAAAGAACATGCTATTATTCATGAAGTGAACATGCTAACACAAAGGAAGATGCTTGCTTGGCATAGGATTTCGCAAACAACTTATTTATCAAAAGATAATGTCAACAATGATGTGGCATGGAAAAACTTAAAACAACATTATATTGATGAATCCTCATCAATATCAAGTGTCTGTTCTCTTTGGGAAAGGAAGGAAGTAGGAAAACTGACTCAAGATAAAAGTAAACGACATGCCTTGTTATAGGCAAGCAGGGAAAACTCATGTGTTATCCTTAAATCAAACAGAACGAATTTTTTTTGGGATGTGCACAGTCTGTCAACGAATGCTAATAGATAGCTCAATTACTTCTCAAGATGGATAAGTTTCAAGGAACGGCTACCAAGTGGGGACGATCACATCCACTTAATCTCCTTTGTTTATCACTGCCAAAGTTTCTGATTTCTCATAGACCAAGCGCGAAGGAGGGTTTGTTTGTTGTATTATCTTACGAGCTGGGCGACCCATGCCAGTTCCTCCTCGTATTATGGGTTTGAAGATTAGACATGCAATCCCGGGGTAAAACTTGTCCAACTTAAGAATATCATGAATTACCTACTACTTCCTCATGAGCTAAACAAGAGGCACAAAATAGAAGATTTTGAACATTTAAGGATAACACATAAATTCTATACTTTTAGAAGTGGCAGTGTAATACTACGAATATGAAGGTATGGTGGAATTATATGGAAGATATTGGTTTCAGGGTATGGATGCACAAGCAGAAATCTTCTTGGCAAAGAGTTTGGCTAGCAAAGGCTTTTAGAGAACAGACAATTGATGCTAACTTATATGAAAAACAAATAAAGCATAAACATTAAGGTAAGCATAACACATCAAGTTTCCTTCCTTGTCAACATAACACTTCAAGCATAATAGCATAAAGGTTTTGTCTATGTCGCTGCTTGAGAAAACATGCATGTTGTCATGACCAAAGCTATGTTTGCCAAAATTTAAGTAAAGTTTTCAAAGCCATACCTGTTATAAGGTCAATACTCTCCATAAGAATCATCATATAAGGTTGATTGTGTGAAGAGAATACTGAGTGCAGCGAAGGAACCAATAGACTTCTCATTAATATTCCATCATAGATGACTCCACAATCACGGATACAAGAATCTCCACAAAGGAGTGATAGACCTCAATGCAAACACCTATTTCATATAATAACTTCCCTAGAAATGATATGACTCTACTTGACTCTAAAAGACTAAAATAAAGATAAAGATTCCTGGCACTCCCCCAAGCGTGGAACAAGCCAAGGGGATGCCATTACCCGAGGAGATTTCACTCCTCATTCCTGTTGTTGTTGGTTCTTCAGACTTCTGATGATACGTCGAAGATCTTGGTTTTCATATTCCAAGATCTCCACTTCTACTTTTAGTACACGGAAATCTTCGCACAATTGATTGGTGATGCGGTAAGCTTCAGAGATGGAGGAGGTCACACATTGATCTTCAAGTGAAGGGGTTGTTCCTGAAATGTTAAAAGAAAGATCATAATGAGGTTGGATGCTCCCCACCATGATATGGTTGCTTGATCATCCTCCTTGTGTTGATGGACCCCCTAGTTGTTGAGCAGTGATTATCTTGACTTCTTCTCTCAAAGAGTGCTCCATCTCCACTTGTCTTGCAACGATCTCTTCTTCTGTAGCCCAATCAATGTACTTCCCTTGGTTGAGATCCTGCTGGACTTGGCGTAGACGTCTCCCCATGAAGTCTTCTACACTCGAGCCACAAGAAGACATATCTAAAAGTAGCTTTTTATCCTGGCAGAAACAACTCGGAAAGAAAACACATGAAATCGCGAGATACGGTGCCGGGACGATCCGGGCAAATATATAGCAAAAATTTCTGCAACAGAAGGAAGGTAACAAGCCAAAGCGGGGTCGGAGACGGACTCCGGGGTGCCCAGGCGGCCACCCGGCGCGGCCAGGGGGTAGGCCACGCCAGGGGGTGCCTGGGCCCCATGGATCTCCTCTCCGTCTCCAATCAGGCTCTAAATTTTCCTATTTTTGCAAAAACTTGTAATATGGAACTTTTATGGCAGTTTGCGATGTTTCCTTACCATAATACATACCTTTTCTTATTCTGTTCCTGCCGATGTCTGAAATAGGGCTGCAACATGTTCTTCATGAGTTGTTGTGTGTATAAAATTCACATCAACATTGACAGGGTCTGCTGCCATGTAATGCTTGAGTCTTTTCCCATTCACAACTTGAGGTTTGGTGCCATCAAAATTGTTAATCTTGATTGCACCGGAGCGGTATACTTGTTCAATATGAAATGGTCCTTCCCATATGGAAAGTAGTTTACCTAGAGAAAACCTGAAACGAGATCTAAACAACAAAAAATTATCACCAACACTAAATTCATGTTTCAGAATCCTTCTATCATGCCACTTCTTTACCTTTTCCTTAAACATTTTAGCACTCTCGTAAGCTTCACTTCTCCAATCATCTAGAGAAGTCAAGTTCATGAGATGCTTTTCACCGACTAACTTTGGGTCGACATTAAGCTCTCTAACAGCCCAGAAGGCTTTGTGTTCTAACTCTAATGGCAAATGGCAAGCCTTGCCATAGACCATATTATAGGGAGACATTCCCATGGGGTTTTGTAAGCAGTTCTATACGCCCACAAAGCATCTCCTAACTTCTTTGACCAATCCTTTCTAGAACTATTTACTGTCTGTTGCAAGATCAACTTTATCTCTCTATTGGTGAGCTCAACTTGCCCACTATCTTGAGGATGGTACGGTGAAGAATTTCTATGATTGACATCGTACTTGGCTAAAGCTTTTCTAAAAGCTCCATGCGTGAAGTGTGATCCTCCATCAGTCATGAGATACCTTGGTACACCAAACCTGGGAAAAATTACATCTTTGAGCATTTTCAAAGATGTCTTGTGATCAATACTCTCAGTGGGGATTGCTTCAACCCACTTGGTTACATAATCAACATCTACTAAAATGTGAGTGTACTTGTGTGAGGGAGGAAAAGGACCAAAAAAATCAAAACCCCAGCAATCAAAAGGCTCAATCACTAGAGAGTAATTCATAGGCATATCATTCCTCCTACTAATATTACCAACTCTCTGACACTTATCACAATATAAAACATAATTTCTAGCATCTTGAAAGAGAGTAGGACAATAAAAACCTGATTGGAGAACCTTATGTGCGGTCCTCTCACCGGCATGATGTCCTCCGTAGGGACTATCGTGACATTGTCTTGGAATGTCCTTCTGCTCGTGTTCCGGTATGCATATTCTCACGATCCCGTCCGGACCTTCTTTGAAAAGATGAGGGTCATCCCAAAAGTAACGCCTCAAATCATGGAAGAACTTATTCCTTTGCAAATCATGAAGAACTTATTCCTTTGCTGAAATGTTAAACCTGGAGGCAAATACATTGCAACGATAAAATTAGCATAGTCTGCAAACCAAGGGTCGGAAAGAGATTGTACTTTGACAACGGCAAGTTGTTCGTCCGGAAAACTGTCATTGACCGGGATGGAGTCATGCGGTATATCTTCCATCCTTGAAAGATTATCCGCCACCGGATTGTCTGCTCCTTTCCTATCAACAATCTGTAAATCAAACTCTTGAAGAAGGAGTACCCACCTGATGAGTCTTGGTTTGGCATCCTTCTTCGCCATAAGATCCTTAAGGGCAGCATGGTCAGTATGAATAATGACTTTTGAATCAACAATATAAGGTCTAAATTTATCACAAGCAAACACTACTACTAATAATTCCTTCTCAGTAGTAGCATAATTATTTTGAGCACTATCAAGGGCTTTTCTAGCATAATGTGCAACATTCAATTTCTTATCAACCCTTTGTCCTAAAACAGCTCCAACAACAAAATCACTAGCATCACACATAATTTCAAAGGACAATTTCCAATCAGGTGGTTGTACTATAGGAGCGGTTATTAAAGATTTCTTAAGAACTTTGAAGGCTTCCTTAAAATCTTCGTCAAATTCAAAAGGAACATCCTTCTGGAGAAGATTAGTGAGGGTCTCGAAGTCTTAGAAAAGTCTTTAATAAATCTTCTATAGAAACCAGCATGACCGAGAAAACTACGAATACCTTTAATGTCCCTTGGATAGGGCATCCTTTTGATTGCTTCAATCTTTGCCTTGTCCACTTCAATTCCCCTCTTGGAAATCTTGTGACCAAGAACGATCCCTTCGTTAACCATGAAGTGTCACTTTTCCCAATTTAGAACTAAATTTGTATCCTTGCATCTCTGCAAAATTGTATTAAGATTGTGGAGACAGTGGTCAAAGGAAGTTCCATAGACGGAGAAATCGTCCATGAAGACTTCCACAATCTCCTCACAGAAACCATGAAAAATACCAGGCATGAATCTCTGAAAAGTAGCAGGTGCATTGCATAAACCAAAAGGCGCACGCCTATAAGCATGATTACAGTAAGGACACGTGAAAGTGGTCTTCTCTTGATCGGCAGTGTTAACATGAATTTGAGAGAAGCCAGAGTACCCGTCAAGATAGCAAAAGTGGGTGTTTTTAGACAACCTCTCAAGCATCTGGTCGATAAAGGGCAGTGGGTAGTGGTCCTTCCTGGTAGCTTTGTTCAACTTCCTGTAATCAATACACATTCTATATCCAATAACAACTCTTTGAGGTATTAGTTCAATTTTATCATTAGGAACAACAATCATACCTCCTTTCGTAGGAACACAATGATATGGACTTACCCACCTATTATCAGCTATATGATAGATGATACATGCGGCTAGAAGCTTGAGAATTTCAGCCCTAACCGCGTCCTTCATCCTTGGGTTCAACCGTCGTTGATGATCAACAACTGGCTTAGCATCGGGCTCGAGATTGATAGCGTGTTGAAAAACGATGGACTAATCCCCTTAAGGTAATCAAGGGTATGGCCAAGGGCACCATGGTGTCTGCGAAGTGTCTCCAATAACCGCTCTTCCTCAATTCCTGAAAGGTTAGCATTGATAATAACATGATATATTTTCTTTTCATCTAAATAAGCATACTTGAGCGTATCGGGAAGTGGTATGAGGTCAAACACCGGGTCTTCTTTTGGTTGTGCTAGGATTCTTAAAGGTTCAACCGGAAGGTTCTTCTTCAGGATAGCAGTTTGTCTTGTGAATATTTCATCCAACTCATTTCTTTCTTGCATATGTATATCATTCTCATGGTCTTCCATATATTGCTGCAAAGGACCATTAGGAGGAATAGCAATGGAAGCAATATGTTCAATAATTTTATCATCACTAGGTAAATCAGTACCACGAGGCTGCTTAGAGAACTTAGAAAAGTTAAATTCATATGGCTCACCATTGAATTCAACAGAAACTTTACCTTTTCTGCAATCTATTATATCTCCACAAGTGCTGAGGAAAGGCCTACCAAAGATAATAGGGCAAAAACTATATTGCACTGAACCAAGTACTAGAATGTCAGTAGGATACTTTACTTTTCCACATAGGACTTCAACATCTCTCACAATTCTGATGGGAGAGATAGTTTCTTTGTTTGCTAGATAAATAGTAACATCAACTTCTTCAAGTTCACAGGGTGAAATCTCACCCATGATCTTCTGATAGAGTGAATAAGGAATAACGCTAGCACTTGATCCCAAATCGCATAGCCAGTAATAATTGGGATCTCCTATTTTGACAGATACAACTGGTGTACCTGAAATTGGGCTTTTATTCTTGGCAGTAACAATGTTAGTTGAAACAGCACAAAAATTTATATTGGAATCTAAGACATCATTAGTAACTAGATCTTTAACCAACGCAACTTGAGGATCGACCTTGATCAGGTCCTCAGGTTCGTCAGTTCTTCTCTCACTTTTGTTTAATATGCCTGTCACAAAAGAGTGCTCCCTTATCCTGGTGGGAAAAGGGGGCTTTTCATATAAAAATGCAGGCAAAATAGGGTCAGCAACATTAATATCAATAGGTAATTCTTTAAAAGGTTTATGATATTGATCCTTCTCCTCCTTAGAAGAGTCAATATGAGAGGCAAAGTTCTTACAAAAATCAATCATAAGCTGGGAATCAAGACCAATCTTAGAGGAAAAGGTATTAAAGTAACCAGTTTTCACATAGCTCTCAATATAATCATGCTCATAATTTATAACGGGTTCAATACCTTTTCGATTTCCCAGTCTTCGGTATTCTTCTAGATCCTTTCAGTGAGATCCCATCTCTCTTCAACGCTTCTTTTTTGGAATACCCCGCTAGAGGAGGCATCCAACATCTCCTTATCCCGACGAGAAAGCCTGGCATAAAAATTTGTAAGTATAATATCTTTGGGGAGTTCATGAATAGGACATTTGAACGTTAGGGACTTCAGTCTCCCCCAATATTTACAGATGCTCTCTCCGTCACGAGGGCAAAAGTTATATATGTGGTTCCTGTGTCGATGAATTTCATGAAGAGGATAAAACTTTGTATAAAAGAGAGACATAAGCTCTTGCCAATTAAGCAAATGTGAGTTATCGAGGAGCTTATACCAATCTGAAGCTTTATCTGTAAGTGATACGAAGAACAATTTCTTCATAACTAACTCCCTTGACACACCTGCAAGCTTGAATAATGAACATAGTTGTGATAAATATAGCAAGTGTTCACTTGGATGTCTGTATCCTACATATCGATTAGCCAAGACATAATCAATAATACCAGTTGGTATTTTGTAAGGAACAATTTCAGTAGGGGTAGGAGTAACCACCACAGTAGTGGGACGTTTCACCATAAGCAACGAACCAAGAGTAGAGGTGTCCTTCAGGACAAAAAGCAGCAACAACAAAACAAAAATATAAAAGCTACCTTACCAGCTTCACTTACTAATAGCGCTACACTACCCGGCAACGGCGCCAGAAGGCAGTACCTGATGACCCTCAACTGTAGGGGATCGTTTGTAGTGTTTTCGATAAATAAGAGTGTCGAACCCAACGAGGAGCAGAAGGCATTGGTAAGTGACTTTGGCAAAGAAATAACTGCAGGCACTGAAAGACAACTTTTTGGGGATTTTCGATATAAGCAACAAGAAGGTAAAAGCAAGCAAAGTAGAAGGCACTGAGGAGTAACAAGTGGCCCAATCCTTTTGAGCAAAGGATAGGCCTAGCAACTGAACTTATAAAGGCTAAATCTTTCTTGAGGACACACGGGAGAGATAGTCACGTGCTTTCGCCATATTCCGTATCGATACTATGTGCTGTGTTGATAAGTGTCGAGTGGGTGGATCTATGCTAGTACACCTTCTAGACTAAGATAAGTGCACTCTTATGATTAAACACTTTGCAAGAATCCGCAAATACAAGGTAGTAATTAAACAAAAAGCCTAACCATAGCAATACGATCGATGATCCATTGTTCCCTTGTGCAAAAGCGTGCAAACTGGGGTTTAGGTTTCTGTCACTCCGGCAACCCACCGTAAGCATTCTTTATACACAATGCATTCCCCTAGGTCCTTAATAAGGCAAAGTGTTGAGTGTTCCAGTCACACAACACCACTAGGAAAATAACAACACAAGTTAAATATCAAACAACACATATTACTTCAACATCATATGACTACTAACAACTAGACTTCTCCCATGTCCTCAAGAACTAAAGTAACTACTCACAAGACATAAAAGAGATCATGATCAGTGGTGATAAATAGATGATAAAAAATCTGGACACAATGGTATTTATCCAACAAAACTCAATAGCATTCACCACAAAGTAGTAATCAACACAGGTAGAGTAGAGAGGATAGATAGTACGTATTACAATACAAGTTGCAATCGCGAGATGAGATAGGATGGTGGTGGAGATGGTGCTGATGTTGGGGATGATGTTGATGATGATCTCGATGATGCCCGTGATGATGGTGATGATCTCCCCTTCTAGGAGGTGTTCTCCTCGGCGGAATCTACCTGCCGGAGATGTCTTTTCTTCTCTTTAGGTTTTCTTCACGGAGCGCCAGAGGAACTCGCGAAACTCCACCCTTTTTAGGGTTTTCGGAAGATGAGGGATAAATAGGCCAGAGGGGGGAGCCTGGGGTGGGCCGAGGGGTCCACGCGGACACCCGGCGCTGCCAGGGGTGGGGCCGCGCCAGGAAGGCGCCTGGGCATCTGGTTGGCCCCCCTCTGGTCTCTGTTTTGCATGTCCCCCTCATTCTTCTGGAAAATGGCCTTCGTTGATTTTCAGATAATTTGGAGGTATTCTGTTTCAGCAACTCAGCGTCCACTTTTTACCACTGAATCCTGCGTCTGCTGCTTCGGCATCGGAAAGTTGCAAACTGTGTAAAACAAGCCAAAACAACATAAGAATATCATCATAACATGAAATATATCAATTAATAGGGATGAATTACTATATAAAATAGTGAGGCATTTTGGACGTATCAGCAGACAACAAAGTACCACGTCGACCTATCAGGCGCATGATGTTCCCTCGACACACTGGGCTGACATGACGGTGGACAACACATGGCTCTAAGGAAGCCGCTTGTCTACTCATAGGGAACTCCAGGGCTACATGCTACAAGATTCCCAGGACAAAGTAGGCAATCCGCAAGTCTACGCCTAGGTTGACGGCGGGCTGCAGTAGGCGGGACCCAGCAGAGTTGAGAGGCTTAAAGCTAGGTCCCTCCTCATTGTGTAGTTAGTATTGTAACCCGGGTTCATGCTATAAGAACCCAGGGAACCCTCCGGTGAGAGGGACGATCGCATTTACTTCACACCCACCTTCATACAGAGATGCAGGAGAGAGCAGAGATCTAGGCCTTCTCCTCCTTCCTCTGATTATAGTTCAAGGAGCATTTATTGTATCTCGAGTTATTGCTCATAGTCAGCTCGGCAGGAGTAGGGGTTTTATCGCAGAGGAGAACCCCGAACCTGGGTACATCGCGGTGTCTCACTGTGCTTGTCCCCACTCTCGCTTCCGATACCATCGACATCAACCTCGGACCTTTCCCCCTCTTTAGCAATCCCCATGGCATCTGCCGTCACAATACGGCGACATAAATCTAACAAGTTCGAAATATAAACTAACACGTTCTCAAAATAAGCTCATTTCCCCCTCCGTGCTTACTATCTTTTTTTTTCTTTTTCACACCTGATTTGGCAACCTCGAGGATACAATGAACCGTGCTCAGCCTTGAAGGAGCAGGCTTGGTCAAATCAGCAATGTAGTAGTTGGCGCTGATTTGTTGGTCATATCTGCACATAACAATTGGATTTTAGATGTCACTATATAAGAGGTCTTCTTCTTCCTTGTGACCTACTTCTTGTCCCCCTCTATCCTCCATTAATACGAGCGCTCATAAATGCCCGATCTCCTTTTCTAGCCAATCAAACTTGTTGATTTGATAGGGATTAGGGAGGAGACATAGATCTACTCTTGGGGCTTGGAGTTACCTAGGAGCTTGAGGTGACCTAGGAGCCACATTCCATTGTGGCGAAGCTTCTTGGTCTTGGTGGGAGCCTCCAATTTTGTCGTGGAGTCGCCCCATCCTTGATTTTAAATATTGCGTGTGTGTCTTCGAGTCACCGTAGTGGATACACGACACATTGCATTGTGTGAGGGCATGTGGAGATTAAGGTGGTCCTAGTGACTTCTTGGGGAGCATTGTGCCTCCATACCTCTCCAATGGAGACACATTTCTCGCAAGATAAGGAACTTTGGTCAAACACATCCTTGTGTCCACTTGTGGTTCTCTTCACTCCTTTACTTTCCTATTGCTTGCATTGCTATTTTTTGTATATCTCCTATGCTTGCTAGTTGTTAGTGTTGCTTAGAATATAGGTTGTTGACCTAGTTGAATTTATAGAGAACTTGATTTGTTGTGAAGCCTTAATTTGTTAAAAGAGTTTAAATTTTTTTAGTCGCCTATTCATCCCCCTCTCTAGTCGACATCCCACTTTCAGTTCGTGGGCCCTCCTTTGCTGCGAGCCGCACTTCGACTTGTGGCAAAATTTCTTCTGAATTATTCAAAGCAGCCCTGGAGTCAAACCTGTGGAGGTGGGCATCATCGTGATTGGCAAGGTTCTAGGCATCCTGAACCTCAAAGGCGTGGTGATTGGGTCCAACAAGAACTGGTCCCAAGAGTGGTTCTATATAGCCGACCCCCTCTTCCAAATTCTTGTTTGGCTGGTTTGGTTTCTCCCTTCTCCCTTGCCCCTTCCTGTAAAGCGTTTCTCCTAGCGAACCAAGGAATAGGCAGATGTGGATACCAATGACACCATAAAACTTGCCAAGCGTTTGGCGATCAAGGGCTATGCTACCTCGAAGTCATGCATGTGCCCCAGACCCGCGGGATCCAACCCCTGATGGCTCAAGATCATCCGATGTTCAAATATACCGAGGACAATGACACAACGAGGTTGATTAATTTCGACCTCGTCGTGAAGAAGAAGATGCAATCCACCATGTCCAACTTCTTCTAGGGGAAAACCAAAACTTTCCCCAACACCACTGACGATACCGGCCACAGTGCAGCAAGGCCGACCACCGAGGTAGGTTTTACACTTCTGAGAAACCGTCGTCGGTCTTCACTCATAAAAAATGAACATTTATATGTGATCACATATATCTTCTCTATGCAGGAATGACGGGTATTTTTTGAGCTTCTAGACTCCCCTGCTCCATAGCCGAGGAATCCAACCCCTTCATAGACCACATCCAAGACGATAACACAACCCTAACTCCAACACGAGAGTGCAATCACAAAAGCCCTGCGACAAGGAGGGCGTCGATGATGGGGACGGAGAGGATGTCAACAACGGGAGTGTTGATGGATTCATCTCGACTCCCATACTCCAGAGGGAGCTATTTCCTCGGGAAATCCTTCATCAAAGTTTCCCGAAGACTCTCAGCGAGAAAAGCGTTAGAATATTTTTGCTAACGTCCCTTGGCGTACCACCGTCATCACGCCCATTCCTTATTTCTCCGGTTGGACCACTCAGCGGAGCTCCCACCAAAAACCTGCATCTTCCATGTAAGTATTTATTCTTTTAATACATCGGATTTTCTCTTGAGGTCTTCGACTACTCTGCTGATGTTTGAGGCCTTTAATAGTAATGTGGTGGGTCCTCCTACAGGGACCGATAGTTCATCACCAAAAATCCCTCCTCTTAGTGATGGAGTGCAAAAAACATCTTCTATGCAACACACGCCCGTGTCCAACCACGGGAAGGATTTTCTGTATCGAGCGATGATACGTCCCAAACGTATCCAATTTTTTTGCTTGCTCCATGCTTCTTTTGGTGATAGTGCTATATGTTTTGATGCACTTTCATATCATTTATAACATATTTTGTACTTACCTACTAATTCAGTGCCTAGAGCCAGTTTCTGTCTGTTATTGTTCGTGCATTGCAGAAAAAAGACAAATATAAAAGTGCTCATAAAATTCCAGGAAAAATACCAAAAAACTATCCAAGTTGGAAGACTCCATAAGCCAAAAGGAGGCCTCGAGGGGGGCCACCCCCTGGACAGGCGCCACCCTGGCGTGGCCAGGGGTGGCCGCCTGGGCCAGGAGGGCCACCTCTCAGGCCCCCCTTTCGCCTATATTTACCTCTCTCTCCGAAAACCCTCAGGAGGAACCCCGTCATGTGATTTCATCTTCTTTTCCACAGCCCAGGCGATTCCAATCTCGGGATATCCAGAGGGAGAATTGACCTCCAGAAGCTTCTCCATCACCATGATTGCCTCCGGGATGCGCCATGAGTAGTACCCCTTGGAACATGGGTCCATGATCAATAGCTAGATGATGTCTTCTCCCCAATCTTGTGCTTCAATGTTTAGCCCTTGTGAGCTGCCTATCATGATCAAGGCATCTATCTATTAGTTCCTTTTTTTCTATGTTGTGTTTGCTGGGATCTGATGGATTATGAGATTATGTTCAGTTTGTGATGAGTAATATATTTGGTTTACCTTTATATTTATGTTCTTGAGTATTCTTGCATGTTCCCCATTGCATTTGTTACTTTGTACAAGTAGTAGAGTGCAACTCCAAGAGGGATCATTATGCTCGATTGTGGGTTCATGCCCCCCAATGTCTAGCTTGAGTGACACAAACATGATACTAGGGGATGTGATGTTGCCACCAGGGAGAAACGGTGGTGCTTGTGACTACATGTTGAAAATATTGCTTACATTACACATAGAGTGTTAAGGCAGTTATCCGTTGCTTTGACCTACAATTTGGTTGGGGTTCGCAACTTAATACTAGCAAGATGTTCTGGATAGATATCTCAAGGTGGATGATTAGTGAGTAGATGCTGATGAATAAATGGTTTACTTGTTTTGGTGTAATGCCCATATGATTGAGCATCTTTACTTTCTAGTAGCATAATTAGCATTGCGGTGCATTTATCATTCTGTCAATTGCCTAGCTGTAATTTGTTCAACCAACATAGTTGTTTACTATATTTTGGGAGAGAGACAACATTAGTGGAAGTCATGACACCCGGCCCATAGTCCCATCATAGTTTACACCGTTCTAATTTACTGCTTTTATTTCCTTTCAGCCGCACAATTATTATTCGCCCCTGTGTTTTGATCCCATGTAAACAACAAGGCCGGAGAGATTGACAACCTCTCTAAACTCGTTGGGAGAAAAGTTATTTGCGTTCTTGTGTGCAGGTCCACATCAACTCCATGCCAGCAGCGAATTTCTGGCGCCGTTGTCACCTACGTGTTTCTCTTGGAATCCTAATGGATTGATAACCTTGGTATAGTCACCGAGGGAAATTTGCTGCTATCTACATCATAACCTTCCACTTGGGGTAACCAACAAGGAGGTGGTATCTACACCCATCAAGTGAATTTTGGGCACCGTTACCGAGGATTCCAATCTTCGAGATAGGGGAGTTGTACACTACCTTTTATCTTTTCTTTTTAGTCTTGTTAGTTTACTTATTTTCAAGATTTGTGCCAAGTTTTAGCCTCCAGTGATAAGTGAATCAAAAGTTGTGACATGTTGTCCAGAAAACATATTATGTGTGCCCCACGAGAAAATTCGTGTAAACTCATCAGATGCTCTTTTTGATATGAATTTTTTGATAGTATGATCTATACAATTGTGAAACTTCAATCTGTTCTGAGTTTTTTTATTTGAGTTACATAAGTGCCCCAAAAAATTTATTTACTACCTGTTGTTCTGTTTTCCCAAATTCTGCCTTGTTTTGTGCTTCTTCAATTTTGAAAATCTTGCGCATGCCTTTTCTTTGTAAAATTCTTTTGGAAATCTTGAGAAACAATATACCTTGTTGAAAATCTTTGTTTCCAACAAAGGCTAAGTGAAATTAATTTATTTAAAGCACTAAACACTCTAATTAGTTTACGATGAGTTTTGTATGAAAGGTGTTTTCAAGTGTGCGAAGGGAAATGATGAAAGAAGATTCATGATTGCCAAGAGCTTAAGCTTGGGGATGCCCCAGGCACCCTCAAGAAATATTCAAGTAGACTCAAGCGTCTAAGCTTGGGTATGCCCCCGCGCATCCCCTTCTTCATCAACAATCATCAGTTCGTCCTTCTCGACACTATATTTTTATCACTTCATACGTTATGTGCTATGCTTGGAGCGTTTTGCATTTACTTTTTAGTTTTCTTTGGTTAGTTTTGTTTTCTGGTCATAACAAGTTGGACCCTAGCATGTATAGTTTGGGAGAGAAACACGCTCCACTTTTGCCTAGAATGCTCATAATTTTCATTCCAATCTTTGTTGAGTGTTCTTTATTATTTCTAGCTGATATCATGTTTAGCTCTTGTTCTTCATGTTTATCTTTAAGAGCTTTGATTTAGGATATTGTTTTTAGTACTCTATTGAGTTTCAAGTTTAGCTAGTTTAGATAGTTGGCCTGTTGCACTGAATGTGTGTCTTACTTTGAGTAGGTAATCAATTGTTATTCTAAGTTTAGTAGTAACTTGCAATAGTTTTGAGGTCTTGTTTCGAGTAATGTTTGGACTTCTGTGTGTTAAGAGCTCAAGCCTATTAGTGATAGGTGTGATATTTTTGTTCAACGTGCTTATTTTCAAAAACTACAATTTTTTTGTTGAGAACTCTAGGTACTAGCATGATCACTAACCTCTGGAGGGGTTGTAATATATAGAGTACCCTCACGATATCATGGGTCGAGGATGCTCAAGGATAACCAAGCCCCCATACACTCCTCCTAGTGTACTTGTCTCTTTGTGAATCTCCTAACTAGATAGAGAGTTACCTATAATAAGTGGATGAGTTCCTTTGACTAATGTGAGTATTCGATTGACGAGGGGATACCCCCACGACTCTTCACCGTGAGGGTACCTGGTGCGTGCAAACACTAGTTGCCCATGAGAAGCTTCGGAAGGCCCAAGATCAGCCCACCCGAAGCACCGGAGACTGCATCGACATGGATACCAAACTAACAAGGCGTACAAGCCATGGGCACCAAGACTAGTTAGATTAGGCAACTCTCTATGTAAACCTAGACGGACTCCTCGAGACCTGGCCTAGTATATAAAGGCAGGGAGAGGGGACGTCTAGGGCATCCAATATCCACCACAACATCTCTGGCTTGACCAATCTCGCCGGAGCCTCCAATGTAATCGCCTCCACAATATAATACATCGAGCAGGAAGTAGGGGTTTTACCGATCGAGGACCCTAAACCTGGGCAATACCCGTCTCCTGTTAGCCGACGAGATCGCCAACCTTGAACTCCTTCTACGATTAAACCGAGGGTTCCTAACCATGGGATTTGCCGAGGCCAACCCTCGTCATCGAATGTTGGCACTTCCACCATCCATATTTTACTAGCATCTTCGGTACCTTGCATTGCCCTTTCTCACCTTGAGAATCGGTGCAAAATTTGCTGGTGCATCCAAATCCTTGGCATGATACGCTTTGTCATCATAAGCCTCATTATATCCTTACTCAAAACATCCACCATACGTACCAATCAAGGCATTTTCATAGCTTTTTCTCATGACTTGATGTTTCATGACTTGATGTTAAATTTTCATACATGATTTTTCTTGATCATAGAGTCGCATGCTAGTTGGGCTTTGCCCTTATAATTGCTACATGACGCGCTGGTATCATTGCACATCCTGCTACACTGGCAGATGCATACATTTGCACACATCATGATACATCTTCAGTTTTCTTTATGTTGAGTAATTCTTGAAAAGTGTGTTGATCTTCTACATCCTTGTAATATATAGAGTGTTACCCTTAAAGTGAGGAAAAAATCCCAAAGAGGACACAAATAAAAGATCCCAAAAGAGGACACAAGAAAAGATCTCAAAGAGGACAAATGAGAGATAAATAGAAAGAGCCAATGAGGCCACAAAAATAGAAAAAATAGAAAAAATAGAGAGAGAGAAAAAAAGAAAAAAGAGAGAGAAGGGGCAAACACTACTATTCCTTTTTAAAGATCCACACTCGTGCTTCAAAGTAGCATTTGTAATTCATAGAGAGTTTTCATGTCATTCATGCATTACTATGTGGTGACTTTTGCACTATAGAACTTGGCTTGTATATTACAATGATGAGCCTCCTCAAAAGAGCTCTAGGTCTTTGTGAGCAAGCGAGTTGGATGCACCCCCACTAGTTCCATTAGAGAGCTTACATACTCATAGCTCATATTTGCATCCGTTGCATGAAAATCCCTACTCCTCACACCATACCAACCATTACGCCTACCCTAGCCTAAGGTTGTCCTCGTTGGTGTGAGACTTTCATACTTTTTTGAATTCCTTCCCCATCATTCATTCTCTTTTCCATGCTAAGTGCCAACTAATCTTGCTCACGCTTATTCATTGCATGAGTGCTCGAAATCAAAAGGGAGAGGATCGAATTGACTTGCACCTGATCGACGGTCTGGGGACGAGTCATAATAAGATTCCAAAGAATACTAAGTGGAAAGTTAGTAGATTGAGTTCAACAATTATTAAGTATTTTTATGTTCTAAACCCATCTCCCACTCTCCGCACGGGAACACTGATTGGAGACATTCGAGTCATGGAAAACGGGAGCTTCTCGCACATGTATGTTCTCACTTTATTATTTTCAATACTAGATATAGACTCTTGCTTGTTATTATCTTGACTTGAATTGCATCTCTTGATTGCTGTACTGTAAAGTTCAAATCTTTGTTGGTAGCATGTCACCACAAAAATTATCTTTGTTGTGAGTTACATACTCGAGGACGAGCAGGAATTAAGCTTGGGGATGTTGATACGTCCCAAACGTATTCGTAATTTTTTCTTGCTCCATGCTTCTTTTGGTGATATTGCTATATGTTTTTGTCGATGGAATGACCCCCGGGTAGGGTCACCCAGGCGAAATATCCTTTCAAGACGATGTGCGACTTGAGGAAGACGTCGGACACACATGGGCCAAGCTGAGAATGCCGGTGCAGAATGCCCAGGGAGGTGTAGTCGGCTGCTGGCTGCGAGCATCCGACCATGGGGCAGACGGCCCACCAAGTTCACACCAGATACAAGAGTTGACCTCCCGCCGACTGGGCGCAGTCGGCCTGAGGTCATCTAGAGCAATTCTCGAAGATCTGGATGTCAGTAGGCAAGGTCACTTCCCCGGCTTTGTGGGACGCGTGAATGCTGCCTATCCACGCCATCGGCACGAAAATACAACAGAGAAGACCAGACGGCAGGGTAGCTGTCAACCTACGAGCTAGGGGAGCTATGGACTATGGGATATTAGATCACCACACTGAGGTTGAGAGACCTTCCTCTGCACACCGGTCCTAGGAATTCCGCAGCCAACCATCACGCAGATGACGTCAGGGATGACACATCGGCTGCACCTACAATCCGGAGAACCCATAGTCGGCGGGCCCCAGTTGGATCTTAGTGGCTTACAGTCGGGTCCCACTCCTATGTGTAGTTACTATTGTAACCCGGTATCGGCCTATGAGAGACCCGAGACTCCCTAAGAGAGAGGGTCAGAACCTTGCAGATTTACTCCACCATAACCCACATAGAGACGCAAGAGAGAGCAGAGTCATGGGCCTTCTCCTCCTTCCTCTCATACAACTCTAGGAGCACCATTGTAGCTCGAGTACTCTCATATTACACTCGGCAAGAGTAGGGGTTTTATATCTCACGAGAGCCCCAAACCTAGGTACATAGCGGTGTCTCACTGTGCTTGTCCCCACTCTCGTTTCCAGCACCATCGACATACTCCTCGGACCTTCCCCTCACTTTAGGCATCCCCATGGCATCTGCCGTCACATTACGACAACATTTGGTAGGCGGTCACAACACTTTAGCTTCGGTAGTCATCGTGTCTTCGGGAACATCCTCCACTAGCGGTCACAGCATCACCGACTCGGCTGCATAGGCGGCAAGAAACGTTGCAACAATAGCTAAGGCAGGCGGCCATGCAGGGACTAGCGATGTGCGAGATGTATTGTACACCCCCGTGGACCTTGATACCGATCCAACTGCGGTTCACGCCGAGCTGGAGAAGACTCTTCAGCGCCTCGTGGCGCAAGAAGAAACCATCGTTGAGAAACGCTGAATGGATGCTACGGTATGAGAGTACAATGCCGCACATGGCATCACCCCGCGTGTGATAGATCCAGCTGTGCTGGAGGAGTTGCGTGTCACTTTTCGAGTAGTTGGCAAGGAGCTGGCCGGGGAAGCGCAACCGACTGCATCTGCTATCATCCCGCAGCCGGCATATGATACGTCCCAAACGTATCTATAATTTCTTCTTGATCCATGCTTACTTTTGTGATATTGCTATATGTTTTGCTGCACTTTCATATCATTTACAACATATTTTGGACTAACCTACTAATTCAGTGCCCAGTGCCAGTTTTTGTCTGTTATTGTCCGTGCATTGCAGAAAAAGGTCAGAAATAAAAGTTCTCGGAAAATTCCGAAAAAATGACCACAAAAATATCCACAACAGAAGACTCCAGAATACCGAAGGAGGCCCCGAGGGGGCCCAACCGCAATTCAGAAGATTGCCTGGCGCAACCAGGGGGGGTGGCCGCGCCCTCTGGTCGCCTGGACCAGGGGCCACCCCTTAGACCCCCCTTTGCCCTATATTTACATCCCGAGACAGAAACCCTCGAGGATCCCCCTGTTACGCGATTTCTTGCATTGTTCCATCGCCGACGCAATTCCGATCTCGGGATCGCCAAGAAAAGCTGTCCCAGCACCGTGACGGAGGGAGGATTGATCTCCAGAGGCCTCTCCATTACCATGATCGCCTCCAGGATGTGCCGTGAGTAGTCCCCCTTGGGCCATGGGTCCATGGCCAGTAGCTATGTGATGTCTTCTCTCCATCCTTCTGCTTGAATGTTTAGCCCTTGTGAGCTGTCTATCATGATCAAGGCACCTTTGTATTAGTTCTTATTTTTCTATGATGTGTTTGCTGGGATCCAATGGATTATGAGATTATGTTCAGTTTGTGATGAGTAATATATTTTGTTTACCTTTGTATTTATGTTATTGAGTATTCTTGCATGTTCTTAGTTGCGTTTGTTGCTTTGGCCAAGTAATAGATTGCAACTCCAACATGGGGCATTATTCTTGATTGTCGGTTCATGCCCACCGATGTGTAGCTTGAGTAACAAAAACATGAGACTAGGGATGTGTTGTTGCCACCAGGGAGAAAACAATGGTGCTTGTAACTGCGGTTGAAAGGATTGCTTACATTACACATAGAGTGTTAAGGAAATTGTCCGTTGCTTTGAGCCTACAATTTGGTTGGGGTTCGCAACTTAATACCAATGAGATGTTCTAGATAGATATCTCAAGGTGGATGATTAGTGAGTAGATGCTAATGGATAAATGGTCTACTTGTTTTGGTGTAATGCCCATACGATTGAGCCTCTTTATTTTCTAGTAGCATAATTACCATTGCGATCCGTTTAAAATTCTGTCAATTGCCTAGGTGTAATTTGTTCACCCAACATAGTTGTTTATCGTTTTTTGGGAGAGAGACATTACTAGTGAAAGTCATGGGACACCGGTACATATTTCCATCATAGTTTACACCGTTCACTGTTACTGCTTTCATTTACTTTCAGTTGCACCCACTATTATTACCCCTGCGTTTTGATCCTTTGTAAACAGCAAGGACGAAGAGATTGACAACCTCTCTGAATTTGTTGGGAGAAAATTTATTTGGGTTCTTGTGTGCAGGTCCACGCCAACATGCCATCAAGAAAATTACTGTAAGGCCCCTGATGCGGTGCTAACTCAAGTTAGTCGCTTTCGCGTCCCGCTCAAGTTAGTAGCGCATAAAGGCCACCATCTCACGACACTCGCACTCGTGTCGCTGCCGGATTCTCGACAACAGGTATAAGAACAATGAACTTACACTAAGACATAAATATATAGAGTCCAGGGCATACATCGCCGCTGGAATTATTACATCATATCAGAGGTCCATGGACTCATCAGTACATCATGCGACAAGCGAAAGAGAAACACGACCGAGTACGGTCAAAATCCAAATTGCCCTAGAGAGGGCTGCACATAAAGAGTCCACCCATGGATCGTCGAAGCCCAACTATAGGATCTACTGAACGAGGTCGTCCTCAACGTCGTCCTCCGGGGGCACCTCCACGAAGTATCGTCCAGTGCTCGGGTCGAGGTAGTAGTCCACTGCAGCGGCCGATCAGGCAAAACAGTAAAAGCACAAAAGGAAAATAGGGGTGAGATTATATCATTACAGGATAACTAACTCCCTATGGTAAGGTAGATAAAGGCAAAGGTTTAAGCCGCACTAGCATGTATGGTGGCTATCGTTCTATTAGAGTAGAGGTAAGATCCAAGAATGCACGTGACATCGCGTCATAAGTCTGCTAACCACCTACTTACGTCAAACATAACACAACCTAGATCTTCTCTCGGTCCCCCTGGACGAAGAAAAGCAACCAAGGTACTCACACGGTAGGCAAGTTTTTAATTATGATTCAAATTGATGTTATTCTATGAACAAGGATTAGGTCTCAAGTCGTCCTTAACCGCGGACACGGCTTTTCGAAAAGATTTAACCCTACAGGGGTGTACCAACTGCCCATCATAGGCTTCGCATGTACGCCCGGTTTCCACTTGGCTAGGTAAACGCCTGAAACTCCGAAATGTCATAGTCCCTCTAACTAACAACACATAACTCCGGGTGGCCCCCGGTGAGTCGACACCCAACTCAAAAGCCGGCCGCGCTCTCGAATCGGCCTCTACCGTCTGTCGCAGGTTTGGATAATCGGTTAATCACACATGGGACACCGGATCCTCAGCCGGACAAAGTGGGCCAGCCAAGGCACAAGTACTCCTGGCCCAAGGTGGTTTGTAAACAACTGATGCCAAACCGGTGAGTTCCCCTCAACGGAGACACTCCAAGGTACGCCCAATCACCAACCTGAAACGCTACACCACAGTGCCTTTTGTCATAATAGGCCTTATGCCTAGACTGTGCTGCCTTTAGGTGCTCTCAGACAATCTTCACTCTGTCCTCTGCCTCTTGGATCACATCTGGACCGAACAGCTGCCTCTCACCTCTCTCGGACCAGTTCATAGGTGTCCTGCACTTGCGGCCATACAAGACTTCAAACGGCGCTGCCTGCAGACTTGCTTGATAGCTGTTGTTGTAAGAGAACTCAGCATACGGCAAGCATTCTTCCCACTTCATGCCAAAGGAGATGACACATGCCCGAAGCATGTCCTCGAGGATTTGGTTCACGCGCTCTACTTGCCCACTTGTCTGAGGGTGATAAGCGGTACTGAACAACACTGTCGTACCAATTGCCTTTTGAAAGGCCTTCCAGAACTTAGAGGTGAAAAGGCTGCCTCTATCGGAACTGATCTTCTTGGGAATGCCATGCAAAGATACAACTCTTGCGGTGTACAAATCCACCAACTGAGCTGTTGAAATGGAGTCCTTCACAGGAAAGAAGTGGGCAACTTTGGAAAGATTGTCAATGACAACAAAGATGGCATTGTTCTTCTTCTGCGACAAGGGGAAGCCTGTGATGAAATCCATCTCTATATGATCCCATTTCCACTTCGGAATCTCAAGTGGCTGAAGCAACCCTGCAGGCTTCTGGAGCTGTGCCTTCACTCTCCTGCACACATCACACTGAGACACATAACGGGAAACATCCCGCTTCATACGAGTCCACCAAAAGCTTTGCTTGAGATCTTGATACATCTTTGTACTGCCAGGGTGAATAGACAGCTTGGAATCATGGGCTTCCTGCATGATGACCTCTCTGAGATCTCCCTCCTTGGGAACTACAACTCACTCTTCGAACAACACGGTGCCGTCATTATGCACTGAAAAGCAACCGTACTTTGGAACTGAGTCGACAATACCCTGCTTGATCTTTTGTATCATTGAGCTGCCAGACTGAGCTTCACGAATCTTCTCATGGATAGTGGGATCTACCAAAAGGTTGGCAAGGTAGCCTTCTGGAACTAGCTCGAGATTGAGCCTTCGAAAGGACTCACACAAATCGGGGTGGATCTTCTGCACTTGGATATTATTGCAATCGCCCTTGCGGCTCAACGCATCAGCTATGACATTCGCCTTCCCAGGCGTGTACTGAATATCAACTGTGTACTCAGTAATGGTTTCAAGCCATCTTCTTTGCCTCAAGTTCAGATTTGGCTGAGTGAACAAGTACTTCAGACTCTTGTGGTCTGTGAACACATCCACCTTCCTCCCTAAGAGGAGGTGTCGCCAAGTGACCAAGGCGTGCACAACTGCTGCAAGCTCCAAGTCGTGCATGGGATAATTCCTCTCATTTGTCTTCAACTGCCGTGAGGTATAAGACACGATATTCCTGCCTTGCATCAAAACTCCGCCTAGACCTTGTAAGGAGGCATCACAAAACACCTGAAAAGTCTGTGACTCATCTGGCGGCGTGAGAATTGGGGCTGTGGTCAGCTTCTCTTTCAACTCCTCGAAGGCTGACTGGCAAGCTGGTTACCAAGTGTACCGTTTGTCCTTGCACAAAAATTCAGTCATTGGCTTCGCTATTTTGGAGAAATTCTGCACAAACCTCCTGCAATAGCTTGCGAGGCCGAGAAAACTCCTAAGCCAGTACAGTACATCGTAAATAATAAATCTTGACGAGTTCCGTGCGGTTACCCAATTGACCGGCATAGTCTTTCCTAGCACAGCGTACGCCGTCCATCCCATGGTACGGCTCGGATCTGACCGACTACATAGCAGCCCGTATCATACGTACAATGGCAGTCTGCTAACCCCCAGTCACTCGGGGAGGCCAGGTCCGGTCCGGTCCAATCAAGACAGAATAAAATACGTACCACAACAATAACCAACCAACCCGAGCTTCTCATACTTACCGGCCGTGTCGTACCCATATGATTCACGTTCTTCGGCGGAGCCCACTCTTGAATAGTGCGGACTCGCTCTGGATCGACCGCAATTCCCTCAGCGGAGATAACATGACCCAGAAAATTGACCTTGTCCAGCCAAAACTCACACTTGGACAACTTGGCGTAGTACCGGTGCTCTCTCAACTTCTGCAGCACCAGCCGTAGATGTTCCTCATATTCAGCCTCTGACTTGGAATAGACAAGAATGTCGTCGAGGTAGAGGATCACGAACACATCCAACCATTCTTGGAACAAATAGTTCATAGCTCTCATGAACGTCGGAGGGGCATTTGAGAACCCAAAAGTCATGACTGTGAACTCATACATCCCATAACGTGTGCTGAACGCGGTCTTGGGAATATCCTCTTCACGAACACGGATTTGGTGATACCCCATCCTCAAGTCAAGCTTGGAAAACACCTTAGCCCCATTCAACTGTTCAAACAGATCATTGATGCGGGGTAAAGGGTACTTGTTCTTGATGGTCTTCTTGTTGATACCGCGATAGTCCTGGACCAAGCGGCTAGTCCCATCCTTCTTATGGGCAAACAAAGCCGGTGCACCCCAAGGGGAAGTGCTCGCGCGGATAAAACCTCCTGCCTCCAACTCTGTCAACTGCTTCTTGAGCTCAATCAACTCCTTCGAACACATCTTGTACGGATGCCGAGAAATCGGCTGGGTACCAGGCTCTAGCTCAATAACGAACTCAATAGCTCGAACTGTTGGAATTATTGCTAACTCCTCCAGAAAGACGTCTTGGAACTCACAGACAACTCTGATCTCTTCGAGCAAAGGTGTAACTCCTGCGTTCAAAGCGTACAACTGTGCTGATCCTGTCATAAAGCCACAAGTGTACAAGACTTCTGCACCTGAATCATGAGTCAACTTCACTGATCTGGTTGAGCAATCAATATTGGCCTTGTGCTGCACAAGCCAATCCATTCCCAAAATGACATCAATGTCGGAACGAGGCAAGACAATCAGGGATGCTATGAACAGAACGCCCTGAATACGGATCTCCACATCTGGAACAAGCCTAGAAGACTCCACTCTAGAGCCCGGAGAACAAACTGATAGCGGTCTAGGCAACTGATCTCTCGGAAGGTCAAGTGACATAGCAAAGGCATTGGATATGAACGAATGGGAAGCTCTGGAATCGAACAGAACTGTCGCGGGAACTGAACACACAAGGAACCTACCAAGAACGATCTCTGAAGACTGCTGAGCATCTGTGAGCATCACGTTGTTCACCCGAACTGCACGTGGCTGTTCCTTCACCATCGTGGTGCTCGGAGTAGAGCGAGGTGTAGGCGGTGGGAGCCGAGCAAAGCGCGGGTCAGTGCAGTTGGGAGACGTGTGCCCTGGCTCTCTGCACTTGTAGCAGATCACGCCCGGCCTGGGCTGCTGCTGCGTCCTGGGTGGCCTCGCGTGTGGTGGTGTAGAGCGAGGCCCCTGATGGACTGGGACGGGAGGGCGGGCAAAATTGCGGACAACTGCCCCCCTCTGCTGGAACTGCTGCCTCTGTGGTGGTGCCTCTGTGACCCAAGTCTTTGCCTTCTTGTGGACCATCACTGCGGAACTGTGCTCTCTCTAGCGCTTCCTGTCTGCATCCCACTCTGCTCTGGCTGACTCCTGGCGGATAGCCTGATCCACGAACTATGAGAACAGCGTGGGGATGCACTGAGTGAGCGCGTACTTGATGGGGTTGATAGCAAGGAACTGCTGCAGAGTGGTGTACTGTGGTCGATCATTCCTCTGGGCAGTCTGGTTCTGCAGCATCTGTAAGATCGCCGCAGTGCCCTGAGCCACTGCGGTCACAGCCTCCCCAAGGAGAGGGTTCTCTGGTAGCGGCATGTTTGCTCTTGGCATCCTGTATACAGGAACACTTATGAGAACATGATTGAAACATTGAGGTAACCAGAAGATATAGAAATATTGACAACAAAACTTCCTCACGAGGTATGAGAAAGTCGAAGGCTGAAATTCCACCAAGGTTAACCCGGAAATTCGAAAGCTAGGTGCTACTGGAATTCCCAAACCGAGATCATCCGAATCCAAGATAATAATCTGCTAGCGAGCACACAACAATATATACGAGTGGTTGAAGACCTGAACGTTGAGACATCTACCCTGAGCGGCCCGCCGAAGCGGTCTCCTATAGGGGGAGGAACCACATCCGAAGGATGCCAACCATTCCTGTATTGGAGTTTCACCTGAGGTACGCCGTAAGCGAGGTGGAGCTATCAACCCCAAGTGGAGGCTCAGTGTTCTCAACGTACGCCAACCCTTCTCGTCGCTAGCAAAGAATTATAGAGGAATCGGAGCCTCATGTAAACGAGAACCTAGATTTGTTTTGAAAGGGGATAAGTTGTAGAGAGAAAAAAGCGTTTCACTTCCTCACGGAAAAGGGGTGGGAGGGTGGGGTAAGAAGAAAAAAAAAGAGTTCCTACTCTCCGATTTTTCCTTAGTAACTACAAAATAGTTTCTAGACTCAACTTCGGCCAGTAAGGGGTCCTACAGTCAGTCCTGCTCTGATACCAAGTTGTAAGGCCCCCGATGCGGTGCTAACTCAAGTTAGTCGCTTTCGCGTCCCGCTCAAGTTAGTAGCGCATGAAGGCCACCAGCTCATGACACTCGCACTCGTGTCGCTGCCGGATTCTCGACAACAGGTATAAGAACAATGAACTTAAACTAAGACATAAATATATAGAGTCCAGGGCATACATCGCCGCTGGAATTATTACATCATCTCAGAGGACCATGGACCCATCAGTACATCATGCGACAAGAGGAAGACAAACACGACCGAGTACGGTCAAAATCCAAATTGCCCTAGAGAGGGCTGCACATAAAGAGTCCACCCACGGATCGTCGAAGCCCAACTATAGGATCTACTGAACGAGGTCGTCCTCAACGTCGTCCTCCTGGGGCACCTCCACGAAGTATCATCCAGTGCTCAGGTCGAGGTAGTAGTCCACTGTAGCGGCCGATCAGGCAAAACAGTAAAAGCACAAAAGGAAAACAGGGGTGAGATTATATCATTACAGGATAACTAACTCCCTATGGTAAGGTAGAGAAAGGAAAGGTTGCAGCCGCACTAGCATGTATGGTGGCTATCGTTCTATTAGAGTAGAGGTAAGATCCAAGAACACACGTGACATCGCGTCATAAGTCTGCTAACCACCTACTTACGTCAAACATAACACAACCTGGATCTTCTCTCGGTCCCCCTGGACGAAGAAAAACAACCAAGGTACTCACACGGTAGGCAAGTTTTTAATTATGATTCAAATTGATGTTATTCTATGAACAAGGAGTAGGTCTCAAGTCGTCCTTAACCGCGGACACGGTTTTTCGAATAGATTTAAACCTGCAGGGGTGTACCAACTGCCCATCATAGGCTTCACATGTACGCCCAGTTTCCACTTGGCTAGGTAAATGCCTGAAACTCTGGAACGTCAGAGTCCCTCTAACTAACAACACACAACTCCGGGTGGCCCCCGGTGAGTCGACACCCAACTCAAAAGCCGGCCGCGCTCTCGAATCGGCCTCTACCGTCTGTCGCAGGTTTGGATACCCAGTTAATCACACATGGGACATCGGGTCCTCAGCCGGACAAAGTAGTCCAGCCAAGGCACAAGTCCTCCTGGCCCAAGGTGGTTTGTAAACAACTGGGGTACCACCAGCACACACACATTGCAAATAGTAAATCAGCTCGGGCCACCACTAGAACTGTGCGAAGCTAGGTAGGTAAGACAAGGGGACCCCATAGAATCCCACACACGATTAGGCACGCTCGTCAAGAAACACAATACCCGGAACTCGGGACCTAGGTGACTCAAATGGAACAAAACACCTGGCGGGAACAGCCCGATCTCCCATCATTCGTCAAATATAAATTAACATCATAATAATAATAAATATCAACCAACTTCTATAAATAACATGATATCCCAAACCATAGCATAGGGTAAGCAGCAAGTTTTCCTACTCATACTAAGCAATGGCTGAGCAGCGGTAACTTAGCAACACAATGTTTTGCTGGGATGTGGGGATCATGGCTGTTTGGTTTTGATTAAGGCATAAGCAAGGTGGATAGGATCAAACAACCGTTCTAGACTACAGCTAGGCAGGTAGGCAAAAAGGTATCAAGTAATGGTATAAATCTTCCCCTTGCCTGGGTAATCGGTCGTCGAAGCACACGTAGCAGGCTCCTCGGGCTCGGTGTCGGAAATCTCCACGTAAGTCTCCTCGGCGGTCTCAGGTGTTAACGTAAGGTACCGGTAAGGAAAAAGGCACACAAGTAAGCAATGGGTGCACTGCACAGGCAAGGATGGTATGATCAAGTTTAATCGACATGATGTGACCCTATCTAGTCAGGTTTAAATGAAGGTGGTGACGACACGTCATCAACTTCATATGCAATTTATTTACGTAAAATGGCCTTGGTCTTAGCCTTATTTTTGGTGTAAGTAACATGGCAACATGACATGATCAACAATGCAATTAACAGAAATAATTACAACATGAAAATAAAACATCGATTCCGGAGACGGAGTAGTGTCGGTGGATTTAACACAAGGTAGGTGCAACAAGGATGGAAATCCAGCCACATAACATATGAAGATATGTTAGGGCTGGTTTGCAGAAGAAGATGACATGAAACAAGATTGAAGGATCAGATGATCAACACTCCAACATGCACTGAAGTTGGAATGATGCAAGGAAGGGAAAAACAGATTGATCCTGGTTAAAGGTGGTCACACCCTATCCACTTGAGTTACACAAACATCAGATGGACATTACCATTGTAAACCTTGCAAAAATCTACCCAAAATCATATGTGATATGGTACCATTTGAATTTGTAAACACAGTTGCAGATTCAAATGAATTTCAGGGGGCTGAGTGCAAAGATGCACTAGATGCATGTTGAAAAAGGCTCAAATGGTCAAACCATTATCACCATGCAAATCATTGGGAGAAACTACCCCAAAAACATATATGGCAAGGCACACTTTGAATTTTGCAAAACATCATGCAAAAAAAAAGAGGTGAGGGGCTTCTTTGAAAAATTGCCACTTCTCCAAAACTTAGAGGTGGCAAACCACAAAATGAAACTCACTAATGTGATCAGTGGGCAAAACTACCCCAAAAACATATATGGATGCCACATTTGAGGTATAAGAGCTCCAAGGTTTAAATTCAGTTTGATTTTGAATTCAAACTCAAATTGAACTAAAACAGAAAAAGGAAAAGAATCTAAAAGGAAAAAAAATAGAGGGCGCAACCACTTGGGCTGGCCTCGGGCACAATGGGCCAGATCCAAATTAACTGGTGGGCTCAGCCCACTTCCACTCGGGCAGCCTCACTGACATGAGGAGCCCACCCGTCAGCCTCTGCTTAAAATCCAAAAAAGGGGGGGGGGGAGGCAAATGCCTCGCGTGGGATTCGAACCCACGCCCGGTGCTTGCCGCTGCTGCTCGCTACCACTGCGCTACTGCATGTTTTCTGAACCGAAACGGGTACGAAATCAGTAGAAGTATGCATCCCCTATACTGAGCTTCAGAAAAACCCGGCGGCGACGATGACTTGCGGTGAAGCTGGCCTCGCCGTCTCAACTCCAGCAGCCCTGCGGCCACTGGGAAACGAAAGCTGGTACATCCAGCCACGGATTGCGGTAATCCAAGCCCACAGCGACACACTGCTCCACTTGCCACTCTCGTTTGAACATGGCGGCGGCCACTGCTTCGGGCACCTGCATCTGCGTGCACCTCTCTGAATCGGCAGCGATTCCGCCGAGCTTGCGCCGGCAGCCGTCTACCTACTACCCCTAGTCGACGCAGGGCACCACCAAGACAACGTGGGTGCCCAGATCTGGGACCGAAACGCCCCAAGGGGATGGCTTTCTTGCCGGAAAGATCACGGCGGCGCACTGCGCTCTCTTCAACTTCAGACGCGGGAAACCCGTAGGGGCTATGAGCCCTACGCGGCCTCTTGGGGGTTCACGAGCGCGCGCGGAGCACGCTATGGACACGCACGAGCATGTCCGAGGCACGCCACGAACACGGCGACCACGGACTGCATGGCGGCGACGTCTACGGCGGGGAACAGAAAAGCCCGACGGCTCGGCTACGTGCTCGCGCTTTACAAGGAAGGGGAAATCTCGCTGAGGCTCACCTAGAGGTAGCAGAGGATGCAACCGTCGTCGGGGAAGACGACGTTCCGCAGCAGGTGATCCACGTCATGGGCCCGATCCGTGGTGCCCTTCTCCGCCTGCACGACGGGAATGGAGCGGTGAGACGCTGGGGACGACGCGGAAGGTCGCGCGTTCACGAACACGGGAAGACGGCGGCGAATTCGAACTCCTCACCGGCGGAACAGGGGAGGTCCCTGAGAACGAACCAGGCGGCGGCGGCGGAAATTGGAGGGAGGAAGGGGAACCTAGGGTTCCCAGAACCCGCTCGGGGCCAGCTTATAAAGGGGGAAGGCCCCCAGCCACGCTGGCCGTCATCGACGTCGACGCCGCGCCGGCTGTGAGAGAGGAGGTCGGAGGGGACCTCAGCCACGGTGGAAAGGCGACGACGGTGGCCCCTCCGATCGCGATACCACGGCCAGGACTGATCCAACGTACCGCTTCGCTGGCTGGGTCCAAGTGGGCTGCGGGGAAAAAGGCCCAGGTGGGCTGGGCTTGGAGGGAAAGAAGAGAAAAAGGAAAAGAAAAGAGAGCCCCGGGTTATTTTCCATTTAACAAAATAGAAGCACATGGGGAGTTTTCCAGGAATATTTACAAGGATAAAAATCTTACAAAAATATGTAAAATGATCCTTGATATATTCTCCAATTTCTAAAATTGGTTTGATCAATTTTGGAGCAACTAAAATGTGGGTCCCTTTTTGAAAATTCAAATCACATTGAACCGTGGGCCATATTTTTGAAGTTGGCAAAAATGTTGCAAGGTTTTTAAAAACCTTGGGGAGGGCAAGGAATTGGCTATGCCAAGTTTGGGGTCAAGGAGAGCATGCATGCAACAATTAAAATTCTTCAAACACCCTTCTTGAACCATTTTGGATGCAAACTCAAACAAACCAAATGGGCTCCTATCCCAATGTAAATTTAAATCACCACAGGAAATTTAAATCTTTAGCATCATGCCAAGTTACAAAGTCAACAGACAAGGTACAACTCATGGTGATTTCTTATTATTGCAAATGGGCTGTTACAATTACTGGCTCCGTTGTCACCTACTTGTAGCTCCTGGAATTCTACTAGATTGATAACCTTGGTATCTTCACCGAGGGAAATTTGCTGCTATCTACATCATAACCTTCCACTTGGGGTGACCAGCGAGGAGGTGTTATCTACACCCATCAAGACAAATTTCTGGCACCGTTGCCGAGGGTTCCAGTGTTCAAGATAGGGGAATTGCACACTACCTTTTATCTTTGATTTGGAGTCTTGTTAGTTTACTTTTTAGTTTTTGCTTTTGAGTATTATATCAAAAACACCAAAAAAAATAGTTACCTTTTTCTTATCTTGCTTCAAGTAGTAGTAAGTATGTCTAGTTCTGTTACCTTCAGTGTAGCACCCGAGGCATAATTGCTCACCTTCAAACAAAGAGGTGGGGAGAGTTTGAAAGATGCTTGGTATAGGATTAATTATTCTCAAGTTAGAGCCACCAAGAAGCAATCCACAACTATCCTTCTTATAAACTTTTATGTTGGGATTACTTCTTGGAATAGGTTTATTTTAGACACGGCAATAAGTGGGAATTTCTTGGAAGCCCCTGTTTGGGAGGCTCTTAATGTTATGGAAAACCTTGTTGGAGTTCCTCCTATGGCTAACACAAAATAGGACATTACTTTAGCTCACATTATGAGTAAGCTTGAGAAGATAGATCTAGACATGCCAAGCATGGGTAAAATAAATGAAGAATATTATAGGATTCAAGGGAATTTGAATAGGCTTGATAGCTCCATAAGCAAAGTTAACAAAACTTTGGAGATCCTTAAATCCAAGGATGATGACCCTTCTAGGATCGATAAGATTGAGGAAATCATTGATGCTTTAAAAACCACCTTATCCTCAATCAAAACCAAAAAGGTAGAGACCCCGGCAAAGAAGGAACCCAAGTTCATTTTGCTGGGGTTCGTAGCAGAAAACACAAATTTTTCCTAACTAGCGTTTCCCATAACCCAAGATTTAGCTAGCCGTATTACCGTAACGGAAAGGAGTGCGGAATAACATACCTCGGGGTGTAGTCCGTTGCGTGGGAAACGTTCCCTCAAACGTGGCTGATGTAGTCGATCAAGGTTCATAGCCCCCTGGATGTGTTAGCACCCGGATGGGTGTAGTGACACACGTGTAGCACCTCGTAGTACTCGCACACGTACGAGACTCGACGATGACCTCCGATCTCCGATCCAGCGAAGATGGCGGAAGTAGACCTCCGGAACCGGAGTTTCGACAGCAAGACGACCTTCGTGTAGCAGAGATGCCTTAATACCACTATATGCCCCAAACAAGGGGGGACCACTATGGAAGAGACGAGGAATGGGAGAAGATCGGAGAAAACCGATCTCGATTCGGAGTAATTATGAATTTCTCACGAATTTCTGTGTTCTTAAAAAGGCCACCCTACATTCCTTTAGATAGGGGGAGGGGAGGGAGTCAACCCCTCTCCCTTAGTAATGTGGGACTAAAGTCCCTTTGCTAAGGGGAGGTGGCCGGCCAAGGGTGGAGGGGTGTGCTACCCTCATGGGCCCTAGGGCCCATGGCGCCTCCCCATCCTTTCCCTTTTTTCTTTTTTCTTTTTCCCTTTATTCCCCTAATAGGTCTCTTTCATAAATAAGGCCCATAGCACTTTTTAATATTAAATAAAATGTTTTTAATTATTAATTCAATTAATTAATAACTAAAACATATTATTCCTTCTCCCGGTGATTCGGAACACCTTCCGACTCACTCTGAAACTCCTCTGGGTCAACACGGAACCTTTCCGGTGCTACTTCCTTTATTCTCCGGCAACTCCGATAGTTCCGAAAAGGTCTCCGATTTCATCGAGCCTTTAAGTGTGTTACACTACGGTCCGAGAGCACTCCAGTCATGACCGAGATGAGGCTAGGTCAATGATCATCAGCGGGACCTGGATGCCCATAATGACCCTTGTGCATTCCGGATATCAAAACCGATTGGACCTTGCGTTGTATAGCATTCCCTTTGTCAATGATACTGGATTGTTCCGAGATTCGATCAATGAAATCCTATGTCTGGTTCAACCTCGTTATACAAATACTTATTCATTCGTTCCAGTGATATTCATCCCTGTGACCTAGTCACACGCTGCGCAACTTTATGGATGGAATCTCACCGAGTAGGCCCTGAGTATCTATCCATCACATGGATTGTCAAATCCCGCTCTTGTAACAATACTCCTCAAGATATATCCACGGAATACCCAAGATACAATTGCTATGGCCTGCATATTTCAGTCAGGCGGTGGGATGTAAGTCAAAGCATCCGAGAAGATAGCAATAATGCAAGTACTCACGGTCAAAGGAACGGTCTACCACGTTCTATAATTACAACACTGAACCTTCATAAGTTTGATCATGCTGTAATGCTTACGTTGGGTAATGTTCATCACGTCACTCATCCAGTGAGGTGACCTCACAGTCAAGAGACTTAATTGACCCGGATAGCAAAACCACGACCATCATGTTGACCATGAACTAGTTATTGAAATAGAGGCTAACTAGGAACACTGGGGGTTTCTATACCACACCTGTATCATTGTTTCACTGATACAGTTCTAGCACGGTATGAAACTGGTTATGAACTTGCTTAGATATATTGGAATAATCATATATTATTTTCCTCTAGAGCATATATCCAACACATTTATGTACCTAAGGTTCCAAAAACCAAAATTGATCCACCCATTGCCAAGGGTAACAAAAATGCGAAGACGTTGGAAGAAATACACCTCTTAAATAGAATTAGAAACGAATCTCCAATTGGTCTCACTACCTTTAGTTTTGTTCCTAGAAGTGTTATTACTAGGCCTTTATTTGAAAGTCCTCTGAAGACTAGTTGTATTATCGAAGAGCTTTTTGATGATCTTGATGATGGTTCAATCGATACAACTTGATCTTGTTGCTTCATGCCTAGCTCAAAGTCATAAAAACGCTTATTGGGAGGCAACCAAAAATGTTTCTACTTTCAGTTTTAGTAGTCTTGATGTTTTTTTACTACTGTAGCAACATCATTGTATCTTTATTTTTTAAGCTTTGTGCCAAGTTTTAGCCTCCGGTGGCAAGTGAATCAAAAGTTGTGATATGTTGTCCAGAAAATAGATTTTGTTTGATTTATTGCAAAAATCTTTTAAAATCACCAGTTTGACTTTTTGATTTGATATTGTTTGACAGTATACTCTGTACAATTGTGAAGCTACCACCTGTTCTGAATTTTTTTATTTGAGTTGCAGAAATGCCCCGAAAAAATTATTTACTACATGTTGTTCTTTTTTTCCCAGATTCTGTCATGTTTTGTGCTTCTTGAAGAATGCAAATCTTGCGCATGTTTTTTCCTTGGAAAAACTTTTTTGCAATCTTTAGAAAAATTAGGCTTTGTTGAAAACCTTTGTTTCCAACAAAGGATAAGTGGAATTAATTTATTTAACGTACTAACCACTCTAATTAGTTTATGATGAGTTTGATATGAAGGGAGTTTTCAAGTGTGTGAAGGGAGATGAGGAAAGAAGATTTAGGAGTGCCAAAAGCTCAAGCTTGGGGATTGACGAGGATCATCCTCGGCAAATCCCATGGCCAGGGACCCTGGGTTAGATCGTAGAGAAGGAACAGGTTGGCGATACTCGTTGGCTAATAGGAGAAGCACTTCCTGCTCAATTGTATTATGCGAGGGGGTGATTACAATGGAAGTATAGGAGAGTTCGCACAAGACCAAGGGTGATGATCGTAGATTGGATGTCCTGAAGCGTCGCCCCTCCCAGCCTTTATATACTAGGCTGGGACCCGGGGAGTCCGTCTCAAATTACAAGGATAATTGCCTAATTCTAGCTTTTCCTTGAACGCCAAGTCTTGACTTCCATGTTGGTTGCGTACTCCTACGTCGGTGCCTAGAGTGGGCCAGTCGTGGGCCTTTCGAAGCTTCCAGCGAGCCTTTTGTCTTCGTATGCACGAGTTATCCTCACACGCAGGAGTCGTGGGGTCACCCACTCATTAGTAGCCCCTGAGTGCCTGGGGGACTCAAAGAGTCGCACAGGGACTCGAATTCATCATCGTTTTCTTCCATATGCGCAGCGCGGTTGCGAGTCATTGGCAGCTTTAGCCCATATTTCGAGGGATGATAAGCTGAAAGGGCCAAAGGTAGTCGACTGGTCGAGCCTTGGCGAATTGCGCTAGTGGAAAATACCTCAGTAGCCCAATCAAGCCCGTGTCCCTCGACACGAACTTGAAAACGACCGGTGTCTAACAAAGTTCATGCCGCTGCAGGTCTTATAGGTTTAATGCTTCCGGCCCCAGTAAATAGCCTTAACGCGTCCGTTATCGGCTCATCTTTCTATCATGCGAGCGCATGGAAAACGTCAGGAGTGAAGTCGCGCTGTGGAAAGTCCCGGCCCGGCCGTCTGCGCAGCGGGGTCCTACCTACACGCTAAGCTTGCGTGGCATTTGGGTATAGTGAGTCGCAGCCCAGGCATCATTTTTTATAGAGGCACGAATCCTAATTAGACATGCACTCACTTGGAACAGACAATCAAGTGAGCTGTTAGTGGTCACTCGCGGAGTTTTTGCGAGCTCGGGCGAGGAATCAAATAAGACAGCACCCACTCAGAAAGTCGTCGAGTGCATGAGTAGATCGTATTGTCAAATATTAGTTGAGCCCTGCGAGTAGTCACTCGAACGCTTTGTTGTTTTCAAGGTGAGGGAGTACCCGGACTATGGGGTGGCCGTTTTGCTAGTGCGAGTGGTCACTCGAGTACATGTTTGCCTTCTGGGTGAGGGAGCACCTGAAACTCTGTAGATGCCGTGCTTACTGTTGGTGCAAGTGGTCACTCGATCACACCTTTGTCTTCTGGGTGAGGGATCACCCGAACTCTTGGGTTTTTAGATCTTGCTCTGTTTTTAATAAGGGTAATCCCGATGGGAGTAAAATATTTTGGATCGGAAATCAGAATATTTTGGCATCAAGAGACATGTGGTCTTTGCCGGTCTTTGTTTTTTTCCAGTTTCTTTTATCTTGATCCGTCCTTCTTGGGATGTCGCGTTGATAAGCCTCGTAATAATGCTCTTTGGTGACCGACGATGACGCTTGGTCTTTGATCCATCGCGTCTCCTTGCCAGTCATAATGACGACTTGGATACCACGCTGCCACGGCCCGTTGAATTTCCAAGGCGTTTATGGGAAACACGCGAGATTTGACATGTCTTTTAAATAGTGCTGACCATGTGAAGGCATCTTGTCTTGGAAGTCGTAATGCCTAGTGTGTTGGTCTTTGAATTAATGATGGCGCCGCCTGGGCTTCTGCGTGTTTTCCTGGTTTGCCCCTGGGTTGCGCTATAAATACCTCCTGTTATTTGCCTGACCTCGGCATCCATTCTTCTCTCACCTTTCTCTTCTGCTTTTTCTTCATATGGTGCCCAAGCGTGGTGGTGGTGCGGCTAGACGAGGTCGTGGCCGTCGCGGCCGTGGTGGCCGCACACCTTGTTCTTCGCGCGGCGGACGTCGTGGGGCTACGTCGGCGCCTTCCTCTTCTTCCATGGAGGAGGGTGTTTGGCTCTATGATTTCATTTTGCGTGTTCTTAGCCGGACCGCTGCCCGGGTCCCTCTCCGGTTCTCGTTTGCCTCCATTGTTTCTGAGCTCAATTTGATGGGTCTCTGGCTCCATCTTCAAGGGTGTGCTCGATATTTTTCTTGGGTGGAGCTGGAAGTTGATAATTCATTCCTGAGTTTTCTTGGATCTGGCTGGAGGGTATTTTCTCGTCGGCTGAACTTGCGTGACGGGGATAGCCTTTGTCGTCGTTTTTATAGCGAAGATACTCTCACTGTTCGTGCGTTTGATGTTGGTGGCAATCGTCTGGATCCGTACTGGGACGAAACGAGGATCAACAACTATGGTGGGTCAAGGAATCCTTCGTCTGCTTACCCAGTGGCTTCATCTTTGGCTGACTCCTCGGCCGGTGGTGCTTGCTCTTCTAGTTCTAAGGATGAGCTCGACGTCAAGCCGTTCATCAAACGGGCGCGTCGATAGGCAAGGCACCTTGTAGAACTGGAGGGAAACGACTTGTTTCTTGGCAGGCTTAGTTTTTTACTTTGTCTGTGATGATGCTCGTCAAGTTGTGGGCCGAAAGTGCCAATTATCT
This sequence comes from Bromus sterilis, assembly GCA_950022295.1. Taxonomy (NCBI): domain Eukaryota; kingdom Viridiplantae; phylum Streptophyta; class Magnoliopsida; order Poales; family Poaceae; genus Bromus; species Bromus sterilis. Next base: position 145,294,673 of record OX465596.1, on the reverse strand, counting down.
CAGCATGAGCACACATGTAGAAGTCATAGTTCCCTGGGATTATTGGTACTGTAATACTTTTGGTGACCGCTCGAGTCCCTTTGTAAACTTTGGTGTGTAGCGAAAGTATTTGTGCTGATACATGTAACTTTGAGGTCTTCGAGTCTTTTGTAATGCGAAATTTCCTCGAATCCTTTGTAACGAGAACTATCCTCGAAGTCCTTTCCAATGAGAACTGTCTTCGAGTCCTTTGTATTGAGAACTGTCTTCCAGTCCTTTGTAATGAGAACTATCGGGTGCGTGGCAGCGCTCCCGATGGGAGTGGCCCCAGAGGCCGCGTTCGATTTTTAGAGTCGGACGTAGACTGTGAGATTTATTCGACCATGATGTCCTCTCTTGTAGCTCCTTGATTGCTCAAGATTTCTATCGGGTGCGCGGAAGCGCTCCCGATGGGAGTAGCCCCCGAGTCTTTAGGTGATCACTTGTGATCAGGTGAAGACTAAAGAATTTTCTTTTTCCGGTGCCTTTTTGTCCTTATCCTTGGGGAATAAATTATTCTTTTGTGGAAAAACATTGAGTGAGGCTTGTGCGGGGGAGACAATGCTTGAGCCCCCAAGGCTTTTTGTCTGTGGTTCCGTAAGTGAAAATAGCGTTTCCTTGGGGGGAGACTGCGTTCAAGCCCCCAAGTTCTTTTAAGTGGCGTCGTGTAAAATGAAATAGCGTATCTCGGGGGGAGTTTGTGCTCGGGCCCCCGAGTGCTTTGAGTAGCGTCGCGTAAGAAAAGATGGCGTCTCTCGGGGGGAATTTGCGCTCGACCCCCCGAGTGCTTTAAGTAGCGTCGCGTAAGCGAAGATAGCGTCTCTCGAGGGAGTTTGTGCTCGATCCCCCGAGTGCTTTAAGTAGCGTCGCGTAAGAGAATATAGCATCTCTCGGGGGGGGGGGGATTTTGCGCTCGAGCCCTCGAGTGCTTTAAGTAGCGTCGTGTAAGAGAAGATAGCGTCTCTCGGGGGAGCTTGTGCTCGAGCTCCCGAGTGCTTTAAGTAGTGTCGCGTAAGTGAAGGTAGCGTCTCTCGGGGGAGTTTGTGCTTGAGCCCCCGAGTGCTTTAAGTAGCGCCGCGTAAGTGAAGGTAGGGTCTCTCGGGGGGAGTTGGTGCTCGAGTCCCCGAGTGCTTTAAGTAGCGTCGCGTCAGCGAAGATAGCGTCTGTCAGGGGGGGGGATTTTCGGTCGAGCCCCCGAGTGCTTTAAGTAGCGTCGCGTAAGAGAAGATAGCGTCTCTCGGGGGGAGTTTGTGCTCGGGCCCCCGATTGCTTTAAGTGGTATTATTTGGGCAACACCTTTTTATTTCTTTGATTTTTACATGAGTTGCCGATCGGTGCTACTACCGATACTGCCGATAGTGCCTATGGGTAAACTATGGGTAGAACAGGCGCAAGTTTTCCATGTTCCACGGATTTCCCACATCTTCGTCGGTCTTCGGGTTCTTCAGCCTGTATGCACCTCCTCCTATGACCTCCGAGATTATGAAGGGTCCTTCCCACTGTGGGGCAAGTTTGTGCATTTTTTCTTGTATTAGTCTCAGGACGAGATCTCCTTTGTGGAAAGTTCTGGTCCACAGGCGACTGCTTTGGTACGTGCGTAGTTTGTCCTGGTATCCTTCTGACCTTGCTATGGCTGTGTCCCTTGCTTCGTCTGTGGTGTCTTTATCATCCTATAGTGCTTCTTCTGCCTCTTCTTCTTCGTATCCCGAGATTCGGGGAGCTCCAAACTTTAAGTCGTGCGACATCACCGCTTCTGCCCCATATACCATGGAAAAAGGTGTGTACTGGGTTGAGGCATTGGGGGTGGTGCGCAAGCTCCACGGGACTGCGGGTAGTTCTTCTACCCATTTTCCTGCAGCTTGTTAGAGTGGTGCGAGGTGCCGCTTTTTTAATCCTCCGGACACTAAGCCGTTTGCCTTCTCCACCTGGCCATTAGATTGTGGGTGCGCGACTGACGCATAGTTGATTTTGATGCCCAAATATTGGCAGAAGTTCTGAAAAATTCTGCTGCTGTGAAGTTTGTACCATTTTCTTTGATGATGTTATGTGGTACGCCGAATCTGAAGATGATGGACTTGATGAAGTTAACCGCCGTGAGGGCTGTTGAGCTGGTGATTGGTACGGCCTCGATCCACTTGGTAAACTTGTCTACTGCTACTAGTAGATGTGTTCGACCTCCTTTTGAGGATTTCTTGAGCGGACCCACAATGTTGAGTCCCCAAGTGGTGAACGACCAGGATAACGGTATGGTTTTGAGTTCTGATGCTGGGGCGTGCCACCTGCTGGCGAATTTTTGGCAGACGATGTAGCGTCACACGATGTCTTCCGCGTTTCTCATTGTGGTTGGCCAGTAGAACCCTGCTCGAAAAGCTTTGGCCACGAGTGCGCGACTGCCCGCGTGATGCCCGCAAGTGCCTTCGTGGATCTCGAGAAACAGGGCTTTGCCGTCTTCTTCCTCGTTGCACTTTTGGAGGACCTGAGAGATGTTGCGCTTGTAGAGCTGTCCGTTGATTACTGTGAACGCTTTAGATCGTCGATTGATGCGTTCGGCTTCTGCAACGTCTTGTGGTAAGGTACCTTCAATTAGGAATCGAAGGAACGGTTTTGTCCAAGCTGTACCTTCGGGTGCGGCTGGTTCTGCATCTTCGACTGCTTTGTTGCCTGTGTCATCTGTTGGGTTTGCAGCTGCAACTTGTGCTGGTTCGCTTGTGTCGTCGTCCTCTGCGACTGCCTCCGGCGTGAGTGCCTTGGTTTCGATTGACCTCTGGCTGATGCTTTCGAGGAAGACACCTGGAGGGATTGGTCCTCGGCTTGATCCAATGTTTGCGAGCTCGTCTGCTTCTGTGTTATTTGCTCCGGTGACGTAATTTAGCTCGCAGCCGTCGAATCCTCCTTCCAGGGTGTTGTAGAGTTACTGGTATGCTAACATGTTTTCTGCGACTGCTTCGCAGTCCCTCATTGTTTGTTGGACGACGAGGTTGGAGTCACCGTAGATTACGAGACGGGTGGCGCCGCATGATTTTGCCATGCCCATGCCATGGATTAGTGCCTCGTATTCTGCTTCGTTGTTTGATGCCTTGCTAAAGTTGATCTGGAGCACATGTCTGAGTTTGTCCCCTTTGGGTAAGATTAGTACGACGTCTGCTCCAGCTCCTCGTTGTATTTTTGACCCGTCGAAGAACATTGTCCATGAGTTGGACAGGTCTGGGGGAGCAGGTGTTTGTACTTCCGTCCACTCGACCAAGAAATCTGGGAGTACTTGGGCTTTGATTGCCGTTGGGTGTTTGAACTACATGTCGCGGGGACTGAGCTCTAAGTTCCATTCGGCGACTCGGCCAGTTGCTCCAGGGTTGTTGAGGATGTCCGCGAGTGGTGCGCTTCTCACGATTGTGATGAGGTGCTCGTCGAAGTAATGTGTTACTTTCCTTGAAGTCATTACGATGGCGTATACGAGCTTCTAGTAGTGTGGGTACCGTTGCTGAGACTTTGTGATGCCAGAACCCCAACTAGGGTAAGTGCTAGGGCTTGCTTGATCCCTTTGCATAATGAAGAAATTTCAAAAAGGAATTAAAAAATGGGTAAAAGAAAATCCCTGAGAAATTAAATCAAATGGCCAGATAAAAATCTTTTTCCAAAAATCATTTGAACATTTGGAAAATTCCTATTAATGATGGTGATCATTTCAAAAGTGGTTTGGGTTCATTCCCATTCCTATGGAATTTTCTAAAATTCAAAAGATAATCTGGAAATTAATGTTGACCCCTATTTGATTTGAAATTCAAATGTTTTGAATTTCAAAAGTGCTCAAATCTTAAAAGTGGCTTGCTACTGGTCACTTGGGTTTTTATAAATATATTGGGCATTTTATTAAATTGCCTAGGTATTAAATACTAAGGAAAAACAAAATAACAGAGAAAAAGAAGAAGAAAAGAAAAGAGGGAAACCCCCTGGCCATCTGGCCCAACTAGTTCCCCCCAGACCACCAGGCGGCCCAAGCCCACTCCCCCTTTTGTCTTCTTCCCCATGCTCCTCGGTGGCGAGCCGAGAGAGCACGACGACGCCACCGCGACGCCGGCAGCCTTCTAGGCCCTCCCCTGCCTCCTCCTCTCGCCACACAGGTCCCCAGAGAGCCCTTCAGCTCTCCCCTTTCTCTCCGACCACCTTCCCTTTCTCTCTCGCTCGAAAAATGCCATAGACAGAGAAGCCCCGGAGCACGCCGCCGTTCCCGACGCGGACAACGGCGACGAGGAGCCGCCCGACCTGTCCAGTGAGCTCACCCCCGTCTACTTTGTCACCTCGAAGGAGATCACGAGCCGGAATGCCCCCGAGACGTTGAATTCGATGACGAGACGCCGCCTGACCCGCAGGACCTCACCGTCGACTGCGCCGACACCTCGCACTTTCCTGCCTCCCCGACCTCCTCATCCGCTTCAGGGTGAGACCCTCGATGTTTCCCCCCTATATCTTGTTCCACCCGCTCTCCCAATCGTCGTGACGCCAAGGTCCGAGCTCCGGCCGCCGCTGTTCATGGCGTAGACGTCGCCCTGGTGGCCCTGGCGTTCCCCTACATGGCGCAACAGACGAGGAATCCACGGGGACCAATTTGGTGGTCATCCAGTGCCCCCCTCGATTTCGAGATCCGGCGAGCCCTCCGCCGTCTGCCTAGGTCACCGGCGGCGAGATGACGTGGCCCCCGTCATTAGGACCCTAACCACCAAGTTAACCACCCCCACAGAGGCTGACAGGTGGGTCCCCCTGGGCCCCTAACCCCTCTGTTAACTAAACAGAGAGGGGATTAACCCCTGAGAGACTGACATGGGGGCCCCAGCAGTAAGACCCCCCTTGACGTCACTGTGACGCAGAGATGACGCAATAAATCATTTTAGAATTAAAAGAAATTACAGAAAAGGCTGAAAATTGGTTAAACTTGTAAAATTCATAGAAAATTCATATGAACTCCAAATGCATTACACTTCATTTAAATTGAATTTGCCACAAAATAGAAGCAATCACATCATGGACAACTATATCATGTGTATGTGCATTCTATTTCAATGTTGCCCCCCTTTGTTGATGATTGTGCCGGTAACAGTGCTTCCGAGACGGTGATCACCCCCAAGGAGAAGAAGTTCGGTAAACCAAGTGTATCGTATGCAAGGCAAGCAAACCCCATTGATCATGTCTATAAAATCCCACTTCCCTCTCAGTCCCGCTTATGCATGTCTAGGAGATCACTGAGACACATTCTTTCGCATAGTTGAACCCATTCCGACGCATGACCTATCATTTTGCCACCGTATTAAGCAAACCACAATCCTAGCAGATATAGGAGTTGAATGATGAGCATGTGTCCCCTGCAACTATTACTTCTTATTGCTGCTTAGTGATACAATGAGGTTACACTGTTTGTGAGTCGGGATGGATATTCATAATGGTGCTGATGATAACGTGTTGGTGAATCTACCCTAATACAAGGTGAACGATGAGAGGCTGTGTAGGAGTACACAGTGGGTTGTCTCGTTGAACACCGCCTTAAGCACCGAGTTCTTGTATGGTAATCCAAGACAAAGAGTACAACCACACATTGGGCTCACTGACCCCTCTCGGCCTAGTACCTTGATCCGTGTTGACGTCCAGGAGTCACATTAGTTCGGGCTTTCCATTTGGCATATGCATACAAAAAGAACGATGAAGAATGCATCATATTAGATATGTGGGTGGATCCGTGAGGCAGTGAAACCATCTGTCAGAGGTGGCGTCTCGGTTGCCTACATTTTCTAAGTCCGTATCGTTGATCCGGCCGGACTCTCGAGCGATGACAAACTCAGATAGTCGACTCCTGGAATAGACTGGTTGTGAGCGAAGTGTCGTGGTGAACATCCTCACCGGCACCCCTTGAATGGTGACGAGATGTAACAACCCAATTCACATAGAATTGAAGTCTCTGTGCTCAAGTGCCAGTCCCTAGATCGAACTCGCTGGCACACACAGTATCATAGATGTATATCAAAGTACAAGTGCATCATTATTACAACGTATGATCCAGAATAAAACAAATAACAAGTTGCATAGCTCAAGGCTAGCTTATTCAATATAAATGTAGCGGAAGCAAGAGCAAGTAACGTGGAGTCCCATCAACAGCCACATGCGAACATGCTGAGTGTAGACCCGCAACCCTAAACGCACCTTACTGGTCGTCTGAAAAACCTGCAACACCGAAGGTTACAGCCCGACAACGGGTCCGTACATCTGAGTTGTATGGCAAGTGACACGGAAAAGTTTATATAAAGGACCTACAACTACATGCAAGGTGAGTCTAAGGAAAGGCTTAAGGGTTTGTTTTGCAGAAAGCCATTTTTCACCTGAACTAAACTAGTCAAAATTTTAAGTTGAATTCTACCTGAAACACACAGCAACCCATGCTAATCTTTCCCACCAAAATTATTATATAAGTGTTCATCTGTCAAGATCATTCATCAACAGTAATGACTAGTTGCTCAAAGTTCATCCGTAACCGTGGACACGGCTAAACATGATCAGTTTATACGCTCTGCAGAGGTTGTACACGTTCCCCACTAGACTCAACCGGAAGATTGAGACAAATACTTTCCGAAGAGGTTGCCTCCACCCTTTGGTAGCCGGTACACCTAACACACATCTACATCAGCTAGCTACCAGGGCCAGGTTCCCCACAACGTACTCGTGCTAAGCCAGAGCCCATATAGCCAGTGGCTGTACACGGAAGCTACTAGTAATATTGCCTGTCTGATCTTTTTGAGCCTGGACGGCGCCCACTGCGTTCAGAGGGTAGACACCATGTCGCACCCGGTTCACCACCATAACAACCATTTGGTGCATTTAACCCCAGCACTGTCCTTAGACAAGGCACGGCCACCAGGATGCAACCCGCCCGTCCAGAAGTGATTTCTATTTATTATAAAGTTTCTACACAAATTATTGAATAGCTCACATGCACTCCATGAATTATCAAAACCCAACCACGTCTACAAAGCATAGCAATAAAGTAACAACACGTGCTAGGTTGATCTACAAAATACAAGTCAAGACATGTGGCTATCCTAACTGGTTTTGCAGCAACAGTAAAGTAAACTACCTATCATGCAATAGGGTGATATTCTTAACATAATGCATATATAAAATATAGGTATGAGTATGGTCAAAGCATCACTTGCCTTCTTCCTGTTCCTGACGATCACAATCCTCACAAAACGAGGCGGCGCACTCCGGACAATCTATACGAGCAAACATAGCACCAATCAACATATATTCAATGCAATAATGCACAAACAGTAATAAACATACAAATAACAATAGCAAAACTTTTCTAACAGAAGCTAAACTTAAAGTACTTGACAAAATAAAACTAACGCAAAAAGAAACGGCGCAAACGGGCGCACGGTTAAAAAGGTACGGCCACCGGAAGTTCAAATTTTGATCTGCTTGGGATTCAAATTTTAAAACATCAAACTTCTTTAAAACTTTTTCTACTGGCTAGAAAATTTCGTCACGATCGTAACGCAACAGGAATCACTCGATTCCGAGTTACGGTTAAAAAGTACTCGCGAAAACGATACCGGGGTCCTCTACTGCAAAAAGGACCTAGACGCAAATAATTTTTTTGCGAAAAACGCGATTGGGTCCCTAAGGTCGGTTGACCAGATCTGGGCTTTTTTTTTTCAAAAACCGATTTAACTCCTCTTTTTTCCCCCTCTAATCTTCTCTCTCCTCACGTATAGGGAGACCGGTCATGGCTAGCCCAGCACGGGGCCTTGGCTCGTGCCGCCTCCGGCTCCGGCGAGCGACAGCGAGCGCGGCGGCCAAGCCGGCGAGTGCGGCGGCAGGCACGGCCAGTGGGGGCGCGGTGCACGCGCGATGGAGCGGCGGCCCGTGCAGCTCGCGGCGGCGGCATGGTGTGTGGGCGCGGCGACGCTAGGTGCAGGGCGGCGGCGCGCGGGACTAGGGCGGCGGGGGGCGACGCTAGGGAGGCGGGGTGCTCACCGGCGACGAAAAAAAACTCCGGCGAGAATCCGGCGAACTCTGGCAAACTTCCGTCGAACCTCCGGGGAGATTCCAGCGAGATTCCGGCGATGATGTCGGTGGCGGCGGGTCCCGCAGATTAGTTTAGGGCTAAACCTAAAACGCTAAAAGAAATTAATCTAACCCTAAATGGGGCTATTTATAGACAGCCTCTCCTCTGTTTTTTTTTCTTTTTAAATCCGAGATAAATACAAATTCGGCCAGGCGGGAAAAAAAACAAAACAGGCCCATTAGGCCCAAAATATTTTAATTTCCGTCTTCACCAAACATTTTAAAATAATAAAATTGAAATTTTGTCTTTACAAATATATTAAATAAAAATAAAAACTTTGAAACTTATTTTTAAATACTTTTTCGGCACTTTAAAAATACCAGTTTTTCTATTTCAGTTGTCCCGCATATAAAAAGTGCCAGAAAAATTCGGGAAAATTCAGATAAAAAATCAGCATGACGGAAGCTTCGAGAAAAGCCCGGGAGGGGCCAGAGGGGGGCCAGGGGGGCCCAGGCGGCCACCCGGCGCGACCCCACCCCTGGCCGTGCCAGGGGGGCGCCTGGGGCCCCTGGTCCACCTCTTGCTGCCCCCCTTCGCCTATTTATCCCCCGTCATGGGAAAACTCCAGAAGAGGAACCCTATTCCGTGAACTCGCCTCTGTTCCGCCGCCACGCTTCCATGATCGGGAGCACCAGAAGACCTCTTCCCGGCACCCTGCCGGAGGGAGGATTGACCTCCGGGAGTCTCCTCTCCACCATGGATGCTCCCCGGATGTCTCGTGAGTAGATTTACTTGGACCATGGGTCCGTGATCGGTATCTATGTGATGTTCTCCTCCACTCTTTGATCTTCATTGTTTAGACCTCGTGAGCTTCCCTACATGATCGAGGAACCTTTGTAATATTTCTGCTATTGCTATGTTGAGTTTGATCGGATCTGATGGATTATGAGATTATGTTCAGATTGTGATAGAGTAATATATTTGGTTTTTATCTCTTATATTTTTGTTCCTAAGTAATTCTTGCATGCTCTCCGTTGCTGTTTATTGCTTCGGCCAAGTAGTAGGTAGTGACTCCAAGAGGGAGCGTTGTGCTAGATTGTGGGTTCATGCCTCCCCGATGACATGCTTGAGTGACAGAAACATGAGTCTAGGGGATGTGTTGTTTCCACAAGGGGGAAAACAATGGTGCTTGTAACCGCGGTTACAAGGATTGTTTACTTTACGCAAAGTTCTTTTTAATGTAGTTGTCTGTTGCTTTGGGTTTACACTTTGGGTGGGGCTCGCAACTTAATACCAGCGAGATGTTCTGGATAGATATCTCAAGGTGGATGATTAGTAGTAGATGCAGAGATTTCGGTCTACTGCCCGTGCTTTTGAACCTCTTCCTTTATTTTGTAGCATAGTTAGCATTGCGGTGCGTTCTTAAGCCTGTCAATTGCCTTTCTGTAATTTGTTTACCTCGCATAGCATTTTTATCATCTTTTGGGAGAGAGACATCACTAGCGAGATTATTGTTTCCAAGTTATATTTACTTTTCTGCATTTACTTTCAAGTTGCTATCATTATCCCCTTGCGTTTATCATTTGTGAACAACAAGACCGGAGAGATTGACAACCTCTCTGAACTTCGTTGGGAGCAAAGTTATTTGTGTCTATGTGCAGGTCCGCGTCAGTTGCGCCGTTGACACCTACTTATCATCTCTGGAGTCCTACTGGAGACAAACCCTTGTATCTTTACTGAGGGAAAACTTGCTGCTGTACCGCATCACGCCTTCCACTTGGGGCCTACCAACGAAGGGCGAGAAGCCGTCATCAAGAGCAATTTCTGGCGCCGTTGCCGGGGACTCCAAGTGCTAAGATAGGGGAGTTGCACACTACCCTTTACCTTTGTTTTTCAGTCTTGTTAGTTTATCTTTCAGTTTTTATCTTTGTGTGTTTTACCAAAAACTAAAAAAAAATCTGCCACACTTGCTACTACTATGGGTTCCACTGAAAACACCAAGTTGTGTGACTTCACTAGTCACAACAACCAAGACTTTATCAGCACTCCCATTGCCACACCCGCCACTTCAGCTAGCTCTTATGAAATTAAACCTGCTTTGCTAAACCTTGTTATGAGAGATCAATTCTCTGGTGCTGGAGATGCTGCTGCTTTACACTTGAATAGTTTTGTTGAATTATATGATATGCAAAAGTATAAATAAGTGGAAGGTGATGTTGTTAAGCTTAAGCTCTTTCCTTTCTCTTTAAGGGGAGATGCTAAAATCTGGATTCAATCTTTGCCTAGAAATAGCATAGATTCTTGGGATAAGTGAAAACATGCTTTTATAGGGAAGTACTACCCTCTTGCTAAGATTATTCAATTGAGGAGCAATATTATGAATTTCAAGCAATTGGATAATGAACACGTTGCCCAAGCTTGGGAACGAATGAAATCTTTTGATAAGAAATGCCCTACACATGGTTTGACTACTTGGATGGTTATCCAGACTTTTTATGAAGGCTTGAACTTTACCTCGTGGAACCTGTTAGATTCGGCCGCAGGAGGAACCTTTATGTCAACTACACTTGGTGCTGCCACAAAGCTTCTCGATGAGATGATGACCAATTATTCCCAATGGCACATCGAACGCGCTCCAACGGGTAGGAAGGTAAACTCTGTCGAGGAAATTACCTCCCTCAATGAAAAAGTTGATTTAATTATGTCTCTACTTACCAAGCAACCTTCTATTGATCCTCATGATGTTCCTTTAAATTCTTTGGTTGCTCAAGAACAAGTAGATGTGAACTTTATTGCTAGAAACAACTTCAACAACAGTGCTTATAGGGGAAATTTTGCTAGCAATCCTAGACCGTTCCCATCTAACTATGGGAACAACAACACTTACCCTAGAAACAACTCCTATAATCCTGCTTATACGAAAAGAGACCTACCTAACTATGATAAATTGGTAGAAATAGAGAAAGCTACTAAGAACTATATGCACACGCAGTTTGAACAAAACAAAGCTTTCTCTAAGCAAATAGGTGAGCATACTTCCATCCTGAAAAACATTAGGGGACAACTTGATAGCCTGAACAGTGAGATTTCTAATCTCCAGGCTAGACTTACCGCCACCGAAACCCATGTTTCGAATATGTCCCACACCCAATCTACTTTGATAAATCAAATGGTAGCCAAACCGGAAGTTATCCCTAAGGAAGAGGATAGAATTAAGAGCCTTCCAACACACCACACAGTTGCCACTATCCAAATTGTTGAGGACACTCAAACTATTAGCACCCAATGCACTCCTAGTCCCGTTGGACCTATTAATGGTGATCCTAATACCTCAACCGTAGAAAAATAAACTCCTATGAACATAGAGGGTTTCAAACAAGTGAGCCTAGATGACACTACTACCACCTTTGATAGTAGTGATATTGATTTTGATAGTTGCACCCTCTCAAAAGTTATTAGCTTGTTACACAAAATGTCTAGAGACCCCACACTAGCACACTTAATCTTGCCTTCACGGAGCATATCACAAATGCTCTTATCAAAGCTAGGGAGGAGAAGCTTAGAGTAGAAGCCTCCATACCTAGGAAGCTAGATGATGGTTGGGACCCTATGATCAAAATTAAATTGAATAACTTCTCTTGCTATGCTTTATGAGATGTTGGAGCTAGTACGTCTGTTATGCCCAAAACAATATTTGATATGTTTGAATTGAAACCTTTTGAGCCTTGTTCTTTTGGTGTTCGTCTTGTTGATTCTTCCATAAAGAAACCATTAGGAAAGATCGACGATGTTCTTATCATTGTCAATGACAATTATGTTCCCGTTGATTTTATTGTTATGGATATAGAGTGTGAACCTTTATGTCCAATTATTTTGGGACGTCCTTTTCTTTGCACTGTTGGTGCGGTTATTGACATGAAAGAGGGGAATATAAAATTCCAATTCCCATTCAAAAAGGGGATGGAACACTTCCCTAGAAAGAAAATCAAGTTACCTTTTGAGTCCGTTACTCGGGCTAGTTATTCTCTTTCTCTTGATAAAACTTGATTCTTCTTTTTGCATCATGCCTAGCTAATGGCTTTAAAGAAGAGCTTTCGGGAGGCAGCCCGCAACGACTTTAGGTTTTGTTTTTTGCTTTTCTTGTGTCTTGATGATTGTTACTACTGTAGCAACATCATTGTATCTTTACTTTTCAACTTTGTGCCAAGTTATAGCCTCTTACGGCAAGTGAAGTAAAAGTTGTGACATGCTGTCCAGGAAACAGATTCTGTCTTCGTTACCAGAAAAATTCCAGAAAACTCCCAGTTCATCTTTTTGAGCTGAATTTTTTACACAGTATGCTCTATACAATTACGAAACTTCCGTATGTTCTGAGTTTTTTGATTTGAGTTAAATAAGTGCCCCTAAAAAATTCTTTACTATCTGCTGTTATGTTTTTCACAGATTCTGCCACGTTTTGTCTCTCATTACTTTTGCAAACGTTAAGCTTGCTTTTTCTTTGCAAAAACTTTTTGGCACTCTTGAGAAACAGTAGATCTTCAAGATTATCTTTATATGCAGTGGAGAAAAAATTATTTGTTAAGGTTACTAACCTCTCTAATCAGCTTATGATGAGTTATGTATGAAGGGAGTTTTCAAGTGTGCGTTGGAAGATGATGAAAGAAGATCCAGGAGTGTCAAGCGCTCAAGCTTGGGGATGCCCCCATGCATCCCAATAAATATTCAAGGAGACTCAAGCGTCTAAGCTTGGGGATGCCCCCCGTGCATCCCCTTCTCCATCAACCATCATCAGTTCATCCTTCGTCTCACTATATTTTTATCACTTCATGTGTTATGTGCTATGCTTGGAGCGTCTCACTCTTAGGTTTTGTTTTTAGTTTTCTTTAGCTTTGCTTGCTGTTCATAACAAGTAAGATCCCGTCTTACTTTGTGTGGGAGAGAAACACGCTCTACTTTTAAAATCTAGAACACATCATAGGATTTTTCCTGCCTATCTTTTTGCTGTTGTGTGTTCTTTATCTTGTCATAGCTACTGCCATGTTTAGTTTTAGTCTTAGTTTGTCTTTAGCAAGAGATTTGGCTTTTGTTTAGTTTGTTGCTGCAACTCTTTTTAGTTTTCATGTTTATCTTGTTAAGAGAGTTGGTTGTTGCATTGAGTTATGTTTTGTCTTGAAAGTAGGTAATTGAGGTTGCTATTTAATTTTAGTAGTAGCTTGCAATAGTTTTGAGGCATTGTTGTGAGTAATGTTTGGACTTTTGGTGTCAAGAGCTCTTGCCTATTAGTGATAGGTGTCATATTTTGGGCAATCCGTGTTTCTTTTCAAAACCTACAAAACTAGTTGAGAACTCTAGCTACTAGATAGATCACTACTCTTTTGAAGAGTCGAATATTAGAGTACACTCACGTTCCATGAGTCGAGGATGCGCAAGGATAACCAAACCCCCATACACTCCTCCTCGGGGTACTTGTCTCTTTGTGAACCTCCTCATTAGATTGAGAGTTACCGATAATAAGTGCATGAGTTCTTCGGACTAATGTAAGTATTGAGAGTTGACACTTCCACCTTCCCATATTTTGCTAGCCTTTCTCGTGGCGTGCATTTCCTTCTTCTCACTCCGAGAGTTGGTGTCCACCTTCGCCGGTACATCCAAACCCTTGGCATGATACACTCTGTCATCATAAGCCTCCCTTTATCTTTCCTCAAAACAGCCACCATACCTACCTATCAAGGAATTTCCATAGCCTTTCTGAGTTACATTGCCATGCAACTTCCACCTCTTCATGACTTGATCTTCATGTCATACATGTTCCTGCTACACTGGCAGCGACATACATTGCATACATCATGATAGTTACATCTTATTTATGATTTTGAGTACCTTGTAAAGTGTGAAAGATCTCCTTTACCTTCTTGTAAAATAGAGTGTTGCCCTTAAGTGAGGAAAAGATCCCAAAGTGGACACATTAAAAGATCCCAAAGAGGACAAATGAGAGTTAAATAGAAAGAGCCATTGAGGCCACCAAAAAAAATACAAAAAATAGAAAAAAGAGAAAAAGAAATAAAAAGAGAGAAAGGGGAAACACTACTATCCTTTTGAGAGATCCACACTAGTACTCCCTCTATATCTTTGTACTCCATAGAGATGATCTTTATGCATATAGTTTGGAGAGCTTCTTAGCTCGTATGTGCATCCATTGCATGGCAATCCCTACTCCTCACATCATATCTATCATTTGGCATCTCTTTCCTATGATTGTCCTCATTGATGTGAGCCTTTCTCATACTTTTGTCTTCCTCCTCAACCATATTTCTCTCTTTGCCATCCTAAGTGTAAACTCTCGTGCTTACGCTCATCCATTGTATGAGTGCTCAAAATATCAAAAAGGAGTGGATCAAATTGACTTGTACCTGGCTAGTGGTCTGGGAACGAGTCAAGATAAGATTCCAAAGAGGACCAAGTGTGAAACTTTAGTAGATTGAGTTCACAACAAAAATACTTTTTTCTCGTATTCCCTATCCTCCTTTTGCACGCAAACACCATTTGGAGACATTCGAGTCACGGACAGCGAGAGCTCTTGCACCTTTTGTTCTTTTGTTACTTATTTCAATGCTAATATAGACTCTTGCCTGTGATGACTTGAATTGAATCTCTGACCTTGATTGCTTTACTTTTCAAAGTTCTTTTATGGTTTCTAGCATGTCACCAGAGAAATTATGCTTGTTATCATTTACCTACTCGAGGACGAGCAGGAATTAAGCTTGGGGACGTTGATACGTCCAAGACGTATCGATAATTTTTGCTTGCTCCATGCATGTTTTGTGTGATATTGCTATGATCTAGATACACTTTCATACATTTTTGATCATATTTGGACTAACCAATTAACTCAGTGCACCCCAGTGCCAGTTCCTGTTTTCTGCTGTTTTTCTATTTCAGTTTTCCCCCACATAAAAAGTGCCAGAAAAATTCGGGAAAATTCAGATAAAAAATCAGCGTGACGGAAGCTTCGAGAAAAGCCCGGGAGGGGCCAGAGGGGGGCCAGGGGGGGGGGGGGGCAGGCGGCCACCCATCGCGGCCCCACCTCTAGCTGCCCCCCTTCGCCTATTTATCCCCCGTCACGGGAAAACTCCAGAAGAGGAATCCTATTCCGCGAACTCGCCTCTGTTCCGCCGCCGCCGCGCTTCCAAGATCGGGAGCACCAGAAGACCTCTTCCCGGCACCCTGCCGGAGGGAGGATTGACCTCCGGGAGTCTCCTCTCCACCATGGATGCTCCCCGGATGTCTCGTGAGTAGTTTTCCTTGGACCATAGATCCGTGATCATTAGCTATGTGATGTTCTGCTCCCCTCTTTGATCTTCATTGTTTAGACCTCGTGAGCTGCCCTACATGATCGAGGCACCTTTGTAATATTTCTGCTATTTCTATGTTGAGTTTGATCGGATCTGATGGATTATGAGATTATTTTCATATTGTGATAGAGTAATATATTTGGTTTTATCTCTTATATTTTTGTTCCTAAGTAATTCTTGCATGCTCTCCGTTGCTGTTTATTGCTTTGGCCAAGTAGTAGGTAGTGACTCCAAGAGGGAGCGTTGTGCTAGATTGTGGGTTCATGCCTCCCCGATGACATGCTTGAGTGACAGAAACATGTGTCTAGGGGATGTGCTATTGCCACAAGGGGGAAAACAACGGTGCTTGTAACCGCGCTTACAAGGATTGTTTACTTTACGCAAAGTTATTTTTACTGCAGTTGTCTGTTGCTTTGGGTTTACACTTTGGGTGGGGCTCGCAACTTAATACCAGCGAGATGTTCTGGATAGATATCTCAAGGTGGATGATTAGTAGTAGATGCAGATGGATTTTGGTCTACTTACTTTGGCGTACTGCCCGTGCTTTTGAACCTCTTCCTTTCTTTTGTAGCATAGTTAGCATTGCGTGCGTTCTTAATCCTGTCAATTGCCTTTCTGTAATTTGTTTACCTCGCATAGCATTTTTATCGTCTTTTGGGAGAGAGACATCACTAGCGAACATCACGTATCCCGGTCCATATCCTCATTATTGTTTCCAAGCTATATTTACTTTTCTGCATTTACTTTCAAGTTGCTATCATTATCCCCTTGCGTTTATCATTTGTCAAAAACAAGACCGGAGAGATTGACAACCTCTCTGAACTTCGTTGGGAGCAAAGTTATCTGTGTCTGTGTGCAGGTCCGCGTCAGTTGCGCCGTTGACACCTACTTATCATCTCTGGAGGCCTACCGGAGACAAACCTTGGTATCTTTACTGAGGGAAAACTTGCTGTTGTACCGCATCACGCCTTCCATTTGGGGCCTACCAACGAAGGGCGAGAAGCCGTCATCACCAACGCACAAGCTCTCAACATATCCTCCAAGATCTGATTGACTCTCTCGGTCTTCCCATCTGTCTGAGGATGGAATGCTGTACTGAACTCCATCCTAGTGCCCAAAGTCTCATGCAACTGACGCCAAAACTTGGAAGTAAACTGAGTACCTCTATCAGACACAACCTTGCTTGGAACTCCATGCAAACACACGATCCTGGACATATAAATCTTGGCTAGCTCGGCACTGTTGTAAGTTGTCTTTACGGGAATGAAGTGAGCAACCTTGGTACTTGGCTAGCCAATCCATGCCCAATGTAACATCCAAACCTTGTGACTTCAACACAATCAAATATGTAGGAAAGACATGCTTCCCTATGGCTAGGCTCAACTGATAGCATCCCAAACTAGCTGACATCTCCGCTCCCGGTGAACTTATGAGCATAGATGACTTAAGAACTACGGTAGATAACTCATGCTTATCCACAAATACCCTCGATATGAAAGAATGCGATGCACCAGAATCAAAAAGAATAAATGCGGGTACTGAATTGATAAAGAACTTACCAATCACAGCATCAGGCTCATCATAGATCTCCTCCACGTTGACATGGTTCACATGCCCCTTGTTGAAAGGATTGGGCTTGACGACTCCATTCCCATTGGACTCTGGGAAGTCTGTGGCATAGTGTCCCATGTTCTTGCACTTGAAACACTAGATGTGACTCAAGTCCTTTGGTGCCTGGCCATTCTGACGGTTGCTTCCATTGCCTCCATTGGCTCCATTGCTTCTCCCATTCCCATTGTTCCTTCCATTGCCATTGCCATTTCCATTCCTGTTACCATTGTGGTGGTTGTGGCCATTATGGTTGTGACCATTTCCACCATGATGGTTATGTCCTCCACTGTGAACATGGCCATTTCCACCATTGTGGTTATGTCCTCCATTGCCAGCATAAGAATTGCGTGGCTTCTGATGCGGTCCAGAGTTATACTTGCCACCATTGTTGTTGTTGTACTTCCTCTTGCGGTTCTCAATGGCTTGCTGCTTGCCTTCAAACACAATAGCTTTGTCTATGAGCCCCTGGCAATTAGCAAAGGTAGCCACTGTCAACTAGACTCCCAACTCATCATTCAGCCCTTCCAAGAACTTCTCCTGCCTTGCTGCATCATTCCTGACATCATCTGGGGCATATCTTGCAAGCTTGTTGAACACCTCAACATACTCGGCCACTGAACGGCCTCCCTGACGCAAACTGCGGAACTCCTTCTTCTTCAAGATCATGGCGCCTACTGAAACATGTGCGGCGCGAAAGGCAGACTGGAACTGCGCCCAAGTGATGGTGTCGATGGGATAAATCACCAAGTAGTTGTCCCACCAAGCTGCGGCAGGACCCTCCAGCAAATGTGAGGCAAACCTCACCCTCTCTGCCTCAGTAGAGCCAACTTTCACCATGTTCCGGCACACTGAACGAAGCCAGTCATCCACCACTATGGGTCAGGATGTTGGATATGTGCCCTAGAGACAAATTAATAAAGATATTTGTCACATATCCGTTTTGTTCATAATACGTTTTATACTGTGCTATAGCTGTATTACTTGGAAATACTAATACAGGTGTAGTATAAAACATGGTCCGTAGGTTAACTCGGGTAAACAATCTCATTGGGCAATTGATTAATCAAGCTTTCCTGATCATGGCGACACTTAAGTCCATTGACAATGAGGTCATATCGTTAAGGGGAATGATGTGATGGACGTACACCCACCTAAAGTATTGCAATGTGATCGAGTCACATAGTTCAGCGTTGCTATGACTTTGTAACGTATGGCTTAGTCCTTAGACCGTAATGATCATACGTAATCACGATCTATGAGGAGACTTTGATTTGTATCCCACCGCCTGACTGAAATATGCTGGCTATAACGGAGCACTTTGGGTATTCCGAAATAGATGGTTGATGAGTATGTTAATAGATCAGAGCGGGATTTGTCAGTCCTTGTGACAGGACAGGTACTCTGGGACCACTCGGTGATATTGCATCAACACCTAGCAAAGACGTGACTAGGTCACAAGAGATGCAATGATCATGGACGAGAGAAGTTGTTTGTTGTGAACGAGATGTGAACACGGTATGTGGGATACCGACGATCAAACCTCGGACAAACAAAGTACCGCAGCACAAAGGGATTACGTCGTATCGTTAACGGTTTCTAAAAGCGATCAAAGTTCATTCGATAGAAGCGCAGGGGCTGTCAAGGATTGTAACCAGGTCCAACTGACTAGTCATTGGTCAATGAGAAGAGTCTCAACCATGTCTGCTGTTTCCCGGACCGTTAGGGTGTTACACTTAAGGGCAATCGATGCATAGGACAGTTACGGGATCAATCGGTGAAATAGGAGAAATCACCGGAATAGTTCCGGAGGAGGACGGAATGGTTTCCGGACATTTTGAATAGTTCAAAATAAAGTTTAATTCTTTTAATAATGTTTTTATTATTTAATTATCTGAATTAAATATTTAAAACATATTAAATAAATTAAAAAAATGGGAAAAGGCTATATGGGCCCATGGGGCCCATTAGGGGAGGAGGGGGTTTCCCCCCTTGGGCTTGGCGCCAAGGGTGGGGCCCATCCCCCCCTATGGCCGGCGCACCTCCCCCCCTTGGGGGTTTAGTCCCACATGGGGGAGGGGAGGAGGATCACACCCCCCTTGGCCTATATAAGGAGGGGTAGACCCCCCTTTTCCCAACACACAAAATATCCTTCTTTCTTCCTTCTCCTTCCCGGAAGTGGACTCCCCTTGTTTGGAGTCTGCACCAGGATTGGAGTTCTCCACCATAAGGCAGGCCGTCGCTCTGCTGGAGTCGGGATCCGTAGCCATCTTTCTTCCGCTGCTCGCTTGGTTCGGGGCCCGGGAGTCACATCGATTGTACCATACGTGTATAATCTCTTCGAGGCACTACACCTATGGTGCTACTTCGTCGCTGGAGGTTTACCGGGAGTCATCCTCGCCGGTGGTGGTCTTCTACACGACAGGGAGGTCGTAGTTTTGAGTCTACGCCAACCACGTTCGTAAGAACATTTCCCTCTTTCGGTCTTCAAAGGTATGAACACCGATTCCCTCCGTTACTTTACATCGCCATAGCATAGATCTTGGGTTCGGGTACCGTAGGTGTGAAAAATTTGTGTTTTCTGCCCCGTATCCCAACACAGGAGTGCTAGAGAACCTCTGAGGATTCAACCTCAGGAACCTCGCCAGCGCGTCCACAGGTGGTGGTGGTGGCACATTGTTGTTGTTGTTGCTGCCCATGTTATGAGTGAGCAACTGGATCAACTGAGCCTGTCCTTGAAGTAACTGCTGCATATAAGCTGGCACTCCATTGTTGTTGTTCTCATTCCTCGTGGGATCACGTCTCGGCGGCATCTGTTGGGCAAGAATAGGTAAGTTGTAGACAGAAAGTAGCTAGGGAAATATATCCTACCCCATATGCTTATGATGATCATGGCAAGCATTATATATACAATACTTATATCACCAATCAACTTCACCATACAATATCACCATAGCATCAAACATATAACAATCATCAACCAATGCACTCATACGGAAAACCATCACATATCACACCATATAGTTTAGAATATATTGTATAACTCATATAAGATCCTCAAAACAACCACGAATAATATAAGACCCTCAACACAACCACGAATAATATAAGAGTATATCAAGCAACCTAGTATTGCCATGCCGAATAAGTCGACATGGTCAAATACGCTAACACGATAACGGTAGTAAACTAGTTTCCGGTGAAGTAATTCCGAATGCTGTCTTTGCTAAATAGCATGCGGTATTCGCGCCCGCTAATGCGGTTGCACCTTTTGGGACTCGGCTCCTCTTCTTCTGCCGAGGTCTCTACTTCTAGTTCCTCTTCTTGTTCTTCAATTCCATTGGCCTTCATCTTCTCCTTCAGTCTCGTTATCTCGGCTTGCATCTCCAACCTCTCCTTCTTCAGCTTGTTGTTGTCCCTCTTGAGCCTGGTGTTCTTCTGCTGCAACTCAGTGATGGTGTAGAGGTTTGATTGGGTGTCCTTCTCCAGGCAGTGGATGTGCTTCTCCAGGCTTTGGATGATGTAGCTGGTTGTACCTGGCCAAATGGCCCCAGGCACATACCTGAACTTCTTTGGCAATATGTTCCCCGATGGGAGGATCTTGGGCATCTCCGCGTACACGGTACCCTTTAGCTGGGCGGCATACGTCTCAGCAATGCGTCCAAGAGCTATGTGAGCGGCTATGCGCACACACTGCTCCTTCTCCTGGGCATGCACCTCGAATGAATCCGTGATCACCCTTTCCTCCCGCGTCATAATTCCCAGGATAAAAGTCTCCACTTGCAGGTAGTCATCAGCTCCCCTTGTCTCCACTATGTTCGGCTGAAAGACTGGCGCGTAGATGTTCAGGTAGTGGCAAATCCCCCTGAGCTCAGGTCCAAACGCCATAGCACGGTATGACAAAGTGGTCATATATAATCAAAGAGAGGTAAGGCAAGATTAGAACAGGTATGAATACGAGATAGAGAAGGTAAGTAAGTACAAGACAGAGTGATGTAAAGTAATATTTTCATTTTTATGGATTTTCTAGTCCATTTTCTAGGGTCACGTCCTACAGTCAACACACTGCTCTGATACCATCTGTAACGACCCAATTCACATAGAATTGAAGTCTCTGTGCTCAAGTGTCAGTCCCTGGATCGAACTCGCTGGCACACACAGTATCATAGATGTATATCAAAGTACAAGTGCATCATTATTACAACGTATGATCCAGAATAAAATAAATAACAAGTTGCATATCTCAAGGCTAGCTTATTCAATATAAATGTAGCGGAAGCAAAAGCAAGTAACGTGGAGTCCCATCAACAGCCACATGCGAACATGCTGAGTGTAGACCCGCAACCCTAAACGCACCTTACTGGTCGTCTGAAAAACCTGCAACACCGAAGGTTACATCCCGACTACGGGTCAGTACATCTGATTTGTATGGCAAGTGACACGGAAAAGTTGATATAAAAGACCTACAACTACATGCAAGGTGAGTCAAAGTAAAGGCTTAAGGTTTTGTTTTGCAGAAAGCCAGTTTTCACCTGAACTAAACTAGTCAAAATTTTAAGTTGCATTCTACCTGAAACACACAACAACCCATGCTAATCTTTCCCACCAAAATTATTATATAAGTGTTCATCTGTCAAGATCATTCATCAACAGTACTGACTAGTTGCTCAAAGTTCGCCCGTAACCGTGGACACGGCTAATCATGATCAGTTTATACGCTCTGCAGAGGTTGTACATGTTCCCCACTGGACTCAACCCGAAGATTGAGACAAAGACTTTCCGAAGAGGTTGCCTCCACCCTTTGGTAGCCGGTACACCTAACACACATCTACATCAGCTAGCTACCAGGGCCAGGTTCCCCACAACGTACTCGTGCTAAGCCAGAGCCCATATAGCCAGTGGGTGTACAAGGAAGCTACTAGTAATATTGCCTGTCTGATCTTTTTGAGCCTGGACGACGCCCACTGCGTTCAGAGGGTAGACACCATGTCGCACCCGGTTCACCACCATAGCAACCATTGGTTGCATTTAACCCCGGCACTGTCCTTAGACAAGGCACGGCCACCAGGATGCAACCCGCCCGTCCAGAAGTGATTTCTATTTATTATAAATTTGCTCCACAAATTATTGAATAGCTCACATGCACTCCATGAATTATCACAACCCAACCACGTCTATAAAGCATACCAATAAAGTAACAACACGTGCTAGGTTGATCTACAAAATACAAGTCAAGACATGTGGCTATCCTAACTGGTTTTGCAGCAACAGTAAAGTAAACTACCTATCATGCAATAGGGTGATATTCTTAACATAATGCATATATAAAATATAGGTATGAGTATGGTCAAAGCATCACTTGCCTTCTTCCTGTTCCTGACGATCACAATCCTCACAAAACGAGGCGGCGCACTCCGGACAATCTATACGAGCAAACATAGCACCAATAAACATATATTCAATACAATAATGCACAAACAGTAATAAACATACAAAGAACAGTAGCAAAACTTGTCTAACAGAAGCTAAACTTAAAGTACTTGACAAAATAAAACTAACGCAAAAAGAAATGGCGCAAACGGGCGCACCGTTAGAAAGGTACGGCCACCGGAAGTTCAAATTTTGATCTGCTTGGGATTCAAATTTTAAAACTTCAAACTTCTGTAAAACTTAGTCTACTGGCTAGAAAATTTCTTCACGGTCGCAACGCAACTGGAATCACTCGATTCCGAGTTACGGTTAAAAAGTTCTCGCGAAAACGACACCGGGGTGACACCGGGGTCCTCTACTGCAAAAAGGACCTAGACGCAAATAATTTTTTTGCGAAAAACGCGATCGGGTCCCTAAGGTCGGTTGACCAGATCTGGGCGTTTTTTTTCAAAAACCGATCTAACTCCTCTTTTTTTCCTCTAATCTTCTCTCTCCTCACGCACGGGGAGACCGGCCATGGCTAGCCCAGCACGGGGCCTCGGCTCGGGCCGGCTCCGGCGAGCGGCGGCGAGTGCGGCGGCCGAGCAGGCGGCGGCGGGCGCGGCCAGTGGGAGCGCGGAGCGCGCGCGATGGAGCGGCGGCCCGTGCACCTCGCGGCGGCGGCGTGGTGTGGCGGCGCGGCAGTGGGGCAGGCGCGGCGGCGCTAGGTGCGGGGCAGCGACGCGAGGGGCTAGGGCGGCGGGGGCGGCGCTAGGAAGGCGGGGTGCTCACCAGCGACGGAAAAAAAATTCCGGCGAGAATCCGGCGAACTCCGGCGAACTTCCGGCGATGACGTCGGCGGTGGCGGGTCCCGCGGATTTGTTTAGGGCTAAACCTAAAACGCTAAAAGAAATTAATCTAACCCTAAACGGGGCTATTTATAAACAGCCTCTCCTCCATTTTTTTTCTTTTGAAATCCGAGATAATTACAAATTTGGCCAGGCGGGAAAAAAAACCAGAACATGCCCATTAGGCCCAAAATAATTTTAGAAAAATCACGGAATATTATTTTTAATTTCCGTCTTTACCAAACATTTTAAAATAATAAAATTGAATTTTTGGATTTACCAAAATATTAAATAAAAATAAAAACTTTGCAACTTAATTTTAAATATTTTTAAATACTTCTCCGGCACTTTAAAAATACCGAAAACACCCGAATTGATTTTAAAACTTTTCGGGAGCATAAATAAATTCCCATAATATTTTTAGAAATTATTTATAACCCCAAAGTAATTTTAAAAAGTCTCCCAAAAATATTTTAATCTATGTTCAAAAAATTTAAAAATGGGGATAAGTCCTTTTATGTCCTCTCCAGCGAACTGCCATGTGTTGAAAAATGTTAAAAATAGTTTAAAACTCCAGGAAAATGCGGAAACAACATGAGATGCATATGATGATCTATTAACATCCGAATTTAGAAAATTGGGATGTTACACGAGACCTGGCGGTAACTGATGGTCATGTGTGTGTAGTTTACACCCCTGTAGGGTTAACAAAACTATTCGAATAGTCGCGTCCGCGGTCATGGACTACTTGGAACCTGCACCTGATTATTAGACAACTTGAATGGATACTTCTAAAACTCGCAAGATAAGCGTGAGTGCTATGGTGTGCTCCTCGTGGGGAACTCAAGGAAGTATCCATAGTGGTGTATTGGTTGGAGACTTGGTAGTGGACTCGTGTACGCTTATTACCTCAAGTCTGGTACTCGTAGTACAGGACTAGCCAAGTCAAAGCTGGCACTTCTGCATGTTGAAACCCCACCTCCCTTTACCTTGATACTTGAGCATGAGTAGTGTAGTTTTGATGTAAGTCTTGCTGAGTACGACTTTGTACTCACATTTTCTTATTCCATGTTTTATATGAGAACCCAACCCCCGATGGAGTCACCGACCTGAAGCTCGACGTTGACCTTGGTAGTATAGTTCCAGACAGTAGTCTGGTCCCTCGTGGAAGGGCATGTTTGTTGACAAGGCTTCTCTAAGCCATTTGTTAATCTTGTCTGTACTCAGACCTAATTTGCTTCCGTTGTATGATGTAATGTTGATCACAGACATGTGATCTTTGGATGCTCTATGTGTAAGTCAATAAAGATATACTTTGTAGAGTTCATGCAATGTGTACCTGCTGTTTACACTAGACATGTATGCTGCGTGTATG
Organism: Bromus sterilis; assembly: GCA_950022295.1. Lineage (NCBI taxonomy): Eukaryota > Viridiplantae > Streptophyta > Magnoliopsida > Poales > Poaceae > Bromus > Bromus sterilis. Next base: position 145,270,013 of record OX465596.1, on the reverse strand, counting down.
ATTATAACATGCATGTCTTAGTGTGAGGTTCGGTAACTTAGTTGTGTTCTTGACGACATTCTTTTATACACCAAGTGGCCCTTAGATGTGCGCAGCTTGGGGCATCGCGATGCGATTGCTCGTGACTCTGTCACGTGCACACTTTGTTGTATGATCGAGCCCGCCCTAGACCCCACTAAGTGATCGGGCAGGAGTCTGTTTATGTAAGGATTATGATTCATCGATAACATGGTTGAGGCGAGTTGTCTATGAGTATGGGATTTCACCACCCATAATCATTTAGACTTGTGAGCGGGCGATGAGGACCCATCTCAGTTGATCATCCAGCCTGGATGGGAAGCCCCTCTCGTACGATGATTTCCGAGAGTGTTCTGTGCTTGGCCTTGTCTTCTTAGACAAGTGGGTACGACTCTCGGCTCTCCATTTGATTGAGTTGTGACTGGAATTACATATGCATATTCCGGGTCCCGACCGACTTGGTATTAGAGCAGGACTTTCTGTAGGATTATCAAAGCCTTGGTCGAAGTCGAGTCTAGCATTCTATAGTTATATAGTTACTCTGGGTATAAGGGAACAACGTAAGCCTTATTTTTCTCCTTACCCTCATCGATCTGAGTTCTGGGTCACCCTTATCCTTTCTACGCGATGATAGGACTAGTCTCATCTATGTCTGATTAGAATATCTTGTTGTTTGCCTCCTTGTAGCCGTAGGACAGTTGTGGTCGTCCAGAGTCTCCGTGTTTTGAGTTTCCTTGAGGAAGTTCTGTCCAATCTCCTCGTGGTTGTCTTGTTTTCCATCCCGGTACAGCCGTTATGCTGTCCGAGTCAATCCAGGTTTCTTCATAATCTGATGCATTTTCAAGATCCTTCCATCCATTTCGGTTGTCTTTCCAGAATAATTCCTAGGTGGCATGCCCGACAGTTCTCTAGAGTTTGTTGTAGGTTTTGTTCTAGAAACCTATAGTGAATCATTTGCAGCTCTTCCTCCCACTTTAGATGTCTTCTAGCAAGAAGAACCACACTAACCATCGTGTTGGGGTACTTTGCTACTCTGACATGTCTGTTGTAGCCCCAGTAAACCTTGGTCATCCTCTAGGAAGCTATCCAGAGATCCAACCCCTTAAACTTTCCACCCGACCTATGTGTAGAGTTCATAGTTGATCTTATACTAGGCACAACCCCAATTTCGAGACGTTCATATAGAATGGCCCCACATGAGTTAGCTGAGCTAAAAAACCAACTTGATGCTTCGTTGGCAAAAGGCTTCATCCTCCCTAGCTCATCGCCATGGGGTTGCCCCGTTCTGTCCGTAACGAAGAAAGATGGAACAGAAAGGATGTGTGTAGACTATCGCCCGCTAAATCTAGCGACGTTAAAGAACAAGTAACCCACTGCCCAGGATCAATGATATCTACGATCAACTTTCATGATCCTCTGTCTTCTCCAAGATGGATTTGAGATTAGGCTATCATCAAATCAAAATCAGAAATGAGGACATTCCAAAAACGGCTTTCACTACTCGTTATGGTCTTTACGAGTTCACCTTCATGCCCTTCGGTTTAACCAATGCCCCTGCTACTTTTTCACGCATGATGAACTCGATCTTCATGGAGTATTTGGACAAGTTCGTCGTGGTTTACCTCGATGACATTCTCATCTACTCGAAGAACGAAGAAGAGCACACAGAACATCTTAGGCTGGTATTGATGAAACTTCGAGAGCATCACCTTTATGCCAAGTTCTCTAAGTGCGAATTTTGGCTACCAGAAGTGACCTACTTAGGCCACGTGATTTCTGCAAAAGGCATTGCTGTCAATCCCGAGAGAGTTCGGGCCATCCTTGAATGGATTCCACCTGAATCGGTTAAGCAAGTTAGGAGTTTTCTTGCCCTAGCAAGCTATTGTCGCCGCTTCGTTGAGAACTTCCAAAGTTGCAAAGCCTCTTACTGAACTCCTCAAGAAAGATAAGAAATTCGAATGGACCCCCAAGTGCGAGGAAAGCTTTCAAGAGCTAAAGAGAAGATTGACTTCTGCCCCCATACTTGCGCCTCCAGACACAAAAAGGGATTTCGAGATCTATTGTGATGCTTCACGACAAGGGCTAGGATGCATACTGATGCAAGATCGACATGTGGTAGCGTACACTTCACGCCAGTTGCGTCCACATGAAGAAAACTATCCTACCCATGATCTTGAACTCGCTGCCGTAGTTCATGCCCTGAAGACATGGCGACATTACCTCCTTGGTAATCGTTGTGAGATCTATTCCGACCACCAAAGCCTCAAATACATATTCACCCAGCCAGATCTTAATCTCAGGAAAAGACGCTGGATAGAGTTGATAAAAGATTATGACTTAGGAATTTCTTACACCCCAGGCAAAGCCAATGTCATGGCTGATGCACTAAGTCGTCAGTCATATTGTAACAACCTCAGGTTACAACAGTATCAATCACTTCTTCATGAGGAATATCGCAAGCTCAATCTTGAGATAGTTCCTCATGGATTTCTTTCTACCTTGGTGGTGAAACCCACTCTTGAGGATCAAATCATAGTTGCCCAAAGGCGTGCACGAGGTGTTCGCCGGATCAAGGAAAACATTGCTAGCGGAGTTGCTAAATGTTTCTCCACAGATAGCAAAGGAACGGTATTTTTTGAAAATCGTTTGGTAGTACCTAAGAATAAGGAACTAAGGAAAATCATCCTCAAAGAAGCCCATGATACACCCCTCTCGATTCATCCCGGTAGCACAAAAATGTACCGAGATATACGCCAGAGATTTTGGTGGACTAGGATGAAGAGAGACATTGCTCGATATGTTGCCGAATGTGATGTTTATCGTCGCATTAAGGCAGAACACCAAAGACCTTCTGGTACACTTCAACCTTTGCCTATTCCAGAGTGGAAATGGGACAAAGTCGTTATGGACTTCATCACCGTATTTCCAAAAACCCAGAAAGGAAATGATGTCATCTTCGTTGTCATCGACCGACTTTCCAAAGTTGCTCACTTCTTTCCAGTTCGTGAGTCTATAACTGCTAGCCGGTTAGCATACTTGTACGTCTCTAAAATTGTGTCTCTTCATGGTGTTCCTTTGGAAATCAATTCTGATCGTGGTATCCTTTTCACCTCTAGATTCTGGGAAAGTTTTCAAAATGCTATGGGAACTCATCTCTCCTTTAGTACAGCTTTCCATCCTCAATCTAGCGGTCAATTTGAAAGGGTTCATCAAATCCTAGAAGACATGCTCAGAGCTTGTGTTATATCTTTCGGAAAGAACTGGGAGAAATCTCTTCCATTTGCCGAATTTTCTTATAACAATAGCTATCAATCTAGTCTGAACATGGCTCCCTTTGAATTCCTCTATGGCCAACGATGTCGAACACCCCTTATCTGGTCAGAAACCGGTGAAAGACAACTCTTTGGACCGGATCTGATCAAGGAAGCAGAAGAGCAAGTTCGCATTGTTCGTGATCGCTTGAAAGCCGCTCAGTCTCATCAGAAAAGCTACTACGATCGTCATCATAGAGAAGAGAGCTACAATCTTGATGAGAAGGCTTACCTTCGGGTTACTCCTCTGAAGGGAACCCAAAGATTCGGTATCAAAGGAAAGTTGGCCCCACGTTATATCGGACCTTTCCGCATTCTCGCCAAACGTGGAGAAGTTCCCTACCAACTTGAACTACCTCCTCACCTTTCCCGAGTACACGATGTATTTCATGTGTCACAGCTCAGGCGTTGCTTCAAGGACCCCATCCGCGAAACCATGGAACGCTTGATCTCCAAGGTGACCTTTCTTATCGAGAGTACCCTGTTCGTATTCTTGATTCAGCAGAGCGTGTCACTCGTCGGCAGAAGATCAAGTGTCTGAAAGTGCAATGGTCACACCACTCCGAGAAAGAAGCCACATGGGAAAGAGAAGACCGCCTCCGTGCTGAGTACCCCACCTTCCTCCCGACGACTTCTTAATCTCGGGACGAGATTCTTTTGAGTGGGGGCGAGTTGTCAGAACCCCAACTAGGGTAAGTGCTAGGGCTTGCTTGATCCCTTTGCATCATGAAGAAATTTCAAAAAGGAATTCAAAAATGGGGAAAAGAAAAGCCTTGAGAAATTAAATCAAATGGCCAGATAAAAATCTTTTTCCAAAAATCATTTGAACATTCGGAAAATTCCTATAAATGATGGTGATCATTTCAAAAGTGGTTTGGGTTCATTCCCATTCCTATGGAATTTTCTAAAATTCAAAAGATGCTTTGGAAATTAAAGTTGACCCCTATTTGATTTGAAATTCAAATGTTTTGAATTCCGAAAATTCTCAAACCTTAAAAGTGGCTTGCTACTGGTCACTTGGGTTTTTATAAATATATTAGGCATTTTATTAAATTGCCTAGGTATTAAATACGAAGGAAAAACAAAATAACAGAAAAAAAGAAGAAGAAAAGAAAAGAGGGAAACCCCCTGGCCATCTGGCCCAACTAGTTCCCCCAGCCCACCAGGCGGCCCAAACCCACTCCCCCTTTTGTCTTCTTCCCCAAGATCCTCGGTGGCGAGCCGAGAGAGCACGACGACGCCACCGCAACGCCGGTAGGCTTCTAGGCCATCCTTGCCTCCTCCTCTCGCCACGCAGGTCCCCGGAGAGCCCTTCACCTCTCCCCTTTCTCTCCGGCCACCTTCCCTTTCTCTCTCGCTCGAAAAACGCCTTAGACAGAGAAGCCCCGGAGCACGCCGCCGTGCCCACGTGGCCAACGGCGACGAGGAGCCGCCCCGACCTGCCAAGTGAGCTCACCCCCGTCTACTTCTTCACCCCGAAGGAGATCACGAGTCGGAACGCCCCCGAGACGTTGAATTCGACGACGAGACGCCGCTGGACCCGCAGGACCTCACCGTCGATTGCGCCGCCACCTCGCACTTTCCGGCCTCCCCGAACTCCTCATCAGCTTCAGGGTGAGACCCTCGATGTTTTCCCCTTATCTCTTGTTCCGCCCTCTCTCCCAATCATTGTGACGCCAAGGTCCGAGCTCCGTCCACCGCTGTTCATGGCGTAGACGTCGCCCTGGTGGCCCTGGCATTCCCCTACATGGCGCAAGAGATGAGGAATCCACGAGGACCAATTTGGTGGTCATCCCGTGCCCCCCCGTGCTCGATTTCGAGATCCGGAGAGCCCTCCGCCATCTTCCTAGGTCACCGGCGGCGAGATGACGTGGCCCCGGTCATTAGGACCCTAACCACCAAGTTAACCACCCCCACAGGGGCTGATAGGTGGGTCCCCCTGGCCCCCTAACCCCTCTGTTAACTAAACAGAGAGGGGATTAACCCCTAAGAGACTGACATGGGGGCCCCAACAGTCAGACCCCCCTTGACGTCACTGTGACGCAAGGATGACGCAATAAATCATTTTAGAATTAAAAGAAAATTACAGAAAAGGCAGAAAATTGGTTAAACTTGTAAAATTCATAGAAAATTCATATGAACTCCAAATTTAACATATAATATATGAAAAATGATCAGCAGAAAATGCTCTATCCAAATATAGAACTTTCAACCATGTTTGAGTTGATCTTAATTTGGGACCAATAGCTTTTGCTATTTGGTTTAATTGGAATTAATTCAAATTTAATTCAAATGCTATTCCAATTTGAACCATTGTAATGCAAACCATTTCACTTGAACATCAGAGGCATATCATACACATGTCAAGATGGTTTACAAAGAACAAACAATAGCAAATGCAACTTGGCTAATTTGAACAACATATGGAGTTTGAATTTTCATTTCAAATGCATTACGCTTCATTTAAATTGAATTTGCCACAAAATAGAAGCAATCACATCATGGACTACTATATCATGTGTATGAGCATTCTATTTCAATGTTGCCCCCCTTTGTTGATGATTGTGCCGGTAATAGTGCTTCCGAGACGGTGATCACCCCCGAAGGAGAAGAAGTTCGGTAAACCCCGTGTATCGTCAGCAAGGCAAGAAAACCCCATTGATCATGTCTATAAAATCCCACTTCCCTCTCAGTCTCGCTTATGCATGTCTTGGGGATCACCGAGACACGTTCTTTCGCATAGTTGAACCCATTCCGATGCATGACCTATCATTTTGTCACCGTATTAAGCAAACCACAATCCTAGCAGATATAGGAGTTGAATGATGAGTATGTGGCCCCTGCAATTGTTACTGCTTATTGCTGCTTAGTGATACAATGAGGTTACACTGTTTGTGAGTCGGGATGGATATTCATAATGGTGCTAATGATAACGTGTTGGTGAATCTACCCTAATACAAGGTGAACGATGAGAGGCTGTGTACGAGTACACAGTGGGTTGTCTCGTTGAAAACCGCCTTAAGCACCGAGTTCTTGTATGGTAATCCAAGACAAAGAGTACAACCACACATTGGGCTCACTGACCCCTCTCGGCCTGGTACCTTGATCCGTGTTGACGTCCAGGAGTCACATTAGTTCGGGCTTTCCATTTGGCATATGCATACAAAAAGAACGATGAAGAATGCATCATATTAGATATGTGGGTGGATCTGTGAGGCAGTGAATCCATCTGTCAGAGGTAACGTCTCGGTTGCCTACATTGTCTAAGTCCGTATCGTTGATCCGGCCGGACTCTCGAGCGGTGACAAACTCAGATAGTCGTCTCCTGGAATAGACCGGTTGTGAGCGAAGTGTCGTGGTGAACATCCTCGCCGGCACCCCTTGAATGGTGACGAGACCTGGCGGTAACTGATGGTTATGTGTGTGTAGTTTACACCCCTGCAGGGTTAACAAAACTATTCGAATAGCCACGTCTGCGGTCATGGACTACTTGGAACCTGTACCTGATTATTAGACAACTTTAATGGATATTTCTAAAACTCGCAAGATAAGCGTGAGTGCTATGGTGTGCTCCTCGTGGGGAAGTCGAGGAAGTATCCATAGTGGCGTATTGGTTGGAGACTTGGTAGTGGACTCGTGTACGTTTCTTACCTCAAGTATGGTACTCGTAGTACAGGACTAGCCAAGTCAAAGCTGGCACTTCTGCATGTTGAAACCCCACCTCCCTTTACCTTGATACTTGAGCATGAGTAGTGTAGGTTTGATGTAAGGTTTGCTGAGTACAACTTTGGACTCACGTTTTCTTATTCTATGTTTTAGATGAGAACCCAGCCCCCGATGAAGTCACCGACCTGAAGCTCGACGTTGACCTTGGTAGTATAGTTCCAGACAGCAGTCTGGTCCCTCGTGGAAGGGCATGTTTGTTGACAAGGCTTCTCTAAGCCATTTTTTAATCTTGTCTGTACTCAGACCTAATTTTCTTCCGTTGTATGATGTAATGTTGATCACAGCCATGTGATCTTTGTATGCTCTATGTGTAAGTCAATAAAGATATACTTTGTAGAGTTCATGCAATGTGTACCTTCTGTTTACACTAGACATGTATGCTGCGTGTATGATTATAACATGCATGTCTTAGTGTGGGGTTCGATAGCTTAGTTGTGTTCTTTCCGGCGGTCTTTTATACACCAAGTGGCCCGTAGATGTGCGCAGCTTGGGGCATCGCGATGCGATTTCTCGTGACTCTGCCACGTGCACACTTTGTTGTATGATCGAGCCTGCCCTAGACCCCGACTATGTGATCGGGCTAGAGTCTTTTTATGTAAGGGTTATTATTCAATCGATAACATGGTTGAGGCGACTTGTCTATGAGTATGGGATTTCACCACCCATAATCATTTAGACTTGTTAGCGGGCGATGAGGACCCATCTCAGTTGATCATCCGGCCTGGATGGGATGCCCCTCACGTACGATGCTTTCCGAGAGTTTTCTGTGCTTGGCCTTGTCTGCTTAGACAAGTGGGTACGGCTCTCGGCTCTCCATGTGATTGAGTTGTGACTGGAATTACATACGCATATTCCGGGTCCCGACATGTGAGGAGCATGCTTAGGTAATAGATTGGCCTTTGTATGCTCTGGACTTTGCCTTCTTTCGTGTGCTCGACGACGAGCGCCGTGCTGACTACGCTGCCTCGTGCCGCTATGTAGAGGTAAAGGGGTTCTCGTTCCTTGGGCACCGCCAAGATTGGTGGTGTCGAGAGGGTCTTTTTTAGGTCTGTGAATGCGTTGCGGGCTTCCTCGGTCCATTCGAATTTTTCTCCTTTTCTGAGCAACTAGTATGGTAGGGTCCTTTCTCCCAGCCTGCTAATGAAGTGGCTCAATGTTGCGAGTCTTCCTGTGAGTTGTTGTACGCCTTTGATGTTTGCTGGTTCTTGCATCTTGGCGATTGCTTGGACTTTTTTGGGGTTTGCTTCGACTCCCCGGGCAGAGACCATGTATCCGAGCAGTTTTATGGCTGGGACGCCGAACACACACTTTTTTGGGTTGAGCTTGATTCTGTATTTGTCGATTGCTGCGAAGGTTTCACGGAGGTCGTCGAGTAGCGTTCTTGTACTGTAAGTTTTGATGACGATGCCGTCGATGTAGACTTGGACGTTTCTGCCGATTTGGTCTCTCAAACATGCTTGCATCATCCATTGGTACGTGGCTCCGGCGTTTTTCAATCCGAAGGGCATTGTTCTGTAGCAGAATAGGCCATAGGGGGTGATGAAAGAGGTGTGTTCTTCGTCTTCTTCCTACATCCTGATTTGTTTGTATCCTGAGTAGGCGTCGAGGAAGGATAGGAGGTCGCATCCTGCGGTAGAGTCGATTATCTGGTCTATCCTTGGCAGAGGGAAGTGGTCCTTCGGCCAGTGTTTGTTGACAGGCCCGTAGTCGACGCACATCCGTAGCATGTCAGTGTCCTTTTTAGGTACTAAGACTGGGTTAGCGATCCAGGTGGCCTTCTTTGTTTCCCGGATGAATTGCGCATCGAGTAGTCGGTTGATCTCTTCTCCAATGGCTCTGCGCTTGGGTTCTGAGAATCGGTGCAACGCCTGCTTTACTGGTTTGGTGTTTGGATGTATGTGTAGCGCGTGTTCTGAAAACTCTCGCAGTATTCGGGGCATGTCGGCCGGGCACCACGCGAAAATTTTCCACTCTTCGCGGAGGGATGCCATGAGGGCAGCTGCTTGTTCTTCTGGAAGGTGGGCATAGATTTGGACCGTCTTGTCCGGGTCCGTTGGGTGGACTTGATGGGTGACCGTGTCACTGTCGACGTTGAAGTCGTGATTGAATTCTTTTGATTCGCTTCTGCTTGCCAGTGGAAAATTTCTCATGTCTGTTACCATGGCTATCTCTTCGAGCTGTTGCTGGGCTCCAAACGTGTTAGAAACTTCGTGAAAATCATGGTCACACTGGTCTGATTTGATGAAGCTCCCGTTGACCGTGATGACCCCTGAGGGTCCTGGCATCTTGAGCTTAAGGTATGCATAGTGCGGGACCGCCATAAATTGTGCAAATGCGGGTCGTACTAGTATGACATGGTATTGGGACTGCCAGTCGAGCGCTTCGAACTCGAGGACTTTCCTTGCAAAGTTACCTTTGCTGCCGAAGATGACATCGAGCTCGATTGTTCTGAGGGAGGCGGCTTCTTCGCCTCGAACTAGGTCGTATATTGTGACACCGGACTTCTTCCAAACTGATCGTGGAATCAGCATCTTGCGTAAGGTGCTGGTGAAGATTATGTTTAAGCTGATGCCTCCGTCCATGAAAACTCTGTCCATGTCGTAGCCTCTGATCTGGGCGTCGAGGACCAGTGGTGCGTGCCCTGGTCTATGAATTGCGAGTGGGTGATCGCTTTGTGAGAAGGTGATGTTGGTCTCTGCGCCATACAGTTGGTAGGTTTCTGCTGTTTTTAGGCCCTCGGATGCTCGGGTCTGCAGGGGTGGGCGTCCTGTTTTGCTTTGGAGGGTCGTCCTTCTTGGATCATGCAGACTCGTCCATGGGACATGGGGTATCGCTCTTCTGTATTTGGTGCTAGCGACTACGCGGTTCCTCGAACCCGTTTGGCTTCGCGCTGATTCTCTTCCTTGAGGCTGTTGGAGAGTTCGGAGAACAGACGACAATCTCTTAAGGTGTGGCCTGCTCTAAGGCTCTCCCGGTAGTCTTCGAAACAATGGATTGTGCAGGGTCCGTCTAGCTGTTCTTTGGTTGTGAGCTTGCTAGAGCCGGCGTGCCTTCTTCTTCTTGTGACTTGGAACGATTTCGAGTGATTCTTCTGAACGGGAGTGGAACCTTGGGTCGATCTCTATTCCATCGTTGATCGAGTGGTTCCGAATAAACTTGGCGAATTCATCCGGTCACCGATATGGGTCGTAGTACTCGCTGGTCTGAGTTTCAGAGTCGCTGTCCTGTCTTGCGGCGGGTGTTCGGGTGGCGGTGGATCTTCGAGTGGCTGGCAAGGCTTCTGTCGTGCATTGCGACTCTTCGGGTGGAATTTCTTCGCATAATTCTAGTACTTGTTCCGGCGTCCTGGTTGGCTTTGCGGTCATAGCTTGTGCTCGCCTTCTGGATCGTCGAGTTCTTCTCCGTTGGTGACGACTTTGGTAGTCACCAAAGTATTGGACTTGGTCCAGCTGCGGGCCAAGCGATCTTTGTGGAGCAATGCAGAGGTTTGCGATGAACTTGAATTCCTCGAGTGGGTTCGATCTTGTTCGAGCCCTTGAGTTGTGACTTTCTGGATATGGGACTGCCGAGATCGTGATTCCAACCTGTGTAGTTCCCACGGACGGCGCCAATTGACGAGGATCAGCCTCGGAAAATCCCATGGTTAGGGACCCTGGGTTAGATCGTAGAGAAGGAACAGGTTGGCGATACTCGTCGGCTAATAGGAGAAGCACTTCCTGCTCAATTGTATTATGAGAGGGGGCGATTACAGTGGAAGTCTAGGCGAGTTCGCACAAGACCAAGGGTGATGATCGTAGATTGGATGTCCTGAAACGTCGCCCCTCTAAGCCTTTATATACTAGGCTGGGTCCCGGGGAGTCCATCTCAGATTACAAGGATAATTTCCTAATTCTAGCTTTGCCTTGAACGCCAAGTCTTGACTTCCATGTTGGTCACGGACTCCTACGTTGGTGCCCAGAGTGGGCCAGTCGTGGGCCTGTCGAAGCTTCCACTGGGCCTTTTGTCTTCGTATGCACCAGGTATCCTCACAGGCAGGAGTCGTGGGGTCACCCCCTCGTCAGGGATGCCCCGGCACCCTCAATAAATATTCAAGGAGACTCAAGCGTCTAAGATTGGGGATATCCCCGTGCATCCCCTTCGACATCAACAATCATCAGTTCGTCGTTCTCCGCACTATATTTTTATCAAATCATATGTTATGAGCTATGCTTGGAGCATCTTGCATTTACCGTTTAGTTAGTTTAGTTTAGTTTTGTTTGTTGTTCATAACAAGTTGGACCATATCATTCCTTTTTGGGAGAGAAACACGCTCCGCTTTTCCCTAGAATGCTCATAGTTTTCGTTCCAATCTTTGTTGAGTGTTCTTTACTATTTCTATCTACTTTCATTTTTAGCTCTTGTTCTTCATGCTTATATTTAGGAGCTATTTTTTAAGATATTGTTTTTAGTACTCTCTTGAGTTTCATGCTTATCCTATTTTGAGAATTGGCCTGTTGCACTGAATGCGTGTCTTACTTTGAGTAGGTAATTGAGGGTGCTATTATAAGTTCAGTAGTAACTTGCAATAGTTTTGAGGTGTTGTTTCGAGTAATATTTGGACTTATGTGTGTCCAGAGCTCAAGCCTATTAGTGATAGGTGTCGTATTTTTGTTCAACGTGCTTATTTTCTAAAACTACAAAAATTAGTTGAGAACTCTATCTACTAGATGGATCACTAATCTCTGGAGGGGTTGTAATATGTAGAGTACCATAACGTTTTCATGGGTCAAGGATGCACAAGGATAACCAAGACCCCATACACTCCTCCTAGGGGCACTTGTCTCTTTGTGAATCTCCTGACTACATAGAGAGTTACCGATAATAAGTGGATGAGTTCCTTTGAATAATGCGACTACTCCATTTTTGGCACTTCCACCAAACCATATTTTGCTAGCCTCTTCGGTACCGTGCATTGCCCTTTCTCATCTTGAGAGTCCGTGCAAACTTCACCGGTGCATCAAAATCCTTGGCATGATACACTCTGTCATCATAAGCCTCATTATATCCTTCCTCAAAATAGCCACCATACCTACCTATCAAGGCATTTCCATATCCTTTCCGAGATACATTGCCATGCAACATCCATCTTCTCTTGACTTGATCTTTCATTGTCATACATGCTTTTGCTTGATCATAGAGCTGCATGCTAGTTGGGTATTGCCCTTATAATTGCTACATGACGCGCTAGTATCGTTGCATATCCTTCTACACTGGTAGAGGCATACATTTGCATACATCATGATTTAGTTTTAGTTTTCTTTATGTTGAGTACTTCTTATAAAGTGTGTGATCTTCTACATCCTTGAAAAATATAGAGTGTTGCCCTTAAGTGAGGAAAATATCCCAAAGATGAGACCAATAAAAGATCCCAAAAGAGGACACATGAAAAGATTCCAAAGGGAACAACACAAAAATACAAAAAAAGAAAAAAGAGAAAGAAAAAGAGAGAAGGGGGAAACAATACTATTCCTTTTGAAATATCCACACACGTGCTTCAAAGTAGCATATGTACTTCATAGAGAGTTTTCATATCATTCATGCACAACTATGTGGGGACCTTACACTATAGAACTTGGCTTGTATATTTCAATGATGAGCCTCCTCAAAAGAGCTCTAGGTTTTCGTGAGCAAGCGAGTTGGATGCACCCCCACTAGTTCCATTGGAGATCTTTCATACTCATAGCTTGTATGTGCATCCGTTGCATGGCAATCCCTACTCCTCACACCATATCTACCATTAGGCCTACCCTAGCCTAAGTTGTCTTCATTGGTGTGATACTTTCATACTTTTTGTTTTCCTTCCCCATCATTTATTCTCTTCGCCATCTTAAGTGCCAACTAATCTTGCTCTCACTCATTCATTGCATGAGTGCTCAAAGTCGAGAGGGAGAGGATCGAATTGACTTGTACCTGGCCAGTGGTCTGACGACGAGTCATAATAAGATTCCAAAGGAGACCAAGTGTGAAATTTTAGTAGAATGAGTTCTCAACAACTAATCAATATTTTTATGCTCTAAACCCATCTCCCACTTTCCGCACGGGAACACCAATTGGAGACATTCGAGTCACTGACATCGAGAGCTCTTGCACCTTTATGTTCTTACTTTTCTAGTTTCAATACTAGATATAGACTCTTGCTTGTAATTGTCTTGAATTGAATTGCATAACTTGCTTGCTATACTTTAAATTTCAAATCTTTGTTGGTATCATATCACCAGAGAAATTATCTTTGTTATAATTTACCTACTCGAGGACGAGCAAGAATTAAGCTTGGGGATATTGATACGTCCCAAACGTATTTATAATTTCTGCTTGCTCCATGCATATTTTGGTGGTATTGCTATATGTTTTGATGCACTTTCATATCATTTACAACTTATTTTGGACTGATCTACTAATTCAGTGCCTAGTGCCAGTTTCTATCTGTTATTGTCTGTGCATTGCAGGAAAAGGTCAAAAATAAAAGTGTTCGGAAAATTTCAAAAAAATTACCAAAAAATATGCGCAACATAAGACTCCAGCAGACCGAAGGAGGCCCCGAGGGGGGCCACCCCCCGTCAAGGCGACTACTTGGTGCGGCCAGGGGTGGCTGCACCCTATAGCCGCCTAGGCCTTGGGCCACCTCTCAGGCCCCCCTTTTTTGCTTTATTTATCTCCCGACACAAAAACCCTCGAGGTGTTCCCTGTTACGCGATTCCGTCCACTGTTCCACCGCCGAATCGATTCTGATCTCGGGATCGCCAGGAGAAGCTGTCCCGGCACCTTGTCGAAGGGTGGATTGACCGGCGGAAGCCTCTCCATCACCATGATCGCCTCCGAGACGTGCCGTAAGTAGTGTCGGGGGATAATTTACAGCCCAACAAGAACAAAAAGAGGGCCTCCATGTTCAAGATGACGAGAGTCGGCCTATGTTCCGGCTCGTAGAAGAGAAGGCCCAGAACAAAGGTTTGGACTATGACCCAACCAACTTACAAGATGAAGACCGATGCCAAATGAAGGAGTGCAAGCTTCCTTGGAGGAGAAAACAAACATCGAAGAGATAGAATACGACTCCGCCTCGTGTCATGGTCGGACTCTTTGTAAAACCCTAGGACCTGGCGTGTATATAAGACGAGGCCCTGGGACGTCCTAAGGGAGAATCAACTTAGATTAGTTCTTAAGACACTGACGACTTCCAGCGCCCTTGTAATCGAGATCTCCCACATATAATACAAGAAAGGCAGGAAGTAGGTCTCTTTACCTCATCGAGGGGCCGAACCTGGGTAACTCCCTGTGTCTCTCTTGTGCCGACTCATCATTACCGACTCCCCGCCGATCGACTCTGCCTCCTCGAAATCACTCATAGCAAAGGCCCCGCTTTAAGTACTTTATGAGGACATCTGGCAAGTTTTTCCCATGACAGTTGGTGCCCACCGTGGGGCCTACGCGCAAGGGTGTTGAGATCCAGGAGGGAGCTCGACACATCATGGACGAAATCGCCGTCGGTCGGATGATCCAAAGCCGGCGCGATAAGCTCTACATCGACACTGTAGTCTAGGGCCCCGAAGCCGACTCCGTCGAGTCAGGCTACCGGGTCCCCATCGGATCTATGAACCTCTTCATCGGCCGGACTGACGGATCGGAACTAGATCCAGATCCAGACGTCCGGACTGAGCACGTGAGCCGATCTGCAATCCGATCCGCCCGCGCCTTCGTCGGGTTCATCAACGCCTCCACGGAAGAGCCGGAGGCCTCCACCAAAACTCTCAGCAGAGATGATGACCCGACACCCTCCGACACTGGGTCACATCCGAACGACGGAAACCACAATGACACCGGGTCAATCCGCCCCCTTGGGAAGGACAGGCTCGGAGGATATCTAAGTAAAGGTGAATACTATGCCCCCTGTCTCATCCCGGCGCATGACCGTATACATGGTCGGCTTCCTTAATGGAGCACAACCTAACAACGGACCCGGGGTCGAAGGGGGGACAGCCCGAGCAGCAACATGCGATAGAAATGATGGCTTGTCGCCCCTCGTTGGTTACCCCAAGTGGAAGGTTAAGAAGTAGATAGCATCAAGTTTCCCTCGGTGAATATACCAAGGTTTAATCGACCAGTAGGACTCCAAGTTCTGCAAGAAGGTGGCAAGAAAACAATGGCGCCGTTTACAGCCTATAGGTTGCTTACTTGACCTGGACCTGCACATAAAAGCGAATAACTTTGCTCCTAACGAGTTCAAAGAGGTTGTAAATCTCTCCGTTCTTTTTGTTTACAAAGGATCAAAACACAAGCGGGAATAGTAGTGCTGATTGCAATGGAAAGGAAATAAAAGCAGTAAATGATTGAGGTGTAAAAAACATGGTGGAAATATGGACCGGGGTCCCATGATGTTAACTAGTGATCTCTCTCTCCAAAAAGACGATAAATAATTATGCTGGGTGAAAAATTACATCTGGGAAATTCACAAAATTATAAATGCACCCCAATGCTAATTATGCTACAAGAAAGCTATAGGCTCAATCGTATGTGTAGTACGCCAAGACAAGTGGACCGTTTATTCATCAGCACCTACTCACTAATCATCCACCTTGAGATATCTATCCCGAGCATCTCGCTGGTATTAAGTTGTGAGCCTCGCCCAAAGTGTAAAATCAAAGCAACAGACAACTGCATTAACAACTATGTGTAAGGTAAACAATCCTTGCAACCACAGTTACAAGCACCGTTGTTTTCTCCCTGGTGGCAACAACACATCCCCTAGTCTCATGTATCTATCACTCAAGTTAGACATCGGGGGGCATGAAGCCACAATCATGCATAATGCTCCCTCTTGGAGTTCCAATCTACTACTTGTCCAAAGCAATAAATAGCAACAGAGAACATGCAAGAATGCTCAAGAACTAAAACATAAAAGGTAAACCAAATATATTACTGATCAAAATATGAATATAATCTCATAATCCATCAAATCCCAGCAAACACAGCATAGAAACAACAGAACTAATGCACAGATGCCTTGATCATGTAGGGCAGCTCACAAGGGCTAAGAATTGAGGCACAAGATTGGAGAGAAAACATCACATAGCTACTGGTCATGGACCCATGGTCCAAGGTGTACTATTCACGGCACATCCGGGAAGTGCTCATGGTGGTGAAGAAGCTCCCGAAGACCAATCCTCCCTCTGACAGGGTACCGGGACAGGGTCTTATGGCGACCCGATCTCGGGATCGCGGCGACGGCGGAACAATGGGGAAAATCACGTAACGGAGGACCTCTTGGGTGTTTTTATCCCAAGGGCTAAATCGGAAGGAGGGCAACGGGGAAGGCCGGGCCCCACCAGGCAGGTCCCTGGCGCGGCCTCTCCCTGGCCACACCAGGTGGCCGCCTGGGAGGGGGCCCACCCTCTCCGGCTCTCCTTCGGGCTTCCGGAAGCTCCTGAACTTCTGATTTTTTATATAATTTTTCTGGATTTTTCCGAGCACTTTAAATATTGGTAAATACCTGCAATGCATTGACAACAGAAGACAGAAACAGACACCGGGGCACTAAGTTAGTAGGTTAGTCCAAATATATTGAAAAAGGTATGAAAGTGTAGAAAAACATGCAGCAAAGTCACCCATATAACCATGGCACAACCAGAAATTATAAAAATACCCAGCTTAATTCATGCTCGTCCCCGAGAAGGTAAATGATAACAAAGATAATTTTTGTGGTGACAGGCTACACAAATATACGAACTTTAAAGTACAGGAAGTAAGGTATGTGATTCAAGTCAAGTCAATAACAAGCAAGAGTCTATATCTAGTATTGAAAATAGCAAAGTAAGAACATAAAGGTGCAAGAGCTCTCGCTGTCCGTGACTCGAATGTCTCCAAATGGTATTTGTGTGCAAGAAGTGGAAGATGGGGTTAGAGCATAAAAATACTATATAGTTTAATCGAGAACTCAATCTACTAAAACTTCACACTTGGTCTCCTTCAGAATCTTATTACGAGTCATCCCCAGACCACTAGTTAGGCACAAGTCAAACTGATCCTCTCCCTTTCGACTTTGAGCACTCATGCAATGAATGAGCGCAAGCAAGATATGTTGGCACTTAGGATGGCAAATAGTATAATGATGGGGAAGCAAGACAAAAAAGGTGTGAAAGGCTCACATAAATGAGGAAAATCATAGGCGAGAGAAAGCCAAATGATAGATATTATGTGAGGAGTAGGGATTGATACGTCCCAAACGTATATATAATTTCTGCTTGCTCCATGCATGTTTTGGGTGATATTTCTATGCTTTTGATACAATTTTGATCATATTTGGACTAACCTATTAACTCAGTGCACCCCAGTGCCAGTTTCTGTTTTTTGCTGTCTTTTTATTTCAGGTTTTCCCATTACTTAAATGCCAGAAAAATTCTGACAAAAATATAAAAAAAATCAGCGTACCGGAAGCTTCCAGAGTCCCGAAGGGGGGGCCAGAGGGGACCCACCAGGGCTCCAGGCGCCCTGTGGGCGCGACCTAGGGTGAGGCTGCGCCGGGGAGGCCAACTGGACCGCTGGTTCCCCCTGGCTTCCCTCCTTCGCCTATATTTACCTCGTCCTCCGAAACCCCCGAGGACAGAACCCTTTTTCGCGATCTCGCCTCTATTCCGCCGTCGCGCTTCCAAGATCGGGAGCGCCAAATGACCTCTTCCCGGCACCCTGCCGGAGGGAGGATTGACCTCTGGGAGCTTGTCCACAACCATGGACGCTTCCCGGATAATCCTTGAGTAGTCCACCTTGGACCATGGGTCCATGATCAGTAGCTATGTGATTTCCTCTCCCCCTGTTTGTTCTTCATGGATTAGACCTTGTGAGCTGCCCTACATGATCAAGGCACATATGTAATTCTTTATGTTGTTGCTATGTTGAATTTGCTGGGGTCTGATGGATTATGAGACTATGTTTAGATTGTGTTGATTAATATATTTGGTTCTTCTCTTTTATATTTTTGTTCTTGAGTAATTCTTCCATGTTCTCCGTTGCTGTTTATTTCTTCGGCCAAGTAGTAGGTAGTAACTCCAAGAGGGATCGTTATGCATGATTGTGGGTTCATGCCCCCCGATGACTAGCTTGAGTGACAAAAATATGAGTCTAGGGGATGTGTTGTTTGCACAAGGGGGAAAATGGTGCTTGTAACCGCAGTTGCAAGGATTGTTTACTTTACGCAAAGTTCTTTTAATGCACTTGTCTGTTGCCTTGGGTTTACACTTTGGGTGGGGCTCGGAACTTAATACTAGCGAGATGTTCTGGATAGATATCTCAAGGTGTATGATTAGTAGTAGATGCAGATTGATTTCGTTCTACTTATCTTGGTGTACCGCCCATGCTTTTGAGCCTCTTCCTTTCTTTTGTAGCATATTTAGCATTGGTTTGCGTCTATAATCCTTTCAATTCCCCATCTGTAATTTGTTCACCTTGCTTAGCTGTTTATCCTCTTTTGGGAGAGAGACATCACTGGGACCCCGGTCCATATTTCCACCACTGTTTACACCCTCAACTTACTTCCTGTTTTACTTTCCAGTTGCAATTATCATTACCTTTTATCTCTTGCGTTTGACCCTTTGTAAACAACAAGGCCGGAGAGATTGACAACCTCTCTGTACTCGTTGGGAGCAAAGTTATATGTTGCTGTGTGCAGGTCCACGTCAACTCATGCTAGTAATTTCTAGCGCCATTGTCACCTACTTGCCGTTTTTGGAGTCCTACTGGAGACATAAACCTTGGTATCTTCCCTGAGGGAAACTTGCTGTTGTGCTACATCTCAACCTTCCACTTGGGGTAACTAACGAGGGGCGAGAAGCCATCAAAGCAATTTCTGGCGCCGTTCTCGGGGACTCCGATCTACAAGATAGGGGAGTTGCACTCTATCTTTTATCTTTGCTTTTTAGTCTTGTTAGTTTACCTTTCAGTTTTTGCTTTTGTGTCTATTATGAGAAACCCAAAATATAGTATGTCTAGTTCCTTACTTGCCACCAACGTCTAACTTCTTTGAAACCAGATCCTATTGGCATGGAGGATTCACTAAGGATCAACAAGAGTATTACAAGGATCACCGCTTGTTTCAAAAGGGGATACAGTTATGGAAACAAATGCATCAGTTGTATGAGTGTGCTAGAAACTTGTGCTCGATATATAATATATCTTTCTGCAGGGATGAATCTTGTTGCTTTATGAGGAATAAACACCTTGCTTTCCAATGTGAGTACAATGGTGATGAAACCTTAGCTTCTTATGCAAATGGAAATTATGATTTTTATGATGCAGAGCAAATAGAAGAATTTGTTGCTTATAAGGGTTCCTATGAAATTACTTCTCTTCTTAAAAATATTGATGATGCCCCTTACAATTCTAAGAGTCTTGCTATACTTAACTATTTCCTTGAAAATTACGATGCAAATTATTATATTACTGATCATCTTGAGACAATCTCTCCCCAAAAGAAGAGACTAATGTTTTGCAGGACTCTATGGAAGAAGAAATTGCTGAAACTGAAAGCACCTTGGATGAAAAAGAGGAGGAAAGTGACAAACAAAAGGAGGAAGAATGGATCCATCCATGTCTACCTTCTAATGAGAGTAACTCTTTGAATCTTACCTTATATGAGTCTTACGATCCTATGGATTCATTTGAAATATCCCTTTTTGATGAAGTTGACGCCTTCTATACTTGTGACCATGATGCCATTATGAATGATGCTTATGGAGATGAACTTGCTATAGTTCCTCATGCTAAGGATGAAATTGTTGCTATTGCACCCACACTTGATTTCCCTATTATCCTGTTGAAATCTCCAACTCGTATTCCGGAGAATTTTTCTCTTATCAAGGCTCAGTGTGATGGTTTGCATTTATCTTATGATCCTAAAGACCGTGTTGAAAACTATACATGTTTTCTTGTAGGTCATGAACAACATGCTTTATGTGATAGTTATATTCTTGATGTGTCCATGATACCACTGAAAATTATTTTGAGAGAGGGAAGTTTGGTTGTAGAAACTTCCATATTACTAAAACTCCTCTCTTTATGTTGAAAGTTTTGAAGTTGTTATTTTTCCACCTTCCTATGCATGTCACTTTGTGCTTCTTTGCTTTATTTGTTTACAAGTTTACTAGGCATAGGAAGTGGGTTAGGCTTAAATGTGTTTCACATTTTCTTCTTGATGCTCTCGTTTGCTTAAACTCTTATTCCTTTGTGAGCATCTTTTGCAAGCTTCGTGCCTAGCTCAAAGGCGTAAAAGAAAGCGCTTGTCGGGAGGCAACCCAAGATAATTATCCTTCTGTTTTTAGTGGTCTTGATGATTGTTACTAATGTAGCAACATCATTGCATCTTTATTTTCAAGCTTTGTTCCAAGTTTTAGCCTCTGATTGCAAGAAAGTTCAAAAGTTGTGACATGCTGTCCAGAAAACAGATTCTGTCTGTGGACGAAACAATTCACGATAAATCACCACATCATATTTTTGATCTGAATTTGTTTGACAACGTGCTCTATGCAATTAGCTTTCGAGCGTATGTTGTGAGTTTTTTGATTTGAGTTGCAGAAGTACCCCAAAAAAACTATTTACTACCTGTTGGTCTATTTTTCACAGATTCTTCCACGTTTTTCCTTTCCTCAGTTTTGCAAGTCTTGCACTAGCTTTTTCCTTGCAAAAACTTTTTAGCGGTCTTGAGAAACAGTAGAACTTAAAGAAAATCTTTATTTACAGTAGATTCAAATTGTTTTATTAGGGGTACTAACATCTCTAATCATCTTATGATGAGTTATGTATGAAGGGAGTTTTCAAGTGTGCGAAGGAAGATGATGAAAGAAGATCCGGGAGTGTCAAACGCTCAAGCTTGGGGATACCCCATGCACCCCAAGAAATATTCAAGGAAACTCAAGCATCTAAGCTTGGGGATGCCCCCGTGCATCCCCTTCTCCATCAACAATTTTCAGTTCGTCCTTCGTTCCACTATATTTTTATCACTTCATGCGTTATGTGCTATGCTTGGAGCGTCTTGTTCTTTACTTGTTAGTTTTCTTTAGCTTTGCTTGATTTTCATAACAAGTTAGAACCCAACTTTCTTTGTATGGGAGACAAATATACTCCACTTTAAACTAGAACACATCATATGATTTCCATGCATATCTTTCTTTTCTTGTGTGTTCTTTATCTTTTCATAGCTGTTGTCATGTTTAGCTCTTAGTTTTAATGCTTATCTTTTTAAGAGCATTTGTTTAGCTTGTTGCTGGAACTCTCTTGAGTTTTCATGTTTATCTTGTTTAGAGAGTTGGCTTGTTGCACTGAGTTGTGTGTCTTGACTTAAAAGTAGGTAATTAAGGTTGCTATTCGATTGTAGTAGTAACTTGCAATAGTTTTGAGGTATTATTGTAAGTAATGTTAGAACTTTTGGCGAAAAGAGCTCTAGCCTATTAGTGATAGATGTCGTATTTTGGGAAATCCGTGTTTATTTTCGAAAAACTACAAAAACTAGTTGAGAACACTAGCTACTAGACGGATCACTAATCTTTGGAGGGATCGGATATTACAGTACACTCACGTACCATGAGTCGAGGATGCGCAAGGATAACCAAACCCCCATACACTCCTCCTCGGGGTACTTGTCTCTTTGTGAACCTCCTGATTAGATTGAGAATTACCGATAATAATTGCACGAGTTCTTCAGACTAATGTATGTATTCGAAAGTTGACACTTCCACCTTCCCATATTTGCTAGCCTCTTCAGTACCATGCATTGCCTTCTTCTCACTCCGAGAGTTTGCGTCTACCTCGCGGGTACATCCAAACCCTTTGCATGATACGCTCTGTCATCATAAACCTCCTTTTATCTTTCCTCAAAATAGCCACCATACCTATCTATCAAGGCATTTCCATAGCCTTTCCGAGATATATTGCCATGCAACATCCACCTTCTCATGACTTGATCTTCATGTCATACATGTTCCTGCTACACTGACAGAGGCATACATTTTCATACATCATGATAGCTTCTTCTTTATGCTGAGTACTTTTGTAAAGTGTGAATGATCTCCTATACTTCTTGTAAAATAGAGTGTTGCCCTAGAGTGAGGAAAAGATCCCAAAGAGGACAAATTAAAAGATCCCAAAGAGGAAAAATGAGAGTTAAATAGAAAGATCCATTGAGGCCACCAAAAAATAAAAATATAGAAAAAAGAGAAAAATAAAATAAAAAGAGAGAAGGGGGCAACACTACTATTCCTTTTGAGAGATCCACACTCGTACTCCCTCTTATACCTTGTACTCCATAGAGATGATCGTATATGCATATAGCTATGTGGGAACCTTCAGACTATAGAACTTGGCTTGTATATTCCAATGATGAGCCTCCTCAAATGAGATCTAGGTCTTCTTGAGCAATAAAATTGGATGCACCCCCACTAGTTCCATTGGAGAGCTTCCCTTAGCTCACATGTGCATCCGTTGCATGGCAATGCCTACTCCTCACATCATATCTATCATATGGATTTCTCTTGCCTATGATTGTCCTCATTGATGTGAGCCTTTCACGCCTTTTTTGTCTTCCTCCTCCACCATCTCTCTCTTTGCCATCCTAAGTGTCAAATTTCTTGCTTACGCTCATCCATTGCATGAGTGCTCAAAATATCGAAAGGGAGTGGATCAGTTTGACTTGTACCTGGCTGGTGGTCTGGGGACGAGTCAAGATAAGATTCCAAAGAAGACTAAGTGTGAAACTTTAGTACATTGAGTTCTCAATAAATAAATATTTTTTTCTCTCTCGTATTCCCATCCCTCACTTCTTGCACGCAAACACCATTTGGAGACATTCGAATCATAGACAGCGAGAGCTCTTTCACCTTTATGTTCTTCTGTTGCTTGTTTCAATGCTAATATAGACTCTTGCTTGTTATGACTTGAATTGAATTACATGCCTTACTTGCTTTACTTAAAAGTTCTTATATAGTTGGTAGCATGTCACCACGGAAATTATGCTTGTTATCATTTACCTACTCAAGGACGAGCATGAATTAAGCTTGGGGATGTTGATACGTGCCAAACGTATCTATAATTTCTGCTTCTTCCATGCATGTTTTGGGTGATATTCCTATGCTTTTGATACACTTCCATACACTTTTGATCATATTTGGACTAACCTATTAACTCAGTGCACCCCAGTGCCAGTTTCTGTTTTCTGTTGTCTTTTTATTTTAGGTTTTCCCATTACGTAAAATGCCAGGTAAATTCCGAGAAAAATATATAAAAAATCAGCGTACCAGAAGCTTCCAGAGTCCCGAAGGGGGGCCGAGGGGACCCACCAGGGATCCAGGCGCCTTGTGGGCGCAAAATAGGGTGGGGCCGCGCCGGGGGCACCTGGACCCCTGGTGGCCCTCATGGTTGCCCCCCTTCGCCTATATTTACCTCGTCCTTCAAAATCCATGAGGACATAGCCCTTTTTCGCGATATCGCCTCTGTTCCGCCGCTGCCGCGCTTCCAAGATCGGGAGAGCCACAAGACCTCTTCCCGGCACCCTGCCGGAGGGAGGATTGACCTCCGGGAGCTTCTCCACCACCATGGACGCTTCCCGGATGATCCGTGAGTAGTCCACCTTGGACCATGGTTCCTTGATCAGTAGCTATGTGATGTTCTCTCCCCCTCTTTGTTCTTCATGGATTAGACCTGGTGAGCCGCCCTACATGATCAAGGCACATATGTAATTCTTTCTGTTGATTCTATGTTGAGTTTGCTAGGATCTGATGGCTTATGAGACTATGTTCATATTGTGATGAGTAATATATTTGGTTCTTCTCTTTTATATTTTTCTTCTTGAGTAATTCTTTCATGTTCTCCGTTGCTGTTTATTGCTTTGGCCAAGTAGTAGGTAGTAACTCCAAGAGGGAGCGGTATGCATGATTGTGGGTTCATGCCCCGCCATGACTAGCTTGAGTGACAGAAACATTAGTATAGGGGATGTGCTGTTGCCACAAGGGGGAAAACATCGGTGCTTGTAACCGCGGTTACAAGGATTGTTTACTTTACGCAAAGTTCTTTTAATGCACTTGTCTGTTGCTTTGGGTTTACACTTTGGTGGGGCTCGCAACTTAATACCAGCGAGATGTTCATGATAGATATCTCAAGGTGGATGATTAGTAGTAGATGCATATGGATTTCGGTCTACTTATCTTGGCGTACCGCCCATGCTTTTGAGCCTCTTCCTTTCTTTTGTAGCATAGTTAGCATTGGTTTGCGTCTGTAATACAATCAATTGCCCACCTGTAATATTTTTTCCTTGCATAGCTGTTTATCATCTTTTGGGAGAGAGACATCACTAGTGAACTTCATGGGACCCCAGCCCATATTTCCACCACTGTTGACACCTTCAATTTACTTCCTGTTTAATTTCTAGTTGCAATTATCATTAACTTTTATCAGTTGTGTTTGACCCTTCGTAACCAACAAGGCCGGAGAGATTGACAACCTCTATGTACTCGTTGGGAGAAAAGTTATATGTTGTTGTGTGCTGGTCCACGTGAACTCGTGCTAGTAATTTCGATCGTCGTTGTCACCTACTTGCCGTTGTCGGATTCCTACTGGAGACATAAACCTTGTTATCTTCACTGAGGGAAACATGCTGCTGTGCTACATCTCAACCTTCAACTTGGGGCAACCAACGAGGTGCGAGAAGCCATCAGGGATCTCCATGCAACGGATGCACATGTGAGCTATGGAAAGCTCTCCAATGGAACTAGTGGGGGTGCAACCAACTCGCTTGCTCACGAAGACCTAGAGCTCATTTGAGGAGGCTCATCATTGGAATATACAGGTCAAGTTCTATAGTGTAATGATCCCCACATAGTTCTGCATGAATGATATGAAACTCTCTATGTAGTACAAATATTACTTTGGAGTACGACTGTGGATCTTTCAAAAGGAATAGTAGTGTTGCCCCTTCTCTCTTTTTATTTATTTTTTCTTTCTTTTTTTTAGTTTTTGTGGCTTCATTGGCTCTTTCTATTCATCTCTCATTTTTCCTCTTTTGGAATATTTTATTTTGTCCTCTTTTGGATCTTTTCCTCACTTATGGGCAACACTCTATATTTTACAAGGATATAGAAAGAAGATCACACACTTTGTAAGAAGTACTCAACATAAATAAAACTGAAAACTATCATGATGTATGCAAATGTATGCCTCTGCCAATGTAGTAGGATGTGCTATGATACTAGCGCGTCATGAAGCAATTATAAGGGCAAGGCCCAACTATCATGCGCCTCCTCGATCAAGAAAAAGCATGTATGGCATGAAGATCAAGTCATGAGATGATGGATGTTGCATGGCAATGTATCTCGGAGGCTATGGAAATACCTTGATAGGTAGGTATGGTTGCTGTTTTGAGGAAGGATATAATGAGGTTCTTGATGACAGAGCGTATCATGCCAAGAGTTTAGATGCACCGACAAACTTTGCACCAACTCTCAAGATGAGAAAGGGCAATGCACGATACCGAAGAGGCTAGCAAAATATGGATGGTGGAAGTGCAAACAATTGAATACTCACATTAGTCAAAGGAACTCATTAACTTATTCTCAAGCTGTTTTGAGGAAGGATATAATGAGGTTCTTGATGACAGAGCATATCATGCCAAGAGTTTAGATGCACCGACAAACTTTGCACCAACTCTCAAGATGAGAAAGGGCAATGCACGATACCGAAGAGGCTAGCAAAATATGGATGGTGGAAGTGCCAACAATTGAATACTCACATTAGTCAAAGGAACTCATTAACTTATTATCGGTAACTCTCTATCTAATCAGAAGGTTCAGAAATATACAAGTATGTAACGCCCCGGCCACACCCACCGGTTCCCGGCGTACGCCTGGCGGGATCTAGACTGTCCCCACAGACCAACACTAGTCTTTCCTGCGCACTTTGTCCTCACTCGTACGCACCCGGGAACAACTTCCCGGTCGGTCACCCATCCTCAAATCGCTCCAAGCCAAGCACGCTTAACTTTGGAGTTCTTTGGATCTGGGCTCCCGGAAAAGAAGGTGCACCTTGTTGATATGAGTAGTCTATCATTCCTATTAAGCCAGGATGTCACATACACCCCCACTCAAAGGAACCGATGTCCTCATCGGCCCACAGGAACGTTCCCCCTTGGCACACGTCTGTGTGTCCAGTGCCGACACATGTTCCACATGTTCGCGCAACTGACCCACACACGCCCGTGTAACCGCGAGGGTCGGCTCTGATACCATTTGTAACGCCCCGGCCACACCCACCGGTTCCCGGCGTACGCCTGGCGGGATCTAGACTGTCCCCACAGACCAACACTAGTCTTTCCTGCGCACTTTGTCCTCACTCGTACGCACCCGGGAACAACTTCCCGGTCGGTCACCCATCCTCAAATCG
Organism: Bromus sterilis; assembly: GCA_950022295.1. NCBI lineage: Eukaryota > Viridiplantae > Streptophyta > Magnoliopsida > Poales > Poaceae > Bromus > Bromus sterilis. Next base: position 145,243,512 of record OX465596.1, on the reverse strand, counting down.
CTCCAAGACAAGCACGCTTAACTTTGGAGTTCTTTGGATCTGGGCTCCCGGAAAAGAAGGTGCACCTTGTTGATATGAGTAGTCTATCATTCCTATTAAGCCAGGATGTCACAAAGTACCCCGAGGAGGAGTGTATGGGGGTTTCGTTATCCTTGCGCATTCTCGACCCATGGTACGTGAGGGTACTCTATATATTACAACCCCTACAGAGGTTAGCGATCCATCTAGTTCCTAGAGTTCTCAACTAATTTTTTGTAGTTTTCGAAAATAAACATGGATTTCCCAAAATACGACACCTATCACTAATAGGCTTGAGACCTTGACACACAGAAGTCCAAACATTACTCAAATCAATACCTCAAAACTATTGCAAGTTACTACTATACTTAAATAGCAACCTCAATTACATACTCAAGTCAAGACACAAGACACAGTGCAATAGGCCAACTCTCTAAACAATATAAGCATGAAAAATCAAGAGAGTTCCAAAAGCAACAACCTAAAAAAATCTCATAAAAGATAAGCATGAAAACAAGAGCTAAACAGGATAGCAGCTACGAGAAGATAAATAACACACAACAAGGATAAGCATGAAAACTATGTTGTGTTCTAGGGTGAAGTGGAGAGTGTTTTCTCTCCGAAACAATGAATGCTAGGGTCCAACTTTTTATGTACAACACGTAAAGGTAAAAACACTAAAGAGTAAAGAGCGAGACGCTCCAAGAATAGCACATATCATATGAAGTGATAAAATTATAGTGTGGAGAAGAACGAACTGATGATTATTGATGGAGAAGGGTATGCGCGGGGGCATCCCCAAGCTTGGACGCTTGAGTATCCTTGGATATTTCTTGGGGTGCATGGGGGCATTCTCGAGCTTGAGCTTTTGACACTCCTGAATCTTCTTACATAATCGTCCTTCGCACATTTTAAAAGTCCATTCATACGAAACTCATCATAATCTGATTAGAGTGGTTAGTACCCATAATAAAATAATTTTCCTCTACTGGAAATAAAGATTTTCATGAAGAGCTACTGTTTCTCAAGATTGCCAAAAAGTTTTTGCAAAGGAAAAGCAAGCTTAAGATTTTCAAAGTGGTGAAAACGCAAAACAGGGCAGAATCTGGGAAAAAATAGACCAGCAGGTAGTAAATACTTTTTTAGGGGAACTTCTGCAACTCAAATCAAAAAACTCGGAACAGATGGAAGAAATTCAACTTTTTTAGGGGAACTTCTGCCCACCTATCTGTCAATTTGGTCAGCATTCTAATATTCTCATTAATTTGCACTTGAATAGCATTCATATGGGTAGTTTTCCTCTCCTTGGGGGGAGAAGTTCCAATTTTAAGCATCTCTACATCATGAGCTATGTTGTCTACCTTCAAAGAGAGATTATCTAGTTTGTCTAATTTCTCTTCTACACTCTTTTTGAAGGCTTTTTGAGAAGCGATAAAGTCCTTAAGCATGCTCTCGAATTCAGAAGTGCAGTTTTTGGTGCTAGGATAAGTGTTCTTGTTCCCATAAGAGTTATTAGAGAGGAACGGTCTAGGATTGTTGCCACCAAAGTTACTCCTATAAGAATTGTTGTTTAAGTTGTTCCGAGAAATGAAATTAACATCTCCTTGTTCTTGAGCAACCAAAGAATTTGAAGGAACATCATGAGGATCAATAGGAGCTTGCTTAGTAAGTAAAGACATGAACAAGTCAAACTTTTCTTTTAAAGGGGAGATCTCCTCAACATAGTTTACCTTCCTACCTGTTGGAGATCTTTCGGTGTGGGCATTGAGAAAAATTTGTCATCATCTCGTCCAATAGCTTCATGGCAGCACCAAGTGTAAGGTTCCTCTCGCGTCCGAGTCCAACAGATTCCGCGAGGTAAAGTTCAATCCTGCATAGAAAGTCTGGATAACCATCCAAGTAGTCAAACCATGTGCAGGGAAATTCTTAACAAGATATTTCATGCGTTCCTAAGATTGGGCAACATGTTCATTGTCCAATTGTCCAAAATTCATAATGTTACTTGTCAACTGCATAATCTTAGTAGGTGGGTAGTACTTCCCAATAAAAGCATCCTTGCACTTATCCCAAGAATCTATGCCATTCCTAGGCAAGGATTGGAGCCACTCCTTAGCTCTTCCTCTCAAAGAGAAGGTAAAGAGCTTAAGTTTAACAATGTCACCATCTACTTCTTTGTACTTTTGCATATCACAAAGCTCAAATTTTTTATTTAAGTGCAAACCAACATCATCTCCAGCACCAGATAATTGTTCTTTCATAGCAATATTTAACAAAGAAGGTTTGATTTCATATGAAGGTGCTGAAGTGGCAGATGGAGCAATATGATTGCTAATAAAGTCATTTTTGTTGTGACTTGTGAAGTCACACAACTTAGTGTTTTCAGTGGAACCCGTAGTAACAACAAGCCAGAGAAAATTAACTAATTTTTTGTGGGTTTTGATATAAGGCACAAAAGAAAAAACCAGAAAGTAAACTAACAAGACTAAAAAGCAAAGGTAAAAGATAGTGTGAAACTCCCCTATCTTGCAGACTGGAGTCACCGGCAACGGCGTCAGAAATTAGCTTGATGGCTTCTCGCCCCTCGTTGGTTACCCCAAGTGGAAGGTTAAGAACTAGACAACAGCAAGTTTCCCTCGGTGAAGATACCAAGGTTTAATCGACCAGTAGGAATCCAAGTTCTGCAAGAAGTTGTGTAACAGCCCAGTTTTCACAAAAATTAAATTTTTGTTTTCGGTGTGAATTGTTTGATTGTATGAATTTTTTGTGGTGTTTTCATCCCCGATTTATCGATCGGCGATTATTTCCCCCCCTCTTATCTCGTACCGGATGGAGACCGACCCTTGCCACCCTGACACTCGACTTTTGCGACACCAGGTTTCACCCGATCACCGTCGCGAAAACCGCAAGAGACTAGCCGCAGCCAACGGAACGAAAACCACGTTTAATAAGTAAACGGGATATTTTTATAGCGTGCCGGAAATTATTCTCGGAACGGTTCCAGCACGAGGTGAACGCCGCCGGCTCGACGCGCTGTTCACGCAGTTCGAAGTTTTACCCGAATTGGAGGTCCAGCGGACCCCCGGCGGTCGAAAACGTAAACACCGCGCGCGCGAGAGAAAAACCGGGGATGTTTGTGCAAACTGCCAGGCACCAGGGCTATATAAAGACCACCACACTCCCACCCCTTTCTAGGGTTTCCCTAGCCACAAAATTGCAGCCACCCCCCTGAAAAATTGTCAGATCTGCCCAAAAACACCCCAAATCCGAAACCCTAGCTCCCCCCAGATCTGGACCGTCAGATCTGAGATCTGACGACCCAGATGTGTGCCACGTTAGCCCTGGACTCCACCTCTCTCCTCTATCTCTCTCCATGCCGTGGAGCCGCCGCCGCCTCCAACTCCGGCAGCCACGCCGGCCAGCCGGGCCGCCAGCGCCACCCCATCCTTCCTCCTCTCCCTCTCCTCTCTTCCCTCTCCTCCTCACCCGTTCTCCCTTCCCCTGCAGGAGCCAGCCGCCATGGGCGCTGCCCATCCGAGGTCGAGCCGCCGCGCTCGGGAGCCCCGCCGGCGACCTCCTCTCGCCGGGTTACGGCCGCCACCGGCCCTTCCCTCCACCGCGTTGCCCCGTCCCGTTCCCGCCTCCTGCATGCCCGCGCCCCCTCGCCTCCACGCCGGAGCGGCCAAGACGACGCCGCCGCCGCTCGGGAGCGCCCAGGGACAAGCGTCCGTGCCGCTCGCCTCCAACCGCCTGCTGGGCTGCCTCCCAGCGCAGGTGGGGCGGCCTTCCAGGCCAGCGCGGCCCGAGCCGCCTCCACTGTCACTTGGGCCTAGCCCATGGGTGAGGCCTTCACCTTTTTTTTTCACCCTGCGAATTTCTGCTAAGTCTGGAGCTAATGTGCTGCTGGTACCGTTTTGCGAAGAAACCGTAGCTCGGATCGTATTGCGCCCAAAAGATGAATTGCTCAGTTTTGCGTGCTCTAGCGATCGTATGTAGAAATTTTTTCCGTTTGAGGCCGTCTAGATAATTTAATTCTGCGTCGAAGTGGGTACCAGATCGTTAGCTGTGCTGTTGTTGCTGAACTATTATTTTGTTGCAACTTCGGGCGACGGTTGCGTCACAACCGTACGTCGGAATTGATTGGTTCCTTTTGCATCCTGTTAAGCATTGTTTATACTTCAGTTCCATGCATTCACATGTCATATTTTCTTGCTGCATGTTGATTGTATCTTGCTCCAAAGTAGCTACCCTGCTGTTAGTGTGCTGCTGTTTATATTTTGTTGCAACTTCGGTGGACGAGTGTGTCGCGACCATTTATCGGAATTGAGTGATTCGAATTTCATATTGTTAAGCATCATGTATACTTCATGCCCATGTATTGATATGTCATGTTTCTGCACTTTTGCATATAGTTATACCCCTGTTTATACAGCATAAAAATAATAGTTTCTGCCATGTTTTCGTGGTTTTCACTAAGTCCTAGACCAGTAATGTTTTATTGCATTTTGCATGGGCTATAACTAGTTGTTCATGATGCCTATTTGCATGATTTATTTTGCCATGCCTTCCCTACCATGTCTACTTTAGTTTCATATCAATTGTGAGCATGTTTGCATTCATTATCCTGCTTATGCAATGCTCTAAAGTGTTCTTCCTGATGTTGAAAGATTGTGTTCCAAACTTGTTTTGCTTGTATCTTTTTAACCGTAACCCCGTTTGGAGTGTTCTTTATATGTAACTTGATTAGTTTTTTGTGTACTTTGTGTTTATGCTATAGTTTTCTTCTGTTAACCATCCTAAAATATGGTTTAGGGAAGAACAGTACCAAATCCTTTAATCATCGTGAGGCACTTAGTGTTCTGCCATGTTTAGGGTGTTGCCTCGCTTAACTTGACTAGTATAGGTAGTTTACTTTGTGCTTAACCTTTTTCCATGATTGTGTGACATGCCATGCTTGGGTGCCTTGCCATGTTAACAACCGTTGGTTGATAACTTGTAGCTAAACAACTTGAACCTCTCTAAATGTGCGGTATCGTCGTGTGTGACGAGTACTCCACTTAACCTGTTAGTAATCGCTCTCGACGGTAGGTGCGATGTCTCGTGTTTCCTTCTTGTTGATGCTTGCTCGTGTTTGCTTCGTAGTAATAGATGCTTGCTCGTTGACTGCTTTCCAGTGTTTACCGTCTTGTCTGCTTCCGCGAGTACCTCTCGAAGACGATGCGAGCTTGCGATCTCCTACACCTTCGGAACCCGACTTACCAACAGGCAAGGACTATACATTACTTATGATCCATTCTATTTCAACCAGAGGTTTGCATGCTAGTCTAGGTTAGGTTCTATGTTTGATCCTACCACATGTTTACAGCCTCTTTCAAACCGATACAGCCATGTCCCCTCCCAGCAAACCTTGTACTGCTATGTTACTATTGCTCGTTGCTCAGCCCTTTCTTCGTATGCATTCTTAGGATGCTACGATGTTACCCTGTTATTCCTTGGTTTGGGATATCACATTATTATTATTGTTATTGATGATATGATTATCATATTGTTGACTATATTCGACGAAGGATGGAAGGTCTAGGCTATCCCGCCCCGACGCTTTGTTCCATTCGAGTCACCTAGGACCCGAGTTCCGGGTATTGGTTTTAAGACTGAGCGTGCCTAACCGCGTGTGGGATACTATGGGGTCCCCTCTTCTTACCTACCTAGCTTCAAATATTTCTAGTGGTGGCCCAAGCTGATTTACCATTTGAAACCGCATGCATAACTGGTCTGCAGCCAGTGGATTTAAAACAACTTGGGCTAGCAGAGACAGAGTTCCTTTGTTGGTCCACACTGGTGAGCTAGGGAAGTCCCCTATTATATAGGTGAGGCTAACCCCGACCTTAGCCATACGGAAGAGTCCGATCCGAGAGCGTTGACGGCTTTTGGATTGGGTGTTGACTCCCCGGGGGCCACCCGGATTTGTTCCTTGTTAGTTAGAGGGACCCGTCGTTTCAGATCTCTCGAAACTAAATCATAAAATGGTTTCCTGTGATGGGTAGAAACTTAGAGAGATGGGCGTGTGTGCGGAGCCTTGTAATGGGCAGTTGGTACACCCCTGCAGGGTTAAATCCTTTCGAGAAGCTGTGTCCACGGTTATGGACGACTTGAGACCTACTCCTTGTTCATAGACAAGAACAGCTGAGATAATCTTAATATAATTTGATCAACGTGTGTGTGCCTTGGCTGCTTCTTCTTCGTCGGGATGCGAAGAGGAGGACAAGGATAGGATAGGTGTTATGTTTGCGTAGTAGTTGATAGCAAGACTTGATGGAGGAGATTCGTCATCGAATGCTTGGCTCCTTATCTTACTCTCTAGATCGTTAGCTACTTCATAAATGCTAGTGTGGCAGCAACCTCACCACTTACCCCATCCTTACTAGAAACTACTAGTTATCCTAGAATGACGAGTGATGAAGTCCTTGCTGGGTCAGTTGACCACTAAAGTTGGATGCTGAGTACTTCTGTACTCATGATACTACCCCCAAACTCTTTTCAGGGTTCTCGATCGACAACAGGTATGGTGATCGACATTTCACGTGGAGACTCGACGACGACTAGATAGGCGGATCCCGGTGGAGGGCCTGTACCGGTGTGGTTATGGGAATCGATGATTTTCTATTGCCACTAGGCATTTAATTGTAGTCTGTACTCAGACATGTATCTTCCGCTGTTGTATTGTATTGAGGCAGTTGTATGTCGATTGTATGAGATGTTGTATATTTGTATCTGTAATGTTGTGATATCATGTTGGAAATCCGCGGCATATGACCTCTTCATATGTCGCGGTGGGACCGATATGTGCTTCGTCCACGGATCTGGATGGAAACATCTAGATCTGGAACAGTACCGCATATCGGTCCTTACAACTTGGTATCAGAGCCTTACCGACCGTAGGATCCCTTCTCTGGCCGAAGTCGAGTCTAGACAAAAACTATTTTGTAGTTACTAAGTTAGTTATCGGAGAGTAGGAATGTTTTTACTCCTTACCTTGCTCTGGTCAGGACAAGTGCCGTAAGTGTTTTATTCTTGACTTATCCCCTTTCAAACTTTAGGATCTCGAGAGTGTGGAGTTTCGGAACCGTTACAATGCCTTGCTTGCAGCGTATTATCTCGATTCCGATCTCAGGTTCGGAAATCCTGTAGTACCTTTCGACTTCCAACTCTGGTGTACATCTGGGTCGTCCATTGCCATCCATCCTTTTACCGGTGTTTTCATGACTTGCGTCCGAAAGCACTATCCTTTGACCAGGTTTTAACTGTCGTTCTTCCTCTTGACACTGATGGTTTCGTTCTCCGACGTCGCCATATCTCTGCGGAAAATTATATCGATGGAAGTTCGACGTCGACATGGAGCAGAGTCCCTTGTTGGTGGTGTTGAAGATCGTCGACTCTCTTCTTTCCCCCTTCCCCTCTCCCCCAGATCGTCTTGGATCTCGGGACGAGATCCCTTGTTGGTGGTGTTGTATTGTAACAACCCAGTTTTCACAAAAATTAAAATTTTTGTTTTCGGTGTGAATTGTTTGATTGTCTGAATTGTTTGCGGTGTTTCCATCCCCGATTTATCGATCAACGATTATTTTCCCCCCTCTTATCTCGTACCGGACGGAGACCGACCCTTGCCACCCCGACACTCGACTTTTGTGACACCGGGTTTCACCCGATCACCGTCGCGAAAATCGCACGAGACAAGCCGCAGCCAACGGAATGAAAACCCCGTTTAAGAAGTAAATGGGATATTTTTATAGCGCGCTAGAAATTGTTCTCAGAACGGTTCCAGCGTGAGGTGAACGCCGCCGGCTCGACGCGCTGTTCGCGCAGTTCGAAGTTTTACCCGAATCGGAGGTCCTGCGGACCCCCGGCGGTCGGAAACGTAAACACCGCGCGCGCGAGAGAAAAACCGGGGATGTTTTTGCAAACTGCCAGGCACCAGGGCTATATAAAGACCACCACCCTCCCACCCCTTTCTAGGGTTCCCCTAGCCACAAAATTGCAGCCACCCCCTGAAAAATTGCCAGATCTGCCCAAAAACACCCCAAATCCGAAACCCTAGCTCTCCCCCTGATCTGAACCGTCAGATCTGAGATCTGATGGCCCAGATGCGCGCCACGTTAGCCCTGGACTCCACATCTCTCCTCTATCTCTCTCCATGCCAAGGAGCCGCCGCCGCCTCCAACTCCGGCAGCCACGCCGGCCAGCCGGTCCGCCAGCGCCACGCCTTCCTTCCTCCTCTCCCTCTCCTCCCTTCCCTCTCCTCCTCACCCGTTCGCCCTTCCCCTGCAGGAGCCAGCCGCCATGGGCGCCGCCCATCCGAGGTCGAGCTATCGCGCTCGGGAGCCCCGCCGGCGACCTCCTCTCGCCGGGGTCCGGCCGCCACCTGCCCTGCCCTCCACCGCGTCGCCCCGTCCCGTTCCCGCCTCCTCCATGCCCGCGCCCCCTCGCCTCCTCGCCGGAGCAGCCAAGACGGCGGCGCCGCCGCTCGGGAGCACCCAGGGACGAGCGTCCGTGCCGCTCGCCTCCAACCGCCTGCTGGGCTGCCTCCCAACGCAGGTGGGCCGGCCTGCCAGGCCAGCGCGGCCCGAGCCGCCTCCACTGTCACTTGGGCCTAGCCCATGGGTGAGGCCTTCACCTTTTTTGTTATCCTGCGAATTTCTGCTAAGTCTGGAGCTAATGTGCTGCTGGTACCGTTTTGCGAGTAGTTTTGCAAAGAAACCGTAGCTCGGATCGTGTTGCGCCCAAAAGATGAATTGCTCAGTTTTGCATGCTCTAGCGATCGTATGTAGAAAGTTTTTCCGTTTGAGGCCTTCTAGATAATTTAATTCTGCATCGAAGTGGGTACCAGATCGTTAGCTGTGCTGTTGTTGCTGAGCTGTTATTTTATTGCAACTTCGGGCGACGGTTGCGTCGCAACCGTATGTCGAAATTGATTGATTCCTTTTGCATCCTGTTAAGCATTGTTTATACTTCAGTTCCATGCATTCACATGTGATATTTTCTTGCTGCATGTTGATTGTATCTTGCTCCAAAGTAGCTACCCTGCTGTTAGTGTGTTGCTGTTTATATTTTGTTGCAACTTCGGTCGACGAGTGTGTCGCGACCGTTTATCGGAATTGAGTGATTCGAATTGCATATTGTTAAGCATCATGTCTACTTCATGCCCATGTATTGCTATGTCATGTTGCTGCACTTTTGCATATAGTTGTACCCCTGTTTATACAGCATAAAAATAATAGTTTCTGCCATGTTTTCGTGTTTTTCAGTAAGTCCTAGACCAGTAATGTTTTATTGCATTTTTCATGGGCTATAACTAGTTGTTCATGATGCCTATTTGCATGATTCCTTTTTCAATGCTTTCCCTTCCATGTCTACTTTAGTTTCATATCAATTGTGAGCATGTTTTCATTCATTATCCTGCTTATGCAATGCTCTAAAGTGTGCTTCCTGATGTTGGAAGATTGTGTTCCAAACTTGTTTTGCTTGTATCTTTTTAACCGTAACCCCGTTTGGATTGTTCTTTATATGTAACTTGATTAGTTTTTCGTGTACTTTGTGTTTATGCTATCGTTTGCTGCTGTTAACCAAACTAAAATATGGTTTAGGGAAGAACAGTACCAAATCCTTTAATCATCGTGAGGCACATAGTGTTCTGCCATGTTTAGGGTGTTGCCTCGCTTAACTTGACTAGTATAGGTAGTTTAATTTGTGCTTAACCTTTTGCCATGATTGTGTGACATGCCATGCTTGGGTGCCTTTCCATGTTCACAACCGTTGGTTGATCACTTGTAGCTAAATAACTTGAACCTCTCTAACTGTGCGGTATCGTCGTGTGTGACGAGTACTCCACTTAACCTGTTAGTAACCGCTCTCGACGGTAGGTGCGATGTCTCGTGTTTCCTTCTTGTTGATGCTTGCTCGTGTTTGCTTCGTAGTAATACGATGCGAGCTTGCGATCTCCTACACCTTCGGAACCCGACTTATCAATAGGCAAGGACTATACATTACTTATGATCCATTCTATTTCAACCAGCGGTTTGCATGCTAGTCTAGGTTAGGTTTGATGTTTGATCCTACCACATGTTTACAGCCTCTTTCAAACCGATACAGCCATGTCCCCTCCCAGCAAACCTTGTACTGCTATGTTACTATTGCTCGTTGCTCAGCCGTTGCTTAGTATGCATGCTTAGGATGCTACGATGTTACCCTGTTATTCCTTGGTTTGGGATATCACATTATTATTATTGTTATTGATGATATGATTATCATATTGTTGACTATATTCGACGAAGGATGGAAGGTCTAGGCTATCCCGCCCCGACGCTTTGTTCCATTCGAGTCACCTAGGACCCGAGTTCCGGGTATTGGTTTTAAGACTAAGCGTGCCTAACCGCGTGTGGGATACTATGTGGTCCCCTATTCTTACCTACCTAGCTTCAAACATTTCTAGTGGTGGCCCAAGCTGATTTACCGTTTGAAACCGCATGCATAACTGGTCTGCAGCCAGCGGATTTAAAACAACTTGGGCTAGCAGAGAAAGAGTTCCTTTGTTGGTCCACACTTGTGAGCTAGGGAAGTCCCCTGTTATATAGGTGAGGCTAACTCGACCTTTGCCATACGGAACAGTCGATCCGAGAGCGTGGCCGGCTTTTGGATTGGGTGTCGACTCCCCGGGGGCCACCTAGATTTGTTCGTTGTTAGTTAGAGGGACCTGTCGTTTCGGAGCTCTCGGAACTAAATCATAAAATGGTTGCCTGTGATGGGTAGCAACTGAGAGAGATGCGCGTGCGTGCGGAGCCTTGTAATGGGCAATTGGTACACCCCTGTAGGGTTAAATCTTTTCGAGAAGCCGTGTCCACGGTTATGGAAGACTTGAGACCTACTCCTTTTCATAGACAACAACAGCTGAGATAATCTTAATATAATTTGATGAACGTGTGTGTGCCTTGACTGCTTCTTCTTCGTCGGGATGCGAAGAGGAGGACAAGGATAGGATAGGTGTTATGTTTGCGTAGTATTTGATAGCAGGACTTGCTGGAGGTGATTCCTCATCGAATGCTTGGCTCCTTATCTTACTCTCTAGATCGTTAGCCACTTCATAAATGCTAGTGCGGAAGCAACCTCACCACTTACCCCATCCTTACCGTAAACTACTAGTTGTCCTAGAATGACGAGTGATGAAGTCCTTGCTGGGTCAGTTGACCACTACAGTTGGGAACCGAGTACTTTTGTACTCATGATACTACCCCAAACTCTTTTCAGGGTTCTCGATCGACAATAGGTATGGTGGTCGACGTTTCACGTGGAGACTCGATGACGACTAGATAGGCGGATCCCGGCGGAGGGCCTGGACCCGTGTGGTTATGGGAATCGATGATTTTCTTTTGCTACTAGGCATTTGATTGTAGTCTGTACTCAGACATGTATCTTCCGCTGTTGTATTGTATTGAGGCAGTTATTTGCCGATTGTATGAGATGTTGTATCTTTGTATCTGTAATGTTGTGATATCATGTTGGAAATCCGGGGCATATGACCTCGTCATATGTCGCGGTGGGACCGATATGTTCTTCGTCCCCGGATCTGGATGGAAACATCTAGATCTGGAACAGTACCGAATATTGGGCCTTACAAGTTGCCAAGAAAACAATGGAACCATTTACAACCTAGAGGTTGCTTACTTGACCTGGACCTGCACACAAAAGCAAATAACTTTGCTCCCAACAAGTTCAGAGAGGTTGTCAATCTCTCCGGTCTTGTTGTTTAGAAAGGATCAAAACACAACCGAGAATAGTAGTGATGATTGCAACGGAAAGGAAATAAAAGCAGTAAATGATTGAGGTGTCAGCAATGGTGGAAATATGGACCGAGGTCCCATGATGTTCACTAGTGATGTCTCTCTCCCAAAAGACGATAAATAACTATGTTGTGTGAACAAATTACATCTGGGCAATTGACAGAATTATAAACGCACCGCAATGCTAATTATGCTACAAGAAAGCTAGAGGCCCAATCGTATGTAAGTACGCCAAGACAAGTAGACCATTTATTCATCAACATCTACTCAATAGTCATCCACCTAGATATATCAATATAGAACATCTCGCTGGTATTAAGTTGCGAGCCCCATCTGAAGTGTAAACTCAAAGCAACAGATAGTTGCATTGAAAAATTATGCGTAAGGTAAACAATCCTTGCAACCGCAGTTACAAGCACCGTTGTTTTCTCCCGGGTGGCAAGAGCACATGCCCTAGTCTCATGTTTCTGTTACTCAAGCTAGACATCGGGGGGCATGAACTCACAATCATCCATAACGCTCCCTCTTGGAGTTCCAATCTACTACTCGGCCAAAGCAATAAATAGCAACAGAGAACATGCAAGAATACTCAAGAACTAAAAGATAAAAGGTAAACCAAATAGATTACTCATCACAATCTAAACATAATCTCATAATCCATCGGATCCCAACAAACACAGCATAGCAACAACAGAACTAATACATAGATGCCTTGATCATGTAGGGCAGCTCACAAGGGCTAAGAATTGAGGCAAAAGATTGGAGAGAAACATCACATAGCTACTGGTCATGGACCCATGGTCCAAGGAGGACTAGTCAGGGCACATCCGAGAAGCTCTCATGCTGGTGGAGAAGCTCCCGGAGATCAATCCTCCCTTCGGTAGGGTGCCGGGACAGGGTCTTCTGGCGATCCCGATCTCGGGATCGTGGCGGTGGCGGGACAGTGGGGAGAATTGCGTAACGGAGTACCTCTCGGGTGTTTTTACCCCGAGGGCTAAATATAGGTGGAAGGAGGGCACCGGGGGAGCCTTGGCCTCACCAGGCGGGTCCCTGGCGCAGCCTGCCCCCTGGACGCGCTAGGTGGATGCCTGGGAGGCGGGCCACCCCCCTCCAGATCTCCTTCGGTCTTCCGGAAGCTTCTGAATTGAGTTTTTATATGATTGTTTTGGATTTTTGAAGAACTTTAAATATTGGAATATACCTGCATTGTGCGGATAACAGCAGACAGAAACTAGCACTGGGGCACTGAGTTAGTAGGTTAGTCCAAATATGTTGAAAAAGGTATGAAAGTGTAGCAAAACATGTAGCAAGTCACCCATATAAGCATTGAACAAGCAAAAATTATAGATACATTTGGGATGTATCAAGAACCAACACCAACCAAGATACCACTGGAACATCAGCCAATGGAAGAGCCGGGGGCCCGACTCCTAATTGTCTGGAAGCATGCGCGGCGACTCTCAACGCGATGAACACGCTCCTAACTACTGAGATCACACCTGAAAACCAAGCCACCCTGAACGAAGGAATAATCAAACACAGGGAGGAGATCGTTCGGCTAGAGAAAGAAATTGGCAGGGAAACTCAGACTCTGGCAACGACGCGTCAACAGATCACAGAGGAAGCATCCCGGCTATGGCATGAAACGACTCGCATCATCATGCAAGTACTGAACCCAGCAACGGCGCCTTCGGAGACGCACACAAGCCGGCTGCGGCCAAGCATGATAGGAAGAGCACTTTTTAACAACTCTGATCAGCCGGTTTACCGAACAGGTGAAGCTGAAGGAACCACGCCCCCAAACGCGATACCACGGGCTCACATTATCGGCGCTCAGCCCAATATTCAGCTACCACAAACCCCTTTTCAATTTCGTACACCACCGGGTCACTTCAACAACCCAATGACGACTATCCTGGAAGTCACCCAATAACTAACAAGCCTACCCATCATGGGAAGTTCCCACGAAGATCAGGTGGCCCGACAAGTTGTGGATCTGCACAAAACAGCCTTAACCCAACAAGCCTAATATTCCCAGGGCTACTCATACATCCACGGAACCCCCAGGCCGAGTCACAGCACATGCCAGAGAACCGGCCTCCCGGCCTCTGTCTAGTCCATCAGTCACCGCAACCAAGGAAGACAGACGGAAAAACATCAAAACATGGGGGATGAACCTCAGCGAAGCGCAGACAGGACCACTGCCCAAGCCTTGATCACAAACCCGCGACGGGAATTCATTGGACGCACAATTGGGACCCGATGTCTGGCACCTTCTTTGCGGGATGTCCCACTCCCCAAGGATTTCAAAGGGCCCAAAAAGGTGGTAAATTATATAGCCAAGAAGGACCCGGTCGGTTGGATCGAGAGCTACGATTTGGTTATGGATATGGTAAAGGTACCCGATGAAGTCTGCGCCCGATATCTTAGAATGTTGCTCGGCGGATGTTACGGTGAGGAGGATAGCTCTCTCACTTCTCGTTGGTTACCCCAAGTGGAAGGTGAGATGTAGCATAGCAGCAGATTTCCCTTTGTAGAGGATAGGGTTTGTCTCCCGTAGGACTCGCAGAGATACAAGAAGGTGGTAAAGTGAACAGTGGCGCCGACGTTGTTAACTTCACCTAGACCTGCACACACAGCAAATAACTTTGCTCCCAACGAGTACAGAGGAGTTGTCAATTCCTCCGGCCTTGCTGTTTGCAAAGGATCAATGCAAGAGATAATAATAGTGGCAACTGAAAGTAAATTGAAGATGTAAACAATTGTGGAAATATGGACCGGGGTCCCATGACGTTCATTAGTGATGTCTCTCTCCCAAAAGACGATAAAAGTGCTAGTGAGGTAAACAAATCAACGCTGGGCAATTGAAAGGATTATAAACGCACCGCAATGCTAACTATGCTACAAAAGAAAGGAAGAGGCTCAAAAGATTTGTGTAGTACGCCAAGGTAAGTAGACCGAAATCCATTTGCATCTACTACGAATCATCCACCTTGAGATATCTATCCAGAACATCTCGCTGGTATTAAGTTGCGAATCCCACCCAAAGTGTAAACTCAAAGCAATAGACAACTGCATTAAAAGAACTATGCGTAAAGTAAACAATCCTTGCACCCGCAAGTACAAGCACCGTTGTTTTATCCCTGGTGGCAACAACACATCCCCTAGTCTCATGTTTCTGTCACTCAAGCTAGACATCAGGGAGCTGAACCCACAATCAAGGACAACGCTCCCTCTTGGAGTTGCAAAAAATCACTTGGCCAAAGTAAAATACGGCAACGGAGAACATGCAAGAATTTACTAAAGAACATAAATATAAAGGACAACCAAATATATTACTCATCACAATCTGAAAATAATCTCGTAATCCATCAGATCCCAGCAAACTCAGCATAGCAACACAGAAATTACAAAGGTGCCTTGATTATGTGAGGCAGCTCACGAGGTCTCTAAAGTGGAAGCACAGAGGGCAGGAGAACATCACATAGCTACTGGTCATGGACCCATGGTCCAAGGGGGACTACTCACTAGACACCTGGGAGGCGTCCATGGTGATGGATGGTCTCCCGGAGGGGATTCGTCCTTCCGGCAGGGTGCCGAGGCAGCTTCTCCTGGCAGCCCCGATCTTGAAACGGCGGCGGCGGCGGAACAGAGAGGAGAATGGGAATAGCAGATCGATATTAGGGGTTTCCGTCACAGGGGGTAAATAAAGGCCAAAGGGGGCACCGAGAGGGGCCACATGGCAGCCAGGAGGCCTCCTAGAGCGGCCTAGGGTGGGGACGCGCTAGGGACCCTCCTGTGGCCCTGGTGGGTCCACCCCCTTCCTTCCTTGGTGATTCGGGAAGCATCCGGGTCGCTGATTTTTTATATAATTTTTCCGGGATTTATTTTGCACTTTTAATGGCCGGATATCCTGAAATACAAAAAAAACACAAAACAGGAACTGGAAACTCGGCGCACTGAGTTAATAGGTTAGTCCAAATATGATAAAAATTGTGTGAAAGTTCAAGAAAAATATGGCAAAGTCACACAAATGATGAATGGAGCAAGCAGAAATTATAGATACGTTTGGGATGTATAAACATCCCCAATCTTAATTCCTGCTCGTCCTCGAGTAGGTAAATGATAACAAGCATAACTTCTGTGGCGACATGCCACACAACCATAAATGTACTTTTAAGTAACGCAATCAAAGCATGCAATTCAATTCAAGTCTTAACAAGAAAGAGTCTATATTAGTATTGACACAAGTAACAAAAGAACAAAGGGTGCAAGAGCTCTCGCTGTCCTTGACTCGAATGTCTCCAGATGGTGTTTGCGTGCAAGAAAGGCGATAGGGAATACGAGATAAAAAATAGTTGTTGAGAACTACTAACTACTAAAGTTTCACACTTAGTCTCCTTTGGATTCTTATCTTGACTCATCCCCAGACCACTAGTCAGGTACAAGTCAAACTGATCCACTCCCTTTCGATATTTTGAGCACTCATGCAATGGATGAGCGTGATCAAGAAAGTTGACACCTAAAAGGAGAAACAGAAAGAAGGTGGAGGAGGAAGACAAAAAAGGTGTGAAAGGATCACATCAATGAGGACAATCATAGGCGAGAGAAGGCCATATGATAGATATGATGTGATGAGTAGGGATTGCCATGCAACGGATGCACATGTGAGCTAAAATCTCTTCAAGGGAACTAGTGGAGGTGCATCCAATTTGCTTGCTCAAGAAGACCTAGAGCGCATTTGAGGAGGCTCATCATTGGAATATACAAGCCAAGTTATATAGTGTGAAGGGTCCTCACATAGCTATATGCATGTATGATGATCTCTATGGAGTACAATGGATAGAGGATGAAGTACTAGTGTGGATCTCTCAAAAGGAATAGTAGTGTGCCCCCTTCTCTCTTTTTTTTTATTTTTTATTTTTTGGTGGCCTGAATGGCTCTTTCTATTTCCCTCATTTGTGCTCTTTGGGATCTTTTGATTTTGTCCTCTTTGGGATCTTTTCCTCACTTTAGGGGCAACACTCTTAATTTTAAAAGAATATAGGAGATCTTTCACACTTTACAAAGGTACTCACATAAAGAAAATGTAACTATCATGATGCAAATGTATGCCTCTGCCAGGATAGCAGGATAAGCAATGATACTAGCGCGTCATGTAGCAATGATTAGGGCAAGGCCCAACTAGCATGCGGTCATCGATCAAGCAAGTGGCATGTATGACATGAAGATCAAGTCATGAGAAGGTGGATGTTGCAGGGCAATGTATCTCGGAAAGGCTATGGAAATGCCTTGATAGGTAGGTATGGTGGATGTTTTGAGGAAGGATATACGGAGGTTTATGATGATAGAGCGTATTATGCCAAGGGTTTGGATGTACCGGCGAAGGTGGACGTGAACTCTCGGAGTGAGAAGAAGACAATGCACGACAGAGGAGAGGCTGGCAAAATATGGGAAGGTGGAAGTGTCAACTTTCGAATACTCACATTAGTCCAAAGAACTCATGCACTTATTATCAGTAACTCTCAATCTAACCAGGAGGTTCTCAAAGAGACAAGTACCTCGAGGAGGAGTGTATGGGGGTTTGGTTATCCTTGCGCATCCTCGACTCATGGTACGTGAGTGTACTCTAATATTCGAACCCTCTAGAGGTTAGTGATCCATCTAGTAGCTAGAGTTCTCAACAGGAGTTTTGGTTTTCAAAAATCACACGGATTGCCCAAAATACGACATCTATCACTAATAGGCTAAAGCTCTTGACACCATAAGTTCAAACATTAATCTAATAATAACTCAAAACTATTGCAAGTTACTACTACAAAGAGAATAGCAACTTCAACTACCTACTCTCTAGTCAAGACACGGTAACACCCCAAAAATCGGGTTATCGATTTTTGTGCTGTTAATCCTTCCTAGCTTTTTCCTCCCGATCATTTCCCCCTGGATACTAGTTGATAACCAGGTAAATCCAGACGATCCTTGACCTTGCAACCCTTTTTCTCTGCCCTTTGCAAGGCAAGATCCCTCCCCACACCCTCGAGCCCCGGGATATGCGAGGATATTGCCACGTCAGGTGCCATGTTCTTCATATCCGCTTAATTCCATTTGTGCCAATCGATGGGATTAAATCCCAGAAAATGCCTAGACATCTCTAAAGGTTGTGCAAATTTTTGGAGATGATCTTGGTTATCCTCTTGACCTCTCCCAAAGTTATTGGCTATAGTTGAATAAAGGAAATTGTGATTTTCTTTATAAAGCCAATAATTCCATTTTAGCCATTTGCAAAGGAGCTACCATTTTGGTTGCCCCATTGGTGCTCAAATGAATTGTGGAGCTCCTAGTATCCAACCCATGGCCATTTCTATCAAAACATGGGGTTCCATAGTTCAAAATATGAGCATAGCTTCCATTTGCAAATTCAGGGCAGAATAGCACTTTCCAAAGGAAGTGTTATTTATGTTTGCCCATTGCCTCCCAAACTTTTTGAGCCATTTCCCCTGCCAATGTCTTGGTGTTGTGCCAAATTTCAGCTATGGATGAGATGCATTTGTAAAGGAAGTTGGTGCATTTGTAAAGGAAGTGCTATGTGCTTTGGTCCAATTGATCTCAAACTTGGCAGAGGTAATCACCTATGGATGAGATTGAGATGACCCAAGTTCCAGACCATTTCACTAGATGAACCTCCCCCAGTTCAGCACAAACACTTTTCTGGTCACACCCATGTCATGTCACTTTCAATGGCTCCATGCCATGTTTTCTCTGCAAAGTGAGTGTTGTAGCCTCTTGAGTTGTCACCTTCCCCAGTGGACATGGTACCAGGCCAAATGCGCGCCCTGGACACGTGGTGGCCTGGGTGACCACGCATGTGGCGCGTCCAGCTCGCGTCCAGCTAGGTGTTTGCACTGTGCCCTGCTTTCCAGCGTCCGTTTCCCCTCGTGTGATCATGTCTTTCGTGATGCCCAAGCTGGTCCTGACCACCGCGTGCAAGCTCGGCTTGTTTTGTTGCTGTTGGACGCCGGTGCCGACATGAGGTTCGCCATGGCCTGGCCGTCGCGTGGCCATGGCCTCGAAGCTTCGCCGGTCTTATCCCGAGCCCTCCCCGGGCTATAAATGGAGCAGCCGAGCCATCTCGCAGCACCAGCAGCGCAACCCCGACCCCTCCCCCTCGAGCTTTGCCTCACCCCGGCCCCGAAATGGCCGAAGTCACCGCCGGCCGCACCTCGGCATGGCCTCGCCCTCGCGCCCCCTCCATCCCGAAGCCTCCCAGCCCACGGCCCCAGGACCTTCCTCGACAGCTCGCCCCGCCGCCGCCCTCTTCTCCAGCGGAGGAACCACCGCCAGCCCGGCCGGGACAAGGAGACACCCGCGGGCGCCGTGACATGGTTGTGTGGGGGGCGGCGCTGCCAGCCACCCCGCGCGGCCTGGCGACCTCCGACGGGTGAGCCTCGGCGAGCCGCGTCCGGTGGGCACGCCGGCGCCCCCTCCCGGGCCCGCAACCATCAAAGAGCGCCGACCCCAGCCACCTCTGCCCGCGTCGCGATCTAGAGAGGAGAACAAAGGAGTTGAAGCAGAGGAGGTCCTGACTTTCGGGTCCCACCCATAATAGAGAGGAGTCCCCGGGCCCCGCGTGTAAGTGCCTCCAGATCTGGGCCGCGCTGGAAATGTATTCCATGGAATACGCTTTCCCTAGAGAGAAAGCGTACTCCACTACTGCGTTGAAGGAAATACGCTTTCCCCATCATGAGACGTACTCTCGGGCTACTTCAGCGGGAAATACACTTTACCTTCGGTGGAAACGTATTCCGCAGAATACGCTTTCTCTCTCCAGCGCTGAAGCAGTCATGTTGTGGACGTTCACCCGATAAGCACAGTTTTCTGCCTATCAAACGAACGTCCGTAACTTCGTGACCGTAACTCAGATCGAGGTGATTCAAAAGCCCAGGTTCACAGTTTTCTGATCCCGTTCCATTGGTGCAATTTTCATGATGTGTTTTCATTGTGAAATTCACCCTTTTTCCCCCGGTTGTCGTTAGGCTTTTCCGGAGAACCGTCGGTCCCGTCAGATCTTTTTGGAAGGTGCTCGCACGTCCGCCCGGCTTATTCTTCGACCCCCCAGGCAAGCAAGCCATCTGATATATACTCTAAAGCATCGTGCTGTGCGTTCTTGTATGTTTTAAAAATGTGATGATGCCTTGTTGCTTTAACGATGAATTAAACCCCGATCTGTTAACTTGACTTGACATGCTTATGCCACGCTTGCGTTATATGTTTATATTCGATCATGTTGTGTTCACCCGTGAGTATCATGCTTATGTTTTTTATACATTGCCTACTTGTTATGATAAGTTAAAAATGATCATGCCATGTTTAGTAGTTAATATAATGCCCATGATTGTTTATGTCATATGCCGTTCATGTTGATCGTATCCCTGTTGTATTTATGATTAGATCATATGCCTTCACCAGGCTTATATGATAACATGTTGTACTAGTATTTCTATGATATATTTTGTTGCTATGCTTGATCATATGTTGCTCAGTTGATATTTTTGATGGGATTGGACTGGATTAACCGTTGATCAAGTGCCATCGAACTGAGCTCTATTCGTGCAGCCACATTTGCCTGAATGGGCAGACCTTGGCTTGGGATATCGTTGTGCCTTCTACGGGTATCACCAAAGAGGGGGATTATGCACGCACGCTACCCTGGCCCAGTAGGTGGTGATAATCTCGACATCCAAAGCTATTTACCCAGGGGTCCCTGCGGGGGGGGGGGCGGCAAAGTTTATGGACCACGTGATGGTCAGGGCCATCTGATGGTCAGTGTCGGGAGGACACAGGGATACCCAAGACAGTATGTCGGTGATACCGTAGGGAGGTTACGCGGTAGGCAAGTTTCGTTGGAGAAGTCCTAGTACACTCCTGCGGTACGAGTTCCAAGGATCCTGTGGGACAAGTTCCGAGGTACTGGATGGAGGAAGAACTCCATAGTGTGGGTAACGTGCACAAACTCTGCAGAGTCACAAATCTATTCGAATAGCCGCGTCCTCGGTTATGGACACAGTTCGTACTAGGTCACACTTGGATCAACATAAGTTCGGTGGATGGTTTTGGTAAGTTGATGGTCAGGCGATGACCGGGTTGGTTGGGTGGTAACGAAGGATACCTAACCCGTTGAATGGTCATGCGATGACCGGATTGGTTGGGTGGTAACGAAGGACACCTAACCCGTTGAATGGTCATGAGATGACCTGATGTGGAGTCGGTAAGGACTCCGAGGTAAGCTGCATGATCATGCGATGGTCATGAGTGCCCATGTGTTGATTGTTATTGCACTAATATTATTCATGATAATATGATAGATTCATCATGTTAATATTGTTCAGATTCATCATGTTAATATTATTCAGATTCGTCATGTTAATATTGTTTAAACTGTTATGCCATGATAAGTAATATACTCTAATAACTTGTGCATGCTTGAATGCCATCGATTGCTTTGCTTGGTGTATATGTTACTTGGTTTGCTTTTCGCGTAGCCAGATTTTCAAGTTTATCTAAGTTTTCCATGGATAACTAATATACTCTAATACCTAAGAAGATGTAAACAATTGTGGAAATATGGACCAAGGTCCCATGACTTTCACTAGTGATGTCTCTCTCCCAAAAGACGATAAAAGTGCTAGCGAGGTAAACGAATCCCAGCTGGGCAACTGACATGATTATAAATGCACCGCAATGCTAACTATGCTACAAAAGAAAGGAAGAGGCTCAAAAGCAATGGGCAGTACGCCAAGGTAAGTAGACCGAAATCCATCTGCATCTACTACGAATCATCCACCTTGAGATATCTATCCAGAACATCTCGCTGGTATTAAGTTGAAAATCCCACCCAAAGTGTAAACTCAAAGCAACATACAACTGCATTAAAAGAACTATGCGTAAAGTAAACAATCCTTGCACCCTTAAGTACAAGCACCGTTGTTTTATCCCTGGTGGCAACAACACATCCTCTAGTCTCATGTTTCTGTCACTCAAGCTAGACATCAGGGAACTGAACCCACAATCAAGGATAACACTCCCTCTTGGAGTTGCAACAAATCACTTGGCCAAAGTAAAATACGGCAACGGAGAACATGCAAGAATTTACTAAAGAATATAAATAAAAAAGAGAACCAGACATATTACTGCTCACAATATGAACATAATCTCATAATCCATCAGATCCCATCAAACTCAGCATAGCAACACAGAAATTACAAACGTGCCTCGATCATGTGAGGTAGCTCACGAGGTCTCGAAATTGGAAGCACAAAGAGGGGAGGAGAACATCACATAGCTACTGGTCATGGACCCATGGTCCAAGGGGGACTACTCACAAGACATCCGGGAGGCATCCATGGTGATGGATGGTCTCCCGAAGGGGACTCCTCCTTCCGGCAGGGTGCCGGGGCAGCTTCTCCTGGCAGCCCCGATCTTGAAACGGCGGTGGCATCAGAACAGAGAGGAGAACGGGAATAGCAGATCGATATTAGGGGTTTCCGTCACGGGGGGTAAATATAGGCCAAAGAGGGCACCGAGAGGGGCCACAGGGCAGCCAGGAGGCCTCCTTGCGCGGCCTAGGGTGGGGCCATGCCAGGGACCCTCCTGGGGCCCTGGTGGGTCCACCCCCTTCCTTCCTTGGTGATTCGGGAAGCTTCCGGGTCACTTATTTTTTATATAATTTTTCCGGGATTTATTTGGCACTTTTAATGGCCGGAAAACCTGAAATACAAAAACAGCAGAAAATAGGAAGTGGCAACTGGGTGCACTGAGTTAATAGGTTAGTCCAAATATGATAAAACGTGTGTGAAAGTTCAAGAAAAACATGGCAAACTCACACAAATCATGCATGGAGCAAGCACAAATTATAGATACGTTTGGGACGTATCAGCGGACCAGCTCATACTTGGCTCCAAAATCTCCTGAATAATTAGGTCCATACTTGGGTCGAGTTAAAGGAAAAATTCATTAAAAAATTCAAAGAACATGTAAGCGCCCCACTACCATCATAGATTTGGAACACTTCCTACAAAGGGAAGGGGAGTCGGTTCACCATTGGGCACGTCGGGTTGTAGAAACTATACACTCACCAGACAGCATCACAGAACAAACAACCGTCCTAGTCCTAGACAAGAATTGTCTTTTCGAACCTCTGGTTCATAAAATCGTCCGAATAAAGAGGAAGGTCAAAGACATGGGAGAACTCATGGACGACATCACCAAGTACACCAAGTCGGACAAAACCAAGGACGGAGATTTCGACGAGGATAAAGACGGAAAAACAAAAAAAGAACGGAGCCAAAGGTAATCCCGGCCAAGGCTCCAATGGTAGCGGGAGTACCAACAAGCGCAAACCAAAGCAGGGTAGCTCCGAATTTGTAGCAAATATGAATTTGGATTTCCAAAACAGAAACCAGGGGGTAACTTTAAAAGACCGGTACAATTCGACCGACCAAAAAACTATGAGCAAGCCATGAAGGGACCATGCCCAAAACATAGCAGGCTAAACCGACGGGCCAATCACTCCTAGGAAGACTGTTTCTACATGGAAGGCCTTAAACAAGAACATCTGCGAGGAAAAGGTGGTGGCCACAAGGGCCCCCCAGGTAGCGGCTCTCCCGGCTTCAGCAGTGGTAGCCCGGCATCATCGAACCCAAACGCCGGCTTCCAAGGAGGTGGATTCCAAACACAGGGGAACCACGAAGCCGTCCATCACGGAGCATCCGACGGAAGCCAGCGTCAGGCACCAGGCGATGACCACAAATTACAGCTAGGACTTGCCGTCTTCAGGAACATCCAAAATAGCTCAACAACAACGGGCTCTACCACGTCTTCACGACAGATAATAGTAACAGGGAAAGGAAGAACTTACGACAAGACGTCTCCCTCTTGCTGTCCATAGAACCAGCTTGGCCACGCTGGCTCAATTGGTCGGAACAAACCGTCACCTAGAGTCGGGTGGACCATCCACCCAGAGTCGAAAATCCTGGAGCACTGGCACTGGTGGTTGCACCCCAAGTATACGGGCACACTTTGAACAAGGTCCTCATGGTTGGAGGAAGTAGCATCAGCATCCTTTATTATGATGCGTTTCACCGCATGGGCCTATACAATGAGCAGTTATAACCTTCTATGACCATATTTCATGGCGTTGTCCCAGGCAAGTTGGCCCAACCCATTGGCCAGATTACCCTAGAGGCGGCCTTCAAAAACAGTACCAACTTCCGTTATGAGGTCTTATTTTTCGAAGTCGTCAAGTTCCCAAGTCCCTACCGAGCCATTCTAGCGAGACCGGCTTAAGCCAGGTTCATGGCACGACCCTGCTACATATACCTCAAGTTAAAAATGTCGGGTCCATACAGCGTGATCACGGTAAGTAGCAGTCATGACATCGCTTTGGCATGTGAAAAAGATGACGCCACCTACGCAGAAGCCGTCCGCACCAAGGAAATAAACAAGGTACAAGTCCTCGACGATCCATTGACTTCGGAAGAAACACCGCGGATTGGGTCCCAGCACACAAATTGACCAAACCTCACACTCAAGCCGGAAGAAACTTAGAGCTTCACTTCTCGCCGGACAGCACAAGTTCCCTTCCCCGCAAACCAAGGCATAACATTCTTACCAAACCGAGCACTCCCTTCCTCTCCTAGATATCATGCTTTGTACTTTTTCCTTCCCAATAGCATATATACAAAGTCTTTATATTTTCTGTCTGCAATTATCTCATATCGCCGGTCTATCAAGGCGCCTCATTTGCCTGTTTGCTCGATGCAAACTCGTCCTCAGATAACCTAGTTGCTTAACTTAAGTTCAATCAACAATGGTGTCGTAAAGGAATCCACGTTGACTCTGAACCTAAGTCCTCCTAGAACTAGTACAAGTCATGCAATGCCGGCTTACAAAGGAGTCCATACTTACGCGCACCTATGTGAACAATAATTCTTTTTTATAAGTTACCCAGAGGCATTCGATTGTGGAGCCAGCCGACCCTGAACTTACTTGATCAAAGGATGTTGTTATCACGCGCACGGTTGACTCCTACTAGCGTTAAGAATACAAAGACCATCGGTCAATTAAAAAAATCACGAACAACTTAACCAAAATTCAATAAATTACGACAGAGTATTACAAATGATCACTCATGTTCGTTTACAGTGGCACAAAGAGCCACGCGGGAAACAAACACCTAGTCACCCCTAGGTTTGGGACGCATCTTGGACAGTAGACTCGGCTCTCTGTCCCTCCGCGGTACCCACAGATACGATCAGCATCGGCTCGGACAGTGGGCTCAAACGCTTCCCGCTTGACCCCAATATCGGCTCTTTGGATTTTGGCTGTGGTATAGGACGCCTATTGTTGTCGTCATCATAACCGGCTCAAACATTCAAAGATTGACATCGTCTACAATCTTTGTGCCATAACGTTGCACATCCTTTAGAACCCGAGTATAGCCCGCCTTCTAGAATTCTGATCCGTCGGCTTTCAGCCCCGGAAACCCATGCACCAGCTTGTCAAGATCGACATAAGGGTAGTACAACTTACACAACGCTAGTGCTCGTGTCGCACTCTTACGACAAGACGAAGCCTTCACTAAATCAACCCATTCTAGAGCCCTTGCTAGCTCGCTGAAAAAATCCTCCTGGAATGAAGGATATGCAAGACGACCTCTCAAGCGCTCGATGACCCGACAACTTCCAATGTGCACGTCGCGGATCAAGTCCATCACAGCTTCCAGCTTCATCATGTCCGAGTCTCCCAGAGATGGATATTCTTCACCTACAAAATATCAATGCATTAAGTTTCACGCATCAAAAACAGGACATGCCACAAATATACACACTAAAACATACGAATCACGACTTTGGCAACAGTAAGGACATGGAACTTGAGCGCGTCATACTACTCCTGGGAAGATTTAGCACTCTCCAGAGCTGACTCCATATCTTGCTTCTGGTTATGAGAGATGTCCTTCAAAGTCTGTGGTTCATCCGCATTTCTTTCCAGCTCCTCTTGGAGGTTAACGACCTCCTTGTCAATGCCTTCACGCTTTCCGGCTTCTGCCGCCAACTGATCCATCAAATTAGTCTCCTTCTCCCCGACTTTTAAAATCAAGGCCTGCAGGGTTCACATATGAACCCACTTGCAAAAAGTTACACTATGCTACGAAGAATTAACTGTGATAATTCAGTATGGTGTTTGCACCACCTATACCGAATCATGGGGGATGGATACTTATACTAAGTGACAAGGAAAATACCTCATACTGCTTTTTCATCTTTGCAAGCACACCTTGCTGCTGCTCAAGCTGAGTTATAGCACTTGCATATAGATCAGGGAAGGAGACGTCTCTTCCCTTCCGTCTCCTATCGATACAAAGGTGAAAGTCTATAAGAACAAGTATGGACGATAGAAGAATAGACTCAAAGTATACCTTTCTTAAATCAAGGCGAGTCACCCGATGACTCAGTACCTCATTGTCCGAGGAAATTTTGGTCGGCTTCTTGATGCCTCCTTCGTCAATCGGATTTCCTCTGATGTTTTCGTCCCCTTGTTCCCGTAGAAAAGAAGACGATATGAGGAAGTGAATATGGGGACCAGAGGAATAAAAATAATACCTTCTCTTCTTCTTCGTCTTCCTCGTCGACCTCTCCGTCGACCCCCTTGATAGTGGTCGAGGAATGGTTAACCGACCACCAAGGGTCACCGGCATGTAAATAAAAAGAAAACAACCGGTGATCCATAAATCTTTCCTTATGAAAATAGGAAGATTTCAGTTTTATCCCTGGAGCCGAATTTTTGGGCAAGAATAGGGACAGACCCACTTGACCGACTAAGTCGAGCGGCTCACATCAAAGCTTCTTGGTGGCCCGGGTTATCTCGGCTGCGGTATAGGCAACCTGTGTGAATCTCATGTTCTCACATGGACCAAAATATTCACACATAAAACTGGCAAGAATGCTCAAAGGTTGCACACGCCATCCCACCCAGCACCGGATAAGGTCAATGGCGCTCAGCCCATGAGCTAGCAGAGCCTTGATTTGCTTTATCACTGGGACAAGTGATACGTCCCAAACGTATCTATAAATTTTTTTCTTGCTCCATGAATGTTTTGTGTGATATTGCTATGATCTAGATACACTTTCATACACTTTTGATCATATTTGGACTAACTTATTAACTCAGTGCACCACAGTGCCAGTTCCTGTTTTCAGCTGTTTTTATATTTCAGGTTTCCCCCATATTAAAAGTGCTCCAAAAATTTGGAAAAAATCATCGCAGAAGAACCTTCTGGAATCACTGGGTGGGGCCAGAGGGCCACCACCAGGGGTCCAGGCGCCCTGGTGGCGCACCCTAGGGCTTGGCCGCGCCAGGGGGCGCCTGGACACCTGGTGGCCCCCCTAACAGCCCCCTTCGCCTATTTATTCTCTGTGACGGGATTCTTCCGAGACAGAACCCTTTTTCACGATCTCTCCTTTGTTCCGCCGCCGCCGCGCTTCCAAGATCGGGAGCGCCAACAGACCTCTTCCCGGCACCTTGCAGGAGGGAGGATTTTCCTCCGGGAGCCTCTCCTCCACCATGGATGCTTCCCGGATGATCTGTGAGTAGTCTATCTTCTCCTCCACCATGATGTTCTCCTCCCCTCTTTATTCTTCATGGATTAGACCTCGTGAGCTGACCTACATGATCGAGGCACATATGTAATTTTCTGTTGTTGCTATGCTGAGTTTGTTGGGATAGGATGGATTATGAGACTATGTTCAGTTTGTGATTGAGTAATATATTTGGTCCTTATCTTTTATATTTATGTTCTTGAGTAATTCTTGCATGTTCTCCATTTCTGTTTATTGCTTTGGCCAAATAGTAGGTAGTGACTCCAAGAGGGAACATTATGCTCGATGGTGGGTTCATGCCCCCTGATGACTAGCTTGAGTGACAGAAACATGAGTCTAGGGTATGTGCTGTTTCCACAAGGGGAAAATCAATGGTGCTTGTAACCGCGGTTGCAAGGATTGTTTACTTTATGAAAAGTTCTTTTAATGCAGTTGTCTGTTTCTTTGGGTTTACACTTTTGGTGGGGCTCGCAACTTAATACCAGCAAGATGTTCTGGATAGATATCTCAAGGTGGATGATTAGTATTAGATGCAGTTGGATTTCAGTCTACTTATTTTTTCATACCGCCCATGCTTTTGAGCCTCGTCCTTTCTTTGTAGCATAGTTAGCATTGCGGTGCGTTTTTTATCCTGTCAATTGCCCAGCTGTGATTTGTTTACCTCGCATAGCAGTTTTATCGTCTTTTGGGAGAGAGACATCACTAGTGAACATCACAGGACCCCGGTCCATATCCTCGTCACTGTTTACACGCTCAATTTATTTTCTACTTTTACTTTCTAGCCGCTATCATTATTATCCTTTATCCCTTGCGTTTGATCCTTTGTAAACAACAAGGCCGGAGAGATTGACAACCTCTCTGAAATTCGTTGGGTGCAAAGTTACTTGTGTGTGTGCAGGTCCAGGTTAAGAAAGCAATATCTTGAAACGGCGCGTTGCTCGCTTCACCATCTACTTATCACTTTCGGAGTCCTACTGGTTCGATACTCAACCTTGGTAACTTTACCAAGGGAAATTTGCTGCTATCCTACATCTAACCTTCCACTTGCGGTAACCAACTGATGTGCGAGATGATGATAATGGTTTCTCGCCCTTCGTTGGTTACCCCAACTGGCAGGTGAGATGTAGGATAGCACCAAATTTTCCCTATGTATAGGATAGGGTTTGTCTCCATAGGACTCCAATAGTGATAAGTAGGTGGCAACGAAACAATGGCATCGAATAATACAAAAGTTGCTTCCTTGACCTGGACCTGCACACGGAAACAAATAACTTTTCTCCCAACGAAGTTCAGAGAGGTTGTAAATCTCTTAGGTCTTGTTGTTTACAAAGGATCAAACGCAAGGGATAATGATAGCAACTAGAAAGTAAAAGCAAGAAAGTAAATGAGCGTGTAATCAGTGATGAGAATATGGACCGGGGTCCCGTGATGTTCACTAGTGATGTCTCTCTCCCAAAAGACGATAAAACTGCTATGGAAGGTGAAGAAATTACAGCTGGGCAATTGACAGGATTATAAACGCACAACAATGCTAACTATGCTACAAAGAATGGAAGAGACTCAAAAGCATGGGCAGTATGTCAAAATAAGTAGACCGAAATCCAACTGCATATACTACTAATCATCCACCTTGAGATATCTATCCAGAACATCTCGCTGGTATTAAGTTGCGAGCCCCACCCAAAGTGTATACCCAAAGCAACAGACAACGACATTAAAAAGCACTTTGCGTAAAGTAAAAAAAATCCTTGCAACCGCGGTTACAAGCACCGTTGTTTTCCCCCTTGTGGCAACAACACATCCCCTAGACTCATGTTTCTATCACTCAAGCGTGTCATCGGGGGGCATAATCCCACAATCGAGCATAACGTTCTCTCTTGGAGTTACTACCTACTACTTGGCCAAAGTAATAAAAAACAACAGAGAACATGCAATAATTACTTAGGAACAAAAATATAAAAGATAAGAACCAAATATATGTAACAGCCCACATGTAATAAGCCTCCAAACACTATGTATTTTACTTCCTCTGTTGGACTTGTAACTTCTCATAGTGGATGTGTATGTCATTTCATGTGGTGATTTTTATTGGCTTTGAGATTGGAGTCATGTTGGGTTGGTTTCCTTTGCATCCAAAGTGGTTCAAGAAGGGGATTGAAGGATTTTTCCTTGTTGCATGTTCACTCCTCTTCACCTCAAACTTGGCCTAGCCATTTCATTTGCTATTGCAAGGGTTTTAGAATCCTCAAAGCATTTTTTCCACCACAAAAAACAGTAGCCCTAGTTCCAAGTGAATTTGAATTCAAAAAGGGGCCACATTTTTGTTGTTGCCAAAATGGGTCAAACCAATTTTAAAAAAATCTAGAAAAATGCAAGGATTAAGAATTTCAAGCTCATGGAATTTTGAACCTTCTGTTTTTCTCTCAAAAACTCCCCAAGGGCCTTTTCTATTTATTTTTAAATAGGAAATGGTGTTGTTTTACTTTGGATTATTTCTTCTTTGCATGCAAAATTGATCAATCAATTTTGGGTGATCAAGCATCTTTTCAGGGGAATTTAAAAATATTTAAAATATTTTTGCCTTCCCCCTATCTTTTCTTTTTCCTTTTTATTCCCCTGCTGTTCATTTTAAATGGACAAGGGCTTTTTGTTTCCCCCCTTCTCTCTTCCCTAGCGCTTGGGCCGCCGATTTCAGCCCAGCAGGGAGGCGCGCTGCTTCCTTTTCTTTTTCTCCCCTTCTCTCCCGCTGACAGCCCAGGCCCGCTCGTCAGCGTCGTCCTCCTCCTTTTTCCCCTGTCGTCAGACCAGGACGAGAGGAGCTCGGCGTGGAGCCCTCCCGCCAGCCTCTCCTTCTTCCCCCTTTAAAGCCAGGGCTCCGCCCCCTTCCGGGAACCCTAGCTGCCCCATTCCCCTCCTCAATTCCGCCCGCCGCCGCCGCCATGGGAGGAGCCGAGCTCCCCTGTTTCTCCGGTGAGTCGCCGAATTCCGGCGTCGTTGTGACCCGTGGCTGCTCGGGCTTCCGTGTCTGTGATCCTTGAGCCCTTAGTGTTCCGTTTTCTCCCGCAGGCCGGAGCTAAGAGCCGTCTTCCTCCCTGCCGCCGTCTTCCTCCCGCCGGGGCATCGTCTTCCCCGACGTCGGCCTCAACGAGCTAGCGTCCGCCTCTGTCGTGGCTTCGAGATCGGCCTCGACACCCTCTAGGTGAGCTGCAATCTCCCCGCTTGTCTTCGTTGCCGCGTGGTAGTCCTGGTGCTGAGTTGCCCATGTAGTCCGCCGCCGTAGCGTTTTCGCCGCCGTGCAGTGCTCGCCGCGTCCATGGCGTGTCCATGCCGTACGCGCGCGTGCTCCGCGTGTGTCCAGTGCATGCGCAGTGCAGCCATGGAGCCGCTTTCCTGGACGCGCACGCCCGCTCCTTCAAAGTTCTCGCCTTTCTGAACCGTAGGGCAGAGGTGCGCCGCCTCCTTTTCCGATGAGGCTAGCGTCCTGGCCGCGTGGCCTCCGGCCAGACCCCGGCGTTCGTTGTGTTCATGGATGTGCCGGCTAGAGCCCGGTGGCGTTAGATGTGCCAGCGCCGCCCCGTAGCCGTGTGGAGGGTCACCGGAATTCCCTGTCTTCGGCGCCTGTCAGGTGTCGGTTTGAAGTTCAGTTAAGGCGCAGTGTTACTCATCTCGTTCGCTACCCCTCTTCTGTCAAGAACAGGCGAGTGGCGTAGTGGAAAAGGGGGTATCGTGTGGAGGGCGCGTCGGGGGTTCGAACCCCAGGCCGTGCAAATGCCCCCTTTTTTTTGCGTAGCATGGGGCTGACCAGGAGGCCCCACCTGCCAGCGAGGTGGGCTACTAGGTGGCCAGATGGTCCAAGCTGGGCCGGGAGGAACAGAGCCGAGCGGGCCGTCCAGCTTCTGGGCTTCTCCCGTTTTCTTTTCTTTTTTTTTCTTTTCTCTGTTTTTCTTTTCTATTTAATTCAATTTGAATTTGGAGTCAAATTCAAATTGGATTTTCTTTTTTTTTTCTTCAAACAGGGCATGCCATATGTGTTTTTAGGGTAGCTTGAGCTACTGATCATATTGGTGATATGAAATTTTGCAATTGGCCCCTCTATTAAATGGAGCTTGGACAATTTTGCAAAATGCCCCCTGTAAAATTCTTGTTCTTGCAAAGTTGGTCAGATTTTAAATAGCCCATGCCATATATGAAATTGGGGTAATTTTGCACAAGGAATTGCCTGGTGATGATGACTTGTTCATCTGAGCCTTTTTCAAAAATTCATGAGGTGCAATTTTGCACTCAGCCCCCTGAACCTCAGCTGAATTTGCAACTGCCCTTGCAAATTCAATTTGAGACATGTCATATATGTTTTTGGGATGCTCTTCTGCAAGGAGTTCAGCAGTGATGTTTCCATGATGTTTTGTGCAACTCTTGAGACAAGGTGTGGTCACCTGATCCAAGATCATCAGATCTTTCTGCTTGCAACATTTCAACTTCAGTGCATTTGAAATGTTGATCATCTGATCCCTTCAGTCCTGTTTCATGTCGTCTGCTTTTCCAAATTCAGCCCTAACATATTATCATATGTAATGTGGCTGGGTTCCAACCTTTGTTGCACCTCCCTTGTGTCAAGTTCACCGACACTACTCCGTCTCCGGAATCATTGTTTACTTTCATGTTATTTAAATTCTTGTAATGCTTTGTTGATCATGTCATGCTTTCATGCTATTTACACCTAAATTAAGGCTCAGACCAAAGCCATTACAAATAAATAAAATGCATATGAAAGTGATGACTTGTCTTCATCACCTTCCTTTAAACTTGACTAGACAGGGTCATATCATGTGAATAAAACTTGAACATGCCATCCTTGTTTGAGTTTGCATCAGTTGCTTACTTGTGTGTTTTCCTTGCCGGTATCTTACGTTAGCACCCGAGACTGACGAGGAGACTTACGTGGAACTGTCCGACACCGAGCCCGAGGGTACCGTGGGTGCTGCTTTGACTACCTTTCCAGGCAAGGGGAAACTGTATCATTACTTTATAACTTTCTGCTCATGCCTAGCTGTAGAACTAGAACGTTGTTGATTGATCCTAACCACTTTATATGCCATGTTGAAAACCATACAGCCATGATCCCCACATCCCAGCAAACCGTTGTACTGCTAAGTTACCGCTGCTCAGCCATTGCTTAGTATGGATAGAAAACTTGCTGCTTACCCTATATGTTTATGGTTGGGATATCATGCTATAAAAGAAGTTGGTTGATATTTATTATTGTTAAATGATGTTAATTTATAATAGACAAAAGGTGGAAGGCTGGACTATTTCCCGTCTGGTGCTTTGTTCCATTTGAGTCACCTAGGACCCGAGTTCCGGGTATTGTGTTCCTTGACAAGCGTGCCTAATCGTGTGTGGGGTTTTATGGGCCCCCCTTGTCTTACCTACCTAGCTTTGTACAATTCTAGTGGTGGCCCGAGCTGATTTACATTTGCTTCGTGTGTGTGTTGGTTGGTACCCCAGCTGTTTAAAAAACAAACCGGGCCAGTGGGGCATAGTTCTCTGTTGGTCCACATGATTAGCTAGGACCCGGTCTCATAGGAGAACTAACCGGTAATCCGACCTGCGTCATACGGAAGAGTCCGATCCGAGAGCGTGGCCAGCTTGAGGTTTGGGTGTCGACTCCCCGGGGGCCACCCGGAGTTGTGCGTTGTTAGTTAGAGGGACTCTGACGTTCCGGAGTTTCAGGCGCTTACATAGCCAAATGGAAACCGAGCGTACATGCGACGTCTATAATGGACAGTTGGTACATCCCTGCAGGGTAAATCTTTTCGAAAAGCCGTGTCCGCGGTTATGGACTACTTGAGACCTACTCCTTGTTCATAGAATAACATCAACTATAATCATGCTATAAAACTTGACAAACCGTGTGCGTGCCTTGGTTATCTTTCTTCGTCCAGGGGGACCGAGAAGGAAACGAGGTTGTGTTATGTTTGCGTAAGTAGGTGAATAGTCGACTTATGACACGTTGTCAACGTACTTCTTGGATCTCATCTCTATTCTGATAGAACGAGTAGCCACCATATATGCTAGTACGGCTACAACCTGTCTCTGTCTTTACCTTACCTGTAGCGTTAGTTATTCCGTAATGACATGTTCTCACCCCCGTTTACATTTCTGTCTTTATCGCTTTGCCTGATCGGCCGCTGCAGTGGACTACTACCTCGACCCCAGCACCGGACGTTACTTCGTGGAGGTGCCCCCGGAGGATGACGACGAGTCCGAGTACCTCGACCAGTAGGATCTTATAGTTGGGTTCAGACGTTCCCGTGGGTGGATGTTTATGTGTAGCCCTCTCTAGGGCAATTTGGATCTTGACCGTACTCGGTCCCTATTATGCTTCCGCTTGATGTATTGATGAGTTGTGCTCAGATGATGTTGTATTATTTTAGACAGTGGCGTTGTATGCCCTGTTCTATTTATCTATCTATATGTATTTCCATCTTGTAGAGTTCTGCTATGTAAACCTGTTGTCGAGAATCCGGCAGCGACACGAGTGCGAGTGTCGTGCGCCGGTGGCGTTTGATGCGCTTCTAACTCCGACCGGACGCGAAAGCGACTAGTTAGAGTTAGTACCGCATCAGGGGCCTTACAATATATTACTCTATGATAATCTGAACATAATCTCATAATCCATCAGATCCCATCAAACTCAGCATAGCAATAGCAAAAAGATTACATATGTTCCTCGATCATGTAGGGAAGCTCACGAGGTCTAGACCATTAAGATCAAAGAGGGTAGGAGAACATGACATAACTACTGATCACGGACCCATGGTCCAAAGGAAACTACTCATGGCACATCCGGGAAGCGTCCGTGGTGGAGGGGAAGCTCCCGGAGGTTGATGCTCCCTCCGGAAGGGTGCCGGGAAGAGGTCTGCTAGTGCTCCCGATCTTGGACGCGCGGCGGCGGCAGAACAGAGGCGAGATCGCAGAAAAGGGTTCTCCCTGCGTAAGTTTGACGTCACGGGAAATAAATAGGAGAAGGGGGGCAGTCAGGGGGGCCATCAGGTGTCCAGGCACCCCCCTGGCGCGGCCAAGCCCTAGGGTGCGCCACCAGGGCACCTGGGCCCCTGGTGGTGGCCCTCTGGCCCCACCCAGGTGTTCCGGAAGCTTCTTCTGCGCTGATTTTTTATCTGATTTTCCTGAATTGTTTGAGCACTTTTAATATGGGGGAAACCTGAAAAAGGAAAACAGCAGAAAAAAGGAACTGGCACTGGGGTGCACTGAGTTAATAGGTTAGTCCAAATATGATCAAAAGTGTATGGAAGTGCATCAATATCATAGAAATATCACACAAAAGAGGCATGGAGAAAGCAGAAATTATAGATAAGTTTTGGACGTATCAACATCCCCAAGCTTAATTCCTGCTCGTCCTCGAGTAGGTAAATAATAACAAAAATAATTTCTGTGGTGACATGCTACCAACCATATAAGAACTTTTAAGTAAATCAATCAAGGCATGTAATTCAATTCAAGTCATAACAGGCAAGAGTCTATATTAGCATTGAAACAAGCAACATAAGAACATAAAGGTGCAAGAGCTCTCGCTTTCTGTGACTCGAATGTCTCCAAATGGTGTTTGCGTGCAAGAAAGGGGATAGGGATATACGAGAGAAAAGTATTTTTGTGTTGAGAACTTAATCTACTAAAGTTTCACACTTGGTCTTCTTTGGAATCTTATCTTGACTCATCCCCAGACCACTAGCCAGGTACAAGTCAAAATGATCAACTCCTTTTCGATATTTTGAGCACTCATGCAATGGATGAGCGTAAGTAGGAAAGTTGACACTTAGGATGGAAAAGAGAGAAAAATGATGGAGGAAGAAAATAAAAGGTGTGAAAGGCTCACATCAATGAGGAAAAGCATAGGCGAGAGAAAGCCAAATGATAGATATGATGTGAGGAGTAGGGATTGCCATGCAACGGATGCACATATGAGCTAAGCTAAGCTCTCCAATGGAACTAGTGGGGGTGCTTCCAACTTGCTTGCTCAAGAAGACCTAGAGCTCATTTGAGGAGGCTCATCATTGGAATATACAAGCCAAGTTCTATAGTGTGAAGGTCCCCACATAGCTATATGCATGAATGATAATCTCTATGGAGTACAACACATAAGAAGGAGTACGAGTGTGGATCTCTCAAAAGGAATAGTAGTGTGCCCCCTTCTCTCCTTTTATTTCTTTTTCTCTTTTTTCTAATTTTTTTATTTTTTTGGTTGCCTCAATGGCTCTTTCTATTTCTCTCGTTTTTCCTCTTTGAGATCTTTTGATTTTTCCTCTTTGGGATCTTTTCCTCACTTTTGGGGCACCACTCTATATATTACAAGAAGTATAGAAGATCTTTCACACTTTACAAAGGTACTCAACATAAAGAAAATGAAACTATCATGAAGTATGCAAATGTATGCCTCTGCCAGTGTAGCAGGATATGCAATGATACTAGCGCGTCATGTAGCAATGATTAGGGCAAGGCCCAACTAGCATGTGGCTCATCGATCAAGAAAAAGAATGTATGACATGAAGATCAAGTCATGAGAAGGTGGATGTTGCATGGCAATGTATCTCGGAAAGGCTATGGAAATGCCTTGATAATCAGGTATGGTGGCTGTTTTGAGGAAGGATATAATGAGGCTTATGATGACAGAGTGTATCATGCCAAGGATTTGGATGTACCGGCGAAGGTGGACGCCAACTCTTGGAGTGAGAAGGAGGCAATGCACGGCACAGGAGAGGCTAGAAAAATATGGGTAGGTGGAAGTGTCATCTTTCGAATACTCACATTAGTCCGAAGAACTCATGCACTTATTATCGGTAACTCTCAATCTAATAAGGAGGTTCACAAAGATACAAGTACCCCGAGGAGGAGTGTATGGGGGTTTGGTTATCCTTGCGCATCCTCGACTCATGGTACGTGAGTGTACTCTAATATTCGATCCCTCCAAAGATTAGTGATCCATCTAGTAGCTAAAGTTCTCAACTAATTTTGTAGGTGATTCGAAAATAAACACGGATTGCCCAAAATACGACATCTATCACTAATAGGCTAAAGCTCTTGACACCAGAAGTTCAAACATTACTCATAGAAATACCTCAAAACTATTGCAAGTTACTACTACAAAAGAATAGAAACCTCAATTACCTACTTCAAGTCAAGATACAAAACTCAGTGCAACAGGCAAACTCTATAAACAAGATAAACATGAAAACTCAAGAGAGTTCCAACAACAAACTAAACAAAAGCTCTTTAAAAAGATAAGCATGAAAACTAAGAGCTAAACATGACAGCAGCTACGAAAAAGATAAAGAACATACACAACAAAGATAAGCATGAAAATCCTATGTTGTGTTCTAGATTTTGAAAGTGGAGCGTGTTTCTCTCCCACACAAAGAAAGCTGGGTTCTAACTTGTTATGAACACCAAGCAAAGTTAAAGAAAACTAAAAAGGAAATAAAGAGCGACATGCTCCAAGCATAGCACATAACGCATGAAGTGATAAAAATATAGTGGAACAAAAGACGGATTGATAATTGTTGATGGAGAAGGGGATGCATGGGGGCATCCCCAAGCTTAGATGCGTGAGTCTCCTTGAATATTTCTTGGGGGTGCACGAGGGAATCCCCAAGCTTGAGCGTTTGACACTCCTGAATCTTCTTTTATCATCTTCCCTCGCACACTTGAAAATTCCCTTCATACATAACTCACAATAATCTGATTAGCGAGGTTAGTACCCACAATAAAATATTTTTTTCTCTACTGGAAATAAGGATATTCTTGAAGAGCTACTGTTTCTCAAGATTGCCAAAAAAAAATTCAAAGAAAAAGCAAGATTAAGGTTTGCAAAATGAAGATAAGGCAAAACAGGACAGAATCTGTGAAAACCAAACAACCATGTAGTAAAGAATTTTTTAGGGATACTTCTGCAACTCAAATAAAAAAACTCAGAACATACGAATGTTCCGTGATTGTATAGAGCACGCTGTGTAAAAAAGTCAGCTCAAAAAGATTAACTGGGATTTTTCTATAATTTGTCCCATCACGAGGACAGAATCTGTTTTCTGGACAACATGTCACAACTTTCACTTCCCTTGTCACATGAGGCTATAATTGGGACAACGCTTGAAAAGTAAAGATACAGTGATGTTGATACAGTAGTAACAATAATCAAGACCACTAAAAACAGAAGAAAAACAAAAAGAAAAACCTAAATTCGTTGCGGGCTGCCTCCCGAAAGCGCTTCTTTAAAGCCATTAGCTAGGCTTAATGCAAAAAGGATCTAGTCTTATCAAGAAAATAACTAGCCCGTGTGACGGACTCAAAAGGAAACTTAATATTTTTTCTAGGGAAGTGTTCCATCCCTTTCTTGAGAGGGAATTGGAATTTTATAATCCCTTCTTTCATATCAATAACAGCACCTACGGTGCGAAGAAAAGGACGTCCCAAAATAATTGGACAAGAAGATTCACATTCAATGTCCATAATAGTAAAATCAACGGGAATGTAATTGTCATTGACAATGATAAGAACATCATCGATCTTCGCCAAAGGTTTCTTTACGAAATAATCAACAAGACGAACACCAAAAGAACAAGGATCAAAATGTTTCAATTCAAATATATCATACATTCTTTTGGGCATAACGGAGGTACTAGCTCCAACATCACATAAAGCATAGCAAGAGAAGTTATTCAACTTAATTTTAATCATAGGATCCCAACCATCTTCTAGCTTTCTATGTACGGAGGTTTCTA
The DNA here is from genome assembly GCA_950022295.1 of Bromus sterilis. NCBI lineage: Eukaryota > Viridiplantae > Streptophyta > Magnoliopsida > Poales > Poaceae > Bromus > Bromus sterilis. The sequence continues at coordinate 145,205,217 of OX465596.1, read as the reverse complement.
CCCTAAGCTTATCCTCCCTAGCTTTAATGAGAGCATTAGTGATATGCTTCGTGAAGGCAAGATTATGTGTGCTAGTGTGGGGGTCTCTAGACATCTTGTGAAGGAAACAAATAACTTCAGAAAGGGTGCAATTATCATAATCAAGGTCACTACTATCAAGTAAAGTGGTAGTGGTGTCCTTTAGGCTCACTTGTTTGGTAGCTTCTATAGTCATAGGAGTTTCTTCTTCTACGGTTGAGGTCATAACATCACCATTAATAGGTCCTACGAGACTAGGGGTGCATTGGGTGCTAAGAGTTTGGATATCCTCAACATCTTGGATAGTAGCAATGGTATGGTGTGTAGGAAGGCCCTTAATCCTATCTTCTTCCTCCTTTATAGTCGAAACCACTTCAGTTTTAGCTGCCATTTGGTTTATCAAAGTATCCTGTGTGTGCGACATATTGGAAACTTGGGTTTCCGTGGTGGTGAGCCTAGTATGAAGGTTAGAAATCTCAATGTTCAGACTCTCTAGTTGTCTACCAATGTCTTCCAAGATAGAAGTATGCTCATCTAATTGTCTAGAGAAGGTCCTATTTTGTTCATATTGGGTGTGCATGTAGTTCTTAGTGGCCTTCTCTATTTCCAAAAGTTTTTCATAACTAGGCATGTCTCTATCTTTAGGGGCAGAGTTTCTAGTGCTAGGATAAGTGTTGTTGTTCCCATAGTTATTGGAGGGGAACGGTCTAGGACTGCTACCAAAATTACTCCTATAAGCACTGTTATTGAAGTTGTTTCTAGAGATAAAGTTCACATCTATTTGATCTTGAGCAATCAAAGAATTTAAAGGAACATCATGAGGATCAATAGGAGATTGCTTAGTAAGTAGAGACATAATCAAGTCAACTTTTTCATTTAGGGAGGAGATCTTCTCGACAGAGTTTACCTTCCTACCTGTTGGAGCTCTTTCGGTGTGCCATTGGGAATAGTTGGTCATCATCTCATCGAGTAGTTTCGTGGAAGCACCAAGCGTTGTTGACATAAAGGTTCCTCCCGCGCAGAATCTAGCAAGTTCCGTGAGGTAAAGTTCAAGCCTGCGTAAAAAGTTTGGATAACCATCCAAGTAGTCAAACCAATCATAGGGCAATTCTTAGCAAGAGATTTCATGTGTTCCCAAGCTTTGTCAACGTGTTCATTATCCAATTGCTTAAAATTCATATTATTACTCCTCAATTGGATAATCTTAGCAGGGGGTAGTACTTCCCAATAAAAGCATCCTTGCACTTATCCCAAGAATCTATGCTATTCCTAGGCAAGGATTGAAACCAGATTTTAGCTCCTCTTCTCAAGGAGAAAGGAAAAAGCTTAAGCTTAACAATATCACCATCTACTTCTTTGAACTTTTGCATATCACAGAGCTCAACAAAATTATTTAAGTGCAAAGCAGCATCATCTCCAGCACCGGAGAATCGATCTTTCATAACAAGGTTCAGCAAAGCAGGTTTAATCTCATAAGAAGGTGCTGAAGTGGCAGGTGGATCAATAGGAGTGCAGATGAAGTCACTGTTGTTATGACTAGTGAAGTCACAAAACTTGGTGTTCTCGGAGGAACCCATAGCAGCAGCAAGCAAGATAACTATTTTTTTGATTTTTGATAAAGGACACTAAAGCAAAAACTGAAAAGTAAACTAACAAGACTAAAAAGCAAAGATAAAAAATAGGGTGCAACTCCCCTATCTTGAAGAGCGGAGTCCCCGGAAACGGCGCCAGAAATTAGCTTTGATAGCTTCTCGCCCCTCGTTGGTTACCCAAAGTGGAAGGTTGAGATGTAGACAGCAGCAAATTTCCCTCGGTGAAGATACCAAGGTTTGTCTCCAGTAGGACTCCAGCAACGACAGGAAGGTGACAACGGTGCCAGAAGTTAGGCGGTTGACGTGGAACTGCACACACAACAGATAACTTTGCTCCCAACGAGTTCAGAGAGGTTGTCAATCCCTCAGGCCTTGTTGTTTACAAAGGATCAAACGCACGGGATAATAATGATAGTGATAGCAACAGAAAAGTAAATAAAGAAGAAAATAAATAGTGGGTGTAAAAAATATTGAAAATATCGACCGGGATCCCATGATGTTCACTAGTAATGTCTCTCTCCCAAAAGACGATAAAATAGCCATGCCAGGTAAAAAATTACAGCTGGGCAATTGACAGGATTATGTGCGCAAACCAATGCTAACTATGCTATAAAGAAAGGAAGATGATCAAAAGCATGGGCGGTATGCCAAGACAAGTAGACCGAAATCCATCTGCATCTACCAACTAATCATCCAACTTGAGATATCTATCCAGAACATCTCGCTGGTATTAAGTTGCGAATCCCACCCAAAGTGTAAACACAAAGCAACAGACAACTGCATTAAAGATCTTTGCGTAAAGTAAACAATCCTTGCACCCGCAAGTACAAGCACCGTTGTATTCTCCCTTGTGGCAACAACACATCCGCTAGACTCATGTTTATGTCACTCAAGCTAGTCATCTGGGGGCATGAATCCACAATCATGCATAACGCTCCCTCTTGGAGTCACTACCTACTACTTGGCCAAAGCAATAAACAGCAACGGAGAACATGCAAGAATTACTCAAGAACATAAATATAAAAGAGGAGAATCAAATATATTACTCAAACACAATCTGAACATAGTCTCATAATCCATCAGATCCCAGCAAACTCAGCATAGCAACAACAGAAATATTACATATGTGCCTCGATCATGTAGGGCAGCTCACGAGGTCTAAACCATGAAGAACAAAGAGGGGAGGAGAACATCACATAGCTACTAATAATAGACCCATGGTCCAAGGTGGAATACTCACGGTTCATCCGGGAAGCATCCATGGTGGTGGAGAAGCTCCCGAAGGTGGTTCCTCCCTCCGGCAGGGTGCCGGGAAGAGGTATCCTGGTGCTCCCGATCTTGGAAGCGCGGCGGCAGCGGAACAGAGGAGAGATCGCGAAAAAGGGTTATGTCCTTGAGGGTTTCGGGACGAGAGGGATATATAGGCGAAGGGAGCCAGCCAGAGGTGGACCAGGTGGCCCAGGCACCCCCCTGGCACGACCAAGGGGGTGGCCGCGCCAGGTGGCCTCCTGGGACACCCCTGGCTCCCCTCTGGCCCCACTCGAGCTCTTCGCGAAGCTTCCTGTACACTGAATATTCCTATATTTTTCCCGGAATTTTTCTGGCACTTTAAGTAATGGGAAAACCTGAAATACAAAAACAGCAAAAAACAGGAACTGGCACTGGGGTGCACTGAGTTAATAGGTTAGTCCAAATATGATCAAAAGTGCATGGATGTGCATCAATATCATAGCAATATCATACAAAAGAGGCATGGAGCAAGAAGAAATTATAGATAAGTTTTGGACGTATCACCTGTGTAGCAGGAACATGTATGACATGCTGATCAAGTCATGAAGAGGTGGATGTTGCATGGCAATATATCTCGAAAAGGCTATGGAAATGCCTTGATAGGAAGGTATGGTGGCTGTTTTGAGGAAAGATATAAGGAGGTTTATGATGACAGGGCGTATCTTTTCAAGGGTTTGGATGTACCGGCGAAGGTGGACGCGAACTCTCGGAGTGAGAAGAACGCAATGCACGGAACGGGATAGGCTAGCAAATATGAGGAGGTGGAAGTGTCAAGTTTCAATACTTACATTAGTCCGAAGAACTCATGCACTTATTATCGGTAACTCTCAATCTGATAAGGAGGCTCACAAAGAGACAAGTACCCCGAGGAGGAGTGTATGGGGGTTTAGTTATCCTTGCGCATCCTCGACTCATGGTATGTGAGTGTAACAACCCGATTCACTAAGAATCCAAGTCTCTGTGCATTCTGTGCTAGTCCCTGGATCAATAGCTAGCACACACAGTACATGATGTAATATCAAGAATAAACCACATGTCATATATATTACATCGAAGATCCAGTATTACAATAAAGCATACCTGCATAGCTCATGGCTAGCTTATAAATAGAATACAGCGGAAAACAGTAAAGAGCTTCGTGGCGTCCATCAACTCCACCGGCAAGTTGAGTATAGACACCGTAACCCTACATCGCATCATTTCCTATAATACATGCAATTTGGCTGGTGGAGCTTCTACATTTATTTTTGCAAAAAGCTAAATATTCCCTATAGAATAACAGTAACTAAGTTCTACAATAGCATATGATTGAGATGGAAAAAAAATCCACTCAATCTGTCCCAAAGTGATTAAACCAATAAATTATTTAAAGATGATGAGACAAATCAATATTACCGCAACTAGTCGCTCAATTTGTCCATAACCGGGGACACGGCTAATTGATTAGTTTTATACTCTGCAGAGGTTTGTGCACTTTTCCCCACAAGACCCGATCGCCTCCTTTGTAGTTCGTCACACTGCATGGTGTATGACAACTAGAAGATCGAGACATGGTCTTTCAGAGGTGTTTCCCCTTAACCGCTGGATAATCGGTACACCTATAAAAAAAATCTACATCTGCTAGTATATCCCGGAAAGGAGTCACACAACCTACTCAACTAATCCAGAGCCCATAATAGCTTGTGGCTGCACACCTAAGCTTCTAGGTATGACAAGACAATTAGTCCCTTTGAGCCTGAGTGGCTTTCCGCAGTCATCATTGGCCATCTCCAAGATACTCGAAACCATCCCACCCAGGTAGATCATTAACTTTATCTTGGTCCTAATTACTACATTATCACTCATACCTCATAATGATTCACTTCCCAGTCCACATCTACTTAGCATAGCAATATCATAGTATACGATGGTGACAATGATGTAAGGATCAGACCTACCTCAATGAACTATTGGGTGTAAAATAGCATAGCATAACCTATCATGCTATCTAAAGAAGAAGAACTAATGCATTGAAAACATGGGTAATAGGGAGTATGATCAAAGGTATGACTTGCCTTATATATTCGATGAAGATCTTCGCTCTCACGTTCCAGTCAACTCTATTCGTCACCCTTCGAGAATTCTATCGCAAACGAAGGAACACGAATAAGCAATCACACAACAAGGCAAACAAAAAATCAACAAAACAATCACAAACGTTTTAGCAACAAAACAAAAGCTTGACACAGTACATGTGTCGATGTGCTCGAAGGTGATCAGTGGAATGTGAAATCGAGAGAGTCCACAAATAAAAGATTATCGGTAACGAGTTGTGACCATGGGCATTTGTGAATTCAAGGGGAATATCATGCCCACATGAAAAGTGTGTGAATCTTACCGATAACGTGTCTCAAATGATACGATATGCAAAAAGAATCACGTGAAACGGAATACTACAACGCAGGTCATAGCAAGTGCAAAATTGAATTGAATTTTAATTTAAACAGATCAAGAAACATCTGAATTTGTGTGTATACATGCTATGAACAAAAAGTACATGGAACGAGTTGTAACACCCTCAGTGTCAGGCATCAATAAAACTTTTGTTAATATAATTATCTGTGATTAGCAATGTGTCTAATCACCCTTGATCATGCCTTGTTCATCTTTGAATACAAACAAACCCAAAATGCCTTTTGATGAATATTAAAAATAATGTTGCAAATAAAACTTGTCCAAAAATTCTACAACCACTTTTATTAAATCACAAATAATCAGTGGGTCATGCCCATGTGGTTATGGTATTTTATTATGCCTCTGAAAAATTCAAAAAATTCAAACCAGTGGCTAAACAGCAACAATTCTCAGTTGAATATTATAAAGAAGCGATAAATAATTTTCTTTTGCCACCAAACTTTTTGTGGCATCTCAATATGGTGCAAGACCAATTATGGATCAAGTTCCATATTTTACAAAATTGTAAAAAGCAACTAAAAAGAAATACAAATAGAAAAGAACAGAAACAGAAAAGGAATAAAAGAAAAAGGCCTACTGGCCAGTGCACTAACTACACAGTGCAGTCCAACCGGCCCAACCAGCCCACTTGGCCCACCCGGGGTCATCCCCTTCCTACTGTTCACCCTCCCCGTCGTGTCGCCATGGCAGGAGCTGCTCGACGTCGGTTGTCGCCGTGTCGAGAATCCGCAGCTCCTAGGGTTCGAGCACCAGGAAAACTACTCGCCCCCGAGCCCCCTGGTGAACCCTAGCCCATTTTCTCCCCCTCCTCGCCTCGCACTCGCTCGGGAAAAACCGCGCGGCCACCGCCGTCGCCATTGCCGTGGCCAGTCGTGGCCAACGAGCACGAGCCGCCCCGACGTGGGGTCCAGCGGCTGCGCCTTCGTCTTCTTCCCCTATCCACGAAAGGAATCGCGCCGGGGAGGTCCTCGACGCGCGCATCTCGCCGCTTACCCTTCTCGGCATCGCGTCGTCGTCGTCAATTCCGGCTACTCCAGGCCATCACCGAGCCCGTTGCCAGCCTCTACGCCCTCCCCGTGAGCTCCCCGACCGCCGCCAACTTCCCTCGTCCCCTCCCTCTCGCCGTAGCGCAATCCGCCATGGGAGCAGAAGCTCGCCGCCGCCGTTACCCTCGCCGCCGTGACGTGGAGCCTGAGTTTGGCGCTCTATGCGCGTCAACATGTTTCCCCCGCTCCCAGTAGCTCGTACATGTAGCGCACGTCCAAGGAGACCCACTGGAGCCCCGTACCCGTCGTCGACGTTCTCTGCCCCGCCGCCTCCCACGCCACCGGCGCCGCTCCGGTCAACCTCAGCCCGCGCTACCACCTCCAACCGAACGAGCGCACTCCCAGGAAACCGTAGCTTCAAACCGCGAGCAAAATGGTGCCATGTATCGCACGAACATCGACCTCGCGGGAGTTGGCCTCGCCGATGTGCTCGCCGGTGAGACTGACATGCGGGGCCCAATCATCAGAATCATCATCAACGTTAAGCTAATCCCCCTCGAGCCACTGACAACGGGCCCCACCCCCTCTAATCCCTTTGTTAAAATTAAAACTGGAGATAACCGCCCCCTGAGTATGACAGATGGGCCCCATGCCCTTAACCTTAACTAAGTTGGTTAATTAACACCATGTGTATTTGACACCTGGGTCCCACCTACCAGTTTATTATTTAATGAATTAATTAAATTAAACAGTCTAAGACATGTGGGTCCAGTGGGTAATTAGATTTAATTAAAATGTTTATTAGCATGTGAGGCTAACCAGTGGGACCCACTGGTCATGTTTGACCAGTCAACCCTGTTGTGGATAATGTTTGGAATTTAATAATAAAATAATTCAGAAAATGATTTAAAATGATTTAAACTTTGAATTTGAATATCTTTTAAACCGTAAGTCAGATTCAAAAACTTTATACATCAAAATTGATCAGAAAAATATAATGAATACGGATACGCTATCCGTATGTTTACCCCACCCCCCTAACACACCGATCATCGACATTACCCCCTCCGGGCTGTTTGTCGATAATTCCCGGTGCCGATAAAAACCTGCCGGATGAATTTATTCTGAACATGAAACTTGTCCGGAATGGTTCAACTAACACAGATACACCCCCCTTGTATTTGTAGGATGACCACGACACCTCCGGCATGAACCCTTACCTCTCTGGACACCCTGTCCGGTAATCACCCAGAGCCGGTAGTTCATTCCCGGATGAATTCCCGCTCCGAGCAACGTGCTTTGCACTGCATGAGAACACCGTTAACTTTGCATACGTCATGCCATGTATTTTTTTGCTATGATTGCTTTGTATTTACTGTGTTTATACCTTTTATTCTCCGGTAGACCCTGCTGCTACCGCCGACTACACGTCTGCCGGGTACGACTACTTCGTCGACGACCCTGCCCCTACCGTCGAGCTTCCAGGCAAGCAGAGCCATTCTCTTCCCGAGATATCGCCTACCTTTCCGTACTTTCTTGCACTAGGCATTGTTACTGCTGCTGCTATGTTACAATCCTATTCAATTGCATAGCCTGATTTTGTCGCCCCTTGATGTACCTCCTTTATCCTATGCTGCCTATTATAATTATGCATTGTTCAGAAGTGAGCCCTGCGCATTGTTAGCTAGGATTAGATAGCGGGTCGTGGCCACTCAGGGGAGTGACACGGATACAACTTATTACAACTGCACAGGTACGGTACAATGCAGACACCGCCTAAGGCCCCCTAGCTCGGCTCTGTCGAGCCACCATCAAGTGTGAGATATCAAGGAGTAATCCTTGTACTCCACTCGTTGCTGACTCTGTATAGCCGCTCTAGGTACCTGAGCCCCGGTTGTCCTCAAGATAAGAAGTCGGGAGACCCAACGGTGCCTGCGAGCGGTATATTGTCGGGAACGACATGGACGGTACGACCGACGTTACTGGTGTGCTTGGCCCCTGCTCGTATCTCGCGAGAGTTACCAAACCACGAAAAAGTCGAGCTCTACCAAGAGCACACGCGAGACAAGGTAAGGAGACGGTTCACCTTGTCGGTAACCGCACACTTTGACGGGACGACAGGGCAGGCCCCGACGTTACCGGTGGGCCTTGTTGCTGTTCGTTATCCGTTGTGTTGTTAGTCAGACAGCGATAACGATTGTCTGCGAGATAATTTTAAAATGCTAAATGGTTCGGCGGATGACTTGAGAGACCCGTTGGTCTGTACGCACTACCTACACGTGGGATTACGGTGTGGGCCCTCCGCGTCGTAGTTCGTTCGAAATCTCTTCAGACGTCAGCAGTACTGCGGCCTGATCGCCGGGAAACCGTGTTGTCTTATTTGCAGCAGCAGGTGTGTTTGGATTTGCTTTTGCTTCACCGGCCAGACTCGCACCATGCAGGAGCGTGCAAGGGTGTGGGACCTAGACCCCTTGGCGCATAGGATATAATCCGGCGGATGGCCTCTCTGCTGAGCCTAGGATGGGTTGCGATGTGTCGGATGGCCTCGGTGGGGCATTCCCTAACAAGGTGTACGCCACCCTCGAGATCCGAGCGTGCAGGCTGAACAGTAGTGCACCCATGCAGGGAGTTTAATCTATTCGAATAGCCGTGTCCACGGTAACAGGACGCTTTATGCTGAAGCTGGATCTTACCACTACAAACTATTACTATTAAACAGTATGGTTCCGGGTTTCTTCCTTGAAGGGAAGTTGAGGAGGGGAACTCGGAGGCATTGTTATTATTAATCATTATAACTTACTATTATACAATGTTACATCAACTTCTGCTTCATTGTTACTTTATTTCTTTATATGAACTGTTGGTTGTTTCTCTTCTCATGCTGCAAGACATCGTCGGAAGATGCTAGTCTTCGATAGGCCTAGCTTCTTACCCTTATTCTGATTTCAACCTTGCAGTCCAATATATACCGCCTCCCCTTTCCATTGATACAAATGCATAATGCTTAGTGGTGGACGTAAGACTCGCGGGTATGCTAGATACTCACCTTTGCTTTATTTCCCCCTTTATGTTTTGCCTGATCGGCCGCTGCAGTCGACGTTGGAGCCCAGGAGAAGGAGTACCCCGGAGGCGGATACTACTACGTCGAGACCCCCGCTAACCAGGACCAGGAGTAGTTTCGGAGGCTCCCAGGCAGGAGGCCTTGCCTTTTCGATCTGTATCTCTGATGTTATTTGTGATAGCTTTCTTAAGGAAAAACTTGCCTAATTATGTCTGTACTCAGATATTATGGCTTGTATAACTTATGTATTCGGGTCCGCGCGACCCCCTTTATTGTAACATATTGGTTTATCCTTTTGTGTTTAGTGTTGTGCTGTGATATTCTCACCGCGGCAACCTAATCTCAGCCGTGTACCTTGCGTGTATGATTACTGTACACAGATTGATTTTGGGTGCGTCACAAGTTGGTATCAGAGCCGACTGCCTGTAGGAAGCCACCCAACCACTACCTGGTCGAAGTTGAGTCTAGACTTTGAAAAACTATTTTTTAACTTAATGTTTGGCTTACGGGCCCACATCGATGTCACTACGTGTGATATCTATGGTATTAGGATCCTTTTCTCCTTACCTATGCTCTGGGACTCTGCTCTCTTATCCTTGCTAGTAAGTTTTACAAACTCTGACATTAGGATCACGTTCTCTTGATTCCACCCGGCGTTTTGGTGCTTCCCCATTGATTGAGTCGTGTCGCATTAGTTCTACCCCAGGTCCCGGACCGCGGATCCCATTCTCATTCTGGGCAGGCCGCGCGCCCTCTGGCATTAAATCCTGTGGCCAACAGTTTTCTTGCGGAGTGATTGACATAGTGGAATCTATGTCGTGTCGTGTAATCCTTACCGCGGTCTGCGCGCCGCCTAGTGAGTCCTTTTTCCTTAATTTCTACGATGTTACGCTGCCCGATTTTCGATTGATTCTATGTGTGGATGTGTATGTCTTATATGACTACTCCTATATATCCGCGCCTCCTCTTTGTTGTCGCTTTACCTCTTACTCGTTTCCGGCATCTCGTTAAAATTTTCATCACTGAAATACCCCTATTAAATTCTAGCAGGATGGCTGGTCGTGGTCGTGGTCGTGGTTTCAACGATCCACCTCCGCCGCCGGACTACATGGCCGCGATGATGCATTAGTTTCAGATGAACCAGGTGTTCATGCAAGGAGTCATAGATCAGCTCCAGAACCAGAATAAGAACCAGAACCAGCACCAGAACCAACCGCCTGTGGTTACACTGCGGGATTTCATGCGTCTCAATCCCCCTCTCTTCCACCAACCTGAACAACCGTTGGATGCCGATGATTGGCTCCGTGATATCAACCGTCAGTTGGAGTTTGCTAATGTGAGTGCTGCTGATTAAGTCAACTTCGCGTCCTATTTCCTGCGTGGCCCCGCTGCTCAGTGGTGGGACACTTACAAGGGCTCGCTAGTTGAAGGGACTGTCGTCACCTGGAATGACTTCAAGACTACCTTCCGTGCTCGTGATGTGCCCCAAGCAATTATGAACCATATGAAGGTCGAGTTCCGCAACCTTGTTCAGGGCAACAAAACTGTCGAGGCATATCAGAGGGAAGTCCTCCGCCTCTCCCGCTATGCTGCAAGTGACCTCCCCAATGATGCAAGTAGGCAAGAGAAGTTCCGTGATGGACTCAACCCAGATCTCATGCTTGCACTGGCTTTGCACGTCTTCCCCGACTTCGCCACCATGGTGAACCAGACTATCACTCTCGAGACCGCTCAGCTTAAGTTCGGTGGTTCGCCGAATTGCCCCCGTGATGCTGGATCATCTTCGGGCACAGCACAGAAGCAACGCGTTTGGCTTCCACACAGTGTGTATCGTCCACCTGCCCCTGCACCAAGGCCATCGTATGTTGCACCTCGTCTGCCTCCGCCCCCGCCGAGATAGCCGAAGACCGAGACTGCACCCCTCCGTCCTCAAGATGGTCTGTGTTTCAAGTGCCGTCAGCCAGGCCATATTTCCAGAGACTGCCCTCAGCGACAGAATCAACTGGTAGTTCACCCTGCTGGCCGCGGAAATGGTCGTGGCAACAATGGGACCCTCAACTATAATACTGGGTCAAATACTCATGCTCGTGGTCATGCTTACAACATTGATGTTGAAGCAGCTCAGGAACAACCCGCTACTGTGATGGGTACACTCCTCCTTAACTCAATACCTGCTACTGTTTTATTTGATACAGGAGCATCACATTCATTTATGTCTGGAGCATTTGCATCTAAGCATGGCATACAACACGAAAAGATACATACCCCCTTAATAGTTCGGACTCCCGGTACTCAGTGTCGTGTTGACATGGTTACACCTAACATCACCGTCGAGATAGAAAGGATTGTTTTCCTTGTCTCCCCCCTTATTCTGAAAACCTCCACCATCGACCTTATCCTTGGCATGGATTGGCTGAAAGCCCATGATGCCGCACTTTATTTTGGCACCAAAGTCATCCAACTTTTTCATCCTTCTGGCGCGATTGTGAGTCATAATGCCATTGTGTCGATGAATGCCGAAGCTCGTATATATGCTTTGAATGCCTTGAATGTCGCACCTCTCGAAGGGATTGAGAAAGTCCCAGTCATTTGTGATTTTACCGACGTATTCCCAGAAGAACTGCCGGGGATACCCCCGATTAGGGAAGTTGAATTCGTCATCAACTTGAAGCCTGGCACCGTCCCTATTGCCAAGCGCCCATATAAGATGCTACCTCACAACCTCCTCGAATTGAAGAAGGAGATCGTCACGGCCCTCGAGAAAGGCTTCATCCGTCCTAGTTCCTCTGCTTGGGGAGCACCTTCGCTCTTTGTCAAGAAGAGTGATGGTACGAACCGTTTGGTCCAAGATTACCGACCTATCAACCAGGCCACGATACAGAACAAGTACCCCCTCCCTCGGATCAATGATCTTTATGATCAACTTGCTGGATCCACGGTGTTTTCAAAACTCGACTTAAGGTTGGGTTACCATCAGATCCGGGTTTGTGATGAGGACATCCCGAAGACTGCATTCATTACTCGCTATGGTTCATACGAGTACACCGTCATGTCATTTGGCTTGACCAATGCACCAGCCACCTTCTCCCGATTGATGAACTATATATTCATGGAATATCTCGACAAGTTTGTTGTGGTTTATCTAGATGATATATTGATTTACTCCAAGACCGATGCAGAACATGCTGAACATCTTCGTCTTATACTGGAAAAGCTTCGAGAACACAAACTCTATGCTAAGTACTCTAAGTGTGAGTTATGGCTTCCCGAAGTAACCTACCTTGGTCATGTGATTTCCAAGGATGGCGTTGCCGTCAACCCCAAAAATATTCAGGCTATTCTTGACTGGACTCCTCCCAGGACTGTCAAGCAAGTCAGAAGTTTCCTCGGCCTTGCCAGCTATTGCCGCCGTTTTGTTGAGAATTTCTCCAAGATTTCCAAGCCTCTGACTAATCTGCTTCACAAAGGCGTCAAGTTTGAGTGGAATGATAAATGTCAAGAAAGTTTTCAAGCTGTGAAGGACAAGCTCACTTCTCCCCCAGTGCTTGCTCCCCCTGATATTCAGAAGGACTTCGTGATATATTGCGACGCGTCTCGTCAATGTCAGAACCCTCTGTTAGGTAATGTGATAGGGTTAGAAAGTCTCTTGCATCATGTTAAAAATTTCAAAAGAAATCCTTGAAATCAAAATCAAAAGAAAAATGGGAGAAGGAACCGCCCCCCCAGATGAATTAATTCAAAATGCCAGATAAAAATCTTCTCCAAAAATTCATGTTAGATTTCTGAAAAGTCTTATAAACGAGTGTGATCACATATCAAGTGATGTGGGACCCACCCCATGCTCATGGATTTTTCAAATATTCAAACAGTGCCTTGGAATTATTTAAAAACCCCTATTTGAGTTAAGATTCAAATTATTTGAATTTTAAAAATGTTCAAACTTTATAAGTGGCTAGTCTATATTATTATGAGGCCATATAAAAAGTTTCAGCATTTTAGAAAATTGCTAGGTATTTATTTTTGCTAGCCAAAACAAATGTCAGAAAAGAAAAACAGAAAAAGAAACAGAAAACCTTACCAGACGCCCAGGCGAAGCCGGCCCATCCAGCCCACCCGGCCCAGAGGGGCAGCAGGGTCTTCTTCCCCGCCCCGCGCCTCCAAGCTGCTCGGTGGAATGCCACCGAGCCAGCCGTGGACGCCACGTAGCCGCCAAGCGCCTTCCAGGCCTCCCCGTACCATCTAGCCACGCATGGAGACGTCTCTCGCCCGTCCTGATCCATTCCCCCCCTCCAGAGCTTCCTCCTCCTCCTCCCGTGCTCGTGTTCGTCGCCGCCCGAGAACTCGCCGGAGCACCGAAGCGCCCCCGCGTAGCCATCGACACCGAGGAGCCCGTCCAAGCTGTCCAGCGTGATCGCCGTCCTCGACTTCAACGACTAGCAGCAGGAGACGCATCAATTCGGGTCAGACGGGACGCAAGCTTCACCGAGAACTCGTCGGACCCGCGAGCTCACCGTCGTCGATTCGCCGCCGTTGAAGCCTCCCCGAGCTTGCTGTTGCTTCCGTTCAATCCGCGGTGAGCTTCTGAGAATTTCCCCCAAGCTCCTAGCACCCCGTAGCCCCTCTAGCCAAATCCGCCATGAGAACCGAGCTCCTCGCCGCCATGGTTGAGCTAGAGCTCGCCCTCGTGCTCCTCGCGGCGCCCCAGTGCGCGTGTTTGACTCACGGGCGTTCCAGCTTTCGAACGCGCGCAAGTTCAACCCAAGCCGTGCACGCTAGACTTTTCCCCCAACCTCGCCGTCGTTCTGTTTCCGCCCAGCACGTTGCCGTCGTCGCTCCCGACCTCCCCGTGAACCCCTGATGCCTCCTCTCGACGCGGAAGACCTCCAAGAGCACGCCCATGCCCTCCGTTTCCTCTCCCTTGGCCTCTAGCCGATTCTGGCAAGGGCGCCGCCGTGGCCCGGCCACCGGCGTCAAGCCGCAGGTGGGTTAGGCCTTAACCCGTGCTTAACCCCCCACACAGCCTATGACAAGTGGGCCCTGGGCCCTTAATCCCCACTGGTTAAGTTAAACCAGCCGGGTTAATTAACCCAGAGGCTGACAACCCTGGCCCACACGTCAGAACCCCCCCCCCCCACGTCAGCCTTGCGCAAGCATGACGCAGTAAACGATTTTCCAGAAATTGAAATAAATTAAAGAAATTCCAGAAAATCCAGAAAATAGCCCAAACTTTGGAAATTCATAGAAAATTCATATTAACTCCAAATTGGACAAATAATATATGAAAAATGATCAGGAGAAAATAAGATATCCAAAAATCCAACTTTAAAATTTGTTTGAGTTGAATTTAAATTGGGATCAGTAGCATTTGCTATTCGATTTAAATGGAATTAAATCAAATTCAATTCAAAAGTTTTTTCAACTTGAACCATGGCAACATGCTACATTTCAACCACACATCAGAGGCATATCATACACATTCCAAAACGTTTCAAATTGATCAAACAATGTCACATGTAACTTGGCTAAGTTTGAATTCAAATTGGAGTTTGAATTTGCAATTCAATTTGCAATATACTCCATTTCAATGGAATTGCTTCACACATTAAAGCATATACATCAAGTTTCAACCTTACATCATGTGATTGTGCATTGTATTTACTTTGCTACCTTGTTTGTTGTTTGTCGAGTAGAGGTGGAACCGGAGCAGGAGGCTGCCCCCTTCGTTGAAGACCCCGAACCCGAACCTCGTCAGCAAGGCAAGCAAACCCCCATTGATCATGTCGATAAAATCCCACTTCCCTCTCATGTCTCGCTTATGCATTGTTTAGGATGATTACCATGCTACGTTTCTACCGCATAGATGAACCCATTCCTTTGCATGACCTATCATTTTGTCACAGTAGTAAGCAAACCACAATCCTAGCAAATGTAGGAGTTGATTGATATCATGTGGCCCCTGCAATTGTTACTTCTTATTGCATGCTTAGAGTGATACCATGTTGATACTGTTATGTGAGTCGGGATGGTAGTGATCATGATAATGTTGGTAGAAAGGTGTTGGTGAATCTACCCTAATACAAGGTGAACGATGAGAGGCTGTGTAGGAGTACACGGTGGGTTGTCTCGTTGAACACCGCCCTAAGTCCGAGTTCTTGTGTGGTGATCCAAGATGAAGAGTACAACCACACATTGGGCTCACTGACCCCTCTCAGCTTACT
Organism: Bromus sterilis; assembly: GCA_950022295.1. Classification (NCBI taxonomy): domain Eukaryota; kingdom Viridiplantae; phylum Streptophyta; class Magnoliopsida; order Poales; family Poaceae; genus Bromus; species Bromus sterilis. The sequence goes on along the minus strand of OX465596.1, from coordinate 145,189,598 downwards.
AACTCATCCCTTTCGATGTCCAGATGTCGCAATAGTTCGGAGTTCTGGTAGGTTTGTGGCCTGGCTGTTAAGTGAGACAACGGCTCATCCGAGACCGGCTTATGCACCACGCACACATCACTTGGATCCACTTCGGTAAAACGGCCGGGTTCACGATAGTGGTAGCCAACCCAGGTAGGCGGCTTTCTCGGACTAGATAGGCTATGAGGTAACAGTTGTGGTGAGCATCCTCGCTGGCACCCCTTGAATGGTGTCGAGATCAAAGGCGGTAACTGATGATCATGTGTGTGTAGCGGTACACCCCTGCAGGGTTAACAAAACTATTCGAATAGCCGCGTCCGCAGTTATGGACTGCTTGGAAAGCTTAGCTTGATTTTTAGAAAACTTGAACTGGATACTTCTAAAACACACCAAGATAAGTGTGAGTGCTATGGCATGCTTTCTCGTGGGGAAGTCGAGGAAGGCACCATAGTGGTGTAATTGGTTGGAGAAAGTAGTGGACTCGTGTACGCTTCTTACCTCAAAGTCTGGTACTCGTAGTTCAGGACTAGCCAAGTCAAAGCTGGCACTTCTGCAAGTGAAACCCCACCTCCCTTTACCTTGATACATATGCATGAGTAGTATAGCTCCTATGTAAGTCTTGCTGAGTACGACTTTGTACTCACGTTTGCTTAATCTATGTTTTAGATGAAACCACTGACCCCAAAGGTGGCATCTTCATCGATCTGGACGACTGAAGATCAATCTAGTCTAGTCCCAGTCAGACGACTGGTTCCCTCGTGGAGGGCATGTGTTTAAATAAGGCTTCTTAAGCCATTTGTTAAACTTGTCTGTACTCAGACATACTTTGCTTCCGCTTGTCTGTTGTAATGTTGGATCACATGCTTGTGATCTCTGTGTGCACTCTGTAAGAGTTATTAATAAAGATGTATACTTTGTAGAGAATTGCAATGATACCTGTTGTTCATACTAGACATGTGTGATGCGTGTATGTTTATAGCATGCATGTCTTAGTATGGGTTTTCGAGACCTTAGTTGTGATCTGGCTGGCGGTCTTTCATACACCAAGTGGCCCTTAGATGTGCGCAGCTTGGGGCATCGCGATGCGATTGTTCGAGACTCTATCTCGTGCACACTTTGTTGTATGATCGAGCCCGCCCTACACCCCGACTAAGTGATCGGGCTGGAGTAAGTCTATGTAAGGGTTATAATACAATCGATAGTATGGTTGAGGCGACTTGTCTATGAGTATGGGAGTTCACCACCCATATCATTTAGACTTGTGTGCGGACGATGAGGACCCATTTCAGTTGATCATCCGGCCTAGATGGGATGCCCCTCACGTTCGATGCTTTCCGAGAACGTTCTGTGCTTGGCCTTGTCTGCTCAGACAAGTGGGTACGGTTCTCGGCTCTCCATATGATTGTGTTGTAGCGAGGCTTGCATACGCTAACCCCGGGTCCCGACAGTCAAGGATTAGGCTGTGTCCTAATGCAAGAGCGCAAAGTGATTGCTTATGTCTCTCATCAGTTGCGTGCTCACGAAGATAAGTATCCAACTCATGATCTCGAATTGGCAGCGGTAATTTATGCATTGAAGCTGTGGCGACATTACCTCGTCGGTAACCGTTGCGAGATCTACACCGATCACCAAAGCCTGAAGTACCTATTCACTCAACCAGACTTGAATCTCCGCCAGCAGAGATGGCTCAAGACAATAGCCGACTACAACATGGGAATTTCTTACACCCCTGGCAAAGCTAATGTGGTGCCTGATGCCTTAAGCCGCAAAGCCTACTGTAGTGAACTTGAAGTTCAAGTGCAACAACCACTCCTGTATGAAGAGCTCCGCAAGCTGAACATCGAAATTGTTCCGCAGGGATATGTGAATTCCCTGGTTATGGAACCAGACTTATACAACCGCATGAAGTTTGCACATGGATATGACTCTAACAATCAGAAGATTAAGCGGTATGTCGAGAGTGGAAAGCCCTCATCCTTCACTATTGCCGATGATGGTACATTGTACTTCAAGGGTCGGCTAGTGGTCCCCATAAACAGGCCCAACCTGAACTACGCCCCGCGCGTCATGAAGGAAGCTCATGATACTACCCTGTCAATTCACCATGGTAGCACCAAGATGTACCAAGACATTCGTCAGAGGTACTGGTGGTCCAACATGAAGCAAGACATCGCTCGATATGTTGACGAGTGTGACGTTTGTCGTCGCGTGAAAGCAGAACATCAAAGACCTGCTGGAACTCTGCAACCGCTCTCTATTCCTGAATGGAAATGGGACAAGATTGAAATGGACCGCGATCACAGAAGAGTCATGATGCTATCTTTGTTGTCATCGACCGATTCTCCAAGGTTGCCCATTTTCTGCCAGTCAAGGAGACGATCTCTGCTAGTCAGTTAGCAGACTTGTATGTTTCCAGAATTGTTTCCCTCCACGGTATTCCGTTGGAGATCAGTTCAGACCGTGGCAGTATTTTCCCCTCAAGATTTTGGGATAGTTTCCAAGAAGCTATGGGCACTCACCTAAATTTCAGGACCGCTTATCACCCCCAGTCGCAAGGACAAGTCGAACGAGTCAATCAAGTGCTTGAAGATATGCTTCAAGCTTGTGTCATTTCATTCGGTAAGAAATGGGAGGAATCTCTTCCATTTGCTGAATTCTCGTACAACAATAGCTATCAGGCTAGTCTGAAGATGGCACCCTTTGAAGTTCTTTATGGACGTAAGTGTCGAACCCCTCTGAATTGGTCAGAAACTGGAGAACAAGCTCTCATTGGTTCGGACATCATATAGCATGCCGAAGATCAGGTTCGCGCTATCCGTGACCACTTGAAGGCTGCTCAGTCCCGCTAGAAGAGCAACTATGATCGCAAGCACAAAGAAATGGTCTACCAACCTGGCGAATACGCATACCTCCGTGTCACTCCGATTAGAGGCACTCATCGTTTCAGAATCAAAGGCAAGTTAGCTCCACGCTACATTGGCCCATTCCGTATCCTTTTTAGAAGTGGACCGGTGGCAAACCGATTGGAGTTGTCGTCAAAGCTCTCCCAAGTCCACGATGTATTTCACGTGTCGCAACTCCGACGCTGCTTCAAGGACCCTATTCGTGAAGTGGAACATGATATGATTAATTGCAACAGGACTTGACTTATCAAGAACATCCGAGCCGCATTCTCGATCAGTCTGAACGCAAAACCCGCAACAAGACAACCAAGTTCCTCAAAGTTCAGTGGTCAAATCTGTAAGGCCAGATATGCGGTACTGTTCCAGATCTACATGTTTCCATCTAGATCCGGGGACGAAGCACATATCGGTCCCACCGCAACATATGACAGTCATATGCCCCGGATTTCCAACATGATATCACAACATTACAGATACAAGGATACAACATCTCATACAATCGGCATACAACTGCCTTAATACAATACAACAGTGGAAGATGCATGTCTGAGTACAGACTACAAGCAAATGCCTACTTTCAAGGAGAAAAACATCGATCCCTATAACCACATGGGTCCAGGCCCTCCGCCGGGATCCGCCTAACTAGTCGTCGTCGAGTCTCCACATGAAACGTCGATCACCATACCTGTGGTCGATCAAGAACCCTGAAAAGAGTTTGGGGTAGTATCATGAGTACAGAGGTACTCAGCATCCAACTGTAGTGGTCATCTGACCCAGCAAGGACTTCATCACTCGTCATTCTAGGACAACTAGCAGTTTACGGTAAGGAAGGGGAAAGTGGTGAGGTTGCTGCCGCACTAGCATTTATGAAGTGGCTAACGATCTAGAGAGTAAGATAAGAAGCCAAGCATTCGATGAGGAATCGCCTCCAACAAGTCTGCTATCCACCTACATACGCAAACATAACACCTATCCTATCCTTGTCCTCCTCTTCACATCCCGACGAAGAAGAAGTAGTCAAGGCACACACACGTTGATCAAATTATATTAAGATTATCTCAGTTGTTGTTGTCTATGAACAAGGAGTAGGTCTCAAGTCGTCCATAACCGTGGACACGGCTTATCGAAAAGATTTAACCCTGCAGGGGTGTACCAACTGCCCATTACAAGGCTCCGCACGCACGTCCATCACTCTCAGTTGCTACCCATATGAGGCAACCATTTTATGATTTATTTCCAAGAGATCCGAAACGACAGGTCCCTCTAACTAACAACGAACAAATCCGGGTGGCCCCCGGTGAGTCGACATACATCTCAGGAGCCGGCCGCTCTCTCGATCTGGTCTCTACCATCTGTCTCGGGTTTGGATAGCCGGTTAATCACACATGGGAAACCGGGTCCTCAGCCGAACAAGGTGGGCCAGCAAGGGAACTATGTCCTCACTGGTCCGGGTTGGTTTAAAAACTACTGGCAGCTGACCAGCACACACATGGTTTCAAAAGGTAAATCAGCTTGGGCCACCACTAGAAATGTTTGAAGCTAGGTAGGTAAGAAAAGGGGACCCCATAAAATCCCACACGCGGTTAGGCACACTCAGTCCCAATACCCGGAACTCGAATCCTAGGTGACTCGAATGGAACAAAGCGTCGGGGCGGGATAGCCTAGACCTTCCATGCTTCGTCGAATATAGTCAACATTATAATAATCATATCATCAACAACAATATAATAATAAGGTGATATCCCAAACCAAGGAGTAACAGGGTAACATCATAGCATCCTAAGCATGCATACTAAGCAGGGGCTGAGCAACGAGCAATAGTAACATAGCAGTACAAGGTTTGCTGGGAAGGGACATGGCTGTATCGGTTTGAAAGAGGTTGTAAACATGTGGTAGGATCAAACATCGAACCTAACCTAGACTAGCATGCAAACCGCTGGTTGAAATAGAATGGATCATAAGTAATGTATAGTCCTTGCCTGTTGATAAGTCGGGTTCCGAAGGTGTAGGCGATCGCAAGCTCGCATCGTCTCCGAGAGTAACCGCGGGAGGCACACAGGGAGGAAACACTTGAAAGCAATAAACGATCAAGTATCTATTAATAAGAAGCAAACACGAGCAAGCAGGCAACACATAGCACGACAACGCGATACGGATCTATCGTCGAGAACGGTTACTAACAGTTTAAGTGGGGTACTCGTCACACACGACGATACCACACATTTAGAAAGGTTCAAGTTGTTTAGCTACAGGTGATCAACCAACGGTTATTAACATGGCAAATCAAGCAAGCATGGCATAGAACACAAACAGGTCAATAGGTGAAGCACAAAGTAAACTATCTATGCTAGTCAATTTAAGTGAGTCACAACCTAAACATGGCATAACACTAAGTGCCGCACGATGATTAAAAGATTTGGTACTGTTCTGTCCTAAACCATATTTTAGGTTGGTTAAAAACAGCAAGCAATAGCATAAACACAAAGTAGATGAAAAGCTAATCAAGTTACATATAAAGAACACTCCAAACGGAGTTACGGTTAATAAGTTATAAGCAAAACAAGTTTGGAACACAATCTGCCAACATCAGGAAGCACATTTTAGAGCATTGCATAAACAGGATAATCATTGCAAACATGGTCACAAATGACATGAAATTAAAGTAGACATGACAGGGAATACATGGAAAACATAATCATGCAAATAGACATCATAGATCAAAAGATATTAAGCAAACAACATGGCATCGCAAGGTAACAGACTTAGAGAAAAACAGAGGTGGCTGTCAAAAACAGCAGCATAGAAAATTTGGAGCTCAACAACTATATGACCAGGAATTCTAACATGAAGATGCAATACATGTAATGAAAGTACACATGATGCTTAACAATATGCAATTGGAATCACTCAAATCCGATAAACGGTCGCGACACACTCGTCGACCGAAGTTGCAACAAAATAACAGTTTCAGCAACAGCAGCACATTAACATCAGGATCACAACTTTGGAGCAAGATTTAATATAGCTAAAGCACCCAAACATGACAAGTTAAAGCATGGAAATGAAGTAGAAACAATGCTTAACAGGATGCAAAAGGAATCAATCAATTCCGATGAACGGTTGTGAAGCAATCGTCACCCGAAGTTGCAATAAAATAATAACAGCAGCACTAAACAGGAAAATGTAGCAGTTTAACAGCCTGATGCCCACTTCAACTCACAATTACACAATCAAGATGACCTTAAATGAAAATCCTCACAAAAGATGAATTAAAGTACACGCAAAACTGAGAAACTTTCGTTTTGGGGGCACGTTCATCGGAGCTATGGATTAAACTCTATTCGCAGCACAAAAATGAATCAGCAGCAAAATCCTCTTTGGAAAAAAAAGGTACATGGGCCCTCACCACTAGGCTCAGCCCATCTGGCTGGAGGTGGCCTGGCGCTAATGCTGGGCAGGCCGCGGTGGCGCTAGAGGGGCCCAGCCCACGGGCGCTGGGAGAGCGGGCCGGCCCAGCCTAGGCGGTTGGTGGAGGCCGCTCAGCCGACTCTCCTGGTGCCCGATCCCGACGGGAACTGGCAGCGGCGGCTGCCAACCTCCGGCGAGGTGGGCGAGCGCGGCGAGGATCCTGGGACGGCGGAGGCGTGTGGACCCGGCGCAAGGCGGCGGCGGCGGGCGCAACAGGGCGCAGGGGAGCTCGGGTCCAAGGACCATTTCCATGGCACGACGGCTTGGTTCCTGTTGAGAGAGAGAGAGATGCGAGGTGAGAGGAGAGGACGAAAGAGAGGGAGAGAGGAGGGGATATGGGAGGAGAGGAGGGGCGCGGCTGCCCACGGGCTGGCGGCGCGCATGGGACTCCACGGGCAGAGGAGAGAGATGGCTTGGGAGCTGACATGGCGCACTCCGGTGCGTCCGGTCGCGGGATCGAACGGCCCGAAAAATCTGGGATCTGGGAGGAAAATTTGGGCAAAGTGGAGGGGGGTGGCTGCAAATTTTGTGCTAGGGAAACCCTAGAAATGGGTGGGAGTGTGGTGGTCTTTATATAGCCTCGGTGGCTGGCAATTTGCAAAAACATCCCCTGTTTTTCTCTCGCGCGCGGTGCTCACGTTTCTGACCGCCGGGGGTCCGCAGTACCTCCGATTCGGGTAAAACTTCGAACTGCGCGATCAGCGCGTTGAGCCGGAGGCGTTCACCTCGCGCTGAAACCGTTCCGAAAACACTTTCCAGCAGGCTATAAAAATAACCTGTTTAATTATTAAACGGGGTTTTCGTTCCGTTGGCTGCGGCTGGTCTCGTGCGTTTTTCACGACGGTGTTCGGGCGAAACCCGGTGTCGCAAGGTCGAGTGTTAGGGTGGCAAGGGTCGGTCTCCGTCCGGTACGAGATAAGAGGGGGAAAAATAATCGCCGATTGATAAATCGGGGATGCAAACACCGCAAAAAAATCAGGCAATCAATCAATTCACACCGAAAACAAATTTTTTTAATTTTTGTGAAATCTGGGCTGTTACAAAATCATTCTGAAGATGAAGCCACTTGGGAACGCGAAGATCGTCTTCGTGAGGAATACCCCGATCTTTTCCCCTCTACCGCTTAGATTCTCGGGACGAGAATTCTTATAGTGGGGGAGATTTGTAACACCCTTAGTGTCAAGCATCAATAAAACTTATGTTAATATAATTATTTGTGATGAGCAATGTCTCTAATCACCCTTGATCATGCCTTGTTCATCTTTGATTACAAACAAACCCAAAATGCCTTTTGATGAATATTAAAAATAATGTTGCAAATAAAACTTGTCCAAAAATTCTACAACCACTTTTATGAAATCACAAATAATCAGTGGGTCATGCCCATGTGGTTATGGTATTTTATTATGCCTCTGAAAAAATCAAACAATTCAAACCAGTGGCTAAACAGCAACAATTCTCAGTTGAATATTAAAAAGAAGTGATAAATAATTTTCTTTTGCCACCAAAATTTTTGTGGCAGCTCAATATGGTGCAATACCAATTATGGATCAAGTTCCATATTTTACAAAATTGTAAAAAGCAACTAAAAAGCAATACAAAAAGAAAATAACAGAAACAGAAAAGGAATAAAAGAAAAAGGCCTGCTGGCCAGTGCACTAAGTACACAGTGCAGTCCAACCGGCCCAACCAGCCCACTTGGCCCACCCGGGGTCATCCCCTTCCTACTGTTCCCCCCTCCCCCTCGTGTCGCCATGGCAGGAGCTGCTCGACAGCGATTGTCGCCGTGTCGAGCAGCCGCATCTCCTAGGGTTCGAGCCCCTGGATAACTACTCGCCGCCGAGCCCCCTGGTGAACCCTAGCCCATTTTCTCCCCCTCCTCGCCTCGCACTCGCTCGGGAAAAACCGCGCGGCCACCGCCGTCGCCATTGTCGTGGCCAGTCGTGGCTAACGAGCACGAGCCGCCCCGACGTGGTGTCCAGCGGCTGCGCCTTCTTCGTCTTCCCCTGTCCACGAAAGGAATCGCGCCGGGGAGGTCCATGACGCGTGCATCTCGCCGTTCCCCTTCTCGGCATCGCGTCCTCGTCGTCGTCAATTCCGGCTACTCCAGGCCGTCACCGAGCCCGCTGCCAGCCGCTACGCCCTCCCCGTGAGCTCCCCGACCGCCGCCAACTTCCCTCTCGCCTTAGCGCAATCCTCCATGGGAGCAGAAGCTCGCCGCCGCCGTTACCCTCGCCGCCATGGCGTGGAGCGTGAGTTTGGCGCTCTATGCGCGTCAACATGTTTCCACCGCTCCCAGTAGCTCGTACATGTAGCGCACGTCCAAGGAGACCCACTGGAGCCCCGTCCTCGTCGTCGTTCGTTCTCTGCCCCGCCGCCTCCCACGCCACCGGCGCCGCTCCGGTCAACCTCAGCCCGCGCTACCACCTCCAACCGAACGAGCGCACTCCCAGGAAACCGTAGCTTCAAACCGCGCGCAAAATGGTGCCATGTATCGCACGAATAGCGACCTCGCCGGAGTTGGCCTCGCCGGTGTGCTCTCCGGTGAGACTGACATGCGGGGCCCAATCGTCAGAATCATCATCAACGTTAAGCTAATCCCCCTTGATCCACTGACAACGGGCCCCACCCCCTCTAATCCCTCTGTTAAAATTAAAACTGGAGATAACCGCCCCCTGAGTATGAAAGATGGGCCCCATGCCCTTAACCTTAACTAATTTGGTTAATTAACACCATGTGTCTTTGACACCTGGGTCCCACCTACCAGTTTATTATTTAATGAATTAATTAAATTAAACAGTCTATGACATGTGGGTCCAGTGGGGAATTAGATTTAATTAAAATGTTTATTAGCATGTGAGGCTGACTAGTGGGTCCCACTGGTCAGGTTTGACCAGTCAACCCTGTTGTGGATATTGTTTGGAATTTAATAATAAAATAATTCAGAAAATGATTTAAAATGATTTAAACTTTGAATTTGAATATCTTTTAAACCGTAAGTCAGATTCAAAAACTTTATACATCAAAATTGTTCAGAAAAATATAATGAATACGGATACGCTATCCGTATGTTTAACCCACCCCCCTAACACACCGATCATCGACATTCCCCCCTCCGGGCTGTCTGTTGATAATTCCCGGTGCTGGTAAATACCTGCCGGATGAATTTATTCCGAAAACGAAAGTTGTCCGGAATGGTTCAACTAACACGGGTACACCCCCCTTGTCTTTGTCGGATGACCACGACACCTCCGGCATGAACCCTTCCCCCTCCGTACACCCTGTCCGGTAATCACCCGGAGCCGGTAGTTCATCCCCTTTATTCTCCGGTAGACCCTGCTGCTACCGCTGACTACACTGCTGCCGGGTACGACTACTTCGTCGACGACCCTGCCCCTACCGTCGAGCTTCCAGGAAAGCAGAGCAATTATCTTCCCCAGATATCGCCTACCTTTCCGTACTTTCTTGCACTAGGCATTTTTACTGCTGCTGCTACGTTATAATCCTATTCAATTGCATAGCCTGATTTTGTCGCCCCTTGATGTACCTCCTTTATCCTATGCTGCCTATTATAATTATGCATTGTTCAGCAGTGAGCCCTGCGCATTGGTAGCTAGGATTAGATAGCGGGCCGTGGCCACTCAGGGGAGTGACGCGGATACAACTTATTACAACTGCACAGGTACGGTACAATGCAGACACCGCCTAAGGCCCCCTAGCTCGGCTCTGCCGAGCCACCATCAAGTGTGAGCTATCAAGGAGTAATCCTTGTACTCCACTCGTTGCTGACTCTGTATAGCCGCTCTAGGTACCTGAGCCCAGGTTGTCCTTAAGGTAAGAAGTCGGGTGATACGTCCAAAACGTATCTAAAATTTCTGCTTGCTCCATGCATGTTTTGTGTGATATTGCTATGATCTAGATACACTTTCATACACTTTTGATCATATTTGGACTAACCTATTAACTCAGTGCACCACAGTGGAAGTTCCTGTTTTCTGCTGTTTTTCTATAACAGTTTTCCCCCATATAAAAAGTGCCAGAAAAATTCCAGGAAAAATATAGGAAAAATCAGCGTACAGGAAGCTTCGCGAGGATCCTGAGTGGGGCCAGAGGGGAGCCATGGGTGGCCCAGGCGGCCACCCGGCGCGGCCCCACCCCTGGGCGCGCCAGTGGGGCGCCTGGGGCCCCTGGTCCACCTCTGGCTGCCCCCCTTCGCCTATATATTCTCTGTCACGGGAAACTTCCAGGGCGAGAACCCTTTTTTGCGATCTCTCCTCTGTTCCGCCGCCGCCGCGCTTCTGAGATCGGGATCACCAGAAGACCTCTTCCCGGCACCCTGCCGGAGGGAGGGCCGACCTTCGGTAGTCTCCTCTCCACCATGGATGCTCCCCGGATGTCTCGTGAGTAGTTTTCCTTGGACCATGGGTCCGTGATCAGTAGCTATGTGATGTTCTCCTCCCCTCTTTGTTCTTCATGCTTTAGACCTCGTGAGCTGCCCTACATGATCGAGGTACTTTTGTAATCTTTTTGATGTTGCTATGCTGAGTTTTATAGGATCTGATGGATTATGAGATTATGTTCAGATTGTGATTGAGTAATATATTTGGTTCTTATCTCTTATATTTTTGTTCCTAAGTAATTCTTGCATGTTCTCCGTTGCTGTTTATTGCTTGGGCCAAGTAGTAGGTAGTAACCCCAAGAGGGAACGTTATGCTCGATTGTGGGTTCAGGCCCCCCGATCACACGCTTGAGTGGCAGAAACATGAGTCTAGGGGATGTGATGTTGCCACAAGGGGGAAAACAACGGTGCTTGTAACCGCAGTTGCAAGGATTGTTTACTTTACGCAAAGTGCTTTTTAATGCAGTTGTCTGTTGCTTTGGGTTTACACTTTGGGTGGGGCTCGCAACTTAATACCAGCGAGATGTTCTGGATAGATATCTCAAGGTGGATGATTAGTAGTAGATGCAGTTGGATTTCGGTCTACTTATTTTGGCGTACTGCCCGTTCTTTTGATCCTCTTCCTTTCTTTGGTAGCATAGTTAGCATTGCGGTGCGTTCATAATCCTGTCAATTGCCCTTCTGTAATTTGTTTACCTCGCATAGCAGTTTTATCGTCTTTTGGGAGAGAGACATCACTAGTGAACATCACGTATCCCGGTCCATATCCTCATTACTGTTTCCACGCTCATTTACTTTTCTGCTTTTACTTTCAGTTGCTATCATTATCCCTTGTGTTTGATCCTTTGTGAACAACAAGACCGGAGAGATTGACAACCTCTCTGAACTTCGTTGGGAACAAAGTTATTTGTGTCTGTGTGCAGGTCCGCGTCAGTTGCGCTGCTGACACCTACTTATTATCTCTGGAGTCCTACTGGAGACAAACCTTGGTATCTTTACTGAGGGAAATTTGCTGCTGTGCTACATCACGCCTTCCACTTGGGGCTCACCAACGAAGGGCGAGAAGATTTCACCCGTCAACTCTCGCGCCATCAAGCAAATTTCTGGCGCCGTTGCCGGGGACTCCGAGTGCTAAGATAGGGGAGTTGCACACTACCCTTTACCTTTGCTTTTTAGTCTTGTTAGTTTACCTTTCAATTTTTACTTTTGTGTCCTTAATCAAAAATACCAAAAATACCTACTAATGCTATCTCCACCATGGGTGTGGAACCACCCAAATATGGTAGGATGGACATGTTTCACTTGGCTCGTCTTCGATCAATTTGTGCTTGCGCTAAAAACCCAACCGACTTGGTTGAGGAAAAATCATTGGATGAGCATGCTCATTATACGCGGCACCGCCTATCTCAGAAAGGGAAACACTTATGGGATCAAATACATGTTTCTTATTGCCATGCTAAACTTTTGTGCCACATTTATGATTTTACTTGTTGTTCTAATATAGATTATAAACACCTTCCTTTCCAATGTGAGTTTAATGAAAATGAGATATTATCTTCTTATGCTAAAGGTGTTTATGATTACTTTGATGTTGAAAAGATTGAAGAGTTTGTTGCTTTTAAAGGTGCCTATGAGATTGCTTCTTTAATTGAAAAGAATCACGATACTATTTTCGAGTCTGAAAACTTTGCTGTTCTTGCTTATTGCTTTGAGAATTATACTTCCAATGCTTATATTGAGGATTTTAAAAATATAATGCTTGCTGCCCAAGAAGAGGCTAATGATTGCTATGAAGAGGAATCTTCTGATTCCGAGGACTCACTTGATACTTCCCTTTCTGATGATTTTGATACTTGCTTTTTTGATGGCCATGATGCCACTATGGATGATGCCTACAAAGATGAACTTGATATAGTTCCTTATGTTCAGCATGAAATTATTGTTGTTGCACCCACACTTGATTACCCTATTATCCTTTTGAAATCTCCAACTATTCCGGAGAATTTTTCTCTTATCAAGACTCAATGTGATGGGTTGCATCTATCTTATCATCCTAAAAACCGTGTTGAAAACAATACACGTGTGCTTGTAGGTCATGAACAACATGATTTATGTGATACTTATATTCTTGATGTTGTTCATGATGCTACTGAAAATTACTTTGAGAGAGGAAAGTTTGGTAGAAACTTCCATGTTACAAAAACACCTCTCCTCATGTTGAAATTTTTGAAGTTGTTCTTGTTCTACCCTCCTATGCATGTCACTTTGTGCTTCTTTCATTTATTTTCTTACAAGATGCCTATGCATAGGAAGTGGGTTAGGATTATATGTGTTTCATATTTGCTTCTTGATGCTCTCTTTTGCTTCAATTCTTATTCTCTTGTGAGCATCTTTCATAATCTTTAAGCCTAGCTAATGGCTCTAAAGAAGCGCTTTCGGGAGGCAGCCCGCAACGAATTTAGGTTTCTTTTTGCTTTTTGTTGTGTCTTGATGTTTGTTACTAATGTAGCAACATCATTGTATCTTTATTTTTCAGCTTTGTGCCAAGTTATAGCCTCTTACGATAAGGGAAGCAAAAGTTGTGACGTGCTGTCCACAAAACAGATTCTGTCCCATGACAGAAAAATTTGAATCAAATCACCAGATCATCTTTTTGATCTGAATTTTTTTGACAGCGTGCTCTATACAATTATGAAACTTCTGTATGTTCTGAGTTTTTTTATTTGAGTTGCAGAAGTGCCCCGAAAAAAATCTTTACTACCTGCTGTTCTGTTTTTCACAGATTCTTCCACGTTTTGTCTCTCCAACTTTTGCAAACCTTAAGCTTGCTTTTTCTTTGCAAAAACTTTTTGGCACTCTTGAGAAATAGTAGATCTTCAACAATATCTTTATATCTAGTGGGGAAAAATTATTTTATTAAGGGTACTAACCTCTCTAATCAGCTTATGATGAGTTATGTATGAAGGGAGTTTTCAAGAGTGCGATGGAAGATGATGAAAGAAGATCCAGGAGTGTCAAGCGCTCAAGCTTGGGGATGCCCCCATGCATCCCCAATAAATATTCAAGGAGAATCAAGCGTCTAAGCTTGGGTATGCCCCCGTGCATCCCCTTATCCATCAAAAATCATCAGTTCGTCCTTCGTCTCACTATATTTTTATCACTTCATGCGTTATGTGCTATGCATGGAGCCTCTCTTACTTCGGTTTTATTTTTAGTTTTCTTTAGATTTGCTTGCTGTTCATAACAAGTTATATCCCGTCTTACTTTGTGTGGGAGAGAAACATGCTCCACTTTCAAAATCTAGAACACATCACAGGATTTTTCCTGCCTATCTTTTTGCTATTGTGTGTTCTTTATCTTTTCGTAGCTACTGCCATGTTTAGTTTTATTCCTAGTTTGTCTTTAGCAAGAGGCTTGGCTTTTGTTTAGTTTGTTGCTGGAACTATTTTTAGTTTTCATGTTTATCTTGTTAAAGAGAGTTTGTTGTTGCACTGAGTTGTGTCTTGTCTTGAAAGTAGGTAATTGAGGTTGCTATTTAATTCTAGTAGTAACTTGCAATAGTTTTGAGGTATTGTTGTGAGTAATGTTTGAACTTTTGGTGTCAAGAGCTCTAGCCTATTAGTGATAGGTGTCGTATTTTGGGCAATCCGTGTGTATTTTCAAAACCTACAAAACTAGTTGAGAACTCTAGCTAATAGATGGATCACTAATCTTGGGAGGGATCGAATATTAGAGAACACTCACGTACTATGAGTCGAGGATGCGCAAGGATAACCAAACCCCCATACACTCCTCCTCGGGGTACTTGTCTCTTTGTGAACCTCCTTTTTAGATTGAGAGTTACCAATAATAAGTGCATGAGTTCTTCGGACTAATGTAAGTATTGAAAGTTGACACTTCCACCTTCCCATATTTTGCTAGCCTCTCCCGTGCCGTGCATTGCCTTCTTCTCACTCCGAGAGTTGGTGTCCACCTTCGCCGGTACATCCAAACCCTTGGCATGATACGCTCTGTCATCATAAACCTCCTTATATCTTTCCTCAAAACAGCCACCATACCTACCTATCAAGGCATTTCCATAGCCTTTCCGAGATATATTGCCATGCAACATGCACCTCTTCATGACTTGATCTTCATGTCATACATGTTCCTGCTACACAGGCAGCGACATACATTGCATACATCATGATAGTTACATCTTCTTTATGATTTTGAGTACCTTGTAAAGTGTGAAAGATCTCCTTTACCTTCTTGTAAAATAGAGTGTTGCCCTTAAGTGAGGAAAATATCCCAAAGTGAGCACAATAAAAGATCCCAAAGAGGAAAAATGAGAATTTAATAGAAAGAGCCATTGAGGCCACAAAAAAATACAAAAAAATAGAAAAAAGAGAAAAAGAAATAAAAAGAGAGAAAGGGGCAACACTACTATCCTTTTGAGAGATCCAAACTAGTACTCCCTTTATATCCTTGTACTCCATAGGGATGATCATTATGCATATAGCTATGTGGGGACCTTCACACTATAGAACTTGGCTTGCATATTCCAAGGATGAGCCTCCTCAAACAAGCTCTAGGTCTTCATGAGCGAGAAAGTTAGATGCACCCCCACTAGTTCCATTGGAGAGCTTCCTAGATCGTATGTGCATCCGTTGCATGGCAATCCCTACTCCTCACATCATATCTATCATTTGGCATCTCTTGCCTATGATTTTCCTCATTGAGGTGAGCCTTTCTCATCCTTTTTGTCTTCCTCCTCCGTACTTCTCTCTTTGCCATTCTAAGTGCCAACTCTCGTGCTTACGCTCATCCATTGCATGAGTGCTCAAAATATTGAAAAAGGAGTGGATCAAATTGACTTGTACCTGGCTAGTGGTCTGGGGACGAGACCGAGTGTGAAACTTTAGTAGATTGAGTTCTCTACAAATAAATTGATTTTCTCGTATTCCCTATCCACCTTCTTGCACGCAAACACCATTTGGAGACATTCGAGTCACGGACAGCGAGAGCTCTTGCACCTAATGTTCTTTTGTTACTTGTTTCAATGCTAATATAGACTCTTGCATGTTATGACTTGAATTGAGTTTCTAACCTTGATTGCTTTACTTTTCAAAGTTCTTATATGGTTGCTAGCATGTCACCACAGAAATTATGCCGTTATCATTTACCTACTCGAGGACGAGCAGGAATTAAGCTTGGGGATGTTCATACGTCCAAAACGTATCTATAATTTCTGCTTGCTCCATGAATGTTTTGTGTGATATTGCTATGATCTAGATACACTTTCATACACTTTTGATCATATTTGGACTAACCTATTAACTCAGTGCACCACAGTGCCAGTTCCTGTTTTCTGCTGTTTTTCTATTTCTGTTTTCCCCCATATAAAAAGTTCCAGAAAAATTCCGGGAAAAATATAGGAAAAATCAGCGTACAAGAAGCTTCGGGAAGAGCCTGAGTGGGGCCAGAGGGGAGCCAGGGGTGGCCCAGGCGGCCACCTAGAGCGGCCCCACCCCTGGACGCGCCAGGGGGCCGCCTGGGGCCCCTGGTCCACCTCTGGCTGCCCCATTCGCCTATATATTCTCCGTCACGGGAAACTTCCGGGGCGAGAACCCTTTTTCGCGATCTCTGCTCTGTTCTGCCGCCGCCGCGCTTCCGAGATCGGGAGCACCAAAAGACCTCTTCCCGGCACCCTGCCGGAGGGAGGGCCGACCTCCGGGAGTCTCCTCTCCACCATGGATGCTCCCCGGATGTCTCGTGAGTAGTTTTCCTTGGGCCATGGGTCCGTGATCAGTAGCTATGTGATGTTCTCCTCCCCTCTTTGTTCTTCATGGTTTAGACCTCGTGAGCTGCCCTACATGATCGCGGCACTTTTGTAATCTTTCTGTTGTTGCTATGCTGAGTTTGACGGGATCTGATGGATTATGAGATTATGTTCAGATTGTGATTGAGTAATATATTTGGTTCTTATCTCTTATATTTTTGTTCCTACGTAATTCTTGCATGTTCTCTGTTGCTGTTTATTGCTTCGGCCAAGTAGTAGGTAGTAACCCCAAGAGGGAACGTTATGCTCGATTGTGGGTTCATGCCCCAGGTGACACGCTTGAGTGACAGAAACATGAGTCTAGGGGATGTGTTGTTGCCACAAGGGGGAAAAATGGTGCTTGTAACCGCGGTTGCAAGGATTATTTATTTTACGCAAAGTGCTTTTTAATGCAGTTTTCTGTTGCTTTGGGTTTACACTTTGGGTGGGGCTCGCAACTTAATACCAGCGAGATGTTCTGGATAGATATCTCAAGGTGGATGATTAGTAGGAGATGCAGTTGGATTTCGGTCTACTTATTTTGGCGTACTGCCCGTGCTTTTGAGCCTCTTCCTTTCTTTTCTAGCATAGTTAGCATTGCGGTGCCTTCATAATCCTGTCAATTTCCCTTCATTAATTTGTTTACCTCGCATTGCATTTTTATCGTCTTTTGGGAGAGAGACATCACTAGTGAACATCAGGTATCCCGGTCCATATCCTCATTACTGTTTCCACGCTCATTTACTTTTCTTCTTTTACTTTCAGTTTCTATCATTATCCCTTGTGTTTCATCCTTTGTGAACAACAAGACCGGAGAGATTGACAACCTGTCTGAACTTCGTTGGGAACAAAGTTATTTGTGTCTGTGTGAAGGTCCGCGTCAGTTGCGCCGCTGACACCTACTTATCATCTCTGGAGTCCTACTGGAGACAAACCTTGGTATCTTTACTGAGGGAAATTTGCTGTTGTGCTACATCATGCCTTCCACTTGGGGCTCACCAACGAAGGGCGAGAAGACTACACCCGTCAACTCTCGCGCCATCATCGGGCGACCCAATGGTGCCCGCGAGCGGTATATTGTCAGGAACGACAGGGAGGGTACGACCGACGTTACTGGCGTGCTTGGCCCCTGCTCGTATCTCGCGAGAGTTACCAAACCACGAAAAAGTCAAGCTCTACCAAGAGCACACACGAGACAAGGAAAGGAGACGGTTCACCTTGTCGGTAACCGCGCGCTTTGACAGGACGACAGGGCAGGCCCCGACGTTACCGGTGGGCCTTGTTGCTGTTCGTTGTCCGTTGTGTTCTTAGTCAGACAGTGATAACGGTTGTCTGCGAGATAATATTAAAATGCTACATGGTTCGGCGGATGACTTGAGAGACCCGTTGGTCTGTACGCACTAGCTACACGTGGGATTATGGTGTGGGCCCTCCGCGTCGTAGTTCATTCGAAAGCTCTTCAGACGTCAGCAGTACTGCGGCCTGATCGCCGGGAAGCCGTTTTGTCTTATTTGCTGCAGCAGGTGTGTTTGGATTTGCTTTTGCTTCACGGGCCAGACTCGCACCGTGCAGGAGCGTGCAAGGGTGAGGGACCTAGACCCCTTGGCGCATAGGATATAGTCCGGCGGATGGCCTCTCTGCTGAGCCTAGGATGGGCTGCGATGTGTCGGATAGCCTCGGTGGGGCATTCCCTAACAAGGTGTACGCCACCCTGGAGATCCGAGCGTGCAGGCTGAACAGTAGTGCAACCCCTGCAGGGTGTTTAATCTATTCGAATAGCCGTGTCCACGGTAACAAGACGCTTTATGCTGAAGCTGGATCTTACCACTACAAACTATTACTATTAAACTGTATGGTTCCGGGTTTTCTTCCTCGCAGGGAAGTTGAGGAGGGGAACTCGGAGGCATTGTTATTATTAATCATTATAACTTACTATTATACAATGTTGCAGCAACTTCTGCTTCATTGTTACTTTATTGTTGTATATGAACTGTTGGCTGTTTCTCTTCTCATGCTGCAAGACATCGTCGGAAGATGCTAGTCTTCGATAGGCCTAGATTCTTACCCTTATTCTGATTTCTACCTTGCAGTCCACTATATACAGCCTCCCCTTTCCGTTGATACAAATGCATAATGCTTAGTAGCGGATGTAAGACTCGCGGGTATGCTAGATACTCACCTTTGCTTTATTTCCCCCTTTATGTTTTGCCTGATCGGCCGCTGCAGTCGACGTTGGAGCCCAGGAGCAGGAGTACCCCGGAGGCGGATACTACTACGTCGACACCCCCCCTGACCAGGACCAGGAGTAGTTTCAGAGGCTCCCAGGCAGGAGGCCTTGCCTTTTCGATCTGTATCTCTGATGTTATTTGTGCTATCCTTATTAAGGCAAAACTTGACTAACTATGTCTGTACTCAGATATTATGGCTTGTATAACTTATGTATTCGGGTCCGCGCGACCCCCTTTATTGAAACATATTGGTTTATCCATTTGTGTTTAGTGTTGTGCTGTGATATTATCACCGTGGCACCCTAATCTCAGCTTTGTACCCTGTGTGTATGATTACTGTACACGGATTGATTTTGGGGGCGTCACACGAATGATCCAACGCAAAAAGAATCACTCGATTTGGATCAACAATTTAAAAGATACGACCTCTGGAATTTGAATTTGAAATAAATTCAAATTCAAAAGTGTGCAAAGTGTGCAAAAATTTATTCCATGCTAAAGTACAGAACAACAAGAGCGCTTATGAAAAAGTTTCACCTCAATCCGACGCACGGTGAAAGAGATATTGCGGGTACGGCGCGAGGGTCTTTTCTGCGAAAAGGACCTGATCGCAAATAAATTTTTCTGGAAAAAGCGATCGTGTCCCTGGAACCAGATCTGGCCGGAGTTGCTCCAGAGAACTCCGTTTTTCCGGCGAGGCGGTTTGCTCCGGCGGAGGGAGGTGGTGGCCGGCGAGGTGGCCGCGTGGAGGGAGGTGGCCGGGGTGTCGGCGCAGGAGGCGGCCGGTGGCGTGGACGGCGGCGTGCGGCGTCGCAGCGTCGGCTTCGGCGAGCTCCGGCGAAGGTGCGGTCGCCGGTGTCCATCGCGCGGCCGCGATGGTGCGCAGCAGCGTCCGGCGGGGCGCGGCCGGACGGCGGTGGCAGGCGTCGGCGGGCGCGGCCTCGGGCGACGTCAGGTACGGGAGGCGGCCGGGGAGGCGCGAGTGGCGGCGGTGACATCCCGGCGGCGAGGCGGAGGCGGGCCGAGGTGGCGGCGACGCAAGGCCCGGCGGCGGCGAAGCGGGTCCCGCTAGGGTTTGCAGAAAAA
The DNA here is from genome assembly GCA_950022295.1 of Bromus sterilis. NCBI lineage: Eukaryota > Viridiplantae > Streptophyta > Magnoliopsida > Poales > Poaceae > Bromus > Bromus sterilis. The sequence goes on along the minus strand of OX465596.1, from coordinate 145,169,693 downwards.
TAAAATAAAAGGAAAATTTGGAAAAATCTTAAATAGGCAGAGGAGGAAAAAATAATATAAACGAGCCCTTCTTGGACTTTAAAGAATGCTTTTTCCAAAAAGGGAAATAAAAATAAACTTTCATACACTTTTGATCATATTTGCACTAACCTATTAACTCAGTGCAAACCAGTGCCAGTTTCTGTTTTCTGATTTTTTTCTATTTCAGTTTTCCCCCATATAAAAAGTGCTCCAAAATTCCGGGAAAATCAGATAAAAATCAGCATAAAGGAAGCTTCGGGAACCCCGAAGGAGGGCCAGGGGGCCACCACCAGGTGCCCATATGGCCACCTGGCGCGGCCAGGGGCCTGGCCTTGCCAGGTGGACGTCTGGACCACTGGTGGTCCACCTGCCTGCCCCCTTCGCCTATTTATTCTCCGCCACGGGAAACTTCCGAAGACAGAACCCTATTCACAATCTCGCCTCTGTTCCTCCGCCTCCGCGCTTCCAAGATCAGGAGCACCGTCAGGACCCTTCCCGGCACCCCGCCGGAGGGAGGATCGACCTCCGGGAGATTCCCCTCCACCATGGACGCTTCCCGGATGTGTCGTGAGTAGTTTCCTTTGGACCATGGGTCCGTGATCAGTAGCTATGTGATGTTCTCCTCCCCTCTTTGTTCCTCATGGTTTAGACCTCGTGAGCTGCCCTACATGATCGAGGCACATAAGTAATCTTTCTGCTTTTGCTATGCTGAGTTTGATGGGATCTGATGGATTAATTATGTTCAGATTGGGATAGAGTAATATATTTGGTTTTTATCTCTTATATTTTTGTTCCTAAGTAGTTCTTTCATGTTCTCCGTTGATGTATATTGCTTTGGCCAAGTAGTAGGTAGTGATTCCAAGAGGGAACGTGAGTACATGCCCCCTGATGACACGCTTGAGTGACAGAAACATGAATCTAGGGGATTTGCTGTGGCCACAAGGGGGAAAACAACGGTGCTTGTAACCGCGGTTGCAAGGATTATTTACTTTACACAAAGTTCTTTTTAATGCAGTTGTCTGTTGCTTTGGGTTTACACTTTGGGTGGGGCTCGCAACTTAATACCAGCGAGAAGTTCTAGATAGATATCTCAAGGGGGATGATTAGTAGTAGATGTAGATGGATTTCGGTCTACTTATTTTGGCGTACTTCCCATGCTTATGAGCCTCTTCCTTTCTTTTGTAGCATAGTTAGCATTGCGGTGCGTTTATAATCCTGTCAATTTCCCATCTGTAATTTGTTTACCTCGCGTAGCAGTCTTCTCGTCTTTTGGGAGAGAGACATCACTAGTGAACATCACGGGACCCCGGTCGATATTCTCATCATTGTTTACAAGCCTATTTACTTTTCAGTCTTTACTTTCAGTTGCTATCATTATCATTATCTCTTGTGTTGGATCCTTTGTAAACAACAAGACCGGAGAGATTGACAACCTCTCTGAACTTCGTTGGGAGCAAAGTTATTAGTGTCTGTGTGCAGGTCCAGGTGAAGTAAGCAACCTCGGTTGTGAACGGCGCCATTGTTCACTTCACCACCTACTTATCATTGCTGGAGTCCTACGGGATACAATCTTAAAACTTTGGTATCTTCACCGATGGAAACGTGCCGCTACGCTGCATCTCACCTTCCACTTTGGGTAACCAAAAAAGGGCGAGAAGCAATTATCATCTCTCGCGTATCAAGAAAATTTCCGGCGCCGTTGCCAGGGACTCCGAGTGATAAGATTGGGGAGTTTCCCAGTACCTTTTACCTTTTCTATCAGCTACTTACGCAAACATAACACCTATCCTATTCTTGTCCTCCTCTTCGCATACCGATGAAGAAGAAGCAGTCAAGGCACACACACATTGATCCATTTATTAAGATTATCACAGTCGTTGTTGTCTATGAACAAGGAGTGGGTATCAAGTCGTCCATAACTGTGGACACGTCTTCTCGAAAAGATTTAACCCTGCCAATCTCTCTCAGTCAGGCCCGTTAAATAAACTCATTGAAGAGTTGTTCCGAGAGATCCAGACGTCACAGTCGCTCTAGATAACAACGCACAAATCCGGGTGGCCCCCGGTGAGTCAACATCCAACTCAAAAGCCGGTCGCGCTCTCGAATCGGTCTCTACCGTCTGGACGAGTTCGGGGTAACCTACCCTCGCCCAGACAGGATCCCTAACTTCCAGGTGTGGACCAACAGGATATACCATCCCACTGGCCTGGTTAGTTTTAAATGCACTGGCTACATACCAGTTATGCACACGGTTTCTCAAATGGTAAAATCAGCTTGGGCCACCACTATAAATGTTTGCAGCTAGATAGGTAAGACAAGGGGACCCCATAGCATCACACACGCGGTTAAGCACGCTCAGTCTTAAAACCAATACCCGGAACTTGGGTCCTAGGTGACTCGAATGGAACAAAGCATCGGGGCGGGATAGCCTGGACCTTCCATCCTTCGTCGAGTATAGTCAGTATTGTAATAATCATATCATCCACAACAATATAATAATGTGATAGCCCAATCCAATGAGTAACAGGGGGTAACAGTTGATAGCATCCTAGCATGCATACTAAGCAGTGGCTGAGCAGGGAGCAATAGTAACATAGCCGAACAAGGTTTGCTGGGATCTGGAGGACATGGCTGTTTGGGTTTATTTGAGAGGCATAAATATGAAGTGGTAGGATCAAGCAATCGTTCTATCCTACACCTAGGCGCGAGTGAGCTGAAAGTTATAAGCATGATATATGCTCCCGTTACCTCATGAGTTGTCGATGTCGAAGGTGTAGTCGATCGCAAGCTCACAACGTCTCCGAGGGTACCCGCGGGAGCACACAAAAAGTAAACACTTGAAATGCAAACAACGAGCAAGCATCTATTACTACGAAGCAATCACCAGCAAGCAACAACCATAAGGAAACACGGGGCAACGCACTATGATACGGATCTGCCGTCGAGAGCGGTTATTAACATGTTAAGTGGAGTACTCGTCGCACATGACGATACCGCACATTTATCATCGGTTCAAGTTTTTTAACTACACAACATGAGCAACGTTGTTAACATGACATCTCACTCAAGCATTGCATGTCACACAAGCATGGAAAGAGCTGGAGCATGAATTAAACTATCTATTCTAGTCATTTTAAGTGGGGGTAAAACCTACACATGGAAAACTATTACGAACCCCACGATAATTATTGCATTTTATACTGTTCTTCCCTAAACGTACTTTATTATTTTAATTATCAAGAAAGAGTAGCATAATCAAGATGTACACGCAATTCTAGTCAAGTTACATGTAAGGAACACCCCAAACGGAGCTATGGTTAAAAACTTACGGCCTATTACATTTAAAGTGGCATGCGACGTAAATAGCAGGTAAACAACATGCAAACAAGTGCACACATAGCAAAGCAGCACATTTTATTAATCTACTCGAAATTCTAAGCAAGTTTCATGTACAACACTTCGCAATCCGACCTATGGTTAAAAAGATATTGCCCTCGCAAAAATATAATACAATCTGCCAATTAATTTAACTGGAAAAAAATAAAAAAAGCCTACTGGACCGAAACAGAGGCTAACTAGCTAAAAAGGGCAGGCGCAAGATAACTAAAGCGCGCACAACGCCCAACATAGAGGTGGGCCGAGCCCAACAGCAACCCCAACAAATTAGAAAAAAGCGGGCGCCTCACCTTAGCGGACCGAGCCCAGGAGGCGACATGGGCGAGGGTTAGCGCGGGCGCGCTCATGTGCGAGAGGAGCAGCAGGCCGGTGCTGGGCCGCGGTTGAAGGTGTGCCGTGGGGGCGCTACTGGGGCTTGGGGCAACGCCGACCCATGGCGGCTGGAGGCGGGGCTCCTCTCGACCGGGAGAGATCCCGAGGAGGGGACGACCGCGCCGGCGGAGGCTTGACTCCGTCGAGGAGGAGGCATGGCAGGTCGCGGGAGGCTAGGAGGATGGTGGGAATGGGCTGGAACAGGGCGGATATGGTGACAGGGAGGGTCGCTGACGTGGTTCGCGTGCACAACGAGCAGATCGAGCGGGCGGCGCAGCTCCTGCTCAGGCTTCCATGGTGGTGCGACTGCGAGCAGAGAGAGGTCACGGGGAGACAAGGAAAAGGAGAGGAGGAGAGGGAAGGCACGACCATGACCTGCGGGTCAACGACGGATCGTCGGCCAAAGGTGCGGCAGCGCGAGGTGGAGGGGTGTCGGCGCACGGGAGACGCTCGGGAGGATCTCCACGGGAGGTTGCTGGCTGGGGCTCTCCATCTGCTGACGAGGCGGCCTACGGTTTGTCCGATCCAAATCAGACTCACCAGATCGAGGGAGGATTGGATCTGGAGGGGATTGGCTGGCTTCTGAAATCTAAGTCGAGTTGCTGGTGGGGCACGGAAGGAGAGGTTGCTAGCTAGGGTTTGCCTAAAATGGTTAGGGTAGCCTACTATATATAGTAGGTGGGTGTTTGGGAGGGGTTTCGGGCCACAAAATGGCCCGTTTCGGGTGCGGTTTTTCGGGTGGGCTAGAATCCAAAGATAAGAGGGGAATCCGGGGGTCCAGGTATCAGCGCACGCCATATTTTTAAATACGCCCCTGGAGTTATACCGTCTACTATGCCTGGCACATCCGATCGTTTACCCGCCCGACGAAGTCGGAAACGCACGAAATTCGAAACACAGCATCGCCACACTGTACCGACAACGTCTACAACGTTTAATGCCAAAAGAGAATGTCGAGAACCCCCCGATAAAAGAACCCATTTAAATATAAATGGGGGTTTCCGCACCAAGGGTGAAGGCTGGTCTTGTGCCAAAAGTTGCGACGATGATCGGGTGACTTTCCCGGTGCCGCAACAAGGTCGTGTGCCATGGTGGAAAGGGGTTTGGTCACACATCCAATACGAGAAAGAGGGGGAGAATATTCACCAATTAATAAATCGGCGAAGCAAACACTGCAAACAATACGGGCAATCAATGAAATAAAGCAACGAACAAAAATTTTAATTTGGTGAAAATCCCAGGTTGTTACATTGATGGTCCCCCTAGGCAATATAACCCTGTGCGATTTAATATTGCTTCGACAAGTTCTTCCACCTCTTCTCAATGACCTGCTCGTTTGTGGGTGGTTAAGAAGAACTAATTCTTCTGTAGGGCTATGTCTCCGGTGGATCCGAATGGGTCTTGGACAGTGGTTGCACAAATCATATGACCGGAGACAAGGAATTGTTCATCGAATAAAAACTAACTCAATATTCTCAGAAGTACATTACCTTCTGTGATAACAACAAGGGTAAAGTTTTAGGTTTGGGTAAGGTTGCCATATCAAAAGATAAGCATATTGACGAGGTTATGCTGGTTCAATCACTTGGTTATAATCTCATGTCTATTTCAAAGCTATGTGATGTGGGTATGCTTGTTCTATTTTCTGCTTCACGCGGTGTTGTATTTTCACAGGATGACTATACATTTGTCTTCGAGGGTTACCGAAAAGGAGATTTATATATCGTTGATTTTTCCTCGGGCCCTGCTATATCCACATGCTTAATGGAAAAAGCTTCGTCTGGTTGGTTATGGCATAGAAGACTTGGTCATGCAGGGATGAGAAATCTTCAAACTCTAGTGAAGAAGAAGTGTGTTATTGGCCTTAGAGAAGTTAAATTCGATAAGGATCATCTCTGTAGTGCTTGTGAACCTGGCAAGATTACAAAGAAACATCATTCAGCGAAGACTATCGTGACTACTACACGTCCCCTAGAATTACTTCACATGGATCTTTTCGATCCTCAAAATTATGCAAGTCTGGGAGGCAACAAATGTGGTCTAGTTATTATTGATGATTTCTCTCGCTAACCTTGGGTTTTCTTTCTGGATGACAAGAGCAAAGTTGTTGAAATCTTCAAGTCATTCGCTAAGAGAGCTCAAACCGAATATGAACTATCTCTGAAGCACATCCGAAGTGACAATGGAACTGAATTAAAAAATACTCATATTGAAGATTTTCTTGATGATCATGGCTTTACTCATGAATTCTCAGTTGCTTATACACCTCAACAGAATGGTGTGGTTGAAAGGAAGAATAAAACTCTTATTGAAATGGCTAGAACAATTCTTGCTGAATACAAGACTCCTATCAGGTTCTGGGCCGAAGCAATTAACACTGCCTGTCATATCATCAACAAGGTTTACCTTCACAAATTTCTGAAGAAAAGTTCACATGAGATTATCACTGTTAACAAGCCCAATGTTTCATATCTTAGAGTGTTTGGTGTTCCTTGCTTTATTAGAGATATGAATCATAGCTCCAAATTTCCCCCTAAGGCACATGAAGGTTTTCTACTAGGTTATGTCTGAAATTCTCACACTTACAGTGCATAACTCCCACTTTGGGAAGGTTATGGAAACTGTAAATGTGAGATTTGATGAAACTGGCTCTCAAAAGGAGCATTTGCCTCATGATCTAGATGAAACTCCTCTTGATGAAGTGATCAGGTCCATGGCTATTGGAGAGATTCGCCCTGTCGAAGAAAATAATCATCAAGATAACATGGATGATGATGGTCCAATGTCCCCACACATAGCCCGGGGCGCTGGAGATCAACATCCTGAGGCTAATGAAGGACAGGGCGAAGAAGAACTGTAAGGCCCGATATGCGGTATTGTTCCAGATCTAGATGTTTCCATCCAGATCCGGGGACGAAGCACATATCGGTCCCACCGCGGCATATGACAACGCCATATGCCCCGGATTTCCAACATGATATCACAACATTACAACTAGATGGATACAACATCTCATACAATCAGCATACAACTGACTTAATTATATTACATCATCGGAATATACATGTCTCAGTACAAACTACAATCAAATGCCTAGCGGCAAAGAGAAAAGACATCGCTCCCATAACCACACGGGTCCAGGCCCTCCGCCGGGATCCGCCTAACTATTCGTCGTCAAGTCTCCGTGTGAAACGTCGATCACCATATCTCTTGTCGATCAAGAACATTGAAAAGAGTTTGGGGGTAGTATCATGAGTACATAAGTACTCATCATTCAACTATAGTGGTCAACTGACCCAGCAAGGACTTCATCACTCGTCATTCTAGGATAACTAGTAGTTCATGGTAAGGATGGGGTAAGTCTTGAGGTTGCTGCCGCACTAGCATTTATGAAGTGGCTAACGATCTAGAGAGTAAGATAAGAAGCCAAGAATTTGTAAGACCCCATATGCGGTACTGTTTCAGATCTAGACGTTTCCATCCAGATCCGGGGATGAAGCACATATCGGTCCCACCGCGACATATGACACTGCCATATGCCCCAGATTTCCAACATGATATCACAACATTACAGATACAAGGAGACAACATCTCATAAAATCGGCATACAACTGCCTTAATACAATACAACAGTGGAAGATACATTCCTGAGTACATACTACAATCAATTCCCACTGACAAAGAAAAAAACATCGATCCCCATAACCAGACGGGTCCAGGCCCTCCGCCGGGATCCGCCTAACTAGTCGTCGTCGAGTCTCCACGTGAAACGTCGATCACCGAACCTGTTGTTGATCAGAACCCTGAAAAGAGTTTGGGGGTAGTATCATGAGTATAGAAGTACTCAGCATCCAACTGTAGTGGTCAATTGACCCAGCAAGTACTTCATCACTCGTCATTATAGGACAACTAGTAGTTTACGGTAAGGATGGGGTAAGTGGTGAGGTTGTTGCCGCACTAGCATTTATGAAGTGGCTAACGATCTAGAGAGTAAGGTCCGAAGCCAAGCATTCAATGAGGAATCGCCCCCAACAAGTCTGCTATCCACCTACTTACGCAAGCATAACACCTATCCTATCCTCGTCCTCCTCTTCGCATCCCGACGAAGAAGAGCAGTCAAGGCACACACACGTTGATCAAGTTATATTAAGATTATCTCAGTTGTTGTTGTCTATGAACAAGGAGTAGGTCTCAAGTCGTCCATAACCGTGGACACGACTTCAAGAAAAGATTTAACATTGAAGGGGTGTACCAACTGCCCATTACAAGGCTCTGCACGCACGCCCATCTCTCTCAGTTGCTACCCATCACAGGCAACCATTTTATGATTTAGTTCCAAGAGATCCGAAATGATAGGTCCCTCTAGCTAACAACGAACAAATCTGGGTGGCCCCCGGTGAGTCGACATCCAGCTCAGGAGCCGGCCGCTCTCTCGATCTGGTCTCTACCGTCTGTCGCAGGTTTGGATTGCCGGTAATTCTCACATGAGGCCGGGTCCAAAGCCGGATAGCTTGGACCAACAAGGAAATTATGTCCCCGCTGTCCTCGGTTGTTTTAAAAGGATGTCTGCCAGGAGCTACCCGACAGACATATATGCATGGTTTTCAAATGGTAAATCAGCTTGGGCCACCACAAGAAATGTTTTAAGCTAGGTATGTAAGAAAAGAGGACCCCATAAAATCCCACACGCGGTTAGGAACGCTCAGTCTTAGAACCAATACCCGGAACTCGGATCCTAGGTGACTCGAATGGAACAAAGCGTCGGGGCGGGATAGCCTAGACCTTCCATCCTTCGTCGAATATAGTCAACATTATAATAATCATATCATCAACAACAATATAATAATGTGATAGCCCAAAACCAAGGAGTAACAGGGTAACATCGTAGCATCCTAAACATGCATACTAAGCAGGGGCTGAGCAACGAGCAATAGTAACTTAGCAGTACAAGGTTTGCTGGGAAGGGACATGGCTGTATCGGTTTAAAAGAGGCTGTAAACATGTGGTAGGATCCAACATTGAACCTATCCTAGACTAGCAAGAAAACCGCTGGTTGAAATAGAATGGATCATAAGTAATGTATAGTCCTTGCCTGTTGATAGGTCGGGTTCCGAAGGTGTAGTTGATCGCAAGCTCGCATCGTCTCTGAAGGGTACCCGCGGAAGCACACAAGACGGAAAAACACTGGCAAGCAATCAACAAGCAAGCATCTATTACTACTAAGCAAACACGAGCAAGCATCAACAAGAAGGCAACACGAGACATCGCACCTACCGTCGAGAGCGGTTACTAACAGGTGAAGTGGAGTACAAGTCACAAACGACGATACCGCACATTTAGAATCGGTTCAAGTTGTTTAGCTACAGGTTATCAACAAAGATTGTTAACATGGCATCTCACTCGAGCATGGAATAGCACAGAAACATGACAAGAGGTGAAGCATAAGATAAACTATCTATGCTAGTCAATTTAAGTGAGGCACAACCTAAACATGGCATACCACTAAGTGTCGCATGACAATTTAAGTAATTGGTTCTGTTCTTCCCTAAACCATATTTTATGTTGGTTAACAGCATCAAACAATAGAATAAACACAAAGTACATGAAAAACTAATCAAGTTACATATAAAGAACACTCAAAACGGAGTTACGGTTAAAAAGATACGAGCAAAACAAGTTATGCACACAATCTTCCAACATCAGGGAGCACACTTTAGAGCAATGCATAAACAAGATAATTAATGCAAACATGATCACAAATGATATGCAACTAAAGTAGACATGGTAGGTAAGGCATGGCGAAAGGAATCATGCAAATAGGCATCATGGTTCACTAGTTATAAGCAACACAAAAAGCTATAAAACATTACTAGTCAAGGACTTAGTGAAAATCAGGAAAACAGGGCATAAACTATTATTTTCCTGTTGTATAAACAGGAGCAAAACTATATGAAAAAGTGCAGCAACAGGATATAGCAATATATGGGCATGAACTAGACATGATGATGATCAGGTACAAACAATAATCAAGGTCATAGGCATAACAGATCAAAAGATATTAAGCGTGTCACATGGCATCGGAAAGTTACAGACTTAGAGAAAAACAGAGGTGGCTGTCAACAACAACGGGATAGCAAGTTTGGAGCAAAACATAAATATGACCAGGAATATAAACATGACAATGCAATACATATAATGGAACTACACATGATGCTTAACAGTATGCAACAAGAATCAATGAAATAGGCCTCATGGATGTGACACAATCATCAATCAAACTTGCAATAAAATAACAGCAGCTGCACACTAACAGAAAATAATAGCAGTTAACAGTCTGATGCCCACTTCAACACATATTAACAACATCAAGATGGACTCAAATTAAAATTCTCACAAAAGATGAACTGGAGTACACAAAATTCTAAACAAATTTCCTTTTGGGCGCAACGCGATCCGGGCTACGGCTTACTCGCAATTATCGTTGCAAAACAGCATCAGCAGCCAAAATTCCCAGACTTAGAAAAATTTACAGAGGTAGAGGGAAAAAAGGGAAGACCTCACGGGCCGGCCCGTCTAGCTGGCTGCTCGGCTGGACTCGTGCGGTGGGCTGCGCTGGAGAGCCGGACTGGGCCGGTGGATTGGCAGGCCGGATCTGGAGGCCGACTGATGGGCTGGACGGGGCGCTGGATCGGGCCCGATCCCGATCCCGATCCCGATCCCGACGGCGGAGATCCTCGGCAACTCCGGCGATGGGAGGTTCAGGTCGCAGAAGGCGACGAGGAAGGGGCGCCACGGCTCGGCGGGGGCGGATCCGATCACCGGTGACCGGATCTGGTCGGAGTTGCTCACCAGCGGGGTCCCGGGGTGGAGGCCCGAGCTCCAAATGGCATCCATGGCGCGGCTCAGACAAATAGAGAGATGTTAGAGAGATAAGAGAGGAGAAATAGGAGAGGGAAAAGGAGAAGAAGAGGGGTGCGCGACCTGTGGGGGTTGCGGCTCTCCGGCGACGAGGCCTGCTGGTCGGAGGCGAGGCGGACAAGCACGAGCGGCTCGGGTAGAGGAGAGAGAAGATGGCTAGAGGTTGGGGGAGGCCAGGGCGCGATCTGGGCCGTTGGATCGTCCGATCTGACGGTCCAGATCCGCTGGGAGGCTAGGGTTTGGATTTTGGGAATAAAACTACGAAAATGGGGCAATTTTTGGGGCAAAGTGGAGGGGGTGGCTGCAATTTTGGACTAGGCAAACCCTAGAAAGGGGTGGGGAGTGTGGTGGTCTTTATATAGCCCAGGTGGCTGGCAATTTGCAAAACATCCCCGGTTTTTCTCTCGCGCGCGCGGTGTTTACGTTTCTGACCGCCGGGGGTCCGCGGGACCACCGATTCGGGTAAAACTTCGAATTGCGCGATCAGGGCGTCGAGCCAGCGGCGTTCACCTCGTGCTGGAACCGTCCCGAGAAAAAATTCCGGCGTGCTATACAAATATCCCATTTAATTATTAAACGGGTTTTTTTTCGTTCTATTGGCTACGGCTAGTCTTTTGCGGTTTTTGCGACGCTGATCGTGTGAAACCCGGTGTCGCAAAGGTCGAGTGTCAGGGTGGAAAGGGTCGGTCTCCGTCCGGTATGAGGTAAGAGGGGGGAAAATAATCGTCGATCGATAAATCGGGGATGCAAACACCGCACACAAATCAAACAATTCACACCGATTTTTTTTTTAATTTTTGTGAAATCTGTGCTGTTACAATACAACACCACCAACAAGGGATCTCGTCCCGAGATCCAGGACGATCCGACGAAGAGGCGGAGAGAAAAGAGAGTCGACAATCTTCAACACCACCAACAAGGGACTCTGCTTCATGTCCAACAACGAACTCCATCGAGATTTTTCCGCAGAGAGACTACATCGTCGGAAAAATGAAACCGTTAGTGTCAAGAGGGAGAATGACAATGAAAGATGGATCAAAGGATAGTTCTTTTCGACACAAGTCGTGAAAACACCGGACAAAAGGATGGATGGCAACGAGTGACCAAGATAATATCCAAGATCGGAGAAACTAAAGGTACTACAGGAGTTCCCAACCTGAGATCGGAATCGAGACAATATGCTGCAAGAAAGGCATTGTAATGGTTCCGAAACTCCACACTCAGCAAGATCCTAAAGTTTGAAAGGGATAAGGCAAGAATTAAAAAACTTACGACACTTGTCCTGACCAGAGCAAGGGTAAGGAGTAAAAAGAATCCTACTCTCCGATAACTAACTTAGTAACTACAAAATAGTTTTGGTCTAGACTCGACTTCGACCAAAAAAGGGATCCTACGGTCGGTAAGGCTCTGATACCAAGTTGTAAGGCCCGATATGTGGTACTGTTCCAGATCTAGACGTTTCCATCCAGATCCGGGGACGAAGCACATATCGGTCCCACCGCGACATATGACACTGCCATATGCCCCAGATTTCCAACATGATATCACAACATTACAGATACAAGGATACAACATCTCATACAATCGGCATACAACTTCCTTAATACAATACAACAGCGGAAGATACATGTCTGCGTACAGACTACAATCAATGCCCACTTAAAAAGAAAAAAACATCGATCCCCATAACCACACGGGTCCAGGCCCTCCGCCGGGATCCGCCTAACTAGTCGTCGTCGAGTCTCCACGTGAAATGTCGATCACTGTACCTGTTGTCAATCAGAACCCTGAAAAGAGTTTAGGGGTAGTATCATGAGTACAGAAGTACTCAACATCCAACTGTAGTGGTGAACTGACCCAGCAAGGACTTCATCACTCGTCATTCTAGGACAACTAGTAGTTTACGGTAAGGATGGGGTAAGTGGTGACGTTTCTGCCGCACTAGCATTTATGAAGTGGCTAACGATCTAGAGAGTAAGATAAGAAGCCAAGCATTCGATGAGGAATCGCCTCCAACAAGTCTTGCTATCAACTACTTACGCAAACATAACACCTATCCTATCCTTGTCCTCCTCTTCGCATCCCGACGAAGAAGAAGCAGTCAAGGTACACACACATTGATCAAGTTATATTAAGATTATCTCAGTTGTTTTTGTCTATGAACAAGGAGTAGGTCTCAAGTCGTCCATAACCGTGGACACGGCTTCTCGAAAAGATTTAACCCTGCAGGGGTGTACCAACTACCCATTACAAGGCTGCGCACGCACACCCATCTCTCTCAGTTGCTACCCATCGCAGCCAACCATTTAATGATTTAGTTCCAAGAGATCTGAAACGACAGGGCCCTATAGCTAACAACTAAAAAATCTGGGTGGCCCCCGGTGAGTCGACATCCAGCTCAGGAGCCGGCCGCTCTCTCGATCTGGTCTCTACCGTCTGTCGCAGGTTTGGATTGCCGGTATGTCCCCGCTGGCCTAGGTTGTTTTAAAAGGATGTCTGCCAGGAGCTACTAGACCGACATATATGCATGGTTTTCATATGGTAAATCAGCTTGGGCCACCACTAGAAATGTTTGGAGCTAGGTAGGTAAGAAAATGCGACCCCATAAAATCCCACACGCGGTTATGCACGCTCAGTCTTAGAACCAATACCCGGAACTCGGATCCTAGGTGACTCGAATGGAACAAAGCGTCGGGGCGGGATAGCCTAGACCTTCCATCCTTCGTCGAATATAGTCAGCATTATAATAATCATATCATCAATAACAATATAATAATGTGATAGCCCAAAACAAAGGAGTAACAGGGTAAAATCGTAGCATCCTAAGCATGCATACTAAGCAGGGGCTGAGCAACGAGCAATAGTAACTTAGCAGTACAAGGTTTGCTGGGAGGGGACATGGATGTATCGGTTTAAAAGAGGCTGTAAACATGTGGTAGGATCAAACATCGAACCTATCCTAGACTTGCAAGCAAACTGCTGGTTAAAATAGAATGGATCATAAGTAATGTATAGTCCTTGCTTGTTGATAGGTCGGGTTCCGAAGGTGTAGTTGATCGCAAGCTCGCATCGTCTCCGAAGGGTACCCGCGGAAGCACACAAGACGGAAAACACTGGTAAGAAATCCACGAGCAAGCAACTATTACTACTAAGAAAACACGAGAAAGCATCAACAAGAAGGCAACAGGAGACATCGCACCTACCGTCGAGAGCAGTTACTAACAGGTTATGTGGAGTACACGACACACACGACGATACCGCACATTTAGAATTGGTTCAAGTTGTTTAGCTACAGGTTATCAACAAAGGTTGTTAACATGTAATCTCACTCAAGCATGGCATAGAACACAAATATGACAAGAGGTGAAGCATTAGATAAACTATCTGTGCTAGTCAATTTAAGTGAGGCACAACCTAAACATGGCATACCACTAAGTGGTGCACGACAATTTAAGTATTTGGTACTGTTCTTCCCTAAACCATATTTTAGGGTGGTTAACAGCAGCAAAAAATAGCATAAACACAAAATACATAAAAAAACTAATCAAGTTACATATAAAGAACACTCCAAACGGAGTTACGGTTATAAAGATGCGAGCAAAACAAGTTATGCACACAATCTGCCAACATCAGGGACCACACTTTAGAGGAATGCATAAACAGGATAATGGATGCAAACATGCACTTTAGAGACATGGCCGGGAAGGCATGGCAAAAGGGATCATGCAAATAGGCATCATGGTTCACTAGTTATAAGCAACACAAAAAGCTATAAAACATTACTAGTCAAGGACTTAGTGAAAATCAGGAGAACAGGTCATAAACTGTTATTTTCATGCTGTATAAATAGGAGCAAAACTATATGAAAAAGTGCAGCAACATGACATAGCAATATATGGGCATGAACTAGAAGTGATGATGATCAGGTACAAACAAAAATCAAGGTCATAGGCATAACAGATCAAAAGATATTAAGCGTGCAACATGGCATCGGAAAGTTACAGACTGAGAAAAACAGAGGTGGCTGTCAACAACAGTGGGATAGCAAATTTCGAGCTAAACATAAATATGACCAGGAATGTAAACATGAAAATGGAATAGATATAATGGAAGTAGACATGATTCTAACAGTATGCAACAAGAATCAATGCAATAGGCCTCATGGATGTGACACAATCATTAATCAAACTTCCTATAAAATAACGGCAGCAACACACTAACAGAAAATAATAGCAGTTAACATTCTGATGCCCACATCAACACATATTAACAACATCAAGATGGCCTCAAATCAAATGCTCACAGAAGATGAACTGAAGTACACACAATTCTAAACAAATTTCCTTTTGGGCGCAAAGTGATCCGGGCTACGGTTTACTCGCAATTATCGTCGCAAAACAGCATCAGCAGCAAAAATTCCCAGACTTAGAAAAATTTACAGAGGCAGAGGGAAAAAAAGGGAAGACCTCACGGGCCAGCCCATCTGGCTGGTGGCTGGGCTGGGCTCGGGCGGTGGGCTGCGCCGGAGGGGCGGACTGGACCGGTGGCCTGGCAGGCCGGATCTCGAGGCCGGCTGGTGGGCTGGACGGGGCGCTGGATCGGGACCGATCCCGATCCCTACGGTAGCGACACTTGGCAACTCCGGCGACGGGCGGTTCAGGGCGCAGAAGGCGACGGGGAAGGGGCGCCACGGCTCGGCGGTGGCGGATCCGATCGCCGGTGGACGGATCTGGCCGGAGTTGCTCACCAGCGGGGTCCCGGGGTGGAGGCGCGAGCTCCAAATGGCATCCATGGCGCGGCTCGGACAAACAGAGAGAGGATAGAGAGATAAGAGAGAAGAAAGAGGAGAGGGAAAAGGAGAAGAAGAGGAGGGGTGCGCGACCTGCGGGGGTTGCGGCTCGCCGGAGGCGGGCCCTGCCGGCCGGAGGCGAGGCGGACGAGCACGGGCGGCTCGGGCAGAGGAGAGAGGAGATGGCTGGAGGTTGGTGGAGGCCAGGGCGCGATTTGGGCCGTTGGATCGGCCGGTCCAACGGTCCTAATCCGCTGGGAGGCTAGTGTTTGGATTTTGGGAATAAAACTGCGAAAAGTGGGTAATTTTTGGGGCAAAGTGGAGAGGGTGGCTGCAATTTTGGACTAGGGAAACCCTAGAAAGGGGTGGGGGAGTGTGGTGGTCTTTATATAGCCCAGGTGGCTGGCAATTTGCAAAAACATCCCCGGTTTTCATCTCGCGCGCGCGGTGTTTATGTTTCTGACTGCGGGGGGTCCGCGGGACCTCCGATTCGGGTACAACTTCGAACAGCGCGATCAGCGCGTCGAGCCAGCGGCGTTCACCTCGTACTGGAACTGTTCCGAGAACACTTTCCGGCGCGCTATAAAAATATCCCATTTAATTATTAAACGGGGTGTTTTCGTTCCGTTGGTTACGGCTGGTCTTTTGCGGTTTTTGTGCCGGTGATCAGGTGAAACCCGGTGTCGCAAAGGACGAGTGTCAAGGTGGCAAGGGTCGGTCTCCGTCCGGTACGAGGTAAGAGGGGGGAAAAATAATCGCCGATCGATAAATCGGGGATGCAAACACCGCAAACAAATCAGACAATCAAACAATTCACACCGAAAACAAAATTTTTATTTTTCGTGAAATCTGGGCTGTTACAGCATTCGATGAGGAATCGCCTCCAACAAGTCTTGCTATGAACTACTTACGCAAACATAACACCTATCCTATCCTTGTCCTCCTCTTCGCATCCCGACGAAGAAGAAGTAGTCAAGGCACACACACGTTGGTCAAGTTATTAAGATTATCTCAGTTGTTGTTCTCTATGAACAAGGAGTAGGTCTCAAGTCGTCCATAACCATGGACACGTCTTGTCGATTAGATTTAACCCTGTAGGGGTGTACCAACTGCCCATTATAAGGCTCCGCACGCACGACCATCTCTCTCAGTTGCTACCCATCATAGGCAACCATTTTATGATTTAGTTCCGAGAGATCCGAAACGACAGGTCCCTCTAGCTAACAACAAACAAATCCGGGTGGCCCCCGGGGAGTCTAAACCCAATCCAAGATCCATCCGCACTCTCGGGTCGGCCTCTTCCGTCTCAACAGGGTTTGGGTTACCGGGACACCTCACGTGAGGTCCCGGCCCCTCGCCGGCCAAAGGTGGACCAACAAGGAAACAAGGTCATCACTGGTCTGGGTTGTTTTAAAGGATATCTGCTAGGAGCGACCCGACAGATATATCTGGATGGTTTCAAATGGTAAATCAGCTTGGGCCACCTCTAGAAATGTTTGAAGCTATGTAGGTAAGAAAAGGGGACCCCATAAAATCGCACATGCGGTTAGGCACACTGTGTCTTAAAACCAATACCCAGAACTCGGATCCTAGGTGATTCAAATGGAACAAAGCGTCGGGGCGGGTTAGCCTAGACCTTCCATCCTTCGTCAAATATAGTCAACATTATAATAATCATATCATCCACAACAATATAATAATGTGATATACCAATCCAAGGAGTAACAGGGTAACATTCGTAGCATCCTAAGCATGCATACTAAGCAGGGGCTGAGCAACGAGCAATAGTAACATAGAAGTACATGGTTTGATGGGAGGGGATATGGCTGTATTGGTTTAAGAGAGGCTGTAAACATGTGGTAGGATAAAACATCGAACCTAACCTAGACTAGCATGCAAACCGCTGGTTATAATAGAATGGATCATAAGTAGTGTATAGTCTTTGCCTGTTGATAAGTGGGGTTCCGAAGGTGTAATCGATCATAAGCTCGCATCGTCTCCGAGAGTACCCGCGGAAGCACACAAGAGGTAAACACTGGAAAGACAATCGACGAGCAAGCATCTATTACTATGAAGCAATCACTAGCAAACAACAACAAGAAAGCAACACGAGACAACACACTACGACATCGCATCTATCGTTGAGAGCGGTAACTAACATGTTAAGTGAGGTACTCGTCACACACGACGATACCGCACATTTAGAATCGGTTCAAGTTGTTTAGCTACACAACATGAGAAAAGGTTGTTAACATGGCATCTCACCCAAGCATGGCATGTCATACCATAATGGCAAGAGGTGAAGCATAAATAAACTATCTATGCTAGTCAAGTTTAAATGAGGTAACACCCTAAAGATGGAAAACGACTAAGTACCCCATAAAAATTAAAGACTTTGGTGCTGATCTGTCCTAAGCCATATTTTTTTATTTTTATTAGCAAGCAAGAGTAGTATAATCACAATCTACACGCAATTCTAGTCATGTTATATATAAAGAAAATTTTAATTGGAGCAACGGTTAAAAATTTACGAATATTATAGTTACAGTGGCAAGGGGTTTAATTAGCAGGTAAACATCTTGTAGACAAGTGCAAACATAGCATAGAGCACATTTTATTAAACTAGACGAAATTCTAAGAAAGTTTCATGTTTAACGCGTCGCGATCCGAGCTACCGTTAAAAAGATACGGGCATCGTAATAAAAATAACACAATCTGCAATTTAATTAAAACCAAAAAAGGAAAAAAAACTACTGGGCTGAATCTAGTGCACATGGGACTAAAAAGAGTGAGCGCTAGATAATATCATACGCCCACAGGCGCTACACTGATCTGGGCTGAGCCCTCTAGCACAACAGAAGAAAAAAAGGAAAAGAGGGGGCGCAGCATGTGGGCCTGGCACAAATCGCATGGGATGGGCGAAGGATAGGCTGGCTCGCCCATAGCACAAGGAAGACGCGGGCTGTGAGGACGCACGTGGCCCGTGCGGGGTGCGTGGACCGGCCCAGCTCGGGTTCAACGGGGGGCTGGCACGTCGTGCTCGTCTCCATAGCGCCGGTGACGAGCGAGACGGGAAGGTGCAGGGACGGCGGATCTGGCGCAGGGGCAGTGGATCCGATGGCTTCTCGGGCGGGGAGGCCAGGAGCATGGCGCGGCACCGCGGCTTCGACTCGGGCGAGGCGGCCGGCTCGGACCCGCAGCCATGGCGGGCTGGCTGCATGTAGAGAGAGATAAGAGAGGAAATTAGAGAGAGAGGAGGAAGAAGAAGGGGAAGGAGAGGAAGGAGAGAGGTCGGCGGCCAGGGTACGAGGTCGCCGGCGGCTTGCCGGAGTTGCGGCCGAAGCGAGGCGGCGGGGTCGCGGCGGAACAGGCGTGGAGGATCTTGGGCAGGGAGGAGCCTCCACGGGAGTTGCATCTCGTGACGTGGCACATCGTGGGGCATCCGATCTGGATCCGATGGCCCCGATTGACTGATCTGGATCTGAGGTGGGATTGGCTGGTGGTGGAAAACAAGGGAGGCTAGGGGCTAGGGATTTTCCAATTTAGGTTGGGATGGCACTACTATTTATATAGCAAGTGGGTGTTTCGGAGGGGTTTCGGGCCACAAAATACCCTGTTTTCGGGTCCGGTTTTTCGGGTGCGCTAGAATCCGGAGATAAGAGGGGAATCTAGGGGTCTAGTTATCAGTGCACGCGATATTTTATAAATACGGCACCGGAATTACACCGGCTACTATGTCTGGCACATCCAATCGTTTACCTACCCAACGAAGTGGGAATCGCACAAAATTCGAAACACCGACCGATAAAATAATAACCCATTTAAATATAAATGGGGGTTTCCGCACCTAGTGTGAAGGCTGGTCTTGTGCCGGAAGTGGCGACGGTGATCGGGTGAATCCCGGTGTCGCACATGTCGTGTGTCGTGGTGGGAAAGGGTCGGTCTCGCATCCGATAAAAGAAAGAGGGGGGAAATATAATCACCGAATGATAAATCGGGGACGCAAACACTGCAAACAAACCAGACAATCAACCAATTCACGCAGAAAACAAAATTTTTGATTTCTGTGAAATTCTAGGTTGTTACAAGAACCCAAGAACGAAGAGAATGCAGATCCGGGAGGAAATGCAGATCCCGAAGGAAATGCCAATCCCAAAGGAAATGCTGATTCTAAAGAAGAACTGGAGCCACAAGCTAATGAAAATGCACTGTCTCGTGTGTGAAGAAGAGTTGATGTTGATTCAATCCTTGAAGAAATTCAACAACCAGGTCGTCCCACAACTCGATCTCATACTCGATTAGCTAACTTCTGTGGCTTTTCGTCTGTCTCCATGCTATAACCTTCAAAGTTTGATGAAGCCATGAAGGACCCAGATTGGTTAACTACCATGCTAGAAGAACTCAACCAATTCGAGCGAAACAAAGTTTGTTCCTTAGTTGAAAGACATGATCCCACGAAGCACAACATCATTGGTACCAAGTGGATATTTCGCAACAAGCAAGATGAGGATGGTATTGTGGTAAGAAACAAAGAAATACTGGTAGCACAAGGTTACACCCAAATCGAAGGTATCAATTTCGGCAAAACTTATGCTCCAGTTGCTCGTCTCGAATCTATTTGTGTTATGCTTGCTTTTTCCAATTTCAATGGTATCTTGCTTTATCAAATGGATGTGAAAAGTTCTTTTCTTAATGGTAAAATCAAAGAAGAAGTGTATGTTATGCAGCCTCCAGGTTATGAAGACTCGAAGAATCCTGACATGGTGTACAGGTTGCACAAAGCTCTTTATGGTTTAAAGCAAGCACCTTGTGCTTGGTATGACACCCTGAAGGATTTCCTTCTGAAGAAAGGCTTCAAACAAGGAACCACTGACCCAACTCTTTTCACTTGTTCTTATAATGGTGATTTGTTTGTATGTCAAATATATGTAGATGATATTATTTTTGGCTGCACTAACACTGAAATCAGCGAAGAAATTTGCAAAATGATGTCGAAGAAATATGAGATGTCTATGATGGGTGAATTGAAGTTCTTCCTTGGACTTCAAATTCATCAACAGAAGAATGAAACTTTTATTTCTGAAGAAAATATCTCAAGGATTGCCTGGAGAACTTTGGACTCACTGATTGCAAAACGATTAAGACTCCAATGCCTACCAATGGCTTCCTAGATGCAGATGAAAAGGGAAATCCCTTCGAAGAAGTACGGATCAATGATTGGCTCACTCTTATACTTATGTGCATCTAGACCTGACATTATGCCTTCAGTATGTATTTGTGCTCGCTTTCAGGCAAGTCCAAAGGAATCACATCATACTGCTGTTAAGCGAATTCTTCGGTATCTTGCTCACACAACTTCCATGGGCTTGTGGTATCCCAAGGGTGCTCAGTTTGATCTCATTGGCTATTCTGATTCAGACTGGGCTGGTGATCGTGTTGATAGGAAATCTACATCAGGAACTTGTCATTTCCTAGGAAGATCACTTGTGTGTTGGGCTTCCGAAATTGTGTATCAATATCAACTGCTAAAGCTAAATACATTGTTGATGGGGCATGATGTACTCAGATTCTATGGCTTAAGCAGACGTTGAAGGATTATGGAATTCATGTGAAGAAAATTCCTCTCCTATGTGATAATGAGAGTGCTATCAAGATTGCCCACAATCCTGTGCAACACTCTCGCACAAAGAATATTGAAATTCACCATCATTTTCTTCATGATCATGTTCAGCGTGAAGATATTGTGATCAGTCATGTAAGAATTGAAAATCAATTGGCTGATATATTCACGAACCATTGGATGAGAAAAGGTTTTGTGCGTTGAGATGTGAGCTCAATATTTTGGACTCACGAAATGTTCTGTAAGACCGAACCTTTACCTCCATGTAAATATTCATTTACTTCATTTTTTAAATTGGTTTCGATTTTCGTTTTTGCTTCTAGTTCTATATTTTATTTTGATTGGATTTAGTTCTCCATACTTATCACCTTTAGCTTCATTTCGGACCCTACCCCCTTTGTTCTTTTTCTCTCTTATTCTATCTTTCTATAATGGTTGAGCACATTTGAAACAGAAAGTAATTTGCTTCGAACGTCATTGAGTTCCAAACCAATTGTTTCCAACTTTATCGCAGTTTTTACTCGAGAACAAGACTTATTCTTCGGTCGTTGATATCCCATCAAATCCGTGTCGTTGTTATTCCCCCGCGATTCGCTACCATATCCTGACCACAGAATCCGGAGAGACAGGCGCTGGGAGCCGTTTGATCTGACCTACCACGTGTGCCAAGCCAGCCCTATATAAGGCGTTCCCCCCAGCGACACAAAAAATCCAGTTCACTCCATCTCTCCCGGAACCCTATCTCTCTCCCGAGCGCGCCACCGAGCTCCTCCTCCTCGCCGACGACTATGCCGCTGCGCTTCCGGACAGCCGCCGCCGTGGACTTCTCCGCCGACGACGAGCACCTATCCTTCGCTCCTCGCCGCCGTAGACGCTCGACGCCACCAAGTTAGGGTACGCCGATCCCTCGATCCAATCTTCTCCTCTCTGTTCTTCTTTCTCTCGATTGGATCCGAGTTTTTAGGGTTTTTGTGCTTGATTTTGATAGGTTTCTTTGATGCTTTGGATACTTTCTCTTGTGGGAAACTTGTTTAGCCGTCAAAACCTTCCCATCCCGATTCAGGTTAGAATCTAGGGTTTTGATGTGTTCTGTTTTGTGCTAGGGTTTGTAGATTATTGATTTCTCAGTTGATGTATGCTAAGTCTAGCTCAGAACAGGCCGGAATCAACACTCATATACATCTGAATCTCTTTTCAAAACCTATTGTTTTTGTCGAAACTTTTGCTAGTGCTCAAACCATACCTATGTCTTTTCCCTCGTTTCCCCTTTGCTTTTTCACAGGATGTCTGCTCACTTGGGATTCGGAGACCAGTCCCTAGTGTTAGATCACCTGAACGAAGCCGAATAACAAGTTCCGCCTCGGAAAGGAGGCAGAAGAAAGACTAAGAACAATGCTCGTGGAATTCCTGAAGCTATTCGCAAAAAGTTCGGATATGACACCCCAGTTGAAGAAGACAAAGATCAGATTGGAAGTGGGCGATGCAGTTTGCCTTGCACCTACCTTACCTTTATACTTCGCACATGTGCGGCAAGTATACCGAAGCAAATCGGCATCTGTAGTATCCAGTTTCACCGAAGCTTCCTCACACCAACACAATCAAAACTCCTTCTTATTATCCGGATGAACAACTGCGCTTGGAGATTGCTGCTGAAAAGAAGCGCATCAAGGATGAAAAGAAGGCAGCCAAGAAAGCTGTCCCCAAAGCAGCTGGCGAGGAACAAAGTTCGAAGAAGAAACGGACCAGGAAGCTGAGGAAGAAATCAGCCTCACCCCCTCATGCCTTCACTGATGATGATGAGCGAGCCAAACTGGAACAGGCTGCTCTGGAAGACTCAATCCATGATGAAATGCTGAAGCTGATGATGAATCAAAAGCTGAAGCAGATGATGAGTCCCACTCTGAAAGAAAAGATTCGGGTTCCTTTTTAGAAGAAGGCTGGAGAAAAACCTGTTGCAAAAGGGCTAAGGATTCAAGATCCAACAGACAAGCCCGCAAATCGCCCTGTGATAGACATCACCAATTTTGTGATTACAAATCCATTGGCCTCCATGCCACCGGCTGAGAACCTCAATATTGAGAGGCTGTCGAAGCAGAAGCATGACCCCTCGAAGCAACTACAGACAGAGAAAGCTGCTGCCCCAGCGAAGGCCAAACAACCTGCTGCTCCAGTGAAGCCTAAGCCCATTGTTGCACCAAAGCCTTCAACCAAGCGTAAGCTCACAGAAGATGAACTGAAACAAAAATACCCTGAGGAGGCAATTGACAGAAGAATTCTTGCCCGCGAGTCTGCTGTCAAGTAGAGGGAAGCACAAGAAGCAGCCAAGAAGCAACGTGAACTTGAAGCTGCTAATCTTGCTACTGCTCAGGCTGAAACGAAGCGCAAGCTCGCCGAAGCCCAGAAGAACGAAGAGAAAGCTGCTACTAAATCCAGACACTTAGCTGAAAACAAAGCCAAGCGCAAGGCAACTCTTGGTGTTCTTGCATCAAAGAAAGCTGAGAAAGAAGCCAGAGCTGCTCAGAAGAAAGCCGTGGTGGACATGACTCCACCTGCTAAAGCGAATCTGCCGAAGAAAAAATGAATTTCACTGCTTGAAGCTCAAGAAGAAGGAGATCGCCAAAGCACACATCAATTCCCTGATCCCCGTGAAGGAGAACTTTGGGATCACTTGGGCATTGCAAATGCAATCTGGAAGAACTGTGAGGCAGAAGATCCTGAAGCACTTGTTCTTGGTGAAGTGTATATCTCAAGCTCCATCGAAGCAATGATAACCACCATGATCAGCTAGCTAAAGGACTTGCACTCTTGTGACAGGGCTGAAACAACCAAGATTCAAAATTATCAAGAGGGCACCGAAGCTGAAACTGATGAGGACTTCAAGGCGCAGGCACTGAAAATGCTTCAGAAAATGACTGATGTGAATACTGTCACAAAGGACAACATCAAACTCTGCAAAGGTAAGGTGGAAGATGTCGTAGAAGAAATGGTCAAGAATCATAATGCTTATATCATGGAAAGAGATTCCAAGAAGCACAAGGCCGCACTTGAAGCAAAACCATCTGAAGCAAAACCTAGTGAACCTAAACATTCTGATTCCTCACCAAAGAAGAGAACTACCAAGAGGCGCAAGATGACTTTAGCCTCGGCTGCAGACATGGACATCAGTGATGAAACTCCCATCCAACAGCCAAACCCAACTCCCACTCCTCCTGCCCCTCAACCGAATCCAAAGCCATCGAAGCCACAAAAGACTCCAACTCCACCACAAAAATCCCCAACTCCCAAACAAACCCCTGCTCCCCGCACTCCCGCACCAACTCCACCCGCCGCAGAACCCATTTCACCTCGTGCTCCAACTCCACCCCGTGCTCCCTTCCCCGTACCACAAAGAGATCCAACTCCACCTGCTATGGATAAGCCACGCTACCCAGCTCCACAAATCCCCCTCCCGGAAGCACAACCTTCTCACCAATCCACCCCTTCAAACTCAAGGACTCGTGATTCTCGTGACTTTTCTTCTACCAGAACGGCTCAAGAGTCCGAAGCACCTGCAGCACAAACAGAGGGTCATGACGAAGAGAAACAAGTGAAGATCCTAAACCCTTCGCAAGAACGGGCCATGATTGTTGCTCAGACTGTTGGCACTTCCCAAGTTGCCCCACCTGCACCTCAACAAAGGCTTCGACCTCACTGTTGTCCAAGCCAAGACACCCAGCTCAAAACAAATTACCCCAGGGAAACTTTTCCAATTTTCAAGGGTGCTAGTTGTTCTTCGCCCCACGGACCAGAATTCAGTATTGAATAGCATCAGAAAAGGCATAGATTCTTTGGAATAAGTCATTATGCTTCCGATCACACCGCAGATGATCTTCTCTTCTGGAAAGCAGAACAACATATTTTATACACCAAAGTCTACTACGAGAAAGGTGTGATGTTTCGCCACCGCTACCTTGACATGCGAAGCCTATCCACTTCAACATGCTTCCAGAACATCACCGAAACCATTGAGAATCAGAATCTGACCAGGCTGTTTGCCTTGAGCACTCCATTCAATTCTGAAATCATCAAGAATTTTTATGTTACACCATATGTTTCAGGTGATGCCAATGAGCCCAGCACTTGGATTCTCGAATGGATGATTCAAGGTCAAATCTTCAGAATGTCTTCGGCCGAATTTATGGAGATTGTTAATATTCCAAGGCATACTTGAGAACTTGAAAAGATTCACATGGCGCCAGATCTCACTGAAGAACAGTTTGCCACTTTACTGGACACTGAAATCACTGCCGATTACATTCCAGAAAACATTTGCCCGGAGCACTTAATATTCATCTCAAAGACTTGGTTCTATATCTTGTCAAAATCTTTGATTCCCTTGAGTGATGCTTCGGAGGAATCAAACCTTTATCCAGAAGTCAGGCATGCAATAATGAAGCTCACGAATGGCATGTTTTTCGACTTCGAAGACTGCTTCCTTCGCAACTTGGTGCATGCAGCAGAACTGCCATTTACTTTGAAGCCATATGCTCCCTGGTTGCAAGCTGTCTGCAACTATGGTCGTAATGAAGACTTTGTGGCGCGTCATCATCCGAAGCTTTTCACACCTCTAGTGTGTGACCCTTTAGAATTGCTAAGGAAACCCAATGACATCTTTGCAACATATGTTGGGGTGCGTCATGAAGTCAATGAGAGGAATTTCTCGAAGAAACTCCAGAAAGACTGCCATCAATTCGAAGTTAATCTTCGGTCGCGGCAATTGCTTGAGAACATTATTGAAGCAAATCAGAGACAAACACAATTCTTAGCTGATGAGATCAATCGTGTTGGAAACATAGCACTGAACAACAACCAATATCTTCGTGTGCTGAAGCGCCATTCCTGGAATGGGCTGCGGAAATTTAATTCTGCCAAAGGTCTTCACAAAGATCGCATCTACAAAGAATACGAGCACCTCTAGCGAAACTTTTCTAGGGACGAAACAGTTGATCGCCCGAATCAGAAGCTCCCGCCCCTTCACAAGATTGATGAAGTCTTCTTCTTCAACGAGCCAGAACCCATCAGGACCGACAACGTCTCTGACAATGACTCCGTCAGCTCCAAGGACAATGTCGTCCTTGATGACAGCAACCTCGACATCGACCTCATCACCCAGAAGAATCTCAAAGTTCTTCCTTCACCTGAGTCGGAAGAAGAATCTTCAAGAGACCAATCTTCTTCGGGAGAGTCCAGGTCAAGTTCTGCCTCGTCGGACTCCATGGGTGTTGATGCCGTGCAGTAGTTCTCTCGATCCGCTTCCCAAACTTTTGTCCAATCATTGACAAAAAGGGGGAGAATGTTGGCAATGATGAGTTAGATTTGCATCGGGGAAATGTCTTCTGATTTTAGTTTGGATTTGCTTTTGGTTAAGTTGCAACAAACATTCCATTCCATTCAATTGTGTTGTAACTGAAGTATTACATTCGGTCGTACTACACCTGTGCTACACTTAAGTTTTAATAACCCCCTTTGCTCGCAAGTATTGCTTCGTATTCTCTATCTTGCAGGTGGTTATTAATTTAAGTCACAGATCATTGGAAGGAATTGCACTTACATCTGGATTTCTATTCTCACATACAATTTCCTTCGCTAAGATATTTGTTTTTCTCTCCAACGAAGAAATATTCCTCAAGCATTTACTTCGAGTATATAAATCTTCGATGCTTGAATTCAGGGGGAGTCAAAAACTTCATATCTTAGAGTTTGTCCCATCACTTCACAAAAACTTCAATATCTTTTATCGATGCATGTTTTGTCAACAATAGTTCAAAAAGGGGGAGATTGTAAGAGCAAAGTTTTGCCCCCATGTGTTTTGGATATTGTTTGACAAGACAATAGAGGAACTAACAAATTTTTCTAGTGTAAACAGTTGATTAGGTTCCTGAAGGACAAGCTAGGTGATAAAGCTTCAAGGAAGGTCTTCATGTTATCGAAGCATTAACCTTTGATGGAAGCTTAATCAGGGAGGATGACACCTAAAAATGATGGTTTACTGAAGCTCACCTCATCGAAGGAAATGAAGAAGACCAAGACTTAGTTGTTTTTGTGTAGTTATTTTTCTGTTCTTTGAGTGATAGGAAAAACCGTACTATGAAGAGGGGTTTAGTTTGTGACACCGAAGCTATAATGAAGTAGCTCAGATCAAATATAAACCAAGTGAGAAGCCAGAGTGAAGAAATTTCATGTGCACTGAGTTAAGTTTTGGTAGCAAAGACTTCGTTCTTTGGCTTCCGAAGCACAACTAAGTCTGTGAGTCAGCTTTACTTGTTCCGCAAGTAAAGTTGCACATTGATGACTAATCCGACCGTTGTGGACACGCATCAAGCTGTCGCCTCAGGTCAAATCAGTCATTTCAAACCTCCGGATCGCCATCTATAAATACGCGGCCCCAGCCTCCATTTGCGGGTGGCTGCTCTGAGATTATTCCTGAGAGAGACTGAAGAGAGCATTCCAAGAACGCCACCGAAGAAAAACCCAAAAGCCAATCCACCGAATCCTAAGTCCCATTGATCTGAGAAGATTCACGATGACTTGGGTGAAAACTTGCTAGCCTTTTTATCTTGGAGAACTGCAATTCTCCTAGACGGTTAGAGTGTCGTCTTCAAAGAGCGAAGAGTAATTGTCACCTCGAAGTTCAAGTTTGTCAAAGGTTTCGGAGATTTCCTTGATAATCTACCCTGAGTCAAAACTGGCCAAGCTCAAGGAGATTGGTGTAGTGGAGCAACGGACGGAGAGAGTTTTGCTCCAGGTGTTCAGTCACCAGTCCCTCGAACCAGACGTAGCGCTTTGCAGAGCGTGAACTGTTCGATCAAATATCGTCGAGTCAAGAGTTCGTTTTACTTCAAACACTTACATTCCTCATTGCATTCGCTTCCCAATTATGCCTCAACTTGTTTTGATTCACTGTATTTAGTTTCGCTTCTAGTATTTCTTCCCTATTACTTGGTTTCTTGTTGTTTCTGTGCTGAGTTTATGCTTCACTTCAAAGCTTCACTCGAAAATTTGAAGTGATCATTCACCCCCTCCCCCTCTGATCACATTCATGGAATTTCACAATCCCTAGTCCTCACACCATATCTACTATTAGGCCTATGCTAGCCTAAGCTTGTCCTCATTGGTGTGAGACTTTCATACTTTTTTGTCTTCCTTCCCCATCATGTATTCTCTTTTCCATCCTAAGTGCCAACTAATCTTGCTCGCGCTCAGTCATTGCATGAGTGCTCAAACACAAAAGGGAGAGGATCGAATTGACTTGTACCTGGCTTGTGGTCTGGGAAGAGTCATAATAAGATTCCAAAGCATACTAAGTGTGAAGTTTAAGTAGATTGAGTTCTCAACAACTATTCAATATTTTTGTACTCTAAACCCATACCCACTTTCTGCACGGGAACACCGACTGGAGACATTCGAGTCACAGATAGCGAGAGCTTCTTGCACCTTTATGTTTTTACTTCTCTAGTTTGAATACTAGATATAGACTCTTTCTTGTTATTGTCTTGACTTTAGTTGCATATTTAAAGTACAAGTATGTGATCAGAGGGGGAGGGGTGAATGATCACTTCAAATTTTCGACTGAAACTTGGAAGTGAAGCATAAGTAAAGCGAAACAGGGAAGCATAGACAAGTAATAGGGAGGTAAAACTGGACGCAAAACGAAAAGCAGTGAATCAAAACACATTGAAGCATAACTGGGAAGCAAATGCAATGCGGAAGGTAAATGCTTTAAGTAAAACCAACTGTGACTCGGCGATGTTTGTTCTACCAGTTCACGCTCTGCAAAGCGCTACATCTGGTTGGAGGGACTGGTGATTGAACACCTGGAGCAAATCTCTCTCCGTCCGTTGCTCCATTGCACCAATCTCTTTGAGCTTGGTCAGTTTTGACTCGGGGTAGATTATCAAGGGAATCTCCGAAACCTTTGACAAACTTGATCTTTGAGGCGACAATTACTCTTCGCTCTCTGAATTCGACACTCTAACCGTCTAGGAGAATTGCTATTCTCCAAGATAAAACAGGTTAGTAAGCTTTCACCTAAGTCATCTCGAATCTACTCAGATCAATGGGACTTATTCTTTAGTATTCTGGGTTTTGGGTTTTGCTTCAGTGGCGTTCTTTGGGGTGCTCTCTTCAGTCTCTCTCAGGAATATTCTTAGAGAAGACGCCCGAAAATGGAGGAGGGGGCGGCGTATTTATAGTTGGCGATCCCAAGGTGCGAAATGACCAGATTGACCCGAAGTGATAGCTTGACACGTGTCCACAACGGTCGGATTTGTCATTATTGCACAACTTTACTTACCGAACAAGTAAAGCTGACTCACGGACTTAGTTCTGCTTCAGAAGCCAAAGAACGAAGTCTTTGCTACCGAAGCTTAACTCAGTGCATATGAGATTTCTTCACTCTGGCTTCTCACTTGGTTTAGATTTGATCTGAGCATTTTCTCAATAACTTCGGTGTCCACAAATTAAAGACCCCTCTTAATAGTACGGTTTGTCCTATGACTCAAAGAACAGAAAAAGAACTACACAAAAATGTCTAAGTCTTGCGATGTCTTCTTCATTTCCTTCAATGAGTTGAGCTTCAGGACACCTTCAATTTTGGGGGTCATCCTCCGTGATTAATCTTCGCTCAAGGGGTTATGCTTCGATAACTTGAAAACCTTCCCTGAAGCTTTATCACCTAGTTTGTCGGTCAGGAACCTATTCAACTGTTTACACTAGAAAACATTGTTAGTTCCTCTACTGTCTTGTCCAACAATATCCAAAACACACGGGGGCAAAACTTTGCTCTTACAATCTCCCCCTTTTTGGACCATTGTTGACAAAACAGGCATCGATAAAAGATATTGAAGTTTTTGTGAAGTGATGGGACAAACTCTAAGATATGAAGTTTTTGGCTCCCCCTGAATGCAAGCATCAAAGATTTATATAATCAAAATTAATGCTTGAGAGAAATTTCTGCAGTGGAGAGCAAATAAAATATCTTAGCGAGGAAAATTGCATTTAAAGATATAAGTCTAGAAATGTGTGCAATTTCTTCCAATGACCTTTGACTTAGCAAATAATAACCACCTGCAAGATAGAGGATAAAAAGCAATACTTGCAAGCAAAGAGTTATTAACACGTAAGAGTAGCACAGGAGTATCATGACCGAATGTAAACTTAATTTACAACCCAATAGAAGAGAATGGAATGTTTGCTGCAACTTAAACCAAGTGAAGCAAAATGCAAATAGCAAAAGCCCTTTTCCCCGATGAAAATCTAACGCGTCGATGCCCTCATTCTCCCCCTTTTTGTCAATGATTGGACAAAAGGTTGGGAAGAGATTCGTGAGATTTACTACGCGGCATCAACACCCTTGGAGACCGACGAAGCAGAGCTGGATGAAGACTCATTCGAAGAAGATTGATCGCCAGAAGATTCTTCTTCCGATGGAGACGAAGGAAGAGCTTCGAGGCGTGTCTGAGTGATGAGGTTGATGTCGAGGTCGCAGTCGTCGAGTCTGTCGTCGTCCTTCGATGTGATGGAGTCGTTTTCGGAGACGGTGTGTGGCCTGATGGGTTCTGGCTCGTGGACGAAGAGGACTTCATCAATCTTGTGCAGGGGAGGGATCTTTTGATTCTGGCGATCCACAGTGTCATTGTAACAACCCAGTTTTCACAAAAATTAAAAATTTTGTTTTCGGTGTGAATTGATTGATTGCCTGATTTGTTTGCGGTGTTTGCATCCCCGATTTATCGATCGGCGATTATTTTCGCCCCTCTTATCTCGTACCGGACGGAGACCGAACCTTGCCACCCCGATCACCGTCGCGAAAACCACACCAGACCAGCCATCGCCACCGGAACGAAAAACCCCGTTTATTTAATAAACGGATTATTTTTATGGGGCGCCGAAAAATGTTGTCGGAATGTCACCGTAGTGAGGTACGATCGACGGGCTCGAAGCGCTGAGCGCGTGGTTTGAGATTTCGTCGGAATCAGAGTCCGTACGGAGTCTCGGCGGTCAAGAACGCGATCACCGGACGCGGGAGAGGGGTACCGAGGGCATTTGCGTAAAAAGGCCAGCCAACCTGCCTATATAAAGACCACCAGACTCCCACCACCCAATTAGGGTTACCCTAATGGAAATTTGCAGCCACCCCCTCAGTTTTGCCACAAAATTTGCCCCCGAATCCCCAAATTTCGAAACCCTAGCCTTCCAGCCATCCGGAGCCGTCAGATCTGGGAACGGAGGTCCCAAATCGCGCCACATCGCGCCCGGAGACAGCTACCAGCCCCCCAGCGCCGCCGTCCGCCGCCGGGCCGAGCCAGCCCGCAACTCGAGCTCTTAGCTCCCATGGCCGTGGCCGCGCCGAGCCGCCGGCTCCTCCCACCGCCGCCACGCCCGACTCCGGCGAGCCGCCGACCTCCTCATCCTCTCCCCGCGCCCTCCTCCTTCCTCCTTCTCTTCCTCTCCCTCACCTCCTCTTCCTCCCTGTGCAGCAGCCGCCATGGCCACCATTGGAGGCGGGATCGAGCTCGAGCTCGGAGCTCATGGCCGCCGGCCTCCACGGCCCCTCCGGTGCCACCACAGCCCAGATCCGGCCAACCCCAGCGCCAACGGCCCCTCCTCCAGCCTCCACGGGCGCCGCGGGCCACCTCCAGCCCGCCATGGCTCGGCCAGATCCGAGCAGCCCGAGCTCCCCCACCCCCTATAAAATTCTAAGTCCCAGATTTTCTACTCCGAGTACCTATTTTGTAAAGCGGAACGAAGTGATTCTTTTTTTGTATTGTTGTGCTATCTGTGCTCTAGCATCCA
Organism: Bromus sterilis; assembly: GCA_950022295.1. NCBI lineage: Eukaryota > Viridiplantae > Streptophyta > Magnoliopsida > Poales > Poaceae > Bromus > Bromus sterilis. Next base: position 145,137,744 of record OX465596.1, on the reverse strand, counting down.
TATTTTGAGAGAATTCTGTTTTGAGGTCACCTTGATTGTGTAATTGTGTGCTAAAGTGGGCATCAGGCCGTTAAACTGCTACTAATTCCTGTTAAGTGCTGCTGTTAATATTTTGTTGCAACTTTGCATGATGATTGTGACTCATCCATGATGCCTATTTGCATGATTCTTTTTGCCATGCCTTCCTTGTCATGTCTAGTTTAATTACATACCATTTGTGAGCATGTTTGCATTCATTATCCTGTTCATGCATTGCTCTAAAGTGTGCTCCCCGATGTTGGCAGATTGTGCCCGTAACTTGTTTTGCTTATATCTTTTTAACCGTAACTCCGTTTGGGGTGTTCTTTATATGTAACTTGATTAGTTTTTCGTGTACTTTGTGTTGATGCTATTGTTTGCTGTTGGTAACCAAGATAAAATATGGTTTAGGACAGAACAGTACCAAATGTTTTAATCATCATGCGGCACTTAGTGTTATGCCATGTTTAGGTTGTGCCTCACTTAAATTGACTAGCATAGATAGTTTACTTTGTGCTTCACCTCTTGCCATGTTTGTGTGCTATGCCATGCTTGCTTGAGTTGCCATGTTAATAACCGTTGGTTGATCACTTGTAGCTAAGCAACTTGAACCACCGTAAACGTGCGTTATTCGTCGTGTGTGACGAGTACTCCACTTAACCTGTTAGTAACCAATACCCGCAACTCGGATCCGTATCGCGTTGCCGTGTTGTGTGATTTCTTCTTGATCTCATGTTTGCCACGTAGAAATAGAGTGCTTGCTCATTGATTGATTTCCAGTGTTTATCGTCTTGTGTGCTTCCGCGGGTACCTTCGGAGACGATGCGAGCGTGCGATCGACTACACCTTCGGAACCCGACTTATCAACAGCCAAGGACTATACATTACTTATGATCCATTCTATTTCAACCAGCGGTTTGCATGCTAGTCTAGGTTAGGTTCGATGTTTGATCCTACCACATGTTTATAGCCTCTTTAAAATCGATACAGCCATGTCCCTTCCCAGCAAACCTTGTACTGCTATGTTACTGTTGCTCGTTGCTCAGCCCCTGCTTAGTACGCATGCTTAGGATGCTACGATGTTACCATGTTAATCCTGGGTTTGGGTTATCACATTATTATATTGTTGTTGATGATATTGATTATTATAATGTTGCCTATATTCGACGAAGGATGGAAGGTCTAGGCTATCCCGCCCCGACGCTTTGTTCCATTCGAGTCACTAAGGATCCGAGTTGCGGGTATTGGTTTTAAGACTGAGCGTGCCTAACCGTGTGTGGGATTTTATGGGGTCCCCTTTTCTTACCTATCTAGCTACAAACATTTCTAGTGGTGGCCCAAGCTGATTTACCATTTCAAACCGTGTGTGTGCTGGTCAGCTGCCAGTAGTTTTTAAACCAACCCGGACCAGTGAGGACATAGTTCCCTTGCTGGCCCACCTTGTTCTGCTGAGGACCCGGTTTCCCATGTGTGATTAACAGGCTATCCAAACCCGAGACAGACGGTAGAGACTAGATCGAGAGAGCGGTCGGCTCCTGAAATGGATGTCGACTCACCGGGGGCCACCCGGATTTGTTCGTTGTTAGTTAGAGGGACCTGTCGTTTCGGATTTCTTGGAACTAAATCATAAAATGGTTGCCTATGATGGGTAGCAACTGAGAGAGATGGACATGCGTGCGGAGCCTTGTAATTGGCAGTTGGTACACCCCTTCAGGGTTAAATATTTTCGAGAAGCCGTGTCCACGGTTATGGACGACTTGAGACCTACTCCTTGTTCATAGACAACAACAACTGAGATAATCTTAATGTAATTTGATCAACGTGTGTGTGTGCCTTGACTGCTTCTTCTTCGTCGGGATGCGAAGAGGAGGACAAGGATAGGATAGGTGTTATGCTTGCGTAAGAAGTTGATAGCAAGACTTGTTGGAGGCTATTCCTCATCGAATGCATGGCTTCTTACCTTACTCTCTAGATCGTTAGCCACTTCATAAATGCTAGTGCGGCAGCAACCTCACCTCTTAACCCTTCGTTATCGTAAACTACTAGTTGTCCTAGAATGACGAGTGATGAAGTCCATGCTGGGTCAGATGACCACTACAGTTGGATGCTGAGTACTTCTGTACTCATGATACTACCCCCAAACTCTTTTCAGGGTTCTTGATCGACAACAGGTATGGTGATCGACGTTTCACGTGGAGACTCGACGACGACTAGTTAGGCGGATCCCGGCGGAGGGCCTGGACCTGTGTGGTTATGGGATCGATGCTTTTCTCTTTGCCACTAGGCAATTGCTTGTAGTATGTACCCAGACATGTACTTTCCACTGTTGTATTTTATTTGACGCAGTTGTATGCCGATTGTATGAGATGTTGTATCCTTGTATCTGTAATGTTGTGATATCATGTTGGAAATCCGGGGCATATGACTTCGTCATATGTCGCGGTGGGACCGATATGTGCTTCGTCCCCGGATCTAGATGGAAACATCTAGATCTGGAACAGTACCGCATATCGGGCCTTACAACTTGGTATCAGAGCCTTACTGACCGTAGGATCCCCTCTCTGGCCGAAGTCGAGTCTAGACAAAAACTATTTCGTAGTTACTAAGTTAGTTATCGGAGGGTAGGAATATTTTTACTCCTTACCTTTGCTCTGGGCAGGACAAGTGACGTAAGTGTTTTATTCTCGCCTTATCCCCTTTCAAACTTTAGGATCTCGAGAGTGTGGAGTTTCGGAACCGTTACAATTCCTTGCTTGCAGCGTATTGTCTCGATTTCGATCTCAGGTTTGGAAAATCCTGTAGTACCTTTAGTTCTTCCGGTTCTGGTTAAACATCGTGGTCGTCTGTTGACTTCAGTCCTTTTGCCTAGTGTCTTCCCGATTTTGAGTGGGAACACTATCCTTTGATCCGGATCTCATTATCGTTCTTCCTCGTGACACTTAACGGTTTCGTCTTTCCGGCGATGTCGTCTCCCTGCGGAAAGTTTTCTCGACGGAAGCTCGACGTCGACATGGAGTAGAGTCCCTTGTTAGTGGTGTTAAAGATTGTCGACTCTCTTTTTCTATTCCCCCCTCTCCCCCAGATCGTCCTGGATCTCGGGACGAGATTCCTTATTAGTGGTGTTGTATTGTAACAGCCCAGTTTTCACAAAAATTAAAAATTTTGTTTTCGGTGTGAATTGATTGATTGCCTGATTTGTTTGCGGTGTTTGCATCCCCAATTTATCGATCGAAGATTAATTTCCCCCTCTTATCTCGTACCGGACGGAGACCGACCCTTGCCACCCCGATCACCGTCACGAAAACCGCACCAGACCAGCCATCGCCACCGGAACGAAAAACCCCGTTTATTTAATAAACGAATTATTTTTATGGGGCGCCGAAAAATGTTGTCGAAATGTCACCGCAGTGAGGTACGATCGACGGGCCCCCTAGCGCCGCCGGGCCGATCTGAGCCCCGCGAGCCCGCCGCTGTGCGCCGCCGGGCCGAGCCAGCCCGCAGCTCGGAGCTCGGAGCTCCCATGGCCGTGGCCGCGCCGAGCCGCCGGCTCCTCCCACCGCCGCAACGCCCAACTCCGGCGAGCCGCCGGCCTCCTCATCCTCTCCCCACGCCCTCCTCCTTCCTCCTTCTCTTCCTCTCCCTCGCCTCCTCTTCCTCCCTGTGCAGCAGCCGCCATGGCCACCATTGGAGGAGAGCTCGAGCTCAGAGCTCATGGCCGCCGGCCTCCACGGCCCCTCTGGTGCCAACAGAGCCCAGATCCGGCCGCCCTCTCCGGATCCGGCCATCCCCAGCGCCCACGGCCCCTCCTCCAGCCTCCACGGGCGCCGCCGGCCACCTCCAGCCCGCCATGGCTCGGCCAGATCCGAGCAGCCCGAGCTCCCCCACCCCCTATAAAATTCTAAGTCCCAGATTTTCTACTCCGAGTACCTATTTTGTAAAGTGTTTTCCCGTTGACTCGTAGGTCGGAACAAAGTGATTCCTTTTTTGTATTGTTGTGCTCTCTGTGCTCTAGCATCCATCTTTTGTGAGCATTCTGTTTTGAGGTCACCTTTATTGTGTAATTGTGTGCTAAAGTGGGCATCAGACCGTTAAACTGCTACTAATTTCTGTTAAGTGCTGTTGTTAATATTTATTTGACCCTTTGCATGATGATTGTGACTCATCCATGATGCCTATTTGCATGATTCTTTTAGCCATGCCTTCCTTGTCATCTCTAGTTTAATTTCATACCATTTGTGAGCATGTTTGCATTCATTATCCTGTTTATGCATTGCTCCAAAGTTTGCTTCCTGATGTTGGCAGATTGTGGCCGTAACTTGTTTTGCTTATATCTTTTTAACCGTAACTCAGTTTGGGGTGTTCTTTATATGTAACTTGATTAGTTTTTCGTGTACTTTGTGTTTATGCTATTGTTTTCTGTTCTTAACCAAGCTAAAATATGGTTTAGGACAGAACAGTACCAAATGTTTTAATCATCGTGCGACACTTAGTGTTATGCCATGTTTAGGTTGTGCCTCACTTAAATTGACTAGCATAGATAGTTTACTTTGTGCTTCACCTCTTGCCATGATTGTGTGCTATGCCATGATTGCTTGAGTTGCCATGTTAATAACCGTTGATTGATCACTTGTAGCTAAGCAACTTGAACCACCGTAAACATGCGGTATTCGTCATGTGTGACGAGTACTCCACTTGACCTGTTAGTAACCGTTCTCGACGATAGATCCGTATCGCTTTGTCGTGTCGTATGATGTCTTCTCGATCTCGTGTTTGCCGCGTAGTAATAGAGTTCTTGCTCGTTGATTGATTTCCAGTGTTTATCGTCTTGTGTGCTTCCGCGGGTACCTTCGGAGACGATGCGAGCGTGCGATCGACTACACCTTCGGAACCCGACTTATCAACAGGCAAGGAATATACATTACTTATGATCCATTCTATTTCAACCAGCGGTTTGCATGCTAGTCTAGGTTAGGTTCGATGTTTGATCCTACCACATGTTTATAGCCTCTTTCAAATCGATACAGCCATGTCCCTTCCCAGCAAACCTTGTACTGCTATGTTACTGTTGCTCGTTGCTCAGCCCCTCCTTAGTACGCATGCTTAGGATGCTACGATGTTACCCTGTTACTCCTGGGTTTGGGATATCACATTATTATATTGTTGTTGATCATATTGATTATTATAATGTTGACTATATTCGACGAAGGATGGAAGGTCTAGGCTATCCCGCCCCGACGCTTTGTTCCATTCGAGTCACTTAGGATCTGAGTTCCGGGTATTGGTTTTAAGACTGAGCGTGCCTAACCGCGTGTGGGATTTTATGTGGTCCTGTCAGAACCCTAACTAGGGTAAGTGCTAGGACTTGTTTGGTCCCTTTGCATCATGCAAAAGTTTCAAAAGAAATTCAAAAATGGGGAAAAGAAAAGCCCTGAGAATTTAATTCAAATGGCCAGATAAAAATCTTTTTCCAAAAATCATTTGAATATTTGGAAAATTCCTATAAATGATGGTGATTATTTTAAAAATGGTTTCGGATCAATCCCATGCTCATGGAATTTTCTAATTTTCAAATAGTGCCTTGGAAAATTAAAAGAACCCCTATTTGATTTGAAATTCAAATTATTTGAATTTAAAAAATGCCCAAAATTTATGAGTGTCTAGCTACTTATATCTTAAGACCACATAAAAGTTTTGGGTATTTTATAAAATGCTCTGCTATTTTTCCTAGAGCAAAACAAAATAACAGAAAAAGAAAAGAAGAAGAAAAAGAAAAGAGGAAACACCCGCTGGCTTCTGGCCCAACTGAATCCCCCCCGGCCCACCTGGCCTCGGCCCAGCCCAGCTCGCCGGCTTGTCCTCTTCCTCCCCGCGGCTCCAAGCAGCACGGTGGAGGAGACAACGCACGCCGACGGCCACCTCGATGTGGAGAGCCGTCTAGGCCTCCCCCTCCCTTCCAGGCACGCCACGCAATGCCCAGAACCCCCCCGTGGCCATTCCCCCTCTCCTTGGACACCATCTCGCTCTCCCTCGCCGTTTTTGCGCGCCACCGTGAGGCTGCAGAGAGCGCCGTCGTGCACCGTCGCGAACGACGACGACGAGAAGCCCTACCTCCTTGTCCAGCCGCTCCGCAGTCATCCGCTTCGTCATCGTGCAGAGGATCGGAAGCTTCTTCGACTCCAAGCCATCGCAATCGTCGACGACAACTCGTCGGAGCCGCCGCATGCCATCCACGATTCCGTCCTCTACAGAGCTTCCCCGGCCGCGCTGTCACCTCGACTGCCTTCCTGTTGAGCTGGAGGTCGTTTCCCCTCTCTCCAAACTCCTCCCCGTCCACCATAGCACTACGCCACCAAAACCGAGCCACGGCCGCCGCCACACCTCGACGCCGGCGAGGCTCCGGTCACCCCCGAGCCTCCCTGTGGGTTCTGGGTGAAGCGGGCGAGAACGGGGAGCACCCCGGTGCCTTCCGCGTGCCGAACCGTGGCCGGAAGCGCACCCCGGCGTGTCGCCGCCGTGCACGGTGGCCGCCGCCGGTTAACCCCCGGTGGGCGGTTTAGTTAAGGGCTAACCCCCTGTTAATTGATCCCTAGGTCAATGACAGGTTGGACCCCTGGCCCCTAACCCCTCTGTTTGGTTTAAACAGAGAGGAGTTAACCCCACTGAGACTGACATGGGTGGCCCACAGGTCAGCCCCCCCCTTGACGTCACCCCTGCGTCACAGTGATGCAGTAAATGAAATATAATTAAAAGAATTCCAAAAAAAATCCAGAAAATCATTTAAACTTTGGAAATTCATAACTAATTCATTTTAACTCCAAATTAAACATATAATATATGAAAAATTATCAGAAAAATGCAAGGATTAAGAATATGCAATTTGTTTTTATGTTTGACCATTTTAAAATGGGTGAACAGAAGCAAACGTGTATATGACTTAATTTGAATTTGAATCTGGAGTTTGAATTTGCATTTCAAATGCAATATACTTAAATTAAGATGAATATCTTACAAACCAGTACCACTCACATCATGGACAAACTTATCATGTGCTTGTGCATTTACTTTTAAAGTTGTCCTCCCCTTGTTGATGATTGCCTCTGATGACAGACGTTCCGAGATAGTGATCACCCCGAAGAAGAAGACCACCGTTAAGACCTGTGTATCGTCAGGAAGGTAAGCAAACCCCATTGATCATGTCTATAAAATCCTATTTCCCTCTCAGTCTCGCTTATGCATGTTTAGGAGATCACCGAGACACGTTCTTTCGCATAGTTGAACCCATTCCGATGCATGACCTATCATTTTGTCACCGTATTAAGCAAACCACAATCCTAGCAGATTTAGGAGTTGAATGATGAGCATGTGGCCCCTGCAACTATTACTGCTTTTGCTGCTTAGTGATACAATGAGGATGTTATGTTTGTGAGTCGGGATGGAATGAACACAGTGGTGCTGATGTTAACGTGTTGGTGAATCCACCCTAAACAAAGGTGAACGATGAGAGGTTTTGTAGGAGTAAACAGTGGGTTGTCTCGTTGAACACTGCCCTAGGCCCCGAGTTATGTTTTGTGATCCAAGACAAAGAGTATGACCACATGTAGGGTTTTATGGGATCCCCGTTTGGCCTCTTTACGTACCCGATCCGGTCCAGGAGTCACACTAGATTCGGGCTTTCCATTTGATTTATGCATAGATGTGTGGGTGGACCTGTGAGGTAGTGAAACCATCTGTCAAAGGTGGCGTCTCGGTCCCTTACATTATCTGAGGCCGTTTCGTGGAACCGGCCGGACTCTCGAGCGGTGACAAACTTAGGTAGTCAACTCCTGGATTAGAGAAGGTGATGTGAGGGTAGTGCCTTGGTTTCATCCACGTCCGACACCCGCTTGAAGGGTGACAAGAATGAGGAGATAAGTGATGACACGCGTGTGAAGATGTACACCGCTGCAGGGTTAATCAACTATTCGAATAGCCGTGTCCGCGGTTATGGACTACTTGGAGACCTCTACTTGATCGTAGACAACTTGAATGGATACTTATAAAACTCGCAAGATAAGCGTGAGTGCTATGGCGTGCTTTCTCGTGGGGAAGTCGAGGAAGTAACCATAGTGGTGTATTGGTTGGATACTTGGTAGTTGACTCGCGTACGCTTCTTACCTCAAGTCTGGTACTCGTAGTACAGGATTAGCCAAGTCAAAGCTGGCACTTCTGCATGTTGAACCCTACCTCCTTTACCTTGAAACTTGAGCATGAGTAGTATAGATCTGATGTAAGTCTTGCTGAGTAGGACTTTGTACTCACGTTTGCTTATTCTATGTTTTAGATGAGAACCCGGACCCCGATGGAGTCACCTTCCTGAAGCTCGACGTTGACCTTGGTAGTATAGTTCCAGACAGTAGTTTGGTCCCTCGTGGAAGGGCATGTATGTTTACCAGGCTTCTCTAAGCCATTTGTTAAACTTTTCTGTACTCAGACCTAATTTGCTTCCGTTGTATGATGTAATGTTGATCACAGACATGTGATCTTTGTATGCTATATGTGTAAGTCAATAAAGAAGTACCTTGTAGAGTTATGTGATGATACCTGCTGTTCATACTAGGCATGTGTGCTGCGTGTATGTTTATAACATGCATGTCTTAGTATGGGTTTTCGAGACCTTAGTTGTGATCTGGCTGGCGGTCTTTTATACACAAAGTGGCCCTTAGATGTGCGCAGCTTGGGGCATCACGATGCGATTGCTCGTGTCTCTGTCACGTGCACACTTTGTTGTATGATCGAGCCCGCCCTAGACCCCGACTAAGTGATCGGGCTGGAGTAAGTCTATGTAAGAGTTAGGATTCAATCGATAACATGGTTGAGGCGACTTTTCTATGAGTATGGGATTCACCACCCATAAGCATTTAGACTTGTGAGCGGACGATGAGGACCCATCTCAGTTGATCATCCGGCCTGGATGGGATGCCCCTCACGTTCGATGCTTACCGAGAACGTTCTGTGCTTGGCCTTGTCTGCTTAGACAAGTGGGTACGGTTCTCGGCTCTCCATGTGATTGTATTGTGAGTGGAATTACATACGCTAACCCCGGGTCCCGACAGGTCCCCTTTTCTTACCTATCTAGCTTCAAATATTTCTAGTGGTGGCCCAAGCTGATTTACCATTTGAAACCGTGTGTGTGCTGGTCAGGTGCCAGTAGTTTTTAAACCAACCCGGGCCAGTGAGGACATAGTTCCCTTGCTGGACCACCTTGTTCGGCTGAGGACCCGGTTTCCCATGTTTGATTAACCGGCTATCCAAACCCGAGACAGACGGTAGAGACCAGATCGAGAGAGCGGCCGGCTCCTGAGATGGATGTCGACTCACCGGGGGCCACCCAAATTTGTTCGTTGTTAGTTAGAGGGACTTGTCGTTTAAGATCTCTTGGAACTAAATCATAAAATGGTTGCCTATGATGGGTAGCAACTGAGAGAGATGGACGTGCGTGCGGAGCCTTGTAATGGGCAGTTGGTACACCCCTGCAGGGTTAAATCTTTTCGAGAAGCCGTGTCCACGGTTATGGACGACTTGAGACCTACTCCTTGTTCATAGACAACAACAACTGAGATAATCTTAATGTAATTTGATCAACGTGTGTGTGTGCCTTGACTGCTTCTTCTTCGTCGGGATGCGAAGAGGAGGACAAGGATAGGATAGGTGTTATGCTTGCGTAAATAGTTGATAGCAAGACTTGTTGGAGGCGATTCCTCATCGAATGCTTGGCTTCTTACCTTACTCTCTAGATCGTTAGCCACTTCATAAATGCTAGTGCGGTAGCAACCTCACCACTTAACCCTTCCTTACCGTAAACTACTAGTTGTCCTAGAATGACGAGTGATGAAGTCCTTGCTGGGTCAGATGACCACTACAGTTAGATGTTGAGTACTTCTGTACTCATGATACTACCCCCAAACTCTTTTCAGGGTTCTTGATCGACAACAGGTATGGTGATCGACATTTCACGTGGAGACTCGACGACGACTAGTTAGGCGGATGCCGTCGGAGGGCCTGGACCCGTGTGGTTATGGGATCGATGCTTTTCTCTTTGCCACTAGGCAATTGCTTGTAGTCTGTACCCAGACATGTACTTTCCTCTGTTGTATTGTATTTGAGGCAGTTGTATGCCGATTGTATGAGATGTTGTATCCTTGTATCTATAATGTTGTGATATCATGTTGGAAATCCGGGGCATATAATGTTGTATCTATATGTCGCGGTGGGACCGATATGTGCTTCGTCCCTGGATCTGGATGGAAACATCTAGATCTGGAACAGTACCGCATATCGGGCCTTACAGTCATCACGGGAAAAGTTTCGCTGCAGGTGCTCATACTCTTTGTAAATGTGATCTTTACGAAGGGCTTTAATAGAGTTGAATTTTCGGAGTCCCTTCCAGGAATGTCGTTTGAGTACACGCAGATACTGATTTTTGTTGAGAGAAATGTTGCCAATGTGGTTGATTTCATCAGCAAGAAATTGCATTTGACGTTGATTGGCTTCAATGAAGTTTTCGAGCATTTGCTGCGACCGAAGATTAACTTCAAAGTGGTGGCAGTCTTTTTAGAATTTCTACGATATGTTGCGCTCATTTACTTCATGGCGCACTCCAACATATGTGGCAAAAGGATCATTGGGCTTCCTCAGCAATTCCAAAGTGTCACGCACAGGGGGAAGGAAAAGCTTCGGATGATGGCGAGCCACAAAGTCTTCATTCCTGCCATAGTCGCAGACAACTTGCAGCCAAGGAGCATATGGCTTCAGTGTGAATGGTAGTTCTGCTGCATGAACCAAATTCCGAAGGAAGCAGTCCTCAAAGTCAAAAATGAGACCATGAGTGAGCTTCATAATTGCATGCCTTGTCTCAGTATAAATATCGGATTCCTCCAAAGCAGTACTTAATGGAATCAAAGAGTTGCACAAGATATAGAACCAAGTGTTGGAAATGAAGACCAAATGCTTCGAGCGAATGTTTTCCGGAATATAGTTTGCAGTGACTTCAGTATCCAACAATGTAGTAAATTGTTCTTCAGTTTGATCTGACTCTAAGTGAATCTTTTCTTGATCGCCAGAATGCCTTGGAATATTGACTATCTCCATTAATTCGGCTAAAGTCACTCTGAAGATTTCACCTTGGATCATCCATTCTAGCGTCCATGAGCTAGGTTCATTTGAATCACCAGAAACATATAGTGTGGAATATAATTGCCTGATGAGTTCAGAATTGAAGGGAGTGCTCAAAGCAACAGCCGAGTCAGATTTTGATTCTCAATGGTTTCGGTGATGTTCTAGAAGCAAGTGGCAGTTGAAAGACTTCGCATATCCAGATACCGGTGCCTAAATAGAACTCCTTGCTGACAGAAGACTTTGGTGTATAATTTTTTTTGCTCAGCAGTCCAGAAACGTAGATCATCCGCAGTTCGATCTGAAGCATATGGACTGACACCAAAGAAACGGTGACGTTTCTGATGTTGTTCTAAACTGAATTCTGGACCGTCCCTTCAAGAATAGCCAGCGCCCTTGAATATAGGAAATGTTTCACGAGGGTAATTGGATTCAAGCTGGGTGTCTTCGCAGGGGCGCGAATGAGCGTGAAACCTTTGCAGAGGAGCTATTTAATTGGTTCTTGACGGGCCAGAAGATTGAGCGACTATTAGCGCTTGCTCTTGCGAGAGATTCAAAATCTGGACTTGCTCATCTTCATCTTCATGTGCTTCAGTGCGATGCACATTTGTTTCAGATTCTTGAGCGGTTCTGGCGGAGTAAAAGTCTCGGGAGCCACGGGTTCTAGAGTGGGACGGAGAAGGTTCATTTGCTTCCGGGTGAGACGATGGGGGTGGTGCGGGAGCAGCAGGTGGTGTTGGTGTTCTTTGCGGTGCGGGCAATGGAGCACGTGTTGGTGTGGGTGCACGAGGTGGAATGGGTGCGGGCGTTGGTGCAGGTGTTGGGGTTGGGGTTGGGGCTTTTGGAGGTGGAGTGGGTGTGTGTGTGACGGGAGTTTTCTTGGGAGTGGATTTGGTAGGAGGAGGTGTACGGATTTTTGTGGTTGGATCTGAAGCTTTTGGTTTTGGCTGGGAAGGCTTTTGCTTGGGAGCAGGAGTGGGAGCTGCTTCAGGAATTTCCTTCAGCTGCTCTTCACTTGTATCCATGTCAGTAGCCGAGGCCAAAGTGACTTTCCGCTTCTTGGTGGTTCTCTTCTTGGGTGAAGGATCAGAAGGCTTGGCAACAACATGTTTTGCAACAACTGGTTCAGCTTCTTGCGGGGCCTTATGCTTCCGGGAATCTCTTTCCATAATGGATGCATTATGTGTCTTCACCATTTCATCGACAACGGCTTTAATCTTGCCCTTGAAGATTTTGATGTTTTCCTTGGTGGTGTTGTTGACGTCTGTCACCTTTTGAAGCAATTTCAAAGCGTGTTGTTTGAATTATTCATCTATTTCGGCTTCAGCACGCTTTTTATAGTTGTGAATCTTTTCAACTTCAGATCTATATCTGGAATGCAAGTCCTTCAGCTGACTAATCATAGTGGAGATCATTGCTTCGATGGAGCCTAATATATAGACTTCACCTAGATCAACAACTTCAGACTCTACTACTGCACACTTCTTCCAAAGGGCTTCCGTGACGCCCAATTGATCCCATAGTTCGCCTTCACGAGGATCAGGGAAATGATGGTCACTATGGCGATCAGCTTCAGTTTGAGCTTCAGGCATAGAGATGCCTTTCTGCTTCGGTGGAATAGTTTCATCAGGAGGAGTCATATCTACTATTGCCTTCTTCTGGACAACCCTGGCAGCTTTCTCACCTTTCTTTGTTCTAAGACCCTCTAGAGAGGCTTTGCGTTTGACTTCGTGCTCAGCCAACAGTTTGGCTTCAGCTGCAGCTTTTTCTTCATTCTTTTCGGATTCAGCGAGCTGTCACTTCGTTTCAGCCTTGTCTGCAGCAAATCTTGCGGAGTCCAACTCCCTTTTCTTTCTTGCAGCTGCCTCTTCTGCCTTCTGCGTCTCTGCAGAATATTTAGCAATAATGTTTCGTTCATGTGCCTCCTCGAGGTCTTTCTGCTTTAGTTCAGCTTCAGTGAGCTTTCGCTTCCCTGAAGGGTTGGGAGGAGCAGACTGCTTAGGCTTCGCTGGTGCAGCGGCCTTTGCAGATTGTTGATGCTTAGCAGGGTCATGCCTCTGCTTCGAGCGCCCCTTAGTGTTGAGAGCATCAGCCGGTGGCTTGGAGGCCAAGGGCTTCGCAACCACCAAGTTTGACAAGTCAATGGTGGGGCGAGCTGAGGGCTTATCCTTGGGGTCTTGAATTTTTATCCCCTTAGCAGCAGGTTTCTCTCCTGACTTCTTATTCAGTGGAAGCCAAATCCTTTGCTTCTTGGGAGGAGAAGGTTCTGATTCATCATCTGCTTCCGATTCTTATTCATCATCAGCTTCAGCATTTGACTCGTCAAGAATCGAGTCTTCCAGAGCAGCTCGTTCCATTCTTGCTTGCTCTTCATCATCGGTGGACGCATGAGGGGGAAGCAGACTTCTTCTTAAGCTTTCTCTTTTTCTTCGAGCTAGGGCCATCTCCAGGAGCTTCAGCGTCATCTAGTTTGGCAGCTTTCTTTGCTTCTTTGATTCTCTTCTTTTCTGCAGCGATTCTCAATCTCTCTTGCTCATCAGGATAATCATCCGGAGTCTTGAGGGTATTGGGGTGAGGATACTTTGGTGGAACAGGATAGTACAAGTGACAATTTTCTTCAATGTACCTTCCACACATGTGTGAAGTGTATAGGAAGGGTGGATTGAAGGAAAACTGCATTACCCATTTCCAGTCAGGGATACTCTTGTATTTGTACCACCTGATGGCCCAGTAGCGGCGAATGTTTTGCAGATGAATCTTGCGCTGATCCTTGGTTTCTTCCGGAAGCGTATCTTATCCAAGCTCAATGCGAATGGACTCGGGAATGCCTCTTGCATTGTTGGCTTCCTTTGTTCTGCCTCCTTTTCTCTTGGGAGCAACCAGTTCTGCTTCATTGAGGTGATCAAGTACTGGCGAATCATCACTGAAGCCCAAATCCTCAGACATCCTGTGAGGAAGCAAAAGGTAGCGAGGGAAAAAGACAAGTATGGTATGAGCACCAGAAAAAGTTTCGACCAAAACAAATGGTTTTGACAAGAGATTCAGTGTAGAATACGGGTGATGTTCCGGCCTGTTCTGGGCTAGACTTAGCAACATCAAAACAATGTCAAACTGCAGGCCCTAACACAGAACAGATGGCATCAAAACCGAATATCTAACCTGAATTGAGATGGGAAGCTTTTGCTGGCTAAAACAAGTTTCGCAATGGAGCAAGGATCCAACGGATCAAAGAACCTAACAAAATCAACCCAAAAACAAGTCTAAGAACTCGGATCCAATCTGGAATAGGATGAACAGATAAATGGAGATTGGATCGAGGGCCCGACGTACCCTAACTTGGTGTCGTCGAGCAGCTACGGCGGCGACGAGCAGAGGAGAAGCTCGACGGCGGCGCGAAATCCACGACGGCGTTCGTCCGGCAGTGAAACGGCAAGAACGGCGACGGAGACGAAGAGCACGAAGGCGCGCAAGTGGTTAGGGTTCCAAAGCGGCTGGGGATGAAGAGATGAGTCAGTTCGCTAGGGTGGATGCCTTATATAGGGCTGGTCTGACAGGAGTTGTCAGATCAGATCGGACGGCTCCCAGCGACCGTCCCTCCGGATTCTGTGGCGAGGATTTCGTGGCGTTTCACGAGGGAATATCAACGACCCGGATTTGACGGGATCTCAACGACCGAAGAATATGTCTTCGACTTTAGTAAAACTTCGATAAAAGTTGGAAGCATTTGATTCGGAACTCAATGATGTTCGAAGCAAAATACTTTCCGTTTCAATTGTGCTCAACCATTTTGGACAGATAGAATAAGGGGGAAGAAGAACAGAAGGGGTAGGGTCCGAAACTTATCACCTTGAAGAAAAACCAAACGAAGCAAAAGGTGATAAGCATTGAGGACTAAATCCAAGCAAAATATAAATAAGAATTGAAGCAAAAGCAAATACTGAAACCAAAGACAAACAACGAAGTAAATGAATATATACAAGGAGGTAAAGGTTCGGTCCTACAGTACATTGCGTGAGGCCAATATATTGAGCTCACACCTTAATGCACATAACCTTTTCTCATCCAATGGTTTCGTGAATATCTCAGCCAATTAATCTTTAGTTCTGACAGGACTTATCACAATATCTTCACGCTGAACATGATCACGAAGAAAATGATGGCGAATGTCAATATGCTTCGTGCGAGAGTGTTGCACAGGATTGTGAGCAATTTTCATTGCACTCTCATTATAACATAGAAGAGGAATTTTCTTCAGATGAATACCATAATCCTTCAGCGTTTGCTTCAGCCAAAGAATCTGAGTACAACATGACCCAACATCAATGTATTCGGCTTCAGCTATAGGTATTGAACACAGTTTTGCTTCTTGGAAGCCCAACACACAAGTGATCTTCCAAGGAAATGAAAAATCCCTGAAGTTGATTTCCTATCCACACGATCACCAGCCAAGTCTGAATCAGAATAGCCAACAAGATCAAACTGCGATCCTTTGGGATACCACAAACCCAAGGTTGGAGTGTGAGCTAGATATCGAAGAATTCGCTTTACTGCAGTATGATGTGATTCCTTTGGATTGGCCTAAAAACGAGCACAAATACATACTGAAAGCATAATGTCAGGTCTAGATGCACAAAGATATAAAAGAGAGCCAATCATAGACCGATATTTCTTCTGGTCGTAGGCTTTGCCCTTCTCGTCTGCATCTAGGAAGCCATTGGTAGGCATTGGAGTCTTAATAGTTTTGCAATCAGTGAGACCAAACTTCTTCAGGCAATCCTTGAGATATTTTCTTGAGAAATAAAGGTGCCATTCTTCTGTTGAAAAAATTTGAAGTCCAAGGAAGAACTTCAATTCACCCATCATAGACATCTCATATTTCTTCGACATCATTTTGGCAAATTCTTCGCTGATTTCAGTGTTAGTGCAGCCAAAAATAATATCATCTACATATATTTGACAAACAAACAAATCACCATTATAAGATTGAGTGAAAAGAGTTGGGTCAGTTGTTCCTGGCTTGAAGCCTTTCTTCAAAAGGAAGTCCTTCAATGTGTCGTACCAAGCACAAGGTGCTTGCTTCAACCCATAGAGAGCATTGCCCAACCTATACACCATGTCAGGTTTCTTCGGGTCTTCAAAACCTGGAGGCTGCATAACATACACTTCTTCGATTTCTCCGTTAAGAAAAGCACTTTTCACATCCATTTGATAAAGTAGGATACCATTGAAATTTGCAAAAGCAAGCATAACACGAATGGATTCAAGATGAGCAACTGGAGCATAAGTTTCGCCAAAATCGATACCTTCGATTTGGGTGTATCCTTGTGCTACCAGTCGTGCTTTGTTTCTTACCACTATACCATCATCATCTTGCTTGTTGCGAAAAATCCACTTTGTAGCAATGATGTTGTGCTTCGTGGGATCAGGCCTATCAACTAAGGACCAGACTTTGTTTCGCTCGAACAGGTTAAGTTCTTCGAGCATAGAAGTTAACCAATCTGGATCCTTCATGGCTTCTTCAAACTTTGGAGGTTATAGCATGGAGACAAATGAAAAGTTTCCACATAAGTTATCCAAACGAGTACGAGAACGAGTTGTGGGATGACCTGGTTGTTGAATTTCTTCAAGGATCGAATAAACATCAACTCTTCTTAGAACTCGTGATAAAGTAGAATCGTTTGCTTCAGGCTCAGCTACTGCTTCAGGATCTGCTTCACCTTCATCTTCAGCATTTCCTTCAGGATTAGCATTTCCTTCGTTCCCTTGCTCTTCTTCATCCTGTTCATCATTAGCTTCAGGATGTTGATCTCCAGCGCCCTGGGCTAGATGTGGGAACATTGGATCATCATCATCCCTATTAGCTTGACGAGGATTTTCTTCAACAGGGCGAATTTCGCCAATAGCCATGGACCTGATCACTTCATCAAGTGGAGGTTCATCTAGATCATGAGGCAAATGCTCTTTTTGAGAGCCATTAGTTTCATCAAATCTCACATTTACAGTTTCCATAACCTTCCCAAAGTGGGAGTTATACACTCTGTAAGTGTGAGAATTTGAGCCATAACCTAGTAGAAAACCTTCATGTGCCTTAGGGGCAAATTTGGAGCTATGATTCATATCTCAAATAAAGCAAGGAGCACCAAATACCCTAAGATATAAAACATTTGGCTTGTTACCAGAGATAAGCTCATGTGAAGTTTTCTTCAAAATTTTGTGAAGGTAAACCTTGTTGATGATATGACATGCAGTGTAATTGCTTCGGCCCAAAACCTGATAGGTGTCTTGTATTCAGCAAGCATGGTTCTGGCCATTTCTATAAGATTTATATTCTTCCTTTCAAAAACACCATTCTATTGAGGTGTATAAGCAGCAGAGAACTCATGACTAAAGCCATGATCATCAAGAAATTCTTCAATATGAGTATTTTTTAATTCAGTTCCATTATCACTTCGGATATTCTTCAGAGATAATTCATATTCTGTTTGAGCTCTCTTAGCGAATGACTTGAAGATTTCAACAACTTTGCTTTTGTCATCCAGAAAGAAAACCCAAGTATAATGAGAAAAACCATGAACAATAACAAGACCATATTTGTTTACTCCCAGACTTGCATAATTTTGAGGACCGAAAAGATCCGTATGAAGCAATTCAAGAGGACGAGTAGTAGTCATGATAGTCTTTGCTGAATGATGTTTCTTCGTAATTTTACCAGCTTCACAAGCACTGGAGAGACGATATTTATCGAATTTTACTTCGATGAGGCCAATAACATGCTTCTTATTCACTAGATTTTGAAGATTTCTCATCCCTGCATGACCAAGTCTTCGATGCCATAACCAACCAGATGAAGCTCTGGCCATTAGGCATGTGGATACAGCAGGGCCCAAAGAAAAATCAACAATATATAAATCTCCTTTTCGGTAACCCTCAAAGACAAATGTATAGTCATCCTATGAAAAGACAACACAGCGCGAAGCAGAAAATAGAACAAGCATACCCATATCACATAACTTAGAAATAGACATAAGATTATATCCAAGAGATTGGACTAGCATAACCTTGTCAATGTGATTATCTTTCGAAATGGCAACCTTACCCAAACCTAAAACTTTACCCTTGTTGTTATCACCGAAGGTAATGTACTTCTGAGAAGATTAAGATAGTTTTTATTCGTTGAATAATTCCTTGTCTCTGGTCATATGATTTGTGCAACCACTATCCATGACCCATTCGGATCCACCGGAGACATAGCCCTGCAGAAGAATTAGTTCTTCTTAACCACCCACAAACGAGAAGGTGACTGAGAAGAGGTGGAAGCACTTGTTGAAGCAATATTAAAACGAACATGGTTATATTGCCTAGGGGGACCATCAAGTACACCATAAATGTAAGTCCTCTGCGAAGGGTTAGGATATGAATGAGCATATGCAATCTTATTATGGTTATCATGAGGACGATAAGTATAATGACCAGTGCGATAGTATTCCTTTTGAGGAACATTTGATTCGGGCACCAGTGAATCATTTCTCTCCTCTAGTGAATAGAAATGATTCGGTGGTACCGAAGACTTTCCCTACATATTATGGTTAGCAGGAAATTTTTCCATAAGTGCTTTCTGCACCCATATCTGCCTCTTGTAGAAGCTATTCTTAGGAGTACCAACATACTCAACTATAACCTTTCCCTGTTCATCCTTAATGAGCTTGTAGTCTGAATCAAGTGATTCATCTGCAATATCTTTATTCATTTTGCAGGCAAAACCTGAAAGGTGAGCAATATCAATGGGTTTCTCCTTCGCTAGGACCCAAACAGTCTGAGGATACTGCTCAGGTTCCCAATAGGTGCCATCAGGGTTTAGCTTCCTCTCGAAACCAACACCCTCATTCCTGGGATTCCTGTGAAGGAGAGCCTTCCTCAGGATGTCACACAGGTACTGGTGACCTTGCACACTTTTGAACATGCCTGTTTCAAATAATTTTTTCAACCTGAGGAGTTCCTCGGCAACAACAGAGTTTTCCTCATCTGAGGCATTAGTATCATCAATAACAATAGGAGCTTTGCCTTTGGAATCAGTTTCACTTCGTTCCAGACAAGTTAAGCAAGGTGAATCAGTTTTATGATTTTCTTCAGAACCTTGTTGAGCCATGAGAGACAGATTGACATTTTCCAACTCTTCATGAGCCTCTTTCAGTCTTTCGAGAGCCACTTTCCTCTGAAGAAATTCATAGGTGAGCTTCTCATAATAAACTGAAAGAAGATCATGCCGAGAGGATAATTCTTCAAACTTATCCGTCAGAGCAGCATGCTCATTGGTTAAAGTTTGACTTTTCTCTATCTCATCGATCAACAAAGTTTCTGATTTCTTAATGGTTTTGCTTAGCGAATCATGTTCATATTGTTGGATTGAAGCAATTTTAGCAAGTTTAGCATAGCTTATCTTGGAATCACTGTCATATGATGAACAATCAGAAGTATCATAGGTAACTTTGGATGAAGATACCTTTTCTTTGGACATGAAGCAATATGCAGGAGTTTCATCTTCACTGAAGCTTTGGTGAATAATGAGCTTGAAGCTTTGGCTAAAGCGTCTGCCGAAGCGAATGCCAAACCAGCAACACCATCTGATTCGGACCCTGACCCAGACCTTGAGCCTGATTCAGCTTCGGACCCAGAGGCTTCATCTTCAGAGTTCATTTCCTTTCCCAGATATGCCTTGGCACAATGAGAACTGCTTCGATGAGACGATTGAGTCTTCGACGAAGAACCCTCACGCTTCCTATGATACTTCTTTTTCTTGTCATCATCTGAATCTTTCTTCTTTTCTCTTCTTGAACTGCAATCATGTCTCTTGGACTCATAGCTTCTGGTAGATCTATGGGACTTGGTTGAAGAGTCTCTGAGTGAATGCTTCGATTTGTTTTCAGCTTCCCACAGAGGGCAATCATCAATGTAATGACCTGGTTTCTTGCACTTGTAGCCGTAGTTGTCCTTCGATGGAGAGCTTCTTGAGGATGAACGATGAGATGAGTGACTTGATTTCATTGAAGAGTAACTCTTCTTGGGTGAAGAAAAACCTTTTCTTTGGAAGAGGTTGAAGCGTCTCATGATCAATGCTAAATCCTTCCCAATACTTGCAGGATCATCAAATTCGACTTCTGAAGCAGAACTAACTTCGGGTGAAGAATGATGCGAAGCTTTTTCTTTCAGAGCATGTGATTTCTTCGAGAGCCATTAATGTCACGTTTCTCATCTTCTTTCATTTAAAAAGTATTGAGTCTCTCAAGAATATCAGCGGCAACAAGATTTCTAAAATCAGTTCTTTCCTTGATCATCAACACAATTGATCAAACGAATCATCCAATGAGCGAAGCAAAGTTCTTACAACTGAGTGAGGAGTAATGTCATCAGCACCGAGGGAAATCAACTCATTTGCAAGAGCAGTCAGTCTGCTGTAAATGGAGTTGACTTTTTCGCCCTCGTTTCTCATGAATCGATAGAATTTTCTTTGGAGTGTGTCAATTCTGGCATCCTTCTGAGTAGATACACCTTCTCCAATCTTTTCCAGATAGACCCAGACACCTTTGGCAGATGGGATATTCTTCACTTCATGATACTTCTCTGGAGTCAAATGATTGGTGATGAATACCTAGACTTCAGAATCAAGATCAATCAATTTTGCTTCAGCAGGAGTGATGGCATTCACATCCGCGACTGTGACATCATTTAAGACAACTTGCCAGGCAGCTGAGTTGATAGCCATGATATTTCTCTTCCTTTTGTCCTTCCAGTATGGGTAGTCCTTCCCATTGAAAACAGGAATAGGTTCACCGGAGCGAATAGTTGCAAAATATATACTTGAAAGCACTCCAGGAGATTAATCCAAAACACGCAGAGTGTAGGTAGTGACTAGCTCTGATACCAATTGAAAGTCCAAGTATGTGATCAGAGGGGGAGGGGGTAAATGATCACTTCAAATTTTCGACAGAAACTTGGAAGTGAAACATAAGTAAAGCGGAACAGGGAAGCACAGACAAGTAATAGGGAAGTAAAACTGGAAGAAAAACTAAAAGCAATGAATCAAAACACATTGAAGCATAAATGGGAAGCAAAGGCAATGCGGAAGGTAAATGCTTGAAGTAAAACGAATTGTGACTCGGCGATGTTTGTTCGACTAGTTCACGCTCTGCAAAGCGCTACGTCTGGTTGGAGGGACTGGTGATTGAACACCTGGAGCAAATCTCTCTCCGTCCGTTGCTCCAGTGCACCAATCTAATTGAGCTTGGTAAGTTTTGACTCGGGGTAGATTATTAAGGGAATCTCTGAAACCTTTGACAAACTTGATCTTCGAGGCGACAATTACTCTTCACTCTCTGAAGTCGACACTCTCACCGTCTAGGATAATTGCAGTTCTCCAAGATAAAAAGGCTAGTAAGCTTTCAACTAAGTCATCTCGAATCTACTCAGATCAATGGGACTTAGTGTCAGAACCCTCTGTTAGGTAATTTTCTAGGATCAAGTAACCTTGCATCATGTCAAATTTTCAAAGGAAATCAACTTCAAAATCCAAATGGGAGAAGGAACACCCCCCCAGATGAATTATTTCAAAAGGCCAGATAAAAATCTTCTCCAAAAATTCATGTTAGATTTTTTAAAAGTCTTATAAATGAGTGTGATCACATATCAAGTGATGTGGGACCCACCCCATGCTCATAGATTTTTCAAATATTCAAACAGTGCCTTGGAATTAAAGAAATACCCCTATTTTATTTAAGATTCAAATTATTTGAATTTTAAAAATGTTGATACTTTATGAGTGGCTAGTCTATATTATTATGAGGCCACATAAATTTTTTCAGCATTTAATAAAATGTTTAGCTATTTATTTTAGCTAAACAGAACAAATGTCAGAAAAGAAAAATAGAAAAGAAATCAGAAAACCTTACCTGGCGCCCAGGCGAAGAAGGCCCACCCCAGCCCAGCCGGCCCACAGGGGCAGGGGCGTCTTCTTCCCCCTCCCGCGCCTCCAAGCTGCTCGATGGAATGCCACCGAGCTAGCCGGGGACGCCTCGTCGCCGTCGAGGAGCTTCCAGGCCTCCCCGTGGCCTCTTCTCGCACCTGGAGACTCCCCGCAGCCTGCGCAGTCCATTCCGCCCCTCCAGAGCTTCCTCCTCCTCCCGTGCTCGAATCCGTCGCCGCCCGAAGCCTCACCGGAGCGCCGTCGAGCCCCTGCGTGGCCACCGCGCCCTAGAGCTCAAGCCAGCAAGTCCACCGTGCTCCTCGTCCTCGACTTCGACGACTAGCAGCAGGAGACGCATCAATTCGGGCCAGACGAGACGCAAACTTCACCGAGAACTCGCCGGACCCGCGAGCTCGCCGTCGTCGATTCGCCGCCGTTGAAGCCTCCCCGAGCTTGCTGTTGCTTCTGTTCGATCCGCGGTGAGCTTCTGAGTTTTTCCCCCAAGCTCCTAGCACCCCGTAGACCCTCTAGCCAAATCCGCCATGAGAACCGAGCTCGTCGCCGCCATGGTTGAGCTAGAGCTCGCGCTCGTGCTCCTCGCGACACCCCAGTGCGCGCGTTTGACTCGTGGGTGTTCCAGCTTTCGAACGCACACAAGCTTAGCCCAATCCGTGCCCCCTAGCCTCGACTACGACCTCGCCGGTTCTCTGTTTCCGCCGGAGTCGTCGCCGTCGTCGCTCCCGACCACCCCGTGACCCCCTGTTGCCTCCAGAAGATGCGAAAGACGATGCTGAGCAAGATGGTGTCCTCCCCGTGGCCTCCCGTGGCCCCTAGGCCATTCCGGCGAGTGCACCGCCGTGGCCAGGCCACCGGCGTCAAGCCGCCGGTGGGTTAGCCCTTAAGCACTCGGCTAATGACCCCTTGGGTCACTGACCAGTGGGCCCAGTGGCTTAATTAAGCCACTGGATTAATTTAACCCACGGGTTAAATTAACCCAGTCACTGACACCCTGGACCCACATGTCAGCTGACACAATAAATCATTTTATGAATTTCCAAAAAATCAAAATGAATTAAAAGAATTCCAGAAATTCCAGAAAATACCCCAAACTTTGGAAATTCATAGAAAATTCATATTAACTCCAAATTGGACAAATAATATATGAAAAATGATCAGGAGAAAATTATCTTTCCAAATATGCAACTTTCAACTCTGTTTGAGTTGAGTTTAAAATGTGATAAGTAGCATTTTATATTTGATTTAAATGGAATTAAATCAAATTCAAATCAAATATTTTTGCAACTTGAACCATGGCACCATGCTACATTTCAATCACACATCAGAGGCATATCATACACATTTGAAGTTGTTTCAAAATGATCAAACTATATCACATATAACTTGGTTAATGTTGAATTCAAATGTGGAGTTTGAATTTGCAATTCAATTTGCAATATACTCCATTTAAATGGAATGATCAACACATCAGTACTATGAACATCACCCTTTCAATATTATTCATGTGATTGTGCATTGTACATTCTGTTGATCCTATGATTGTCATGTTGCTGATAGACGTGGAACCGGAGCAAGAGGTTGCAACCTTCGTTGAAGACCCCGAACCCGAACCTCGTCAGCAAGGCAAGCAAACCCCCATTGATCATGTCGATAAAATCCCACTTCCCTCTCATGTCTCGCTTATGCATTGTTTAGGATGATCACCATGCTTCGTTTCTACCGCATAGATGAACCCATTCCTTTGCATGACCTATCATTTTGTCAAAGTAGTAAGCAAACCACAATCCTAGAAAATGTAGGAGTTGTTTGATATCATGTGGCCCCTGGAATGTTATCGCTTATTGCATGCTTAGTATGATACCATATTGTACTGTGATGTGAGTCGGGATGGGAATGATCACGTTGATGATGGTAGAAAAGTGTTGGTGAATCGACCCTAATACAAGGTGAACGATGAGAGGCTGTGTAGGAGTACACAGTGGGTTGTCTCGTTGAACACCGCCCTAGTACGAGTTCTTGTGTGGTGATCCAAGATGAAGAGTACAACCACACATTAGGCTCACTGACCCCTCTCAACTTAATAACTTATCCCTTTCGATGTCCAGATGTCGCAATAGTTCGGAGTTCTGGTAGGTCAGTGGCCTGGTTGCTAAGTTAGAGAACGGCTCATCCGAGACCGGCTTATGCACCACGCACACATCACTTGGGTCCACTTCGGTAAACCGGCCGGGTTCACGATTGTGGTAACCAACCCAAGTAGGCGGTTTTCTCGGACTAGATCGGCTATGAGGTAACAGTTGTGGTGAGCATCCTCGCTGGCACCCCTTGAATGGTGTCGATATCAAAGGCGGTAAATGATGATCATGTGTGTGTAGCGGTACACCCTTGCAAGGTTAACAAAACTATTCGAATAGTTGCGTCCGCAGTTATGGACTGCTTGGAAAGCTTAGCTTGATTACTAGATAACTTGAACCGGATACTTCTAAAACACACCAAGCTAAGTGTGAGTTCTATGGCGTGCTTTCTCGTGGGGAAGTCGAGAAAGGCTCCATAGTGGTGTATTGATTTGAGAAAGTAGTGGACTCGTGTACGCTTCTTACCTCAAAGTCTGGTACTCGTAGTTTAGGACTAGCCAAGTCAAAGCTGGTACTTCTGCAAGTGAACCCCACCTCCCTTTACCTTGATACATATGCATGAGTAGTATAGCTCCTATGTAAGTCTTGCTGAGTACGACTTTGTACTCATGTTTGCTTAATCTATGTTTTAGATGATGCCACTGACCCCGAAGGTGGCTTCTTCATCGAGCTGGACGACTGAAGACCAACTAGTCTAGTCCCAGTCAGACGACTGGTTCCCTCGTGGAGGGCTTTGTGTTTAAATAAGGCTTCTTAAGCCATTTGTTAAACTTGTCTGTACTCAGACATAATTTGCTTCCGCTTGTACTGTAATGTTGGATCACATGTATGTGATCTCTGTGTGTACTCTATAAGAGTTATAAATAAAATGTACACTTTGTAGAGAATTGCAATGGTACCTGCTGTTCATACAAGGCATGTGTGCTGCGTGTATGTTTATAACATGCATGTCTTTGTATGGGTTTTCGAGACCTTAGTTGTGTTCTAGCTGGCGGTTTTCATACACCAAGTGGCCCTTAGATGTGCGCAGCTTGGGGCATCGCGATGCGATTGTTCGAGACTCTGTCTCGTGCACACTTTGTGGTATGATCGAGCCCGCCCTAGACCCCGACTAAGTGATCGGGCTGGAGTAAGTCTATGTAAGAGTTATGAGATAGTCGATAGTATGGTTGAGGCGACTTGTCTTTGAATATGGGAGTTCACCACCCATATCATTAGACTTGTGTGCGGACGATGAGGACTCATCTCAGTTGATCATCCGGCCTGGATGGGATGCCCCTCACGTACGATGCTTTCCGAGAACGTTCTGTGCTTGGCCTTGTCTGCTTAGACAAGTGGGTACGGTTCTCGGCTCTCCATATGACTATGCCTTAACTGGACTTGCATATGCTAACCCCGGGTCCCGACAGACTTGGTATCGGAGCAGGACTGACTGTAGGACTAGTAGCCTTGGCCGAAGTTGAGCCTAGCTTGCTATAGTTATATAGTTACTCTGGGTATATAAGGGAACAACGTAAGGCTTCTTTTTCTCCTTACCCCCTTCGTTCTGAGTTCTGAGTCACCCTCATCTTATTCTA
Organism: Bromus sterilis; assembly: GCA_950022295.1. Classification (NCBI taxonomy): domain Eukaryota; kingdom Viridiplantae; phylum Streptophyta; class Magnoliopsida; order Poales; family Poaceae; genus Bromus; species Bromus sterilis. Next base: position 145,111,888 of record OX465596.1, on the reverse strand, counting down.
CGGGAAGATAGGACTAGGCTCTCCTCTGTCTGATTAGAACATCTCGTTGTTTGCTTCCTCATAGCCGTAGGAAAGTTGTGATCGGTTTGTTAGAGTGGTTATGCTCCCTGTTTTATTACATCGTATGTAAGTGTTGTTTCCCTGTTGGAAGAAATTGTCATTTCTTACAATTACAGCCGTTATGCTGTCCGAGTCATTCCAGGTTTATCTCATAATCTGATGCATTTGCAAACTCCTTTCTGTTTCAGATGGCAGATCTTCCCCCTCGGCAGATTGTTCGTTTGACCTGGTACCTCGGTGTGCGTGGCCATCCCGACACGTTGATCGAGATGATGTCCTATGTGGGTTATCGGTGGTACCCTGAGTACACCATCGAGGAGCAGTTTCACGACTTCAACCAGACGCAGTTCCACTGCATTGTCCGGATCTATCCGCACCACGTTGGAGTCCCTCAGCCTATCCATTTTGGACATGGCATTGGCGTTACAGAGAACATGGCTGTGCAGGATGCTGCATACTCATGTATGACACTGCTGAGAGAGGAGCACACTTTGCTGAGAGAGACTTCTTTCCGCTATATCCCTGCTGCACTTCCAGGAGAAGAGGGATATTACACCGGACTCTACTCAGATCACTCTGCAGAGGATCCAGCACTCCAGGTGACTGCTAGGTTTGCTGGTGACAGAGATCGTGATACACGCGCTCTCCGTTTCGAGCACCACGCCACCTGTGTTCATCTGTATCGAGCACTGACCCTCTTGGCACCATTTGTGAGCGTGGGATCAGTTGAGCATGATGCGATCTACCCAGTGAGGACTCAGATGCCTTCTCGAGTTGCTTGGCCCGAGATTGGAGGCATTTTTCCACCCCGTGGTCCTTTGCTTCCACCCTACACTGGACCTAGGCCCCATCCTTGCCCAAATGGATATCAGGGTCCACAAGCCTCCGTGTTTTCCGATGGTCACCTCCAGCTACCGGGATACGCGGGTAACTTTTATGAGGACTACTATGGAGATGGAGATGAGTGAGACCGCCTGTGGTCTTACTTAGTGATGATGTAGTAGTATCTTAGTATATTGTAGGCAAGGTATCTAAGTTCCAGAGGCTTAGATAAATAATGTATAGGAAGTCAGAGTGCCTCTGAAGGATGTATCATCTTCATCACGTTTGTATTAGCTTAGTGCTTGTACTAAAACGATGTATGGTTTGTATGACAGCTTGTGAATATATGGCTTGTATGCTTTATCACCATGTTGTCAAGATGATTACTTCCTTTGCTCTGTAATCCTTCCAGTACTTCAATACCTTGCTTAGAATCTTCCAATCAGCTCTGTTTGACTTTGGTTTTTCACCTTCAGGATGTCTCAAGGAACCCGTGGCCAGGTTGGTCGGAACCAAGGTCGTGGAAACGACCAGGAGGAAGGCAACCTTCCACCCCCACCCACGATGGCACAAGTTCTGATGGAAGTCGAGAGGAACCGCCATGAATCTCACCACCTGCTGGAAGTCATCGCACGCAACACCACTCAACAGCGCAATGAGTTGGTGTCCCTGAACGACTTCATCCGACTTCATCCCCCAGTTTTTAGTTACTCCACCGAGCCCCTTGACGCCGATGACTGGCTTCGCAGCATCGAGAGGAAGCTCCAAGCAGGCCGTGTTGCAGCTGGTGACAAGGTCAGCTATGCCACCTATCACCTTGAAGGTGCAGCTAGTTCTTGGTGGGAGAACTTTCTGAATATGCGTCCCGTTGGACCACCTGCATCTTGGGAGGAATTCTGCACGTCCTTCCGCGAGCACCACATTCCCAAAGGTCTTATGGACCGCAAGCGTGAGGAGTTCTGCAACCTCACTCAAGGAAAAAGAACCGTTGATGAGTTTAGTCGTGAGTTCAACCGACTGGCTCGTTATGCTACCGAAGAAGTCTCCAGCGACTCCAAGAAACAAGAGAGGTTCCGTCGTGGCCTCAACACTGGACTTCGTCGTGAGCTCAACCTTCATGACTTTGCCACCTTCCAGGTCCTTGTCAACAAGGCCATCAAAGCAGAGGACATGAACACCCCCAACGACTTCCGCAAACACCCCAGAGATGATGGCTCATCCAGTTCTGGCTCCCAGAAGCGCAAGATCTGGATCCCAAACAGCATGTTCCGCCAGAACAACCCACCGAGACCATCCTATATGGCGCCTCGTCCACCCACCCAGTTCCACCCAGCTCCGCCAAACAACCCAGCTCCACGAACTGTTTTCAGAGCCTGTTACAAGTGTGGTCAGGCAGGCCACTATTCTCGCGAGTGTCCCCAGAACCAGCTCCAACACCAGAATGCTCCACCACGTGCCGGAGGCAACAACAACAATGGTCGTGGCAATCCACCCCAGAAGGTCTACACCGCCAAACCCGCTCCTTCCGCCACTCGTGGACGTGTGAACCAAATCGCCGCCGAAGAGACTGACGACACCACTGACGTCATTCTTGGTACGATCCCAGTCAATTTTGTTCCTACTTCCGTTCTTTTCGACCCAGGAGCATCTCATTCATTCATGTCGGAAAGTTATGCACTTCACCATGAGTTATCTTTTGTTGAATTGTCCACCGCGATGATTATTCAAACTCCAGGGTCAAGATGGAAAACTAATAGAGTAAGCCATGGTAATCAAATTGCAATTGAGGGTTTAGTATTCCTTGTTTCACTCATAGCCCTCAAGTCTTCAGATATTGATGTCATCCTTGGCATGGATTGGCTATCAAGACCGAATGCCTACCTGGATTGCAAAGGCAAATCCGTGAAACTCACCCACCCTTCAGGCCAAACCGTCAACTATACCTCACCCAGAACAAGAATCCAAGTGCATTCTTTGAATGTACTTCCCCTTCCCGAACTTGAAGATATTCCGGTGGTTCGTGACTTCCCGGATGTCTTTCCTGAAGAGCTGTCGGGCATGCCACCCGACAGATGTGTAGAGTTTATAGTGGATCTTGCCCCAGGAACCGCACCAATTTCTAGACGCCCATACAAAATGGCCCCACGTGAGTTAGCTGAGCTTAAAACCCAACTGGAAGCTTTGTTGGAGAAAGGCTTCATCCGCCCTAGCTCATCGCCATGGGGTTGCCCCGTTCTGTTCGTAACGAAGAAAGATGGAACAGAAAGGATGTGCGTAGACTATCGCCCACTAAATTTAGCGAAGATAAAGAACAAATACCCACTGCCCAGGATCAACGATCTTTATGATCAACTTGCTGGATCCTCTGTCTTCTCTAAGATGGATTTGAGATTAGGTTATCATCAAATCAAAATCCGAAATGAGGACATTCCCAAAACGGCTTTTACTACTCGTTATGGTCTTTACAAGTACACCGTCATGTCCTTTGGTTTAACCAATGCCCCCGCCACTTTCTCACGCATGATGAACTCGATCTTCATGGAGTATTTGGACCAGTTCGTCGTAGTTTACCTCGATGACATCCTTATATACTCGAAGAACGAAGAAGAACATGCCGAACACCTAAGGCTAGTATTGATGAAACTTAGAGAGCATCGCCTGTATGCTAAATTCTCCAAGTGTGAATTTTGGCTACCAGAAGTGACCTACTTAGGCCACATGATTTCTTCAAAAGGCATTACTGTGAATCCCGAGAGAGTTCAGGCCGTCCTTGACAGGACTCCACCTGAATCGATTAAGCAAGTTAGAAGTTTTCTTCGCCTAGCCAGCTATTGCTGTCGCTTCGTCGAGAACTTTTCTAAAGTTGCAAAGCCTCTAACTGAACTCCTCAAGAAAGATAAGAAATTCCTATGGACTCCCAAGTGCGAGGAAAGCTTTCAAGAGCTAAAAAGAAGATTGGCTTCTGCACCCGTACTTGCACCTCCAGACACCAAAAAGGATTTCGAGATCTTTTGTGACGCATCACGGCAAGGGTTAGGATGCATACTTCTGCAAGATCGACATGTGGTAGCTTATGCTTCACGCCAGTTGCGGCCACATGAACAGAACTATCCTACCCATGACCTTGAACTCGCTGCCGTAGTTCATGCCCTAACAACTTGGCGACATTACCTCCTTGGTAACCGTTGCGAGATCTATTCCGACCACCAAAGCCTCAAATATATTTTCACCCAGCCAGATCTTAATCTCAGGAAAAGACGCTGGATTGAGTTGATAAAAGATTACGACGTAGTAATTTCATACACCCCAGGCAAAGCCAATGTCATGGCTGATGCACTAAGTCGTAAGTCGTATTGTAACAACCTCATGTTACAACAGTATCAACCACTTCGTCATGAGGACTTTCGCAAGCTCAATCTTGAGATTGTTCATCATGGCTATCTTTCTACCTTGGTGGCGAAACCAACTCTTGAGGATCAAATTATAGTTGCCCAAAGGCGTGCACGAGGTGTTCGCCGGATCAAGGAGAACATTGCTAGCGGAGTTGCTAAATGTTTCTCCACAGATAGTAAAGGAACGGTATTCTTTGAAAATCGTTTGGTAGTACCTAAGAATAAGGAGCTAAGGCAACTCATCCTCAAGGAAGCCCATGACACACCCCTCTCAATTCATCCCGGTAGCACAAAAATGTACTGAGATCTACGCCAGAGATTTTGGTGGACTAGGATGAAGAGAGACATTGCTCAATTTGTTGCCGAATGTGATGTTTATCGTCGCATTAAGGCAGAACATCAAAGACCTACTGGTACACTTCAACCTTTGTCTATTCCCGAGTGGAAATGGGACAAAGTCGGTATGGACTTCATCACCGGCTTTCCAAGAACCCAGAAAGGAAACAATGCCATCTTCGTTGTCATAGATAGGCTTTCCAAAGTTGCTCATTTCCTTCCGGTTCGCGAGTCTATAACTGCTAGCCAGTTAGCAGACTTGTACATCTCTAGAATTGTATCCCTTCATGGTGTTCCTTTGGAAATCAAGTCTGATCGTGGTAGCCTTTTTACCTCTAGATTTTGGGGAAGCTTTCAGAATGCTATGGGAACTCATCTCTCCTTTAGTACAGCTTTCCATCCTCAGTCTAGCGGTCAAGTCGAAAGGGTTAACCAAATTCTTGAAGACATGCTCAGAGCTTGTGTTATCTCATTCGGAAAGAATTGGGAGAAGTCTCTTCCATTTGCCAAATTTGCTTATAAAAATAGTTTTCAATCTAGTCTGAACATGGCTCCTTTTGAACTCCTATATGGACGACGATGTCGAACACCTTTAAACTGGTCAGAAACCGGTGAAAGACAATTCTTTGGACCGGATATGATCAAGGAAGCAGAAGAGCAAGTTCGCATTGTTCGTGATCAATTGAAAGCAGCCCAGTCTCGTCAGAAAAGCTACTATGATCGTCATCTTAGGCAAGAGAGCTACAATCTGGATGAGAAGGCTTACCTTCGGGTTACTCCTCTGAAGGGAACCCAACGTTTCGGTATCAAAGGCAAGTTGGCCCCACGTTACATCGGACCTTTCCGCATTATTGCTAAACGTGGAGAAGTTGCCTACCAACTTGAACTACCTCCGCACCTCTCCTGAGTACATGATGTATTCCATGTGTCCCAACTCAGGCGTTGCTTCAAGGACCCTATCCGCGAAGTCGACCATGAAACGCTTGATCTCCAAGATGACCTTTCTTATCGAGAATACCCCGTTCGTATTCTTGATTCCGCAGAGCGTGTCACTTGTCGTCAGAAGATTAGGTTTCTGAAAGTGCAATGGTCACACCACTCTGAAAGAGAAGCTACGTGGGAAAGAGAAGACCGTCTCAGTGCCGAGTACCCCACCTTCCTCCCGCAGACTTCTGAATCTCGGGACGAGATTCTGTTGAGTGGGGCGAGTTGTCAGAACCCTCTGTTAGGTAATGTGCTAGGATCAAGTAACCTTGCATCATGTCAAATTTTCAAAGGAAATCAACTTGAAAATCCAAATGGGAGAAGGAACACCCCCCCAGATGAATTATTTCAAAAGGCCAGATAAAAATCTTCTCCAAAAATTCATGTTAGATTTTTGAAAAGTCTTATAAATGAGTGTGATCACATATCAAGTGATGTGGGACCCACCCCATGCTCATAGATTTTTCAAATATTCAAACAGTGCCTTGGAATTAAAGAAATACCCCTATTTGATTTAAGATTCAAATTATTTGAATTTTAAAAATGTTGAAACTTTATGAGTGGCTAGTCTATATTATTATGAGGCCACATAAAAATTTTCAGCATTTAATAAAATGTTTAGCTATTTATTTTAGCTAAACAGAACATATGTCAGAAAAGAAAAATAGAAAAGAAATCAGAAAACCTTACCTGGCGCCCAGGCGAAGCAGGCCCACCCTAGCCCAGCCGGCCCACAGGTGCAGGGGCGTCTTCTTCCCCCTCCCGCGCCTCCAAGATGCTCGGTGGAATGCCACCGAGCTAGCCGGGGACGCCACGTCGCCGTCGAGGAGCTTCCAGGCCTCCCCGTGGCCTCTTCTCGCACCTGGAGACTCCCCGCAGCCTGCGCAGTCCATTCCCCCCCTCCAGAGCTTCCTCCTCCTCCTCCCGTGCTCGAATCCGTCGCCGCCCGAAGCCTCACCGGAGCGCCGTCGAGCCCCTGCGTGGCCACCGCGCCCTAGAGCTCAAGCCATCAAGTCCACCGTGCTCCTCGTCCTCGACTTCGACGACTAGCAGCAGGAGACGCATCAATTCGGGCCAGATGAGACGCAAACTTCACCGAGAACTCGCCGGACCCGCGAGCTCGCCGTCGTCGATTCGCCGCCGTTGAAGCCTCCCCGAGCTTGCTGTTGCTTCTGTTCGATCCGCGGTGAGCTTCTGAGTTTTTCCCCCAAGCTCCTAGCACCCCGTAGACCCTCTAGCCAAATCCGCCATGAGAACCGAGCTCGTCGCCGCCATGGTTGAGCTAGAGCTCGCCCTCGTGCTCCTCGCGACACCCCAGTGCGCGCGTTTGACTCGTGGGTGTTCCAGCTTTCGAACGCACACAAGCTCAGCCCAATACGTGCCCCCTAGCCTCGACTACGACCTCGCCGGTTCTCTGTTTCCGTCGGAGTCGTCGCCGTCGTCGCTCCCGACCACCCCGTGACCCCCTGTTGCCTCATGAAGATGCGAAAGACGATGCTGAGCAAGATGGTGTCCTCCCCGTGGCCTCCCGTGGCCCCTAGGCCATTCCGGCGAGTGCACCGCCGTGGCCAGGCCACCGGCGTCAAGCCGCCGGTGGGTTAGCCCTTAAGCACTCGGCTAATGACCCCCTGGGTCACTGACCAGTGGGCCCAGTGGCTTAATTAAGCCACTGGATTAATTTAACCCATGGGTTAAATTAACCCAGTCACTGACACCCTGGACCCACATGTGAGCTGACACAATAAATCATTTTATGAATTTCCAGAAAATCAAAATGAATTAAAAGAATTCCAGAAATTCTAGAAAATACCCCAAACTTTGGAAATTCATAGAAAATTCATATTAACTCCAAATTGGATAAATAATATATGAAAAATGATCAGGAGAAAATTATCTTTCCAAATATGCAACTTTCAACTCTGTTTGAGTTGAGTTTAAAATGTGATCAGTAGCATTTTATATTTGATTTAAATGGAATTAAATCAAATTCAAATCAAATATTTTTGCAACTTGAACCATAGCAACATGCTACATTTCAATCACACATTGTGCATTCGTTGATCCTATGATTGTGCATTGTACATTCTGTTGATCCTATGATTGTCATGTTGCTGATAGACGTGGAACCGGAGCAAGAGGTTGCAACCTTCGTTGAAGACCCCGAACCCGAACCTCGTCAGCAAGGCAAGCAAACCCCCATTGATCATGTCGATAAAATCCCACTTCCCTCTCATGTCTCGCTTATGCATTGTTTAGGATGATCACCATGCTTCGTTTCTACCGCATAGATGAACCCATTCCTTTGCATGACCTATCATTTTGTCACAGTAGTAAGCAAACCACAATCCTAGCAAATGTAGGAGTTGTTTGATATCATGTGGCCCCTGCAATGTTATCTCTTATTGCATGCTTAGTATGATACCATGTTGTACTGTGATGTGAGTCGGGATGGGAATGATCACGTTGAGGATGGTAGAAAAGTGTTGGTGAATCGACCCTAATACAAGGTGAACGATGAGAGGCTGTGTAGGAGTACACAGTGGGTTGTCTCGTTGAACACCGCCCTAGTACGAGTTCTTGTGTGGTGATCCAAGATGAAGAGTACAACCACACATTGGGCTCACTGACCCCTCTCACCTTACTAACTCATCCCTTTCGATGTCCAGATGTCGCAATAGTTCGGAGTTCTGGTAAGTCAGTGGCCTGGTTGCTAAGTGAGAGAACGGCTCATCCGAGACCGGCTTATGCACCATGCACACATCACTTGGGTCCACTTCGGTAAACCGGCCGGGTTCACGATTGTGGTAACCAACCCAAGTAGGCGGCTTTCTCGGACTAGATCGGCTATGAGGTAACAGTTGTGGTGATCATCCTCGCTGGAACCCCTTGAATGGTGTCGAGATCAAAGGCGGTAAATGATGATCATGTGTGTGTAGCGGTACACCCTTGCAAGGTTAACAATACTCTTCGAATAGCCGCGTCCGCGGTTATGGACTGCTTGGAAAGCTTAGCTTGATTACTAGATAACTTGAACCGGATACTTCTAAAACACACCAAGATAAGTGTGAGTGATATGGCGTGCTTTCTCATGGGGAAGTCGAGGAAGGCACCATAGTGGTGTATTGATTGGAGAAAGTAGTGGACTCGTGTACGCTTCTTACCTCAAAGTCTGGTACTCGTAGTGAACCCCACCTCCCTTTACCTTGATACATATGCATGAGTAGTATAGCTCCTATGTAAGTCTTGCTGAGTACGACTTTGTACTCACGTTTGCTTAATCTATGTTTTAGATGATGCCACTGACCCCGAAGGTGGCTTCTTCATCGAGCTGGACGACTGAAGACTAACTAGTCTAGTCCCAGTCAGACGACTGGTTCCCTTGTGGAGGGCTTTGTGTTTAAATAAGGCTTCTTAAGCCATTTGTTAAACTTGTCTGTACTCAGACATAATTTTCTTCCGCTTGTAATGTAATGTTGGATCACATGTATGTGATCTCTGTGTGTACTCTATAAGAGTTATAAATAAAATGTACACTTTGTAGAGAATTGCAATGGTACCTGCTGTTCATACAAGGCATGTGTGCTGCGTGTATGTTTATAACATGCATGTCTTTGTATGGGTTTTCGAGACCTTAGTTGTGTTCTAGCTGGCGGTCTTTCATACACCAAGTGGCCCTTAGATGTGCGCAGCTTGGGGCATCGCGATGCGATTGTTCGAGACTCTGTCTCGTGCACATTTTGTGGTATGATCGAGCCCTCCCTAGACCCCGACTAAGTGATCGGGCTGGAGTAAGTCTATGTAAGAGTTATGAGATAGTCGATAGTATGGTTGAGGCGACTTGTCTTTGAATATGGGAGTTCACCACCCATATCATTAGACTTGTGTGTGGACGATGAGGACCCATCTCAGTTGATCATCCGGCCCGGATGGGATGCCCCTCACGTACGATGCTTTCCGAGAACGTTCTGTGCTTGGCCTTGTCTGCTTAGACAAGTGGGTACGGTTCTCGGCTCTCCATATGACTATGCCTTAACTGGACTTTGGGGTGCTCTCTTCAGTCGCTCTTAGGAATATTCTGAGAGCAGCCGCCCGCAAATGGAGGAGGGGGCGGCGTATTTATAGTTGGCGATCCCGAGGTGCGAAATGACCAGATTGACCCGAAGTGTCAGCTTGACACGTGTCCACAACAGTCGAATTTGTCATTACTGCACAACTTTACTTGCGAAACAAGTAAAGCTGACTCACGGACTTAGTTCTGCTTCAGAAGCCAAAGAACGAAGTCTTTGCTACTGAAGCTTAACTCAGTGCACATGAGATTTCTTCACTCTGGCTTCTCACTTGGTTTAGATTTGATCTGAGCATTTTCTCAATAACTTTGGTGTCCACAAACTAAAGACCCCTCTTGATAGTACGGTTCGTCCTATGACTCAAAGAACAGAAAAAGAACTACACAAAAACGTCTAAGTCTTGCGCCGTCTTCTTCATTTCCTTCAATGAGTTGAGCTTCAGGACACCTTCATTTTTGGGGTCATCCTTCGTGATTAAGCTTCACTCAAGGGGTAATGCTTTGATAACTTGAAAACCTTCCCTGAAGCTTTATCACCTAGCTTGTCCTTCAGGAACCTATTCAACTGTTTACACTAGAAAAGATTGTTAGTTCCTCTACTGTCTTGTCCAACAATATCCAAAACACACGTGGGCAAAACTTTTCTCTTACACATATCTTGTTTGTTGTACTCTAAAGTTCAAATCTTTGTTGTTAGAATTTCACCACAGATATTATCTTTGTTGTCATTTACCTACTCGAGGACGAGCAGGAATTAAGCTTTGGGATGTTCATACGTCCCAAACGTATATATAATTTCTTCTTTCTCCATGCTTATTTTGGTGATATTTCTATATGTTTTACTGCACTTTCATATCATTTACAACATATTTTGGAATAACCTACTAATTCAATGCCTAGTGCCAGTTTCTGTCCGTTATTTTCAGTGCATTGCAGAAAAAGGTCAAAAATATAACTTCTTGGAAAATTCCAGAAAAATTACCAAAAAAATATCCACAACAGAAGAATCCAGAAAACCGAAGGAGGCCCCGAGGGGGCCACCCCCAGTCCAGGCGACAGCCTGCCGCGACCAGGGGGTGGCCGCGCCCTCTAGTAGCCTGGACCAGAGGGCCACCCCTCAGGCCCCCCCCTTTGGCCTATATTTACATAACGAGACAGAAACCCTCGAGGAGCCCCCCACCCCCCCGTTACGTGATTTCGTCCATAGTTCCGTCGCTGAAGCGATTCCAATCTCGGGATCGCCAGGAGAAGCTTTCCTTGCACCATGCCGGAGGGAGGATTGACCTCTGGAGGCCTCTCCATCACCATGATTGCCTCCCAGATGTACCGTGAGTAGTCCCCCTTGGACCATGGGTCCTTGACCAGTAGCTATGTGATGTCTTCTCTCCAACCTTTTGCTTCAATGTTTATCCCTTGTGAGTTGCCTATCATGATCAAGGCACATTTGTATTAGTTAACTATTTTTCTATGTTGTATTTGCTGGGATCCGAATGATTATGATATTTATCAGTTTGTGATGAGTAATATATTTTGTTTACCTTTATATTTATGTTCTTGAGGGTCTTGCATGTTCTCCATTGCATTTATTTCGTTGGCCAGGTAGTGAATTGCAACTCTAAGGGGGAGCGTTATGCTTAATTGTGGGTTCATGTCCCCGATGTCTAGCTTGAGTGACATAAACATGAGACTAGGGGATGTGTCGTTGCCACTAGGGAGAAAATAGCGGTTCTTGTAACTACGGTTGCAAGGATTGCTTACATTACGCATAGATTGTTAAGGAAATTGTCCATTTCTTTGAACCTACAAATTGGTTGGGGTTCGCAACTTAATACCAGCGAGATGTTCTGGATAGATATATCAAGGTGGATGATTAGTGAGTAGATGATGATGGATAAACGGTCTACTTGTTTTGGTGTAATGCCCGCACGATTAAGCCTCTTTACTTTCTAGTAGCATAATTAGCATTGCGGTGTGTTTATAATTCTGTAATTGCCTAGATGTAATTTGTTCACCCAGAATAGTTGTTTATCGTCTTTTGGGAGAGAGACATCACTAGTGAAAGTCATGGGACCTTGGTCCATATTTCCATCATAGTTTACACCGTTCACTTTTACTGCTTTCATTTACTTTCAGTTGCACCCACTATTATTCCCTCCATGTTTTGATTCTTTGTAAACAGCAAGGCCGGACAGATTTACAACCTCTCTGAAATCGTTGGGAGCAAACTTATTTGCGTTCTTGTGTGCAGGTCGACGCTAACATGCCATCAAGAAAATTTCTGGTGACGTTGTCACCTACTTGTATGTCCTCAAATCCTACTGGATTGATAACATTTGTATCTTCACCAAGGGAAATTTTTTGCTATCCACATCATAACCTTCCAATTGGGGTAACCAATGAGGATATTTTACCAACACCCATAAGCATATTGTTCCCCGGTGAGAAACCTGAGAGGTGCAGAGAAAATCGTGTGCGAGCTGGAAAATCTGGGGGGCGAAGAGCTGCGGGAGAGGACGCGTCGGATGCGTGAGCTCTTGGCAATGGAAAAGCGGCAGCAGCAGGCGGCAACAGAGCCACCTCCCCGACTTCCCGGATTGAAGATGGGACCTCGGTCGAGTGCATGTGCAAACCAGAAGTTGGGAGGGACACCGAAACAGTAGAGGCATGCATCTTTGCCTCATGGTGACCATGCGCACAGTTGATACGTCCCAAACGCATCTATAATTTCTGCTTGTTACATGCTCATTTGGGTGACATTGCTATGTGTTTTGATACACTTTCATGCCCTTTTACAAATATTTTTATTAACCTACTAACTCAGTCCACCCAGTGAAAGTTTTTGTCTGCTGATGTCTGTGAATTGCAGGTTTTTACCCATATTTACAGAGCCCAAAAAAATCCAAGACAAAATATAAAAAATCAGCCCAACATAAGCTTCTGGAAGACCGATAGAGAGCCAGAGGGGGTCCACCCCCCTCCTAGGCGGCCAGGGGGGCGCGGCCCCACTCCTGGTCGCGCCGGGAGGCTTCCTGGGAGGATGGGCCACCCCTGGTGCCCCCTTAGGCCTATATTTACCCCCTGATGAGAAAACCCTAAAAAGAGACACCGCATCGCAATTTTCACCTTTGTTCCACCGCCGCCGCGCTTCCAAGATTGGGAGCACCAGAAGAACTCTTCTCGGCACCCTATCGGAGGGAGGATTGACCTCCGGGAGCTTCTCCATCACCATGAGCGTTTCCCGGATATGTCGTGAGTAGTCCCCCTTGGACCATGTGTCCATGACCAGTAGCTATGTGATCTCTTCTCTCCAATCTTGTGCATCAATTCTTAGCCCTTGTGAGGTTCCCTACATGATCAAGGCATCTATGTAATTTTCCTGTTGCTGCTATGATGTGTTTTCTGGGATCCGATGGATCATGAGATTACGTTCAGATTGTGATGAGTTATATATTTGGTTCTCCTTTTATGTTTTGTTCTTGAGTAATTCTTGCATGTTATCTGTTGCTTAATATTGATTTGGCCAAGTAGTAGAGAGTAACTCCAAGAGGGACCGTTTATGCTTGAATCTTGATTGTGGGTTCATGCCCCCCGATGTCTAGCTTGAGTGACAGAAACATTAGACTAGGGGATGTGTTGTTGCCACTAGGGAGAAAACAATGGTGCTTGTAATTGCGGTTGTAAGGATTGTTTACCTTACGCAAAGTTTGTTAATGCAGTCGTCTGTTGCTTTGGGTTTACACTTTGGGTGGGGCTCGCAACTTAATGCCAGCGAGATGTTCTGGATATATATCTCAAGGTGGATGATTAGTGGGTAGATGCTGATGGATAAATGGTCTACTTGTCTTGGCGTACTACCCATACTTTTGAGCCTCTAACTTTCTTGTGGCATAATTAACATAGAGGTTCGTTTATAATTCTGTCAAATGCCCAGCTGTAATTTGTTCACCCAGCTTAGCTGTTTTATCATCTTTTGGGAGAGAGACATCACTAGTGAACATCATGGGACCCTTGTCCATATTTCCACCATTGTTACACCTCAAATCTTGAATGCTTTATTTCCTTTCAGTTGCAATAACCATCACTATTTTGTCGGGACCCGGGGTTTGCGTATGTAATTCCTATTACAACACAATCATATGGAGAGCCGAGAGCCGTACCCACTTGTCTAAGCAGACAAGGCCAAGCACAGAACCCTCTCGGAAAGCATCAAACGTGAGGGGCATCCCTTCCAGGCCAGATGATCAACTGAGATGGGTCCTCATCGTCCGCTCACAAGTCTAAATGATTATGGGTGGTGAAATCCCATACTCATAGACAAGTCGCCTCAACCAATTCTCGATTGAATTATAACACTTACATAAATAGACTCCAGCCCGATCACTTAGTCGGGGTCTCGGGCGGGCTCGATCGTACAACAAAGTGTGCCACGTGGCAGAGTCACGAGCAATCGCATCACGATGCCCCAAGCTGCGCACATCTAAGGGCCACTTGGTTTAAGAAAGACGTCCGGCAAGATCACAACTAAGCTATCAAACCCCACACTAAGACATGCACGTTATAATCATACACACAACATACATGTCTAGTGTAAACAGCAGGTAATCACAACATGAACTCTACAAACTCATAGTCTTTATTACTTCTGCTAAACAGAGCAGACATAGTAGTTGTATTACAAGCAGAGATCACATGGTTTTGATCCAACATTACATCAAACATCAACGGAAGAAAAAATATGTCTTAGTAAAGACAAGTTTAACAAATGGCTTAAGAAGCCTGAAATAAAATACAACGACCCTCCAAAGGGCACATGCTGCTGTCTGGAACTATACGACCTGGTCCAAGTCGAGCTCGAGGTAGAGGTCACCATCAGAGTCAGTGGTCTCGTCTCTAAAACATAGAATAAGCAAACGTGAGTACAAAGGCGTACTCAGCAAGACTTACATAGGAAGTATACTACTCATGCACATGTATCAAGGCAAAAGAAGGTGGGGTTTCAATGCAGAAGTGCCATCTTTGACTTGGCTAGTCCTGTACTACGAATACCAGAATGAGGTAAGGAGCGTACACGAGTCGAAGTATCAAGTCTCCATCCAATACACCTCTATGGATACTTCCCCGACTTCCCCATGAGGAAGCACGCCATAGCACTCACACTTATCTTGGCTAGTTTTAAGAATAACCATTGAAGTTGTCTATGATCAAGTAAAGGTCTCCATGTAGTCCATAACCGCGGACACGACTATTCGAATAGTTCATTAACCCTGCAGGGGTGTACTGCTACACACACGCACACATCAGTTACCGCCTGGGAGTGGACCCTTCAAGCGAGTACCGGCGAGGATGTTGCCACGACACTTCACTCACGGCACCATCTCTGGTCCTAGGGAGTCGCCTATTTGAGTTGGGACCACAATCGGAATCCGGCCGATTTTTTCTACGCGGACTCAAACGTTGTGTGACCGCCATCAAGCTCAACTCGATCATGATCACTTGATTCAACGTGCCCACAACCTACGTCCACCACTTACCTTGATGTACCTGCTTGAGATCGTTTAAAGCTCGAACTACTTGCGACTCCTGGACTTGGTCCGGGGTGAGGTACTAGGATGAGAGGGGTCAGTGAGCCCAATGTGTGGTCGTCCTCTTAGTCTTGGATAACAACACAAGAACTCGGGCTTAAGGCAGTGCTCAACGAGACAACCCACTGTGTACTCCTACACAGCCTCTCATCGTTCACCTTGTTTAGGTCAATTCACCAACACGTTACCACCATCATTCACATGATCACTACCATCCCGACTCACAACAAAGTAGCCTCATTGTAACCTCTAAGCATGCAATAAGCTATAACAGTTGCAGGGGCCACATGATATCAACCAACTCCTACATCTGCTAGGATTGTGGTTTTCTTACTACTGTGACAAAATGATAGGTCATGCAAAGGAATGGGTTCAACTAGCGGTAGAATGTATCATGGTGACATCCTAAACATGCATAAGCGAGAATGAGGGGAAATGGGATTTTATCGACATGATCAAAGAGGGGGTGCTTGCCTTCCTGACGATCACCATGTAACACTCTTCTGACGTGAGGTTGAACTCGTCTCCGAGATCAACTCTACCGAAAAGATGCAATCACCGAAGCACTGGAAGTAAAGCACACAATTGATAAATTACGATGCACAATCAATATGGCACGATATGATGATGAACATGGGTGTGTTGTGCTTCCTATGTCCATGTGAAGTGTATTGCATTGCAATGGTTGAAGTTGGAATAGCATTTTCAATTTATTTGATTTAAAACAAATGTACAAAATAGAAAAATGCTAGTGATCCATCATGGTAAACATTTCAAACATGGTTGAAAGTTTTATATTTCGGTAGAGAATTTTCTGCTGATCATTTTCATATATAAATCTTTTCATTTGGACTTATTGTTTAAAAGATATTAATATTTGAACTTTCGCTTATTTTCTATAATTTCTGTATTAATTAAATTATTTTCTATAATTTCTGTATTAATTAAATTATTTTGGATTTACTTCGTCAGCACCACGTCAGCATGACGTGGGGGGAGCTGACCAGTGGGTCCTGGCTATCAGTGGGAGGAGTTAGTTTAGGTTTCTGTTTAAATTAAACACTGATTAATTAAGGGCCCTGGGCCAAGTGTCAGTTAGAGGGGTTAGGGGGTTAGTGCTTTGGTTAGGGGCGCTAATGGAGGAGCTCGTCGGAGTCACTGCTGCCGGCAGGAGCTCACGCCAGAGAGAGCTAGGGGCCACGGGAGAGGGGGCAAAGGGTATGGGTGTGCTCCTCTCGCCCACGCGCATCCACTGGAGTAGGAGGGGCTCAACGAGGAGGCCTCGGGCCACGGCTAGGTCACAAGGTGCGGCGGCCGGAGCCTCTATTCATGGAGAAAGGTGGCAGGGAGCACAGGGAGAAGCATGGATGGAGAAAACGGAGCTGGGAGCTCACCGGAGCTCATTGGCGCACTCGGGGAGGCCGGAGAGGAGCTGGGTGCGACGAATTTGAGCTCGAGGCGAACGGCGACAGGCGGCGAGGATTTGATGCGGGAGTCTCCTGGAGTTGTCCTCGGCTTCGGTTGGGGGAGCAGCTCGACGGAGACGAGGGCGCGGGAGCGTCTGGACAACCTGGTGGCTCGAGAGGAGGCCGTTGGCCACGTGGGCGCACGTCGGCGGCGAGGTGAGGTCCTCGGGCTTGCGCTGAACAGACGAGAGAGAGGGAGACGAACTGGGAGAGGGGGAAGAAGGAACGGGGCGCTTCCAGGCGTCCACAGCGACAGAAGACGACGGGGGGGGGGGGGGGGGGGCAAGCAGGACGTGGCCGGCTGCGGCTGCATGCTCGCCACCGAGCTGTGTGCCTGCCTGCCCAGGGGAAGAAGACGCCCCTTCCCGTAGTGGGCTGGGCCGGCCAGGCTGGGTGGGCTGGGAAGGTAGGTGGGCTGTGCCCTTTTTCTTTTGTTTCTTTTTATTCTTTTCTGCTTTTCTGTTTTGATTTGATTTCTAAAACAAACCATTTTTTAAAATTCTAAAAACTTTTATGTGAGCTTATAGAACATATATAAGACCACTCACAAAGTTTCAGAATTATTGAATTTTCTTTATTAAATTCCAATTGCAAATACATTATTTAATTAATTTCCAAGGGCATTTTGGACTTTTAGAGAAATCAGAGAGCATGATGTGATCATTCCCATTTATGAGACTTTTAAAAAAGTTCAAATTATTTTTGGAAAAATATTTTGTCTGGCCTTTTATTAAAATTATTTTGTGGCTTTTTGCTTCCCCATTTCTTTTTCTTTTGAATTTTTTTTCATGATGCAAAAATGCTAGCTTGGAAAAGCACAAACCTAAATTAGGGTTCTGACAACTCGCCCCCACTCAAAAGAATCTCGTCCCGAGATTCAGAAGTCGGTGGGAAGAGGGTGGGGTACTCAGCTCGTAGACGATCCTCTCGTTCCCAGATGGCTTCTTTCTCTGAATGATGTGACCACTACACTTTGAGGAATCTGATCTTCTGATGTCTAGTGCTACGCTCGGATTCATCAAGAATATGAACAAGGTACTCTCGATATGAAAGGTTATCTTGGAGATCAAGCATTTCGTGGTCTACTTCACGGATGGGGTCCTTGAAGCAACGCCTGAGTTGAGAGACGTGGAAGACATCATGAACCTGGGAGAGGTGAGGGGGTAGTTCCAATTGGTACGCAACTTATCCACATTTAGCGAGAATGCGAAAGGGACCGATATAACGTGGGGCCAACTTGCCTTTGATACCAAAGCGATGGGTACCCTTCAGAGGAGTAACCCGAAGGTAAGCCTTCTCATCCAGATTATAGCTTTCTTTCCTATGATGACGATCATAATAGCTTTTCTTACGAGACTGGGTTGTCTGCCATGTCTCACGAACAATGCACACCTGCTCTTCGGCATCCTGAATCAAATCCGGTACAAAGAATTGTCTTTCACCGGTTTCTGACCAGTTTAGAGGTGTTCGACATTTCCGTCCATAGAGAAATTCAAAAGGAGCCATTCCCAAACTAGACTGGAAGCTATTGTTATAGGAAAATTCAGCAAAAGGAAGAGAATTCTCCCATTTCATTCCGAAAGAGATAACACAAGCTCTGAGCATGTCTTCGAGAATTTGATTGACCCTTTCTACTTGACCACTGGACTAGGGGTGATAAGCGGTGCTATAGGAGAGGTGGGTTCCCATAGCATTCTGAAAACTTTCCCAAAATCGAGAAGTGAAAAGACTACCACGTTCTGAATTGATTTCCAACGGAACACCATGAAGTGAAACGATTCGGGAGACATACAAGTCCGCTAACTGGGAAGCAGTTATAGACTCACGAACAGGAAGGAAGTGAGCAACTTTTGATAGTCTGTCAATGACAACGAAGATGGCATCATTTCCTTTCTGGGTTTTTGGAAAGCCCGTGATGAAGTCCATACTGACTTTATCCCATTTCTACTCGGGGATAGGCAAAGGTCTAAGAGTACCAGAAGGTCTTTGATGTTCTTCCTTAACGCGACGACAAACATCACATTCAGCAATGAACTGAGAAATTTCTCTCTTCATCCTAGTCCACCAAAATCTCTGGCGTTGGTCTTGGTACATCTTTATGCTACCAGGATGAATCGAGAGGGGAGATTCATGGGCTTCTTTAAGGATCAGCTGTCTAAGGTTCTTATTCTTCGGTACTACTATCATGTTCTCAAAGTATACAACACCTTCATTGTCTAGGGTAAAACATTTAGCCTTACCACTAGCAATGTTTTCTTTGATGTATCGGATACCTCGAGCACATTTATTTGCAGCTTTCATTTGATCCTCAAGAGTTGGTTTCACTACCAAGGTGGAAAGGAATCCATAAGGAACAATCTCAAGATTAAGCTTTCGTAGTTCCTCATAGAGAAGTGGTTGATACTGTTGTAACATGAGGTTGTTATAATACGACTTACGACTTAGTGCATCAGCCATGACAATGGCTTTGCCTGGGGTATAAGAAATTCCAAAGTCATAATCTTTTATTAACTCAATCCAGTGTCTTTGCCTGAGATTAAGATCTGGCTGGGTGAATATGTATTTGAGGCTTTTGTGGTCGGAATAGATCTCACAATGATTACCAAGGAGGTAATGTCGCCAAGTTGTCAGGGCATGGACTACGGCAGCGAGTTCAAGATCATGGGTAGGGTAGTTCCCTTCATGTGGACGCAACTGGCGTGAAGCGTACGCTACCACATGTCGATCTTGCATAAGTATGCATCCTAACCCTTGCCGTGAAGCATCACAATAGATCTCGAAATTCCTTTTGGTGTCTGGAGGCGCAAGTACGGGCGCAGAAGTAAATCTTATTTTTAGCTCTTGAAAGCTTTCCTCGCACTTGGGGGTCCATTCGAATTTCTTATCTTTCTTGAGGATTTCAGTTAGAGGCTTTGCAACTTTGGAGAAGTTCTCAACGAAGCGGCAACAATAGCTTGCTAAGCCAAGAAAACTCCTAACTTGCTTAACCGATTCAGGTGGAGTCCAGTCAAGGACGGCCTGAACTCTCTCGGGATTGACAGCAATGCCTTTGGCAAAAATCACGTGGCCTAAGTAGGTCACTTCTGGTAGCCAGAATTCACACTTTGAGAATTTTGCATATAGGAGATGCTCGCGAAGTTTCATCAATACCAGCCTAAGATGCTCAGCATGTTCTTCTTCGTTCTTCGAGTATATAAGGATGTCATCGAGGTAAACTACGACAAACTTGTCCAAATACTCCATGAAGATCGAATTCATCAAGCGCGAAAAAGTGGCTAGGGCATTTGTTAAACCGAAGGACATGGCGGTGTACTCGTAAAGACCATAACGAGTAGTGAAAGCCATTTTGGAAATGTCCTCGTTTCTGATTTTCATTTGATGAGAGCCTAATCTCAAATCCAGTTTGGAGAAGACAGAGGATCCAGCTAGTTGATCATAAATATCATTGATCTTGGGAAGTGGGTACTTGTTCTTTATCGTCGCTAGATTTAGCGGGCGATAATCTACGAACATCCTTTCTGTTCCGTCTTTCTTCGTTACGAACAGAACAGGGCAACCCCATGGCGATGAGCTAGGGCGGATGAAGCCTTTTTTCCAACGAAGCTTCAAGTTGGATTTTGAGCTCAGATAACTCACGTGGGGCCATTCTATATGGGCGTCTGGATATTGGGGCGGTTCCTGGGATAAGATCTACAACAAACTCTACAAATCTGTCAGGTGGTATGCCTGGCAGCTCTTCTGGAAAGACATCCGGGAAGTCACGAACCACCGGAATATCTTCAATGTCAGGAAGGGGAAGCACATTCAAAGAATGCAGCTGGGTTCTAGAGTTTGGTGAGGTGTAGTCAATATTCTGGCCTAAAGGATGGGCGAGTTTAACTGACTTGGATTTAAAATCAAGGACAACATTCTGTCTTGATAACCAATCCATTCCTAGGATGACATCAATGTCTGAAGACTTGAGGGCTATAAGTGAAGCAAGGAATGCTAGACCCTCAATGGCGACTTCATTTTCATTACTCACCATGGTGGTGTGCCATCTAGATCCAGGGGCTTGCACAACTAAGGGTGGGGATAACATTGAAAAAGAGATGTCATGCGACATTGCAAAATCCTGGGAAATGAACGAATGAGATGCTCCTGGGTCGAAAAGAATGGAAGCTGGGATGGAATTGACTAGAAGGGTTCCTAGTACAACATGGAAAGTCCAAGTATGTTATCAGAGGGGGAGGGGGTGAATGATCACTTCAAATTTTCGTATGAAACTAAGAAGTGAAGCATAACTTAGCAGCAGAAGGAATACAACAGAAAGGTAAACAGTGAAGCAGCACAGGATTGAAGCACAACATAGCGAATCAAATGCATCGAATCAATTGCATTGAATCAAATCACTGAAGCAATTGAAAAACTGAATGTAAGTGCGGAAAGTAAAACGAACTCTTGACTCGGCGATGTTTTTTGGACCAGTTCACACTCTGCAAAGTGCTACGTCTGGTTGGAGGGCCTTGTGATTGAACACAGGAGCTAACCTCTCTCTGTCCTTATCTCCACTGCACCAATCTCCTTGAGCCTTGTCAGTTCTTCACTCGTGGTTGATTATTGAGGAAATCACCGAAACCTTTGACAAACTGGACTTCGAGGCGACAATAACTCTTCGCTCTCTGAAGAACAACTCTCTAACCGTCTAGGAGAATTGCAGTTCTCCAAGATAAAAAGGCTAGGAAACTTCTTCCTAAGTCATAGTGAATCAACTCAGATCAATAGGACTTATGCTTCGGTGGATGGGTTTTTGGTTTGCTTCGGTGGGCTTGCTCTCTCTTTCTTCACTGTCAGAAAATATTGTTGGAGCATCCACCCGCCAATGAGGGCGGGGTTGGTCTATTTATAGGTGGTAATACCAAGGTGCGAAATGACTGAAGTGACCTGATGCGACAGCTTGACACGTTTCTGCAACGGTCGGATTTCTAATCACTGCGCAACTTTATTTGCGGAACAAGTAAAGCTGACTCACGGACTTGGTTATGATTCAGGAGCCGAAAGAACAAAGTCTTCGCTGGTGAAGCATTACCTAGTGCACATGAGATTTCTCATCTCTGGCTTCTCACAGGTTTGGATTCGATCTGAGTCTTTTCTCAAAAACCTTCGGGTACAGTTACTAAATCCCTCTTGATAGTACGGTTTTTCTTACGACTCAAAGAAGTGAAAAAGAACTACGCAAAAACTACTAAGTCTTGCGCCATCTTGGTCATCTCCTTCGGTGAGACGTGCTTCAGGATTCCTTATCTTTTTGGGGGTCGACATCCGTGATGAGCTTCACTCCAGATGATATGCTTCAGTAAATATTTAAATCTTCGTTTAAGCTTTATCACCAACCTATAACTTCGGGAACCTAACCATCTGTTTTACACTAGAAAACCTGTTAGTTCCTCTATTGTTTTTTCCAACAATATCCAAAACTCATGGGGGCATAACTTTGATCTTACAATCTCCACCTTTTTGGACTATTGTTGACAAAACAGGCCTCGGTAATAATAATATGGAATTTTGGGTTGAGTTGAGAGCAAACTCTAGGATATGAGTTGAGAGTAAATCTTAAGTTACAACCCAATCGAAGCGAATGGAAAGTTTTTTGTAACTTAACACACAAAAGATCGAATCGAAACCCTTAAACCCCGCATAGAATCTAAACTCAATCGATGCTACATTCTCCCACTTTTTGTCAATGATTGGACAAAAGATTGAGAAGTAGATCAAGAGTATTTACTCGTTTGCTACAACCTGGGGACCCTGCTGATTGTCTTCGCCCGAAGAAGATGCATCTCCAGAAGTGTCTTCTTCGGTTGAAGCAGGCGACTCCATTTCTTCGATGTCTAGTGGCACCTGAATCAAGTCAAGATCACTGTCATTGAGAGGGTCATCTTCTTGCTTCGATGTGTGGTAGTCTTCATCAGAGAGAGTATCAGGGCGAATCTGTTCAGCTGGATTAACAAATAAAACTTCATCAATCTTTTCCAGCGAAGGGATCTTTGGGTTCGGGCGATTGATCGAATCATTTCTTGAGAAGTGGCGTTGAAGATGTGGATACTCCTTAAAGATCCGAGCAGCTTCAAGCTTCTTGACTGAGTTGAACTTCCTCAAACCGTTCCATGAGTGACGCTTCAAGACCTTCAGGTACTGATTATTGTTCAAAGCAATGTTGCCAACTCTATTGATTTCATCAGAGATATGTTGCATTTGGCTTTGATTGCCTTCAACGAAGTTTTCCAGCATCTATTGTGAGCGAATTCCAACTTCAAAATGATAAACTTCCTTCTGGAAAGACTTCGACATGTTGCGTTCATTGACATGCTGTCTGACTCCTACATCAAATGGATCATTTGGCCTTCTGAAGATATTCATTGTATCACGCATAGGAGGACATAACAACTTCGGGTGATGCTTGGCAACATAGTCGTCACTGCGTCCATGGTTGCAGATGGCTTGGAGCCAGGGAG
The DNA here is from genome assembly GCA_950022295.1 of Bromus sterilis. Classification (NCBI taxonomy): domain Eukaryota; kingdom Viridiplantae; phylum Streptophyta; class Magnoliopsida; order Poales; family Poaceae; genus Bromus; species Bromus sterilis. The sequence continues at coordinate 145,088,686 of OX465596.1, read as the reverse complement.
CATACGACTTCAATTGATGGACTAGTTCAGCAGCTTGAACCATATAACAAAGAAAACAATCCTCAAAGTCAAACACATGGCCATGAGTGAGCTTCAGCAGAGCATGACGTGTATGATAGTGAATGTTGGACTCATCATTTGCAGTGCTCAGAGGCATCAGAGAGTTAGACAAGATGTAAAACCAAGTCTTCGAAATGAATACCAGATGCTTCGGGCGAATATTTTCAGGCATGTGATCCCCAGTGACTTCGGGATCCAGCAGTGAAGCAAATTCAGCTTCAGTAGGATCAGGCATCAAGTGAACCTTTGCAAGTTTACCAGTGTGCCGAGGGATATTCACAATGTCCATGAATTCATCAGAATGCATCCAAAAAATCTTGCCTTGAATCATCCATTCGAGTATCCGAGTGCTTGTGTCATTAGAATTTGCAGAGACATAGACTGTGGCATCGAATTGCTTCACTAATTCGGAGTTGAATGGTGTTTCCATAGCAAATAAGCTTGTCAGATTTTGTGCTTCGATGGTTTTCATAATGTTCTGGAAGCACGTTGCAGAAGTTAGACTTCGCATGTCCAAATACTTGTGCCTGAATAGAACACCCTTCGGGCAGTATAGCTTCGTGTACAGAATCTGCTGTTCAGCAGTCTAGAAGTGAAGGTCATCAGCAGTCCTTGGTGAATCATAAGGACTTGTGCCAAAGAAGCGAAGCTTCTGGCAATGAGTTTCGAGGTCAAACTCTAGACCATGTCTTGAAGAAGAACCATCTCCCAGGAAAATTGGAAATGTTTCACGTGGGTAGACGGAGTCCAGTTGAGTATCTTGGGCAGGAATGCAATGAGGAGCTTTCCTTCGAGAAACTATGGCTCGCTCTTGGGGTTGGGTCATAATGGCCAATTCATTAGCTTCGGCATCTGCATTGGCTTCGGGCTCATCTGGAGCATCTTATTCTTTGGCTTCGCCTTCTTGTTCATCGGACTCATCCGCAGAGTGAGCCGAAGAGTAATCTCTTGATGGAACAGGAATGTCTTGAGCTTGAGGTGAAGGCTCTAGCTCAAAGTTGTCGTGGTGCGGTGGTTGAGGAGCGGGTTGAGGAGGAGGTGGAGGTGGAGCACGGGGTGGAATGACTTCGGGAGCAGGTGGTTTTGAAGTTGGAGTTGGTAGGGTTATGATCTTGCATCGAGGGGGCGAAGCGTGTCTTGGGATCTTCTTGGTAGGATGAGAGCTAACCTCATCAGCTTCGTCAGCATCAGTGATTAGACGGCGCTTCCTTGGTTGAAGCTGGGGAAGTGGAGAAGCTAGTTGCTTGAGCATAGCTTCGCGCTTCTTGGAAACAAGAGCCATGACTGAAGCATTATGCGTCTTGCAACATTCTTCAATGGCAGATTTGATCTTGCCTTGAAACACTTGAATATTTTGCTTTGTCTTCTCATTGACATCAGCAATCTTCTTCGAAGCAGCTTCGGCTTCATTCTTGAAGTCTTCATCAGATTCAGCGTCTGCTTTCTTCTTGAACTTCAGAATCTTGGCAGACTCAGATCTGTCCCTAGCATGCAAATCCCTTAGCTGATTGTATAAAGTTTCAATCATTGCAGAAAGTGTTGGTGAAATGTAAACATCCCGAACATCAATAGCTTCGGGATCAATGGCTTCAGCGAGCTGGCAGAATGCCCGATGCAGGCTCAAACAATCCCATAGTTCACCTTCTCGTGCATCAGGGAAGTTATGGTGACTATGTTCGGCTTCTTCATGAGCTTCGGGGGCAGGAGCTGCGACTGGCTTCGGAATAACATCCTTTGGAGTCATGTCTACTGCAGCTTCCTTCTGAGCAGCTCTAGCAGCCTTCTCTGCTTGCCTCGTTTTAATGATATTCAATTGAGCCTTTCGCTTGGCTTCGGCTTCACTAAGCTGTTTGGCTTCGGCAGCAGCCTTAGCCTCTTGAGATTTTACTTCAGCGAGCTTGCACTTCGCTTCAGCTTTCTGATTTGCTTCAGCTAAATCTTTCCTTTGTTTCTCCAGCAAGGCAGCATCTCTATCATCCTTTTCCTTTGCTTTAGCTTCTTTATCAGCCTTAGCTTGGGCTTGTGCTTCAGAGTGAAGTCGTTCTGCTTCAGCACGGTCTCTTTTGCACATTTCATCTTCAGAAAGCTTCTTGGTGCCGACTTGGGCATAAGATTGGCCAGGCTTTGCAACAGAGGATTTCAGCTTTGAAGGTTTTGTAGTCTTAGGGGCTTTAGCTTCGGGCTGACCAGCAGGCTTCAGCTTCAGGTCATGCCTCTCCTTTGTTCTCTGTTCAGCAGAACCAGGCGGCGAGGGGGCTTTGAAGCCAATGGAGCCTCAACCACCAAATTGGTCAAATCAATCCTTGGCTTAGGAACGGGGGAATCAGTGGGATCTTGAATTCGTACGCCTCTCGAAGCAGGCGGTTTCTCTCCAGCCTTTTTCTTCAAAGGCTTCCAAAGCTTTGGTGTCTTTGGACTAGGAGCAACTTGGGTGTGCTCGGACTCATCATCTGCATCGTCAACAGGATCTTCACCAAGTGAGTCCTCAAGCTGTGCAGCAGCATCAGCTTCATCGTCATCTGCAGCCTGCTCAGATTCTTCCTCGGAGATAGCAGGAGGAGGTGAAGCACTCAATTTTCTAAGCCTTCGCTTCTTAGGCTTTGATGCACGAGCTTCAGCATGGCCTTCAGCAGCTTGTGCTTTGGCCTTCTTCTCTTCTCTGATTCTTTTCTTTTCAGTCAATAGAGCAAGTCTTGCTTGCTCATCTGGATAGTCATCTGGTGTCTTGATAGAATTGGGATGAGGAACAGCGGGAGACTTCGGGTAGTATTTTCTTCGATTTGCTGCATTGTATTGAGCACACATAGCAGTTGTGTACCAATATGGAGTACTAAAGGCAAACTGCATTGCCCACTTCCAGTCGGGAATGCTCTTGTATTTATACCACCTTATTGCCCAGTAGCGTCGAATCTTTTGAAGTCGAATCTTTCTATCGTGATCTGATACGTCAAGTGGAGTTTCATAGCCCATCTTTTTGCGAATGGCTTCGGGAATACCTCGGTTATTATTGACTTCTTTAGTCTTGCCTCTTTACCTTTTAGCTTCGGGGGCTCAGGGTAATTCTCAAGCCCTTCAACAATTGGTGATTCATTCCCTATGGTTGCCTCTTCATCAGACATCCTGTGAACAGAAAGGTAGAAAAGAGGGAATAGGAAGGAGAATGAATAAGCACAGGCAAAGGCTTCGACCAAAACCAATTTTGACAAGAACCCAGAGCAAACTAAGATCAGATGCATATCTGTCATTGGATTGGGCTAGAACTAGTTCAAGAACAAGGCCTAACTCAGTCCAAACACAGAATAGATCTAATTTCAACACTGACCTGAGTAGATGGGATACTTTGATGCTACAAACAGGTTTCCCGAAGAGCAAGGATCAACAAGGATCAGAACAGCCCTGTAAACAGAAATCAAAACCCTAGAACTCAGATCCAACTGCACAGGAGAAGAACACGTAGAGGAACTTGGATCGGAGAGCCCAGCGTACCCTAGCTTGGGGACGCGGAGCGGCTACGGCGACGAAGTGCGGAGAAGTGCTCTTCGTCGGCGGGGAACGTCCACGACGGTGACTGTCCGGCAGTGAAGCAGCACGGTCGACGTCGGAGACGAAAGCTCTGCGGCGTGCTCGAGGAGGGAGACGGGGAGCGGAGAAGAAAAATGAGTGGGGAAGCGGTTCGCAAGGGGAGGGACAGCCTTATATAGTGCCCGATCTGAAACGGTTATCAGATCGTATCGAACGGCTCCCTGCGAGTGTCTCTTCCGATTCAACGGTGAGGATGAAGTGGCGGTTCGCGAGCGAATCTCAACGACCCGAGAAAGACGGGGACTCAACGGCCGAAGAATAAGTCTTGACCGAGAGCAAAAACTTTGATCAAGTTGGAAGCATTTGATTTGGAACTCAATGATGTTCGAAGCTATATGCTTTCCGTTTCAAATGTGCTTAACTATTCAAGACAGAGAAGATTGGGAGCGAATCAGAATGGAGAGGATAGGGTCCAAAACTTATCACTTCGAAGAAAAACAACAACGAAGTTAAAAGTGATAAGTACAGGGGACAAACGGAACGAATAAAACAAACACAAAACTGAAGGCAAATGGCAAACAAAGCTAAACACAAAAATTTGGACCAAGTAAAACTTAAGATAAACTGAATAAACAAACACACAACGAAGGTGAATATGTACAGGGGGAAAGTTTCGATCTTACTGAACATTGTGTGAGTCTAGGATGTTTAGCTCACATCTCAATGCACAGATCCTTTTCTCGTCCAATGGATTCGTGAATATATCTGCCAATTGATCTTCAGTTCTAACATGGCTGATCTCAAAGTCTTCACGCTGAACATGATCTCGAAGAAAATGGTGACGAATATCGATGTTCTTCGTTCGAGAGTGTTGCACAGGGTTGTGTGCAATTTTGATAGCACTCTCATTATCACAAAGAAAATGGATTTTCTTCACATAAATACCATAATCTTTTAGCATATTCTTAAGAAAAAGTATCTGAGTGCAGCATGAGCCAGCAGCAATGTATTCGGCTTCAGCAGTAGATATTGAGACACAATTTTTTTCTTTGAAGCCCAACACACCAGGGATCTACCAAGAAAATGACAAGTGCCTGAGGTAGATTTCCTGTCAACTCTATCACCAGCCCAGTCTGAATCAGAATATCCAATCAAATCAAACTGAGTTCCTTTGGGATACCAAAGTCCCAATGAAGGAGTATGTGCTAGATATCGAAGAATTCTCTTTACTGCAGTATGATGTGATTCCTTCGGATTGGCCTGAAAATGAGCACAAATACAAACTGATAGCATAATATCAGGTCTAGACGCACATAAGTATAAGAGTGAACCTATCATAGACCGATACTTCTTCTGATCGAAGGGTTTCCCCTTTTCATCAGCATCAAGAAAACCATTTGTTGGCATAGGAGTTCTAATGGTCTTGCATTCAGTAAGATCAAATTTCTTCAGGCAATCCTTCAAGTATTTTTCTTGTGAAATAAAGGTGCCATTCTTCTGTTGGCGAATCTAAAGTCCAAGGAAAAACTTCAATTCTCTCATCATGGACATCTCGTATTTCTTCGACATCATCCTTGCAAAGTCTTCGCTGATTTCAGTGTTAGTGCAGCCAAAAATAATATCATCTACATATATCTGACACACAAATAGATCATTGTTATATGATCGAGTGAAAAGAGTGGGGTCAGTGGTTCCACGTTTGAAGCCTTTCTTCAGGAGGAAATCCTTCAATGTTTCATACCAAGCACGAGGTGCTTGCTTCAGTCCATACAAGGCTTTGTGAAGCCTGTACACCATGTCAGGATTCTTCGAGTCTTCAAAACCTGGTGGCTGCATAACATACACTTCTTCTTCTATCCCACCATTAAGAAAAGCACTTTTGACATCCATTTGATATAGCAATATATTTTTGTGTTTAGCAAAAGCAAGCATGACACGAATGGATTCGAGCCGGGCTACTAGAGCATAGGTTTCACCAAAATCAATGCCTTCTATTTGGGTGTTTCCTTGTGCTACCAGTCTAGCCTTATTTCTTACCACAACACCATCTTCATCTTTCTTGTTGCAAAATATCCACTTGGTGCCAATAACATTGTGCTTCGTGGGATCAGGCCTGTCAACAAGTGACCAAACTTTGTTTCTTTAAAACTGGTGAAGTTCTTCCATCATAGCCAATAACCAATCTGGATCCTTCATGGCTTCATCAAACTTTGAAGGCTCTAGCATGGAAACAAAAGAAAAACTTCCACAGAAGTTAGCCAAACGAGTACGAGATCGAGTAGTGGGACGACCTGGTTGATGGATATATTCGAGAATCGAATCAACATCAACTCTTCTTCGAACTCGTGATAACATAGTATCATTTGCTTCAGGCTCAGCTTCTACTTCAGCTTCAGGATCTGCATCAGCTTCAGGATCTGCTTCACCTTCAGCTTCAGCATTTCCTTCAGGATTAGCATTTTCTTCATTCCCTTGTCCTTCTTCGTCCTGTTCACCATTAGCTTCAGGATGTTGATCTCCAGCGCCCCGGGCTATGTGTGGGAACATTGGACCATCATCATCCCTAACAGCTTGACGAGGAATGGCTTCAACAGGGCGAATCTCTCCAATAGCCATGGACCTGATCACTTCATCAAGTGGAGGTTCATATAGATCATGAAGCAAATGCCCTTTTTGAGAGCCATTAGTTTCATCAAACCTTACATTTACAGTTTCCATAACTTTCCCAAAGTGAGAGTTATACACTCCGTAAGTGTGAGATTTTGAGCCATAACCTAAAAGAAAACCTTCATGTGCCTTAGGGGCAAATTTGGAGCTATGATTCATCTTCGTCCATCCCAACCTCCGGCCACCGCGCGCCATCGACGAATTCGTCACCGTCAAGTAACCCCCGACCTCGCCGTCGCGTTCTTTACAACCGTGGTGAGAAGGCGCATCGATCCCCTCTGTTTCCCCCTTCCAATCAGTCCTCTACCACAAACTGCCATGAGAGCCGAGCAACGTCGCCGCCAAGGTTGAACCTGCGGTCGCTCCCGTGATCCCAAGTCCTTCCCAGCACGCGCGTTTGGCTCCTGGAGTTCGTAGCAATCGAACGCAACCCTCCCGGCTTCAAAACGTGCCCTCTAGCTCCACTTCCGACCTCGCCATTGTTCTGCTTCCGACGGAGTAGTCGCCGCCGTCTATCCCGACCTTCCCGTGACCCCCTGATGCTTCGTCTCGACGCGAGCGACGACGCTGCACCCGTTGGTGGTCTCCGTTTCCTCTCCCGTGGCCTCTAGCCGATTCCGTCGAGTCGCCGCCCTGGCCAGAGCCACCGGCGTCAAGCCGGTGCCATTAGGGCCCTTAACCACGAGCTAAACGCCCCTGGAGTCCATGACAGGTGGGGCCCAGAGCCCTTAACCCCCCCGGTTAGTTTAAAATAACCGGGTTAATTAACCCAGATCCACTGACAGCCTTGGCCCACACGTCAGAACCCCCCCCCCCCCCCCACGTCAGCCTTGCGCAAGCATGACGCCATAATTGAATTTCCAGAAATTAAAATGAATTAAAGAATTCAGAAATTCCATAAAATAGCTCAAACTTTGGAAATTCATAGAAAATTCATATTAACTCCAAATTGGACAAATAATATATGAAAAATGATCAGGAGAAAATAAGCTATCCAAAAATCCAACTTTCAACTATGTTTGAGTTGATTTTAAAATGGGACCAGTAGCATATGTCATTTGATTTATTTGGAATTTATTCAAATTCAGTTCAAATGATTTTGCAACTTGGACCATGGAAATATGCTACTTTTCAACCACACTTCAGAGGCATATCATACACATTTAAAAATAATTCAAATTGATCAAACAATGTCACATGTAATTTGACTAAGTTTGAATTCAAATTGGAGTTTGAATTTGCAATTCAATTTGCAATATACTCCATTTAAATGGAATTGATTCACACATCAAAGCATCTACATCAAGTTTCAAACTTCCATCATGTGATTGTGCATTGTATTCATTTTTCTACCTTGTTTGATGTTTGTCGAGTAGAGGTGGAGCCGGAGCAGGAGGCTGCCCCCTTCGTTGAAGACCCCGAACCCGAACCTCGTCAGCAAGGCAAGCAAACCCCCATTGATCATGTCGATAAAATCCCAATTCCCTCTCATGTCTCGCTTATGCATTGTTTAGGATGATTACCATGATGCGTTTCTACCGCATAGATGAACCCATTCCTTTGCATGACCTATCATTTTGTCACAGTAGTAAGCAAACCACAATCCTAGCAAATGTAGGAGTTGATTGATATCATGTGGCCCCTGCAATTGTTACTGCTTATTTCATGCTTAGAGTGATACCATGATGATACTGTTATGTGAGTCGGGATGGTAGTCATCATGATGATGATGGTAGAAAAGTGTTGGTGAATCTACCCTAATACAAGGTGAACGATGAGAGGCTGTGTAGGAGTACACGGTGGGTTGTCTCGTTGAACACCGCCTTAAGTCCGAGTTCTTGTGTGGTGATCCAAGATGAAGAGTACAACCACACATTGGGCTCACTGACCCCTCTCAACTTACTAACTCATCCCTTTCGATGTCCAGATGGCGCAATAGTTCGGAGTTCTGGTAGGTCTGTGGCCTGGATGCTAAGTGAGAGAACGGCTCATCCGAGACCGGCTTATGCACCACGCACACATCACTTGGGTCCACTTCGGTAAACCGGCCGGGTTCACGATAGTGGTAACCAACCCAAGTAGGCGGCTTTCTCGGACTAGACCGGCTATGAGGTAACAGTTGTGGTGAGCATCCTCGCCGACACTTCTTGAACGGTGTCGAGTACAAAGGCGGTAAATGATGATCAAGTGTGTGTAGCGGTACACCCCTGCAGGGTTAACAAAACTATTCGAATAGCCGCGTCCGCAGTTATGGACAGCTTGGAAAGCTTAGCTTGATTATTAGACAACTTGAACTGGATACTTCTAAAACACACCAAGATAAGTGTGAGTGCTATGGCGTGCTTTCTCGTGGGGAAGTCGAGGAAGGCACCATAGTGGTGTAATTGGTTGGAGAAAGTAGTGGACTCGTGTACACTTCTTACCTCAAAGTCTGGTACTCGTAGTTCAGGACTAGCCAAGTCAAAGCTGGCACTTCTGCAAGTGAAACCCCATCTACCTTTACCTTGATACATGTGCATGAGTAGTATAGCTCCTATGTAAGTCTTGCTGAGTACGACTTTGTACTCACGTTTGCTTAATCTATGTTTTAGATGAAACCACTGACCCCGAAGGTGGCTTCTTCATCGAGCTGGACGACTGAAGATCAAGCTAGTCTAGTCCCAGTCAGACGACTGGTTCCCTCGTGAAGGCTTGTGTTTAAATAAGGCTTCTTAAGCCATTTGTTAAACTTGTCTATACTTAGACATAATTTGATTCCGCTTGTGTTGTAATGTTGGTTCACATGTTTGTGATCTCTGTGTGCACTCTATTAGGGTTATCAATAAAAATGTATACTTTGTAGAGAATTGCAATGATACCTACTGTTCATACAAGGCATGTGTGCTGCGTGTATGTTTATAACATGCATGTCTTTGTATGGGTTTTCGAGACCTTAGTTGTGATCTAGCTGGCGGTCTTTCATACACCAAGTGGCCCTTAGATGTGCACAGCTTGGGGCATCGCGATGCGATTATTCGAGACTATGTCTCGTACACACTTTGTGGTATGATCGAGCCCGCCCTAGACCCCGACTAAGTGATCGGGCTGGAGTAAGTCTATGTAAGAGTTATGAGATAGTCGATAGTATGGTTGAGGCGACTTGTCTTTGAATATGGGAGTTCACCACCCATATCATTAGACTTGTGTGCGGACGATGATGACCCATCTCAGTTGTTCATCCGGCCTGGATGGGATGCCCCTCACGTACGATGCTTTCCGAGAACGTTCTGTTCTTGGCCTTGTCTGCTTTGACAAGTGGGTACGGTTCTCGGCTCTCCATATGACTATGTCTTAACTGGACATGCATACGCTAACTCCGGGTCCCGACAGACTTGGTATCAGAGCAGGACTGACTGTAGGACTAGTAGCCTTGGCCGAAGTCGAGTCTAGCCTTCTATAGTTATATAGTTACTCTAGGTATATAAGGGAACAACGTAAGGCTTCTTTTTTTCTCCTTACCCCCTTCGTTCTGAGTTCTGATTCACCCTCATCTTATTGTACGGGAAGATAGGACTAGGCTCTCCTCTGTCTGATTAGGACATCTCGTTGTTTGCTTCCTTGTAGCCGTAGGAAAGTTGTGATCGGTTTGTTAGAGTGGTTATGCTCCCTGATTTCTTACATCGTATGTAAGTGCTGTTTTCCATGTTGGAAGAAATTGCCATTTCTTACAATTACAGCCGTTATGCTGTCCGAGTCATTCCAGGTTTATCTCATAATCTGATGCATTTGCAAACTCCTTTCTGTTTCAGATGGCAGATCTTCCCCCTCGGCAGATTGTTCATTTGACCAGGTGCCTTGGTGTGCGTGGCCATCCCGCCACGTTGATCGAGATGATGTCCTATGTGGGATATCGATGGTATCCTGAGTATACCGTTGAGGAGCAATTCCTTGACTTCAACCAGACCCAGTTCCACTGCATTGTCAGGATCTACCCGCACCACCTTGGAGTCACTCAGCCTATCCACTTTGGACATGGCATTGGCATGACAGAGAACATGGCTGTGCAGGATGCTGCATACTCATGTATTACCCTGCTGAGAGAGGAGCACACTATGCTGAGAGAGACCTCATTCCGCTATATCCCTGCTGCACTTCCAGGAGAAGAGGGATATTATACCGGACTCTACTCAGATCACTCTGCAGAAGATCCAGCACTTCAGATGACTGCTAGGTTTGCTAGTGATCGAGATCGTGATGCACGCGCTCTCTGTTTCGAGCTTCACGCCACTCGTGTTCGTCTGTATCGAGCATTGTCCCTTTTGGCACCCTTCGTGAGCGTTGGATCAGTTGAGTTTGATGCTATCTACCCAATGAGCACTCAGATGCCTTCTCGAGTTGCTTGGCCCGAGATTGGAGGCATTTTTCCACCCCATGGTCCTTTGCTTCCACCCTACGCTGGACCTAGGCCCCATCCTTGCCCAAATGGATATCAGGGTCCACAGGCCTCCGTGTTTTCCGATGGTCATCTTCAGCTACCGGGATACGCGGGTAACTTTTACGAGGACTACTATGGAGATGGAGATAAGTGAGACCGCCTGTGGTCTTACTTAGTGAGGATGTAGTAGTATCTTAGTATATTGTACGCAAGGTGTTCTAAGTTCCAGAGGCTTAGATAAATAATGTATAGGAAGTCAGAGTGCCTCTGAAGGATGTATCATCTTCATCACGTTTGTATTAGCTTGGTGCTTTTACTAAAATGATGTATGGTTGTATGACAGCTTGTGAATATATGGCTTGTATGCTTTTATCACCATGTTGTCAAGATGATTACTTCCTTTGCTCTGTAATCCTTCCAGTACTTCAATACCTTGTTTAGACTCGCCCAATCAACTCTGTTTGACTTTGGTTTTTCACCTTCAGGATGTCTCAAGGAACCCGTGGCCAGCTTGGTCGTAACCAGGGTCGTGGGAATGACCAGGAGGAAGGCAACCTTCCACCCCCACCCACGATGGCTCAGGTTCTGATGGAGGTTGAGAGGAACCGCCGAGACTCTCACCATCTGCTGGAATTCATTGCTCGCAACACCACTCAGCAGCGCAACGAGTTGGTGTCCCTGAACGACTTCATCCGACTTCATCCCCCAATTTTCAGTTACTCCACCGAGCCCCTTGACGCCGATGACTGGCTTCGCAGCATCGAGAGGAAGCTCCAAGAAGGCCATGTTGCAAATGGCGACAAGGTCAGCTATGCCACCTATCACCTTGAAGGCGCAGCTAGATCTTGGTGGGATTACTTTCTGAACATGCGTCCTGTTGGACCGCCTGCATCTTGGGATGAGTTCTGCACTTCCTTTCGTGAGCACGACATTCCCAAGGGTCTCATGGACCGCAAGCGTGAGGAGTTCTGCAACCTCACCCAAGGCAGAAGGACCGTTGACGAGTTTAGTCGTGAGTTCAACCGACTGGCTCGTTATACTACTGAAGAAGTCTCCACCGACTCCAAGAAACAAGAGAGGTTCCGTCGTGGCCTCAACTCTGGACTCCGTCGTGAGCTCAATCTACATGACTTTGCCACATTCCAGGTCCTTGTCAACAAGGCCATCAAGGCAGAGGACATGAACACCCCCAACGACTTTGGCAAACACCCTAGAGACGATGGATCATCCAGTTCAGGCTCTCAGAAGCACAAGATCTGGATCCCCAATAGTATGTTCCGCCAGAACAACCCACCGAGGCCATCCTATGTGGCGCCTCGTCCACCAACTCAGTTCCACCCAGCTCCACCAAACAACCCAGCTCCCCGCACTGTTTTTGGATCCTTCTACAAGTGTGGTTAGGCAGGCCATTATTATCGTGAGTGTCCCTAGTACCAGATCCAGAATCAGAATGCTCCACCCCGTGCCGAAGGCAAAAACAATGGTCGTGGCAAGCCCCCCTAGAAGGTCTACACCGCCAAACCCGCTCCTCCCGTCACTCGTGGACGTGTGAACCAGATTGCCGCCGAAGAGACTGACGACACCACTGACGTCATTCTTGGTACGCTCCCAGTCCATTATGTTCCTACTTCTGTTCTTTTTGACCCAGGAGCATCTCATTCATTCATGTCGGAAAGTTATGCTCTTCGTCATGAGTTATCCTTTGTTGAATTGTCCACCCCCATGATTATTCAAACTCCAGGGTCAAGATGGCAAACTAATAGAGTAAGCCATGCTAATCAAATTGCAATTGAGGGTTTAGTATTCCTTGCTTCACTCATAGTCCTCAAGTCTTCAGATATTGATGTCATCCTTGGCATGGATTGGCTATCAAGACAGAATGCCTACCTGGATTGCAAAGGCAAATCCGTGAAACGCACCCACCCTTCAGGCAAGACCGTCAACTATACCTCACCCAGAACAAGAACCCAAGTGCATTCCTTGAATGTACTTCCCCTTCCCGAAATTGAAGATATTCCGGTGGTTCGTGACTTCCCGGATGTCTTTCTTGAAGAGCTGCCGGGCATGCCACCCGACAGATGTGTAGAGTTTATAGTGGATCTTGCCCGAGGAACCGCACCAATTTCTAGACGCCCATACAAAATGGCCCCACGTGAGTTAGCTGAGCTTAAACCCAACTGGAAGCTTTGTTGGAAAAAGGCTTCATCCGCCCTAGCTCATCGCCATGGGGTTGCCCCGTTCTGTTCGTAGCAAAGAAAGATGGAACAGAAAGGATGTGCGTAGACTATCGCCCGCTAAATTTAGCGACGATAAAGAACAAGTACACATTGCCCAGGATCAATGATCTTTATGATCTACTTGCAGGATCCTCTGTCTTCTCCAAGATGGATTTGAGATTAGGTTATCATCAAATCAAAATCCGAAACGAGGACATTCCCAAAACGGCTTTTACTACTCGTTATGGTCTTTACGAGTACACCGTCATGTCCTTTGGTTTAACCAATGCCCCCGCTACTTTTTCACGAATGATGAACTCGATCTTCATGGAGTATTTGAACCAGTTCGTCGTGGTTTACCTCGATGACATCCTTATATACTCGAAGAATGAAGAAGAACATGCCGAACACCTAAGGCTGGTATTGATGAAACTTAGAGAGCATCGCCTGTATGCTAAATTCTCCAAGTCTGAATTTTGGCTACCAGAAGTGACCTACTTAGGCCACGTGATTTCTGCAAAAGGCATTGCTGTGAATCCCGAGAGAGTTCAGGCCGTCCTTGACTGGACTCCACCTGAATCGGTTAAGCAAGTTAGGAGTTTTCTTGGCCTAGCCAGCTATTTCCGTCGCTTCGTCGAGAACTTCTCTAAAGTTGCAAAGCCTCTGACTGAACTCCTCAAGAAAGATAAGAAATTCCTATGGACTTCCAAGTGCGAGGAAAGATTTCAAGAGCTAAAAAGAAGATTGACTTCTGCACCGTACTTGCACCTCCAGACACCAAAAAGGATTTCGAGATCTATTGTGACGCATCACGGCAAGGGTTAGGATGCATACTTCAGCAAGATCGACATGTGGTAGCTTATGCTTCACGCCAATTGCGGCCACATGAAGAGAACTATCCTACCCATGACCTTGAACTCACTTCCGTAGTTCATGCCCTAACAACTTGGCGACATTACCTCCTTGGTAATCGTTGTGAGATTTATTCCGACCACCATAGCCTCAAATACATTTTCACCCAGCCAGATCTTAATCTCAGGCAAAGACGCTGGATTGAGTTGATAAAAGATTACAACGTAGTATTTTCTTACACCCCAGGCAAGGCCAACGTCATGGCTGATGCACTAAGTCGTAAGTCATATTGTAACAACCTCATGTTGCAACAGTATCAACCACTTCTTCATGAGGACCTTCGCAAGCTCAACCTTGATATTGTTCCTCATGGCTATCTTTCTACCTTGGTGGCGAAACCAACTCTTGAGGATCAAATCATAGTTGCCCAAAGGCTTGCACGAGGTGTTCGCCGGATCAAGGAGAACATTGCTAGCGGAGTTGCTAAATGTTTCTCCACAGATAGCAAAGGAACGGTATTCTTTGTAAATCGTTTGGTAGTACCTAAGAATAGGGAACTAAGGCAACTCATCCTCAAGGAAGCCCATGACACACCCCTCTCGATTCATCCCGGTAGAACAAAAATGTACCAAGATCTACGCCAGAGATTTTGGTGGACTAGGATGAAGAGAGACATTGCTCAATTTGTTGCCGAATGTGATGTTTGTCGTCGCATTAAGGCAGAACATCAAAGACCTGCTGGTACACTTCAACCTTTGTCTATTCCCGAGTGGAAATGGGACAAAGTCGGTATGGATTTCATCACCGGCTTTCCAAAAACCCAGAAAGGAAACAATGCCATCTTCGTTGTCATAGATAGGCTTTCCAAAGTTGCTCACTTCCTTCCGGTTCGCCAGTCTATAACTGCTAGCCAGTTAGCGGACTTGTACGTCTCTAGAATTGTATCCCTTCACGGTGTTCCTTTGGAAATCAATTCTGATCACGGTAGCCTTTTTACCTCTAGATTTTGGGGAAGCTTTCAGAATGCTATGGGAACTAATCTCTCCTTTAGTACAGCTTTCCACCCTCAGTCTAGAGGTCAAGTCGAAAGGGTTAACCAAATTCTTGAAGACATGCTCAGAGCTTGTGTTATCTCATTCGGAAAGAATTGGGAGAAGTCTCTGCCATTCGCCGAATTTGCTTATAACAATAGTTTTCAATCTAGTCTGAACATGGCTCCTTTTGAACTCCTTTATGGACGACGATGTCGAACACCTTTAAACTGGTCATAAACCGGTGAGAGACAATTATTTGGATTGGATATGATCAAGGAAGCAGAAGAGCAAGTTCGCATTGTTCGTGATCAATTGAAAGCAGCCCAGTCTCGTCAGAAAAGCTACTATGATCGTAAATCATAGGCAAGAGAGCTACAATCTGGATGAGAAGGCTTACCTTCGGGTTACTCCTCTGAAGGGAACCCAACGTTTCGGTATCAAAGGCAAGTTGGCCCCACGTTACATCGGACCTTTCCGCATTCTTGCTAAACGTGGAGAAGTTGCCTACCAACTTGAACTACCCCCGCAACTTTCCCGAGTACATGATGTATTCCATGTGTCCCAACTCAGGCGTTGCTTCAAGGACCCCATCCGCGAAGTCGACCATGAAACGCTTGATCTCCAAGATGACCTTTCTTATCGAGAATACCCCGTTCGTATTCTTGATTCCGCAGAGCGTGTCACTCGTCGTCAGAAGATTAGGTTTCTGAAAGTGCAATGGTCACACCACTCTGAGAGAGAAGCTACGTGGGAAAGAGAAGACCGTCTCAGTGCCGAGTATCCCACCTTCCTCCCGCAGACTTCTGAATCTCGGGACGAGATTCTGTTGAGTGGGGGCGAGTTGTCAGAACCCTTTGTTAGGTAATGTGCTACGGTTAACAAGTCACTTGCATCATGTTAAAATTTCAAAAGAAATCTTTGAAATAAAAATCAAAAGCAAAATGGGAGAAGGAACCCCCCCCCAGATGAATTAATTCAAAAGGCCAGATAAAAATCTTCTCCAAAAATTCATGTTAGATTTTTGAAAAGTCTTATAAATGAGTGTGATCACATATCAAGTGATGTGGGACCCACCCCATACTCAGAGATTTTTCAAATATTCAAACAGTGCCTTGGATTTTATCAAAAACCCCTATTTGAGTTAAGATTTAAATTATTTGAATTTTAAAAATGTTGAAACTTTACAACTGGCTAGACTAGTTTATTGTGATGCCACATAAAAAGTTTTGGCATTTTATAAATTGGTTTGATATTTTTATCAGAGCCAAAACAAATTTACAGAAAAGAAAAAGAAAGCAGAAAAGGGAAAAAGGACTTACCTGGAAGCAGCCCAGCTAGCTTCCCGCAGCCCACCTGGCCGGCCTCCCCGCTTGGCGTCTTCCTCCCCACGCCCCGAAGCTGCTCGGTGGAATGCATGCAGCACTCCACCGACGCCGCCGACGAGCCCGGCCACGCAGCTGCTTCCCCCTCGTCCCTTTCGCGTTCCGTGGACGTCTGGAAGACTCCACGACCACTCTCCCCTTCCCCAGCTCACCCCGTGCTCTCCCTCTGCGAAACCCGACGACCACCGAGCGCCGCCGTCGCCATGGCTCCGAGCCCACGCGGCCAGTGAGCTCCTCAGTGCAAGACAAGGTGCCCGACGTGCTCCCCGACGACGACTACCTCCTCTGGCAGAAGGAATCGAGCCCCGGAGCTCTGTAGCCGACGTCCCCTTCTTCGTCTTCGCCTCCGGCCACCGCGCGCCATCGACGAATTCCTCACCGTCAAGCAACCCCGACCTCGCCGTCGCGTTCTTTACAACCGTGGTGAGCAGGCGCATCGATCCCCTCTGTTTCCCCCTTCCAATCAGTCCTCTACCACGAACTGCCATGAGAGCCGAGCAAGGTCGCCGCCAAGGTTGAACCTGGGGTCGCTCCCGTGCTCCCAAGTCCTGCCCAGCACGCGCGTTTGGCTCCTGGAGTTCGTAGCAATCGAACGCAACCCTCCCGGCTTCAAAACATGCCCTCTAGCTCCACTTCCGACCTCGCCGTTGTTCTTCTTCCGCCGGAGTAGTCGCGGTCGTCCATCCCGACCTTCCCGTGACCCCCTGATGCTTCCTCTCGACGCGGGCGACGACGCTGCACCCGTTGGTGGTCTCCGTTTCCTCTCCCGTGGCCTCTAGCCGATTCCGGCGAGTCGCCGCCGTGGCCAGAACCACCGGCGTCAAGCCAGGGCCATTAGGGCCCTTAACCACGAGCTAAACCCCCCTGGAGTCCATGACAGGTGGGGCCCAGAGCCCTTAATCCCCCCGGTTAGTTTAAACTAACCGGGTTAATTAACCCAGACCCACTGATAGCCTTGGCCCACACGTCAGAACCCCCCCCCCCATGTCAGCCTTGCGCAAGCATGACGCCATAATTTAATTTCCAGAAATTAAAATGAATTAAAGAATTCCAGAAATTCCAGAAAATAGCTCAAACTTTGGAAATTCTTAGAAAATTCATATTAACTCCAAATTGGACAAATAATATATGAAAAATGATCAGGAGAAAATAAGTTATCGAAAAATCCAACTTTAAACTATGTTTGAGTTGATTTTAAAATGGGACCAGTAGCATATGTCATTTGATTTATTTGGAATTTATTCAAATTCAATTCAAATGATTTTGCAACTTGGACCATGGAATTATGCTACTTTTCAACCACACTTCAGAGGCATATCATACACATTTCAAAATAATTCAAATTGATCAAACAATGTCACATGTAACTTGACTAATTTGAATTCAAATTGGAGTTTGAATTTGCAATTCAATTTGCAATATACTCCATTTAAATGGAATTGATTCACACATCAAAGCATCTACATCAGGTTTCAACCTTCCATCATGTGATTGTGCATTGTATTCACTTTGCTACCTTGTTTGATGTTTGTCGAGTAGAGGTGGAACCGGAGCAGGAGGCTGCCCCCTTCGTTGAAGACCCCGAACCCGAACCTCGTCAGCAAGGCAAGCAAACCCCCATTGATCATGTCGATAAAATCCCAATTCCCTCTCATGTCTCGCTTATGCATTGTTTAGGATGATTACCATGATGCGTTTCTACCGCATAGATGAACCCATTCCTTTGCATGACCTATCATTTTGTCACAGTAGTAAGCAAACCACAATCCTAGCAAATGTAGGAGTTGATTGATATCATGTGGCCCCTGCAATTGTTACTGCTTATTTCATGCTTAGAGTGATACCATGATGATACTGTTATGTGAGTCGGGATGGTAGTCATCATGATGATGATGGTAGAAAACTGTTGGTGAATCTACCCTAATGGAAGGTGAACGATGAGAGGCTGTGTAGGAGTACACGGTGGGTTGTCTCGTTGAACACCGCCTTAAGTACGAGTTCTTGTGTGGTGATCCAAGATGAAGAGTACAACCACACATTGGGCTCACTGACCCCTCTCAACTTACTAACTCATCCCTTTCGATGTCCAGATGTCGCAATAGTTCGGAGTTCTGGTAGGTCTGTGGCCTGGATGCTAAGTGAGAGAACGGCTCATCCGAGACCGGCTTATGCACCACGCACACATCACTTGGGTCCACTTCGGTAAACCGGCCGGGTTCACGATAGTGGTAACCAACCCAAGTAGGAGGCTTTCTCGGACTAGATCGGCTATGAGGTAACAGTTGTGGTGAGTATCCTCGCCGACACTTCTTGAACGGTGTTGAGTACAAAGGAGGTAAATGATGATCATGTGTGTGTAGCGGTACACCCCTGCAGGGTTAACAAAACTATTCGAATAGCCCCGTCCGCGGTTATGGACTGCTTGGAAAGCTTAGCTTGATTATTAGACAACTTGAACTGGATACTTCTAAAACACACCAAGATAAGTGTGAGTGTTATGGCGTGCTTTCTCGTGGGGAAGTCGAGGAAGGCACCATAGTGGTGTAATTGGTTGGAGAAAGTAGTGGACTCGTGTACGCTTCTTACCTCAAAGTCTGGTACTCGTAGTTCAGGACTAGCCAAGTCAAAGCTGGCACTTCTGCAAGTGAAACCCCACCTACCTTTACCTTGATACATGTGCATGAGTAGTATAGCTCCTATCTAAGTCTTGCTGAGTACGACTTTGTACTCACGTTTTCTTAATCTATGTTTTAGATGAAACCACTGACCCCGAAGGTGGCTTCTTTATCGAGCTGGACGACTGAAGATCAAGCTAGTCTAGTCCCAGTCAGACGACTGGTTCCCTCGTGGAGTGCTTGTGTTTAAATAAGGCTTCTTAAGCCATTTGTTAAACTTGTCTGTACTCATACATAATTTGCTTCCGCTTGTGTTGTAATGTTGGATCACATGTTTTTGATCTCTGTGTGCACTCTATAAGAGTTATCAATAAAAATGTATACTTTGTAGAGAATTGCAATGATACCTACTGTTCATACAAGGCATGTGTGCTGCGTGTATGTTTATAACATGCATGTCTTTTTATGGGTTTTCGAGACCTTAGTTGTGATCTGGCTGGCAGTCTTTCATACACCAAGTGGCCCTTAGATGTGCACAGCTTGGGGCATCGCGATGCGACTGTTCGAGACTATGTCTCGTACACACTTTGTGGTATGATCGAGCCCGCCCTAGACCCCGACTAAGTGATCGGGCTGGAATAAGTCTATGTAAGAGTTATGAGATAGTCGATAGTATGGTTGAGGCGACTTGTCTTTGAATATGGGAGTTCACCACCCATATCATTAGACTTGTGTGCGGACGATGAGGACCCATCTCAGTTGTTCATCCGGCCTGGATGGGATGCCCCTCACGTACGATGCTTTCCGAGAACGTTCTGTGCTTGGCCTTGTCTTCTTAGACAAGTGGGTACGGTTCTCGGCTCTCCATATGACTATGTCTTAACTGGACTTGCATACGCTAACCCCGGGTCCCGACAATGATTTAGTTCCGAAAGATCCGAAATGACAGGTCCCTCTAACTAACAACGGACAAATCCGGGTGGCCCCCGTGGAGTCGACACCCAATCCAAGAGCTGGCCACGCCCTCGGATCGGGCTCTTCCGTATGGCTAAGGTCGGGGTTAGTCTCACCTATATAACAGGGGACTTCCCTAGCTCACCAGTGTGGACCAACAGAGGAACTCTGTCTCCGCTAGCCCGAGTTGTTTTAAAACTGCTGGGGGCCCAACCAAGCACACACACGGTTTCAAATGGTAAATCAGCTTGGGCCACCTCTAGAAATGTTTGGAGCTAGGTAGGTAAGAAGAGGGGACCCCATAAAATCCCACACGCGATTAGGCACGCTCAGTCTGAAAACCAATACCCGGAACTCGGGTCCTAGGTGACTCAAATGGAATAAAGCGTCGGGGCGGGATAGCCTAGACCTTCCATCCTTCGTCGAATATAGTCAACATTATAATAATCATATCATACACAACAATATAATAATGTGATATCCCAAACCAAGGAGTAACAGGGAGTAACATCGTAGGATCCTCAACATGCATACTAAGCAGGGGCTGAGCAGCGAGCAATAGTAACATAGCAGTACAAGGTTTGCTGAGAAGGGACATGGCTGTATCGGTTTGAAAGAGGCAGTAAACATGTGGTAGGATCAAACATCGAACCTATCCTAGACTAGCATGCAAACCGTTGGTTGAAATAGAATGGATCATAAGTAATGTATAGTCCTTGCCTGTTGATAAGTCGAGTTACGAAGGTGTAGTTGATCGCAAGCTCGCATCATCTCCGAGAGGTACCCGCGGAAGCACACAAGACGGTAAACACTGGAAAGCAATCAACGAGCAAGCACTCTATTACTACGAAGCAAACACGAGCAAGCATAAACAAGAAGGCAACACGAGACATCGCACCTACCGTCGAGAGCGGTTACTAACATGTTAAGTGGAGTACTCGTCACACACGACGATACCGCACATTTGGAAAGGTTCGAGTTGTTTAGCTACAGGTGATCAACAAACGTTGTTAACATGGCATCTCACTCAAGCATGGCATAGCACACAAACATTACAAAAGGTGAAGCATAAGATAAACTATCTATGCTAGTCAATTTAAGTGAGGCACAACCTAAACATGGCATACCACTAAGTGCCCCACGACAATTTAATTAATTGGTACTGTTCTGCCCTAAACCCTATTTTAGGTTGGTTAACAGAAGCAAACAATAGCATAAACACAAAGTGCACGAAAAACTAATCAAGTTACATATCAAGAACATTTTTATTGGAGCAACGGCTAAAAAGTTATTAAAGAAACAATTTACAGTGGCAAGCAGTGTAATTATCAGGTAAGCAACATGTAAAAAAAGTCAAACAAGGCAAAGGATCAAATTTTATTAAACTACACGAAAAACTAAGCAAGTTTCATGTTAAACTCGTCACGATCCGAGCTACGGGAAAAAAGATACGGGCCTCGGAAAATAATAACACAATCTTCCATTTTATTAAACCAGAAAAAAAAACGTCCTCGGGCCTAATATATTCTACTGAGCCGAAACAGGGGCGCTAGACCTAGTTGGGCCGAGCCCACTGCAGCGTAGAAAAAAAAAGAAAAAAAATGAGGAGCTCACCGAGTGGGCCGAGGGAGCGGCTGGGCCACGCGGGGGCGCTGGGCCGTGGTCGCCATAGGCCGGCTGGCATGCCTGTCTCGCTCGTCCCGACCTGGACGAGATCGAGCAGCGGCTGCGGCGGTTTCCGTCCTCCGGCGGTGAGCTCGCTGGCGAGGGGCCGCACGGCGGAGAAGTTCGGGCACGGGACAAGCGCGGGAGCACGGTGCGCGGCGGATCCGATGCTAGACGAGGCCGGCGGCGAGCTCCAGGAGGTGGCGTCTGAGGTCGGGGCCGCGCCGGCCATGGCCATGGCGGCTTGCTGTGGCGACCTGCAACGGGGAGGAGGAGGGAGTGGTGAGGCACGGGGAAGAGGAGAGGAAGAGAGGGAGAGGGAGAAGGGGCCGGCTACGGGCTGCTCCGGCGGCCGGGACGGGCGGCGGCGGCCTGCCGCAGGCGGCTGGCTCGGGTGTGGGCAGGCCCAGATCGGGGATGGATGGAGCTGGGGGCGACGTGGACACCACGGGAGCCCTCGATTTCGCGATCCGACGGCTCCGGGAGTGCCCAGGCTAGGGTTTCGGGATTTGGGGCAAAACTGGGGCAGATCTGGACATTGTGAGTGGGGGGGCTGCAAATTTGTGGCTAGGGAAACCCTAGAAAGAGGTGGGAGTGTGGTGGTCTTTATATAGCCCAGGTGGCTGGCAGTTTGCAAAAACATCCCCAGTTTTTCTCTCTCTTACGCGGTGTTTACGTTTCTTACCGCCGGGTGTCCGCAGGACCTCCGATTCGGGTAAAACTTCGAACTGCGCGATTAGCGCGTCGAGCCGGCGGCGATCACCTCGCGCTCGAACCGTTCCGAGAACAGTTTCCGGCGCGCTATAAAATATCACGTTCACTTATTAAATGGGATTTTTCGTTCCGTTGGCTGCGGCTGTTCTCGTGCGGTTTTCACGACGGTGATCGGGTGAAACCCGGTATAGCAAAGGTCGAGTGTCAGGGTGGCAAGGTTCGGTCTCCGTCCGATACAAGATAAGAGGGGGGAAATAATCGCCGATCTATAAATCGGGGATGCAAACACCGCAAACAAATCAGGCAATCAATCAATTCACACCGAAAACAAAAAATTTAATTTTTGTGAAATTCTGGGTTGTTACAGCGTGCTCCTCTCACCCACGCGCATCCACTGGATTAGTAGGGGCTCAACGAGGAGGCCTCGGGCCACGTCTAGGTCACAAGGTGCGGCGGCCGGAGCCTCTATTCATGGCGAAAGGGGGAAGGGAGCACGGGGAGAAGCACGGATTGGGAAAACGGAGCTGGGAGCTCACCGGAGCTCGTTGGCGCACTCGGGGAGGCCGGAGAGGAGCTGGGCGCGAAAAATTTGAGCTCGAGGTGAACGGCGGCCGGAGACGAGGATTTGATGCGGGAGTCGCCTGGACTTTTCCTCGGCTTCGATTGGGGGAGCAGCTCGACGGAGACGAGGGCGCGGGAGCGTCTGGACATCCCGGCGGCTCGAGAGGAGGCCGTTGGCCATGTGGGCGCACGTCGGCGGCGAGGTGAGGTCCTCGGTCTTGCGCTGAATAGACGAGAGAGAGAGGGAGACGAACTGGGAGAGGGGGAAGAAGGAACGAGGCGCTTTCAGGCATCCACGGCGACAGAAGACGACGGGGGGGGGGGGGCAAGCAGGAGGTGGCCGGCGGCGGCTGCATGCTCGCCACCGAGCTGTGTGCCTGCCTGGCCAGGGGAAGAAGACGCCCCTGCCCCTGGTGGGCTGGGCTGGCCAGGCTGGGTGGGCTGGGAAGGTAGGTGGGCTCTGCCCTTTTTCTTTTGTTTCTTTTTATTCTTTTCTGCTTTTCTGTATTGATTTTATTTTAGATCAAACCATTTTTTAAAATTCTTAAAACTTTTATGTGAGCTTATAGAACATATATAAGTCCACTCACAAAGTTTCAGAATTATTGGAATTTTCTTTATTAAATTCCAATTGCAAATACATTATTTAATTAATTTCCAAGGGCATTTTGGACTTTTAGAAAAATCAGAGAGCATGATGTCGGACCCACTTCACTTGAAATGTGATCATGCCCATTTATGATACTTTTCAAAAAGCTCAAAGTATTTTTGGAAAAATATTTTTGTCTGGCCTTTTATAAAATTATTTTGTGGCTTTTTGCTTCCCCATTTCTTTTTCTTTTGCAAAATTTTTTATGATGCAAAAATGCTAGCTTGGAAAAGGACAAACCTAAATTAGGGTTCTGACATATTTCCACTGTGTGTTAGATCCTTTGTGAATAACAAGACTAGAGAGTTTGACATCCTCTCGGAATCGTTGGGAGCAAAGTTATTTGCTTTTGTGTGCAGGTCCAGGTCAAGTGAGTAACTTATCTCAAACGGTGCCTTGCTTGTTTGACTAACTACTTGTCGTCCTTGGAGTCCTACTGGTCGATTAAACCTTAGTATCTTCATCAAGGGAAATTTGCTGCTACGCTACATCTTAACCTTCCACTTGGGGTAACCAGCTAGGAGCACTACTTTAGTGCCATCAAGCGAATTTTTGGCTCCGTTTTCGGGGACTCCAATCTTCAAGATAGGGGATCTGCACACTATCTTTTACATTTTACTTTTATTCTTGTTAGTTTACTTTCTAGTTTTGGCTTTAGAGTCTTATACCAAAAACCACAAAAAATTACTTTTCTCTTGCTTCCTGTTGTTACTATGGGTCCCACTGAAAACACCAAGTTATGTGACTTCACTAGTCACAAGAACAATGACTTTATTAGCACTCCTATTGCTCCACCTGTCACTTCAGCACCTTCATATGAAATCAAACCTGCTTTGTTGAATCCTGTTATGAAAGAATAATTCTCCGGTGCTGGAGATGATGCTGATTTGCACTTAAATTATTTTGTTGAGCTTTGTGATATGCAAAAGTACAAAGAAGTAGATGGTGACATTGTTAAACTTAAACTTTTTCCTTACTCCTTGAGAGGAAGAGCTAAGGAGTGGCTTCAATGCTTTCCTAGGAATCGCATAGATTCTTGGGATAAGTGCAAGGATGATTTTATTGAGAAGTACTACCCACCTGCTAAGATTATTCAGTTGAGAAGTAATATTATGAATTTTAGGCAACTGGATACTGAACATGTTTCCCACGCTTGGGAACGTATGAAATCTCTTGTTTGACTACTTGGATGGTTATCCAGACTTTCTATGAAGGATTAAACTTTACCTCGCGGAATCTGTTGGACTCGGCCGCAGGAGGAACCTTCATGTCAACTACACTTGGTGCTGCCACGAAGCTATTGGACGAGATGATGAGAAATTATTCTCAATGGCACACCAAAAGATCTCCAACAGGTAGGAAGGTAAATTCTGTTGAGGAAATCTCCTCTTTAAATGAAAAGGTTGACACGATTATGTCTTTACTTACTAAGAAAGCTCCTATTGGTCATCGTGATGTTCCTATAAACTCTTTGGTTGCTGATGGCGTCGAAGTGATAATGGCTTCTCGCCCTTCGTTGGTTACCCCAAGTGGAAGGTGAGATGCAGTGTAGCGGCAAATTTCTCTCGGTGAATATACCGAGGTTGAGATCGACTAGTAGGACTCCGGCAATGATAAGTAGGTGGTGAAGTGAACAATGGTGCCGTTCACAACCTGAGGGTTGCTTACTTCACCTGGACCTGCACACGATACAATTATCTTTGCTCCCAACGAAGTTCAGAGAGGTTGTCAATCTCTTTGGTCTTGTTGTTTACAAAGGGTCAAACACACAAGGGATAATGATAATGATAATGATAGCAACTGAAAGTAAATACTGAAAAGTATATAGGCTTGTAAACAATGATGAGGATATGGACCGGGGTCCCGTGATGTTCACTAGTGATGTCTCTCTCTCCCAAAAGATGATAAAAGTACTATGCGAGGTAAACAAATTACAGATGGACAATTGACAGGATTATGAACGCACCAGAATGCTAACTATGCTACAAAATAAAGGAAGAGGCTCAAAGGCATGGGCAGTACGCCAAAATAAGTAGACCGAAATCCATCTACATCTACTACTAATCATCCACCTTGAGATATCTATCAAGAAAATCTCGCTGGTATTAAGTTGCGAGTCCCACCCAAAGTGTAAACCCAAAGCAGTAAACAACTGCATTAAAAGAACTTTGCGTAAAGTGAAAAAATCCTTGCAACCGCGGTTACAAGCACCGTTATTTCCCCCCTTGTGGCCACAGCACATCCCCTAGACTCATGTTTCTGTCACTCAAGCGTGTCATCAGGGGGCATGTACCCAGAATCGAGCATTACGTTCCATCTTGGAGTTACTATCCACTACTTGGCCAAAGCAATAAACAGCAACGGAGAACATGAAAAATTACTTAGGAACAAAAATATAAGAGATCAAAACCAAATATATTACTCTCTCACGATCTGAACATAATATCATAATCCATCGGATCCCATGAAACTCAATATAGCAAAAGCAGAAGAATTACATATGTTCCTCGATCATGTAGGGCATCTCACGAGGTATAACCCATGAAGAACAAAGAGGGGAGGAGACTACTCACGGCACATCCGGGAAGCGTCCATGGTGGAGGAGAAGCTCTCGGAGGTCGATCCTCCCTCCGGCATGGTTCCGGGAAGGATCCTGACGGTGCTCCCGATCTTGGAAGCGCGGCGGAGGCGGAACAAAGGCGAGATTGGAAAATAGGATTCTCTCTCAGAGATTCTCGTGACGGAGTAATAAATAGGCGAAGGAGGCATCCAAGGGGGCCACCAGGGGCCCAGGCGCCCCCTGGCGCGGCCAAGCCCCTGGCCTCGCCAGGTGGCTGCCTGGGGCCGTGGTGGTGGCCCTCTGGCCCCACTTGGGTACTTCTGGAAGACTCTGTTACGCTGATTTTTTTCTCCGATTTTTCCTGAATTTTGGGAGCATTTTTTATATGGGGGAAACCTGGAATAGAAAAACAACAGAAAACAGGAACTGGTACTGGGGTGCACTGAATTAGTAGGTTAGTCCAAATATTATCAAAAGTATATGAACGTGTATCTAGATCATAGCAATATCACAAAAATATGCATGGAGCGAGCAAAAATTATCGATACGTTTGAGACGTATCAACATCCCAAGATTAATTCCTGCTCATCCTCGAGTAGGTAAACAATAACAGGCATTATTTCTCTAGTGATATGCTAGCAACCATATAGGAACTTTGAAAAGTAAAGAAATCAAGGTATGTAATTCAATTCAAGTCATAACATGCAATAGTATATCTTAGCATTGAAGCAAGCAACAAAATAACATTAGTGCAAGAGCTCTCGCTGTCCGTGACTCGAATGTCTCCAGATGGTGTTTGCGTGCAAGAAGGGGGATAGGGAATACGAGAAAAAACTATTTTTGTGTTGAGAACTCGTCTTCTTTGGAATCTTATCTTGACTCGTCCCCAGACCACTAGCCAGGTACAAGTCAATTTGATCCACTCCTTTTTCGATATTTTGAGCACTCATGCAATGGATGAGCGTAAGCACGAGAGTTGACACGTAGGATGGAAAAGAGAGAATATGGTGGAGGAGGAAGTCAAAAAGGTGAGAAAGGCTCACATCAATGAGGATAATCATAGGCGAGAAGGCCAAATGATAGATATGAGGTGAGGAGTAGGGATTGCCATGCAACAGATGCACATATGAACTGAAAAGCTCTCCAAAGGAATTAGTGGGGGTGCATCTAACTTGCTCGCTCATGAAGACCTAGAGCTCTTTTGAGGAGGCTCATCCTTGGAATATGCAAGCCAAGTTCTATAGTGTGATGGTCCCCACATATCTATATACATCATCATCTATATGGAGTACAAGGATAGGAGGGAGTACTAGTGTGGATCTTTCAAAAGGATAGTAGTGTTTCCTCTTTCTCTCTTTTTATTTATTTTTCTCTTTTTTTTGTTGGCCTCAATGGCTCTTTCTATTTATCTCTCATTTGTCCTCTTTGGGATCTTTTATTTTGTCCACTTTGGGATCTTTTCCTCACTTAAGGGAAACACTCTAATTTACAAGAGGGTATAGAAGATCTTTCACACTTTACAAGGTACTCAAATCATAGAGAAGATGTAGCTATCATGATGTATGCAATGTATGCCGCTGCCAGTGTAGCAGGAACATGTATGACATGAAGATCAAGTCATGAAGAGGTGGATGTCGCACGGCAATATATCTCAGAAAGGCTATGGAAATGCCTTGACAGGTTGGTATGGTGGCTGTTTTGAGGAAAGATATAAGGAGGTTTATGATGACAGAGCGTATCATCGCAAGGGTTTGGATGTACCAGCGAAGTTGGACGCCAACTCTCAGAGTGAGAAGGAGGCAATGCATGACACAGGAGAGGCTAGGAAATATGAGGAAGTGGAAGTGTCAACTTTCAATACTCACATTAGTCCGAAGAACTCGTGCACTTATTATCGGTAACTCTCAATCTAATAAGGAGCTTCACAAAGAGACGATTACCCCGAGGAGGAGTGTATGGGGGTTTGGTTATCCATACGCATCCTCGACTCATGGTACGTGAGTGTACTCAAATATTCGACCCCTCAGAAGAGTAGTGATCCATCTAGTAGCTAGAGTTTTCAACTAGTTTTGTAGGTTTTGAAAATAATAGATGGATTGCCCAAAATATGACACCCATCACTAATAGGCTAGAGATCTTGATACCAAAAGTTCAAACATTACTCACATCAATATCTCAAAACTATTGCAAGTTACTACTGAAATTAAATAGCAACCTCAATTACCTACTTCTCAAGAAACAACACATAACTCAGTGCAACAACCAACTCTCTTAACAAGATAAACATGAAAACTAAAGAGAGTTCCAGCAATAAACTATACAAAACCCAAGGCTCTTGCTAAAGAAAAACTAAAACTAAAATTAAACAGGGCAGTAGCTACGAAAAGATAAAGAACACACAACAAAAAAAGATAGGCATGAAGAATCCTATGATGTGTTCTAGATTTTGAAAGTGGAGCGTGTTTCTCTCCCACACAAAGTAAGACGGGATCTAACTTGTTATGAATAGCAAGCAAAGCTAAAGAAAACTAAAAATAAAACCTAAGAGCGAGACGCTCCAAGCATAGCACATAACGCATGAAGTGATAAAAATATAGTGGGACGAAGGACGAACTGATGATTGTTGATGGAGAAGGGGACGCTCGGGGGCATTCTGTAACACCCTCAGTATCTGTAACAGTAATCACTGTCATTGTGGATCATCACTGTTGCTAATCACTGTTGTTCCCTGTCCTTAATCAAACTTTGTTCTGATCATATTCAAATCCATGATGTGTGTTGATCAAAACCCAAGGCCCTATGTGCCTTGATCACCTGGAATCAAACCCAAACCCTAAACCTTTTTAAATGAAAATAAAAACAATGTGGCAAATTAAAACTTGGCCAAAAATTGTGAAACCACTTTTGTAAAATGCCACAAGTCAATAGAACCATGTTGGACCAACTTGTGTATTTTTGTGAGCCATGAATTAATCCAAACAATTCCAACAATAGCCTAAAAATCCCACCTTGAGCATTTATTAATTAAACCAAATATCAAAGGGATTTATTTTGCCTCCAAACTTTCTGTATCACTTCTATGGGGTGTAAATCTAAATTACAAACACCTAAAGTGTTTTACAAAAATAAAGAGACATTTATTTTAATTGCACAAGAGTTAACAGAAAAACAAAAACAACAGGAAATCGAAAACAACCTAAACCTCGCCCAGGGCACAGGCCACCCCCGGCCCACCTTCCTCTCTCCTTCCTCCTCCCACCTGGCCCCGTCCCCTCTCACCTGCTCCGCCCCCGTGGCGCCATGGACATGGCTGCCGTGCCAGATAGGCCCCCCTCCCTCACCTGCTCGCCTTGGCGATAAGCACGTCCCTAGACACCGCCTGGACAGCCTACCAATCATTTTCACCTCCCCTGCACCTCGCCCTCGTCGGGGAAAAATCCCGCCGAGCAGCCGTCGCCATGACCGCGCCCACTCGCGTCCAGTGAGCTCCATAGCCCGCGCCATCGTGTCCCTCGGCTACGCCTTCGCCGACTACATCATCAGGCGCGCGGAATCGGACCGAGGCGAACCACGGGAGACGCCATCGTCGTCATCTTCAACCTCGGGCCGGCGAGATCCCCAAGAAATACCGGCGACGCCAGGACTTCCCCGAGCCCGCTGCCACCTCCGGCGTGATCCTGGTGAGCATACTAGCCGTCCCCTACCCGTCATGTCCGCCCAATAAGCCCGTAGGCTAGACCCCCCCTCTTGTGTTGCTCCGGCCGTCGCCCTTGTTGGCGTAGGCGAGCTACCGAGCCACCCCAGCCCGCGCCAGTTGCACCCGTAGACTCCCCGTGTTGCATAGGCTCCATTTGAACAAACGGTGCGCTCGATTTCGTAGCGTAGCACGATTCACCATTGATGCCCGAGCTTGGAGTCCGCCATTGATGACCTAGCGCTCGGCTCCGTCCACCCCTGCACCCTCCCCCACCACATATCGACGTGGCTCGACGTCCTCGTTCGGGCGAGCCCATCCGCGCATGCTCTGGTGGCCGCAGTCGCACACAAGCTTGCCGCCGGTGGCACTGTACGCCTCCGGCGTGGGCGTGTGCCCCTGCCAGGTGGCCCCGCACTGTCAGTTCCTTAATTAGCAACTAAACAGACCCTGGATGGTGGGCCAACCCCACTGCTAATCACTCAACGTTTAATAAAATGGACTAACCCCCTAAGTCACTTACTAGTGGGCCCTAACTGTTACTTAATTAGAATAACTATTAGATTTAACATGTCTCACTGACTGCCTAGCCCCACATGTTAGTAATTGAATAAAAATGAATTTATAAAAGGATCTGTGTATGACATGTGGGCCCATGTCCTGTTTAAATAATTAAATGTTTTATAATTACCAGAGGCTGACATGTGGGACCCACATGTCAGTTGACTGCTCAAATCAGTACTGTTATGGACAATATTGATTTAAATAATAAAAGAAATTCCAGAAATGTTTAAAATGATTTAAAACTTTGAAAATCAATATCTTTTAAACCGTAACTCAGATGGAAAAACTATATACATGAAAATTGATTAGAATAATATAACAAATACGAATACATTATCCGTATGTCAACCACACCCCTTTAACACAGCAAACATCAACAACCCCCCCTCTGGGCCGTCTGTCGATAATCACCCGGAGCCGGAATCTCATCTCCGGATAAATTCCCGCTCCGAGCAACGTGCATTGCACTGCGTTAGAACACCGCTAGCATTGCATCTGTCATGTCATGCATTTGTTTGTTTATGATTGTTGTGTATTTACTGTTCCCCCTTATCTCCGATAAACCCTGCTGCTGTCGACTACACCGTTGCTGGGTACGACTACTATGTCGACGACCCTGCCTCTACTGCCAAGCTTCCTGGCAAGCAGAGCCATTCTCTTCCCCAGATATCTCCTATCTTTCCGTATTTTCTTGCACTAGGCATTGTTACTGTTGCTGCTACGTTAAAATCCTATTCTATTGCATAGCCTGTCTTTGTCGCCCCTTGATGTACCTTCCTTTATCCTATTGACGGGGAACAACCCCGGAAAATCCCATGGTCAGGGACCCTGGGTTAGTCATGAGAGGAACAGGTTGTATGATAGCTCGTCGGCAAATAGGAGGACACGTTCCTGCTCCATATTATTGATGAGGGAGATGCGATTACAGTGGATGTCGAGGCTGGAGCGCTTAAGGCTAGGGTTACAGACGATATTGGATGCCTTTGGTGTCGCCCCTTCTAGCCCTTATATAGTGGGCTAGGTCTCGGGGAGTTCATCTTCATTTACAGGTAAGCTTTCCTAACCCTAGCTTGCTCCGTACAACAAGTCTTCGCACCTTCCTTGTGAGTCACAGACTCCTACGTCGGTTCCAATTAGCGGGCCAAGGCTGTATCTTCGTGGGCCTTCTGTCTTCAGGGACACCAGGTAGGCTTATCCGTAGGAGTCGTGGGGTCAACCCCTCGTCACCTATGCTGCCTATAAATTAGAATATATTATATTCAGAAGTGAGCCCTGCGCATTGTTAGCTAGGATTAGATAGCGGGCCGTGATCACTCAGGGGAGTGACGCGGATACAACTTATTACAACTGCACAGGTACGGTACAATGCACACACCGCCTCATGCCCCCTAGCTTTGCTCTGCCGAGTCACCATAAAGTGTGAGCTATCAAGGGGAAATCCTTGTACTCCACTCGTTGCTGACTCTGTATAGCCGCTCTAGGTACTTGAGCAACGGTTGTCCTTCAAGTAAGAAGTCGGGCGACCCAACGGTGCCCGCGAGTGGTATTGCGATGGGATGACAGGGAGGGTACGACCAGTGTACCGGTGTGCTTGGCCCCTGATCGTTGGCCGCGAGAGTTACCAAACCACGAAAGTCGAGCTCCTCCAGGAGCACACGCGAGATAAGGTAAGGAGTCGGTTCACCTTGTTGGTAACCGCAGAGACTTGGTGGGACGACAAGGCAGGCACCGATGTACTGGTTGTCCTGACTGCTGTCGTTGTCGGCGGGTCAGTTAAGTCGAGGCAACGATAACGGTTGTCCCGCAAGTTCATAAAATGACTAATGGTTCGGTGGATGTCTTGAGTTGGCTATATGCCATGTACGCACTACCTACTCGTGGGAATTACGAGTTATGGGCTCCCCTGCTTCGTAGTCTTGTCCGAGGACTCTTCAGACGTCAGCAGTACCGCGGCCTGCACCAGGAAGTGGTGTTGTCTTATTTGCTCGCGCGGTGGTGTCTTATTTCGTTTGATTATGCTTCACCGGCCAGCCATGCACCGTGGAGGAGTACGTCAGGGTTGGGGTCCAAGGCCCTGCGTACTTAGGATTTAGACCGGCGGATGGCCTCTCTGTTGAGTTTGAAAGATGGGCTATGGAGTGTCGGATAGCCTTGGTGGAGCGTTCCCTAACAAGGTGACCGCCACCCTGGAGATCCGTGCGTGTAGTGTAACACAAGTGCACCCCTGCAGGGAAGATTAATCTATTCGAATAGTCGTGTCCACGGTAAGAGGGCGCTTTATGCTGAAGCTGGATCTTACCACTACAAACTATTATTATTAAACTGTATGGTTTCAGGTTTTCTTCCTCGCTGGGATGTCGAGGAAGGGATCTTGGAGGCATTTCTAATTATTACAACTTACTATTATACAATGCTGCAGCAACTTCTGCTACATTGTTACTTTATGCATTATATAAACTGTTGGCTATTCTCTCCTCATGCTGCAAGACTCGTCGAAAGATGCTAGTCTTCGATAGGCCTATCTTCTTATCCTTGCTCTGACTTTATACCTTGCAGTCCACTACATATAGCCTCCCCTTTCCATTGGATACAATGCATAATTGCTTCGTAGAGGACGTAAGACTCGCGGGTATGCTAGATACTCACCTTTTCGTAATTTCCCCCTTTTTGTTTTGCCTGATCGGCCGCTGCAGTCGACGTTGGAGCCCAGGAGTAGGAGTACCCCAGAGGCGACTACTACGACGTCGAGTTCCTCGTCGGCCAGGAGTAGTTCGATGGATCCCAAGAAGGAGGCCTCGCCTTTTCGATCTGTATCTCTGATGTCATTTGTGCTAGCCTTCTTAAGGCAAAACTTGACTAACTATGTCTGTACTCAGATATTATGGCTTGTATAACTTATGTATTCGGATCCTCGTGATCCCTGGAATTGTAACATATTGGTTTAGCCTTTTTTGTTTAGTGTTGTGCTATGATATTCTCACCGTGGCACCCAAATCTCAGCCGTGTACCCTACGTGTATGATTACTGTACACGGATTGATTTTGGGGGCATCACAAGTTGGTATCAGAGCCGACTGCTTGTAGGAAGCCACCCCACCACTACTTGGTCGAAGTTGAGTCTAGACTTTGAAAAACTATTTTGCTAACTTAATGTTTGGCTTACGGGCCCACATCGATGTCACTACGTGTGATATCTATGGTATTAGGATCCTTTTCTCCTTACCTATGCTCTGGGACTCTGCTCTCTTATCCTTGCTGGTAAGTTTTACTAACTCTGACATTAGGATCACGTTCTTTTGATTCCACCCGGCGTTCTGGTGCTTCCCCATTGATTGAGTCGTGTCGCAGGAGTTCTAACCCAGGTCCCAGGCCGCGGATCCCATTCTCATTCTGGGCAGGCCGCGCGTTCTCTGGCATTAACTCCTGTGGCCAACAGTTTTCTTGTGGCGTGATTGACATAGTGGAATCTATGTCGCGTCGTGTAATCCTTACCGCGGTCTGCGTGCCGCCTAGTGTGTCGTTTTTCCTTAATTTCTACGATGTTACGCTGCCCAATTTTCGGTTGAATTTGTGTGTGGATGTGTATGTCTTATATGACTACTCCTATATATACGCGCCTCCTATTCGTTGTCGCTTTACCTCGTGCTTGTTTCCGGTATCAAGTTAAATTTTCATCACTGAAATACCCCTGGTAAATTCTAGCAGGATGGCTGATCGTGGTGGTCGTGGTCGTGGTCGTGGTGCCAACGAGCCACCTCCGCCGCCGGACTACATGGCCGGGATGATGCAGCAGTTCGAGATGAAGCGTCAGTTCATGGAGAATGTGATGTGTAAGGCCCGATATGCGGTACTGTTCCCGATCTAGGTGTTTCCACCCAGATCCGGGGACGAAGCACATATCGGTCCCACCGCGACATATGACAAAGCCATATGCCCCGGATTTCCAACATGATATCACAACATTACAGATACAAGGATACAACATTTCATACAATCGGCATACAACTGCCTTAATACAATACAACAACGGAAGATATATCTCTGAGTACAGAATACAATCAAATGCCTAGTGGCAAAGAGAAAACATCGATCCCATAACCACACGGGTCCAGGCCCTCCGCCGGGATCCGCCTAACTAGTCGTCGTCGAGTCTCCACGTGAAACGTCGATCACCATACCTGTTGTAGATTCAAGAACCCTGAAAAGAGTTTGGGGGTAGTATCATGAGTACAGAGGTACTCAGCATCCAACTGTAGTGGTCATCTGACCCAGCAAGGACTTCATCACTCGTCATTCTAGGACAACTAGTAGTTCACGGTAAGGAAGGGGTAAGTGGTGAGGTTGCTGCCATACTAGCATTTATGAAGTGGCTAACGATCTAGAGAGTAAGATAAGAAGCCAAGCATTCGATGAGGAATCGCCTCCAACAAGTCTTGCTATCAGTTACTTATGCAAACATAACACCTATCCTATCCTTGTCCTCCTCTTCGCATCCCGACGAAGAAGAAGCGGTCAAGGCACACACACGTTGATCAAATTACATTAAGATTATCTCAGTTGTTGTTGTCTATGAACAAGGAGTAGGTATCAAGTCGTCCATAATCGTGGACACAGCTTCTCAAAAATATTTAACCCTGCAGGGGTGTACCAACTGCCCATTATGAGGCGTCGCATGCTCTCCCATCTCTCTCAGTCGCTACCCATCCTAGGGAACGATTTTATGATTTAGTTCCAAGAGATCCGAAACGACAGGTCCCTCTAACTAACAACGCAAAAATCCGGGTGGCTCCTGAGGAGTCGACACCCAAACCAAAAGCTGGCCACGCTGTCGGATCGGACTCTTCCGTAAGGCTAAGGTCGGGAAATCACACCTGACATCAGGGGACCCCTAGCTCACCAAGTGTGGACCAACAGAGGAACTAAGTCTCCGCTGGCCCGAGTTGTTTGAAAACTACTGGCAGCTGACCAGCACACACACGGTTTTTCAAATGGTAAATCAGCTTGGGCCACCTCTAGAAATGTTTGAAGCTAGGTAGTTAAGAAGAGGGGACCCCATAAAATCCCACACGCGATTAGGCACGCTCAGTCTTAAAACCAATACCCGGAACTCGGGTCCTAGGTGACTCGAATGGAACAAAGCGCCGGGGCGGGATAGCCTAGACCTTCCATCCTTCGTCAAATATAGTCAACATTATAATAATCATATCATCAACAACAATAATAATAATGTGATATCCCAAACCAAAGAGTAACAGGGTAACATCGTAGCATCCTAAGCATGCATACTAAGCAGGGGCTGAGCAACGAGCAATAGTAACATAGCAGTACAAGGTTTGCTGGGAGGGGACATGGCTGCATCAGTTTGAAAGAGGTTGTAAACATGTGGTAGGATCAAACATCGAACCTAACATATACTAGCATGCAAACCGCTGGTTGAAATAGAATGGATCATAAGTAATGTATAGTCCTTGCCTGTTGATAAGTCGGGGTCCAAAGGTGTAGTTGATCGCAAGCTTGCATCGTCTCTGAGTGGTACCCACGGAAGCACACAAGACGGAAACACTGGAAAGCAATCAACGAGCAAGCATCTATTACTACGAGGCAACACAAGATCAAAAGAGACAACACAAGGCACGGCAACGCGATACGGATCTATCGCCGAGAACGGTTACTAACAGTTTAAGTGGGGTATCGGTCAAACACGACGAATACCGCACGTTTACGGTGGTTCAAGTTGCTTAGCTACAGGTGATCAACCAACGGTTATTAACATGGCAACTCAAGCAAGCATGGCATAGCACACAAACTTGGCAAGAGGTGAAGCATAAAGGAAACTATCTAGGCTA
Organism: Bromus sterilis; assembly: GCA_950022295.1. Classification (NCBI taxonomy): domain Eukaryota; kingdom Viridiplantae; phylum Streptophyta; class Magnoliopsida; order Poales; family Poaceae; genus Bromus; species Bromus sterilis. Next base: position 145,052,718 of record OX465596.1, on the reverse strand, counting down.
GTCAATTTAAGTGAGGCACAACCTAAACATGGCATAACACTAAGTGCCGCACGATGATTAAAAGATTTGGTACGGTTCTGTCCTAAACCATATTTTAGGTTGGTTAACATCATAAAACAATAAAATAAACACAAAGTACACGAAAAACTAATCAAGTTACATATAAAGAACACCCCAAACGGAGTTACGGTTAAAAATATACAGGCAAAACAAGTTGTATAAACAGGGGTAAATCTATATGCAACAGTGCCGAAACATGAAATAGGAATACATATAAAGAAAGTAGACATGATGCTTAACAATATGCAATTGGAATCACTCAATTCCGATAAACGGTCGCGACACACTCGTCGACCGAAGTTGCAACCAAATATAAACAGCAGCACACTAACAATAGGATAGCTACTTTGGAGCAAAATATAATTATGATGCAGCAAGCAAAAATGGCATGTGAATGCATGGAACTGAATTAGAAACAGTGCTTAAAAGGATGCAAAAGGAATCAATCAATTCCGATGAACGGTTGCGAAGCAATCGTCACCCGAAGTTGCATTAAAATAATAACAGCAGTACTTAACAGCAATTAGTAGCAGTTTAGCGGCCTGATGCCCACTTCAACACAGAATTACACAAACAAGAAGACCTCAAACGGAAAAAAATTCTACATACGAAACCTAGAGCACGCAAAACTGAGCAACTTTCGTTTTGGGGGCACGTTCATCGGAGCTACGGTTTGATCGCAGATCTAATCGCAAAAACAGATCAGCAGCTAAATTACTCCAGACTTAGCAATTTTAGCAGAAAAATAACAGCAGAGCAGAGAAAAAAAATAAAAGGGCGGCCTGGGCCTCACCCATGGGCCGGCCCATCTGGCCGCTGGATCTGGAGGAGGCCTGGCTGCTGCGCGGGATGGCCTGCTGGATGGGCCGCCGGCTGGGCCCGTGGCCTGTGGAGGCGGCCGAACCGCTCGGGCTCGTGCTCCCGATCTGAGCGCGACGAGCTGGATCCAGGGCGGTTGGGGCGGCTAGCTTGAAGGCTTGAGGCGGGGCGCTGGCTGGCTTGAGGCGGGCGGCCATGGCGGCTCCTGCTGCTGCACACAGAGAGAGAGAGGATGAGAGGAAGAGGAGAGAAAGGAGAGGGGAGAGAGGGAAGGAGGAGATGGAGAGGAGGGTGGCCGGCGGTGGGCTGCTCCGGCGGCTCCCCGGCCGTGAGGCGGAGGCGGCGGCTCCACGGGCGTGGGTGGAGAGGAGGTGAGGAGAGAGAAGGTTGGAGGCGATCTCGGCCGTCAGATCGGGCGATCTGACGGTCCAGATCTGCTGGGCTAGAGCTGATGCGAAAAATTGGGGTATTGGGCAAATTTTGGGGCAAAAACATGGGTGTGGCTGCATATTTTGGCTAGGGAAACCCTAGAAAAGGGGTGGGAGTGTGGTGGTCTTTATATAGCCCAGGTGGCTGGCAGTTTGCAAAAACATCCCCGGTTTTTCTCTCGCGCGCGCGGTGCTCACGTTTGTGACCGCCGGGGGTCCGCAGTACCTCCGATTCGGGTAAAACTTCGAACTGCGCGATCAGCGCGTCGAGCCGGTGGCGTTCACCTCGCGCTGGAACCGTTCCGAGAACACTTTCCGGCGCGCTATAAAAATAACCCGTTTAATTATTAAACGGGGTTTTTCGTTCCGTTGGCTGCGGCTGGTCTCGTGCGGTTTTCGCGACGGTGATCGGGTGAAACCTGGTGTCGCAAAGGTCGAGTGTTAGGGTGGCAATGGTCGGTCTCCGTCCGGTACGAGATAAGAGGGGGAAAATAATCGCCGATCGATAAATCGGGGATGCAAACACCGCAAACAAATCAGACAATCAAACAATTCACAGCGAAAACAAAATTTTTGGTTTTTTGAAAACTGGGCTGTTACAATACAACACCACCAACAAGGGATCTCGTCCCGAGATCCAGGACGATGCGGGGGAGAGGGGGGAAGAGAAAAGAGAGAGTCGACGATTCTTCAACACCACCAACAAGGGACTCTGCTCCATGTTGACGTCGAACTTCGGTCGAGAGAAACTTCCGCAGAGAGACGACATCGTCGAAAATACGAAACCAAGTAAAAAGATCCTACTCTCCGATAACTATTTTAGTAACTACAAAATAGTTTTTGTCTAGACTCGACTTCGGCCAGAGAAGGGATCCTACGGTCGGTAAGGCTCTGATACCAAGTTGTAAGGCCCGATATGCGGTACTGTTCCAGATCTAGGTGTTTCCACCCAGATCCGGGGACGAAGCACATATCGATCCCACCGCGACATATGACAAAGCCATATGCCCCGGATTTCCAACATGATATCACAACATTAAAGATACAAGGATACAACATCTCATACAATCGGCATACAACTTCCTTAATACAATACAACAGCGGAAGATATATGTCGGGACCCGGGGTTAGCGTATGCAAGCCTCGCTACAACACAATCATATGGAGAGCCGAGAACCGTACCCACTTGTCTAAGCAGACAAGGCCAAGAACAGAACGTTCTCAGAAACCATCGAACGAGAGGGGCATCCCATTCAGGCCGGATGATCCACTGAGATGGGTCCTCATCGTCCGCACACAATTCTAATTGATATGGGTGGTGAACTCCCATACTCATAGACAAGTCGCCTCAACCATACTATCGATTGTATTATAACCCTTGCATACACTTACTCCAGCCCGATCACTTAGTCGGGGTCTAGGGCGGGCTCGATCATACATCAAAGTGTGTACGAGACAGAGTCTCAAACAATCGCATCGCGATGCCCCAAGCTGCGCACATCTAAGGGCCACTTTGTGTATAAAAGACCGCCAGCCAGATCACAACTAAGGTCTCGAAAACCCATACTAAGACATGCATGTTATAAACATACACGCAGCACACATGTCTAGTATGAACAGCAGGTATCATTGCAATTCTCTACAAAGTATACAACCTTATTAATAACTCTTACAGAGTGCACACAGAGATCAAAAGCATGTGATCCAACATTACAACAGACAAGCGGAAGCAAGTAGGTCTGAGTACAGACAAGTTTAACAAATGGCTTAGAGAAGCCTTATCTAAAAACAAGCCCTCCACGAGGGAACCAGTCGTCTGACTGGGACTACACTAGCTTGGTCTTGGTCTGAATCTTCACTCTTCAAGCTTCGGTTAGAAGTCACCATCGGGGTCGGTAGGTTCATCTAAAACATAGATTAAGCAAACGTGAGTACAAAATCGTACTCATCAAGACTTACATAGGAGCTATACTAGTCATGCACATGTATCAAGGTAAAGGGAGGTGGGGTTTCACTTGCAGAAGTGCCAGCTTTGACTTGGCTAGTCCTGAACTACGAGTACCAGACTTTAGGTAAGAAGCGTACACGATTCCACTACATCTCTTCAACCAATTACACCACTATGGTGCCTTCCTCGACTTCCCCACAAGAAAGCACGCCATAGCACTCACACTTATCTTGGTGTGTTTTAGAAGTATCCAATTCAAGTTTTCTAATAATCAAGATAAGCTTTCCAAGCAGTCCTTAACTGCGAACGCGGCTATTCGAATAGTTTTGTTAACCCTGCAGGGGTGTAGCGCTACACACACGTGTCATCAGTTACCGCCTTTTGCATGTCACCGTTCAAGAGGTGACAGCGAGGATGCCACCACAACACTTCGCCCACAGCTCCGTTCTAGTCCAGAGAGTCGCCTATCTGAGGGGGATCCGTATGGAAGTCCGGCCGAGGTTCCAGTACAGCCTCAAACGATGTGTGCAGGGTCCCAAGCCAGTCTTGAAAAGCCGTTCATCCACTTCGCAGACCGTGCCACAGCACTACCAGAACTCCGAACTACTGCGACTCTTGGGGTTCGAACGGGGTGAGGTACTAGGATGGGAGGGGTCAGTGAGCCCAATGTGTGGTTGTACTCTTCTTCTTGGATCACCACACAAGAACTCGGACTTAAGGCGGTGTTCAACGAGACAACCCACTGTGTACTCCTACACAGCCTCTCACCGTTCACCTTGTATTAGGGTAGATTCACCAACACGTTTCACTTTCATCAACACCATGTTTACCATCATCCCGACTCACATCATAAGCAACCTCGTTGTATCACTAAGCATGCAATAAGAAGTAACAGTTGCAGGGGCCACATGATATCAACCAACTCCTACATCTGCTAGGATTGTGGTTTGCTTACTACTGTTACAAGATGATAGGTCATGCAAAGGATATGGGTTCAACTATGCGGTAGAAACGTTATCATGGTGATCATCCTAAACAATGCATAAGCGATACATGAGAGGGAAGTGGGATTTTATCGACATGATCAATGGGGGTTTGCTTGCCTTGCTGACGAGGTTTCAATAACGGTGTCTTCAACGAAGGGGGCAGCCTCCTGCTCCGGTTCCACCTCTACTCGACAAACAACAAACAAGGAAGCAATATAAATACAATGCACAAACACATGATGGAAGGTTGGAACTTGATGTAAATGCTTTGATGTGTGAAGCAATTCCATTTAAATGGAGTATATTGCAAATTGAAAAGAAAATTCAAACTCCAATTTGAATTCAAACTTAGTCAAGTTATATGTGACATGGTTTGATCAATTTGAATCATCTTCAAATGTGTATGATATGCCTCTGATGTGTGGTTGAAAAGTAGCATAATTCCATGGTCCAAGTTGCAAAATCATTTGAATTTAATTTGAATAAATTCCAAATAAATCAAATGACATATGCTACTGGTCCCATTTTAAAATCAACTCAAACAAAGTTGAAAGTTGGATATTTGGATAGGTTATTTTCTCCTGATCATTTTTCATATATTACTTGTCCAATTTGGAGTTAATATGAATTTTCTATGATTTATTGAAGTTTTGGCCATTTTCTGGAATTTCTGGAATATTTTTAATCGATTTAATCATTTATGGCGTCATGCTGACGCAGGGCTGACGTGTGGGGGGGGGGGGGCTGACAGGTGGGCCTAGGCTGTCAGTGGCTAGGTGGTTAACCCCCTTTAATTAAACTAAACTGAGGGGGATTAAGGGGCTGGGGCCCACTAGTCAGTGGTGTTAGGGGGTGATTAGGGGTGGGTTTAGGCTAATTAGCAAGCCACGCCGGCGGTTAGCCGCCGGTGGCCATGGCTACGGCGGAGGGGTCTCCGGAGTATGAAATTGGCCACGGGAGAGCTCGCCGAGGCCACCAGAGGGACGCCCGAGGTCACCCGCTTCACCCAGTGCCGACGGGGAGGCTCGGGGGTGGCCGGAGCCTCGCCGGCGTCGAGGAGATGCGGCGACCGTGGCTCCACTTCGACGAGAGAGATGCTAGTGTGCACGAAAAAGATAAAGGAGAGGTGCGTTGGCTTCCTGGCACGAGCAGAGGCGCAAAGGGCACCTTGGCGGGGTCGTAGGAGCACGGGGGCGAGTGCTAGGTCGACCATGGCGGTGACCTGTCTCGACTCACATGGCGAAACGCGAACGGGGGCGAGGAGCTGGGCAAAGAGAGAGGGTAAAGACGTGTTGGCTCACCGTGAGTTGGATGGAGGAGACGGCGGAGCTGCGGAGTGCTTGACCGCGGTGAATTTGAGCTCAAGCTCGTCGGCGGCAGGCGGTGAAGACGACGAAGGGCGCGGCGTCTGTGGAGCACGCCGGCTCGATTACTCGCGCGTGAAGACGAAGACGTCGTCGAGGAGTCTCCTGGACATCATGGTACAGCTCGAGGAGGACGACGGCCACGCAGGCTCGACGGCGGTGCTCCGGCGTGCGCTCGGGCGGCGATCAAAACGGCGAAGGGAGAGGGGGGAGATCAACCAGAAGAGGGGGAATTGAAAGGGGGCTTCGAGGCGGCCTCCCAGGCGAGGAGATGAGGTCCAGGGGGGGCTGGAAGCCTCTCGGCGTCGAGGTGGCATCGTGGCCACGCTCTGCCTCCACCGAGCAGCTTGGAGCTGCGGGGAGGTAGACGACAAGGCCTCTGGGGTGGGCTGGGCCGGCCAGGTGGGCTGCGGGGAGCTAGTTGGGCTGCTTCCAGGTAAGTCCTCTTTCCCTTTTCTGCTTTCTTTTTCTTTTTTGTAAATTTGTTTTTCTTAGCAATTAAATAGCTAGGCATTTTATTAAATGCTGAAAAAATTTATATGGCCTCATAATAATATAGACTAGCCACTTATAAAGTTTCAACATTTTTAAAATTCAAATAATTTGAATCTTAACTCAAATAGAGGTTTTTGATTAAATCCAAGGCACTGTTTGAATATTTGAAAAATCTATGAGCATGGGGTGGGTCCCACATCACTTGATATGTGATCACACTCATTTATAAGACTTTTCAAAAATCTAACATGAATTTTTGGAGAAGAATTTTATCTGGCAATTTGATTTAATTTCTCAGGGCTTTTCTTTTCCCCATTTTTGAATTTTCTTTGTAATTTTTGCATGATGCAAAGGAGCACTTGATCCTAGCACATACCTAACTTGGGGTTGTGACAATATATGTCTGAGTACAGACTACAATCAAATGCCTAGTGGAAAAGAGAAAACATCGATCCCATAACCACACGGGTCCAGGCCCTCCGCCGGGATCCGCCTAACTAGTCGTCGTCGAGTCTCCACATGAAACGTCGATCACCATACCTGTTGTCGATTCAAGAACCCTGAAAAGAGTTTGGGGGTAGTATCATGAGTACAGAGGTACTCAGCATCCAACTGTAGTGGTCATCTGACCCAACAAGGACTTCATCAGTCGTCATTCTAGGACAACTAGTAGTTCACGGTAAGGAAGGGGTAAGTGGTGAGGTTGCTGCCGCACTAGCATTTATGAAGTGGCTAACGATCTAGAGAGTAAGATAAGAAGCCAAGCATTCGATGAGGAATCGCCTCCAACAAGTCTTGCTGTCAGTTACTTACGCAAACATAACACCTATCCTATCCTTGTCCTCCTCTTCACATCCCGACGAAGAAGAAGTAGTCAAGGCACACACACGTTGATCAAATTACATTAAGATTATCTCAGTTGTTGTTGTCTATGAACAAGGAGTAGGTCTCAAGTCGTCCATAACTGTGGACACGGCTTCTCAAAAAGATTTAACCCTGCAGGGGTGTACCAACTGCCCATTACGAGGCGTCGCATGCTCGCCCATCTCTCTCAGTCGCTACCCATCATAGGCAACGATTTTATGATTTAGTTCCGAGAAATCCGAAACGACAGGTCCCTCTAACTAACAACGCACAAATCCGGGTGGCCCCCGGGGAGTCGACACCCAATCCAAAAGCTGGCCATGCTCTCGGATCGGACTCTTCCGTAAGGCTAAGGTCGGGAAATCACACCTGACATCAGGGGACCCCTAGCTCACCAAGTGTGGACCAACAGAGGAACTAAGTGTCCGCTGACCCGAGTTGTTTGAAAACTACTAGCAGCTGACCAGCACACACACGGTTTCAAATGGTAAATCAGCTTGGGCCACCTCAAGAAATGTTTGAAGCTAGGTAGGTAAGAAGAGGGGACCCCATAAAATCCCACACGCGATTAGGCACGCTCAGTCTTAAACCAATACCCGGAACTCGGGTCCTAGGTGACTCGAATGGAACAAAGCGTCGGGGCGGGATAGCCTAGACCTTCCATCCTTCGTCGAATATAGTCAACATTATAATAATCATATCATCAACAACAATAATAATAATGTGATATCCCAAACCAAGGAGTAACAGGGTAACATCGTATCATCCTAAGCATGCATACTAAGCAGGGGCTGAGCAACGAGCAATAGTAACATAGCAGTACAAGGTTTGCTGGGAGGGGACATGGCTGCATCGGTTTGAAAGAGGCTGTAAACATGTGGTAGGATCAAACATCTAACCTAACATATACTAGCATGCAAACCGCTGGTTGAAATAGAATGGATCATAAGTAATGTATAGTCCTTGCCTGTTGATAAGTCGGGGTCCGAAGGTATAGTTGATCGCAAGCTCGCATCGTCTCTGAGAGGTACCCACGGAAGCACACAAGACGGAAACACTGGAAATCAATCAACGAGCAAGCATCTATTACTACGACGCAACACAAGATCAAAGAGACAACACAAGGCACGGCAACGCGATACGGATCTATCGTCGAGAACGGTTACTAACAGCTTAAGTGGGGTATCGGTTAAACACGACGAATACCGCACGTTTACGGTGGTTCAAGTTTCTTAGCTATAGGTGATCAACCAACGGTTATTAACATGGCAACTCAAGCAAGCATGGCATAGCACACAAACATGGCAAGAGGTGAAGCATAAAGGAAACTATCTATGCTAGTCAATTTAAGTGAGGCACAACCTAAACATGGCATTACACTAAGTGTCGCACGATGATTAAAAGATTTGGTACTGTTCTGTCCTAAACCATATTTTAAGTTGGTTAACAACAGAAAACAATAGCATAAGCACAAAGTACACGAAAAACTAATCAAGTTACATATAAAGAACACCCCAAACGGAGTTACGGTTAAAAAGATACAAGCAAAACAAGTTACCGGCACAAGCTATATAAACAGGGGTAAATCTATATGCAAAAGTGCAGCAACATGACATAGCAATACATATAATGAAAGTATACATGATGCTTAACAATATGCAATTGGAATCACTCAATTCCGATAAACGGTCGCGACACACTTGTCGACCGAAGTTGCAACAAAATATAAACAGCAGCACACTAACAGCAGGATAGCTACTTTGGAGCAAAATATAATTATGATGCAGCAAGCAAAAATGGCATGTGAATGCATGGAACTGAAGTAGAAACAGTGCTTAACAGGATGCAAAAGGAATCAACCAATTCCGATGAACGGTTGCGAAGCAATCGTCACCCGAAGTTGCATTAAAATAATAACAGCAGCACTTAACAGCAATTAGTAGCAGTTTAACGGCCTGATGCCCACTTCAACGCAGAATTACACAAACAAGATGACCTCAAGCTAGAGCACGCAAAACTGAGCAACTTTCGTTTTGGGGGCACGTTCATCGGAGCTACGGTTTGATCGCAGATCTAATCGCAAAAACAGATCAGCAGCTAAATTACTCCAGACTTAGCAATTTTAGCAGTAAAATAACAGCAGAGCAGAAAAAAAAAAGGGCGGCCTAGGCCTCACCCATGGGCCGGCCCATCTGGCCGCTGCATCTGGAGGAGGCCTGGCTGCTGCGCGGGCTGGCCTGCTGGATGGGCCGCCGGCTGGGCCCGTGGCCTGTGGAGGCGGCTGAACCGCTCGGGCTCGTGCTCCCGATCTGAGCGCGACGAGCAGGACGCGGCGGCTGGCGGCGCCCGCTGTTCCCGCCGGCGGCGAGCAGGCAAAGCGGGGCGAGGGCGGACAGAACCCCGGAGGCGCGCGGGACCGGCGAGGTCGCTGGATCCAGGGCGGTTGGGGGCGGCTGGCTTGATGGATTGAGGCGGGGCGCCGGCTGGCCTGAGGCGGGCGGCCATGGCGGCTCCTGCTGCTGCACAGAGAGAGAGAGAGGATGAGAGGAAGAGGAGAGAAAGGAGAGGGGAGAGAGGGAAGGAGGAGATGGAGAGGAGGGTGGCCGGCGGTGGGCTGCTCCGGCGGCTCGCCGGCCGTGAGGCGGAGGCGGCGGCTCCACGGGCGTGGGTGGAGAGGAGGTGAGGAGAGAGAAGGCTGGAGGCGATCTCGGCCGTCAGATCGGGCGATCTGACGGTCCAGATCGTCTGGGCTGGAGCTGCTGCGAAAAATTGGGGTATTGGGCAAATTTTGGGGCAAAAACAGGGGTTGTGCTGCATATTTTGGATAGGGAAACCCTAGAAAAGGGGTAGGAGTGTGGTGGTCTTTATGTAGCCCAGATGGCTGGCAGTTTGAAAAAACATCCCCAGTTTTTTTCTCGCGCGCGCGGTGCTCAAGTTTCTGACCGCCGGGGGTCCGCAGTACCTCCGATTCGGGTAAAACTTCAAACTGCGCGATCAGCGCGTCGAGCCGGAGGCGTTCACCTCGCGCTGGAACCGTTCCGAGAACACTTTCCGGCGCGCTATAAAAATAACCCGTTTAATTATTAAACGGGGTTTTTCGTTCCGTTGGCTGTGGCTGGTCTCGTGCAGTTTTCGCGACGGTGATCGGGTGAAACCCGGTGTCGCAAAGGTCGAGTGTCAGGGTGGCAATGGTCGGTCTCCGTCCGGTACGAGATAAGAGGGGGAAAATAATCGCCGATCGATAAATCGGGGATGCAAACACCGCAAACAAATCAGACAATCAAACAATTCACACCGAAAACAAAAAATTTGGTTTTTTTGAAAACTGGGCTGTTACATCATGGCTCAGTTCCCCCAGCCGAATCAGAATGGGCACCACCATCAGCATGCCACAGTGACTCTGCACGACTTCACCCGCCTCAACCCCACTATGTTCCGCAACTCTGTTCAGCCATTGGATGCTGATGAATGGCTTCGCGACATCGCTCGCGAGCTGGAGTCTGCTAATGTCGATCCAGCCGACTATGTGAACTGTGCGTCCTATCACCTGAAGGGCGCCGCTGCTCAGTGGTGGAGCACCCACAAGCGTTCACTACAAGTCGGAGAAGTCATCACTTGGGATGAATTTTGGTCCTCCTTCCGCGCCCGCTACATTCCTCAAGGGATCATGGATCGTAAGGGGGAAGAATTCCACAACCTCACTCAGGGCAACATGACTGTTGAAGTCTATCAGCGCGAGTTCCTCAACCTCTCTCGCTATGCGTAAGAAGAGATCACCACTGATGCTCGCAGACAGCAGAAGTTCCGTCGTGGCCTCAATTCAGACCTCGGGCTCGCTCTTGTCGTTCATGATTTTTCCAACTTCGCCACCATGGTGAAAAAGGCTACCACCGTCGAGACTGCCCAGATGGAGCACAAGAACTCACTGAAACGCTATCGTGACGTTGGCTCATCTTTGGGCGTAACCCAGAAGCGTCGTATCTGGCTCCCTACCAGTGTGACCCATTCACCTGTACCTACTCCAAGGCCGTCTTATGCTGCACCCCGTCTGCCTCCGCCACCGCAGATGCCAAGAGCTCTGCCTCCACCTGTCGGGACCCGGAATATGCGTATGTAATTCCAGTCACAACTCAATCATATGGAGAGCCGAGAGTCGTACCCACTTGTCTAAGCAGACAAGGCCAAGCACAAAACACTCTCGGAAAGCATCGTACGTGAGGGGCATCCCATCCAGGACGGATGATCAACTGAGATGGGTCCTCATCGCCCGCTCACAAGTCTGAATGATTATGGGTGGTGAAATCCCATACTCATAGACAAGTCGCCTCAACCATATTATCGATTGAATCATAACACTTACATAAACAGACTCCAGCCCGATCACTTAGTCGGGGTCTCGGGCGGGCTCGATCATACAACAAAGTGTGCCACGTTACAGAGTAACGACCAATCGCATCGCGATGCCCCAAGCTGCGCACATCTAAAGGCCACTTTGTGTATAAAAGGCCGCCGACAAGAACACGACTAAGCTATCGAACCCCACACTAAGACATGCACGTTATAATCATACACACGCCATACATGTCCAGTGTAAACAGTAGGTACACAATGCATTAACTCTACAAAGTTTATCTTTATTGACTTACATAGAGTACACAAAGAGATCACATGACTATGATCCAACATTACATCGAAAAACGGAAGCAAATTAGGTCTGAGTACAAACAAGATTAACAAATGGCTTAGAGAAGCCTTGTTCAACATACATAGCCCTTCCACGAGGGACCAGACTGTTGTCTGGGACTATACTAACTTAGTCAATGTCGAGCTTCAGGAAGGTGACTCCATCGGGGTCTGGGTTTCCATCTAAAACATAGAATAAGCAAACCTGAGTACAAAGTCGTACTCAGCAAGACTTACATCAGAACCATACTACTCATTCTCATGTTTCAAGGTAAAGGGAGGTGGGGTTTCAATGTAGAAGTGACAGCTTTGACTTGGCTAGTCGTGTAGTACGAGTACCAGACTTGAGGTAAGAAGCGTACACGAGTCCACTACCAAGTCTCCAACCAATAGACCACTATGGATACTTCCTCGACTTCCCCACGAGGAAGCCCACCATAGCACTCACGCTTATCTTGGGAGTTTTATTAGTATCCATTCAAGTTGTCTAATAATCAAGCATAGGTCTCCAAGTAGTCCATGACCGCGGACGCGACTATTCGACTACTTTATTAACCCTGAAGGGGTGTACTTCTACACACATGAAACTATCAGTTACCGCCGGGATCTCGTCACCCTTCAAGCGGGTGTCGGCGAGGATAATTCCCACAACTTTTACCTCACAGCCAACTATAATCCAGGAGTCGACTATCTGAGTTCGTTACCGCTCGAGAGTCTGGTTGGATCAACAATATGGACCCAGACAATGTAGGCGACCGAGACGCCACCCTGGTAGATGGTTTTACTGCCTCACAGGTCCACCCACATATCTAAATGATGCACCCTTTCAATCATTCTTTTTCTATGCATATGCCAAATGGAAAGACCGAACTAGTGTGACTCCTAGACCTGAATTGGGGTGAGTTAGTAGGTTTAGCATGGATCCATTTGCCCAACATGTGGTAGTACTCTTTGTCTTGGATCACAACACAAGAACTCGGGGCCTAGGGCAGTGTTCAACGAGACAACCCACTGTGTACTCCAACACAGCCTCTCATCGTTCACCTTTTTTTAGGTCAAATTCATCACACCCTTTTCATCACAAGTAGCATGAACATGACTGTCGCCAACATCAATTCATCACCCAAGATGGACCAATGCTTCCACAACTCTAAGCATAACATAAGCATAACATGGATGAATGGCCACATGACGATCACAAGCAATTCCTAGATCTGCTAGGTTGAGGTTTGCTTAATACTGTGGCAGAAATGATAGGTCATGCAAAGGAATGGGTTTAACTAGCGGTAGAACGTATCATTGTGAACTCCTACACATGCATAAGCGAGACTGAGAGGGAAATGGGATTTTATAGACATGATCAATGGGGTTTGCTTGCCTTGCTGACGATACACGGGGTTTACCGATCTTCTTCTTCTTCGGGGGTGATCACCGTCTCAGAAAAGCTGGTCCCGGAAAGAATCATAACCAAAGGGGGGCCAACATCGAATGTAAATGCACAAGAACATGTCAATGTTGTTCCATGATGTGAAGGGTACTGATTTGTGTCAAATTCAATTTAAGTGAAGTGTATTCAATTTGGGATGCAAATTCAAACTTCAAATTCAAATTCAAATTATGCCATATGCATGTTTTCTATTGTTCACCCATTTTAAGATGGTAAAACATAGAAAAAAGTTGCATATTCTTAATCCTTGCATTTTCCTGATATTTTTTCATATATTATTTGTTAAATTTGGAGTTAGTATGAAAATTTTATGAATTTCCAAAGTTTAAATGTTTTCCGAATTAAGTTAATTCAATTAATCCTTTACTGCGTCATGCATGCGTCAGCATGACGTAGGGGGGCTGACAGCAGGGGCCCGCTAGTCAGTGACTAGGGGGGTTAATCCCTCTTTTTGATTTAAACAGTGATTAGATTAGGGGCCTGGGCCCACTGGTCAGTGGCCCAGAGCGGTAATTAGTGGGGGGGTTAAGCACGGGGGTTAGGGCTAAGTGATCGTCGGTGAGCTCTGTGCTCGCCGGAGACTCGCTGGAATCCCCGGCCATGGGAGAGGTATTGGAGAGCACGGGCAGGTAGCTTGGGGTCGCTATCAGGCCACGCCGGCGAGCAAGCCCGCGGTGGCTGTGTTCGGGTCCGACGGCGAAACTCGACGGGGGGTGCGGGGTGGACAACGGGGAGGGGTAAACGCGGTGGTGGCTCACCCTGAGCGCGACGGCGAGGTCGGGGGAGGCGGAGGAGCAACGGAGGCGGTGTATTGCTCGCCGGCAAGCGGCGGCCGGCGGGTAAGATGTCGACGCGGGCGTCGCCTACGGGGCTTCCGGGCTCGATTCGAGGCGCAGGTCGACGAAGAAGACGTCGGGGAAGATGCTGGACATGGCGGCGGAGCTACTCGAAGCCGTTGGCCACGGCTACGCACACTGGTGAGCTCGGGCGGCGCTCGGTTGCTCTTGGTGTTGCGCGAAAACGCGAGGGGGGAGAAGGGGTGAGCCAGAGGAGGGGGTAGAATGGAGGGGGCGTCTCCAGACGTTGCCAGGTGCGAGAAGGTGGCCGGGGAAGAAGGTTGGTGGCCACAGCGACAAGGCATGGCCGCCACGCAGCTCTCTGTGTGCTGGCCTAGAGAAGAAGACAAGGAGGAGAGGAGGTGGGCTGGGCTAGGCCAAAGCCAGGTGGGCCAGGTAAGTGGTAAGTCCCCTTCTCTGTTTTTCTTTTTATTTCTTTTTCTGACTTTTGTTTTTCCCCAAATAAAATAGCAAGGCATTTTATTACATCTTCAAAACTTTTATGTGGACTTATAATATACATAGCTAACCACTCACAAGTTTTGGAGATTTTTGAAATTCAAACAATTTGAATTTCAAATAAAATAGGGGTATTATTTAATTTCCAAGGCACTTATGGTATTTTGGAGAAATCTTGGAGCATGCAGTGGGACCCACTTCACTTTATATGTGATCATGCTTAATTATAAGACTTTTCAAATATACCAGAGGAATTTTTGGAAGAAATTTTTGTCTCGCCTTTCGAATTAAATTCAATAAGGGCTTTTCTTTTCCCCATTTGGATTTCTTTTGAAATATTCACATGATGCAAAGGGACACATGAACCCTAGCACAAACCTAAGTTGGGGTTGTGACAACTCGCCCCCACTCAAAAGAATCTCGTCCCGAGATTCAGAAGTCGTCAGGAGTACGGAGGGGTACTCGGCACGAGGGCGGTCTTCTCTTTCCCAGGTTTCTTCTTTCTCGGAGTGATGCGACCATTGCACTTTGAGGAACTTTATCTTCTGACGATGAGTGACACGCTCTACGGAGTCACGAATACGAATGAGGTATTCTCGATAAGAAAGGTCATCTTGGAGATCAAGCGTTTCATGGTCGACTTCGCGGATGGGGTCCTTGAAGCAACGCCTGAGTTGTGACACATGGAATACATTGTGTACTCGGGAAAGGTGCGGAGGTAGTTCAAGTTGGTAGGCAACTTGGCCATGTTTGGCAAGAATGTGGAAAGTTCTGATGTAACGTGGGGCCAACTTGCCTTTGATACCGAAGCGTTGGGTTCCCTTCAGAGGAGTAACCCGAAGGTAAGCCTTCTCATCCAGATTGTAACTTTCTTGCCTATGATGACGATCATAGTAGCTTTTCTGACGAGACTGGGCTGCTTTCAATTGATCATGAACGATGAAAACTTGCTCTTCTGCTTCCATGATCATATCTGGTCCAAAGAATTGTCTTTCAACAGTTTCTGACCAGTTAAGGGGTGTTCGACATCTTCGTTCATAGAGGAGTTCAAAAGGAGCCATGTTCAGACTAGATTGGACACTATTGTTATAAGCAAATTCGGCGAATGGAAGAGATTTCTCCCAATTATTTCCGAAACATATAACACAAGCTCTGAGCATGTCTTCAAGAATTTGGTTAAGCCTTTCAACTTGACCGCTAGAGATAGGATGGAAAGCTGTACTAGAGGAGAAATGAGTTCCCATGGCATTTTGAAAACATTCCCAAAATCTATAGGTGAAAAGGCTACCACGATCAGAATTGATTTCCAAAGGAAAACCATGAAGAGACACAATTCTAGAGACATACAAGTCCACTAACTGGCTAGCAGTTGTAGACTCGCGAACGGAAGGAAGTGAGCAACTTCGGAAAGTCTATCAACGACAACGAAGATGGCATCATTTCCTTTCTGGGTTTTTGGAAAACCAGTGATGAAATCCATACCGACTTTCTCCCATTTCCACTCGGGAATAGGCAAAGGTTGAAGAGTACCAGCAGGTCTTTGGTGTTCGGCCTTAATGCGATGACAAACATCACATCCGGCAATGAACTGAGCAATTTGTCGCCTCATCCTAGTCCAAAAAATTCTGTGGCGTAGATTTCGGTACATTTTTGTGCTACCGGGATGAATCGAGAGGGGAGTGTCATGGGCTTCTTTAAGGATGAGTTGCCTTAGATCCCTATTCTTAGGTACTACCAAACGATTTTCAAAGAATACCGTTCCTTTGCTATCTGTGGAGAAACATTTAGAAACTCCGCTAGCAATATTCTCCTTGATCCGGCGAACACCTCGTGCACGCCTTTGGGCAACTATGATTTGATCCTCAAGAGTTGGTTTCGCCACCAAGGTAGAAAGAAAACCATGAGGAACTATCTCGATATTGATCTTGCGAAATTCCTCATGAATAATTGGTTGATACTGTTATAACATGAGGTTCTTACAATACGACTTACGACTTAGTGCATCAGCCATGACATCGGCCTTGCCTGGGGAGAAAGAAATTCCTAAGTCATAATCTTTTATCAACTCTGTCCAGCGTCTTTCCCTGAGATTAAGATCTGGCTGGGTGAATATGTATCTGAGGCTTTGCTGATCGGAATAGATCTCACAACGATTACCAAGGATGTAATGTCGCCAAGTTTTCAAGGCATGAACTACGGCAGCGAGTTCAAGATCATGAGTAGGGTAGTTCTCTTCATGTGGCCGCAACTGGCGTGAAGCGTACGCTGCCACATGTCGATCTTGCATAAGTATGCATCCTAACCCTTGCCGTGAAGCATCAGAATAGATCTCAAAATCCCTTTTGGTGTCTGGAGGCGCAAGTACGGGTGCAGAAGTCAATCTTCTTTTCAGCTCTTGAAAGCTTTCCTCGCACTTGGGGGTCCATTGGAATTTCTTAACTTTCTTGAGGACTTCAGTTAGAGGCTTTGAAACTTTGGAGAAGTTCTCAACGAAACGGCGACAATAGCTTGCTTAGACAAGAAAACTCCTAACTTGCTTAACCGATCCAGGTGGAGTCCAGTCAAGGACGGACTAAACTCTCTCGGGATTGACAGCAATGCCTTTTGCAGAAATCACGTGGCCTAAGTAGGTCACTTCTGGTAGCCAAAATTCGCACTTAGAGAACTTGGCATAAAGGCGATGCTCTCGAAGTTTCATCAATACCAGCCTAAGATGGTCTGCATGTTCTTCTTCGTTCTTGGAGTAGATGATAATGTCATCAAGATAAACTACAAAAATTTATCCAAGTATTCCATGATGGCGGGGGCATTGGTTAAACCGAAGGACATAACGGTAAACTCGTAAAGACCATATCGAGTGGTGAAAGCCGTCTTGGGAGTGTCCTCATTTCGGATTTTGATTTGATGATAGCCTAATCTCAAATCCATCTTGGAGAAGTCAGAGGATCCAGCAAGTTGATCATAAAGATCATTGATCCTGGGCAGTGGGTACTTGTTCTTTATCGTCGCTAGATTTAGCGGACGATAGTCTACGCACATCCTTTATGTTCCATCTTTCTTCGTTACGAACAGAAGGGGGCAACCCCATGGCGATGAGCTAGGGCAGATAAAGCCTTTTGCCAACAAAGCTTCAATTGGATTTTAAGATCAGCTAACTCATGTGGGGCCATTCTGTATGGGCGTCTGGAAATTGGGGTTGTGCGTGGCATAAGATATACAATGAATTATACACATCTGTCGGGTGACTAGATTCAAGGAGTTGGATTACTGGATGGTTTTTCTAGAGGATGACATGGCTTACTAAGGCTATAACAGATATGTCAGAGTAGCAAAGTACCGCAACACGATGGTCAGTGTGATTATTCTGGCTAGAAAAAATCTAAAGTGGGAGGAAGAACTACAAATGCATCAATATAGTTTTCTAGAAGAATACCTACAACAAACACTATGGAACTGTCGGTCAAGCCACCTAGCAAATCTTCTGGAAAAACATCCGAAATAGATAGAAGGATTTTTCAATCGCATCAGATTATGAAGAAACCTGGAATGACTCGGACAGCATAACGGCTGTAATTGCAAGGGAAATGGAAATCCTCACAACATTTCAACAACACTTACATAAGAAGTTCAAAAATAGGAAGCACAACGACTCTAGACAACCGAACACAACTTTCCTACGGCTACAAGGAAGAAAACATCGAGATGTTCTAGTAAGACATAGATGAGCCTAGCCCTATCTTCCCATAGAAAAGATGAGGCTGACTCAGAACTTAGATCGATGAGGGTAAGGAGAAAAAGAAGTCTTACATTGTTCCCTTATACCCAAAGTAACTATATAACTATAGAATGCTAGACTCGACTTCGACCAAGGGTTTGAATCCTACAGACAGTCCTGCTCTGATACCAAGTCTGTCGTGACCCGAAATATGCGTATGTAATTCCAGTCACAAATAAATCATATGGAGAGCCGAGAGTTTTACCCACTTGTCTAAGCAGACAAGGACAAGCAAAGAACACTCTCGGAAAGCATCGTACGTGAGGGGCACCCCATCCAGGCCAGATGATCAACTGAGATGGGTCCTCATCGCCCGCTCACAAGTCTAAATGATTATGGGTGGTGAAATCCCATACTCATAGACAAGTCGCTTCAACCATATTATCGATTGAATCATAACACTTACATAAACAGACTCCAGCCTGATCACTTAGTCGGGGTCTCGGGCGGGCTCGATCATACAACAAAGTGTGCCACGTGACAGAGTCACGAGCAATCGCATCGCGATGCCCCAAGCTACACACATCTAAGGGCCACTTGGTGTATAAAAGACCGCCGGAAAGAACACGACTAAGCTATCGAACCCCACACTAAGACATGCACGTTATAATCATACACGCAGCATACATGTCCAGTGTAAACAGCAGGTACACATTACATGAACTCTACAAAGTTTATCTTTATTGACTTACATAGAGTACACAAAGAGATCACATGACTGTGATCCAACATTACATCGAACAACGGAAGCAAATTAGGTCTGAGTACAGACAAGATTAACAAATGGCTTAAAGAAGCCTTTTTCAACATACATAGCCCTTCCACAAGGGACCAGACTGCTGTCTGGGCCTATACTAACTTAGTCAACGTCGAGCTTCAGGAAGGTGACTCCATCGGGGTCTGGGTTTCCATATAAAACATAGAATAAGCAAATGTGAGTACAAAGTCGTACTCAGCAAGACTTACATCAGAACTATACTACTCAAGCTCAAGTTTCAAGGTAAAGGGAGGTGGGGTTTCAATGCAGAAGTGACAGCTTTGACTTGGCTATTCCTGTACTACGAGTACCAGACTTGAGGTAAGAAGCGTACACGAGTCCATTACCAAGTCTCCAACCAATACACCACTATGGATACTTCCTCGACTTCACCACGAGGAAGCCCACCATAGCACTCACGCTTATCTTGTGAGTTTTATAAGTATCCAGTCAAGTTGTCTAATAATCAAGCATAGGTCTCCAAGTAGTCCATGACCGCGGACGCGGCTATTCGAATAGTTTATTAACCCTGTAGGGGTGTACTGCTACACACATGAGTCGACTATCTGAGTTGGTTACCTCACAGCCAACTATGCGGGTGTCGGCGAGGATAATTCCCACAACTTTTACCTCACAGCCAACTATAATCCAGGAGTCGACTATCTGAGTTGGTTACCGCTCGAGAGTCCGGCCGGATCAACGATACGGACCCAGACAATGTAGGCGACCGAGACGCCACCCTGGTAGATGGTTTTACTTCCTCATAGGTCCACCCACATATCTAAATGATGCACCCTTTCAATCATTCTTTTTCTATGCATATGCCAAGTGGAAATCCCGAACTAGTGTGACTCCTGGACCTGAATTGGGGTGAGTTAGTAGGTTGAGCGGGGATCCGTTTGCCCAACATGTGGTAGTACTCTTTGTCTTGGATCACAACACAAGAACTCGGGGCCTAGGGCAGTGTTCAACGAGACAACCCACTGTGTACTCCTACACAGCCTCTCATCGTTCACCTTTGTTTAGGTCAAATTCACCACACCCTTTTCATCACAAGGAGCATGAACATGACTGTCACCAACATCAATTCATCACCCAAGATGGACCAGTGCTTCCACAACTCTAAGCATAGCCTAAGCATAACCTGGATGAATGGCCACATGATGATCACAAGCAATTCCTAGATCTGCTAGGTTAAGGTTTGCTTAATACTGTGGCATAAATGATAGGTCATGCAAAGGAATGGGTTCAACTAGCGGTAGTACGTATCATGTTGAACTCCTAAACATGCATAAGCAAGACTGAGAGGGAAATGGGTTTTTATAGACATGATCAATGGGGTTTTCTTGCCTTGATGATGATGATCACCGTCTCAGAAAAGCTGGTACCGGAAACAATCATCAACAAAGGGGGGCCAACATCGAATGGAAATGAACAAGCACATGTCAATGTTGTAACACGATGTGAAGGGTACTGATTTGTGTCACATTCAATTTAATTGAAGTGTATTGCATTTGGGATGCAAATTCAAACTTCAAATTCAAATTCAAATTATGCCATATGCATGTTTGCTACTGTTCACCCATTTTAAGATGGTCAAACATAGAAAAAAGTTGCATATTCTTAATCCTTGCATTTTTCTGAGAATTTTCATATATTATTTGTAAAATTTGGAGTTAGTATGAAAGTTCTATGAATTTCCAAGTTTAAATGTTTTTCTGCCTTTTTTTGAATTAAGTTAATTCAATTAATCCTTTACTGCGTCATGCATGCGTCAACATGAAATAGGCGGGCTGACAGCAGGGGCTCGCTAGTCAGTGACTATGGGGGTTAATCCCTCTGTTTGATTTAAACAATGATTAGATTAGGGGCCTGGGCCCACTGGTCAGTGGCCCAGGGGGGTAATTAGTGGGGGTTAAGCACGGGGGTTAGGGCTAAGTCGTCGCCGGTGAGCTCTGTGCTCGCCGGAAGCTCGCCGGAATCCCGATTTCGGCCACGGGAGAGGGATTGGAGAGCACGGGCAGGTAGCTTGGGGTCGTACGCATCTGCTGGGGCGACTGGGGTGTCACGGGGAGCTCTCAGGCCACGCCGGCGAGCAAGCCCGCGGTGGCTGTGTTCGGGTCCGACGGGGAAACTCGACGGGGGTGGGGGGGGGGGGTGCGGGGTGGAGAAAGGGGAGGGGTAAACGCGGCTGTGGCTCAACCTGAGCTCGACGGCGAGGTCGGGGGAGGTGGAGGAGCAACGGAGGCGGCGTATTGCTCGCCGGCAAGCGGCGGCCGGTGGGGAAGATGTCGACGCGGGCGTCGCCTACGGGGCTTCCGGGATCGATTCGAGGCGCAGGTCGACGAAGAAGACGTCGGGGAAGATGCTGGACATGGCGGCGGAGCTCCTCGATGCCGTTGGCCACGACTACGCACGCCGGTGAGCTCGGGCGGCGCTCGGTTGCTCTTGGTGTTGCGCGAAAGCGCGAGGGGGAAGAAGGGGGTGAGCCAGAGGAGGGGGGTAGAATGGAGGGGGCGTCTCCAGACGTTGCCAGGTGCGAGGAGGTGGCTGGGGAAGCAGGCTGGTGGCCACGGCGACGAGGCATGGCCGCCACGCAGCTCTTTGTGTATTGGCCTGGAGAAGAAGACAAGGAGGAGAGGAGGTGGGATGGGCTGGGCCAAAGCCAGGTGGTCCATGTAAGTGGTAAGTCCCCCTTCTCTGCTTTCTTTTTATTTCTTTTTGTGACTTTTGTGTTGCCCCAAATAAAATAGAAAGGCATTTTATTAAATCTTCGAAACTTTTATGTGAACTTATAATATACATAGCTAACCACTCTCAAGTTTTGGAGATTTTTGAAATTCAAACAATTTGAATTTCAAATCAAATAGGGATATTATTTAATTTCCAAGGCACTTATAGTATTTTTGAGAAATCTTGGAGCATGCAGTGGAACCCACTTCACTTTATATGTGATCATGCATATTTATAAGACTTTTAAAAAATACCAGAGGAATTTTTGGAAGAAATTTTTTTCTGGCCTTTTGAATTAAATTCAATTAGGGCTTTTCTTTTCCCCATTTGGATTTCTTTTGAAATTTTCACATGATGCAAAGGGGAACTTGAACCCTAGCACAAACCTAAGTTTGGGTTGTGACACCACCACCCAATGATACACCCCTTCGTCCTTAGGATGGATTATGCTTCACCCCACTGGCCGCGGAAATGGTCGTGGCAACAACACGACCCCCAAATATAATGTTGGGTCTGCTTCTTATGCTCGTGGACATGCTAACAACATCAATGTTGAAGAATCTCAGCAACAACCTGCTACCGTGATGGGTAACCTTCTCATTAATTCCGTACATGCTAATATTTTATTTGATACAGGAGCATCGCATTCATTCATGTCAGAAGCATTTGCATTGTCGCATAACTTCGCATTGGAAAAGATGAACCCACCGATGGTTGTTCGCACCCCGATAGGCCAATGCCGAACCACCAAGATAGTGCCCGAAACCATCGTTGAAATTGAAGGAATTGAATTCCTTGCTTCCCCCATCATCCTGACGTCTTCCACCATAGACCTCATTCTGGGAATGGATTGGTTGAAAGTCCACGATGCCGCACTGTATTGTGGCACCAGTTCTGTCCAACTTTTTCATTCCTCCGGCGAGATTGTTAACCACACCACCCGAATTACCCGTAATGCTAAAACGCAGATATTTATGATGAATGCTTTGAATGCCTCCCCCCTCGAAGGAATCAAGAACATTCCAGTCGTTCACGATTTCCCCGATGTCTTCCCCTAAGAACTGCCTGGAATACCCCCGATCGGGGAAGTTGAATTTGTCATCGACTTGAAACCCGGCACCATCCCTATTGCTAAGCGTCCTTACAAGATGCCACTGCACGAGCTCCTTGAACTTAAGAAGGAGATCGACGAAGCACTTCGGAAGGGTGTAACGACCCGATTCACTAAAGAATCCAAGTCTCTGTGCATTCTGTGCTAGTCCCTGGATTAATAGCTAGCACACACAGTACATGATGTAATATCAAGGATAAACCACATGTCATAAATATTACATCGAAGATCCAGTATTAGAATAAAGCATACCTGCATAGCTCAAGGCTAGCTTACAAATAAAATACAGCGGAAAACAATATAAGCTTCGTGGCGTCCATCAACTCCACCGGCAAGTTGAGTATAGACATCGTAACCCTACATCGCATCACTTACTCGTCGTATACAATCCTAAAACACCAAAGGTTACAGCCCGACAACGAGTCAGTACATCTTATTTGTACGGCAAGTCACACGAAAAAGGATATAACAGACCTATCGCTACATGAAAGGTAAGTCAAAGGAAAGGCTTATGGTTTAGTTTTGCAGAAAGCCAGTTTTCCCTCACATACTACAACTAATCAATTTTAACTTATCTTGCTAGTCCTAAGTATGGTTGAATCGGGCTACACCAATTCCAACCATCCCTTTATTAAAAGTTCCCACTCAAATTATTATTAAGGTAAATTATCTGTCAAGACCATCCAACAACAATAATGCCCAGTTGCTCAAAGTTGTCCGTAACCGTGGACACGGCTAATCATGATCAGTTTTTACACTCTGCATAGGTTTGTACACATTCCTCACTGGACTCAATCCGAAGATTGAGACATAGTCTTTCAGAAGAGGTTTCCTCCACCCTTTGTTAGACGGTACACCTATCATATCTACATCAGCTAGCTACCAGGGCCAGGTTCCCCACAACTTACTCATCTATGTCAGAGCCCATATAGCCAGTGGTTGTACATGGAAGCTACTAGTCACACTGTCTGTCCGATCTTTTTGAGCCTGGACGGCGCCCACTGCGTTCAGAGGGTAGTCACCATGACGCACCTAGTTCACCACCAAAACAACCATTCGGGAAGCATTTAGCCTTGGTCCCTCCTTAGCCAAGGCACGAGCCCCAGGATGCATTCCCTGCCCGTCCAGAGGTGATTTCTATTTAAGTTTTCTAGTCAAGTCATTAATCCTCACATAGCTCAATGATAACTCCACCAATCCCCGTCTACAAATCAATAGCAATATATAACAACCACGATCCTAGGGCGACAATGAAATACAAGGTCAAAACATATGGCTATCCTACTAGGTTTAAATCATAACTAATATATAATCCTACACATGCATAGAGTGATAATTTTCTACATGCATAATAGAAAATATAGGTTGAGGTATGGTCAAAGTGTAACTTTCCTTATACATTCGATGAAGATCTTCGCTCTCACAGTCCAGTCAACTCTACTTGTCACACTCCGAGAAATCTATCGCAAACGAAGGAACTCGAATAAGCAATCACATCACAAGGCAAACAAAAGATCAACAAACAAACACAAAGGGTTTTAGCAACAAAACAAAAAGGTTTTGAAGGGTAAAGGTGTCGATGTGCTCGAAGGTGATCGGTGGAAGTGAACTCGAGAGAGTCAACAGATAAAGATTCATCGGTAAGGAATTGTAATCATGGACATTATGAATTCAATTTGAATATCATGCCCACATGACAAGTGTGTGAATCTTACCGATAACATGTCTCAAGAGATCCGATATGCAAAAAGAATCACGTGAAACGGAATACTACAACACAGGTCATATCAAGTGCAAAATTGAATTGAATTCGAATTTAAACAGATCAATAAACATTTGAATTTTTGTGTACACATGATATAGACAGAAAGTACATGACACGAGTGATCCAACGCAAAAAGAATCACTCGATTTGGAGCCACGGTTTAAAAGATACGACCTCCGGGATTTGAATTTGAAATAAATTCAAATTCAAAATTGTGCAAACGTTTGAAAAGTTGATTCCATGCTAAAGTACAGAACAACATGAACGCGTAGGAAAAAGTTTCACCTCAATCCGACGCACGGCGTGGGAGATATTGCGGGTACGGCGCCAAGGTGTTTTCTGTACAAAAGGACCTATCCGCAATTATCTTTTTCTCAGAAAAGCAATCGGGTCCCTGGAGCGGTTTGACCAGATCTAACCCGACTTTGACTCTGGCGAGGGCAACTCCGGCGAACTCGGCGGCTTGCTTCGGCGGCTGGGCGTGGTGCCCGGCGAGGTGCGGCACGGGCAGTGGCCAGGGGCGGCGGCTCCGGTGACGGCCAGTGCGGCGACGCGGAAGGCGCGACAGCGGCTATGGCCCAAGGCGGAGGCCGTGGCAGGCGGGCGCGATGTCGAGGCTGCAGTGGCGAGGGGCGGCGCGGTCGGCTGCCCCGCGCGAGGCGACGGCACGGAAGGCGGCCGGCGGCGGCGGCGGGCCGAGGTGGCGGCGGCGCGGGGCCCAGCGGCGGCGAAGCGGGTCCCGCTAGGGTTTGTAGAAAAAGAAAATAAAAGGAAAATTTGGAAAAATCTTAAATAGGCAGAGGAGGAAAAAAACGAGCCCGTCTTGGACTCAAAATGCGCTCGCCGGCGAGGCGTAGTTGTGGGCCGGCCGGGTTACGGTTTGTTTTTTCTATTAACATTCAAACTTCAAATAATTAAATAAAATCAACCGTAACTCCGAAAAATATGAAACAAAATCCTAAATTCATCAAAAAAAATACAAAGAAATTAATTTAATGCATACATTTTCCAAAAGGAACAATAAAAATAAAACATTTTATAAATACTTTATTTAAATATAAAATACTTTTCATAAATCAAATAAAATCCAATAAATTATTAACAATATTTTTATTTGGTCAAAAGAAATGACAAACCATTTCTAAATAATAAAATATAAATTTTAAAATTGTCACACCAATAATTAATTTGGTAAAAAAAAATCCCATTGGAATATATTTTTCAACTCTTTAAAATATTTAATAAATCATTTCAATGAAATAAAAACTCTCTCAGGATTATAAAATCCCTAAAATAATTTTAGAGTTATTTATAATACTCGTAATAAATTTTAAAAACTTTAAAGTAATAATCTAAATATTTTTCAACTTTATTAAAAAGGGGATAAGTCATTTTATATCCTCTCAAATGAATTTCCTTGAGTTGAAAAACGTTTTGAATATTCAGAAGAATTCCAATAATGATTTAAAACATTTTCCAACCTTTTAATATGTTGAAGGAGTCATATTACCTTCTCTCATTTTTTTTGTTGGTTTTGTTTTAAATAATAAATTCCAAAAACACCAATTATGAATATTAGGGAAAGTCCTTTTATTCCCTCCCTTTTTAATATTCAATAAACTACAAAAAGTTTTAAATCTCAAAGAAAATCAAACCCATCAAGCAAACAATCATTATCTATTTAATTCTATTAACATTCCAAAATTCGGAGAATTTTGGGATGTTACACACTACCACCCTTAAAAGGAATCTCGTCCTCGAGATTCGAGAGGGCTAGAAAGAAAGGTTAGGGTTTGGATCTTCATGACAGTCCCTCGATCCACTGATGGTCCAGGGTGCTACCACCCTTAAAAGGAATGCGACGTGGTCTTCACAATCTTAATCCATCGATGGCATCCTTCGTACATTCCTCGTAATCCTTGGAGATCTTTAATCTTTAGCAAAAGGGGAGTCTTCCGTATATTGAACCTTCATGGCTGACGGGTCAGGCGCCAATACTAAGCAACTATCGATTTTCTCATGGTGGTCATCAAGACTACTATTACGGGATACCTGCAGGAAATGGTCTTGTTCTATACTCACCGTATAACTTACTATTATTAACGATAATCTTATATAGGGGTCAAACATCGTACCATTCTATGGTTAAGGCTTAACATCGTCGTCTCTCTGCTATAGGTAAGTCACTCAAGATTTACTATCCCGCATAGCAAGAGCGAATAATAAGAGTAGTCGGCATGGTGATCAATCCATCCCGCACCCAAATCATTACCTTGTATATGGTTTAGCGAATCTCACAATCTAACACTCGGTCATCCTCACAAGCATTGTAGAAGTCCTTCTTTTTCATGAACTGGGTTCAGATAAAACCATGATTCTGCAAGCCAAACAAAACATCTATCGTTTCTTCACAACTCTCAGGTTTGCGCAAACTTCTATAAAACGTGTACTGGTGGACTACAACTTCTTCGAGGGTTCTTCCTTAAGCAAGCTTGTGCTTGCTTGTTGTAAGATCCTGGCACATGAGGTTAACTTTGAACTCGACATCAAGTTGCATCCATCTTTATTCCAAATCTTGGCATTATCAGCCATTGTAGTAGCTTTTTTTTAATTTAAGGACTGTGAAGCATGAGCTCCACAGTATTTTATTTCCAGAAATTCCAGACCTGTTTTAAATTCGCTCCCACAAAGAGTCGAACCTAGGACCTGGCGTGCTACTAGGTTTGCTGCAACCACTAGGCTACATGCCCGTTCACAGTAGCTTCTTCAGTGTAGGGTTTGAGGTGAGAGGGAACAGAAAGTAGAGAGGTATAGATACCCATACAAACATCACACTAGTTTTGAAAATATAAGTTTTGATGTGTAGCTGTCAGTAAAACAAGAAATGACAGCTCACAGAAACGATCTAACGGTAGAATCTTTAACTCTTCCAGGTCTTAAATCCTTCAGTGTCGGTAGCTTTGGTTTTATATAGTCGAAGGAATCTTTCTCTTGTTGAAGCACTCCTCGTATCGTCGAGCCAATTGTCAACATATTCTTCTTGTTGTTGTGTCTCCTTCAGTCTTGAAGCATACTAATTAGATAAGGGGTCTAAGGAGACGTAAACTTATTCTACTCACATAGAAGAAAAACAAAGGACAACACACAACATCAATCAAAGACATATTAGGGCCACGGGGCACATGACAAAACTTAACAAAACAATCATGACATAAAACATCTAGTTCAACCAGCAGAACATGCTGCGAACCACAACTCCAGCTAACAATGAAAAGGTAACAACGTACACTTAGTGCACACCTACGAACGCCTGTCCTCCAATTGCCAAACATAAGCTTCTTCGAATCAGCATCCTTGCTTCTGCGTTCACAACCTCTTATTTCCCTTCAATTCTGAACACATGTTGGCGTAATGTCCCATATTCCTGCACCGGAAACACTGAATTTGGCTAATGTCCTTCTTTTTCTTCTTCACGGGTGCTTCCTTCAATTCTTGGATAACTTTATTCATTCCTTCCTTTTGATGTTGAACCACTTGTTGTGTCACGATGAAAAATTGACACTGAGCGGGGTAATGATCACTTCCTTCACACATAAAACATGTGACTTGAGAAGTGGGAAATTTTTCACCCGAGTGGATTTCTTCACAATAAGGACATCCATCTTGGTGACCTTCATAGGAGTGTCCTTCTTCACCGCAAATTGTGCAGGCACAGATCCTCTTAAGGGTTACCGTCCTTTGCATCGGGGTGACGAGGCGGGATCCCAACAAAATCTTTGTAAACTCCTTCCAAGAAATCTTATTTCTTGATTCGTTAATCGCTTGGTGCATTCTCCACCAAGTAGCAGCCTCTTCTACCAAGTACTTAACTGCATAGGGGACCATGTCCTCACTTCCAACCTTGTTTATCTTCATGTGCTCCTCCATACTCCGAATCCATTGCTCCACCTTAAATCTCGACATCGCCTCAGAAAAGGCGAGTCCTACTCCATACTCCATCTATTAAACCCATACGGCAAGGGTTAGGGGAAAACTATAACACCGACAAGAAAACAAACTAGGATAACACCAAACATATGCACTCAAACAAGAAAGAGAAAAAAAACACCTACATTCAACAGAAACACATAACAACAAACAATACAGTCACAAAAGTCAAAACACACAAACAACACCTAGAGTAAAGTCATATGTGCAAGACATACGATCTCATCATACTACGCGAAATTCGTTCATCTAACTTCACCTAAAGGTGGTGGTCTGCTTCTAAGCTTCATCCTTCTCAGCTAAGCTGATCTTAAAGATTCCTCTCCTAGTGTCAAAACTTATTAAACCCCATAGGATACTTCTTCTAGTTCTAGAACTGGTAACTTCAATTGATCCATGAGGTTGATGATGTACTTCTCAAAAATCATATCTTCAGGGGCATAACCCACTCGAAGGGGTATTTACATTAAAACAAGATAAGAAGTTTAGAAGATGAATAATAGATGAGAGGTACTAGTGAAGAGAGTAAGTAACCAAAGAGTGATAGAATACTTTTGTTCCTATGGCTTTTCCTATCCATTTTCTAGGGTCACGACCTACAGTCAACATGGGCTCTGATACCATCTGTAACGACCCGATTCACTAAAGAATCCAAGTCTCTGTGCATTCTGTGCTAGTCCCTGGATCAATAGAAAGCACACACAGTACATGATGTAATATCAAGGATAAACCACATGTCATAAATATTACATCGAAGATCCAGTATTACAATAAAGCATACCTGCATAGCTCAAGGCTAGCTTACAAAAAAAATACAGCGGAAAAAATATAAGCTTCGTGGCGCCCATCAACTCCACCGGCAAGTTGATTATAGACATCGTAACCCTACATCGCATCACTTACTCGTCGTATACAATCCTGCAACACCGAAGGTTACAACCCGACAACGGGTCAGTACATCTGATTTGTACGACAAGTCACACGAAAAAGGATATAACAGACCTATCGCTACATGCAAGGTAAGTCAAAGGAAAGGCTTATGGTTTAGTTTTGCAGAAAGCCAGTTTTCTCTCACATACTACAACTAATCAATTTTAATTTATCTTGCTAGTCCTAAGTATGGTTGAATCGGGCTACACCAATTCCAACCATCCCTTTATTAAAAGTTCCCACTCAAATTCTTATTAAGGTGAATTATCTGTCAATACCATCCAACAACAATAATGCCCAGTTGCTCAAAGTTGTCCGTAACCGTGGACACGGCTAATCATGATCAGTTTTTACACTCTGCAGAGGTTTGTACACTTTCGCCACTAGACTCAACCCGAAGATTGAGACATAGTCTTTCAGAAGAGGTTGCCTCCACCCTTTGGTAGACGGTACACCTATCATATCTACATCAGCTAGCTACCAGGGCCAGGTTCCCCAGAACTTACTCATCTAAGCCAGAGCCCATATAGCCAGTGGTTGTACATGGAAGCTACTAGTCACACTGTCTGTGCGATCTTTTTGAGCCTGGACAGCGCCCACTGCGTTCAGAGGGTAGTCACCATGACGCACCCGGTTCACCACCAAAACAACCATTCAGGAAGCATTTAGCCCTGGTCCCTCCTTAGCCAAGGCACGAGCCCCAGGATGCATTCCCTGCCCGCCTAGAGGTGATTTCTATTTAAGTTTTCTAGTGAAGTCATTAATCCTCACATAGCTCAATGATAACTCCACCAATCCCCTTCTACAAAGCAATACCAATATAGAACAACCACGATACTAGGGAGACAATGAAATACAAGGTCAAAACATATGGCTATCCTACTAGGTTTAAATCATAACTAATATATAATCCTACACATGCATAGAGTGATAATTTGCTAGATGCATAATAGAAAATATAGGTTGGGGTATGGTCAAAGTGTAACTTGCCTTATACATTCGATGAAGATCTTCGCTCTCACGGTCCAGTCAACTCTACTCGTCACACTCCGAGAAATCTATCGAAAACGAAGGAACTCGAATAAGCAATCACATAACAAGGCAAACAAAAGATCAACAAACAAACACAAAGGGTTTTAGCAACAAAACAAAAAGGTTTTTAAGGGTAAAGGTGTCGATGTGCTCGAAGGTGATCGGTGGAAGTGAACTCGAGAGAGTCAACAGATAAAGATTCGTCGATAAGGAATTGTGATCATGGACATTATGAATTCAAGTTGAATATCATGCCCACATGGCAAGTGCGTGAATCTTACTGACAACATGTCTCAAGTGATCCGATATGCAAAAAGAATCACGTGAAACGGAATACTACAACACAGGTCATAGCAAGTGCAAAATTGAATTGAATTTGAATTTAAACAGATCAAGAAATATTTGAATTTTTGTGTACACATGATATATACAGAAAGTACATGACACCAGTGATCCAACGCAAAAATAATCACTCGATTTGGAGCCACGGTTTAAAAGATACGACCTCCGGGATTTGAATTTGAATTTGAAATAAATTCAAATTCAAAATTGTGCAAATGTTTGAAAAGTTGATTCCATGCTAAAGTGCAGAACAACATGAATGCGTAGGAAAAAGT
Organism: Bromus sterilis; assembly: GCA_950022295.1. Classification (NCBI taxonomy): domain Eukaryota; kingdom Viridiplantae; phylum Streptophyta; class Magnoliopsida; order Poales; family Poaceae; genus Bromus; species Bromus sterilis. The sequence goes on along the minus strand of OX465596.1, from coordinate 145,021,622 downwards.
TACACCTCAATCCGACGCACGGTGTGGGAGATATTGCGGGTACGACGTCGGGGTGTTTTCTACAGAAAAGGACCTATCCGCAATTATCTTTTTCTCAGAAAAGCAATCGGGTCCCTGGAGCGGTTTGACCAGATCTGGCCCGACTTTGACTCCGGCGAGGGCAACTCCGGCGAACTCGGCGGCTTGCTTCGGCGGCTGGGCGTGGTGCCCGGCGAGGTGCGGCACGGGCAGTAGCCGGGGGAGGCGGCTCCGGTGACCGCCAGTACGGCGACGCGGAAGGGCGCGGGCGGCGGGCGACGGCGCTCGCGGCGGCGCGGCGAGGCCGGCGAGGCAGCGGCTGTGGCCCGAGGCGGAGGCCGTGGCGGGCGGGGGCGACGTCGAGGCAGCAGTGGCGCGGGGCGGCGCGGTCGGCTGGCCGACGCGAGGCGACGGCATGGAAGGCGGCCGACGGCGGCGATGCGGCCCGGCGGCGGCGGCGGCGGGCCGAGGTGGCTGCGGCGCGGGGCCCGGCGACGGCGAAGAGGGTCCCGCTAGGGTTTGCTGAAAAAGAAAATAAAAGGAAAATTTTAAAAAAATTTAAATAGGCAGAGGAGGAAAAAAAATTAAAAATGAGCCCGTCTTGGACTCAAAATGCACTCGCGGGTGAGGCGTAGTTGTGGGCCGGCCAGGCTATGGTTTGTTTTTTTCTATTAACACACAAACTTCAAATAATTAAATAAAATCAACCGTAACTCCGAAAAATATGAAACAAAATCCTAAATTCAAAAAAAAAATACAAAGAAATTTATTTAATGAATACATTTTCCAATAGGAACAATAAAATAAAAACATTTTCTAAATATTTAAATATAAAATACTTTTCATAAATCAAATAAAATCCAATAAATTATTAACAATATTTTTATTTGGTCAAAAGCATTGACAACCCATTTCTAAATAACAAAATATAAATTTTAAAATTGTCACACCAATAAATAATTTGGTAAAATAAAAATACCTCATTGGAATATATTTTTCAAATCTTTTAAAATATTTAATAAATCATTTCAATGAAATAAAAACTCTCTTAGCATTATAAAATCCCTAAAATAATTTTAGAGTTATTTATAATACTCGTAATATTTTTTTAAACTTTAAAGTAATATTCTAAATATTTTCCAACTTTAATAAAAAGGGGATAAGTCATTTTATATCCTCTCAAATGAATTTCCTTGAGTTTAAAAACATTTTGAATATTCAGAAGAATTCCAATAATGATTTAAAACATTTTCCAACCTTTTAATATGTTGAAGGAGTCATATTACCTTCTCTCATTTTGTTTTGTTGGTTTTGTTTTAAATAATAAATTCCAGAAACACCAATTATGAATATTAGGGAAAGTCCTTTTATTCCCTCTCTTTTTAATATTCAATAAACTCCAAAAAGTTTTAAATCCCAAAGAAAATCAAACCCATCAAGCAAACAATCATTATCTATTTAATTTTATTAACATTCCAAAATTCGGAGAATTTTGGGATGTTACAAAGGGTTTCATTCGCCCAAGTTCCTCAGCTTGGGGAGCACCTTCACTTTTTGTCAAGAAGAGCGATGGGACAAACCAATTGGTCCAAGATTATCGGCCCATTAACCAAGCCACCATCCAGAACAAATACCCACTTCCCCGGATCAACGATATGTATGATCAACTTGCCGGATCCAATGTGTTCTCTAAACTCGAATTGAGGTTGGGTTTTCACCAAATCTGAGTCCGTGATGAGGACATTCCGAAAGACTTCCTTCATTACTTGCTATGGTTCATACGAGTACACCGTCATGTCCTTTGGCTTAACCAATGCTCCAGCCACCTTCTCCAGATTGAAGAATTATATTTTCATGGAGTACCTCGACAAGTTCGTCGTGGTTTATCTGGATGATATATTGATATATTCCAAGAATGAGGAAGAACATGCTGAACATCTTCGTCTTATACTGGAGAAGCTTCGAGAACACAAACTCTACGCTAAGTATTCTAAGTGTGAGTTCTGGCTTCCCGAAGTAACCTACCTTGTACATGTGATTTCCAAGGATGGCATTGCCGTCACCCCGGAACGTATCCAAGGCTATTCTTGACTAAACTCCTCCCAAGACCGTCAAGAAAGTCTGCAGTTTCCTCGGGCTCGCTAGCTATTGCCGCCGTTTCGTCGAGAATTTTTCCAAGATTGCCAGGCCTCTGACTAATATGCTTCACAAAGGCGTCAAGTTTGAGTGGATAGATATATGTTAGGAAAGTTTCCAAGCGCTCAAGGACAAGCTAACTTCTCCCCCGGTGCTCGCTCCCCCTGATACTCAGAAGGACTTCGTGATATATTGTGACGCGTCTCGTCAAGGATTAGGTTGTGTCCTAATGCAAGAGCGAAAGTGATTGATTATGGATCTCGTCAGTTGCGTGCTCACGAAGACAAGTATCCAACACATGCTCTCGAATTGGCAGCAGTAATTTATGCATTGAAGTTGTGGAGACATTACCTCGTCGGTAATCGTTGCGAGGTCTACACCGACCACCAAAGTCTGAAGTACTTGTTTACTCAACCGAACCTGAATCTTCGTCAACAACGATGGCTCGAGACAATAGCCGACTTCAACATGGATATTTCGTATACCCTTGCAAGGCTAATGTGATGGCCGATGCCTTGAGCCGCAAAGCTTACTGTGCTGAACTTGAAGTTCAAGTACAACAACCACATCTGTATGAAGAGCTTCGCAAGCTGAACCTCGGGATTGTTCCTCAAAGTTACGTTAACAACCTGGTTCTCGAGTCAAGCCTCGACGCACTCATCAAGAGTAGAAAGCCTCTTGACGCTGACATTGTGAAGATCAAGCAAGACATCGCAGAAGGAAAGCCCTCCTGTTTTACCATTGATACCAATGATGCTGATACTGTGTACTTCAAGGGCCGCTTAGTAGTTCCTGTGAGCCCGACCATCATTAACTGTGGTCCGGATATCATGGAAGAAGCCCATAGTTCTCCCTTGTCAATCCACCCTGGCAGTACCAAGATGTATAAAGACCTTCGTCAACGGTACTGGTGGCCTTACATGAAGCAAGACATCGCCCGCTATGTTTCCCAATGTGACGTTTGCAGTCGCGTCAAGGACGGACATCAGAAACCTGGTGGCTGGTTGCGACCACTCCCTCTTCCTGATTGGAAGTGGGACAAAGTCGAAATGGACTTCGTCACCGGTTTCCCAAGTCACAGAAAGGTAACGATGCCATCTTTGTCGTCATCGACCGATTCTCCAAGATTGCTCACTTCCTGCCAGTCAAGGAGAAGATCACTGCTAGTCATTTAGCAGACTTGTATATCTCCCGAATTGTGTCACTCCACGGCATTCCGCAGGAGATCAGTTCAGACCGTGGTAGCCTTTTCACCTCACGATACTGGAAGAATTTCATGGAAGCATTCGGGACTCGTCTGTCTCTCAGCACCGCTTATCACCCCCAGTCGCAAGGCCAAGTTGAACGAGTCAATCAAGTGCTGGAAGACATGCTTCGCTATTGTGTCCTTTCATTCGGCATGAAATGGGAGGAATCTCTCCCGTACGCGGAATTCTCGTACAACAATAGTTATCAGGCTAGCTTGAAGATGCCCCCCTTCGAAGTTCTTTATAGACGTAAGTGACAAACCCCCCTGAATTGGTCAGGAACTGGGGAACGACCCTACTTTGGTCCGGATCTTGTCCAACAAGCTGAAGATCAAGTTCGCATTGTGCAAGAAAATCTCAAGGCCGCTCAGTCTCGTCAGAAGAGCAATTATGATCGCAAACACCAGGAAATGGTCTATCAACCTGGTGAATACGCCTACCTCCGTGTCACTCCCATGAGGGGCACTCATCGCTTCGGTATCAAGGGCAAGTTGGCTCCTCGCTACGTTGGCCCATTCCGTATCCTTTCCAGGAGTGGACCCGTGGCATACCGGTTGCAATTGCCGCCGAACCTCTCCCAAGTCCATGATGTCTTCCACATGTGGCAACTCCGTCGCTGCTTCAAGGACCCTATCCACGAAGAGGAACATGATATGATCGAGATGCAACAAGACTTGACTTATCGAGAACATCCGAGCCGCATTCTTGATCAGTCTGAGCGTCGAACCCGCAACAAGACCGTCAAGTTCCTCAAGGTTCAGTGGTCGAACCATTCTGAAGATGAAGCCACATGGGAACGCGAAGATCGTCTTCGCGATGAATACCCCGATCTTTTCCTCGCTACCTCTTAAATTCTCGGGACGAGAATTCTTGTAGTGGGGGAGATTTGTAACACCCTCAGTATCTGTAACAGTAATCACTATCACTATGGATCATCACTATTGCTAATCACTGTTGTTCCCTGTCCTTAATCAAACTTTGTTCTGATGATATTCAAATCCATGATGTGTGTTGATCAAAACCCAAGGCCCCATGTGCCTTGATCACTTGGAATCGAACCCAAACCCTAAATCTTTTTAAATGAAAATAAAAACAAGGTGGCAAATTAAAACTTGGCCAAAAATTGTGAAACCAATTTTGTAAAATGCCACAAGTCAGTAGAACCATGTTGGACCAACTTGTGTATTTTTGTGAGCCATGAATTTATCCAAACAATTCCAAAATTAGCCTAAAAATCCCACCTTGAGCATTTATTAATTAAACCAAATATCAAAGGGATTTCTTTTGCCTCCAAACTTTCTGTATCACTGCTATAGGGTGTAACTCTAAATTACAAACACCTAAAGTGTTTTACAAAAATAAAGAGACATTTATTTTAATTGCACAAGAGTTAACAGAAAAAAACAACAACAGGAAATCGAAAACAACCTAAACCTCACCCAGGGCACGGGCCACCCCCGGCCCACCTTCCTCTCTCCTTTCTCCTCCCACCTTCCCCCGTCCCCTCTCACCTGCTCTGCCCCTGTGGCGCCATGGCCATGGTTGCCATGCCAGGCAGGCCCCGCCTCCCTCACCTGCTCGCCTTGGCGATAAGCACGCCCCTAGACACCCCTTGGACAACCTACCCATCCTTTTCACCTCCCCTGCACCTCGCCCTCGTCGGGGGAAATCCCGCCGAGCAACCGTCGCCATGACCGCGCCCACTCGCGGCTAGTGAGCTCCATAGCCCGTGCCATCGTGTCCCTCGGCTACGCCTTCGTCGACTACATCATCACGCGCGCGGAATCGGACCGAGGCGAACCACGAGAGACGCCATCATCGTCATCTTCAACCTCGGGACGGCGAGATCCCTGAGCAATTCCGGCAACGCTAGTGTTGGATATATGCCCTAGAGGCAATCATGTTATGATGTTATCTCCTTATGTATTCAGGAGTTATTTGTATTGTCCTTGAACATCATCACTAATATGTATCAATAAGTATGTGAGACTATATATTCTATGGTGATTGTTCTAATGGTCCCTGGTTGATAAGGTTATGCGGACACATATCCTTGACTAGTATATGATTTGATTGATGACTATGTTTCACAAGTCATGAGCATGGAGATTCTACCGTTAGTATGGACTTAGTGATGGGATCACTGAGTTGGACAGAGACCCACTTTGAGACGCAGAGAGATATTGTCATCTGTTAGTCTCAATACAATGTATATGCCACGTCCTAGACCTGAGGTCCTCGCATTTTCTCGGGATGAGGAATGACTCACTTAGGGACTATCAAACGCTACACCGTAACTGGGTAGTTATAAAGGTAGCTTACGGGTGAGACATGATACATGCCGCGAGACATTGTTGATCAAGATGGGATCTTCCCCTCAACTTTGGAGAGATATTCTCTGGGCCCTCTCGAGTGATAAGATTCAGAAAGCATGGCCATGCGATATGGGTTAAGTGTTAACCCGGTTCAGGAATCTGTATCACGGTTTCGAGAAGAGAGGTCAAGCTATCACAAGGGTGACAAGTACTCGCCTTGAGCTTGACAACATATATCGTGAGGCAAAAGGAATGTTGCATATGACACTTTTTAATGGTTCGTCTTATGACTTTACACATATATGGGAGTCGACACGTTCTTCTAGGAACCGCTACCGACTATCGAACCGGATGTGTCCATGTGTACGTGAACCTATAGGGTCGCGCGCTTAAGAGGAAAGGAGCCCATTCGGATGTGATCCGAATGGAATATGGATGAAGGGTCCGGATTGCCTCAAGGGTTGAGGCCATTCCACGGGCGTCTATATAAGGGCTAGGGTGAACCCCGAAGGGGAGAGGTCAGACCACAACCCTAGCCACCACTCCACCTCCAGGCCGAGCCGTCGGACCTAGCAGTCCGCCGCCCGGCGCTCCTCCTTGTACGTGCGCATCCCTTGGAGGCGCTGCACCTGCGGCGCTTGGACGAACTGTTCGCGGGATCGGATCGCGGGACTCCGTTCGTGGGATCGGTTCGAGGGATTCGAGAAGCAGCCGCCGACGCGCATCACCAACTCTCCTTCCTCCACCATGACTGCACGTCTAGTGGTAAACCCTAATCATGTAGTTCATCTCCAGTAGCAGTGATCTTGGTTGTGCGCGGTAGAAATTTTTTATTTAGCGCTAGCGTAGCGGACCGCGTGCCTCAATAGTGGTATCAGAGCCTCTGCTATTTGGTGGTGAATTCGTGATGGATTTTCATATAGAGATGTGTAGATCAGATCGGTTTTGCATGTATGTTTGAGGTTCTTGATTTCATGATCTGTCCCGAGGCGCGAGCTACTTAGGTCGTTCCACAACTTATCCCTAGAGGTCGGTTATCCTCCATCGGGATAAGCAGTGTGCCGTAAACCCAATTGTGGCATGCGGATATCACTAGGTGATTGATCCAGGACACGGATCAGGACACGGCATAGATATGATCAGCGCTGTCCAGAAATCTGTAAGCAGGTTCGGTTCAGAGGCCATATTTTGGTCATATGAACACCGGTTGAGCTTCGTGACCTACCAAACGATGCAGAATGAAAAGATATGAAAAACCTAATTTGACTAGTGCTAAAAGATGTTTAGACGGCGGTAGAACGTCTAACTTGGTTTTGCAGGGTATGAATGTGATTTGGTATAGCCCATTGTGTATGTTATTATTCATGGCCTGCGGGTCATGGTTTTGACAACCGGCTGGAGCCATATGGTTGTCTCATTATTGTATTAATGACATGCGTGTCAACTTGTGGAGCCATGTAATGTAATTTACTTTCATAGCTATTAGTTTGTAATAGCATAGTAACTTATGTAACACTTGGCGGTTGACACCATGGCGTGGTGATGGAGATCACCACGAGGAAAACCGTACATGGAGATGGAGATCGCCATGGGAGGTTCTCGCACATGGAGATGGAGATCACCATGCGCTATGATAAAGGGGATATACCATATCACTTGTATAAACTGCCTGTGAAAGTTTATCCCTTTAAGCATCCTTCTTTGATATGGTAGATGTTTTAAGTAGGATGATCCCTCAAAGAATGTCAAGTAAAATTTGCCTCCCCAATTGCTGCACATCACATGTCATGTATGTTTAGTAGTAGGGCTATAAAATTAGGGTGCTTCTAGATCTCCTTGCCGTGACGGGTTTGTGTCGGACACTTACACGCATAGTACTTGGTTAACTTGTCGAGGCTATCAAAACAGTTTTGGGCTTCCGGGCATAGGTGTTGGTGTGTATGTGATGCGCATCAACAAACATGAGTCGTATGGTTGATGCGATTAGCAAGGAGTTGCTTACCGGTAGGTCGAGTCGGTTAGCAGTGATGAAAAAGCTCACTTGTCAATTCGCCCCATCGGATCCTGAATCACTCAGTGTAAACTAGAGGGATGTTGAACTTAGTGGGAGTAATTTTATTAAAGCGTTTAATATGAATTGCTCTTCATGAATACATGTCTTAGTATTTTGCATTTTATGTTGTAGATCAATGGCACCACCTGCTCCAGTTACCAAAATTGCGTTGAAATCCATCCTTGAGAAAGATAAACTGAATGGAACAAACTTTACCACCTGGTATAGAAATCTGAGAATTGTTCTCAAGCATGATAAAAAGGAAAATGTTCTAGAGGAACCGCTTCCAGAGGAACCGACTGATAATGCCACTGCTGCTGCTAAGAATGCCTATCAAAAACTCAAGGATGAGTCTACTGAGATCAGCTACCTCATGTTGGCTTCTATGGAGCCCGAGCTACAACAACAGTTCGAAGACATTAGGGCTTTCAATATGATCGAGAGTCTTAAGGGCATGTTTCAGGTTCAGGCTAGGACCGAAAGGTTCAACGTCTGGCGATCCCTGATGGATTGCAAGCTGAAAGAGGGTGATCCACTGAGCCCGCATGTCATCAAAATGATGGGATACATGCAGGCTTTGGATCGTCTTGGGCATCCGTTGACTCTTAAGTCAGCTACAGATACAATTATGGGTTCTCTTCCGCCAAGCTATAACTCGTTCATTACGAACTTTCATATGCATGGCATGGAAAAGAAGCCCACTGAATTGAATGGGATGCTTAAGATAGTAGAGCAGGACATTAAGAAGGGCACACATCAAGTGTTGATGGTGCAGAACACGGCCAAGTTCAAGAAGTCATGGAGCAAGAAGAAGGCTAACACAAAGGGAAAGGAAAAGGATGTGATCCTGACTCCAGCCCCGGCGCCTAAGCCTGGACCTGACACGGAGACCATTTGCTTCTATGGCAAGGAGAATGGTCACTGGAAGAGGAACTGCAACAAGTGGCTCGCCAGCAAGGGAAAGAGCACTGGGAGTACGTATTCTACAGGTACACTTGTTGTATATGTTATAGACATTTATCTTGCGGATATTTCTAATAGTTCTTGGGTATATGATATCGGATCGGTTGTTCACATTGGCAACTCGATGCAGGGACTAGAAATAAGTAGAGATGTCACAAGAGGAGAAGTTGACATTCGCGTCGAGAATAAAGCAAGAGTTGCTGCATTAGCCGTCGGCACCATGAAACTTAATTTACCTTCTGGATTTGTAATGGAGGTTGATAATTGTTATTATGTACCCTCGTTAAGTCGAAACATTATTTCTTCCTCATGTTTGATGAGACAAGGTTATGAATTCATTATTAAGGACAATATTTGTTCTATATATTTGAATAAGATGTTTTATGGCTTGGCGCCCGTTGTGAATGGGTTATTCATTTTGAATCTTGAAGGTGAATATGTCTATAATATAAATGCCAAGAGACTTAAACCTAACGATCTAAATACAACTTACTTTTGGCAGTGTCGGCTTGGTCATATTAGTGAAAAGCGCATGAAGAAGCTCCATGATGATGGACTTTTAAATTCGTTTGATTTCGAATCATTCGAGACATGCGAATCGTTCCTACTCGGCAAGATGACCAAGACACCTTTTGCAAAGAGTTGCGAGAGGGCATCCGACTTGTTGGAACTCATACATATTGATGTGTGTGGACCAATGAGCACGAATGCTAGAGGTGGTTACCAGTACTTCGTGACTTTCACCGACGACTTGAGCAGATATTGATATATCTACTTGATGAGGCACAAGTCGAAAACCTTTGAAAAGTTCAAGGAGTTTCAGAATGAAGTAGAGAATCAACTCGGCAAGACGATCAAACTTCTACGATCAAATCGTGGAGGTGAATATCTGAGTCAAGAGTTTGATGATCATGTCAAGAGTCGTGGAATAGTTCCACAACTCACTCCTCCTGGAACGCCTCAAAGAAATGGTGTATCGGAACGGAGGAATCGCACCTTGTTGGACATGGTTCGATCGATGATGAGTCAGTCAGATCTACCGTTGTCATTTTGGGGTCATGCTCTAGAAACTGCAGCTTTCACACTGAACAGAGTACCATCTAAATCCGTAGATAAGACACCATATGAGATATGGACTGGGAAGCGTCACAGTTTGTCTTTTCTAAAGATTTGGGGTTGTGAAACGTTTGTCAAGCGAATTCAGTCGGACAAGCTCGCACCCAAATCGAATAAGTGCATATTCGTGGGATATCCAAGGGAAACCTTAGGGTATTACTTCTACAACCGACAAGAGGGCAAAGTGTTTGTCGCTCGACATGGTACTTTCCTTGTGAAAGAGTTTCTCACTAGGAAGGCTAGTGGGAGTACGGTGCAACTCGAAGAGGTTCGAGATAAACCACTCGAGGAAGACACGGGAAGTGATGCCATTATGGCAGAGCAAGTCAGTGAACCCGTGGTTGAAGTAGGACCCGCACCACGAATGTCAGAAAGGCTGCGTAATGCAAGCAATGTATTGTTGTTGGACAACGATGAGCCTTTGACATATGCGGAAGCGATGGTGGATCCAGATTCCGAGTTATGGCTTGAGGCCATGAGATCCAAGTTAAAGTCCATGAATGACAATCAAGTTTGGAACTTGGTTGATCTTCCAAATGGTGCAAGAACCATTGAGTGCAAATGGATCTTTAAGAAGAAAACTGATATGGATGGAAATGTTCAAATCCATAAAGCTCGACTTGTCGCGAAGGGGTTTCGACAAGTTCAAGGAATTGACTACAACGAGACCTTCTCGCCTGTAGCGATGCTTAAATCAGTTCGGATTATTCTAGCTATAGCTACCAATTTCGATTATGAGATATGGAAAATGGATGTCAAAACAGCTTTCCTTAATGGAAATCTAGAAGAGGACGTGTATATGATACATCCCAAGGGTTTTGTCGATCGAGAGAATGCTAGTAAGGTATGAAAACTTCAGAAATCCATTTATGGATTGAAGCAAGCATCTCGGAGTTGCAATATTCGTTTTAAAGAGGTTGTCAAATCGTTTGGCTTCATCGAGAACGAAAAGGAACCTTGTGTGTTCAAGAAGTTTAGTGGGAGCTCAATCGTATTTCTAATCTTATATGTGGATGACATATTACTGATTGGGAATGACATTCCAATGCTTGAAGCTGTCAAGGACTCATTGAAAAATAGTTTTGCAATGAAGGACTTGGGAGAAGAAGATTATATTTTGGGAATCAAGATCTATAGAGATAGATCAAGGAGGCTTATTGGATTAAGTCAGTGTACGTATATTGACAAGGTGTTGAAAAGGTTAAACATGCATGAGGCTAAGAAAGGGTTCTTGCCTGTGTCACATGGCATTCATCTAAGCAAGACTCAGGGTCCATCGACTCCTGATGAGCAAAGACACATGTATAAGATTATGTATGCTTCGGCCATCGGGTCTATCATGTATGCTATGGTATGTACTCGTCGAGATGTTTCCTATGCTCTAAGCGCTACGAGCAGATACCAGGCTAATTCAGGCGAGAGCCACTGGACAGCAGTTAAGAGCATCCTAAAGTACCTGAAAAGGACTAAGGATATGTTCCTCGTTTATGGAGGTGAGGATGAGCTCGTTGTAAAAGGTTACACCGATGCTAGTTTCCAAACCGACAAGGATTTGTTTCGTTCGCAATCTGGTTATGTGTTCATTCTGAACGGAGGTGTAGTGAGCTGGAAGAGTTCCGAGAAAGAGACGGTAGCTGATTCTGCAAAAGAGGCCGAGTACCTTGCAGCTTATGAAGCTTCAAAGTAAGGTGTTTGGATAAGGGATTTCATTACCCTACTTGGTGTAGTTACAGACTCGGCAAACCTGTTGGACCTCTATTGTGATAATAGTGGTGCCATCGCACAGGCCAGGGAGCCAAGGCATCACTAGAAATCCAAGCACATATAAAGGCGTTATCATCTCATACGACAATTCGTAGATGATGGTAATATAAATGTATGCAAAGTACACACGGATGCAAACGTTGCTGATCCTTTGACGAAGCCTCTCCCGATGCTGAAGCATGAGGCGCACGTAAGAGCCATGGGCCTTAGATGCCTACCTGATTGACTCTAGTGCAAGTGGGAGACTATTGGAGATATGCCCTAGAGGCAATCATGTTATGATGTTATCTCCTTATGTATTCATGACTTATTTGTATTGTCCTTGAACATCATCACTGATATGTATCAATAAGTATGTGACTTGTTTGTGAGACTATATATTCTATGATGATTGTTCTAATGGTCCCTAGTTGATAAGGTTATGCGGACACATATCCTTGACTAGTATATGATTCGATTGATGACTATGTTTCACAAGTCATGAGCATGGAGATGCTACAGATAGTATGGACTTAGTGATGGGATCACTGAGTTGGACAGAGACCCACTTTGAGACGCAGCGAGATATTGTCATTTGTTAGTATCAATACAATGTATATGCCATGTCCTAGACCTGAGGTCCTCGCATGTTCTCGGGATGAGGAATGACTCACTTAGGTACTATCAAACGCTACACCGTAACTGGGTAGTTATAAAGGTAGCTTATGGGTGAGTCATGATACATGCCGCGAGACATGGTTGATCAAGATGGGATTTGCCCCTCCACTTTGGAGAGATATTCTCTGGTCCCTCTCGAGTGATAAGATTCAGAAAGCATGGCCATGCGATATGGGTTAAGTGTTAACCCGGTTCAGGAATTTGTATCACGGTTTCGAGAAGAGAGGTCAAGCTATTACAAGGGTGACAAGTACTCGCCTTGAGCTTGACAACATATATCGTGAGGCAAAAGTAATGTTGCATATGACACTTTGTAATGGTTCGTCTTATGACTTTACGCATATATGGGAGTTGGCACGATCTGCTAGGAACCGCTACCGACTATCGAACCGGATGTGATTCGGGATGTGTCCATGTGTACGTGAACCTATAAGGTCGCGCACTTAAGAGGAAAGGAGCCCATTCGGATGTGATCCGAATGGAATATAGATGGAGGGTCCGGATTGCCTCAAGGGTTGAGGCCATTCCAGGGGCGCCTATATAAGGGCTAGGGTGAACCCCGAAGGGGAGAGGTCAGACCACAACCCTAGCCTCCACTCCACCTCTAGGCCTAGCTGTCGGACCTAGCAGTCCGCCGCCCGGCGCTCCTCCTTGTACGTGCGCATCCCTTGGAGGCGCTGCACCTGCGGCGCTTGGACGAACTGTTCGCGGGATCGGATCGAGGGACTCCATTCGTGGGATCGGTATGAGGGATCGGTACGAGGGATCGGTACGAGGGATCGGTACGAGGGATTGGTTCGAGGGATTCGAGCAGCAGCCGTCGACGCGCATCACCAACTCTCCTTCCGATGTCGCGACTGCACGTCTAGTGGTAAACCCTAATCATGTAGTTCATCTCCAGTAGCAGTGATCTTGGTTGTGCGCGGTAGAAAATTTTGATTTAGCGCTATCATAGCGGACCGCGTGCCTCAATAGCCAGGACTTCCCCGAGCCCGCTGCCACCTCTGGCGTGATCCTGGTGAGCATACTAGCCATCCCCTACCCGTCATGTCCGCCCGATAATCCCGTAGGCGAGACCGTCCTCTCGTGTTGCTCCGGCCGTCGCCATTGTTGGCCCAGCCCACGCCAGTTGCACCCGTAGACTCCCCGTGTCGCATAGGCTCCATCTGAACAAACGGCGCGCTCGATTTCATAGCGTAGCACGATTCTCCATTGACGCCCGAGCTAGGAGTCCGCCATTGATGACCTAGCGCTCGGCTCCGTCCACCCCTGCACCCTCCCCCACCACATATCGACGCGGCTCGACGTCCTCGTTCGGGCGAGCCCATCCGCGCATGCCCTAATGGCCGCAGTCGGGCGCAAGCTCGCCGCCGGTGGCACTGTACATCGCCGGCATGGGCGTGTGCCCCTGCCAGGTGGCCCCGCACTGTGAGTTGCTTAATTAGCAACTAAACAGACCCTGGCAGGTGGGCCAACCCCACTGCTAATCACCCAACGTTTAATCAAATGGAATAACCCCCTAAGTCACTTACCAGTGGGCCCTAACTGTTACTTAATTAGAATAACTATTAGATTTAACATGTCTCACTGACTGCCTGGCCCCACATGTTAGTACTTAAATAAACATGAATTTATAAAAGGATATGTGTATGACATGTGGGCCCATGTCCTGTTTAAATAATTAAAATGTTTTATAATTACAAGAGGCTGACATGTCAGACCCACATGTCAGTTGACTGCTCAAACCAGTACTGTTATGGATAATATTGATTTAAATAATAAAATAAATTCCAGAAATGTTTAAAATGATTTAAAACTTTGAAAATCAATATCTTTTAAACCGTAACTCAGATGGAATAACTTTATACATGGAAATTGATCAGAAAAATATAACGAATACGAATACGCTATCCGTATGTTAGCCACACCCCTTTAACACAGCGAACATCAAAATCCCCCCCCTCCGGGCCGTGTGTCGATAATCACCCGAAGCCGGAATCTCCTCTCCGGATAAATTCCCGCTCCGAGCAACGTGCATTGCACTGCGTTAGAACACCGTTAGCATTGCATATGTCATGTCATGCATCTGTTTGTTTATGATTGATGTGTATTTAGTGTTCCCCTCTTATCTCTGATAGACCCCGCTGTTGTCGACTACACCGCTGGCGGGTACGACTACTACGTCGTCGACCCGGCCTCTACTGCCGAGCTTCCAGGCAAGCAGAGCCATTCTCTTCCCCAGATATCGCCTATCTTTCCGTACTTTTCTTGCACTAGTCATTGTTACTGCTTCTGCTACATTACAATCCTATTCTATTGCACAGCCTGTCTTTGTCGCCCCTTGATGTACCTTCCTTTATCCTATGCTGCCTATAAATTAGTATATATTATATTCAGCAGTGAGCCATGCGCATTGTTAGCTAGGATTAGATAGCGGGCCGTGATCACTCAGGGGAGTGACGCGGATACAACTTTTTACAACTGCACAGGTACGGTACAATGCAGACACCGCCTCAGGCCCCCTAGCTCTGCTCTGCCGAGCCACCATCAAGTGTGAGCTATCAAGGGGAAATCCTTGTACTCCACTCGTTGTTGACTCTGTATAGCCGCTCTAGGTACCTGAGAAACGTTTGTCCTTCAGGTAAGAAGTCGGGCGACCCAACGGTGCCCACAAGTGGTATTGCGACAGGACGACAGGGAGGGTACGACCAGTGTACCAGTGTGCTTGGCCCCTGATCGTTGGCCGCGAGAGTTACCAAACCACGAAATTCGAGCTCCTCCAGGAGCACACGCGAGATAAGGTAAGGAGTCGGTTCACCTTGTTGGTAACCGCAGAGACTTGGTGGGACGACAGGGCAGGCACCGATGTACTGGTGGTCCTGACTGTTGTCGTTGTCCGTGATTCAGTTAAGTCGAGGCAACGATAACGGTTGTCCCGCAAGTTAATAAAATTACTAATGGTTCGGTGGATGTCTTGAGTTGGCTATATGCCATGTACGCACTACCTACCAGTGGGAATTACTAGTTATGGGCTCCCCTGCTTCGTAGTCTCGTCCGAGGACTCTTCAGACGTCAGCAGTACCGCGGCCTGCGCCGGGAAGTGGTGTTGTCTTATTTGCTCGCGCGGTGGTGTGTTATTTCGTTTGATTATGCTTCACCGGCCAGCCACGCACCGTGCAGGAGTACGTCGGGGTTGGGGTCCAAGGCCCTGCGTACTTAGGATTTAAACCCGCGGATGGCCTCTCTGTTGAGTTTGAAAGATGGGATAAGGAGTGTCGGATAGCCTTGGTGGAGCATTCCCTAACAAGGTGCCCGCCACCCTGGAGATCCGTGCGTGTAGTGTAACACAAGTGCACCCCTGCAGGGAAGATTAATCTATTCGAATAGCCGTGTCGACGGTAACAGGACTCTTTATGCTGAAGCTGGATCTTACCACTACAAACTATTATTGTTAAACTGTATGGTTTTGGGTTTTCTTCCTCGCTGGGATGTCGAGGAAGGGATCTCGGAGGCATTGCTAATTATTACAACTTACTATTATACAATGCTGCAGCAACTTCTGCTGCATTGTTACTTTATGCATTATATAAACTGTTGGCTATTCTCTCCTCATGCTGCAAGACTCGTCGAAAGATGCTAGTCTTCGATAGGCCTAGCTTCTTATCCTTGCTCTGACTTTCCACCTTGCAGTCCACTACATATAGCCTCCCCTTTCCATTTGATACAATGCATAATTTCTTAGTAGCGGACGTAAGACTAGCGGGTATGCTAGATACTCACCTTTGCTTAATTTCCCCCTTTTCGTTTTTCCTGATCGTCCGCTGCAGTCGACGTTAGAGCCCAGGAGCAGGAGTACCCCGGAGGCGACTACTACGACGTCTAGTTCCCCGTCGACCAGGAGTAGTTCGATGGATCCCAGGCAGGAGGCCTCGCCTTTTTGATCTGTATCTCTAATGTCATTTGTGCTAGCCTTCTTAAGGCAAAACTTGACTAAATATGTCTATACTCAGGTATTATGGCTTGTATAACTTATGTATTCGGATCCTCATGATCCCTGTTATTGTAACATATTGGTTTATCCTTTTGTGTTTAGTGTTGTGCTGTGATATTCTCACCGTGGCACCCTAATCTCAGTCGTGTACCCTGTGTGTATGATTACTGTACACGGATTGATTTTGGGGGCTTCACACATCCCCAAGCTTAGACGCTTGAGTCTCCTTGAATATTTGTTGGGGATGCATGGGGGCATCCCCAAGGTTGAGTGCTTGACACTCCCGAATCTTCTTTCATCATCTTCCATCGCACACTTGAAAACTTCCTTCATACAAAACTCATCATAAGCTGATTAGAGAGGTTAGTACCCTTAAAAAATAATTTTTCCCACTGGATATAAAGATATTCTTGAAGAGCTACTGTTTCTCAAGATTGCAAAATGGTTGTTGCAAAGAAAATGTAAGCTTAAGGTTTGCAAAATTTAGGAGAGACAAAACGTGGAAGAATCTGTGGAAAACAGAACAACAAGTAGTAAAGAATTTTTTAGGGGTACTTCTGCAACTCGAATCAAAAACCTCAGAACATACAAAAGTTCTGTGATTGTATAGAGCACTCTGTGTAAAACATTAAGCTAAAAAGATGAACTGGTGATTTATTCTGATTTTTCGCGTCACGAGGACAGAATCTGTTTTCTGGACACCATATCACAACTTTCACTTCCCTTGTCATATGAGGCTATACTTGGCACAAAGCTTCAAAAATAAAGATACAATGATGTTGCTACAGTAGCAACAATCATAAAGACCACTAAAACATAAGTAAAAACATCTTGTGTTGCCTCCCAACAAGCGCTTTCTTTTACGCCTTTAAGCTAGGTATAAGGCAAAAGAGAGTCAAGTTTTATCAAGAGAAAGAGAATAGCTAGCCCGTGTAGCGGACTCAAAAGGTAACTTGACTTTCTTTCTAGGGAAGTGTTCCATCCCCTTTTTGAGAGGGAACTGAAATTTTATATTCCCCTCTTTCATGTCAATGATAGCACCAACGGTGCGAAGAAAAGGGTGTCCCCAAATAATTGGACATAAAGGTTCACACTTTATATCCATAATAATAAAATCAACGGGAACATAATTTTCATTGACAATGATAAGAACATCATCGATCTTCCCCAAAGGTTTCTTTACAGAAGAGTCGACAAGGCGAACACCAAAAGAACATGAATCAAAAGGTTTCAATTCAAACATATCATACATTCTTTTGGGAATGACGGAGGTACTAGCTCCCACGTCACATAAGGCATAGCAAGAGAAGTTATTTAATTTTATTTTTATCATAGGGTCCCAACCATCATCTAGCTTCCTAGGTATGGAGGCTTCTATCCTAAGCTTCTCCTCCCTAGCTTTGATGAGAGCATTTGTGATATGCTCCGTAAAGGCAAGATTAAGTGTGCTAGTGTGGGGGTCTCTAGACATTTTGTGTAATAAGCTGATAACTTCTGAGAGGGTGCAACTATCAAAATCAATATCACTACTATGAAAGGTGGTAGTAGTGTCATCTAAGCTCACTTTTTTGAAACCCTCTATGTTCATAGGAGTTTCTTCTTCTATGGTTGAGGTATTAGCATCACCATTAATAGCTCCGATGGGACCAGGAGTGCATTGGGTTCTAATAGTTTCAGTGTCCTCAACAATTTGGATAGTGGCAACAGTGTGGTGTGTAGGAAGGCCCTTAATTCTATCCTCTTCCATAGGGATAACTTCTGGTTTGGCTGCCATTCGATTTATCAAAGTAGATTGGGTGTGGGACATATTCGAAACAATGGTTTCAGTGGCAGTAAGTCTAGTTTGGAGATTAGAGATCTCAGCGTTCAGGCTCTTGAGTTGTTCACTAATGTTTTGCAGAATGACAGTGTGCTCACCTATTTTCTTAGAGAAGGCTTTGTTTTGTTCAAACTGTTTATGCATATAATTCTTAGTAGCCTTCTCTATTTCCATTAATTTTTCATAGCTAGGTAGGTCTCTTTCCTTATAAGTAGGATAGGAGTTGCTAGGGTAGGTGTTGTTGTTCCCGTAAGTGGATGGAAACGGTCTAGGATTACTAGCAAAGTTTCCCCTATAAGCATTGATATTAAAGTTGTTTCTAGCAATGAAGTTCACATCTACTTGTTCCTGAGCAACCAAAGAATTTAAAGGAACATCATGAGGATCAATAGAGGGTTGCTTGGTAAGTATAGACATAATTAAGTCAACTTTATCATTGAGAGAGGTTTCCTCGACAGAATTTACCTTCCTACCTGTTGGAGCGCGTTCGGTGTGCCATTGGGAATATTTGGTCATCATCTTATCCAGGAGTTTGGTGGAAGCACCGAGTGTAGTTGACATAAAGGTTCCTCCCGCGGCCGAATCTAACAGGTTCCGCGAGGTAAAGTTTAAGCCTGCATAAAAAGTCTGGATGACCATCCAGGTAGTCAAACCATGTGTAGGGCATTTATTAACAAGAGTTTTCATACTTTCCCAAGCTTGGGCAATGTGTTCATTATCCAATTGCCTAAAATTCATAATGTTGCTCCTTAATTGGATAATTTTAGCAGGTGGGTAGTACTTCCTAATAAAAGCATCTTTGCACTTATCCCATGAATCTATGCTATTCTTAGGCAAAGATTGAAACCCGATTTTAGCTTCTCCTCTCAGAGAGAAAGGAAAAAGCTTGAACTTAACAATATCACCTTCTACTTCTTTATACTTTTTCATATCACATAATTCAACAAAATTATTCAAGTGTAAAGCAGCATCATCTCCAGTACCAGAGAATTGATCTCTCATTACAAGATTTAGTAAAGCAGGTTTAATTTCATAAGGGGTAGCTGAAGTGGCAGGTGTGGCAATAGGAGTACAGATAAAGTCTTTGTTGTTGTGACTGGTGAAGTCACACAACTTGGTGTTTTCAGTGGAACCCATAGTAGCAGCAAGTGTGGCAGATTTTTTTTGTAATTTTCGATATAAGACACAAAGATAAAAACTGAAAGGTAAAAAAAGAAGACTAAAAAGTAAAGGTAAAGGATAGTAGGAAACTCTCCTATCTTATCACTCGGAGTCCTCGGCAACGGCGCCTAAAATTTGCTTGATGGCGTAGAAGTGATAATGGCTTCTCGCCCTTCGTTGGTTACCCCAAGTGGAAGGTGAGATGCAGTGTAGCGGCAATTTTCCCTCGGTGAAGATACCAAGGTTGAGATCGACCAGTAGGACTCCGACAATGATAAGTAGGTGGTAAAGTGAACAATGGCGCCGTTCACAACCTCAGGGTTGCTTAGTTCACCTGGACCTACACACGATACAATTATCTTTGCTCCCAACGAAGTTCAGAGAGGTTGTGAATCTCTCCGGTCTTGTTGTTTACAAAGGGTCAAACACATAAGGGATAATGATAATCATAATGATAGCAACTGAAATTAAATACTGAAAAGTAAATAGGCTTGTAAACAATGATGAGGATATGTACCGGGGTCCCGTGATGTTCACTAGTGATGTCTCTCTCCCAAAAGACGATAAAATTGCTATGTGAGGTAAACAAACTACAGATGGGAAGTTTACAGGATTATGAACGCACCGCAATGCTAACTATGCTACAAAAGAAAGGAAGAGGCTCAAAAGCATGGGCAGTACGCCAAAATAAGTATGCCGAAATCCATCTACATCTACTACTAATCATCCACCTTGAGATATCTATCTAGAACATCTCGCTGGTATTAAGTTGCGAGTCCCACCCAAAGTGTAAACCCAACGCAACAGACAAGTGCATTAAAAGAACTTTGCGTAAAGTAAACAATCCTTGCAACCGCGGTTACAAGCAGCGTTGTTTTCCCCCTTGTGGCCACAGCACATACCCTAGACTCATGTTTCTGTCACTCAAGCGTGTCATCACGGGGCATGTACCCACAATCGAGCATAACGTTCGCTCTTGGAGTTACTATCCACTACTTGGCCAAAGCAATAAAGAGCAACGGAGAACATGCAAGAATTACTTAGGAACAAAAATATAAGAGATCAAAACCAAATATATTTCTCTATCACGATCTGAACATAATCTCATAATCCATCGGATCCCATCAAACTCAACACAGCAAAAGAAGAAGAATTACATATGTGCCTCGATCATGTAGGGCATCTCACGAGGTATAAACCATGAAGAAAAAAGAGGGGAGGAGAACATGACATAGCTACTGATCACGGACCCATGGTCCAAGGTAGACTACCCACGGCACATCCGGGAAGCGTCCATGGTGGACGAGAATCTCCCGGAGGTCGATCCTCCCTCCGGCAGGGTGCCGGGAAGGGTCCTGACGGTGCTCCCGATATTGGAAGCACGGCGGCGGCGGAACAGAGGCGAGATTGGAAAAGAGGGTTATCTCTCAGAGTTTCCCGTGACGGAGGAATAAATAGGAGAAGGGGGCAGCCAGGGGGGCACAAGGGGCCCAGGCGCCCCCTTGGCGCGGCCAAGCCCCTGGCAGCGCCAGGTGGCCGTCTGGGGCCCTAGTGGTGACCCTCTGGGCCCACTTGGGTGCTTGTGGAAGACTCCGTTACGCTGATTTTTTATCCGATTTTTCCCCGATTTTTGGAGCATTTTTTATATGGGGGAAACCTGGAATAGAAAAACAGCAGAAAACAGGAACTGGCACTGGGCTGCACTGAGTTAGTAGGTTAGTCCAAATTTGATCAAAAGTATATGAAAGTGTATCTAGATCATAGCAATATCACAAAAAATATACATGGAGCGAGCAGAAATTATCGATACGTTTGAGACGTATCAGTTGCACCATAAAGAGATCAAGTTGATGTTAATTTTATTTCTAGGAACATCTTTAATAATATTTCTTCTAGGAGTAATTTTGGTAACAACAATCCTAAACCGTTCCCATCCAACAACTATGGGAACAACAACTCTTATGATTACACTCCTAATGATGGAAGAATGCCTAGTTATGAGAAACGTTTAGAAATAGAGAAGGCCACAAAGAACTACATGCACACTCAATATGAACAAAATAAAGCCTTCTCTAGAAAATTAGATGAGCATTCTTCTATTTTTCAAAACATTCGAAGACAACTTCAGAGAAAGTATAGTGAGATTTCTAATCTCCAGACTAGTCTCACCACTACGGAAACCCAAGTTTCCAAAATGTCTCACACCCAGGCTACTTTGATAAATCAAATGGAAGCCAAACCTGAAGTGGTTTTGTCTCTATAAGAGGAAAATAGGATTAAGAACCTTCCTACGCACACTATTGCCACTATACAAGTTGTTGAGGATCTCAAAACGTTTAGCATCAACACATCCCTATTCCCAATGGACCTATTAACGATGATGCTAATACCTCAACTTTAGTACAAGAAGGTCCCATGAATTTTGAGACTACCAAGAGAATGAGCTTAGATGGCGTCACCACCACTTTAATTAATGGTAGTGATTTTGATAATTGTAGTCTTTCTGAAGTTATCACTTTTCTGCAAAGAATGTCTAAAGACCCTCACACTAGTACGCTTAATATTGCCTTCACCGAGCATATTACCAATGCTCTTATCAAAGCTATGGAGTAGAAACTCAAGTTAGAGGCTTCTATTCCTCGAAAACTAGAAGATGGTTGGGATCCTATGGTGAAAATCAAATTGAATAATTTCTCTTGCTTTTCTTTATGTGATGTTGGAGCTAGTGCCTCCGTTTTACCCAAAAGAACGTATGATATGATTGAATTGAACCCTTTTGATCCATGTTATTTTGGGTTTTGACTTGTCGATTCTTCCGTAAAGAAACCTTTAGGGAGGATTGATGATATTCTTATTGTTGTCAATGATAGTTATGTTCCCGTTGATTTTCTTGTCATGGACATTGAGTGTGATCCATCATGTCCATTAATTTTGGGACGTCCTTTTCTCCGCATCGTTGGTACTATCATTAACATGAAAGAAGTAACAATTATATTCCAATTCCCCCTCAAAAATAGAATGGAACACTTCCCTCGAAAAAATATTAAGTTACCTTATGAGTCCGTTGCAGGGGCAAGTTATTCTTTTGGAGTTGATAAAACTTGATCTCTTTTGCATCATGCCTAGCTAAAAGGCATAAAAGAGAGCGCTTATTGGGAGGCAACCCAAAATGTTTTTTACTTTCAGTTTTAGTGGTCTTGATGCTTGTTACTACTGTAGCAACATCATTGTATCTTTATTTTCAAGCTTTGTGCCAAGTATTAGCCTCTGGTTGCAAGAAAGTTCAAAAGTTGTGGCATACTGTCCAGAAACAGATTATGTCTGCTTGACGGAACAATTCATCATAAATCACCTGATCATCTTTTGGATCTGAATTTTTTTACATTATGCTCTATTCAATTAGCTTTTTGGCGTCTGTTCCAAGTTTTTTTATTTGAGTTGCAGAAGTACCCCAAAAAATTAGTTACTACCTACTGGTATGTTTTTCACAGATTCTGCCACGTTTTGCGTTTTCATCGTTTTGCAAATCTTAAACATGCTTTTTCTTTGCAAAAACATTTTGGCAATCTTGAGAAACAGTAGCTATTCATGCAAATATTTATTTCCAGTGGATAAAAGTTATTTATTTATGGGTACTAACCACTCTAATCAACCTATGATGAGTTTCGTATGAAGGGAGTTTCCAAGTTTGCGAAGGAAGATGATGAAAGAAGATCAGGGAGTGTCAAAATCTCAAGCTTGGGGATGCCCCCATGCACCCCCCAGAAATATCCAAGGAGACTCAAGCGTCTAAGCTTGGGGATGCCCCCGTGCATCCCCTTCTCCATCAACAATCATCAGTTCGTCCTTCTCATGCTATATTTTTATCTCTTCATGTGTTATGTGCTATGCTTGGAGCGTTTCACTCTTTACTTTTTATTTTGTTGTAGTTTTTCTTGCTGTTAATAACAAGTTTGACCCTAGCCTTCATTGTTTGGGAGAGAAACACACTCCACTCCACCCTAGAACAAAACATAAATTTACACGCTTATCTTTTTGTGTGTTCTTTATCTTTTCGTAGCTGATGTCATGCTTAGCTCTTGTTTTCATGTTTATCTCTTTAAGAGATTTTATTTAGGTCACTTTTGGAACTCTCTTTAGTTATCATGCTTATCTTGTTTAGAGAGTTGGTACGTTGCACTGAGTTGTGTGTCTTGCATGAGTAGGTAATTAAGGTTGCTATTATAAGTGTAGTAGTAACTTGCAATAGTTTTGAGGTATTGATTTGAGTAATGTTTGGACTTTTGGTGCCAAGATATTGAGCCTATTAGTGATAGGTGTCATATTTTGGGAAATTTGTGCTTATTTTCTAAAACTACAAAAAAAATAGTTGAGAAATCTAGCTATTAGATGGATCGCTAACCTTTGGAGGGGTTCACTAGTGCGCAGCGTAGCTATCCATACGGTTTTTGACCCCTATCGCCTACGAGAATCAGAACCGTCGCCTTGCCTTCGATTGCGATAGGGGGGCCCTATTCCGTACGATATCCAGAAACCGTTTCCAATGGACTAGTCCGCCCATATGTACATGATAAATTGAACGTTTGTGTTGACCTTTTTATCGCAAACACTTGTCCACGATTGTCCGTCTGAGATAATGATTTGTGGCAAACATTTAATCCATAAACTACGTTTGAGTTTAGTTATACTATCCCAAATGCGGGTGTGTCAGGAACTGCGTGGGATAGTCGAAGCTATTCCATACAGTTTGCATTTAGTACACGTTTGTTTTGTTAACACCAACCCAAACGTTTGTGCTGAAATGATCGTGTGTTTTCAGAAATAAATCATAAATGTTATGTTCGGACGAACTGTGTGTGATATACGCTGAACATTTCAAATGGTTATGCATAAAATATAGTGTGGAATTAGAAATAAATCCACGACGCTCATTTCTTACCGAACGTGTGTGATGCACGCACCTATCTGTGGTGAAATTATATGCAGAACCGTGTGCAATGATGTAACTACAAAAAGGATTATTTAGCAATATATTAATGTGAAAAAATTTAGTCATTTTATAATTTTTGTAAGAAGGACATTTATAACAAAAATGTTCCCACCAGATATATATATATATATATATATAACACAGTGTTACTAAAATTAAAGTACAACCAGCCACAATATAGAAGCACCAAATCTTTGTTATTACAACCTTTGCAAAGTACAGTTTCATAGTCTGTAGATAGACAGATGAATCTCGTCTGGGAAGTTGTGGAAGGGGAATGCAAAAATTTACCCAATGATAATGTTGAACGCATGTGCGACTTTAGCCCAACGAGTGTTGATGATTGTCCGTCCATCGTTCGCCCTCTTCAGGAATACTTCAATATTATAGGGTGGGTGTTGTACAAAAACCTTTCTTGCCTCTTGACCATACAGGTGGGTTCAGAGGTAATCATCAGTGAACTGCTTCGGAAAAGACTGCATGCAAAGATGGGCATAAATATCATTTCTCGGTATTGAAATTGTGTGCAGGTGAAAAAATATTGTAGGGGGGTAAATTAGTACCATCTTACAGCAAACTGAAGTCTTCTTCATTGTGCAGATAAAGAGTTTGGTCTCTTTCGTGGCCAGTTTCTTTATCCTAACAATCTTGGTTGTTGGTCATGGTGACCTCGTTTCCCCAGATGCAGAATGGGTCGAATAGTGGATCTAAACATCTTGTAAAAGGAGCTACAAGCAAGATGTAAATGTTAGACCCCAAACACTGTCATTTTTCCTTCGATTGTATATTAATGAGTATACGACCTTTAGACCAAGTGCATACCTCGGTTGTAAGCCTCAGAGCCAACCATTGCGAACCTGCAATTTTATGATGTAGAAATCAATTATAAGAGGTTCATTCATACAAAATTACTGAAAATCATGCATTGGAACAGTGCTACGATTGGATCTAATGAGCATTGGAACTGTGCTACGAATATCATGCACAAAGCGAACATTCAAGCTCGTGAAAAAGAACGCAAATAGATAAGAATGGATGATATGAAACTGAAAATTACTTGAATATTGCAATGGTCATAGTCTAAACATAGTACAGTGGTATTCTCGCTTGTCCCTTGAGTAAAGCACTACATAAATGCATATGCGATCAATGATGACAGGTTCTCTCATGGAAACTAAACAATACAACCAATCCGCAAAAAACATACAATCGAGCAGATTCAAGACATGGAAAGTCGATCAAGTAACTATAACATAAGCATCAGGATCGATGGAGGAGTAAGAGCATGCGCACGAGGAGGGCGGCCAGGATCTTACCAGAACAGGGCGAGCGACGCGGCAAGCATGGAGGGAGGCGGCCGACGTACACAGTCTAGGCCGCCACGCGTGGTATACGGAATGGGGGGGTTGCGCCGTGTAGGCCGCCGCGCCCGGTGTGCGGAACGAGGGTGGGGCTGCGCCGTTTAGAACTTCGCTGGAGTTTCCTGCGCCGTCTAGGCCCCAGCACTAGGAGGAGCAGGGGAGGGTTTGAACAATAAGGGGGGAATGCGGTCTTTGGTGGTGGAAGAAAGGAGGGGGCGTCTTAGATATTCCCGCGGCTGGAGAATTTTTTTTGGAAGGTGGGGAGGATAGGTGGGGAAGTGGTATCGGATACGAAACTAGAAATAAATTCGTATGGGCTACTGTCTTCTCGAAAACCAGAATTTTTTTTACCCAAGTGAGATGATACGGGAACATTGAAAATTTTGTGGTGGATGGAGAGATGGGCGGGTTAGATATTGAAGCGGCCAACGATATTTTTCGGCAAGTGGCATCGCAAATGTTTCTGCATAATTATCTGTGTGTAATATACCTAAACAAATATCTAGCCAATCAGGTCGCATAACCTGCTTCTCACAGATCGATGTAAGATC
This sequence comes from Bromus sterilis, assembly GCA_950022295.1. Lineage (NCBI taxonomy): Eukaryota > Viridiplantae > Streptophyta > Magnoliopsida > Poales > Poaceae > Bromus > Bromus sterilis. The sequence goes on along the minus strand of OX465596.1, from coordinate 144,995,480 downwards.
CAACGACTATCTTTCGGCGCATATTAAATCCAACGGCCAGCGTCCTACGCTATGGTTTACGAGATATTCCAATGTCATTATGATAAAAAATAATTAATTATATACATTTATATTTCCAAATGAAGTCAGAAACGTTTGAAATTTCTCTATGTTAGTTTGAAAGCTTAATGTCGATCATATAAAAAGATTAGGATTTAAGGGATATAAGAATAATGTGATGCCCTTGTGTTGTGATTGTTTTCGATCGAAGCCGTGAAACTTTGAACCGATTGGTCCGATTTGTGAACGAAGTGTATCTAATTTGTCTCGTAATCCACTGAAACATTTACCATGGACCATGTTCGTGAAATGATGAGAGCATGCCAAGTCTCATCTTTTTGGAGGCCATTTGAATTGATTTTCAATTCCAAGGCCATTATGTTAAAATAATAATTCATTATATGCATTTAAATTGCCAAATGAAGTCAGAAATGTTTGAAATTTCAGTATGTTAGTGTGAATGCTTAATATTGATCATATAAAAATATTGGGCTTTGAAGGATTTAAGAATAATGAGATGTCCTTGTGTTGTGATTGTTTCCGATCGAAACCCTGAAACTTTGAACTGAATGGTCCGATTCTTGAACGAAGTCTATCTAATTTGTCTAGTAATCCAATGAAACTTTTACCACAGACCATGTTCGTGAAATGATGACAGCATGCCAAGTCTCATCCTTTTTGAAGGTCATTTGAATTGATTTTAAATTCCAAGGCCATTAAGCTAAAAAATTATTCATTATATGCATTTAAATTGCCAAATGAAGTAAGAAACGTTTCAAATTTCAGTATGTTAGTGTGAATGCTGAATATTGATCATATAAAAAGTTTGGGGTCTGAAGGATATAAGAATAACGAGATGTCCTTGTGTTGTGATTGTTTCCGATCGAAACCCTGAAACTTTGATCTGAATGGTCCGATTTGTGAACGAAGTGTATCTAATTTGTCTAGTAATCCACTAAAACTTTTACCACGGACCATGTTCTCGAAATGATTACAGCATGCCAAGTCTCATCCTTTTTGAAGGTCATTTGAATTGATTTTCAATTCCAAGGACATTAAGGTAAAAAATAATTCATTATATGCATTTAAATTACCAAATGAAGTCAGAATTGTTTGAAATTTCAGTATGTTAGTGTGAATGCTTAATATTGATCATATAAAAAGATTGGGGTTTGAAGGATTTAATAATAACGAGATGTCCTTGTGTTGTGATTGTTTCCGATTGAAACCCTGAAACTTCGAAGTGAATGGTCCGATTTGTGAACGAAGTGTATCTAATTTGTCTAGTAATCCACTAAAACTTTTACCATGCACCATGTTTGTAGCGACCAGATCCGAAGGGACCAAGTCTCTGTGCTTAACGTGCTAGTCCCTGGATCGGTATGCTAGCACACACAGTACTCGATGAAATAACAGAAGTAAAACATGTCTTTATTACATCGAATGAAGTAAATATTAGAATAATATTATGGCTTAAGGCCATCTAATCAAATACTTGCGGAAGCTATAATAGTAGTAGTAGCGAGTCCATCCGACTCCACGGCAAAAGTTGAGTATAAGACAGCGACCTATTCGCACCTTACTCCTCGTCAGAACAATCTGCAACATAAGTAAGTTACAGCCCCAAAAGGGGTCAGTACTTTGATCGTACGGCAAGCCATATCACAGAAAGAAGTAAAAGCCCTATAATACATGCAATTTGGCTGGTAGAGCTTCTACATTTATTTTTGCAAAAAGCTAGTTTTGCCTATAGAATAATAATAACTAAGTTCTACAAATAGCATACGATTGAGATGGGAAAATCCACTCAATCTATCCCAAAGTGATTAAACCAATAAATTAATTAAAGATGATGAGACAAATCAATATTACCACATCTATTTGCTCAAATTGTCCATAACCGGGGACACGGCTAATGGATTAGTTTTATACTCTGCAGAGGTTTGTGCACTTTTCCCCACAAGACTCGATCGCCTCCTTTTTAGTTCTCCACACTGCATGGTGTATAACAACTGGAAGATCGAGACATGGTCTTTCAGAAGTGTTTCCCCTTAACCGCTATATAAACCGGTACACCTATAAAAAAATCTACATCTGCTAGTCTATCCCGGAAAGAGGTCACACAACCTACTCAACTAAGCGAGAGCCCATAATAGCTTGTGGCTGCACACGTAAGCTTCTAGGTATGACAACACAATTAGTCCCTTTGAGCCTGGGTGGCTTTCCGCAGTCATCATTCGCCATCTCCAAGATACTCGCAACCATCCCACCCAGGTAGTTCATTAACTTTATCTTGATCCTAATTACTACATTATCACTCATACCTCATAATGATTCACTTCCCAATCCACGTCTACTTAGCATAGCAATATCATAGTATACGATGGTGACAATGATGTAAGGATCAGATCTACCTCAATGAACTACTGGGTGTAATAGCATAGCATACCCTATCATGCAATCTAAAGAAGAAGAACTACTGCATTGAAAACATAGGTAATAGGGAGTATAACCAAAGATATGACTTGCCTTGCTGTTGATTGCAGAACTCTAAAGATTGGTGGTACTCTACTTCGCACTCCGGACAATCTATCGTGAGCAAACAAAGATACACACAATCAATACACAACCAAAAGCAAAACAATGTTCAAGAACTCCAAAATAAAAACCAAATAAAAGATTTTACAAAACAGATCAAGATTGATTTTAAAACTGGGTTTCAAAGTGTCTAGAATATAGGGTTTGCTAGGGTTTTAGTTTGCAAAAAGAATCAATCAAATCCGAGTTGTAAAACAAAAGATACGATCAACTAAAGTTGAAAATAGAATCTGATCAGATCTGAATATTTTCGAAAATACCAAAATAAACTTTGTGGTTGAACTGAATAGAGGGATTCGAAAGAAAACCATGGGCTTTGGAATCACGCAAAACGGATCTACGAGTAAAAAGATATTACTAGAACGGTTTTGCATAGGATTTAGGAAAAAATTGATCAAACGGAAAAATAATTTTCTCAAAACTTGGATCTATAGTATACAATATTTAGAGGGTTTTAAAACAACGAGTTTGCCACCGGTTTCGTCTAAAACGGAGCAACGGATAAAAAAAATACGACGTTTTTACTAACCGCAGCGTGTAGATTAGACGCGACGAAGACGACAATTCCGACGATCTTCGGCGTCAACGAGGACGTCTAAGATGTAGGGCTTGATTAGGAGATCACAACGGTGGTGGTGATGATCTCCAACGTCGTCCGTACGGGCGTGGCAACGCGGCGAACCGAGCGCGCTCCAATGAACTCCCGCGAAAAGATGTCAATTAGATGCACAACGAAGAGAGGAGTCGGCCTGCAAAATTTGGGGTCAAGGGGAGGCTCACCGGTGACGAAATTCGTCCAACAATGGAGCTCCGTTGGACTTAGATCTACCCCGAAATTAGCTCGATTTGGAACGGTTTGCTGCGAAATTTTGTGGGGAATCGGTGGAGGGGGTCATGGGGTATTTATGGGACAAGATTTCGTGGGCAGGGGGCAATCGAATCGGAGTCCATAGCTACCACGGGCGGCGGCGCACGCGGTGGGACTCCGTTCTGGACTCTGTGTCCAGTTCGAGTTGGAGACGACGAGGAAGACGGGCACGTGCGGAACGCCTGCTCGCTCGGCTGCTGGCCGCTCGGCCGGGCCTGGCCCGGCTGGCTAGCTCGGCCAGCAGGCCGGCCCGTCCAGTTTTTTTTTCGCGAACTTTATTTTTAGAAAAAAGTAAAATAAAATAAGTATAGAGGTATTTTTAATATAATAAAAGTAGCCAAAAAAAATAACATCTTATATTTTTAAAATAATAAAAATACGTAAAACGTAATTACGTTTATATATATATACATACTTTTCTTAAACTTCAAAGAGTTTTATAACATAAAATATAAATTGGAAAAATACGAAATAAATTTCTAAAATCTTAGAAAAACATAAATAATATTTTCAATAAGTTATTTATACAAAATAAAATACTAAAGAAAAACTTTATTCAATAAATTCAAATAAACTCTCAAATAAGATCCAAAATGCACACACAAAAATGATATGCATATGCTCTCTAGTAACTCATCCAAAATAGTAAATTTGGGATGTTACAAAACCTACCCCCCTTAAGGTGAATCTCGCCCTCGAGATTCGGGTTGGTCAGCAAAAAGGTGTGGGTGATCCTTCTTGATATCCTCTTCTCGCTCCCAAGTAGCTTCTTCCTAGGTGTGGTGACTCCACTGAACTTTGCAAAATTTAATAACCTTGGTACGAGTGACTCTGTCTGCCGTATCGAGAATATTCACAGGCTTCTCCTCATATGTCAAATCACCCTCCAGCTGAATTGCCTCCAATGGCACGGTGTCTCTCAGCAGAATATTTGCCATCTCTGCATGACACTTCTTCAACTGGGACACATGAAACACATCGTGAACTCCAGACAAACCTTCGGGCAATTCTAACTTGTAAGCAACCTCTCCTTTGCGTTTCAAGACTTTATATGGCCCCACAAATCGTGGTGCTAACTTTCCTTTAACTCCAAATCTCTTAATGCCACGAAGCGGAGACACTCGAAGGTATGCTCTATCTCCCACTTCATACGTTACTTCCTTTCGTTTAGCATCGGCATAACTTTTCTGTCTAGACTGAGCTATCTTCATCCTATCACGGATCAACTTGACCTTCTCTTCTGAATCCTTGATCAAATCTGGTCCGAATAGCTTGCGGTCTCCAACTTCATCCCACATCAACGGTGTTCTACACCTTCTTCCATACAACCCTTCAAACGGGGCCATCTTTAAATTGGCTTGATAACTGTTGTTGTACAAGAACTCCGCATAATGAAAATTACCATCCCAACTGGATCCATAATCCAGTGCACAAGCTCTCAACATGTCCTCCAGAATTTGATTCACTCTCTTAGTCTGACCATCTATTTGTGGATGAAAAGCTGTGCTAAACTCCAGCCTATTTCCCAAGGTTTCATGTAACTGATGCCAAAACTTTGAGGTAAACTGCGTGCCTCTATCGGACACAATCTTCTTCGGAACTCCATGCAGACATACGATCCTGGTCATGTATATCTTAGCCAACTTCGCACTAGTATAGGTGGTTTTCACTGGGATGAAGTGAGCCACCTTGGTCAAACGGTCAACCACTACCCAAATAGAGTCATAGCCTGATCGTGTCCTGGGTAATCCTGTGATAAAATCCATACCAAGTTTGTCCTATTTCCAATCAGGTATCGGCAAAGGTTGAAGTAATCCGGCCGGTTTCTGATGCTCCGCCTTCACTCTCTGACATACATCACATATAGCCACATACTCAGCAATATCCTTTTTCAACCCGGTCCACCAAAAACTTTCCTTCAAGTCCAAATACATCTTGGTGTTTCCCGGGTGTATTGAGTAAGGCGAATCATGATCTTCTTGGAGAATCAACTTCATGATCTCCGGGTCATTGGGCACGTAAATACGCTTCTCAAACCATAATGTTCCGTACTCATCTTCATGAAATCCTTCTGCTTTTCCTTTCTCCATTCTCTCCTTGATCTCTGCAATACCCTTGTCCAACTTCTGAGCTTCTCGGATCTTTCCCAATAACGTGGACTGAATTTCTAGTGTGGCGACATATCCTCGTGGAACAATCTCCATGCGAAGACCTCTGAGATCGTCACACAACTCCTGAGGTAAACCTCCTGCTATAAGGGTATTGACATAACTTTTCCGACTCAGGGCATCTTCCACTACATTGGCCTTTCCTGGGTGGTAATGAAATCTCATATCATAATCCTTGATAAGCTCCAACCACCTCCTCTGCCTGAGGTTCAACTTCTTTTGCGTAAAAATATACTTCAAACTCTTATGATTTGTGTATACGTCACACTTGTTCCCAATAAGAAAATGCTTCCAAGTCTTGAGTGCGTGTACTACGACTCCTAACTCCAAATCATGTGTGGCATAGTTCAACTCATGAGGTCGAAGCTGACGCGAGGTGTAACATACAACCTTTCCATCTTGCATGAGAACGCCTCCGAGTCCTTGCCACGAGGCATCACAATACACTTGAAAATCCTTGCGCACATCGGGCAAAATCAGCACTCGGGCTGTAACCAAACGCTTCTTCAATTCCTGAAAACTGGCTTCACATTCCTCCGTCCAGATGAACTTGGTGTCCTTCTTCAACAATTCCGTCATGGGTTTGGCAATCTTGGAGAAACTCTCAATGAATCTCCGGTAATAACCCGCAAGTCCAAGAAAACTACGGATTTCACCAACGGATGTGGGCGCCTGCCATTCTGTGACTGCTTCAACCTTGGAGGGGTCCACTGCGATTCCTTCGCCTGACACAATATGTCCAAGAAATCCTAGTTCCTTCAACCAAAACTCACACTTACTAAACTTGGCATAAAGTTGATGTTCCCTAAGTTTCTCCAAGACTAAGCGTAGGTGTTCTTCATGCTCCTGTTCATTCTTGGAATAAATCAAAATATCATCAATGAACACCACAACAAATTTGTCCAAAAACTCCATGAATACCTTGTTCATCATGTTCATACAATATGCAGGGGCATTGGTTAGACGGAAAGACATGACTGTGTACTCATAGAGTCCATATCTCGTGGTGAAAGCGGTCTTGGGTATATCCTTCTCACGGATCTTCAATTGGTGATATCCCGATCGGAGATCGATCTTGGAAAACACACTAGCTCCTTCCAACTGGTCAAACAAATCATTGATCATCGGTAGTGGATACTTGTTCTTGATAGTCACCTCGTTCAACGAGCGATAATCCACGACCATCCTTAGAGATCCATCTTTCTTCTCCACTAAAAGCACTGGGGCTCCCCAAGGTGATGAACTCGGGCGAATATACCCTTTCTCCAATAACTCCTTAATTCGCTTCTTAATTTCCTCTCAGTCATTTGCGGGCATTCTATACGGCCTTTTGGATATAGGTCCGGTGCGTGGCAATAACTCGATCAAAAACTCGATATCTCGGTCCGGTGGCATTCCGGGCAACTCCTCCGGGAATACGTCAGGGTACTCCTTGATTATCGGCACTTCCTCCAGGCTAACCCCCTTAAGAGAATATACCTGGGTCCTTCTAAACTTGTGCTTGGTCACATACTTGATCCTCTTCCCCTCGGGTGTGGTGAGAGAGATTGATCTTCCCTCATAGTCAATGTTGCATTTATACTTCGACATCCAATCCATACCTAGGATTACATCCAAACCTTGCGATTTCAAAACTATCAGGTCGGTGGGGAAAATATGCCCTCCTATGGTCAGGGGTAACCGAAAACTTCCGTGATTGACCATAGACTCGGCTCCCGGCGAACTTACTAACATTGGGGTTTTAAGGACTATGGTAGGCAACTTATACATATCCACAACTACCCTTGATATGAATGAATGTGATGCACCAGTGTCAAAAAGAACAAATACTGGTTGAGAGTTTAGTAAAAACTTACCAAACACGGCATCCGGCTGCTCATAGACCTCCTCCACATTGACATGGTTCACTTGCCCCTTGGTGAGAGGATTAGGCTTCTTGTTTCAAGAACCTCCATTGCCATTTCCATTCTTCAGCTCGGGACAATCTGTGGCGTAATGTCCTTTATTATTGCACTTGAAGGAGAGGATGTGGCTTAGGTCCTTCTTCATGGGCGTAGATGCGTTGGAACGCTGCTGATTCCCATTTCCTCCATTGCCATTCCTCTGGTTTCCATGGTTGTGTCCATTCCCTCCATGTTGATAATGACCTCCATGATAATGATGGTTGTGCCCTCCAAACTTATTGGGTCCTGTTCCACCATATCCTGAAAATGGTGCGAAACGGGACTTCTGTTGAGTTCAAGAATGATACTTGCCCTGTCCGTACTTCCTCTTACGATTCTCCATTATCTGATGCTTTCTTTCAAGAATGATAGCCTTATCCACCATCTCCTGGTAGTTAGCAAAGGTTTCCACCGTCAACTGAACTCCAAGCTCATCATTTAGTCCTTCCAGAAATTTCTCCTTCTTGGCAGCATCTGTGGCCACATCTCCTGGAGCATAACGGGACAGCTTGTTGAATTCCTCCACATACTCTGCCACTGAACGGCCTCCCTGGCGTAAGTTGCAAAACTCCCTCTTCTAGAGACTCACCAGCTGAAACATGAGCAGTGCGGAACGCCTGCTGGAACTGGTCCCAAGTCACATTCGCCATGGGGTATGTGGTGGTGTAATTATCCCACCATGCGGCTGCAGGGTGCGAGGAAAATCTCACTTTCTCATCATTAGTGCGTCCAGCGGTTGCTATCTTCTTTCCCATATTGCGGAGCCAGTCATCTGCAACAATCAGCTCCGGGCTGCTAGATAACAAAGGTGGGTTCAACCTTAGGAAACGGGTGAGGCTGTTTCCCAAAGGTGGTGGTGGTGGTGGGGCATTGTTGTTGTTGTTGTTGTTGTTCATGTTCTGCATCAAAATCTGCATCATCTGATTCTGGGTCTGAAGCAACTGCTCTAAGCTGGTTGGAATTCCATTCCCTCATCCACTAGCAGAAGGGGCACATCTTGGCGGCATTTGTCGGGTTAGAATAGATGAGGTTATAGAGAGAAAATAGGCCTAATGGGGAATAACACTACCCATATGCAACATGATAGCAAGAAATTTCAATCAATCACTCATTCAAATCAAGGTTCACACAATTAACTAAGATAGGCCATGTCACAAGAGTCGACATGGTAACTCTAAGAAAACTTACAGATCGAAACTCTAATCGTTTAACTAAAAGAAAAGAAAATTCTATAATGGTGGTCTATGACTAGTTTGAGTCGGAAGAAGAATCGATCATCAAGACATAATTTCCATTTTCCTCTTCCTCTGACTGGTAATCCTCATCTTGGCTGACGAGGCATCCATCGGAGTCATCCTCCTGAATGTTTTCTCCTTGGTCAAGTTATTCTTCTGCTTCTTCCATCATGAGCGTCAACTCTTCATTCCTTTCTCGTAGTGCGTCGATTTTCTCCTCATGCTCTTCACGGACTCTCTTAGCTTCCTCCTCCAAACCCTCAATAACGTCCATGCAATGAAGCATTTCTTCCTCCACACGTTGAACATGTTCCCCCAAGTCTTGAATGTGGGATGCCATTGATGTATCCTCAGCAGTGCGTACTAATTCTCCAGTATGATCTCGGCGTCCATACATCTCGAAGCGGGTTCCTTGATGATCTGCGTGGTACTCCTGTCGAATATGGCCTAAGGTCATCATTGCGGCACGACTTCTTCCCGCGCTCCAGTTTGGTTCTTTCACCGAGAAGTTAATTGGCTTGATTTTCCTTCCAAAGGTGCGTCCTGGAATGTGATCTTGGATCTTCCAGCTCTTTGCTCCTGGTCCTGTAGTCATGAGTGTCCCGGTGAAACTAGGAAATGCGATCTTCAAAAACTTCACGATCTCCATCAGGCTTTGTCCAAAAGGTGTGGTCTCATCAGGCTGAGCGAACTTGGTGATCGACATCTATATTTGTAAGGAGAGAAGAGATTAGAAGTGAATAGGAAAGAGTATGAGAATCATTAGAACTATAGAGGGTTTTAAAATAAAGTTTTCATCCTATGGCTTTTCCATTCCTAAGGTCACGTCCTACAGTCAACATGTGCTCTAATACCATCTTGTAGCGACCAGATCCGAAGGGACCAAGTCTCTATTCTTAACGTGCTAGTCCTTGGATCGGTTTGCTAGCACACACAGTACTCGATGAAATAACAGAAGTAAAACATGTCCTTATTACATCGAATGAAGTAAATATTACAATAATACTATGGCTTAAGGCCATCTAATCAAATACTTGCGGAAGCTACAATAGTAGTAGTAGCGAGTCCATCCGACTCCACGGCAAAAGTTGAGTATAAGACAGCGACCTATTCGCACCTTACTCCTTGTCAGAACAATCTGCAACATAATTAAGTTACAGCCCCAAAAGGGGTTAGTACTTTGATCGTATGGCAAGCCATATCACAGAAAGAAGTAAAAGCCCTATAATACATGCAATTTGGCTGGTGGATCTTCTACATTTATTTTAGCAAAAAGCTAGTTTTTCCTATAGAATAATAATAACTAAGTTCTACAAATAGCATACGATTGAGATGGGAAAATCCACTCAATCTATCTCAAAGTGATTAAACCAATAAATTAATTAAAGATGATGAGACAAATCAATATTACCACATCTAGTTGCTCAAATTGTCCATAACCGGGGACACGGCTAATCGATTAGTTTTATACTCTGCAGAGGTTTGTGCACTTTTCCCCACAAGACTCGATCGCCTCCTTATTAGTTCGCCAAACTGCATGGTGTATGACAACTGGAAGATCGAGACATGGTCTTTCAGAAGTGTTTCCCCTTAACCGTTGGATAAACCGGTACACCTATAGAAAAATCTACATCTGCTAGTCTATCCCGGAAAGAGGTCACACAACCTACTCAACTAAGCCAGAGCCCTTAATAGCTTGTGGCTGCACACGTAAGCTTCTAGTTATGAAAACACAATTAGTCCCTTTGAGCCTGGGTGGCTTTCCGCAGTCATCATTGCCCATCTCCAAGATACTCGCAACCATCCCACCCAGGTAGTTCATTAACTTTATCTTGGTCCTAATTACTACATTATCACTCATACCTCATAATGATTCACTTCCCAATCCATGTCTACTTAGCATAGCAATATCATAGTATACGATGGTGACAATGATGTAAGGATCAGATCTACCTCAATGAACTACTGGGTGTAATAGCATAGCATACCCTATCATGCAATCTAAAGAAGAAGAACTAATGCATTGAAAACATAGGTAATAGGGAGTATGACCAAAGATATGACTTGCCTTGCTGTTGATTGCAGAACTCTAAAGATTGGTGGTACTCTGCTTCGCACTCCGGACAATCTATCATGAGCAAACAAAGATACACACAATCAATACACAACCAAAAGCAAAACAATGTTCAAGAACTCCAAAATAAAAACCAAATAAAATATTTTGCAAAACAGATCAAGATTGATTTTAAAAGTGGGTTGCAAAGTGTCTAGAATATAGGGTTTAGCTAGGGTTTTAATTTGCAAAAACAATCAATCAAATCCGAGTTGTAAAACAAAAGATACGATCAACTAAAGTTGAAAATAGAATCTGATCAGATCTGAATATTTTCGAAAATACCAAAACAAACTTTGTGGTTGAACTGAATAGAGGGATTCGAAAGAAAACCGTGGGCTTTGGAATCACGCAAAACGGATCTACGAGTAAAAAGATATTACTAGAACGGTTTTGCATAGGATTTAGGAAAAAAAATTGATCAAACGGAAAAATAATTTTCTCAAAACTTGGATCTATAATATACAATATTTAGAGGGTTTTAAAACAACGATTTTGCCACTGCTTTCGTCTAAAACGGAGCAACGGATAAAAAAATTACGGCGTTTTTACTAACCGCGGCGTGTAGATTAGACGCGACGAAGACGACAATTTCGGCGATCTTCGACGTCAACGAGGACGTCTAGGATGTAGGGCTTGATTAGTAGATCACAACGGTGGTGGTGATGATCTCCAACGTCGTCCGTACGGGCGTGGCAACGCGGCGAACCGAGTGCGCTCCGATGAACTCCCGCGGTGCGCGTACAATTTGGGGATCAATCTTGCGCAAGAATAAAAGAGAGAAAAGATGTAAATTAGATGCACAACAAAGAGAGGAGTCGGCCTGCAGAATTTGGGGTCAAGGGGAGGCTCACCGGTGACGAAATTCGTCCAACAATGGAGCTCCGTTGGACTTAGATCTACCCCGAAATTAGCTTGATTTGGAACGTTTTGCTGTGAAATTTTCTGGGGAATCGATGGAGGGGGTCATGGGGTATTTATGGGACAAGATTTCGTGGGCAGGGGGCAATCGAATCGGAGTCCATAGTTACCACGGGCGGCGGCGCACGCGGTGCGAGTCCGTTCTGGACTCTGTGTCCAGTTCGAATTGGAGACGACGAGGAAGACGGGCACGTGCGGAACGCCTGCTCGCTCGGTAGCTGGCCGCTCGGCCTGGCCTGGCCCGGCTGGCTAGCTCGGCCAGCAGGCCTGCTCATTTTTTCACGAATTTTTTTAAATAAAATAAGTATAGAGGTATTTTTAATATAATAAAAGTAGCCCAAAAAAATAACATTTTATATTTTTAAAATAATAAAAATACGTAAAACGTAATTACGTTTATATATATATATATATATATATATATACGTACTTTTCTTAAACTTCAAAGAGTTTTATAACATAAAATATAAATCAGAAAAATACGAAATAAATTTCTAAAATCTTAGAAAAACATAAATATTATTTTCAATAAGTTATTTATACAAAATAAAATACTAATGAAAAACTTTATTCAATAAATTCAAATAAACTCTCAAATAAGATCCAAAATGCACACACAAAAATGATATGCATATGCTCTCTAGTAACTCTTCCGAAATAGTAAATTTGGGATGTTACAATGTTCATGAAATGATGACAGCATGCCAAGTCGCATCCTTTTTGAAGGTCATTTGAATTGATTTTCAATTCCAAGGCCATTAAGCTAAAAATAATTCATTATATGCATTTAAATTGCCAAATGAAGTCAGAAACGTTTGAAATTTCAGTATGTTAGTGTGAATGCTTAATATTGATCATATAAAAAGATTGGGGTTTGAAGGATTTAAGAATAATGAGATGTCCTTGTCTTGTGATTGTTTCCATTCGAAACCCTGAAACTTTGAACTGAATGGTCCGATTTGTGAACGAAGTGTATCTAATTTATCTAGTAATCCCCTAAAACTTCTACCACGGACCATGTTTGTGAGATGACGACAGCATGCCAAGTCTCATCCTTTTTGGAGGTCATTTGAATTGATTTTCAATTCGAAGGCCATTAAGCTAAAAAATAATTCATTATATGCATTTAAATTTCCAAATGAAGTCAAAAACGTTTTTAAATTTCAGTATGTTAGTGTGAATGCTTCATGTTGATCATATAAAAAGATCGGGGTTTAAATGATTTAAGAATAACGTGATGCCCTTGTGTTGTGATTGTTTCCGATCGAAACCCTGAAACTTCAAACTGAATGGTCTGATTTGTGAAGGAAGTATTTCTAATTGGTCTAATAATCCACTGAAACTTTTACCACGGACCATGTTCGTGAAACAATGACAACATGCCAAGTCTCATCCTTTTTGGAGGTCGTTTGAATTGATTTTCATTTCCAAGGCCATTAAGCTCAAAAAAATTCATTATATGCATTAAAATTGCCAAATGAAGTCAGAAACGTTTGAAATTTCAGTATGTTAGTGTGAATGCTTAATATTGATCATATAAAAATCTTGGGGCGTAAAAGATCTAAAAATGTTCAATTTCAAAGTCGTTTCTAATAAATAAAAATGCACCAGATGCATTAAAAAGCATTACTCAGCAACAATTACATACACATGCTCTTAAGGCGCATTCCACTGAATATACAGCCCACTGCATAATGAAGTTAAATCGCGGCACCATGAAAGGTTTTCCAAAATAAAATAGTCTACTGGAAAAATAAACCTTGACAGTGGGCAGACCTCATAAATACACTCATCCGCCCTCGCCCCCGATCTCCTTGTTCGTCATCGCACCCATCATGGCCTCTCCGTCTAATTCTATCTCGTCAACTCCTACAATCTCATCATCACCCTCGCTATCATCACCCTCACCACCACCCTCATCGTCACCCTCACCTCCTAAGGACCATCCATCGCCGAAATGGCAAGACAGGTCGGACGTCCGGGCCGATACCGCCAAGAATGCGGCGGAGGAAGAGGCTCATTTGTACCAACTCTCCCATAAAGTGATGGACTTGGCCAGTGAGACCGCCGAGAGGTCAGCAAGGGCCTATATGGCTACGCGCGCTTCGAGAAAGAGAAAATCCAAGGCCATAAAAGCTTATGAAGTAGCGGAAAATCTCCCATGATCTCTCGACCTTCAGGAGACTGTAGACCAAGAGAAGGCGGATGTGGTCCAACAGGCCACTGAACAAGTGGATCTGGCCGCCGCATCTGCCATCGAGAATCTCAGATCCACCCTGAAGACTACTGAAGATGCCTTTCTCTTGTTCAAGGGGAATGTGGTCAAATATGAGGATCTAGACCCCAATGTGCGAGAAAGGATGATGAAGAGGTCCAGGGAGCATTTCTTTGTATGCGGTTGCGGACCTATACATCAGGGGTACTGGTAGTCCGTATTTATTTAGCTAAAACTCTGATGAACAATGTAATCCTCCGTTTGTTTAGCTTATCTCGGTTATTTTATTGATATATTACTTTTCTCCGTGTATGCACGAAGCGTTTATATAAGTTATTTAGTTGTGACCCTCAAAAAAGTTATTTAGTTGTGAAAACAAGATAGTCGGAATCTATATACGCGATTCTACGGTACCAGTCCTTCTACCAAAACCTCTTCAGTAAGGCAAATCGCGTATTGCAAACAGTCTGTTTTAACAACCCGTGTTGGATATGCGTTTTGATACAATTGTATGGGTTACACCCTTATTGCAAACGGGCATTGTTTTTTTTTCGAGAGAGATGATACGAAAAATCCTTTGGTGTCAGAGGATCACAAATGTTTCTGCATTATAAACTGTGTGTAATATACCTGAACAAATATGCGACCAATCAGGTCGCGTAACCAGCTTGTCGCGGATCGCGGTAGGACCCAACGACTATTGTTCGGCACTAAGGTTACATCCAATGGCCACAGTTGTACGCTAGGGTTACGAGATACTCTGCTGGGTTTTGAGACGGTCAACGGGGTTTTCCAAGGTTTGACTAACATTCAACTAATCCATTTTGTGCAAGAAGTGTATCTAATTTCATTAGTAATCCAATGAAACTTTTACCACAGACCATGTTGGTCAAATGTTAACAGCATGTCAAATCTCGTCCTTTTTTGAGGTCATTTGAATTGATTTTCAATTTCAATGACATTATGCTCGAAAACAATTCATTTAATGCATTAAAATTGTCAAATGATGTTAGAAACGCCTGAAATTTCAGAATGTTAGTGTCAATGCTTAATGTTGAACATATAAAAAATTTGGCGTTTAAAAGATTTAAGTATAATGTGATGCCTGTGTGATGTGGTTGTTTCCGGTAAAAAAAAACCCGATACTTCAAAAGGAATGACCTAAAACTTCTACCACGGACCATGTTTATCTAGTAATCCCCTAAAACTTCTACCACGGACCATGTTTGTGAGATGACGACAGCATGCCAAGTCTCATCCTTTTTGGAGGTCATTTGAATTGATTTTCAATTCGAAGGCCATTAAGCTAAAAAATAATTCATTATATGCATTTAAATTGCCAAATGAAGTCAAAAACGTTTCAAATTTCAGTATGTTAGTGTGAATGCTTCATGTTGATCATATAAAAAGATCGGGGTTTAAATGATTTAAGAATAACGTGATGCCCTTGTGTTGTGATTGTTTCCGATCGAAACCCTGAAACTTCAAACTGAATGGTCTGATTTGTGAAGGAAGTATTTCTAATTGGTCTAATAATCCACTGAAACTTTTACCACGGACCATGTTCGTGAAACAATGACAACATGCCAAGTCTCATCCTTTTTGGAGGTCGTTTGAATTGATTTTCATTTCCAAGGCCATTAAGCTCAAAAAAATTCATTATATGCATTAAAATTGCCAAATGAAGTCAGAAACGTTTGAAATTTCAGTATGTTAGTGTGAATGCTTAATATTGATCATATAAAAATCTTGAGGCGTAAAAGATCTAAAAATGTTCAATTTCAAAGTCGTTTCTAATAAATAAAAATGCACCAGATGCATTAAAAAGCATTACTCAGCAACAATTACATACACATGCTCTTAAGGCGCATTCCACTGAATATACAGCCCACTGCATAATGAAGTTAAATCGCGCCACCATGAAAGGTTTTCCAAAATAAAATAGTCTACTGGAAAAATAAACCTTGACAGTGGGCAGACCTCATAAATACACTCATCCGCCCTCGCCCCCGATCTCCTTGTTCGTCATCGCACCCATCATGGCCTCTCCATCTAATTCTATCTCGTCAACTCCTACAATCTCATCATCACCCTCGCTATCATCACCCTCACCACCACCCTCATCGTCACCCTCACCTCCTAAGGACCATCCATCGCCGAAATGGCAAGACAGGTCGGACGTCCGGGCCGATACCGCCAAGAATGCGGCGGAGGAAGAGGCTCATTTGTACCAACTCTCCCATAAAGTGATGGACTTGGCCAGTGAGACCGCCGAGAGGTCAGCAAGGGCCTATATGGCTACGCGCGCTTCGAGAAAGAGAAAATCCAAGGCCATAAAAGCTTATGAAGTAGCGGAAAATCTCCCATGATCTCTCGACCTTCAGGAGACTGTAGACCAAGAGAAGGCGGATGTGGTCCAACAGGCCACTGAACAAGTGGATCTGGCCGCCGCATCTGCCATCGAGAATCTCAGATCCACCCTGAAGACTACTGAAGATGCCTTTCTCTTGTTCAAGGGGAATGTGGTCAAATATGAGGATCTAGACCCCAATGTGCGAGAAAGGATGATGAAGAGGTCCAGGGAGCATTTCTTTGTATGCGGTTGCGGACCTATACATCAGGGGTACTGGTAGTCCATATTTATTTAGCTAAAACTCTGATGAACAATGTAATCCTCCGTTTGTTTAGCTTATCTCGGTTATTTTATTGATATATTACTTTTCTCCGTGTATGCACGAAGCGTTTATATAAGTTATTTAGTTGTGACCCTCAAAAAAGTTATTTAGTTGTGAAAACAAGATAGTCGGAATCTATATACGCGATTCTACGGTACCAGTCCTTCTACCAAAACCTCTTCAGTAAGGCAAATCGCGTATTGCAAACAGTCTGTTTTAACAACCCGTGTTGGATATGCGTTTTGATACAATTGTATGGGTTACACCCTTATTGCAAACGGGCATTGTTTTTTTTTCGAGAGAGATGATACGAAAAATCCTTTGGTGTCAGAGGATCACAAATGTTTCTGCATTATAAACTGTGTGTAATATACCTGAACAAATATGCGACCAATCAGGTCGCGTAACCAGCTTGTCGCGGATCGCGGTAGGACCCAACGACTATTGTTCGGCACTAAGGTTACATCCAATGGCCACAGTTGTACGCTAGGGTTACGAGATACTCTGCTGGGTTTTGAGACGGTCAACGGGGTTTTCCAAGGTTTGACTAACATTCAACTAATCCATTTTGTGCAAGAAGTGTATCTAATTTCATTAGTAATCCAATGAAACTTTTACCACAGACCATGTTGGTCAAATGTTAACAGCATGTCAAATCTCGTCCTTTTTTGAGGTCATTTCAATTGATTTTCAATTTCAATGACATTATGCTCGAAAACAATTCATTTAATGCATTAAAATTGTCAAATGATGTTAGAAACGCCTGAAATTTCAGAATGTTAGTGTCAATGCTTAATGTTGAACATATAAAAAATTTGGCGTTTAAAAGATTTAAGTATAATGTGATGCCTGTGTGATGTGGTTGTTTCCGGTAAAAAAAACCCGATACTTCAAAAGGAATGACCTAAAACTTCTTCCACGGACCATGTTTATCTAGTAATCCCCTAAAACTTCTACCACGGACCATGTTTGTGAGATGACGACAGCATGCCAAGTCTCATCCTTTTTGGAGGTCATTTGAATTGATTTTCAATTCGAAGGCCATTAAGCTAAAAAATAATTCATTATATGCATTTAAATTGCCAAATGAAGTCAAAAACGTTTCAAATTTCAGTATGTTAGTGTGAATGCTTCATGTTGATCATATAAAAAGATCGGGGTTTAAATGATTTAAGAATAACGTGATGCCCTTGTGTTGTGATTGTTTCCGATCGAAACCCTGAAACTTCAAACTGAATGGTCTGATTTGTGAAGGAAGTATTTCTAATTGGTCTAATAATCCACTGAAACTTTTACCACGGACCATGTTCGTGAAACAATGACAACATGCCAAGTCTCATCCTTTTTGGAGGTCGTTTGAATTGATTTTCATTTCCAAGGCCATTAAGCTCAAAAAAATTCATTATATGCATTAAAATTGCCAAATGAAGTCAGAAACGTTTGAAATTTCAGTATGTTAGTGTGAATGCTTAATATTGATCATATAAAAATCTTGGGGCGTAAAAGATCTAAAAATGTTCAATTTCAAAGTCGTTTCTAATAAATAAAAATGCACCAGATGCCTTAAAAAGCATTACTCAGCAACAATTACATACACATGCTCTTAAGGCGCATTCCACTGAATATACAGCCCACTGCATAATGAAGTTAAATCGCGGCACCATGAAAGGTTTTCCAAAATAAAATAGTCTACTGGAAAAATAAACCTTGACAGTGGGCAGACCTCATAAATACACTCATCCGCCCTCGCCCCCGATCTCCTTGTTCGTCATCGCACCCATCATGGCCTCTCCGTCTAATTCTATCTCGTCAACCCCTACAATCTCATCATCACCCTCGCTATCATCACCCTCACCACCACCCTCATCGTCACCCTCACCTCCTAAGGACCATCCATCGCCGAAATGGCAAGACAGGTCGGACGTCCGGGCCGATACCGCCAAGAATGCGGCGGAGGAAGAGGCTCATTTGTACCAACTCTCCCATAAAGTGATGGACTTGGCCAGTGAGACCGCCGAGAGGTCAGCAAGGGCCTATATGGCTACGCGCGCTTCGAGAAAGAGAAAATCCAAGGCCATAAAAGCTTATGAAGTAGCGGAAAATCTCCCATGATCTCTCGACCTTCAGGAGACTGTAGACCAAGAGAAGGCGGATGTGGTCCAACAGGCCACTGAACAAGTGGATCTGGCCGCCGCATCTGCCATCGAGAATCTCAGATCCACCCTGAAGACTACTGAAGATGCCTTTCTCTTGTTCAAGGGGAATGTGGTCAAATATGAGGATCGAGACCCCAATGTGCGAGAAAGGATGATGAAGAGGTCCAGGGAGCATTTCTTTGTATGCGGTTGCGGACCTATACATCAGGGGTACTGGTAGTCCATATTTATTTAGCTAAAACTCTGATGAACAATGTAATCCTCCGTTTGTTTAGCTTATCTCGGTTATTTTATTGATATATTACTTTTCTCCGTGTATGCACGAAGCGTTTATATAAGTTATTTAGTTGTGACCCTCAAAAAAGTTATTTAGTTGTGAAAACAAGATAGTCGGAATCTATATACGCGATTCTACGGTACCAGTCCTTCTACCAAAACCTCTTCAGTAAGGCAAATCGCGTATTGCAAACAGTCTGTTTTAACAACCCGTGTTGGATATGCGTTTTGATACAATTGTATGGGTTACACCCTTATTGCAAACGGGCATTGTTTTTTTTTCGAGAGAGATGATACGAAAAATCCTTTGGTGTCAGAGGATCACAAATGTTTCTGCATTATAAACTGTGTGTAATATACCTGAACAAATATGCGACCAATCAGGTCGCGTAACCAACTTGTCGCGGATCGCGGTAGGACCCAACGACTATTGTTCAGCACTAAGGTTACATCCAATGGCCACAGTTGTACGCTAGGGTTACGAGATACTCTGCTGGGTTTTGAGACGGTCAACGGGGTTTTCCAAGGTTTGACTAACATTCAACTAATCCATTTTGTGCAAGAAGTGTATCTAATTTCATTAGTAATCCAATGAAACTTTTACCACAGACCATGTTGGTCAAATGTTAACAGCATGTCAAATCTCGTCCTTTTTTGAGGTCATTTCAATTGATTTTCAATTTCAATGACATTATGCTCGAAAACAATTCATTTAATGAGTTAAAATTGTCAAATGATGTTAGAAACGCCTGAAATTTCAGAATGTTAGTGTCAATGCTTAATGTTGAACATATAAAAAATTTGGCGTTTAAAAGATTTAAGTATAATGTGATGCCTGTGTGATGTGGTTGTTTCCGGTAAAAAAAACCCGATACTTCAAAAGGAATGACCTAAAACTTCTTCCACGGACCATGTTTATCTAGTAATCCCCTAAAACTTCTACCACGGACCATGTTTGTGAGATGACGACAGCATGCCAAGTCTCATCCTTTTTGGAGGTCATTTGAATTGATTTTCAATTCGAAGGCCATTAAGCTAAAAAATAATTCATTATATGCATTTAAATTGCCAAATGAAGTCAAAAACATTTCAAATTTCAGTATGTTAGTGTGAATGCTTCATGTTGATCATATAAAAAGATCGGGGTTTAAATGATTTAAGAATAACGTGATGCCCTTGTGTTGTGATTGTTTCCGATCGAAACCCTGAAACTTCAAACTGAATGGTCTGATTTGTGAAGGAAGTATTTCTAATTGGTCTAATAATCCACTGAAACTTTTACCACGGACCATGTTCGTGAAACAATGACAACATGCCAAGTCTCATCCTTTTTGGAGGTCGTTTGAATTGATTTTCATTTCCAAGGCCATTAAGCTCAAAAAAATTCATTATATGCATTAAAATTGCCAAATGAAGTCAGAAACGTTTGAAATTTCAGTATGTTAGTGTGAATGCTTAATATTGATCATATAAAAATCTTGGGGCGTAAAAGATCTAAAAATGTTCAATTTCAAAGTCGTTTCTAATAAATAAAAATGCACCAGATGCATTAAAAAGCATTACTCAGCAACAATTACATACACATGCTCTTAAGGCGCATTCCACTGAATATACAGCCCACTGCATAATGAAGTTAAATCGCGGCACCATGAAAGGTTTTCCAAAATAAAATACTCTACTGGAAAAATAAACCTTGACAGTGGGCAGACCTCATAAATACACTCATCCGCCCTCGCCCCCGATCTCCTTGTTCGTCATCGCACCCATCATGGCCTCTCCGTCTAATTCTATCTCGTCAACTCCTACAATCTCATCATCACCCTCGCTATCATCACCCTCACCACCACCCTCATCGTCACCCTCACCTCCTAAGGACCATCCATCGCCGAAATGGCAAGACAGGTCGGACGTCCGGGCCGATACCGCCAAGAATGCGGCGGAGGAAGAGGCTCATTTGTACCAACTCTCCCATAAAGTGATGGACTTGGCCAGTGAGACCGCCGAGAGGTCAGCAAGGGCCTATATGGCTACGCGCGCTTCAAGAAAGAGAAAATCCAAGGCCATAAAAGCTTATGAAGTAGCGGAAAATCTCTCATGATCTCTCGACCTTCAGGAGACTGTAGACCAAGAGAAGGCGGATGTGGTCCAACAGGCCACTGAACAAGTGGATCTGGCCGCCGCATCTGCCATCGAGAATCTCAGATCCACCCTGAAGACTACTGAAGATGCCTTTCTCTTGTTCAAGGGGAATGTGGTCAAATATGAGGATCTAGACCCCAATGTGCGAGAAAGGATGATGAAGAGGTCCAGGGAGCATTTCTTTGTATGCGGTTGCGGACCTATACATCAGGGGTACTGGTAGTCCATATTTATTTAGCTAAAACTCTGATGAACAATGTAATCCTCCGTTTGTTTAGCTTATCTCGGTTATTTTATTGATATATTACTTTTCTCCGTGTATGCACGAAGCGTTTATATAAGTTATTTAGTTGTGACCCTCAAAAAAGTTATTTAGTTGTGAAAACAAGATAGTCGGAATCTATATACGCGATTCTACGGTACCAGTCCTTCTACCAAAACCTCTTCAGTAAGGCAAATCGCGTATTGCAAACAGTCTGTTTTAACAACCCGTGTTGGATATGCGTTTTGATACAATTGTATGGGTTACACCCTTATTGCAAACGGGCATTGTTTTTTTTTCGAGAGAGATGATACGAAAAATCCTTTGGTGTCAGAGGATCACAAATGTTTCTGCATTATAAACTGTGTGTAATATACCTGAACAAATATGCGACCAATCAGGTCGCGTAACCAGCTTGTCGCGGATCGCGGTAGGACCCAACGACTATTGTTCGGCACTAAGGTTACATCCAATGGCCACAGTTGTACGCTAGGGTTACGAGATACTCTGCTGGGTTTTGAGACGGTCAACGGGGTTTTCCAAGGTTTGACTAACATTCAACTAATCCATTTTGTGCAAGAAGTGTATCTAATTTCATTAGTAATCCAATGAAACTTTTACCACAGACCATGTTGGTCAAATGTTAACAGCATGTCAAATCTCGTCCTTTTTTGAGGTCATTTCAATTGATTTTCAATTTCAATGACATTATGCTCGAAAACAATTCATTTAATGCATTAAAATTGTCAAATGATGTTAGAAACGCCTGAAATTTCAGAATGTTAGTGTCAATGCTTAATGTTGAACATATAAAAAATTTGGCGTTTAAAAGATTTAAGTATAATGTGATGCCTGTGTGATGTGGTTGTTTCCGGTAAAAAAAACCCGATACTTCAAAAGGAATGACCTAAAACTTCTTCCACGGACCATGTTTATCTAGTAATCCCCTAAAACTTCTACCACGGACCATGTTTGTGAGATGACGACAGCATGCCAAGTCTCATCCTTTTTGGAGGTCATTTGAATTGATTTTCAATTCGAAGGCCATTAAGCTAAAAAATAATTCATTATATGCATTTAAATTGCCAAATGAAGTCAAAAACGTTTCAAATTTCAGTATGTTAGTGTGAATGCTTCATGTTGATCATATAAAAAGATCGGGGTTTAAATGATTTAAGAATAACGTGATGCCCTTGTGTTGTGATTGTTTCCGATCGAAACCCTGAAACTTCAAACTGAATGGTCTGATTTGTGAAGGAAGTATTTCTAATTGGTCTAATAATCCACTGAAACTTTTACCACGGACCATGTTCGTGAAACAATGACAACATGCCAAGTCTCATCCTTTTTGGAGGTCGTTTGAATTGATTTTCATTTCCAAGGCCATTAAGCTCAAAAAAATTCATTATATGCATTAAAATTGCCAAATGAAGTCAGAAACGTTTGAAATTTCAGTATGTTAGTGTGAATGCTTAATATTGATCATATAAAAATCTTGGGGCGTAAAAGATCTAAAAATGTTCAATTTCAAAGTCGTTTCTAATAAATAAAAATGCACCAGATGCCTTAAAAAGCATTACTCAGCAACAATTACATACACATGCTCTTAAGGCGCATTCCACTGAATATACAGCCCACTGCATAATGAAGTTAAATCGCGGCACCATGAAAGGTTTTCCAAAATAAAATAGTCTACTGGAAAAATAAACCTTGACAGTGGGCAGACCTCATAAATACACTCATCCGCCCTCGCCCCCGATCTCCTTGTTCGTCATCGCACCCATCATGGCCTCTCCGTCTAATTCTATCTCGTCAACCCCTACAATCTCATCATCACCCTCGCTATCATCACCCTCACCACCACCCTCATCGTCACCCTCACCTCCTAAGGACCATCCATCGCCGAAATGGCAAGACAGGTCGGACGTCCGGGCCGATACCGCCAAGAATGCGGCGGAGGAAGAGGCTCATTTGTACCAACTCTCCCATAAAGTGATGGACTTGGCCAGTGAGACCGCCGAGAGGTCAGCAAGGGCCTATATGGCTACGCGCGCTTCGAGAAAGAGAAAATCCAAGGCCATAAAAGCTTATGAAGTAGCGGAAAATCTCCCATGATCTCTCGACCTTCAGGAGACTGTAGACCAAGAGAAGGCGGATGTGGTCCAACAGGCCACTGAACAAGTGGATCTGGCCGCCGCATCTGCCATCGAGAATCTCAGATCCACCCTGAAGACTACTGAAGATGCCTTTCTCTTGTTCAAGGGGAATGTGGTCAAATATGAGGATCGAGACCCCAATGTGCGAGAAAGGATGATGAAGAGGTCCAGGGAGCATTTCTTTGTATGCGGTTGCGGACCTATACATCAGGGGTACTGGTAGTCCATATTTATTTAGCTAAAACTCTGATGAACAATGTAATCCTCCGTTTGTTTAGCTTATCTCGGTTATTTTATTGATATATTACTTTTCTCCGTGTATGCACGAAGCGTTTATATAAGTTATTTAGTTGTGACCCTCAAAAAAGTTATTTAGTTGTGAAAACAAGATAGTCGGAATCTATATACGCGATTCTACGGTACCAGTCCTTCTACCAAAACCTCTTCAGTAAGGCAAATCGCGTATTGCAAACAGTCTGTTTTAACAACCCGTGTTGGATATGCGTTTTGATACAATTGTATGGGTTACACCCTTATTGCAAACGGGCATTGTTTTTTTTTCGAGAGAGATGATACGAAAAATCCTTTGGTGTCAGAGGATCACAAATGTTTCTGCATTATAAACTGTGTGTAATATACCTGAACAAATATGCGACCAATCAGGTCGCGTAACCAACTTGTCGCGGATCGCGGTAGGACCCAACGACTATTGTTCAGCACTAAGGTTACATCCAATGGCCACAGTTGTACGCTAGGGTTACGAGATACTCTGCTGGGTTTTGAGACGGTCAACGGGGTTTTCCAAGGTTTGACTAACATTCAACTAATCCATTTTGTGCAAGAAGTGTATCTAATTTCATTAGTAATCCAATGAAACTTTTACCACAGACCATGTTGGTCAAATGTTAACAGCATGTCAAATCTCGTCCTTTTTTGAGGTCATTTCAATTGATTTTCAATTTCAATGACATTATGCTCGAAAACAATTCATTTAATGAGTTAAAATTGTCAAATGATGTTAGAAACGCCTGAAATTTCAGAATGTTAGTGTCAATGCTTAATGTTGAACATATAAAAAATTTGGCGTTTAAAAGATTTAAGTATAATGTGATGCCTGTGTGATGTGGTTGTTTCCGGTAAAAAAAACCCGATACTTCAAAAGGAATGACCTAAAACTTCTTCCACGGACCATGTTTATCTAGTAATCCCCTAAAACTTCTACCACGGACCATGTTTGTGAGATGACGACAGCATGCCAAGTCTCATCCTTTTTGGAGGTCATTTGAATTGATTTTCAATTCGAAGGCCATTAAGCTAAAAAATAATTCATTATATGCATTTAAATTGCCAAATGAAGTCAAAAACATTTCAAATTTCAGTATGTTAGTGTGAATGCTTCATGTTGATCATATAAAAAGATCGGGGTTTAAATGATTTAAGAATAACGTGATGCCCTTGTGTTGTGATTGTTTCCGATCGAAACCCTGAAACTTCAAACTGAATGGTCTGATTTGTGAAGGAAGTATTTCTAATTGGTCTAATAATCCACTGAAACTTTTACCACGGACCATGTTCGTGAAACAATGACAACATGCCAAGTCTCATCCTTTTTGGAGGTCGTTTGAATTGATTTTCATTTCCAAGGCCATTAAGCTCAAAAAAATTCATTATATGCATTAAAATTGCCAAATGAAGTCAGAAACGTTTGAAATTTCAGTATGTTAGTGTGAATGCTTAATATTGATCATATAAAAATCTTGGGGCGTAAAAGATCTAAAAATGTTCAATTTCAAAGTCGTTTCTAATAAATAAAAATGCACCAGATGCATTAAAAAGCATTACTCAGCAACAATTACATACACATGCTCTTAAGGCGCATTCCACTGAATATACAGCCCACTGCATAATGAAGTTAAATCGCGGCACCATGAAAGGTTTTCCAAAATAAAATACTCTACTGGAAAAATAAACCTTGACAGTGGGCAGACCTCATAAATACACTCATCCGCCCTCGCCCCCGATCTCCTTGTTCGTCATCGCACCCATCATGGCCTCTCCGTCTAATTCTATCTCGTCAACTCCTACAATCTCATCATCACCCTCGCTATCATCACCCTCACCACCACCCTCATCGTCACCCTCACCTCCTAAGGACCATCCATCGCCGAAATGGCAAGACAGGTCGGACGTCCGGGCCGATACCGCCAAGAATGCGGCGGAGGAAGAGGCTCATTTGTACCAACTCTCCCATAAAGTGATGGACTTGGCCAGTGAGACCGCCGAGAGGTCAGCAAGGGCCTATATGGCTACGCGCGCTTCAAGAAAGAGAAAATCCAAGGCCATAAAAGCTTATGAAGTAGCGGAAAATCTCTCATGATCTCTCGACCTTCAGGAGACTGTAGACCAAGAGAAGGCGGATGTGGTCCAACAGGCCACTGAACAAGTGGATCTGGCCGCCGCATCTGCCATCGAGCATCTCAGATCCACCATGAAGACTACTGAAGATGCCTTTCTCTTGTTCAAGGGGAATGTGGTCAAATATGAGGATCTAGACCCCAATGTGCGAGAAAGGATGATGAAGAGGTGCAGGGAGCATTTCTTTGTATGCGGTTGCGGACCTATACATCAGGGGTACTGGTAGTCCATATTTATTTAGCTAAAACTCTGATGAACAATGTAATCCTCCGTTTTTTTAGCTTATGTCGGTTATTTTATTGATATATTACTTTTCTCCGTGTATGCACGAAGCGTTTATATAAGTTATTTAGTTGTGACCCTCAAAAAATTTATTTAGTTGTGAAAACAAGATAGTCGGAATCTATATACGCGATTCTACGGTACCAGTCCTTCTACCAAAACTTCTTCAGTAAGGCAAATCGCGTATTGCAAACAGTCTGTTTTAACAACCCGTGTTGGATATGCGTTTTGATACAATTGTATGGGTTACACCCTTATTGCAAACGGGCATTGTTTTTTTTTCGAGAGAGATGATACGAAAAATCCTTTGGTGTCAGAGGATCACAAATGTTTCTGCATTATAAACTGTGTGTAATATACCTGAACAAATATGCGACCAATCAGGTCGCGTAACCAGCTTGTCGCGGATCGCGGTAGGACCCAACGACTATTGTTCGACACTAAGGTTACATCCAATGGCCACAGTTGTACGCTAGGGTTACGAGATACTCTGCTGGGTTTTGAGACGGTCAACGGGGTTTTCCAAGGTTTGACTAACATTCAACTAATCCATTTTGTGCAAGAAGTGTATCTAATTTCATTATTAATCCAATGAAACTTTTACCACAGACCATGTTGGTCAAATGATAACAGCATGTCAAATCTCGTCCTTTTTTGAGGTCATTTGAATTGATTTTCAATTTCAATGACATTATGCTCGAAAACAATTCATTTAATGCATTAAAATTGTCAAATGATGTTAGAAACGCCTGAAATTTCAGAATGTTAGTGTCAATGCTTAATGTTGAACATATAAAAAATTTGGCGTTTAAAAGATTTAAGTATAATGTGATTCCTGTGTGATGTGGTTGTTTCCGGTAAAAAAACCCCGATACTTCAAAAGGAATGACCTAGTTTGTACAGGAAGTTTATTTAATTTCTTTAGTGATCCACTGAAACTTTTACGACGGACCAGGTTGGTGAAATGATGACAACATGCCAAGTATTGTCCTTTTTAGATTTCATTTGAATTGATTTTCAATTTCAATGTCATTATGCTCGAAAAATAATTCATTGAATGCATTAAAATTGCCAAATGAAGTCAGAAACATTTGAAATTTCAGTATGTTAATTTGAATGCTTAATGTTGAACATACTAAAAGTTTTGGGTTTAAAATATTTAAGAATAACATGATGGCTTTGTGATGTGGCTATTTCCGATCGAAACCCCGATACGTTGAAAGGAATGGCCTAGCTTAAATATGAAGCCTATCTGATTTGATTAGTAATCCACTGAAACTTTTACCACAGACATGTTGACAAAAGTACGACAGCATGCCAAGTCTCATCTTTTTAAGAGGTATTTTGAAATTATTTTCAATTTGAAGGTAACGATGCTAAAAAATAATTCTACCTAGCC
Source organism: Bromus sterilis (assembly GCA_950022295.1). NCBI lineage: Eukaryota > Viridiplantae > Streptophyta > Magnoliopsida > Poales > Poaceae > Bromus > Bromus sterilis. The sequence continues at coordinate 144,967,620 of OX465596.1, read as the reverse complement.
TCTTGAATACGAAACTCTTCCTAGCTTCCTCAGCAAGCCAAATCGCGCATTGCAAACAGATTGTTTTAACAACCCGTGTGGGTTATACGTTATGATAACAAAAACGATCACATATAAATTGACCTAAATTCCAGATGCATATATACATCCATTGCATACAATGCTTCATATAAATTACCTCACACACCTACAATATAATAAATACAGGCGTATAGTCTTGTCAGAACACACACATTCACACACATACATTTATATACCAATAAGGATGGACCGAGCAGATGTAAACTTTCATGGTGACACCTCTGGATCATACTCGTTTCCAGTCCTTGTAGTTTCGAAGTGACGGAACTATACATAGAGGGGCTGATGTAAAAATGTTGTTTCTGGAGCTATATGCATTCCGTATGTTGTGCCGACTTTGAAGAAAATGTTGCTTGGATCATCAACTTTTTCCAGGGTGATTCAAAATACAATTGGAGAGAAAGTTGTAGTACGTAGAACATAACAGTGAAGCGTATAAAAGGAATGTCGAGTAATTTACACATAATAAATCCTTTACTGCCTCTAGATGTACAATTCAAAAATATATCAACAATGGAAACTTCACTCTTAATAATCTGCTTATTAGATTTACTTATCTCAAGACAAACTACTGTGTTATGTGGATCCCCAAACTGTGCAAATCTACCTCTCCTCCTTCAATATCAGTGAATAAGTACATCATATTAACACCACTTAGAAACTTGGAATGAGTTATAAAGATAATTCTATTTTCTTGTGATCTCCAAAACGCTTTCCCAAAGAGATATTGTATGGGCTTCACTTGTTCCTTCTAGTTATTTGATGGAGGCTAACTAATCATGTAATGCGGCATGGGCCGCCATGCTGCCAGAGAGCGGTCAAATGTGCATGAAAGTTCCTCGCAACAGAAGAATACCATTATGCACATATCGATCTTGGCTTTCGGGGAACCGTTTTGAGGGGGGCATGTTTCTAGAAGGTGTCAATATGATGTATTTATTCACAGCTGTGGAAGGAGGAAACATATATTTGCACAGGTTGGGATCCATATGAGGACCGTAGTTTCTGTTCATATAGCCAAATCTAATAAGTCAAATTATAAGATCGGTGCTGCAATTTCCTAGATACAGAGTGTAATTTTCCATTGTTGATATTTTTTTGAAAACAACATCTAAAGAAAATTGAAGATTTAAGATAGATAAATTTTTCTGGGGCATCTTTATATACATTGCACCAATATGTTCTATTTGTATTTTTCTCTCCAGTTGTATTTTGAATATCTTGGGCTACCTTATATATCTTCCACTCTCGCTGGCTCACTGCAACACAGTACACACCAGAGGAATATTTTCATAACCACGTTGCTAGATCTGTTAACAGATAAGACATTGGGTAATGGAAAGTTCAGTACATAGCGAGGTAAGCTCACCAAGATCTGGTCGGCGGTGGTTGCGGAAAAGTTCCGGCGGGTAAGGAAGGGCCATCAGCATCTGCGGCGGCCTGAAGGAGTTGACAAGGGAGGCGATTGATGTCGGACATGGTGCCGCCGGGGAAGGATGAGATGCTCTAGGCCACAGCGGCGTCGAGGGCGTAGTCGATGCGGACGTCGACAACAATGCACGTGATGTGTGAGATAATGATAATGGTTTCTCGCCCTTCGTTGGTTACCCCAAGTGGAAGGTGAGATGTAGGATAGCAGCAAATTTCCCCTATGTAGAGGATAGGGTTTGTCTCAAGTAGGACTCCGATAGTGATAAGTAGGTGGCAAGGAAACAATGGCACCGAATAAGACAAAAGTTGCTTCCTTGACCTAGACCTGCACAGAGAAACAAATAACTTTGCTCCCAACGAAGTTCAAAAAGGATTTCAATCTCTCTGGTCTTGTTGTTTACAAATGATCAAACGCAAGGGATAATGATAACAACTAGAAAGTAAATGAGCGTGTAATCAATGATGAGAATATGGGCCGAGGTCCCGTGATGTTCACTAGTGATGTCTCTCTCCCAAAAGAAGATAAAACTGCTATGCTAGGTGAACAAATTACAGCTGGGAAATTGACATGATTATAAATGCACCGAAATACTAACTATGCTAGAAAGAAAGGAAGAGGCTCAAAAGCATGGGCAGTACGCAAAAATAAGTAGACGAAATCCAACTGCATCTAGTACTAATCATCCACCTTGAGATATCTATCTAGAACATCTTCCTGGTATTAAGTTGCGAGCCCCACCCAAAGTGTAAACCCAAAGCAACAGACAACTACATTAAAAATCACTTTGCGTAAAGTAAACAATCCTGGCAACCTCGGTTACAAGCACCGTTGTTTTCCCCCTTGTGGCAACAGCACATCCCCTACACTCATGTTTCTGTCACTCAAGCGTGTCATCGGGGGGCATGAACCCACAATCGAGCATAACGTTCCCTCTTGGAGTTACTACCTACTACTTGGCCAAAGCAATAAAAAGCAACGGAGAACATGCAAGAATTACTTAGGAACAAAAATATAAATATAAGAACCAAATATATTACTCTATGACAATCTGAACATAATCTCATAATCCATCAGATCCCATCCAACTCAGCATAGCAATAGCAGAAAGATTACATATGTGCCTCGATCATGTAGGGCAGCTCACGAGGTCTAAACCATGAAGAACAAAGAGGGGAGGAGAACATCACATAGCTACTGATCACGGACCCATGGTCCAAAGGAAACTACTCACATCACATCCATGAAGTGTCGATGGTGGAGGGGAAGCTCCCGGAGATCGATCCTCCCTTCGGCAGGGTGCCGGGAAGAGGTCTGCTGGCGCTCCCGATCTTGGTAGCATGGTTGCGGCGGAACAGAGGCGAGATCGTGGAAAAGGGTTCTCTCTCCGGAAGTTTCACGTCGCGGGGAATAAATAGGAGAAGGGGGCATCCAGGGGGGCCACCAGGGGTACAGGCGCCCCCTGGCGCGGCCAAGCCCTAGGCCGCGCCAGGTGGCCGCATGGGGCCCTGGTGCGTCCCACCTGGTCCTCCTTCGGGACTCCAGAAGGTTCCTTCACGCTGATTTTTTATCTGATTTTTCCCGAATTTTTGGAGCACTTTTAATATGGGGGAAAACTCAAATAGAAAAACAGCAGAAAACAGAAACTGGCACTGGGTGCACTGAGTTAGTAGGTTATTCCAAATATGATCAAAAGTGTATGAAAGTGTATCTAGATCATAGCAATATCACACAAAACAAGCATGGAGAAAGCAGAAATTATAGATACGTTTGGGACGTATCAACATCCCCAAGCTTAATTCCTGCTCGTCCTTGAGTAGGTAAATGATAACAAGCGTAATTTCTGTGGTGACATGCTAGCAACCATATAAGAACTTTGAAAAGTAAAGCAATCAAGGTATGTGATTCAATTCAAGTCATAACATGCAAGAGTCTATATTAGCATTGAAACAAGCAACGAAAGAACATTAGGTGCAAGAGCTCTCTCTGTCCGTAGCTCGAATGTATCCAAATGGTGTTTGCATGCAAGAAGGGGGATAGGGAATACGAGAAAAAGTATTTTTGTTGAGAACTCAATCTACTAAAGTTTCACAAATGGTCTTCTTTGGAATCTTATCTTGACTCGTCCCCAGACCACTAGCCAGGTACAAGTTAATTTTATCCACTCATTTTCGATATTTTGAGCACTCATGCAATGGATGAGTGTAAGCACGAGAGTTGACACTTAGGATGGCAAAGAGAGAAATATGGTGGAGGCAGAAGACAAAAAGGTAAGAAAGGCTCACATCAATGAGGACAATCATAGGCGAGAAGGCGAAATGATAGATATGATGTGAGCAGTAGGGATTGACATGCAACGGATGCACATATGAGCGAAGAAAAGCTCTCCAATGGAACTAGTGAGGGTGCATCTAACTTGCTCGCTCATGAAGACCTAGAGCTCGTTTGAGGAGGCTCATCCTTGGAATATGCAAGCCAAGTTCTATAGTCTGAAGGTCCCCACATAGCTATATGCATAAATGATCATCTCTATGGAGTACAAAGATAAGAGGGAGTACTAGTATGGATCTTTCAAAAGGATAGTAGTGTTGCCCCTTTCTCTCTTTTTATTTCTTTTTCTCTTTTTTTCTATTTTCTTGTATTTTTTGGTGGCCTCAATGGCTCTTTCTATTTAACTCTCATTTGTCCTCTTTGGGAACTTTTATTTTGTCCACTTTGGGATCTTTTCCTCACTTAAGGGCAACACTCTAATTTAGAAGAGGGTATAGAAGATCTTTCACACTTTACAAGGTACTCAAACCATAAAGAAGATGTAGCTATCATGATGTATGCAATGTATGCCTCTGCCAGTGTAGCAGGAACATGTATGACATGAAGAGCAAGTCATGAAGAGGTGGATGTTGCATGGCAATATATCTCGGAAAGGCTATGGAAATGCCTTGATAGGTAGGTATGGTGGCTGTTTTGAGGAAAGATATAAGGAATTTTATGATGACACAGCGTATCAGGCCAAGGGTTTGGATGTACCGGCGAAGGTGGATGCCAACTCTCAGAGTGAGAAGAAGGCAATGCACGGCATGGGAGAGGCTAGCAAATATGAGGAGGTGGAAGTTTCAACTTTCGATACTTACATTAGTCCGAAGAACTCATGCACTTATTATTGGTAACTCTCAATCTAATAAGGAGGCTCACAAAGACATAAGTACCCCGAGGAGGAGTGTATGGGGGTTTGGTTATCCTTGCGCATCCTCGACTCATGGTACGTGAGTGTACTCTAATATTCGATCCCTCCAAAGATTAGTGATCCATCTAGTAGCTAGAGTTCTCAACTAGTTTTTGTAGGTTTTGAAAATAAACACAGATTGCCCAAAATAAAACACCTATCATGTTGGATATATGCTCTAGAGGCAAATAATATATGATTATTCCAATATATCTAAGCAAGTTCATAACTAGTTTCATACCGTGCTAGAACTGTGTTAGTGAAACAATGATGCATGTGTGGTATAGAAACCCCCAGAGTTCCTAGTTAGGCTCTACATTGATAACTAGTTCATGGTCAACATGATGGTCGTGGTTTCGCGATCATGGACAATTAAGTCTCTTGACTATGAGGTCACCTCACTGGTTAAGTGACGTGATGAACATTACCCAAAGTAAACATTACAGTATGATCAAATCTTATGAAGGTTCAGTGTTGTAATTACAGAACGTGGTAGACCGTTCCTTTGACTGTGAGTACGTGCATAATCACTATCTTCCCAGATGCTTTGACTTACATCCCACCACCTGACTGAAATATGTGGGTCATAACAGTTGTATCTTACGTATTCCGTGGAGATATGTTGAGGAGTATTGTTACAAGAGCGGGATTTGTCAATCCATATAATGGATAGATACTCGGGGCCCACTCGGTGAGATTCCATCCATAAAGCTGCGCAGCGTGTGACTAGGTCACGGGGATGAATATCACGGGAACGAGTGAATAAGGATTTGTTCGGAACGAGTTTGAACTAGACATAGGATGTCATTGATCGAATCTCGGAACAATCCAGTATCGCTGACAAAGGGAATGCTATACGGCGTAAGGTCCAATCGGTGTTGATATCCGGAATGCACAGGGGTCATTATGGGCATCCAGGTCCCGCTATGAAAGCCCTAGGTTAAAACCTGTTGACGTTGTGGTTGTCTCGTAGGTTAAAACCTGTTTAACTATGAAAGCCCTAGCAGCCACGTAAAACTTGCAATATACAACAAGAACGTCTAAACCTTGTATTGCTAAGTGGGGGCTATCGTTTGTTTGTTTGTGATGTAGTAATAGCTTTGCTATGTGTTACTAGTAAGTAGTAATCGTCATCATAAAACAAACTAAAATGGAGACACTGTAGACTTAGTGTTGCCATAGCCCAGACATCTTAAAACTTGCTAGTATAGGATACACGAGGGTAGCATGTGATAAGATGATCCCTTAACAAAGCCAAACACAAGTATTCTACCAAAGTGTGCACCGCCTGGAAGGTTCTCCCATATGGCTTGATGCTCCGTACATACCGGAGTTGTCCTACATATTAAATGGAGTTCGCATGAGGTTGGGTTCGGCGAGCCTGGCATATGCAGATATGGCCTTGCTGAGCAGCATATATCATGGAGGTTAATTTTGCGAGCCTAGCATATGCAGATATGGCCTCGGAATACGAGAGATCGAAAGATCGAGCATGAGTCAAAGTACATATAAGATAATGTGATCGCACAAGTTGTTGTCTACCTTTTAAACTGACCCGTCGGCCGTGTGATATTCGAGGTCGGGCAGTGAATTTGGATCATGTAATCACTAAAACTTCCTAGGGATGAATTGTTTTAGTGCGAGCTCATTTATAATATGATTATATGAACTCACTTGTTGTGAACTAGTCTTAATTGTGTTCCTTGCAATTATGTTTGTAGAAAATGGATAATACCTAGTACCTTGAAATGGTTTCCTTCTTACATGGTGAAAGACTTAAAGAAAATGGGTCAAACTTCGTTAGTTGGTACTTACGCCTTAGAGCCGTGCTCAAGAGAATCAACCTTTCATTCTTAACTAAAAGGCACGTGGGAAACCCTCCAGAAAACGACATGGATGCACGAGCGGCGATTGATTATCAATATCGTCGAAGGACATATGCCATGGCTAAGGGTATCATAGAAACCAGCATTCCGCAACCTTTGCGTGAGGAGTGTGCTGATTTGGATACATACGATATGATCGATGAGCTGAAGTCATCAAACTTGCATCAGTTTAGAGTTGCCAGATTTGAGTTAGAAAGTGAGTTTCTCTCTACAAAGATGGAAGAAGGCTCTTGCCTGAAGGCACACATGGCCAAGAAGCATGAGATACATCAGAGCCTCGTAGATGACTTTGACTATGAGAACACACATGGGTCTGCGATATACACGGTGTTACACTCGCTTCCACCGAGCTATGCAGACCATGTCCATGGCTATGTCGGCAGAGGTGAAAGCCTCGAGTTCTCTGACTTCATGGATAGAATTCAGTATCTGGAGGTTGAACCCATTGAAGGAGAAGTTGTCGATGGAGAAGGTATATATTTGATATACTTTATAAATGTTTACTCCCTTATGCAACACTTGCAGTAAATGAGTATGTGATACTTATTCTGTTTTATGAAAACAGGACCTGCCGTTGCATGGACGGGAAGAGGTGAAATCAAGGATTGATGGATATCAAGTAAGTTGATGGCCAGCATGGATTCCGCCGAGACATCTATCATAGGAGATACTTAGAGTATTAGATAAATCTTATGTAATCATTATAGTATGAACACTTAGTTGTGTGTCTTGCATCTCGCGAGACAAAGTTATTCATGTAATGAGACAAGTCAGTTGTTCCATCTTTATGAATAAAAGTGTGCTTATACTTTGATTACGTCTTGATTTATGATATGATAGAAAGAATTTATAATACTACTATTATTGTCAAGAAATATTCAATGTTTAATGATAAAGTTGTCTTGATTATAGCAAGTCAAAGATTTGATTACATGAGGTGACTTCATAACTGATGAATTCATTAAATGTATGATCTATTAACTTGTGAGTTCATTATCGAATGAAAATCATAACTTGATTGCATGAGATGGATTAGATACACGATCTATGAACCTCTGCAATAAATATAATCATGACAAGGTTCTAGCAAGTAGAACTTGTACCAATCATTATACATAAATGATGTACTGAATGGGCACGTAAGTTATCATTAAAGGCTTCATATGATTAATTGAAAGTTGTATTCAATTGAGATCATAAAACTGAGATTCAGGAATCACAGTGAGAAGTGAGAATACAAGGATACATATCACTACGCTACGATCCGTAGTGATAAGTATTGATATTGACATAATGGGAGACTTGTGGAAGTTGTACCACAAACTACGATGGAAGTTGAAAGAGCTAGACTACTTAAACCATTCGTAGTCATACTAAACCATAGTATGGTCTAAACGTTCTTTCCCCTAGCACTATAGTTATTGTCGAATAAGTTGTTTAATTCATCAAGTTAAAACACCCACTTCATGAATAGGAAACCATCCTAATTCTAATGAGACATGATAGCTCCATAACTGATGGTGTTATAAGGTTTCTTAAAAGAAAGAATTTCTTTGTAATAAAACTACGAGCAATTGAAATTACATATTCTCCCCGAATAGCAAAATTTGTGTTGCTTAATTGGTAATGCGAGAAGAAGTCTCTCGACATGGATCCAATGGGAGATAATGGAAACTTTGACCAGGGTATTGGACCTTGCCTTCAGAATATCAGAGTATTGCAACGGAAGCATGTTCCGCTGTAATGACGCTATATAAGGAAGGATATGCCAAAGATGACTGATCTTGGTATATGAGTTGAAACCATTGTTGAATTTAGAAGGTTATCATGAATACGTTCTGTACAGAACAATAATCATGAGTCTTCTTAATAAAAACAATAGGGAATAATATTGCTTGAAGACACAAAGGAATGATGGTAGCCTAGAACACGAGGAGAAATGAAATAATATTGAGTTACATATAGGATGGCTCACGTCCTGTCAAATAAATCGGTTATTTCATATTTTCGACAAACTGGAGAGTTATTGAGAATAATGTAATGGCCATAAGGCATTATTTGGTTATGACCAAAGTTCAATGGTGATTGACTACGGAAACGTAGGAATGCTTTAATCAATAAAATATTTCATTTACACTACGATGGACCATAGCCTGAAATTGCATCTCAGTCAAATTTGGGATTTGAAAGAGAATTGTAATGGGAATGACGAAGGTTACTTCGTTAAAAGGATGGACTATAGTACCTCAAGACAGGAACCCTCAACCTTGATTTGATCAAGTGATTTTGTGATGACCAAAATATTGAGTGGGCCTGCAGTTTCATGAAACTGAGTGGGAGCTTTGAAGACTTCCCGGAGACATGGAATGCTGAGGGCATTTTCTGAGTGGGAGCTCTGGAAGTTCTGTCATTATGTGAGACATAGTGAACAATAAAATGACTTGATGAAAGCTGAACCACAAATATATGAGTATATGATGGATATATTTGAGTGGGAGCATGATCATTGTCTCAAACTTATATGCATTGATATGTGTGAAGAATGATCTCATATGTATATATATGGATATGCATTGATTGTGTATATAGAGAATCGTCTTATATACATATGTGCATTATGATATATATAGAACATAAGGAAAATAAAATACAAGATTGCAAGAATCTCCTTTTATGTGAAATACCAACACATTACACACTGAAATCTATATGAGTAGATTAAGATACGGATAATGAAACGAAGTGAAGGTTGGAATAATCTTCTAGACAAGAAACAGGTTCTTGTGGCTAGAAATTATATAATGGATGAAATCCAAATATCACAAGCAATGTCTTGATGGAAGAATAAAGATGCACCATGTACTGGACATGTGATCTTATATGTTCTTGACATATGATTCTACCATATAACATGCATTGTGAATCCAACAACAGAATGACTCAAAAGTTCTTGGAAGAAGAACAGATTCCGATGTGCTTTAGGAGTAAAACACAGAATCTGAATAAAGTCCATGATTTCAGTATATGAGGAATACTGAGGACTGTACTCTAAAATATAGAGAGGATAATAGACTTGAATGTAATGCAAGATTACAATTGCAAGCCATATTATGGGTCTATATGGAATTAGAGACATCACCAAAGACATGAAAGAAACGTGAGCAAAATTCACGGCACTAAAAACATAATACTACTTAAGAAAGTAGACGTATGGACATAAGTTTAGCGTTAGAAGTATTGGACTTCTGGCTGAGTGTATTTCCCAGTATATATGACTATGGATGAGTCTTCTAAAGACTGAACCAAGAGATCATTGGAGGATACTGTGAAATAATGGTCTCACTCTCCCGCGAAACTTATATCCAACCATTATATGATAATGAGTGGTATGTCAAAAGAGTTTTTTGACCTGTACCAGTTGCAAAGGAAACATACGAATCTGAATTGGTGCAGTTCGTTGAAGAACCCTCTTCCATGAGCATGCATGATCAATGAAACACTTATGTGATAAGATGATTATGATCGGAAAAATGCGGCTAGATTATTAGCACTCTAGTGCAAGTGGGAGCCTGTTGGATATATGCTCTAGAGGCAAATAATATATGATTATTCCAATATATCTAAGCAAGTTCATAACCAGTTTCATACCGTGCTAGAACTGTGTCAGTGAAACAATGATGCAGGTGTGGTATAGACACCCCTAGAGTTCCTAGTTAGCCTCTACATCGATAACTAGTTCATGGTCAACATGATGGTCGTGGTTTCGCGATCATGGACAATTAAGTCTCTTGACTATGAGGTCACCTCACTGGTTAAGTGACGTGATGACCATTACCCAAAGTAAGCATTACAGCATGATCAAATCTTATGAAGGTTCAGTGTTGTAATTACAGAACGTGGTAGACCGTTCCTTTGACTGTGAGTACGTGCATAATCACTATCTTCCCCGATGCTTTGACTTACATCCCACAACCTGACTGAAATATGCGGGTCATAACAGTTGTATCTTAGGTATTCCGTGGAGATATGTTGAGGAGTATTGTTACAAGAGCGGGATTTGTCAATCCATATAATAGATAGATACTCGGGGCCCACTCGGTGAGATTCCATCCATAAAGTTGCGCAGCGTGTGACTAGGTCACGGGGATGAATATCACGGGAACGAGTGAATAAGGATTTGTTCAGAACGAGGTTGAACCAGACATAGGATGTCATTGATCGAATCTCAGAACAATCCAGTATCGCTGACAAAGGGAATGCTATACGGCGTAAGGTCCAATCGGTGTTGATATCCGGAATGCACAGGGGTCATTATGGGCATCCAGGTCCCGCTGATGATCATTGACCATAGCCTCTGCGAGGTCATGACTGGAGTGTTCTCGGACCATAGGGTAACACACTTAAGGGCTCGATGAAATCGGAGACCTTTTCGGAACCATCGGAGTTACCGGAGAATAAGAGAGAACTCCGAAATTGGTTCGGAGGGGAGACGGAAAAGTTCCGTGGTTCCGAATTGTTCGGAAAGTTATTTAGATATGTTTTATTATTTAATTAATGAGTTAAATATTAAAATATAATTTAAATAATTAATGGAATAAATATTCTTTTTTGGTTTTTTTTTCTTTGAGAAAGAAGAAAGAAAAAAAAGAATAAAGGAAAAAGAAAAAAAGGTGGGAGGTGGCGCATGGGCCACTTGGCCCAAATACCACCACGCCATGGTGGGTGGGGTTGGCCGGCCACATGCAAAGGCCTCCACGGCCATGCATGCATGCGTGGGCACATGGTGCAAGTAGCACACATGTGGTACTAAGTTTAGTACCACATTGCTAGTTGATGTGCCTGCGTACCCCCTTTTCCCCCTATATATAGATGTGGAGGGTGCCCCTTTTTGAACACAGAAAATTCCAGAAAAATACAGATAAATTCTGTAGATCTCTCTCTCCCTATTTCTCCCTCCTATGAGCGGACTCCCCTTGTTTGGAGTCTGCACTAGGTTGGGGATGTCTCCACTATACGCACGCCGTCGTGCTGATGAAACTCTGGTTCCGGAGGTCTGCTTCCGCCACCTCCGCTGGATCGGAGAACGGAGGTCGTCATCGAGTCTCGTACGTGTGCGAGTACTACGAGGTGCTGCACGTGTGGCACTACACCCATCCGGGTGCTCAACACAGCCAGGGGGCTGTGAAACTTGATCGGCTACATCAACCACGTTTGCGGGAACGTTTCCCGCGCAACGGACTACACCCCGAGGTATGTTATTTCCGCACTACTTTCCGTTACGGTAATACGGCTAGCTAGATCTTGGGTTATGGGAACGCTAGTTAGAAAAAAATGTGTTTTCTGCTGCGAACCCCAACATATCACTCATAGGCTAGAGCTCTTGACACCAAAAGTTCGAACATTACTCACATCAATACCTCAAAACTATTGCAAGTTACTATTAAAATTAAATAGCAACCTCAATTAACTACTTGCAAGACAAGACACAACTCAGTGCAACAACCAACTCTCTTAACAAGTTAAACATGAAAACTAAAGAGTGTTCCAGTAAAAAACTAAACAAAATCCAAGGTTCTTGCTAAAGAAAAACTAAGACTAAATCTAAACATGACAGTAGCTACGAAAACATAAAAAACACACAATAGTAAAAAGATAAGCATGGAAAATCCTATGATGTGTTCTAGATTGGAGTGGAGCGTGTTTCTCTCCCACACAAAGTAATCTGGGGTCTAACTTGTTATGAACAGCAAGCAAAGCTAAGGAAAACTAAAAATAAAACCTAAGAGCGAGACGCTCCAAGCATAGCACATAACACATGAAGTGATAAAAATATAGTGAGACGAAGGACAAACTGATGATTGTTGATGGAGAAGGGGATGCATGGGGGCATCCCCAAGCTTAGACGCTTGAGTCTCCTTGAATATTTATTGGGGATGCATGCGGGCATCCCCAAGCTTGATCGCTTGACACTCCCAGATCTTCTTTCATCATCTTCCATCGCACACTTGAAAACTCCCTTCATACATAACTCATTACAAGCTGATTAGAGAGGTAGCACCCTTAATAAAATAATTTTCCCCATTGGATATAAAGATATTCTAGAAGAGCTATTGTTTCTTAAGATTTCCAAAAGTTTTTTTGCAAAGAAAAAGAAAGCTTAAGGTTTGCAAGAGTAAGAAAGGAAAAACGTGGCAGAATATGTGAAAAACAGAACAGCAGGTAGTAAATAAAAATTTTGGGGAACTTCTGCAACTCAAATCAAAAAACTCAGAACATGCGAAAGTTTCACAATTGTATAGAGCATTCTATGTAAAAATTTCGAATACAAAAATATGAACTGGTGGTTTGTTCCGATTTTTTCCTTCAAGAAGATAGAATCTGTTTTCTGGACAGCATGTCACAACTTTTTCTTCCCTTATCATAAGAGGCTATAACTTGGCACAAAGCTTGAAAATAAAGATACAATGATGTTGCTACAGTAGTAACAATCATCAAGACCACTAAGAGTAGAAGTAAAAACATCTTGGGTTGCCTCCCAACAAGCGCTTTCTTTTACGCCTTTAAGCTAGGCATAAGGAAAAAGAGGAATCAAAGGTCTCCGAGATCATCGGAGTCGTAAAAACCTTCGAATTGATTTTCAACAAGCTCATTCTTCTTCTTCCTAGGGAAGAGGTACTTACCTTTCGCCTTACCGCGTAAGCGTATGTGCCCGTTACCAATATCAATGAAGCCTTTCATAGCTCGGAGGAAGTCCCTACCAAGTACGAAGTTGCTTTCGTTTGGCTCCATATATGAAGAAATCCATCGGTGCAATCCTATGAAGGAATGCAACTTGGACTTCTTTTACCTTTCCTTTAACCTCTCAAATATCTCCATTAGCATGTTCATGATAAGATGACAATTTATCCATATCTAGTTTCAAAGAATCATAAACTATTTTTGGCATACTAGAAACCATGGATCCAATATCACAAAAAGCAAGGAAGTCTTGGTTAGAGATGCTAATCCTAACAAAGGGCTCCCAATCATCATCTATCTCCAACATTTCTTTCTTGTTGGACATAAGTTCTTCTACCTTCCTCGAGTCTAGAGCATTCATCCTCTTTTCAATCGTGGAAAGTCTATCTATAACAGTATCAATACTACGATCATAAACAAAATAACTAGATAGTCTATGCAAAATATCAAGAGCTCTAGCTTCATCACACTCTAAAAAGTCTCCTTATGTCAAGAGAGTGTTTACACCACTTAAAAATACCATGGTAAAAATTTCTAAGCACAATTTTTATAGGTATCCAAGGCATAATTCTTTTAGGTTCTTCAAAAATTCTTTCCCATCCTTCAACATATTTTCTCCATCCCTTTGAGGGAAATCGAGAACTTCCGATTCCCGCAAAGCACCAAGTCCTAACATGTCCATCTAAACAAGGAGGACTACTAAAGGCAAGATAAATATGTTCTTTGTCATTTTTGATATAAGACACAAAGATAAAAACTGAAAGTTAAACTAAAAATACTAAAAAGAAAAGGTAAAAGCTAGTGGGAAACTCCCCTATCTTAGCACTCGGAGTCCCCAGCAACGGCGCCAGAAATTTGCTTGATATGTCAGATGATGATAATGGTTTCTCGCCCTTCATTGGTTACCCCAAGTGGAAGGTGAGATGTAGGATAGCAGCAAATTTCCCCTATGTAGAGGATAGGGTTTGTCTCCAGTAGGACTCCGATAGTGATAAGTAGGTGGAAAGGAAACAATGGCACCGAATAAGATAAAAGTTGCTTCATTGACCTGGACCTGCACAAATAAACAAATAACTTTGCTCCCAATGAAGTTCATAGAGGTTGTCAATCTCTCCGCTCTTGTTGTTTACAAAGGATCAAACGCAAGGGATAATGATAGCAACTAGAAAGTAAAAGCAAGAAACTAAATGAGCGTGTAATCAGTGATGAGAATATGGACCGGGGTCCCGTGATGTTCACTAGTGATGTCTCTCTCCCAAAAGAATATAAAACTGCTATGCGAGATGAAGAAATTACAGCTGGGCAACTGACAGGATTATAAATGCACCGCAATGCTAACTATGCTACAAAGAAAGGAAGAGGCTCAAAAGCATGGGCAGTACGCCAAAATAAGTAGACCGAAATCCAACTGCATCTACTACTAATCATCCACCTTGAGATATCTATCCATAACATCTCGCTGGTATTAAATTGTGAGCCCCACTTAAAGTGTAAACCCAAAGCAACAGACAACTGCATTAAAAAGCACTTTGCGTAAAGTAAACAATCCTTGCAACCGCGGTTACAAGCACCGTTGTTTTCCCCCTTGTGGCAACAACACATCCCCTAGACTCATGTTTCTGTCACTCAAGCGTGTCATCGGGGGGCATGAACCCACAATCGAGCATAACGTTCCCTCTTGGAGTTACTACCTACTACTTGGCCAAAGCAATAAACAGCAACGGAGAACATTCCAGAATTACTTAGGAAACAAAATATAAAAGACAAGAACTCAATATATTACTCTATCACAATCAATCTCATAATCCATCAGATCCCATCAAACTCAGCATAGCAACATCAGAAAGATTACATATGTGCCTCAATCATGTAGGGAATCTCACGAGGTCTAAACCATGAAGAACAAAGAGGGGAGTATAACATCACATAGCTACTGATCACGGACCTGTGGTCCAGAGGAAACTACGCACGGCACATCCGGGAAGCATCCATGGTGGAGGGGAAGCTCCCGGAGGTCGATCCTCCCTTTGGCAGGGTGCCGGGAAGAGGTCTGTTGGCGCTCCCGATCTTGGAAGCACGGTGGTGGCAGAATAGAGATGAGATCGCGGAAAAGGGTTCTCTCTCCGGAAGTTTCACGTCATAGGAAATAAATAGGCGAAGGGGGCAGCCAGGGGGCCACTAGGGGTCCAGGCGCCCCCTGGCACGGCCAAGCCCTAGGCCACGCCAGGTGGCCGCCTGGGGCCGTGATGGGTCCCACCTGGCCTCCTTCGGTACTCCGGAAGGTTCCTTCACGCTTATTTTTTATCTGATTTTTCCCGAATTTTTGGAGCACTTTTAATATGGGGGAAAACTGAAATAGAAAAATAGCAGAAAACAGAAACTGGAACTGGGGTGCACTGAGTTAGTAGGTTAGTCCAAATATGATCAAAAGTGTATGAAAGTGTATCTAGATCATAGAAATATCACATAAAACATGCATGGAGCAAGAAAAAATTATAGATACGTTTGGGACGTATCAGCACGGCGTCCCAATATACGGCGGCGAGGGGGCGAAGAGAGGGAGGGGGCGAGGTGACGCTCACGGATAAGACCGTCCCATCCTCCGGCCCTCCAAAAACCTAGATCGGTTGCGCGAACAACACACAAGCCGTATATATATATGTAAATCGCGTATTGCAAACAATTTATTTTAACGGCCTACAATATAAATAACAAACCTAGATGGGTTATACGTTATGATCAAAAAACGATCACATATAAATGACCTAAATTCCAGTTGCATATATACATCCATTACATACAATGCTTCACATAAATTACCTCACACACCTACAATATAATAAATATAGGCATATAGTCTCGTCAGAACACACACACACACATACATATATATATACCAATAAGGATGGATCGAGCAGATGTAAACTTTCATGGTGGCACTTCTAGATCATGCTCGGTCCAGTCCTCGTAGTTTCGCAGCGACGACACTATCCACTTAGGGGTTGACTACTGGCCGATGTAGCAACTTGGTAGGTTACAACCAGGCATAGCAGAGTCGTCCAAGAAAAAACGGCAAAGATCGGGAGATAGTGCTGCCCACTCGGACATGCGGTGACGAGCAATGAAGACACAACCAGGCTTAAGGAACGGCAGACCATCATCCCCAGCGTGCATCAAATAGTCCGTGCTCATAATCTGTGGTGTTATTTTGATCATGCGAGGATAATTTTTTCCTAAAAAGATGGAGTACTCACCCAAGTCGGGGACCGCCTACCATTGTGCGCCTCGTAGATCACATTGTCCGGCTACATTAATCCTGAAGACGCCGCAACTCACATTGTTGTAACTTCGAATAGTCCGGTCCAGGTAATGAATTTTAGGTTCGTCTACGGTGATCTCTGCAGCAACCCACACGATAAGTAAGCAGTCGTCATAGCCAGCAGGAACGAGGTACCATCGCATCGTCCAATCGTGCCAACATTCCTGTGGGAAAATGTCATTGACAATCTGTGGCGCACGAATTGAAATTGGGGGCTGCATCGAACCTGCAATTGAAATGAAGCATAATACATCATATTACTATATATAAATGGACCGAACATTTATTGAAGCAAATAATAACATATACACCATCAGATATATATGAAAAACAAGCTTTATCTCCATCATTTCGATCCCACATGTAACAATCACCGTTGTTCATCGCGGCAAAGTACCGGCCGCGACTGTGAACGGCTTCTTCATATCGCCAAGGATTCGGATGGGGTGTTGTGAGCATGTACCATGTTAAGGATTCAGGAACATCGTACCAGGAGTTGGTAACATTGCCCCGACCTGTTATGGAAATCCTGTTGTCGAAGACGGCGATGAGATTGTAGTCTTTGAAGCCACATTTCTTTCGAGGTGGACGTACAATGGCTATCTTCTTCAGTTTAGGATTTATGAGATCGTAGCCGAAATTGCATTGGCCGCTTGTCTGACGAAGGCCAATAGAAGAAAATAGAGGCACATCAACTGTCATTCCAGTGTACACATTGTGCAACTGGACGTCTCTGCCGTTATGTACAAGAAAGGCTAGACAGTCGCCATTCGCACCAACCCAAGGTTGTCGTAGCCCGTACGTGCAGTTGGATCGATCATCAAATATCAGGCTGAGAGAAATGAAATTTTGTAAAGAAAGACGTAAGCGATCGATCACCTACCTGAGGGCGACAGAAAATCGTCGCTGGAAAAGGTGTTTCATCAAGAGGGGTGATGGTGCACTTGTCGCTCAGCGGTTTTTCCTGCTCCAATGTCATGTACTGATAATGTACTGCTTGCTCCATTACGCAGGGAAGCCCGAGAACTGACTTCATCTCCTCAATTCCACCTAGGACGATGTGCATTACCCCCGGGCCACATGATGCAAACCTTGTGACGCTCAACATGTCCGCTCTAGTGTTGTTGGAGACCACAGTTGTAAGGGTATCATCACCAATTTCCTCTAGGCGGCGTCTTTGCGCCGAAGGGGAACCTTCGATGTCGAACTGCTCGAGACAGCTGAGAAGACGATGAAATTTTTGGTGTGTGCGGGATGATTTGCTCTGGCCGGACGGCTTACATAATATGTGAAGTTATATACACGCATGGTAATTTGGTAACCGAACGAAGGGCGCGCCGACTTTTGGTGCGTCGGGGCGATACGGCGGTTCCCCTTCTATACTGGTCCATATGATTGAAGGGGTCCAATCAGGGGCAGGGATCATGGCCCAATTGGCATACCGGTCAAACTACGCGTGGCACTACTTCCCAAGCGGCGCCGTTGAGGGGAAGTAAGACAAGCGGGCATTGGGGCTTCAATGCTTGGGCACACGATCGGCGTCGGCCGTTCGAGTTTGCTATCGCCTGCTACTTATACCGGGTCGGGTGCACTATAGGGGTTTCATATACTTCTCCACACCCCAAACCGCAATTTTTCTCTTCCGCTTCGCTCCTCCAACTCCGGCTATCTATTCCATGGCGAGCAACTCAGTCGAAGGTCTTGGCCGTGGAGGAAAATGGCGGCGGCTCCCGCAGAGACCATGGTTCCGGCAGCTCCATGTCCCCTGGTGCCTACACCTTCCTTCCGACGGGCGTCGAAGGCAGCGTTGATATTTGGTCGAGCGCCCTCGGGTTACCACAGGGGCTCGGGCCGGCTCTCGCTAAGATCTACCACGCCGAGCAGGAGCTCCGCGCCGAAAACGCGGCACTCCTGGCCATGGAAGATCGGGCGGCCGTACGCCGTGTCGTGGCAAAATATGCGTACGATGTCGTCTACGATGAATACAAGGCGGTGATCGTCCGCCCTACATCCTCCCAGCCGTGAGTCGGCATCGACTTCACCTGCAGGGCGCCCATTCTAGCTAGTACTATATTTACAGCTAGAATGAGTGAAAAGTGGAGCGATGAACTCCGGGTGTGTGTGTACTGCATGCGTTGGTGGGCGCGGCTTCAATTAATGTACCTTGAACTATATATATTTAAATGTTTTCTGAATGCTCATAGTAGACAGTTGTTTGCACGGACCGTCAGCCATGCTCCCACTCACGGAAGGATTTTCAGAAACTTGCCTGATAGATTACACATCCCACACGTTTCAGTAAATACAAATGATTGTGAAGCCACCCCTAGTTTCACACACGAAAGGATTTTCAAAAGCGTGCCTGATAGGTTAGGCATTCCAAACATTTCAGTTAGTATGAACGATTGCGTAGACAGGCTGCCGGTCCTATATATGCAACCGTGGGTTTTTACCCTAAATAACCCATACCGATTTTCAAAGACCCGTCAGCCCTACATCAACCACGCAATCATTTTTAGAATTGTGGCCTTTCGGGTATGTTTCCCAAACGGTTCAGTTTCTCCCAAACTGTTCTTTATTTATGCCGTTTTCGTTGATAGCATCGCAAATAGTTTCGTACAAGGGACGGGGAAAGGAGTATCGTGTTACCCCCTCTTTGAAGTAGTGTTTGGAATATATAGAATTCCCTCACGTGCCATGGGTCGAGGATGCGCAAGGATAACCAAACCCCCATACACTCCTCCTCGGGGTACTTGTCTCTTTGTGAACCTCCTGAGTAGATAGAGAGTTACCGATAATAAGTGCATGAGTTCTTCAGACTAATGCGAGTATTCGATTGTTCGCACTTCCACCTTCCATATTTTGCTAGCCTCTTCGGTACCGTGCATTGCCCTTTCTCATCTTGAGAGTTGGTGAAAACTTCACCGGTGCATCCAAACCCTTGGCATTATATGCTCTGTCATTATAAACCTCCTTATATCTTCCTCAAAACAGCCACCATGCCTACCTATCAAGGGATTTCCATAGCCTTTCCAAGATACATTTCCATCACTACTGGAATTCGCCTGTTTGCCTTCTGCCAGGGCGGACGGCAAACACCTGAATGGCCGACGGCAAAACCCTTTGCCGTCTGCCCCCGGACGGTAAAGCACCCGTCAGCCATTTCATCGGCAAAGAGGTGCGTTGCCGTCTGTTGTATATCGACGGACGGCAAAGATGTTTGCCGTCCGCTGGAATAAGAAACAGACGACAGAGAAGCTTGACGGCAAAGAGCGGTGACGTCATCGGATAAGGTAATGACGTCACCCCCCCCCCCCCCCGTCATATGTTTGCCGTCCAGCAGCAGACGGCAAAGTCCTACTCTTTGCCGTCTGCCTTGCCGAAGGCAGACGGCATAATAACCAAAATGGTCACCCAGCTGTTGCCAGATTGCACAGCTGGGTGCCATGTGTCACTTGTGCCGACCACCAGCAGACGGCAAAGGCATTTGCCGTCTGCTTGCAGACGGCAAAGAGCCTGCATAGCCCCTTTTTATTCTGTTTTCTTTTAAATCCCTGCACTTGACAAAAATATAGACATATACATAGACATATTCTCCAACAGTTGTATAAGCACATCTCAACAGAAATATATAAGCACCCATGCATGTTCTCCAACATATTGATCAACCAAAACTATGCAAATCTCATACTCTCATATATATACAAGTCCAACCACAAAGTATATATAGTACATAGTAAATCAGAAAGTATCAAACACACAAGTGACCACAACTGTTTATAAAAGAAACTACAAGTACAAATGCAGCACTCCATCGTCATAGCATGAATGCCTTGAAGCAAATCTGCAAAAAGAAGAAGAAGAAGTAGAATGAGAAGAAGAAGAAGTAGAATGAGAAGAAGAAGAAGGAGAAGGAGAAGAAGAAAAGATCCTCTCCTTCTGTTTTCTTCTTCTTCTTTTGAGAAAACAAAGCTAACATAAGCAATGGTGATCGAATTAAGCTAGATTTAGCATATTTTGAGGAAATTGAGCTAACTTCAGCATTTTTTGAGCAACTAAGCAAACTTTAACAATTGTTGAGCCAATTTAAGCTAGCTTTAGCATTTTTTGACCCAATTAAGATAACTTTGAGATTTTGTGAGCAAACTAAGTGGACTATGTAAGTTTTTGAACTAACTAGGCTAGTTATGTCTTTTATGTGAAAAATATGCAAAGTATGGCATTTTTTGATTAAA
This sequence comes from Bromus sterilis, assembly GCA_950022295.1. NCBI lineage: Eukaryota > Viridiplantae > Streptophyta > Magnoliopsida > Poales > Poaceae > Bromus > Bromus sterilis. Next base: position 144,946,709 of record OX465596.1, on the reverse strand, counting down.
TATAGGATTTTAGAAGCTAAATATGCATTTTCAAACTAACTAAGCATTTTAAAACTTACCGGAGTGTAGCCCTCAAGGCTGAGGTGGCTGAGAAGCATCCGTCGGGTTGCCCGATGTTGACGGTGGAGAAGGGTCATGGGACGCAGCCCGAGAGTTATGCTGCACAAAAAGATCAACTAGAGGTTAGCACGACGCCACTCAATATGGTATTGATGATCATCGAAAGATACTCACCGTCCCCACAGGAGAAATGATCGGCATCGGTGGAGCGGCCTGACCAGTCTTCTCGCACATAGTCTGCACATTTGTTATTCATGAGTCAATCATATTAGGCCACTCATGACGCATTCTTTGGGTGAATATGAACAAGTGACTTACCACGAAGAGCTCATACAAGGCCCGGTTCGATGCATCGTGTCGTGCCGCGGCCTCCTCGAGAGCCTTCGCCGTCCTCTCCTCCGCCAGCCGCTCTCTCTCCGCTGCCTTCTCCTCTGCCAACCGCTCCTTCTCCTCCAGTAGCCGCTGGGTGTTCTGTCGCTCTTTCTCAAGAGCTTCCTGCAACCCCACTCCTCTAGTTAGCATTGTAATATTCGATGAGAGAAAACAAGAATGCAAGAGTCCTTATGGATAACCTAGATAGCGAGGTCGACTGGCCGCGGACGAGTCCTTATAGCAGGAGAAGAGCTCGTTTGGCGCGCCTTGATCTCAGGAAGAGTCTTATCGCACCTGATCAACTTATCTCCAATGGCTATGGCGCCATGGCGCCTTCCGCCACCAGAGATCATCACCAGCTCCGGCTCAATAGGCTTCCCAAGCGGGTTATAATCCTCCCCGTGCTTCTCCTTCGCCACCTCAGTATAAGCCTTGAGCTTACTGTAGGCGCCAATGTTGGTGAAAGTCGAAGGAATGGCGAGATCAGACTCTGAGAGCGCCTTTGCCTTCTTGTACGACGCTGTATGGGCCATGCCATACATGTCGAACACCTGAGGCACCTCCGTTTTATTATGCTCCGCCTAAAAGACAAAGCAAAGCACGATATTAGTAAGTTGTGGGTGCCAAAAAGACAAAGAAAAGTAGAATTTGCATGAAAATTGAAGCAAAGCACATACCCATTTATTCCCGTAACCAGCTAAGTTGCGGCTTCCTTGATGGTGTGGCACACCAACCATTTGGGTGCGGCGCTCCTTGGCATTGTTGTGGATGGCCAACCAGGCATCTGAGCACCAGTGGTCCACAATGGCCTCCCAACAATCCATCTTGTCCGCACACCATCTCGGTGGCGCCTAAGTTAGTAAACAAGGAAACTAATAAGTAGCCTAGATAGGAATCAAATCAAGCAAACTATTCAAGACTTAAGAAGGGTTACCGTCATGTACTGGGCCCTGGTCAGAAACTTCTTGCAGCAGTCCTTCTTGCTACGCTTGTGCCCTTGCTTGGCGTAGTAGTCACGGACCGCCTGCACTCGCATCTCGTGCCTTGTGTTCTGCAAGAGGCGCGTGGCCCCTTCAACTAACACGTCCTCCGCCTCCTGCTCCTTGGACTCATCGACCTTGTAGTAGACCTGCAATAGCACGAGACAACACTGATGAGTGCACTGATGAGAGAACACTGATGACAACACTGATGAGTGCACGAGACAACACTGCAATAGCATGATTTTATTGTGTGAAACAGAAATTACCCAAAATCCGTTGATGACCATGTCGGCTCTGGTGTGGCATTCGACCCCGTTGATGGTCGTATCCGGCGGGGCCGGGGCAGCACAATAGTGCTCCCACTTGAGTCCAGGCTGCGGAACCTCATCAGGTCCGGGCAATTGAACCAGCCCCGGGAAGTTCTCCCTGACGAGCACACCAAGGATGGAGTTGGGATTGCGGACACCATTGCCGTATATCCAACCCCTGCAGTATAAAAAGACAAAGCCATCAGATAGACATAAGTATAGAAGGTACCGGAAGAGAGTATAAGTGCACTTACGTCTCTCCATCAGGCGTAATCAACCACTTATGGGCGGGAGTCACCGGCACGGACGGGAGCCGTGTACCCCCACGCTGGTACACGGTGGTACCCTCAGCTACCTCCTCCTCATCCGTAGTGTCCAGCTCGGCACCAGCCTCCCCCTCAGGCGTGTGCTGCTCCGGCTGCTCCGGCTGATCCGGCCAGGGACTCCAGGTCGTGCGGGTGGACGTAGCCTCGTCCTCCACCTCAGGCTGGTCCACCCTGCAGTGCTCTGGTGAATCAGCCGGAGGTGGCGGCGAGGAAGCAGTAGCAGGTGCTCGTCTCCCTTTCCCGCGACCACCACCTTCTTTGCCTCTCCCAGTCTTCTTCCGACCTCCTCTCCCCCTGGGCGGCTCATCAGTAGAAGGAGGAGGCGAGGAAATACTCTCGAGCAAAGACCTCCGTAGAGCCAGAGGTGGGAGCGCATGACCCCGACCCCTCCCTCGCGAGCCTGAGGTCTCGCCCTCCATATCTGTCACGAACCTGCCAAGAATTAAAATAAAATAATTAGTACAATGAGAAAAAGAATTAATAATACAACAGTAATTACTGCAATAATGAGAATATATACAACTAATGAGAATAATGTAATTAAAGTTGAGATGCATACAACTAACAATAGTCGGGATCATCGGTCTCTTCTACGCGATCAATTGAAGGATCGTCATCGCTATCACCCGTGTCGTCGATAATGATGGCCTCATCAGGTTCAACAACACCAACATTTGGAAGGCCTTTATGTAAACGGTCAAGCATTGACAGGTCATCTGGAGCAGTAACCTCTTCTTCTTCAGGCTCTTCAACATCGCCGTTAGCGGGTTCACTCTCATTGTCTTCTTCCATGTTCTGGGGTTGCGTAGAGAGGTTTCGGAAACGTTTTTTTATCACGCGTGTTTCTTGGAAGAATTCTCCTTCATATGTCTCTGGGTCAATGTGGGGTACATAATCCTCTTCATTTGGGGGAGGTGGTCTAATATGAGGTGGCACATCATAAACGACATCCCAACCTTTCAGGTTTTCAACCGTTTGGCAGGGGTAGGATAGATAGAAAACCTGGGTGGCCTGTTGAGCCGTAATATAGACATCGGGGACATTAAAATGGGTGTCTTGTCGAATTTTGACTAGACCTACATGCTCATGAGTTCGTCTAGTCCTCGACGGGAGAAACCAATGACATTTGAAGACAACGACGTTGGGAGGATTTTCACCATAGAATAGAAGTTCGTATATTGCTTCAACTCTTCCATAATACTCAATACCTCCGTCGCCGACAGCAGAGACACCCGAATTTGTACTTTTTCGATCGGCCATTTTTCGCTCTTTATCAACGGTACGAAAGCGATACCCGTTGATGTCGTATTTCTCAAATACACGGACCTTATTGTCAAAACCATTAGCGACTTGTCTCAATTCGGCGTCCATAGGCTCCTCATTTGCCTATAAGTTTTATAGGAAAGGATTGTTATATTAGTGAAAAATAGGTCGAACCAACAAATGAAACCCTATATATGAATGACAGTTACCGTTCGTTTGAACCAAGAGATGAAACCAGGATTGCCGTCTCCTTGATTGGCAAGAAGCTCATACTCTGCGATGGAATCACTTTCAATAACCACTTCATTCGAGAATTTGGCGACGTATCGACTGTATGAATTCAGGGGAATTAATAAGAAACAAGAATTATTAGAAGTTGCGAAACAATGTACGTACCGAGCACTTACTCGATGTACGGTCGCACTTCTGTTAGGTTGGTGAAGATATACAGTGTAAGAGTCTGCCATTCTTTGATATCCAAAATCTTATTTCTCGAAGCACCAACAGGTCCAAGATTCCCTTTGAATAGGCTGAGGTTGGATTGACGCCGTTGGGGGTCGCCAGTATTGTACCGAGGCTTTGGATTATGCAAATGGAGATTTTTGGCTTGATAATGTGCTGTCACGAAGTTTGCTGCCTCCTCGGTAATGAAAGCCTCGGCCATCGATGCTTCAATTCTACGTTTATTTTTACATTTTGCTCGAAGCGTCTTCTGCATTCTCTCTGTTGAATAGCACCAACGATTTTGCACAGGGCCCCCTAATCTTGCCTCGGTCGGGAGATGCAATATCAAATGCTGCATCGGATTAAAAAAACCCGGTGGAAAGATCTTCTCTAACTTGCAGAGCAACTCCGGCGCCATATCTTCCATGTCTTCTAGCACGCCATCGGATAGTTCTTTAGCACAAAGAACACGAAAGAAATAGCTCAGTTCTGCCAGTACTAGCCACTCTTCCTCGGGGATATAGCCGCGCAACATCACCGGCGTTACCCGCTCAAGCCATATGTGCCAATCATGACTCTTCAGCCCTAATATTTTATGTTTTTCAGGACTCGCTCCCCTCCTCAGATTCGCTGCATACCCATCGGGGAACATCAAACTGTTTTGCACCCACAAGAGAATTTCCCTGATATGCCCCCTTTCAAGATTGAACCAGGCCCTTGGCTTGGACCAATTCTTCTTTCCTTTCGGCTGTCGCATGTTCTGTGAGGGTCTATCACATAGAGTCTCCTGGTCGACTCTAGCTTTAGGATTATCCTTTGACTTCCCATCTATGCCGAAAAATGTACCAAACAGGGCCTCGCCGATATTTTTTTCAGTGTGCATCACGTCAATATTGTGTGGAAGTTCGAGGTCTTTGAAGTAGGGGAGATCCCAGTAGCATGTCTTGTGAGTCCAGGCGTGTTCCGAATTATATCCCTTGAAATACCCGGGACGTTCTGGATCAGGCTCGAGAGAGTTCAACTGTGCCAAGACATGTTCGCCCGTCATCGTAGGTGCTCCCAGGTTTTTGACAACTTTGCCTTTGATGAAGTTCTTCTTGTCTTTTCTAAAAGGATGCTTAGGAGGCAGAAACTGTCTATGCAAGTCAAAGCAGGAATACTTGCCACCCGCCTTCAGCCAATGAAACTGAAGAGCAGCCTTGCATGTTGGGCACCCGAACTTTCCATGAACACAGAAGCCAGCGAAAAGCGCATACGCCGGCAAGTCATGCATCGAGTACTGGTACCAAACATGCATTTTGAAGGTCTTTTTGCTAGCTGTATCGTATGTCTTGAACCCTTCGTCCCAAGCTTGTTGCAATTCCTCCTTAAGCGGTTGCATGTACACATCCATATTCTTCCCCGGATATTTGGGCCCTGGTATTATCAACGTCAGGAAAATGTTCTTCCTTTTCATAATCTCTGAGGGGGGGAGATTGAGTGGCATGACAAATACAGGCCAAAAACTGTATGGGGCTGCCATCAGACCGAAAGGATTGAACCCATCTGTGCCGACGGCGATTCGGAAATGCCTTGGCTCCTTAGCTTTTTCCGAATGTTTTTCATCAAAGTGCTTCCATGCTGAACCATCCGATGGGTGAGTCAACATCGGCTTCCCATCTGCATCAAATTTTGTTCTCTTCCCATGTTTGTGCCATGTCATCTGTCTGGCTGTCTCTTCCATCATGTAAAGGCGTTGAATTCTTGGTATCACTGGAAGATACCTAAGAACATTTACGGGTATTTTGGTCTGCGTCTTCTCACCTTGACCATTGTCTACCACAACATACCTGGATGACTTGCATTTGGGACAATAGTCTTCGTCCGCATACTCTTTCCTAAATAAAGCACATCCATTTTCACAAGCATGTATCTGCTCATAGGGCATCTTAAGTACCTTGAGGATTTTATCTGATTGGTACAGGTTTGCAGGCATAACATGATCTTTTGGTAGAAACCACCCAATTAGGGCCGTGATCGCATTGTAACAATATGTGCCCAAGTTGAATTGTGCCTTCAAAGCCATCAACTGTGCGATGGCATCGAGCTGACAAAGCTCAGTGTGAGCGTGCAGCGGACGTTTCGAAGACTCCAACATATCATAGAAGGCCTTCGCAGATTCCTCCATCTCATCGTCCTCATCCCGCGCATCGTCAAAGTCCTGCACCATGTCATCGATCCCTGTTCCGTACTCATCCGTGCGCTGACGGACCACCTCCTCTCTCCGTCGTCCGCCAGACTCGCCATGGAAGGTCCACACCGTATAACCAGGCTTATAACCCCACTTCTGCAAGTGTTTACCCATATCCACCTCTGTCGCCTGTTTATAATTGTCGCACCTAACGCAGGGGCACCAGGTTTTTCTCTGCCCATTTGCAAACGCAGCTCTCAGAAACTCCTTGGTTTTCATTGCCCATTCATTGGTGATCTCTTTCTGATTAGGGCGACCAGTGTACATCCACGCACGATCATCGCTCATCTTGTTGCTACAGCTAGCTACTAAACAACAAATATACCATTTTATTACGTCCACTTTTTATTGCTTTTATCATACATAGCTACGGCATATGCAATTAACCTACACACTAATAGGTAAAGATAGGTCCTAATCCCACCCGAGTATGTGTAGATTGGGTCGGTTTCCCATGCTTTGGTCCCGATCCGACGCGGTATTTCGGCAGCACCTCCCCGCTGTTCTCCTAATACACGTCTCGACAACAAGCCGAGAGGTTGTGTATCCAGAGAACAATAGGGAGGCGCTGACGAAATTCCGCGTCGGATCAGGACCAGAGCATGGAAAAACGACCCAATCTACACATACGCGGGCTGTCCATGGATAACGTTGGACAATTCGAAAGAATTACTATTATAAATATGCAAATGAATGCATATGTATACTGTAATCCTTTCGAATGGGAGACGCATACTGGTTACGCAACTTTACATACTGCTAGAGCTACCGTTATCGGCATGAAGGCCAGAATTGAGCAAAGGAAAAAGGGGGAGAGGACAAGAATTTTTTTGCTCACCCACGAACTCAGGGAGGTCGCCGAAAATTCCTGACCACCAGACCACCAGACCTTCACACCAGGAAAATTCCTGCACATTAAAATGCACCCAATCAACACACACACTTGATCCCGGTAATTACATCTTTTTTATTTTTTTTACCCCAAGCTCCATTAAAATGCACCCAATCTCCACCTCCAACTTCTACTTATTCATCTCCACCTCCAACTTCTTCTTCTTATTCTTATTCTATTTCTTTTCCTTTTCTTTTCCTTCATCTATTTCTTTTCCTTTTTCTAAATCTTCTTATTTCCTATTCTTCCTTCTCCTCTTCTTATTCTTCTTCTATTTCTCCTCTTCTTCTTCTCTTCTTCTTCTTCTTCTTCTTCTTCTTCTTCTTCCCTCTCCTTTTCTAATTATTTTTCTTTTCAAATTCTTTCCTTCTTCTAACTAAATTTAACTAAAAAAACTAACTACAACTAATAAGTAAAACTAAATAAAACTAACTAACTACAATAGACTAACTGAATAGTAGCAATTAAAAACAGTAAGAATACTAACTAACTTATATAAAAATAAAAATAAATAAAACTAACTAACTACAACAGACTAATCTAAAATCTATTAAAAAGAGTAGCAATTAAAAACAGTAACAATACTAACCTAACTAAATTTTCTAATCTAAAATATGACTAACCTAACACTAAACTACAATGTGAACAACACTAATACTAAAAAATCTAACAAAAACAGAGAAAACAAAAAAAACAGAGAGGGAGGAGGGGGGGGCTCACCGGCCGGAGTGGGGGTGGAGGTGGAGGAGGTGGGCGGTGGCTTGACGGCGGCTGGCGGAGGAGGGAAGCGGCGCCGGAGCCGGAGACGACGGTTGTGGGCGAGGCGGGTCGGGTGGGATCCGGCGAGGGAGGGGGCGGGCCGAGGCGGGTGGGGGCGGGGCAGGCCGGGGCGGGTGGAAGCAGGAGACGACGGCGGTGGGCGAGGGCGCGGCGGCGGCGACGGTGATGGCGTGCCGGCGGCGTGGGGCACGGGCAGAAGGGAGGCACGGGCGAGAGAGAGTGGAGAGAGTGGGAGAGAGAGGAGGACGACGGGCAGTTAACGGCCAGGAGCTTTGCCGTCTGCCCCAGGACGGCAAATTACGCTTTGCCGTCAGGGGCAGACGGCAAAGCTCCTGGCCGTTAACTGCCACTCGTGGAACGGTCTGGGAGGACCCACCTGGGGCTTTGCCGTCTGCGCACGGACGGTAAAGAGGTCTTTACCGTCTACTTATTAAAAGTAGACGGCATACAAACGGTTTGCCATATGTCATATGTTTGCCGTCTGTATTTAGGGTAGCAGACGGCAAACAATCTTTTTGCCGTCTCCCCCGATGGAATACAGACGGCAAACACGATGACACATGGCAAACTGCATGTTTCCAGTAGTGCATGCAACATCCATCATATCATGACTTGATATTCATGTCATACATGCTTTTGCTTGATTGAGGAGCCACATGCTATTTGGGTCTTTCCCTTATCATTGCTACATGACGTGCTAGTATCATTGCATATCCTGCTATACTGCTAGAGGCATACATTTGCATACATCATGATTGTTTTTCAGTTTTCTTTATGTTGAGTACTTCTTGTAAAGTGTGAACATCTTATTTATATTCTTGTAAAATATAGAGTGTTGACCTTAAGTGACCAAAAGATCCCAAAGAGGACAAAAGATCCCAAAAGAGGAAAAAATAAAAGATCACAAAGAGGACAAATGAGAGAAAAATAGAAAGAGCCAATGAGGCCAAAAAAATACAAAAAAAAGAAAATGAGAAAAAATAAATAAAAAGAGAGAAGGGGGAAACACTATTATTCCTTTTGAAAGATCCAGACTCGTACTCCATTGTCGTATTTGTACTCCATAGAAATATTCATATCATTCATGTGAAACTATGTGGGGATCCTTACACTATAGAACTTTCCTTGCATATTCCAAGGATGAGCCTCCTCAAAAGAGCTCTAGGTCTTCATGAGCAAGCAAGTTGGATGCACCCCCACTAGTTCCATTGCAGACCTTAATTTAGCTCATATGTACATCCGTTGCATGGCAATCCCTACTCTTCACATCATATCTATCATTTGGCTTTCTCTCGCCTATGATTGTCCTCATTGATGTGAGCCTTTCACACCTTTTTGTCTTCCTTCCCCATCATTTTTCTATTTTCCATCCTAAGTGCCAAAATATCTTGCTCGCGCTCATCCATTGCATGAGTGCTCAAAGTCTAAAGGGAGAGGATCAGTTTGACTTGTGCCTGACTCTCTCAGTCTGGGGATGAGTCAAAATAAGATTCCAAAGGATACCAAGTGTGAAGTTTTAGTAGATTGAGTTATCAATTAAACTATATAGTTCTTTTTATGCTCTAAACCCATCTCCCACTTCTTGCACACAAACACCATTTGGAGACATTCGAGTCACGGACAGCGAGAGCTCTTGCACCTTTATGTTCTTACTTGGCTAGTTTCAATACTAGATATAGACTCTTGCTTGTGATTGTCTTGACTTGAATTGCATATCTTACTTGCTTTACTTTGAAGTTCTTCTATGTGTGTGAGCATGTCACCATAGAAACTATCTGTGTTATCATTTACCTACTCGAGGACGAGCAAGAATTAATCTTGGGGATGTTGATACGTCCCAAATGTATCTATAATTTTTGCTTGTTCCATGCTCATTTGGGTGATATCGTGATGTGTTTTTCTACGCTTTCATACCTTTTTACACATATTTGGACTAACCTACTAACTCAGTGCACCCAGTGCCAGTTTCTGTATGTTGATGTCCGTCCATTGCAGGTTTTTACCCATATTTATAGATCCCAAAAAATTCCAAGAAAAATATATAAAAAATCAGCGCAACAGAAGCTTCCAGAAGACCAAAGGAGGGCCGGAGGGGGCCATCCCCCTCCCAGGCGGCCAGGGGGCGCGGCCCCACTTCGGACCGCACCAGCAGGCTGCCTAGGAGGAGGGGCCACCCCCTGGTGCCCCCCTCGGCCTATATTTACCCCCCCAATGAGAAAACCCTAAAAGGAGACCATGCAACGCAATTTTCATCTTTGTTCCTCCGCCGTTGGGATTCCAAGATCGGCAGCACCAGGAGAACTCTTCTCGGCACCCTGCTGGAGGGAGTATTGACCTCCGGGAGCTTCTCCACCACAATGAGGGCTTCCTGGATATGCCGTGAGTAGTCCCCCTTGGACCATGGGTCCATGACCAGTAGCTATGTGATGTCTTCTCTCCAATCTTGTGCTTCAATTCTTAGCCCTTGTGAGCTGCATGTAAGGCCCGATATGCGGTACTGTTCCAAATCTAGATGTTTCCATCCAGATCCAGGGACGAAGCACATATCGGTCCCACCGCGACATATGGCACTGACATATGCCTCGGATTTCAACATGATCTCACAACATTACAGCTACAAGGATACAACATCTCATACAATCGGCATACAAATGCCTTAATACAATACATCAGCGGAAGATACATGTCTGAGTACAAACGACAATCAAATTCCTAGTGTCAAAGGCAAAACACACCATTCCCGTAACCACACGGGTCCAGGCTCTCCGCCGGGATCTGCCTCACTAGTTGTCGTCGAGTCTCCACGAAGGCATTCAGAAGGAAGGGCATCAGGCTCCTCTGTAGTACAAGATCGTTTGCATAGAGTACATAAAAGAGAAAAGAAGGGGGTGAGCTATATCAACAAGTCAGATAATGTAACGCCCCGGTTTTCACCAATAGTAATCACTTTGATTAATGCAAAGTCACTGTGATGGCCAAGCCATGGTCACCCTTGATCATGCCTTATTGAAAATCCATCTCAAATAAAATTTCAAAACAAAGTTCTAAAATAAAGTTGCTCCAAAAAAATTGTGCAACCAATTTTGTAAAATTCCAAATAATCAGTGCATCATGCCCATATTGATGTGGACATTTATTGAACTATAAATAATTTAAACAATTCAAAACAGTGCCAAGACAACCCCTTTTTAATCATTGCATATTCAAAAGAATTATCAAATGATTTTATTTTGTTCCCAAACTTTTTGTAACACTTCTATTCTGTGTAGCACTAATATTGAAGCTAGTTGCACATTTTATAAAAATCAAATGTTGAAAAAATAAAATAGAAACATAAAAGAAGAAAAAAAGAAACACAGAAAAAGGGATGGGCTACTCTTCGCCCTAGGCAAACCCTAGTCGGCCCACTCCCTATTTTTTTTCCTAACTCCTCCCCCGAGCCGCCCTTAGCCACCCCTCTCTCTCGCTCGGACTCTCTCTCTCTCTCTCTCTCTCCCATTCCTCTCGATCCCCTGATCCCGATCTCCTCCTCCCCGCAGGACATCGCCCCCATCTCCCCCTCTCCCCCATGGCCGCCGTCGGCTACTCCGGCCAGCACCGGCGAGCCCCGACCGCCCGCCGTGATCTCAGCCGCCACTGAGCTCCCTCCTCCCAGCTGCCGGCAAGCCCGGCCATCTCCGGCAAGCCTGGCCGCCGTGCAGCCCCCCCCCCCCCGCCCCCGGTGGTGCCCCTCGACGTCCCCTGGTGGTCGCGCCTCCTTCCACCCCCACCGCCCTCTGGCGACGCCGCACCTCCCCATGGCCGTCGACCCGACGTTGGCTCCTCCTCCTGTGGGCACGGGCTAACCCTAGCCGCGCATGGTGCCCACGGTCACCGCGCCACCGCCGCTCGCACCACTCCACCCGGACCCCCTCCGGTCGCCCTCGGCTCCCCTGAGCTCCCCACTTAACTCGTTGTGAGCCGCCGCCTCCCCCCCGCTCGCCCCATTGTTGATGCAGGCCCGGCCACGGCCATGGCAATCATGTGTGTGTGTGTGTGTGTGTTGAGTGTGTGCACAGCCCGACGGCTGCTGGCTCTGGCCGCCGGCGACCTGTGCCCGTACAAGCACATCAACCCCTAGCCACCCTGGACGCCACCGTCGCCCCGGCCCGTAGATGCCGCTACTTGCAGCTGCTGCTTATACAGTTGTTACTACTGTTGTTGCTGCTACTATATGTTGCTCTTAATTGTGCCTCCCAAAACAGAAGAAACACCATTGCAAGATGAATTCTAATGAAGCTAAAACTGAGATGGACAGAGAGTACTCTTGACCAGCTTAATCTTACCCCACTGGACCAACCTCAATTGATGCATGGATTAAATGCTATGAAAATCACAACAACACAGATATCTATTAACATAAAATATTTGTATCACCATTGCTAAGTTAGAGAAAGAAAACATGCTACATGGACTGGGCATGGCATCAGAGGGGTTGGCATAATAGTGCACATAATATGGAGCAAAAGATGTGTTGGAAATATCTCCATTTGAGTTATGGATCAATCGTAATTATCGAGCAAACTTTATACATTTTAACAATTTCTGGGATTAACCTCGAGTAGTACCTTTCATACCAAGTTTTAATTAAGTTAATAAACTCTAATACATTTGCCATCCATACCGAATTGTAGATCATAGAAAACTGTTAAATTTGCAATAAGACACTAAATCGTCGGTTGAGCAGAACATCAAACTGTAGGCTCTCAAAAATGGCTAAATGTTGTTTAGCAACAAGAATCCCAGACATAGCAAAAATTCTGTGGGTTCCAAAATTAATGTCTATGACAAGTAGGCCCTAGCCTTTTTAATTGTAAGAAATGTTTTATTTAAATATATTAACTCTGAGTCATTGACAGGTGGGCCCTCTATGTCAGTTTGACTAGTCAACATCACTATTGTAGATAATGTTGAATTAATAATAATAAAGAATTTCTAGAAAATGATTAAAGTAATTAAATCTTTAAAAATTAAAATCTTTTAATTCGTAAGTCGGATCAAAATACTTTATACATGAAAGTTACTCAGAAAAATACAACGCATACGAATACAGTACCCATATACCCACCGCACCCCTCTAACAAACTAAACGTGGAACATTTCTTCTCCGGTTCATCTGACGGCCGGAGCCGGTAAAACTTCCCGGATGAAAATGTTATGTGAACGAAAGTTATTCAGAATGGATCTGCAAGCACGGATACAATATCCACATGTCTGTCAGATGTCTCTAACACTACAGACATGAAACCTTCCCCCCAGATCATTGGTCCTGTAATCAACCGGTACTGATGCGTCATCCCCGGATAATTCCTGCTCCGAGCAAATCACCGAATACTTCGTTAGAGCCCCGTTGCTTTGTACCTGCTATGTCTTGAATTTGTATTGCTATTATTGTTGTGTATTTATTGTTTCTTCCCCCCTTATTATCTGGTAGACCTCGACACTGCCGACGACGACACCGTTACCGAGTACGACTACTTCGTCGACGACCGTACCCCTACTACCGAGCTTACAGGCAAGCAAAGCCATTTTCCTTCCCCAGATATCGCCTATCCTTTCCGTATATTTCTTGCACTAGGCATGGTTACTGCTGCTGCTACGTTACAATCCTATTCAACTGCATAGCATGTTTTTGTCGCCCCTTGATGTACCTTCCTTAACCCTATGCTACCTTATACATATATAATATATTCAGCAGTGAACCCTGCGCATTGTTAGCTAGGTTTAGAATAGCGGGCCGTGATCACTCTGGTGAGTGAACGCGGATTACAATTATTATAACTACAACAGGTACGGATCAATGCAGACGCCCTAGGGAACCTACAACGCCGAGACTCTGCCGAGTCGCTTCGAGTTTGACTTACGAGTGGACGAACTCGTATTTCACTCTCGTCGTCTCAGTAGCGTAGCATCACTGGGATGATACGAGGGTATTCCTCTTTAGTTCATTCCGCTGGTGTCTCGTCACCACCGGGATGATACGAGAATATTCCTCTTTAGTTCATTCCGTTCATGTCTCTGTCGAACCTCTTTAAGTGTACCGTCGAGGGTGATACCTCCTGGTTTCACTTGATGGTAGGCACTCGAATCAACTGGTGTCCTTACAGGTAAGGAGTTGGGTGACCCAACGGTGCCCGCGCAGGGTATCTTAGTGGAACGACAGGTCAGGTGTATTCCACCGGTGTGCGGCGGGCCTGATACTGTTCGTGTCCGACAGATATCCTGTTGTACGAAAGTCGAGCTCTTCGGAGCAAACGCGAGACAAGGTAAGGAGACGGTTAACCTTGTTGGTAACCGCACGAGTTGGTGGGACGTCAGGACACGAACCGACGTTATTGGTGGTCCTGGCTGCTGTCGTTGTCCGCGAATCATTCAATAAGGGGAAACGATAATGGTTGTCTCGATAGAAAATTAATAAAATGCTTAACGGGTTCGGCGGATGACTTGAGTAGCCTTTTGGCTTGTACGCACTACCTATACGTGAGAATTACGAGTTATGGGCTTCTTCGTGACGTAGCCTCGTTTGAAAGCTCTGAAAGACGTCCAGTTCAGCATTGCGGCAGGGACGGATCGCTTTGCGGCGTTGGAATTCACCCTCCTCGCAACGACCCGGAGAGCTAGGGGTGATAGGCCCATGACCCCCTTGCCCTTAGGGCTGTAGACCGGCGGGGACCTCTCTGATGAGCCGTAGGATGGACTGTGTTGTGTCGGATAGCCTCGGTGGGGTGCTCGCTAACCAGGTGTACGCCACCCTAGAGATCCGAGCGTGTAGTGTCACACTAGTTTACCCCTGCAGGGAAGATTGATCTATTCGAATAGTAGTGTCCACAGTAACAAGACGCTTTATGCTGAAGCCAGACTCTACCACTACAAACTACTACTATTAAACTGTTGGTTCCGGTTTCTCTTCCTCGCAGGGAAGTCGAGGAGGGGATCTCGGAGGCATTGATATTATTAATAATTACAACTTATTATTATACAATGCTGCAGCAACTTCTGCTGCATTGTTACTTTCATTTATGTTTTATTAAACTGTTGGCTAATTCTTACCTCATGCTGCAAGACTCGTCGGAAGATGCTAGTCTTCGATAGGCCTAGCTTCTTATCCTTATTCTGATTTCTACCTTGCAGTCCACTATATACAGCCTCCCCTTTCCATTTGATACAAATGCATAAATGCTTAGTAGCGGACATAAGACTCGCGGGTATGCTAGATACTCACCTGCATTATTTTCCCCCTTTTTTTCTTTTGCCTGATCAGCCGCTGCAGTTGACGTTGGAGCCCAAGAGCAGGAGATCCCTCATGCCGACCACCGCAACGTGAAGATCCCCGATGCCTTCTACGACGTCAAGTTCCCCTTTGACCAGGATTAGTTTGGAGGTTCCCAGGCAGGAGGCCTCCCCTTTTCGATCGTTTTTGATATTTGTGCTAGCCTTCTTAAGGCAACCTTGTATCCTTGTGTCTGCACTCAGATACTATTTCTTCCGCTGACTTTGTGCTCTCGAGCTGTTGTATTCGAGCCATCGTGGCCCCTGGCTTGTACTAAACAAATTTTATTATTTTATTTGTAGAGTTGTGTTGTGATATCTCATCGTGAGTCCCTGATCTCGATCGTGTACCTTGCGTGTATAATTACTGTACACGGTCCGATTTTTGGGGCGTCACAGATAACTAACTTCTCACGGTAAGATGGGGGTAGTGGTTAAGGTTTTATCCACACTAGAAATATATGAGGTGGCTAATGATCTATTCAACGTAAGATGAGAAGCCAAGCATCGATGAGGAATCGCCTCCAACAAGTCTGCTGTCAGGTACTTACACAAACATAACACCTATCCTATCCTTGTCCTCTTCTTCGCTTCCCAACGAAGAAGAAGAAGCAGTCAAGGCACACGCAGGTTGATCAAGTTATTAAGATTATTTAGTTGTTGTTGACTATGAACAAGGAGTAGGTCTCAAGTCGTCCATAACCGTGGACACGGCTTCTCGAAAAGATTTACTGCTGCAGGGGTGTACCAACTGCCCATTATAAGCTTCGCATGTACGTCGACTCTCTCAGCCGGGCCCGTTAAAGACACACATTGAAGAGTTGTTCCGAGAGATCCGGATGTCATAATCCCTCTAACTAACAACGAACAAATCCGGGTGGCCCCCGGGAGTCGACACCCAATCCAAAAGTCGGCCACGCTCTCGGATCGGACTCTTCCGTATGGCCAAGGTCGGGGTTAGCCTCACCTAAACTCAGGGGCTTTCCTAGCTCACCAATGTGGACCAACAGAGGAACTCTGTCTCCGCTATCCCTAGTTTTTTTAAAATCTGTTGGGGGCCCAACTAAGCACACACACGTTTTCAAATGGTAAATCAGCTTGGGCCACCACTAGAAATGTTTGGAGCTAGGTAGGTAAGAATAGGGGACCTCGTAGAATCCCACACGCGGTTAGGCACGCTCGCCAAGAGACACAATACCCGGAACTCGGGTCCAAGGTCACTCGATTGGAACAAAGCATCGGGGCGGGATAGCCTAGACCTTCCATCCTTCGTCAAGTATAGTCAACATTATAATAATCACATCATCCAAAATAATATAATAGTGTGATAGCCCAATCCAAGGAGTAACAGGGTAACATAAGTAGCATCCTAAGCATGCATACTAAGCAGTGGTTAAGCAAGAAAGGTACACGACCAAACAAGGTTTGCTGGGATGTGGAGGACATGGCTGTTTGGGTTTATTTGAGAAGCATAAATATGAGGTGGTAGGATCAAGCAATTGTTCTATCCTATACCTAGGCACAAGTGAGCTGAAAGTTATAATCATGATATATGCTCCCCCTTACCTGATGAGAAGACGATCCGAAGGTGTAGGCGATCGCAAACTCGCAACGTCTCCGAGAGTAACTGCGGGAGCACACAATAGACGAGAAAGCATCTATTACTACGAATTAATCACAAGAATGCAAGATCAAGAAGGCAAGACGAGGCCCAACAATATGATATCTCATCTATCGTCGAGAGCGGTTACTAATAGGTTAAGTGAAGTATCGATCTCACACGACGATACTGCACGTTTATACTGGTTCAGGTTGTTTAGATACACAACATGAGCAAAGGCTGTTAACATGGCATCACACACAAGCATGGCATGTCACACAAACATGGAAAGAGGTGAAGCATAAAGAAACTATCTACGCTAGTCAATTTAAGTGAGGCAAAAATCCTAAACATGGCATTCACTAAGTACCCCACGACAATTAAAACATTTGGTATTGTTCTTCCCTAAACCATATTTTACATTGGTTAACAACAGCTAACAATAGAAAAATCATAATCTACATGAAATTCAAGTCAAGTTACATATAAAGAGCACCCCAAAAAACGGAGTTACGGTTAAAAAGATATAACATCACAAGTTATGATCACAATCTAAGAACATCAGGTAGCACACTTGAGAGCAATGCAAGAACATGCTACTGATTGCAAACAAGCACCCAAATGATATGCACTTATAGTAGACATGAAAAGCAAGGCATGGAACAAAGGTTTCATGTATATGAGCATCAAGAAATAAAAATTGTAACCCATGCAAAAAGATAAATTATACTACTGGTTTAGGACTTAGTGAAATCAGGAAAACATGGCAAAATGTTATCAACATGCTTACTTGACAGCAGGTAAATTAGTATCAAACAATCACCAAAATGAACATGCAATACATCAGCAGTGTCGGGACCCGGGGTTAGAGTATGTAATTCCAGTCACGATACAATCACATGGAGAGCCGAGAACCGTACCCACTTGTCTAAGCAGACAAGGCCAAGCATTGAACATTCTCGGAAAGCATCGAACGTGAGGGGCATCCCATCCAGGCCGGATGATCAACTGAAATGGGTCCTCATCGTCCGCTCACAAGTCTAAATGCTTATGGGTGGTGAATCCCATACTCATATACAAGTCGCCTCAACCATGTTATCAATTGAATCCTAACTCTAACATAGACTTACTCCAGCCCGATCACTTAGTCGGGGTCTAGGGTGGGCTCGGTCATAAAACAAAGTGTGCACGTGACAGAGTCACGAGCAATCGCATCGCGATGCCCCAAGCTGCGAACATCTAAGGGCCACTTGGTGTATAAAAGACCGCCAACCAGATCACAACTAAGGTCTCGAAAACCCATACCAAGACATGCATGTTATAATCATACACGCATCACACATGTCTAGTATGAACAGCAGGTGTCATCACATAACTCTACAAAGTACTTCTTTATTGACTTACACATAGAGTATACAAAGATCACATGTCTGTGATCAACATTACATCATACAACGGAAGAAAATTAGGTCTGAGTACAGACAAGTTTAACAAATGGCTTAGAGAAGCCTTGTAAACATACATTCCCTTCCACGAGAGACCAGACTGCTGTCTGGAACTATGCTACCAAGGTCAACGTCGAGCTTCACGAAGGTGACTCTATCGGGGTCCAGTTCTCATCTAAAACATAGAACAAGCAAATGTGAGTACAAAGTCGTACTCAGCAAGACTTACATCAGAACTAGACTACTTATGCTCAAGTATCAAGGTAAAGGAGGTGGGGTTCAACATGCAGAGGTGCCAGCTTTGACTTGGCTCGTCATGTACTACGAGTACCAGACTTGAGGTAAGAAGCGTACACGAGTCCACTACCAAGTCTCCAACCAATGCACCACTATGGATACTTCCTCGACTTCCCCACGAGGAAGCACGCCATAGCACTCACGCTTATGTTGCGAGTTTTATAAGTATCCATTCAAGTTGTCTATGATCAAGTAGAGGGATCCAAGTAGTCCATAACCGCGGACACGGCTATTCGAATAGTTCATTAACCCTGCAGGGGTGTACATCTTCACACGCGTGTCATCACTTATTGCCTCGTTCTTGTCACCCTTCAAGCGGGTGCCGGACGTGGATGAAACCAAGGCACTACCCTCACATCACCTTCTCTAATCCAGGAGTCGACTACCTGAGTTTGTCACCGCTCGAGAGTCTGGCCGGTTCCACGAAACGGACTCAGATAATGCAAGGGACCGAGATGCCACCTTTGACAGATGGTTTCACTGTCTCATAGGTCCACCCACATATCTATGCATAAGTCAAATGGAAAGCCCGAATCTAGTGTGACTCCTGGACCGGATCGGGTACGTAAAGAGGCCAAACGGGGCTCCCATAAACCCTACATGTGGTCATACTCTTTGTCTTGGATCACAAAACAGGAACTCGGGGCCTAGGGCAGTGTTCAACGAGACAACCCACTGTGTACTCCTACACAGCCTCTCATCTTTCACCTTTGTTTAGGGTGGATTCACGAACACGATATCATTTGCATCACTGTGTTCATTCCATCCCGACTCACAATCATAACATCCTCATTGTATCACTAAGCAGAAATAAGCAGTAACCATTGCAGGGGCCACATGCTCATCATTCAACTCCTATATCTGCTAGGATTTTGGTTTGCTTAATACGGTGGCAAAATGATAGGTCATGCATCGGAATGGGTTCAACTATGCGAAAGAACGTGTCTCGGTGATCTCCTAAACATGCATAAGTAAGACTGAGAGGGAAGTAGGATTTTATAGACATGATCAATAGGGTTTGCTTGCCTTGCTGACGATACACGGGTCATAACGGTGGTCATCTTCTTCGGGGGTGATCACCGTCTCGGAACGTCTGTCATCGGAGGCAACCATCAACAAGGGGGAAGAACTTTGGAAGTAAAAATGCACATACGCATGATAAGGTTTTCCATGATGTGAATGGTACTAGTTTGTAGCATATTCATCTTAATTGAAGTATATTTCATTTGAAATGCAAATTCAAACTCCAAATTCAAATTCAAAGTATGCCATATGCATGTTTTCTACCGTTCACCAATTTTAAAATGGTCAAACATAAAAAAAAATTGCATATTCATAATCCTTGCATTTTTATGATAATTTTTCATATATTATATGTCCAATTTGGAGTTAATATGAATATTCTATGAATTTCCAAAGTTTAATTGATTTTCTGGATTTTTCTCTGTTTTCTTTAATTCTTTTATTTTCTGGAAAAATGTTTATTGCATCAGCATGATGCAATGCTGATGTCACAGGGGGGCTGACATGTGGGGCCCTGCTGTCAGCCTCAAGGGGGTTAATCCCTGTTAGCTTTAAACTAACAGTGATTAGCTAAGGGCCTGGGGCCCACTGTCAGTGACTAGGGTTAGGATTAGTGGGGGGTTTTGGTGCTCTAATGGTGGAGCTCGCCGGGATGTCACCGGAGCATCGCCGGACTTGCGAGTTTGGCTCGGGAGGGAGAACTGGGGTTGCTGGGGCGTTCCTCGTGGGCTGCCGCGTTCGACAGAGCAAGTGGGGGTCAAGGGGGGCGCTCAGGCCACGGCTGCGACGAACGAAGCGGCGGCCGGAGCTAGGGCTCCCGAGGAACTCAATGATGAAGGCGCGGGGAGGAGGACGGAGACCCGCGGGAGAGGCGCGCGCTCACCGTGGATCCGATGGCGAGGTCGAAGGCGCCGGAGGAGCAGCGGGGAGGGCTCAATTGCTCGTCGGAGACGAGTGGCTGTTGCGGAAGAGCTCGGGGTTTGCGTCGTTTCCGTGGTGCTCCGGCTCGAATTGGAGGCGCAACTTGATGAAGACGTCGACCGCGGAGCGAGTAGACACGAAGGTGGGGTTTCTCGTCGTCATTGGCCGCGAGTGTGCGTTTGCGGCAGCGACGGAGAGCTACGGGTGGCGGGGAAACGACGAGGGGGAGAGCGGGAGAGCGATCCAGAGGAGGGGGAAAGGTGCGGGGGCCGGGGAGGAAGACGACAGGGGAGTGGGAGTGGGAGTGGGCTTGGGCCGGCTGGGCTGCTGGGGGGGTTAGTTGGGCCAGATTCCAGGGGTTTTCTTTTTTCATTTTTCCTCTCCTCTTTTCTTTTTCTGCAAGTTGTTTTGCTCTGGATAAAATAGCAAAGCATTTTTATAAATCCTCGAAATTTTTATGTGGCATCACAAGGCATATAGATAGCCACTCACAAAGTTTGGGGATTTTTAAAATTCAAACAATTTGAATTTCAAATCAAATAGGGGTATTATTTAATTTCCAAGCCCTATTTGGAATATTTGAAAAATCTGGTGCATGCAGTGGGACCCACTTCACTTTATATGTGATCATGCATATTTATAAGACTTTTCAAAAATACCAGAGGAATTTTTGGAAGAAATTTTTGTCTGGCCATTTGAATTAATTCTCAGGGCTTTTCTTTTCCCCAATTTTGAATTTCTTTTTTGAAAATTTCACATGATGCAAAGCGGCAAAGTATCCCTAGCACATACCTAAACTTGGGTTGTGACAACTCGCCCCCAATCAAAAGAATCTCGTCCCGAGATTCAGAAGTCGTCGGGAGGAAGGTGGGGTACTCGGCACGTAGGCGGTCTTCTCTTTCCCAGGTTGCTTCTTTCTCGGAGTGATGTGACCATTGCACTTTGAGGAACTTGATCTTCTGACGGCGAGTGACACGCTTTGCTGAGTCAAGAATACGAACAGGGTACTCTCGATAAGAAAGTTCATCTTGGAGATCAAGCGTTTCATGGTCGACTTCGCGGATGGGGTCCTTGAAGCAACGCCTGAGTTGTCACACATGGAATACGTCATGTACTCGGGAAAGGTGCGGAGGTAGTTCAAGTTGCTAGGAAACTTCTCCTCTTTTAGCTAGAATGCGGAAAGGTACGATGTAACGTGGGGCTAACTTCCCTTTGATACCGAATCTTTGGGTTCCCTTCAGAGGAGTAACCCGAAGGTAAGCCTTCTCATCAAGATTGTAGCTCTCTTCCCTATGATGACGATCATAGTAGCTTTTCTGACGAGATTGGGTGGCTTTCAATCGATCACGAACAATGCAAACTTGCTCTTATGCTTCCTTGATCATATCCGGTCCAAAGAGTTGTCTTTCACCGGTTTCTGACCAGTTTAGGGGTGTTCGACATCGTCGGCCATAGAGGAATTCAAAGGGAGCCATGTCTAGACTAGATTGATAGCTATTGTTATAAGCAAATTCGACGAATGGAAGAGATTTCTCCCAATTCTTTCCAAATGAGATAACACAAGCTCTGAGCATGTCTTCCAAGATTTGGTTAACCCTTTCGACTTGACCGCTAGATTGAGGGTGCAAAGCTGTACTAAAGGATAGATG
Organism: Bromus sterilis; assembly: GCA_950022295.1. NCBI lineage: Eukaryota > Viridiplantae > Streptophyta > Magnoliopsida > Poales > Poaceae > Bromus > Bromus sterilis. Next base: position 144,924,808 of record OX465596.1, on the reverse strand, counting down.
AGTTCCCATAGCATTCTGAAAGCTTTCCCAGAATCTAGAGGTGAAAAGGCTACCACGATCAGAATTGATTTCCAAAGGAACACCGTGAAGAGACACAATTCTAGAGACATAAAAGTCCGCTAACTGGCTAGCAGTTATAGACTCGCGAACAGGAAGGAAGTAAGCAACTTTTGAGAGTCGGTCAATGACAACGAAGATGGCATCATTTCCTTTCTAGGTTTTTGGAAAGCCGGTGATGAAGTCCATACCGACTTTGTCCCATTTCCACTCGGGAATAGAAAATGGTTGAAGATTACCAGCAGGTATTTGGTGTTCTGCCTTAATGCGACGACAAACATCACATTCGGCAACAAAGTGTGCAATGTCTCTCTTCATCCGGGTCCACCAAAATCTCTGGCGTAGATCTCGGTACATTTTTGTGCTACCGGGATGAATAGAGAGGGGAGTGTCATGAGCTTCCTTAAGGATCAGCTGCCTTATGTCTTCATTCTCAGGAACTACTAAACGATTTTCAAAGAATATCGTTCCTTGATCATTTGTAGAGAAACATTTAGCAACTCCGCTAACAATGTTCTGCTTGATCTCTTGAATACAACTATCTTGTTTCTGTGCGGCTATGATTTGATCCTCAAGGGTTGGTTTCGCCACCAGGGTAGAAAGAAATCCATGAGGAACTATCTCAAGATTGAGCTTGCGAAATTCCTCATGAAGAAGTGGTTGATACTGTTGTAACATGAGGTTGTTACAATACGACTTACGACTTAGTGCATCAGCCATGACATTGGCCTTGCCTGGGGTGTAAGAAATTCCTAAGTCATAATCTTTTATCAACTCTATCCAGTGTCATTGCCTGAGATTAAGATCTGGCTGGGTGAATATGTATTTGAGGCTTTGGTGATCAGAATAGATCTCACAACGATTACCAAGGAGGTAATGTCGCCAAGTCTTCAGGGCATGAACTACGGCAGCGAGTTCAAGATTGTGGGTAGGATAGTTCTCTTCATGTGGACGCAACTGGCGTGAAGCATAAGCTACCACATGTCTATCTTGTATAAGTATGCATCCTAACCCTTGACGTGAAGAGTCACAATAGATCTCGAAATCCGTTTTGGTGTTTGGAGGTGCAATTACGGGTGCAGACGTCAATCTTCTTTTGAGCTCTTGAAATCTTTCCTCACACTTGGGAGTCCACTGGAATTTCTTATCTTTCTTGAGGAGTTTAGTTAGAGGCTTTGCAACTTTGGAGAAGTTCTCAACAAAGCGGCGACAATAGCTTGCTAAGCCAATAAAACTCCTAACTTTCTTAACCGATTCAGGTGGAGTCCAGTCAAGGACGGCCTGAACTCTCTCAGGATTGACTGCAACACCTTTCGCAGAAATCACGTGGCTTAAGTAGGTCTCTTCTGGTAGCCAAAATTCACACTTGGATAACTTGGCATAAAGGCGATGCCCTCTAAGTTTCATCAATACCAGCCTAAGATGTTCTGCGTGCTCTTCTTCATTCTTCGAGTAGATGAGAATGTCATCAAGATCTAGGTACTCCATGAAGATCGAATTCATCAAGCGTGAGAATGTGGCGGGGGCATTGGTTAAACCAAAGGACATGACGGTGTACTCGTAAAGACCATATCGAGTAGTGAAAGCCGTCTTGGGAATGTCCTCGTTTCGGATTTTGATTTGATGATAACCTAATCTCAAATCCATCTTGGAGAAGACAGAGGATCCAGCAAGTTGATCATAAAGATCATTGATCCTGGGCAATGGGTACTTGTTCTTTATCGTCGCTAGATTTAGCGGACGATAGTCTACGCACATCCTTTCTGTTCCATCTTTCTTCGTTACGAACAGAACGGGGCAACCCCATGGCGATGAGCTAGGGCGGATGAAGCCTTTTGCCAACGAAGCATCAAGTTGGGTTTTTAGCTCAGCTAACTCATGTGGGGCCATTCTATATGGTCGTCTGGAAATTGGGGCTGTGCCTGGTATAAGATCAACTATGAACTCTACACACCTGTCGGGTGGCATTCCCGGCAGCTCTTCAGGAAAGACATCCGGGAAGTCACGAACCACCGGAATATCTTCAAGGTCAGGAAGGGGAAGCACATTCAAAATATGCATCTGGATTCTAGAGCTGGGTGATGTGTAGTCAATGATCTGGCCTGAAGGATGGGTGAGTTTAACTGATTTGGCTTTACAATCAAGTAAAGCATTCTGCCTTGATAACCAATCCATTCCTAGGATGACATCAATGTTCGAAGACATGAGGGATATAAGTGAAGAAAGGAATACTAAACCCTCAATTGCAATTTGATTGCCATGGCGTACTCTATTAGTTTGCCATTTGGAACCAGGAGTTTGAATGATCATTGGAGAAAACATTTCTTCAAAAGTAAATTCATGACGAAGTGCATAACTCTCCGACATGAATGAATGAATGAGATGCTCCTGGATCTAAAAGAACGGAGGCGGGAACATGATTGACTGGGAGTGTGCCAAGGATGACATCGGAAGCTGTAGTGGTTTCCTCAACTGAGATTTGGTTCACATATCCACTACTTGTGGCTGAAAGCTTTGCTGGGATGGTTTTGGTGGTTGATTTCTTTGGAGGCTTATGACTAGGTCGACGTGGTGCCACCAACACTGTAGGGCATTGTCGGAAGTAATGGCCTGTCAGACCACACGTGAAACACACCCTGCCTGAATTGCTAGGAGCAGGATTACTTGACTGCACACCATCATTCCGGGGTGGAATAATGTGTTGAGGTGGATGGCATAAATTGGATGGTGGTCTCTAAAGAAAGTTTTGAGGTATGGCACTAGTTGGAATCCATATTCGGCGTTTCTGAGGGGCTGAACTAGAAGAAGGAGCAAGCTCAAGAGCATGCTTGCGGGACTCTTCGAACACTTCATTGCCATTCTCAGCTCTAAAGGATATGTTGACTAAATCCTCAAAGGTGGAAAATTCGATGAGGTTAAGATCATGACAAAGGATGGGGCTAAGTCCCTTACGGAACCTTGCCTGCTTTCTGGCATCGGTGGTGATCTCATCTTGGGCATAACGAGCAAGACGGTTAAACTCTCTCACATACTCATGAATGGACATCTCTCCTTGAGTCAGATTGCAGAACTCTTACTTCTTGCGCTCCAATAAGTCATCTAGAAGGTGGAACCCTCGAAAGGCATCACGGAACTCCTTCCAAGTCACTAGGTTTCCATCAGGCTGCATCCCAACATAGTTCTCCCACCATTCAGCAACAGCACCTTCAAGAAAGTATGCCGCGAATATAACTCGATCATTGGGAGCAACATGTGCAGTGTCAAGATTACGCTCGATAGAACAGAGCCAATCATCAGCTTCAAGGGGCTCAGAAGAACATCGGAATACCCGTGGCTTGAGGAGGATGAAGTCCTGAATGCTCACAATCACATTGCAATGACGTGAGGTATTCTGCTCGATGAGCTCCAGAAGGCGTGTTTGATCACGTCGATTCTTCTCAGCTTCCATCATGATTTCCGCCGCAGAAGGTGGTGGTGGACGTGCATCATCATTTCGATTCCGATCACGGTCTCGATTCTGAAGAACAGCACTACGAGTTCCACCTGACATCCTGTGTGATAAAGATCAACAATCTGAACAGGTCGTATGATGGAATCAAAGACAAGAAGGACATGACGAAGATGGAAAAGATTGTAATGCAAGGCAAAGATTAATTGAAACACGGGATAAATCCGGCAGCATAACGGCTACACCGGGATGGAAAACAAGGAAACCTCGAGGAGATTGGACAGAACTTCCTCGAGGAACTCAAAACACGGAGACTCTGGACGACCACAACAATCCTACGGCTACTAGGAAGCACTCAACGAGATGTTCTAGTAAGACATAGATGAGCCTAGTCCTATCATCCCGTAGAAAAGATAAGGGTGACCCAGAACTCAGATCGATGAGGGTAAGGAGAAAAAGAAGCCTTACGTTGTTCCCATTATACCCAGAGTAACTATATAACTATAGAATGCTAGACTCGAGTGCGACCAAGGGTTGAATAATCCTACAGACAGTCCTGCTCTAATACCAAGTCTGTCGGGACCCGGGGTAAGCGTATGTAATTCCAGTCATGATGCAATCATATGGAGAGCCGAGAGCCATACCCACTTGTCTAAGCAGACAAGGCCAAGCACAGAACATTCTCGGAAAGAATCGAACGTGAGGGGCATCCCATCCAGGCCGGATGATCAACTGAAATGGGTCCTCATCGTCCGCTCACAAGTCTAAATGCTTATGGGTGGTGAATCCCATACTCATAGACAAGTCGCCTCAACCATGTTATCGATTGAATCCTAACTCTTACATAGACTTACTCCAGCCCGATCATTTAGTCGGGGTCTAGGGCGGGCTCGATCATACAACAAAGTGTGCACGTGACAGAGTCACGAGCAATCGCATCTCGATGCCCCAAGCTACGCACATCTAAGGGCCACTTGGTGTATAAAAGACCGCCATCCAGATCACAACTAAGGTCTCGAAAACCCATACCAAGACATGCATGTTATAATCATACACGCATCACACATGTCTAGTATGAACAGCAGGTATCATCACATAACTCTACAAAGTACTTCTTTATTGACTTACACATAGAGTATAAAAATATCACATGTCTGTGATCAACATTACATCATACAACGGAAGAAAATTAGGTCTGAGTACAGACAAGTTTAACAAATGGCTTAGAGAAGCCTTGTAAACATACATGCCCTTCCACGAGGGACCAGACTGCTGTCTGGAACTATGCTACCAAGGTCAACGTCAAGCTTCACGAAGGTGACTCCATCGGGGTCCGGTTCTCATCTAAAACATAGAATAAGAAAACGTGAGTACAAAGTCGTACTCAGCAAGACTTAAATCAGAACTAAACTACTCATGCTCAAGTATCAAGGTAAAGGAGGTGGGGTTCAACATGCAGAGGTGCCAGCTTTGACTTGGCTAGTCATGTACTACGAGTACCAGACTTGAGGTAAGAAGCGTACACGAGTCCACTACCAAGTCTCCAACCAATACACCACTATGGATACTTCCTCGTCTTCCCCACGAGGAAGCACGCCGTAGCACTCACGCTTATCTTGCGAGTTTTATAAGTATCCATTCAAGTTGTCTATGATCAAGTAGAGGGATCCAAGTAGCCCATAACCGCGGACACGGCTATTCGAATAGTTCATTAACCCTGCAGGGGTGTACATCTTCACACGCGTGTCATCACTTATCGCCTCGTTCTTTTCACCCTTCAAGCGGGTGTCGGACGTGGATGAAACCAAGGCACTACCCTCACATCACCTTCTCTAATCCAGGAGTCGACTACCTGAGTTTCTCACCGCTCGAGAGTCCGGCCGGTTCCACGAAATGGACTCAGATAATGCAAGGGACCGAGACGCCACCTTTGACAGATGGTTTCACTGTCTCACAGATCCACCCACATATCTATGCATAAGTCAAATGGAAAGCCCGAATCTAGTGTGACTCCTGGACCGGATCGGGTACGTAAAGAGGCCAAACGGGGCTCCCATAAACCCTACATGTGGTCTTACTCTTTGTCTTGGATCACAAAACAGGAATTCGGGGCCTAGGGAAGTGTTCAACGAGAAAACCCACTGTGTACTCCTACACAGCCTCTCATCGTTCACCTTTGTTTAGGGTGGATTCACCAACACGATATCATTTGCATCACTGTGTTCATTCCATCCCGACTCACAATCATAACATCCTCATTGTATCACTAAGCAGCAATAAGCAGTAACAGTTGCAGGGGCCACATGCTCATCATTCAACTCCTATATCTGCTAGGATTGTGGTTTTCTTAATACAGTGGCCAAATGATAGGTCATGCATTGGAATGGGTTCAACTATGCGAAAGAACGTGTCTCGGTGATCTCCTAAACATGCATAAGCGAGACAGAGAGGGAAGTAGGATTTTATAGACATGACCAATGGGGTTTGCTTGCCTTGCTGATGATACACGGGTCTTAACGGTGGTCTTCTTCTTCGGGGGTGATCACCGTCTCGGAACGTCTGTCATCGGAGGCAATCATCAACAAGGGGGACCAACTTCAGAAGTAAAAATGCACATACGCATGATAAGGTTGTCCATGATGTGAATGGTAATGGTTTGTAGCATATTCATTGTAACGACCCAATTCACACTGAATTGAAGTCTCTGTGCTCAAGTTCCAGTCCCTGGATCGAACTCGCTGGCACACACAGTATTATAGATGTATATCAAAGTACAAGTGCATCATTATTACAACGTATGATCTAGAGTAAATAAATAACAAGTTGCATAGCTCAAGGCTAGCTTATTCAATAAAAATATAGTGGAAGCAAAAGCAAATAACGTGGAGTCCCGTCAACATCCACATGCGAACATGCTGAGTGTAGACTCGCAACCCCTAAACGCTCCTTACTGATCGTCTGAAAAAAACCTGCAACACTGAAGGTTACAGCCCGACAACGGGTCAGTACATCTGATTTGTACGGCAAGTGACACGAAAAAGTTTATATAAAGGAGCTACAACTACATGCAAGGTAAGTCAAAGGAAAGGCTTATGGTTTAGTTTTGCAGAAAGCCAATTTTCTCCTGAACTAAACTAGTCAAAATTTTATGTTGAACTTACTACTAAAGATTGAACTGGGCACACCAGTCTCAATCCACCACACCCTTTATTAATCTTGCCCACTCAAATTATTAATGTGATTCATCTGTCAAGATCATTCATCAACAGTACTGACTAGTTGCTCAAAGTTCGTCCGTAACCGTGGACACGGCTAATCATGATCAGTTTATACGCTCTGCAGAGGTTGTACACGTTCCCCACTGGACTCAACCCGAAGAATGAGACAAGGACTTTCTGAAGAGGTTGCCTCCACCCTTGGTAGCCGGTACACCTAACACAATTCTACATCAGCTAGCTACCAGGGCCAGGTTCCCCACAACCTACTCGTCTAAGCCAGAGCCCATATAGCCAGTGGTTGTACACGGAAGCTACTAGTAATATTGCATGCCTGATATTTTTGAGCCTGGACGGCGCCCACCACGTCAGAGGGCTCGCCATGACGTATTCTCGTCCACCAAACAAACCATTGGGTGCATTTAACCCCGGCACTATCCTCAACCGAGCCACAACTACCAGGATGCAACCCGCCCGTCCAGAAGTGATTTATATTTATTATAAAGTTTCTACACAGTTTATTAAATAGCTCACATGCACTCCATGAATTCTCACAACCCAACCTCGTCTACAAAGCATAGCAATAAAGTAACAGCACGGCTAGGTTGATCTACAGTAGACAAGTCAAGACATGTGGCTATCCTAACTGGTTTTTCAGCAACATAATAATAAACTACCTATCATGCAATAGAGTGATATTTCCTAACATAATGCATATAGAAAATATAGGTATGAGTATGGTCAAAGCATCACTTGCATTATACATTCGATGAAGATTTTCGCTCTCACGTTCCAGTCAACTCTACTCGTCACACTCCGAGCAAACTATCATCAACGAAAGAACTCAATAAGCAATCACACCACAAGGACAAAACACAAGATCAACAGAACAATCACTAAAGTTTTAGCAACAAAACAAAAAGGTTTTGAAGTGCAAAGGTGTGGATGTGCTCGAAGGTGATCGGTGGAACGTGAACTCGAGAGAGTCAACGGATAAAGAGTTGTCGATACAAAAATTATGATCAAGGCATTATGAAATCAAAGTAAAGATCATAGCAATATGAATGGTATGTGGATATTGCCGATAAGATGTCTCATATGATCCAATATGCAAAAAGAATCACGTGAAACGAAATACTACAACACAGGTCATAGCAATTGCAACATGGAATTGAATTTGAATTTGAACAGATCAATAGACTTGTGAATTTTTGTGTACACATGATATAAACAGAAAGTATATGGAACGAGTGATCCAACACAAAAAGAAACGGCGCAAACGGGTGCAGCGGTAAAAAGTTACGGCTGCCGGAAGTCCAAATTTGGATCTGGTTGGGACCCAAATTTAAAAACTTCAAACTGCTGTAACACTACGTCTACTGGCTAGAGAATTTCTACACGGTCGCAACGCAACTGGAATCGCCCAATTCTGAGTTACAGTTAAAAAGTAGTCGCGAAAACGGTTTCGGGTGAAAAACGGGGGTACCGGGGGGTTCTACTGTAAGAAGGACCGATACATAAATAAAAATTTTACGAAAAACGCGATCGGGTCCCTGGGCGGTTTGGATCCAGATCTGAAAAAAAAATTCGAAACGTTTTTTTTTTCTAACCGCTCCTTCTTCCTCACGCGCGCGGCTACAGGGTCATGGAGCCATGGCGCGGCTCGGAGTTGGAGCTCCGGCTCCGGCCGGCAGGGGCGAGCGCCGGCGGGCGGCGGCGCCCACGCGCGGGCGGGCGGGTAGGGCTCCGCGGCGGCGGGCGGGCCAGGCGCGCGGGCACGAGCGGGCGCGCACGGGCCAGGGCGGTCATGGCGCCGGCCATGGAGCGGCGGCGGCGGCCGGCTCGCTGCGGCAAGGAGCGGCGGCGCTAGGGGCGGCGGGGATGGCGTGGCTAGGGCGGCGGGGTGCTCCGGCGAGGTGGCTAGGGCGCAACTCCGGCGAACTCACGAAGATTACCTCGAAAAAACGCAAAAGCACACTCCGGCGAAAAATCCGGCGATGACGTCGGCGGCGGCGGGTCCCGCGGATTAGATTAGAGCTAACCCTAAACGCTGGCGAAAATAAACTTAGCACTAATCGGGGCTATTTATAGCCAGCCCCTAATACTCTTTTTTTTAAATCCGAAATAAAAACAAATTCGGTCTGCTGGAAAAACAGAGCAGGCCCGTTAGGCCCAAAACAATAATAGAAAAATCACGGAAATTTATTTTAAAAATTCCGCCTTCGCCAATATTTCTAAAATAATAAAATTAAATTTTTGGCTTGACCAAAATAATAAAATAAAATAAAATGAAAACTTTTCAACTTATTTTTAAATATTTTTAAATACTTTTCTAGCATTTTAAAAATACCGAAAACTTCGAAAATTGATTTAAAAACTTTTCCAGAGCATAAATAAATTCCAAAAATAATTTAAGAAAAATATTGATAACTCCAAAGTAAAACTAAAAAGTCTCCCATAAATCTTTTAAACTATTTTCCAACAAATTAAAAATGGGGATAAGTCCTTTTATATCCTCTCCAGCGAACTGCCATGTGTTGAAAAATGTTTAAAAAATATTTTAAAAGAATTCCAATAAAGGTTTAAAACATTTTCCAAACTTTCAAAATGTTGAAGGAGTCATATTACCTTCTCTCATTTTATTTTGTTGGTTTTGTTTTTAAATAATAAATTCCAAAACACCAACGGTGAATATTAGGGAAAGTCATTTTATTCCCTCTCGTTTTAATATTCCGTAAACTCCAAAAGTTTTAAATCCCAGAGAAAATCAAACACATCAAGCAAACATTCCTTATCTATTTAATTTATTAACATTCCAAAATTCGAAGAATTTTGGGATGTTACACACTACCACCCTTAAAAGGAATCTCGTCCTCGAGATTCGAGAAGGCTAGAAAGAGAAAGATTAGGGTTCGGGTCTTCATGACAGTCAATCGATCCTCCGACGGTCCAGGGTGCTACCACCCTTAAAAGGAAGGCGACGTGGTCTTCAAAAGTTGTCTTCAAAAGCTTGCTCCTCACACATATTCTTCATACTCCGTTGGGGCGTGGAATTCTTCATCACAAGATCGGCTTCCAGTATCTTAATCCATCGATGACATTCTTCGTAAAGATTTCACCTTCGGTCTTCTAGGTTTCACGAATTCCTCCTTTGAGGTTTCCGTTCCTTAGTAAGAGAGTGATCTTCCAAGTACTGAGACTTCATGGCTGACAGCTCAGACGCCACTACTAAACAACTATCGATTTCCCTCTTGGTGGTCATCAATAATACTTCCACGGGATGCCTACAACAAATGGTCTTGGTCCATCCTCACCGTATAACACAAACGGTACACTTCTACTGGGGTCACACATCGTACCATTCTATGGTTCAGGCTTAACATTGTCGTCTCTCTGCTATAGGTAAGTCACTCAAGATTTACTATCCCTCATAGCAAGAGCGAATAATAAGAGTAGTCGTCATGGGGGCCAATCCATTCCGCACCCAAATCATTACCTTGTATATGGTTTAGAGAATCTCGCAGTCTAACACTCGGTCATTCTCAAAGCATTGCAGAAGTCCTCCTTATCTTGAACTGGGTTCAGATAAATCCATGATTCTGCAAGCCAACCAAATCATCTATCGTTTCCTCACAACCCTCAGGTTTACGTAGCCTGCTATAAAACGTGCACTGGTGGACTACAACTTCCGCCAGAGTTCTTCCTTCAGCAAGATTGTGCTCTCTTGTTGTAAGATCCTGGCACAAGAGGTTAACTTTGAACTCAACATTAAATTGTATCCATCTTTATCCTCGACTTGGCATTAGCAGCAATTGTAGTAGCTTCTTCAGTGTAGGGTTTGAGGTGAGAGGGAACAGAATGTAGATAACGAGGTAGAGAGAGATAGCGAGAGATACCCCTACAAACATCACACTAGTTTTGAAACATAAGTTTTGATGTGTAGCTGTCGGTAAAACAAGAAATGACAGTCCACATAAACATTCTAACGGTAGAAACTTGAATCTTCTAGGTCTTCAAGTCATCAGTTCTTCAATGACGGTAGCTTCAGTTTTGAAATGTCGAAACAATCTTCATATCGTTGAGTCATTCGTCAAGTTATTCTTCTTGTTGTTGTGTCTTCTTTAGTCTTGAAGCATACTAAATAGATAAGGATCTAATGAAACGCAAACTTATTCTACTCGCATAGAAGAACTCAAAGGGCCACACACAACATCAATCAAAACAAGACATAACAGGGTCAAGGCTACAAGCAAAACTAAACAAAACAATCAGACATAGAACATCTAGTTAATCCACAACAAAACAATGCATCGATCCTCAACTCTAGCTAACAAAGAAAACGTAACAACGTACACTTAGTGCACACCTAAACGTCTGTCCTCCAATTGCCAAACATAAGCTTCTTCGAGTCAGCATCCTTGCTTCCACGTTCACAACTTATCCTCCCCCTCCAATTCTGGACACATATCGCGGTAGTGTCCCATGTTCCTGCACCGAAAACAATGAATGCGGCTAATGTCCTTCTTTTTCTTCTTCACAGGTGCTTCCTTCAATTCTTGGATAGCTTTCTTCATTTCTTCCTTTTGATGTTGAACCACTTGTTGTTTCACGATGAAAAATTGACACTGAGCGGGGTAATGATCAGTTCCTTCACACGTAAAACATGTTACTTGTGTAGTGGGGCATTCTTCACCCGAGTGGATTTCCTCACAATGGGGACATCCATCTTGGTGTCCTTCATAGGAGTGTCCTGTTTCTCCGCAAATTTTGCAGGCATGGTGCCTCTTAAGGTTTACCGTCCTTTGCATCGGGGTGATGAGGCGGGACCCCAACAAAATCCTTGTGAACTCCTTCCAAGTAATTTTCCTTCGTGATTCGTCAATCGCTTGGTGCATTCTCCACCAAGTAGCATCCTCTTCTACAAATTACTCAACAACATAGGGGACCATGTCCTCACTTCCAACCTTCTTTATCTTCATGTGTTCCTCCATATTACGAATCCACTGCTCCACCTTCAGTCTCGACATCGCCCCAGAAAAGGCGAGTCCTACTTCATACTCCATCTATTAAGCCCATACGACAAGGGTTAGGGAAAAACTATAACACCGACAAGAAAACAACTAGAGATAGCACCAAGCATATGCACTCAAACAAAAAGAGGCAAACCACCTACGTTCGACAGTAACACATAACAGCAAACAATACAGTCACTACAGTCAAAACACACAAACAATTCCTAGGGTAAGCTCATATGTGCAAGACATACGATCTCATCATGCTACGCGAAAATTCCTTCGTCTAACTTCACATAAAAGGTGGTGGTCTGATTCTAAGCTTCATCCTTCTCAGCTAAGCTGATCTTAAAGGTTCCTCTCACAGTGTCAAACTTATTAATCACCGTAGGTTATTCCTTCTAGTTCCGATAATCCTAACTCCAATTGATCCCCGAGGTTGATGATGTTCTTCTCAAATGTCTTGTCTTCAGGGGCATGAGCAACTCGAAGGGGTATTCATAGTAAAATAAGATGAGAAGATTTAGAAGATGAATAATAGATGAGGAATACTAGTAAGAGAGTAAGTAATCAAAGAGTGATAAAATATTTTTGTTCCTATGGCTTTTCTATCCATTTTCTAGGGTCACGAACCTACAGTCAACACACCGCTCTGATACCATCTGTAACGACCCAATTCACACTGAATTGAAGTCTCTGTGCTCAAGTGCCAGTCCCTGGATCGAACTCGCTGGCACACACAGTATTATAGATGTATATCAAAGTACAAGTGCATCATTATTACAACGTATGATCTAGAGTAAATAAATAACAAGTTGCATAGCTCAAGGCTAGCTTATTCAATAAAAATATAGTGGAAGCAAAAGCAAATAATGTGGAGTCCCATCAACATCCACATGCGAACATGCTGAGTGTAGACTCGCAACCCCTAAACGCTCCTTACTGATCGTCTGAAAAAAACCTGCAACACCGAAGGTTACAGCCCGACAACGGGTCAGTACATCTGATTTGTACGGCAAGTGACACGAAAAAGTTTATATAAAGGAGCTACAACTACATGCAAGGTAAGTCAAAGGAAAGGCTTATGGTTTAGTTTTGCAGAAAGCCAATTTTCTCCTGAACTAAACTAGTCAAAATTTTATGTTGAACTTACTACTAAAGATTGAACTGGGCACACCAGTCTCAATCCACCACACCCTTTATTAATCTTGCCCACTCAAATTATTAAGGTGATTCATCTGTCAAGATCATTCATCAACTGTACTGACTAGTTGCTCAAAGTTCTTCCATAACCGTGGACACGGCTAATCATGATCAGTTTATACGCTCTGCAGAGGTTGTACACGTTCCCCACTGGACTCAACCCGAAGATTGAGACAAAGACTTTCTGAAGAGGTTGCCTGCACCCTTGGTAGCCGGTACACCTAACACAATTCTACATCAGCTAGCTACCAGGGCCAGGTTCCCCACAACGTACTCGTCTAAGCCAGATCCCATATAGCAAGTGGCTGTACACAGAAGCTACTAGTAATATTGCATGTCTGATCTTTTTGAGCCTGGACGGCGCCCACCACGTCAGAGGGCTCGCCATGACGTATTCTCGTCCACCAAACAAACCATTGGGTGCATTTAACCCCGGCACTGTCCTCAACCGAGCCACAACTACCGGGATGCAACCCGCCCGTCCAGAAGTGATTTATATTTATTATAAAGTTGCTACACAGTTTATTAAATAGCTCACATGCACTCCATGAATTCTCACAACCCAACCTCGTCCACAAAGCATAGCAATAAAGTAACAACACGGCTAGGTTGATCTACAGTAGACAAGTCAAGACATGTGGCTATCCTAACTGGTTTTGCAGCAACATAATAATAAACTACCTATCATGCAATAGAGTGATATTTCCTAACATAATGCATATAGAAAATATAGGTATGAGTATGGTCAAAGCATCACTTGCCTTATACATTCGATGAAGATCTTCGCTCTCACGTTCCAGTCAACTCTACTCGTCACACTCCGAGCAATCTATTGTCAACGAAAGAACTCAATAAGCAATCACACCACAAGGACAAAACATAAGATCAACAGAACAATCACTAAAGTTTTAGCAACAAAACAAAAAGGTTTTGAAGTGCAAAGGTGTGGATGTGCTCGAAGGTGATCGGTGGAACGTGAACTCGAGAGAGTCAACGGATAAAGAGTTGTCGATACAAAAATTATGATCAAGGCATTATGAAATCAAAGTAAAGATCATAGCAATATGAATGGTATGTGGATATTGCCGATAAGATGTCTCATATGATCCAATATGCAAAAAGAATCACGTGAAACGAAATACTACAACACAGGTCATAGCAATTGCAACATGGAATTGAATTTGAATTTGAACAGATCAATAGACTTGTGAATTTTTGTGTACACATGATATAAACAGAAAGTATATGGAACGAGTGATCCAACGCAAAAAGAAATGGCGCAAACGGGTGCAGCGGTAAAAAGTTACGGCTGCCGGAAGTCCAAATTTGGATCAGGTTGGGACCCAAATTTAAAAACTTCAAACTCCTGTAACACTACGTCTACTGGCTAGAAAATTTCTACACGGTCGCAACGCAACTGGAATCGCCCAATTCCGAGTTACGGTTAAAAAGTAGTCGCGAAAACGGTTTCGGGTGAAAAACGGGGGTACCGGGGGGTTCTACTGTAAGAAGGACCGATACATAAATAAAAAATTTACGAAAAACGCGATCGGCTCCCTGGGCGGTTTGGATCCAGATCTGAAAAAAAAATCGAAACGTTTTTTTTTCTAACCGCTCCTTCCTCCTCACGCGCGCGGCTACAGGGTCATGGAGCCATGGCGCGGCTCGGAGTTGGAGCTCCGGCTCCGGCCGGCAGGGGCGAGCGCCGGCGGGCGGCGGCGGCCACGCGCGGGCGGGCGGGCAGGGCGCCGCGACGGCAGGCGGGCCAGGCGCGCGGGCGCAAGCGGGCGCGCACGGGCCAGGGCGGTCATGGCACCGGCCATGGAGCGGCGGCGGCGGCCGGCTCGCGGCGGCAGGGAGCGGCGGCGCTAGGGGCGGCGGGGACGGCGGCGCTAGGGGCGGCGGGGACGGCGCGGCTAGGGCGGCGGGGTGCTCCGGCGAGGCGGCTAGGGCGCAACTCCGGCGAACTCGCGAAGATTACCTCGAAAAAACGCAAAAGCACACTCCGGCGAAAAATCCGGCGATGACGTCGGCGGCGGCGGGTCCCGCGGATTAGATTAGAGCTAACCCTAAACGCTGGCGAAAATAAACTTAGCCCTAATCGGGGCTATTTATAGCCCGCCCCTAATACTCTTTTTTTTTAAATCCGAAATAAAAACAAATTCGGTCTGCTAAAAAAAAAAAAGAGCAGGCCCGTTAGGCCCAAAACAATAATAGAAAAATCACGGAAATTTATTTTAAAATTCCGTCTTCGCCAATATTTTTAAAATAATAAAATTGAATTTTTGGCTTGAACAAAATAATAAAGTAAAATGAAAACTTTGCAACTTATTTTTAAATATTTTTAAATACTTTTCTAGCATTTTAAAAATACCGAAAACTCCGAAAATTGATTTAAAAACTTTTCCAGAGCATAAATAAATTCCAAAAATAATTTTAGAAAAATATTGATAACTCCAAAGTAAAACTAAAAAGTCTCCCATAAATCTTTTAAGCTATTTTCCAACAAATTAAAAATGGGGATAAGTCCTTTTATATCCTCTCCAGCGAACTGCCATGTGTTGAAAAATGTTTAAAACATATTTTAAAAGAATTCCAATAAAGGTTTAAAACATTTTCCAAACTTTTAAAATGTTGAAGGAGTCATATTACCTTCTCTCATTTTATTTTGTTGGTTTTGTTTTTAAATAATAAATTCCAAAACACCAACGGTGAATATTAGGGAAAGTCATTTTATTCCCTCTCGTTTTAATATTCAGTAAACTCCAAAAGTTTTAAATCCCAGAGAAAATCAAACACATCAAGCAAACAATCATTATCTATTTAATTTATTAACATTCCAAAATTCAAAGAATTTTGGGATGTTACATTCATCTTAATTGAAGTATATTTCAATTGAAATGCAAATTCAAACTCCAAATTCAAATTCAAATTATGCCATATGCATGTTTGCTACTGTTCATGTCGGGACCCGGGGTTAGCGTATGCAAGCCTCGCTACAACACAATCATATGGAGAGCCGAGAACCGTACCCACTTGTCTAAGCAGACAAGGCCAAGTACAGAACGTTCTCGGAAAGCATCGAACGTGAGGGGCATCCCATCCAGGCCGGATGATCAACTGAAATGGGTCATCATCGTCCGCACACAAGTCTAAATGATATGGGTGGTGAACTCCCATACTCATAGACAAGTCGCCTCAACCATACTATCGATTGTATTATAACCCTTACATAGACTTACTCCATCCCGATCACTTAGTCGGGGTCTAGGGCGGGCTCGATCATACATCAAAGTGTGCACGAGACAGAGTCTCGAGCAATCGCATCGCGATGCCCCAAGCTGCGCACATCTAAGGGCCACTTGGTGTATAAAGGACCGCCAGCCAGATCACAACTAAGGTCTCGAAAACCCATACTAAGACATTCATGTTATAAACATACACGCAGCACACATGCCTTGTATGAACAGCAGGTATCATTGCAATTCTCTTCAAAGTATATACTTTATTGATAACTCTTACAAAGTGCACACAGAGATCACAAGCATGTGATCCAACATTACAACAGACAAGCGGAAGCAAAGTAGGTCTGAGTACAGACAAGTTTAACAAATGGCTTAGAGAAGCCTTATCTAAAAACAAGCCCTCCACGAGGGAACCAGTCGTCTGACTGGGACTACACTAGCTTGGTCTTGGTATGACTCTTCATTCTTCGAGATTCGGTTAGAAGTCACCATCGGGGTCGGTGGGTTCATCTAAAACATAGAATAAGCAAACGTGAGTATAAAATCGTACTCAGCAAGACTTACATAGGAGCTATACTACTCATGCACATGTATCAAGGTAAAGGGAGGTGGGGTTTCACTTGCAGAAGTGCCAGCTTTGACTTGGCTAGTCCTGAACTACGAGTACCAGACTTGAGGTAAGAAGCGTACACGAGTCCACTACATCTCTTCAACCAATTACACCACTATGGTGCCTTCCTCGACTTCCCCACGAGAAAGCACGCCATAGCACTCACACTTATCTTGGTGTGTTTTAGAAGTATCCAGTTCAAGTTGTCTAATAATCAAGCTAAGCTGTCCAAGCAGTCCATAACCGCGGACGCGGCTATTCGAATAGTTTTGTTAACCCTGCAGGGGTGTACCGCTACACACACATGTCATCAGTTACCGCCTTTTGCGTGTCGCCGTTCAAGAGATGACAGCGGGGATGCCACCACAACTGTTACCTCATAGCCGATCTAGTCCATGAAAGCCGCCTATCTGGGTTGTCTTCCACTATCGTGAACCCGGCCGGTTTACCGAAGTGGACCCAGACGATGTGTGCGTGGTGCGAAAGCCGGTCTCGGATGAGCCGTTCTCTCACTTGGCTACCAGGCCACAATACCTACAGAAATCCGAACTACTGCGACATCTGGACATCGAAGGGGATGAGTTAGTAAGCTGAGAGGGGTCAGTGAGCCCAATGTGTGGTTGTACTCTTCATCTTGGATCACCACACAAGAACTCGGACTTAGGGCGGTGTTCAACGAGACAACCCACCGTGTACTCCTACACAGCCTCTCATCGTTCACCTTGTATTAGGGTAGATTCACCAACACCTTTCTACCATCATCATCATGATCACTACCATCCCGACTCACATAACAGTATCAACATTGTATCACTCTGAGCATGCAATAAGCAGTAACATTTGCAGGGGCCACATGATATCAATCAACTCCTACAGTTGCTAGGATTGTGGTTTGCCTACTACTGTGACAAATGATAGGTCATGCAAAGGAATGGGTTCATCTATGCGGTAGAAACATAGCATGGTAATCATCCTATACAATGCATAAGCGAGACATGAGAGGGAAGTGGGATTTTATCGACATGATCAATGGGGGTTTGCTTGCCTTGCTGACGAGGTTCGGTAACGGTGTCTTCAACGAAGGGGGTGGCCTCCGATTCCGGTTGGACGTCTATCAGCAACATGACAATCATAGGATCAACATAATGTACAACGCACAATCACATGAATAAGATTGTAATGGTGATGTTCATGGTACTGATGTGTTGAGCATTCCATTTAAAAGGAGTATATTGCATTTGAAATACAAATTCAAACTCCATTTGATTTATCGATGAAATTCAAATGCATTTGAATGCATGAATGTTCATTTGAAAAAGTTGATCGTGAAGTGATGTTGTATAGTTGAGATAAAGCTTCTAATGTGTGGATGAATCCATCTAAAATAAATGTGTTGCAAAGTCATTTGCAAATTCACTCCAAATTTGAATTCAAAAAGGATCCATATGCATGTTTTCTACTGTTCACCCATTTTAAAATGGTCAAACATAGAAACAAGTTGCATATTCATAATCCTTGTATTTTTATGATAATTTTAGACATATTATTTGTCCAATTTGTAGTTAAAATGAATTTTCTATGAATTATTGAAGTTTAAGCTATTTTCTGGAATTCTCTGGATTTTTAATTCTCTGGAAAAAGGTTTACTGCGTCATGCTGACCTCAGCATGACCTCAGCAGGGGGCTGACTAGTGGGTCCCTGTAGTCAGTGTCACTGGTTGATTAATCCAGTGGATTAATTTAAATTGGGGGAGGTTAGTGGCCTCTGGCCCACATGTCAGTGAAAGGGGAGGGGGATTAGGCTAATGGCCTTGGGCCCACGGGACAGTGAGAGAGGAGAGGGTTAATGACGACGGCGGCTCGGGACTCACCGGAGTCTCGCCGGAGTAGGGGCTTTGGGCACAGGAGTGGTTCTGGAGGGCACGGGCGAGTAGCTGGGGCTCGTCCTCATCGGCTAGGGCTAGCTGGGGCTCGCCGGGAGGCCTCTGGTCACGGCAATTTCAACATCGGAGGCGGCCGGAGCACGGTGCTCGTCTGGAATGGGCTCCGGGGCACGGGAAAAAGAGCGGGTAGCACTGGGAGGTAGCTCTTGGTCGTCCGCAACGGATGGAGCAGGCAGGGGTCAAGGGGGGCTATGTGGCGACGACAGTTTCAACGGAGGCGGCGGCCGGAGCTCGGACTTCGACGGCGAGGAGAAACAAAGCACGGGGAGAGCTACAGCTAGGGGGAAACGAGGTGTGTGCTCACCCAAGCGCGATGGAGGCCGAAGCAAGGCGGGAGTAGGAGCGGGTGAAGCTTAATTTGGCGCCGGAGCTTCTGTGGCTGGCGACGAGGTCTTGGAGTTGGCGTCGCGTCCTGTAGCTCCCGGTCCAAATTGGCGCCTCAGATCGATGTAGACGTCTCCGACGATGCGATTAGACACGGCGGTGCATGATAGCTCGTCCAGTGGGCGCGTCGAAGCTTGGCCGCGCTCTGGCTAGGTTTACGGGTGGCTGAGATTCTTCGCCGGGGAGGAAGGGGAAGGCCAGAGCGAGGGGGGGACAATGGAGATGGCGTCTCTAGACGCGTGGTGGCGAGGAGGTGGAGGCAGGGGAGGTCCTGCCACGGCGAAGCAAGACGTTGTCGTCGAGTCTCCACGAAGGCATTCAGAAGGAAGGGCATCAGGCTCCTCTTTAGTACAAGATCGTTTGCATAGAGTACATAAAAGAGAAAAGAAGGGGGTGAGCTATATCAACAAGTCAGATAATGTAACGCCCCGGTTTTCACCAATAGTAATCACTTTGATTAATGCCAAGTCACTGTGATGGCCAAGCCATGGTCACCCTTGATCATGCCTTATTGAAAATCCATCTCAAATAAAATTTCAAAACAAAGTTCTAAAATAAAGTTGCTCCAAAAAAATTGTGCAACCAATTTTGTAAAATTCCAAATAATCAGTGCATCATGCCCATATTGATGTGGACATTTATTGAACTATAAATAATTTAAACAATTCAAAACAGTGCCAAGACAACCCCTTTTTAATCATTGCATATTCAAAAGAATTATCAAATGATTTTATTTTGTTCCCAAACTTTTTGTAACACTTCTATTCTGTGTAGCACTAATATTGAAGCTAGTTGCACATTTTATAAAAATCAAATGTTGAAAAAATAAAACAGAAACATAAAAGAAAAAAAAAGAAACACAGAAAAAGGGAATGGGCTACTCTTCACCCTGGGCAAACCCTAGTCGGCCCACTCCCTATTGTTTTTCCTAACTCCTCCCCCCGAGCCGCCCTTAGCCACCCCTCTCTCTCGCTCGGACTCTCTCTCTCTCTCTCTCTCCCATTCCTCTCGATCCCCTGATCCCGATCTCCTCCTCCCCGCAGGACGTCGCCCCCATCTCCCCATCTCCCCCATGGCCGCCGTCGGCTACTCCGGCCAGCACCGTCGAGCCCCGGCCGCCCGCCGTGATCTCAGCCGCCACTAAGCTCCCTCCTCCCAGCTGCCGGCAAGCCCGGCCATCTCCGGCAAGCCTGGCCGCCGTGCAGCCCCCCCCGGTGGTGCCCCTCGACGTCCCCTGGTGGTCGCGCCTCCTTCCAGCCCCACCGCCCTCTGGCGACGCCGCACCTCCCCATGGCCGTCGACCCGACGTTGGCTCCTCCTCCTGTGGGCACGGGCTAACCCTAGCCGCGCATGGTGCCCACGGTCACCGCGCCACCGCCGCTCGCACCACTCCACCCGGACCCCCTCCGGTCGCCCTCGGCTCCCCTGAGCTCCCCACTTAACTCGTTGTGAGCTGCCGCCTCCCCCCCCGCTCGCCCCACTGTTGATGCAGGCCCGGCCACGGCCATGGAAATCGTGTGTGTGTGTGTGTGGGTGTGCGTGTTGAGTGTGTGCACAGCCCGACGGCTGTTGGCTCCGGCCGCCGGCGACCTGTGCCCGTACAAGCACATCAACCCCTAGCCACCCTGGACGCCACCGTCGCCCCGGCCCGTAGATGCCGCTACTTGCAGCTGCTGCTTATATAGTTGTTGCTACTGTTGTTGCTGCTACTATCTGTTGCTGTTAATTGTGCCTCCCAAAACAGCAGAAACACCATTGCAAGATGAATTCTCATGAAGCTAAAACTGAGATGGACAGAGAGTACTCTTGACCAGCTTAATTTTACCCCACTGGACCAACCTCAATTGATGCATGGATTAAATGCTATGAAAATCACAACAACACAGATATCTATTAACATAAAATATTTGTATCACCATTGCTAAGTTAGAGAAAGAAAACATGCTACATCGGCTGGGCATGGCATCAGAGGGGTTGGCATAATAGTGCACATAATATAGAGCAAAAGATGTGTTGGAAATATCTCCATTTGAGTTATGGATCAATCGTAATTATCGAGCAAACTTTATACATTTTAACAATTTCTGGGATTAACCTCGAGTAGCACCTTTCATACCAAGTTTTAATTAAGTTAATAAACTCTAATACATTTGCCATCCATACCGAATTGTAGATCATAGAAAACTGTTAAATTTGAAATAAGACACTAAATCGTCGGTTGAGCAGAACATCAAACCGTAGGCTCTCAAAAATGGCTAAATGTTGTTTAGCAACAAGAATCCCAGACTTAGCAAAAATTTAGTGGGTTCTTCTCCGGTTCATCTGACATACTGAACGTGGAACATTTCTTCTCCGGTTCATCTGACGGCCGGAGCCGGTAAAACTTCCCGGATGAAAATGTTATGTGAACGAAAGTTATTCAGAATGGATCTGCAAGCACGGATACAATATCCACATGTCTGTCAGATGTCTCTAACACTACAGACATGAAACCTTCCCCCCAGATCATTGGTCCTGTAATCAACCGGTACTAATGCGTCATCCCCGGATAATTCCTGCTCCGAGGAAATCACCGAATACTGCGTTAGAGCCCCGTTGCTTTGTACCTGCTATGTCTTGAATTTGTATTGCTATTATTGTTGTGTATTTATTGTTTCTTCCCCCCTTATTATCTGGTAGACCTCGACACTGCCGCCGACGACACCGTTACCGAGTACGACTACTTTGTCGACGACCGTACCCCTACTACCGAGCTTACAGGCAAGCAAAGCCATTTTCCTTCCCGAGATATCGCCTATCCTTTCCGTATATTTCTTGCACTAGGAATGGTTACTGCTGCTGCTACGTTACAATCCTATTCAATTGCATAGCATGTTTTTGTCGCCCCTTGATGTACCTTCCTTTATCCTATGCTGCCTTATACATATATAATATATTCAGCAGTGAACCCTGCGCATTGTTAGCTAGGTTTAGAATAGCGGGCCGTGATCACTCTGGTGAGTGAACGCGGATTACAATTATTATAACTACAACAGGTACGGATCAATGCAGACGCCCTAGGGAACCTACAACGGCGAGACTCTGCCGAGTCGCTTCGAGTTTGACTTACGAGTGGACGAACTCGTATTTCACTCTCGTCGTCTCAGTAGCGTAGCATCACTGGGATGATACGAGGGTATTCCTCTTTAGTTCATTCCGCTGGTGTCTCGTCACCACCGGGATGATAAGAGAATATTCCTCTTTAATTCATTCCGTTGATGTCTCTGTCGAACCTCTTTAAGTGTACCGTCGAGGCTGATACCTCCTGGTTTCACTTGATGGTAGGCACTCGAATCAACTGGTGTCCTTACAGGTAAGGAGTTGGGTGACCCAACGGTGCCCGCGCAGGGTATCTTAGTGGAACGACAGGTCAGGTGTATTCCACCGGTGTGCGGCGGGCCTGGTACTGTTCGTGTCCGACAGATATCCTGTTGTACGAAAGTCGAGCTCTTCGGAGAAAACGCGAGACAAGGTAAGGAGACGGTTCACCTTGTTCGTAACCGCACGAGTTGGTGGGACGTCAAGGCACGCACCGACGTTACTGGTGGTCCTGGCTGCTGTCGTTGTCCGCGACTCATTCAATAAGGGGAAACGATAATGTTTGTCTCGATAGAAAATTAATAAAATGCTTAACGGGTTCGGCGGATGACTTGAGTAGCCTTTTGGCTTGTACGCACTACCTATACGTGAGAATTATGAGTTATGGGCTCCTCCGTGACGTAGCCTCGTTCGAAAGCTCTGAAAGACGTCCAGTTCAGCATTGCGGCAGGGACGGATCGCTTTGCGGCGTTGGAATTCACCCTCCTCGCAACGACTCGGAGAGCTAGGGGTGATAGGCCCATGACCCCCTTGCCCTTAGGGCTGTAGACCGGCGGGGACCTCTCGGATGAGCCGTAGGATGGACTGTGTTGTGTCGGATAGCCTCGGTGGGGTGCTCCCTAACTAGGTGTACGCCACCCTGGAGATCCGAGCGTGTAGTGTCACACTAGTTTACCCCTGCAGGGAAGATTGATCTATTCGAATAGTCGTGTCCACAGTAACAAGACGCTTTATGCTGAAGCCAGACTCTACCACTACAAACTACTACTATTAAACTGTTGGTTCCGGTTTCTCTTCCTCGCAGGGAAGTCGAGGAGGGGATCTCGGAGGCATTGATATTATTAATAATTACAACTTATTATTATACAATGCTGCAGCAACTTCTGCTGCATTGTTACTTTCATTTATGTTTTATTAAACTGTTGGCTGATTCTTACCCCATGCTGCAAGACTCGTCGGAAGATGCTAGTCTTCGATAGGCCTAGCTTCTTATCCTTATTCTGATTTCTACCTTGCAGTCCACTATATACATCCTCCCCTTTCCATTTGATACAAATGCATAAATGCTTAGTAGCGGACGTAAGACTCGCGGGTATGCTAGATACTCACCTGCTTTATTTTCCCCCTTTTTTGTTTTGCCTGATCAGCGGCTGCAGTCGACGTTGGAGCCCAGGAGCAGGAGATCCCTCATGCCGACCACCGCAACGTGAAGATCCCCGATGCCTTCTACGACGTCGAGTTCCCCTTTGACCAGGAGTAGTTTGGAGGTTCCCAGGCAGGAGGCCTCGCCTTTTCGATCGTTGTTGATATTTGTGCTAGCCTTCTTAAGGAAACCTTGTATCCTTGTGTCTGTACTCAGATACTATTTCTTCCGCTGACTTTGTGCTCTCAAGCTGTTGTATTCGAGCCATCGTGGCCCCTGGCTTGTATTAAACAACTTTTATTATTTTATTTATAGAGTTGTGTTGTGATATCTCATCGTGAGTCCCTGATCTCGATCGTGTACCTTGCGTGTATAATTACTGTACACGGTCCGATTTTGGGGGCGTCACAGATAACTAACTTCTCACGGTAAGATGGGGGTAGTGGTTAAGGTTTTATCCACACTAGAAATATATGATGTGGCTAATGATCTATTCAGCGTAAGATGAGAAGCCAAGCATCGATGAGGAATCGCCTCCAACAAGTCTGCTGTCAGCTACTTACGTAAACATAACACCTATCCTATCCTTGTCCTCTTCTTCGCTTCCCAACGAAGAAGAAGAAGCAGTCAAGGCACACACAGGTTGATCAAGTTATTAAGATTATTTGGTTGTTGTTGTCTATGAACAAGGAGTAGGTCTCAAGTCGTCCATAACCGTGGACACGGCTTCTCGAAAAGATTTACTGCTGCAGGGGTGTACCAACTGCCCATTATAAGCTTCGCATGTACGTCGGCTCTCTCAGCCGGGCCCGTTAAAGACACACATTGAAGAGTTGTTCCGAGAGATCCGGATGTCATAATCCCTCTAACTAACAACGAACAAATCCGGGTGGCCCCCAAGAGTCGACACCCAATCCAAAAGTCGGCCACGCTCTCGGATCGGACTCTTCCGTATGGCCAAGGTCGGGGTTAGCCTCACCTAAACTCAGGGGCTTTCCTAGCTCACCAATGTGGACCAACAGAGGAACTCTGTCTCCGCTGTCCCTAGTTGTTTTAATATCTGTTGGGGGCCCAACTAAGCACACACACATTTTCAAATGGTAAATCAGCTTGGGCCACCACTAGAAATGTTTGGAGCTAGGTAGGTAAAAATAGGGGACCCCGTAGAATCCCACACGCGGTTAGGCACGCTTGCCAAGAGACACAATACCCGGAACTCGGGTCCAAGGTCACTCGATTGGAAAAAAGCATCGGGGCGGGATAGCCTAGACCTTCCATCCTTCGTCAAGTATAGTCAACATTATAATAATCACATCATCCACAATAATATAATAGTGTGATAGCCCAATCCAAGGAGTAACAGGGTAACATAAGTAGCATCCTAAGCATGCATACTAAGAAGTGGTTAAGCAAGAAAGGTACACGGCCAAACAAGGTTTGCTGGGATGTGGAGGACATGGCTGTTTGGGTTTATTTGAGAAGCATAAATATGAGGTGGTAGGATCAAGCAATTGTTCTATCCTATACCTAGGCACAAGTGAGCTGAAAGTTATAATCATGATATATGCTCCCCCTTACCTGATGAGAAGACGATCCGAAGGTGTAGGCGATCGCAAACTCGCAACGTCTCCGAGAGTAACTGCGGGAGCACACAATAGACGAGAAAGCATCTATTACTAAGAATTAATCACAAGAATGCAAGATCAAGAAGGCAAGACGAGGCACAACAATATGATATCTCATCTATCGTCGAGAGCGGTTACTAATAGGTTAAGTGAAGTATCAATCTCACACGACGATACTGCACGTTTATACTGGTTCAGGTTGTTTAGATACACAACATGAGCAAAGGCTGTTAACATGGCATCACACACAAGCATGGCATGTCACACAAATATGGAAAGAGGTGAAGCATAAAGAAACTATCTACGCTAGTCAATTTAAGTGAGGCAAAAATCCTAAACATGGCATTCACTAAGTACCCCACGACAATTAAAACATTTGGTATTGTTCTTCCCTAAACCATATTTTACATTGGTTAACAACAGCTAACAATAGAAAAATCATAATCTACATGAAATTCAAGTCAAGTTACATATAAAGAGCACCCCAAAAAACGGAGTTACGGTTAAAAAGATACAGCATCACAAGTTATGATCACAATCTGCCAACATCAGGTAGCACACTTGAGAGCAATGCAAGAACATGCTACTGATTGCAAACAAGCACCCAAATGATATGCACTTATAGTAGACATGAAAAGCAAGGCATGGCACAAAGGTTTCATGTATATGAGCATCAAGAAATAAAAATTGTAACCCATGCAAAAAGATAAATTATACTACTGGTTTAGGACTTAGTGAAATCAGGAAAACATGGCAAAATGTTATCAACATGCTTACTTGACAGCAGGTAAATTAGTATCAAACAATCACCAAAATGAACATGCAATACATCAGAAGTGTCGGGACTCGGGGTTAGCGTATGTAATTCCAGTCACGATGCAATCACATGGAGAGCCGAGAGCCGTACCCACTTGTCTAAGAAGACAAGGCCAAGCACAGAACATTCTCGGAAAGCATCGAACGTGAGGGGCATCCCATCCAGGCCGGATGATCAACTCAAATGGGTCCTCATCGTCCGCTCACAAGTCTAAATGCTTATGGGTGGTGAATCCCATACTCATAGACAAGTCCCCTCAACCATGTTATCGATTGAATCCTAACTCTTACATAGACTTACTCCAGCCCGATCACTTAGTCGGGGTCTAGGGTGGGCTCGATCATACAACAAAGTGTGCACGTGACAGAGTCACGAGCAATCGCATCGCGATGCCCCAAGCTGCGCACATCTAAGGGCCACTTGGTGTATAAAAGACCGCCAGCCAGATCACAACTAAGGTCTCGAAAACCCATACCAAGACATGCATGTTATAAGCATACACGCATCACACATGTCTAGTATGAACAGCAGGTATCATCACATAACTCTACAAAGTACTTCTTTATTGACTTACACATAGAGTATACAAAGATCACATGTTTGTGACCAACATTACATCATACAACGGAAGAAAATTAGGTCTGAGTACAGACAAGTTTAACAAATGGCTTAGAGAAGCCTTGTAAACATACATTCCCTTCCACGAGAGACCAGACTGTTGTCTGGAACTATGCTACCAAGGTCAACGTCGAGCTTCACGAAGGTGACTCCATCGGGGTCCGGTTCTCATCTAAAACATAGAACAAGCAAACGTGAGTACAAAGTTGTACTCAGCAAGAATTACATCAGAACTAAACTACTCATGCTCAAGTATCAAGGTAAAGGAGGTGGGCTTCAACATGCAGAGGTGCCAGCTTTGACTTGGCTCGTCATGTACTACGAGTACCAGACTTGAGGTAAGAAGCGTACACGAGTCCACTACCAAGTCTCCAACCAATACACCACTATGGATACTTCCTCGACTTCCCCACGAGAAAGCACGCCATAGCACTCACGCTTATGTTGCGAGTTTTATAAGTATCCATTCAAGTTGTCTATGATCAAGTAGAGGTCTCCAAGTAGTCCATAACCGCGGACACGGCTATCCGAATAGTTCATTAACCCTGCAGGGGTGTACATCTTCACACGCGTGTCATCACTTATCGCCTCGTTCTTGTCACCCTTCAAGCGGGTGTCGGACGTGGATGAAACCAAGGCACTACCCTCACATCACCTTCTCTAATCTAGGAGTCGACTACCTGAGTTTGTCACCGCTCGAGAGTCCGGCCGGTTCCACGAAACGGACTCAGATAATGCAAGGGACCGAGACGCCACCTTTGACAGATGGTTTCACTGTCTCACAGGTCCACCCACATATCTATGCATAAGTCAAATGGAAAGCCCGAATCTAGTGTGACTCCTGGACCGGATCGGGTACGTAAAGAGGCCAAACGGGGCTCCCATAAACCCTACATGTGGTCATACTCTTTGTCTTGGATCACAAAACAGGAACTCGGGGCCTAGGGTAGTGTTCAACGAGACAACCCACTGTGTACCCCTACACAGCCTCTCATCGTTCACCTTTTGTTTAGGGTGGATTCACCAACACGATATCATTTGCATCACTGTGTTCATTCCATCCCGACTCACAATCATAACATCCTCATTGTATCACTAAGCAGAAATAAGCAGTAACAGTTGCAGGGGCCACATGCTCATCATTCAACTCCTATATCTGCTAGGATTTTGGTTTGCTTAATACGGTGGCAAAATGATAGGTCATGCATCGGAATGGGTTCAACTATGCGAAAGAACGTGCCTCGGTGATCTCCTAAACATGCATAAGCGAGACTGAGAGGGAAGTAGGATTTTATAGACATGATCAATGGGGTTTGCTTGCCTTGCTGACGATACACGGGTCTTAACGGTGGTCTTCTTCTTCGGGGGTGATCACCGTCTCGGAACGTCTGTCATCGGAGGCAACCATCAACAAGGGGGAACAACTTTGGAAGTAAAAATGCACATACGCACGATAAGGTTTTCCATGATGTGAATGGTACTAGTTTGTAGCATATTCATCTTAATTGAAGTATATTGCATTTGAAATGCAAATTCAAACTCCAAATTCAAATTCAAATTATGCCATATGCATGTTTTCTACTGTTCACCCATTTTAAAATGGTCAAACATAAAAACAAATTGCATATTCATAATCCTTGCATTTTTCTGATAATTTTTCATATATTATATGTCCAATTTGGAGTTAATATGAATATTCTATGAATTTCCAAAGTTTAATTGATTTTCTGGATTTTTCTCTGTTTTCTTTAATTCTTTTATTTTCTGGAAAAATGTTTATTGCATCAGCATGATGCAATGCTGATGTCACAGGGGGGTGACATGTGGGGCCCTGCTGTCAGCCTCAGGGGGGTTAATCCCTGTTAGTTTTAAACTAACAGTGATTAGCTAAGGGCCTGGGGCCCACTTTCAGTGACTAGGGTTAGGATTAGTGGGGGGTTTTGGTGCTCTAATGGTGGAGCTCGCCGGGATGTCACCGGAGCATCGCCGGACTTGCGAGTTTGGCTCGGGAGGGAGAAGTGGGGTTGCTGGGGCGTTCCTCGTGGGCAGCCGCGTTCGACAGAGCAAGTGGGGGGTCAAGGGGGGCGCTCAGGCCACGGCTGCGACGAACGAAGCGGCGGCCGGAGCTAGGGCTCCCGAGGAACTCGGCGATGAAGGCGCGGGGAGGAGGACGGAGACCCGCGGGAGAGGCGTGCGCTCACCGTGGATCCGATGGCGAGGCCGAAGGCGACGGAGGAGCAGCGGGGAGGGCTCAATTGCTCGTCGGAGACGAGTGGCTGTGGCGGAAGAGCTCGGGGTTTGCGTCGTTTCCTTGGTGCTCTGGCTCGAATTGGAGGCGCAACTTGATGAAGACGTCGACCGCGGAGCGAGTAGACACGACGGTGGGGCTTCTCGACGTCGTTGGCCGCGAGTGTGCGTCTACGGCGGCGACGGAGAGCTACGGGTGGTGGGGAAACGACGAGGGGGAGAGCGGGAGAGCGATCCAGAGGAGGGGGAAAGGTGCGGGGGCCTTCCAGGCGTCGTCGTGGCGAGGAGATAGGGACAGGGGAGAGGCGTAGACGGCCTGGCCGTCGCGGTGGCGTCGGCGCTCGCCATCGAGATTCTTTGGGCGCCGGGGAGGAAGACGACAGAGGAGTGGGACTGGGCTTGGGCCGGCTGGGCTGCTGGGGGGGTTAGTTGGGCCAGATTCCAGGGGTTTTCTTTTTTCATTTTTCCTCTCCTCTTTTCTTTTTATGCAAGTTGTTTTGCTCTGGATAAAATAGCAAAGCATTTTTATAAATCCTCGAAATTTTTATGTGGCATCACAAGGCATATAGATAGCCACTCACAAAGTTTGGGGATTTTTAAAATTCAAACAATTTGAATTTAAAATCAAATAGGGGTATTATTTAATTTCCAAGCCCTATTTGGAATATTTGAAAAATCTTGGTGCATGCAGTGGGACCCACTTCACTTTATATGTGATCATGCATATTTATAAGACTTTTCAAAAATACCAGAGGAATTTTTGGAAGAAATTTTTGTCTGGCCATTTGAATTAATTCTCAGGGCTTTTCTTTTCCCCAATTTTGAATTTCTTTTTTGAAAATTTCACATGATGCAAAGGGGCAAACTATCCCTAGCACATACCTAAACTTGGGTTGTGACAACTCGCCCCTACTCAAAAGAATCTCGTCCCGAGATTCAGAAGTCGTCGGGAGGAAGGTGGGGTACTCGGCACGTAGGCGGTCTTCTCTTTCCCAGGTTGCTTCTTTCTCGGAGTGATGTGACCATTGCACTTTGAGGAACTTGATCTTCTGACGGCGAGTGACACGCTCTGCTGAGTCAAGAATACGAACAGGGTACTCTCGATAAGAAAGTTCATCTTGGAGATCAAGCGTTTCATGGTCGACTTCGCGGATGGGGTCCTTGAAGCAACGCCTGAGTTGTGACACATGGAATATGTCATGTACTCGGGAAAGGTGCGGAGGTAGTTCAAGTTGGTAGGAAACTTCTCCACGTTTAGCTAGAATGCGGAAAGGTCCGATGTAACGTGGGGCTAACTTGCCTTTGATACCGAATCTTTGGGTTCCCTTCAGAGGAGTAACCCGAAGTTAAGCCTTCTCATCAAGATTGTAGCTCTCTTCCCTATGATGACGATCATAGTAGCTTTTCTGACGAGATTGGGAGGCTTTCAATCGATCACGAACAATGCGAACTTGCTCTTATGCTTCCTTGATCATATCCGGTCCAAAGAGTTGTCTTTCACCGGTTTCTGACCAGTTTAGGGGTGTTCGACGTCGTCGGCCATAGAGGAATTCAAAGGGAGCCATGTCTAGACTAGATTGATAGCTATTGTTATAAGCAAATTCGACGAATGGAAGAGATTTCTCCCAATTCTTTCCAAATGAGATAACATAAGCTCTGAGCATGTCTTCCAAGATTTGGTTAACCCTTTCGACTTGACCGCTAGATTGAGGGTGGAAAGCTGTACTAAAGGATAGATGAGTTCCCATAGCCTTCTGAAAGCTTTCCCAGAATCTAGAGGTGAAAAGGCTACCACGATCAGAATTGGTTTCCAAAGGAACACCATGAAGAGACACAATTCTAGAGACATACAAGTCCGCTAACTGGCTAGCAGTTATAGACTCGCGAACAGGAAGGAAGTGAGCAACTTTTGAGAGTCGGTCAATGACAACGAAGATGGCATCATTTCCTTTCTGGGTTTTTGGAAAGCCGGTGATGAAGTCCATACCGACTTTGTCCCATTTCCACTCGGGAATAGACAATGGTTGAAGAGTACCAGCAGGTATTTGGTGTTCTGCCTTAATGCGACGACAAACATCACATTCGGCAACAAATTGTGCAATGTCTCTCTTCATCCGGGTCCACCAAAATCTCTGGCGTAGATCTCGGTACATTTTTGTGCTACCGGGATGAATAGAGAGGGGAGTGTCATGAGCTTCCTTAAGGATCAACTGCCTTATGTCTTCATTCTCAGGAACTACTAAACGATTTTCAAAGAATATCGTTCCTTGATCATTTGCAGAGAAACATTTAGCAACTCCGCTAACAATGTTCTGCTTGATCTCTTGAATACTACTATCTTGTTTCTGTGCGGCTATGATTTGATCCTCAAGGGTTGGTTTCGCCACCAGGGTAGAAAGAAATCCATGAGGAACTATCTCAAGATTGAGCTTGCGAAATTCCTCATGAAGAAGTGGTTGATACTGTTGTAACATGAGGTTGTTACAATACGACTTACGACTTAGTGCATCAGCCATGACATTGGCCTTGCCTGGGGTGTAAGAAATTCCTAAGTCATAATCTTTTATCAACTCTATCCAGTGTCATTGCCTGAGATTAAGATCTGGCTGGGTGAATATGTATTTGAGGCTTTGGTGATCAGAATAGATCTCACAACGATTACCAAGGAGGTAATGTCGCCAAGTCTTCAGGGCATGAACTAAGGTAGCGAGTTCAAGATCGTGGGTAGGATAGTTCTCTTCATGTGGACGCAACAGGCGTGAAGCATAAGCTACCACATGTCTATCTTGTATAAGTATGCATCCTAACCCTTGCCGTGAAGCGTCACAATAGATCTCGAAATCCCTTTTGGTGTTTGGAGGTGCAAGTACGGGTGCAGAAGTCAATCTTCTTTTGAGCTCTTGAAATCTTTCCTCACACTTGGGAGTCCACTGGAATTTCTTATCTTTCTTGAGGAGTTTAGTTAGAGGCTTTGGAACTTTGGAGAAGTTCTCAACAAAGCGGTGACAATAGCTTGCTAAGCCAATAAAACTCCTAACTTGCTTAACCGATTCAGGTGGAGTCCAGTCAAGGACGGCCTGAACTCTCTCAGGATTGACTGCAACACCTTTCGCAGAAATCACGTGGCCTAATTAGGTCACTTCTGGTAGCCAAAATTCACACTTGGAGAACTTGGCATAAAGGCGATGCCCTCTAAGTTTCATCAATACCAGCCTAAGATGTTCTGCATGCTCTTCTTCGTTCTTCGAGTAGATGAGAATGTCATCAAGCGTGAGAATGTGGCGGGGGCATTGGTTAAACCAAAGGACATGACGGTGTACTCGTAAAGACCATATCGAGTAGTGAAAGCCGTCTTGGGAATGTCCTCGTTTCGGATTTTGATTTGATGATAACCTAATCTCAAATCCATCTTGGAGAAGACAGAGGATCCAGCAAGTTGATCATAAAGATCATTGATCCTGGGCAATGGGTACTTGTTCTTTATCATCGCTAGATTTAGCGGACGATAGTCTACGCACATCCTTTCTGTTCCATCTTTCTTCGTTACGAACAGAACGGGGCAACCCCATGGCGATGAGCTAGGGCGGATGAAGCCTTTTGCCAACGAAGCATCAAGTTGGGTTTTTAGCTCAGCTAACTCATGTGGGGCCATTCTATATGGTCGTTTGGAAATTGGGGTTGTGCCTGGTATAAGATCAACTATGAACTCTACACACCTGTCGGGTGGAATTCCCGGCAGCTCTTCAGGAAAGACATCCGGGAAGTCACGAACCACCGGAATATCTTCAAGGTCAGGAAGGGGAAGCACATTCAAAGTATGCATCTGGATTCTAGAGTTGGGTGATGTGTAGTCAATGATCTGGCCTGAAGGATGGGTGAGTTTAACTGATTTGGCTTTACAATCAAGGAAAACATTCTGCCTTGATAACCAATCCATTCCTAGGATGACATCAATGTCCGAAGACTTGAGGGCTATAAGTGAAGAAAGGAATACTAAACCCTCAATTGCAATTTGATTGCCATGGCTTACTCTATTAGTTTTCCCTTTGGAACCAGGAGTTTGAATGATCATTGGAGAAAACATTTCTTCAAAAGGAAATTCATGACGAAGTGCATAACTCTCCGACATGAATGAATGAGATGCTCCTGGATCTAAAAGAACGGATGCGGGAATATGATTGACTGGGAGTGTGCCAAGGATGACGTCGGAAGCTGTAGTGGTTTCCTCAACTGAGATTTGGTTCACATATCCACTACTTGTGGCTGAAAGCTTTGCTGGGATGGTTTTGGTGGTTGATTTCTTTGGAGGCTTATGACTAGGTCGACGTGGTGCCACCAACACTGTAGGGCATTGTCGGAAGTAATGGCCTGTCAGACCACACGTGAAACACACCCTGCCTGAATTGCTGGGAGCAGGATTACTTGACTGCACACCATCATTCCGGGGTGGAATAATGTGTTGAGGTGGATGGCATAAATTGGATGGTGGTCTCTGAAGAAAGTTTTGAGGTATGGCACTAGCTGGAATCCATATTCGGCGTTTCTGAGGGGCTGAACTAGAAGAAGGAGCAAGCTCAAGAGCATGCTTGCGGGACTCTTCGAACACTTCATTGCCATTCTCAGCTCTAAAGGATATGTTGACTAAATCCTCAAAGGTGGAAAATTCGATGAGGTTAAGATCATGACGAAGGATGGGGCTAAGTCCCTTACGGAACCTTGCCTGCTTTCTGGCATCGATGGTGATCTCATCTTGGGCATAACGAGCAAGACGGTTAAACTCTCTCACATACTCATGAATGGACATCTCTCCTTGAGTCAGATTGCAGAACTCTTACTTCTTGCGCTCCAATAAGTCATCTAGAAGGTGGTACCCTCGAAAGGCATCACGGAACTCCTTCCAAGTCACTAGGTTTCCATCAGGCTGCATCGCAACATAGTTCTCCCACCATTCAGCAGCAGCACCTTCAAGAAAGTATGCCGCGAATATAACTCGATCATTGGGAGCAACATGTGCAGTGTCAAGCTTACGCTCGATGGAACAGAGCCAATCATCAGCTTCAAGGGGCTCAGAAGAACATCACAATACCGGTGGCTTGAGGAGGATGAAGTCCTGAATGCTCACAATCACATTGCAATGACGTGAGGTATTCTGCTCGATGAGCTCCAGAAGGCGTGTTTGATCACGTCGATTCTTCTCAGCTTCCATCATGATTTCCGCCGCAGAAGGTGGTGGTGGAGGTGCATCATCATTTCGATTCCGATCACGGTCTCGATTCCGAAGAACAGCACTACGAGTTCCACCTGACATCCTGTGTGATAAAGATCAACAATCAGAACAGGTTGTATGATGGAATCAAAGACAAGAAGGACATGACGAAGACGGAAAAGATTATAATGCAAGGCAAAGATTCATTGAAACACGAGATAAATCCGGCAGCATAACGGCTACACCGGGATGGAAAACAAGGCAACCTCGAGGAGATTGGACAGAACTTCCTCGAGGAACTCAAAACACGGAGACTCTGGACGACCACAACAATCCTACGGCTACAAGGAAGCACTCAACGAGATGTTCTAGTAAGAAATAGATGAGCCTAGTCCTATCATCCCGTAGAAAATATAAGGGTGACCCAGAACTCAGATCGATGAGGGTAAGGAGAAAAAGAAGCCTTACGTTGTTCCCATTATACCCAGAGTAACTATATAACTATAGAATGCTAGACTCGAGTGCGACCAAGGGTTGAATAATCCTACAGACAGTCCTGCTCTGATACCAAGTCTGTCGGGACCCGGGGTAAGCGTATGTAATTCCAGTCACGATGCAATCAGATGGAGAGCCGAGAGCCGTACCCACTTGTCTAAGAAGACAAGGCCAAGGACAGAACATTCTCGGAAAGAATCGAACGTGAGGGGCATCGCATCCAGGCCGGATGATCAACTGAAACGGGTCCTCATCGTCCGCTCACAAGTCTAAATTCTTATGGGTGGTGAATCCCATACTCATAGACAAGTCGCCTCAACCATGTTATCGATTGAATCCTAACTCTTACATAGACTTACTCCAGCCCGATCATTTAGTCGGGGTCTAGGGCGGGCTCGATCATACAACAAAGTGTGCACGTGACAGAGTCACGAGCAATCGCATCGCGATGCCCCAAGCTACGCACATCTAAGGTCCACTTGGTGTATAAAAGACCGCCATCCAGATCACAACTAAGGTCTCGAAAACCCATACCAAGATATGCATGTTATAATCATACACGCATCACACATGTCTAGTATGAACAGCAGGTATCATCACATAACTCTACAAAGTACTTCTTTATTGACTTACACATAGAGTATAAAAAGATCACATGTCTGTGATCAACATTACATCATACAACGGAAGAAAATTAGGTCTGAGTACAGACAAGTTTAACAAATGGCTTAGAGAAGCCTTGTAAACATACATGCCCTTCCACGAGGGACCAGACTGCTGTCTGGAACTATGCTACCAAGGTCAACGTCGAGCTTCACGAAGGTGACTCCATCGGGGTCCGGTTCTCATCTAAAACATAGAATAAGAAAACGTGAGTACAAAGTCGTACTCAGCAAGACTTACA
Organism: Bromus sterilis; assembly: GCA_950022295.1. Classification (NCBI taxonomy): domain Eukaryota; kingdom Viridiplantae; phylum Streptophyta; class Magnoliopsida; order Poales; family Poaceae; genus Bromus; species Bromus sterilis. The sequence continues at coordinate 144,889,278 of OX465596.1, read as the reverse complement.
TCAGAACTAAACTACTCATGCTCAAGTATCAAGGTAAAGAAGGTGGGGTTCAACATGCAGAGGTGCCAGCTTTGACTTGGCTAGTCATGTACTAAGAGTACCAGAATTGAGGTAAGAAGCTTACACGAGTCCACTACCAAGTCTCCAACCAATACACCACTATGGATACTTCCTCGTCTTCCCCACGAGGAAGCACGCCGTAGCACTCACGCTTATCTTGCGAGTTTTATAAGTATCCATTCAAGTTGTCTATGATCAAGTAGAGGGATCCAAGTAGTCCATAACCGCGGACACGGCTATTCGAATAGTTCATTAACCCTGCAGGGGTGTACATCTTCACACGCATGTCATCACTTATCGCCTCGTTCTTGTCAGCCTTCAAGCGGGTGTCGGACGTGGATGAAACCAAGGCACTACCCTCACATCACCTTCTCTAATCCAGGAGTCGACTACCTGAGTTTGTCACCGCTCGAGAGTCCGGCCGGTTCCACGAAATGGACTCAGATAATGCAAGGGACCGAGACGCCACCTTTGACAGATGGTTTCACTGTCTCACAGATCCACCCACATATCTATGCATAAGTCAAATGGAAAGCCCGAATCTAGTGTGACTCCTGGACCGGATCGGGTACGTAAAGAGGCCAAACGGGGCTCCCATAAACCCTACATGTGGTCATACTCTTTGTCTTGGATCACAAAACAGGAACTCGAGGCCTAGGGCAGTGTTCAACGAGACAACCCACTGTGTACTCCTACACAGCCTCTCATCGTTCACCTTTGTTTAGGGTGGATTCACCAACACGATATCATTTGCATCACTGTGTTCATTCCATCCCGACTCACAATCATAACATCCTCATTGTATCACTAAGCAGCAAGAAGCAGTAACAGTTGCAGGGGCCCCATGCTCATCATTCAACTCCTATATGTGCTAGGATTGTGGTTTGCTTAATATAGTGGAAAAATGATAGGTCATGCATCAGAATGGGTTCAACTATGCGAAAGAACGTGTCTCGTTGATCTCCTAAACATGCATAAGCGAGACTGAGAGGGAAGTAGGATTTTATAGACATGATCAATGGGGTTTGCTTGCCTTGCTGACGATACACGGGTCTTAACGGTGGTCTTCTTCTTCGGGGGTGATCACCGTCTCGGAACGTCTGTCATCGGAGGCAATCATCAACAAGGGGGAACAACTTCAGAAGTAAAAATGCACATACGCATGATAAGGTTGTCCATGATGTGAATGGTAATGGTTTGTAGCATATTCATCTTAATTGAAGTATATTTCAATTGAAATGCAAATTCAAACTCCAAATTCAAATTCAAATTATGCCATATGCATGTTTGCTACTTTTCATGTCGGGACCCGGGGTTAGCGTATGCAAGCCTCGCTACAACACAATCATATGGAGAGTCGAGAACCGTACCCACTTGTCTAAGCAGACAAGGCCAAGCACAGAACGTTCTCGGAAAGCATCGAACGCGAGGGGCATCCCATCCAGGCCGGATGATCAACTAAAATGGGTCCTCATCGTCCACACACAAGTCTAAATGATATGGGTGGTGAACTCCCATACTCATAGACAAGTCGCCTCAACCATACTATCGATTGTATTATAACCCTTACATAGACTTACTCCAGCCCGATCACTTAGTAGGGGTCTAGGGCGGGCTCGATCATACATCAAAGTGTGCATTTGACAGAGTCTCGAGCAATCGCATCGCGATGCCCCAAGCTGCGCACATCTAAGGGCCACTTGGTGTATAAAGGACCGCCAGCCAGATCACAACTAAGGTCTCGAAAACCCATACTAAGACATGCATGTTATAAACATACACGCAGCACACATGCCTTGTTTGAACAGCAGGTATCATTGCAATTCTCTTCAAAGTATATACTTTATTGATAACTCTTACAGAGTGCACACAGAGATCACAAGCATGTGATCCAACATTACAACAGACAAGCGGAAGTAAAGTAGGTCTGAGTACAGACAAGTTTAACAAATGGCTTAGAGAAGCCTTATCTAAAAACAAGCCCTCCACGAGGGAACCAGTCGTCTGACTGGGACTACACTAGCTTGGTCTTGGTCTGAGTCTTCATTCTTCGAGATTCGGTTAGAAGTCACCATCGGGGTCGGTGGGTTCATCTAAAACATAGAATAAGCAAACGTGAGTACAAAATCATACTCAGCAAGACTTACATAGGAGCTATACTACTCATGCACATGTATCAAGGTAAAGGGAGGTGGGGTTTCACTTGCAGAAGTGCCAGCTTTGACTTGTCTAGTCCTGAACTACGAGTACCAGACTTGAGGTAAGAAGCGTACACGAGTCCACTACATCTCTTCAACCAATTACACCACTATGGTGCCTTCCTCGACTTCCCCACGAGAAAGCACGCCATAGCACTCACACTTATCTTGGTGTGTTTTAGAAGTATCCAGTTCAAGTTGTCTAATAACAAGCTAATCTTTCCAAGCAGTCCATAACCGCGGACGCGGCTATTCGAATAGTTTTGTTAACCCTGCAGGGGTGTACCGCTACACACACATGTCATCAGTTACCGCCTTTTGCGTGTCGCCCTTCAAGAGATGACAACGGGGATGCCACCACAACTGTTACCTCATAGCCGATCTAGTCCATGAAAGCCACCTATCTGGGTTGTCTTCCACTATCGTGAACCCGGCCGGTTTACCGAAGTGGACTCAGACGATGTGTGCGTGGTGCGAAAGCCGGTCTCGGATGAGCCGTTCTCTCACTTGGCTACCAGGCCACAATACCTACAGAAATCCGAACTACTGCGACATCTGGACATCGAAGGGGATGAGTTAGTAAGCTGAGAGGGGTCAGTGAGCCCAATGTGTGGTTGTACTCTTCATCTTGGATCACCACACAAGAACTCGGACTTAGGGCGGTGTTCAACGAGACAACCCACCGTGTACTCCTACACAGCCTCTCATCGTTCACCTTGTATTAGGGTAGATTCACCAACACCTTTCTACCATCATCATCATGATCACTACTATCCTGACTCACATAACAGTATCAACATTGTATCACTCTAAGCATGCAATAAGCAGTAACATTTGCAGGGGCCACATGATATCAATCAACTCCTACAGTTGCTAGGATTGTGGTTTGCCTACTACTGTGACAAATGATAGGTCATGCAAAGGAATGGGTTCACCTATGCGGTAGAAACGTAGCATGGTAATCATCCTATACAATGCATAAGCGAGACATGAGAGGGAAGTGGGATTTTATCGACATGAGCAATGGGGGTTTGCTTGCCTTGCTGACGAGGTTCGGTAACGGTGTCTTCAACGAAGGGGGTGGCCTCCGATTCCGGTTGCACGTCTATCAGCAACATGACAATCATAGGATCAACATAATGTACAACGCACAATCACATGAATAAGATTGTAATGGTGATCTTCATGGTACTGATGTGTTGAGCATTCCATTTAAAAGGAGTATATTGCATTTGAAATGAAAATTCAAACTCCAGTTGATTTATCGATGAAATTCAAATGCATTTGAATGCATGAATGTTCATTTGAAAAAGTTGACCGTGAAGTGATGTTTTATAGTTGAGATAAAGCTTCTGATGTGTGGATGAATCCATCTAAAATAATTGTGTTGCAAAGTCATTTGCAAATTCACTACAAATTTGAATTCAAAAAGGATCCATATGCATGTTTGCTACTGTTCACCCATTTTAAAATGGTCAAACATAGAAACAAGTTGCATATTCATAATCCTTGTATTTTTCTGATAATTTTAGACATATTATTTGTCCAATTTGGAGTTAAAATGAATTTTCTATGAATTATTGAAGTTTAAGCTATTTTCTGGAATTTTCTGGATTTTTAATTCTCTGGAAAAAGGTTTACTGCGTCATGTTGACCTCACCATGACCTCAGCAGGGGGCTGACTAGTGGGTCCCTGTAGTCAGTGTCACTGGTTGATTAATCCAGTGGATTAATTTAAATTGGAGAGGGTTAGTGGCCTCTGGCCCACATGTCAGTGAAAGGGGAGGGGGATTAGGATAATGGCCTTGGGCCCACGGGACAGTGAGAGAGGAGAGGATTAATGGCGTCGGCGGCTCGGGACTCGCCGAAGTCTCGCTGGAGTAGGGGCTTTGGGCACAGGAGGGGTTCTGGAGGGCACGGGCGAGTAGCTGGGGCTCGTCCTCATCGGCTAGGGCTAGCTGGGGCTCACCGGGAGGCCTCTGGTCACGGAAATTTCAACATCGGCGGCGTCCGGAGCACGGTGCTCGTCGGGAATGGGCTCCGGGGCACGGGAAAAAGAGCGGGTAGCACTGGGAGGTAGCTCTTCGTCGTCCGCAACGGATGGAGCAGGCAGGGGTCAAGGGGGGCTATGTGGCGACGACAGTTTCAACGGAGGCGGCGGCCGGAGCTCAGACTTCGACGGCGAGGCGAAACAAAGCACGGGGAGAGCTACAGCTAGGGGGAAACGAGGTGCTTGCTCACCCAAGCGCGATGGAGGCTGAAGCAAGGCTGGAGTAGGAGCGGGCGAAGCTTAATTTGGCGCCGGAGCTTCTGTGGCCGGCGACGAGGTCTTGGAGCTGGCATCGCGTCCTGTAGCTCCCAGTCCAAATTGGCGCCTCAGATCGATGTAGACGTCTCCGACGATGCGATTAGACACGGCGGTGCATGATAGCTCGTCCAGTGGGCGCGTCGAAGCTTGGCCGCGCTCTGGCTAGGTTTACGGGTGGCTGAGATTCTTCGCCGGGGAGGAAGGGGAAGGCCAGAGCGAGGGGGGGGGGAGAATTGAGATGGTGTCTCCAGACGCGTGGTGGCGAGGAGGTGGAGGCAGGGGAGGTCCTGCCACGGCGAAGCAGGACGTGGCTATGGCCACGGCATGCGCGGCACGCAGCCGTATGCCTGCCTGGCGCCCTAAAGAAGACGACCCTGCCCCTTTGGGCTGGGCCAGTCTGCTGGGCCGGCCAGGTGGGCCAGGTAAGGCTCTCCTTTCTCTTTTCTTCTGTTATTTCTTTCTGTTTTCTTTTTCTGTTATTTGTTTTGCCGCAAATAAAAAAAATTGCAAGGCATTTTATAAAAATGCCCAAATATTTTTATAAATCCTAGGTGACCAGTAGAAGGTCACTTGTAGAATTTGAGCATTTTCGAAATTCAAAACATTTGAATTTCAATTCAAATAGGGGTCAAATTTAATTTCCAGAGCACATTTTGAATTTTTGGATATTCCATGGGCATGGGAAAATACCCAAACCACTTTTAAAATGATCAGCATCATTTATAGGAATTTTCCAAATTTTCAAATGATTTTTGGAAAAAGATTTTTATCTAGCCATTTGAATTAAATTTCTCAGGGCTTTCTGCTTCCCCATTTTTGAATTTCTTTTTGAAATTTTTACATGAATGCAAAGGAGCACTTGATCCTAGGACATACCTAACTTGGGGTCGTGACAGTTCACCCATTTTAAAATGGCAAACATAAAAAAAAATTGCATATTCATAATCCTTGCATTTTTCTGAAAATTTTGCATATATTATATGTCCAATTTGGAGTTAATATGAATACTCTATGAATTTCCAAACTTTAATTGATTTTCTTGATTTTTCTTTGTTTTCTTTAATTCTTTTATTTTCTGGAAAAATGTTTATTGCATCAGCATGATGCAATGCTGATGTCACAGGGGGGCTGACATGTGGGGCCCTTCTGTCAGCCTCAGGGGGGTTAATCCCTATTAGTTTTAAACTAACAGTGATTAGCTAAGGGCCTGGGCCCACTGTCAGTAACTAGGGTTAGGATTAGTGGGGGGTTTTGGTGCTCTAATGGTGGAGCTCGCCGGGATGTCACCGGAGCATCGCAGGACTTGAAAGTTTGGCTCGGGAGGGAGAACTGGGGTTGCTAGGGCATTCCTCGCGGGTTGCCGCGTTCGACAGAGCAAGTGGGGGGGTCAAGGGGGGAGCTCAGGCCACGGCTGCGACGAACGAAGCGGCGGCCGGAGCTAGGGCTCCCGAGGAACTCGGCGATGGAGGCGCGGGGAGGAGGACGGAGACCTGCGAGAGAGGTGCGCGCTCACCGTGGATCCGATGGCGAGGTCGAAGGCGCCGGAGGATCAGCGGGGAGGGCTCAATTGCTCGTCGGAGAGCTCGGGGTTTGCGTCGTTTCCGTGGTGCTCCGGCTCGAATTGGAGGTGCAGCTTGATGAAGACGTCGACCGCGGAGCGAGTAGACACGACGGTGGGGTTTCTCGTCGTCGTTGGCCGCGAGTGTGCGTGTGCGGCGGCGACGGAGAGCTACGGGTGGCGGGGAAACGACAAGGGGGAGAGCGGGAGAGCGAGCCAGAGGAGGGGGAAAGGTGCGGGGGCCTTCGAGGTGTCGTCGTGGCGAGGAGATAGGGACAGGGGAGAGGCGTAGACGGCCTGGCCGTCGCGGTGGCGTCGGCGCTCGCCACCGAGCTGCTTTGGGCGCCGGGGAGAAAGACGACAGGGGAGTGGGAGTGGGCTTGGGCCGGCTGGGCTGCTGGGGGGTTAGTTGGGCCAGATGCCAGGGGTTTTATTTTTTCCTTTTTCTTCTCCTCTTTTCTTTTTCTGCAAGTTCTTTTGCTCTTGATAAAATAGCAAAGCATTTTTATAAATCCTCCAAATTTTTATGTGGCATCACAAGGCATATAGATAGCCACTCACAAAGTTTGGGGATTTTTGAAATTCAAACAATTTGAATTTCAAATCAAATAGGGGTATTATTTAATTTCCAAGCCCTATTTGGAATATTTGAAAAATCTTGGTGCATGCAGTGGGACCCACTTCACTTTATATGTGATCATGCATATTTATAAGACTTTTCAAAAATACCAGAGGAATTTTTGAAAGAAATATTTTTCTGGCCATTTGAATTAATTCTCAGGGCTTTTCTTTTCCCCAATTTTGAATTTCTTTTTTGAAAATTTCACATGATGCAAAGGGGCAAACTATCCCTAGCACATAACTAAACTTGGGTTGTGAATCTCTTCCATTTGCTGAATTCTCGTACAACAATAGCTATCAAGCTAGTCTGAAGATGGCACCCTTTGAAGTTCTTTATGGACGTAAGTGTCGAACCCCTCTGAATTGGTCAGAAACTGGAGAACGAACTCTCATTGGTCCGGACATTATTCAGCATGCCGAAGATCAGGTTCGCGTTATTCGTGAACACTTGAAAGCTGCTCAGTCTCGTCAGAAGAGCAACTATGACCGCAAGCACAAGGAAATGATCTATCAGCCTGGCGAATACGCGTACCTCCGTGTCACTCCCATGAGAGGCACTAACCGCTTCGGGATCAAAGGCAAGTTAGCTCCTCGCTACATTGGCCCGTTCCGTATCCTTTCCAGGAGTGGACCAGTGGCATACCGATTGGAATTTCCACCGAACCTCTCTCAAGTCCACGATGTGTTCCACGTGTCGCAACTTCGACGCTGCTTCAAAGACCCTATTCGTGAAGTGGAACATGATATGATTGAATTGCAACAGGACTTGACTTATCAAGAGCACCCGAGTCGTATTCTCGATCAGTCTGAATGCACAACCCGCAACAAGACAACCAAGTTCCTCAAAGTTCAGTGGTCGAATCATTCTGAAGATGAAGCCACTTGGGACCGCGAAGATCGTCTTCGTGAGGAATACCCCGATCTTTTCCCCTCTACCGCTTAGATTCTCGGGACGAGAATTCTTGTAGTGGGGGAGATTTGTAACACTCTCACTGTCAGTGAACAGTAATCACTGTTACTGTTCATCTCTACTGTTCAAAACTTTTGTTTAATCAACTTGGATCAAACCAATACCTGGTCAATTCAAATGTCCTTTGCATTGAAATCAATTTAAACCCAAAAATGCCTTTTGAGGAATAATAAAAATAAGTGGAAATAAAACTTTGTTCAAAAATTGTGAAAGCAATTTGGTAAATTGCCTAAAAATCAGTGGATCACATCCATATGGTTTTGGGGATTTATTAAGCAATAAAATAAATCCAACATTTCAAACAGTAGCCAAACCAGTGGGATTTAATACCTTTTTAATAAAACAAAAATACAATTGATTTTATTTTGGCACCAAACTTTTTGTGGCATCTCAATATGGGGTTATACTATTTATGCAACAAGCAACTTATTTTACAAAACTCATTGCTTGTTTGATTAAATCAAATAGTACAGCAGCACAAATTGTAAATACTGGAAATTGAGAAAAGTTTATTTTTCGCCCATTGCGAAGACCCCCGGCCCGGCCCAACTGCGGCCTTCTCTTCTTTTCCCCCACCTCCCCTTCCTGTTCCTTCGGCCGAGCCAACCATGGCATGGCTGGACCAGCCCGACGCCGGCGCCCGGTCGCGACAGTGCCCCCCGCTGGAGCTAAATATCTCCCCCTTCCCTCCGCAAATTGTGGATCGCCCCCCCCCCCCCATTCTTTCCCCATCTCGCCCCGCTCTCCCGCGTCGACGTCGCCCTCGAACCAGAGCCCCGCCATGGCCGTCCCCCACTGAGCTCGCGTGGCCAACGGCCACCCTGGCGCGCGCCTCCGTGTCCAAACTCCCCGTCGTCGTCGTCGTCGTCGCCCTGGAAAGGAGGGCGCCCCGGGAGCCACCACAGCCGCGGGATCGAGCTCGTATTCAAGCTCCAGCCGCCGGTTGGCTTCGACGCCCAGGCCACTCCGAGCCCTCCCCGAGCACCCCCGACCCCCCCATCGCGCTCCTGGGTGAGCTCCATACCCATTCCCCCTCTTTTCCGGCCGAAATCGCCGATGTGGCGCCTGTTCCCCCGCCGAGCCGCCATTGCCAGTGGGCTGGAGCTTCGTGCTCGCCCCGCCGCTGCTTGGCCTGGCCGCGCCCAGGCATGCGCGCGCCTCGCCGCGCTGGCGGCGGCCCACCCGCGCACCCGTGGTCCGTCTCCAGCCTTCGCCGCCGCGTGCCGCCGTTCGCCGCCCTGCTCGGCTCGGCGCCGGTGTGCCTCGCGTGGTTAGCCACGGGCTAAACCGGCCACCCCCCCTAATGGCAGGATTAGTTAAGCCCCCTAACCCCCACTTACAGGTGGGCCAACCCCCTTCTAATTAAACTTTGATTAAACTGCTAGGACACTGACAGGTGGACCCCCTGTGATGTTTAGTTAAATTAAAAATTGTATTAAGCATATGAGTCTATGACAGGTAGACCCCACTGCCTTTTATTAATAAAAACAATTTCAGATTTATTCCAGTGTATGACATGTGGGGCCCTCTGTTCTGTTAATTAAATAAAATGAATTAAATGTCCCTCTCTATGACATGTAGGTCCCACTGGTCAGTTTGACCAGTCAACTGTGCTGTGGATAATGTTTCTGTTAATAAATAAAAATAATTTAAAATGATTTAGAAAATGATTTAAATTGCTTAAAACTTTAGAAAATCATAGAAAATAAACCCTAGCTCAGATTCAAAAACTTTAGACATGAAAGTTGATCAGAAAAATATAACGAATACGGATACGCTATCCGTATACCAACCCCAACCCCCTAACACACCGATCATCGACATTTCCCCCTCCGGGCTGCCTGTCGATAATTCCCGTTACCGATAAAAAGTACCCGGATGAATTTATTCCGAACACGAAAGTTGTCCGGAATGGTTCAACTAACACGGATACACCCTCCATACGTTTGTCGGATGTCCACGACACCTCCGGCTTGATCCTTCCCCCTTCGGTCACCTTGTCCGGTAATCACCCGGAGCTGGCAGTTCATCCCCGGTTGAATTCCCGCTCCGAGCAACGTACTTTGCACTGCGTTAGAACACCGTTAACTTTACAATTGTCATGCTATTCATTTGTTTGCTATGATTCCTTTATATTTATTGTTTCTTCCCCCTTTTGTTCTCCGGTAGACCCCGCTGCTACCGCCGACTACACTGCTTCCGGGTACGACTATTTCGTCGACGACCCTGCCCCTACCCGCGAGCTTCCAGGCAAGCAGAGCCATTTCCTTCCCCAGATGTCGGCTATCTTTCCGTACTTTCTTGCACTAGGCATTGCTGCTGCTGCTACGTTACAATCCTATTCCATTGCATAGCCTGTCATTGTCACCCTTGATGTACCTTCCTTTATCCTATGCTTCCTTATAATTATATTATATTCAGCAGTGAACCCTGCGCATTGTTAGTCAATAGGATTAGATAGCGGGTCGTGTTCACTCGAGGAGTGAATGCGGATACGATACATTACAACTGCTACAGGTACGGTTCAGAGCAGACACCGACTCAGTCCCCTACGTCGGATCTGCCGAGCCACCTCAAGTGTGAGCGATCGAGGAGAAATCCCCGTACTCCACTCGAGGTCGACTCTGTATATCCGTCTTAGGGTTCTGAACCACGGTTGTCCTTACAGGTAAGGAGTCGGGTGACCCAACGGTGCCCGCGCAGGTTATCTTAGCGGAACGACAGGTCAGGTGTATTCCACCGGTGTGCGGTGGGCCTGGTACTGTTCGTGGCCGAAGGATTTCCTGTTATACGAAAGTCGAGCTCTACCAAGAGAAAACGCGAGACAAGGTAAGGAGACGGTTCACCTTGTTGGTAACCGCACGAGTTGGTGGGACGACAGGGCAGGCACCGACGTTACTGGTGGTCCTGACTGCTGTCGTTGTCCGCGACTCATTCAGTAAGGGGCAACGATAACAGTTGTCTCGACAGAAAATTAATAAAATGCTTAACGGGTTCGGCGGATGACTTGAGTAGCCTTTTGGCTTGTACGCACTACCTATACGTGGGATTACGCGTTTGGGCGCCTCCGCAATGTAGCCTCGTTCGAAAGCTCTGAAAGACGTCCAGTTCAGCATTGCGGCAGGGACGGATCGCGCTGCGGCGTTGGAATTCACCCGCCTCGCAACGACCCGGAGAGCGAGGGGTGATAGGCCCATGACCCCCTTGCACTTAGGGCTGTAGACCGGCGGGGACCTCTCTATTGAGTCGTAGGATGGACTGCGTTGTGTCGGATAACCTCGGTGGGGTGCTCCCTAACCAGTTGTACGCCACCCTGGAGATCCGAGCGTGTAGTGTCACACTAGTGCACCCCTGCAGGGAAGATTAATCTATCGATAGCCGTGTCCACGGTAACAGGACGCTTTATGCTGAAGCCAGATCCTATCACTACCAACTACTACTATTAAACTGTTGGTTCCGGGTTTTCTTCCTCGCGGGGATGTCGAGGAGGGGAACTCGGAGGCATTGTTAATTATGATTACAACTTATTATTATACAATGCTGCAGCAACTTCTGCTGCATTGTTACATTCATTACTGTTATATTAAACTGTTGGCTGATTCTTACCTCATGCTGCAAGACTCGTCGGAAGATGCTAGTCTTCGATAGGCCTAGCTTCTTACCTTTACTCTGATTTCTACCTTGCAGTCCACTATATACAGCCTCCCTTTTCCATTTGATACATGCATAAATGCTTAGTAGCGGACGTAAGACTCGCGGGTATGTTAGATACTCACCCTTGCTTTATTTTCCCTTTTCGCTTTGCCTGATCGGCCGCTGCAGTCGACGTTGGAGCCCAGGAGCAGGAGATTCCAGGAGGAGCCTACTACGACGTCGAGTTCCTGTTGACTAGGTGTAATTCGGTGGATCCCAGGCAGGAGGCCTCGCCTTTTCGATCTATACCTCTGATGTTAATTGTGCTAGCCTTCTTAAGGCAAAACTTGACTAACTATGTCTGTACTCAGATATTATGATTGTATGACTTATGTATTCGGGTCCGTGTGACCCCCCTTCATTGTAATATTTTTGGTTTATCCTTTTGTGTTTAGTGTTGTACTGTGACAAGCAGCAATCCTACATGATGCTCATGAGTTCATATATTACGCTTATGCTCAAAAGAGTCATGGAAAACATGTAGCAATGATGCAAGAGAGCTATTACAGATTACAGACTTAGTGGAAAACAGGCATCTTGGTAAACTGTTATAATCATGCTCTAAGAACAGTAGAAAAAGTGATGCAAATAATACAGCAAGATGACAATGAAATACATGGACATGTAGTCGACATGATGCTAAACAATTCATACATAGCACTTGTGGTCAAAAGACACATGGATGAAAAGATATAAAGCATGCAATACAGCTAAACCATACTCCAGACTTCGCAGATTTCAGAGATGTTGACAGAAACAACAAGTAGGCACTTTCGGAGCATAAGAACTATGTGAACAATAAACATATGATGGCATAGCAATACATGGCATGGAACTATAAATGACAAGGAGAAATTCATGACATTAGAGCTAAATCATATGAGGCATGTATCAATAACTATAAGGGCAGCAAGATGCAACAAAATATGCAACAGCAGGACAGATTAACAAGGGCACCACTTTGAAGCAATATAAATGCAACCTAGAGCAATATAACATGACAAGTGAAAGCATCGTGTTAAAGTAGACATGATGCTCAGATATTCATACCAAAGAACTATAAGCATACGATGCACGGATGCGAGGCAATCATCAACCAAACATCGCTAAAAATAACAGTACCAACAGTTAACGGCAAGTAGAAGTATTTAGCAAGCAATTGCATCAACCAGACGGACTCAAATGAATAAACTTACTAAAGCAATATTGTAGATCACAGGAAGAAGCACACTTTTCATGTTGGGCGCAAAATCATACGGGCTACGGATCTTACGTAAACATCGTTACAAAACAGGTAACAACAGCAGCTTGCACAGGGACTTAGCCAAAATAGCAGAGGGGCGCGGTGGGCTACTGATACGCGAGAGATGATAATTGCTTCTCTCCCTTCGTTGGTTACCCCAAGTGGAAGGTGAGATGCAGCGTAGCGGCAAGTTTCCCTTGGTGAAGATACCAACGTTGAGTGTATCGACCAGTAGGACTCCGACAATGATAAGTAGGTGGAAAGGAAACAAATAACTTTGCTCCCAATGAAGTTCAGAGAGGTTTTCAATCTCTCCGGTCTTGTTGTTTACAGAGGATCAAACGCAAGGGATAATGATAATGATAGCAACTGTGAAGGAAAAGCAGGAAAGTAAATAAGCGTGTAAACAGTGATGAGAATATGGACCGGGTTCCCGTGATGTTCACTAGTGATGACTATCTCCCAGAAGATGATAAAACTGCTATGCGAGGTAAACAAATTACAGCTGGGCAATTTACAGGAGTATAAACGCACCGCAATGCTAACTATGCTACGAAGAAAGGACGAGGCTCAAAAGCATGGGTGATACGCCAAAATAAGTAGACCGAAATCCAACTGCATCTACTACTAATCATCTACCTTGAGATATATATCCAGAACATCTCGCTGGTATTAAGTTGCGATCCCCACCCAAAGTGTAAACCCAAAGCAACAGACAATTGCATTAAAAATCACCTTGCATAAAGTAAAAAATCCTTGCAACCGCGGTTACAAGCACCATTTTTTCCCCTTGTGGCAACAGCACATCCCCTAGACTTGTGTTTCTGTCACTCAAGCATGTCATCGGGGGGCATGACCCCACAATGGAGCATAACGTTCCCTCTTGGAGTCACTACCTACTACTTGGCCAAAGCAATAAACAACAACGGAGAACATGCAAGAATTACTTAAGAACAAAAATATAAAAGATAAGAACCAAATATATTACTCAATCACAATCTCAACATAATCTCATAATCCATCAGATCCCAGCAAACTCAGGATAGCAACAGCAGAAAGATTACATATGTGCCTCGATCATGTAGGGCAGCTCACGAGGACTAAACCATGAAGAACAACTAGGGGAGGAGAACATCACATAGCTATTGATCACGGACCCATGGTCCAAAGTAAACTACTCACGGTACATCCCGGAAGCGTTCATGGTGAAGGGGAAGCTCCCGGAGGTCAATCCTCTCTCCGGCAGGTTGCCGGGAAGAAGTTTGCTGGCGCTCCCGATCTTGCAAGCGCGGCGGCGGCAGAATAGATGCGAGATCGCGAAAAAGGGTTCTGTCCTCGGGGGTTTCGCGTCACTGAGATTAAATAGGCGAAGGGGGCAGCCATGGGGGCCACCGGGTGTGCAGGAGGCCACCCGGCGCGGCCTCACCCTAGGACGCGCCACCTGGCCGCCTAGGCACCTGGTGGGGGCCCTCTGGCCCTCCTTCGGGGCTCTGGAATGTTCCGTTGCGCTGATTTTGTTTCTGATTTTTCATGAATTTTTGGAGCACTTTTAATATGGGGGAAACCTGGAATAAAAAAACAGCAGAAAAAAGGAACTGGCACTGTGGTGCACTTAGTTAATAAGTTAGTCCAAATATGATCAAAAGTGTATGAAAGTGTATCTAGATCAAAGCAATATCACACAAAACATGCATGGAGCAAGCAGAAATTATAGATACGTTTGGGACGTATAAACATCCCCAAGCTTAATTCCTGCTCGTCCTCGAGTAGGTAAATGATAACAAGCATAATTTCTGTGGTAACATGCTAGCAACCATATAAGAACTTTGAAAAGTAAAGAAATCAAGGTATGTGATTCAATCCAATTCATAAAATGCAAGAGTCTATATTAGCATTGAACAAGCAACAAAAGAACATTAGGTGCAAGAGTTCTCGCTGTCTGTGACTCGAATGTCTCTAGATGGTGTTTGCATGCAAGAAGGGGGATAGGGTATACGAGAAAAAAGTAGTTTTGTTGAGAACTCATTCTACTAAAGTTTCACACTTGGTCTTCTTTGGAATCTTATCTTGACTCGTCCCCATACCACTAGTCAGGTACAAGTCAATTTAATCCACTCCTTTTCAATATTTTGAGCACCCATGCAATGGATGAGCGTAAGCATGAAAGTTGACACTTATGATGGAAAAGAGAGAAATATGGTGGAGGAGGAAGACAAAAAAGATGAGAAAGGCTCACATCAATGAGGACAATCATAGGAGAGAAGTCCAAATGATAGATATGATGTGAGGAGTAGGTATTGCCATGCAACGGATGCACATATGAGCTAAGAAAGCTCTCCAATGGAACTAGTGGGGGTGCATCCAACTTTCTCGCTCATGAAGACCTAGAGCTCTATTGAGGAGGCTCATCCTTGGAATATGCAAGCCAAGTTCTGTAGTGTGAAGGTACCCACATAGCTATATGCATGAATGATCATCTCTATGGAGTACAAGGATAAGAGGGAGTACTAGTGTGGATCTTTCAAAAGGATAGTAGTGTTGCCCCTTTCTCTCTTTTTATTTCTTTTTCCCTTTTTTCTATTTTTTTGTATTTTTTTATGGCCTCAATGGCTCTTTCTATTGAACTCTCATTTGTCCTCTTTGGGAACTTTTATTTTGTCCACTTTGGGATCTTTTCCTCACTTAAGGGCAACACTCTAATTTACAAGAGGGTATAGAAGATCTTTCACACTTTACAAGGTACTCAAACATAAATAAGATGTAGCTATCATGATGTATGCAATGTATGCCTCTGCCAGTGTAGCAGGAACATGTATGACATGAAGATCAAGTCATGAAGAGGTGGATGTTGCATGGCAATATATCTCGGAAAGGTTATGGAAATGCCTTGATAGGTAGGTATGGTGGCTGTTTTGAGGAAATATATAAGGAGGTTTATGATGACATAGCGTATATGCCAAGGGTTTGGATGTACCGGCGAAGGTGGACACCAACTCTCGGAGTGAGAAGGAAGCAATGCACGGTACGGAAGAGGCTAGCAAATATGAGGAGGTGGAAGTGTCAACTTTCAATACTTACATTAGTCCGAAGAATTTATGCACTTATTATCGGTAACTCTCAATCTAATGAGGAGGTTCACAAAGAGACAAGTACCACGAGGAGGAGTGTATGGGGGTTTGGTTATTCTTGCGCATCCTCGACTCATGGTACGTGAGTGTACTCTAATATCCGATCCCTCAAAAGATTAGCGATCCATCTAATAGCTAGAGTTCTCAACTACTTTTGTAGGTTTTGAAAATAAACACAGATTTCCCAAAATACGACACCTATCACTAATAGGCTAGAGCTCTTGACACCAAAAGTTCAAACGTTACTCACAACGATCCCTCAAAACGATTGCAAGTTACTACTAAAATTAAATAGCAACCTCAATTACCTACTTTCAAGACAAGACATAACTCAGTGCAACAACCAACTCTCTTAACAAGATAAACATGAAAACTAAAGAGACTTCCAGCAACAAACTAAACAAAATCCAAGTCTCTTGCTAAAGACGAACTAAAACTAAAACTAAACATGGCAGTAGCTACGAAAAGATAAAGAACACACAACAGCAAAAAAATAAGCATGAAAAATCCTATGATGTATTCTAGATTGGAGTGGAGCGTGTTTATCTCCCACACAAAGTAAGCTGGGGTCTAACTTGTTATGAACAGCAAGAAAAGCTAAAGAAAACTAAAAAGTAAACCTAAGAGCGAGACGCTCCAAGCATAGCACATAACGCATGAAGTGATAAAAATATAGTGAGACGAAGGACGAACTGATGATTGTTGATGGAGAAGGGGATGCACGGGGGAATCCCCAAGCTTAGACGATTGAGTCTCCTTGAATATTTATTGGGGATGCATGGGGACATCCCCAAGCTTGAGCGCTTGACACTCTCGGATCTTCTTTCATCATCTTCCATCGCACACTTGAAAACTCCCTTCATACATTACTCATCATAAGCTGATTAGAGACGTTAGTACCCTTAATAAAATAATTTTTCCCCACTGAATATAAAGATATTCTTGAAGAGATACTGTTTCTCAAGATTTCCAAAAAGTTTTTTCAAATAAAAAGAAAGCTTAAGGTTTGAAAAAGTAAGGAAAGGCAAAACGTGGCAGAATCTGTGTAAAACAGAACAGGAGGTAGTAAATAATTTTTTTGGGGTACTTCTGCAAATCAAATAAAAAAACTCAGAACATACGAAAGTTTCAAAATGGTCTAGCGCATGCTTTGTAAAAATTTCAGCTCAAAAAGATGAACTGGTGATTTGTTCCAATTTTTTCCGTCAAGAAGACAGAATCTGTTTTTTGGACAGCATGTCACAACTTTTGTTTCCCTTATCATATGAGGCTATAACTTGGCACAAAGCTTGAAAATAAAGATACAACGATGTTGCTACAGTAGTAAAAATCATCAAGACCACTAAAAATAGAAATAAAAACATCTTGGGTTTCTCCCAACAAGCGCTTTCTTTTAGGCCTTTAAGCTAGGCATGAAGATTATAAAAGGTGCTCTCACAAGAATAAGAATTTTGAAGCAAAAGAGAGCATCAAAAAGCAAATATGAAACACATTTAAGCCTAACCCACTTCCTATGCATAGGAATCTTATAATAAAATAAATCAAAGAAGCACAAAGTGACAAGAATAGAAAGATGGAAGAAGAACAACTTCAAAATTTTCATGATAAAGAGAGGTGTTTTTGTAATATGTAAGTTTCTACAAGAAAACTTTCCTCTCTCAAAATAATTTTCAGTAGTGTCTTGAACAACATCAAGAATATAACTATCACATAAATCATGTTGTTCATGACCTACAAGCACACGTTTATTGTTTTCAACACAGTTTTTAGGATCATAAGATAAATGCAACCCATCACATTGAGCCTCAATAAGAGCACAGTTCTCCGGAATATCAGTTGGAGATTTCGAAAGGATAATAGGACAGTCAAGTGTGAGTGCAATAACAAAAATTTCATGCTTAACATAAGGAACTATAGCAAGTTCCTCTTCGCAAGCATAATCCATATTGGCATGATGGCCATCAACAAATCAAGTTTTAAGTTCATCAGAAAGGGAAGTATCAAGTGAGTCCTCGGAATCATGGGATTCCTCATCAAAGCAATCATAAGCCTCTTCTTGGGAAGCAAACATTTTATTTTTAAAATCCTCAATATAAGAATTAGAAGTATAATTCTTGAAGAAATAAGCAAGAAATGCAAAGTTTTCGGACTTGTGACTAGTATCATAATACTTTTCAATCAAAGAAGCAATCTCATAAGCACCTTTAAAAGCAACAAACTCTTCAATCTTTTCAACATCAAAGTAGTCATAAACACCTTTAGCACAAGAAGATAAGATCTCATTTCCATTAAACTCACATTGGAAAGAAAGGTGTTTATGATCTATATTAGAGCAGCAAGTAAAATCATAAATGTGGCACAAAAATTCAGCATGGCAATAAGAAACATGTATTTGATCCCATAAGTGTTTCCCTTTCTGAGATAGGCGGTGCAGCGTATAATGAGCATGCTCTTCCAATGATTTTCCGTCAACCAAGTCAGTTGGGTTTTTAGCTCGAGCACAAATTGATCGAAGATGATCCAAGCGAAGCATGTCCATCCTACCATATTTGGGTGGTTCCGCACCCATGATAAAGATAGCATCAGTAGGCAGACAAAGACAAAAGGTAGAAAATATTTTTAAAATTTTTCATAAAGGATACTAAAGCAAGAAATGAAAGGTAAACTAACAAGACTAAAAATAAAAGGTAAAAGGTAGTGGGAAACTCGTCTATCTTAGCACTCGGAGTCCCCGGCAACGGCGCCAGAAATTTGCTTGATACGCGAGAGATGATAATTGCTTCTCGCCCTTCGTTGGTTACCCCAAGTGAAAGGTGAGATGCAGCGTAGCGGCAAGTTTCCCTTGGTGAAGATACCAAGGTTGAGAGTATCAACCAGTAGGGATCCGACAATGATAAGTAGGTGGCAAGGAAACAATGGCACCGTGGGTTGCTTCCTTGACCTAGACCTGCACACAGAAACAAATAACTTTGATCCCAACGAAGTTCAGAGAGGTTGTCAATCTCTCCAGTCTTGTTGTTTACAAAGGATCAAACACAAGGGATAATGATAATGATAGCAGCTGTGAAGCAACAAACAATTTTTTTAATTTGGATGGAATTTCCGGGCTATTACACTGCCCTACATGATCAAGGCATCTATGTAATTTTCTTGTTGTTGCTATGCTGAGTTTGCTGGGATCCGATGGATTATGAGATTATGTTCAGATTGTCATGAGTTATATATTTGGTTCTCCTTTTATATTTTGTTCTTGGGTAATTCTCGCATGTTCTTCGTTGCTTTGTATTGCTTTGGCCAAGAAGTAGATAGTAACTCCAAGAGGGAGCGTTTATGTTTGAGTGTTGGTTCATGCCCCCCGATGTCTAGCTTGAGTGACAGAAACATGAGACTAGGGGATGTGTTGTTGCCACCAGGGAGAAAACAACGGTTCTTATAGCCGCGGTCGCAAGGATTGTTTACCTTACGCAAAGTTTGTTAATGCAGTTGTCTGTTGCTTTGGGTTTACACTTTGGGTGGGGCTCGCAACTTAATACCAGCGATATGTTCTGGATAGATATCTCAAGGTGGATGATTAGTTAGTAGATGCTGATGGATAAACGGTCTACTTGTCTTGGCGTACTACCCATACTTTTGAACCTCTAACTTTCTTGTGGCATAATTAGCATTGCGTGCGTTTATAATTTTGTCAATTGCCCAGCTGTAATTTTTTCACCCAGCTTAGTTGTTTTATCATCTTTTGGGAGAGAGACCTCACTAGTGAACATCATCGGACCCCGGTCCATATTTCCACCATTGTTACACCTCAACTCTTTACTGCTTTATTTCCTTTCAGTTGAAATCTCCATCACTATTTCCACCGTGTGTTTGATCCTTTGTAAACAACAAGACCAGAGAGATTGACAACCTCTCTGACTCGTTGGGAGAAAAGTTATTTGCTTTTGTGTGCAGGTCCAGGTCAAGTGACTAACTTATCTCAAACAGTGTCTTTCTCGTTTGACCACCTACTTGTCGTCCTTGGAGTCATGCTGGTCGATTAAACCTTGGTATCTTCATCGAGGGAAATTTGCTGCTACGCTACCTCTTAACCTTCCACTTGGGGTAACCAGCGAGGAGTACTACTTCAGTGCCATCAGCGGCCTGCGGGAGCATCCGGCTGCGCACAGTCGGGTGGAAGAGCCAGCGTTGAACAGTCGGTGCGAGGAGCAACCGGCACGAGCAAGACATGTCTGATCGGAGAAAATGATGCATGCCACTACATCAAGCGGTTTTCAAACGATCTGCAAGAAGAAGAAGGGCCAGCCAACCCGGATTGCTTCGGAGGGCGCATCCGGTTTGAGCAGTTTCCCAAGGTTTTCACTTTGCCCCTGGACACCCCAAGTACAACGGATCAGTCATTCCTGAGGATTGGCTAGTGGATTACATGACCGCACTCGGCATCGCCGTTGGCAATCAACGTGTGGTCGTCTGCTATGCACCTCTCATGCTTCAAGGGTCAGCTCTGTCCTGGCTGAACAGTCTCCCCAGCAACAACATTAATTGTTGGCAGGATTTTGAGGATGCTTTTGTGCGCAACTTCACGAGCAACTATGAGCGATCGGGTCTATCTCAGCACCTTGCTCTGTGTGTACAAGGAAAGGATGAGCCCCTCCGCGATATCTCGCGCCGTGGATCAAGCTCATGAACACCTGTGAAGGAGTTCATGAGATCCAGGCCATTCAGTACTTCACGGATGGTTGTCTAGAAGGCTCAATGCTCAAGCACAAGCTGCTCCTCAAGGAAATCAAGTCATTGGCCGAGATCATGAAGATTGCAAATTCTTTTGCTGTCTCCGAGTCTGCGATGTGTCCCATTCAGCTGAGTGTGAGTGGCGTGATCCAAGAGCAGGCGGTTGGGCAGCAGTCAGCAGAGGCAGCAGGCTCTGGGCTCAGACGCGAATGCCGAGAGAACAACAACAATAACAACAACAACAACAACAACAACAACAACAACAACAACAACAACAACAACAACAACAACAACAAAAACAACAACAACAACCAAGACAATCATGGCAAGAGGAAACATGAACAACTGGATGCTCAGTATGGCAGTCGGCAGGTTACTGCAGTACAAGATCAAGAGGCACCAAGGGTTGTAGGAGGCAGTCGGAGGCTGAAACCTGGTGAGAATCCATAGTGGCAGGTGCGCAAGAAGTATAATTTTGAGGACATGTTGGATGCACCATGAAAGATGCACAGTGGGATAGGCAAGCCGGCCACTCACTCCAGTCATGTCTGCAACTGGACGAAGCACCTTCAACAAGGAGGAGCACTTCCACCTCCACCCCCACCACCACCACCTTCAGGCCCACCTCCGCCTCCAGCTGGCAACCAGTACCTGCACCAAGACGCAGCTTACATGATCCTTATCAGCGAGTGATGGGTGTAGATAACACCTCCTCGTTGGTTACCCCAAGTGGAAGGTTAGGATGTAGTGGCAGCATATTTCCCTTACACAATGATTGTAAGGTTTATCGAACCAGGAGGACTCCAAGAGCAACAAGAAGGTGGCAAGAAAACAATGTCACCCTTTAAAACCAAGGTTTCTTACTATGCCTCGACCTGGACACAAAAGCAAATAACTTTTCTCCCAACGAGTTCAGAGAGGTTTTCAATCTCTCCGGCCTTGCTGTTTACAAAGGATCCAAACACAAATTGGAATAATAATAGTGATTGCAACGAAAAGGAAATAAAAGCAGTAAAGGTGAAAGGTGTGAACTATGGTGGAACTATGGACCGGAGTCCCAAGACTTTCACTACTGATGTCTCTCTCCCAAAATACAATAAACAACTATCTTGAATAAATAAATTACAGTTGGCAATTGACAGAATTATAAACGCACCACAATGCTAATTATGCTACAAGAAAGCTAGGGGCTCAATCGTATGGGCATTACACCAAAACGAGTAGACCGTTTATTCATCAGCGTCTACTCACTAATCATCCACCTTGAGATATCTATTCAGAACATCTTGTTGGTATTAAGTTGTGAACCCCAGCCAAACTATAGGCTCAAAGCAACAGACATATGCATGAACACTCTATGCATAATGTAAGAAATCCTTGCAACCGCAGTTACAAGCACCGTTGTTTTCTCTCCCTGGTGGTAACAACACATCCCCTAATCTCATGTTTCTGTCACTCAAGCTAGACATCGGGGGCATCAACCCACAATCAAGAATAACACTCCCTCTTGGAGTTACAATCTACTGCTTGGCCAAAGCAACAAACATAACGGGTAACATGCAACAATACTCAAGAACTAAAACATAATAGGTAAACCAAATATATTACTCATCACAATCTGAACATAATCTCGTAATCCATCGTATCCCAGCAAACACAGCATAGAAACACAAAAACTAATACAAAAGTGTCTTGATCATATAGGGCAGCTCACAAGGTCTAAGAATTGAGGCATAAGATTGGAGTGAAGACATCACATAGCTACTGATTATGGACCCATGGTCCAAGGGGGACTACTCATTACACATCCCGGAGACGATCATGGTGGTGGAGAGGTCTCCGGATGTCAATACTCCCTCAGACAGGGTGCCGTGATAGCTTCTCCAGGTGATCCCGAGATCGGAATCGCTCCGACGGCGAAACAGTGGATGAAATCGCGTAATAAGGGTCTCTGCGAGGGTTTTCTCCTCAGGATGTAAATATAGGCCAAAGGGGGGCTAAGGGGAGGCCCCACCTGACCAAGTGGCCGTCTGGCTAGGGGTGGACCCCTCCGGCCCTCCCTCAGGCCCGGCGCTGCCCGATTCCGCCTGGCTGAAGGTGGGAGGAGCTGGGGGCACGATCTGGACCGTTGGATCTCAGATCTGACGGTCCAGATCTGATGAGAGATAGGGTTTCGGGAATTTGGGGCTTGGAAGGCATATTTGGACAATTTCCAGGGGGTGGCTGCAATTTTGTGTTAGAGAAACCTTAGAAGGGGTAGGGGAGTGTTGTGTTCTTTATATAGGCTGACCTGGGTGGCGAGGTTACGCAAACTCCCTCGGGTTTTCTCTTTCGCGTCTGGTACTCCATGTTTTTTACCGCCGGGAGTTCATACAACCTCCGATTCGGACGAAATCTCGAACCAGCGCTCAGCGCGGCTAGCCCGTCAGTTATACCTCACTTCGATACCATTCCGAGAATATTTCTGGTGCTCAATAAAATAACCCAATTAATTATTAAATGGGGTTTTTCATTCCGATGGCGATGGATGGACTTGTGCCGGAAGTTGCGACGGTGCTCGGGTGAAACCCGATGTCGCAAAGGTCGTGTGCCGTTTGGGAAAAAGGTTTAGTCACGCATGCCCATACGAGAAAGAGGGGGAGAATATTCACCGATTAATAATTCGACAAAGAAAATACTGCAAACAATTCTAGCAATCAACAAAATAATGCAACAAACAAATTTTTTAATTAGGGTGGAATTTCCGGGCTGTTACGATACAACACCACCAAAGCTCACGATCCGGGGGAGAGGGGAGACAAAAAAGAGAGACGATGTTCTTCAACACCACCAACAAGGGACTCTGCTCCATGTCGACGTCGAGCTTCCGTCGAGATAAATTCCGCAGAGGGACGGCAACGTAAGAAAACGAAACCATCGGGATATCAAGAGGAAGAATAATAGTCCAAGCGACGATCAAGAGAAGCATTCTCAATCAAATAGTGAGGATACTCGGCAAGAGGACTGAAGTCAACAGCCGACCAAGATGTCAACCAGAGTCGAAGAACTAAAGGTATTACAGGATTTCCCAAAGCTGGGATCGGAATCGAGACAATACGCTACAAGCAAGGCATTATAACGGTTCCGATACTCCACTTACTCGAGATCCTAAATTTTTAAAGGGGATAAGTCGAGAGTAAAACACTTACGTCGCTTGTCCTGACTAGAGTAAGGGTAAGGAGTAAATAGATTCCTAATCTCCGATAACAATCTTAGTAACTACAAAATAGTTTTTGTCTAGACTCGTCTTCGGCCAGAAAAGGGATCCTACGGTCGGTAAGGCTCTGATACCAAGTTGTAAGGCCCGATATGCGGTACTGTTCTAGATCTAGATATTTCCATCCAGAACCAGGGACGAAGCACATTTCGGTCTGACCGCGACATATGACAATGCCATATGCCCCGGATTTCCAACATGATATCACAACATTACAGGTACAAGGATACAACATCTCATACAATCATCATACAACTTCCTTAATACAATACATCAGCAGAAGATACATGTCTGAGTACAGACTACAATCAAATTCCTAGTGGCAAAGGTAAAAGACACCATTCCCTTAACCACACGGGTCCAGGCTCTCCGCCGGGATCCGCCTAACTAGTCATCGTCGAGTCTTCGCGAAGGCGTCCAGAAGAAGGGTCGTCGAGCTCCTCTTAAGTCCAAGATCGTTTGCATAACGTGCGTAAAAGAGAAAAGAGGGGGTGAGCTATATCAGCAAGTATTGTAACTAACTTCTCACGGTAAGATGGGGGTAGTGGTTGAGGTTGCAGTCGCGCTAGCAATATATGATTGGCTAACGGTCTATTTTAGAGTAAGATGAGAACCAAGCATTCGATGACGAATCGCCACCAACAAGTCTTGCTATCAGCTACTTACGCAAACATAACACCTATCCTATCCTTGTACTCCTCTTTCATCAACCGATGAAGAAGAAGCATTCAAGGCACACACACACATTGATCAAGTTATAGTTATGATTCAGTTGATGTTATCTATGAACAAGACATAGGTTCCAAGTCGTCCATAACCGTGGACACGGCTTCTCGAAAATATTTAACCCTGCAGGGGTGTACCAACTGCCCATTACAAGGCTCCGCACACACGCCCATCTCCCTCAGTTTCTACCCATCACAGGCAGCCATTTTATGATTTAGCCCCGAGAGATCCGAAACGACAGGTCCCTCTAACTAACAACGCACAAATCCGGGTGGCCCCCGGGGAGTCGAAACCAACCCAAGAGCCAGTCGCGCCCTCAGATCGGACTCTTTCATATGTCCAAGGTCGGGGTTAGTCTCACCTGAACAGCGGGGGACTTCCCCAGCTCACCAGTGTGGACCAACAGAGAAACCATGTCTCCGCTGGCCCGGGTTGTTTAAAAATTGCGAGGGGATCCAACCAAGCACACACACGGGTTTCAAATGGTAAATCATCTTGGGCCACCACTAGAAATGTTTGAAGCTAGGTAGGTAAGAAAAGGGGACCCCATAAAATCCCACACGCGGTTAGGCACGCTCAGTCTTAGAACCAATACCAGGAACTCGGATCCTAGGTGACTTGAATGGAACAAAGCGTCGGGGCGGGATAGCCTAGACCTTCCATCCTTCGTCTAATATAGTCAACATTATAATAATCATATCATCCACAACATTATAATAGTGTGATATCCCAATCCAAGGAGTAACAGGATGAAAATTGATAGCAACCTAGCATGCATACTAAGCAGTGGCTGAGCAGCGAGGAATAGTAACATGGCCGAACATGGTTTGTTGGGATGTGGAGGACATGGATGTTTGGGTTTAATTGAGAGGCATGAATATAAAGTGGTAAGATCAAGGAATCGTTCTATCCTACACCTAGGTGCGGGTGAGCTGAAAGTTATACGCATGATATATGCTCCCCCTTACCCGATGAGAAGACGAAACCGAAGGTGTAGTCGATCGCAAACTCGCATCGTCTCCGAGAGTATCCGCGGAAGCACACAAGAAGTAAACACTTGAAAAGCAATCGACGAGCAAGCATCTATTACTACGAAGCAATCACAAGAAAGAAACAACAAGAAGGCAACACGAGACAACACAATATGGTATCGCATCTATTGTCGAGAGCGGTTACTAGCAGGTTAAGTGGAGTATTCGCCAAACACGATGATACTGCACATTTAGAATGGTTCAAGTTGTTTAGCTACACAACATAAGCAAAGGTTGTTAACATGGCATCTCACTCAAGCATGGCATAGCACACAAACATCACAAGAGGTGAATCATAAGGTAAACTACCTATGCTAGTCAATTTAAGTGACGCACAACCAAAACATGGCATTACACTAAGTGCCCCACGATGATTAAAGCATTTGGTACTGTTCTTCCCTCAATATAATTTTATTATTTTTATTAGCAAGCAAGAATAGCATATTCATGATCTACACGCAATTCTAGTCAAATTACATGTAAAGAACATTTTATTTGGAGCAACGGTTAGAAAGTTACGGCCTATTACATTTACAGTGGCATGCGACGCAACTAGCAGTGAAACAACATGTAGACAAGTTCAAACATGGCAAAGAACAACATTTTAGTAATCTATGCGAAAAACAGTGCAAGTTTCATGTACAAAGCGTCGCGACCCGACCTACGGTTAAAAAGATATCACCATTGCAAAAATATAACACGATCTGCCATTTAATCTAACGGAAAATAAATAAAAAGGCCCACTTGGCCGAAGCTAGCCTAACAACAGCGGGCGGGACTTAACTAAACTACGCACGCACGAATATTAGGGGAAACATGCCTGGGCCAAGACCACTACCGCGACAGGAAAAAAAAGGAAAGGGGGCTTCTGTGGGGGCTCGGGCAACGAGGAACGCGGGAACGGGGATGGGCGCCACGGATCCGGGGCGAGGAAGGCCGTCGGCGATGAGGGGGCGCGGCAGCGCAAGCATTGGCTCGCAGGCCATGGCGGTGGTGCTCCTGGCTGGAACAGAGAGAGAGAGGTCAGGGGAGAAGAGGAGAGGGGATGAGAGGGTGGCGCGCGAAGGGGCGATGACCTGGGGCGGCGGCTAGGCGATCTTGCCGGAGCAACGGCAGCACACCGGCGCGCGGCGCGGCACGGCGGAGGCGCGGCGGTCGACTCGGGTGCCATATGGGCTCGGGCGGGCCCTGGTGGCGGCAGTGCGGGCCCGGGGCGGCCCGATTCCGCCTGGCTGGAGGTGGGAGGAGCTGGGAGCACGATCTGGACCATTGGATCTCAGGTCTGACGGTCCAGATCTGATGAGAGCTAGGGTTTTGGGAATTCGGGGCTTGGGGGCTGATTTGGGAAATTTCCAGGGGGTGGCTACAATTTTGTGTTAGGGGAAACCCTAGAAGGGCTAGGGGAATGTCGTGGTCTTTATAGAGGCTGGCCTGGGTGTCAAGGTTACGCAAACTCCCTCGCGTTTTCTCTCTCGCGTCCGGTACTCCACGTTTCTGACCGCCGGGAGTTGATACGACCTCCGATTTGGACGAAATCTCGAACCACGTGCTCAGCACGGCTAGCCCGTCAGTACTACCTCACTTCGATGCCGTTCCGAGAATATTTTCTGACGCTCAATAAAATAACCCAATTAATTATTAAATGGGGTTTTTTGTTCCGATGGCGATGGCTGGACTTGTGCCGG
Source organism: Bromus sterilis (assembly GCA_950022295.1). Lineage (NCBI taxonomy): Eukaryota > Viridiplantae > Streptophyta > Magnoliopsida > Poales > Poaceae > Bromus > Bromus sterilis. Next base: position 144,862,076 of record OX465596.1, on the reverse strand, counting down.
AAGTTGCGACGGTGCTCGGGTGAAACCCGGTGTTGCAAAGGTCGTGTGTCGTTTGGGAAAAAGGTTTAGTCACGCATGCACTTACGAGAAAGAGGGGGGGAGAATATTCACCGATTAATAATTTAGCGACGCAAATACTGCAAACAATTCTAGCAATCAACAAAATAATGCAACAAACAAATTTTTTAATTAGGGTGGAATTTCCGGGTTGTTACAGAAGGTATGTAATTCAAGTCAAGAAAATAACAAGCAAGAGCCTATATCTAGTATTGAAACTAGCAAAGTAAGAACATAAAGGTGCAAGAGCTCTCGCTATCCGTGACTCGAATGTCTCCAATCGGTGTTCTCGTGCAAGAAAGTGGGAGATGGGTTTAGAGCATAGAAAATACTAGTAGTTGCTGACAAATCAATATACTAAAACTTCAAACTTTGTCTCCTTTGGAATCCCATTATGAATCGTCCTCAGACCACTGGCCAGGTACAATTCAAATTGATCCTCTCCATTTCAAGCACTCGTGCAACGAATGAGCGTGAGCAAGATTAGTTGACACTTAGGATGGAAAATTTAATAGTGATGGGGAAGGAAGACAAAAAGGTAAAAAGGCTCACATCAATGAGGACAATCATAGGCAAGAGAAAGCCTAATGGTAGAATGATTTGAGGAGTAGGGATTTCCATGCAACAGATGCACATATGAGCTATGGGAATCTCTCCAATGGAACTAGTGGGGGTGCATCAACCTTGCTTGCTCAAGAAGACCTAGAGCTCATTTGAGGAGGCTTGTCATTGGAATATACAATCCAAGTTCTATAGTGGAAGGATCCCCACATAGTTATGCATGAATGATATGAAACTCTCTATAAAGTACAAATACAACTTTTGAGCCCGAGTGTGGATCTTTCAAAAGGAATAGTAGTGTTTCCCCCCTTCTCTCTTTTTTCTTTTTTTCTCTTTTTCTCCTTTTTTGTATTATTGTGGCCTCTTTGGCTCTTTCTATTTATATCTCATTTGTCCTCTTTGGGATCTTTTCATGTGTCCTCTTTTGGGATCTTTTATTTGTGTCCTCTTTGGGATATTTTCCTCACTTTAAGGGCAACACTCTATATTTTACAAGAATATTAGAAGATCTTCACACTTTACAAGAAGTACTCAACATAAACAAAATTGAATCATGATGTATGCAAATTTATGCCTCTACCAGTGTAGCAGGATATTCAATGATACTAGCGCGTCATGTAGCAATTACAAGGGCAATGCAAAACTAGCATGCGGTTCTACGATCAAGAAAAATCATGTATGAAAATGAAAGATAAATTCATGAGAAGATGGATGTTGCATGGCAATTTATCTCGGAAAGGCTATTAAAAGCCTTGATAGGTAGGTATGGTGGTTGTTTTGAGGAAGATATAATGAGGCTTATGATGACAGAGTGTATCATGCCAAGGGTTTGGATGCACCGGCAAAGTTTTCACCGACTCTCAAGATGAGAAAGGGAAATGCATGGTACCGAAGAGGCTAGCAAAATATATATGGTGGAAGTGCCAACAATCGAATACTCACATTAGTCAAAGGAACTCGTCCACTTATTATCGGTAACTCTCTATCTAGTCAGGAGATACACAAAGATACAAGTACCCCTAGGAGGAGTGTATGAGGGCTTGGTTATCCTTGCGCATCCTCGACCCATGATAATGTGAGGGTATTCTATATATTACAACCCCTCCAGAGGTTAGAGATCCATCTAGTAGCTAGAGTTCTCAACTAATTATTGTAGTTTTCGAAAATAAGTACGTTCAACCAAAATATGACACCTATCACTAATTGTCTTCAGCTCTCGGCACATAGAAGTCCAAACATTACTCGAAACAATACCTCAAAACTATTGCAAGTTACTACTAAACTCATAATAGAAACCTCAATTACCTACTCAAAGCAAGACACGCACTCAGTGCAATAGGAAAACTCTCTAAATAAGATAAGCATGAAACTCAAGAGAGTTCTATAAGAAACAACCTAAATAAAATCTATTAAAGATAAACATGAAAAACAAGAGCTAAACATGACATCATCTTGAGTAAAGAACACTCAACAAAGATAGGCATGAAAACTATGAGCATTCTAGGCAAAAGCGGAGCGTGTTTCTCTCCCAAACAAGGTATTATAGGGTCCAACTTGTTATGAACAACAAACAAAACTAAAACTAAGCAAAGCAAACTAAAAAGTAGATGCAAGATGCTCCAAGCATAACACATAACATATGAATTAATAAAAATATAGTGTGAAGAAGGGTGAACTGATGATTGTTGATGGAGAAGGGGATGCTGATGGCGGTGAAATTTATAGGTTTAGTTGGGATGCCTCCCCTGTCAACCGCGCCAATAAACGATTCTTGATGAACCACAAATCTAGGTGATCAATTTTAGATTTTCGATAAATAAGGATGTCGATCCCAGCGAGGAGCAGAAGGTATTGACAAGTGACCCTGGGTAAGGAAAGGTCTGCAAACACTAAAAGATAAATAAATAGGGGTTTTTGGTTTAAGCAACAGAAAGGTAAAAGACAAGCAAAGTAAACAGGGTAACCGATGAGTAGCAAGTGGCCCAATCCTTTCACAAGGATAAGCCTAGGATCTAAACTTATAAAAGCTAAAGCGTTCTCGAGGGCACACGGGAGAGATAGCCAAGTTACTTTCACCATATTCCGCCAAGTAGTATGTATTGTGTCGATAAGTGTCGATGGGTGGATCAATGCTAGTACACCTTCTAGACTAAGATAAGCGCACTCTTATGATTACACACCTTGCAAGCATCCGCAAATATAAGGTAGTAATTAAGGAATAAGCCTAACCATAGCATTACGATCAAGGATCCATAACTCCCTTGTGAAAAAGTGTGTGAACTGGGGTTCAGGTTTCTGTCACTCCGGCAACCCACCATAAGTATCCTTTGTGCACAATGTATTCCTCTAGGCCCATGAAACGTGAAGTCTTAAGTGTTCGACTCACATAACACCACTAGAGAAATAACAACACAACTTAAGTATCAAACAACACATAATACTTCAACTTCATATGACTACTAACAACTAGACTTCTCCCATGTCTTCAAGAACTAAAGTAACTACTCACAAGACATAAAAGAGATCATGATCAGAGGTGATAGATGGGTTGCAAACAATCTGGACGCAATAATATTTCTCCAACAAAACTCAATAGCATTCACCACAAAGTAGTAATCAACACCAACAGAGTAGAGAGGATAGATAGTACGGATTACAACACAAGTTGCAATTGTGAGATGAGATGGGATGGAGGTGGAGATGGTGCTGATATTGGGGATGATGTTGATGATGATCTCGATGATGCTTGTGACGATGATGATGACGATGGCGATGATCTCCCCTTCCGGGAGGTGATCTCCCCGGCGGAATCTGCCCGCCGGAGATGGCTTTTTCTTCTCTGTATGTTTCCACCAAGAGGCGGCGGCGAAACTCCGAAACTCCTCTCGTTCTAGGGTTTTTACCCCAGGGGGTAATATAGGCCAGAGGGGCACCGAGGAGGGCCACCAGGCATCCAGTTTGGTGCCTGGCGCCCTGGGGGGGGCCGCGGCAGGGACCCTTATGGTTGCATGGTGGGTCCCCTCTGGTCCCTCTTCGGTGAATGTAACAGCCCAGTTTTCACAAAAATTAAAAATTTTGTTGTCGGTGTGAATTTTTTGATTGTCTGATTTGTTTGCGGTGTTTGCATCCCCGATTTATTGATCGGCGATTATTTTCCCCCTCTTATCTCGTATCGGACGGAGACCGACCCTTTCCACCCTGACACTCGACCTTTGCGACACCGGGTTTCACCCCAGCACCGTCGCAAAACCTGCACGAGACCAGCCGTAGCCAACGGAACGAAAAACCCCGTTTAATAATTAAACGGGATATTTTTATAGCGCGCCGGAAAGTGTTTTCGGAACGGTTCCAGCGCGAGGTGAACGCCTCCGGCTCGACGCGCTAATCGCGAAGTTCGAAGTTTTACCCGAATCGGAGGTACTGCGGACCCCCGGCGGTCAGAAACGTGAGCACCGCGCGCGCGAGAGAAAAACCGGGGATGTTTTTGCAAACTGCCAGCCGCCCGTTCCGGCCTCCTCCCATGGCTCTCCGGCGAGGGAGCCCTCCTGCAACCTCCGCCGCCCCCTGGCCGGCTCGATGCGGGAGGCCATGCGAGCCGAGGGCTCCTGCGCGTGGACCAGGCGCGCCCCACTCGCCACTTCGGCCTGATGGGCCGAGGCCCACTGGGTGAGGCCCAGGCCACTTTATTTTTATTTTTATTTATGCCTCTGTTTTTTTTTCCTAGCACTGTAATTTCTGCTAAGTCCTTTATATTTGTGCTGCTGATTCAATTCCGCGATGCGATTTCCCGTTAAACGGTAGCTCAGATGGCGTCGCCCCCAAAACGAAAGTTGCTCAGAATTGCGTGTACTTTGATTCAACTTTTGTGAGCATTTGCATTTGAGCTCATCTTGATTGTGTAATCGTGTGCTGAACAGGGCATCAGGCCGTTAATTGCATTTATTTCCTGTTATGTGATGCTGTTATTATTTTGTTGCAACTTTGCATGGTGATTGTGAGTAATCCATGAGGCCTATTGCATTGATTCCTTTTGCGTTGCGTTAAGCAATGTTCCTACTTAAGTTTCATGCATTCACATGCCATATTTTCTTGCTGCATCATGTTTATATCTTGCTCCAAAGTAGCTATCCTGATGTTATTGTGTTGCTATTGCTGAAACTGTTATTTTGTTGCAACTTCGGTCGACGATTGCTTCGCAACCGTTTATCGGAATTGAGTGATTCCAATTGCATATTGTTAAGCATCATGTCTACTTTCATCCCATGTATTGCTATGTCATCTTTCTGCACTTTTTCATATAGATTTACCCCTGTTTATACAGCATGTGTGCATAAATTGTTTTTCTTATATCTTGTTAACCGTAACTCCGTTTGGGGTGTTCTTTAATGTAACTTGATTAGTTTTTCGTGTTCTTTGTGTTTATGCTATTGTTTGCTGTTGTTCATCAACCTAAAATATGGTATAGGGAAGAACAGTACCAAATCTTTTAATCATCGTGCGGCACTTAGTGTTATGCCATGTTTAGGTTGTGCCTCACTTAAATTGACTAGGATAGATAGTTTACTTTGTGCTTCACCTCTTGACCTGTTTGTGTGCTATGCCATGCTTGCTTGAGTTGCCATGTTAATAACCGTTGTTTGGTCACCTGTAGCTAAACAACTTGAACCACCGTAAATGTGCGGTATCGTCGTGTGTGACGAGTACTCCACTTAACTCGTTAGTAACCGCTCTCGACGGTAGGTGCGATGTCTCGTGTTACTTCTTGTTGCTGCTTGCTCGTGTTTTCTCCGTAGTAATAGTGGTGCACCGTTGATGGCTTTCCAGTGTTTACTTCTTGTGTGCTCCCGCGGGTACCTCTCGGAGACGATGCGAGCGTGCGATCGACTACACCTTCGGAACCCGACTTATCAACAGGCAAGGACTTGCATTACTTATGATCCATTCTATTTCAAACCGCGGTTTGCATGCTAGTATAGGTTAGGTTCGATGTTTGATCCTACCACATGTTTACAGCCTCTTTCAAACCGATACAGCCATGTCCCTTCCCAGCAAACCTTGTAGTGCTATGTTACTATTGCTCGTTGCTCAGCCCCTGCTTAGTATGCATGCTTAGGATGCTACGATGTTACCCTGTTACCCCTTGGGTTGGGATATCACATTTATCATTACTATATTGTTGTTGATGATCTGATTATTATTATAATGTTGACTATATTCGACGAAGGATGGAAGGTCTAGGCTATCCCGCCTCGACGCCTTGTTCCATTCGAGTCACCTAGGATCCGAGTTCCGGGTATTGGTTTTAAGACTGAGCGTGCCCAACCGCGTGTGGGATTTTATGGGGTCCCCTCGCCTTACCTATCTAGCTTCAAACATTTCTAGTGGTGGCCCAAGCTGATTTACCATTTGAAACCGTGTGTGTGCTGGTCAGCTGCCAGTTGTTTTCAAACCAACCCGGACCAGTGAGGACATAGTTTCCTTGCTGGCCCACTTTGTCCGGCTGAGGACCCGGTCTCATAAGAGAACTAACCGGCTATCCAAACCCGAGACAGACGGTAGAGACCAGATCGAGAGAGCGGCCGGCTCCTGAGCTGGATGTCGACTCACCGGGGGCCACCCGGATTTGTTCGTTGTTAGCTAGAGGGACTTGTCGTTTCGATCTCTTGGAACTAAATCATAAAATGGTTGCCTGTTATGGGTAGCAACTGAGAGTGATGGACGTGCGTGCGGAGCCTCGTAATGGGCAGTTGGTACACCCCTGCAGGGTTAAATATTTTCGAGAAGCCGTGTCCACGGTTATGGACGACTTGAGACCTACTCCTTGTTCATAGACAACAACAACTGAGATAATCTTAATATAATTTGATCAACGTGTGTGTGCCTTGACTTCTTCTTGTTCGTCGGGATGCGAAGAGGAGGACAAGGATAGGATAGGTGTTATGTTTGCTTAGTAGGTGGATAGCAAGACTTGTTGGAGGCGATTCCTCATCGAATGCTTGGCTTCTTATCTTACTCTCTAGATCGTTAGCCACTTCATAAATGCTAGTGCGGCAGCAACCTCACCACTTACCCCTTCCTTACCGTAAACTACTAGTTGTCCTAGAATGACGAGTGATGAAGTCCTTGCTGGGTCAGATGACCACTACAGTTGGATGCTGAGTACCTCTGTACTCATGATACTACCCCCAAACTCTTTTCAGGGTTCTTGATCGACAACAGGTATGGTGATCGACGTTTCACGTGGAGACTCGACGACGAATAGATAGGCGGATCCCGGCGGAGGGCCTGGACCCGTGTGGTTATGGGATCGATGTTTTTCTCTTTGCCAGTAGGCATTTGATTGTAGTCTTTACTCAGACATGTATCTTCCGCTGTTGTATTATATTTGAGGCAGTTGTATGCCGATTGTATAAGATGTTGTATCCTTGTATCTGTAATGTTGTGATATCATGTTGGAAATCCGGGATATATGACTTCGTCATATGTCGCGGTGGGACCGATATGTGCTTCGTCCCCGGATCTGGGTGGAAACACCTAGATCTGGAACAGTACCGCATATCGGCCCTTACAACTTGGTATCAGAGCCTTACCGACCGTAGGATCCCTTCTCTGGCCGAAGTCGAGTCTAGAAAAAAACTATTTTGTAGTTACTAAGCTAGTTATCGGAGAGTAGGATCTTTTTACTCCTTATCTTTGCTCTGGTCAGGACAAGTGTCGTAAGTGTTTTACTCTCGCCTTACCCCCTTCAAAACTCTAGGATCTCGAGCGTGTGGAGTTTCGGAATAGTTACAATGCTTTGCTTGGGAAGTATTGTTTCGATTTCGAGCTCAGGTGGGAATTCCTGTAGTACCTTTAGCTTCTCCGGTTTCGGATATCATCTGGGTCGTCCTTTGCCCTCCATCCTTTTGCTCAGTGTTTTTACGACTTGCGTCGAAAATCACTATCCCTTGATCTGGTTTTCGCGATCGTTCTTCCTCTTGACACCGACGGTTCGTATTTTCGACGATGTCGTCTCTCTGCGGAAATTTATCTCGACGGAAGATCGACATCGACATGGAGCAGAGTCCCTTGTTGGTGGTGTTGAAGATCGTCGACTCTCTTTTCTCTCCCCCCTCTCCCCCGGATCGTCCTGGATCTCGGGACGAGATCCCTTGTTGGTGGTGTTGTGTTGTAACAGCCCAGTTTTCACAAAAATTAAAAATTTTGTTTTCGGTGTGAATTGTTTGATTGTCTGATTTGTTTGCGGTGTTTGCATCCCCGATTTATTGATCGGCGATTATTTTCCCCCTCTTATCTCGTATCGGACGGAGACCGACCCTTTCCACCCTGACACTCGACCTTTGCGACACCGGGTTTCACCCCAGCACCGTCGCAAAACCTGCACGAGACCAGCTGTAGCCAACGGAACGAAAAACCCCGTTTAATAATTAAACGGGATATTTTTATAGCGCGCCGGAAAGTGTTTTCGGAACGGTTCCAGCGCGAGGTGAACGCCTCCGGCTCGACGCGCTAATCGCGAAGTTCGAAGTTTTACCCGAATCGGAGGTACTGCGGACCCCCGGCGGTCAGAAACGTGAGCACCGCGCGCGCGAGAGAAAAACCGGGGATGTTTTTGCAAACTGCCAGCCACCGGGGCTATATAAAGACCACCACACTCCCACCCATTTCTAGGGTTTCCCTAGCCACATTTTGCAGCCACCCCCCTCACAAAAGCCCCAATTTTCGCAATTTGCCCATTTTGCCAAAAATATCCAGCTCCATGTGATCTGGACCGTTGGATCGGCCGATCCAACGGCCCAGGGAGCTCCCCATCCTCCCACCTCTCCTCTCTCTCTCCTGGACTCCCTCCAGCCCGTGGAGGCACCGCAGCCGCCGGCCCAACTCCGGCCGCCGGAGCAGCACCGCCGCCGGCAGCAGCGCCCCGGCGCCACCTCTCCTCCCCTCCTTCCCTCTCTCCCCTCTCCTTTCTTCCCCCTAACCCCTTCCTCTCTCACCTTGCAGCAGCCCGTCGCCATGGTTGGCCGAGCCGGCGAGCTCGGGCTGCGCCGCCGAGAAGCTCCGGCCGCCTCCACCGGATCCGCGGCGTGTCGTGCCCCTGCGCCCGTCCCCGCTGCCCGTTCCGGCCTCCTCCCATGGCTCTCCGGCGAGGGAGCCCGCCTGCAACCGCCGCCGCCCCCTGGCCGGCTCGATGCGGGAGGCCATGCGAGCCGAGGGCTCCTGGGCGTGGAGGCCAGCCACGTGGGCCACGCGCGCCCCACGGCCCACTCCAGCGGCCTAGTCCAGCCGCCTCCGCCAGCCCGCTCGCCACTTCGGCCTGATGGGCCGAGGCCCACTGGGTGAGGCCCAGGCCACTTTTTTTTTATTTATTTATGCCTCTGTTTTTTTTCCTAGCACTATAATTTCTTCCAAGTCCTTTATATTTGTGCTGCTGATTCAATTCCGGGATGCGATTTCCCGTTAAACGGTAGCTCCGATGACGTCGCCCCCAAAACGAAAGTTGCTCAGAATTGCGTGTACTTTAGTTCATCTTTTGTGAGCATTTGCATTTGAGCTCATCTTGATTGTGTAATCGTGTGCTGAACAGGGCATCAGGCCGTTAATTGCATTTATTTCCTGTTATGTGCTGCTGTTATTATTTTGTTGCAACTTTGCATGGTGATTGTGAGTAATCCATGAGGCCTATTGCATTGATTCATTTTGCGTTGCGTTAAGCAATGTTCCTACTTAAGTTTCACGCATTCACATGCCATATTTTCTTGCTGCATCATGTTTATATCTTGCTCCAAAGTAGCTATCCTGATGTTATTGTGCTGCTATTGCTGAAACTGTTATTTTGTTGCAACTTCGGTCGACGATTGCTTCGCAACCGTTTATCGGAATTGAGTGATTCCAATTGCATATTGTTAAGCATCATGTCTACTTTCATCCCATGTATTGCTATGTCATCTTGCTGCACTTTTTCATATAGATTTACCCCTGTTTATACAGCATGTGTGCATAAATTGTTTTTCTTATATCTTTTTAACCGTAACTCCGTTTGGGGTGTTCTTTCTATGTAACTTGATTAGTTTTTCGTGTTCTTTGTGTTTATGCTATTGTTTGCTGTTGTTCATCAACCTAAAATATGGTATAGGGAAGAACAGTACCAAATCTTTTAATCATCGTGCGGCACTTAGTGTTATGCCATGTTTAGGTTGTGCCTCACTTAAATTGACTAGGATAGATAGTTTACTTTGTGCTTCACCTCTTGACCTGTTTCAGTGCTATGCCATGCTTGCTTGAGTTGCCATGTTAATAACCGTTGTTTGGTCACCTGTAGCTAAACAACTTGAACCACCGTAAATGTGCGGTATCGTCGTGTGTGACGAGTACTCCACTTAACTCGTTAGTAACCGCTCTCGACGGTAGGTGCGATGTCTCGTGTTACTTCTTGTTGCTGCTTGCTCGTGTTTTCTCCGTAGTAATAGTGGTGCACCGTTGATGGCTTTCCAGTGTTTACTTCTTGTGTGCTCCCGCGGGTACCTCTCGGAGACGATGCGAGCGTGCGATCGACTACACCTTCGGAACCCGACTTATCAACAGGCAAGGACTTGCATTACTTATGATCCATTCTATTTCAACCCGCGGTTTGCATGCTAGTATAGGTTAGGTTCGATGTTTGATCCTACCACATGTTTACAGCCTCTTTCAAACCGATACAGCCATGTCCCTTCCCAGCAAACCTTGTAGTGCTATGTTACTATTGCTCGTTGCTCAGCCCCTGCTTAGTATGCATGCTTAGGATGCTACGATGTTACCCTGTTACCCCTTGGGTTGGGATATCACATTTATCATTACTATATTGTTGTTGATGATCTGATTATTATTATAATGTTGACTATATTCGACGAAGGATGGAAGGTCTAGGCTATCCCGCCTCGACGCCTTGTTCCATTCGAGTCACCTAGGATCCGAGTTCCGGGTATTGGTTTTAAGACTGAGCGTGCCCAACCGCGTGTGGGATTTTATGGGGTCCCCTCGCCTTACCTATCTAGCTTCAAACATTTCTAGTGGTGGCCCAAGCTGATTTACCATTTGAAACCGTGTGTGTGCTGGTCAGCTGCCAGTTGTTTTCAAACCAACCCGGACCAGTGAGGACATAGTTTCCTTGCTGGCCCACTTTGTCCGGCTGAGGACCCGGTCTCATAAGAGAACTAACCGGCTATCCAAACCCGAGACAGACGGTAGAGACCAGATCGAGAGAGCGGCCGGCTCCTGAGCTGGATGTCGACTCACCGGGGGCCACCCGGATTTGTTCGTTGTTAGCTAGAGGGACTTGTCGTTTCGATCTCTTGGAACTAAATCATAAAATGGTTGCCTCTTATGGGTAGCAACTGAGAGTGATGGACGTGCGTGCGGAGCCTCGTAATGGGCAGTTGGTACACCCCTGCAGGGTTAAATCTTTTCGAGAAGCCGTGTCCACGGTTATGGACGACTTGAGACCTACTCCTTGTTCATAGACAACAACAACTGAGATAATCTTAATATAATTTGATCAACGTGTGTGTGCCTTGACTTCTTCTTGTTCGTCGGGATGCGAAGAGGAGGACAAGGATAGGATAGGTGTTATGTTTGCTTAGTAGGTGGATAGCAAGACTTGTTGGAGGCGATTCCTCATCGAATGCTTGGCTTCTTATCTTACTCTCTAGATCGTTAGCCACTTCATAAATGCTAGTGCGGCAGCAACCTCACCACTTACCCCTTCCTTACCGTAAACTACTAGTTGTCCTAGAATGACGAGTGATGAAGTCCTTGCTGGGTCAGATGACCACTACAGTTGGATGCTGAGTACCTCTGTACTCATGATACTACCCCCAAACTCTTTTCAGGGTTCTTGATCGACAACAGGTATGGTGATCGACGTTTCACGTGGAGACTCGACGACGAATAGATAGGCGGATCCCGGCGGAGGGCCTGGACCCGTGTGGTTATGGGATCGATGCTTTTCTCTTTGCCAGTAGGCATTTGATTGTAGTCTGTACTCAGACATGTATCTTCCGCTGTTGTATTATATTTGAGGCAGTTGTATGCCGATTGTATAAGATGTTGTATCCTTGTATCTGTAATGTTGTGATATCATGTTGGAAATCCGGGATATATGACTTCGTCATATGTCGCGGTGGGACCGATATGTGCTTCGTCCCCGGATCTGGGTGGAAACACCTAGATCTGGAACAGTACCGCATATCGGGCCTTACAACTTGGTATCAGAGCCTTACCGACCGTAGGATCCCTTCTCTGGCCGAAGTCGAGTCTAGAAAAAAACTATTTTGTAGTTACTAAGCTAGTTATCGGAGAGTAGGATCTTTTTACTCCTTATCTTTGCTCTGGTCAGGACAAGTGTCGTAAGTGTTTTACTCTCGCCTTACCCCCTTCAAAACTCTAGGATCTCGAGCGTGTGGAGTTTCGGAATAGTTACAATGCTTTGCTTGGGAAGTATTGTTTCGATTCCGAGCTCAGGTGGGAATTCCTGTAGTACCTTTAGCTTCTCCGGTTTCGGATATCATCTGGGTCGTCCTTTGCCCTCCATCCTTTTGCTCAGTGTTTTTACGACTTGCGTCGAAAATCACTATCCCTTGATCTGGTTTTCGCGATCGTTCTTCCTCTTGACACCGACGGTTCGTATTTTCGACGATGTCGTCTCTCTGCGGAAATTTATCTCGACGGAAGCTCGACATCGACATGGAGCTGAGTCCCTTGTTGGTGGTGTTGAAGATCGTCGACTCTCTTTTCTCTCCCCCCTCTCCCCCGGATCGTCCTGGATCTCGGGACGAGATCCCTTGTTGGTGGTGTTGTGTTGTAACAGCCCAGTTTTCACAAAAATTAAAAATTTTGTTTTCGGTGTGAATTGTTTGATTGTCTGATTTGTTTGCGGTGTTTGCATCCCCGATTTATTGATCGGCGATTATTTTCCCCCTCTTATCTCGTATCGGACGGAGACCGACCCTTTCCACCCTGACACTCGACCTTTGCGACACCGGGTTTCACCCCAGCACCGTCGCAAAACCTGCACGAGACCAGCTGTAGCCAACGGAACGAAAAACCCCGTTTAATAATTAAACGGGATATTTTTATAGCGCACCGGAAAGTGTTTTCGGAACGGTTCCAGCGCGAGGTGAACGCCTCCGGCTCGACGCGCTAATCGCGAAGTTCGAAGTTTTACCCGAATCGGAGGTACTGCGGACCCCCGGCGGTCAGAAACGTGAGCACCGCGCGCGCGAGAGAAAAACCGGGGATGTTTTTGCAAACTGCCAGCCACCGGGGCTATATAAAGACCACCACACTCCCACCCATTTCTAGGGTTTCCCTAGCCACATTTTGCAGCCACCCCCATCACAAAAGCCCCAATTTTCGCAATTTGCCCATTTTGCCAAAAATATCCAGCTCCATGCGATCTGGACCGTTGGATCGGCCGATCCAACGGCCCAGGGAGCTCCCCAGCCTCCCACCTCTCCTCTCTCTCTCCTGGACTCCCTCCAGCCCGTGGAGGCACCGCAGCCGCCGGCCCAACTCCGGCCGCCGGAGCAGCACCGCCGCCGGCAGCAGCGCCCCGGCGCCACCTCTCCTCCCCTCCTTCCCTCTCTCCCCTCTCCTTTCTTCCCCCTAACCCCTTCCTCTCTCACCTTGCAGCAGCCCGTCGCCATGGTTGGCCGAGCCGGCGAGCTCGGGCCGCGCCGCCGAGAAGCTCCGGCCGCCTCCACCGGATCCGCGGCGTGTCGTGCCCCTGCGCCCGTCCCCGCCGCCCGTTCCGGCCTCCTCCCATGGCTCTCCGGCGAGGGAGCCCGCCTGCAACCGCCGCCGCCCCCTGGCCGGCTCGATGCGGGAGGCCATGCGAGCCGAGGGCTCCTGGGCGTGGAGGCCAGCCACGTGGGCCAGGCGCGCCCCACGGCCCACTCCAGCGGCCTAGTCCAGCCGCCTCCGCCAGCCCGCTCGCCACTTCGGCCTGATGGGCCGAGGCCCACTGGGTGAGGCCCAGGCCACTTTTTATTTATTTATTTATGCCTCTGTTTTTTTTTCCTAGCACTATAATTTCTTCCAAGTCCTTTATATTTGTGCTGCTGATTCAATTCCGGGATGCGATTTCCCGTTAAACGGTAGCTCCGATGACGTCGCCCCCAAAACGAAAGTTGCTCAGAATTGCGTGTACTTTAGTTCATCTTTTGTGAGCATTTGCATTTGAGCTCATCTTGATTGTGTAATCGTGTGCTGAACAGGGCATCAGGCCGTTAATTGCATTTATTTCCTGTTATGTGCTGCTGTTATTATTTTGTTGCAACTTTGCATGGTGATTGTGAGTAATCCATGAGGCCTATTGCATTGATTCCTTTTGCGTTGCGTTAAGCAATGTTCCTACTTAAGTTTCACGCATTCACATGCCATATTTTCTTGCTGCATCATGTTTATATCTTGCTCCAAAGTAGCTATCCTGATGTTATTGTGCTGCTATTGCTGAAACTGTTATTTTGTTGCAACTTCGGTCCACGATTGCTTCGCAACCGTTTATCGGAATTGAGTGATTCCAATTGCATATTGTTAAGAATCATGTCTACTTTCATCCCATGTATTGCTATGTCATCTTGCTGCACTTTTTCATATAGATTTACCCCTGTTTATACAGCATGTGTGCATAAATTGTTTTTCTTATATCTTTTTAACCGTAACTCCGTTTGGGGTGTTCTTTATATGTAACTTGATTAGTTTTTCGTGTTCTTTGTGTTTATGCTATTGTTTGCTGTTGTTCATCAACCTAAAATATGGTATAGGGAAGAACAGTACCAAATCTTTTAATCATCGTGCGGCACTTAGTGTTATGCCATGTTTAGGTTGTCCCTCACTTAAATTGACTAGGATAGATAGTTTACTTTGTGCTTCACCTCTTGACCTGTTTCAGTGCTATGCCATGCTTGCTTGAGTTGCCATGTTAATAACCGTTGTTTGGTCACCTGTAGCTAAACAACTTGAACCACCGTAAATGTGCGGTATCGTCGTGTGTGACGAGTACTCCACTTAACTCGTTAGTAACCGCTCTCGACGGTAGGTGCGATGTCTCGTGTTACTTCTTGTTGCTGCTTGCTCGTGTTTTCTCCGTAGTAATAGTGGTGCACCGTTGATGGCTTTCCAGTGTTTACTTCTTGTGTGCTCCCGCGGGTACCTCTCGGAGACGATGCGAGCGTGCGATCGACTACACCTTCGGAACCCGACTTATCAACAGGCAAGGACTTGCATTACTTATGATCCATTCTATTTCAACCCGCGGTTTGCATGCTAGTATAGGTTAGGTTCGATGTTTGATCCTACCACATGTTTACAGCCTCTTTCAAACCGATACAGCCATGTCCCTTCCCAGCAAACCTTGTAGTGCTATGTTACTATTGCTCGTTGCTCAGCCCCTGCTTAGTATGCATGCTTAGGATGCTACGATGTTACCCTGTTACCCCTTGGGTTGGGATATCACATTTATCATTACTATATTGTTGTTGATGATCTGATTATTATTATAATGTTGACTATATTCGACGAAGGATGGAAGGTCTAGGCTATCCCGCCTCGACGCCTTGTTCCATTCGAGTCACCTAGGATCCGAGTTCCGGGTATTGGTTTTAAGACTGAGCGTGCCCAACCGCGTGTGGGATTTTATGGGGTCCCCTCGCCTTACCTATCTAGCTTCAAACATTTCTAGTGGTGGCCCAAGCTGATTTACCATTTGAAACCGTGTGTGTGCTGGTCAGCTGCCAGTTGTTTTCAAACCAACCCGGACCAGTGAGGACATAGTTTCCTTGCTGGCCCACTTTGTCCGGCTGAGGACCCGGTCTCATAAGAGAACTAACCGGCTATCCAAACCCGAGACAGACGGTAGAGACCAGATCGAGAGAGCGGCCGGCTCCTGAGCTGGATGTCGACTCACCGGGGGCCACCCGGATTTGTTCGTTGTTAGCTAGAGGGACTTGTCGTTTCGATCTCTTGGAACTAAATCATAAAATGGTTGCCTGTTATGGGTAGCAACTGAGAGTGATGGACGTGCGTGCGGAGCCTCGTAATGGGCAGTTGGTACACCCCTGCAGGGTTAAATCTTTTCGAGAAGCCGTGTCCACGGTTATGGACGACTTGAGACCTACTCCTTGTTCATAGACAACAACAACTGAGATAATCTTAATATAATTTGATCAACGTGTGTGTGCCTTGACTTCTTCTTGTTCGTCGGGATGCGAAGAGGAGGACAAGGATAGGATAGGTGTTATGTTTGCTTAGTAGGTGGATAGCAAGACTTGTTGGAGGCGATTCCTCATCGAATGCTTGGCTTCTTATCTTACTCTCTAGATCGTTAGCCACTTCATAAATGCTAGTGCGGCAGCAACCTCACCACTTACCCCTTCCTTACCGTAAACTACTAGTTGTCCTAGAATGACGAGTGATGAAGTCCTTGCTGGGTCAGATGACCACTACAGTTGGATGCTGAGTACCTCTGTACTCATGATACTACCCCCAAACTCTTTTCAGGGTTCTTGATCGACAACAGGTATGGTGATCGACGTTTCACGTGGAGACTCGACGACGAATAGATAGGCGGATCCCGGCGGAGGGCCTGGACCCGTGTGGTTATGGGATCGATGCTTTTCTCTTTGCCAGTAGGCATTTGATTGTAGTCTGTACTCAGACATGTATCTTCCGCTGTTGTATTATATTTGAGGCAGTTGTATGCCGATTGTATAAGATGTTGTATCCTTGTATCTGTAATGTTGTGATATCATGTTGGAAATCCGGGATATATGACTTCGTCATATGTCGCGGTGGGACCGATATGTGCTTCGTCCCCGGATCTGGGTGGAAACACCTAGATCTGGAACAGTACCGCATATCGGGCCTTACAACTTGGTATCAGAGCCTTACCGACCGTAGGATCCCTTCTCTGGCCGAAGTCGAGTCTAGAAAAAAACTATTTTGTAGTTACTAAGCTAGTTATCGGAGAGTAGGATCTTTTTACTCCTTATCTTTGCTCTGGTCAGGACAAGTGTCGTAAGTGTTTTACTCTCGCCTTACCCCCTTCAAAACTCTAGGATCTCGAGCGTGTGGAGTTTCGGAATAGTTACAATGCTTTGCTTGGGAAGTATTGTTTCGATTCCGAGCTCAGGTGGGAATTCCTGTAGTACCTTTAGCTTCTCCGGTTTCGGATATCATCTGGGTCGTCCTTTGCCCTCCATCCTTTTGCTCAGTGTTTTTACGACTTGCGTCGAAAATCACTATCCCTTGATCTGGTTTTCGCGATCGTTCTTCCTCTTGACACCGACGGTTCGTATTTTCGACGATGTCGTCTCTCTGCGGAAATTTATCTCGACGGAAGCTCGACATCGACATGGAGCTGAGTCCCTTGTTGGTGGTGTTGAAGATCGTCGACTCTCTTTTCTCTCCCCCCTCTCCCCCGGATCGTCCTGGATCTCGGGACGAGATCCCTTGTTGGTGGTGTTGTGTTGTAACAGCCCAGTTTTCACAAAAATTAAAAATTTTGTTTTCGGTGTGAATTGTTTGATTGTCTGATTTGTTTGCGGTGTTTGCATCCCCGATTTATTGATCGGCGATTATTTTCCCCCTCTTATCTCGTATCGGACGGAGACCGACCCTTTCCACCCTGACACTCGACCTTTGCGACACCGGGTTTCACCCCAGCACCGTCGCAAAACCTGCACGAGACCAGCTGTAGCCAACGGAACGAAAAACCCCGTTTAATAATTAAACGGGATATTTTTATAGCGCGCCGGAAAGTGTTTTCGGAACGGTTCCAGCGCGAGGTGAACGCCTCCGGCTCGACGCGCTAATCGCGAAGTTCGAAGTTTTACCCGAATCGGAGGTACTGCGGACCCCCGGCGGTCAGAAACGTGAGCACCGCGCGCGCGAGAGAAAAACCGGGGATGTTTTTGCAAACTGCCAGCCACCGGGGCTATATAAAGACCACCACACTCCCACCCATTTCTAGGGTTTCCCTAGCCACATTTTGCAGCCACCCCCCTCACAAAAGCCCCAATTTTCGCAATTTGCCCATTTTGCCAAAAATATCCAGCTCCATGCGATCTGGACCGTTGGATCGGCCGATCCAACGGCCCAGGGAGCTCCCCAGCCTCCCACCTCTCCTCTCTCTCTCCTCGACTCCCTCCAGCCCGTGGAGGCACCGCAGCCGCCGGCCCAACTCCGGCCGCCGGAGCAGCACCGCCGCCGGCAGCAGCGCCCCGGCGCCACCTCTCCTCCCCTCCTTCCCTCTCTCCCCTCTCCTTTCTTCCCCCTAACCCCTTCCTCTCTCACCTTGCAGCAGCCCGTCGCCATGGTTGGCCGAGCCGGCGAGCTCGGGCCGCGCCGCCGAGAAGCTCCGGCCGCCTCCACCGGATCCGCGGCCTGTCGTGCCCCTGCGCCCGTCCCCGCCGCCCGTTCCGGCCTCCTCCCATGGCTCTCCGGCGAGGGAGCCCGCCTGCAACCGCCGCCGCCCCCTGGCCGGCTCGATGCGGGAGGCCATGCGAGCCGAGGGCTCCTGGGCGTGGAGGCCAGCCACGTGGGCCAGGCGCGCCCCACGGCCCACTCCAGCGGCCTAGTCCAGCCGCCTCCGCCAGCCCGCTCGCCACTTCGGCCTGATGGGCCGAGGCCCACTGGGTGAGGCCCAGGCCACTTTTTTTTTATTTATTTATGCCTCTGTTTTTTTTTCCTAGCACTATAATTTCTTCTAAGTCCTTTATATTTGTGCTGCTGATTCAATTCCGGGATGCGATTTCCCGTTAAACGGTAGCTCCGATGACGTCGCCCCCAAAACGAAAGTTGCTCAGAATTGCGTGTACTTTAGTTCATCTTTTGTGAGCATTTGCATTTGAGCTCATCTTGATTGTGTAATCGTGTGCTGAACAGGGCATCAGGCCGTTAATTGCATTTATTTCCTGTTATGTGCTGCTGTTATTATTTTGTTGCAACTTTGCATGGTGATTGTGAGTAATCCATGAGGCCTATTGCATTGATTCCTTTTGCGTTGCGTTAAGCAATGTTCCTACTTAAGTTTCACGCATTCACATGCCATATTTTCTTGCTGTATCATGTTTATATCTTGCTCCAAAGTAGCTATCCTGATGTTATTGTGCTGCTATTGCTGAAACTGTTATTTTGTTGCAACTTCGGTCGACGATTGCTTCGCAACCGTTTATCGGAATTGAGTGATTCCAATTGCATATTGTTAAGCATCATGTCTACTTTCATCCCATGTATTGCTATGTCATCTTGCTGCACTTTTTCATATAGATTTACCCCTGTTTATACAGCATGTGTGCATAAATTGTTTTTCTTATATCTTTTTAACCGTAACTCCGTTTGGGGTGTTCTTTATATGTAACTTGATTAGTTTTTCGTGTTCTTTGTGTTTATGCTATTGTTTGCTGTTGTTCATCAACCTAAAATATGGTATAGGGAAGAACAGTACCAAATCTTTTAATCATCGTGCGGCACTTAGTGTTATGCCATGTTTAGGTTGTGCCTCACTTAAATTGACTAGGATAGATAGTTTACTTTGTGCTTCACCTCTTGACCTGTTTGTGTGCTATGCCATGCTTGCTTGAGTTGCCATGTTAATAACCGTTGTTTGGTCACCTAGCTAAACAACTTGAACCACCGTAAATGTGCGGTATCGTCGTGTGTGACGAGTACTCCACTTAACTCGTTAGTAACCGCTCTCGGCGGTAGGTGCGATGTCTCGTGTTACTTCTTGTTTCTGCTTGCTCGTGTTTGCTCCGTAGTAATAGTGGTGCACCGTTGATTGCTTTCCAGTGTTTACTTCTTGTGTGCTCCCGCGGGTACCTCTCGGAGACGATGCGAGCGTGCGATCGACTACACCTTCGGAACCCGACTTATCAACAGGCAAGGACTTGCATTACTTATGATCCATTCTATTTCAACCAGCGGTTTGCATGCTAGTATAGGTTAGGTTCGATGTTTGATCCTACCACATGTTTATAGCCTCTTTGAAACTGATACAGCCATGTCCCTTCCCAGCAAACCTTGTACTGATATGTTACTATTGCTCGTTGCTCAGCCCCTGCTTAGTATGCATGCTTAGGATGCTACGATGTTACCCTGTTACCCCTTGGGTTGGGATATCACATTTATCATTACTATATTGTTGTTGATGATCTGATTATTATTATAATGTTGACTATATTCGACGAAGGATGGAAGGTCTAGGCTATCCCGCCTCGACGCCTTGTTCCATTCGAGTCACCTAGGATCCGAGTTCCGGGTATTGGTTTTAAGACTGAGCGTGCCCAACCGCGTGTGGGATTTTATGGGGTCCCCTCGTCTTACCTATCTAGCTTCAAACATTTCTAGTGGTGGCCCAAGCTGATTTACCATTTGAAACCGTGTGTGTGCTGGTCAGCTGCCAGTTGTTTTCAAACCAACCCGGACCAGTGAGGACATAGTTTCCTTGCTGGCCCACTTTGTCCGGCTGAGGACCCGGTCTCATAAGAGAACTAACCGGCTATCCAAACCCGAGACAGACGGTAGAGACCAGATCGAGAGAGCGGCCGGCACCTGAGCTGGATGTCGACTCACCGGGGGCCACCCGGATTTGTTCGTTGTTAGCTAGAGGGACTTGTCGTTTCGATCTCTTGGAACTAAATCATAAAATGGTTGCCTGTTATGGGTAGCAACTGAGAGTGATGGACGTGCGTGCGGAGCCTTGTAATGGGCAGTTGGTACACCCCTGCAGGGTTAAATCTTTTCGAGAAGCCGTGTCCACGGTTATGGACGACTTGAGACCTACTCCTTGTTCATAGACAACAACAACTGAGATAATCTTAATATAATTTGATCAACGTGTGTGTGCCTTGACTGCTTCTTGTTCGTCGGGATGCGAAGAGGAGGAAAAGGATAGGATAGGTGTTATGTTTGCTTAGTAGGTGGATAGCAAGACTTGTTGGAGGCGATTCCTCATCGAATGCTTGGCTTCTTATCTTACTCTCTAGATCGTTAGCCACTTCATAAATGCTAGTGCGGCAGCAACCTCACCACTTACCCCTTCCTTACCGTAAACTACTAGTTGTCCTAGAATGACGAGTGATGAAGTCCTTGCTGGGTCAGATGACCACTACAGTTGGATGCTGAGTACCTCTGTACTCATGATACTACCCGAAACACTTTTCAGGGTTCTTGATCGACAACAGGTATGGTGATCGACGTTTCACGTGGAGACTCGACGACGACTAGATAGGCGGAGCCCGGCGGAGGCCCTGGACCCGTGTGGTTATGGGATCGATGCTTTTCTCTTTGCCAGTAGGCATTTGATTGTAGTCTGTACTCAGACATGTATCTTCCGCTGTTGTATTATATTTGAGGCAGTTGTATGCCGATTGTATAAGATGTTGTATCCTTGTATCTTTAATGTTGTGATATCATGTTGGAAATCCGGGATATATGACTTCGTCATATGTCGCGGTGGGACCGATATGTGCTTCGTCCCCGGATCTGGGTGGAAACACCTAGATCTGGAACAGTACCGCATATCGGGCCTTACAGTGAACTCCAGTGAATCTTCGTAAAAATGATCTCCGTCAAATTTTGTCGAATTTGGAGTTGATCTGATTCAGCAACTTGATGTCCACTTTTCACCGTTGAATTCTGCTTCTGCTGCTTCGGCACCGGAAAGTTCCAAACTGTGTAAAACAAGACAAAACAACTTAAGAACAATACTTTAAAGTGGAATATATCAATGAATATGGTTAAATTACAATATAAAATAGTGATGCATTTTGGACATATCAACTCCCCCAAGATTAGATCTCGCTTGTCCCCAAGCGATTACTGAGCTCGGCAAACCTGTTCACAAGTTTAGAGAGTGAAGTGTCGATAAAAGAATACGGACAAGAAGCATCAAGATTTCTCACCGAACTGAAGCATCCTCAACAGCAACCTCAACTCATAAGGTTCTTATGAGAAAGTAGTAATAATTATAACAAAGTAAGACAAAGAAAACTCATCAAATCATAGAAAACATAGCCTTGGTCAAAGAACAACTCATCACTTTTACTTTTGCTCTTTCACTTATAAAGGACCAGTTGAAGCTTTTGAAAGAACATGTTATTAGTCAAGAAGTGCACATGTTAACACAAAGGAAGATGTTTACTTGGCATAAGCCTTGCAAACAACTTACTTATCAAAAGATAATGTCAACAAAGATGTAACATGCTAACTCTCAATGCAGCTTTATATGCAAGAATCTTTATCAACATCAAGTGTATGTTCTCTCTCAGGAAGGAAGGAAGTAGGAAGGACTGACTCAGCAAAAAAATAAAGGATAAACCCATGCAAAAGTGTAAGCAGGGAAAACTCATGTGCCATCTCTAGATCAAACAGAATAAAAACAGACTTTGGGAGGTGCAAGATCCGTCATCGACTGCTGGTAGATAACTCACTCACTTCATGACTTAGACAAGTTTCGAGGAACGGCTCCCATGTGGGGACGATCACATCCCCTTAAATTCCTTTGTTTATCACTCATAAATGGGCGAAGGAACTTGTGTGTTAGTATTTATCTTTTACGAGATGGGCACTCATGCCAGTCCCTTCTCGTATTAGGGGTTTGCAGATTAGACATGCAATCCCAAGATAAAACTTGTCCAAATTAAGAAGATCATGGGTTACCCACCAATTCCTCATGAGCTGAATCAAAGGCACAAAACAGAAGATTTTTAACATCTAAAGATAGCACATAAATTATATGCTTTAGGAGTGGTAGTGGAATACCACGAATAGGAAGGTATGGTGGACTCAAGTGGAAGATGTTGGTTTCAGGGTACGGAAGTACAAGTAGAATTACGCTTGGTACAGAGTTTTGGCTAGCAAGGCTTTGAGAGATCAAACAATTGATGATGACTTGGATGCAAGAAATATAAAGCATAAACATTAAAACTAGCATGGCACATCAAGTTGTCTTCCTTGTCAACATAACACTTCAAGCATAATAACACAAAGGTTTTGGCTATGTCTCTACTTTGAGAAAAACATGCTTGTTGTTATGACCAAAGCTATACTTGCCAAGATTAAATAAAGTTTTCGAATCCATACCTGATATAAGGTCAATACTCCCCATAAGAATCAGCTCATAATGTCGATTGCGTGAAGAGAATACCGAGTGCAGCGAAGAAACCAATAGACTTCTCATTAATATTCCTTCATAGACGACTCCAAACTCACGGATACAAAACTCTCCACAAAAGGAGTGATAGACCTCAATGCAACACCTATTTCACAAAGTATTTTCCCTAGACATGATACGACTCTACTTGACTCCTAAAGACAAAGATAAAGATAAAGATACCGGGCACTCCCCCAAGCTTGGAACAAGCTGAGGGGGTGCCATTACCCGAGGATATTTACTCCTCATTCTTGTTCTTGTTGATCACGTACTCCTTGGCGAATCACTTCCAAGGCAAAGGTTCTCCAGTCTCGAAGGACATTCCCGTCTCCAGGATCCTGCACTCAGCACCCAAACCTATGCGTAAGAACTTAAGTTCATACTCAAAGTTTTGGTTTTGCAGATTATAGATATGTGCTTGAAGCTCATAAACTTTTTATTCTAGTGCGGCCAAACTTGACCACATCTCCTTCATCTCCTTCTTGTGGGAAGCCTCTATCTCGTTCATGATGTCGAAGTTAGCTTCAACACCATGCTCCACCATCTTCTTGAACTTGAAGACATCATGTTCCATCTCCTTCAGCCGCTCCTCGATGCTCCCTCCCTTGACTGGTCACTTCAGATCTTCCTTGTGGAGGACACCATCCTCCACAGGAAGGATCTGGGTGTGCTTCCTCACCTCTGCGTGGTAAGGGTTGATGACGTTGACGACGAACTTGTCCTAGGGGGAACTTCGGGAAGCCATGGCACCTAGATCTGCTAAAAGTTTTCCTGGTAGAAACAGACCAAAAAGAAAACACGCGAAATCGAGAGATACGGTGCCAGGACTATCCGGGCAAATATATAGCAAAAATTTCTAAAACAGAAGGAAGGTTTCAAGCCAAGGTGGAGTCGGAGTCAGAGTCCGGGGCTCCCAGAAGGGTGTCTGGCGCAGCAAGGAGGGGGGCGCGCCGGGAAGCACCCTGGAGCTCCTCTCCGGATCCACTTGGGCTTGGAATTTTCCTAATTTTGTAAAAACTTTGAAAAGTAAACTTTTATTGACGTTCGCGATGTTTCCTTACCGTAATACATAACTTTTCTTATTCTACTCGTGTCGGTGTCTGAAACTGGGCTGCAACATGTTCTTCATGAGTTCTTGTATATATCATGTTCACATCCACGTTGATAGGATCACCTGCCATGTAATGTTTGAGTCTTTGTCCATTCACAACTTGAGGTTTGGTGCCTTCAAAATTGTTAATCTTGATTGCACCAGACCGATATAGTCCTTCGATATGAAAAGGACCTTCCCATCTGGAAAGTAGTTTACCTGGATAAAACCTGAAACGAGATCTAAACAACAAAACTTTAGCACCAACATTAAATTCACGTTTCAGAATCCTTTTATCGTGCCACTTCTTTACCTTTTCTTTGAACATTTTAGCGCTCTCCTAAGCTTCACTTCTCCACTCATCTAGAGAAGTCAAGTTCATGAGACGCTTTTCACCAGCTAACTTTGGGTCAGCATTCAACTCTCTGACAGCCCAGAAAGCCTTGTGCTCTAACTCTAATGGAAAATGGCAAGCTTTGCCATAGACCATCTTAGACGGAGACATGCCCATGGGGTTTTTGTAAGCAGTTCTATACGCCCACAGAGCATCTCCGAACTTCTTTGACCAGTCCTTTCTAGAACTGTTTACTGTTTTCTGTAAGATCAACTTGATATCTCTATTGATGAGCTCAACTTTCCCACTAGTTTGAGGGTGGTACGGTGATGCAATTCTATAATTGACATCGTACTTGGCTAGAACTTTCCTAAAAGCTCCATGCGTGAAGTGTGACCCTCCATCTGTCATGAGGTACCTTGGTACACCAAACCTGGGAAAAATTGCATCCTTGAGCATTTTCAAAGATGTCTTGTGATCAGCACTCTCAGTGGGGATTGCTTCAACCCACTTGGTTACATAATCAACAGCATCTAAGATGTGTGTGTACTTGTGTGAAGGAGGAAAAGGACCCATAAAATCAAAACCCCATCAATCAAAAGGTTCGATTACTAGTGAGTAATTCATAGGCATCTCATTTCTCCGGCTAATGTTACCAACTCTCTGACACTTATCACAAGATAGAACGTACCTTCTGGCGTCCTGAAAAAGAGTAGGCCAATAAAAACATGATTGTAGAACTTTATGTGCGGTCCTTTCACCGTGATGATGTCCTCCATAGGGACTATCGTGACATTGTCGAAGTATGTCTTTCTGCTCGTGCTTCGGTATACACCTTCTTACGATCCCGTCCGCACCTTCTTTATAAAGATGTGGGTCATCCCAAAATTAATGCCTCAAATCCGTGAAGAATTTCTTCCTCTGCTGAAATGTAAAACCTGGAGGCAAAAACTTTGCAATGATAAAATTAGCATAATCTTCAAACCAAGGATCGGAATGAGATTGTAATTTTACAACAGCAAGTTGTTCATCTGGAAAATTGTCGTTGACTGGGATAGGATCGTGCGGAATATCTTCCATCCTTGAAAGGTTGTCTGCCACCGGATTGTCTTCTCCTTTTCTATCGACAATATGCAAATCAAATTCTTGAAGAAGGAGTACCCATCTTATGAGCCTTGGTTTGGCATCCTTTTTCTGCATAAGATACTTAATGGCAGCATGGTCAGTATGAATAATAACCTTATAATCAACAATATACTGCCTAAACTTATCACAAGCAAACACTACTGCCAAGAATTCCTTCTCGGTAGTAGTATAATTCTTTTGAGAACTATCAAGGGTTTTGCTAGCATAGTGTATAACATTCAACTTCTTATCAACCCTTTGTCATAAAATAGCTCCAACAGCAAAATCACTAGCATCACACATAATTTCAAAGGGCAAATTCCAGTCAGGTGGTTGTACCATAGGAGCAGTTATCAAATCTTTCTTAAGAACTTTGAAGGCTTCCTTACAATCTTCATCAAATACAAAAGGAACGTCCTTCTGGAGAAGATTGGTGAGGGGTCTCGGGGTCTTAGAAAAGTCCTTGATAAATCTTCTATAGAAACCAGCATGACCGAGAAAACTACGAATACCTTTGATGTCCCTTGGATAGGGCATCCTTTCAATAGCTTCAATCTTTGCCTTGTCCAATTCAATTCCCCTTTCGGAATCTTGTGACCAAGAACTATACCTTCGTTAACCATGAAATGGGACTTCTCCCAATTAAGCACCAAATTTTTTTCTTCACATCTTTGCAAAACTTTATTAAGATTGTGAAGACAGTGGTCAAAGGAGGTTCCATAGACGGAAAAGTCGTCCATGAAGACCTCCACAATCTCCTCACAGAAACCATGAAATATAGCAGACATACACCTCTGAAAAGTAGCAGGTGCATTACACAAACCAAAAGGCATACGCCTATAAGCATAAGTACCGTAAGGACACGTGAAAGTGGTCTTCTCCTGATCCACGGTGTTAACATGAATCTGAGAGAAGCCAGAATACACATCAAGATAGCAAAAGTGGGTGTTTTTAGATAGCCGCTCAAGCATTTGATCAATAAAGGGTAGAGGATAGTGGTCCTTCCGGGTGGCCTTGTTCAACTTCCTAAAATCAATACACATTCTATATCCAATAATAGTCCGCTGACGTATTAGTTCATTTTTATCATTAGGAACAACAGTCATACCTCCTTTCTTAGGAACACAATGAACTGGACTTACCCACTTACTATCATCTATAGGATAGATGATACCTGTGGCTAGAAGTTTGAGAACCTCCGTCCTAACCACGTCCTTCATCTTTGGGTTCAACCGTCGTTGATGATCAACAACCGGTTTAGCATCGGGCTCGAGATTGATGGTATGTTGGCAAATGGATGGACTGATACCCTTGAGATAATCAAGAGTATAGCCAATAGCACCTCGGTGTCTGCGGAGTGTCTCCAATAATCGATCTTCTTCATACCCTGAAAGGTTAGAATTGATAATAACAGGATATAATTTCTTTTCATCTAAATAAGCGTACTTGAGCGTATCGGGAAGTGGTTTTAGATCAACATTGGGTCTTCTTTTGGTTGCGAGAGGATTCCTAAAGGTTCAACCGGGAGGTTGTGCTTCAGGATAGCAGGTTGTCTTAAGAATATATCTTCTAGCTCATTCCTTTCCTGCATACGCATGTCACTCTCGTGGTCTTCCATAAATTGATGCAAAGTACCGTTAGGAGGAATAGCAATACAAGAAATTTCTTCAATAATTTTGTCATTACTAGACAAGTCAGTACCACGAGGCTTCTTAGAAAACATAGAAAAATTAAATTCATACGGCTCACCGTTGAATTCAACAGAAACTTTACCTTTATTGCAATCTACTATAGCTCCACAAGTGCTGAGGAAGGGCCTACCAAAGATAATAGGGCAAAAACTATCTTGCACTGAACCAAGTACAAGAAATTCAGTAGGATATTTTACCTTCCCGCATAGTACTTCAACGTCTCTTACAATCCCAACTGGAGAGATTGTCTTTTTATTTGCAAGATGAATCGTGACATCTATGTCTTCGATCTCACACGGCTGAATCTCGTGCATGATCTCTTGATAAAGTGAGAAAGGAATAGCGTTGACACTGGATCCCAAATCACATGGCCCATAGTAGTTATGCTCTCCTATTTTGACAGATACAATAGGTGTACCTGAAATTGGGCCTTTGTTCTTGGCTGTGACAATGTTAGTGGAAACAGCACAAAAACTAATAGTAGATTCTTCAATATCACTGGTTACCAGATCCTTAACCATTGAACTTGAGGCTTGACCTTGATCAGTTCCTCAGGTTCATCAGTGGTCCTTCCATTTTTGTTTAGAATACATGTAACAAAAGAGTGCTCCTTTATCCTTGAGGGATAAGGAGGTTGTTCATACACAACTGCAGGTAAAACAGGATCAGTAACATTAATCTCAATAGGAGACTCCTTGAAAGGTTTATGATGTTGAATCTCCTTCTTCTTAGAAGAATCAACATGAGAAGCAAAGTCCTTTCAAAAGTCAATCTTTAGCTGTGAATCAAGACCAATTTTAGAGAAAAGGTATTAAAGTAATCAGTCTTCACATAACTCTCAATGTAGTCATGCTCATAGTTTATAGCGGGTTCAATACCTTTATCAATTTCCCAGTCTTCAGTATTCTTCTGGATCCTTTCAATAAGATCCCATTTTTCTTCTATACTTCTGGTCCGGAATACCCGCCTAGAGGAGGCATCCAACATCTCCTTGTCCTGACAAGAAAGCCTGGCATCAAAATTTGTAAGTATAATTTCCCTGGGGAGCTCATGGTTGGGACATTTAAGAATCAGGGACTTCAGTCTCCCCCAAGCTTGAGCGATGCTCTCTCCGTTGTGAGACCAAAAGTTGTAGATGCAGTTCCTGTCTTGGTGAATTTCACGAAGAGGATAAAACTTAGCATAAAAGAGAGACATAAGCTCTTTCCATTCAAGCAAATCAGAGTTATCGAGTAGCTTATACCAATCTGAAGCTTTATCTTTAAGTGATACGGAGAATAATTTCTTCATGACGAACTCCATCGATACACCTGCAAGCTTAAATAAAGAACATAATTGTGACAAATATAGCAGGTGTTCTCCCGGATGTCCTTCTCCTGTATAATGATTAGCCAAGACATAATCAATAATACCAGTTGGTATTTTATAGGGCACAATTTCAGTAGGGGTAGGAGTAACCACCACAGTCGTGGGGCGGCTCCTTACCAGCAATGAACCAACAGTAGAGGGGTCCATAAGGACTGAGGGTAGCAACAGCAAAAATAAAAACAGCAACACAAAGTAAAGGTTTCCTTACCGGCTTCACTTACCAATAGCGCTACACTCCCCGGCAACGGTGCCAGAAAAGCTCGTTGATGGCGGTGAAGTTGATAGGTTTAGTTGGGATGCCTCCCCTGCAACCGCGCAAATAAATGATTCTTGATGACCCACAAGTCTAGGGGATCAATTGTAGCTTTTCGATAAATAAGGATGTCGATCCCAGCGAGGAGCATAAGGTATTGACAAGTGACCCTGGATAAGGAAAGGTCTGCAAATACTAAAACATAAATATTTAGGGGTTTTTGGTTTAAGCAACAGAAAGGTAAAAGACAAGCAAATTAAACAGGGTCACCGAGGAGTAGCAAGTGGCCCAATGCTTTCACAAGGATAAGCCTAGGATCTAAGCTTATAAAAGCTAAAGCGTTCTCGAGGGCACACGGGAGAGATAGCCAAGTTACTTTCACCATATTCGGCCAAGTAGTATGTATTGTGTCTCGGTGGGTGGATCAATGCTAGTACACCTTCTAGACTAAGATAAGTGCAATCTTATGATTAAACACCTTGCAAGCATCCGGAAATACAAGGTAGTAATTAAGTCATAAGCCTAACCACAGCATTACGATCAAGGATCCATAACTTCCTTGTGCAAAAGTGTGCGAACTGGGGTTCGGGTTTCTGTCACTCCGGCAACCCACCATAAGCATCCTTTGTGCACAATGTATTCCTCTAGGCCCATGAAATGGGAAGTCTTAAGTGTTCGACTCACATAACACCACTAGAGAAATAACAACACAACTTAAGTATCAAACAACACATAATACTTCAACTTCATATGATGTAACAACCCAGTTTTTTCAAAAACTAAAAATTTTGTTCTCGGTGTGAATTCTTTGATTGTCTGATTTGTTTGCGGTATTTGCATCCCCGATTTATCGATCGGCGATTATTTTTCCCCCTCTTATCTCGTATCGGACGGAGACCGACCCTTGCCACCCTGACACTCGACCTTTGCGACACCAGGTTTCACCCGATCACCGTCGCGAAACCGCACGAGACCAGCCGCAGCCAACGGAATGAAAAACCCTGTTTAATAAGTAAACAGGATATTTTTATAGCACGCCGGAAAGTGTTCTCGGAATGGTTCCAACGCGAGGTGAACGCCTCCGGCTCGACGCGCTGATCGCGCAATTCGAAGTTTTACCCGAATCGGAGGTACTGCGGACCCCCGGCGGTCAGAAACGTGAGCACCTCGCGCGCGAGAGAAAAAACGGGGATGTTTTTGCAAACTGCCAGCCACCGGGGCTATATAAAGACCACCGCACTCCCACCCATTTTTAGGGTTTCCCTAGCCACAAAATTGCAGCCACACCCCCAGCCTTGCTCAAATTTTCGCAACTCTAGCCCATCAGATCCGGTCCCCTCGTTCTGAGCCGCCGGATCCAGATCGGACACTCCAGGGAGCGCCACGTCACCAGACGAGTTCACCCAGCCCGAGCTCGTCCCGAGCAGCCCCCATGGGGATCCCACCGTGCGCCGCCTCCTCGCCGCCGCCGGCAGGCCGCAGCAGCCCCGGCGAGCTCTCCTCTCCTCCCTCCATCCACTTCTTCCCCTGCCCTCCTCTCTCACCCGCGCCTCCCCATCTCTCTGCAGCAGCCGCCGGCCATGGAGATGGCCGAGGAGCTCGAGGTCTCCGCTCCGCCCGAAGAGCTCCACGCCGCCGCCCCTGGGATCCACCGGAACCGACGCGCAGCGCCGCGCCGGCCTGTTCCCCTCACCGCTCCGGAGCACCACCGGGAAGCCGCCGTCACCGGCCAGGGCGCCGCCGCACGTCGGCGTCGTCTTCACGGGATGAGCCGAGCTCGCGCGTCCGCTCGCTCGCCCCCGCCCGTTCGCTGCCAGCTGGGCCGGCCTGCGTCCAGCGGACCAGCCGCGGCCCGTCCAGCCGCCAAGGCCGAGCCGGTCCAGATCCGCCCCAGGGCAGATGGGCCTCGGCCCATGGTGAGCCAGGCCCCCCCCCTTTTTTGTCTCTGTCTTTTTTTTTCTCAGCACCCTGTAATTTTTCTAAGTCCTTTATTATTATTGTTTCTGATCCGTTTTTGCGTTGTAATTTCCCGTTGATCCGTAGCCCGTATCGCGTTGCGCCCAAAATGAAAGTTGCTTAGAATTGCGTGTACTTTAATTCATCTTTTGTGAGCATTTGCATTTGAGGTCATCTTGATTGTGTAATTGTGTGCTAAAGTGGGCATCAGGCCGTTAAACTGCTACAAATTGCTGTTAAGTGTTGCTGTTATTATTTTATTGCAAGTTGAGGTGACGATTGCTTCGCAACCGTTCGTCGGAATTGTTTGATTCCTTTTGCGTTGTGTTAAGCAGTGTTTCTACTTCAGTTTCATGCATTCACATGCCATAATCACTTGCTGCATCATGATTGTATCTTGCTCCAAAGTAGCTATCCTGCTGTTAGTGTGCTGCTGTTTATATTTTGTTGCAACTTCGGTCGACGAGTGTGTCGCGACCGTTTATCGGAATTGAGTGATTCCAATTGCATATTGTTAAGCATCATGTCTACTTTCATTATATGTATTGCATCTTCATGTTAGCATTACTGGTCATATAGTTATTGAGCTCCAAAGTTGCTATGCTGCTGTTGTTGACAGCTACCTCTGTTTTTCTCTAAGTCTGCTACTTTGCGATGCCATGTTGTTTGCTTAATATCTTTTGATCTGTGATGCCTTTTTGCATGATTCTTTTTTCCATGCCTTCTCTGCCATGTCTACTTTAATTGCAAGTCATTTGTGAGCATGTTTGCATTGATTACCCTGTTTGTGCATTGCTCTGAGCTGTGCTTCGTAATGTTGGCAGTTTGTGCCCGTAACTTGTTTTCCTTATATCTTTTTAACCGTAACTCCGTTTGGGGTGTTCTTTATATGTAACTTGATTAGTTTTTCGTGTACTTTGTGTTTATGCTATTGTTTTCTGTTATTAACCAACCTAAAATATGGTTTAGGACAGAACAGTACCAAATGTTTTAATCATCGTGCGGCACTTAGTGTTATGCCATGTTTAGGTTGTGCATCACTTAAATTGACTAGCATAGATAGTTTACTTTGTGCTTCACCTCTTGACCCGTTTGTGTGCTATGCCATGCTTGATTGAGTTGCCATGTTAATAACCGTTGGTTGATCACCTGTAGCTAAGCAACTTGAACCACCGTAAACGTGCGGTATTCGTCGTGTGTGACCGATACTCCACTTAAACTGTTAGTAACCGTTCTCGACGATAGATCCGTATCGCGTTGCCGTGCCTTGTGCTGTCTCTTTGATATTGTATTGCTCCATAGTAATAGTGTTGCACCGTTGATTGCTTTCCAGTGTTTACTTCTTGTGTGCTCCCGCGGGTACCTCTCGGAGACGATGCGAGCTTGCGATCGACTACACCTTCGGAATCCGACTTATCAACAGGCAAGGAGTATACATTACTTATGATCCATTCTATTTCAACCAGCGGTTTCCATGCTAGTCTAGGTTAGGTTCGATGTTTGATCCTACCACATGTTTACAGCCTCTTTCAAACCGATACAGCTATGTCCCCTCCCAACAAACCTTGTACTGCTATGTTACTATTGCTCGTTGCTCAGCCCCTGCTTAGTATGCATGCTTAGGATGCTACGATGTTACCCTGTTACTCCTTGGTTTTGGATATCACATTATTATATTGTTGTTGATGATATGATTATTATTATAATGTTGACTATATTCGACGAAGGATGGAAGGTCTAGGCTATCCCGCCCCGACACTTTGTTCCATTCCAGTCACCTAGGACCCGAGTTCCGGGTATTGGTTTTAAGACTGAGCGTGCCTAACCGCATGTGGGATTTTATGGGGTCCCCTTTTCTTACCTACCTAGCTTCAAGCATTTCTAATGGTGGCCCAAGCTGATTTACCATTTGAAACCGTGTGTGTGCTGGTCGGCCGCAAGTAGTTTTCAAACAACCCGGGCCAGCGGAGACATGGTTTCTCTTGTTGGTCCACCTCAGGGAGCTAGGGGGTTGTCCACATCTGTTTGGGCAACTAACCCGACCTCATCCAGACGGTAGAGGCCGATTCGAGAGCGCGGCCGGCTTTTGAGTTGGGTGTCGACTCACCGGGGGCCACCCGGATTTGTTCGTTGTTAGCTAGAGGGACTTGTCGTTTCGGATCTCTTGGAACTAAATCATAAAATGGTTGCCTGTGATGGGTAGCAACTGAGAGAGATGGACGTGTGTGCGAAGCCTTGTAATGGGCAGTTGGTACACCCCTGCAGGGTTAAGTCTTTTCGAGAAGCCGTGTCCACGGTTATGGACGACTTGAGACCTACTCCTTGTTCATAGACAACAACAACTGAAATAATCTTAATATAACTTGATCAATGTATGTGTGCCTTGACTGCTTCTTCTTCGTCGGGATGCGAAGAGGACAAGGATAGAATAGGTGTTATGTTTGCGTAAGTAGTTGATAGCAAGATTTGTTGGAGGCGATTCCTCATCGAATTCTTGGCTTCTTACCTTGCTCTCTAGATCGTTAGCCACTCCATAAGGCTAGTGCGGCAGCAACCTCACCACTTGCCCCTTCCTTACCGTAAACTACTAGTTGTCCTGGAATGACGAGTGATGAAGTCCTTGCTGGGTCAGATGACCACTACAGTTGGATGCTGAATACCTCTGTACTCATGATACTACCCCAAACTCTTTTCAGGGTTTTGATCGACAACAGGTATGGTGATCGACGTTTCACGTGGAGACTCGACGACGACTAGTTAGGCGGATCCCGGCGGAGGGCCTGGACCCGTGTGGTTATGGGATCGATGTTTTTCTCTTCGCCAGTAGGCATTTGATTGTAGTCTGTACTCAGACATGTATCTTCCGATGTTGTATTGTATTTGAGGCAGTTGTATGCCGATTGTATGAGTTGTTGTATCCTTGTATCTGTAATGTTGTGATATCATGTTGGAAATCCGGGGCATATGACTTCGTCATGTGTCGCGGTGGGACCGATATGTGCTTCGTCCCCGGATCTGGATGGAAACATCTAGATCTGGAATAGTACCGCATATCGGGCCTTACATATGACTACTAACAACTAGACTTCTCCCATGTCCTCAAGAACTAAAGTAACTACTCACAAGACATAAAAGAGATCATGATCAGAGGTGATAGATGGGTGGCAAACAATCTGGACACTAATATTTCTCCAACAAAACTCAATGGCATTCATCAAAAAGTAGTAATCAACACCAACAGAGTAGAGAGGATAGATAGTACGGATTACAACACAAGTTCCAATTGTGAGATGAGATGGGATGGAGGTGGAGATGGTGCTGATGCTGGGGTTGATGTTGATGATGATCTCGATGATGCTCGTGACGATGATGATGACGATGGCGATGATCTCCCCTTCCGGGAGGTGATCTCCCCGGAGGAATCTGCCCGCCGGAGATGGCTTTTTCTTCTCTGTAGGTTTCCGCCACGAGGCGGCGGCGAAACTCAGAAACTCCTCTCGTTCTAGGGTTTTTACCCCAGGGGGATAATATAGGCCAGAGGGGAACCGAGGAGGGCCACCAGGCATCCAGGAGGGTGCCTGGCGCCCTGGGGGGCGTGCCAGGGACCCTTTTGGTTGCATGGTGGGTCCCCTCTGGTCCCTCTTCGGTGAACTCCAGTGAATCTTCGTAAAAATGATCTCCGTCAAATTTCATCGAATTTGGAGTTGATCTGATTCAGCAACTTGATGTCCACTTTTCACCGCTGAATTCTGCTTCTACTGCCTCGGCACCAGAAAGTTGAAAACTGTGTAAAACAAGCCAAAACAACATAAGAACAATACTTTAAAGTGGAATATATAAATGAATAGGGTTAAATTATAATATAAAATAGTGATGCATTTTGAACGTATCAGATGCACGGGGGCATCCCCAAGCTTAGACGCTTGAGTATCCTTGAATATTTCTTGGGGTGCATGGGGCATCCCTAGGCTTGAGCCTTTGCCAATCCCGGATCTTCTTTCATCACCTTCCTTCGCACACATGAAAGTTCCCTTCGTACGAAACTCATCATATGTTGATTAGAGTGGTTAGTACCCATAATAAAATAATTTGCCTCTGCTAGAAATAAGGATTTTCAAAAAGGGCTACTATTTCTCAAGATTTCCAAGAAGTTTTTTCAAATAAAAAGTAAGTGCAAGATTTGCAAAACTGGGAAAAAGTAAAACAGGGAAGAATCTGGGAAAAATAGACCAACAGGTAGTAAATAACTTCTTCGGGGTACTTTTGCAAATCAAATAAAAAACTCATAACAGGTGGCCGATAGTAAATTGTATAGAGCATATTGTCAAAAACATTCAGATCAGAAAGATGATCTGGTGATTTTTAAAGATATTTGCAATGGAGCAAACAGAATCTGTTTTCTAGACAACATGTCACAACTTTTTATCTACTTGCCACCGGAGGCTAAAACTTGGCACAAAGCTTGAAAATAAAGATACAATGATGTAGCTATAGTAGTAACAAGCATCAAGACCACTAAAACTGAAAGTAAAAACATTTTGGGTTGCATCCCAATAAGCACTTTCTTTTATGCCTTTTAGCTAGGCATGAAGCAACAAGAAGAATCAAGGTTCAAAGAAATCATCATCAATTCGGTCATCAAAATTTGCAACTTGCTCTTCAATGATCTCATCCTTCTTTTCCTAGGGAAGAGATACGTACCTTTGGCTTTCCCAGGTAAACGTATTTGAACTTTACCTATGGCAATGAAGCCTTTCATTGCTCGCAAGAAGTCCCTTCCAAGCACTATGTTTCCTTGATTTGTCGACTTCAAAATGATGAAGTCAACCGCGACATCTCTTTTCGCAAATCGAACTTCGATGTTATGCACCTTCCCTTGAATGTCATAAATAATATCATTAGCTTGTTCATGATAGCAAGGTAAATCAACCATAATCACAACCTTTAAAGAATTATAAACAGTTTTGGGCATGGTAGAACCCATGGATCCAATATCACAGTAAGCAAGGAAGTCTTGGTTGAAGATGCTAGTTCTAATAAAGGGCCCCCAATCATCATCTATCTCTAGCATATCTTCTCTAATGGTTTTGGGTTTCTCTACTTCTCTCAAATCCAAAGCAACAATCTTTTCCTCAATGGAGTCAAGTCTATATATGATAGCATCAACTCCATAATCGTAAACAAAGAAGCTAGAAAAACCATCTATAATATCAAGAGATTTTTCTTCACCACACTCTAAAAAGTCTTCTTCGGCTAAACTATCAAGAGAGTGTTTACACCATCTAAACAGACCATGGTAAAATTTCTAAGCACAATCTTCATAGGTATCCAAGGCATAATTATTTTATGGGTTGCAGAAAGCCTATCCCAAGAATTTTCATGTTATCACCATCCCTTTTCTGGAAATTTAAAATTTCAGCTTCAGGCAAAGTTCCAAAACCAAGAGACATACTGACCACTACTTGAATCAAACTAAGAACAAAGTAACTAATCTTTTTGGTGATTTGGTAAAAGACTCTAAAGCAAAAACTGAAAAGTAACTAACAAGACTAAAAAGGAAAGGTAAAAGATAGTGTGCAACTACCCTATCTTGTAGACTGGAGTCCCCTACAACGGCGCCAGAAATTCGCTTGATGGGTTTAGATAACACCTCCTCATTGGTCACCCCAAGTGGAGGGTTAGGATGTAGTAGTAGAAAATTTCCCTTACACGAGGACTGTAAGGTTTATCGGACCAGGAGGACTCCAAGCGCAACAAGAAGGTGGCAAGAAAACAATGGCGCCGTTTACAACCAAGGTTTCTTACTTGACCTGGACCTGCACACAAAATCAAATAATATTTCTCCCAATGAGTTTAGAGAGGTTGTCAATCTCTCCGGCCTTGTTGTTTACAAAGGATCAAAACACAAAGGGGAATAATAATAGTGATTGCAACAGAAAGGAAATAAAAGCAGTAAAGATGAAATGTGTAAACTATGGTGGAAATATGGAATGGGGTCCCACGACTTTCACTAGTGATGTCTCTCTCACAAAAGACGATAAACAACTATGTTGAGAACAAATTACAGCTAGGCAATTGACAAAATTATAAACACACCACAATGTTGATTATGCTACAAGAGAGCTAGAGGCTCAATCGTATGGGCATTACACCAAAACGAGTAGACCGTTTATTCATCAGTGTCTACTCACCAATCATCCACCTTGAGATATCTATCCAGAACATATCGTTGGTATTAAGTTGCGAACCCCAGCCAAATTGTAGGCTCAAAGCAACAGACAATTACATCAACACTCTATGTGTAATGTAAGAAATCCTTGCAACCGCAGTTACAAGCACCATTGTTTTCTCCCTTGTGACGTCCCCAAAATCAATCCGTGTACAGTAATCATACACGCGGGGTACACGGCTGAGATTAGGGTGTCACGGTGAGAATATCACAGCATAACACTAAACACAAAAGGATAAACCAATATGTTACAATAAAGGGGGGTCGTGCGGACCCGAATACAAAAGTTATACAAGCCATATTATCTGAGTACAGAAATAGTTAGTCAAGTTTTTCCTTAAGAAGGCTAGCACAAATAACATCAGAGATACAGATCCAGCTTCAGCATAAAGCGTCCTGTTACCATGGACACGGCTATTCGAATAGATTAATCTTCCCCGCAGGGGTGCACTGGCGTCACTCTACGACGCTCGGATCTCCAGGGTGGCGTACACCTTGTTAGGAACACCCAACCGAAGCTATCCGACACAAAGTAGCCCATCCTTCGGCAATCAACAGAGAGGTCATCCGCCGGACTATATCCTATGTACGCCGGACTTTTGACCCTAACCCGAACGTACTCCTGCAC
The DNA here is from genome assembly GCA_950022295.1 of Bromus sterilis. NCBI lineage: Eukaryota > Viridiplantae > Streptophyta > Magnoliopsida > Poales > Poaceae > Bromus > Bromus sterilis. The sequence continues at coordinate 144,824,592 of OX465596.1, read as the reverse complement.
GGTGCGTGACTGGCCGGTGAAGCAAAATCAAAGCAAATACAAATACACCGCTCGAGCAAGAGAAGACAACACCACTTCCCGGCAATCAGCCCGCGATACTGCTGACGTCTGAAGACCCTCGAACGAGACTACGATGCAGGGGAGCCCACACTCCTCGTCCCACGTGTAGGTAGTGCGTACAAGCCAAAAGGCTACTCAAGACATCCGCCGAACCATTTAGCATTTTAATTAACCTGCGTGACAACCCTTATCGTTGCCTCGACATCACTGACTCGAGGTCAACGACAGCAGTCAGGACCACCAGTACATCGGTGCCTGCCCTGTCCTCCCACCAAGTCTCTGCGGTTACCAACAAGGTGAACCTTCTCCTTACCTTGTCTCGCGTGTGCTCTTGGTAGAGCTCGACTTTCGTGGTTTGGTAACTCTCGTGAGATACGAGCAGGGGCCAAGCACGCCAGTAACGTCGGTCGTATCCTCCCTGTCGTTCCCGGCGATATACCGCTCGCGGGTACCGTTGGGTCCCCGACTTCTTACCTTAAGGACAACCGTTGCTCAGGCACATAGAGCGGATATACAGAGTCATCATCGAGTGGAATACAAGGATTACACCTTGATAGCTCACACTTGAAGGTGGCTCGGCAGAGCCGAGCTAGGGGGCCTTAGGCGGTGTCTACATTGTACCGTACCTGCGCAGTTGTAGATATTGTATCCGTGTTCACTCCCCTGAGTGGCCACGACCCGCTATCTAATCCTAGCTAACAATGCGCAGGGCTCACTGCTGAATATATGCATAATTATAATAGGCAGCATAGGATAAGGAAGGTACATCAAGGGCTGACAAAAACATGCTATGCAATTGAATAGGATTGTAACGTAGAAGCAGCAGTAACAATGCCTAGTGCAAGAAAGTATGGAAAGGAAGGCGATATCTGGGGAAGAGAATGGCTCTGCTTGCCTGGAAGCTCGACGGTAGGGGTAGGGTCGTCGACGAAGTAGTCGTACCCGGCAGCGGTGTAGTCGGCGGTAGCAGCGGGGTCTACCGGAGAATAAAAGGGGGGAGAAACAGTAAATATAAAGCAATCATAGCAAACAGATGAATAACATGACGTATGCAATGCTAACGGTGTTCTAACGCAGTGCAATGCACGTTTCTCAGAGCGGGAATTCATCCGGGGATGAAAAACCGGCTCCGGGTGATTACCGGACAGGGTGTCCGGAGGGGGAAGGTACCATGCCGAAGGTGTCGTGGACATCCGACAAACATAAGATGGGTGTATCCGTGTTAGTTGAACTATTCTGAACAACTTTCGTGTTCAGAATAAATTCATCTGGATACTTTGACAGTACCGGACAAATCATCAGACAGACGGCCCGAAGGGGGGATGTTGATCTTCGTTGTGTTAGAGGGGTGTGGTGGGTATACTGATAGCGTATTCGTATTCATTATATTTTTCTAATCGATTTTGATGTATAAAGTTTTTGAATCTGACTTACGGTTTAAAAGATATTGAATTTCCAAATTTAAATCAATTTCTGGATTATTTTTATTATTAAATTCCAACATTATCCACAGAGGGTTGACTGGTCAAACCTGACCAGTGGGTCCCACTGGTCAGCGTCAGCCTCACAGTTAATAAAACAATGTTATTAATTAAAAGAACAGTGGGGTCCCGCATGTCATAGGCACATTTTTATAATTGCATTTTATTTAGACTAATAACCCAATGGGGCCCATGTGACATACACTAGTAATAAATTAAATTCATTTTATTTATGTAACTGACAGGTGGGGCCCAGGTGTCATTGGCACAGGTCTAATTTAATCAGTTAATTTAACAGGAGGGCCCACATGTCATAGACTGAATGTTTTAATTCCAATTAAACTTAATAATGGTTATTACTGAGGGGTGGGGGAATGGAGTGGCGCCAGGGGGGTTTCTAGGGTTTGGGTTCGGGGAGGGGTGCACGGGGATTTAACCCCTCGACGGCAGCCTCCGATGGCCGCCACGGCACGGCCGGCCGGCGTGGAGCCGTTGGATGCACTCCACGCAAGACTGAGGAAGAAGACAACGGGGAGGGGGACCGTGGTGGGCCGGGGTGTGCTGGGGTGGGCTCGGCCCAGTGGGTGGCCTTGCCCCTGAGCGTAGTTTAGGTTTTATTTTCTTTTTCTTTTTTTTTCTTTTACTTATTTTTCTATTCTGTTTTCAATTGTTTTAATGGCTTTGGCATTTTTGCTAAGCATGAAACTTGATCCAATAATATTGTTGCATATTACTGAGATGCCACAAAAAGTTTTGGTAATAAATAAAATCATTGGATTATTTTGTTTATTTTAAAAGGGCTTTTGTGCTGTTATGCCACTGTTAATAATTGTTTGAATTTTTCAGTGGCATGATAAATACCCAAAGTTGGTTTAGAATGGTCCAATGAATATTGTGCATTAAACAAAAGTGGTTTCATAATTTTTGGACAAAGTTAATTGTCACATGATTTTTGATATTAACCAAAGGAATTTTGGGTTTGTTTCAATTCAAAGATGAACAAGGCATGATCAAAGGTGATTAGGGGCTTGCTAATCATAGAGAATTATATTAACAAAAGTTTTACAGATGCCTGACACTGAGGGTGTTACAAATCTTCCCCACTACAGGAATTCTCGTCCCAAGAATCTAAGCGGTAGAGGGGAAAAGATGGGGGTATTCCTCACGAAGACGATCTTCGCGTTCCCAAGTGGCTTCATCTTCAGAATGATTCGACCATTGAACTTTGAGGAACCTGGTTGTCTTGTTGCCAGTTTTGCGTTCAGACTGATCGAGAATGTGGCTCGGATGTTCTTGATGAGTCAAGTCCTGTTGAAATTCAATCATATCATGTTCCACTTCACGAATAGGGTCCTTGAAGCAGCGACGGAGTTGCGACACGTGGAAGACATCGTGGACTTGGGAGAGGTTCGACGGAAACTCCAGTCGGTAAGCCACTGTTCCACTTCGGGAAAGAATACGGAACGGGCCGATGTAGCGAGGAGCTAACTTGCCTTTGATTCCGAAATGATGAGTGCCTCTCATGGGAGTGACACGGAGGTAAGCTTGTTCGCCGGGTTGATAGACCATTTCCTTGTGCTTGCGGTCATAGTTGCTCTTCTGGCGGAACTGAGCAGCTTTCAAATGTTCACAGATAACGCGAACCTGATCTTCTGTGTGTTGTATGATGTCCGGACCAATGATAGTTCGTTCCCGAGTTTCTGACCAATTCAGAGGGGTTCGACACTTCGTCCATAGAGAACTTCAAAGGGCGCCATCTTCAGACTAGCCTGATAGCTATTGTTGTACGAGAATTCAGCAAATGGAAGAGATTCCTCCCATTTCTTACTGAATGAGATGACACAAGCTCGAAGCATATCTTCAAGCACTTGATTAACTCGTTCGACTTGTCCTTGCGACTGGGGGTGATAGGCGGTGCTGAAATTCAGATGAGTGCCCATAGCTTCTTGGAAACTATCCCAAAATCTTGAGGTGAAAATGCTTCCTCGATCGGAACTGATCTCCAACGGAATACCGTGGAGCGACACGATTCTGGAAACATACAAGTCTGCCAACTGACTAGCAGAGATCGTCTCCTTAACTGGCAGAAAGTGGGCAACCTTGGAGAAGCGGTCGATGACGACAAAGATAGCATCGTGGCCTTTCTGCGATCTGGGAAAATCAGTGACGAAGTCCATCTCGATCTTGTCCCACTTCCATTCAGGAATAGAAAGCGGTTGCAGAGTTCCAGCGGGTCTTTGATGTTCTGCTTTGACGCGACGACAAACGTCACACTCGTCAACATAACGAGCAATGTCTTTCTTCATGTTAGACCACCAGTACCGCTGACGAATGTCTTGGTACATCTTGGTACTACCAGGGTGGATCGACAAAGGTGTATCATGAGCTTCTTTCATGACATCATGGACATAATTCAGGTTGGCCTTGGCTACCGGAACCACTAAACGACCCTTGAAGTACACCGCTTTATCATCATTTGCATTAATAGTGAAGAATGAGGGCTCTCCGCTGGCGACACGCCGCTTAACCTTCCATATGTCAGAGTCATAATGTTGTAGTGTCTTGATGCGGGTGTCGAGGTCTGGCTTGACCACCAGGGAGTTCACATACCCCTGCGGAACAATTTCGATGTTCAGCTTGCAGAGCTCTTCATACAGAAGTGGTTGTTGTACTTGAACTTCAAGTTCACTACAGTAGGCTTTGCGGCTGAGGGCATCAGCCACCACATTAGCTTTGCCAGGGGTGTAAGAAATTCCCATGTTATAGTCGGCTATTGTCTCGAGCCATCTCTGCTGGCGGAGATTCAGGTCGGGCTGAGTAAACAGGTACTTCAGGCTTTGGTGATCGGTGTAGATCTCGCAACGATTACCGATGAGGTAATGTCGCCACAGCTTCAATTCATAAATTACCGCTGCCAATTCAAGATCATGTGTTGGATACTTATCTTCGTGAGCTCGCAATTGACGAGAGCCATAAGCAATCACTTTGCGCTCTTGCATTAGGACACAGCCTAATCCTTGACGAGATGCGTCGCAATATATCACGAAGTCCTTCTGAGTATCAGGCGGAGCAAGCACTGGGGGAGAAGTGAGCTTGTCATTGAGGGCTTGGAAACTTTCCTGACATTTATCTGTCCACTCAAACTTGACGCCTTTGTGAAGCAGGTTAGTCAGAGGCCTGGCAATCTTGGAGAAGCTCTCGACGAAACGGCGGCAATAGCTGGCAAGGCCGAGGAAACTTCGGACTTGCTTGACAGTCTTGGGAGGAGTCCAGTCAAGAATAGCCTGGATACGTTCTGGGTTGACGGCAATGCCAACCTTGGAAATCACGTGACCAAGGTAGGTCACTTCAGGAAGCCAGAACTCACACTTAGAATACTTAGCGTAGAGTTTGTGTTCTCGAAGATTTTCCAGTATAAGGCGAAGATGTTCAGCATGCTCCTCTTCATTCTTGGAGTATATTAAGATATCATCCATATAAACCACGACAAACTTGTCGAGGTATTCCATGAATATATAGTTCATCAATCGGGAAAAGGTGGCTAGGGCATTCGTCAAGCCAAAGGACATGAAAGTGTCCTCGTATGAACCATAGCGAGTAATGAAAGCGGTCTTCGGAATGTCCTCTTCACGGACTCGGATCTGATGGTAACCCAACCTCAAGTCGAGTTTCGAAAACACCGTGGATCCAGCAAGTGTTGGATATATGCCCTAGAGGCAATAATAAAGTATGTTATTATTAATATTCAAGTTCATAATTAATGTTTATATTTCTGTGCTATAATTGCAATGACCCTGACTGTGAGATTCAAAAGAAAACTCATTTGCATGTGTGTAAATGTAACCAACAAGAGTTCCTGGTTTAGCCTCTAAGACCAGCTCATGTGCTAACTGATGATTGCGTTTTCTTGATCATGGACATTGTTATTGTAACAAGGATGTCGGTAGCAATGAGGACATATTGTTAGCAGGACGGTGATGTTGAACCGACCCCAGTATTGAATGATATACTTAGAGATCACATAGTAACTACGTTATAAGTCTATCATGAAATGTTATCATATACATAATTCCTTAGACCATGAGAGTATCGAGTTGCTTCACGCAGGAAGATGTGCTTTGGTTCTTAGATGAATCTTCCCGTAACTGGGAAGTAGTAAAATAAGTTATGGGTATATCGGATAGCATGTCTAGTAACTGCGATAGTTCAAGAATGGGATTTGCTCCTTCACGATGAAGAGATATTGACTTTGGGCCCACTCGGTATGACGGTATCCATTCTAGTCTAACCAGACACATTGTGATTTAGTCACGGGGATACCGGAATACAATAACGAGAAATAGAGACAAACGAGCAATGAGGATAACGGGTGGCTTGTGTTCAAGACGTTGTTACACATAGGTGCCAAACTTCTCTCCTCTAACTTTGTCGTATATTGCGAAGCAAAGGGAATGGTACATGACTAAACATAAAGGTTCACTCGAAGTTTCTTCGTGTATGTGCGGGATTCAACATGGGTGTCCATGGCTCCGCTGTTGATTATTGGCTATTGACAATAGGTTGTTGTCCTACGTCCGGAAGATGTTCCGAGTCATGTCCGCATAATACCGAACCTATTGGGTCACACACTTAACGAGTAGAAATCTGTTAGAGAACTAGGAGATGAAAAGAGAAAGGCACCGGAATTGTCTTGGGTGGAAGCGGAAGTGTTTCGGGTAACAATAGAAATGTTCTAGGTGGTACCGAATGATCACGGATGATTCCGGAACATTCAAGAATGGTCTTGAATGGTCATAAAACATTTGGTGTTAGGTGTTGAAAGATTACGGAACATCGGGAAAATTGTTCCGGGACTTTCGGAAATGTTTCGGGAGGTTCCGGAAGGTTCCCGGGAGCTTATGGAAGTATCCGGAGGGGTATGGAACTCTCCAAGACGCGGAAACCGAGGCTGGACCAAGTAGGAAGGTCCACAAGGTCGTAGGTCGGTGGGAAATAGACTTTCCTTGGGGGCCAGGGAAAAACGCCAGGGTCCCTGGCGTTTCCCCCTAGACGCCGTAGTCCGCGGCATTTCGTACTGGAATCCGTGTTGGACTCCTCCTGGTGGCCAAAACCGATTTTGGGGAGGACTCTCGCCCAAGTTGCGACCCCAGGCTTCCACCTATATATACAGGGGCAGGGTCAACCCCAAAACTACACCAGAAAATCCCCAAGGTTGCCCTGGCTAATCCACGCGCCTCTAAATCTCTATTCGGGCTAGATCGTTCTAGTCCGGACGACGCTAGGCTGTTCTTCCTCTAGTTTCTCTCGGTGTCATTCTTCTCTGGATGGCGGAGCGCTGCTGGATTGCTACATCGGGACGTGTGGATACTGGTAGAGGGATCATACCTTTGATCCTTCTTCGAGGAGCTTCTTCTTCTTCTCGGAGATCTGTTCGAGGGACTTGTTCGTGGGATAGATCGAGGGACTGTTCGTGGGAGATCTACTTCGACTACTTCCACTACGTCCACCCGCTTCACCAACTCTTCTTCCGCTGCAACCATTGGTGAGCATTGGCCTAAACCTTGTATGTGATCTTTCTTGGATGATCTTGGGATCTTGTTTCGTAGGCACGAAAATTTTTGTTTTCTACTACGTTCCCCAACAGTGGTATCAGAGCGATCCTTGATTAGATGCATGTTTAGGTAGATCATATGTTGATATGAGGCATTGATTTTCTTGTTTGCTTCCCTGTCATGTGATCTTTTCTTTGCTCGACGGCATGATGAGATTTTGCTACAAGGTTTGAGTTTTGCCATGATCCCTCTATGCTACTTTTAGTATGCTTGTTGCCTTGATCATGGACTACATCAAATTCCTTGGATCTCATCTTAGTCTTGCTATAGAAATTTTTACATGAACGGGCTTGTGGATTTTATGAACTCAAATCCACACGGGGGTCACGCGTTTAACGTAGTTTGGCTTGTGGCATTAGTTGCTACACGCACCCCGTATGTTAAAATAGCAACAAAAGAAGTATCGTGTTTTGTTTTGTCTAGGGTTTCTCGTTTGCCATGTAAACCTGCTTAACAACCACGATAAAATTTGCAACAACCCGTGTAGATAGCGATCTAACTTGTTTTTGCAGAGAATGCATGTGATGTGGTATAGCCTTCAAGATTTGCAATGTGTTTGTATGAGATGCTATATGATGTAATATTTTTCGCGGCCTGCGAGCCGTGGTACGGCATGATGACTGGAGTCATATGATTGTCACTTAATTATGGCCTGCGTGCCAGAACTGTTTAGTAGCTTGAGGCAAGGCTATAGATAGAGACGAGGTGATGATCAAGATGTGAAGGTGGACCCCAACACACATGCCGAAGCCGTGAGGAGGTCCTGGTGCCAAGGACAAAAGGTGGTGGGTGGAGACTTCAACCACGGAGTCATGAAGGCAACGAAAAATTCAAGACACAAAGGGCTATACCATTTCACATATTTTATGAATTGCCTGTGATGTTAATCCCTTTGATGCACCCTTGTTTGATGCGCGGTAGTCGTGTTTTATTAGGGTGATCTCTCGCAAAATAATATCAAGTAGATAGTGTTCTCCCAACTGTAGCACCGTCTATACTATGTTTCACACCGGAGCAGGTCATGTCACATGGGTGCACACGGTGTGACGCATAAAAGGCGGGTGTGTTAAGAACACACTGCATTTTCACTTGGTTGTCTTGACGGTTTGGATAAAAGTTTGCTATCGGAACACGCCCATCGAAAGATGAACAAGAATCACCCTTGCGTGATTGGCAAGTTGGCCTACCAATTCAGTCTAAGCCATCAGTGATGTCACGTCAATGGCGGATGACTAAACTTGGATCTTGAATCACTTAGAATCAACTACGAGAGATGTTGGTCTGAGTGGGAGCACTTATTAAATTAATAGTATGATTAATTAGTGCAACTTAATTATGAACATTGTCTAAAGTGAAACTTGTGTTTATGTTGTAGATTAAAATGGCCCGTGTCAATCCCCAGTTTAACTTAGGTCCGTTGATTGAGAAAGAAAAATTGAAAGCTGATGGAAGCAACTATGCGGACTTGGTTCGTTCCCTGAGAATCGTACTCAGGAGTGCTAAGAAGGACTATGTCCTAACGACACCTCTCCCAGCAGCACCGGGGCCTGAAGCCACGGTTGCTGAGCAGAATGTGCATCAGACTAAGCTTGATGATAGCACCGCAGTTCAGTGTCTTATGACTGCGTGTATGGAATCAGAGTTACAAGGGAGGTTTGAAAACACCGATCCCCACTTAATTGTTAAGGAGTTAGACGCTCTGTATGCCAAACACGCTAGAACTGAACGGTATGAGGTAACTCATGCCATGTGGAATTGCAAGATGAAGGAAGGAACACCTGTCAGTGAGCACGTGATAAAGATCATGCGCCTTGGGCAAAGGTTAACTGAGCTGGGATTTCCGGTCCCGGAATCACTGGGTACAGATATTGTTCTCATGTCACTCCCGCCAAGTTTCAAAGGCTTTGTTCAGAACTATCGCATGAACGGGACGGATAAGTCAGTTAATGAAGTGCTTGCAATGCTGAAAAATGCGGAGACTACCATGCAGGCTGACCCTAACTACACGTTGGCGGTTAGCAGGACCACCAGTTTCAAGAAGAAGGGCAAGTCCAAGGGCAAGGGCGCCGGCAAGCCTGGCACCAAGACCAAGAAACCCTCTGGTACTGGCCCTAACAAAGATACTGAGTGCTTCTACTGCAAAGCTAAAGGTCACTGGAAGAGGAACTGCAAGAAGTATCTGGCAAATAGAAAGAAGCCTGGTTTTACCAGCGAAGGTATAAAAGTTATATATGTCATAGATGTTTTTCTTTCCGGCCCTCACTCTAAGTCGCGGGTATTTGATACTGGAGCTGTTGCTCATATCTGTAATTCATTACAGGGACTAAGGAGAATAAGGAAGCTGGAAAGGAATGAAGTGACGATGCGTGTCGGAAATGGAGCTACGATCTCTGCTAAAGCCGTGGGCATCTACACTCTACATCTACCTTCAGGATTTACCATAGAATTAGATAATTGTTATTTCGTTCCTTCTATTTGTAAGAACATTATGTCCGGATCATGTTTAATCCGCGACGGTTATAATTTTAAGTCTGAGAACAATGGTTGCTTTGTTTACTTGAAGAATATGTTCTATGGTTTTGCACCTATTAAGAATGGGTTGTTTTATTTAGATCTTGAATGTAGTAACGACATCTCAAACATAAGCTCTAAATGACTTAAGAAGGATGAAATACCACTTACATGTGGCACTGCCGTCTGGGTCACATCGGGAAGAAACGCATGCAGAAACTTCATAAAGATGGGATTTTGCAATCTTTTGATTTCGAATCATTTGATAAGTGTGAGGCTTGTATGATGGGCAAACTGACTCGGACGCCGTTCACAGGTCATGTTGAACGGGCGAAAGACTTATTGGAAATAATACATAGTGATGTGTGTGGACTGATGAGTGTACTGGCGCGCGGTGGATATCTCTACTTTGTAACTTTTACTGGCGATTTAAGTAGATATGGCTATATTTACTTAATGAAGCAAAAGTCCGAAACTTTTGAAAAGTTCAAAGAATTTTAGAATGAAGTTGAGAATCATCGTGACAAGAAAATCAAATTTCTACGATCCGATCATGGTGGTGAATATCTTAGTCATGAGTTTAGAGAACACCTCATAGAGCGTGGAATCGTTTCACAGCTGACGCCACCTGGAACTCCACAAAGAAATGGAGTGTCTGAGAGGCGTAACCGAACTTTGTTAGACATGGTAAGGTCTATGATGTCATTAACTGATCTGCCACTATCTTTTTGGGGTTACGCGTTAGAGACTGCTGCTTTTACTTTAAATAGGGCGCCGTCAAAGTCTGTGGAAACGACACCATACGAGTTATGGAATGCGAGCAAACCCAATATATCGTTCCTGAAAATTTGGGGTTGTGATGCTTATGTAAAACGTTTACAGCCGAACAAACTCGACCCTAAAGCAGACAAGTTCTACTTTGTAGGTTATGCCAAAGACACCGTAGGCTATTCTTTCTACCACCCCTCCGATGGCAAAGTCTTTATTGCTAAAGGAGGAACTTTTCTAGAGAAAGAGTTTCTTAGCAAAGAGGTGAGTGGGAGGACAGTACAGCTTGATGAGGTTAGTGAACCTTCGGAACCAAGGAATGAAACGGCGGAAGTTGTTCCGGCAGTCATTCCGATGAAGGAACCGGAAGCTCCTGCAAGTGATGTAGGAACTTCTGAGAAGCTGGAGACTGAACCAAGGAGATCAGGCAGAGTGCGTCAGCTACCCGAGTGGTACGCTAACGAAGTATTCATCTTGGAAGATGATGAGCCTGTGAACTACAAAGAAGCGATGATGAGCCCCAACTCCACAGAATGGCTACAAGCCATGAAATCCGAAATGGAATCCATGTACGAGAACCAAGTATGGGACTTGGTTATCCCTCCAGAGGGTGTGAAACCAATTGAATGTAAATGGATTTTCAAAAGAAAGACAGACGCGGGTGGTAATGTTACTATCCATAAGGCTAGGCTTGTTGCGAAAGGGTTCCGACAAGTGCAAGGAGTTGACTACGACGAGACTTTCTCGCCATTAGCAATGCTCAAGTCTGTGCGGATTTTACTAGCAATTGCTGCATATTTCGACTATGAGATATGGCAGATGGACGTCAAAACAGCTTTCCTGAATGGGAACCTCGAGGAGAATGTATACATGATACAACCTGAGGGTTTTGTCGCACCAGAGGATGCTGGAAAGGTATGCAAGCTTAAAAGGTCCATCTATGGACTAAAGCAAGCATCAAGGAGTTCGAATCTTCATTTTGATGAACTGGTCAAAGGTTTTGGCTTCATCCAGAATGGCGAAGAAGCTTGTGTTTACAAGAAAGTAAGTGGGAGCGCAATATCTTTTCTAATACTGTATGTAGACGACATATTGTTGATTGGAAATGATAAAGAATTTCTTAACACTATAAAGGAGTCATTGAAAAGTAGTTTTTCGATGAAAGACTTAGGCGAAGCCGCCTACTTATTGGGCATCAAGATCTATAGAGATAGATCCCGGCGCCTGATAGGGCTAAGACAGAGCACGTATATAGACAAGGTTCTGAAGAGATTCGGAATGGAGAGTTCAAAGAAGGGATTACTCCCAATGTCACATGGTGTAGTACTCTGCAAGAGTCAGTGTCCTAAGAATGCTGATGAGCAGGTAGAGATGAGTACAGTTCCATATTCCTCGGCAATTGGATCTATTATGTATGCCATGATATGTACAAGACCAGACGTTTCCTATGCTCTGAGTGTTTGTAGAAAATACCAGAGCAACCCAGGTAATCCACACTGGGTAGCAGTCAAAAATATTTTGAAGTATCTGAATAGAACCAAGAATATGTTTTTGGTGTTCGGAGGTGATGAAGAACTTGTTGTAAAGGGTTACACGGATTCAAGCTTCACGATAGATCCAAATGACTTCAAATCTCAATCAGGATATGTTTTCACACTCAACGGGGGTGCCGTGAGATGGAAAAGTTCTAAGCAGAATATGGTCGCGGATTCTACAACGGAGGCGGAGTACATCGCAGCTTCAGAAGCTACGAAGGAGGGATATTGGATTAAGAAGTTCGTCACTGAGCTCGGTGTGGTTCCTAGAGCTGAAGACCCCATGGAGATCTATTGTGCCAATAGTGGAGCCGTGGCGCAAGCTAGAGAACCAAGGTCCCACCAGAAGTCCAAACACATTGAACGCCGTTATCACAAAATCCGGGACTTCGTTGACAAAGGATATGTGAAAGTATGCAAGATTCACACGGATCTGAACGTGTCAGACCCAATGACGAAGCCTCTCCCACGAGCTAAGCATGAGCAACACCGGACAGCCATTGGTGTGCGAGAACTTATGTAACTAGTATTATTGTATCTAGTGCAAGTGGGAGACTGTTGGATATATGCCCTAGAGGCAATAATAAAGTATGTTATTATTAATATTCAAGTTCATAATTAATGTTTATATTTATGTGCTATAATTGCAATGACCCTGACTGTGAGATTCAGAAGAAAACTCATTTGCATGTGTGGAAATGTAAACAACAAGAGTTCCTGGTTTAGCCTCTAAGACCAGCTCATGTGCTAACTGATGATTGTGTTTTCTTGATCATGGACATTGTTATTGTAACAAGGATGTCGGTAGCAATGAGGACATATTGTTAGCAGGACGATGATGTTGAACCGACCCCAGTATTGAATGATATACTTAGAGATCACATCGTAACTACGTTATAAGTCTATAATGAAATTTTATCATATACGTAATTCCTTAGAACATGAGAGTATCGAGTTGCTTCACGCAGGAAGATGTGCTTTGGTTCTTAGATGAATCTTCCCGTAACTGGGAAGTAGTAAAATAAGTTCTGGGTATATCGGATAGCGTGTCTAGTAACTGCGATAGTTCAAGAATATGATTTGCTCCTTCACGATGAAGAGATATTGACTTTGGGCCCACTCGGTATGACGGTATCCATTCTAGTCTGACCAGACACATTGTGATTTAGTCACGGGGATACCGGAATACAATAACGAGAAATAGAGACAAACGAGCAATGAGGATAACGGGTGGCTTGTGTTCAAGAAGTTGTTACACATAGGTGCCAAACTTCTCTCCTCTAACTTTGTCGTATATCGCGAAGCAAAGGGAATGGTACATGACTAAACATAAAGGTTCACTCGAAGTTTCTTCGTGTATGTGCGGGAGTCAACATGGGTGTCCATGGCTCCGCTGTTGATTATTGGCTATTGACAATAGGCTGTTTTCCTACGTCCGGAAGACGTTCCGAGTCATGTCCACATAATACCAAACCTATTGGGTCACACACTTAACGAGTAGAAATCTGTTAGAGAACTAGGAGATGAAAAGAGAAAGGCACCGGAATTGTTTCGGGTGGAACCGGAAGTGTTTCGCGTAACAATAGAAATGTTCTAGGTGGTACCGAATGATCACGGATGATTCCGAAATATTCAAGAATGGTCTTGAATGGTCATAAAACATTTGGTGTTAGGTGTTGAAAGATTACGGAACATCGGGAAAATTGTTCCGGGACTTCCGGAAATGTTTCGGGAGGTTCCGGAAGGTTCCCGGGAGCTTATGGAAGTATCCGGAGGGTTATGGAACTCTCCAAGACGCGAAAACCGAGGCTCGACCAAGTAGGAAGGTCCACAAGGCCGTAGGTCGGTGGGAAATAGACTTTCTTTGGGGGCCAGGGCAAAAGGCCAGGGTCCCTGGCGTTTCCCCCTAGACGCCGTAGTCCGCGGCGTTTCGTACTGGAATCCGTGTTGGACTCCTCCTGGTGGCCAAAACCGACTTTGGGGAGAACCCTCGCCCAAGTTGCGACCCCAGGCTTCCACCTATATATACAGGGGCAGGGGCAAACCCAAAACTACACCAGAAAAGCCCCAAGGTTGCCCTAGCTAATCCACGCGCCTCTAAATCTCTATTCGGGCTAGATCGTTCTAGTCCGGACGCCGCTAGGCTGTTCTTCCTCTAGTTTCTCTCGGTGGCGTTCTTCTCTGGACGGCGGAGCGCTGCTGGATTGCTACATCGGGACGTGTGGATACCGGTAGAGGGATCATACCTTTGATCCTTCTTCGAGGAGATTATTCTTCTTCTCGGAGATCTGTTCGAGGGACTTGTTCGTGGGATATATCGAGGGACTGTTCGTGGGAGATCTACTTCGACTACTTCCACTACGTCCACCCGCTTCACCAACTCTTCTTCTGCTGCAACCATTGGTGAGCATTGGCCTAAACCTTGTATGCGATCTTTCTTGGATGATCTTGGGATCTTGTTTCGTAGGCACGAAATTTTTTGTTTTCTACTACGTTCCCCAACAGCAAGTTGATCATACAGATCGTTGATCCGGGGAAGCGGATATTTGTTCTGGATGGTGGCTTGGTTGATGGGTCGGTAATCTTGGACCAAACGATTTGTTCCATCGCTCTTCTTGACAAAGAGCGAAGGTTCTCCTTCTTCAGTTCAAGGAGGTGGTGAGGTGGCATCTTATAGGCACGCTTGGCAATAGGGACGGTGCCAGGCTTCAGGTCGATGACGAATTCCACCTCTCGAATCGGGGGTATTCCCGGGAGTTCTTCTGGGAAGACGTCGGGAAAATCACGAACGACTGGAACATTCTCAATCCCGTCAAGAGGTGAGATATTCAGAGCATTCATCATATAGATCTGTGTTTCTGCAACTTGGGTAATCCGGGTGGTGTGGTTAAAAATCTCGCCGGAGGGGTGAAAAAGTTGGACAGAACTGGTGCCACAATACAGTGCGGCATCGTGGACTTTCAACCAATCCATGCCCAGAATGAGGTCTATGGTGGAAGACTTCAGGAGGATGGGGGAAGCAAGGAACTCAATTCCTTCAATCTCGACGATGGTTTTGGGAACTATCTTGGAGGTGTGGCAATGGCCTATCGGGGTGCAGACAACCATCGGTGGATCCATCTTTTCTACCATGAAGTTATGCGACAATGCAAATGTTTCTGACATGAATGAATGCGATGCTCCTGTATCAAATAAAACAGTAGCAGGTATTGAATTAACAAGAAGGGTAACCATCATGGTAGCAGGTTTCTCCTGAGCTTCTTCGACATTAATGTTGTAAGCATGTCCTCGAGTGTGAGCAGAAGACCCAGTGTTATAGTTGGGGGTCCTGTTGTTGCCACGGCCATTTCCGCGGCCAGCAGGGTGAACTACCAGTTGATTCTGTCGCTGGGGGCAGTCTCTGGAAAAGTGACTTGGCTGATGGCACTTGAAGCACAAGCCATCTTGAGGACGGAGGGGTGCAGTCTCAGTCTTCGGCTGTCTCGGCGGGGGCGGAGGCAGACGAGGTGCAACATACGACGGCCTTGGTGCCGGGGCAGGTGGACGATACACACTGTGTGGAATCCAAACGCGTTGCTTCTGTGATGTGCCCGAAGATGATCCAGCCTCACGGGGGCGCTTTGGCGAACCAGCGAACTTAAGTTGAGCGGTCTCAAGAGTGATAGTCTGGTTCACCATAGTGGCGAAGTCGGGTAAGACGTGCAAAGCCAGTGCAAGCTGGAGATCTGCATTGAGTCCATCACGGAACTTCTCTTGCCTACTTGCATCATTGGGGAGGTCACTTGCAGCATAGCGGGAGAGGCGGAACTCGGCCTTCATACGGTTCATAATCGCTTGGGGGACATAACGAGCACGGAAGGTAGTCTTGAAGTCATTCCAGGTGACGACAGTCCCTTAAACTAGCGAGCCCTTGTAGGTGTCCCACCACTGAGCAGCGGGGCCACGCAGGAAATAGGACGCGAAGTAGACGTAATGAGCAGCGCTCACATTGGCGAACTCCAACTGACGGTTGATGTCACGGAGCCAATCATCGGCATCCAGCGGCTGTTCCGGTTGGTGGAAGAGAGGGGGATTGAGACGCATGAAATCGCGCAGAGTAACCACAGGCGGTTGGTTCTGGTGTTGGTTCTGGTTCTGGAGTTGATCTATGACTCCTTGCATGAACACTTGGTTCATCTGAAACTGTTGCATCATCGCGGCCATGTAGTCCGGCGGCGGAGGTGGATCATTGGCACCACGACCACGACCACGACCACCACGACCAGCCATCCTTCTAGAATTTAAATGGGGTATTTCAGCGATGAGAATTTAACGAGATACCGGAAACGAGTATGAGGTAAAGCGACAACAAAGAGGTGGCGCGGATATATAGGAGTAGTCATATAAGACATACACATCCACACATAGAGTCAACCAAAAAATCGGGCAGCGTAACGTCGTAGAAATTAAGGAAAAAGGACTCACTAGGCGGCGCGCAGACCGCGGTAAGGATGACACGACGCGACATAGATTCCACTATGTCAATCACGCCGTAAGAAAACTGTTGTCCACAGGAGTTAATGCCAGAGGACGCGCAGCCTGCCCAGAATGAGAATGGGATCCGCGGTCCGGGACCTGGGGTAGAACTCCCGCGACACGACTCAATCAATGGGGAAGCACCAAAACGCCGGGTGGAATCAAGAGAACGTGATCCTAATGTCTGAGTTTGTAAAACTTACCAGCAAGGATAAGAGAGGAGATTCCTAGAGCATAGGTAAGGAGAAAAGGATCCTAATACCATAGATATCACACGTAGTGACATCGATGTGGGCCCGTAAGCCAAACATTAAGTTAGCAAAATAGTTTTTCAAAGTCTAGACTCAACTTCGACCAGGTAGTGGTTGGGTGGCTTCCTACAGGCAGTCGGCTCTGATACCAACTTGTGACGCCCCCAAAATCAATCGGTGTACAGTAATCATACACGCAGGGTACACGGCTGAGATTAGGGTGCCACGGTGAGAATATCACATCACAACACTAAACACAAAAGGATAAACCAATATGTTACAATAAAGGGGGGGGTCGCGCGGACCCGAATACATAAGTTATACAAGCCATAATATCTGAGTACAGACATAGTTAGTCAAGTTTTGCCTTAAGAAGGCTAGCACAAATAACATCAGATATACAGATCGAAGAGGCAAGGCCTCCTGCCTGGGAGCCTCCGAAACTACTCCTGGTCCTGGTCAGCGGGGTCTCGACGTAGTACTACCCGCCTCCGGGGTACTCCTGCTCCTGGGCTCCAACGTCGACTGCAGCGGCTGATCAGGCAAAACATAAAAGGGAAAATAAAGCAAGGGTGAGTATCTAGCATACCCGCGAGTCTTACGTCCGCTACTAAGCATTATGCATTTGTATCAAATGGAAAGGGGGGCTGTATATAGTGGACTGCAAGGTAGAAATCAGAATAAGGGTAAGAAGCTAGGCCTATCGAAGACTAGCATCTTCTGACGTGCCTTGCAGCATGAGAAGAGAAACAGCTAGCAGTTCAATAACATGAATGTAATAACAATGCAGCAAAAGTTGATGCAGCATTGTATAATAGTAAGTTGTAATAATTAATAATAATAATGCCTCCGAGTTCCCTTCCTCGACTCCCTACGAGGAAGTAGACCCGGAACCATACAGTTTAATAGTAGTAGTTTGTAGTGGTAAGATCCAGCTTCAGCATAAAGCATCCTGTTACCGTGGACACGTCTATTCGAATAGATTAATCTTCCCTGCAGGGGTGCACTGGCGTGACTCTACGACGCTCGGATCTCCAGGGTGGCGTACACCTTGTTAGGCCTTGTACAATGCAAGGTGCTTAGGGAAGTGCTTAGTAAAATAAACCGACTTTTTTGTAGCACCAGTGCTTATTTCTATAGGAGAGGTGCCTATTTAAGCGTCTACCCTTTACATCTAAGCACTAGTGCTTAGAGAAAAACCTGGTTTTTTCTGTAAGCACCACTTCTAAGCACCTTGCATTGTATATGGTCTTAGGGAACACCCCACCGAAGCTATCCGACACAAAGTAGCCCATCCTTCGGCAATCAATAGAGAGGTCATACGCCGGACTATATCCTATGTACGCCGGGCTTTGGACCCTAACCCGAACGTACTCCTGCACGGTGCATGACTGGACGGTGAAGCAAAATCAAAGCAAATACAAATACACCGCTCGAGCAAGAGAAGACAACACCACTTCCCGGCAATCTGCCCGCGATACTGCTGACGTCTGAAGACCCTCGAACGAGACTACGATGCAGCGGAGCCCACACTCCTCGTCCCACGTGTAGGTAGTGCATACAAGCCAAAAGGCTACTCAAGACATCCGCCGAACCATTTAGCATTTAAATTAACCTGCGTGACAACCGTTATCGTTGACTCGACTTAACTGACCCACGGTCAACGACGGCAGTGAGGACCACCAGTACATCGATGCCTGCCCTGTCGTCCCACCAAGTCTCTGCGGTTACCAACAAGGTGAACCGTCTCCTTACCTTGTCTCGTGTGTGCTCTTGGTAGAGCTCGACTTTCGTGGTTTGGTAACTCTCGTGAGATACGAGCAGGGGCCAAGCACGCCAGTAACATCGGTCGTACCCTCCCTGTCGTTCCCTACGATATACCGCTCGCGGGTACCGTTGGGTCGCCCGACTTCTTACCTTAAGGACAACCGTTGCTCAGGTACCTACAGCAGCTATACAGAGTCATCATCGAGTGGAGTACAAGGATTACTCCTTGTTAGCTCACACTTGAAGGTGGCTCTGCAGAGCCGAGCTAGGGGGCCTTAGGCGGTGTCTGCATTATACCGTACCTGTGCAGTTGTATATATTGTATCCGTGTTCACTCCCCTGAGTGGCCACGGCCCGCTATCTAATCCTAGCTAACAATGCGCAGGGCTCACTGCTGAATATATGCATAATTATAATAGGCAACAAAGGATAAGGAAGGTACATCAAGGGGCGACAAAAACATGCTATGCAATACAATAGGATTGTAACATAGCAGCAACAGTAACAATGCCTAGTGCAAGAAAGTACGGAAAGGTAGGCGATATCTGGGGAAGAGAATGGCTCTGCTTGCCTGGAAGCTCGACGGTAGGGGTAGGGTCGTTGACGAAGTAGTCGTACCCAGCAGCGGTGTAGTCGGCGGTAGCAGCGGGGTCTATCGGAGAATCAAAGGGGGGAGAAACAGTAAATATAAAGCAATCATAGCAAACAGATGAATAACATGACGTATGCAATGCTAACGGTGTTCTAACGCAGTGCAATGCACGTTGCTCGGAGCGGGAATTCATCCGGGAATGAAAAACCGACTCCGGGTGATTACCGGACAAGGTGTCCGGAGGGGGAAGGTACCATGCCGGAGGTGTCGCGGACATCCGACAAACATAAGAGGGGTGTAACCATGTTAGTTGAACTATTCTGAACAACTTTCGTGTTCAGAATAAATTCATCCGGATACTTTGACAGTACCGGACAAATCATCGGACAGACGGCCCGAAGGGGGGATGTCGATGTTCATTGTGTTAGAGGGGTGTGGTGGGTATACGAATAGCGTATCCGTATTCGTTATATTTTTCTGATCGATTTTGATGTATAAAGTTTTTGAATCTGACTTACAATTTAAAAGATATTGAATTTCCAAATTTAAATAAATTTAAATCAATTTCTGGACTATTTTTATTATTAAATTCCAACATTATCCACAGAGGGTTGACTGGTCAAACCTGATCAGTGGGTCCCACTGGTCAGCCTCACAATTAATAAAACAATTTTATTAATTAAAAGAACAGTGGGGTCCCACATGTCATAGGCACATTTTTATAATTGCATTTTATTTAGACTAATAACCCAATGGGGCCCATGTGTCATACAATAATAATAAATTAAATTCATTTTATTTATGTAACTGACAGGTGGGGCCCAGGTGTCATTGGTACAGGTCTAATTTAATCAGTTAATTTAACAGGAGGGCCCACATGTCATAGACTGAATGTTTTAATTCCAATTAAACTTAACAATGGTTATTACTGAGGGGTGGGGGAATGGAGTGGCGCCGGGGGGGTTACTAGGGTTAGGGTTCGGGGAAGGGTGCACGGGGCTTTAACCCCTCGACGGCAGCCGCCGATGGCCGCCGCGGCACGGCCGGTCGGCGTGGAGCCGCTGGATGCACTCCACGCAAGGCCCCTGAGCGTAGTTTAGGTTTTCTTTTCTTTTTCTTTTGTTTTCTTTTACTTATTTTTCTATTCTGTTTTAAATTGTTTTAATGGCTTTGGCATTTTTGATAAGCATGAAACTTGATCCAATAATATTGTTGCATATTACTAAGATGCCACAAAAAGTTTTGGTAATAAATAAAATCATTGGATTATTTGGTTTATTTTAAAAGGGCTTTTGTGTTGTTATGCCACTGTTAATAATTGTTTGAATTTTTCAATGGCATGATAAATACCCAAAGTTGGTTTAGAATGGTCCAATGAATATTGTGCATTAAACAAAAGTGGTTTCATAATTTTTGGACAAAGTTAATTGTCACATGATTTTTGATATTAACCAAAGGCATTTTGGGTTTGTTTGAATTCAAAGATGAACAAGGCATGATCAAAGGTGATTAGAGGCTTGCTAATCACAGAGAATTATATTAGAAAAAGTTTTTCAGATGCCTGACACTGAGGGTGTTACATCCCTGGTGGTAACAACACATCCCCTAGTCTCATGTTTTTTTCACTCAAGCTAGACATCGGGGACATGAACCCACAATCAAGAATAACACTCCCTCTTGGAATTACAATATACTTCTTAGCCAAAGCAACAAACTTAACGGGGAACATTCAACAATACTCAAGAACTAAAACATAAAAGGTAAACCAAATATATTTCTCATCACAATCTGGACATAATCTCATAATCCATCGGATCCCAGCAAACACAGCATAGAAACACAAAAACTAATACAAAAGTGCCTTCATCATCTAGGGCAGCTCACATAGTCTAGGAATTGAGGCACAAGATTAGATAGAAGACATCACATAGCTAATGATCATGGACCCATGGTCCAAGTGGGACTACTCACGGCACATCTCGGAGACGATCATGGTGGTGGAGAGGTCTCCGGAGGTCAATCCTCCCTCCGACAGGGTGCCGGCACAACTTCTCCAAGCGATCCCGAGATCGGAATCGCTCCGGCGCGGAACAATGGACGAAATCGCGTAACGGGGGTCTCTGCTAGGGTTTTCTCCTCGAGGTGTAAATATAGGCCAAAGGGGGGGCAAGGGGAGACCCCACCTAACCAGGAGGCCAGGTGGCGTGGCCTCCCCTTGGTCGCGTCAGATGGCCGCCTGGCAAGGGGGTGGGCCCCCTCTGAACCTCCTTCGTGCTTCTGGAGTCTTCTGAACTGTTGATTTTGTATCTGATTTTTCTGGAATTTCCGAGCACTTTTATATTTGAAATTTTCTGCAATGCATGGACAACAGCAGACAGAAACTGGCACTGGGCACTGAGTTAGTAGGTTAGTCCAAATATGTTGTAAAAGGTATGAAAGTGTAGCAAAACATATAGCAATATCACCAATATAAGCATGGAACAAGAAGAAATTATAGGTATGTTTAGGACGTATCTGCGAGTCAACTGACAAGGGCAGTCGGCGAGCCTGCGCCCAAGAAGTCAATGCCACCATGCCACCTGTCCCCCAGTACATGCATTGGTTGGACAACCTTATCACTTGGGGAAGGGAAGATCATCGAGGACTGATGCCGAATCCAGGCATCTATGCACTGGTAGTGGATGTTATCGTTGCAGCACCGAGATATTCATGTTTGTTCACCTGGACCCTCATTGATGGAGGCAGCAGCATCAACATCCTCTGTCGTGAGACCATGATCAAGTTAGGCATCAGCGAGAGTGAGCTTCAGCCCAGTCGAACAACATTTTACGGCTTTGTGTAGGGTCTTTCCTGCACTCCATTGGGTCGCATCCGTCTGGATGTGGTCTTTGGCCCACCGGAGAACTTCCGTCGAAAGCCTGTCTGGTTTGAGGTGGCCAACCTGAGAAGCCTGTACCACTTGCTCCTTTGATTGCCAGTAATGGCCAAGTTCATGATGGTTCCCCATCACCCGTACCTGAAGATGAAGCTTCCAGGCCCGCAGGGCATCATCATCGTCAGCGCCGACTACAAGAAGTCCCTCGAGTGCTCAGCAGCCGGCTCTAGGCCGGCGGAGTCGCTAGTCATTGTCGAGGAGTGGCGTTAGCTCGACAAGGTGGTGTCCATGTCTAAGGCTCAAATCAAAGCACCTCTACCAACTGGGAAGGCCAAAAGATCGGACGACGAAACTCAGTTCCAAGCTACCAAGGACGGCAAGAAGATTGCTTTGGACCCCTCTGATGACCCTCAAATTTAGGGGATCGTTTGTAGCATTGTCAATAAATAAGATTGTCGAACCCAACGAGGAGCAGAAGGTATTGGTAAAGGACTTTGGCAAAGAAATAGCTGCAGGAACTAAAAGACAACTTTTTAGGGGTTTTCTGGTATAAGCAACAAAAAGGTAGAAGCAAGAAAAGTAAAGAGGTACCGGAGGGTAACAAGTGGCCCGATCCTTTTGAGCAAAGGAGAGGCCTAGCAACTGAACTTATAAAAGGCTAAAGCGTTCTTGAGGACACACAGGAGAAATAGTCAAGTGCTTTCGCCATATTCCGTATCGGTACTATGTGCTGTGTCGATAAGTATTGAGTGGGTGGATCTATGCTAGTGCATGCTCTAGACTAAGATAAGTTCACTCTTATGATTAAAAACCTTGCAAGCATCCGCAAATACAAGATAGTACTTAAGGCAAAAGCCTAACCGTAGCAATATGATCGATGATCCATTGTTCCCTTGTGGAAAAGTGTGCGAACTGGGGTTCAGGTTTCTGTCACTCCGACAACCCACTGTAAGCAATCTTTGTACACAATGCATTCCCCTAGGTCCTTAATAAGGCGAAGTATTGAGTGTTCGACTCACACAACACCACTAGGAAATTAGCAACACAACTTAAATATCAAACAACACATATTACTTCAACATCATATGACTACTAAAAACTAGACTTCTCCCATGTCCTCAAAAACTAAAGTAACTACTCACAAGACATAAAAGAGATCATCATCAGTGGGGATAAATTGATGATAAACAATTTGGACACAATGATACTTCTCCAACAAAACTCAATAGCATTCATCACACGGTAGTAATCAACACCGGTAGAGTAGAGAGGATAGATAGTACGGATTACAACACAAGTTGAACTTGTGAGGTGAGATTGGATGAAGATGAAGATGGTGCTGATGTTGGGGATGATGTTGATGATGATCTCGATGATTCCCGTGATGATGGTGATGATAATGGCGACGATATCCCCTTCCGGGAGGTGTTCTCCCCAGCGGAATCTGCTCGCCGGAGATGTCTTTTCTCCTCTTTAGGTTTCCGCCACGGAGCGGCTGCGGAACTCCAAAAACTCTCCCCCTTCTAGGGTTTTTGGACGATGTGCGATATATAGGCCAAAGGGGGAGCCGGGAGTGGCCCCAGGGGTCCAGGCGCCCTCCCGGCGCGGCCAGGGTGGGGGTCGCACCAGGTGGCCGCCTGGGCACCCTGTGGCCCCCCTCTGGCCCCTCTTCGGCGTGTCTTCGTCATTCTTCTGAAAAATACCCTCCGTCGATTTTCAGGTAATTTGGAAGTATTCTTCTTCAGCAACTTAGCGTCCACTTTTTACCGCTGAATCCTGCGTCTGCTGCTTCGGCATCGGAAAGTTGCAAAATGTGTAAATTAAGACAAAACAACATAAGAACAGCATCGTAACATGAAATATATCAATGAATAAGAAAGAATTACTATATAAAATAGTGATGCATTTTGGACGTATCAACTCCCCCAAACTTAGACCTTGCTTGTCCCCAAGCGAATACTGAGCTCGGTAAACCTGTCCACAAGTTTAGAGAGTGAAGTGTCGATAAATAGAATACGGACAAGAAGCATCAAGGTTTCTTCATCACACTCAAACATCCTCAACAGCAACCTCAACTCATAACGTCCTTATGAGAAAGTGATAACAATTATAATCAAAAGTAGGGCTGAGAGAATTCATCAAATTATGGCAAACATATCCTTGGTCAAAGGAAAACTAATAACTTTTACTTTTGTTCTTTCTACCTATAATGAAACAATTTTAAGATTTTCAAAGAACATGTTATTAGTCATGAAGTGCAAATGCTAACACAAAGGAATTTGTTTGCTTGGAAAAAGCTTTCGCAACCAACTTACTTATCAAAAGATAATGTCAACAATGATGTGGCATGTCAAAACTTAATGCAGCATCATATGGATGAATTCTCATCAGCATCAAGTGTCTGTTCTCTTTGGGAAAAGAAAGAAGTAGGAAAACTGACTCTACATAAAAGTAAAGGAAAGGCCTTGTTAAAGGCAAGTAGGGAAAACTCATGTGTTATCCTTAAATCAAACAGAATGAAAATAAATTTTGGTAGGTGCATAGTTTGTCAATGAATGCTAATAT
This sequence comes from Bromus sterilis, assembly GCA_950022295.1. Taxonomy (NCBI): domain Eukaryota; kingdom Viridiplantae; phylum Streptophyta; class Magnoliopsida; order Poales; family Poaceae; genus Bromus; species Bromus sterilis. The sequence goes on along the minus strand of OX465596.1, from coordinate 144,800,060 downwards.
ATAGCTCAATTACTTCTCAAGATGGACAAGTTTCGAGGAACGGCTCTCAAGTGGGGACGATCACATCCCCTTAATATCCTTTGTTTATCACTGCCAAAGTTTCTGATTTCTCATAGACCAAGCGTGAAGTAGGGTTTGTTTGTTATATTATCTTTCGAGCTGGGCGCACTCATGCCAGTTCCCCCTCGTATTATGGGTTTGCAAATTACACATGCAATCCCGGGGTAAAACTTGTCCAACTTAAGAAGATCATGAATTACCTACTACTTCCTCGTGAGCTAAACAAGAGGCACAAAACAGAAGATTTTGAACATTTAAGGATAACACATAAATTCTATACTTATAGGAGTGGTAGGGAAATACCACGAATAGGAAGGTAAGGTGGACTCATATGGAAGATATCAGTTTCAGGGTAAGGATGCACAAGAAGAAATCGACTTGGCAAAGAGTTTGGCTAGCAAAGGCTTTGAGAGAACAGACAACTGATGCAAATTTAGATGCAAAACATATAAAGCATAAACATTAAGGTAAGCACAACACATCAAGTTGTCTTCCTTGTCAACATAACACTTAAAGCATAATAACATAAAAGGTTTTGGCTATGTCGCTACTTGGAAAAACATGCAAGTTGTCAAGACCAAAGCTATGTTTGCCGAAATTAAATAAATTTTTCAAAGCCATACCTGATATAAGGTCAATACTCCCCATAAGAATCATCATATAAGGTTGATTGCATGAAGAGAATACCGAGTGCAACGAAGAAACCAATATACTTCTCATTAATATTCCATCCTAGACGACTCCACATTCATGGATACAAACTCTCCACAGAAGGAGTGATAGACCTCAATGCAAACACCTATTTCATATAATAACTTCCCTAGACATGATACGACTCTACTTGACTCTAAAAGACTAAGATCAAGATAATGATACCGGGCACTCCCCCAAGCTTGGAACAAGCTGAGGGGGTGCCATTACCCGAGGAGATTTACTCCTCATTATTGTTATTGTTGATTCTTCAGATCCCTGATGACACGGCGAAGGTTTCAATTTTCTGATTCCAAGACTTCCACTTGTACCTTTAGTACACGGAAATCTTCACAGAGTCGGTTGGTGATGCGGTAAGCCTCGGAGATGTTGGAGATCGTACATTGATCACCAAGTGAAGTGGGAGGCCCTGAAAGGTTAAGAGAAAGATCATATTGAGGTTGGACAGATCCCACCATGATGGGATTGCTTGGGCCTCCTTGTTGTTGGGCAATGATAATCTTGACTTACTCTCTCAAGGAGCGCTCCATCTCCACTTGTCTTCGGCAATTTCTTCTTCTGTAGCCCAATCAATGTGCTTCCCTTGGTTTAGATCCTGATGGACTTGGCGTAGACGTCGCCCCAAGAAGTCTTCTCCGCTCGAACCACAAGAAGAGATCTCTAAAAGTAGCTTTTTGTCCTGGCGGAAAGAGCTTGAAAAGAAAACACACGAAATCGAGAGATACGGTGACGGGACTATCCGGCAAATATATAGCAAAAATTTCTGCAACAATAGGACGGTAACAAGCCAAAGTGGAGTCGGAGACGGGCTCTGGGGTGCCTAGGTGATACGGTGAGGATAGGTATCACTCCTCGTTGGTTACCCCAAGTGGAAGGTGAGATGTAGCGTAGCAACAAATTTCCCTCAGTGAAGATACCAAGGTTTGTCTCCAGTAGGACTCGCAGAAATACAAAAAGGTGACAACGGCGCCAGCAATTGGGAAGTGGTCAGGACCTGCACACAGAAACAAATAATTTTGCTCCCAACGAGTACAGAGGAGTTGTCAATTCCTCTGGCCTTGCTGTTTACAGAGGATCAACGCAATAGATAATATTGCAACTGAAAGTAAGAACTGAAAGTAAATTGAAGGTGTAAACAATGGTGTGAATACAGACCGGGGTCCCGTGATGTTCACTAGTGATGTCTCTCTCCCAAAAGACGATAAAAGTGCTAGCAAGGTTAACAAATCACAGTTGGGTAATTGACAGGATTATCAACGCACCGCAATTCTAACTATGCTACAAAACAAATGAAGAGGCTCAAAAGCAATGGGCAGTACGCCAAGGTAAGTAGACCGAAATCCATCTGCATCTACTACGAATCATCCACCTTGAGATATCTATCCAGAACATCTTGCTGGTATTAAGTTGTGAATCCCACCCAAAGTGTAAACTCAAAGCAACAGACAACTGCATTAAAAGAACTATGCGTAAAGTAAACAATCCTTGCACACGCAAGTACAAGAACTGTTGTTTTATCCCTGGTGGCAACAGCACATCCCCTAGTCTCATGTTTCTGTCACTCAAGCTAGACATCAGGGGGCTGAACCCACAATCAAGTATAACACTCCCTCTTGGAGTTGGAACAAATCACTTGGCCAAAGTAAAATATGGCAACGGAGAACATGCAAGAATTTACTAAAGAACACAAATATAAAAGAGAACCAAATATATTACTCATCACAATCTGAACATAATCTCATAATCCATCAGATCCCAGCAAACTCAGCATAGCAACATAGAAAACTAAAAAAGTGCCTCGATCATGTGAGGCAGCTCACGAGGTATCAAAAGTGGAAGCACAAAGAGGGGAGGAGTACATCACATAGCTACTGGTCACGAATCCATGGTCCAAGGGGGACTACTCACGGCACATCCGGGAGGCGTCCATGGCGATGGATGGTCTCCCGGAGGGGATTCCTCCTTCCGGCAGGGTGCCGGGGCAGCTTCTCCTGGCAGCCCCGATCTTGAAACGGCGGCGGCGGAGGAATAGATAGGAGAACGGGAATAGCAGATCAATATTAGGGGTTTCCGTCATGGGGAGTAAATATAGGACAAAGGGGGGACCGAGAGGGGCCACTGGGCAGCCAGGAGACCCCTTGGCGCGGCCTAGGGTGGGGCCGCGCCAGGGACCCTCCTGGGGCCCTGGTGGGTCCCCCCCCTTTCCTTCCTTGGTGATTCGAGAAGCTTCTGGCTCGCTTATTTTTTATATAATTTTTCCGGGATTTATTTGGCACTTTTAATGGCCGGAAAACTTGAAATACAAAAACAGCAGAAAAACAGGAACTGGGAACTAGGTGCACTGATTTAATAGGTTAGTCCAAATATGATAAAAAAGTGTATGAATGTTCAAGAAAAACATGGAAAAGTCACACAAATCATGCATGGAGCAAGCAGAAATTATAGATACGTTTGGGACGTATCAAAATCCCCAAGCTTAATTCCTGCTCGTCCTCGAGTAGGTAAATGATAACAAGCATAATTTCTGTGGCGACATGCCACACAACCATATAAGGATTTTTAAGTAAAGCAATCAAAGCATGCAATTCAATTCAATTCTTAACAAGAAAGAGTCTATATTAGCATTGACACAAGTAACAAAAGAACAAAAGGTGAAAGAGCTCTTGTTGTCCGTGACTCGAATGTCTCCAGATGGTGTTTGCGTGCAAGAAGATGGATAGGGAAATACGAGATAAAAAATAGTTGTTGAGAACTACTATCTACTAAAGTTTCACACTTGGTCTCCTTTGGATTCTTATCTTGACTCGTCCCCAGACCAGTAGTCAAGTACAAGTCAAACTGATCCACTCCCTTTCGATATATTGAGCACTCATGCAATGGATGAGCGTGAGCAAGAAAGTTGAAACCAAAAAGGCGAAACAGAAAGAAGGTGGAGGAGGAAGACAAAAAAGGTGTGAAAGGCTCGCATCAATGAGGACAATCATAGGCGAGAGAAGGCCATATGATAGATATGATGTGAGGACTAGGGATTGCCATGCAAAGGATGAACATGTGAGCTAAAATCTCTCCAAAGGAACTAGTGGGGGTGCATCTAACTTGCTTGCTCAAGAAGACCTAGAGCTCTTTTGAGGAGGCCATCATTGGAATATACAAGCCAAGTTCTATAGTTTGAAGGGTCCCCACATAGCTATATGCATGTATGATGATCTCTATGGAGTACAAGGGATAGAGAACGAAGTACTAGTGTGGATCTCTCAAAAGGAATAGTAGTGTTCCCCCTTCTCTCTTTTTATTTTTATTTTTATCTTTTTCTTTTTTTTTGTATTTTTTTGGTGGCCTCAATGGCTCTTTCTATTTCTCTCATTTGTCCTCTTTGGGATCTTTTGATTTTGTCCTATTTGGGATTTTTTCCTCACTTTAGGGGCAACACTCTATATTTTACAAGAATATAGGAGATCTTTCACACTTTACAAAGGTACTCACATAAAGAAAATGTAACTATCATGATGCAAATGTATGCCTCTGCCAGGGTAGCAGGATATGCAATGATACTAGCGCGTCATGTAGCAATGATTAGGGCAAGACCCAACTAGCATGCAGCTCATCGATCAAGGAAGTAGCATGTATGACATGAAGATCAAGTCATGAGAAGGTGGATGTTGCATGGCAATGTATCTCGGAAAGGCTATGGAAATGCCTTGATAGGTAGGTATGGTGGCTGTTTTGAGGAAAGATATAAGGAGGTTTATGATGACAGAGCATATCATGCCACGGTTTTGGATGTACCGGCGAAGGTGGACGCCAACTCTCGTAGTGAGAAGAAAGCAATGCACGGCACAGGAGAGGCTAGAAAAATATGGGAAGGTGGAAGTGCCAACTTTCGAATACTCACATTAGTCCAAAGAACTCATGCACTTATTATCGGTAACTCTCAATCTAATCAGGAGGTTCTCAAAGATACAAGTACCCCGAGGAGGAGTGTATGGGGGTTTGGTTATCCTTGCACATCCTCGACTCATGGTACGTGAGTGTACTCTAATATTCTAACCCTCCAGAGGTTAGTGATCCATCTAGTAGCTAGAGTTCTCAACAGGGGTTTTTGGTTTTCGAAAATCACACGGATTTCCCAAAATACGACATCTATCACTAATAGGCTCGAGCTCTTGACACCAAAAGTTCAAACATTACTCTAATCAATACCTCAAAACTATTGCAAGTTACTACTACAACGAGAATAGAAACTTCAACTACCTACTTTCTAGTAAAGACAAAAAAACTCAGTGCAACAGGCAAACTCTCTAAAAATGATAAAACATGCAACCTATAGAAAGTTCAACCTAAGACAAAACAAAAGCTCTAGAAGAAAACTAAAGCAAAATAATTAAACAGGGCGGTAGCTAAGAAAATAAAAAGAACAACTCACAGCTAAGAGAATAAGCATGCAAATCCTATGAGGAGTTCTAGTTCAAGCGGAGCGTGTTTATCTCCCACACAAAAGAAAGATGGGGTCTAACTTGTTATAACAGCAAACAAAGCAGAAACCAACCTAAGAAAAGTAAAAACGAGACGCTCCAAGCATAGCACATAACGCATGAAGTGATAAAAATATAGTGCAACGAGGGACGAACTGATAATTGTTGATAAAGAAGGGGATGCACGGGGGCATCCCCAAGCTTAGACGCTTGAGTCTCCTTGAATATTTATTGGGGGTGCACATGGGCATCCCCAAGCTGGAGCGTTTGACACTCCAGGATCTTCTTTCATCATCTTCCATCGCACACTTGAAAACTCCCTTCATACATAACTCATTGTAAAGTGATTAGAGAGGTTAGTACCCTATTAAAATAATTTTCCTCTACTGCAAATAAAGATATTATTTAAGTATACTGTTTCTCAAGATTTCCAAAAAGTTTTTGCACAGAAAAAGCAAGCTTAAGATTTGCCAAAGTTAGGAGAGACAAAACGTGGAAGAATCTATGAAAAACAGAACAACAGGTAGTAAATAATTTTTTAGGGATACTTCTGCAACTCAAATAAAAAAACTCAGAACATATGAAAGTTCCGTGATTTTATAGAGCACGCTGTGTAAAAAATTCATCTCAAAAAGATGAACTGGGATTTTTCTACGAGTTTCCCCGTCACAAGGACAGAATCTGTTTTCTGGACAGCATGTCACAACTTTCACTTCCCTTGTCATATGAGGCTATAATTGGCACAAATCTTGAAAAGTAAAGATACAATGATGTTGCTACAGTAGTAACAATCATCAAGACCACTAAGAATAGAGGAAAAAATGAAAACCTAAATTCGTTGCGGGCTGCCTCCCGAAAGCGCTTCTTTAAAGCCATTAGCTAGGCTTAAAGAAAAAGATCAAGTCTTATCAAGAAAATAACTAGCTCGTGTGACGGACTCAAAAGGCAACTTAATCTTTTTCCTGGGGAAATTTTCCATACCTTTCTTGAGAGGGAATTGGAATTTGATATTCCCCTCTTTCATGTCAATAACAGCACCAACGGTGCGAATAAAAGGACGTCCCAAAATAATTGGACAAGAGGGCTCACACTCAATGTCCATAATAGTAAAATCAACGGGAACATAATTGTCATTGACAATGATAAGAACATCATCGATCTTCCCCAAAGGTTTATTTACGGCAGAATCGACAAGATGAACACCAAAAGAACAAGGATCAAAAGGTTTCAATTCAAGAATATCATACATTCTTTTGGGCATAACGGAGGTACTAGCTCCAACATCACAAAGAGCAAAGCAAGAGAAGTTATTCAATTTTATTTTTGTCATAGGATCCCAACCATCTTCTAGCTTCCTAGGTATGGAGGCTTCTAGTCTAAGCTTCTCCTCCCTAACTTTGATTAGAGCATTGGTGATATGCTCTGTGAAGGCAAGATTAAGTGTGCTAGTGTGGGGGTCTCTAGACATCTTGTGTAGAAAACCAATAACTTCAGGTAAGGTGCAGTTGTCAAAGTCTAGATCACTACTATCTATCAAGGAGGTAGTGATATCATTTAGGCTCAGTTGTTTTAAAGCCTCTATGTTCATAGAGGTTTCTTCATATATGGTTGAGGTGGTAGCATCACCATTGATAGGTCCAGTGGGACTAGGGGTGTGATGGGTGCTAACAGTTTGGACATCCTCAACAACTTAGATAGTAGCTACTGTGTGGTAGGTAGGAAGGCTCTTAACTCTCTCTTCTTCCTCCTTTTCTCTAGCCCATCTCTCTTTAAGTTTTCCCAACATCCTAATGTTTTCATTAATTTGCACTTGGATAGCATTCATAGGAGTGGTCTGCCTCTCCTCGGGGGGAGAAGTTCTAAGCTTAAGCATCTCAACATCAAGGGCTATGTTGTCTACCTTCGAAGAGAGGACATCTAATTTGTCTAATTTCTCTTCTACACTCTTGTTGAAGGCCTTTTGGGTAGTGATAAAGTCTTTAAGCATACTCTCTGCTTCATAAGTGGAGTTTTTGGTGCTAGGGTAAGTGTTGTTGTTCCCATAGTTGTTGGATGGGAAAGGTCTAGGATTGTTGCTACCAAAATTACTCCTATAAGAATTATTGTCGAAGTTGTTTCTAGAGATAAAGTTCACATCTACTTGTTCTTGAGTAACCAAAGAATTTAAAGGAACATCCTGAGGATCAATAGGAGCTTGCTTGGTAAGTAGAGATATGATCAAGTCAACCTTTTCATTAAGAGAGGAGATCTCCTCGACAGAATTTACCTTCTTACCAGTTAGAGATCATTCGGTGTGCCACTAAGATTAGTTCAGCATCATCTCATCAAGTAGCTTCGTGGCAGCACCAAGTGTGGTTGACATGAAAGTTCCTCCCGCGGCCGATTCTAACAGATTCCGCGAGGTAAAATTTAAGCCTCATAAAAAGTCTGGATAACCATCCAGGTAGTCAAACCATGTGTAGGGCAGTTCTTAACAAGAGATTTCATTCGTTCCCAAGCTTGGGCAACATGTTTGTCAGAACCCCAATTAGGGTAAGTGCTAGGGCTTGTTTGACCCTTTTGCATCATGAAAAATTCAAAAGAAATTCAAAAATGGGGAAGCAGAAAGCCCTGAGAATTTATTTGAAATGGCCAGATAAAAATCTTTTTCCAAAAATCATTTGAATGTTTGGAAAATTCCTATAAATGATGCTGATCATTTTAAAAGTAGTTTGGGATCAATCCCATGCACATGGATTTTTCTAGTATTCAAACAGTGGCTTTGGAAATTAAAATAACCCTATTTGAATTGAAATTCAAAATATATTGAATTTCAAAAATGCCCAAATTCCATATGTGACTAGCTACTGGTCACCTAGTATTTATAAAAGTAATTGGGCATTTTTATAAAATGCTTTGGTATTTTTACCAGGGCAAAACAAAAGGGCAGAAAAATAAAACAGAGAAGAATTAAAAAAGGAGAACTCCTGGCTTCCAGCCCAACTAGTCCCCCCTGGCCCGTTTGGCCCAGCCCAGCCCGTACCCCTTGTCGTCTTCCTCCCCCTCCCCCCCGAACCTGCTCGCTGGAGGCACGAGAGCGCGCGGCGACTGCCACCTCGACGCCGAGGAGGTTCCGAGCCCTCCCCTGGCTTCTATGCACGCCCCGGAGCACCCACACGTACCTCCTCACCACTCCCCCTCCTCTGGCTCCCTCTAGACCTCTTCCCCTCGCCGATTTCGTCACGGCCGAGCGCACCGGAGAGCACCGCCTACGCGCCCGCGTGGCCAACGGCCTCAAGACGCCGTGCAAGCGTGTCCAGAAGCCGAGCCGTCTTCGTAGCCGTCGAACCCCTCTGCGAATCGAGCCAGGCGAGCCCTGGAAGCGACGCCAGCATCACCGATTTGCCTCCGGCCGCTGTGAAGTTCATCGTCGATTGCTCCGTCGTCCGTCTTCCCCGACCTCTCTAGCCAGCACAAACGTGCTCCTGGTGAGCTCCTCGACGAATTTCCCCTCTCAGCGTGTTCTCTCTCTTCGTCTAGCCATGGCTGCCATGAGAGCAGTACGGCGCCGCCGCGCGAGTCGTCGCCGGCAACACTCCGGTGACAAATTGGTCACGTGGATGTACCAAATGTTTCCGCAAACACTCTCTGGTTACACTGCACCCAAAATCCCCCTCTTCCACGCACGTTTTCGCCATCCCCGTCGAAGCAGTGCCACGGCCGCCGCGCCATGTTGACGCCGGCGAGGCTACGGCCACCCCCGAGCCTCCCCGTGGGCACTAAGTGACGAAGTCGACCTCGGGCGTTCCATTGGTGGCCTCGGCGAGCTCTCCAGTGGCCGGAATCGTCACTCCGGCGAGGCGCCGCCGCGTCCAGTGACGCCGGCGTCAAGCCGCCGGCCATTAGGGCTAATGACCCTGCTAATCCCCCCCCTAGCCCAATGACATGTGGACCCCAGAGCCCCCTTAACACCCATGTTAACTCTAATTAAACGGTTTTTAACCCAGGCTCACTGACCTGCGGGTCCCACACGTCAGGTTGACCAGTCAGCAGCCCTGACGTCAGCATGACACAATGCTGATGCAGAAAAGCCTTTTCCAGAGATTTAATTTATTCCAGAAAATTGTTTAAACTTTGGAAATGCATAAGTAATTCATTTTAAATCCAAATATAACAAATAATATGTCTAAAATTATCAGAAAAATCCAAGGATTATGAATATGGGCTCTGTTTTCATGTTTGACCATTTTAAAATGGGTGAACAGTGCAAAACATCCATTTGGCTTTAATTCAAATTCAATTTTGAAGCACATTTGCAAATAACTTTGCATTTGACTTCTTTTAAATGGAATTGTACCCATATTGTGACCAAGAACATCACCATTTCAATATTGATCATGTGTTTGAGCATTGCAAATAAATTTATACCTTGTTTGATTGTTTGCTCGATAGACGTGCAACCGGAACCGGAGGCCACCCCCTTCGTTGAAGACCCCGATATCGAACCTCGTCAGTAAGGCAAGCAAACCCCATTGATCATGTCTATAAAATCCCAATTCCCTCTCAGTCTCGCTTATGCATGTTTAGGAGATCACTCTGTATCGATTCTACCGCATAGTTGAACCCATATCCGATGCATGACCTATCATCTTATCACAGTAGTAAGCAAACCACAATCCTAGCTGACATAGGAGTTGATTGATATCATGAAGCCCCTGCAACTGTTACAGCTTATTGCATGCTTAGTGTTACATGAGGTTGCTTTTGATGTGAGTCGGGATGATGAACATGGTGTTGATGAAAGTGAAACTGTGTCGGTGAATCCACCCTAATACAAGGTGAACGATGAGAGGTTGTGTAGGAGTACACAGTGGGTTGTCTCGTTGAACACTGCCTTAGGCATCGAGTTCTTGTATGGTAATCCAAGACAAAGAGTACAACCACACATTGGGCTCACTGACCCCTCTCGGCCTAGTACCTTGATCCGTGTCGACGTCCAGGAGTCACATTAGTTCGGGCTTTCCATTTGGCATCTGCATAGAAAAAGAATGAAGGAATGGTTGCATCATATAGATATGTGGGTGCACCTGTGAGGCAGGAAAACCATCTGCCAGAGGTAGCGTCTCGGTCACCTACATTGTTTGAGTCCGTTTCGTTGATCCGGCCGGGCTCTCGAGCGGAGGCAAACTCAGATAGTCGACTCCTGGAATAGACCGGTTGTGAGCGAAGTGTCGTGGTGAACAACCTCGCTGTCACCTCTTGAACGGTGGCGAGACCTGGCGGTAACCGATGGTCATGTGTGTGTAGTTTACACCCTTGCAAGGTTAACAACACTATTTGAATAGCCGCGTCTGCGGTTAAGGACTACTTGGAACCTGTACCTGATTATTAAACAACTTGAATGGATACTTATAAAACTCGCAAGATAAGCGTGAGTGCTATGGTGTGCCTCCTCGTGGGGAAGTCGAGGAAGTAACCATAGTGGTGTATTGGTTGGAGATGTAGTGGACTCGTGTACGCTTCTTACCTCAAGTCTGGTATTCGTAGTTCAGGATTAGCCAAGTCAAAGCTGGCACTTCTGCATGATGAAACCCCACCTCCCTTTACCTTGATACTTGAGCATGAGTAGTATAGATCTGATGTAAGTCCATCTGAGTACGACTTTGTACTCACGTTTGCTTATTCTATGTTTTAGATAAGAACCGGACCCCGATGGAGTCATCAACCTGAAGCTCGACATTGACTAAGTTAGCATAGTCCCAGACAGCAGTCTGGTCCCTCGTGGAAGGGCATGTTTGTTTACAAGGCTTCTCTAAGCCATTTGTTAAACTTGTCTGTACTCAGACCTAATTTGCTTCCATTGTATGATGTAATGTTGATCACAGACATGTGATCTTTGTATGCTCTATGTGTATATCAATAAAGAGTACTTTGTAGAGTTATGTGATGATACCTGCTGTTCAGACTAGGCATGTGTGCTGCGTGTATGTTTATAACATGCATGTCTTAGTATGGGTTTTTGAGACCTTAGTTGTGATTTGGCTGGCGGTCTTTTATACACCAAGTGGCCCTTAGATGTGCGCAGCTTGGGGCATCGAGATGCGATTGCTCGTGACTCAGTCACGTGCACACTTAGTTGTATGATCGAGCCCGCCCTAGACCCCGACTAAGTGATCGGGCTGGAGTAAGTCTATGTAAGAGTTAGGATCCAATCGATAACATGGTTGAGGCGACTTGTCTATGAGTATGGGATTCACCACCCATAAGCATTTAGACTTGTGAGCGGACGATGAGGACCCATCTCAGATGATCATACGGCCTGAATGGGATGCCCCTCACGTTCGATGCTTACCGAGAACGTTCTGTGCTTGGCCTTGTCTGCTTAGACAAGTGGGTACGGTTCTCGGCTCTCCATGTGATTGTATCGTGACTGGAATTACATATGCTAACCCCGGGTCCCGACAGACTTGGTATCAGAGCAGGACTGTCTGTAGGCTTATCAAACCCTTGGTCAAAGTCGAGTCTAGCATTCTATAGTTATATAGTTACTTGGGTATATAAGGGAACAACGTAAGGCTTCTTTTTCTCCTTACCCTCATCGATCTAAGTTCTGGGTCACCCTTATCTTTTCTACGGGATGATAGGACTAGGCTCATCTATGTCTGACTAGAACATCTCGTTGAGTGCTTCCTTGTAGCCGTAGGACAGTCGTGGTCGTCCAGAGTCTTCATGTTTTGAGTTCCTTGAGGAAGTTTTGTCCAATCTCCTCGAGGTTGTCTTGTTTTCCATCCCGGTGTAGCCGTTATGCTGCCGGATTTATCCCGTGTTTCTGTGGATCATTGTCTTCGCATTTCAATCTTTTGCGCCTTCATCATGTCTTGTTATCCTTGAATCCATCATTCAACCTGTTCTGATTGTTGATTTTTATCACACAGGATGTCAGGTGGAACTCGTAGTGCTGTTCGTCGGAATCGAGACCGTGTTCGGAATCGAAATGATGATGAACCTCTACCACCGCCTTCTGCAGCGGAAATCATGATGGAAGCTGAGAAGAATCAACGTGATCAAACACGCCTTCTGGTGCTCATCGAGCAGAATACCTCGCGTCATTGCAATGTGGTTGTGAGCATTCAGGACTTCATCCTCCTCAAGCCACCGGTATTCCGATGTTCTTCTTAGCCCCTTGAAGCTGATGATTGGCTCCGTTCTATCGAGCGTAAGCTTGATACTGCACATCTTGCTCCCGATGACCGAATTATTTTTGCGGTATACTTCTTGGAAGGTGCTGCTCTTCAATGGTGGGAGAACTATGTTGCTATGCAGCCAGATAGTCACGTAGTGACTTGGCAGGAGTTCTGTGTTGCCTTTCGAGGGTACCACCTTCTGGATGAGTTGATGGAGCGCAAGAAGGAAGAGTTCTGCAATTTGACTCAAGGAGAGATGTCCATCCATGAGTATGTGAGAGAATTCAACCGTCTTGCTCGGTATGCCCAAGATGAGATCACCACCGATGCCAGAAAGCAGGCAAGGTTCCGTAAGGGACTTATCCCCATCCTTCGTCATGATCTCAACCTCATCGAATTTGCCACCTTTGAGGATTTAGTCAACAGATCCTTCAGAGCTAAGCATGGCAATGAAATTTTTGAAGAGTCCCGCAAGCATGCTCTTGAGCTTGCTTCTTCTTCCAGTTTAGCCCCTCAGAAACGCCGAATTTGGATTCCAGCCAGAGCCATACCTCAAAACTTTCTGCAGAGACCAACCTCCAATATATGCCATCCACCCCAACACATTATTCCACCCCGGAATGATGGTGTGCAGCCAAGTAATCCCACTCCCAACAATTCAGACAGGGTATGTTTTAAGTGTGGTCTTCCAGGCCATTAATATCGTCAATGCCCTCAGGTCTTGATGGCACCACGTCATTCTCGACCCAAACCTCCAAAGAAATCAGTCACCAAAGCCTTCCCAGCAAAGCTCACAATCACAAGTAGTGGTTGTGTGAACCAAATCTCAGTTGAGGAAACCACTGATGCTTCTGATGTTATCCTTGGCACACTCCCAGTCAATCATGTCCCCGGCTCCGTTCTTTTCGATCCAGGAGCTTCTCATTCATTCATGTCGGAGAGTTATGCACTTCGTCATGAGTTTCCTTTTGAAGAAATGTTTTCTCCAATGATCATTCAAACTCCTGGTTCAAAATGGCAAACTAATAGAGTAATCCATGGCAATCAAATTGCAGTTGAGGGTTTAGTATTCCTTGCTTCACTTATAGCCCTCAAGTCTTCGGACATTGATGTCATCCTAGGAATGGATTGGTTATCAAGGCAGAATGCTTTCCTTGATTGTAAAGCCAAATCAGTCAAACTCACCCATCCTTCAGGCCAGACCATTGACTACACATCACCCAGCTCTAAAAACCAGATGCATACTTTGAATGTGCTTCCCCTTCCTAACCTTGAAGATGTTCCGGTGGTTTGTGACTTTCCGGATGTCTTTCCTGAAGAACTGTCGGGAATGCCACCCGAAAGGTGTGTAGAATTCATAGTGGATCTTATACTAGGCACAGCCCCAATCTCGAGACGTCCATATAGAATGGCCCCACATGAGTTAGCTGAGCTAAAAACCCAACTTGATGCTTCGTTGGCAAAAGGCTTCATCCGCCCTAGCTCATCGCCATGGGGTTGCCCCATTCTGTTCGTAACGAAGAAAGGTGGAACAGAAAGGATGTGCGTAGACTATCGCCCGCTAAATCTAGCGACGATAAAGAACAAGTACCCACTGCCCAGGATCAATGATCTTTATGATCAACTTACAGGATCCTCTGTCTTCTCCAAGATGGATTTGAGATTAGGCTATCATCAAATCAAAATCCGAAACGAGGACATACCCAAAACGGCTTTCACTACTCGGTATGGTCTTTACGAGTACACCGTCATGTCCTTCGGTTTGACCAATGCCCCCGCCACATTCTCGCGCTTAATGAATTCGATCTTCATGGAGTACTTAGATAAATTTGTTGTGGTTTATCTTGATGACATTCTCATCTACTCGAAGAACGAAGAAGAGCACGCAGAACATCTTAAGCTGGTATTGATGAAACTTAGAGAGCATCGCCTTTATGCCAAGTTCTCCAAGTGTGAATTTTGGATACCAGAAGTGACCTACTTAGGCCACGTGATTTCTGCAAAAGGTGTTGCAGTCAATCCCGAGAGAGTTCAGGCCGTCCTTGACTGGACTCCACCTGAATCGGTTAAGCAATTTAGGAGTTTTCTTGGCTTAGCAAGCTATTGCCGTCGCTTCGTCGAGAACTTTTCTAAAGTTGCAAAGCCTCTTACTGAACTCCTCAAGAAAGATAATAAATTCCAATGGACCCCCAAGTGCGAGGAAAGCTTTCAAGAGCTAAAAAGAAGATTGACTTCTGCACCCGTACTTGCACCTCCAGACACCAAAAGGGATTTCGAGATCTATTGTGATGCTTCACGGCAAGGGTTAGGATGCATACTTATGCAAGATCGACATGTGGTAGCTTATGCTTCACGCCAGTTGCGGCCACATGAAGAGAACTATCCTACCCATGATCTTGAACTCACTGCCGTAGTTCATGCCCTGAAGACTTGGCGACATTACCTCCTTGGTAATCGTTGTGAGATCTATTCCGACCACCAAAGCCTCAAATATATTTTCACCCAGCCAGATCTTAATCTCAGGCAAAGACGCTGGATAGAGTTGATAAAAGATTATGACTTCGGAATTTCTTACACCCCAGGTAAAGCCAATGTCATGGCTGATGCACTAAGTCGTAAGTCGTATTGTAACAACCTCATGTTACAACAATATCAACCACTTCTTCATGAGGAATTTCGAAAACTCAATCTCGAGATTGTTCCTCGTGGATCTCTTTTCAACTTGGTGGCGAAACCAACCCTTGAGGATCAAATCAGAGTTGCCCAAAGGCGTGCACGAGGTGTTCGCCGGATCAAGGAGAACATTGCTAGCAGAGTTGCTAAATGTTTCTCCACAGATAGTAAAGGAACGGTATTCTTTGAAAATCGTTTGGTAGTACCTAAGAATAAGGATCTAAGGCAACTCATCCTCAAAGAAGCCCATGACACACCCCTCTCAATTCATCCCGGTAGCACAAAAATGTACCGAGATCTACGCCAGAGATTTTGGTGGACCCGGATGAAGAGAGACATTGCTCGATTTGTTGCTGAATGTGATGTTTGTCGTCGCATTAAGGCAGAACACCAAAGACCTGCTGGCACACTTCAACCTTTGCCTATTCCAGAGTGGAAATGGGACAAAGTCGGTATGGACTTCATCACCGGCTTTCCAAAAACCCAGAAAGGAAATGATGCCATCTTCGTGGTCATTGATAGACTTTCCAAAGTTGCTCACTTCCTTCCCGTTCGCGAGTCTATAACTTCTAGCCAGTTAGCGGACTTGTACATCTCTAGAATTGTGTCTCTTCACGGTGTTCCTTTGGTGATCAATTCTGATCGTGGTAGCCTTTTCACCTCTAGATTTTGGGGAAGCTTTCAAAATGCTATGGGAACTCATCTATCCTTTATTACAGCTTTCCATCCTCAGTCTAGCGGTCAAGTTGAAAGGGTTAATCAAATCTTGGAAGACATGCTCAGAGCTTGTGTTATCTCATTCGGAAAGAATTGGGAGAAATCTCTTCCATTCGCCGAATTTGCTTATAACAATAGTTTTCAATCTAGTCTGAACATGGCTCCTTTTGAACTCCTCTACAGACGACGATGTCGAACACCCCTTAACTGGTCAGAAACCGGTGAAAGACAATTCTTTGGGCCGGATATGATCAAGGAAACAGAAGAGCAAGTTCGCATTGTTCGTGATCGTTTGAAAGCCGCTCAATCTCGTCAGAAAAGCTACTATGATCGTCATCATAGAAAGGAGAGCTACAATCTGGATGACAAGGCTTACCTTCGGGTTACTCCTCTGAAGGGAACCCAAAGATTCGGTATCAAAGGCAAGTTGGCCCCACGTTACATCGGACCTTTCCGCATTCTTGCTAAACGTGGAGAAGTTGCCTACCTACTTGAACTACCTCCGCACCTTTCCCGAGTACATGATGTATTCCATGTGTCACAACTCAGGCATTGCTTCAAGGACCCCATCCGCGAAGTCGACCATGAAACGCTTGATCTCCAAGATGACCTTTCTTATCGAGAGTACCCCGTTCGTATTCTTGATTCAGCAGAGCGTGTCACTCGTCGTCAGAAGATCAAGTTCCTCAAAGTGCAATGGTCACATCACTCCGAGAAAGAAGCAACATGGGAGAGAGAAGACCGCCTCCGTGTCGAGTACCCCACCTTCCTCCCGACGACTTCTGAATCTCGGGACGAGATTCTTTTGAGTGGGGGCGAGTTGTCAGAACCCCAATTAGGGTAAGTGCTAGGGCTTGTTTGACCCTTTTGCATCATGAAAAATTTAAAAGAAATTCAAAAATGGGGAAGCAGAAAGCCCTGAGAATTTATTTGAAATGGCCAGAAAAAAATCTTTTTCCAAAAATCATTTGAATGTTTGGAAAATTCCTATAAATGATGCTGATCATTTTAAAAGTGGTTTGGGATCAATCCCATGCACATGGATTTTTCTAATATTCAAACAGTGGCTTTGGAAATTAAAATAACCCTATTTGAATTGAAATTCAAAATATATTGAATTTCAAAAATGCCCAAATTCCATATGTGACTAGCTACTGGTCACCTAGTATTTATAAAAGTAATTGGGCATTTTTATAAAATGCTTTGGTATTTTTACCAGGGCAAAACAAAAGGGCAGAAAAATAAAACAGAGAAGAATTAAAAAAGGAGAACTCCTGGCTTCCAGCCCAACTAGTCCCCCCTGGCCCGTTTAGCCCAGCCCAGCCCGTACCCCTTGTCGTCTTCCTCCCCTCCCCCCGAAGCTGCTCGCTGGAGGCACGAGAGCGCGCGGAGACTGCCACCTCGACGCCGAGGAGGTTCCGAGCCCTCCCCTGGCTTCTATGCACGCCACGGAGCACCCCCACGTACCTCCTCACCACTCCCCCTCCTCTGGCTCCCTCTAGACCTCTTCCCCTCGCCGATTTCGTCATGGCCAAGCGCACCGGAGAGCACCGCCGCCGCGCCCGCGTGGCCAACATCCTCAACACGCCGTGCAAGCGTGTCCAGAAGCCGAGCCGTCTTCGTAGCCGTCGAACCCCTCTGCGAATCGAGCCAGGCGAGCCCTGGAAGCGACGCCAGCATCACCGATTTGCCTCCGGCCGCCGTGAAGTTCATCGTCGATTGCTCCGTCGTCCGTCTTCCCCGACCTCCCTAGCCAGCACAAACGTGCTCCTGGTGAGCTCCTCGACGAATTTCCCCTCTCAGCGCGTTCCCTCTCTTCGTCTAGCCGTGGCTGCCATGAGAGCAGTACAGCGCCGCCGCGCGAGTCGTCGCCGGCAACACTCCAGTGACCAATTCGTCACATGGATGTACCAAATGTTTCCGCAAACACTCTCTGGTTACGCTGCACCAAAAATCCCCCTCTTCCGCGCACGTTTTCTCCATCCCCGTCGAAGCAGTGCCACGGCCGCCGCGCCATGTTGACGCCGGCGAGGCTACGGCCACCCCCGAGCCTCCCCGTGGGCACTGGGTGACGAAGTCGACCTCGGGCGTTCCATTGGTGGCCTCGGCGAGCTCTCCAGTGGCCGGAATCGTCACTCCGGCGAGGCGCCGCCGCGTCCAGTGACGTCGGCGTCAAGCCGCCGGCCATTAGGGCTAATGACCCTGCTAATCCCCCCCCCTAGCCCAATGACATGTGGACCCCAGAGCCCCCTTAACACCGATGTTAACTCTAATTAAACGGTTTTTAACCCAGGCTCACTGACCTGCGGGTCCCACACGTCAAGTTGACCAGTCAGCAGCCCTGACGTCAGCATGATACAATGCTGATGCAGAAAAGCCTTTTCCAGAGATATAATTTATTCCAGAAAATTCCAGAAAATTGTTTAAACTTTGGAAATTCATAAGTAATTCATTTTAACTCCAAATATAACAAATAATATGTCTAAAATTATCAGAAAAATCCAAGGATTATGAATATGGGCTCTGTTTTCATGTTTGACCATTTTAAAATGGGTGAACAGTGCAAAACATCCATTTGGCTTTAATTCAAATTCAATTTTGAAGCACATTTGCAAATGACTTTGCATTTGACTTCTTTTAAATGGAATTGTACCCATATTGTGACCAAGAACATCACCATTTCAATATTGATCATGTGTTTGAGCATTGCAAATAAATTTATACCTTGTTTGATTGTTTGCTCGATAGACGTGCAACCGGAACCGGAGGCCACCCCCTTCGTTGAAGACCCCGATATCGAACCTCGTCAGCAAGGCAAGCAAACCCCATTGATCATGTCTATAAAATCCCAATTCCCTCTCAGTCTCGCTTATGCATGTTTAGGAGATCACTCTGTATCGATTCTACCGCATAGTTGAACCCATATCCGATGCATGACCTATCATCTTGTCACAGTAGTAAGCAAACCACAATCCTAGCTGACATAGGAGTTGATTGATATCATGAAGCCCCTGCAACTGTTACAGCTTATTGCATGCTTAGTGTTACATGAGGTTGCTTTTGATGTGAGTTGGGATGATGAACATGGTGTTGATGAAAGTGAAACTGTGTCGGTGAATCCACCCTAATACAAGGTGAATGATGAGAGGTTGTGTAGGAGTACACAGTGGGTTGTCTCGTTGAACACTGCCTTAGGCATCGAGTTCTTGTATGGTAATCCAAGACAAAGAGTACAACCACACATTGGGCTCACTGACCCCTCTCGGCCTAGTACCTTGATCCGTGTCGACGTCCAGGAGTCACATTAGTTTGGGATTTCCATTTGGCATCTGCATAGAAAAAGAATGAAGGAATGGTTGCATCATATAGATATGTGGGTGCACCTGTGAGGCAGGAAAACCATCTGCCAGAGGTGGCGTCTCGGTCACCTACATTGTTTGAGTCCGTTTCGTTGATCCGGCCGGGCTCTCGAGCGGAGGCAAACTCAGATAGTCGACTCCTGGAATAGACCGGTTGTGAGCGAAGTGTCGTGGTGAACATCCTCGTTGTCACCTCTTGAACGGTGGCGAGACCTGGCGGTAACCGATGGTCATGTGTGTGTAGTTTACACCCTTGCAAGGTTAACAAAACTATTCGAATAGCCGCGTCCGCGGTTAAGGACTACTCTGAACCTGTACCTGATTATTAGACAACTTGAATGGATACTTATAAAACTCGCAAGATAAGCGTGAGTGCTATGGTGTGCCTCCTCGTGGGGAAGTCGAGGAAGTAACCATAGTGGTGTATTGGTTGGAGATGTAGTGGACTCGTGTACGCTTCTTACCTCAAGTCTGGTATTCGTAGTTCAGGATTAGCCAAGTCAAAGCTGCCACTTCTGCATGATGAAACCCCACCTCCCTTTACCTTGATACTTGAGCATGAGTAGTATAGATCTGATGTAAGTCTTGCTGAGTATGACTTTGTACTCACGTTTGCTTATTCTATGTTTTAGATAAGAACCGGACCCCGATGGAGTCATCAACCTGAAGCTCGACGTTGACTAAGTTAGCATAGTCCCAGACAGCAGTCTGGTCCCTCGTGGAAGGGCATGTTTGTTTACAAGGCTTCTCTAAGCCATTTGTTAAACTTGTCTGTACTCAGACCTAATTTGCTTCCGTTGTATGATGTAATGTTGATCACAGACATGTGATCTTTGTATGCTCTATGTGTATATCAATAAAGAGTACTTTGTAGAGTTATGTGATGATACCTGCTGTTCATACTAGGCATGTGTGCTGCGTGTATGTTTATAACATGCATGTCTTAGTATGGGTTTTCGAGACCTTAGTTGTGATCTGGCTGGCGGTATTTTATACACCAAGTGGCCCTTAGATGTGCGCAGCTTGGGGCATCGCGATGCGATTGCTCGTGACTCAGTCACGTGCACACTTAGTTGTATGATCGAGACCGCCCTAGACCCCGACTAAGTGATCGGGCTGGAGTAAGTCTATGTAAGAGTTAGGATCCAATCGATAACATGGTTGAGGCGACTTGTCTATGAGTATGGGATTCACCACCCATAAGCATTTAGACTTGTGAGCGGACGATGAGGACCCATCTCAGATGATCATCCGGCCTGAATGGGATGCCCCTCACGTTCGATGCTTACCGAGAACGTTCTGTGCTTGGCCTTGTCTGCTTAGACAAGTGGGTACGGTTCTCGGCTCTCCATGTGATTGTATCGTTACTGGAATTACATATGCTAACCCCGGGTCCCGACAGTGTTCATTATCAAATTGCCTAAAATTCATAATGTTACTTCTCAACTGGATAATTCTAGCAGGGGGATAGTACTTCCAAATAAAAGCATCCTTACACTTGTCCCAAGAATCGATATTATTCTTAGGTAAGGATTGCAGCCACTCCTTAGCTCTTCCTCTCAAGGAGAAAGGAAAAAGCTTCAGCTTGACGATGTCTCCACCTACTTCCTTGTACTTTTTCATGTCACAAAGCTCAACAAAACTATTTAAGTGCAAGGCAGCATCATCTCCAGCACCTGAGAATTGATCTTTCATAACAAGATTAAGTAAAGCAGGTTTAATTTCATAAGAAGGTGCTGAAGTGGCAGGTGGAGCAATAGGAGTGCAGATAAAGTCACTGTTGTTGTGACTAGTGAAGTCACACGACTTAGTGTTTTCATTGTAACCCATAATAGCAGCAGGTATTTTTGGTATTTTTGATAAGGGACACAAAAGTAAAAGATGATAGATAAACTAGCAAGACTAAAAAGCAAAGATAAAAGATATTGTGCAACTCCCCTATCTTGTAGACTGGAGTCCCCGACAACGGCGCCAGAAATTGGCTTGATACGGTGAGGATAGTTATCTCACTCCTCGTTGGTTACCCCAAGTAGAAGGTAAGATGTAGCGTAGCAGAAAATTTCCCTCGGTGAAGATACCAAGGTTTGTCTCCAATAGGACTCGCAGAAATACAAGAAGGTGACAACGGCGCTAGCAATTGGGCAGTCGTCACGACCTGCACACAGAAACAAATAACTTTGCTCCCAACGAGTACAAAGGAGTTGTCAATTCCTCCGGCCTTGTTGTTTACAAAGGATCAATGCAAGAGATAATAGTGCAACTGAAAGTAAGAACTGGAAGTAAATTGAAGGTGTAAACAATGGTGTGAATATGGACCGGGGTCCCGTGATGTTCACTAGTGATGTCTCTATCCCAAAAGATGATAAAAGTGCTAGTGAGGTAAACAAATCACATCTGGGCAATTGACAGGATTATAAACGCACCGCAATGCTAACTATGCTACAAAAGAAAGGAAGAGGCTCAAAAGCAATGGGCAGTACACCAAGGTAAGTAGACCGAAATCCATCTGCATCTACTACGAATCATCCATCTTGAGATATCTATCCAAAACATCTCGCTGGTATTAAGTTGTGAATCCCATCCAAAGTGTAAACTCAAAGCAACACACAACTTCATTAAAAGAACTATGCGTAAAGTAAACAATCCTTGCACACGCAAGTACAAGCACTGTTGTTTTATCCCTGGTGGCAACAGCACATCCCCTAGTCTCATGTTTCTGTCACTCAAGCTAGACATCAGGGGGCTGAACCCACAATCAAGCATAACGCTCCCTCTTGGAGTTGCAACAAATCACTTGGCCAAAGTAAAATACGGCAACGGGGAACATGCAAGAATTTACTAAAGAACACAAATATAAAAGAGAACCAAATATATTACTCATCACAATCTGAACATAATCTCATAATCCATCAGATCCCAGCAAGCTCAGCATAGCAACACAGAAAACTACAAAAGTGCCTCGATCATGTGAGGCAGCTCACGAGGTCTCGAAAGTGGAAGCACAAAGAGGGGAGGATTACATCACATAGCTACTGGTTACGGACCCATGGTCCAAGGGGGACTACTCACGGCACATCCGGGAGGCGTCCATGGCGATGGATGGTCTCCCGGAGGGGATTCCTCCTTCCGGCAGGGTGCCGGGGCACCTTCTCATGGCAGCCCCGATCTTGAAACTGCGGCGGGGGCGTAACAGAGAGGAGAACGGGAATAGCAGATCGATATTAGGTGTTTTCGTCACGGGGGGTAAATATAGGCCAAAGGGGGGACTTAGAGGGGCCACAGGGCAGCCAGGAGGCCCCCTGGCGCGGCCTAGGGTGGGGCCGCGCCAGGGACCCTCCTGGGGCCCTGGTGGGTCCCCCCCTTTCCTTCCTTGGTGATTCGGGAAGCTTTCGGGTCGCTGATTTTTTATATAATTTTTTCGGGATTTATTTGGCACTTTTAATGGCCGAAAAACCTGAAATACAAAAACAGCAGAAAAACAGGAACTGGCAACTGGGTGCACTAAGTTAATAGGTTAGTCGAAATATGATAAAAAAAAGTGTATGAATGTTCAAGCAAAACATGGCGAAGTCACACAAATCATGCATGGAGCAAGCAGAAATTATAGATACGTTTGGGACGTATCACCAGGCGGCCTCCTGGTGCGGCCAGGAGGTAGGCCGCGCGAGGGGGGCGCCTGGGTCCCCTGGAGCTCCTCTCCGGCTCCAATTAGGCTCTGAATTTTCTATATTTTTATAAAACGCGTAATCTGGAACTTTTATGGTGGTTCGCGATGTTTCCTTACCGTAATACATACCTTTTCTTATTTTGCTTCTGCTGGTGTCTGAAACGGGGCTGCAACATATTCTTCATGAGTTGTTGTGTGTATAACATTTACATTAACGTTGACGGGGTCTCCCGCCATGTAATGCTTGAGTCTTTGCCCATTGACAACTTGAGGTTTGGTGCCATCAACATTGTTAATCTTAATTGCACCTGACCGGTAGACTTCTTCAATATGAAATGACCCTTCCCATCTGGAAAGTAATTTACCTGGAGAAAACCTGAAACGGGATCTAAACAATAAAACTTTATCACCAACATTAAATTCACGTTTCAGAATCCTTCTATCATGCCACTTCTTTACCTTTTCCTTGAACATTTTAGCACTCTCATAAGCTTAACTTCTCCACTCATCTAGAGAAGTCAAGTTCATGAGACGCTTTTCACCGGCTAACTTTGGGTCAGCATTAAGCTCTCTGGCAGCCCAGAAAGTTTTGTGTTCTAATTCTAATGGCAAATGGCAAGCCTTGCCATAGACCATCTTATACGGGGACATGCCCATGGGGTTTTTGCAAGCAGTTCTATACGTCCACAAAGCATCTCCTCACTTCTTTGACCAGTCCTTCCCAGAACTGTTAACTGTCTTTTGCAAGATCAACTTGATCTCTCTATTAGTGAGCTCAACTTTCCCACTAGTTTGAGGATGGTACGATGAAGCAATTCTATGATTGACATCGTACTTGGCTAGAGCTTTTCTAAAAGATCCATGCGTGAAGTGTGATCCTCCATCAGTCATGAGATACCTAGGTACACCAAACCTAGGGAAAATTACATCTTTGAGCATTTTCAAAGATGTCTTGTGATCAGCACTCTCAGTGGGGTTTGCTTCACCCCACTTGGTCAGATAATCAACAGGTACTAAAATGTGAGTGTACTTGTTCGATGGAGGAAAAGGACCCATAAAATCAAAACCCCAGCAATCAAAAGGCTCAATCGCTAAGTAATTCATAGGCATCTCATTCCTCCTACTAATATTACCAACTCTCTGACACTTGTCACAAGATAAGACATAATTTCTAGCATCTTTAAAGAGAGTAGGCCAATAAAAACCTGATTGGAGAACCTTATGTGCGGTCCTCTCACCAGCGTGATGTCCTCCATAGGGACTATCGTGACATTGCTTGAGAATGCCCTTCTGCTCATGTTCCGGTATGCATATTCTCATGATCCCGTCTGGACCTTCTTTGAAGAGATGAGGTTCATCCCAGAAGTAGTGCCTCAAATCATGGAAGAAGTTCTTCCTTTGCTGAAATGTTAAACCTGGAGGAAAATACTTTGCAATGATAAAATTAGCATAATCCGCAAACCATGGATCGGAGAGAGACTGTACTTGTACAATGGCAAGTTCTTCGTCTAGAAAACTGTCGTTGACTGGGATGGGGTCATGCGGTTTATCTTCCATCCTTGAAAGATTGTCCGCCACCGGATAATCTACTCCTTTTCTATCAACAATCTGTAAATCAAATTCTTGAGAAGGAGTACCCACCTGATAAGTCTTGGTTTGGCATCCTTTTTCTCCATAAGGTACTTAAGAGCAGCATGGTCAGTATGAATAATAACTTTAGAACCAACAATATAATTCCTAAATTTATCACAAGCAAATACTACTGCTAAGAATTCCATCTCAGTAGTAGCATAATTCTTTTGAGCACTATCAAGGGTTTTGCTAGCATAATGTATAACATTCAATTTCTTATCAACCCTTCGTCCTAAAACAGCTCCAACAGCAAAATGACTAGCATCACACATAATTTCAAAGGTGAATTTCCAGTCAGGTGGTTGTACTATAGGAGCGGTTATCAAAGCTTTCTTAAGAACTTCGAAAGCCTCCTTACAATCTTCATCAAACACAAAAGGAACATCCTTCTGGAGAAGATTATTGAGGGGTCTCGAGGTCTTAGAAAAGTCTTTGATAAATCTTCTATAGAAACCAGCATGACCGAGAAAACTAAGAATACCTTTAATGTCCCTTGGATAAGGCATCCTTTCAATAGCTTCAATCTTCACCTTGTCCACTTCAATTCCCCTCTCAGAAATCTTGTGACCAAGAACGATCCCTTCGTTAACCATGAAGTGGCATTTTTCCAGTTTAAAACTAAGTTTGGATCTTCGCATCTCAGCAAAACTTTATTAAGATTGTGGAGACAGTGGTCAAAAGAAATTCCATAGACGGAGAAATCGTCCATGAAGACTTCCACAATCTCCTCACAGAAACCATGAAAAATAGCAGACATATATCTCTCTAAAAAGTAGCAGGTGCATTGCATAAACCAAAAGGCATACTCCTGTAAGCATAAGTACCGTATGGACACGTGAAAGTGGTCTTCTCTTGATCGGCAGTGTTAACATGAATTTGAGAGAAGCTGGAGTACCCATCAAGATAGCAAAAGTGGATGTTTTTAGACAACCTCTCTAGCATCTGATCAATAAAGGGCAGCGGGTAGTGATCCTTCCTAGTTGCCTTGTTCAACTTCCTGTAATCAATACACATTCTGTATCCAATAACAACTCCTTTGAGGTATTAGTTCGTTTTTATCATTAGGAACAACAATCATACCTCCTTTCTTAGGAACATAATGAACTGGACTTACCCACCTACTATCAACGATAAGATAAATGATACATGCGGCTAGAAGCTTGAGAATCTCCGTCCTAACCACGTCCTTCATCTTTGGGTTCAGCCGTTGTTGATGATCAACAACTGGCTTAGCATCGGGCTCGAGATTGATAGTGTGTTGGCAAACCGATGGACTGATCCCCTTAAGGTCATCAAGGGTATAGACCAAGGCACCACGGTGTCTGCGAAGTGTCTCCAATAATCGCTCTTCTTCAAATCCTAAAAGGTTAGCATTGATAATGACAGGATATATCTTCTTTTCATCTAAATAGGCATACTTGAGTGTATCCGGCAGTGGTTTGAGGTCAAACACCGGGTCTTCTTTTTGTTGTGCTAGGATCCCCAAAGGCTCAACTGGAAGGTTGTGCTTCAGGATAGCAGTTTGTCTCGTGAATATTTCGTCTAATTCATTTCTTTCCTGCATATGCATATCATTCTCGTGGTCTTCCATATATTGCTGCAAAGGATCATTAGGAGGAATAGCAATAGAAGCAATATTTTCAATAATTTTATCGTCACTAGGTGAATCAGTACCACGAGGTTGCTTGGAAAATTTAGAAAAGTTAAATTCATATGGCTCACCATTGAATTCAACAGAAACTTTACCTTTTTTTACAATCTATAATAGCACCACAAGTGCTTAGGAAAGGTCTACCAAAGATAATAGGGCAAAACCTATCTTGCACTGAACCTAGTACGAGAAACTCGGTAGGATATTTTACCTTTCCACATAGGACTTCAACATCTCTCACAATTCCAATTGGATAGATAGTTTCTTTGTTTGCTAGATAAATAATACCATCGATCTCTTCAAGTTCACAGGGTGAAATCCCACCCATGATCTCCTGATAGAATGAATAAGGAATAGCGCTAGCACTAGATCCCAGATCGCAAAGCCCGTAATCGTTGTGATCTCCTATTTTGACAGATACAACTGGTGTATCTCAAATTGGACTCTTATTCTTGGCTGTGACAAGGTTAGTTGAAACAACACAAAATTTTATCTTGGAATCGAAACATCATCAGTAACTAAATCTTTAGCCATCACAACTTGAGGATCGACCTTAATCGGGTCCTCAGGTTCGTCAGTTATTCTCTCACTTTTATTTATGATGCCTGTCAGAAAAGAGTGCTCCCTCATCCTTGTAGGAAAAGGGGGATTTTCATAAAAAACTGCAGGCAGAATAGGGTCAGCAACATGAATATCAACAGGTAACTCTTTAAAGGGTTTATGATACTGATCCTTAGAAGAGTCAATGTGAGAGGCAAAGTTCTTACAAAAATCAATCATAAGCTGGGAATCAAGACCAATCTTAGAACAAAAGGTATTAAAATAATCATTTTTCACATAGCTCTCAATGTAATCATGCCCATAATTTATAGCAGGTTCAATACCTTTCTCGATTTCCCAGTCTTCAGTATTCTTCTGGATCCTCTCGATGAGATCCCACTTTTCTTCGACGCTTCTTGTTTGGAATACCCTGCTAGATGAGGCATCCAACATCTCCTTATCCTGACGAGAGAGCCTGGCATAAAAATTTGTAATTATAATATCTTTGGGTAGTTCATGGATAGGACATTTGAACATTAGGGATTTAAGTCTCCCCCAAGCTTGAGCGATGCTCTCTCCGTTGCGAGACCAAAAGTTGTAGATGTAATTCCTGTCTCGATGAATTTCATGAAGAGGGTAAAACTTTGTATAAAAGAGAGACATAAGCTCTTCCCAATTAAGTAGATGTGAGTTATCGAGGAGCTTATACCAATCTGAAGCCTTACCTATAAGTGATATGGAGAATAATTTCTTCATGATGAATTCCAGCGACACACCTTCAAGCTAAAATAATGAACATAGTTGTGTTAAATATAGCAAGTGTTCACCTGGATGTCTATCTCCTGCATAGCGATTAGATAAGACGTAATTGATAATACCAGACAGTATTTTGTAAGGCACAATTTCAGTAGGGGTAGGAGTGACCACCACAGTTGTGGGGCGTTTCCCCATAAACAATGATCCAAGAGTAGAGGTGTCCATAAGGACAAAAGCAACTGTGGGAAAATAAAAACAGAAATATACAAACTTCCTTACCAGCTTCACTTACTAATAGCGCTACGCTCCCCGGCAACGGCACCAGAAAACAGTACTTGATGACCCTCAACTTGTAACAGCCCAGTTTTCACAAAAATTAAATTTTTTGTTTTCGGTGTGAATTGTTTGATTCTCTGATTTGTTTGCGGTGTTTGCATCCCCGCTTTATCGATCGGCGATTATTTTTTCCCCTCTTATCTCGTACCGGACGGGGACCGACCCTTGCCACCCTGACACTCGGACTTTGCGACACCGGGTTTCACCCGATCACCGTCGCGAAAACCGCACGAGACCAGCCGCAGCCAACAGAACAAAAACACCGTTTAATAATTAAACGGGTTATTTTTATAGCGCGCCCAAAAATGTTCTCGGAACGGTTCCAGCGTGAGGTGAACGCCTCTGGCTCGACGCGTTGGTCGCGCAGTTCGAAGTTTTACCCGAATCGGAGGTCCTGCGGGCCCCCGACGGTCAGAAACGTGAACATCGCGCGCGCGAGAAAAAAACCGGGGGTGTTTTGCAAACTGCCAGCCACCTGGGCTATATAAAGACCACCACACTCCCACCCCTTTCTAGGGTTTCCCTAGTCCAAAATTGCAGCCACCCCCCTGAAAAATATCCAGATCTGCCCATTTTGACCCCATTTTCGTCCAAACCTAGCCCCTCTGATCTGGACCGCCAGATCCGGAGATCCGACGGCCCAGATCTCACCTAGCCGTCTCCACCAACCTCCAGCCTTCCTCTCTCCTCCCGTGGAAGCTTCTCGCGCCGCCGCCTCCACTCGGGCCGCCGGAGCGCGCCGCCTGCAGCCGCGCGCCGCCCGTCCCAGGTCGCCGCCTCTCGTTCTCCTCACCCTGCTCGCCCTCCTCTCACCTCTAACCTCCTTCTCTCCCTCCCCTGCAGGCGCACCAGGGAGCTGCCGCCCGTGGATGCAGCAGCCGCGTCGGGCCCGCCGGGTTGGAGCTCGCCGTCGCCGACCTGTACTCCTCGCCACCGGCCAGGAGTCGCCGCTTGTGCCCCCTCCTCGCCACCGTGCCACGCCGAACCTCGCCGTGGAAGCAACGTCGTTGCGCCGCCTCATCTCGTCTAGAGACGATGGGGATGTGGCCGTCGTGCTGATCGATCCAGGCGAGGGCGCCCACGAGGGCTGGCGCACCTCTGCGGCCCAGCTCCCTCGCGGCCTGGTTGGCCCAGCCAGCCCCGCCGACCTGGGCTCGGCCTAGCAAGGTGAGCGGCCCAGCCGCCCCTTCTGTTTTTTTTCTTCTTTTTTTTGTTTTGTTGGGCCTGGTCAGTAGCTTTCGGCCCGTTTAGTTTTTTTTCTTTTCTGTTAGGTTTTTCTATTATAATTGGCAGATTATTGTATTAATTTTTGCGGTGCCCGTATCTTTTCACCAGTAGCTCCGATCGCGACGCTTTAAATATGAAAGTTTCTTAGAATTTTGTGTAGATTAATAAAATGTTGCTTGTTGCCATGTTTGACTTTGTTTACATGTTATTTAACTGCTAATTACAACCTTGCCACTCTAAACTGTAATTGCAATAACTTTTTAACCGTTGCTCCGATTAAAATGTTTCTTATATGTAACTTGACTAGAATTGCATGTAGATTGTGTTTATGCTGCTCTTTATTGTTAATAAAAATAATAAAATTATGTTTAGGGCAGAACAGTACCAAATTCCATTTTTATCGTGGAGTCCGCAATAGTTTGCCATGTCTAGGATTTCACCCCACTTAAATTGACTAGCTTAGGTACTTTATTTATGCTTCACCTCTTGCCATGTTTGTGTGCTATGCCATGCTTGAGTGAGATGCCATGTTAACAACCTTTGTTGATCACCTGTAGCTAAACAACTTGAACCACCGTAAACGTGCGGTATCGTCGTGTGACGAATACTCCACTTAAATTATTAGTAACCGCTCTCGACGGTAGGTGCGATGTCTCGTGTTGCTTATTGTTGATGCTTGCTCGTGTTTGCCTCGTAGTAATAGATGCTTGCTCGTTGATTGATTTCCAGTGTTTACCGTCTTATGTGCTTCCGCGGGTACCTTTCGGAGACGATGCGAGCTTGCGATCAACTACACCTTTGGAACCCGACTTATCAACAGGCAAGGACTATACATTACTTATGATCCATTCTATTTCAACCAGCATTTTGCATGCTAGTCTAGGATAGGTTCGATGTTTCATCCTACCACATGTTTACAGCCTCTTTCAAACCGATACAGCCATGTCCCTTCCCAGCAAACCTTGTACTGCTATGTTACTATTGCTCGTTGCTCAGCTCCTGCTTAGTATGCATGCCTAGGATGCTACGATGTTACAACTGTTACTCCTTGGTTTGGGATATTACATTATTATATTGTTGTTGATGATATGATTATTATAATGTTGACTATATTTGATGAAGGATGGAAGGTCTAGGCTATCCCGCCCCGACGCTTTGTTCCATTCGAGTCACCTAGGATCCGAGTTCCGGGTATTGGTTTTAAGACTGAGCGTGCCTAACCGCGTGTGGGATTTTATGGGGTCCCCTTTTCTTACCTATCTAGCTTCAAACATTTCTAGTGGTGGCCCGAGCTGATTTACCATTTGAAACCCCGTGTGTGTGTGTGTGCTTGGTGGATCCCCTCGCAGTTTTTAAACAACCCAGACCAGCGGAGACATGGTTTCCCTGTTGGTCCACCTTTGACCGGCGAGGGCCCGAGGCCTCACGTGAGGCGTCTCGGTAACCCAAACCCTGTTGAGACGGAAGAGTCCGATCCGAGAGCGTGGCCAACTTTTGGATTGGGTGTCGACTCCCCGGGGGCACCCGGATTTGTTCGTTGTTAGTTAGAGGGACCTGTCGTTTCGGATCTCTTGGAACTAAATCATAAAATGGTTGCCTGTGATGGGTAGCAACTGAGAGAGATGGGCGTGCGTGCGGAGCCTTGTAATGGGCAGTTGGTACACCCCTGCAGGGTTAAATCATTTCGAGAAGCCGTGTCCACGGTTATGGACGACTTGAGACCTACTCCTTGTTCATAGACAACAAAAACTGAGATAATCTTAATATAATTTGTTCAACGTGTGTGTGCCTTGACTGCTTCTTCTTCGTCGGGATGCGAAGAGGAGGACAAGGATAGGATAGGTGTTATGTTTGCGTAGTAGGTGGATAGCAAGACTTGTTGGAGGCGATTCCTCATCGAATGCTTGGCTTCTTATCTTACTCTCTAGATCGTTAGCCACTTCATAAATGTTAGTGCGGCAGCAACCTCACCACTTACCCCATCCTTACCGTAAACTACTAGTTGTCCTAGAATGACGAGTGATGAAGTCCTTGCTAGGTCAGTTGACCACTACAGTTGGATGCTGAGTACTTCTGTACTCATGATACTACCCCCAAACTCTTTTCAGGGTTCTTAATCGACAACAGGTATGGTGATCGACGTTTCACGTGGAGACTCGACGACGACTAGTTAGGCAGATCCCGGCGGAGGGCCTGGACCCGTGCGGTTATGGGAATCGAAGTTTTTCTCTTTGCCAGTAGGCATTTGCTTGTAGTCTATACCCAGACATGTATCTTCCGCTGTTGTATTGTATTAAGGCAGTTGTATGCCGATTGTATGAGATGTTGTATCCTTGTATCTGTAATGTTGTGATATCATGTTGGAAATCCGGGGCATATGACTTTGTCATATGTCGCGGTGGGACCGATATGTGCTTCATCCCCAGATCTGGATGGAAACATCTAGATCTGGAACAGTACCACATATCGGGCCTTACACAACTGTAGGGGATCGTTTGTAGTGTTTTCGATAAAAAAGAGTGTCGAACCCAACGAGGAGCGGAAGGTATTGGTAAGTAACTTTGGAAAAGAAATAGTTGCATGAACTAAAAGACAACTTTTTAGGGGGTTTCTGGTATAAGCAACAAAAATGTAGAAGCAAGAAAGTAAAGAGTTACTGGAGGGTAACAAGTGTCCCGATCCTTTTGAGCAAATGAGAGGCTTAGCAACTGAACTTATAAAAGGCTAAAGCGTTCTTGAGGAAACACGGGAGAAATAGTCATGTGCTTTCTCCATATTCCGTATCGGTACTATGTGCTGTGTCGATAAGTATTGAGTGGGTGGATCTATGCTAGTGCACCCTCTAGGCTAATATAAGTGCACTCTTATGATTAAACACCTTGCAAGCATCCGCAAATACAAGATATTAATTAAGGCAAAAGCCTAACCATAGCAATACGAACAATGATCCATTCTTCCCTTGTGCAAAAGCGTGTGAACTGGGGTTCAGGTTTCTGTCACTCCAGCAACCCACCGTAAGCAATCTTTGTACACAATGCATTCCCCTAGGTCCTTAATAAGGCGAAGTATTAAGTGTTCGACTCACACAACACCACTAGGAAAATAACAACACAACCTAAATATCAAACAAAACATATTACTTCAACATCATATGACTACTAACAACTAGACTTCTCCCATGTCCTCGAGAACTAAAGTAACTACTCACAAGACATAAAAGAGATCATGATCAGTGGGGATAAATAGATGATAAACAATCTGGACACAATGATATTTCTCCAACAAAACTCAATAGCATTCATCACACGGTAGTAATCAACACCGGTAGAGCAGAGAGGATAGATAGTACGGATTACAACACAAGTTGAACTTGTGAGGTGAGATTGGATGAAGAGGAAGATGGTGCTGATGTTGGGGATGATGTTGATGATGATCTCGATGATGCCCGTGACGATGGTGATGATGATGGCGACGATCTCCCCTTGTGGGAGGTGTTATCCCCGGCGGAATCTGCCCGCCGGAGATGTATTTCTCCTCTGTAGGTTTCCTCCACGGAGCGGTGGTGGAACTCCAAAAACTCTCCTCCTTCTACGGTTTTTTGATGATGTGCGATATATAGGACAAAGGGGGGAGACGGGAGTGGCCCCAGGGGTCCAGGCGCCCTCCCGGCGCGGCCAGGGGTCCACTTTTTACCGCTGAATCTTGCGTTTGCTGCTTCGGCATCGGAAAGTTGCAAACTGTGTAAATTAAGCCAAAACAGCATAAGAACAACATCATAACATGAAATATATCAATGAATAAGAAAGAATTACTATATAAAATAGTGATGCATTTTGGACGTATCACCCTCCAACCCACCAAGTGCGTGGTAGTCGGAGCCGGCCTCAGCAGCAAATAGAAAGGCGAGCTCGTCGAGTTCCTTTGTGAGAACCGGGACATCTTTGCATGGTCTCCTCAGGACATGTCGGGTGTGCCGAGGGAACTCGCCGAGCACCGACTCCATATTTGTCCAGGCTCCAAGCCAGTCAAGCAACCACTTCGATGTTTTTCCGAAGACAAAAGAAGAGCAATCGGCGAGGGGATCGCCAAGCTGTTCGTAGCCGGCTTCATCATGGAAGAGTTATACCCCGAGTGGTTGGCAAACCCAGTCCTCATGCTGAAGAAAAATAAGAGTCGGCGCATGTGTATCAACTACACTTGCCTGAACAAGGCATGCTCCAATGATCCATTTGCTCTGCCCCGTATCAACCATGTCATTGACTCTATGACCGGCTGCTAGTTGTTGTCTTTTCCGGATGCCACTGTCGGCTATCACCAGATCAAGCTTGTTGTTGACGATCAAATAAAAACTGCATTTATCACCCCTTTCGGGGCTTATTGCTATATCACCATGCCCTTTGGTCTGAAAAATGGCGGCGCAACTTATCAGCGCACCATGTTGCGTTGCGTGCACACGCAGCTCGGCAAAAACATACATGTATATGTAGATGATTTGGTGTTCAAGTCGGTCAAGCGGCAAACATTGCTATAAGACCTCAAAGAAACATTTGCAAATCTGCGCACCTATCATATCAAGCTCAATCAGGAGAAGTGTGTTTTCAGCGTTCCAGCCGGCAAGCTATTTGGATTCCTTGTCTTTGAGTGAGGGATCGATTGCAACCCAGAGAAGATAGCTGCAATCAAGCAAATGAATCAGCCAAGAAACCTCAAGGATGTGAAAAAGTTCACCGGATGTCTAACATTGCTTAGCGGATTCCTCAGTCGGCTAGGAGAGAAGGTGATGGCACTGAAGTAGTGCTCCTCGTTGGCTACCCCAAGTGGAAGGTTGAGATGTAGCGTAGCAGCAAATTTCCCTTGGAAAAGATACCAAGGTTGAGATCGAACCAGTAGGACTCTAACTGTTGCAAGTAGGTGTCAATGGCGCCAGATATTAAGTTGCCGATTGGTGACAAGTTGACGTGGACCTGCACACAAATACAAATAACTTTGCTCCCAATGAGTACAGAGGGGTTGTCAATCCCTCCGGCCTTGTCGTTTACAAAGGGTCAAACGCAAGAGATAAAAGGGAATGATAATTGCAACTAGAAAGTAAAACAGGAAGTAAATTGAGGGTGTAAACAGTGGTGGAAATATAGACCGGGGTCCCATGATGTTCACTAGTGATGTCTCTCTCCCAAAAGACGATAAACAACTATGCAAGGTGAACAAATTACAGCTGGGCAATTGACAGGATTAAAAATGCACCACAATGCTAACTATGCTACAAAAGAAAGGAAGAGGCTCAAAAGCATGGGCAGTACGCCAAAACAAGTAGACCTAAATCCATCTGCATCTACTCACTAATCATCCACCTTGAGATATCTATCCAGAACATCTCGCTGGTATTAAGTTGTGAGCCCCACCCAAAGTGTAAACCCAAAGCAATAGACAACTGCATTAAAAGAACTTTGCGTAAAGTAAACAATCCTTGCAACCGCGGTTACAAGCACCGTTGTTTTCCCCCTTGTGGCAACAACACATCTCCTAGACTCATGTTTCTGTCACTCAATCTAGTCATCAGGGGTCATTAACCCACAATCAAGCATAACGCTCCCTCTTTGAGTTACTACCTACTACTCGGCCAAAGCAATAAACAACAACGGAGAACGTGCAAGAATTACACAAGAACATAAATATAAAAGGAGAAGAACCAAATATATTACTCATCACAATATGAACATAGTCTCATAATCCATCAGATCCCAGCAAACTCAACATAGAAACAACAGAAAGAATTACATATGTGCCTTGATCATGTAGGGCAGCTCACAAGGTCTAATCCATGAAGAACAAAGAGGGGGAGAGGACATCACATAGCTACTGATCATGGACCCATGGTCCAAGGTGGACTACTCACGGCTTATCCGGGAAGCGTCCATGGTGTTGGAGAAGCTCTCAGAGGTCAATCCTCCCTCCGGAAGGGTGCTAGGAAGAGGTCTTCTGGTGCTCCCAATCTTGGAAGCGCAGCGGTGGCGGAACAGAGGTTAGATCGCGAAAAAGGGTTCTGTCCTTGGGGGTTTCGGGACGAGATAAATATATAGGTGAAGGGGGAAGCCAGGGGGCCACCAGGAGTCCAGACGGCCTCCCAACGCGGCCCCACCCTAGGCCGCGCCCCCTGGCCGCCTGGGCACCAGGTGGGCCCCCTTGGGCCCCCTTCGGGCGTCTGGAAGCTTCCGGTACGCTTATTTTTTATATAATTTTCCCGGAATTTTTCTGGCACTTTAAGTAATCGAAAAACCTGAAATAACAAGACAGCAGAAAATAGAAACTGGCACTTGGGTGCACTGAGTTAATAGGTTAGTCCAAATATGATCAAAAGTGTATGAAAGTGTATCGAAAGCATAGCAATATCACACAAAACATGCAGGGAGCAAGAAGAAATTATAGATACGTTTGGGACGTATCAGAAGGCAATCCTGTTGTACCACCTAATCAAGAAAACAGATAAATTCAGATGGACTCTGCAGGCGGATGAAGCTTTCAAGGAACTCAAGCGCATGGTCTCCATAGCTCTAGTGTTGGTCGCGTCGACTAAGAAAGAGCCAATGATGTTATACATTGCGGATACTACTCGTGTGGTCAGCGTTGTGATGGTAGTAGAGTGTCCTGAGAAGGAGAAAGCGCTGCCGGTCCAGAGGTCAGTATAATACATCAGGGAAGTATTTTCAACCTCCAAGCAAAACTACCCCCATTATCAAAAGATTTGCTATGGTGTGTACATGGCGGCAAGGAATATGAAGCCATACTTCCAAACGCATCCGGTCACGGTGGTCAGCTCGGCACCCCTTGTGGATATCATTGGAAACCGAGACGCAATCGGTAGAGTGGAAAATGGGCAATCGAGATCGCGTCTCATGGCATCAAGTACGAGCCTTGCACTGTAATCAAGCCCCAAGCTTTGGCCGAATTTCTGGTGGATTGAGCTGAGACTCAATATGAGCCACCCTGCCCGGATTCGGACCACACGAAGATGCACTTTGAAGGATCCAAGATGATAACCGGTCTGGGAGCCAGCATTTTCCTCACCTCTCCCAAGGGTGAGAAGCTCAGCTATGTATTGCAAATACATTTTGCTGCATCCAACAACGTCGCCGAGTACGAAGCACTTGTCCATGGCGTCCGGCTAGCAAAGGAGATTGGCATCCGGCGAATCCTATGTTATGGTGACTCCGACCTGGTGGTATAGCAGTGCACGGGAAACTGGGATGCGAAGAATACTAACATGGCAAGCTACAGGTTCCTGGTCCAACAACTGTGTGGTTCCTTCGAGGGCTGTGAATTCCATCATGTGCCCAGAGCAGAGAATGATGCAGTGGATGCATTCTCCAAGATAGGTTCCAGTCGAAGATCCATACTAGCAGGCATTCCTTAGAGCACATCAAGAAGCCATCCATCAAGCCTTCCCCTGAATCAGAGTCCATCTTCATTCCAGCCGATTTGGAAGCTCCGACTGCGAAAGCACCAGATCCAGCAAAAACACCTAGTCAGAAGCCGCATTCGGCTGCACCAGGGGCTGACGGCTCCGCCGCGAGTACCAAGGGTTGTCGATTGCGTTCCAGGGGCTGTTGTCGCTAGCTCGGGGACTGACATCATCATGCAAGAAGCGTCCGGAGCCAACTATGAAGCAGAAACTGATCCCGGAGAAGCAACAACAGTCGCACCCGAGCCAATGATGGCAGCTGTCTTGGTGGTGGTGGTTGCACCATCCTGGGCACAGCCAATTCGATATTTCCTGATGAATGGTGACCTCCCCCCAGATGAAACTGAAGCTCAGAAAATCCGGAAGAGGTCAGGCGCGTACACCATCATCAACGATGAGCTAGTTCGGCGCAGTGTCACCAGAGTTTTTCAGCGCTGCGTTGAGACAGACAAGGGGTTGCTAGTGTTAGAAGCATTCACCAAGGCGAGTGCGAGCATCACGCATCGTCAAAGGCTATAGTGGCCAAGGAATTTCTCCATGGCTTCTATAGGCCGACTACACTAGAAGCGGCACAAGATTTGGTCAAGAAATGCAACAGCTGCCAACGTTTCAAGACCAAGATCCACCCGCCGGCCTCAGCAATAAAGACTATACCAATTGCCTGGCCATTTGCGGTATGGGGCTTGGACATGGTAGGACCATTCAAGACAGCTAGAGGCAA
Source organism: Bromus sterilis (assembly GCA_950022295.1). Taxonomy (NCBI): domain Eukaryota; kingdom Viridiplantae; phylum Streptophyta; class Magnoliopsida; order Poales; family Poaceae; genus Bromus; species Bromus sterilis. The sequence goes on along the minus strand of OX465596.1, from coordinate 144,762,916 downwards.
CCTAACCAATCTCCTGGTCGTAGTTGAAAAGTTTACAAAGTCAATTGAAGCTCGGCCAATCAAGAAACTGGATGGACCTACTGCGGTCAAGTTCATTGATATATTGCTAGCCGATATGGTCTCCCGCGCAGCATCACCACTGACAATGGCACAAACTTTGCAAAAGGGGTATTGACACGATTTGCATCCCAGCAGGGCATCCGTTGCTCACCCGCAATCAAATGGACAAGCAGAGCGAGCAAACGGCCTTATCCTAGCAGGCATCAAGCCATGACTGGTCGCACAACTTCAGCGAGCACCCGGAGTATGGATTGATGAGATGACGGCTGTGCTATGGAGTTTGCGGACCACACCCAACCGTTCAACTGGATTTACTCCCTTCTTCCTCATATAAGGCGCAGAGGCAATCATTCCTGATTGTGAAAGTATTAAGTTTGAATTCCCGATTTACTCCCATCTTTCTCAACAACTATTAAGGGTGAAAGTATTAAGTATTTTTCCGCACGGGAACACCGATTGGAGACATACGAGTCACGGACAGCGAGAGCTTCTTGCACCTTTATATTCTTACTTTACTAGTTTCAATACTAGATATAGACTCTTGCTTGTTATTATCTTGAGTTGAATTACATCTCTTGCTTGTTGTACTTTAAAGTTCAAATCTTTGTTGGTAGCATATCACCATAAAAATTATATTTGTTGTCATTTACCTACTTGAGGACGAGCATGAATTAAGCATGGGGATGTTGATACGTCCCGAACGTATACATAATTTTTGCTTGCTCCATGCTTCTAATGGTGACATTGCTATATGTTTTGATGCACTTTCATATCATTTACAACATATTTTGGACTAACCTACTAATTTGTTGCCCAGTGCATGTTTTTGTCTATTATTGTTCGTGCATTGCAGAAAAAGGACAAATATAAAAGTTCTTGGAAAATTCCAGAAAAAATACCAAAGAAAATATCCAAGTCGGAAGCCTCCAGAAGCCCGAAGGAGGCCCCTAGGGGGTCACCCACTAGCCAGGTGCCTCCTTGGCGCGACCAGGGGGTGGCCACGGCACCTGGCCGCCTGGGCCAGGGGCACCACCCCTCAGGCCCCCCTTTGGCCTATATTTACATCTCACTCTGAAAACCCTCGGGAGGAACCCTGTCACGCGATTTCATCTACTGTTTCGCTGTTGATGACCCTCAACTGTAGGGGATAGAGATAGTATTCACGGGTAAGATAACGCAATTTATTGATTTGACACAAGGGGACCCAAATAATATTTATAAGCTTTAACAGTTGAGTTGTCAATTCAACCGCACCTGGAATATACTTGCTTGCAAAAAAATATTAATAGCAACGGTGATAAGAAAGTGATAACGGCAACATCGAAAGTAAAACAACAAAAGCAAACTACTAGTAACTAGAAGGATTAAAACAATGTAGGATAGGGAGATGGACGGTTGGGCGCTGCTTGGATGAGAGTGAACATGTAATAGATTTTAACACGGGGCAAGGCACACAGAAAAGCAAGGATCAACTAGGAAGATATCAAACATTAGGCATGTATCCTGTAGGTAGTTGTGTGTGCGTGCAGTAAGAACTTGCACAACATCTTTTGTCCTACCATCACGCTACGAACGGGGCCAAAAGGAACTTATGGAGATTAACGTGCTCCTGTCCAAGAGCACCAGAACAAAGCATTAACACTCAATGGATACATGAAATCCTCAAATAATAGTCCATCCCCTTTGGTGTCCCAAGCTGTCACCTTTGGGAACGGCGGTTCCAGACCATAATAGGTGCATACAACTCATAGATAGGATCAAGAACACGAATAAACTCATGAAAACACAAGTGGTTCAGATCTGAAAACATGGCACTCGGGCCCAAAGTGACAAGCATTAAGAGCAACAAGTTGTAGCAAAGATGATAAACACCAAAGTAGATGATAGGCAACATTCCCCCAACAATCTAACGAACTATTACATGATCTAACTCATCCAATCCCTACCATCCCCTTTGCCTACAGCAGGGAATTACTCGCACATGAGAGGAGAAGTCACGGAGGGACGATGGCGATGGCGATGATATCCCCTCACCAGAGGCCAAAACAGCCTCTAGATTAGGCCTCCCGAAGCAGAACAGAGGGTGGCGGCGGCTCCACGACGGAAACTGGGAAAACGACTTCTGTTCTAGGGTTTCCTCGTGATGGGAATAAATAGGCACCTTGGTAGGTCACCAGAGGGGGGAGGACCCACCCAGGCGGCCTCCCGGCGTGACCAGGGGTGGGGCCGCGCCAACAGGGCGCCTGGGGCCCCTCTGGCTATCCTCTGGCCCCACTTCTGGCTTGGGGTTGATACGTCCCAAACGTATCTATAATTTATGATTGTTGCATGTATGTTTTGTGTGATATTGCTATGTTTTATATACACTTGCATACACTTTTGATCATATTTGGACTAACCTATTAACTCAGTGCACCCCAGTGCCAGTTCCTGATTTCTGCTGTTTTTCTATTTCACGTTTCCCCCATATTAAAAATGCCCCAAAAATTCTGTAAAAATATAATAAAAAATCAGCGTACCGGAAGCTTCGGGAATCACCTAGGAGGGGCCAGAGGGGACCCACCAGGGCCCCAGGTGTTGGGAAACGGGGCAGAAAACATAAATTTTCATACCTACGGTACCCGAACCCAAGATCTATGCTATGGCGATGTAAAGTAACGGAGGGAATCGGTGGTCATACCTTTGAAGACCGAAAGAGGGAAACGTTCTTGCGAACGTGGCTAGCGTAGACTCGGAACTACGACCTCCCTGTCGTGTAGTAGACCACCGGCGAGGATGACTCCCGTTTGACCTTCAGCGATGAAGTAGCACCACAGGTGTGGTGCCTCGAAGAGATTATACACGTACGGTACAATCGATGTTCCTCCCGGGCCCCGAACCAGCGAGCAGCGGAAGAAAGACGAATTCGGATCCCGACTCCAGCAGAGCGACGGCCTGCCTTATGGTGAAGAACTCCAGTCCAGGTGCAGACTCCAAACAAGGGGAGTCCACTTCCAGGAAGGAGAAGGAGAAGGAGAGAGAGTTTGATAATTGTGTGTTGGAAAAAGGGGGGTGTACCCCTCCTTATATAGGCCAAGGGGGGTGCCATCCTCCTCCCCTCCCCCATGTGGGACTAAACTCCCAAGGGTGGGGGGAGTGCGCCGGCCTAGCGGGGGGATGGGCCCCACCCTTGGCGCGAAGCCCAAGGGGGGAAACCCCCTCCTCCCCTAATGGGCCCCATAGGCCCTTATAGCCTTTTCCATTTTTTAATTTTTTTAATATGTTTAAATATTTAATTCATATAATTAAACAATAAAAAATTATTAAAACAAATTAAACTTTATTTTGAACCATTCAAAATGTCCGGAACAACTTCCGTCCTCCTGCGGAACTATTTCGGTGATTTCTCCTATTTCACCGATTGATCCCGAAACTGTCCTATGCATCGATTTCCCTTAAGTGTAACACCCTAACGGTCCGGGAAACAACATACATGGTCGAGACTCTTCTCATTGACCAATTACTAGTCAGTTGGACCTGGTTACAATCCTTGACAGCCAATGCGCTTCCATCGAATGAACTTCAATCGCTTTTGGAAACCGTTAACGATACAACGTAATCCCTTTGTGTTGCGCTACTTTGTTTGTCCGAGGTTCGATCGTCGGTATCCCACATACCATGTTCACATCTCGTTCACAACAAACAAGTTTACTCATTCGTGCCTATTGCATCTCCCGTGACCTAGTCACCTGCTTGCAAGCTATTGATGCAATATCACCGAGTGGGCCCAGAGTACCTGTCATGTTACAGGGACTGACAAATCCCACTCTGATCTATTAACATAATCATCAACCATCTATTTTGGAATACCCAAAGTGCACCGTTATAGCCAGCGTATTTCAGTCAGGCGGTGGGATACAAATCAAAGTCTCCTCATAGATGACAATTACGTATGATCATTACGGTCTAAGGACTAAGCCATACGTTACAAAGTCATCGCAACGCTGAACTATGTGACTCGATCACATTGCAATACTTTAGGTGGGTGTATGTCCATCACATCATTCCCCTAATGAAATGACCTCATTGTCAATGGACTGAAGTGTCGCCATGATCATGAAAGCTTGATCAATCAATTGCCCAATGAGATAGTTTACCCGAGTTAAACTACGGACCTATGTTTTATACTACACCTGTATTAGTATTTCCAAGTAATACAGTTATAGCACAGTATAAAACGTATTATGAACAAAACGGATATGTGACAAATATCTTTATTAATTTGTCTCTAGGGCACATATCCAACAGTCTCCCACTTGCACTAGAGTACAAATTACACTAGTTTACATCAGGTATGTATCTAACACCAATAGTCTCTCGGTGTTCTTCAAACTTGACCTGTGGAAGAGGTTTAGTAATCGGGTCTTCTGCGTTCAGATCCGTATGTATCTTGTGAATCCTAGTGTGTCCATCCCGGACGTAGTCTCGCGTCACATGGAACTTTCGGAGAATGTGCTTGGCTGTAGAGTGAGTTCTTGGCTCCTTCGCGTTATCAATGGCACCCGTGTTGTTGCAGAAGATTCCCACGGGGTCAGTGCAACTAGGAAAGACGCCAAGCTCGATCACGAACTTCTTCAGCCACAGCGCCTCGTTTGACGCTTCGCAAGCGGCAATATACTCCGATTCCATTGTAGATTGGGCGACGACTGACTGTTTGCCGCTCCTCCAGCTAATTGCGCCACCGTTCAACATGAAAACATATCCCGTCTGGGATTTCGAATCATCTAGGTCTGAGCCGAGGCTTGCGTCAACGTAACCTTTTATGGTGAGATCCTCATCAACTCCTCCATAAACGAGAAAGAGACCCTTTGTTCTTCTCAAGTAATTTAGGATGTACTTTACTGCGGTCCAGTGAGCCATTCTCGGATTACTTTGGTAGCGATTAGTCATACTAATAGCCAACGCTAAATCCGGCCGGGTACATAACATAGCATACATGAGAGAACCTATGGCTAATGCATAGGGTTTTGAGGACATTTCCTCCTTCTCTTTTGCTGTGGTCGGGCACTGAGTCACGCTTAACTTGACACCTTTTATAACTGGCAAGAGGCCTCTCTTGGAGTTATCCATACTTAACCTTTTCAATATCTTGTCAATATAAGTGCTCTGACTCAAAGCCAATAGTCGATTAGGTATATCTCTATAGATCTTAATCCCCAATATGTACGCAGCTTCACCAAGGTCCTTCATGGAAAATTGTCCATTCAGATATTCCTTCACTTCTCCTAAGAATTTCTTATCGTTCCCTATTAGCAATATGTCATCTACATATAACACAAGGAATGCTACAGAGCTCCCACTCAATTTCTTATAGACGCGGAACTCTTCGATGTTTTGGACAAATCCAAAAGCTTTAATGACCTCATCAAATCGAAGATTCCAGCTCCGAGATGCTTGCTTCAACCCATAGATGGACCGTTGAAACTTGCACACCTTACCAGCATTCCTTGGATCGATAAACCCCTCTGGTTGCATCATATACAACTCTTCCTCAATGTTTCCATTTAGGAATGAAGTTTTCACATCCATCTGCCATATCTCGTAATCATGATATGCATCTATTGCTAGTAGGATCCGAATAGACTTTAGCATCGCTACAGGAGAGAACGTATCCTCGTAGTCAACTCCTTGAATTTGTCGTAACCCCTTCGCGACAAGTCGAGCTTTGTAGACAGATACGTTTCCGTCTGCGTCAGTCTTTTTCTTGAAATACATTTATCCTCGACGGCCTTGCGGTCCTCGGGAATATCCACCAAAGTCCAAACTTTGTTGGTGTACATGGAGTCTATTTCGGATTTCATGGCTTCAAGCCATTTCTCGGACTCGGGTCCCTCCATTGCTTCTTTGTAACTCGTAGGTTCATCTGACTTATCAGCCGAGATTGCATTCACAAGTTGTTCGTAAAACTCAGTAGCTTGACGGACTCTTAATGACCTACGGGGCATAATAGGTTCCTCTTCATCCTCATCATGATCATCATGTATGTCATGATCGTTATGAATGTCGTTCTGGCCATTCTCTCCAGCTCCCACTGTGGAAGAAGGTTCCAGAACAACTTTTGTGGTCGTTTCTTCCAATTGGAGTGATTGGTCAGTCACTTCATCGAGGTCTATTTTCCTCCCACTCAACTATTTCGAGAGAAAATCTTTCTCAAGAAAGTGTCCAGTCTTGGCAACAAACGTTTTGCTCTCAGACTGATTGTAGAAGGTGTATCCACAAGTTTCCTTGGGATAGCCCACAAAGATGCACTTATCCGCCTTGGATTCAAGTTTTTCAAGCTGTAGTTTCCTAACATAAGCCTCACAACCCCAAATCTTCAGGTGAGACAACTTAGGTTTCGTCCCATGCCATTCTTCAAATGGTGTTGTCTTTACGGATTTGGATGGTGCCCTATTAAGAACGTAAGCGACAGTTTCTAATGCATACACCCAGAATGACATAGGCAAATCAGTATGAGACATCATCGATCGTACGCTATCCAATAGGGTTCGATTACGTCGTTCAGCCGCACCGTTTCTCTGAGGTGTGCCTGCCAGCGTAAGATGTGGTACTATGCCATAAGACTTCAGATGATTGCCAAACTCATGACTTAAATACTCGCCACCTCAATCCGATCGAAGGTGCTTGATTTTCTTTCCGAGTTGATTCTCGACCTCATTCTGAAATTCCTTGAACCTTTCAAAGGTTTGAGACTTATGCTTCATCAAGTAAATATACCCATATCTACTCAAGTCATCAGTAAAGGTCACAAAGTAATGAAGACCATTACGTATGGGGACGTTCATGGATCCACATACATCTGTATGGATGATCCCCAATAAGTCATCAACACGCTCCATTATCCCATTTAATGGAGTCCTTGTCATTTTTCCCATGAGGCATGGTTCACATGTATCAAGGGATCCAAAATCCAATGAATCAAGAAGTCCATCCTTATGGAGCCTCTCCATGCGCTTTATACCAATATGACCAAGTCGGCAATGCCACATCATCATGTGCTCTTCATCACTACTCTTTAATCTTTTGGCCTCTATATTGTTAATGTGACACACGTCACCATCGAGATCAAGTACGAATAAACCACGTTGCTCCGGCGCGTGAACATAAAACACTTCATCATTATAAATCGAACAACCAATTGTATCAGACTTAAAAGAATAGTGGTCTCGCTTCAAGCAAGAGCCACTAACTGTAACAACCCAAAACTAACAAAAATCTAGAAAAAAATTGCACTTTTATTTTTCCCATTGGGGATAAAAACTTGCACATTTATTCTTTGTTATTTTCTTTCATGATCATCTTTCATCCTTTGATCAAGCCTTTTTGGAAATCATCATGTTTTGTCATGATGAAGGCCTGTGCCAAAATCCATGATTTGTTCATGTCCAGAAATTGGGTTGTAGTTCAACTAGCATTTAAATTGATTTAAATGCCCGGTGAATTACTTAAATATTTTGGACCCATTTATTTTCATAAAAATCCTACAATTTCTAAGGACTCATAATCGTATTGTTATATGATTTTATTATGTCCTTTGCTATTTCTTTTTAGCCTTTTCCTCTGCTATCTTTTATAAAAGAATAAAATGCAGATAATTTCTCTTAGCATTTTGGGCCTCTTTTGTTTTTCCCCAGTCCAACTCCTCTCCAAACCAGCCCAACCGCAACCCACTTCCTCCTTGGCCCCACCTGTCATTCCCCTCCACGTCTCCTTCCTCTCACCTTTTCCCCTCTCCCTCACGGAGAAGCCATGGCCAAGAGCACATGGGTGGAGCCCCATGGCAGCCTCTCTCTCGCCCTCCTCCTTTATCTAGCGTCCCTCTCCCTCTCTTTTCCCTCATCTAGGGTTCCCCTCTCCCCGCTGCCAGCCTCTCTTTTCCCCTCTCCAGCACCTTCTTCTTCCCCTCTTTTCCTCTGCTAGGACGCCATGGACAGGAGATTGTCCATGGGCTCAAACTCGTCCAGCCCTGCTCCCGATCGTCGAGGCCATGGCTGCAGTCATCGCCCCAAGCCTTCCTCGACCCAGTCTCTTTCGTCGTCTTCAAGTCGTCGCCTGCAAGCCATGGTCGTGGGCCGCTCCGTCCAGCCTGCGTCTTCCCCGAGCGCCCCCTCATCTCCGATTGACTCCAGAAGCGTCCCCGCTGTGAGCCCCTCCTCCTCTCGTTTTCCTCTCTTAGCGTGTAGACGATTAAGTCGGTTCCCCAGTTCCGATTGTCGCCGTGGACGTGCTTTTCCCGTCCTCGCCATGTTTAGGTCTGTCGGCGTGCTTGTGCGCAGATCACCGCCGCCGTGGTCACCATGACCGCCTCCAACAGCAGCGCGTGCGCGCTCGACACACCTAGTGCCCAGCGCTCTCCCAAGGCCGCCGTCAGGGGCGCGCCCGGAGCCGTCCTTCTCGGCCCGCTCGAACTCTGAACCTTCCCAGGCTCGACTCAGCTTCGTCAGGTTCAGAGAGCCCTGTAGATTTTTATTTAGCTTTTGGTTCAGTTAGCGTGGCTGCTACCTCATATCCTGTTAGTTTCCTTTCTCGTCGTGGATAGAAGCGTAGCGCAGTGGCTTGGACGACGTGGTTTCATCCACGAGGTTGTGGGATCGATTCCCCATCCCTGCAAGGCGCTCCTTTTATTTTTGTTCTGCACACGCAGTCTTTGTTCTTCAGTTCGGTTGCAACTTTGTTTAGATTCAGTTAGCGCCTACTGTTGCCTCTTATTGTTTCAGCTTTGGTCTTTGTCACGAATCAACTAGCTAGTGCAGTGGTAGAGCAATCGTAGACTTTGTTCTTCAGTTCGGTTGCAACTTTGTTTAGATTCAGTTAGCGCATACTGTTGCCTCTTATTGTTTCAGCTTTGGTCTTTGTCACGAATCAACCTGCTGGTGAAGTGGTAGAGCAATCGTAGATTGAACCGCAGGACCCTGGATCGAAACCCCCTTGGAACGAATTAAACCTCAGATTTTTGCCTCTTTTCCCTCTGTTTTTTTGCTGCAGCGCATAGTGGGCTCGGCCCAGTGGTATTCTTTGCTCGTGGGCGCTCAATAGAGCAGCACCGCGAGGGTTCGGGCTACCTCGGCCAAACTCAGCCCAATGGAGATTTCTCCTTCTTTTTCTTTTTGGAATAAATCCAAATATGATTTGAATCGAACCAAATCTGCCATCTTTTTGAAATATTTGTGTTATGTGCATCCTTGCCCCAAACATATCATGTTATATATGATTTTGTGGTAGAAAAACGTGAGGAAGGTGACGGTGATGTTCATTTTGTCAAATGGGCATGCATTATTTTTGTGGTGGTGTATTTTTTCACGTAACCTCCCACGATGATGCACATGGGGCAATTCTTCCAATCTTTCTCTTTCTTCGGAGCATCATAGTTCTTCCGATGACCATAGCCTTGCCGGTAGAGTAGTTCCGCTCTCCTTTCTTGCTTGCAATAGAATGCATTAGGTGCATCATACCATGCCATGTCATTGCATCTATATTTTGTTAAGGAATCCCATCTTGAGGTTATCCTCGTGTGTGGGCTATCCTTGTTCATATTATATTTAAGTCTTCGCATATGCCATGATCATGCATCGTAACAACCGCAACATAAAGAATCCTTTGGATTCATTAATAACGTACCTAATGCATATGAAGGTTGTCGGGAGCATCACACTTGGCTTCTCGAGCTTCATTTAAACTTGTATATCCTTATGTTTATGCCATGCTATTAAAATGTCATGCATCATATTTAACCATGCTTGTTTATTCCTTGCTTGCTTATGATTGCTCCGTAGTGATAGTGGTATCTTCGTTGATTGCCTTTCCAGTGTTTACTTCTTGTGTGCTCCCGCGGATACCTTCGGAGACGATGCGAGCTTGCGATCAACTACACCTTCGGAACCCGACTTATCAACAGGCAAGGGCTATACATTACTTATGATCCATTCTATTATAACCAGCGGTTTGCATGCTAGTCTAGGATAGGTTCGATGCTTGATCCTACCACAAGTTTACAACCTCTCTTAAACCGATACAGCCATGTCCCCTCCCAGCAAACCATGTACTTCTATGTTACTATTGCTCGTTGATTAGCCCCTGCTTAGTATGCATGCTTAGGATGCTACGAATGTTACCCTGTTACTCCTTGGATTGGGCTATCACATTATTATATTGTTGTGCATGATATGATTATTATAATGTTGACTATACTCGACGAAGAATGGAAGGTCTAGGCTATCTCGCCCTGACGCTTTGTTCCATTCGAGTCACCTAGGACCCGAGTTTCGGGTATTGTATCTCTTGACGAGCATGCCTAACCGCGTGTGGGATGCTATGGGGTCCACTTTTCTTACCTACCTAGCTTCAAACATTTCCAGTGGTGGCCCAAGATGATTTACCATTTGAAACCGTGTGTGTGCTGGTCGGTCGCTAGTAGTTTTCAAACCAACCCGGAGCAGTGAGGACATGGTTCCTTACTGGCCCATCATGACCGGCTGAGGAACCGGTCTCATGTGATATTAACCGGCAATCCAAACCTGTAGTCATACGGTAGAGACCAGATCGAGAGCGCGCCGGCTCCTGAGATGGATGTCGACTCACCGGGGGCCACCCGGATTTGTTCGTTGTTAGCTAGAGGGACCTGTCGTTTCGGATCTCTCGGGACTCATAAAATGGCTGCCTGTGATGGGTAGAAACTGAGAGAGATGGACGTGTGTGTGGAGCCTTGTAATGGACGGTTGGTACACCCCTGCAGGGTTAAATCTTTTCGAGAAGCTGTGTCCACGGTTATGGACGACTTGAGACCTACTCCTTGTTCATAGACAACAACAACTGAGATAATCTTAATATAACTTGATCAACGTGTGTGTGCCTTGACTGCTTCTTCTTCGTCGGGATGCGAAGAGGAGGACAAGGATAGGATAGTTGTTATGTTTGCGTAAATAGTTGATAGCAAGACTTGTTGGAGGTGATTCCTCATTGAATGCTTGGCCTCTTATATTACTCTCTAGATCGTTAGCCACTTCATAAATGCTAGTGCGGCAGCAACCTCACCACTTACCCCATCCTTACCGTAAACTACTAGTTGTCCTAGAATGACGAGTGATGAAGTCCTTGCTGGGTCAGTTGACCACTACAGTTGGATGTTGAGTACTTCTGTACTCATGATACTACCCCCAAACTCTTTTCAGGGTTCTTGATCGACAACAGGTATGGTGATCGACGTTTCACGTGGAGACTCGACGATGACTAGTTAGGTGGATCCCGGCGGAGAGCCTGGACCCGTGTGGTTACGGGAATGGTGTGTTTTACCTTTGCCACTAGGCATTTGAATGTAGTCTGTACTCAGACATGTATCTTCCGCTGATGTATTGTATTAAGGCAGTTGTATCCAGATTGTATGAGATGTTGTATCCTTGTAGCTGTAATGTTGTGATATCATGTTGGAAATCCGGGGCATATGGCATTGTCATATGTCGCGGTGGGACCGATATGTGCTTCGTCCCCGGGTCTGGATGGAAACATCCAGATCTGGAACAGTGCCGCATATCGGGCGTTACAAATTGGTATCAGAGCCTTACCGACCGTAGGATCGCTTCTCTGGTCGAAGTCGAGTCTAGACAAAAACTATTTTGTAGTTACTAAGTTTGTTATCGGAGAGTTGGATTCTTTTTACTCCTTACCCTTTCTCTGGTCAGGACAAGTGACGTAAGTGTTTTAAATTCTTGCCTTATCCCCTTCAAACTCTAGGATCTCGAGTGTGTGGAGTATCGAAATCGTTACAATGCTTTCCTTGCGAAGTATTGTCTCGATTCCGAGCTCAGGTGGGAATTCCTGTAGTACCTTTAGCTTCTCCGATTTCGGGTATCATCTGGGTCATCCATTGCCATCCATCCTTTTGCCGGTCTTTTCACGACTTGCGTCGAAAACATTATCCTTTGATCTGGTTCTCGCTGTCGTTCTTCCTCTTGACACCCGATAGTTTCGTTCTTCCGACGTTGTCGTCTCTCTGCGGAAATTTATCTCGACAGAAGTTCGACATCGACATGGAGCAGAGTCCCTTGTTGGTGGTGTTGAAGATTGTCGACTCTCTTTTCTCTCCCCCTCTCCCCCGAATCGTCTTGTATCTCAGGACGAGATCCCTTGTTGGTGGTGTTGTATTCTAACAGCCCAGATTTTGCAAAAATTAAAAATTTTGTTTTCGGTGTGAATTGTTTGATTGTGTGATTTGTTTGCGGTGTTTGCATCCCCGATTTATCGATCGGAGATTATTTCCCCCCCCCCTCTTATCTCGTACCGGACGGAGACCGACCCTTGCCACCCTGACACTCGACCTTTGCGACACCGGGTTTCACCCGATCACCGTCGCGAAAACCGCACGAGACCAGCCGCAGCCAACGGAACGAAAAACCCCGTTTAATAAGTAAATGGGATATTTTTATAGCGCGTCGGAAATTGTTCTCGGAACGGTTTAGAAGTGAGGTGAATGACGCAGGCTCGACGCGCTGATCGCGCAGTTCGAAGTTTTACCCGAATCGGAGGTCCTGCGGACCCCGGCGGTCAGAAACGTAAACACGGCGCGCGCGAGAGAAAAACCGGGGATGTTTTTGCAAACTGCCAGCCACCTGGGCTATATAAAGACCACCACACTCCCACCCCTTTCTAGGGTTTCCCTAGCCAAAAAATTGCAGCCACCTCCCTCCACTTTGCCCCAAAATTAGCACCAATTTTGTCCAAACCCTAGTCCAGATCTGGATTTTGCCTCCCAAGCCATCTGGACCGTCAAATCTCGCGATTCGACGGCCCAAAGGCCGCCATGTCAGCCCACCTCTCTCCTCTCTCTCACCTCCATGCCCGAGCACCTCCGCCTCCACTGGCCACCTCGCCGGCGTCCAGCTCCGGTTTCCCTCCGGCGAGCCGCCACCCCCTGTCGCGCCTCTTCCTCTCCCTCCTCCCTTTTCCCTCTTCATTTCCTCTCCTCTAACTCCTCCCTCTCTCCCCGCAGGTTGTCTCGCCGGCCACCGCATCTAGGCCGAGTCGCTGCGGGCTACTCCAGCCGAGCGCCGCCGCCAACCCTAGATGTCTGCCGCCGCCCAAGGTCGTCGGGATCCAGCCGGCGCCGCAGGATCCGCCCTGGTCAATGCCCCTCCGCCACCGGGCCGCCGGCGCAAGCGCCGCCGCGTCTGCACGGGAGGAGCCGACCGAGCTGGCTCGGCCTCCCGCTCGCTCGCCCCTGTGGGCCGCCTCCAAAGGCCAGCCTGCCAGATCCAGGCCCAAGCCGCCAGCCCAGCCAGTCCAGCCTCCAGGCCTCTTAGGCCAGCCCGATGGGTGAGCCCCTTTTGTTTTTTTTCCTGAGGCCTCTGTAAAAAATTTCTAAGTCCCTGTAACTGCTTGTTGTATTCAGTTTTGCGCGTAAGTTTGCGAGTAAACCGTAGCCCGAATGACGTTGCGCCCAAAAGGAAAATTATTTAGAATTGTGTGTACTTCAATCCATCTTTCGTGAGCTTTCTGATTTGAGGCCATCTTGATGTTGTTAATTACTGTTGAAGTGGGTATCAGGCTGTTAACTGCTATTATTTTCAGTTAGTGTGCTGCTGCTGTTATTTTCTTGCAAGTTTGCATGATGATTGTGACACATCCATGGGGCCTATGCTATTAATTCTTTTTGCATACTGTTAAGCATCATGTCTACTTCCATTACATGTATTGCATTGTCATGTTTACATCCCTGGTCATAGTTATGTTTAGCTACAAATTTGCTATCCTGTTGTTGTTGATAGCCACCTCGTTTTTTCACTAAGTCTGTAACTTTCCGATGCCATGTTGCATGCTTAATATCTTTTGATCTATGATGCATATGACCTTGATTCTTGTTTGTACCTGATCACCATCATGTCTACTCCATGCTCATATATTACTATGTCATGTTTCTGCACATTTTCATATAGTTTACTCATGTTTGTACAACATAAAAATAATAGTTTCTGCCCTGTTTTCCTGAATTTCACTAAGTCCTAGACCAGTAATGTTTTATTGCATTTTGGTTGGGCTATAATTAATTGTTCATGATGTCTATTTGCATGATTCCTTTTGCCATGCCTTCCCTGCCATGTCTACTTTAGTTGTATATCATTTGTGAGCATGTTTGCATTCATTATCCTGTTTATGCATTGCTCTAAAGTGTGCTTCCTGATGTTGGAAGATTGTGTTCCAAACTTGTTTTGCTTGTATATTTTTAACCGTAACTTCGTTTGGAGTGTTCTTTATATGTAACTTGATTAGTTTTTCGTGTACTTTGTGTTTATGCTATTGTTTGATGCTGTTAACCAACCTAAAATATGGTTTAGCACAAAACAGTACCAAATGTTTTAATTGTCGTGCGGCACTTAGTGGTATGCCATGTTTACCTAACCCGACCTCGTCCAGACGGTAGAGGCCGATTCGAGATTGCGGCAGGCTTTTGAGTTGGATGTCGACTCACCGGGGGCCACCCGGATTTGTTCGTTGTTAGCTAGAGGGACATGTCATTTCGGATCTCTCGGAACTAAATCATAAAATGGTTGCTTGTGATAGGTAGCAACTGAGAGAGATGGGCGTGCGTGCGGAGCCTTGTAATGGGAAGTTGGTACACCCCTGCAGGGTTAAATCTTTTCGAGAAGCCGTGTCCACGGTTATGGACGACTTGGAACCGACGTCTTGTTCATAGATAACATCAACTGAATCATATTTAATAACTTGATCAACGTGTGTGTGCCTTGACTGCTTCTTCTTCGTCGGGATGCGAAGAGGAGGACAAGGATAGGATAGGTGTCATGTTTGCGTAAATAGTTGATAGCAAGACTTGTTGGAGGCGATTCCTCATCGAATGTTTGACCTCTTATCTTACTCTCTAGATCGTTAGCCACTTCATAAATGCTAGTGCGGCAGCAACCTCACCACTTACCCCATCCTTACTGTAAACTACTAGTTGTCCTAGAATGACGAGTGATGAAGTCCTTGCTGGGTCAGTTGACCACTACAGTTGGATGTTGGGTACTTCTGTACTCATGATACTACCCCCAAACTCTTTTCAGGGTTCTTGATCGACAACAGGTATGGTGATCGACGTTTCACGTGGAGACTCGACGATGACTAGTTAGGTGGATCCCGACGGAGAGCCTGGACCCGTGTGGTTACGGGAATGGTGTGTTTTACCTTTGCCACTAGGCATTTGAATGTAGTTTCTACTCAGAGATGTATCTTCCGCTGATTTATTGTATTAAGGCAGTTGTATGCCGATTGTATGAGATGTTGTATCCTTGTAGCTGTAATGTGTGATATCATGTTGGAAATCCCGGGCATATGGCATTGTCATATGTCGCGGTGGGACCGATATGTGCTTCGTCCCCGAGTCTGGATGGAAACATCTAGATCTGGAACAATATCGCATATCGGGCCTTACAGTGGTGTTGCCATCTACAAAGTTGATTCACAAGGATACATATTTAGACTTTTGTTCATAATGTGGAGTTTACAATTTAATCTTCAGAATTCTAGAAAGCTCCCACTTAGCTAAACACCTCTCAATTTAACTAAGTGATTACACAATCCCAGACCCCATACCTCCCCCGATCGTCACGACCATCAGTATGTGACCCAGGTAGGCGTCTAAGCCAATTACATCAGGTATGTGACTCGTGCTCGATCTTTTGATCTACTGTGTTACAGTCCCGCATCTACATACGTCAAGCCTGCCAATCGAACCTTGATGTTAGCTGTTTAGTAAGGCCATATCTGCATATGCCAGGCTTGCCGAACCCAACCTCATGCGAACGCCGTTTAATATGTGTGACACCCGGTATGTACGGAATGTCGGCCATATGGTAGAACCTTCCAGGCGGTGCCCACCAAGGGAGAACACAATATTGGTATTGTGAGAGATGGTCCTATTTGTGCTACAGTCGTCATATCTAGCATACTAGCATAAACAGGAAGTAAAACTGTAAATCATACAAACTATGATCCCCCTTCATGCAAAGCAAAGTCAAACGCCTTTCTACTTTAGCTTGTGCAAGTTTTAACTGGCTGATAGGGGTTTCAAGAGAGAGAACTGTTTCTATCCTGCGAAAAACATGCCACAACACCGTCTCCCATCCGTCTCTATTACACCCCTGTCGGGGCCCTCCGTTGCAAACATCTTCGCATCGCTAATGCAGAGAGACAGACACCCCCCCAGCCACTTTATATGGTACAAGCCATATGTCAAGCGTGGAAGCAGTCTCGCGTAAACGCGTAAGGTCGATCGGGGGCCGCTTCATCAAACATTGCCGCAACGCTAAATGGGTACACGTGGGAGGGTAACGAATGAAGATTCGATGCCCACATCCTAGATGTGTTCTATGTTGGATATATGCTCTAGAGGCAAATAATATATGATTATTCCAATATATATCTAAGCAAGTTCATAACCAGTTTCATACCGTGCTAGAACTGCATCAGTGAAACAATGATGCAGGTGTGGTATAGAAACACCCAGAGTTCCTAGTTAGCCTCTACTTCGATAACTAGTTCATGGTCAACATGATGATCGTGGTTTCGCGATCATGGACAATTAAGTCTCTTGACTATGAGGTCACCTCACTGGTTAAGTGACGTGATGAACATTACCCAAAGAAAGCATTACAGCATGATCAAATCTTATGAAGGTTCAGTGTTGTAATTACAGAACGTGGTAGACCGTTCCTTTGACCGTGAGTACGTGCATAATCACTATCTTCCCGGATGCTTTGACTTACATCCCACCACCTGACTGAAATATGCGGGTCATAACGGTTGTATCTTAGGTATTCCGTGGAGATACGTTGAGGAGTATTGTTTACAAGAGTGGGATTTGTCAGTCCATATAATGGATAGATACTCAGGGCCCACTCGGTGAGATTCCATCCATAAAGCTGCGCAGCGTGTGACTAGGTCACGGGGATGAATATCACGGGAACGAGTGTATAAGGATTTAGTTCGGAACGAGGTTGAACCAGACATAGGATGTCATTGATCGAATCTCGGAACAATCCAGTATCGCTGACAAAGGGAATGCTATACGGCGTAAGGTCCAATCGGTATTGATATCCGGAATGCACAGGGGTCATTATGGGCATCCAGGTCCCGCTGATGATCATTGACTGTTGCCTCTGCTCGGTCATGACTGGAGTGTTCTCGGACCGTAGGGTAACACACTTAAGGGCTCGATGAAATCGGAGACCTTTTCGGAACCATCGGAGCAACCAGAGAATTAAGGAGACAATATCGGAGGAGTACCGTATTGAACCGAAACAAGTTCGGAGTGAGCCGGAAGTGTTTCCGGAGCACCGGGAGATGGAATAATATGTTTTAGTTATTAATTAATTGAATTAATAATTAAAATCATTTTATTTCTAATTAATATGTGCTATGGGCCTTAGTGGAGAAAAATGCCCATTAAGGAATTAAAGGGAAAAGAAAAAAGAAAAGAAAAAGGGGGGGAGGCGCCATGGGCCCTAGGGCCCATGAGGGGTGCGCCCCCTCTCCCCCCTTGGCCGGCCAACTCCCCCCTAGCAAAGGGTTTAGTCCCACATTGCTAGGGGAGGTGGGTTGACTCCCTTCCCCAGCCTATATAAAGACAGGCAGGGTGCACATAATTAATACACAGAAATTCGTGAGAAAATAAATATAACTCTGAATTGAGATCGGTTTTCTCCGGTCTCCTCCCCTCTCTGGTCTCTTCCACGGTGGGCTCCCTAGTGTGAGCCTGTAGTGGAATTCAGACCTCTCTGCTAGAATCGGAGGCCGTCGTGCTGCCGAAGCTCCGTCCGGAGGTCTGCTTCCGCCCCCTCCGCTGGATCGGAGAACGGAGGTCGTCATCGAGTCTCGTACGTGTGCGAGTACTACGAGGTGCTGCACGTGTGGCACTACACCCATCCGGGTGCTCAACACAGCCAGGGGGCTGTGAAACTTGATCGGCTACATCAACCACGTTTGCGGGAACGTTTCCCGCGCAACGGACTACACCCCGAGGTATGTTATTTCCGCACTACTGTCCGTTACGGTAATACGGCTAGCTAGATCTTGGGTTAAGGGAACGCTAGTTAGAAAAATTTGTGTTTTCTGTTGCGAACCCCAACATTCTACCCGTACAATACATCTACACATAGCTAGCTCATGATACCACTGTTGGGATACGGGGCAGAAAACACAAATTTTTCATACATACGGTACCCTAACCCAAGATCTATGCTATGGCGATGTAAAGTAACAGAGGGAATCGGTGTTCATACCTTTGAAGACCGAAAGAGGGAAACGTTCTTGCGAACGTGGCTGGCGTAGACTCAGAACTACGGCCTCCCTGTCATGTAGTAGACCACCGGCGAGGATGACTCCCGGTTGACCTCCAGCGATGAAGTAGCACCACAGGTGTACTACCTCAAAGAGATTATACACGTACGGTACAATCGATGTTCCTCCCGAGCCCCGAACCAGGCGAGCAGCGGAAGAAAGACGAATTCGGATCCCGACTCCAGCAGAGCGACGGCCTTCCTTATGGTGGAGAACTCCAGTCCAGGTGCAGACTCCAAACAAGGGGAGTCCACTTCCAGGAAGGAGAAGGAGAGAGAGAGGAATAATTGTGTGCTGGAAAAGGGGGTGTACCCCTCCTTATATAGGCCAAGGGGGGTGCCATTCTCCTCCCCTCCCTCATGTGGGACTAAACTCCCAAGGGGGGGAGTGCGCCGGCCTAGGGGGAGGATGGGCCCCACCCTTGGCGCCAAGCCCAAGGGGGGAAAGCCCCTCCTCCCCTAATGGGCCCCATAGGCCCATATAGCCTTTTTCAAAAAATTTAATTATTTTAAGATGTTTAAATATTTAATTCAGATACTAAAATAATAAACATTATTAAAACAAATTAAACTTTATTTTGAACCATTCAAAATGTCCGGAACAACTTTCGTCCTCCTGTGGAACTATTCCGGTGATTTCTCCTATTTCACCGATTGATCCCGAAACTGTCATATGCATCGATTGCCCTTAAGTGTAACACCCTAACGATCTGGGAAACAGCAGACATGGTCGAGACTCTTCTCATTGACCAATGACTAGTCAGTTGGACCTGGTTACAATCCTTGACAGCCCATGCGCTTCCATCCAATGAACTTTAGTTGTTTTTGGAAACCGTTCACGATACGACGTAATCCCTTTGTGTTGCGGTACTTTGTTTGTCCGGGGTTCGATCATCGGTATCCCACATACCATGTTCACATCTCGTCCACAACAAACAAGTTTACTCGTCCGTGCCTATTGCATCTCCCATGACCTAGTCACCTGCTTGCAAGCTATTGATGCAATATCACCGAGTGGGCCCAGAGTACATGTCCTGTTACAAGGACTGACAAATCCCGCTCTGATCTATTAACATACTCATCAACCATCTATTTCGGAATACCCAAAGTGCACCGTTATAGCCAGCATATTTCAGTCAGGCGGTGGGATACAAATCAAAGTCTCCTCATAGATGACAATTACGTATGATCATTACGTTCTAAGGACTAAGCCATACGTTACAAAGTCATCGCAACGCTGAACTATGTGACTCAATCACATTGCAATACTTTAGGTGGGTCTATTTCCATCACATCATTCCCCTAATGACATGACCTCATTGTCAATGGACTTAAGTGTCGCCATGATCATGAAAGCTTGATCAATCAATTGCCCAATGAGATAGTTTACCCGAGTTAAACTACGAACCTATGTTTTATACTACACCTGTATTAGTATTTCCAAGTAATACAGCTACAGCACAGTATAAAACGTATTATGAACAAAACGGATATGTGACAAATATCTTTATTAATTTGTCTCTAGGGCACATATCTAACACCAGGCGCCCTTCCGGCGCGCCCTAAGGTGCGGCCGCGCCAAGGGGGCGCTTGGACCTCTGGTGGCCCCCCTGGATGCCCCCCTTCGCCTATATATTCTCCATCACGGGAAACCTCCGAAGACAGAACCCTTTTTCGCGATCTCGCCTCTGTTCCGCCGCCGCCGCGCTTCCACGATCAGGAGCGCCAGCAGAACTCTTCCCGGCACCCTGCCGGAGGGAGGATTGACCTCTGGGAGCTTCTCCTCCACCATAGACGCTTCCCGGATGATCCGTGAGTAGTCTACCTTGGACCATGGGTTCTTTATCAGTAGCTATGTGATGTTCTCCTCCCCTCTTTGTTCTTCATGGATTAGACCTTGTGAGCTTCCCTACATGATCAAGGCACATATGTAATTATTTCTGTTGTTACTATGCTGAGTTTGCTGGGATCTGATGGAATATGAGACTATGTTCATACTGTGATTGAGTAATATATTTGTTTCTTATCTTTTATATTTTTGTTCTTGATTAATTCTTGCATGTTCTCCGTTGTTGTTTATTGCTTTGGCCAAGTAGTAGGTAGTGACTCCAAGAGGGAGAGTTATGCTTGATTGTGGGTTCATGCCCCCTGTGACAGAAACATGAGTCTAGGGGATGTGTTGTTGCCACAAGGGGGAAAACATGACAGAAATCGCGGTTGCAAGGATTTTTTTACTTTACACAAAGTTCTTTTAATGCAGTTGTCAGTTGCTTTGGGTTTACACTTTGGGTGGGGCTCACAACTTAATACCAGCGAGATATTCTGGATAGATATCGCAAGGTGGATGATTAGTAGTAGATGCAGTTGGATTTCGGTCTACTTATTTTGGCGTACTGCCCATGCTTTTGAGCCTCTTCCTTTGTTTGTAGCATAGTTAGCATTGTGGTGCGCTTTTAATCCTGTCAATTGCCCAGTTGTGATTTGTTTACCTCGCATAGCAGTTTTATCGTATTTTGGGAGAGAGCCATCACTAGTGAACATCATGGGACCCCGGTTCATATTCTCATCACTGTTTACATGCTCAATTTACTTCCTGCTTTTACTTTCTAGTTGCAGTCACTATTATCCTTTATCCCTTGGTTTGATCCTTTATAAACAACAAGGCCAGAGAGATTGACAACCTCTCTGAACTTCGTTGGGAGAAAAGTTACTTGTTGTGTGTGCGGGTCCAGGTCAAGGAAGCAACTTTTGTCTTAGAAATGGTGCCATTGTTTCCTTGCCACCTACTTGTCGACCTTGGAGTCCTACTGGAGACATAAACCCTATCCTCTACGTTAGGGGAAGTTTGATGCTATCCTACATATCACCTTCCACTTGGGGTAACCAACGAAGGGCGAGAAGCCATTATCATCTCTCGCGTATCAGGGGTCCCTTCGGGTGCAAGGATTTTCTGTGATTTTTCCTGGAATTTTCTGAGACAACAAAAAATCCATATTCCTGCACATAAGAAAACTATACAGGCAGCTCTGCTGAAAATAGCGTCAGTCCGGGTTAGTTTAGTACAAATCATGCAAGAATGAGGCCAAAACAATTGCAAAAGTTTTTGGAAAAGTAGATACGTTTGAGACGTATCAGCCGCCGCGGAGATTCCAATCTCGGGATCACTAGAAGAACCTGTCCCGGCACGCTGCCGGAGGGAGGATTGACCTTCGAATGCTTCTCCATCACCATGATCGCCTCCGGGATGCGCCATGAGTGGTCCTCTTTGGACCATGGGTCCATGATCAGTAGCTAGATGATGTCTTCTCTCCAATCTTGTGCTTCAAGTTTAGCCCTTATGAGCTGCCTATCATGGTCAAGGCACCTATGTATTAGTTCATGCTTTGATATGTTGTGTTTGCTGGGATCCGATGGATTATGAGATTATGTTCAATTGATGTTGAGTAATATATTTGGTTTACCTTTATATTTATGTTCTTGAATATTCTTGCATGTTCCCCATTGTGTTTGTTGCTTTGGCCAAGTAGTAGATTGCAACTCCAAGAGGGAGCGTTATGCTTGGTTGATGCCCCCTGATGTCTAGCTTGAGTGACAGAAACATGAGACTAGGGGATGTGTTGTTGCCATCAGGGAGAAAACTGTGGTGCTTGTGACTGCGTGTTGCAAGGGTTGCTTACATTACGCATAGTGTTAAGGCAGTTATCCGTTGCTTTGAGCCTACAATTTGGTTGGGGTTCACAACTTAATACCACCGAGATGTTCTGGATAGATATCTCAATGTGGATTATTAGTGAGTAGATGTTGATGAATAAACGGTCTATTTGTTTTGGTGTAATGCCCATATAATTGAGCCTCTTTACTTTCTAGTAGCATAATTAGCATTGCGTGCATTTATAATTCTGTTAATTGCCTAGTTGTCATTTGTTCACCCAACATAGTTGTTTACTGTCTTTCAGGAGAGACATCACTAGTGAAAGTCATGACACCCCGATCCATATTTCCATCACTATTTACACCGTTCTCACTTACTAATTTTATTCCTTTTCAGTCGCCCAATTATTATTCCCTCCTATGTTTTGATCCTTTGTAAATAGCAAGGCCGGAGAGATTGACAACCTCTCTGAACTCTTTGGGAGCAAAGTTATTTGCGTTCTTGTGTGCAGGTCCACGTCAACTCCACGGCAGCAGCGAATTTCTGGCGCTGTTGTCACCTACTTGTTGCTCTTGGAATTCTACTGGATTGATAACCTTAGTATCTTTACCGAGGGAAATTTGCTGATATCTACATCATAACCTTCCACTTGGGGTAACCAATGATGAGGTATTATCTATACCCATCAACGAGTCCCGGATGCACCATGCCTCCGAGACCCTGCGTCGCCGATGCGGTACATGCAACACCACTCCCTTTTTGCCCCTCCAGCCAACACCTGCTCCAAAACGACTCCCCCAATAGGTTTTCCCTTGGAGCAGCCTAACCAAGGTTGCGACACATACCCTCCTATTCCAGTGTCCAAGACAACGCCTCCATGGAGGTAACGACACCATATCATTATCGTCGCCGTTCACCGAGAACTTGGGTTTTCACCCGAGCACATAGGACATGGGGGAGCGGGGGATCTATCCTCAACATCGCCTCCAAAGAAGTAAATGGCACCCGAAGCACCATCGACGTCGTGGTCACTGCCGCCGGCCAGGGGTTTCCCCTTGACGAGATCTGATTCTGACATTCTCCAGGCCAGCCATCAACAACTCCGAGCACAAACGCTGGAGTCCAAACCAGCCCGAGATGTGCCACGCCCGAGGTAGGAGAGGGTGAGGATCGCCTCAGATCTCACATGAAGGGGTGGGGGCGGCCACCCCATGCTACAAGATCTGATTGAAACCTCATGTCCGTGCATTCAAGAAGGCCGGCCGACCAACGACGAGCACCCCAGCCCGCGCGCCCACACTTCCGATGACCGTCATCGTCCGCCTTCGCCACCGCTCCGCCACGTCACCACCCGAGATATACGTCCCGCACCACCGATATCGAGCAGGAGGACATGGCTCCGTCGCCGCCCAGGAAGACCGGTCTTTGCCCGGCAGCCCGCATCGGCGGTGGCGAGAGGAGGCGGGGGAGGAGGGGCTAGCGGCGACGCGATCTAGGGCTCTCCTGGCCGTCTGCAGTTCGGTCTTTGCCCAACAGCCCGCACCGGCGGGGGCGACGTGAGGAGAGTGAAGCAGTTCGGTTCGTACATAGTTTTGAGGGAAACGCAATATCATAAGTTAGTATCATGCATACGATACTAGTGTTTGCTACTATGTCTGTAGTGCATAGTATCATATACTTCCTTCATTTCTTTTTACTCGACATATAAGATATATTCAAAGTCAAACTACATAAAGTTTGACCAATTTTATATTAAAAAATATCAACATCTACAATATCAAAGCTATACAATATAAAAATTTATTTCATGATGCATCTAATGATATTGGTTTTGTATTGCGAATGTTAATATTTTTTCTATAAAGTTGGTCAAACTTTATGAAGTTTGACTTCAGACAAATCTTATACGCAGAGTAAAAAACGGAGGGAGTAGTATTATCATAGATGACCTTATTTATTACTCTATGCGTTTCAAATTAGATGACTTAAATTTGTCTACCTGTGTATATAGACATGTACACAAATGAAAGTCATCTAATTTGGACGAAGGGAGTACAATGCAAGACACATTTAGTAAATCACTTAATATGATACTACACCCTCTCTTTTCTCATTAAATTGTGTTCCACCTTATTAAAATTGCCTAGTTGAGATGAATGATACTACGTATGAGAGCACGGTTAGGGCCAGTTCTTTTAACGGCTTCTCTGTAACACCCTTGGTGTCGTGTAACAGTGATTATTTTTGTTTAAGACAAATTACTATTGCTAATCATGCTTTGATCATCCTTGCATCTGATCGTTTCAAAAACCCCTTTGAATTGATAATAAAATCAAAGTGCAAAATAAAACTTTGTCCAAAAATTGTGAAACCAATTTTGTTAAATGCATAAAAATCAGTGGACCATGTTAAACCAACCTTGGGTATTTATTGCAATAAATAAATATTAAAACAAATGAAAGAAGTAGCAAAACAGTGGCATTTAATACTTTTTAAATAAAACAACAATGCGAATGAATTTACACATGCCCCAAACTTTTTGTAACACTCATATGGGGTATAACATTAATTATGGAACACATTACAAGTTTTACAAAAATGCTAAAGTGCATAAAATAAATAAAACAATAAATAAAAAAGGAAAGAAAAAGAAAAACATCTAAACTACGCCTGGGGGCGAAGCCCACCAAGCCAGCCAGCCCACCCCAGCCCACCTCCCCATCGTCTTCTTCCTGTACACAGGGGAGCGTGGCGCCCATTCCCCGGCTGGCCACGCCGTGGGCGCCGTGGCGGCCATCCACCGGCTAGCCGGCAGGTTAAGAGCACCCCCTCCCTGGCAAACCCTAGCGCGAGCATTCCCCCTGTCTCCATCGCGCCACCCCCGTTGTTTCCCTTCTCCGTCTTGTCCTCCTGGGATCCGCCCGTGCGTAGCCGTGGGTGCGCCGTCGTCGGCCACGTGGCCACCGTGCTCCCCGCGCCACGCCGGCGTGTCCAGGCGAAGCAACGTGGTGGTTCTCGTCTTCCCCTGCCTTCCGTTCGAGCCGGAGGCCCTTGCCCCGTGCGAATCGAGCACTCACCTCCGCCGGTCGCCGGCCACCCCGGCGCCGAATTCGCCGCCGACTACGCTCCCTCGACCACCCCGAGACCTTCTACGTGCTCGCTGTAAGCCTCCATAACGATTCCCTCCTTCCCTTCGCCATTTGTGCCGCTGCATCCCCCCCCCCCCCCCGTCCGAGCTCGCCACCGCGGCCGCCATGGCCGTACATGCTCGTGCCCAGCGCGCCCGGGCCGCGTGCCCAATGTCCAGGGTGCGCACGCATGTGCGCGTGGCCTCCCCTTGCGCCTCACCAGCTTCCTGCCGCGGACCCTCCCGGAACAGCCTCGCCGGCGTGGGCACGGTCGGGCTGGACAGTGGGTTGACCCCCTCACAGACCAGTGCCCCCCCAGCCTGATTAGCCCCTAATTAGTCTGCTAACAATAAAATAAGAAAAGAAAAGAACCCCCTAGACTATGACATGTAGGCCCACCCCCTGTTAAGTTAATAATAATGTTTAGTTTAAATTAGTATTAGACCAGTGGATGACATGTGGACCCCATAGGTTATTTAGATTAATGAATTGAATCTTAATATATGTGTTTATGACACATGGGACCCACTGGTCAGTTTGACCAGTCAAACACCCCCTGTGTATGACAGGTGGGCCCCCTCTGTCAGTGCTGTTGTGGATAATGTCGCTTTTTAATAATAATTTATTTCCAGAAATTGATTTAAAATTGATTTAAATTTTGAAATTTAATATCTTTTAAACCGTAATTCAGATTAAAAAACTTTATACATGAAACTTGATTAGAAAAATGCAACGAATACGAATACGCTATCTACATGTCAACCATCCCCCTCTAACACAACGAACATCGACATCCCCCCTCCAGGGCGTCTGTCCGGTAATCGCCCGGAGTCGGGAAAATTGCCGGTTAAAATTCCCGTTTCGTCTGCAACATGTAGCATCGCGTTACTTCACCTCTAGCTTAACGTTTGCCATGTCTTTTATTTTTATTGCCTTTATTTTTCGTGTATTTATTGTTTCTTCCCCCTCTCTTATTGTCTGATAGTCTCGACGTCCGCTGCCGATGCCCCTGTGATCGACTACTTCGTCGACGAAGATCGTACCTCTACCGTCGAGCTTCCAGGCAAGCAGAGTCATTCTCTTCCCCAGGTATCGCCTACCTTTCCGTACATTTCTTGCACTAGGCATTGCTGTTGCTGCTACGTTACAATCCTATTCAAATGCATAGCCTATCATTGTCGCCCCTTGTTGTACCTTCCTTTATCCTATGGTGCCTATATTCATATATATTATTCAGCAGTTAGCCCCGCGCCTTGTTAGTCAATAGGATTAGATATCGGGTCATGTTCACTCTGGGAGTGAATGCGGATACGATACATTACAACTGCTACAGTTACGGTTCAGAGCAGACACCGCTTCAGGCCCCTACCCCAGCTCTGCCGAGCCACATCAAGTGTGAGCTATCGAGGAGTAATCCTTGTACTCCACTCGTTGCTGACTCTGTATAGCCGCCCTAGGGTACTGAACCACGGTTGTCCTTACAGGTAAGGAGTCGGGTGACCCCACGGTGCCCACGCAGGGTATCTTAGTGGAACGAAAGGTCAGGTGTATTCCACCGGTGTGCGGCGGGCCTGGTACTATTCGTGGCCGACAGATATCCTGTTGTACGAAAGTCGAGCTCTTCGGAGCAAACGCGAGACAAGGTAAGGAGACGGTTCACCTTGTTGGTAACCGCACGAGTTGGTGGGACGACAGGGCAGGAACCGATGTTACTGGTGGTCCTGAGTGCTGTCGTTGTCCGCGACTCATCCAGAAAGGGGCAACGATAACTTTTGTCTCGACAGAAAATAATAAAATGCTTAATGGGTTTGGTGGATGACTTGAGTAGCCTTTTGGCTTGTACGCACTACCTCCATGTGGGATTACAATGTGGGACCTCCGCGTTGTGGTCTCGTTCGAAAGCTTTGAAAGACATCCAGTTCAGCATTGTGGCCGGGGCTGATCGTCACCTGTGGTGTACGGATCTCTCCCCTCACAACGACCCGGAGAGCGAGGGGTGATAGGCCCATGACCCCCTTGCCCTTAGGGTTGTAGACCGGCGGGGACCTCTCTGATGAGCCGTAGGATGGGCCTCGGCGTGTCGGATAACCTCGGTGGGGCGTTCCCTAGCAAGGTGTACGCCACCCTGGAGATCCGAGCGTGTAGGGTAACAGTAGTGCAGCCCCTGCAGGGATGATAATCTATTCGGATAGCCGTGTCCACGGTAATAGGACGCTTTATGTTGAAGCCAAACTCTACTACTACAAACTACTACTATTAAACTGTTGGTTCCGGGTTTTCTTCCTCGCGGGGATGTCGAGGGAGGGAACTCGGAGGCATTTATAATTATAAATTATTACAGCTTACTATTATACAATGCTGCAGCAACTTCTGTTGCATTGTGATGGCGCGAGAGTTGACGGGTGTAGTCTTCTCGCCCTTCGTTGGTGAGACCCAAGTGGAAGGCGTGATGTAGCACAGCAGCAAATTTCCCTCGGTAAAGATACCAAGGTTTGTCTCCAGTAGGACTCCAGAGATGATAAGTAGGTGTCAGCGGCGCAACTGACGCGGACCTACACACAGACACAAATAACTTTGTTCCCAACGAAGTTCAGAGAGGTTGTCAATCTCTCCGGTCTTGTTGTTCACAAAGGATCAAACACAAGGGAAAATGATAGCAACTAAAAGTAAAAGCAGAAAAGTAAATGAGCATGGAAACAGTAATGAGGATATGGACCGGGATACGTGATGTTCACTAGTGATGTCTCTCTCCCAAAAGACGATAAAACTGCTATGCGAGGTAAACAAATTACAGAAGGGCAATTGACATGATTATGAACGCACCGCAATTCTAACTATGCTACAAAAGAAAGGAAGAGGCTCAAAAGCACAGGCAGTACGCCAAAATAAGTAGACCAAAATCCAACTGCATCTACTACTAATCATCCACCTTGAGATATCTATCCAGAACATCTCGCTGGTATTAAGTTGCGAGCCCCACCCAAAGTGTAAACCCAAAGCAACAGACAACTGCATTAAAAATCACTTTGTGTAAAGTAAACAATCCTTGCAACCGCGGTTACAAGCACCGTTGTTTTCCCCCTTGTGGCAATAGCACATCCCCTAGACTCATGTTTCTGTCACTCAAGCGTGTCATCGGGGGGCATGAACCCACAATCGAGCATAACGTTCCCTCTTGGGGTTACTACCTACTACTTGGCCAAAGCAATAAATAACAACGGAGAACATGTAAGAATTACTTAGGAACAAAAATATAAGAGATAAAAACCAAATATATTACTCAATCACAATCTGAACATAATCTCATAATCCATCAGATCCCATCGAACTCAGCATAGCAACAGCAGAAAGATTACAAAAGTGCCTCGATCATGTAGGGCAGCTCACGAGGTCTAAACCATGAAGAACAAAGAGGAGAGGAGAACATCGCATAGCTACTGATCACGGACCCATGGTCCAAGGAAAACTACTCACGAGACATACGGGGAGCATCCATGGTGGAGAGGAGACTCCTGGAGGTCGGCCCTCCCTCCGGCAGGGTGCCGGGAAGAGGTCTTCTGGTGCTCCCGATCTTGGAAGCACGGCGGCGGCGGAACAGAGGAGAGATCGCGAAAAAGGGTTCTCGCTCCGGAAGTTTCCCGTGACGGAGAATATATAGGCGAAGGGGGGCAGCCAGAGGTGGACCAGGGGCCCCAGGCGCCCCCCTGGCGCGGCCAGGGGTGGGGCCGCGCCGGGTGGCCACCTGGGTCACCCCTGGCTCCCCTCTGGCCCCACTCGGGCTCTTCTCGAAGCTTCCTGTACGCTGATTTTTCCTATATTTTTCCCAGAATTTTTCTGGCACTTTTTATATGGGGGAAAACTGAAATAGAAAAACAGCAGAAAACAGGAACTGGCACTTTGGTGCACTGAGTTAATAGGTTAGTCCAAATATGATCAAAAGTGTATCTAGATCATAGCAATATCACACAAAACATGCATGGAGCAAGCAGAAATTATAGATACGTTTTGGACGTATCAACATCCCCAAGCTTAATTCCTGCTCGTCCTCGAGTAGGTAAATGATAACGGCATAATTTCTGTGGTGACATGCTAGCAACCATATAAGAACTTTGAAAAGTAAAGCAATCAAGGTTAGAAACTCAATTCAAGTCATAACATGCAAGAGTCTATATTAGCATTGAAACAAGTAACAAAAGAACATTAGGTGCAAGAGCTCTCGCTGTCCGTTACTCGAATGTCTCCAAATGGTGTTTGCGTGCAAGAAGGGGGATAGGGAATACGAGAAAAACAATTTATTTGTTGAGAACTCAATCTACTAAAGTTTCACACTCGGTCTTTTTCTGGAATCTTATCTTGACTCGTCCCCAGACCACTAGTCAGGTACGAGTCAATTTGATCCACTCCTTTTTCAATATTTTGAGCATTCATGCAATGGATGAGCGTAAGCACGAGAGTTGACACTTAGGATGGCAAAGAGAGAAGTACGGAGGAGGAAGACAAAAAGGATGAGAAAGGCTCACATCAATGAGGAAAATCATAGGCAAGAGATGCCAAATGATAGATATGATGTGAGGAGTAGGGATTGCCATGCAACGGATGCACATACGAGATAGGAAGCTCTCCAATGGAACTAGTGGGGGTGCATCTAACTTGCTCGCTCATGAAGACCTAGAGCTCGTTTGAGGAGGCTCGTCCTTGGAATATGCAAGCCAAGTTCTATAGTGTGAAGGCCCCCACATAGCTATATGCATAAGGATCATCTCTATGGAGTACAAGGATATAAAGGGAGTACTAGTGTGGATCTCTCAAAAGGATAGTAGTGTTGCCCCTTTCTCTCTTTTCATTTCTTTTTCTCTTTTTTCTATTTTTTTGTATTTTTTTGTGGCCTCAATGGATCTTTCTATTTAACTCTCATTTGTCCTCTTTGGGATCTTTTATTGTGTCCACTTTGGGATCTTTTCCTCACTTAAGGGAAACACTCTATTTTACAAGAAGGTAAAGGAGATCTTTCACACTTTACAAGGTACTCAAAATCATAATGAAGATGTAACTATCATGATGTATGCAATGTATGTCGCTGCCAGTGTAGCAGGAACATGTATGACATGAAGATCAAGTCATGAAGAGGTGGATGTTGCATGGCAATGTATCTCGGAAAGGCTATGGAAATGCCTTGATAGGTAGGTATGGTGGTTGTTTTGAGGAAAGATATAAGGAGGCTTATGATGAAAGAGCGTATCATGCCAAGGGTTTGGATGTACCGGCGAAGGTGGACACCAACTCTCGGAGTGAGAAGAAGGCAATGCACGGCACGGGAGAGGCTAGCAAAATATGGGAAGGTGGAAGTGTCAACTTTCAATACTTACATTAGTCCGAAGGACTCATGCAGTTATTATCGGTAACTCTCAATCTAAAAAGGAGGTTCACAAAGAGACAAGTACCCCGAGGAGGAGTGTATGGGGGTTTGGTTATCCTTGCGCATCCTCGACTCATGGTACATGAGTGTTCTCTAATATTCGATCCCTCCAAAGATTAGTGATCCATCTAGTAGCTAGAGTTCTCAACTAGTTTTGTAGGTTTTGAAAATAGACACGGATTGCCAAAAATACGATACCTATCACTAATAGGCTAGAGATCTTGACACCAAAAGTTCAAACATTACTCACAACAATACCTCAAAACTATTGCAAGTTACTACTAGAATTAAATAGCAACCTCAATTACCTACTTTCAAGACAACACACAACTCAGTGCAACAACCAACTCTCTTTAACAAGATAAACATGAAAAATAAAAAGAGTTCCAGCAACAAACTAATCAAAAGCCAAGGCTCTTGCTAAAGACAAACTAAGACTAAAACTAAACATGGCAGTAGCTACGAAAAGATAAAGAACACACAACAGCAAAAAGATAAGCGTGAAAAATCCTATGATGTGTTCTAGATTTTGAAAGTGGAGCGTGTTTCTCTCCCACACAAAGTAAGACGGGATCTAAATTGTTATGAACAGCAAGCAAAGCTAAAGAAAACTAAAAATAAAACCTAAGAGCGAGACGCTCCAAGCATAGCACATAACGCATGAAGTGATAAAAATATAGTGAGACGAAGGACGAACTGATGATTGTCGATGGAGAAGGGGATGCACGGGGGCATCCCCAAGCTTAGACCCTTGAGTCTCCTTGAATATTTATTGGGGATGCATGGGGGCATCCCCAAGCTTGAGCGCTTGACACTCCTGGATCTTCTTTCATCATCTTCCATCGCACACTTGAAAACTCCCTTCATACATAACTCATCATAAGCTGATTAGAGAGGTTAGTACCCTTAATAAAATAATTTTACCCACTGGATATAAAGATATTATTGAAGATCTACTGTTTCTCAAGAGTGCCGAAAAGTTTTTGCAAAGAAAAAGCAAGCTTAAGGTTTGCAAAAGTTAGGAGAGACAAAACGTGGCAGAATCTGTGAAAAACAGAACAGCAGGTAGTAAAGAATTTTTTAGGGGCACTTCTACAACTCAAATCAAAAAACTCAGAACATACGGAAGTTTCAAAATTGTATAGAGCACGCTGTCAAAAAAATTCAGATAAAAAAGATGATCTGGTGATTTGATTCGAATTTTTCTGTCAAGGGACAGAATCTGTTTTCTGGACAGCACGTCACAACTTTTGCTTCCCTTATCATAAGAGGCTATAACTTGGCACAAAGCTGAAAAATAAAGATACAATGATGTTGCTACAGTGGTAAAAAACATCAAGACACAACAAAAAGCAAAAATAAACCTAAATTCGTTGCGGGCTGCCTCCCGAAAGCGCTTTCTTTTATGCCTTTAAGCTAGGCATAATGCAAAAGAAGAATCAAGAGTCTCCAAGATCAGAATCATAAAAACCTTCAAATTGATTTTCAATAAGCTCATTCTTCTTCTTCCTAGGAAAGAGGTACTTACCTTTCTCCATACCGCGTAAGCGTATGTGCCCGTTACCAATATCAATGAAGCCTTTCATAGCACGGAGGAAGTCTCTTCCGAGCACAATGTTACTTTGGTTTGGCTCCATGGTGAAGAAATCCATTGGTGCAGTCCTATGAAGGAATGCAACTTGTACTTCTTTTACCTTTCCTTTAATCTCTGAAATATCTCCATTAGAATGTTCATGATAAGATGATAATTTATCCATATCTAGCTTCAAAGAATCATAAACTATTTTTGGCATAGTAGAAACTGTGGATCCAACAACACAAAGAGCAAGGAAGCCTTGGTAAGAGATGCTAATCCTAACAAAGGGCTCCCAATCATCATCTATCTCCAACATTTCTTTCTTGTTGGACTTAAGTTCCTCTACTTTCCTCAAGTCTAGAGCATCCAATCTTTTTTCAATAGTGGCAAGTCTATCTATGACAGTATCAATACTACGATCATAAACAAAATAACTAGATAGACTATGCAAAATATCAAGAGCCCTAACTTCATCACACTCTAGAAAATCTCCTTCAGCTATAATGTCAAGAGAGTGTTTACACCACTTAAAAAGACCATGGTAAAAATTTCTAAGCACAATTTCTATAGGTATCCAAGGCATAATTCTTTTATGTGCTTCAGAGATTCTGTCCCATGCTTTCTTCATATTTTCTCCATCTCTTTGACGGAAATCGAGAACTTCCGATTCCCACAAAGCACCTAGCCCTAACATGTTCATCTAAACAAGGAGGACTGCTAACAGCAAGATAAACAATTTTTTTTGTGATTTTTGATATAAGACACAAAGATAAAAACTGAAAGGTAAACTAACAAGACTAAAAAAACAAAGGTAAAGGGTAGTGTGCAACTCCCCTATCTTAGCACTCAGAGTCCCCGGCAACGGCGCTAGAAATTTGCTTGATGGCGCGAGAGTTGACGGGCGTAGTCTTCTCGCCCTTCGTTGGTGAGCCCCAAGTGGAAGGCGTGATGTAGCACAGCAGAAAATTTCCCTCAGTAAAGATACCAAGGTTTGACTCCAATAGGACTCCAGAGATGATAAGTAGGTGTCAGCGGCGCAACTGACGCGGACCTGCACACAGACACAAATAACTTTGTTCCCAACGAAGTTCAGAGAGGTTGTCAATCTCTCCGGTCTTGTTGTTCACAAAGGATCAAACACAAGGGATAATGATAGCAACTGAAAGTAAAAGCAGAAAAGTAAATGAGCGTGGAAACAGTAATGAGGATATGGACCGGGATACTTGATGTTCACTAGTGATGTCTCTCTCCCAAAAGACGATAAAACTGCTATGTGAGGTAAAAAAAATTACAGAAGGGCAATTGACAGGATTATGAACGCACCGCAATGCTAACTATGCTACAAAAGAAAGGAAGAGGCTCAAAAGCACGGGCAGTACGCCAAAATAAGTAGACCAAAATCCAAATGAATCTACTACTAATCATCCACCTTGAGATATCTATCCAGAACATCTCGCTGGTATTAAGGTTCGAGCCCCACCCAAAGTGTAAACCCAAAGCAACAAACAACTGCATTAAAAAGCAATTTGCGTAAAGTAAACAATCCTTGCAACCGCGGTTACAAGCACCGTTGTTTTCCCCCTTGTGGCAACAGCACATCCCCTAGACTCATGTTTCTGTCACTCAAGCGTGTCATCGGGGGGCATGAACCCACAATCGAGCATAACATTCCCTCTTGGGGTTACTACCTACTACTTGGCCAAAGCAATAAACA
The DNA here is from genome assembly GCA_950022295.1 of Bromus sterilis. NCBI lineage: Eukaryota > Viridiplantae > Streptophyta > Magnoliopsida > Poales > Poaceae > Bromus > Bromus sterilis. Next base: position 144,729,008 of record OX465596.1, on the reverse strand, counting down.
GCAATGGAGAACATGCAAGAATTACTTAGGAACAAAAATATAAGAGATAAAAACCAAATATATTACTCAATCACAATCTGAACATAATCTCATAATCCATCAGATCCCATCAAACTCAGCATAGCAACAGCAGAAAGATTACAAAAGTGCCTCGATCATGTAGGGCAGCTCACGAGGTCTAAACCATGAAGAACAAAGAGGGGAGGAGAACATCGCATAGCTACTGATCACGGACCCATGGTCCAAGGAAAACTACTCACGAGACATCCGGGGAGCATCTATGGTGGAGAGGAGACTCCCGGAGGTCGGCCCTCCCTTCAGCAGGGTGCCGGGAAGAGGTCTTCTGGTGCTCCCGATCTCGGAAGAGCGGCGGCGGCGGAACAGAGGAGAGATCGCGAAAAAGGGTTCTCGCTCCGGAAGTTTCCCGTGACGGAGAATATATAGGCGAAGGGGGGCAGCCAGAGGTGGACCAGGGGCCCCAGGCGCCCCCCTGGCGCAGCCAGGGGTGGGTCCGCGCCGGGTGGCCGCCTGGGTCACCCCTGGCTCCCCTCTGGGCCCACTCGGGCTCCTCGCGAAGCTTCCTGTACGCTGATTTTTCCTATATTTTTTCCAGAATTTTTCTGGCACTTTTTATATGGGGGGAAACTGAAATAGAAAAACAGCAGAAAACAGGAACTGGCACTGTGGTGCACTGAGTTAATAGGTTAGTCCAAATATGATCAAAAGTGTATGAAAGTGTATCTAGATCATAGCAATATCACACAAAACATGCATGGAGCAAGCAGAAATTATAGATACGTTTTGGACCGTGTACAGTAATCATACACGCAAGGTACACGATCAAAATCAGGGACTCACGGTGAGATATCACAACACAACTCTACAAATAAAATAATACAAGTTGTTTAATACAAGCCAAGGGCCACGAGGGCTCGAATACAACAGCTCGAGAGCACAGAGTTAGCGGAAGCAAAAAGTATCTGAGTACAGACACAAGGATACAAGATTGCCTTAAGAAGGCTAGCACAAAAAACAACAACGATCGAAAAGGCGAGTCCTCCTGCCTGGGAACCTCCAAACTACTCCTGGTCAAAGGGGAACTCGACGTCGTAGAAGGCATCGGGGATCTTCACGTTGCGGTGGTCGGCATCAGGGATCTCCTGCTCATGGGCTCCAAGGCTCCAACGTCGACTGCAACGGCCGATCAGGAAAAACAAAAAGGGGGAAAATAAAGCAGGTGAGTATCTAGCATACCCGCGAGTCTTACGTCCGCTACTAAGCATTATGCATTTGTATCAATGAAAAAGGGAGGTTGTATAAAGTGGACTGCAAGGTAGAAATCAGAATAAGGGTAAGAAGCTAGGCCTATCGAAGACTAGCATCTTCCGACGAGTCTTGCGGCATGAGGAGAGAATCAGCCAACAGTTCAATAGCATGAATGTAGTAACAATGTAGCAGAAGTTGCTGCAGCATTGTATAATAGTAAGTTGTAATAATTAATAATAATATATGCCTCTGAGATCCCCTCCTCGACTTCCCTGCGAGGAAGAGAAACCGGAACCAACAGTTTAATAGTAGTAGTTTGTAGTAGTAGGCTCTGTATTCAGCATAAAGCGTCCTGTTACCATGGACACGGCTATCCGAATAGATTATCATCCCTGCAGGGGTTGCACTACTGTTACCCTGCACGCTCGGATCTCCAGGGTGGCGTACACCTTGTTAGGGAATGCCCCACCGAGGCTATCCGACACGCCGAGGCCCATCCTACGGCTCATCAGGGAGGTCCCCGCCGGTCTACAGCCCTAAGGGCAAGGGGGTCATGGGCCGATCACCCCTCGCTCTCCGGGTCGTTGTGCACCAAGTGGATCCAGTGCCGCAGCACGATCCGACCCAACCACAATGCTGAACTGGACGTCTTTCAGAGCTTTCGAACGAGACCACAACGCGGAGGGCCCACACCGTAATCCCACGTGGAGGTAGTGCGTATAGGGCACGTCGACCCACTCAAGTCATCCACCTGACCCATTAAGCATTTTATTATTTTCTGTCGGGACAACCGTTATCGTTGCCCCTTATTGAATGAGTCGCGGACAACGACAGCGGCTAGGACCACCAGTAACGTCGGTGCCTGCCCTGACGTCCCACCAACTCGTGCGGTTACCAACAAGGTGAACCGTCTCCTTACCTTGTCTCGCGTTTGCTCCGAAGAGCTCGACTTTAGTACAACAAGATATCTGTCGGCCACGAACAGTACCAGGCCCGCCGCACACCGGTGGAATACACCTGACATGTCGTTCCGCTAATATACCCTGCGCGGGCACCGTTGGGTCACCCGACTCCTTACCTGTAAGGACACCAGTTGATTCGAGTGCCTACCATCAAGTGAAACCAGGAGGAATCACCCTCGATGGTACACTTGAAGAGGTTCGACAGAGACATCAGCGAAATGAACTAAAGAGGAATATTCTCGTATCACCCTGGTGGTGCCGAGACACCAGCGGAATGAACTAAAGAGGAATACCCACGTATCATCCCAGTGATGCTACGCTACTGAGCAGACGAGAGTGAAATACGAGTCCGTCCACTCGTAAGTCAAACTCAAAGCGACTCGACAGTCTCGCCGTTGTAGGTTCCCTAGGGCGTCTGCATTGATCCGTACCTGTTGCAGTTATAATATTTGGTAATCCGTGTTCACTCACCAGAGTGATCACGGCCCGCCACTACAAGAAATATGTCAACTAGTGACCTTCTGGTAGTGTCCTTGAAAAAATTAGTCATAGATCAGTGACCAATTCAAATCGTTTGGTCATGAGCTGTCTGGGAGAGGCCAAACCTCAAAAGATAGTGGCATTTTGGGTCAAAAAGGTCGTGGTTTGCTCTCACGAATTGGTCACAACGCATGCACCAACTTTGCTTCCTTGTTCTTCGCCGATGGTGATTTATTTAGATGGTCGTGGCCGCTGTGTGGAAATGATGCGGCGGCCACCTCAACAATTTTGCCTATGTAGTACGTCCATGTGTCAATTTTCTCCTATGAAGCATGATTATGTGTCAATTTAAACCTAGCAAAACACTGGCAATTGGGACCCACATTGACCAAGAAGTCCAATTACACTATATATCCAATGACCCGCACTGACACGTTAGTCCCACCACTGACCTGGCGAGCGGGTCCCATAACCAACCTGACATGCGGGGTCCGCCAAATGGCTCCAACTGAACCAAAAAGTTGAAATTAAGTCGCGCGTGGAAGTGGGGTCGAACCCGCTCCCGGAGGCAACCAATTCCTTGACAATACCAACAGACCACCACCTCCTCTATGCTCTCGTACTGCATTACATCTTTTTGAAGAGTGCTTGCTTCCTGGGCTTGGGCCTAGAGCGAGCGAGGCCTTCTATGGGTTTCAACACACGGTCCTCGACTGGGCCAACAACCCATAGGGTATTAGATGGAGATTTTTAGGTGGGACGCATGCCTTTTATGAGTTTGAATCCACATACATACATATAGGGGATTATTTTTAGGGAGAGTCTAAAAATTTAATTTCACCATCAATTTTGCATATGACCTCAAATCTAGATGATCAAGAAATCATATTTCTCAAGAATAAGTCACGTATAACGAGAGAATGTGAATGGTTTCTATTTTTTATTTATTTTTTTCATTTCTTATGTGGGTTTCAACACACGGTCAAAATGTTGGACATGATTGCTCGTAGCTAGGTGTTGAATATTGCGGAACCCTTGGTGTATCTCTCATAAAATAGGCCCTTCTATATCTAAAAATGATTTTTGCAAAAAATCATGAGGAACGAGGCACTTGTAGTTCAAATTTGACCGGCTTCCATCTGAATCGGCAGAAAATTGTTTGAACTGGTAACAATATTTGCTATATCACAATTTTATTATTTGACCTGGTAACTTGGTCACATATAATGACACAATGCGAAGGTTTTATAATTTTTTGTATTTTATTTGATTTTTTCATGCTCATTTCAAAATGTAGTCAAAACAACGGGCATGGTCGTTCCTAGATAGGGGTTTAATCTTGGAAAACTTTTGGTGTCTCTGATTAAATAGATACTTTTGTACCTACAAATGTTTTTTGGAAAAAATCATGAGCAAAGTATGAGGCAGTTGTAGTTCGAACTTGACCCACTTCCAGCTGAATCGACGCACATTTGTATTTTTCAAGAGAGGTGGATAAAACCTTTTGACACCCAACCATTTGGTCAATTATACATTAAATATGGCCTAATATTTTTTTCAATGATTTGGTCCAATTTTACAACAAATATATGATAGGTCCTTCGCAAAAAAACTTATTTTGGACACTCAAAAAATTGAAAATGAAATGCGTGCAAAGAAAATGAAAACTCCCTTTAGAAACATTGTTTACAATTCCAATATGCTCACTTGTGCACAATATGAGATCATTTGAACAAACTATGCCATGAATGTGGCCATAAGATTGATCATTTGACTTACAAACTATGAATCTTCACACATGATAACTCCTCTCTAAGAACACTTTTTAATTTTTTTTGACATATCACAATTTTATTATTTGACCTGGTAACTTGGTCACATATAATGGCACAATGCGAATGTTTTATAATTTTTTGTTTTTTTTTTAATTTGTCATGCCCATTTCAAAATGTAGTCAAAACAACGGGCATGACCGTTCCTAGCTAGAGATTTAATATTGGAAAACTTTTGGTGTTTCTATGATTAAATAGATACTTTTGTACCTAAAAATGTTTTTTGGAAAAAACCATGAGCAAACTATGAGGCCGTTGTAGTTCAAACTTGACCCACTTCCAACTGAATCGGCGCAAATTTGTCTTTTTCACGAGAGGTGGAAAAAATCTTTTGACACCCAATTATTTGGTCAATTATACATTAAATATGGTCTAATATTTAGAAAAATGATTTGGTCTAATTTTGCAACAAATATATGATAGATACTTCACCAAAAAAACTCATTTTGGGCACTCGAAAAATGGAAAATGAAATTTTCGTGCAAAGAAAATGAAAACTCCCTTTAGCAACATTGTTTACAATTCCAATATGCTCACTTATGCACAATATGAGATCATTTGAACAAACTATGCCATGAATGTGGCCATAAAATTGATCATTTGACTTACAAACCACGGATTTTCACACATGATAGCTCATCTATAAGAACACTTTTTTAAAATATTTGCCATATCACAATTTTATTATTTGACCTGGTAACTTGGTCACATATAATGGCACAATGCGAAGGTTTTATAACTTTTGTTTTATTTTTATTTTTCATGCCTATTTCAAAATGTAGTCAAAACGACAGGCATGACCGTTCCTAGTTAGGGGTTGAATATTGGAAAACTTTTGATGTTTCTCTGATTAAATAGATATTTGTACCTAAAAATGTTTTTTGGCGAAAATCATGAGCAAACTATGAGGTAGTTGTAGTTCAAACTTGACCCACTTCTAGCTGAATCGACGCAAATTTGTCTTTTTCACAAGAGGCGGATAAAATCTTTTGACACTCGACCATTTGGTGAATTATACATTAAATATGGCTTAATATTTTAGAAAAATGATTTGATCCAATTTTACAATAAATATATAGTAGGTCCTTCACAAAAAAGACTTATTTTTTGCATTAAAAAATAGCTAGAATGCTAAAAAATGCAAGAAAATTGATGATCATCGTAAAAAAGTGGTCTAACTTGAGTGAATTATTTAGTGGTATAATTTTGAAAACTATTTTTGATAGGTTGGTTCACAAAATCTTACTATTTTTAGCACTTACAAACTATTTTAAACCCTAGCAACACTCGATCCCCTTCCTCCCAGAGAACACACGGGCCGCCGCCTGTCTCTGTCCCTCTCCCCGATCCAGATCGGTGACACCGGCTCTGTCACCTCGCTGGCAGATCCCTTCACCATCGCCCCCCTCCTCCCCCAGCAAGTCCGTCGCCAGCCCGTGGAGGAGCTCCTCACCGCCTTCTCTCGCTCCGCCCCACCTCTACACCGGCGCCAGTGAGCTCCAACCGCTGCTCCTCGCCTCGCAGGTCGCCGCTCTTCTCCCTCTACTCCTTCCCCTCTATCACTTACACCATCTATCTCTATCTCTATCGCCTCGCAGATCAGGAAAGCCGCAGCCGCCATAGACATGCTTCGATGCGCGGCGCTCCGTCGAGCTGGCCGGACCGCGGCGCGCGTGTGGCCTGCCTAGGGTTTGCGGTGGAGGCGCTACACGCCGGCCACGGGTCTTCGGTTCCTCGCAGCAGTTTGCCCATGTTGATCCACGGCTACGCGTAACCCTCCCCATCCGCTAGGGTTTCCGCCGCCGCGCCGCCGGTGTTGGTCCAGTGACCCGGGTGAGTCCCTTCACCCCTCCCTCTCTTCTTCACCACATCCCCTCTCCCTCTCAGATCCAGCAAGATCTGGTGCCCTCCTAGAGCGCGACGGTGGTGCTGCTCTCCTACATCGCGTACCTCGTCGCTGCGGGCGCCGTCCTCCCCGGCAAACTCGTCCCCGGCGCCGTCCTCCCCGACTCCTCCTGCCTCCACTACCATTGCAATGGTGCCCCTAATAATCTCAAGGGGCACAAGACGTTTCTATTCTTCTGCCGTCTGTATGCTCATCCGACTGACGCTCGTGTGCAGGTCTGCTATCACTCCTTCTGCTCTTGGGGCTCTCGGCGCTCGACGTCTACATGGAATGGATGATTCCCACGGTCAGCTTCTGATCAGTCTCTTTGTGTGGCGCTTACACACTGACATCCAGTGTCCTAGTTCCTTCAAATTCATATTCTGGAGATTTACAAAAGTCAAACCGCACTTGGGAGATTCAAAAATGTTCTCAAGAATTTATCAGTGTAACGTTTGTTGTTTGCTGCTTGCAGGTTGTGGCTGACGGCGGACTCGAGCTGCTGTCGACGACCTTCATTTTCAGTGTCATTGTAGGTGCCACTTCCTACCTCGTATCCTTATTAGAGTTGATAGAGCTATGATGTAAATCTAGACGTGTCGGAAACTATGTCTGAATTGAACTGTCTGGTTATGTGCATGTCTAGTTTCTATCATTTGTACACACACGTTGACTTTAATTTAGCACAACCAAAGTGATTATGTGTGGTTTTTGGTTGCATCAATAAAAAAATTTAGACCATGTACCTGCCTGTGATTATGATTGCCTGCATCCATCCTTTCTGTTTGAGCATTCATAGATATATGAGCATACTTGCACTAGCAGTAGCTAGTGTGCAGTCATGTACTCCATACTTGCAGTGCTCTATTTGAGCATGATGATGAATCTGATTTTGCTCAAATTATGCTCAAATGGAGTAGATAGATCACTAGCAGATGAGAAAGATCAGTTACAACCATGTAGTACTAGCAGATTAAAATTCAGTTACATCACTATTATAAACATAAAAAATGAAATGTAGATGATAAGAAATAACATTAATTTTGTAATTCATTGCAAATATTTCAACGATTATAAACATATTTACTTCTGGTACTGTATTACCCTCCGCCAACCAAATGTTGTATTGGTTAATGTTCTCAATTTCTGATGATAATTGAGCTAGTTTTGCTTTGTTGTCTGCTACATTTTCCCCCATTTCCCCCCACTTTCAACACTGATGATCTAGTGTTTGCTTATCTAGAAGGACAAAGTGAACATTTTATCAGAAGGTTCCTGCCTTTATGTGTTTCACCTGAAAAGGAAAAATTTAAAATACATGTGTAACATCTGCAAAGAACCAGCTGATTGATGGACTAATTAATGTAACGTAACTTGTAGTGCTAACAACTATGCAATCAGAATAACCACATTCTCTTCCAATTGTTTATTACATCTCCCAGCTTGCCACTGTGGTTCCATTAAAACAGTTTGGAATTGATGTGAATGACATTTGGTGTGTCTTGCAATTTCCAAATGTCTCTTGTTGCATGTATATGCACTTACCTATTGTTTTCAGTGGGATGGGTCCAGCTTTTCGTGTTCTTGTCAGGAAAAGTCGGAAGCAGGCACAACAGTATTATCGATTGTACAAGGTATGTTCATGACTGTTTGGCTTTGACTTGAAAAAGAAGCACTTGCACATTTGGTGAAGACGTCATTTTAGTAAATTGCTACTTTGGATAATGTGCAGGTCACCTGTACCCATGTTTAAGCTCAAAAAAAAAACTTGTACCCATGTTCTGTTACTCTTTCCCTAGTAAATATATTTTCTGATTATTGCTTATTTCCAAATGCAGGAAACCATCCCTGTTACCCAGCTTGTTCGAGAGATTGCTGCTGTTATGCAAAAGCTTCAGAAGGAAGATTCCCTAAGAAAACCCACACCCAGCAATGTGTTCTAGATCACTGGAGATAGTTATGTGTATATTTAGTTGTATTTATATAGCTGAATACTAGATTTGTACTGTGCATGATTGTAATGTACTTTTTTTGGCTGCTCTATGAAACATTATGTGTTGTTGGCTCTGTTTGAATCAAATTATTGGTAATTGCACAAATAGAGAACTGACGTGTGGGACCTAAACAACAAATACCAACTATTGAGGTTTTCTTTAAAATTGAAAAGAAATAAAAGAAAATTGACCAGTGGGGCCATCATGTAAAAAAGGTTGCAATGAAAATGGTAGAATTGTTGGGCTTGGCCCTGCACCTAACCAAAATTGACTGAATAAATGGGTTGAATTATTGGGCTAGGCCCATATAGACGGGTCAACTGGACCGGGCTGATTCTGATCGATGACCATTCTATTTGGTCGCACAATTTGCCAGGTCAGCTTGCCACGTTGGATTTGACGTGGATTGGGCAAACTACGAATGACCAAAATGATTGGTCATAAAATCTATGACTTTTTATTTTGGTCATAAGATCTACGACCATTTCACATAAAAGGTCGCAGTGTCCGCTTTGCGACCCTCAGCTTTTGACCAACTGATTTTGGTCATAAAAAGGTCACAAATGATAAACAGTGACCTTTCAGTGACCAATATGAAGGGTCACAAGATAGCATATTTCTTGTAGTGCGCTATTCTAAACCTAACTAACAATGCGCAGGGTTTACTACTGAATATTATATATATTTATAAGGCAGTATAGGACAAAGGAGGGTACATCAAGGGGCGACAAAAACAGGCTATGCAATTGAATAGGATTGTAACGCAGCAGCAGCAGTAACAATGCCTAGTGCAAGAAAAGTACGAAAAATATAGGCGATATCTGGGGAAGAGAATGACTCTGCTTGCCTGGAAGCTCGACGGTAGGGGTACGGTCGTCGACGAAGTAGTCGATCGCAGGGGCATCACCAGCAGACGTCAAGACTATCAGACAATAAGAGAGGGGGAAGAAATAATAAATACACGGCAATAATAGCAATATGAATACAAGACATGGAAAACGTTAAGCTAGAGGTGAACTAACGCGGTGCTATACGCTGCAGACGAAACGGGAATTTAACCGGCTCCGGGTGATTACCGGAAAGACGATCCAGAGGGGGGGAAGTCTCGTTGCGGTATGTTAGAGGGGTGTGGTGAGGGTATGTGTATCGTATTCGTAATCGTTGATCCGTTCTGAGCAACTTTTGTATACAAAAGTTTTTCATCTGGACAACTTTTATCGGTACCGGAAATTATCGACAAACGGCCCAAAGGGGGGTATGTCGATGTTCGTTGTGTTAGAGGGGGGTGATTGGTATACAGATAGTGTATTCGTAATCTTTGTATTTTTCTGATCAAGTTTGATATATAAATTATTTTCATCGGAGTTACGGTTTAAAAGATATTTAATTTCAAAGTTTAAATCATTTTTAATCATTTCTGGATTTTCTTTTATTATTAAAATGCAACATTATCCACAATCTTATCCACAACAGCACACTGACAGGGTGGACCCACATGTCATAGACAATGGCTAATTAAATCAATTCTGTTTATTTTAAAAGAGCAGAGGGCCCACATGTCATAGGCAGAGACATTAATTCATTTTATTTAATTAAACAAAATCAGTGGGGGGCACATGTCATAGTCACTTGATTTATTAAGCAAATTAATTAATCCAGTAAACTAACTAATGGCCTGGGCCCACTGTCATACACACATGGGGTTTTTATTTCTTTTATCTATTTTAACAGGCAATTAGGGGGGTTAGGCCCCACTGGTCATAGAGATAGAGGGGGTTATTAGCAATGGGGGGTTATTTGCTGATTAACTTAATTAAAGGGGGGGGGTAATTTAACCAAGGGGCTTAGGGGGTGGGGGCCCTTGTCAGTGGGGGTTAGCCCCTGGTTAGTTTGCGCATGCTCGCCGGCGACGAGCAGAGGCACGGCCGTGGCCGTTCCGGCGCGGGGGCGCAGCAGGGAGCGGCCAGGCGAGGCGGGCAGGCGCGGGCGTGGGCTGCGGTGGGTGGCCAGGGGCGCGCGCGGGAGGAAGCGCAGGGGCTCCGGCGAGCATGGCCTCTGGACATGGAGGCACAGCGGCACCAAGCTCGGACGGGGAGGCGGCTGCAGAGGCCCAACGGCGAGGGGATGGGGGGAATCGAAAGGGGGCTCACAGGGGGGGAGGTTGGTGTGCACGGGGGGGGGGGGGGGGTGTGGCCGGGGTGCTCCAATTTTGCAGACGGGAGGCGGCAACCGTGGGGGAGGAGGACGCGATTTCGGCGATGTGCTGGCCGTTGGCTCGATTCGAGGGATGCAGGCGAAGTAGACGAGCACCGCGGGGCTCCTGGACATCGTCGCATGCGCGGGGGAGGACCTTGGCCACGGCTATGCCAAGGGCCGGCCATGGCGGCTCGGTTGAGGAGGGGGAGCGTGGGGAGGAGGAGGGGAACTGGTGGCGGCTAGGGTTAGGGTTGGAGAGGGGGGGCGGGGGTCGTCTTGTAGGCCGAGAGGAGGGGGGCAGGTGGTGGCCATCCACGACCATGGCACCGTGGATGTGCTCCACGCACAGGGTGAACAGGGAGGGGAGGAAGAAGACAAGTGGGAGGTGGAAGCTGGGCCAGGTGTTGGGCCTTGCCTAGGGCGAGGGGTAGTACTTTTGCATTTTTTATCTTCTTTTCTTTATTCTTTTCTATTTTATATTTTATTGCTCTAGAATTTGATTTTACAAAAATGTGAAACTGGTTGCTATATTAGTATTACACTATAAGGTGATGCCACAAAAAGTTTGATGATTATTAAAAATCATTTGCTATTTATTTTTCAACTACAACTAATTAAATGGGGCTTTTGGCTACTGTTTATATTTGTTTGATTTATTTTAGAGCTCAATAAATTCCAATGCACATATTACTTTGATCTACTGATTATTGTGCAATTTACAAAATTGTTTGCAAGATTTTTGGGTGAACTTTATTTCCCACTTTACTTTTGTAATTTCTTTTGAGTTCGGATTTGGGACTTGGGCATGATCAAGGTGATTAGTGCTTTCTAATCACTGGGACTTGACACTAACCAAAAAGTTTACTGTAGCATGACACTGGGGGTGTTACACGCCGCCTGCGCCTCCACTAACCAAAGTTGTCGCAACTCTCGCCGGAGCCGCCCTCACCCCGCGCTGCCACATAGGACAAACCGGCAGGGCCGCCGCCGGCAAACTGACGGCCACGCCAAGATCCTTCGCTGCCCGTAAGACACGCACCACCGACACCCAGAAGAACCGCCACGAAACCGCCACAATGTCGATCGCAGTCCGCGTCTCCTGCCTGAGCCAGACGCCAACCGAAGCCATATCTGGCCATAGGCCGGCAGGACCGCCACAACCTGAAGTGGTCGTCCCCGAGGAGGGCCGCCGAGGCCAGCCCCCACCAGCGGCGAGCCAGAGGCCAGCCTCTGTCGTGCCCATGGCCGCCTGGAACACCGCTGCGCTGGATCTAGAAAACCGTCGCCAATGCAAGTCACGAACGTCCGGCCGCCGCCACTCGCTGCGCCTCCACCGCCTCGCCGCCGCTCCCCCAGATAGCGCCACATCACCCAACCTAAGGGCCCGCACTCGTCGACACCTCGCGCGGAAGAAGGGCCCCACTACCCCCCCCCCCCCGCGCTTGCCGGACTTTGCTCTCCAGCACGACGGGGCACCGGCAAGGGGGTAGGAGCATGAGGAGGGGGGCTTGTTGGCTGGCGCTAGGATTTTCCCCCGGCGGCTCCCGCAAGAGCGTCGCGGGAGGGGGTGGTGGGTGGGGAGAAAAATCCGGTCCGAACGCGTATCGGTACAGGGACTCGAAGCTGAAGCTGAATCAACATGCACATCAATACTGATATTTCACATCTTAGGGGATATCATATAATCCACATTATTTCACATATTTGGGGAAAATAATCCACTTCATTTCACATATTCGATACTACTATTATCACCACGAGCAATAAGTATTTTATTGCAGTACAACATTCCCTTAAACAACGTAGATGTGTTTGAAGATGCAAAAACCAAATGATGAGAACAAAATACACATGTTATGTAAGAAATTTCGAGATATGATTCGTGTTCAAAGCTACCTAGCTTGGTACGTGAACACAATATCTTCGGTCAATGTTCCCCATTATCTCCAGTCAATTAAGCATATAATGTCACACAATCCATGCAACTTCTGTGTGCAACAAAAATTCCAACAAGGAAGTACATAATAAGAATTTTTAAATAGAGAATTACTATTCAATTCCTAACACACGTAGATAACATCCTGCATGACAAAGTTTACATTTTTTAGTGTTGACACCGCAAAGAAGCATATCATGATTTCCTTACATACTTTCTTGGCACATATATATACGGAACTCTTAACCTCAACTTACGAAAGAAACTGTAGGTTCTTATTTAATAAAATTCCATCATCCCAAAACAGAACAAATGAGGAATTTTTACTTACAAAACTTCGCATTAACCTTCTCGCATCTTCCAATTTTGTGAAAAAATACGAAGATCATAAACAAGCTATCATAGCATTTTCTCATTAGGCTATAGACTCTGAATTTGAGTGTTTTCTGCTCTAATTTTCAACTTATATAGATAGACCAGGATCATAGACGGAGGAACGACGATGACGTTTTGGGCTTTTGGCTAGACCGACGAACGATGGTGAGGATTGTGTACCTGGTACGTGAAGTGTGTGAAGGTATGGCATTGAAATTTGCGTCTTCGGCGTATCCTTCAAAGCGATGGCCTCGGCGTGTGGCAGAACGTGGCGGCAGCTTGTTCGTCCTTGGAAGCGGTGGTTACGTATAGCCCCGGCAGCTTCCCCACATCCAACAAAGCGTCCTTGGCTGCAGTAGTTACCACGTATCTAGCGGCGTCTCTCGCGCCCTTGACGCCGTCATCGGATGTGGCGTTGATCGAGCGCGTGCTTAGCAGAGGTAGTGGCGGCTAGCGCGAAGGATTTCAGAAGATCTTGTTAAACGGAGGGAAAACAGGGAGGAGCGATGGGCTGCATAGGCATGATAAGATGACATAGGGAGGGATTACCTTTGAATGCCAATGTCAATGAATATGTTTCCTTTTTTAACAGACAATCGTATTAATTACTACCTGATAGTTATTCTCTCAGCGGATTATAAGCAATAGGGATTACCTTTGAATGCCAATGTCAATGAAGATGTTTCCTTTTTTAACAGACAATCGTATTAATTACTCGATAGTTATTCTCTCAGCGGATTATAAGCAATAGAGATTACCTTTGAACGCCAATGTCAACGAAGAAGTTTCCTTTTTTAACAGACAATCGTATTAATTACTTGATAGTTATTCTCTCAGCGGATTATAAGCAATGGCAGTGGTGGGTAATTAATAGTAAATTTTAGGGTATAAGGTGTGTTGTGCTCCGTTAAACATGGAAGTAATCTGCATCGTTAGATCGACATTGTTTAACGGTGAAGATGATTTGGATCAGCGCCTCTGGTACTTTTTATATTAGTAGTAGACTAAGCAAGGGAGTACTATTTTATCTTTTATAGTGAGCTGACTTAGCAACTATTATACTTACTCTGATACTCCTATTACGTGTAGTCTAATATATTCTATTTTTACATTAAGCAAATGTAAAGCATTTAGTTCTTGATTTTAATTGCTTCATTATAAATGAATGTGTTCAAATACTGCTGATTAAGGGAAATCGACGGACATATCATGGGGACCCCGCACGTGGCGTCTCCTGCTTCGCCCGGTCAAGCTGAGTCGCAGGCACATCGCCTCTGCCGAGATCCCATCTGACCATCCCACCCCACCCCACCCCACCCATTGTTTCTTCCATTTCGTCTTCCCTTCAAATTTTTTCAAATCCCCCCTTCCTCCACCCTCTCTCATCCCCAACGTCTCTCTCTCTGCGTGGGTCGCAACCATGAGGTCGCTCTTCTCCAAGCACTCGCGCCACCCTACCACGCCGCCTCCCCCCTTCTCCGCCGGCGAGACCCCGCCGCGCCGCCGCGTGCCGAAGGAGAACGTCGACCCTTCCACCCCCACGCACCATCCCCACTCCGGAGACCACGCCTCCCCCTACCGCTCCCCTTCCCCGGCCGCCAAGCTGCTCGGCACACGCAACCGGAGCCTCCCGCCGCGGCCCCCGTCGTCAAACCCCCTCAAGCGCAAGCTCGACGTCTCCCCCGCGAAGGCCGCCGCGGGCCCGGCGCCGGAAGCCGCTGCCGCGTCCGACTCCGGGGTCCAGGTATGCTCTAGGGTTTTCGGGCTGTTAGGATTTGGTGGGGCGCTCTAGATCTGGCTTAACGTTGGGGTTCCCTGTGGTTTGGTTACAGGTTGTGGTGAGGATACGGCCCCCGTGCTCGGTGGAAGGAGAGGAGGCTGGTGACGATGGGAGGGCCCCCGACGCATGCGTTCGCAAGATGGCGACCAACTCTGTCGCGATCCAGGGGCAGGACTTCACCTTCGACGCGGTTGCCGACGCATCCTCTGCGCAGGTGAGGTTGGGGTGAAATCTGGGGCTTAGGGGCGTTGCCTTCTCCGTGGGCAAGATTTTGTGGCCTCTTTTGGACGAGGGGTTAGCTAATTTTTTGGTGGTTCTCAGTATGTTTAGTACATTTCCTGATACTTGATACCACAATGATGTAATTGGATTGGTCATTTCGTTGGTCAATATAAGCCGGAATTTCTATTTATTTGGTGGTTTTAGATTGTCTTCAGCGTTATTTAGCCGGCACATTTATGGTCGGGGTTTCAGTGTGGTTCTAGTGGAAATTACTATGCTATGCTTACTTGTTAACCCCACTAAATAGTTTCCATATGTCGTGCTTTCTGTATTGTAAAAATGCGTAAGGTTTTTTTTATGGGGTGCTTTTTCAATTCAAGTTTGTGGACTTTTCTGGATTTTGTGCTTGGGAGATCATAACTATTATTTGGTCCATCTACAATGTTTTGCTAAATTTCACTTTAGGTATGGTTAAGTTTATTGTGTTGTTTTTGCTAGTTAATGGTTTGATCTTGTTGTTTGGTGCCCTGAAGGTTTTTTCTTTTTATGGGAAATTTATAGGAAGATCTATTCAAGCTTGTTGGGCTACCACTCGTTGAGAATTGCTTGTCGGGGTTCAACAGCTCAATATTTGCCTATGGCCAGGTGATTTCCTAAGTTTAACATCTATAAATCTACTTATAACTAGCTATTCGGAACATACTGAGTAAGCTCTCATTTTCATTTCATCATGGAAAGACCGGGAGTGGAAAGACATACACAATGTGGGGCCCTCTCTCTGCAATTTCTGGAGACTCGATGGACAGCGAGAGGGGACTGACACCCCGTGTTTTTGAGCAGTTGTTCTCCCGGATTAAAGAAGTAACTTAATGGATTTCCTAGATGTTCTTTTTATGTTTCAAAGTTTCCCTACTTGAAGCTTAACTTGCTCTTACATCTGCAGGAACAAGGGAAACACAAAGACAAAGAGCTAATTTACAATTGCACCTGCTCTTTTCTTGAGGTAATTTCTATGCTTAGTACCTAGAACATATTTGTAGTTGTTGTTTTTGTTGGCGATAGAAAATCTGATCCATCTTGATTAATATGTGCAGATCTATAACGAACAGATAACTGATTTGCTAGATCCAATGCAAAAGAATCTTCAGGTGAAACAAAATATGAAATATAGTACTACTCCCTCCGATCTATATTAATGGACTCAAGTTTGTCTAGATTCACATGCATCTAGTCTAAATACTTAACTAGATACATACGAATCTAGACAAAGTTGAGTCCATTAATATGGATCGGAGATAATAGCATTTTTTCACCTTTTACTAATACGACCTATTCATTGGCAGATAAGAGAGGATGTTAAAACTGCTTGTGTTTATGTTGAATCGTTGACAAAGGAGTTCGTTTTTACTATGAAGGATGTAACTCAGCTGTTGGTGAAGGTGTGTGCATCTCGATATTGATATCTAAAAGATTACTGATACATATTTGATCTCATATATTGGCGGCGATCAGTATTTGACCGTAACTTCAAAAGGAGCTGTGTCTTGTACTTATCACTCTCAAATATGATTCTGAACCTCATTGTAGTTATCAGCATTCCGAGCTTAACTGCTTAAACAGTGTTCCTTTTCTTCATAGATTACATCTTACATTTTTTTTGAACAATATTACATCTTACATTTATTTGTCCTAGTCTTGCATCTGGTGATATACTTTACTCATCAATTACGTGGATAGTTAACTCCATGCTGAAGGCAGGCCTACCATGGTCCCACCCCAAGTTGGGGTGGTTGAGTGAGTCCTTTGTTGCCTATGTGTGGAATTGTAGAGCAGTAATTGTCCTGGTCCAAACTCTTGCATCTATTGTTCTTCTCATAATGAAAATATGTGCAAGTGTATTTTGCACATTCTCAAATTTCTTTTATGTGGATAGTGAAGATTGGAGAGGCTTATTACTTGACTTGTAATTGCTCCAGAAGATGGGAGTACTTTCTTGGAACATTTTTTTCTTGCAAATATTTAGTTTGTAGATTCTGCATTCTCTTGTTCCTGCAAAATCTGTTCACAATAGTTGCACACTTGTTTCATCATGATTGATATTTTCCAGTAATCCATACGTATGCATCATCATATGCCTTTGTCTGATTTCGAACTTTGTGCAGGGCTTGGCAAACCGGAGAACAGGGTCAACAAGTGCAAACGTAGACAGTTCACGCTCTCATTGTGTTTTTACATGTGTCATCAAATCTGAATCAAAGGTAGTTTTAGCGGGCTTGTGTTACATTATTGTTTCATTAGTCATACCTGTGAGATGCAATTATTTTACCTGCAGTAAATATTCCTGACTTTTGGTGTTCTCATTGTATTTTTACATCTGCCAAAATCTGAATTAAAGGTAGTCGTTGAATTTGGGTTTATTGCATTATACTTTTATTAAGCATATCTGTGGGGTTCAATTAAGTTACCTGCAGTAAGTGTTCCTGTCTATTCTACGGTGATGCTCTTAACTTCTCTTGTGTTGCTTCTATAAGTGATAATTGTTCTGATTCAGCGTTTACAGCCTCAGCTATGTCCTGGTCTAGATGTTGTTTGTTCCATTTCTGCAAATGTATGCACCAAATGGTGATGCCTGTGTGCTCCATGATAGCTTGAGGGCACATTGCACTTTCGTGATTTCTTGCGTATAGGTATATCCTTAAGTTTTAGCAGTTCCTTCTGTTATTTCATATATGAAATACTGAAAGGTTCCTTAAGGCATAGTTCTAAAAAGTGTGGAAAAAGAAACCATTCTGCTCAAGCTCTCATTTTGTTCTGCTTGTGAATAGGATCAATTATCTTGTGACACAATATATGACAGTTGCTTCCTTTGGTATTTCTATTTCTCCTTTTGGTGCTTGCTGGTTGCTGCTGTTTGCATAATGCATAATGTTAGGAGTAAAGTTCCACAAAATATGTAAATTGAGGTCAGTTCTTGTACCGACATAAGAGTAATGAGGTGGCGATGGATCAACTTATGCTCTTGCAGAAATAGAAAAACATGTTTAAAAGATAAGTATATAAAATGTCCATTGACAAACTAAAATCTCAATAATTGTTCTCTTCAATCATTGCTAGTTTCAGTTTAGATACATCTGATAGTTCATTAATGGTTTGTTATTGTTCTATAGAATCTTGAAGACGGCTCAAACAGCATTAGAATAAGCAGGATCAATTTAGTAGATCTTGCTGGATCTGAGCGGCAAAAGCTAACCCATGCAGCTGGGGATCGCCTAAAAGAAGCAGGAAATATAAATCGGTCACTTTCAGCGCTTGGGTATGGTTCTATTTATTTTAATTGCAAAGTTAAAGAATTTATGTTGGGTCTTCGCTAATTGCTTTGTCTAGGCATAATCTTTATTGGTGTATTTGTGAGACCTTTTTTTTGCTAAACTTTTGACCAGTTGGTGTATTTTAGCAGAGTAGATAGATCTCATTAGTCGCTGTACCAAAAGGATTGTGTTGTACATTTTGTCATGGTATACTAATAGACGTGAAATTAAGGTTTTGATCAATATGTTTCCTGTCACTGCAGAAACTTGATTAATATACTAGCAGAAATTTCACAATCTGGAAAACCAAGGCACATTCCATATCGTGATTCAAAGTTGACATTCCTATTACAAGAATCCCTGGGTGGTAATGCAATGCTTGCAATGATTTGTGCTGTTTCGCCGTCAGAAAGGTATTATCGAAGTTGAATCAGAAGTCATTTGTTTTTGTGCTATTTTGATGTTGTTTCGTCACTATATGTTCTGAATTTCTATACAGATGTAAGAGTGAAACCTTAAGCACTCTAAGGTTTGCTCAACGAGCTAAAGCTATAAAAAACAAAGCAGTTGTCAATGAGCAAAAAGAGGACGATGTCAATGTGCTGCATGAGCAGATCAGGCATTTGAAGGTTCTATTGCGTTGACATTGAAAACACAATTTCTCCATAATGTTTTACTCTTTGACTCAAGTTTCACCGCTAATGTTTTGTTGCAGGATGAACTCCACCGAATGAAATCTAATGGATGCTCCGAAGGAGGCAATGGCAGCTGGAATGCTAGGCGCAGTTTGCATCTGCTAAAAATGAGCTTGAATCGTCCTACGACATTCCAGGCTATCAAAGAAGACAGCGATGAGGAAATGGATATAGATGAGAATGATGTTGAGAAGCCAGCTGGAGTTATTGGTCCTAAAAGGCTCCCAGCTTCAGAGGTGACAAATGCTGGGTTTTCAACTGTTGATACATTTGATGGAGATAAAGATTTGATGCCTACCAAAAGGTCTTGTTCTGATGCTAATAAACTTGGAGAAGACAAATGCAACTTAAATCTTGCTGCCAGTATTCAGAGAGGACTTCAGGTCATTGAAAGTCACCAAAACAACGGTGCATGGAGGAGAGCCTCAGTTGGGTTAAATGCTAGAATTAGGGATGTTCTGCCTTGCAAGGCTGATGCTGCGACTCAGACTGATCTTGGAGAACCTCCAGCACGAGATAACACTCTGGCTCTAGTTCCTTCTTGTGTAGTTGAGGTTTCTTCAAATGAGAGCAAGGATCCCAATGGTTGCAGGGATCTGAAATTATTACCAGCCGATGGAGCAGTACCATCTGATGACCTAAAGCAGCAGCAAATTCTCAAAGTAAGTTCACACAAAAGTAAGTTCACCAGTTGGTTAAACTATCAGGAGCTTTATTTTAAACTTTGTCTGTATAGGCTGTGGAGAAGGTCCTGGCTGGATCAATCAGGCGAGAAATGGCATGTGATGAACAGTGTGCTAAGCAAGCTGTAGAAATTAAACAGCTAAATCGTTTGGTGAGTGTTTTTCTTCTCTCTCTTCAGAAACAAGAAACTGTTTTCTGCCCTTTGCCCCTAACCATTCTGCTATTCTAGGTGCAACAGTATAAGCATGAGCGAGAATGCAATGCTGTAATTGCACAAACAATGGAAGGAAAGATTGCTAGGCTTGAAAGTTTGATGGATGGAACTTTACCAACTGATGAATTTATAAACGAGGAGTATCTATCTATTATGAATGAGCATAAGGTTGTCTGAAACTACTATTTCCTCTACGATATAAATCGACAATACTTTATTTTTTAAATCATCTTTCTTATTACTTGCGAGCTAATTTCCTTGATCCGACAAGTGTAGATCCTTCAAACGAAATATGACAATCATCCCGAAGTCCTACGTGCCGAAATTGAGGTGAAGGCACTCCAGCGGGAATTGGACTTGTGCAGGAATTACATGGATGAGAAAGAGGTTTTACAGGAGGAGATACATCATCTGAAAAGTCAGTTGCATTATATGCTTTCATCATCTGCATCACTTCGCAGGCTATGTCCTCCACTGCAGTTGCATCAGAGCACTAATCCTTCACCTGGAACAAAAGATAACGATGGTGATATCAACATTGCGGATGCTGGTGATTGTGCTGAGGCTGAGAGTAAATGGATCACTCTCATAGATGAGCTCAGGGCTGACCTTGAAGCAAACAAATCTCTTGTTGGAAGGTTGCAGTCGGAATTGGAGTCAGAGAAAAAATGCTCAGAGGAATCGAAGGAGGCATTGCAAACAGCAATGCAGGGATATACCAGAATCTTGGAACAATACGCTGACCTTGAAGAGAGGCATATTGGTTTGCATGCAATGCACAGGAAGATCCTTGACGGCGTTGAAGATGTCAAGGTGAGGGCTGCAAAAGCTGGTGTCAAAGGACTTGAACTACGGTTCGTCAACTCCCTTGGTGCAGAAATATCTGTTCTGAGAGAAGAAAATAAAGGCCTTCAGGACCAGCTGAAGGATACAGCTGAAGCAGTTCAAGCTGCTGGTGAATTGCTAGTACGACTGAAGGAGGCTGAGGAAGCGACAGCAGTTGCCAAGGTACGAATTTCCTACATTGCTCAGATCTAACGCCATTTCTGTTATCGAAAGTGCTAATACAGCATTTTAAGTGGGCTGATGGTTACATGGTCGATGAGTTCGCTAGTGCGCTGTATTATATAGTTTATTATGGAGAGTACATTTTTCAGTTGTAGTAAAATAATGTCTGTGTTGCAGAATCGAGCCTTGTTGGCAGAGCAGGAAACGGAGAAAGCGTATCAAGAGATGGACAACTTGAAGAAGAACTACGACCGTGAAATCGTTGCGCTAAGCCAACGCATGACAGAGTACTCGGAGCACAAGGATGCTACACCTCTGCCCCCTGCAGCCGCATCCAGCAATGTCGACACTGCACCCAGGTATGACACGGTTGGTGGTGATGAGCAATGGCGGGGGGAGTTGGAGTTGGACGCCTTGCACCAGCATGGATCGCTGGAGGTGACCAAGAGCACCGACCTCAACTCGTGGTTCTCCGGGTACGACAGATGCAACATCTGACTGATGATGCCCGCACTGTATGTTCAGTTTTCTCTCTCTTTCTCTCTCTCTGTACCTTAGAGGAAGGAGTAACGGGTAGGGCGTATGTTGTACACCTTGTAAGCATGAGATGGGATGGCCAAGGACGCGTTTCTATCTACACCGTCCGTCTGTGGCGTGTTATTGCAGAAGGTTTCTTCAACTGTACTGGTTATTCTCGCTTGTATATTACGATGGACACCCATGCTCTACATTACATTACATAAATTAGAAGATTACAAGAGAAAGAGCGATTTTCTCATTTGTGGCCGCAAAAGGAAATTACACAAACATCATTTCTTGATGCTGATTTTGTACGGAACATCTGTTTTAAGGGTTTCTTGATGCTCTATTTGTGTAATCTGTCGCAGCAGTTAGCTATGTTAATGGGTGGGCCTTGCTTGTAAGTACACACGTGTCAAAAGAAAACCGTCCACATTAGCTGACCAACTAAAATTGTGTATATCTTTCAAACCATTGGTTCAGTTGAGTTTGCTTTTTCTTTAGATCAGGGAAGGTATGTGTGGTTTCTCAACCCACATGATCCAGTTTGTATTCCCCCGTCAAACCTATAGTCAAACGAGTTTAGATTTCGATCATTGTTGGATACATTTAGGGTTTACTAAGTATCTAAGCTCCCTAGAAGTGATGAGTTGTGGTGGCTTGAGGCTTTGAGGGTTGTTTATAGAGACTGTTTGTAAGAGTGTTTCATTGCCTCAGAAAGTATGAGCTTACTCACAGATAATTGTGGTGTCTGTACAAAGCTCATATGAACACCGTCCAAATAATGCCGCAATGTGTAACGATAATATATTTTGGGAGGGAATGTGCAACAGTATTACATTAACATATCCAACATCTCTTTTCACCACACATAAAAAGAAACAACATGATCATTATCAACGACATGATCATATTAAATGCCAATCCAGCCTAGGTGAGACATACAACGAACCAATCTTACATTCTTAAGAAGTTGGTCCCAATTCTCTTAACATGCAAAGTGTCTATTGAGAGGAAAACTAGAGAGGCAACAAATGAATTAACTCTATCTCTTTCATTAGATGATGGGATATATATACACATGGAAGGACACAATGAAGAGGTGTCTCTTCATGAAGGGGTGGAAGTTACAAGGGTAGATTTACCCCATACTTAACACATGTTAATTAATTCTAATACTCCCCCTAATCTACACTTGTCCATCCAAAATCATCATCTTGATTAGAGGCTCCTTCAAAAACCCCGTGGGAAAAATATGAGGAGTATAGTGTTTGATATGTTGCCAAAACCCCTTCAAACCCAGTGGGAAAAATAAGGAGAAAATGCCGCAACATATAAAGCTTATTGTCCGTTTTAAATCGATATGAGGAAAACTCATAGAATTAAAAGGACAATAAATATGTCGTATATACTTTCTTAAAAACCCTGGTGGGGAAAACAGAAAGTATGACATATGATCTTATGTTGATATTACCTCATTAAAAACCTTGATGAGAACCCGTGAAGTAAACTCATAAAGGGAAAAAAAGTGTAATATGATGCATTGAACATGAGTAACTCAGGAAGATACTCCCCCGATTCTTGCATATCTCAAAGTCGTCGAATACCAATTCTAGGAACATTTTCTGAATGTCGAAGTTGGTAGAGACTTTGTGAACAAACATATGAGTTTGTTGTATGATTTGACTTGCAAGACGAGCAATATAGTGATATTGCTTGTTACGTAACCTGTTTACATCCTGGCAACAAAAGAAACATTATCTTTGAGATAATGGTTGGTGGATGTAGCCACTAAGGTCTGTTTGAAAGACATTCATGAAATGACTATCGCACCCAGTATGAATACTAAGCTTGTCTATGATCTGACATAGTGGGGATCTGATCAATGTATCCAATGATATTGGTATTCATATTTCCTTGAAACTGGAAAATCAAGACAAGATGTTTGATGCCTTGGAGATATCGAAAGATATTCTTGAGTCCCAACCAATTTTGTTTGGTGGATCCAATGGCATTATGGAACGCCGAGTCCCAATATCTCATTTCCATCATCTCTTGGACTAAATAGATCTTTCTCTACGTCTAGAGAATGAAATTCCATGAGAGTTATGGATGGATAAGATTTGTCCATAATGAATTTCTCCAATATATTTTGAATATAGACTATTTTGACGGATATCTCTATAGTAGTAGGGTACGAGTTATATCGATATACAATAGAGCATCTTTGATAATACTCGAGTACCCATAGGGATAGTAAATATGACTCGAGTTGAATCAACAATTACATCATCGCGTCCAACGACTGTAGAAGTACTTAATTTATCATTGCAAGAGATTAAAAATCTCAATTGCAAATAATAGATATAAATAATTTCAATATTTGTGACCATTGAAATTATTTATATCATTATTTTATTCTGAAGCACAATGCTCAACAAAAAACCAGTATTACATATATAAGTACCGGTAACAACAAGGTCTAAAACAGATAAATGCTAGTAAATAGCACTGTTCATAAATCATCTTGCAAAATACCAAAAAATATATATTGAAAGGTAATATTGCAAAAATGATCTAGATCATTGTTGTCCGCCTGTTTTGCTAATTCTGCAAACTGCAGGGTTTTTATTGCAAAATGGCGAACGAATAAGGCTTTCCCTGTCTTGGGCGGTTACCAATCGGACTGATTGGTTCGCTCAGGCCGGCCACCGTACGCGCAGGTAGCCGGTCGCAAACATGCGGCTGGGCGAGCGCCACGGGCGCGGCGCGGAGGCCGGGAAGGTGGCGCGACGCGGAGGCCGGACGGCCAGGCGGCTCGGCAGATCGCAGCCACGGGCACAGCCGGCGGCCATGAGGCGATGACAGGCGGGGGCGCGTGGCGCGGAGGCCGTGGCATTGCCGGGCGGCTGGGCAGAGCCCAACCATGGGCACTTCCACGGGCATGGCCGGGCAGCCGGGCGTGGGGTGCGGCCAGCGCAAGGCGCTGCCGGGGCAGCCGGCGCGGAGGACGTGGCCCGGGGTGCTGGTTAGACGGCGCGGAGGCCGTCGCCTGGCGGCAAGGGCGAGCGGGCTCCCTCAGCCACGGGCGGCGGCCGGGCGATGACGGCGAGAGCGTCGAGGGCACGACCAGGCGCGGGGCGCGGGTTGGACACTGCCATCGTGGAGCGCCGTCGCGCCAAGAATCGGAGGTAGCGTGCACCACCGCATGCGGGGATGCAGGTCGCCGCTGGCCAAAAACCGAGCGCCGTCGGGCGTCGGCTGTTGTGACTCGGATCATGTAGTATCATGTTGATAGATTTCTCCTGTACAGGAGTATGCTTGCATGCCAACACATGCACGGACAGCATGGTTGCTGCGTTCAGCACCGATGGCGATGCAGCGAGTCGAGGCCGGGCGCCACGGCTACAGGCACGCCGGGCGGCCCCTAGGGCGGCGCTGCAGGGCGCGTAGCGGCCACGGAGCGCAGGGCCGGAGCGCGGACGAGCACGGCCAGAGGCTGCGTGGCGCGGAGGCCGGTGAGCGCGACGGTCATGCTGGTTACCTCTCGTTTGCTCGTGGTAGAGCGTGCGTATTGAGAGAAAAACTAGAGAGGCAACAAATGAATCAACTGTATCTCTTTCATTAGATGATGAGATATATATACAGATGGAAGAACTCCATGAAGAGGTGTCTCTTCATGAATGGGTGAAAGTTATAAGGGTAGATTTACCCCATAGTTAACACATGTTAATTAATTCTAACAGTGTTCATCTCAACATTTCCACTAAGCCATGCATTTAAGTCTTCTTTTTCACTAGGCCTTACAAAATATGGCACATAAGCGAACTTATTTAGGACAGTATAACCGGTCCTAAAGCGAGCCCTCTGAGTGATTTGAGTTTTTGGCCGTCCGTTCGCTGGATTGAAAGATCTTGGCCGTCAAATCTGATGCTGTTTCGTCCTCCCTCCACGTTAATTTTATTGGGCCAACTGTCCTAAAAGGGCCGCTACTCTGCAGGAAAAATTTGAGCCCTCTGGTTCACTGGGCTTTTTTCTCCCAGCCCAACAACGCACCTCCCCGCCAGCGACGACGGCAGCTTGCCTACCGGTGGCTAACCCTCTCGAAGAAACACAGATCGTTGTGCCGCCACCGCCGGCGGTCAGTTCCTCTCGCAGTCCCTCCCGACGTTGTCTCGACCTGACCCATCCATCATGGTGGAAAGGTGTATCCGTCTTCTCCCAGTCGTGCAGTTTTTACCCTGTAGTTGCAGCGACAGATCTTAGGTCGTGTCGTGTTGTAGACAAAGAGGATGGGATATCAATTTTTCAAGTAGAGGGAGCGACCACTAGGCCGGAATTCTCCATGGTAGAACAGGAAGTAGCGATCCAGCAATGCCACAAACCTGCTGCCAGAGACAAGGTATATACCAATTTTTGTGGTGGCCGTGGATAACCAAACAATAATAAGAGAAAGTAATCATAGGTTGATGCCCACGTGATTTTGCTTTACCTTCCTATATTTGCTCCTGGTGTTTCTTTTGCATGTTTCTTGATCCAGTCTGCCATGTATGTGATTTATTTATACTTTCTAATAATTGATGTTTAATTCTCAGTGTCATGTGTATGGCTTTGAGCATTTTAACATTATGCTTTAGATGGTAGATTATCTAGAATTTTTTTACACTATTATATTTCCACATTCAAATAAAAGGACCCTGATTGGGTTGTAACCTCAAAGAAATAAAAAATATGATTGATCATATAAGGTTCTTGTGGTTGGCGCCATGATTGTCAAGGAATCTCGGTATTTACTTATTTTCTGGCTACTTTGACTAATGTTTTTTTTTTGAGATTGAGTTCTATCCTCTGCATTATTTACAATGCATTTGCAAGACTAGGTGTTTGTTCAGTACACCTGGATCTCAAAGAAGATCGGTAGATGGGATTCCATTTTGATAGTGTGCCTGATGGTGGGGAGGAGGAAGTTTTCTTTGAGTTAAAGAACATGGTTTCAGTTAGTACCGTTCTGCAGGTAGCTGAAATGGTTCATATGTAAAATAGTTAACTACTGATTTAGTATTTCTCCTTTTGTATTTACTAAATCCTTCTTCATTGTTAGAACTTGGTACAATCCTTTTTCCTCAATGCAACCGTGATTGAACAAGATTTACTGTTACCCATGATATGAATATTAGTGAATTGAAGCAATGATTTCCCTTGGTTGTCTATTCTAATGATTTTGTATCTACTCATTTATGTTGTGCTTTGAGTAATCACTGACATTCTTGTTGTGCTTACTTCTATGCTTCTGGCACCCTTTTCCCATCACTTTAGATCTTGGAGATAACTAACCGGTGCTCATATATAGACCATGGCGAACTGGATACACCATCTCCAGCACATTTTCATCGAGAAACACCTCTACCCACTTGGCTAAGCCTTTGTCCAGAAAAGGTTTTCTTGGTAAGCTACCTCTACCGCTTTGCTTTGCTTTGCTTGTGCTTTGCATATTTTTGCTTTTTTGGATGTCAACTAATCTTTTCTTCATGCTCTAACTTTTACTAAGATTTGTACTGGGATGAAATAGAAATTCAGGTGATTAAAGAAGGGAGATAAAATGTCACTCAAGAGAAAACATGTTGACAGCCACAATCACAGTATTTGAGGAAGAAGCATGTTTTCATAGAAGGAGAAGAACCTAATATGGTAATAGTCAAGAAACCAATATATATAATAATCCACATCCGAATACACTGCTTTCCTTTATCATGTGTTCTTGTGTGAACAATTATAAGTATAACAAAAAATGGTTGCATTAATAACAAAATTCACTGTTTTATTGCAGATATTCAATTAGTGCTCTTCCCTGGATATGATTGTGCAACCTAACTTGCGTACTATAAAATGGCATCTACATATGAATTTTCTCTCCACAAGTACTATTGTTTTTTGTAGAAAATGTGATGAACACATAATATATGTTTGCTAGCTAGATTGGATACTGCAGTTGTTCTAGAGCCCGAACTGAATAATTTATATAGCAATCTCACTTCATTTTAAACGAAGAAAGACATTGCCCTGATTTATCTGCTGTAGTGATTGTTGTTTGCCTTCCATAGGTATGAAATGTGATATGTTGCAGCAACCTAGGCCTTAACTTAGATCCATCAGTTAATCTTGGCTTGTCCTAATTATATCATATTTTGTCCAAATTTACACGTTCCCTTTTTGGCTTCTTAAAAGCTTGCACATATTAATTCTCTAGAAAATTTGTGTGCTCTTGCAAAAAGGAAGACCCTTATCTCATGGAGAGGCATTCCATATGCTTTGTTGATAAATTGATTTGTTTGTTGTTGTCTTGAGCAGATAAATGTTTGCTAGGTTTTTTCTCAGAAAAGAAAAAAAAACTTTTCTTTCTACTATCCTCCTATATAATATATAATTTATTTTCAGAATCTGATGTTTTATTATGTACATACTCAAGGAGATAGCCAGTTTTATCGAGGCTAGAGAATTTCATAATAATAATCCACTACAAGAATTCCTCAAGAATGAGACCTTCCAAATCCTGGCAGCTAAATTCTCAGCAAGACTAGAAGGTGCTAGCCTAACTAATGTGATAGATTTTTGTTTTGTAGAGTTTTTTTAGCCTCTGTTCTCATCGTGACAAATAATGTACAAAATAAATAGTGATGTGAGCCTTTCAATTTTAATTTGAAATAGGTATGCCCCACCACCTACATGGATAAGTCATAATTCAAATATTCCAAATTTTATCAAATATATCTAATGCACAAATTTTCTTGAACATTTCTATAGTTTCCTCAAGATGATTGGGCAAGGCCGAATTTTTCTATACGTTATCTAACTATTTGTCTGTAGACAGTTCATCCATTTCTCCCTAGAGAAATAAAGTAATCTATAGACACTATTGGAGAGCTTATTAAGTGCTCTAAAAACTATAGTACGCATGTCCATGGCCGAATTTTATGACCCCCCAAATAGTAGTGTCCTTTTCGATTGTTGGATCGTAGTATATGTTTATGTAATTTAGCTTTCATGTTTCATTTCTCTTAGATTTATGAAAATTCATGTTATTCAATTGAATAAAAAGACGGGCGCAGCAACGCGCGCCATTAATGATCTAGTAAATTACAATTACTAGATGATGCCCAACACGTTCTTGCGGGAATGTTTTGCAATATATTTCAATAAAATGTTTGGTTAAATGAAACATGAATATTTGAAACAATAAGTTTTCAACTAACATGTCAATTTAATATAAAGATCATAATAGTATGGAAATTCACATGCATACATGTTGCATGTTAGCTAGACTGGGTTTTTATTGCATACTGGCATGTTAAAGTGGGTCTTTTCTCATGCATGTTAAAAAATGAGGTGGAATGTTTGCATGTCGAGAGAAATATGTTAGTGGAGCTACCTACTTAGATATAGAAGATTTGTGCATTAGTCTATGCATTTAACACTTCCATATCATACATACATGTTAGTCATTCTTCACATTTTTGTTCGAAATGATATTCTAAACAATAATTTAAAAGTTTTATTCTATTTTTAGATATGTTCTTTTATTGATTTTCAAGCTTATATTTTCTTTTCATTAGATTTAGTTATTTTTAACAACACATTTTAACAAAGTTGCCGCAGCAACGCGCGGAGAAACATCTAGTTATAAAAGATTGTGTGCAAGAATACAATATTAACTTATGATTGAAAAATGGCAGGGCAAGGCACACGTTACACTCTAATACAAAGATTAAATCGGCCAAGCTTTTAGAATAATCCGAAGTGCGTAGTTGATCTATCGAGGACCAATCAATCACATGAAGTGGACACCGAGATTTGTTAACGAGGTTCAACGATATGGCTACATCCTCAGGGCGGAACCAGATCCTCTAACTTAGAAAAGAAAAGTTAGAAAAGCTACAATATCCCAACTTTCCTTCTTCCAAATTATTGATTAAGACCAAAAATCATTTAGATTAATTTCTATAATACAAATTCATGTTATGCAATTGGAGTAATTGAATAGACAAGATTATGGTGTGATCAAATTAAATTTAGTATTTTATATACACAGTAATTAATTCATGACATAATAGGGTACTTATGCTACAATACCCTAACTTTCCTTTGTTGTTTCCTATGACTTTTCTTGAGTAAGTCAAAGGGTCCCCCCATGACTATGGGTGCTCCTCCTCATGACATGGCTACAATACCGCACATCGGTCACCCTGGCGCCGGCACACGCCGCTGGATCCCTCTGCTTGTCTGTGCTATTATATTGATATATGTTACATTGTGTGTTTACTCTCACATTATATATGAGACTTGGGATACAAATATTCTATTAGGACATGACTTCGTATCCTATCTAAACACAATACAACTTAGAGTCCAACTGTAACCTACCTTGTACACAATATTCGACACAACTCTAACACAAGCTACGGTTACTACCGTGAATTTGAGGCTTCTTCATGATTTACTACAATGTGACACATGTTTACCTTTTCGTAGTGACACGTTTTGACTTACTAAGATTAATAATCGGTGATTGGTTTGTTAAAAGAGATTTCTTTATTGTTGTAGATTCTGATAGAAGTAACTAGAAGTTACCCAACCGCCCGACCGCTTCTCTTTCTGTAACAACCGGTCCTCTTCTCAGCTTGCTCCCACAGGAACCAATATTTTTTCGGGCGTAATTGTAACGCTACCTGCCCGTTCAACTCGACCTCCACCCCAACTCTGGGATTGATCCGTGAGGCCTTCGCTGCATCTACCTCAACCAAATATCTATGACATTTTGCCTCTCAGTTACCGCCCAATCAAGGCGACGAAGAACGATTCCATCGCATCCATGCGCATAGGGTTTCGCCTTAGCTCACTGGATGGTCGAGGTCTCTGATGGCACTGAAGTAGTGCTCTTCGTTGGCTACCCCAAGTGGAAGGTTGAGATGTAGCGTAGCGGTAATTTCCCTTACGCGGTGGCTATAACGTATGTCGAATCCAAGAGGAGTCCAACGACGACAAGTAGGTGGTAAAGTGAACAATGGCGCCGTTCACAACCGAGGTTGCTTACTTTACCTGGACCTGCACACAGATACAAATAACTTTGCTCCCAACGAGTACAGAGGGGTTGTCAATCCCTCCGGCCTTGCCGTTTACAAAGGATCAAACACAAGAGATAATGACAGTGGTAGTGATAAATGCAAAGTAAAGTAAATACGATAAATAAAGTGGATGTGTAAACAATGGTGGAAATATGGACCGGGGTCCTATGATGTTCACTAGTGATGTCTATCTCCCAAAAGACGATAGAAAAGCTAAGCAGGGTGAACAAATTACAGCTGGGCAATTGACAGAATTATAAACGCACCGCAATGCTAATTATGCTACTTGAAAGTAAGAGTGCTCAAAAGTATGGGCAGTACACCAAGACAAGTTGCGAGCCCCACCCAAAGTGTAAACTCAAAGCAACAGACAATTGCATTAACAATCTATGCGTAAGGTAAACAATTCTAGCAACCACGGTTACAAGCACCGTTGTTTTCTCCCTGGTGGCAATAGCACATCCCTAGACTCACGTTTTTGTCACTCAAGCTAGTCATCGGGGGGCATGAACCCACAATCATGCATAACGCTCCCTCTTGGAGTTGCTATCTACTACTTGGCCAAAGCAACAAACAACAACGGAGAACATGCAAGAATTACTAAGAATAAAATATAAAAGGTAAACCAAATATATAACTCATCACGATCTGAACATAATCTCATAATCCATCGGATCCCAACAAACTCAGCATAGCAACAGCAGGAAAATTACATAGGTGCCTTGATCATGTAGGGAAGCTCACAAGGTCTAATCATTGAAGAACAAATGTGGAGAGAAGACATCACATAGCTACTGATCACGGAACCATGGTCCAAGGTAGACTACTCACGACACATCCAAGAGGCGTCCATGTTGGTGGAGAGGCTCCCGGAGGTCAATCCTCCCTCCGACAGGGTGCCGGGAAGGGGTCTTCTGGTGCTCCCGATCTCCGGAGCGCGGCGGCGGCGGAATAGAGAGGTAATTTGCGATGCAGGATTCTCCTCGAGGGTTTCCTCGACGGGGGGTAAAAATAGCCCGAAGGGGGGCACCAGAGGTGGGGCCCACCTCCCAGAAGCCCTGGTGGCGCGGCCAGGGGTGGGTCCGTGCCACCTGGCCGCCTAGGAGGGGGGGGGGTGGCCCCCTCCGGCTCTCCTTTGGTGGTTCCGGAAGCTTCCACGATGCTGATTTTTACTCTGATTTTTCCGGAATTTTTCCGGCATTTTAAATTGGAGAAAAATTACTGCAACTAAAGACACCAGCAGATAGGAATTGGCACTCAGTGCACTCAGTTAGTAGGTTAGTCCAAATATGTGTAAAATGATATAAAAGTGTAGCAAAACATGTAGCAATGTCACATAAAAGTGCATGGAACAAGCAGAAATTATAGATACATTTGGGACGTATCAACATCCCCAAGCTTAATTCCTACTCGTCCTCGAGTAGGTAAATGATAACACAGATAATTTCCGTGGTGACATGCTAACACACACACATATAAGAACTTCAAATTAAAGCAAGTAATATATGATATTCAAGTCAAGACAATAACAAGCAAGAGTCTTAGTATTAATTCTAGCAAAGTATAAACATAAAGGTGCAAGAGCTCTCGCTGTCCGTGACTCGAATGTCTCCAAATGGTGTTTGCGTGTAAGAAATGGTATATGGGATTAAGAGAGTAAATATATATATATATAGTTTAATTGAGAACTTAATCTACTAAAGTTTCACACTCAGTCTCCTTCAGAATCTTATTTTGACTCATCCCCAGACCACTAGTCAGGTACAAGTCAAACTGATCCTCTCCCTTTCGACTTTGAGCACTCATGCAATGGACGAGCGCGAGCAAGATACGTTGGCACTTAGGATGGCAAAGAGAGAAATGATGGGGAAGGAAGAAAAAAGAGGTGTGAAAGGCTCACATCAATGAGGACCATGATAGGCGAGAGAAATCCAACTGATAGATATGGTGTGAGGAGTAGGGATTTCCATGCAACGGATGCACATGTGAGCTAAGGTAAGCTCTCCAATGGAACTAGTGGGGGTGCATTCAACTTGCTTGCTCATGAAGACCTAGAGCTCATTTGAGGAGGCTCATCCTTGGAATATGCAAGCCAAGTTCTATAGTGTAAGGGTCCCCACATAGTTATGCATGAAGGATAATCTCTATGGAGTACAAATATAGCAATGGAGTACGAGTGTGGATCTTTCAAAAGGAATAGTATTGTTGCCCCCTTCTCTCTTTTTATTTAAATTTTCTATTTTTTGTATTTGTGTGGCCTCTTTGGCTCTTTCTATTTATCTCTCATTTGTCCTCTTTGGGATCTTTTAATTTGTCCTCTTTGTGATATTTCCTCACTTAAGGGAAACACTCTATATTTTACAAGAATATTATAAGATCTTCACACTTTACAAGAAGTACTCAAACATAAAGAATAATGAAAATTGTCATGATGTATGCAGATGTATGCCTCTACCAGTGTAGCAGGATATGCAATAATACTAGCGCGTCATGTAGCAATAATAAGGGAAAAGCCCAACTATCATGCGGCTCCTCAATCAAGTAAAAGCATGCATGACATGAAGATCAAGTCATGAGATGGTGGATGTTGCATGACAATGTATCTCGAAAAGGCTATGGAAATGCCTTGATAGGTAGGTATGGTGGCTGTTTTGAGGAAGATTTAGGGAGGTTTATGATGACAGATCGTATCGTGCAAAGGGTTTGGATGCACCGGTGAAGTATGCACCAACTCTCGAGGTGAAAAAGGGAAATGCACGGTACCGAAGAGGCTAGCAAAATATGGGAAGGTGGAAGTGCCAACAATCGAATACTCGCATGTAAGGACCGATATGCGGTACTGTTCCAGATCTAGATGTTTCCATCCAGATCCGGGGACGAAGCACATATCGGTCCCACCGCGACATAGACATAGCCATATGCCCCGGATTTCCAACATGATATCACAACATTACAGATACAAGGATACAACATCTCATACAATCGGCATACAACTGCCTTAATACAATACATCAGCGGAAGATACATGTCTGAGTACAGACTACAATCAAATGCCTAGCGGCAAAAAGAAAATCATCGATCCCCATAATCACACGGGTCCAGACCCTCCGCCGGGATCCGCCTAACTAGTCGTCGTCGAGTCTCCACGTGAAACGTCGATCACCATACCTGTTGTCGATCAAGAACCCTGAAAAGAGTTTGGGGGTAGTATCATGAGTACAGAGGTACTCAGCATCCAACTGTAGTGGTCAACTGACCCAGCAAGGACTTCATCACTCGTCATTCTAGGACAACTAGTAGTTTACGGTAAGGATGGGGTAAGTGGTGAGGTTGCTGACGCACTAGCATTTATGAAGTGGCTAACGATCTAGAGAGTAAATAAGAAGCCAAGCATTTGATGAGGAATCGCCTCCAACAAGTCTTGCTATCCACCTACTTACGCAAGCATAACACTTATCCTATCCTTGTCCTCCTCTTCGCATCCCGACGAAGAAGAAGCAGTCAAGGCACACACACATTGATCAAGTTATATTAAGATTTTCTCAGTTGTTGTTGTCTATGAACAAGGAGTAGGTCTCAAGTCGTCCATAACCGTGGACACGGCTTCTCGAAAAGATTTAACCCTGCAGGGGTGTACCAACTGCCCATTACAAGGCTCCGCACGCACGCCCATCTCTCTCAGTTGCTACCCATGATAGGCAACCATTTAATGATTTAGTCCCAAGAGATCCGGAACGACAGGTCCCTCTAACTAACAACGCACAAATCCGGGTGGCCCCCGGTGAGTCGACATCCAACTCAAAAGCCGGCCGCGCTCTCGAATTGGCCTCTACCGTCTGGACGAGGTCGGGTTAGCTACCCAAACAGATGTGGGCAGCCCCCTAGCTTCCAGGTGTGGACCAACAAGAAACCATGTCTCCGCTGGCCCAAGTTGTTTTAAATAATATCTGCCATGAGCTACCCGACAGACACACACACGGTTTTCAAATGGTAAATCAGCTTGGGCCACCACTAGAAATGTTTGAAGCTAGGTAGGTAAGAAAAGGGGACCCCATAAAATCCCACACGCGGTTAGGCACGCTCAGTCTTAAAATCAATACCCAGAACTCGGATCCTAGGCAACTCGAATGGAACAAAGCATCGGGGCGGGATAGCCTAGACCTTCCATCCTTCATCGAATATAGTCAATATTCATAATAATCATATCATCCATAACAATATAATATTGTGATATCCCGAACCAAGGAGTAACAGGGTAACATCATAGCATCCTAAGCATGCATACTAAGCAGGGTCTGAGCAACGAGCAATAGTAACATAGCAGTACATGGTTTGCTGGGACGGGACATGGCTGTATCGGTTTGAAAGAGGCTGTAAACATGTGGTAGGATCAAACATCGAACCTAACCTAGACTAGCATGCAAACCGCTGGTTTAAATAGAATGGATCATAAGTAATGTATAGTCCTTGCCTGTTGATAAGTCGGGTGCCGAAGGTGTAGTTGATCGCAAGCTCGCATCGTCTCCGAAGGTACCCGCGGAAGCACACAAGACGGTAAACACTGGAAAGCAATCAACGAGCAAGCATCTATTACTACGAAGCAAACACGAGAAAGCATCAACAAGAAGGCAACACAAGACATCGCACCTACCGTCGAGTGCGGTTACTAACAGGTTAAGTGGAGTACTCGTCACACACGACGATACCGCACGTTTTACGATGGTTCAAGTTGTTTAGCTACACAAGGTGAGAAAAGGTTGTTAACATGGCATCTCACCCAAGCATGGCATAATACACAATCATGGCAAGAGGTGAAGCATAAGTAAACTATCTATACTAGTCAGTTTAAGTGGGGGGTAAAACCTATACATGACAACTATTACGGACCCCACGATAATTAAAATGTTGGGTACTGTTTTGCCCTCAACAATAGTTTATTATTTTTATTAGCAAGCAAGAATAGCATAAACACAATCTACATGCAATTCTAGTCAAGTTACATATAAAGAACATTTTAAACAGAGGTACCGTTAAAAAGTTATGGCAGTTACAGTTTACAGTGGCAGGCAGTGTAAATAGCAGGTAAACAACATGTAAACAAAGTCAAACAGGGCAAAAGAGCAAATTTTATTAATCTACGCAAAATTCTAAGCAACTTTCATGTTTAACGCGTCGCGATCCGAGCTACCGTTAAAAAGATACGGTTTCCGCAAAAATAAAACACAATCTGCAATTTAATAACCAGAAAAAAAATACAGGGTCTACTGGGCTGAATCTGAAGCTAATGGGCTAAACAGGGGCGGGCGCAACATATTAAAAGACACCCACTGGTGCTGCATACTACACGGGCCGGCCCAACAGCAATAGAAAAAAATAAAAAAGGCGAAGGGCGTGCTCACCCATGGGCCTCGGCCGAGGCTGGCGGTGGTGGCTGGGCCACGTGGGCCGCGCGTGCTGGAGGCCGTCCCAGCCGACGGCTTGCGACTTGGCCAGATCGGGGCCGTGCCCTGCGTCGATGGCGGCGGCTGCCCGGCGAGTCTCCGGCGAGGAGAGGACCGGCGGTGGAGAGGAGGTCCGCGGGACGGGGGTGTGGAGGCGGCGCAGCACCAGATCCTGGCCAAGGCGACGCGACGGCGGCGTCCATGGCGCTCGAGGCGGCGGCCTGCGAGATCGCCGACTCGGTCTCCCATGGCGCGGCGGTTCCTGCTGGAGCAGAGGGAGGAGTGTGAGGCGAGGGGAGAGGGAGAGGGGAGGAAGGACGGGAGCGGGAGGAGGAGCTCGCCGGGCTGCTGCCGCCGGCGGGCGGCGCGCTCGCCGGAGGAAGGCGACGGGTGGCTCGGGCGGTTCTCCGGACGGGCCCGAAGCGGGCCGCGGCGGCGTGGAGCAGGCCCGCAGGGCCTGGATGCGGCTCGGAGCTGCGGTGGGGTGACGTGGAGCTCTCTGAGCCCCTGATCTGGTGATCCAACGGTCTGTGATTGCTGGGAGCTAGGGTTTCGGGGAGAGGGGGAATTTCTGGCAGATTTGGGGAAAGTGGAGGGGGGGGGGTGGCTGCAATTTTTTTCTAGGGAAACCCTAGAAATAGGTGGGAGAGTGGTGGTATTTATATAGCCCAGGTGGTTGGCAGTTTGCAAAAATATCCCCGGTTTTTCTCTCGCGCGCGCGGTGCTTACGTTTCTGACCGCCGGGGGTCCGCAGGACCTCCGATTCGGGTAAAACTTCGAACTGCGCGATCAGCGCGTCGAGCCGGCGGTGTTCACCTCACGCTGGAACCGTTCCGAGAACACTTTCCGGCGCGCTATAAAAATAAGCCGTTTAATTATTAAACGGGGTTTTTCGTTCCGTTGGCTGTGGCTGGTCTCGTGCGGGTTTTTGCGACGGTGATCGGGTGAAACCCGGTGTCGCGAAGGTCGAGTGTCAGGGTGGCAAGGGTCAGTCTCTGTCCGGTATGAGATAAGAGGGGGGGGGGAAATAATCGCCGATCGATAAACCGGGGATGCGAACACCGCAAACAATTAAGACAATCAAACAATTCACACCGAAAACAAAATTTTTAATTTCTGTGAAATCTGGGCTGTTACATCGCATTAGTATGAAGAACTCATGCACTTATTATCGGTAACTCTCTATCTAATCGGGAGGTTCACAAAGAGACAAGTACCCCGAGGAGGAGTGTATGGGGGTTTGGTTATCCTTGCGCATCCTCGACCCATGGTACGTGAGGGTACTCTATATATTCCAACCCTTCCAAAGATTAGCGATCCATCTAGTAGCTACAGTTCTCAACTAATTTTTTTAGTTTTTGAAAATAAGAAAGGATTGCCAAAAATACGACACCTATCACTAATAGGCTCAAGCTCTTAGCACCTTGATGTCCAAATATTACTCTAATCAATACCTCAAAATTATTGCATGTTACTACTACACTTGTAATAGCAACCTTAATTACCTACTCATGCAAGACACACAACTCAGTGCAACAAGCCAACTCTCTAAAAAAGATAAAGATGAAGGCTAAGAGAGTTCCTACAACAACCTAAACAAAATCTATTAAAAAGATAAGCATGAAAACTAAAAGCTAAGCATGGCAATAGCTATGAAAAGGTATAGAACACACACAAAAAGAAAGATAAGCATGCAAGCCTATGTTGTGTTCTACGGTGGAGTGGAGTATGTTTCTCTCCCAAGCAATGAAGGCTAGGATCCAACTTCTTATGAACATAAAGCAAAACTAAAACAAACTAAAAATTAAATAGTGAGACGCTCCAAGTCTAGCACATAACATATGAAGCATTAAAAATATAGCATGGAGAAGGACGAACTGATGATTGTTGATGGAGAAGGGGATGCACGGGGGGCATCCCCAAGCTTAGACGCTTGAGTCTCCTTGGGTATTTCTTGGGGGTGCATGGGGGCATCCACAAGCTTGAGCGCTTGACACTCCCGAATCTTCTTTCATCATCTCCCTTCGCATACTTGAAAACTCCCTTCATACGAAACTCATCATAAGCTGATTAGAGTGGTTAGTACCCATGATAAAATAATTTTTCTCTATTGGAAATAAATATATTCTTGAAGAGCTACTGTTTCTCAAGATTGCCAAAATGTTTTTGCAAAGAAAAATCAAGCTCAAGGTTTGTAAAACAAAGAAAAGGCAAAACATGGCAGAATCTTTGAAAAACAGACCAGTAGGTCGTAGATAATTTTTTTGGGGTACTTCTGCAACTCAAATAAAAAAAATCAGAACAAATGCACGAAATCTAATTGTATAGAGCACGCTATCCAAAAAATTCAGATAAAAAAGATGATATGGTGATTTTAGCCGATTTTTTTCGTCAAGGGACAAAATATATTTCTGGAGAACATGTCACAACTTTTGAACATTCTTGTAATCGAAGGCTAAAACTGGCTACAAAGCTTGAAAATAAAGATACGATGATGTTGCTAAAGTAGTCATAAGTATCAAGACCACTAAAACTGAAAGTAAAAACATCTTGGGTTGCCTTCCAACAAGCGCTTTCTTTTATGCCTTTTAGCTATGCATGATACAAGAGGAGAAATCAAAAGTCATCATAATTTTCGGAGTTATAAAGACCTTCAAATGGTTCCTCAACAAGTTCATCCTTGTCTCTTTTAGGAAAGGGGTACGTACCTTTCGCTTTCCCACGTAAACCTATGTGTCCCTTACCTATATCAATGAAGCCCTTCACGGCTCAGAGGAAGTCCCTTCCAAGCACTATGGTACCTTGGTTTGGCTCCATGATGAAAAAAATCAACCATTGCAATCCTTTTAAGGAATGTAACTTGGATGTCTTTTAACTTTCCCTGTATCATAGAAATATCTCCATTAGCATGTTCATGATAAGATGACAAATTGTCCATGTTCAAATTTAAAGAATCATAAACTACTTTTGGCATTGTAGAAACCATGGATCCAATATCACAAAAAGCAAGGAAGTCTTGGTTAGAGATGCTAATTCTAATAAAAGGCTCCCAGTCACTATCTATCTCCAAGATATCTTTCTTATAGGGCTTGGGTTTCTCTACTCTTCTTAAGTCTAGAACATCCATTTTCCTCTCAATAGTAGCAAGTCTATCTATAACATTATCAAAACTACGATCATAAGCAAAGTAACTAGATAGACCATGTATAATATCAAGAGCTCTAGCTTCATCACACTCTAAGAAATCTCCTTCAGCTATAATATCAAGAGAGTATTTACACCATTTAAAAAGACCACGGTAAAAATTTCTAAGCACAATTTTTATAGGTATCCAAGGAATAATTCTTTTATGTGCATCAGAAATTCTGTCCTGTGCCTTCTTCATATTTTCCCCATCCCTTTGATGGAAATCTAGAACTTCCGATTCCCTCAAAGCACCAAGTCCTAACATGCTTGACTAAACGGAAAGGACTACTAAAAGCAAGGTAAATAATTTTTTAGTGATTTTTCGTTAAGGACACTAAGATAAAAACGATAAGGTAAAATAACAAGACTAAAAAGCAAAGGTAAAAGATAGTGTGCAACTCCCCTATCTTGAATAGTGGAGTACCCGACAACAGCGCGAGAAATTATTTGATGGCGCGAGAGTTGACGGGTGTAGTTTTGCTTGCCTCCCCAACAACGGCGCTAAAAATTACTCTTGATGGCACTGAAGTAGTGCTCCTCATTGGCTACCCCAAGTGGAAGGTTGAGATGTAGCGTAGCAGTAATTTCCCTTACGCGGTGGCTGTAAGGTATGTCAAATCCAGGAGGACTCCAATGACTACAAGTAGGTGGTAAAGTGAACAATGGCGTCATTCACAACCGAGGTTGCTTACTTTACCAGGACATGCAAAGAGATACAAATAACTTTGCTCCCAACGAGTACAGAGGGGTTGTCAATCCCTCCGGCCTTGCCGTTTACAAAGGATCAAACGCAAGAGATAATGATAGTGGTAGTGATAAATGCAAAGTAAAGTAAATACGATAAATAAAGTGGAGGTGTAAAAAATGGTGGAAATATGGACCAGGGTCCCGTGATGTTCACTAGTGATGTCTCTCTCCCAAAAGACGATAGAAAAGCTAAGCTAGGTGAACAAACTACAACTGGGCAATTGACAGAATTATAAGCGCACCGCAATGCTAATTATGTACTTGAAAGTAAGAGTGCTCAAAAGTATGGGCAGTACGCCAAGACAAGTAGACCGAAATCCATCTACATCTACTCACTAATCATCCACCTTGAGATATCTATCAGAACATCTCGCTGGTATTAAGTTACGAGCCCCACCCAAAGTGTAAACTCAAAGCAACAGACAATTGCATTAACAATCTATGCGTAAGGTAAACAATCCTTGCAACCGCGGTTACAAGCACTATTGTTTTCTCCCTGGTGGAAATATCACATCCCCTAGACTCATGTTTTTGTCACTCAAGCTAGTCATCGGGGGGCTTGAACCCACTATCATGCATAACACTTCCTCTTGGAGTTTCCATCTACTACTTGGCCAAAGCAACAAACAACAACGGAGAACATGCAAGAATTACTAAGAACAAAATATAAAAGGTAAACCAAATATATAACTCATCATGATCTGAACATAATCTCATAATCCATTGGATCCCATAAAAGTCAGCATAGCAACAACATGAAAATAACATAAGGGCCTTGATCATGTAGGACAACTCACAAGGTCTAAACATTGAAGAACAAAGGTGGAGAGAAGACATCACATGGCTACTGATCACGGACCCATGGTCCAAGTTAGACTACTCACGGCACAACCGGGAGGCGTCCATGGTGGTGGAGAGGCTCCCGGAGGTCAATCCTCCCTCCGGCAGGGTGCCGGGAAGGGGTCTTCTGGTGTTCCCGATCTTCGGAGCGTGACAGTGGCGGAATAGAGAGGTAATCCGCGATGCGGGATTCTCCTCAAGGGTTTCCTCGACGGTGGGGGGGGGGGTAAAAATAGGCCGAAGGTGGGCACCAGAGGTGGGGTCCACCTCCCAAGCGCCCTGGTGGCGCGGCCAAGGGTGGGTCCGTGCAACCTATCCGCCTGGGTGGGGGGTGGCCCCCCTCCGGCTCTCCTTCGGTGGTTCCGGAAGCTTCGTCCATGCTGATTTTATTCTGTTTTTTCCGGAATTTTTATGGCATTTTAAATTGGCGAAAAATCACCGCAATTAAAGACATCAGCAGACAAGAACTGGCACTAGGTGCACTGAGTTAGTAGGTTTATCCAAATATGTGTAAAATGATATAAAAGTGTAGCAAAACATGTAGCAATGTCACATAAAAGTGCATGGAACAGGCAGAAATTATAGATACGTTTGGGACGTATCAGGCTCCGCTCCCTACTCCTTGCCTGGGGTGGTGTTACGTCTCAAATGTATCTACTTTTCCAAACACTTTTTCTGTTGTTTTGGCATTATTCTTGCATGATTTGAACGAAACTAACCCGGACTGACGCTGTTTTCAGCAGAGCTGCCTGTATGGTTTTCTTGTGTGCAGGAATATGTATATTTAGGTACTTCAGAAAATTCCCAGAAAAATCACGTAAAATCCACGCACCCGGACGGATCCAGGACCAGAAGGGGAGCGAGGGTAGCCAGAGGGGGCCCAGGCGCCCTTCTGGCGCGGCCGCCCGCTACTATTTTCGTTGCCACCATCACTTCCATATCACCGTTGCTACTAATATTTCGTTGCAAGCAAGTGTATTTCAAGTGCGGTTGAATTGAAAAGTCAACTGTTAAAGCTTGTAAGTATTCTTTGGCTCCCCTTGAGTCGAATATATAAATTGGGTTATTCTTACCCGCGAAGACTATCTCGATCCCCTACAGTTGTGGGTTATCAGGTACTATTTTCTGGCGCCGTTGCCGGGGAGCATAGATTTATTTACAAGTCTACTTGAAGTATTCTGCCTGCTGCACTTTATCCACTATGGGTAAGAAAGGAGACCCCAAGGTTCCGATCTTACCATCCGCTACAAGAAAAGGTACTGTTCTGAGCACTAGTGCTACACTTGATTCACCTTCATTTATAAGTAAGTTTGCTTCACCACCACCATATGCTACTTCTACTGAGTCTGTTACTATGCCTGATACTTTTGATGATGCTTCCACTACTCTTGATGATATTGGTTTTCTTGGTCGCTATCTTGAATCTCAAATTTCTAAGGTTGCAGAACAGTCCAAGACTAAAAATCCTGCTACATATTATCCCACTTGCAAATCCTTTGGTTACCCAGACTTGAACGAACTCAAGGAGAGACTCCTTGAGGATGATTATATTATGCTTGATGATGATTTATGCAGGGAACTTACAGAGTGTGCCGACTCTGACCCTGGTGCTGTAAAGAAGCTGCTTGAAAAACACTCCATGAGGAACAATATTACTCCTGATCCTGAATTTTCCACATCTCCTATATGCATCAATGATCCTGATTATGATTTCTCAGTTGATCTTTCACTTATATCTACAGTTGAAGCTGACCCCTTTTATGGCAGAGAAAATGATGATGCTAGTGCACACCTGACCAAACTCACTGAGTTGGGTGGCTTGTTTACTACCGATGAAAATATACGAAAGTTTTATGTGGCTAAGCTTCTTCCTTTCTCTTTGAAGGAGGATGCTAAAGCATGGTATGATGCAGTATCATGTGGTTCCATTAAGAGTCCTCAAGTCTTAGCTCAAATTTTTGTTGATAATTACTTTCCTGCAACATGCAACATGTGCTTTACGAAGAATTTATAACTATAAATAGTTGCAGGATGAGCACCTCCCAAAAGTTGGGGGAGGTATTGCAGTTTGATCAAGGCTAGACCAGGACATGGAGTTCCTAAGAATGAATTACTTGATATATTTTATGTTGATCTAACGATGACTCTAGATCCTATTTGTATAGTTGTGCTGGTTGTGTTTTCAGGGAAAGAACACCGGACGATGCTGAAGAACTAATGGGCAAGATTGCCAAGAACCACGAAGATTGGTCCGTCCCTGAACCACCTCCACCACCAAATAAGAGGGGCATGCTTGTCCTAAGCCCCGAAGATATGCATGAAGCAAAGAAGTCAATAAAATAGAAAGGTATTAAAGCTGAAGATGTGAAGAATCTACCTCCTATTGAGAAGTTGTGTGAGCCCACTACTCACCTCCTATGGTAGAGGTACACTCTCTTTTAGATTTCAATGCAAGTGACACCCCTCAAGGTAAGCCTCCTGATCAATGTTTAGATGAGCTTGATAATTTTATTATGAAGTAAAATCACTTTAATGAGAGGATACAAAGTCAGTTGCATGATAATACCCTTGCTATAAAAGTTTGCTTGATGTTCTAGGTAGAACTGTTAATGATGTTAAAGGCCTTGTTAAGAATTTTCATATGGTTCAAACTCAGCTTGAACAAATTTCTGATGTGCAAACAGATTTGCTTGCTAACAATGCCAAACATGATATACAGGCCTTCGGGATTCAAACTCGGGGTGGAACACACACCCAAAACCCTCTCTATTTAGAGGGGCATCCAAAGATGATCGAGCAAGATTCTCAAATGCAGGAAGAAGAAATTGTTAGCTCTCCTAAGAAGAAGAAGAAGAAGAAACACAAGGAAGCTGGAAATTCAAATGATCCCATAGTTGAAGAAGAGCCTCTTGCTAATCCAAATAATATATCTACCTCCGATGTTGAAACTGAAGACGGTGTTGAGCCCGAAAAAGATAAACAGAAGAATGATCCTCTTGAGGTGTGAGAAGAAGAAGCACCCGACAAATGCAAGAAATACACGAGAGAAGACTTCATTGCAAGAAGACATGGGAAGGAAATAGAACCATGGGTACATAAAACCATGCCCTTTCCAGGTAAGTCTCTCAAAACCAAAGAAGAAGAGCACTATAATAAATTTTGTGAATGGATGAAACCTCTTTTTCTTCAAATTCCTTTTACTGATGCTATTAAGTTACCTCCTTATTCGAGATATATGAAAGATATTGTTACTAAAAAAAGAAAAGTCCCTAATGAGGCAATATCTACTATGCTTGCTCACTACTCTTTCAGTGACAAGATCCCTGAGAAGCTTGGTGATTCAGGTATACCCACCATTACTTGCTCCGTAAAGAATAATTATGTCAGAACTACTTTATGTGATCTTGGTGCAGGAGTGAGTGTTATGCTTTTCTCTCTTTATAAGAGATTCTGTTTAGATAAACTAATCCCTAAAGATGTCTCTCTTCAGATGGCTGACAAGTCAACAGCCATCCCGATTGGTATTTGTGAAGATGTTCCTGTTGAAGTTTCTAATTGTTTAATCCTTACTGATTTTGTTGTGCTTGACATGCCCGAGGATGGGAGCATGTCTATTATGTTGGGGATCGGCGCAGAAAACAAAAATTTTCCTACCTAAGAGTCCCGAACCCAAGATCTATGCTATGCTGATGTATGTAACGGAAGGAATCGGTGTTCATACCTTTGAAGACCGAAAGAGGGAAACTTCCTCGAACGTGGTTGGCGTAGACTCTGATCCTA
Source organism: Bromus sterilis (assembly GCA_950022295.1). NCBI lineage: Eukaryota > Viridiplantae > Streptophyta > Magnoliopsida > Poales > Poaceae > Bromus > Bromus sterilis. The sequence goes on along the minus strand of OX465596.1, from coordinate 144,684,539 downwards.
CGACCTCCCTGTCGTGTTGAAGAACCTCCGACGATGAAGTAGCACCAAAAGTGTAGTGCCTCGCGGGATTACACACGTACGGTGCAACCGACGTCCCTCCTGGCTCCGAACCAGAAGAGCAGCGGAAAGAGGATTGATCTGTATCTCGATTCCGGCAGCGCGACGGCGTCCGGATGATGGTGAAACCCCCAACCAGGTGCAAACTCCAAACCAGGGGAGTCCGCTCTAGGTCGGAGAAAGAGAGAGAGAAACTCAATGTTATGTTGAAAAAGGAACCCCCACCCCTCCTTATATAGGCCAAGGAGGGGATCCACCCCCTCCCCTTCCCCCATGTGGGACTAAACCCCCAAGAGGGGGGAGTGGTGCGGCTAGGAGGGGGGATGGGCCCCTCCCTTGGCGGCAAGCCCAAGGGGGGAGGCTCCCCCTTCCCCTCATGGGCCTTTTAAGGCCCAAATACATTTTCACCTTTTAATTAATTATTTAAAGCATTTTTAATATTTAATTTTGTTAATTAAATAATAAAACATATTTAAACATTAATATATATATTATTTTGAACCTTTCAAAATATCCGGAACAGCTTCCGGCACCTTCCGGTACATTTCCGGTGTTTTCTCTCTTTTCACCGATGATCCCGAATCAATCCTTAATGCATCGATTGCCCTTAAGTGTGACAACCTACGGTCTGGGAAACAGTAGACATGATCGAGACACTCTCTGACCAATGACCATCATGTGGGATCTGGTTACAATCCTTGACGTGCCCCTACGCTTCCATCGAATAAACTTCATCGTTGTTGAACCGTTAACAATATGACTTGATCCGTTTGTGCTTCGGTACTATGTTTGTCCGAGGTATAATCGTCGGTATCCAATAACTAGTTCTTCCTCGTCTCCGACATAACATGTTTACTCGTCTGTGAATATTACATCTCTTGTGACCTAGTCACTTGCTTGCAAGCTATTGATGCAACACCACCGAGTGGGCCCATAGTACCTATCCGTCACTCGGATTGACAAATCCCGCTCTGATCTATTTCATACTCCTCAACATATCTACTTTGGAATACCCAAGATACACACCATGTTTTAGTGTAACGGTTAATGCACTCAACGCATCCTAATAGATAGAAATTATGTATGATCATCACGGTCTAAGGATTCAGTCACTATGTTATTTAAGTCATCGCAATGCTGAACTTATGTGATTTGATCACACTACAATGCTTAAGGTGGGTGTGTGTCCATCACATCATTCTCCTAATGATATGACCTCATTGTCAATAGATTATTATGTTCTCATGATCAGGAAACCTTGATCATCAATTGCCCAATGAGCTAGTATGCCTGAGTTTAACTAGGCACCAGGTTGTTATATATCACACGTGTATTAATGTTTCCGCTTAATACAGTTCTAGCACAATATATAACTTATTATGAACAAACAGATATGTGACAAATATCTTTATTAATTTGCCTCTAGGGCACATATCCAACATATTATTTTTGGTAGACCTTTTCTTAACACCGCAGGTGCTATCATTGATTGTAATAAAGGAGAGATTACCTTCAACGTGGATGATAAGTAACACACGATGTATTTTCCGAAGAAGATAGACAAAAGGCATGGCCTTAACTCTATAGAGAATATCGAGACCGTGAAGATTAGAGATTGGGATTGTCCTCTACATGTGCACCACAAATACAAAATCATTAAGGTGGGGCAATGTCCATTAATGTAAAGGTATAATGACCACTTTATAAGAGGTGAGACTTTCTGCTCTATATATCACCGGTTTGTTGGTAATACCTGGTCAACCTTGATAGCTAGCATGTTTTATATAGGTACAAAGTGGAGCTTGTTATGTTTTCATTTCCTTTAGCTTTTTCTCTCCTTGTTGTACCAAAGTTTTATGTTTTTGAAGCTTCACATGTCTAACCACTGTCTCAAGTTTCCAGGAAGTTTTCCAGCTTTTGGAACTTCGAATTTTTTTCAAGAGTGAAGTTGTCAGAATTATTTTGAAAAAATAAAAATCATTTTCCACAGAAAAAGTGACCCAGAGGCACCTGGGGCTGTCCAGGGGGGCCACCCCTGGTCCAGGCGGCTAGCTGGCGTGGCCTTCCCCCTGGCCGCGCCCACAGGGCGCCTGGGCCCACCATGTTAGCCATCCAGGTAAGCCTTCTTCCCCTCTCTCTCTCTTTCTTCACAAAAACACGAGTTCTTCAGCTGGAACTCGAGTTCTTGCTGCTCTCCAACAAAAACTTTGATCCCTCTCTGCAACCCATTTTTTGAGCTGAAATTTTGAGAAAATACCCCCTCGTATGTGACTCCTCCACCCCTCCAATTAGATTTTTGATTGGTCGCTTCGTTTGTGAGTATTTAGTAGTTATTGGTTCTGTTCATATGAGCTTGTATGCATGTGTAGAAATTTATTTTCCAAGTTTTGATGCAAGTTTATGCCTTAGGTAAGTGAGTAGAGTAGTTTGCCTCAACTCATTTTTCTTAAATCCTTGTTTTTGTGAGTTGTCAAAAATTTCAGAAATGAGCTTGTTAGGAAAAGCAAAGGGATGGCTTGGGAAGAACAAGCCCGAGCGTACCGACCGAGTTACTAGAGCTGCAGCTTCATCCTCAACTGCTAGGGTGAGCTACAATGAAGATCATTTGCCCCTAGAGATGTTAGAAGAGACGAGTCTGGCACGTGCAATGACATATCCGTGCAAAGTTTTCCTTGAAGCCGCATGTATCAAGGAGGAGTTTTACAGCCTTTTTCCTAATGCATGTTTGACACGGCTTGCAATATGCCCTGTTGCTCAGTATCTCAAACTCACCTCCTATTTTATTAATAGTGTCAGATATAATCATGATGCTGATATTGTTGAGTTTAGAATTTATGATGATCTTTTGACCATGCTTTTGTCAAGATTTTGTGAAAACATAGGTGTGCCGAACGCGGGAAAGACGACAGAGATGAACTCTCATCCCACCGAGCCGAGGACTCTCTTCAACTCTCTTTGCAGCCAAGACACGAAGGATATCCAACGTTTGAAGATTTCCAGCATCTTATTTCCCCATCTCAGGTATTTCGTGTATTTTATTGCTAGAGGGGTGTTAGCTCGTGACAACACGAGCAACAGTTCTGCGTCGGATGCGGCTATCCTGGCGAACACCCTCTCAGGGGAGAGTAAGTATAATGTGGGTGCCTTGATTGCTCGCCGCCTTGCTGATAATGGCAAGAAGGGAGATCTCTTTGGTGGCGTTTATGCCACACTTATTCTTGAGTCTCTTGAGCGCACCGCACATCCTGATGATGATCATTTTTCTTTTTTAAGCTTTGACCTTGCTGCCATGAAGAGGCATGAGTTTCTTACCAGGACTTCCGAGTTTGGTAACCTTAATTATATTATGAGGTTTGGACTGACCACTATTCGAGAGATTCGTCTACCTGCACCTCTTTTGTTTTATTCTACCCGCAGGAACGGATGGTCCTTCAATGTTATCCAGTTCGATGAGTTCGTGGCCCGGGAGCAGTTTCATAACCCCATGGAGGGGGTTGTGCCTGATGAGGAGGAGCCCGTTACCAAGTGGAGTGAAGGGTCTTCTTCTGCTTGGAGCACGGATCCTTCTTCATGGGAGGATCCCAGGACTTCGGTGTACGTACCTGAAGCCTCGTACGACCCGTGGACGCACCAGTACGACCCTGGAGCTGGAGGCTCTTGGGGACCGCAGTAGCCAATACCAACTTAGGCCAAAAGCCTAAGCTTGGGGGAGTACGTGCCCTTCTCCCCTTTCCACTGTACTATCCGTTTTGTGTTGTTCGCTTTGACCTTTTCGAAGTTTTTGTCTGTTCTTCTTTTTTCTCTCTTAATTTGCAAAAACAACAAAAAGATTTCTCCTTTCTTTTGCTTTTGTTAAACCTTTGAAAAAAAACCAAAAAGACTTATTTTCTCTCTTTAGTTTGCTTTATTTGCAGAGTTCAGCTCGAGTCCGTGATGGCATTTGCACTTGATTATAGTTTCCTATGTTCGATCGTGCAAGTGACGAGGCAGTAATGACGAAGATCAACGGAAGGGATGCAACAAGGAAAACCGGTATGAACTCTTTTTGTTTCCACTTTTGTACATATGCATGTACTTATGATCTAGAGATCAGATTGTAGCGACATAGTGCTATGTTTACAATGCTTTCCCAGTGGTTCATGCTTTCTTTGTGGCTAATCTCAAATAGCTAGGGTGCATAATGTGTTGTTGAAATGAATTACATGCATTGAATTATTCATGGTTTGGCATATTGAATGGCATTTCCCTTTGGAGAATTCTTGGGTTAACTTGGCACATGCTCACACATGTTTATGACCAAAAAGTCTATCATGCCTTGGTGATATATTTATTTCATAATAGTTATATCACTTTCATGCCCGATTCAATGTTGCTTTGTCGCTCTGCATGATTATGACGGTTATTTCTCTCTAGTTGGTCGCTTCCCAGTCTTTTGCTACCCTTCGCTCGCACTAAGCGGACTTCTGCTTGTGCATCCAAAACCCTTTCAAACCAGTTATTCCACATGAGTCCAGTATACCTTCCTATATATGGTATTTACCGGCCATCCCTAACAAAGACTTTCTTGTACCATCTCAAAATTCATTCAAAAGTTTCCTTTTTGTAACTGTACAAGCTCATGTTGCAGTGAGGGAAAATCAGTATCTTCCATGCCAAAAATGTTTTACTCCTTGACAAAGTTTTAACTAGTCAAATTTATGAGGCAGAGGCCGGTCTGGAGAATGCCCAGTTCTCACTTGTTTCACAATTTATAAAAAATTACACTTCCCCCATACTTGATGATGGAATGAAATGGGCCAAATGCTGCTAATGATAGATGGAACGAGAAACTTTCCTTCCATACTTGAGGCAAAATAAAAGGTACCATAGACCGTCAAATGATAGATGAATAAGGGAACAAAAGTGTAACCAAAAAAGAATGGTAACCACCATTAATGTGGTTAGTATGGGAGATACTGAGAAACCTTTACCGTCTACCGTTGACTGGAAAGTTGCACCTCTCAATTTTTTTATTCTGATTTCAAAACCACGAGCTCTGGTACATGTTTAGTCTTTGCTTCCAGCCACGGATTTTCAACCTTGCCATCAAAAGCCACGGTTCGAGAGTCTCCACCTTATTTCTTCAAAGCACCAACTATTGAGAGCATAATTGTCATTCTGAGTGTAATGGTCATTGCCCCAAAGTACCACATTGTCTTCTGCATGATTTTGATATTACTTGTTCTGAAATTCTTAGTTCTAGTCTCCTTTAGAACTCTGGAGGAGTTTCTGCATTTATGTTTTGCTTCACTCATGAAGGCTAGCGAAATACCACTCTAGTATGTTCAACATATGTGCATTGTTGTAACACCCTCACTGTCAGTGAACAGTAATCAGGGTTACTGTTCATCTCTACTATTCAAAACTTTTGTTTGATCAACTGGTTCAGTTCAAATGCAAATTCTCCTTTGATATTGTTGCACGCAAATATGAACCATGGACCTTGATCATCATTGGCCAACTAAAGTCCAAGCCATTTGAAATAAAATTCAAACAAACCCTAAAATGCCTTTTGATGAATATTAAAAATATGGTGACAATAAAATATTTCCCAAAAATCTTGGAACCACTTTTATAAAATTCCAAAATAATCAGTGGACTAAATCCAAATGGGTTTGGGTATTTATAGTGCTATGGAAAATTCCAATCAAATAATAACAGTAGCAATTCCAGGCCAATTACTCATTTTGTAATAAAATAAAATATCAAACGAGTTTGAAAAACTCTCAAACTTTTTGGAGCACTTAGGTATGGTGTGACCATATTTATAGGACCAGTACCACATTTTACAAAAATTCTAAAAATAGCCAAACAAAATAAACAGAACAGAAAAGAAAAGAAATACAAAAGAATTAAAAAGAAAACGCAATCTGTCGCCTGGGGCGAAGCCCACTCCAGCCAGCCCACCCCCCCGCTTCCCTACTGGGCCGGCCCACCCCCTTCTTCCTCCTGCCGTACGGGGGATGCCGTGGCGGCCATCCACGGCCGGCGGCGTGGATATGACCCCCCCGACCCGTGCCTCGCCCCTGGAAACCCTAGCCCATCCCCATCCCCCTCGCGCTCGCCCTTCCTCTCCCCGTTTCGGCCGGGCGCAGCCGTGGCCGCGCCACCGTGCCCTACCGTGGCCGACGACCACCTTGGACCGCGCCGACACGTCTAGGAGGAGCGCCAGCCTCGGTTACATCCTCTTGTCCACACCATCGTCGCTGGGATTGCCTACATCGCGCGAATCGAGCTCGCCTTCCCCGCCGGCCGCCGTCGTCTCCCCGTCGATTCCGCCACCGTCTTCGCGTCCTCGAGCTCATGACCTCCACTGCGCGCTCCGCTGTAAGCCCGCGGTCATTTCCCCCTTACTCGCGCGCGAATTCGAGCCCCGTAGCCCCGTTCTCCACTGAGCATGCTCCGGCCGCTGTGGTTGCCCGCCGTGGTTGTCGCCGTGGTCGACCCCGACGTCCACCTCGTGCCCAAGCCGATGCGTCGCGTTGCCCTCGTCTGTTTCCGCCCCTGAGCCATGGATTTGGTTGCCGGAGGCGCCCAGTTGGCTCGCCGCCGTGCCTCGGCTCCGACGGCGTGCACCAGCGCGGCTGGCCATGGACAAGCTTATGTTAAGCTTAAGCCACCCCACCCCTAAACCCTCCATGACAGTGGGGCCCCACCCAAGATTAACCTGAGTTAAATAAGTTGTTAGCTGTGCTGTGAATGACATGTGGGACCGGTCACTAATTAAATTAGTTTAATTAAATCAATTCCTTATGTGACTTACATGTGGGACCCCCCTTGGTTAATCATAATTTAGATTAACTGATTGAATCAGTCAATGACATGTGGCCCCCACTGCTATTTAAATTAAATTAAATAATTTATAAAACATGTGTGGCTGACCAGTGGGACCCACTGGTCAGGTTTGACCAGTCAACTATTCTGGATAATGTTACTAAAATAATAAAAGAAATTATTAAAAAGGATTTTTAATGTTTTAAAATTGATTAAACTTATAAAATCAATATCTTTTAATCCGTATATCGGATCGTAAAACTTTATACATGAAAATTGATCAGAAAAATATAACGAATACGGATACGCTATCCGTATGTCTACCCCACCCCCCTAACACACCGCTCATCGACATTCCCCCCCTCCGGGCTGTTTGTCGATAATTCCCGGTGCCGGTAAAAACCTGCCGGATGAATTTATTCCGAACACGAAAGTTGTTCGGAATAGTTCAACTAACCCGGATACACCCACCTTATTTTTGTCGGATGTCCACGACACCTCCGGCATGAACCCTTCCCCCTCCGGACACCCTGTCCGGTAATCACCCGGAGCCGGTAGTTCATCCCCGGATGAATTCCCGCTCCGAGCAACGTACATTGCACTGTGTTAGAACCCCGTTAACATTGCATACGCCATGCTATTCATCTGTTTGTTTATGCTTGCTTTGTATTTACTGTTTCTTCCCCCCTTTATTCTCCGATAGACCCCGCTGCTACCACCGACTACACCGCTGCCGGGTACGACTACTTCGTCGACGACCCGACCCCTACCGTTGAGCTTCCAGGAAAGCAGAGCCATTCTCTTCCCCAGATATCGCCTACCTTTCCGTACTTTCTTGCACTAGGCATTGTTACTGCTGCTGCTACGATTACAATCCTATTCAATTGCATAGCATGATTTGATCGCCCCTTGATGTACCTTTCTTATCCTATGCTGCCTGTTATAATTATTCATATATTCAGCAGTGAACCCTGCGCATTGTTAGCTAGGACTAGATAGCGGGCCGTGATCACTCAGGGGGGTGAACACGGATACAATATATACAACTGCACAGGTACGGTATAGAGCAGACACCGCCAAAGGCCCCTATCTGGGTTATGCCTAGTCACCTCAAGTGTGAGCTATCCAGGAGTAATCCTTGTACTCCACTCGAGGCTGACTTTGTCTTGCCGCCATAGGGTCCTGAGCACGGTTGTCCTTAAGGTAAGAAGTCGGGCGACCCAACGGTGCCCGCGAGAGGTATATTGTCGGGAACGACAGGGAGGGTACGACCGACGTTACTGGCGTGCTTGGCCCCTTCTCGTATCTCGCGAGAGTTACCAAACCACGAAAGTCGAGCTCTACCAAGAGCACACGCGAGACAAGGTAAGGAGACGGTTCACCTTGTTGGTAACCGCAGTGACTTGGTGGGACGACAGGGCAGGCACCGATGTACTGGTGGTCCTGACTGCTTTCGTTGACCGCGGGTCGGTTAAGTCGAGGCAACAATAATGGTTGTCACGCAGGTTAATTAAAATGCTAAATGGTTCGGAGGATGACTTGAGAGGCCCGTTGGTCTATACGCACTACCTACACGTGGGATTACGGTGTGGGCCCTCCGCGTCGTAATTCGTCCGAAAGCTCTTCAGACGTCAGCAGTACTGCGGCCTGATCGCCGGGAAGTGGTCTTGTCTTTTTGCTGCAGCAGGTGTGTTTGGATTTGCTTTTGCTTCACCGGCCAGACTCGCACCGTGCAGGAGCGTGCAAGGGTGAGGGACCTAGACCCCTTGGCGCATAGGATATAGTCCGGCGGATGGCCTCTCTGCTGAGCCTATGATGAACTGCGATGTGTCGGATAGCCTCGGTGGGGCGTTCCCTAACAAGGTTCACGCCACCCTGGAGATCCGAGCGTGCAGGCTGAACAGTAGTGCACCCCTGCAGGGAGTTTAATCTATTCGAATAGCCGTGTCCACGGTAACAGGACGCTTTATGCTGAAGCTGGATCTTACCACTACGAACTACTACTATTAAACTGTATGGTTCCGGGTTTTCTTCCTCGCATGGGAGTCGAGGAGGGTAACTCAGAGGAATTATTATTATTAATCATTACAACTTATATTATACAATGTTGCAGCAACTTCTGCTTCATTGTTATTTTATTGCTTTATATGAACTGCTGGCTGTTTCTCTTCTCATGCTGCAAGACAACGTCGGAAGATGCTAGTCTTCGATAGGCCTAGCTTCTTACCCTTATTCTGATTTCTATCTTGCAGTCCACTATATATACAGCCTCCCTTTTCCGTTGATACAAATGCATAATGCTTAGTAGCGGACGTAAGACTCGCGGGTATACTAGATACTCACCTTTGCTTTATTTCCCCTTTTATGTTTTTCCTGATCGGCCGCTGCAGTCGACGTTGGAGCCCAGGAGCAGGAGTACCCCGGAGGCGGATACTACTACGTCGAGAGCCCCGCTGACCAGGACCAGGAGCAGTTTCGGAGGCTCCCAGGCAGGAGGCCTCGCCTTTTCGATCTGTATCTCTGATGTTATTCGTCCTAGCCTTCTTAAGGCAAAACTTGACTAACTATGTCTGTACTCAGATATTATGGCTTGTATAACTTATGTATTCGGGTCCGCGTGACCCCCCCTTTATTGTAACATTTTGGTTTATCCTTTTGTGTTTAGTGTTGTGCTGTGATATTCTCACCGTGGCACCCTAATCTCAGCCGTGTACCCTGCGTGTATGATTACTGTACACGGATTGATTTTAGGGGCGTCACAAGTTGGTATCAGAGCCGACTGCCTGTAGGAAGCCACCCCAGCACTACCTGGTCGAAGTTGAGTCTAGACTTTGAAAAACTATTTTTCTAACTTAATAGTTGGCTTACTGGCCCACATCGATGTCACTACGTGTGATATCTATGGTATTAGGATCCTTTTCTCCTTACATATGCTCTGGGAATCTGCTCTCTTATCCTTGCTGGTAAGTTTTACAAACGCTGACATTAGGATCACGTTCTCTTGATTCCATCCGGAGTTTTGGTGCTTCCCCATTGATTGAGTCGTGTTGCAGGAGTTCTACCCCATGTCCCGGACCGCGGATCCCATTCTCATTCTGGGCAGGCCGCGCGTCCTCTGGCATTAACTCCTGTGGCCAACAGTTTTCTTGCAGCGTGATTGACATAGTGGAATCTATGTCGCGTCGTGTAATCCTTACCGCGGTCTGCGCGCCGCCTAGTGTGTCCTTTTTCCTTAATTTCTACGACGTTACGCTGCCCGATTTTCGATTGATTCTATGTGTGGATGTGTATGTCTTATATGACTACTCCTATATATATCCGCGCCTCCTCTTTGTTGTCTCTTTACCTCTTACTCGTTTCCGGCATCTCGTTAAAATGTTCATCGCTGAAATACCCCTGTTAAATGCTAGTAGGATGGCTGGTCGTGGTGGTCGTGCTCGTGGTCGTGGTGCCAATGATCCACCTCCGCCGCCGGACTACATGGCCGCGATGATGCAGCAGTTTCAGATGAACCAAGTATTTATGCAAGGAGTCATAGATCAGCTCCAGAAGCAGAATCAGAACCAGAACCAGCACCAGAACCAACCTCCTGTGGTTACTCTGCGGGATTTCATGCGTCTCAATCCCCCTCTCTTCCACCAACCTGAACAGCCGTTGGATGCCGATGATTGGCTCCGTGACATCAACCGTCAGTTGGAGTTCGCTAATGTGAGCGCTGCTGATTACGTCAACTTCGCATCCTATTTCCTGCGTGGCCCCGCTGCTCAGTGGTGGGACACTTACAAGGGCTCGCTAGCTGAAGGGACTGTCGTCACCTGGAATGACTTCAATACTGCCTTCCGCGCTCGTTATGTCCCCCAGGCGATTATGAACCGTATGAAGGCCGAGTTCCGCAACCTCGTTCAGGGCAACAAAACTGTCGAGGCATATCAGAGGGAATTCCTCCGCCTCTCGCGCTATGCTGCAAGTGACCTCCCCAATGATGCAAGTAGGCAAGAGAAGTTCCGTGATGGACTCAACCCCGATCTCCAGCTTGCACTGGCTTTGCACGTCTTCCCCGACTTCGCCACCATGGTGAACCAGACTATCACTCTTGAGACAGCTCAGCTTAAGTTCGGTGGTTCGCCGAAGCGCCCCCGTGATGCTGGCTCATCTTCGGGCACAACACAGAAGCAACGCGTTTGGCTTCCACACAGTCTTATGCGTCCAACTGCCCCTGCACCAAGGCCGTCGTATGTTGCACCTCGTCTGCCTCCGCCCCCGCCGAGACAGCCGAAGACTGAGACTGCACCCCTCCGTCCTCAAGATGGCCTGTGTTTCAAGTGCCGTCAGCCAGGCCATATTTCCAGAGACTGCCCTCAGCGACAGAATCAACTGGTAGTTCACCCTGCTGGCCGCGGAAACGGTCGTGGCAACAATGGGACCCTCAACTATAATACTGGGTCAAATCCTCACGCTCGTGGTCATGCTTACAACATTGATGTTGAAGCATCTCAGGAACAGCCCGCTACTGTGATGGGTACACTCCTCGTTAACTCAATACCTGCTACTGTTTTATTTGATACAGGAGCATCGCATTCATTTATGTCTGGAGCATTTGCGTCTAAGCATGGCATTTAACACGAAAAGATGCATACCCCCTTAATAGTCCGGACTCCCGGTACCCAGTGTCGTGTCGACATGGTTGCACCTAACCTCACCGTCGAGATCGAAAGATTTGAGTTCATGGTTTCTCCACACATTCTGAAAACCTCCACCATCGACCTTATCCTTGGCATGGATTGGCTGAAAACCCACAATGCCGCACTTTATTGTGGCACCAAGGTCATCCAACTTTTTCATCCTTCTGGCGCGATTTTGAGTCATACCGCCATTGTGTCGATGAATGCCGAAAATCGTATATATGCTCTGAATGCCTTGAATGTCGCACCTCTCGAAGGGATTGAGAAAGTCCCAATCGTTTGTGATTTTACCGACGTATTCCCAGAAGAACTGCCGGGGATACCCCCGATTAGGGAAGTTGAATTCGTCATCGACCTGAAGCCTGGCACCGTCCCTATTGCCAAGCGCCCGTATAAGATGCCACCTCACCACCTCCTTGAATTGAAGAAGGAGATCGACACGGCCCTCGAGAAAGGCTTCATCCGTCCAAGTTCCTCTGCTTGGGGAGCACCTTTTCTCTTTGTCAAGAAGAGTGATGGCACGAACCGTTTGGTCCAAGATTACTGACCTATCAACCAGGCCACGATACAGAACAAGTACCCCCTCCCTCGGATCAATGATCTTTATGATCAACTTGCTGGATCCACGGTGTTTTCAAAACTCGACCTAAGGTTGGGTTACCATCAGATCCGGGTCTGTGATGAGGACATCCCGAAGACCGCATTCATTACTCGCTATGGTTCATACGAGTACACTGTCATGTCCTTTGGCTTGACGAATGCCCCAGCCACTTTCTCCAGATTGATGAACTTTATATTCATGGAATACCTCGACAAGTTCGTCGTGGTTTATCTGGATGATATATTGATTTACTCCAAGACTGATGCAGAACATGCTGAACATCTTCGTCTTATACTGGAAAAGCTTCGAGAACACAAACTCTATGCTAAGTATTCAAAGTGTGAATTCTGGCTTCCCGAAGTGACCTACCTGGGTCATGTGATTTCCAAGGATGGCGTTGCCGTCAACCCCGAACGTATCCAGGCTATTCTTGACTGGACTCCGCCCAGGACTGTCAAGCAAGTCAGAAGTTTCCTCGGCCTTGCCAGCTATTGCCGCCGTTTTGTTGAGAATTTCTCCAAGATTGCCAAGCCTCTGACTAATCTGCTTCACAAAGGCGTCAAGTTTGAGTGGACTGATAAATGTCAAGAAAGTTTTCAAGCTCTGAAGGACAAGCTCACTTCACCCCCGGTGCTTGCTCCTCCTGATACTCAGATGGACTTCGTGATTTATTGCGACGCGTCTCGTCAAGGATTAGGCTGTGTCCTAATGCAAGAGCGCAAAGTGATTGCTTATGGCTCTCGTCAGTTGCTTGCTCACGAAGAAAACTATCCAACTCATGATCTCGAATTGGCAGCGGTAATTTATGCATTGAAGCTGTGGCGACATTACCTCGTCGGAAATCGTTGCGAGATCTTCACCGACCACCAAAGCCTGAAGTACCTGTTTACGCAACCAGACCTGAATCTCCGCCAACAGAGATGGCTCGAGACAATAGCCGACTACAACATGGGAATTTCTTACACCCCGGGCAAAGCTAATGTGGTGGCCGATGCCTTAAGCCGCAAAGCCTATTGTAGTGAACTTGAAGTTCAGGTGCAACAGCCACGTCTGTATGCAAAACTCCGCAAGCTGAACATCGAAATTGTTCCGCAGGGATATGTGAACTCCCTGGTGGTTAAACCAGACCTCGACACCCGCATCAAGACGGTACAACATTATGACTCTGACATTTGGAAGATTAAGCGTCGTGTCGCCAGCGGAGAGCCCTCATTCTTCACTATTGATGCAAATGATGATAATGCGGTGTACTTCAAGGGTCGTTTAGTGGTTCCGGTACCCAAGGCCAACCTGAATTACGCCCCTGATGTCTTGAAAGAAGCTCATGATACACCTTTGTCAATTCACCCTGGTAGTACCAAAGATGTACCAAGACATTCGTCAGCGGTACTGGTGGTCCAACATGAAACAAGACATTGCTCGTTATGTTGATGAGTGTGACGTTTGCCGTCGCGTGAAAGCCGAACATCAAAGACCTGCTGGTACTCTGAAACCACTCTCTATTCCTGAATGGAAATGGGACAAGATTGAAATGGACTTCGTCACCGGATTTCCCCGATCGCAGAAGGGTCATGATGCCATCTTTGTCGTCATCGACCGATTCTCCAAAGTTGCCCACTTTCTTCCAGTCAAGGAGACGATCTCTGCTAGTCAGTTGGAAGACTTGTATGTTTCCAGAATTGTTTCCCTCCACGGTATTCCGTTGGAGATCAGTTCCGACCGAGGCAACATTTTCACCTCGAAGTTCTGGGATAGTTTCCAAGAAGCTATGGGCACTCACCTAAGTTTCAGCACCGCTTATCACCCCCAGTCGCAAGGACAAGTCGAACGAGTCAACCAAGTGCTTGAAGATATGCTCCAAGCTTGTGTCATGTCATTCGGTAAGAAATGGGAGGAATCTCTTCCATTTGCTGAATTCTCGTACAACAATAGCTATCGGGCTAGTTTGAAGATGGCACCCGTTGAAGTTCTCTATGGACGTAAGTGTCGAACCCCTCTGAATTGGTCAGAAACTGGAGAACGAACCCTCATTATTCAGCATGCCGAAGATCAGGTTCGCGTTATTCGTGAACACTTGAAAGCTGCTCAGTCCCGTCAGAACAGCAACTATGATCGCAAGCACAAGGAAATGATCTATCAACCTGGCGAATACGCGTACCTTCGTGTCACTCCCATGAGAGGCACTCATCGTTTCGGAATCAAAGGCAAGTTAGCTCCTCGCTACATTGGCCCGTTCCGTATTCTTTCCCGGAGTGGACCAGTGGCATACCGTTTGGAATTGCCGTCAAACCTCTCTCAAGTCACGATGTCTTCCACGTGTCGCAACTCCGACGCTGCTTTAAGGACCTATTCGCGAAGTTGAACATGATATGATTGAGCTGCAGCAGGACTTGACCTATCAGGAACATCCGCGCCGCATTCTTGATCAGTCTGAACGCAAAACCCGCAACAAGACAACGAAGTTTCTCAAAGTTCAGTGGTCGAATCATTCTGAAGATGAAGCCACTTGGGAACGCGAAGATCGTCTTCGTGAGGAATACCCCGATCTTTTCACCTCTACCACTTAAATTCTCGGGACGAGAATTCTTGTAGTGGGGGAGATTTGTAACACCCTCACTGTCAGCGAACAGTAATCAGGGTTACTGTTCATCTCTACTGTTCAAAACTTTTGTTTGATCAACTGGTTCAGTTCAAATGCAAATTCTCCTTTGATATTGTTGCAAGCAAATATGAACCATGGACCTTGATCATCATTGGCCAACTAAAGTCCAAGCCATTTGAAATAAAATTCAAACAAACCCTAAAATGCCTTTTGATGAATATTAAAAATATGGTGACAATAAAATCTTTCCCAAAAATCTTGGAACCACTTTTATAAAATTCCAAAATAATCAGTGGACTAAATCCAAATGGGTTTGGGTATTTATAGTGCTATGGAAAATTCCAATCAAATAATAACAATAGCAATTCCAGGCCAATTACTCATTTTGTAATAAAATAAAATATCAAACGAGTTTGAAAAACTCTCAAACTTTTTGGAGCACTTAGGTATGGTGTGACCATATTTATAGGACCAGTACCACATTTTACAAAAATTCTAAAAATAGCCAAACAAAATAAACAGAACAGAAAAGAAAAGAAATACAAAAGAATTAAAAAGAAAACGCAATCTGTCGCCTGGGGCGAAGCCCACTCCAGCCAGCCCACCCCCCCGCTTCCCTACTGGGCCGGCCCACCCCCTTCTTCCTCCTGCCGTACGGGGGATGCCGTGGCGGCCATCCACGGCCGGCGGCGTGGATATGACCCCCCCGACCCGTGCCTCGCCCCTGGAAACCCTAGCCCATCCCCATCCCCCTCGCGCTCGCCCTTCCTCTCCCCGTTTCGGCCGGGCGCAGCCGTGGCCGCGCCACCGCGCCCTACCGTGGCCGACGACCACCTTGGACCGCGCCGACACGTCTAGGAGGAGCGCCAGCCTCGGTTACATCCTCTTGTCCACACCATCGTCGCTGGGATTGCCTACATCGCGCGAATCGAGCTCGCCTTCCCCGCCGGCCGCCGTCGTCTCCCCGTCGATTCCGCCACCGTCTTCGCGTCCTCGAGCTCATGACCTCCACTGCGCGCTCCGCTGTAAGCCCGCGGTCATTTCCCCCTTACTCGCGCGCGAATTCGAGCCCCGTAGCCCCGTTCTCCACTGAGCATGCTCCGGCCGCTGTGGTTGCCCGCCGTGGTTGTCGCCGTGGTCGACCCCGACGTCCACCTCGTGCCCAAGCCGATGCGCCGCGTTGCCCTCGTCTGTTTCCGCCCCTGCGCCATGGATTTGGTCGCCGGAGGCGCCCAGTTGGCTCGCCGCCGTGCCTCGGCTCCGACGGCGTGCACCAGCGCGGCTGGCCATGGACAAGCTTATGTTAAGCTTAAGCCACCCCACCCCTAAACCCTCCATGACAGTGGGGCCCCACCCAAGATTAACCTGAGTTAAATAAGTTGTTAGCTGTGCTGTGAATGACATGTGGGACCGGTCACTAATTAAATTAGTTTAATTAAATCAATTCCTTATGTGACTTACATGTGGGACCCCCCTTGGTTAATCATAATTTAGATTAACTGATTGAATCAGTCAATGACATGTGGCCCCACTGCTATTTAAATTAAATTAAATAATTTATAAAACATGTGTGGCTGACCAGTGGGACCCACTGATCAGGTTTGACCAGTCAACTATTCTGGATAATGTTACTAAAATAATAAAAGAAATTATTAAAAAGGATTTTTAATGTTTTAAAATTGATTAAACTTATAAAATCAATATCTTTTAATCCGTATATCGGATCGTAAAACTTTATACATGAAAATTGATCAGAAAAATATAACGAATACGGATACGCTATCCGTATGTCTACCCCACCCCCCTAACACACCGCTCATCGACATTCCCCCCCTCCGGGCTGTTTGTCGATAATTCCCGGTGCCGGTAAAAACCTGCCGGATGAATTTATTCCGAACACGAAAGTTGTTCGGAATAGTTCAACTAACCTGGATACACCCACCTTATCTTTGTCGGATGTCCACGACACCTCCGGCATGAACCCTTCCCCCTCCGGACACCCTGTCCGGTAATCACCCGGAGCCGGTAGTTCATCCCCGGATGAATTCCCGCTCCGAGCAACGTACATTGCACTGTGTTAGAACCCCGTTAACATTGCATACGCCATGCTATTCATCTGTTTGTTTATGCTTGCTTTGTATTTACTGTTTCTTCCCCCCTTTATTCTCCGATAGACCCCGCTGCTACCACCGACTACACCGCTGCCGGGTACGACTACTTCGTCGACGACCCGACCCCTACCGTTGAGCTTCCAGGCAAGCAGAGCCATTCTCTTCCCCAGATATCGCCTACCTTTCCGTACTTTCTTGCACTAGGCATTGTTACTGCTGCTGCTACGATTACAATCCTATTCAATTGCATAGCATGATTTGATCGCCCCTTGATGTACCTTTCTTATCCTATGCTGCCTGTTATAATTATTCATATATTCAGCAGTGAACCCTGCGCATTGTTAGCTAGGACTAGATAGCGGGCCGTGATCACTCAGGGGGGTGAAAACGGATACAATATATACAACTGCACAGGTACGGTACAGAGCAGACACCGCCAAAGGCCCCTATCTGGGTTATGCCTAGTCACCTCAAGTGTGAGCTATCCAGGAGTAATCCTTGTACTCCACTCGAGGCTGACTTTGTCTTGCCGCCATAGGGTCCTGAGCACGGTTGTCCTTAAGGTAAGAAGTCGGGCGACCCAACGGTGCCCGCGAGAGGTATATTGTCGGGAACGATAGGGAGGGTACGACCGACGTTACTGGCGTGCTTGGCCCCTTCTCGTATCTCGCGAGAGTTACCAAACCACGAAAGTCGAGCTCTACCAAGAGCACACGCGAGACAAGGTAAGGAGACGGTTCACCTTGTTGGTAACCGCAGTGACTTGGTGGGACGACAGGGCAGGCACCGATGTAATGGTGGTCCTGACTGCTGTCGTTGACCGCGGGTCGGTTAAGTCGAGGCAACGATAACGGTTGTCATGCAGGTTAATTAAAATGCTAAATGGTTCGGAGGATGACTTGAGAGGCCCGTTGGTCTGTACGCACTACCTACACGTGGGATTACGGTGTGGGCCCTCCGCGTCGTAATTCGTCCGAAAGCTCTTCAAACGTCAGCAGTACTGCGGCATGATCGCCGGGAAGTGGTCTTGTCTTTTTGCTGCAGCAGGTGTGTTTGGATTTGCTTTTGCTTCACCGGCCAGACTCGCACCGTGCAGGAGCGTGCAAGGGTGAGGGACCTAGACCCCTTGGCGCATAGGATATAGTCCGGCGGATGGCCTCTCTGCTGAGCCTAGGATGAACTGCGATGTGTCGGATAGCCTCGGTGGGGCGTTCCCTAACAAGGTTCACGCCACCCTGGAGATCCGAGTGTGCAGGCTGAACAGTAGTGCACCCCTGCAGGGAGTTTAATCTATTCGAATAGCCGTGTCCACGGTAACAGGACGCTTTATGCTGAAGCTGGATCTTACCACTACGAACTACTACTATTAAACTGTATGGTTCCGGGTTTTCTTCCTCACATGGGAGTCGAGGAGGGTAACTCAGAGGCATTATTATTATTAATCATTACAACTTATATTATACAATGTTGCAGCAACTTCTGCTTCATTGTTATTTTATTGCTTTATATGAACTGCTGGCTGTTTCTCTTCTCATGCTGCAAGACAACGTCGGAAGATGCTAGTCTTTGATAGGCCTAGCTTCTTACCCTTATTCTGATTTCTATCTTGCAGTCCACTATATATACAGCCTCCCTTTTCCGTTGATACAAATGCATAATGCTTAGTAGCGGACGTAAGACTCGCGGGTATACTAGATACTCACCTTTGCTTTATTCCCCTTTTATGTTTTGCCTGATCGGCCGCTGCAGTCGACGTTGGAGCCCAGGAGCAGGAGTACCCCGGAGGTGGATACTACTACGTCGAGACCCCCGCTGACCAGGACCAGGAGTAGTTTCGGAGGCTCCCAGGCAGGAGGCCTCGCCTTTTCGATCTGTATCTCTGATGTTATTTGTGCTAGCCTTCTTAAGGCAAAACTTGACTAACTATGTTTGTACTCAGATATTATGGCTTGTATAACTTATGTATTCGGGTCCGCGTGACCCCCCCCTTTATTGTAAAATTTTGGTTTATCCTTTTGTGTTTAGTGTTGTGCTGTGATATTCTCACCGTGGCAACCTAATCTCAGCCGTGTACCCTGCGTGTATGATTACTGTACACGGATTGATTTTAGGGGCGTCACAATTGTGATCTTGTCTTGATTTTCAGCAACTTATTATTTACTCTTGGTTGTTTGTGATTAATCACATGAAAGAAGGATTGCTTCATCCATTGTCCTTGTAGCATTGTTTCAATACTTGCTAAACTCTTTTGGTAGTACATACTTATATACATCTAATGAAGCAAAAGAGTTTGTCAAAGTTTCTTTCTCACGTCCAGTTCGTTGAACTGAATTTCTTGAGGACAAGCAATATGCTAAGCTTGGGCGATTTGATACATCTAAAACGTATCTATTTTTCCAAACACTTTTGCTGATGTTTTGGACTCATTCTTGCATGATTTGAACGAAACTAACCCAGACTGACGTTGTTTTCAGCAGAGCTGCCTGTATGATTTTCTTGTGTGTAGGAATATGGATTTTTAGGTACTTCAGAAAATTCCCAGAAAAATCATGGAAAATCCACGCACACGGAGGGACCTAGGACCAGAAGGGGGGTGAGAGGGAAGCCAGAGGGGCCCTAGGCGCCCTGCTGGCGTGACCACCCCCTCTGCTGACCTACCTTGGCCCCTATTTTTACCCGTCGCAAGGAAACCCCAGAACATAAGTCGTTTTCCCAATTATCCTCGTGGAGCCGCCGCCACCCTCTGTTCTTATCCGGGAGGGCTAATCGGGAGGTTGTTTTTCCCTCCGGTGAGGGGAGATCATTGCCATCATCATCACCATCGCCACTATATCATCCCTCCATGACTTCTCCTTTCATGTGTGAGTAATTCCCTGCAGTAGGCAAAGGGGATGGAGGGATTGGATGAGTTAGATCATGTAATAGTTCGTTAGATTATTGGGGGCATGTTGCCTATCATCTACTTTGGTATTTATCATCTTTGCTACAACTTGTTGCACTTAATGCTTGTCACTTTGGGCCCGAGTGCCATGTTTTCAGATCTGAACCACTTGTATTTTCATGAGTTTATTTGTGTTCTTGATCCTATCTATGAGTTGTATGCACCTATTATGGTCTGGAATCAGTGATCCCGAAGGTGAAAGCTTGGGACACCAAAAGGGATGGACTATAATTTGAGGATTTCATGTATCCATTGAGTGTTAATGCTTTGTTCCGGTGCTCTTTGACATGAGCACCTTAATCTCCATAAGTTCCTTTTGGCCCCGTTTGTAGAGGGATGGTAGGACAAAAGATGTTGTGCAAGTTCTTATTGCAAGCACGTACAACTACCTTGGGATGCATGCCTAATGTTTGATATTGCCTAGATGATCCTTGCTTTTCTGTGTGTCTTGCCCCGTGTTAGAATCTATTACATCTTCACTCTCATCCAAGCAATGCCCGACCAACCATCTCCCTAGCCTACGGTGTTTCAATCCTGCTGGTTCCTAGTTGTTTACTTTTGCTGTTTTACTTTAGTTGTTTCACTGCTACTATTTCCGTTTCCACCATCACTTCCATATCACCATTTCTACTAATATTTCGTTGCAAGCAAGTGTATTTCAGGTGCGGTTGAATTGACAACTCAACATTAAAGCTTGTAAGTATTCTTTGGCTCCCCTTGAGTCGAATCTATAAATTGGGCTATTCTTACTCGCGAAGACTATCTCGATCCCCTATAGTTGTGGGTTATCAGGTGGCTCCTCGAAAATTTCATCCTCCCGTCGTAACCAGCGTGTGCATGCCGCTTCCTATGAGACGGTTGACGAGCATTCCTTCTTAGGCAAGCTGCTTGACAAGTCGGTCAACAAGATCAGTCCATGCCTAGTCTCCACCCCTCTTTGTGTTCATCGTTGTCCAGTGGATTCGACTATCTTGAGCTCTCTACATGACACTAGATATCAGATCGATCCAATTGACGAAGATGAGGAGATAATAGACGAACTGGAGGGTGTGCATGTGGCCACCAACAACATCGGAGGTGGTGTAGCATAGCAACAAGTCAAGATGTGAAGGAGTAGTTCATGGTTGTATTACAGCTCAATCGTGTGACATCTCGACTTGATAGAAATGATAATCTATTCATTTTAACACAATGCACCTTTTTTATGGAAGTCCATTTTAAGGAACCTTAAAGTTAAGCCTGTTTGGACTGGAGAAATTTAAAAATGAGTGACCAACTAGATTGTTGTTTCCACATGCGCACGAGTGAGGACAAAGTACGCAGAAAATACTACTGTTTGTATGTGGATCGAATCTAGATCTTAGGCGCAACAAAATTAACTAAAAAAATGTATGAATTCTTGGAAACAAGGCATATGCTTCATACTTTCACTAGTGGCCTCTCAACTACATTAACATAATTGAAACTCATGATAAACCCTGAAAAGCATGCAAAAAATGTGGGTTCCAAGGAGTATCCCAAACATATTGAAAGCCTGGATATTCACACTTTTGGGCTGGCTTGATGACTATATTTCTTAAGCTATGATTCCTTCTGTATTAAGATAGGTTAAAAAATTAGATTCTTGGAGGATGAGTGGCTAGGTAATGCCACACTCCGGAGACAATATCTAGCTCTACATAATATTGTACGCCACAAGAGTGATACTATCACCGCGGTTATGGAATCCTTTCCACCCAATGTATCATTCAGAAGAGATTTAATTGCCACACGATGAGAATCGTGCAACACATTGGTACAACGACTATCCATGGTACATTTTTCACAAGGAGACGATGTATTTATTGGAACCTATGTGAGATTGGTAAATTCTTAGTGGATTCTATGTATAGAGATTTGGTCCAACCAAACATGTCAGTTAAAAATAACAAAATGATACAGCAGATGAAGATACCCGTCGGTCTAATGGAAATCAGGGTTCCTCGGCCACGCTATTCGCGATGACCGGTGGCCACTACCTATCGAGGAAGAGGGTGGGAGCCACCCGGACACAAAGACCTCGACCCCGCTGGATTGAGCATCCTTGTCGGTAGGGGATGCACCTCGTCAGGTCACTGGGTTGAAGACCCCCAAGAGATCCCTTCCGGAGTGGGGGAAACCTCCCCCGTAGGCCCCTCCCAGGTCGGCCGTCACGTGCTTGGAGTACCGTCAGCCTCCCCCCGACGTCGTGTCAGGGAAACACCCTTCACGGGCTTTATACATGAAACTTGAGAGGAGAAGCCCTCACCACGCATTATTGATGCAACAACGAGCTGACGATAGGAGCAGTGTGGCTGTCCGCCCCTACGCCGCGTAGCATGAGTTAAGTGGCCCGAAAAGTCTCATCCGGCGTGGGTGAGGTCAGCCACGCTACCATGTCGGGAATGGGGCAAGAGACACGTGTCCTGCGGGGGTACTTGGAACGCGGCACACCAACAACAAGAAAGGAGGGGGGCTATATAGGCCAAGGATGGACCATTGACAAGGGGGTTGAAATACATTGTAACGAAACAAACTCCTTGTACTAATCTTCTTGGAGCAATACAAAGAGAACACCGAATGCCAAGATTACTATGATCCCGTTATCTCGTATATCTCGTCCTTCATCGTCGTCTCCCCGCGGGCCGTTGTGTGTGCTTGTTGGTCGCTAAGGAGAGAGTGAGAGAGATGCATGTTCAGCCCTCCGTGGTCTTGCTGGTATCTTGGATTCCCGTGATCCAAAAATACGACTGAAGAATAAAATCTTTGTGTGGTATCTCCGTCGATGAGTCATTCTTATACTAAAGGTAAACTTATTAACAAGAATCGCCATGGAAGTGTGTAATGCATTTTTTGTCATCATGATGAAACAATTAAACATTTGTTCTCCCAATGTAAATTAACTCTTTCTATATGGCTAGTCATCCAAGTAGCTTGTGGCATGTATCCTCCACGTAGTGTTGCTAACATGTTTGGCAACTGGTTACATGTGATTCATTATACGCTTAGAGTTCTTCTCAGGGAGGGAGCACTCGTCGTTACTTGGTAGCTATGATTATCTAGAAATGATAATATTTTTAACGATAAGAGAACTTACCTATTGCAGGTTATCTATAGGTGTACCAATACGCTTCGCTTATGGTTGTCTCTACAACGTGTGGAGAATCTAAACCTGTTTATGGAGGCGTATATACGGTTGGAGAACACGACGAGGTATAATTGTTTCACAACGTTAATGGAAACATGATCTCAGGATTAGCCCTCCTTCGGCTTAGGCGTTCTACAATCATTACTAACACTTGTATTTTGCCGTTTTCTGTCTTTTGTGCTGGTACTTGGTTTGGTTGTGTGCATAGTAGATGCCAAGTGTAATTCTTAAACCTTTTAAGTAATAATTTCCCTTTTCTTGAAAAAAATGTACTGCTACTTAATACTTAAAAACTTCATGCATCAATCGGATTTCAAATTTATAAATGCAGATTATCCGGCTAGAAAAACAAATTATCCTATCACGTTCAATATTAGTAATACCATATCCTATACTATATGCTATCAATTAGACTCGGATTTATTACGGATGTAACAAGCCTGTTGTAGTATCCTATAAAAACGGATTCGGAAATGGTTTATGACGGAAATTATCATAACCACTCTCGCTCCCATCATCTGAATCCGATGCTGCCTAAACCATAGTCCTACCGGTTATTGTGGGTCCATGACTCCTATACTTCCTATTATTGCTTGTGGATGGTGCCAGAAGGACATGGAGCAGCAAGGCAATATGGTCAGATTTCAACGTCAACATATGTTTAACATTCGTAGCCGAAAAAGATGCATGCAAGAATCATTGCACGTAGCACGATCCAACCATGCTGGATGTTATGAAGGCCGTCACACTTGTTGTCGCAAGAGAAAGGGTATCTTGAGAAACCCCAATCTTGTAGACCGTAGTCGACTAAGCATTCACGAAAACCCTCCATCTGACCAAAGCTCATATGGTTGCCTCCCTTTTTCTCTGTTTGAAATAAGATCTCATTTTAGTCGTTCACATAGAGCTAAGAGAGGTCATCCTATTTGGAAAGAAAGCGTAAAACATACCAAGTATTTTTCGTGCTCAACATTTGGCTCACCATAGATTCTAGTGAATCTATAGTGCATGTCATCCATCTGAATCATGGCATCAATGAAGTATTGACAAGGCAGTATACCATATACCGAAATATCGTCCCTCCACCATAAGGGCATACCACTGCTTTTGCCAACACAATAAACAACCATGCCTTGGCTAAACCCAAGACTCCACTTCAACTTCTCCATAGCTTCAGCTCGTTTCTTTGTTTCACTTAAGAAAAACACCACTGCTTGTGAGACCCAACTAGGTTGCGAAGTTCACCTACTGTCGAGTCCAGGCCAAAAGATTCATCATCAGCGACAACCCTTCCTAACAGGCTCTGCCGAACTAGTGTTATCCTTCGAAATGTGGTCAAAGACCGAAGACGCTTTCTGTCTTTTCTCGCCAATGAGCGCATCTTCCTGAAACCTTCTATCACCCTCATTCTTGGGCACACAGTGTTATTTTGGTCTTCTTTTCCTATCCATATACATGCACCTCACTTTGGTTTTGTGACTGATATCGCCATCCGTGATCATCATCAACCTCACGATGCCTTCTCACATAAATTCCTGGCTTCCCCCTATATTCCTTCTTATAGCGGTTGAGCAGTTGATTAAGCTCTTGTTGGGTCTTGCAGCAGAAAACTAAAATTTCTCTAACTAGCGTCGCCCATAACCCAAGATCTATCTATCTGCATTACTGTAACTGAGAGACTTGCGGAAACATACCTCGGGGTATAGTCCATTGCACGGGAAACATTCCCGCAATTGTGGTTGATGAAGCCGAATGACCTTCACATCCCCCTGGCTGTGTTAGCTCCTATCGGGTGAAAGTGCCGCACGTGAAGCACCTCGTAGTACTCGCACACGTACGAAACTCGATGAAGACCTCCGTTCTCCGATCCAACGAAGGTGGCGGAAGTAGACCTCTCAGAATCGGAGTTTCGACAACACGACAACGTTTGTATGGTGGAGAAGCCTCAATCCAAGTACATGCTCCTAACAGGGGGAACCCACCATGGGAGAGGCGAGAGAGGGGAGAAGACCGAATAAAATTGATCTCAATTCGGGATTATATTTATTTCTCCATGAGTTATTGTTTATTAAATAAGTGCACCCACCTCATCTATATATAGGGGGAGGGGAGGGAGTCAACCCCTCTCCCTTATAAATGTGGGACTAATCCCATTTCCAAGGGGGAGGTGGCCGACAAAGGGGGGAGGGGTTGCGCACCCCTCATGGGCCTAGAGCCCATGGCGCCACCCCCTCTCCTTTTTTCCTTTTTCTTTTTCCCTTTTTATTGCCCCTAATGGGCTTCTTCCACAAAGTAGGCCCATTGCACTTTTTAATTATAAATAAATGTTATTAATTATAAATTAATTTAATTAATAATTAAAACATATTATTTCTTCTCCCGGTGATCCGGAACAGCTTCCGGCTCACTCCGAACCTCCTTTGGACCAACACAGAACATTTTCGATATGTCTTTCTCTTTTCTCCGGTAACTCCGATAGTTCCGAAATGGTCTTCGATATTCATCGAGCCCTTAAGCGTGTTACCCTACGGTCCGAGAACACTCTAGTCATGACCGAGATGAGGCTACAGTCAATGATCATTAGAAGGGCCTGGATGCCCATAATGACCCCTGTGCATTCGGAAGTTTAATCGATTGAACTGTATACGTCATATACCATTACCTTTGTCATGCGATACTAGATAAGTTCAAGATTCGATCAACAGCATCCTATGCTTAGTTCAACCCCGTTACCGACAAATCTTATTCACTCGTTCTGTGATATTCATCCCCGTGACCTAGTCACACGCTGCGCAGCTTTATGGATGCAATCTAGCCGAGTGGGCCCTTTAGTATCTTTCTGTTATATGGATTGACAAATCCTGCTCTTGAATCAACACTCCTCAACATGTCCCATTGGATAGCCCAAGATACACCTTTATGGTCACCATATTTCAGTGTGACGGTTAATGTACTCAAAGCATCCTTCAGAGATAGCAATTATGCGTGATGTCACGGTCTAAGGAACATGCTACTACGTTATTTAACTACAACATCAAACTTTTACGATTTGATCATGGTGCAATGCTTACGTTGGGTAATTTTCATCACGTCATTCATTAATGAGGTGACCTCATAGTCAATTGACTTCATTGTCCATGATTGCAAAACCACAATCATCAGTTGACCATGAACTAGTTATCGTGAGAGGCTAACTAGGAACTCTGGGTGTTTCTATACCACACATGTATTATTGTTTCACTAATACAGTTCTAGCACAATATGAAACTGGTTATGAACTTATTTAGATATACTAAAATATCTGAGTACAGACATAGTTAGTCAAGTTTTGCCTTAAGAAGGCTAGCACAAATCACATCAGAGATACAGAACGAAAAGGCGAGGCCTCCTGCCTGGGATCCATAGTACTACTCCTGGTCAACGGGGAACTCGACGTCGTAGTAGGCGCCTCCGGGGTACTCCTGCTCCTGGGCTCCAACGTCGGCTGCAACGGCCGATCAGGCAAAACAGTAAAGGAAATAAAGCAGGTGAGTATCTAGTATACCCGCGAGTCTTACGTCCGCTACTAAGCATTATGCATGATATCAATGGAATGAAGAGGCTGTATATAGTGGACTGAAGACAGAAGTTCAGAGCAAGGGTAAGAAGCTAGGCCTATCGAAGACTAGCATCTTCCGACGGTGTCTTGCAGCATGAGGTAGGAATCAGCCAACAGTTGATATAAAGCAGTAAAGTAACAATGAAGCAGAAGTTGCTGCAAAATTGAATAATAATAAGTTGTAATAATTAACAATGCCTCCGAGATCACCTCCTCGACATCCCCGCGAGGAAAAGAACTCGGAACCATATAGTTTAATAATAGTTTCTAGTGGTAAGATCCAGCTTTAGCATAAAGCGTCCTGTTACCGTGGACACGGCTATCGATAGATCAATCTTCCCTGCAGGGGTGCACTTGTGTTACGCTACACGCACGGATCTCCAGGGTGGCGGGAACCTTGTTAGGGAACGCTCCACCGAGGCTATCCGACACTTCATAGCCCATCTTTCAAACTCAACAGAGAGGTCATCCGCCGGTCTAAATCCTAAGTATGCCGGGCCTTGGACCCCAACCCAAACGTACTCCTGCACGGTGCGTGGCTGGCCGGTGAAGTTAAATCAAATCAAATACAAATCACACGCCGCGGCAAAAAGACAACACCACTTCCCGGCAATCAGCCCGCGGTACTGCTGATGTCTGAAGAGTCCTCGGACGACACTAAGAAGCAGAGGAGCCCATAACTCGTAGTTCCCACGGGTAGGTAGTGCGTACATGGCATATAGCCAACTCAAGACATTCACTGAACCATTTAGTATTTTAATTAATCTGCGTGACAACCGTTATCGTTGCCTCGACTGAACCGACCCGCGGACAACGACGGCAGCCAGGACCACCAGTACATCGGTGCCTGCCCTGTCGCCCCACCAAGTCACTGCGGTTACCAACGAGGTGAACCGTCTCCTTACCTTGTCTCGCGTGTGCTCCTGGAGGAGCTCGACTTTCGTGGTTTGGTAACTCTCGCGGCCAACGACCAGGGGCCAAGCACACCGGTACACTGGTCGTGCCCTCCCAGTCGTCCCGTCGCAATACCTCTCGCGGGCACCGTTGGGTCGCCCGACTTCTTACCTTTAGGACAACCGTTGTCACGACCCTATGGTGGTAAGACAAAGTCAGCCTCGACTGGAGTACAAAGAATTACTCCTTGATAGCTCACACTTGAGGTGACTAGGCATAACCCAGGTAGGGCCTGAGGCGGTGTCTGCATTGTAACGTACCTGTGCAGTTATAATATTGGTATCCGTGTTCACTCCCCTGAGTGATCACGACCCTCTATCTAATCCTAGCTAACAATGCGCAGGGCTCACTGCTGAATAATGCATAATAATAGGCAGCATAGGATAAAGGAAGGCACATGAAGGGGCGACAAAAATACAGGCTATGCAGTTGAGTAGGATTGTAAACGTAGCAGCAGCAGTAACAATGCCTAGTGCAAGAAATGTACGGAAAGATAGGCGATATCTGGGGAAGAGAATGGCTCTGCTTGCCTGCAAGCTCGACGGTAGTAGTAGGGTCGTCGACGACGTAGTCGTACTCAGCAGCGGTGTAGTCGACAGCAGCAGCGGGGTCTACCGAAGATTAAGGGAGGAAGAAACAATAAATACACAACAATAATAGCAATACAAATGCAGACATAACAGATGAATTGTAAACGGGGTTCTAACGCAGTACGATGCACGTTGCTCGGAGCGGGAATTCATCTGGGGATGAAATACCGGCTCCGGGTGAATATCGGACAAGGTGTCCGGAGGGGGGAGATATCATGCCGGAGGTGTCGTGGACATCCGACACATGTGTGGGCGGTGTATCCGGGTTAGTTGATCTATTCCGAACAACTTTTGTGTTCGGAATAAATTCATCCGGGCACTCTAACAGTACCGGACAATTTATCGGACAGTCGGCCCGGAGGGGGAATGTTCGATGTTTGTCGTGTTAGAGGGGTGTGGTAGACATACAGATAGCGTATTCGTATTCGTTATATTTTTCTGGTCAACTTTCATGTATAAAGTTTTTGAATCCGAGTTACGGTTTAAAAGTTATTGAATTTCAAAGTTTAAATCAATTTAAATGATTTTCTGGATTTCTTTTATTATTTATTAAACATTATCCAAAACATTATCCACAACATTATCCAGAACAGTGCTGACATGTGGGACCCACATGTCAGCCTCTGTTATTTATAAATCCTTTAATTAAATTAGAAATTGCCTCTGGACCCACATGTTAGTGACTGATTAACTTAACTAAACAGTTTTAATTAAGTTATTATTAATTTTTAAATTTAATCAAGGAGGGCCCGCATGTCAGTGACTGGGGCTGCCCAGTCAGCATAGTTGACTGGTCAACCCAGTCAACTGGACCACGGGGGCCCACTGGCAGCGACCCAGGGGGTTGCCCCAGGGGTGCCACGTCAGGGGGCACCGGCGGCTAGCCGCCGGCGTGCCCAGCACGGCGGAGGCCACGGGAGGGGGTCGGAATCGGGCTAGGGGGCACCGTTCGCCTCGGGGCTTGGTGCATTCAAACCGGAAGACGACGGCGGGTGCACTGGTGGTGGTGGTGTGGTCGGGGGGTCACCGGAATGACGCCGGCGACGACGAAGGCGGGGACCCGTACGGTGGCGACGTCGAGGACGACGAATCCGCGCATGGGGTGAGGCGTGGCTATGCGCGTTTGGTAGCTGGCGTCCAGGGGAATGAAATGACGCGAGTAGGGCGTCAAATGCAAGCTCTACGCCGCGGTTGGGCGCTCGCCGGCGGCGAGGTTGCTCTGCCCTAATGGCGCGCACGGCTATGGGACACGGGAACCTCAACGGCGACATGGGGATGGTGAAGGAGCTCACCAGAAACGTAACGGTGCAGGGAGCGGCCTCGGTGGCATCGGGGTGGCGCCGGATTTCCTCCGCGACGCCGCGGCGGTCGGAGTTGGGGGAGATGACCGTGTGCTCGCCGTAACGGCTCCGAGCTCGATTCCTTGCGCTCGGTGACGAAGGCGACGGCGAGACACACGCTGGACAAGGTGGTGAGGCGGCTCGAGGTCAGCGGCCGCGGTGGTGCGCGGTCATGGCGACGGCGGGCTCGGGGGAATTTTCCCAGACGATGGCGAGAGGAGGAGGAGGGGAATGGAGTGGGGGGGGGGGCGTGTCCAGGGAGCTGCTGGGGTTGGCCTTATCGCCTCCCCGGTCGCAGGGAGCAGGTGAGGGAGGGGGGGCTCCAGTGGCAGAGACGGCCACGGTGGCGGCATGGCGTCGAGCAGGTGGCCGACGTGATGGGGGCAGGTGGGAGGTGGAAGACGGGCCGGGGTGGGCTGGGCCAAGGTGGGCCTCGCCCCAGGCGAGCTTTAGCATTTTTCCAATTTCTTATCTGCTGCTTATACAAATTCTTTCCTGTAATTGATTTGTTATCCCTAGAATTTTGTAAAATTTTATTGGTGATTGTAAATTAGGTTTATATATTACTGAGGTGCCACAAAAAGTTTTGCAGCAAAATAAATTCATTAGGTATTTCTTTTAAATATTAAATGCCCAAAGTAGGGGTTCTAGCCTACTGTTTGAATTGTTTGGAATTTTCTGCAACTCCAAAAATTACCAAAGTTGTTCCAACATGATTATAATGATTTTAGGCAATTTACAAAAATAGTTTCATGATTTTTGGAACAACTTTATTTGAGCACTTTTGTTTTAATTTCCATTTAAAGTAGTTTCAACTAGGGTTTGATTTCATGATGAGCTAGATGCATTGGGCTTTGGGGATTTGATCCCCAACTAGCATGGTTAGAAAAGAGCAGAAGCAAAGTTTGATTAAGGACAGGGGATAACAGTGATTAACAAACAGTGATAGTTAACAGTGATGATGATTACTGTTACAGGCATCTGAGGGTGTTACAAATCTCCCCCACTACAAGAATTCTCGTCCCGAGAATTTAAGTGGTAGCGAGGAAAAGTTCGGGGTATTCATCGCGAAGGCGATCTTCGCGTTCCCAAGTGGCTTCATCTTCAGAATGATTCGACCACTGAACCTTGAGGAACTTGACGGTCTTGTTGCGGGTTCGACGCTCAGACTGATCGAGAATGCGGCTCGGATGTTCTCGCTAAATCAAGTCTTGTTGCAGCTCGATCATATCATGCTCCACTTCGCGGATAGGATCCTTGAAGCAGCGACGGAGTTGCGACACGTGGAAGACATCGTGGACTTGGGAGAGGTTCGGCGGCAATTCCAACCGGTATGCCACGGGTCCACTCCTGGAAAGGATACGGAACGGGCCAATGTAGCGAGGAGCCAACTTGCCCTTGATACCGAAGCGATGAGTGCCCCTCATGGGAGTGACAGGAAGGTAAGCGTATTCACCAGGTTGATACTCCATTTCACGGTGTTTGCGGTCATAGTTGCTCTTCTGGCGGGACTGAGCGGCCTTCAAATGTTCACGGATGACGTGAACTTGGTCTTCAGCTTGCTGAATAATATCCGGGCCAATGAGTGCACGTTCCCCAGTTTCTGACAAACTCAGAGGGGTCCAACACTTACGTCCATAGGGAACTTCATAGGGTGCCATCTTCAGACTAGCGTGATAGCTATTGTTGTACGAGAATTCAGCAAATGGAACAGATTCCTCCCATTTCTTGCCGAAGGAGATGACACAAGCTCGAAGCATATCTTCAAGTACTTGATTGACGCGTTCGACTTGGCCCTGTGACTGGGGGTGATAAGCGGTGCTGAGATGTAGAGTAGTCCCCAGAGCTTCTTGGAAACTCCGCCAATATCTTGAGGTGAAAAGGCTGCCACGATCTGAACTAATCTCCAACGGAATACCGTGGAGCGACACGATCTGGGCGATATATAATTCCGCTAACTGAGCCGCCGTGATCTTCTCCTTGACTGGTATAAAGTGAGCAACCTTGGAGAAACGGTCGATGACGACAAAGATAGCATCGTTACCTTTCTGTGATCGGGGAAAACCGGTGACGAAGTCCATCTGAACCTTCTCCCACTTCCATACAGGGATTTCAGGTGGTTGTAGAGTTCCAGAGGGTTTTTGATGTTCCCCCTTGACGCGATGACAAACGTCACATTCAGAAACATATCGGGCAATGTCTTGCTTCATGTTAGGCCACCAGAATTGTTGACGGATGTCTTGGTACATCTTGGTGCTTCCAGGATGAATGGACAATGGGGTATCGTGAGCCGCTTTCATGACCTTCGGAGTCATATCCAGGTTCTCATGCCTGCCCTTGCTGTGAGTAACCACTAATCGGTTCTGGTAGAACGCCGCACCATTACTATCAAGGGTGAAGGGTGAGGGTCTCCCCTTGGCGATATCGCGCTTAATCTTGTGTACGAAATCATCATAGAACTGTATACACTTGACGGATTTGACGAGATCCAGTTCAATGACCAGGTTATTTGCACAACCTTGAGGAACAATCTCGAGGTTCAACTTTTGAAAGTCTTCATACAGAAGGGGTTGCTGCACCTGAACCTCCAGTTCAGAACAATAAGCTTTGCGGCTCAAGGCATCGGCCATCACATTAGCCTTGCCAGGGGTGTAATGAATATCCATGTTAAAATCGGCTATTGTCTCGAGCCATCTTTGTTGGTGGATATTCAGGTCGGGCTGAGTAAACAAGTACTTCAGGCTTTGGTGGTCGGTGTAGATCTCGCAACGATTACCAACGAGGTAATGTCGCCACAGCTTCAATGCATAAATTACTGCTGCCAATTCGAGATCGTGTGTTGGATATTTGTCTTCGTGAGCACGCAACTGACGAGAGCCATTAGCAGTCACTTTGCGCTCTTGCAATAGGAAACAACCTAATCCTTGACGAGACGCGTTGCAATATATCACGAAGTCCTTCTGAGTATCAGGGGGAGCGAGCACCGGGGGAGAAGTTAGCTTGTCCTTGAGGGCTTGAAAAATTTCTTGACATTTATCTGTCCACTCAAACTTGACGCCTTTGTGAAGCAGATTAGTCAGAGGCCTGGCAATCTTGGAGAAATTCTCGACGAAACGGCGGAAATAGCTAGCGAGCCCGAGAAAACTGCGGACTTGCTTGACGGTCTTGGGAGGAGTCCAGTCAAGAATAGCCTGGATACGTTCTGGGGTGACGGCAATGCCATCCTTGGAAATCACATGCCCAAGGTAGGTTATTCGGGAAGCCAGAATTCACACTTAGAATACTTAGCGTAGAGTTTGTGTTCTCGAAGCTTCTCCAGTATAAGACGAAGATGTTCAGCATGTTCTTCTTCATTCTTGGAATATATCAATATATCATCCAGATAAACCACGACGAACTGGTCGAGGTACTCCATGAAAATATAATTCATCAATCTGGAGAAGGTGGCTGGAGCATTGGTTAAGCCAAAGGACATGACAGTGTACTCGTATGAACCATAACGAGTAATGAAGGCAGTCTTCGGAATGTCCTCATCACGGACTCGGATTTGGTGATAACCCAACCTCAAGTCGAGTTTAGAAAACACCTTGGATCCGGCAAGTTGATCATACAGGTCGTTGATCCGGAGAAGTGGGTATTTGTTCTGGATGGTGGCTTGGTTAATGGGCCGATAATCTTGGACCAATCGGTTTGTCCCATCGCTCTTCTTGACAAAGAGCGAAGGTGCTCCCCAAGCTGAGGAACTTGGGCGAATGAATCCCTTCTGAAGTGCCTTGTCGATTTCCTCCTTAAGTTCAAGGAGTTCATGTGGCGGCATCTTGTAAGGACGCTTGGCAATCGGGACAATGCCTGGCTTCAAGTCGATGACGAATTCAACTTCTCTGATCGGGGGTATTCCCGGCAGTTCTTCTGGGAAGACGTCGGGAAAATCGCGAACGACTGGAACGGTCTCAATGCCTTCAAGGGGGGCGGCATTCAAAGCATTCATCATAAATATCTGTGTTTCAGCATTACGGGTTACTCTGGTGGTGTGGGTAACAATCTCGCCGAAGGGGTGTAAAAGTCGGACAGAGCTGGTGCCACAATACAGTGCGGCATCGTGAAATTTCAACCAATCCATGCCCAGAATTAGGTCTATGGTGGAAGTCTTTAGAACGATGGGGGAAACAAGGAATTCAATCCCTTCAATTTCAATGATGGTTCCGGGCACTATCTTGGTGGTTTGACATTGGCCTATTGGGGTGCGGACAACCATCGGTGGGTTCATCTTTTCTAGCGTGAAGTTATGCGACAATGCGAATGCTTCCGACATGAATGAATGCGATGCTCCTGTATCAAATAAAACAGTACAAGGTACGGAATTAACGAGAAGGGTACCCATCACGGTGGCGGGTTGTTGCTGAGCTTCTTCCACATTGACGTTGTTAGCATGTCCACGGGCATAAGCAGCAGACCCAGTATTATAGTTGGGGGTCCGGTTGTTGCCACGACCATTTCCACGGCCAGCGGGGTGAACTACCAGTTGCTTCTGTTTCTGGGGGCACTCTCTGGAAAAATGCCCAGGTTGACGGCACGTGAAGCATAATCCATCCTGAGGACGAAGGGGTGTAGCATTGGGTGGTGCAGGCAGAGCTCTTGGCATCTGCGGTGGAGGAGGCAGACGGGGTGCAGCATAAGACGGCCTTGGAGCAGGGACAGCTGCGTGGGTCACACTGGTAGGGAGCCAGATACGACGCTTCTGCGTTGCGCCCGAAGATGAGCCAACATCACGATAACGCTTCAGAGAGTTCTTGTGCTCCATCTGGGCAGTCTCGACGGTGATAGCCTTGTTCACCATGGTGGCGAAGTTGGCGAATTCATGAACGGCAAGAGCGAGCCTGAGTTCAGGGTTGAGGCCACGACGGAACTTCTGCTGCCTGCGAGCATCAGTGGCGATCTCTTCTTCCGCATAGCGAGAGAGGTTAAGGAACTCGCGCTGATAGGCTTCAACAGTCATGTCGCCCTGAGTGAGGTTGCGGAATTCTTCCGCCTTACGATCCATGATCCCCTGAGGAATATAGCGGGCGCGGAAGGTAGACTGAAATTCATCCCAAGTGATGACTTCTCCAACTGGCAGTGAACGCTTGTGGGTGTTCCACCACTGAGCAGCGGCGCCTTTCAGATGGTAAGACGCCAAGTTCACATAGTCGGCTGGATCGACATTAGCAGACTCCAGCTCGTGAGTGATGTCGCGAAGCCAGTCATCAGCATCCAGCGGCTGAACAGTGTTGCGGAACATAGTGGGGTTGAGGCGGGTGAAGTCGTGCAGAGTCACGGTGGCATGCTGATGGTGGTGCCCATTCTGATTCGGCTGGGGGAACTGAGCCATGATATTCTGCATGAACTGACGATTCATCTCGAACTGCTGCATCATCGCGGCCATGTAATCCGGCGGCGGAGGTGGGTCGTTGGCAGCACGACCACGACCACGACCAGCCATCCTGCTAGAATTTAACAGGGGTATTTCAGCGATGAAAATTTAACGAGATACCGAAATTAAGCCTGAATTAAACGACAACGAAAAGAAGGCGTAGATATATGCAGGAGTAGTCACATAAGACATACACATTTGCACACAGAGTCAATCAAAAACTGGGCAGCGTAACGTCGTAGAAATTAAGGAAAAAGACTCTCTAGGCGGCGCGCATACCGCGGTAAGGATTACACGGCGCGACATAGATTCCACTATGTCAATCACGCCGCAAGAAAACTGTTGGCCACAGGAGTTGATGCCAGAGAACGCGCGGCCTGCCCAGAATGAGAATGGGATCCGAGGTCTAGGATCTGGCGTACGACGCCTGCGACACGACTCAATCAATGGGGGAAGCACCAAAAACGCCGGGTGGAATCAAGAGAACGTGATCCTAATGTCAGATTTTATAAAACTTACCAGCAAGGATAAGAGAGCATATTCCCAGAGCATAGGTAAGGAGAAAAGGATCCTAATACCATAGATATCACACGTAGTGACATCGATGTGGGCCCGTAAGCCAAATGTTAAGTTAGCAAAATAGTTTTCCAAAGTCTAGACTCAACTTCGACCAGGTAGTGGTGGGGTGGCTTCCTACAGGCAGTTGGCTCTGATACCAACTTGTGACGCCCCCAAAATCAGACCGTGTATAGTAATCATACACACAGGGTACACGACTGAGATTAGGGTGCCACGATGATAATATCACAGCACAACACTAAACACAAAAGGATAAAAAAATATATTACTATAGAGGGGGTCACGCGGACCCGAATATATAAGTCATACAAACCATAATATCTGAGTACAGACATAGTTAGTCAAGTTTTGCCTTAAGAAGGCTAGCACAAATCACATCAGAGATACAGAACGAAAAGGCGAGGCCTCCTTCCTGGGATCCACAGTACTACTCCTGGTCAACGGGGAACTCGACGTCGTAGTAGGCGCCTCCGGGGTACTCCTGCTCCTGGGCTCCAACGTCGGCTGCAGCGGCCGATCAGGCAAAACAGTAAAGGAAATAAAGCAGGTGAGTATCTAGTATACCCGCGAGTCTTACGTCCGCTACTAAGCATTATGCATGATATCAACGGAATGAAGAGGCTGTATATAGTGGACTGAAGACAGAATTTCAGAGCAAGGGTAAGAAGCTAGGCCTATCGAAGACTAGCATCTTCCGACGGTGTCTTGCAGCATGAGGTAGGAATCAGCCAACAGTTGATATAAAGCAGTAAAGTAACAATGAAGCAGAAGTTGCTGCAACATTGAATAATAATAAGTTGTAATAATTAACAATGCCTCCGAGATCACCTCCTCGACATCCCCGCGAGGAAAAGAACTCGGAACCATACAGTTTAATAATAGTTTCTAGTGGTAAGATCCAACTTCAGCATAAAGCGCCCTGTTACCGTGGACACGGCTATCGATAGATCAATCTTCCCTGCAGGGGTGCACTTGTGTTACGCTACACGCACGGATCTCCAGGGTGGCGGGAACCTTGTTAGGGAACGCTCCACCGAGGCTATCCGACACTTCATAGCCCATCTTTCAAACTCAACAGAGAGGTCATCCGCCGGTCTAAATCCTAAGTACGCCGGGCCTTGGACCCCAACCCAACGTACTCCTGCACGGTGCGTGGCTGGCCGGTGAAGTTAAATCAAATCAAATACAAATCACACGCCGCGGCAAAAAGACAACACCACTTCCCGGCAATCAGCCCGCGGTACTGCTGACGTCTGAAGAGTCCTCGGACGACACTAAGAAGCAGAGGAGCCCATAACTCGTAGTTCCCACGGGTAGGTAGTGCGTACATGGCATATAGCCAACTCAAGACATTCACTGAACCATTTAGTATTTTAATTAATCTGCGTGACAACCGTTATCGTTGCCTCGACTTAACCGACCCGCGGACAACGACGGCAGCCAGGACCACCAGTACATCGGTGCCTGCCCTGTCGCCCCACCAAGTCACTGCGGTTACCAACGAGGTGAACCGTCTCCTTACCTTGTCTCGCGTGTGCTCCTGGAGGAGCTCGACTTTCGTGGTTTGGTAACTCTCGCGGCCAACGACCAGGGGCCAAGCACACCGGTACACTGGTCGTGCCCTCCCGGTCGTCCCGTCGCAATACCTCTCGCGGGCACCGTTGGGTCGCCCGACTTCTTACGTTTAGGACAACCGTTGTCACGGCCCTATGGTGGTAAGACAAAGTCAGCCTCGAGTGGAGTAGAAAGAATTACTCCTTGATAGCTCACACTTGAGGTGACTAGGCATAACCCAGGTAGGGCCTGAGGCGGTGTCTGCATTGTACCGTACCTGTGCAGTTATAATATTGGTATCCGCGTTCACTCCCCTGAGTGATCACGACCCTCTATCTAATCCTAGCTAACAATGCGCAGGGCTCACTGCTGAATAATGCATAATAATAATAGGCAGCATAGGATAAAGGAAGGCACATCAAGGGGCGACAAAAATACAGGCTATGCAGTTGAGTAGGATTGTAAACGTAGCAGCAGCAGTAACAATGCCTAGTGCAAGAAATGTACGGAAAGATAGGCGATATCTGGGGAAGAGAATGGCTCTGCTTGCCTGCAAGCTCGACGGTAGTAGTAGGGTCGTCGACGACGTAGTCGTACTCAGCAGCGGTGTAGTCGACAGCAGTAGCGGGGTCTACCGAAGATTAAGGGGGGAAGAAACAATAAATACACAACAATAATAGCAATACAAATGCAGACATAACAGATGAATTGTAAACGGGGTTCTAACGCAGTACGATGCACGTTGCTCGGAGCGGGAATTCATCCGGGGATGAAATACCGGCTCCGGGTGAATATCGGACAAGGTGTCCGGAGGGGGGAGATATCATGCCGGAGGTGTTGTGGACATCCGACACATGTGTGGGCGGGGTATCCGGGTTAGTTGATCTATTCCGAACAACTTTTGTGTTCGGAATAAATTCATCCGGGCACTCTAACAGTACCGGACAATTTATCGGACAGTCGGCCCGGAGGGGGAATGTTCGATGTTTGTCGTGTTAGAGGGGGGTGGTACACATACGGATAGCGTATTCGTATTCGTTATATTTTTCTGGTCAACTTTCATGTATAAAGTTTTTGAATCCGAGTTACGGTTTAAAAGTTATTGAATTTCAAAGTTTAAATCAATTTAAATGATTTTCTGGATTTCTTTTATTATTTATTAAACATTATCCAAAACATTATCCACAACATTATCCAGAACAGTGCTGACATGTGGGACCCACATGTCAGCCTCTGTTATTTATAAATCCTTTAATTAAATTAGAAATTGCCTCTGGACCCACATGTCAGTGACTGATTAACTTAACTAAACAGTTTTAATTAAGTTATTATTAATTTTTAAATTTAATCAAGGAGGGCCCGCATGTCAGTGACTGGCGCTGCCCAGTCAGCATAGTTGACTGGTCAACCCAGTCATCTGGACCACGGGGGCCCACTGGCAGCGACCCAGGGGGTTGCCCCAGGGGTGCCACGTCAGGGGGCACCGGCGGCTAGCCGCCGGCGTGTCCAGCACGGCGGAGGCCATGGGAGGGGGTCGGAATCGGGCTAGGGGGCACCGTTCGCCTCGGGGCTTGGTGCATTCGAACCGGAAGACGACGGCGGGTGCACTGGTGGTGGTGGTGTGGTCGGGGGGTCACCGGAATGACGCCGGCGACGACGAAGGCGGGGACCCGTACGGTGGCGACATCGAGGACGGCGAATCCGCGCACGGGGTGAGGCGTGGCTATGCGCGTTCGGTAGCTGGCGTCCAGGGGAATGAAATGACGCGAGTAGGGCGTCAAATGCAAGCTCTACGCCGCGGTTGGGCGCTCGCCGGCGGCGAGGTTGCTCTGCCCTAATGGCGCGCACGGCTATGGGACACGGGAATCTCAACGGGGACATGGGGATGGTGAAGGAGCTCACCAGAAACGTAACGGTGCAGGGAGCGGCCTCGGTGGCGTCGGGGTGGCGCCGGATTTCCTCCGCGACGCCGCGGCGGCCGGAGTTGGGGGAGATGACCGTGTGCTCGCCGTAACGGCTCCGAGCTCGATTCCTTGCGCTCGGTGACGAAGGCGACGGCGAGACACACGCTGGACAAGGTGGTGAGGCGGCTCGAGGTCAGCGGCCGCGGTGGTGCGCGGTCATGGCGACGGCGGGCTCGGGGGAATTTTCCCAGACGATGGCGAGAGGAGGAGGAGGGGAATGGAGTGGGGGGGGGCGTGTCCAGGGAGCTGTTGGGGTTGGCCTTATCGCCTCCCCGGTCACAGGGAGCAGGTGAGGGAGGGGGGGCTCCAGTGGCAGAGACGGCCACGGCGGCGGCATGGCGTCGAGCAGGTGGCCGACGTGATGGGGGCAGGTGGGAGGTGGAAGACGGGCCGGGGTGGGCTGGGCCAAGGTGGGCCTCGCCCCAGGCGAGCTTTAGCATTTTTCGAATTTCTTATCTGCTGCTTATACAAATTCTTTCCTGTAATTGATTTGTTATCCCTAGAATTTTGTAAAATTTTATTGGTGATTGTAAATTAGGTTTATATATTACTGAGGTGCCACAAAAAGTTTTGCAGCAAAATAAATTCATTAGGTATTTCTTTTAAATATTAAATGCCCAAAGTAGGGGTTCTAGCCTACTGTTTGAATTGTTTGGAATTTTCTGCAACTCCAAAAATTACCAAAGTTGTTCCAACATGATTATAATGATTTTAGGCAATTTACAAAAATAGTTTCATGATTTTTGGAACAACTTTATTTGAGCACTTTTGTTTTAATTTCCATTTAAAGTAGTTTCAACTAGGGTTTGATTTCATGATGAGCTAGATGCATTGGGCTTTGGGGATTTGATCCCCAACTAGCATGGTTAGAAAAGAGCAGAAGCAAAGTTTGATTAAGGACAGGGGATAACAGTGATTAACAAACAGTGATAGTCAACAGTGATGATGATTACTGTTACAGGCATCTGAGGGTGTTACAATCATCTTATCATATAAGTGCTTATCGACCATTCTTTCTCATGGAAGAGGTTTCATCAACGATCTGTATCCATTCAGATTCGTATGTTCCTCTGCAACAGGTATTGGTCAACTTTTTTGACATACCACTCTTTATCATATAATGTTAGGATTATCAGTTTGACGGGAGAGTGAGACTTTTATTTTACAGTATTCTCTAATGACAGTTGGTTCAGTGTTTAGAAGACTACCATAGTCATGTATACTGGAAATACACTCAGCCAGAAGTCTCAACTTCTTACGCTAAATTTTATCCAACTTTGTACTTCCTTAATGTAACAGCCCAGATTTCACAAAAATTAAAATTTTTGTTTTCAGTGTGAATTGTTTGATTGTTTGGTTTGTTTGCGGTGTTTGCATCCCCGATTTATCGATCGGCGATTAATTCCCCCCTCTTCTCTCGTACCGGAAGAAGACCGACCCTTGCTACCCTGACACTCGACCTTTGCGACACCGGGTTTCACCCGATCACCGTCGCGAAAACCGCATGAGACTAGCCGTAGCCAACGGAACGAAAAACCCCGTTTAATAATTAAACATGTTATTTTTATAGCGCGCCGGAAAGTTTTCTCGAAACGGTTCCAACGCAAGGTGAACGCCGCCGGCTCGACACGCTGATCG
Source organism: Bromus sterilis (assembly GCA_950022295.1). NCBI lineage: Eukaryota > Viridiplantae > Streptophyta > Magnoliopsida > Poales > Poaceae > Bromus > Bromus sterilis. The sequence continues at coordinate 144,643,939 of OX465596.1, read as the reverse complement.
CGCAGTTCGAAGTTTTACCCGAATCGGAGGTCCTGCGGACCCCCAACGGCCAGAAACTTAAACACCGCGCGCGAGAGAGAAAAACCGGGGATGTTTTTGCAAACTGCCAGCCACCGGGGCTATATAAAGACCACCACTCTCCCACCCCTTTCTAGAGTTTCCCCTAAGCCAAAATTGCATCCACCCCCATGAGTTTACCCAGATCTGCCCCAATTTTCGCATTTTAGCCTATTTTTCGCCCAAACCCTAGCCCCTTCTGATCTGGACCGTCAGATCCGGAGATCCGATGGCCCAGATGCGCCCTAGCTCTCCACCTACCTCTCCTCTCTCTCTCCTGGACGCAGTCGCCGCCTGTGGAGGCCAAAGCCGCCGCCACCTCGCTCCGGCCGGCGAGCCTCCGCCGGTCACCACCGCGCGCCACGCCGGGTCGCCTCTCCTCCCACGGCCTCCTCTCCTCTCCTCCCTGCTCTCACCCCGCCCCGTTCTCTCTGCCGCAAGTCGCCGCCAGGGCCGCCGGAGCGCTGCCGCGCGCCATGGCGAGGGGTCGGCTGAGCCCGAGCCGCCACCGCCCCAGGACCTCGCCGCCGAGTTAGATCCGGCCGCCGCGCCTCCTCTGCGCCGCCTCGGGCCGCCTGCGACAGCCACACCCTCGATCCGCCGCGTCCCGTCGCCGACCGCCGGACATCCACCCCGGCCTGATCCGATCTAGATCGGGTTGGAGCCGCCGCCTGTTGGGCCGGCACGCCCAGCGAGGCCCACCTCGCCAGCCACGGCCCGATCCAGTCCGCCTCCTCTGGCCTGTTGGGCCGCAACCCATGAGGTTGTTATTTTTTTCCTAAACCCCTCGAAATTTTGCTAAGTCTGTAGATTTGTACTGCTGATGCTGTTTTGCGTTGATATTTGCAAGTAAACCGTAGCCCGGATGCATGTGCGCCCAAAAGGAATTTTGTTTAGAATTGTGTGTACTTCAGTTCATCTTTTGTGAGCATTTTGATTTGAGGCCATCTTGATGTCGTTAATCACTGTTGAAGTGGGCATCATACTGTTAACTGCTATTATTTTCTGTTAGTGTGCTGCTGCTGTTATTTTATTGCAAGTTTGCATGATGATTGTGACACATCCATGAGGCCTATTGCATTGATTCTTGTTACATACTATTAAGCATCATGTCTACTTCAATCCTATGCAATCACTTGTCATGTTTGCATGCTGTAGCTATATTAATTCTTGCTCCAAAGTGGTGTTATGTGTTGCTGTTTATATAAAGTTGCTACTTTGCTGCCCTATATCTTTTTAACCGTGCATCCTATTGAGCATTGCAATATGTCATTTTGATCTATGCCATATCCACTTCCATTATATGTATTGCATTGTCATGCTTACATTTATGGTCATAGATATGTTTAGCTCCAAAGTTGCTACACCACTGTTGTTGACAACCACCTCTGTTTTTCTCTAAGTGTGTAACTTTTCGATGCCATGTTGCATGCTTAATATCTTTTGATCTGTGATGCCTATGACCTTGATTCTTGTTTGTACCTGATCACCATCATGTCTACTTCATGCTCATATATTGCTATGTCATGTTGCTGCACTTTTGCATATAGTTTTGCTTCTGTTTATACATCATGAAAATAAAAGTTTCTGCCATGTTTTTCTGTTTTTCACTAACTCCTAGACCAGTAATGTTTTATTGCATTTCGCATGGGCTATAATTAATTGTTCATGATGCGTATTTGCATGATTCCCTTTGCCATGCCTTCCCTGCCATGTCTACTTTAGTTGCATATCATTTGTGAGCATGGTTGCATTCATTATGCTGTTTATGCATTGCTCTAAAGTGTGCTTCCTGATGTTGGCAGATTGTGTTCCAAACTTGTTTTTCTTGTATCTTTTTAACCGTAACTCCGTTTGGAGTGTTCTTTATATGTATCTTGATTAGAATTTCATGTACTTTGTATTTATGCTATTGTTTGCTGTTGTTAAACAACATAAAATATGGTTTCGGGTAGAAAAGTAGCAAATGCTTTAATTGTTGTGGGGTACTTAGTGGTATGCCATGTTTAGGTTGTGCCTCACTTAAATTGACTAGCATAGATAGTTTATCTTATGCTTCACCTATTGCCATGTTTGTGTGCTATGCCATGCTTGCTTGATTTGCCATGTTAACAACCTTTGTTGAACACCTGTAGCTAAACAACTTGAACCATTCTAAATGTGCGGTACCGTCGTGCGTGACGAGTACTCCACTTAACCTGTTAGTAACCTCTCTCGACGGTCGGTGCGATGTATCGTGTTGCCTTCTTGTTGATGCTTGCTCGTGTTTGCTTTGTAGTAATAGATGCTTGCTCGTTGATTTGTTTCCAGTGTTTACCGTCTTGTGTGCTTCCGCGGGTACCTTCGGAGACGATGCGAGCTTGCGATCTACTACACCTTCGGAACCCGACTTAACAACAGGCAAGGACTATACATTACTTATGATCCATTCTATTTCAACCAGCGGTTTGCATGCTAGTCTAGGTTAGGCTTGATGTTTGATCCTACCATATGTTTACAACCACTTTCAAACCGTTACAGCCATGTCCCCTCCCAGCAAACCATGAACTGCTATGTTACTATTGCTCGTTGCTCAGCCCTGCTTAGTATGCATGCTTAGGATGCTACGATGTTACCATGTTACTCCTTGGTTTGGGATATCACATTATTATATTGTTGGGGATGATATGATTATTATAATGTTGACTATATTCGACGAAGGATGGAAGGTCTAGGCTATCCCGCCCCGCCGCTTGGTTCCCAACTTTATTAAAAAGGGGATAAGTCATTTTATATCCTCTCAAATGAATTTCCTTGAGTTGAAAAATGTTTTGAATATTCAAAAGAATTCTAATAATGATTTAAAACATTTTCCAACCTTTTAATAAGTTGAAGGAGTCATATTACCTTCTCTCATTTTGTTTTGTTGGTTTTGTTTTAAATAATAAATTCCCAAAGAACCAATTACGAATATTAGGGAAAGTCCTTTTATTCCCTCTCCTTTTTAATATTCAATAAACTCCAAAAGTTTTAAATCCCAGAGAAAATCAAACACATCAAGCAAAAAATCATCATCTATTTAATTTTATTAACATTCCAAAATTCGGAGAATTTTGGGATGTTATACATATCATGTTGGAAATCCGGGGCATATGGCGTTGTCATATGTCGCGGTGGGACCGATATGTGCTTCGTCCCCGGATTTGGATGGAAACCTCTAGATCTGGAACAGTACCGTATATCGGGCCTTACACTTAAGTAGGTTTATGTTTTGTAGAGGTCATGATTCGTGAATTCTAACTCACATGTCTTTTAATTCATTGGTGATATCCCTAATTTGTATAGACCCATAATAAGGCTTGCAATCGTAATACATTATTACATTCAAGTGTATTATCTTTTATATAATTTAGGGTATTTTAATTAGTTTCTCTCCAGATACTGAACGCATGGATTTGGTTCAGGTTCTATGTTTCGCTCATCAAACACATCGGAACCTTTTCTTCTTTCCAAAAACTTTTGAGTCATCCTGTTGTTAGATTCACAACTTTGTCCTTATGGTAGAATCATATGTCCAAGGTCATATAGGATCACACGTCTAAGGACATAGTGTATCCATAAGCTTCCATTAAAACATTACTTGTGATGTTGAGGTTTTCATCCTTTATATAATTCCCAGCCTCAAGAACCTCTTGTCTAGGAGATTATTCCAACCTTTCGATGTCCATCAGACGTGTTTTAATCTATCATCATAGATTTCAACGTACAATGTGTGTTCGTATTTCGTTTATGGAAGATTCTCGTAATCTTTTATTCTATTTGCCTTATTCTCCACACATATATCAACGTATATATATATAAGAGATTATGTCCATGTATATTAATGTATATACGTGAGATTGTGTTTACGATCCCACTCAAATATGTTCGACACATATATCTGTGAGTAAAATTTTATGAAGTTACTATTCTAATTATGTCAAAAATAACAATTTTGCTCCCAAAGCTCCCACTTAGAAAATGCCCTTTGTATTCCATGTTTTTAGGAAGTCTCCAAAGCTCCCACTCAATTTCATGAAATTGCAGTCCATCTCAATATTTTGATCAATCCAAAACCACTTGATCAAATCAAGGTTGAGAGTTTCTTCCTCGAGGTACTATAGCCCACTTTCATCGAAAAAATTGTCGGGACCCGGGGTTTGCGTACGTAATTCCTGTTACAAAACAATCATATGGAGAGCCGAGAGCCGTACCCACTTGTCTAAGCAGACAAGGCCAAGCACAGAATACTCCCGGAAAGCATCGAACGTGAGGGGCATCCATCCGGGCCGGATGATCAACTAAGATGGGTCCTCATCGTCCGCTCACAAGTCTAAATGGTTATGGGTGGTGAAATCCCATACTCATAGACAAGACGCCTCAACCATATTATCGATTGAATCAGAACACTTACATAAACAGACTCCAGCCCGATCTCTTAGTCGGGGTCTCGGGCGGGCTCAATCATACAACAAAGTGTGCCACGTGACAGAGTCACGAGCAATCGCATCGCGATGCCCCAAGCTGCGCACATCTAAGGGCCACTTGGTGTATAAAAGACCGCCGACAAGAACTCAACTAAGCTATCGAACCCCACACTAAGACATGCACGTTATAATCATACACGCAGCATACATGTCCCTTGTAAACAGCAGGTAATCACAACATGAACTCTACAAACTCATATTCTTTATAACTTCTGCTAAACAGAGAAGACATAGTAGTTGTATTACAAGCAGAGATCACATGACTGTGACCCAACATTACATCAAACAACAACGGAAGAAAATTATGTCTTAGTAAAGAAAAGGTTAACAAATGGCTTAAGAAGCCTTTAAGAAAATACAACGACCCTCCAGAGGGACCAGGCTGTTGTCTGGGACTACATTACTTCGTCGACGTCGAGCTTGAGGGGGAGGCCACCATCAGGTTCAGTGGTCTCGTCTCTAAAACATAGAATAAGAAAACGTGAGTACAAAGTCGTACTCAACAAGACTTAAATTAGAACTATACTACTTATGCTCAGGTATCAAGGTAAAGGCAAGTGGGATTGTAATGCAGAAAGCTTTGACTTGGCTATCCATAACCGCGGACACGGCTATTCGAATAGATCATTAACCCGGCAGGGGTGTACTTCTTCACATACGTAGCTACCACTTACCGCCTAGAACTCGTCACCTTCAAGCGGTGTCGGCGAGGATAGTACCACGACACTTACCTCACGACTGCAACTCTAGTCTAGGGGAATCGCCTATCTAAGTATGTACCCCAATCGGGAATCCGATCGGGGTTTCCGCTCAGGACCGAGACGATGTATGGACGGTCCGACAAGCCCACCTCGACGGATGGTGCTGTGCTTGCCTAAAACCGTGCTACGTTATGAAATCAAATAGAAGTACAATTAACCCATGCGAATCCTGGACCATAGTCGGGGTGAGTTAATAGGTCGAGAGGGGTCAATGAACCCAACATGTGGTAGTAATATGTGTCTTGGATCACAACACAAGAACTCGAGGCCTAGGGCAGTGTAAATGAGACAACCCACTGTGTACTCCTACACAGCCTCTCATTGTTCACCTTTGTTAGGGTGACTTCACCAACACATTACCATCATATTGCATTGTTATCTACCATCCCGATACATCACCCAGATGGATCATCTTCATTGCATACAACTCTAGCATAGAATAACATGGATGAAGGGCCACATGATGAACACAAAAAAATCTTGTATTTGCTAGGTTGAGGTTTGCTTAATACTGTGGCAACAATGATAGGTCATGCAAAGGATGGGTTCAACTAGCGGTAGAACAGTAAAATGTGAATCACCTAATCATGCATAAGAGAACAAGAGGGAAATGGGTTTATATATACATGATCAATGGGGTTTTCTTGCCTTGTTGATGATCACGAGGTGTCACTCTTCAGGGCAGTCGGAAACTACGTCCGGCGATGAATCTATCGAGAAGAGGCAAACACCGAGACAACAATAATGTAAACATCACAATGCAATGCACAATCAAGATGCATAATATAGCATGGCATGGTACTGATGTGCTCTAAGTTCATGTTTCAACATGTTAATTGAAGTATATTTGGAAAAGATTTCCAAATTCAAACTCCAAATGATTATTCAAAAATGCCCAAATCACATTTGCTACTGTTTGATCTTTCTAAACTATTTTTTCATGCATGAAAGTTGCATATTTGGATTCCTTGCATTTTTCTGATAATTTTTCATATATTATTTATTTAATTTGGAGTTGTGGTTTAAAAGTTATTGAATTTCAAAGTTTTAACTATTTTCTGGAATTTCTTTTAAATAAAGAAATTGAATTATTGATTTACTGCGTCATGCTTGTGTCATGCTGACGCGGGGGGGGGGGGGTGACATGTGGGACCTACATGTCAGTGGCCCATTTTTAATTTCTGTTTAAGTTAAGTTAATCAGTGGGTTAGGGGGGGGGGGCTGACCCCACCTGTCATTGACCCTAGGGGTTAATTAGGAGGGGGGTTAGGCCCTAATTAAACGGCCACGTCGGCGGGCCGACGACGTTGAGCCGCCGGTGCCATCCGAGACGGCGGCGTTCTTTTGGACGGTGGCTCCAGGCACGAATCGGAGCGCCGCGACCACTAGGAGGTAGAGCACGCTCGCGCGCGTCTACGGGAGCATTAAGGCGGCCTCGGGGGGGGGGGGGGGCACCGGAGCATGGCCGGAAACGAGCTCCCGCGGCGGACGTGTTACGGCTCGACGGAGCGGGTGACAGAGAGCGCTAGAGCGAGCGGGGTTAGGGGGAAAAGTGCGCGCGCTCACCCTGGTTGCGTTAACGTCGACGGCGAAGGCGGGGGAGCTCTGGAGACGACGGATTTCTCTCCGGAGTTCCTCGTTGGCCGGCGGCGAAACTTGAAGCTGGCATCGTCCTTCAAGCTCCTCGGCGCAAATTGGAGGGCCACGGCGAAACAGATGGGTCCGTGGTCTCCTTGGATAGCTCGGTGGAGCACGCGGTGGCCGGTGGCCACGCTCGCGCACGGATGGTGGTGACGTTGCTCTCGGGCGGAGGCGAAAAACGGCGAGGGAGAGAGAGCTAGAGGGAGCCAGGGGAGAGGGAAAAGGAAGGGGGCTGCACGGGGTCTCCACAGCGCCGGATAAGGCCGGGGGAGCAGCCAGGCAGCTGGCTGGCAGCCATGCCGGGCTCGCCGGCGAGCTGCCTGCCTGCCTGGCCAGTGGAGAAAGACAACCCTGCCCTTTTGGGCTGGGCTTCCTCTGCTGGGCCAGGTAGGTGGGCTCTGCCCTTTCTCTTTTCTTTTGTTTTTCTGCTTTTGTTTTTATTTGTTTTGTATTGGATAAAATACCCAAACATTTTTATAAAATCTCCAAATATTTTATTTGGACTTATGTGACATAGTACTAGCCACTTCCAAGTTTTGAAGATTTTTGAAATTCAAGACATTTGAATTTCAATTCAAATATGATTTAAATTGAATTTCCAAGCTCCTGTTGAAATTTATGAAAATTCCTTGAGCATGTGGTTGGACCCATAACACTTGAAATGTGATCATGCCCATTTATAGGGATTTTCAAAATCATCAGAAGAATTTTGGAAAAATATTTTTCTCTGGCCTTTTATTTAAATTCAATTTGAGGCTTTTCCAGATCCCCACTTATTAAACCAAAGAATTTAAACATGATGCCACTTATTTCTAGAATAAAAAGCACATACCAAAACTAGGGTTGTGACAACTCGCCCCCACTCAAAAGAATCTCGTCCGGAGATTCAAGACGTAAGGTAAGAGGGAAAATATTCAAGGATGCATCTTTAAGAAGATCGAGAACCTCGCGATCAACTCATGGAATGAGATATGAAAACATATCTTGAGTTGAGACACAAGACACACATCGAAATGATTGACAGAGGTAGGGAAGTTTCAATTTGATAGGCAACAGTGCCACGCTTAAGTAGATGGTGAATAGGTTCCACACTTTGAAACTTGTTCACTATCTACTTCACAACGAGACACCTTAGGGGAGGTGACTCAAGAATATCTCCCAAGTCAGGAAAAAAGAATAACTTTTGATACAAGGATCATAGAAGTTTCTGTCACCAGACTGAGGCGTTCGAAAACGATCGTTGAAGAAATATGAAAGAATGGCATACTCAAATTTGGATGGAAACTATGGTCATAGAGATAATTCGGCAAACGAGAGGCACATTTCAATTTCATACCGAAGGATATAACGTAGTGGTTGAGCACGCTTTCTATGGCCTGAGCATTCCACATTCATACGGCTTAACCAAATCTGTGCCGAAGATATTGGTAACACTTCACAACCATGATGAATATATATGGGGAATGCAGATACAAAGGAAGATAACACCTTCTCAGATTTGTTTTCTTGGTATAGCAAGATGCTTGCCAACATAACTTGTCTGGATGATCGACCGAGAGACATTTAGCACTCCTCTTCTAATGTTCTCCTTGATGTTCTAGATACCATGATCATGCTTCAAAGTAGCATCGATATGGTCATCAAGTAAAGGTCACACTTCGGAACACAAAGGATCCATAAGGAACAACTTTAGAATAAGTCATTCGATATCCTCATGGAGGAGTGGCTACTAATGAATGGCATTTGGGGTTACCTTCGAGAATGGTGGCTAGGTTCATCGCAGGTAAAACTGTATACATACGAAGCTGGCTTACTGGGTGGTTTTCTTGTGGACGATCATGGCTCCCTAGGTACTACAACAGATATGTCGAGTAACAAAGTACCCCGACACAAAGGTTAGCATGGATACTCTGGCTAATAGACATCTGAAGTGGGAAGAAAAAATTGCAAATGCATCAACACCGGATTCTAGAAATGTGATGCTTTTTAACAAGAATTCATATAATGAATTGGACAGCATAACAGATGTACCGGGATGAAAAATGAGACAACCTGCAAGAATTTGGACAGAACTTTCTCAAGAAACTTGATAGAATGATGACACTGGGGGCAACAACACCTCTACGGCTACAGAGAAGCAATCAACGAGATGTCCTAGTAGAGACAAAGAAGAGCCTAGTCCTATCTTCTCGTAGAAAAGATGAGGGTGACTCAGAACTCAGATCGAAGAGGTAAGGAGAAAAAATAAGTCTTACGTTGTTCCCATATACCCAAGTAACTATATAACTATAGAATGCTAGACTCGACATCGGCCAAGGCTTGATAATCCTACAGACAGTCCTGCTCCGATACCAAGTCTGTCGGGACCCGGGGTTTGCGTATGTAATTCCTGTTACAACACAATCATATGGAGAGCCGAGAGTCGTACCCACTTGTCTAAGAAGACAAGGCCAAGAACAAAACACTCTCGGAAAGCATCGAACGTGAGGGGCATCCATCCAGGCCGTATGATCAACTAAGATGGGTCCTCATCGTCCGCTCAGAAGTGTAAAAGGTTATGGGTGGTGAAATCCCATACTCATAGAAAAGTCGCCTCAACCATATTATCGATTGAATCATAACACTTGCATAAACAGACTCCAGCCCGATCTCTTAGTCGGGGTCTCGGGCGGGCTCAATCATACAACAAAGTGTGCCACGTGGTAGAGTCACAAGCAATCGCATCGCGATGCCCCAAGTTGAGCACATCTAAGGGCCACTTGGTGTATAAAAGACCGCCGACAAGAACTAAACTAAGCCATCGAACCCCACACTAAGACATGCACGTTATAATCATACACGCTACATACATGTCCAGTGTAAACAACAGGTAATCACAACATGAACTCTACAAACTCATATTCTTTATAACTTCTTCTAAACAGAGAAGACATAGTAGTTGTATTACAAGCAGAGATCACATGACTGTGACCCAACATTACATCAAACAACAATGGAAGCAAATTATGTCTTAGTAAAGACAAGGTTAACAAATGGCTTAAGAAGCCTCTAAGAAAACACAACGACCCTCCAGAGGGACCAGGCTGCTGACTGGGACTACATTACTTCGTCGACGTCGAGCTTGAGGGGGAGGCCACCATCAGGTTCAGTGGTCTCGTCTCTAAAACATAGAATAAGCAAACGTGAGTAAAAAGTTGTACTCAGCAAGACTTACATCAGAACTATACTACTTATGCTCAGGTATGAAGGTAAAGGCAAGTGGGGTTGTAATGCAGAAAGCTTTGACTTGGCTATCCTGTACTACGACTACATAGAGTTGAGATGAGAAGCGCACTCGAGTCCATCTAATCTTGATCAACACAACAATACACCACCATGGATTACTCCTCGACTTCCACGAGGAAGCAACCCAAAGCACTCACACTTATCTTGACGATTTTTAGAGTATCCATTTGAGTTGTCTAATAATCAAGTAAAGGTCTCCAAGTAGTCCATAACCGCGGACACGACTATTCGAATAGATCATTAACCCTGCAGGGGTGTACTTCTTCACATACGTAGCTACCACTTACCGCCTAGAACTCTTCACCTTCAAGCGGTGTCGGCGAGGATAGTACCATGACACTTACCTCACGGCTCCAACTCTAGTCCAGGGGATCGCCTATCTGAGTATGTACCCCAATCGGGAATCCGGCCGGGGTTTCCGCTCAGGACCCAGACGATGTATGGACGGTCCGACAAGCCCACCTCGACGGATGGTGCTGCACTTGCCTAAAACCGTGCTACGTTATGAAATCAAATAGAAGAACAATTAACCCATGTGAATCCTGGACCATAGTCGGGGTGAGTTAATAGGTCGAGAGGGGTCAATGAGCCCAACATGTGGTAGTAATCTGTGTCTTGGATCACAACACAAGAACTCGGAGCCTAGGGCAGTGTAAATGAGACAACCCACTGTGTACTCCTACACAACCTCTCATTGTTCACCTTTGTTAGGGTGACTTCACCAAAACATTACCATCATATTGCATTGTTATCTACCATCTCGATACATCACCCAGATGGATCATCTTCATTGCATACAACTCTAGCATATCATAACATGGATGAAGGGCCACATGATGAACACAAAAAAATCTTGTATTTGCTAGGTTGAGGTTTGCTTAATACTGTGGCAACAATGATAGGTCATGCAAAGGATGGGTTCAACTAGAGGTAGAACGGTAACATGTGAATCACCTAATTATGCATAAGAGAACAAGAGGGAAATGGGTTTATATAGACATGATCAATGGGGTTTGCTTGCCTTGTAGACGATCACGAGGTGTCACTCTTCAGGGCAGTCGGAAAGTACGTCCGGCGATGAATCTATTGAGATGAGGCAAACACCGAGACAACAACAATGTAAACATCACATTGCAATGCATAATCAAGATGCATAATATAGCATGGCATGGTACTGATGTGCTCTAAGTTCATGTTTCAACATGTTAATTGAATTATATTTGGAAAAGAACTCCAAATTCAAACTCCAAATGATTATTCAAAAATGCCCAAATCACATTTGCTACTGTTTGATCTTTGTAAACTATTTTTTCATGCATGAAAGTTGCATATTTGGATTCCTTGCATTTTTATGATAATTTTTCATATATTATTTATTTAATTTGGAGTTGTGGTTTAAAAGTTATTGAATTTCAAAGTTTTAACTATTTTCTTTGGTATTTCTTTTAATTAATAAATGTTCAAAGTGGTGTTTTTAAGCTACTGTATGAATTGTTTGAATTATTTCATAGCTCAAAAAAATACCCAAGTTGGTGTAATATGGTCCACTGATTATTAGTGGATTAATAAAAGTAGTTAGACAATTTTTGGGCAAAGTTTTATTTGCCACATTGTTTTATTTTAAATTCAAAAGGGTTTTAGGGTTTGACTTGGTTCCAAAAGATCAAGGTGCATTGGGCATTTGGTTTTGATCACCTCCCAACATGGTTTGGAATATGATCAAGGGTAAGGTTTGATCAAGGCAAGGAAGTAACCGTGATTAACAACAGTGATAGTCAACAGTGAGAGTGATTACTGTTACAGACACTGTGGGTGTTACAAATCTCCCCCACTACAAGAATTCTCGTCCCGAGAATTAAAAAAGGTAGTGGTAGGGGTAGAGTTTCGGTTTCGTATTCTAACGATTCTTCTGGTCCTTCTCGAAGAAATTAATCCTTCACGTTGCATGTATTCATCTCTTTGCATTGGTGTATCTCGATAATTTTTCATCCTTTCATCAGAGCTTTATCGCACTTACGAACATATTAAGAGGTAAGCTTAAGGGGGTCCGATCGGTACAAGATTAATCAACCGAGGTTGTCTAATGTCTAAGGGAATGGGGTACAAAGTATCTTCCGAGTTTATACTCAGGAGAATACACCAAGAGAATCAAAAGAAGGCATGAGAAGTTTTCAAGCAGATATGCAAGCATTCGACGATGATAACGGAGTATGAAATGGGGGGTCCAGAGCATTAGGCATAATCACTGAGTCTGATATCGAACTGAATATCACAAGGTAGAGGACGCATGAATTGCATACGAGGTCAAGCAAGAGGAATAACCTCGAGAAAAGAAAGGCACAAGAGTGTCAGGTTTCGATCCTGTGGAACTGTGGGTTATGGGCCCCACATTGAATAAGAAGGGTGGTGACAAACAATGCGATCAAGTTGCAAGGTAAGTCTGAGAACAGCTTGTTAGCTATGTCGGCAACAACGTCGGTGCCAAGGGCGAGAGACGAAGAGAACCATTTTCCTGCTCGTTAATACGAGGTGGACTAATAGGCAAAGTTCTCATCCATCGGTGGTTACCGAAATGTTATCAACAGTAGTAACAGGTTGTACGGACAAAGTAGTACACCGAAGTGTTTACATAAGCAGGGAATTATCACTGCTCAGGTAATTTATATTAAAAGAAAGATTAAACATACCAATGGAAAGGAAAATGTGATCATCAGATCAAACGTACCAATGGAAAAGAAATGGTGGTTATACACAAGCATTAAGGGTATATCAACCCCAATGGAAAACAGAGCAAGATATACATGACCAAGTTTGTATTGGCAGGGAGTCAAAGGAGGTTGTCAATGATAACACAAATCATCGAGAGGCAAGGATGGTATTCCTCACGAGGCATCCAAGTAATACTTGGGAGAAGTCAAAATGTCGATGATGACCATGGCACATTGTGTCGAGGGGTTTCAAGAGAATCTAATCGAATATCATCTTCACCAAACAAAAGGGTTGGTGGAGCAAAAGGTAAGCAGTGTTCTCGGTTGACGACAACCCAGAACCATGAAATGGGTATGACAGGGATAGGCATTGTTTCATCACAATTCATAAGATGTAGTGCAAAGGCATGATATCCTCGAGATACCAGGGGTAATACTCGAAGGTAGAATGGTGGATCATAGGTGTAGAAGAATTCATAGCAAGGGGGTTAATTATCTTTACAAGAAGCTTTCATGATAAGTTCTACATCGTATCCATGGGCATGAACACAAAGGTTCAGGGTCGACTCCCACTTCTTCAATGCAATACCTCTCATTACTTCTCGCTCACAGGAAGGCTGTAGGATTGCAAGCTCATCTGACGGAAAGCCAGTAGAGTTAACCCGCATAAAATTTGGGTTCATCAGTTTAGGAGAAGCATAGGGTTAATCCATCGGGGCATTTTGAAACCCATACAACAAACATCATAAGCGAGGGATACAAGTTGGAAAGCAGAAGGCTAACGACACGGAGTAGATGATAACATTCGCCAAAGGCATCTGATATCAGGGAAAATTCATGAATGACTTAGGGCACAAGGGGGACGGTAGGTAGTAATCCCCCAAAAGGTCAGGCGGCGTACAGAGAGTCTGGTGCGAGTATCGGTACTCAACCATATGAAGAAAAAATGCCAAAGCATTGGAGATAGAAGCATCAGAATAATTCGATGCTTAAGTACAAAGGAATTATGACTTCCATATCGATGTATCAGATTCAGATACATCAATCAAACATGAATAAGTTAAAAAGAAGTTTGACGGTTAATAAATTAAGGTTTGATTTACCAAGAACCAGCTCATGTCCGGAATGACGTCTGAGCCAGAAGAATGGATTCATAGGGATCAACTGATGATTGCGTGCACTAGCACACACGATGATTCTACAGACCATAATGGCAATGCCAAGGGAGTTCATCAAAGACTACAAGACAAACATGATTAATCATAGTGCAAGCAGGTAAGAAGAATCTCCAAAGCAGTAGGCTGCCGAGGATTGTCGCGAGATCGAATTGTATTTCAAAGTATTTTGGGAATCACAGGAACAACTTAGGATGAACGGATCCTCGATAAATGTGAGGAATTATCCGCGGGGTGAAAAGAAGATGCAAGGCAGTAGGCTCAAAGGATTCCCGAAACAACGGAAAGTATTTCGATGCATCTCGTGAACACAAGAGCAACTGGGATTGAATGGATGAACGGAAGGTGTATGTGGTTATACATACGGACTTACCGGTGGCAGGGAATTGCAAAGGTGATCGGCACATATGGTCTCGGGAATTTTATCGGAGAGTAATCTTCGGAATCTTCTCGTGAAGCAGGCGATCATCTGTAATGAGGGGCCTCCGGGAGGAAGTAGTCACGAGAACCTCATGTCAGAGTTAGAAAAAAAATCTTTAACCCGAAAGAGAAGAGAGAGCAGAGCCCCAGAGTAAAGGTACGGAGTAAAAGATCCTAATACCACCCAGTTGGCGACGTGGGCCAATAAGCCAGACAACACTGTTAGTAAAGTAGTTTTGCAAAGGCTAGACTCGACTTCGACCAAGGAGTTGGAAGGGGGTGTCCTACAGGCAGTCGGCTCTGATACCAACTTGTGACCCCCCCCCCAAATCAATCCGTGTACAGTAATCATACACGCAGGGTACACGGCTGAGATTAGGGTGCCACGGTGAGAATATCATAGCACAACACTAAACACAAAAGGATAAACCAATATGTTACAATACCAGGGATCACAAGGATCCGAATACATAAGTCATACAAGCCATAATATCTGAGTACAGACATAGAGTTTTGCCTTAAGAAGGCTAGCACAAATGACATCAGAGATACATATCGAAAAGGCGAGGCCTTCTGCCTAGGATCCACCGAACTACTCCTGGTCAACGGGGAACTCCACGTCGTAGTAGTCGCCTCCGGGGTACTCCTGGTCCTGGGCTCCAAAGTTGACTGCAACGGTCGATCAGGAAAAACAAAAAGGGGGGAATAAAGCAAAGGTGAGTATCTAGCATACCCGCGAGTCTTACGTCCGCTACTAAGCATTTATGCATTGTATCAAATGGAAAGGGGAGGCTATATATAGTGGACTGCAAGATAGAAATCAGAATAAGGGTAAGAAGCTAGGCCTATCAAAGACTAGCATCTTCCGACGAGTCTTGCTGCATGGGGAGAGAATAGCCAACAGTTCATATAAAGCATAAATTAACAATGAAGCAGAAGTTGCTGCAGCATTGTATAATAGTAAGTTGTAATAATTAGCAATGCCTCCGAGATCCTTTCCTCGACATCCCAGCGAGGAAGAAAACCAGGAACCATACAGTTTAATAATAATAGTTTGTAGTGGTAAGATCCAGCTTCAGCATAAAGCGTCCTGTTACCGTGGACACGGCTATTCGAATAGATTAATCTTCCCTGCAGGGGTGCACTTGTGTAACACTACACGCACGGATCTCCAGGGTGGCGTAGACCTTGTTAGGGAATGCCCCACCGAGGCTATCCGACACTCCGTAGCCCATCTTTCAAACTCAACAGAGAGTCCATCCGCCGGTCTAAATCCTAAGTACGCCGGGCCTTGGACCCCAACCCGAACGTTCTCCTGCACGGTGCGTGGCTGGCCGGTGAAGTTAAAGCAAATCCAAATAAGACACCACCGCGCGAGCAAATAAGACAACACCACTTCCCGGCAATCAGCCCGTAGTACTGCTGATGACTGAAGAGTCCTCGGACGACACTACGAAGCAGAGGAGCCCATAACTCGTAATTCCCACGTGTAGGCAGCGCGTATAAGCCAAAAGGCTACTAGAGTCATCCGCCGAACCATTAGTCATTTTATTAACTTGCGGGACAATCGTTATCGTTGCCTCGACTTAACTGACCCGCAGACAACGACAACAGCCAGGACCACCAATACATCGGTGCCTGCCCTGTCGTCCCACCAAGTCTCTGCGGTTACCAACAAGGTGAACTGTCTCCTTACCTTGTCTTGCGTGTGCTCCTATAGGAGCTCTACTTTTGTTGTTTGCTAACTCTCGCGGCCAACGATAGGGGGCCAAGCACACCGGTACACTGGTCGTACCCTCCCTGTCGTCCCGTCGCAATACCACTTGCGGGCACCGTTGGGTCGCCCGACTCTTACCTTTAAGGACAACCGTGTTAAGACCCTAGGGCGGCTATACCGAGTCAGCAACGAGTGGAGTACGAGGATTACTCCTTGATAGCTCCACTTGATGTGGCTCGGCAGAGCCGAGGTAGGGGCCTGAGGCGCTATCTGCATTGTACCGTACTTGTGCAGTTATAATCAACGTATCCGCGTTCACTCCCAGAGTGATCACGGCCCGCTATCTAATCCTAGTTGACTAGCAAAGCGCATGGCTCACTGCTGAAAATAATATATATACATTTATAGGCAGCATAGGATAAAGGAAGGTACATCAAGGGGCGACAAAAATAGGCTATGCAATGGAATAGGATTGTAACGTAGCAGAAGCACTAACAATGCCTAGTGCAAGAAAAGTACGGAAAGGTAGGCGATATCTGGGGAAGAGAATGGCTCTGCTTGCCTATAAGCTCGACGGTAGGGGTAGGGTCGTCGACGAAGTAGTCGTACTCAGCAGCGGTGTAGTCGGCGGCAGCAGCGGGGTCTACCGGAGATTAAGGGGGGGGGGGAAGAAACAGTAAATAAAAATCAAGCATATACAAACAAATGCATGACATGACAGATGCAATGTTAACGGTGCTCTAACGCAGTGCAATGTATTATGCTCGGGGCGGGAATTCATCCGGGGATGAACTGCCAGCTTCGGGTGATTAACAGACAGGGGGTACGGAGGGGGAAGGTACCATGACGGAGGTGTCGTGGACATCCGACAAACACATGAAAGGTGTATCTGTGTTAGTTGATCCATTCTGAACAACTTTCGTGTTCAGAATAAATTCATCCGGATAGTTTTACCAGTACCGGGTAATTACCGGACAGACGACCCGGAGGGGGAAAGTCTCGGGTTCGGTATGTTAGAGGGGTGTGGTGGGGGTATGGGTAGCATATCCGTATTCGTTATATTTTTCCGATCAAGTTTGATGTATAAATTATTTTGATTTGACTTACGGTTTAAAAGACATTTAAATTTGAAGTTTAAATCAATTTAAATCAATTTCTGGATTTTATTTTATTAATAAATAACAACATTATCCATAACAGGAGGGGTTGACTGGTCAACTGACATGTGGGTTCCACATGTCAGTCCCACATTTTAATATAAACTTTTAATCTGATTAACAGTAGGTGGGTCCCGGCTGTCATACTCATATTTAATTAGCCAATTTAATTTGCAAGGGAAATAACTTAATGGCATGGGGCCCATCTGCCAGTGTCATTAGGGGGGGTTAATTCCATATTTAATCTACACATCATATTTAATTAGGGGCTAGGCCCACATGGAATACACACATGAGTTATCTAATAGAAGGCCATTAGCTTAACCACGGGGGGTTAGTCCATGGACTAACCCAGCCGAGCACGCAGGCAAGGAGCTCGACGGCGGCGAGGCTACCAGGTGGAGGAGCCACGGCGAGGGCGTGGAGGACGACAGGGAGCGTCCACGCGGGCGTGGCTAACGGTGCTGGTGTAGCAGCGGCGCCAATGGTGGGCCCACGGGCATGGGCGCGCGCGCACGGCTAGACCGCCACGGTCGCCGGCGGCAGTGGAGAACTGGGCGAGAGGCTGCGGTAGGGGGGCGGCCAACGCGAGTCAGGGAACGCGCAGGGCGGCCATGGGGGTGCCCTTGGCGCGGCCACCGGGCAGGGAGAGCACGCTCCAGTGAGCTCCGGCTCCGGCAAAGGAAGGCGTCAACGGCGGAGGGGAGCGGGGGGGGGGGGGGGATCGGAGGCGGGGCTCACAGCGGATGCTGGGGAGAGGTCGTGGTGGCCGGGGGCGAGCAACGGCGGCGAATTTGACGCCGGGGTGCAGCGGCCATGGTGGGGAGGAGGGCGCGGCACTACTAGGAAACTGCCTATCTGTGGCGCACCTAAATTACCTTTCTGTGGCGAATATGGTGGTGCGCCACAGAATCACCGCCACTAAAATTTGGTTTCTGTGGCGCATGTAACCGTGCGCCACAGAAATCCACATTTCTGTGGCGCACCTGGGCTACATGCGCCACAGAAATATTACATTTCTGTGGCGCACTCTACCCCTGTGCGCCACAGAATTCGGTGCGCCATAAAAAAACTTCATGCGCCACTAAAAACTTGTTTATATGCGCCACTAAAAATATATTTCATTTAAAAAAAAATCTATATCAGCATCAATCTGATTGATCTTCACAAATACAAATAGCAGATTAAAAAAAATAGATTGATCATCACAAAGTACTCCAAATCACTAGTACACGATTCATCACAAGATTGATCATCACTAGTTATCCAAATCCATCACAAGTTATCCAAGTCCATCACAAGTTATCCAAATCCATCACATCATCACTCCATTACAAGTCTACGACAAATCTGTTTTGTACTTACACAAGACATCACAAGTCATCATAAGTCATCATTGTCCAGCTAGCGTATCATGTAGAGCACAAGCGCGATGACGGTGAGCAAGATCAGCGGGAGCACGACCATCCGGTTCACAAGCATCCGGTTCTTCTTCCTTGTGTGGTCCCTCCACTTGGCTACCGCCTCCTCTCTAGTCGCGTACCCTTTGTAGTTGTTGCCGCTAAACTTGTTCACTTGTCTATGACAGTCCCCCCCACTTGTTGTAGACTCCAGGAACCCGTCCACCGAACACCACGTAGCACTTCGTCATCTGTATAGTCAAGGCATATTAGTATATGTCTAAAGCAAAGGATTCATAAACCTAAAAGATACAAAGCAAAGGATTCATAAACCTAAAAGATATATACTCATTTTAGCTAGGCACACTTCATGATGAAGACTTTCCCGGCAGACTTCGCGGCGGGAACGGTTTATAGCCATCTTTCGTCGTCCACGTCCTGATGTCAGCCTGCATTTGGAGGCGTTCTTCGACCTCTCTCTTAGGCAACCCTCTGGCGTAGTGTAAGGTCCCCCCTGAAGGCATGACATCGTGCTGCATGATTTCAGATATTTGGTTTTGGATGCGGAAGAAGTCTTCTCTGAGATTATCATCGTCGATTTGCGCCAACTTCTCGGCCCATCCTCGGAGACTAGATGGCAGTGTAAGCATCTGACAATCACGGACGAAGCCCCGCAGGTGATGGAGGACGTAGAAGGCCTCCTTCATGCTGCGAGCCGGCTGCTTGACGTAGGGGAACTCCGTTGTGTGTTTGAACACGTGTTTGCCATTTCGGATACATTCCGCTGTTTTGTTGGCAAAACTGCATCCCTTTGAGGCGTAGCCCTCGAGAGCATCATCTAGAACACTCCTTATTCGAGTGTAGTCTTTCTTCTTTATCAAACTCCCCGAGTCAAAATAGGTGGCTAGCGAATACCTCGGGGAAAGTACGATAAGTGTGCAGTATATGTTTCTGCGCAACACGAATGAAACGGCATGTTGGAAAAGAGCAATGGAACAAATCTAATTAAGGAAGCTAAAGTTACGTACGACGACGAGGGAGTGGGCACTTACTCGGGAAAGAAAGGCAAAAGAATGACGTCCTTCCTCTTGTTGTCCACCAAGAACTGTTGGAGGTATGTCTTCGCCATTTTCCGCTCCGCGGATCGTTCCGCCAACTGGCAGTCACGCATGTAGTATGGATCCACTATCGCGATGTCCGGGGTGTTCTCTCTCTTGATCTTCATCGCTAGATGGAGCGCGTAAAGGCGGACCAAGTTATAGTCCAGCCGTCTCGAGTGAAACAGATTGAAGATGTCCTCGTAGGCTATGAAGAACAGATCCGCGGGGGCTTCATGGAAGAAGTGCATGTCCTTTGGCACCTTGACCGTGAAAACCGGGTAACCTGGATTTGTGTCACGAAGAAGGATCTGCTCTAGTACCTTGATACTATCATGCAAACTAAGCATAGCTCCACGTGCAAGATTGCACAGCTCCTTGCTCAGTATCGGTTCACCAGCTACATGAACTCGGACCATGCCATCCTTGGTTGGTGGTACCACGTCGTCCTGAGCCCGGATCCTCTTCGGTGGCTGCTTCTTGGTCTGCGGCTTACTTCTCTTCCTCTGCTTCTTCTTGACAGGGCCATCCACTGGGGATTTGATCTGCTCACTGGCCGTGTGGCGGAGTGTGTTAGGGCTGAAAACGATTCCCATGGGTTTGTTTGTTTGATCGTCGGCCGGAGGCTTATCTTGAGATAAACCATAGTCCAGGCGCCGCTTCTTGGAAGGATCAGTTTGATCATCGCGAGCGCGGCCCCCGAAGGCTTCTTCCTGCTCTAGGACTGGCATGTACAATCCTTCGCTGATGCCGGTGTTGATGTACCCATGGACTTTATCATCGTCGTCGGTGCCGCCATGAAGTGGCTCCATGTCCTCTTCATCACGTGGTGGCGGGGGCTGGGGCGATGGCGGTTGCGATGCAATGATGGGGCCCTTGCCATGGGGCGGTACACACGCTCCCAACAATTGTTGGTGGCGATTGGTTGTGGCGATGACCGGTGGTGGTGCCTGCGGTCGTGGCCGAACAATCGAGGTGGCGCCGCCGGTGGTGCACTCTATCGTGCCAAGACGAATCTGGGTCTTCGGCCATGTCAAGGGCCATCCGAAGCATTCAGCAAGGGCCTTGTGCTCCTCGACTCCCTGAGGTTGGATGGGGGGGGGGCAAGTCGTCGAACCCAGACAACACCCGAGCCAACCTGACCTTCATCACTGCATCATCCAGTGGAATGTTGTGCATCATGCGGTTCGCCGGTTGTAGGAGAAAGCCCGTGGAAACATTCTTCAACACGCCTGCCACGTTATGCAGGAGTACGCAAGCAGTGTCCTGAGTCAAAACATGCATGTGTTTGTCGTCATGAGTTGGCAGTCATCAAAGGCATAAAGGAGAGGACGCGGACAAACTAATTAGCTAGTTACCTTGGTGATGGCGTTGAGCTCCTCTAACATCGAGACAGGGTCGGGCGCCACTAATGTCGAGACACGGCCGATGACGGCGGGCGGCATCTCAAAGTCCCGCTCGGGTGCATTATTAAGTAATGCGGTGTTGGCGGCGGCCGGCTGGGTCACCACGTCCGGTGACACGTCGACTGCGGCCGAGTTGCTGCCGGTCATGCTGCGCAACTGTATCGGTCCCACTCGACCCGCCGCATTCCAAGCAGCTAGCCCCTCCATCAACCCGGCGGGGATGATATCGCGAATCCTCTCCTCCAATTTTTGCGCGACGATGTCTGGAATTGACTCCACCTTCTTCTTCAGTTGTTCAACCTCCTCTTTTTTCCTTTGTCGAGGACCAGGACTTCCTCTCCTTCCTTTTCTTGATATCCTTGTAGTACTCGCCAAACTTCATGCTCGTACCAAAGCCGGACACACGGCCAGCTGACGTCGGGGGCAACAACTTGTCCCTCTTCTTGTAAGCGTACATAGCCCTGTTGAAAGCTGTGTCCCACGGCCCCGCCGACGACTGGGAATCCGACGTGCAAGGCGGAGGAGACGTCGCATTTAGTTCATTCTCCTGAACAAGAAAGGTGAACCATTTAGAAATTTGGCTACCTTATTTAATTAGAATGCAATAAATTTGAGAACCGCGGTAAATTCCTTACCAGCTCTAGCTCAAACGCCTTCACCTCTGGATCGTCGGTAACGAAATCTTGGGCTTTGTCGTCCCAATAGTAGCGGGCCCGGACAAAGTTCCTCAGCTGTGGATCCGTGATTTTGTGCCACCTGTTCTCTATTCCCAGGCGTTCCAGCTCGGCGTCCTCGTTGTCCCAAATGGGTTGTTTTCCTCTGTAACCGCCGCTTCCGCACTTATGGTTACCTATGTTCTGGTCCCGCATTTTCTTCCCCCATGCAGTCCATATTTTAGCCTCCTCGGAAGCTAGCCCCGCCTTGAAGGTGTTGAACTCTTCTTCGTCGATCATCGGCTCTTTCACACTTATCGCCTCCCAGCTTTGACCTTTAGCTATCTTGGTCTTCACCCGGAATTTCCAGCTGCTCAAGGCGTTGCTCATCTTTGTGACGGCTAATCTGTTTACCGCGTTCCCTGCATCTAGGTTATCATACTGTGCTGGGAACTTGTATCGTTTGTGAAGCTTCCTAAATAGGTTGTCTACCATAGCCGCATTGGATCTGATGTTCTTGGTGTTGATAGACATGCTTTCTCGGACGATGCACCCGAGTTGCATGATGTACCCTCTTGCAACATGTGCAGGCTCCAAAGGTAGGCCACTTAGTGAGACTGCAGTGATCTCCTCGCAGGTGGGTAAGAGCACTTGCGGCGTCCGATCGTTCCTGTCCTTCTTTTTCTTCTTAGCGGACGGGTCGGAGGCGCCGCCATCGGTGCGGTCGCCGCCATCGGTGGTGGTGTCATCCTCGCCTACACTGGTTGTTGCTTCATCGTCGCCATCGGCATGCTCATGATCACCACCGTCGTCTTTCTCATCATAATTATCGTCGTCCGACATTTGCTGGGACAACCGCCAGTATGACACCTTGTTGGCGTCTACGGCTTGTTCTTCGCCAGTATTAGAAGGGCCAGCACCGTTGTTGCCCGACATGTTTGCACTTCATAAAAAGAGAGGCAAAAACTTAATACAAAAAATCGACCGAAAAATTTGGCATGACCTTTGCTAAATTTTGGACCTATGAGTGCCCATTTCTCAACCGAAACGGAAGTGAATCAACACTTCGGGAGAAACGGGCAACTCTCAACATAGCCTAACCAATCAGAGGGTCATATATATCAGATAATCACATTTTAACACATGCTTTGTTCAACTATAGCAATATAACAGCATAACAAAAACTGGAAAAAGCACATAAGTTTCTTGTATAAACTGTCCCGATGCTTCACCACTGCCATATAACATCATAACAAAAGCTAAAAAATGCACATAACTAGAATGTGACACACCAAACTGGGAAATTTTAATTATTGCAGTTAATTGCATTACAAAACCCATTGCGAAATGCTACCCATTTCTCTCCATAACAAAAAATGCACATAACTACAAGTCCAGCACGCACAGGCGAGAAAAACCTGCGAGGGGCAGCATCACATCACAGAGAACAAGCGCAAAATCTCGTCTAAAAGCATCATAGATCCACACAGAGAGGACACGGGAGGACCAAAGGAAGGAAGGGTGACGGCTTACAGCGGGAGGCGCAAGGAAGAGGGCTGGCTTGTCGACGACGAGCTGGTCTGCGGGACGGTGAACTCCTCGACGGCGCTAATCACACAGAGGAGATGGCAGCGGGGGGGGGGGGGGGGGCTCGTCCTCTCGCGGTGGGCGGCAGGCGGCGGCGGTTGGGGAGGAAGTCCACAGCCGTCGTCTTCATTCGCGGGAGAGAGGGGAACGGCGGCCGTCCTTGTCGTCGCGGGAGCGAGGGGAGGCAGCAGGAAGAAGACGAGGACGGCGGGCGGCAGGCGGCGGCGGCGGTTCGTCGTTGCGGGAGCGGGAGTGGAGAGTTAGGGTTGGGCGCGTGTGGAGTTTGTGCTGGAGAGGAGGGAACCTTTGGCTAAATCACAAATTTCTATGGCGCACGGGGTGCTGCGTGCGCCACAGAAAGTTAAATTTCTATGGCGCACGGGGTGCTGCGTGCGCCACAGAAATATGGGACTTAGTCTAAAACTGTTGATGCTCTATTCTTTGACAAGGAACACTTACTAGCCTAGTGGTCAGAGAGTTCCATTTTGTATCCAAAACCTGGGGCAGCCAGGTTCGAGTCCTGGCTCTCCCAATATTTTTTCCTTTTAATTTTTAAAGCAAGAATCTATACATTTGTGAGTAGACAATTAATTTAGTCAAAATACGCGGAGTAAAAAGGACCGGAGGGAGTATAAAGCAAGAATCTATACATATGATTGTCACACACATCAATACATGTCATCTCGATCACACATGTGCATACACAAAAAAAGTCACGTCATCTCGATCAGTTCCGAGCTAGCTAGCCTCTCTTAATCTTCTTGCCTTTCTTCGTCGCGACTGAACACTTTAGGGACACCTTGGGATTTCTTCTAGTGAACGGACAACCTTTAGTAGGTAGACTGGTCTTCCTTCTTACTTTACTAGTGGTAGGCATGTCGAAGTACTTGTCGAATTCCTCTTCGATCTTCGGATCGCCATTTTTGTCGAAGTCTTGCTCGGTGGCATCTCCGTCCATTCCGATGATGCTCCTCTTGCCCCTCCTGACGACAACACGGCTGGGCTTTGACGGGTCAGTAATGAAGAAGCATTGGTCAACTTGGCTAGCGAGTACCCATGGCTCATTTTTCGCGGAGGCGTTCTTTGAGTTTGCATCGGGTATAACCATGGTGGTGAAATACCGGCCTTCTTTTTCAACGTTCTTGGCCCATCTGACACGGAACATCGGCACCGTCTCCCCACAGTAGTCAAGCTCCCATATCTCCTCGATGCTTCCGTAGAATCTTTCCTTGACAGTGTCCTCGTCATCGGCGAAGGATAGCATAGTAACTCCTGAGTTTTGATATTCGGAACTCTTGTCCTTTTCCTCGGTGTAGAATCTGTAACCGTTGATGTCGTACGACTGATAGGTCCTTAGGTTGTGCGCGGGGCCGTATGATAAGGAGAATATGAGTTGTTGATCTTCGGTAAAAGGTGTCTGCAGTGGATTGTCCAGTACCCGTTTCTTGAACCAAGCCGTGAAGCTGGAGTTGTGCTCTCTGATTACGTCTCCCATCTTCCTCGGTCGGCCCAGATCGATGTACTTCTGCTCGATTAAGCTTTTGTGCTCTTCCATCCAAGGGTCGACCAATTCGATGTGTTGTAGCGCGACTCGGTGTGCCCTGTCAAAGTCGGCGCGTCGACCAGCAATGCCGGCATGAAGTGCGCGATAGCCCTCGCGGTGACCATATCCATTGAGCCTGCCGAGGTGCTTCCTGGTGGGCAGACCAACATTCTCGTCCTTAGTTAGATAATTCTGGCAGAAGGAGATGCACTCGTAGGTCAGAAATCCCTTGGCTATGCTTCCATCTGGACGGGACCTGTTGCGAACGAATCCTTTAATGACACCGTTCATCCTCTCGAATGGCATCATGTTGTGCAGGAACGTCGGCCCGAGATGGATGATGTCATCCACGACATGGACCAGAAGGTGCACCATGATGTCGAAGAATGCGGGCGGAAAGTAAATCTCGAGCTCGCATAATATCACCACGGTCTCTTCCTGGAGCATTTCGAGCTGCTTCACACTGATCGACTTCCTAGAGATGACGTCAAAAAAGTTGCAGAGGCCAAACAGCGTCTCACGGACGTGCTCGTCCATTATCCCTCGGATCGCAACGGGAAGTATCTGCGTCATCAACACATGGCAGTCGTGAGACTTCATCCCACTGAACCTCTTCTTCGCTAAGTCTAGATATCTGCTTATCTTCCCTGAGTAACCGTGAGGAACTTTCACTCCTAGGA
The DNA here is from genome assembly GCA_950022295.1 of Bromus sterilis. NCBI lineage: Eukaryota > Viridiplantae > Streptophyta > Magnoliopsida > Poales > Poaceae > Bromus > Bromus sterilis. Next base: position 144,618,147 of record OX465596.1, on the reverse strand, counting down.
GGCACCCGAAAAGCTGCTGCAGCTCCTCGTCACTCAAAGTGAAGCAAGCAGCGCGAAGCACCACCTCATTCTTCTGAGACGTTTTGCGGTGACCTTGAGTACCTTCCTTGGTCATCTCATCATCGTCGTCACCATCACTATCGGGATACCACAGATATTTCTTGAGGCCAAGCAATTTTAGGTCGTGTCTTGCTTTCGGCCCATCCTTGGTCTTCTCCGGCATGTTCAGCAAAGTGCCAAACAGACTCTCGGTGACGTTTTTCGTGATGTGCATGACATCGAGGCTATGGGGCGTGCGGAGGATCTTCCAGTACTTCAGGTCCCAGAAAACAGACTTCGCTTTCCATACTCCCAACAACGGGTCTACCCTCGGTCGCTTCTTTCCTGGCTTGGGGCAGTCTTCCCAGTTTTGCACCAGCTCGTGGATTTCTTCGCCGCTCCTCGGACGTGGTGCTCTTTCGAGCTTGTCTTTACCGTTGAACAGATCTCTGCGTTTTCTCCACAGGTGATCCATGCGAAGCCACTTCCGAGTCCCTTGGAACACGGTTTTCGAAGACCCGGGATCCTTTGGTAGCTGGAGATGCGGGGTCTTATCCATGCACTTGACACATGCCTTGTGTCCGTGGTTGACCTGGGCCGCTAAATATCCGTAACCAAGATAGTCCTGCACAGTTGTGAGCACCGCGGCTCTCATAGGGAAATATTCTTGACCGTGGGCGTCCCACGTAAGGGGTGGGGTATCCCACAACGTGGCCAACTCCTCTTTCAATAGCCCGAGATACAGATGCTTGTCGATACCTGGTTGTTTCGGCCCCTGAATAAGAATACTTAAGTGTATGTACCTTTGCTTCGTGCACATCCAAGGGGGGATGTTGTACGGCCATACAAACACGGGCCATGTGCTATGCGTGCTACTCTGGTTGCTAAATGGATTGAGTCCATCGGAGCTAATACCCAGCTTGAGGTTCCTTGGATCGTTCCCGAAACCATCTTCGAGGTCCAATGCATCCCACTGGGAAGCGTCTGAAGGGTGTGTCAGGATCGTGCCCTTCTCCGGATCATCCTCGGGCCTCACCCTATCCGCATGCCATCGCATGAGATTTTCTTCCTTAGGGTCTACGAAATAGCGCTGCAGACGGGGAGTGATAGGAAAGTACCATACTACTTTTCGAGAAACTTTCTTGTTCCCTCTCTTGTATCGTCCTTGGCCGCACACCGGACATGCGGGGTAATCCTTGTACTCGTCCCGATAAAGTGCACAATTATTGATGCAGGCGTGGTATTTAACGTGCGGTAGGTCGAGGGGGCACACGATCTTTTTGGCCTCATCGATACTTCTTGGCAATGTGTTCCCCTGTGGAAGAAGATCGTGCCAGATTTCCATGTTAGCGTTGAAGCTCACGTCGGTCCATTTGTGTTCCGCCTTCATCTCCAGAACCTTAAGCGTTACATTCAGGCGTGTATCCTCGGGCCGACACCCAGGATACAATGGAGTCATCCCGTCTATCTCCATTTGCGCCAGCTTGGCTTTCTCTCTGGCTGCAGCTCTAGCGTTGCTCGTCTCCTTCAGGAGCAGTTCTTGAACATGAGGGTCCCGCAAGGCCGAAGTTAGCAGTGTCTCCGTGTTCTCTTCCTCTCCACCACCATCTACTCCGGCATCATCTCCTTCTTCATGATGAATATGTACTCCGCCGGTATCTCCTTGTTCATGATGATGATGTCCGTCGGTATCTCCTTCTTCATGATGATGATGTCCGCCGGCATCTCCTTGTTCATGATGATGATGTCCGCCGGCATCTCCTTGTTGTTCATGCATGAAACCGCGCATGAGCAGGTGCTCCTCCAATAGTCCGGAATCAGGGTCGATCCAGGCCTGGAGTTTGCATTTTTTGCATGGACATCTTATCTGGGTCCTGTTGTTCAGAATCATGTCGGCTTTCGCCTCTTCCTTGTATCTACCCACTCGACCTCCGCTCATCTTGATGACCATGGTTGCCTACGCGGCACAACAAAATAGAGTGTTTTAATTAGAATCACACTAATTAATGCGCATGCACATGGTCGCCGGAAAAATTCGGCATGACTTTCCTAAAAATAGGACACATGGGTAGTGCAAAAATTTGCCGAAACGGAAATGAATCAACATTTCGGCAAACATCCATGCACCACGCCGACGTAATAAGTAACAACTAACAAAAAGCTACTTCCCACATGCAAACATATATATGCATCCACATGCACCACGCCGACGTAAGTGACACGGCACACCGAAGCCCGCCGGCCACACAAAACATACATATCCATGTCCGGCCAACTACTCACCTAGAAGATTAATTCGATCCGAGACGACAACCGCGGTGAGAGAGAGTGGTGTTTGGAGAGGATATAGCTAGTGAAGAAAAAGAGATATGGAGGAGGAAAGTAAGTGTTGGAGAGGGGGTGCTAGGGAGGAAAGTATGGGCAAAATGGGGTGGGGGGAGGAGGAGCACGAGCTAGGGAGGAGTTATAATGAACTTGGGGTGGTGGTGGTGGAGATGGGGTGCTTTAAATACTAGATCTAGACGCCACTTTCTGTGGCGCATTTAGCTCGGTGCGCCACAGAATGTCAGGTTTCTGTGGCGCATTCGACTACATGCGCCACAGAAAGTGGACGCCTGGTGGGCCCCGAAAATATTTCTGTGGCGCACGGACACCTGGTGCGCCACATAATTCTATATTTCTGTGGCGCATATGTCCCGTGCGCCACAGAAAGTAGACCACTTTTGCACATGGTGGGCCCCACATATATTTCAGTGGCGCACCTGAAGTACATGCGCCACAGAAATAACTACTTCTGTGGCGCACGAAGCATAAATGCGCCACAGAAATGTCTATATTTCTGTGGCGCACTATGTACCATGCGCCACAAAAATATTTCTGTGGAGCACGCATTGTTTGGTGCGCCACAGAAACCATTCCCATCTATAGCCAGTTTCCTAGTAGTGCGGCGTCGAGCTCCTCGGCCTCGATCTCCTCGCGTTGACGACGAAGGAGCCCGCTACGCATCTCCTGGACAACGTCTCGTGGCTCAGGGGGGCCGGTGGCCGCGAAGACTCCGGCATCATGGCCATGGTTGCTCTCGGCAGGGTTGGGGTGAGCGAGATGGAGGGGATAATGGGGGCGGGCGAGATCCACAAAACGCGGGGGCTTCCTTATCGGCTCACGACGCCGAGGTGGAGGGGGAGCAGGTGAGGAGGGCGGAGGGGCTAGGGTGTCGGCGTCGCCGGCACGGCATGGCGCCAGGGGGTGGTTGGAACAGGAGGAAGAAGGAGGGGGCTGGGCCGAGGTGGGCCGAGCCAGGTGGCCGCTTGGGCCACCCCTGGCCCCCCTCTGGCCCCACTTGGGCTCTTCTGGAAGGTTCCCGTACGCTGATTTTCCTATATTTTTCGCAGAATTTTTCTGGCACTTTAAATAATGGGAAAACCTGAAATACAAAAACAGCAGAAAACATGAACTGGCACTGGGGTGCACTGAGTTAATAAGTTAGTCTAAATATGATCAAAAGTGTATGGAAGTTCATCAATATCATAGCAATATTGTAACGACCCAATTCACACCGAACTGAAGTCTCTGTGTTCAAGTGCCAGTCCCTGGATCGAACTCGCTGGCACACACAGTATTATAGATGTATATCAAAGTACAAGTGCATCATTATTACAACGTATGATCCAGAGTAAATAAATAACAAGTTGCATAGCTCAAGGCTAGCTTAAACAATATAAATATAGCGGAAGCAAAAGCAAGTAACGTGGAGTCCCATCAACAGCCACATGCGAACATGCTGAGTGTAGACTCGCAACCCCTAAACGCACCTTACTGATCGTCTGAAAAACCTGCAACACCGAAGGTTACAGCCCGACAACGGGTCAGTACATCTGATTTGTACGGCAAGTGACACGAAAAAGTTTATATAAAGGACCTACAGCTACATGCAAGGTAAGTCAAAGGAAAGGCTTATGGTTTTGTTTTGCAGAAAGACAATTTTCTCCTGAACTAAACTAGTCAAAATTTTAAGTTGAGTTCTACCTGAAACACACAGCAACCCATGCTACTCTTTTCCCAACCAAATTATTATTAAGTGTTCATCTGTCAAGATCATTCATCAACAGTACTGACTAGTTGCTCATAGTTCGTCCGTAACCGTGGGCACGGCTAATCATGATCAGTTTATACGCTCTGCAGAGGTTTGTACACGTTCCCCACTAGACTCAACCCGAAGATTGAGACAAAGACTTTCCGAAGAGGTTGCCTCCACCCTTTGGTAGCCGGTACACCTAACACAATTCTACATCTGCTAGCTACCAGGGCCAGGTTCCCCACAACTTACTCATCTAAGCCAGAGCCCATATAGCCAGTGGCTGTACACGGAAGCTACTAGTAATATTGCATGTCTGATCTTTTTGAGCCTGGACGGCGCCCACTGCGTGAGAGGGTAGACACCATGACGCACCCGGTTCACCGCCAAACAACCATTGGGTGCAGTTAACCCCGGCACTGTCCTCAACCGAGCCACAACTACCGGGATGCAACCCGCCCGTCCAGAAGTGATTTCTATTTATTATAAAGTTGCTACACAGTTTATTAAATAGCTCACATGCACTCCATGAATTCTCACAGCCCAACCTCGTCTACAAAGCATAGCAATAAAGAAACAACACGGCTAGGTTGATCTACAGTAGTCAAGTCAAGACATATGGCTATCCTATCTGGTTTTGCAGCAACAGTAGAGTAAACTACCTATCATGCAATAGAGTGATATTTCCTAACATAATGCATATAGAAAAATATAGGTATGAGTATGGTCAAAGTATCACTTGCCTTATACATTCGATGAAGATCTTCGCTCTCACGTTCCAGTCAACTCTAGTCGTCACACTCCGAGCAATGTATCGTCAACAAAAGAACTCAATAAGCAATCACACCACAATGACAAAACATAAGATCAACAAAACAATCACTAAAGTTTTAGCAACAAAACAAAAAGGTTTTGAAGTGCAAAGGTGTGGATGTGCTCGAAGGTGATCGGTGAAATGTGAACTCGAGAGAGTCAACGGATAAGGAATTGTCAATACAAAAGTATGATCAAGGCATTATGAAATCAAGGTAAAGATCATAGCAATATGAATGGTGTGTGGATATTGCCGATAAGATGTCTCATATGATCCAATATGCAAAAAGAATCACGTGAAACGGAACGCTACAACGCAGGTCATAGCAGTTGCAACATAGAATTGAATTTGAATTAAAACAGATCAATAAACTTGTGAATTTTTGTGTACACATGATACAAACAGAAGGTACATGACACAAGTGATCCAACGCAAAAAGAAACGGCGCAAACGGGTGCACCAGTAAAAAGTTACGGCCGCCGGAAGTTCAAATTTGGATCAGCTTGGGATCCAAATTTAAATACTTCAAACTTCTGTAACACTAGGTCTAATGGCTATAGAATTTCTACACGGTCGCAACGCAACTGGAATCGCCCAATTTCGAGTTACGGTTAAAAAGTAGTCGCGAAAACGGTTTCGGGTGAAAACGGGGGTACCGGGGGGTCCACTGTAAAAAGGACTGATACATAAATAAAATTTTTGCAAAAAAAGCGATCGGGTCCCTGGGCGGTTTTGGATCCAGATCTGAATTTTTTTTTTGCCGAACCGTTTTCTCTTTTTTTTTCCTAAACTATCTCTTCCTCACGCGGCTGCACGGGCACGGGCAGCACAGGGGAGCAGCCATGGCCAGGAGCTTGGAGCTCCGGCCGGCTCGGGCTCACCGGCTCCGGCCAGCAGGCGAGGGCGGCGGCGGCCGGCGGGCGCGGAGAGCGGCGGGGCGGCCGGCGGGGCGCGGGCGGGGCGCACGGCTGGGGCGCGCAAGGCGCACGGGGAGCGCGGCCATGGCTCAGCCATGGCGCGGCGGCGGTGGCGGCGGGGCGGCGACCAGGGGCGGCGGCGCGGCGGGCTAGGCGGCGACGTGGCTCCGGCGAGCACGGGGACGGCTAGGGCGCCGCTCCGCGGAAAAAATTATACCTCGAAAAAACGCGAAAAACGGACTCCGGCGATGACGTCGGCGGCGGCGGGTCCGCGGATTAGATTAGCTAACCCTAATAAACGCTGACGAAAATAAACTTAACCCTAATCGGGGCTATTTATAGCCAGCCTCTAATCCCTCTTTTTTTTTAAATCCGAAATAAAAACAAATTCGGTCTGCTGGAAAAAAAAACAGACCAGGCCCATTAGGCCCAAAACAATATTAGAAAAATCACGGAAATTTATTTTAAAATTCCGTCTTCGCCAATATTTTTAAAATAATAAAATTGAATTTTTGGCTTGACCAAAATAATAAAATAAAATAAAAACTTTTCAACTTATTTTTAAATATTTTTAAATACTTTTCTGGCATTTTAAAAATACCGAAAACTCCAAAAATTGATTTAAAAACTTTTCCAGAGCATAAATAAATTCCAAAAATAATTTTAGAAAATATTTATAACTCCAAAGTAAAATTAAAAAGTCTCCCATAAATCTTTTAAACTGTTTTCCAACAAATTAAAAATGGGGATAAGTCCTTTTATATCCTCTCTAGCGAACTGCCATGTGTTGAAAAATGTTTAAAAATATTTTAGAAGAATTCCAATAAAGATTTAAAACCTTTTCCAAACTTCAAAAATGTTGAAGGAGTCATATTACCTTCTCTCATTTTATTTTGTTGGTTTGTTTTGTTTTTAAATAATAAATTCCAAAACACCAACGGTGAATATTAGGGAAAGTCATTTTATTCCCTCTCATTTTAATATTCAACAAACTCCAAAAGTTTTAACTCCCAGAGAATATCAAACACATCAAGCAAACAATCATTATCTATTTAATTTATTAACATTCCAAAATTCGGAGAATTTTGGGATGTTACACACTACCACCCTTAAAAGGAATCTCGTCCTCGAGATTCGAGAAGGCTAGAAAGAAAGGTTAGGGTTCGGGCCTTCATGACAGTCCATTGATCCTCTAGGGTGCTACCACCCTTAAAAGAAATGCGACTTGGTCTTCAAAAGCTGTCTTTAAAAGTTTGCTCCCTTAGTGAGCTCCTCACACATAATCTTCATACTTCGTTGGGGCATTGAATTTTTCATCACAAGTGTGGGCTTTCAGTATCTTAATCCATCGATGACATTCTTCGTAAAGATTTCACCTTCGGTCTTCGAGGTTTCACGAATTCCTCCTTTGAGGTTTCCGTTCCTTAGCAAGAGAGTGGTCTTACAAGTACTGAGACTTCATGGCTGACAGCTCAGACGCCCATATTAAGCAACTATCGATTTTCTCATGGTGGTCAACAAGAATACTTCTACGGGATACCTGCAGCCAAAGGTCTTGGTCTATACTCACCGTATAACACAAACGGCAATCTCCTACAGGGGTCACACATCGTACCATTCTATGGTTCAGGCTTAACATCGTCGTCTCTCTGCTATAGGTAAGTCACTCAAGATTTACTATCCCGCATAGCAAGAGCAAATAATAAGAGTAGTCGTCATGGGGGCCAATCCATTTCGCACCCAAATCATTACCTTGTAAATGGTTTAGCGAATCTCGCAATCTAACACTCGGTCATCCTCACAAGCATTGCAGAAGTCCTCCTTATCTTGAACTGGGTCCAGATAAATCCATGGATCTGCAAGCCAAGCAAAAGATCTATCGTTTCCTCACAACTCTCAGGTTTGCGCAAACTGCTATAAAACGTGTACTGGTGGACTATAACTTCCTCCAGAGTTCTTCCTTCAGCAAGATTGTGCTTGCTTGTTGTAAAATCCTGGGACCTGTGGGTTATCCTTGAACTCAGCATCGGTTGCATCCATCTTTATCCCAGTCTTGAAATTTGCAGCCATTGTAGTAGCTTCTTCAATGTAGGGTTTGAGGTGAGAGGGAACATAATGTAGATAGCGAGGTAGAGAGAGATAGCGAGAGATACCCATACAAACATCACACTAGTTTTGAAACATAAGTTTTGATGCGTAGCTGTCGGTAAAACAAGAAACGACAACTCACAGAAACGATCCAACGGTAGAAACTTGAATCTTCCAGGTCTTCAAATCTTCAATGCCGGTAGCTTCAGTTTTGAAATGTCGAAACAATCTTCATATCATTGAGTCATTCGTCAAGTTATTCTTCTTGTTGTTGTGTCTTCTTTAGTCTTGAAGCATACTAAATAGATAAGAGGTCTACTGAAATGTAAACTTATTCTATTCGTCAAGAAAACCACAAAGCACAACACATCACATCAATCAAAACAAGACATAACAGGGTCACAGGGTACAAGACAACACTTAACAAAACAATCATGACATAAAACATCTAATTAATCAATAGCAAAACATGAATCAATGCACATCTCCAACTAACATAAAAAGGTAGCATCGTGCACTTAGTGCACACCACGAAAATTCTATTCTCCAATTGACAAAACATAAACTTCTTCGAGTCAGCATCCTTGCTTCCACGTTCACAACTTCTCCTTCCCCTTCAATTCTGGACACATATCGCGGTAGTGTCCCATGTTCCTGCACCGAAAACAATGAATGCGGCTAATGTCCTTCTTTTTCTTCTTCACGGGTGCTTCCTTCAATTCTTGGATAGCTTTCTTCATTTCTTCCTTTTGATGTTGAACCACTTGTTGTGTCACGATGAAAAATTGACACTGAGCAGGGTAATGATCAGTTCCTTCAAACGTAAAACATGTTACTTGTGCAGTGGGGCATTCTTCACCCGAGTGAATTTCTTCACAATAGGGACATCCATCTTGGTGTCCTTCATGGGAGTGTCCTACTTCTCCGCAAATGGTACAGGCACGGATCCTCTTAAGGGTTACCGTCCTTTGCATCGGGGTGACGAGTCGAGATCCCAACAAAATCTTTGTAAATCCCTTCCAAATAATCCTCTCGTCAATCGCTTGGTGCATTCTCCACCAAGTAGCAGCCTCTTCTACAAAGTACTTGACAACATAGGGAACCATGTCCTCACTTCCAACCTTGTTTATCTTCATGTGCTCCTCCATACTGCGAATCCATTGCTCCACCTTCAGTCACGACATCGCCCCAGAAAAGGCGAGTCCTACTTCATACTCCATCTATTAAGCCCATACGACAAGGGTTAGGGCAAAACTATAACACCGAAAAGACAACAACTAGAGATAGCACCAAACATATGCACTCAAACAAGAAAGCGGCAAAAACTTCTACGTTCGTCCGTAACACATAACAACAAACAATACAGTCACAACAGTCATAACACGCAAACAACTCCTAGGGTAAGGTCATATGGGCAAGACATACGATCTCATCATACTACTCGAAATTCGTTCATCTAACTTCACATAAAAGGTGGTGGTCTGATTCTAAGTTTCATCCTTCTCAGCTAAGCTGATCTTAAAGGTTCCTCTCACAGTGTCAAACTTATTGATCACTGTAGGTTATTTCTCCTAGTTCCGACAATCTTAACTCCAATTGATCCCCGAGGGTGATGATGTTCTTCTCAAATGTCTTGTCTTCCAAGGGTAAGCAACTCAGAGGGGTATTCATAATAAAACAAGATGAGAAGTTTTAGAAGATGAATAATAGATGAGAAATACTAGTCAAGAGAGTAAGTGATCAAGGAGTGATAAAATATTTTTGTTCCTATGGCTTTTCTATCCATTTTCTAGGGTCACGAACCTACAGTCAACACACTGCTCTGATACCATCTGTAACGACCCAATTCACACCGAATTGAAGTCTCTGTGTTCAAGTGCCAGTCCCTGGATCGAACTCGCTGGCACACACAGTATTATAGATGTATATCAAAGTACAAGTGCATCATTATTACAACGTATGATCCAGAGTAAATAAATAACAAGTTGCATAGCTCAAGGCTAGCTTAAACAATATAAATATAGCGGAAGCAAAAGCAAGTAACGTGGAGTCCCATCAACAGCCACATGCGAACATGCTGAGTGTAGACTCGCAACCCCTAAACGCACCTTACTGATCGTCTGAAAAACCTGCAACACCGAAGGTTACAGCCCGACAACGGGTCAGTACATCTGATTTGTACGGCAAGTGACACGAAAAAGTTTATATAAAGGACCTACAGCTACATGCAAGGTAAGTCAAAGGAAAGGCTTATGGTTTTGTTTTGCAGAAAGACAATTTTCTCCTGAACTAAACTAGTCAAAATTTTAAGTTGAGTTCTACCTGAAACACACAGCAACCCATGCTACTCTTTTCCCAACCAAATTATTATTAAGTGTTCATCTGTCAAGATCATTCATCAACAGTACTGACTAGTTGCTCATAGTTCGTCCGTAACCGTGGACACGGCTAATCATGATCAGTTTATACGCTCTGCAGAGGTTTGTACACGTTCCCCACTGGACTCAACCCGAAGATTGAGACAAAGACTTTCCGAAGAGGTTGCCTCCACCCTTTGGTAGCCGGTACACCTAACACAATTCTACATCTGCTAGCTACCAGGGCCAGGTTCCCCACAACTTACTCATCTAAGCCAGAGCCCATATAGCCAGTGGCTGTACACGGAAGCTACTAGTAATATTGCATGTCTGATCTTTTTGAGCCTGGACGGCGCCCACTGCGTGAGAGGGTAGACACCATGACGCACCCGGTTCACCGCCAAACAACCATTGGGTGCATTTAACCCCGGCACTGTCCTCAACCGAGCCACAACTACCGGGATGCAACCCGCCCGTCCAGAAGTGATTTCTATTTATTATAAAGTTGCTACACAGTTTATTAAATAGCTCACATGCACTCCATGAATTCTCACAGCCCAACCTCGTCTACAAAGCATAGCAATAAAGAAACAACATGGCTAGGTTGATCTACAGTAGTCAAGTCAAGACATATGGCTATCCTATCTGGTTTTGCAGCAACAGTAGAGTAAACTACCTATCATGCAATAGAGTGATATTTCCTAACATAATGCATATAGAAAAATATAGGTATGAGTATGGTCAAAGTATCACTTGCCTTATACATTCGATGAAGATCTTCGCTCTCACGTTCCAGTCAACTCTACTCGTCACACTCCGAGCAATCTATCGTCAACGAAAGAACTCAATAAGCAATCACACCACAATGACAAAACATAAGATCAACAAAACAATCACTAAAGTTTTAGCAACAAAACAAAAAGGTTTTGAAGTGCAAAGGTGTGGATGTGCTCGAAGGTGATCGGTGAAATGTGAACTCGAGAGAGTCAACGGATAAGGAATTGTCAATACAAAAGTATGATCAAGGCATTATGAAATCAAGGTAAAGATCATAGCAATATGAATGGTGTGTGGATATTGCCGATAAGATGTCTCATATGATCCAATATGCAAAAAGAATCACGTGAACCGGAACGCTACAACGCAGGTCATAGCAGTTGCAACATAGAATTGAATTTGAATTAAAACAGATCAATAAACTTGTGAATTTTTGTGTACACATGATACAAACAGAAGGTACATGACACGAGTGATCCAACGCAAAAAGAAACGGCGCAAACGGGTGCACCGGTAAAAAGTTACGGCCGCCGGAAGTTCAAATTTGGATCAGCTTGGGATCCAAATTTAAATACTTCAAACTTCTGTAACACTAGGTCTACTGGCTATAGAATTTCTACACGGTCGCAACGCAACTGGAATCGCCCAATTCCGAGTTACGGTTAAAAAGTAGTCGCGAAAACGGTTTCGGGTGAAAACGGGGGTACCGGGGGGTCTACTGTAAAAAGGACTGATACATAAATAAAATTTTTGCAAAAAAAGCGATCGGGTCCCTGGGCGGTTTTGGATCCAGATCTGAATTTTTTTTTTGCCGAACCGTTTTCTCTTTTTGTTTTTCCTAAACTATCTCTTCCTCACGCGGCTGCACGGGCACGGGCAGCACAGGGGAGCAGCCATGGCCAGGAGCTTGGAGCTCCAGCCGGCTCGGGCTCACCGGCTCCGGCCTGCAGGCGAGGGCGGCGGCGGCCGGCGGGCGCGGAGAGCGGCGGGGCGGCCGGCGGGGTGCGGGCGGGGCGCACGGCTGGGGCGCGCAAGGCGCACGGGGAGCGCGGCCATGGCTCAGCCGTGGCGCGGCGGCGGTGGCGGCGGGACGACGACCAGGGGCGGCGGCGCGGCGGGCTAGGCGGCGACGCGGCTCCGGCGAGCACGGGGACGGCTAGGGCGGCGCTCCGCGGAAAAAATTATACCTTGAAAAAACGCGAAAAACGGACTCCGGCGATGCTCCGGCGAGATTCCGGCGAAGCTCCGGCGATGACGTCGGCGGCGGCGGGTCCGCGGATTAGATTAGCTAACCCTAATAAACGCTGACGAAAATAAACTTAACCCTAATCGGGGCTATTTATAGCCAGCCTCTAATCCCTCTTTTTTTTTTAAATCCGAAATAAAAACAAATTCGGTCTGCTGGAAAAAAAAACAGACCAGGCCCATTAGGCCCAAAACAATATTAGAAAAATCACGGAAATTTATTTTAAAATTCCGTCTTCGCCAATATTTTTAAAATAATAAAATTGAATTTTTGGCTTGACCAAAATAATAAAATAAAATAAAAATATTTCAACTTATTTTTAAATATTTTTAAATACTTTTCTGGCATTTTAAAAATACCGAAAACTCCAAAAATTGATTTAAAAACTTTTCCAGAGCATAAATAAATTCCAAAAATAATTTTAGAAATATTTATAACTCCAAAGTAAAATTAAAAATTCTCCCATAAATCTTTTAAACTATTTTCCAACAAATTAAAAATGGGGATAAGTCCTTTTATATCCTCTCCAGCGAACTGCCATGTGTTGAAAAATGTCTAAAAATATTTTAGAAGAACTCCAATAAAGATTTAAAACCTTTTCCAAACTTCAAAAATGTTGAAGGAGTCATATTACCTTCTCTCATTTTATTTTGTTGGTTTGTTTTGTTTTTAAATAATAAATTCCAAAACACCAACGGTGAATATTAGGGAAAGTCATTTTATTCCCTCTCATTTTAATATTCAACAAACTCCAAAAGTTTTAACTCCCAGAGAATATCAAACACATCAAGCAAACAATCATTATCTATTTAATTTATTAACATTCCAAAATTCGGAGAATTTTGGGATGTTACAAATATCACACAAAAGAGGCATGGAGCAAGAAGAAATTGTAGATACGTTTTGGACGGATCACCACCTCATCTATATATAGGGGGAGGGGAGGGATTCAAACCCTCTCCCTTAGTAATGTGGGACTAATACCATAGCCAAGGGGGGGGGAGGGGTGGCGCACCCCTCATGGGCCTAGGGCCCATAGCGTCACCCCCTCTCTCCTTTTTTCTCTTTTCCCCCCTAATGGGCTTCTTTCACTAAGTAGACCCATTGCACTTTTTAATTATAAATAAAATGTTATTAATTATTAATTCATTTAATTAATAAATAAAACATATTATTTCTTCTCCCGGTGATCCGGAACACCTTTCGCTTACTCCGAACATCCTTCGGACCAACACGGAAAATTTCAGGTATGTATTTCTCTATTCTCCGGTAACTCCTATAGTTTCGAAACGGTCTCCGATATTCGTTGAGCCCTTAAGTGTGTTACCCTATGGTCCGAGAACACTCCAGTCATGACCGAGATGAGGCTACGGTCAATGATCATGAGCGGGACCTGGATGCCCATAATGACCCCTGTGCATTCCAGAAGTTTGACCTATTGAACCGTATACGTCGTATACAATTCCCTTTGTCATGCGATACTAGATTAGTCCTAGATTCGACCAACAACATCCTATGCTTAGTTCAACCACGTTACCAACAAACCTTATTCACTCGGTCTGTGATATTCATCCCCATGACCTATTCACACGCTGCGAAGCTTTATGGATGCAATCTCAACGAGTGGGCCCTTTAGTATCTTTCCATCATATGGATTGACAAATCCCTCTCTTGAATCAACACTTGAAAGCTCAAGAATGATCAGAGGGGGAGGGGGTGAATGATCACTTCTAAAAATTCTAAAGAACTTCGAAGGAATTCATGCAAACTGCGAAGGACTAAAGGAAATTCGAAGGAATAAGAGAATCGAAAGTCATGCTTTGATCATAAGGATGGGAACGAAGGGAAAACAACGAAGGCAAATAGGCATACAAGTAAATAATAGAAGGAAAATGAGCCTGACACAACGATGTTTGGTAAACCAGCTCACACTGCAAAGTGCTACGTCTGGTTGGAGGGACTGGTGATTGAACACCTGGAGCAAAACTCTCTCTGTCCTATACTCCACTTCAACAAACTCCTCGAGCTTGTCCAGATTTCACTCGTGGTAGATGATTCACGGCATCTACGATACCTTTACAAACTTCCTTCAACAGCGACTGACGGGGATCATCCCAGGCAAATCCCATGGTCAGGGACCTTGGGTTAGTCATAGAGAAGGCACAGGCTAGACGATACTCGTCGGCTAACAGGAGAAGAACTTCCTGCTCGATATTATTGCGTGAGGGGGCGATTACAGGGGAGGCCAAGGCGAGTTCTCGCTAGACCAGGAGAGTATATTGCGTTTTGAGTTCCCCTGGACGTCTCCCCTCCCAACCTTTATATACTAGGCTAGGTCTCGTGGAGTCCGTACTGGATTACAAAGATAGTTTCCTAGTTCTAGCCTTGCCTTGTACTCTAAGTCGTGCCTTCCATATCAGTCGCGGACTCCTACGTCGGTGCTTGATTGGGCCAGTCGTGGGCCTGTTGAGGCTTCCCAACGGGCCCTCTGTCTTCATACGCATCGGGTATCCTCATACGCAGGAGTCGTGGGGTCACCCCCTCGTCAGCGAAAATTTCTCTTTGACTGTTTGACAGGCGACGCCTAACCGTCTAGGAGACTTGCACTCCAAGATAAAAAGATCGGCTAATCTCAACCTAAGTCTCTGTGAATTACTCAACTCAGTTATGACTTGGGTTTTGGTTTTCTCTCGAGTTCTCTCTCTCTCGGGATGCTCACAGTGCTTCTGTCTTAGAATCTTTAGTGGAGAATCCAACCTGAAATGGCGGGTAGGTGCAGGGTATTTATAGGTGGCGATCCCGATGGGTGAAATGATTGAAGTGACCCGATGCAACCGCTTGACGCGTGTCCACAACGGTCAGATTTTCAATCACTGTGCAACTTTACTTGCGAAGCAAGTAAGCTGACTCACCGAACGAGTTCTCTCTCGAAGGCACGAAGTGCGATGAATTTTCCTTCGAGCTATTACTCGACTCAGTGAGATTTCTCTTGGTAGGCTTTCTGTGGGTTTAAGTTGAGCAGAGCAAATTCACTTCGACTAAGATCTCAACTAGAAAATCCCTCTTGATAGTACGGTTTTTCCTACGACTCAAGAAAATAAAGAGAAACTAGTAAAAAGACTAAGTCTTCGTCCAACTTCAGCTTTCTCCTCGTTGCGCTTTTACTCGAGAGCATCTTCTCTTTCGACGACATTTTTTGGGGGTCGTCATCCTTCAAAGGCTTCGGTAATGATCTGTAGCTTCGCTGCAGTGAGTTGTCCTTCGACCTTATACTTGCAAACTCAGTTCTTTCGGAACCTAAGTATCTGTTTATACTCGAAAACAATATTAGTTCCACTACTGCTTTGTCCAACAATCTCCAAAACCTTCAGGGGCAAAACTTGCTCTTACAATCTCCCCCTTTTTAGACGATTGTTGATAAAACAGGCATCGATAAATAATTGAAATTTTTTGAGTTTTCGATGATAAACCAGTGCTAAGATCGATGATATACTCCCCCTTGATATGTGCACAGAAGATATAAATTTCCAGTGAAGTGCATATTTGACCAGAATTGAGTCGAGGGAAAAACATCATAATCTTAGCTAGCAAGATTGCATTCCAAATAATTTTCAATGAAAAATATGCAATCTCCTCGATTAATCTGTGAACTTATATGAAAGATAACTTCCTGCAAAAGGTTAAGTAATGCAAGCATAGCAGATAGATATCTTATGATAAAAGTAGCAATTCACCGACCTACTTAGAGTTAGTTACAACCATATCGAATATGAATTGAATGTTTGGTGAAACCACTCAGAAACTCAAAGTTTAAAGTTCAACGACCAAAAAGCAAAGCCCTTAACCCTGATAGCAAACTAATTTCTTCGATGCCACTACATCTCCCCCTTTTTGTTACAACATACAAAAAGTTGAGAGAATAGGGTCGCTTGAGAGGCGCTGGCGACGACGAGAAGATTCTGCGAGTGTAGAAGGACGTTGAATGGGGCGACCGCCACGAGGGGTAATCTTCGTTCTGAATGAATGTTGATCACTAGAAGATTCCAACTGGGATTCTAGAGGGGTCTTGGGGCTTCGAGCAAGTGGAGAGTAAACTCTCGCTGTGCGTCGTGGTTCTTTCTCGGGGTCGGAGTCGAAGGAAATTGTGTCCACATTGATATGGTAATAATCATCGACACTGAGCACATCCCTGTTCTTCGGCAGCAATGGAATTGTTGAATATGGTCGATCGACACGATCATCATTTGTCCATTGCCTCTGCAGATGAGGAGGAAATTCTTCGAATCCACAGCGCTGCAGCTGAACGAGGGAATTGAATTTCCGCAGACTTTTCCATTCCCTGCCAAGACATTCACGAAGCAGTTGGTTGTTGTTCATTGTGATGTTGCACAGATGGTTTATCTCAGTCATCATCTTCTATTTTTGTACGAAATCTTGGTCGATGTGATGCTGAAGTATTTGCTGAGAATGAAGAGAAACTTCCATGTGGTGCACTGGCTTGATAAACTTCGAGCGAACATTTCTTTCGGTAATATGCGCTCGAACTCCAGTATGCTCAGCAAATTGATCATTGGGACGAGCAACAATCTCCAGCACTTCTCTGACTGGTGGAGTAAATATCTTTGGGTAGATTGACACGGCGAATGGCACGTCCCGAGAGTAACTGCAGATTGCCATGAGCCACGGTGCATACAGTTTGTGTGCATTGTGATCATGAGCACAAGAAACAATCGTACAAATGAAGTAGTCTTCAAAGTCGAAAGTATGACCATGGACTAGCTTCATAAGTGCGAGCTGCACATCATTGGGAATTGGAAAGTCATCATGCACATCGAGCATTGGCATCAAAGTCTTTGACATAATATAAAACCAAGATTTGGCTTCGAAGACTAAGTGCTTGGGCTTCGGCTCATCAGGGTAGTGATCTCCTACGACATCTGGATTCATCAGTGTGGAAAATTCAGCAGGAGTTGGGGCAGGAAAATCATGCAGATTGTGTGGTAATCCTTCGAAACGAGGTAAATTGATTATGGCAAGAAATTCATTGACGGTCATGTGAAACACATGGCCTTGAATCATGTAGTCAAATTTCTAGGTCTTCGAGTCTTTAGGATCACCAGTGACATAGAGCGTGGCATAAAACCGTTTGATAAGTTCAGTATTGTATCCACAGTCAAGAGCAAACATCTTGTGAGAATGAAGACCATCAATTGTCTCGGCCACATTCTCGAAGCAGGGCGTGGCGTACACCGAAGGAAAATCAAGATATTGATGTTGAAAAATCCTGGTCTTGTTGTAGAGCACATGAGTGTAATATATGGCCTTCTCCTGGGTCCAAAATCGAAGAGAATATGCATTCCTTGGTTTCTCGTAGGGATTGGCCCCGAAGAAATAGGGCTTATGTTCACGCCGCTTGAAGATAGGGCCTCCACGAGGGACATCTGGGCGAAACAAAGGCAGCATTTCTCTCGGATGCGTAGAGTGCAGCAAGTCATCAACAGGAAACACTTCGGCTGCATTGACTGGCATTTGCAGAATGGGCTCAGTAGCATGAGGTTGTGAAGATGGAACATTGACAATGTCCTGAGCTGGAATAGAAGCAAGAGCATTTTCCTTGGCTTGCTCATCGACGGCATCTCCTTCGTCGGCATTCTCATTTTGCTCGGCCTCTTCAGATTCCATGGCATCGAGATCAACATCAAGCTGCTCGAAAGAATTTATCATTTCTTCGTTCAAAGAATTTGAGGAGGATGAGGAGCTATCAGAACTTTCATCTCCAGAACTTTCTTCTTCGGCAACGGCCTCATCTTCAGCAGGTGGAGCCTCTTGGCGAGAGGAAATGGTGGTCACATCCACTTGTTCTTCTTCTCCTTCGTGCAGAGTTTAAGCAGAGGATTAATCTTTCTGCACGGATGGAACTGGGGCAGGGGGTTCTTGCTCGAACTGATCAATCTGCTCGGTCTCTACTTGTGCTTGGGGCACAGCAGCAGGGGTGGTAGATGAAATATCTTGTCGAGGTGGTGAAGGGGCGGGTGGTGGCGATGGAGCTTTTGGTGGAGTGGACTAATGCGGTGGTGGAGTTTGTTGGCGAGGTGGAGGAGTAACTTGGCGAGGTGGCAGTGTTTTTGGTCGAGGTGGAGTGGGTTGTTTGGCAAGGGAAGTTTCTTGTCGTGCTGTTGCGGCAACGACGTCGGCAGACTTATTCTTCTTGGATATCTTCTCGATCTCTGACATCCCACGCTCAAAGGATGGGGCAGTGGACTTTCTATTTCGATATTGTCTCTTGGTGAGTGCAATATTGTGCTGTTTGCACATATCTGTCACAATTTGTCGAACCTTTTCATTGACAACAGTTATATTTTCCTTCTAAGCTCTCCTTGATGCAGCAAGTGTGGCGAGCTTGGACTTGAAAAAATGTCGGGACTCCAGGTCCTCAGTTCTTCTCGAAGCTGCTTTGTATAGAATATTTCTTGCTCGCAGTCCTTGCGATCCTGTGTGAGATAACCATCCCATCGAATCATATAGCGAGCAACTCAGTCTTGGATCTCTGCGGGAACATCATCTTCTCGAGTCACTTTACTGGGAGTGGTGGCCATTCGCCAGAGAATATTTGAGATCTATACAACATACCATGCAGCAATGGAGGAGGAATATCCTTCGTTGGAGCTTTCTTCATTGGCACGAGGGCCGGACACAACAGGTGCAACAAGGGCAGCAGCAGCACGAGGGACTGGAGCTGCCTGGGATTTCAGACGGGCCTCCTTCGCTTTCCTTTCGGCCTCCTTAGTGGCCTTTGCAGCAGCAACTGGTTTTGTTACGGCACTAGGGCCGCAACTTTATCCTTCGAGGCTCCAGTTGCCTCAGCATTCTTCTTTGCAGCGCTAGCGGCTGCAACTTTTCCTTCGTGACTGTGGGATTCACAACTTTCTCGGTGGCACTGGGGGCCACGACTTTTTCTTTCGGCACACTAGGATCGGGATTTTCTTTGAGCTGGCGTCTGTACTTGTCAGATACCAGATGAATGATGCCCAATTGCTTGGCAACCATGGCCTTCTTTTCCTCGGGCTGATTGTGAAAATTAAATAGCTTCGCTTTTTCCAAATCTTTGGCCTCAAGATCACGTTGCTTGGCCAATATTTCCTTTGTCTTGATCAGGGTTTCTTCTTCTTCATTCACAGCTGCTTGCTTTCCCTTCGACTTGGACGAGGGTTTTTGTTGACGAGGGGGAGCAGTGGCAATAGGTGGATCTGTAACCAAATTGGTCATATCGATTGTTCCTCGAGGAGCCGCAGCAGCTGGCTCCTCGATCCTGATGCCCTTATTGCTCAACTTCTTTTTCTATGCAGGAAGAGGAATGTCCTCAACATCAGCCTCAGTACCCCGATCTTGTTGCTCGGTACTAGCTTCTTCTTCGCCAGAAGTTGCTGCAGGTGGAGAAACAACAACGACCTTTTTCTGGCGTTTAGCAGATTTCTTGCCAACTGTTGTCTTGGTGCTTGGACCAACATCCTCGGCAAGTCCTTCGTTGCCCTCAGCAGCAACAACATATTTCCTGGCCTTGGCCTCCTTTCTCTTTTCTTCTCGTTCAGCTCGAGCAGCAACCAACTCTTTGAAATCAGCTGGGGACTTGAGAGTGGATGAGTGAGCATTAGGTGGAGGAGGAGGGCGGTTTGCTTTGTTCCACTTGGGCCTCAAAGACTTGACATCAGACCATGGGTTCTTTAGAGCAAACAACCTTTCCCAACGAGGTATTATAGCCTTGTATTCATACCAACGAAGAGCTTGAAGCCTCCGAATTTCTTGCAGCATGTTTTCTCTCGATCGAGCATCTTCAACTGAACCTTCAGGCGTTCTCAGATTTTTCTCTATGATCAAATCACCAGACATGCCTTCTGAATTGTTGGTGATTTTTGTTCGGCCTCCTGCGCGCTTGGGCTCTCTGAAGTTTCCGGCATTGTCAGACATTTTCCTGCGAAATAGATAGGTACCAGGGAAATATAGAGAAGATGTGAACAAGTACCAAACATTTTCGAGGAAAAACTTTTTGAACGCAGCAGACATATAGAGGGATTTATCTTGAAGCAAATTTTCAATGCAAGTTGTAAGGCTCGATATGCGGTACTGTTCCAGATCTAGATGTTTCCATCCAGATTCGGGGACGAAGCACATATCGGTCCCACCGCGACATATGACAATGCCATATGCCCCGGATTTCCAACATGATATCACAACATTATAGCTACAAGGATACAACATCTCATACAATCGGCATACAACTGCCTTAAATACAATACATCATCGGAAGGTACATGTCTGAGTACAGACTACAATCAAATGCCTAGTGGAAAAGGTAAAACACACCATTCCCGTAACCACACGGGTCCAAGCTCTCCGCCGGGATCCATCTAACTAGTCGTCGTCGAGTCTTCGCGAAGGCGTCCAGAAGAAGGATCATCAATCTCCTCTATAGTCCAATATCATTTGCATAACGTCCGTAAAAGAGAAAGAAAGAGGTGAGCTATATAAACAAGTCTTGTAACTAATTTCTCACGGTAAGATGGGGGGTAGTGGTGAGGTTGCAGTCGCACTAGCAATATATGAGTGGCTAACGATCTATTTAGAGTAAGAGGAGAACCAAGCCTTCGATGAGGAATCGCGTCCAACAAGTCTTACTATCAGCTACTTACACAAACATAACACTTATCCTATCCTTGTCCTCCCCTTCGCATCCCGACGAATAAGAAGCAGTCAAGGCACACACACGTTGATCAAGTTATCAAGATTATCTCAGTTGTTGCTGTCTATGAACATGGAGTAGGTCTCAAGTCGTCCATAACCGTGGACAGGCCTTCTCGAAAAGATTTAAACCTGCAGGGGTGTACCAACTTCCCATTACAAGGCTCCGCACGCACGCCCATCTCTCTCAGTTGCTAACCATCACAGGCAACCATTTTATGATTTTGTTCCGAGAGATCCAAAAGGACAGGTCCCTCTAACTAACAACGCACAAATCCGGGTGGCCCCGGGGAGTCGACACCAATCTAAAAGCCGGCCACGCTCTCGGATCGGACTCTTCCGACTGGAAGAGGTCGGGGTAACTAACCCAAACCATGTGGGCAGCCCCCTAGCTTCTAGGTGTGGACCAACAAGAGAAACCATGTCTCCGCTGGCCCAAGTTGTTTGAAATCTGTCGGGCGCGGACCAGTCACACACACGTTTCAAATGGTAAATCAACTCGGGAAACCACTAGAAATGTTTGGAGATAGGTAGGTAAGAAGAGGGGACCCCATAGCATCCCACACGCGGTTAGGCACGCTCGTCAAGAGACACAATACCTGAAACTCGGGTCCTAGGTGACTCGAATGGAACAAAGCGTCGGGGCGGGATAGCCTAGACCTTCCATCTTTGTCGAGTATAGTCAATATTATAATAATCATATCATACACAACAATATAATAATGTGATAGCCCAATCCAAGGAGTAACAGGATAACAGTTGATAGCATCCTAGCATGCATACTAAGCAGTGGCTGAGCAGCGGGCAAAAGTAACATAGCCGAAAAAGGTTTTCTGGGATGTGGAGGACATGGCTGTTTGGGTTTATTTGAGAGGCATGAATATGAAGTGGTAGGATCAAGCAATGGTTATATCCTACACCTAGGCGCGAGTGAGCTGAAAGTTATAAGCATGATATATGCCCCCGTTACCTGTTGAGTTGACAGTCCGAAGGTGTAGTCGATCGCATGCTTGCAATGTCTCCGAGGGTATCCGCGAGAGCACATAAGAACTAAACAGTGGAAACCAAGCAACGGGTATACCACTATCACTACGGAGCACTCACCAACAAGCAATGGACAAAACAAGCATGATCAAGTATGATGCATGTCATTTTAATATCATGGCATCAACATAAGGATAGGAAAGTTTAAATGAAGCATCGGGAAGCAATGGTGCAATGCTACCGACAACCGTCATATGCATTAGGTAGGTGATTACGGAATCCACGGGATTACTTATGTTATAGTTGTTATGATGCATGATCATGGCATGTGCAAAAGACTAGAACATAACATCAACAAGAATTTCCCACACTTGAGAACACACCTCGAGGTGGGATTCCTCAAGTTAAAAAGATGCAGATGATATGGCATAATATGATGAACCTAATGCATTCTATTGCAAGCAACGAAATAAACCGCAAGACTACACTACCGGCAAGCTGCAGTCAACGGGGAACTACGATGCATCAGAACACAACAAGGAAAAAGAAAGAAGGATTGCACCATTTGCAACACATGAGGGGTTTATGTGAAAGATGCACCCTCACCAAGTAATGCTAGCTCAAATGGAATTATGAACAACACCATCTTATTCCTCATATTTTTCTACCCCAAAATAATGTATGACATGATTTATTTTGGAGTCAAGATGCATAAGTTACAAGCAAAACAAAACATGGCAGATTTGTTTAGATTCAATTGAATTGAATTAAAAAAAACAAGAAATAAAAGGAGGGAAAAGCCTCCCTGGGCTGGTCTCGGCTAGGTTGGCCCAAACCCTCGCGGGATAGTGAAAGGACGTGGATGTCGCCTAGAGGGGGGGGGGGTGAATAGGCGCTTAAAAACAATTACGGTTTCGGCTTGAACAAATGCGGAATAAAACTTAACGTTTAATTTGCCAAGCAAGAAACCTAAATAAGCTAGGCTCAACTATGTGCACCAACAACTTATACTAAGCAAGATAACCAACTATGTGATAGCAAGGTATATAACAAGAGCACTAAGGCTATCACAAAGTAGGTGCACAAGTAAATAGGTTGACTAGATGAACAACCTATGGGACAAGCAATGCACAATAATATGAGCAAGCACAAGATAAACAATGTAATAAGCTTGCTCAAAGTAAGGGTAGAGATAACCGCAAGTGGAGCCGATGGAGACAAGGATTTGTTACCGAAGTTCCTTCTCTTGCGAGAACTACGTCTCCGTTTGGAGAGGGTGAGGAGCACAATGCTCACACGAAGCCAACGAGGGCCACCCTATTTCTCCTCACGCTCTTACCAATGCAAGATGCCGTGATTCCACTATTAGGACACTTGAGGGCGGTCACCGAACCCGTACGAATGGAGACCCTTGAGAGCGGTCACCGAACCCGTACAAATGCTCGGGGCTATCTCCACAACCGAATTGGAGGCTCCCGTAGCGTCCCGAAGCTTTCCACCACAATGATTGAGCTCCGCAACAACAAGCCTCTAGGGGCCAACGCACCCAAGAGGAACAAGCTCTAGAGTGCCAATGCACTCAAGAGAACAAGCTCTAGAGTGCCAATGCACTCAAGAGTAGCAATCTTCTCAACTTAACTTCTACAACGAATCCTCGGAGAGAACTCAAACCGATGCACCAAATGCAATGGCAAGAGCACACGAAGTGCTCAAGTCCCCAACTCTCAAATCCCACGAAAGCAACAAAAGCTATGGAGGAATATGAGAGGAAGAACAAGGAGAACACAAAGAACTCCAAGATCTAGATCCACAAGGTTCCCCTCACTTAGAGGAGAGATGGCTTGGTGGAGAATGTGGATCTAGACCTCCTCTCTCTTTTCCCTAAAAAATGAGCAAGAATCATAGGAGGGAAAGGGAGTAAGCAAGCTCAAAGAGGTCAACAATGGGGGGAAGAACTTGCACAAAACCGGTGAGGACAAAGGAAGAAGACCCCCTTTTATAGGTCCCCACGAATCCAACCGTTGGAAGCCCACCAACCACGGTACTACCGCACAGCGAGCGGTACTACCGTGGAGCGGTACTACCTCAACTGGAGCGGTACTACCGCCCTACGGTACTACCGGGCACAGTACCGTGCCCCACTACCGCCCTATCTAGTAGGAATGCGGTAGTGGATGCGGTACTCACCACGGTAGTACCGCTGGAGCGGTACTACCGCTCTACCGGGCGGTACTACCGCTCGGGCGGTACTACCTCAACTCCGGGCGGTACTACCTCACAGGAAAAAACAGCACGACCAAAACAAGCATAACTTTTCCATACGAACTCCGATTTTGATGATCTTTGGCTTGTTTTAAAGCTATGGAAAAGCTATAGATCGTCACATAGAGAAACACCCAAGATCAACAAAAATAAATGATGCAAATCATGGAAATGTTAGAATGCCAACAAGGTAGAAGGTGAAACCTTCACAAGATAAGAGCTGACAAAAACACCAACATCGAAAACACAAAAGTAGATGTATATGAAATCCGTTTTTGACGAAGATGGGCTTGTAATGAATACGAACTCAAGCTCCAACACTCACAAAGAGAAAAACCAAACAATAACCAGTAAATATGATTGCAAGGATGCAAAGGTTTGAGCTCTCCACGAACGATGCGGCCTAGCCTATAACCCGGTCTCCTAACTACCACCATGAGACCGGTAAACTAGAAACCTATAAAGGTCAAACCTTTGTCTTGCACATAATCCGCTTGAGCTTGATGATGATGATCATGTCCGCCTCAAGTTGGAACACCTTTCTTGGTTGCGCCGGCTCGATGAAGACTAGTAAATTGCTCCCCCATACTCCATTATGGGTGAGCCTCTTTTAGGCATATCTTCACACGACCATTATCACCAAATGGTCGGCAAGCTCCAAGCCTACGATATCTTCGTGATGCTCCTCTTGACCTTGCACACATCTACTTGACCAATCTTTGGATAGCTCCATGAAGAACACCTTGGTCAACACGTAATCTTCATCTTACAACCTTGAAGCCACCATATGATCTTCAAGCGTTGCCTATGTACAAACCTTAAAGTATAACTCAAGGAAACCATTAGTCCATAAAGATTGTCATCAATTACCAAAACCAAACATAAGGGAACATGCCCTTTCAATCTCCCCCATTTTGGTAATTGATGACAAACACATTAAGAGGGTTTATATGATGAATTATGCTAATCATGCAAAGCAAGTATGCATGAGTAAGAGGGCAACTGCTTAAGAACAAAACCAAAGCATGAACCTCCTCAAACAAGGGCAAATGCTTAAAAACAAAACCAAAGCATGAACCTCCTCAAACAAGGGAAAATTCTGAAGAACAAAACCAAAGCATGAACCTCCTCAAACAAAACCCTCTAAACTCTTCTCCCCCTTTGGCATCGATTGCCAAAATGGGCGAAAAAACTTAGAAGGCCGATATAGAATGTGTTCCTCCCAAAAGGGTGTATTTCTCAAGAAATGAGTGGAATAAAATACACATATCCAACGATATACGATGGGAGGAAAAACAAACTATATAGAGGATCCAAAGATTGCAAAAATATGAGATGGCACAAAGGCATAAGAAAAAGCAAGCAATCAAACGATCCAACATGCCAAACGATTATAAGATATTATGATTTGAGCATAGGAGTGTTCTAAAGAAAATAGAGAAGTTCCCCAAGATTTGTGCACTATTTAGAATCTTTGTAGTATAATACAAAGTTCACAAAAATTGGATCATCACTCCCCCAAAATTGATAGAAACACAACACATGTGCAAGTGTGTAAAGATATGAGACAAAGTCTAGCACTTGCGACAAACCAATGGTTGAGCAAATAGCAAAAGAGATAATCGTAGGAATACGCTCAACCAACAAGATGTGTGTGAGTCATGGCAAAGCACTTGATACAACTAGTATAAGGATGACTATTTAAGCATCAACATAGTCTTGAAGAAATGAGACTCAAGATGATCGACATGTCCTTCCAACATAAGTTACGAAGGTCACACACACAAACAACAAATGGGTTCACAAGCTTAAGTAAAATGCAAAGTGAAATCAAGGCTTGTGACAACCCCATGGTGAAGATAGAAAATAATAGGCTCATCAAGACAAGCATGAGGACAACAATCTTCACCACCAAAAGAGTGCACCAATAAGAATAGAATTAAGACACGCACTCAACCAAACTCGCTTTCATGTAACCACCGAAGAATTTAACATGAAAATAAAAGGCAGACATGAAAGACCAAGGATATCCACTAAAAGTGTAACTTCTCTCAAGTGTATAAGATTCTAGGTAGATTACATCCACAAAGAAGCATGTACACCCGAGATAGTTACAAAAGGAGAGAACACGATATCCCAATGGGAGTCATAAATATACGAATAAGATCTTTGCTTGAAAGCATAGCCAATGGCTTAATATTATCTTATTGTATAAGGATGAAATCCACATAAACAACCATCAAAGTCATCACAACTAGCAACAAGGTATCAAGAGAGAGTTGAGATGCTTTGAACAACGAAACAAGTATCGCAACCAATAATATATCTTGCAATTCTAGAACAAATCAAGAACCGCAACAATTGCAAATGAAGAATATCATGCCATGATGCAGCCTACACAAGGTTGGAATCAAGAAAAGTATGCATGAGGTAGATACTTGTTACCGAGATAGCATGGGAAAGATGTAGTAGATAAAGTCTTCAATGATCGTCCTAGCATGACTCCAAAAGGCACATGGTGACACCACCTTCCTCAAATGAGACGATCCTCCAATGGATCTCCAAAGTTCCTACATCAACATTAACACACAAAATGGTACCCAAACTCATTGGGACCCAAGAGTTAGAGGAACAAACATACATAGGACAAACTCCACGGGAATAAGTGCATATGGACATGAAGATGAATTCCATGCACATATTAGCCAATAAAGAAGTGGAAGGAGTTTAACCTATATATAGGATCAAAGAAAGAAATCATGCATCGGAACAACACATAGAAAATATGCATGCACAGGACTTTCAAGAACCAAAAGTGAATACAATTTGGACAAAACATCAAGTAAACCAAGATGGCACACCAAAGGGTGACACAAGATAAGGTTGTCCAAATTATATCAAAGGTCCAAATCAACACATGATAGGAGACAAGTAGAAATTAACACATGGTCAATTGCTACATTCACCAACAAATGTGAAGAAATACCAATTGGATCCCAACCCAATAAACACATGATTGAATAGGGAAACAATTGAAAAGGATACCAAGTGACCATTAGATTCCAAAATAAGATTCCAATTGAAAATAAGATTTCAACATAAACTTGTCACTTGGATTATACCAAATAAAAGATTCATCAAGGAATGGGGTATCAATGGACACACCAATTGATAGAGAGCATGATATCGAAAATAAAAGATATCAAAGAAGGAGATATCAAACTCTCAACAAGAGAGCACAAATCCAAACAAACTATGCCCTCAAAGACTTTATGAAGACATAAAGCACCAAAGAGAATATATATGCCTTCCAATAACACACACTTGATATGGATCATAAGATGCTAGCTCCCCCAAGAGATGTGCATTATATAGAATTTCTATTTGAATACAAAATGCACACGATGGGATCATCACTTTCAGTATATCTAGAGAAACACTAGACAAGATCACGAAAACACATGATCCACAAGTGCCTAGGAAGACAATGAGAGTTAAAACCACCACAAAACCTTGGCAAGTAATAAGGCAATTCAAAACAAGCCAATGTAAAGCTGATCAATAATTTCTACCACATATAAGAGTACCAATTGTTAAGCACAAGAGGTATATGGAATTACTTCCGGGTGGTAGATAGCATTAATATAAATTATCATCTTCACAATAACAACCATAAGCATGTGGCAAAAGATAAGAATTGATCACAATGCTTACAAAGAGATTCTTGATAGCTTCAAGTATGCATCCAATCATGCAAGCAATGATTAGGAAAACTTGGAGCAAACGGTTCCCTCGTATAAAATACAAGTACATATTGGAGGGAAACCGTATCAAGAAAATCTCACACACTCAAGATCCATAAGATGAGAAATGAAGTCAATTTAAGAAAATTGGAACTTGAGGAGCAAACATGCCACCTAGAAACTAGATAATTTACAATATCAACTCTAAGTGGCAAAACCCCAAATGTACACGTTTTATAGACGAGTAATATACACCAAGCATACTACTCCCCCATAACGTGATATCCCAAAATTCACAACTAGAGGCAAACAAATACCAACAAGAGATAATTAATGGATATTTTAGAATTTGAATTTCTCATGAGAACGACATACCACATAGTGACTAGATAATCTTATAATATCAATACTAGGTGGTATTCCTCATGTATACACATTTTAGGATCGTAAAGTGCACAAGACACATCACTCCCCCAAAATGGGATGATCCATTAATCTCTCACAAGAGCCAACTAAGATAAAACCAATACGAAAAAGAGACTCAACACAACACTCAAATATACATGATCTGCAAACCAACATATACATAATTGATTACTCAAGATACGTAAATTGGAAGCACAACATATACAAACACATGCAAGGTACAAAACCAAAACATGCAAAGGGGCAAGTAACTTTCAATGCAAACAATTTAAGTACAAGTTACCGTAAGGAGGCACATTGGATATACGATAGACACATGATAGTCCAAATGACTTGGCTTGAGACAAAGTGATTAATGAAGGTCCCTTAATTCTTCATAGTGTAGCCAAGTCTCCAATGCACTCCAACACCACCTAATGATCAAGTTGGAGCTTGTTGGTCCCCAACCAAGTTGGGTCCTAAGAGGTTAGTCACAATAGGCTTGGCAACCCAAATGGTGCTTTTCTTGTCACCACTTTGAGTGCCAACAAATTTGGCAACCACATTGCCAACCTTATCCTTCCGAAGAGAATAAAAATCATCAAGTATAATAGGGTTGAATAAGGTACCATTCGTGCAAGAAGAAGCAAGATGACCCTTCTCGCGACATAAGTAGCAACACCTACTCTTTCCTTTCTTCATGATTGATTTCTCAACATGAAGATCATTTACTTGAGTCTTCTTGGGAAGTGGCTTCACTTAACCTTGCGGTTGAACTTGAGGCCTCTTCCCTAGTTGCTTGTCACTAATGGGCTTCTTCTTCAAAGGCCAAGATCTAACATGGTGCCCTTCAACATTGCACTTGAAACAAATAATCTTGGCCGAATTCTTGACTTGAGATTGGCCCTTCTTCTTTTTAAACATGGACTTCTTATTGTTGGAGTTGAATCCAAGTCCACCCTTGTCATTGGGGGATTTTTTTCCACACAAAACCTTGTCAAGTGTAGACTTCCCTTCATGACCCTTTCCCAAGTCTTTATTCAAAGAAGTGACTTGAGCCTTGAGCTCTTTGATTTCCTCTACATGGTTAGTAACAATACAAGTACTAGAGGAAGTAGAAGCATTGTTAGAGCAACAAGGCAAGGAAAGTAATTCATCACAAGATGTAGCAACATTATGAGTGGATGAATTACAAGGACTAGCACATGGCAATATAGCATATTGAGTAGAATTAGTGCTAATGTCCACATGAGGAACTAATTTAGAAACCTTAGCCTCATGAGCTAACTTTAGCACATTATGGGAGACTAGAAGATCCTCATGAGAGCTTGAGAGCTTTTCATGACTTTCTTCCAATTTCCCATACTTGCTAGTTAGCAACACGAGTTGAGCCTTTAGCTCAACATTCTCCTTTAGGATGGATGCTTCACAAGAAATAGAGTTAGTAGCACAAGCATCATCAAGAAAAACGAAAGGAGAAGATGACATGGCAAGCTCTTTCAAATATGAAGCTTTTAGTTGAGCATGCGACTCAGTGAGTTTGATGAGCTCACCCTTAATGACCTGTGAGCCATTTCCGAGGTGCTCAAAATCCTCAAGGAGTTTAGCACGCGCAACCTCAAGCTTATTATGTTTAGTTTTGATAGAATTAGCCACCTCAAGGGTTCTATCAAGAGATTCCTTTACTTTAGATAACTCTAAAGTAAAAGTCTCCTCAAGAGATTCCTTGGTGGTTTCTTCACACTCAAGAGCTTGAGATAGGTTCGCAATTTCATTAGCGTAATCACGCTCATGGCTTTCCATTTTCTCAATGGTGGCCTCATTCTCCTCAATATGAGCTTCCAACTCCTCAATGTATTTCTTTCCCTCAATGGCAATAGACATGATTTCCATGAAGTTGGAGCAAGCAATTTTATTCTTATGAAGAGATTTAAAAATGATTTCTCCCTTAATTTTTGAGGAAGCAATATTAACATGCTCTTCAACATTATCTACATCATCACCATCACTAGATATGGGGGTCAAAGTAGGAGATACATTTAACTCCTTCGCCATAAGGCAAAAATGAGTCACACGAGATGATGATGTAGGATCTCTTGAGGCACCATTCAAGACCACATCTTGTTCCATGGATTGTTGGTTTTCCTCTACATTGTTAGCACAATAACTAGAGGAAATAGAGGCATGGTTATCATGGCAACAAGATATAGCAAGCATATCATCATGAGACATATTCAAGTGATTTCTACATGATATGCATGGACTATCAACACAAGCATGTAAAACATTTATGGTGCTCGAAGTGTTGAGGTCCATCAAGGAGGCATTGCAATAAGATAGTGATAAAGTGTTATCAACAATAAGTTCACTATCATCATTGCAATGACTCAAACTACTCACCATTTCATTACCTTGTGGAAAACCACATGTTGGTGAAGTAGAAGAAGTTGAGAAAGCATCGCGACCGGAGGTGGAGGGAGAACAATCATCCCCACAAATCTTGGACACATCATATTTATCTTGAAGCTTTGTCCACAACTCATGAGCATCCCGAAACGGCATGAGTTGAAATAAGTCTACATTACTCAAAGCATCAACAAGCACATTAGAAGCTTGAGCATTGAGATAAGAGTTTTTCTCATCCTCTAAGGATAGGTTTTGAGTATCCTTTGGAGGAGAAAAACCCATATCTACAATTCGCTCCATACACGGGTCAATGCCCCGGAAATAATTAAGCATCGAATTTTCCAAGCAACATAATTTGTGCCATCAAAACTAAGAGTGTCAATGAATCCTAATCCCCTAGTCGACATTTTTACTCTCAAGGCAGTGAAGCCCTATAAAGAGAGACGAGGCTCTGATACCAATTGAAAGGACATGGATGTCGCCTAGAGGGGGGGTGAATAGGCGCTTAAAAACAATTACGGTTTCGGCTTGAACAAATGCGGAATAAAACTTAACGTTTAATTTGCCAAGCAAGAAACCTAAATAAGATAGGCTCAACTATGTGCACCAACAACTTATACTAAGCAAGATAACCAACTATGTGATAGCAAGGTATATAACAAGAGCACTAAGGCTATCACAAAGTAGGTGCACAAGTAAATAGGTTGACTAGATGAACAACCTATGGGACAAGCAATGCACAATAATATGAGCAAGCACAAGATAAACAATGTAATAAGCTTGCTCAAAGTAAGGGTAGAGATAACCGCAAGTGGAGCCGATGGAGACAAGGATTTGTTACCGAAGTTCCTTCTCTTGCGAGAACTACGTCTCCGTTTGGAGAGGGTGAGGAGCACAATGCTCACACGAAGCCAACGAGGGCCACCCTATTTCTCCTCACGCTCTTACCAATGCAAGATGCCGTGATTCCACTATTAGGACACTTGAGGGCGGTCACCGAACCCGTACGAATGGAGACCCTTGAGAGCGGTCACCGAACCCGTACAAATGCTCGGGGCTATCTCCACAACCGAATTGGAGGCTCCCGTAGCGTCCCGAAGCTTTCCACCACAATGATTGAGCTCCGCAACAACAAGCCTCTAGGGGCCAACGCACCCAAGAGGAACAAGCTCTAGAGTGCCAATGCACTCAAGAGAACAAGCTCTAGAGTGCCAATGCACTCAAGAGTAGCAATCTTCTCAACTTAACTTCTACAACGAATCCTCGGAGAGAACTCAAACCGATGCACCAAATGCAATGGCAAGAGCACACGAAGTGCTCAAGTCCCCAACTCTCAAATCCCACCAAAGCAACAAAAGCTATGGAGGAATATGAGAGGAAGAACAAGGAGAACACAAAGAACTCCAAGATCTAGATCCACAAGGTTCCCCTCACTTAGAGGAGAGATGACTTTGTGGAGAATGTGGATCTAGACCTCCTCTCTCTTTTCCCTCAAAAAGGAGCAAGAATCATAGGAGGGAAAGGGAGTAAGCAAGCTCAAAGAGGTCAACAATGGGGGGAAGAACTGCACAAAACCGGTGAGGACAAAGGAAGAAGAAGACCCCCTTTTATAGATCCCCACGAATCCAACCGTTGGAAGCCCACCAACCACGGTACTACCGCACAGCGAGCGGTACTACCGTGGAGCGATACTACCTCAACTGGAGCGGTACTACCGCCCTACGATACTACCGGGCACAGTACCGTGCCCCACTATCGCCCTATCTAGTAGGAATGCGGTAGTGGATGGGTACTAACCACGGTAGTACCGCTGGAGCGGTACTACCGCTCTACCGGGCGGTACTACCGCTCGGGCGGTACTACCTCAACTCCGGGCGGTACTACCTCACAGGAAAAAACAGCACGACCAAAACAAGCATAACTTTTCCATACGAACTTCGATTTTGATGATCTCGGGCTTGTTTTAAAGCTATGGAAAAGCTCTAGATCGTCACATAGAGAACCACCCAAAATCAACAAAAATAAATGATGCAAATCATGGAAATGTTAGAATTCCAACAAGGTAGAAGGTGAAACCTTCACAAGATAAGAGTCGACAAAAACACCAACATCGAAAACACAAAAGTAGATGTATATGAAATCCGTTTTCGATGAAGAAGGGCTTGTAATGAATACGAACTCAAGCTCCAACACTCACAAAGAGAAAAACCAAACAATAACCAGTAAATATGATTCCAAGGATGCAAAGGTTTGAGCTCTCCACGAACGATGCGGCCTAGCCTATAACCCGGTCTCCTAACTACCACCATGAGACCGGTAAACTAGAAACCTATAAAGGTCAAACCTTTGTCTTGCACATAATCCGCTTGAGCTTGATGATGATGATCATGTCCGCCTCAAGTTGGAACACCTTTCTTGGTTGCGCCGGCTCGATGAAGACTAGTAAATTGCTCCCCCATACTCCATTATGGGTGAGCCTCTTTTAGGCATATCTTCACACGACCATTATCACCAAATGGTCGGCAAGCTCCAAGCATACGATATCTTCGTGATGCTCCTCTTGACCTTGCACAAATCTACTTGACAAATCTTTGGATAGCTCCATGAAGAACACCTTGGTCAACACGTAATCTTCATCTTACAACCTTGAAGCCACCATATGATCTTCAAGCGTTGCCTATGTACAAACCTTAAAGTATGACTCAAGGAAACCATTAGTCCATAAAGATTGTCATCAATTACCAAAACCAAACATAAGGGCACATGCCCTTTCAGATGGTCTATCTGACGCCCATGGGCAAGAACTGCGTCTGGGATGAGCCCAACTCAAGCGCTGCAGACAAAAAAATAAGGCATGAAAATATGCGGTTTAATTCGTACCTCATGGGGGTAGAACCAGGGACATCAAACATGGAGTCCAGCGACAGAAACCACTATGATACTGCAGTTGTTCTCAACGAAGAATAGGAGCTACACCTGATAATAAAGGAACAGACGCAAAAACAAAAATTAAAAAGGGCGCTTTGCGCGGATGGGGATTCGATCGCACACCCTCGTGGCTGAAACCACGACGTTCAAGCTACTGCGCTAATAGTAGATTCTTAGCAAAATCGTAGGGCCAAGGAAGATGTAGCAACTGGTTGGCGTTGCCTGCAGCAAACTGAAGGATAAAAACAGTTCGCTCTCTTAACTTCTGTCGACGGTGACTAACAGCGAGCGGGGGACACGAGACGGCTAGTCCAAGCACGAGGCGTGACCTAGACATGCCCTAAACGGCCAAAGCCGCAAGATGGGACAGACAAGCACACACAAGGGAAAGCAACCTGCGAGTGGTTCACGTCCAGGACATGGACTACGACAACATGAGATGGTGATGCTACGGTTACGGGCTACGCGCGAGGACGGAAGGAAGAAAGAAGGGGAGGCGCTCACGAAGGAGAAGCTCGCTGTCGACGATCGGTGCTCGGGGACGCGGCGGCTCGACGGAGGAAGACGCCGGCTTGGACGTGAGGAAGACGACGCTGCGGCGACTGCGGCGACTTGATGAAGACGGGCGCCGGCTGCAGGATGAAGACAAGGACAACGCGCAGCTCAGGGTGGACACAGGCGATCGCCTTGGGCTGGAAGGTGACGAAGAACTCACGCCATGGCGACGATTAGCTGCAGGGGCTCGTCGGCAAAGGGTCCATGGACCTCCCTGTCCATGGCGAGCTGCATGGGAGGAAAAGAAGAGGAAGAAGAGGAGAAGAGGGATGGCGGCGCTAGGAGGGAAGGAGGTTAGGGTTCCGGGGCGAGAGGGGCTCCGGAGGGGCTTATAAAGGGGGAGAGGAGGGCATGTGGCAAGGAAGGGGAGAGCGTCTCCTCCTCCTCTCCACGCCATTGTCCGGTAGCAAGAGGAGGGGGGTCTGGGAAGGTTAGGGACGCGTGGGGGGCGACAGGAGCTGTCGAATGGGGATCCGATGGTCAGAAGAGAGCCACCGTACCCCTTCGGCTGGGATGGGATGGAGAAAGCTGGGCTGAACTGGAGCTGGGCTAAGGGAGAAGGAGAAGTGGCCCAATGGCACTGGAGGCTTTATCTGTGTTTATTCTTTCACAAAAGAAAGCAGAGAAGAAAGGCTAAAAATAATAGCAAATGATTTCCAAAAATCATATAAAAATATGATAATGAATCCTCAACAACCCTAGGATTTTTAGAAAATGAATTGGGTCAAAATATTTAAGTAATTCAAACGGTATTTAAAATAATTCAAATATCGTTTGAACTACAACCCCATTTCCTAGACATGATAAAAATCATGAGATGTTGCAGCGAGCTTCATCATGGCAAAACATGGTCAAGTGTCCAAGGGTTCGAACCTGGGGTCAAAGATGATGCTTGGAGAAAATGACAAAGGATAGGAAAGGAGGAAAAGAAAGAATTCCGAATAATCCTCTTACACAACATGAAAAATGATTTGGCTTTTTTCTGTCACATTGATTATGGCAAACAATTATTGCGCAAATTTTCATCTCCAATGGGAAAAATAAAAATGCATTTTTTTGGATTTTGTCAGTTTTGGGCTGTTATAACTCGCCACCACCAACAGAGGATCTCTTCCCGAGATCTGGCATAACCCGGGGGGAAGGGACCGAGAAGTTGCAAGAAGGAAGATCAACCGAGAGGTGAAACTTTCCGACACCACCAACATAGGTTTCGCTCATCGTGACAACGATGTTTGCCTCCGTTAGGATCCAACCTGACTGGAGTTGCCGATATCGAAGAATAAAATTTCCGAAGGTGCGGGAAACTAATCGAGAGAAAGCTCGGATTCAACGAGGGAATATCACAACAAAACTGATTCCACTCAGGGAAAGAAACTCAACGTTTCCGTAAAATATTACCTAGGTACTATTGGATGCCACGAAACATGTGAGTCCGATTCAAAACAATACCGTACCAGCATTTCTACAATAACATCACTCAGGAAGGTGCGAAAACCTAAACAACGAGACGGGACAGAGGAGGATCCACACACCATGCCGACTCCAGGGGACAAAGGGGGACAACCGAAGCGGGAGGTTCATAATCCATTAGTTGGATAATAACCAGGCAACCGGTTCGCTGTTTCACGTGGGCCGCACATTTGTCGATGTAGAGTGACAAGCCCACGAGCCATGCTCAGCCAGTTCAAAGTACGCCGACCAACCCGCTGCTGATAAAGTATTGGTTCGACTGAAATCTCCTAAACGAGAACCTAGTTTGGTTTTGAAGAGGATAAGTTGAAGGAGAAAAGCATTACGTCGCACTTCCTTACTAGAGGGAGGGGATAAGGAGTAAAAAGAATCCTCCTCTCCGATAACTAACTTAGTAACTACAAAATAGTTTTTGACTAGACTCGACTTCGACCAGTAAAGGGATCCTACGGTCGGTAAGGCTCTCATACTAAGTTGTAAGGCCCGATATGCGGTACT
Source organism: Bromus sterilis (assembly GCA_950022295.1). Classification (NCBI taxonomy): domain Eukaryota; kingdom Viridiplantae; phylum Streptophyta; class Magnoliopsida; order Poales; family Poaceae; genus Bromus; species Bromus sterilis. The sequence goes on along the minus strand of OX465596.1, from coordinate 144,581,847 downwards.
GTTCCAGATCTAGATGTTTCCATCCAGATCCGGGGACGAAGCACATATCGGTCCCACCGCGACATATGACAATGCCATATGCCCCGGACTTCCAACATGATATCACGACATTACAGCTACAAGGATACAACATCTCATACAATTGGCACACAACTGCCTTAAATACATTACATCAGCGGAAGATACATGTCTGAATACAGACTACAATCAAATGCCTAGTGGCAAAGGTAAAACACACCATTCCTGAAACCACACGGGTCCAGGCTCTCTGCCGGGATCCACCTAACTAGTCGTCGTCGAGTCTTCGCGAAGGCGTCCAGAAGAAGGATCGTCAAGCTCCTCTGTAGTCCAATATCGTTTGCATAACGTGCGTAAAAGAGAAAGAAATAGGTGAGCTATATCAACAAGTCTTTTGACTAACTTCTCACGGTAAGATGGGGGTAGTGGTGAGGTTGCAGTCGCACTAGCAATATACGAGTGGCTAACGATCTATTTAGAGTAAGAGGAGAACCAAGCCTTCGATGAGGAATCGCCTCCAACAAGTCTTTCTATCAGCTACTTACGCAAACATAACACTTATCCTATCCTTGTCCTCCCCTTCGCATCCCGACGAATAAGAAGCAGTCAAGGCACACACACGTTGATCAAGTTATCAAGATTATCTCAGTTGTTGCTGTCTATGAACAAGGAGTAGGTCTCAAGTCGTCCATAACCGTGGACACGGCTTCTCGAAAAGATTTAACCCTGCAGGGGTGTACCAACTTCCCATTACAAGGCTCCGCACGCACGCCCATCTCTCTCAGTTGCTAACCATCACAGGAAGCACTTTTATGATTCTGTTCCGAGAGATCCAAAACGACATGTCCCTATAACTAACAACGCACCAATCCGGGTGGCCCCAGGGAGTCGACACCCAATCTAGAAGCCGGCCACGCTCTCGGATCGGACTCTTCCGTCTGGACGAGGTCGGGGTAACTAACCCAAATGGTCACCCCGAAGCCTCCCTGATCCATTCCCCCTCCCCACGGTCACCCTCCACCTCTCCTTACGCAAACATAACACTTATCCTATCCTTGTCCTCCCCTTCGCATCCCGACGAATAAGAAGCAGTCAAGGCACACACACGTTGATCAAGTTATCAAGATTATCTCAGTTGTTGCTGTCTATGAACAAGGAGTAGGTCTCAAGTCGTCCATAACCGTGGACACGGCTTCTCGAAAAGATTTAACCCTGCAGGGGTGTACCAACTTCCCATTACAAGGCTCCGCACGCACGCCCATCTCTCTCAGTTGCTAACCATCACAGGAAGCACTTTTATGATTCTGTTCCGAGAGATCCAAAACGACATGTCCCTATAACTAACAACGCACAAATCCGGGTGGCCCCAGGGAGTCGACACCCAATCTAGAAGCCGGCCACGCTCTCGGATCGGACTCTTCCGTCTGGACGAGGTCGGGGTAACTAACCCAAATGGTCACCCCGAAGCCTCCCTGATCCATTCCCCCTCTCCACGGTCACCCTCCACCTCTCTGCCGCTCGATCCCGCCGCCGACAGCAAGTTCACCGGGGCGCACCACCGTGGAAGACGTGGCCACCATGGCCTAGATCTCGAGCCAGCTTGTCCCTCGCGTTCGTCGACGTCGACTACGCCCGTCTGCAGGAGCTGGAGCCCTAATTCCACCCGAGCCAACGCCATCGTCTTCAACTTCCCGCCGGATCCGCCACTCGTCACCTTTCAATACTCCGGCTACGCTTCGTCCCCGCCTCCACCGTCTGCACCGTCGTGATCCTTGAAGCGCGGTGAGCTTTTCCCGCAACTTCTTGGAGCCCCGCCCTTCTTCTAGCTCATCCCGCCATGGTCGCCGAAGAACAGAGCCGCCACGGTCGTCGTCGGCGAGCAACCGAGAAGTAGTCGTGCCAGCAAACATGTCCATCGCAAACGCCTTGCTCTGCTGCTCCGTTTAAACCCATTCCCGCTCCAAGCCGTGCCCGGTGTCGATTTCCACCTCGCGACCTTAGCTCCGTCGCCACAAAGCTTGACGCCGGCAAGCCTACAGAGCATCCCATCCCCTGTGCTTGGTCCCGTTCGATGCGCGACGCCAAGAGCTGTGTCTCAGTGGTCGCAGTGCATCGTTTGGTGCCCGGAAACGCCCTCCCCGTGGACACCACCATCTCGGGTGGTCGCCGGAGACACGCCGGCAGCGAGGTCCACGTGGGCAGGTGATTAGCCACCTTGGCCCCACCCCCAGTTAGGCTGCCATGTGGGCCCTTCCCACTGCTAAATCAAAACTAAACGTTTAAATTAACCACAATGTCACTTATAGGTGGGACCCCCTGTTCAGAAGCCCCCTGACGCCAGCATGAGGTCATGCTTGCGCAATAATTGGTTTTCTATTTTAAAGAATAAATCACGAAAATCCAGAAAAAGGAATAAACTTTGGAAATTCATAACTAATTCATTTTAACTCCAAATTAAACTTATAATATATGTAAAATTATCAGAAAAATGAAGGGATTCTGAATATGCACTTTGTTTTCATGTTTTCCCATATTAAACTGGGGGGACAGAAGAAAACATGTATATGAACCCTTTTAAATTCAAATATGGAGTTTGAATTTGCAACTCAAATGCAATGAACTTCATTTAAATGGAATGTTCAACACATCAGCACCATGAACCTCATGCTATAACATCATATCATGTGATTGTGCATTGTCTTTATATTGATCAGTTTGTTTGCATTGTTTGCTATCGAATAGAGGTGGATCCGGAACCCGAGATCACCCCCTTCGTTGAAGATACCATGTACGACCCTCGTCTGCAAGGCAAGAAAACCCCCATTGATCATGTCGATAAAATCCCACTTCCCTCTCAGTCTCGCTTATGCATTGTTTAGGATGATTACCATGATACGTTTCTACCGCATAGATTAAACCTTTCCTTTGCATGACCTATCATTTTGTCACAGTAGTAAGAAAACCACAATCCTAGCAGATGTAGGAGTTGATTGATATCATGTGGCCCCTGCAAGTGTTACTGCTTATTGCATGCTTAGAGTGATACAATGTTGGTACTGTTATGTGAGTCGGGATGGTAGTGATCATGTTGATGATGGTGTAAATGTGTTGGTGAATCTACACTAAACAAGGTGAACGATGAGAGGCTGTGTAGGAGTACACAGTGGGTTGTATCGTTGAACACCGCCCTAAGCCCGATTTCTTGTGTGGTGATCCAAGACGAAGAGTACTACCACATGTTGGGCAAATGGACCCCCGCTCAACCTACTATTTCACCCCTTCTCAGTTCAATGAGTCGCAGTAGTTCAGAGTTCTGGTAGGTTTGTGGCCTGGCTGCTAAGTGAGACAACGGCTCAACCGAGACCGGCTTATGCCCCACGCACACATCTTCTGGGACCACTTCGGTAAACCGGGCGGGTTACGAATGTGGAAACCATCCCAGATAGGCGTCTTCATTGAACTTGAGTTTGCTGTGAGGTAAAGTTGTGGAGATTATCCTCGCCGACACCCGCTTGAAGGGTGACGAGATCCCGGTGGTAACTGATAGTTTCGTGTGTGTAGAAGTACACCCTTGCAGGGTTAATAAACTATTCGAATAGCCGCGTCCGCGGTTATGGACTGCTTGGAAAGCTTAGCTTGATTATTAGACAACTTCAATGGATACTTATAAAACTTGCCAAGATAAGTGTGAGTGCTATGGCGTGCTTTCTCATGGGAAGTCGAGGAAGGCACCATACTGGTGTAATTGGTTGGAGACATGTAGTGGACTCGTGTACGCTTCTTACCTCATTCTGGTATTCGTAGTACAGGACTAGCCAAGTCAAAGCTGGCACTTCTGCTTTTAAACCCCACCTTCCTTTACCTTGATACATGTGCATGAGTAGAATAGCTCCTACGAAAGTCTTGCTGAGTACGACTTTCTGCTCACGTCTGCTTATTTTATGTTTTAGAAGAACCCACTGACCCCGAAGGTGGATTCTTCCTGGAGCTCGACAACTGAAGCCAAGCTAGTGTAGTCTGAGTCAGACGACTGGTCCCTCGTGGAAGGGCTTGTTTATAAATAAGGCTTCTCTAAGTCATTTTTTAAAATTGTTTGTACTCAGACCTACTTTGCTTTCACATGCTTGATGTAATGTTGGATGACGGTCTCGTGATCTCTGTGTGCACTCTGTAAGAGTTATCAATAAAGTTGTAAACTTTGTAGAGAATTGCAATGATACCTGTTGTTCATACTAGACATGTGTGATGCGTGTATGATTATAACATGCATGTCTTAGTATGGGTTTTCGAGACCTTAGTTGTGATCTGGCTGGCGTTCTTTTATACACCAAGTGGCCCTTAGATGTGCACAGCTTGGGGCATCGCGATGCGATTGCTCGTGACTCTGTCACGTGCACACTTTGTTGTATGATCGAGCCCGCCCTAGACCCCGACTAAGTGATCGGGCTGGAGTAAGTCTATGTAAGTGTTATAATACAATCGATAGTATGGTTGAGGCGACTTGTCTATGAATATGGAGTTCACCACCCATATCATTTCGACTTGTGTGCGGACGATGAGGACCCATCTCAGTTGATCATCCAGCCTGGATGGGATGCCCCTCACGTTCGATGCTTTCCGAGAACGTTCTGTGCTTGGCCTTGTCTGCTTAGACAAGTGGGTACGGTTCTCGGCTCTCCATATGATTGTGTTGTAGCGGGACTTGCATACGCTAACCCCGGGTCCCGAAAAACTTGGTATCGGAGCAGGTGTAAGTCCCGATATGCGGTACTATTCCAGATCTAGATGTTTCCATCCAGATCCGGGGACGAAGCACATATCGGTCCCACCGCGACATATGACAATGACATATGCCCCGGATTTCCAACATGATATCACAACATTACAGCTACAAGGATACAACATCTCATACAATCGGCATACAACTGCCTTAAATACAATACATTAGCGGAAGATACATGTCTGAGTACAGACTACAGTCAAATGCCTAGCGGCAAAGAGGAAAATACATAATTCTCATAACCACACGGGTCCAGGCCCTCCGCCGTGATCCGCCTAACTAGTCGTCGTCGAGTCTCCACGAAGGCGTCCAGAAGAAGGGTCGAGGTAGTAATCAACTGCAGCGGCCGATCAGGCAAAACATAAAAGGGAAAAGGAAAGAAAGAGGTGAGAATATATCAAATGTCTTGTAACTAACTTCTCACGGGTAAGAGGGGGATAGTGGTGAGGTTGCAGACGCACTAGCAATATATGAGTGGCTAACGGTCTATTTTAGAGTAAGATGAGAACCAAGCATTCGATGAGGAATCGCCTCCAACAAGTCTTGCTATCAACTACTTACGCAAACATAACACCTATCCTATCCATGTCCTCTCCTTCGCATCCCGACGAAGAAGAAGCAGTCAAGGCACACACACGTTGATCAAGTTATTAAATATGATTCAGTTGATGTTATCTATGAACATGACGTAGGTCTCAAGGCGTCCATAACCGTGGACGTGGCTTATCGAAAAGATTTAACTCTGCAGGGGTGTACCAACTTCCCATTACAAGGCTCCGCACGCACGCCCATCTCTCTCAGTTTCTACCCATCACAGGCAGCCATTTTATGATTTAGTCCCGAGAGATCCGAAACGACAGGTCCCTCTAGCTAACAACGAAAAAATCCGGGTGGCCCCCGGGGAGTCGACAACCAATCCAAAAGCTGGCCACGCTCTTGGATCGAACTCTTCCGTCAGTCTAAGGTCGAGATAACTGATCCCCTCACATGTGGGAGGGCCTCTAGCTCACCAGTGTGGACCAACAAAGAAACTATATCTCTACTGGTCTGGGTTATTTTAAAGGATGTCTGCTAGGAGCGACCCGACAGACATATATGCATGGTTTGCAAATGGTAAAATCGGCTTGGGCCACCTCTAGAAATTTTTGAAGCTAGTTAGGTAAGAAAAGGGGACCCCATAAAATCCCACACGCGGTTAGGCACGCTCAGCCTTAAAACCAATACCCGGAACTCGGGTCCTAGGTGACTCGAATGGAACAAAGCGTCGGGGCGGGATAGCCTAGACCTTCCATCCTTCGTCAAATATAGTCAACATTATAATAATCATATCATCAACAACAATATAATAAGGTGATATCCCAAAACCAAGGAGTAACAGGGTAACATCGTAGCATCCTAACCATGCATACTGAGAAGGGGCTGAGCAACGAGAAATAGTAACATAGCAGTACATGGTTTTCTGGGAGGGGACATGGTTGTATCGGTTTGATAGAGGCTATAAACATGTGGTAGGATCAAATATCAAACCTAACGTAGACTAGCATGCAAACCGCTGGTTGAAATAGAATGGATCATGTCACAACCCTAGTTTTGGTGTGTGCTTTTATTACTAGAATAATTGCATCATGTTTAATTTCCTTTTTAATAATTGGGGATTTGGAAAAGCCTCAAAAAGAATTTAAATAAAAGGCCAGATAAAAACTTTTTCCAAAATTCCTCCAAACAATTTTGAAAAGTCCTATAAATGAGTATGATCATTTTAAAAATGATTTGGAGTCAAACCCATGCTCATGGATTTTTCAAATATTTAAACAGAGGCTTGGAAATTAAATTTAAATGATATTTGAATTTGATTCAAATAATTTGAATTCCAAAAATCTTCAAATCTTGGGAGTGACTAGTAGTATGTCACATATGTCCAAGATAAAATTTTGGGGATTTTTTTAAAATGCTTTGGTATTTTTTTTCAGAGCAAAAAAAATAAAAACAGCAAGCAGAAAAAGAAAAAGAAACAAAAGGCTGAAAGCCACTTACCTGGCCCACCTCGCCCAGCTAGCCGGCCTAGGCCGCTAGGGGTACATGCGTCTTCAACCCCTGGACAGGCAGGCAGGAAGCTCACCGGCGAGCCCGGCATGGTAGCCAGGCAGCTTCCTGGCAGCCCCCTCCCCTTAATCGGCACCGTGGAGACGCCCAAGCTCTCCTCCTCCATTTCCCCCTCTCCCTGGACCTCTCCCCTCTCGCCTCGCCGTTTTTCTCCGCCGCACCCGAGAGGAGTCGTCGCTGCCGCTGTGCCCAGACGCGGCCAACGGCCTCCTACTACCAAGCCGAGGTGTCCGCCGTGACCGTCGTCGCCGTCTTCGTCGAGCAATGCCTTCAATCGAGCCGACGAGCCCCCGAGGATGATCCCCCCTTCTCCGACTTGCGGCCGGCAGCCGTGAGCACTTCATCGTAAAATTCGCGGCCACCGCAGCTCCTCCAGCTCCCTCGTCCTCTCCACTGCAACCCCGGTGAGCCCGCGGTCCGTTTCCCACATCCCGCAACCGTCCTCGTGCCCCCGGTGCCCTCCTTCCCTCACCAGCCGAGCGGCGCCGCCGCGGACTTGCTCGCCGTCGCGCCCTCCGGCTGCCCCTTGGCCGCCCACCTGCCCCACTGGATGCGCGTGAGCGCGGGGGACCATTTGGTGGTCTCCCCGTAGCCTCTCGTGGCCGGAGACACCGGCTCCAGTGAGCGCCGCCGTGCGGTTTGGCCACCGGGGGCTAACCGTCGGCCGTGCCGACGTGGCACGGTCATTAGGGGCTAACCCCCCTGGTTAATTGGCCCGAAGCCACTGACAGGTGGGGCCCTGGCCCCCTTAATCCCCTGTTAACTTAAACTAAAAGGGGATTAACCTAGAGTCAATGACAGATGGGACCCAGGCGTCAGGTTGACTGGTCAGCGCCCCCATGATGTCATCCTGATGTCATGCTTGCGCAATAATGTTTTTTTTCTATTTAACAGAAATCCAGAAAATAGTTAAATCTTTGAAATTCAATAACTTTTAATCCATAACTCCAAATCAAATAATTTATATATGAAAAATCATCAGAAAAATTCAAGGATTCCAAATATCATACTTTCATAGATGAAAAAAAATCTATGATGATGGACCAGTAGCATTTAGCTATTTGGGTTATTTGGAATAATTCAAAATAAATGTTTAAATCATTTCAAATTAAATCTTTGCAATGCCAACCTTATCACATGAACATCAGAGGCATATCATACACATGACCACATGGTTTACCATATCCAAACATAAGCAAATGCAACTTTGGCTAATTTGAAGAACATTTGGAGTTTGAATTTGAATTTCTTATTCAAATCAACTTCAATTAACTTGTTGCAAATTGAACCTAGATCACATCAGTACCATGCCTTGTTTCATTCTTGAATGTGCATTGCAATGTGATGTTTATACTTTGTTGTCTCGGTGTTTTCTTCTTCTCGATAGACCCATCGCCGGACGTAGTTCCTGTTTCTTCGAAGAGTGGCACCCCCGAGTCTCGACAATAAGGCAAGAAAACCCCCTTCGATCATATCTATAAAAACCCAGTTTCCCTCTTGTTCTCTTATGCATGATTAGGTGATTCACATGTTACCGTTCTACCGCTAGTTGAACCCATCCTTTGCATGACCTATCATTGCTGCCACAGTATTAAGCAAACCTCAACCTAGCAGATACAAGATTGTTTGTGGTCATCATGTGGCCCTTCATCCATGATATGCTATTCCATGCTAGAGTTGTTTGCAATAAAGTTGATCCATCTGGGTGATGTATCGGGATGGTAGTGAACACATGCAACAAGGTGGTAACGTGTTGATGAAGTCACCCTAATATAAGTGAACAATGAGAGGCTGTGTAGGAGTACACAGTGGGTTGTCTCATTTACACTGCCCTAGGCCCCGAGTTCTTGTGTTGTGATCCAAGACACAGATTACTACCACATGTTGGGCTCATTGACCACTCTCGACCTATTAACTCACCCCGACTAGGGTCCAGGATTCGCATGGGTTAATTGTTATTCTATTTTCTTTCATAACGTAGAACGGTTTTAGGCAAGCGCAGCACCATCCGTTGAGGTGGGCTTGTCGGACCGTCCATACATCGTCTGGGTCCTGAACGGAAACCCCGGCCGGATTACCGATTGGGGTACAACTCAGATAGGCGATCCCCTGGACTAGAGTTGGAGCCGTGAGGTAAGTGTCGTGGTACTATCCCCGCCGACACCGCTTGAAGGTGACGAGTTCTAGGCGGTAAGTGGTAGCTACGTATGTGAAGAAGTACACCCCTGCAGGGTTAACGAACTATTCGAATAGCCGTGTCCGCGGTTATGGACTACTTGGAAATCTTTACTTGATTATTAGACAACTCAAATGGATACTCTAAAAATCGCAAGATAAGTGTGAGTACTTTGGGTTGCTTCCTCGTGTGGAAGTCGAGGAAGGATCCATGGTTGTGTATTGATGTGGTGATCAAGATTAGATGGACTCGTGTGCGCCTCTCATCTCAACTCTATGTAGTCGTAGTACAGGATAGCCAAGTCAAAGCTCTCTGCATTACAACCCCACTTTCCTTTACCTTGATATCTGAGCATGAGTAGTATAGTTCTGACGTAAGTCTTGCTGAGTACGACTTTGTACTCACGTTTTCTTATTCTATGTTTTAGAGACGAGACCACTAAACCTGATGATGGCCTCCCCTTCAAGCTCGACGTCGACGAAGTAATGTAGTCCCAGACAGCAGCCTGGTCCCTCTGGAGGGTCGTTGTGTTTTCGTAAAGGCTTCTTAAGCCATTTGTTAACCTTGTCTTTACTAAGAAATAATTTGCTTCCGTTGTTGTATGGTGTAATGTTGGATCACAGTGATGTGATCTCTGCTTTTAACACTACTATATTTTCTCTGTGTAGCAGATGCAATAAAGCTATGAGTTTGTAGAGTTCATGTTGTGTTACCTGCTGTTATACACTTGGCATGCATGCTGCGTGTATGTTTATATCGTGCATGTCATGTGTGGGGTTCGATACCTTAGTTGTGCTCTCGCCGGCGGTCTTTTATACACCAAGTGGCCCTTAGATGTGCGCAGCTTGGGGCATCGCGATGCGATTGCTCGTGACTCTTTCACGTGGCACACTTTGTTGTATGATTGAGCCCGCCCGAGACCCCGACTAAGAGATCGGGCTGGAGTCTGTTTATGTAAGTGTTATGATTCAATCGATAATATGGTTGAGGCGACTTGTCTATGAGTATGGTATTTCACCACCCATAATCATTTAGACTTTTGAGCGAACGATGAGGACCCATCTCAGTTGATCATCCGGGCCTGAATGGGATGCCCCTCACGTTCGAGCTTTCCGAGAGTGTCTTGTACTTGGCCTTGTCTGCTTAGACAAGTGAGTATGGCTCTCGGCTCTTCATATGATTGAGTTGTGGCTGGAATTACATATGAAAACTCCGGGTCCCGACAGACTTGGTATCAGAGCAGGACTGCCTATAGGATTAGTAAACATTGTCCGAAGTCGAGTCTAGCATTCTATAGTTATATAGTTACTTTGGGTATAAGGGAACAACGTAAGGCTTCATTTTTCTCCTTACCTCATCGATCTGAGTTCTGAGTCACCCTCATATTTTCTACGGGAAGATAGGACTAGGCTCTTCTATGTCTATACTAGAACATCTCGTTGTTTGACTCTCCATAGCTGTAGGAATGTTTTGGTTGTCTAGAGTCACCATTCCATCAAGCCTTTTGAGAAGGTTCTGACCATTCTTGCAGATTGAATCATTTTTCCACCCCGGTACAGCCGTTATGCTGTCCGATTTGTCCCGTGTTTTCCGTGATTCCAATGCTTTTGCATTACAATCTTGTCCGCTCTTAAATTGTATCATCTTTGCTTTGATTCCATCATAAATCCTACTATGATTGTTGATTTTTATCACACAGAATGTCAGGTGGAACTAGATGTGTTGAATCTGGTCACGGTAATCAAAGTGGTGATGATGATCCTCCTTCACCACCTTCTGCAGCGGAAATCATGATGGAGGCTGAGCAAAATCGACGTGATCAAACACGCCTTTTGGAGCTCATTGAGAAGAATACTTCTCTCCAGCGAGATGCGGTAATATCCATCCAGGATTTTATTCTTTTGAACCCGCCAGTTTTCCGATGTTCATCTGAGCCCCTTGATGCCGATGATTGGCTCCATTCCATCGAGCGTAAGCTTGAGACGGCGCATGTTTCTCCAGATGATCGTGTGATGTTTGCGGCATACTTTCTGGAAGGTGCTGCTGGTGAATGGTGGGAAAGTTTTGTTGCAATGCAGCCTGATGGTCATGTATTGACTTGTCAGGAGTTCCATGATGCCTTCCAAGGGTACCACATTCTGGATGAGTTGATGGAAAGAAAGAGGGAAGAGTTCTGCAACCTATCTCAGGGAAAGATGACTATTCATCAGTACATGACTGAGTTCAACCGACTTTCTCGTTATGCCCCTGAGAAGATATCAACCGATGCCAAGAAGCAAGCAAGTTTCCGCAAGGGACTTAACCCTATCCTTCGTCATGATCTCAATCTCCTTGAATTTGTCAACTTCAAGGATTTGGTCAATAGATCATTCAGAGCTGAGCATGGAAATGAGGTCTTTGAAGAGTCTTGCAAGCGTGATCGTGATCTTGCTTCCTCTTCTAGTTTGGGTTCTCAGAAACGTCGAATTTGGATCCCAACTAGTGCCCTTCCTTCGCACTTGATTCCAAGACCATCTCCACAAAGCAAGAAATCCCAGAAAGGTAGTAGAGAGCTTGCCATACAAATTCCACAACCTAACACCCGTTTGTGCTACAAGTGTGGTAATCCTGGCCACATTGCACGACAGTGTTCATTGCAAGAGAATGTTCCTCCTCGTCCAAAACATAAAGCCAAAGCTAAGCCACCAAAGCCTTCCAAAGCCAAGTCCGCTATTGTTGAATACGGATGTGTGAACCATGCCACCATCAAAGAAGCCCAAGAGGATACTAAGGTTGTACTCGGTACACTTCCTGTCAACTCCAAACCTACTTCTGTTCTATTTGATTCTAGAGCTTCCCATTCCTTTTTGTCTGAAAAGTTTGCACTCCTGCATGATATTTCATTTGAGGAGTTTCCTAACCCTTTCATGATTAAAACTCCAGGATCCACATGGCGTACCAGTAGGGTAAGTCATGACAATGAAATTGTTGTTGAGGATGTTGTATTCCTTGCTTCTCTCATAGCCCTCAAATCTTCAGATATCGATATCATCTTAGGTATGGATTGGTTGTCCAAAAACCGTGCTAAGATTGATTGTTCCACCAAATCAGTCCAACTCACTCATCCTTCCGGCAAGATAGTCCATTTCGCATCTCAAGGTTCAGAAACCCAGCTATATTCGTTGAATGAACATCCCCTTCCTAACCTTGAAGATATTCCTATAGTTTGTGACTTTCCGGATGTCTTTCCAGAAGAGCTGCCGGGAATGCCACCCGACAGGTGTGTGGAATTCATAGTGGATCTTATACCAGGCACAACCCCAATTTCCAGACGCCCATATAGAATGGCCCCACATGAGTTAGCTGATCTTAAAATCCAACTGGAAGCTTCGTTGGCAAAAGGCTTCATCCGCCCTAGCTCATCGCCATGGGATTGCCCCGTTCTGTTCGTAACGGAGAAAGATGGAACAGAAAGGATGTGCGTAGACTATCGCCCGCTAAATCTAGCGACGATAAAGAACAAGTACCCACTACCCAGGATCAATGATCTTCATGATCAACTTGCAGGACCCTCTGTCTTCTCCAAGATGGATTTGAGATTAGGTTATCATCAAATCAAAATCAGAAACGAGGACATTCCCAAGACGGCTTTCACTACTCGTTATGGTCTTTATGAGTATACCGTCATGTCCTTCGGTTTAACCAATGCCCCAGCCACTTCTTCGCGCTTGATGAATTCGATCTTCATGGAGTACTTAGATAAATTTGTTGTGGTTTATCTTGATGACATTCTCATCTACTCGAAGAATGAAGAAGAACACGCAGAACATCTTAAGCTCGTATTGATGAAACTTAGAGAGCATCGCCTTTATGCCAAGTTCTCCAAGTGTGAATTTTGGCTACCAAAAGTGACCTACTTAGGCCACGTGATTTCTGCGAAAGGTGTTGCAGTCAATCCCGAGAGAGTTTAGGCCGTCCTTGATTGGACTCCACCTGAATCGGTTAAGCAAGTTAGGAGTTTTCTTGGCTTAGCAAGCTATTGTCGCCGCTTCGTTGAGAACTTCTCCAAAGTTGCAAAGCCTCTAACTGAACTCCTCAAGAAAGATAAGAAATTTCAATGGACTCCCAAGTGCGAGGAAAGCTTTCAAGAGCTAAAAAGAAGATTGACTTCTGCACCCATACTTGCGCCTCCAGACACCAAAAAGGATTTCGAAATCTATTGTGATGCTTCACGACAAGGGTTAGGATGCATACTTATGCAAGATAGACATGTGGTAGCTTATGCTTCATGCCAGTTGCGGCCACATGAAGAAAACTATCCTACCCATGATCTTGAACTCGCTGCCGTAGTTCATGCCCTGAAGACTTGGCGACATTACCTCCTTGGTAATCGTTGTGAAATCTATACCGATCTCCAAAGCCTCAAATACATATTCACCCAGCCAGATCTTAACCTCATGCAAATACGCTGGATAGAGTTGATAAAAGATTACGACTTGAGTATCTCTTACACCCCAGGCAAAGCCAATGTCATGGCTGATGCACTAAGTCGTACGTCGTATTGTAACAACCTCATGTTACAACAGTATCAACCACTTATCTATGAGAAATTTCGAAAGCTCAATCTCGAGATTGTTCCTCATGGATTCCTTTCCACCTTGATTGTGAAACCAACCCTTGAGGATCAAATCAAAGCTGTTCAACAACGTGCTCGAGGTATCCGATATATCAAGCAGAACATTGCTAGCGGTAAGGCAAAATGTTTTACCCTAGACAATGAGGGTACTGTGTACTTCGAGAATAGGATGGTAGTTACGATGAATAGGAATCTAAGGCAGGAGATCCTTAAGGAAGCTCATGACACCCCACTCTCGATTCATCCTGGTAGTACTAAGATGTATCAAGATCTACGCCAGAGATTTTGGTGGACTAGGATGAAGCGAGAAATCGCTCAATTTGTTGCTGAGTGCGATGTTTGTCGTCGTGTGAAAGCAGAGCATCAAAGACCTGGTGGTACTCTTCAACCTTTCGCCATTCCTGAGTGGAAATGGGATAAAGTCAGTATGGATTCATCACTGGCTTTCCAAAGTCTCAGAAGGGAAACAATGCCATCTTCGTGGTCATTGACCGTCTTTCCAAAGTTGCTCATTTCCTTCCTGTTCGCGAGAGTATAACTGCTAGCCAGTTAGCGGATTTATATGTCTCTCGGATTGTTTCTCTCCATGGTGTTCCTTTGGAAATCAATTCAGACCGTGGAAGTCTTTTCACCTCCCGATTTTGGGAAAGTTTTGAAAATGCTATGGGAACCCATCTCTCCTTTAGCACCGCCTTTCATCCCCAGTCAAGTGGTCAAGTAGAAAGAGTCAATCAAATTCTCGAAGACATGGTCAGAGCCTGTGTTATCTCATTCGGAAAGAGTTTGGAGAAATCTCTTCCATTCGCCGAGTTTGCTTATAACAACAGCTTCCAATCTAGCTTGGGCATGGCACCCTTTGAATTTCTCTTTGGACGAAAATGTCGAACACCATTGAACTGGTCAGAAACCGGTGAAAGACAATTCTTTGGACCGGATATGATCCAGGAAGCAGAAGAAAAGGTTCGCATTGTTCGTGAGCAATTGAAAACAGCCCAGTCTCGTCAGAAAAGCTACTATGATCATCATCATAGGCCAGAAAGCTATGAGCTGAACGAGAAGGCTTACCTCCGGGTTACTCCTCTGAAGCGAACCCATTGCTTCGGTATCAAAGGCAAATTGGCCCCACGTTACATCGGTCCCTTTCGCATTCTAGCTAAACATGGAGAAGTTGCCTACCAACTTGAACTACCCCCACATCTTTCTCAGGTTCACGATGTCTTCCACGTATCTCAACTCAGGCGTTGCTTCAAGGACCCCATCCGCGAAGTAGACCACGAAACGCTTGATCTCCAAGAAAACCTGTCATATCGAGAGTATCCCGTCCGTATCCTCGATGAAGCTGAGCGTACCACCCGACGTCAGAAGATCAAGTTCTTCAAAGTGAAGTGGTCCAACCATTCTGATAAAGAAGCCACCTGGGAACGAGAAGACCATCTTCGAGTTGAATACCCCACCCTCTTCCCGACTACTTCTGAATCTCGGGACGAGATTCTTTTGAGTGGGGGCGAGTTGTCACAACCCTAGTTTTGGTATGTGCTTTTATTAATAGAATAATTACATCATGTTTAATTTCCTTTTTAATAATTGGGGATTTGGAAAAGCCTCAAAAAGAATTTAAATAAAAGGCCAGATAAAAACTTTTTCCAAAATTCCTCCAAACAATTTTGAAAAGTCCTATAAATGAGTATGATCATTTTAAAAATGATTTGGAGTCAAACCCATGCTCATGGATTTTTCAAATATTCAAACAGAGGCTTGGAAATTAAATTTAAATGTTATTTGAATTGGATTCAAATAATTTGAATTCCAAAAATCTTCAAATCCTTGGAGTGACTAGTAGTATGTCACATATGTCCAAGATAAAATTTTGGGGATTTTTTAAAAATGCTTTGGTATTTTTTTCAGAGCAAAACAAATAAAAACAGAAAGCAGAAAAAGAAAAAGAAACAAAAAGGCTGAAAGCCACTTACCTGGCCCACCTGGCCCAGCTAGCCGGCCCATCCCGCCAGGGGTACATGCGTCTTCAACCCTTGGCCAGGAAGGCAGGCAGCTCGCCGGCGAGCCCGGCATGGACGCCAGGCAGCTGCCTGGCTGCCCCCTCCCCTTAATCGGCGCCGTGGAGACGCCCAAGATCTCCTCCTCCATTTCCCCCTCTCCCTGGACCTCTCCCCTCTCGCCTCGCCGTTTTTCTCCGCCGCACCCGAGAGGAGTCGTCGCCGCCGCTGTGCCCAGACGCGGCCAACGGCCTCCTACTACCAAGCCGAGGTGTCCACCGTGACCGTCGTCACCGTCTTCGTCGAGCACCGCCTTCAATCGAGCCGACGAGCCCCCGAGGACGACCCCCCTTCTCTGACTTGCCGCCGGAAGCCGTGAGCACGTCGTCGTAAAATTCGCGGCCACCGCAGCTCCTCCGGCTCCCTCGTCCTCTCCACTGCAACCCCGGTGAGCCCGCGGCCCGTTTCCCCCATCCCGCAACCATCCTCGTGCCCCCTGTGCCCTGCTTCCCTCACCAGCCGAGCGGCGCCGCCACGGACTTGCTCGCCGTCGCGCCCTCCGTCTGCCCCTTGGCCACCCACTTGCCCCACTGGATGCGCGTGAGCGCGGGGGACCATTTGGTGGTCTCCCCGTAGCCTCCCGTGGCCGGAGACGCCGGCTCCAGTGAGCGCCGCCGTGCGGTTTGGCCACCGGCAGCTAACCTCCGGTCGTGCGGACGTGGCACGGTCATTAGGGGCTAACCCCCCACCCCCCTGGTTAATTGGCCCCAAGCCACTGACAGGTGGGGCCCTGGCCCCCTTAATCCCCTGTTAACTTAAACTAAAAGGGGATTAACCTAGAGTCAATGACAGATGGGCCCCAGGCGTCAGGTTGACTGGTCAGCGCCCCCATGATGTCATCCTGATGTCATGCTTGCGCAATAATGTTTTTTTTCTATTTAACAGAAATCCAGAAAATAGTTAAATATTTGAAATTCAATAACTTTTAATCCATAACTCCAAATCAAATAATTTATATATGAAAAATCATCAGAAAATTCAAGGATTCCAAATATCATAATTTCATAGATGAAAAACACATCTATGATGATGGACCAGTAGCATTTAGCTATTTGGGTTATTTGGAATAATTCAAAATAAATGTTTAAATCATTTCAAATTAAATCTTTGCAATGCCAACCTTATCACATGAACATCAGAGGCATATCATACACATGACCACATGGTTTACCATATCCAAACATTAGAAAATGCAACTTTGGCTAATTTGAACAACATTTGTACTTTGAATTTGAATTTCTTATTCAAATCAACTTCAATTAACTTGTTGCAAATTGAACCTAGATCACATCAGTACCATGCCTTGTTTCATTCTTAAATGTTCAATGCAATGTGATGTTTATACTTTGTTGTCTTGGTGTTTGCTTCTTCTCGATAGATCCATCGCCGGACGTAGTTCCTGTTTCTTCGAAGAGTGGCACCCCCGAGTGTCAGAACCCCAACTAGGGTAAGTGCTAGGTTTGAGTGCCCCTTTGCATCATGTAAAAATTCAAAAGAAATTCAAAAATGGGGAAAAGAAAGCCCTGAGAAATTTTAATTCAAATGGCCAGATAAAAATCTTTTTTCCAAAAATCATTTGAATATTTGGAAAATTCCTATAAGTGATGGTGATCATTTTAAAAGTGGTTTGGGTTCATTCCCACATTCAAGGTGTCGGGACCCGGGGTTAGCGTATGCAAGCCTCGCTACAACACAATCATATGGAGAGCAGAGAACCGTACCCACTTTTCTAAGCAGACAAGGCCAAGAACAGAACGTTCTCGGAAAGCATCGAACATGAGGGGCATCCCATCCAGGCCGGATGATCAACTGAAATGGGTCCTCATCGTCCGCACACAAGTCTAAATGATATGGGTGGTGAACTCCCATACTCATAGACAAGTCGCCTCAACCATACTATCGATTGTATTATCCGCATCGCCCTCTCTCATTTTCCCCCATCGCCGCCTCCTCTCGAGCTCCGTACGTGATTCCCCCTTCTTCCCCGAGAGCAGCCGCCGCTCACCGTCGCAAGAACCCGTGGCCAACGCCGGAGAAGAGCCAGAAGACCGTGTCCCCCTCGCGCTACGTCGTCGTCCATGCCAAGAGGTCGAAGATGGTGACCTAGGAGCCACTGGAGACGCCGCAATCGAAGCTTTCTTCTCGCCGGAGCCGCCGCGCGTCATCTTCAATTCCGGCCACTGTGGAGCTCCTCCGACCACTCCACCACGTCAGTTCGACTCACGGTGAGCTTCTGGTTCACCCTAACTATCGCACAGGCCAACCCTCGCACCCTAGCATCTTTTGCCATGGAAGACGGAGCTTCTCGCCGCCGAGATGTTCCTCGCCGTGCAACCATGAAGCTTTTGAGCTCGAGCGCATGTCCATCGTCTTCGCCTTGCTCCTCTGTGTCGTTTGCGTGCATCACCGGCTCAAGTGGAGCGCCGCAGCGAGCTTTGCCTCGAGCCCGAGCCACGACCGCCGCTAGGGCTTGACGCCGGCGACGCTCCGGTGAGTTCCAGCCCCCATGGCTGGCTCCATTCGACGCGGCGTCCTCCCAGCAGCCGTTTGGTGCCTCTGGCGTGCCAAGCGCACGTCCAGAGCGCGACCCCGTACAGCGCCGCCGCGTACAGGACCGCCGGTGGCTAGCCGGCGGCCTGTCAGGCTGACCCCGGACTAATCACCCCCCCTAATGACCCCCACAGCCTATGACATGTGGGCCCAGCCCCCTGGTTAACCCTGGGTTAAGTTTAAAACGTTTTGAATCGTGGCGGTGAGCGGCGGCTGCTCTCGGGGAAGAAGGGGGAATCACGTACGGAGCTCGAGAGGAGGCGGCGATGGGGGAAAATGAGAGAGGGCAATTTTCTTTCAATGTAGATACAACACTTACATAATACGAGGTAAGAAATCAGCTACGGCTACAAGGAGGTAAGAAATCAGCTACACTTACATAATACGAGGTAGGAAACCGGACACAACTTTCCTACGGCTACAAGGAGGCAATCAACGAGATGTTCTATTCAGACATAGATGAGCCTAGTCCTATCATCCCGTAGAAAAGATAAGGGTGACTCAGAACTCAGATCGATGAGGGTAAGGAGAAAAAAGAATCCTTACGTTGTTCCCTTATATACCCAGAGTAACCATATAACTATAGAAGGCTAGACTCGACTTCGGCCAAGGCTGATAATCCTACAGTCAGTCCTGCTCTGATACCAAGTCTGTCGGGACCCGGGGTTAGCGTATGCAAGCCTCGCTACAACACAATCATATGGAGAGCCGAGAACCGTACCCACTTGTCTAAGTAGACAAGGCCAAGCACAGAACGTTCTTGGAAAGCATCGAACATGAGGGGCATCCCATTCAGGCCGGATGATCAACTGAAATGGGTCCTCATCGTCCGCACACAAGTCTAAATGATATGGGTGGTGAACTCCCATACTCATAGACAAGTCGCCTCAACCATACTATCGATTGTATTATAACCCTTACATAGACTTACTCCAGCCCGATCACTTAGTCGGGATCTAGGGCGGGCTCGATCATACATCAAAGTGTGCACGAGACAGAGTATCGAACAATCGCATCGCGATGCCCCAAGCTGCGCACATCTAAGGTCCACTTGGTGTATAAAAGACCGCCAGCCAGATCACAACTAAGGTCTCGAAAACCCATACAGAGACATGCATGTTATAAACATACACGCAGCACACATGCATTGTATGAACAGCAGGTATCATTGCAATTCTCTACAAAGTATACACCTTTATTAATAACTCTTAGAGAGTGCACACAGAGATCACAAGCATGTGATCCAACATTACAACAGACAAGCGGAAGCAAAGTAGGTCTGAGTACAGACAAGTTTAACAAATGGCTTAGAGAAGCCTTATCTAAAAACAAGCCCTCCACGAGGGAACCAGTCGTCTGACTGGGACTAGACTAGCTTGATCTTCAGTCGTCCAGCTCGATGAAGAAGCCACCTTCGGGGTCAGTGGGTTCATCTAAAACATAGATTAAGCAAACGTGAGTACAAAGTCGTACTCAGCAAGACTTACATAGGAGCTATACTACTCATGCACATGTATCAAGGTAAGGGAGGTGGGGTTTCACTTGCAGAAGTGCCAGCTTTGACTTGGCTAGTCCTGAACTACGAGTACCAGACTTGAGGTAAGAAGCGTACACGATTCCACTACATCTCTTCAACCAATTACACCACTATGGTGCCTTCCTTGACTTCCCCACGAGAAAGCACGCCATAGCACTCACACTTATCTTGGTGTCTTTTAGAAGTATCCAGTTCAAGTTGTCTAATAATCAAGCTAAGCTTTCCAAGCAGTCCTTAACCGCGGACGCGGCTATTCGAATAGTTTTGTTAACCCTGCAGGGGTGTACCGCTACACACACATGATCATCAGTTACCGCATTTGATCTCGACACCATTCAAGGGGTTCCAGCGAGGATGCTCACCACAACTGTTACCTCATAGCCGATCTAGTCCGAGAAAGCTGCCTACTTGGGTTGGCTACCACTATCGTGAACCCGGCCGGTTTACCGAAGTGGACCCAAGTGATGTGTGCGTGGTGCATAAGCCGGTCTCGGATGAGCCGTTCTCTCACTTAGCATCCAGGCCACAGACCTACCAGAACTCCGAACTATTGCAACATCTGGACATCGAAATGGATGAGTTAATAAGTTGAGAGGGGTCAGTGAGCCCAATGTGTGGTTGTACTCTTCATCTTGGATCACCACACAAGAACTCGTACTTAGGGCGGTGTTCAACGAGACAACCCACCGTGTACTCCTACACAGCCTCTCATCGTTTACCTTGTATTAGGTTAGATTCACCAACACCTTTCTACCATCATCAACATGATCACTACCATCCCGACTCACATAACAGTATCAACATGGTATCATTCTAAGCATGAAATAAGCAGTAACAATTGCAGGGGCCACATGATATCAATCAACTCCTATAGTTGCTAGGATTGTGGTTTGCCTACTACTGTGACAAATGATAGGTCATGCAAAGGAATGAGTTCATCTATGCGGTAGAAACGTAGCATGGTAATCATCCTATACAATGCATAAGCGAGACATGAGAGGGAAGTGGGATTTTATCGACATGATCAATGGGGGTTTGCTTTCCTTGCTGACGAGGTTCGGGTTCGGGGTCTTCAACGAATGGGGCAGCCTCCTGCTCCGGTTCCACCTCTACTCGACAAACAACAAACAAGGTAGCAAAGTAAACACAATGCACAATCACATGATGGAAGGTTGAAACTTGATGTATATGCTTTGATGTGTGAAGCAATTCCATTTAAATGGAGTATATTGCAAATTGAATTGCAAATTCAAACTCCAATTTGAATTCAAACTTAGCCAAGTTACATGTGACATTGTTTGATCAATTTGAATCATTTTGGAATGTGTATGATATGCCTCTGATGTGTGGTTGAAATGTAGCATGTTGCCATGGTTCAAGTTGCAAAAAATTTTGAATTGAATTTGATTTAATTCCATTTAAATCAAATAGCAAATGCTACAGATCCCAAATTAAATTCAACTCAAACAAAGTTGAAAGTTGTATTTTTGGATAGCTTATTTTCTCCTGATCATTTTTCATATATTATTTGTCCAATTTGGAGTTAATATGAATTTTCTATGAATTTCCAAAGTTTGGGCTATTTTCTGGATTTTCTGGAATTCTTTAAATCATTTCTAAATTCTGGAAATTCATTTACTGCGTCAGCATGACCTCATGCTGGCGTCAGGGGGCCACTGACAAGGGGGTCCCACCTGTAAGTTTCACTGTGTTAATTAAGTCGTTTAAAATGTTTTAAACTTAACCCAGGGTTAACCAGGGGCTGGGCCCACATGTCATAGGTTGTGGGGGTCATTAGGGGGGGTGATTAGTCCAGGGTCAGCCTGACAGGCCGGCGGCTAGCCGCCGGCGGTCCTGTACGCGGCGGCGTTGTACGGGGTCGCGCTCTTGACGTGCGCTTGGCACGCCAGAGGCACCAAACGGCTGCTGGAAGGACGCCGCATCGAATGGAGCCAGCCAGGGGGGCTGGAACTCACCGGAGCGTCGCCGGCGTCAAGCCCTAGCGGCGTCCGTGGCTCGGGCTCGAGGCAAAGCTCGTTGCGGTGCTCCACTTGAGCCGGTGATGGACGCAAACGACGCAGAGGAGCAAGGCGAAGACGATGGACATGCACTCGAGCTCAAAAGCTTCATGGTTGCACGGCGAGGAACATCCCGGCGGCGAGAAGCTCCTGCTTCCATGGTAAAAGATGCTAGGGTGCGAGGGTTGGCCTGTGCGATAGTTAGGGTGAACCAGAAGCTCATCGTGAGTCGAACTGTGGTGGTGGAGTGGTCGAAGGAGCTCCACAGTGGCCGGAATTGAAGATGACGCGCGGCGGCTCCGTCGAGAAGAAAGCTTCGATTGCGGCGGCTCCAGTGGCTCCTAGGTCACCATCTTCGAGCTCTTGGCGTGGACGACGACGTAGAGCGAGGGGGACACGGTCTTCTGGCTCTTCTCCGGCGTTGTCCACGGGTTCTTGCGACGGTGAGCGGCGGCTGCTCTTGGGGAAGAAGGGGGAATCACGTACGGAGCTCGAGAGGAGGCGGCGATGGGGGAAAATGAGAGAGGGCGATGCGGACGTCTCCTTGGCGCTCTTTGGTGAGCTGGGGAGGCCTGGAACCCTCCAGGCGTCGCGGTGGCGTCCACGGCGTCGGTGCCTCGCCACCGAGCTTCTTGGGCGCGCGGGGAGGAAGACGACAGGGGACTTCGGTGGGCTGGGCCGGCCAGGTGGGCTGCGGGGAGCTAGTCGGGCTGGAAGACAGGTGAGTTTCCCTTTTCCCTTTTCTATTTCTTTTTCTTTTCTGTAAATTTGTTTTAATTAGCAATTAAATAGCTAGGAATTTTTATAAATGCTCAAATATTTTATATGGCATTACATGACCAGTAGCTAGTCATATCCAGAGTTTGAACATTTTTGAAATTCAAAATATCTGAATTCAAATTCAAATCAGGGTTTTTGATATATCCAAGGCACTGTTTGAATATTTGAAAAATCCATGAGCATGGGGTGGTTCCCACATCACTTGATATGTGATCACACTCATTTATAAGACTTTTCAAAAATGTAACCTGAATTTTTGGAGAAGATTTTTATCTGGCCTTTTGAATTAATTCATCTGGGGGGGGTTCCTTCTCCCATTTTGCTTTTGATTTTGATTTCAAGGATTTCTTTTTAAATTTTAACATGATGCAAGAGACTTGCTAACCCTAGCACATTACCTAACAGAGGGTTCTGACACAAGGAATTTTCTACAATTCAAACAATGTCTTGGAAAATTAAAATAACCCCTATTTGAATTGAGATTCAACTTTATTGAATTTCAAAAATGCCCAAAAGTCATAAGTGGTTTGCTACTGACCACCTAGGGTTTTTAAAATTATTTGGGCATTTTATTAAATTGCCTAGGTATTTATTTATCAAGGCATAACAAAATTACAGAAAGAAAAAGAGAAGAAAAAAAGGGAAAAGACCCCCTGGCCATTCTGGCCCAACTGAAGCCCCCAGCCTCGGCCCAGCCCACCTCTCTTGTCGTCTTCTTCCCCCTCCCCCGATGCTGCTCGCTGGAGAGCATGCAGTCGCCGCGCCACGTCTTGCTTCGCCGTGGCAGCCTCCCCTCAGCCCTTGAACCCTTGCTGTGGAGACCCCGTGCATCCCCCTCCTCTTCCCCTCTCTCCCTGGACAGCTCTCCCCCTCTCCCTGTCTCGTTTCTGCGAGCTCCCGAGCACTCGCCGGAGTGAGCCCCGTGCACCCGCGTGGACAACGGCGACGAGAAGTGCCACTGCCGTGTCCAACAAGTCGACCGCTGTCGTCTACGTCTTCCCGTGCAGTGAATCGAGCCCGGAGGCCCTAGCGGAGACACCCCCTTCATCGAACTGCCGCCGGCCGCAGTGGAGCCCGTCGACCATTGCGCCGCCGTGCTGCTTCCCCCGACTCCGCCGTCCTCACCATTCGATCCAGGGTGAGCTTCCGGTTCGAAACCCCCTGCTCCCGTTAACCCCCGTGCCCCCGTGCCCGATTTCCTCTTCAACCGTCGCCGGCCGCCGCTGCTCTTCGTCGCCGACGCGCTCCCAGGCCACCCCTTGAGCCCCCGATGGCTCTGCTTGCTGCGCACGAGCCCCAGCTCCACTTAGCTGGTCTCGGAGGGAAAAATGGTGCCCGGAAACGCCACCCCCGAGTGGACGCCGCCATGACCCGTGGTCACCGGCGGTTAGCCGCCGGCCACTTTGGCCTAATGACCCTTAATCACCCACTAATCCCCCCCCATAGTGGCTGACAGTGGGCCCCAAACCCCCCTAACCCCCTGTTAGTCTAAACAGAGAGGGATTAACCCCCTCTCCCACTGACAGAGTGACCCCACCCGTCAGAGCCCCCATGACGTCATCCATGCGTCATGCTGACGCAGTAAACAGAAAAACAGATTAAAAGAATTACAGAAATTCCAGAAAAATAGCCAAACTTCAATAATTCATAGAAAATTCATTTTAACTCCAAATTAAACATATAATATATGAAAAATTATCAGAAAAATGCAAGGATTAAGAATATGCAATTTTTTTTATGTTTGACCATTTTAAAATGGGGCAACAGTAGCAAATGTGCATATGGCTTAATTTGAATTCAAATTTGAAGTTTGAATTTGCATTCCAAATGCAATATACTTCAATTAAATTGTTTTTTCCACAAATCAGTACTCTATACTTCATGTGACAACAATATCATGTGCTTGTGCATTTTACTTTCGAAGTTGTTCCCCCTTGTTGATGATTGTTTCCGGTACCAGCTTTTCCGAGACGGTGATCACCCCGAAGGAGAAGAAGTTCGGTAATCATCGTGTATCGTCAGCAAGGCAAGAAAACCCCATTGATCATGTCTATAAAATCCCAATTCCCTCTCAGTCTCGCTTATGCATGTTTAGGAGATCACCTTGTATCGATTCTACCGCATAGTTGAACCCATATCCGATGCATGACCTATCATCTTGTCACAGTAGTAAGCAAACCACAATCCTAGCTGACATAGGAGTTGATTGATATCATGTGGCCCCTGCAACTGGTAATGCTTATTGCATGCTTAGTGGTACAATGAGGTTGCTTTTGATGTGAGTCGGGATGATAGTGAACATGGTGTTGATGAAAGTGAAACTGTGCTGGTGAATCCACCCTAATACAAGGTGAACGATGAGAGGCTGTGTAGGAGTACACAGTGGGTTGTCTCGTTGAACACCGCCTTAAGCACCGAGTTCTTGTATGGTAATCCAAGACAAAGAGTACAACCACACATTGGGCTCACTGACCCCTCTCGGCCTAGTACCTTGATCCGTGTCGACATCCAGGAGTCACATTAGTTCGGTCTTTCCATTTGACATCTGCATAGAAAAAGAATGAAGGAATGGTTGCATCATATAGATATGTGAGGCAGGAAAACCATCTACCAGAGGTGGCGTCTCGGTCACTTACATTGTTTGAGTCCGTTTCGTTGGTCCGGCCGGGCTCTCGAGCGGAGGCAAACTCAGATAGTCGACTCCTGGAATAGACCGGTTGTGAGCGAAGTGTCGTGGTGAACATCCTCGCTGTCACCTCTTGAACGGTGGCGAGCAAAAAGGCGGTAACCGATGGTCATGTGTGTGTAGCTTACACCCTTGCAAGGTTAATAAAACTATTCGAATAGCCGCGTCCGCGGTTAAGGACTACTTGGAACCTGTACCCGATTATTAGAGAACTTGAATGGATACTTCTAAAACTCGCAAGATAAGCGTGAGTGCTATGGTGTGCTTCCTCGTGGGGAAGTCGAGGAAGTAACCATAGAGGTGTATTGGTTGGAGACTTGGTAGTGGACTCGTGTATGCTTCTTACCTCAAGTCTGGTATTCGTAGTTCAGGGTTAGCCAAGTGAAAGCTGGCATTTCTGCATGTTGAAACCCCACTTCCCTTTACCTTGATACTTGAGCATGAGTAGTATAGTTCTGATGTAAGTCTTGCTGAGTACGACTTTGTACTCACGTTTGCTTATTCTATGTTTTAGATGAGAACCCGGACCCCGATGGAGTCACGGAACTGAAGCTCGACGTTGACCTTGGTAGTATAGTCCCAGACAACAGTCTGGTCCCTCGTGGAAGGGCATGTTTGTTTACAAGGCTTCTCTAAGCCATTTGTTAAACTTGTCTGTACTCAGACCTAATTTGCTTCCGTTGTATGATGTAATGTTGATCACAGACATGTGATCTTTGTATACTCTATGTGTAAGTAAATAAAGAAGTACTTTGCAGAGTTATGCGATGATACCTGCTGTTTATACTAGGCATGTGTGCTGCGTGTATGTTTATGACATGCATGTCTTAGTATGGGTTTTCGAGACCTTAGTTATGATCTGGCTGGCGGTCTTTTATACACCAAGTGGCCCTTAGATGTGCGCAGCTTGGGGCATCGCGATGCGATTGCTCGTGATTCTGTCACGTGCACACTTTGTTGTATGATCGAGCCCTCCCTAGACCCCGACTAAGTGACCGGGCTGGAGTAAGTCTATGTAAGAGTTAGGATCCAATCGATAACATGGTTGAGGCGACTTGTCTATGAGTATAGGATTCACCACCCATAAGCATTTAGACTTGTGAGCGGACGTTGAGGACCCATCTCAGTTGATCATCCGGCCTGGATGGGATGCCCCTCACGTTTGATGCTTTCCGAGAGCGTTCTGTGCTTGGCCTTGTCTTCTTAGACAAGTGGGTACGGCTCTCGGCTCTCCATGTGATTGTATCGTGACTGGAATTACAGACGCTAACCCCGGGTCCCGACAGACTTGGTATCAGAGCAGGACTGTCTGTAGGATTAATCAACCCTTGGTCAAAGTCGAGTCTAGCACTCTATAGTTATATAGTTACTTGGGTATATAAGGGAACAATGTAAGGCTTCTTTTTCTCCTTACCCTCATCGATCTGAGTTCTGGGTCACCCTTACCTTTTCTACGGGATGATAGGACTAGGCTCATCTATGTCTGACTAGAACATCTCGTTGTTTGCCTCCTTGTAGCCGTAGGGCAGTTGTGGTTGTCCAGAGTCTCCGTGTTTTGAGTTCCTTGAGGAAGTTCTGTTCAATCTCCTCGAGGTTGTCTTTTTTTCCATCTCGGTGTAGCCGTTATGCTGCCAGAATCATTCCGAGTTTCTGTGGATCATTGCCTTCGCATTATAATCTTTTCCGTCTTCTTCATGTCCTTCTTGTCTTTGATTCCATCATACAACCTGTTCTGATTGTTGATTTTTATCACACAGGATGTCAGGTGGAACTCGTAGTGCTGTTCGTCGGAATCGAGACCGTGTTCGGAATCGAAATGATGATGAACCTCTACCACCGCCTTCTGCGGCGGAAATCATGATGGAAGCTGAGAAGAATCAACGTGATCAAACACGCCTTCTGGAGCTCATCGAGCAGAATACCTCACGTCATTGCAATGTGGTTGTGAGCATTCAGGACTTCATCCTCCTCAAGCCACCGGTATTTCGATGTTCTTCTGAGCCCCTTGAAGCTGATGATTGGCTCCGTTCCATCGAGCGTAAGCTTGATACTGCACATGTTGCTCCCGATGATCGAGTTATATTCGCGGCATACTTTCTGGAAGGTGCTGCTGCTGAATGGTGGGAGAACTATGTTGCGATGCAGCCTGATTGTCACCTAGTGACTTGGCAAGAGTTCTGTGTTGCCTTTCGAGGGTACCACCTTCTAGATGAGTTAATGGAGCGCAAGAAGGAAGATTTCTGCAACCTGACCCAAAGAGAGATGTCCATCCATGAGTATGTGAGAGAGTTCAACCGTCTTGCTCGTTATGCCCAAGATGAGATCACCACCGATGCCAGAAAACAGGCAAGGTTCCGCAAGGGACTTAGCCCCATCCTTCGTCATGATCTCAACCTCATCGAATTTGCCACCTTTGAGGATTAATCAACATATCCTTCAGAGCTGAGCATGCCCCTTCTTCAAGTTCAGCCCCTCAGAAACGCAGAATTTGGATTCCAACCAGAGCCATACCTCAAAACTTTCTGCAGAGACCAACCTCCAATATATGCCATCCACCCCAACACATTGTTCCTCCCCGGAATGATGGTGTGCAGCAAAGTAATTCCACTCCCAGCATTTCAGACAGGGTATGCTTTAAGTGTGGTCTTCCAGGCCATTACTATCGTCAATGCCCTCGGGTCTTGATGACACCACGTCGTTCTCGAACCAAGCCTCCAAAGAAATCAACCACCAAAGCCTTGCTAGCAAAGCCTTCATCCACTAGTAGTGGTTGTGTGAACCAAATCTCAGTTGAGGACACCACTGATGCTTCTGACGTCATTCTTGGTACACTCCCAGTCAATCATGTCCCCGCCTCCGTTCTTTTCGATCCAGGAGCTTCTCATTCATTCATGTCGGAGAGTTATGCACTTCGGCATGGATTTTCTTTTGAAGAAATGTTTTCTCCAATGATCATTCAAACTCCTGGTTCAAAGTGGCAAACTAATAGAGTAAGCCATGACAATCAAATTGCAATTGAGGGTTTAGTATTCCTTGCCTCACTTATAGCCCTCAAGTCTTCGGACATTGATGTCATCCTAGGAATGGATTGGTTATCAAGGCAGAATGGTTTCCTTGATTGTAAAGCCAAGTCAGTTAGACTTACCCATCCTTTAGGCCAGACCTTTGACTACACATCACCCAGCTCTAGAACCCAGATGCATACTTTGAATGTGCTTCCCCTTCCAGACCTTGAAGATGTTTCGGTGGTTCGTGACTTTCCGGATGTCTTTCCTGAAGAGCTCCCGGGAATGCCACCCGACAGGTGTGTAGAATTCATAGTGGATCTTATACCAGGCACAGCCCCAATTTCCAGACGCCCATATAGAATGGCCCCACATGAGTTAGCTAAGCTAAAAACCCAACTTGATGCTTCGTTGGCAAAAGGCTTCATCCGCCCTAGCTCATCGCCATGGGGTTGCCCCGTTCTGTTCGTAACGAAGAAAGATGGAACAGAAAGGATGTGCGTAGATTATCGTCCGCTAAATCTAGCAACGATAGAGAACAAGTACCCACTGCCCAGGATCAATGATCTTTCTGATCAACTTGCTGGATCCTCTGTCTTCTCCAAAATGGATTTGAGATTAGGTATCATCTAATCAAAATCTGAAACGAGGACATCCCAAAGACGGCTTTCACTACTCAATATGGTCTTTACGAGTACACCGTCATGTCCTTCGGTTTAACCAATGCCCCCGCCACTTTCTCGCGCTTAATGAATTCGGTCTTCATGGAGTACTTAGATAAATTTGTTGTGGTTTATCTTGATGACATTCTCATCTACTCGAAGAACGAAGAAGAGCACGCAGAACATCTTAGGTTGGTATTGATGAAACTTAGAGAGCACCGCCTTTAGGCCAAGTTCTCCAAGTGTGAATTTTGGCTACCAGAAGTGACCTACTTAGGCCACGTGATTTCTGCAAAAGGCATTGTTGTCAATCCCGAGAGAGTTTAGGCCGTCCTTGACTGGACTCCACCTGAATCGGTTAAGCAAGTTAGGAGTTTTCTTGGCTTAGCAAGCTATTGCCGCCGCTTCGTCGAGAACTTTTCTAAAGTTGCAAAGCCTCTTACTGAACTCCTCAAGAAAGATAAGAAATTCCAATGGACCCCCAAGTGCGAGGAAAGCTTTCAAGAGCTAAAAAGAAGATTGACTTCTGCACCCGTACTTGCACCTCCAGACACCAAAAGGGACTTCGAGATCTATTGTGATGCTTCACGGCAAGGGTTAGGATGCATACTTATGCAAGATCGACATGTGGTAGCTTATGCTTCACGCCAGTTGCGTCCACATGAAGAGAACTATCCTACCCATGATCTTGAACTCGCTGCCGTAGTTCATGCCCTGAAGACTTGGCGACATTACCTCCTTGGTAATCGTTGTGAGATCTATACTGATCACCAAAGCCTCAAATACATATTCACCCTGCCAGATCTTAATCTCAGGCAAAGACGATGGATAGAGTTGATAAAAGATTATGACTTAGGAATTTCTTACACCCCAGGCAAAGCCAATGTCATGGCTGATGCACTAAGTCGTAAGTCGTATTGTAACAACCTCATGTTACAACAGTATCAACCACTTCTTCATGAGGAATTTCGAAAGCTCAACCTTGAAATTGTTCCTCGTGGATCTCTTTTCAACTTGGTAGCGAAACCAACCATTGAGGATCAAATCATAGTTGCCCAAAGACGTGCACGAGGTGTACGCCGGATCAAGGAGAACATTGCTAGAGGAGTTGCTAAATGTTTCTCCACAAATAGTAAACGAACGGTATTCTTTGAAAATCGTTTGGTAGTACCTAAGAATAGGGATCTAAGGCAACTCATCCTCAAAGAAGCCCATGACACACTGCAAGAGCAAGTTTTGCCCCCGAAGGTTTTGGACATTGTTGGACAGAGCAGAAGTGGAACTAATATTGTTTTCGAGTATAAACAGATTCTTAGGTTCCGAAAGAATGGAGTTTGCAAGTAGAAGGTCGAAGGACAACTCGCTGCAGTGAAGCTGCAGTTATCTACCGAAACCTTTGAAGGAAGACGACCCCTAAAAATGTCATCGAAGAAGATGTCTCTCTCGAGTAAAAGCGCAACGAGGAGAAAGCTGAAGCCGGTCGAAGACTTAGTCTTTTTGCTAGTTTCTCTTTATTTCTTGAGTCGTAGGAAAAACCGTACTATTAAGAGGGGTTTGCTAGTTGAGATCTTTGTCGAAGTGAATTTGCTCTGCTCAACCAAAACCCACAAAAGCCTACCGAGAGAAATCTTACCGAGTCGAGCGAATAGCTCGAAGGCAAAGTCATCGCACTTCGTGCCTTCGAGAGAGAACTCGTTCGGTGAGTCAGCTTACTTGTTCCTCAAGTAAAGTTGCGCAGTGATTGGAATCCGACCGTTGTGGACACGCGTCAAGCGGTTGCATCGGGTCACTTCAGTCATTTTACCCATCGGGATCGCCAACTATAAATACCCCGCACCTACCCGCCATTTCGGGTGGGCTGCTCCACTGAAGATTCTAAGACAGAAGTCTGTGAGCATCCCAAAGAGATCCATCGAGAGAAAACCTACACCCAAGTATGAACTGAGTTGAGCAATTCACTATGACTTAGGTTGAGATTAGCCGATCTTTTTATCTTGGAGAACTGCAAGTCTCCTAGACGGTTAGGCGTCGCCTGTCAAGCAGTCGAAGAGTAATTGTCACTGCTGAAGGAAGTTTTTAAAGGTCTCGGAGATGTCCTGAATCATCTACCACGAGTGAAAACTGGACAAGCTCGAGGAGTTTGTTGCAGTGGAGAATAGGACGGAGAGAGTTTTGCTCCAGGTGTTCAATCACCAGTCCCTCCAACCAGACGTAGCACTTTGCAGAGTGTGAACTGGTTTACCAAACATCGTCGTGTCAGGCTCGTTTTCCTTCATGCTTTTATATTAAGTATTTACTCGTTGCCTGTTTGTCTTCGATGTTTTCCTTCACTCCCAATCCTTTCGAGCTATGCATTACCTTCGATACTGTATTTCCTTCGAGATGTGCTTAGTTCTTTGCAGTTTGTATGAATTCCTTCTAAGTTCCTTAGAATTTTTAGAAGTGATCATTCACCCCCTCCCCCTCTGATCATTCTTGAGCTTTCAATTGGTATCAGAGCTAGGCACTCCCTACGCTCTGCGTATTTTGGTCTAACAACCTGGAGTGTTGTCAAGAATGTCGTTTGCAGCTGTTCGCTCGGGGGAACCAATCCCTATTTTCAATGGGAAGGACTATCCCTATTGGAAGGACAAAATGAAGAGGAATATCATGGCTATCAACTCTGCCGCTTGGGAAGTTGTCAAGAATGGTGTAACTGTCAAGGACACAGATGCCATCACTCCTGAAGAGGCAAAGAAGATAGAGCTCGATGCTGAAGTCTGGGTATTCATCACAAATCATCTGATTCCTGAAAAATATCATGAGGTCAAGAATATTCCTTCGGCCAAAGGTGTTTGGGATTATCTCGAGAAGATTGGGGAAGGTGTCTCTACTCAGAAAGATGCTCGAATTGACACTCTTCGAAGCAAGTTCTATCGCTTCAAGAGGCACGAGGGAGAAAAAGTTTGTTCCATATACAGCAGACTCACTACGCTGTCAAATGAACTGATTTCCCTTGGTGCAGATGACATTACCAATCGGATTATTGTCAGAACTTTGCTCCGTTCTCTTGATGATTCCTTCGATCACATTGTGCTGATGATTAAGGAAAGAACTGATTTCAAGGATATGGTTGCCGCTGATATTCTTGAAAGGTTTAATACTTTTGAGATGGAAGAAGATGAGAAACGTGACGTCAATGTGAGTCGAAGAAAATCTCATGCACTGAAGGCCAGAGCTTCACATCACTCCTCTCCTGAAGCTAGTTCTGAATCGGGTTGTGCCTCAGATGACCCCGAGAACATTGGAAAAGATCTGGCACTGATAATGAGAAGATTCAATCGCTTTCAGAGAAGGAACTCCTCTTCACCGAAGAAAAACTATTCTTCAAGACATTCAAGTAATTCATCTCAACATCGATCATCATCCAGAAACTCTTCAGCAAAAGATAACTGTTGCTATAAGTGCAAGAAGCCAGGTCACTTCATTGCTGATTGTCCTCTCTGGGAAATTGAACATAAATCAAAGCACTCTCACAGCAGCTCTTCGAGCAAGTCTTACAGATCGAGCAAAAACCACGATTCGAAGAAATATGATTCAAGGTCTAGAAAAGACAAGAAAGATGGTTCTGATGATGACAAGAAGAAGAACTATCACAAGCATCGAGAGGGTTCTTCCTCTAAATCACATTCCTCTCGTCGACAGAATTCACACCGAGCCAAAGCCTATCTGGGTAAAGAGATGAACTCTGAAGATGAAGCTTCCGGTTCTGAAGCAGGATCAAAGTCAAGATCTGGTTCTGGTTCTGAATCTGATGGTGTTGCTGGAATAGCATTCGCCTCGAACAAGAATTCAAGTTCATTCTTCTCCAACCAGAGCAGTGAAGATGAATCTCCCGCTTACTGCTTCATGGACAAGGCTAAGGTATCCTCATCTAAGAAATCCTACGATACTTCTGATGGATCTGCTTATGAAAGTGACTCTAGGATAAGCTATGCTAAACTTGCTAAAATTGCTTCTATCCAACAAGATGAGCTAGATTCTCTAAGTGAAACCATTCAAAAATCTGAGACCTTGTTGATCGATGAGATTGAGAAGGGTCAAACTTTGAAAAATGAGCATGTTGCTCTGAAGGAAAAGTATGATGAGCTTTCCTCTCGGCATGATCTTCTCTCAGTGGACTACGAGAAGCTAACCTATGAATTACTTCAAGGGAAAATGGCTCTCGAGAAACTGAGAGAGGCTAATGAAGAGTTGGAAAGTGTCAATCTCACGCTCATGGCTCAACAAGGCTCAGAAACTAAAAATGAATCTACTTCACCTTGCTTAACCTGTTTGGAACGAAGTAAAATTGAGTCTATTTCTGAGAGATCGAAAGGAAAGAACCTATTGTTATCGATGATACTAACCCCTCGAACGAGGAAACCATTACCGAGGAACTCCTCAGGTTGAAAAATTTATTTGAAACAGGCATGTTCAAAAGTGTGCAGGGACACCAGTACTTATGTGACATCCTACGAAAGGCTCTTCTTCACAGAAATCCCCGAAACGAAGGAGTTGGCTTCGAAAGGAAAATCAATCCTGATGGAACCTACTGGGAACCCAAGCAGTATCCTAAAACTGTCTGGGTTCTTGCGAAAGAAAAGCCCATTGATATTGCTAACCTTTCATGTTTCAGTTGCAAAATTGACAAAGCTATTGTTGATGAATCACTTGATTCTGACTACAAGCTTGTCAAAGATCAGGAAGGAAAGGTGTCGACTGAGTTCTTTGGTACTCCTCCAAAGAATGGCTTTTATAAGCGACAGATTTGGGTTCGCAAATCTCTCGTAGAAAAACTGCCCCCTAATCATTCTTTGCAGGGAAAATCCTCAGTACCACCGAATCACTACTATTCTCTCGAGGATAGAAATGAACCCTTGGTGCCTGCTTCAAATGTTCCCCAAAAGGATTACTATCGTATAGATAGAAATGTTTATCGCCATCGTGACAATCGCACCAAAATTGCAATTACCCATCGTTACTCTAACCCCTCATCGAGGAATTATATTTATGGTGTGCTTGATGGTCCTGATCGACAATGCAATCCTGTTCGATATAATATTGCTGATCCATCTAGCTCTACCATGCCTTCTAAGTCACCTGCTCGTTTGTGGGTGGTTAATAAGAACTAATTCTTCTGCAGGGCTATGTCTCCGGTGGATCCGAATGGGTCATGGATAGTGGATGTACAAATCATATGACCGGAGACAAAGATTTGTTCACCGAAGAAAAACAGTCTGAATCTTCACAGAAATACATTACCTTCGGTGACAACAACAAAGGAAAAGTACTTGGTTTGGGTAAGGTTGCCATATCGAAAGACAAGCATATTGATAAGGTTTTGCTTGTACAATCTCTATGATATAATCTTATGTCTATATCAAAACTTTGTGATATGGGTATGCTTGTACTGTTTTCTGCGTCTCGCTGTGTTGTCTTTTCACAGGATGATTATTCCTTCGTGTTCGAAGGATATCGCAAGGGTGATCTTTATGTCGTTGATTTTTCTTCGGGACCTGCAGTGTCCACATGTTTAATGGCCAAAGCCACTTCTGGTTGGTTATGGCACCGAAGACTTGGTCATGCAGGGATGAAAAATCTTCAAACTCTTATCTCGAAGAAGAACATCGTTGGAATTGATAATGTGAAATTCGATAAAGATCGTCTATGCAGTGCCTGTGAAGCAGGAAAGATTGCCAAGAAACATCACTCAGCAAAAACCGTCATGACTACTACTCGTCCTCTTGAATTACTTCATATGGACTTATTCGGTCCTCAAAATTATGCTAGTCTTGGAGGTAACAAGTATGGTCTGGTTATTGTTGATGATTTCTCTCGATATACTTGGGTTTTCTTTCTAGATGACAAGAGCAAGGTTGTTGAAATTTTCAAAACTTTCGCAAAGAGAGCTCAAAACTGAATATGAATTATCTCTCAAGCATATCAGAAGTGATAATGGTACAGAATTCAAAAATACTCATATCGAAGATTTTCTTGATGAATATGGCTTTACTCATGAATTCTCGGCTGCTTATACACCGCAACAAAATGGTGTGGTCGAGAGAAAGAATCGAACACTTATTGAAATGGCCAGAACAATGCTTGCTGAATACAAGACTCCTATCAGGTTCTGGGCCGAAGCTATCAACACTGCATGTCATATCATCAACAAGGTTTATCTGCATAAGTTTCTGAAGAAAACTTCACATGAACTCATCACTGGTAAAAAGCCAAATGTGTCTTATCTCAGGGTTTTTGGTGCTCCATGTTATATCAGAGACATGAATCACAGCTCCAAGTTCGCCCCAAAGGCACACGAAGGTTTTCTTCTAGGTTATGGTTCAAATTCTCACACTTACAGAGTTTACAACTCACATCTTGGCAAAGTTGTAGAAACTGTAAATGTTCGATTTGATGAAACTAACGGCTCTCAAAAGGAGCAATTACCTCTTAACCTGGATGAACCACCTTTGGATGAAGTTATCAGGTACATGGCTATTGGAGATATTCGACCTGTCGATGGAAATGCTCAACAAGCAAACAAGGAAGATGATGGTCCAATGTTCCCACACATAGCCCGGGGCGCTGGAGATCAACATCCTAAAGAAATTGATGCACAGGTCGAAGGAGAACGCATAAACGAAGAATATGTTGATCCCGAAGGACAAGCTGAACCCGAAGGAAATGATCCCGAAGATCAACCTGATCCACAAGATGAAGAAACTTTTCCTCGTGTTCGAAGAAGAGTGGATGTCGACTCAATTCTCGAAGAGATTCGTTTACTAGGTCGTCCCACCACTCGTTCTCGTACTCGATTAGCTAACTTCTGTGGAAATTTCTCGTTTGTATCCATGCTAGAACCTTCAAAATTTGATGACGCCATGAGAGACTCAGACTGGATGACTGCCATGCTCGAAGAACTTAACCAGTTCGAGAGAAATAAAGTCTGGTCCCTTGTCGATAGACCTGATTCCATGAAGCATAATATCATTGGTACGAAGTGGATTTTTCGCAACAAGCAAGATGAAGATGGCATAGTGGTAAGAAATAAAGCTCGACTGGTTGCACAAGGCTATACCCAAATCGAAGGTATTGATTTTGGTGAGACTTATGCCCCAGTTGCTCGTCTTGAATCCATTCGTGTCATGCTTGCTTTTGCCAATTACAATGGTATATTGCTATATCAAATGGATGTCAAAAGTGCATTTCTTAACGGTGAAATCGAAGAAGAAGTGTATGTTATGCAGCCACCAGGCTTTGAAGACCCGAAGAATCCTGATAAGGTGTACAGATTGCACAAGGCCCTATATGGGTTAAAGCAAGCGCCTCGTGCTTGGTATGAAACACTGAAGGATTTTCTTCTAAAGAAGGGCTTCAAACCAGGAACAACTGATCCGACTCTTTTTACTCGTGCATAAAAAAATGATCTTTTTGTGTGTCAAATTTATGTCGATGATATTATTTTTGGCTGTACTAACCCTGATATTAGCGAGGAATTTGCTCGCATGATGTCGAAGAAATATGAAATGTCAATGATGGGTGAATTGAAGTTCTTTCTCGGGCTTCAAATCCGTCAACAGAAGAATGGTACTTTCATTTCACAAGAGAAGTATCTCAGAGATTGCCTGAAGAAGTTTGATCTTGTCAGTTGCAAAACTATCAAGACTCCAATGCCTACGAATGTTCATCTAGATGCAGATGAGAAGGGCAAACCTTTCGATCAGAAGAAATATCGCTCGATGATCGGTTCGCTTCTTTACCTTTGCGCATCTAGACCTGACAGTATGCTATCAGTTTGTATGTGTGCTCGTTTTCAGGAAATCCAAAAGAATCTCATCATATTGCTGTCAAGAGAATCCTTCGATATCTGGCTCACACACCAACCTTGGGTCTTTGGTATCCCAAGGGTGCCCAGTTTGATCTCGTTGGATATTCAGATTCCGACTGGGCTGGTGATCGAGTCGACAGGAAATCTACCTCAGGCACATGTCATTTTCTCGGTAGATCTCTTGTCTGTTGGGCCTCAAAGAAACAGAATTGCGTATCTATTTCTACGGCCGAAGCCGAGTATATTGCTGCCGGTTCATGCTGTACTCAGATTCTGTGGCTCAAGCAAACGCTGAAAGATTATGGTATTCTTATGAAGAAAATTCCATTGCTATGTGATAACGAGAGTGCAATCAAAATTGCTCATAATCCAGTGCAACACTCTCGAACGAAGCATATTGATATTCGTCATCATTTTCTTCGAGATCACGTTCAGCGAGAAGATATTGTTATCAGCCATGTGCGCACCGAAGATCAATTGGCTGATATCTTTACGAAGCCCTTGGATGAAAAGAGGTTCTGTGCACTAAGGTGTGAGTTAAACATATTGGACTCACGCAATGTGCAGTAAGATCATAACCATCGGTACTATGTATCATTAGTTTTCATTGTTGATTACTTTCGTTAGTTTTCTGTCGTGTTCCTTTTTCGTTTATTTTGTTCGTTTGGTGTTGTCCTATACACTTATCACTCCGAGTTTTATCGTTGTTTTATCTCGGATTGACTAAGTATCGGACCCTGTTTTCCCTCTATTCTATCCCTACCTATTCTGTGCTTTTCTCTCGTGAACATGTATATATTGCACTCGATCAAGATTCCCTTCGAATGTCATTGATTCCGAAGGAAAATCTATCGAAGTTTTATCTACTTTTATACTCGATGTTCGATGAGTTTGGTCTCGGACGTGGAGCAACTTTCTTTCGGTTCGTTGGGATTTCCCGCGATTACCGCCACAAAATCCGTCCGTTGAATGCGGAGAGATGCGAAATCTGCGCCGTTGGATCAGATCTGACAGCTCTATCAGACCCCCCCCCATTTAAATACTGATCCACCCCACCGGCTTGGACATCGCTTTTCCTTCGACTTCGTCTCTTCGCCTCCAGAAGCTCTCTCTCTCGCGCGCGCCGCCGTGCTGCCTCGTCGCCGTCGACTCCCTTGCCACATAGCTGCCGGAAGGAAGCCGCCGGAGACGTTCCCGTCGACTAAGATCTTCATCCGCGTCGCCGTAGTCGCCTCACATCACCAAGTTAGGGTATGTGTGGCTCTGGATTCGATTCAATCTCGTTCTGTTCATCGTTTCCAGTTTCTGTGTTGATTTTTCTGTGATTTCTTTTAGGTCTGTTTGATCCGTTTGGATCTTTGAAACTTGGGAAATCTGTCTCTAGCCTTTTCTGTCGATTCCCCATCTGTCCTTGGTAAGAAATCCCTCGGATTCTCTCACTCAGGCAAATCCTACAGTATCGTTTCGATAGATTTAATCTTGTGCGATTTATTCATACAAGTTCTTCGTTAGATTTCCACCCGATGAAAATCTAGCCTAGCACTTTCATGAAAACTTGCGATAAGACAAATCTCTCGAAAAGATTGCTGCATTCAAAATGTTTTTCCTCGAAATTGCTGGTACTTGTTCACAACTTTCCTATATTCCCTCGTAGCTCTCTTTTTTGCAGGAAAATGTCTGGCAACGAAGGAATTAACAGAGCACCCAAGCGTATGGGTGGCAGAACAAGAATCACCAATAACTCTGAAGGTTTATCAGAGGATTTGATCATTGAAAAGAACTTGAGGACACCTTCAGGTTCTGAGGATGAACGTACGAGAGAAAATCGTCTGCAAGAGATACGAAGGCTTCAAGCTCTTCGTTGGTATGAGTACAAGTCCCTTTTGCCTCGCTGGGAGAGGCTGTTCGCCATGAAGAATCCATGGACTGATGTCAAAGCTCTAAGGCCAAAGTGGACGAAAGCAAATCGACCACCTCCTACTGCTGATGCTCACCCTACAGCTCTCAAAACACCTGATGATTGTAAAGAGCTTGTTGAAGCTCGAGAAGCTCGAGCACAAAAGAGGAAAGAAGAAAAAGCACGAAAGGAAGCTGCGGCTGCTAAATCTGCTGAGGATGTTGGCCCTAGCGCCAAATCGAAAGGTGGCAAGAAGTCTGCCAAGAGACAGAAAAAGGTTGTAATAGTTTCACCTCCTGATGCAAGCTCCGAAGGAGAAGCTAATTCAGATGATCGAGACCCTGGTACAGAGGCTGATGTCGAGGACTTACCTCTGAAGAAAAAGCCGAGCAGTAGAGGCATAAGGATCCAGGAGCCAGCACCACAGGCTCCTCGAGGAAATATTGACTTGACCAACTTGGTCACAGATCCACCTATTTCATCTGCTCCACCTGTTCCTGCTCGCCAACCAAAAGCTTCGGCTCCAACGAAGGGAAAGCAAGCTCAACTTGGTGAAGATGATGAAACGCTTATTCAGCGAAAGGAAAGGCTGGCCAAGCAAAAGGAACAAGAGGAAAAAGACTTGATTAATTCTAAGCTCCTAAACTTTCACAGTCAGCCCGAGCATCAAAAGGCTCTGGTTGCTCAACAACTTGGCATTCTTCATTTGGTCAGTGAAAAATATCGACGACAGATTTCTGCAGGCACTATCCCTAGTGACCCGAAAGAAAAGGTCACCGAGAAAGTTGTGACTCCCACAGTCACGAAAGAAAAGGTAATAGCCCCAAGTGCTTCGAAGAAGAATGCTGAGGCCCCTAGTGCCTCGAAGGATAAAGCAGTGGTATCAAAACCCATTGCTGCTGCCAAGGCCACCAAGGAAGCCGAAAAGAAAGCCAAGGAGGCAAGACAGAAGACTCAAGCTGCTCCAGTTCCTCGAGCTGCACCAGCTCCTGCCCCTGTTGCACCAGCTGTTTCCGGTCCTCGTGCCGATGAAGAGAGTTCCAACGAAGGAGAATCAAATGCCAATGCTCCTTGGGATGCTGCACATATATCTCACATTCTCTGGAAGATGGCTACTACACCGAGCAAAGTCACTACCGAGGATGATGTTCCTGCTGAAATCCAAGAGCATGTTGCTCGCTACATGATTCGCTGGGAAGGATACATCACCCAAGATAAAAAGGATAAGGAGCAAGTCAGGTTTTACACCAGGCAACTCCAAGAGGAAACCGAGGACATTGAGTTCCGAAATTTTTTCAAGTCCAAGATTGCATCTGCTGAAGCTTCTAGGAGGACTCAGAAGGAAAATTTAACTGCTGTGTTTGACAAGGTAAAACAAGTTGTGTTTGCTGTTTGCAAAGAGCATAATGATGCTCTGTTCCATAGACAATCTCGAAAGAGAAAGTCTGCTGCCCCAACCTCTGAGCGTGGGACGCCAGAGATCGAGAAGAACGCCAAGAAGGCCAAGTCCACCGAGGTCGTTGCTACCACAGAACGACAAGAAACTGAACCAATCCCCACCAAGCAACCCACTCCCCCCCGCAAGACAACTCCACCACCTCGCCAAACAACCCCACCGCCGCGACAAACAACTCCACCCCCTCGCCAAGCCACTCCTCCACCTAGACAACAAACACCTCCACCTCCACCTCCACCCCGTCAACCCTCACCACCAAAAGCCTCGCCACCACCTCCAAACCCACCATCTTCACCTCAAGTCATTCCATCGACCTCCCCGGCCATTGAAACCCAAGTTCATGCAGAGACCGAGCAAGTTGCTCGTGTCGAGCAAGAAACTCAAGTCCAGAAAGATTACTCCTCTGCCCGGACTATGCCTGAAGGAGAAGATGATGATGTTGATATCACGACAGTTTCCTCTCGGCGAGACCCTGTCGAAAGCAATAGTTCTGGAGATGCCAGTTCCAGTGATAATTCTTCATCCTCCTCATCAAGTTCTTCGAACGAAGAAATGGTTGATGTCTTTGCTCAATTTGATGAAGATTTGGAGGCCATGGAAAATGAAGAGGCCGCGCAGAATGCTCAGACCGACGAAGGAGATGCCGTCGTA
Source organism: Bromus sterilis (assembly GCA_950022295.1). Taxonomy (NCBI): domain Eukaryota; kingdom Viridiplantae; phylum Streptophyta; class Magnoliopsida; order Poales; family Poaceae; genus Bromus; species Bromus sterilis. The sequence continues at coordinate 144,541,010 of OX465596.1, read as the reverse complement.
GCTCAGGCCGAGGAGAATGCTTCTACAGTCACTCCGGCTCAGGATATTGTCAACATCCCATCATCTATCACTCGACCTGCTGAACCAGAGTTCCAGATGCCAGATAACGCTGCTGAGGTTTTTCCCATTGATGAGCTGCTTCACTCTGCTCATCCGAGAGAAATGCTGCCTTTGTTCCGCTCAGATGTTCCTCGAGGAGGTCCCATCTTCAAAAGGCGCGAACACAAGCCATTTTTCTTCGGTACCAATCCCTACGAGAAGCCCAGAAGTGCTTATTCTCTTCGGTTTTGGACCCAAGAGCAAGCTATCTATTATACTCGTGTGTTGTACAACAAGGCAAGAGTTTTCCAGCATCAATATCTTGATATGCCTTCGGTGTACTCCACCACTTGTTTCGAGAACATTGCCGAGACAATTGATAGCCTGCATGCTCACAAGATGTTTGCTCTCGATTGTGGTTACAATCCCGAGCTTATCAAGCAGTTTTATGCAACACTTTATGTCTCTGGAGATCCTGAGAACTCGAAGACATGGAAATTTGACTATATGATTCAAGGCCAAGTTTTTCACATGACTGTCGACCAATTTCTGGCTATCATCAATTTACCTCGGTTCGAAGGATTACCTCACAAACTTCATGACTTACCTGCTGCAACTCCTGCTGAATTCTCTACGCTGATGGATCCAGAAGTCGTAGGAGATCACTACCCCACTGAGCCGAAGCCAAGACACTTGGTATTTGAAGCAAAGGCATGGTTTTATATTCTCTCGAAGACTTTGATGCCAATGCTTGATGTGCACGATAATTTTCCAATTCCAAATGATGTGCAACTTGCTCTGTTGAAGTTAGTCCACGGTCATCCCTTCGATTTTGAAGACTACTTCCTCAGAACTTTAGTGTCTTGTGCTGATGACCACAACTCCCACAAGCCATATGCACCTTGGCTGATGGCAATCTGCAATTACTCTCGGGACGTGCCATTCCCAGTATCTATTTACCCAAAGATTTTCACTCCACCTGTTCGTGAGGTATTGCAGGTTGTTGCTCGACCCAACGATCCTTTTGCTGAGCACACTGGCATCCGCGCCCACTTAACTGAGCGCAATATTCGCTCGAAGTTTATCAAGCCAGTGCATCATATGGAAGTTTCTCTTCGGTCCCAGCAAATGCTTCAACATCACATTGATCAAGATTTTATTCAGAAGCAAGCTATGATGGACGAGATCAATCACCTGCGAAACATTGCCATGAACAACAATCAGATGCTGCGTGAATGTCTTCGCCGTGATTGGAAAGGTCTTCGGAAGTTCAATTCCCTCGGTCAACTCCAACGTTGTGGTTTCGAAGAATATCCTCCTCACCTGAACAGAAATTGGACCAATGATGATCGAGTAGATCGACCGGATCCCAATATCCCTCGTCTGCCGAAGAACAGAGATATTCTCAGTGTTGATGATTATTATCATATCACTTTGGACACTTTCTCCTCCGACTCCGAGCAAGAAGAAGCCCCTCACCGTCAACCCAGAGTTCACTCGCCACTTCCTCGAAGCCCCAGGACCCCGCCGGAATCGGAGCTGGAATCTTCTGGAGATCAGCACTCCTTCCGCACGAAGATCACTCCTCCAGGCGCTCGTCCAGTTCGTCGTGCTCCAACGCTCGCCGAATCTTCTCGTGGTCGCCGGAGCCAGCGTCGCGAGTAGGGATTTATTTCGACCCTATTCTCTCGACTTTTTGTACGTTGTGACAAAAAGGGGGAGATGTAGTTGCATCGAAGAAATTAGTTTGCCTACGGGGTTAAGGGTTTTGTTTTTTTTTTCATTCGACATACTCTTGCTTTTGAGGTTTATGAGTAGTTTCAACAAACTTTCGATTCACATTCGATCTGGTTGTAACTAACTCTAAGTAGGACCGTGAACTGCTACTCTTTTCGTAAGATATCTATCTGCTGCTTGCTATACTTAACCATTTTTGCAGGAAGTTATCTTTCATATAAGTTCACAAATCATTCGAGGAGATTGCATATTTCTCATTGGATACTATCTGGAATGCAATTTCTCTCGCTAAGATTTTTGATGTTTTTCCCTCGACACTTCTTGTCAAATATGCACTTCACAGGAAATCTTTATCTTCCGTGCATACATCAAGGGGGAGTACTTCATCGATCTTAGCACTGGTTTATCATCGAAAACTCAAACTTTTTCAAATTATTTATTGATGCCTGTTTTGTCAACAATCGTCCAAAAAGGGGGAGATTGTAAGAGCAAGTTTTGCCCCCGAAGGTTTTGGACATTGTTGGACAAAGCAGAAGTGGAACTAATATTTTTTTCGAGTATAAACAGATTCTTAGGTTCCCAAATAATGGAGTTTGCAAGTAGAAGGTCGAAGGACAACTCGCTGCAGTGAAGCTGCAGTTATCTACCGAAACCTTTGAAGGAAGACGACCCCTAAAAATGTCGTCGAAGAAGATGTCTCTCTCGAGTAAAAGCGCAACGAGGAGAAAGCTGCAGCTGGTCGAAGACTTAGTCTTTTTGCTAGTTTCTCTTTATTTCTTGAGTCGTAGGAAAAACCGTACTATTAAGAGGGGTTTGCTAGTTGAGATCTTTGTCGAAGTGAATTTGCTCTGCTCAACCAAAACCCACAAAAGCCTACCGAGAGAAATCTTACCGAGTCGAGCGAATAGCTCGAAGGCAAAGTCATCGCACTTCGTGCCTTCGAGAGAGAACTCGTTCGGTGAGTCAGCTTACTTGTTCCTCAAGTAAAGTTGCGCAGTGATTGGAATCCGACCGTTGTGGACACGCGTCAAGCGGTTGCATCGGGTCACTTCAGTCATTTTACCCATCGGGATCGCCAACTATAAATACCCCGCACCTACCCGCCATTTCGGGTGGGCTGCTCCACTGAAGATTCTAAGACAGAAGTCTGTGAGCATCCCAAAGAGATCCATCGAGAGAAAACCTACACCCAAGTCTGAACTGAGTTGAGCAATTCACTATGACTTAGGTTGAGATTAGCCGATCTTTTTATCTTGGAGAACTGCAAGTCTCCTAGACGGTTAGGCGTCGCCTGTCAAGCAGTCGAAGAGTAATTGTCACTGCTGAAGGAAGTTTTTAGAGGTCTCGGAGATGTCCTGAATCATCTACCACGAGTGAAAACTGGACAAGCTCGAGGAGTTTGTTGCAGTGGAGAATAGGACGGAGAGAGTTTTGCTCCAGGTGTTCAATCACCAGTCCCTCCAACCAGACGTAGCACTTTGCAGAGTGTGAACTGGTTTACCAAACATCGTCGTGTCAGGCTCGTTTTCCTTCATGCTTTTATATTAAGTATTTACTCGTTGCCTGTTTGTCTTCGATGTTTTCCTTCGCTCCCAATCCTTTCGAGCTATGCATTACCTTCGATACTGTATTTCCTTCGAGATGTGCTTAGTTCTTTGCAGTTTGTATGAATTCCTTCTAAGTTCCTTAGAATTTTTAGAAGTGATCATTCACCCCCTCCCCCTCTGATCATTCTTGAGCTTTCACACACCCCTCTCGATTCATCCCGGTAGCACAAAAATGTACCGAGATCTACGCCAGAGATTTTGGTGGACCAGGATGAAGAGAGACATTGCTCGATTTGTTGCTGAATGTGATGTTTGTCGCCGCATTAAGGCCGAACACCAAAGACCTGCTGGCACACTTCAACCTTTGCCTATTCCAGAGTAGAAATGGGACAAAGTCGGTATGGACTTCATCACCGGCTTTCCAAAAACCCAGAAAGGAAATGATGCCATATTCGTGGTCATTGATAGACTTTCCAAAGTTGCTCACTTCCTTCCAGTTCGCGAGTCTATCACTGCTATCCAGTTAGCGGACTTGTACGTCTCTAGAATTGTGTCTCTTCACAGTGTTCCTTTGGTAATCAATTCTGATCGTGGTAGCCTTTTCACCTCTAGATTCTGGGGAAGCTTTCAGAATGCTATGGGAACTCATCTATCCTTTAGTACAGCTTTCCATCCTCAGTCTAGCGGTCAAGTTGAAAGGGTTAATCAAATCTTGGAAGACATGCTCAGAGCATGTGTTATCTCATTCGGAAAGAATTGGGAGAAATATCTTCCATTCGCCGAATTTGCCTATAACAATAGTTTTCAATCTAGTCTGAACATGGCTCCTTTTGAACTCCTCTATGGACGACGATGTCGAACACCCCTAAACTGGTCAGAAACCGGTGAAAGACAATTCTTTGGACCGGATATGATCAAGGAAGCAGAAGAGCAAGTTCGCATTGTTCGTGATCGATTGAAAGCCGCTCAGTCTCGTCAGAAGAGCTACTATGATCGTCATCATAGGCAAGGAAGCTACAATCTGGATGAGAAGGCTTACCTCCGGGTTACTCCTCTGAAGGGTACCCAAAGATTCGGTATCAAAGGCAAGTTGGCCCCACGTTACATCGGACCTTTCCGCATTCTCGCTAAACGTGGATAAGTTGCCTACCAACTTGAACTACCTCCGCACCTTTCCCGAGTACATGATGTATTCCATGTGTCACAACTCAGGCGTTGCTTCAAGGACCCCATCCACGAAGTCGACCATGAAACGCTTGATCTCCAAGATGACCTTTCATATCGAGAGTACCCAGTTCGTATTCTTGATTCAGCAGAGCGTGTCACTAGTCGTCAGAAGATCCAGTTCCTGAAAGTGCAATGGTCACATCACTCTGAGAAAGAAGCAACATGGGAAAGAGAAGACCGTCTCCGTGCCGAGTACCCCTCCTTCCTCCCGACGACTTCTGACTCTCGGGACGAGATTCTTTTGAGTGGGGGCGAGTTGTCAGAACCCCAACTAGGGTAAGTGCTAGGGTTTGAGTGCCCCTTTGCATCATGTAAAAATTCAAAAAAAATTCAAAAATGGGTTAAAGAAAGCCCTGAGAAATTTTAATTCAAATGGCCAGATAAAAATCTTTTTTCCAAAAATCATTTGAATATTTGGAAAATTCCTATAAATGATGGTGATCATTTTAAAAGTGGTTTGGGTTCATTCCCACACTCAAGGAATTTTCTACAATTCAAACAATGTCTTGGAAAATTAAAATAACCCCTATTTGAATTGAGATTCAACTTTATTGAATTTCAAAAATGCCCAAAAGTCATAAGTGGTTTGCTACTGACCACCTAGGGTTTTTAAAATTATTTGGGCATTTTATTAAATTGCCTAGGTATTTATTTATCAAGGCATAACAAAATTACAGAAAGAAAAAGAGAAGAAAAAAAGGTAAAAGACCCCCTGGCCATTCTGGCCCAACTGAAGCCCCCAGCCTCGGCCCAGCCCACCTCTCTTGTCGTCTTCTTCCCCCTCCCCCGATGCTGCTCGCTGGAGAGCATGCAGCCGTCGCGCCACGTCCTTCTTTGCCGTGGCAGCCTCCCCTCAGCCCTTGAACCCTCGCCGTGGAGACCCCGTGCATCCCCCTCCTCTTCCCCTCTCTCCCTGGACAACTCTCCCCCTCTCCCTGTCTCGTTTCTGCGAGCTCCCGAGCACTCGCCGGAGTGAGCCCCGTGCACTCGCCTGGCCAACGGTGACGAGAAGCGCCACCGCCGTGTCCAACAGGTCGACCGCCGTCGTCTTCGTCTTCCCGTGCAGTGAATCGAGCCCGGAGGCCCTAGCGGAGACGCCCCCTTCATCGAGCTGCCGCCGGCCGCAGTGGAGCCCGTCGACGATTGCGCCACCGTGCTGCTTCCCCCGACTCCGCCGTCCTCACCATTCGATCCAGGGTGAGCTCCCGGTTCAAAACCCTCTGCTCCCGTTATCCCCCGTGCCCCCGTGCCCGATTTCCTCTTCAACCGTCGCCGGCCGCCGCTGCTCTTCGTTGCCGACGCGCTCCCAGGCCACCCCTTGAGCCCCCGATGGTTCTGCTTGCTGCGCACGAGCCCCAGCTCCACATAGCTTGTCTCGGAGGGAAAACGGTGCCCGGAAATGCCACCCCCGAGTGGACGCCGCCGTGACCCGTGGTCACCGGCGGTTAGCCGCCGGCCACTTTGGCCTAATGACCCTTAATCACCCACTAATCCCCCCCACAGTGGCTAACAGTGGGCCCCAAACCCCCCTAACCCACCTGCTAGTCTAAACAGAGAGGGATTAACCCCCTCTCCCACTGACAGAGTGACCGCACCCGTCAGAGCCCCCATGACGTCAGCCATGCGTCATGCTGACGCAGTAAACAGAAAAACAGATTAAAAGAATTACAGAAATTCCAGAAAAATAGCCAAACTTCAATAATTCATAGAAAATTCATATTAACTCCAAATTAAACATATAATATATGAAAAATTATCAGAAAAATGCAAGGATTAAGAATATGCAAAAAAAATTATGTTTGACCATTTTAAAATGGGGCAACAGTAGCAAATGTGCATATGGCTTAATTTGAATTCAAATTTGAAGTTTGAATTTGCATTCCAAATGCAATATACTTCAATTAATTTTTTTTGCCACAAATCAGTACCCTATACTTCATGTCACAACAATATCATGTGCTTGTGCATTTTACTTTCGAAGTTGTTCCCCCTTGTTGATGATTGTTTCCGGTACCAGCTTTTCCGAGACGGTGATCACCCGAAGGAGATGAAGTTCGGTAATCCCCGTGTATCGTCAGCAAGGCAAGCAAACCCCATTGATCATGTCTATAAAATCCTAATTCCGTCTCAGTCTCCCTTATGCATGTTTAGGAGATCACCTTGTATCGATTCTACCGCATAGTTGAACCCATATCCGATGCATGACCTATCATCTTGTCACAGTAGTAAGCAAACCACAATCCTAGCTGACATAGGAGTTGATTGATATCATGTGGCCCCTGCAACTGTTAATGCTTATTGCATGCTTAGTGGTACAATGAGGTTGCTTTTGATGTGAGTCGGGATGATAGTGAACATGGTGTTGATGAAAGTGAAACTGTGTTGGTGAATCCACCCTAATACAAGGTGAACGATGAGAGGCTGTGTAGGAGTACACAATGGGTTGTCTCGTTGAACACCGCCTTAAGCACCGAGTTCTTGTATCGTAATCCAAGACAAAGAGTACAACCACACATTGGGATCACTGACCCCTCTCGGCCTAGTACCTTGATCCGTGTCGACGTCCAGGAGTCACATTAGTTCAGGCTTTCCATTTGACATCTGCATAGAAAAAGAATGAAGGAATGGTTGCATCATATAGATATGTGGGTGCACCTGTGAGGCAGGAAAACCATCTGCCAGAGGTGGCGTCTCGGTCACTTACATTGTTTGAGTCTGTTTCGTTGATCCGGCCGGGCTCTCGAGCGGAGGCAAACTCAGATAGTCGAATCCTGGAATAGACCGATTGTGAGCGAAGTGTCGTGGTGAACATCCTCGCTGTCACCTCTTGAACGGTGCCGAGCAAAAGGCGGTAACCGATGTTCATGTGTGTGTAGCTTACACCCTTGCAAGGTTAACAAAACTATTCGAATAGCCGCGTCCGCGGTTAAGGACTACTTGGAACCTGAACTTGATTATTAGACAACTTGAATGGATACTTCTAAAACTCGCAAGATAAGCATGAGTGCTATCGTGTGCTTCCTCGTGGGGAAGTCGAGGAAGTAACCATAGTGGTGTATTGGTTGGAGACTTGGTAGTGGACTCGTGTACGCTTCTTACCTCAAGTCTGGTATTCGTAGTTCAGGGTTAGCCAAGTCAAAGCTGGAAATTCTGCATGTTGAAACCCCACTTCCCTTTACCTTGATACTTGAGCATGAGTAGTATAGTTCTGATGTAAGTCTTGCTGAGTACGACTTTGTACTCAAGTTTGCTTATTCTATGTTTTAGATGAGAAACCGGACCCCGATGGAGTCACCGAACTGAAGCTCGACGTTGACCTTGGTAGTATAGTCCCAGACTGCAGTCTGGTCCCTCGTGAAAGGGCATGTTTGTTTACAAGGCTTCTCTAAGCCATTTGTTAAACTTGTCTGTACTCAGACCTAATTTGCTTCCGTTGTATGATGTAATGTTGATCACAGACATGTGATCTTTGTATACTCTATGTGTAAGTAAATAAAGAAGTACTTCGCAGAGTTATGTGATGATACCTGTTGTTCATACTAGGCATGTGTGTTGCGTGTATGTTTATAACATGCATGTCTTAGTATGGGTTTTCGAGACCTTAGTTGTGATCTGGCAGGCGGTCTTTTATACACCAAGTGGCCCTTAGATGTGCGTAGCTTGGGGCATCGCGATGCGATTGCTCGTGACTCTTTCACGTGCACACTTTGTTGTATGATCGAGCCCGCCCTAGACCCCGACTAAGTGATCGGGCTGGAGTAAGTCTATGTAAGAGTTAGGATCCAATCGATAACATGGTTGAGGCGACTTGTCTATGAGGTTGGGATTCACCACCCATAAGCATTTAGACTTGTGAGAGGACGTTGAGGTCCCATCTCAGTTGATCATCCGGCCTGGATGGGATGCCCCTCACGTTTGATGCTTTCCGAGAGCGTTCTGTGCTTGGCCTTGTCTGCTTAGACAAGTGGGTACGGCTCTCGGCTCTCCATGTGATTGTATCGTGACTGGAATTACATACGCTAACCCCGGGTCCCGACACCGAGTCTCGACAATAAGGAAAGAAAACCCCCTTCGATCATATCTATAAAATCCCAGTTTCCCTCTTGTTCTCTTATGCATGATTAGGTGATTCACATGTTACCGTTCTACCGCTAGTTGAACCCATCCTTTTCATGACCTATCATTGCTGCCACAGTATTAAGCAAACCTCAACCTAGCAGATACAAGATTGTTTGTGTTCATCATGTGGCCCTTCATCCATGATATGCTATGCCATGCTAGAGTTGTTTGCAATAAAGTTGATCCATCTGTGTGATGTATCGGGATGGTAGTGAACACATGCAACAAGGTGGTAACGTGTTGATGAAGTCACCCTAATATAAGTGAACAATGAGAGGCTGTGTAGGAGTACACAGTGGGTTGTCTCATTTACACTGCCCTAGGCCCCGAGTTCTTGTGTTGTGATCCAACACACAGATTACTACCACATGTTGGGCTCATTGACCCCTCTCGACCTATTAACTCACCCCGACTAGGGTCCAGGATTCACATGGGTTAATTGTTATTCTATTTGCTTTCATAACGTAGCACGGTTTTAGGCAAGCGCAGCACCATCCGTTGAGGTGGGCTTGTCGGACCGTCCATACATCGTCTGGGTCCTGAACGGAAAGCCCGGCCGGATTCCCGATTGGGGTACAACTCAGATAGGCGATCCCCTGGACTAGAGTTGTAGCCGTGAGTTAAGTGTCGTGGTACTATCCCCGCCGACACCGCTTGAAGGTGACGAGTTCTAGGCGGTAAGTGGTAGCTACTTATGTGAAGAAGTACACCCCTGCAGGGTAAATGAACTATTCAAATAGCCGTGTCCGCGGTTATGGACTACTTGGAGATCTTTACTTGATTATTAGACAACTCAAATGGATACTCTAAAAATCGCACGATAAGTGTGAGTACTTTGGGTTGCTTCCTCGTGTGGAAGTCGAGGAAGGATCCATGGTGGTGTATTGATGTGGTGATCAAGATTAGATGGACTCGTGTGCGCCTCTCATCTCAACTCTATGTAGTCGTGTATATCTGAGCATGAGTAGTATAGTTCTAACGTAAGTCTTGCTGAGTACGACTTTGTACTCACGTTTGCTTATTCTATGTTTTAGAGACGAGACCACTAAACCTGATGATGGCCTCGCCTTCAAGCTAGACGTCGACGAAGTAATGTAGTCCCAGACAGCAGCCTGGTCCCTCTAGAGGGTCGTTGTGTTTTCGTAAAGGCTTCTTAAGCCATTTGTTAACCTTGTCTTTACTAAGACAAAATTTGCATCCGTTGTTGGATGATGTAATGTTGGATCACAGTGATGTGATCTCTGCTTGTAACACTACTATATCTTCTCTGTGTAGCAGATGCAATAAAGCTATGAGTTTGTAGAGTTCATGTTGTGTTACCTGCTGTTATACACTTGGCATGCATGCTGCGTGTATGTTTATATCGTGCATGGCATGTGTGGGGTTCGATACCTTAGTTTTTCTCTCGCCGGCGGTCTTTTATACACCAAGTGGCCCTTAGATGTGCGCAGCTTGGGGCATCGCGATGCGATTGCTCGTGACTCTGTCACGTGGCACACTTTGTTGCATGATTGAGCCCGCCCGAGACCCCGACTAAGAGATCGGGCTGCAGTCTGTTTATGTAAGTGTTATGATTCAATCGATAATATGGTTGAGGCGCTTGTCTATGAGTATGGTATTTCACCACCCATAATCATTTAGACTTGTGAGCGGACGATGAGGACCCATCTCAGTTGATCATCCGGGCCTGAATGGGATGCCCCTCACGTTCGAGCTTTCCGAGAGTGTCTTGTACTTGGCCTTGTCTGCTTAGACAAGTGGGTATGACTCTCGGCTCTTCATATGATTGAGTTGTGGCTGGAATTACATATGCAAACTCCGGGTCCCGACAGATCATAAGTAATGTATAGTCCTTGCATGTTGATAAGTCGGGTTCCGAAGGTGTAGTTGATCGCAAGCTCGCAACGTCTCCGAGAGGTACCCACGGAAGCACACAAGATGGTACACACTGGAAAGCAATCAACGAGCAAGCATCAACAAGAAGGCAACACGAGACATCGCACCTACTGTCGAGAGCGGTTACTAGCAGGTTAAGTGGAGTACTCGTCACACACGACGATACTGCACGCACTACTAGGGAAATAGCTATACATGGAAAGCTTATTAGTGGCGCATGTAGAAAGCGATGCGCCACCATCTGTTATGGGTGGCGCACTGGAAAATAATGCGCCACCCATAAGGTCTTATGGGTGGCGCATTATTTTCCAGTGCGCCACCCCTAAGAGTGGGCCAGCCTGGATGACCTTATACGTGGCGCATCTACCAATATGCGCCACCCCTAAGGACCTTATGGGTGGCGCATTTACAGAATGCGCCACCCCTAAGAGCTTAGGGGTGGCGCATTCTGTAAATGCGCCACCCATAAGGTCCTTAGGGGTGGCTCATCCGTGAAATGCGCCACCCATAAGAGCTTAGGGGTGGCGCATTTCACAGATGCGCCACCACTGACTTCCTATATGCGCCACTAAAGGCCTAGAGCTGCCCTTATCTACTCCACCCCACCTACCACCTCTCATTCACTCCACACAATTCTCAAACTAGATCCACTCTTCTCACCCTAGAGCTATTCGGTTTTCTCCTCCTCCCCACCTCATTTCTTCCATTTATCCATTGATACTTGGCATTACATCTATTTTGTTTCATATTGAAGTAAGTGGACCTCCTCCCAAACTCTTTTGTTCCATTTATGACCCATATACTTGCCTTTATTAGCTTGGGGTTTGTTGTATATGTGAAGCTTGGGTTTGATGTATGTGTGAAGCTTATGGTGGTTTGATGTATATGTGTATCTTGGGTGGCAAATGTTTTGCCGAAATGTCGATTCATTTCCGTTTCGGCAAATTTCTAGCGCAATCTCCGCATGCTCCCATGCATTATTAGGGAAGGTCATGCCGAATTTTTCCGGCGACGACTGTGATATATAATTGTGTTGCTCTCTCCGTGCACGCAGGTGATCGACCATGGTCCGCGAGATGCTGAGCGATATCACCGTGGCTAGGTGGATGCAATGTGCGACAAACGACATGCTAAGGAATAATAGGTCGGATATAAGATGTCCGTGTCGGAGATGCAAACTGCAGTGCGTGACCGAGCCTGATTCCGGAATATTGCAAAGACACCTGAAGCGTAATGGTTTGATGGATGGCTACACACGATGGATAAGTGATGAAGCTGGTGAGGAGGAGGACGTCAATGGTGGGGCGCCAGTAAATGAGGAAGGGCAACCAGAAAACAGCGGCGGGCGAGATGACGAAGAGCATCCCGTACATGATCATGAAGAAGATGCCGAAGCGGATCATGTAGATCAAGATGCCGGACATGAAGATCAAGATGTCGGACATGATGATTCAAGCTGGGTGCGGGACCCTCATGTTCAAGAGCTGCTTGTCAAAGAGGCGTTGAACGCAAGAGGTGCAGCTAGAGAGAAAGCCAAGATGGCGCAACTCGAGAAAGACGCGATTACGAAGTTGTACGAAGGATGCAACGACGAGGATACCCGCTTGAATGTAACACTTGGGGCTATGGAGATGAAGGCAAAACACAAATGGACCGACGAAAGCTTCGATGATAACATGGCATTCTGGCACGGTCGTCTTCCGAAGGGCAACACGTGCCCAACTAGTATCGCTGAGGCCAAGAAAGTCCTTTGCCCTCTCGATCTTCTGCACGTTAAATACCACGTCTGCATAAATGATTGCATGATCTATCGGGGTGAGGACGAAGATAAAACCACATGTTCGGTGTGCGGTGTTAGTCGATACAAGAGAGGGAAGAAAGTTCCTAGAAAAGTGGTATGGTACTTTCCGATCACTCCTCGTCTGTAGAGGTATTTTGTAGATCCCGAGGAAGCAAAGCTCATGACCTGGCACGCGGATAGAAAGAAGCTAAAAGAGGATGACCCGAACCCGGATCCGGAAAAGGAGGACATGCTGAGGCACCCTTCAGATGGTAGCCAATGGACTGCGTTGGACCTCGAATACCCAGATTTTGGGAAAGAACCAAGGAACCTCAGGATTGGTGTGAGCGCCGATGGAGTCAATCCGTTTGGCGGCCAGAGCAGCACACAAAGTACCTGGCCCGTGTTTGTATGCATATACAACCTTCCCCCCTGGAAGTGCATGAAGAAAAAGTACATAACAATGTGTATGCTAGTTCAAGGGCCGAAACAACCAGGTACGGACCTCAATCTATATTTGCTGCTGTTGAAAGAGGAGCTAGAAACGTTATGGAAAGACGGAGTCAATACGTGGGATGCCGCGGCAAAAGAATATTTCCCAATGAAAGCCGCGGTGATCACGACGGTGCACGACTATCTCGGATACGGATATTTCTCAGGGCAGGTGGTCCAAGGATTCTGTGCATGCGTTAGGTGCATGGATAATACAACGTACCGCTAGCTACCAAAAGATCCCGGATCTTCAAAAACCGTGTTCCAGGGGTATCGGAGGTGGCTTCCCAAGAAACACGCGTGGAGAAAACAGGGACATCTGTTTGATGGAAGCGAGGAGCTCCGAGCACCCCCAGCTCGAAGGAGCGGCAAAGAAATCGACAACTTGCTGAAAACTTGGAAAGAGTGCCCCGCGCCGGGAAAGAAAAAAAATAAGACTCAGCCGTTGATGAGGGTATGGAAAGCGAGGTCTGTTTTCTGGGATTTGCAATACTAGAGTCTACTCCGCAGTCCTCATAGCCTTGATCTAATGCATATCACAAAGAACATGTGCGAGAGCTTGTTTGGCACGCTCCTCAACATGCCGAAGAAGACCAAGGACGGGCCAAAAGCAAGGAATGACTTGAAATTTATGGGCATCAGGAGGGAACTTCACCCCCCTAGTGACGACGATGATGAGCCGGAGGAGGAAGAGGATACGGAAACGCAAAACTCTCGCAAACGAAAAAGGACGACAAAGAAGAAGACCGGTATTGATCACTGCCCCCCGGCATGCTTCACTCTGTGCGAGGAGGAGATCAAGCGGTTTATCCACTGCCTCATAGGAGTAAAATTTCCGAACGGCTACGCGGGGAAGATAAGCAGATACCTAGACGAGGAAAAACAGCGTTTCAGCGGGATGAAATCTCACGACTGTTTCGTGCTGATGACGCAGATTCTCCCGGTTGCGATGCGAGGGATAATGGACGAGCACGTCCGTAAAACGTTGTTTGGCCTTTGCAACTTTTTTGACGTCATCTCCCGGAAGTCGATTTGCGCTACGCAACTCAAAAGGCTACAGGAGGAGATCGTGCTCATACTATGCGAGCTTGAGATCTATTTCCCGCCCGCGTTCTTCGACATTATGGTGCATCTGCTGATCCACGTCGTGGAGGATATCGTCCAACTCGGGCCTGCGTTTCTGCGCAGCATGATGCCGTTCGAAAGGATGAATGGGCACATCAAAAAATACGTTCGTAACAGGTCCCGTCCAGATGCAAGCATAGCGAAGGGCTTTCTAACCGAAGAGTGCATCTCTTTTTGCAAGAATTATCTCAACACCGAGAACCCTGTTGGTCTGGCCGTCAACAAGCACTTTGGCAGGACCGATGGGTGTGGTCACCACGAGGGAAGCCGCGCAATGCATGTCAACTTTGACGGTCGAGACATCGACTTTGAAAGAGCAACCCTAGTCGCGCTACAACACATCCAGCTGGTCGATCCTTGGATAGTAAAGCACAAGGATTTAATCAGGAAGAAGTACAGTGACCAGGGCCTGCAGATAACGGACCGAGATCCACGGCTAATCAAAGAGCACAACTCCGGTTTCATGACTTGGTTCAGGGACGAGCTTCGTCCTAATCCCCCGCGAAGGAACGTTTCCGAGGACGAAAAGATGATATTCACCTTGTCACAGGGTGCCGCACACAACCTGATGACCTATCAAGCGTATGATATCAACGGCTACACATTTTACAAGGAGGAAAAGGACAATAACTGCGATTACCAGAACTCAGGGGTAACGGGGATATTCTACACCGATGACGTCAAGGAAAGATTCTATGGAAGGATCGAGGACATATGGGAGCTCGACTACTATGGAGAGAAGGTGCCGATGTTCCGTGTGAGATGGGCTAAGAGCGTCGTAAAAGAAGACCGGTACTTCACCATCATGGTTATACCCAAAGCCAAATCCAAGTCTACGGGCGCAAACGTCACCGCGAAAAATGAGCCATGGGTACTGGCTAGCCAAGTGGACCAATGCTTCTTCATTACCGACCCATCAAAGCCGAGCCGCGTTGTAGTGAGGAGAGGCAAAAGAAACATCATCGGAATGGATGGAGTTGCCAACGAGCAAGACTTTGACAAGTACGGCGACCCGAAGATGGAGGATGACTACGCCGCTCAGGATACATACACCACAACCCTACCGGAGAAAGGTCACCTCCCGTTCAAGTGGAAAAGTGAAGGCGTCCCGGGCCTAAATTATTCAACCACCACAAAGAAGGGCAAGAAGAAAATCATGAGGAAACGATAGCTAGATAGCTAGCTCCAAATTTAAGAAAATCTTTTGTAATTCATGATCACTTTGTGTATGCATGGATTTAATATGAATTTGTAATTGATGATCACAATCTTATGTTTCCAAATGCCACCACACCATGTGTTTGTGGATCTTGGTTCGGCGACGACACGGTTAAGGCATGGTACGTGGATCGATATGATCACATTAATATGTTTGAAGTGTATGAACATCGACGATACACAATCGAAGCACCATTCTCAAAAGGTCGGTTAGAGCAAGTACTCCCTCCGTTTATTTTTACTCCGCATATAAGATTTGGTCAAAGTCAATCTTAATAAAGTTTGACCACTTTTATAGAAAAATGTACTCCATAATTATTATTTTTAAATGGTTTCACTTTAATTAAAAAAAATTGTTTAAATTCTAATTAAAAAATAAAAAAGCATAGGGGTGGCGCATAATTAAAGAAGGTTGACGACGTGACGGCGATGCCATCGTCAGCCGGCCGTGTGGTCGGCTTTGGTGCGGACCTAAATTGGTCCGAATATTATGGAAAATCGGCGGAGCAGTCCGGTTCGAGGGGGCGCAAGGCGAGAAGGACCGAAGAAGATGCCGCTTATGTTCGTGGACTGGAGGAGAAGGTGAACATGCTTCCGCAGGTTGTCCAGGACGAAGTGGCGAAGACGATGAACGCTCTCCTTCCAGATATGATGCAGTCGCTCGCGAATTGGCAAGCGCGTGGTGGACAAGGGCCCATACCAGTCCCCAGCATGGTCGGCAGCAACTCGGGCACCGCGGCGCCTGCAGTCCCGACTCCGGCCATAGTGGTGGCTCCCGCACCGACTCCCGGCGTATTGGTGACTCCGGCCGCCAACACCACGGCGGCGACGCCGGACGTGATGGTAACTCCTCCGGCCACGATCGAGCAACCGGGGCATAACAATAATGCACCCGGCGGCAGCACAAATAGGGCGACCGACGCCACGGGAGGCAGCGCGCCCTCCGTCTCTTGCATGCCCGCCGTCATCGGCGGGGTCTCTTCACTAGCCGACCTCGATGCCCTCAAGGTAACTATAAGCGTCTGCAACTCAAACGAGGACTTCATCTCCTTGCAACTCAAACGAGGACTTCACCTCGACGCCCTTTTTTAGTGGAATCTCTCTGATGCATATATATATATATATATATCTCTTTCGCAGGAGGACACTCCATGCATTCTATTACAAGTCGTGGACGGCCAGTTGAAGGATTTTGCCAAAGGTAAAATCATTCAACCACAAAATCGAGTCATGCACAATATGCCAATGGCACCGGAGATGCATAGGGTTCAAATCTCTCTCGTGATTTCGGGCTACAAGAGAGTTGAACCTCCCATTCAACCCCCCGGATACGATGAGGATGAGCCGGCAGTCCTCAGTGACTGTTTCAACCAAATATGCCTATGGCCGAAGAGCCAAATGCGTTTAATGACGGGGGAAAGGGGCACCACACCTAGGACAACACCGCTAGTCATCGTGTCGGCGCCACATGATCCCATCGGAGCACAACAAGAAGACAATGATCTTTATGATGATATCAGCGCCGACCAGTTCATCAATACTTTGTATGATGCTGATGACTGATTCATGCCTCCTGCTGAAGGAGCCTGTTAGCATGACGAGGAAGCTCGCGGTCCAGCTGATCCTGCGGCGAAGCCTGCTTGCTCCACGCGTCTCTTCGCTGCTTCTCAGGACATGTCTCCAGCAGCTTGCGCCTTCACCGAGCCTCAAGCAGATGCCACAAGATCTATTCTCAGCCCGTCCACACTCCATAAGGCGGCCACTGAGCAGATAAAGGCCGGTGACTTCTCAAAATCAGAAAAGAAGAAGGGACGGAAAAGAAAGAAGAGCATCACTTCTAGTAGCCAACCTTCGATGCCGATCCGGGCTCAGGACGGGCCACCAAGACCCAAGGATCTCTCGTTTGAAATGCATGTGGCTGGTAGGGCGATGCTACCTAAGGACATGCTGGACCTTGCAACTTCGGATATGCAGAGTGTGCATCATAGTATTATGGCATTAGAGAAGATTCTTCTTCGAGAAGAGAATCCCTCGTACCCGGTTTTCATGGCCAAGGTGCCACTCAACATGGGCTTCATCAACACTATCCCCGCGGATATGATAATCCTACGGTTTTCGGAGATCTTCAATTTGTACCATCTCAAGCGGCTGGACCATAGCCTTATCCGTCTGTTCTCGCTCAGCCTTTCTATGAGTATCAGGAGAGATAAGACCCCGAGCGTCGCGATATTGGACCCCTTCTACATGCGTGAAAGCATCTTGATGGACGACGGGGACGCGGCTCTCGCGGCGGGGTACATCACAGACTTCATGCTACGGAACGCCGACAAAGATTCATTTCTTATGACCTACTCTCCCAAGTAAGTCATTCGCTCGCCTCCGTAGCATATATGCTTTCTTAGCTTTCCATTGTCCTCTTCCAACATTCCTTTTGGATTGTTTTAATTATGCAGTGAGGATCAAGACTGCATGCTCATCTGCTTTTCACCGCAACACTCGCATGCCGTGTATTTAGACTCGGGGAGTGTGAACAAAAAAGATTACAAGTATATCATGAGAGTTTTGGATGATGCTCTCGTCGGCTACATAAAAGCGGGAGGCAAGATCATGAAGCACAAGTTCAGGAAAAATCAGCCTGGCGTGAACGTGTTCAACCACGTAACGCAGTTCCCGTGCGTCAAGCAGCCGGCTGGCAGTGTGAGGGATGCGTACTACGCCCTTCATCACATGAGGGCGATTGTACAGGAACAACGCAACCTTACGCTGCCAAGTCATCTCAGAGCGTGGGCTGAAAGGAAGGCGGAAATCGCCGATGCAAATCTGAAGGAGGAGTTCTTTCACATCCAAGCGCAGATGGCGACTATCATCCGTCATGAAGTACAAATGAGGGGGTCGATCTTCCACTCCAACATTGCACCATCCAATGGGGAGATAGAAGTCCGCCTAAAGGCCCTGCGTGACACAAGGCCTTTCATGACGAAAGAAGGATGCCGCCCATTCCCCGAGCCGAGTCAAAACAATTAATTGAATGTACTCTTTGTGTAATTTGGATGTACTCTTTGTGTACTAGATGGTATGATGGATGTGACCTCTAAAGCTTTGTTTTGTGCAGGTTGAAGAGCAAACAAGTAGTGATGACGAAAGTAGCTTTCGGTTTTCAATAATTGTTGGACTCATTGTAATTTTGTGATGGAATGTAATCTTGTGAATCTTGTTGGCCTCTGAACCTTTGTAATAAAAATTATATTGCAATTCTTTTGTATCAATAATTGTTGGCCTCATTGTTATATTGTATTTTGCATTTCTGTAATATAATAAAAATATCTGTAATGCTTTTATTCTTTTATGTAATTCTTTTTTTTTGTTTTCTGTAATTATTTAGTGGCGCATCTTGTTAGGATTTAGTGGCGCACTCTGAATGCGCCACCCCTAAGGCCCTTAGGCGTGGCGCATACCAGAATGCGCCACCCCTAAGAGCTTAGAGGTGGCGCATTCTGAGATGCGCCACGCCTAAGGGCCTTAGGGGTGGCGCATCCAGAATGCGCCACCTCTAAGCCCTTATTAGTGGCTTGTAGTTAGTGGCGCACTGTGAATGCGCCACTAAACTCAAAAGCAGTGCGCCACCATAAGGGTATTCCCTAGTAGTGACGTTTACGATGGTTCAAGTTGTTTAGCTACACAAGGTGAGCAAAGGTTGTTAACATGGAAACTCAAGCAAGCATGGCATATCACAGAAACATGGCAAGAGGTGTAGCATAAATGAAACTATCTATGCTAGTCAGTTTAAGTGAGGCACAACCTAAACATGGCATAACACTAAGTACCCCACAACAATTAAAGCATTTGGTACTGTTCTGCCGTAAACCATATTTTAGGTTGGTTAACAGAAGCAAACAATAGCATAATCACAAAGTACACGAAAAACTAATCAAGTTACATATATAGAACACTCCAAACGGAGTTACGGTTAAAAAGATACAAGCAATACAAGTTTGGAACATAATCTGCCAACATCAGGAAGCACACTTTAGAGCAATGCATAAAAAGGATAATGAATGCAAACATGCTCACAAATGATATGCAACTAAAGTAGACATGGAAGGTAAGGCATGGCAAAAGGAATCATGCATATAGGCATCATGGTTCACTAGTTATAAGCAACACAAAAAGCTATAAAACATTACTGGTCAAGGACTTAGTGAAAATCAGGAAAACATGGCAAAAACTGTTATATTCATGTTGTATAAACAGGGGTAAAACTATATGCAAATGTGCAGCAACATAACATAGCAATATATGAGCATGGAGTAGACATGATGATGATCAGGTACGAACAAGAATCATGGTCATATGCATAACAGATCAAAAGATATTAAGCATGCAACATGGCATCGGAAAGTTACAGACTTAGAGAAAAACAGAGGTGGCTGTCAAAAACAGTGGCATAGAAACTTTGGAGCTAAACATATCTATGACCAGAAATGTAAACATGACAATGCAATACATATAATGAAAGTAGACATGATGCTTAACAGTATGCAACAAGAATCAATGCAATAGGCCTCATGGATGTGTCACAATCGTCAATCAAACTTGCAATAAAATAATGAATCCAGCACACTAACGGGAAATATTAGAAGTTAACAGTCTGGTGCCCACTTCAATAGAGATTAACAACATCAAGATGGCCTCAAATCAATAAGCTCACAAAAGATGAATTGAAGTACACACAAAACTAAACAATTTTCCTTTTTGGTGCAACGTCATCCGGGCTGCCGATTACTCGCAAATTACGACGCAAAATTGGATCAGCGGCAAATCCTCCAGACTTAGAAAAATTTCGCAGGGTTAAACTTAAAAAAAAATAGACGGGCCTCACCCCACATGGGCCTCGGCCCACTAGCCGGCCTGGGAGGCAGATGAGGGGCGGGCGGGCCGCTAGCTGCGCTGGGCCGCGGCGCTGGTGCCGTTGGGCCGGCACACGTGGCCTAGCAGGGAGGCAACCGTTGGTGGCGGCGGATCGGCCCGGCCTCCCGGCGGCGAGGCGGCGCCGGTGTTGGGAGAGGCGGCGAGGAGGGGGTCTAGGAGGGCGCGGGAGGGTGGCTCCGGCCCGGATCAGGCGTTGACGCGGCGCGGCGGCGTTGCATCGGGCGGCGGCCGAGATCCATGGCACGCTGGCCATGGCGCGGCTCCCGTCGGCGGCGCGCTGGGAGGAGGACAGGGAGGAGGTGAGGCAGAGGGAGAGGATAGAGGAGAGGGAGGAGAGAGGACCTGGCGCGACGGCGACGTCCTGGACGGGCTAGCTGGTGTGCTGGCCGACCCCGGCGGCGGCGGCTCGGGCTCCACGGCTGGAGAGAGAGGAGGGAGGTAGGTGGATAGGTTGGGCTAATTTGGGCCCTTGATCTCAGAGATCAACGGTCAGAAATGCTTGGTGGCTAGGGTTGCGAAAATTTGGGGCTAAAGGGAAAAAATTTAGGCAGATCTCAGGGGGGTGGCTGCAATTTCGCTAGGGGAAACCCTAGAAATGGGTGGGAGAGTGGTGGTCTTTATATAGCCCAGGTGGCTGGAAGTTTGCAAAAACATCACCGGTTTTTCTCTCGCGCGCACGGTGTTTACATTTCTGACCGATGGGGGTCCGCAGGACCTCCGATTCGGATAAAACTTCGAACTGCGCGATCAGCGCGTCGAGCCGGCGGCGTTCACCTCGCACTGGAACCATTTCGAGAACAGTTTCTGGCGGGCTATAAAAATATCCCGTTTAATTATTAAACAGGGTTTTCGTTCCATTGGCAACGGGTGGTCTGGTGCGGTTTTCGCGACAGTGATCGGGTGAAACCCGGTGTCGCAAAGGTCGAGTGTCAGGGTGGCAAGGGTCGGTCTTCGTCCGGTACGAGATAAGAGGGGGGAAATAATCGCCGATCGATAAATCAGGGATGCAAACACAGCAAACAAATCAGACAATTAAACAATTCACACCGAAAACAAAAAATTTATTTTTTGTGAAATCTGGGCTATTACAGCAGGACTGACTATAGGATTATCAGCCTTGGTTGAAGTTGAGTCTAGCCTTCCATAGTTATATAGTTACTCTGGGTATATAAGGGAACAACATAAGGATTCTTTTTCTCCTTATCTTCATCGTTCTGAGTCACCCTCATCTTATTCTACGGGAAGATAGGACTAGGCTCATCTATGTCTTATTAGCACATCTCGTTGTTTGCTTCCTTGTAACTGTAGGAAAGTTGTGTTCGGTTTGCTAGAGTTATTGTGCTTCCTGATTTCTTACATCGTATGTAAGTGTTGTTTCTATGTTGTAAGAAAATTGTCTTTTCTTGCAATTACATCCGTTATGTTGTCCGAGTCATTCCAAGTTTCTTCATAATCTGATGCATTTGCAAACTCCTTTCTATTTCAGATGGCATATCTTCCCCCTCAGCAGATTGTTTGTTTGACTAGGTGCCTCAATGTGCGTGGGCATCCAGCCATGCTGGCCGAGATGATGTCCTTCATTGGCTATCGATGGTATCCTGAGTACACCGTTGAGGAGAAATTCCTTGACTTCAACCAGACTCAGTTCCACTGCACTGTCAGGATCTACCCGCACCACATTGGAGTCACTCAGCCTATCCTCTTTGGACATGGCATTGGTGTGACTGAGAACATGGTTGTGCAGGATGCTGCATACTCATGTATTACCCTGCTGAGAGAGGAGCATGCACTACTTGGTGGGTCACCATTCCGCTATATCCCTGCTGCACTTCCAGGAGAAGAGGGATATTACACCGGATTGTACTCAGATCACTCCTTGGAGGATCTGTTGCTTCAGATCACTGCTCGGCACGCTTGTGATAGGGATCGCGATGCACGTGCCCTTCATTTTGAGCTTCACACCACCCGTGTTCGTCTGTATCGAGCACTTACACTCCTGGCTCCTTTTGTGAGTGTTGGATCAGTGGTGTATGATGCTATCTACCCAGTCAGGACACAGATGACTTCTTGAGTTGCTTGGCCCGAGATTGGAGGCATTTTTCCACCCCGTGGTCCTCTGCTTCCACCCTACACTGGATCTAGGCCCCATCCTTGCCCAAATGGATATCAGGGTCTGCAGGCCTCCGTGTTTCCCGATGGTTACCTTCAGCTACCGGGTTACATGGGTAACTTCTATGAGGATTACTATGGAGATGGAAATGAGTAAGACCGCATGTGGTCTTTCTCTAGTGAGGAGGTAGTAGTATCTATAGTATGTTGTACACAAGGTGTTCTAAGTTCCAGAGGCTTAGATAAATAATGTATAGGAAGTCAGAGTGCCTCTGAAGGATGTATCATCTTCATCACGTTTGTATTATCTTGGAGCTTGTACTAAAATGATGTATGGTTTGTATGACAGCATGGGCATATATGGCTTGTATGCTTTTATCACCATGTTGTCAAGATGATTACTTCCTTTGCTTTGTGATTCTTCCAGTACCTTCAATACCTTGTTTAGACTCTTCCAAACAACTCTGTTTGACTTTGGTTTTAACCTTCAGGATGTGTCAAGGAACCCGTGGCCAACTTGGTCGTGCCCATGCTCGTGGGAATGATCCGGAGGAAGGCAATCTTCCACCGCCACCCACGATGGCTCAGTTTCTGATGGAGGTTGAGAGCAACCGCAGAGACTCTAACCAGTTGCTGGAGGTCATTGCCCGCAATACCACTCAGCAGCGCAATGAGTTAGTGTCTTTGAATGACTTCATCCGGCTTCATCCCCCGGTTTTCAGCTACTCCACTGATCCCCTTGACGCCGATGACTGGCTTCGCAGCATCGAGAGGAAGCTCCAGGAAGGCCATGTTGCAGATAGTGAAAGGGTCAACTATGCCACCTACCACCTTGAGGGTGCAGCTAGCTCTTGGTGGGAAAATTTCCTGAACATGCGTCCCGCTGGACCGCCCACAACTTGGGATGAGTTCTGCACTACATTCCGTGAGCACCACATTCCAAAGGTTCTTATGGACCGCAAGCGTGAGGAGTTATGCAACCTCACCCAAGACATGAGGAATGTTGACGAGTTTAGCCGTGAGTTCAACCGACTGGCTCGTTATGCTACTGAAGAGGTCTCCACCGACGCCAAGAAGCAAGAGATGTTCCGTCGTGGACTAAATTCTGTACTCCGTCGTGAGCTCAACCTTCATGACTTCGCCACCTTCCAGGTCCTTGTCAAGAAGGCCATCAAGGCGGAGGATATGAACACCCCCAATGATTTCCGCAAGCACCCTAGAGACGATGGTTCATCCAGTTCAGGCTCTCAGAAGCGCAAGATCTGGATCCCCAACAGCATGTTTCGCCAGAACAACCCACCGAGGCCATCCTTTGTGGCGCCTCGTCCACCAGCTTCATTCCACCCAACTCCACCTAACAACCCAGCTCCCCGCATTGTCTTTGGAGTCTGCTAGAAGTGTGGCCAGGCAGGTCACTACTCCCGCGAGTGTCCCCAGAACCAGCTCCAGAATCAGAATGCTCCACCCCGTGCCGGAGGTAACAACAATGGTCGTGGCAAGCCACCCCCGAAGGTTTTCACCACCAAAACCGCTCCTCCCACCACCCGTGGACGTGTGAACCAGATCTCAGCTGAGGATACTAATGACACTTCTGACGCCATTCTTGGTACGCTCCCAGTCAATTATGTTCCTACTTCCGTTCTTTTCGATCCAGGAGCATCTCATTCATTCATGTCGGAAAGTTATGCACTTCGTCATGAGTTGTCCTTTGTTGAATTGTCCACTCCAATGATAATTCAAACTCCAGGGTCAAGATGGCAAACTAATAGTGTAAGCCATGGTAATCAAATTGCAATTGAGGGTTTAGTATTCCTTGCTTCACTCATAGCCCTCAAGTCTTCAGACATTGATGTCATCCTTGGTATGGATTGGTTATCAAGACAAAATTCTTTTCTTGATTGTAAAGCCAAGTCAGTAAGACTTACCCATCCTTCAGGCCAGACAATAGATTATTCCTCACCAAGATCGAGAACCCAGATACATTCTTTGAATGTGCTTCCCCTTCCCGACCTTGAAGATATTCCGGTGGTTCGTGACTTCCCGGATGAATTTCCTGAAGAGTTGTCGGGCATGCCACCCGATATATGTGTAGAGTTCATAGTGGATCTTATGCCAGGAACCGCCCCAATTTCCAGACGCCCATACAAAATGGCCCCACGTGAATTAGCTGAGCTTAAAATCCAACTTGAAGCTTTGTTGGCAAAAGGCTTCATCTGCCCTAGCTCATCGCCATGGGGTTGCCCCGTTCTGTTCGTAACGAAGAAAGATGGAACAAAAAGGATGTGCGTAGACTATCGCCCGCTAAATCTAGCGACGGTAAGAAAAAGTACCCACTTCCCAGGATCAATGATCTTTATGATCAACTTGCTGGATCCTCTGTCTTCTCCAAGATGGATTTGAGATTAGGCTATCATCAAATCAAAATCAGGAACGAGGACATTCCCAAAACGGCTTTCACTACTCGTTATGGTCTTTACAAGTACACCGTCATGTCCTTTGGTTTAACCAATGCCCCCGCCACTTTCTCGCGCATGATGAATTCGATCTTCATGGAGTACTTGGATAAATTTGTTGTAGTTTATCTTGATGGCATTCTCATCTACTCGAATAACGAACAAGAACATGCCGAACATCTTAGTCTGGTATTGATGAAACTTTGAGAGCATCGCCTTTATGCCAAGTTCTCTAAGTGCGAATTTTGGCTACCAGAAGTGACCTACTTAGGCCACGTGATTTCTGCAAAAGGAAATGTTGTGAATCCCGACAGAGTTCAGACCGTCCTTGACTGGACTCCACCTGAATCGGTTAAGCAGGTTAGGAGTTTTCTTGGCTTAGCAAGCTATTGCCACCGCTTCTTTGAGAACTTCTTCAAAGTTGCAAAGCCTCTAACTGAACTCCTCAAGAAAGATAAGAAATTCGAATGGACCCCCAAGTGCGAGGAAAGCTTTCAAGAGGTAAAAAGAAGATTGACTTCAGCCCCCGTACTTGCGCCTCCAGACACCAAAAAGGATTTCAAGATCTATTGTGACGCCTCATGGCAAGGGTTAGGATGCATACTTATGCAAGATAGACATGTGGTAGCTTATGCTTCACGCCAGTTGCGGCCACATGAAAAGAACTATCCTACACATGATCTTGAACTCGCTGCCGTAGTTCATGCCCTGAAAATTTGCCGACATTGCCTCCTTGGTAATCGTTGTGAGATCTATTCCGACCACCAAAGCCTCAAATATATATTCACCCAGACAGATCTTAATCTCAGGCAAAGACGCTGGATAGAGTTGATAAAGATATGACTTAGGAATTTCTTTCACCCCAGGCAAAGCCAATGTCATGGCTGATGCACTAAGTCGTAAGTCGTATTGTAATAACCTCATGTTACAACAGTATCAACCACTTCTTCATGAGGAATTTAAAAAACTCAATCTCGAGATAGTTCCTCATGGCTTTCTTTCTACCTTGGTGGCGAAACAAACCCTTGAGGATCAAATCATAGTTTCCCAAAGGCGTGCACGAGGTGTTCGCTGGATCAAGGAGAACATTGCTAGCGGAGTTGCTAAATATTTCTTCACAGATAGCAGAGGAACAGTATTCTTTGAAAATCGTTTGGTAGTACCTAAGAATAGGGATCTAAGGCAACTTATCCTCAAACAAGCCCATGACACACCCCTCTCGATTCATCCCGGTAGCACAAAAATGTATCGAGATCTACGCCAGAGATTTTGGTGGACTAGGATGAAGCGACAAATTGCTCAGTTCTTTGCTTAATGTGATGTTTGTCGTTGCATTAAGGCCGAACACCAAAGACCTGCTGGTACTCTTCAACCATTGCCTATTACCGAGTGGAAATGGTATAAAGTCAGTATGGATTTCATCACCGGCTTTCCAAAAACCCAGAAAGGAAATGATGCCATCTTCGTTGTCATTGATAGACTTTCCAAAGTTGCTCACTTCCTTCCCGTTCGCGAGTCCATAACTGCGAGCCAGTTAGCGGACTTGTATGTCTCTAGAATTGTGTCTCTTCATGGTGTTCCTTTGGAAATCAATTCTGATCGTGGTAGCCTTTTCACCTCTAGATTTTGGGGAAGCTTTCAGATTTCTATGGGAACTCATCTCTCCTTTAGTACAGCTTTCCATCCTCAATCTAGCGGTCAAGTCGAAAGGGTTAACCAAATTATCGAAGACATGCTCAGAGCTTGTGTTACCTCATTCGGAAAGAATTTGGAGAAGTCTCTTCCATTCGCTGAATTTCTTATAACAATAGTTTACAATCTACTTTGAACATGGCTCCTTTTGAACTCCTCTATGGACGAAGATGTCGAACACCCCTAAACTGGTCAGAAACCGGTGAAAGACAATTCTTTGGACCGGAATGATCAAGGAAGCAGAATAGCAAGTTCGCATTGTTCGTGATCAATTGAAAGCAGCCTAGTCTCGTCAGAAAAATTACTATGATCGTCATCATAGGCAAGAAAGCTACAATCTGGATGAGAAGGCTTATCTTCGGGTTACTCCTCTGAAGGGAACCCAACGCTTTGGTATCAAAGGCAAGTTGGCCCCACGTTACATTGGACCTTTCCGCATTCTTGCTAAACGTGGAGAAGTTGCCTACCAACTTAAACTGCCCCCGCACCTTTCCCGAGTACATGATGTATTCCATGTGTCACAACTCAGGCGTTGCTACAAGGACCCCATCTGCGAAGTCGACCATGAAACGCTTGATCTCCAAGATGACCTTTCTTATCGAGAATACCCCGTTCGTATTCTTGATTCCGCAGAGCGTGTCACTCATTGTCAGAAGATTAAGTTTCTGAAAGTGCAATGGTCACACCACTCTGAGAAAGAAGACACGTGGGAAAGAGAAGATGTCTCAGTGCCGAGTACCCCTCCTTCCTCCCGCAGAATTCTGAATCTCGGGACGAGATTGTTTTGAGTGGGGGCGAGTTGTCAGAACCCTCTGTTAGGTATGTGCTAGGTCAAGACTCAACATGCATTCATGTCAAAAATTTCAAATGAAATTAAAATGGGAGAAGAAACCCCCCCATATGAATTTAATTCAAATGTCCAGACTAAAAGTTGCTCCAAAAATTCCTTTTGCATTTTTGAAAAGTCTCATAAATTAGTGTGATCACATATCAAGTGATGTGGAATCAATTCCATACTCATGGATTTTTCAAATATTCAAACAGGAGCTTGGATTTAAATTTAAACCCCTATTTGAATTAAAGTTCAAATTATTTGAATTGTAAAAATGCCCAAAGTTTATAAGTGGCTAGCAATATGCATTAGAAGTCCATATAAAAATTTGGGGCATTTTAGAAAATGCCTAGCTATTTACTTTTATCAAGGCAAAACAAATTACAGAAAAGAAAAATAGAAGAAAAAGGAAAAAGGACTCACCTGGCCTTTCGGCCCAACTCATCCCCCGGCCATCCCAAGCCCAACTACTCCGCTGTCGTCTTCCACAGGCAGGGGCACGCATAGGTGCGTGGCGAGCATGCCGACGCCGTCGACGTGCCTCTGGCCACGCAGCTGCTTCCCCGTCGCCAACTATGTGTCCTGGAGACACCCCGAAGCCTCCCCGATCCATTCCCCATCCCCACGGTCATCCTCCACCTCTCTGCCACTCGATGCCGTCGCCGACAGCAAGTTCACCGGGGCGCACCACCGTGGAAGACGTGGCCACCATGGCCTAGATCTCGAGCCAGCTTGTCCCTCGCGTTCGTCGACGTCGACTACGCCCGTCTGCGGGAGCTGGAGCCCTAATTCCACCCCGAGCTGATGCCATCGTCTTAAACCTCCCGCCGGATCCGCCACTCGTCACCGTTCAATACTCCGGCTACGCTTCATCCCCGCCTCCACCGTCTGCACCGTCGTGATCCCTGAAGCGCGGTGAGATTTTCCCCCAACTTCTTGGAGCCCCGCCCTTCTTCTAGCTCATTCCGCCATGGTAGCCGGAGAACAGAGCCGCCACGGTCGTCGTCGGCGAGCAACCGAGAAGCAGCCGTGCCAGCAAACATGTCCATCGCAAACGCCTTGCTCTACTACTCCATTTGAACCCATTCCCGCTCCAAGTCGTGCCCTGTGTCGATTTCCACCACGCGGCCGTGGCTTAGTCGCCGCAAATCTTGACGCCGGCGAGCCTACAAAGGATCCCAACCCCTGTGCTTG
This sequence comes from Bromus sterilis, assembly GCA_950022295.1. NCBI lineage: Eukaryota > Viridiplantae > Streptophyta > Magnoliopsida > Poales > Poaceae > Bromus > Bromus sterilis. Next base: position 144,512,621 of record OX465596.1, on the reverse strand, counting down.
GTCCCGTTCGATGCACGATGCCAAGAGTTGTGTCTCAGTGGTCGCAGAGCATCGTTTGGTGCCACGAAACACCCTCACCGTGGACGCCCCCGTCTCGGGAGGTCGCCGGAGACACGCCGGCGGCAAGGTACACGTGGGCAGGTGATTAGCCACCTTGGCCCCACCCCCAGTGAGGCTGCCATGTGGGCCCTACCCCCTGCTAATCCACTGGATTAGTTTAAATCAAAACTAAATGTTTTAATTAACCACAGTGTCACTTACAGGTGGGACCCCCTGGTCAGAAGCCCCATGACGCCAGCATGAGTTCATGCTTACGCAATAATTGGTTTTCTATTTTAAAGAATAAATCAGGAAAATCCAGAAAAAGGGATAAACTTTGGAAATTCATAGATAATTCATTTTAACTCCAAATTAAACATATAATATATGTAAAATTATCAGAAAATGCAAGGATTCTGAATATGCACTTTGTTTTCATGTTTGCCCGTTTTAAACTGGGGGGACAGAAGCAAACATGTATATGAACCCTTTTAAATTCAAATATGGAGTTTGAGTTTGCAACTCAAATGCAATGAACTTCATTTAAATGGAATGTTCAACACATCAGCACCATGAACCTTATGCTATAACATCATATCATGTGATTATGCATTGTCTTTATATTGATCACTTTGTTTGCTTTGCTTGCTATCAAATAGAGGTGGAGCCGGAACCCGAGATCACCCCCTCCGTTGAAGATACCGTGTACGACCATCGTCAGCAAGGCAAGAAAACCCCCATTGATCATGTCGATAAAATCTCACTTCCCTCTCAGTCTCGCTTATGCATTGTTTAGGATTATTACCATGATACGTTTCTACCACATAGATGAACCCATTCCTTTGCATGACCTATCATTTTGTCACAGTAGTAAGAAAACCACAATCCTAGAAGATATAGGAGTTGATTGATATCATGTGGCCCCTGCAACTGTTACTGCTTATTGCATTCTTAGAGTGATACAATGTTGGTACTGTTATGTGAGTCGGGATGGTAGTGATCATGTTGATGATGGTGGAAATGTGTTGGTGAATCTAGACTAAACAAGGTGAACGATGAGACGTTGTGTAGGAGTACACAGTGGGTTGTCTCCTTGACCACCGCCCTAAGCCCCCGAGTTCTTGTGTGGTGATCCAAGACGAAGAGTACTACCACATGCTGGGCAAACGGACCCCCGCTCAACCTACTAACTCACCGCTTCTCAGTTCAATGAGTCGCAGCAATTCAGAGTTCTGGTAGGTTTGTGGCCTGGCTGCTAAGTGAGAGAACGGCTCAACCGAGACCGGCTTATGCCCCACGCACACATCTTCTGGGAAAACTTCGGTAAATCGGTCGGGTTACGAATGTGGAAACCATCCCAGATAGGCGTCTTCATTGAACTTGAGTTGGCTATGAGGTAAAACTTGTGGAGATTATCCTCGCCGACACCCTCTTGAAGGGTGACGACATCCCGGCGGTAACTGATAGTTTCATGTGTGTAGCAGTACAACCCTGCAGGGTTAATAAACTATTCGAATAGCCGCGTCCGCGGTTATGGACTGCTTGGAAAGCTTAGCTTGATTATTAGACAACTTCAATGGATACTTATAAAACTTGCCAAGATAAGTGTGAGTGCTATGGCGTGCTTTCTCATGGGAAGTCGAGGAAGGCACCATAGTGGTGTAATTGGCTGGAGACATGTAGTGGACTCGTGTAAGCTTCTTACCTCATTCTGGTATTCGTAGTATAGGACTAGCCAAGTCAAAGCTGACACTTCTGCTTTTGAACCCCACCTTCCTTTACCTTGATACATGTGCATGAGTAGTATAGCTCCTACGTAAGTCTTGCTGAGTACGACTTTGTACTAACATTTGCTTATTTTATGTTTTAGATGAACCCACTGACCCAGAAGGTGGATTCTTCCTGGAGCTCGACGACTGAAGCCAAGCTAGTGTAGTCCCAGTCAGACGACTGGTCCCTCTTGGAAGGGCTTGTTTATAAATAAGGTTTCTCTAAGCCATTTGTTAAACTTGTCTGTACGCAGACCTACTTTTCTTCCGCATAGTTGATGTAATGTTGGATCACGGTCTCGTGATCTCTGTGTGCACTTTGTAAGAGTTATCAATAAAATTGTAAACTTTGTAGAGAATAGCAATGATACCTGTTGTTCATACTAGACATGTGTGTTGCGTGTATGATTATAACATGCATGTCTTAGTATGGGTTTTCAAGACCTTAGTTGTGATCTGGTTGGCGTTCTTTTATACACCAAGTGGCCCTTAGATGTGCGCAGCTTGGGGCATCGTGATGCGATTGCTCGTGACTCTGTCACGTTCACACTTTGTTGTATGGTCGAGCCCGTCCTACACCCCGACTAAGTGATCGGGCTAGAGTAAGTCTATGTAAGTGTTATAATACAATCGATAGTATGGTTTAGGCGACTTGTCTATGAATATGGGAGTTCACCACCCATATCATTTCGACTTGTGTGCGGACGATGAGGATCCATCTCAGTTGATCATCCGGCCTGGATGGGATGCCCCTCACGTTCAATGCTTTCCGAGAACGTTCTGTGCTTGGCCTTGTCTGCTTAGACAAGTGGGTACGGTTCTCGGCTCTCCATATGATTGTGTTGTAGAGGGACTTGCATACGCTAACCCCGGGTCCCGACAGACTTGGTATCAGAGCAGGACTGACTGTAGGATTATTAGCCTTGGTCGAAGTTGAGTCTAGCCTTCTATAGTTATATAGTTACTCTGGGTATATAAGGGAACAACATAAGGCTTCTTTTTCTTCTTATCTTCATCGTTCTGAGTTCTGAGTCACCCTCATCTTGTTCTATGGGAAGATAGGACTAGGATCATCTATGTCTTATTAGCACATCTCGTTGTTTGCTTCCTTGTAGCCGTAGGAAAGTTGTGTTCGGTTTGCTAGAGTTGTTGTGCTTCCTGATTTCTTACATCGTATGTAAGTGTTGTTTCTATGTTGTAAGAAAATTGTCTTTTCTTGCAATTACAGCCGTTATGATGTCCGAGTCATTCCAAGTTTCTTCGTAATCTTATGCATTTGCAAATTCCTTCTTTCTGTTTCAGATGGAAGATCTTCCCCCTCGGCAGATTGTTCGTTTGACTAGGTGCCTCGATGTGGGTGGGCATCCAGCCATGCTGACCGAGATGATGTACTTCATTGGCTATCGATGGTATCCTGAGTACACTGTTAAGGAGCAGTTCCTTGACTTCAACCAGACTCAGTTCCACTGCACTGTCAGGATCTACCCGCACCACATTGGAGTCATTCAGCCTATCCTCTTTGGACATGGCATTGGTGTGACTGAGAACATGGCTGTGAAGGATGCTGCATACTCATGTATTACCCTGCTGAGAGAGGAGCATGCACTACTTGGTGGGTCACCATTCTGCTATATCCCTGCCGCACTTCCAGGAGAAGAGGGATATTACACCGGATTGTACTCAGATCACTCCTTTGAGGATCCTTTGCTTCAGATCACTGCTCGGCACGCTTGTGATAGGGATCGTGATGCACGTGCCCTTCGTTTTGAGCTTCACGCCACCCCGTGTCTGTCTATATCGAGCACTTACACTCCTGGCTCCTTTTGTGAGTGTTGGATCAGTGGAGTATGACGCTATCTACCCAGTCAGGACACAGATGCCTTCTCGAGTTGCTTGGCCCGAGATTGGAGGCATTTTTCCACCCCGTGGTCCTCTGCTTCCACCCTACGCTGGACATAGGCCCCATCCTTTCCCAAATGGATATCAGGGTCCGCAGGCCTCCGTGTTTCCCGATGGTCACCTTCAGCTATCAGGTTACATGGGAAACTTCTATGAGGATTACTATGGAGATGGAGATGACTAAGACGGCCTGTGATCTTTCTCTAGTGAGGAGGTAGTAGTATCTATAGTATGTTGTACGCAAGGTGTTCTAAGTTCCAGAGGCTTAGATAAATAATGTATAGGAAGTCAGAGTGCCTCTGAAGGATGTATCATCTTCATCACGTTTGTATTAGCTTGGATCTTGTACTAAAATGATGTATGGTTTGTATGACAGCTTGTACATATATGGCTTGGATGCTCTTATCACCATGTTGTCAAGATGATTACTTACTTTGCTCTGTGATTCTTCCAGTACCTTCAATACCTTGTTTAGACTCTATTTAGAGTAAGAGGTGAACCAAGCATTCGATGAGAAATCTCCTCCAACAAGTCTTGCTATCAGCTACTTACGCAAACATAACACCTATCCTATCGTTGTCCTCCCCTTCGCATCCCGACGAAGAAGAAGCAGTCAAGGCACACACACGTTGATCAAGTTATCAAGATTATCTCAGTTGTTGTTGTCTATGAACAAGGAGTAGGTCTCAAGTCGTCCATAACCGTGGACACGGCTTCTCGAAAAGATTTAACCCTGCAGGGGTGTACCAACTGCCCATTACAAGGCTCCACATGCACGCCCATCTCTCTTAGTTGCTACCCATCACAGGTAACCATTTTATGATTTTGTTCCGAGAGATACAAAATGATAGGTCCCTCTAACTAACAACTCACAAATCTGGGTGGCCCCCGGGGAGTCGACACCAAATCGAAAAGCCGGCCATGCTCTCGGATCAGACTCTTCCGTCTAGACGAGGTCGGGGTAACTAACCCAAACCATGTGTGCAGCCCCCTAGCTTCCAGGTGTGGACCAATAAGATAAACCATGTCTCCGCTGGCCCAAGTTTTTTGAAATTTGCCTGCCGCGGACCAGTCACGCACACGTTTCAAATGGTAAATCAGCTTGGGCCACCACTAGAAATGTTTGGAGCTAGGTGTAGGTAAGAAGAGGGGACCCCATAGCATCCCACACGCGGTTAGGCACGCTCCTCAAGAGACACAATACCCGGAACTCAGGTCCTAGGTGACTCGAATGGAACAAAGTGTCGGGGCGGGATAGCCTAGACCTTCCATCCTTCGTCGAGTATAGTCAACATTATAATAATCATATCATACACAACACTATAATAATGTGATAGCCCAATCCAAGGAGTAACAGGATAACAGTTGATAGCATCCTAGCATGCATACTAAGCAGTGGCTGAGCAGCGAGAAAAAGTAACATAGCCGAAAAAGGTTTGATGGCATGTGGAGGACATGGTTGTTTGGGTTTATTTGAGAGGCATGAATATGAAGTGGTAGGATCAAGCAATGGTTCTATCCTACACCTAGGCGCAAGTGAGCTGAAAGTCATAAGCATGATATATGCTCCCGCTTACCTGTTGAGTTGACAGTCCGAAGGTGTAGTCGATCGCAATCTCGCAACGTCTCCGAGGGTATCCGCGAGAGCACACAAGAAGTAAACACTGGAAAGAAAGAAACGGGTATACCACTATCACTACGGAGCAATCACCAACAAGCAATGAACAAAACAAGCATGATGAAGTATGATGCATGTCATTTTAATATCATGGCATCAACATAAGGATAGGCAAGTTTAAATGAAGCATCGGGAAGCAATGGTGCAATGCTACCGACAACCTTCATATGCATTAGGTAGGTGATTACTGAACCCACGGGATTCCTTATGTTATAGTTGTTATGATGCATGATCATGGAATGTGCAAAAGACTAGAACATAATATCAAAAAGAATTTATCACACTTGAGAACACACCTCGGGGTGGGATTCCTCAAGTTAAAAAGATGCATATGATGTGGCATAATATGATGCACCTAATGCATTCTATTGAAAGCAACGGAATAAAGCGCAAGACTACGCTACCGGCAAGCTGCGGTCAACGGGGAACTACGGTGCATCGGAACACAACAAGGAAAAAGAAAGAAGGATTGCACCATGTGCAAGACATGAGGGGTTTATGTGCAAGATGCACCCTCACCAAGTAATGCTAGCTCAAATGTAATTATGAACAACACCATCTTATTCCTCATATTTTTCTACCCCAAAATCATGTATGACATGATTTATTTTGGAGTAAAGATGCATAAGTTACAAGCAAAACAAAACATGGAAGATTTGACTAGATTCAATTTATTTGAATTAATCAAACAAGAAATAAAAGGAGGGAAAAGCCTCCCTGGGCTGGTCTCGGCCAGGTTGGCCCAAACCCTTGCGGGGTAGTCTATTTGACGCCCATGGGCAAGAACTGCGTCTGGGCTGAGCCCAACTCAGGCGCTGCACACAAAAAAAGAAGGCAAGAAAATATGGGGTTTAATTCGTTCCTCATGGGGATCGAACCAGGGACATCAAACATGGAGTCCAGCGACAACAACCACTACGATACTGCAGTTGTTCTACACGAAGAACATGAGATACGCCTGATAATAAAGGAACATGCACAAAAACAGAAATTAAAAAGGGCGCCTTGCGCGGATGGGGATTCGATCCCACGCCCTCATGGATGAAACCACGACGTCCAAGATACTGTTCTAATAGTAGATTCTTAGCAAAATCACAGCGCCAAGGAAGATGTAGCAACTGGTTGGCGTTGCCTGCAGCAAACTGAAGGATAACAACAGTTCGCTCTCTGAACTTCTGTCGACGGCGACTAACAGCGAGCGAGGGACACGAGACGGCCAGTCCATGCACGGGGTGTGACCTGAACATGCCCTAAACGGTCAAAGCCGCGAGCTTGAACACACAAGCGCACACAAGGGGCAAGGAGGCTGCGTGTGGTTCACGTCCAGGACATGGACGGCGGCAACAGAAGATGGTGATGCTACGGTAACGGGCTACGCGCGAGGACGGAAGGAAGAAAGAAGGGGAGGCGCTCACGAAGGAGAAGCTCGCTGTCGACGATCGATGCTCGGGGACACGGCGGCTCGACGGAGGAAGACGCCGGCTTGGACGTGAGGAAGACGACGAGGCGGCGACTGTGGCGACATGATGAAGACGGTCGCCGGCTGCGGGACGAATACGTGGACGTCGCGCAACTCGGGGTGGACACAGGCGATCGCCTTGGTCTGTACGGTGACGAAGAACTCACGCCATGGCGATGATTAGCTGCAGGGGATCGTCGGCAAAGGGTCCATGGACCTCCCTGTCCATGGCGAGCTGCACGGGAGGAAAAGAAGAGGAAGAAGAGGAGAAGAGGGAAGGAGGGGCTTATAAAGGGGGAGAGGAGGGCATGTGGCAAGGCAGGGAGAGCGTCTCCTCCTCCTCTCCACGCCATTATCCTATAGCGAGAGGAGGGGGCCTGGGAAGGAGAGGGATGCGTGGGGCGGCAGGAGCCGTCGGATGGGGATCCGATGGTAAGAAGAGAGCCATCGTACCCCTTCGGCTGGGATGGGCTGGAGAAAGCTGGGATGGACTGGAGCTGGCCTCAGGGAAAAGGAGAAGTGGCCCAATGGCATTGGTGGCTTAATCTGCGTTTATTCTTTCACAAAAGACAACCGAGAAGAAAGGCTAAAAAGAATAGCAAATGATTTCCAAAAATCATATAAAAATATAATAATGAATCCTCAACAACTATAGAAATTTAGAAAATAAATTGGGTCAAAATATATAAGTAATTCAAACGGTATTTAAAATAATTCAAATATCGTTTGAACTACAACCCCATTTCCTAGACATGATAAAAATCATGAGATGTTGCAGCGAGCTTCATCATGGCGAAACATGTTCAAGTGTCCAAGGGTTCGCACCGGGGGTCAAAGATGATGATTGGATAAAATGACAAAGGATAGGAAAGGAGGAAAAGAAAGAATTCTAAATAATCCTCTTACACAACATGAAAAATGCTTTGGCATTTTTCTGTCACATTGATTATGGCAAAGAAATATTGCGCAAATTTTCATCCCCAATGGGAAAAATAAAAATGCAATTTTTTTGGATTTTGTCAGTTTTGGGGTGTTACACAAGTGCTAGGCTAGATTTTCATCGGGTTCGAATCTAACGAAGGTCTGGTACGAAGAAATTGCTTAAAGCGTAAATCTATCGATATGAATCTGAGAGATTTTCCTAAGTGAGAAATTCCACGGGACGAGGGATTTATTACCTAGATTAGATGGGAATTCGATGGAATACGCTAGAAACTGATTTCCCCAAGTGCAATGATCCAGACGGATCAAACAGACCTAATAAATCAAGAGAAAATCAAGAAAAAATTTAGGGCTCGATGAACAGATCGGTGAGGAATCGAGTCTAGCCTCGCACATGCCCTAACTTGTGATGCGTGAGATCTACGTCGGCGCGGATGTAAATCCTCGTCGACGGGAAGTCCTCTGGCGACGTCCTTCCGGCAGTGAAGCCGCTAGGTCGACGGCGGTGGCGAGAGGAGCACGACGACGCGCAAGAGCTCGAGTCCGAGGGGGAGAGATGAAGTCAAGGAAGTGGAAGAACTGTGCCGTTGGGGGTGGATCAGTATTTATAGGGAGGGGGTCTGGCGAAACCTTCAAATCTGATCCAACGGCGCAGATCTCGCGTCTCTCCGAATTCAATGGATGGATTTTGTGGCGGTAATCGCAGAAAAATTTCAATGAACCAAAATAAAATTGCTCCACGTCCGAGAAAAAACTCATCAAACATCGAGTATAAAAGTAGATGAAAGTTCGATAGATATTCCTTCGGAATCATTGACATTTTAAGGGAATCTTAATTGAGTACAAATATACATGTTCACGAGAGAAAAGCAAAGATAGGGTAGGGATAGAATAGAGGGAAAACAGGGTTCGATACTTAATCAATCCGAGAGAAAACGAACAACAAGAAAACTTGGAGTGATAAGTGTATAGGAAAACACCAAACGGATAAAAATAAACACAGAAACGAAAAAGAAAGACGATAGTAAACCAACGAAACTTAACTAAAGCTAGTAAGGAAACTTATAATACAGAGAGTAGATAGTTATGATCTTACTGCACGTTGCGTGAGTCCAATATGTTTAACTTACACCTTAGTGAACAGAACATTTTCTCATCCAGGGGCTTCGTAAAGATATCATCCAATTGATCTTCGGTGCGAACATGAATGATAACCATATCTTCTCGCTGAACGTGATCTCGAAGAAAATGATGACGGATATCAATATGCTTCGTTCGAGAGTGTTGCACAGGATTATGGGAAATTTTAATAGCACTCTCGTTATCACATAGCAATGGAATTTTCTTCACGAGAATACCATAATCTTCCAGCGTTTGCTTGAGCCACAGAATTTGAGTGCAGCATGAACCAGCAGCAATGTACTCGTCTTCAGCCATAGAAATGGATACACAATTTTTTTTCTTCGAAGCCCAACAGACAAGAGAAAAATGACATATTCCTGAGGTAGATTTCCTGTCGATGCAATCACCAGCCCAGTCAGAATCAGAATATCTAACAAGATCAAACTGGGCACCTTTAGGATACCAAAGTCCCAAAGTAGGTGTATGAGCAAGATATCGAAGAATTCGCTTGACGGCAATATGATGAGCACACATACAAACTGCTAGAATAATATCAGGTCTAGATGCACATAGGTAAATAAGCGAACCGATCATCGAGCGATATTTCTTCTGATCGAAGGGTTTTCCCTTCTCATCTGCATCTAGGTGAACATTCATAGGCATTGGAGTCTTGATAGTTTTGCAATTTACAAGATCAAACTACTTCAGGCAATCTCTGAGATACTTCTCTTGAGAGATAAATATCCCATTCTTCTGTTAACGGATTTGAAGTCCGAGAAAGAACTTCAATTCACCCATCATAGACATTTCATATTTCTTCGACATCATTCGAGCAAATTCTTCACTGATATCAGGGTTAGTACAGCCAAAGATAATATCATCGACATAAATTTGACACACAAAGAGATCATTTTTGTATGCACGAGTAAAAAGAGTCGGGTCAGTTGTTCCTGGTTTGAAGACCTTCTTCAGAAGAAAATCCTTCATTGTTTCATACCAAGCACGAGGTGCTTGCTTTAACCCATAGTGGGCCTTGTGAAACCTGCACACCATATCTGGATTATTTGGGTCTTTGAAACCTGGTGGCTGCATAACATATACTTCTTCTTCGATTTCACCGTTAAGAAATGCACTTTTGACATCCATTTGATATAGCAATATACCATTGTAATTTTCGAAAGCAAGCATGACACGAATGGATTCAAGTTGAGCAACTGGAGCATAAGTCTCACCGAAATCAATACCTTCGATTTGGGTGTAACCTTGTGCTACCAGTTGAGCTTTATTCCTTACCACAATATCATCTTCATCTTGCTTGTTGCAAAAAATCCACTTCGTACCAATGATATTATGCTTCTTGGGATCAGGACTTTCGACAAGGGACCAGACTTTATTTCTCTTGAACTGATTAAGTTCTTCGAGCATGGCATTCATCCAGTCCGATTCCTTCATGGCTTCATCGAATTTCGATGGTTCTAGCATGGATACAAACGAGAAATTTCCACATAAGTTAGCTAAACGAGTACCAGAGCGAGTGATGGGACGACCTGGTAGACGAATCTCTTCGAGCATAGAGTCGACGTACACTCTTCTTCGAACACGAGATAAAGCTCCTTCGACAGCTTGTGATTCAGGTTGATCTTCGGGATCAGCTTGACCTTCGGGATCATTTCCTTTGGGTTCAGCTTGTCCTTCGGATTGCGCACTTTCTTCGTTCATATGATTTCCTTCGTTCTGTGTGTCATTAGCTTCAGTATGTTGATCTCTAGTGCCCCGGGCTATGTGTGGGAACATTGGATCATCACCATCCTTGTTGACTTGATGTGCATTTCCTTTGACAGGACGAATATCTCCAATAGCCATGTACCTGATAACTTCATCCAAACGTGGTTCATCTAGGTTAAGAGGTAGTTGCTCCTTTTGAGAGCCGTTAGTTTCATCAAATCGAACATTTACAGTTTCTACAACTTTTCCAAGATGAGAGTTGTATACTCTTTAAGTGTGAGAATTCGAACCATAACCTAAGAGAAAACTTTCGTGTGCCTTTGGGGCAAACTTGGAGATGTGCTTCATATCTCTAATATAACATGGAGCACCAGAAACCCTGAGATATGAAACATTTGGCTTTTTACCAGTGATAAGCTCATGTGAAGTTTTCTTCAGAAATTTGTGCAGATAAACCTTGTTGATGATGTGACATGTAGTGTTAATTGCTTCGGCCCAGAACCTGATAGGAGTCTTGTATTTAGCAAGCATTGTTATGGCCATCTCAATAAGAGTTCGGTTCTTTCTCTCGACCACACCATTGTAACGAAGATCAATTGGATGATACAATGGCTTCCGTTCTCGCCACCATCGCCGCCGTTCTCGCCGCCGTTCTCGCTGGAGCGCGCCGGTCGGCCGCCTGCTGGAGCTCGCCGCCGCTACCTCGGCGCGCGCGCCTCCTCGCCCCGACCGCGCCAACCACGCCTTCCCCGCCGGCCACCGCGCCACAGCCGCCCCGCTCGCCGCGCGAGCGCCGCTGGCCGGGCCTCGCCGGAGGCCTAGCCGAGCTCGCCGGCCACCACCGAGCCGCCGGCCGTGGAGCCGCGCCCTAGCCGCACCGGCCGCGCCGCGCGAGCCGCCGTTGCCGCCGTGCACCGCCGCCCGCTTCGCCTCCTCCACCTCCACGTCGCCGGAGAAGACGAACCTCGCCGGAGACGAGGTCAACTCCGGTCAGATCTGACCGGGGACCCGATCGCTTTTTGCGAATTATTTTTATTCGCGAACTAGTCCTTTTAGGCAGAAAACACCCCGTCACGGTACTCGCAATATCTCCGCAACTGTAAGTCGGATCGAGGTGAAACTTTTTCCTACGCGCTTGTGTTGTCCTGTACTTTAGCATGGTACAAATTTTTGCGCACTTTGCACACTTTTGAATTTGAAGTTATTTCAAGTTCAAATTCAAATTCCGGTGGTCGTATCTTTTAAACCGTTGATCCAAATCGAGTGATTCTTTTTGCGTTGGGTCACTCGTCTCATGTACCTTCTGTTTATATCATGTGTACACAAAAATTCAAATGTTTCTTGATTGTTTAAATTCAAATTCAATTCAATTTTTTCACTTGCTATGACCTGCGTTGTAGTATTCCGTTTCACGTGATTATTTTTTCATATTGGATCATTTGAGGCATGTTATCGGTAAAGTTCACACACTTTTCAAGTGGGCATGATATTCACCTTGAATTCATAAATGTCCATGATCACAATTCCTTACCGATGAATCTTTAACTGTTGACTCTCTCGAGTTCACGTTCCACCGATCACCTTCGAGCACATCGACACCTTTGCACTTCTAACCTTTTTGTTTTGTTGCTAAAACCTTTGTGATTGTTTTCTTCATCTTTTGTTTGTGTTGTTGGTGTGATTGCTTATTGAGTTCCTTCGTTGCGATAGATTCTCGGAGTGTGACGAATAGAGTTGACTGGAACGTGAGAGCGAAGATCTTCATCGAATGTATAAGGCAAGTGATGCTTTGACCATACTCATACCTATATTTTCTATATGCATTATGTTAAGAAATATCACCCTATTGCATGATAGGTAGTTTATTTTACTGTTGCTGCAAAACCAGTTAGGATAGCCACATGTCTTGACTTGTCTACCGTAGATCAACCTAGTCGTGTTGTTGATTTATTGCTATGCTTTGTAGACGTGGTTTGGGTTGTATAAATTCATGGAGTGCATGTGAGCTATTTAATAATTTGTGTAGCAACTTTATCATAAATAGAAATCACCTCTGGACGGGCAGGGAGTGCTTCCTGGGGGCTCGTGCCTTATCTAAGGGCGAGACCAGGTTGTACCCCTAATGGTTGGTTTGGTGGTTGACAGTACGTCATGGTGCTACCCTCTGAACGTAAGTGGGCGCCGTCCAGGCTCAAAAAGATCAGACATACTTGGTGACTAGGAGCTTCCATGTACAGCCGCTGGCCATATGGGCTCTGGCTTAGTTGAGTATGATGTAGGAAGCCTCTCCCGTGCAGAGCTAGCAGATGTAGATGTGATAGGTGGTACCGGCTTGCCGTTGGGTGTAGGTGACCTCTTCTGAAAGACTTCGTCTCAATCTTCGGGTTGAGTCCAGCGGGGAAAGTGTACTAACCTCTGCAGAGTAAAAACTAATCATGATTAGCCGTGTCCCCAGTTATGGACATCCTTGAGCTACTATAAATTACTGTTACTGGAGGATCTTGACATATGAATCACCATAATAATTTGAGTGGGCAAGATTAAATAAAGGGTGTGGTGTTGGAACTGGTGTGCCCAGTTCGTTCTTAGGTAGTAAGTTCAACTAAAAACTTTGACTAGTTTAGTTCAGGAGAAAATTGGCTTTCTGCAAAACCAAACCATAAGCCTTTCCTTTGACTTACCTTGCATGTAGTTGTAGGTCCTTTATATAAACTTTTTCTGTGTCACTTGCCGTACAAATCAGATGTACTGACCCGTTGTCGGGCTGTAACCTTCGGTGTTGCAGGATTTTATGCGATGTGTAAGTGTTGTGATGTAGGGTTACGATGTCTATACTCAACTTGCCGGTGGAGTTGATGGACGCCACGAAGCTCTTTATTATTTTTTCCGCTGTATTATATTTGTAAGCTAGCCTTGAGCTATGCAGGTATGCTATATTGTAATACTGGATCTTCGATGTAATATATATGACATGTGGTTTATTCTTGGTATTACATCATGTACTGTGTGTGCTAGCTATTGATCCAGGGACTAGCACAGAATGCACAGAGACTCCGGTTTGTGAGGGACCGGGTCGTTACAGATGGTATCAGAGCCGACCCTTGCGGTTATACGGGCGTGTGTGGGTCAGTGCGCGAACATGTGGGACATGTGTCAGCACTGGACGCACAGACGTGTGCCAAGAGGGAACGTTCCTGTGGGCCGATGAGGACATCGGTTCCTTTGAGTGGGGGTGTATGTGAAATCCTGGCTTAATAGGAATGATAGACTACTCATATCAACAAGGTGCACCTTCTTTTCCGGGAGCCCATATCCAAAGAACTCCAAAGTTATGCGTGCTTGGCTTGGAGCGATTTGAGGATGGGTGACCGACCGGGAAGTTGTTCCCGGGTGCGCATGAGTGAGGACAAAGTGCGTAGGAAAGACTAGTGTTGGTCTGTGGGGACAGTCTAGATCCCGCCAGGCATACGCCGGGAACCGGTGGGTGTGGCCGGGGCGTTACAACCATTTTGTTGCGGTGTATAAGCAGCCGAGAATTCATGGGTAAAGCCATATTCATCAAGAAATTCTTCGATATGAGTGTTTTTGAATTCTGTACCATTATCACTTCTGATATGCTTGAGAGATAATTCATACTCAGTTTGTGCTCTCTTTGCGAAAGTTTTGAAAATTTCAACAACTTTTCTCTTGTCATCTAGAAATAAAAACCCAAGTATATCGAGAGAAATCATCAACAATAACCATACCATAATTGTTACCTCCAAGACTAGCATAATTTTGAGGACCAAATAAATCCATATGAAGTAATTCAAGAGGACGAGTAGTAGTCATGATAGTCCTTGCTGAGTGATGTTTCTTGGCAATCTTTCCGGATTCACAGGCACTGCATAGACGATCTTTGTGTAATTTCACATTCTCAATACCAATGATATTCTTCTTCGAGATAAGAGTTTGAAGATTTTTCATCCCTGCATGACCAAGTCTTCGATGCCATAACCAACCAGATGTGGATTTAGCCATTAAGCATGTGGACACTACAGGTCCCGAAGAGAAATCGACAATATAAAGATCACATTTGTGATATCCTTCGAACACGAAGGAATAATCATCCTGTGAAAAGACAACACAACGAGAAGCAGAGAACAATACAAGCATACCCATATCACAAAGTTTTAAGATAGACATAAGATTATATCCTAGAGATTGAACAAGCATAACTTTGTCAATATGCTTATCCTTCGATATAGCAACCTTATCCAAACTAAGTACTTTTCCCTTGTTGTTGTCACCGAAGGTAATATATCTCTGAGAAGATTCAGTAAGTTTGTCTTCGGTGAACAAATCTTTGTCTCCGGTCATATGATTTGTGCAACCACTATCCATGACCCATTCGGATCCACCAGAGACATAGCCCTGCAAAAGAATTAGTTCTTCTTAACCACCCACAAACGAGCAGGTGACTGAGAAGTCATGGAAGTGCTAGATGAAGCAGTGGTATTATAGCGAACATGATTATATTGGTGAGGGGTATTATCAAGCACACCATAAACATAATTCCTCGGAGAGGGGTTAGAGTACTGGTAGGTAAAAGAAATTTTGTAATTATTGTCACGATGACGATTAACATTCCTGTCTACTCAATAGTATTCCTTTCGGGGAACATTTGAAGCAGGCACCAAAGGTTCATTTCTATTCTCGAGAGCATAGTAGTGTTTCGGTGGTACCGAATATTTTCCCTGCATAGAACGGTTAGGGGGCCTAGCTCTGATACCAATTGAAAGCTCAAGAATGATCAGAGGGGGAGGGGTGAGTAATCACATCTAAAAATTATAAAGAACTTAGAAGGAATTCATGCAAACTGCGAAGGACTAAAGGAAATTCGAAGGAATAGGAGTATCGAACGTCATTCTTTGATCGTAAGAATGGGAACGAAGGGAAAACAACAAAGGCAAATAGGCATACAAGTAAATACTGAAAGTAAATACTAGAAGGAAAACGAGCCTAACACAACGATGTTTGGTAAACCAGTTCACACTCTGCAAAGTGCTACATCTGGTTGGAGGGACTGGTGATTGAACAGCTGGAGCAAAATTCTCTCCGTCCTATTTTCCACTGCAACAAACTCCTCGAGCTTGTCCAGTTTTCACTCGTGGTAGATGATTCAAGGCATCTCTGAGACCTTTACAAACTTCCTTCAACAGCGACAATTTCTCTTTGACTGTTTGACAGGCGACGCCTAACCGTCTAGGAGACTTGCAGTTCTCCAAGATAAAAAGATCGGCTAATCTCGACCTAAGTCTCTGTGAAATGCTCAACTCAGTTCTGACTTGGTTTTTGGTTTTCTCTCGAGTTCTCTCTCTCGGGATGCTCACAGTGCTTCTTTCTTAGAATCTTTAGCGGAGCAGGCAACCCGAAATGGCGGGTAGGTGCGGGGTATTTATAGGTGGCGATCCTGATGGGTGAAATGACTGAAGTGACCAGATGCAACCGCTTGACGCGTGTCCACAATGTTTGGATTTTCAATCACTGCGCAACTTTACTTGTGGAGAAAGTAAGCTGACTCACCGAACGAGTTATCTCTCGAAGGCACGAAGTGTGATGACTTTGCCTTCGAGCTATTACTCGACTCAGTGATATTTCTCTCGGTAGGCTTTCTGTGGGTTTAAGTTGAGCAGAGCAAATTCACTTCGACTAAGATCTCAACTAGCAAACCCCTCTTGATAGTACGGTTTTTCCTACGACTCAAGAAAATAAAGAGAAACTAGTAAAAAGACTAAGTCTTCGTCCAGCTTCAGCTTTCTCCTCGTTGTGCTTTTACTTGAGAGCATCTTCTATTTCGACGACATTTTTGGGGGGGTCATCATCCTTCAAAGGCTTCGGTAATTATCTGCAGCTTCACTGCAGTGAGTTGTCCTTCGACCTTCTACTTGCAAACTCCATTATTTCGGAACCTAAGTATGTGTTTATACTCGAAAACAATATTATTTCCATTACTGCTTTGTCCAACAATCTCCAAAACCTTTAGGGGCAAAACTTGCCCTTACAACACTCCGCAACATATCCCATTGGATAGCCCAAGATACACCTTTATGCTCACCATATTTCAGGGTGACGGTTAATGTACTCAAAGCATCCTCCAGAGATAGCAGTTATGTGTGATCTCACGGTCTAAGGAACAGGCTACTACGTTCTTTAATTACAACATCAAACTTTATGATTTGGTCATGTTGCAATGCTTACGTTGGGTAATGTTCATCATGTGATTCATTAATGAGGTGACCTCATAGTAAATTTACTTGATTGTCCATGATTGCGAAACCACAATCATCAGTTGACCATGAACTAGTTATCATGAGAGGCTAACTAGGAACTCTGGGTGTTTCTATACCACACATGTATCATTGTTTCACTAATACAGTTCTAGCACAGTATGAAACTAGTTATGAACTTATTTATATATACTGAAATAATCATATATTATTTGCCTCTTGAACATATATCCAACAGATCCATCCTTAAGTCATGTCCCCCCTTCTCCTCTAGATCAACATGGAGATCATGCTCTTTGCCCCTCGGCCTGCTAGTGTGTGGCTTAGCTGGGCTACAAACCTCTTCGAAATCCTCATGACACCGATAAGTTCTAGAGGACTTTGGACGATAGCCCTCCCTATACAGAACCCTTCTAGTAGGCTAATCTCTAACCCTGCCAAAATTTGACTTTGCATGTTCCCCTCCATTGGACTTTGAGCTGCCCCCAATTGTAGTTGTTTCTAGTAATCACATACTTCCCATTTAGCTTATTGTCCTTTGCACCCGAGCTTCCACCCGGAGAGGTGTGTAGCCACTTGCCCCACACGGAAAGTGGATCAATAGGAGGCTCACAGATTCCAACATATTGCACCAACCTACCAAGAAAAAGTGAGGCACCTTCTCATAAGATAAATCGAATCATGTGCTTTCCTCGTCTTCTGCTGAAATTTTGAGAAAAAAAAACCCTCACAAGGGGCTAGAAAAGGGAGCTTTAGCCCTTACTCTAAAGTGTATCCCACGGGAAAATCCATCCTCGGCAACATCAACCTTCATCTCCTCCCCTAGATAGTCACTCATCTAATTACCAAAGGCCATAGACCGCTTGTTGAGGGGCACCCGAACCCAAGTGTCTAGGCTTATTTCCGATGGTCGAGTAGCACCATCATATGGCTTGAGCACCACAACATTAAAATCGAGTGCACCACCAAACCGAATCAAAAACATATTCGTGCCAATGTCCTTGAACTGCGCCTCACAATGAAGACCCCAAGTTTGTTGCATAGCCCTCTCGAAAGCCATGATGTCCAGTAGAAGAAATTGCCGACCACAACTCACTTCATCACTGGGGGGGCGACATAGGTGTTGGATCTGCAAAGACAATCCTTCTCGCCTCCTTGTCCGCCAGAATCATACCACAACCTAGCTGGGAGCGCTGATATCTCATCCATTGATTGTACTTCCATCGACGACTTGTTGGCCACCAAGTTGGATGATCTGCAAGAGCTATCCTCCCCCTTTGCGAAGCCATGGGTGTCCCTTGGGGAGGTCGAAGAAATCCAACCAACCAATCAAAAGAAATGTGTAGTTACCTTAACCCTAGCCGCCCACTTGCGATAACCAACATGATCGCCTTTTGGACACTCCTTAACGATTACGTGGTGGATCCTCTACCTGTTCTTTCTGCAGTTCTGAATGATGAATGTAGAAAGTTTTTATCCTCAACTAAAAAAGAATGTAGAAAGTTTGTAATGTGAGGCACGCTCAAGGGCAATGCCCAGGATGACCTATTTTGTCCTCTCAAATCAAATCGAATAAAAATATAACATGTTCTTGTGCGTGGCTATTTTAAGAAAACATGGCTCCGTGCTATGCTCTGTGTCACCCACACAGGTATCGTCCAAATCGCAGCATAAAATGTGGGGAGGACATGATGTTAACTTTCCTCTCCTCCCCTCCTTGATCTTCTCCCTCGCCCCCACATCTGGGCCAGATTAGCTCCTCCTTCCTCTTCGCCCAGCCGGAGGGAGGATCCCCAGATCGACCCACACCGGACCTCCAGCTATCCTCCATGTATGATATGATGAGGCAACCCTCGCTTCTCCTCCTACATGTTGCTGCTTTCTTCCATTTCCTACACTACTTCCAGAGAAAATGGCAGACGGTTCCTTGATTCTTGTTTGCTCTTTCGTTGCTCGTCGTCGTCGCTGTCTGTGATGAAGTGACAGAGGATGGGTCTTCAGTCCTTCCTCTTCCTGTCGCATGGTGATGGGAAAAGAGGGAGAAATTGTTAAATCCTGCTCATTTTTATTCTTAGATTTCTTGTTTCATACAGTCGGTAGCTTCCTTGCATTTCTCATCTCATCTCACTTCCCTTCCTAGTTGGTTCTAGATTACTAGGGTTTTTTTAACAGATAGATTACTAGTAGTAGATGGTAATCTTTTCCATTTATTTTTCTTTAGTATTGATTGAAATGTACCAACAAACACAACTCACAAAGCAGTAGCTTCCAAGTATCTTGAAAAATGCCTAGAAAGGAAACAATCTTGGGTTTCTTTAAACGAGAATTCATGGCGATAAGATTAATTTTTGTTCCATTACTCTTTTTGCTGGAGCCAGCGATTAAATATCTCACGAACAACACAACGGCTTCATCTTGCTCCTAAAATAATGGGGCAAAGTCCTAACTTCTAGTATTATAGTCCCTCCGTCCCAAAATAAGTGTCGTAAGTTCGTTAAGATATGGATGTATCTAGCTTCCTTGCATTTCTCATCTGATCTCATCTCACTTCCCTTCCTAGTTGGTTCTAGATTACTAGTAGTAGTTGGCAATCTTTTCCATTTATGTATTTTTAGTGTTGATTGAAATGTTCCAACAAACACAACACACAAAGCAGCACCTCCTCCAAGTATCTTTAAAAAAAATAGAAAGGAAAGATTCTCGGGTTTCTTTAACCAAGAATTCGTCGCGATAAGATTAATTTGTGTTCGATTCCTATTTTTGCTGGAGCCAGTGATTAGATGTCTCACTAACAACACAACAGCTTTATCTTGCTCCTAGAGTAATGGGGCAAGTCCTACCTTCTAGTATTATAGTCCCTCCGTCCCAAAATAAGCGTCATAAGTTTGTTAAGATATGGATGTATCTAGCTTCCTTGCATTTCTCATATCATCTCATCTCACTTCCCTTCCTAGTTGGTTCTAGATTACTAGTAATAGATGGCAATATTTTCCATTATGTATTTTTAGTGTTGATTGAAATGTTCCAACAAACACACAAAGCAGCAGCTCCTCCAAGTATCTCAAAAAAAGTCTAGAAAGGAAACAATTTCGGGTTGCTTTACCAAGAATTTGTGGCGGTAAGATTAAGTTTTGTTCCATTCCTCTTTTTGCTGGAGTCGGCCATTAGATGTCTCACTAACAACACAACAACTTCATCTTGTTACTACAATAATGGGGCAAGTCGTACCTTCTATACTATAGTCCATCCGTCCCAGAATAAGTGTCGCAAAGTTGTTTAGATATGAATGTATCTACATGTAAAAATAAGTATAGAAATATCCATATCTAAAAAAATCTACGACACTTATTTTAGAACGGAGGAAGTAGCTTGAAAAATGGTGGGACAGAGGGAGTATTATTTAGTCTATGCAACTGACCATTTCCGTTTCTTCTGCAGCTGATCTAGGGAATATACCAATGGCGACATCCAAGAAGGAGGCTCTCTACCCCAGCAGAGACAGGGCCACCAGGAACCTCAGGCCCTCCAGCAGCGAGTCCTCCTCTCCCTACAGAGCATGGCGGGTGAGGTCAGTGTCGAGTTCCCCAGATCGCAAATTCGGTCATGCTACTGTTGCGGCGACGGCGACGGTCGTTGTGCCTCTCCATACATGTGTCGTCCCTCAATTTCACACGCTGGCCGCTCCATCTCGCCACGGACAATGTCCGGCGTAGGCCCATCCATTCATGGCAGCAAGCCATCCTCTAAGCCAGCTCTAGCTAGAGAAAAAATATCCAAAACCTTTTGGATACAGAATCAATACTATCGGTCGATGGCTCCACTGCTCCCCTCTCCCTTCCTTCCCCCTTCCCCTCCCTCCCCCGCGGGCGAGATCCAATGTGCTCCGCCGGCTTCTTCTTCCCTCCTCCCTGCTGCCTCGTCGGCGGCGGGGTTCGTTCCCCTCCCTTCTCCTGCGCAGGATGCGGCTCGGGGGACCGTCTCTTCTTCCACCGCGGCACCGGCGGGCAGATTCTGGGCGCTCTCTCTGCTGGCGGACGATGGATCGGATGAGAAGGCACTGGACATGACCCCTGTTCCTTATCCGGTGGCCGGAAAAGCTCGCAAGTTCGCTCCGGGCGGTGCGGGCCGGCGCCGCTGTGCTGGTGCTGCGAGGCTGGAACCGGGGTGGGAAGTCGTTGGCCCTTGTCATCAGGCTCCGGGGGCGGGCTCAGGTTTGCACCCCTCTCCTCCCCTGCCTCCGGCCTTGCTCCCCTCTCCCCGGCCCTTGGCTGGCCCTGGTGCCCTGCGTCCGGCTAGGTTGTTGGCGCTCCCCGGCGTCGGTGTGGATCTGAGTCCCATCTCAAGTTCGACGGCGGTCCTGGAAACCCTAGCCGAAGCGGATGGATCGGCTCTGTGTCCGGACCTGGACCGGGGCACGGCTTGTGGGTCGGGGCCTGCGGTGGACGGACCGGTCTGCTTGGGCTGCGTTCGCGAACCGATTTATTTTTCGAGTTCGATTTCCCATCCTTGTTGGGCCGCCCCACTCCTCTCCCTAGCCCAGTCCAGGCCGCCCACCTTCCTCTGGCCCGGTGAGGCTGGGATATTTATGGATCCTGAAGGGATCGGGATACCTATCTCTAGGGTTTCCTGCCTCCTCTCGCAACGTGCGGCGCGCTCTTCACTCCCCCTCCTCTTTTGTTGCCACCCGCATCAGATTCATCAAGCTCGCCGCCCCTCCCCTCCCCCCCTCGCCCGTTCCTTCGTTGTCGTTACCATGGATGGCTCCCGCGGCCCTTCGGCGGATCCCCCTCCCCCGGTCGCTTGCTCGTGAGGGCGCTGAGCTCGAAGCTTCCTTGCGGGTGTGACATAAGATATAAAAGGCGGCCAAGATGGCGGCGGGCGCTGGATTTGGGGCCTCGGGGAGTGGATCTGGTCAGATCCCTTCGTCCCCGTCCGTCGTGGATCCTTGGGACCGGCCGGCGGCTTCCATTCCTGTTGCTAGCACCGCATCGCCGGCTCCCTCCCCCACGGCTCCTCCTGTGGCGCTCGCGTTGCTTGGTCCTCCTGCTAGGCGCCCCCTGCCGCCCCGGGGCGGTTTTGGCCGCAATGGCGGGCGGGGCTTTTACCGTGGTGGCAATGGCCGGGTGTAACACTCTCAGTTTCTGTAACAGTAATCATCATCACTGTTGACCATCACTGTTTGTTAATCACTGTTATCCCCTGTCCTTAGTCAAACTTTACTTCTGCTCTTTTCAAACCATGCTGGTTGGTAATCAAAACCAAGATCCCAATGCATCTTCCTCATCATGAAACTACACCATAGTTGGAACTGCTTTGAATAAAAATTAAAACCAAAGTGTTCAAATAAAGTTGTTCCATAAATCCTGAAACCATTTTTGTAAATTGCCTAAAATCATTATAAACATGTTGGACCAACTTTGGAAATTTTTGAAGTTATGGAAAATCTCAAACAATTATAACAGTAGCTTGTAAAGTCCTTTTTATTCCTAAAATAATTAAAAGGAATATCCACTGAGTTTTAAAATGCACCAAACCTTTTGTGTCACCTTCATGTGACATACACCTATTTTACAAACCTCCTACACATTTAAATAAAATGCAGAAACATTTATTTTAACTGCAACAGTAAACAAAATAAAATACAGACAACAGACAAATAAAGAAAATTGGAAAACCACTAACCGACGCCCAGGGCGACGACCCACTTGGCCCAGCCCACCCCGCGCCGTGTGTTCTTCCTCCACCCACCCTCACCTGCTCCTGCACGGCGGTAGAGCGCAGGCACGCCGCTGCCAGGCCGGCCCCGCCCTTCACCGGCTCCCTTCCGCCGCGGAGGAGATAAGCACGCCCCCACCCACTCCCTGGACACCCCCTCCCCATTCTCCTCTCCCTCCTTGCCTCTCCCGCGTCAGGGAAGAACCACCCGCAGCTGCAGTCGCCGTCGCCGTGCACAACCGCGGCCAACCGCACCCGCAGGCCACGCTACCGTGTCCACCGAGCTCGTCGTCGTCGACTTCGTCTTCCCCGTGGAGGAATCGAGCCGGGACGCCTCGAAGCCTCCGCAATCACTGTCTTCGTCTACCTCTAGCCGCCAGATCGCCGCCGAGATTCCTCCCGCACCGAGCCGTCCCCGAGCACGCTGCCCACCTCTACGCGCTCGTGGTGAGCATCCTCACCATCCCCAACTCCCCGTAGCCGCCTGATAAGCTCCACGCAGGAACCCCTCTTTCGCACGCTCCGGCAGTCGCCATTGTTGACGATGCCGACCTCACAGTCCCTCCTAGCGCGCGCTTTTGGCACCGTTGTACTCCCCGTGCATCGTAGGCTCGATCCCATCCTTTTGCGCGCTCGGATTCGCTAGGGTTTGCAAGACTCCATGGGAGCCCGACGCCGCCTCCCGCCAAACCCCGTCGCCGGCCTCGTTCCCGGCGACCCCAAGCCACCGCACCATCCCCAATCGACGCGGCTCACCTTCAGCCACCCGTAGGGCTCAACGACGCCCCCAATAGTGCTCGGTACCGTGCGCACGCTCGACCTCGTCGGAGCTCTGTCTCCGGCGAGCTTCCGACGAGCCGCCCGTGCCACTGACGTGTGGACCCCGCCGGTCAGAACTGTCATTAGGGATTAATCAGATCACTATGAGTCACTTACATGTGGGTCTCGATTCCCTAATTAACTGTTAGTTGGAAATAACCCCCCCCCACAACCAATGACACATGGGTCCTACCCCTGTTAAATTAAATCAATAAACTGTTAAATTAAACATGTGTCACTGACTGGTGGCCCCCGCTGTCAGATTTTTAATTATTTAAGAGATTTAAATAAACTCCAGTGACTTACATGTGGGTCCAAAGGCTATTTCTGATTTAATAAAATGTTTTATAAATAAACAGAGGCTGACATGTGGGTCCCACATGTCAGGCACTGTTTTGGATAATGTTCTTGATAATGTTGAATAAATAATAAAAGAAATTCAGAAAATCATTTAAATTGATTTAAACTTTGAAATTCAATAACTTTTAAACCGTAACTCGGATTCAAAAACTTTATACATGAAAATTGATCAGAAAAATATAACGAATACGAATACGCTATCTGTATGCCTATCACACCCCTCTAACACAACGAACATCGAACCGTTCCCCCTCCGGGCCGGCAGTCCGATAAATTGTCCGGTACTGTTAGAGTGCCCGGATGAATTTATTCCGAACACGAATGTTTCTCGGAATAGATCAACTAGCACGGATACACCCCCCTTATGTTTGTCCGGTACCCACGACACCTCCGGCTTGATCCTTCCCCCTCCGGACACTCTGTCTGGTAATCATCCGGAATCGGTAGTTCATCCTCAGATGAATTTCCGTTCCGAGCAATGTGCATTGCACTGCGTTAGAACACCGTTAACATTTCATCCGTCTTGTCATGCATCTGTTTGTATATACTTGCTATGTGTTTACTGTTTCTTCCCCCCCTTAATCTCCGGTAGTCCCCGCTGCTGCCGTCGACTACACCACTGCTGAGTACGACTACTTCGTCGACGACCCTACTACTACCGTCAAGCTTCCAGGCAAGCAGAGCCATTCTCTTCCCCAGATATCGCCTATCTTTCCGTACTTTCTTGCACTAGGCATTGTTACTGCTGCTGCTACGTTACAATCCTATTCAATTGCATAGCCTGTTTTTGCCGCCCCTTGATGTACCTCCTTTATCCTATGCTGCCTATTATTTTATGCATTATTCAGCAGTGAGCCCTGCGCATTGTTAGCTAGGATTAGATAGCGGGCCGTGATCACTCAGGGGAGTGAACGCGGATATAGATATTATAACTGCACAGGTACGGTACAATGCAGACACCGTCTAAGGCCCCTATCTGGGTTATGCCTAGTCACCTCAAGTGTGAGCTATCAAGGAGTAATCCTTGTACTCCACTCGAGGCTGACTTTGTCTTGCCGCCATAGGGTCCTGATCGGCGATTGTCCTTCAGGTGAGAAGTCGGGTGACCCAACGGTGCCCGCGAGAGGTATTGCAACGGGACGACAGGGAGGGTACGACTAGTGTACCGGTGTGCTTGGCCCCTGATCGTTGGCCGCGAGAGTTACCAAACTACGAAAGTCGAGCTCCTCCAGGAGCCCACGCGAGACAAGTTAAGGAGACGGTTCACCTTGTTGGTAACCGCAATGACTTGGTGGGACGACGGGGCAGGCACCGATGTACTGGTGGTCCTGGCTTCTGTCGTTGTCCGTGGGTCAGTTAAGTCGAGGCAACGATAACGGTTGTCACGCAGGTTAATTAAAATGATAAATGGTTCAGTGAATGTCTTGAGTTGGCTATATGCCATGTACGCACTACCTACCCGTGGGAATTACGAGTTATGGGCTCCTCTGCTTCGTAGTGTCGTCCGAGGACTCTTCAGACGTCAGCAGTACTGCGGGCTGATTCCCGGGAAGTGGTGTTGTCTTATTTTCTCGCGCGGTGGTGTCTTATTTGGATTAGCTTCAACTTCATCGGCCAGCCACGCACCGTGCAGGAGTACGTTCGGGTTGGGGTCCAAGGCCCGGCGTACTTAGGATTTAGACCAGCGGATGGCCTCTCTGTTGAGTTTGAAAGATGGGCTATGAAGTGTCGGATAGCCTCGGTGGAGCGTTCCCTAACAAGGTTCCCGCCACCCTGGAGATCCGTGCGTGTAGCGTAACACAAGTGCACCCCTGCAGGGAAGATTAATCTATTCGAATAGCCGTGTCCACGGTAACAGGACGCTTTATGCTGAAGCTGGATCTTACCACTAGAAACTATTATTATTAAATTGTATGGTTCCGGGTTCTCTTCCTCGCGGGGATGTCGAGGAGGTGAACTCGGAGGCATTGTTAATCATTACAACTTATTATTATACAATGCTGCAGCAACTTCTGCTGCATTGTTACTTTATGCTTTATATAAACTGTTGGCTGATTCTTACCTCATGCTGCAAGACATCGTCGGAAGATGCTAGTCTTCTTTAGGCCTAGCATCTTACCCTTGCTCTGGATATCTGTCTTTCAGTCTACTATATACAGCCTCTTCTTTTCGTTGCTACAATGCATAATGCTTAGTAGCGGACGTAAGACTCGCGGGTATACTAGATACTCACCTGCTTTATTTCCTTTACTGTTTTTCCTGATCGGCCGCTGCAGCCGGCGTTGGAGCCCAGGAGCAGGAGTACCCCGGAGGCGCCTACTACGACGTCGAGTTCCCCGTTGACCAGGAGTAGTTCGGTGGATCCCAGGCAGGAGGCCTCGCCTTTTCGATCTGTATCTCTAATGTGATTTGTGCTAGCCTTCTTAAGGCAAAACTTGACTAACTATGTCTGTACTCAGATATTATGGCTTGTATGACTTATGTATTCGGGTCCGCGTGACCCCCTCTATTGTAACATATTTGTTTATCCTTTTGTGTTTAGTGTTGTGCTGTGATATTATCACCGTGGCACCCTAATTTCAGTCGTGTACCCTGTGTGTATGATTACTGTACACGGTCTGATTTTGGGGGCGTCACACCGGGCCCAGGGCTACCATGGCTCCTACAATAAGAGGAAGTTCGACTCCCAGGATGCGCCGGGCGGCTCGTCCAGTGGTGATGGCATCCTTCCCTCCCCTCCCCCCTCTGAGGTGGCTTCGGGACCGGCTAATCGGGCTCCGCCGTCCCAAGTCACGTGTTTTTCTTGTCACCACACGAGTCATTTCCAGATCAATTGCACCGCGCCTCATTTCTTCCTGATATGTCGCCTTGAAGGTCACCTCACGGTGGAATGCAACAATCGTGCCCCTCCCCCGGTGCTCAAGCACTTCGGCATGGGTATTCCTGGTGGTGGCTTCTTTAGCGTGGTGGGCGCGGACCGGGAGGTTGTGGCCATCCCGCCGTCCAAGAATGCTGCTACCATTATTGTGCTCGACGGGGATGTTAGGATGTTGATGCTGTCGGAAGATTTGCAGGAATGGGGGGCGAGGAGTGGGACTGGAAGATTGAACAACTGTCCAATTCGGAGTTTGTGGTGGTTTGCCCATCTAAGGAAAGTTTGAGGATGATCGCTAGGAGTGTGAGCTTTACGCTGCCTCTCTTCCAAACGGTGATCTTTGTCAGGGAGGCGGTGGAGGTGGATGTCGGGACCCGGGGTTAGCGTATGCAAGTACAGTTAAGACATAGTCATATGGAGAGCCGAGAATTGCACCCACTTGTCTAAGCAGACAAGGCCAAGCACTGAACATTCTCGGAAAGCATCGTACGTGAGGGGCATCCCATCCAGGCCGGATGATCAACTGAGATGGGTCCTCATCGTCCGCACACAAGTCAAATGATATGGGTGGTGAACTCCCATATTCAAAGACAAGTCGCCTCAACCATACTACCGACTATCTCAAAACTCTTACATAGACTTACTCCAGCCCGATCACTTAGTCGGGGTCTAGGGCGGGCTCGATCATACCACAAAGTGTGCACGAGACGGAGTCTCGAGCAATCGCATCGCGATGCCCCAAGCTGCACACATCTAAGGGCCACTTGGTGTATGAAAGACCGCCAGCCAAAACACAACTAAGGTCTCGAAAACCCATACAAAGACATGCATGTTATAAACATACATGCAGCACACATGCTTTGTATGAACAGCAGGTACCATTGCAATTCTCTACAAAGTGTACATTTTATTTATAACTCTTATAGAGTACAAACAGAGATCACATACATGTGATCCAACATTACAACACAGGCGGAAGCAAATTATGTCTGAGTACAGACAAGTTTAACAAATGGCTTAAGAAGCCTTATTTAAACACAAAGCCCTCCACGAGGGAACCAGTCGTCTGACTGGGACTAGACTAGTTGGTCTTCAGTCGTCCAGCTCGATGAAGAAGCCACCTTCGGGGTCAGTGGCATCATCTAAAACATAGATTAAGCAAACGTGAGTACAAAGTCGTACTCAGCAAGACTTACATAGGTGCTATACTACTCATGCACATGTATCAAGGTAAAGGGAGGTGGGGTTTCACTTGCAGAAGTGCCAGCTTTGACTTGGCTAATCCTGAACTAGGAGTACCAGACTTTGAGGTAAGAAGCGTACACGAGTCCAGTACTTTCTCCAACCAATACACCACTATGGTTCCTTCCTCGACTTCCCCACGAGGAAGCACGCCATAGCACTCACACTTATCTTGGTGTGTTTTAGAAGTATCCGGTTCAAGTTATCTAATAATCAAGCTAAGCTTTCCAAGCAGTCCATAACCGCGGACGCGGCTATTCGAATAGTTTTGTTAACCTTGCAAGGGTGTACCGCTACACACACATGATCATCATTTACCGCCTTTGATCTCGACACCATTCAAGGGGTGCCAACGAGGATGCTCACCACAACTGTTACCTCATAGCCGATCTAGTCCGAGAAAGCCGCCTACTTGGGTTGGTTACCACAATCGTGAACCCGGCCGGTTTACCGAAGTGGACCCAAGTGATGTGTGCGTGGTGCATAAGCCGGTCTCGTATGAGCCGTTCTCTCACTTAGCAACTAGGCCACGGACCTACCAGAACTCCGAACTATTGCGACATCTGGACATCGAAAGGGATGAGTTAGTAAGTTGAGAGGGGTCAGTGAGCCCAATGTGTGGTTGTACTCTTCATCTTGGATCACCACACAAGAACTCGTACTAGGGCAGTGTTCAACGAGACAACCCACTGTGTACTCCTACACAGCCTCTCATCGTTCATCTTGTATTAGGGTCGATTCACCAACACTTTTCTACCATCTTCAACATGTTCATTCCCATCCCGACTCACATCACAGTAACAACATGGTATCATACTAAGCATGCAATAAGCGATAACATTGCAGGGGCCACATGATATCAAACAACTCCTACATTTGCTAGGATTGTGGTTTGCTTACTACTGTGACAAAATGATAGGTCATGCAAAGGAATGGGTTCATCTATGCGGTAGAAACGAATCATGGTGATCATCCTAAACAATGCATAAGCGAGACATGAGAGGGAAGTGGGATTTTATCGACATGATCAATGGGGGTTTGCTTGCCTTGCTGACGAGGTTCGGGTTCAGGGTCTTCAACGTAGGGGGTGACCTCGGGCTCCGGCTCCACTTCTATCAGCAACATGACAATCATAGGACCAACATAATGTACAATGCACAATCACATGAATAAGATTGAAAGGGTGATGTTCATGATACTGATGTGTTGAGCATTCCATTTAAATGGAGTATATTGCAAATTGAATTGCAAATTCAAACTCCACATTTGAATTCAAATTAACCAAGTTGCATGTGATATTGATTGATCATTTTGAATTATTTTCAAATGTGTATGATATGCCTCTGAAGTGTGGTTGAATTGTAGCTTAATTCCATGGTCCAAGTTGCAAGATCATTTGATTTGAATTTGAATTAAATTCAAATAAACCAAATGACATATGCTACTGGTCCCATTTAAAATCAACTCAAACAGAGTTGAAAGTTGCATATTTGGAAAGATAATTTTCTCCTGATCATTTTTCATATATTATTTGTCCAATTTGGAGTTAATATGAATTTTCTATGAATTTCCAAAGTTTGGGGTATTTTCTGGATTTTCTGGAATTCTTTTAATTCATTTTGATTTTCTGGAAATTCATAAAATGATTTATTGTGTCAGCTGACATGTGGGTCCAGGGTGTCAGTGACTGGGTTAATTAACCCGTGGGTTAAATTAATCCAGTGGCTTAATTAAGCCACTGGGCCCACTGGTCAGTGACCCAGGGGTCATTAGCCGAGTAATTAACAGGGGGGGTTTGGCTAACTCGCCGACGGCTAAACGCCGGCGACTGGAGTCACGGCGGCGCTGCACGGGAATGCGAATCCGGCCACGGGAGGGGAAACGGAGGGCACCGGCTTGCTCCTAGAGGTCGTCCGCGTCTTTTGGAGGCAACAGGGGGTCACGGGGTGCTCGGAATCGGCGACGGCGACGACTCCGGCGGAAACAGAGAACCGGCGAGGTCGTAGATGACGTTGTGGTGCACGGTTGGAGTTGATTCGGGGCTCTTTTGAACGCTAGCACGTGCAGGAGTCAAACGCGTGCACTGGGGGTTCACGATGAGCACTGGAGCGAGGAGGACGACGACCATGGCGGCGTCGAGCTCCTGCGTCCATGGCGGATCCGGCTAGAGGAAGCAAACGAGGGGGAGAAGTGAGGGGTTCCGGCCGTGAGCTCACCCTGAATCTATCTGGAGTGGTGGCTTACTCGGGGAGGCGCTGGAGCTGCCGGAATTTGAAGTCGATCCACGGCGGCCGGCGATGTAGACGACGAAGCTAGCGAGATCGTGGAGGCGTACTGCTCCGATTCCTTTCGCAGGTCGACGAAGACGACGACGAGGAGCACGGTGGACTTGCTGGCTTGAGCTCTAGGGCACGGTGGCCACGCGGGGGCTCGACGGCGCTCCGGCGCTCTTCTCGGGCGACGACGAAACGGGCGAGAGAGGAGGGGAGGGAGTTCGTGGAGGGGGGGAATGGACTGCGGAGGCTGCGGGGAGTCTCCAGGTGCGAAAAGAAGCCACGGGGAGGCCTAGAAGCTCCTCGACGACGACGTGTCGTCCCCAGCTAGCTCGGTGGCATTCCACCGAGCAGCTTGGAGGCGAGGGACGGGGAAGAAGACGCCCCTGCCCCTGTGGGCCGGCTGGGCTGGGGTGGACCGGCTTCGCCTGGGCGCCAGGTAAGGTTTTCTGATTTCTTTTCTATTTTTCTTTTATGACATTTGTTCTGTTTAGCTAAAATAAATAGCTAAAAATTTTATTAAATGCTGAAAACTTTTATGTGGCCTCATAATAATATGGACTAGCCACTCATAAACTTTCAACATTTTTAAAATTCAAATAATTTGAATTTTAAATCAAATAGGGGTATTTCAATAATTCCAAGGCACTGTTTGATTATTTGAAAAATCTATGAGCATGGGATGGGTCCCACAGCACTTGAAATGTGATCACACTCATTTATAAGATTTTTCAAAAATCTAACATGAATTTTTGGAGAAGATTTTTATCTGGCCTTTTGAATTAATTCATCTGGGGGGGTTTCCTTCTCCCATTTTGATTTTGAAGTTGAAAACCTTTGAAAATTTGACATGATGCAAGGTTACTTGATCCTAGCACATTACCTAACAGAGGGTTCTGACAGTGGACCGATCGTTTGGTATGCTTTTGGACGTCTGGGTTCTGTTGGATGAGGTGCCCCCCGAGATCCGTAATGAGGCGTCCCTCATGGCCTTAGGTGAACTCATTGGCCATCCTCGCTCGGTTGATCGCACCTCCCTGCCTCGTCGCGGTGTCGTCTGTATGCTTGTCAGTGTCCGCAACCCCTCGCTCATCCATGGCTTCATCGAGTTTGTTCCTGACCGCAAAGCGTTTCGCATCAAGATCCTCCTGGAGGGTGCCCCGGCCATGTCACATTCCGATCCACCCCCGCCACCTCCTCCCCCTGCTGATAATGCGGACAAAGATCCCTCTGGTGCTGACAGCGTCGGGGGCGGTGCATCTCTCTTCTCCGAGGGCGCATGGAAGGCTCTTGGCCCGGATGTCCAGAACTTATTCACTTCCAAGGGGCCCCATGGATATGGTGCTAGCAAGACCAAGAAGCTGCCGGAGGCCGATGCGCCTCAGGGTTTTGAGAAGATGATCCCGCCCACTGTCATTCCCTCAGCTCCTCATGCTCCTGCCAAATCCCCTGCATCCACGGTCAGCTCCAATGTCCCCGTTCTCCCTGTTCTCTCCAACTTGTCTGGCATTGAGGATTCGCCATCGCGGGATGGTATGGTGGATGCTCCACCTGTCAAGAAGTCCAGAGGAACGGTGCGGAAAAACTCTGCCCGCGCCAAGGCTCGTGCCAAGGCCATGGATGCCTCCAGGATCTCTGGCGATGGTGTTTTTCGAAGCTTGGATGCTGACCTTGGAGGGGATGGGTACGTTGCCCCGGCACCGGCGTCGCCGGCCTCTTTGTCGGGCAAGTCGTCAGCCATCAAAACCCCCCTCTCCACGGCACGTAAGTCACGGCGCGGCACCGACTCTGGCGTGCCCATCTAGGCGCACACGGAACGCCTTGACGAGGCGCGTGATGTTGCTATTCTCGGTACGTCCTCCCCCTGCTCCTAAACGTATGGTTCTCTCCGATTTTCCCGATGAGAATTTTTTGCGGGTTGCCAGGGATTCTGGGATTCGTCTTTCTTCTTGTGTTCACTCTCCTTCTGAAATCTTGTTTATCTTATGCACAAACGAATTGGCCCAGACCGCCTTGACTCAAGCTGCGGCGGCTCCGGTCGTTAACTCCGGCTCGGTCCTCGGTGCTGCTTCCCCGGGGGGTAGTGGCCCCCCTGGGACTCCTCCCTTCACGCCTTATGTTAATCAAGTTCCGTCAAAGAAATCCCGTGGGATCAAAGCTTCATCCTATGTGGGGCCTCGCAGATCGAGCCTCCGCATAAAAAATTTGAACGCTACATGAGGACCCTTTTCTAGAACATTCGCGGTTTCGGGGCTAGAGGGCGCCGAAACCAGCTCCGCTCCCTTCTCACTTCTCACCCCGCGGACATTATTTTCCTCCAAGAAACCAAGAGATCGGATTTCACGATGGCTACTCTTGACTCCATTGCTGGAGCGGGTCGCTTTGGGTGGCAATGGATCCCCTCGGTTGGCTCGGCCGGAGGCATTTTGGTCGGTGCCGCCTTGGACATGTTTGACATCTTGTCAGTTGACATCTCAGAAATTTTTTGTCGGGGTACTGCTCAAATCCATTGCCTCTGGGGCAACTTGGGAAATTATTTGTGTGTATGGGCCTTCGGACCACTCGTTATCCCCTCGGTTTCTTGGCCACCTCTCTGTCAATCTAGCCGGCATAACCCATCCTTTCCTCATTGGAGGCGACTTTAATATGTTGCGTCACCCCCGGGACAAAATTTCGCCCAACTTCTGCTGGGCTAGGGCTTTTGCTTTCAACGACTTCATTCGGCGATCCTCTATTCGTGATTTGGACAGGGTTGGGCCCCGGTACACTTGGTCTAATAAACAACCCCCCCCACCCGGGCAGATTCTGGGCGCTCTCTCTGCTGGCGGACGATGGATCGGATGAGGAGGCACTGGACATGACCCCTGTTCCTTATCCGGTGGCCGGAAAAGCTCGCAAGTTCGCTCCGGGCGGTGCGGGCCGGTGCCGCTGTGCTGGTGCTGCGAGGCTGGAACCTGGGTGGGAAGTCGTTGGCCCTCGTCGTCAGGCTCCGGGGGCGGGCTTAGGTTTGCGCCCCTCTCCTCCCCTGCCTCCGGCCTTGCTCCCCTCTCCCCGGCCCTTGGCTGGCCCTGGTGCCCTGCGTACGGCTAGGTTGCTGGCGCTCCCCGGCGTCGGTGTGGATCTGAGTCCCATCTCAAGTTCGACGGCGGTCCTGGAAACCCTAGCCGAAGCGGATGGATCGGCTCTGTGTCCGGACCTGGACCGGGGCACGGCTTGTGGGTCGGGGCCTGCGGTGGACGGGCCGGTCTGCTTGGGCTGCGTTCGCGAACCGTTTACTTTTTTCGAGTTCGATTTCCCATCCTTGTTGGGCCGCCCCACTCCTCTCCCTAGCCCAGTCCAGGCCTCCCACCTTCCCCTGGCCCGGTGAGGCTGGGATATTTATGGATCCTGAAGGGATCGGGATACCTATCTCTAGGGTTTCCTGCCTCCTCTCGCAACATGCGGCGCGCTCTTCACTCCCCCTCCTCTTTTGTTGCCACCCGCATCAGATTCATCAAGCTCTCCCCCCCTCCCCTCCCCCCTCGCTCGTTCCTTCGTTGTCGTTACCATGGATGGCTCCCGCGGCCCTTCGGCGGATCCCCCTCCCCCGGTCGCTTGCTCGTGAGGGCGCTGAGCTCGAAGCTTCCTTGCGGGTGTGACTTGAGATATAAAAGGCGGCCAAGATGGCGGCGGGCGCCGGATTTGGGGCCTCGGGGAGTGGATCTGGTCAGATCCCTTCGTCCCCGTCCGTCGTGGATCCTTGGGACCGGGCGGCGGCTTCCATTCCTGGTGCTAGCGCCGCATCGCCGGCTCCCTCCCCCACGGCTCCTCCTGTGGCGCCCGCGTTGCTTGGTCCTCCTGCTAGGCGCCCCCTGCCGCCCCGAGGCGGTTTTGGCCGCAATGGCGGGCGGGGCTTTTACCGTGGTGGCAATGGCCGGGTGTAACACCCTCAGTTTCTGTAACAGTAATCATCATCACTGTTGACCATCACTGTTTGTTAATCACTGTTATCCCCTGTCCTTAGTCAAACTTTACTTCTGCTCTTTTCAAACCATGCTGGTTGGTAATCAAAACCAAGATCCCAATGCATCTTCCTCATCATGAAACTACACCATAGTTGGAACTGCTTTGAATAAAAATTAAAACCAAAGTGTTCAAATAAAGTTGTTCCATAAATCCTGAAACCATTTTTGTAAATTTCCTAAAATCATTATAAACATGTTGGACCAACTTTGGAAATTTTTGAAGTTATGGAAAATCTCAAACAATTATAACAGTAGCTTGTAAAGTCCTTTTTATTCCTAAAATAATTAAAAGGAATAACCACTGAGTTTTAAAATGCACGAAACCTTTTGTGTCACCTACATGTGACATACACCTATTTTACAAACCTCCTACACATTTAAATAAAATGCAGAAACATTTATTTTAACTGCAACAGTAAACAAAATAAAATACAGATAACAGACAAATAAAGAAAATTGGAAAACCACTAACCGACGCTGCCAGGCCGGCCCCGCCCTTCACCTGCTCCCTTCCGCCGCGGAGGCGATAAGCACGCCCCCACCCACTCCCTAGACACCCCCTCCCCATTCTCCTCTCCCTCCTCGCCTCTCCCGCGTCGGGCAAGAACCACCCGCAGCTGCAGTCGCCGTCGCCGTGCACAACCGCGGCCAACCGCACCCGCAGGCCACGCTACCGTGTCCAGCGAGCTCGTCGTCGTCGACTTCATCTTCCCCGTGGAGGAATCGAGCCGGGACGCCTCGAAGCCTCCGCAATCACTGTCTTCGTCTACCTCCAGCCGCCGGATCGCCGCCGAGATTCCTCCCGCACCGAGCCGTCCCCGAGAACGCTGCCCACCTCTATGCGCTCGTGGTGAGCATCCTCACCATCCCCAACTCCCCGTAGCCGCCCGATAAGCTCCACGCAGGAACCCCTCTTTCGCACGCTCCGGCAGCCGCCATTGTTGACGATGCCGACCTCACAGTCCCTCCTAGCGCGCGCTTTTGGCACTGATGTACTCCCCGTGCATCGTAGGCTCGATCCCATCCTTTTGCGCGCTCGGATTCGCTACGGTTCACAAGACGCCATGGGAGCCCGACGCCGCCGTCCGCCAAACCCCGTCGCCGGCCTCGTTCCCGGCGACCCCAAGCCACCGCACCCTCCCCAATCGACGCGGCTCACCTCCAGCCACCCGTAGGGCTCAACGACGCCCCCAATGGTGCTCGGTACCGTGCGCACGCTCGACCTCGTCGGAGCTCTGTCTCCGGCGAGCTTCCGACGAGCCGCCCGTGCCACTGACGTGTGGACCCCGCCGGTCAGAACTGTCATTAGGGATTAATCAGATCACTATGAGTCACTTACATGTGGGTCTCGATTCCCTAATTAACTGTTAGTTAGAAATAACCCCCCCCCACAGCCAATGACACATGGGTCCTACCCCTGTTAAATTAAATCAATAAACTGTTAAATTAATCATGTGTCACTGACTGGTGGCCCCCGCTGTCAGATTTTTAATTATTTAAGAGATTTAAATAAATTCCAGTGACTTACATGTGGGTCCAGAGGCTATTTCTGATTTAATAAAATGTTTTATAAATAAACAGAGGCTGACATGTGGGTCCCACATGTCAGCCTCTGTTTTGGATAATGTTCTGGATAATGTTGAATAAATAATAAAATTAATTCAGAAAATCATTTAAATTGATTTAAACTTTGAAATTCAATAACTTTTAAACCGTAACTCGGATTCAAAAACTTTATACATGAAAATTGATCAGAAAAATATAACGAATACGAATACGCTCTCTGTATGCCTATCACACCCGTCTAACACAACGAACATCGAACCGTTCCCCCTCCGGGCCGGCAGTCCGATAAATTGTCCGGTACTGTTAGAGTGCCCGGATGAATTTATTCCGAACACGAATGTTTCTCGGAATAGATCAACTAGCACGGATACACCCCCCTTATGTTTGTCCGGTACCCACGACACCTCCGGCTTGATCCTTCCCCCTCCGGACACCCTGTCCGGTAATCATCCGGAACCGGTAGTTCATCCTCAGATGAATTTCCGTTCCGAGCAATGTGCATTGCACTGCGTTAGAACACCGTTAACATTTCATCCGTCTTGTCATGCATCTGTTTGTATATGCTTGCTGTGTATTTACTGTTTCTTCCCCCCTTAATCTCCGGTAGACCCCGCTGCTGCCGTCGACTACACCGCTGCTGAGTACGACTACTTCGTCGACGACCCTACTACTACCGTCGAGCTTCCAGGCAAGCAGAGCCATTCTCTTCCCCAGATATCGCCTATCTTTCCGTACTTTCTTGCACTAGGCATTGTTACTGCTGCTGCTACGTTACAATCCTATTCAATTGCATAGCCTGTTTTTGCCGCCCCTTGATGTACCTCTTTTATCCTATGCTGCCTATTATTTTATGCATTATTCAGCAGTGAGCCCTGCGCATTGTTAGCTAGGATTAGATAGAGGGACGTGATCACTCAGGGGAGTGAACGCGGATATAGATATTATAACTGCACAGGTACGGTACAATGCAGAGACCGTCTAAGGCCCCTATCTGGGTTATGCCTAGTCACCTCAAGTGTGAGCTATCAAGGAGTAATCCTTGCACTGCACTCGAGGCTGACTTTGTCTTTCCGCCATAGGGTCCTGATCGGCGATTGTCCTTCAGGTGAGAAGTCGGGCGACCCAATGGTGCCCGCGAGAGGTATTGCGACGGGACGACAGGGAGGGTACGACCAGTGTACCGGTGTGCTTGGCCCCTGATCGTTGGCCGCGAGAGTTACCAAACTACGAAAGTCGAGCTCCTCCAGGAGCCCACGCGAGACAAGGTAAGGAGACGGTTCACCTTGTTGGTAACCGCAATGACTTGGTGGGACGACGGGGCAGGCACCGATGTACTGGTGGTCCTGGCTTCTGTCGTTGTCCGCGGGTCAGTTAAGTCGAGGCAACGATAACGGTTGTCACGCAGGTTAATTAAAATGCTAAATGGTTCAGTGAATGTCTTGAGTTGGCTATATGCCATGTACGCACTACCTACCCGTGGGAATTACGAGTTATGGGCTCCTCTTCTTCGTAGTGTCGTCCGAGGACTCTTCAGACGTCAGCAGTACTGCGGGCTGATTGCCGGGAAGTGGTGTTGTCTTATTTGCTCGCGCGGTGGTGTCTTACTTGGATTTGCTTCAACTTCATAGGCCAGCCACCCACCGTGCAGGAGTACGTTCGGGTTGGGGTCCAAGGCCCGGCGTACTTAGGATTTAGACCGGCGGATGGCCTCTCTGTTGAGTTTGAAAGATGGGCTATGAAGTGTCGGATAGCCTCGGTGGAGCGTTCCCTAACAAGGTTCCCGCCACCCTGGAGATCCGTGCGTGTAGCGTAACACAAGTGCACCCCTGCAGGGAAGATTAATCTATTCGAATAGCCGTGTCCACGGTAACAGGACGCTTTATGCTGAAGCTGGATCTTACCACTAGAAACTATTATTATTAAAATGTATGGTTCCGGGTTCTCTTCCTCGCGGGGATGTCGAGGAGGTGAACTCGGAGGCATTGTTAATCATTACAACTTATTATTATACAATGCTGCAGCAACTTCTGCTGCATTGTTACTTTATGCTTTATATAAACTGTTGGATGATTCTTACCTCATGCTGCAAGACATCGTCGGAAGATGCTAGTCTTCGTTACCCTTGCTCTGGATTTCTGTCTTTCAGTCCACTATATACAGCCTCTTCTTTTCGTTGATACAATGCATAATGCTTAGTAGCGGACGTAAGACTCGCGGGTATACTAGATACTCACCTGCTTTATTTCCTTTACTGTTTTGCCTGATCGGCCGCTGCAGCCGGCGTTGGAGCCCAGGAGCAGGAGTACCCCGGAGGCGCCTACTACGACGTCGAGTTCCCCGTTGACCAGGAGTAGTTCGGTGGATCCCAGGCAGGAGGCCTCGCCTTTTCGATCTGTATCTCTGATGTGATTTGTGCTAGCCTTCTTAAGGCAAAACTTGACTAACTATGTCAGTACTCAGATATTATGGCTTGTATGACTTATGTATTCGGGTCCGCGTGACCCCCTCTATTGTAACATATTTGTTTATCCTTTTGTGTTTAGTGTTGTGCTGTGATATTATCACCGTGGCACCCTAATTTCAGTCATGTACCCTGTGTGTATGATTACTGTACACGGTCTGATTTTGGGGGCGTCACAAGTTGGTATCAGAGCCGACTTCCTGTAGGAAGCCACCCCACCACTACTTGGTCGATGTTGAGTCTAGACTTTGAAAAACTATTTTGCAAACTTAGTATTTGGCTTACGGGCCCGCATCAATGTCACTACGTGTGATATCTATGGTATTAGGATCCTTTTCTCCTTACCTATGCTCTGGGAATCTGCTCTCTTATCCTTGCTGGTAAGTTTTACAAAATCTGACATTAGGATCACGTTCTCTTGATTCCACCCGGCATTTTTGGTGCTTCCCCCATTGATTGAGTCGTGCCGCAGGAGTCGTACCCCAGATCCCGGACCGCGTATCCCATTCTCATTCTGGGCAGGACGCGCGTTCTCTGGCATCAATTCCTGTGGCCAACAGTTTTCTTGCGGCATGATTGACATAGTGGAATCTATGTCGCGTCGTGTAATCCTTACCGCGCTCTGCGCGCCGCCTAGTGAGTCCTTTTTCCTTAATTTCTACGACGTTACGCTGCCCGATTTTCTATTGACTCTGTGTGCGAATGTGTATGTCTTATATGACTACTTCTATATATATCTGCGCCTCCTTTTCGTTGTCGTTTTACTTCAGGCTTGATTCCGGTATCTCGTTAAATTTTCATCGCTGAAATACCCCTGTTAAATTCTAGCAGGATGGCTGGTCGTGGTGGTCGTGGTCGTGGTCGTGCTGCCAACGACCCACCTCCGCCGCCGGATTACATGGCCGCAATGATGCAGCAGTTCGAGATGAACCGTCAGTTCATGCAGAATATCATGGCTCAGTTCCCCCAGCCGAATCAGAATGGGCACCACCATCAGCATGCCACCGTGACTCTGCACGACTTCACCCGCCTCAACCCCACTATGTTCCGCAACACTGTTCAGCCGTCGGATGCTGATGAATGGCTTCGCGACATCACTCACGAGCTGGAGTCTGCTAATGTCGATCCAGCTGACTATGTGAACTTTGCGTCTTATCATCTGAAAGGCGCCGCTGCTCAGTGGTGGAGCACCCACAAGCGTTCCCTGCCAGTTGAAGAAGTCATCACTTGGGAAGAATTTCAGTCTGCCTTCCGCGCCCGCTACATTCCTCAGGGGATCATGGATCGTAAGGCGGAAGAATTCCGTAACCTCACTCAGGGCGACATGACTGTTGAAGCCTATCAGCGTGAGTTCCTCAACCTCTCTCGCTATGCGGAAGGAGAGATCGCCACTGATGCTCGCAGGCAGCAGAAGTTCCGTCGTGGCCTCAACCCAGACCTCAGGCTCGCTCTTGCCGTTCATGATTTCGCCAACTTCTCCACCATGGTGAACAAGGCTATCACCGTCGAGACTGCATAGGTGGAGCACAAGAACTCTCTGAAGCGTTATCGTGACGTTGGCTCCTCTTCGGGCGCAACGCAGAAGCGTCGTATCTGGCTCCCTACCAGTGTGACCCATTCACCTGTCCCTGCTTCAAGGCCGTCTTATGCTGCACCCCGTCTGCCTCCGCCACCGCAGATGCCAAGAGCTCTGTCTGCACCACCCAATGCTACCCCACTTCATCCTCAGGATGGATTATGCTTCACGTGCCGCCAACCTGGGCATTTTTCCAGAGAGTGCCCCCAGAAACAGAAGCAACTGGTAGTTCACCCCGCTGGCCGTGGAAATGGTCGTGGCAACAACAGGACCCCCAACTATAATACTGGGTCTGCCGCTTATGCTCGTGGACATGCTAACAACGTCAATGTTGAAGAAGCTCAGCAACAACCCGCTACCGTGATGCGTACCCTTCTCGTTAATTCCGTACCTGCTACTGTTTTATTTGATACAGGAGCATCGCATTCATTCATGTCGGAAGCATTTGCATGGTCGCATAACTTCATGATAGAAGAGATGAACCCACCGATGGTTGTCCGCACCCCGATAGGCCAATGTCAAACCACCAAGATAGCGCCCGGAACCATTGTTGAAATTGAAAGGATTGAATTCCTTGCTTCCCCCATCATTCTGAAGTCTTCCACCATAGACCTCATTCTGGGAATGGACTGGTTGAAATTTCACGATGCCGCACTCTATTATGGCACCAAGTCTGTCCAACTTTTTCACCCCTCCGGCGAGGTTGTTAACCACACCACCCGAGTGATCCGTAATGCTGGAACACAGATATTTATGATGAATTCGAGAACGTTCTGGTCGTTCGCGATTTTCCCCACGTCTTCCCAGAAGAACTGCCGGGAATACCCCCGGTCAGAGAAGTCGAATTTGTCATCGACTTGAAGCCCGGCACCACCCCTATTGCCAAGCGTCCTTACAAGATGCCGCCACATGAACTCCTTGAACTTAAGGAGGAAATCGACAAGGCACTTCAGAAAGGATTCATTCGCCCCAATTCCTCAGCTTGGGGAGCACCTTCGCTCTTTGTCAAGAAGAGCGATGGGACAAACCGATTGGTCCAAGATTATCGGCCCATTAACCAAGCCACCATCCAGAACAAATACCCACTTCCCCGGATCAACGATCTGTATGATCAACTTGCCGGATCCAAGGTGTTTTCTAAACTCGACTTGAGGTTGGGTTATCACCAAATCCGAGTCCGTGATGAGGACATTCCGAAGACTGCCTTCATTACTCGCTATGGTTCATACGAGTACACTGTCATGTCCTTTGGCTTAACCAATGCTCCAGCCACCTTCTCCAGATTGATGAATTATATTTTCATGGAGTACCTCGACCAGTTCGTCGTGGTTTATCTGGATGATATATTGATATATTCCAAGAATGAAGAAGAACATGCTGAACATCTTCGTCTTATACTGGAGAAGCTTCGAGAACACAAACTCTACGCTAAGTATTCTAAGTGTGAGTTCTGGCTTCCCGAAGTAACCTACCTTGGACATGTGATTTCCAAGGATGGCATTGCCGTCACCCCAGAACGTATCCAGGCTATTCTTGACTGGACTCCTCCCAAGACCGTCAAGCAAGTCCGCAGTTTCCTCGGGCTCGCTAGCTATTGCCGCCGTTTCGTCGAGCATTTCTCCAAGATTGCCAGGCCTCTGACTAATCTGCTTCACAAAGGCGTCAAGTTTGAGTGGACAGATAAATGTCAGGAAAGTTTTAAAGCACTCAAGGACAAGCTAACTTCTCCCCCGGTGCTCGCTCCCCCTGATACTCAGAAGGACTTCGTGATATATTGCGACGCGTCTCATCAAGGATTAGGCTGTGTCCTATTGCAAGAGCGCAAGGTGATTGCTTATGGCTCTCAACAGTTGCGTACTCACGAGGACAAATACCCAACACATGATCTCGAATTGGCAGCAGTAATTTATGCATTGAAGCTG
The DNA here is from genome assembly GCA_950022295.1 of Bromus sterilis. NCBI lineage: Eukaryota > Viridiplantae > Streptophyta > Magnoliopsida > Poales > Poaceae > Bromus > Bromus sterilis. The sequence goes on along the minus strand of OX465596.1, from coordinate 144,470,906 downwards.
TGGCGACATTACCTCGTCGGTAATCATTGGGAGGTCTAAACTGATCACCAAAGTCTGAAGTACCTGTTTACTCAGCCAGACCTGAATCTTCGTCAAGAACGATGGCTCGAGACAATAGCCGACTTCAACATGGATATTTCGTATACCCCGGGCAAGGCTAATGTGATGGCCGATGCCTTGAGCCGCCAAGCTTACTGTTCTGAACTTGAGGTTCAGGTGCAGCAACCACTTCTGTATGAAGAGTTTCGCAAGTTGAATCTCAAGATTGTTCCTCAAGGTTACGTCAATAACCTGGTTCTCGAGTCAAAACTCGACGCCCTCATCAAGAGTAGACAATCTCTGGCCCCTGACATTGTGAAGATAAAGCAGGACATCGCAGAAGGGAAGCCCTCCTCTTTTACCATTGATGCCAATGATGGTGATACTGTGTACTTCAAGGGCCTCTTAGTAGTTCCTGTGAGCCCGGCCCTCATTAACTTTGGTCCGGATATCATGGAAGAAGCCCATAATTCTCCCTTGTCAATCCACCCTGGCAGTACCAAGATGTATAAAGACCTTCGTCAACGGTACTGGTGGCCTTACATGAAGCAAGACATCGCCCGCTATGTTTCTCAATGTGACGTTTGCAGTCGCGTCAAAGCCGGACATCAGAAACCTGCTGGTTGGTTGCGACCACTCCCTCCTCCTGATTGGAAGTGGGACAAAGTCGAAATGGACTTCGTCACCGGTTTTCCTAAGTCACAGAAAGGTAACGATGCCATCTTTGTCGTCATCGACCGATTCTCCAAGATTGCACACTTCCTGCCGGTCAAGGATACGATCACTGCTAGTCAGTTAGCACACTTTTATATCTCCCGAATTGTGTTACTCCACGGTATTCCGATGGAGATCAGTTCAGACCGTGGAAGCATTTTCACCTCACGATACTGGAATAGTTTCATGGAAGCTTTCGGGACTTGTCTGAATCTCAGCACCGCTTATCACCCCCAGTCGCAAGGCTAGGTTGAACGAGTTAATCAAGTGCTGGAAGACCTGCTTCGCGCTTGTGTCCTTTCTTTCGGCATGAAATGGGAGGATGCCCTCCCGTACGCGGAATTCTCGTACAACAATAGCTATCAGGCTAGCTTGAAGATGGCCCCCTTCGAAGTTCTGTATGGACGTAAATGTCGAACCCCCCTGAATTGGTCAGGAACTGGGGAACGACCCTACTTCGGACCGGATCTTGTCCAAGAAGCTAAAGAACAAGTTCGCATTGTGCAAGAAAATATCAAGGCCGCACAGTCTCGTCAAAAGAGCAACTATGACCGCAAACACCGGGAAATGGAGTATCAACCTGGTGAATACGCTTACCTCCGTGTCACTCCCATGAGGGGCACTCATCGCTTCGGTATCACGGGCAAGTTGGCTCCTCGCTACATTGGCCCGTTCCGTATCCTTTCCAGGAGTGGACCCGTGGCATACCGTTTGGAATTGCCGCCGAACCTCTCCCAAGTCCACGATGTCTTCCACGTGTCGCGACTCCGTCGCTGCTTCAAGTATCCTATCCGCGAGGTGGAGCATGATATGATCGAGCTGCAACAAGACTTGACTTATCAGGAACATACGAGACGCATTCTCGATCAGTCTGAGCGTCGAACCCGCAACAAGACCGTCAAGTTCCTCAAGGTTCAGTGGTCGAATCATTCTGAAGATGAAGCCACCTGGGAACGCGAAGATCGCCTTCGCGATGAATACCCCGACCTTTTCCTCGCTACCACTTAAATTCTCGGGACGAGAATTCTTGTAGTGGGGGAGATTTGTAACACCCTCAGTTTCTGTAACAGTAATCATCATCACTGTTGACCATCACTGTTTGTTAATCACTGTTATCCCCTGTCCTTAGTCAAACTTTACTTCTGCTCTTTTCAAACCATGCTGGTTGGTAATCAAAACCAAGATCCCAATGCATCCTCCTCATCATGAAACTACACCATAGTTGGAACTGCTTTGAATAAAAATTAAAACCAAAGTGTTCAAATAAAGTTGTTCCATAAATCCTGAATACATTTTTATAAATTGCCTAAAATCATTATAAACATGTTGGACCAACTTTGGAAATTTTTGAAGTTATGGAAAATCTCAAACAATTATAACAGTAGCTTGTAAAGTCCTTTTTATTCCTAAAATAATTAAAAGGAATATCCACTGAGTTTTAAAATGCACGAAACCTTTTGTGTCACCTACATGTGACATACACCTATTTTACAAACCTCCTACACATTTAAATAAAATGCAGAAACATTTATTTTAACTGCAACAGTAAACAAAATAAAATACACATAACAGACAAATAAAGAAAATTGGAAAACCACTAACCGACGCCCAGGGCGACGGCCCACTTGGCCCAGCCCACCCCGCGTCGTGTCTTCTTCCTCCACCCACCCTCACCTGCTCCCGTACGGCGGCAGAGCGCGGGCACGCCGCTGCCAGGCCGGCCCCGCCCTTCACCTGCTCCCTTCCGCCGCGGAGGCGATAAGCACGCCCCCACCCACTCCCTGGACACCCCCTCCCCATTCTCCTCTCCCTCCTCGCCTCTCCAGCCTCGGGGAAGAACCACCCGCAGCTGCAGTCGCCGTCGCCGTGCGCAACCGCGGCCAACCGCACCCGCAGGCCACGCTACCGTGTCCAGCGAGCCCATCGTCGTCGACTTCGACTTCCCCGTGGAGGAATCGAGCCGGGACGCCTCGAAGCCTCCGCAATCACTGTCTTCGTCTACCTCCAGCCGCCGGATCGCCGCCGAGATTCCTCCCGCACCGAGCCGTCCCCGAGCACACTGCCCACCTCTACGCGCTCGTGGTGAGCATCCTCACCATCTCCAACTCCCCGTAGCCGCCCGATAAGCTCCACGCAGGAACCCCTCTTTCGCACGCTTCGGCAGCCGCCATTGTTGACGATGTCGACCTCACAGTCCCTCCTAGCGCGCGCTTTTGGCACCGTTGTACTCCCCATGCATCGTAGGCTCGATCCCATTCTTTTGCGCGCTCGGATTCGCTACGGTTCGCAAGACGCCATGGGAGCCCGACGCCGCCGCCCGCCAAACCCCGTCGCCGGCCTCGTTCCCGGCGACCCCAAGCCACTGCACCCTCCCCAATCGACGCGGCTCACCTCCAGCCACCCGTAGGGCTCAACGACGCCCCCAATGGTGCTCGGTACCATGCGCACGCTCGACCTCGTCGGAGCTCTGTCTCCGGCGAGCTTCCGACGAGCTGCCCGTGCCACTGACGTGTGGACCCCGCCGGTCAGAACTGTCATTAGGGATTAATCAGATCACTATGAGTCACTTACATGTGGGTCTCGATTCCCTAATTAACTGTTAGTTGGAAATAAGCCCCCCCCCATAGCCAACGACACATGGGTCCTACCCCTGTTAAATTAAATAAATAAATTGTTAAATTAAACATGTGTCACTAACTGGTGGCCCCCGCTGTCAGATTTTTAATTATTTAAGAGATTTAAATAAATTCCAGTGACTTACATGTGGGCCCAGAGGCTATTTCTGATTTAATAAAATGTTTTATAAATAAACAGAGGCTGACATGTGGGTCCCACATGTCAGGCACTGTTTTGGATAATGTTCTGGATAATGTTGAATAAATAATAAAAGAAATTCAGAAAATCATTTAAATTGATTTAAACTTTGAAATTCAATAACTTTTAAACCGTAACTCGGATTCAAAAACTTTATACATGAAAATTGATCAGAAAATTGTAACGAATACGATTACGCTATCCGTATGCCTATCACACCCCTCTAACACACTGAACATCGAACCGTTCCCCCTCCGGGCCGGCAGTCCGATAAATTGTCCGGTACTGTTAGAGGGCCCGGATGAATTTATTCCGAACACGAATGTTTCTCGGAATAGATCAACTAGCACGGATACACCCCCTTTATGTTTGTCCGGTACCCACGACACCTCCGGCTTGATCCTTCCCCCTCCGGACACCCTGTCCGGTAATCATCCAGAACCGGTAGTTCATCCTCAGATGAATTTCCGTTCCGAGCAATGTGCATTGCACTGCGTTAAAACACCGTTAACATTTCATCTGTCTTGTCATGCATCTGTTTGTATATGCTTGCTGTGTATTTATTGTTCCTTCCCCCCCTTAATCTCCGGTAGATCCCGCTGCTGCCGTCGACTACACCGCTGCTGAGTACGACTACTTCGTCGACGACCCTACTACTACCGTCGAGCTTCCAGGCAAGCAGAGCCATTCTCTTCCCCAGATATCGCCTATCTTTCCGTACTTTCTTGCACTAGGCATTGTTACTGTTGCTGCTACGTTACAATCCTATTCAATTGAATAGCCTATTTTTGCCGCCCCTTGATGTACCTCCTTTATCCTATGCTGCCTATTATTTTATGCATTATTCAGCAGTGAGCCCTGCGCATTGTTATCTAGGATTAGATAGCGGGCCGTGATCACTCAGGGGAGTGAACGCGGATACAGATATTATAACTACACAGGTACGGTAAAATGCAGACACCGTCTAAGGCCCCTATCTGGGTTATGCCTAGTCACCTCAAGTGTGAGCTATCAAGGAGTAATCCTTATACTCCACTCGAGGCTGACTTTGTCTTGCCGCCATAGGGTCCTGATCGGCGATTGTCCTTCAGGTGAGAAGTCGGGTGACCCAACGGTGTGCGCGAGAGGTATTGCGACGGGACGACAGGGAGGGTACGACCAATGTACCGGTGTGCTTGGCCCCTGATCGTTGGCCGCGAGAGTTACCAAACTACGAAAGTCGAGCTCCTCCAGGAGCCCACGCGAGACAAGGTAAGAAGACGGTTCACCTTGTTGGTAACCGCAATGACTTGGTGGGACGACGGGGCAGGCACCGATGTACTGGTGGTTCTAGCTTCTGTCGTTGTCCGCGGGTCAGTTAAGTCGAGGCAACGATAACGGTTGTCACGCAGGTTAATTAAAATGCTAAATGGTTCAGTGAATGTCTTGAGTTGGCTATATGCCATGTACGCACTACCTACCCGTGGGAATTACGAGTTATGGGCTCCTCTTCTTCGTAGTGTCGTCCGAGGACTCTTTAGACGTCAGCAGTACTGCGGGCTGATTGCCGGGAAGTGGTGTTGTCTTATTTGCTCGCGCGGTGGTGTCTTATTTGGATTTGCTTCAACTTCACCGGCCAGCCACGCACCGTGCAGGAGTACATTCGGGTTGGGGTCCAAGGCCCGGCGTACTTAGGATTTAGACCGGTGGATGGCCTCTCTGTTGAGTTTGAAAGATGGGCTATGAAGTGTCGGATAGCCTCGGTGCAGCGTTCCCTAACAAGGTTCCCGCCACCCTGGAGATCCGTGCGTGTAGCGTCACACAAGTGCACCCCTGCAGGGAAGATTAATCTATTCGAATAGCCGTGTCCACGGTAACAGGACGCTTTATGCTGAAGCTGGATCTTACCACTAGAAACTATTATTATTAAACTGTATGGTTCCGGTTTCTCTTCCTCGCGGGGATGTCGAGGAGGTGAACTCGGAGGCATTGTTAATCATTACAACTTATTATCATACAATGCTGCAGCAACTTCTGCTGCATTGTTACTTTATGCTTTATATAAACTGTTGGCTGATTCTTACCTCATGCTGCAAGACATCGTCGGAAGATGCTAGTCTTCGTTAGGCCTTGCTTCTTACCCTTGCTCTGGATTTCTGTCTTTCAGTCCACTATATACAGCCTCTTCTTTTCATTGATACAATGCATAATGCTTAGTAGCGGACGTAAGACTCGCGGGTACACTAGATACTCACCTGCTTTATTTCCTTTACTGTTTTGCCTGATCGGCCGCTGCAGCCGGCGTTGGAGCCCAGGAGCAGGAGTACCCCGGAGGCGCCTACTACGACGTCGAGTTCCCCGTAGACCAGGAGTAGTTCGGTGGATCCTAGGCAGGAGGCCTCGCCTTTTCGATCTGTATCTCTGATGTGATTTGTGCTAGCCTTCTTAAGGCAAAACTTGACTAACTATGTCTGTACTCAGATATTATGGCTTGTATGACTTATGTATTCGGGTCCGCGTGACCCCCTCTATTGTAACATATTTGTTTATCCTTTTGTGTTTAGTGTTGTGCTGTGATATTATCACCGTGGCACCCTAATTTCAGTCGTGTACCCTGTGTGTATGATTACTGTACACGGTCTGATTTTGGGGGCGTCACACCGGGCCCAGGGCTACCATGGCTCCTACAATAAGAGGAAATTCTACTCCCAGGATGCGCCGGGCGGCTCGTCCAGTGGTGATGGCATCCTTCCCTCCCCTCCCCCCTCTGAGGTGGCTTCGGGACCGGCTAATCGGGCTCCGCCGTCCCAAGTCACATGTTTTCCTTGTCACCACACGAGTCATTTCCAGATCAATTGCACCGTGCCTCATTTCTGCCTGATCTGTCGCCTTGAAGGTCACCTCACGGTGGAATGCAACAATCGTGCCCCTCCCCCGGTGCTCAAGCACTTCGGCATGGGTATTCCTGGTGGTGGCTTCTTTAGCCTGGTGGGCGGGGACCGGGAGGTTGTGGCCATCCCGCCGTCCAAGAATGCTGCTACCATTATTGTGCTCGACGGGGATGTTAGGATGTTGATGCTGTCGGAAGAGTTGCAGGAATGGGGGGCGAGGAGTGGGACTGGCAGATTGAACAACTGTCCAATTCGGAGTTTGTGGTGGTTTGCCCATCTAAGGAAAGTTTGAGGATGATCGCTAGGAGTGTGAGCTTTACGCTGCCTCTCTTCCAGACGGTGATCTCTGTCAGGGAGGCGGTGGAGGTGGACCGATCGTTTGGTACGCTTTTGGACGTCTGGGTTCTGTTGGATGAGGTGCCCCCCGAGATCCGTAATGAGGCGTCCCTCATGGCCTTAGGTGAACTCATTGGCCATCCTCGCTCGGTTGATCGCACCTCCCTGCCTCGTCGCGGTGTCGTCTGTATGTTTGTCAGTGTCCGCAACCCCTCGCTCATCCATGGCTTCATCGAGTTTGTTCCTGATCGCAAAGCGTTTCGCATCAAGATCCTCCTGGAGGGTGCCCCGGCCATGTCGCATTCCGATCCACCCCCGCCACCTCCTCCCCCCTGCTGATAATGCGGACAAAGATCCCTCTGGTGCTGACAGCGTCGGGGGCGGTGCATCTCTCTTCTCTGAGGGCGCATGGAAGGCTCTTGGCCCGGATGTCCAGAACTTATTCACTTCCAAGGGGCCCCATGGATATGGTGCTAGCAAGACCAAGAAGCTGCCGGAGGCCGATGCGCCTCAGGGTTTTGAGAAGATGATCCCGCCCACTGTCATTCCCTCAGCTCCTCATGCTCCTGCCAAATCCCCTGCATCCACGGTCAGCTCCAATGTCCCCGTTCTCCCTGTTCTCTCCAACTTGTCTGGCATTGAGGATTCGCCATCGCGGGATGGTATGGTGGATGCTCCACCTGTCAAGAAGTCCAGAGGAACGGTGCGGAAAAACTCTGCCCGCGCCAAGGCTCGTGCCAAGGCCATGGATGCCTCCAGGATCTCTGGCGATGGTGTTTTTCGAAGCTTGGATGCTGACCTTGGAGGGGATGGGGACGTTGCCCCGGCACCGGCGTCGCCGGCCTCTTTGTCGTGCAAGTCGTCAGCCATCAAAACCCCCCTCTCCACGGCACGTAAGTCACGGCGCGGCACCGACTCTGGCGTGCCCATCTAGGCGCACACGGAACGCCTTGCCGAGGCGCGTGATGTTGCTATGCTCGGTACGTCCTCCCCCTGCTCCTAAACGTATGGTTCTCTCCGATTTTCCCGATGAGAATTTTTTGCGGGTTGCCAGGGATTCTGGGATTCGTCTTTCTTCTTGTGTTCACTCTCCTTCTGAAATCTTGTTTATCTTATGCACAAACGAATTGGCCCAGGCCGCCTTGACTCAAGCTGCGGCGGCTCCGGTCGTTAACTCCGGCTCGGACCTCGGTGCTGCTTCCCCGGGGGATAGTGGCCCCCCTGGGACTCCTCCCACTCCTCCCTTCATGCCTTATGTTAATCAAGTTCCGTCAAAGAAATCCCATGGGATCAAAGCTTCATCCTATGTGGGGCCTCGCAGATCGAGCCTCCGCATAAAAAATTTGAACGCTAGATGAGGACCCTTTTCTAGAACATTCGCGGTTTCGGGGCTAGAAGGCGTCGAAACCAGCTCCGCTCCCTTCTCACTTCTCACCCCGCGGACATTATTTTCCTCCAAGAACCCAAGAGATCGGATTTCACGATGGCTACTCTTGACTCCATTGCTGGAGCGGGTCGCTTTGGGTGGCAATGGATCCCCTCGGTTGGCTCGGCCGGAGGCATTTTGGTCGGTGCCGCCTTGGACATGTTTGACATCTTGTCAGTTGACATCTCGGAATTTTTTTGTCGGGGTACTGCTCAAATCCATTGCCTCTGGGGCAACTTGGGAAATTATTTGTGTGTATGGGCCTTCGGACCACTCGTTATCCCCTCGGTTTCTTGGCCACCTCTCTGTCAATCTAGCCGGCATAACCCGTCCTTTCCTCATTGGAGGCGACTTTAATCTGTTGCGTCACCCCCGGGATAAAACTTCGCCCAACTTCTGCTAGGCTAGGGCTTTTGCTTTCAACGACTTCATTCGGCGATCCTCTATTCGTGAATTGGACAGGGTTGGGCCCCGGTACACTTGGTCTAACAAACAACCCCCCCCCCCACCCGGTCAGATCCGTGTTGGATAGAGTTTTTATGTGCTCTCTGTGGGAGAACATGTTCCCCCAGGTTTCCCTCTTAGTTGTTCCCCACGTGGGTTCTGACCACACCCCACTGGTCGTGGACACTGGTGGTTGTGGCCCCATTGCTAGAGCCCGGTTTCGTTTCAACTCTTCTTGGTTTCAGGCGGAAGGCTTCACCTCTATGATCTTTGCCAAAATCACGGACCTGTTGCTTTCGGGGCATCGCTCTTACGGCCCTTTAGATGATTGGAAACATTGTTCCCAAGGCCTGCGCCAGTTCTTGCGTGGATGGGCGTCTAACAAAGAGGTTGCCGATCGGGCTACCAAGTCCTCCCTGCTTAACCAAATCCGTTTGTTGGATGACTTGGCGGACACCACGGGTTTGGACAGTGATGGTTGGTCTTGCCGGTATGATCTTGAGGGATCTCTTCTTAACATCCATCTCGTGGAAGAAGAATTCTGGAAGCAGAGGGGCCGGATCTACTGGACGCTTAAAGGTGACTCACTGACGGGATACTTCATGGCCATTGCCAATGGAAGACGGTGTCGGTGTGTCATAGGTCGTCTTTGGATGAACGGGTCCCTGATCGAAGACCCCGTGCTCATTATGAACCATGTTCAGGATTTCTTCTCCTCTCTCCTTGCCGCTAGGCCTGACCCTATCATCTCTATCACTCATAACATGTGGCCCCCTGGAAAACGAATCTCTGCTCAGGATAACTTGGATCTCATGGTTCCCCTCTCTCCCGAGGAAATTGAGATAGCGGCCTTTTCATCCAATGCCAATTCGGCTCCGGGCCCTAATGGGTTCTCGGTTCCTTTCTTCCTTAAGTTCTGGACAACGCTCAAACCGCTGTTTGTGGCAATTATTCAGGGTTTCTGACTGGGCACAGTTGACATCTCCCGCCTCAATTATGTCGTCCTCACTCTCATTCCCAAAGTCAAAGGAGCGGATTTGGTTAAGTTGTTCCGGCTAATCGCTCTCATCAATAATCTTGCTAAATTCCCCGCCAAAGCTTTCGCCTCTCGTCTCTCCCTATCTCTCACAAGGTTATAAGCCCTACTCAATCTACCTTCATTAAGGGACGGTTTCTTCTCGACGTCATCCTCATGCTCCATGAGATTATGCATGACTTACGGGTTTCAGGATCAAACGTTGTCATCCTTAAACTAGACTTTGAGAAAGCTTACGATTCGGTCAGCTGCCCTTTCCTGCGGGACATTCTTCTTGCCAAAGGGTTTGATGGATCCTATGTGATGCGGATCATGAGTTTGGTGTGTGGAGGGCACACGGCGGTCGCTGTCAATGGCTCGATAAGCCCGTACTTTTCCAATGGGCGTGGTCTAAGACAGGGCGACCCGCTATCCCCTCTCCTTTTCAACTTTGTGGCCGATGCCTTCTCTGGGATGTTGCATGGGGCGGCAGTAGCTGGGCACATTGTTCCGGTTGCATGTAATATGATCCCCGACGGGGTTTCTCACCTTCATTATGCGGACGACACGATTATCTTGGTACAAAACTCTGACGTATGCCTTACCAATCTCAAATTCCTCCTTTTATGCTTTGAGCTTCTCTCGGGACTTAAGATTAACTTCTCTACAAGTGAAATTCTCGCGCTCGGTGGCTCGGTCGAGGATAATGCTCGAATCGCGTCCATGATGAACTGTACTCTGGGAGCCTTCCCTTTCAAGTACCTTGGGATACCGATATCCCCTTTCTTTGTCACCTCTAATGATCTAGCCCCCATCCCCCTCAAGGTGGGCAATCGTGTTATGCCCTGGCGAGGGCGTCACCACTCCGAGGCGGCCAAAGTCTATTTGATTAATGTGTGTCTTACCTCTCTCCCCGCCTATACCATGGGCTTCTATAGACTCCCAGCTGTCACCCATGAGGCCATGGACAAACACAGAAGGAACTTCTTCTGGAACTCCTCAGAAAATTCCCGCAAATATCGGTTGTTTCGTTGGAACCTGATCTGTAAACCTAAACCTTGTGGAGGCCTGGGTATTGTGGACACGGGAATCATGAACACTTGTCTGATCGTGAAATGGTGGTGGAAGATCTGTACGGTAGAACCCGGGACGTTGTGGCGCCGGATCCTCCAAGCCAAATATTTTCCTTCCTCCCCTGCCTTACTCTCTTTTGGCAACGGGGGCTCTCAGTTTTGGCGTCAACTTATTAAGGTGCGCGATATTTTTCGGGACAATGTCACCTTCTCGGTTGGGAACGGGAGATCGGACCGATTTTGGCGAGATAAATGGTCCGAGGTTGGCCGGATGGCTGATGTCTTCCCCACCCTCTTCTCCTTCTGTCTTAACCCCGATGCTTCTATTGCGGAATTGGCCTCGAATGGCTGAGACTTTGGCTTCCGCCGCACGCTCTCTACTGCGGAGCTCCGTGAGTGGCAGCGTCTTGCTGCTCTCCTCCCGATTCTGAATGAGGCGGAGGATGCCCCCTCTTGGGATCCCACTGTGTCCAAATATTTCTCGGTTAAATCCCTGTACCGCAAACTTGTTGGGGGCCAAAGGACCCGCCGGTTTTCGGTGCTTTGGAAAGATCGGATTCCCCATAAAATCAAAATCTTCATGTGGCAGGCGTTCCGGAACAAGTTACCGTCGTCCGATCAGCTCCACAAAAGAAACCCTTCCATTGCGGTGGCATGCGCCCTTTGCTCTGATCCGGAATCTGCGGAGCACATCTTCTTTCACTGTCTCCTTGCAAAGTTTTTTTGGAGTTGTCTTCGTTCTTGGTTGGGTAACACTTGGAATCCTTCGTCGTTTCGGGAGGTTCGCTTGCTGGTTAACCCCTTGGATGCTCGCTTCAGACGTGTTTTTTTGGCATGTCTTCTCCGCCATTTGCTGGGTCTTGTGGACCACCCGCAACAAGTTCACTATCGAACGCACCTTCCCCAAGCACCCGGTTAACTGTTTATATCACCTTGTTACTACTTTACAGCTGTGGACATCTCTGACTAAGGGGAACACGCGATCGGACCTGGAGGTAGCGATTTACAGGATCAAGGCAACGGCATTCTCCCTCTATCAACGACAAAATCTTACTTCATAAGTCTTCTCTCCGCGTCGCGTTGCGTGGAGCTTGCCCGATTTCACCAAAACTTGTTGACTTTGTACTAGTTGTGGCTGGTATGCCTTGTAAGTGATTCTTATCGTTTCGTCTGTGTTTGTTGTCGGTTGTATCCGCTACGTTGCCTTATGGATTTATTTATAAAGTCGGGCCCCTGCCTTAATTCTAAAAAAAATCCAAAAAAGTCACCGCCAACTCACGGCGGCCCCTTGCTATAGTTGTGCCGCTGAGAAATTCGTTCAAGGACATGGCCAAGATAATGGCAGCCTCCAACTCACCTTCTACCTTGCTCAAGAATAATCTTTCGCCAAGACCTTGCCTTGGCAAAGGCATAGCGTCCCCAAAGCCGAGAATCCAGAGGGTGCCATCGACAGGGCCTTTGAGAGGTGGGAAGCCAGTGCCAGTATCCTCGGCGCGCGCACCATGCACCACAGCAAAGAAAAGAGAAGTAGCAAATGGTGGTGATAGTGCTAGTGCTAGTGCAGGCTCAAGGCCAAGGGGTGCTCCTCAGAGGGCAGTGGAGCCATCTACAATCACAAGCAGGATGGAGAAAGATGACGAGCCATCTATGCAGTTTGAGGAATCTGAGAGCCTGACCACTCCATCCATCGAAGATCAGTTGCATAACCTTCATCCTGACCCCGTGGACCTGAAACCCATCGACATGGTTGCTTCTGCTTCACCTCGATGCAATCAGTAGGAGCCATACGCTCAGCAACAAGGCAAGAACGAGGACCAAGTCAAGGAACACCCAGAGAAAGAGGATGCAGGAGAATACGGAAAGAACAACCTGACATTGCCAATGAATTGGATGGAGCGGAGGCAGAAGAGGCTAAAACGAACAACATGACTGAATTCGCGTAGTCATGGAAGAAGGATGATCCGAAGGGCAACGATATGATCGAGGAAACCAAAAGCAAGCTCCTGGAGGAGAGGAAGAGCAGGGTGAAGGCCTTGGTAGGGGCCTTCTAGACGGTCATGTCCTTCAAGGAGTAGTGGTCAGCCTAATTTTGTTGATCAATCCTGTCCATCTCAGGATGTGATGGGTGCATCCTTTCATGAATATATTGTGATGATGATTCCTCGAGTGTTTTCAGTGTTTATACCATGGTTTCCTCGGTCCATTGTATTCGATGTCTTCTTTTTCAGACTGATCACTGCCTTTATTGTTGATTTGCTGCTTGTTGGTGCTATTGGTGCTTGTTGGTTGGAAAATCATAGCATACGTTCTCTTTGCATGGTGATGCTTATTATGTCTCCTCTCTAATGTGCAAATGTAACAGCCCAAAACTAGCAAAATCCAAATAAATTTGCATTTTCTATTTTTCCCATTGGGGATAAAAAATTGCACATTTATTTTTTGGCATAATCCATATGACAGAAAAATGCCAAAGAATTTTCCGTGTTATGTAAAAGGATTATTTCCATTTCTTCCATTTTCTCCTTTCTGGCATTAGCCATTTTTCCCAAGCTTCATAGATTTTCCCCTAAGCATGATATTTTGGCCGACATCATGTTCTGCCATGAGAAAGCCCCATGCAAATTCCCATGATTTTATCATGTCCAGAAAATTGGGTTGTAGTTTAAATGGTCTTTGAAATAATTTAAATTCCATTTAAAATACTTAAATATTTTGGACCCATTTCATTTTTTGAAAATCCCATAGTTGCTAAGGATTCCTAATCAAATTTTTATATGATTTTTGGAATTTAGTTGCTATTTCTTCTTAGCCTTTTCCTCTGCTATCTTTCGTAATAGAATAAACGCAGAGGTTTGTTCAAGTGGCATTGGGCCTCTTCTTCCCTATTTCCATCACATCTCTCTCTCCCTCTCCAACCAGCTCAATCGAGCCCCTCCTCTCTCTTTTGTCCCTCCACGTGAGAGGTCTCCTCCCTCTCTCTCACGCCCTGGCAGAGAGGAGGACGTGGAGCCCTCCCGGCAGCCTCTCTCCCCTCCCCCTTGTAGCCTCCTCCGGTGCCCCTCTCGCCTAGGGTTTCCTTCTCCCACTCCCAGCGCCGCCGCCACCCAACTCCCCTCCTTCTTCTCTTTTTTTTCGCCATGATCAGGAGGCCGAGATGAGCTCCATGGTCGCCGCCGCATCGAACCGCTGCTCATGATCGTCGACGCCATCGAATTGGTCTTCGTCCCGGTCCCCGAGCATGTTCCTGAGCGCATGGACGGAGGCCGGTGTGCCTTCCTTCACGCGTTGTCGTCGCCGAGCCCGCGCAGCCGTCGCCATGGTCTCTGTCGAGCCGTACCCTGACTGCAGCAACACCCTTTGTGAGATGCATGCCTCCTCCTGTCTCTTCTCCTTGCTGTAGACGACGTCGTTGTAGCCCCTCGCGCCCGCGTAGCTCCCTGGTTTCATTCATCCGCCTCCTGTTGTCGTAGCCAGTTTCTGCAGTCGCCGTCGTCCGTTCCATGCACGTCGTCGGCAGGCCGTCCGTCCGGGTCGTGGCCGGGGCGCGCGCATGCGTGCATGCGCCCTCCTCCTCTTACTCTAAATAGATCGTTAGACATTCATATATTGCTAGTGATGAAGTCCTTGCTGGGTCAGTTGACCACTACAGTTGGATACTGAGTACTTTTGTACTCATGATACTACCCCCCAAACTCTTTTCAGTCTTCTTGATCGACAATAGGTATGGTGATCGACGTTTCACGTGAGACTCGACGACGACTAGTTAGGCGGATCCCGACGGAGGGTCTGGATCCATGTGGTTATGGGGATCGATGATTTTCTATTTTCCACTAGGAATTTGATTGTAGTCTGTACTCAGACACATATCTTCCGCTGTAGTATTGTATTAAAGCAGTTGTATGCCGATTTTATGAGATGTTGTATCCTTGTAGTTGTAATTTTGTGATATCATGTTGAAATCTGAGATATATGACTTTGTCATATGTCGCGGTGGGTCCGATATGTGCTTCGTCCTCGGGTTTAGACGGAAACTTCCAAATCTGAAACAGTACCGCTGTAAGGCCCCCGATACGGGGCTAACTCGAGTTAGTCGCTTTCGCGTCTCGCTCAAGTTAGTAGCGCATAAAGAGCCACCGACTCACGACACTCGCACTCGTGTCGCTGCCGGATTCTCAACAACAAGTATAAGAACAAGAACTTTAACTAAGACATAAATATAGAGTCCAAGGCATACATCGCCATTGGATAATTATTACATCATCTCAGAGGTCCGTGGACCCAACAGTACATCATGCGACAAGCGGAAGACAAACACGACCGAGTACGGTCACAAGCCAAATTGCCCTAGAGAGGGCTGCACATAAAGGGTCCACCCACGGATCGTGGAAGCCCAACTGTAGAATCTACTGAACGAGGTCGAACTCATCGTCATCCTCCGAGGGCACCTCCACGAAGTATCGTCCAGAGCTCGGGTCAAGAAAGTACTCCACTGCAGTGGCCGATCAGGCAAAACAGTAAAAGCACAAAAGTAAACAGGGGTGAGATTATATCATTACAGGATAACTGACTTCCTACGGTAAGGCAAGGTAAAGGTAAGGTTGCAGCCGCACTAGCATGTATGGTGGCTACCGTTCTAATAGAGTAGAGGTAAGATCCAAGAATAACACGTGACATCGTGTCGTAAGTCTGCTATCCACCTACTTACGTCATACATAACACAACCTGGATCTTCTCTCGGTCCCCCTGGACGAAGAAAAGCAACCAAGGCACTCACACGGTAGGCAAGTTTTAATTAAGATTCAAATTGAGGTTATTCTATGAACAAGGAGTAGGTCTCAAGTCGTCCATAACCGCGGACACGGCTTCTCGAAAAGATTTAACCCTGCAAGGGTGTACCAACTTCCCATCATAGGCTTCGCATGTACGCCCGGTTTCCATTTGGCTAGGTAAGCGCCGGAAACTCCGATACGTCAGAGTCCCTCTAACTGACAACGCACAATTCCGGGTGGCCCCCGGGGAGTCAACATCCAATCCAAAAGTTGGCCATGCTCTCAGATCGGCCTCTTCCGTATCAACAGGGTTTGGGTTACCGGTTAAACCTCACATGAGGACCGGGCCCTCGCCGGTCAAAGGTGGGCCAGCCAAGGCACAAGTCCTCCTGGCCCAAGGTGGTTTGTAAACAACTGGGGTACCACCAGCACACACACATTGCAAATAGTAAATCAGCTCGGGCTACCACTAGAACTGTATGAAGCTAGGTAGGTAAGACAAGGAGACCCCATAGAATCCCACACACGATTAGGCACGCTCGTCAAGAAACATAATACCCGGAACTCGGGACCTAGGTGACTCAAATGGAACAAAACACCTGGCGGGAACAACCTGGTCTCCCATCTTTCGCCAAGTATAATTAACATCATAATTATAATAAATATCAACCAACTTCTTTAAATAACATGATATCCCAAACCATAGCAATAGGGTAAGCAGCAAGTTTTCCTACTCATACTAAGCAATGGCTGAGCAGCGGTAACTTAGCAATACAAAGTTTTGCTGGGATGTGGGGATCATGGATGTTTGGGTTTTGGATGTGGTATACTCAAAGTGGATAGGACCAAACAAACGTTCTAGGCTACAGCTAAGCAGGTAGGCAGAAAGGTATCAATTAATGGTATGAATCTTCCCCTTGCCTGGGTAATCGGTCGTCGAAGCAGACGCAGAAGGGTCCTCGGGCTCGGTGTCGGAAACCTCCACGTAAGTCTCCCCGGCGGTCTCAGGTGCTAACGTAAGGTACCGGCAAGGAAAGGCACACAAGTGAGTAACGGGCACAATGCACAGGCAAGGATAGTATGAGCAAGTTTAATTTGACATGCTGTGACCCTATCTAGTCAATTTAAATGAAGGTGGTGACGACACGTCAACAAATTCATATGCAATTTATTTACGTGAAGATGGCTTTGGTCCTAGCCTTATTCTTGGTGTAAGTAGCAAGTCAGCATGGCATGATCAACAATGCATATAACATAAATAAAACAACGTGAAAAGTAATCATCAATTCCGGAGACGGAGTAGTGAAGGTGAAATTGACACAAGGAAGGTGCAACAAAAGTTGGAACCATCCACATTGCATATGACAATATGTTAGGGGCTGACTTTGAAGAACGATGATTTGAAGATGACATGAACAAAACTTGAAAAGGACTGATGATCATCATTTCAAAATGCACTGAAGTTGAAATGATGCAAGAAGAAAGACAGACGAATCTGGATCAGGTGGTCACACCTTGTTCACATGGGTTGCACAAAACTTCATGAGGACATCACCATTGCAATCCTTGCAGAAAACTACCCCAAACCCATATATGGCATGGGCACTTTTGAGTTTGGGCAAACTTGACAAAAAACAAAGAAATGAAAAAGGGGCTTATTTGCAAAATGACCACACTTCAATTTTTTAAAGGGGCCAAATGCAAAAAATGGACCTCACCATGCTGGTCAGTAGCTCAAGCTACCCCAAAACCATATATAATATGCCCCTAATTGCAAAAGATGTTCAAATCATATTTGAATTTGAATTCGAATTCAAATTTGAATTGAACCAGAAAAGAAATGGAAAAAAGAAAAGAAGAAAGAAAAAGAAAAGAGAGGATCCAGAACCTCTCGGGCTGGCTTCAGGCAAAACGGCCCAGGTCGCTGGCTAGCCGAGCTGGCCCAACTCGGCTCCCCTGTTGCAACACCCCAATGGGCTGAGCCCATGTCTCCAGCCGGCGAAACAGAGAAAAAAGAGGGGCAAGAAATGCACCCCAGGGGACTCGACTAGGATCTTGACAAGGTACAGCTCGCCGGGTAGCTAAGCTAGCAGTGAGGGCGGCTCGCTTTGAAACTGCAACTCAGTCTGAACTGAACCCAGATCGCTGGCGGCAAACAGATGGGAAGAAAGGGGGCGCCTTGCTCTGCCTTGGAGCGATCCCGAGACCCAGGGTCTCGACGCAGCGCTACATCAACTCATACACTACTGGGCGTTCGTCTTCCTCGCAGATCGATGGAAGGGACCAGGGGAAGGCGCGATCTGAAGCAAAAACAGTGGCTCGCACTGAAACTGAAGAACTGCAGCCGCTGCACGCAGAGAATTCCGGCGTCCCTCACATCCTCTGGGGCCCACCGGAAACTCGCCAGCGCGCTCCTAACCGTAGCCGGGACCCACAAGAACCCATTTTGTCGCTGACCTCGCCTCGCCGCGCTGCCTACGAGGACTACCTCTGCTCGTAAAAACACAGCGGCAAACGCATGTCCGTGGAGAAACAGAGGAAGGGGACGGCGAATCGTTGCTCACGGCGGGACGGTCGGAGTCGTGCGTGCTCGGGGAAGGTGGTCGCCGGCGTCCCTGACGAAGACGAGCCGCACGGGGAAAGGCTTCAGGCCATGGACCTCCTGTCCATGGCGGCTTCAGGACAGAACGGGGAGGAAGGAGGAGAAGATGGGAGAAGGAGGCGGCGGCGCTCGAGGGGGGAAGATGCTAGGGTTCGGGAGAAAGAGAGGGGGAAGATATAGGAGGGGGTGAGAGGGCGATGTGGCTCCAGGAGCCCCTCTCCTTCCATGGCCATGCCATGTGCGTGGGGAAAAAGGTGGTAGGAGGGGGATGACAGGCGGGCCCGGCTGGCTGAGAGAGGGAGGAAGAAAAAAAACAAGGGGCGCTGCCTCCTGTCGGGCTGGAATCGGCCGGCCCAAGTGGGCTGGACTACTTCATTTTCTCCAGGAAAAAGAAAAGAGAAAAGAAAAAAAAAACCAGGGAGTTTCTATTAATCAAATAACAGAAACTTCCAAGAGTTTTCCGAGAGAAAGGGGCAAAAGAAAAACTTCAACCCAACACCAAAATTCCTCCCTGAATATTGCTGATTTTTCAAAAATGGTTTGACCATTTTTGGTGCAAGTAAAATCTTGGGAGTTGATTTAAATTCAAATTGCTTTTGAACTACAACTCAAATTTCCAGGGGGCTAAAAATCAAAGCAAGGCTTTGAAAAAGCTTGGGAGGGAGAGAGATTTGGCTATGCAAAAATTTGAGCTTAGGGAAAAAGATATGAAGCATTGAAAAATGCAACAGTGCCCCTCTTGAAGCATAAGGATGGGTTTGAATTCAAATTCAAATGAGCTCCAACATGGACTACAATCAAGATCACCACATCATTTTACACCATCTTGCAACCCAAGAAGTTTGATAGCCATTTGACAAAGCAAAATTACATCACAAATAGTAAAATCACTTTTGGGCTGTTACAACCGGATATCGGGTCTTACATCAAACAAGCTCATTTCTCCCGACGCGTCATCAAATGTTAAATGCATGATGCTCTAAAACAAAAAAAGTTCACTGGAAGGTAAGGGAAACTCCAACGGACGACCAATTGCGTCCTCCTTGGTTCGTTTGGATCCAAAACCGTTGTTTGTTTTTTGATCTATCACGATCCATTTCCACCGTCGAAGGACAACGAGGTGCTCCTCAGGACGATCGTAGAGCTCTCTGTGACGCCCCCAAACTCAAGTTGTGTACAGTAATCATACACGCAAGGCACACGATCGAGATCAGGGACTCACGGTAAGATATCACAACACAACTCTACAAATAAAATAATACAATCTGTTTAATACAAGCCAGGGGCCACGAGGGCTCGAATACAACATCTCGAGATACACAAAGTTAGCGAAAGAAATAGTATCTGAGTACAGACACAAGGTACAAATGATTTGCCTTAAGAAGACTAGAACAAATAACAACAGATCAAAAAGGCGACGCCTCCTTCCTGGGAACCTCCGAACTACTCCTGGTCCTGGTCAAAGGGGGGCCTCTACGTAGTAGTAGGCGCCACCGGGGTACTCCTTCTCCTGGGCTCCAACGTCGACTGCAGCGGCCGATCAGGCAAAACCAAAAGGGGGAAATAAAGCAAGGTGAGTATCTAGCATACCCGCGAGTCTTATGTCCGCTACTAAGCATTTATGCATTTGTATCAAATGTAAAGGGGAGGTTGTATATAGTGGACTGGATGATAGAAAGTCAAAATAAGGAAGAGAAGCTAGGCCTATCGAAGACTAGCATCTTCCGACGAGTCTTGCAGCACAAGAAGAGAATAGCCAAGAGTTCATATAAAACATAAAGTAACAACGCAGCAGAAGTTGCTGCAGCATTGTATAATAGCAAGTTGTAATAATTAACAATAATAAATGCCTCTGACTTCCCCTCCTCGACTTCCAGGCGAGGAAGAAAACCCGGAACCATACAGTTTAATAGTAGTAGTTTGTAGTAGTAGGATCCGGCTTCAGCATAAAGTTTCCTGCTACCGTGGACACAGCTATTCGAATAGATTAAACTCCCTGCAGGGGTGCACTACTATTCAGCCTGCACGCTCGGATCTCCAGGGTGGCATACACCTTGTTAGGGAATGCCCCACCGAGACTATCCGACACATCGCAGCCCATCCTAGGCTCAGAAGAGAGGCCATCCGCCGGGCTATATCCTATGCGCTCAGGGGTCTAGGTCCCTCACCCTTCCACGCTCCTGCACGGTGCGAGACAGGTCGGTGAAGCAAAAGCAAATCCAAATACACCTGCTAAGGAAAAGAAGACAAAACCACTTCTCGGCAATCAGCCCGTGGTACTGCTGACGTCTGAAGAGCTTTCGGACGAAACTACGACGCGGAGGGCCCACACCGTAATCCCACGTGTAGGTAGTGCGTACAGACCAACCGGACTCTCAAGTCATCCACCGAACCATTTAGCTTTTTAATATTATCTCGCAGACAACCGTTATCGTTGTCTGACTAACAACACAACGGACAACGAACAACAACAAGGAACACCAATACGACGGGGCCTGCCCTGTCGTCCCGTCGAAGCACGCGGTTACCAACAAGGTAACCGTCTCCTTACCTTGTCTCGCGTGTGCTCTTGGTAGAGTTCGACTTTTCGTGGTTTGGTAACTCTCGCGAGATACGAGCAGGGGCCAAGCACGCCAGTAATGTCGGTCGTACCCTCCCTGTCGTTCCCGGCGCAATACCGCTCGCGGGCATCGTTGGGTCACCCGACTCTTACCTTTAAGGACAACCGTTGCTCAGGTACCTAGACGCGGCTATACAGAGTCATCAAAGAGTGCAGTACAAGGATTACTCCTTGATAGCTCACACTTGATGGTGGCTCGGCAGAGCTGAGATAGGGGGCCTTAGGCGATGTCTGCATTGTACCGTACCTGTTACAGTTAATATATTGTTTTGCGTTCACTCACCAGAGTAATCACGGCCTGGTATCTAATCCTAGCTAACAATGCGCACGGTTTACTGCTGAAAATAATATTTATTTATAAGGCAGCATTGGATAAAGGCAGGTTCATCAAGGGGTGACAATGACAGGCTATGCATTTGAATAAGATTGTAACATAGCAGCCGCAGTATCAATGCCTAGTGCAAGAAATGTACGGAAAAGATAGGTTATATCTGGGGAAGGAAAATGGCTCTGCTTGCCTGGAAGCTCGATGGTAGGGGTACGGTCGTCGAGGACGTAGTCGATCACACGGCCGTCCACAGCGGTCGCCGGGTCTATCGGAAAATAAGAGGGGGGAGAAAAAATAAATACACGGCAATAATAGCAATACAAATACAAGACATGGAAAATGCAATGTTAACGGTGTTCTAACACAGTGCAAGGGGTATTGCTCGGACCGGGAATTCATCCGGGGATGAACTACCACCTCCGGGTGATACCGGACAGATGATCCGGAGGGGAAGGTTCCATGTCTACAATGTTAGAGACAACTGGCAGACATGTGGATAATGTATCCGTGCTCGTTGATCCATTCTGAACAACTTTCATTTACAGAACATTTGCATCCGGAAAGTTGTACCGGCTTCGGTCGTCTGACAGACAGATGAACCGGAGGAGAAATGTTCCATGTTTGGTATGTTATAGGGGTGTGGTGGCTATACGGGAAATGTATTCTTATTTGTTGTATTTTTCTGGTCAATTTGCATGTATAAAATATTTCCATCGGAGTTACGGTTTAAAAGATATTGAATTTCAAAATTTTATTCAATTTAAAAAGATTTTTAGAATTTCTTTTATTAAATAACCAACCTTACCTAGAATAGTGTATTTGACCTGGTCAACTGACAGTGGGGCCCCACCTATCAGCAGGTTGACTAGTCAAACCTGACCAGTGGGTCCCATGTGTCAGCCACCCATTTAATAAAAGCATTTTATTTATCTAAACAGTAAGGGGGGCCCACATGTCATAGTCACAAGGTGTTATTCCATTTAGTTTTAATCTCTGGTTAAATAAAGGGACAAGGCCCACCTGCCATAGACACATGTTCTAATCATTTATTTAAATATCTAACAAAATGTTGGGTCCACCTATAAGTGACTAGGGGGTTTAGCTAGCTTTAATTAGCAGGTAATTAGGGGGGCTAGCCAGGGGGTTAGGGGGTGTTGCCCACGGGCTAACCACCCGCGCACGCCGGCGGGCAGTTACAGGGGAGGCCGGCAATTCCAGTTCCGGCGAGGGCGTGCGGCGAGGCATGGGGAGGGTGTGGCCAAGGGGAGGAAGTGCACGGCCAAAGCGCGGCTAGCGCAGGGCGAGCGCGGGCGCGATGGCTCGGGGTCAACGGCGACGTGCGGCGGCCTACAATGAGCACGGCGACAAGCATTAGCTCACCTCCGGCAACGAAATAGAGCTGCTAAAGCGCAAATCGGACGAGTGCCTCACCGTGCACACATCCCCGCCATCAGTTCGCCTGAGGGGTGACCCCAGCGCCGGTGGAGGGCAAGCCTGACGGCGGTCGGAGTGTGCACCCATGGGGACGACGTTCTACGGCAGGGAACCGAGCGCGGAGAGGGGGAAAACAATGGGGAGGTCACCGCGGAGCTTGTGGGCAGGCTAGGGAAGCACGGGGTGGTCGGAGACGACAGGATCGAGCGGCGTGAGGCGGCGGACGTGGCGGGAAGATGACAACGCTGGTGGCTGTAACAGCCCAGATTTCAAAAAAATTAAAAAAAATTTGTTTTCGGTGTGAATTGTTTGATTGTCTGATTTGTTTGTGGTGTTTGCATCCCCGATTTATCGATCGGCGATTATTTTTCCCCTCTTATCTCGTACCGGACGGAGACCGACCCTTGCCACCCTGACAATCGCCTTACGACACCGGGTTTCACCCGATCACCGTCGCGAAAACCCGCATAAGACCAGCCGCAGCCAACGGAATGAAAAACCCCGTTTAATAATTAAACGGATTATTTTTATAGCGCATTGGAAAGTGTTTTCAGAACGGTTCCAGCGCGAGGTGAACGCCGCCGGCTCGACGCGCTGATTGCGCAGTTCGAAGTTTTACCCGAATCGGAGGTCCTGCGGACCCCCGGCGGTGAGCTACGTAAACACCGCGCGCGAGAGAGAAAAACGGGGATGTTTTTGCAAACTGCCAGCCACCTGGGTTATATAAAGACCACCACCCCACTTAGGGTTTTCCCTAAGCATCTAGGCAGCCACCAGCCCTAGATCTGGCACAAAAACACCCCATTTTTGTAATTTTATCCCCATTTTACCTAAAACCCTAATTTCCTGCGATCTGGACCATCAGATCCGGAGATCCGACGACCCAAATGCGCCTAGCCCTCCACCTCCATCCTCCTCTCTCTCCTCACGAGCGCCTCATCAACAGAGGCCGCCGCCGCCTCCTCCGGCCGACGAGCCGCCGCCCGCCGAGCTCCGGTGAGTCCCGCGCTCGCGCCCCTCCTCTCCACTTCCTTCTCTCCCTCACCGTGCTCTCTCCCCTGTCCAGAACGCACCGCCATGGCGCCCGTCCCGTGGAGGTCCGACGCCGGCTCCGCTGCACGTCGTCCGCCGCCGGCCTCATCCCGGCCGGATCCACCGCAGCACCCTCCTCCCGCGTCGTCTCGGCCTCCCCTCCCCTCGCCCTGCGCGGCCTCACCGGAGGGCGCCACCACCGGTATCCGGCCGTCGTTCACAGTGACGGGATCGGGCGAGATCCCGATCGGCACCTCTACACGCGGGCGTGGGCCCGGCAAGGCCCAGCTGGACCTCCACACCGAGTCGGCCCAGCAAACGCGGCCCAAGCCGCCCCCCAGTCCAGCAGCCGGCCTGGGCCGAGCCCACAAGGTTAGGCGCCCCCGTTTTTTTTTCTTTTTTTTGCTGCGCTGCATAGTTGGGCCGGCCCAGTAACACTAGATTCGGCCCAAAAACGTTTTTTCTCTGGTCTTTTAAAATTCGCATATTGTAATAGATTTTTACGATGCCCGTATCTTTTTAACAGTAGCTCGGATCGCGACGCTTTAAACATGAAACTTGCTTAGTTTTCTGTGTAGATTAATAAAATGTGCTTTGTTGCCATGTTTGACCTTGTTTACATGTTGTTTACCTGCTAATTACAACCCTTGCCACCGTAAACTGTTTCTTTAATAACTTTTTAACCGTTGCTCTGTTTAAAATGTTTCTTATATGTAAATTGACTAGAATTGCATGTAGATTTTGTTTATTCTGCTCTTGCTTGCTAAAAAAATAATAAAATATTGTTTAGGGCAAAACTGTACTAAATGTTATAATTTTCGTGGGGTCCGTAATAGTTTGCCATGTGTAGGTTTTACCCCCACTTAAATTGACTAGCATAGATAGTTTCCTTTATGCTTCACCTCTTTTCATGTTTGTGTGCTATGCCATGCTTGAGTGAGATGCCATGTTAACAACCTTTGTTGATCACCTGTAGCTAAACAACTTGAACCCTTGTAAACGTGCGGTATCGTCGTGTGTGACGAGTACTCCACTTAACCTGTTAGTAACCGCTCTCGACGGTAGGTGCGATGTCTCGTGTTGCCTTCTTGTTTATGCTTGCTCGTGTCTACTTCGTAGTAATAGATGCTTGCTTGTTGATTGCTTTCAGTTGTTTACCGTCTTGTGTGCTTCTGCGGGTACCTCTCGGAGACGATGCGAGCTTGCGATCAACTACACCTTCGGAACCCGACTTATCAACAGGCAAGGACTATACATTACTTATGATCCATTCTATTTCAACTAGCGGTTTGCATGCTAGTCTAGGTTAGGTTCGATGTTTGATCCTACCACATGTTTATAGCCTCTTTCAAACTGATACAGCCATGTCCCCTCCCAGCAAACCATGTATTTCTATGTTACTATTGATCGTTGCTCAGCCCCTGCTTAGTATGCATGCTTAGGATGCTACGACGTTACTCTGTTACTCCTTTGTTTGGGATATCACATTATTATATTGTTGTTGATGATATGATTATTATAATGTTGACTATATTTGACGAAGGATGGATGGTCTAGGCTATCCCGCCCCTACGCTTTGTTCCATTCGAGTCACCTAGGATCCGAGTTCCGGGTATTGGTTTTAAGACTGAGCGTTCCTAACCGCGTGTGGGATTTTATGGGGTCCCCTTTTCTTACCTACCTAGCTTCAAACATTTCTAGTGGTGGCTCAAGCTGATTTACCATTTGAAAACCATGCATATATGTCTGTCTGGTAGCTCCTGGCAGACATCCTTTAAAACAACCCAGACCAGTAAGGACATGGTTCCTTGCTGGCCTATCATGACCGGCTGAGGACCCGGTCTCATGTGAGATTAACCGGCAATCCAAACCTGGAGTCATACGGTAGAGACCAGATCGAGAGAGCGCCGACTCCTGAGCTGGATGTCGACTCACCAGGGGCCACCCAGATTTGTTCATTGTTAGTTAGAGGGACTTGTCGTTTCGGATCTCTTGGAACTAAATCATAAAATGGTTGCCTGTGATGGGTAGAAAATGAGAGAGATGGGCGTGCGTGCGGAGCCTTGTAATGGGCAGTTGGTACACCCCTGCAGGGTTAAATCTTTTCGAGAAGCCGTGTCCACGGTTATGGATGACTTGAGACCTACTCCTTGTTCATAGACAACAACCGAGATAATCTTAATATAACTTGATCAACGTTTGTGTGCCTTGACTGCTTCTTCTTCGTTGGGATGAGAAGAGGAAGACAAGGATAGGATAAGTGTTATGTTTGCGTAAGTAGTTGATAGCAAGACTTGTTGGAGGCGATTCCTCATCGAATGCTTGGCTTCTTATCTTATTCTCTAGATCGTTAGCCACTTCATACATGCTAGTGCGGAAGCAACCTCACCACTTACCCCATCCTTACCGTAAACTACTAGTTGTCCTAGAATGACGAGTGATGAAGTCCTTGCTGGGTCAGTTGACCACTACAGTTGAATGTTGAGTACTTTTGTACGCATGATACTACCCCCAAACTCTTTTCAGGGTTCTTGATCGACAACAGGTATGGTGATCGACGTTTCACGTGGAGACTCGACGACGACTAGTTAGGCGGATCCCGGCGGAGGGCCTGGACCCGTGTGGTTATTTATGGGTATCGATGTTTTTCTCTTTGCCAGTAGGCATTTGAATGTAGTCTGTATTCAGACATGTATCTTCCGCTATTATATTGTATTAAGGCAGTTGTATGCCGATTGTATGAGATAGCAGTGCTACAAAAAGTTTGGGCATTAAAAATTTTCTTTTAGTATTTCTTTCGTATATGCAATTGAACAAATGGGCTATTTTGGCACTGTTTGGTTTGTTTAAAATTATTTAATGTTATATAAAATATCCACTACCATAGCATCTTTATCTACTGATTTTTATGCATTTTATAAAATTGATTGCACAATTTTTGGGTCAAGTTTAATTTCCACATTGTTTTGGAAATTCAATTGGGTGTGAATTTGAGCTCAACTTGATCAAGGTTGATTAACCCTTGCTTAATCATGATTACATGACCATTAACAAGGTGATTCCAGTTGAAATAGTGGCATGACACCCAGTGTTACAAAACCACACCACTACAAAGAATTCTCGTCCCGACAATTAAAAGTAGGGTAAGGGGTAAGGTTTCGGTTTCGTATTCTAACGATTCTTCTGGTGCTTGCTATCCTTCGCGAAGAAGTTAATTCTTCTCGTTGATGTCTTCATTTCTCTGCATCAGTGTATCTCGATGAGTTGTCATCCTTCTTTCGGGGCTTCATCGTACTCACGAATAGGCTAGGAGGAAACTTAAGGGGGTATGATCGGTACAAGGTTAATCAACCGAGGATGTACAAGGAAATGGGGTAGTATCTTCCGAGTTTAAACTCAGGGAAAATACATCATGAGAATTAAAGATGGTATGGGAAGTTTCAAGCGGACAGGCATGCATTCGATATCGATGACGAATGATGAAAAAGGGGGGTCCAGAGCATCAAGCATAAGCACTAAGTATGATATATCGAACTGAATATCACAAGGTAGAAGGACTCATGAATTGCATACGAGGTCAAGCAAGAGGAATAACCTCGAGAACAGACAGGTACAAGAGAGTCAGGTTTCGATCCTGTGGAACTGTGGGTTATGGGCCCACATTGAATAAGAAGGGTGGCGACAAACAATGCGATCAAGTTGCAAAGTAAGTCAGAGAACATCTTGTCAACTATGTCGGCAACAACATCAGTGCCAAGGGCGAGGGACGAAGAGAACCATTTTCCTGCTCGTTAAGACGAGGCGGGCCAATTGTCAAGGTTCTGGTCCATCGGTGGTCACCGAAAAGTCATCAACAATTGTAACAAGGTTTACGGACAAAGTAGTACACCGAAGTGTTTACATAAGCAGGGAATTATCACTTCTCAGACGAGTTACCTCAGAAGAAAGATTAAACAGACCAATGGAAAGGAAAATGTGATCATCAGATCAACATACCAATGGAAAATAAATTGTGGTTATAGACAAGCATTAGGGGTATATCATTCCCAAGGGAAAACAGAGAAAGATATACATGACCAAGTTTGTATTGGCAGGGAGTCAATGGAGGTTGTCGATGATAACACAAATCATGGAGGGGCAAGGATGGTATTTCTCACGATGCATCCAAGTAACACTTAGGAGAAGTCAAAATGTCGATGATGACGACGACACATTGTGTCGAGGGGTTTCCATAGAATGAAAATGAATAGCGGCGATTCCAAGGAAAAGGTATTAGGTGTTCTCGGCTGACGACAACCTAGAACCTGTTGAATGGAAAAATCGATGAGAAGTATCGCACCAGCAAGAATTCATGAGAGGTGGTGCAATGGCCCAATATTGTCGAGATACCAGAGGGGTAATACTGGAAGGTAGGACGGAAGATCCCAGACGAAATATAAATTTATGCCATGGGGATAAACATTTTACAAGAAGCTTTCATGATAAGTTCTACATTGTATCAATGGGCATGAACACAAAGGTTCAGGGTCGACTCCCACTTCTTCAATGCATAGCTTTTCATTCACTTCTCGACGTCGATGAATTTGTAGCGTTCAAAAATTTATCTGGCATAACACTAGTAGAGCAAGAACCGTAGAAGTTCATGGGTTCACACAGATGGATGAAGCATAGATACAACCCATAGGGACATTTTACGAATATATACGACAAATAATAGGAACAAGAGATACGAGTTTGAAATCAGAAGGCTGATGACACAGACCAGATGATACTGTTTGCCAAAGGAATTTCGTATTAGAGGAAGCTCGTCCATGACTTAGGACAGATGGGGACGACAGGTAGTAATCCACCAAAAATGTCAGGCGGCGTACAGAGAGTCTGCCGTGAGTATCGGTACTCAACCATATGGAGAAAGAATACAAGGCGTTAGATGACAGAAGCAGCTGAATATTTCGATGCTTAAGTTCAAAGGAATTATAATTTCCAGAATGAAGGATCGGAAACAGATGCTCCGATCAAAAGATGAGTAATTTGAATGGACTTAGACGGACAATCAATAAAGGTTTGATTTACCGATATCCAGCTCATGTCCGGAATGACGTTTGAGCCGAAAGAATGAACTCATAGGGATCAACTGATGATTGCGTGCACTAGCACACAAAAATTCAATACGATCACAATGGCAAAGACAAGGGATGTTAATGAAGAACAATATACATATGAATTAACCATAATGCCAGCAGATAAGAAGAATCTCGAATAGTAGTGGGCTGCAGAGGATTCTCGAAGCAACGGAAAGTATTTCGATGAATCTTATAAACACAAGAGCAACTAGGATTGAATGGATGAACGGAAGGTGTATGTGGTTATACATACGGACTTATCGGTGGCAGGGAATTGTTAAGGCAATGGGAACATAGGGTCTCGAGAATTTATCGGCAAGTATCTTCGGGATCTTCTCGTGAAGCAAGCGATCATCTGGAATGAGGGGTCTCCGGGAGGAAGTACTCACCAGATCCTAATGTTAGAGTTAGAAAAATCTTTATCCCTAAAAGAAGAGAGAGCAGAGTCCCAGAGCATATGTACGAATAAAAGGATCCTAATACCATAGATATCACGATGGGGTGATATCGATGTGGCCCTGTAAGAAAAAAATTAAGTTAGCAAAATAATTTTTCAAATAATAGACTCAACTTTGACCAAGGAGTGGGTGGGTGGCTTCCTACAGGCAGTCGGCTTACCAACTTGTCACGACCCCAAAACCAAGTCGTGTACAGTAATCATACACGCAAGGTACACGATCGAGATCGGGGACTCATGGTAAGATATCACAACATAACTCTACAAATAAAATAATACAAGCCAGGGGCCACGACGGCTCGAATACAATAGCTCGAGATACACAAAGTTAGCGGAAGCAATAGTATCTGAGTATAGACACAAGGTACACACGATTTTCCTTAAGAAGTGAAAGGATCGGAATGTCGACTAGAGGGGGGGTGAATAGGCGACTAACACTTTTTAAACTTTTCTTAACAATTTAGGCTCAACAAGGAATATGGGTTGTCTAGATATGCAACTATGTGAGCAACCTATATGCCAACAACTATGATATAACAAGCAAGCAATAAATAAGCAAGGAAAGTAACTTGCACAAAGTAAAGGTAAAGGGGAACACGGGAGACAAGGATATGTTTACGAAGTTCCTTCTGTTTAGAGAAGTACGTCTCCGTTTTGAGAGGGTGAGGAGCACAACGCTCACACGAAGCCAACGAGGGCCACCCTGTTTCTCCTCACGCTCTTACCGATGTAAGATGGCGTGATCCACTACGAGGCGGCCTTGAAGGTGGAAACCAAACCTTTACAAACAAGGTTGCGGCAAACTCCACAACTTAATTGGAGGCTCCCAACAAAACCATGAAGCTTCACCACAATGGAATGTGGCTTCGAGGTGACCTCTTCCGGAAAAGGGCATCAACACACCCAAGAGTAACAAGATCCACACGGGATTAGTGGGGGGAATCAAATATCCTCTGGTGGAAGTGTAGATCGGGGCCTCCTCTTCCAAACCCTAGAGAATCAACAAGTTTTGATGGCTAGGGAGGGAGATCGGGCAAGAATGGAGCTTGGGCGTCAATGGAGGTGAGAGCAATAAATGAGGTGAGTCTCAATGGGGAAGAAGACCCCCTTTTATAGGAGGCCTTAAATGCAGCCGTTAGCTGTCCACCAACCACGGTAGTACCGCTTCAGAAGCGGTACTACCGTACCGAGAACGGTACTACCGCTCCATGGTACTACCGAGCCCCAGTGCCGCCCCCACTACCGCAAAGTCCAGTGGGAATCCGGTAGTGGATGCGGTACTGGTTCACGGTACTACCGCGGAGCGGTACTATCGCTCCACGGTACTACCGAGCCCCAGCGCCGCCTCCACTACCGCAAAGTCCAGTGGGAATCCGGTAGTGGATGCGGTACTGGTCCACGGTACTACCGTGGAGCGGTACTACCGAGCGCCAGTGCCGCCCCCACTACCGCAGAGTCCAGTGGGAATCCGGTAGTGGATGCGGTACTAGTACACGGTACTACTGCGGAACGGTAC
Organism: Bromus sterilis; assembly: GCA_950022295.1. NCBI lineage: Eukaryota > Viridiplantae > Streptophyta > Magnoliopsida > Poales > Poaceae > Bromus > Bromus sterilis. The sequence goes on along the minus strand of OX465596.1, from coordinate 144,440,294 downwards.
TACCGCTCCTAGAGCGGTACTACCGCCCTGGAAGATCCAGGGAGCCACTTACAATGAGTCCCCACACCTCCACGACGCAAAAGAAATATTTGGCTGCAGAAAGTGAGACCGTGTAATGATTCCACCCACCATTTCCAAAGCTGATCCCCTCTTCATAGTACGGTTTTACTATGACTCAATTATCACAAAATGAGATCGAAAGAAAAACTACGTCTTCACGCTTCATACACCGAGGGGGCAATAACCGTCTTGTGCCAATAATGTACTTATCTGAAATGCTCATCGCACCCGGTTAGTCCGCAAATGTATTGTCATCAATCACTAAAACCAATCAAGGGAAAACATGCCCTATCAAGAAGGCTAGCACAAATAACAAGAAATCGAAAAGGCGAGGCCTCCTGCCTGGGAACCTCCGAACTACTCCTGGTCCTGTTCAAAGGGGGGTCTCGACATAGTAGTAGGTGTCATCAGGGTACACCTGCTCCTGGGCTCCAACATCGACTGCAGCGGCCGATCAGGCAAAACAAAAAGGGGGAAATAAAGCAAGGGTGAGTATCTATCATACCCGCGAGTCTTACGTCCGCTACTAAGCATTTATGCATTTGTATCAAATGGAAAGGGGAGGTTGTATATAGTGGACTGGATGATAGAAAGTCAGAATAAGGAAGGAAAGTTAGGCCTATCGAAGACTAGCATCTTTCGACGAGTCTTGCAGCACAAGAAGAGAATAGCCAACAGTTCATATAAAGCATAAAGTAACAATGCAGCAGAAGTTGTTGCAACAATGTATAATAGTAAGTTGTAATAATTAACAATAATAAATGCCTCCGAGTTCCCCTCCTCGACTTCTCGGCGAGGAAGAAAACTCGGAACCATACAGTTTAATAGTAGTAGTTTGTAGTAGTAGGATCCGGCTTCAGCATAAAGTGTCTTGTTACCGTGGACACGGCTATTTGAATAGATTAAACTCCCTGCAGGGGTGCGCTACTGTTCAGCCTGCACGCTCGGATCTCCAGGGCGGCGTACACCTTGTTAGGTAATGCCCCGCCGAGGCTATCTGACACATCGCAGCCCATCCTAGGCTCAGTAGAGAGGCCATCCGCCGGACTATATCCTATGCGCTTAGGGGTCTAGGTCACTTACCCTTCCACACTCCTGCAGGGTGCGAGACTAGCCGGTGAAGCAAAAGCAAATTCAAATACACCTGCTGCAGCAAAGAAGACAACACCGCTTCCCGGCAATTAGCATGTGGTACTGCTAACGTCTGAAGAGCTTTCAGACGAAACTACGACGCGCAGGGCCCACACCGTAATCCCACGTGTAGGTAGTGCGTATAGACCAACGGGCCTCTCAAGTCATCCACCAAACCATTTAGCATTTTAATATTATCTCGCAGATAACCGTTATCGCTGTCTGACTAACAACACAACGGGAAATGAACAACAACAACAACAACAACAACAAGGACCACCAGTACGTCGGGGCTTGCCCTATCGTCCCGTCGAAGCATGCGGTTACCAACAAGGTGAACCGTCTCCTTACCTTGTCTCGCGCGTGCTCTTGGTAGAGCTCGACTTTTCGTGGTTTGGTAACTCTCGCGAGATATGAGCAGGGGCCAAGCACGCCAGTAACATCGGTCGTACCCTCTCTGTCGTTCCCGACGCAATACCGCTCACAGGCACCGTTGGGTCGGCCGACTCTTACCTTTAAGGACAACCGTTGCTCAGGTACCTAGACGCGGCTATACAGAGTCACCAACGAGTGAAGTACAAGGATTACTCCTTGATAGCTCACACTTGATGGTGGCTCGGCAGATCCGAGCTAGGGGGCCTTAGGCGGTGTCTGCATTGTACCGTACCTGTTACAGTTAATATATTGTTCCGCGTTCACTCACTATAGTGATCACAGCCCGCTATCTAATCCTAGCTAACAATGCGCAGGGTTTACTACTGAAAATAATATTTATTTATAAGGCAGCATAGGATAAAGGCAGGTTCATCAAGGGGTGACAATGACAGGCTATGTATTTGAATAGGATTATAACGTAGCAGCAGCAGTATCATGCCTAGTGCAAGAAATGTACGGAAAAGGTAGGTGATATCTAGGGAAGGACAATGGCTCTGCTTTCCTGGAAGCTCGACGGTAGGGGTACGGTCGTCGACGACGTAGTCGATCACACGGGCGTTGACAGCGGTCGCCGGTTCTATCGGACAATAAAAGGGGGGAGAAACAATAAATACACGGCAATAATAGCAATACAAATACAAGACATGGAAAACGCAATGTTAACGATGTTCTAACGCAATGCAAGGGTTATTGCTCGAACCGGGGATTCATCCAGGGATGAACTACCAGCTCCGGGTGATTACCGGCCAGATCCGGAGGGGAAGGTTCCATGTCTACAGTGTTAGAGACAACTGACAGACATGTGGATAATGTATCCATGCTCGTGTAACACCCTCAGTTGCTGTTGACCATCACTGTTTGTTAATCACTGTTATCCCCTGTCCTTAATCAAACTTTGCTTCTGCTCCTTTCAAACCATGCTGGTTGGTAATAAAACCCAAAGCCAAATGCACCTTGCTTATCTAACACCCCAAACCCTAGTTGAAACTTCTTTGAACGAAAAATAAAACAAAAGTGTTCAAATAAAGTTGTTCCATAAATCCTGAAACCATTTTTGTAAATTGCCTAAAATCATTATAATCATGTGGGACCAACTTTGGTAATTTTTGAAGTTATGGAAAATTCCAAACAATTCAAACAGTAGGTTAAAACCCTTGATTTGGACATTTAATAATTAAAAGAAATATCTAATGATTTTATTTTGCTGCAAAAACTTTTGTGGCACTGATATATAATGTTATACTAATATTGGGACACCTAACACATTTTACAAAATTTCCTAAACTTGGAAAATAATTACCAAAAGGGAAATACAGAAATGAAGGCCACAGAAAATTGGAAAATCCTTAAGGCTCGCCTGGGGCAACGGCCCACCGCAGCCCAGCCCACCCCACCCTTGTCTTCTTCCTCCCCCACCTGCTCCCGTACGGCGGCCGTCGTGGGCACGCCGCTGCCAGGCCGACCCCGCCTCCACCTGCTCCCTCCCGGCGCCGACGCGATAAGGGCGACGCCCCCGACCCCCTGGACACCCTCCCCCTCTTCTTCCCCTCCTCCTCTTCTCTCACGCCGCGGGGAAAAGCCACCGCGGCCCGTCGTCGCCATTGTCGTGGCCAAGCGCGGCCAACGTGCTCACGCCGCCTCGCCGTGTTGTCCAGGAGCCGCATCACCGTCGACTACCTCACCCACCGCGAGGAATCGAGCCCGAGTCCACCACATCGAGCGCTACTTCACCGCCTTCGTCTTCGGCTCCGGCGGGATCCGCGACGAATTCCGGCCACAACAAGCCCGCATCGAGCCCGCTGCCACCTCCGTCGTGCTCCTGGTGAGCTCCCCGTTCATCGCCAACTGCCCGTTGAGTCCCGATAACGCCGTAGTCTTTTCCCCCTTGGAGCTCGCTCCGGCCGCCGTGGCTCGTCGTCGTAGTCGTCGACGTAGTCCGTCCCAGCTCACACCAATGACACCCGCGTGCTCCCCATGGACCATAGGGTCGATCCCACCCCGTAGAGCGTTCGATTTCCTCGCCTGTACCAAAGTGCCATTGGAGCCCGAGAACCCCCTCCGCCATTGATGAGCTCGAGCTCGTACCTGTCCACCCCAAGCCACCGCACCGCCACCAAACTCCTCCCCGTGGTCGTCCGCGTCGATTGGTACTAACCACGCCCTCTCCCGTAGCCTGTAGCGCGTGCGTCGTCGACCTCGCCGGCGACGGGCTCCGGTGAGCCCTCCGGTGAGGATGACAGACGGGCCCCCCTCGTCAGATCTGTCGTTAAGGGTTAATCTCACCCCTAATGGGCCACTGACAGTGGACCCCCCCGGCTAATTACTCTGTTAGATCAACTGAGAAGTTTAACTGAATAATAAACCCCCCACAGTCACTGACATGTGGGTCCCCTGGTCATTAAATTAATTAAACATGTTTAATTAGCACTGGAGTCAATGACACCTGGGCCCCCTTTGTCAGCTTATTATTTAAAAGATTTAATAGGAAATTCCAGTGGCTGACAGGTGGGTCCAGAGGCATTTTCTGATTTAATTAAATGTTTTATAAACAACAGAGGCTGACATGTGGGTCCCACATGTCAGCACTGTTCTGGATAATGTTTTGGATAATGTTCTGGATAATTTTGAATAAATAATAAAAGAAATCCAGAAAATCATTTAAATTGATTTAAACTTTGAAATTCAATAACTTTTAAACCGTAACTCAGATTCAAAAACTTTATACATGAAAATTGATCAGAAAAATATAACGAATACAAATACGCTATCCGTATGTCTACCACACCCCTCTAACACAACGAACATCGAACATTCCCCCTTTGGACCGTCTGTCCGATAAATTGTCCGGTACTGTTAGAGTGCCCGGATGGAGTTATTCCGAACACGAATGTTTCTCGGAATACATCAACTAGCACGGATACACCCCCCTTATGTTTGTCCGGTACCCACGACACCTCCGGCTTGATCCTTCCCCCTCCGTACACCCTGTCCGGTAATCATCCGGAGCCGGTAGTTCTTCCCCAGATGAATTCCCGCTCCGAGCATATTGCATTGCACTGCGTTAGAACACCGTTAACATTTCATCTATCATGTCATGCATCTGTTTGTATATGCTTGCTTTGTATTTACTGTTTCTTCCCCCCTTAATCTTCGGTAGACCCCGCTGCTGTCGTCGACTACACCGCTGCTAAGTACGACTACCTCGTCGACGACCCTACTACTACCGTCGAGCTTCCAGGCAAGCAGAGCCATTCTCTTCCTCAGATATCGCCTATCTTTCCGTACATTTCTTGCACTAGGCATTGTTACTGTTGCTGCTACGATTACAATCCTATTCAATTGCATAGCCTGATTTTGTCGCCCCTTGATGTCCCTTCCTTTATCCTAGGCTGCCTATTATTATTATGCATTATTCAGCAGTGATCCCTGCGCATTGTTAGCTAGGATTAGATAGAGGGCCGTGATCACTCGTGGGAGTGAACGCGGATACAAATATTATAACTGCACAGTTACGGTACAAAGCAGACACCGTCAAAGGCCCCTATCTGGGTTATGCCTAGTCACCTCAAGTGTGAGCTATCCAGGAGTAATCCTGGTACTCCACTCGAGGCTGACTTTGTCTTACCGCCATAGGGTCCTGAACGATGATTGTCCTTCAGGTAAGAAGTCGGGCGACCCAACGGTGCCCGCGAGAGGTATTGCGACGGGACGACAGGGAGGGTACGACCAGTGTACCGGTGTGCTTGGCCCTTGATTGTTGGCCGCGAGAGTTACCAAACTACGAAAGTCGAGCTCCTCCAGGAGCACACGCGAGACAAGGTAAGGAGACGGTTCACCTTGTTGGTAACCGCAGTGACTTGGTGGGACGACAGGGCAGGCACCGATGTACTGGTGGCCCTGGCTGCTGTCGTTGTCCGCGGGTCGGTTAAGTCGAGGCAACGATAACGGTTGTCACGCAGGTTAATTAAAATGCTAAATGGTCCAGTGAATGTCTTGAGTTGGCTATATGCCATGTACGCACTACCTACCCGTGGGAACTACGAGTTATGGGCTCCTCCGCTTCGTAGTGTCGTCTGAGGACTCTTCAGACGTCAGCAGTACTGCGGGCTGATTGCCGGGAAGTGGTGTTGTCTTATTTTCTCGCGCGGTGATGTCTTATTTGGATTTGCTTTAACTTCACCGGCCAGTCACGCACCGTGCAGGAGTACGTTCGGGTTGGGGTCCAAGGCTCGGCGTACTTAGGATTTAGACCGGCGGATGACCTCTCTGTTGAGTTTGAAAGATGGGCTTTGAAGTGTCGGATAGCCTCGGTGGAGCGTTCCCTAACAAGGTTCCCGCCACCCTGGAGATCCGTGCGTGTAGCGTAACACAAGTGCACCCCTGCAGGGAAGATTAATCTATTCGAATAGCCGTGTCCACGGTAACAGGACGCTTTATGCTGAAGCTGGATCTTACCACTAGAAACTATTATTATTAAACTGTATGGTTCCAGGTTTTCTTCCTCGCGGGGATGTCGAGGAGGTGAACTCGGAGGCATTGTTAATTATTACAACTTATTATTATACAATGCTGCAGCAACTTCTGCTGCATTGTTACTTTATGCTTTATATAAACTGTTGGCTGATTCTTACCTCATGCTGCAAGACATCGTCGGAAGATGCTAGTCTTCGTTAGGCCTAGCTTCTTACCCTTGCTCTGGATTTCTGTCTTTCAGTCCACTATATACAGTCTCTTCTTTCCGTTGAAACAATGCATAATGCTTAGTAGCGGACGTAAGACTCGCGGGTATACTAGATACTCACCTGCTTTATTTCCTTTACTGTTTTGCCTGATCGGCCGCTGCAGCCGACGTTGGAGCCCAGGAGCAGGAGTACCCCGGAGGCGCCTACTACGACGTCGAGTTCCCCGTCGACCAGGAGTAGTTCGGTGGATCCCAGGCAGGAGGCCTCGCCTTTTCGATCTATATCTCTGATGTGATTTGTGCTATCCTTCTTAAGGCAAAACTTGACTAACTATGTCTGTACTCAGATATTATGGCTTGTATGACTTATGTATTCGGGTCCGCGTGACCCCCTCTATTGTAACATATTTGTTTATCCTTTTGTGTTTAGTGTTGTGCTGTGATATTATCACCGTGGCACCCTAATCTCAGTCGTGTACCCTGTGTGTATGATTACTGTACACGGTCTGATTTTGGGGGCGTCACACGCGGGGTGATCGGAAACGACAGGATCGAGCGGCGCGAGGCGGCGGCCGTGGAGGGAAGATGACAACGCTGGCGACGCTTGACGGCCTCCTGGCTCAAGCGTGAGGGTGAAGGCGGCCTGGAGGAGCCCAGCGGTGCTCTTGGACATGCTCCCGTGGCTCGGCGAGCACGATGGCCGCGGCGGCGCACTTGTACATGGCAACGGCGGCGTCGGGTTTGGGTGGGGAGTGAGGCAGAGAGGGGGAAAGGGGGCGTCGGCTCAATTTAGCGTTTCGAGGGGGGTGCGGAGCATCCTTATCCATACCTGAGGCACTGTAGCGACGCAGCCGAGCGGGTTCGACGGCGAGGAGTGGCTCGGTCGCCATGTCCACAGCTAGCGAGCAGGGGAATAGTGTGAGGAAGAAGGAGAGTGGGGGTGGGTTGGGCCTTGGTTGGGCTTTTCCCTAGGCGTAGAATAGGTTTCTTTTTATTTGTTTTTATTTTTTGTTTTACTTTTCTGTCTATATTTTAATTAGCCAACATTTGATTTTATACAAAGTTGTAGCTAGCTCCTATATTAGTGCTACATAGTATAGCAGTGCTACAAAAAGATTGGGGATTAAATAAATTCTTTTAGTATTTCTTTTGAATATGAAATTGACCAAATGGGCTATTTTGGCACTGTTTTATTTGTTTAAAATTATTTAATGTTATATAAAATATCCACTACCATAGCATCTTGATCTGCTGAATTTTATGCATTTTATAAAATCGATTGCACAATTTTTAGGTCAAGTTTAATTTCCACATTGTTTTGGAAATTCAATTGGGTTTGAATTTGAGCTCAACTTGATCAAGGTTGATTAACCCTTGCTTAATCATGGTGACATGACCATTAACAAGGTGATTACAGTTGAGTTACAGTGGCATGACACCTGGGGTGTTACACTCTCTAAGCTCGGCAGTGGACGGGCCTACTCGATGTCATCCACGCGATCGCTGAGGACCTGGACGCCGAGGTCTTCGGGACAGTAGTCGCCTCCACGGTGGTCGTGGTATGAGTACCTCGAGTCGGATCAAGTGCCGCCGACAACCATGGACGAGGAGCGCTGCGACTGCGAGGTCATCCAAAGCATGGTGGGCACGGGCTAGGTGTTCACGGCCCCTCTCATTCAATTGGAGTCGTCGCCTCCACAACAACCCAACCCCCCCCCCCTCTCTCTCTCTCTCTCTCCTCGATCTGTCGTGGCCGACAGCGCCGTTCATTGACCTCTCCAGCGACGATGACGAATATGACCACCGAGAGGAAGGCCAAGGAGGAAGTCGACGAGGACCGCGCCGCCACCTTATTAGAGTTTTATTTTATTTTATTAATATATAATAATTTTTAATGGCCTTTTGTAATGGAAAAAATAAAAATGTGTCCCACCTCCCCGTTGGGTGCCTGCTGATCCAAACGGCACGAGAGGAACATTTGATCCTTCTAGGCGACCCAAACAGACAAAATGTGGATACATTTGGTGTCCCTTTGAATCACCCCCTTAGAGTTACCCTAAGGGCTAATTTGGTAACAGGGGATTAATACCCGGGGCAAAAAATCTCATTCTAGTGATTGTTTCTGCCGGTGAGGAGACACCTTCCTTCACGAATCGTTTTTTCTGTTGGTTGTTGAAGAATACAAACCAGGGATTTTCTCTCCTGTGCCTCGAGGCGTGGATGAATCTCCCAGGGGACGACCTCGAGTGACAGTAGGATGGGGAAAATTTTCACAGGCTGATTTGTCCCGTTGACCTCGAGGCTAGTTTTGGACGGGGATCCCTCCGGAAAAACTACCAAACAAGCCCTAAGGGAGGCTGGAAAGAGGAGGGGTATTTTGCTCACATTCTTTTTATTTAGCTGATTTTGGCCACATTCTACTAGACTGTTGTTGTCACACGCAAAGATAAAATAAAAGCGAACTAAAGGGCAGGCCAATTTAGCTGAAGTTGTATGATAGTAAGAAAACGACAAAGAGTAATTTTCAGCTATTCCATCAGCATGCCAAGTGGTGGGGCAGTCCAACATTATTCAGCTGGAGCCTTAATAATTGACACTCTACCATCACCTCAATAACTGACTGGTGAAGTGGTCAGGCCAAAGCACACATTTGTTGAGAGATACGGAACCAAACATAGCCTGGGGAAACTTGCATCTTTCGCCAAATTTCCTCATCTCATTAAATATTTCCTACCACACACAGACTAGGAGTACGTACCAAGGCTGAGAGCCGTTTGAGGGGCATTGTCATGACACATGTTACACTTATGAAACTTTTGCACACATTTTTGCACTGATGATTTCTTGAGTAATGCAACACATGTTGCATTGATTGTACAGCTCTAAAATTGCTTACGCAGCAGTCATTGTAATTCTTCTGTATGTGAGAGCTCCACCACAGGAACATCTGGGGTCGCATGATAGCAATTTTGTAGCAATTGTCAGGTTAGGAAGTAAATAGACCATCGGTACCATGGGGATAAGAGGCCCACCACTTCTTTTTCCATCTCCCAAGAAAATAGCAACCGAATTCTGCTCCTCACTGTCATTGCATCATTTGCCAGAATACCTTTGCCGCAGACAACAAAAGACTTTGGCAGATCCTGGATGTTAGCCCATTTACAGATTTGGTGGCATCGGCATGGGTTCCTGGAGGCTTCAAAAAATGTTTGGCAAACATATTAGGCAGAGTTCTTTACCAATTCAGACACAAAAGAATATAACCTTATATGCTGTACATCACTTAAAGCAGGGAAAAGGTAATCATACAAAAAATCAATCGCTCAACTGTAGCTTACCCAGTCAATCCCACGAAAAATGGCAGTTTCCATACTAAAATAACTAGTCTCAATTACTTATAAAGTTGCAAATACTAATACTAGCACTCGTTTCTATCACAATGCAGGATTAAGTGCACAAAATGGTAATGTTATTCTGACGTTTGCAACTTTAAGATTCGATATAAGATCACACATTAGCAACCATAGCTTTCTAGCAGCCCCAAACCACTAGCGTAGATAGAAATCACCCTGAAAAACTGAAAAGAAAACAATGGACTGCAACTCCAGAACAAAGATTGTAAATGCACACGCCAACCTCAGGAAAGGAAACCCATCAGAAACAGCACAGTACTCATAATAAAAAGAACTTTATTAGGAAAGGATTCAACCTCAACCAACAGAAAACAAGAAAATGCAAAGCCCCTAAATCCATTGTTAATAGGGATAGGAGCTGGTAAGAATAAGAATTGTGAATAGCTGGGGTCATTTCCCCAGACATTGCTATGAAGTGCACATGGGGCCCTAACCAGGTGCGACAGCAGTAAATCAGATTTTAGGAAAACTATTTTCAGAAACTTCATTTTGATTACTTGCTATGTTACATATTTTCTTCTATATAGTCTCTATCTCTTTATGTTCAAACATCTCTATATAAAGAAGCAATTGCTATAATTTCCAGAAAGAAACAATGTAAATATTTATCTTCATTTCTAGTATCATCCCATACCCCTAAAACAGCCGTCATCACCCCACCATTTTCTCGGCAATGTTTTCCCTGGAATGTACTAGGGCGCATTACATTTGGTATCAGAGTCACTCACCGTGGCTTCCAGATTATCCCTTTGCCAAAGCCTAAGATATGAAGCCATTCTTGTTGGACTTGAGAATATAATAGAATGCTCAAGATCATGGTGGCAAGGAACAACGGCTTGAAGTTTCACTGTGGAAAGAGAAGCCTCCCATAATTTCAGGTACCAACTATAAGCTGCCTAACTGGAATAAAAAGGTACAAACCTCCCTACATCGCCTCAGCAGGGACGCCTACCGCTGCCAGCCCTCTCCACCGCTCATCCCCCTAGCTGCTGCCACCAGCAGCTACTGCAGGCCTCACTCCGTTGCTCCTCACGTGGTTGTGGGCTTTCTCTGGCGGTGCCACACCCATGTCCTGGCGGCACAGAATGCAGCAGGCAAACAGGCCAGACCATGGTAGTTCGAAGGTGGTAGTCTGCGGTCGACAGCACGAGGGTGGTGATATGTTCCAGAGGCATCAAGCCGTCCAGGGTGGGTTCGGTGACACTGGATCTCGGCAGGCCTCACACAAGCTGGCGAGCGTGGGCTAGCATCTTGTCATGCATGGGTGAGGAATAGGATGTCAACTGGTTTCGGGACAATGCCAGGCAAAAGCTTTGCCTCCGGCCCATGGCAGGAATCAATAACGGCGACATCACAGATGCCATTGCCTTCAGAATACATTATCGGGGCGATGTGCTCGAGCTGTTTACTCACAAATCCAGGTCTGGATCAGACGATGGTGACACTGTCGTTTACTCCTTGGAAGCCTCATCTTCGGAGCTGACGCGGACTGGAGGGACCAGTCAATGACAGCTTGCTTACTGGTCTGCATTGCGATTTGTGCGGATGGTGGTGAAAGGAGCTGGACCACGACTTGTCTTTTCTATGTCAACAGTCCAGTGTACCAGTTGGATGGAGAAAGGTGATTTCAAGGGTGGCGCTCTCCAGTTGAAGCGCTGGACTAGGTCAGTACAAGGCTTGCGACTTTTTCTTGTGAGGCTTGTGGGTCAAATCACAACTGCCTTTGTCCTCGACACCGCCCACACTGTCCACGTCAATCGTGGACCTGAGTTCCACCACCGACGTCCAGACGGTGGACGTCGGTTCGGAGGAAGAGTAGAACATGGGAGACAGACCATGTGGGCCTGCTCCGTGCCCAGCCACCGTGTTTGAGTGTCAATTCTGGGAGCAGCACTGAAGCAGCTTCAATTCCTGGAGCTCGCGGCCGCTGTGCACGTTGCCGATGTAGTTTTAGACTAGGTTAAAGTTTGGTTTTTATGAAAACCATCCGGTTTGCATGAAATGCATCCGGTTTATGTAAATTATATCTGAATTTGAATGTAATCCGTACGAGTTTCTATGAATTTGCGGTATTTTGGTTGAACAACTGGGGAAGATTTGTGGCCAAGGTTTGGATGGCCGGCTCCCATATCATTGTCCGCGGACTGGTCCCCCCCTATCCACGGACGGATGCGGCGCCTGTGGTAGGCTATCACGTTCTATGATGGCCATGCGGCGGGTGTGTCGTAACCTCAGTTTTTGACTGTTTTTGTCTCTACTAACCGGGTAATTCTCTTCTGCTTAACTAATGAAAACGGCAACCTTGCATAGTTTCAAAACAAGCTGCCAAGATACCTATTTCCTATTGTTCCCTAGTTATCTATTCATTCTATATTTCCATCCACTAGAGACAGTATCCCTACAAATAAAGGGGCTTCTGTCCTGATTTGATTAACCAAGACACGAAGAACAAGTCATTCACATCCCTCACCGAGAGGTTTGTCGCTATCCATCGTCATCTTGGTGTTGTTTACCCAGTAACCTAGTAATGCACTAGCGTACATTACATTAGTATATTGCCAACTATTTTTTAGTGGCTTAAGCTTTTGGGCATAACGGTTGGTCCAGGAAACATAATACTATATACTACAACCAAGAGGTATGAAGTTTGAGACTGGGTTGCCGCAATTTTAAGAAAAAACTACTGTCTTATAATTGAACCCACATCACACCAGGGGAGCCTAGAAGGCTAGACATGAGGGGGATTGTCACGATCCAAGTGCATCACTCACTTTTCCATTACCATGATTTTGAAGCTCAACTCAGCATTACGCAATCAAGTTGATAGACGCAAATGTGGCAGTGACAACTAAGGGTTTCAGTGGAGAGCAGAAATTGGATCCAAGATTAAAAAAAAAACCACTCGTTTCGGTGCTGCCAACCCCCATCATTAATGGTTCTATTCTATGCCCAGCAGTGCAAGCTTTGGTCACACAATAGGTAACTTCATCAAGGAAAAGGAAGATCACTATTGTCTCATGGCTGTCCTGTCTACTCTACTAGTGACACTGCCATTGGTGATGTGGAGCCAGCAGTTCTCACACGAAGGATTGTGACATCATCACATCTCTTTCACTAGTCGCTCCATACGGCTTTGCTGCCATCGATGCATTTCTCAGCATCGACCCATGCTAAAGCATCTAGAAGGTTTCTGTCAGCAGTCAAGAAAGTGTTGTCCGCGGATCTCTTAAGCGACCAGACCTAGACATTGTGATAACTGATAAGCTGCCAAAGTGGGTCTACCAAGGACTGCAATCTTAGACAACATTGCAGCTCGAGGATTCGCTGTGAGCGAGGGAGAATTTGACATGGACACATGGAGACCTAATAAGGCCACAACAGCAAGCACAGAGCATATGGCAGCAGCAGAAACTTAGATATTATGGTAATTAGTTCCATGCAAGATATTTCAATTTGGGTTAGTTGTTATCATTCATATTCCCTTTTAAGCACTTCACACATTTTATGTTCCAGCACTTCTGTATAAGAGGAACCATGGTTATCATTGTTAGAAGCAAGAACATATCAAAGTCCCCCATCTACCTCTTCTCCACGTCCCTGTCGTGAGGTAGCATCGAGTCCATTACACAACCTGGGTCAAGGAACACCTTGATCAGGCCTAAGGGTCCTTGCATTTACACCCATGACATGTTTAACACATCAAAGCACCCACATAACTGAACATATTATAAGAACAATTAACTACCAATGAGTAGCAAAAATACGATTTAAGGCTGAAACAAGAGATATTTAAACTTCAACACAAATATGAACGACATAGGAATGAACACTTGCTTTTGATGTCTTTTATTAGAGTCCAATCAATTATGAGAAGAAGAATTTTATACCAAAATAAATGCATATCATGATGATACTGAAGGATAAAGGTTTTCATGCATGGACAACAAGATTTAGAGAACAAATATGTTCATCTATTAACACGCATCCTGTGACAACAGGAACAAACTGTAGAAATGGTTGAACTATAAAACTAAACATGTTCATAACATATTTAGAACTTTATCAGGCAGCAATAAGAACCTAAAGGTCCATCTGGATGTTGATATTAGGCAGGATGAATTGAATTGAACCTCAAATTCCAATACTGACTGGATTGGTATCAATTTGTAATTTCAATGCTAGTGCTTGGATGGTACATGAAATTTTAAAAATATAATTGAAACCAGATTCATTTCCACATGCTGTTTGGTTGCCTTCTTTTGGAACCCAAGAATTTGGGAGAAGAAACCACAACCAAAGGTGGTGACCGAAGTAGAAGGAGGTGGTGGCTGGAGAATATGGCCAAAGTGTTAAGAGAGTTGGGCGTGCTGGAGAACGTCGCTGGCGGAGAATATGGCTGAGGCATGTAGGGGGTGTTTGGTTCAGGGCCTGCCAGGCAACAATCCTAACCCAAGGCGTCCCAAATCAGACACCTGGGAGTGCTGGATGGGCCAGGCACGTTTTGTAGGAACTGAACCAAACTAGCCCGTAGTGCTCGGCTCAGCACTAGCAGCTGGCTCCCTGTCTCAAAAAAAAAAAGCAGCTGGCTCCCACACTCATCATTGCCGCACACGATTGATTCTGACACGGAGGCACACCGTTCATGGGGAAGAAGAGATAGGGAATCGATGGAGGCGGGGGCGGGGAACCAGAGGCGCACGGTTGGAGGGGAACCGGTGGAGGGGGGACGAGGAACCAACGGCAACGATCGGCAGGGAACAGGTAGAGGCGGGGGGCAGGGAACCAGCGTTGGCTGTCGATGGGGAACTAGCGGTGGCGGGTGGTGTCCTTAGAGCGAGGCAGAGGTCCTGGCGTGGAAGGTGGATGGGAAAGCAAGGACAGGCGATTTCCAGCGAATAGGGGGCTTGTGACCTCGGAAACGCGAGGCAGGGTGCGCAAGTGCTGCCAATAGCAACTGGTGTCAGGCTGGTTTCCAGTTCGCAATTCGACGACCATCCAAGCAACTGCATTGGACGAGACGTCGAAGGTGGATGGGAAAGCAAGGACGGGCAATTTCCAGCGAATAGGGGTCTTGTGACCTCGGAAACGCGAGGCAGAGTGCGCAAGTGTTGCCAATAGAAACTGGTGTCAGGCTGGTTTCCAGTTCGCAATTCGACGACCATCCAAACAACTGCATTGGACGAGACCAAATACAAATTCTGAATTCCTGGCCTGCAAACGGAGCCTAACCATCAATAAAACCTTGCAGGAGCTGCAGGTTTCAAGAGAAGAAGGTGTATATACTGTAACTTTGTCATCTATTGGCTGAATATCCGTTAAGCAAGAAGCTACATGATATATTAAGATTCACAATTTTGACTTTAAATCTTTAGCAAACAGGGAACACCTGATGCGTACGCAAGTATTTGGCACACATGTAGTAAAGTGCATATGCAGACATACATGCCACTTTTCAATATTAATTAATTAATAATTTGGTAAGTTCTACCTTCCCAGTACTACAATAGTTTAATTAGCTTCCGATTTAATTTGGTTGCTAGAAGAGTTAATGATTTTGACTATTTACTTATTTACAGCTATGTTATACACCTATCCACTTTTAAAGTGGATATCTCCTGTTCTTGACTGATGGCCAGTTAAGCACAGGTTACAACTTCATTCAAGTAAGGAAAACAACCAAGTGCCAATTGCATAACCACACCAGCATAACTGCAGTATAAAGCACTCGAAACTAAATTAGCTCTATCGAACAGAAAAAAGAATACAAGATCAACAAAAAGCAGGGCTGACAACCAAGACATAAGAGCATCTCCAATAGATGATGTAGATGTATAAATAACTATTTTTACATCACGAAGGCCCAACAACGAAGCTCCAACAGATGATGTAGATGTAAAAAAAAATCTCAGGTTTTACCCTAGATGTAAAATACATCACTTGGTGATGCAAATTTGCATCACCAGCCATGCCCGAGTAAAACCCTACCGCGCCGCGCGAAATCCCAACCGCAAGCTGAAATTTCTTTCCCCCCACCCCTGTGCGACCATCGTGCCACGCGCCGCACTCCACCGACGCCGAAAGCCACCCGCCACAAGCCGGATCCAGCCATCCCACCACCGCACTATCGGATCCGTTGCTTCCCCGCCGCCACACGCCTCGAAATCGACCGAATCGAAGCCGCTGCTGCGCCGCCGCCCGATTCAGAAGCCGCACCGCCACGCGTCACCCTTCCAACCGTCCTCTGTGCCCCCGCCGCCCACGTCGATGCCGCACCCGCGTTGTCGCCATGCCGCCGAAGAAGGCTTCAAAGAACAAGTCTGCCTACTTTGGGGTGCGAACGAAGACGTCCAGGAACTTTGGTGTCCAAATCCAGTGCGATGGTCGTTACTACTGGCCCGACACCTACTCACCTGCCGACGAGGCCGCGCGTGCGTACGACGTCGCCGCATGGCGTTTCGGCTGGTCGAAGCATGAGCTCAACTTCCCGGATATCGAGACCAAGGAGGATGCGAAGTTCGTCGGGCCGCCGAATTTCAACATACAACCGATCAAGGAGAAGAAGAAGAAGCCGGCGATTCGCATTGTTCCTAGCGAGAGAGACGACGTGGTGATGGCGAGGTTTGCGTGGGAGCATCCGCAATATGTCCAGAACGAGCAAGAGTTCTTCTGGAAGCGTGATGCCGAGAAGAAGACGGTGAAGCAAGAGTACGAGACGACCTCAACGGTGATCCCCATCAAGTCCGGCTTGGAGGAGTACGACTACGGCGACGACCCCAACACCGATGTGTTCTGGCACAATCTATAGATCGTTCCTATCTTTTGGGTTTTAGCTCTAGCCTACCCCAACTTGTTTGGGACTGATAGGCCTTGTTGTTGTTGTTGCTCTACTTATTACAAGTTTACATCGCCTATTAGAGCACTAGTCCCCATATTACATCAACGCTTGGAGTTGGACGTTTTTTGGTGATGTAAAAAGCACTTTTTGGTGATGTATATTTTACTCACACCACTTTTTGGTGATGTAAAATACATCGTCTATTGGAGATGCTCTAAGGGGAGCTAAGGAGTTTCCACTGTTCTATCTTACAACTTCTGCGCATCAATACTTGGATAAAAACATCTGTCAGAGTGTTCCTTAACATGGTTCCCACCAGTTCTGATGTAGAAGGCATATTACCAGACAAGAACATTATAATCATTTTCTGCATATTATTGACAAACTTCTATTTCTAACAATACTGAAACAAAACTGGCTGCAAATAAATGATCAGATACTTTTCTATCCATGCTAGAAATGTAACAAGTGAAAAACACATACTGGTGCAGAACACTTACAGAGTCATGGCTCATCAATTCATTTGGAGCCCTTCACCATGGTTCTGTGAAGCACTTATGCCTCTTTACTGAAGCTCAGATGCAGACAATGGATGGGTCTACTATACAGCCTCTAGCCTTCTAGAAGATAATCAGAACTTTGCTTATTTCAAAAGTTCGCCCATGATATGAGATACAGCATTATCAGCATACTATACAAACTAGAAAGTCTGCCTGCCTTCTCCAGGTTTCACCACCATCAGTAAGTATGACCTGAATACAAAGGCCATGAAGCAAGAGACACCATCAAGTTGGTACAATCTTGCAATGTGAAAAACCCAACTTTCTCCATCCAATTAGCCATGTTAATTGATCTTTTCAAGTAGCCCTGATATGTTAACCCCAAGCAGACGAGGGTTTAGCTCTGACACTGCCTTTAAGTCTTGCATTGAGATTGAATTAGCCCCTGGATGTATAATGCCACCCTGCATATGGGTATGATTTTGCAGTGATGCACCATTTACTAGCTTACGGCACAATTGTTGCTTCAATGCCACATGGCTTAGTTTACCATGTTGGGATCTTGCTCCAACAAGCTCAACACACGATCCAATCAGTTTCTTCAAGAAAACATCAACTCCATGATTCAACAAATCAGCACATTCTACCGAGACCCCTTCCAAGCCGTCCATTTGTGCTGTTTTTTCCATTTTCTTTCTAAGTGACAAAGTATCACATAGCTCACCAAGGTCATAACAAGAAATAGAGCTATCGTCTGAACTGATAGAAGCAATGGCTGAAGATTTTCTAGCCTGACAAAAACTGCCAGTGCCAAACTGAACCCCAATTGGAGCTTGCACTGGAACTTGAGTGTGATGTATAATTTCTTCTCCCAAGGCTTCTCTAGCATTTATAGCAGAAGGTCCATTGCTATGTAGAGAGCCATGAAAACTCAATGGTGCCTTTCCCATGCATGATCGCTTGGTGAATGGCTCCACATGCTCACTTTGCCGAATTTCTGTATGTCTCTTCAAACCAATCGAATTCGGAGCACCAGTCTCCCTAATGATAGTCTCACCATGAGTCAGTAATGAATGCTGCATTAATGTGTTTACACTTCTGCTCAATGAGTGTTTGTCTTTGACATGCTTGCTCACAGTGTCACCATTCCAGACATGTGGAACCTGTGTATGTTCTGAATTGGAGGCATCCTCAGCCATCTTAGATGCATTAATTGCTGGTGGGCCACTGGCTGCACAGGCATTGAAAAGAATAGAACGGATGAGGTGGTTGTGCAATGGGAGGTTCTCGCGCTCAAGTGCCACAAGACAGAGCTTATCAAACTCATTTTTGCTCAATTGTGATGATAAGAATCTCTCCAGGTGCTGAAAGTACTTCTTTGCTCGTTCTGGCCCGATCGTCTTGACAATCTTGGACTTTATCTCACGAAGGTCAATACGACTGTTCTGTTGTACCGCAGATGATGGTAATAGTTGCAGGCTTGTCGCCGGTGGCACCGATGGTGGCTTAGACGTTGGCATCTCTCAGGAAAGAGATTCCATGTAAATACAATTGAACCAGAATGAATTTATCTACAACTGGGTATCCAGAGAATATTGTATCCTTCCTCCAATCCTGCTTATCTACGTATGTAGCCCACTCACCAAAAATAACTGCAATGACCAAGTATCTGAGTTAGGAGGGTGACAAGTATGAGTGTAAACTGTAAAGTAACAAGAAAGGCATGGAAAAAAAATGGCAATGGACCATAAGATCATCCAAGAAAAGTGAATCAGAGTAGGACTTTACCTCCCCACCCCTTCCCCATGTACCCATGACGCGTGCACACACACACAACAGCAATAACTCCTTGTGATATAAATTTTTGAATGCACTTAAAACCATAAAAAGCGATCTAATATAGCAGAAAAATGAACTTTTTACATTATGGATGTCAGGTAGAAACATCACCAAGAGAACTGCTTGAAACAGACAAAATATGTACTGATGAACTTTGAACAAAAAAACTATTGTACTATTCATGAAAATACAGGACAAAATACATTTCGCACCAGTTTTATGCATCATGAGCTCAACACTGTAAATAATGATATAGAGAGAAACAGAATTGTATTCCTGGTTATACTGAAATAGTATGCAGGTCAGCTAAAAACCAAAAAGGAGTGTAAATTCTTCCAAACAAGGCCTAAAACAGAATAACACAAACACAAGTTCCCCTGATCTGACCATGCTCCCTTTATGCAGACAGCACTTGTAGAGTTAACCATAGACTCAATTCAGACCCAGAAATTCAAGTAATAATCCTGAAATTCAAGCCAGGATCAGTGTCGCCTGAGCAACATTGAGCTTATGCCTAGAAAACCGGAAAGGAATATCCTCAAACCAGACACGACAAGATCTCCTTTGACACCAACACGGTTTCTCCTGATTCCTAGTTTCCTACAGATGGGTAAAACGGTGACCCCTCTTAAGTAACCAAAATTCAAACACCAGCACATCACAGGGCATCTCGATTGAGTGACTAAACACAATTCAAGCTATTTCTCCAGCACAAACGGAGTGACCAAACACAATTCAAGCTATTTCTCCAGCACAAACGGACTGGACCGCGACCACAATCCAATTGGTAAAGAAAGCTAGGGTTTCGCACCAAATTCAAACCTCCAAGCTCATCTCCACCACGCACAAAGCAAAGAAATATCCAGCAAGCAGAGAACCCACATCGAAACTTGAGCGGACAACCAAGCAAACCTGCACCACCGCGGCAGCGCACTAGTCAAACTAAATCCCCCAGCTCGTCCTTTGATCCAACACGGACCACCCCAATTCCGGCCGGAAACTAGGGTTTTAGCCCCCGAATTCGAACTCCCAGACGCCCGAATCACCAACCAAGAGCCTGTTGAGCGAGGCAGAGGGCGCCATTGGGCGGCCGCCCGGCCATTGCCGGTCGCGGATCGAGACTGGGGGGATTGGGCCGAGTACAGCGAGCTTTACCTTTGGCTGGCGCACGAACGCCCCCCCCCCCCCCCCCTGGCGCGGAGGAGGAGGGGAGAAGGCAGGTGCTGCAGAAACACGATCTCCAGCTGGGCTCCCCGTGCAGCTGATGCACGGACTGCCGAGACGTGCTACTGCGGGGACGAGCTTCTCGGCGGCAGGAAGGTTGGAGTGGCACGCTGCTGCTGGTGGTGGTGCGGGCGGCGGCGGCTGGTGGCTGGTGGCTGGTGGCTTGCTGCTGCCACAGGTGTGGAGGTGGTGGTGATGCGAGGTTTGAGGCTTGCTGGCTGCTGTGTTTGGTCGGGCTCTTCCCTGTCTGTTGTGTTGTGTTGGTGGTGCCGTTCTCCGTTCCGTCTCTTCGTCTTGATGTTGTTCTACAGTAGTTGTTGTTCCTCACTCTCCTTCTCTCACTTCCTCTCTTGCTTAAATTTGTTCCCTTTCTTTTTAGATCTGATAAGTGCCACACCTACGAACACATAGCAACTTCCAACATTTTCGACGGTAAGTTTAGTGACGCAAGGATTACAAGTTTGGTTGCCAAACATGGCAATTTTCATGCTTCGGTGTTTTTGATAGAAACTTGCTATGTGTTACTGAAAGTTGTCATCCTCGCGTGATTGGATTTGCCATCGAAAAATGTCAAAGAAAAAATGCCTCGCATCTGAGTGTGGTACTTACCATTTGGATTTTTTTTAGATTTGTTATTGGACGGTTGATCAGATTCGGGAGCAGTGCTTACTGATCTCTCTTGACCCTACACTATGAGTGAAAGCGGCATTTCGTAAGATCGTTAACATGATTTTTTCTATGTATGTATGTGTTGTGTTAGAGCTAGTTATGCACATCTTAAGTATACAGAGATCTTATGGCGCAACCAGCTATGCACCCCAGGTTATGGGACACAATGCACGGTGTGCCAGTCTGATAGCATAAAAGATAACATCCAAAGAAACTCGTGCGCGGTACGAGTAGAATCATCGTGTTATATCGGTGTTCTTGTTTATTTAATTTTGTCCTTATCGTTATTTACATTATGATTCTTTGTATTTATTAAAAATGGTTATTGAGCATTGTTTATGTGGAGCTTTCGATACATCTCAATTAGTAATTGTTCCTTTAAACCTCATCTCATATGGAACCACCTCATATCTAAAGATCGAAGAAAGGATAGTAAGTAACCATTTTTTAATTTATTAGTGTATTAATACTTGTACGATGTTATTTGGGTGTGGTGTTTGTAGTACTATGTTTTAAAACTTACCTGGCAGTAAGCTATTTTGCACTCTTTCTGGAGCAAAGACGTAAGACATAACTTGCGAAGTTAATTAGTGATATGTTCTAAATGTATCTATAATTTTTACTTGTTTCATACTCATTTGATTGACACTGTTATACAGTGTTGATGCACTTTCATACCTTTTACAATATTTTTGGAAACTAGCCTACTAATCGAGTGTCCAGTGCCAATGTATGTTCGTTGTTGTCTGTGCATCGCAGAAAAAGGTGAAAACAATATGCTCAGAAAATTCCAAAAAATTCATAAAGTTTCAAAAGACACCGGAAGGACCAAACAAAGACCAGAGGAGCCCACCCCCTGCCGCCTGGGGGTGGGTCCACCCCCTGACCTCCATCTTTCACCTATATATGCTCTATTCTCCGAAAAACCTCGGGGCATAGTTTTTGTTCCATTACATTTCGTCGTTCCACCGCCATCGGGATTCTCATATCGGGAGCCCTGTTGTTTTGTCCCGGCACCCTACCAGAGGGGACAATCATCCTCAAAGGCTTCTTCATCAACCATGCCTACCTCCCGGATGAGGTGTGAGTAGTTCCACCTTGGACCTAGGGGCCATGGCAGTAGCTAGATGGTGTTATATCTCCAGTCTTGTGCTTCACTAATTAGCCCTTGTTCTTCATCTTTGATGATCAAGGCATCTTTGTTATAGTTGTATTGTTGTTATTTTGTGTTTGACGGGATCCAATGGATTATGAGATTATGTTCAGATTGTGGATTTGATCTCTTTTATATTGTGTTCTTGAGTGTTCTTGCATGATCTCCGTTATATTTTGTTGCTTTGGCCAAGTAATGTTTTGTAACTCTAAGAAGGAGTGTTGTGCTCGACAGTAGGTACATGCCTCCTTGTGTCAACGCTTGAGTGACAAAAACATGCAAGTATCGAGGATGTGTTGTTGCTACTAAGGGTAAAATAGTGGTGCTTGTGGCTATTTTTCTAACAAGTGTTTCTTACATTATGCATTGAGTTTCTAGAGTTTGTTTATTGCTTTGGGTTTTCATCTTTTGGTTGTTGCTCGCAACTTAATACCAGCGAGATGTTCTGGATTAGATGTCTCAAGGTGGATATTTAGTAGTAGATACTCTGGATAGGGGTCTATCTGCTTTTGTGTAATTCCTACATGATAGAACCTTGCACTCACTACTAGCATAATTAGCATTATAGTGCATTCAAAATTCTTTCAATTGCCAAGTTGTAATTTGTTCAGCCAGGATATGCTCCTATCATCTTTTGGGAGAGAGACGTCACTAGTGAAGGTTGTGGTACCCCGATCCATATCTCATCATTGTTTACAACCGCTAAAATTTATTTGTTTTGTTTTACTTTTGTTGTTCCAACCACCCTATACGTGTAACCACTCTTAAACAGCAAGACAGGAAGATTGACAACCTTCATGGCTCGTTGGGGGCGAAATTATTTGTGTTCTTGTGTGCAAGTCCATGTTTGGAAAGCAATGTCATAAATTGTGTGTTGTTGCTAAACACCTCCTTGAAGGCTTTGAAGTCCTACTGGAGACATAAACATAGGTACCTTCGCCGAGGGAAATTTGCTGCTATCTACATCATCACCTTCCACTTGGGATTCCCAACGAGTGCGTGTGATCCACACTATCAAGCAAATTTTGGCGCCGTTGCCGATGTGGCACCCCGGCTCAGAATACCGGAACGCCCCGTGCTCCATCCCAGAGATCATGTCTTCTAGAACACGGCACTGCTTGATATAGAACCGAACCACTTTTATTATCGATGAAATGGGTACAAGGGGGTCTATTACAATGCTAGCGGAGTGAGGCAGCGAACAACTTGCTCCTCATGCTAGCCGCAGATCTACACCAAGCAGCGGGATAACTTTATAGCAGCGGAACAACGACGACGGTGATGAACTCCATTCCACAGGGACACTGACTGGGACACCTCCTAGCTCAATAGTTTTGAGGTATTGTTTGAGTAATGTTGAACTTCTGTGTGATTGATATCGCGCCATTAGTGATAGGTGTCGTATTTTGGCTGAACATACCCTATTTTCAAAAAAGTAAAAAAAGTTGAAAACTCTATCACATAAGTTGCTCCTTATCTGTGTGGTAATTGTAAGTAACCCCTCGCGTGGCATGAGTTGAGATGTGCAAGGATAACCAACCACCATACACTCTTCTTGGGATACATGGTTATTTGTGGTCTCTTGATTTTTTTGAGGCACTTCTGTAGCTCAAATCAGAAAACTCAAAACTAATGAAAGTTTGGCAATTATATAGAGCATGTTGTGTAAAAAATTCAGATCAAAAAGATGATCTGGTGTTTTTCGAAGATTTTTGCAATGAAGCAAACATAATCTGTTTGTTGTACAACATGTCACAACTTTTGCTTCGCTCATCATTAGAGGCTGAAACTTGGCACAATGCTTGAAAATAAAGATAGAATGGTGTTGCTACAGTAGTAATAGACACCAATACACGCTAAAACTGAAAGTAAAAACATTTTTGGGTTGCCTCCCAATAAGCTCTTTCTTTTGTGCCTTTTAGCTAGGCATGAAGCATAAGATCAAGTTTTATCTATATCAAAAGCATAACTAGCCCGTATAACGGAATCAAAAGGTAACTTCATCTTCTTCCTAGGGAAATGTTCCATGCACTTCTCGAGGGCAAATTGGAATCTTATAATCCATTCTTTCATGTCAATGATAGCACCAACGGGTCCGAAGAAAAGGTCTTCCGGAAATAATTGGACATGAAGGATCACATTCAATGTCCATGACAAGAAAATCAACGGGAAAAAAATTATTATTGACCAAAATAAGCACATCATCAATCCTTCCTATAGGTTTTGTAACGGAAGAATCAACAAGTCGAACACCCAAAGTATAAGTGCATCTAGTGCCCCTTTGAGGTTGTTGAGATTTAATGACAAAACGGTTGAGGGACTAATGTGTTTGTGAGTATACACATGAGAAAGTCCCTGAGGTATGGTTTAACCACCATTGTCGACCCCCCAAAATGTTGAGGAACATTGAAGAAACTGGTGTTTTCTTGAAGCATGCCGAGGCGCGAAATCCCAAGGAATCTGGATCCTGAGGCATCCAGTCCGAGTCCTGAGGAAACCGAGCGCCATCCTGATGCAACTCAAGTTGAAGAAAAAGTTAGAAGCGTAGTCTTTGTTACCCTTTTTACTTTCTTGGGTCATAAGAAAACACTATACTGTTGGAGGGGTTGAGGAAAGCGAGTTCTAAGATTCTGAGGAATTGCTCAGTAGGAAACCTGAAGAAAAACCCTGAGGAATCTCCTGTAGTAGAAGTTCAGTTCCTCGGGTGTCTGAGATGTTGTTTTTCAGGACACTGAGGTATTTTTCTTCGGTTGAGGATTCAGGAAATTGTAAGTGCAATTTTCCTGAAGAAAGAGAGAGAGAATATTCCGACCTTGCCATGTGTCATGTGGAGTGTTGCTGGTACCGATCCAGCGAACGGTCCGAAGGGGGGGCACGAATGTCTTTTCGTGCATGGGAATTTATGTCCTTTCTCTGGGGATTGCTTCGAGGCTATAAATAGCTGCCCCTAGCCCCATTTGCGGGTTGGCTTCCCCGAGAGAAACCTTGACATCTGTCATTTGAGAGCATCCCTTCTCTGAAGCAACTAAAGAACCCAAGTGAGGAAACCACACTAGACCTGAGTAGTTGAGCGATTCTTAGGAACTCGGTTCGAGTGATCTGAGGCTTCTTACTCTTGAAGACTGTGATCTTCTAGACGGTGTACGAGGCATCGTTCTAAGTAATTCAAGATGCAATTGTGAATTCCCAAAGTGAACGGAGACTGTGAAGGTTTTGGGAGTCTACCTTGAAGACTCACCTGAGTAATTGGACGGAGTCTGAGGACTTTAGTTCAAGGAGAATAAGGTGAAGACTATGTCTTCTGAGTTGAATCTCAGCCTCTCCAACCAAATGTAGAGTTGTCACAGCAAGTTGAACTAGTTTACCCAATCTGTTTCTTTAGCTTCCTGGTGCTATTTCTTCAAGTCATCTACTTCAGTACATACATTGAAGAATTGATTCTGCTGCCGATGTGTTTCTTTTTCCCTCTGGTTTGTTACATTATAATTTGCATCCGATGCATTCTTGCATATCCGTTGATTATTATTTCTGCTGCATTATGATGCTATGCACTCATTTTAAATTCTGTAAACTTTTTGTGTTTCATCATTTTTCTGAATTTCATCATTTTCGTATTACCTCAGTCTTGAAGAATCTGAATTTCATCAGGAAAACTTAAAAATCTCCCATTCACCCCCTCTGGTCGATAATGTGTGCTTTCAATTGGTATCAGAGCAATGTACTCCCTTGTTCTGTGTGATTCGGTTTAACCACCTGAAGTTTTAGTTATGTTGACCTCAAGTACGATCAATGTTGCTTCGAACTGCCCAAGCTTTGATCTAACGGACTACCCATACTGGAAGAATAAGATGCGAGTGCATCTTGAAGCAAT
Organism: Bromus sterilis; assembly: GCA_950022295.1. NCBI lineage: Eukaryota > Viridiplantae > Streptophyta > Magnoliopsida > Poales > Poaceae > Bromus > Bromus sterilis. The sequence continues at coordinate 144,414,483 of OX465596.1, read as the reverse complement.
TGACAAGGATCTCTGGGATATTGTGGATCAAGGCATTCCTCCTGTCACCCTGATGAATCCTCGTGAAGTTGTGAAGAGAAACTGGCAGCTCGATGCAAAGGCTCGAAGCATCATTGGTGTACATATCAACAAAGCTCAGTTCAATCACATCAGTGGTCTCGATACCATAAAGAAAATGTCGATGAGACTGTCAAAGGTCAGTGAGGGAGTCTCTACACAACGAGACTCTCGATTTGATATTCTTTGTAGCCTCTTCAACGGGATTAAGAGATCGGATAATGAACATGTTCAGCAAACCTTTGATAGACTCTGTCAGAACCCTCTGTTAGGTATGTGCTAGGAACAAGCCTCACCTTGCATTCATGTCAAAAATTTCAAATCAAATTGAAATGGGAGAGAGAACACCCCCAGATGAATTTAATTTAAATGGTCACAATAAAAGTTGCTCCAAATATTCCTTTTGCATTTTTTTAAAATCCCATAAATGAGTGTGATCACATATCAAGTGATGTGGGACCAATCCCATGCTCATGGATTTTTCAAATATTCAAACAGGGTTGGAATTAAATTTAAACCCTTATTTGAATTGAAATTTAAATTGTTTGAATTTCAAAAATCCCCAAACTTTGTCACTGGGTAGCTATAATCTTTGTAAGACCACATAAAAATTTGGAGGATTTTATAAAATGGCTAGCTATTTATTTAGCAAAGCCAAAACAAATAATAGAAAGAAATAGAAAAGAAAAAGAGAAAAGAGGAAGCCCACCTGTGTTCCGGCCCAACTTAAACTCCAGCCGGCCCAGCCCAGCTACCCTCCTCTGTCGTCTTCCTCAAGCAGCTCGGTGTCGAGCTAGAGAGCGCCGTGGATGCCACCGCGACGTCGAGGGCATTCTAGGCGCCCCCAAGCCTTATCCTTGTGCCACGAAGACGGCTGTGCACCCGTGGAACACTTCCCCCTCTCTCTTCTGATCTCGCGCCCTCTGCCGCTCGTTTTCATCGCCACCCGAGCACCACCGTGGAGCACGCCGCCGTGTTCACGCGGCCACCGTCGATGAGAGGCCGCACCGCCAAGTCCATCGTCTTCGTCGTCGTCTACAACGTCGCCATGCCAAAGGAATCGAGCCCGGAGCCCACGTAGACGGTGGAATCACCGTCGAGACGTCGCCGGAGCCGAGGAAGATCAACGTCGATTCCGTTGCCGTCAAGACACCTCAGCCCTCACCGCCACCTCCATCGAGTTGCTGGTGATCTCACGGTCGATAAAATCCCACTTCACTCTCAGTATCGCTTATGCATTGTTTAGGATGATTATCATGATACTTTTCTACTGCATAGATGAACCCATTCTTTGCATGACCTATCATTTTGTCACAGTAGTAAGCAAACCACAATCCTAGCAGATGTAGGAGTTGATTGATATCATGTGGCCCCTACAACTGTTACAGCTTATTGCATGCTTAGAGTGATACAATGTTGATACTGTTATGTTAGTAGGGATGGTAGTGATCATGTTGATGATGGTGGAAATGTGTTGGTGAATCTACCCTAAACAAGGTGAACGATGACAGGCTGTGTAGGAGTACAAAGTGGGTTGTCTCGTTGAACACCACCTTAATCCCGAGTTCTTGTGTGGTGTGTCAGGACCCGGAATATGCGTATGTAATTCCAGTCACAACTCAATCATATGGAGAGCTGAGATTCGTACCCACTTGTCTAAGCAGACAAGGCCAACCACAGAACACTCTCGGAAAGCATCGTACGTGAGGGGAATCCCATCCAGGCCGGATGATCAACTGATATGGGTCCTCATCGCCCGCTCACAAGTCTAAATGATTATGGGTGGTGAAATCCCATACGCATAGACAAGTCGCCTCAACCATATTATCGATTGAATTATAACACTTACATAAACAGACTCCAGCCCGATCACTTAGTCGGGGTCTCGGGCGAGCTCAATCATACAACGAAGTGTGCCACGTGACAGAGTCACGAGCAATCGCATCGCGATGCCCCAATCTGCGCACATCTAAGGGCCACTTGGTGTATAAAAGACCGTCGGCAAGAACACAACTAAGCTATCGAACCCCACACTAAGACATGCATGTTATAATCAAAGACGCAACATACATGTCCAGTGTAAACAGCAGGTACACATTGCATGAACTCTACAAAGTATATCTTTATTGACTTATACATAGAGCATACAAAGATCACATGTCTGTGGTCAACATTACATCATACAACGGAAGAAAATTAGATCTGAGTACAGACAAGTTTAACAAATGGCTTAGAGAAGCCTTGTTCAACAAACATGCCCATCCACGAGGGACCAGACTACAGTCTGAAACTATACTACAATGGTCAACGTCGAGCTTCACGAAGGTGTCTCCATCGGGGGCCGGGTTCTCATCTAAAACATAAAATAAGAAAACGTGAGTACCAACTCGTACTGAGCAAGACTTACATCAGATCTATACTACTCATGCTCAAGTTTCATGGTAAAGGGAGGTGGGGTTCAACATGCAGAAGTGCCAGCTTTGACTGGGCTAGTCCTGAACTACGAGTATCACACTTTGAGGTAAGAAGCGTACACGAGTCCACTACCAAGTCTCTAACCAATACACCACTATGGATACTTCCTCGACTTTCCCACGAGGAAGCACCCCATAGCACTCACGCTTATCTTGCGAGTTTTATAAGTATCCATTCAAGTTATCTAATGATCAAGTAGAGGTCTCCAAGTAGTCCATAACCGTGCACATGGCTATTCGAATAGTTTATTAACCCTGCAGCGGTGTACATCTTCACACGCGTGTCATCACTTATCGCCTCGTTCTTGTCACCCTTTAAGCGAGTGTCGGACATGGATGAAACCAAGGCACTACCCTCACATCACCTTCTCTAATCCAGGAGTCGACTACCTGAGTTTGGCACCGCTCGAGAGTCCGGCCGGTTCAACGAAACAGACTCAGATAATGAAAGGGACCGAGACGCCACCTCTGCCAGATGGTTTCACTGCCTCACAGGTCCACCCACATATCTATATGATGCAACATTTTCTTCATTCTTTTTTCTATGCACATGCCAAATGGAAAGCCCGAATCTAGTGTGACTCCTGGACCGGATCGGGTACGTAAAGAGGCCAAACAGGGCTCCCATAAACCCTATATGTGGTCATACTCTTTGTCTTGGATCACAAAACAGAACTCGGGGCCTAGGGCAGTGTTCAACAAGACAACCCACTGTGTACTCCGACACAGCCTCGAATCGTTCACCTTTGTTTAGGGTGGATTCACCAACATGCTAACATCAACAACATGTGAACATTCCGTCCCGACTCACAATTAAAGTAACCTCATTGTATCACTAAGCAGCAATAAGCAGTAACAGTTGCAGGGGGCACATGCTCATCATTCAACTCCTATATCTGCTAGGATTGTGGTTTGCTTAATATGGTGACAAAATGATAGGTCATGCATCGGAATGGGTTCAACTATGCGAAAGAACGTGTCACGGTGATCTCCTAAACATGCATAAGCGAAACTGTGAGGGAAGTAGGATTTTATAGACATGCTCAATGGGGTTTGCTTGCCTTGCTGACGATACACGGGTTACCGGTCTTCTGCTTCAGGGATGACCTTCACTTCCGGTTCCACCTCTACCGACAGCAAACAACACAAACATTGCAATCAATATAATGTACAACGCACAATCACATGATCAAGTTGTAGAACATGATGTATATGGTGCTGATGTGTTGCAAATTCCATTTAATTGAAGTGTATTGCAAGAGGTTTGCAAATTCAAACTCCAAATATGATTTTCAAATTATCCAAATATGCATTTGTCACTGTTCACCCATTAAAAGTTGGTCAAACGTGATTTTTTTTGCATATTATTAATCCTTGCGTTTTTATGACAATTTTTCATATATTATTTGTCCAATTTGGAGTTAATATGCATTAGTTACGATTTTCTAAAGTTTAATTGATTTTCTGGATTTTTCTCTGATTTCTTTAATTCCTTTAATTTCTGGAAATTTGTTTATCGCATCAGCATGACCTCATGCTGACACCAGCAGGGGGCTGATAGGTGGGGTTGGGGGGTCAGTGGCAGAGGGGTTTTAATCCTCTCTGTTTAATAAACAGAGAGGGGTTAGGGGGTTAGGGCCCCACTGTCAGTGGGTTAGGGGGGGTCATTAGGGGGGTGATTAGGCCAAGGGTTAGGGGGCTCTAATGGCAGGCTCGCCGGCGACGCTACTGTAGCCGCCGGAGTTCGCCGAGAAAGGGGCTAGAGGGCACGGGAGAAAGAAAGGGGAGCATTGGGGGCTAGCCCTTGACTGTGCGCATCCGTCCAGACCATCGGGGCATCATGGGGGTGTACTGGAGCTCGTCCACGACGGAAATGGCGGCGGCCGGCCACTGGTGAAGACGAAGATGAGCTAGGGGCTCGGGAGGAGGCTTGGAGAGGGAAGAGCGACGCGTATGCTCACCCTGGAGCTCACGGAGGCGACGACAAAGGTTGGGGCGCGGGCGGCTTCTAGGGTGTCTCCGTGGCGCCGAGAGAGAGGCAGGGGAGGCCTACACCCTCCTCGTCGAGCAGGAGGTGGCCACGGCCACGGCATGCATGACACGCACCCATGTGCCTGCCTGGCAAAGACGACAAGAGGGGGGGGTGGGCCTGGGTCGGCTGGTGGGCTCAGGGGGGAAAAGTTGGGCTGGAATAGCCAGGGGTGTCCCCTTTTCTATTTATCGTCTTTTTATTTTTCTGCCAATTTGTTTTGCCCTAGGTTTTAAATACCTAGGAAATTTAGTAAAATGCCCAATTATTTTTATAAATCCTAGGTGACCAGAAGCAAGTCACTTTTAGTATTTGGGCACTTTTGAAATTCAAACAATTTGAATTTCAATTCAAATAGGGGTCAAATTTAATTTCCAGGGCACATTTTGAATTTTAAAAATTCCATGGGCATGGGGATGAACCCAAACCACTTTTGTAATGATCAGCATCATTTATAGGAATTTTCCAAATGTTCAAATGAGTTTTGGAAATATATTTTGATCTGGCCATTTAATTAAATTCTTTAGGGCTTTTCTTTTCCCCAATTTTGAATTCCATTTGAATTTCTTCATGATGCAAAGGACACAAGCAACCCTAGTACTTAGCCAAGTTGGGGTTGTGACAACTCGCCCCCACTCAAAAGAATCTCGTCCCTAGATTCAGAAGTCATCGGAAGGAAGGTGGGGTACTCGGCACGGAGGCGGTCTTCTCTTTCCCATGTTGCTTCTTTCTCGGAGTGGTGCGACCATTGCACTTTGAGGAACTTGATCTTCTGACGAAGAGTGACACGCTCTGCAGAATGAAGAATACGAATAGGGTACTCTCGATAAGAAAGGTAATTTTGGAGATCAAGCGTTTCATGGTCGACTTCGCGGATGGGGTCCTTGAAGCAACGCCTGAGTTGTGACACATGGAACACGTCATGTACTCGGGAAAGGTGTGGGGGTAGTTCAAGTTGGTAGGAAACTTCTCCATGTTTAGCTAGAATGCGGAAAGGTCCGATGTAACGTGGGGCCAACTTGCCTTTGATACCGAATCGTTGGGTACCCTTCAGAGGAGTAACCCGAAGGTAAGCCTTCTCATCCAGATTGTAGCTTTCTTGCTTATGATGACGATCATAGTAGCTTTTTTGACGAGACTGGGCGGCTTTCAATTGATCATGAACAATGCAAACTCGCTCTTCTGCTTCCTTGATCATATCCGGTCCAAAGAATTGTCTTTCACCGGTTTCTGACCAGTTTAGGGGTGTTCGACATCGTCGGCCATAGAGGAATTCAAAGGGAGCCATGTTCAGATTAGATTGATAGCTATTGTTATAAGAAAATTCGGCGAATGGAAGAGATTCCTCCCAATTCTTTCCGAAAGAGATAACACAAGCTCTGAGCATGTCTTCCAAGATTTGATTAACCCTTTCGAATTGACCGCTAGACTGAGGATGGAAAGCTGTACTAAAGGAGAGATGAGTTCCCATAGCATTTTGAAAACTTTCCCAGAATCTAGAGGTGAAAAGGCTACCACGATCAGAATTGATTTCCAAAGGAACACCATGAAGAGACACAATTCTAGAGACATACAAGTCCGCTAACTGACTAGCAGTAATAGACTCGCGAACTGGAAGGAAGTGAGCAACTTTGGAAAGTCGGTCAATGACAACGAAGATGGCATCATTTCCTTTCTGGGTTTTTGGGAAGCCGGTGATGAAGTCCATACCGACTTTGTCCCATTTCCACTCGAGAATAGGGAATGGTTTAAGAGTACCAGCAGGTCTTTGGTGTTCTGCCTTAACGCGACGACAAACATCACATTCAGCAACATATCGAGCAATGTCTCTCTTCATCCTAGTCCACCAATGTAACAACCCATTTGCAATAATAAGAAATCAACATGATATTGTACCTTGTCTGATGACTTTGTAACTTGGCATGATGCTAGAGTTTGACATTTCATGTGGTGATTTAAATTTTCATTGGGATTGGAGCCCATTTGGTTTGTTTGAATTTGCATCCAAAATGGTTCAAGAAGGGTGTTTGAAGATTTTTCATTGTTGCATGCATGCTCTCCTTGATCCCAAACTTGCCATAGCCAATTCCTTGCCCTTCCCAAGCTTTTTAAAAAGCCTTACCCCATTTTTGCAAACTATTAAAATGTGGGCCACAGTTCATGTGGTTGGATTTTTCAAAAATTCCCCCACACTTTAGTTGCTCAAAAAGTGGTCAAACCAATTTTAGAAAATGGAGAATATTCCAAGCTTTCCAAAACATATTTTCTTATGTTTTTCCTTCTCTTGGTTTGCTCAGGAAAAATCTTTGAGATTTCTGTTTTTGCTAAATGAAAAAAAATCCAAATTCCTTTTTTTTCTGGGGGCAGAGGTCCTGCGAGGCCCAGCCCAGCAGGCCTTGCGCCACTTTCCCCGCAGCCCACCTGGCCCGCGCCAGCGAAGGGGTATGCAGAGTGTTTCTGCACCGTTGGATCTTGATCAGGCGGCTGGGAGTCGTTGCCTTTCCAGCGTGGAGAGGTCCCCGTCGGCCTCCTCTCTCACACCGGCGACGCCATCGACGTCGACGCCTGCCGACGTGGCCAGGGGCCTTCCCCCCTTATATCCTGCGCTCCTGGAGACCCCTGGAACCCTAGCGCATCGTTCCCCCCTCCAATTTTTCCTCGCCGCCGCCTGGTTCGACGCCATGGAACTCCCCTGTTCCGCCGTAGCTCCGGTAAGCAGAGATGAATTCGTCGCCGTCTTCGCCCTCCCGTCGATCCCGTGCTTGCGCACATTCTTCTCTGCGCTGATGCGCGTCTTCTCCTCCCCGCAGGTCCCAGCCTGGTGAAGAGGAGCGCCTCCACGTCGTCGACCACGCCTCGGCCTTCTTCGTCTCTGACGACGGCCGTCCTCCTTCCTCGTCTCCGCGGCGTTCCTCTCGTCAACGAGCCCCCCTAGGTGAGCTGGGACCTCTCCTCCTCTCCGTAGAGCTCGCCCGTTTCGCCCGCGTCGTGTGACCCGTGCCCTGTCCGCGGCGAGCGTCGCCGCCGCGCTTGCGTCTGTCGCCATGGCCCGTGCGTGGCATGTGCGTGTGTAGTCGTGCGCTGCGAATCCCGAGAGCACGGGTTTGGCGGCCAAGGCAGTTCCTTTGCGCGTGCCGAAGCAGTGGAGCGCTGCCTGAACTTCTTCAGGCTGTCCCGCCGCCGTGTAGTTCCGCTTAGCCTAGCGTCGCCGTCGTTGCTTCTCCGGCAAGGGTCCCGTGAAGAAGTTGGAGATGGGAGTCCCCTCTGCGCGCTGAGCCCCTCCGCGTGCCTGGTGTTGCGCTGTAGGGGAAGCTAGCCTCACCGTAGTTTGCCGCCGTGCTCGGCCTGCATCGTCAGGTTCAGAAGGCACCGAACCGCGCCGTCTTCAGTCGAAGCTAGCTCCGTCGTCGTTCAATTTCCGGCCAGATCCCGACGTGTGTGCGTGCGTGGAAGTGCTAGCAGGGCCTCCCCAGTGGCCATCGTCGTCTTGCTGCCGCGTAGTGCTCGCCAGGCTCACCGGCGTTCGTCGCCGTGTTCGTCTGTCAAGCAAGCAGATGCCTTTCTTCAGAGTTTAGTGTAGGGGTGCAGTAATCTCTCCTTCCTCTGCTTGCCAACTCTGTCGAGATTCGACGAGTAGTGCAGTGGCAAGGGGGGCCGTGGAGTTGGGGCACGGCCTGGGTTCGAATCCCAGCCGAGGCACCCCTTTTATTTTTGCCTTTTCGCATTTTGGCATGGGCCTTTGCCTAGTGGGCCTGCAGGCTGGACGAGATGGAGGATAGAGTATGGGCCTGGCGCCCGAATCCATCCCAATGCTGACGCCCAGTTTCTTTTTTTTCTTTCCTTTTTCTTTTCTGTTTTTCCCTTTTTCTAAATTGATTTGAATTCAAATTCAAATCTGTTTGGGACTTTGATCTTTTCTGCCTCGAGCATATCATGCCATATATTAATTTGGGGTAGAAATGCCCACTGATCACAGTGGTGATGATCATTTTGCAGTTTTCCCCCTCAATTTTGGAGTATTGGCATTTTTTCAAAGAAGCCCCTCACTTCTTTTGTATTTGCACCGTGTTTTGCAAATCCAAAGTGTGACATGCCATATATGGTTTTGGGGTAGAAAAATACAAGGGTTAAAATGGTGATGCCCATTTGATGTTTTGTGCAACTCAATGGACATGGTGTGATCACTAAGCCATTTCAAAAGCTTGCCTTCCTTTCTTTACTTTCCTTTCAACGTCAGTGCATGTTGAATCTTGTTCATCTCATCATTCAATCTTGCTCCATGTCATCTTCAATCTTTGCATCATCAAACCATCCCCTAGCATATTGTCATATGCAATGTAGCTGGGTTCTTTTCTTTTGTTGCACCTTTCCGATGTCAAGTTCATCGACATCTCTCCGTCTCCGGAATCGATGTTTTACCTTCACGTTGTAATTATTTCTGTTAATTGCTTTTGATCATGTCATGATGCCATGTTATTTACACCAAAATTAAGGCTAAGGCCAAAGCCATAAAAATATAAATAATTGCATATGAAGTTGATGACGTGTCGTCACCACCTTCATTTAAATTGACCAGATAGGGTCACATCATGTATATTAAACTTGATCATACCATCTTTGCCGTGCGTTGTACCATTGCTTACTTGTGTGCTTTCCTTGTCGGTACCTTATGTTAGCACCTAAGACTTCCGAGGAGACTTACGTGGAGGTTTCCGATACCGAGCCCGAGGACCCTGCTACGTCTGCTCCGTCGACCGATTACCCAGGCAAGGGGAAGATTCATACCATTACTTGATACCTTTCTGCCTGCCTGCCTAGCTGTAGTCGAGAACGTTTGTTTGATCCTATCCACCTTGTTCATGCTATAATCAAACCAAACAGCCATGATCCCCACATCCCAGCAAAACATTGTATTGCTAAGATACCGCTGCTTAGCCATTGCTTAGTATGAGTAGGAAAAATTTCTGCTTACCCTATGCTATGGTTTGGGATATCATGTTATTTAAAGAAGTTGGTTGATATTTATTATTATGATGTTAATTTTATACCTGACGAATGATGGGAGACCAGGCTGTTCCCGCCAGGTGTTTTGTTCCATTTGAGTCACCTAGGTCCCGAGTTCCGGGTATTGTGTTTCTTGACGAGCGTGCCTAATCGCGTGTGGGATTCTATGGGGTCCCCTTGTCTTACCTACCTAGCTTCATACAGTTCCAGTGGTGGCCCGAGATGATTTACTATTTGCAACGTGTGTGTGCTGGTGGTACCCCGGTTGTTTACAAACCACCCCGGGCCAGGAGGACTTGTTCCTTGGCTGGCCCACCTTGTCCGGCTGAGGACCCGGTGTCCCATGTGTGATTAATCGGGTATCCAAACCTGCGACAGACGGTAGAGACCGATTCGAGAGCGTGGCCGACTTTTGAGTTGGGTGTCGACTCACCGGGGGCCACCCGGAATTGTGCGTTGTTAGTTAGAGGGACTCTGACGTTCCGGAGTTTTAGGCGTTTACCTAGCCAAGTGGAAACCGGGCGTACATGCGAAGCCTATGATGGGCAGTTGGTACACCCCTGCAGGGTTAAATCTTTTCGAAAAGCCGTGTCCGCGGTTATGGACGACTTGAGACCTACTCCTTGTTCATAGAATAACATCAAATTGAATCATAATTAAAACTTTCCTACCGTGTGAGTTCCTTGGTTGCTTTTCTTCGTCTAGGGGGACCGAGAGAAGATCCAGGTTGTGTTATGTTTGACGTAAGTAGGTGGATAGTAGACTTATGACGCGATGTCACGTGCATTCTTGGATCTTACCCCTATTCTAATAGAACGATAGCCACCATATATGCTAGTGCGGCTGCAACCTTTGCTTTTACCTTGTCTTACCGTAGGGAGTTAGTTATCCTGTAATGATATAATCTCACCCCTGGTTTCCTTTTGTGCTTTTACTGTTTTGCCTGATCGGCCGCTGCAGTTGACTACTACCTCGACCCGAGCACTGGACGATACTTCGTGGAGGTGCCCTCGGAGGACGACGATGAGGATGACCTCGTTCATTAGATCCTATAGTTGGGTTTCGACGATCCGTGGGTGGACTATTTATGTGCAGCCCTCTCTAGGGCAATTTGGATTTTGACCGTACTCGGTCGTGATTGTCTTCCGCTTGTTGCATGATGTATTGTTGGGTCCATGGACCTCTGAGATGATGTAATAAATTCCAGTGGCGATGTATGCCCTGGACTCTATATATTTATGTCTTAGTATAAAGTTCATTGTTCTTATATCTGTTGTCGAGAATCCAACAACGACACGAGTGCGAGTGTCGTGAGTCGGTGGCCTTTTATGCGCTACTAACTTGAACGGGACGCGAAAGCGACTAACTCGAGTTAGCACCGCATCGGGGGCCTTACAACCAAAATCTCTGGTGTAGATCTTGGTACATTTTTGTGCTACCGGGATGAATCGAGAGGGGTGTGTCATGAGCTTCTTTGAGCATGAGTTGCCTTAGGTTCTTATTCTTAGGTACTACCAAACGATTTTCAAAGAATATCGTTCCTTTGCTATCTGTGGAGAAACATTTAGCAGCTCCGCTAGCAATGTTCTCCTTGATCCGGCGAACACCTCGTGCACGCCTTTGGGCAACTATGATTTGATCCTCAAGAGTCGGTTTCGCCACCAGGGTAGAAAGAAATCCATGAGGAATGATCTTGAGATTGATCTTTCGAAATTCCTCATGAAGAAGTGGTTGATACTGTTGTAACATGAGATTGGTACAATATGACTTATGACTTAGTGCATCAGCCATGACATTGGCTTTGCCTGGGGTGTAAGAAATTCCTAAGTCATAATCTTTTATCAACTCAATCCAGCGTCTTTGCCTGAGATTAAGATCTGGCTGGGTGAAAATATATCTGAGGCTTTGGTGATCAGAATAGATCTGGCAGTGATTACCAAGGAGGTAATGTCGCCATGTCTTCAGGACATGAACTACGGCAGCGAGTTCAAGATCATGGGTAGGATAGTTCTCTTCATGTGGACGCAACTGGCGTGAAGCGTATGCTACCACATGTCGATCTTGCATAAGTATGCATCCTAGCCCTTGCCGTGAAGCGTCGCAATAGATCTCGAAATCCCTTTTGGTGTCTGGAGGTGCAAGTACAGGTGCAGAAGTCAATCTTCCTTTTAGCTCTTGAAAGCTTTCCTCGCACTTGGGGGTCCATTGGAGTTTCCTATCTTTCTTGAGGAGTTCAGTAAGAGGCTTTGCAACTTTAGAAAAGTTCTCAACGAAGCGGCGGCAATAGCTTGCTGAGCCAAGAAAACTCCTAACTTGCTTAACCGGTTCAGGTGGAGTCCAGTAAAGGACGGCCTGAACTCTCTCGGGATTGACAGCAATGCCTTTGGCAGAAATCACGTGGCCTAAGTAGGTCACTTCTGGTAGCCAAAATTTGCACTTAGAGAACTTGGCGTAAAGGCAATGCTCTCGAAGTTTCATCAATACCATCCTAAGATGTTTTGCGTGCTTTTCTTCGTTCTTCGAGTAGATGAGAATGTCATCAAGATAAACTACACCAAATTTATCTAGGTACTCCATGAAGATCGAATTCATCAAGCGCGAGAATGTGGCGGGGGCATTGGTTAAGCCAAAGGACATGACGGTGTACTCGTAAAGACCATACCGAGTAGTGAAAGCCGTCTTGGGAATGTCCTCGTTTCTGATTTTGATTTGATGATAGCCTAATCTCAAATCCATCTTGGAGAAGACAGAGGATCCAGCAAGTTGATCATAAAGATCATTGATCCTGGGCAGTGGGTACTTGTTCTTTATCGTCGCTAGATTTAGTGGGCGATAGTCCATCCTTTCTGTTCCATCTTTCTTCGTTACGAACAGAACGGGGCAACCCCATGGCGATGAGCTAGGGCGGATGAAGCCTTTTTCCAACAAAGCTTCAAGTTGGATTTTAAGCTCAGGTAACTCACGTGGGGCCATTTTGTATGGGCGTCCAGAAATTGGGGCAGTTCCTGGCATAAGATCCACTATGAACTCTACGCATCTGTCGGGTGACTAGGTTTAAGGAGTTGGGTTACTGGATGGTTTTCCTGAGGACGACCATGCCTTACTAGGGGCTACAACCGATATTTAAGAGTAGCAAAGTACCCTAACACGATGGTTAGTGTGGTTATTTTGGCTAGAAGACATCTAAAGTGGGAGGGAGAACTGCAAATGAATCACTATAGGTTTCTAGAACAAAACCTACAGCAAACTCTATGAAGCTGCCGGGAATGCCACCTAACAATTTTTCTAGAAGGACAACCGAAAGGGAGAGAAGGATTTTGCAGATGCATCAGATTATGAAGAAACCTGGAATGACTCGGACGGCATAGCGGTTGTACCGGGATGGAAAATGAAACAACCTCGAAGAAATTGGACAAAACTTCTTCAAGGAACTCAAAACACGGAGACTCTGGACGACCACAACAATCCTACGGCTACAAGGAAGCACTCAACAAGATGTTCTAGTAAGACATATATGAGCCTAGTCCTATCTTCCCGTGGAAGAGATAAGGGTGACTCAGAACTTAGATCGATGAGAGTAAGGAGAAAAAGAAGCCTTACATTGTTCCCTTTATACCCAAGTAACTATGTAACTATGGAATGCTAGACTCGACTTCGACCAAGGGTTTGATAATCCTACAGACAGTACTGCTCTGATACCAAGTCTGTCGGGACCCGGAATATGCATATGTAATTCCAGTCACAACTCAATCATATGGAGAGCCGAGAGTCGTACCCACTTGTCTAAGCAAACAAGGCCAAGCACAGAACACTCTCGGAAAGCATCATACGTGAGGGGCATCCCATCCAGGCTGGATGATCAACTGATATGGGTCCTCATCGCCCGCTCCCAAGTCTAAATGATTATGGGTGGTCAAATCCCATACTCATAGACAAGTCGCCTCAACCATATTATCGATTGAATTATAACACTTACATAAACAGACTCCAGCCCGATCACTTAGTCGGGGTCTCGGGCGGGCTCAATCATACAACGAAGTGTGCCACATGACAGAGTCACGAGCAATCGCATCGCGATGCCCCAAGCCGCGCACATCTAAGGGCCACTTGGTGTATAAAAGACCGCCGGCAAGAACACAACTAAGCTATCGAACCCCACACTAAGACATGCATGTTATAATCAAACACGTAGCATACATGTCCAGTGTAAACAACAGGTACACATTGCATGAACTCTACAAAGTATATCTTTACTGACTTATACATAGAGCATACAAAGATCACATGTCTGTGATCAACATTACATCATACAACGGAAGAAAATTAGGTCTGAGTACAGACAAGTTTAACAAATGGCTTAGAGAAGCCTTGTTCAACAAACATGCCCATCCACGAGGGACCAGACTGCTGTCTAGAACTATACTACAATGGTCAACGTCGAGCTTCACGAAGGTGTCTCCATCGGGGGTTGGGATCTCATCTAAAACATAGAATAAGCAAACGTGATTACAAAGTCGTACTCAAAAAGACTTACATCAGATCTATACTACTCATGCTCAAGTTTCAAGGTAAAGGGAGGTGGGGTTCAACATGCAGAAGTGCCAGCTTTGACTGGGCTAGTCCTGAACTACGAGTACTAGACTTTGAGGTAAGAAGCGTACAGGAGTTGCCTACCAAGTCTCCAACCAATACACCAGTATGGATACTTCCTCGACTTTCCCACGAGGAAGGACGCCATAGCACTCGCGCTTATCTTGCGAGTTTTATAAGTATCCATTCTAGTTATCTAATGATCAAGTAGAGGTCTCCAAGTAGTCCATAACCGCGGACACGACTATTCGAATAGTTTATTAACCCTGCAGGGGTGTACATCTTCACACGCGTGTCATCACTTATCGCCTCTTTCTTGTCACCCTTCAAGCGGGTGTCGGACGTGGATGAAACCAAGGCACTACCCTCACATCACCTGCTCTAATCCAGGAGTCGACTACCTGAGTTTGGCACCGCTCGAGAGTCCGACCGGTTCAACGAAACGAACTCAGATAATGCAAGGGACCGAGACGCCACCTCTGCCAGATGGTTTCACTGCCTCACAGGTCCACCCACATATCTATATGATGAAACCTTTTCTTCATTCTTTTTCTATGCACATGCCAAATGGAAAGCCCGAATCTAGTGTGACTCCTGGACCGGATCGGGTACGTAAAGAGGCCAAATGGGGCTCCCATAAACCCTACATGTGGTCATACTCTTTGTCTTGGATCACAAAACAGGAACTCGGGGCCTAGGGAAGTGTTCAACGAGACAACCCACTGTGTACTCCTACACAGCCTCTCATCGTTCACCTTTGTTTAGGGTGGATTCACCAACACGCTAACATCAACAACCTGTGAACATTCCATCCCGACTCACAATCAAAGTAACCTCATTGTATCACTAATAAGCAATAAGCAGTAACAGTTGCATGGGCCACATGCTCATCATTCAACTCCTATATCTGCTAGGATTGTGGTTTGCTTAATACGGTGACAAAATGATAGGTCATGCATCAGAATGGGTTCAACTATGCGAAAAAACGTGTCACGGTGATCTGCTAAACATGCATAAGTGAGACTGTGAGGGAAGTAGGATTTTATAGACATGATCAATGGGGTTTGCTTGCCTTGCTGACGATACACGGGTTAACGGTCTTCTGCTTCAGGGATGACATTCACTTCCGATTCCACCTCTACCGATAGCAAACAACACAAACATTGCAATCAATATAATGTACAATGCACAATCACATGATCAAGTTGTAGAACATGATGTATATGATGCTGATGTGTTGCAAATTCCATTTAATTGAAGTGTATTGCAAGAGGTTTGCAAATTCAAACTCCAAATATGATTTTCAAATTAGCCAAATATGTATTTGTCACTGTTCACCCGTTAAAAGTTGGTCAAGCATGAAAACAAATTGCATATTATTAATCCTTGCATTTTTCTGATAATTTTTCATATATTATTTGTCCAATTTGGAGTTAATATGAATTAGTTACGATTTTCTAAAGTTTAATTGATTTTCTGGTTTTTTCTCTGATTTCTTTAATTCTTTTATTTTCTGGAAATTTGTTTATTGCATCAGCATGACCTCATGCTGACACCAGCAGGGTGCTGACAGTTGGGGTTGGGGGGTCAGTGGCAGAGGGGTTTTAATCCTCTCTGTTTAATAAACAGAGAGGGGTTAGGGGGTTAGGGCCCTACTGTCAGTGGGTTAGGGGGGGTCATTAGGGGGTGATTAGGCCAAGGGTTAGGGGGCTCTAATGGCAGGCTCGCCGACGACGCTACTGTAGCCACCGGAGTTCGCCGAGAAAGGGGCTAGAGGGCACGGGAGAAAGAAAGGGGAGCACTGGGGGTTAGCCCTTGACTGTGCGCATCCGTCCAGGCCATCGGGGCATCACGGGGGTGTACTGGAGCTTGACCACGACGGCAATGGCGGCGGCCGGCCACTGGTGAAGACGAAGATGAGCTAGGGGGCTCGGGAGAAGGCTTGGAGAGGGAAGAGCGACGAGTATGCTCACCCTGGAGCTCACGGAGGCGACGTCGAAGGCTGGGGCGCGCGGAGACGATGCAATTTGACGGCGACCTTCTACGGCTCCGGCGACAGGACGTTGAAGACGGCGACGTCTCCGGTGGATCTTTACAAAAATTGAAGGCCGAGCTTGGTGAAGGCGGCGATGGGGGCTTCGATGGACACCTCGGTTCGTTGTGAGGGGGACGTTGGCCACGCAAACGGTCGACGACGGCGAGTTTGGTTGCTCGGGTGCGGGTGGGATCTCGCCGGAGAGTGACGGGGAGGAAGCAACGGAGGGGGGAAAGGTGCGGGCGGCTTCTAGGGTGTCTCCGTGGCGCCGAGAGAGAGGCAGGGGAGGCCTACACCCTCCTCGTCGAGCAGGAGGTGGCCACGGCCACGGCATGCACGGCACGCAGCCGTGTGCCTGCCTGGCGAAGAAGACAAGAGGGGGGTGGGCCTGGGCCGGCTGGTGGGCTCAGGGGGAAAAAGTTGGTCTGGAATAGCCAGGGGTGTTCGCCTTTTCTATTTATCTTCTTTTTATTTTTCTGCCAATTTGTTTTGCCCTAGGTTTTAAATACCTAGGAAATTTAGTAAAATGCCCAATTATTTTATAAATCCTAGGTGATCAGAAGCAAGTCACTTTTAGAATTTGGGCACTTTTGAAATTCAAACAATTTGAATTTCAATTCAAATAGGGGTCAAATTTAATTTCCAGGGCACATTTTGAATTTTAAAAATTCCATGGGCATGGGGATGAATCCAAACCACTTTTGTAATGATCAGCATCATTTATAGGAATTTTCCAAATGTTCAAATGACTTTTGGAAATACATTTTTATCTGGCCATTTAATTAAATTCTTTAGGGCTTTTCTTTTCCCCAATTTTGAATTCCATTTGAATTTCTTCATGATGCAAAGGACACAAGCAACCCTAGCACTTACCCAAGTTGGGGTTGTGAGATGGTGATCCAAGACAAAGAGTACTACCACATGTTGGGAAAATGGACCCCCGCTCAACCTACTAACTCACCCTTCTTAGTTTAATGAGTCGCAGTAGTTCGGAGTTCTGGTAGGTCTGTGGCCTAACTGCTAAGTGAGAGACCGGCTCAACCGAGACCGGCTTATGCACCACGCACACATCTTCTGGGACCACTTCGGTAAACCGGCCGGGTTACGAAAGTGGAAACCATCCCAGATAGGTGTATTCATTGAACTTGAGTTGGCCGTGAGGTAAAAGTTGTGGAGATTATCCTCGCCGACACCCGCTTGAAGGGTGACGTCACATCCTGGTGGTAACTGATAGTTTCATGTGTGTAGCAGTACACTCCTGCAGGGTTAACAAAACTATTCGAATAGCTGCGTCCGCGGTAATGGACTACTTGGAAAGTTGTTCCTGATTATTAGACAACTTCAATGGATACTTATAAGACCTGCCAAGATAAGTGTGAGTGCTATGGCGTGCTTTCTCGTGGGAAGTCGAGGAAGGCACCATAGTGGTGTAATTGTTTGGGAGACTTGGATAGATGGACTCGTGTGCGCTTCTTACCTCATTCTGGTATTCGTAGTACAGGACTAGCCAAGTCAAAGGTGGCACTTCTGCATTGAAACCCCACCTCCCTTTACCTTGATACATGTGCATGAGTAGTATATTTCCTACATAAGTCTTGCTGAGTATGCCTTTGTACTCACGTTTTCTTATTCTATGTTTTAGATGAATCCACTGACCCCGATGGTGGCTTCTTCCTGGAGCTCGACGACTAAAATCAAGCTAGTGTAGTCCCAGTCAGAGGACTGGTTCCCTCGTGGAGGGCTTGTGTTTAAATAAGGCTTCTTAAGCCATTTGTTAAATTTGTCTGTACCCATACATACTTCGCTTCCATTGTACTGATGTAATGTTGGATCACAGTCTTGTGATCTCTGCTTGTACTCTATATATGTGAGTCAATAAAGTTGTAAACTTTGTAGAGTAATGTGATGATACCTTCTATTCATACTAGACATGTATGCTGCGTGTATGATTATAACGTGCATGTCTTAGTATGGGTTTTCGAGAGCTTGGTTGTGATCTTGCTGGCGGTCTTTTATACACCAAGTGGCCCTTAGATGTGCGCAGCTTGGGGCATCGCGATGCGATTGCTCGTGACTCTGTCACGTGCACACTTTGATGTATGATCGAGCCCGACCTAGATCCCGACTAAGTGATCGGGCTGGAGTAAGTCTATGTAAGTGTTATAATGCAATCGATAGTATGGTTGAGGCGACTTGTCGATGAGTATGGGAGTTCACCACCCATATCATTTGGACTTGTGTGCGAACGATGAGGACCCATCTCAGTTGATCATCCGGCCTGGATGGGATGCCCCACATGTTCGATGCTTTTCGAGAACGTTCTGTGCTCGGCCTTGTCTGCTTAGACAAGTGGGTACGGTTCTCGGCTCTCCATATGATTGTGTTGTAGCGGGACTTGCATACGCTAACCCTGATTCCCGACAGACTTGGTATCAGAGCAAGACTGACTGTAGGATTATCAGCCTTGGTCGAAGTCGAGTCTAGCCTTCTATGGTTATATAGTTACACTGGGTATATAAGGGAACAACGTAAGGCTTCTTTTTTCTCCTTACCCTCATCGATCTGAGTTCTGAGTCACCCTCATCTTGTTCTATGGGAAGATAGGACTAGGCTCATCCATGTCTTACTACAACATCTCGTTGTTTGCTTCCTTGTAGCCGTAGGAATGTTGTGTTCGGTGTGCTAGATTTGTTCTGCTTCCTGATTTCTTACATCGTATGTAAGTGATGTTTCTATATTGTAAGAAAATTGTCTTTTCTTGCATTTACAGCCGTTATGTTGTCCGAGTCATTCCAGGTTTCTTCATAATCTGATGCATTTGCAAAATCCTTCCCTCTATTCGGTTGTCCTTCTAGAAGATTTATTAGGTGGCATTCCAGACAGCTTCATAGAGTTTGTTGTAGGTTTTATTCTACAAACCTATATTGATGCATTTGTAGTTCTTCCTCCCACTTTAGATGTCTTCTAGCCAGAATAACCACACTAACCATCGTGTTGGGGTACTTTGCTACTCTGACATATCTGTTGTATCCCCTAGTAAGCCATGGTCACCCTCTAGGAAAACCATCCAGTTATCCAACTCCTTATACCTAGCACCCGACAGATGTGTAGAATTCATTGTACATCTTATGCCAGGAACCGCACCAACTTCCAGACGCCCATACAAAATGTACCCACGTGAGTTAGTCATACGTCCCAAACGTATCTATAATTTCTGCTTGCTCCATGCATGATTTGTGTGACTTTGCCATGTTTTGCTTGAACTTTCACACACTTTTTATCATATTTGGACTAACCTATTAACTCAGTGCACCCAGTTGCCAGTTCCTGTTTTCTGCTGTTTTTGTATTTTAGGTTTTCCGGCCCTTAAAAGTGCCAAATAAATCCCGGAAAAATTATATAAAAAATCAGCGACCCTAAAGCTTCCCGAATCACCAAGGAAGGAAGGGGGTGGACCCACCAAGGCCCCAGGAGGGTCCCTGGCGCGGCCCCACCCTAGGCCGTGCCAGGAGGCCTCTTGGCTGCCCCGTGGCCTCTCTCGGTGCCCCTTTGGCCTATATTTACCCCCCGTGACGGAAACCCCTAATATCGATCTGCTATTCCCGTTCTCCTCTCTGTTCCGCCGCCGCCGTTTCAAGAACGGGTCTGCCAGGAGAAGCTGCCCAGGCACCCTAACGGAAGGAGGAATCCTCTCCGGGAGACCATCCATCACCATGGACGCCTCCCGGATGTCTTGTGGGTAGTCCCCCTTGGACCATGGGTCCATGAGTAGTAGCTATGTGATGTTCTCCTCCCCTCTTTGTGCTTCCACTTTTGAGACTTCGTGAGCTGACTCACATGATCGAGGCACCTTTGTAATTTCTGTGTTGCTATGCTGAGTTTGCTGGGATTTGATGGATTATGAGATTATGTTCAGATTGTGATGAGTAATCTATTTGGTTCTCTTTTATATTTATGTTCTTTATTAAATTCTTGCATGTTCTCCGTTGCCGTATTTTACTTTGGCCAAGTGATTTGTTGCACCTCCAAGAGGGAGCGTTATGCTTGATTGTGGGATTCAGCCCCCTGATGTCTAGCTTGAGTGACAGAAACATGAGACTAGGGGATGTGTTGTTGCCACCAGGGATAAAACAACGGTGCTTGTACTTGCGGGTGCTAGGATTGTTTACTTTACGCATAGTTGTTTTAATGCAGTTGTCTGCTGCTTTGAGTTTACACTTTTTGTGGGATTCGCAACTTAATACCAGCGAGATGTTCTGGATAGATATCTCAAGGTGGATGATTCGTAGTATATGCAGATGGATTTCGGTCTACTTACCTTGGTGTAATGCCCATTGATTTTGAGCCTCTTCCTTTCTTTTGTAGCATAGTTAGCATTGCGGTGCGTTTATAATCCCGTCAATTGCCCAGCTGTGATTTGTTTACCGCGTTATCACTTTTATCGTCTTTTGGGAGATAGACATCACTAGTGAACGTCATGGGACCCCGGTCCATATTTCCACAATTGTTTACATCTTCAATTTACTTTCAGTATTTACTTTTAGTTGCCACTATTATTCGTTAACAACAAGGCCGGAGGAATTGACAACTCCTCTGTACTCGTTGGAAGCAAAGTTATTTGCTGTGTGTGCAGGTCCAGGCGAAGTTAGCAACCACGTCGCCACTGTTCACTTTACCACCTTCTTGTATCTCTGCGAGTCCTACGGGAGACAAACCCTATCCTCTACACAGGGGAAATCTGCTGCTACGCTACATCTCACCTTCCACTTGGGGTAACCAACGAGAAGTGAGAGATCTATCCTCCTCACCGTATCAAGCAAATTTCTGGCACCATTGCCGGGGACTCCAGTCTACAATATAGGGGAGTTGCACACTATCTTTTATCTTTGCTTTTAGTCTTGCTAGTTTATCTTTCAGTTTTTACTTTTGTGTCCCTTATCAAAAATACCAAAAATACCCGCTGCAACTATGGGTTCCAATGAAAACACCAAGTTGTGTGATTTCACTAGTCAGAACAACAGTGAATTTATCTGCACTCCTATTGCTCCACCTGCCACTTCAACACCTTCTTATGAAATTAAACCTGCTTTGCTGAATCTTGTTATGACAGATCAATTCTCAGGTGCTGGAGAGGATGCTACCTTGCACTTAAATAATTTTGTTGAGCTTTGTGATATGAAAAAGTACAAGGAAGTAGATGGAGACATTGTCAAGCTGAAGCTTTTTCCTTTCTCCTTGAGAGGAAGAGCCAAGGAGTAGCTGCAATCCTTACCTAAGAATAGCATTGATTCTTGGGACAAGTGTAAGGATGCTTTTATTGGTAAGTACTATCCCCCTGCTAGAATTATCAAGTTGAGAATTAACATTATGAATTTTAGGCAATTGGATAATGAACACATTGCCCAAGCTTGGGAACGCATGAAATCTCTTGTTAAGAACTGCCCTACACATGGTTTGACTACTTGGATGGTTATCCAGACTTTTTATGCAGGCTTAAACTTTACCTCGCGGAATCTGCTAGACTCGGCCGCGGGAGGAACTTTTATGTCAACCACACTTGGTGATGCCACGAAGCTACTTGTTGAGATGATGCCGAACTACTCTCAGTGGCACACCGAACGATATCCAACTGGTAAGAAGGTAAATTCTGTCGAGGAGATCTCCTCTCTTAATGAAAAGGTTGACTTGATCATGTCTTTACTTACCAAGCAAGCCCCTATTGATCCTCAGGTTGTTCCTTTAAATTCCTTGGTTGCTCAAGAACAAGTAGATGTGAACTTTATCTCTAGAAACAACTTCAACAATAATGCTTATAGGAGTAATTTTGGTAGCAAAAATCTTAGACCTTTCCCATCCAACAACTATGGGAACAACACTTACCCTAGCAGCAAAAACTCCACTTCTGAACTAGATAGTATGCTTAAAGATTTTATCACTACCCAAAAGGCATTCAACAAGAGTGTAGAGGAGAAATTAGACAAATTAGATATCCTCTCTTCGAAGGTAGACAACATTTCCCATGATGTTGAGATGCTTAAGATTAGAACTTCTCCCCCCGAGGAGAGGCACACCACTCCTATGAATGCTATCCAAGTGCAAATTAATGAAAAAATTAGGATGTTGGGCAAACTTAAAGAGAGATGGGCTAGAGAAAAGGAGGAAGAAGAGAGAGTTAAGAGCCTTCCTACCTACCACACCGTAGCTACTATCCAAGTTGTTGAGGATGTTCAAACTATAAGCACCGATCACACCCCTAGTCTACCTGGACCTATCAATGGTGATGCTACCACCTCAACCGTAGATGACGAAACCTCTATGAATATAGAGGCTTTCAAACAAGTGAGCCTTAATGATATCACTACCTCCTTGATAGATAGTAGTGACTTAGATTTTGACAACTGCACCTTACCTGAAGTTATTGGTTTCCTACACAAGATGTCTAGAGACCCCCACACTAGCACAGTTAATCTTGCCTTCACAGAGCATATCACCAATGCTCTAACCAAAGTTAGGGAGGAGAAGCTTAGACTAGAACCCTCCATACCTAGGAAGCTAGAAGATGGTTGGGATCCTATGATAAAAATCAAATTGAATAACTTCTCTTGCTTTGCTCTTTGTGATGTTGGAGCTAGTACCTCTGTTATGCCCAAAAGAATGTATGATATGCTTGAATTGAAAGCTTTTGATCCTTGTTCTTTGCAAAGAAACCTTTGGGGAAGATCGATGATGTTCTTATCATTGTCAATGACAATTATGTTCCCGTTGATTTTACTATTATGGACATTGAGTGTGAGCCTTCTTGTCCAATTATTTTGGGACGTCCTTTCCTTCGCACCGTTGGTGCTGTTATTGACATGAAAGAGGGGAATATCAAATTCCAATTCCCTCTCAATAAAGGGATGGAACACTTCCCTAGGAAAAAGATTAAGTTGCCTTTTGAGTCCGTCACACGGGCCAGTTATTTTCTTGATAAAACTTGATATTTTGCTTTATGCCTAGCTTAAAGGCGTAAAAGAAAGCACTTGTTGGGAGGCAACCCAAGATGTTTTTATTTATGTTTTTAGTAGTATTGATGATTGTTACTACTGTAGCAACATCATTGTATCTTTACTTTTCAAGCTTTGTGTCATTTATAGCCTCATATGACAAGGGAAGTGAAAGTTGTGACATGCTGTCCAGAAAACAGATTCTGTCCTCGTGACAGGAAAAATTGTAGAAAAATCCCAGTTCATCTTTTTGAGCTGAATTTTTTATACAGCGTGATCTATACAATCACACAACTTTCGTATGTTATGAGTTTTTTGTTTTGAGTTGCAGAAGTACCCCTAAAAAAATATTTACTACCTGCTGTTCTGTTTTTCACAGATTCTGCCACGTTTTGTCTTTCCTTACTTTTGCAAAACTTAAGCTTGCTTTTTCTTTGCAAAAACTTTTTGGCAATCTTGCGAAACAGTAGATCTTCAAGGATATCTTTATTTCCAGTAAGGTAATTTTTTTAATAGGGTACTAACCTCTCTAATTAGTTTACAATGAGTTGTGTATGAATGGAGTTTTCAAGTGTGCAATGGAAGATGATGAAAGAAGATCCTGGAGTGTCAAGCGCTCAAGATTGGGGATGCCCCCATGCATCCCCGATAAATATTCAAGGAGACTCAAGCGTCTAAGCTTGGGTATGCCCCCGTGCATCCCCTGCTTCATCAACAATTATCAGTTCGTCCCTCGTTGCACTATATTTTTATCACTTCATGCGTTATGTGCTATGCTTGGAGCGTCTCGCTCTTTAATTTTCTTAGGTTTATTTTTGCTTTGTTTGTTGTTCATAACAAGTTAGACCCCAGCTTTCTTCTGTGTGGGAGAGAAACACGCTCCGCTTGAATGAGAACTCCTCATAGGATTTGCATGCTTATTTCTTTAGCTGTGAGTTGTTCTTTTTCTTTTCTTAGCTGCTGCCCTGTTTAGTTATAGTGCTTTAGTTTTCTTCTAGAACTTTTCTTTTGTCTTAGGTTGAACTTTCTATAGGTTGCTTGTTTTATCTTGTTTAGAGAGTTTGCCTGTTGCACTGAGGTTTGTGTCTTGACTAGAGAGTAGGTAGTTGAAGTTGCTATTCTCTTTGTAGTAGTAACTTGCAATAGTTTTGAGGTATTGATTAGAGTAATGTTTGAACTTATGGTGTCAAGAGATTTAGCCTATTAGTGATAGATGTCATATTTTGGGCAATCCGTGTGATTTTCGAAAACCAAAACCCCTGTTGAGAACTCTAGCTACTAGATGGATCACTAACCTCTGTAGGGTTCGAATATTAGAGTACACTCACGTACCATGAGTCGAGGATGCGCAAGGATAACCAAACCCCCATACACTCCTCCTCGGGGTACTTTTCTCTTTGATAACCTCCTGATTAGATTGAGAGTTACCGATAATAAGTGCATGAGTTCTTCGGACTAATGTGAGTATTCGAAAGTTGACATTTCCACCTTCCCATATTTTTCTAGCCTCTCCTGTACCGTGCATTGCCTTCTTCTCACTCCGAGAGTTGGCGTCCACCTTCGCCGGTACATCCAAACCCTTCGCATGATACGCTCTGTTATCATAAAGCTCCTTATATCCTCCTGAAAACGGCCACCATACCTACCTATCAAGGCATTTCCATAGCCTTTCCGAGATACATTTCCATGCAACATCCACCTTCTCATGACTTGATCGTCATGTCATACATGCCACTTGCTTGATCGATGAGCCGCATGCTAGTTGGGCCTTGCCCTAATCATTGCTACATGAAGCGCTAGTATCATTGCATATCCTGCTATCCTGGCAGAGGCATACATTTGCGTCATGATAGTTAAATTTTCTTTATGTGAGTACCTTTGTAAAGTGTAAAAGATCTCCTATATTCTTGTAAAATATAGAGTGTTGCCCCTAAAGTGAGGAAAAGATCCCGAAGAGGACAAAATCAAAAGATCCCAAAGAGGACAAATGAGAGAAATAGAAAGAGCCATTGAGGCCACCAAAAAAATACAAAACAAGAGAAAAAAGAGAGAAGGGGGCACACTACTATTCCTTTTGAGAGATCCACACTAGTACTTCATCCTCTATCCCTTGTACTCCATAGAGATCATCATACATGCATATAGCTATGTGGGGACCCTTCACACTATAGACCTTGGCTTGTATATTCCAATGACGAACCTCCTCAAATGAGCTCTTGAAAGGATCGAGATAGACCTAGAGGGGGGGGGTGAATAGGTCTTATTACAAATTTTATCACTACTTAGCAATTTTAGGCAATAATGCGGAAGATAAGGGTGTGCCTAACAATAGCAAGGTTTACTTAGCACAAACAAGATAAACAATAAGCACACAATACTAAAGCAAGTGAGGGGCAAATAATACGGTAGCACAAGTAATAAGGGGAAAGAGTAGAGATAACCGAATGACGCGAAGACAACGAGGTATCCCAATGTTCACTTCCTTGGAGGGAAGCTACTCACCGTTCGGAGAGAGTGGGTGAAACCACGAAGGCACACCAACGCCACGAAGGCTCACTCTATTCCTCTTGAGATATCTCCACGAAGGCAATTCCCAACCACTACCGGTTGACCTTAAAGGTGGTCACCAAACCCTCACAAAATCAACGGGGGTAATCACAATGGTCGATTCCTCTCCGAAGAACTCCTACCCGCCTAGGAGTCTCCAACCTCCAAGAGTAACAAGATCAATGGGGAAAGCTCAAAACTTGCTCAAAACACGATTTGCTTCGGTTGAAAGATGGGGAAGGGGCGGATCTATCACGGGGTGAAAGATCCGGCAAGAACTCTCACGGGGCTCTACGGGATTTGTGATTTGGTGAGGGAGATAGTGAGAGGGAGAACTTGTGTTCTTGGGCGTGTTGCAAATGAAGTGGTCAACCCTCTCAAGTGGTGGAGAGGGCATATATATAGCCCAAGGCCAGAAATGGCCGTTGGAGCATTCTGCCTGCATAAGTATCGGACGTCCGGTTCGGACCGGACGTCCGGTACGTGCATACCGGACGTCCGGTTTGCACCGGACACTCACTAATACACTGCATGCGCAGAAGAACAACATCAGGTACCGGACGTCCGACGGATACCGGACATCTGATGACCGGATGTCCGATGCGCGCCGGAAATCCGATAAAACATTGAAGAACACTACTGACCCCTCGGATCCTTAGTCCGACGCCAACCAGACGTCCGACAGGGACCGAAAATTCGATGAAATGGGGCAAAAGCCCACCGACCTCTCATACCTTTAGGCCGACGGTGACCGGACGTCCGAGAGCTCCAGCGGTAGGGACCGGACGTCCAATGTGTGTATATTCAACAAGCTTATTTTAAAATGAGTGAGTGACAAGGAATTCATTTGTTTTGCGAGATGTTTGAGCAAGACTTAAATAGTACACCCACTGATCCCCTCTTAATAGTGGCGGGATCCCTATACTCAAGATAACCGAAAAGGCTTACGCTTCAAATTCATTGGTTCCATCTATTGAGAAATTGTAGATATCAATGGTCTATGATCCACCATCACACCGAACCGAGGACTAAAACCTGAGATAAACTTGACAAACATTATTAGTCCTCTATATGTATATTGTCATCAACATCAAAATATGATTAAGCGCAAGATTTCACTTTCAATCTCCCCCTTTTTGGTAGTTGATGACAACATACATATAGCTCCCAAAGATATGCACATTTTAACTTTAGTGGGAGCAAGTGTTATTATGAACTCCCCCGCAATGTGTGCATTTAGGATTCTTGACTTTAAGAAAGATGCACACCTTGAGAGTAGTCCCATCACATGATCTTACAAAACCAAAGGTCATATTATTGAAGCTAGCAATACATGATTATAACAATGATAATGTAACTTGCAAGCACATGATACCAGATATGACCAAAGGAACACCAACAATGCAAGCCAAGATACATAAGACATCACCATGCATAGTACCAAAGGTTCACACAGTTCGCATAAGATCCTAGACACACACCAAGTTCAAACAACGACATGACAAAGTAGACATACACAAGTCTTAAGATCAACTCCTAGCCTCAACTCCTAGCCACATAAATAAAATTGGATACATATGTCTTTCCCCCTGTGGCATCAAGTACCAAAAAGGGGCGAAACCAACATGCACGTTCTAGTGAGTGCCATTGCCACTAGCATCCGAAGCCTCCGGGAAGAAGTCCGCCCACTCCGGTCCCGTGGGGAAGTCGAAGCCGAGACCAGTCGGAGGAGCCTCCGAAAGACGCTCATCATCGCTGACATCGACCTCACTAGCTGCACGGAGACGGGCCTTGAGCTTGTTCTTGGAGAATATGAGCCTAGAGAAAAAATCGTGGTTGGAGGTGCAGTTGAAAGTGATAGCCCTCATCATCGCAGATTGGGCCTTGGCCAAAAAGTGTGCAATCCTCCGCATGGGCGACTGCTCAGAAGTGTGGCGCCGGAGAGTGCCACCAACAATAGCAGACTCCGGAACAGTGCGAGTCGTGGGAGCTGGAGCATCATAGTACATGTAGGTCGGAACAGTCCACATGGGTTGACGATGAGTGAGCTCAATGGGCACGATGCACGGGACTCAATCAGAGCCATGATGAAAGGTGCATGAGGGAAGCTACGTTTGGTCTGAATGCTGGCAAGGCGGATCTCATTCCAGATAAAGTGTGGTATATTAATAAGCTCCGTGGGGTGCGACTCCATGCGACACATCAGATCAATGGCATAGCTGATACAAGTGGACTTGTCCCCAGACTTCGAATATAAAGTCCGAAGCACACACTGGAACAGAAAGTAAAACTGTGGTAGCCAAATGGACACATCATTGAGCTTCTTGTGGGCATCATCACCTTGCAGATCCGGCTTGATGAGACGAATGTAATCCTCATGAGTCATGGGCTTGTGCTCCTTGTTGACAGAGTGGATGCGAAAACCAGAGGCCCGAAAGCCAAGGGCCTTCACAAACTGAGCATAGGTAGCAGAGAGACGCTCCTCACCAGTCATCCACAAAATGGTCTTGTTTTTGAAGAAGCACGTGGCATAGAACTGAAGAATGGCTGCCTTGTTCCAGTCACGCTGAAACCCAAAGGGCCCATCAAGACCCATAGCATCAATGATAGCACAGACACACGGAAACTTGGACGGGTTCTCCCGAATGAACTGAAGTGGAATGCTGGCATGAGAGTTGACCAATCCTTTGTGCAGGACAACAGACGAGAACACATCTGCCTGCACATTGGTCCAAAACGTGTATCCAGGCAATTCTGCTCAGCATCAAACTGGTTGACATCACGACGCATTTTTTAATAGGCCGTGGTTGATGACTTGGTATAATCCGAGGTAGGACGTCCATGGGTGGCAACTGGTTCACACGAGATGTGAACACGGGCCACCGGCAGAGCGTCATCATGGGCCACCTCATCATCAGCATGAGCCCCCGAAGCAGAGGAGGAACCCCGAGCAGCGCGATGTGAACTCAGTTTGGCACGCGCCGTCGGGCGAACAGGGATGAGATCATCCTCCTCAAAGTCAGCATCCAAATCCTCTTCAACCTCATCCTCAAAAGTGAGGTCAGGATCTTCATGAGTGTCATCGCTGTCCGCTGATGATTCATGGTGTTGGGGATGCTTCCCACAGGCGGTAGCATGCCGGGCAAGGCGTTTGGGACGGCGATGTTCATCGGAATCCTCGGACCCCCTAGTCAAAACATACCAATGAGAAAATTATAATTTCGACCGGGAGAACGGGGAATAATCACCACACGGTAGGAGAGGCATAACCCGGGAGACGGATCCACCCGCCCTCTTGTGCGCGGATTGCTTCGTGCGAACCATAGCGAAACCCTAGATGGGGAACGAGCAGCGAGGCAAAAATCCGGGCACCATCCCAAGAACTAATTGGATGAAAGGAAAGATCGAGGGAGAGGTACCCGTGGCGCGAAGATCCGGAGGAGAGGGGCCGGGAGCCGACCAGGGCGGCCGGCGGCGGCGACGGCTGGGAGAGAAACGAGTGGAGAGGATAACTGTTCCTCTCCACGCGGTTCCATTTATATAGTCTGCGCGGGATCGGACGTCCGGTGCGGGTCGGACGTCCGGTCTATCGGACGTCCGATGGGCACCAGATTTACGATATGGCTGAATGGCTGTGTGAGGTCCATGCATTGGGTGTGCCAGGTACCGGACGTCCGGTGTGTACCGGATGTCTGATGCCTGGGGAAGGCAGAGCTGGCTGGGACAGAGACGGGCACCAAGGTCATAAAAAGTATGATATACTATGATACCAAGATCATATATGTGACAGGGTCATAGTGGATATGTATAGATATATGATTAAAACCAACCAATCAAGCACACAAGACACAAGGAATCCTTCCGAAGGGAATGTATGTGCTTTGACACCACGAAGATGTATCTTGGGTCCAAAGTCACGACTCCATCTTTAACCGCTACACATGGATTCACCGAAGTGAGCATGCAGATTGTTGATGTTGGTTCTCTTTGTGCATCACATAGAGAGTTGAGAACTCATGAATTGAGTTTCTCCCCCTATATATATGCCTACATCTAGACAAGTTATATGCTATGTGCATTAATGAGAGCAAGATACCCCTACGCAGAGAATCTATAATGTTCCAAGATACCAAGTTCACCCCTTAGTTGGCAAAACCTTGCTTCATCCAACGGCTTTGTGAAAATATTGACAAGTTGCTTGTCGGTGCCCACATGTGCAAGAACAATATGACCCTTTGAATATGATCCCTTATGAAGTGATGACGAATGTCAATATGCTTGGTGCGAGGATGTTGACACGGGTTGTTGGCAATCTTGATAGCACTTTCATTGTCCCATAAGATGGGTACCTTCTTATAGGTGAGGCCATAATCCTTCAAAGTTTGCCTCATCCATAAAACTTGAGTAGCACAACTTGCGGCGGCCACATACTCGGCTTCGGCGGTGGAAGGGAGACACAATTTTGCTTCTTCGAGTGCCAACTTACCAATGAGCGCCCAAGAAATTGGCATGACCCGGATGTTGACTTCCGATCCACCTTGTCTCCGGCCCAATCCGCATCGGTGTACCCCAAGAGATCAAACTTAGCTTCCTTGGGGTACCAAAGGCCCAACAAAGGAGTATGAACAAGGTATCTAAGAATGCGCTTAACCGCCAAATGATGACACTCCATAGGAGAGGCTTGATATCTTGCACACATTCCTACGCTAAGCATAATATCCGGTCTAGATGCACAAAGATAAAGCAATGACCCAATCATAGAACGATAAAGAGTAGAATCAAACGGAATACCGGAAAGGTCTTGATCTAGATATCCCTTGGTTGGCATGGGTGTCTTGCATGGCTTGGCATCATTCATAACAAACTTCACGAGCATGTCTTGAATGTAGTTTGTTTGGGAGATGAAGGTTCCTTCGGCAAATTGCTCGATTTGAAAGCCAAGGAAGTACTTCAAGCTCCCCATCATGGACATCTCAAAGTTCTTGGTCATAGTTTCCGAGAACCACTTGCACAAAGATGGGTTAGGAGAACCAAATATTATGTCATCTACATAGATTTGGCATATGAGCAATTCACCATTGGTTCTCTTGGTAAAAAGAGTGGCATCAATGACACCCCTCAGAAATCCTTCCTCGAGTAAAAACTTCCTAAGATGGTCATACTAAGCCCTAGGGGCTTGCTTAAGACCATATAATGCCTTATGAAGTTTGTACACGTGGTCCTTGTGATGAGGGTCACAAAAGCTGGGTTGTTGTGCTACATATACATCCTCTTGTAGTGGACCATTAAGGAAAGCACCTTTTACATCCATTTGAAATAATGGGAATCCATTGAATGCGGCATAAGAAAGAAACATGTGTATAGATTCAAGACGGGCAACGGGAGCAAAGGTCTCATCAAAATCCAAGCCTTCAACTTGGGTACCCTTGAGCCACTAGCCTTGCCTTGTTTCGAATGATATTACCATATTCATCTTTTTTTTGAAGATCCACTTGGTTCCAATGATGTTATGATCTTGACCGGAAGGCCTCTCCACGAGAGACCATAATTCATTCCGGGTGAAACTAGTGAGCTCATATTTCATTGCAGTGAGCCAATTCGCATCCTCAAGTGCTTGTTCAACCCTAAGTGGTTCAATGCATGACACAAACAAGAAGTGAGCGCAAAAGTTCATAAGTTGACGACGAGTAACTATACCTTGCCCCAATCCCGTGAGGATCTTGTCAACATCAACACGTCTAGCCACCAATGGCATGATGGAAGTTGGATTTTCAATAGGCTCCACCCATTCGGGTTCATGAACAACATTTGTTGCATCATCAAGGGCGGAGCCATCTTCAATTTCATCATTTTCTCCAAAGAAAATGCGGTCAAGCCGATCTCGTGGATCAACAGCATCATCAACATGTGGTTGAGAAACCACATCGGATTGAGTAGGGTCTTGTTCTTGATCTTGGATAATGGGCTCCTCATGAGCAATCGGATCTTGAGTGGTAGGAAGAGGTGCTTGTGATGGTGGAACACTTGGCCCATCACCCACCTCATCATCTCTAGGAACTTGAGCAATGGGACAAGATCTCCAATGCCCATAGCCAAGATGTATTGAGACGAATCTTCATTATTGCCTACATCACTTAATCAACTTGCTCCCCATGGGAGCCATTAAATTCATCAAACTCCACGTCACAAGTTTCCACAACACATCCGGTGGATTTGTTGTAGACCCTATAGGCGTGAGAGTTTGATGCATAACCAACAAATATACCCTCAATTGTTTTGGATTGAAACTTAGATAACCGGTCTTTCTTATTGAGAAAGAAACACTTACAACCGAATACTCGGAAGTATTTGACATTTGGCTTGTGGCCGGTTAGAAGCTCATAGGGGGTCTTCATCAAGATCTTGCGAAGGAAGAGCCGGTTTGATGCATGACATGCGGTGTTGATGGCTTCGTCCCAAAAACTATATGGTGACTTGTACTCATCCAACATGGACCGGGCCATCTCCACAAGAGTGCGGTTCTTCCTCTCGGCTACACCATTTTGTGGAGGGGTGTAAGGTGCGGAATATTGATGTTCAATCCCCTCATCACTCAAGAATTCTTCCAAAGTGTAGTTCTTGAATTCAGAGCCATTGTCACTTTGTATTGCCAAGATAGCCATGTTGTATTTCCTTTGGGCTTGCTTAGAAAAATCAATGAAAGTGGCCTTCGTCTCGTCCTTGGACTTGAGAAAGAACACCCATGTGTATCTTGAATAATCATCAACAATGACAAGACCATATTTCTTCCCACCAAGACTATCCCATGATGGAGGTCCAAAGAGATCCACATGAAGGAGCTCCAAAGGCCTTGACGTTGAGATGATATTCTTGGGGGAATGCTTTGCTTGATGTTGCTTCCCGGCTATGCATGCACTACACACACGATCTTTCTCAAAAGGCACATTTGTTAGTCCGAGGATGTGTTCACCCTTTAGGAGATCTTTTAGATTTCTCCTACCGACATGGGTAGCTGGCGATGCCATAGCCACCCCTTGTCGGACTTGGCCATTAGACAAGTTGCATGGTAAGTACTCTCTTTCGAGAAATCAACCGTGTAAAGGTTGCCATCCAACTCTCCAACAAAGGCCACTTCGAGAGTATCTCTCCTAAAGATTTTCACACTTGTCAGACCAAATAGTGTATCATAACCAACAGAAGCTAATTGACGAACGGAAAGCAAAATGTATTGAAGAGATTGGACAAGCATGACATTTGCAAGAGACATGTCATTAGTAATAGCCACCTTGCCCAACCCAAGTACCTTTCACTTGGAACCACCACCAAAGACAATGCTCATATATGGTTGAATTGCATCCATGAAGTCCTTGAGCAAACGGCTTTCTCCGGTCATATGATTGGTGCATCCACTATCAATCACCCATTTGACTCCACCGGAGATAGCATCCTACACATAGATTTAAGCTTTGGTTAAAGGTGCCCATTTTGCAATGGGACCTCTAAGGTTAGTAACAAGGGTCTTTGGAACCCAAATGGTATAGAAACGGAAAGCATTACGGGGCCCAATGAATTTTGCAAACACCTCTCCATCCTTTGCCTTACGGAGCTCACAGGATGGAGGCATCTTCTCCTTCTTCTTGTTAGGAGTGGGCTTGCCCCTAGTGGCCTTCCCATTCCCAACACCAACCTCATCAATAGTTTTCTTACCTTTGTCCTTGTGCTCTTCACGAACAAAGATCACCTTTTGGGGAGTTGATTCCTTGATAAGGGTGACATCCTTTGTCAGACTTGTACTTGGGTCAAACCCAAGTCCCTCCTTAGCAAAGGACTCCTTGTGATGACTTAATACATCATTTAGATTTTTCTCGCCTTGGGCACAAGTCAAAAGGCCCTTCTTTAGTTGAGCATGAAGAGCTAAGTTCTCCTCAATGAGAGATGCTTGATCAAGGGTAGAGTTAGTAGCAAAAGCATCAATATGTACAATAGTGGGAGGAGACATCTTAGTAAGTGTTTTTATATGAGCAAGTTTGTGAGCCTCAAGATTTTTCTTAAGTGTGGCGAGTTCCTCATCTTTTGTCTTGAGAGACACGGTGAGTACCTCAACATCCTTAGAAAGGTAGGTGTTTATCTCCACAAGATTGCTCATATCATTAGCAAGTTCCTTACATATTTCATTAGCATTTTTCAAGGAGGCAACATGCTTGTCATTTAAGTCATTTGATGTGTGAACAACTTTGCACAAGTTATCATTTCGAGCTTCCTCAAAGTCAACCTTTTGCTCAAGGAGAGTATAATTCTCCTTTTCCTCGGTGAGGAGGATTTCAAGATCCTTAATGGTTGTGGAGTGCTTACCCACCACATCCATAAGTAATTGAAACATTTTGAGCTTATTGCCTTTGAGAGAGCTCATCATTTCGTTCACTTTTGCAAACAACAAAT
Organism: Bromus sterilis; assembly: GCA_950022295.1. NCBI lineage: Eukaryota > Viridiplantae > Streptophyta > Magnoliopsida > Poales > Poaceae > Bromus > Bromus sterilis. Next base: position 144,380,322 of record OX465596.1, on the reverse strand, counting down.
CTTCACAGGTAACATGTGCATCATCACTTTCCGCATCATGAAATTCATCATGAGGTTCGGAAGAGAACATGAAGAACTCATCAATAGGAGTTACCTTGATCTTAGCCGAGGAGGAGGAAGAGTCATCATCAACCAACTTGTCCATGAGACACTTGTGTGCATTGCCGGTGTAGTCACTCATGAAGTTGTAGTTTACAACTTCACCTTCATTGTTGAGGAGCTTCAAGGTCTTTTGTGTATCTTGAGCAACTCCGGCCAAACCACCAACATCCTCGGGATCGGACCCTTCAAGTTCCAACAATGCTTTCTTCTTGAACTTGTTGTTGAGAGGGTTTGGGAGCTTCTTGGCAACTTCCTTCCGAGTAAATCGAGGTTTGTCCTCTCTTTTCTCATATGGACAATCCTTCGCAAAGTGTCCCGGTCTCTCACAGTTGTAGCAGTTTATTGTCTTCTTCTTTTGGAATCTTCCCTTGAAGTCCCCTTTGGTGAACTTCTTCACAAAGAGAGCTATATCATCATATGAGGGAGTATCATCGGAGTTATCATCATCTTCATACTCATCTTATTCCTCATCATCATCAAACTCCTCGAGCCTAGCCTTGAGTGCAAGGTTTGAGGACTGACCACCATATGTGGCAAGTAGTCTCTTGGACTCCTTTAGGTGCTCTTCATATTGCAAGAAGGTGGCAATCACATCATCCGGTGTCATCTTGAAGAAGTTGGGCATACGCCTCAATTCCCACACCATTTGATGAGAATACACCATGAGAGCATTCAACATCTTGTCCACAAGGTAACGGTTGGTGATTTGATATCCATCCAAAGATTTCTCACATGTGAAGGACTGGACATGAGCGGAGAGAACTTTGATACGCATATGAAGTTGTTCGGGCGTATCATCTTTCTTCATGTGAAGGTTGTGAAATGCATTCTTTGCAGTCTCATATCTTTTCATTTGAAGAGACCCGGTGCCGGACTTGTCAATGAGAAGAGTATCCCACATTTTCTTGGCATTGGTGATATGAAGAAATGGTGCACGTGTCAACTCATCCATTCCTCTTTTCAAGAACCCAATAGCCGCAAGGTTGAGATGTCGATCAAACACTTCACTTGGAGTAAGGTTGTTTGGATCAACGGGATAATATCCTTTCCCGGAGTCGATGAGGTTCCACATGGGTTCGCACACAAACCTAAGATAATCTGCCATAAGACTTCTCCAATCCAAAAAGTTAGTGTTCTCGGTTAGTACCGGTGGATTGCCATTAAAGTTATACTTATGTTCCACAATCTTAGGAGAAGGATAGTCCCATTGGTAGGGACCACTTCTTTGCAAGGGAACCTCGGAACCGGGGTGCACAAAAGTCGCTTGTGGGGACCTAGGGGCCGCACCACTTGACGTTTGTGACTCCGATGCCGAAGCCTTCAATCTTGCAAAGGAGGCTTCCATTTCCTTCCTTTGATTGTCCAAAGCCTTTTGCAAGGCTTTTTCCATATCTCCGGAGGTGAAAAACTTGGGATCCTCAATCTCATAACTAACATGCCCCGTGGAAGGAGGCAACGTAGCTTGTGCGGTGGCCCTTTGTTCGACATCCAATCTCTCGGCTTCCGAACTAGCGACATCCGCAGCAATTGCGACCTCCTACACATTGGCACCCGAACTTTCAGGGATGCCATTCTTGGTCATCTCGCTCTAGGGCGGTTAAGCCACAAGAATAGAGAACGAGGCTCTAATACCAATTGAAAGGATCGAGATAGACCTAGAAGGGGGGGGGGGGTGAATAGGTCTTATTCCAAATTTTATCACTACTTAGCAATTTTAGGCAATAATGCGGAAGATAAGGGTGTGCCTAACAATTGCAAGGTTTACTTAGCACAAACAAGATAAACAATAAGCACACAATACTAAAGCAAGTGAGGGGCAAATAATACGGTAGCACAAGTAATAAGGGGAAAGAGTAGAGATAACCGAATGGCGCGAAGACAACGATGTATCCCGATGTTCACTTCCTTGGAGGGAAGCTACTCACCGTTCGGAGAGACTGGGTGAAACCACGAAGGCACACCAACACCACGAAGGCTCACTCTATTCCCCTTGAGATATCACCACGAAGGCGATTCCCAACCACTACCGGTTGACCTTAAAGGCGGTCACCAAACCCTCACAAACTCAACGAGGGTAATCACAATGGTCGATTCCTCTCCGAAGAACTCCTACCCACCTAGGAGTCTCCAACCTCCAAGAGTAACAAGATCAATGGGGAAAGCTCAAAACTTGCTCAAAACGCGATTTGCTTCGGTTGAAAGATGGGGAAGGGGCAGATCTATCATGGGGTGAAAGATCCGGCAAGAACTCTCACGGGGCTCTCCGGGATCTGAGATTTGGTGAGGGAGAGAGTGAGAGGGAGCACTTGTGTTCTTGGGCGTGTTGCAAATGAAGTGGTCAACCCTCTCAAGTGGTGGAGAGGGCATATATATAGCCCAATGCCAGAAATGGCCGTTGGAGCATTCTGCCTGCATAAGTATCGGACATCCGGTTCGGACCGAACGTCTGGTACGTGCATACCGGACGTCCGGTTTGCACCGGACACTCACTAATACACTGCATGCGCAGAAGAACAACATCAGGTACCAGACGTCCGACGGATACCGGACATCCGATGACCGGATGTCCGATGCGCGTCGGAAATCCGATAAAACATTGAAGAATACTACTGACCCCTCGGATCCTTAGTCCGACGCCAACCGGACGTCCGACCACCGGATGTCCGACGGGGACCGGAAATCCGATGAAATGTGGCAAAAGCCCACTGACCTCTTGAACCCTTAGTCTGACGGTGACCGGACGTCCGAGAGCTCGAGTTACCGGACGTCGGGTAGGGACCGGACGTCCGATGTGTGTATATTCAGCAAGCTTATTTTAAAATGAGTGAGTGAGAAGGAATTCATTTGTTTTGCGTGATGTTTGAGCAAGACTTAAACAGTACACCCACTGATCCCCTCTTAATAGTGCGGGGATCCCTATACTCAAGATAACCGAAAAAGCTTACGCTTCAAATTCATTGGTTCCATCTCTTGAGAAATTGTAGATATCAATGGTCTATGATTCACCATCACACCGAACCGAGGACTAAAACCTGAGATAAACTTGACACACATTATTAGTCCTCTATATGTATATTGTCACCAACATCAAAATATGATTAAGCGCAAGATTGCACTTTCAATCTCCCCCTTTTTGGTAGTTGATGACAACATACATATAGCTCCCAAAGATATGCACATTTTAACTTTAGTGGGAGCAAGTGTTATTATGAACTCCCTCGCAATGTGTGCATTTAGGATTCTTGACTTTAAGAAAGATGCACACCTTGAGAGTAGTCCCATCACATGATCTTACAAAACCAAAGGTCATATTATTGAAGCTAGCAATACATGATTATAACAATGATAATGTAACTTGCAAGCACATGATACCAGATATGACCAAAGGAACACCAACAATGCTTGTGTGGTATGTCGCCACATAAATTATGCTAGTTATCATTTACCTACTCGATGACGAGTAGGAATCAAGCTTTGGGCTGTTGATACGTCCCAAACGTATCTATAATTTCTGCTTGCTCCATGCATGATTTGTGTGACTTTGCCATGTTTTGCTTGAACTTTCACACACTTCATATTTGGACTAACCTATTAACTCAGTGCACCCAGTTGCCAGTTCCTGTTTTCTGCCGTTTTTGTATTTCAGGTTTTCCGGCCATTAAAAGTGCCAAATAAATCCCGGAAAAATTATATAAAAAAATCAGCGACCCGAAAGCTTCCCGAATCAGCAAGGAAGGAAAGGGGTGGACCCACCAAGGCCGCAGGAGGGTCCCTAGCGCGGCCCCACCCAAGGCCGCGCCAGGAGGCATCCTGGCTGCCTTGTGGCCCCTCTCGGTGCCCCCTTTGGCCTATATTTACCCCTCGTGATGGAAACCCCTAATATCGATCTGCTATTCCCGTTCTCCTCTCTGTTCCGCTGCCGCCGCCGTTTCAAGATCGGGACTGCCAGGAGAAGCTGCCCCGACACCCTGCCGGAAGGAGGAATCCCCTCCGGGAGACCATCCATCACCATGGACGCCTCCCGGATGTCTTGTGGGTAGTCACCCTTGGACCATGGGTCCATGACCAGTAGCTATGTGATGTTCTCCTCCCCTCTTTGTGCTTCCAGTTTTGAGACCTCGTGAGCTGACTCACATGATCGAGGCACCTTTGTAATTTCTGTGTTGCTATGCTGAGTTTGCTGGGATCTGATGGATTATGAGATTATGTTCAGATTGTGATGAGTAATATATTTGGTTCTCTTTTATATTTATGTTCTTTAGTAAATTCTTGCATGTTCTCCGTTGCCATATTTTACTTTGGCCAAGTGATTTGTTGCAACTCCAAGAGGGAGCGTTGTGCTTGATTGTGGGTTCAGCCCCCTGATGTCTAGCTTGAGTGACAGAAACATGAGACTAGGGGATGTGTTGTTGCCACCAGGGATAAAACAACGGTGCTTGTACTTGCGGGTGCAAGGATTGTTTACTTTATGCATAGTTCTTTTAATGCAGTTGTCTGTTGCTTTGAGTTTACACTTTGGGTGGGATTCGCAACTTAATACCAGCGAGATGTTCTGGATAGATATCTCAAGGTGGATGATTCGTAGTAGATGCAAATGGATTTCGGTCTACTTACCTTGGCGTACTACCCATTGCTTTTGAGCCTCTTCCTTTCTTTTGTAGCATAGTTAGCATTGCGGTGCGTTTATAATCATGTCAATTTCCCAGCTGTGATTTGTTTACCTCGATAGCACTTTTATCGTCTTTTGGGAGAGAGACATCACTAGTGAACGTCATGGGACCCCGGTCCATATTTCCACAATTGTTTACATCTTCAATTTACTTTCAGTCTTTGCTTTCAGTTGCCACTATTATTATCTCTTGCGTTGATCCTTTGCAAACAGCAAGGCCGGAGGAATTGACAACTCCTCTGTACTCGTTGGGAGCAAAGTTATTTGCTGTGTGTGCAGGTCCAGGCGAAGTTAGCAACCTCGGCGCCACTATTCACTTTACCACCTTCTTGTATCTCTGCGAGTTCTACGGGAGACAAACACTATCCTCTACATAGGGGAAATCTGCAGGTACGCTACATCTCACCTTCCACTTGGGGTAACCAACGAGAAGTGAGAGAGATATCCTCCTCACCGTATCAGTTAGCTGAGCTTAAAATCCAACTTGAAGCTTTGTTGGCAAAAGGATTCATCCGCCCTAGCTCATCGCCATGGGGTTTCCCCGTTCTGTTCGTAACGAAGAAAGATGGAACAGAAAGGATGTGCATAGACTATCGCCCGCTTAATCTAGCGACGATAAAGAACAAATACCCACTTCCTAGGATCAATGGTCTTTATAATCAACTTGCTGGATCCTCTGTCTTCTCCAAGATGGATTTGAGATTAGGCTATCATCAAATCAAAATCAGAAACGAGGACATTCCCAAAACGGCCTTCCCTACTCGTTATGGTCTTTACGAGTACACCATCATGTCCTTTGGTTTAACCAATGCCCCCGCCACTTTCTTGCGCATGATGAATTCGATGTTCATGGAGTACTTGGATAAATTTGTTGTAGTTTATCTTGACGACATTCTCATCTACTCGAAGAACGCAGAAGAACATGCCGAACATCTTAGGTTGGTATTGATGAAACTTTGAGAGCATCGCCTTTATGCCAAGTTCTCTAAGTGCGAATTTTGGCTACCAGAAGTGACCTACTTAGGCCATGTGATTTCTGCAAAAGGCATTGTTGTGAATCCCGAGAGAGTTTAGGCCGTCCTTGACTGGACTCCACCTGAATCGGTTAAGCAAGTTAGGAGTTTTCTTGGCTTAGCAAGCTATTGACACCGCTTCGTCGAGAACTTTTCTAAAGTTGTAAAGCCTCTAACTGAGCTCCTCAAGAAAGATAAGAAATTCCAATGGACTTCCAAGTGCGAGGAAAGATTTCAAGAGCTAAAAAGAAGATTGACTTCTGCCCCCGTACTTGCGCCTCCAGAAACCAAAAAGGATTTTGAGATCTATTGTGACGCCTCATGGCAAGGGTTAGGATGCATACTTATGCAAGATCGACATGTGGTAGCATACGATTCACGCCAATTGCGTCCACATGACGAGAACTACCCTACCCATGATCTTGAACTCGCTTCCGTAGTTCATGCCTTGAAAACTTGGGACATTACCTCCTTGGTAATCGTTGTGAGATATATTCCGACCACCAAAGCCTCAAATATATATTCACCCAACCAGATCTTAATCTCAGGCAAAAACGCTGGATAGAGTTGATAAAAGATTATGACTTAGGAATTTCTTTCACCCCAGGCAAATCCAATGTCATGGCTGATGCACTAAGTCGTAAGTCGTATTGTAACAACCTCATGTTACAACAGTATCAACCACTTCTTCATGAGGAATTTTGAAAGCTCAATCTTGAGATAGTACCTCATGGATTTCTATCTACCTTGGTGGCGAAACCAACCCTTGATAATCAAATCATAGCCGCCCAGAAATGTGATAGTGGTATTCGAGAGATCAAGAAGAACATTGCTAGCGGAGTTGCTAAATGTTTCTCCATCAATGATCAAGGTGTCGTTTTCTTTGGCACTCGATTGGTTGTACCACGAAAACACAATCTTAGGAGGATGATTCTTAAGGAAGCTCATGACACTCCCCTTTCGATTCATCCTGGTAGCCCAAAGATGTACTGAGACCTACGCCAGAGATTTTGGTGGACTAGGGTGAAGCGACAAATTGCTTAGTTCATTGCTGAATGTGATGTTTTTCGTCACATTAAGGCCGAACATCAAAGACCTGTTGGTACTCTTCAACCATTGCCTATTCCAGAGTGGAAATGGGACAAAGTCGGTATGGACTTCATCACCGGTTTTCCAAAAACCCAGAAAGGAAATGATGCCATCTTCGTGGTCATTGATCGACTTTCCAAAGTTTCTCACTTCCTTCCCGTTCGCGAGTCCATAACTGCGAGCCAGTTAGCGGACTTGTATGTCTCTAGAATTGTGTCTCTTCATGGTGTTCCTTTGGAAATCAATTTTGATCGTGGTAGCCTTTTCACCTCTAGATTTTGGGGAAGCTTTCAGAATGCTATGGGAACTCATCTCTCCTTTAGTACAACTTTCCATCCTCAGTCTAGTGGTCAAGGCGAAAGGGTTAACCAAATTCTTGAAGACATGCTCAGAGCTGGTGTTATCTCTTTCAAAAAGAATTGGGAGAAGTCTCTTCCATTCGCCGAATTTGCTTATAACAATAGTTTCCAATCTAGTCTGAACATGGCTCCTTTTGAACTCCTCTACGGACGACGATGTCGAACACCCCTAAATTGGTCAGAAACCGGTTAAAGACAATTCTTTGGACCGAATATGATCAAGGAAGCAGAAGAGCAAGTTCGCATTGTTCGTGATCAATTGAAAGCAGCCCAGTCTCTTCAGAAAAGCTACTAGGATCGTCATCATAGGCAAGAAAGCTACAATCTGGACGAGAAGGCTTACCTTCGGGTTACTCCTCTGAAGGGAACCCAACGATTCGGTATCAAAGGCAAGTTGGCCCCATGTTACATTGGACCTTTCCGCATTATTGCTAAACGTGGAGAAGTTGCCTACCAACTTGAACTACCCCCGCACCTTTCCCGAGTACATGATGTATTCCATGTGTCACAACTCAGGCGTTGCTTCAAGGACCCCATCCGTGAAGTCGACCATGAAACGCTTGATCTCCAAGATGACCTTTCTTAACGAGAATACCCCGTTCGTATTCTTGATTCAGCAGAGCGTGTCAATCGCCGTCAGAAGATTAAGTTTCTGAAAGTGCAATGGTCACACCACTCCGAGAAAGAAGCCACGTGGGAAAGAGAAGACCGTCTCAGTGCTGAGTACCCCTCCTTCCTCCCGATGACTTCTGAATCTCGGGACGAGATTCTTTTGAGTGGGGGCGAGTTGTCAGAACCCTCTGTTAGGTATGTGCTAGGAACAAGCCTCACCCTGCATTCATGTCAAAAATTTCAAATCAAATTGAAATGGGAGAGAGAACACCCCAGATGAATTTAATTAAAATGGTCACAATAAAAGTCGCTCCAAAAATTCCTTTTGCATTTTTGAAAACTCCCATAAATGAGTGTGATCACATATCAAGTGATGTGGGACCAATCCCATGCTCATGGATTTTTCAAATATTCAAACATGAGCTTGGAATTAAATTTAAACCCTTATTTGAATTGAAATTTAACTTGTTTGAATTTCAAAAATCCCCAAACTTTTTGAGTGGCTAGCTATAATATTTGTAAGGCCACATAAAAATTTGGAGGATTTTATAAAATGGCTAGCTATTTATTTAACAAAGCCAAAACAGACAACAGAAAGAAATAGAAAAGAAAAAGGGAAAAGAGGAAGCCCACCTGTGTTTTTGCCCAACTTAAACTCCAGCCGGCCCATCCCAGCTACCCTCCTTTGTCGTCTTCCTCAAGCAGCTCAGTGTCGAGCCAGAGCGCGCCATGGATGCCACCGCGACATCAAGGGCCTTCCAGGCGCCCCCAAGCCTTATCCTTGCGCCACAGAGACGGCCGTGCACCCGAGGACATTTCCCTCTCTCTCTTCTGCTCTCGCGCCCTCTGCCGCTCGTTTTCGTCGCCACCCGACCAACACCGTGGAGCACGCCGCCGTGTTCACGCGGCCACCATCGACGAGAGGCTGCACCGCCAAGTCCATCATCTCCGCCGTTGTCTACAACGTCGCTATGCCAAAGGAATCGAGCCAGGAGCCCACGTAGACACCGGAATCACCGTCAAGACGTCGCCGGAGCCGAGGAAGATCAACGCCGATTCCGTCGCCGTCAAGCCACCTCATCCCTCGCCGCGACCTCCGTCGAGTTGCTGGTGAGCTCACGGTCAAAACCACTTTGCTTGCGCCCTCAATCCGTGCCTCCTTCGTGATCTGTCAGCTGTAGAACATCGCCGCCGCGGTGCTTGTTGGTGAGCCACCGTGAAGCAATCGAGCTCGAGGCCATTTCCATCACCTTCGCCTTGATCTGCTGCTTCGAATGCGCCTATTCACGCTTCAAACGACGCACTGTAATGAGATCCACCTCACGGTCGTGGCTCCGCGGCCGCTAGGGCACGTTGCCGACGTGGCTACGGTGCATCCCAACACCTGTTCTTTGTACCAATCGAAGCGCAAGGTCAAGAGCTTCATTTTGGTGGTCTTGGTGCGTCGAATAGCCTACTGTGCCGCCGGGCTGTGTGTCGCCGCCGTGCTGGAACATCGCTGGCGAGTAGCCGTCGGCGAGGCCGACGTGGACGTAATTAGTTTAGGCACTAATCCCCTCCCAAAGCCACTAACCAGTGGGCCCAGGGCCCTTAATCCACATGTTAACATTAAAACAAAACGGTTTATTTAACTGAGTCAATGACACCAATGTCCCACATGGCCGTTTGACCAGAGTCAAACCCCCTGGCGCCAGCATGACCTCACAGTGACGCAATAAATCCTTTTTCAATTTAAAGAATAAGTCAGAAAATCCAGAAAATGAATTAAACTTTGGAAATTCATAACTAATTCATTTTAACTCCAAATTGGACATATAATATATTTAAAATTATCAGAAATTTGTAAGGATTCTGAATATGGACTTTGTTTTAATGTTTGACCAATTTAAATTGGGTGAAGAGAAGCAAATGTGCATGTGGAGTTCTTTTAAATTCAAATTTGAAGTGAATTTGCAAATTCGTTTGCGACCCACTTCTTTTAACTAGAATTGTCCACACAATGCAACCATGAACACCACATTGCAAAATTGATCATGTGTTTGATCATTGCATTTATATTTATCCCTTGTTTGCCATGTTTGTCGAATAGAAGTGGAGCCGGAACCGGAGGCCACCCCCTTCGTTGAAGACACCGTGTGTGAACCCCGTCAGCAAGGCAAGCAAACCCCCATTGATCATGTCGATAAAATCCCACTTCCCTCTCAGTCTCGCTTATTCATTGTTTTGGATGATTACTATGATACGTTTGTATCACATAGATGAACCCATTCCTTTGCATGACCTATCATTTTGTCATAGTAGTAAGCAAACCACAATCCTAGCAGATCTAGGAGTTGATTGATATCATGTGGTCCCTGCAACTGTTACAGCTTATTGCATGCTTAGAGTGATACAATGTTGATACTGTTATGTGAGTCGGGATGGTAGTGATCATGTTGATGATGGTGGAAATGTGTTGGTGAATCTACCCTAAACAAGGTGAACGATGAGAGGCTGTGTAGGAGTACACAGTGGGTTGTCTCGTTGAACACCACCTTAAGCCCGAGTTCTTGTGTGGCGATTCAAGACAAAGAGTACTACCACATGTTGGGAAAATGGACCCCCGCTGAACCTACTAACTCACCCCTTCTCAGTGCAATGAGTCGTAATAGTTCGGAGTTCTGGTAGGTCTGTGGCCTGGCTGCTAAGTGAGAGAACGGCTCAACCGAGACCGGCTTATGCACCACACACACATCTTCTGGGACCACTTCGGTAAACTGGCTGGGTTACGAATGTGGAAACCATCCCAGATAGGCGTCTTCATTGAACTTGAGTTAGCTGTGAGGTAAAAGTTGTGGAGATTATCCTCGCCGACACCCGCTTGAAGGGTGACGAGATCCTGGCGGTAAATGATAGTTTCATTTGTGTAGCAGTACATCCCTGCAGGGTTAACAAAACTATTCGAATAGCCGCGCCCGCGGTAATGGACTACTTGGAAAGCCGTGCCTGATTATTAGACAACTTCAATGGATACTTATAAAACCTGCCAAGATAAGTGTGAGTGCCATAGCGTGCTTTCTCATGGGAAGTCGAGGAAGGCACCATAGAGGTGTAATTGTTTGGGGACTTGGATAGATGGACTCGTGTACGCTTTTTACCTCATTCTGGTATTCGTAGTACATGACTAGCCAAGTCAAAGATGGCACTTCTGCATTGAAACCCCACCTCCCTTTAACTTGATACATGTGCATGAGTAGTATAGTTCCTACGTAAGTCTTGCTGAGTACGAATTTTTACTCACGTTTTCTTATTCTATGTTTTAGATGAATCCACTGACCCCGATGGTGGCTTCTTTAACAGCCCGGATTTCAAAAAAATTAAAATTTTTGTTTTCGGTGTGAATTATTTGTTTGCGGTGTTTGCGTCCCTGATATATCGATCGGCGATTATTCCCCCCCTCTTATCTCGTACCGGACGGATACGAACCCTTGCCACCCTGACATTCGACCTTTGCGACACCGGGTTTCACCCGATCACCGTCGCAAAATCGGCACAAGACCAGCCGCAGCCATCGGAACGAAAACCCGTTTAATAATTAAATGGGATATTTTTATAGCGCTACGGAAAGTTTTCTCGGAACGGTTCCAGCGCGAGGTGAACGCCGCCGGCTCAACGCGCTGATCGCGCAGTTCGAAGTTTTACCCGAATCGGAGGTCCTGAGGACCCCGGGCGGTCAGAAACATAAACACTGCGCGCGAGAGAAAAACCGGGGATGTTTTTGCAAACTGCCAGCCACCTGGGCTATATAAAGACCACCACACTCCCACCCCTTTCTAGGGTTTCCCTAAGCCAAAATTGCAGCCACCCTCTCACAATTGCCCCAAAAATACCCCATTTTCGTCCTTTTGCTAGCCCATCAGATCTGGACCGTAAGATCGCCCGATCTGACAGCCAGGATTGCGCCACGTCGCCCTGGGTTCCCACCAACCGCATCTCTACCCTCCACTCCGGTCGCCGGAGCACCGCCGCGCCACCGGCCATATCCGGCACCGCACGGGCCGCTGCACCCCACAGGTCCTCCTCCCCATGCGCCCTTCACCTCCCTTTCCTCCTCCTCACCTCACACCTCCTCTCTGCCCAGGACGACCCCGCCATGGGAGGCCCTCGAGCTCGAGCCGCCGCCCCGAAGAACGACGCCAGCCGACGTCGTACGTCGCCGCCATCCCGGATCCGGCGCCGCCGGCCTCCTTTCGCCTCGCCCCTCCATCGTTCCCGCCTCCCAAGGCACCTCGCCGGAGGCCTGCACCACGCGCCGCCGCCTCTGCTCATCGGGAGCGACGAGCCTCCCGTTCCCGCTCGCTGGAACGGCGCCGGCCAAGCGCGCCCGCGACCTCGGCCTACACGCCGCAACCCAAGCACCCCCTCGGCCCAGCCACGTCCAGCACCGCCGGCCAGATGGGCCTGGCCCATGGTGAGCCAGCCAGCCCGTCCGCCCCTCCTTTTTTTTCCTTGAAGCGTTTTTCTTTTATTCTTTTTTTTGTTAAGTGCTGAATTATTGCTGATGTATCTGCTTTGCGATGTAATTTGCGAGTAAACCGTAGCCCGGATGATGTTACGCCCAAAAGGAAAATTGTTTAGAATTGTGTGTACTTCAATCCATCTTTTGTGAGAATTTTGATTTGAGGCCATCTTGATGTTGTTAATCAGTATTGAAGTGGGCATCAGGCTGTTAACTGCTACTAATTTCTGTTATGTGCTGGTGCTGTTATTTAATTACAAGTTAGCATGATGATTGTGACACATCCATGAGGCCTATTGCATTGATTCTTGTTTCATACTATTAAGCATCATGTCTACTTCCATTGTATGTATTGCATTGTCATGTTTACATTTCTGGTCATAGTTATGTTTAGCTCCAAAGTTGCTATCCTGCTGTTTTTGACAGCCACCTCTGTTTTTCTCTAAGTCTGTAACTTTCCGATGCCATGTTGCTCGCTTAATATCTTTTGATCTGTTATGCCTATGACCTTGATTCTTGTTTGTACCTGATCATCATCATGTCTACTCAATGCTCATATATTGCTATGTCATGTTGCTGCACATTTGCATATAGTTTTGCTCCTGTTTATACATCATGAAAATAACAGTTTCTGCCCTGTTTTCCTGATTTTCACTAAGTCCTAGACCATTAGTGTTTTATTGCATTTTTCATGAGCTATAATTAGTTGTTCATGATGCCTTTTTGCATGATTCCTTTTGCCATGCCTTCCCTGCCATGTGTAGTTTAGTTGCATATCATTTGTGAGCATGTTTGCATTCATTATCCTGTTTATGCATTGCTCTAAAGTGTGCTTCCTTATGTAGGCAGATTGTGTTCCAAACTTGTTTTGCTTGTATCTTTTAACCGTAACTTCGTTTGGGGTGTTCTTTATATGTAACTTGATTAGTTTTTTGTGTACTTTGTGTTTATGCTATTATTTGATGTTGTTAACCCACCTAAAATATAGTTTAGGGAAGAACAGTACCAATTACTTAAATTGTCGTGGGCACTTAGTGATATGCCATGTTTAGGTTGTGCCTCACTTAAATTGACTAGCATAGATAGTTTACCTTATGCTTCACCTCTTGTCTTGTTTGTGTGCTATGACAGGCTTGAGTGAGATGCCATGTTAAGAACCTTTGCCCATCTTGTGTAGCTAAACAACTTGAACCATTATAAACGTGCGGTATCGTCGTGTGTGACGAGTACTCCACTTAACCTGTTAGTAACCTCTCTCGACGATAGATGCGATACCATGGTGTGTTGTCTCATGTTGTCTTCTTTTTGATGCTTGCTCGTGCTTGCTTCGTAGTAATAGAGTGCTTGCTCGTTGATTGCTTTCTAGTGTTTACCCTCTTGTGTGCTTCCGCGCGTACCTCTCGGAGACGATACGAGCTTGCGATCAACTACACCTTCGGAACCCGACTTATCAACAGGCAAGGACTATACATTACTTATGATCCATTCTATTTCAACCAGCGGTTTGCATGCTAGTATAGGTTAGGTTCGATGTTTGATCCTACCACATGTTTACGACCTCTTTCAAACCGATACAACCATGTCCCCTCTGAGCAAACCTTGTACTGCTATGTTACTATTGCTCGTTGCTCAGCCCCTGCTTAGTATGCATGCTTAGGATGCTACGATGTTACCTCATGTTACTCCTTGGTTTGGGATATCACATTATTATATTGGTATGGATGATATGATTATTATAATGTTAACTATATTCGACGAAGGATGGAAGGTCTAAGCTATCCCGCCCCGACGCTTTGTTCCATTCGAGTCACCTAGGATCCGAGTTCCGGGTATTGGTTCTAAGACTGAGCGTTCCTAACCGCGTGTGGGATTTTATGGGGTCCCCTTTTCTTACCTAGCTAGCTTCAAACATTTCTAGTGGTGGCCCAAGCTGATTTACCTTTTGCAAACCATGCATATATGTCTGTCGGGTCGCTCCTAGCAGACATCCTTTAAACCAACCAGGGCCAGCGGGGACTTTGTTTCCTTGTTGGTCTAACCTGTCCGGCTGAGGACCCGACCTCGCGTGAGAATTTACCGGCAATCCAAACCCGCGACAGACGGTAGAGACCAGATCGAGAGCACGACCGGCTCTTGAGCTGAATGTCGGCTCACTAGGGGCCACCCAGATTTGTTCGTTGTTAGCTAGAGGGACCTGTCGTTTCGGATCTCTTGGAACTAAATCATAAAATGGTTGCCTATGATGAGTAGAAACTGAGAGAGATGGGCGTGCGTGCGGAGCCTTGTAATGGGCAGTTGGTACACCCCTGCAGGGTTAAATCTTTTCGAGAAGCCGTGTCCACGGTTATGGACGACTTAAGACCTACGTCTTGTTCATAGATACCATCAACTGAATCATATTTAATAACTTGATCAACGTGTGTGTGCCTTGACTACTTCTTCTTCGTCGGGATGCGAAGAGGAGGAATAGGATAGGATAGGTGTTATGCTTGCTTAAGTAGGTGGATAGCAAGACTTGTTGGAGGCAATTCCTCATCGAATGCTTGGCTTCTTATCTTACTCTCTAGATCGTTAGCCACTTAATAAATGCTAGTGCGGCAGCAACCTCACCACTTACCCCATCCTTACCGTAAACTACTAGTTGTTCTAGAATGACGAGTGGTGAAGTCCTTGCTCGGTCAGTTGACCACTACAGTTGGATGCTGAGTACTTCTGTACTCATGATACTACCCCCAAACTCTTTTCAGGGTTATTGATCGACAACATGTATGGTGATTGACGTTTCACGTGGAGACTCTACGACGACTAGTTAGGCGGATCCCGGCGGAGGGCCCGGACCCGTGTGGTTATTGGGATCGATGATTTTCTCTTTGCCACTAGGCATTTGTTTGTAGTCTGTACTCAGACATGTATATTCCGCTGTTGTATTAAGGCAGTTGTATGCCGGATTGATACATCTCAAACGTATCTACTTTTCCAAACTCTTTTGCTATTGTTTTCCCTCATTGTTGCATGATTTGGACGAAACTAACCCAGACTAACGATGTTTTCAGTAGAGCTGTCTGTATGGCTTTATTGTGTGCAGGAAAATGGATTTTTAGGTGTCTCAGAAAATTCCAGGAAAAATCACAGAAAATCCACGCACCAGAAGGACCATTGTGCCAGAAGTGGGGCCAAAGGGCAGCCAGGGGGCCCCAGGCGCCCTGCTGGCGCGGCCCCACCCCTGACCGCCTGGGAGGGTCCACCCCCCTCTGGTGCCCTAGTTCAACTCCTATTTATTCCCGTGGCGAGAAAACCCCAGAACAGAAGTCGTTTTCCCAATTCTCGTCGCGGAGCCGCCGCCACCCTCTGTTCTTCTCCGGGAGGACTAATCTGGAGGCTGTTTTGGCCTCCGGTGAGGGGAGATCATCGCCGTCGTCATCATCATCACCACTCCATCCTCCCTCCATGACTTCTCCTCCCATGTGTGAGTAATTCCTTGCTGTAGGAAAAGGGTATGGTAGGGATTGTATGAGTTATATCATGTAATAGTTTATCAGATTGTTGGGGGCATGTTGCCTATCATCTAGATTGGTGTTTATCATCTTTGCTTCAACTTGTTGCTCTTAATGCTTGTCACTTTGGGCTCGAGTGCCATGTTTTCAGCTCTGAACCCTATGTGTTTGCATGAATATATTTGTGTTCTTGATCCTATCTACAAGTTGTATGCACCTATTATAGTTCAGAACCGGCGATCCCAAAGGTGATAGCTTGGGACACCAAAGGGGATGGACTATAATTTGAAGATTCAGTGTATCCATTGATTGTTAATGCTTTGTTCCGGTGCTCTTTGATAGGAGCACCTTAATCTCCATAAGTTCCTTTTGGCCCCGTTCGTAGCGGGATGGCAGGACAAAAGATGTTGTGCAAGTTCTTATTGCAAGCACGTACAACTACCTGTGGGGTACATGCCTAATGTTTGATATATGCCTAGATGATTATTGCTTTTCTGTGTGCCTTGCCCCAAGTTGAATACATGATGTATCTTATCCATGCAGCGCCCAACCATCCATCTCCCTAGCCTACAGTGTTTTAATTCTGCTGGTTACTAGTTGTTTGCTTTTGCTGTTTTACTGTCGCTATTTCACCACCACTCTTCCCTTTGCTACCATCACTTCCATATCACAATTACTATTAATATCTTGTTGCAAGTAAGTGTACCTCAGGTGCGGTGGAATTGACAACTCCACTGTTAAAGCTTGTGGATATTCTTTGGATCCCCTTGAGTCGAATCTATAAATTGGGTTAATCTTACCCGCGAAGACTATCTCGATTCCCTGCAGTTGTGGGTTATCAAGGCTGTTTTCTGGCGCCGTTGCCGGGGAGCATAGCTTTATTCACAAGTCTACTTGAATATTTTACCTGCTGAAATTTATCCGCTATGGGTAAGAAAGAAGACCCCAAGGTCCGGATCTTACCATCCCGTACAAGAAAAGGTACTGTTCTGAACACTAGTGCTACACTTGATTCACCTTCAGTTATGAGTAAGTTTGCTTCACCTCCCCCACATGATGCTTCTACTGAATCTGTTACTATGTCCGATACTTTTGATGATGCTTCTACTACCTTTGAAACTACTGTTTCACTTGGTTCTTTTATCGAAGAACAGATTGCTGCTGCTGGCAAGTTCTCAGGAGTTGAAATTCCAGTTACCAAAACCCGTATTGGAAAAACTTATGATTTTGCTGGCCTTAAGGAGAGACTCCTTGAGGATGATTATGTTATACTTGATGATGATTTATGCAGGGAGCTTAGTAAATGTGCTGATTCCAACCCTGCTGCTATAAAGAAGCTACTAGGAAAGCACTCCTTGAAGAACAAATTTACTCCTGATCCTACTTTTGCTACATCTCCTATATGAATCAATGATCATGATTATAATTTCTCTGTTGATCTTTCACTTATATCTATGGTTGAAGATGACCCCTTTATGGAAGAGAAAATGATGATGCTATTGCACACCTGACCAAACTCACTGAGTTAGGTGGCCTGTTTACTACGGATGAAAAGATACGAAACTTTTATGTTACTAAACTTCTGCCTTTCTCTTTGAAGGAAGGTGCTAAAGCATGGTATGATGCATTACCGTATGGTTCCATTAGGAGTCCTCAAGACTTAGCTCACACTTTTGTTGATAAGTACTTTCCTGCTCATATGCAACATGCTGCTTTACAAAGAATTTATAACTTTAAACAATTGCAGGATGAGCACCTCCCTAAATCTTGGGGGAGGTATTGCAGTCTGATCTAGGCTAGACCGGGACATGGAGTCCCTAAGAATGAATTAATTGATATATTCTATGCTGGTCTAACTGATGAATCCAGATCCTATTTGGACAGTTGTGCTGGTTGTGTTTTCAGGAAAAGAACACCAGACGATGCAGAAGAATTAATGGGCAAGATTGCCAAGAACCACGAAGATTGGTCCGTCCCTGAACCACCTCCACCACCAAAAAAGAGGGGCATGCTCGTCCTAAGCCCCGAAGATATGAAAGAAGCAAAGAAGTCTATTAAAGAGAAGGGTATTAAAACTGAAGACGTGAAGAATCTACCCCTATTGAGAAGTTGTGTGAGCCTACCACTCACCCTCCTATGGTAGAGGTACACTCTCTTTTAGATTTCAATGCATGTGACATCCCTCATGGTAAGCCTCCTGATCAATGTTTAGATGAGCTTGATAATTTTATTATGAAGCAAAATCACTTTAATGAGAGGATAGAAAGTCATTTGCATGATAATTCCCTTGCTATCAAAAGCTTGCTTGATGTTCTAGGTAGAACAGTTAATGATGGTAAATGTCTTGTGAAGCATTTTCATATTGTTCAAACTCAGCTTGAACAAATTTCGAATGTGAAAAAATATTTTCTTGCTAACAATGCCAAACAGGATATACAGGCCTTCGGGATTAAAACCCGAGGAGGAACTAGCACTCAAGATCCTCTCTATCCAGAGGGGCATCCGAAGAGGATCGAGCAAGATTCTCAAATGCAGGAAGAAGAAATTGTTAGTTCTCCGAATAAGAAGAAGCACAAACAAGCTGACAATTCCAATGATCCAAATAGTATATCTACCTCCGATGCTGAGACTGAAGACGGTGCTGAGCCTGAAAAGGATGGTGAAAAGAATGATCCACACTAAGTTTGAGAAGAAGAAGCACCCGACAAACGCAAGAAATACACTAGAGAAGACTTCATAGCAAGAATACATGGGAAGGAAAGAGAACAATGGGTACAGAAACCCATGCCGTTTCCAGGCAAGTCTCTCAAAACTAAAGAAGAAGAGCATTACAATAAGTTTGTGAGTGGATGAAACCTATTTTTCTTCAAATTCCTTTGACTGATGCTATTAAGTTACCTCCCTATTCTAGATATATCAAAGATATTCTGACTAATAAAATAAAAGTTCCTAATGAAGCAATATCTACTATGCTTGCTAACTACTCTTTTAGTGGCAAGATTCATGAGAAGCTAGGTGATCCAGGTATACCCACCATTCCTTGCTCCATAAAGAATAATTATGTCAAGACTGCTTTATGTGATCTCAGAGCAGGAGTGAGTGTTATGCCTTTCTCTCTTTACAAGAGGCTTTGTTTAGAGAAACTAATCCCTACAGATATCTCTCTTCAGATGGCTGACAAGTCAACAACCATACCCATTGGTATTTGTGAGGATGTTCCCGTTGCAGTTGCTAATTGTTTGATCCTTACTGATTTTGTTGTGCTCGACATGCCCGAGGATGGGAGCATGTCTATTATTCTTGGTAGACCTTTTCTTAACACCGCAGGTGCTATTATTGATTGCAATAAAGGAAAGGTTACTTTTAATGTGAATGATAAAGAACACACGGTGTATTTTCCGAAGAAGATTGACAAAAGGCATGGCCTCAACTCTATAGAGAATATCGAGACCGTGAAGATTGGTGATTGGGACTGTCCTCTACATGTGCACCACAAATACAAAACCATTATGGTGGGGAAAATATCCATTAAAGTAAAGGTACCATGAATGCTTCATAGTAAGTGAAACTTTTTGCTCTATGTATTGCTAGTTTAGTAGTAGGACTTGATCAACCATTCTATTAAATGAGTTTTATATAAGTAAAAAGTAGAGGTTGTTATGTTTGCATTTCTTTTAGCTTTATCTTTCTTGCTGTACCAAAGTTTTATATTTTTGAAGCTTCACGTAGCTAACCACTATTTCAAGTTCTCAGAAAGTTTTGCAGCTTTTTGAACCTCGAATTTTTTTCAACAGTGAAGTTGTCAGAAAAATTCCAGAAAAATAAAAATAAAAATTTCCATGCCGGTTGTGACCCAGAGGCACCCGGGGCTGACCAGGGGGGGGCACCAGTGGCCCAGGCGGCCAGCTGGCGCGACCTTCCCCTTGGCCGCGCCCATAGGGTGCGTGGGGCCCACAGGCCCCACCTGCAGGTATTTCTTCTTCCTCTCTCTTCCTCTCTTGCCAAAAACACAAGTTCTGCTCCAGTTCTTGCGTTCTTGCTGTTCTTGGAGGCATTTTTCAATCTCTCTCTACAACCCACCATTCGAGCTGAGATTCTGAGCAAATACTCCCTGGTATGTGACCCCTCCACCCCTCCAATTAGATATTCGATTGGTGGCTTCATTAGTGAGTATTTAGTAGCTCTTGGTGCTGTTCATATGAGCTTGCAAGCATGTGTAGAAATTTATTTTCCAAGTTTTGATGCAAGTTTATGACTTAGGGAAGTGAGTAGAGTAGTTTGCCCCAATCATTTTTCTTAAATCCTTGTTTTTGTAAATTGTCAAAAATTTCAGAAATGAGTTTCTTTGGAAAAGCAAAAGGATGGCTTGGGAAGAAGAAGCCCGAACGCACTGATAGAGTAACTAGAGCTACAGCTTCATCCTCAGCTGCTAGGGTGAGCTACAATAAAGATGTTGTGCCCCTGGAGTTGTTGGAAGATACAAAGCCAGCAAGGGAAATGACGTTTCAGTGCAACGATTTTCTTGAAGCGGCAGGTACTAAGGAGGAGTTTGATAACCTTTGTGCTAATGCAGGTTTGACACGGCTTGCAACATGCCGTGTTACTCAATACCGTAAACTCACCTCCTGTTTTATTAACAGTTTTGGATATAGCCATGATGCTGGTCTTATTGAGTTTAAAATTTACGATGATCCTTTGACCATGTCTTTGGAAATATTTTGTGAAATAATAGGTGTACCGAACGTTGGACGGACGGCGAAGATGAACAGTCAGCCCACCGAGCTGAGAACGCTCTTCAACTCTCTTTGAAGTCAGGATACAAGGGATATCCGACGTTCAAAAATTTCTGGCATCTTGTTTCCCCACCTCAGGTATTTTGCATATTATATTGCTAGAGGGGTATTAGCTCGTGACAACACGAGCAAAATTTCTGCGCCGGATATTGCTATCCTGGAAAATGCCCTCTCAGGGGAAACTACGTATAATGTGGGTGCCTTGATTGCTCGCCGACTTTCCCTTAATGGAAACAAGGGAGATCTCTTTGGTGGCATTTATGCCACACTTATTCTTGAGTCTCTTGGGCGCACCCCACATCCTGATGATGAGCTTTTCCTTTTATAAGCTTTGACCTTGCTGCTATGAAGAGGCATGAGTTTGTTACCAGAACTTCCGAGTTTGGTAACCTTATTTATATTCTGAGGTTTGGACTAATCGATATTCGGGAGATCCTCTACCTGCTCCTTTTTGGTTTGATTCTACTCGCAGGAACAGATGGTCCTTTAGAGTCACCCAGTTCGATGAGTTCATGGCCCAGCATCAGTTCCATAACCCCATGGAGGGGGTTGTGCATGATGATGAGGAGGAGCCCGTTACCTAGTGGGGTGAAGGGTCTTCTTCCGCTTGGAGCGTGGAGCCTTCCTCATGGGAGGATCCCAGGACTTCGGTCTATGCACCTGAAGCCCCGTACGACCCATGGACACACTACCCTGGAGCTGGAGGCTCCTGGGGACCACAGTAGAAGATACCAACTTAGGCCAAAAGCCCAAGCTTGGGGGAGTACGTGTCCTTCTCACTTTTTCCATTGTATTATCCCTTTTATGTTTGTTCGTTTTAATCTTTTCGAAGTTTTTTCCTGTTCTTCTTTGATTCTTTCTTTGCAAAAACAACAAAAAGATTTTCTCTTTCTTTTTCCTTTCGTTTAACCTTTGAAAAATCCAAAAAGATTTCTTTTCTCTCTTTAGTTTGCTTTGTTGCAGAGTTCAGCTCGAGTCCATGATGGCATTTGCACTTGATTATATTTCCCTACGTTCAATCGTGCAAGCGACAAGGCAGTGATGACGAAGATCGAAGAAAGGGATGCAACAAGGAAAACCGGTATGAACTCTTTTCGTTTCTATTTTTGTACATATGCTTGTACTTATGATTTAGAGACCAGCTTGTAGCGACATAGTTCTATGTTTACAATGCTTTCCCAGTGGTTCATGCTTTCTTTGTGGCTAATCCCAAATAGCTAGGGTACATAATGTGTTGTTGAAATGATTTACATGCATTGCATTGTTCATGGTTTGGCATACTGAAGTGGTATTTCCCTTTGGATAATTCTTGGATTGACTTGGCACATGCTTACACATGTTTATGACTGAAAAGTCTGCTATGCCTTGATGATCTTTGAATTTCAGAATAGTTATATCACTCTCATGCCCAATTCAATGTTGCTTTGTCGCTCTGCATGATTATGACTGTTATTGCTCTCTAGTTGATCGCTTCCCAGTCTTTTGCTATCCTTCGCTCGCACTAAGCGGAATTCTGCTTGTGCTTCCAAAATCCTTGAAACCAGTTATTCCATATGAGTCCACCATACCTTCCTATGTGGTATTTACCGTCCATCCTAACAAAGACTTCCTTGTACCATATCGAAATTATTCGAAAAATACTCCCGTGTTGTGCCTCTGCTTTAGATCATGAGGAAGTAGTAGGTTATTCATGACCTTCTTATGTTAGACATGTTTTATCCCGGGATTGCATGTCTAATCTGCAAACCCCTAATACGAGGAGGGACTGGCATGAGTGCGTCCAGCTCACAAAAGATAATCACAACCAACAAACCCTCCTTCACACTTTGTTTATGAGAAATCAGAAAACTTTGGCAGTGATAAAAAAAGGGGATTAAGGGGATGTGATCGTCCCCATCTTGGGAGCCGTTCCTCGAAACATGTCAAGCGTAAGAGGTGATTGAGTTGTCTACTAGCATTCGTTGACGAATCATGCACCTCCCAAAAGATTTTTATCTCTGTTTTCAAAACCAAGAGCTCTGGTACATGTTTAGTCTTTGCTTCCATCCATGGGTTTTCAACCTTTCCATCAAAATCCACGGTTCGAGAGTCTCCATCTTCTTTCTTCAAAGCACCAACTATGAGAGCATAATTGTCATTCTTAGTGTAATGTGCATTGTCCCAAAGTACTACATTGCCTTCTGCATGATTGTGGTATTACTTATTCTGAAGTTTTTAGTTCTAGTCTCCTTTAAAACTCCGAAGGATTTTCTGCATTTATGTTTTGCTTCACTCATGGAGGCTAGCGAGATACCCCTGTAGTATGTTCAAGCTATGTGCATTGTAGTCTTGTCTTGATTTTTAGTAGCATATTATTTACCCTTAGTTGTTTGTGATTCTTCACATGAAAGAAGGATTGCTTTGTGCATTGTCCTTATAGCATTGTTTCAATACCTTCTAGACTCTTTTCATAGTACATGCTTATATACATCTATTGAAGCAAAAGAGTTTGTCAAAGTTTTCTTTGTCGCGTTCAGTTCGTTGAACTGAATTGCTTGAGGACAAGCAATATGCTAAGCTTGGGGGAGTTGATACGTCTCAAACATATCTACTTTTCCAAACTCTTTTGCTATTGTTTTTCCCTCATTCTTGCATGATTTGGACGAAACTAACCCAGACTAACGATGTTTTCAGCAGAGCTGTCTGTATTGTTTTATTGTGTGCAGGAAAATGGATTTTTAGGTGTCTCAGAAAATTCCAGGAAAAATCCCAGAAAATCCACGCACCCGAAGGACCATTGTGCCAGAAGTGGGGCCAGAGGGCAGCCAGGGGGCCCCAGGCGCGCTGCTGGCGCGGTCCCACCCCGGGCCGCGCCGGGAGGCCGCCTGGGAGGGTCCACCCCCCTCTTGTGCCCTACTTCGACTCCTATTTATTCCCGTGGCGAGAAAACCCTAGAACATAAGTCGTTTTCCCAATTCTCTTCGCGGAGCCGCCGCCACCCTCTGTTCTTATCCGGGAGGACTAATCTGGATGCTGTTTTGGCCTCTGGTGAGGGGAGATCATCGCCATCGTCATCATCATCACCACTCCATCCTCCCTCCATGACTTCTCCTCCCATGTGTGAGTAATTCCCTGCTGTAGGCAAATGGGATGGTAGGGATTGGATGAGTTATATCATGTAATAGTTTATCAGATTGTTGGGGCATGTTTCCTATCATCTAGATTGGTGTTTATCATCTTTGCTTCAACTTGTTGCTCTTAATGCTTGTCACTTTGGGCCCGAGTGCCATGTTTTCAGATCTGAACCCTATGTGTTTGCATGAATATATTTGTGTTCTTGATCCTATCTACAAGTTGTATGCACCTATTATAGTCCGGAACCGGCAATCCCAAAGGTGACAGCTTGGGACACCATAGGGGATGGACTATAATTTGAGGATTCAGTGTATCCATTGATTGTTAATGCTTTGTTCCGGTGCTCTTTGACAGGAGCACCTTAATCTCCATAAGTTCCTTTTGGCCCCGTTCGTAGCGGGATGGTAGGACAAATGATGTTGTGCAAGTTCTTATTGCAAGCACGTACAACTACCTATGGGATACATGAATAATGCTTGATATATGCCTAGATGATTATTGCTTTTCTGTGTGCCTTGCCCCAAGTTGAATAAATTATGTATCTTATCCATGCAGCGCCCAACCATCCATCTCCCTAGCCTACAGTGTTTTAATTCTGCTGGTTACTAGTTGTTTGCTTTTGCTGTTTTACTATCGCTATTTCACCACCACTATTCCCGTTGCTACCATCAGTTCCATATCACAGTTACTATTAATATCTTGTTGCAAGCAAGTGTATCTCAGGTGCGGTGGAATTGACAACTCCACTGTTAAAGCTTGTGGATATTCTTTGGCTCCCCTTGAGTCGAATCTATAAATTGGGTTAATCTTACCCGCGAAGACTATCTCAACCCCCTGCAGTTGTGGGTTATCACGGATGTATGAGATGTTGTATCCTTGTAGCTGTAATGTTGTCATATCATGTTGGAAATCCGGGGCATATGGCATTGTCATATGTCGTGGTGGGACTGATATGTGCTTCGTCCCCGGATCTAGATGGAAACATCTAGATCTGGAACAATACCGCATATCGGGCCTTACAACTTGGTATCAGAGCCTTACCGACCGTTGGATCCCTTTTCTGGCCAAAGTCGAGTCTAGAAAAAAACTATTTTTTAGTTACTAAGTTAGTTATCGGAGAGTAGGATTCTTTTTCGTCCTTACCCATGCTCTGGAGAGGACAAGTGTCGTAAGTGTTTTACTCTCGACTTATCCCCTTCAAACTTTAGGATCTCGAGGTGTGGAGTTTCGAAATCGGTACAATGCCTTGCTTGCAGCGTATTGTCTCGATTCCGATCTCAGGTTGGGAAATCCTGTAGTACCTTTAGCTTCTCCGACTCCGGTTAACATATTGGTCATTCATTTCCATCCATCCTCTTGCCTGGTGTCTTCACGATTTTGAGTGGGAACACTATCCTTTTGATCCGGTTCTCACTGTCATTCTTCCTCTTGATCATTCGATGGTTTCGTTCTCCGACGTTGCCGTCTATCTGTGGAAAGTTTCTTGACGGAAGTTCGTCGTCGTCCATGGAGTAGAGTCCCTTGTTGGTGGTGTTGAAGATCGTCGCCTCTCTTTTCTCTCCCCTCCTCTCCCCCGGATCGTCCAGGATCCCGGGACGAGATCCCTTGTTGGCGGTGTTGTATTGTAACAGCCCGGATTTCAAAAAAATTAATTTTTTTGTTTTCGGTGTGAATTATTTGATTGTCTGATTTGTTTGCGGTGTTTGCGTCCCTGATTTATCGATCGGCGATTATTTTCCCCCTCTTATCTCGTACCGGACGGAGACCAACCCTTGCCACCGTGACACTCGACCTTTGCGACACCGGGTTTCACCCGATCACCATCGCAAAACCCGCACAAGACTAGCCGCAACCAACGGAATAAAAACCCCGTTTAATAATTAAATGGGATATTTTTATAGCGCACCGGAAAGTTTTCTCGGAACGGTTCTAGTGCGAGGTGAACGCCGCCGGCTCGACGCGCTGATCACGCAGTTCGAAGTTTTACCCGAATCGGAGGTCCTGCGGACCCCCGGCGGTCAGAAACGTAAACACCGCGCGTGAGAGAAAAACCGGGGTTGTTTGTAACGACCCGATTCACTAAGAATCCAAGTCTATGTGGATTCTGTGCTAGTCCCTGGATCAATAGCTAGCACACACAGTACATGATGTAATATCAAGAATAAACCACATGTCATAAATATTACATCGAAGATCTAGTATTACAATAAAGCATACTTGCATAGCTCAAGGCTAGCTTACAAATAAAATACAGCGGAAAACAATATAAGCTTCGTGGCGTCCATCAACTCCACCGGCGTAGTTGAGTATAGACATCGTAACCCTACATCGCATCACTTACTCGTCGTATATATTCCTGCAACACTGAAGGTTACAGCCCGACAACGGGTCAGTACATCTGATTTGTACGGCAAGTCACACGAAAAAGTATATAGCAGACCTACAACTACATGCAAGGTAAGTCAAAGGAAAGCCTTATGGTTTTGTTTTGCAGAAAGCTGTTTTTTCCCAATCTACCTAGTCAAAATTTTAGTTTAACTTACTACTTAAGATCGAACTGGGC
This sequence comes from Bromus sterilis, assembly GCA_950022295.1. NCBI lineage: Eukaryota > Viridiplantae > Streptophyta > Magnoliopsida > Poales > Poaceae > Bromus > Bromus sterilis. The sequence goes on along the minus strand of OX465596.1, from coordinate 144,354,016 downwards.
ACACCAGTTCAAATCCACACCCTTTATTAAATCTTGCCCACTCAAGTTTTATTAAAGTGTTTCATCTGTCAAGACCATCCAACAACAGTAATGTCTAGTTGCTCAAAGTTGTCCATAACTGGGGACATGGCTAATCATGATCAGTTTGTACGCTCTGCAGAGGTTTGTACACTTTCCCCACTGGACTTAACCCAAAGATTGAGACAAAGTCTTTCAGAAGAGGTCACCTCCACCCTTTGGTAGCCGGTACACCTATCATATCTACATCTGCTAGCTACCAGGGCCAGGCTCCCCACAACATACTCAACTAAGCCAGAGCCCATATAGCCAGTGGTTGTACATGGAAGCTACTAGACACTAAGTCTATCCGATCTTTTTGAGCCTGGACGGCGCCCACTTAGGGTGCACTCTCATGGGCGCATTGCCTTAGATAAGGTGCACGACCCCACGATGCCTTCCCTCCAAACCATTCACAACCATTAGGGGTACAACCTGGTCTCGCCTTAGATAAGGTACGAGCTCGCAGGAAGCACTCCCTGCCCGTCCAGAGGTGTATTCTAATTAAGGTTTTCTAGTCAAGTCATTAAATCCTCACACAACTCAATGTATTCTCAAGCCAATCCCCGTCTATAAGCATAGCAACATTTAGCAAACACGAACTAGGGCGACAAAGAATACAGGATCAAATCATATGGCTATCCTACGAGGTTTGCAGCATAATAATATAATATACACCTACACATGCATAGGGTAATATTTGCTATATGCATAAGTAAAAATATAGGTTGTGAAATGGTCAAAGTATGACTTGCCTTATACATTCGATGAAGATCTTCGCTCTCATGTTCCAGTCAACTCCACTCGTCACACTCCGAGCAAACCTATCGCAAACGAAGGAACTCGAATAAGCAATCACACCACAAGGACAAAACAAAAGATCAACAAAACAAACACAAAGGTTTTAGCAACAAAACAAAAAGGTTTTGAAGGGTAAAGGTGTCGATGTGCTCGAAGGTGATCGGTGGAAGTGAACTCGAGAGAATCAACAGATAAAGATTCATCGATAAGGAATTGTGATCATGGACATTATGAATTCAAGGTGAATATCATGCCCACATGAAATGTGTGTGAATCTTACCGATAACATGTCTCAAATGATCCGATATGCAAAAAGAATCACATGAAACGGAATACTACAACGCAGGTCATAACAGGTTCAAATTTGAATTAAATTTGACTTTAAACAGATCAATAAACTTCGGAATTTTTGTGTACACATGCTATAGACAGAAATTGCATGGAACGAGTGATCCAACGCAAAACAAATCACTCGATTTGGATCCACGGTTTAAAAGATAAGGACTCCGGGATTTGAATTAGAATTTGAAATAAATTCAAATTAAAAAGTGTGCAAAGTGTGAAAAGTTAATTCCACGATAAACTACCGAACAACACGAGAGCGTAGGAAAAAGTTTCACCTCAATCCGACGCATGGTGAAGGAGATATTGCGAGTACGGCGCCGGGGTGTTTTCTGCCAACAGTGACCTATCCGCAATTATCTTTTTTCAGAAAAGCAATCGGGTCCCCGAGACAGATCTGGCCGGAGTTGAATTTGGGGAGGCGGATTCTGGCGAACTCCGGCGAAGGGAGGCTCGTGCTCCGGCTTGGCGGTCCGGCGGCGCGGGGCGGCACCTGCGAGGGCGGCGAGCAGCGGCGGCGGGCGGCGTGGCCGGGGCACGGCCGGTGCGGGGCGGCGGCGGCGCGGCATGCGGCTGCTGTGGCCGGCGGCGGGCGGCATCCGGTGGCACGAGGCCGGCGCGGCGGCTGCGCGGCGTGGCCGCGCGGCGGACGCGGTGGCACTGCGGGAAGGCGGCGACGACGGGCGGCGCGGGGCGGCTCCGGCGTGGCGGTCGGCTCGGCTACGAGTTTTCTTTTTCTTTAAATCCAAAGGTCAAACAATATTACAAAAATAAATACTCATCGGAAAAATATGAAATAAATTTCTGAATTCATCAAATAATCCAAAGAAAATTGTGCAATGAATATATTTTCCAAAAATATAAATAAAAAATAAATACAATTTTCAATGACTTTATTTAATTATAAAATATTTTAGAAATTCACAAAAATCTCAAATAATTATTTAAATAATTTCCACTCCATTTTTCTGAAGAAGTCATTTTATCTTCTCTCAAGTTATTATTATTTTTGAATGGAAAATTATTTAAATAACTCCAATTAAATAAAAATAAAAATAACATTAAAACATTTCCAACTTTCTTTTATAATGAATGAGTCATATTACCTTCTCTCGTTTTAATTTGTTGGATTTGTTTTAAATAGTAAATTTCAAAACACCAACGGTCAATATTAGGGAAAGTCATTTTATTCCCTCTCATTTTAATATTCAATAAACTCCGAAAGTTTTAGATCCTAGTGAAAATCAACCATATCAAGGAAACAATCATTATTATAATTAATTTATTAACATTCCAAAATTTAGAAAATTTTGGGATGTTACAATGTTTTTGCAAACTGCCAGCCACCTGGGCAATATAAAGACCACCACACTCCCACCCCTTTCTAGGGTTTCCCTAAGCCAAAATTGCAGCCACCCCCTCACAATTTCCCAAAAAATACCCCATTTTCATCCTTTTGCTAGCCCATCAGATCTGGACCGTCAGATCGCCCGATCTGACGGCCAGGATTGCGCCACGTCGCTCTGGCTTCCCACCAATCACATCTCCATCCTCCACTCCGGTCGCCGGAGCACCGCCACGTCGCCGGCCATATCCGACACCGCACGGACCGCTACACCCCGCAGGTCCTCCTCCCCGCGCGCCCTTCACCTCCCTTTCCTCCTCCTCACCTCACCCCACCTCTTTGCCCAGGACGACCCCGCCATGGGAGGCCCTCGAGCTCGAGCCTCCGCCCCGAAGACCGACACCAGCCGCCGCCGTACGTCGCCGCCGTCCCGGATCCGGCGCAGCCGGCCTCCTTCCTCCTTGCCCCTCCACCGTTCCCGCCTCCCAAGCCGCCTCGCCGGAGGCCTGCACCATGCGCTGCCGCCTCTGCTCGTCGGGAGCGACGAGCCTCCCATGCCCGCTCGCTGGAACGACGTCGGCCCAGCGCGCCCGCGACCTCGGCTTGCATGCCGCGACCCAAACGCCCCATCGGCCCACCCACGTCCAGCACCGCCGGCCAAATGGGCCTGAACCATGGTGAGGCAGCCCAGCCGCCCCTCCTTTTTTTCCTTTAAGCGTTTTTCTTTTATTCTTTTTCTGTTAAGTGTTGAATTATTGCTGATGTATCTGTTTTTCGATGTAATTTGCGAGTAAACCGTAGCCCGGATGGCGTTACGTCCAAAAGGAAAATTGTTTAGAATTGTGTGTACTTCAATCCATCTTTTGTGAGCATTTTGATTTGAGGCCATCTTGATGTTGTTAATCACTGTTAAACTGGGCATCAGGATGTTAACTGCTACTAATTTCTGTTATGTGCTGCTGCTACTGTTATTTTATTGCAAGTTTGCATGATGATTGTGACACATCCATGAGGCCTATTGCATTGATTCTTGTTGCATACTGTTCAGCATCATGTCTACTTCTATTACATGTATTGCAATGTAATGTTTAAATTTCTGGACATAGTTATGTTTAGCTCCAAAGTTGCTATCCTGCTGTTTTTGACAGCCACCTCTGTTTTTCTCTAAGTCTGTAACTTTCCGATGCCATGTTGCTTGGTTAATATCTTTTGATCTGTTGTGCCTATGACCCTGATTCTTGTTTGTACCTGATCATAATCATGTCTACTCCATGCTCATATATTTCTATGTCATGTTGTTGCACATTTGCATATAGTTTTGATCCTATTTATACAACATGAAAATAACAGTTTCTGCCCTGTTTTCCTGATTTTCACTAAGTCCTAGACCAGTAGTGTTTTATTGCATTTTGCATGAGCTATAATTAGTTGTTCATGATTCCCTTTTGCATGATTCTTGTTGCCATGCCTTACCTTCCATGTCTACTTTAGTTGCATATCATTTGTGGGAATGTTTGCATTCATTATCCTTTTTATGCAATGCTCTAAAGTGTGCTTCCTGATGTGCGCAGATTGTGTTCCAAACTTGTTTTGCTTGTATCTTTTTAACCGTAACTTCGTTTGGAGTGTTCTTTATATGTAACTTGATTAGTTTTTCGTGTACTTTGTGTTTATGCTATTGTTTGATGTTGTTAACCCACCTAAATATAGTTTAGGGCAGAACAGTACCAATTACTTAAATTGTCGTGGGGCACTTAGTGATATGCCATGTTTAGGTTGTGCCTCACTTAAATTGACTAGCATAGATAGTTTACCATATGCTTCACCTCTTGTCATGTTTGTGTGCTATGCCAGGCTTGAGTGAGATGCCATGTTAATAACCTTTGCCCATCTTGTGTAGCTAAACAACTTGAACCATTATAAATGTGCGGTATCGTCGTGTGTGACGAGTACTCCACTTAACCTGTTAGTAACCGCTCTCGACGATAGATGCGATACCGTGGTGCGTTGTATCATGTTGTCTTCTTGTTGATGCTTGCTCGTGTTTGCCTCGTAGTAATAGAGTGCTTGCTTGTTGATTGCTTTCCAGTGTTTACCCTCTTGTGTGCTTCCGCGGGTACCTCTCGGAGACGATGCGAGCTTGCGATCAACTACACCTTCGGAACCCGACTTATCAACAGGCAAGGACTATACATTACTTATGATCCATTCTATTTCAACCAGCGGTTTGCATCCTAGTATAGGTTAGGTTCGATGTTTGATCCTACCACATGTTTACAACCTCTTTCAAACCGATACAACCATGTCCCCTCCGAGAAAACCTTGTATTGCTATGTTACTATGGCTCGTTGCTCAACCCTTGCTTAGTATGCATGCTTAGGATGCTACGATGTTACCTCATGTTACTCCTTGGTTTGGGATATCACATTATTATATTGGTATGGATGATATGATTATTATAATGTTGACTATATTCGACGAAGGATGGAAGGTCTAAGTTATCCCGCCCCGACGCTTTGTTCCATTCGAGTCACCTAGGATCCATGTTCCGGGTATTGGTTCTAAGACTGAGCGTTCCTAACCACGTGTGGGATTTTATGGGGTCCCCTTTTCTTACCTAGCTAGCTTCAAACATTTCTAGTGGTGGCCCAAGCTGATTTACCTTTTGCAAACCATGCATATATGTCTGTCGGGTCGCTCCTAGCAGACATCCTTTAAACCAACCAGGGCCAGCGGGGACTTTGTTTCCTTGTTGGTCTAACCTGTCCGGCTGAGGACCCAGCCTCGTGTGAGAATTTATCGACAATCCAAACCCGCGACAGACGGTTGAGACCAGATCGAGAGCACGACCGGCTCTTGAGCTGAATGTCGGCTCACTAGGGGCACCCAGATTTGTTCGTTGTTAGCTAGAGGGACCTGTCGTTTCGGATCTCTTGGAACTAAATCATAAAATGGTTGCCTGTGATGAGTAGCAACTGAGAGAGATGGGCGTGCGTGCGGAGCCTTGTAATGGGAAGTTGGTACACCCATGCAGGGTTAAATCTTTTCGAGAAGCCGTGTCCACGGTTATGGACGACTTAAGACCTACGTCTTGTTCATAGATACCATCAACTGAATCATATTTAATAACTTGATCAACGTGTGTGTGCCTTGACTACTTCTTCTTCGTCGGGATGCGAAGAGGAGGACAAGGATAGGATAGGTGTTATGCTTGCTTAAGTAGGTGGATAGCAAGACTTGTTGGAGGCGATTCCTCATCGAATGCTTGGCTTCTTATCTTACTCTCTAGATCGTTAGCCACTTAGTAAATGCTAGTGCGGCAGCAACCTCACCACTTACCCCATCCTTACCGTAAACTACTAGTTGTTCTAGAATGACGAGTGATGAAGTCCTTGCTGGGTCAGTTGACCACTACAGTTCGATGCTGAGTACTTCTGTACTCATGGTACTACCCCCAAACTCTTTTCAGGGTTATTGATCGATAACATGTATGGTGATCGACATTTCACGTGGAGACTCTACGACGACTAGTTAGGCGGATCCCGGCGGAGGGCCCGTGTCGGGACCCGGGGTTAGCGTATGCAAGCCTCGCTACAACACAATCATATGGAGAGCCGAGAACCGTACCCACTTGTCTAAGCAGACAAGCCAAGCACAGAACGTTCTCGGAAAGCATCGAACGTGAGGGGCATCCCATCCAGGCCGGATGATCAACTGAAATGGGTCCTCATCGTCCGCACACAAGTCTAAATGATATGGGTGATGAACTCCCATACTCATAGACAACTCGCCTCAACCATACTATCGATTGTATTATAACCCTTACATAGACTTACTCCAGCCCGATCACTTAGTCGGGGTCTAGGGCGGGCTCGATCATACATCAAAGTGTGCACAAGACAGAGTCTCGAACAATCGCATCGCGATGCCCCAAGCTGCGCACATCTAAGGGCCACTTGGTGTATAAAAGACCGCCAACCAGATCACAACTAAGGTCTCAAAAACCCATACTAAGACATGCATGTTATAAACATACACGCAGCACACATGCCTGGTATGAACAACAGGTATCATTGCAATTCTCTACGAAGTATACATCTTTATTAATAACTCTTACAGAGTGCACACAGAGATCACAAGCATGTGATCCAACATTACAACAGACAAGCGGAAGCAAGTAGGTCTGAGTACAGACAAGTTTAACAAATGGCTTAGAGAAGCCTTATCTAAAAACAAGCCCTCCACGGGGGAACCAGTCGTCTAACTGGGACTACACTAGCTTGGTCTTGGTCTGAGTCTTCATTCTTCGAGCTTCAGGTAGAAGCCACCATCGGGGTCGGTGGGTTCATCTAAAACATAGATTAAGAAAACGTGAGTACAAAATCGTACTCAGCAAGACTTACATAGGAGCTATACTACTCATGCACATGTATCAAGGTAAAGGGAGGTGGGGTTTCACTTGCAGAAGTGCCAGCTTTGACTTGGCTAATCCTGAACTACGAGTACCAGACTTGAGGTAAGAAGCGTACACGAGTCCACTACATCTCTTCAACCAATACACCACTATGGTTACTTCCTCGACTTCCCCACGAGAAGCACACCATAGCACTCACGCTTATCTTGGTGTATTTTAGAAGTATCCAGTGCAAGTTGTCTAATAATCGAGCACAGCTCTCCAAGCAGTCCATAACCGCGGACGCGGCTATTCGAATAGTTTTGTTAACCCTGCAGGGGTGTACCGCTACACACACGTGTCATCAGTTACCGCCTTTTGCGTGTCACCGTTCAAGAGATGACAGCGGGGATGCCACCACAACACTTCGCCCACAGCTCCGTTCTAGTCCAGAGAGTCGCCTATCTGAGGGGGATCCGTATGGAAGTCCGGCCGAGGTTCCAGTACAGCCTCAAACGATGTGTGCAGGGTCCCAAGCCGGTCTTGAAAATCCGTTCATCCACTTCGCAGACCGTGCCACAGCCCTACCAGAACTCTAAACTACTGCGACTCTTGGGGTTCGAACGGGGTGAGGTACTAGGATGAGAGGGGTCAGTGAGCCCAATGTGTGGTTGTACTCTTCTTCTTGGATCACCACACAAGAACTCGGACTTAAGGCGGTATTCAACGAGACAACCCACTGTGTACTCCTACACAACCTCTCATCGTTCACCTTGTATTAGGGTAGATTCACCAACACGTTTCACTTTCATCAACACCATGTGTATCATCATCCCGAATCACATCAAAAGCAACCTCGTTGTATCACTAAGCATGCAATAAGTAGTAACATTTGCAGGGGCCACATGATATCAACCAACTCCTACATCTGCTAGGATTGTGGTTTGCTTACTACTGTGACAAGATGATAGGTCATGCAAAGGATATGGGTTCAACTATGCGATAGAAACGTTATTGTGGTGATCATCCTAAACAATGCATAAGCGAGACATGAGAGGGAAGTGGGATTTTATCGACATGATCAATGGGGGTTTGCTTGCCTTGCTGACGAGGTCCAGTCACGGGGTCTTCAACGAAGGGGGTGATCTCGAGCTCCGGATCCACTTCTATCCGAGCAATCAATATAAACAAAGCATAAATAAGTTGCAATGCTCAAGCACATGATTATGTTGTCAAAAGATGTGAATTGTATTGAGGTGATCTAGGTTCCATTTGCAACAAGTTAATTGAAGTTGATTTGAAAGTGAATTCAAATTCAAACTCCGAATGTATTTAAATTGGTCCAAGTTGCATTTGCTAGTATTTGTATTTTGTAATCCAAATGATCATGTGTGTGATAAGCTTCTGAAGTGTAGGTGATCATATGTGCATTGCAAAGGTTCAAAGTGGAATTGCATTTGGATTAAATTTGAATTAATTCCATTTAAATCAAATAGCAAAAGCTACTGATCAGAATTTAAATTCAACTCAAACAAAGTTGAAAGTTGCATATTTGGATAGACAATTTTCTCCTGATCATTTTTCATATATTAATTGCTATATTTGGAGTTAAGATGAATTAATTATGAATTTCCAAAGTTTGTCCTATTTTCTGCCATTTTCTGGAATTTGTTTAATTCTTTTAAATCTTTTCTGTTTATTGCGTCATCATGAGGTCAGCATGACGCAAGGGGGGGCTGACAACAGGGGCCCACCTGTCTGTCTCTGTGGGGTTAAAACCCTTTTAGTTTAAAACTAACAGTGGTTAGTTAGTGGCCTGGGCCCACTGTCAGTGGCCCAGGGGTTAGGATTAGTGGGGGGATTAGCTTAGGTTTAGGGCTCTAATGGCGGGGTCGCCGGAAGCCTGCCGGAGACTCGCCGGAGTTGGGGTTTCTGGCACGGGAGGGGGTCTGGTTGGTACGGGCGCGTAGATCGTGAGCTTCCGCACGCGTTGGAGTAGGAGGGGGCCAAAGATGAGCTCGAGGGCGACAACTACTTCAACCGCGGCGGCGGCCCTTTCACGGACCTCGCCGAAACTAGGCGGGAGGGCACGGGAAGAGGCGCGGCTAGGGGCGAAAAGGAGCTCTGCTCACCGTGGTGCTAATGGAGTGGACGAAGGGGCCACGGGGAGGTCGATGTTGGCGCAATCGAAGTTCTTCTCCGCGGCGGCCGACGACGAAACCTTGACGCGGGCATCGTCCACGGTGGCGCTGGACTTCAATTGACGAGGGGGACGGAGGAAGTCGACAGTGCCGGATCGACTGGACAAGGCGGCGAGGAAGGAGGAGTACGGTGGCCACGTCGGGGCGTCGCCGCGCTCCGGCTGTGCTTCGGGTTTGCGCGGGATTCGCGAGGTAGGAGAGAGGGGGCGACCCGTGGGTGAGAGGATGAGCTCGAGGGGGGTTCTGGCGTTGCGTGGCGTGAGGAGAGGGCAGGGGGTGGCCTAGAACCCGCGGTGTCGCGGTGGCGTCGTCGCCGCACTCCCCAGCTCCAGCGAGCTGCTTGGAGGGGCGGGGAGGAAGACGACACGCGGCGAGCTAGGCTGGGCCGAGGCCAAGGCGAGTGGGCCTTGCCCAGGGCGCCAGGTAAGCTCTGCTTTCTGTTCTTTTTATTATTTCTGCATATAGGTTGACCTAGCTAATAAAAATAGCTAGGAATTTTATAAAATGCCACAATTTTTTATATGGCCTCATAAAATAGCTAGCTAGCCACTTATAAAATTTGAGCATTTTTAAAATTCAAAACATTTGAATTTTAAATAAAATAGGGTATTTATTTAATTTCCAAGCCGTTATTTGAAAATTAGAAAATTCCATGAGCATGGGATTGCTCCCAAACCATTTTTAAAATGATCAGTACCATTTATAGGAATTTTCCAAATGTTCAAATGATTTTTGGAAAAATATTTTTATCTGGCCATTTGATTTAATTTCTCAGGGCTTTTCTTTTCCCCATTTTTGAATTTTCTTTTGAATTTTTGCATGATGCAAAGGAGCACTTGATCCTAGCACATACCTAACTTGGGGTTGTGACAACTCGCCCCCACTCAAAAGAATCTCGCCCCGAGATTCAGAAGTCAGCAGGAGGAAGGAGGGGTACGCGGCACTGAGACGGTCTTCTCTTTCCCACGTGGCTTCTTTCTCTGAGTGATGAGACCACTGAACTTTCAGAAACTTGATCTTCTTTCGGCGAGTGACACGCTCTGCTGAATCAAGAACAAGAACAGGGTATTCTCGATAAGAAAGGTCATCTTGGAGATCAAGCGTTTCATGGTGGAATTCGCGGATGGGGTCCTTGAAGCAACGCCTGAGTTGTGACACATGGAATACATCATGTACTCGGGAAAGGTGCGGGGGTAGTTCAAGTTGGTAGGCAACTTCTCCACGTTTAGCAATAATGCGGAAGCGTCCGATGTAACGTGGGGCCAACTTGCCTTTGATACCGAATCTTTGGGTTCCCTTCAGAGGAGTAACCCGGAGGTAAGCCTTCTCATCCAGATTATAGCTTTCCTTTCTATGATGACGATCATAGTAGCTTTTCTGACGAGACTGTGCGGCTTTCAAACGATCACGAACAATGCAAACTTGCTCTTCTGCTTCCTTGATCATATCTGGTCCAAAGAGTTGTCTTTCACCGGTTTCTGACCAGTTTAAGGGTGTTCGACATCATCGTCCATATAGGAGTTCAAAAGGAGCCATGTTCAGACTAGATTGAAAACTGTTGTTATAAGCAAATTCGGCGAATGGAAGAGACTTCTCCCAATTCTTTCTGAATGAGATAACACAAGCTCTAAGCATGTCTTCAAGAATTTGGTTAACCCTTTCGACTTGACTGCTAGATTGAGGGTGGAAAGCTGTACTAAAGGAGAGATGAGTTCCCATAGCATGTTGGAAGCTTCCCCAGAATCTAGAGGTGAAAAGGCTACCACGATCAGAATTGATTTCCAAAGGAACACCGTGAAGAGACACAATTCTAGAGACGTACAAGTCCGCTAACTGGCTAGCAGTTATAGACTCGCGAACTGGAAGGAAGTGTGCAACTTTGGAAAGTCTATCTATGACAACGAAGATGGCATCGTTTCCTTTCTGGGTTTTTGGAAAGCCGGTGATGAAGTCCATACCGACTTTGTCCCATTTCCACTCGGGAATAGGCAAAGGTTGAAGTGTACCAGCAGGTCTTTGATGTTCTACCTTAATGCGACGACAAACATCACATTCGGCAACAAATTGAGCAATGTCTCTCTTCATCCTAGTCCACCAAAATCTCTGGCGTAGATCTCGATACATTTTTGTGCTACCGGGATGAATTGAGAGGGGTGTGTCATGGGCTTCTTTGAGGATGAGTTGCCTTAGTTCTCTATTCTTAGGTACTACCAAACGATTTCCAAAGAATACCGTTCCTTTGCTATTAGTGGAGAAACATTTAGCAACTCCGCTAGCAATGTTCTCCTTGATCCGGCGAACACCTCGTGCACGCCTTTGGGCAACTACGATTTGATCCTCAAGGGTTGGTTTCGCCACCAAGTTGAAAAGAGATCCACGAGGAACAATCTCGAGATTGAGCTTTCGAAATTCCTCATGAAGAAGTGGTTGATACTGTTGTAACATGAGGTTGTTACAATACGACTTACGACTTAGTGCATCGGCCATGACATTGGCTTTGCCTGGGGTGTAAGAAATTCCTACGTCGTAATCTTTTATCAACTCAATCCAGCGTCTTTGCCTGAGATTAAGATCTGGCTGGGTGAAAATGTATTTGAGACTTTGGTGGTCGGAATAGATCTCACAATAATTACCAAGGAGGTAATGTCGCCAAGTTGTTAGAGACTGAACTACGGCAGCGAGTTCAAGGTCATGGGTAGGATAGTTCTCTTCATGTGGCCGCAACTGGCGTGAAGCATAAGCTACCACATGTCGATCTTGCAGAAGTATGCATCCTAACCCTTGCCGTGATGCGTCACAAAAGATTTCGAAATCCTTTTTGGTGTCTAGAGGTGCAAGTACGGGTGCAGAAGTCAATCTTCTTTTTAGCTCTTGAAAGCTTTCCTCGCAGTTGGAAGTCCATAAGAATTTCTTATCTTTCTTGAGGAGTTCAGTTAGAGGTTTTGCAACTTTAGAAAAGTTCTCGACAAAGCGACGGCAATAGCTGGCTTGGCCAAGAAAACTCCTAACTTGCTTAACCGATTCAGGTGGAGTCCAGTCAAGGACGGCCTGAACTCTCTCGGGATTCACAGCAATGCCTTTTGCAGAAATCACGTGGCCTAAGTAGGTCACTTCTGGTAGCCAAAATTCACACTTGGAGAATTTAGCATACAGGCGATGCTCTCTAAGTTTCATCAATACCAGCCTTAGGTGTTTGGCATGTTCTCCTTCGTTCTTCGAGTATATAAGGATGTCATCGAGGTAAACCAAGACGAACTGGTCCAAATACTCCATGAAGATCGAATTCATCATGCGTGAGAAAGTGGCGGGGGCATTGGTTAGACCGAAGGACATGATGGTGTACTCGTAAAGACCATAACGAGTAGTGAAAGCCGTTTTTGGAATGTCCTCATTTCGGATTTTGATTTGATGATAACGTAATCTCAAATCCATCTTGGAGAAGACAGAGGATCCTGCAAGTTGATCATAAAGATCATTGATCCTGGGCAATGGGTACTTGTTCTCTATCGTCGCTAGATTTAGCGGGCGATAGTCTACGCACATCCTTTCTGTTCCATCTTTCTTCGTTACGAACAGAACGGGGCAACCCCATGGCGATGAGCTAGGGCGGATGAAGCCTTTTGCCAACGAAGCTTCAAGTTGTATTTTAAGCTCAACTAACTCACGTGGGGCCATTTTGTATGGGCGTCTAGAAATTGGGGCTGTGCCTGGTATAAGGTCCACTATGAACTCTACACCTCTGTCGGGTGGCACGCCCGGCAGCTCTTCAGGAAAGACATCCGGGAAGTCACGAACCACCGGAACATCTTCAAGGTCAGGAAGGGGAAGCACATTCAAAGAATGCACCTGGGTTCTTGTTCTTGGTGAGGAGTAAGCTATCGTCTGGCCTGAAGGATGTGTAAGTCTAACTGACTTGGATTTACAATCAAGAAAAGCATGTTGTCTTGATAACCAATCCATACCAAGGATGACATCAATGTCTGAAGACTTGAGGGCTATGAGTGAAGCAAGGAATACTAAACCCTCAATTGCAATTTGATTACCATGGCTTACTCTATTAGTTTGCCATTTTGAACCAGGAGTTTTAATGATCATAGGGGTGAACATTTCTTCAAAGGATACATCATGCCGAAGTGCATAACTCTCCGACATGAATGAGTGAGATGCTCCTGGGTCGAAAAGAACAGAAGTGCGAACAAAATTGACCGGGAGTGTACCAAGAATGACGTCGGAAGTACTATCAGTTTCCTCAACTGAGATTTGGTTCACACGTCCAAGATTTTCTGAGGTGGATGGCTTAGCGGTAGAAACCTTCGGGGGTGGTTTGGCACGAACAGTGGGTTTTCTTCTGGCATGGGGTGGAGCATTCTGGTTGACGGGGCACTCACGAGAATAGTGACCAGGCTGGCCACATCTGAAGCAGGCTCCAAAGATAGTGCGGGGAGCTGGGTTGTTTGGTGGAGCTGGTGGACGAGGCGGCACAAGTGATGGCCTCGGTGGGTTGTTTTGGGGAAACAAACTGATAGGAATCCAGATCATGCGTTTCTGAGGGCGTGCACTAGAAGAAGGGGCAAGCTCAAGAGCATGCTTGCGAGACTTCTCGAAAACTTCTTTGCCATGCTCAGCTCTGAAGGATCTGTTGACTAAATCTTCAAAGGTGGCAAATTCGATGAGGTTGAGATCATGAAGGAGGATGGGGCTAAGTCCCTTACAGAACCTTGCCTGCTTTCTGGCATCGGTGGTGATCTCATCTTGGGCATAACGAGCAAGAAGGTTGAATTCCCTCACATATTCATGAATGGACATCTCTCCTTGATTCAGATTGCAGAACTCTTCCTTCTTGCGCTCCATCAACTCATCCAGAATGTGGTACCCTCGAAAGGCAACACAGAACTCCTGCCAAGTCACTACGTGACCATCTGGCTGCATTGCAACATAGTTCTCCCACCACTGAAGAGCAGCACCTTCCAAGAAGTATACCGCGAAAATAACTCGGTCATCGGGAGCAACATGTGCTGTATCAAGCTTACGCTCGATGGAACGGAGCCAATCATTAGCTTCAAGGGGCTCAGAAGAACATCGGAATACCGGTGGCTTGAGGAAGATGAAGTCTTGAATGCTGACCACCACATTACGATGGTGCGCGGTATTCTGCTCGATGAGCTCCAGAAGGCGTGTTTGATCACGTCTATTCCACTCAGCTTCCATCATGATTTCCGCCGCAGAAGGCGGGGGTGGAAGTTCATCATCATTTTGATTCCGATCACGGTCTCGATTCAGAAGAACAACACTACGAGTTCCACCTGACATCCTGTGTGATAAAAATCAACAATAAGAACAGGTTGTACGATGGAGGCAAGGATAAAAGGATATGATTTAAGGAGGAAAAGATAATAATGCGAAGGCAACGACTCAAAGAAACACGGAACAAATCCGGCAGCATAACGGCTACACTGGGATGGACATTGAAACAATCTCAAAGAAATTGGACAGAACTTCTTCAAGGAACTCAAAACACGGAGACTTTGGACAACCACAACCATCCTACGGCTATAAGGAGGCAAACAACGAGATGTTCTAGTCAGACATAGATGAGCCTAGTCCTATCTTCCCGTAGAAAAGGTAAGGGTGACTCAGAACTCAGATTGATGAGGGTAAGGAGAAAAAGAAGCCTTACGTTGTTCCCTTATATACCCGGATTAACTATATAACTATAGAAGGCTAGACTCGACTTCGGCCAAGGCTGATAATCCTACAGTCAGTCCTGCTCTGATACCAAGTCTGTCGGGACCCGGGGTTAGCGTATGCAAGCCTCGCTACAACACAATCATATGGAGAGCCGAGAACCGTACCCACTTGTCTAAGCAGACAAGGCCAAGCACAGAATGTTCTCGGAAAGCATCGAACGTGAGGGGCATCCCATCCAGGACGGATGATCAACTGAAATGGGTCCTCATCGTCCGCACACAAGTCTAAATGATATGGGTGATGAACTCCCATACTCATAGACAACTCGCCTCAACCATACTATCGATTATATTATAACCCTTACATAGACTTACTCCAGCCCGATCACTTAGTCGGGGTCTAGGGCGGGCTCGATCATACATCAAAGTGTGCATGAGACAGAGTCTCGAACAATCGCATCACGATGCCCCAAGCTGCGCACATCTAAGGGCCACTTGGTGTATAAAAGACCGCCAGCCAGATCACAACTAAGGTCTCGAAAACCCATACTAAGACATGCATGTTATAAACATACACGCAACACACATGCCTGGTATGAACAGCAGGTATCATTGCAATTCTCTACAAATTATACATCTTTATTAATAACTCTTACAGAGTGCACACAGAGATCACAAGCATGTGATCCAACATTACAACAGACAAGCGGAAGCAAGTAGGTCTGAGTACAGACAAGTTTAACAAATGGCTTAGAGAAGCCTTATCTAAAAACAAGCCCTCCACGGGGGAACCAGTCGTCTGACTGGGACTACACTAGCTTGGTCTTGGTCTGAGTCTTCATTCTTCGAGCTTCAGGTAGAAGCCACCATCGGGGTCGATGGGTTTATCTAAAACATAGATTAAGCAAACGTGAGTACAAAATCGTACTCAGCAAGACTTACATAGGAGCTATACTACTCATGCACATGTATCAAGGTAAAGGGAGGTGGGGTTTCACTTGCAGAAGTGCCAGCTTTGACTTGGCTAATCCTGAACTACGAGTACCAGACTTGAGGTAAGAAGCGTACACGAGTCCACTACATCTCTTCAACCAATACACCACTATGGTTACTTCCTCGACTTCCCCACGAGAAGCACACCATAGCACTCACGCTTATCTTGGTGTATTTTAGAAGTATCCAGTTCAAGTTGTCTAATAATTGAGCACAACTCTCCAAGCAGTCCATAACCGCGGACGCGGCTATTCGAATAGTTTTGTTAACCCTGCAGGGGTGTACCTCTACACACACGTGTCATCAGTTACCGCCTTTTGCGTGTCACCGTTCAAGAGATGACAGCGGGGATGCCACCACAACACTTCGCCCACAGCTCCGTTCTAGTCCAGAGAGTCGCCTATCTGAGGGGGATCCGTATGGAAGTCCGGCCGAGGTTCCAGTACAACCTCAAACGATGTGTGCAGGTTCCCAAGCCGGTCTTGAAAAGCCGTTCATCCACTTCGCAGACCGTGCCACAGCCCTACCAGAACTCCGAACTACTGCGACTCTTGGGGTTCGAACGGGGTGAGGTACTAGGATGAGAGGGGTCAGTGAGCCCAATGTGTGGTTGTACTCTTCTTCTTGGATCACCACACAAGAACTCGGACTTAAGGCGGTGTTCAACGAGACAACCCACTGTGTACTCCTACACAGCCTCTCATCGTTCACCTTGTATTAGGGTAGATTCACTAACACGTTTCACTTTCATCAACACCATGTTTATCATCATCCCGACTCACATCAAAAGCAACCTCGTTGTATCACTAAGCATGCAATAAGCAGTAACGGTTGCAGGGGCCACATGATATCAACCAACTCCTACATCTGCTAGGATTGTGGTTTGCTTACTACTGTGACAAGATGATAGGTCATGCAAAGGATATGGGTTCAACTATGAGATAGAAACGTTATTATGGTGATCATCCTAAACAATGCATAAGCGAGACATGAGAGGGAAGTGGGATTTTATCGACATGATCAATGGGGGTTTGCTTGCCTTGCTGATGAGGTTCAGTCACGGGGTCTTCAACGAAGGGGGTGATCTCGAGCTCCGCATCCACTTCTATCCGAGCAAACAATATAAACAAAGCATAAATAAGTTGCAATGCTCAAGCACATGATTATGTTGTCAAAAGATGTGAATTGTATTGAGGTGATCTAGGTTCCATTTGCAACAAGTTAATTGAAGTTGATTTGAAAGTGAATTCAAATTCAAACTCAAAATGAATTTAAATTGGTCCAAGTTGCATTTGCTAGTATTTGTATTTTGTAATCCAAATGATCATGTGTGTGATAATCTTCTGAAGTGTAGGTGATCATATGTGCATTGCAAAGGTTCAAAGTGGAATTGCATTTGGATTAAATTTGAATTAATTCCATTTAAATCAAATAGCAAAAGCTACTGATCAGAATTTAAATTCAACTCAAACAAAGTTGAAAGTTGCATATTTGGATAGATAATTTTCTCCTGATCATTTTTCATATATTATTTGCTATATTTGGAGTTAGGATGAATTAATTATGAATTTCTAAAGTTTGTCCTATTTTCTGCCATTTTCTGGAATTTGTTTAATTCTTTTAAATCTTTTCTGTTTATTGCGTCATCATGAGGTCAGCATGACGCAAGGGGGGGGGGGGCTGACAACAGGGGCCCACCTGTCTGTCTCTGTGGGGTTAAAACCCTGTTAGTTTAAAACTAATAGTGGTTAGTTAGTGGCCTGGGCCCACTGTCAATGGCCCAAGGGTTAGGATTAGTGGGGGGATTAGCTTAGGTTTAGGGCTCTAATGGAGGGGTCGTCGGAAGCCTGCCGGAGACTCGCCGGAGTTGGGGTTTCTGGCACGGGAGGGGGTCTGGTTGGTACGGGCGCGTAGCTCGTGAGCTTCCGCACGCGTTGGAATAGGAGGGGGCCAAAGATGAGCTCCAGGGCAACGGCTACTTCAACCGCGGCGGCGGCCCTTTCACGGACCTCGCCGGAACTAGGCGGGAGGGCACGGGAAGAGGCACGGCTAGGGGCGAAAAGGAGCTCTGCTCACCGTGATGCTAATGGAGTGGACGAAGGGGCCACGGGGAGCTCGATGTTGGCGCAATCGAAGTTCTTCTCCGCGGCGGCCGGCGACGAAACCTTGACGCGGGCATCGTCCACGGTGACGCTGGACTTCAATTGACGAGGGGGACGGAGGAAGTCGACGGTGCCGGATCGACTGGACAAGGCGGCGAGGAAGGACGAGTACGGTGGCCACGTCGGGGCATCGCCGCGCTCCGGCTGTGCTTCGGGTTTGCGCGGGATTCGCGAGGTAGGAGAGAGGGGGCGACCCGTGGGTGAGAGGATGAGCTCGAGGGGGGTTCTGGCGTTGCGTGGCGTGAGGAGAGGGCAGGGGGTGGCCTAGAACCCGCGGTGTCACGGTGGCATCGTCGCCGCACTCCCCAGCTCCAGCGAGCTTCTTGGAGGGGCGGGGAGGAAGACGACACGCGGCGAGCTGGGCTGGGCCGAGGCCAAGGCGAGTGGGCCTTGCCCAGGGCGCCAGGTAAGCTCTGCTTTCTGTTCTTTTTATTATTTCTGCATATAGGTTGACCTAGCTAATAAAAATAGCTAGGAATTTTATAAAATGCCACAATGTTTTATATGGCCTCATAAAATAGAGAGCTAGCCACTTATAAAATTTGAGCATTTTTAAAATTCAAAACATTTGAATTTTAAATCAAATAGGGTATTTATTTAATTTCCAAGCCGTTATTTGAAAATTTGAAAATTCCATGAGCATGGGATTGCTCCCAAACCATTTTTAAAATGATCAGTACCATTTATAGGAATTTTCCAAATGTTCAAATGATTTTTGGAAAAAGATTTTTATCTGGCCATTTGATTTAATTTCTCAGGGCTTTTCTTTTCCCCATTTTTGAATTTTCTTTTGAATTTTTGCATGATGCAAAGGAGCACTTGATCCTAGCACATACCTAACTTGGGGTTGTGACAGCCCGGACCCGTGTGGTTATGGGGATCAATGATTTTCTCTTTGCCACTAGGCATTTGTTTGTAGTCTGTACTCAGACATGTATCTTCCGCTGTTTTATTAAGGCAGTTGTATGCCGGATTGATACGTCTCAAACGTATCTACTTTTCCAAACTCTTTTGCTATTGTTTTCCCTCATTCTTGCATGATTTGGACGAAACTAACCCAGACTAACGATGTTTTCAGCAGAGCTGTCTGTATGGTTTTATTGTGTGCAGGAAAATGGATTTTTAGGTGTCTCAGAAAATTCCAGGAAAAATCACAGAAAATCCACGCACCAGAAGGACCATTGTGCCAGAAGTGGGGCCAAAGGGCAGCCAGGGGGCCCCAGGCGCCCTGCTGGCGCGGCCCCACCCCTGACCGCCTGGGAGGGTCCACCCCCCTCTGGTGCCCTAGTTCAACTCCTATTTATTCCCGTGGCGAGAAAACCCCAGAACATAAGTCGTTTTCCCAATTCTCGTCGCGGAGCCGCCGCCACCCTCTGTTCTTATCCGGGAGGACTAATCTGGAGGCTGTTTTGGCCTCCGGTGAGGGGAGATCATCGCCGTCGTCATCATCATCACCACTCCATCCTCCCTCCATGACTTCTCCTCCCATGTGTGAGTAATTCCTTGCTGTAGGCAAAGGGTATGGTAGGAATTGTATGAGTTATATCATGTAATAGTTTATTAGATTGTTGGGGGCATGTTGCCTATCATCTAGATTGGTGTTTATCATCTTTGCTTCAACTTGTTGCTCTTAATGCTTGTCACTTTGGGCTCGAGTGCCATGTTTTCAGCTCTGAACCCTATGTGTTTGCATGAATATATTTGTGTTCTTGATCCTATCTACAAGTTGTATGCACCTATTATAGTTCAGAACCGGCGATCCCAAAGGTGACAGCTTGGGATACCAAAGGGGATGGACTATAATTTTAGGATTCAGTGTATCCATTGATTGTTAATGCTTTGTTCCGGTGCTCTTTGATAGGAGCACATTAATCTCCATAAGTTCCTTTTGGCCCCGTTCGTAGCGGGATGGCAGGACAAAAGATGTTGTGCAAGTTCTTATTGCAAGCATGTACAACTACCTGTGGGGTACATGCCTAATGTTTGATATATGCCTAGATGATTATTGCTTTTCTGTGTGCCTTGCCCCAAGTTGAATACATGATGTATCTTATCCATGCAGCGCCCAACCATCCATCTCCCTAGCCTACAGTGTTTTAATTCTGCTGGTTACTAGTTGTTTGCTTTTGCTGTTTTACTGTCGCTATTTCACCACCACTCTTCCATTTGCTACCATCACTTCCATATCACAGTTACTATTAATATCTTGTTGCAAGTAAGTGTACCTCAGGTCCGGTGGAATTGACAACTCCAATGTTAAAGCTTGTGGATATTCTTTGGCTCCCCTTGAGTCGAATCTATAAATTGGGTTAATCTTACCCGCGAAGACTATCTCGATTCCCTACAGTTGTGGGTTATCAAGGCTGTTTTCTGGCGCCGTTGCCGGGGAGCATAGCTTTATTCACAAGTCTACTTGAAGTATTTTACCTGCTGAAATTTATCCGCTATGGGTAAGAAAGAAGACCCCAAGGTCCCGATCTTACCATCCCGTACAAGAAAAGGTACTGTTCTGAACACTAGTGCTACACTTGATTCACCTTCAGTTATGAGTAAGTTTGCTTCACCTCCCCCACATGATGCTTCTACTGAATCTGTTACTATGTCCGATACTTTTGATGATGCTTCTACTACCTTTGAAACTACTGTTTCACTTGGTTCTTTTATCGAAGAACAGATTGCTGCTGCTGGCCGGTTCTCAGGAGTTGAAATTCCTGTTACCAAAACCCGTATTGGAAAAACTTATGATTTTGCTGGCCTTAAGGAGGGACTCCTTGAGGACGATTATGTTATACTTGATGATGATTTATGCAGGGAGCTTAGTAAATGTGCTAATTCCGACCCTGCTGCTATAAAGAAGCTGCTAGGAAAGCACTCCTTGAAGAACAAATTTACTCCTGATCCTACTTTTGCTACATCTCCTATATGAATCAATGATCATGATTATAATTTCTCTGTTGATCTTTCACTTATATCTATGGTTGAAGATGACCCCTTTTATGGCAGAGAAAATGATGATGCTATTGCACACCTGACCAAACTCACTGAGTTAGGTGGCCTGTTTACTACGAATGAAAAGATACGAAACTTTTATGTTACTAAACTTCTGCCTTTCTCTTTGAAGGAAGGTGCTAAAGCATGGTATGATGCATTACCGGTTCCATTAGGAGTCCTCAAGACTTAGCTCACACTTTTGTTGATAAGTACTTTCCTGCTCATATGCAACATGCTGCTTTACAAAGAATTTATAACTTTAAACAATTGCAGGATGAGCACCTCCCTAAATCTTGGGGGAGGTATTGCAGTCTGATCTAGGCTAGACCGGGACATGGAGTCCGTAAGAATGAATTAATTGATATATTCTATGCTGGTCTAACTGATGAATCCAGATCCTATTTGGACAGTTGTGCTGGTTGTGTTTTCAGGAAAATAACACCAGACGATGCAGAAGAATTAATGGGCAAGATTGCCAAGAACCACGAAGATTGGTCCGTCCCTGAACCACCTCCACCACCAAAAAAGAGGGGCATGCTCGTCCTAAGCCCCGAAGATATGAAAGAAGCAAAGAAGTCTATTAAAGAGAAGGGTATTAAAACTGAAGACGTGAAGAATCTACCCCCTATTGAGAAGTTGTGTGAGCCTACCACTCACCCTCCTATGGTAGAGGTACACTCTCTTTTAGATTTCAATGCATGTGACATCCCTCATGGTAAGCCTCCTGATCAATGTTTAGATGAGCTTGATAATTTTATTATGAAGAAAAATCACTTTAATGAGAGGATACAAAGTCATTTGCATGATAATTCCCTTGCTATCAAAATCTTGCTTGATGTTCTAGGTAGAACATTTAATGATGCTAAATGTCTTGTGAAGCATTTTCATATGGTTCAAACTCAGCTTGAACAAAGTTCGAATGTGCAAAAATATTTTCTTGTTAACAATGCCAAACAGGATATACAGGCCTTCGGGATTAAAACCTGAGGAGGAACTAGCACTCAAGATCCTCTCTATCGAGAGGGGCATCCGAAGAGGATCGAGCAAGATTCTCAAATGCAGGAAGAAGAAATTGTTAGTTCTCCGAATAAGAAGAAGCACAAAGAAGCTGAAAATTCCAATGATCCAAATAGTATATCTACCTCCAATGCTGAGACTGAAGACGGTGCTGAGCCTGAAAAGGATGGTGAAAAGAATGATCCACACTAAGTTTGAGAAGAAGAAGCACCCGACAAACGCAAGAAATACACTAGAGAAGACTTCATAGCAAGAAGACATGGGAAGGAAAGAGAACAATGGGTACAGAAACCCATGCCGTTTCCAGGCAAGTCTCTCAAAACTAAAGAAGAAGAGCATTACAATAAGTTTGTGAGTGGATGAAACCTATTTTTCTTCAAATTCCTTTGACTGATGCTATTAAGTTACCTCCCTATTCTAGATATATCAAAGATATTCTGACTAATAAAATAAAAGTTCCTAATGAAGAAATATCTACTATGCTTGCTAACTACTCTTTTAGTGGCAAGATTCATGAGAAGCTAGGTGATCCAGGTATACCCACCATTCCTTGCTCCATAAAGAATAATTATGTCAAGACTGCTTTATGTGATCTCGGAGCAGGAGTGAGTGTTATGCCTTTCTCTCTTTACAAGAGGCTTTGTTTAGAGAAACTAATCCCCATAGATATCTCTCTTCAAATGGCTGACAAGTCAACAGCCGTACCCATTGGTATTTGTGAGGATGTTCCCGTTGAAGTGTGCTTGCTGATGTGGGCAGATTGTGTTCCAAACTTGTTTTGCTTGTATCTTTTTAACCGTAACTTCGTTTGGAGTGTTCTTTATATGTAACTTGATTATTTTTTTGTGTACTTTGTGTTTATGCTATTGTTTGATGTTGTTAACCCACCTAAAATATAGTTTAGGGCAGAACAGTACCAATTACTTAAATTGTCGTGGGGCACTTAGTGATATGCCATGTTTAGGTTGTGCCTCACTTAAATTGACTAGCATAGATTGTTTATCTTATGCTTCATCTCTTTTCATGTTTGTGTGCTATGCCAGGCTTGAGTGAGATGCCATGTTAAGAACCTTTGCCCATCTTGTGTAGCTAAACAACTTGAACCATTATAAACGTGCGGTATCGTCGTGTGTGACGAGTACTCCACTTAACCTGTTAGTAACCTCTCTCGACGATAGATGCGATACCGTGGTGCGTTGTCTCGTGTTGTCTTCTTTTTGATGCTTGCTCGTGTTTGCCTCGTAGTAATAGAGTGCTTGCTCATTGATTGCTTTCCAGTGTTTACCCTCTTGTGTGCTTCCGCGGGTACCTCTCGGAGACGATGCGAGCTTGCGATCAACTACACCTTCGGAACCAAACTTATCAACATGCAAGGACTATACATTACTTATGATCCATTCTATTTCAACCAGCGGTTTGCATGCTAGTCTAGGTTAGGTTCGATGTTTGATCCTACCACATGTTTACAACCTCTTTCAAACCGATACAACCATGTCCCCTCCCAGCAAACCTTGTACTGCTATGTTACTATTGCTCGTTGCTCAGCGCCTGCTTAGTATGCATGCTTAGGATGCTATGATGTTACCTCCTGTTACCCCTTGGTTTGGGATATCACATTATTATATTGGTATGGATGATATGATTATTATAATGTTGACTATATTCGACGAAGGATGGAAGGTCTAGGCTATCCTGCCACGACGCTTTGTTCCTTTCGAGTCACCTAGGATTCGAGTTCCGGGTATTGGTTCTAAGACTGAGCGTGCCTAACCGTGTGTGGGATTCTATGGGGTCCCCTTTTCTTACCTACCTAGCTTCAAACATTTCTAGTGGTGGCCCAAGCTTATTTACCTTTTGCAAACCATGCATATATGTCTGTCGGGTCGCTCCTAGCAGACATCCTTTAAACCAACCAGAGCCAGCGGGGACTTTGTTTCCTTGTTGGTCCAACCCGTCCAGCCGCGGACCCGGCCTCATGTGAGAATTTACCGACAATCCAAACCTGCGACAGACGGTAGAGACCAGATCGAGAGCGCGGCCGGCTCCTGAGCTGGATGTTGACTCACCGAGGGCCACCCGAATTTGTTCGTTGTTAGCTAGAGGGACCTGTCGTTTCAGATCTCTTGGAACTAAATCATAAAATGGTTGCCTGTGATGGGTAGCAACTGAGAGAGATGGGCGTGCATGCGAAGCCTTGTAATGGGAAGTTGGTACACCCCTGCAGGGTTAAATCTGTTCGAGAAGCCGTGTCCACGGTTATGAATGACTGGAGACCTACGTCTTGTTCATAGATAGCATCAACCGAATCATATTTAATAACTTGATCAACGTGCGTGTGCCTTGACTGCTTCTTCTTCGTCGGGATGCGAAGAGGAGAACAAGGATAGGATAGGTGTTATGCTTGCGTAAGTAGGTGGATAGCAAGACTTGTTGGAGGCGATTCCTCATTGAATGCTTGGCTTGTTATCTTACTCTCTAGATCGCTGGCCACTTCATAAATGCTAGTGCGGCAGCAACCTCACCACTTACCCCATTCTTACCTTAAACTACTAGAGGTTCTGGAATGACGAGTGATGAAGTCCTTGCTGGGTCAGTTGACCAGTACAGTTGGATGCTGAGTACTTCTGTACTCATGATACTACCCCAAACTATTTTCAGGGTTCTTGATCGACAACAAGTATGGTGATCGACGTTTCACGTGGAGACTCGACGAGGAATAGTTAGGCGGATCCCGGCGGAGGTCCTGGACCCGTGTGGTTATGGGGATCGATGATTTTCTCTTTGCCACTAGGAATTTGTTTGTAGTCTGTACTCAGACATGTATCTTCCGCTGTTGTATTAAGGAAGTTGTATGCCGGATGTATGAGATGTTGTATCCTTGTAGCTGTAATGTTGTGATATCATGTTGGAAATCCGGGGCATATGGCATTGTCATATGTCGCGGTGGGACCGATATGTGCTTCGTCCCCGGATCTAGATGGAAACATCTAGATCTGGAACAGTACCGCATATCGGGCCTTACACTTCTTCCTGGAGCTCGACGACTAAGATCAAGCTAGTGTAGTCCCATTCAGAGGACTGGTTCCCTCCTGGAGGGCTTGTGTTTAAATAAGGCTTCTTAAACCATTTGTTAAACTTGTCTGTACCCAGACATACTTCGCTTCCGTTGTACTGATGTAATGTTGGATCACAGTCTTGTGATCTCTTCTTGTACTCTATATATGTGAGTCAATAAAGTTGTAAACTTTGTAGAGTAATGTGATGATACCTGCTGTTCATACTAGACATGTATGATGCGTGTATGATTATAACGTGCATGTCTTAGTATGGGTTTTCGAGAGCTTGGTTGTGATCTTGCTGGCGTTCTTTTATACACCAAGTGTCCCTTAGATGTGCGTAGCTTGGGGCATCGCAATGCGATTGCTCGTGACTCTGTCACGTGCACACTTTGATGTATGATCGAGCCCGCCCTAGACCCAGACTAAGTGATCGGGCTGGAGTTAGTCTATGTAAGTGTTATAATGGAATCGATAGTATCGTTGAGGCGACTTGTCGATGAGTATGGGAGTTCACCACCCATATCATTTGGAATTGTGTGTGGACGATGAGGACCCATCTCAGTTGATCATCCGGTCTGGATGGGATGCCCCTCACGTTCGATGCTTTTAGAGAACGTTCTGTGCTTGGCCTTGTCTTCTTAGACAAGTGGGTATGGTTCTCGGCTCTCCATATGATTGTGTTGTAGCGGGACTTGCATACGCTAACCCCGGTTCCCGACAGACTCACTGATATATCAAACGAGCTTCAAGCACTCGGTGCCACTGATATCACTGATCATGAAGTTGTGAAGAAGCTGCTGAGATCTCTAGATGACTCCTTTGAGATACTGTCTCTGATGATCCAAGAACGGGATGACTTCAAGACCCTCAACCCAGCTGATATCCTTGAAAGATTCAATGCTCATGAACCGAAGCTGTCTGAGAAACGCGATCTGTATGGCTCCACCCACAAGGCTCGCGCGCTTAAAGAAAAGGCACAGAAGGTGTCCTCTAATGAAGAATCTGAAGGTGACACTGATTATCCTGAAGCTCTCAGTCGTCAAATGGCTCTCCTCACCAGAAAGTTTCAGAAATTCACCAAGAAAAATCTCTTTGGAAATTCCTCAAGATCTGTCTCAAGAGGAAACAAAGATGATGATGCCGTTGACTCAAGAAAGGGAGTGTGCCACAAATGCAAGAAATCTGAGCATTACATCGCTGAATGTCCTCGCTAGGAAAAGGAAGCTAAAACGAAGAAGAAAAAAAAACAAAGATGACAATTATGATGAAAAGTCAAAGAAGAAATCCTCACGTTCTTCAAAAACTATTGGATAAAAGAACAGTAACTCTCGCAAGGCTTGGGGTTACCTTGGAAAAGAAATGGATTATGAGGAATCTGGTTCTGATCCTGAAGTAGAAGAAGAAGAGTCTGAAGAATCTGAAGGAGTTGCGGTTCTTGCTCTTGCTACTACCTTTTTCACCAAATCAATCTTCAGTACTGAAGAAGATGCCATCCGCATCACCACCAATAATGATGATGATACATCACCAACCTTGTGATTCATGGCCAAGGGCTCCAAGGGAAAATCATCTGGCAATACTGAATGGGTTATGGATAGTGGATGCACTAATCACATGACTGGTGATAGAAGCCTTCTCATGGAATCATTTCTAAGTCCCTTATCAAACAAAACCATCACCTTTGCTGATAAAGGTAAAAGTAAGGTATTGGGTCTCGGCAAAGTTGCTATCTCAAGAGAACAACATATTGACAAAGTCATGCTTGTTGAATCCCTTGGTTACAACCTGATGTCTTTATCGATGCAATGTGATCTTGACCTCATTGTTGTCTTCAGAAAATATGGATGTGTTGTTCGAATGGTTAGTGATAACTCCATCGTCTTTTGGGGAGTGACAAAAGGTGACTTGTATATTGTAGGTTTTTCTGAAGGTCCTCAGGTTGCTACATGCCTTCTCGAAAGAGCCACTAAATGTTGGCTATGGCATCGAACACTCAGTCATGTCAGCATGAGGAATCTGCAAACACTGGTGCTGAAGAAACATGTCCTTGGAATTGAGGAAATCAGATTCACCAAGGATCGTCTCTGCAACACATGTGAAGCTGGAAAAATCACCAAGGCCAAGCATCCCGCGAAGAGCATCATGACAACCACTCAGCCTCTGGAACTGCTTCATATGGACCTCTTCAGCCCTCCAAAATACTCAAGTTTTGGAGGAAGTTTGTATGGTCTTGTTATTGTTGATGATTTCTCACGATACACCTGGGTGCATTTTCTTATCTATAAGTCAGAGACTCAAGGTGTCTTCAAGCGCTTCGCCCAACGTGTCATGAAAAACTATGACCTGAAGATCAAGCACATCCGAAGCGATAATGGCATAGAATTCAAGAATACAGGTGTTCAGGAATATCTCGATGAATTGGGCATCATTCATGAATTCTCTGCCCCATACACTCCTCAGCAAAATGGAGTCGTCGAAAGGAAGAACAGAACCCTCATCGAGATGGCTCGCACAATGCTCGCTGAGTACACCCCTCCTCTTAGATGGTGGGCCGAAGCAATCAACACTGCATGTCATATCATCAATCTAGTATATCTTCATAAGTTCTTCAAGAAAACTTCTTATGAGCTGATGGTCGGTAAGAAACCCAATGTGAGTTACTTCCAAGTCTTTGGTGCACCATGCTAGATTTGTGATCCTCATCATCAATCAAAATTTGCACCAAAAGCATATGAGGGTTTCATGCTTGGTTACGGTCTCGAATCGCACACCTACAGAGTCTTCAACATCACCCATCACAAGGTTGTTGAAACTATAGACGTGCGGTTTGATGAATCTAACGGCTCGCAAAAAGAGCAAATGCCACATGTTTTAGATGAAGCATCTCCTGATGAACTGATCAAAAATATGGATGCCGGCGAGATCAAGCATGTCGAGTATGTTGTTTAAGAAGCTCACATTCCTCCTGCTCCTGAAGGACACCCAAATCCTCAAGCAAATGACCCTGATGACGCAAACGACCCTGATGCTCCTAAGACTCCTGATGCTCCTAATGTTGGAGAAAATGAGTCTGAGGAAAGTGACGATGACTCACCTCAAGATCGTCGACCTTGACTTCCTCGTGTGGCAAATGAAGTTTAAATTGACAAAATCCTCACTGACGTCAACGTACCAGGTCCACTCACTCACGCCAGAGCAAATAGAATAGCTAACTTCTATGGGCATTTTGCATTTGTATCCATTCCACAGCCCACTAAAGTTGTTGAGGCATTCCAATAAGTGGAATGGATTCAGTCCATGCAAGATGAACTTCTTCAATTCAAACTGAATGATGTTTAGGAATTGGTCAAGAAAACTGATCCTAATATTCACAATGTCATCGGAACAAAGTGGATCTTTCGGAACAAGCTTGATGAAGACGACCAAATCATTAGAAACAAGGCACGACTTGTTGCTCAAGGCTACACTCAAATTGAGGGTGTTGACTTCGATGAAACCTTTTCCCCTGTTGGTAGACTTGAATCCGTACGTATAATGCTTGCTTTCGCTAACCATCATAATACCAATTTATATAAAAGGATGTGAAAAGTTCCTTCCTCAATGGTAATATCGAGGAAGAAGTATACATTGCTCAACCTCTAGGATTTGAAGACTCGAAGAATCCATACATGGTGTACAAGTTGAAGAAAGCCATATATGGTCTGAAGCAAGCCCCTCGGGATTGTTATGATACCTTGAGAGACTTCCCCATCATCAAGGGCTTCTAATCTGATTCCCTCGATCCAACTCTGTTCACCAAACATTATGATGATGCACTATTAATTTGCCAAATTTATGTTGATGATATCATATTTGGATGCACTAAAAAGAAATATAGTGAAGAGTTTTCCTTTCTGATGAGTGAGCAGTACCAGATGCCCATGATGGGTGAACTGAAGTTCTTCTTAGGACTTCAAATTTGTCAGCAACGCAACGACACCTTCATCTCTCAAGAGAAGTACCTCAAGGAGTGCTTGAGGAAATTCGGGATGCAATACTACAAAGGCATCAAGACCCTGATGCCTACAAATGGTCAACTCGGCCCTGATGAAAATGGTAAAGACTATGATCAAAAGGTATACCGCTCCATGATTGGTTCTTTGCTATACTTATGTGCATCTAGGCCTGATATAATGTTGAACATTTGCATGTGTGCCCAATTCCAAGCGGCACAAAAGGAATCGCATCACCAAGCGGTGAAACGAATTCTTCGATATTTGGCTCACACCCCTACGCTAGGCTTATGGTATCCAAAAGACACTCAGCTGGATCTTGTTGGGTACTCAGATTCAGATTATGCTGGAGACCAAGTGGATCAGAAGTCTACCTCAGGAAAATTTCACTTCCTCGGACGCTCACTAGCGTGCGTCTCACTCTCCACTGTTGAGGCAGAAAACATTGCAGCTGGTGCCAGTTGCACTCAACTTCTCTGGATGAAGCAAACCCTCAAGGAATATGTTATCAACCTGAAGAAAGTACCACTGTTGTGTGACAATGAGAGCGCCATCAAGATCTCTCAGAACCCAGTACAACACTCATGGACGAAGCACATTGAGATACGATATCATTTTCTTCGTGATCATGTGTTGAAGGAAGACATCGTCATCAGCCACGTGAAGACTGAAGATCAACTAGCTGATATGTTCACTAAGCCTTTGGATGAGAAACGATTTAGTTCCCTGAGGTGTGAGCTAAATATCTTAGATTCCTCAAATGTCCAATGAATGGACACACATCCTAATGCTTAAACACTATTAATGATCCTGATGTACACCACATGATGCGTTGTACTCCTCAATTCAGGAGGAACTACCTTGCTAAGTGTGAAGAAATTAACGTGGAATTGACTCATGATCCACATGAAAATTGTGTGGTATCAAAGGTCTCATATTTCCTATAAGTTGGGTAGCGCCACCGCCCAAATTCCTCAGTTATGGAATTTCATCAGATGCGTCAATATTTTGCATTTCATCAACATTTGATTTTTCAGTTGGTATCATTAAAAGTCTTGAAAATTGTTGCTTCAACTTGATACTTGATTTTGTAATGAATATCATTCACCTATAGCTTAATTCTTCAAGATGTGATTTTTCAACTAGGTGACTGTGATCGGACCCCTCTTCTCTGTTCTCACTCATCCAGTCTGTCTATCTCTCATATGCGTTGTTATGAAACCTCTCAGTTTCCTTAACCGAGACATCATCCGCTGAGGCACCATCCATTTCTCAGCAACACAAAATTATCCGATAAGCTCAAAATCTATCTAACGACCACGTAGCGCTGAGATACGAACCGCCAGGGGCCATTGATGGCACTGGCTAGTGCTCCTAGTTGGCTACCGCAAGTGGAAGGTTGAGATGTAGACAACGGTGAATTTCCCTCGATGAAGATACCAAGGTTTGTCTCCAGTAGGACTCCAAGGACTGCAAGTAGGTGTCAACGGCGCCAAAAATTTGCCGTATGGAGAAAAAGTTGACTTGGACCTGCACACGACAACAAATAACTTTGTTCCAAACGAGTAAAAAGAGTTTGTCAATCTCTTTGGTCTTGTCGTTTACAAAGGATCAAAGACAAGGGGAAATAGTAGTGGTGATTGCAACGGAAAGGAAATAAAAGAAGTAAAGGTGAACGGTGTAAACTATGGTGGAAATATGGACCGGGGTCCCATGACTTTCACTACTGATGTATTTCTTCCAAAAGACGATAAATAACGATGCTGGGTGAACAAATTACGGCTGCGCAATTGACAGAATTATAAATGCACCACAATGCTAACTATGCTACAAGAGAGCCAGAGGCTCAATCGTATGGGCAGTACGCCAAGCCGAGTAGACCGTTTATCCATCAGCATCTACTCACTAATCATCCACCTTGAGATATCTATCTAGAACATCTGATGGCGTGAGAGTTGACGGGTGTAGTCTTCTCGCCCTTCGTTGGTGAGCCCCAAGTAGAAGGCATGATGTAGCACAGCAGCAAATTTCCCTCAGTAAAGATACCAAGGTTTGTCTCCAGTAGGACTCCAGAGATGATAAGTAGGTGTCAGCGGCGCAACTGACGCGGACCTGCACACAGACACAAATAACTTTGTTCCCAATGAAGTTCAGAGAGGTTGTCAATCTCTCCGGTCTTGTTGTTCTCAAAGGATCAAACACAAGGGATAATGATAGCAACTGAAAGTAAAAGCAGAAAAGTAAATGAGCGTGGAAACAGTAATGAGGATATGGACCGGGATACGTGATGTTCACTAGTGATGTCTCTCTCCCAAAAGACGATAAAACTGCTATGCGAGGTAAACAAATTACAGAAGGGCAATTGACAGGATTATGAACGCACCGCAATGCTAACTATGCTACAAAAGAAAGGAAGAGGCTCAAAAGCACGGGAAGTACACCAAAATAAGTAGACCGAAATCCAACTGCATCTACTACTAATCATCCACCTTGAGATATCTATCCAGAACATCTCGCTGGTATTAAGTTGCGAGCCCCACCCAAAGTGTAAACCCAAAGCAACAGACAGCTGCATTAAAAAGCACTTTGCGTAAAGTAAACAATCCTTGTAACCGCGGTTACAAGCACCGTTGTTTCCCCCTTGTGGCAACATCACATCCCCTAGACTCATGTTTCTGTCACTCAAGCGTGTCATCGGGGGGCATGAACCCACAATCGAGCATAACGTTCCCTCTTGGGGTTACTACCTACTACTTGGACAAAGCAATAAACAGCAACGGAAAACATGCAAGAATTACTTAGGAACAAAAATATAAGAGATAAAAACAAAATATATTACTCAATCACAATCTGAACATAATCTCATAATCCATCAGATCCCATCAAACTCAGCATAGCAACAAAAGAAAGATTACAAAAGTGCCTCGATCATGTAGGGCAGCTCACGAGGTCTAAAGCATGAAGAACAAAGAGGGGAGGAGAACATCAGATAGCTACTGATCACGGACCCATGGTCCAAGGAAACCTACTCACGAGACATCCGGGGAGCATCCATGGTGGAGAGGAGACTCCCGGAGGTCGGCCCTCCCTCCGGCAGGGTGCCGGGAAGAGGTCTTCTGGTGCTCCCGATCTCGGAAGAGCGGCGGCGGAGGAACAGAGGAGAGATCGCGAAAAAGGGTTCTCGCTCCGGAAGTTTCCCGTGACGGAGAATATATAGGCGAAGGGGGCAGCCAGAGGTGGACCAGGGGCCCCAGGCGCCCCTGGCGCGTCCAGGGGTGGGGCCGCGCCGGGTGGCCGCCTGGGCCCCCCCTGGCTCCCCTCTGGCCCCACTCAGGCTCTTCGTGAAGCTTCCTGTACGCTGATTTTTCCTATATTTTTCCCGGAATTTTTCTGGCACTTTTTATATGGGGGAAAACAGAAATAGAAAAATAGCAGAAAACAGGAACTGCCACTGTGGTGCACTGAGTTAATAGGTTAGTCCAAATATTATCAAAAGTGTATGAAAGTGTATCTAGATTATAGCAATATCACACAAAACATGCATGGAGCAAGCAGAAATTATAGATACGTTTTGGACGTATCAACATCCCCAAGCTTAATTCCTGCTCGTCCTCGAGTAGGTAAATGATAACGGAATAATTTCTGTGGTGACATGGTAGCAACCATATAAGAACTTTGAAAAGTAAAGAAATCAAGGTCAGAAACTCAATTCAAGTCATAACAAGCAAGAGTCTATATTAGCATTGAAACAAGTAACAAAAGAACATTAGGTGCAAGAGCTCTCTCTGTCCGTGACTCGAATGTCTCCAAATGGTGTTTGCGTGCAAGAAGGGGGATAGGGAATACGAGAAAAACATTTATTTGTTGAGAACTCAATCTACTAAAGTTTCACACTCGGTCTTTTTCTGGAATCTTATCTTGACTCGTTCCTAGACCACTAGTCAGGTACGAGTCAATTTGATCCACTCCTTTTTCAATATTTTGAGCACTCATGCAATGGATGAGCGTAAGCACGAGAGTTGACACTTAGGATGGCAAAGAGAGAAGTGCGGAGGAGGAAGACAAAAAGGATGAGAAAGGCTCACATCAATGAGGACAATCATAGGCAAGAGATGCGAAATGATAGATATGATGTGAGGAGTAGGGATTTCCATGCAACGGATGCACATACGAGCTAGGAAGCTCTCCAATGGAAATAGTGGGGGTGCATCTAACTTGCTCGCTCATGAAGACCTAGCGCTCGTTTGAGGAGGCTCATCCTTGGAATATGCAAGCCAAGTTCTATAGTGTGAAGGTCCCCACATAGCTATATGCATAATGATCATCTCTATGGAGTACAAGGATATAAAGGGAGTACTAGTGTGGATCTCTCAAAAGGATAGTAGTGTTGCCCCTTTCTCTCTTTTTATTTCTTTTTTCTCTTTTTTTGTATTTTTTTGTGGCCTCAATGGCTCTTTCTATTTAACTCTCATTTGTCCTCTTTGGGATCTTTTATTGTGTCCACTTTGGGATTTTTTCCTCACTTAAGGTAAAGGAGATCTTTCACACTTTACAATGGTACTCAAAATCATAAGAAGATGTAACTATCATTATGTATGCAATGTATGTCGCTACTAGTGTAGCAGGAACATGTATGACATGAAGATCAAGTCAAGAAGAGGTGGATGTTGCATGGAAATATATCTCGGAAAGGCTATGGAAATGCCTTGATAGGTAGATATGGTGGCTGTTTTGAGGAAAGATATAAGGAGGTTTATGATGACGGAGCGTATCATGCCAAGGGTTTGGATGTACCGGCGAAGCTGGACACCAACTCTCGAAGTGAGAAGAAGGCAATGCACGACACGGGAGAGGCTAGCAAAATATGGGAAGGTGGAAGTGTCAACTTTCAATACTTACATTAGTCTGAAGAACTCATGCACTTATTATCGGTAACTCTCAATCTAAAAATGAGGATCACAAAGAGACAAGTACCCCGAGGAGGAGTGTATGGGGGTTTGGTTATCCTTGCGCATCCTCGACTCATGGTACGTGAGTGTTCTCTAATATTCGATCCCTCCAAAGATTAGTGATCCATCTAGTAGATAGATTTCTCAACTAGTTTTGTAGGTTTTGAAAATACACACGGATTGCCCAAAATACAACACCTATCACTAATAGGCTAGAGCTCTTGACACCAAAAGTTCAAACATTACTCACAACAATACCTCAAAACTATTGCAAGTTACTACTAGAATTAAATAGCAACCTCAATTACCTACTTTCAAGACAAGACACAACTCAGTGCAACAACCAACTCTCTTTAACAAGATAAACATGAAAACTAAAAAGAGTTCCAGCAACAAACTAAAAAAAAGCCAAGGCTCTTGCTAAAGACTAACTAAGACTAAGACTAAACATGGCAGTAGCTACGAAAAGATAAAGAACACACAACAGCAAAAAGATAGGCAGGAAAAATCCTATGATGTTCTAGATTTTGAAAGTGGAGCGTGTTTCTCTCCCACACAAAGTAAGACGGGATCTAACTTGTTATGAACAGCAAGAAAAGCTAAAGAAAACAAAAAATAAAACCTAAGAGCGAGACGCTCCAAGCATAGCACATAACGCATGAAGTGATAAAAATATAGTGAGACAAAGGACGAACTGATGATTGTTGATGGAGAAGGGGATGCACGGGGGCATCCCCTAGCTTAGATGCTTGAGTCTCCTTGAATATTTATTGGGGATGCATGGGGGCATCCCCAAGCTTGAGCGCTTGACACTCCTGGATCTTCTTTCATCATCTTCCATCGCACACTTGAAAACTTCCTTCATACATAACTCATCATAAGCTGATTAGAGAGGTTAGTACCCTTAATAAAATAATTTTTCCCCACTGTATATAAAGATATTCTTGAAGAGCTACTGTTTCTCAAGAGTGCCAAAAAGGTTTTGCAAAGAAAAAGCAAGCTTAAGGTTTGCAAAAGTTAGGAGAGACAAAACGTGGCAGAATCTGTGAAAAACAGAACAGAAGGTAGTAAAGATTTTTTAGGGGCACTTCTGCAACTCAAATCAAAAAACTCAGAAGATACGGAAGTTTCACAATTGCATAGAGGACGATGTCAAAAAAATTCAGATCAAAAATATGATCTGGTGATTTGATTCGAATTTTTCTGTCACGGGACAGAATCTGTTTTCTGGACAGCACGTCACAACTTTTGCTTCCCTTATCGTAAGAGGCTATAACTTGGCACAAAGATGAAAAATAAAGATACAATGATGTTGCTACAGTAGTAACAAACATCAAGACACAACAAAAAGCAAAAATAAACCTAAATTCATTGCGGGCTGCCTCCCGAAAGCGCTTCTTTAGAGCCATTAGCTAGGCTTAAATATTATGAAAGATGCTCACAAGAGAATAAGAATTGAAGCAAAAGAGAGCATCAAGAAGAAAACGTGAAACACATTTAAGCCTAACCCACTTCCTATGCATAGGCATCTTGTAAGAAAATAAATCAAAGAAGCACAAAGTGACATGCATAGGAGGGTAGAACAAGAACAACTTCAAAATTTTCAACATGAAGAGAGGTGTTTTTGTAACATGGAAGTTTCTACAACCAAACTTTCCTCTCTCAAAGTAATTTTCAGTAGCATCATGAACAACATCAAGAATATAACTATCACATAAATCATGTTGTTCATGACCTACAAGCACACGTGTATTGTTTTCAACACGGTTTTTAGGATGATAAGATAGATGCAACCCATCACATTGAGCCTTGATAAGAGCAAAATTCTCCGGAATAGTTGGAGATTTCAAAAGGATAATAGGGAAATCAAGTGTGAGTGCAACAGCAATAATTTCATGCTTAACATAAGGAACTATAGCAAGTTCATCTTTGTAGGCATCATCCATAGTGGCATCATGGCCATCAACAAAGACAGTATCAAAATCATCAGAAAGGGAAGTATCAAGTGAGTCCTCGGAATCATAAGATTCCTCTTCATAGCAATCATTAGCCTCTTCTTGGGCAGAAAGCATTCTATTTTTAAAATCCTCAATATATGCATTGGAAGTATAATTCTCAAAGCAATAAGCAAGAACAACAAAGTTTTCAGACTCGAAAATAGTATCGTGATACTTTTCAATTAAAGAAGCAATCTCATAGGCACCTTTAAAAGCAACAAACTCTTCAATATTTTCAACATCAAAGTAATCATAAACACCTTTAGCATAAGAAGATAATATCTCATTTTCATTAAACTCACATTGGAAAGGAAAGTGTTTATGATCTATATTACAACAGCAAGTAAAATCATAAATGTGGCACAAAAGTTTAGCATGGCAATAAGAAACATGAATTTGATCCCGTAAGTGTTTCCCTTTCTGAGATAGGCGGTGCCGCGTATAATGAGCATGCTCATCCAATGATTTTCCCTCAACCAAGTCGGTTGGGTTTTTAGCGCGAGCACAAATTGATCGAAGACGAGCCAAGTGAAACATGTCCATCCTACCATATTTGGGTGGTTCCACACCCATGGTGAAGATAGAATTATGTCGGGACCCGGGGTTAGCGTATGCAAGTCCAGCTAAGACATAGTCATATGGAGAGCCGAGAACCGTACCCACTTGTCTAAGCAGACAAGGCCAAGCACAGAACGTTCTCGGAAAGCATCGTACGTGAGGGGTATCCCATCCAGGCCGGATGATCAACTGAGATGGGTCCTCATCGTCCGCACACAAGTCAAATGATATGGGTGATGAGCTCCCATATTCAAAGACAAGTCGCCTCAACCATACTACCGACTATCTCATAACTCTTACATAGACTTACTCCAGCCCGATCACTTAGTCGGGGTCTAGGGCGGGCTCGATCATACCACAAAGTGTGCACGAGACGGAGTCTCGAACAATCGCATCGCGATGCCCCAAGCTGCGCACATCTAAGGGCCACTTGGTGTATGAAAGACCGCCAGCCAGATCACAACTAAGGTCTCGAAAACCCATACAAAGACATGCATGTTATGAACATACACGCAGCACACATGCCTTGTATGAACACTAGGTATCATCGCAATTCTCTACAAAGTATACATTTTTATTGATAACTCTTATAGAGTGCACACAGAGATCACAAACATGTGATCCAACATTACAACACAAGCGGAAGCAAATTATGTATGAGTACAGACAAGTTTAACAAATGGCTTAAGAAGCCTTATTTAAACACAAGCCCTCCACGAGGGAACCAGTCGTCCGACTGGGACTAGACTAGCTTGATCTTCAGTCGTCGAGCTCGATGAAGAAGCCACCTTCGGGGTCAGTGGGTTCATCTAAAACATAGATTAAGCAAACGTGAGTACAAAGTCGTACTAAACAAGACTTATATAGGAGCTATACTACTCATGCATATGTATCAAGGTAAAGGTAGGTGGGGTTTCACTTGCAGAAGTGCCAGCTTTGACTTGGCTAGTCCTGAACTACGAGTACCAGACTTTGAGGTAAGAAGCGTACACGAGTCCACTACTTTCTCCAACCAATTACACCACTATGGTGCCTTCCTCGACTTCCCCACAAGAAAGCACGCCATAGCACTCACACTTATCTTGGTGTGTTTTAGAAGTATCCAGTTCAAGTTGTCTAATAATCAAGCTAAGCTTTCCAAGCAGTCCTTAACCGCGGACGCGGCTATTCGAATAGTTTTGTTAACCCTGCAAGGGTGTACCGCTACACACACATGATCATCATTTACCGCCTTTGATCTCGACACCATTCAAGGGGTGCCAGCGAGGATGCTCACCACAACTGTTACCTCATAGCCGATCTAGTCCGAGAAAGCCGCCTACTTGGGTTGGTTACCACTATCGTGAACCCGGCCGGTTTACCGAAGTGGACCCAAGTGATGTGTGCGTGGTGCATAAGCCGGTCTCGGATGAGCCGTTCTCTCACTTAGCATCCAGGCCACAGACCTACAAGAACTCCGAACTTTTGCGACATCTGGACATCGAAAGGGATGAGTTAATAGGTTGAGAGGGGTCAGTGAGCCCAATGTGTGGTTGTACTCTTCATCTTGGATCACCACACAAGAACTTTGTCAGAACCCTCTGTTAGGTAATGTGCTAGGATCAAGTAACCTTGCATCATGTCAAAAATTTCAAAAAGAAATCTTGGAAATCAATTTCAAAATCAAAATGGGAGAAGGAACACCCCCCATATGAATTAATTCAAAAGGCCAGATAAAAATCTTTTCCAAAAATTCATGTTAGATTTTTGAAAAGTCTTATAAATGAGTGTGATCACATATCAAGTGATGTGGGACCCATCCCATGCTCATAGATTTTTCAAATATTCAAACAGTACCTTGGAATTAAAGAAATACCCCTTTTTGATTTAAAATTCAAATCATTTGAATTTTAAAAATGTTGAAAGTTTATGAGTGGATAGTTTATATTATGATGAGGCCACATAAAAGTTTTCAGCATTTAATAAAATGATTTGGTATTTTTACCAAAGTCAAAACAAATATACAGAAAAACAGAAAGGAAAAATTAAACAGAAAAAGGAAAAGAACTTACCTGTCGCCCAGGGGCGAGGCCCACTCACCTCAATCGGCCCAGCCCAGCCTCCCCGCTTGGCGTCTTCCTCCCCACGCCCCGAAGCTGCTCGGTGGAATGCATGCAGCACTCCACCGACGCCGCCGACGAACAGCAGCCACGCAACAGCTTCCCTCCGCTACCTCTTCGCGCCTGGAGGCTTCTGGACGTCCCATGCACCTTCTCCCCCACGAGCGCAGTTCTTCCTCCCTCTCTCTCGCTCGTTCTCGACGCCGACGACGACCACCCGAAGCTTGCGCCGGAGCGGCCGCTGCACCCGCGTGGCCACCGTGCTCCCCGCGACGCCTCGAGCTGTCCAGAGGAACCGCAGACGTCGTCTTCGTCTTCCCGTGCGGTGAATCGAGCCAAGGAGCCCCGGAGACGCCGCCATCTTCACCAAGTCACCGCCGGCCACCGTGAAGATCCTCGCCGAATTCGGTCGCCGTTGAGCCCTCCCCGCCTCCAACCTCTGCACCACCGCACTCCCCGCATCTCGGTGAGCGTTTCCCCTCACCTAGCTAGCCCCCTCTCGCTCTGTATCCTACGCCACCATGGGAGCCGAGCTTCGTCACCGCCATGGCCGACAGTGAGGTCGCTCCTGTGAACCGTTTTCTTCGTGATGGTGTCCATGGAGTTCCCGGAGCCACCAGGAGCACAACACCCTACTTCTTTCCCTCTTCTTTGCACGGTAGCGCCATCCGCGTTGCCGCCGTGCTCCGGTTGCCGCCGGGGAGGTCCCCGCCGTCGTCTCCGTCAACCCTTGGCCACACCATGGCTTCCACGTGAAGCGCGAGTGCACGGGCTGCACTCCAGTGCCTCCGGCGCTGCGAATCATGCCTCGCACCGCCGTCCCGAGGAGCTCCGCCGTGCTGGATGGTCGCCGGCGTTGAGCCGCCGGCGAGATGACGTGGACGGGCGATTAGCACTAATTAACCACCCCTATAGTCACTTACAGGTGGGCCCAGAACCCCTCTAATCTCTCTGCTAATTTAAATTAACAGGGATTTATCCCAGAGAGGCTGATAGAGTGACCCCACAGGTCAGTTTGACCAGAGTCAAGCCCCTGATGTCATGCTGATGTAGTGATGACGCAATAATGAATTTCCATAGATTTTTGAATTAAAAATAATTCCAGAAAATCCAGAACATACCCCAAACTTTGGAAATTCATAGAAATTTCATATTAACTCCAAATTGGACAAATAATATATGAAAAATGATCAGGAGAAAATTATCTTTCCAAATATGCAACTTTCAACTCTGTTTGAGTTGAATTTAAAATGTGATCAGTAGCATTTGCTATTTGATTTAAATGGAATTAAATCAAATTCAAATCAAATAATTTTGCAACTTGAACCATGGCAACATGCTACAATTCAATCACACATCAGAGGCATATCTTATACATTTGAAGATAATTCAAAATGATCAAACTATGTCACATACAACTTGGTTAATTTGAATTCAAATGTGGAATTTGAATTTGCATTTTAAATGCAATATATTCCACTTAAATGGAATTGTCTCACACACATCAAAACTTATACTTCAAGTTTCAACATTCATTCATGTGCTTGAGCATTGCATTCATATTGATTGCTACTTCATGCTTTGTTTGTCGAGTAGAGGTGGAACCGGAGCAAGAGGTCACCCCCTTCGCTGAAGATCCAGAACCCGAACCTCGTCAGCAAGGCAAGCAAACCCCCATTGATCATGTCGATAAAATCCCACGTCCCTCTCATGTCTCTCTTATGCATTGTTTAGCATGATCACCATGCTTCGTTTCTACCGCATAGATGAACCCATTCCTTTGCATGACCTATCTTTTTGTCACAGTAGTAAGCAAACCACAATCCTAGCAAATGTAGGAGTTGTTTGATATCATGTGGCCCCTGCAATGTTACTGCTTATTGCATGCTTAGTATGATACCATGTTGTTACTGTGATGTGAGTCGGGATGGGAATGATCATGTTGATGATGGTAGAAAAGTGTTGGTGAATCGACCCTAATACAAGGTGAACGATGAGAGGCTGTGTAGGAGTACACAGTGGGTTGTCTCGTTGAACACCGCCCTAGTACGAGTTCTTGTGTGGTGATCCAAGATGAAGAGTACAACCACACATTGGGCTCACTGACCCCTCTCAACCTATTAACTCATCCCTTTCGATGTCCAGATGTCGCAGTAGTTCGGAGTTCTGGTAGGCTTATGGCCTGGATGCTATGTGAGAGAACGGCTCACCCGAGACCGGCTTATGCACCACGCACACATCGCTTGGGTCCACTTCGGTAAACCGGCCGGGTTCACGATAGTGGTAGCCAACCCAAGTAGGCGACTTTCTCGGACTAGATCGGCTATGA
Organism: Bromus sterilis; assembly: GCA_950022295.1. NCBI lineage: Eukaryota > Viridiplantae > Streptophyta > Magnoliopsida > Poales > Poaceae > Bromus > Bromus sterilis. The sequence goes on along the minus strand of OX465596.1, from coordinate 144,313,044 downwards.
GGTAACAGTTGTGGTGAGCATCCTCGCTGGCACCCCTTGAATGGTGTCGAGATCAAAGGCGGTAAATGATGGTCATGTGTGTGTAGCGGTACACCCTTGAAGGTTAACAAAACTATTCGAATAGCCGCGTCCGCGGTTATGGACTGCTTGGAAAGCTTAGCTTGATTATTAGATAACTTGAACCGGATACTTCTAAACACACCAAGATAAGTGTGAGTGCTATGGCGTGCTTTCTCGTGGGGAAGTCAAGGAAGGCACCATAGTGGTGTATTGGTTGGAGAAAGTAGTGGACTCGTGTACGCTTCTTACCTCAAAGTCTGGTACTCGTAGTTCAGGATTAGCCAAGTCAAAGCTGGCATTTCTGCAAGTGAAACCCCACCTCCCTTTACCTTGATACATGTGCATGAGTAGTATAGTTCCTATGTAAGTCTTGCTGAGTAAGACTTTGTACTCATGTTTGCTTAATCTATGTTTTAGATGACGCCACTGACCCCGAAGGTGGCTTCTTCATCGTGCTGGACGACTGAAGTTAAGCTAGTCTAGTCCCAGTCAGCAGACTGGTTCCCTCGTGGAGGGCTTTGTGTTTAAATAAGGCTTCTTAAGCCATTTGTTAAACTTGTCTGTACTCAGACATAATTTTCTTCCGCCTGTGTTGTAATGTTGGATCACATGTATGTGATCTCTGTGTGTACTCTATAAGAGTTATAAATAAAATGTACACTTTGTAGAGAATTGCAATGGTACCTACTGTTCATACAAGGCATGTGTGCTGCGTGTATGTTTATAACATGCATGTCTTTGTATGGGTTTTCGAGACCTTAGTTGTGTTCTGGCTGGCGGTCTTTCATACACCAAGTGGCCCTTAGATGTGCGTAGCTTGGGGCATCGCGATGCGATTTCTCGAGACTCCGTCTCATGCACACTTTGTGGTATGATCGAGCCCGCCCTAGACCCCGACTAAGTGATCGGGCTGGAGTAAGTCTATGTAAGAGTTTTGAGATAGTCGGTAGTATGGTTGAGGCGACTTGTCTTTGAATATGGGAGTTCACCACCCATATCATTTGACTTGTGTGCGGACGAGAGGACCCATCTCAGTTGATCATCCGGCCTGGATGGGATGCCCCTCACGTACGATGCTTTTCGAGAATGTTCAGTGCTTGGCCTTGTCTTCTTAGACAAGTGGGTGCGGTTCTCGGCTCTCCATATGACTATGTCTTAACTGTACTTGCATACGCTAACCCCGGGTCCCGACAGACTTGGTATCAGAGCAGGACTGACTGTAGGACTAGTAGCCTTGACCGAAGTCGAGTCTAGCATTCTATAGTTATATAGTTACTCTGGGTATATAAGGGAACAACGTAAGGCTTCTTTTTTCTCCTTAACCCATTCGTTCTGAGTTCTGAGTCACCCTCATCTTATTCTACGGGAAGATAGGACTAGGCTCTCCTCTCTCTGATTAGAACATCTCGTTGTTTGCTTCCTTGTAGCCGTAGGAAAGTTGTGATCGGTCTGTTAGAGTGGTTATGCTCCCTGTTTTATTACATCGTATGTAAGTGCTGTTTCCATGTTGTAAGAAATTGTCTTTTTCTTGCAATTACAGCCGTTATGCTGTCCGAGTCATTCCAGGTTTATCTCATAATGTGATGCATTTGCAAACTCCTTTCTGTTTCAGATGGCAGATCTCCCCCCTCGGCAGATTGTTCGTTTGACCAGGTACCTCGGTGTGCGTGGCCATCCCGCCACGTTGATCGAGATGATGTCCTATGTGGGATAACGATGGTACCCTGAGTACACCATCGAGGAGCAGTTCCACGACTTCAACCAGACCCAGTTCCACTGCATTGTCCGGATCTATCCGCACCACGTTGGAGTCACCCAGCCTATCCACTTTGGACATGGCATTGGCGTTACCGAGAACATGGCTGTGCAGGATGCTGCATATTCATGTATTACACTGCTGAGAGAGGAGCACACCATGCTGAGAGAGACTTCATTCCTCTATATCCCTGCTGCACTCCCAGGAGAAGAGGGATATTACACCGGACTCTACTCAGATCACTCTGCAGAGGATCCAGCACTCCAGGTGACTGCTAGGTTTGCTAGTGACAGAGATCGTGATGCACGCGCTCTCCGTTTTGAGCTCCACGCCACCCGTGTTCGTCTGTATCGAGCACTGACACTTTTGGCACCCTTTGTGAACGTTGGATCAGTTGAGTTTGATGCGATCTACCCAGTGAGGACTCAGATGCCTTCTCGAGTTGCTTGGCCCGAGATTGGAGGCATTTTTCCACCCCGTGGTCCTTTGCTTCCACCCTACACTGGACCTAGGCCCCATCCTTGCCCAAATGGATATCAGGGTCCACAAGCCTCCATGTTTTCCGATGGTCACCTCCAGCTACCGGGATACGCGGGTAACTTTTATGAGGACTACTATGGAGATGGAGATGAGTGAGACCGCCTGTGGTCTTACTTAGTGAGGATGTAGTAGTATCCTAGTATATTGTAAGCAAGGTGTTTAAGTTCCAGAGGCTTAGATAAATAATGTATAGGAAGTCAGAGTGCCTCTGAAGGATGTATCATCTTCATCACGTTTGTATTAGCTTGGTGCTTGTACTTAAAGGATGTATGGTTAGTATGACAGCTTGTGAATATATGGCTTGTATGCTTTTATCACCATGTTGTCAAGATGATTACTTCCTTTGCTCTGTAATCATTCCAGTACTTCAATACCTTGTTTAGACTCTTCAACTCAACTCTGTTTGACTTTGATTTCACCTTCAGGATGTCTCAAGGAACCCGTGGCCAGGTTGGTCGTAACCAAGGTCGTGGGAATGACCAGGAGGAAGGCAACCTTCCACCCCCGCCCACGATGGCACAAGTTCTGATGGAAGTGGAGAGGAACCGCCGTGACTCTCACCACCTGTTGGAAGTCATTGCACGCAACACCACTCAGCAGCGCAATGAGTTGGTGTCCCTGAACGACTTCATCCGACTTCATCCCCCGGTTTTTAGTTACTCCACCGAGCCCCTTGACGCCGATGACTGGCTTTGCAGCATCGAAAGGAAGCTCCAAGCAGGCCGTGTTGCAACTGGTGACAAGGTCAGCTATGCCACCTATCACCTCGAAGGTGCAGCTAGCTCTTGGTGGGAGAACTTTCTGAATATGCATCCCGTTGGACCACCTGCATCTTGGGAGGAATTCTGCACGTCCTTCCGCGAGCACCACATTCCCAAAGGTCTCATGGACCGCAAGCTTGAGGAATTCTGTAACCTCAGTCAAGGAAGAAGAACCGTGGACGAGTTTAGTCGTGAGTTCAACCGACTTGCTCGTTACGCTACCGAAGAAGTTTCCACCGACTCCAAGAAACAAGAGAGGTTCCGTCGTGGCCTCAACTCCGGACTCCGTCGCGAGCTCAACCTTCATGACTTTGCCACATTCCAGGTCCTTGTCAACAAGGCCACCAAAGCAGAGGACATGAACACCCCCAATGATTTCCGCAAACACCCTAGAGATGACAGCTCATCCAGTTCTGGCTCCCAGAAGCGCAAGATCTGGATTCCAAACAGCATGTTCCTCCAGAACAACCCACCGAGGCCATCCTATGTGGCGCCTCGTCCAACCACCCAGTTCCACCCAGCTCCACCAAACAACCCAGCTCCACGCATTGTTTTCGGAGCCTGTTACAAGTGTGGTCAGGCAGGCCATTATTCTCGCGAGTGTCCCCAGAACCAGCTCCAACACCAGAACGTTCCACCCCGTGCCGGAGGCAACAACAACAACAACAATAGTCGTGGCAAGCCACCCCAGAAGGTCTTCACCGCCAAACCCGCTCCTCCCGCCACTCGTGGACGTCTGAACCAGATCGCCGCCGAAGAGACTGACGACACCACTGACGTCATTCTTGGTACGCTCCCAGTCAATTTTGTTCCTACTTCCGTTCTTTTCGACCCAGGAGCATCTCATTCATTCATGTCGGAAAGTTATGCACTTCTTCATGAGTTACCCTTTATTGAATTGTCCACCCCGATGGTTATTCAAACTCCAGGGTCAAGATGGCAAACTAATAGAGTGAGCCATGGTAATAAAATTGCAATTGAGGGTTTAGTATTCCTTGCTTCACTCATAGCCCTCAAGTCTTCAAACATTGATGTCATCCTTGGCATGGATTGGCTATCAAGACAGAATGCCTACCTGGATTGCAGAAGCAAATCCGTGAAACTCACCCACCCTTCAGGCCAAACCGTCAACTATACCTCACCCAGAACAAGAACCCAAGTGCATTCCTTGAATGTACTTCCCCTTCCCGAACTTGAAGATATTCCGGTGGTTCGTGACTTCCCGGATGTCTTTCCTGAAGAGCTGCCGGGCATGCCACCCGACAGATGTGTAGAATTTATAGTGGATCTTGTTCCAGGAACCGCACCAATTTCCAAACGCCCATATAAAATGGCCCCACATGAGTTAGCTGAGCTAAAAACCCAACTTGATGCTTCGTTGGCAAAAGGCTTCATCCGCCCTAGCTCATCGCCATGGGGTTGCCCCGTTCTGTTCGTAAAGAAGAAAGATGGAACAGAAAGGATGTGCGTAGACTATCTCCCGCTAAATTTAGCGACGATAAAGAACAAATACCCACTGCCCAGGATCAATGATCTTTATGATCAACTTGCAGGATCCTCCGTCTTCTCCAAGATGGATTTGAGATTAGGTTATCATCAGATCAGAATCCGAAACGAGGACATTCCCAAAACGGCTTTTACTACTCGTTATGGTCTTTACGAGTACACCGTCATGTCCTTTTGTTTAACCAATGCCCCTGCCACATTCTCACGCTTGTTGAATTCAATCTTCATGGAGTAACTAGATAAATTTGTTGTGGTTTATCTTGATGATATTCTCATCTACTCGAAGAACGAAGAAGATCATGCCGAGCACTTAAGGCTGGTATTGATGAAGCTTAGAGAGCATCGCCTGTACGCTAAATTCTCCAAGTGTGAATTCTGGCTACCAGAAGTGACCTACTTAGGCCACATGATTTCTGCAAAAGGCATTGTTGTGAATCCTGAGAGAGTTCAGGCCGTCCTTGACTGGACTCCACCTGAATCGGTTAAGCAAGTTAGAAGTTTTCTTGGCCTAGCCAGCTATTGTCGTCGCTTCGTCAATAACTTTTCTAAAGTTGCAAAGCCTCTAACTGAACTCCTCAAGAAAGATAAGAAATTCTTATGGACTCCCAAGTGCGAGGAAAGCTTTCAAGAGCTAAAAAGAAGATTGACTTCCGCACCCGTACTTGCACCTCCAGACACCAAAAAGGATTTCGAGATCTATTGTGACGCATCACGACAAGGGTTAGGATGCATACTTCTGCAAGATCGACATGTGGTAGCTTCTGCTTCACGCCAGTTGCGGCCACATGAAGAGAACTATCCTACCCATGACCTTGAACTCGCTGCCGTAGTTCATGCCCTAACAACTTGGCGACATTACCTCCTTGGTAATCGTTGTGAGATTTATTCCGACCACCAAAGCCTCAAATATATTTTCACCCAGCCAGATCTTAATCTCAGGCAAAGACGTTGGATTGAGTTGATAAAAGATTACGACGTAGTAATTTCTTACACCCCAGGCAAAGCCAATGTCATGGCTGATGCACTAAGTCGTAAGTCGTACTGTAACAACCTCATGTTACAGCAGTATCAACCACTTCTTCGTGAGGACTTTCGCAAGCTCAACCTTGAAATTGTTCCTCATGGCTATCTTTCTACCTTGGTGGCGAAACCAACTCTTGAGGATCAAATCATAGTTGCCCAAAGGCGTGCACGAGGTGTTCGCCGGATCAAGGAGAACATTGCTAGCGGAGTTGCTAAATGTTTCTCCACAGATAGCAAGGGAACGGTTTTCTTTGGAAATCGATTGGTAGTACCTAAGAATAGGGAACTAAGGCAACTCATCCTCAAGGAAGCCCATGACACACCCCTCTCAATTCATCCCGGTAGCACAAAAATGTACCGAGATCTACGCCAGAGATTTTGGTGGACTAGGATGAAGAGAGACATTGCTCAATTTGTTGCCGAATGTGATGTTTGTCGTCGCATTAAGGCAGAACATCAAAGACCTGCTGGTACACTTCAACCTTTGTCTATTCCTGAGTGGAAATGGGACAAAGTCGGTATGGATTTCATCACCGGCTTTCCAAGAACCCAGAAAGGAAATAATGCCATCTTCGTTGTCATAGATAGGCTTTCCAAAGTTGCTCACTTCCTTCCGGTTCGCGAGTCTATAACTGCTAGCCAGTTAGCGGACTTGTACATCTCTAGAATTGTATCCCTTCACGGTGTTCCTTTGGAAATCAATTCTGATCGCGGTAGCCTTTTTACCTCTAGATTTTGGGGAAGCTTTCAGAATGCTATGGGAACTCATCTCTCCTTTAGTACAGCTTTCCATCCTCAGTCTAGCGGTCAAGTCGAAAGGGTTAACCAAATTCTTGAAGACATGCTCAGAGCTTGTGTTATCTCATTCGGAAAGAATTGGGAGAATTCTCTTCCATTTGCCGAATTTGCTTATAACAATAGTTTTCAATCTAGTCTGAACATGGCTCCTTTTGAACTCCTTTATGGACGACGATGTCGAACACCACTAAACTGGTCTGAAACCGGTGAAAGACAATTCTTTGGACCAGATATGATCAAGGAAGCAGAAGAGCAAGTTCGCATTGTTCGTGATCAATTGAAAGCAGCCCAGTCTCGTCAGAAAAGCTACTATGATCGTCATCATAGGCAAGAGAGCTACAATCTGGATGAGAAGGCTTACCTTCGGGTTACTCCTCTGAAGGGAACCCAACGTTTCGGTATCAAAGGCAAATTGGCCCCACGTTACATCGGACCTTTCCGCATTATTGCTAAACGTGGAGAAGTTGCCTACCAACTTGAACTACCTCCGCACCTCTCCCGAGTACATGATGTATTCCATGTGTCCCAACTCAAGCGTTGCTTCAAGGACCCCATCCGCGAAGTCGACCATGAAATGCTTGATCTCCAAGATGACCTTTCTTATCGAGAATAACCCGTTCGTATTCTTGATTCCACAGAGCGTGTCACTCGTCGTCAGAAGATTAGGTTTCTGAAAGTGCAATGGTCACACCACTCTGAAAGAGAAGCTACGTGGGAAAGAGAAGACCGTCTCATTGCCGAGTACCCCTCCTTCCTCCCGCAGACTTCTGAATCTCGGGACGAGATTCTGTTGAGTGGGGGTGAGTTGTCAGAACCCTCTGTTAGGTAATGTGCTAGGATCAAGTAACCTTGCATCATGTCAAAAATTTCAAAAAGAAATCTTGGAAATCAATTTCAAAATCAAAATGGGAGAAGGAACACCCCCCATATGAATTAATTCAAAAGGCCAGATAAAAATCTTTTCCAAAAATTCATGTTAGATTTTTGAAAAGTCTTATAAATGAGTGTGATCACATATCAAGTGATGTGGGACCCATCCCATGCTCATAGATTTTTCAAATATTCAAACAGTACCTCGGAATTAAAGAAATACCCCTTTTTGATTTAAAATTCAAATCATTTGAATTTTAAAAGTGTTGAAAGTTTATGAGTGGCTAGTTTATATTATTATGAGGCCACATAAAAGTTTTCAGCATTTAATAAAATGATTTGGTATTTTTACCAAAGTCATAACAAATATACAGAAAAACAGAAAGGAAAAATTAAACAGAAAAAGGAAAAGAACTTACCTGTCGCCCAGGGGCGAGGCCCACTCACCTCAACCGGCCCAGCCCAGCCTCCCCGCTTGGCGTCTTCCTCCCCACGCCCCGAAGCTGCTCGGTGGAATGCATGCAGCTCTCCACCGCCGCCGCCGACGAACAGCAGCCACGCAGCAGATTCCCTCCGCTACCTCTTCGCGCCTGGAGGCTTCTGGACGTCCCCTGCACCTTCTCCCCCACGAGCGCAGTTCTTCCTCCCTCTCTCTCGCTCGTTCTCGACGCCGACGACGACCACCCGAAGCTTGCGCCGGAGCGGCCGCTGCACCCGCGTGGCCACCGTGCTCCCCGCGACGCCTCGAGCTGTCCAGAGGAACCGCAGACGTCGTCTTCGTCTTCCCGTGCGGTGAATCGAGCCAAGGAGCCCCGGAGACGCCGCCATCGTCACCAAGTCGCCGCCGGCCACCATGAAGATCCTCGCCGAATTCGGTCGCCGTTGAGCCCTCCCCGCCTCCAACCTCTGCACCACCGCACTCCCCGCATCTCGGTGAGCGTTTCCCCTCACCTAGCTAGCCCCCTCTCGCTCTGTATCCTACGCCACCATGGGAGCCGAGCTCCGTCACCGCCATGGCCGACAGTGAGGTCGCTCCTGTGAACCGTTGTCTTCGTGATGGTGTCCATGGAGTTCCCGGATCCACTAGGAGCACAACACCCTACTTCTTGCCCCCTGCTTTGCACGGTAGCGCCATCCGCGTTGCCGCCGTGCTCCGGTTGCCGCCGGGGAGGTCCCCGCCGTCGTCTCCGTCAACCCCTGGCCACACCATGGCTTCCACATGAAGCGCGAGTGCACGGGCTGCACTCCAGTGCCTCCGGCGCTGCGAATCATGCCCCGCACCGCCGTCACGAGGAGCTCCGCCATGCTGGATGGTCGCCGGCATTGAGCCGCCGGCGAGATGACGTGGACGGGCGATTAGCACTAATTAACCACCCCTAGTGTCACTTACAGGTGGGCCCAGAACCCCTCTAATCTCTCTGTTAATTTAAATTAACAGGGATTTATCCCAGAGAGGCTGACAGAGTGACCCCACAGGTCAGTTTGACCAGAGTGAAGCCCCTGATGTCATGCTGATGTAGTGATGACGCAATAGTGAATTTCCAAAGATTTTGGAATTAAAAATAATTCCAAAAAATCCAGAAAATACCCCAAACTTTGGAAATTCATAGAAATTTCATATTAACTCCAAATTGGACAAATAATATATGAAAAATGATCAGGAGAAAATTATCTTTCCAAATATGCAACTTTCAACTCTGTTTGAGTTGAATTTAAAATGTGATCAATAGCATTTTCTATTTGATTTAAATGGAATTAAATCAAATTCAAATCAAATAATTTTGCAACTTGAACCATGGCAACATGCTACAATTCAATCACACATCAGAGGCATATCTTATACATTTGAAGATAATTCAAATTGATCAAACTATGTCACATACAACTTGGTTAATTTGAATTCAAATGTGGAATTTGAATTTGCATTTTAAATGCAATATATTCCACTTAAATGGAATTGTCTCACACACATCAAAACTTATACTTCAAGTTTCAACATTCATTCTTGTGCTTGAGCATTGCATTCATATTGATTGCTACTTCGTGCTTTGTTTGTCGAGTAGAGGTGGAACCGGAGCAAGAGGTCACCCCCTTCGCTGAAGATCCAGAACCCGAACCTCGTCAGCAAGGCAAGCAAACCCCCATTGATCATGTCGATAAAATCCCACTTCCCTCTCATGTCTCGCTTATGCATTGTTTAGGATGATCACCATGCTTTGTTTCTACCGCATAGATGAACCCATTCCTTTGCATGACCTATCTTTTTGTCACAGTAGTAAGCAAACCACAATCCTAGCAAATGTAGGAGTTGTTTGATATCATGTGGCCCCTGCAATGTTACTGCTTATTGCATGCTTAGTATGATACCATGTTGTTACTGTGATGTGAGTCGGGATGGGAATGATCATGTTGATGATGGTAGAAAAGTGTTGGTGAATCGACCCTAATACAAGGTGAACGATGAGCGGCTTTGTAGGAGTACACAGTGGGTTGTCTCGTTGAACACCGCCCTAGTACGAGTTCTTGTGTGGTGATCCAAGATGAAGAGTACAACCACACATTGGGCTCACTGACCCCTCTCAACCTATTAACTCATCCCTTTCGATGTCCAAATGTCGCAGTAGTTCGGAGTTCTGGTAGGCTTGTGGCCTGGATGCTAAGTGAGAGAACGGCTCACCCGAGACCGGCTTATGCACCACGCACACATCGCTTGGGTCCACTTTGGTAAACCGGCCGGGTTCACGATAGTGGTAGCCAACCCAAGTAGGCGACTTTCTCGGACTAGATCGGCTATGAGGTAACAGTTGTGGTGAGCATCCTCGCTGGCACCCCTTGAATGGTGTCGAGATCAAAGGCGGTAAATGATGGTCATGTGTGTGTAGCGGTACACCCTTGCAAGGTTAACAAAACTATTCGAATAGCCGCGTCCGCGGTTATGGACTGCTTGGAAAGCTTAGCTTGATTATTAGATAACTTGAACCGGATACTTCTAAAACACACCAAGATAAGTGTGAGTGCTATGGCATGCTTTCTCGTGGGGAAGTCAAGGAAGGCACCATAGTGGTGTATTGGTTGGAGAAAGTAGTGGACTCGTGTACGCTTCTTACCTCAAAGTCTGGTACTCGTAGTTCAGGATTAGCCAAGTCAAAGCTGGCATTTCTACAAGTTAAACCCCACCTCCCTTTACCTTGATACATGTGCATGAGTAGTATAGTTCCTATGTAAGTCTTGCTGAGTACGCCTTTGTACTCATGTTTGCTTAATCTATGTTTTAGATGACACCACTGACCCCGAAGGTGGCTTCTTCATCGAGCTGGACGACTGAAGTTAAGCTAGTCTAGTCCCAGTCAGCAGACTGGTTCCCTCGTGGAGGGCTTTGTGTTTAAATAAGGCTTCTTAAGCCATTTGTTAAACTTGTCTGTACTCATACATAATTTGCTTCCGCCTGTGTTGTAATGTTGGATCACATGTATGTGATCTCTGTGTGTACTCTATAAGAGTTATAAATAAAATGTACACTTTGTAGAGAATTGCAATGGTACTACTGTTCATACAAGGCATGTGTGCTGCATGTATGTTTATAACATGCATGTCTTTGTATGGGTTTTCGAGACCTTAGTTGTATTCTGGCTGGCGGTCTTTCATACACCAAGTGGCCCTTAGATGTGCGTAGCTTGGGGCATCGCGATGCGATTTCTCGAGACTCCGTCTCATGCACACTTTGTGGTATGATCGAGCCCGCCCTAGACCCCGACTAAGTGATCGGGCTGGAGTAAGTCTATGTAAGAGTTTTGAGATAGTCGGTAGTATGGTTGAGGCGACTTGTCTTTGAATATGGGAGTTCACCACCCATATCATTTGACTTGTGTGCGGACGATGAGGACCCATCTCAGTTGATCATCCGGCCTGGATGGGATGCCCCTCACGTACGATGCTTTCCGAGAATGTTCAGTGCTTGGCCTTGTCTGCTTAGACAAGTGGGTGCGGTTCTCGGCTCTCCATATGACTATGTCTTAACTGTACTTGCATACGCTAACCCCGGGTCCCGACAAACTCGGACTTAGGGCGGTGTTCAACGAGACAACCCACCATGTACTCCTACACAACCTCTCATCGTTCACCTTGTATTAGGGTTGATTCACCAACACTTTTCTACCATCAACAACATGATCACTACCATCCCGACTCACACAAAGTATCGTCATGGTACCACTCTAAGCATGCAATAAGCAGCAACAATTGCAGGGGCCACATAATATCAGTCAACTCCTACATTTGCTAGGATTGTGGTTTTGCCTACTACTGTGACAAATGATAGGTCATGCAAAGGAATGGGTTCATCTATGCGGTAGAAACGTAGCATGGTAATCATCCTAAACAATGCATAAGCGAGACATGAGAGGGAAGTGGGATTTTATCGACATGATCAATGGGGGTTTGCTTGCCTTGCTGACGAGGTTCGGGTTCGGGGTCTTCAACGAAGGGGGCAGCCTCCTGCTCCGGTTCCACCTCTACTCGACAAACAACAAGCAAAGTAGCAAAGTAAATACAATGCACAATCACATGATGGAAGGTTGGAACTTGATGTAAATGCTTTGATGTGTGAAGCAATTCCATTTAAATGGAGTATATTGCAAATTGAATTGCAAATTCAAACTCCAATTTGAATTCAAACTTAGTCAAGTTATAAGTGACATTGTTTGATCATTTTGAATCATCTTCAATTGTGTATGATATGCCTCTGATGTGTGGTTAAAAGGTAGCATAATTCCATGGTCCAAGTTGCAAAATCATTTGAATTGAATTTGAATAAATTCCAAATAATTCAAATGACATATGCTACTGGTCCCATTTTAAAATAAACTCAAACATAGTTGAAAGTTGTATTTTTGGATAGCTTATTTTCTCTTGATCATTTTTCATATATTATTTGTCCAATTTGGAGTTAATACGAATTTTCTATGAATTTCCAAAGTTTGAGCTATTTTCTGGAATTTTCTGAATTTATTTAATTCATTTTAATTTCTGGAAAAGGTTTACTGCGTCAGCATGACCTCATGCTGGCGTCAGGGGGGGGGGGGCTGACATGTGGGCTAGGGTTGTCACTGGCTGGTTAATTTAATCCGGCTGGGTTAACTTAACCAGTGGCTTAATTAAGCCACTGGCCCACTTGTCATTGGCTCACGGGGTCATTAGGGGGTGGATTAGCGAGGGGGGTTAGGCTAACCCACCGTCGGCTAAACGCCGGCGGCCTGGCCACGGCAGTGCTGCACGGATCCACTGCTCCCGTGCATCATTCGATGCGCTGAGACCACGAGAACGTAGCCCGTGCTCTCGCGCGTCGTCTGGTGTACGCGGGTGACCTTGGGGGTGACCAAATAGACGACGGCGAGCTCACCGGCGGCAACAGAAACGCGGCGAGGACGCAATCATCACTATGGTGCACCAACTTGAGCGTGGCTTAGTGCGTTCGACACGTAGAAACAAGGTGAAGATGAGGAACAACTCGGTGCAGGCAGAGGAGCACGGGAGCTAGCTCGAGCTCATCCATGGCGGAGGCCGTGCCCGGCTCCCATGGCGGATCCGGTTAGAGGAAGAAAACGAGGGTGTAGCTAGCGGGGTTTTGAGCTGTGGATCACCAGGAACTCAACGGAGTTGGTGGCGAGGACGGAGGTGGCTTGCCGGAGACGCAATTGAAGATGGCGCACGGCAACCGTAGACGAAGACGATGACTCAAATCGGCGGCTCCAGGACGTTTGAGCTTGATTCCCTCGGCACGGAGAAGTAGTCGACGGTGACGAAGACGAAGGACACAACGGCGTGGCTTGGGAACGACGGTGGCTACGTGGGCTTCAAACCATGGCGACGGCGGCGCTCGGGTCGTCGTCGAACTCGGCGAGAGAGAGAGGGGGAGAGGCTCTGGAGGGGGGGAATGGACGCACGGCGTCTCCAGCGTCTCCGTGGCGTGGCTAGAAGGCGCGGGAGGGGCAGGTGGCGTCTGGAGAGGCGGCGACGTGCACGGCTAGCTCGATGGCATTCCACCGAGCAGCTTGGAGGCGCGGGATCGGGGAAGAAGACCCCTGTGCCCTTTTGGGCCGGCTGGGCTGGATGGGCTGTTCTCGCCTGGGCGCCAGGTAAGCGTTTCTTCTTCCTTTTCTGTTTTTCTTTTCTGACATTTGTTTTGGTGAGCTAAATTAAATAGCTAGGCATTTTATTAAATGCTGAAATTTTTTATATGGCCTCATAATAATATAGACTAGCCACTTATAAAGTTTCAACATTTTTAAAATTCAAATAATTTGAATCTTAACTCAAATAGGGTTATTTGATTAATTCCAAGGCACTGTTTGAATATTTGAAAAATCTATGAGCCTGGGATGGGTCCCACATCACTTGATATGTGATAACACTCATTTATAAGACTTTTCAAAAATCTAACATGAATTTTTGGAGAAGATTTTTATCTGGCCTTTTGAATTAATTCATTTGGGGGGGGGGTTCCTTCTCCCATTTTGCTTTTGATTTTGATTTCATAGATTTCTTTTGAAATTTTAACATGATGCAAGAGTACTAACTAACCCTAGCACATTACCTAACAGAGGGTTCTGACACATTAGTAGGTATTTTTGGTATTTTTGATTAAGGACACAAAAGTAAAAATTGAAAGGTAAACTAACAAGACTAAAAAGCAAAGGTAAAAGGGTAGTGTGCAACTCCCTATCTTAGCACTCGGAGTCCCCGGCAACGGCGCCAGAAATTTGCTTGATGGCACGAGAGTTGACGGGTGTAGTCTTCTCGCCCTTCGTTGGTGAGCCCCAAGTGGAAGGCGTGATGTAGCACAGCAGCAAATTTCCCTCAGTAAAGATACCAAGGTTTGTCTCCAGTAGGACTCCAGAGATGATAAGTAGGTGTCAGCGGCGCAACTGACGCGGACCAGCACACAGACACAAATAACTTTGTTCCCAACGAAGTTCAGAGAGGTTGTCAATCTCTCCGGTCTTGTTGTTCACGAAGGATCAAACACAAGGGATAATGATAGCAACTGAAAGTAAAAGCAGAAAAGTAAATGAGCGTGGAAACAGTAATGAGCATATGGACCGGGATACGTGATGTTCACTAGTGATGTCTCTCTCCCAAAAGACGATAAAACTGCTATGCGAGGTAAACAAATTACAGAAGGGCAATTGACAGGATTATGAACGCACCGCAATGCTAACTATGCTACAAAAGAAAGGAAAAGGACAGGATTATGAACGCACCGCAATGCTAACTATGCTACAAAAGAAAGGAAAAGGCTCAAAAGCACGGGCAGTACGCCAAAATAAGTAGACCGAAATCCAACTGCATCTACTACTAATCATCCACCTTGAGATATCTATCCAGAACATCTCGCTGGTATTAAGTTGCGAGCCCCACCCAAAGTGTAAACCCAAAGCAACAGACAACTGCATTAAAAAGCACTTTGCGTAAAGTAAACAATCCTTGCAACCGCGGTTGCAAGCACCGTTGTTTTCCCCCTTGTGGCAACAGCACATACCCTAGACTCATGTTTCTGTCACTCAAGCGTGTCAGCGGGGGGCATGAACCCATAATCGAGCATAACGTTCCCTCTTGGGGTTACTACCTACTACTTGGCCAAAGCAATAAACAACAACAGAGAACATGCAAGAATTACTTAGGAACAAAAATATAAGAGATAAAAACCAAATATATTACTCAATCACAATCTGAACATAATCTCATAATCCATCAGATCCCATCAAACTCAGCATAGCAACAACAAAAAGATTACAAAAGTGCCTCGATCATGTAGGGCAGCTCACGAGGTCTAAACCATGAAGAACAAAGAGGGGAGGATAACATCACATAGCTACTGATCACGGACCCATGGTCCAAGGAAAACTACTCACGAGACATCTGGGGAGCATCCATGGTGGAGAGGAGACTCCCGGAGGTCGGCCCTCCCTCCGGCAGGGTGCCGGAAAGTGGTCTTCTGGTGCTCCCAATCTCGGAAGCGCGGTGGCGGCGGAACAGAGGAGAGATTGCGAAAAAGGGTTCTTGCTCTGGAAGTTTCCCGTGACGGAGAATATATAGGCGAAGGGGGGAAGCCAGAGGTGGACCAGGGGCCCTAGGAGCCCCGCTGGAGCGGCCAGGGGTGGGGCCGCGCCGGGTGGCCGCCTGGGCCACCCCTGGCTCCCCTCTAGCCCCACTCGGGCTCTTCGCGAAGCTTCCTGTACGCTGATTTTTCTATATTTTTCCCGGAATTTTTCTGGCACTTTTTATATGGGGGAAAACTGAAATAGAAAAACAGCAGAAAACATGAACTGGCACTGTGGTGCACTGATTTAATAGGTTAGTCCAAATATGATCAAAAGTGTATGAAAGTGTATCTAGATTATAGCAATATCACACAAAACATGCATGGAGCAAGCAGAAATTATAGATACATTTTGGACGTATCAACATCTTGCTGGTATTAAGTTGCGAACCCTAGCCAAACTGTAGGATCAAAGAAACAGACAACTGCATTAACACACTATGCATAAAGTAAGCAATCCTTGCAACCGCGGTTACAAGCACCTCTGTTTTCTCCCTAGTGTGAAAAGCACATCACCTAGTATCATATTCCTATCACTCAAGCTAGACATCGGGGGGCATGAACCCAGAATTATGCATAACGCTCCCTCTTGGAGTTACTATCTACTACTTCGCAAAAGCAATACAAAGCAACGAAGAACATGCAAGAATACTCAAAAACTAAAACATAAAAGGTAAACCAAATATTTTACTCATCACAATCTGAACATAATCTCATAATCCATCGGATCCCAGCCAACACAGCATAGTAACACATAAACTAATATATAAGTGCCTTGATCATGTAGGGCATCTCACAAGGTCTAAGAATTGAGGCACATGATTGGAGAGAAAACATCATCTAGCTACCGATCGTGGACCCATGGTCCAAGGTGGACTACTCACGGCATAGCCGGGTGGCAAGGATGGTGGTGAAGGAGTCTCCGGAGGTGAATTCTCCCTCCGGCAGGGTGCCAGGACAGGGTCTTCTGGCGATCACGATCTCAGGATCGCGGAGACGGCGAAACAGTGGTGAAAATCGTGTAATGGAGGTCCTCCCGAGGGTTTTCAGAGAAGGAGGAATAAATAGGCCAAAGGGGGTCACCAGGGCGTCCCCACCTGACCAGGCGGCCAGGTGGCGCGGCCTCCCCTCTGGCCGCGCAAGGGACCCTCCCGGTGAGGGGGTGGGACCCTCCGGCCCCCTGATAGCATCGGTAGTGCTTCCTCGTTGGTTACCCCAAGTGGAAGGTTAGGATGCAGATAGTAGAAAAATTCCCTCAGTGAAGACACCAAGGTTATCGACAAGTAGGACTCCTAGTACTGCAAGTAGGTGTCAATGGCACCATAAATTAGCTTGATACGCAGGTTGACGTGGTCCTGCACACAAAAACGAATAACTTTGTTGGCAATGAGTCAGAGAGGTTGTCAATCTCTTCGGTCTTGTTGTTTACAAAGGGTCAAAACACAAATGTGGAAATAGTAATGGTGATTGCAATGGAAAGGAAATAAAAGCGGTAAAGATGAACGGTGTAAACTATGGTGGAAATATGGACCGGGGTCCCATGACTTTCACTAGTGATGTCTCTCTCCCAAAAGACGATAAAAACCTATGCTAGGTGAACAAATTACAACTGGGCAATTGACAGAATTATAAACGCACCGCAATGCTAATTATGCTACAAGAAAGCTAGAGGATATATAGTATGGGCAGTACGCCAAGATGAGCAGACCGTTTATTCATCAGCTTCTACTCACTAATCATCCACCTTGAGATATCTATCCAGAACATCTCGCTGATATTAAGTTGCGAACCCCAGCCAAACTGTAGGATCAAATCAACAGGCAACTGAATTAACACACTATGCGTAAACTAAGCAATCCTTGCAACAGCGGTTACAAGGACCACTGTTTTGTCCTTGGTGGCAACAACACATCCCCTAGTCTCATGTTTCTGTCACTCAAGCTAGACATCGGGGGGCACAGTCAAGCATAACGCTCCTTCTTGGAGTTACTATCTACTACTTGGACAAAGCAATACAAAGCAACGGAGAAGATGCAATAATACTGAAGAACTAAAACATAAAAGGTAAACCAAATGTATTATTGATGGCACTAAAGTAGTGCTCCTCGTTGGCTACCCCAAGTGGAAGATTGAGATGTAGCATAGAGGTAAATTCCCTTGGCAAAGATACCAAGGTTGAGATCGAACCAGTAGGACTCCAACGACGACAAGTAGGTGGTAAAGTGAACAATGGCGCCGTTCACAACCGAGGGTTGCTTACTTCACCTGGACCTGCACACAGATACAAATAACTTTGCTCCCAATGAGTACAGAGAGGTTGTCAATCTCTCCGTCCTTGACATTTACAAAGGATCAAACACGAGAGATAATGGTAGTGATAATGATAAATGCAAACTAAAGTAAATACGATAAAAAAGTGAGGGTGTAAACAGTGGTGGAAATATGGATCGGGGTGCCATGAAGTTCACTAGTGATGTCTCTCTCCCAAAAGAAAATAAAAATTTATGCGAGTTGAAAAAATTACAGCTGGGAAATTGACAGGATTAAAAACGCACCGCAATTACAACTACAAAAGAAAGGAAGAGGCTCGAGAGCATGGGCAGTACACCAAGAAAAGTAGACCGAAATCCATCTGCATCTACTCACTAATCATCCACCTTGATATATCTATACAGAACATCTCGCTGGTATTAGGTTGCGAGCCCCACCCAAAGTGTAAACCAAAGCAACAGTCAACTGCATTAAAAGAACTTTGCATAAAGTAAACAATCCTTGCACCTGCAAGTAAAAGCACTGTTGTTTTCTACCTGGTGGCAACAACACATCCCCTAGACTCATGTTTCTTTCACTCAAGCTAGTCATTGGGGGGCATGAACCCACAATCATGCATAACGCTCCCTCTTGGAGTTACTATCTACTACTTGGCCAAAGTAATAAAAATCAACGGAGAACATGCAAGAATTACTCAAGAACATGAATATAAAAAGGAGAAGAAACAAATATATTACTCATCACAATCTGAATATAGTCTCATAATCCACCAGATCCCAGCAAACTGAACATATCAACAACAAGAAAATTACATATGTGCCTTGATCATGTAGGGCATCTCACAAGGTCTAAACATTGAAGAACAAAGATGGAGATAAGAAATCACATAGCTACTGATCATGGACCCATGGTCCAAGGTGGACTACTCACGGCTCATCCGAGAAGCGTCCTTGGTGGTGGAGGAACTCCCGGACGTCAATCCTCCCTCCGGCAGGGTGCCGGGATAGGTCTCCTTGCAGCCCCGATCTTGGAAGCGCGGCGGCGGCGGAACTGAGGGGAGATCGCGAAAAGGGTTATGTCCTCGAGGGTTTCGGAAGACGGGGTAAATATAGGCCGAAGGGGGGCCAGGGGGGTGGCCCCGGGTGTCCAGACAGCCACCCAGCGCGGCCACCAGGGGGGCCACGCCACCTGAGCGACTGGACCACTGGTGGCCCCCTCTGGCCTACTTCGGGGATCTGGAAGGTTCTGTCTCGCTGATTTTTTATATATTTTCCTGGATTTTTGGGCACTTGAAGTAACGGGAAAACCTGAAATACAAAAATAGCAGAAAACAGAAACTGGCACTGTGGTGCATCGAGTAAATAGCTTAGTCCAAATATGATCAAATGTGTATGAAAGTGCATCAAAAGCATAGCAATGTCACCCAAAACATGCATGGAGCAAGCACAAATTATAGATGCGTTTGGTACGTATCAACATCCGCAAGCTTAATTCCTGCTCGTCCCCGAGTAGTTAAATGATAACAAGCATAATTTCTGTGGTGACATGCTACTAACCATATAAGAACTTTTAAGTAAGGAAAGCAAGACATGTAACTTAATTCAAGTCATAACAAGAAAGAGTCTATATTAGCATTGAAACAAGCAACATAAGAACATAAAGGTGCAAGAGCTCTCGCTGTCCGTGACTCGAATGTCTCCAAATGGTGTTTGCGTGCAAGAAGTGGGATATGGGTTTACATCAAAAACATATTATTTATTTTAGTTGAGAACTCGATCTACTAAAGTTTCACACTTGGTCTCCTTTGGAATCTTATCTTGACTCGTCCCCAGACCACTAGCCAGATACAGGTCAAACTGATCCACTCCCTTTCGACTTTTTGAGCACTCATCGAATGGATGAGCGTAAGTAAAAAAGTTGACACTTAAACGACAAAAGAGAAAAATGATGGAGGAGGAGGACAAAAAGGTGTGAAAGCCTCACATCAACGAGGACAATCATAGGCGAGAGAAAGCCAAATGATATATATGATTTGAGTAGTAGGGATTGCCAACGGATGCACATGTGAGCTATAGAAAGCTCTCCAATGGAACTAGTGGGGGTGCATCCAACTTGCTTTCTCAAGAAGACCTAGAGCTCATTTGAGGACGCTCATCATTGGAATATACAAGCCAAGTTCTATAGTGTAAGGGTCCCCACATAGCTATATGCATGCATGATGATCTCTATGGAGTACAAGATATAAGAGGGAGTACGAGTGTGGATCTCTCAAAAGAAATAGTAGTGTGCCCCTTCTCTCTTTTTATTTTATTTTTCTCCTTTTTCTATTTTTTTGTTTTTTGTGGCCTCAATGGCTCTTTCTATTTATCTCTCATTTGTCCTCTTTGGGATCTTTTAATTTGTCCTCTTTGGGATCTTTTGGTTTGTCTTGTTTGGGATCTTTTCCTCACTTTAGGGGCATCACTCTATATATTACAAGAAGTATAGAAGATCTTTCACACTTTACAAAAGTACTTAGCATAAAGAAGATGAAGCTATCATGATTTATGCAAATGTATGCGTCCGCCAGTATAGCAGGATATGCAATGATACTAGCGCGTCATGTAGCAATCATTAGGGCAAGGCCCAACTAGCATGCAGCTCATCGATCAAGCAAAAGCATGCATGACATGAAGATCAAGTCATGAGAAGGTGGATGTTGCATGGGAATGTATCTTGGAAAGGCTATGGAAATGCCTTGATAGGTAGGTATGGTGGCTGTTTTGAGGAAGATATAAGGAGGTTTATGACGACAGATCGTATCATGCCAAGAGTTTGGATGCACCGGCGAAGTATGCGCCAACTCTCGAGGTAAGATAGGGCAATGGACGGTACTAAAGAGGCTAGAAAAATATGGGTGGTGGAAGTGTCAACAATCGAATACTTACATTAGTCCGAAGAACTCATGCACTCATTAGCGGTAACTCTCAATCTAATCGGGAGGTTCACAAAGAGATAAGTACCCCGAGGAGGTGTGTATGGGGGTTTGATTATCCTTGCGCATCCTCGACTCATGGTACATGAGTGTACTCTAATATACGAACCCTCCAAAGATTAGTGATCCATCTAGTAGCTAGATTTCTCAACTAGTTTTTTTGTAGTTTTTCAGAAATAAACACGGAATGCCCAAAATACGACATCTATCACTAATAGGCTAAAGCCGTTGACACCAAAAGTTCAAACATTACTCAAAACAATACCTCAAAACTATTGCAAGTTACTACAAATGAATAACAACCTCAATTACCTACTTTAAGTCAAGACACACAACTCAGTGCAACAGGCCAACTCTCTAAACAAGATAATCATGAAGACTCAAGAGAGTGTCAGTGACAACCTACACAAAAGCTCTTAAAAAGATAAGCATGACAAAAACTACGAAAAGATAAAGAACACACATAGCAAAGATAATCATGAAAATACTATGATGTGTTCTAAGTTAAAGTGGAGAGTGTTTCTCTCCCACACAAAGAAAGATGGGTTCTAACTTGTTATGAACAGCAAGAAAAGCTAAAGAAAACTAAAAATTAAAGAGCAAGACGCTCCAAGCATAGCACATAACACATGAAGTGATAAAAATATAGTGGAACGAAGGACGAACTGATAATTGTTGATGGAGAAGGGGATGCACGGGGGCATCCCCAAGCTTAGATGCTTGAGTATCCTTGGATATTTATTGGGAGTGCATGGGGCATTCCAAATCTTGAGCGTTTGACACTCCCGAATCTTCTTTCATCATCCCCCTTCGCACACTTGAAAACTCCCTTCATGCATAACTCATCATAAGGCGATTAGAGAGGTTAGTACCCATACTAAAATATTTTTTCTCTACTGGAAATAAAGATATTCTTGAGTATCTACTGTTTCTCAACATTTCAAAAAAGTTTTTGCAAAGAAAAATCAAGCTTAAGGTTTGCAAAAGGAAGAAAAGGCAAGACATGGGAGAATCTGTGAAAAACAGACCAGCAGGTAGTAAATAAATATTTTGGGGTACTTCTGCAACTCAAATCAAAAAAATTAGAACAGATGCACGAAATCTAATTGTATAGATCGTGCTTTCAAAAAAATTCAGATAAAAAAGATGATCTAGTGATTTTAGCCAAATTTTTCTGTCAAGGGACATAATCTGTTTTCTGGACATCACGTCACAACTTTTAAACTTTCTTGCAATCAGAGGCTAAACTAGGCACAAAGATTGAAAATAAAGGTACAATGATGTTGATGAAGTAGTAACAATCATCAAGACCACTAAAAACAGAAGGAAAAAAAATTGGGTTGGCTTCCAACAAGCGCTTTCTTTTACGCCTTTGAGCTAGGCACGAAGCAATATGATCAAGTTTTATCAAGTGTAAGAGAATAGCTAGCCCGTGTAACAGACTCAAAAGGTAACTTAATCTTCTTTCTAGGGAATGTTCCATGACCTTCTTGAGAGGGAATTGTATTCTTATATTGCCGTCTTTCTTATCAATGACATCACCAATGGTGCGAAGAAAAGGACGTCCCAAAATAATTTGACATGAGGGTTCAAACTCGATGTCCATAATAGTAAAATCAATGGGAACATAATTATCATTTACAATAATAAGAACATCGTCAATCTTCCCCAAAGGTTTCTTTACGGAAGAATAAACAAGACGAACACCAAAAGAACAAGGATCAAAAGGTTTCAATTCAAAGATATCATACATTCTTTTGTGCATAACGGAGGTACTAGCTCCAACATCACAGCAAAGCAAGAGAAGTTATTCAATTTAATTTTGATCATAGGATCCCAACCATCTTCTATATTTATAGGTATGGAGGCTTCTAACCTAAGCTTCTCCTCCCTAGCTTTAATGAGAGCATTGGTGATGTGCTCCGTGAAGGAAGGGATTAGTGTGCTAGTGTGGGGGTATCTAGACATTTTGTGTAGGAAACCAATAACTTCAAGAAGGGTACAGTTATCAAAATCAAGGTCACTACTATAAATTAAGGTGGTAGTGATGTCATTTAGGCTTACTTGTTTGAAAGCCTCTATGTTCATAGGAGTTTCTTCTTCTACGGTTGAGTTAATAGAATCACCATTGATGAGTCCATTAGGTGAACTAGGGATGTGATGGGTGCTAAGAGTTTTCAGATCCTCAACAACTTGGATAGTAGCAATGGTATGGTGTGTAGGAAGGCTCTTAATTCTATCTTCTTCCTCCTTTTCTCTAGCCCATCTATCTTTAAGTTTGGCCAACATCCTAATGTTTTCATTAATTTGCATTGAATAGCATTCATAGGAGTGGTCTTCCTCTCCTCAAGGGGATAAGTTATAATCTTAAGCAATTCTACCTCATGGACTATGTGTCTACATTCAAAGAGAGACTATCTAATTTGTCTAATTTATCTTCTACACTCTTTTTGAAGGAATTTTGGGTAGTGCTAAAGTCCTTAAGCATGCTCTCTAATTCAGAAGTTGAGTTCTTGGTGCTAGGATAAGTGTTGTTGTTCCCATAGTTGTTGGATGGGAACGGTCTAGGATTGCTACCAAAGTTACTCCTATAGGCATTGTTTTTGAAGTTGTTTCTAGAGATAAATTTCACATCTACTTGTTCTTGAGCAACCAAGGAATTTAAAGGAACATCATGAGGATCAATAGGAACTTGCTTGGTAAGTAAAGACATGATCAAGTCAACTT
Organism: Bromus sterilis; assembly: GCA_950022295.1. NCBI lineage: Eukaryota > Viridiplantae > Streptophyta > Magnoliopsida > Poales > Poaceae > Bromus > Bromus sterilis. The sequence goes on along the minus strand of OX465596.1, from coordinate 144,289,660 downwards.
TTTTATTTAGGGAGGAGATTTCCTCGACAGAGTTTACCTTCCTACCTGTTGGAGCTCTTTAGGTGTGCCATTGGGAATAGTTGGTCATCATCTCATATAGTAGTTTTGTGGAAGCACCAATTTTTGTTGACATAAAGGTTCGTCCCGCGGCCAAATCTAACAGGTTTCGCGAGGTAAAGTTCAAGCCTGCATAAAAAGTCTGGATAACCATCCAAGTAGTCAAACCGTGCGTAGGGAAGTTCTTAACAAGAGATTTCATACGTTCCCAAGCTTGTGCGACGTGTTCATTATCCAATTGCTTAAAATTCATAATATTACTCCTCAATTGGATAATCTTAGCAGGTGGGTAGTACTTCCCAATAAAAGCATCCTTGCACTTATCCCAAGAATCTATGATATTCCTAGGCAAGGATTGAAACCAGATTTTTGCTCCTCCTCTCAAGGAGAAAGGAAAAAAGCTTAATCTTAACAATATAACCTTCTACTTCTTTATAATTTTGCACATCACAGAGCTCAACAAAATTATTCAAGTGTAAAGGAGCATCATCTCTGTAACGACCCGGTCCCGAAAAGGAACCAAGTCTACTGTGCTTATGTGCTATCCCTGGATCAGTATGCTAGCACACACAGTACTCGATGAAATACCATAAATCACATGTCATAATGTAACGTAAATACATGGTATTTATTACCTTATACCCTTTGGGCTAGAATACAAAGCAGAAGCAATTAATACATAAGTGGATTCCCATCAACACCAACTGCAACGTTGAGTGTAGACATCGTAACCCTACATCGCGTCACTTACTCGTCGTATACAATCCTGCAACACTGAAGGTTACAACCCAAAATGAGTCATTACTTTGAATGTATGGCAAGTTACTCCCAAAAGAATATATAACAGACCTATCTTCTACATGCAATTTGGCTGGTGGAAAATCTCTAAGTTTAAATTTGCATAAAGCCGATTTTTCCTTACTTAAAGAGTAGCAAAACGGTACTACAAAGCTCATAATATGATTGAGTTGGTTTCTCAAATTCAATCTACTACCAAAGTTGATTAAGCCCGCTTGATTAATTAAAGATGTTGAGATCCGTCAACATTCCCACTTCTGGATGCTCAAAGTTGTCCGTAACCAGGGACAAAGCTAATCATGATATGTTTGTACACTCTGCAGAGTTTTGTGAACTTTTCCCCACAAGCCTCGACCACCTCCTTTGTAGTTCATCACACTGCATGTTGTATGGGAACCGGAAGGTCGAGACATGGTCTTTTAGAAGGGTTTCCCTCACTCCGGCGGTGCCCATCCCACCTACTCATAACTACGTTCGTAGAACAACCTAGTAAGAGTCAATACAACTAATCAACCAAGCCAGAGCCCAAAATAGCTTGTGGCTGCACACATAAGCTTCTAATTATGAAAAATATGATTGATCCCTTTAAGCCTGGGTGGCATTCCACAGTGATTACTGGCCATCTCCAGGTCACTTAGGCAAATCACTGGTTCCTCCAGGGTGCCCCCAACCATTCCACCCAGGTGGTTCATTAAGTTTAACTTGGTCCTGTTTACTACTTAGTCACTCATACCTCATAATGGATCACTTCCCAATCCACGTCTACTTAGCAAAGCAGTATAATTCTACACGGTGGCGACAATGATATAAGTTTCGGACCTACCTCAATGAACTACTGGGTGTAATAGTATAGTATAGTACATAATCCTATTTAAATTGGACTACAATGCATATGAAAAGTATAGGTATGGCTGGAGTATGTCCAAAAGAGTAACTTTACTTGTAGCTTCATGAAGTCATTCATGCTCGCAATTCCAACAATTCTACTCGTGTCGTCTCTCCTTCTCGTTACAATATATCTAACGGTAAAAGAGAAATACTTCAACACACAACACAAATCCAAATTGAAGATCCAAATAAGATACAATTACAACATAAATATTTAGTTGTTACTATTAATAAACTAATTACTATGGCGAGGCTAGGTTGAGATACGATCAAGTTGTCTTGGATGGAAATATGATGCAAATCATATTCCTTGGATTTGATCAATTTGATACAAGTTGGAATTAAGGTACGATGAAACTAGCTTGAGTATAAGTTCAAACGGATAGTGAGTATGTCAAACCTAGTTGGTTTTTCCATCAGAATATTTGAATTAGAAAGCCATTCTTGGATTGGATTCAAAAAGATCCGATAGAAATCGTGATCATCTTGTTGAGAAGTTTGATTTTTTTATAGCCAAATTTATGAAAGAAAGAGATATAACTAAATGGAAGCTAAGACAAGGGTTTGAGGTCAAAATAGAGTATTAATATGATGGAAAGAATGTGATGAATGTCCAAACAGAAAAATGTGATTCTAAGGATCCAAATTGGTGAAGAAAATAAATCCAAATAAATTATAGAATAAGATGTATATCAAATATACTCAAATTACAAAAATAAATTTGAGTTAAATTTAGAATGATCAAAAGTGTAATATTACAACACCAAAATAAACTACAATTTCCAAGGAATCCGGAGATATAAAGTTGTCAAATTCTGACTTACGGGCTAGAAGATATGAAATTTTGAAGTTTGGGAATTTTTCTGAAATATAATTACGGGATAATAGTTTGGATGCCACGTGTCAACATCTGATAGGCCGATACCTGTTCGTTTTAAATAGAAAAAAATGACGAACAGAGACGCGAAGCTTACCGGAAAGTTCGCCGGAGTTTGGAGACTAAGGTCTCCGGCATCAAAGAGTGGCCGAACGGTGTAGAGGATGACGCGGGACACTCGCAGGACAAGATTACATCTTCTGGTTGGTCCTAGGATGGCCGTAAAATGTCGCCGAAGTTGAGAAGTACGCCGGCGGATCACGGCTCCGCGAACTACTCGGTCCGGCTGAGAAAAACGATCCCAATTTTTTTCAATTGGAAGCACAATATCTAAATATAGAGATAGGAAAATAATTAGGTCCGGGATCACCTTGTAGGCGTTGGAAACTATGGAGAACGGCGGCGGCAAGGAGGAACTTCGGCGAGCAATTTCTCATAGAACATAATGAATTCCAAAGGGGTTTTACATGAAGTGGATGAGGTATGCGAGGTGAGTCTCCGGTCCTATTTATAGGTGCAGAGGATGTCTATACAAGGAGATCGAGCGAGGTTTTGGAAAGAAATTTAATGAGGTTCATGGAGAATTTTTGGAAATTTAAGGCATTAAGACACGTGTTTGTTTCTCTGAATGGATTCCTCATGAACTTGTCCATAATTTTCATGTAGGTTCTGAAGTGAATCGGTCAAAGGATTAATTCGGAGGAGGAGAGGGAGATGTCAAGCTTCATGGCGTTTATGTTATGTACGTGGTCGTTCACGTACACCAACGAGAGACAGAGGAGGAAGATGACCGCTGGGATATGGGCTTTAGTGGGAGAAAGTGACCAAAGAAAAAGAAAAAAAGAGAAAAGAGAAAGAGAGATAGAGAGAAAAAATAGATAGATGGGCTTACTCCAATTGACTTAGAAACCCTATTTTTATTATCTGGGTTAAACACTCTCAAATAAAATTGTAGAGGACAAATAAAATATAGAGAGTCTAGGAAAAATATATTTCACTCCCAGAGAAAATTTTCTAAATATTTTTTTATCAACCAAAAAAATTCATTTAACACATTTAATAAATTGAATAAATTAGTTTTAGGGTTTTATAAATACTCAAAATGATTAATAAATAATCAAGTATTCAAATGAGCATTGTTAAATATTTCCAACACTATTTTGGGATAAGTCATTTTATCTCCTCTCATTTAATAATTGAGTTATTGGAAATATTTAAATATCTCTTAAACGTTAGTATCAAATAAACTCCAATTTCAAATAAAACTCAAGAATGATTTTGGGACCACAATAATTTTGAGAAAGTCATTTTATTCTCACTCTAAATATTTAATTGTGGTTCCTACCAAATTTCAAAAGGACAAAAGAAAGAACATCATTCTTTGAATTTTGAATAAACCTCACAACCAATATAGTTTTATTAGATAAATAATTATAAAAAATGGTTTGTAAAGGTTTAAACAAAACTAAAAAAATATCATTTGACCCAAAAATCATAACAATTCAATCAATACTATATGATTTACTAACATTCCAACATTTTGAAATTTTTTGGATGTTACAAACTACCACCCTTAAAAGAAATCTCGTCCTCGAGATTTGCAAAGGCTAGAAAGAAATGGGTTGGAGTCGAGGTTTCTTGGGTTACTTCCCCATGGTCTTGGCATAACACGACGCTTGCGGTTTATCCTTCACTTCTAGTTTGAGGGTTGTCTTTCACCGGTACAATTACATATGCTTCCGTTAGTTCCGCATATACTAGGTTTGAGGGTTATCCTGTGTCTCAGCGAGGTTGTTTGGATCAATTATCCTCTCAGGGTGTTAGGGAACTACCACCCTTAAGAACAAACTGGTGGGGATTCTAGAATTTCTTCATTCCATGATGGTTTCTTCAAACTTCTATAGATAAGAATCTGCCTCTCCCAAAGAAATAAGTCTTGCAAAAAAACACATAGGTTCCGAAACTACCTATCAAGACGCTCATGGTGGTCAAAATTACTTCCAAATGAAGCTTCTTGATAATCTTCATGTTTCTTATTCACCGTACAACCTACGTTAGGCACTACAAGGGTAATGCGTCTTACCACTCTATGGTTTAGGCTTGTCGCATCGACACTCTACTATGGGGTTTTTAGTCTCTCTTGTTTACCAATCTAACATACAAAATTATATAATAAGAGTCTTCGGTATGGGGGCCAATCCATCCCGTACTCAAATACTTACTTCATATGCGAATACATGAATCACATATTCTAATACTTAGTATTTATCACTCCTCTTATAGAGGTCTTCACCTGCAAGGCTAATAAAACGTTTTTTGGTGGCGATGATCCTATATGGTTTGTGCTCAAAACTTGCATCCATAGAATAGGAGAACTTCCATGGGCAACAGTTGAGTTATCTTTGAATGTGGGGATTCTTGCCCTTCTATATTCTTAATCCACACTTCTATCTTTTATGGGTCGCTGATCTCATCAAAATAATTATATCCATCTATGGGGTTTAGGGTTGGTCAGAGATGAGATAGATCGTTATAGAGGAAGGGAGATGGATATCTACCTAACAATCATCAAACAACTAACATAGATAATAGACTCGTTTACTACGTTTTCGTCAGAAAGTGTACATTCCCTTCGGTTCTTGAAATTCTTTGATACAAGGAGTTTCATCGATGTGATGATCTTCTGATACATCATCCGTTGCTCACACCTCTCAAGTTTGAATTAATAATAAAACCTACGGAATACGTATCCTAAAAACACAAATTTAAATTTAACAATTCAAATGACACCTGTCATTAAATCAATAGCAAAAGCTCTGAGAAAACTCCAAATATCACTCAAACAATTCCTATGGTACCTTCATCCACATGAGCCCGCATGGTCGGGCACTCTACTCGCACTTTTGTCATTAATTTCACAACTCTCATGGTGGGCTTGGATATTATTGGTATTGTGTAATATATTCCTTAACTTCTTCACAAACTTCTTAGTCTTGGATGTACCCGGTTCTTCTATGGGTCTTGAGTAATCTTGGGATCTTCGGAGTCTTCAAATTCTTCGAGCCTTCCATACTTCCATACTTATATTTCACGTTGAAAACATCCATTCTCCGAAATGGTCTTGAGTTGTCCAATATCTTGTCCTTCCCGAAGAGACATAACACAATCTTTCTCAGTGGTCAAAGTGGCATGGGTATAGTCTAACTTTTTTGGGATAAGAGGAAGTGTTTGGTAAAACTTAGAAAAGATGAGTAGTAATGGATTTTTTTTAAATAATATTTTTAGAGCAGTATAATTTCCTGATGGCCTCCAGTTTCTAGGGTCACGACATACAGTCAACATGTGCTCTGATACCATCTTGTAACGACCCGGTCCCGAAAAGGAACCAAGTCTACTGTGCTTATGTGTTATCCCTGGATCAGTAAGCTAGCACACACAATTCTCGATGAAATACCAAAAATCACATGTCATAATGTAACGTAAATACATGGTATTTATTACCTTATAGCCTTTGGGCTAGAATACACAGCAGAAGAAATAAATACATAATTGGAGTCCCATCAACACCAATGGCAAGGTTGAGTGTAGACATCGTAACCCTACATCGCGTCACTTACTCGTCGTATACAATCCTGCAACACCGAAGGTTATAGCCCAAAATGGGTCCGTACTTTGAATGTACGGCAAGTTACTCCCAAAAGAATATATAACAAACCTATCTTCTACATGCAATTTGGCTGGTGGAAAACCTCTAAGATTCAATTTGCATAAAGCTGATTTTTCCTTACTTAAAGAGTATCATAACAAGACTACAAAGCTCATAATATGATTGAGTTGGTTTTTGCAATTCAATCTACTCCCAAATTTGATTAAGCCCGATTGATTAATTAAAGATGATTAGATCCGTCAACATTCACACTTCTAGATGCTCAAATTTGTTCGTAGCCGGGGACACGGCTAATCATTATCAGTTTGTACACTTTGCAGAGTTTTGTGCACTTTTCCCCACAAGACTCGACCACCTCCTTTGTAGTTCTTCACACTGCATGTTGTATGGGAACCGGAAGGTCGAGACATGGTCTTTTAGAAGAGTTTCCCTCACTCTGGCGGTGCCATCCCACCTACTCATAACTACGTTCGTAGCACCACCTAGTAAGAGTCACTACAACTAATCAACCAAGCTAGAGCCCATAATAGCTTGTGGCTGCACACGTAAGCTTCTAATTATGAAAAATATGATTGATCCCTTTAAGCCTGGGTGGCATTCCGAAGTGATTACTGGCCATCTCCAGGTCACTCAGGCAAATCCACTGGTTCCTCCAGGGTGCCCCCAACCATTCCACCCAAGTGGTTCATTAAGTTTAAGTTGGTCCTGTTTACTACTTAGTCACTCATACCTCATAATGGATCACTTCCCAATCCACGTCTACTTAGCAAAGCAGTATAATTTTACACGGTGGCGGCAATGATATAAGTTTTGGACCTACCTCAATGAACTACTGGGTGTAATAGTATAGTATAGTACATAATCCTATTTAAATTGGACTACAATGCATAGGAAAAGTATAGGTATAGCTGGAGTATGACCAAAAGCGTAACTTTCCTTGTAGCTTCATGAAGTCATTCGCGCTCGCAATTCCAACAATTCTACTCGTGTCGTCTCTCCTTCTCGTTATAATATATCTAACGGTAAAAGAGAAATACTTCAACACACAACACAAATCCAAATTGAAGATCCAAATAAGATACAATTACAACATAAATATTTAGTTGTTACTATTAATAAACTAATTACTATGGCGGGGCTAGGTTGAGATACGATCAAGTTGTCTTGGATGGAAATATGATGCAAATCATATTCCTTGGATTTGATCAAGTTGATACAAGTTGGAATTAAGGTACGATGAAACTAGCTTGAGTATAAGTTCAAACGGATTGTGAGTATGTCAAACCTAGTTGGTTTGTCCATAAAAATATTTGAATAGGAAATCTATTCTTGGATTGGATTCAAAAAGATCCGATAGAAATCGTGATCATCTTGTTGAAAAGATTGAATTTTTTCGAAATTTATGAAAGAAAGAGATATAACTAAATGGAAGCTAAGACAAGGGTTTGAGGTCAAAACAGATTATTAATATGATGGAAAGAATGTGATGAATGTCCAAACAGAAAGATGTGATTCTAAGGAACCAAATTGATGAAGAAAATAATTTAAAATAAATTATAGAATAAGATGTATATCAAATATACTCAAATTACAAAAATAATTTGAGTTAAATTTAGAATGATCAAAAGTGGAATATTACTGCACCAAAATAAACTACATTTTCCAAGGAATCCGAAGATATACAATTTGTCAAATTCCGACTTACGGGCTAGAAGATACGAATTTTTGAAGTTTGGGCATTTTTCTGAAATATAATTACGGTATAATAGTTTGGATGCCACGTGTCAACATCTTATAGGCCGATACCTGTTCATTTTAAACAGAAAAAATGACGAACAGAGACGCCAGAGCTTACCGGAAAGTTCGCCGGAGTTTGGAGACTAAGGTCTCCGGCATCACAGAGTGGCGGAACGGTGTAGAGGATGACGCTGGACACTCGCAGGACAAGATTAAATCTTCGGGTTGGTCCTAGGATGGCAGTAAAATGTCGCCGAAGTTGACAAGTACGGCGGCGGATCACAGCTCTACGAGCTACTCGCTCCGGCTGAGAAAAAGGATCCCGATTCTTGTCAAATGGAAGCACAATATCTAAATATAGAGATAGGAAAAGAATTAGGTCTGGGGTCACCTTGTAGGCGTTGGAAACTATGGAGAACGGCGGCGGCAAGGAGGAACTCCGGTGAGCAATTACTCATAGCACAAAATGAATTCCAAAGGGGTTTTACAGGAGGTGGATGAGGTATGCGAGGTGAGTCTCCGGTCCTATTTATATGTGCATAGGAGGTCTATACAAGGAGATCGAGCGAGGTTTTTGAAAGAAATTTAATGGCGTTCATGGAGAAATTTCTGGACATTTAAGGCATTAAAACGCGTGTTTGTTTCTCTGAATGGATTCCTCATGAACTTGTCCATATTTTTCGTGTAGGTTCTGAAGTGAATCGGTCAAATTATTAATTGGGAGGAGGAGAGGGACATATCCAGTTTCATGGCGTTTATGTTCTGTACGTGGTCGTTCACGTACACCAATGAGAGAAAGAGGAGGAAGATGACCGCTCGGATATGGGCTTTAGTGGGAGAAAGTGGCCCAAGAAAAAGAAAAAAAGAGAAAAGAGAAAGAGAGATAGAGAAAAAAAATAGATAGATGGGCTCAGTCCAATTGACTTGTAAATCCTATTTTTATTATCTGGGTTAAACACTCTCAAATAAAATTGTATAGGCCAAATAAAATATAAAGAGTCTAGGAAAAATATATTTCACTCCTAGAATAAATTTTCTAAATAATTTTTTTTATCAACCAAAAAAAATTCATTTAACACATTTAATAAATTCCCTATATTAGTTTTAGGGTTTTATAAATACTCAAAATGATTTATAAATAATCAAGTATTGAAATGAGCATTGTTAAATATGTCCAACACTATTTTGGGAGAAGTCATATTATCTCCTCTCATTTAATAATTGAATTATGGGAAATATTTAAATATCTATTAAACGTCAGTATCAAATAAACTCCAATTTCATATAAAACTCAAGAATGATTATGGGACCACAATAATTTTGAGAAAGTCATTTTATTCTCACTCTAAATATTTGATTGTGGTTCCTACCAAATTTCAAAAAGACAAAAGAAAGAAAATCATTCTTTGAATTTTGAATAAACCTCACAACAATATATAGTTTTATTAGATAAATAATTATAAAAATGTTTGTAAAGGTTTAAACAAAACTAAAAAAATTCATTTGACCCAAAAATCATAACAATTCAATGAATACTATATTATTTACTAACATTCCAAAATTTTGAAATTTTTGGGATGTTACAAACTACCACCCTTAAAAGAAATCTCGTCCTCGATATTTGCAAAGGCTAGAAAGAAATGGGTTGGAGTCGAGGTTTCTTGGGTTACTTCCCCATGTTCTTGGCATAACACGACGCTTGCGGTTTATCCTTCACTTCTCGTTTGAGGGTTGTCTTCCACCGGTACAATTACATATGCTTCCGTTACTTCCGCATATACTAGGTTTGAGGGTTATCCTGGGTCTCAGCGAGGTTTGTTGGATCAATTATCCTCTCAGGGTGTTAGGGAACTACCACCCTTAAGAACTAACTGGTGGGGATTCTAGAATTTCTTCATTCCATGATGGTCTGCATCAAACTTCTATAGATAAGAATCTGCCACTCCCACAGAAAGAAGTCTTGCAAAAAAAACACATAGGTTCCGAAACTACCTATCAAGATGCTCATGGTGGTCAAAATAACTTACGAATGAAGCTTCTTGAAAATATTCATGTTTCTTACTCGCCGTACCACCTACGTTAGGCACGATGCCTATCTACAAGGGTAATGTGTCTTACCACTCTATGGTTTAGGCTTGTCGCATCGACACTCTACTATGGGGTTTTTAATCTCTCTGATTTACCAATATAACATACAAAAGTATATAATAAGAGTCTTCGGTATGGGGGCCAATCCATCCCGTACTCAAATCATTACTTCATATGCGAATAGATGAATCACATATTCTCACTCCTCTTATAGAGGTCTTCACCTGCAAGGCTAATAAAACGTTTTTCGGTGGCGATGATCCTACATGGTTTGTGCTCAAAACTTGACTCCGTAGAATAGGAGAACTTCCATGTGCAACAGTTGTGTTATCCTTGAATGTGGGGTTTCTTGCCCTTCTATATTCTTAATCCACTCTTCTATCTTTTATGGGTCGCCGATCTCATCATAATAATTATATCCATCTATGGGGTTTAGGGTTGGTTAGAGATGAGATATATCTTTAGAGAGGAAGGGAGATGGATATCTACCTAACAATCATCAAATAACTAACATAGATAATAGGCTCATTTGCTACGTTTTCATCAGAAAGTTTTCATTCCCTTCGGTTCTTGAAAGTCTACGATACAAGGAGTTTCATCGATGTGATGGTCTTCTGATACATCATCCGTTGCTCACACCTCTCAAGTTTGAATCAATAATAAAACCTACGAATACGTATCCTAAAAACACAAATTTAAAATTAATAATTACAATGACACCAATCATTAAATCAATAGAAAAAGCTCTGAGAAAACTCATAATATCACTCAAACAATTCCTATGGTACCTTCATCCACATCAGCCCGCATGGTCGGGCACTCTACTCGCACTTTTTCGTTCATTTCACAACTCTCATGGTGGGCTTGGATATTATTGGTATTGTGTAATATATTCCTTAACTTCTTCACAAACATCTTAGTCTTGGATGTACTTGGTTCTTCTATGGGTCTTGAGTAATCTTGGGATCTTCGGAGTCTTCAAATTCTTCGAGCCTTCCATACTTCCATACTTCTAATTCACGTTGAAAACATCCATTCTCCGAAATGGTCTTGAGTTGTTCAATATCTTGTCCTTCCCGAAGAGACATAACACAATCCTTCTCAGTGGTCAAAGTGGCATGGGTATAGTCTAACTTATTTGGGGTAAGAGGAAGTGTTTGGTAAAACTTAGAAAAGATGAGTAGTAATGGATTTTTTTTTTCAAAATAATATTTTTAGAGGACTATAATTTCCTAATGGCCTCCAGTTTCTAGGGTCATGACCTACAGTCAACATGTGCTCCGATACCATCTTGTAACGACCCGGTCCCAAATTATATGGGTTAAACACTCTCAAATAAAATTGTATAGGCCAAATAAAATATAGAGAGTCTAGGAAAAATATATTTCACTCCCAGAATTTTTTTTCTAAATAACTTTTTATCAATAAAAAAAATGCATTTAATGCATTTAATAAATTCCCTAAATTAGTTTTAGGGTTTTATAAATACTCAAAATCATTAATAAATAGTCAAGTATTCAAATGAGCATTGTTAAATATTTCCAACACTATTATGGGAGAAGTCATATTATCTCCTCTCATTTAATAATTGAGTTATTGGAAATATTTAAATATCTCTTAAATGTCAGTATCAAATAAACTCCAATTTAAAATAAATCTCAAGAATGATTATGGGACCACACTAATTTTGAGAAAGTCATTTTATTCTCACTCTAAATATTTAATTTTGGTTCCTACTAACTTTCAAAAGGACAAAAGAAAGAAAATCATTCTTTGAATTTTGAATAAACCTCACAACCAATATAGTTTTATTAGATAAATAATTGTAAAAAAGGTTTGTAAAGGTTTAAACAAAACTAAAAAAAAATTCATTTGACCCAAAAATCATAACAATTCAATCAATACTATATTATTTACTAACATTCCAAAATTTGGAAAATTTTGGGATGTTAAAAACTACAACCCTTAAAGGAAATCTCGTCCTCGAGATTTGCAAAGGCTAGAAAGAAATGGGTTGGAGTCGAGGTTTCTTGGGTTACTTCCCCATGGTCTTGGCATAACACGACGCTTGCGGTTTATCCATCACTTCTCGTTTGAGGGTTGTCTTCCACCGGTACAATTACATATGCTTCAGTTACTTCCGCATATACTAGGTTTGAGGGTTATCCTGTGTCTCAGCGAGGTTTTTTGGATCAATTATCCTCTCTGGGTGTTAGGGAACTACCAGCCTTAAGAACAAGTTGGTGGGGATTCTAGAATTTCTTCATTCCATGATGGTCTTCATCAAACTTCTATAGATAAGAATCTGCCTCTCCCAAAGAAATAAGTCTTGCAAAAAAAGCACATAGGTTCCGAAACGATCTATCAAGACGCTCATGGTGGTCAAAATAACTTCCAAATGAAGCTTCTTGAAAATCTTCATGTTTCTTACTCACCGTACAACCTACGTTAGGCACGATGCCTATCTATAAGGGTAATGCATCTTACCACTCTATGGATTAGGCGTGTCGCATCGACACTCTACTATGGGGTTTTTAGTCTCTCTGATTTACCAATCTAACATACAAAAGTATATAATAAGAGTCTTCGGTATGGGGGCCAATCCATCCCGTACTCAAATCATTACTTCATATTCGAATAGATGAATCACGTATTCTGACACTTAGTCTTTCGCACTCCTCTTATAGAGGTCTTCACCTGCAAGGCTAATAAAACGTTTTTGGGTGGCGATGATCCTACATGGTTTGAGCTCAAAACTTGCATCCGTAGAATAAGAGAACTTCCATGTGCAACAATTGTGTTATCCTTGAATGTGGGGATTCTTGCCCTTCTATATTCTTAATCCCCTGTTCTATCTTTTATGGGTCGCCGATCTCATCAAAATAATTATATCCATCTATGGGGTTTAGGGTTGGTTAGAGATGAGATAGATCTTTAGAGAGGAAGGGAGATGGATATCTACCTAACCATCATCAAACAACTAACATAGATAATAGGCTCATTTGCTACGTTTTCGTCAGAAAGTCTTCATTCCCTTCGGTTCTTGAAAGTCTTCGATAGAAGGAGTTTCATTGATGTGATGGTCTTCTGATACATCATCCGTTGCTCATAGCTCTCAAGTTTGAATTAATAATAAAACCTATGGAATACGTATCCTAAAAACACAAATTTAAATTTAACAGGTCAAATGATACCAATCATTAAATCAATAGCAAAAGCTCTAAGAAAACTCCAAATATCACTCAAACAATTCCTATGGTACCTTCATCCACATGAGCCCGCATGGTCGGGCACTCTACTCGCACTTTTTCATTCATTTCACAACTCTCATGGTGGGAATGGATATTATTGGTATTGTGTAATATATTCCTTAACTTCTTCACAAACATCTTAGTCTTGGATGTACCCAGTTCTTTCTATGCGTCTTGAGTAATCTTGGGATCTTCGGAGTCTTCAAATTCTTCGAGCCTTCCATACTTCCATACTTCTAATTCACGTTGAAAACATCCATTCTCAAAAATGGTCTTGAGTTGTCCAATATCTTGTCCTTCCCGAAGAGACATAACACAATCCTTTTCAGTGGTCAAAGTGGCATGGGTATAGTCTAATTTATTTGGGGTAAGAGGAAGTGTTTGGTAAAACTTAGATAAGATGAGTAGTAATGGATTTTTTTTAAAAATAATATTTTTAGAGCAGTATAATTTCCTAATGGCCTCCGGTTTCTAGGGTCACGACCTACAGTCAACATGTGCTCTGATACCATCTTGTAACGACCCGATCCCAAATTTTCTGGGTTAAACACTCTCAAGTAAAATTGTATAGGCCAAATAAAATTGTATAGGCCAAATAAAATATAGAGAGTCTAGGAAAAATATATTTCACTCCAAGAATAAATTTTCTAAATAATTTCTTTATCAATCAAAAAAATTCATTTAATGCATTTAATAAATTCCCTAAATTAGTTTTAGGGTTTTATAAATACTCAAAATCATTAATCAATAATCAAGTATTCAAATGAGCATTGTTAAATATTTCCAACAATATTATGGGAGAAGTCATATTATCTCCTCTCATTTAATAATTGAATTATTGGAAATATTTAAATATCTCTTAAACGTCAGTATCAAATAAACTCCAATTTCAAATAAAACTCAAGAATGATTATGGGACCACAATAATTTTGAGAAAGTCATTTTATTCTCACTCTAAATATTTAATTGTGGTTCCTACCAAATTTCAAAAAGACAAAAGAAAGAAAATCATTCTTTGAATTTTGAATAAACGTCACAACCAATATAGTTTTATTAGATAAATAATTATAAAAAATGGTTTGTAAAGGTTTAAAAAAAACCAAAAAAAATTCATTTGACCCAAAAGTCATAACAATTCAATAAATACTATATTATTTACTAACATTCCAAAATTTGGAAAATTTTGGGATGTTACAATCTCCAGCACGAGAGAATTGTTGTTTCATAATAAGAGTAAGCAAATCAGGTTTAATTTCATAAGAAGATGCTGAAGTGGCAGATGTAGCAATAGAAGTGTAGATAAAGTCATTGTTGTTGTGACTAGTGAAGTCACACAACTTGGTGTTTTCAGTGCTACCCATAATAGCAGAAGTAAGCAAGACAAGCAATTTTTTTGTGATTTTTGATAAAGGACACTAAGACAAAAACGATAAGGTAAACTAACAAGACTAAAAAGAAAAAGATAAAAGATAGTGTGCAACTCCCCTATCTTGAAGAGTGGAGTCCTCAGAAACGGCGCCCGAAATTACTCTTAATGGCACTGAAATAGTGCTCCTTGTTGGCTACCCCAAGTGGAAGGTTGAGATTTAGCGTACCGGTAATTTCCGTTGGCAAAGATACCTAGATTGAGATCGAACCAGTAGGACTCCAATGACGACAAGTAGGTGGTGAAGTGAACAATGGATTCGTTCACAACCGAGGGTTGCTTACTTCACTTGGACCTGCACAAAGATAAAAATAACTTTGCTCCCATCGAGTACAAAGAGGTTGTCAAACTCTCCGGCCTTGCCGTTTACAAATGATCAAACACATAGTGATAATGATAAATGCAAAGTAAAGTAAATACGATAAATAAAGTGAGGGTGTAAACAGTGTTGGAAATATGGACCGGGGTCCCTTGAAGTTCACTAGTGATGTCTCTCTCCCAAAAGACGATAAACAACTATGCGAGGTGAACAAATTACAGTTGGGCAATTGATAGGATTAAAAACGCACCGCAATGCTAACTATGCTACAAAATAAAGGAAGAGGCTCAAAAGCATGGGCAGTACACCAAGACAAGTAGACCAAAATCCATCTGCATATAATCACTAATCATCCACCTTGAGATATCTATCCAGAACATCTCGCTGGTATTAAGTTGCGAGCCCCACCAAAGTGTAAACCCAAAGCAACATACAACTGCATTAAAAGAACTTTGCGTAAAGTAAACAATCCTTGCTCCCGCAAGTACAAGCACCGTTGCTTTCCCCCACGTGGCAACAACACATCCCCTAGACTCATGTTTCTGTCACTCAAGCTAGTCATTGGGGGGCATGAACCCACAATCATGCATAACGCTCCCTCTTGGATTTACTATCTACTACTTGGCCAAAGCAATAAAAAGCAACGGAGAACATGCAAGAATTACTCAAGAACATAAATATAAAAGGAGAAGAACCAAATATATTACTCATCACATCTAAACATAATCTCATAATCCATCAGATCCCAACAAACTCAACATAGCAACAGCAGGAAAATTACATATGTGCCTTGATCATGGAGGGTAGCTCACAAGGTCTAAACATTGAAGAACAAAGATGGAGATAAGACATCACATAGCCACTGATCATGGACCCATGGTCCAAGGTGGACTACTCACGGCTCATCCGGGAAGCGTCCATGGTGGTGAAGGAGCTCCTAGAGGTCGATTCTCCCTCCGGCAGGGTATCGGGACAAGGTCTCTTGACAACCTCGATCTTGGAAGCGCGGCGGTGGTGGAACAGAGTGGAGATCACGAAAAAGGGTTCTGTCCTCGAGGGTTTCGGAAGACAGGGTAAATATAGGCCGAAGAGGGGGGCAACGGGGTGGCCCCGGGTGTCCAGGCGGCCACCCGACGTGGCCACCAGGGCGCCTGGACCCCTGGTGCCCCCTCTCTGGCCCTACTTCGGGGCTCTGGAACGTTCCATCTTGATGATTTTTTATATATTTTCCCGTAATTGTTTGGGCACTTTAAGTAATGGGAAAACCTGAAATACAAAAACAGCAGAAAACAGAAACTGGCACTCTGGCGCCCTGAGTTAATAGGTTATTCCAAATATGATCAAAAGTGTACGAAAGTGCATCAAAATCATAGCAATGTCACCCAAAACATGCATAGAGCAAGCATAAATTATAGATATGTTTGGGATGTATCAATTACTCATCACAATCTGAACATAATCTCATAATCCACCGAATCCCAGCAAACACAACACAGCAACACAGAAACTAATACATAAGTGCCTTGATCATGTAGGGAAGCACACAAGGTCTAAGAATTGAAGCACAAGGGTGGAGATAAGACATCATCTAGGTGCTGATCATGGACCCATGGTCCAAGGGGGACTACTCACGACACACCCGGGAAGCGCTCATGGTGGTGGAGAAGCTCCCGAAGATCAACCCTCCCTCCTCTAGGGTGCCGAGACAGGGTCTTCTAGCGATCCCGATCTCGAGATCGCGGCGGCGGTGTAACAATGGTGAAAATCGCGTAACGGGGGGGGGGGGGGGGGGGCTCTCAAGGGTTTTCACGTCGAGGGCTAAATATAGGCGGAAGGGGGGCACTAGGGGCGGCCCACATGACCAGGCGACCAGGTGGCGTGACCCCACCCTAGGTCCCGCCAGGAGGACGCCTGGACAGGGGGACTCCACTCTGCCCCCTCCGGCCTTCTGGAGTCTTCTGTACTACTAATTTTTCCAGATTTTTCTGAGCACTTTTATAATTAGCGTTTTCAAAGCACGGAGAACAATAGACAGAAGCTAGAACTGGGGCACTGACTTAGTAGGTTATTCCAAATATGTTGAAAAAGTTATGAAAGTGTAGCAAAACATATAGAAAAGTCACCAATATAAGCATGGAACAAGCAGAAATTATAGATACGTTTGGGACGTATCAGGAACAAGCGTAAATTATAGATACGTTTGGGACGTATCAACATCCCCAAGCTTAATTCCTGCTCATCCTCGAGCAGGTAAATGATAAAAAAGATAATTTCTGTGGTGACAGGATACCAACAAAGATTTAAAATTTAAAGTACGGCAAGCAAGATATGCAATTCAAGTCAAGACAATAACAAGCAAGAGTCTATATCTAGTATTGAAACAAGCAAAGTAAGAACATAAAGGTGCAAGAGCTTTCACTGTCCGTGACTCGAATGTCTCCAATCGGTGTTTGATTTCAAGAAGTGCGAGATGGGTTTAGAGCATAAATTTTTTTTAATATTAATTGAGAACTCAATCTAATAAATTTCACACTTGGTCTCCTTTGGAATCTTATTATGACTCGTCCCCAGACCACTAGTCAGGTACAAGTCAAACTGATCCTCTCCCTTTCAACTTTGAGCACCCATGCAATGAATGAACGCGAGCAAGATATGTTGACACTTAGGATGGAAAATAGAATAATGATGGGGATGGAAGACAAAAAAGGTGTGAAAGGCTCACATGAACGAGGACAATCATAGGCGAGAGAAAGCCAAATGATAGATATGATGTGAGGAGTAGGGATTGCCATGCAACGGATGCACATATGAGCTATGGGAAGCTCTCCAATGGAACTAGTGGGTGTGCATCCAAGTTGCTTGCTTAAGAATACCTAGAGCTCATTTGAGGAGGCTCATCATTGGAATATACAAACCAAGTTCTATAGTGTAAGGATCCCCACATAGTTATGCATGAATGCTATGAAACTCTCTATGAAGTACATATACTACTTTGGAGCACGAGTGTGGATCTTTCAAAAGGAATAGTAGTGTTGCCCCCCTTCTCTTTTTTTTCTTTCTCTTTTTTCTATTTTTATTTTATTTTTGTGGCCTCTTTGCCTCTTTCTATTTATCTCTCATTTGTCCTTTGTGAGATCTTTTAATTAACCTCTTTTGGGATCTTTTTTTGTGTCCTCTTTGGGATCTTTTCCTCACTTTAAGGGCGACACTCTATATTTTACAAGGGTATAGAAGATCACACACTTTATAAGAAGTACTCAACATAAAGAAAACTGAAAACTATCATGATGTATGCAAATGTATGCCTCTGCCAGTGTACCAGGATATCCAATGATTCTAGCACATCATGTAGCAATTATAAGGGCATGTCCCAACTAGCATGCGGCTCTACGATCAAGAAAAATCATGTATGACAATGAAAGATCAAGTCATGAAAGATGGATGTTGCATGACAATGTATCTCGGAAAGGCTATGGAAATGCCTTTATAGGTAGGTATGGTGGCTGTTTTGAGGAAGGATATAATGAGGCTTATGATGACAAATCGTATCATGCCAAGGGTTTGGATGCACCGACAAAGTTTGTACCTACTCTCAAGATGAGAAAGGGCAATGCACGGTACCGAATAGGCTAGCAAAATATGGATGATGGAAGTGCCAACAATCGAATACTCACATTAGTCAAAGGTACTCATCCACTTATTATCGATAACTCTATATCTAATCGGGACATTCACAAAGAGACAAGTACCCCTAGGAGGAGTGTATTGAGGTCTGGTTATTCTTTCGCATCCCCAAGAGGCTGACAGTGGGCCCCAACCCCTTAATTAAACCCAGTTCAATTTAAACAGTAGTTTAATTAACCCACAGAGGCGGACCAGTGGGACCCCCCTGTCAGGCCAGCCCCTGCGTCAGCATGACATCACCCTAATGCAATAAAAGAGAAATGATTTAATTAATACAGAAATTCCAGAAAATGGCCTAAACTTTGAAATTGAATATCTTTTAATCTATAACTCCAAATTCAAAGTGTAATATATGAAAAATGATCAGGAGAAAATCCTCTATCCAAATTTCCAACTTTCAGATATGTTGGAGTTGATCTTAAAAAGGGATCAGTAGCTTTTTCTATTTGATTTAATTGGATTTAATTCAAAATGATTTCAAATGCTAATCCAACTTCAACCAAAGCAATGCTAATATGATCACTTGTACTTCAGAAGGTTTTCACACACTTGATCACATGGTATAAAAAGAGCAAACATTAGCAAAAGCAAGTTGACCATATTTGAATAACACTTGGAGTTTGAATTTGAATTCACTTTTCAAATCAACTTTAATTAACATGTTGCAATTTAAACCTAGGTCACATCAGTACCTTGCCATGCTATGTTTTGCATATTGATTGTGCATTGTACTATGTTGAATATGCATTACTTTCAGTGCTGCGGTGATTGCTTCTTCTCGGTAGAGTTGATCTCGGAGACGAGTTCAACCTCACGTTCGAAGATTGTTACATCGTGATCGTCAGCAAGGAAAGCACCCCCCCTCTTTGATCATGTCGATAAAATCCCAGTTCCCTCTCATTCTCGCAAATGCATGTTGAGGATATCACCATGATACGTTCTACCGCTAGTTGAACCTATTCCTTTGCATGACCTATCATTTTGTCACAGTAGTAAGCAAACCACAATCCTAGCAGATGTAGGAGTTGGTTGATATCATGTGGCCCTTGCAACTGTTACAGCTTATTGCATTGCTTAGAGTTGTTACCTGAGGCTACTTTGTTGTGAGTTGGGATGGTAGTGATCATGTGAATGATGGTGGTAACGTGTTGGTGAATTGACCTAAACAAGGTGCACGATGAGAGGCTGTGTAGGAGTACACAGTGGGTTGTCTCGTTGAACACTGCCTTAAGCCCGAGTTCATGTGTTGTTATCCAAGACTAAGAGTACGACCACACATTGGGCTCACTGACCCCTCTCGGCCTAGTACCTCACCCCGGACCTGTCCAGGAGTCGCAAGTAGTTCTCCCTTTAACGATCTCAAGCAGGTGGAACCAAGGTAAGTGGTTGGCGTAGGTTGTGGGCACGTTGAATCAAGTGATCATGATCGAGTTGAGCTTGATGGCGGTCACACAATGTTTGAGTCCGCATCGGAAAAATCGGCCGGATTCCGATCGTGGTCCCAACTCAAATAGGCGACTCCCTAGGACTAGATATGGTGCCGTGAGTGAAGTGTCGTGGCAGCATCCTCGCCGGTACTCATTTGAAGGGTCCATCCCCAGGCGGTAACTGATGAGGTGTGTGTGTAGCAATACACCCCTGCAGGGTTAATGAACTATTCGAATAGTCGTGTCCGCGGTTATGGACTACTTGGAGACATTTACTTGATCATAGACAACTTGAACAGTTACTCTTAAAACTTGTCAAGATAAGTGTGAGTGCTATGGAGTGCTTCCTCGTGGAGAAGTCAAGGAAGTAACCATAGTGGTGTATTGGTTGGAGACTTGTTACTTGGACTCGTGTACGCTCCTTACCTCTTTCTGGTATTCGTAGTACAGGACTAGCCAAGTCAAATCTGGCACTTCTGCAAGTGAAACCCCACCTCCCTTTACCTTGATACATGTGCATGAGTAGTATAGTTCCTATGTAAGTCTTGCTGAGTACGACTTTGTACTCACGTTTGCTTATTATATGTTTTAGAGACGAGACCACTAACCCTGATGGTGGCTTCTACCTCGGGCTCGACGTGGACCAGGTCGTATAGTTCCAGACAGCAGCCTGTGCCCTTTGGAGGGTCGTTGTATTTTTATTTCAGGCTTCTTAAGCCATTTGTTAACCTTGTCTTTACTAAGACATAATTTGCTTCCGTTGATGCTTGATGTAATGTTGGATCACATCCATGTGATCTCTGCTTGTAATACAACTACTATGTCTGCTCTGTTTAGCAGAAGTTATAAAGACTATGAGTTTGTAGAGTTCATGTTGTGATTACCATATGTTTATACTAGGCATGTGTGCTGCGTGTATGATTATAACATGCATGTCTTAGTATGGGTTTTCGTGACCTTAGTTGTGATCTGGCTGGCGGTCTTTTATACACCAAGTGGCCCTTAGATGTGCGCAGCTTGGGGCATCGCGATGCGATTGCTCGTGACTCTGTCACGTGCACACTTTGTTGTATGATCGAGCCCGCCCTAGACCCCGACTAAGTGATCGGGCTGGAGTAAGTCTATGTAAGGGTTATGATTCAATCGATAACATGGTTGAGGCGACTTGTCTATGAGTATGGGATTCACCACCCATAAGCATTTAGACTTGTGAGCGGACGATGAGGACCCATCTCAGTTGATCATCCGGCCTGGATGGGATGCCCCTCACGTTCGATGCTTACCGAGAGTGATCTGTGCTTGGCCTTGTCTTCTTAGACAAGTGGGTACGGCTCTCGGCTCTCCATGTGATTGCATTGTGACTGGAATTACATACGCTAACCCCGGGTCCCGACAGACTTGGTATCAGAGCAGGACTGTTTGTAGGATTATTAAACCCTTGGCCGATGTCGAGTCTAGCATTCTATAGTTATATAGTTACTTTGGGTATAAGGGAACAACGTAAGGCTTCTTTTTTCTCCTTACCCTCATCGATCTGAGTTCTGAGTCATCCTCATCTTATTCTACGGGAAGATAGGACTAGTCTCATCTATGTCTTTACTAGGACATCTCGTTGATTGCTTCTTTGTAGCTGTAGGAGTGTTGTGGTCTTTCTGAGCCATCATTCCATAATTTTTCTATGGAAGTGATGTCCGTTATTCGATAGGTTGTCTCAATTTCCATCCCGGTCCAGCCGTTATGCTGTCCGTTGGTGACTTCAATGTGGTTGCATTATAGTCTTGTTATCTTAGCATAGAATTGTGTCCTAAATCCTATTCTGTTTGTTGATTCTTATCACACAGAATGTCAGGTGCAAATCAAGGTGCTGACCCCAGTTCCGGTAACATAGACGGTGAAGAACCTCCACCACCAACCTCAACGGCAGAAATCATGTTGGAGGCTGAGCAGAATCGTCGTGATCAGACACGTCTTCTCGAGCGTATTGAGCAGAACACTTCTCGTCAACATCATAGTGATGTTACCATCCAGGACTTCATTCTCCTCAACCCGCCATTATTCCGATGTTCTTCTGAGCCCCTTGATGCCAATGATTGGCTTCGTTCCCTCGAGCGTAAGCTTGAGACAGCCCATGTTGCTCCAAATGATCGTGTGCTATTCGCGGCATATTTTCTGGAAGGTGCTGCTCTTCAGTGGTGGGAGAACTTTGTAGCAATGCAACCAGTTGGTCACGTGGTGACTTGGCAAGAGTTCTGTGATGATTTCCGAGGATATCATATTCTGGATCAGCTGATGGAGCGCAAGAGAGAAGAATTTTGCAATCTGACCCAAGGAAAGATGACTGTTCATGAGTATAGGACTGAGTTCACTCGTCTAGCACGTTATGCCCAAGAAGAAGTATCCACCGATGCCAAGAAACAAGCAAGGTTCCGCAAGGGACTTAGCCCCGTTCTTCGTCATGACCTGAACCTTCACGAGTTCGTCAACTTCAGGGACTTGGTCGACAAATCCTTCAAGGCCGAGTATGGAAATGAGTTGTATGAAGAGTCTCGTAAGCGTGATCATGAGTTTGCACAATCTTCTGGCCCAGTTTCTCGGAAACACTGTGTTTGGATTCCCTTCAGTGACGTCAGTCATGCTGTAAGTGCTTCTAGACCACCAACCACCATATATCGTCCACCTCAACCCAAACTTCCTCCTTGGAATTTTGTTGGAAAATCAAGTGCTCAAGTTCCTTTCATTCCACGTGGTGTTTGTTTCCAATGTGGAAAATCAGGCCACAATGTTCGAGAGTGTCCTCAAAATCGCAGCAACTTGAACTGGTCTACCAAATCAATGTCTTCAATCTCTGGTGCTATCTCTTCAACCTCTTAAGCTTCAGTATTTGCTATGTTGAGTTCTTATGCTTCAGCTCTCCCTATGCTCTTTGTCTTCATACTATGCATCTGAAGCACTTCTGCTTATCTGAATTGATTTATTTTTGTTGCATTATGATGAGGTGACCTAATGATTACATTCTGTGAAGTTTTATTTCTTCATGATTTTGGTTACTTCTTCAGCCTCATGATTGCTTCAGTCCTGAAGAAAACCAAAATCTGGTAGTAAAGTTGAAAATCTCCCATTCACCCCCCCTCTGGTCGATATATTGCACTTTCAAATGGTATCAGAGCAAGGTACTCCCTTGTTCTGTGTGATTCGGTTTAACCAACTGGAGTTTTAGTTATGTCGACCTCAGGTACAATGAGCGTTGCCTCAAACTGCCCCATCTTCGACGGGACAGACTACCCATACTGGAAGAACAAGATGAGGATGCATCTTGAAGCCATTGACAAGGATCTGTGGGATATTGTTGATCAAGGCATTCCTGAAGCAAATTTGATGACTGCTCCTGAAGTTGTCAAGAAGAACTGGTAGCTTGATGCAAAATCTCGAAGCATCATTGGTGGTCATCTCAACAAGGCTCAGTTCAACCGTATCAGTGGTCTGGATACTGCAAAGAAGATATGGACAAGACTGTCTAAAGTCAATGAAGGAGTCTCTGCTCAACGAGACTCGCGGGTCGATACACTCCGCAGTCTCTTCAACAGGTTCAAGAGGCTGGACAATGAGCACGTGCAACAAACCTTTGACAGACTCACTGACATATCCAATGAACTTCAAGCACTGGGTGCCGCTGATATCACAAATCATGAAGTTGTGAAGAAACTACTGAGGTCACTGGATGACTCATTTGAGTTCCTATCGCTGATGATTCAAGAAAGGCCTGACTTCAAGACTCTGGATCCAACGGACATTCTCGAGCGCCTCAATGCTCATGAACTGAAGCTCTCTGAAAAACGAGATTTATACAGCTCCACGCCTAAGGTCCGCGCGCTAAAAGCTAGAGCACGAAGAGTGTCCTCTGATGAAGAGTCTGAGGCTGATACTGATGATCCTAAAACTCTCAGCCGTGAACTCGCTCTCCTCACCAGAAAGTTCCAAAGATTCACAAAGAAGAATCGCTTCGGAAATTCCTCAAGATCGTCCTCAAGAAAAAGCAAAGATGATGACTCTGTCGAAGCAAGAAAGAGAGTCTTCCACAAGTGCAAGAAACCTGGGCATTACATCGCTGAGTGTCCTATATGGGAAAAGGAAGCTAGACTGAAGAAGAAGAAGAAAGGGAAAGATGACAGTTCTGATGAAAAGACTAAGAAGAAATCCTCAAGATCCTCAAAGTCTGTTGGATACAGGAATAGCAGTTCCCGTAAGGCTCGCGCATATCTCGGAAAAGAATTGGACTCAGAAGAATCTGGTTCCTACCCTGATGCTGAGGAAGAAGAATCTGAAGAATCTGAGGGTGTGGCCGGTCTGGCTCTTGCCACGACGCTTGTCTCAAAGTCAATCTTCAGCACTGAGGAATCTGGTCTATCACATGTTGATGATGAAGCTAAAGACACAACCCCTTCCTTCTGCTTCATGGCCAAGTCCTCCAAGGTATCTTCATACTCATCATCAGATGATCCCTCTGATGAAGAAGCTGATGAAAACTATGCTAAACCTGCTAAACTTGCATCTAAGCAACAACGTGCACTTGAAAAGATTCAGATCTCACTAAACAAGAGTGATGATATGTTGGTTGAGGAAATGACGAAGACTCAAAAGTTGACTGATGAATCAAAAATTCTTCAGTCAAAGTTTGATGACTTGTTCAATCGTCATGAGGCACTCCTTACCGATCATGAAAAGCTGTCTCATGAGTTCCTCATGAGGAAACAAGAACTTGAACGCTTAAGGATGTCTCATGACGATCTGAGGAAAGAAAATGATTCACTCCTCTCCTAACAGATCATCATACCACAAGAAGGATTTAATTCTCCCTGTTTAAAATGCATTGAACATGATCGTATCATCTCTGTGCCTAGTTCCTCAGTGTCTTCAGACTCTGTTATTTCTATTGCTTCTATGGTATCTAACCCCTTATCTGAGGATACCATAGACATTGTTGAAGAAAATGCTAGGTTGAAGAGTCTACTGGAAACCGGCATGTTCAAGTGCTTGAAAGGACATCAGACCCTTTGTGACATCCTCAAGAAACAGATCCTCAACAGGAACCCGAGGAAAGAAGGTGTCGCATTCACTCGGAAACTCAACCCTGATGGGTCTTACTGGAAACCTGAACAATATCCAGAGACCACTTGGGTTCGGGCAAAGATGCCTCCTCCTGATCCCTATACTTTATCTGGTTATGATGCTGTTTCTTCTGATGTGATGATTGAGGCTTTTGACTCAAACTATAAACTATTTAAGAATGTTAATGGTGAGGTATTTGCCAGATAAATCGGAACTAACTGCAGGAACGGTCCTCCAGTCAAGAAGATATGGGTTCAGAAGGACCTCATCACTAACCTTCCTGTGAATGCAGATGCAAATGAGCTGAGGATATCATCTAAGGACGATACCTCAAAAGGAAATGATTATAATCATGTATCTGCTAACCATTTTGTTCACAGGGAAGCTCCTCATAAGAATGCTTATTCATTTGCTTATCCTGATGCCACCATCTCACACCCCATTAGGTCTCATCACCCTCATCAGTCCTCATGTGCCTCAAGACCACCCATTAAGATGTGGGTGGTTAAGAACTAATCATCCTTGCAGGGACATGTTCTGAGGCAATTACAAATTCTGCAGATCATATGCCCAGGACAACATCATTTGAGTCAGTTGAAGGATATTTATATTGTTTGGTTTCATAGAATCAATCCTGAGGAACATCCTGAGGAATTAATTCTGAGGAACCATTAAATCCTCAAACTGAGACTGGCTCATAACTTGCTGTATGAGATACTAATTCCTTTGCAGGGAAAGACTGAATGGGTGATGGATAGTGGATGTAAAAATCACATGGCTGGTGACAGAAGCCTTCTTATGGAATCATCACTGAGTCCTTCTTCAAAGAAAACCATCACCTTCGCTGATAAAGGTAAAAGTAAGGTATTGGGTCTCGGCAGAGTGGCTATCTCTCGAGACCAACACATTGATAAAGTCATGCTTGTTGAATCACTTGGATACAACTTGATGTATGTATCTATGCTATGTGATCTTGATCTCGTTGTTGTCTTCGGAAAATATGGTCGTATTGTCTATATGGTTAGCGATAACTCCATTATCTTCAGTGGAGTTAGGAAAGGTGATCTATATATTGTAGATTTCTCTGAAGGTCCGCAGGTTGCTACATGCCTCATGGCTCGAGCTTTAGAATGCTGGCTATGGCATCTAAGACTCGGCCACGCTGGAATGAGGAATCTCCAGAAGCTTGTACTGAAGAAACATGTCCTCGGAATTGAGGAAATCAGATTCACGAAGGACCGGCTATGTGGTGCTTGCGAATCTGGAAAGATGACCAAGGCCAAGCATCCTGCCAAGACCATCATGGCTACTACAAGACCTCTGGAATTTCTTCACATGGATCTATTCGGTCCTCCAAAGTATTCAAGCTTTGGAGGTAATATGTATGGTCTTGTTATTGTTGATGACTTCTCACGATACACTTGGGTGCATTTTCTTATCTATAAGTCAGAAACCCCTGCGAGTCATGAACAACTACAACCTGAAGATCAAGCACATTCGAAGCGACAACGGCACTAAGTTCAAGAACTTCGGTGTGGAAGAATTCCTCGATGACTCGGGAATCACTCATGAATTCTCCGCGCCTTACACTCCTCAGCAAAATGGAGTTGTTGAGAGGAAGAACCGAACCCTCATCGAGATGGCTCGCACGATGCTGGCTGAGTACAATACTCCAGTCAAGTGGTGGGATGAAGCTATCAACACTGCATGCCACATCGTCAATCGAGTGTATCTTCACAAGTTCTTCAATAGAACATCATACGAGTTAATGGTCGGTAAGAAACCCAATGTAAGTTACTTCAAGGTATTCGGTGCACCTTGCTGGATTCGTGATCCTCATCACCAGTCCAAATTTGCACCCAAAGCATGTGAGGGTTTCATGCTTGGTTATGGTATCAACTCACACACCTACAGAGTCTTCAATATTAGTCATTATAAAATTGTTGAGACTGTAGACGTGCGATTTGATGAATCTGATGGCTCCCAAAGAGAGCACCTGTCACATGATTTAGATGAAGCACCACCTGAAGAACAGATCAAGAAGATGGGTGCTGGTGATATCATTCCTGTGGATCATCCTGAAGAAATCCACATACCTCCTGCTCCTGAAGAACATCCAAATCCTGATGCAAATAATCCTGATGATGATCCTGATCCTGAGGCTCCTGATACCCCTGAAGCTCCTGAAGCACCTGAAGTTGATGCAAATGAATCTGACAGCAGTGACGAACATGCGCCTCAAGATCATCCTCCTCGACTTCCTCGTGTGGAAAATGAAGTTCAAGTGGACAAAATCCTCGCTGACGTCAACCTACCAGGTCCTCTTACTCGTGCAAGATCTAATCGTATAGCTAACTTTTGTGGGCATTTCTCGTTTGTATCAATTTCAGAGCCCACCAAAGTCACCGAGGCATTCCAATAAGCGGAATGGATTCAGGCTATGAAAGACGAACTTATTCAGTTTAAACTGAATGATGTTTGGGAACTAGTCAAACGTCCTGATCCTCGAGTTCACAATGTCATCGGCACGAAGTGGATCTACCGCAACAAACTCAATGAAGATGGACAAGTCATCAGAAACAAAGCTCCTCTCGTAGCTCAAGGATATACTCAAGTCGAGGGGATCGACTTCGGTGAAACTTTCGCTCCTGTTGCTAGACTTGAATCCATTCGTATTATGCTTGCATTCGTTAACCATCATAATATCAAGTTATATCAAATGGATGTGAAAAGTGCTTTCCTCAATGGTAATATCGAGGAAGAAGTATATGTTGCTCAACCTCCAGGTTTTGAAGACACAAAGAAGCCTGATATGCTGTACAGATTGAAGAAAGCCCTCTATGGACTGAAGCATGCCCCTCGGGCTTGGTATGACACACTAAGGGACTTCCTCATCAGCAAGGGCTTCAAATCTGGTTCCCTCGATCCAACTCTTTTCACAAAACGATATGATGATGCATTATTCATATGTCAAATTTATGTTGATGACATAATTTGGATGCACTGACAAGAAATATAGTGAAGAATTTGCATTCTTGATGAGTGAACAGTATCAGATGTCCATGATGGGCGAACTGAAGTTCTTCTTAGGGCTTCAAATTCGTCAACAACGAAACGACATCTTCATATCTCAGGAGAAGTACCTCAAGGAGTGCCTGAGGAAATTCGGGATGCAAGACTGCAAGGGCATCAAGACACCAATGCCCACAAATGGACAACTTGGCCCTGATGAAAATGGCAAGGACTACGATCAAAAGGTATACCGCTCCATGATAGGTTCTCTGCTATATCTATGTGCATCAAGGCCTGATATTATTTTGAGCGTTTGCATGTGTACCCGATTCCAGGCAGCACCTAAGGAATCGCATCACCAAGCGGTGAAACGAATTCTTCGATATTTGGCTCACACCCCGTCGCTAGGCTTATGGTATCCAAAAGGCACACAGCTGGATCTCGTCGGATACTCAGACTCAGATTATGCTGGAGATCGAGTGGATCGGAAGTCTACCTCAGGAACATGTCATTTCCTCGGACGTTCTCTAGTGTGCTGGTCATCGAAGAAGCAGAACTGCGTCTCCCTCTCCACTGCTGAAGCTAAATACATTGCTGCTGGCGCTAGCTGCTCACAGCTTCTTTGGATGAAGCAAACTCTGAAGGACTATGGCATCAACCTGAAGAAAGTACCACTGCTATGTGACAATGAGAGCGCCATCAAGATCTCTCAGAATCCAGTACAACACTTGAGGAAGAAGCATATTGAGATTCGGTATCACTTTCTTCGGGATCATGTATTGAAGGAAGATATCGTCATCAGCCACGTGAAGACTGAAGACCAACTCGCTGAAATATTCACCAAGCCTTTGGATGAGAAGCGATTTAGCACTCTGAGGTGTGAGCTAAATATCTTAGATTCCTCAAACATCCAGTGAATGGACACACATCCTAACGCTTAAACAATATTGAAGAATCCTGATGCACAACACACGATGCGTCGTACTCCTCAAATCATGAGGAACTACCTTGCTAAGTGTGAAGAAATTAACGTGGAATTGACTCAAGATCCATACGACAATTGTATTGTATCAAGTGTCACATTCCCTATAAGGTGGGTAGCGCCACCGCCCAAACACCTCAGGATTTGTTGTTCCTCAACTTCCTCAGGATTTTAAGTCTTCATTACTGATGATTACCGTGTTTGTCCTCAACAGCGTTCACCTATAGTTATTGTTTTTCAACTATTGCCTCTTCATCTAGGTGAACGTGATCGGACCCGTCTCTCTGTGATCACTTATCTAATCTGTCTATCTCATATGCGTTCATCCGGAAAACTTGTATTCCTCAGCCTGAGACCATTTGTCTTCATCCTCAGACCTTGTCCTCAAGTTCCTCAAATCACGGACTTTCTGTTACAACTGTCTTAAATTTGTTGCGATTTTACCGCACGTCGTGCTTATCCACCATTAAGATATCCACTGAGGATCCCAACAATCCGGGGCTATCAGGTCCACAAATCTCGCAACCCCTCAGCTTTCACCCCTCCCTAAATAGCCCTCTACCCCCCCCCCCTCGCGCTCCTTAAGCTCGTGAGGAAACGTCGCCGGAAACGAAGACTCGTTGTTCCTCAGCTTTCGCCTCAAGTCTGGTATGCTTATTCCTCAGTGGCATATTCCTCAGTGTATTATTCCTCAGTACTGTTGTGTCCTCAAGCCAGTTAATCCTCAACTGTACTGCTAGCTTTCTGAGACCTATACCTATGCCTCATTCCTTGTTTTCCTCAGCCTATTCCTCATGAACGCATATAACCGTACCCCACTTCCCTCGCAACTTAATTCTGTCACAAGTACATGTCTGCTGAGGAATCGTATGGTTCTCATAGTCTCACTTCATTTGCAGCTTCGCTCGAACGTACAATTCCTCAGTCTCCTCAGCTGAAGAAAATGGCTCCTCGGCGTAAGCACACTAATACTGCTAGAGACCTACCTCTTGAGCTCTATGAGAAGCTGAAGACTCCCGAACGAGAAACCGCTGATGAACATAAGAAACGGGTACAGAAGATCACGAGGGAATGGGCCAAGCGTTGGGTGGCCTATCAATGGCTTAATCCTCAACATGAGGAAATGTTTGTCGTTAATCCGCCACTGAAGACCTTGGGTATCAAGGCTCGACCTCCACCTGCACCAGGAGTCATTCCTGATCCCACAACAATTCACACTCCTGAAGACTTTCCTGATGCATATGCTCAATATCTCAAGCGCAGTCGTAGCCGTGTCAGGGATCTGGTTCGTGACATGACTGCATCAATACAGATTCCGACTCAGACTTAGGCTCAACCCAGGCCACAACCTCTGCCTCAGCACCGAAAAAAGGTTGCTGGCATCAAGCCCTCCATGCAGTCCTCAGCCAAGCCTCAAGGAGTCGGTTCCTCATGTCAACGCACGGCTGGTGCTGCCCCCTCCTCAAGGATTCGCACTGATGAATCTGGTAATGCTCCTGAGGCCTCAACCACAATGCCTCAGTCTCAGCTGAAGACCAAAACTGTTCTTCAACGCGGCCCACGCCCCTCACCAAAGAAAACTGTTATGCGTGGCGCCATTCATCATACTCCTCAAACCTCTGATGATGAATATGAATTTGAGGATTTGGCCGGCTCTGTCGCCACTGAAGCTGATAAGATTGAATATGTGTGTGCTGCGGCCAGACGCAAAGCTGAAGCAACAGGTTCAGAAATCCCGCTTCTTCTTGATCCCAAGAATATCTTGGAGTACATTGAAATTTGGTCTGTCAAGCCTGACACTCCGCTTGATGATTTGGACATCCCTAAAGACATCAAGTTCTATGTTCAACAGTTCCTCATAAATGAGATTCATCAACGTGATCTTCAGAAACAGTTGAAGGCCAAACTGAAGAAAGTCCTCAGTGACTTCAAGAAGAAACCTATCACTGAAGTTACTCCTCAGGAGTTTACTGAGCATCAATGTGAAGTTCAACGCCTAAACATTGAGTTCGCTGCCAACCGTACTTATATTGGAAAATCCAAGGAACGGATCTCACAACAGATGGCCAAGTTGATGAAGCTTCGACAGCCTGCTTCCTCAGTACCCACTGATGCCTCTGCCAAAAGCCTCAAGCACCTGCCTGAAGCCCAACCCTCAACTCCACCTGCTGCAAAGAAACCCACTGTTGAGGACCCCATTGATGCTACACCACTTTCCTCAGCTCCTCCAACATCACAGGCCGCTGATACCACCGTTCTCAATATTGCTGCCTCAACTCCACCTCCAAATCCTCAGCGCAGCTTAATCGTCTTCACTCCACCCCCTGCTGCAACACCCATTGTTCCAACTCCTACGTCCCCACCGCCACCGACTATAACTGAGATTGAATACATGGACGTCGACATTATGGATCATGGAACTCCTCGCGTCCATGATGAGGATTATGGGCTGACCAACTCACCAACTCATACCGTCTTCTCACCTGAGCCTCACTCCAACACCGTAACCGAGGTGCTTCCTGATACTTCTCTGAAGTCTGAAGAATCAGTTGGTGCATCGTCCTCAGCGTCTGATGCTGATGAACCAGAAGCCTCAAGTTCTCCAACAAATTCTGCTGCTGATACTGATGCTACAACAACCACTACTGCTGATACTGATGCTGCTGACACTACCAATGCTGATCCTAAGCCCCATCCCCCCGCCGCTGAAACTGAAGCTGAAGCCGAGCACAACACAAATGCTCCTCCTGAAGAAGAAAACAATACAAATGCTAATGCTGAAGCCTAGAAGGATGGCTCTGAAGACAAATAGGCCACATCACCTCGTCTTCCCAAGGACCTCAACACATCTGTGCCTGAAGCATCTGTAGCGGCTCCGCCTCAGCCTCAAGGCTCCCTTCAGATTGAAGTGCCTCAAGCGCCTTCACCACCTCAAGGCCCAGTTCCAGCTCGGTCCTTGTGTCCGAAGCAGAAGCAACCGTTCTTCCGTGATCTTGAAGCTGATGATACCCCAAGCTTTGATGCTACTGATTTCTTCAATGCCATGAGTTTCTTCCAAGAGAGGATTCAAAATCCTTATCATTCTGCTCCACCTCGAAAGCTGCTGAGGTTCTGGACTGCCACTCAGAAGAACTATTATGCTTCAGTGCTCTACAAACAAAACAAACTGTTTCCTCACAAGCATATTCCTCTGCTGGATATGGAAGCCCTTCCCTGCTTCAACAATGTGCTTCAGGATCTGCATCATGCCAAGCTGCTTCAGTTCTGCTCTGAATGCATCCACTGGAATGAAGAGCTTGTGCTTCAGTTTTATGCCACTTTGTATGTTTCAGGAGATCCTCTGGATATCAACACCTGGGTCCTCGAGTGGATGACTGAGCATCATCATTACACCATCACTGTTCCTGAAGCAATTGACATTCTTGAGTTGCCTCAGTGCACTTCCCCAGCTGCTTGCTCCTATGGGTCTCAACTCCTTCGAAATGACCAGATGAACATGCTCATGAAGCCTCAGGCCCCTGAAGCCCCAGCTCGCACAAAGTTTCCAACTTCTGAGCTTCTGTATCTACCAAGTACATTGTATCGGATTCTGGCGAAGACCTTTTGCCCCATTAAAGGCTATGAATCCACTACTGAAGAATTCATTGGCATCATGAAGAACATACTCCACAACCTCTGCATGTCTGGGCCAATCAACGTTCCTGACTTCTTCTTCAGAACTCTGGTTGATGCAGCACAGAATCCTCATATCCTGAAGCCATACGCGCCATGGATCATGAAGCTCATCCGAGCCACGACTGGTATTGATTTTCAACCTGATCACCCTAATCATAGGACATATCTGCCGCCTGTCGAAGTGCTTCAGCATACGATTGCTTCAAATAACAAGGGCAAAGGCATATTCTATGAAGAAGTTCTCCCGACCAATTCCCTTGGTGGAAACATTCGTCATCCTCAGTCTCGAACTACTGTTGAAACAAGAACTCATGCCTCAACTGAGGATACAACTCAGGCTCGAGTGATGACTGACCGAGAGCTTCTGATTAGTCTTGATCAGAAGGTTGACCGAAATCATGATTGGGTGAAGCGTCAGTTTACTGAAATCCTCAGCTACATGGCTCAGACGCATTTTCAGTGAAGAAAGTGCATCAGTATGCTCATCATACATATCAAAATCTTGATGCCTTGATGAGAGAAGTAATCACCCCTGAAGACCTTGCAAAATTGGAGCTTCAAAAGCCTCCGATTCCTGCAATCAGACCCCCAAGGCAATTCAGACGCTGCACAACTCCTCCTCCGGCCATGGATTCTTATTCTTCAAACCAGAAGATGACTGCTGAAGAAGCTGAAGACACAGCTGCCTGCCCTCACACTGCAACGGATTGCCTCAGGCGTGACTCACCTCAGCCTTGAAGCAACTTCAAAGGGGCGTTAGCTTCAGTTTTTCCCTTTTTGTTCATTTTATGACAAAGGGGGAGAAATCTGTTAGTCTTCAAGCGGGTTTTAGTTATGGGGTTCTTCAGTTACAACTCTCATTCTTCCGATTTTTTTTGTAACGAGTTGTAAACTGTAATTTTGGTGTTTGCCTGATACTATTCCTCAGTTACCTCGTGCTATTTCCTCAAGTTTATCATATATGCATGTGATTGTCTCTGCAAACACCTCTCTCAGTGTGTTGTTTAATTTCCTCAAACACTTCATAACATGCACTGCTTCAGAAATGCCTGGATATAGGGGGAGCTCCTCATATACCTCAAAATGCTTTAGATATTAAACATTCTTCAACTTATATGCATATCCTCAGGGGGAGCTTCATTATATCCATATTAATGATAAAAAAATGTTCTTCAAAGTTTTTATTCTTCAAACTCATAATTTTATCCCCGTTGAAGCTTAACCTGATTGTCATCAAATCACCAAAAAGGGGGAGATTGTAAGTGCATCAAGTGCCCTCCCCTTGAGGTTTTGGAGTTTGATGACAAAACGGTTAAGGGACTGATGTGTTTGTGAGTATACATAGGAGAACAGTCCCTGATGAGGTGTTTAACGACCAATGTCGACCCCCCAAAATGTTGAGGAACATTGGAGAAATCGGTGCGTTTCCAAAAGAATGAAGTTGCGCGAAATCCTGAGGAATCAGGATCCTGAAGCGTTCGGTTGAAGCTGAAGCTGAGGACGATCCTGAGGACGTTCGCGCTGAAGACGAAGTTGAAGCGTAGTCTTCGCTAAGACTTTTTATACTTCTTGAGTCGGAGGAAAACACCGCACTGTTGGAGGGGTTGAAGAAAACAAGTTCCGAAGTTCTGAGGAAGTGCTCAATTAGGAATTCTGAAGAAAAACCCTGAGGAAATCTCCTGCAGTAGAAGTTCAGTTCCTCGGGTGTCTGAGACCTTGTTCTTCAGGACACTGAGGAATCTGTCTTCGGTTGAGGAGTCTGGAGACTGCGAGTGCAGTTCTCCTGAAGAGAGAGTTATCTCCTGCAGTAGAAGTTCAGTCCTCGTGTGTCTGAGACGTTGTTCTTCAGGACACTGAGGTAACTAACTTCGGTTGAGGAGTCTGGAGAGAGAATACTTTGACCGTGCCACGTGTTGCGTGGTGAGAGGCTAGAACTTGTCTAGCAACGGTCATTTCTGAGGGCATGAGAGTAATTGCATGCATGGGCATTTATGTCCTTTCACCTCGGGTTGCTCCGCGGCTATAAATAGTCACCCCCAGCCCCATTTGTGGGTTGGCTGCTCTGAGAGAAAAACTGACACTTGTCATTTGAGAGCAACCCACCTCTAAGGAAACTGAAGAACCTATGTGAGGAAAACCACCAGCCTGAGTAGTTGAGCATTTCTGAGGAAGTCGGTTCGAATGATCCGAAGCTTTTTACTCTTGAAGAATGTGATCTTCCAGCCGGTGTAGAAGTCTTCAGTCTGAGGAAGTCAAGATGAAATTGTGACTTCCCGGAGTGACTGAGTCTGTGAAGGTTACGGGAGTCTACCTTGAAGACTCACCTGAGTTATTGGACGGAGTCTAAGGACTCTAGTTCAAGGAGAACAAGGTGAAGACTATGTCTTCTGAGTTGAATCTCAGCCTCTCCAACCAGACGTAGAGTTGTCACAGCAACTTGAACTGGCATACCAAATCAATGTCTTCAATCTCTGGTGCTATCTCTTCAACCTCTTAAGCTTTAGTATTTGCTATGTTGAGTTCTTATGCTTCAGCTCTACCTATGCTCTTTTTCTTCATACTATGCATCTGAAGCACTTCTGCTTATCTGAATTGATTTATTTCTGTTGCATTATGATGAGGTGCCCTAATGATTACATTCTGTGAAGTTTTATTTCTTCATGATTTTGGTTACTTCTTCAGCCTCATGATTGCTTCAGTCCCGAAGAAAACCAAAATCTGGTAGTAAAGTTGAAAATCTCCCATTCACCCCCCTCTGGTCGATATATTGCACTTTCAGGACTACTTGGAGACCTTTACTTGATCATAGACAACTTGAACAATTACTCTTAAAACTTGTAAAGATAAGTGTGAGTGCTATGGCGTGGTTCCTCGTGGGGAAGTCGAGGAAGTAACCATAGTGGTGTATTGGTTGGAGACTTGTTACTTGGACTCGTGTACGCTCCTTACCTCTTTCTGGTATTCGTAGTACAGGACTAGCCAATTCAAAGCTGACACTTCTGCAAGTGAAACCCCACCTCCCTTTTCCTTGATACATGTGCATGAGTAGTATAGTTCCTATGTAAGTCTTGCTGAGTACGACTTTGTACTCACGTTTGCTTATTCTATGTTTTAGAGATGAGACCACTAACCCTGATGGTGGCCTCTACCTCGGGCTCGACGTGGACCAGGTCGTATAGTTCCAGACAACAGCCTGTGCCCTTTGGAGGGTCGTTGTATTTTTCTTTCAGGCTTCTTAATCCATTTGTTAACCTTGTCTTTACTAAGACATAATTTGCTTCCGTTGATGCTTGATGTAATGTTGGATCACATCCATGTGATCTCTGCTTGTAATACAACTACTATGTCTTCTCTGTTTAGCAGAAGTTATAAAGACTATGAGTTTGTAAAGTTCATGTTGTGATTACCATCTGTTTATACTAGACATGTGTGTTGCGTGTATGATTATAACATGCATGTCTTAGTATGGGTTTTCGTGACCTTAGTTGTGATCTGGCTGGCGGTCTTTTATACACCAAGTGGCCCTTAGATGTGCGCAGCTTGGGGCATCGCGATGCGATTGCTCGTGACTCTGTCACGTGCACACTTTGTTGTATGATCGAGCCCTCCCTAGACCCCGACTAAGTGATCGGGCTGGAGTAAGTCTATGTAAGGGTTATGATTCAATCGATAACATGGTTGAGGGGACTTGTCTATGAGTGTGGGATTCACCACCCATAAGCATTTAGAATTGTGAGCGGACGATGAGGACCCATCTCAGTTGATCATCCATCCTGGATGGGATGCCCCTCACGTTCGATGCTTACCGAGAGTGATCTGTGCTTGGCCTTGTCTGCTTAGACAAGTGGGTACGGCTCTCGGCTCTCCATGTGATTGCATTGTAACCGGAATTACATACGCTAACCCCGGGTCCCGACAGTTGTCAATCCCTCCGGCTTTGTCATTTACAAAGGATCAAACGCAAGAGGTAATAGTATTGATAATGATAGTGGTGATGATAGAAACTGAAAATAAAAGCAGTAAATAAAGTGGATGTGTAAACAGTGGTGGAAATATGGACTGGGGTCCCATGATGTTCACTAGTGATGTCTCTCTACCAAAAGACAAGAAAATAGCTAAGCTGGGTGAACAAATTACAGCTGGGCAATTGACAGAATTATAAACGCACCGCAATGTTAATTATGCTACTAGAAAGCTAGAGGCTCGAGAGTATGGGCAGTACGCCAAGACAAGTAGAACGCAATCTATCTGCATCTACTCGCTAATCATCCACCTTGATATATCTATCCAGAACATCTCGCAGGTATTAAGTTGTGAGCCCCACCCAAAGTGTAAACTCAAAGAAACAGACAACTGCATTAACAAAATTTGCGTAAGGTAAACAATCCTTGCAACCGCGGTTACAAGCACCGGTGTTTTCTCCCTGGTGGCAACAACGCATCCCCTAGTCTCATGTTTCTGTCACTCAAGCTAGACATCGGGGGGGGGGGGCATGAACCCACAATCATGCATAAACGCTCCCTCTTGGAGTTACTATCTACTACTTGGTCAAAGCAATAAAAAGTAACGAAGAACATGCAAGAATTACTCAAGAACAAAATATAAAAGGTAAACCCAATATATGACTCATCACGATCTGAACATAATCTTATAATCCATCGGATCCCAGCAAACACAACATAGCAACAACAAGAAAATTACATAGATGCCTTTATAATGTAGGGCAGCTCAGAAGGACTAAGAATTGAAGCACAAGATTGGAGAGAATAATTCACATAGCTAGTGGACATGAACCCATGGTCCAAGGGGGACTACTCACGGCACAATAGGGAAGCGTCCATGGTGGTGGAGTAGCTCCCGGAGGTCAATCCTCCCTCCGGTAGGGTGCCGGGAAGAGGTCTTCTCGTGCTCCTGATCTTGGAAGCGCGGCTGCGGAACAGAGAGATAATTCGCGATGCGGGGTTCTCCTCGATGGTTTTCAGGACGACGAGGTAATATAGGATGAAGGGGGGGCCAGAGGGGGGGACCCACTTCCAAGGCGCCCTGGTGGCATGGCCAGGGAGGGGGCCGCACCACCTGGCCACCTGGGTGCCAAGTGGGCCCCCTGGTCCTCCTTTGGGGATTCAAAAACTTCCTCACGCTAATTTTTTATATTATTTTTCTGAAATTTTTGAGGCTCTGTAAATTGGGGAAAAAACTACAACTTATAGACATCAGTAGACAGAAACTGGGACTGGGTGCACTGAGTTAGTAGGTTAGTCCAAATATGTGTAAAACGATATAAAAGTGTATTAAAACATGTAGAAATGTCACATAAAAGAGCATGGAACAAGCAGAAATTATATATACGTTTGGGACGTATCAACATCCCCAAGCTTAATTCCTGCTCGTCCTCGAGTAGGTAAATGATAACAGATAATTTCTGTGGTGACATGCTAACACACATATATGAAGTTCAAAGTAAAGCAAGTAAGATGTGCAATTCAAGTCAAGACAATAACAAGCAAGAGTCTATATCTAGTATTGAAACTAGCAAAGTATGAACATAAAGGTGCAAGAACTCTCCCTGTCCGTGACTCAGATGTCTCCAAATGGTGTTTGCGTGCAAGCAATGGGAGATGGGTCCAGAGAATAAAAATGAGGAGTATGGATTGCGATGCAACGGATGCACATATGAGCTAAGGTAAGCTCTGCAAGGAAACTAGTGGGGGTGCATCCAACTTGCTTGATCATGAAGACCTAGAGCTCTGATATGCGAGAGATGATAATTTCTTCTCGCCCTTCGTTGGCTACCCCAAGTGGAAGGTGAGATGCAGCGTAGCGGCAAGTTTCCCTTGGTGAAGATACCAAGGTTGAGAGTGTCAACCAGTAGGACTCCAAAGATGATAAGTAGGTGGTGAAGTGAAAAATGGCGCCGTTCACAACTCAGGGTTGATTACTTCACCTGGACCTGCACACAGACACAATTAACTTTTCTCCCAACGAAGTTCAGAGAGGTTGTCAATCTCTCCGGTCTTGTTGTTTACAAAGGATCAAAACAC
Source organism: Bromus sterilis (assembly GCA_950022295.1). Classification (NCBI taxonomy): domain Eukaryota; kingdom Viridiplantae; phylum Streptophyta; class Magnoliopsida; order Poales; family Poaceae; genus Bromus; species Bromus sterilis. The sequence continues at coordinate 144,250,625 of OX465596.1, read as the reverse complement.
AAGGGATAATGATAATGATAGCAACTGAAAGTAAAAGCTAGAAAGTAAATAAGCGTGTAAACAATGATGATAATATGGACCGGGTTCATGTGATGTTCACTAGTGATGTCTCTCTCCCAAAAGACGATAAAACTGCTATGCGAGGTAAACACATTATAGATGGGCAATTGACATGATTATAAACGCACCGCAATGCTAACTATGCTACAAAAGAAATGAAGAGGCTCAAAACCATGGGCAGTACGCCAAAATAAGTAGACCGAAATCCAACTGCATCTACTACTAATCATCCACCTTGAGATATCTATCCAGAACATCTCGTTGGTATTAAGTTGTGAGCCCCACCCAAAGTGTAAACCCAAAGCAACAGACAACTGCATTAAAAAGAACTTTGTGTAAAGTAAACAATCCTTGCAACCGCGGTTACAAGCACCGTTGTTTTCCCCCTTGTGGCAACATCACATCCCATAGACTCATGTTTCTGTCTCTCAAGCATGTCACCAGGGGGCATGAACCCACAATCGAGCATAACATTCCCTCTTGCAGTTACTACCTACTACTTGGCCAAAGCAATAACATCAACGGAGAACATGCAAGAATTACTTAGGAACAAAAATATAAGAGATAAGAACCAAATATATTACTTTGTCACAATCTGAACATAATCTCGTAATCCATCAGATCCCATCAAACTCAGCATAGAAAAAGCAAAAATATTACATATGTGCCTCGATCATGTAGGGCAACTCACGAGGTCTAAACCATGGAGAACAAAGAGGGGATGAGAACATCAGATATCTACTGATCACGGACCCATGGTCCAAAGGAAACTACTCACGTCACATCAGGGAAGCGTCCATGGTGGAGGGGAAGCTCCTGGAGGTCGATCCTCCCTCCGGCAGGGTGCCGGGAAGGGTTCTGCTGGTGCTCCCGATCTTCGAAGAGCGGCAGCGGCGGAACAGAGGCGAGATCGCGAAAAAGGGTTCCGTCTTCGTAAGTTTCACATCACGGGAGATATATAGGCGTAGGGGGGCAGCCAGGGGGGCCACGAGGGGTCCAGGCGCCCCCCTGGCGCGGCCAAGCCCTAGGCCGCGCCAGCTAGGAACCTGGGGCCCTGGCGAGTCCCACCTGGTCCCCCTTCGGGACTCTGGAAGGTCCCTTCACGCTCTTTTTTTATCTGATTTTTCCCGAATTTTTTGAGAACTTTTAATATGGGGGAAAACTGAAATAGAAAAACAACAGAAAACAGAAACTGGCACTAGAGTGCACTGAGTTAATAGGTTAGTCCAAATATGACCAAAAGTGTATCTAGATCATAGCAATATCACACAAAACATGCATGGAGCAAGAAGAAATTATCGATACGTTTGGGACGTATCAACATCCCCAAGCTTAATTTCTGCTCGTCCTCTAGTAGGTACATGATAACACGCATAATTTCTGTGGCGACATGCTAGCAACCATATAAGAACTTTGAAAAGTAAAGAAATCAAGGTATGTGATTCAATTCAAGTCATAACATGCAAGAGTCTATATTAGCATTGAAACAAGTAACAAAATAACATTAGGTCCAAGAGCTCTCGCTATTCGTGACTCGAATGTCTCCAAATGGTGTTTGCGTGCAAGAATAGAGATAGAGAATATGAGAAAAAAATATTTTTGTGTTGAGAACTCAATCTACTAAAGTTTCACACTTGGTCTTCTTTGGAATCTTATCTTGACTCGTCCCCAAACCACTAGCTAGGTACAAGTAAATTTGATCCACTCCTTTTCAATATTTTGAGCACTCATGCAATGGATGTGCGTAAGCACGATGGTTGACACTTAGGATGGCAAAGAGAGAAATATGGTGGAGGAGGAAGACAAAAAGGGTGAGAAAGGCTCACAACAATGAGGACAATCATAGGAGAGAAGGCCAAATGATAGATATGATGTGAGGAGTAGGGATTTACATGCAACGGATGCACATATGAGCTAGTGGGGGTGCATCTAACTTGCTCGCTCATGAAGACCTAGAGCTCTTTTGAGGAGGCTCATCCTTGGAATATGCAAGCCAAGTTCTATAGTGTGAAGGTCCCCACATAGCTATGTGCATGAATGATCATCTCTATGGAGTACAAGGATAAGAGGGAGTACTAGTCTGGATCTTTCAAAAGGATAGTAGTGTTGCCCCTTTCTATTTTTTCGATTTTTTGTATTTTTTTGGTGGCCTCAATGGATCTTTCTATGTAACTCTCATTTGTCCTCTTTGGGATCTTTTATTTTGTCCACTTTGGGATCTTTTCCTCACTTAAGGGAAACACTCTAATTTACAAGAGGGTATAGAAGATCTTTCACACTTTACAAGGTACTGAAAACTTAAAGAGGATGAAGCTATCATGATGTATGCAATGTATGCCGCTGCCAGTGTAGCAGGAACATGTATGACATGAAGATCAAGTCATGAAGAGGTGGATGTTGCATGGCAATATATCTCGGAAAGGCTATGGAAATGCCTTGATAAGTAGGTATGGTGGATGTTTTGAGGAAAGATATAAGGAGGTTTATGATGACAGAGCGTATCATGCCAAGCGTTCGGATGTACCGGTGAAGGTGGACGCCCAAATCTCGGAGTGAGAAGAAGGCAATGCACAACACAGGAGAGGCTAGCAAATATGAGGTGGTGGAAGTGTCAACTTTCAATACTTACATTAGTCCGAAGAACTCATGCACTTATTATCGGTAACTCTCAATCTAATAAGGAGGTTCACAAAGAGAAAAGTACCCCGAGGAGGAGTGTATGGGGGTTTGGTTATACTTGCGCATCCTCGACTCATGGGACGTGAGTGTACTCTAATATTTGATCCCTCCAAAGATTAGCGATCCATCTAGTAGCTAGAGTTCTCGACTAGTTTCTTAGGTTTTGAAAATAAACACGGATTTCCCAAAATATGATACCTAGCACTAATAGGCTAGAGCTCTTGACACCAAAAGTTCAAACATTACACACATCAATGCCTCAAAACTATTGCAAGTTACTACTAAAATTAAATAGCAACCTCAATTACCTACTTTCAAGATAAGACACAACTCAGTGAAACAACCAACTCTCTTAACGAGATAAACATGAAAACTAAAGACAGTTTCAGCAACAAACTAAACAAAAGTCAAGGCTCTTGCTAAACACAAACTAGGACTAAAACTAGCATGGAAGTAGCTACGAAAAGATAAAGAACACACAACAGTAAAAAGATAGGCATGAAAAATCCTATGATGTGTTCTAGATTTTGAAAGTGGAGCGTGTTTCTCTCCCACACAAAGTAAGACGGTGTCTAACTTTTTATGAACAGCAAGCAAAGCTAAATAAAACAAAAAATAAAATCTAAGAGCGAAATGCTCCAAGCATAGCACATAACGCAAGAAGTGAAAAAAACATAGTGAGACGAAGAACGAACTGATGATTGTTGATGGAGAAGGGGATGCACGGGGGCAGCCCCAAGCTTAGACGCTTGAGTCTCCTTGAATATTTATTGGGGATGCATGGGGGAATCCCAAGATTGAGTGCTTGCCACTCCCGGATGTTCTTTCATCATTTTCCATCGCACACTTGAAAACTCCCTTCATACATAACTCATAATAAGTTGATTAGAGAGGTTAGTACCCTTAATAAAATAATTTTTTCCCACTGGATATAAAGATATTCTTGAAGAGCTACTGTTTCTCCAGATTGCCAAAAGGTTTTTTCAAAGAAAAAGCAAGCTTAAGGTTTGCAAAAGTAAGGAGAGACAAAATGTGGCAGAATATGTGAAAAACAGAACAACAGGTAGTAGAGAATTTTTTCGGGGTACTTCTGCAACTCAAATCAAAAAAACTCAGAACATACGAAAGTTATAGAGCACGCTGTTTAAAATATTCAGCTAAAAAATATGAACTGGTGATTTGATCCGATTTTTTCCGTCAAGAAGACAGAATATGTTTTCTCGACAACATGTCACAACTTTTTCTTCCCTTATCATAAGAGGCTATAACTTGGCAGAAAGCTTGAAAATAAAGATACAATGATGTTGCTATGTAGTAACAATCATCAATACCACTAAAAATAGAAGTAAAAACATCTTGGGTTTCCTCCCAAGAAGCGTTTTCTTTTACGCCCTTAAGCTAGGCACAAAGATTATAGAAGATGCTCTCACAAGAATAATAATTTTGAAGCAAAAGAGAGCATCAAGAAGCAAATATGAAATACATTTATGCCTAACCCATTTCCTATGCATAGGCATCTTGTAAGAAAATAAATCAAAGAAGCACAAAGTGACATGCATAGGAAGGTGAAAAAACAACAACTTCAAAACTTTCAACATGAAGAGATGTGTTTTAGTAATATGGAAGTTTCTACAACCAAACTCCCTCTCTCGAAATAATTTTCAGTAGTATCATGAACAACATCAAGAATATAACTATCACACAAATCATGTTGTTCATGACCTGCAAGCACACGTGTATAGTTTTCAACACGGTCTTTAGGATCATAAGATAAATGCAACCTGTCACATTGAGTTTTTTCAAGAGAAAAATTCTCCGGAGTTGGAGATTTCAAAAGGATAATAGGACACTGAAGTGTGGGTGCGATAGCAACAATTTCATGATTAACATAGGGAACTATAGCAAGTTCATCTTCGTAAGCATAATCCATATTTGCATCATGGCCATCAACAAATAAGTTATCAAGATCTTCATAAATGGATATTTCAAGTGAGTCCTCGGAATCATGGGAGTCCTCCTCAAAGCAATCATTGGCCTCTTCTTGGGCAGCAAACATTTTGTTTTTGAAATCTTCAATATAATCATTGCAAACATAATTCTCAAAGTAATAAGCAAGAACTGCAAAGTTTTTAGACTTGTAAATAGTATCGTAATACTTTTCAATCAAAGAAGCAATCTCATAAGCACCCTTAAAAGCAACAAATTCTTCAATCTTTTCAACATCAAAGTAATCATAAACACCTTTAGCATAAGAAGATAGGATCTCATTTTCATTAAACTCACATTGGAAAGGTAGGTGTTGACGATCTATATTAGAGCAGCAAGTAAAATCATAAATGTAGCATAAACACTTAGCATAGCAATAAGAAGTTTGTATTTGGTCCCATAAGTGTTTCCATTTTTGAGATAGGCGGTATCGCGTATAGTGAGCATGCTCATCCAATGATTTTCCCTCAACCAAGTCGGTTGGGTTTTTAGCGCGAGCACAAATTGATCGAAGACGATCCAAGTGAAAAATGTCCATCTTACCATATTTGGGTGATTCCACACCCATGGTAGAGATAGCATAACTAGCAAAGCAAGACAAAGGCAAAAGGTAGCAACTATTTTTGTGGTTTTTCATAAAGGAGACTGAGATAAAAACTGAAAATTAAACTAACAAGACTAAAAAGTAAAGGTAAAAGGTAGTGAGAAACTCCCCTATCTTATCACTCGGAGTCCCCGGCAATGGCGCCAGAAATTTGCTTGATACGCGAGAGATGATAATTGCTTCTCTCCCTTTGTTGGTTACCCCAAGTGGAAGGTGAGATGCATCGTAGCGGCAAGTTTCCCTTGGCGAATATACCAAGGTTGAGAGTGTCGACCAGTAGGACTCCAAAGATGATAAGTAGGTGGTGAAGTGAACAATGGCGCCGTTCAAAACTCAGGGTTGCTTACATCACCTGGACCATGAACACAGACACAATTAACTTTGCTCCCAACGAAGTTCAGAGAGGTTGTCAATCTCTACGTTCTTATTGTCTACAAAGGATCAAAATACAAGGGATAATGATAATGATAACAACTGAAAGTAAAATCTAGAAAGAAAATAAGCGTGTAAACAATGATGAGAATATGGACCGGGGTCCCGTGATGTTCACTACTGATGTCTCTCTCCCGAAAGACGATAAAACTGCTATGCGAGGTAAAAAAAATTTACAGATGGGCAATTGACAGGATTAAAAACGCACCGCAATGCTAACTATGCTACAAAAGAAAGGTAGAGGCTCAAAAGCATGGGAAGTACACAAAAATAAGTAGACCGAAATCCAACTGATTCTGCTACTAATCATCCACTTTGAGATATCTATCCAGTACATCTCGCTAGTATTAAGTTGCGAGCCCCACCCAAAGTATAAACCCAAAGCAACAAACAACGGCATTAAAAAGAACTTTGCATAAAGTAAACAATCCTTGCAACCGCGGTTACAAGCACCGTTGTTTCCCCCCTTGTGTCAACAACACATCCCCTAGACTCATGTTTCTGTCACTCAAGCGTGTCATCAGGGGGCATGAACCCACAATCGAGCATAACGTTCCCTCTTGGAGTTACTACCTATTACTTGGCCAAAGCAATAAACAACAATGGAGAACATGCAAGAATTACTTAGGAACAAAAATATAACAGATAAGAACCAAATATATTACTCTATCACAATATGATCATAATCTCATAATCCATCAGATCCCATCAAACTCAGCATAGCAAAAGCAGAAAGATTATATATGTGCCTCGATCATGTAGGGCACCTCACGAGGTCTAAACCATGAAGAACAAAGAGGGGAGGAGAACATCACATAGATAATGATCACGGACCCATGTGTCGGGATCCGGGGTTTTCGTATGTAATTCCAGTCACAACTCAATCATATGGAGAGCCGAGAGCCGTACCCACTTGTCTAAGCAGACAAGGCCAAGCACAGAACACTCTCGGAAAGCATCGTACGAGAGGGGCATCCCATCCAGGCCGGATGATCAACTGAGATGGGTCCTCATCGCCCGCTCACAAGTCTAAATGATTATGGGTGGTGAAATCCCATACTCATAGACAAGTCGCCTCAACCATATTATCGATTGAATTATAACACTTACATAAACAAACTCCAGCCCGATCACTTAGTCGGGGTCTAAGGCGGGCTCAATCATACAACAAAGTGTGCCACGTGACAGAGTCACGAGCAATCGCATCGCGATGCCCCAAGCTGCGCACATCTAAGGGCCACTTGGTGTATAAAAGACCGCCGGCAAGAACAGAACTAAGTTATCGAACCCCACACTAAGACATGCACGTTATAACCATTCACGCAGCATACATGTCTAGTGTAAACAGATGGTAATCACAACATGAACTCTACAAACTCAGTCTTTATAACTTCTTCTAAACAGAGCAGACTTTAAAGGGTATATTACAAGCAGGGATCACGTGGCTGTGATCCAACATTACATCAAACATCAACAGAAGAAAATTATATCTTAGTAAAGACAAGGTTAAAAAATGGCTTAAGAAGCCTGGAAGAAAAGTACAACGACCCTTTAGAGGGCACAGGCTGCTGTCTGGAACTATACGACCTAGTCCACGTCGAGCTCGAGGTAGAGGCCATGATCAGGGTCAGTGGTCTCGTCTCTAAAACGTAGAATAAGCAAACGTGAGTACAAAGACGTACTCAGCAAGACTTACATAGGAACTATACTACTCATGCACATGTATCAAGGCAAAGGGAGGTGGGCTTTCAATGCAGAAGTGCCAGCTTTGACTTGGCTAGTCCTGTACTACGAATACCAGAATGAGGTAAGGAGCGTACACGAGTCCAAGTAACAAGTCTCCAACAAATACACCACTATGGATACTTCCTCGACTTCCCCACAAGGAAGCGCACCATAGCACTCACACTTATCTTGGCAAGTTTTAAGAGTAACCATTGAAGTTGTCTATGATCAAGTAAAGGTCTCCAAGTAGTCCATAACAACGGACACGGCTATTCGAATAGTTCATTAACCCTGCAGGGGTGTACTGCTACACACACGCCTCATCAGTTACCGCCTGGGAGTGGAACCTTCAAGTGAGTACCGGCGAGGATGTTGCCACGACACTTCACTCACAGCACCATCTCTAGTCCTAGGGAGTCGCCTATTTGAGTTGGGACCACGATCAGAATCCGGACGATTTTTCCGATGCGGACTCAAACGTTGTGTGACCTCCATGAAGATCAACTCGATCATGATCAATTGATTCAACGTGCCCACAACCTACGTCCACCACTTACCTTGATGTACCTGCTTGAGATCGTTTAAAGCTTGAACTACTTGCGACTCCTGGACTGGTCCGTGGTGAGGTACTAGGCCGAGAGGGGTCAGTGAGCCCAATGTGTGGTCGTACTCTTAGTCTTGGGTAACAACACAAGAACTCAGGCTTAAGGCAGTGTTCAACGAGACAACCCACTGTGTACTCCTACACAGCCTCTCATCGTTCACCTTGTTTAGGTCAATTCACCAACACATTACCACCATCATTCACATGATCACTACCATCCCGACTCACAACAAAGTAGCCTCATTGTAACCTCTAAGCATGCAATAAGCTGTAACATTTGTAGGGGCCACATGATATCAAACAACTCCTATATATGCTAGGATTGTGGTTTTCTTACGACTGTGACAAAATGATAGGTCATGCAAAGGAATATGTTCAACTAGCGGTACAACGGATCATGGTGACATCCTAAACATGCATAAGCGAGAATGAGAGGGAACTGGGATTTTATCGACATGATCAAAGAGGGGTTTCTTGCCTTGCTGACGATCAAGAGGTACTAGTCTTCTGACGTGAGGTTGAACTCGTCTCCGAGATCAACTCTACCGAGAAGATGCAAACACCGAAGCACTGGAAGTAAAGCACACATTCAAAATATTGCAATGCACATTCAATATGGCATGATATGATGATGATCATGGGTTTGTTGTGCTTTTTATGTCCATGTGAAGTGTATTGCATTGCAAGGGTTTAAGTTGGAATAGCATTAGTGATTTAATTGAATTATATCAAATGATCCATATAGAAAAATGCTACTGGTTCCTCAATATAAACAATTCAAACATGGTTGAAAGTTTGATATTTGGATAGAGCATTTTATTCCGATCAATTTTTATATATAAATCATTTCAATCTGAGTTACGGTTTAAAAGTTATTCAAATTGAAAGTTTTGGATATTTTCTGGAATTTCTGGAATTGTTTTTGTACTGGAAAATAGGATTTATTGCGCCATGCTTACATCATGCTGACGCAGGGGGGGTTGACTGGTCAACTGACCAGTGGGGCCCTCTGGTCAGTGACTGGGGTTAAATCCCGGTTTAAATAACCCCCTGGTTAATTAGAGGGGGGCCTAGGCCCACCTGTCAGTTGCTTAGGGGGGGTTAGTGAGGGGATTAGGGGGCTAATGGCCAGGGCTGGCCGGCGGCATGACGCCGGTGCCACTGTGCACGGCAGTGCCCTGCCGAAGCAGGCTTCCCGGCCACGGGAGGTCACGGGGAAGGCACAGGCATGTGTCCCGTGCTCGCGCGCATCGAGTGGAGTAGGCGGGGGTCTTAGGGGAGCACCAGGGCGACGGAGGCGTCGAGCCCGCGATGGCCGGAGCCACTGGCCTTGACGGGGCGGTGACTCAGGGCGCGGGGAGAAGAACTGGTAGGGAGAGTAGATGCGCAGGCTCACCAGGAGAGTTGCGATGGGCACGGGGAGGTCTGGGAGGAGCTGACCACGACGGAATTGCTCACCGGAGCTCTCTATGGCCGGCGACAGTTCGATGAAGGGGGCGTCTTCTCTGGGCGTCCTTGGGCTCGATTCGATGACCAGCTCGAGGAAGTCGACGTTAAGGAACCTACTGGACACTCTGGCGCGACAGTTGGAAGCCGGTGGCCATGCGGGCGCGGCGGCGCGGCGACGACGCAGTCTCGGGTGTGCGTGATTTCGACGAGGGAGAGAGGGAGGTGACCAGGGGAAGGGGGGAAATGGTTCGGGGGCCTTCCAGGCGTGCGGTGGCGGGGAGGTGGAGCCAGGGGAAGCAGGACGTGGCCGACGGTGAGCTGCATGCTCGCCACCGAGCTGTGTGTCTGCCTGGCCAGGGAGGAAGACGACCCTGCCCCTGGTGGGCTGGGCCGGCCAGGCTAGGCTGGGATAGGTGAGTGGGCCTCTGCCCTTTCTTCTGTTTTCTTTTCTTTATTTCTTTTCTTTAATTTTGTTTTGTTTTGATTTTGCAACCAAAACATTTTACAAAATTCTAAAAACTTTTATATGAGCTTATAGGGCATATATAAATCCACTCACAAAGTTTCAGAATTATTGAAATTATATTTAAATAATTTCAATTGCAAATAAATTAAATATTTAATTTCCAAGGGCATTTTGGACTTTTAGAAAAATCAGAGAGCATGGTGTGGGACCCACTTCAGTTGAAATGCGATCATGCCCATTTATGAGACTTTTCAAAAAGTTCAAAGCATTTTTGGAAAAAGATTTTTGTCTGACCTTTTATTAAAAAAAATTTGAGGCTTTTTGCTTCCCCATTTCTTTTTCTTTTGCAAAAGTTTTCATGATGCAAAAAAATGCAAGCTAGGATAAACACAAACCTAAATTATGGTTCTGACAACTCGCCCCCACTCAAAAGAATCTCGTCCCGAGATTCAGAAGTCGTCGGGAAGAGTGTGGGGTACTCAGCTCGTAGACGATCCTCTCGTTCCCAGGTAGCTTCTTTCTCTGAATGACGTGACCACTGCACTTTGAGGAATCTGATCTTCTGACGTCTGGTGCTACGCTCGGATTCATCAAGAATACGAACAGGGTACTCTCGATATGAAAGGTTATCTTGGAGATCAAGAGTTTCGTGGTCTACTTCGTGGATGGGGTCCTTGAAGCAACGCCTGAGTTGAGAGACGTGGAAGACATCATGTACCTGTGAGAGGTGAGGGGGTAGTTCCAATTGGTAGGCAACTTCTCCACGTTTAGCAAGAATGCGAAAGGGACCAATGTAACATGGGGACAACTTGCCTTTGATACCGAAGCGATGATTACCCTTCAGAGGAGTAAACCGAAGGTAAGCCTTCTCATCCAGATTATAGCTTTCTTCCCTATGATGACGATCATAATAGATTTTTTGACGAGACTGGGCTATTTTCAATTTCTCACGAAAAATGCGAACCTTCTCTTCTTCATCCTGAATCTTATCCGATCCAAAGAATTGTCTTTTACCGGTTTCTGACCAGTTTAGGGGTGTTCGACATTTCCGTCCATAGAGAAATTCAAAAGGAGCCATGCCCAGACTAGATTGGAAGCTATTGTTATATGCAAATTCGGCAAAAGGAAGAGAATTCTCCCATTTCTTTCCGAAAGAGATAACACAAGCTCTGAGAATTTCTTCGAGAATTTGATTTACCCTTTCTACTTGACCACTGGACTGCGGGTGATAAGCGGTGCTAAAGGAGAGGTGGGTTCCCATAGCATTCTGAAAACTTTCCCAAAATCGAGAAGTGAAAAGACTACCACGATCTGAATTGATTTCCAAAGGAACACCGTGAAGTGACACGATTCGGGAGACATACAGCTAACTGGCTAGCAGTAAAAGACTCGCGAACAGGAAGGAAGTGAGCAACTTTGGAAAGTCGATCAATGACAACGAAGATGGCATCATTTCCTTTCTGGGTTTTTGGAAAGCAAGTGATGAAATCCATACTGACTTTATCCCATTCCCACTCGGGGATAGGCAAAGGTCTAAGAGTACCGGCAGGTGTTTGATGTTCTGCCTTAACGCGACGACAAACATCACATTCAGCAATGAACTGAGAAATTTCTCTCTTCATCCTAGTCCATCAAAATCTCTAGCGTAAATCTTGATACATTTTTGTACTACCGGGATGAATCGAGAGGGGAGATTCATGGGCTTCTTTAAGGATCAGCTGTCTAAGGTTCTTATTCTTTGGTACTACTATCCTGTTCTCGAAGTATACAACACCTTAATTGTCTAGGGTAAAACATTTAGCCTTACCACTAGCAATGTTTTCTGTGATCCGGCGAACACCTCGTGCACGCCTTTGGGCAACTATGATTTGATCCTCAAGTGTTGGTTTCGCCACCAAGTTGAAAAGAGATCCACGAGGAACAATCTCGAGACTGAGCTTTCGAAATTCCTCATGAAGAAGTGGTTGATACTGTTGTAACATGAGGTTGTTACAATACGACTTACGACTTAGTGCATCAGCCATGACATTGGCTTTGCCTGGGGTGTAAGAAATTCCTAAGTCATAATCTTTTATCAACTCAATCCACCGTCTTTGCCTGAGATTAAGATCTGGCTGGGTGAAAATATATTTGAGGCTTTGGTGGTCGGAATAGATCTCACAACGATTACCAAGGAGGTAATGTCGCCAAGTTGTCAGGGCATGAACTACGGCAGCGAGTTCAAGATCATGGGTAGGATAGTTTTCTTCATGTGGACGCAACTGGCGTGGAGCATAAGCTACCACATGTCTATTGTAACAGCCCAGATTTCACAAAAATTAAAAGTTTTGTTTTCGGTGTGAATTGTTTGATTGTCTGATTTGTTTGCGGTGTTTGCATCCCCGATTTATCGATCGGCGATTATTTTCCCCCCTCTTATCTCATATCGGACGGAGACCGACCCTTGCCACCCTTACACTCGACATTTGCGACACCGGGTTTCACCCGATCACCGTCGTGAAAACCGCACGAGACTAGCCGCAGCCAATGAAACGAAAAACCCCGTTTAATAATTAAACGGGATATTTTTATCGCACGCCGGAAAGTGTTCTCGGAACAGTTCCAACGCGAGGTGAATGCGCAGTTCGAAGTTTTACTCGAATCGGAGGTCCTGCGGACCCCCGGCGGTCAGAAATGTGAGCACCGCGCGCGAGAGAGAAAAACCGGGGATGTTTTTGCAAATTGCCAGCCACCTGGGCTATATAAAGACCACCACACTCCCACCCCATTTCTCTGATTTCCCTAGCACAAAATTGCAGCCACCCCCCTGTAAATTCCAGATCTGACCCAGTTTAGCCCTCCAAACCGAAACCCTAGCCTCCATCTAATCTAGAACGTCAGATCTGGGATCTGACGGCCCAGATCTGGCCTCCTCCCCACCAACCGCAGCACCGGGCACTTCCGGGCCGAGCCTCCGCCGCCGCGCCCGTCGACGGCCGGCGTCCGAGCTGCCTCGCCGGAGTGGGCCGGCCTGCCCCCTGGCCAGCGCGCTGCCCCACGGGCTGGCTCCCACAGCCCAGCACCGAGGCCTGCCAGATCCAGGCCCAAGCGGCCCGAACCGCTTCCCAGACCAGCCACGGCCAGATGGGCCGAGCCCAATGTGAGGCCATGCCCTCTTTTTTTTCTTATCCCTGTTTTTCCTTTTTCTAAAACTTTGCTAAGTCTGTGAAAACTGTTGCTGTGATCTGTTTGGCGCGTAGTTTTATGGTAGATCTGTACCTCGGATGAACTTGCGCCCAAAATAAATTTTGTTGTTGTTGATGTGCTCTATCATAATGCTTTTGGGATTTAATCCATTTGAGGAATCTTGAATGTGCAATTGTGTGATGAACAGGGCATCAGGACGTTAACTGCTACAAATTGCTCTTATGTGCTGCTGTTATTATTTTATTGCAACTTTGATTGATGATTGTGACAAATCCATGAGGCCTATTGCATTGATTCTTTTTCCTATGTGTTAAGCATCATGTGTAATTCATTTCCATGCTTTAACTTGTCATGTTTGATTTCTTTAGCTATATTAAATCCTCCTCCAAAGTGGTGATCCTGATGTTAATGTGTTGTTGTTGCTCAAACTGTTAATTTGTTGCAACTTCGGGTGACGGTTGCGTCGCAACCGTTTATCGGAATTGAGTGATTCCAATTGCATATTGTTAAGCATGATGTCTACTTTAAATATATGTATTTAATTGTCATGTTATGCTTGCTGGTCATATAGTTATTGAGCTCCAAAGTTGCTATGCTGCTATTTTTGACAGCCACCTCTGTTTTTCTCTGAGTGTGTAACGTCACGATGCCATGTTGTTTGCTTAATATCTTTTGATCTATGATGCCTATTTGCATGATTATTTTTGCCATGCCTTACCTGTCATGTCTACTTATTTGCATATCTTTTGTGAGCATGTTTGCATTCATTATCATGTTTATGCAATGCTCTAAAGTGTGCTTCCCGATGTTGGCAGATTGTGCCCTTAACTTGTTTTGCTTGTATCTTTTTAACCGTAACTCCATTTTGGGTGTTATTTATATGTAACTTGATTAGTTTTTCGTGTATTTTGTGTTTATGCTATTTTTTTCTACTGTTAACAAACATAAAATATGGTTTAGGGAAGAACAGTACCAAATCTTTTAATTGTCGTGGAGCACTTAGTGTTATGCCATGTTTAGGTTGTGCCTCACTTAAATTGACTAGCGTAGATAGTTTTCTTTACGCTTCAACTCTTGACATGTTTGTGTGCTATGCCATTCTTGAGTGAGATGCCATGTTAACAACCTTTGTTGATCACCTGTAGCTAAACAACTTGAACCTTTCCAAATGTGCGGTATCGTCGTGTGTGACGAGTACTCCACTTAACCTGTTAGTAACCGCTCTCGACGGTAGGTGCGATGTCTCGTGTTGCCTTCTTGTTGATGCTTGCTCGTGTTTGCCTCGTAGTAATAGATGCTTGCTCGTTGATTGTTTTCCAGTGTTTACCCTCTTGTGTGCTCCCGCAGGTACCTTCGGAGACGATGCGAGCTTGAGATCAACTACACCTTCGGAACCCGACTTATCAACAGGCAAGGACTATACATTACTTATGATCCATTCTATTTCAACCAACGCTTTGCATGCCAGTCTAGGTTAGGTTCGATGTTTGATCCTACCACATGTTTACAGCCTCTTTTAAACCGATACATCCATGTCCCCTCCCAGCAAACCATGTACTGCTATGTTACTATTGCTCGTTGCTCAGCCCCTGCTTAGTATGCATGCTTAGGTTGCTATGATGTTACCCTGTTACTCCTTTGTTTGTGATATCACATTATTATATTGTTATGGATGATATGATTATTATAAAGGTTGACTATATTCGACGAAGGATGGAAGGTCTAGGCTATCCCGCCCCGACGCTTTGTTCCATTCGAGTCACCTAGGATCCGAGTTCCGGGTATTGGTTTTATGACTGAGCGTGCCTAACCGCGTGTGGGATTTATGGGGTCCCCTTTTCTTACCTACCTAGCTTCAAACATTTCTAGTGGTGGCCCAAGCTGATTTATCATTTGAAAACGTGTGTGTGACTGGTCCGCGGCCGGAAGATTTCAAACAACTTGGGCCAGCGGAGACATGGTTTCTCTTGTTGGTCCACCCCAGGGAGCTAGGGGGTTGCCCACATCTGTTTGGGAAACCTATCCGACCTCGTCCAGAGGGTAGAGGCCGATTCGAGAGCGCGGCCGGCTTTTGAGTTGGATGTCGACTCACCGGGGGCCACCCGGATTTGTGCGTTGTTAGTTAGAGCGACCTGTCGTTCCGGATCTCTTGGGACTAAATCATAAAATGGTTGCCTATCATGGGTAGCAACTGAGAGAGATGGGCGTGCGTGCGAAGCCTTGTAATGGGTAGTTGGTACACCCCTGCAAGCTTAAATCTTTTCGAGAAGCCGTGTCCACGGTTATGGACGACTTGAGACCTACTTGTAACAGCCCAGATTTCACAAAAATTAAAATTTTTTGTTTTCTGCGTGAATTGTTTGATTGTCTGATTTGTTTGCGATGTTTGCATCCCCGATTTATCGATCGGCGATTATTGTTTCCCCCTCTTATCTCGTATCGTACAGAGACTGACCCTTGCCACACTAACACTCGACCTTCGCGACACCGGGTTTCGCCTGATCACCGTCGCGAAAACCGCATGAGACCAGCCATCGCCACCGGAACGAAAACCCCGTTTATTTAATAAATGGATTATTTTATTTTATTGGGGTGCCAAAAAATGTTTTCGGAATATCACCGCAGTGAGGTAAGATCGACGGGCTCGACGCGCTGAGCGCGTAGGTCGAAGTTTTGTCCGAATCGGAGTCCGTACGGAGTCTCGGCGGTCACGAACGCGATCACCGGACACGCGAGAGGGGTACCGAGGGCGTTTGCGTCAACTAGCCAGCCAAACTGCCCTATATAAAGACCACCAGCCTCCCACAACCATTTTAGGGTGTCCCTTGTGATATTTGCAGCCACACCCCTAGCAAAAACCTAGATCTGCCCCTCCAGTCCAGATTGCACCCGAAACCCTAGCCCCTAAGCATTTGTGGCCATTGGATCTGCAGATCAACAGATCTGGACGCGCCACGTAGCTCCACAACCAGCCTCCCAGCCGCTCGGGCCCCGCAGGGCATGGAGCCGCCGTCGCGGGCCCATCTCGTCCCTGGAAGACGCCGCCGCGCCCGAGCCTCTCCTCCCGAGCTCCGGTGAGGCCGTGCGCGCCACGCCGGCGAGCCGCCGCCGACCTGCAGGCCAGCCGCCGCCATTGATGCACCTCCAGCCGAGCTCGCGTCGCCGCCCCTGCAGAGCTCCCCGTCCCAGATCCGGCGAGGGACCAGCCGGATCCGCGCCGTCCCCACCAACCTCCGCCAGCGCCGCGCCCCACCGGCCTCCTCCCACCGCAGCGAGGTCTTCGGCCGCCGTCACGCTCGATCCAGGCGGGATCGAGGCCGCCGACCAGCCAGCCGACGAGTGGGCCAGATCCAGCACGCGGCCCACCAGGGCGAGCCAAGCCCAGCTGCCCAAGCCGGGCGCGTGATCCCAGATCCGCCTCCAGGCCGCTTTGGGCCGAGCCCAGCTGGGTGAGGCCCGGCTCCCTTTTTTCTATTGTTTTTTTCCATTTTCCAGTTTTTGCTAAGTCTGAGTATTATGCTGCTGATCCCGTTTTTAATGCGTTTTCCCGTTGATCCGTAGCTCCGATGAACGTGCCCCCAAAACAAAAACTGCTTAGAATTGCGTGTACTTCAATCCGTCTTTTGTGAGTTATTTGTTTTCAGGTTGTTTAGATGTAGTTATTGCTGTTCAAACAGGGCTACCTGTCGTTAACTGCTGCTAAGTTGCTGTAATTGTTATTTTATTGCAACTTCGGGCGACGGTTGCGTCGCAACTGTACGTCGGAATTGATTGAATCCTTTTGCATCCTGTTAAGCATTGTTCCTACTTCAGTTTCATGCATTCACATGCCATAATTGCTTGCTGCATCATGATTGTATCTTGCTCCAAAGTAGCTACCCTGCTGTTAGTGTGCTGCTGTTTATATTTTGTTGCAACTTCGGTCGACGAGTGTGTCGCGACCGTTTGTCGGATTTGAGTGATTCCAATTGCATATTGTTAAGCATCATGTCTACTTCATGCCCATGTATTGCTATGTCATGTTGGTGCACTTTTGCATATAGATCTACCCCTGCTTTTACAGCATGTGTGCATAGCTTGTCTTGCTTATATCTTTTTAACCGTAACTCCGTTTGGGGTGTTCTTTATATGTAACTTGATTAGTTTTTCGTGTAATTTGTGTTTATGCTATTGTTTGCTGTTGTTAACCAACCTAAAATATGGTTTCGGGCAGAACAGTACCAAATCCTTTAATCATCGTGAGGCACTTAGTGTTATGCCATGTTTAGGGTGTTGCCTCGCTTAACTTGACTAGTATAGGTAGTTTACTTTGTGCTTAACCGTTTGTCATGTTTGTGTGACATGCCATGCTTGGGTTCCTTGCCATGTTAACAACCGTTGGTTGATCACTTGTAGCTAAAAAACTTGAACCTCTCTAAATGTGCGGTATCGTCGTGTGTGACGAGTACTCCACTTAAATTGTTGGTAATCGCTCTCGACGGTAGGTGCGACGTCTCGTGTTGTCTTCTTGTTGTTGTTTTCTCGTGTTTGCTTCGTAGTAATAGATGCTTGATCATTGATTGATTTCAAGTGTTTACCCTCTTGTGTGCTTCCGCGGGTACCTCTCGGAGACGATGCGAGCTTGCGATCAACTACACCTTCGCAACCCGAATTATCAACAGGCAAGGACTATACATTACTTATGATCCATTCTATTTCAACCAGCGGTTTGCATGCTAGTCTAGGATAGGTTCGATGTTTGATCCTACCACATGTTTATAGCCTCTTTCAAACCGATACAGCCATCTCCCCTCCCAGAAAACCTTGTACTGCTATGTTACTATTGCTCGTTGCTCAGCCCCTGCTTAGTATGCATGCTTAGGATACTACGATGTTACCCTGTTACTCCATGGTTGGGGATATCACCTTATTATTATTGTTTTTGATGATATGATTATTGTAATGTTGACTATATTCGACGAAGGATGGAAGGTCTAGGCTATCCCGCCCCGACGCTTTGTTCCATTCGAGTCACCTAGGACCCGAGTTCCGGGTATTGGTTTTAAGACTGAGCGTGCCTAACCGCGTGTGGGATTTTATGGGGTCCCCTTTTCTTACCTACCTAGATTCAAACATTTCTAGAGGTGGCCCAAGATGATTTACCATTTGAAACCGCATGCATAACTGGTCTGCAGTCAGTGGTTTTAAAACAACTCGGGCCAGCAGAGACATAGTTCCTTTGTTGGTCCACACTGGTGAGCTAGGGAAGTCCTCTGTTATATAGGTGAGGCTAACCCCGACCTTAGCCATACGGAAGAGTCCGATCCGAGAGCGTGGCCGGCTTTTGGATTGGGTGTCGACTCCCCGGGGGCCACCCGGATTTGTTCGTTGTTAGTTAGAGGGACCTGTCGTTTCGGATCTCTTGGAACTAAATCATAAAATGGTTTCCTGTGATGGGTATGTCGGGACCCGGGGTTAGCGTATGTAATCCCAGTCACGATGCAATCACATGGAGAGCCGAGAACCGTACCCACTTGTCTAAGCAGACAAGGCCAAGCACAGAACGTTCTCGGTAAGCATCGAACGTGAGGGGCATCCCATCCAGGCCGGATGATCATCTGAGCTGGCTCCTTATCGTCCGCTCAAAAGTCTAAATGCTTATGGGTGGTGAATCCCATACTCGTAGACAAGTCGCCTCAACCATGTTATCGATTGAAGCCTAACTCTTACATAGACTTACTCCAGCCCGATCACTTAGTCGGGGTCTAGGGAGGGCTCAATCATACCACAAAGTGTGCACGTGACAGAGTCACGAGCAATCGCATCACGATGCCCCAAGTTGCGCACCTCTAAGGGCCACTTGGTGTATAAAAGACCGCCAGCCAGATCACAACTAAGGTCTCGAAAACCCATACTAAGACATGCATGTTATAAACATACACGCAGCACACATGCCTAGTATGAACAACAGGTATCATCACATAACTCTACAAGGTACTTCTTTATTAACTTACACATAGAGCATGCAAAGATCACATGTCTGTGATCAACATTACATCATACAACGGAAGAAAATTAGTTCTGAGTACAGACAAGTTTACCAAATGGCTTAGAGAAGCCTTGTAAACATACATGCCCTTCCACGAGGGACCAGACTGCTGTCTGGAACTATACTACCAAGGTCAACGTCGAGCTTCAGGTCGGTGACTCCATCGGGGTCTGGGTTCTCATCTAAAACATAGAATAAGCAAACGTGAGTACAAAGTCGTACTCAGCAAGACTTACATCAGATCTATACTACTCATGCTCATGTTTCAAAGTAAAGGAGGTGGGGTTCAACATGCAGAAGTGCCAGCTTTGACTTGGCTAGTACTGTACTACGAGTACCAGACTTGAGGTAAGAAGCGTACACGAGTCCACTACCAAGTCTCCAACCAATACACCACTATGGGTACTTCCTCGACTTCCCCACGAGGAGGCACACCATAGCACTCACGCTTATCTTGCGAGTTTTATAAGTATCCATTCAAGTTGTCTATGATCAAGTAGAGGTCTCCAAGTAGTCCATAACCGCGGACACGGCTATTCGAATAGTTCATTTACCCTGCAGGGGTGTACATCTTCACATGCGTGTCATCACTTATCGCCTCGTTCTTTTCACCCTTAAAGCGGTTGTCGGACGTGGATGAAACCAAGGCACTACCCTCACATCACCTTCTCTAATCCAGGAGTCGACTACCTAAGTTTGTCACCACTCGAGAGTCTGCCGGTTCCACGAAACGGACTCAGATAATGTAAGGGACCGGGGCGCCACCTTTGACAGATGGTTTCACTGCCTCATAGGTCCACCCACATATCTATGCATAAATCAAATGGAAAGCCCGAATCTAGTGTGACTCCTGGACCGGATCGGATACGTAAAGAGGCCAAACGGGGCTCCCATAAAACCCTACATGTGGTCATACTCTTTGTCTTGGATCACAAAACAGGAACTCGGGGCCTAGGGCAGTGTTCAACGAGACAACCCACTGTGTACTCCTACACAGCCTCTCATCGTTCACCTTTGTTTAGGGTGGATTCACCAACACGTTTATCATCAGCATCACCGTGTTCATTCCATCCCGACTCACAATCATAACATCCTCATTGTATCACTAAGCAGCAATAAGTAGTAACAGTTGCAGGGGCCACATGCTCATCAATCAACTCCTAAATCTGCTAGGATTGTGGTTTTCTTAATACGGTGACAAAATGATAGGTCATGCATCGGAATGGGTTCAACTATGCAAAAGAACGTGTCTCGGTGATCTCCTAAACATGCATAAGTGAGACTGAGAGGGAAGTAGGATTTTATAGACATGATCAATGGGGGTTTGCTTGCCTTGCTGACGATACACGGGTCTCAACGGTAGTCTTCTTCTTCGGGGGTGATCACCGTCTCGGAACGTCTGTCATCGGAACAATCATCAACAAGGGGGGACAACTTCGGAAGTAAAAATGCACAATCACATGATAAGTTTGTCCATGATGTGAGTGGTACTGGTTTGTGGCAAATTCAATTTAATTGAAGTATATTGCATTTGGAATGCAAATTCAAACTTCAAATTCAAATTCAAATTATTCCATATGCATGTTTGCTACTGTTCACCATTTTTAAAATGGTCAAACATAAAAAAAAGTTGCATATTCATAATCCTTGCATTTTTCTGATAATTTTTCATATATTATATGTTTAATTTGGAGTTAATATGAATTAGTTATGAATTTCCAAAGTTTAAATGATTTTCTGGATTTTTCTAGAATATTTTAATTCTCTAGAAATTGTTTTAATACGTTAGCATGATGTGGGGGTGACGTCACAGGGGCTCTGGCCAGTGGGCCAGCCCTGTCAGTGGGAGAGGGGCTAATCCCTCTCTGTTTAATTAACAGAGGGGTTAAGGGGGGTTGGGGGCCACCTGTCGGTCTCTGTGGAGGTGGTTTAGGGGTGGATTAGGGGTTAAGTGCCCGGCGGCTTGACGCCGGCGGCTCGGGCACAGCGGCGCTCCTGCCGGACTGGGAATTTGGCCACGGGAAGGGGAAAGAGGGGCATGGGCAAATAGCCCGTGCTCGTCCACATGCAACAGAACTAGATGGGGGTCTTGGGGAGGCTCCAGGCCACGGCTACGACGAAGCCTGCGGCGGTCGGAGCTTCGGTGCTCGTCGGGAAAGGGCTGCGGGGCGCGGAAAGAGTTGCAGGAGGAGGGAATCGGAGCAGGGGCTCACCCCGATGAAGATGGTAGGCTCGGCGTCGTGGGAGAGAGACCGAAGAGCGCTCGATTTGCCGCCGGAGCTTCGGTTGACCGGCGGTGCAGACTTGGAGCTCGCGTCACCAGAGCTGCTCCTCTGCTCGAATTGGCCGGGGGGATCGACGAAGTCGTCGCCGGGGAAGATGCTGTACACGGTGGCGCTCTCCAGTTCGGCGAGTGGCCACGCGAATGAAGGACGGCGGCGAGCTCGGTTGCTCGGGTGCGGGGGGGGGGGGATCTCGCCGGTGACGAAGGGGACGAGCTACACGAGAGGGGGAAAAGGCGCGAGAGGCTTCTGCTCAAGTCGTGGCGTGAAGAGGAGTGCTAGGGAGTCCTAGAAGGGCCGAGGCGTCGCGGTGGCGTCGCCGTGGTCTCCCTGCCTCCACCGAGCTGCTTGGAGCGGCGGGGAGGTAGGAGAAAAACGTCTCAGGTGGGATGGGCCGTGGCAGTAGAGTTGGGCCGACGCCTGTGGGCGCCAGGTAAGCTCTCCCTTTCCTGTTTATTCTTTTCTTTTTATTTCTTCTGACATTTGTTCTGTTTTGATATAAAAATATCAAAACATTTTATAAAATCCCCAAATCTTTCATGTGGGCTTAGGTGTGAAGCCACTAGCCACTCACAAGTTTTGGTGACTTTTGAAATTCAAACAATTTGAATTTAAATTCAAATTGGAGTTTAATTTAATTTCCAAGCCTTATTTGGAATATTTGAAAAATCTTGGTGCATGAAGTGGGACCCACTTCACTTTACATGTGATCATGCATATTTATAAGACTTTTCAAAAATACCAGAGGAATTTTTGGAACAAATTTTTGTCTGGCCATTTAATAAAATTTCTCAGGGCTTTTCTTTTCCCCATTTTTGAATTTCATTTGAATTTTTGCATGATGCAAAGGCACAAACAAACCCTAGCACTTACCCTAGTTGGGGTTCTGACAGGGTAGCAACTTAGAGAGATGGGCGTGCGTACGGAGCCTTGTAATGGGCAGTTGGTACACCCCTGCAGGGTTAAATCTTTTCGAGAAGCCGTATCCACGGTTTTGGACGACTTGAGACCTACTCCTTGTTCATAGACAACAACAACTGAGATAATCTTAATATAACTTGATCAACGTGTGTGTGCCTTGACTGCTTCTTTTTCGTCGGGATGCGAAGAGGAGGACAAGGATAGGATAGGTGTTATGTTTGTGAAGTAGGTGGATAGCAGACTTGTTGGAGGCGATTCCTCATCGAATGCTTGGCTTCTTATCTTACTATCTAGATCGTTAGCCACTTTATAAATTCTAGTGCGGCAGCAACCTCACCACTTACCCATCCTTACCGTAAACTACTAGTTGTCCTAGAATGACGAGTGATGAAGTCCTTGTTGGGTCAGATGACCACTACAGTTGGATGCTGAGTACCTCTGTACTCATGATACTACCCCCAAACTCTTTTCAGGGTTCTTGATCGACAACAGGTATGGTGATCGACGTTTCACGTGGAGACTCGACGACGACTAGTTAGGCGGATCCCGGCGGAGGGCCTGGACTCGTGTGGTTATGGGAATCGATGATTTTCTTTTGCCACTAGGCATTTGATTGTAGTCTGTACCCAGACATGTATCTTCCGCTGTTGTATTGTATTTAAGGCAGTTGTATGCCGATTGTATGAGATGTTGTATCCTTGTATCTGTAATGTTGTGATATCATGTTGGAAATCCGGGGCATATGACTTCGTCATATGTCGCGGTGGGACCGATATGTGCTTCGTCCCTGGATCTGGATGGAAACATCTAGATCTGGAACAGTACCGCATATCGGGCCTTACACTACTCCTTGTTCATAGAAAACAACAACTGAGATAATCTTAATATAACTTGATCAACGTGTGTGTGTGCCTTGACTGCTTCTTCTTCGTCGGGATGCGAAGAGGAGGACAAGGATATGATAGGTGTTATGATTGCGTAAGTAGTTGATAGCAAGACTTGTTGGAGGCGATTCCTCATCGAATGCTTGGCTTCTTACCTTACCCTCTAGATCGTTAGCCACTTCATAAATGCTAGTGCGGCAGAAACCTCACCACTTACCCCTTCCTTACCGTAAACTACTAGTTGTCCTAGAATGACGAGTGATGAAGTCCTTGCTGGGTCAGATGACCACTACAGTTGGATGCTGAGTACTTTTGTACTCATGATACTACCAATAAACTCTTTTCAGGGTTCTTGATCGATAACAGGTATGGTGATCTATGTTTCACGTGGAGACTCAACGACGACTCGTTAGGCGGATCCCGGCGGAGAGCCTGGACCCGTGTGGTTATGGGATCGATGTTTTTCTCTTTGCCAGTAGGCATTTGATTGTAGTCTGTACTCAGACATATATCTTCCACTGTTGTATTGTGTTAAGGCAGTTGTATGCCGATGGTATGAGATGTTTTATCCTATATCTGTAATGTTGTGATATCATGTTGGAAATCCGGGGCATATGGCTATGTCATATGTCGTGGTGGGACCGATATGTGCTTTGTCCCCGGATCTAGATGGAAACATCTAGATCTGGAACAGTACCGCATATCGGGCCTTGCATCTATCTTGCATAAGTATGCATCCTAACCCTTGCCATGAAGCATCAAAAAAGATCTCGAAATCCTTTTTGGTGTCAGGAGGCGCAAGTACGGGTGCAGAAGTCAATCTTCTTTTTAGCTCTTGAAAGCTTTCCTCTCACTTGGGGGTCCATTCGAATTTCTTCTCTTTCTTGAGGAGTTCAGTTAGAGGCCTTGCAACTTTAGAAAAGTTCTCGACGAAGCGGCGACAATAGCTTGCTAAGCCAAGAAAACTCCTAACATGCTTAACCCATTCAGGTGGAGTCCATTCAAGGACAGCCTGAACTCTCTCGGGATTGACAGCAATGCCTTTTGCAGAAATCATGTGGCCTAAGTAGGTCACTTCTGGTAGCCAGAATTCACACTTTGAGAATTTGGCATATAGGCGATGCTCTCGAAGTTTCATCAATACCATCCCAAGATGCTCAGCATGATCTTCTTCGTTCTTCGAGTATATAAGGATGTTATCGAGGTAAACTACGACAAACTTGTCCAAATACTCCATGAAGATCGAATTCATCAAGCGCGAAAAAGTGGCTGGGCCATTAGTTAAAGCCAAGGACATAACTGTCGGGACCCGGGGTTAGCGTATGCAAGTCCCGCTACGACATAGTCATATGGAGAGCCGAGAACCGTACCCACTTGTCTAAGCAGACAAGGCAAAGCACAGAACGTTCTCGGAAAGCATCGTACGTGAGGGGCATCCCATCCAGGCCGGATGATCAATTGAGATGGGTCCTCATCGTCCGCACACAAGGCGATGCTCTCGGAAAGTAGGTCTGAGTACAGACAAGTTTAACAAATGGCTTAGAGAAGCCTTATCTAAAAACAAGCCCTCCACGAGGGAACCAGTCGTCTGACTGGGATTACACTAGCTTGGTCTTGGTCTGAGTCTTCATTCTTCGAGATTCAGGTAGAAGCCACCATCGGGGTCGGTGGGTTCATCTAAAACATAGAATAAGCAAACGTGAGTACAAAGTCATACTCAGCAAGACTTACGTAGGAACTATACTACTCATGCACATGTATCAAGGCAAAGGGAGGTGGGGTTTCACTTGCAGAAATGCCATCTTTGACTTGGCTAATCCTGAACTACGAGTACCAGAGAGAGGTAAGAACGTACACGAGTCCAAGTAACAGTCTCCAACCAATACTCCACTATGGTGCCTTCCTCGACTTCCCCACGAGGAAGCACGCCATAGTACTCACACTTATCATGGTATGTTTTAGAAGTATCCAGTTCAAGTTATCTATGATCAAGTAAAGGTCTCCAAGTAGTCCATAACCGCGGACACGGCTATTCGAATAGTTCATTAACCCTGTAGGGGTGTACTGCTAAACACATGCCTCATCAGTTACCGCTTGGGGATGGACCCTTCAAGTGAGTACCGGCGAGGATGCTGCCACGACAATTCACTCACGGCACCATCTCTAGTCCTAGGGAGTCGCCTATTTGAGTTGGGACCACAATCGGAATCCGGCCGATTGTTCCGATGCAGACTCAAACGTTGTGTGACTGCCATCAAGCTCAACTCGATCATGATCACTTGATTCAACGTGCCCACAACCTACGCCAACCACTTACCTTGGTTCCACCTGCTTGAGATCGTTAAAGGGCGTACTACTTGCGACTCCTGGACTGGTCCGGGGTGAGGTACTAGGCCGAGAGGGGTCAGTGAGCCCAATGTGTGGTCGTACTCTTGGTCTTGGATAACAACACAAGAATTCGGGCCTAAGGCAGTGTTCAACGAGACAACCCACTGTGTACTCCTACACAGCCTCTCATCGTTCACCTTTGTTTACGGTAGATTCACCAACACGTTACCACCATCATTCACATCATCACTACCATCCCGACTCACATCAAAGTAGCTTCAGGTAACAACTCTAAGCATGCAATAAGCTGTAACAGTTGCAGGGGCCACATGATATCAACCAATTCCTACATCTGCTAGGATTGTGGTTTGCTTACTACTATGAAAAAATGATAGGTCATGCAAAGGAATGGGTTCAACTAGCAGTAGAACGTATCATGGTGACATCCTAAACATGCATTTGCGAGAATGAGAGGGAACTGGGATTTTATAGACATGATCAAAGAGGGGGCTGCTTGCCTTGATGACGATCACGATGTAACACTCTTCTGACGTGAGGTTGAACTCGTCTCCGAGATCAACTCTACCGAGAAGAAGCAATCACCGAAGCACTGGAAGTAAAGCACAATCAAGATAATACAATGCACATTCAATATGCAAAACAAAGCATGGAAGTGTGCTGATGTGACCTATGTTTGAATTGCCACAGGTTAATTGAAGTTGATTTGAAAAGTAAATTCAAATTTAAACTCCAAATGTTATTCAATTTTGGTCAACTTGCATTTGCTAAAGTTTGTTCATTGTAAACCAAGTGATCATATTTGTGAAATGCTTCTGAAGTACAAGTGATGTGTGGTGCATTTCAATGGTTGAAGTTGGAATAGTTTTTGAATTGAATTTGAAATATTTCCAATTAAATCAAATAGCAAAAGCTACTGATCCCTTTTTAAGATCAACTACAACATAGCTGAAAGATGGAAATTTGGATAGAGGATTTTCTCCTGATAATTTTTCATATATTATATGTTAAATTTGGAGTTAAAATGAATTTTCTAAGATTTTTCAAAGTTTCAGCCATTTTCTGGAATTTACTGAATTTCTTTAATTCTTTTAAAAGGTTTTTCTGTTTATTGCGTCATTAAGACGTCAGCATGACGCAAGGGGGGGCTGACCAATGGGTCCTGGCTGTCAGTGACCCAGGGGTTAAAACCCGGTTTAATTAACCCACGGGTTAATTAGGGGGGCCCTGGTCCCACCTGTAAGCGAGAGAGGGGGGGTTTAGGAGTCGGGTTAGGGCTAACCGACCGGCGGCTAGATGCCGGTGGCCTAGCCACGGCAGTGCTCTTGCCGGAGTCAGCTAGGGGCCACGGGGAGGGGATTTGGAGGCACGGGAGCATGCGTCGCGCTCGTGCGTATCTCCTGGAGCACGTCGGGGACCTCGAGGAGGCCCTGGGCCACGGCTACGACGACGGGAAGCGGCGGCCGTGGCCTCTGCTCATGGCAACCGGTGACAGGGGGAGCGGGGAGGGAAGCTAGGAGGGGGAAAACGGGGAGAAGCTCACGGCGGTGAC
Organism: Bromus sterilis; assembly: GCA_950022295.1. Lineage (NCBI taxonomy): Eukaryota > Viridiplantae > Streptophyta > Magnoliopsida > Poales > Poaceae > Bromus > Bromus sterilis. The sequence continues at coordinate 144,223,421 of OX465596.1, read as the reverse complement.
GATGGTGAGCTCGGGGAGGCCGGAGAGGAGCTGTGGGCGACGAATTTCTCGTCGGGGTCTTGCTGCGGCCGGTGGCGGGTTCTTGAGGCGAGCACCGTCTTCGGGGCGCCTCGGGCCCGATTGAAGCTTCAGCTCACGGAAGACGGCCACGGCGGTTCCACTGGACAAGGCGGTGAGTCTTGTGGGGCACAGTGGCCACGCGCGGGCACGACGGCGAGCTCGGGCGGCGCTCGGTTTCGACGAGTTTGAAGAGGAGAGGAGGGGAAGAACGGCCAGAGGAGGGGGAAAGAGATGGGCACGACCAAGGAACCTTCCAGGCGCGGGATAAGCAAGCAACTCGCCACGGCGACGCCGGCATGCTCGCCACGGCGCGAGCTGCCTGCCTGGCTCCGGGAGGAAGACGCCCTTGCCCCTGGGCTGGGCCACCTCCCTGAGTTGGGCCCAGGTAAGGTGGGCTTTGCCCCTTTTTCTTTTTGTTTTTCTTTTATTTGTTTTCTGTTTAATTTGTTTTCCCTAAAAAAAATAGCCATGGCATTTTATAAAATCCCCAATCATTTTTATAAAACCTAGGTGACTCAATAGAAGTCAACCCCAAGTTTTGGGAATTTTTGAAATTCAATTTATTTGAATTTCAATTCAAATAGGCAATTGTTTTAATTTCCAAGCCACTATTTGGATTATTGAAAAAATCTATGAGCATGGGATTAATCCCAAATCACTTTTAAAATGATCACACTCATTTTTAGGATTTTTCAACATATCCAAAAGAATTTTGGAAAAGATTTATTTCTGGCCTTTTTATTTAAATGCTTTGGGGCTTTTATTTTCCTCAATTCCTTTTCTTTTGCAATTTTTTTCAAGACGCAAAAATGCAAGTTAAAAAAGCACAAACCTAAATTAGGGTTCTGACAACTCGCCCCCACTCAAAAGAATCTCGTCCCGAGATTCAGAAGTCGTCGGGAGGAAGGTGGGGTACTCAGCTCGTAGACGATCCTCTCGTTCCCAGGTGGCTTCTTTCTCTGAATGATGTGACCACTGCAGTTTGAAGAATCTTATCTTCTGACATCTGGTGCTACGCTCGGCTTCATCAAGAATACGAATAGGTTACTCTCGATATGAAAGGTTATCTTGGAGATCAAGCGTTTCGTGGTCTACTTCGCGGACGGGGTCCTTGAAGCAACGCCTGAGTTGAGAGACGTGGAAGAAATCATGAACCTGGGAGAGGTGAGGGGGTAGTTCCAATTGGTAGGCAACTTCTCCACGTTTAGCGAGAATGCGAAAGGGACCGATATAACGTGGGGCCAACTTGCCTTTGATACCGAAGCGATGGGTACCCTTCAGAGGAGTAACCCGAAGGTATGCCTTCTCATCCAGATTATAGCTTTCTTCCCTATGATGACGATCATAATAGCTTTTCTGACGAGACTGGGCTGTTTTCAACTTCTCACGAACAATGCGAACCTGCTCTTCTGCATCCTGAATCAAATCCGGTCCAAAGAATTGTCTTTCACCGGTTTCTGACCAGTTTAGGGGTGTTCGACATTTCCGTCCATAGAGAAATTCAAAACGAGCCATGCCCAAGCTAGATTGGAAGCTATTGTTATACGCAAATTCGGCAAAAGGAAGAGAATTCTCCCATTTATTTCCGAAAGAGATAACACAAGCTCTGAGCATGTCTTCGAGAATTTGATTGACCCTTTCTACTTGACCACTGGACTGCGGGTGATAGGCGGTGCTAAAGGAGAGGTGGGTTCCCATAGCATTCTGGAAACTTTCCCAATATCGAGAAGTGAAAAGACTACCACAGTCTGAATTGATTTCCAAAGGAACACCGTGAAGTGACACGATTTGGGAGACATACAAGTCCGCTAACTGGCTAGCAGTTATAGACTCTCGAACTGGAAGGAAGTGAGAAACTTTTGAAAGTCGATCAATGACAACGAAGATGGCATCATTTCCTTTCTGGGTTTTTGGAAAGCCAGTGATGAAATCCATACTGACTTTGTCCCATTTCCACTCAGGGATAGGCAAAGGTCTAAGAGTACCAGCAGGTCTTTGATGTTCTGCCTTAACGCAACGACAAACATCACATTCAGCAATGAACTGAGCAATTTCTCTCTTCATCCTAGTCCACCAAAATCTCTGGCGTAGATCTCGGTACATTTTTGTGCTACCGGGATGAATCGAGAGGGGTGTATCATGGGCTTCTTTGAGGATGAGTTTCCTTTTCAAAGAATACCGTTCCCTTACTATTTGTGGAGAAACATTTAGCAACTCCGCTAGCAATGTTCTCCTTGATCCGGCGAACACCTCGTGCACGCCTTTGGGCAACTATGATTTGATCCTCAAGGGTTTGTTTCGCCACCAAGTTGAAAAGAGATCCACGAGGAACAATCTCAAGATTAAGTTTTCGAAATTCCTCATGAAGAAGTGGTTGATACTGTTGTAACATGAGGTTGTTACCATACGACCTACGACTTAGTGCATCAGCCATGACATTGGCTTTGCCTGGGGTGTAAGAAATTCCTAAGTCATAATCTTTTATCAACTCAATCCAGCGTCTTTGCCTGAGATTAAGATCTGGCTGGGTGAAAATGTATTTGAGGCTTTGGTGGTCGGAATATATCTCACAACGATTACCAAGGAGGTAATGTCGCCAAGTTGTTAGGGCATGAACTACGGCAGCGAGTTCAAGGTCATGGGTAGGATAGTTCTCTTCATGTGGCCGCAACTGGCGTGAAGCATAAGCTACCACATGTCGATCTTGCAGAAGTATGCATCCTAACCCTTGCCGTGATGCGTCACAATAGATCTCGAAATCCTTTTTGGTGTCTGGAGGTGCAAGTACGGGTGCAGAAGTCAATATTCTTTTTAGCTCTTGAAAGCTTTCCTCGCACTTGGGAGTCCATAGGAATTTCTTATCTTTCTTGAGGAGTTCATTTAGAGGCTTTGCAACTTTAGAAAAGTTCTCGACGAAGCGACGGCAATAGCTGGCTAGGCCAAGAAAACTCCTAACTTGCTTAACCGATTCAGGTGGAGTCCACTCAAGGACGGCCTGAACTCTCTCGGGATTCACAGCAATGCCTTTTGCAGAAATCACGTGGCCTAAGTAGGTCACTTCTGGTAGCCAAAATTCACACTTGGAAAATTTGGCATAAAGGCGATGCTCTCTAAGTTTCATCAATACCAGCCTTAGGTGTTCGGCATTTTCTTCTTCGTTCTTCGAGTAGATGAGAATATCATCTAGATAAACCACAACCAATTTATCTAAGTACTCCATGAAGATCGAATTCATCATGCGTGATAAAGTGGCGGGGGCATTGGTTAAACCAAAGGACATGACGGTGTACTCGTAAAGACCATAACGAGTAGTAAAAGACGTTTTGGGAATGTCCTCGTTTCGGATTTTGATTTGATGATAGCCTAATCTCAAATCTATCTTGGAGAAGACAGAGGACCCTGCAAGTTGATCATAAAGATCATTGATCCTGGGCAAAGGTTACTTGTTCTTTATCGTCGCTAAATTTAGCGGGCGATAGTCTACGCACATCCTTTCTGTTCCATCTTTCTTCGTTACGAACAGAACGGGGCAACCCCATGGCGATGAGCTAGGGAGGATGAAGCCTTTTTCCAACGAAGCTTCAAGTTGGATTTTGAGCTCAGCTAACTCACGTGGGGCCATTTTGTATGGGCGTCTAGAAATTGGTGTGGTTCCTGGCACAAGATCCACTATAAACTCTACACATCTGTCGGTTGGCTAAGTCTAAGGGGTTGGATCTCTGGATAGCTTCCTAGAGGATGCCCAAGGTTTACTAGGGGCTACAACAGATATGTCAGAGTAGCAAAGTACCCCAGCACGATGGTTAGTGTGGTCCTTCTGGCTAGAAGACATCTAAAGTGAGAGCAAGAGCTTCAATTGAATCACTATAGGTTTCTAGAGCAAAACCTACATCAAACACTATGGAACTGTCGGGAATGCCACCCAGAAGTTCTTCTTAAAGGAAAACCAAAAAGGAGGGAAGAATTTTGCAAATGCATCAGATTTTGAAGAAACCTGGAATGATTCGGACAGCATAACGGCTGTAATTGTAAGAAAACAATTTTCTTTCAATGTAGATACAGCACTTACATAATACGATGTAAGAAATCAGCATTACAACAATGCTAGGAAACCGGACACAACTTTCCTACGGCTACAAGGAAGCAAACGACGAGATGTTCTAATCAGACAGAGGTGAGCCTAGTCCTATCTTCCCGTAGAATAAGATGAGGGTGACTCAGAACTCAGAACGATGAGGGTAAGGAGAAAAAGAAGCCTTACGTTGTTCCCTTATATACCCAGAGTAACTATATAACTATAGCAAGCTAGACTCGACTTCGGCCAAGGCTGATAATCCTACAGTCAGTCCTGCTCTGATACCAAGTCCCGCTACGACATAAGTCATATGGAGAGCCGAGAACCGTACCCACTTGTCTAAGCAGACAAGGCCAAGCACAGAACATTCTCGGAAAGCATCGTACGTGAGGGGCATCCCATCCAGGCCGGATGATCAACTGAGATGGGTCCTCATTGTCCGCACACAAGTCTAATGATATGCGTGATGAACTCCCATATTCAAAGACAAGTCGCCTCAACCATACTATCGACTATCTCATAACCCTTACATAGACTTACTCCAGCCCAATCACTTAGTCGGGGTCTAGGGCGGGCTCGATCATACATCAAAGTGTGCACGAGACAGAGTCTCGAACAATCGGATCGCGATGCCCCAAGCTGCGCACATCTAAGGGCCACTTGGTGTATAAAATACCGCCAGCCAGATCACAACTAAGGTCTCGAAAACCCATACAAAGACATGCATGTTATAAACATACACGCAGCACACATGCCTTGTATGAACAGCAGGTATCATTGCAATTCTCTACAATGTATACATCTTTATTAATAACTCTTAAAGAGTGCGCACAGAGATCACAAGCATGTGATCCAACATTACAACAAACAAGCGGAAGCAAAGTAGGTCTGAGTACAGACAAGTTTAACAAATGGCATAGAGAAGCCTTATCTAAAAACAAGCCCTCCATGAGGGAACCAGTCGTCTGACTGGGATTACACTAGCTTGGTCTTGGTCTGAGTCTTCATTCTTCGAGATTCAGGTAGAAGCCACCATCGGGGTCGGTGGGTTCATCTAAAAAATAGAATAAGCAAACGTGAGTACAAAGTCGTACTCAGCAAGACTTACGTAGGAACTATACTACTCATGCACATGTATCAAGGCAAAGGGAGGTGGGGTTTCACTTGCAGAAATGCCAGCTTTGACTTGGCTAATCCTGAACTACGAGTACCAGAGAGAGGTAAGAACGTACACGAGTCCAAGTAACAGTCTCCAACCAATACTCCACTATGGTGCCTTCCTCGACTTCCCCACGAGGAAGCACGCCATAGTACTTACACTTATCTTGGTGTGTTTTAGAAGTATCCAGTTCAAGTTATCTATGATCAAGTAAAGGTCTCCAAGTAGTCCATAACCGCGGACACGGCTATTCGAATAGTTCATTAACCCTGCAAGGGTGTACTGCTACACACACGCCTCATCAGTTACCGCCTGGGGATGGACCCTTCAAGTGAGTACCGGCGAGGATGCTGCCACGACACTTCACTCACGGCACCATCTCTAGTCCTAGGGAGTCGCCTATTTGAGTTGGGACCACAATCGGAATCCGGCCGATTGTTCCGATGCGGACTCAAACGTTGTGTGACCGCCATCAAGCTCAACTCGATCATGCTCACTTGATTCAACGTGCCCACAACCTACGCCAACCACTTACCTTGGTTCCACCTGCTTGAGATCGTTAAAGGGCGTACTACTTGCGACTCCTGGACTGGTCCGGGGTGAGGTACTAGGCCGAGAGGGATCAAAGTAGCCTCAGGTAACAACTCTAAGCATGCAATAAGCTGTAACAGTTGCAGGGGCCACATGAAATCAACCAATTCCTACATCTTCTAGGATTGTGGTTTGCTTACTACTGTGAGAAAATGATAGTTCATGCAAAGGAATGGGTTCAACTAGCGGTAGAACGTATCATGGTGACATCCTAATCATGCATTTGCGAGAATGAGAGGGAACTGGGATTTTATAGACATGATCAAAGAGGGGGCTGCTTGCCTTGCTCACGATCACGATGTAACACTCTTCTGACGTGAGGTTGAACTCATCTCCGAGATCAACTCTACTGAGAAGAAGCAATCACCGAAGCACTGGAAGTAAAGCACAATCAAGATAATACAATGCACATTCGATATGCAAAACAAAGCATGGAAGTGTACTGATGTGACCTATGTTTGAATTGCCACAGGTTAATTGAAGTTGATTTGAAAAGTAAATTCAAATTTAAACTCCAAATGTTATTCAATTTTGGTCAACTTGCATTTGCTAAAGTTTGTTCATTGTAAACCAAGTGATCATATGTGTGAAATGCTTCTGAAGTACAAGAGATGTGTGGTGCATTTCAATGGTTGAAGTTGGAATAGTTTTTGAATTGAATTTGAAATATTTCCAATTAAATCAAATAGCAAAAGCTACTGATCCCTTTTTAAGATCAACTCCAACATAGCTGAAAGATGGAAATTTGGATAGAGGATTTTCTCCTGATAATTTTTCATATATTATATGTTAAATTTGGAGTTAAAATGAATTTTCTATAATTTTTCAAAGTTTCAGCCATTTTCTGGAATTTACTGAATTTCTTTAATTCTTTTAAAAGGTTTTTCTGTTTATTGCGTCATTAAGACGTCAGCATGACGCAAGGGGGGGGCTGACCAGTGGGTCCTGGATGTCAGTGACCCAGGGGTTAAAACCCGGTTTATTTAACCCACGGGTTAATTAGGGGGCCCCTGGTCCCACCTTTCAGCGAGAGAGGGGGGGTTAGGAGTCGGGTTAGGGCTAACCAACCGGCGGCTAGACGCCGGTGGCCTAGCCACGGCGGCGCTCTCGCCGGAGTCACCTAGGGGCCACGGGGAGGGGATTTGGAGGCACGGTCCACGGGGAGGAGAGGAGGGGAAGAACGGCCAGAGGAGGGGGGAAGAGATGGGCACGACCAGGGAACCTTCCAGGCGCGGGATAAGCACGGGGGGAGCAAGCAGCTCGCCACGGCGACGCCGGCATGCTCGCCACGGCGCGAGCTGCCTGCCTGGCTCGGGGAGGAAGACGCCCTTGCCCCTGGGCTGGACCACCTCCCTGAGTTGGGCCCAGGTAAGGTGGGCTTTTCCCCTTTTTTATTTTTGTTTTTCTTTTATTTGTTTTCTGTTTAATTTGTTTGCCCTAAAAAAAATAGCCAAGGCATTTTATAAAATCCCCAATCATTTTTATAAAACCTAGGTGACTCTATAGAAGTCAACCCCAAGTTTGGGAATTTTTGAAATTCAATTTATTTGAATTTCAATTCAAATAGGCAATTGTTTTAATTTCCAAGCCACTATTTGGATTATTGAAAAAAATCTATGAGCATGGGATTAATCCCAAATCACTTTTAAAATGATCACACTCATTTTTAGGATTTTTCAACATATCCAAAAGAATTTTGGAAAATATTTATTTCTGGCCTTTTTATTTAAATGCTTTAAGGATTTTCTTTTCCCCAATTCCTTTTCTTTTGCAATTTTTTTCAAGATGAAAAAATGCAAGTTTAGAAAAGCACAAACCTAAATTAGGGTTCTGACAATAACGGTGTACTCATAAAGACCATAACGAGTAGTGAAAGCCGTTTTGGGAATGTCCTCGTTTCTGATTTTGATTTGATGATAACCTAATCTCAAATCCATCTTGGAGAAGACAGAGGATCCAGCAAGTTGATCATAAAGATCATTGATCCTGGGCAGTGGGTACTTGTTCTTTATCGTCGCTAGATTTAGCGGGCGATAGTCTACGCACATACTTTCTGTTCCATCTTTCTTCGTTACGAACAGAACAGGGAAACCCCATGGCGATGAGCTAGGACGGAGGAAGCCTTTTGCCAACGAAGCTTCAAGTTGTATTTTGAGCTCAGCTAACTCACGTGGGGCCATTCTATATGGGCGTCTGGATATTGGGGCGGTTCCTGGGATAAGATCTACCACAAACTCTATAGATCTGTTACGTGGTATGCTTGGAAGCTCTTTTGGAAAGACATCCGGGAAGTCACGAACCACCGGAATATCTTCAATGTCAGGAAGGGGAAGCACATTCAAAGAATGAAGCTGTAACAGCCCAGATTTCACAAAAATTAAAATTTTTATTTTCGGTGTGAATTGATTGATTGTCTGATTTGTTTGCGGTGTTTGCATCCCCAATTTATCAATTGGCGATTATTTTCCCCCTCTTATCTCGTACCAGGCGGAGACCGACCCTTGCCACCCTAACACTCGACCTTTGCGACACCGGGTTTCACCCGATCACCGTCGCGAAACCGCACGAGACCAGCCGCAGCCAACGGAACGAAAAAACCCTGTTTAATAATTAAACGGGATATTTTTATAGCGCGCCGGAAAATGTTCTCGGAATGGTTCCAGCGCTAGGTGAACGCCACCGTCTCGACGCGTTGATCGCGCTGTTCGAAGTTTTACCCGAATCAGAGGTACTACGGACCCCCGGCGGTCAGAAACGTAAACACCGCGCGCGCGAGAGAAAAACCGGGGATGTTTTTGCAAACTGCCAGCCACCTGGGCTATATAAAGACCACCACACTCCCACCCCTTTCTAGGGTTTCCCTAGCCACAAAATTGCAGCCACCCCCTCCACTTTGCCCCAAAAATAGCCCCATTTTCGTCCAAACCCTAGCCCAGATCTAACATTTTGCATTCCAAGCCATCTAGACCGTCAGATCTCGCGATCCAACGACCCAGAGGCCGCCACGTCACCCCATCTCTCCCACCTCTCCACCTTCTCCCTCCTCTCTCCCCGTGGACGCTGCCGCCTCCATCTTAGGCCGCCGCCGCCGAGCGCCTCCGGCCGGCGAGCCGCCGCTCCCCGCAGGTCTCTCCTCCCCCGCGCCCCTCCTCTTCCATCTCTCCCTCACCCTCTTCTCTTCCCGCAACCAGCAGGAAGCCATGCAGGAGCGCGCCGCCAGTCCGGCCATGGAGCTCACGGGAGCTTAACCCTCGCGCCGGCCAGAGGAGCTCCGAGCCCCGATCCCCCCGCCGGCGACCGGATCCGACGAGATCCGGCGCCCCTCGCCTCCTCCGCCGCTCGCAGCACCCCGCCGGCCTCCCTCCGGTCTGCTCCGGCCACCGAGCCTCGCCGGCAAGCAGCACCGGTGCCTCCACGGCCACGGCTTGGCCCGCGCCGCCGACTGGGCCGCCACCTCCAGCGGGCTGGCCTTGCCCTCCACCGCGGCCCACGGCGCCCCCGGCCCAGGCGCCTCCGCAGCCAGCCCAGCGTCACCGGCCAGATGGGCCTCGGCCCACTGGTGAGAGCCCAGGCCGCCCCCTCCTTTTTTTTCTCTAATGTTTTTTTAATTTTTGTTGCTAAGTCTGTGAAATTGTACTGCTGGTGCTATTTTGCCTCGTTATTTGCGAGTAAACCATAGCCCGGATCGCGTTGCGCCCAAAAGGAAAATTGCTTAGAATTGTGTGTACTTCAATTCCTCTTTTGTGAGCATTTTGATTTGAGGTCATCTTGATGTTGTTAATCTGTGTTGAAGTGGGCATGAGGCCGTTAAACTGCTACTAATTGTTGTTATGTGTTGTTGTTGTTATTTTATTGCAAGTTTGCATGATGATTGTGACACATCCATGAGGCCTATTGCATTGATTCTTTTTGCATACTGTTAAGCATCATGTCTACTTCCATTATATGTATTGCATTGTCATGATATGCTTTCTGGTCATCAAGTTATTGAGCTCCAAAGTTGCCAGGCTGCTGTTTTTGACAGCCACCTCTGTTTTTCTCTAAGTGTGTAACGTTCTGATGCCATGTTGCATGCTTAATATCTTTTGATCTATGATGCCTATGACCTTGATTCTTGTTTGTACCTGATCATCATCATGTCTACTTCATGCTCATATATTGCTATGTCATGTTGCTGCACCTTTGCATATAGTTTTGCTCCTGTTTGTACAGCATAAAAATAACAGTTTCTGCCCTGTTTTCCTGATTTTTGCTAAGTCCTAGACCAGTAATGTTTTATTGCATTTTGCATGGGCTATAACTAGTTGTTCATGATGCCTATTTGCATGATTCCTTTTGCCATGCCTTCTCTGTCATGTCTACTTTAATTGCATATCATTTGTGAGCATGTTTTCATCCATTATCCTGTTTATGCATTGCTCTAAAGTGGGCTTCGTGATGTTGGCAGATTGTGTTCCAAACTTGCTTTGGTTGTATCTCTTTAACCGTAACTCCGTTTGGAGTGTTCTTTATATGTAACTTGATTAGTTTTTTGTGTACTTTATGTTTACGCTATTGTTTGATGTTGTCAACCAACCTAAAATATGGTTTAGGACATAACAGTACCAAATGTTTTAAATTGTCGTGGGGAACTTAGTGGATGCCATGTTTAAGTTGTGCCTCACTTAAATTGACTAGCATAGATAGTTTATTTTATGCTTCACCTCTTGTCATGTTTGTGTGGTATGCCATGCTTGAGTTAGATTCCATGTTAACAACCTTGCTCACCTTGAGTAGCTAAACAACTTGAACCACCGTAAACGTGCGGTATCGTCATGTGTGACGAGTACTCCACTTAACCTGTTAGTAACCGCTCTCGACGGTAGGTGCGATGTCTCATGTTGCCTTCTTGTTGATGCTTGCTCGTGTTTGCTTCATAGTAATAGATGCTTGCTCGTTGATTTCTTTCCAGTGTTTAACGTCTTGTTTGCTTCCGCGGGTACCTCTCGGAGAAGATGCGAGCTTGCGATCAACTACACTTTCAGAACCCGACTTATCAACAGGAAAGGACTATGCATTACGTATGATCCATTCTATTTCAACCAGCGATTTGCATGCTAGTCTAGGATAGGTTCGATGTTTGATCCTACCACATGTTTACAGCCTCTTTCAAACCGATACAGCCATGTCCTCTCCCAGCAAACCATGTACTGCTATGTTACTATTGCTCGTTGCTCAGCCCCTGCTTCGTATGCATGCTTAGGACGCTACGATGTTACCCTGTTACTCCTTGGTTTGGGATATCACATTATTATATTGTTTTGGATGATATGATTATTATTAAGTAGACTATATTCGACGAAGGATGGAATGTCTAGGCTATCCCGCCCCGACGCTTTGTTCCATTCGAGTCACCTAGGACCCGAGTTCCGGGTATTGGTTTTAAGACTGAGCGTGCCTAACCGCGTGTAGGATTTTGTGGGGTCCCCTCTTCTTACCTACCTAGCTTCAAACATTTCCAGTGGTGGCCCAAGGTTATTTACCATTTGAAACTGTGTGTGTGCTGGTCGGCCGCCAGTAGTTTTCAAACCAACCCGGACCAGTGAGGACATAGTTCCCTTGCTGGCTCACCTTGTCCGGCTAAGGACCCGGTTTCCTATGTGTGATTAACCGGCTATCCACACCTGCGACAGACGGTAGAGACTGATTCGAGTGCGCGGCCGGCTTTTGAGTTGGGTGTCGACTCACCGGGGGCCACCCGGAATTGTTCGTTGTTAGTTAGAGGGACCTGTCGTTTCGGATCTCTCAGATCTAAATCATAAAATGATTGCCTATAATGGGTAGCAACTGAGAGAGATGGGCGTGCGTGCGGAGCCTTGTATTGGGCAGTTGGTACACCCCTGCAGGGTTAAATCTTTTCGAGAAGCCATGTCCACGGTTATGGACGACTTGAGACCTACTCCTTGTTCATAGAAAATAACAACTAAGATAATCTTAATGTAACTTGATCGACGTGTGTGTGTGCCTTGACTGCTTCTTCTTCGTCGGGATGCGAAGAGGAGGACAAGGACAGGATAGGTGTTATGTTTGCGTAAGTAATTGATAGCAAGACTTATTGGAGGTGATTCCTCATCGAATGATTGGCTCCTTATCTTACTCTCTAGATCGTTAGCCACTTCATAAATGCTAGTGCGGCAGCAACTTCACCACTTACCCCATCCTTACCGTAAACTACTAGTTGTCCTAGAATGACGAGTGATGAAGTCCTTGCTGGGTTAGATGACCACTACAGTTAGATGCTGAGTACCTTTGTACTCATGATACAACGACCAAACTCTTTTCAGGGTTCTTGATCGACAACAGGTATGGTGATCGAAGTTTCACGTGGAGATTCGACGACGACTAGTTAGGCGGATCCCGGCGGAGGGCCTGGACCCGTGTGGTTATGGGATCGATGTTTTTCTCTTTGCCAGTAGGAATTTGATTGTAGTCTGTACTCAGACATATATGTTCCGATGTTGTATTGTATTAAGGCAGTTGTATGCCGAATGTATGAGATGTTGTATCCTTGTATTTGTAATGTTTTGATATCATGTTGGAAATCCGAGGCGTATGACTTCATCATATGTCGCGGTGGGACCGATATGTGCTTCGTCCCCGGATCTGGATGGAAACATCTAGATCTGGAACAGTACCGCATATCGGGCCTTACAGCAGCTGGGTTCTAGAGCTTGGTGAGCTGTACTTGATTATCTGGCCTGAAAGATGGGTGAGTTTAACCGAATTGGATTTACAATCAAGGACAACATTCTGTCTTGATAACCAATCCATTCCTAGGATGACATCAAGTCTGAAGACTTGAGGGCTATGAGCGATGCAAGGAATACTAAACCCTCAATAGCAACTTCATTTTCATGACTCACCATGGTGGTGTGCCATCTGGATCCAGGGGCTTGCACAACTAAGGGTGTGGATAACATCGAAAAGGAGATGTCATGTGACAGTGCAAAATCCTACGATATGAATGAATGAGATGCTCCTGGGTCGAAAAGAACCGAAGCTGGGGTGGAATTGACAGGAAGGGTTCCGAGTACAACATCGGTTGACTTGTGGGAATCTAGAATGGATACGTGATTCACATAACCATATTCATAGGAAGGAGTCTTGACATTGGAAGATTTGGGTAGTGGCTTACCACGACGAAAGGCTTGCTTGGGGTTGGAAGTGGTGGCTACATGATTTTGGGGACACTCTCGAAAATTGTGGCCTGATTGTCCACATTGGAAACAAACACCACGTGGAATGAAAGGAACATGATCACTTGATTGTCCAACAAAATTCCAAGGAGGAAGATTGGGTTGAGGTGGACGATATATGGTGGTTAGTGTTCTAGAAGCACTTACAGCATGACTGACGTCACTGAAGGGAATCCATACACAGCGTTTCCGAGAACCTGAGCTAGAAGATGGTGCAAACTCACGATCACGCTTACGAGACTCTTCATACAACTCATTTCCATACTCGGCCTTGAAGGATTTGTTGACTAAATCCTGGAATTTGACGAACTCGTGAAGATTCAGGTCATGACAAAGGATGGGGCTAAGTCCCTTGCGGAACCTTGCTTGTTTCTTGGCATCGGTGGATACTTCTTCTTGGGCATAACGTTCTAGACGAGTGAACTCAGTCCGATACTCATGAACAGACATCTTTCCTTGGGTCAGATTGCAAAATTGTTCTCTCTTGCGCTCCATCAGCTGATCCGGAATATGATACCCTCGGAAATCATCACAGAACTCTTGCCAAGTCACCACGTGACCAACGGGTTGCATTGCTACAAAATTCTCCCACCACTGAAGAGCAGCACCTTCCAGAAAGTATGCCGTGAATAGCACACGATCACCGGGAGCAACATGGGCTGTCTCAAGCTTACGCTCGAGGGAACAAAGCCAATCATCAGCATCAAGTGGCTCAGAAGAACATCGAAAATTTGGTGGGTTGAGAAGAATGAAGTCCTGGATGGTAACAACACTATTACGCTAACGAGAAGTGTTCTGCTCAATACGCTCGAGAAGACATGTCTGATCATGACGATTTTGTTCAGCCTCCATCATGATTTCCTCCGCAGAAGGCGGTGGTGGAGGATCTTCATCATCTCTATTACCAAGACTGAAATCAACACAACGATTTCCACCTGACATTCTGTGTGATAAGAATCCACAGTCAGAATAGGATTTATGACACACTTCTAAGCTAAGACAACAAGACTATAATGCAACAGCATCGAAGTCACATACGGACAGCATAACGGCTGTACCGGGATGGAAAATGAGACAACCAACAAGATAAAAGACATCACTTCCAAAGAAGAATTATGGAATGATGACTCTGGAAGACCACAACACTCCTACAGCTACAAAGAAGCAATCAACAAGATGTCCTAGTAAAGAAATAGATGAGCCTAGTCTTATCTTCCCGTAGAACAAGATGAGGGTGACTCAGAACTCAGATCGATGAGGATAAGGAGAAAAAAAAGAAGCCTTACGTTGTTCCCTTTATACCCAAGTAACTACTAGTAAGTTACACGTGCTTTGCACGTAAGAGAAAAGTGTGACCAGATATCAACATACCACATTATAATAGGTAAACATATACATTTAGAATCACACATAAAAAAATTAAGATCATCATCCATCTCATTCAAAACCAAACTATAACAACATAATGTTTGATGAAAACTTATGTAAAATACACAAAAACAGTTGAGTATTCCATTTGCAAAGAAAGTTAGACTTTGGGAAGATGTTGTTAACTTTAAATCAAAATAGAATAAAATAAAATAAAAATACATATCAATTCTTGTAAAATAAAAACACATGGGAGAACTGAACTATGGAAGTGTCTAGAACAAATGAGAAGTGTATGTCTTATGTGCATATTGTAAAACTTGAATAACTAAAGTATGGAAGAGTCTAGAACGAAGGAGAAGTGTCTTTGTTTCCAGCTTTGTGCATAAGCTGAAGTGTGGAACCTCCTAGATTGGTACACATGGCAAAATTCAATGTGATCAAGCGAATATCCAACGGCCAAGACTACTCGGATTTGCCACATCTCAACCGTTGGATCGGCTTCATCCAACAGCCGATATTCAAAGTTATTCCTACACTATATAGTGGTATAGATATAAATATAGAATGCTAGACTCGACATCGGCCAAGGGTTTGATAATCCTACAGACAGTCCTGCTCTGATACCAAGTCTGTCGAGACCCGGGGTTTGCGTATGTAATTCCAGTCACAACTCAATCATATGGAGAGCCGAGAGCCGTACCCACTTGTCTAAGCAGACAAGGCCAAGCACAGAACACTCTCGGAAAGCATCATACGAGAGGGGCATCCCATCCAGGCCGGATGATCAACTGAGATGGGTCCTCATCGCCCGCTCACAACTCTAAATGATTATGGGTGGTGAAATCCCATACTCATAGACAAGTCGCCTCAACCATATTATCGATTGAATTATAACACTTACATAAACAGACTCCAGCCCGATCACTTAGTCGGGGTCTCAGGCGGGCTCAATCATACAACAAAGTGTGCCACGTGACAGAGTCACGAGAAATTGCATCGCGATGCCCCAAGCTGCGCACATCTAAGGGCCACTTGGTGTATAAAAGACCTCCAACAAGAACACAACAAAGCTATCGAACCCCACACTAAGACATGCATGTTATAACCATACACGCAACATACATGTCTAGTGTAAACAGATGGTAGTCACAACATGAACTCTACAAACTCAGTCTTTATAACTTCTGCTAAGCAGAGCAGACTTTAAAGGTTATATTACAAGCAGAGATCACATGGCTGTGATCCAATATTACATCAAACATCAATGGAAGCAAATTATGTCTTAGTAAAGACAAGGTTAACAAATGTCTTAAGAATCCTGAAAGAAAAGTACAACGACCCTTTAGAGGGCACATGCTGCTGTCTGGAACTATACGACCTAGTCCACGTCGAGCTCGAGGTAGAGGCTACCATCAGGGTCAGTGGTCTCGTCTCTAAAACATAGAATAAGAAAACGTGAGTACAAAGACGTACTCAGCAAGACTTACATACGAACTATACTACTCATGCACATGTATCAAGGCAAAGGGAGGTGGGGTTTCAATGCAGAAGTGTCAGCTTTGACTTGGCTAGTCCTGTACTACAAATACCAGAATGAGGTAAGGAGCGTACACGAGTACAAGTAACAAGTCTCCAAAAAATAGACCACTATGGATACTTCCTCGACTTCCCCACGAGGAAGCACACCATAGCACTCACACTTATCTTGGCAAGTTTTAAGAGTAACCATTGAAGTTGTCTATCATCAAGTAAAGGTCTCCAAGTAGTCCATAACCGCGGACACGGCTATTCGAATAGTTCATTAACCCTGCAGGGGGTGTACTGCTACACACACGCCTCATCAATTACCGCCTGGGAGTGGACCCTTCAAGTGAGTACCGGCGAGGATGTTGCCACGACACTTCACTCACAGCACCATCTCTAGTACTAGGGAGTCGCCTATTTGAGTTGGGACAACGATCGGAATCCGGCCGATTTTTCCGATGCGGACTCAAACGTTGTGTGACCGCCATCAAGCTCAACTCGATCATGATCACTTCATTCAACGTGCCCACAACCTACGTCCACCAGTTACCTTGATGTACCTGCTTGAGATCGTTTAAAGCTCGAACTACTTGCGACTCCTTAACTGATCCGGGGTGAGGTACTAGGCCGAGAGGGGTCAGTGAGCCCAATGTGTGATCGTACTCTTAGTCTTGGATAACAACACAAGAACTTGGGCTTAAGGCAGTGTTCAACGAGACAACCCACTGTGTACTCCTACACAACTTCTCATCGTTCACTTTGTTTAGGTCAATTCACCAACACGTTACCATCATCATTCACATGATCACTACCATCCCAACTCACAACAAAGTAGCCTCATTGTAACCTCTAAGCATGCAATAAGCTGTAACAGTTGCAGGGGCCACATGATATCAAACAACTCCTCTATCTGCTAGGATTTTGGTTTGCGTACTACTGTGACAAAATGATAGGTCATGCAAAGGAATAGGTTCAACTAGCGGTAGAACGGATCATGGTGACATCCTAAACATGCATAAGCGAGAATGAGAGGGAACTGGGATTTTATCGACATGATCGAAGAGGGGGTGGTTGCCTTGCTGACGATCACGAGGTACTAGTCTTCTGACATGAGGTTGAACTCGTCTCCGAGATCAACTCTACCGAGAAGATGCAAACACCGAAGAACTGGAAGTAAAGCACACATTCAAAATATTGCAATGCACATTCAATATGGCATGATATGATGATGATCATGGGTTTTTTTTGCTTCTTATGTCCATGTGAAGTGTATTGCATTGCAAGGGTTTAAGTTGGAATAGCATTAGTGATTTAATTGAATTATATCAAATGATCCATATAGCAAAATGCTACTGGTTCCTCAATATAAACAATTCAAACATGGTTGAAAGTTTGATATTTGGATAGAGCATTTTATTCTGATCAATTTTTATATAAAAATCATTTCAATCTGAGTTACGATTTAAAAGTTATTCAAATTCAAAGTTTTGGGTATTTTCTGGAATTTCTGGAATTGTTTTTGTACTGGAAAAAAGGATTTATTGCGCCATGCTTACATCATGCTGACGCAGGGGGGTTGACTGGTCAACTGACCAGTGGAGCCCTCTAGTCAGTGACTGGGGTTAAATCCCGGTTTAAATAACCCCCTGGTTAATTAGAGGGGGGCCCTGGGCCCACTTGTCAGTTGCTTAGGGGGTGGTTAGTGAGGGGATTAGGGGGCTAATGGCCAGGGATGGCCGGCGGCATGACGCCGGTGCCACTGTGCATTTATAATCCTGTCAATTTCCCATCTGTAATTTGTTTACCTTGCATAGCAGTTTTATCTTCTTTTGGGAGAGAGACATCACTAGTGAACATCACGGGACCCCGGTCCATATTCTTATCATTGTTTACATGCTCATTTGCTTTTCAGTATTTACTTTCAGTTGCTATTATCATTATCATTATCCTTTGTGTTTTGATCCTTTGTAAACAACAAAACCGGAGAGATTGACAACCTCTCTGAACTTCGTTGGGAGCAAAGTTATTTGTGTCAGTGTGTAGGTCCGGTTCAAGGAAGCAACGTTTATCGTAAATGATGCCATTGTTTTCTTGCCACCTACTTATTTTTACCGGAGTCCTACTGGAGACAAGCCTTATCCTCTACATAGGGGAAATTTGCTGCTATCCTACATCTCACCTTCCACTTGGGGTAACCAACGAAGGGCGAGAAGCCATTATCATCATCTCGCACATAAGCAAATTTCTGGCGCCGTTGCCGGGGACTCCAAGTGATAAGATAGGGGAATTGCCCACTACCTTTTACCTTCACTTTTTTAGTCTTGTTAGTTTACCTTTAAGTTTTTATCTTTGTGTACTTCATCAAAAAAAAATTATATATAGTATGTCTAGTTCCTTACTTGCCAATCAATGTCGAACTTCTTTGAAACTAGATATTATTGGCATGGAGGATTCACTGAGTATCAACAAAAGTGGTACAAGGAACACCGCTTGTCTCAAAAGGGATACACTTATGGAAACACATACATCAGTTGTATGAGTATGCTAGAAACTTGTGCTCAATATATAATATATCTTTTTGCAGGGATGAATCTTGTTGCTTTATGAGGCATAAACACCTCACTTTCAAATGTGAGTACAATGATGATTAAACCTTAGCTTCTTATGCTAAGAGAAATTATGATTTTATGATGCAGAGAAAATAGAAGAATTTGTTGCTTATAAGGGTGCCTATGAAAGGCACTGTATCCTATGAATCCACTCCTTCTATGTATCCGTGCATCCAAAGAGTTTTAACCGGCCGATCTGAATCATGCGGGGCTGCTCACTCCTATGCAATTTTACATTAAGGCGCCCACGGCTGGCCCGTTCATTTTACATATTAGCCTCTGAACATCAAACCGTCTCGACCTGAATCACTTCGGAACAACTCGTCTAATCGTCTTATCCCTAAACAGCTACGGCGACGACGCCGAGCTTGGCTCCAAATCTGCGCTCGCCATCGGCGGAAGCGAGACCAACAATGATAGCATGGGCTCAGGACATGGCACAGGGACCCCTGCAGACCAACAATGATAGGACGGGAGATCAGCCTGCTACAGACTCTGAATATTCCTCGTTCTTGTTTATTTTATTGTATCTAGTACTTTGGCTTTCTGAACATTTTGCAGAAGTCCATGGGTAAGTTGTTGTGAATGGTTTATCTAAAAAAGTTGTTGTGAATGGAAAATGGAGAAAGAAACAAGTTATTACCTTGTTCGTATTTACAATTTGAGGTGTTCTTGTGTGGCTTGATGACTGAATCAACCCATAGATTTTTTGGTATATTAGCCAAAAAATGATAAGAACATGTAGAAGTTTACACAAACTGAAACTTTACCATGATACCGACTGCTACCTGAACCTTTTATTTTGGAGGTTCCTCTCCACTTTGTTGAAGCAAAAAAAGCTCAAGATGGAACTGATGTAAATGCAGCATTTGTTTCCTCAAAAACACAGTGGCGATCAAGATTCGGGCAGCACCAGTAAGAACTGAAACATGCTTGCCTGAACCTTAAATTTTGGATGTTCCTTGCCACTTTGGTGAAGTAAAAAAAACGTGGGTGGAACTAATGTAAATGCAGCATTTGTTTCCTCACAAATGCAGTGGCGATCAAGATTCGGGTAACACGAGTAAGAACTGAAACATGCTGAATACTAAGATAAAATCAATGCTCATGTCGATTTACTAAGTTTTGCAGAAATATGATGTTTCTTCAAGCCTTCCAAACCTGATAGAAAAAACTGTTATTCATTGAATCTGCTCACCACTAAGACAAACAATTGGACAAAATGAAAATTCTAAACCATTACATTAAGACATTTTGTACACCGAATAAAACATTACTATTGATAAGTCATGCTTTTTCTTGCAATAATTGAAGCTTTCATGATGCACAATCTGTATGCATATCAAGCACATTCATGACTTCTTTTTCTTGACCCTTTTTGCTTGGGCAATTGCGACGATCATGAAACCCTACTTGGTTGCACGTCTTGCACCAGCGTGTGACCTTGGCTTTGGCTTCTTTGTTTTTCCTTTTCGGTTCTTACCCATTCATCTCCTTTCCTCTCCCTTTTAGTTCTCGTGACTTAACGAACATCATTTAGGCTTCAAATATTCTTCACATTCCGCTGTAAAAGACGAACACTTCAACAGAAACAAAGAATCGGTAAGCAACATTGTGTATATATAATTAACTGAATTGAATACAACCAGGAAGCAATTGACTTACAGGGAGAGTAACACTTGCTTTCTTTACCGGTGTGCAAAATAGTTCCTCGTTCAACTGCATTTGCAAGCTGTTGGCTGCACAAAGCCAGAAACTGGTACATAATTAGCCTTTGAAACGAGAAGCACTAATGTACAGCATGCATAATCCATCCTTGGGGCATCCAGCTCAATTCTTCATGTGTGTTGCATGATGCCGTAGCAAAGGTACTCTGAACATCTATCTTTATTTGGTCTCTGAAAAAATGCTAGTAGTAGTATAAAATTTGTTCTCTACAGCAACGTAGATATGATGCCATGGTATTCTGCTCAGCTTTTCAGGTACAACCTGTTATTTTTGTTGTTTGTTCCTTGGCACTTTGGCAGTCTGCCACGAAGAGAGCTAGCCACCTTTTGGTAGTCCCTAGTCCCTACGCGAGGCACAGCAGTACTAGAAAATCGATCGGCCACTTTGCATCAGGAGAAAATCGAGTCAGTGCTTGATGTGCGTAACTGCGTACCTCGCTAGGAAGTAGATGGCGGCAGCGTCAGCAGATCGGGCTGAAACCAATTGCGATCGGCCGGGATCTTGTGCCGGCGCGCACGGCGAGTTCTCCGTCTCTAGTCGTTCGTGGCTCGCTGCCGTAGTGATCGATCGGGAATCTCAACTGCAATCGATCGCGGGGAGTCGTGGAGCTCGACAGGGGCGTCTGTGCAAATTTACAGCTCCCACATACAAAGGCTGCGGGCATGTTTTTGCAAGATTCGGCAGAATCAGCTCTAACGCTACGATTGAGATCACCCGGTTAAAATGCTTCGGATGCACGGATGCACAAAATGAGCGGATTCACAGGATATGGCGCCCCTATGAAATTACTTCTCTTCTAAAAAATATTGATGATGCCCCTTACAAATACGAGAGTCTTGCTATACTTATCTATTGTTTGGAAAATTACGATGAAAATTATTATATTACTGATCATCTTGAGAGAATCTCTCCCACAAAAGAAGAGCCTAATGTTTTGCAGGACTCTATGAAAGAAGAAATTGTTGAACCTGAAAGCCCCTTGGATGAAAAAGAGCAGGAGGGTGACGAACAAAAGGAGGAAGAATGGAGTCATCCATGTCTACCTTGTAATGAGAGTAACTCTTTGACTTTTACCTTATATGAATGTTATGATCCTATGGATTCTTTTGAAATATCCCTTTTTGATGAAGTTGATGCCTTCTATACTTTTGGCCAAGATGCCACTATGGATGATGCTTACGAAGATGAATTTGCTATAGTTCCTTACGTTAAGAATGAAATTGTTGCTATTTCACCCACACTTGATTGTCCTATTATCCTTTTGAAATATCCAACTCATATTCCGGAGAACTGTGCTCTTATTAAGGCTCAATGTGATGGGATGCATTTATCTTATGTTCCTAAAGACCGTGTTGAAAACTATACATGTGTGCTTGTAGGTCATAAAAAATATGATTTATGTGATAGTTATATTCTTGATGTTGTTCATGATACTACTGAAAATTACTTTGAGAGAGGAAAGTTTGGTTGTAGAAACTTCTATGTTATAAAAACACCTCACCTCATGTTGAAAGTTTTGAAGTTGTTCTTGTTCCACTTTTCTAAGCTTGTCTCTTTGTGCTTCTTTGATTTATTTTCTTTCAAGATACCTATGCATAGGAAGTGGGTTAGACTTAAATGTGTTTCATATTTCTCCTTGATGCTCTCTTTTGCTTCAACTCTTATTCCTTTGTGAGCATCTTTTGCAATCTTCGTGCCTAGCTTAAAGACGTAAAAGAAAGCACTTGTTGGGAGGCAACCCAAGATGTTTTTGATTCCGTTTTAGGTGGTCTTGATGATTTTTAATACTGTAGCAACATAATTGTATCTTTATTTTCAAGCTTTGTGCCAAGTTATAGCCTCTTATGATAAGGGAAGCGAAAGTTGTGACATGCTGTCAAGAAAAAAGATTCTGTCTTCGTGACGGAAAAAATCGGATCAAATCACCAGTTCATCTTTTTGAGCTGAAACTTTTACAAAGGGTGCTCTATACAATCGCGGAACTTTCGTATGTTCTGAGTTTTTTTTATTTGAGTTGCAGACGTACCCCTAAAAAATTCTTTACTACCTGTTGTTCTGTTTTTCATAGATTCTGCCACGTTTTGTCTCTTCTTACTTTTTCAAACCTTAAGCTTGCTTTTTCTTTGCAAAATCTTTTGGAAATCTTCATAAACAGTAGCTCTTCAAGAATATCTTTATATCCAGTGGGGAAAAATTATTTTATTAAGGCTACTAACCTCTCTAATCGGCTTATGATGAGTTATGTATGAAGGGAGTTTTCAAGTGTGCGATGGAAGATGATGAAAGAAGATCCGGGAGTGTCAAGCGCTCAAGCTTGGGGATGCCCCCATGCACCCCCAATAAATATTCAAGGAGACTCAAGCGTCTAAGCTTGGGGATGCCCCCGTGCATACCCTTCTCCATCAACAATCATAAGTTCGTCCTTCGTCTCACTATATTTTTATCACTTCACGCGTTATTTTCTATGCTTGGAGTGTCTCGCTCTTAGGTTTTATTTTTGGTTTTCTTTAGCTTTTCTTGCTTTTCATAACAAGTTAGACCCCGTCTTACTTTGTGTGTGAGAGAAATTTGCTCCACTTTCAAAATCTAGAACACATCATAGGATTTTCCATGCTTATCTTTTTGCTGTTGTGTGTTCTTTATCTTTTCGTAGCTACTGCCATGTTTAGTTTTAGTTTTAGTTTGTCTTTAGCAAGAGCATTGGCTTTTGTTTAGTTTGTTGCTGGAAGTCTCTTTAATTTTCATGTTTATCTTGTTAAGAGAGCTGGTTGTTGCACTGAGTTGTGTCTTGTCTTAAAAGTAGGTAATTGAGGTTGCTATTTAATTTTAGTAGTAATTGCAATGGTTTTGAGGCATTGATGTGTGACGCCCCCAAAATCAGACCGTGTACAGTAATCATACACGCAAGGTACACGATCGAGATCAGGGACTCACGGTGAGATATCACAACACAACTCTACAAATAAAATAATACAAGCTGTTTAATACAAGCCAGGGGCCACGAGGGCTCGAATACAACAACTCGAGAGCACAAAGTCAGCGGAAGCAATAGTATCTGAGTACAGACACAAAGATACAAGGTTGCCTTAAGAAGGCTAGCACAAATAACAACAGATCGAAAAGGCGAGGCCTCCTGCCTGGGAACCTCCAAGCTACTCCTGGTCAACGGGGAACTCGACGTCGTAGAAGGCATCGGGGATCTTCGCGTTGCGGTGGTCGACATCGGGGATCTCCTACTCCTGGACTCCAACGTCGACTGCAGCGGCCGATCAGGCAAAACAGTAAAGGAAATAAAGCAGGTGAGTATCTAGTATACCCGCGAGTCTTACGTCCGCTACTAAGCAATATGCATTGTATCAACGGAAAGAAGAGGTTGTATATAGTGGACTGAAAGACAGAAATCCAGAGCAAGGATAAGAAGCTAGGCCTAACGAAGACTAGCATCTTCCGACGATGTCTTGCAGCATGACGTAAGAATCAGCCAACAGTTATATAAAGCATAAAGTAACAATGCAGCAGAAGTTGTTGCAGCATTGTATAATAATAAGTTGTAATAATTAACAATGCCTCCGAGTTCACCTCCTCGACATCCCCGCGAGGAAGAGAACCCGGAACCATACAGTTTAATAATAGTTTCTAGTGGTAAGATCCAGCTTCAGCATAAAGCGTCCTGTTACTGTGGACACGGCTATTCGAATAGATTAATCTTCCCTGCAGGGGTGCACTTGTGTTACGCTACACGCACGGATCTCCAGGGTGGCGGGAACCTTGTTAGGGAACGCTCCACCGAGGCTATCCGACATTTCATAGCCCATCTTTCAAACTCAACAGAGAGGTCATCCGCCGGACTATATCCTATGTACGCGGGGCTTTGGACCCTAACCCCGACGTACTCCTGCACGGTGCGAGGCTGGCCGGTGAAGTTAAATCAAAGCAAATACAAACCACACTGCCGCGGCAAATAAGACAACACCACTTCCCGGCGCAGGCCGCGGTACTGCTGACGTCTGAAGAGTCCTCGGACGACACTACGAAGCAGAGGAGCCCATAACTCGTAGTTCCCACGGGTAGGTAGAGCGTACATGGCATATAGCCAACTCAAGACATTCACTGAACCATTTAGCATTTTAATTAACCTGCGTGACAACCGTTATCGTTGCCTCGACTTAACTGACTCGCGGACAACGACAGCAGCCCGGACCACCAGTACATCGGTGCCTGCCCCGTCGTCCCACCAAGTCACTGCGGTTACCAACAAGGTGAACCGTCTCCTTACCTTGTCTCGCGTGTGCTCCTGGGGGAGCTCGACTTTCAGGGTTTGGTAACTCTCGCGGCCAACGATCAGGGGCCAAGCACACCGGTACACTGGTCGTACCCTCCCTGTCGCCCCGTCCCAATACCTCTCGCAGGCACCGTTGGGTCGCCCGACTTCTTACCTGAAGGACAACCGTTTACAGGACCCTATGGCGGTAAGACAAAGTCAGCCTCGAGTGGAGTACAAGGATTACTCCTTGATAGCTCACACTTGAGGTGACTAGGCATAACCCAGATAGGGGCCTTAGACGGTGTCTGCATTGTACCGTACCTGTGCAGTTATAATATTTGTATCCGCGTTCACTCCCCAGAGTGATCACGGCCCTCTATCTAATCCTAGCTAACAATGCGCAGGGTTCACTGCTGAATAGTGCATAATAATAATAATAGGCAGCATAGGATAAAGGAAGGCACTGTTGGATATGTGCCCTAGAGACAAATTAATAAAGATATTTGTCACATATCCGTTTTGTTCATAATACGTTTTATACTGTGCTATAACTGTATTACTTGGAAATAATAATACAGGTGTAGTATAAAACATGGTCGGTAGTTTAACTCGGGTAAACTATCTCATTGGGCAATTGATTGATCAAGCTTTCCTGATCATGGCGACACTTAAGTCCATTGTCAATGAGGTCATATCATTAGGGGAATGATGTGATGGACAGACACCCACCTAAAAGTAATGCAATGTGATCGAGTCACATAGTTCAGCGTTGCTATGACTTTGTAACGTATGCCTTAGTCCTTAGACCGTAATGATCATACGTAATCACGATCTATGAGGAGACTTTGATTTGTATCCCACCGCCTGACTGAAATATGCTGGCTATAACGGTGCACTTTGGGTATTCCGAAATAGATGGTTGATGAGTATGTTAATAGATCAAAGCGGGATTTGTCAGTCCTTATGACAGGACAGGTACTCTGGGCCAACTCGGTGATATTGCATCAACCCCTTGCAAGGACGTGACTAGGTCACAAAGAGATGCAATGATCATGGACGAGAGAAGTTGTTTGTCATGAACGAGATGTGAACACGGTATGTGGGATACCGACGATCAAACCTCAGACAAACAAGGTACCGCAGAACAAAGGGATTACGTCGTATCGTTAACGGTTTCCAAAAGCGATCGAAGCTCATTCGATGGAAGCGCAGGGGCTGTCAAGGATTGTAACCAGGTCCAACTGACTAGTCATTGGTCAATGAGAAGAGTCTCGACCATGTCTACTGTTTCCCGGACCGTTAGGGTGTTACACTTAAGGGCAATCGATGCATAGGACAGTTACGGGATCAATCGGTGAAATAGGAGAAATCACCGGAATAGTTCCGGAGGAGGACGGAATGGTTTCCGGACATTTTGAATAGTTCAAAATAAAGTTTAATTGTTTTAATAATGTTTTTTATTATTTAATTATCTGAATTAAATATTTAAAACTTATTAAATAATTAAATTAATGGAAAAAAGGCTATATGGGCCTTAGAGGCCCATTAGCGGAGGAGGGGGTTCCCCCCCTTGGGCTTGGCGCCAAGGGGTGGGCTCCAACCCCCCCTTGGCCGGCGCCCTTCCCCCCTTGGGGGTTTAGTCCCACATGGGGAGGGAAGAGGGATCACACCCCCCCCTTGGCCTTTATATAGAGGGGTAGACCCCCCTTTTTCCATACAACAATTGATCTCCTTCTTCTTCCTTCTCCATTTCCGGAAGTGGACTCCCCTTGTTTGGAGTCTGCACCAGGATTGGAGTTCTCCACCATAAGGCAGGCCGTCGCTCTGCCGGAGTCGGGATCCGTAGCCGTCTTCTTTCCGCTGCTCGCCTGGTTCGGAGCCCGGGAGGAACATCGATTGTGCCGTACGTGTATAATCTCTTCGAGGAACTACACCTGTGGTGCTGCTTCGTCGCTGGAGGTTTACCGGGAGTCATCCTCGCCGGTGGTGGTCTTCTACACGACAGGGAGGTCGTAGTTCTGAGTCTACGCCAACCACGTTCGTAAGAACGTTTCCCGCTTTCGGTCTTCAAAGGTATGAACACCGATTCCCTCCGTTACTTTACATCGCCATAGCATAGATCTTGGGTTCGGGTACCGTAGGTGTGAAAAATTTGTGTTTTCTGCCCCGTATCCCAACAGTGGTATCATGAGCTAGCTATGCGTAGATGTATTGTACGGATAGAACACATCTAGGATGTGGGCATCGAATCTTCATTCGTTACCCTCCCACGTGTACTCATTGGAGCATTGCGGCAATGTTTGATGAAGCGGCCCCCGACCGACCTTACGCGTTTACGCGAGACTGGTTCCACGCTTGACATATGTCTTGTACCATATAAAGTGGCTGGGGGGTGTCTGTCTCTCTGCATTAGCGATGCGAAGATGTTTGCAACGGAGGGCCCCGACAGGGGTGTAATAGAGACGGATAAGAGACGGTGTTGTGGCATGTTTTTCGTAGGATAGAAATCGGTTCTCTCTCTCGAAACCCCTAGCAGCCACGTAAAACTTGCACAAGCTAAAGTAGAAAGACGTTTTAACTTTGCTTTGCATGAAGGGGGATCATAGGTAGTATGATTTAAAGTTTTACTTCCTGTTTTATGCTAGTATGCTAGATATATCGATGGTAGCACGAAACATGACCATCTCTCACAATACCAACATTGTGTTCTCCCTTTTGATGGGCACCACCTGGAAGGTTCTCCCATATGGCCTGACGCTCCGTACATACCGGACTTGTCCTACATATTCAACGGAGCTCGCATGAGGTTGGGTTCGGCGAGCCTGGCATATGCAGATATGGCCTTGCCTGAACAGCTAACATCAAGGTTCGATTGGCAGGCTTGACGTATGTAGATGCGGGCCTGGAACACAGAAGACCGAAAGGTCGAGCACGAGTCACATGCCTGATGTGCTTGGCTTAGAGGCCTACCTGGTTCGCATACTGGGCCGTACATATCGGGGGAGGTATGGGGGCTGGGATTGTGTAATCACTTAGTTAAATTGAGAGGTGTTTATCTAAGTGGGAGCTTTCTAGAATTTTAAGTTTAAATTGAAACTCCACATTATGAACAAAAGTCTAAATTGTATCATTGTGAATCCAACCTTGTAGATGGCAGCACCTCGCCCCTCGTTCAACTTAGGATCATTCCTAGAGAAAGATAAGCTAAAAACAGATGGGACAAACTTCACCAACTAGTTCCGCACCCTGAGGATTCTCCTCGTTCCCCTCAAAATGGCATACGTACTAGAGGACGCATTAGGTGACGCACCAGCAGATGATGCCAGTCAGGACGCGAAGAATGTCTATCTCTCTAGGACTGATGATTACAACCTTGTCCAGAGTGGCATGCTCTACTCCATGGAGGCTGAGCTGCAGAAACGCTTTGAGAGGATGGGTGCATATGAGATTATCACCGACCTCAAGGCGGTCTTCGCACCTCAAGCCAGGGCTGAACGGTACGAGGCTTCTGAAGCCTTCTTCTCAGCAAAGATAGATGAGCACGGCAGCGTGAGTGAGCACGTGGTCAAAATGTCTGGCTACGTTCAGCGCTTGAATGCTCTGGAATGTCAGATTCCAGATGAACTTGCGGTTGATAGGGTGTTGCAGTCGCTTCCCCCTAGCTACAAAGGCTTTGTGCTGAACTACAACATGCAGGGGATGACCAAAACCCCTTCTGAGTTGTTCGCCATGCTAAAGAGCGCTGAGGTTGAGATCAAGAAGGAGCACGCCGTCTTCATGGTCAACAAGACCACTGACTTCAAGAAGTCAAGCAGACGGGAGAAGGCCAGGAGAGGTGGCCCTAAGAGGGATGGCAAGTCAGTTGCCGCTCCTCCCAAGGCACCCAAGCCTAAACTCGGAGTGGAGTGCTTCTACTGCAAGGGTGAAGGTCACTGGAAGCGCAACTGTCCTAAGTACCTAAAGGACAAGAAGGCTGGCAAGGTCGCCAAGAGAGACGAAGGTATATTTGATATACTTATTGTTGATCTTCTCTTGACAAGCGCTGGGAACACATCCTGGATATTTGATACAGGGTCTGTCGCTCATATTTCTAATTCCATTCAGGGACTAAGGAATAGGAGACGCTTGGTCAAAGATGAAGTGACGATGCGCGTGGGGAATGGCTGCCGGATTGAAGTCTTGGCGGTCGGCACGAAGCATCTTAGTCTCCCTTCGGGATTGGTTTTAGTTCTGAATAAATGTTACTATGTACCCGCGTTGAGTGTGAACATCGTGAGTGGTTCTTGCTTGAAGCGAGACCACTATTCTTTTAAGTCTGATACAATTGGTTGTTCGATTTATAAGGATGATATGTTTTATGTTCACGCACCGGAGTCGCATGGTTTATTCGTACTTAATCTCGATGGTGACGTGTGTCACGTTAACAATATTGAGGCCAAAAGATTGAAGAATAATGAAGATCACATGATGATGTGGCATTGCCGACTTGGTCATATTGGTATAAAACGCATGGAGAAGCTCCATAAGGATGGACTTCTTAAATCATTGGATTTTGGATCCCTTGATACATGTGAACAATGCCTCATGGGCAAAATGACAAGGACTCCATTCAATGGTGTGATGGAGCGTGCGGATGTCTTATTGGGGATCATACATACGGATGTATGTGGACCCATGAACGTCCCCACTCGCAATGATCTTCGTTACTTCGCGAACTTTACTGATGACTTGAGTAGATATGGGTATATTTACTTGATGAAGCACAAGTCTGAAACCTTTGAAAAGTTCAAGGAATTTCAGAATGAGGTCGAAAATCAACTCGGAAGAAAAATCAAGCACCTTCGATCGGATCGAGGTGGCGAGTATTTGAGTCACGAGTTTGGCAATCATCTGAAGTCTTGTGGCATAGTACCACAGCTTACACCGGCAGGCACACCTCAGAGAAACGGTGTAGCTGAGCGACGTAATCGAACCCTATTGGATAGCGTGCGATCGATGATGTCTCATACTGATTTGCCTGTGTCATTCTGGGGGTATGCATTAGAAACCGCCATTCATATTCTTAATAGGGCACCATCCAAATCCGTAAAGACAACACCATTTGAAGAATGGCATGGCACTAAACCTGAGTTGTCTCACCTGAAGATTTGGGGTTGTGAGGCTTATGTTAGGAAACTACAGCCTGACAAACTTGAATCCAAGGCGGATAAGTGCATCTTTGTGGGCTATCCCAAGGAAACTTGTGGGTACACCTTCTACAACAAGTCTGACAGAAAAATGTTTGTTGCCAATACGGGACACTTTCTTGAGAAGGAGTTTCTCGCGAAAGAGTTGAGTGGGAGGAAAATAGACCTCGATGAAGTAACTGACCAATCACTCCAATTGGATGAAATGGCTACGGAATTTGTTCTGGAACCATCTTCCACAGTGGGAGTTGAAGAGAATGGCCAGAACGACATTCATAACGATCATGACATTCATGATGATCATGATGAGAATGAAGAGGAACCTTTTATGCCCCGTAGGTCATCAAGAGTCCGTCAACCTACTGAGTTTTACGGACAGCTTGTGAATGCAATCTCGGCTGTTGAGTCGGATGAACCTACGAGTTACAAAGAAGAAATGGAGGGACCCGAGTCTGAGAAATGGCTTGAAGCCATGAAATCCGAAATAGACTCCATGTACACCAACAAAGTATGGACTTTGGTGGATATTCCCGAGGACCGCAAGGCCGTCGAGAATAAATGGATTTTCAAGAAAAAGACTGACGCAGACGGAAACGTATCTGTCTACAAAGCTCGACTTGTCGCGAAGGGTTTCCGACAAATTCAAGGAGTTGACTACGAGGAGACGTTCTCTCCTGTAGCGATGATAAAGTCTATTCGGATCCTACTAGCAATAGCTGCATATCATGATTACGAGATATGGCAGATGGATGTGAAAACTGCATTCCTAAATGGCAACATTGAGGAAGAGTTGTATATGATGCAACCAGAGGGGTTTGTCGATCCAAGGAATGCTGGTATGGTTTGCAAGCTTCAACGGTCCATATATGGGTTGAAGCAAGCATCTCGGAGCTGGAATCTTCGATTTGATGAGGTCATTAAAGCTTTTGGATTTGTCCAAAACGTCGAAGAGTTCTGCGTCTATAAGAAACTGAGTGGGAGCTCTGTAGCATTCCTT
Source organism: Bromus sterilis (assembly GCA_950022295.1). Lineage (NCBI taxonomy): Eukaryota > Viridiplantae > Streptophyta > Magnoliopsida > Poales > Poaceae > Bromus > Bromus sterilis. The sequence continues at coordinate 144,192,622 of OX465596.1, read as the reverse complement.
GTGTTATATGTGGATGACATATTACTAATAGGGAACGATAAGAAATTCTTAGAGGAAGTAAAGGAATATCTGAATGGACAATTTTCCATGAAGGACCTAGGTGAAGCTGCGTACATACTAGGGATTAAGATCTATAGAGATAGACCTAATCGACGGTTGGCCTTGAGTTAGAACACTTATATTGACAAGATTTTGAAAAGGTTCAAAATGGATGACTCCAAGAGAGGTCTCTTGCCAGTTATAAAAGGTGTCAAATTAAGCGTGACTCAATGCCCAACCACAGCTAAAGAGAAAGAGGAGATGTCCTCAAAGCCCTATGCCTCAGCCATAGGTTCTCTCATGTATGCTATGTTATGTACCAGACCGGATTTAGCGTTGGCCATTAGTATGACTAATCGCTACCAGAGTAATCCGGGAATGGCCCATTGGACAGCAGTAAAGAACATCCTTAAGTACTTGAGAAGAACCAAGGATCTCTTTCTTGTTTATGGAGGAGTTGATGAGGAGCTCACCGTAAAGGGTTATGTTGACGCAAGCCTCGGCTCAGACCTAGATGACTCGAAATCCCAGACGGGATATGTCTTCATGTTGAACGGTGGCGCGATTAGCTGGAGGAGCGGCAAACAGTCAGTCGTCGCTCAATCTTCAATGGAGTCGGAGTATATTGCCGCTTGCGAAGCGTCAAACGAGGCGCTGTGGCTGAAGAAGTTCGTGATCGAGCTTGAAGTCTTTCCCAGTTGCACTGACCCCGTGGGAATCTTCTGCGACAACACGGGTGCCATTGCTAACGCGAAGGAGCCAAGAACTCACTCTACAACCAAGCACATCCTCCGAAAGTTCCATGTGACGCAAGACTACGTCAGGGATGGACACACTAGGATTCACAAGATACATACCGATCTGAACGCAGCAGACCCGTTGACTAAACCTCTTCCACAGGGAAAGTTTGAAGAACACCGAGAGACCATTGGTGTTAGATACATACCTGATGTAAACTAGTGTAATTTGTACTCTATTGCAAGTGGGAGACTGTTGGATATGTGCCCTAGAGACAAATTAATAAAGATATTTGTCACATATCCGTTTTGTTCATAATACGTTTTATACTGTGCTATAACTGTATTACTTGGAAATACTAATACAGGTGTAGTATAAAACATGGTCCGTAGTTTAACTCGGGTAAACTATCTCATTGGGCAATTGATTGATCAAGCTTTCCTGATCATGGCGACACTTAAGTCCATTGACAATGAGGTCATATCATTAGGGGAATGATGTGATGGACAGACACCCACCTAAAAGTAATGCAATGTGATCGAGTCACATAGTTCAGCGTTGCTATGACTTTGTAACGTATGCCTTAGTCCTTAGACCGTAATGATCATACGTAATCACGATCTATGAGGAGACTTTGATTTGTATCCCACCGCCTGACTGAAATATGTTGGCTATAACGGTGCACTTTGGGTATTCCGAAATAGATGGTTGATGAGTATGTTAATAGATCAAAGCGGGAGTTGTCAGTCCTTATGACAGGACAGGTACTCTGGGCCCACTCGGTGATATTGCATCAACCCCTTGCAAGGACGTGACTAGGTCACAAAGAGATGCAATGATCATGGACGAGAGAAGTTGTTTGTCATGAACGAGATGTGAACACGGTATGTGGGATACCGACGATCAAACCTCGGACAAACAAGGTACCGCAGAACAAAGGGATTACGTCGTATCGTTAACGGTTTCCAAAAGCGATCGAAGCTCATTCGATGGAAGCGCAGGGGCTGTCAAGGATTGTAACCAGGTCCAACTGACTAGTCATTGGTCAATGAGAAGAGTCTCGACCATGTCTGCTGTTTCCCGGACCGTTAGGGTGTTACACTTAAGGGCAATCGATGCATAGGACAGTTACGGGATCAATCGGTGAAATAGGAGAAATCACCGGAATAGTTCCGGAGGAGGACGGAATGGTTTCCGGACATTTTGAATAGTTCAAAATAAAGTTTAATTGTTTTAATAATGTTTTTTATTATTTAATTATCTGAATTAAATATTTAAAACTTATTAAATAATTGAATTAATGGAAAAAAGGCTATATGGGCCTTAGAGGCCCATTAGGGGAGGAGGGGGTTCCCCCCCTTGGGCTTGGCGCCAAGGGGTGGGGCCCAACCCCCCCTTGGCCGGCGCCCTTCCCCCCTTGGGGGTTTAGTCCCACATGGGGAGGGAAGAGGGATCACACCCCCCCTTGGCCTTTATATAGAGGGGTAGACCCCCCTTTTTCCATACAACAATTGATCTCCTTCTTCTTCCTTCTCCATTTCCGGAAGTGGACTCCCCTTCTTTGGAGTCTGCACCAGGATTGGAGTTCTCCACCATAAGGCAGGCCGTCGCTTTGCCGGAGTCGGGATCCGTAGCCGTCTTCTTTCCGCTGCTTGCCTGGTTCGGAGCCCGGGAGGAACATCGATTGTGCCGTACGTGTATAATCTCTTCGAGGCACTACACCTGTGGTGCTGCTTCGTCGCTGGAGGTTTACCGGGAGTCATCCTCGCCGGTGGTGGTCTTCTACACGACAGGGAGGTCGTAGTTCTGAGTCTACGCCAACCACGTTCGTAAGAACGTTTCCCGCTTTCGGTCTTCAAAGGTATGAACACCGATTCCCTCCGTTACTTTACATCGCCATAGCATAGATCTTGGGTTCGGGTACCGTAGGTGTGAAAAATTTGTGTTTTCTGCCCCATATCCCAACAGGCACATCAAGGGGCGAAAAAATCAGGCTATGCAGTTGAATAGGATTGTAATCGTAGCAGCAGCAGTAACAATGCCTGGTGCAAGAAATGTACGGAAAGATAGGCGATATCTGGGGAAGAGAATGGCTCTGCTTGCCTGCAAGCTCGACGGTAGGGGTACGGTCGTCGACGAAGTAGTCGTACTCAGCATCGGTGTAGTCGACGGCAGCAGCGGGGACTATCGGAGAATAAAGGGGGGGAGGAGAAACAATAAATACACAACAATAATAGCAATACAAATGCAAGACATAGAAGATACAAGCAACGGAGCTCTAACGCAGTGTTAAGTATTTTTCGGCAGAGCGGGAATTTACCCGGCGATGACTCATCAGTACCGGGTGATTACCGGACAGATGATCCGGAGGGGAAGGTATCATGCCGGAGGTGTCGTGGACATCCGACACATGTGTGGGTGTTGTATCCGGGTTAGTTGATCTATTCCGAACAACATCCGTGTTCGGAATAAATTCATCCGGGTACTTTTACGGTATCGGTCAATCATCGGACAAACGGTCCGGAGGGGGAATGTCGATGATCATTGTGTTAGAGGGGTGTGGTGGGAGTATGAGTAACGTATTCGTAATCGTGGATCCGTTCTGAGTAACTTTCGTATACAAAAGTTTTTCATCCGGACAACTTTTATCGGTACCGGGAATTTTCGACAGACGGCCCGAAGGGGGGGAATGTCGATGTTCGGTACGTTAGAGGGGGGTGGTAGACATACGGATAGCGTATCCGTATTCGTTATATTTTTCTGATCAATTTTCATGTATAAATTTTTTGAATCTGACTTACGGTTTAAAAGATATTGAATTTCAAAGTTTAAATCAATTTAAAAGCAATTCTAGAATTCCTTTTATTTATTAAATACAACATTATCCATAAGCTTATCCAGAACAGCACCACTGACAGGGGGGGGGGCACATGTCAGCCTCTGGATAATTAAAACAATTTCTATTTATTTTAAAAGAGCAGAGGGCCCAGATGTCATACTAACATTTATCTAAACAAGTTTTATTTAATCTAATCATGTGTTATTAGTGGCTGTGGCCCACATGTCATTGTCTGGGGGGGGTCTCTCTGATTAACCCAACAGGGGTCATTAGACCGGGGCAGGGCCCACCAGTCAGAGGCAGAGGGGGGGGGGTTAGTGGTTAGTGAACCACTAACCACGACGACGCGGCGGCCCTCACCGGAGCTACTCCGGTGAGACCATGAGCCCGCTACAGGGTACGCGAGGGCACGGGACTTGGTCCCCTCGAACGAGAGCAGCGTCATGAGTCGATTTATGGTGGTGGCACAGCCCGAGGTGACCGGAAACTACGCCGGCGACGAGGTCCGCGGTGGATGACCTACAGACGACGACGGGAACACGGTGGCCGTGGCTTTTTGAGAAGCGTGACCTAGCGATCCGGGCCCTCGTCTCAGCACAAGCACGACGGGGTCAGTGGCGCGAGCTGGGGTGGAACGTGGCCACGACGACGAGCCGGCCGCAGCGGCCGGAGCAAGCCAGGGCGGGTACGGGGTAGAGGTGGCCAAAACGAGAAGTAGAGAGGGGGAATCGGGGGCGCAGCTCACCCTGGAGGCACACGAAGGCCCGATGAGTGGCGAAGAGCAGCACAGGCGACGAATTTGACGGAGATGCCGGCAAGGCCGTGGGGGGAGTTGTGGTTCGATTTGCGGGCTCCGACGCATCCCGGCGTGAGCTTGCGGACGGAGGCGAACGGGAGGTTGAAGGCGGAGCCTCCGGACACGAGGGCCTAGCCGGAGAGGGCTGTTGGCTGCGTGGGTGCACGCCGGCACATCCACGGCTGAGCTCGGGCGGGAGTTGGAGACGACCAGGGGGCGAGTGCGAGGGGAAAGAGGGGAGGAAGGAGTACTGGGGGTGGGGAGACTTGGTCATATCTCCACCGGGGGGCAGGTGAGAGGGGGGGGGAGGGAGCAGGTGGGGTGTGGACATGGCCACAGTGCCCATGGCCATGGCGCACGGCGTGGGGGCAGGTGGGAGAAGGGACAGGGGAAGGAGAGAGGGGGTTGGGCCGGGGTGGGCCTCGCCTGGGGCGAGGCTTAGGGGTTTTCCTATATTTTTTTTTGTTAATTGCTTTTATTTCCTTTCTGTTTTAATTTATTCTAAATACTTTTGTATTTTTGTAAAATATGTAATAGGTTCCATAATTAGTTTTATGCTCCATATCAGTGCTACAAAAAGTTTGGGGCATTTATAAACTCATCTGCATTTTGTTTTATTTAAAAAGGATATTAAATGGTACTGTTTTGCTACTGTTTTATTTGTTTAGCATTTTTAAACATGGTAATAAAATCCCATTCCACTATTAATAAAGCCTACTGATATTTAGGCATTTTATAAAATTGGTTTCACAATTTTTTAGTGCATTTAAAATTCCTACTTATTTATTAAATTTACCATAGCCATTTAATAATTCCTAAACATTTATTTTTTATTTCATAATACTATACCATTTTAATAAAACAACCATTTCTATATTATCATGGCCTAAGATTGCTAGGCATTTTATTTAATATGTTTCATTAACTTTGGTTTAACTAAGGTTTCCATTTTCATTTAAATTTTCAAAACAATTTTGATACCCCACAACATTGGTTTCACAATCATCATAGACTTGTGATTATTCTAATGACTAAGGGTGACTTGGTTTAACCATGATCAGGTTGATTGACATGCATCCACCATTCTTGGAGCCAACTTATAATCTGAAAAATTTATCAGGGTGAGAATCTGACAGAGCCATGATCAAGGTGATCATGGCTTCATCATCAACAGTAATGATCACTAACAGTGGAATCACTGTAGTGATTACTGTACTGGATCTGAGGGTGTTACATGATGTGAGTAATGTTTGAACTTTTGGTGTCAAGAGCTCTAGCCTATTAGTGATAGGTGTTGTATTTGGGGCAATTCGTGTTTATTTTCAAAAACCTACAAAACTAGTTGAGAACTCTAGCTACTAGATGGATCACTAATCTTTGGAGGGATCAAATATTAGAGTACACTCACGTACCATGAGTCGAGGATGCGCAAGGATAACCATACCCCCATACACTCCTCCTCGGGGTACTTGTCTCTTTGTGAACCTCCTTATTAGATTGAGAGTTACCGATATTAAGTGCATGAGTTATTTGGACTAATGTAAGTATTGAAAGTTGACACTTCCACCTCCTCATATTTTCTAACCTCTCCTGTGTCGTGCATTGCCTTCTTCTCACTCCGAGAGTTGGCGTCCACCTTCGCCGGTACAACCAAACCCTTGACATGATACACTATGTCATCATAAACATCTTTATATATTTCCTCAAAACATCCACCATACCTACCTATGAAGGCATTTCCATAGCCTTTCCGAGATATATTGCCATGCAACATCCACCTCTTCATGACTTGATCTTCATGTCATACATGTTCCTGCTACACTGGCAGCGACTTACATTGCATACATCATGATAGCTACATCTTCTTTATGATTTGAGTACCTTGTAAAGTGTGAAAGATCTTCTATACCCTCTTGTAAATTAGAGTGTTGCCCTTAAGTGAGGAAAATATCCCAAAGTGGACAAAATAAAAAGATCCCAAAGAGGATAAATGAGAGTTAAATAGAAAGAGCCATTGAGGCCACCAAACAAATACAAAAATATAGAAAAAATAGAAAAAGAAATAAAAAGAGAGAAATGGGCAACACTACTATACTTTTGAGAGATCCACACTAGTACTCCCTCTTATCCTTGTACTCCATAGAGATGATCATTTATGCATATAGCTATGTGGGGACCATTACACTATAGAACTTGGCTTGCATATTCCAAGGATGAGCCTCCTCAAAAGAGCTCTAGGTCTTTATGAGCGAGCAAGTTAGATGCACCCCCACTAGTTCCATTGGAGAGCTTTTTAGCTCGTATGTGCATCCGTTGGATGGCAATCCCTTCTCCTCACATCATATCTACCATTTGGCCTTCTCGCCTATGATTGTCCACATTGATGTGAGCCTTTCTCATCCTTTTTGTCTTCCTCCTCCACCATATTTCTCTCTTTGCCATCCTAAGTGTCAACTCTCATGCTTACGCTCATCCATTGCATGAGTGCTCAAAATATTGAAAAGGAGTGGATCAAATTGAGTTGTACCTGGATAGTGGTCTGGGGACGAGTCAAGATAAGATTCCAAAGAAGACCAAGTGTGAAACTTTAGTAGATTGAGTTCTCAACACAAAAATACTTTTTTCTCGTATTCCCTATCCCTCTTCTTGCACGCACACACCATTTGGAGACATTCGAGTCACGGACAGCGAGAGCTCTTGCACCTAATGTTCTTTCGTTGCTTGTTTCAATGCTAATATAGACTCTTGCATGTTACGAATTGAATTTAATCACATAACTTGATTGCTTTACTTTTCAAAGTTCTTATATGGTTGCTAGCATGTCACCACAGAAATTATGCTTGTTATCATTTACCTACTCGAGGACGAGCAGGAATTAAGCTTGGGGATGTTGATACGTCCCAAACGTATCGATAATTTCTGGTTGCTCCATGCATGTGTTTGTGTGATATTGCTATGATCTAGATACACTTTCATACACTTTTGATCATATTTGGACTAACTTATTAACTCACTGCACCCCAGTGCCAGTTTCTGTTTTCTGATGTTTTTCTATTTCAATTTTCCCCCATATTATAAGTGCTCAAAAAATTCGGGAAAAATCATATAAAAAATCAGCGTGAAGGAACCTTCCGGAGTCCCGAAGGGGGACCAGGTGGGACCCACTTGGGCCCCAGGCGCGGCCTAGGGCTAGGCCGCGCCAGGGGGGCACCTGGACCACTGGTGCCCCATGGCTACCCCCCTTCGCCTATATATCTCCCGTGACGTGAAACTTCCGAAGATAGAACCCTTTTTCGCGATCTCACCTCTGTTCCACCGCCGCCGCGCTTCCAAGATCGGGAGCACCAGCAGGACCCTTCCCGGCACCCTGCCGGAGGGAGGATCGACCTCTGGGAGCTTCCCCTCCACCATGGACGCTTCCCGGATGTGCCGTGAGTAGTTTCCTTTGGACCATGGGTCCGTGATCAGTAGCTATGTGATGTTCTCCTCCCCTCTCTGTTCTTCATGGTTTAGACCTCGTGAGCTTCCCTACATGATCGAGGAACATATATAATCTTTCTGCTTTTTCTATACTGAGTTTGATGGGGTATGATGGATTATGAGATTATGTTCAAATTGTGATTGAGTAATATATTTGGTTCTTATCTCTTATATTTTTGTTCCTAAGTAATTCTTGCATGTTCTCCATTGATGATTTTTGCTTTGGCCAAGTAGTAGGTAGTAACTCCAAGAGGGAACGTTATGCTCGATTGTGGGTTCATGCCCCCTGATGACACGCTTGAGTGATAGAAACATGAATCTAGGGGATGTGTTGTTGCCACAAGGGGGAAAACAACGATGCTTGTAACCGCGGTTGCAAGGATTGTTTACTGTACGCAAAGTTCTTTTTAATGAAGTTGTCTGTTGCTTTGGGTTTACACTTTGGGTGGGGCTCGCAACTTAATACCAGCGAGATGTTCTGGATAGATATCTAATGGTGGATGATTAGTAGTAGATGCAGTTGGATTTTGGTCTACTTATTTTGGCGTACTTCCCATGCTTTTGAGCCTCTTCCTTTCTTTGTAGCATAGTTAGCATTGCGGTGCGTTTATAATCCTGTCAATTGCCTATTTGTAATTTGTTTACCTCGCATATCAGTTTTATCGTCTTTTGGGAGAGAGACATCACTAGTGAACATCACGGCACCCCGGTCCATATTCTCATCATTGTTTACACACTCATTTGCTTTTCAGTATTTACTTTCAGTTGCTAATATCATTATCATTATCCCTTGTGTTTTGATCCTTTGTAAACAACAAGACCAGAGAGATTGACAACCTCTCTAAACTTCGTTGGGAGCAAAGTTATTTGTGTCAGTGTGCAGGTTCAGGTCAAGGGAGCAAAGTTTGTCATAAACGGTGCCATTATTTTCTTGCCACCTACTTATCATTGCACGAGTCCTACGGGAGACAAACCCTATCCTCTACATAGGGGAAATTTGATTCTATCCTACATCTCACCTTCCACTTGGGGTAACCAACGAAGGGAGAGAAACCATTATCATCATCTCGCACATCAATGCTCCGCCTGGATAACACCGTACACAGGCGAACGTTGCCCACAAACCATCCCAGGAATCACTCTGGTGTGCACGCTTACAACATGTATCAAGAACATTGGCACAACTGTAAAAGGATTCATAAGCCAAAGTGCCTTGAATCAATATATTACAACCCTAGCCGGTTCCTTACAGAGATGGGGGCAGCGGAATATAAACTATCTACGGCAGCACGGACTTGGAGCGGCTTCAATCCACAGGGATCTGACTAGGTTACTCTCCTAGCTCGCGAACGCTTCGACTCCTCCTAGGGAAAGAGGATCCTTAGGTAAACCTGAAAATCGGGCTACGCGAATAGCCAGGGACAAAGCCATGTGAGTACGTTTGAATGTACTCGCCAACAAGCAAACCAAGTAACATATACACCAAGCAAATAAATCCATGGCATTCAAGCATGCATAAGTTATTAGAGTAATATTAGTTATCATGGCATAGTAGTTTAATCAAAATTAACATGATGAATCTAGCATATTATCAAGATTAAGACTAATGCAAGAGGAATCATCGTTTAAAGTCACATGAACCCCACATAATCACCGGTGATCATGTGGCTTACCTCGGAGTCCTTACAGACTCAAACACTGGGCCATCTCATGACCAATCAAGCTGCACGGGTCATCACACGACCATGCACTTTCACGGGCCATCGCATGACCAAACTGGTCATCGCGTGACCAACACATATACGGGTCGTCGCACGACCATCCAACGGGTTAGGTGTGATCGCGTTGCCACCCAACCAATCCGATCATCGCATGACCAAACTGGTCACCGCATGACCAACGACTCATGAGCATCACCAAACCCAGTCCATGTTGATCCAAAGTGTGACCTATTACAAACTTTTCCAATACCATAGACTCGGCTCTTCGAATAGATTTTTAATACTCTGCAGAGTTTGTGCACTTTACCCACACTATGGAGTTCTTCCTCCATCCAGTACCTCAGAACTTGTCCCACAGGAACCTCGGAACTCGTACCATAGGAGTGGACTAGGACTTCTCCAACGAGACCTCTCTACCGTATGCCTCCCTTACCGTATCACCAACATTTCGTCTTGGGTAGCCCCGTGTCATCCCGACACACCTGCCATGACATGGAAAACGGCCACCCCGTGGCAAAACAACCACCGTCGTGGAAAAAACGGTCCCAAACGGGGACTGCGCGAATAACCAAACTGGCTCTCGAGACTATCGCCACTTACCTGATCAGGGTAACTGCGCACGCATAGCCTCCCCTCGTTGGTGATACGAATAAGAGAGCACACCGATAGACCAAGCCAAGGCCTTCCCATACATGCGAGTGTGGTTGCACTAGTAAAGCTCGTTTCAGTGGAAGTTGATCAACGGTTACTACAATCCAATCCGATCAAGAATATCCACTGAGCAATGTATGATCAAGCATAGCAACAAAATATACCATAGCAATACTAGTACAACATTATATAACATAGACATGGTGAAGGCATATGATCTAATCATAATTACAAAAAATAAACATGGATACGATCAACATGAACGAAATATTAGTATGGACATGACATGAACAACATGGGCATGATAATAACCAGCAAGCATGACCTCATCTCGCTTATGATATCAAGTGGGCATGTCAATACGATCTTGATACTTACGAGTAAACAAAACATATTTCCTATAAGCATAACACAACAAGCATGGTATAAGCATGTCAAATCAAGTTTACAAATCAGGGTTTAATTCATCGTTAAAGCAACATGACATAATCATATTTTAAAGCACACACGAACACACGACATGATGATTTAGAGCATATATCATATGGCTTGCTTGCATGGGGGGTCGAAGAATGCACCGGGCGGACGTGCAATCGCCTTCCGAATAGATCCGACGGGATCGACGATTCTCCGGCGACGCCTAACGACAATCGAGGGCAACCGGGTCAATTTCACAATGTCAAACATCATGAAAGTTTCACCAACGGAACGGGCTCGGAAAACGGTGAACCTGGGCTTTTGAATCACCTCGATCGGAGTTACGGTCGCGAAGATACGAGGGAGAGGAGACCAGGGGCTGATCTGTTGAAACAAAATTACTTCTGGGTCCCTAGGCTGACGCCGAAAGCATATTTCTCAAAATACGCTTTCCTAACTGGGAAACATACTTCCACCCGAAGCTGCGAAGAAATACGCTTTCACCGAAGCGAAAGCGCATTCCGGACCGGGCTGCACGGAAATACGCTTTCCAGACGGGAAGATGTATTCAGAAGAATACGCCTCCGGTCTTCCGGCGCGGGTCCGAGGCTTGGCCACTGAAGCGCGGGGCCCACGCATTAGGCCTCTGTTCTTATCTCCATCTCGTTCCTCTGCTTCCTCTATTCTTCTCACGACGGGCTACGGGGCAGGGAGGCCGGCGTCGTCGTGGTGGCCACCGTTGGCCGGCGGGAACGGGCGTGTCGGCGCGCCCCTCAGGCGCGGCTCACCGGGCCGCCCTCACCGGTGGCGGCAGGTCCGCGGGGAGTGGCCGGCGGCGGCGGTCTTCACAGGAGGTCGCGGCGGTTGTGGCCTTACGGCCGAGCCGGGGCGGCGGCGACGCCGACCGGTGGCCGGGCTGCTCGGGGAGGCGAGTGCCACCGGAGCACAACAGCAGTAGAGCGGGAGGAGGGGAGCCATGAAGCACGGGCTGCTCCGACTCGGGGCTCGCCGGGCCGTGGCCAGTGTTCCTCGGCTACGGCGGCGAGGCAGGGGCTCTAGGGAAGGGGAGTGCTGCTGCTCCGGGGAGGGCTTGGTTGCTCCTCTTATACACAGAGGAGGGGTGCTTTGGCGAAATCGCGAAGCCTCCAGGCCATGGCCACGCAGCGGCCAGGCCGTGGAGAATACGGCGTCGGCACGAGCGGACAGGGGCACTGGGAGAAGGGGAAACAGGCTGGGGCGAGCCTGCACTGAGAGGGAATCACGCAAGACATGATCAAACGCGAGGAAGAGGACACGGGAAAGCAGGGCACATCACAAACTCTTTGTAGAGCACGCCACATGCGCGGTCACCACGGCCACCACGTGTCCAGAGCGTGCTTATGACCAGGGACCATGTCCACTGTGTGATAGGATGCATCATGGGGCAACAACACCTCAGTTGTCTGACCTGAGTGGCATGGAGCAACTGAAAGTGACATGACTTGGGTGGCTACAGAAAGGTGCTTGTGCTGACCTGGGGGAGGTGCATCTGGGGCAAGGGACTGAAACTTGGGTCAGAGCAGTCTTATCCAAAGGTGATTACCTCTGCCAAGTTTGAGCTCAATTGGACAAAGGAACATAGCACTTCCTTTGCAAATGTACCAATTATGCAGAAGGTTTTTGTGTTGTGGTGTGGCTAGAACACTTGTCCCCTTGGGCTGAAATTTGGCTGAGATTAATCATCTACTAGGTTAAGCATGTGCACAAAACTTTAGCTCAAATGTGCAAGGCTATCTTGCACTTCCTTCACAAAGTTGTCCGCTGGACAGAAACTTTGGGAATTTTGTGTGAATTAATGGCTTTTCCATTATAGCTGAAATTTGGCACAACACCATGACATGGGGAGGGGAAATGGCACAAAACGTTTGGGAGGCAATGGGCAAACATAAATAACACTTCCTTTGTAAAGTGCTATTCTGCCCTGAATCTGGAAATGGAAGCCGTGCTCAACCTTTGAACTATGTAACCCCATGTTTTGATAGAAATGGCCATGGGTTGGATACTAGGAGCTCCACGATTCATTTGAGCACCAATGGAGCAACCAAAATAGTAGCTCCTTTGGAAATGGCTAAAATGGGATTATTGGTTTTATAAAGGAAATGGCAATTTCCTTTATTCAACTATAGCCAATATCGTTGGGAGAGGTCAAGAGGATAACCAAGATCATCTCCACAAGTTTCCATAACCTTCAGAGGTGTGTAGGTATTTTCCGGGATTTAATTCCATCGATTGGAAAAAATGGAATTAAGCTGATAGGAACAACATTGCACCTGACTTGGAAATATCCTTGCATATCCAGGGCTCGAGGGTCTGGGGAGGGGATCTTGACTCGCAAAAGGGCAGGGGAAAGGGTTGCAAGGTCAAGGATTATCTGGATTCTTCTTGTCATAAACCAGACTCCTGGGGAAAAAGATTGGGAGAAAAAGCTAGGAAGGAATAACAACACAAAAATCTATAACCCGATTTTTGGGGTGTTACAAACTTTCCCCCCTTAAAAGAATCTCATCCTCGAGATTCCTAGGGTTAGCTCAAAATTAGACCTACTCCTCGAAAAACTCCCGGACTGGGGAAAAACTGATGAACGATTCCACCGTCGCTTCGGGCTGGAGGAATGAGCGGGGCTGCGGCGAGGCGAGGCAGCGGGCTTCTGGATGTCACACAAGGTGGTGACGGCAGCGCCACTGTCTCAGGGTTTGTGCGGGGGTCGGTGGGGTTCTGGCAACGTGAGGGTCTCGCCTCTGGTTCCTCCTCATCGAGTTACAACCAGGCTGGACGGGCATCGGGGTAGGGTCTGGGTCAGCAATTGTACTGGAAGGTTGCAAGGCTTTTGCCGCAATAAAATTCTCAGAGTTTATCCGAGATTGCGACTGGCTTTTGGACTGGGTTCAGGGGTTCGGCAAATCGCCTCTGAATCCTGAGTCAAAGGTCTGGCAAAACGGGGCATGCGAAGATAGGCGGGAGATGTGTCCTTGCATTCCATTCGGGTACTGGGTGATCGTACCCATGAGGAATAATCTCGCGCGGGCGGGTGCGTGCAACGTGCCAACAGCATACTCAAACCAGCATACATGCAATTACAAGAAAAATACATCAGATAGAATCACACTAAGATTTTTTAATGCCAGTGGGTATAAGCACTCTGGGACTACATATACCTAAACCAACTCGCACTTATTAGAGACTCAGAACGAGTCCAATGTTAAGGGTGTAAGTGCTCTAATGATTACAAACATCTTGGAAAACCACCATCACCTCTGTTAAACATTTTTGCTTAACAGGGGACAAATGCAAACGACACGCAAAAAAAACATGGCATACACATAGCACTACCACAAATAGGCGATACAAGCATCACACGCAACACAAGCAACAAAAGCAAGCGCGACCTAACTACGCACCTCACGATGACCACTCACTCGGAACTACGGTTTCTATCCTCTGACGAGGACGGAAGACCAGCTAGAAAACATCTAAGGACTAGTCTTGCACAGGATCTCCTAGATGACGCAAGCTGAAATGCTTCCCCAAGTCGAGTAACTCAACTAGTCGGGACTCAACTCCTAGGGTAGCGGCGGGATCTTGCTAGAGCAGAACTTGCCGATACAGCTGAAGAATGGTTCTATTGGTGGAGTCGGCATCGATGGCGCCTAGGTTTCATTGGTTCACGGGCTGGGAGGGTAGTACCACTTGAGAGGGTGGTACGACCTGAGAGGATAGCACTGGTTTTGGCAGCAGGGGATCGACGGCTGGGGAGGTGCCTTTGCGTCCTCCGTGGTACGCGGCTGCAACATCTTGCGTTATGCCACTATCCATGGCTTTGAACTCCCCAAGAATGTCGTCGAGTAGTAGTCCCTGGGCGGTGCTGAACTGAACCGGACGAACTATTGCCGGGCCGGCTTCCTTTGTGGTGTCGGCGAACTCGCAGCCAAGGCTTGACACATTCGGGAAGTAGCGGAATTCCCGCATCTCCCCGATTTGCGGAAACTTGAATACGAGGCGATTGACAGCTTCTACGGCAGCTATCTGAATGGCCAACGCTATAATGGGCATGGGATTGCCCTCAAAGACTACGAGCTATCAAATCTTATCGGGACAAAGGTGGATAAGCACCTTTGCACCATATCGGCAAAGGTGAGGGACGGGCTCGGATTGGAACACCCAGTAATCGGGGTTACCAACGCAGCCAAGGGCTTGGGAAAGCATTTCCCAAAGGAGGCGGGGAAAACCAGCACGGTTGGCCGCCGAGGTCTTGCTATGAAAGGTGGGGGCTTTGAAAAATCCGGACATGGCTTCCAGGGAAAACTAGCAGGGGTTCTATGGTGGTCTGGCTTAATGAGCGGGGAATGTTGTAGCAAGGAGGGCGGGTTCTTATAGGCAGCAAGGCTGGGGCACACAGGCATGGCGGAGATCCTTCTCCTACAGAGAAAAGGATAAGCCTGGCACGGCAGACAACTAGGGTTGGGTGGGGTCCAATCCGAGGGTAGCTAGGTGGTCGGTCCACTGGTTAGGCAGACATCAAATCCGGATATGTCAACTGTTAATATACAGTGGCCATGCCGGATTCCACGGGGTGGGGCAACACTATGGGGCTTACTATTGGTCTCCCTGCCGATGGGACGACTCAGAGCCAAACAATGAAACCGACAAAGACAGAGCAAACAACAAACAAAAGGCACCAAGAAGCAAACAGAGCTCGACATCTACGGGCTATCCACACATGGATGCAGATCCACCAACCACACTAACCTAGTGCACTCGATGCCTCCCTGAGGATTTAGAAGCAAAATCACACAAGGCTCCTGGTAGCAATTGGCGTAAAGCTTCTACTACTTCCTCAGGGAGAACATCAAACTCACCGCATGACCATAGCCAAGGTGGC
Organism: Bromus sterilis; assembly: GCA_950022295.1. Lineage (NCBI taxonomy): Eukaryota > Viridiplantae > Streptophyta > Magnoliopsida > Poales > Poaceae > Bromus > Bromus sterilis. Next base: position 144,177,023 of record OX465596.1, on the reverse strand, counting down.
TTAGTCAACTAGTCTAGGGTTGTTTTGGGGAAAGATGGAACTGCCGTTTGCCAAAGGAAACTAGATATAAGGAAATATATACCACAGTTAGCAAGAAGGGTGAGGATATATGGCTTACCTAGGGGGTTTAAGGGCTCACGGTCATTGCCCAGTGCGATAATTTCACACCGGAGACGAATGCCATGAGAGTCGGGGTATATATGCGAGGGAAATCCTAAGATATTGTCTTTTGATCAATAGTAGCCGTGCCGATTTGGCAAAAATGTCTGAAATCCATTTGGGCTTTCTACTGAGCAAAAGGCAATGAATCCATCTAGGGGTAACCTACAGTCAGCCTTGCTGCTCCGATACCAAGTCTTGTGACGCTCCGCCTGGATAGCACTGTACACAGGCGAACCTCACCCACACACTAGCCCAGGAATCACTCTGGTGTGCGCGCTTACAACATGTATCAATAACATAGGCACAACTGTAAAAGGATTCATAAGCCAAAGTGGCTTGAATCAATATAATACAACCATAGCCGGTTCCTTACAAAGATTGGGGCAGCGGAATATAAACTGTCTACGGCAGTACGGACTTGGAGCGGCTCCAATCCACAGGGATCTCACTGGGTTACTCTCCTAGCTCGCGGACGCTTCGACTCCTCATAGGGAAAGCAGATCCTTAGGTAAACCTGAAAATATGGCTACGCGAATAGCCAGGGAGAAAGCTGCCGGGACCCTGGGTTTGCGTATGTCACTAGTAGGAATGAGCCTACTTCTGGCGTACGGCTTTCTGTTACCGCTGGCGGGCATGCGTACGCCAGCGTTGTCACGCCAGTGGTAACAGATACCGCTGGCGGACAAGTTGTACGCCAGCGGTAAAAGAGGTTACCGCTAGCGTACAAATTGTACGCCAGCGGGAAAAGTTAGTGCTGGCGTACATTTTATCTTGTACGCCATTAGTACCAGATTCAAACAAGTTACAAACTTTGGCCATCGATATCGTCATCGAGGAGAGCCGGACCACTCCAGTTGTAGATGTCGTCGTCTTCGTCGTTGCCACCCCATGTCGATGTCGTCAACGTTGTTGCCGCCCGGTGTCGATGTTGTCATCGTCCTTGTTGCAACCCCATCTTAAGTGTATCTGAGTATATATTCCCAGGTTGAAAAAATATCAGTGAACTGTAGTACTCAATTTTTCAATAAAAAATCAGTTTACTGGAGTACTGTGTAGCATGTTTACATGAAATTCAAGCAAGCATGGAAGAATGTTTCATAGGCCGTAGTTAATGGGATACACAGGGCATCGTCATCAATTTCACAGTTAGTGCTTATACTTCCTGTTACTAGTACCCTTTCTTTTTTATCGCATAGTGGGAACACCATGCTCCCTCGTTTGCAGACTAAAACAAAGCATGAACCATTTTTTGTTTTGAACACTCACTGAACCATGCTCACATGAGAATAAATCACTAGCTCAAAGTACATAAATCGAGAAAGAAAACATCACTGTAACCAAATTACTGAACATTGGCTTGTATAATTTTAGCGCGTCTCTGAACTTTTGCCAAATTACAACAGTTTAGAATAAGCATCATACAACGAACTACATCTCTTAACTATCCAGAGATAGAGCAAAGCAAACCTAAAGAACTACTCGAAACTAGCTACAAACATCAGATAAGTCTCAGAATCATCTCAGTCTCAGGATCTTAGATCAGGTGCCTACTCTCGAAGCTAGCTACACCCAAGGCGCAGGGGAATCAGGGTATAATTACCTGCTTCAAGCAAGAAGAAGCACGGGAACCAGATCTGGCAAGTGCGAGCAGCGAATTTATTTTCTACTAACTAAATGTGCTCATAACAATTCGCCTAACCCCCAAATATCCAAGCATTAAATCTCATCAATCCAGAAATTAGGCTTTCGCCCCACTTTATATATAAAGCAACAGCCACAGGTTCAATCATCCGTTACATCAAATCCGAATACGCTGGGGCAACAGCACAACAAGGCCCAAATACACCTAGGGGAGGCACCCACAACATGAAAAGAAAGGGTCACACACACAGCAAAGGGAATCTCATAAGGGGCCACAGCCTCAAGTCGCCATCATGGTAGGAGGGGTCAAACGACGGCTCGTGCACGTCAAAGCGTCCGTCGCCCGAAGGATGAGCTCCCTATCCCTGCGTCGGGATAGCAGGTGCCACTGCTGCAAGAAGGCAAGAAATTTATATATCATATCAGACGCCCGCCGTATGAAAGCGCGCTCAATAACCATCTTATTCCTAGTGTTCCAGAGCGTCCAGGCCAGGGCCGTGAAGAACAGCCAGAAGATGCGCCGCCGCCTGTTAGGTTGGTTGGCCCGCCTCTGGAGGAACTCCGACAGATCCGCCGCCTCCCAGTCCGGGCCCAGGGCTTCCCGCATATAACTCCACATAAACCTGGCCGCCACACAATAGAAAAATATATGGGCCCCGTCCTCCGGGACCCCACACAAGGGGCAGAGCCCGCTCCCAGGGCCAAGATTCTTAAGGACTTCGGTACCAGACGACAGACGGTCCCGAAGCAGCTGCCACACGAAGATTTTAATCTTCAGAGGCACCGGGGCCTTCCAGAGGTGGGACACCCAGGGCATGGTCGGGGCACAGCAAGGGCACGATAGCTCGAACCAACGGAGTACTGTCCCGACGGGGACAGGTGCCAGGAGAAATAATCCGGGCGAGCAGGACGAACCGACGGGAGGAGAGCATGCAAGGCATCCCAAGCCGCCCGATCTAAAGGACCAAAGGTGCGTCGAAACGCAAGGTGCCAACTACCGTTGCCACCTGCCACGGCAAACAGAATCTCTGGGTCCGCGCAAATCGCAAAAAGTCCTGGGAAGGACACCCGCAAGGGGGTACCATCAAGCCAGGGGTCCAGCCAGAACATCGTATCCGCCCCATCCCCCACCGAGACGGACATGCCCAGCCGAATCTCATGTTTAATCGACTGGATGGCCCGCCAGAACTGGGATCCAACCATCGTTGGGCACGCTAAAAGTGGCCGGCCATGCAAGTACTTAGCCTTGATCAATTGGAGCCATAGGCCGCCATCCCCGGAGAGGATGCGCCAGACCCACCTCAACATCAGCGCAATATTCATGCGCCGCGAGTTGGTAATCCCCAGGCCGCCACAAGGTTTGGGTAAAGAGATCTCATCCCATTTAACCATGTGGTATTTCTGACGACCATCGGCCCCCTGCCAGAAGAAGCGCGCCAGCTCGCGGTCAAAAGCCGCATGTACACCTTCCGGGAGGAGGAAGAGACCCATCTGATACATGGGTAGACTGGACAGGCATGCATCAATCAAGACCGTCTTACTACCTTTGGAAGTGAACCGGCCACGCCACGGCTCCGAGCGCGAGGCAACCCGTCCCATTACCGGGCCAAAGTCCTTAACTTGGAGGCATGAGCAAGATAGCGGCATCCCCAAGTAAGAAATGGGGAAGGAGGATAGTCTACAATTAAGATTGTCCGCGATCCGCTGTTGATCCTCCTCCGAGAACCCCAACACTACAACTTCGCTCTTGTCGAAGTTGATCTTAAGGCCCGACATGGCCTCAAAACAGAGGAGGAACTTGAGGTTGACCAGGTCTAGGTCAGAACCCTCAACCATGACCAAAGTTTCTTCAGCGTATTGGAGGTGAGTGGCCCCACCCCCCGGGATCAAGTGGGCCACAACGCCGTGGATGTGGCCCGCCGCCCTAGCCTTGTCCAGAATGGAGGCCAAGGCGTCGACCGCAAGGTTAAACAGAAGGGGCGAGATCGGGTCTCCTTGACTCACCCCGCGCGAGGAGCGAAAGAAGGGACCCACGACACCATTTATATTGATGGCCGTGGACCCCGTACGAACAAGCTGCATCACCCAGCTCGCCCACCGGTCGTCGAACCCCCGACGCTCCATGAATAATCTCAGGAACGACCAGTCCAGGTGATCATATGCCTTCTAGAAGTCCAGTTTGAGAAAGACCCCACGCTGCCGCTTGGACCTCACCTCATGGACAATCTCATGAAGGGCCAAAATCCCATCGTGGATATAGCGGCCCTTCAGAAAGGCGGACTGGAGGGGTTGGGAAATCCGCCCCGCGACCGGGGCCAGCCGGGAGGCGCACACCTTCGCAAAGAGACGCTCCACCACGTTTATTACCGTAATGGGGCGAAAGAGCTTAATCTCCGCCGCCCCAGCCACCTTAGGGATAAGGGTAATCACCCCGTAGTTAAGCCTAGCCATGTCCAGAGTTCCGATGTAGAACTCCTGGAACATAGGCATAATGAAACCTTTTACCACGGGCCAGAACCGCTGGGAAAAGGCGACCGACAGAACATCCGGTCCGGCAGCCGAAGAGATTTTCATGCCATCCAAGGCGCTGTGCACCTCCTCCAGGGTGAAGGGGGCGAGAAGGGCCGCATTTTCCGCCGGCGACACCTGGTCCGTCAAGGACCAGAAGTCGGCTGCCAGGGAGACACCTGGGCGAGGCTCCACCGAGAACAAATCCTTATAGAAAGAGTAGACATGTGAGGATATACCTCCGCCTACGTCCGTTCGCGATGGCCTGGAAGTAGGCAGTGTTCGAATCCCCACGAAGGAGCCAGTTCTGGCCTCCACGGCGACGCCAGAACAACTCCTCACCCTTGAAGATCTCCATCAGGGAGGCTTCAAGAGAGAATCTACGCAGCCACTCCTCCACGGAGAGGCCAACGGAATCCGCCACCATGTCCAAAGCCTGGATCTGCTCCAGCAGACCCCCTTTACGGGCCTTAAGCTCCTCCCCCAGATTGGCCCCCCAACCGCGCATGAATTGCCGCACCCGTTTAGAGCAGTGGTGCCAGAGGTCAACCGCGCAGAAGGTACGCGGTGGAGACCTAGCCGTCGCGCACCACCGCTCGCGAACACCCTCAACAAAGCCGGGTTGGAGCAGCCAAGACTCCTCAAAGCGGAACCGGCGCGACGGGGGTAGCGACCCCTCTCCCAAGCTAAGGAGTAGAGCGGAGTGGTCCGACCCAATCCGCGTGACCAACCTAAGTGAGCACAGAGGAAGAGCGACCTCCCACTCAGGAGAGACTAGAACCCGATCAAAAACGCTGCGGATCGGGTTCGCCTGATTATTGCACCACGTAAACCGACCCCCAACTCTGTCAATTTCCCACAGAGCAAGTCTGGCAATAAAATCATTGAAAGCACGCATCCTAGGATCATCAATGATGGCGTTGCTTTTTTCGGAGGCGTCCCGAATGAGATTGAAGTCTCCCGCGAGCGCCACCGGCACGGGGCTTCGGGCCACCTTCGCCTCAAGCTCCCTCAAGAAGTCAGCGGACCGACTATGGTCCGCAGGCCCATAGACAATAATGGCCTCCCAACTAAACCGGGAGGCCCGATCGGTAAGGATCATACTCAGAAAGAACTCACCGCGATCCATGTCCTCCACCTCAAACACATCCTTCCGGACCCCCATAAGGATGCCCCCCGAGCGGCCCGATGCTGGCAGCCATTGCCAGGCGAACTTGTGGGGACTCATTCCCTCCAGCTCAAGGATGGAGAAATCCTGTCGAATCGTCTCCTGAATACCTACCAAATCAATGGCCTCCTCACGCAAGTAGTTGATCAGCTGCTGACGCCGGCCAAGCTGACCAAACCCTCGAATATTCCAACATAAGAGCTTCATTCGGGCCCTCGCGAGGGCCCCCTACGCGGGGCCGAGCGAGCCCTACCTCTAGTCGAGGGCTGGGACGAGCACGAGCGCGTGCGCCGCCGACTGACACCGTCAGGAGATTGGGCACTGGTCGCAGCCACCTCGGGTGTGGTCGGTCCCCGCTTAGGGGGGCGTCCGCGCCGCCGAGGTGGGGGAGCATCGCCAAAGAGGGGGCAGCCCCCACGACCGGCTCCCCCCGGTGCCGGAAGAGACTACCTCAGTAGGGTCTTCAACCAAAGACACGCGCTCCTGCACCTCCGCCTGAGCAGCGCGCGCAGCCGCAAGCGCCCCCTCAAATCCTTCATGAGCCTGAATAGCCGCAATTTGCTCTAAGCGCGGACCTCTCTCTCCCCGGAACACGATATCACAATCGTCCGCCACCCCAGCGAGATGACTCAGGGAAACCTCACCCAGAATAGCAAAGCGGGAACCAAGCGAGGGAGTAGAAGAGGGCGGAACAGACGTACCCGGATCCAGGTTGCGCGCAGCAGCCCGCAGGGCCGCCCGCTCCGCAATCGACCCCTCCCGCGCGCTCCCCAGCCTGGAACTCAGGCGTCCAGACACGGGGGGCAAAGAGGCGTGACGACGGCTGGTCACGGGAGTGTCGGAGCGAGCCGCAACCAGAGTCCCCGCGGTCAGCACCGGGGAGACAATCTCAGAGACCTGGGCCTCCGGGCTGGGAGGGGAGTCCGGCAACTTGCTGTAGCAGACGACCCCCGGGGAGCGGGGGGAGGACACAGGGCACACCTCCAGGCCCACGCTCAACCGGTCCCCCTCACTGGCACGGTCCCCCGAGTCGGCCTCTGAGCCAGGGGACTCCCTGCCCTCACCCGCAAGGGGGGAGAGGGAGAGGCTCGCCCTGAGGGCAGACAGCGGAGGCCCCGACAGGAACGAGCCATACTGCTGGAGAGGAGGGGCCGCCTCAGCCGCAGGGCGGGTGATGGCCACCGCCGCCTGCGCGGCCCGAGGCCCGGGAGCAGACACCACCGGGAGAGCGACCAGAGCCAGAGACTTCCCCCCAGCCGAGCCCTTCCCTTTATCCAGGCTGAGGCCCGGCAAGGCCGGCTCGGAGGGCGGCGGGCCGCGGGCAGAGCCATCATGAGACGAGCCATCAGCCGCACCGTGGTCCCTCCTCCGGCGCCCGGCGAGCCAGCAGGCAGAGCAGGAGGAGCCGGCGGGAGATCCTCCTCCATGGCCTCGAGCAACTCCAAGTCCAGCTCGACGAGGAGGCGACGCCCTGCCTTGCCAAAGTAGATGGTCGGCAGGGTGAGACCCTCCAATCGGAGCACATCTGGACAGAGGACCTGGATGCGGACAGGCCCCTCCGTAGACAAGGACTGGAGATCCATCGCCACCATCTTCCCTATGAGCTCAGAGATGGACTTGATGTTGTGGGGCTTCCTTGTCGGCATCGGGATCCCATGGATGCACACCCACGCCTTGGTGAGGGAGGAGACCGTATCGGGGTCCGACTCCGAGGGGCGAATCAGAACCTTGAGCTGATGAAGAGCGAAGTCGATGTCGTTCGCACGTGAGCACAGCCGGAGCATCTCCGCAGACGGGAAGGCCACCGCGAAGACAGAGGGAGCGGTCTCACGGACCACCCAGGAGAACGGGGAGTCACTGTACGAGCCAATGTACTCGCACAGCTCGGCCCGGATCATCACAGCCGTGACAGGCCCCGCCACCTCGGGTCCCAGACCTGAGATCACAGAGATAGTCGCCTGATGAGGGGGGAACGGGATCTCGTCCTCCCCCAAGTCCACGAAATAGAAGCCGCCATCGTCGGCGTGGCCCAGGTATTCCAAAGTCATCGGGCACCGCGGGGGGGCCGGGCAGTCCGAGCGAACGTGGCCCACCACACCACAGTTGAACCACAACTGCGCCTCCCGCGACCGGGGGCGACGCTCACCACGCGGCGCAAACGCCACCGAGGAATGGGGGGTGCCGCTACCACCACCGAGCGGGCCACCGGCATCGGGGTGCCCCTCCAACGCCGGCTTCTTCTTTTTGTACTTTTTCTTTTTCGGCAGGGACGTAAGGTCGGGCGCCTCCGAATGGCGACGTGGCGGCGCATACCGAGCCGACCGGTCATCCACCGGCCGCGGTGAGCCATCCGAGCACCGCCCGTGATCCACCGCAGGGCCCGGGCGAGGTGGCGGCGACACCCGAGGGCGACGGGGCGGGGAGGGAGACCCACGCCGGGGCGACCGCGACGCACGCGGGGGCCGCCGAGGAGGGGCCCGGTCAGAGCCGGCACGGCCAGCCTCTTGGTTCCCACGGGTCGGCGGGAAGGGGCTCCGGCGGGGCGAGCGGGCCGGATCCCGGCTAGCCGAGCGCGCCTGCAGCCGCTGCAGCTCGGCCCGGAGCTCCTGCTCACGGCGAAGATCCGCCAGCCGGCGACGGTCCCCCGGGGAGCCAGGCAAGGGGAGGCGCGGGTCGCGGCCATCCCCGTCCTCCGGCGGGTACGGGCGCGCGTAGGCCGACGCACGGCGGGCAGGCGGAGACGGCGGAGGCGAGGGCCGGCGCGGCGCCTCGGAGACGGCAGCTGGCAACGCGTCACGGGATGAGGAGGCAGGCGGCGGAAGGGCGCGCTTGGGCCGCGGTCGCCCATCACCAGGGGCGCGGGTCATCAGAGCGGCGAGGAAGGATCTCCCGGAGGCCGGCGGGGGTGAGACGGCGGCAATCCGGCGGGCGGCGGCGGAGTGGCGAGCGATGCCGGCGCGGGTGGCAGGGTGCGTTGCGAGGGGTAGGGCACCCACCCGCTGGACCCAAAACCACCTTGTAGGCGCCGGGTGGGCCAGAAGCCACGCGCGCCGCTCTCTCGGCCCAGCGCGCCGGGCCTTGAAGCTGGCACATGGCCCGCGCGAGGGAGAGGCACCCAGCGGCCCATCAGATCGCGCCTGGCGCCACTCGGGGAGGGGCTGGGCCGGCAGCCCAACAACCTGGCCCGCAAGCGGGTCAGCGGCCAGCGCTCCACACGCCCTAGCGGCTCACGACAGGCCAGCCCCCGGCAATGGCGACGGCGCACAGCGCACAGGCCGGCCAAGGACCACCGGCGCGGGACGGAGAACCCGGGAGCCCTGCGGCCGCGAGCGGGACCCAAGGCCAACCTCGGGCTGCGGGCGACAGAGCTCAGAGCCGGCATCGCGCAAGCAGCGGCGGAGGCGCTCTGCCCGTGACAGAGGGGGAACGGGGGTCGCCGGCGCCGTTGAACGCGGGCCGGGCGGCTGCTTCGTCGCCACCCGAAGATAATCGCCAAGGGACGCCAACCGCAAGGGCGGCGAGTCAGAGCGCGTCCCAGAATCATCCTCGTCATCAGAGGCGTCTGCCCACGCAAAGGGAGCCCGGCTCGGGAGCAGCGTCGGCGCTGCAGCCACGCATGGGAGGGTCGCAGCCCGTACCCCGGCAGGCGCCCCCACCACCGCGGCCATCACCAGCCACCGGCAAGGGCCAAGCAGGCGCAGCGCGGCTCACCAGCACAGTCGCCCTCATCAATCTAGTAAGAGCGAAGAACACAGGAGGAGAAATCGACCTGGATCGCGGAGAGGTCGTTGGCAGCGAACTGCTGCAGCGTCTCCCTCCTGGCCGCGAACCTGCGACAGACCTCGCCGTCCTGCAAGCAGCTGCGGATCTTGGCCCAGTTGTCGGAGCTCTCGACCCGGCGCTGGAGCCAGGTGCATACGAGGTCAGATGCATACGATGGAGAATCGTACTCTAGCAAGATGTTAAACTGAAGTGAATGAAGCCATGAAAAAGTTTTATACGGTTTTAATCGAAGTAAGTTAAAAAATCCGATTCTTACTTGCTACGCAGACAGGAGGAAAATGAAGATGTCTCTTTATTATTTTTAAAGCAGGTTTCATGAATTAAAATTTGAGCACAATAAGTTATTTAATAAAGCTTCATTCAAATACCATTGAGCAAAATAAGTTATCCAATAAACATGATTCAAATAAAGTGAGTTTTTAGAACAAAGTTTAAAAAGAATGCAGATGCAAAAAAGTACATGCACATTTAATAAGCAGGAGTATAAAACTACTTTGGGAAATTCAGATTCTTGTTCTATGGAGTTTTAGTTAAACATCGACTTGATGCCATTGTTGTCCAGAGAGAATAGCTGTGGGCGTGCAAGAAAAATTGCTAGTGACTGACATACCTCAGGTTGCTTGATTTCCATCTTCACATGACTAATGATTCCATCAAAACTCCAATTGGGCACAGTTGAAATGGGAGAGGTGAAAGCAAAGAAAATCTCGACATCTTCCCGTGTACCATACTCAGCAGCCAACTTCTATTGGCAATCTACCAAACTGTTGAGGAACAAGGCGCTTTAGCAAAGCAATATTCAACATTTAGGAAATAAGCAATATTCTCGACACAACTAATGCAAACCATATTATTGTACTGACCGAATTAACATAAGACATGGCACAAAGGGGAAAAGATTATATAAGAAAAGGTAACTTCGCACAGCCTTCTATTGTTATTTTTCAGATAACATAATGTTGATGTACTTCAATCATAACTCATAAAGTTATTGCATATCAGTATTAGACATGTATACTGAAACTACAAAGCCAAGAAAGAGTGCAAGGCACAAGAATATGTGACAAAAAGAAGCATTCTCACCCTGTCAACAGCATTTGGGTTTGCACCAGCTTCCAGCAAGAACTTAATAGCTTCAGTGAAGCCCTTCTCTGCAGCCTTCGCCAAATGATTATCACCATTCACATTAGCTCCACCCTACAGATGCAAAATAAGAAGACAAGCCCATAAAAAAGGTTTCCTGGCCGCTAACACAGAGACAACTAAATCACACATCAGCCATGGCAACCAAGAAGAGACGATGGCTTCGGTCTGGGTGGGTGCCGCATCGTCCGGCCGGCCGGTCACCTTTGCCGATGTCAGCGCGGTGGACCTGTCGCTGATCAAGTCGAGGCCACTAGAAAGGGGAGCGCGCGGTAAGTAGCGGGCCCTGGGCCAATTGTATTCGAATAGTGGGCCGTGGGCCGTGTGGAGTGGGTAGGTGCGGTTTATAAGCACCGGGAGTCCAGTGGAGGGGGTATCGCTTGTAACGGATATTTTCCGAAGCTTTCTTCTTCAATCGTCTTTCTCCTCTCACCTGCTCTGAGCTGTCTCTCTCTTTCTCCACCTACCCCTCCCGATTCGAAATTGCGATGCGTCTCTGGAACCCTAGCCGCGATCCTTGTCGGCGGTGAGGTTGTGACAAGCTGGTATCAGAGCGTTCGATTCGTGGGTTGATTTCGCACCGGCGCGTACCCAGCAAATCCGAGGCGAAGGTCGCGGATTGCTTCGGCTTGATCTGCATAATCCATGACCTGAGGTGGGTTGTGCCGGACCGCTGCAACCACGACTCCCTTCAAGCCCAGCGCGTAGACGCGGCACCTAGCTGACAGTATGGAGGCATTCCAGGCGCTCATGCTCAAGGAGTTCGCCGAACTGCGAGCGGAGCAGGGCAAGTTCGCCGCGGTGGAAGGAATTGCGGAGCGATTGGAGGCTCTAGATGGGAAATTGGCTGATCAAGCGCGTTGACTCGACCAGGTGCAAGTTAAGGTGAATCTCTCCTATGAAACTCTGGGAAAGGTGCAGCAGGAACAAGCGCAGCAACAAGGAAGGCCAGATCGGTTGAATACTGGAGAGTTAGGCACGAATTCGGCGTCATCAGGAACATCGGCAGGGGTGTTAGGACCAGCCCCTTCTCAGGGAATTCGTCAGCTTCCTAGGGGAGGATCCGGTCTGCAGTTCCAGACTGTACCAGGTGTGCACACTGAGGAGATAGCTGGGAAGAGGAGTTGGGCACCAAAAATGGATTTCCCAAAATTCGATGGCACAAGTGTTCGTATCTGGTTGGAGCAATGCGAATCATTCTTCCAGTTATACAACATTTCTGAAGGTTTCAAATTCACTGCTGCTTCTCTGAATCTGGTGGGTAATGCAGCTCACTGGTTTCAGGCGTTCAAACAAAGTGGCACTTGGCCAACTCGGGAACAGTTTGCGGCAGAAATTACAGCGGAGTTTGATGTGAATGTTCATCGGGATCTAATGAAATCTCTGTTGTTATTGCGTTAGAGGGGATCAGTGAAGGACTATAAACTTCAGTTTTATCAGTTGGTTTATAACACCAGGCTGTATGAACCTCACATCAGTGACACCTTCTTAGTTACTCGCTTTGTGATGGGCCTCAAGGAGGAATTGCGAGCAGCTGTTGAGATGAAATTACCAGACACAGTGTCATGTGCATTGTCGTATGCTTCAGTTCAGGAGGGATTGCAATCATCAGGCAGATCTCTGAAATCTGGTTATATCAGAGGACCTTCAAACAAGCCCGACCGTCGTACTGAATTTGCTCCAGGAGAATTGTGGAAGGCCAAACAACTGGCAGAATATAGGAGGGCTAATGGGTTGTGTTACAGCTGTGGGGAGAAATTTGTTCCAGGTCATGTGTGTGCTATACCTGGAGCTCCTCCAGCCCAACTCAAGATGACTGAACTATTGGATCCTCATGAGATCATCTCAGATGCTGTTCTGGATGCACTGTTGACAGAATCGCAAGATGAGTGTGCACAGATTTCAGTTCAGGCCGTGTCTGGGGCACGTCACCCTAAAACAATTCAACTTCGCGCATTGATTGGTAATCAAGTGGTTTTGATTTTACTGGACTCGGGAAGCACACACACGTTTGTGAATGCATCATTGTTGGATAGGATTCAGGTGCAATCGGCGCCAATGGCTGTTCCTTTAGAAGTGAATGTGGAAAATGGGGATCAGATACAGTGCACAGATTTTGTCCCTAGTCTCACTTGGTGGGTGCAGGGGCACAGTTTTTCCTCGTCCATGAGAGTGCTACCTCTGGGTAGTTATGATATAATTTTAGGTATGGATTGGTTGGAGCAACGAGGAGTTATGTAGTGTCATTGGCTAGAAAAATGGATTCAGTTTCAGTACCAGGGCACTACGGTGAAATTGCAAGGTGTCGTACCTGAGAAAATTGCTCCTATTTCTGAAACATCTGTCGATCAATTACTATAGTGGGACAAAGGTAATGATATCTGGGCCACAGCCTTATTGCACTATGTCGTGGTACAACACAAATCTGACATTCTTCCTACAGTAGACAAAGTACTCCAAGATTTCAGTGATGTGTTCAGTACACCCAAAACTCTTCCTCCTTCCAGGGACTTTGATCATGCCATTCACTTAGTACCAGGTGCTGCGCCTGTGAACTACAGACCATACAGATATTCTCCTCTCCAAAAGGATGAAATTGAGAAACAGGTGTCTGACATGATTGCTGCGGGATTAGTAACTCCCAGCCTCAGTCCATTTGCATCTCCTGTGCTCTTAGTAAAAAAGAAGGATGGATCTTGGAGATTCTGTGTGGACTACAGAAAGTTGAATTCTCTGACTATCAAGAGCAAGTTTCCCATGCCCGTGGTGGATGAATTGTTAGATGAGCTAGCTGGCACTAAATGGTTTTCGAAATTGGACTTGACTGCTGGGTATCATCAAATCAGAATGGTTCCTGAGGATGAACACAAGACTGCTTTTAAAACTCATCATGTCCTGTTCCAGTTCAAGGTTATGCCTTTTGGCCTAGCCACTGCTCCAGCTACTTTTCAGTGTGGAATGAATTTCACTTTGGCTGAGTTCCTGAGGAAGTTTGTGTTAGTTTTTATGGACGACATTCTCATTTACAGCAAAACGTTAGAAGAACACATCACACATCTCCAACTGGTGTTGTCTGCTGTCAGGAAAGCTCAACTGTTTTTGAAGAAAAGTAAATGTGCATTTGCTCAGCAGTCTATGGAGTATCTGGGTCATGTTATTTCTGACAAGGGAGTGAGTACAGATCCAGCGAAAACCAGTGCTATGTTAGCCTGGCCGATCCCTACCAATATAACGGAGCTGAGAGGATTTTTAGGTCTGACTGGGTATTACAGAAAATTTGTCAAAAACTATGGTCTTATTGCTAAACCCCTCACATTGCTGCTTCGGAAGCAGGCCTTTATGTGGTCTCCAGAAGCTACGGCTGCATTTGATCAACTGAAACAAGCTATGTCATCTACACCAGTTTTAGCTCTGCCTGATTTCTCTAAACCCTTATGCATTGAAACTGATGCGTGCGATACTGGGGTGGGGGCGGTATTAACTCAAGGGGGTCATCCTATAGCTTTCTACAGTAAGGCCTTGGGTGTCAAGAACAAGAACCTTTCTATTTATGAGAAAGAATTTTTGGCTATTGTGATGGCCATTGATCGATGGCGGCAATACTTAAGCAGAGGCCATTTCATTATTCGAACAGATCATTAGAGCTTGTGTCACTTGGGTGCTCAGAATTTAACTTCTGAATTACAGCGAAAAGCAATGACTTAATTGGTAGGTCTCCAATTTACTATTCAGTACAAGAAAGGAATTGAGAACATTGTTGCCGATGCACTATCCAGAGTGGCACATTTGATGTCCACTCAAGCCGTGTCTTCTCCACAGCCAGTTTGGACTAAGGAAGTACTCAATTCTTACACTGTCGATGTACAAGCTCAGGACCTTTTGCGGCAATTAGCACTTCAGTCAGAAGCTGTACCTGATTACTCTCTGAAAGATGGGTTGATTTACCACAAGGATCAGATTTGGATTGGTGCTAATGCTAGTTTACAAACTAGACTCATTCAGGCCTTTCATTCTTCTCCAGTTGGGGGCCACTCACGTGTGTTGGCTACTTATCACCGGGTCAAGCAACTGTTTAGCGGGCCACACTTGAAAACAGATGTGGAAAACTTTGTTCGGCAGTGTGCTGTCTGTCAGCAGGCTAAACATGAACAGTGCAAGAAACCTGGCCTCCTGCAACCCCTTCCTATACTAGACGGGCCTTGGCAATCTATCAGCATGGATTTCGTGGAAGGCTTGCCCAAGTCTGAAGGCTACAATGCTATATTAGTGGTGATTGATCATTTCACCAAAGTAGCTCATTTCTTGCCTTTGAAACATCCCTTCACAACAGCATCCGTGGCTAAAGTGTTCCTGAACCATTCACAAGCGCATTCTGGAAGGAGCTGTTCCGCATTTGGGGCACTGACTTGCCAATGAGCACAGCCTAGCATCCTCAAACGGATGGGCCAAACGGAACGGGTCAATCAGTGCTTGGAGATGTACTTGCGTTGCGCTGTACATGACACACCTGCCAAGTGGGCAACTTGGATTCCACAGGATGAATTCTGGTATAATTCTTCATTTCACTCTTCCTTGGGTTGTTCACCTTACAAGGCACTGTACGGGCATGATCCTTGACTGGGCAATATTCCGAAGTTGGGCACTTCCCTGAATTCGGACGTTCAACAATGGATAACGTCTCAGACGGATCATACGGCGCTGCTGAAAGAACATTTGGCGCGTGCTCAGCTGAAATATAAACAGTATGCAGACAGGAAACGTTCTCCCCGGGGGAGTTTGCAGCCGATGAATTTGTGTACTTGCGTCTGCAACCTTATGTGCAGTCCTTAGTGGTCAATCGCCCATGCCCTAAACTGGCCTTCAAGTTCTTCGGGCCCTTCAAGATCCTGGCCAGAGTGGGTTCGGCGGTATATCGGTTGGAGCTTCCACATGGCAGTCTCGTGCATCCGGTTTTCCATGTCTCGCAGTTGAAGTCTCACATTCCGGATCACACCCCAGTGTTTCAAACCCTTCTAGTTCCTGTGGACCTCACTCTTCCTGGTGTCGTTCCTGAGGAAATTTTGGACTGCCGGCTTGTAAAGAAAGGTAATGCTGCGCATTTACAGGTCTTGGTGAAATGGACCTCCATTGCGGCGGAGTCGGCTACCTGGGAAGACTACAACAGCCTACAACTGCGTTACCCGCAACCACCAGCCTGGGGTCCAGCTGGTTTTCAAGGGAGGGAGCCTGTCAGCGCGGGGGACCTGTTGCTGATCAAGTCGAGGCCACCAGACAGGGGAGCGCGCGGGAAGTAGCGAGCCCTGGGCCAATTGTATTCGAATAGTGGGCCATGGGTCGTGTGGAGTGGGTAGGTGCGGTTTATAAGCACCAGGAGTCCAGTGGAGGGGGTATCGCTTGTAACGGATATTTTCCCGAAGCTTTCTTCTTCAATCGTCTTTCTCCTCTCACTTGCTCTGAGATGTCTCTCTCTTTCTCCACCTACCCCTCCCGATTAGAAATTTCGGCGCGTCTCTGGAACCCTAGCCGGCGATCCTTGTCGGAGGTGAGGTTGTGATAGCCGAGCAGGAGCTCGAAGCACATCGGCAGCGGCAACTCCCGGGTCCCCATCCTTTCTCTTCTCTCTCTCTCTCTTTGCCGGCGGAGGAAGCCGAGGATGGACGGAAGCGTGCGGGGAGAAGCCTCGCCGCCGCCGGCCTCCTAGCCCTCCCACCCGTCTACCGATTTCTGTCGCCGCCGCACTCTGCTTCTGAGCTAGGGTTTGAGGTGGGAGCGCGATTCGGGGGCTCCACCCTGTGCAGTCGGTAGAGGAGGAGCTGGCGGAGGGGAGGCGGCGGCGCCACGGACGGGAGAAGAGGACAGTGGTGGGAGGAGGCATTGCAGGAGGGGAGGCGGCGTCGCCATTCACGCGAGGGAGGAAGGAAACAGGAGTGCGGGCAAGCGGAGCAACCGAGAGTGGATAGGTTTAGGGAGGGGCATGAAAGAAAAAAAAACAGAGAGAGGACGACCGCTGGCGTCCAATATTTTGTACGTCGGAGATTGTTTTCTGTCGCTGGCGAACTACTATATGTGTACGCCAGTGATAAAATAAATAACGCTGACGGGCTTGTAAATGTGTACGCAGTGATAATTTACCGTTCTTGTTCGCATCCAGACACATTTATCGCTGGCGTACGTTTTTATTTGTACGCCAGTGGTACTCTTTTACTGCTGGTTCGAACAAAATTTCGTCCGCCAGCGGTACTACCGCTGGCGTACGCATTTTTTAGTCCGCCATTGGTAGCAGTGCGGCTATAGCCTATTTCCTACTAGTGTGTAATTCCTGTTACAACTCAATCATATAGAGAGCCGACAGCCGTACCCACTTGTCTAAGCAGACAAGGCCAAGCACAGAACACTCGGGGAAAGCATCGAACGTGAGGGGCATCCCATCCAGGCCGGATGATCAACTAAGATGGGTCCTCATCATCCGCTCACAAGTCTAAATGATTATGGGTGGTGAAATCCCATACTCATAGACAAGTCGCCTCAACCACATTATCGATTGAATTATAACACTTACATAAACAGACTCCAGCCCGATCAGCTAGTCGGGATCTCGGGCGGGGTCAATCATACAACAAAGTGTGCCACGTGACAGAGTCACGAGCAATCGCATCGCGATGCCCCAAGCTGCGCACATCTAAGGGCCACTTGGTGTATAAAAGACCGCCGACAAGAACTCAACTAAGCTATCGAACCCCACACTAAGACATGCAGTTATAATCATACACGCAACATACATGTCTAGTGTAAACAGCAGGTAACAAAATATGAACTCTACAAACTCATAGATTTATTGCATCTGCTAAACAGAGCAGATATAGTAGTGTTACAAGCAGAGATCACGTGACTGTAACCCAACATTACATCAAACAACAATGGAAGCAAATAATGTCTTAGTAAAGACAAGGTTAAGAAATGGCTTAAGAAGCCTTTAAGAAAACACAACGACCCTCCAGAGGGACCAGGCTGCTGTCTGGGACTACATCACTTCGTCGGCGTCGAGCTTGAGGGGGAGGCCACCTTCAGGGTCAGTGGTCTCATCTCTAAAACATAAAGTAAGCAAACGTGAGTAAAATATCGTACTCAGCAAGACTTGCACCAGAACTATACTACTTATGCTCAGATATCAAGGTAAAGGCAAGTGAGGTTATAATGCAGAAAGCTTTGACTTGGCTATCCTGTACTACGACTACATAGAGTTGAGATGAGAGGCGCATACGAGTCCATCTAATCTTGATCAGCACATCAATACACCACCATGGATCCTTCCTCGACTTCCCCATGAGGAAGCAACCCAAAGCACTCACACTTATCTTGACAAATTTTAGAGTATCCATTTGAGTTGTCTAATAATCAAGTAAATATCTCCAAGTAGTCCATAACCGCGGACACGGCTATTCGAATAGTTCATTAACCCTGCAGGGGTGTACTTCTTCACATACGTAGCTACCACTTACCTCCTAGAACTAGTCAACTTCACGCGGTGTCGGCGAGGATAGTACCACGACACTTACCTCACGGCTCCAACTCTAGTCCTGGGGATCGCCTATCTAAGTATGTACCCCAATCGGAAATCCGGCCGGGGTTTCCGTTCAGGACCCAAACGATGTATGGACGGTTCGACAAGCCCACCTCGACGGATGGTGCTGCGCTTGCCTAAACCGTGGTATGTTATGAAATCAAATAGAAGAAAAATTAACCCATGTGAATCCTGGACCATCGTCGGGGTGAGTTAATAGGTCGAGAGGTGTCAATGAGCCCAACATGTGGTAGTAATCTGTATCTTGGATCACAACATAAGAACTCGGGTGTAGCAGCCCAGATTTCATAAAAATTAAAAATTTGTTTTCGGTATGAATTGTTTGATTGTCTGATTTGTTTGCGGTGTTTCCATCCCCGATTTATCGATCGGCAATTATTTTTCCCACTCTTATCTCGTATCGGACGGAGACCGACCCTTACCACCTTGACACTCGACCTTTCTGACACCGGGTTTCACCCGATCACCGCCGCGAAAACCGGACGAGACCAGCCGCAGCCAACGGAACAAAAAACCCCGTTTAATAATTAAACGAGATATATTTATAGCGCGCCGGAAAGTGTTTTCAGAACGGTTCCCGTGCGAGGTGAACGCTGCCGGCTCGACGCGCTGAACGCGCAGTTCAAAGTATTACCCGAATCGGAGGTCCTACGGACCCTCGGCGGTCAGAAACGTGAGCACCGCGCGCGCGAGAGAAAAACCGGGGATGTTTTTGCAAACTGCCAGCCACCTGGGCTATATAAAGACAACCACTCCCCCACCCCTCTTCTAGGGATTCCCTAGTTCAAAATTGCAGGCACCCCCTGAAAAATATCCAGATCTGCCCAATCTGACCCCAAAAATCCCGAAACCCTAGCCTAGCCACCCCCGGAGCCGTCAGATCTGAGATCCGAAGGCTCCCGTACAGCCACGTCGCCTCCAGCCGGATCCAGCTGCGCCCGGGCCCCGCAGGGTCGGGATCCCGCCGCCAGGGCCCGCCCAGGCCCGGATCTGGACGAGCTCACCTCCGCCGCCCGGTCCTCCTCGCTTCGGCCATCGCCGGCAGCTGTGCCGCCGCCCGGTGAGCGCACCACCTCGCCGCGCCCTTCCTCCTCCTCCCCCGTCTTGCCTCACCTCTCCTCTCTCTGCCCAGGAGCCACGGGACCGCCTCCGCGCCACGCTGGAACCGACGCCGTGCCGCCCACCATGGCTGCCCGAGGCGCGGCCCGAGCTCCTCCACGACGTCCTCCCGGCCGCCGACCTCCCACGTCTTCGCGCACCCGAGACCGCCTCCGCCGCCCTCCTGCGTGCTGCCCTCCCTCCTCGCCGGAGTTTGCCATGGAGATGGCCGGCGGCGCCGCCACCCGTGTGGTCGGGATCGGCCTCCCGATCCAGCCGCATAAACCGAACGGCCGCCATGGGCCGGCTTCACCCCGCAGACTAACAGCTCGCGCGTCCCGTCACGCCCCTGAGGCCTAGCCGCCTCCTCTGCCACGAGATGGGCCTCAGCCCACTAGATGCTTTTTTTCTCTTGGCCCCTCCAATTTCTGCTAACTCCTTTTATTTATGCTGCTGATGTCTGTTTGCAACGTAATTTCCCGTTGATCCGTAGCTCCGATGAACGTGCCCCCAAAATGAATTTGCTTAGAATTGTGTGTACTTCAAACCATCTTTTGTGAGCATTTTTATTTGAGGCCATCTTGATGTTGCAAATCTGTGCTGAAGTGGGGATCAGGCCGTTAACTGTTGCTAATTCCTGTTAAGTGCTGCTCTTATTATTTTATTGCAAGTTTGCATGATGATTGTGACAAATCCATGAGGCCTATTGCATTGATTCGTTTTCCTATGTGTTAAGCATCATGTGTACTTCATTTCCATGCTTTAACTTGTCATATTTGGGTGCTTTAGATATATTAAATCTTGCTCCAAAGTGGTGATCCTGATGTTAATGTGCTGCTGTGCTGAAAACTGTTAATTTGTTGCAACTTCAGGTGACGGTTGCGTCGCAACCGTTTATCGGAATTGAGTGATTCCAATTGCATATTGTTAAGCATCATGTCTACTTCTATTATATGTATTGCATTCCCATGATATGCTTGCTGGTCATATAGTTATTCAGCTCCAAAGTTGATATGCTGCTGTTTTTGACAGCCACCTCTGTTTTTCTCTAAGTCTGTAACTTTCCGATGCCATCTTGCATGCTTAATATCTTTTGATCTATGATGCCTATTTGCATGATTCTTTTTGCCATGCCTTCCCTGCCATGTATAATTTAGTTCCATATCATTTGTGAGCATGTTAGCATTGATTATCCTATTTATGCATTGCTCTAAAGTGTGCTTCGTGATGTTGGCAGATTGTGCACGTAACTTGTTTTGCATGTATCTTTTTAACCGTAACTCCGTTTGGGGTGTTCTTTATATGTAACTTGATTAGTTTTTCGTATAATTTGTGTTTATGCTAATATTTGTTGTTCTTAACCAACCTAAAATATGGTTTAGGATAGAACAGTACCAAATCCTTTAATTGTCGTGAGGCACTTAGTGTTATGCCATGTTTAGGTTGTGCCCCACTTAAATTGACTAGCATAGATAGTTTACTTTGTGCTTCACCTCTTGTAATGTTTGAGTGCTATGCCATGCTTCTGTGCTTGCCATGTTAACAACTTTGTTGATAACCTGTAGCTAAACAACTTGAACCACCGTAAACGTGCGGTATCGTCGTGTGTGACGACTACTCCACTTAACCTGTTAGTAATCGCTCTGGACGATAGGTGCGATGTCTCGTGTTGCCTTCTTGTCGGTGCTTTCTCGTGATTGCTTCATAGTAATAGTTTCATCTCCGTTGATCGTCTTTCCAGTGTTTACTTCTTGTGTGCTCCCGCGGATGCTTTCGGAGACGATGCGAGCTTGCGATCAACTACACCATCGGAACCCGACTTATCAAAAGGCAATGACTATACATTACTTATGATCCATTCTATTTCAACCAGCGGCTTGCATGCTTGTATAGGTTAGGTTCGATGATTGATCCTACCACATGTTTACAGCCTCTTTCAAACCGATACAGCCATGTCCCTTCCCAGCAAACCTTGTACTGCTATGTTACTATTTCTCGTTGCTCAGCCCCTGCTTAGTATGCATGCTTAGGATGCTACGATGTTACCCTGTTACTCCTTGGTTTGCGATATCACATTATTATATTGTTGTTGATGATATTATTATTATGAATGTTGACTATATTCGACGAAGGATGGAAGGTCTAGGCTATCCCGCCCCGACGCTTTGTTCCATTCGAGTCACCTAGGATCCGAGTTCTGGGTATTGGTTTTAAGACTGAGCGTGTACTCATGATACTACCCCCAAACTCTTTTCAGGGTTCTTGATCGACAACAGGTATGGTGATCGACGTTTCACGTGGAGACTCGACGACGACTAGTTAGGCGGATCCCGGCGGAGGGCCTGGACCCGTGTGGTTATGGGATCGATGTTTTTCTCTTCGCCAATAGGCATTTGATTGTAGTCTGTACTCAGACATATATCTTCCGCTGTTGTATTGTATTAAGGCAGTTGTATGCCGATTGTATAAGATGTTGTATCCTTGTATCTGTAATGTTGTGATATCATGTTGGAAATCCGGGGCATATGACTTCGTCATATGTCGCGGTGGGACCGATATGTGCTTCGTCCCTGGATCTGGATGGAAACATCTAGATCTGGAACAGTACCGCATGTCGGGACTTTCAACTTCGTATCAGAGCCTTACCGACCGTAGGATCCCTTTTCTGGCCGAAGTCGAGTCTAGATAAAAACTATTTTGTAGTTACCAAGATAGTTATCGGAGAGTAGGATCTTTTTACTCCTTACCCTTGCTCTGGTCAGGAAAAGTGTCATAAGTGTTTTAATCTTGACTTATCCCCTTTCAAACTATAGGATCTCGAGTGAGTCGAGTATCGGAACCGTTACAATGCCTTGCTTGCAGCGTATTGTCTCGATTCCGATCTCAGGTTGGGAAATCCTGTAGTACCTTTAGTTCTTCCGATTCTGGGTAAACATCTGGGTCATCCATTGCCATCCATCCTTTTGCCGGTGTTTTCACGACTTGCGTCGAAAACACTATCCTTTGATCCGGTTATCGTAGTCGTTCTTCCTCTTGATCTCCCGATGGTTTCGTTTTCCGATGTCGCCGTCTCTCTGCGGAAATTTATCTCGACGGAAGTTCGTCATCGACATGGAGCAGAGTCCCTTGTTGGTGGTGTTTGTAACAGCCCAGTTTTTGCAAAAATTAAAAACATTGTTTTCGGTGTGAATTGTTTGATTGTCTGATTTGTTTGCGGTGTTTGCATCCCCGATTTATCGATCGGCGAATATTTTTCCCCTTTTATCTCCTATCGGACGAAGACCCACCCTTGCCACCCTGACACTCGACCTTTGCGACACCAGGTTTCACCCGATCACCGTCGCGAAAACCGCACGAGACCAGCCGCAGCCAATGGAACGAAAAACCCCGTGTAATAATTAAACGAATTATTTTTATAGCGCGCCGGAAAGTGTTTTCGGAACGGTTCCAGCGCGAGGTGAACGCCTCCGGCTCGATGCACTGATCGCACAGTTAGAAGTTTAGAATCGGAGGTACCGCGGACCCCCGGCGGTCAGAAACGTGAGCACCGCGCGCGCGAGAGAAAAACCGGGGATGTTTTTGCAAACTGCCAGCCACCGGGGCTATATAAAGACCACCACACTCCCACCCATTTCTAGGGTTTCCCTAGCCACAAAGTTGCATCCACCTCCCTCACAATAGCCCAATTTTCGCATTTTGCCCAATTTTCCAACAAACCCTAGTTTTTCTCAGATCTGGAACGTCCGATCTGGGATCCGATGGCCCAGATCGTCCCAAGCCCCACCTCCTCTCTCCTCTCACCCGAGCCGCCTCCAGCCCACGTACAAGCCGCCGCCGGCGCCCCAAGTCCGGCACCGCCGCGCCTCCCCCCTCCTTGTCCCGCGCCCTCTCTCCCTCTCCTCCTCCTTTCCCTCTCCCCCGTGGCCCCTTACCTCCTTCTTCCCCGCAGGTGCCCGCCGTCGCCGCCATGGAGCCCGAAGGCCGAGCTCCGCCCCGCCATGAACCTCTTCGCGCCGCCGCCTCAAGCCCGCCACCGGCCAGGTCCGGCAACCGGCAGCGGCTGCCGCGCCACTCCCCTAGACCCGTTGCGCCGCCTTCCAGCATCGGCCGGCGCGCCGCTCGCTGCCGCCGGCGAGATCCCATCGGGATCGGGCACGGGGACGAGGCCGGTCGCCTCCCTACAGCGTGGGCCTCCCACGCCAGCGCGGCCCACCAGGCGCCAAGGTCCAGCCGACCAGCCAGCCCAGGCAGCCTCCCTCTGCCTCTTGGGCCGAGCCCATGTGGGTGAGGCCCGACCTCTTTTTTTTTCTGCCTTCTGTTTTTTTCCTTAGTCTAATTTTTGCTAAGTCTGTAGTATTTTTGCTGCTGATTGCTTTTTGTACTGCGTGTAACGATTAATCCGTAGCTCCGATGAACGTGCCCCCAAAACGAAATTTTCTCAGTTGCGTGCTCTAGCGTTCGTATGTAGAAAGTTTTCCGTTTGAGGTAGTCTTGATTGTGTAATTGTGTGTTGAAGTGGGCATCAGGCCGTTAAACTGCTACTAATTCTGTCTAGTGCTGCTGTTTATATTTTGTTACAACTTTGCATGATGATTGTGACACATCCATGAGGCCTATTGCATTGATTCTTTTTCCTATGTGTTAAGCATCATGTGTACTTCATTTACATGCTTTAACTTGTCATGTTTGGGTGCTTTAGCTATATTAAATCTTGCTCCAAAGTGGTGATCCTGATGTTAATGTGCTGCTGTGCTGAAAACTGTTATTTTGTTGCAACTTCGGTCGACGAGTGTGTCGCGACCGTTTATCGGAATTGATTAATTCCAATTGCATATTGTTAAGAATCATGTCTACTTTCATTAAATGTACTGTATCTTCATGTTAGCATTCCTGGTCATATAGATTTATAGCTCCAAAGTTGCTATGCTGCTGTTTTTGACAGCCACCTCGGTTTTTCTCTAAGTCTGTTACTTTGCGATGCCATGTTGTTTGCTTAATATCTTTTGATCTATGATGCCTATTTGCATGATTCTTTTTGCCATGCCTTCCCTGTCATTTCTAGTTTAATATCATATCATTTGTGAGCATGTTTGCATTCATTATCCTGTTTATGCATTGCTCTAAAGTGTGCTTCGTGATGTTGGCAGTTTGTGCCCGTAACTTGTTTTGCTTATATCTTTTTAATCGTAACTCCGTTTGGGGTGTTCTTTATATGTAACTTGATTAGTTTTTCGTGTACTTTGTGTTTATGGTATTGTTTTCTGTTTTTAACCAACCTAAAATATGGTTTAGGACAGAACAATACCAAATCTTTTAATTGTCGTGCGACACTTAGTGTTATGTCATGTTTAGGATGTGCCTCACTTAAATTGACTAGCATAGATAGTTTACTTTGTGCTTCACCTCTTGACATGTTTGTGTGCTATTCCATGCTTGCTTGAGTTGCCAT
This sequence comes from Bromus sterilis, assembly GCA_950022295.1. Classification (NCBI taxonomy): domain Eukaryota; kingdom Viridiplantae; phylum Streptophyta; class Magnoliopsida; order Poales; family Poaceae; genus Bromus; species Bromus sterilis. The sequence goes on along the minus strand of OX465596.1, from coordinate 144,152,489 downwards.
GTTAATAACCGTTGGTTGATCACCTGTAGCTAAGAAACTTGAACCACCGTAAACGTGCGGTATCGTCGTGTGTGACGAGTACTCCACTTAAATCGTTAGTAACCGCTCTCGACGGTAGGTGAGATGTCTCGTGTTGCTTCTTGTTGATGCTTGCTCGTGTTTGCCTCGTAGTAATAGATGATTGCTCATTGATTGCTTTCCAGTGCTTACCCTCTTGTGTGCTTCCGCGGGTACCTCTCGGAGACGATGCGAGCTTGCGATCAACTACACCTTCGGAACCCAACTTCTCAACAGGCAAGGGCTATGCATTACTTATGATCCATTCTATTTCAACCAGCGGTTTGCATGGTAGTCTAGGTTAGGTTCGATGTTTGATCCTACCACATGTTTACAGCCTCTTTCAAACCGATACAGCCATGTCCCTTCCCAGCAAACCTTGTACTGCTATGTTACTATTGCTCGTTGCTCAGCCCCTGCTTAGTGTCCACGCTTAGGATGCTACGATGTTACCCATTTAATCCTTGGTTTGGGATATCACATTATTATATTTTTGTTGATGATATGATTATTATAATGTTGACTATATTCGACGAAGGATGGAAGGTCTAGGCTATCCCGCCCCGACGCTTTGTTCCATTCGAGTCACCTAGGATCCGAGTTCCGGGTATTGGTTTTAAGAGTGAGCGTGCCTAACCACGTGTGGGATTTTATGGGGTCCCCTTTTCTTACCTACCTAGCTTGAAGCATTTCTAGTGGTGGCCCGAGCTGATTTTACCTTTTGAAACCGTGTGTGTGCTGGTCGTACGCCAGTAGTTTTCCAACCAACCCGGACCAGTGGGGACATGGTTTCCCTGTTGGTCCACCTTTGACTGGCGAGGGCCCGAGGCCTCACGTGAGGCATCTCAGTAACCCAAACCCTGTTGAGACGGAAGAGTCCGATCCGAGAGCGTGGCCAGCTTTTGGATTGGTTGTCGACTCCCCGGGGGCCACCCGGATTTGTTCGTTGTTAGTTAGAGGGACCTGTCGTTTCGGATCTCTTGGAACTAAATCATAAAATGGTTGCCTGTGATGGGTAGCAACTGAGAGAGATGGGCGTGCGTGCGGAGCCTCATAATGGGCAGTTGGTACACCCCTGCAGGGTTAAATCTTTTCGAGAAGCCGTGTCCGCGGTTATGGACGACTTGAGACCTACTCCTTGTTCATAGACAACAACAACTGAGATAATCTTAATATAATTTGATCAACGTGTGTGTGTGCCTTGACTTCTTCTCTTCGTCGGGATGCGAAGAGGAGGAAAAGGATAGGATAGGTGTTATGTTTGCATAGTAGGTGGATAGCAGACTTGTTGGAGGCGATTCCTCATCGAATGCTTGGCTTCTTATCTTACTCTCTAGATCGTTAGCCACTTTATAAATGCTAGTGCGGCAGCAACCTCACCACTTACCCCTTCCTTACCGTAAACTACTAGTTTTCCTAGAATGACGAGTGATGAAGTCCTTGCTGGGTCAGATGACCACTACAGTTGGATGCTGAGTACCTCTGTACTCATGATACTACCCCCAAACTCTTTTCAGGGTTCTTGATCGACGACAGGTATGGTAATCGACGTTTCACGTGGAGACTCGACGACGACTAGTTAGGCAGATCCCGGCGGAGGGCCTGTACCCGTGTGGTTATGGGATCGATGTTTTTCTCTTTGCCACTAGGCATTTGCTTGTAGTCTGTACTCAGACATGTATCTTTCGCTGATGTATTGTATTTAAGGAAGTTGTATGCCGATTGTATGAGATGTTGTATCCTTGTATTTGTAATGTTGTGATATCATGTTGGAAATCCGGGGCATATGACTTCGTCATATGTCGGGGTGGGACCGATATGTGCTTCGTCCCCGGATCTGGATGGAAACATCTAGATCTGGAACAGTACCGCATATCGGGCCTTACAGTGTTGAAGATTGTCGACTCTCTTTTCCCCTTCCCCTCTCCCCGGATCGTCCTGGATCTTGGGACGAGATCCCTTGGTTGTGGTGTTGTATTGTAACAGCCCAGATTTCATGAAAATGAAAAATTTGTTTTCGGTATGAATTGTTTGATTGTCTGATTTGTTTGCGGTGTTTTCATCCCCGATTTATCGATCGACGATTATTTTTCCCCCACTTATCTTGTATCGGTCGGAGACCGACCCTTGCCACCTTGACACTCGACCTTTGCGACGCCGGGTTTCACCCGATCACCGTCGTAAAAACCGCACGAGACCAGCCGCAGCCAACGGAACGAAAAACCCCGTTTATTAATTAAACGAGATATATTTATAGCGCGCTGGAAAGTGTTTTCAGAACGGTTCCCGCGCGAGGTGAACGCTTCCGGCTCGACGCGCTGATCGCGCAGTTCAAAGTTTTACCCGAATCGGAGGTCCTGCGAACCCTCGGCTGGTCAGAAACGTGAGCACCGCGCGCGCGAGAGGAAAACCGGGGATGTTTTTGCAAACTGCCAGCCATCTGGGCTATATAAAGACCACCACTCCCCCACCCCTCTTCTAGGATTTCCCTAGTCCAAAATTGCAGCCACCCCCCTAAAAAATATCCAGATCTTCCCAATCTGACCCCAAAAATCCTGAAAACCTAGCCTAGCCACCCCGGAGCCGTCGGATGTGAGATCCGAAGGCTCCCGTGCAGCCACGTCGCCTCTAGCCGCCAGGGCCCGCCCAGGCGCGGATCTGGACTAGCTCACCTCCGCCGCCCGGTCCTCCTCGCTCCGGCCGTCGTCGGCAGCTGTGCCGCCGCCCGGTGAGCGCGCCACCTCGCCGCGCCCTTCTTCCTCCTCCCCCGTCTTGCCTCACCTCTCCTCTCTCTGCCCAGGAGCCACGGGACCGCCGCCGCGCCACGCTGGAAACGACGCCGCGCCGCCCTCCATGGCTACCCGAGGCGCGGCCCAAGCTCCTCCACGACGTCCTCGCCCGGCCGCCGGCCTCCTACGTCGTCGCGCACCCGAGTCCGCCTCCGCCGCCCTCCTGCCGTGCTGCCCTCCCTCCTCGCCGGATTTTTCCATGGAGATGGCCGGCGACGCCGCCACCCGTGCGGTCGGGATCGGCCTCCCGATCAAACCGCACCAACCGAACGACCGCCGTGGGTAGGCTTCGCCCCCGCAGCCCAACAGCTCGCGCGGCCCGTCACGCCCCTGAGGCCCAGCCGCCTCCTCTGCCGCGAGATGGGCCTCAGCCCACTAGGTGTTTTTTTTCTCTTGGCCCCTCCAATTTCGTCTAAGTCCTTTTATTTATGCTGCTGATGTCTGTTTGCAACGTAATTTCCCGTTGATCCGTAGCTCCGATGAACGTGCCCCCAAAACGAATTTTTCTTAGAATTGTGTGTACTTCAATCCATATTTTGTGAGCATTTTGATTTGAGGCCATCTTGATGTTGCAAATCTGTGCTGAAGTGGGCATCAGGCCGTTAACTGTTGCTAATTTCTGTTAAGTGCTGCTGTTATTATTTTATTGCAAGTTTGCATGATGATTGTGACAAATCCATGAGGCCTATTGCATTGATCCTTTTTCCTATGTGTTAAGCATCATGTGTACTTCATTTCCATGCTTTTACTTGTCATATTTGTGTGCGTTAGCTATATTAAATCTTGCTCCAAAGTGGTGATCCTGATGTTAATGTGTTGCTGTGCTGAAAACTGTTAATTTGTTGCAACTTCGGGTGACGGTTACGTCGCAACCGTTTATCGGAATTGAGTGATTCCAATTGCATATTGTTAAGCATCATGTCTACTTCCATTATATGTATTGCATTGACATGATATGCTTGCTGGTCATATAGTTATTCAGCTCCAAAGTTGATACGCTGCTGTTTTTGACAGCCACCTCTGTTTTTCTCTAAGTGTGTAACGTTCCGATGCCATGTTGCATGCTTTATATCTTTTGATCTATGATGCCTATTTGCATGTTTCTTTTTGCCATGCCTTCCCTGTCATGTCTACTTTAGTTCCATATCATTTGTGAGCATGTTAGCATTGATTATCCTGTTTATGCGTTGCTCTAAAGTGTGCTTCGTGATGTTGGCAGATTGAGCACGTAACTTGTTTTGCATGTATCTTTTTAACCGTAACTCCGTTTGGGGTGTTCTTTATATGTAACTTGAATAGTTTTTCGTGTACTTTGTGTTTATGCTAATGTTTTCTGTTGTTAACCAACCTAAAATATGGTTTAGGACAGAACAGTACCAAATCCTTTAATTGTCGTGAGGCACTTAGTGTTATGCCATGTTTAGGTTGTGCCGCACTTACATTGACTAGCATAGATAGTTTACTTTGTCCTTCACCTCTTGTAATGTTTGAGTGATATGCCATGCTTCTGTGCTTGCCATGTTAACAACTTTGTTGATAACCTGTAGCTAAACAACTTGAACCACCGTAAACGTGCGGTATCGTCGTGTGTGACGAGTACTCCACTTAACCTGTTAGTAATCGCTCTGGACGATAGGTGCGATGTCTCGTGTTGCCTTCTTGTCGGTGCTTTCTCGTGATTGCTTCATAGTAATAGTTTCATCTCCGTTGATCGTCTTTCCAGTGTTTACTTCTTGTGTGCTCCCGCGGATGCTTGCGATCAACAGGCAATGACTATACATTACTTATGATCCATTCTATTTCAACCAGCGGCTTGCATGCTTGTATAGGTTAGGTTCGATGATTGATCCTACCACATGTTTACAACCTCTTTCAAGCCGATACAGCCATGTCCCTTCCCAGCAAACCTTGTACTGCTATGTTACTATTTCTCGTTGCTCAGCCCCTGCTTAGTATGCATGCTTAGGATGCTACGATGTTACCCTGTTACTCCTTGGTTTGCGATATCACATTATTATATTGTTGTTGATGATATTATTATTATGAATGTTGACTATATTCGACGAAGGATGGAAGGTCTAGGCTATCCCGCCCCGACGCTTTGTTCCATTCGAGTCACCTAGGATCCGAGTTCCGGGTATTGGTTTTAATACTGAGCGTGCCTAACCGCGTGTGGGATGCTATGGGGTCCCCTTTTCTTACCTACCTAGATTCAAACATTTCTTGAGGTGGCCCCAGATGGTTTTACCATTTGAAAACTGTGTGTGTGACTGGCGAGCTCCCAGCAGATTTTCAAACAACTCGGGCCAGCGGAGATAGAGTTCCTTTGTGGGTCCACACCTGGAAGCTCGAGGGCTACCCACAGTGATGGGTTAGTTACCCCGACCTCATCCAGCCGGAAGATTCTGATCCGATAGCGCGGCCGGCCTTTGGATTGAGTGTCGAATCCCCGGGGGCCACCCGGATTTGTTCATTGCTAGTTAGAGGGACCTGTCGTTCCGGATCTCTTGGGACAAAATCATAAAATGGCTGCCTGTGATGGGTAGAAACTGAGAGAGATGGGCGTGGGTGCAGAGCCTTGTAATGGGCAGTTGGTACACCCCTGCAGCGTTAAATCTTTTCGAGAAGCCGTGTCCACGGTTATGGACGACTTGAGACCTACTCCTTCTTCATAGACAACAACAACTGAGTTAATCTTGATTATAACCTGATCAACGTGTGTGTGTGCCTTGACTGCTTCTTCTTCGTCGGCATACGAAGAGGAGGACAAGGATAGGATAGGTGTTATGTTTCCGTAAGTAGTTGATAGCAAGACTTCTTGGAGGCGATTCCTCATCGAATGCTTGGCTTCTTATCTCACTCTCTAGATCATTAGCCACTTCGTAAATGCTTGTGCGGAAGCAACCTCACAACTTACCCCATCCTTACCGTAAACTACTAGTTGTCCTAGAATGACGAGTGATGAAGTCCTTGCTGGGTCAGATGACCACTATAGTTGGATGCTGAGTACTTCTGTACTCATGATACTACCCCCAAACTCTTTTCAGGGTTCTTGATCGACAACAGGTATGGTGATCGACGTTTCACGTGGAGACTCGACGACGACTAGTTAGGCGGATCCCGGCGGAGGGCCTGGACCCGTGTGGTTATGGGATCGATGTTTTTCTCTTCGTCAATAGGCATTTGATTGTAGTCTGTACTCAGACATATATCTTCCGTTGTTGTATTGTATTAAGGCAGTTGTATGCCGATTGTATGATATGTTGTATCCTTGTATCTGTAATGTTTTGATATCATGTTGGAAATCCGGGGCATATAACTTCGTCATATGTCGCGGTGGGACCGATATGTGCTTCGTCCCCGGATCTGGATGGAAACATCTAGATCTGGAACAGTACCGCATATCGGGCCTTACATCGGGGCCTAGGGCAGTGTAAGTGAGACAACCCACTGTGTACTCCTACACAACCTCTCATTGTTCACCTTTGTTAGGATGACTTCACCAACACATTACCATTACATTGCATTGTTCTCTACCATCCCGATACATCACCCAGATGGATCATCTTCATTGCAATCACTCTACCATAGCATAGCATAACATGGATGAAGGGCCACATGATGAACACAAACAGTCCTGGATCTGCTAGGTTGAGGTTGGCTTAATACTGTGGCAGCAATGATAGGTCATGCAACGGATGGGTTCAACTAGCGGTAGAACGGTAACATGTGAAGCACCTAATCATGCATAAGAGAACAAGAAGGAAATGGGTTTATATAGATATGATCAATGGGGTTCGCTTGCCTTGTTGACGATCACGAGGTGTCACTCTTCAGGGCAGTCGGAAACTACGTCCAGCGATGAATCTATCGAGAAGAGGCAAACACCGAGACAACAACAATGTAAATATCACATTGCAATGCACAATCAAGATGCATAACATAGCATGGCATGGTACTGATGAGGGTTATGTTCATGTTTCAACAAGTTAATTGAAGTATCTTTGGAAAAGAATTCAAAATTCAAACTCCAAATGATTATTCAAAAATGCCCAAATTGAATTTTCTACTGTTTGATCTTTGTAAACTATTTTGTCATGCTTGAAAGTTACATATTTGGATTCCTTGCATTTTTCTCATAATTTTTCATATATTATTTGTTTGATTTTGATTTATGGTTTAAAAGTTATTCAATTTACAAGATTTAGCTATTTTCTGGAATTTCTATTAAAATGAGAAATTCCACTTATTGCATCAGCATGATGCAATGCTGATGTCAGGGGGGCTGACGTGTGGGCCAGCAGTGTCAGTGGAACAGAGTTAACCGCTCTATTTAATTAAAGACTAACAGGGGTGTTAGGGGGCTGGGTCCCACCCGTTAGTGGGTGTTTAGGGGATCATTAGGTGGGGGGGGGGGGTTAGCGCTAATGACGCCGGCCACGTCACCTCGCCGGCGACGAGTCAACGGCGACTCGCAGACGCGGCGGCGTCCACGAAATCGATGCTCCCGACCACCATTTCGCACGCCGAGACCACCAGAAGGCTTCCCGTGCTCGTCCGCACCATCTTGTGCACACGGGGAACCATGGGCGGGGAACCATGGGGGCACCGTAGCCTCACCGACGTTGAGCGTTGCGGCGGCCGGAGCTCGGTCACATGGCAAACGGCGACGCGGTGCATAAAGAAGAGAGCAGAGAGAGGGGAAAGGTGGTGGAGCTCACCATGAGCACGACTGCGTGGTCTATGGGGGCAGAGGAGCAACGGCAACGGCGAATTTGGCGGCGAAGACCCGGCGGCCGTGGCGGAGATGGAGGTCGCGGTTGTCGCCCTTGGAGGTACTCGACTCAAATTGAATGTGCATGGAGACGTAGACGAGTACGGCGGATGTCCTGGACAGCACGACGGGGCGGCTCGAGGTCGTTGGCCACGCCGGTTCATGCGCTGCACTCCGGCGAGCTCTCAGGCAATGGCGAACCCGAGCAGGAGAGAGCGGCGAAGAGACAGGAGAGGAGGGTAAAAGGATGGGAACGCTCTAGGCGTCTCCACGGCGAGGGGGTAAGGACGGCGGGGAGGCTGCCACGGCGAAGCAGGAGGCGACGCGGAGGCTGCATGCTCTCCAGCGAGCAGCATCGGGGCCGAGGGAGGAAGAAGACAAGAAAAAAGGCTGCTGGGCAGGGCCGGCCTAGGTGAGTTGGGCTTCTTTGCCAGGTAAGCTTCTTTCCTTTTATTTCTTATTTTTATTCTTTCTGTTTGTTTGTTTAGCTTTAGTAAAAAAAATACCAAAGCATTTTATTAAATTCCCAAAACTTTAATATGGTCTTAAGTGACATGCTACTAGCCACTCCCAAGTTTTGGAGATTTTTGAAATCCAAATTATTTGAATTTCAATTCAAATAGGGGTATTATTTAATTTCGAAACCCTTCTCTGATTTTTTGAAAAATCTTGGAGCATTCAGTGGGACCCACGACACATGAGATGTGATCATGCCCATTTATATGACTTTTCAAAAACTTCAGAAGATTTTTGGAAAAAGATTTTTGTCTGGCCATTTATTGAAATTATTTTTGAGGCTTTTCCAAATCCCCAATTCTTGAACCATAGAGTTTAAACATGATGCAACTATTCTACTAATAAAAGCACATACCAAAACTAGGGTTGTGACAACTCGCCCCCACTCAAAAGAATCTCGTCCCGAGATTCAGAAGTCGTCGGGAAGAGGGTGGGGTATTCGAATCAAAGATGATCTTCTCGTTCCCAGGTGGCTTCTTTCTGAGAATGGTTGGACCACTGCACTTTGAGGAACTTGATCTTATGACGTCGGGTGGTGCGCGCAGCTTCATCGAGAATACAGACAGGATACTCTCGATATGACAGGTTTTCTTGGAGATCAAGCGTTTCGTGGTCTACTTCGTGGATGGGGTCCTTGAAGCAACGCCTGAGTTGAGATACGTGGAAGACATCGTGAACCTGAGAAAGATGCGGGGGTAGTTCAAGTTGGTAGGCAACTTCTCCACGTTTAGCTAGAATGCGAAAGGGACCAATGTAACGTGGGGCCAATTTGCCTTTGATACCGAAGCGATGGGTTCCATTTAGAGGAGTAACCCGGAGGTAAGCCTTCTTGTCCAGCTCGTAGCTTTCTGGCCTATGATGACGATCGTAGTAGCTTTTCTGACGAGACTGGGCTGTTTTCTATTGCTCACGAACAATGCGAACCTTCTCTTCTGCTTCATGGATCATATCCGGTCCAAAGAATTGTCTTTCACCGGCTTCTGACCAGTTCAATGGTGTTCGACATTTTCTTCCATAGAGAAATTCAAAAGGTGCCATGCCCAAGCTAGATTGGAAGCTGTTGTTATAAGAAAACTCGGATAATGGAAGAGATTTCTCCCAACTCTTTCCGAATGAGATAACACAGGCTCTGAGCATGTCTTCTAGAACTTGATTGACTCGTTCTACTTGACCACTTGACTGGGGATGAAAGGCGGTGCTAAAGGAGAGATGGGTTCCAATAGCATTTTGAAAACTTTCACAAAATCTAGAGGTGAAAAGACTTCCACGGTCTAAATTGATTTCCATAGGAACACCATGGAGAGAAACGATCCGTGAGACATATAAATCCGCTAACTGGCTAGCAGTTATACTCTAGCGAACGGGAAGAAAATGGGCAACTTTGGAAAGACGGTCAATGACCACGAAGATGGCATTGTTCCCCTTTTGAGACCTTGGAAAGCCAGTTATGAAATCCATACTGACTTTATCCCATTTTAACTCAGGAATGGCTAAAGGTTGAAGAGTACCAGCAGGTCTTTGATGCTCTGCTTTCACACGACGACAAACATCGCACTCAACAACATATCGAGCGATTTCTCGCTTCATCCTAGTCCACAAAAATCTCTTGCGTAGATCTTGATACATCTTAGTACTACCAGGATGAATCGAGAGAGGGGTGTCATGAGCTTCCTTAAGGATCTGCTGCCTTAGGTTCCTATTCTTCAGAACTGCTATCCTGTTCTCAAAGTACACAATACCCTCATAGTCTAGGGTAAAACATTTCGCCTTACCGCTAGCAATGTTTTGTTTGATATATCGAATACCTCGAGTACGTTGTTGAACAACTTTGATTTGATCCTCAAGGGTTGGTTTCACTACCAAGGTGGAAAGGAATCCTTGAGGAACTATCTCAAGATTAAGCTTTCGAAATTCCTCATAAAGAAGTGGTTGATACTGTTGTAACATGAGGTTGTTACAATACGACCTTCAACTTAGTGCATCAGCCATGACATTGGCTTTGCCTAGGGTGTAAGAGATACTTAAGTCATAATCTTTTATCAACTCTATCCAGCGTCTTTTCCTGAGGTTAAGATCTGGCTGGGTGAATATGTATTTGAGGCTTTGGTGATCGGTATAGATTTCACAACGATTACCAAGGTGGTAATGTCGCCAAGTCTTCAAGGCATGAACTACGCCAGCAAGTTCAAGATCATGGGTAGGATAGTTCTCTTCATGTGGATGCAACTGGCGTGAAGCGTATGCTACCACATGTCGATCTTGCATAAGTATGCATCCTAACCCTTGCCGTGAAGCATCACAATAGATTTGGAAATCCCTTTTGGTGTCTGGAGGTGCAAGTACGGGTGCAGAAGTCAATCTTCTTTTCAGCTCTTGAAAGCTTTCCTCGCACTTGGGGGTCCATTCGAATTTCTTATCTTTCTTGAGGAGTTTAGTTAGAGGCTTTGCAACTTTGGATAAGTTCTCAACGAAGCGGCGACAATAGCTTGATAGGCCAAGAAAACTCCTAACTTACTTAACCGATTCAGGTGGAGTCCATCCAAGGATGGCCTGAACTCTCTCGGGATTCACAGCAATGCCTTTTTCAGAAATCACGTGGCCTATATAGGTCACTTCTGGAAGCCAGAATTCGCATTTGGAAAACTTAGCATAAAGGCGATGCTCTCTAAGTTTCATCAATACCATCCTAAGATGTTCTGCGTGCTCTTCTTCGTTCTTCGAGTAGATGAGAATGTCATCAAGATAAACTACAACAAATTTATCCAAGTACTCCATGAAGATCGAATTCATTAAGTGCGAAAAAGTGACTGGGGCATTGGTTAAACCGAAGCACATGACGGTGTACTCATAAAGACCATAACGAGTAGTGAAAGCCGTTTTGGGAATGTCCTCGTTTCTGATTTTGATTTGATGATAACCTAATCTCAAATCCATTTTGGACAAGACAGAGGATCCATCAAGTTGATCATAAAGATCATTGATCCTGGGCAGTGGATACTTGTTCTTTATCGTCGCTAGATTAAGCGGGCGATAATCTACGCACATCCTTTCTCTTCCACCTTTCTTCGTGACGAACAGAACGGGGCAACCCCATGGCGATGAGCTAGGGCGGATGAAGCCTTTTTCCAACGAAGCTTAAAGTTGTATTTTAAGCTCAGCTAACTCATGTGGGGCCATTCTATATGGGCGTATGGAAATTGGGGAGGTTCCTGGGGCAAGATCTACAATGAATTCTACACATCTGTCAGGAGGCATTCCTGACAGCTCTTCTCGAAAGACATCCGGAAAGTCACAAACTATCGGAATATCTTAAAGGTTAGGAAGGGGATGTTCATTCAATGAATATAGCTGGGTTTCTGAACCTTGAGATGTGAAATGGACTATCTTGCCGGAAGGATGAGTGAGTTGAACTGATTTAGTGGCACAATCAGTATTGGCACGGTGTTTAGACAACCAATCCATGCCTAAGATGATATCGATATCTGAAGATTTGAGGGCTATGAGAGAAGCAAGGAATACAACATCCTCAACAGCAATTTCATTGTCATGACTTACCCTACTGGTACGCCATGTGGATCCTGGAGTTTTAATCATGAAAGAGGTAGGCAACTCCTCAAATGAAATGTCATGCAGGAGTGCGAACTTTTCAGACAAAAAGGAATGAGAATCTCCAAAATCAAATAGAACAGAAGAAGGTTTGGAGTTAACGGGAAGTGTACCGAGTACAACCTTCATATCATCTTGGGCTTCTTTGATGGTGGCATGGTTCACATGTCCGTATTCAACAATAGCGTACTTCGCTTTGGAAGACTTTGGAGGTTTAGCTTTGGCTTCATGTTTTGGACGAGGAGGAACATTCTCATGAAATGAACACTGTCGTGCGATGTGGACAGGATTACCACATTTGTAGCACACTCGGGTGTTAGGTTGTGGAGTTTGGATGGCAAGCTCTCTACTATCTTTCTGGGTTTTCTTGCTTTGTGGAGATGGTCTTGGAATCAAGTGCGAAGGAATGGCACTATTTGGGATCCAAATTCGACGTTTCTGAGAACCCAAACTAGAAGAGGAAGCAAGATCACGATCACGCTTGAGAGACTCTTCAAAGACCTCATTTCCATGCTCATCTCTGAATGATCTATTGACTAAATCCTCGAAGTTGACAAATTCAAGGGGGTTGAGATCATGACGAAGGATAGGGCTAAGTCCCTTGCGGAACCTTGCCTGCTTCTTGGCATCGGTTGAAATCTTCTCAGGGGCATAACAAGAAAGTCGATTGAACTCAGTCCTATACTGATGAACATTCATATTTCCCTGAGATAGGTTGCAGAACTCTTCCCTCTTTCTTTCCATCAGCTCATCCAGAATGTGGTACCCTTGGAAGGCATCACGGAACTCCTGCCAAGTAACTACGTGACCATCAGGTTGCATTGCAAAAAAACACTCCCACCATTCACCAGCAGCACCTTCCAAAAAGTATGGCGCAAACATCACACGGTCATCTGGAGAAACATGCGCCGTCTCAAGCTTACGCTCGATGGAACGATGACACCCTCAGATGCTTGTAACAGTAATCATCATCACTGTTGACCATCACTGTTTGCTAATCACTGTTATCCCCTGTCCCTAATCAAACTGTGCTCCTGCTCTTTTCAAACCATGCTGGTTGGTAATCAAAACACAAAGCCCAATGCATTTTGCTCATCATGAAACCAACCCTAGTTGAAACTACCTCAAATTGAAATTAAAACAAAAGTGCTGGAATAAAGTTGTTCCAAAAACCATGGAACCATTTTTATAAATTGCCTAAAATCATTATTATCATGTTGGAACAACTTTGGTAATTTTTGGGGTTACAGAAAATTCCAAACAATTCAAACAGTAGGTTAAAACTCTTACTTGGGGCATTTAATATTTTAAATAAGTATCTAATGATTTTATTTTGCTTCAAAACTTTTTGTGGCACTGACTTATAATGTTATACTAATATTGGGACACCTAACCCCTTTTACAAAAATGCAAAAGGCACCAAATTAAAATACAAACAGCAGGACAGTAAACAAAAACCAGAAAATAGAAAAACCCTAATCTATCGCCTGGGGTGAAGCCCACCGCAGCCCAGCCCAAGCCCCCCCCCTTGTCTTCTTCCCCAACCACCCCCCACCTGCTCCCGTCCGGCGCCCGTCGTGGACGCGCCGCTGCCAGCCGGCCCCGCCCTTCACCTGCCCCCCTGGCGCCGTGGACGCGATAAGAACGAGGCCCCCTCCCTCCTGGACACCCCCGCACCTCCATTCCCCTCCTCCCCCTCTCGCCATCGTCGGGGAAGGAATCACCCGAGCGCAGCCTCGCCGCCGTGGTGAACCGCCGCGGCCAACAGCCTCCCCGAGCCCCGAAGACCTGTCCGGCGTGTTCCTCGTCGACGTCCTCGTCTCCGACCGCAAGGAATCGAACCGTGGAGCCCGGCAGCGACGACTACGCCACCGTTCCCCTCCGGCGCCGCCGCGACATCGCCGTCGCATTCCCGTGTCGTCGAGCCTCCCCGAGCAGCCTGCCGTCCACTACGCATCGCAGGTGAGCACGGCTTCCGCATACAGCACCCCGATAACGTGTACTCTACCCGTAGCCGTCGCCCCCCTATACCGTGCTCCGGCCGCCGCCGTTTGCCGTCGTAGTCAAGCACACAAGCCGCCCCAGGCCACGCGTTTGGCACCGTTAACCTCCCCGTGCTCCGTAGGGTTAGTTCCACCCACTGGACCGCCCGTTTTCGACTCGTGGACGCGTTCGCCATTGGAGCCCGACGACCTTCGCCGCCATTGTTGGAGCTGCGCTCACCTCCGTGCGTCCCAGCCCGCGGGAACACCCCAGATCGATGCGGCGTCGAGTTCTTCGTCGGATACCGCAAGCAGCGCCTCCAACGGCGCTCGGAATCGCGGGTTAGCTCGACCTCGCCGCCGGCGATCCTCCGGCGAGCTCACCGGAGTCGCTGACCGGTGGGTCCTCCCTGCCAGGTTTGCTGTTAGTGGCTAATGGGTCACTGACAGCCGGGCCCCACCTCCCTGCTAACTATCCCTGTTAATCTAAATAGAAAAGTTAACCTTTTGGTTATTATGACTCACTGACAGTGGGCCCTGGTCGTTTAACTTAATTAACCAAGTTTAGTTAGCATTGGAGTCACTGACTGCTGGGCCCCAGCTGTAAGTCAATTTGGAAATAAATAAAATTTATAAAACTAGTCACTGACAGGTGGGTCCAGAGGCATTTTTCCAATTTAATTATATGTTTTATAAATAACAGAGGCTGACATGTGGGTCCCACATGTCAGCACTGTTCTGGATAATGTTGTGGATAATGTTTTGGATAATGTTAAATGAATAATAAAAGAAATCCAGAAAATCATTTAAATTGATTTAAACTTTGAAATTCAATAACTTTTAAACCGTAACTCGGATTCAAAAACTTTATACATGAAAGTTGATCAGAAAAATACAACGAATACGAATACGCTATCCGTGTGTCTACCACCTCCCTCTAACACAACGAACATCGAACATTCCCGCTCCGGACCGTCTGTCCGATAAATGGTCCGGTACTGTTAGAGTGCCCGGATGAATTTATTCCGAACACGAAAGTTGTCCGGAATGGTTCAAATAGGATGGATACACCCCCCTTATGTTGTTCCGGTAACCACGACACCTCCGGCTTGATCTTTTCCCCTCCGGACACCCAGTCCGGTAATCACCCGGAGCCGGTAGTTCATCCCCAGATGAATTCCCGCTCCGAGCATATTGCATTACACTGCGTTAGAACCCCGTTTACATTTCATCTGTCATGTCATGCATATGTCTCTATATTATTGCTGTGTATTTACTGTTTCCTCCCCCGCTTAATCTTCGGTAGACCCCGCTGCTGCCGTCGACTACACCGCTGCTGAGTACGACTACTTCGTCGACGACCCTACCCCGACCGTCGAGCTTGCAGGCAAGCAGAGCCATTCTCTTCCACAGATATCGCCTATCTTTCCGTACATTTCTTGCACTAGGCATTGTTACTGCTGCTGCTACGATTACCATCCTATTCAACTGCATAGCCTGATTTTTTTGTCGCCCCTTGATGTGCCTTCCTTTATCCTATGCTGCCTATTAATTTTATTATGCATTATTCAGCAGTGAGCCCTGCGCATTGTTAGCTAGGGTTAGATGGAGGGCCGTGATCACTCAGGGGAGTGGACGCGGATACTTATATTATAACTGCACAGGTACGGTACAATGCAGACACCGTCAAAGGCCCCTATCTGGGTTATGCCTAGTCACCTCAAGTGTGAGCCATCAAGGAGTAATCCTTGTACTCCACTAGAGGCTGACTTTGTCTTACCGCCATAGGGTCCTGGAAACGGTTGTCCTTCAGGTAAGATCTCGGGCGACCCAACGGTGCCCGCGAGAGGTATTGCGACGGGACGACAGGGAGGGCACGACCAGTGTACCGGTGTGCTTGGCCCCTGACCGTTGGCCGCGAGAGTTACCAACCCACGAAAGTCGAGCTCCTCCAGGAGCACCCGCGAGACAAGGTAAGGAGACGGTTCACCTTGTTGGTAACCGCAGTGACTTGGTGGGACGACGGGGCAGGCACCGATGTACTGGTGGTCCTGGCTGCTGTCGTTGTCCGCGGGTCGGTTAAGTCGAGACAACGATAACGGTTGTCACGCAGGTTAATTAAAATGCTAAATGGTTCAGTGAATGTCTTGAGTTGGCTATATGCCATGTACGCACTACCTACCCGTGGGAACTACGAGTTATGGGCTCCTCCGCTTCTTAGTGTCGTCCGAGGACTCTTCAGACGTCAGCAGTACTGCGGCCTGCGCCGGGAAGTGGTGTTGTCTTATTTGCTCGAGCGGTATGTTTTATTTGAATTTGCTTCAACTTCACCGGCCAGCCTCGCACCATGCAGGAGTACGTCAGGGTTAGGGTCCAAAGCCCCGCGTACATAGGATATAGTCCGGCGGATGACCTCTCTGTTGAGTTTGAAAGATGGGCTAGGAAGTGTCGGATAGCCTCGGTGGAGCGTTCCCTGACAAGGTTCCCGCCACCCTGGAGATCCGTGCGTGTAGCGTAACACAAGTGCACCCCTGCAGGGAAGATTAATCTATTCGAATAGCCGTGTCCACGGTAACAGGACGCTTTATGCTGAAGCTGGATCTTACCACTAGAAACTATTATTAAACTGTATGGTTCCGGGTTCTTTTCCTCGCGGGGGTGTCGAGGAGGTGAACTCGGAGGCATTGTTAATTATTACAACTTATTATTATTCAATGTTGCAGCAACTTCTGCTTCATTGTTACCTTACTGTTTTATATAAACTGTTGGCTGATTCTTACCTCATGCTGCAAGACATCGTCGGAAGATGCTAGTCTTCGATAGGCCTAGCTCTTACCCTTGCTCTGCATTTCTGTCTTCAGTCCACTATATACAGCCTCTTCTTTCCGTTCATACAATGCATAATTCTTAGTAGCGGACGTAAGACTCGCGGGTATACTAGATACTCACCTGGTTTATTTCCTTTATTGTTTTGCCTGATCGGCCGCTGCAGCCGACGTTGGAGCCCAGGAGCAGGAGTACCCCGGAGGCGCCTACTACGACGTCGAGTTCCCCGTTGACTAGGAGTAGTACTGTGGATCCCAGGCAGGAGGCCTCGCCTTTTCGTTCTGTATCTCTGATGTGATTTGTGCTAGCCTTCTTAAGGCAAAACTTGACTAACTATGTCTGTACTCAGATATTATGGCTTGTATAACTTATATATTCGGGTCCGCGTGACCCCCTCTATTGTAATATTTTTGTTTATCCTTTTGTGTTTAGTGTTGTGCTGTGATATTATCACCGTGGCACCCTAATCTCAGTCGTGTACCCTGCGTGTATGATTACTGTACACGGCTTGATTTTGGGGGCGTCACAAGTTGGTATCAGAGCCGACTGCCTGTAGGAAGCCACCCCACCACTACCTGGTCGAAGTTGAGTCTAGACTTTGAAAAACTATTTTGCTAACTTAATATTAGGCTTACGGGCCCACATCGATGTCACTACGTGTGATATCTATGGTATTAGGATCCTTTTCTCCTTACATATGCTCTGGGAATCTGCTCTCTTATCCTTGCTGGTAAGTTTTACAAAGTCTGACATTAGGATCACGTTCTCTTGATTCCATCCGGCGTTTTATGGTGCATCCCCCATTGATTGAGTCGTGTTGCAAGCGTCGTACGCCAGATCCCAGACCGCGGATCCCATTCTCATTCTGGGCAGGCCGCGCGTTCTCTGGCATCAACTCCTGTGGCCAACAGTTTTCTTGCGGCATGATTGACATAGTGGAATCTATGTCGCGTCGTGTAATCCTTACCGCGGTCTGCGCGCCGCCTAGAGAGTCCTTTTTTTTCCTTAGTTTCTACGACGTTACGCTGCCCGATTTTCGATTGATTCTGTGTGCGCTTGTGTATGTCTTATATGACTACTCCTTTATATATCTGCGCCTCCTTTACGTTGTCGTTGTACTTCAGGCTTGATTCCGGTATCTCCTTAAATTTTCATCTCTGAAATACCCCTGTTAAATTCTAGCAGGATGGCTGGTCGTCGTGGTCGTGGTCGTGCTGCCAATGACCCACCTCCGCCGCCGGATTACATGGCCGCGATGATGCAGCAGTTCGAGATGAACCGTCAGTTCATGCAAAATATCATGGATCAGTTTCCCCAGCCGAATCAGAATGGGCACCACCATCAGCATGCCACCGTGACTCTGCACGACTTCACCCGCCTCAACCCCACTATGTTCCGCAACACTGTTCAGCCGCTGGATGCTGATGACTGGCTTCGCGACATCACTCACGAGCTAGAGTCTGCTAATGTCGATCCAGCCGACTATGTGAACTTTGCGTCTTATCATCTGAAAGGCGCCGCTGCTCAGTGGTGGAGCACCCACAAGCGTTCCCTGCCAGTCGAAGAAGTCATCACTTGGGATGACTTTCAGTCTGCCTTCCGCGCCCGCTACATTCCTCAGGGGATCATGGATCGTAAGGCGGAAGAATTCCGTAACCTCACTCAGGGCGACATGACTGTTGAAGCCTATCAACGCGAGTTCCTCAACCTCTCTCGCTATGCGGAAGGAGAGATCACCACTGATGCTCGCAGGCAGCAGAAGTTCCGTCGTGGTCTCAACCCAGAACTCAGGCTCGCTCTTTCCGTTCATGATTTCGCCAACTTCGCCACCATGGTGAACAAGGCTATCACCGTCGAGACTTCCCAGATGGAGCACAAGAACTCTCTGAAGCGTTATCGTGACGTTGGCTCATCTTCGGGCGCAACGCAGAAGCGTCATATCTGGCTCCCTACCAGTGTGACTCATTCAGCTTTCCCTGTCCCAAGGCCGTCTTATGCAACACCCTGTCTGCCTCCACCACCGCAGATGCCAAGAGCTCTGCCTGCACCACCCAATGCTACCCCCCTTCGTCCTCAGGATGGATTATGCTTCACGTGCCGCCAATCTGGGCATTTTTCCAGAGAGTGCCCCCAGAAACAGAAGCAACTGGTAGTTCACCCCGCCGGCCGCGGAAATGGTCGTGGCAACAACAGGACCCCCAACTATAATACTGGGTCTGCTGCTTATGCTCGTGGACATGCTAACAACGTCAATGTTGAAGAAGCTCAGCAACAACCCGCTACCGTGATGGGTACCCTTCTCGTTAATTCCGTACCTGCTGCCGTTTTATTTGATACAGGAGCATCGCATTCATTCATGTCGGAAGCATTTGCATTTTCGCATAACTTCAAGTACGAAACGATGAAACCCCCGATGGTTGTTCGCACCCCGATTGGCCAATGCCGAACCACCATGATTGTGCCAAACACCACCATTGAAATCGAAGGAGTTGAATTCTTTGCGTCGCCCATCCTCCTGAAGTCTTCCACCATAGACCTAATTCTCGGAATGTATTGGTTGAAATTTCACGATGCCGCACTGTATTGTGGCACCAAGTCTGTCCAGCTCTTTCACCCCTCCAGTGGGATTGTTAACCACACCGCCCGAGTTACCCGTAATGCTGAAACACAGATCTTTATGATGAATGCTTTGAATGTCTCACCTTTGAAAGGCATTGAGACCATTCCAGTCGTTCGCGATTTACCCGACGTCTTCCCAGAAGAACTGCCGGGAATACCCCCGATCAGGGAAGTTGAATTTGTCATCGACTTGAAGCCAGGCACTGTTCCTATTGCCAAGCGTCCTTACAAGATGCCGCCACATGAACTCCTTGAACTAAAGGAGGAAATCGACAAGGCACTTCAGAAAGGATTCATTCGCCCCAGTTCCTCAGCTTGGGGAGCACCTTCGCTCTTTGTCAAGAAGAGCGATGGGACAAACCGATTGGTCCAAGATTATCGGCCCATTAACCAAGCCACCATCCAGAATAAATACCCACTTCCCCGGATCAACGATCTGTATGATCAACTTGCCGGATCCAAGGTGTTTTCTAAACTCGACTTGAGGTTGGGTTATCACCAAATCCGAGTCCGTGATGAAGACATTCCGAAGACTGCCTTCATTACTCGCTATGGTTCATACGAGTACACTGTCATGTCCTTTGGCTTAACCAATGCTCCAGCCACCTTCTCCAGATTGATGAATTATATTTTCATGGAGTACCTCGACCAGTTCGTCGTGGTTTATCTGGATGATATATTGATATATTCCAAGAATGGAGAAGAACATGCTGAACATCTTCGTCTTATACTGGAGAAGCTTCGAGAACACAAACTCTACGCTAAGTTTTCTAAGTGTGAGTTCTGGCTTCCCGAAGTAACCTACCTTGGACATGTGATTTCCAAGGATGGCATTGCCGTCACCCCAGAACGTATCCAGGCTATACTTGACTGGACTCCTCCCAAGACCGTCAAGCAAGTCCGCAGTTTCCTCGGACTCGCTAGCTATTGCCGCTGTTTCGTTGAGAATTTTTCCAAGATTGCGAGGCCTTTGACTAATCTGCTTCACAAAGGCGTCAAGTTTGAGTGGACAGATAAATGTCAAGAAAGTTTTCAAGCACTCAAGGACAAGCTAACTTCTCCCCCAGTGCTCGCTCCCCCTGATACTCAGAAGGACTTCGTGATATATTGCGACGCGTCTCGTCAAGGATTAGGCTGTGTCCTATTGCAAGAACGCAAGGTGATTGCTTATGGCTCTCGTCAGTTGCGTGCTCATGAAGACAAATACCCAACGCATGATCTCGAATTGGCAGCAGTAATTTATGCATTGAAGCTGTGGCGACATTACCTCGTCGGTAATCGTTGCGAAGTCTACACCGATCACCAAAGTCTGAAGTACCTGTTTACTCAGCCAGACCTGAATCTTCGTCAACAACGATGGCTCGAGACAATAGCCGACTTCAACATGGATATTTCGTATACCCCTGGCAAGGCTAATGCGATGGCCGATGCCTTGAGCCGCAAAGCTTACTGTTCTGAACTTGAGGTTCAGGTGCAGCAACCACTTCTGTATGAAGAGTTTTGCAAGTTGAATCTCGAGATTGTTCCTGAAGGTTACGTCAATAACCTGGTTCTCGAGTCAAAACTCGACGTCCTCATCAAGAGTAGACAATCTCTGGCCCCAGACATTGTGAAGATCAAGCAGGACATCGCCGAAGGAAAGCCCTCCTCTTTTACCATTGATGCTAATGATGGTAATACTGTGTACTTCAAGGGCCGCTTAGTAGTTCCTATGAGCCCGGTCCTCATTAACTGTGGTCCGGATATCATGGAAGAAGCCCATAACTCTACCTTGTCAATCCACCCTGGCAGTACCAAGATGTATAAAGACCTTCGTCAATGGTACTGGTGGCCTTACATGAAACAAGACATCGCCCGCTATGTTTCTCAATGTGACGTTTGCAGTCGCGTCAAAGCCGGACATCAGAAACCCGCTGGTTGGTTGCGACTACTCCCTCCTTCGGATTAGAAGTGGGACAAAGTCGAAATGGACTTCGTCACCGGTTTTCCTAAGTCACAGAAAGGTAACGATGCCATCTTTGTCGTCATCGACCGATTCTCCAAGATTGCTCACTTACTACCGGTCAAGAAAACGATCACTGCTAGTCAGTTGGCACACTTGTATATCTGCCGAATTGTGTCACTCCACGGTATTCCGTTGGAGATCAGTTCAGACCGTGGCAGTATTTTCACCTCACGATACTGGAATAGTTTCACGGAAGCTTTCGGGACTCGTCTGAATCTCAGCACCTCTTATCACCCCCAGTCGCAAGGCCAAGTTGAATGAGTTAATCAAGTGCTGGAAGACATGCTTCGCGCTTGTGTCCTTTCTTTCGGCATGAAATGGGAGGATGCCCTCCCGTACGCGGAATTCTCGTACAACAAGAGCTATCAGGCTAGCTTGAAGATGGCCCCCTTCGAAGTTCTATACGGATGTGGATGTCAAACCCCCCTGAATTGGTCAGGAACTGGGGAACGACCCTACTTCGGACCGGATCTTGTCGAAGAAGCTGAAGAACAAGTTCGCATTGTTCAAGAAAATCTCAAGGCTGCACAGTCTCGTCAGAAGAGCAACTATGACCGCAAACACCGTGAAATGGAGTATCAACCTGGTGAATACGCTTACCTCCGTGTCACTCCCATGAGGGGCACTCATCGCTTCGGTATCAAGGGCAAGTTGGCTCCTCGCTACATTGGCCCGTTCCGTATCCTTTCCAGGAGTGGACCCATGGCATACCGGTTGGAATTGCCGCCGAACCTCTCCCAAGTCCACGATGTCTTCCATGTGTCGCAAGTCCGTCGCTGCTTCAAGGATCCTATCCGCGAAGTGGAGCATGATTTGATCGAGCTGCAACAAGACTTGACTTATCGAGAACATCCGAGCCGCATTCTCGATCAGTCTGAACGCCGAACCCGCAACAAGAACGTCAAGTTCCTCAAGGTTCAGTGGTCGAATCATTCTGAAGATGAAGCCACTTGGGAACGCGAAGATCGCCTTCGCGATGAATACCCCGATCTTTTCCTCGCTACCACTTAAATTCTCGGGACGAGAATTCTTGTAGTGGGGGAGATTTGTGACACCCTCAGATGCTTGTAACAGTAATCATCATCACTGTTGACCATCACTGTTTTCTAATCACTGTTATCCCCTGTCCCTAATCAAACTTTGCTTCTGCTCTTTTCAAACCATGCTGGTTGGTAATCAAAACACAAAGCCCAATGCATTTTGCTCATCATGAAACCAACCCTAGTTGAAACTACCTCAAATGGAAATTAAAACAAAAGTGCTGGAATAAAGTTGTTCCAAAAATCATGGAACCATTTTTATAAATTTCCTAAAATCATTATTATCATGTTGGAACAACTTTGGTAATTTTTGGGGTTCCAGAAAATTCCAAACAATTCAAATAGTAGGTTAAAACTCTTACTTGGGGCATTTAATATTTTAAATAAGTATCTAATGATTTTATTTTGCTTCAAAACTTTTTGTGGCACTGACTTATAATGTTATACTAATATTGGGACACCTAACCCCTTTTACAAAAATGCAAAAGGCACCAAATTAAAATACAAACAGCAGGACAGTAAACAAAAACCAGAAAATAGAAAAACCCTAATCTATCGCCTGGGGCGAAGCCCACCGCAGCCCAGCCCAAGCCCCCCCCTTGTCTTCTTCCCCAACCACCCCCCCACCTGCTCCCGTCCGGCGCCCGTCGTGGACGCGCCGCTGCCAGCCGGCCCCGCCCTTCACCTGCCCCCCTGACGCCGTGGACGCGATAAGAACGAGGCCCCCTCCCTCCTGGACACCCCCGCACCTCCATTCCCCTCCTCCCCCTCTCGCCATCGTCGGGGAAGGAATCACCCGAGCGCAGCCTCGCCGCCGTGGTGAACCGCCGCGGCCAACAGCGTCCCCGAGCCCCGAAGACCTGTCCGGCGTGTTCCTCGTCGACGTCCTCGTCTCCGACCGCAAGGAATCGAACCGTGGAGCCCGGCAGCGACGACTACGCCACCGTTCCCCTCCGGCGCCGCCGCGACATCGCCGTCGCATTCCCGTGTCGTCGAGCCTCCCCGAGCAGCCTGCCGTCCACTACGCATCGCAGGTGAGCACGGCTTCCGCATACAGCACCCCGATAACGTGTACTCTACCCGTAGCCGTCGCCCCCCTATACCGTGCTCCGGCCGCCGCCGTTTGCCGTCGTAGTCGAGCACACAAGCCGCCCCAGGCCACGCGTTTGGCACCGTTAACCTCCCCGTGCTCCGTAGGGTTAGTTCCACCCATAGGACCGCCCGTTTTCGACTCGTGGACGCGTTCGCCATTGGAGCCCGACGACCTTCGCCGCCATTGTTGGAGCTGCGCTCACCTCCGTGCGTCCCAGCCCGCGGGAACACCCCAGATCGATGCGGCGTCGAGTTCTTCGTCGGATACCGCAAGCAGCGCCTCCAACGGCGCTCGGAATCGCGGGTTAGCTCGACCTCGCCGCCGGCGAGCCTCCGGCGAGCTCACCGGAGTCGCTGACCGGTGGGTCCGCCCTGCCAGGTTTGCTGTTAGTGGCTAATGGGTCACTGACAGCCGGGCCCCACCTCCCTGCTAACTATCCCTGTTAATCGAAATAGAAAAGTTAACCTTTTGGTTATTATGACTCACTGACAGTGGGCCCTGGTCGTTTAACTTAATTAACCAAGTTTAGTTAGCATTGGAGTCACTGACTGCTGGGCCGCAGCTGTAAGTCAATTTGGAAATAAATAAAATTTATAAAACTAGTCACTGACAGGTGGGTCCAGAGGCATTTTTCCAATTTAATTATATGTTTTATAAATAACAGAGGCTAACATGTGGGTCCCACATGTCAGCACTGTTCTGGATAATGTTGTGGATAATGTTTTGGATAATGTTAAATGAATAATAAAAGAAATCCAGAAAATCATTTAAATTGATTTAAACTTTGAAATTCAATAACTTTTAAACCGTAACTCGGATTCAAAACTTTATACATGAAAGTTGATCAGAAAAATACAACGAATACGAATACGCTATCCGTGTGTCTACCACCTCCCTCTAACACAACGAACATCGAACATTCCCCCTCCGGATCGTCTGTTCGATAAATGGTCCGGTACTGTTAGAGTGCCCGGATGAATTTATTCCGAACACGAAAGTTCTCCGGAATGGTTCAAATAGCATGGATACACCCCCCTTATGTTGTTCCGGTAACCACGACACCTCCGGCTTGATCTTTTCCCCTCCGGACACCCAGTCCGGTAATCACCCGGAGCCGGTAGTTCATCCCCAGATGAATTCCCGCTCCGAGCATATTGCATTACACTGCGTTAGAACCCCGTTTACATTTCATCTGTCATGTCATGCATATGTCTGTATATTATTGCTGTGTATTTACTGTTTCCTCCCCCCCTTAATCTTCGGTAGACCCCGCTGCTGCCGTCGACTACACCGCTGCTGAGTACGACTACTTCGTCGACGACCCTACCCCGACCGTCGAGCTTGCAGGCAAGAAGAGCCATTCTCTTCCCCAGATATCGCCTATCTTTCCGTACATTTCTTGCACTAGGCATTGTTACTGCTGCTGCTACGATTACCATCCTATTCAACTGCATAGCCTGATTTTTTTGTCGCCCCTTGATGTGCCTTCCTTTATCCTATGCTGCCTATTAATTTTATTATGCATTATTCAGCAGTGAGCCCTGCGCATTGTTAGCTAGGGTTAGATGGAGGGCCGTGATCACTCAGGGGAGTGGACGCGGATACTTATATTATAACTGCACAGGTACGGTACAATGCAGACACCGTCAAAGGCCCCTATCTGGGTTATGCCTAGTCACCTCAAGTGTGAGCCATCAAGGAGTAATCCTTGTACTCCACTCGAGGCTGACTTTGTCTTACCGCCATAGGGTCCTGGAAACGGTTGTCCTTCAGGTAAGAAGTCGGGCGACCCAACGGTGCCCGCGAGAGGTATAGCGACGGGACGACAGGGAGGGCACGACCAGTGTACCGGTGTGCTTGGCCCCTGACCGTTGGCCGCGAGAGTTACCAACCCACGAAAGTCGAGCTCCTCCAGGAGCACCCGCGAGACAAGGTAAGGAGACGGTTCACCTTGTTGGTAACCGCAGTGACTTGGTGGGACGACGGGGCAGGCACCAATGTACTGGTGGTCCTGGCTGCTGTCGTTGTCCGTGGGTCGGTCAAGTCGAGACAACGATAACGGTTGTCACGCAGGTTAATTAAAATGCTAAATGGTTCAGTGAATGTCTTGAGTTGGCTATATGCCATGTACGCACTACCTACCCGTGGGAACTACGAGTTATGGGCTCCTCCGCTTCTTAGTGTCGTCCGAGGACTCTTCAGACGTCAGCAGTACCGCGGCCTGCGCCGGGAAGTGGTGTTGTCTTATTTGCTCGAGCGATGTGTTTTATTTGAATTTGCTTCAACTTCACCGGCCAGCCTCGCACCGTGCAGGAGTACGTCGGGGTTAGGGTCCAAAGCCCCGCGTACATAGGATATAGTCCGGCGGATGACCTCTCTGTTGAGTTTGAAAGATGGGCTCGGAAGTGTCGGATAGCCTCGGTGGAGCGTTCCCTGACAAGGTTCCCGCCACCCTGGAGATCCGTGCGTGTAGCGTAACACAAGTGTACCCCTGCAGGGAAGATTAATCTATTCGAATAGCCGTGTCCACGGTAACAGGACGCTTTATGCTGAAGCTGGATCTTACCACTAGAAACTATTATTAAACTGTATGGTTCCGGGTTCTTTTCCTCGCGGGGATGTTGAGGAGGTGAACTCGGAGGCATTGTTAATTATTACAAATTATTATTATTCAATGTTGCAGCAACTTCTACTTCATTGTTACCTTACTGTTTTATATAAACTGTTGGCTGATTCTTACCTCATGCTGCAAGACATCGTCGGAAGATGCTAGTCTTCGATAGGCCTAGCTCTTACCCTTGCTCTGCATTTCTGTCTTCAGTCCACTATATACAGCCTCTTCTTTCCGTTGATACAATGCATAATGCTTAGTAGCGGACGTAAGACTCGCGGGTATACTAGATACTCACCTGCTTTATTTCCTTTATTGTTTTGCCTGATCGGCCGCTGCAGCCGACGTTGGAGCCCAGGAGCAGGAGTACCCCGGAGGCGCCTACTACGACGTCGAGTTCCCCGTTGACCAGGAGTAGTACTGTGGATCCCAGGAAGGAGGCCTCGCCTTTTCGTTCTGTATCTCTGATGTGATTTGTGCTAGCCTTCTTAAGGCAAAACTTGACTAACTATGTCTGTACTCAGATATTATGGCTTGTATAACTTATATATTCGGGTCCGCGTGACCCCCTCTATTGTAATATTTTTGTTTATCCTTTTGTGTTTAGTGTTGTGCTGTGATATTATCACCGTGGCACCCTAATCTCAGTCGTGTACCCTGCGTGTATGATTACTGTACACGGCTTGATTTTGGGGGCGTCACACATCAAGGGGCTCAGATGTACAACAGAATACCGGCGGGTTCGAGAGGATGAAATCCTGGATGGATATTACCGCATCTCGCTGAAGAGAAGTATTCTTCTCAATGAGCTTCAAAAGGCGTGTTTGATCACGTAGATTTCGCTCAGCCTCCATCATGATTTCAGCTGCAGAAGGCGGTGAAGGAGGATCATCATCACCACTTCAATTACCGTGACCAGATTCAACACATCTAGTTCCACCTGACATTCTGTGTGATAAAAATCAACAACTAGAGTAGGATTTATGATGGAATCAAAGAAAAGATGATATAATTTAAGAGCGGACAAGATTGTAATGCTAAAGCATTGGAATCACTGGAAACACAGGACAATTCGGATAGCGTAACGGCTATACCGGGGTGAAAAATGAATCAACCTGCAAGAATGATCAGAACCTTCTCAACAGGCTCGATAGAATGGTGACTCTAGACAACCAAAATATTCCTACATCTACTCAGAATCAAACAACGAGATGTTCTAGTATAGACATAGAAGAGCCTAGTCCTATCTTCCCGTAGAAAAGATGAGGCTGACTCAGAACTCAGATCGACAAGGGTAACGAGAAAAAAAAGAAGTCATACGTTGTTCCCTTATACCCAAAGTAACTATATAACTATAGAATACTAGACTCGACTTCGGCCAAGGTTTAGTAATCCTACAGGCAGTCCTTCTCGGGACCCGGGGTTTGCTTATGTAATTCCTGTTACAACTCAATCATATGGAGAGCCGAGAGCCGTACCCACTTGTCTAAGCAGACAAGGCAAAGCACAGAACACTCTCGGAAAGCATCGAACGTGAGGGGCATCCCATCCAGGCCGGATGATCAAGTGAGATGGGTCCTCATCGTCCACTCACAAGTCTAAATGATTATGTGTGGTGAAATCTCATACTCATAGAAAAGTCGCCTCAACCACATTATTGATTGAATTATAACACATACATAAACGGACTCCATCCTGATCACCTAGTCGGGATATCGGGCGGGCTCAATCATACAACAAAGTGTGCCACGTGACATTGTCACGAGAAATCGCATCGCGATGCCCCAAGATGCGCACATCTAAGGGCCACTTGGTGTATAAAAGACCGTCGGCAAGAACTCAGCTAAGCTATCGAACCCCACACTAAGACATGCACGTTATAATCATACACGCAATATACATGTCTAGTGTAAACAACAGGTAACACAACATGTACTCTACAAACTCATAGCTTTATTGCATCTGCTAAACAGAGCAGATATAGTAGTGTTACAAGCAGAGATCACATGACTGTGACCCAACATTACATCAAACAACAACGGAAGAAAATAATGTCTTAGTAAAGACAAAGTTAACAAATGGCTTAAGAAGCCTTTAATAAAACACAACGACCCTCCAGAGGGACCAGGCTGCTGTCTGGGACTACATCACTTCGTCGGCGTCGAGTTTGAGGGGGAGGCCACCATGACGGCGTCGAGTTTGGGACCACAAACGTGAGTACAAAGTCGTACTCAGCAAGACTTACATCAGAACTATACTACTTATGCTCAGATATCAAGATAAAGGCAAGTGGGGTTATAATGCAGAAAGCTTTGACTTGGCTATCCTGGACTACGACTACATAGAGTTGAGATGAGAGGCGCACACGAGTCCATCTAATCTTGATCACCACATCAATACACCACCATGGATCCTTCCTCGACTTCCCCATGAGGAAGCAACCCAAAGCACTCAAAATTATCTTGACGATTATTAGAGTATCCATTTGAGTTATCTAATAATCAAGTAAAGATCTCCAACTAGTCCATAACCGCGGACACGACTATTCGAATAGTTCATTAACCCTGCATGGGTGTACTTCTTCACATACGTAGCTACCACTTACCGCCTAGAACTAGTCACCTTCAAGCGGTGTCGACGAGGATAATACCACGACACTTACCTCACGGCTCCAACTCTAGTCCAGGGGATCGCCTATCTGAGTATGTACCCCAATCGAAAATCCGGCCGGGGTTTCCGTTCAGGACCTAGACGATGTATGGACGGTCCGACAAGCCCACCTCGACAGATGGTGCTACTCTTGCCTAAAACCGTTCCACGTTATGAAATCAAATAGAAGAACAATTAAACCATGCGAATCCTGGACCATCGTCGGGGTGAGTTAATAGGTCGAGAGGGGTCAATGAGCCCAACATGTGGTAGTAATCTGTGTCTTGGATCACAACACAAGAACTCGGGGCCTAGGGCAGTGTTAATGATACAACCCACTGTGTACTCCTACACAACCTCTCATTGTTCAACTTTGTTAGGATGACTTCACCAACACATTACCATTACATTGCATTGTTCTCTACCATCCCGATACATCACCCAGATGGATCATCTTCATTGCAATCACTCTAGCATAGCATAGCATAACATGGATGAAGGTCCACATGATGAACACAAACAATCCTGGATCTGCTAGGTTGAGGTTTGCATAATACTGTGGCAACAATGATAGGTCATGCAAAGGATGGGTTCAACTAGCGGTATAACGGTAACATGTCAAGCACCTAATCATGCATAAGAGAACAAGAGGGAAATGGGTTTATATAGATATGATCAATGGGGTTCGCTTGCCTTGTTGACGATGACGAGGTGTCACTCTTCAGGGCAGTCGGAAACTACGTCCGGCGATGAATCTATCGAGAAGAGGCAAACACCGAGACAACAACAATGTAAAGATCACATTGCAATGCACAATCAAGATGCATAACATAGCATGGCATGGTACTGATGTGGGGTATGTTCCTGTTTCAACAAGTTAATTGAAGTATATTTGGAAAAGAATTCCAAATTCAAACTCCAAATGATTATTCAAAGATTCCCAAATTGCATTTGCTACTGATTGATCTTTGTAAACTATTTTGTCATGCTTGAAAGTTGCATATTTAGATTCCTTGCATTTTTTTGATAAATTTTCATATATTATTAGTTTGATTTGGATTTATGGTTTAAAAGTTATTCAATTTACAAGATTTAGCTATTTTCTGAAATTTCTATTAAACAGAGAAATTCCACTTATTGCATCAGCATGATGCAATGCTGACGTCAGGGGGGGCTGACGTGTGGGCCAGCAATGTCAGTGGCACAGAGTTAACCGCTTTGTTTAATTAAAGACTAACATGGGTGTTAGGGGGCTGGGCCGCACCCGTCAGTGGGTGTTTAGGGGATCATTAGGTGGTGGTGGGGAGTTAGCGCTAATGACACCGGCCACGTCACCTCGTCGGCGACTAGTCGGCGGCGTCCACAGAATCGGTGTTCCCGACCACTATTTCGCACGCCGAGACCACCAAAAGGCTTCCCGTGCTCGTACGCACCATCTTGTGCACACGGGGAACCATGGGGCGGGTACCATTGCCTCACCGGCGTTGAGCGTTGCGGCAGCCGGAGCTCAGTCAAATGGCAAACAGCGACGCGGTGCAGAAAAAAGAGAGCTGAGAGAGGGGAAAGGTGGTGGAGCTCACCATGAGCACGACTGCGTGGTCTATGGGGCCAGAGGAGCAACGACAACGGCGAATTTGGCGGTGAAGACCCGGCGGCCGTGGAGGAGATGGAGGTCGCGGTTGTCACCCTTGGAGGTCCTCGGCTCAAATTGAATGTGCACGGAGACGTAGACGAGTACGGCGGACGTTCTGGACAGCACGGCGGGGCGCCTCGAGGTCGTTGGCACGGCGGTTCATGCGCTGCACTCCGGCGAATGGGGTAAGGACAGAGGGGAGGTTGCCACGGCGAAGCGAGAGGTGGCGCGGCGGCTACATGCTCTTCAGCGAGCAGCATCGAGGCCGGGGGACGAAGAAGACAAGAAAAAAGGCTGCTGGGCTGGGCCGGCCTAGGTCAGTTGGGTTTCTTTGCCAGGTAAGCTTCTTTCCTTTTATTTCTTCTTTTATTCTTTCTGTTTGTTTGTTTAGCTTTAGTAAAAAAAATACCAAAGCATTTTATTAAATGCCCAAAACTTTAAATATAGTCTTAAGTGACATGCTACTAGCCACTCCCAAGTTTTGGAGATTTTTGAAATTCAAATTATTTGAATTTCAATTCAAATAGGGGTATTACTTAATTTCCAAACCCTTCTCTGATTTTTTGAAAAATCTTGGAGCATTCATTGGGACCCACAACACATGAGATGTGATCATGCCCATTTATAGGACTTATCAAAAACTTCAGAAGATTTTTGGAAAAAGATTTTTGTCTGGCCATTTATTTAAATTCTTTTTGAAGCTTTTCCGAATCCCCAATTCTTAAACCATAGAATTTAAACATGATGCAATTATTCTAGTAATAAAAGCACATACCAAAACTAGGGTTGTGACAAAAGCCATGTGAGTACGTTTGAATGTACTCGCCAACAAGCAAACCAAGTAACACATACACCAAGCAAAGCAATCCATGGCATTCAAGCATGCATAAGTTATTAGGGTAATATTAGTTATCATGGCATAGTAGTTTAAACAATATTAACATGATGAATCTAGCATGTTATCAGGTTTAAGAATAATGCAAGAGAAATCATCGTTTAAAGTCACATGAACCCCACATAATCACCGCATGATCATGCGGCTTACCTCGGAGTCCTTACAGACTCAAACACCGGGCCATCTCATGACCAATCAACCAGCACGAGTCTTCACACGACCATCCACTTTCACGGGCCATCGCATGACCAATCGGGTCATCGCGTGACCAACACGTATACGGGTCGTCGCACGACTATCCAACGGGTTAGGTGTGATCGCATTGCCACCCAACCAATCCGATCATCACATGACCAAACGGGTCACCACACGACCAACAACTCATCACCATCACCAAACCCAGTGCATGTTGATCCCATGTGTGATCTAGTACAAACTTTTCCAATACCGTGGACTCGGCTATTCGAATAGATTTTTAATACTCTGCACAGTTTGTGCACTTTACCCACACTATGGAGTTCTTCCTCCTTCCAGTACCTCAGAACTTGTCCCATAGGAACCTCGGAACTCGTATCGTAGGAGTGGACTAGGACTTCTCCAACGAGACCTCTCTACCGTATGCCTCCCTTACCGTATCACCGACATCCCGTCTTGGGTAGCCCCTGGTCATCCCGACACACCTTCCATCACATGGCAAACGACCACCTCGTGGAAAAAGGGCCACCGTCATGGCAAAACGGTCCCAAACGGGACTGCGAGCAAGAACCAAACTGGCTCTCGAGACTATCGCTGCTTTCCTGATCAGGGTAATCGCGCGCGCATAGCCTCCCCTCGTTGGTTATACGAATCAGAGAGCACAGCAATAGACCAAGCCAAGGCCTTCCCATACAGGCGAGTGTGGTTGCACTAGTAAAGATCGGTTTGGTGGCACTTGATCAATGGTTACTCGAGTCCAATTCAATCAACAATATCCACTGAGCAACGTATGATAAAGCATAGCAACAAAATATACCATAGCAATAGTAGTACAATATGATATCACATAGACATGATGAAGGCATATGTTCTAATCATAAGTACAACAAATAAACATGGATACGATCAACATGAACGGAATATTTGCATGGACATGGCATGAACATGGGCATGATAATAACCAGTAAGAATGATCTCATCTAGCCTATCATATCAAGTGGGCATGTCATGACCATTACAATCTTGATACTTACGAGTAAACATAACATATTTACTATAAGCATAACACAACAAGCATGGTATAAGCATGTCAAATCAAGTTAACAAATCAGGGTTTAATTAATCGTTAAAGCAACATGACATAATCACATTTTAAAGCACACATGAGCACACGACACGATGCTTTAGAGCATATATCAGATGTCTTGCTTGCCTGGGGGGGTCGAAGAATGCACCGGGCGGACGTGCAATCGCCTTCCGAAAAGATCCGACGGGATCGACGATTCTCCGGTGAGGCCTTACGACAACCGGGGGAAAAAGGGTCAATTTCACAATGTCAAAATATCATGAATGTTGCACCAACGGAACGGGCTCGGAAAATTGTGGAACTGGGCTTTTGAATCACCTCGATCGGAGTTATGGTTGCGAAGATACGAGGGAGAGGAGACCAGGGGGTGATCTGTTAAAACATAATTACTTTTGGATCCCTGGGCTGACGCCGAAAGCATATTTCTCAAATACGCTTTCCTAACTGGGAAACATACTTCCACCCGAAGCAGCGAAGAAATACATTTTCACCGAAGAGAAAGCGCATTCCGGCCCGGCGCTGCACAGAAATACGCATTCCAAACGGCAAGACGTATTCCAAAGAATACGCCTTCGGTCATCCGGCGTGGGCCCGAGGATTGGCGACTGACGCGCGGGGCCCACGCGTTAGGCCTCTGTTCCTATCTCCATCTCGTTCCTCTTCTTCCTCTGTTCTTCTCACGACGGGCTATAGTACAGGGGAGGCCGGCACCGTCGTGGTGGCCACCGTGGGCCGGCTAGAACGGGCGCGCCGGCGCGTCCCTCGGGCACGGCTCGTCGGGCTGCACTAACTGGTGGCGGCAGGGCCGCGGGGAGTGGACGGCGGTGGCGGTCTTCATGGGAGGTCGCGGCGGCCGTGGCCTTACGACCAAGCCGGGGCGGCGACGATGGCGGCCGGTGGCCGGACTGCTCGGGGAGACGAGTCCCATCGGGGCACAACAGCAGTGGAGCGGGTGGAGGGGAGCCACGGAGAGTGGGCTGCTCCGACTCGGGGCTCGCCGGGCGGCGGCCGACGTTCCTCGGCTACGACAGCGAGGCAGGGGCTCTAGGGAGGGGGAGTGCTGGTGCTTCGGGGAGGGCTCGGCTCCTCCGTTTATACACATGGGAGGGGTGCTCGGGCGAGATCACGAAGCCTCCAGGCCATGGCCACACAGCGGCCCAGGCCATGGAGAACATGGCATCGACACGAGTGGACATGGGCACGGGGACAAGGGGAAACAGGCTGGGGCGAGCGTGCACTGAGAGGGAAAGCTGGGCACAACGCAAACACTTTGCAGAGAACGCCACATGCGCGGTCACCACGACCACCACGTGTCCAGAGCGTGCTTATGACCAGGACCATGGCCACTTTGTGATAGGATGCATCAGGGGGCAACAACACCTCATTTGTCTGACCAGAGTGGCATGGAGCAACTGAAAGTGGCATGACTTGGGTGGCTACAACAAGGTGTTTGTGCTGACCTGGGGAAGGTGCATTTGGGGCAAGGGTCTGAAACTTGGGTCAGAGCAATCTTATCCAAAGGTGATTACCTCTGCCAATTTTGAGCTCAATTGGACCAAGGAACATAGCACTTCTTTTTCAAATGCACCAATTATGCAGAAGGTGTTTGTGTTGTGGTGTGGCTAGGACACTGGCCCCTTGGCCCAAAATTTGGCTGAGATTAATCATCTACTAGGGTAAGCATGTGCACAAAATTTATGCTCAAATGGGCAAGGGTAGCTTGCACTTCCTTCACAAAGTTGTCTGTTGGACAGAAACTTTGGGAAATTTTTGTGAATTAATGGTTTTGCCATTATAGATGAAATTTGGCACAACCCCATGACTTGGGCAGGGGAAATGGCACAAAAAGTTTGGGAGGAAATGGGCAAACATAAATAACAGTTCCTTTGTAAAGTGCTATTCTGCCCTGAATCTGGGAATGGAAGCTGTGCTGAACCTTTCAACTATGGAACCCGATGTTTTGATAGAAATGGCCATGGGTTGGATACTAGGAGCTCCACGATTCATTAGAGCACCAATGGAGCACCCAAAATAGTAGCTCCTTTGGAAATGGCTAAAATGGGATTAGTTGCTTTATAAAGGAAATGGAAATTTCCTTTATTAAACTATAGCCATTATCTTTGGGAGAGGTCAAGAGGATAACCAAGATCATCTCCAAGTTTCCATAACCTTCAGAGATGTCTAGGTATTTTCAGGGATTTAATTCCATCGATTGGCAAAAATGGAATTAAGCTGATATGAAGAAAATTGCACCTGACTTGGCAATATCCTTGCATATCCAGGGCTCGAGGTCTAGGGAGGGGATCTTGACTCGCAAAAGGGCAGGGGAAAGGGTTGCAAGGTCAAGTATTGTCTGGATTCTTCTGGTCATAAACCAGACTCCAGGGGAAAAAGATCAGGAGAAAAAGCTAGGAAGGAATTACAACACAAAAATCGATAACCCGATTTTTTGGGGTGTTACACCTGCACACACAACAAGTAACGGGTCTCCCAACGAGTAAAGAGGGGTTGTCAATCCCTCCGGCTTTGTCATTTACAAAGGATAACACACAAGAGATAATATTGTTGATATTGATAGTGGTGATGATATCAACTGAAAATAAAAGAAGTAAATAAAGTGAAGGTGTAAACAATGGTGGAAATATGGACCGGGGTCCCATGATGTTCACTAGTGATTTCTCTCTCCCAAAAGACCATAAAATAGCTAAGCTGGGTGAACAAATTACAGCTGGGCAATTGACATAATTATAAATGCACCAGAATTCTAATTATGTTACTGGAAAGCTAGAGGTTCGAGAGTATGGGAAGTACGCCAAGACAAGTAGACCGTCTGCATCTACTCGCTAATCATCCACCTTGAGATATCTATCCAGAACATCTCGCTTGTATTAAGTTGCCAGCCCCACCCAAAGTGCAAACTCAAAGAAGCAGACAACTGCATTAACAAACTTTGCTTAAGGTAAACAATCCTTGCAACCGCGGTTACAAGCACCGTTGTTTTCTCCCTGGTGGCAACAACACATCCCCTAGTCTCATGTTTCTGTCTCTCAAGCTAGACATCGGGGGGCATGAACCCATAATCATGCATAAACGCTCCCTCTTGGAGTTACTATCAACTACTTGGCCAAAGCAATAAAAATTAATTGAGAACATGCAAGAATTACTCAAGAAAAAAATATAAAAGGTAAAACAAATATATAACTCATCACGATCTGAACATAATCTCATAATCCATCGAATCCCCAAAAACACAGCATAGCAACAGCAGGAAAATTACATAGATGCCTTTATAATGTAGGGCAGCTCACAAAGACTAAGAATTGAAGCACAAGATAAGCGAGAAGACATCACATAGCTACTGGTCATGGACTGATGGTCCAAGGGGGACTACTCATGGCACATCCGGGAAGCGTCGATGGTGGTGGAGAAGCTCCCGGAGGTCAATCCTCCGTCCGGCAGGGTGCCGGGAAGAGGTCTTCTGGTGCTCCCGATCTTGGAAGACCTGCGGCGGCGAAAAAAATAGGAAATTCGCGAGGCGTGGTTCCCCTCCAAGGTTTTCAGAACGAGGAGGTAATATAGGCTGAAGGGGGGCAGAGGGGGTGGCCCCACCTCCCAAGCGTCCTGGTGGCGCGGCAAGGGAGGGGGCCGCGCTACCTGGCCGCCTGGGTGCCAGGTGGGCCCCATGGTCCTCCTTCGGGGATCCAGAAGCTTCCGTCACACTTATTTTTTATATTATTTTTCTGGAATTTTGGGGGCTCTGTAAATTGGGGAAAAAACTACAACTTACAGACATCAAGAGACAGAAACTGGCACTGGGTGCACTGAGTTACTAGGTTAGTCCAAGTATGTTTAAAATGATATAAAAGTGTAGAAAAACATGTAGAAATGCCACATAAAAGAGCATGGAACAAGCAAAAATTATAGATACGTTTTGGACGTATCATCGACCCATGGTATGTGAGGGTACTTTATATATTACAACCCCTCCAGAGGTTAGCAATCCATCTAGTAGCTAGAGTTCTCAACTAATTTTTTGTAGTTTTCGAAAATAAGCATGGATTGCCCAAAATACGACACCTATCACTAATAGGCTTGAGCTATTGACACACAGAAGTCCAAACATTACTCAAATTAATACCTCAAAACTATTGCAAGTTACTACTAAGCTTATAATAGTAACCTCACTTAAATTGACTAGCATAGATAGTTTACTTTATGCTTCACCTCTTGCCATGTTTCCGTGATATGCCATGCTTGAGTGAGATGAAATATTAACAACCTTGCTCATGTTGTGTAGCTAAACAACTTGAACCATTCTAAATGTGTGGTATCGTCGTTTGTGATGAGTACTCCACTAAAACTGTCAGTAACCGCTCTCGACGATAGATGCGATACCGTGGTGCGTTCTCTCGCGTTACCTTCTTGATGTTGTTTGCTGGTGATTGCTTCATAGTAATAGATGCTTGCTCGTCGATTTGCCTTTCCAGTTTTTTCCTCTTGTGTGATCCTATGGTTACTCTCGGAGACGATGCGAGATTGCGTGCACACCCAATCCCCACCTCCCCTCAGATCTGGAACACTCCCACCTGCGAGCTCAAGCGTCGGATCCCCATCGAGCGGCCCTGAACGTGCAACGTCATCAGATGGAGAGTCCCAGCCGCCAGCCTCCCAGCCCGACGAAACTCCTCCGGCCCGCCGTCGCGCCACCCCGGCGAGCAGCCTCCACGCCGCCGCTGCTCCCCCAGGTCACGCCGACGCCGCTCGCGCGCCTATATCTCCTCCCCTTTCCACTCCTCTCCTCCTCTCGTAGCACAAGCCTCCGCCATGGCCATGGTCCGCCTGACTAGGAAGCCGTCGCGACCCTCTCCTCTGCCCGCCTCGACCCTCGCCAGTGCCGCCACCGGCCAGATCCGGTGGCCCACGGCCGGACCTGCCCATCCCCGGCCACCTCCAGACCTCCCCGGCCTCCCATGCTCACCTCCCCGCCCTTGGACGATGCACGTCAGCAAGCCAGCGCCGCCACGGCGTAGAGAGGATGCCAGGAGGAGCGCCCCTCGATCCAGCGAGCTGGGCCGGTGCGCCCAGCCCCGCATCCACGGCCCACCTTTGCGCCCCACAAACCATCCCAAGGCCGCCGCACCTCCTTTGCGCCTTAGGCGCTCGGTGCTATCCTTCGCTTGTGCTGCCACCTGGGACTCAGCCCACGAGGTGAGGCGCCCCCTTTCCTTTTTTTGTTGGTCCTCTTGTTGGGCTCGGCCCACGACCTGTTCCTCGCCCGTAGGCGTTATATAGTTTTCCAACGCCCCCAGTTAGGCCCAACAGCAGTAGCTTTCGGCCCAATCGCGTTTTATTATTTTCTGTATTTATATTTTTGGCAGGATATTGTTGCATTTTTGCGATGCTAATATCTTTTTAACGGTGCTTGGATCGCGACGAGTTCTACATGTAAATTGCTTAGTTTTTCGTGTAGAACGATAAAATGTTTCCCTTTTCCATGTTTGAACTTGTCTACATGTTTTTTACCTGCTAATTACAACCCTTGCCACTGTAAAATGTAATCTGCCATAACTTTTTAACCGTACCTATGATTAAAATGTTCTTTACATGTAACTTGACTAGAATTTCATGTAGATTATGATTGTGCTATTGTTTGCTGCTTTTAACTAATCTAAAATATGGTTTAGGGCATAACAGTACCAAATCCTTAATTTGTTGTCGGGTACGTCGTGATATTCCATGTTTAGGATTGTGCCTCACTTAAATTGACTAGCATAGATAGTTTACTTTATGCTTAACCTCTTTCCATGTTTGCGTGATATTCCATGATTAAGTGAGATGCCATGTTAACAACCTTGCTCATGTTGTGTAGCTAAACAACTTGAACCATTCTAAATGTGTGACGAGTACTCCACTTAACCTGTTAGTAACCGCTCTCGACGATCGATGCGATACCGTGGAGCGTTGTCTCGCATTACCTTCTTGATGTTGTTTGTTGGTGATTGCTTCATAGTAATACATGCTTTCTCATCGATTTCCTTTCCAGTGTTTCCCTCTTGTGTGATCCAACGGTTACTCTCGGAGACGATGCGAGCTTGTGATCGACTACACCTTCGACTTCGTCCTCTCATAAGGTAAGGGGGATCATATATGATGCTTATAACTTTCAGCTCACTTTGCCTAGGTATAGGGCAGAACGATTGATTGATCCTACCACCTGATATTTATGCCTCTCAAATAAACCCAAAACAGCCATGTCCTCCACATCCCAGCAAACCTTTGTTTGGCCATGTATCTTGCTTGCTTAACCACTGCTGAGCATGCATGCTTAGGATGCTATCAATTGTTATCCTGTTACTCCTTGGATTGGGCTATCACACTATTATATTGGTGTGGATGATATGATTATTATAATGTTGACTATACTCGACGAAGGATGGAAGGTCTAGGCTATCCCTCCCCGATGCTTTGTTCCATTCGAGTCACCTAGGATCCGAGTTCCGGGTATTGTTTCTAAGACTGAGCGTGCCTAACCGCGTGTGGGGTTTTATGTGGTCCCCTTTTCTTACCTACCTTGCTTCAAACATTTCTAGTGGTGGCCCAAGATGATATACCATTTGCAAACCATACATATATGTCTGTCGGGTCGCTCCTGGCAGACATCCTTTTAAAAACACCTTGGGCCAGCGGGGACATGGTTTCCTTGTTGGTTCACCCTTGGCCGGCGAGGGCCCGGCGACATGTGAGGTGTCCCGGTAACCCAAACCCTGTTGAGACGGAAGAGGCCGATCCGAGAGCGCGGCCGGCTTTTGGATTGGGTGTCGACTCCTCGGGGGCCACCGGGATTTGTTCGTTGTTAGCTAGAGGGACCTGTCGTTTCGGATCTCTCGGGAGTAAATCATTAAATGTTTGCCTGTGATGGATAGAAACTGAGAGAGATGGGCGTGCGTGCGGCGCCTTGTACTGGGCAGTTGGTACATCCCTGCAGGGTTAAATCTTTTCGAGAAGCCGTGTCCACGGTTATGGACGACTTGAGACCTACTCCTTGTTCATAGACATCAACAACTAAGATGATCTTAATAACTTGATCAACGTGTGTGTGCCTTGACTACTTCTTCTTCATCGGGGGATGAAAGAGGAGGACAAGGATAGGATAGGTGTTATGTTTGCGTAAGTAGCTGATAGCAGACTTGTTGGCGGAGATTACTCATCGACTGCTTGTTTCTCATCTTCCTCTAAATAGATCGTTAGCCGCCTCATATATTTCTAGTGCGGCTGCAATCTCAACTACTACCCCCATCTTACCATGAGAAGTTAGTTAGAAGACTTTTTGATATAGCTTACCCCTTCTTTTCTATTTTACGCACGTTATGCAAACGATCTTGGACTACAGAGGAGCTCGATGACCCTTCTTCTGAACGCCCTCGCGGATACTCGACGACGACTAGTTAGGAGGATCCCGGCGGAAAGTCTGGACCCGTGTGGACGTGGGAATTGTGTGTTTTACCTTTGACACTAGGCATTCGATTGTAGTCTGTACTCATACATCTATCTTCCACTGATGTATTGTATTAAGGAAGTTGTATGCTGATTGTATGAGATGTTCTATCCTTGTAGCCGTAATGTTTTGCTATCATGTTAGAAATCCGGGGCATATGTCATTTTCATGTGTCGCGATGGGACCGATATGCGCTTCGTCCCCGGATCTGGATGGAAACATCTAGATCTGGAACAGTACCACATATCGGGCCTTACAGACATCAAAGGTATTCGTAGTTTCCTCGGCCATGCTGGTTTCTATTGAAGATTTATTAAAGACTTTTCTAAGACTTCGAGAATCCTCACTAATCTTCTTCAGACGGATATTCCTTTTGCGTTTGATGAAGACTGTAAGTAAGCCTTCGAAGTTCTTAAGAAAGCTTTGATAACCGCTCCTATAGTCCGACCACCTCATTGGAATTTACCTTTTGAAATCATGTGTGATGCTAGTGACTTTGCTGTTGGAGCTGTGTTAGGACAAAGGGTTGATAAGAAATTCAATGTTATACATTAAGCTAACAAAATCCTTGATAGTGCTCAAAACAATTATGCTACTATTGAAAAAGAGTTTTTAGCAATAGTGTGTGCTTGCGATAAATTTAGACCTTATATTTTTTATTCCAAAGTCCTTATTCTTAGTGACCATGCTTCTATAAAGTATCTTATGGTGAAGAAGGATGCCAAACCGAGGCTTATCAGATGGGTTCTTCTTCTTCAAGAGTTTGATTTGTAGATTGTTAACAGGAAAGGAGCGGACAATCCTGTACCAGACAACCTCTCCAAGATAGAGAACATACCACATGATCCTATTCCGGTTAATGATAGCTTTCCTGATGAAGAGTTAGATGTTTTGACAATGCAATCTATTTCCGATCCTTGGTATGCAGATTATGCTAACTTTATTGTTACTATGTTTTTACCTCTAGGATTAACATTTCAGCAAAGGAAGAAATTCTTCCATGATTTGAGGTATTACTTTTGGGATGACCCACACCTTTTCAGGGAATGCGCGAATGCGATCGTGAGAAAATGCATACCGGAGCATGAGCAGAAGGATATCTAGAGGGACTGTCATGATAGTCCCTATGGAGGACATCATGCCGATGAGAGAACTGCACACAAGGTTCTCCAATTAGGTTTTTATTGGCCTACTCTCTTTAAATATGCTAGAAAGTATGGTTTATCTTTAGATAAGTTTCAGAGAGTTGGTAACATTAGTAGGAGAAATGAGATGCCTATGAATTACTCTCTAGTTATTGAGCCTTTTGATTGCCGGGGTTTTGATTTTATGGTTCCTTTTCCACCTTCACATAAGTACACTCAAATTTTAGTGGCTATTGATTATGTAACCAAGTGGGTTGAGCAAATCCCCATTGAAAGTGCTAATCACAAGACATCTTTCAAAATGCTTAAATATATGATCTTCCCTAGGTTTTGTGTACCAAGGTACCTCATGACCGACGGAGGATCACATTTTACACATGGTGCTTTTAGAAAAGGTTTAGCAAAGATTGATGTCAATCATAGGATTGCTTCACCTTACCACTCTCAAACGAGTGGGCAAGTTGAGCTCACAAATAGGGAGATCAAGTTGATCTTACAAAACACATTGAACAGGTCTAGGAAGGACAGGTCCAAAAAATTAGGAGATGCCTTGTGGACGTAAAGAACTACTTACAAAAACCACATGGGCATGTCTCCCTATAAGATGGTCTATGGCAAAGCTTGCCATTTGCCTTTAGAATTAGAGAACAAAGCTTTCTGGGCTGTTAGAGAGGTTAATGCTGACCCTAAACTTGCTGGGGAAGAGCGTCTAATGAACTTGACTTCTCCAGATGATTAGAGAAGTGAAGCTTACGAGAGCGCAAGAATGTTTAAAGAGAAGGTTAAGAAGTGGCATGACAAGAGAATTTTGAAACATGAATTTAATGTTGGTGATAAAGTTTTGTTGTTTAGATCTCATTTCAGGTTTTCTCCAGGTAAATTTCTTTCCAGATGGGAAGGACCATTGCACATTCAAGAAGTCTACCGCTCTGGTGCAATCAATATTAACAATTTTGAAGGCACGAAACCTCAAGTTGAGAATGGGCAAAGACTCAAGCATTACATGATGGGAGACCCTGTCAATGTTTATATGGATATGATACGAACACCCACCCACGAAGAGCATGTTGCAACACTTATTCAGATACCAGCAGAAGAAGAATAAGAAAAGGTATGTAATACGATAAGGAAACTTCGAGAACATCCATAAAAGTTCTGTATTACGTGTTTTTTCAAAATTAGGAAAAATTCCAAGCCGAAGTGGAGCCGGAGAGGAGCTCCCGGGGCTCCAGGTGCCCTGCTGGCGCGGCCTGTCTCCTGGCTGCGCCATGTGGCCGCCTAGGCCACCAGAAGCCCGTCTCCGACTCCACTTTGGTCCCCTAGTTTCCTTTCGGTGCAGAAATTTTTGCTATATATTTGCCTGGATCGTCCCGGATTTGTATCATGTGGTTTCGTGCGTTCTATTTTCGATCTGTTGTTGGCAGGAAAACTTTCAGCAAAACCTAGGTCACATGGCTTCCCCAAGTTCCCCCAAGGAGAAGTTCCTCGTCAACATCATCAACCCTTACCTTGCAGAGGTGAAGAGGCTTCCTCAAACACTTTGGGTGGAGGATGGTGCCCTTCAAAAAGAAGATCTGAAGGGACTGGTCAAGGAGGGGAACACCAAGGCCAGACTGGAAGAAGTGGAGCAAGAAGTCTTCAAGTACAAGTTGATGATCGAGCGTGGTCTTGAGGCCAACATCATCATCATCACCGAGCTGAAGAAGCAACATGGCGAGGAGATGAAGGAAGTGCATTCAAGAATATCTGCACCGGAGACCAAAGTGTTCGAGCTTCAAGGACACATCTATGACCTCCAAAACAAGAACTGACCTTTGCCATGGAAGCGCTTTTCTAAGACTTACCCGATATACAAGAACAGAGATCAAGAGTGAAGTCTTCATGGGTAATGGCATGCCCTTAGATTGTTCCGAGCTTAGGGGCGTGCCCGGTATCTTTATTTTTATCTTTGTCTTTTGTGGTCAAGTTTAGTGTTGTATCATGTCTAGGGAAGTTATCTTATAAAATAGGTGTTCGCATTGATGTCTATCACTCATTTGTGTAGAGTCTTGTATCCGTGAGTGTGCGCTTGTCCATGATGGAATATTAATGAGAAGTCTATTGGTTTCTTCGCTGCACTTGGTATTCTCTTCACGCAATCGACCTTATATGATGATTCTTATGGGAGTATTGATCTTATATGTCAGGTATGGCTTTGAAAACTTTATTTAATCTTGGCAAACATAGCTTTGGTCATAACAACAAGCATGAGTTTTTCTAGTAGCGACATAGCCAAAACCTTTATGTTCTTATGATTGAAGTGTTATGCTGACAAGGAAGACAACTTGATGTTTAATGCCAATTCTTAATGTAGACTTTATATTGTTTTGCATCCAAGTCAGCATCATTTGTCTGCTTTCAAAAGCCTTTGCTATCCAAACCTTGTATTAAGCGGGAATACTGCTTGTGCACCCATGCCTTGAAACCTCGACCTTCCAAAGAATGCACCATACCTTTCCTATTTGTGGTATTTCACCGCCACTCCTAAAGTATATTATTCATGTGCTATCTTTAAACCTTCAAAATAGTATACGCCTTGTTCTGTTACTCTGTTTTAGCTCATGAGGAAGTAGTAGATAATTCATGATCTTCTTATACTGGACAAGCTTTATCTTGAGATTGCATGTCTAATCTGCAAACCCCTAATACGAGGAGGAACTGGCATGAGCGCACCTAGCTCACAAAAGATAATAGCAACAAACAAACCCTCCTTCATGCTTTGTTCATGAGAAATCAAAAAACTTTGGCAGTGATAAACAAAGGAGACTAAGGGGATGTGATCATCCCCACCTTGGGAGCCGTTCCTCGAAACTTGTCCAGCATGAGAAGTATTGGGCTATCTACTAGCATTCGTTGACGAATTATGCACCTCCCAAAATCTTATTTTATGATCTTATTGATTTCAAAACCACTAAAAGCTCTAGTACATGAGTTTTCCCCACTTCCCTCTGCGAAGGGTAAGCCTTTACTTTTATGTTGAGTCAGTAAACCCACTTCTTTCTATCCCACAAAGAGCAGGCACCTTATGTTGATAAACATGCATGCATTTATATTGTCTCATTGAGAATTTCCATATTACATCTTTGTTGACATTATCATTAAGATAAACAAGTTGTTTGTTGAGCCTTGATACATCAAACATCTTTTTCACTTCTTGACTAATAACATGTTCTTTCAAAAGCTTCAAATGATCTCATCAAAATATAAAGGAAATAGCAAAGTTAAAAGTTATTAGTTGTTCTTTGACCAAGGACATGTTTTCCATGGTTTGATGAGTTTCCTTAGCCCTACTTTTGATTGTAATTGATATTACTCTTTCATAAGATTCATATGAGTTGAGGTTGCTGTTGAGGATGCTTGAGTTTAGTAGAGATATTATGATGGTTCTTGTCCGTATTCTTATTATCGACACTTCACTCTCTAAACTTGTGGAAAAGTTTACCGAGCTTAGTATTCGCTTGGGGACAAGCGAGGTCTAATCTTGGGTGACGAGGGGGTGACCCCAAGACTCCTACGGATAAGCCTACCTGGTGTGCACGAAGACAGAAGGCCCATGAAGATACAACCTCGGTCCGCTAATTGACACCGACGTAGGAGTCTACGACTCACAAGGAAGGTGCGAGAACCTGCCGTACAGAGCAAGCTAGGGTTAGGAAAGCTTACCTGTAAACGTAGATGAACTCCCCGAGACCTAGCCCAGTATATAAGGGGCTAGGTCTCGGGGAGTTCATCTACGTTTAAAGGTAAGCTTTCCTAACCCTAGCTTGCTCCGTACGGCAGGTCTTCGCACCTTCCTTG
The DNA here is from genome assembly GCA_950022295.1 of Bromus sterilis. Taxonomy (NCBI): domain Eukaryota; kingdom Viridiplantae; phylum Streptophyta; class Magnoliopsida; order Poales; family Poaceae; genus Bromus; species Bromus sterilis. The sequence continues at coordinate 144,107,635 of OX465596.1, read as the reverse complement.
TGAGTCGTAGACTCCTACGTCGGTGCCAATTAACAGGCCGAGGATGTATCTTCATGGGCCTTCTGTCTTCATGGACACCAGGTAGGCTCATCCGTAGGAGTCGTGGGGTCACCCCCTCGTCAGGGACGAAAAGGACAACCAATATCACCTGTAACCCTAGCCTTGAACGCTCCAGCCTTGGCATCCCCTGTAATCGCATCTTGCCCCATCACTAATATCGAGCAGGAGCGTGCCTTCCTGTTTGCCGACGAGCTATCGTCCAACCTGTGCCTGTCATGACTAACCCAGGGTCCTTGACCATGGGATTTGCTGGGGTTGATCCCCGTCAATTAGCGCCGTCTGTGGGAACTACACAGTTTGGGATCACGATCTCGGCGGTCCCGTCTTTAGCAAGCTACAAATCAAGGGCAAGAACCAGATCTAGCCCACTCGAAGGATTCAAGATCACGGCGGACATCTATGCCACCCCATCAAGACCGCTCGAGCTACAGCTGTGCCAGGACCGATACTACGGTAAAGGCCAAGTTCAGTGTCAGCGCCAAAGGAATCGACGACCCAGAAGAACGGCGAGGGGCCTCTACGAAGGAATTCCACTCGAAGAACCGCGACACGCAGCGGAGGACTCGCAAATCTTTCGACAACCCACCACCGCCCGGGCACCCTCCGCATATCAAGACGACGACTACGAGATTGAAACCAGCGATCAGCAGAACCATCACCAAAGAAGAAGGAATCGACGACCCAAAAGCCGCGCACGGGAGATCTACGACGAGGCTCCAACGAGCGAGCCACGTCATGCAGCCGAACAACCGACGACCACTCGACCACACGCCGTCGCACGAGCACCTGCCGTCTGCCAGGACAACGACTCCGAGACACCGGTGGGCGAGTACTATGACCCAGATCAAAGTCCGGATGAATTTTCCAACCTCATCAAGAACCAAGACATGAGTCGAGGAATAGAAACCGACCCCCACTTCCACGAACACCCGGAGGATCACGAGCAAATCTTCAGAATCTCAAGAAGGAAGAGGCACGCCGGATCTAGCAAACTCACAGCTAGAGAGCAGCTGGCAGGACCCAACACGATCCACAACTTCGAGGATGACTGGGGACGCGTCAGGTCAGGTCACACTTTGAGAGACTGCCGCCTGTTCAACGAGCTAGCCGGCGACCTCAAGAAGGAGATGCAGAAAGAAGACAGGCGCAACCGGCGACCCGAACAATCGCCACCCTCAAGCCCGGAAGGACGTCACAGCCCGCTGCAAGAACAGGTGCTCATGATCCAAGAGGGAAGGGTGCCGCAAGCACGAAGCGACGCCTACACCCTGCAAGCTAGAGCAGCCGAGAGCATAAACATAGTCGGAGTCTACCAGCTACATGATACGGAGACCAGCATCACGTTCTCGCGGACGACCATCCACCCACAGTCCCAAGACCGGGGCACGCGCCCCTCGTGCTCGATGCACAAATCGGAGGGTACAACATGGATAGGGTCTTCATGGACGGAGGCAGCAGTATGAACATCATCTTCGCCAGCACCCTGCAAAAGATGCTGATCCCACGATCAGTATGGAGAAAATCGAGCATCGAGTTACACGGGGTAGTCCCAGGAGGAGCAGCCACATCCCTCGGAGTCATCGAACTCGAAGTTGTCTTTGGCAACCGACGCAACTTCGCAAAGCACGTCCTCGAGTTCGAGGTACTCGACTGGCAATCGCAGTACCACGCCATATTGGGACGGCCAGAATTCGCGCAGTTCATGGCGATCCCACACTACGCCTACCTTAAGCTCAAGATGCCAGGATCAGCGGGAGTCCTCACGATCAACGGAAGCTTCATCAAATCAGATCAATGTGATCGTGACATCCACAGAATCTCCGACACGTTCGGAGCCGAACAAGAACTCAGAGAAATAGCCATGGTTACGGACAAGAGTACCTTCCCATTGGTGAACCGAAGCGAATCCAAGGAGTACAGACGCGACTTCAGCATCGACAGCGACACCGTCACTCTTCAGCACCCGACGGACCCGGACAAAACAGTCCGCGTGTACGCCCACCTACCAGAGGAGCAGGCGACGACTCTTGTCGCTTTCCTTCGAGACGAGTGGGAAATATTCTCCTGGTGCCTAGCCAACATGCCTGGGATACCAAGCGAATTCACGGAACACGCCCTACGCATCAAGCAAAAAACGAAGCCGGTGAAGCAAGCGCTGAGACGATTCTCGGAGCCCAAGCACAGAGCAATCAGAGAGGAAGTCAACCGGTTACTCGATGCCCAGTTCATCCGAGAAACGAAGAAAGCCACCTGGATAGCCAACCCAGTGCTGGTGCCCAAGAAAGACACGACCGTGCTGCCCATGTGTGTCGACTACGGACCAGTCAACAAGCATTGCCCGAAGGACCACTTCCCCTGCCTAGAATCGATCAGATAATCGACTCGACAGCAGGGTGTGATCTACTTTCCTTTCTTGATGCTTACTCAGGATACAACCAGATCAGGATGAAGGAAGAAGACGAAGAGCACACATCATTCATCACCCCCTATGGCGTATTCTGCTACAGGACCATGCCCTTCGGGCTAAAAAACGCAGGCGCCACTTACCAGGGAATGATGCAGGCCTGCCTGAAGGAGAAAATCGGAAGAAATGTGCAAGTCTATGTGGACGACATCGTCATCAAGACCTACAAAGCAGCCACACTAGTCGATGACCTGCGCGAAGCCTTCACGGCGCTCAACAAATACAGAATCAAACTCAACCCAAAGAAGTGTGCATTCGGCGTACCGGCGGGGAAGCTTCTTGGCTATATGGTCTCTACCCGAAGAATCGAGGCAAATCCTGAGAAAGTCCAAGCCATCACCCGAATGCAAGAACCAACCGACGTCAAAGGACTACAACAGCTAACTGGAAAACTCGCAGCCCTAAGACGCTTCATCGGCAGGCTGGGAGAACGCACGCTGCCTTTCTATCAGCTACTCAGGAAAGGAGAGAAATTCGAGTGGACGAAGGAAGCCCGCCAAGCATTCGCGGACCTGAAAAAGACACTCTCGACCCCACCAATCCTGGCGGTACCCAAGGAACGAGAGAAGTTATACCTCTACGTGGCAGCACGTAACAGTGTAGTAAACACAGCGCTCGTTGTCGAACGCGCAGAAGAAGTCAAGGTCCAGAGAATCCAGAGACCAATCTACTACCTCAGCATGGTCCTGACCAAATCCCAGCAGCGGTACCCGCACTATCAGAAGCTACTACTGGCCATCGTCATGACCTCAAGAAAGGTGTCCCACTACTTCGACGAGCACCCTATCACAATCGTGAGCAGCGCACCACTCGCTGACATACTCAACAACCCTGGAGCGACTGGACGAGTCGCCAAGTGGAACATTGAGCTCAGCCCACGGGACCTGCAGTTCAAGCACCCAACAGCCATCAAAGCCCAAGTACTCCCAGATTTCCTAGTCGAGTGGACGGAGGTTCAGACACCAGGCCCCCCAGACCTATCAAGTTCGTGGTCAATGATCTTTGATGGGTCCAAGAGACAACAAGGAGCTGGGGCAGGAGTTGTGCTCATCTCCCCTAAAGGAACAAAGCTGAAATATGTCCTCCAGATTAACTTCAGTCACGCCTCCAACAATGAAGCAGAATACGAGGCTCTCCTCCATGGCATGCGCATGGCCAAAACGTGCGGAGCCACTCACCTCATAATTTACGGGTACTCCAATCTCGTCGTCCAGCAGACGATGAGAAACTGCGACGCAATAGCCGACAACATGGTGGCCTACCAGAAGCTCTACAACGAACTCGAAGGAAGTTTCGACGGTTGTGAGCTCAACTACATCACCAGGGCCAACAACGCAGAAGCTGACGAGCTCGCGAACATCGGTTCGACCCGGGGACCTGTACCACCCGGCGTTTTTCTCGAAAGCATCAGCCGGAGATCCATCAAGTACAGGCAGCAACACCAGAAGCAGTCGTGGACGGCGAAGACACAACAGAACTGGCGCAGGTGGCAGCAGCAACCCCATCAGAATGCACAAGCACCAGCACATCCGACAGCACAGCTCCGACAGAGCTCGTGGACCCGTCTAGACAAAACTGTTCCTCCGATTCCTAATCGAAGGTATGCTACCACAAGACGTGGCCGAAGCACGACGCATCAGCCGACAATCCAAGGCGTTCACGGTGATCAACAGACAACTATGCAAGTCCAGCATCACCCAGATACTCCAAAGCTGCATCGACGAAGAGGACGGCAAAGCCCTACTGCTCGAAATCCACCAAGGCACCTGCGGGCACCATGCGAGTAGTCGAGTACTCGTGTCCAAAGAATTCCGAGCCGGTTTCTATTGGCCCACAGCCATGAAAAACGCAGAGGAAATCGTGCGACGTTGTGTCGCATGCCAGAAATTCGCAAACAGGCCACACGCTCCCGCATCAGAGCTCAAGACCATACCACTATCCTGGACGTTCGCCACCTGGGGACTCGACATGGTGGGCCCACTCAAGAAATCATCAAAGGGCGGAAGGACACACCTTGTCGTCGCAGTCGACAAGTTCACTAAATGGATCGAAGCAGTGCCCATCACCAGCTCCATAGCCCTCACGGGTGTCAACTTCATCAAATCGATCATCTTCAGGTTCGGAGTGCCCCACAACATCATCACGGACAACGGCACGAACTTCACAGCCGCAGAGTTCCAAAACTTCTGCGAAGAACTGGGCATCAAAATCAATTATGCATCAGTCGCGCACCCGCAGTCCAACGGCCAGGTGGAAAAAGCAAACGGCCTTGTATGCGGGGGAATCAAGAAACGGCTCCTCGCACCACTCGACAAGAACTCCCCACGGTATTATGGAGCCTACGAACCACACCAAACACCGCGACCCTGTACATACCCTTCTTCATGGTGTACGGGGCAGAGGCACTCCTACCACACGACCTCAAGTTCGGAGCACCTCGGGTCACCGGATACGAAGAAGAAGAAGCAGAAGAAGCACTACAAGACGACAAAGATACGACTGACGAAGCAAGAGACACAGCCCTGGCAAAATCAGAGGGGCACCAGGACAAGCTACGCACCTACCAAAGCAGTCGCTTGCGCACTAGAACCTTCAACAAAGGTGACCTAGTCCTACGGATGATACAAGAGAAGGTCCATAAACTTGCCCCCCAATGGGAAGGACCATTCATAGTCTCAGAAGTCATCGGAGGTGGCGCCTACAGGCTGAAGAACCCGAAGACAGACGAGGACGTGGGCAACCCATGGAACGTAGCAAACTTGCGACTTTTCTATCCATAGTCCCCATCGGTGAGACATGATTGGAAACTCATGTAGCTGCTCGACCGCAATAAAATAAATGGTGCCCAAATACTGCCATCTCAAAGCACTCAGGGGCTTAAGCATAAAATCCCCCTGAGAGATGCTATCGCCTACGCGATCTTAACCACAACACTCGGGGGCTTAAGCACAAAATCCCCCCGAGAGACGCTATCGCCTACGCGATCTTAACCATAGCACTCGGGGGCTTAAGCATAAAATCCCCTCGAGAGACGCTATCGCCTACGTGATCTTTACCACAACACTCGGGGGCTTAAACATAAAATCCCCGCGAGAGACGCTATCGCCTACGCGATCTTAACCACAGCACTCGGGGGCTTAAGAATAAAATCCCCCCGAGAGACTCTATCGCCACTCAAGCGATCTTAACCGAAAGCACTCGGGGGCTTAAGAATAAAATCCCCCCGAGATACGCTATCGCCACTCAAGCGATCTTAAACACAAACACTCGGGGCCTCGAGCACAAAAACTCCCCCCCGGAAGACGCTATCGTCGCTCACGCGACCTCTACATCCAAGCACTCGGGGGCTCGAGCACCACCTCCTCCCGAAGACCGCTCGCGCAGTCTGAAGCATAAAAAGCCCAAGAAAAAATACCCGGCCAGGCCCACCAACTGAGAGCAAGGCTCGAAAGACATGGCCACAATCAGATGGAGCACCAAGTACTCTGAAGAAACTTTGGAGGAAGCACATGACACAGACTCATTTAGTCGTCATCCGATCGCCAACGATCACCTAAATACTCAGGGGCTACTCCCATCAGGAGCGCTGTCGCGCACCCGATAAAAGACAGAAATTAACGAAAGAACGACAAGGGAAAAAAATCTCAGCCTAGTCTCGACCCTCCGACTCAAGCGTAGCCTCGGGGGCTACTCCCATCGGGAGCGCTATCGCGCACCCGATACAACCCACAGTGCAAAGTTTGGACGGACTCGAGAGCAGCTCTCGATCGCAAAGGACTCGAACATAGCTCCCGGTTGCAAAGAACTCGAAGGCAGCTCCTGATCGCCAAGAACCCAAACACAGCTCTCGGTTGCAAAGAACTCGACGACAGTTCCTGATCGCCAAGGACTCGAACACAGTTCTCGGTTGCAGAAGGCCCAAAGATAAATTCCATTGCAAAGGCTCAAGCATAGTTTACATCATAAGGATCATTTTCAGTACAAAAAGGACTCAACTACATTTGGATAGAAGGCAGCTCCTGTTACAAGAGGGAATCACCCAAAGAATTATGACTTCTACATATGCGCCCATGTTGGGATGATTGGCACTAAGACAGCAAGCATCATCACAGGCAAAGGAGGAATCAAAGCAGCAGGCTCATGATGTCAATGACATAACAAAAGGTGAAACTCGATTTATTTGCAAAGCAGTTGAAGACGATAGTCCACCAGCTTCTTCTCCTGGTCCACCAGCTTCTTCTCTAGCTGCAGCCGCACGCCTTCTTCTCCGGATGCACAACCTCTTCCCCGAGTTGCCAGCGAAGATGAGGCCGCCTCCAGTTATACAAGGTCGCTTGGCGCGCCCTCTTGATCGATGTCTTGAAAACCAGAGCCAAGAAAAATCAAGCGGGAGCTATCAACCTCCAAGTCCACATAAGAAGGAGATCGACAGCTCCCTTGAAGATGCAGAAGCAAGCCATCCAAGCCACGTTCAGAGACAATGGCGGAAAAAGCAGAGGGAAGAAGAAGGCGATTGGCACTCTGGCCACGAACACGTAAAAGAATATCATAGCGCCAGAATCCCTCCTCCAAGGGAGAAGAGGAAGGCACTGGCGTTGTACCATGGCGACCACCACGGCATGAGCGTGGTGTACGGCCACCACGGCCACGACGAACACGACCACGGCCAACACCCCACTTGGGAGCCATGAGAGGAACAAGAGAAGAAAGAAGAGGCAAAGAAGCAAACTGGATGGAGGTGAAACGCTGCAGAAGAGAAAGGCTTATTTATAGAACAATAATCTCCCAGCACGGAGAAGCCGAGACGACAGCATCAATTAATTCAAAGACCAAACGTCGAAGACGTCTCAGATTCCAAGACCAAGATGCTTTCCCACGGGACGCACTGTGCGTGAGACGCGTCAATTCACGCGCGTTTCCAACGCGCGTATCGGAAACTCAACCAGCGCCCGCCGCACGCCACAGCGGTCATCATTATGACCGGCCATGAAGACGTGACGGTTCACTGGCGAGGCATCCCTGACAGCCATCAAACAGAGGCATCGTTATCCTGACAAGCAGCGAAGAAAACCAACAAACATCAAGGCTCAGAGATTCCATCTTTCAGATCTTTTTCCCGATGAAGAAAAACATCTTACTCCCATCGGGAGAGTACATCATAAGAGTCCCGGTTTCTCCCTCACCTAAAAGTCAGCAATATTCTCGAGTGACCACTCACACTCACGAGAGTCTCGGGTGCTCCCTCACCTAAAAGTCAGCAATGTGCTCGAGTGACCACTCGCACTCACGAGAGTCTCGGGTGCTCTCACAACCCGACACAAGACAAGTATGCATTCGCCAAGATCATACGGCGCTAAGAGTCCCAGGTGCTCCCTCACCTCAAAAGCCGAAACGGCATTCGAGTGACTACTCGCAAAGAATCCCTCACCCGAGCACTCGAAACAAGCTCCACGGGTGAATGAGTGAACAACTCGCTTGATGTTTTGTTCCAAGCGGGTGCAATGCTATAAGGCTCCGCGCCTCAAAAACACACATTCCTGGAACACGATACACTGTGCCCAGATGCCACGCAAGATTAGCGTGTAGGTGATACCCCGCTGCGAAGTTCGGCCGGGCTGGGACTTGCCGAAGAGTGATTTCACTCCCAACCTTTTCCATGCGCTGCTCATGATAGAAAAAGCCGGGCGGACGCGCCTTAGGCTACGCACATTACTGTCGACAAATGAACACCGTAAGGCCTGAAGCCGCAGGACTTTTGCTCTACACCAGTGTTCCAAGCTCACGTCGAGCGACGTGGGTTTGATTGGGCTACTACGGTATTTTCCCTAGTGCAATTCACCAAGGCTCGACCAGTCGACTCCTTGGGCCCTTTCAGCTTAGGATCCCTCGAAACAGGTTTTGTCATGGCCACCAGACTGCCAGCGACCCGCGGATGTACCGCGCATACCAATAACCGACAAATGAATGTACTCGAGTCCCTGCGCGACTCTTCGAGTCCCCCAGGCATTCGGGGGCTACTGACGAGGGGGTGACCCCACGAATCCTACGGATAAGCCTACCAGGTGTCCACGAAGACAGAAGGCCCATGAAGATACAACCTCGGTTCTCTAATTGACACCGACGTAGGAGTCTACGACTCACAAGGAAGGTGCGAGAACCTGCCGTACGGAGCAAGCTAGGGTTAGGAAAGCTTACCTGTAAACGTAGATGAACTCCCCGAGACCTAGCCCAGTATATAAGGGCTAGGAGGGGCGGCGAAAAGGACAACCAATATCACGTGTAACCCTAGCCTTGGGCGCTCTAGCCTTGGCATCCCCTGTAATCGCATCTTCCCCCATCAATAATATCGAGAAGGAGCGTGCCTTCCTGTTTGCCGACGAGCTATCGTCCAACCTGTGCCTCTCATCACTAACCTAGGGTCCCTGACCATGGGATTTGCCGGGGTTGATCCTCGTCATTGGGGGAGTTGATACGTCCAAAATGCATCACTATTTTACATCATAATTTACCTATATTCATTGATATATTTCATGTTATGATGATGTTCTTATAGTGTGTTGGCTTGTTTTACACAGTTTACAACTTTCCGGTGCCGAAACAGCAGACACATGAATCAACGGGGAAAAGTGCACGTAGAGTGGCCATACCTGTTGGATATGTGCCCTAGAGGAAAATTAATAAAGATATTTGTCACATATTAATTTTTTTTATAATACGCTTTATACTATGCTAGAACTGTATTACTCGGAAACACTAATACACGTGTAGTATAAACACTCGTCCCTATTTATACACAGGTTTACGAGCTCATTGGGCAATCGATGATCACGGTTTCCTGATCATGAGGTATGAACCGACTATTGATAATAAGGTCATATCATTAGAAGAATGATGTGATGGAAACACACCCACCTAAAGCATTATGATGTGATAAAGTCACATGGTTCAGCATTGCGATGACTTTGTAACATATGATTTAGTCCTTAGACCGTAATGATCATACGTAATTGCTATCTACTAGGAGGCTTTGATTTGCATCCACCGTCTGACGGAAATATGCTGGCCATAAAGGTGTACTTTGGGCATTCCGAAATGGATATGTTGATGAGTATGCAAATAGATCAAAGAAGGATTTGTCAGTCCATGTGAATGATACCAATGATCAAACCCCGGACAAAAAAAGTTACTATCAAGGATTGTATCCAGGTCCAATTGATTAGCCATTGATGTCTTGATCATGTCTGCTATTTCCCACAGCATAGGGTGTCACACTTAAGGTTCAATCGATGCATTAGGATTGATTATGGATCATCGGTGAAATAGGAGAGAAACATCGGAATAGTTCCGGGACAGAACGAAATATGTTCCGGATATTTTGAAAGGTTCAAAATAAAGTTTAATTATATGTAATAATGTTTATTATTTAATTATCTGAATTAAATATTAAAATGTATTTAAATTAATTAAAATAATGAAAAAATGGCTAATGGGCCAAATGGGGCCCATTAGTTGAGGAGGGGGTTCCCCCCCTTGGGCCAAGGGTGGGGCCCATCCCCCCCATGGGGGTTTAGTCCCACATGGGGGAGGGTAGGAGGATCACACCCCCCTTGGCCTATATAAGGATGGGTAGACCCCCCTTTTTCGATACAACTTGAGTTTTATCTCTCTCTCTCTCTTTCTCCTACCTCGAGCGGCTCCCCTTGTTTGGAGTTTGCACCTGGTTGGGAGTTCTCCACTAAAGCACACCGTCGCTCTGCCAGAGTCGGGATCCGAATCCGTCTTCTTTCTGCTACTCGCCAGGTTCGGAGCCCGGAGGGAACATTGGTTGCACTGTACGTGCGTAATCTCCTTGAGGCACTACACTCTGTGGTGCTACTTCATCGCCGTAGGTCTCCACGAGTCATCATCGCCGGTGTTCTTCTACACGACAGGGAGGTCGTAGGTTCAGAGTCTACGCCAACCACATTCGTAGAATGTTTCCCTCTTTCGGTATTCAATGGTATGAACATCGATTCCGTCTATTACTTTACATCGCTATAGCATAGATCTTGGGTTCAGGTTTCGTAGGTTGAAAAATTATTATTTTCTGCCCCGTACACCAAAAGTGGTATGATGAGCTAGCTATGCGTAGATGTATTGTACGGGTAGAAAACATCGAGGATGTGGGCATCAATTCTCCATTTGTTACCCTCCCACGTGTACTCATTTAGCGTCGCGGAATGCTCTGATGAAGCTTGTACCATATAAGTGGCTGGGGGTGTCTGTCTCTCTAACATTAGCGACGCGAAGATGTTTGCAACGGAGGGCCCCGACAGGGGTGTAGTAGTGACAATTGTGGAATTTGTGTTGTGGCATGTTTTCACAGCATAGATACAGTTCGCTCTATTGAAACCCCTAGTAGCCACGTAAAACTTGCAAAAGATAAAGTAGAAGGCATTTAACTTTAATTTGCATGAAGGGGTATCATAGCATGTATGATTTCCAATTTTACTTCCTGCTTTTGCTATTATGCTAGATATAACGACGGTAGCATAAATAGGATCATATCTCACAATACTAGCATTGTGTTCTCCCTTAAAGGGAACCGCTTAGAAGGATCTCCCTTATGACCGACACACCAGAAATGGGTGTCATATATAATCAACTGCATTCACATGAGGCTGGGTTTGGCAAGCCTAGCATATGTAGATATGGCCTTGCTAAGCAGCTAACATTAAGGTCAGAATAGCAGGCTTTGTGTATGTAGATGCAGGTCTGGAACACAGAAGATCGAAAGATCGAGCACAAGTCACATAATTAATGTGATTGGCATGATGGCCTACCTTAGCCACATACTGATGGCCGTGACGATCGGGGGAGGTCTAGGGTTATAGGATTGTGTGATCACTTATTTAAATTGAGAGGTGTTTATCTAAGTGGGAGATTTCTAGAATTTTAAGTTAAAATTGAAACTCCGCATTATGAACAAAAGTCCAAATATGTATATTTGTGAATCACCATTGTATATGGCAACACCAAGCCCTCATTCAACTTAGGGTCATTACTAGAGAAAGACAAACTAAAAACTGATGGGTCAAACTTCACCAACTGGTTACGCACTATGAGGATTCTCCTCGTTCCCCTCAAAATGGCATACGTACTAGAGGCCGCGTTAGGTGATGAACCACAAGTAGATGCAAGCCAGGATGAGCAACTGCAAGGGTGATGGCCACTTGAAACGCAACTGCCCCAAGTACCTAAAGGACAAGAAGACTGGCAAGATTGCCAAGAGAGACGAAGGTATATTTGATATACATATTGTTGATCTTTTCTTAACAAACACCGAGAGCGATTACTGGATATTTGCTACATGATCTATTGCTCATATTTCTAATTCCGTTCAGGAACTAAGGAATAAGCGACGTTTGATGAAAGATGAAGTGGCTATGCGCCTGGGCAACGGCTGTCAAGTTGAAGTATTGGCTGTCATCACGAAGCATCTTATTCTCCCTTCGGTATTAGTTTTGGTTTTGAATAAATGCTACTATGTACCCGCATTGAGTGTGAACATCGTTACTGGTTCTTGTTTGAAGAAATACCGCTATTCTTTTAAGTCAGATACAATTGGTTGTGCGATTTATAAGAGTGATGTTTTTTATGTTTATGCACCGGAAAGAAATGGTTTATTCATACTTAATCTCGATTGTGATTTTTGTCATATCTACAATATAAATGCAAAAAGATTAAACGTGAGTGGCGAAGAGCACATGACGATGTGTCATTGTCGACTTGGTAATATGGGTATAAAGCGCATGTAGAATCTTCATAAAGATGGGCTTCTGGAGTAATTGGATTTTGGATCCCTTGACACATGTGAACCATGCCTAATGGGAAAAATGACAAGGACTCCATTCAATGGAATAATGGAGCGTGCGGCGGACTTATTAGGGATCATACATTCAGATGTATGTGGACCTATGAACGTCCCTACACGCAATGGTCTGCGTTAGTGCGTGACCTTCACTGATGGTTTAAGTAGATGTGGATATATTTACTTGATGAAACACAAGTCTGAAACCATTGAAAAGTTCAAGGAATTTCAGAGTGAGGTCAAGAATCAACTCGCGAAGAAAATCAAGCACCTTCAATACGATCCAGGAGGCGAGTATTTAAGTCACGAGTTTGTCAATCATTTGAAGGCTTGTGGCATCGTACCACAACTTACACCAGCAGGAACACCTCAACGGAACGGCGTGTCCGAACGACTTAATCGAAACCTATTGGATAGTGTTCGATCGATGATGTTTCATACCGACTTACCTGTGTCATTATGGGGGTATGCAATTGAAACCGCCGCTTACATTCTTAATAGGGCACCATCCAAATCCGTAAAGACAACTCCATTTGAAGAATGTCATGGAAAGAAGCATTCGTTGTCTCACCTGAAGATTTGGGGTTTTGAGGGTTATGTTAGAAAACTTCAGCCTGACAAACTCGAATCTAAGTCAGAAAAGTGCATCTTTGTGGGCTATCCAAAGGAAAGTTGTGGATACACCTTCTACAACCCGTTTGAGGGAAAAACGTTTGTCGCCAAGACTGGAACTTTTCTTGAGAAATAATTTCTTTTGAAATAATTTAGTGGGAGGAAAATAAACCTCGATGAAGTGATTGACCAATCGCTCCAAATGGAAGATTCCACAACAGAAATTGTTTTGGAACCATCTTCCAAAGTGGGAGCTGAAGAGGATGGTCAACACGACATTCATAATGATCATGACATACATGATGATCATGATGAGAATGAAGAGGAACCTATTGTGCGACGTAGGTCAACAAGGATTCGTCAAGCTCTTGATTTTTATGTACAACTTGTGAATATAGTCACGTTAAATGAACCTAACTAACCTACAAGTTGTGACGCCCCCAAAATCAGACTGTGTACAGTAATCATACACGCAAGGTACAAGATCGAGATCAGGGTGCCACGGTGAGATATCACAACACAAATCTACAAATAAAATAATACAAGTTGTATAATACAAGCCAGAGGCCACGAGGGCTCAAATACAACAACTCAAAAGCACAGAGTTAGTGGAAGCAATAGTATCTGAGTACAGACACAAGATACACATGATTTGCCGTAAGAAGGCTAGAAAAAAAACACAATGATCGAAAAGGCGAGGCCTCCTCCCTGGGAACGTCCAAAATACTCCTGGTCAAGGGGTAACTCGACGTCGTAGAAGACATCGGGGATGTTCACGTTGCGGTGGTCGACATCGTGGATCTCCTGCTCCTGGACTCCAAGGATCCAATGTCGACTCCAGTGGCCGATCAGGCAAAACAAAAGGGGGGAAATAAAGCAAGGGTGAGTATCTAGCATACCCACGAGTCTTACGTCTGCTACTAAGCATTTATGCATTTGTATCAAATGGAAAGGGGAGGCTATATATAGTGGACTGCAATGTAGAAATCAGAATAAGGGTAAGAAGCTAGGCCTATCAAAGACTAGCATCTTCCGACGAGTCTTGCAGCATGAGAATAGAATAGCCAACAGTTTATATAAAGCATAAAGTAACAATGCAGCAGAAGTTGTTGCAGCATTGTATAATAGTAAGTTGTAATAATTAACAATTAACAATGCCTCTGAGTTCCCTTCCTCGACTTTCCTGTGAGGAAGAAGACTCGGAACCATACAATTTAATAGTAGTAGTTTGTAGTGGTAAGATCCAACTTTAGCATAAAGCGTCCTGTTACCGTGGACACGACTATTCAAATAGATGAAACTCCCTGCAGGGGTGCACTACTGTTCAGCCTGCACGCTCGGATCTCCAGGGTGGCGGGCACTTTGTTAGGGAATGCTCCACCAAAGCTATCCGACACGGCGCAACCCATTCTAGGCTCAACAGAGAGGTCATCCGCCAGACTATATTCTGTGAGCTCAGGGGTCTAGGTCCCCCACCCTTCCATGCTCCTGCACGATGCGAGTCTGGCCGGTGAAGAAAAAAGAAAATCCAAATACACCGTCCGGACGAAGAAGACACACCACTTCTCGGCAATCAGGTCGCGGCACTGCTAACGTCTGAAGAGCTTTCGAATGAACTATGACGCAGGGGAGCCCATAAATCGTTATCCCACGTGAAGGTAGTGCGTACAGACCAACGTGCCTCTCAAGTCATCCACCGAACCATTTAGCATTTTATTATTATCTCGCAGACAACCGTTATCGCCGTCTGACTAACAACACAACGGACAACGAACAACAACAAGGTCCACTAGTAACGTCGGGGCCTGCCCTGTCGTCCCGTCAAAGCGCGCGGTTACCAACAAGGTGAACCATCTCCATACTTTGTCTCGCGTGTGCTCTTAGTAGAGCTTGAATTTTCGTGGTTTGGTAACTCTCGTGAGATACGAGCAGGGACCAAGCACGCCAGTAACGTCGGTCGTACCCTCCCTGTCATTCCCGCCGCAATACCGCTCGCAGGCACCGTCGGGTCGCCTGACTTCTTACCTTTAAGGACACTAGTTGATTCAGGTCCCTACCATTAAGTGAAACCAGGAGGTATCACCCTCGATGGTACACTTAAAGAGATTCGACAGAGACATCAATGGAATGAACTAAAGAGGTAAACCTCGCATCATCCCGGTGATGCTATGCTACTGACCCGAAGAGAGTGAAATACGAGTCCAGCCACTCAAAAGTCAAACTCGAAATGACTCGGCAGAGTCTCGCCATTGTAGGCTCCCTAGGGCGTCTGCATTGATCCGTACCTGTTGCAGTTATAATATTTTGTAATCTGTGTTCACTAACCAGAGTGATCACGACCCTCTATTCTAAACCTAGCTAACAATGCCCAGGCTTTACTGCTGAATATAATATAATTATTAGGCAGCATAGGATAAATGAAGGCACATCAAGGGGCGACAATGACAGGCTATGCAATTGAATAGGGAAGCAACGTAGTAGCAGCAGTAACAGTGCCTAGTGCAAGAAAAGTACGGAGATATAGGCGATATCAGGGGAAGGAAAATGGCTCTACTTGCCTGGAAGCTCGACGGTAGGGGTACGGTCATTGATGAAGTAGTCATACCCAACAACGGTGTAGTCGGCGACAGTCGTGGGGTCTACCGAGAATAAAGGGGGGAGAAACAGTAAATACAAAGAAAACATAACAAACAAATGCATGACATGACAGGTGCAATGTTAACGGTGTTCTAACGCAGTGCAAAGGGTTATGCTCGGATCGGGATTTCATCCGAGGATGAAATACCGGCTCTAGGTGAATAGCGACATACAGCCCGGAGGGGGAAAGTTCCATGTATGTAGTGTTGTGAATATCTGACAGACATTTGGATAGTGTATCTGTGATCGTTGATGCATTCCAAACAACTGTAACGACCCGATTCACTAAAGAATCCAAGTCTCTGTGCATTCTGTGCTAGTCCCTGGATCAATAGCTAGCACACACAGTACACGATGTAATACCAAGAATAAACCACATGTCATATATATATTACATCGAAGATCCAGTATTACAATAAAGCATACCTGCATAGCTCAAGGCTAGCTTACAATAAAATACAACGGTAAAACAATAAAGAGCTTCGTGGCATCCATCAACTCCACCGGCACAGTTGAGTATAGACATCGTAACCCTACAACGCAACACTTACTCGTCGTATAAAAACCTGCAACACCGAAGGTTACATCCCAACAACGAGTCAGTACATCTGATTTGTACGGCAAGTCACACGAAAAAGTATATAGCAGACCTACATCTACATGCAAGGTAAGTCGAAGGAAAGGTTTATGGTTTTGTTTTGCAGAAAGCCAGTTTTTCCCTCACATACTACAACTAAGCAAATTTTAATTTATCTTGCTAGTCCTAAGTATGGTTGAATCGGGCTACACCAATTCCAACCATCCCTTTACTAAATGTTCCCACTCAAATTTTTATTAATTAATGTGAATTATCTGTCAAGACCATCCAACAACATTAATGCCCAGTTGCTCAAAGTTGTCCATAACCGTGGACACGGCTAATCATGATCAGTTTTTACACACTGCAGAGGTTTGTACACTTTCCCCACTGGACTCAAACCAAAGATTGAGACATTTTCTTTCAAAAGAGGTTGCCTCCACCCTTTGGTAGCCGGTACACCTATCATGTCTACATCAGCTAGCTACCAGGGCCAGGTTCCCCACAACTTACTCATCTAAGCCAGATCCCATATAGCCAGCGGTAGGACATGGAAGCTACTAGTCACACTGTCTGTCCGATCTTTTTGAGCCTGGACGGCGCCCACTGCGTTCAGAGGGTCGATAACATGACGCACCCGGTTCACCACCAAAATAACCATTCGGGAAGCATTTAGCCCTGGTCCCTCCTTAGCCAAGGCACGAGCCCCAGGATGCATTCCCTGCCCGCCCAGAGGTGATTTCTATTTAAGTTTGCTAGTCAAGTGATTACTCCTCACATAGCTCAATGATAACTCAACCAATCCCCGTCTACAAAGCAATAGCAGTATACAAGAACCACGATCATAGGGCGACAATGAAATCCAAGGTTAGAACATATGGCTATCCTACTAGGTTTAAATCATAACTAATATATAATCCTACACATGCATAGAGTGATAATTTGCTACATGCATAATAGAAAATATAGTTTCAGGTATGGTCAAAGTGTAACTTGCCTTATACATTCGATCAAGTTCTTCGCTCTCACGGTCCCGTCAACTCTACTCGTCACACTCCGAGAAAGCTATCACAACGGAAGGAACTCAAATAAGCAATCACATCACAAGGCAAACAAAAGATCAACAAACAAACACAAAGATTTTAGCAACAAAACAAAAAGGCTTTGAAGTGCAAAGGTGTCGATGTGCTCGAAGGTGATCGGTGGAAGTGATCTCGAGAGATTCAACAGATATAGAT
Source organism: Bromus sterilis (assembly GCA_950022295.1). Taxonomy (NCBI): domain Eukaryota; kingdom Viridiplantae; phylum Streptophyta; class Magnoliopsida; order Poales; family Poaceae; genus Bromus; species Bromus sterilis. The sequence goes on along the minus strand of OX465596.1, from coordinate 144,090,197 downwards.
TCATCGGTAAGGAATTGTGATCATGTACATTTATGAATTCAAGGTGAATATCATGCCCACATGAAAAGTGTGTGAACCTTACTGATAACATGTCTCAATGATCTGATATGCAAAAAGAATCACGTGAAACGGAATACTACAACGCAGGTCACAGCAAGTGCAAAATTGAATTGAATTTTAATTTAGCAAGATCAAGAAACATTTCAATTTTTGTGAACACATGATATAGACAGAAAGTACATGGAACGAGTGATCCAACACAAAAAGAATCACTCGATTTGGATCAATGGTTTAAAAGATACGACCACCGGAATTTGAATTTGAATTTGAAATAAATTCAAATTCGAAAGTGTGCAAATTTTTTATTCCATGCTAAAGTACAGAACAACACGAGCGTGTAGAAAATTTTTTCACCTCAATCCGACGCACGGTGAAGAAGATATTGCGAGTACGGCGCTGAGATGTTTTCTGCCAAAAGGACCCGTTCGCAAATAAATTTCTTCCCGAAAAAGCAATCGGGTCCCTAGCGGCGGATCTTGCCGGAGTTGAATCCTGTGAACTCCGTTTTCCGGCGAGGTGGTAGGCGGCTCCGGCGAGCTCCGATGGTGACGGCACAAGGAGGCAGCGGCGACGCGAGAGGTGGCCGCGTGGAGGCGGCGCACTGCGGAGGCGGCGCACCGAGGTGGCCAGGCAGCGTGGGGCGGCCGTGGCGACCCGGCGGCGGGGCACTCCGGCGGCGGGAGCGCGGCCGGTGGCGGCGCCGATCCGACGAGCGGGGCCCGGCGGCGGCGGTGAGGGTTTTCGATTTTTCCAAAAAAAAGAAAAACGAAAAAGAAATCTCAAAAAAAATTATAACCAGAGAGGAAAAAAACGAAACGGGTCCGAAACGGGCTCTACTGCGCTCGTGGGCGAAAAAGGCTACTAGGTCGGCTGCGCACGGGTTTTTTCTTTTTATTTAAAATCCGAACTTCAAACAATATTACAAAAATAAATACACGTCAGAAAAATATGAAATAAAATTCTAAATTCATAAAATAATACATTTTCCAAAAAGGAAAATGAAAATAAAAACATTTTCTAAATAATTTATTTAAATATAAAATACTTTTCATAAATCAAATAAAATCAAATAAATTATTAAAAAATATTTTTATTTGGTCAAAAGCATTGACAAACCATTTCTAAATAATAAAATATAAATTTTAAAATTGTCACACCAATAAATAATTTGGTAAAATAAGAATATCCCATTGGAATATTTTTTCAGTTTCTTTAAATATTTAATAAATAATTTCAATGAAATGAAAACACTCTTAGCATTATAAAATCCCTAAAATAACTTTAGAGTTATTTATAATACTCATAATAAATTTTAAAAACTTTAAAGTAATATTCTAAATATTTTCCAACTTTATTAAAAAGGGGATAAGTCATTTTATATCCTCTCAAATGGATTTCCTTGAGTTGCGAAATGTTTTGAATATTCAGAAGAATTCCAATAAGTATTTAAAACATTTTCCAACCTTTTAATATGTTTAAGGAGTCATATTAACTTCTCTCATTTTGTTTGGTTGGTTTTGTTTTAAATAATAAATTCCAAAAACACCAATTATGAATATTAGGGAAAGTCCTTTTATTCCCTCTCTTTTTAATATTCAATAAACTCCAAAAAGTTTTAAACCCAGAGAAAATCAACACATCAAGCAAACAATCCTTATCTGTTTAATTTTATTAACATTCCAAAATTCGGAGAATTTTGGGATGTTACACACTACCAACCTTAAAAGGAATCTCGTCTTCGAGATTCGAGAAGGCTAGAAAGAAAGGCTAGGGTTCGGGTCTTCACGGCAATCCTTTGATCCTCCGAAGGTCTAGGGTACTACCAGCCTTAAAAGGAAAGCGACATGGTCTTCAAAAGCGTGCTCCTTCAGTGAGCTCCTCACACATAATCTTCATACTCCGTTTGGGGCATTGAGTCCTTCACCCAGACTTCCTATATTCCCTGGGGCATTGAATTCATCATCATAAGTGTGGGCTTCCAGTATCTTAATCCATCGATGACCTCCTTCAAAGAGATTCACCTCCTCCTATCAGGTCTTGAATCCTTAGCAAAAGAGGAGTCTTTCGTATACTGAACCTTCATGGCTGACAGGTCAGGCGCCAATACTAACCAACTATCGATACACTCTTGGTGGTCATCAAGAATACTTCTATGGGATACCTGCAGCAAAAGGTCTTGGCCTATACTCACCGTACAACTTACTATTATTAACGACAATCTCTTATAGGGGTCAAACATCGTACCATTCTATGGTCCGGGTTTAACGTCGTCGTCTCTCTGCTATAGGTAATTCGCTCAAGATTTACTATCCCACATAGCAAGAGCGAATAATAAGGGTAGTCGTCATGGGGGCCAATCCATTCCGCACCCAAATCATTACCTTGTATATGGTTTAGAGAATCTCACATTATACCACTCGGTCATCCTCACAAGCATTGCAGAAAGTTCCTTTTGATCTTGAACTGCGTTCAGATAAATCCATTGGTTCTGCAAGCCAACCAAACATCTATCGTTTCTTCACAACACTCGGGTTAACGTAGACTACTAGAAAACGTGTACTGGTGAACTACAACTTGCTCCATGGTCCTTCCTTCAGCAAGATTGTGCTTGCTTGCTTGTTGTATGATCCTGGCACACGGAGTTAACTTTGAACTTGGCATTGGTTGCATCATCTTTATTCCAATATTGACATTAGCAACCATTGTAGTAACTCCTTCAGGATGAGAGTGAACAGAATGTAGATAGCGAGGTAGAGAGAGAGATAGCGAGAGATACCCATACCAACATCACACTAGTTTTGAAAATATAAGTTTTGATGTGTAGCTGTCAGTAAAAACAAGAAATGACAGCTCACAGAAAAAATCTAAAGGTAGAAACGTTGATCTTCCAGGCCTTCAAATCTTCAGGTCTTCAATGACGGTAGCTTCAGTTTGGATTGTCGAAGCAATCTTCATATACTCTTGTCACTCGTCGAGTTATTCCCCTTGTTGATGTGTCTTCTTCAGTCTTGAAGCATACTGAATAGATGAGGGGTCTAATGAAACGTAAGCTTATTCTACTCACGTAGAATAAACGACAGGCAAAACACACAACATCAATCAAAGACATATCAGGGTCAAAGGGCACAAGACAAAACTTAAAAAAAAATCATGACATACCACATCTAATCAATCCATAGCAAAACGTGGATCGATCAACATCTCCAACTAACAATAAAAGGGAACACCGTACACTTAGTGCACACCTACGAATATTCTATTCTCCAATTGCAAAACCTAAGCTTCAATATGTCGACAACTTTTTTCCCACGTTCACATCTTCTTTCCCTTCAATCCTGGACACATGTTGCTGTAGTATCCCATGTTCCTGCACCGATAACACTCAATTTGGCTAAGGTCCTTCTTTTTCTTCTTCACGGGTGCTTCCCTGAATTCCTGGATAATTTTATCCATCCCTTCCTTTTGATGCTGAGATACTTGTTGTGTCATGATGACAAATTGACACTGAGCGGGGTAATGGTTATTCCCTTCGCACACAAAACATGTGACTTGAGCTGTGGTACATTCTTCACCCAAGTGAATTTCCTCACAAAAGGGACATCCATCTTGGTGTCCTTCATAGGAGTGTCCTACTTCCCCATAGATTTTGCAGGAACGAGGCCTCTTACGGGTTATCGTCCTTTGCATCGGGGTGACGAGGCGAGATCCCAACAAAATCTTTGTAAAATCCTTCCAAGTAATCTTCCTTCGTGATTCGTCAATTGCTTGGTGCATTCTCCACCAAGTAGCAGCCTCTTCTACCAAGTACTTAATAGCATAGTGGACCATGTCCTCACTTCCAACCTTGTTACGCTCCATTTGTTCCTCCAAATGATGAATCCATTGCTCCACCTTCAGTCTGGTCATCTCCTCGGAGAAGGTGAGTCCTACTTCATACTCCATCTATTGAGCCCATACGACAAGGGTTAGGGAAAAACTATAACACCGACAAGACAACAACTAAAGATAACACCAAACATATGCACTCAAACAAGAAAGAGAAAAAAAACACCTACATTCAACAGCAACAGATAACAACAAACAATACAGTGACAAAAGTCAAAACACACAAACAACACCTAGAGTAAGGTCATATGTGCAAGACATACGATCTCATCATACTACACGCAATTCGTTTATCTAACTTCACCTAAAAAGTGGTGGTCTGATTCTAAGCTTCATCCTTCTCAGCTAAGCTGATCTTAAAGATTCCTCTCGTAGTGTCAAAACTTATTTATCCTCATAGGGTATTCTTCTCGTTCTTGTGGTCATAACTTCAGTTGATCCACGAGGTTGATGATGCACCTCTCAAATGTCTTGTCTTCAGGGGTAAGCAACTCAGAGGGGTATTTACAGTAAAACAAGATGAGCGGTTTTAGAAGATGAATAATAGATGAGAAATACTAATGAATAGAGTAAGTAATCAAAGAGTGATAGAATACTTTTGTTCCTGTGGCTTTTCCTTTCCATTTTCTAAGGTCACGACCTACAGTCAACATGGGCTCTGATACCATCTGTAACGACCCGATTCACTAAAGAATCCAAGTCTCTGTGCATTATGTGATAGTCCCTGGATCAATAGCTAGCACACACAGTACACGATGTAATACCAAGAATAAACCACATGTCATATATATATTACATCGAAGATCCAGTATTACAATAAAGCATACCTGCATAGCTCAAGGCTAGCTTACAATAAAATACAATGGAAAAACAATAAAGAGCTTCGTGTCGTCCATCAACTCCACCGGCACAGTTGAGTATAGACATTGTAACCCTAGAACGCATCACTTACTCGTCGTATAAAAACCTCCAACACCGAAGGTTACAACCCGACAATGGGTCAGTACATCTGATTTGTACGGCAAGTCACACGAAAAAGTATATAGCAGACCTACATCTACATGCAAGGTAAGTCAAAGGAAAGGTTTATGGTTTAGTTTTGCAGAAAGCCAATTTTTCCCTCACATACTACAACTAATCAAATTTTAATTTATCTTGATAGTCCTAAGTATGGTTGAATCGGGCTACACCAATTCCAACCATCCCTTTACTAAAAGTTCCCACTCAAATTCTTATTAAGGTGAATTATCTGTCAAGACCATCCAACAACATTAATGCCCAGTTGCTCAAAGTTCTCCGTAACCGTGGACACGGCTAATCATGATCAGTTTTTACACTCTGCAGAGGTTTGTACACTTTCCCCACTGGACTCAACCCAAAGATTGAGACGTTGTCTTTCAGAAGAGGTTGCCTCCACCCTTTGGTAGACGGTACACCTATCATATCTACATCAGCTAGCTACCAGGGCCAGGTTCCCCACAACTTACTCATCTAAGCCAGAGCCCATATAGCCAGCAGTAGTACATGGAAGCTACTAGTCACACTGTCTGTCCGATCTTTTTGAGCCTGGACGGCGCCCACTGCGTTCAGAGGGTCGATAACATGACGCACCCGGTTCACCACCAAAATAACCATTCGGGAAGCATTTAGCCCTGGTCCCTCCTTAGCCAAGGCACGAGCCCCAGGATGCATTCCCTGCCCGCCCAGAGGTGATTTCTATTTAAGTTTGCTAGTCAAGTGATTACTCCTCACATAGCTCAATGATAACTCAACCAATCCCTGTCTACAAAGCAATAGTAGTAAATAACAACCACGATCCTAGGGCGACAATGAAATACAAGATCAGAACATATGGCTATCCTACTAGGTTTAAATCATAAAAAATATATAATCCTACACATGCATAGAGTGATAATTTGCTACATGCATAATAGAAAATATAGGTTGAGGTATGGGCAAAGTGTAACTTGCCTTATACATTCGATGAAGTTCTTCGCTCTCACGGTCCCGTCAACTCTACTCGTCACACTCCGAGAAAGCTATCGCAACGGAAGGAACTCAAATAAGCTATCACAAGGCAAACAAAAGATCAACAAACAAACACAAAGGTTTTAGCAACAAAGGTGTCCATGTGCTCGAAGGTGATCGGTGGAAGTGATCTCAAGAGAGTCAACAGATACAGATTCATCATTAAGAATTGTGATCATGTACATTTATGAATTCAAGGTGAATATCATGCCCACATGAAAAGTGTGTGAACCTTACCGATAACATGTCTCAATGATCTGATATGCTAAAAGAATCACGTGAAACGGAATACTACAATGCAGGTTATAGCAAGTGAAAAATTGAATTGAATTTGAATTTAACCAGATGAAGAAACATTTAAATTTTTGCGAACACATGATATAGACAGAAAGTACATGGAACGAGTGATCAAACACAAAAAGAATCACTCAATTTGGATCAACGGTTTAAAAGATACAACCACCGGAATTTCAATTTGAATTTGAAATAAATTCAAATTCAAAAGTGTGCAAAGTGTTCAAAAAAATTATTCCATGCTAAAGTACAGAACAACATGAGTGTGTAGAAGAAAGTTTCACCTCAATCCGACGCACGGTGAAGAAGATATTGCGAGTACGGCGCCGGGGTGTTTTCTGGAAAAAGGACCCGTTCGCAAATAAAATTTTTCCCGAAAAAGCAATGGGGTCCCTGGCGGCGGATCTGGCCGGAGTTGACTCCGGTGAACTCCATTTTTCGGCGAGGTGGGAAGCGGCTCCGGCGAGCTCCGGTGGTGACGGCGCAAGGAGGCAGCGGCGACGTGGGAGGTGGCCGCGTGGAGGCGGCGCGGACGGCGGCATGTCCAGCGGCCTCGGCCACGGGGCGGCAGGGCGGCCAGTGGAGGGTGGCGGCGCGGGCGGGGCCGACGGTGGCGCCGAGGTGGCCGGGCGGCGTGGGGCGGCCGTGGCGTCCCGGCGGAGGGGACGTGGCGGCGGGGCACTCCGGCTTCGGGGGCGCGGCAGGTGGCGGCGGCGGTCCGACGAGCGGGGCTCGGCGGCGGTGGTGAGGCCCACGGGTCCCGCTAGGGTTTTCGATTTTTCCAAAAAAAAGAAAAACGAAAAAGAAACCTGGAAAAAATTTATAACCAGAGAGGAAAAAAACAAAACGGGTCTGAAACGGGCTCTACTGCGCTCGCGGGCGAAAAAAGGCTACTCGGCCGGCTACGCACGGGTTTTTCTTTTTATTTAAAATACGAACTTCAAACAATATTACAAAAATAAATACACGTCAGAAAAATATGAAATAAAATTCTAAATTCATCAAATAATAGAAAGAAATTTATTTAATGAATACATTTTCCAAAAAGGAAAATGATAATAAAAACATTTTCTAAATAATTTATTTAAATATAAATACTTTTCATAAATCAAATAAAATCCAATAAATTATTAAAAAATATTTTTATTTGGTCAAAAGCATTGACAAACCATTTCTAAATAATAAAATATAAATTTTAAAATTGTTACACAAATAAATAAATTGGTAAAATAAAAATATCCCATTGGAATATTTTTTCAACTCTTTTAAATATTTTATAAAACGTTTCAATGAAATAAAAACTCTCTTAGCATTATAAAATCCGTAAAATAATTTTAGAGTTATTTATAATGCTCATAATAAATTTTAGAAACTTTAAAGTAATATTCTAAATATTTCCTAACTTTTGTAAAAAGGGGTTAAGTCATTTTATATCCTCTCAAATGAATTTCCTTGAGTTGCGAAATGTTTTGAATATTCAGAAGAATTCCAATAATGATTTAAAACATTTTCCAACCTTTTAATATGTTTAAGGAGTCATATTACCTTCTGTCATTTTTTTGTTGGTTTTGTTTTAAACAATAAATTCCAAAAACACCAATTATGAATATTAGGTAAAGTCCTTTTATTCCCTCTCTTTTTAATATTCAATAAACTCGAAAAAGTTTTAAAACCCAGAGAAAATCAACACATCAAGCAAACAATCCTTATCTGTTTAATTTTATTAAGAATTTTGGGATGTTACAACAACTTTTATGTTCAAAACATCTCCATCCGGAAAGTTTTACCGGTACGAGGTAATTACCGGACAAGTGCTCCGGCGGGGGAAAGTCTCGGGTTCGGTATGTTAGAGGGGTGTAGTGGGTATGCAGGTAGCGTAATTGTATCCGTTATATTTTTCTGAGCAATTTTCATGTATAAAGGTTTTTGATCGGAGTTACGGTTTAAAAGATATTGAATTTCAAATATTTAAATGGTTTTAGGAATTTCTGAAACTACTTTAATTATTTAATCTAGCATTATCCACAACAGTAGCATTTGACTAGTCAAACCTGACAATAGGGACCCACATGTCATACACCTAAATAATAATGAATTATTTTAACTAACAAAACTGTGGGTGGGGCCTAGGTGTTAGAGACACACTTTTATTAACAGGTTTTAATTTGTTTTAAGCATCTATTTAGCTGGTGGGGGCCACATGTCATTGGCTAGGGGGGTTAATTAACAGGGAGGGGGTTAGGGGGTTGTATCCCTGAGCCAGAGGGCACGCCGACCATGGCTTGTGCGGCTTGCCGCCGGCGAGCCTGGGCCAGGGCGACCAGGGGCGTAGGAGCGTGCCACGGGCGCGGCTGGAAGCGGTGATGGCGCGACTAGAAGCGGAGGCGGTGCCTGCACTTGGGCGGGGGGGAACGGGGGCGCGCGGTGTGGCGCTCCGACGACGGTCGAGCAGGGGCACGGCGAGCAGTGCAGCTGCGTCACGGGCGTGGCCGCACGCGTGCAGGCGTAAGGGAGCGGCGCACGGCGCGCACGCGGACATCAACAGCCCGCACACACGGGAGTTCTAGGTCCCTTCCATGGCAGACAACAGCATGCTCGCAGGTGCGGTGAGCGCGAGTCCACATGGGCACGAAATTGAGCAGCAAGGAGAGGGGAAGAAAACGGTGCTCACATCTGAGCTCGAGGGGTCTCGGGGGGGGGGGGGGGGGAGCCAGGGAAGCAGTGAATGCGACGATTCGACGTCGGCGAGCGGCGGTGATCCACGGTGGGGAGGTTCTTGATTCGTGACCGGCAGCGCTCCCCAGTCCAATTCAAAGCGCAGGGGGAATGAGATTCATCGAGGAGGCGCGAGGACACGCTGGCCGCACGGACGCGGCGCGACGACGACCGCGGGCTCGACCTAGTTCGGGCCTGAGCAAGGGGGCACGATGGGGAAGATGGGAGGGGGCTAGGGTTTGTGGAAATGGCAGGTCGGCTCGGGGGGGGACTTAACCTTGGCGGGGTTCACCAGATGGCCGCCACGGCGGCGCCTCGCGGCTCAACCGCGGGATGCACGCCACGCCATGGCCATGAACAAGAGAATGGAGAAGAAGAGGAGGAGTGGGCCGGGGTGGGCCTGGTGGGCTGGGTTTGCCCCAGGCGATAGATAGGTGTTTTTCTTTTGTTTGTGTTCTTTTATTTTTCTTTCTCTTTTCTTTTTCTGTTTGTAATAGTTTTAGATGCTTTTCTATTTTTGTAAAATATGGAACATGCACCACAATTAGGGTTGCACTATATAACAGTGCCATAAAAAGATTGGGCCATTAATAAATTCATTTAGCATTTGTTTTAATTATGCCATTAATAAAAGTGTACTTTTGGCTACTGTTTTGATTTGGTGGAATTATTTTATAGTTCAACGAATTCCCAATGTTGGTTTATCACGACCTACTGATTTTTAGGGATTATACCAAAGTGGTTTCACAATTTTTGGACAATGTTTTATTTCCACTTAAAGTTTTGGCAATTCAATTTGGTTGAAATTGACAAGGGCATGATCAAGGGTGATTAGAGACTTGCTAATCACAGAGGTTTAATATTAACAAAAGGCTTATGGTTGTCTGACACTAAGGGTGTTACAAAAGCTACAAAGAAGCTATGGAAGGACCTGAGTCCGAGAAATGGCTGGAAGCCATGAAATCTGAAATAGAATCTATGTAGATCAACAAACTATGGACTTTGGTAGATATTCCCTAGGACCGAAAGGCCGTCAAGAATAAATGGATATTCAAGAAAAAGACTTACGCAGACGGAAACGTTTCTGTCTGTAAATCTCGACTTGTCGCAAAAGTGTTTCGACAAATTCAAGGAGTTGACTACGAGGATACATTCTCTCCTGTAGCAATGATAAAGTCTATTCGGATTCTACTACCATTAGCTGCCTACCATGATTATGCGATATGGCAGATGGACGTGAAAACCGCGTTCCTTAATGGTAACATTGAGGAAGAGTTGTACATGGTACAACCAGAAGGTTTCATTGATCCATGGAATGCTGGTAAAGTGTGCAAGCTTCAACGGTCCATCTATGGGCTGAAGCAAGCATCTCGTAGCTGGAACCTTCGATTTGATGAGGTCATCAAAGCATTTGGATTTTTCCAAAACGTCGAAGAGTTCTGTGTCTATAAGAAACTGAGTAGGAGATCTGTAGCATTCCTTGTGTTATATGTGGACAACATATTACTGATAGGGAACGATACAAAATTCTTAGGAGAAGTGAAGGAATACTTAAATGGACAATTTTCCATGAAGGACCTAGGTGAAGCTGTGTATCCAAATCACATATTGGCCTTGAGTCAAAGAACTTATATTGAGAAGATACTGAAAAGGTTCAGTATGGATAACTCCAAGATAGGCCTCTTGCCAGTTATAAAAGGTGTTAAGTTAAGTGTGTCTGAATGTCCAACGACAGAAAAATAAAAGGAGGATATGTCCTCAAAGCCATATGCCTGAGCCATAGGTTCTATAATGTATGCTATGCTATGTACTCGATACTTACGAAGGACGAAGGGTCTCTTTCTCGTCTATGGAGGATGCGAAGAGGAGTTGGCCATAAAAGGTTACGTCGATGCTAGCCTTAACTCTGACACAGATGACTCAAAATCCCAAACGGGATTTGTTTTCATGTTGAATGGCGGCGCAATTGGCCAGAGGAGGAACAAGAAGTCAGTCGTCGCCCAATCTACTATGGAGTCAGAGTATATTTTCACTTGCGAAGAGTCAAATGAAACGCATTGGCTGAAGAAGTTGGTGATCGAGCTTGGTATCTTTCCTAGATGCACTGAACCCGTTGGCATTTTCTGTGACAATACGGGTGTCGTTGCTAATGCGAAGGAACCAAGAACTCACTCTACAACCAAGCATATTCTTCGATGTTTGCATGTGATGTGGGACTACGTCAGAGATGGTCGTACTAAGATTCGCAAAATACATACGGATCGGAACGGAATAGATCCAATGACTAAACCTCTTCCACAAAGCAAGTTTGAAGAACACCGAGAGACTATAGGTGTTAGATACATGCCGGATGTAAATAGGAGAGTAACACCGGAATAGTTTCGGGAGAGAACGGAAGATGTTCTGGATATTTTGAAAGGTTCAAAATAAAGTTTAATTATGTTTAATAATTTTTTATTATTTAATTATCTGAATTAAATATTAAAATATATTTAAATTAATTAAAATAATGAAAAAATGGCTAATGGGCCAAATGGGGCCCATTAAGGGAGGAGGGGGTCCCCCCCCTTGGGCTTGGCGCCAAGGGTGGGGCCCATCCCCCACTTGGGGGTTTAGTCCCACATGGGGGAGGGGAGGAGGATCACACGCCCCCTTGGCCTATATAAGGAGGGGTAGACCCCCCTTTTTCCATACAACTTGAGTTTTATCTCTCTCTCTCCCTTTCTCCTACCTTGAGCGAACTCCCCTTGTTTGGAGTTTGCACCTAGTTAGGAGTTCTCCGCCAAAGCACGCCGTTTCTTTGCCAGAGTCGGTATCCGAATATGTCTTCTTTCCGCTGCTCGCCTGGTTTGGAGCCCGGAGGGAACATCGGTTGCACTGTACGTGTGTAATCTCCTCGAGGCACTACACTCTGTGGTGCTACTTCATCACCGAAGGTCTCCACGAGTCTTCATCGCCGGTGGTCTTCTACACAACAGGGAGGTCGTAGGTTCAGAGTCTACGCCAACCACGTTCGTAGAACGTTTCCATCTTTCGGTCTTCAAAGGTATGAACACCGATTCCCTCCGTTACTTTACATCGCCATAACATAAATCTTGGGTTCGGGTTTCGTAGGTAAAAAAATATTGTTTTCTGCCCCGTACCCCAACAATAACTAAGGGTGGCCGAAGGGCAGCCGGAAGGGGACATCCAAGGCTCCAGGCGCACTGGTGGTGCCCCCCTTAGGCCGCGACACCTGGCCGCACACGGGGTGGGTGCCACCTCTGGAGCCCCCCTTTGGCCTATATATCCCTTGTGACCTAAAAAACCCAGAACAAGAAGAGTTTCCGGAGTTCCGCCGCCGCTCCGTGCCGGAAACCTACAGAGAAGAAAAGACCTTTCCGGCGGGCAGATTCCGCTGGGAAGAACTCCTCCCGGAGGGGGAGATTATCGGGACCCGGAATATGCATATGTAATTCTAGTCACAACTCAATCATATGGAGAGCCGAGAGCCATACCCACTTGTCTAAGAAGACAAGGCCAAGTACGAGACACTCCCGAAAATCTTGAACGTGAGGGGCATCCCATCCAGGCCCGGATGATCAACTGAGATGGGTCCTCATCGTCCGCTCACAAGTCTAAATGCTTGTGGGTGGTGAAATTCCATACTCATAGACAAGTTGCCTCAACCATATTATCAATTGAATCATAACAATTACATAGACAACTCCGGCCCGATTCACTTAGTCGGGGTCTCGGGCGGGCTCGATCGTACAACGAAGTGTGCCACATAACGGAGTTACGTGAAATCGCATCGCGATGCTCCAAGATGCACACAGCTCAGAGCCACCTGGCTGTAAGAAAGACCGCCAGCGAGAACACAACCAAGCTATCGAACCCCACACTAAGAGATGCACGTTATAATCATACACGCAACATACATGTCCAGTGTAAACAAAGGTACTCATCACATAAACTCTACAAAGTATACATCTTTATTGACTTACATATAGTGTACACAAAGAGATCACATGACTGTGATCCAACATTACATCAAACAACGGAAGCAACTTATGTCTGAGTACAGACAAGTTTAACAAATGGCTTAGAGAAGCCTTATTCAATACACATGCCCTTCCACGAGGGACCACTGATAGAAAGAGGCCCATTTGTCCCAGTTCTGGAACTGGGCCTAAATGGTCGTAACTAATTCCCAAAACCTTTAGTCCTGGTTTGCCCACGAACCGGCACAGATGAGGCTCCACGTGGCCTCTGCCGCTTGATCAGGCAGAAGGGCCTTTTGTCCCGGTTGGTAACACCAACCGGGACCAAAAAGATTCCACGCGTCAGCTTTTCATGGGCTGGTTTTTTTTAGATGGGGGGGATTGATTGTTTTGTAGGGTTAATTTAGGGGTTTGTGTTAGCTAGATAATTAATAGAGAGAGGTGTCCTCTCTTATCTCCGTGCTTGGTCAACGCTACATACTATACGTATAGAGAGGACTTGGTCGACATGCTAGCTAGCTAGTAAGAAAATGAAGGAATTAAACAATTAATTACAGAAGATCGTCATGAACATATATAGAGAGAAGTGATCGACATCTCCTTCTCCGAGATATAGTTCGAACAACAAGTTTTCGTATATCTATCCGACGATACTGGCTACATATATACAATATAACTTCTCTTACAATACCCTAATTAAGCTGTGAAATTAAGTTCCATATGGTATTCTCCGCCTTTCTTGATGACGTGGTCAACAAAGAATCCCGCCAATTCCTCTTGAATTTCTATTATGCAATCTTGTGGTAGAAGTTCTTGCTGCATCTCCCAAATCTAATTTGAAGAAGGGGGTCAATATAGATATATGAATGAAACTCAACACAAATGATGGTAATAAAATAAAATTATGAATATTATTGCTTATGCACTTTAAATTGTTCTTTAGAGTAGCCGGCATTCTTAGAGATCGTCGCGTTGTATATGTACTCGCAAATGTAATACCCACAAAGATTAGTCCCTTCTTCCTGCCACAACCACTTTACGAGAAATAGAGGTAAATCAAACTGATAATCAAGCATTATATAAATGGTATTGATGAAACTATAGAATCAATATAATGGGAGATGCGCGGAACTAGCTAGTAGTACTTACTTTCGGGTTTGAAAATTCCAGATCCTTCGGCAGTCCCAGAGCTTTTTTGGTGAACTGTGTCCAAACCCTGCCGACATAAAAAATAATTATTACCTGATATCAGAAAATGAACAAAGTTATCGAAATGGTCCGATAATGATCGATTGAACTTACTACTTAAGAAGTTCAGTGACGACCGCATACGTCTCGGGGTATTTTCGTCTTGAGTCGAAGATGCTTACTACTCCCTCCTCAAGCATAATCTCTAAAATAATAAAGTGGACGCTGTGCACGCATGGAAAACTCATCAATTACACTACTATAACCTCGAGTAAATAAGGAAAACTGAATATGCACAGTAACACTCACTTGATGTTGTAAGGCCAGATTATTTTTTTGTTTGTTTTGATGTTGAAGCAAAGATTGTAGCAAGTTGGCCTCAGCTAGTTTGGGAAATGCTGCAATCTCAAAATGATTAAAGAGATTTATGTTAATAAACCCAATATTATAGATTTGTCTTTGCTTGCATTCCACGATCTTCAATCTGCATGATATAGTGAATTATATGTACATGCAATGAAAGAGCTGAGCTATATATAAAGACTTAATTAAAGAAGTAGTACTTACAGACAGTAGCAAGTGGCGATTACTTTATCGATGGCCCTTTGATTGTAAAGCTGGAATAACTCCTCAAATGGAACCGGCAACAAGTCAAGTCCAACGAGGTCCTGCTTGTATTTAACCATAACCATCACATTATCGTACTCAGATTTATTGCATGCGTTTATGTACCACTGATGTAATCTTCGCATCATCGTTGGTAGTTGTTCAATAGGTGATGTGATGAGAGGATACCCGTACCGGTATGTGTATTCGTCCACTACCTCCAGTGGATCAAAATGTGTATCGTCGGGCAGGTAATCACCAGGTTTGGTACCAGGCACCATCCCCGCCGCCAGGTAATCATCAGGATTGGTATTGGGCACCATCCTGGCCGGAAGATTTGCGACGACGATATCGCTAGACACCTGCAGCGGGGGGCATGATTTGTTCTCCTGTTCACCAAGCTGGGGAATTGTTTTCCCCATTGCAATTTGGTTTTCTCTCCTTTTGTCAGTTGTAGTGGTTCCAAGCCGGCGCGCTTCTTGCGCTTTATTTTCCAGAGTGCGGACATAGTTGTCATCCAGCGGAGTCGGTGTTGGTCGCTTCAGGGCATCCAAAATGCGCTTCGCTTTTGCCTCATCTATCTTAGGAGGCGGAGGTGGTTTTTTATTTTTCAAACAGGCATCCACTTCGGCTTGAACGATCTTCGCGGTTTCCTCCGAGCTCTTCTCGTATGGTAACTTCTCAAGAGGCTTGACAGATGATGGACCCTATTTGTATCGCTTCCCACCACTGGTTGTACTGCTAGACGCCGGAGCAACGAAGACTCTTTTCCTTTGTTCTTTAAGATCAGGCGCCGGAGCAGCCGGAGCGGCGGCGACGTCTCTCTTCTGCTCTTGCTGACGAGGTGAAGGAGGAGCTAGGCTGCTCGGACGCGCCGACGCAGGCGGAGAAGGAGGCAGAGGAGGAGGCATGCACTGATCACTCGCCGAAGGAGGACGTAGAGAAGTAGGCGTTCCCTAATCACTCGCCGGAGGAGGAGACGGAGGAGGAGGTGGGCCCTTACTCGCTGGAGGAGGAGGAGGAGGAGGCCGAGGAGGAGGCGGGCCCTTACTCGCCGGAGGAGGAGGAGGAGGCGAAGGCGTCGTCCAGTTCGGAAGCTTGATGAATTCTTTCTGCCATAGACATGAAGTCCTCAGAGCATTCTCCAGGAGAGTTCCATCTTCGCCGGTTGCTGCACTTCAAGCTCGATCTCCTCATATCCATCCACTATTTCATCGACCATCACAACAGCATAGCCTTGTGGAATCGGACGACAGTGAAAAGTTCCGTTGGGTCGAGGAGGTGCAACATGGCCGATAGCCACCATGTGTTTGAAGTGCAGCAATGGTTTCTTAAGGTGGGAAACTTGAGCCTCCGTGATTTCATCCAGAGGGTACCTGGGAGCCGTCAAATCAGGCTGCGCAATGAGATCGGTGGAAGCCATGCTGCTTCTACGCTGAGATGGCGGGGTATCTTCTAGGGTAGCTTCGTCAGCTCGATGCCTCTGCTCGAGCGCTTGTACTCTTGCATGCAGGTTCTGCATATCACTGAGCTCCTGTTTCCTCTTCCTCTCCCTACTGCTGTAATTGCCTGCGTCGTCGGGAAACCCATGCTTCCAGGGAACGGTGCCTGGTGTGCCTCGTGTTCGTCCTGGGTGCTCAGGATTCCCGAGGGCCTTTGTGAGATCGTCGTTCTCTCTGCCGGGAACGAACGTCCCTTCCCGCGATGCGGCGAATAATTCCCGAAACTTTTTTACCGGTAGGTTCAGTTGTTCGTTCGTCCAAACGCACTACCTAGTTTCAGGGTGCAAGGCTCCCCCAACTCCGAAGAACCAATTCCTTCCACGCTCTGACTAGTTCAATGTCTCTGGTACAATCCCTTTATCAACAAGGTCCTTTTCAACCTTGTCCCACAACGTCCGGGGTTTTAGGTATCCACCTGACCCCGTGTGATGGTGATGCTTGTTCTTTGCAGCATTTAGCTTGTTTATTGCTGACATCTTCTTACTCTCCTCCGATGTCTTGTGGGCCGCAAATGCGGGCCACTGTTCTCTTATCTTCTCAAATCGGCCATCGAATATTGGAGTGTTGTTTTTGTCGACAAACGTTGTTTTCAACTCATTCTTCCACCTCCTGAATAGATCCGCCATCTTCTTAAGAGCATGAGCCTTGAGCTTTTGCACTATAACTGGTTTTTCCGGATGCTCCTCTTCCGGTAGCGTGAAATTTGCCTTCAGCGCGGTCAAAAGATCATCTTTCTGTCTATCGGTGACAAAAGAAAATTCAGGGTCTCCGCCCTTCGGCTCATTCCATTGGTGGATGGTGATCGGGATCATGTCCCTAACAAGAACCCCGCACTAAGCAGAAAATGCTTCCTTGGTCCGGCTGGGTTCAATCGGTTGGCCATCTCTACTGATGCCGGTGATCGTGAACCTTTCATCCGAGCGTAACTTTTTCTTCGGGCCTCGTCTCGTTAGCGAGGTTTGGCTCGATCTGGATCCGGAGGGCTAGAAAAGAAGAAAGAAGAGAGTTAAATGTGTACATACCAAAACCATTAATGCACCAATTAATATATATACCTCGCCGGACTTTGCAACAACTCCTTCCTCCGTTCACTCACCGGAGCCGTCATCACCGTCTCCTTCCTCCGTTCGCTCACCGGAGCCATCATAAGCATGTCCTTCCATCTCCATTGTCCGATCAGCGGAGCCTGCTTCACCCTCTTCTTCCAGACCATCGTTGCCGTTCAGAAACGATAAGACATCACCACCTTCACGGACGACGTCGCCCACTAACAACGGTCCTTCGCGGATGATTGCCCCCAACAAATCTTCTTCTTCTAAGTTTTTGTATGATCGTCCATAGTTTATGCAAAATATTAATTACATGATGACACTTAATAAACAAACATGATATATCATGCATATATTAGTGTGCCAAACATTCAACTTTTGCCGAAAAACATGGGGGCATGTGTTGACACCAGTTTTTGGCACGACAATAAACCTATATAAGATGGCGCCCGGAGCCAGACACCCGTACAACTGATGTTTGATGGAAAACGTGACATGACGCCCGGAGCCAGACACCCATGCAATTGATGTCTGATGGAAAACGTGCCATGACGCCTAGAGCTAGACACCCGTGCAATTGATGTCTGATGGAAAACGTGACATGATGCCCGGAGCAAGACACCCTTGCAATTGATGTCTGATGGAAAGCGTGAGAATAAGCCTAAAAACCCCTTTACCCCTCGACCCCTCGACGACCCTCGACCCATCGATGACCACTCGACGACCCTCGACCCCTCGACGACCTTCGACCCCTCGACCCCTTGACCCCTCGACGACCTTCGACCCCTCGACTCCTCTTCTTTTTTTTCTTCTTCTCCTCGATTCCTTCTTCTTCTCCTCTTATTTATCTTCCTCTATCCCTCTTCTTCTCCTCTTGTTATTTTTCTTTTTCCCTCTCCTTTTTATTTTTCCTTATTCCTTCTACCTTTTTTTATTTCTTCCCCCCCCAACACTAGAACATTTTAACTTAGTAAAATTGAGATTTATAAAACAGAAAAAAATTGAGAGAACAAAAAAAATATTTTCTGTTTTTTTTTTTTTTAATTTAAATTATTTCTTTTCTGTTTTCTTTTCCCTGTTTTTTATTTTTTGTCCTCAACCTCCCCCCACTTCTGCAGCCATCCATGGCACGCACGGCATGGCCGGCGGCGAGGGCGGCGAGGGGAAGCCGGCCGGAGCGGCGAGGGGCGGCCGGCGGTTCCCTCCTAGCCATGGCGGCGCACGAGAGGACTATTTGTGCCCTCCCCCCACTTCAACGAGGGTTTCAGATGAAAACTCATGTGTTACAAAGGCATTTTATTTTTCTAAACTTATTTTAACTCAAGACTATTTGTGCATTCAATATGCATCATTCAAAGCAACATACTAAAATCTCAACCCTTTCTGACTTCATTTGCTATTTTTCATGCATTTAATGATTTATTTTGAGCTAAATGACCCTGAAATTGGAAAGCACTACAACTGAACTCGGAAAAGTTTGAAACTTGGCATGGTATCATCATTTGACCCGCATAACATGTGTGCAAAAGTTGAGAGGGTTACGGAAAAATCTGGATGCACTTCGTGTACAAACTGGACAATCTCTTTCGAAGTACGAGGGTTTCAGACGAAAACTCATGTGTTACAAAGGCATTTCATTTTTCTAAACTTACTTGAACTCAAGACTTTTTGTGCATTCAATATGTGCCCTTCAGAGCCACATACTAAAATTTCAACCCTTCTGACTTCATCAGTCTTCAACTTTTCTTGGCTTGTGTCCTTTGCTTATTGCGCCGCAACCATGGATATTATTCATCTCTTAAGAGGGTGCTTGGATCAGCCTTGACTTTGAAGGGGGGAATTTTCATAATTTCCAGACTTGTCTGTCTTGCCCTCCAATCCCACGATGTCTCTTTTTCCTGAAAGAACTATGTGGCGCTTTGGCTCATTGTATGATGTATTCGCTTCCATATCTTTTCTTTTCTCGGTTTGGTAGACATGTGTAAGGCCCGATATGCGGTACTGTTCGAGATCTAGATGTTTCCATCCAAATCCGGGGAAGAAGCACATATCGGTCCCACCGCGACATATGACGAAGTCATATGCCCCGGATTTCCAACATGATATCACAACATTACAGATACAAGGATACAACATCTCATACAATCGGCTTACAACTGCCTTAATACAATACAACAGCAGAAGATACATGTCTGAGTACAGACTACAATCAAATGCCTACTGGCAAAGAGAAAACCATCGATCCCATAACCACACGGGTCCAGGCCCTCCGCCGGGATCCGCCTAACTAGTCGTCGTCGAGTCTCCACGTGAAACGTCGATCACCATACCTGTTGTCGACCAAGAACCCTGAAAAGAGTTTGGGGGTAGTATCATGAGTACAGAAGTACTCAACATCCAACTGTAGTGGTCAAC
The DNA here is from genome assembly GCA_950022295.1 of Bromus sterilis. NCBI lineage: Eukaryota > Viridiplantae > Streptophyta > Magnoliopsida > Poales > Poaceae > Bromus > Bromus sterilis. The sequence goes on along the minus strand of OX465596.1, from coordinate 144,070,472 downwards.
TGACCCAGCAAGGACTTCATCACTCGTCATTCTAGGACAACTAGTAGTTTACTGTAAGGAAGGGGTAAGTGGTGAGGTTGCTGCCGCACTAGCCTTTATGAAGTGGCTAACGATCTAGAGAGTAAGATAAGAAGCCAAGCATTCGATGAGGAATCGCCTCCAACAAGTCTTGCTATCCACCTATTTACGCAAACATAACACCTATCCTATCCTTGTCCTCCTCTTCGCATCCCGACGAAGAAGAAGCAGTCAAGGCACACACACGTTGATAAGGTTATATTAATATTATCTCAGTTGTTGTTGTCTATGAACAAGGAGTAGGTCTCAAGTCATCCATAACCATGGACACGGCTTCTCGAAAAGATTTAACCCTGCAGGGGTGTACCAGCTGCCCATTACAAGGCTCCGCACGAACGCCCATCTCTCTCAGTTGCTACCCATCACAGGCAACCATTTTATGATTTAGTTCCAAGAGATCCAAAACGACAGGTCCCTCTAACTAACAACGAACAAATCCGGGTGGCCCCCGGGGACTCGACACCCAATCCAAAAGTTGGCCACACTCTCGGATCGGAATCTTCCGTATGGCCAAGGTCGGGCTTAGTCTCAGCTATATAACAGGGGACTTCGCTAGATCTCCAGTGTGGACCAACAGAGAAACCATGTCTCCGCTCGCCCGAGTTGTTTAAAAACTGCGAGGGGATCTACCAAGCACACACACGGGGTTTCAAATGGTAAATCAGCTCGGGCCACCACTAGAAATGTTTGAAGCTAGATAGGTAAGAAAAGGGGACCCCATAAAATCCCATACGCGGTTAGGCACGCTCAGTCTTAAAACCAATACCTGGAACTCAGGTCCTAGGTGACTCGAATGGAACAAAGCGTCGGGGCGGGATAGCCTAGACCTTCCATCCTTCGTCGAATATAGTCAACATTATAATAATCATATCATCAACAACAATATAATAATGTGATATCCCGAACCAAGGAGTAACAGGGTAACATCGTAGCATCCTAAGCATGCATACTAAGCAGGGGCTGAGCAACGAGCAATAGTAACATTGCAGTACATGGTTTGCTGGGAGGGGACATGGCTGTATTGGTTTGAAAGAGGCTGTAAACATGTGGTAGGATCAAACATCGAACCTTATCTAGTCTAGCATGCAAACCGCTGGTTGAAATAGAATGGATGATAAGTAATGTATAGTCCTTGCCTGTTGATAAGTCGGGTTTCGAAGGTGTAGTTGATCGCAAGCTCGCATCGTCTCCCAAAGGTACCCTCGGAAGCACACAAGAGGGTAAACCCTTGAAAGCAATCAGCGAGAAAGCATCTATTACTACGAGGCAAACACGAGCAAGAATCAACAAGAAGCAACACGAGACATCGCACCTACTGTCGAAAGCGGTTACTAACAATTTAAGTGGAGTACTCGTCACACACGATGATACCGCACATTTAGAATCGGTTCAAGTTGTTTAGCTACAGGTGATCAACAAAGTTGTTAACATGGCAAAGCACAAAAGCATGGCGTAGCACACAAACATGTAAAGAGGTGAAGCATAAATAAACTATCTAATACAGTCACCTTAAGTGGGGGGGGGGATAAAACCTATACATGGCAAAGTATTGTGGACCCCACGATAAATATTGCATTTGGTACTATTTTTCCCTAAACAATAATTTATTATTTTTATTAGCAAGAAAGAGCAGCATAAACAGAATCTACATGCAATTCTAGTCAAGTTACATATAAAGAACATTTTAATCGGAGCAACGGTTAAAAAGTTATTAAAGAAACAATTTACGATGGCAAGCAGTGTAATTAGCAGTCAAACAACATGTAAACAAAGTCAAACATGGCAAAAGAGCACATTTTATTAATCTACACGAAAAACTAAGCAAGTTTCATGTTTTACGCATCGCGATCCGAGCTACGGTTTAAAAGATACGGGCACCACACACAAAAAACAATACAATCTGCCTAAATAAATAAATAAAAGAGCTACAACAGTTATTGGGCCGGCCCAACAGCAAGAAATAAATAAAAACAAAAGAAAAAAAAGGGGGCGAGCTCACCTTGGGCCGAGGCCCATGAAGGCAGCTGGAGAGGCCAGCCTTGCCTGGTGCTGATGGGACGGCCGAGGCTGCGGCGACCCACGTGGACGCTGAGGCTGTGTCCCCGACCCGATCCAAATCGGGAGCCGGCGGCGGCTCCAGCGCCAGCAACGGCGAGAGGCGAGGTGCGCCGGGGAGGTCCGGCGAGGGGTGCAGGGTTCCAGGGGGTGAGGCCTGATCCGGTCGGTTCACGCCGGATCGGGGCGGCGGTGAGGCCTGAGGACGGTGGGGCGTGAGCGAGCTTCGAGGCCAGGGTCGTCGGCGGCCATGGCGCAGCGGCGCTCTTCCTGCTGACCTGCGGGGGAGGAGGAGAGATTAGGTGAGGGGGATGGGAGGAGAAGGGACGCGGGAGGAGAGGAGGAGGTGGACGGCGGGGCGCGCGGCTCGCCTGCAGCCGGCGGCGCGGCGGATGGCCGGAGGCGCTCGGGCGGCGGTGGAGCTCGGCCCGGCGGGGCCCGGTTGCTGGGAGCTGCGGTTGGAGGAGGCTGAGGGGCGTTGGGAGCCCTCCGATCTGGATCTAACGGTCCAGATCGAGGGTTGGGGTTAGGGTTTCGGGATTTGGGCCAAATTGGAGAAAATCTGGGAATTTGGAGGGGGTGGCTGCAATTTTGTGGCTAGGAAACCCTAGAAAAGGGTGGGAGAGTGGTGATCTTTATATAGCCCAGGTGGCTGGCAGTTTGCAAAAACATCCCCAGTTTTTCTCTCTCGCACGCGGTGCTCACGTTTCTGACCGCCGGGGGTCCGCAGAACCTCCGATTCAGGTAAAACTTCAAACTTCGCGATCAGCGCGTCGAGCCGGAGGCGTTCACCTCGTGCTGGAACCGTTCCGAGAACACTTTCCGGCGCGCTATAAAAATATCCCGTTTACTTATTAAACGGGGTTTTTCGTTTCGCTGGCTTCGGCTGGTCTTGTGTCGGTTTTTGTGACGGTGATCGGGTGAAACCCGGTGTCGCAAAGGTCGAGTGTCAGGGTGGCAAGGGCCGGTCTCCGTCCGGTACGAGATAAGAGGGGGAAAAATAATCGCCGATCGATAAATCGGGGATGCAAACACCGCAAAAAAATCAGACAATCAAACAATTCACACCGAAAACAAAGTTTTTAATTTTTGTGAAATCTGGGCTGTTACAACATGTCCTTCACATAGAAAACCTGCGCCACATCATTGGCTAGGACGAATGGTTCGTCTGTGTACCCAAGATTGTTCAGATCCACTGTTGTCATTCCGTAATGTGGGTCTACCTGTACCCCGCCTCCTGATAGATTGACCCATTTGAACTTAAACAAAGGGACCTTATAGTCATGTCCGTAGTCAAGTTCCCATATGTCCACTATGTAACCATAATATGTGTCCTTTCCCCTCTCGGTTGCTGCATCAAAGCGGACACTGCTATTTTTTGGTTGGTGCTCTTTTGATCTTGGGTGATCGTGTAAAATGTATTCCCATTTATCTTGTATCCTTTGTAAGTCAATACAGTTTAAGATGGTCCCCTGGACGACGAGAACAGCTCATTAGAAACGGTGTTGTCACCTCTGACACGTGTTTCCAACCAATCGCCGAAAGTCCTGATGTGTTCATGTGTAATCCAGTCATCACACTCCTCCGGGTGTTTGGAGAGCAGACTGTTCTTTTGTTCATCGACATACAGGGCCACTAAGATAGAGTTTTGTAGAACTGTGTAGTGTGCTTGAGACCAAGAATGTCCGTCCCTGCATATTATTGAGTCCCTTCCAATCGTGCCTTTTCCAGTCAGTCTCCCCTCATACCGCGATTCAGGGAGACCAATCTTCTTAAGGCCATGAATGAAGTCGACACAAAACCCAATAACATCCTCTGTTTGATGGCCCATGGAGATGCTTCCTTCTGGCCTAGCGCAGTTACGGACATATTTCTTTAGGAATCCCATGAACCTCTCAAAGGGGAACATATTGTGTAGAAATACGGGGCCCAGAATGAAAATCGTTGACTAGATGAACTAGGACGTGCGTCCTTATATTGAAGAAGGATGGTGGGAACACCAGCTCGAAACTGACAAGACATTGCGCCACATCACTCCTTAGCCTTGGTCGGATTTTTGGATCGATCACCTTCTGAGAGATTGCATTGAGGAATGCACATAGCTTAACAATGGCTAATCGAACGTTTTCCGGTACAAGCCCCCTCAATGCAACCGAAAGAAGTTGCGTCATAATCACATGGAAGTCATGAGACTTTAGGTTCTGAAACTTTTTCTCGGCCATATTTATTATTCCCTTTATATTCGACGAGAAGCCAGACGGGACCTTCATACTGAGCAGGCATTCAAAGAAGATTTCCTTCTCTTCTTTGGTAAGAGCGTAGCTGGCAGGACCTTCATACTTCTTTGGAGGCATGCCGTCTTTTTCATGCAAACGTTGCAGGTCCTCCCGTGCCTCCGGTGTATCTTTTGTCTTCCCATACACGCCCAAGAAGCCTAGCAGGTTCACGCAAAGTTTCTTCGTCACGTGCATCACCTCGATCGAAGAGCGGAAATCTTGGTGTTTCCCGTAGGGTAGGTCCCAAAATATAGATTTCTTCTTCCACATGGGTGCGCGTCCCTCTTCTTCATTCGGAACAGATAGTCCGCCAGGACCCTTTCCAAATATTACGTGTAAATCATTGTCCATTGCAAGTACGTGATCACCGGTACGCATGGCGGGCTTATTCCGGTGATCTGCCTCGCCTTTCAAATGTTTTCCTTTCATATGACATTGATGGTTGGTCGGAAGAAATTGACGATGCCCCAGGTACACATTGTTCCTGCAGTTGTGCAATTATATACTTTTAGTGTCATCTAAACAGTGAGTGCATGCATGGTAACCCTTGTTTGTCTGTCCTGAAAGGTTACTGAGAGCTGGACAATCATTGATGGTTACAAACATCAATGAATGCAGGTCAAATTCCTCCTATTTTTTCTCATCCCACACACGTACACCGTTTCCATTCCACAACTGTAAAAGTTCTTCAACTAATGGCCATAGGTACACATCAATGTCGTTTCCGGCTTAGGGCCTTGGATTAGAATTGGCATCATAATGAACTTCCGCTTCATGCACATCCAAGGAGGAAGTTTAAACATACATAGAGTCACGGGCCAGGTGCTGTCATTGCTTCTCTGCTCCCCGAAAGGATTAATGCCATCCGCGCTTAAACCAAACAAAATGTTCCTTGGGTAATGTCCAAACTTATCCCGGTACTTTCTCTCAAACTTTCTCCATTGTGATCCATCAGCGGGGTGTCTCAAATTGTCGTCTTTCTTATGGTCTTCATTGTGCCATCGCAACAACATCGCATGCTCTTTGTTTCTGAATAGATGTTTCAACCGTGGTATTATACGGGGCTTGCCGTCAACATCACCATGGTCATCTCGTCTGATCTTATACCGCAATGCACCGCATACCGGGCATGCATTCAAATCCTCGTACGCACTGCGGTAGAGGATGCAGTCATTAGGGCATGCATGTATCTTCTGCACCTCCAATCCTAGACGACATACGACCTTCTTTGCTGCGTACGTAGTGTCGGGCAATTCGTTATCCTTTCGAAGTTTTTTATTAAATATTTTCAGTAGCTTCTCAAATTCTTTGTCACACATAGCATTGTCTGCCTTCCACTGCAGCAATTCCAGTACGGTACCGAGCTTTGTGATGCCCTCTTCGCAATTGGGGTACAACCCTTTTTTGTGATCCTCTAACATCCGATCAAACTTCATCTTCTCCTTTTCACTTTCACACTGTCTACTTGCATCAATAATGACCCGGCAAAGATCATCATCGGGCACATCGTCCGGTTCCTCTTGATCTTCATTGGGCACATCGTCCGCTTCCCCCTTTGCAGCATCACCGTATTCAGGGGGCACATAGTTGTCATCGTACTCTTCTTCTTCGCCGTCTTCCATCCTAACCCCTATTTCTCCGTGCTTGGTCCAAACATTATAGTGTGGCATGAAGCCCTTATAAAGCAGGTTGGCCTGAATGGTTTGCCGGTCATAGTAAGACTTCGTATAACCTCATGTAGGGCATGGACAACACATAAAACCATTCTGCTTGTTTGCCTCAGCCAGTTCGACAAACTCATGCACGCCCTTAATGTACTAGAAGGTGTGTCTGTCACCGTACATCCATTGTCGGTTCATCTGCGTGCATTATATATAATTAAGTGTGTCAAAAACCATTACAAAACATCATGAATAGACAAGTGACCAAATTAATAGAAGTTCATCATCAAAGTAAAACCAAAGTACATATATAGTTCTCATTGAACAACATAAAGCTCTCCAGAGCATCTAACTAAGCCATACATTGAAACTATGTAAAACATTTCAATGCAACAAAAAATGCGATGATAATCGCAACGAAGGTAACAATTGAACCAACGGCATAATGATACCAAGCCTTGGTATCAATTGCATATTTTCTAATCTTTCTAATCTTCAAGCGCATTGCATCCATCTTGATCTTGTTATCATTGATGACATCCGCAACATGCAACTCCAATAGCATCTTCTCCTCCTCAATTCTTTTTATTTTTTCCTTCAAGTTATTGTTTTCTTCTTCAACTAAATTTAATCTCTTGACAATAGGGTCGGTAGGAATTTTCGGTTCAACTACCTCCTAGATAAATAAAATCTATGTCACGTTGGTCGGCATAATTGTCATAAACAATAAATGAACCAAATAGTTATAAAAGATAATATATATCACATCCGAATCATAGACAGGATGAGGGCCGACATGTGCAGATACCATAACCATCGCACTATATAATAAAAAGCAATAACAAAAATAAGAAAATTAGACAAGTATATATATAGTCATAAAAGTAAGAATTATTTTCTTTTAGAAAGAAAATAAGAAAAAGAGGCTCACCACGGTGGTGCCGGCGACGACATTGGCGTGGGCGATCGACGGTGGTGAAGACGGGTACGAGACGTGATGAATCGCTAAACCTAGACAAATCTTGAGGAAAATGGAGCTTGGAGGTCGAGTTTGGAAAGAAGAAAGCTTAAGTAGTATGGCTCGGGAATTTCATCGAACACATCATGTGCATTGGAGGTGAGCTAGAGCACCAGAAAGCCCTCCACTTGCCCTCCTCGAGAAAACAGAGCACCAGTGGAGTGCTCTGCTTGCCGACGAGGGGTATATATAGCCAAATCATTAGACCCGGTTTGTGGCTGGAACCGGTACTAACGGCCAGCCTTTCGTCCCGGGTCGAGCCACAAACCGGAACTAATGGTTGTGGGCCAGGAGCGAGGCCCATTGGTCCCAGTACTTGTCTAGAACCGGGACATATGCCCCCAGACAAACCGGGACCAATGCCCCACGAGGCCCGGCCGGCCCCCCGGGCGCACGAACCGGGACGTATGACCCCCATGGGTTTCGATTCGTGGCACAACCGGGACTAATTGGCTGGAGAGGCCTGAACCAAAGCCCTGTTTTCTACTAGTGAACCAGACTGCTTTCTGGAACTATACTAGCTTAGTCAACGTCGAGCTCTAGGAAGAAGCCACCATCGGGGTCAGTGGTTTCATCTAAAAACATAAATAAGCAAACATGAGTACAAAGGCGTACTCAACAAGACTTACATCAGGAATATACTACTCATGCTCAAGTTTCAAGGCAAATGGAGGTGGGGTTGTAATGCAGAAGTGCCAGCTTTGACTTGGCTAACCAGAACTACAATTACCAGAAAGAGTTAAGAAGCGTAGTCGAGTCCAACTATCCATGTCTCCCAAACAATACACCACTATGGATCCTTTCTCGACTTCCCACAAGATAGCAAACCATAGCACTCACACTTATCTTGGCCAGTTTTAGAGTAGCCGTTGAAGTTGTCTAATAATCAAGCATTTCTCTCCATGTAGTCCCTTACCGCGGACGCGGCTAACTGAATAGTATTGTTAAACCTGTAGGGGTGTAAACTACACACGCATGACCACCAGTTCCCGCCAAGTACTCGTCACCATTCAAGGGGTGTCGGCGAGGATGTTCACCATGACACTTCGCTCACAACCGTTCTATTCTAGGAGTCGACTATCTGAGTTAGACCCCGCTCAATAGTCCGGCCGGATCAATGTTACGGACTCAGACAATGTAGGCAACCGAGACGCCATCGAGAAATATGGTTTCACTGTCTCATGGATCCACCCACATATGTAAATGATGCAATCTTTCATTCATTTTTTTCTATGCATATGCCAAATGGAAAGCCCGAACTAGTGTGACTCCTGGACTTCAACACAGAATGAGTTAATAGGCCGAGAGGGGTCAGTGAGCCCAATGTGTGGTTGTACTCTTTTTCTTGGATTACCATACAAGAACTCAGAATTAAGGCAGTGTTCAACGAGACAACCCACTGTGTACTCCTACACAGCCTCTCATCATTCACCTTGTTTAGGTCAAGTTCACGAACACATTTCCACCATCATCACATGATCACTACCATCCCGACTCACATAAGAGTATCATCATTGTAACACTCTAAGCATGCAATAAGAAGTAACAGTTGCAGGGGCCACATGATCTCAATCAACTCCTACATCTGCTAGGATCGTGGTTTGCTTAGTAATGTGACAAAATGATAGGTCATGCAAAGGAATAGGTTAACCTATGCGGTAGAAAGTATCATGGTGACATCCTAAACATGCATAAGCGAGAATTAGAGGGAAATGGGATTTTATCGACATGATCAATGGGGTTTGCTTTCCTTGCTGACGATACACGGGTTACCGGTCTTCTGCCACGGGGATGTATTCCGTCTCGGAAACACTGTTACCGAAGAAATTATCATCGAGGGGGAACAAACAAAGAATGTACAATGCTCAAGCACATGATATGGTTGTGATAAAATGATGTACATGGTGTTGATATGTTGCTTATTCAACTTAAATGGAGTCTATTGCAAAGGTGTTGCAAATTCAAACTCCATGTTTGAATTCAAAATGTTCCATATGCACACTTTCTATTGTTACCCCGTTTTAAAATTTTCAAAGATGGAAACAGATTGAATTTTCAGATTCTATGTATTTTTCTGATAATCTTTCATATATTATTTGTTTAATTTGGATTTATGGTTTAAAAGTTATTCAAATTCGAAGATTTTAACATTTTCTCGACTTACTTTTATACAGAAAAATTATTAATGCGCAAGCACTGCGTCATGCTGGCGTCAGCAGGGGGCTGACCAGTCAAACTGACTAGGGGGGCCCACCTATCAATGACACAGGGGTTACTCTCCTTTCAATTAAATTTTCTCATTAAATTAAGGGCCCCTAGGCCCATATGTCATTGTGTGTTACGGGGTGGTGAAGGGGTGATTACCCTTAAGCTAAACAGCCCACCGGCGGTTAACCGGCGGCGGACACAGTGCACGGCGGCGACACGCCTTGGTGGCCATCCGGCCACGGGGAGGCACACAGAGGGCACCAAAATGGAGCCCTCACTGGCTCGCACCCGAAGCAGGACGCACGCGCGCATCTCCCGGGCGAGTCAGGCGTCAACAAGGAGGTCAGGGTCGTCGCCGGTGACGACTTGCGCGCGGTGGCTAGAGTTGAGCCCGAGGGGCATGGCGATTTTGGGCAAGGGAGAAGCCGGGGTTAGGGGGAAAAGATGGCGGGGCTCACCGTGATATCTCTTGTGAGGAAGGCGGGGCTAGGGAGGAGCTGGAGGCGGCAAATCAACGGTGAGGGTCCACGGCTCCGGCGGGACATCTTGGTCTGATTCGATGGCTTCGAGGCTCTACAGCTTGCGGGCGTCTGCAGGGTGACTAAGCCGATGACGGCAGAGCGAATGGACAAGGAGGTGAGGCTTCTTGTGGAGCACGAAATCGGACGAGGGAGAGCGGGCCGTGACGTAGGAGAAGGGGAGTGTTTGACGGAGGCCACTGGACGTATCCAGGCGCAAGGACAAGGCTCGGGGAGGCCTGGACAGTCGTCAGCGTTGCGGTGGCGGCCGTATCCCCCTACATGCTCGACAGCGAGCTGCATGGGGTAGACGACAAGGGGAGGTGGGCTAGGCTGCCTAGGTGGGTTAGGTGCGATGAGTCAGGCTTCTTTGGCCTTTCTTTTTATTGCTAGTTTCTATCTTTTTCTGTTATTTGTTTTGTTTTGATTTTAACATCAAAATTTTTTATAAAAATTCCAAAGCAATTTATTTGGACTTAAGTGGCATTTTCATAGCCACTCCCACTATTTCGGAATTCTTGGATTTCAAAATATTTGTATCCAATTCAAATAGGGTTAAATTTTGATTTCCAAGGCCCTATTTGGATTTTTGTAAAATCCCATGGGCATGACTTGGGTCCCACAACACATGGAACATGATCATGCACATTTTCAGATATTTTACAAAGATTCAAAGGGTTTTTTGGAAAAAGTTTTTATCTGGCCATTTAAATAAAATTCATGTAGGGCTTTCTTCTTTCCCCAATTCAATTTCCTTTTGAATTTTTTTTCATGATGCAAGGTGAGACTAAACCTTAGCACATACCTCACATGGGGTTGTGACAACTCACCCCCACTCAAAAGAATCTCGTCCCGAGATTCAGAAGTCGTCGGGAAGAAGGTGTGGTACTCAGAACGGAGGGGTCTTCTCTTTCCCATGTGTCTTCTTTCTCGGAGTGGTGTGACCATTGCACTTTGAGAAACTTGATCTTCTCACGACGTGTGTTACGCTCTGCTGAATCAAGAATACAAACGGGGTAATACTCTCGATAAGAAAGGTCATCTTGGAGATCAAGAGTTTCATGGTCAACTTTGCGGATTGGGTCCTTGAAGCAACGCCTGAGTTGTGACACAATGAATACATCATGTACTCGGGAAAGGTGCGGGGGTAGTTCAAGTTGGTAGGCAACTTCTCCATGTTTCGCAAGAATGCGGAAAAGTCCAATGTAACACGGGGCCAACTTGCCTTTGATACAAAATCATTGGGTTCCCTTTAAAGGAGTAACCCGAAGGTAAGCCTTCTAATCCAGATTGTAGCTTTCTTGCCTATGATGACGATCATAGTAGATTTTCTAACGAGACTGGGCTTCTTTCAATTGATCACGAACAATGCGAACCTGCTCTTATTCTTCCTTGATCATATCGGGTCCAAAGAATTATCTTTCACCGGTTTCTGACCAGTTTAGGGGTGTTTGACATCTTCGTCCATAGAGTAATTCAAAAGGAGCCATGTTCAGACTAGCTTGGAAACTATTGTTATAAGCAAATTCGGCGAATGGACGAGATTTGTCCTAGTTCTTTCCGAAAGAGATAACACAACCTCTGAGCATGTCTTCGACTGGGTATGTAAAGCTGTACTAAAGGAGAGATGAGTTCCCATAGCATTCTGAAAACATTCCCAGAATCTAGAGGTGAAAAGGTGTAAGGCCCCCGATGCGGTGCTAACTCGAGTTAGTCGCTTTCGCGTCCTGCTCAAGTTAGTAGCGCATAAGAAGCCACCAGCTCACGACACTCACACTCGTGTCGCTGCCGGATTCTCGACAACAGGTATATGAACAATGAACTTAACCAAGACATAAATATATAGAGTCCAGGGTATACATCGCCACTGGGATTTATTACAACATCTCAGAGGTCCGCGGAGCTAACAGAATATCATGCAACAAGCGGAAGACAAACACGATCGAGTACGGTCAAAATCCAAATTGCCCTAGAGAGGGCTGCACATAAAGACTCCACCCACGGATCGTCGAAGCCCAACTATAGGATCTACTGAACGAGGTCGTCCTCATCGTCATTCTCCGGGGGCACCTCCACGAAGTATCGCACAGTGCTCGGGTCGAGGTAGTACTCCACATCAGCGGCAGATCAGGAAAAACAGTAAAAGCACAAAAGGAAAACAGGGGTGAGATTATATCATTACAGGATAACTAACTTCCTACGGTAAGACAAGATAAAGGTAAGGGTTGCAGCCGCACTAGCATATATGGTGGCTATCGTTCTATTAGATAGAGGTAAGATCCAAGAATACACGTGACATCACGTCATAAGTCTGCTAACCACCTACTTACGTCAAACATAACACCACCTGGATCTTCTCTCGGTCCCCCTGGACAAAGAAAAGCAACCAAGGCTGGACGAGCTAGACGAAGAAAAGAAAACACCTCGGATACAGATCTCCGCGTCTGGAACAAAAACGGACGAGCTAGACCTTGAACCAGGAGTGTGAACCGCAAGGGGTTTCTGGAGCAACTCGGTCTGAAGGTCATTTGATGAAGAAAAGGAGTGTGACACGAACGAATGGGAAGCTCCGGACTCGAACAGAACTGTCGCGGGAACTGAACACACAAGAAACCTACCAAGAACGATCTCTGAAGACTGCTGAGCATCTGTGAGCATCAAGTTGTTCACACGAACTGCACGTGGCTGTGCCTTCACCATCGCGGTGCTCGGAGTAGAGCGAGGTGGAGGCGGTGGGAGCCGAGCAAAGCGCGGGTCGGTGCAATTGGGAGATGTGTGCCCCGGCTCTCTGCACTTGTAGCATATCACGCCCGGCCTGGGCTGCTGCTGCGGCCTGGGTGGCCTCGCGTGTGGTGGTGTAGAGCGAGGCCCCTACTGAACTGGGACGGGAGGGCGGGCAAAAGTGCGGACAACTGCCCCCTTCTGCTGGTACTGCTACCTCTGCGGTGGTGCCTCTGTGACCCACGTCTTTGCCTTCTTGTGGACCATCACTGCGGAACTGTGCTCTCTCTGGCGCTTCCTGTCTGCATCCCACTCTGCTCTGGCTGACTCCTGGCAGATAGCCTGATCCACAAACTGTGAGAACAGTGTGGGGCTGCACTGGGTGAGCGCGTACTTGATCTCTGTGCTGAGAGCCCCAGGGAACCTGGCAATCTTCTTAGCCTCTGTGCTGACCTCCTCTGGAGCGTACCTGGCGAGCCTGACGAAAGCACGGTTGTACTCCTGAACTGACCTGTCACCTTGTCTCAGAGCCAAGAACTCCTCACGCTTCTTGTCCATCAAGCCACTCGGAATATGTGCTGCTCTGAAGTCTGCGACGAAATCCTCCCACGTGATGATAGCATCGCCCTTGTTGGACTTGTAGGTATCGTACCAGCTGGCTGCTGCACCCTGAAGCTGGAAGGAGGCGAAGGTGACGTAGTCGACTGGTCTGACGGTGTTTGCATTGAAGTGCTTCTTGATCTCTGCGATCCAATCATACGCTTCCAGCGGGTCTCGAGCCTCGGAGAACCTGGGGGGGTTGATAGCAAGGAACTGCTGCAGAGTGGTGTACTGTGGTCGATCATTCCTCTTGGCAGTCTGGTTCTGTAGCATCTGTAAGATCGCAGCTGTGCCCTGAGCCACTGCGGTCACAACCTCCCCAAGGAGAGGGTTCTCTGGCGGCGGCATGTTCGCTCTTGGCATCCTGTATACAGGAACACTTATGAGAACATGGTTGAAACATTGAAGTAACTAGAAGATAAAGAAATATTGAAAACAAAACTTCCTCACGAGGTATGAGAAAGCCGAAGGCTGAAATTCCACCAAGGTTAACCCGGAAAGTCGAAAGCTAGGTGCTACTGGAATCCCCAAACCAAGATCATCCGAATCCAAGATAATAATCTGCTAGCGAGCACACACCAATATATACGAGTGGTTGAATACCTAAGCGTTGAGACATTTGCCCTGAGAGGCCCGCCGAAGCGGTCTCCTATAGGGGGAGGAACCACATCCGAAGGATGCCAACCATCCCTGTATAGGAGTTTCACCTGAGGTACGCTGTAAGCGAGGTGGAGTTGTCAATCCCAAGTGGCGGATCAGTGTTCTCAACGTACGCCAACCCTTCTCGTCGCTAGCAAAAAATTATAGAAGAATCGGAGACTCATGTAAACGAGAACCTAGATTTCTTTTGAAAGGGGATAAGTTGTAGAGAGAAAACAACGTTTCACTTCCTCATATAAAGGGGTGGGAGGGTGGGGTAAGAAGAAAAAGAAAGAGTTCCTACTCTCCGATTTTTCCTTAGTAACTACAAAATATTTTCTAGACTCAACTTCGGCCAGTAAGGGGTCCTACAGTCAGTCCTGCTCTGATACCAAGTTGTAAGGCCCCCGATGCGGTGCTAACTCGAGTTAGTCGCTTTCGCGTCCCGCTCAAGTTAGTAGCGCATAAGAAGCCACCAGCTCACGACACTCACACTCGTGTCGCTGCCGGATTCTCGACAACAGGTATATGTACAATGAACTTAACTAAGACATAAATATATAGAGTCCAGGGTATACATCGTCACTGGGATTTATTACAACATCTCAGAGGTCCGTGGACCCAACAGAATATCATGTAACAAGCGGAAGACAAACACGACCGAGTGCGGTCAAAATCCAAATTGCCCTAGAGAGCGCTGCACATAAAGAGTCCACCCACGGATCGTCGAAGCCCAACTATAGGATCTACTAAACGAGGCCGTCCTCCGGGGGCACCTCCACGAATTACCGCCCGGTTCTAGGGTCGAGGTAGTAATCCACTGCAGCGGCCGATCAGGTAAAACAATAAAAGCACAAAAGGAAAACAGGGGTGAGATTATATCATTACAGGATAACTAACTTCCTACGGTAAGACAAGGTAAAGGTAAAGGTTGCAGCCGCACTAGCATATATGGTGGCTATCATTCTATTAGAGTAGAGGTAAGATCCAAGAATACACGTGACATCGCGTCATAAGTCTGCTAACCACCTACTTACGTCAAACATAACACCACCTGGATCTTCTCTCGGTCCCCCTGGACGAAGAAAAGCAACCAAGGCACTCATACGGTAGGCAAGTTTTAATTATGATTCAAATTGATGTTAATTCTATGAACAAGGAGTAGGTCTCAAGTCGTCCATAACCGCGGACACTGCTTTTCGAAAAGATTTAACCCTGCAGGGGTGTACCAACTGCCCATCATAGGCTTCGCATGTACGCCCGGGATCCACTTGGCTAGGTAAAAGCCTGAAACACCGGAACGTCAGTCCCTCTATCTAACAACGCACAATTCCGGGTGGCCCCCGGTGAGTCGACACCCAACTCAAAAGCCGGCCGCGCTCTCGAAACAGCCTCTACCGTATGACTCCAGGTTTGGATTGCCGGTTAAATCTCATATGAGACCGGGTCCTCAGCCGGTCAAGGTGGGCCAGCCAAGGCAGAAGTCCTCCTGGCCCAAGGTGGTTTGTAAACAACTGGGGTACCACCGGCACACACACGTTGCAAATAGTAAATCAGCTCGGGCCACCACTAAAACTGTATGAAGCTAGGTAGGTAAGACAAGGGGACCCCATAGAATCCCACACACGATTAGGAACGCTCGTCAAGAAACACAATACCCGGAACTCGGGACCTAGGTGACTCAAATGGAACAAAACACCTGGCGGGAACAGCCTCGTCTCCCATCTTTCGTCAAGTATAAATTAACATCATAAACATAATAATTATCAACCAACTTCTTTAGATAACATGATATCCCAAACCATAGCAATCCTGTATGGACGTTTCACCTGGGTTACGCCGTAAGCGAGGTAGAGCAGTCAACCCCAAGTGGCGGCTCAGTGGTCTCAAAGACGCCAAACACATCTCGTCGCTAGCAAAAAATTATAGAGGAATCGGAGCCTCAGGTAAACGAAAACCTAGATTTGTTTTGACAGGGGATAAGTTGCAGAGAGAAAACAACTTTTCACTGTCTCACGGAAAAAGGTGTGGGAGGGTGGGGTAAGAAGAAAAAGAAAGAGTTCCTACTATCCGATTTTTTCCTTAGTAACTACAAAATAGTTTCTAGACTCAACTTCGGCTAGTAAGGGGTCCTACAGTCAGACCTGCTCTGATACCAAGTTGTAAGGCCCCCGATGCGGTGCTAACTCGAGTTAGTCGCTTTCGCGTCCCGCTCAAGTTAGTAGCGCATAAAGAGCAACCGACTCACGACACTCGCACTCGTCTCGCTGCCGGATTCTCAACAACAGGTATGTGAACAAAGAACTTAAACTAAGACGTAAATATATATAGAGTCCAGGGCATACATCGCCACTTGAATTATTACATCATCTCAGAGGTCCATGGACCCAACAGAATATCATGCAACAAGCGGAAGACCAACACGACCGAGTACGGTCAAAATCCAAATTGCCCTAGAGAGGGCTTCACATAAAGAGTCCACCCACGGATCGTCGAAGCCCAACTGTAGGATCTACTGAACGAGGTCGTCCTCATCGATCTCCTCCGGGGGCACCTCCACGAAGTAACCTCCAGTGCTCGGGGTGAGGTAGTACTCCACTGCAGCGGCCGATCAGGCAAAACAGTAAAAGCACAAAAGGAAAACAGGGGTGAGATTATATCATTACAGGATAACTGACTTCCTACGGTAAGACAAGTAAAGGTAAGGTTGCAGCCGCACTAGCATATATGGTGACTATCGTTCTATTAGAGTAGGGGTAAGATCCAAGAAATACACGTGACATCGCGTCATAAGTCTGCTATCCACCTACTTACGTCAAACATAACACAACCTGGATCTTCTCTTGGTCCCCCTGGACGAAGAAAAGCAACCAAGACACTCACACGGTAGGCAAGTTTTAATTAAAGTTCAAATTGATGTTATTCGATGAACAAGGAGTAGGTCTCAAGTCGTCCATAACCGCGGACACGGCTTTTCCAAAATATTTAACTCTGCAGGGGTGTACCAACTGCCCATCATAGGCTTCGCATGTACGCCCGGTTTCCACTTGGCTAGGTAAGCGCCTCAAACTCCAGAAAGTCAGAGTCTCTCTAACTAACAACGCACAATTCCGGGTGGCCCCCGGTGAGTCGACACCCAACTCAAAAGCCGGCCGCGCTCTCGAATCGTCCTCTACCGTCTGGATGAGGTTGGGTTAGTTGCCCAAACAGATGTGGACAACCCCCTAGCTCCCTGGGTTGGACCAACAAGAGAAACCAAGTCTCCGCTGGCCCGGGTTTGTTTCGAAAACAGCTGGAGTACCAACCAAGCACACACACGTTTGGAAATAGTAAATGAGCTTGGTCCACCACTAGAATTGTATGAAGCTAGGTGACTCAAATGGAACACAATCCCACACACGATTAGGCACGCTCGTCAAGAAACACAATACCCAGAACTCGGGACCTAGGTGACTCAAATGGAACAAAACACCTGGCGGGAACAGCCTGGTCTCCCATCATTCGTCAAGTATAATTAACATAATTTAATAATAAATATCAACCAACTTCTTTAAATAACATGATATCCCAAACCATAGCATAGGGTAAGCAGCAAGTTTTCCTACTCATACTAAGCAATGGCTGAGAAGCGGTTACTTAGCAACACGATGTTTTGCTGGGATGTGGGGATCATGGCTGTTTGGTTTTGATTCAGGCATAAGCAAGGTGGATAGGATCAAACAATCGCTCTACACTACAGCTAGGCAGGTAGGCAGAAAGGTATCATGTAATGGTATAAATCTTCCCCTTTCCTGGGTAATCGGTCGACGAAGCAGACGTAGCAGGGTCCTCAGGTTCGGTGTCGGAAACCTCCACGTAAGTCACCTCAGCAGTCTCAGGTGCTAACGTAAGGTACCGGCAAGGAAAAGTCACACAAGTAAGCAATGGATGCAATGCACAGGCAAAGATGGTATGATCAAGTTTAATAGACATGATGTGACCCTATCTAGTCAGATTTAAATGAAGGTGGTGACGACACGTCAACAACTTCATATGCAATTTATTTACGTTGAATGGCTTCGGTCTTAGCCTTAATTTTTTGTGTAACTAACATGGCAACATGACATGATCAACAATGCAATTAACAGAAATAAATACAACGCGAAAGAAAAACATCGATTCCGGAGACGGAGTAGTGTCGATGAATTGACACCAAGGAGGAAGGTTTCGAAAGAAGGGAAGGATCCAAGCCACTTCCATATGACAATATGTTAGGGGCTGGTTCATGGGAAAACAATGGTCACAACGGACATGATGCATGCCCTAGAAAGATCAAAGAAGCAAAGGACAAGACATGCACTGATGATGGAAAAGGGCAAAACAAAAGAGAAGGAACTTAAATTGGTACAAATGCTTGTGTGTGCTACAACCATTTTGGTGTTGCACAAAACAAAAAATGGATGTCTCCATTAAAATTCTTGTACCTTTCTGCCCCAAAAGCAGTATATGGCATGGCCCCCTTTGAATTTGCAAAAGAATGTTTGAAATTCAAAGGAGCTGGAGGGCTTAAGTGTCAAATGTCACCACCTCGTTTTATTTGTAGGCTCAAAAAGCAGAACCAACATCACCAGGGTGTTCCTTGGAGTTTTCTAAACAAAATTCATATATAGCATGATATGTTGAGGTAAAGAAACCCATGCCACGCAAAACAGATTTGAAAAGATTTCGAATCAATTTGGAAAGAAAAGAAAGAAAAAAACAGAGATAGAAAAAAGGAGACACAGCCACTGGGCTGGCCTAGGCAGCACATTCCCTTCTCTCTCCCTCCCTGGCCCAGGCTAGCTAGCCCACTGGCGTAAGGGAGGCTTGGGCCGAGCTCTTCTCACGTCTGCAGGAAAGAAAAATAAAAAGGGGGCATTTTGCCTCCGGCGGGGTTCAAACCCGCGACCTCACGGTCAAGATGCAGCGAGCAAACCAGCTGAGCTAGGAGTCAGAGTACGTCAAAATAGCATTCTGAAACTAGGTGAACTATAGCGCGCGGGATGCTGAAGAAAAAAACAACTCGCACTGCACATTGCAACGGCGGCTGCTGTCGAACTCCAGCGAAGAACGTGGCGGCCATGCAACACCAGCGGCTCCACGAGGAGGTTATGCGCACACACGGGACTATCAGGAACCCGTTTTTGCCCACGGCCGCACCTGGGCCTCGACGACGGCGACTTGCTTCCGGCCGGAATTTCACGGCGGAAGCCAAGCTCGAGGTTCAAACCCGGATCATGGCGATACTATCGTGCTCAAAGGCTAAGCTTTGGCTGTCACACGCGAATCCTGAGCGATCCAGGAGCACGGGAGAGCAGGTCTCGTCCACTACACGGTCATGCTACAACGGAAACGCACGCCGGCTACAGCATATGCGGCGGCGACCCACTTCTACCTGGGGAAAAACCTACACGCTCAACGAGGGAAGGAAGGGAGGACGCGTGGGTCACCTAGGGGCGGTTGGAGACGAACTCGAGACACTTTCGCGTCCCGCTCAAGTTAGTAGCGCATAAAGAGCCACCTACTCACGACACTCGCACTCGTGTCGCTGCCGGATTCTCGACAACAGGTATGTGAACAAAGAACTTAAACTAAGACGTAAATATATATAGAGTCCAGGGCATACATCGCCACTGGAATTATTACATCATCTCAGAGGTCCATGGACCCAACAGAATATCATGCAACAAGCGGAAGACAAAAACGACCGAGTACGGTCAAAATCCAAATTGCCCTAGAGAGGGCTGCACATAAAGAGTCGACCCACGGATCATCGAAGCCCAACTGTAAGATCTACTGAACGAGGTCGTCCTCATCGTCATCCTCCGGGGGAACCTCCACGAAGTAACGTCCAGTGCTCGGGTCGAGGTAGTACTCCACTACAGCGGCCGATCAAGCAAAACAGTAAAAGCACAAAAGGAAAACAGGGGTGAGATTATATCATTACAGGATAACCGACTTCCTACGGTAAGACAAGTAAAGGTAAGGTTGCAGCCGCACTAGCATATATGGTGGCTATCATTCTATTAGAGTAGGGGTAAGATCCAAGAAATACACGTGACATCGCGTCATAAGTCTGCTATCCACCTACTTACGTCAAACATAACACAACCTGGATCTTCTCTTGGTCCCCCTGGACGAAGAAAAGCAACCAAGACACTCAAACGGTAGGAAAGTTTTAATTAAAGTTCAAATTGATGTTATTCTATGAACAAGGAGTAGGTCTCAAGTCGTCCATAACCGCGGACACGGCTTTTCGAAAATATTTAACCCTCTAGGGGTGTACCAACTGCCCATCATAGGCTTCGCCTGTACGCCCGGTATCCACTTCGCTAGGTAAGCGCCTGAAACTCCGGAACGTGAGAGTCTCTCTAACTAACAACACACAATTCCGGGTGGCCCCCGGTGAGTCGACACCCAACTCAAAAGTCGTCTGCGCTCTCGAATCGGCCTCTACCGTCTGGATTAGGTCGAGTTAGTTTCCCAAACAGATGTGGACAACACCCTAGCTCCCTGGGTTGGGCCAACAAGAGAAACCAAGTCTCCGCTGGCCCGGGTTTGTTTTGAAAACAGCTGGGGTACCAACCAAGCACACACACGTTTGCAAATAGTAAATCAGCTCGGGCCACCACTAGAATTGTATGAAGCTAGGTAGGTAAGACAAGGGGTCCCCATAGAATCCCACACACGATTTGGCACGCTCGTCAAGAAACACAATACTCGGAACTCGGGACCTAGGTGACTCAAATGGAACAAAACATCTGGCCGGAACAGCCTGGTCTCCCATCATTCGTCAAGTATAATTAACATCATTTAATAATAAATATCAACCAACTTCTTTAAATAACATGATATCCCAAACCATAACATAGGGTAAGAAACAAGTTTTCCTACTCATACTAAGCAATGGCTGAGCAGCGGTAACTTAGCAATACAATGTTTTGCTGGGATGTGGGGATCATGGCAGTTTGGTTTTCGAAGGTGGCATATTCAAAGTGGATAGGATCAAACAAACGTTCTAGGCTATAGCTAGGAAGGTAGGCAGAAAGGTATCAAGTAATGGTATAAATCTTCCCCTTGCCTGGGTAATCGGTCGTCGAAGCAGACGCAGCAGGGTCCTCGGGCTCGGTGTCGGAAATCTACACGTAAGTCTCCTCGGCGGTCTCAGGTGCTAACGTAAGGTACCGGCCAGGAAAAAGGCACACAAGTAAGCAACGGGTACAATGCACAAGCAAAGATGGTATGATCAAGTTTAATTGACATGATGTGACGCTATCTAGTCAGATTTAAATGAAGGTGGTGACGACACGTCAACAACTTCATATGCAATTTATTTACGTAAAAATGGCTTTGGTCTTAGCCTTATTTTTGGTGTAAGTAACATGGCAACATGACATGATCAACAATGCATATAACAGGAATTAAACATCGTGAAAAGTAATTATCGATTCCGGAGACGGAGTAGTGCCGGTGAAATTGACACATGGAAGGTCACAGGAGGTGTGGAAAACATGCATGGGTGGACCACCTTGTGGGACCCATAAGATCAAAGAGTGACAAGGTGAAAAGTCAATCATGGCATGGTCACATGTGGGTGCAACTTCCTTCCACATTGTTCACAATTTTATGCTGCTCAAACATAAAAACAGAGGTGATCATGCTGACCCGTAGATTTTTCTACCCAAAATGATATATGGCAAGATATGTTTGGGGTGGAACTGCTCAAAATCCCAATCTCAGATTGAATTTGAATTCAAATCAATTTGGAATTTTTAAACAGAAAAGAAAAACGAAAAAGAAAAGAAAAGGGAAAGAAAATAAGGACTCAGCCAACTTGGGCTGGTCTCAGGCGAAATCGGCCCACTCCAGAAATAAACAGTGGGCTTAGCCCACTGCCCATTCGGGCAGCACCTCACTGACGTTAGGGGCCCGCTTGCCAGCCTCGAGGGGCATGCGCTCGGGGGGATCGAACCCTCGATGCATCTCTCTACCACCTCGCCCCGGACCACTACGCCACTGCACGTTTGCTCGACAGGGTAAGGAAAATAGGAGACATAAGCAGACTCCGCTCCTCTGAACCTGACGAGAAATGACACCTGCGCCTGACGAGATTCAGACGACAGCGGCCTCAAGCACATGTCTCTGGCGACGCGGCTGGGTGCCCGACTGCGTAGCTGGGACATCCAGGTCCACGCAGGCTGGCGGGTTCGAGCCGGGACGGTGCGGTGGCGACGCTACCCTCACCTGAAGTCGGCGGCGCTTCACTGCTCTGAATTCAGACAAAGAACGCGCACAACGGCGACAGGGAAAGCGGCGACGCTGGCATCGCGTACGGTGCACCTAATCGACGACGCCGTGCTGCAACTTTCTCACTGGACAACCGAGATCACGACGGCGGCCGCTGGCCACCTTGGATCTGCGCGGAGACGGGCCTATGCTCGACGAAAAACATGGCGGCGCACGGCTGAACTTTTCTGCATCCACTGCAGAGACAACGCGCGGCTACGTAGGCGACCAAGGCGGTCCATTTGTGGCCGGGCGCGTGCTCTCGAAGCGGCTACGACTTGCACGGACACGCTCGAGAAGCGCCACGGGCACGGCACTCTCGGGGTGCACGAGGGCGACGTCCTATGGCAGAGGCAGAAAAGCCTACATGGACTACGCGGCCCTACACGGCATGGGGAGGAGGAAGGGGAGAGACTCCTTACCACGAGGTTGTCGGAGAGGAGGAAAGAGCCGAGGCGGAGGGAGACGACACCGTCGCCGACGTCGGGGAAGAAGATGACGCAGAGACGGAGGACGACGTTGGGCGGGAACCAGGGGCCTTCACGTCGTCATCTGCGTGGGGAAAAACATGCGGGTGAGCTCCTGTATGGCGGGTGCGAGCGCACGCTCGTCGGCACGGCGTGGAAGTGGTGGATATGCTCACCGGAGTCACGGCTGAAGGCGGAACAGGGGAGGTCGAGGAGCTCGTAGGAGGCGGCGGCGGAACGAATTGGAGAGGGGAATGGGGCAAGCTAGGGTTCCAGGAGGAGCCCTGGTGGCTTTATAGGGGAAAGGAGAGGTCCCCGAGCCATCCACGTCGATGTGAGCCGGAGTTTGGACGCCGGCGCGTCACGCGTGAGGGAGGAGGGAATCGCTACAGGACACGTGGGATCTATCGCGTCCACTGGATCCAAATCGAGCGGACCTCGTCGCCCCCGCGTACCCTTTTGCCAGCTGGGGTCATTTTTAAAATATTGCCCAATTTAAAAAATGGTTTGAGCATTTTTGGAGGAACAAAAATGTGGGGTCATTTTTAAAATTCAATCACATTGAACTATGGCCCAAATTTTTAGAGTTGCAAAAAATGGAGCAAGGCTTTTGAAAAACTTGGGAGGGGCAAGGAATTGGCTATGCCAAGTTTGGGGTCAAGGAGAGCATGCATGCAACAATTAAAAATCTACAAACCCCCTTCTTGAACCATTTTGGATGCAAATTCAAACAAACCAAATGGGCTCCAATCCCAATGCAAATTTAAACCACCACATGAAATTACAATCTTTAGCATCATGCCAAGTTACAAAGTCAACAGACAAAGTACAATCTCATGGTGTTTCTTATTTATTGCACATGGGCTGTTACAGCACTCCCCCACCAACATAGGATCTCGTCCCGAGATCTAAGCCTGAAACAACTGAGGATACTCAGAACGGAGATGATCTTCGCGCTCCCATGTTGATTCCTTCTCCGAATGATGTGCCCACTGAACTTTCATGAACTTGACAATCTTGTTGCGAGTCTTGCGCTCGGACATCTCAAGAACACGGACTGGACGCTCTGAGTAGGAAAGGTCCGCACTCAGCTGTATCTCGCCCAAGTCAACAGCCTGCTCTGGCTGCTTGAAGCACTGCTTTAGCTGGGACACATGGAACACGTCATGCACCATGGACAGACTCTCTGGAAGCTCGAGCCGAAAGGCAAGAGGTCCTCTAGTCTCAAGGATGCGGAAAGGTCCGACAAATCTTGGAGCGAGCTTTCCTTTGATGCCAAAGCGGTGAGTTCCCCTCAATGGAGACAATCTCAGGTACGCCCAATCACCAACCTGAAACGCTACACCACGGTTCCTTTTGTCATAATAGGCCTTCTGCCTAGACTGTGCTGCCTTTAGGTGCTCTCGGACAATCTTCACTCTATCCTCTGCCTCTTGGATCACATCTGGACCGAACAGCTGCCTCTCACCTGTCTCGGACCAGTTCAAAGGTGTCCTGCACTTGCGGCCATACAAGACTTCAAACGGCGCTACCTGCAGACTTGCCTAATAGCTGTTGTTGTAAGAGAACTCAGCATACGGCAAGCACTCTTCCCACTTCATGCCAAACGAGATGACACATGCCCGAAGCATGTCCTCTAGGATTTGGTTCATGCGCTCGACTTGCCCACTTGTCTGAGGGTGACAAGCGGTACTGAACAACACTGTCGTACCAATCGCCTTTTGAAAGGCCTGCCAGAACCTAGAGGTGAAAAGGTTGCCTCTATCAGAACTGATCTTCTTAGGAATGCCATGCAAAGATACAACTCTTGCGGTGTACAAATCCGCCAACTGAGCTGCTGAAATGGAGTCCTTCACTGGGAATAAGTGGGCAACTTTGGAAAGATTGTCAATGACAACAAAGATGGCATTGTTCTTCTTCTGCGACAAGGGGAAGCCTGTGATGAAATCCATCTATATATGATACCATTTCTACTCTAGAATCTCAAGTGGCTGAAGAAACCCTGCAGGCTTCTGGTGCCGTGTCTTCACTCTCCTGCACACGTCACACTGAGATACGTAACGGGCAACATCCCGCTTCATACGAGTCCACCAAAAGCTTTGCTTGAGATCTTGATACATCTTCGTACTGCCAGGGTGAATCGATAGCTTGGAATCATGGGCTTCCTTCATGATGACCTCTCTGAGATCTCCCTCATTGGGAAC
Source organism: Bromus sterilis (assembly GCA_950022295.1). Classification (NCBI taxonomy): domain Eukaryota; kingdom Viridiplantae; phylum Streptophyta; class Magnoliopsida; order Poales; family Poaceae; genus Bromus; species Bromus sterilis. Next base: position 144,045,723 of record OX465596.1, on the reverse strand, counting down.
AACAACTCGCTCTTCGAACAACACGGTGCCGTCATTATGCACTGAAAAGCAACCGTACTTTGGAACTGAGGCGGCAATACCCTGTTTGATCTTCTGTATCATTGAGCTGCCAGACTGATCTTCACGAATCTTCTCATGGATAGTGGGATCTACCACAAGGTTGGCAAGATAGCCTGCTGGAACTAGCTCGAGATTGAGCCTTCGAAAGGACTCACACAAATCAGGGTGGATATTCTGCACCTGGATATTATTGCAATCGCCCTTGCGGCTCAGCGCATCAGCTATGACATTCGCCTTCCCAGGCGTGTACTGAGTATCAACTGTGTACTCAATAATGGTCTCAAGCCATCATCTTTGCCTAAAGTTCAGATTTGGCTGAGTGAACAAGTACTTCAGACTCTTGTGGTCGGTGAACACATCCACCTTCCTCCCTAAGAGGAGGCGTCGCCAAGTGACCAAAGCATGCACAACTGCTGCAAGCTCCAAGTCGTGCGTGGGATAATTCCTCTCACTTGTCTTCTACTGTCGTGAGGTATACGCATCAATATTCCTTCCTTGCATCAAAACTCCGCCCAGACCTTGCAAAGAGGCATCACAAAACACCTGAAAAGGCTGTGACTCATCTGGCGGTGTGAGAATTGGAGCTGTGATCAGCTTCTCTTTCAACTCCTCGAAGGCTGACTGGCAAGCTGGTGACCAAGTGTACCGCTTGTCTTTGCACAACAATTCAGTCATTGGCTTGGCTATTTTGGAGAAATTCTGTAGAAACCTCCTGCAATAACTGGCGAGGCCGAGAAAACTCCTTAGCTGCTTCACATTATTCGGCGGAGCCCACTCTTGAATAGTGCAGACTCTCTCTGGGTCAACCGCAATTCCCTCAGCTGAGATGACATGGCCCAGAAAATTGACCTTGTCCAGCCAAAACTCACACTTGGAGAACTTGGCGTAATATCGGTGCTCTCTTAACTTCTGAAGCACCAAGCGCAAATGTTCCTCATGTTCAGCCTCTGACTTGGAATAGACAAGAATGTCGTCGAGGTAGAGGATCACAAACACATCAAGCCATTCTTGGAACAAATAGTTCATAGCTCTCATGAATGTCGGAGGGGCATTTGAGAACCCAAAAGTCATGACTGTGAACTCATACAGCCCATAACGTGTGCTGAACGCGGTCTTGGGAATATCCTCTTCACGAACACGGATTTGATGATACCCCATCCTCAAGTCAAGCTTGGAAAACACCTTAGCCCCATTCAACTGTTCGAATAGATCATTGATGCGGGGTAAAGGGTACTTGTTTTTGATGGTCTTCTTGTTGATACCGCGATAGTCCTGGACCAAGCAGCTAGTCCCATCCTTCTTCTGGACAAACAAAGCTGGTGCACCCCAAGGGGAAGTGCTCGCGCGGATAAAACCGCCTGCTTCCAACTCTGTCAACTACTTCTTGAGCTCAATCAACTCCTTCGAACACATCTTGTACGGATGCCGAGAAATTGGCTGGGTACCAGGCTCTATCTTAATAACGAACTCAATAGCTCGAACTGGGGGAATTCCTGGCAAGTTCTCCGGAAAGACGTCTGGGAACTCACAGACAACTCTGACCTCTTTGAGCAAAGGCGCAACTCCTGCGTTTAAAGCGTACAACTGTGCTGGTCCTATCATAGAGACACAAGTGTACAAGACTTCTGCACCTGAATCATGTGTCAACTTGACGGATTTGGTTGGACAATCAATATTGGCCTTGTGTTGCACAAGCCAATCCATGCCCAAAATGACATCAATGTCGGACCTAGGAAAAACAATGAGCGAAGCCGGGAAATGGCAACCCTGAATAGTGATCCTTACAAATGGATCACGGATAGAAGAAGTGAACTTGGAACCGGGTGAAACAATAGGCAGGAACTTGGGCAAGTCCTCTAGGGTGAGAACCAGATCGTGAGCGAATCTCTGTGAAACAAACGATTGGGAAGCTCCGGAATCGAACAACACAGTCGCGGGAACGGAATTAACAAGCAACCTACCAAGAACGATCTCTGGAGACTGCTGAGCATCTGTGAGCATCACGTTGTTCACTCGGAGTGCACGTGGCTGTGCCTTCACAATCGCGGTGCTCGGAGTAGAGCGAGTTGGAGGCGGTGGGAGCCGAGCAAAGCGCAGATCGGTGCAGTTGGGAGACGTGTGCCCTGGCTCTCTGCACTTGTAGAAAATCACGCCCAGCCTGGGCTGCTGCTGCGCCTTGGCTGGCCTCGCGTATGGTGGTGTAGAGCGAGGCCCCTGCTGAACTGGGACGGGAGGGCGGGAAAAAGTGCGGACAACTTCCCCCCTCTGCTGGTACTGCTGCCTTTGTGGTGGTGCCTCTGCAACCCAAGTCTTTGCCTTCTTGTGGATCATCACCTAGTAACTGTGCTCACGCTGGCGCTTCCTGTCTGCATCCCACTCTGCTCTGGCTGACTCCTGGCGGATATCCTGATCCACGAACTGTGAGAACAGCGTGGGGCTGCACTGAGTGAGCGCGTACTTGATCTCTATGCTGAGACCCCCACGGAACGTGGCAATCTACTTAGCCTCTGTGCTGACCTCCTCTGGAGCGTACCTGGCGAGCCTGACGAAGGCCAGGTTGTACTCCTGGAATGACCTGTCACCCTGTCTCAGATCCAACAACTCCTCACGCTTCCTGTCCATCAGGCCACTCGGAATATGCGCTGCTCTGAAGTCTGCGACGAAATCTGCCCACGTGATGATAGCATCGCCCTTTTTGGCCTTGTAGGTATCGTACCAGCTGGCTGCTGCACCCTGAAGCTGGAAGGAGGCGAAGGTGATGTAGTCGACGGGTCTGACGGTGTTTGCATTGAAGTGCTTCTTGATCTCTGCGATCCAGTGATCCGCCTCCAGCGGTTCTCGAGCGTCGGAGAACCTGGAGGGTTGATCGCGAGGAACTGCTGCAGTGTGGTGTACTGTGGTCGATCATTCCTCTGGGCAGTCTGGTTCTGCAGCATTTGTAAGATCGCAGCTGTGCCCTGAGCCACTCCGGTCACAGCCTCCCCAAGGAGAGGGTTCTCTGGCGGCGGCATGATTGCTCTTGGCATCCTGTATACAGGAGAACTTATGAGAACATGATTGAAACATTGACGTAACCAGAAGATAAAGCAATATTGACAACAAAATTTCCTCACGAGGTATGAGAAAGCCGAAGGCTGAAATTCCACAAAGGTTAACCCGGAAAGTCGAAAGCTAGGTTCTACTAGAATCCCCAAACCGAGATCATCCGAATCCAAGATAATAATCTGCTAGCGAGCACACAACAATATATACGAGTGGTTGGAAACCTGAAAAATGAGACATCTGCCCTGAGCGGCCCGCCATCATGGTCGTCCATAGGGGAAAATACACCACATCCATATTACCATAGGATGCCCGTCAATCCTGTATGGACGTTTCACCTGGGTTACGCCGTAAGCGAGGTAGAGCAGTCAACCCCAAGTGGCGGCTCAGTGGTCTCAAAGACGCCAAACACATCTCGTCGCTAGCAAAAAATTATAGAGGAATCGGAGCCTCAGGTAAACGAAAACCTAGATTTGTTTTGACAGGGGATAAGTTGCAGAGAGAAAACAACGTTTCACTTTCTCACGGAAAAAGGTGTGGGAGGGTGGGGTAAGAAGAAAAAGAAAGAGTTCCTACTATCCGATTTTTTCCTTAGTAACTACAAAATAGTTTCTAGACTCAACTTCGGCTAGTAAGGGGTCCTACAGTCAGACCTGCTCTGATACCAAGTTGTAAGGCCCCCGATGCGGTGCTAACTCGAGTTAGTCGCTTTCGCGTCCCGCTCAAGTTAGTAGCGCATAAAGAGCAACCAACTCACGACACTCGCACTCGTCTCGCTGCCGGATTCTCAACAACAGGTATGTGAACAAAGAACTTAAACTAAGACGTAAATATATATAGAGTCCAGGGCATACATCGCCACTGGAATTATTACATCATCTCAGAGGTCCATGGACCCAACAGAATATCATGCAACAAGCGGAAGACCAACACGACCGAGTACGGTCAAAATCCAAATTGCCCTAGAGAGGGCTTCACATAAAGAGTCCACCCACGGATCGTCGAAGCCCAACTGTAGGATCTACTGAACGAGGTCGTCCTCATCGATCTCCTCCGGGGGCACCTCCACGAAGTAACCTCCAGTGCTCGGGGTGAGGTAGTACTCCACTGCAGCAGCCGATCAGGCAAAACAGTAAAAGCACAAAAGGAAAACAGGGGTGAGATTATATCATTACAGGATAACTGACTTCCTACGGTAAGACAAGTAAAGGTAAGGTTGCAGCCGCACTAGCATATATGGTGACTATCGTTCTATTAGAGTAGGGGTAAGATCCAAGAAATACACGTGACATCGCGTCATAAGTCGGCTATCCACCTACTTACGTCAAACATAACACAACCTGGATCTTCTCTTGGTCCCCCTGGACGAAGAAAAGCAACCAAGACACTCACACGGTAGGCAAGTTTTAATTAAATTTCAAATTGATGTTATTCGATGAACAAGGAGTAGGTCTCAAGTCGTCCATAACCGCGGACACGGCTTTTCGAAAAGATTTAACCCTGCAGGGGTGTACCAACTGCCCATCATAGGCTTCGCATGTACGCCCGGTTTCCACTTGGCTAGGTAAGCGCCTCAAACTCCAGAAAGTCAGAGTCTCTCTAACTAACAACGCACAATTCCGGGTGGCCCCCGGTGAGTCGACACCCAACTGAAAAGCCGGCCGCGCTCTCGAATCGTCCTCTACCGTCTGGATGAGGTTGGGTTAGTTGCCCAAACAGATGTGGACAACCCCCTAGCTCCCTGGGTTGGACCAACAAGAGAAACCAAGTCTCCGCTGGCCCGGGTTTGTTTCGAAAACAGCTGGAGTACCAACCAAGCACACACACGTTTGGAAATAGTAAATGAGCTCGGTCCACCACTAGAATTGTATGAAGCTAGGTGACTCAAATGGAACACAATCCCACACACGATTAGGCACGCTCGTCAAGAAACACAATACCCAGAACTCGGGAACTAGGTGACTCAAATGGAACAAAACACCTGGCGGGAACAACCTGGTCTCCCATCATTCGTCAAGTATAATTAACATAATTTAATAATAAATATCAACCAACTTCTTTAAATAACATGATATCCCAAACCATAACATAGGGTAAGCAGCAAGTTTTCCTATTCATACTAAGCAATGGCTGAGCAGCGGTAACTTAGCAATACAATGTTTTACTGGGATGTGGGGATCATGGCAGTTTGGTTTTCGAAGGTGGCATATTCAAAGTGGATAGGATCAAACAAACGTTCTAGGCTATAGCTAGGCAGGTAGGCAGAAAGGTATCAAGTAATGGTATAAATCTTCCCCTTGCCTGGGTAATCGGTCGACGAAGCAACGGGTACAATGCACAAGCAAAGATGGTATGATCAAGTTTAATTGACATGATGTGACGCTATCTAGTCAGATTTAAATGAAGGTGGTGACGACACGTCAACAACTTCATATGCAATTTATTTACTTAAAAATGGCTTTGGTCTTAGCCTTATTTTTGGTGTAAGTAACATGGCAACATGACATGATCAACAATGCATATAACAGGAATTAAACATCGTGAAAAGTAATCATCGATTCCGGAGACGGAGTAGTGCCGGTGAAATTGACACAAGGAAGGTCAGAGGAGTTGTGGAAAAGATGCATGGGTGTACCACCTTGTGGGACCCACAAGATCAAAGTGTGACAAGGGGAAAAGTCAATCATGGCATGGTCACATGTGGGTGCAACTTCCTTCCACATTGTTCACAATTTTATGTTGCTCAAACATAAAAACAGAGGTGATCATGCTGACCCGTAGATTTTTCTACCCCAAAATGATATAAGATATGCCCCACTTCAAATTTGCAAAACAGATTGCAAATTCAAAAGAAATGTGGGGGCTAAAATGCAAATTTACCATCACTCCAAAAATAGAGGGGCAAACTGCAAATTGGACCTCACCATTGAGATCAGTGGACAATTCTACCCCAAAATGATATATGGCAAGATATGTTTGGGGTGGAACTGCTCAAAATCCCAAACTCAGATTGAATTTGAATTCAAATCAATTTGGAATTTTTAAACAAAAAAGAAAAACAAAAAAGAAAAGAAAAGGGAAAGAAAAAAAGGACTCAGCCCACTTGGGCTGGTCTCGGGCGAAATCGGCCCACTCCAGAAATAAACAGTGGGCTCAGCCCACTGCCCATTCGGCCAGCACCTCACTGATGTGAGGGGCCCGCTTGCCAGCCTCACGAAAAAAAAGAAAGGGGGCATGCGCTCGGGGGGGCTCGAACCCTCGACGCATCTCTCTACCACCTCGCCCCAGACCACTACGCCACTGCACGTTTGCTCGACAGGGTAAGTAAAATAGGGGACATAAGCAGACTCCGCTCCTCTGAACCTGACGATAAACGACACCTGCGCCCGACGAGATTCAGACGACAGCGGCCTCAAGCACATGTCTCTGGCGACACGGCTGGGTGCCCGACTGCGTAGCTGGGACATCCAGGTACACGCAGGCTGGCGGGCTCGAGCCGGGACAGTGCGGTGGCGAGGCTACCGTCACCTGAAGTCGGCGGCGCTTCACTGCTCTGAATTCAAACAGAGAACGCTCACAACGGCGACATGGAAAGCGGCGATGCTGGCATCGCGTACAGTGCACCTAATCGACGACGGCGTGTTGGAACTTGCTCACTGGACAACCGAGATCACGACGGTGGCCGCTGGCCACCTTGAATCTGCGCGTAGACGGGCCTATGCTCGACGGAAAACGCGGCTGCGCACGGCTGAACTCTGCTGCATCCACTGCAGAGACACCGCGCGGCTATGTAGGCGACCAAGGCCGTCCATTTTTGGTCGGGCACGCGCTCTCGACGCAGCTACGACTTGCACGGACACGCTTGAGAGGCGCCACGGGCACGGCACTCTCGGGGTGCACGGCGGCGACGTCCTACGGCGGAGGAAGAAAAGCCTACAAGGACTACGCGGCCCTACGCGGCATGGGGAGGAGGAAGGGGAGAGACTCCTTACCACGAGGTTGTCGGAGACGAGGAAGGAGACGAGGTGGAGGGAGACGACACCGTCCCCGACGTCGGGGAAGAAGATGACGCAGAGACGGAGGACAACATCGGGCGGGAACCAGGTGCCTTCACGTCGTCATCTGCGTGGGGCAAAAGATGCGGGTGAGCTCCTGTATGGCGGGTGCGAGCGCACGCTCGCCGGCACGGCGTGGTAGTGGTGGAGCTGCTCACCGGAGTCATGGCTGAAGGCGGAATAGGGGAGGTCGAGGAGCTCGCAGGAGGCGGCGGCGGAACGAATTGGAGAGGGGAATGGGGCAAGCTAGGGTTCCAGGAGGAGCCGTGGTGGCTTTATAGGGGAAATGAGAGGTCCCCGAGCCGTCCACGTCGACGTGAGCCGGAGTTTGGTCGCCGGCGCGTCGCGCGTGAGGGAGGAGGGGATCGCTACAGGACACGTGGGATCTATCGCGTCCACTGGATCCAGATCGAGCGGACCTCGTCGCCCCCGCGTACCCTTTCTCCAGCTGGGCTGGAGCCCGTGTGGACAGGCCAAGTCGTAAAATCCAAGTTGTAACTTGCACTATTCATCCCCTGTACTCTACCGGTGTTGATTACTCTTTTGTGGTGAATGCTATTAAGTTTTGGTGGAGAATTATTGTTATGACCAGATTTTTTATCATATATTTATCACCTCTTATCATGATCTCTTTTATGTCTTGTGAGTAGTTCCTTTAGTTCTTGAGGGCATGGGAGAAGTCTAGTCGTTAGTAGTCATATGATGTTTAAGTAATATGTGTTTTTTGATATTCAAGTTGTGGTGTTATTCTTCTTATGGTGTTATGTGAACATCGACTACATAACACTTCGCATTTTTAAGGACCTAGGGGAATACATTATGTATAAAGTATGCTTATGGTGGGTTGCCAGAGTGACAGAAACCTTAACCTTAGTTCACACACTTTTGCTCGAGGGAGTGTTGGATCCTAAAGTTTATGGTTAGGCCTTGCCTTAATTTCTCTCTTGTATTTGCGGATGCTTGCAAGAGGTTTAATCATAAGAGTTTACTTATCTTAGTCTAGAAAGTGCACTAGCATAGGTCCACCCACACAACACTTATCAACACAAAACATAGTACTAGACAGAATATGGCGAAAGCACATGACTTCCTCTCCCGTGTGTCCTCAAGAACGTTTTAGCTCTTATAAGTTTGATCCTTCGACTTATCCTTTGGACAAAAAGATAGGGCCCCTTGCTACACCTTAGCACAATTTACTTTCCTTGCTTTTATTTCCTTGTTACTTATACCCGAAAACCTATAAAAAGTTACCTTTCAGTACCTGCAGTTATTCCTATCACAAGATCACTTGTGTCAGAACCCTCTGTTAGGTATTGTGCTAGGGTTAGCCAGTACTCTTGCATCATGTTAAATTTTCAAAAGAAATATTTGAAATAAAAATCAAAAGCAAAATTGGGAGAAGGAACCCCCCCCAGATGAATTAATTCAAAAGGCCAGATAAAAATCTTCTCCAAAAATTCATGTTAGATTTTTGAAAAGTCTTATAAATGAGTGTGATCACATATCAAGTGATGTGGGACCCACCCCATGCTCATAGATTTTTCAAATATTCAAATAGTTCCTTGGAATTAATCAAATACCCCTATTTGATTTAAAATTCAAATCTTTTGAATTTTAAAAATGTTGAAAATTTATGAGTGGCTAGTATATTGTTTTATGAGGCCACATAAAAATTAATTCGCCACCAACTCCGTTGAGTTCCTGGTGAGCCACAGATCAAAACCCCTCTAGCTACACCCTCGTTTTCTTCCTCTAACCGGATCCGCCATGGGAGCCGAGCACGGCCTCCGCCATGGATGAGCTCGAGCTAGCTCCCGTGCTCCTCTGCCTGCACCGAGTTGTTCCTCATCTTCACCTTGTTTCTACGTGTCGAACGCACTAAGCCACGCTCAAGTTGGTGCACCACAGTGATGTTTGCGTCCTCGCCGCGTTTCTGTTGCCGCCGGTGAGCTCGCCGTCGTCGATTTGGTAACCCCCAAGGTCACCTGCGTGCACCAGACGACGCACGAGAGCACTGGCTGCTTTCCCGTGGTCTCAGCACATCGAATGGTGGTCGGGAGCCGTGGATCCGTGAGCGCCGCCGTGGCCAGGTCGCCGGCATTTAGCCGCCGGTGGGTTAGTCTAACCCCCTCGCTAATCCACCTCCTAACCCCACCTTGGGTCACTGACGAGTGGGCTACGTGGCTTAATTAAGCCACTGGTTAAATTAACCAGCCGGGTTAATTAACCTAGTCACTGACAGAGTGACCCCACATGTCAGCCCCCCTCCTGACGTCAGCCTGGCGCAATAAATCGATTAACTGAATTTCCAGAGTAATTTGAATTAAAGATATTCCAGAAATTCCAGAAAATACCCCAAACTTTGGAAATTCATAGCAAATTCATATCAACTCCAAATTGGACAAATAATATATGAAAAATGATCAGGAGAAAATAAGCTATCTAAAAATGCAACTTTCAACTATGTTTGAGTTGATTTTAAAATGGGAACAGTAGCATATGTCATTTGATTTATTTGGAATTAATTCAAATTCAATTCAAATGATTTTGCAACTTGAACCATGGAATTAAGCTATATTTCAACCACACTTCAGAGGCATATCATACACATTTCCAAAAGGTTTAAACTGATCAAGCACTGTCACATGTAACTTGGATAAGTTTGAATTCAACTTGGAGTTTGAATTCAACTTGGAGTTTGAGTTTGTAATTCAATTTGCAATATACTCCATTTAAATGGAATTGCTTCACACATCAAAGCATTTACATCAAGTTCCAACCTTCCATCATGTGATTGTGCATTGTATTTACTTTGCTACTTTGCTTGTTGTTTGTCGAGTAGAGGTGGAACCGGAGCAGGAGGCGGCCCCCTTCGTTGAAGACCCCGAAACCGAACCTCGTCAGCAAGGCAAGCAAACCCCCATTGATCATGTCGATAAAATCCCACTTCCCTCTCATGTCTCGCTTATGCATTGTTTAGGATGAGCACCATGCTACGTTTCTATCGCATAGATGAACCCATTCCTTTGCATGACTTATCATTTTATCACAGTAGTAAGCAAACCACAATCCTAGCAAATGTAGGAGTTGTTTGATATCATGTGGCCCCTGCAAATGTTACTACTTATTGCATGCTTAGAATGATACCATGATGTTACGTGATATGAGTCGGGATGGTAGTGAGCATGTTGATGTTGGTAGAAAAGTGTTGGTGAATCGACCCTAATACAAGGTGAACGATGAGAGGCTGTGTAGGAGTACACGGTGGGTTGTCTCGTTGAACACCTCCCTAAGTCCGAGTTCTTGTGTGGTGATCCAAGATGAAGAGTACAACCACACATTGGGCTCACTGACCCCTCTCAACTTACTAATTCATCCCTTTCGATGTCCAGATGTCGCAATAGTTCGGAGTTCTGGTAGGTCTGTGGCCTGGATGCTAAGTGAGAGAACGGCTCATCCGAGATCGGCTTATGCACCACGCACACATCACTTGGGTCCACTTCAGTAACCCGGCCGGGTTCACGTAGTGGTAGCCAACCCAAGTAGGCGTCTTTCTTGGACTAGATCGGCTATGAGGTAACAGTTGTGGTGAGCATCCTCGCCGACATTTCTTGAACGGCGACGAGTACAAAGGCGGTAAATGATGATCATGTGTATGTAGCGGTACACCCCTGCAGGGTTAACAAAACTATTCGAATAGCCGCGTCCGCGGTTATGGAATGCTTGGAAAGCTTAGCTTGATTATTAGACAACTTGAACTGGATACTTCTAAAAACACACCAAGATAAGTGTGAGTGCTATGGCGTGCTTTCTCGTGGGGAAGTCGAGAAAGGCACCATAGTGGTGTATTTGGTTGGAGAAAGTAGTGGACTCGTGTATGCTTCTTACCTCAAAGTCTGGTACTCGTAGTTCAGGACTAGCCAAGTCAAAGCTGGCATTTCTGCAAGTGAAACCCCACGTCCCTTTACCTTGGTACATGTGCATGAGTAGTATAGCTCCTATGTAAGTCTTGCTGAGTACGACTTTGTACTCACGTTTGCTTAATCTATGTTTTAGATGAGACCACTGACCCCGAAGGTGGCTTTTTCATCGAGCTGGACGACTGAAGACCAACTAGTCTAGTCCTAGTCAGACGACTGGTTCCCTCGTGGAGGGCTTGTGTTTAAATAAGGCTTCTTAAGCCATTTGTTAAACTTGTCTGTACTCAGACATAATTTGCTTCCATTTGTGTTGTAATGTCGCATCACATGTTTGTGATCTCTGTGTGCACTCTATAAGAGTTATCAATAAAATTGTATACTTTGTAGAGAATTGCAATGATACCTACTGTTCATACAAGGCATGTGTGCTGCGTGTATGTTTATAACATGCATGTCTTTGTATGGGTTTTCGAGACCTTAGTTGTGATCTGGCTGGCGGTCTTTCATACACCAAGTGGCCCTTAGATGTGCGCAGCTTGGGGCATCGCGATGTGATTGTTCGAGACTCCGTCTCGTGCACACTTTGTGGTATGATCGAGCCCGCCCTAGACCCCGACTAAGTGATCGGGCTGGAGTAAGTCTATGTAAGAGTTATGAGATAGTCGATAGTATGGTTGAGGCGACTTGTCTTTGAATATGGGAGTTCACCACCCATATCATTAGACTTGTGTGCGGACGATGAGGACCCATCTCAGTTGATCATCCGACCTGGATGGGATGCCCCTCATGTACGATGCTCTACGAGAACGTTCTGTGCTTGGCCTTGTCTGCTTAGACAAGTGGGTACGGTTCTCGGCTCTCCATATGACTATGTCTTAACTGGACTTGCATACGCTAACCCCGGGTCCCGACAGACTTGGTATCAGAGCAGGACTGACTGTAGGACTAGTAGCCTTGGCCGAAGTTGAGTCTAGCTTGCTATAGTTATATAGTTACTCTGGGTATATAAGGGAACAACGTAAGGCTTTCTTTTTCTCCTTACCCCTTCGTTCTGAGTTCTGAGTCACCCTCATCTTATTCTACGGGAAGATAGGACTAGGCTCTTCTTTGTCTGACTAGAACATCTCGTTGATTGCTTCCTTATAGCCGTAGGAAAGTTGTGTCCGGTTTCCAAGCATTGTTGTAATGCTGTTTCTTACATCGTATTATGTAAGTGTTGTTTTCATATTGGAGGAAATTGTCATTTCTTACAATTACAGCCGTTATGTTGTCCGAGTCATTCCAGGTTTATCTCATAATCTGATGCATTTGCAAACCCCTTCTTTCTGTTTCAGATGGCAGATCTTCCCCCTCGGCAGATTGTTCGTTTGACCAGGTGCCTCGGTGTGCGTGGCCATCCCGCCACGTTGATCGAGATGATGTCCTACGTGGGATATCGATGGTACCCTGAGTACACCGTCGAGGATTAGTTCCACAACTTCAACTAGACGCAGTTCCACTGCATGGTGAGGATCTATCCGCACCACGTCGGAGTCACTCAGCCTATCCATTTTGGACATGGCATTGGCATTACCGAGAACATGGCTGTGCAGGATGCTGCATACTCATGTATGACACTACTGAGAGAGGAGCACACCATGCTGAGAGAGACCTCATTCCGCTATATCCCTGCTGCACTTCCAGGAGAAGAGGGATATTACACCAGACTCTACTCAGATCACTCTGCAGAGGATCCAGCACTTCAGAGGACTTCTAGGTTTGCTAGTGATCGAGATCGTGATGCACACGCTCTCCGTTTTGAGCTCCACGCCACCCGTGTTCGTCTGTATCGAGCACTGACACTCTTGGCACCCTTTGTGAGCGTGGGATCAGTTGAGCATGATGCTATCTATCCAGTGAGGACTCAGATGCCTTCTCGAGTTGCTTGGCCCGAGATTGGAGGCATTTTTCCACCCCGTGGTCCTTTGCTTCCACCCTACGCTGGACCTAGGCCCCATCCTTGCCCAAATGGATATCAGGGTCCACAGGCCTCCGTGTTTTCTGATGGTCACCTTCAGCTACCGGGATACGCGGGTAACTTTTATGAGGACTACTATGGAGATGGAGATGAGTGAGACCGCCTGTGGTCTTACTTAGTGAGGATGTAGTAGTATCTTAGTGTATTGTACGCAAGGGTCTAAGTTCCAGAGGCTTAGATAAATAATGTATAGGAAGTCAGAGTGCCTCTGAAGGATGTATCATCTTCATCACGTTTGTATTAGCTTGGTGCTTGTACTAAAATGATGTATGGTTTGTATGACAGCTTGTGAATATATGGCTTGTATGCTTTTATCACCATGTTGTCAAGATGATTACTTCCTTTGCTCTGTAATCCTTCCAGTACTTCAATATCTTGTTTAGACTCTCCCAATCAACTCTGTTTGACTTTGGTTTTTCACCTTCAGGATGTCTCAAGGAACCCGTGGCCAGGTTGGTCGTAACGAAGGTCGTGGGAATGACCAGGAGGAAGGCAACCTTCCACCCCCACCCACGATGGCTCAGGTTCTGATGGAGGTTGAGAGGAACCGCCGAGACTCTCACCATCTGTTGGAAATCATTGCTCGCAACACCACTCAGCAGCGCAACGAGTTGGTGTCCCTGAACGACTTCATCCGACTTCATCCCCCGGTTTTTAGTTACTCCACCGAGCCCCTTGACGCCGATGACTGGCTTCGCAGCATCGAGAGGAAGCTCCAAGCAGGCCATGTTGCAAATGGCGACAAGGTCAGCTATGCCACCTATCACCTTGAAGGCGCTGCTAGCTCTTGGTGGGAGAACTTTCTGAACATGCGTCCCGTTGGACCGCCTACATCTTGGGAGGAAGTCTGCACGTCCTTCCGCGAGCACCACATTCCCAAGGGTCTTATGGACCGCAAGCGTGAGGAGTTCTGCAACCTCACCCAAGGCAGAAGGACCGTTGACGAGTTTAGTCGTGAGTTCAACCGACTGGCTCGTTATGCTACCGAAGAAGTCTCCACCGACGCAAAGAAGCAAGAGAGGTTCCATCGTGGCCTAAACTCTGGACTCCGTCGTGAGCTCAACCTTCGTGATTTTTCCACATTACAGGTCCTTGTCAACAAGGCCATCAAGGCAGAGGACATGAACACCCCCAACGACTTTCGCAAACACCCTAGAGACGACAGTTCATCCAGTTCTGGCTCCTAGAAGCGCAAGATCTGGATCCCAAATAGTATGTTCCGCCATAACAACCCACTGAGTCCATCCTATGTGGCACCTCGTCCACCAACCCAGTTCCACCCAGCTCCACCAAACAACCCAGCTCCACGCACTGTTTTCGGAGCCTGTTACAAGTGTGGTCAGGCAGGCCACTATTCTCGTGAGTGTCCCCAGAACCAGATCCAGAATCAGAATGCTCCACCCCGTGCCGGAGGCAACAACAACAATGGTCGTGGAAAGCCACCCCAGAAGGTCTACACCGCCAAACCCGCTCCTCCCGCCACTCGTGGACGTGTGAACCAGATCGCCGCCGAAGAGACTAACGACACCACTGACGTCATTCTTGGTACGCTCCCAGTCAATTATGTTCCTACTTCCGTTCTTTTCGACCCAGGAGCTCTCATTCATTCATGTCGGAAAGTTATGCACTTCGTCATGAGTTATCTTTTGTTGAATTGTCCACCCCAATGATTATTCAAACTCCAGGGTAAAGATGGCAAACTAATAGAGTAAGCCATGGTAATCAAATTGCAATTGAGGGTTTAGTATTCCTTGCTTCACTCATAGTCCTCAAGTCTTCAGATATTGATGTCATCCTTGGCATGGATTGGCTATCAAGACAGAATGCCTACCTGGATTGCAAAGGCAAATCCGTGAAACTCACCCACCCTTCAGGCAAAACCAACAACTATACCTCACCCAGAACAAGAACCCAAGTGCATTCCTTGAATGTACATCCCCTTCCCGAACTTGAAGATATTCCGGTGGTTCGTGACTTCCCGGATGTCTTTCCTGAAGAGCTGCCAGGCATGCCACCCGACAGATGTGTAGAGTTTATAGTGGATCTCGTACCAGGAACCGCACCAATTTCCAAACGCCCATACAAAATGGCCTCACATGAGTTAGCTGAGCTAAAAATCCAACTTGATGCTTCGTTGGCAAAAGGCTTCATCCGCCCTAGCTCATCGCCATGGGGTTGCCCCGTTCTGTTCGTAAAGAAGAAAGATGGAACAGAAAGGATGTGCGTAGACTATCGCCCGCTAAATTTAGCGACGATAAAGAACAAATACCCATTGCCCAGGATCAATGATCTTTATGATCAACTTGCAGGATCCTCTGTCTTCTCCAAGATGGATTTGAGATTAGGTTATCATCAAATCAAAATCCTAAACGAGGACATTTCCAAAACGGCTTTTACTACTCGTTATGGTCTTTATGAGTACACCGTCATGTCCTTTGGTTTAACCAATGCCCCCGCCACATTCTCACGCTTGATGAATTCGATCTTCATGGAGTACCTAGATAAATTTGTTGTGGTTTATCTCGATGATATTCTCATCTACTCGAAGAACGAAGAAGATCAAGCCGAGCATTTAAGGCTGGTATTGATGAAACTTAGAGAGCATCGCCTGTATGCTAAATTCTCCAAGTGTGAATTTTGGCTACCAGAAGTAACCTACTTAGGCCACGTGATTTCTGCAAAAGGCATTGCTGTGAATCCCGAGAGAGTTCAGGCCGTCCTTGACTGGACTCCACCTGAATCGGTTAAGCAAGTTAGGAGTTTTCTTGGCCTAGCCAGCTATTGCCGTCGCTTCGTCGAGAACTTTTCTAAAGTTGCAAAGCCTCTAACTGAACTCCTCAAGAAAGATAAGAAATTCTTATGGACTCCCAAGTGCGAGGAAAGCTTTCAAGAGCTGAAAAGGAGATTGACTTCTGCAATCGTACTTGCACCTCCAGACACCAAAAAGGATTTCGAGATCTATTGTGACGCATCACGGCAAGGGTTAGGATGCATACTTCTGCAAGATCGACATGTGGTAGCTTATGCTTCACGCCAGTTGCGGCCACATGAAGAGAACTATCCTACCCATGACCTTGAACTCGCTGCCGTAGTTCATGCCCTAACAACTTGGCGACATTACCTCCTTGGTAATCGTTGTGAGATCTATTCTGACCACCAAAGCCTCAAATATATTTTCACCCAGCCAGATCTTAACCTCAGGCAAAGACGCTGGATTGAGTTGATAAAAGATTACGACGTAGGAATTTCTTACACCCCAGGAAAAGCCAATGTCATGGCTGATGCACTAAGTCGTAAGTCGTATTGTAACAACCTCATGTTACAACAGTATCAACCACTTCTTCATGAGGACTTTCGCAAGCTCAATCTTGAGGTTGTTCCTCATGGCTATCTTTCTACCTTGGTGGCGAAACCAACTCTTGAGGATCAAATCATAGTTGCCCAAAGGCGTGCACGAGGTGTTCGCCGGATCAAGGAGAACATTGCTAGCGGAGTTGCTAAATGTTTCTCCACAGATAGCAAGGGAACGGTATTCTTTGAAAATCGTTTGGTAGTACCTAAGAATAGGGAACTAAGGCAACTCATCCTCAAGGAAGCCCATGACACACCCCTCTCAATTCATCCCGGTAGCACAAAAATGTACCGAGATCTACGCCAGAGATTTTGGTGGACTAGGATGAAGAGAGACATTGCTCAATTTGTTGCCGAATGTGATGTTTGTCGTCACATTAAGGCAGAACATCAAAGACCTGCTGGTACACTTCAACCTTTGTCTATTCCCGAGTGGAAATGGGACAAAGTCGGTATGGACTTCATCACCGGCTTTCCGAAAACCCAGAAAGGAAACAATGCCATCTTCGTTGTCATAGATAGGCTTTCCAAAGTTGCTCACTTCCTGCCGGTTCGCGAGTCTATAACTGCTAGACAGTTAGCGGACTTGTACATCTCTAGAATTGTATCCCTTCACGGTGTTCCTTTGGAAATCAATTCTGATCGCGGTAGCCTTTTCACATCTAGATTTTGGGGAAGCTTTCAGAATGCTATGGGAACTCATCTCTCCTTTAGTACAGCTTTCCATCCTCAGTCTAGCGGTCAAGTCGAAAGGGTTAACAAAATTCTTGAAGACATGCTCAGAGCTTGTGTTATCTCATTCGGAAAGAATTGGGAGAAGTCTCTTCCATTTGCCGAATTTTCTTATAACAATAGTTTTCAATCTAGTCTGAACATGGCTTCTTTTGAACTCCTATATGGACGACGATGTCGAACACCACTAAACTAGTCAGAAACCGGTGAAAGACAATTCTTTGGACCGGATATGATCAAGGAAGCAGAAGAGCAAGTTCGCATTGTTCGTGATCAATTGAAAGCAGCCCAGTCTCGTCAGAAAAGCTACTATGATCGTCATCATAGGCAAGAGAGCTACAATCTGGTTGAGAAGGCTTACCTTCGGGTTACTCCTCTGAAGGGAACCCAACGTTTCGGTATCAAAGGCAAGTTGGCCCCACGTTACATCGGACCTTTCCGAATTATTTCTAAACGTGGAGAAGTTGCCTACCAACTTGAACTACCCCCGCACCTTTCCCGAGTACATGATGTATTCCATGTGTCCCAACTCAGGCGTTGCTTCAAGATAACCTTTCTTATCGAGAATACCCCGTTCGTATTCTTGATTCCGCAGAGCGTGTCACTCGTCGTCAGAAGATTAGATTTCTGAAAGTGCAATGGTCACTCCGCTCTGCAAGAGAAGCCACGTGGGAAAGAGAAGACCGTCTCAGTGCCGAGTACCCCATCTTCCTCCCGCAAACTTCTGAATCTCGGGACGAGATTCTTTTGAGTGGGGGGGAGTTGTCAGAACCCTCTGTTAGGTAATGTGCTAGGGTTAGCCAGTACTCTTGCATCATGTTAAATTTTCAAAAGAAATATTTGAAATCAAAATCAAAAGCAAAATTGGGAGAAGGAACCCCCCCAGATGAATTAATTCAAAAGGCCAGATAAAAATCTTCTCCAAAAATTCATGTTAGATTTTTGAAAAGTCTTATAAATGAGTGTGATCACATATCAAGTGATGTGGGACCCACCCCATGCTCATAGTTTTTTCAAATATTCAAACAGTGCCTTGGAATTAATCAAATACCCTTATTTGATTTAAAATTCAAATATTTTGAATTTTAAAAATGTTCAAAATTTATGAGTGGCTAGTATATTGTTTTATGAGGCCACATAAAAATTATGAGCATTATTAAAATGTTTAGCTATTTTATTTAGCTAAACAGAACAAAGGTCAGAAGACAAAACAGAAAGAAAAAGAAAAACAGGAAAGTGTCCCACTTACCTGGGACACCTCGGCCCGACTTACCTCTCCCGCAGCCCAGCCGGCCCAAAAGGGCACAGGGGTCTTCTTCCCCGATCCCGCGCCTCCAAGCTGCTCGGTGGAATGCCACCGAGCTAGCCGTGCACGTCGCCGCCTCTCCAGACGCCACCTGCCCCTCCCGCGCCTTCTAGCGACGCCACGGAGACGCTGGAGACGCCGTGCGTCCATTCCCCCCCTCCAGAGCCTCTCCCCCTCTCTCGCCGAGTTCGACGACGACCCGAGCGCCGCCGTCGCCATGGTTTGAAGCCCGCGTAGCCACCGTCGTTCCCAAGCCACGCCGTTGTGTCCTTCGTCTTCGTCACCGTCGACTGCGTCTCCGTGCCGAGGGAATCAAGCTCAAACGTCCTGGAGCCGCCGATTTGAGTCGTCGTCTTCGTCTACGGTCGCCGTGCGCCATCGTCAATTTCGTGTCCAGCAAGCCACCTCCGTCCTGGCCACCAACTCCGTTGAGTTCCTGGTGAGCCACAGCTCAAAACCCCTCTAGCTACACCCTTGTTTTCTTCCTCTAACCGGATCCTCCATGGGAGCCGAGCACGGCCTCCGCCATGGATGAGCTCGAGCTAGCTCCCGTGCTCCTCTGCCTGCACCGAGTTGTTCCTCATCTTAACCTTGTTTCTACGCATCGAACGCACTAAGCCACGCTCAAGTTGGTGCACCACAGTGATGTTTGCGTCCTCGCCGCGTTTCTGTTGCCGCCGGTGAGCTCGCCGTCGTCGATTTGGTCACCCCCAAGGTCACCCGCGTGCACCAGATGACGCGCGAGAGCACGGGCTGCGTTCCCGTGGTCTCAGCACATCGAATGGTGGCCGGGAGCCGTGGATCCGTGAGCGCCGCCGTGGCCAGGTCACTGGCGTTTAGCCGCCGGTGGGTTAGTCTAACCCCCTCGCTAATCCACCTCCTAACCCCACCCTGGGTCACTGACCAGTGGGCCAAGTGGCTTAATTAAGCCACAGGTTAAATTAACCAGCCGGGTTAATTAACCCAGTCACTGACACAGTGACCCCACATGTCAGCCCCCCCCTGACGTCAGCCTGGCGCAATAAATCGATTAACTGAATTTCCAGAGTAATTTGAATTAAAGAAATTCCAGAAATTCCAAAAAATACCCCAAACTTTGGAAATTCATAGAAAATTCATATCAACTCCAAATTGGACAAATAATATATTAAAAATGACCAGGAGAAAATAAACTATCCAAAAATGCAACTTTCAACTATGTTTGAATTGATTTTAAAATGGGACCAGTAGCATATGTCATTTGATTTATTTGGAATTAATTCAAATTAGATTCAAATGATTTTGCAACTGGAACCATGGAATTAAGCTATATTTCAACCACACTTCAGAGGCATATCATACACATTTCCAAAAGGTTTAAAATGATCAAGCAATGCCACATGTAACTTGGATAAGTTTGAATTCAACTTGGAGTTTGAATTTGCAATTCAAGTTGCAATATACTCCATTTAAAGGGAATTGCTTCACACATCAAAGCATTTACATCAAGTTCCAACCTTCCATCATGTGATTGTGCATTGTATTTACTTTGCTACTTTGCTTGTTGTTTGTCGAGTAGAGGTGGAACCGGAGCAGGAGGCTGCCCCCTTCGTTGAAGACCCCGAAACCGAACCTCGTCAGCAAGGCAAGCAAACCCCCATTGATCATGTCGATAAAATCCCACTCCCCTCTCATGTCTCGCTTATGCATTGTTTAGGATGATAACCATGCTACGTTTCTATCGCATAGATGAACCCATTCCTTTGCATGACCTATCATTTTGTCACAGTAGTAAGCAAACCACAATCCTAGCAAATGTAGGAGTTGTTTGATATCATGTGGCCCCTGCAAATGTTACTGCTTATTGCATGCTTAGAATGATACCATGATGTTACTATGACTTGAGTCGGGATGGTAGTGATCATGTTGATGTTGGTAGAAAAGTGTTGGTGAATCGACCCTAATACAAGGTGAACGATGAGAGGCTGTGTAGGAGTACACGGTGGGTTGTCTCGTTGAACACCGCCCTAAGTCCGAGTTCTGGTGTGTTTATCCAAGATGAAGAGTACAACCACACATTAGTCTCACTGACCCCTCTCAACTTACTAATTCATCCCTTTCGATGTCCAGATGTCGCAATAGTTCGGAGTTCTGGTAGGTCTGTGGCCTCGATGCTAAGTTAGAGAACGGCTCATCCGAGACCGGCTTATGCACCACGCACACATCACTTGGGTCCACTTCGGTAAACCGGCCGGGTTCACGATAGTGGTAGCCAACCCAAGTATGCGGCTTTCTCGGACTAGATCGGCTATGAGGTAACAGTTCAGGACTAGCCAAGTCAAAGCTGGCATTTCTGCAAGTGAAACCCCACCTCCCTTTACCTTGGTACATGTGCATGAGTAGTATAGCTCCTATGTAAGTCTTGCTGAGTACGACTTTGTACTCACGTTTGCTTAATCTATGTTTTAGATGAGACCACTGACCCCGAAGGTGGCTTCTTCATCGAGCTGGACGACTGAAGACCAACTAGTCTAGTCCCAGTCAGACGACTGGTTCCCTCGTGGAGGGCTTGTGTTTAAATAAGGCTTCTTAAGCCATTTGTTAAACTTGTCTGTACTCAGACATAATTTGCTTCCGTTTGTGTTGTAATGTTGGATCACATGTTTGTGATCTCTGTGTGCACTCTATAAGAGTTATCAATAAAATTGTATACTTTGTAGAGAATTGCAATGATACCTACTATTCATACAAGGCATGTGTGCTGCGTGTATGTTTATAACATGCATGTCTTTGTATGGGTTTTCGAGACCTTATTTGTGATCTGGCTGGCGGTCTTTCATACACCAAGTGGCCCTTAGATGTGCGCAGCTTGGGGCATCGCGATGCGATTGTTCGAGACTCCGTCTCGTGCACACTTTGTGGTATGATCGAGCCCGCCCTAGACCCCGACTAAGTGATCGAGCTGGAGTAAGTCTATGTAAGAGTTATGAGATAGTCGATAGTATGGTTGAGGCGACTTGTCTTTGAATATGGGAGTTCACCACCCATATCATTAGACTTGTGTGCGGACGATGAGGACCCATCTCAGTTGATCATCCGGTCTGGATGGGTTGCCCCTCACGTACGATGCTCTCCGAGAATGTTCTGTGCTTGGCCTTGTCTGCTTAGACAAGTGGGTACGGTTCTCGGCTCTCCTTATGACTATGTCTTAACTGGACTTGCATACGCTAACCCCGGGTCCCGACAACTTGTCAATACCTTCTGCTCCTCCTTGGGTTCGACACTCTTACTTACTGAAAAGGCTATGATGGATCCCCTACACTTGTGGGTCATCACCAGGCGGTGCGGTCTCGGAGACGAGTAGGGGCCGAGCACCCGATCGGTGTGGCGGGACTCCGCGCATCCCCACTCCCGATGGCCTCCGTACCCCGCGGAAGTATTAGCGCAAGTCAGGGCCCTCAGCCAATTCCTCCCGGCGGGAGATAGGATGGAGACTTGGAGACTCACCATTGCGTAGCTCTCTGCATGGGCGCTGCAGAAGCAACATGAGCTCGACCGCCGGGCCCCTGTGTCATCCCGGAAGCGCACGGGGCCGACTGTCCATTCCGACGCTTCAGCCTGTGAGCCGGAGCGCACCATTGTAACAGCCCAGTTTTCACAAAAATTAAAAAAATTGTTTTCGGCGTGAATTGTTTGGTTGTCTAATTTGTTTGCAGTGTTTGCTTCGCCGAAATAATTATCGGTGAATATTTCTCCCCGTATTCTCGTATTGGATGCGTGACCGACCCCTTTCCACCGCGACACACGACCTTGCGACACCGGGATTTCACCCGAGCACCGTCTCTACCGGCACAAGACCAGCCATAGCCACCGGAACGAAAACCCCGTTTATTTAATAAACGGATTATTTTATGGGGCGCCGAAAAATGTTGTCGGAATGTCACCGCAGTGAGGTATGATCGACGTGCTCGACGCGCTGAGCGCGTGGTTCGAGATTTCGTCGGAATCGGAGTCCGTACGGAGTCTCAGCGGTCACGAACGCGATCACCGGACACACGAGAGGGGTACCGAGGGCGTTTGTGTCAACCGGCCAGCCAACCAGCCCGATATAAAGACCACCAGCCTCCCACCACCCAATTAGGGTTTACCTTAATGGAAAATTGCAGCCACCCCCCTGAAATTGCCACAAAATTCTGCCCACATCCCTCTCCAATTCGAAACCCTAGCCATCACCCCCATTTTCAGCCATCAGATCTGAGATCTGTGGCTCAGACCGCCCCAACCGCTCCCTCCAGCCGAACTGGGCCCCGCGGGCCGCTCCACCGCGCCGCCGGCCCGCCGCGGGCCGAACCGGGCCCCACCAGCTGCCGCCTCGCCGTGGAGGCCATCGCCGCCCGTCACCACCGCGGCAGCCGCCGCCGTGCTCCCTCCGGTGAGCTCCCTCGCGCGTGCCCTCTTCTCCTCCCTTATCACCTCCTCTCGCCTCTGCCGCAGGTCGCTGCCAGCCCGTGAAGACGCTGGCGCCGCCACCCTCGATGGCCGGCGAGCCATCTCCCGAAGTAGAGAAGGCCGCGGCCACCACGCCCCTCGACGGCGACCGCCCGCCGCGTCACCCACCGGCCTCTGTCGCGCGCCCCAAGATCCCTCGCCTCCTCCCATGCGGCCGCTCGGCCTCCATTGCCGGCGAGCGCCGCCGGTGGCCGACGAGAAGCTGCCCGATCCAGTCGGGGATGAGGCTGGCCGCCACCAACCGCGTGGGCTGGCTGCGCCCCACAGCCCAGCAGGCGCCCCTGGCCACAGCCTCTCCACCGCGAGCTAGGCTTCGGCCCAAGGTGAGCTGCCCCTCTTTTTTTTTCTGTTGGGCCCAGTAGATTCAGCCCGTTTAGTTTTTTTTTCTGCTGCTAAGTTTTTTTTATTGACTACAGATTGTATTAGCTTTTGCGGTACCCGTATCTTTTCACCGGTAGCTCCGATGGAGACGCTTTCTACATGAAAGTTGCTCCTTTTTGCTCGTAGATTAACAAAATGTTGCTTTTTGACATGTTTGACTTCGTTTACATGATGTTTACCTGCTAATTACAACTGCCTGCCATTGTAAACTGTTATTGCAATATCTTTTTAACCGTTGCTCTGTTTAAAATGTTCTTTATATGTAACTTGACTAGAATTGCATGTAGATTGTGTTTATGCTGCTCTTGCTTGCTAATAAAAATAATTAAATATGCTTTAGGTAAAAACAGTACCCAATGCAATAAATATCGTGGGGTCCGCAATAGTTGGCAGGTATAGGTTTTACCCCCACTTAAAGTGACTAGATTAGATAGTTTATTTATTCTTCACCTCTTGCCATGTGTGTGTGCTATGCCATTCTTGAGTGATATGCCATGTTAACAACCTTTTTGATCACCTGTAGCTAAGCAACTTGAACCACCGTAAACGTGCGGTATTCGTCGTGTGTGACCGATACTCCACTTAAATTGTTAGCAACTGCTCTCGACGGTAGGTGCGATGTCTCGTGTTGCTTATTGTTGATGCTTGCTCGTGTTTGCTTCGTAGTAATATATGCTTTCTCGATGATTGCTTTCCAGTGTTTAACGTCTTGTGTGCTCCTGCGGTTACTCTCAGAGAAGATGCGAGCTTGCGATCAACTACACCTTCGGAACCCGACTTATCAACAGGCAAGGACTATACATTACTTATGATCCATTCTATTTCAACCAGCGGTTTGCATGCTAGTATAGGATAGGTTCGATGTTTGATCCTACCACATGTTTACAACCTCTTTTAAACTGATACAGCCATGTCCCCTCCCAGCAAACCTTGTACTACTATGTTACTATTGCTCGTTGCTCAGCCCCTGCTTAGTATGCATGCTTAGGATGCTACGATGTTACCCTATTACTCCTTGGTTGGGCTATCACATTATTATATTGTTGTTGATGATATTGATTATTTTAATGTTGACTATATTCGACGAAGGATGGAAGGTCTAGGCTATCCCGCCCCGACGCTTTGTTCCATTCGATTCACCTAGGATCCGAGTTCCGGGTATTGGTTTTAAGACTGAGCGTGCCTAACCGCGTGTGGGATTTTATGGGGTCCCCTTTTCTTACCTATCTAGCTCCAAACATTTCTAGTGGTGGCCCGAGGTGATTTACCATTTGAAACCCCGTGTGTGTGCTTGGTGGATCCCCTCGCAATTTTTAAACAACCCGGACCAGCGGAGACATGGTTTCCCTGTTGGTCCACCTTTGACCGGCGAGGGCCCGAGGCCTCACGTGAGGCGTCTCGGTAACCCAAACGCTGTTGAGACGGAAGAGTCCGATCCGAGATCGTAGCCAACTTTTGGATTGGGTGTCGACTCCCCATGGGCCACCCAGATTTGTTCGTTGTTAGTTAGAGGGACCTGTCGTTTCGTATCTCTTGGAACCAAATCATAAAATGGTTGCCTATGATGGGTAGCAACTGAGAGAGATGGGCGTGCGTGCGGAGCCTTGTAATGGGCAGTTGGTACACCCCTGCAGGGTTAAATATTTTCGAGAAGCCGTGTCCACGGTTATGGACGACTTTAGACCTACTCCTTGTTCATAGACAACAACAACTGAGATAATCTTAATATAACTTGATCAACGTGTGTGTGCCTTGACTGCTTCTTCTTTGTCGGGATGCGAAGAGGAGGACAAGGATAGGATAGGTGTTATGTTTGCGTAGTAGGTGGATAGCAGACTTGTTGGAGGCAATTCCTCATCGAATGCTTGGCTTCTTATCTTACTCTCTAGATCGATATCCACTTCATCAATGCTAGTGCGGCAGCAACCTCACCACTTACCCCTTCCTTACAGTAAACTACTAGTTGTCCTAGAATGACGAGTGATGAAGTCCTTGCTGGGTCAGATGACCACTACAGTTGGATGTTGAGTACTTCCATACTCATGATACTACCCCCAAACTATTTTCAGGGTTCTTGATCGACAACAGGTATGGCGATCGACGTTTCACGTGGAGACTCGACGACGACTAGTTAGGCGGATCCCGGCGGTGGGCCTGGACCCGTGTGGTTATGGGATCGATGTTTTTCTCTTTTCCAGTAGGCATTTTATTGTAGTCTGTACTCAGGCATGTATCTTCCGCTGTTATATTGTATTTAAGGCAGTTGTATGCCGATTGTATGAGATGTTGTATCCTTGTATCTGTAATGTTGTGATATCATGTTGGAAATCCGGGGCATATGGCTATGTCATATGTTGCGGTGGGACCGATATGTGCTTCGTCCCCGGATCTGGATGGAAATATCTAGATCTAGAACAGTACCGCATATTGGGCCTTACAACTTGGTATCAGAGCCTTACCGACCGTAGGATCCCCTCTCTGGCCGAAGTCGAGTCTAGACAAAAACTATTTTGTAGTTATTAAGTTAGTTATCGGAGAGTAGGATCTTTTTACTCCTTACCCTTACTCTGGTCAGGACAAGTGTTGTAATTGTTTTATTCTTGTCTTATCCCCTTTCAAAACTTTAGGATCTCGAGTGTGTGGAGTTTCGGAACCGTTACAATGCCTTGCTTGCAGCGTATTGTCTCTATTCCGAGCTAAGGTGGGAATTCATGTAGTACCTTTAGCTTCTCCGGTTTCGGATATCATCTGGGTCGTCCTTTGCCCTCCCTCCTTTTGCCCGGTGTTTTCACGACTTGGATCGAAAAGCACTATCCTTTTGACCAGGTTTTAGCTGTCGTTCTTCCTGTTGACACTGCCGGTTTCATTTTTCCGACGATGTCGTCTCTCTGCGGAAAGTTTCTCGACGGAAGCTCGACGTCGACATGGAGCAGAGTCCCTTGTTGGTGTTGTTGAAGATCGTCGACTCTCTTTTCTCTCCCCCTTCCCCTCTCCCCGGGATCGTCCTGGATCTCGGGACGAGATCCCTTGTTGGTGGTGTTGTATTGTAACAGCCCAGTTTTCACAAAAATTAAAAAAATTGTTTTCGGCGTGAATTCTTTGGTTGTCTGATTTGTTTGCAGTGTTTGCTTCGCCGAAATAATTATCGGTGAATATTTCTCCCCGTATTCTCGTATAGGATGCGTGACCGACCCCTTTCCACCGCGACACACGACCTTGCGACACCGGGATTTCACCCGAGCACCGTCGCTACCGGCACAGGACCAGCCATCTCCACCGGAACTAAAATCCCGTTTATTTAATAAACGGATTATTTTATGGGGCGCCAAAAAATGTTGTCGGAATGTCACCGCAGTGAGGTACGATCGACGGGGTCGACGCGCTGAGCGCGTGGTTCGAGATTTCGTCGGAATCGGAGTCCGTACGGAGTCTCAGCGGTCACGAACGCGATCACCGGACACGCAAGAGGGGTACCGAGGGCGTTTGTGTCAACTGGCCAGCCAAGCAGCCCTATATAAAGACCACCAGCCTCCCACCGCCCAATTAGGGTTTACACTAATGGAAAATTGCAGCCACCCCCCTGAAATTGCCACAAAATTCTGCCCACATCCCTCTCCAATTCGAAACCCTAGCCATCACCCCCATTTTCAGCCATCAGATCTGAGATCTGTGGCTCAGATCGCCCCAACTGCTCCGTCCAGCCGAACCGGGCCCCGCGGGCCGCTCCACCGCGCCCCCGGCCCACGGCGGGCCAAACCGGGCCGCACCAGCCGTCGCCGCCCGTCACCACAGCGGCAGCCGCCGTCGTGCTCCCTCCGGTGAGCTCCCTCGCGCGTGCCCTCTTCTCCTCCCTCCTCACCTCCTATCGCCTGTGCCGCAGGCCGCTGCCAGCCCGTGAAGACGCCGGCGCCGCCACCCTACATGGCCGGTGAGCCATCTCCCGAATCAGAGCAGGCCGCGACCACCACGCCCCTCGACGGTGACCGCCCGCCGCGTCACCCACCGGCCTCTGCTGCGCGCCCCACGACCCCTCGCCTCCTCTCATGCGGCCTCCCGGCCTCCCTCGCCGGCGAGCGCCGCCGGTGGCCGACGAGAAGCCGCCCGATCCAGTCGGGGACGAGGCTGGCCGCCACCAACCGCGTGGGCTGGCTGCGCCCCACGGCCCAGCAGGCGCCCCTGGCCCACAGCCTCTCCACCGCGAGCTGGGCTTCGGCCCAAGGTGAGCTGCCCCTCTTTTTTTCTTTTATTTATTTATTTCTTTTTTTTATGTTGGGCCCAGTAGATTCAGCCCGTTTAGTTTTTTTTTCTGCTGCTAGGTTTTTTTAATTGATTGCAGATGGTATTAGCTTTTGCGGTACCCGTATCTTTTCACCGATAGCTCCGATGGAGACGCTTTCTACATGAAAGTTGCTCCGTTTTGCGCGTAGATTAGTAAAATGGATCTTGTTGACATGTTTGACTTTGTTTACATGATGTTGACCTCCTAATTACAACTGCCTGCCACTGTAAACTGTTATTGCAATATCTTTTTAACCGTTGCTCTGTTTAAAATGTTCTTTATATGTAACATGACTAGAATTGCATGTAGATTGTGTTTATGCTGCTCTTGCTTGCTAATAAAAATAATAAAATATGCTTTAGGTCAAAACAGTACCAAATGCAATAAATATCGTGGGGTCCGCAATAGTTGGCAGGTATAGGTTTTACCCCCACTTAAAGTGACTAGATTAGATAGTTTATTTAGGCTTCACCTCTTGCCATGTTTGTGTGCTATGCCATGCTTGAGTGATATGCCATGTTAACAACCTTTGTTGATCACCTGTAGCTAAGCAACTTGAACCACCGTAAACGTGCGGTATTCGTCGTGTGTGACCTATACTCCAGTTAAATTGTTAGCAACCGCTCTCGACGGTAGGTGCGATGTCTCGTGTTGCTTCTTGTTGACGCTTTCTCATGTTTGCTTCGTAGTAATAGATGCTTTCTCGTTGATTGCTTTCCAGTGTTTAACGTCTTGTGTGCTCCCGCGGTTACTCTCGGAGACGATGCGAGCTTGCGATCAACTACACCTTCGGAACCCGACTTATCAACAGGCAAGGACTATACATTACTTATGATCCATTATATTTCAACCAGCGGTTTGCATTCTAGTATAGGATAGGTTCGATGTTTGATCCTACCACATGTTTACAGCCTCTTTTAAACCGATACAGCCATGTCCCCTCCCAGGAAACCTTGTACTGCTATATTACTATTGCTCGTTGCTCAGCCCCTGCTTAGTATGCATGCTTAGGATGCTACGATGTTACCCTGTTACTCCTTGGTTGGGCTATCACATTATTATATTGTTGTTGATGATATTGATTATTATAATGTTGACTATATTCGACGAAGGATGGAAGGTCTAGGCTATCCCGCCCCGACGCTTTGTTCCATTCGAGTCCCCTAGGATCCGAGTTCCGGGTATTGGTTTTAAGACTGAGCGTGCCTAACCGCGTGTGGGATTTTATGGGGTCCCCTTTTCTTACCTATCTAGCTCCAAACATTTCTAGTGGTGGCCTGAGCTGATTTACCATTTGAAACCCCGTGTGTGTGCTTGGTGGATCCCCTCACAATTTTTAAACAACCCAGACTAGCGGAGACATGGTTTCCCTGTTGGTCCACCTTTGACCGGCGAGGGCCCGAGGCATCACGTGAGGCGTCTCGGTAACCAAAACCCTGTTGAGACGGAAGAGTCCGATCCAAGAGCGTGGCCAGCTTTTGGATTGGGTGTCGACTCCCCGGGGGCCACCCGGATTTGTTCGTTGTTAGTTAGAGGAACCAAATCATAAAATGGTTGCCTATGATGGGTAGCAACTGAGAGACATGGGTGTGCGTGCGGATCCTTGTAATGGGCAGTTGGTACACTCCTGCAGGGTTAAATCTTTTCGAGAAGCCGTGTCCACGGTTATGGACGACTTGAGACCTACTCCTTGTTCATAGACAACAACATTTGAGATAATCTTAATATAACTTGATCAACGTGTGTGTGCCTGGACTGCTTCTTCTTCGTCGGGATGCGAAGAGGAGGACAAGGATAGGATATGTGTTATGTTTGCGTAGTAGATGGATAGCAGACTTGTTGGAGGCGATTCCTCATCGAATGCTTGGCTTATTATTTACTCTCTAGATCGATAGCCACTTCATAAATGCTAGTGCGGAAGCAACCTCACCACTTACCCCTTCCTTACCGTAAACTACTAGTTGTCCTAGAATGACGAGTGATGAAGTCCTTGCTGGGTCAGATGACCACTACAGTTGGATGCTGAGTACTTCTGTACTCATGATACTACCCCCAAACTCTTTTCAGGGTTCTTGATCGACAACAGGTATGGCGATCGACGTTTCACGTGGAGACTCGACGACGACTAGTTAGGCGGATCCCGGCGGAGGGCCTGGACCCGTGTGGTTATGGGATCGATGTTTTTCTCTTTGCCAGTAGGGATTTGATTGTAGTCTGTACTCAGACATGTATCTTCCGCTGTTATATTGTATTTAAGGCAGTTGTATGGCGATTGCATGAGATGTTGTATCCTTGTATCTGTAATGTTGTGATATCATGTTGGAAATCCGGGGCATATGGCTATGTCATATGTCGCGGTGGGACCGATATGTGCTTCGTCCCCGGATCTGGATGGAAATATCTTGATCTCGAACAGTACCGCATATCGGGCCTTACAACCATGCACTCCCCTCAGCATGGACACCGACAGGAACACGCCAGATAGGACCACCGCCGCGACCCCACTGTTCGTCCGGCTGCTCCTCGATGGGCCGGATCCCCTGGTGTAGTCTCGGTGGCTTCCTCCGAGCACCGCGGGTCCCCGAACCAGCGCGCTCGCCTGGACAAACGCCGCCACGAAGATTCTCGAACCACCATCGTCAGGCAACAAGAAACTCGTCGGTTTTCTGACGCCCAGGTTCCTCCTGCCGATGCTGCCTGAGAAGGGATTCTTGCTGGCGAGAGCGATTATAGCACCCGTGTGCTTAGCTTTCAACCAAGATCTCCGCTGCATCAAGTGGCCCAATAAGTTCCAGATTGATGGTCCTTCCCCATACGACGGAAAGAACGACCCTCACGAGTTCATCCAGATGTACAACACTGTTGTGGAAATCGCGGGGGGAGACGACAAGGCGAAGGACAACTACTTATCGATGAAGCCGAAAGACAATGTTTTTTGGTGGATGATGCATCTCCCAACCAATTGTATAACCTCGTGGGCCGAGCTCTGCGAGAAGTTTGTCAGGGCGTGTCAGAACCCTCTGTTAGGTATGTGCTAGGGTTAGCAAGTAACTTTGCATCATGTTAAAATTTCAACAAGAAAATCAAATGGGAGAGAGAACACCCCTAGATGAATTTAATTTAAATGGCCAGATAAAAATCTTTTTCCAAAAATCTTTTGGACATTTGAAAAATTCCTATAAATGATGGTGATCATTTAAAAAGTGGTTTGGCTTCAATCCCATGCTCATGGAATTTTCTAAAATTCAAACAGTGCCTTGGAAAATTAAAAGAACCCCTATTTGATTTGAAATTCAAACTATTTGAACTTCAAAAATCTCCAAAACTTGTGAGTGGTTAGATATATGTATTCTAAGCCCACATAAAAGTTTTGAGGATTTAATAAATTGCTTTGAGAAAAGAAAAGCAGAGAAGAAAAAGAATAAAAGAAAGAAACCCAAACCTCACAGGCCTCGTGCCCAACAGCCAGCCCAGCAACCCCTCCCCCTGTCGTCTTCCTCCCCGCGCACCCAAGCTGCTCGGTGGAAAGCCACCTAGCTAGCCGAGCACGCCGCGGCCTCCCCAGCCTCCACCTGCCCCTCCCGCGTCTTCTACGCGCACCAGGAGACGCCCAGGAGAACGACTCCTCCATTCCCCCCCTTTCCCGTCACTCTCTCGCTCTCTCTGGATGAATTCGTCGACGCCCGCGAGGAACGGGAGGACCTAGCCATGGCGACTTGCAGCCCGAGCCCGAAATAGACCCCAAGGTCGTGTCCAACGCCTTCCCCGATGTCGCCTTCGTCCTCCTGCAGAAGCTGGCGGGCTAATTTGGCTACGAGCCCACGCGAGCTTCACCGAGACGTCGCTGGACCAGCAGATCGCCGTCGTCAAATTCCTCACCGTCACAGCCTCTCCGGCCGCGCCGTCTTTGCCATTAGCTTCATGGTGAGCAGCTGCGTGTTTTCCCTAAACTCCCCTCCCCTAGCTCCTTCTCTACGCCGATCGGCCATGGGAGCCGAGCACGGCCTCCTCCATGGATGAGCTCGAGCTCGCTCCCATGCTCGTCTGCCTGTGCCAGTTGGTCCATCACATTCACCGTGCTCCACTGCTTCGAATGGGGCCATCGCGGGTTCTTCTCATGCTCGAAATCGACCGCAGCCTCGAGCCAATAGCTCCGCCTCCGCGAGGGCTCAACGTCGGCATGGCTACGGTGCCTCCCAGCACCCGTACCTTGGCCCGTTCGATGCGCGACGTCAAGAGCCACGTCTCAGTTGTCGCAGCGCTTCGAATGGTGCCTGGAATCGCCCTCCCGTGTGTCGCCGCCGTGCTGGAAGGTCGCCAGCGACTAGCCGCCGGCGAGATGACGTGGACGTCATTATCTTAAGTGCTAATCCCCCCTCGGAGACACTTACACGTGGGCCCTAGCCCCTAATTAACCCACTGTTAACTTAAACAAATCGGGAGTTAACACTGATTTATTGACAACCGGGTCCCACAGGTCAGTTTTACCAGGGTCAACCCCCTGACGCTAGCATGACCTCACAGTGACGCAGTAAAGCCTTTTCCAATTTAAAGAATATTCAGAAATTCCAGAAAAATCTTTAAACTTTGGAAATTCATAACTAATTCATTTTAAACAAATAATATATGAAAAATTATCAGAAAAATGCAAGGATTATGAATATGCAATTTGTTTTCATGACAAACCACTTTAAAGTGGAGGGCCAGAGGCAAATGCATATTTGGTCCATTTTAAATTCATACATGGAGTTTGAATTGCACATACTTTGGCAATATACTTCATTTAACTTGAATCTTCAACACATCAGTACCATGTACGTAATATTACAACACCTTAATCTTGTGCTTGAGCATCTTGCATGTATTGATTGCTAATTTATGCTTTGTGCGCTATCGATAGCAATTGAACCGGAACCGGAGGTCACCCCCGAAGAAGAAGAAGAAGAGTGTCAGTACGATCCCCGTCAGCAAGGCAAGCAAACCCCATTGATCATGTCGATAAAAACCCATTTCCCTCTCAGTCTCGCTTATGCATGAAATAGTATGATCACCTTGTTATTGATTCTACCGCATAGATGAACCCATTCCTTTGCATGACCTATCATTTGTCACAATAGTAAGCAAACCACAATCCTAGAAGATGTAGGAGTTGATTGATATCATGTGGCCCCTGCAACTGTTACTGCTTATTGCATGCTTATAGTGATACAATGTTGATACTGTTATGTGAGTCGGGATGGTAGCAATCATGTTGATGATGGTGGAAATGTGTTGGTGAATCTACCCTAATACAAGGTGAACGATGAGATGATGTGTAGGAGTACACGGTGGCTTGTATCGTTGAACACCGCCCTAAGTCCGAGTTCTTGTGTGGTGATCCAAGATGAAGAGTACAACCACACATTGGGCTCAGTAACCCCTCTCAACCTACTAACTCATCCCTTTCGATGTCCATATGTCGAAGTAGTTCGGAGTTCTGGTAGGTTTGTGGCCTGGCTGTTAAGTGAGAGAACGGCTCAACCGAGACTGGCTTATGCACCATGCACACATCATCCGGGTCCACTTTGGTAAACCGTCCGGGTTCACGATAGTGGTAGCCAACCCAGTTAGGCGGCATTCTTGGACTAGATCGGCTATGAGGTAACAGTTGTGGTGAGCATCCTCGCCGACACCCATTGAATGGTGTCGAGGCCAAAGGAGGTAACTGATGGTCATGTGTGTGTAGCGGTACACCCCTGCAGGGTTAACAAAACTATTTGAATAGCCGCGTCCGTGGTAAGGGACTGCTTGGAAAGATTAGCTTGATTATTAGACAACCTCAATGGATACTTATAAAACTTGCCAAGATAAGCGTGAGTGCTATGGCGTGCTTTCTCGTGGGAAGTCGAGGAAGGCACCATAGTGGTATAATTGGTTGGAGATGTAGTGGACTCGTGTACGCTTCTTATCTCAAGTCTGGTACTCGTAGTTCAGGACTAGCCAAGTCAAAGCTGGCACTTCTGCTTATGAACCCCACCTTCCCTTTTCCTTGATACATGTGCATGAGTAGTATAGATCCTACGTAATTCTTGCTGAGTACGACTTTGTACTCACGTTTGCTTATTCTATGTTTTAGATTAACCCATTG
This sequence comes from Bromus sterilis, assembly GCA_950022295.1. Lineage (NCBI taxonomy): Eukaryota > Viridiplantae > Streptophyta > Magnoliopsida > Poales > Poaceae > Bromus > Bromus sterilis. Next base: position 144,011,965 of record OX465596.1, on the reverse strand, counting down.
ACCCCGACGGTGGATTCTTCCTGGAGCTCGACGACTGAAGCCAAGCTAGTGTAGTCCTAGTCAGACGACTGGTCCCTCGTGGAAGGGCTTGTTTACAAATAAGGCTTATCTAAGCCATTTGTTAAACTTGTCTGTACTCAGACCTACTTTGCTTCCGCATGTTTGATGTAATGTTGGATCACAGCCTTGTGATCTCTGTGTGCACTCTATAAGAGTTATCAATAAATTTGTACACTTTGTAGAGAATTGCAATGATACCTGCTGTTCATACTAGGCATGTGTGCTGCGTGTATGATTATAACATGCATGTCTTCGTATGGGTTTTCGAGACCTTAGTTGTGATCTGGCTGGCGGTCTGTTATACACCAAGTGGCCCTTAGATGTGCGCAGCTTGGGGCATCGCAATGCGATTGCTCGTGACTCCTTCACGTGCACACTTTGATGTATGATCGAGCCCGCCCTAGACCCCGACTAAGTGATCGGGCTGGAGTAAGTCTATGTAAGGGTTATAATACACTCATATCATTTAGACTTGTTGAGGCGACTTGTGTATGAGTATGTGAGTTCACCACCCATATCATTTAGACTTGTGTGTGGACGATGAGGACCCATCTCAGTTGATCATCCGGCCTAGATGGGATGCCCCTCACGTTCGATACTTTTCGAGAACGTTCTGTGCTTGGACTTGTCTGCTTAGACAAGTGGGTACGGTTCTCGGCTCTCCATATGATTGAGTTGTGACTGGAACTACATACGCATATTCCGGGTCCCGACAGGGCGTTTACCGGAGGGGTCCAACCTCCGAAAACCTTCAAGGACCTGCGTAGTGTTGTTCATAAGGACGGCGAGCCATTGCGGAAGTTCGTCTATAGATTCACCCAGATGCACCATTTCACCCCCGACGCGCATGAAGCGGCGATCATCGCTACTTTCCATGCGAATGTCAAGAACCCACGAATGTTGGAAAAGATGAGCACCAGGTACATCAAGACTATCACTGCTTTGTTCGAGCTGGCCGACAAGGTTGCCCGAGTTGAGGAGGCTTTCCAACCTGTCAATCGGAACGCTGGAAGGCGCAATGCGATGCGACGCACTCCGGGAAAGGGCCAGCCTTCCGGAGAAGAAGGGGCCCACAAACGCGCGCACCAAGCCATCTTCACCACCGCCGGAGGCGGAGCCGCCCAACAGCAGCCCGCGGCCGAGGCTGTCGTCGCCGCTGCCGACGCCACCTCAACCCCGTACTGCAAGATCCACAAGACCAACAAGCATGACCTCTCCGACTTCCTCTCTGTGATAAAGCTACAGGAAGACATGGATTCCTTCTATGCCAAGAACGACGCTGAGACGAAGGCTCAGAGGGGTGGTGGACCCCCATCACGGATGCCGAGGCGGGCACCAGAGCAGAGGTGGTGCGAGACCACGGCCCCAAGCCGGTGGCGCTGTGTCCGGGGAGGAAGAATCCAGAGACGACACCGGAGATGAGTTCCAAGCCGCCGTGGACTTTGTCGGTGGCATCCACAGTGGTGCATCTGTGCTAACATCCAACCGCCAATACCAGAAATCAATGAGGCAAGTTCTCGCGGTCTAGTCTCCTTTAGAGGGTCCTTGTACTCCCGGTGTGCCAATGTCCCTGTGGTGGTGGATGTTGACGACCACCCTGCCACCCTTCCGGGTGACGACGAACGCTTGCCTCCCACGCTTCTCCCGCCAACTATCAACAACATCAAGGTCAGCAAGATGATGTACGACACAGGCTACAACATGAACCTACTGTCCCTCCGTGCTTTCGAGAAGATGCAGATCCCCCGAGATCACCTCGCCCCCTCCGCCACTTTCCGCGGGGTTAGCGGGATGGAGGTTCAACCTCTCAGGAAGGTATCTCTCCCCGTCACTCTTGGAGACCCTAGGAAGTTCCGGACGGAGATGCTCGTCTTCGATGTCACCGATCTTCCCCTCCTGTACAACGGGCTGCTATAGCATCCGTTTATCCGGAGGTTTGCTTTCGTGCACCTTGGGTTTTACAACATCGTCAAGATCCCTGGACCCCACAAACCCATTTCCGTGTCCGGAGATGCACGAGAGGCCGTGCGTTGCATCCAGGGTGAAGCTAAGAAGTCCGCTGCCGCGAGGGTATCCGGGGAACGTACACGTTCTCGGGAGTGGAGTCACACCTCGCGGAAACCCCTCCGCCAGCGAAGAAAGAAGACCGTAGCCACAATCACCCGCCGTCTCAACGGATAAGAAGCGTCCTGGAGGACATCCCCCGCCCGTTGGGGACTCCATTCGTGAAGCGACCAAGAAACCGAAGCCTGGCCAGCTCGCCCCAGCGGCTGTGTCAAAGAAAGTCCCTATTTCGAAGGATGGGAGCCGGACCGTCTCTATCGGTACCGATCTCCCTCCCGAATAGGAAAGCGCGCTCATCACCTTTCTCCGAGAACACTCCAACGTGTTCGCATGGGAACCCTCCGATCTTCCCGGAGTTTCCCAGGGAGGTAATTGAGCACAAACTTGCAGTTAAGCCTGGCGTCAAGCCTGCGAAGACAAAAATTCATCGGCAAGCCCCTGACTGGCAGGAGTTCATTTATGAAGAGTTTCGGAAGATGATCAAATCCAGGTTCATCCGGGAAGTCCTACATCCCACCTAGCTTGCCAACCCCATTGTTGTCCCGAAAGAAAAAGGAAATAAGAGGTTATGCATCGATTACAGTCATGTCAATGAAGTCTTCCCGAAAGATCCTTTCCCTCTCCATCGCATCGACCAAGTTGTGGACTCAACGGTGGAGTGTGCCAAATTATAGTTCCTGGACGCCTACGCCGGCTACCAACAGATCAAAATTGGGGTTGAAGACAAAGAGAAGATTGTGTTTCACCCCTTGAGGCACATATTGCTACATATGCATGCCTTTCGGGTTGAAGAACACAGGTTCAACTTTCCAGAGAGTCATCCACGCCGGCCTCGGGCCACAACTACACAGGAACATTGAGGCCTACATGGACGACATTGTGGTCAAGACCAAAGAAGAAGATCCTTGTTGAAGATCTGCGTGAAACATTCTGCAACCTCGAAAAAATGCAATTGAAGCTTAATCCGGAGAAATGCGTCTTCGGGGTACCCTCCGGGAAGCTCCTCGGGTTTTTGTTGTCCCATCGCGGCATCGAACCAAACCCCGACAAGATCCATGCGATCGAGAAAATGCAACCCCCGAAGCGCATCAAGGAATTTCAAAGGTTGAACTGGTGCATCACGGCTCTCAGGAGCTTCATCCCCTGATTGGCCGAGAGGGAACTCCCGTTCTTCAAGTTGCTGAAGAAATCTGGTCCAATTGACTGGACCCCAAAAGCCGAATCCGCCTTCCAAGACCTGAAGAGATACCTCACGTCGCCACCAGTCTTAGTGGCGCCTCGCCCGCACGAGCCCTTGCTGTTGTACATCTCGGCAACCCCGCAAGTGGTAAGAGGAGCGTTGATGGTCGAGCGTGAGCTAGAATAAGAGTGCAGGGAGCGACCGCTCGGGGCAAGCATTCTGTCGGAATCATCCTCTGCGGCCGAAGCCCATGGGGCCAAGGTTCCTGCGCGGAATATAGTCCAAAAGCTGGTCTATTTCGTCAGTACTGTGCTCAGAGATGGCAGGCGCCGATACCCCCAAGTTCTAAAAATTCTTCTCGGAGTCCTCATAGCTTCCCGGAAGCTCATGCACTATTTTGAGGTGCATCCCATCCGTGTGGTGACCAGTCTCCCTTTCGAGTGCATTCTGAAGAACCGAGAAGCCACCGGCCGTATTGTGGAGTGGGCATTGGAGTTGTCCGACTTTGACCTGGCGTTTGTCAACACCTCGACCATGAAGAGAAAAGCGTTGACGGATTTCATTGCTGAATGGACTTCGGCCCCAGATGATGATGAAGACCCCCGGGAAGCATCATCACTTCCCGGTAATGAAGAGAGCAATGAGTGGACTCTGTACTTTGATGGATCTTTCTCCCTGCAGGGGTTGGTGCTGTCTTGGTCTCCCCTACTATAGAAGTGTTGAAGTATGATGTGCAGATGTTGTTCGAGGGAGAGGCCTCCACCAATAACACTGATGAGTACGAGGGTCTACTCACCGGTTTGAGAGCCGCTAGAGGTCTCGGAATCAGAAGACTCCTAGTCAAGGGAGACTCTCAGTTGGTAGTCAATCAAGTCAAGGATGGTCACAGATGAATCCAGATGCAGGCGTACGTCGATGAGGTCCGCAAGCTCGAGAAGTACTTCCACGTCTTGGGGATGGAGCACATCCCGAGGTCCAAGATCAACATCGCGTACGAGCTATACAAGATCGCTGCCCGGAAGGATAATGTGTCGCCCGAAGTGTTCGTCAAGCGCCTGCTCAGGCCGTCAGTCGACCCCATTCGGCCAAAACCCAAGAGACGAAGAACTGCCCTCTCTCGTCCCCGACACGCACCAAGTCCTCGCTGTCGGCCCAGCCTCCCCGGAGTGGGCCGACGCCATCCTGAACTACCTGAAGAATGGAGAACTATCAAGCAACCAGAAAGATGCCAACAGAGTTGCTCGCCAATCATCGATGTACCTCATAGTTGATGAGAGCCTGTATCGTCGGTGTCCCAATGTTGTGAAGCTACTGTGCATCTCCATCGACGATGGCAAGAATATTCTCCAAGATATACATGAAGGAACATGCGGCTCACACATAGGCTCCCGGGCCTTGGTTGGCAAAGTTTTCCGGCAAGGTTTCTATTGGCCCACCGCCTTGAACGACGCCATGGATCTTGTCAACACTTGTGACACCTCCCAGTTTCACGCCAAAGATGTTCATCATCCAATGCAAGGACTCCAGACCACCGCCCTATCCTGGCCCTTTGCGGTCTGCGGGCCGGACCTTCTCGGACCATTTCCCCATGCTACCGAAGGGATGAGTTCCTCTAAGTCTCCATCGACAAGTTCACGAAGTGGCCTGAAGTGGAACCAGTCCAGAAGGTCACGTTGCAATCCGCCATCAAGTTTATCAGAAGCCTGGTGTTCCATTTCGGTGTTCCCAACCGGATCATCATGGACAACGACACCCAGTTCACAAGTCGGGCCTTCCTCGAGTACTACGGGTAAATGGGCACCTCAGTGTGTTTCGCGTCAGTAGCTCATCCGAGGAGCAACAACCAGGAGGAGAGAGCTAATGCGGAGGTCCTGCGAGGTCTTTGGACCCACACCTTCCATCGGTTAGAGAAGTGTGGAATGTGTTGGGGAACGGGAGTTAGCTCTACTGTCCCGGAAGTCTGCACCGGCACTCCACGGAAAGCACCCCGCGGTGCGTTCAAGACGTTGCCCGAAAGGAGTTCTGCGCGGTAGGGCACCGGAAGAAACAAAACCGCTTCCTCCCTTAAAGCGGTGCGGAGGGGACACGCTGGTCCCACCACATGCAGAACATTCCAAAGGGCATTTAATGCGCCGCTCCCTGGTTTGAGAGACAGGACTACAGCGGTGCCTTCTCCCACGTTCAGTTCCTCATACGTGCCGAGGTCTCCCGCGCCCGCTCAGGAGGAGTGGCGACACATCGCCACGCACACTTCCCCGAAGAAGCTTTGTGGTGACACCCGTCACCCCATGATCCAGAAGAACAACAACGCCACCCGTAGCCATATGTGGTGAACCCCTTGAGCTATAAAAGGGAGGCCCAAGCTACAACACAACATAACACCCCTCTACCATACAAAGGGCCTGTATCCATCCCAGACGAGCTCCCCTTACTTGCAGCATTACCCTTATCAATTCAGACAATCAGGAGTAGGTATTTTAGTCTCCGGACAGCCCGAACCTAGGTAAAACCCACTGTGTCCCAGTGTCGACGGATCTCATTGTGTTCCGCGTGCGCGTCCCAGAATCATATAACCCCGCAGGATCCGACCCACGACATCTGGCACTAGAAGGAGGGCACCACACACACGTCATCAGAGGTTCTTCATCACCAAGCCGATCTTGTGATGTCTACCCCTCGACACACGCGAGCTCACCCTCAGCACCACATCGACGGAGGGCTATTGTAACAGCCCGAGATTTCCACCCTAATTAAAAAAATTGTTTGTTGCATTGCTGTGATGATTGTCTGTATTGTTTGTAGTGTTTGCTTCGCCGAATTATTAATCGGTGATTATTTTCCCCCTATTTCTCGTATCGGATGCGAGACTGACCCTTTTCCTCCACGGCACACGACCTTTGCGACACCGGGTTTCACCCGAGCACGGTCGCAACCGACACAAGACCAGCCATCTCCATCGGAATGAAAAACCCCGTTTATTTAATAAACGGATTATTTTATTGAGTGCCGGAAAATGTTCTCGGAATGCTATCGAAGTGAGGTAGAATCTACGGGCTCACTGCGCTGAGCACGTGGTTCGTGATTTCGTCCGAATCGAAGGTCGTATGAACTCCCGGCTGTCAGAAATGTGGAGTATCGGACGCTAGAGAGAAGACCCGATGGCGTTTGCGTAAACTTGTCACCCAGGCCAGCCTATAAATAGGCCACCACTCTCCTCTAGCTCTTCTAGGCTTTCCCCCTTGTACAAATTGCAGCCACCCCTTCTAAATCCCCAAATTCTTCCCCCAAGTCGCTCTGCCCCGAAACCCTAGCCAGCCTCCAAATTTCAGCCATCAGATCTGAGATCTGTGGCTCAGATCACATCCACGTAGCACCCAGCAGCCTCCCAGAAGAACCGGGCCCTACAGGGCCTGGATCCGCCGCCATCGGCCCGCTCGGGCCCGATCTGGGCCTAGGCGGAGCCCGCGCCACCCGTGGCAGCTGCTCCCCTCCGGCGATCACCGCACCGCCTCCCTCCGATGAGCAGCACCCCGCGCTGCCCCTCCTCTCCTCCTCGTTACCTCTTCCCTCTCCCCTAACCTCCTCACCTTCTCTGCTCGCAGGAGCTACAGAGCCCGACGACCGGACCATGGAAACCCCGTCCTCGAAGCTCCTCACACCGTCGGCACCATGCCTCACCTCGACCTCCGCGGCGACCAAAGTCAGCCAGATCCGCGCCCCCACGCACGGATCCACCCCTCCCCTTCGCCTTGTGTCGCCCAGCCGCCCCTCGCCGGAGTCCGGCCACGGCGCCGCCACGTCTCGTGCACTCGGGATCGGGACGCCCGATCCAGCGCCGCCGCCAGCCGCAAGCTTCCTGGGCCGGCCTAGCCGAAAGCTCGCCCCCAAGCCTGGACCCACCTCCTCCTCCCTCAGCCCAGTCCACGCTCCCTGACCTGGTGCTAACCTCTACCCCAAGCGAGCTTCCACTATCCTTCGCCCACCCTTCTTATTGGGCCGAGCCCATGGTAAGTTGCTTGCCCTTTTTTCCTTGCTGCTAATCCCATTGGGCCGGCCCACCCGTAGCTATCGCCTTGTGCGTTGTTTAATATCTAGCGCTCTTTGGTTTAGGCCTGTTAGCGCAACCTGGGCCAAGTGCCCAATTTATTATTTTTCTTGGCAACTTAAATTGCAGATTGTGTTACCGTTTTGGCGAAGGCTATATCTTTTTAACGGTAGCACGGATCGCGACGCGTTAAACATGAAACTTTCTTAGAATTTAACATAGATTAGTAAAATGTGTTGCCTTGTCATGTTTGCACTTTTCTACATGCTGTTACCTACTAATTAAATTCCATGCCACTGTAAATTGTAAAAGGCGATAACTTTCTAACCGTTGCTGCGACAAAAATGTTCTTTACACGTAACTTGACTAGAATTTCGAGTAGGTTATGAATATTATGCTCTTTCTTGCTAATAAAAATAATAAAATTATGTTTAGGGGAGAACAGTACCAAATGCAACAATTATTGTCGGGTCCGTAATAGATTCCATGTATAAGTTTTACCCCCCATTTAAAGTGACTAGATTAGATAGTTTATTTATGCTTCACCTCTTTCCATGTTTGTGTGATATGCCCTATTAACAACCTTGCTCATGTTGTGTAGATAAACAACTTGAATCGATGATAAATGTGCGGTATCGTCGTGTGTGACAAGTACTCCACTTAACCTGTTAGTAACCGCTCTCGACATTAGATGCGATATCGTAATGCGTTGTCTCGTGCTACCTTCTTCTTGATGCTTGCTCGTGATTGCTTCGTAGTAATAGATGTTTTCTGGTCGATTGCCTTTTCTAGTGTTTCGTTCGTGTGTGCTTCTGCGGTTACTCTCGGAGACGTTGTGAGTTTGCGATCGACTACACCTTCGACTTCGTCTTCTCATCAGGTAAGGGGGAGCATATATCATGCTTATAACTTTCAGCTCACTCGCTCCTAGGTGTAGGATAGAAGGATTGCTTGATCCTACCACTTGATACTCATGCCTCTCAAATAAACCCAAACATCCATGTCCTCCACATCCCAGCAGTCCTTGTTCGGCTATGTAACTATTGCTCGCTGCTTAGCCACTGCTTAGTATGCATGCTAGGATGCTATCAACTGTTATCCTGTTACTCCTTGGATTGGGCTATCTCGCCTCGATGCTTTGTTCCATTCGAGTTACCTAGGATCCGAGTTCCAGGTATTGGTTCTAAGACTGAGCGTGCCTAACCGCGTGTGGGATTTTATGGGGTCCCCTTTTCTTACCTACCTAGATTCAAACATTTCTAGTGGTGGCCCAAGCTGATTTACCATTTGCAAACCATGCATATATGTCTGTCGGGTTGCTCCTAGCAGATATCCTTTAAAACAACCTGGGCCAGCATGGACATGGTTTCCTTGTTGGTCCACCCTTGGCCGGCAAGGCCCCGACCCCTTGTGAGGTGTACCGGTAACCCAAACCCTGTTGAGACGGAAGAGGCCGATCCGAGAGAGCGACCGGCTTTTGGATTGGATGTCGACTCCCCGGGGGCCACCCAGATTTGTTCGTTGTTATCTAGAGGGAACTGTCGTTTCGGATCTCTCGGAACTAAATCATAAAATGGTTGCCTATGATGGGTAGCAAGTAAGAGAGATGGGCGTGCGTGCACAACCTTGTAATGGGCAGTTGGTACACCACTGCAGGGTTAAATCTTTTCGAGAATCCGTTTCCACGGTTATGGATGACTTGAGACCTACTCCTTGTTCATAGCCAACAAGAACTGAGATAATCTTAATAACTTGATCAATGTGTGTGTGCCTTGACTTCTTCTTCTTCATCGGGTGATGAAGGGGAGGACAAGGATAGTATAGGTGTTATGTTTGCATAAATAGCTGATAGCAAGACTTGTTGGAGGTGATTCCTCATCGAATATTTGGCTTCTCATCTTACTCTAAATAGAACGTTAGCCACTCAGATATTGCTAGTGCGGCTGCAACCTCACCACTAACCCATCTTACCATAAGAAGTTAATTACAGGACTTGTTGATATAGCTCACCCCTTGTTTTATCTTTTACGAACGTTATGCAAACGATCTTGGACTTCAGAGGAGCTCGACAATCCTTTTTCTGGATGCCTTCGTGGAGAATCGACGACGACTAGTTAGGCGTATCCCGGCGGAGAGCCTGGACCCGTGTGGTTACGGGAATGGTGTGTTTTACCTTTGCCACTAGGCATTTTCTTGTAGTCTGTACTCAGACATGTATATTCCGCTGATGTATTGTATTAAGACAATTGTATGCCGATTGTACGAGATGTTGTATCCTTGTATCTGTAATGTTATGATATCATGTTGGAAATCCGGGGCATATGGCGGTGTCATATGTCGCGGTGGGACCGATATGTGCTTTGTCCCCGGATCTGGATGGAAACATCTAGATCTTGAACAGTACCGCATATCGGGCCTTACAACTTGGTATCAGAGCCTTACGGACCATAGGATACCTTCTCTACCCGAAGTCGAGTCTAGACAAAAAAAACTATTTTGTAGTTACTAAGATAGTTATCGTAGTGTAGGAATCTTTTTACTCCTTACCCTTGCTCTGGTTAGGACAAGTGTCGTAAGTGTCTTACTCTCGCCTTATACCCTTCAAACACTAGGATCTCGAGTAAGTGGAGTTTCGGAACCGTTACAATGCCTTGCTTGCGGCGTATTGTCTCGATTCCGATATCAGGTTTGGGATATCCGGTAGAACCTTTAGATTTCCAACTCTGGTGTACATCTTGGTCGTCCTTTGAATCCATTCCTATTGCTGAGTATCCTAACTATTTGAGTGAGAATACTTCTCTTGATCGTCGCTTGACCTTTTGTTCTTCCTCTTGATCTCTCGATGGTTTCGTTCTCCGACGTTGCCATCTCTCTGCGGAAAGTTTCTCAACGGAGGTTCATCGTTCGACACGGAGCAGAGTCCCTTGTTGGTGGTGTTGAAGAGCATCGATTCTCTTTTCTCTCCCTTCCTCTCTCCCGGATCATCCAGGATCTCGGGATGACATCCCTTGTTGGTGGTGTTGTATTGTAACAGCACGAGATTTCCACGCAAATTAAAAAATTTGTTTGTTGCGTTGCTGTGATGATTGTCTGTGTTGTTTGCAGTGTTTTCTTTGCCGAATTAGTAATTGGTGAATATTTCCCCCTATTTCTTGTGTCGGATGCGGGACCGACCCTTTTCCACCACGACACACGACCTTTGCGACACCGGGTTTCACCCGAGCATCGTCCCAGCCGGCACAAGACCAGCCATCGCCATGGGAACGAAAAAACCCGTTTATTTAATAAAAGGATTATTTTATTGAGTGACGGAAAATGTTCATGGAATGGTATCGAAGTGAGGTAGAATCGACGGGCTTGCCGCGCTGAGTGCGTGGTTCGAGATTTCGTCCGAATCGGAGGTCGTATGGACTCCCGGCGGTCAGCAACGTGGAGTATCGGACGTGAGAGAGAAGACCGGATGCGTTTGCGTAAACTTGCCACCCAGGCCAGCCTATAAATAGACCACCACTCTCCTCTAGCTCTTCTAGGGTTTCCCCCTTGTACAAATTGCAGCAACCCCCTCCTAAACCCCCAAATTCTGCCCCCAAGTCCCTCTCCCCCGAAACCCTCGCCAACCTCCAAATTTCAGCCATCAGATCTGAGATTTGTGGCTCAGATCACATCCACATAGCCCCCCAACAGCCTGCCAGATGAACCGGGCCCCGCAGGACCTGGATCCGCCACCGTCGGCCCTCTCAGGCCCGATCTAGGCCGAGGCGGAGCCCGCGCCGACACGCCGCTCGTGGCAGCCGCTCCTCACCGGCGATCACCGCACCGCCTCCCTCCGGTGAGCAGAACCCCGCGCTGCTCCTTCTCTCCTCCTGCTTCCCTCTTCCCTCTCCCCTAACCGCTGATACGTCCAAAAGGTATCTATAATTTCTGCTTGCTCCATGCCTCTTTTGTGTGATATTGCTATGATATTGATGAAGTTCCATACACTTTTGATGATATTTGGACTAACCTATTAACTCAGTGCACCCCAGTGCCAGTTCATGATTTCTGCTGTTTTTCTATTTCAGGTTTCCCCCATATTAAAAGTTCTCCAAAAGTTTTGGAAAAACAAATAAAAAATCAGCGTTTCGGAAGCTTCGGGAATCACCGAGGGGGGCTAGAGGGGACCCACCAGGGCCCTAGGCGCCCTCCCGGCGCGACCTAGGGTGGGGCCGCGCCAGGGGGCCGCCTGGACCCTTGGTGCCCCCCTGGCTTCCCCCTTCACCCATATATTCTCCGTGACGCAAAACCCCCGAGACGGGAACCCTTTTTCGCGATCTCTCCTCTGTTCCGCCGCGGCCACGCTTCCGAGATCGGGAGCACCAGGAGACATCTTACCGGCACCCTGCCGGAGGGAGGAACCACCTCCGAGAGCTTCTCCACCACCATGGATGCTTCCCGGATGAACCGTGAGTAGTCCACCTTGGAGCATGGGTCTATGATGAGTAGCGATGTGATGTTCTCCTCCCCTCTTTGTTCTTCATGGATTAGACCTCGTGAGCTGCCCTACATGATCGAGGCACATATGTAATCTTTCTGTTGTTTCTATGTTGAGTTTGCTAGGATACGATGGATAATGAGACCATGTTCAGATTGTGTTTGAGTAATATATTTGATTATCCTATTTTATACTTATGTTCTTGAGTAATTCTTGCATGTTCTCCGTTGCTGTTTATTTCTTTGTCCAAGTAGTAGGTAGTGACTCCAAGAGGGAGCGTTATGCATGATTGTGGGTTCATGCCCCCGGATGACTAGCTTGACTGAAAGAAACATGAGTCTAGGGGATGTGTTGTTGCCACAAGGGGGGAAAACAACGATGCTTGTACTTACGGGTGCAAGGATTGTTTTACTTTACGCAAAGTTCTTTAATGCAGTTGTCTGTTGCTTTCAGTTTACACTTTGGTTGGGATTCGCAACTTAATACCAGCGAGATGTTCTGGATAGATATCTCAAGGTGGATGATTAGTAGGTAGATGCAGATGGATTTCGGTCTACTTGTCTTGGCGTACCGCCCATGCTTTCGAGCCTCTTCCTTTCTTTATAGCATAGTTAGCATTGGTTTGCGCATATAATCCTGTCAATTGCTCAGCTGTAATTTGTTTACCTCGCACGGCTATTTTATCTTCTTTTGGGAGAGAGACATCACTAGTGAACATCATAGGATCCCGGTCCATATTTCCAAAACTGTTTAAACCTGCTATTTATTTCCTACTTATTTGCTTTTCCGTTGCTATCACTATCATTATTATCCCGTGCGTTTGATCCTTTGTAACAACAAGACCGGAGGAATTGACAACTCCTCTGTACTCGTTGGGAGCAAATTTACTTGTTTTGTGTGCAGGTCCAGGTGAAGTAAGCAACCTTGGTTGTGAACGGCGCCATTGTTCACTTTGCCACGTACTTGTTGTTATTGGAGTCCTACTGGTTGGATACTCAAACCTTAGCATCTTCGCTAAGGAAAATTGCCGCTATCTACATCTCAACCTTCCACTTTGGGTAACCAACGAGGGGGCGAGAAATCATACCATCAAAAGCAATTTCTGGCGCCGTTGCCGGGGACTCCACTCTTCAAGATAGGGGATGTGCACACTATCTTTTATTTTTGCTTTTTAGTTTTGTTAGTTTACCTTTCATTTTTTTATTTAGTGTCCTTTATCAAAAATAAAAAAAATAGTTATCTTGCTTTCTGCTGCTACGGGTTCCTCCGAGAACACCAAGTTTTGTGACTTCACTAGTCATAACAACAGTGACTTTATCTGCACTCCTATTGCTACACCTGCCACTTCAGCACCTTCTTATGAGAATAAACCTGCTTTGCTGAACCTTGTTATGAAAGATCAATTCTCCGGTGCTGGAGATGATGCTGCTTTGCAGTTAAATAATTTTATTGAGCTCTGCGATTTGCAAAAGTCCAATAAGTAGATGGTGATATTTTTAAGCTTAAGCTTTTTCCTTTCTCCTTGAGAGGAGGAGCTAAAATCTGGTTTCAATCCTTGCAAGGATGCTTTTATTGGGATAAGTGCAAGGATGCTTTTATTGGGAAGTACTACCCCCCTGCTAAGATTATCCAATTGAGGAGCAATATTAATTATTTAAGAAATTGGATAATGATTACGTTGCCCAAGCTTGGGAACACATGAAATCTCTTGTTAATAATTTCCCTACGCATGGTTATCCAAACTTTTTATGCAGGCTTGAACTTTACCTCGCGGAACTTGCTAGATTCAGCCGCGGGAGGAACCTTTATGTCAACAACACTTGGTGCTTCCACAAAACTACTCGATGAGATGATGATAAATTATTCCCAATGGCACACCGAAAGAGCTCCAATAGGTAGGAAGGTAAACTCTGTCGAGGAGATCTCCTCCCTAAATGAAAAAGTTGACTTGATTATGTTCTATTGACTTACCAAGCAATCTCCTATTGATCCTCATGATGTTCCTTTAAATTCTTTAATTTCTCAAGATCAAGTAGATGTGAACTTTATCTCTAGAAACAACTTCAATAATAATGCTTATAGGAGTAATTTTGCTAGCAATCCTAGACCGTTCCCCTCCAACAACTATGGGAACAACAACACTTATCCTAGCACCAAAAACTCCACTTCTGAATTAGAGAGTATGCTTAAGGACTTCATCACTACCCAAAAAGCCTTCAACAAGAGTGTAGAGGAAAGACTAGACAAATTTGATAATCTCTCGTCGAAGGTAGACAATTTAGCCCATGAAGTAGAATTTCTTAAAATTAGAACTTCTCCTCTTGAGGAGAGGAAGGTCACTCCTATGAACGCTATTCAAGTGCAAATTAATGAGAACATGTCGGGACCCGGAATATGCGTATGTAATTCCAGTCACAACTCAATTACATGGAGAGCCGAGAGCCGTACCCACTTGTCTAAGAAGACAAGGCCAAGCACAGAAAACTCTCGGAAAGCATCGTACGTGAGGGGCATCCCATCCAGGCCGGATGATCAACTCCGATGGGTCCTCATCGCCCGCTCACAAGTCTAAATGATTATGGGTGGTGAAATCCCATACTCATAGATAAGTCGCCTCAACCATGTTATCGATTGAATCATAACCCTTACATAAACAGACTCCAGCCCGATCACTTAGTCGGGGTCTAGGGCGGGCTCGATCATACAACAAAGTGTGCACATGAAAGAGTCACAAGCAATCGCATCGCGATGCCCCAAGATGCTACTTGGTGTATAAAAGACCGCCAGCCAGATCACAACTAAGGTCTCGAAAACCCATACTAAGACATGCATGTTATAATCATACACGCAGCACACATGTCTAGTATGAACAGCAGGTATCATCACATAACTCTACAAAGTACTTCTTTATTGACTTACACATAGAGTATACAAAGATCACATGTCTGTGATCAACATTACATCATACAACGGAAGCAAATTAGGTCTGAGTACAGACAAGTTTAATAAATGGCTTAGAGAAGCCTTGTAAACATACATGCCCTTCCACGAGGGACCAGACTGTTGTCTGGAACTATACTACCAAGGTCAACGTCGAGCTTCAGGTCGGTGACTCCATCGGGGTCCGGGTTCTCATCTAAAACATAGAATAAGCAAACGTGAGTACAAAATCATACTCAGCAAGACTTACATCAGAACTACACTACTCATGCTCAAGTATAAAGGTAAAGGAGGTGGGGTTTCATCATGCAGAAGTGCCAGCTTTGACTGGGCTAGTCCTGTGCTACAAGTACCAGACTTGAGGTAAGAAGTGTACACGAGTCCACTACCAAGTCTCCATCCAATACACCACTATGGTTACTTCCTCGACTTCCCACGAGGAGCACACCATAGCACTCACGCTTATCTTGCGAGTTTTAGAGTATCCATTCAAGTTGTCTAATAATCAAGCACAACTTTCCAAGTAGTCCATGACCGCAGACGCGACTATTCGAATAGTTTTGTTAACCTTGCAAGGGTGTAAACTACACACACATGACCATCGGTTACCGCCTTTTGCTTGCCACCGTTCAAGAGGTGACAGCGAGGATGTTCAACACGACACTTCGCTCACAACCGGTCTATTCCAGGAGTCGACTATCTGAGTTTGTCACCGCTCGAGAGTCCGGCCGGATCAATGATACGGACCCAGACAATGTAGGCAACCGAGACGGAAGAGCTCGGGGTTGGCGTCGTTTCCATGGTGCTCCGTCTCGAATTGGAGGCGCGGCTTGATGGAGACGTTGACCGCGGAGCGAGTAGACACGACGGTGGGGTTTCTCGTCGCCGTTGCCCGCGAGTGTGCATGTGCGGCGGCGACGGAGAGCTACGGGTGGCGGGGAATACGACGAGGGGCAGAGTGGGAGAGCGAGCCAGAGGAGGGGATAACGCGGGGGGCGGGGGGGTACGGGGCCGTCTCTATGGCGTGCTTAGAGGCCAGGGGAGGGCCTAGAACCTCGTCGACGTCGCGGTGGCGTCGGCTGCGTGCTGCCAGCTCGCCACTGAGGAGCTTGGGGAAGAAGACAAAAGGGGGAGTGGGCTTGGGCTGCCTGGGGGATGAGTTGGGCTGAAATCCTAGGTAAGGCCCTTTTCTTTATTCTTCTGTTTTTCTTTTTATTTCTTCTGACATTTGTTCTGTTTTGATATAAAAAAAATACCAAAACTTTTTATAAAATCCCCAAATTTTTTATATGGACTTACATGGCATATAACTAGCCACTCCCAAGTTTTGAAGATTTTTGAAATTCAAACAATTTGAATTTCAATTCAAATAGGGGTCAACTTTAATTTCCAAGACACATTTTGAATTTTAGAAAATTCCATGGGCATGGGGATGATCCAAAACCACTTTTGCAATGATCAACAACAATTCTAGGAATTTTCCAAATGTTCAAATGATTTTTGGAAAAATATTTTTATCTGGCCATTTAATTAAATTCTTTAGGGCTTTTCTTTTCCCCATTTTTGAATTTCTTTTTGAAATTTTCACATGATGCAAAGGAACAACAAGCCCTAGCACATACCCTAGTTGGGGTTCTGACAAAACATTAGTATGATGGCTAAACTCAAAGAGAGATGGGCTAGAGAAAAGGAGAAAGAAGATAGGATCAAGAGCCTTCCTACACACCATACCATTGCTACTATCCAAGTTGTTGAGGATATCCAAACTCTTAGCACCCAATGCACCCCTAGTCCCATAGGACCTATTAATGGTGATGCTATGACCTCAACCGTAGAAGAAGAAACTCCTATGACTATAGAAGCTACCAAACTAGTGAGCCTAAAGGACACCACTACCACTTTACTTGATAGTAATGACCTTGATTTTGATAATTGCACCCTTTCTGAAGTTATTCGTTTCCTTCACAAGATGTCTAGAGACCCCCACACTAGCATACTTAATCTTGCCTTCACGGAGCATATCACTAATGCTCTCATTAAAGCTAGGGAGGAGAAGCTTAGGGTAGAAGACTCCATACCTAGAAAGCTAGAAGATGGTTGGGATCCTATGATTAAAATTAAGTTGAATAACTTTTCTTGATATGCTTTATGTGATGTTGGAGCTAGTACCTCCGTTATGCCCAAAAGAATGTATGATATATTTGAATTGAAACCTTTTGATCCTTGTTCTTTTGGCGTTCGTCTGGTCGATTCTTCCGTAAAGAAACCTTTGGGGAATATTGATGATGTTATTATCATTATCAAAGACAATTATGTTCCCGTTGATTTTACTATTATGTACATTGAATGTGAACCTTTTTGTCCAATTATTTTGGGACGTCCTTTTCTTCGCACCGTGGGTTCTGTTATTGATATGAAAGAAGGGATTATCAAGTTCCAATTACCTCTCAAGAAAGGGATGGAACAGTTCCCTGCGAAAAAGATTAAGTTTCCTTTTGAGTCCGTCACATGGGCTAGTTATTTTCTTGAAAAGACTTGATCTATTTGCATTAAGCCTAGCTAATGGCTTTAAAGAAGTGCTTTCGGGTGGCAGCCCGCAACGAATGTAGGATTTACTTTTTATTTTTATTCTGTTTTTAGTGGTCTTTATGATTTTTACTACTGTAGCAACATCATTGTATCTTTACTTTTCAAGCTTTGTGCCCTTTATAGCGTCATATGACAAGGGAAGTTAAAGTTGTGACATGTTGTCCAAAAAACAGAATCTGTCCTCTTGACGGGAAAAATCACAGAAAAATCCCAGTTCATCTTTTTGAGATGAAATTTTTACAGAGAGTGCTCTATACAATTATGGAACTTTCGTATGTTCTGATTTTTTTGATTTGAGTTGCAGAACTATCCCTAAGAAAATCTTTATTACCTGCTGGTCTGTTTTTCACAAATTCTGTTTTCGATTTGGCTTTTCTTCATTTTACAAACCTTAAGCTTGCTTTTTCTTTGCAAAAACTTTTTGGCAATCTTTAGAAACAGTAGCTCTTCAAGATATCCTTATTTCCAGTAGATGAAAAATTATTTTATTATGGGTACTAACCTCGCTAATCAGATTATGATGAGTTATGTATGAAGGGAGTTTTTAAGTGTGCGATGGAAGATGATGGAAGAAGTTCGGGAGTGTCAAACGCTCAAGCTTGGGGATGCCCCCATGCATCCCAAAAAAATATTCAAAGAGACTCAAGCGTGTAAGCTTGGGGATGCCCCCGTGCATCCCCTTCTCCATCAACAATCATCAAGTTGTCCTTTGTGTCACTATATTTTTATCACTTCATGCGTTATGTGCTATGCTTGGAGCGTCTCGCTCTTAGGTTTTATTTTTAGTTTTCTTTAGCTTTGCTTTCTGTTCATAACAAGTTAGATCATGTCTTACTTTGTGTAACAGCCCAGATTTTCGAAAAAAATTAAATATTTTGTTTTCGGTGTGAATTGTTTGATTGCCTGAATTATTTGCGGTGTTTGCATCCCCGATTTATCGATCGGCGATTATTTTTCCCCCTCTTATCTCGTACCGGACGGAGACCGACCCTTGCCACCATGACACTCGACCTTTGCGACACCCGGTTTCGCCCGATCACCATCGCGAAAACCGCACGAGACCAGCCGCAGCCAACGGAACAAAAAACCCCGTTTAATAGTTAAACGGGTTATTTTTATAGCGCGCCGGAAAGTGTTTTCGGAACGGCTCCAGTGCAAGGTGAACGCCACCGGCTCGACACGCTGATCGCGCTGTTCGTAGTTTTACCCGAATCGGAGGTCCTGCGGACCCTCTGCGGTCAGAAACGTAAACACCGCGCGCGCGAGAGAAAAACCGGGGATGTTTTTGCAAACTGCCAGCCACCTAGGCTATATAAAGACCACCACTCCCGCACCCCTTTCTAGGGTTTCCCTAGACAAAATTTGCAGCCACCCCCCTATTTTTTGCCCCAAATCTGCCCAATATACCCGAAATTGCAAAATCCTAGCTCCCAACGATCTTGACCGTCGGATCGGTCGATCGAACGGTCCAGATCGCGCCCTGTCTTCGCACCAACCGCACCTCCCCTCTTCTCTTCCACCACGCGTCGCCGGGCCCGAGGCCGGCGCCGCCTCCCTCCGGCTAGCAGCCGCAGCCGCCCGCCGGCGAGCTCCTCTCGAGCCACGCGCCCCCGCTAGGTCTTCCTCTCCTCCCCTCGCGCCTTCCTTCTCTCCTCTGCCTCACCCTCCTCTCTCCCGTGTACAGGACGCCCGCACAGGAGCCGCCATGGCCATGGCATGGAGAAGCTCGCGCTGCCACCCCGTGGACCACGCCGTCCCTCGGATCCGGTGGATCCCGTCCGGATCCGCCCAGTCCCCGGCGTCCTTCACCTCGTGCCTCGCCCGCCATCTCCCTCGCTGGAAGCCACCGGCACCTCCATGCCGCTCATCCCCATCCAGACGCGAGCTCCAGCCGACTGTGCCCTCTCGCCCATGCTGTGGCCCAGGCGCCCCTCCAAGGCCCAACAAGGCGGCCCAGCTGGCGCGCCCACCACGGCCAGCCCACCGCATCCCAGCAAGGTGAGCGGCCCAACCGCCCCTTCTGTTATTTTTTCTTTCTTTTATTTTTTTTGTGTTGTTGGGCCTGGTCAGTAGCTTTCAGCCCGATAGATGTTGTTCTTCCTTTTCAAGTTTATTTGTTTTGGTAGATTGTGTAGTTTTTTTTGCGAGTGCTATATCTTTTTAACGGTAGCTTGGATCGCGACGCTTTAAACATGAAAGTTGCTTAGAATTTTGTGTAGATTAATAAAATGTGCTCTTTTGCCATGTTTGACTTTGTTTACATGCTAATTACATGCTAATTACCTGCTAATTACAACCGTACCTCTATTTAAAATGTTCTTTATATGTAACTTGACTAGAATTGCATGTAGATTGTGTTTATGCTGTTCTTGCTTGCTAATAAAAATAATAAAATTGTGTTTAGGACAAAACAGTACCAAATGCAATAAATATGGTGGGGTCCGTAATAGTTGCCATGTATAGGTTTTACCACCCACTTAAAGTGACTAGATTAGATAGTTTACTTTGTGCTTCACCTCTTGTCATGTTTGTGTGCTATGCCATGCTTGAGTGAGATGCCATGTTAACAACCTTTTCTCACGTTGTGTAGCTAAACAACTTGAACCTTTCTAAACGTGCGGTATCGTCGTGTGTGACGAGTACTCCACTTAAACTGTTAGTAACCGCTCTCGACGGTAGGTGCGATGTCTCTTGTTGCCTTCTTGTTGATGCTTGCTCGTGGTTGCTTCGTAGTAATAGAGTGCTTGCTCATTGATTGCTTTCTAGTGTTTACCGTCTCGTGTGCTTCCGCGGGTACCTCTCGGAGACGATGCGAGCTTGCGATCAACTACAAATTCGGAACCCGACTTATCAACAGGCAAGGACTATACATTACTTATGATCCATTCTATTTCAACCAGCGGTTTGCATGCTAGTATAGGTTAGGTTCGATGTTTGATCCTACCACATGTTTACAGCCTCTTTCAAACCGATACAGCCATGTCCCCTCCCAGCAAACCTTGTACTGCTATGTTACTTTGCTCGTTGCTCAGCCCCAGCTTAGTATGCATGCTTAGGATGCTACAATGTTACCTCCTGTTACTCCTTGGTTTGGGATATCACATTATTATATTGCTATGGATGATATGATTATTATAATGTTGACTATACTCGACGAAGGATGGAAGGTCTAGGCTATCCCGCCCCGACGCTTTGTTCCATTCGAGTCACCTAGGATCCGAGTTCCGGGTATTGGTTTTAAGACTGAGCGTGCCTAACCCCGTGTGGGATTTTATGGGGTCCCCTTTTCTTACCTACCTAGCTTCAAACATTTCTAGTGGTGGCCCAAGCTGATTTACCATTTGAAAACCGTGTGTGTGTCTGTTGGGTCGCTCCTGGCAGATATTCTTTAAAATAACTTGGTTCTCTTGTTTGTCCACCCCAGGGAGCTAGGGGGCTGCCCACATCTGTTTGGGTAGCTAACCCGACCTCATCTAGATGGTAGAGGCCAATTCGAGAGCGGCCGGCTTTTGAGTTGGATGTCGACTCACCGGGGGCCACCCGGATTTGTGCATTGTTAGTTAGAGGGACCTGTCGTTCCGGATCTCTTGGGACTAAATCATTAAATGGTTGCCTATCATGGGTAGCAACTGAGAGAGATGGGCGTGCGTGCGCAACCTTGTAATGGGAAGTTGGTACACCCCTGCAGGGTTAAATCTTTTCGAGAAGCCATGTCCACGGTTATGGACGACTTGAGACCTACTCCTTGTTCATAGACAACAACAACAACAACAACTGAGATA
This sequence comes from Bromus sterilis, assembly GCA_950022295.1. Classification (NCBI taxonomy): domain Eukaryota; kingdom Viridiplantae; phylum Streptophyta; class Magnoliopsida; order Poales; family Poaceae; genus Bromus; species Bromus sterilis. The sequence goes on along the minus strand of OX465596.1, from coordinate 143,990,834 downwards.
ATCTTAATATAACTTGATCAACGTGTGTGTGTGCCTTGACTGCTTCTTCTTCGTCAGGATGCGAAGAGGAGGACAAGGATAGGATAGGTGTTATGCTTGCGTAAGTAGCTGATAGCAGAATTGTTGGAGGCGATTCCTCATCGAATGCTTGGCTTCTTATGTTACTCTCTAGATCGTTAGCCACTTCATAAATGCTAGTGCGGCAGCAACCTCACCACTTATCCCATTCTTACCGTAAACTACTAGTTGTCCTAGAATGACGAGTGATGAAGTCCTTGCTGGGTCAGATGACCACTACAGTTGGATGCTGAGTACCTCTGTACTCATGATACTACCCCCAAACTCTTTTCAGGGTTCTTAATCGACAACAGGTATGGTGATCGACGTTTCACGTGGAGACTCGTCGACCACTAGTTAGGCGGATCCCGGCGGAGGGCCTGGACCCGTGTGGTTGGGGATCGATGTTTTTCTCTTTGCTAGTAGGCATTTGATTGTAGTCTGTACTCAGACATGTATCTTCCGCTGTTGTATTGTATTAAGGCAGTTGTATGCCGATTGTATGAAATGTTGTATCCTTGTATCAGTACTGTTGTGATATCATGTTGGAAATCCGGGGCATATGGCATTGTAATATGTCGCGGTGGGACCGATATGTGCTTCGTCCCCGGATCTGGATGGAAACATCTTGATCTAGAATAGTACGCATATCGGGCCTTACACTTTGTGTGGGAGAGAAACACGCTCCACTATCAAAATCTAGAACACATCATAGGATTCTTCACGCGTATCTTTTTGCTGTTGTGTGTTCTTTATCTTTTCTTAGCTACTGCCATGTGTAGTTTTAGTCTTAGTTTGTCTTTAGCAAGAGCCTCGGCTTTTGTTTAGTTTGTTGCTGGAACTCTCTTTAGTTTTCATGTTTATCTTGGTAACAGAGTTGGTTGTTGCACTAAGTTATGTCTTGTCTTGAGAGTAGGTAATTGAGGTTGCTATTTAATTTTAGTAGTAACTTGCAATAGTTTTGAGGTATTGATGTGAGTAATGTTTGAACTTTTGGTGTCAAGAACTCTAGCCTATTAGTGATAGGTGTCGTATTTTGGGCAATCCGTGTTTATTTTCAAAAACCTACAAAACTAGTTGAGAACTCAAGCTACTAGATGGATCGCTAATCTTTGGAGGGATCGGATATTAGAGTACACTCACGTACCATGAGTCGAGGATGCGCAAGGATAACCAAACCCCCATGCACTCCTCCTCGGGGTACTTGTCTCTTTGTGAACCTCCTTAATAGATTGAGAGTTAGCGATAATAAGTGCATGAGTTCTTGAGACTAATGTAAGTATTGAAAGTTGACACTTCCACCTCCTCATATTTGCTAGCCTCTCCTGTGCCGTGCATTGCCTTCTTCTCACTCCGAGAGTTGGCGTCCACCTTCGCCGGTACATCCAAACCCTTGGCATGATACGCTCTGTCATCATAAACCTCCTTATATCTTTCCTCAAAACAGCCACCATACCTACCTATCAAGGCATTTCCATAGCCTTTCCGAGATATATTACCATGCAACATCCACCTCTTCATGACTTGATCTTCATGTCATACATGTTCCTGCTACACTGGCAGCGGCATACATTGCATACATCATGATAGCTACATCTTCTTTATGTTTGAGTACCTTGTAAAGTTTCAAGATCTTCTATACCTTCTTGTAAAATAGAGTGTTACCCTTAAGTGAGTAAAATATCCAAAAGAGGACAGATTTAAAAGAACCCAAAGAGGACAAATGAGAGTTAAATAGATAGAGCCATTGAGGCCACCAAAAAATACAAAACTACAAATAGAAAATAAAAAGAGAGAAAGGGGCAACACTACTATATTTTTGAAAAATCCACACTAGTACTCCCTCTTATCCTTGTACTCCATAGAGATGATCATACATGCATACAGCTATATGGGGTCCTTCACACTATAGAACTTGGCTTGCATATTCCAAGGATGAGCCTCCTCAAAAGAGCTCTAGGTCTTCATCAGCGAGAAAGTTAGATGCACCCCACTAGTTCCATTGGAAAGATTTTCTTAGCTCATATGTGCATCCGTTGCATGGCAATCCCTACTCCTCACATCATATCTATCATTTGGCCCTTTCGCCTATGATTGTCCTCATTGATGTGAGCCTTTCACACCCTTTTTTTCTTCCTCCTCTACCATATTCTCTCTTTGCCATCCTAAGTGTCAACTTTCTTGCTTACGCTCATCCATTGCATGAGTGCTCAAAATGTCGAAAATGAGTGGATCATTTTGACTTGTACCTGCCTAGTGGTCTGGGGATGAGTCAAGATAAGATTACAAAGAAGACCAAGTGTGAAACTTTAGTAGATTAAGTTCTCAACACAAAAATAATCTTTTTTCTCGTATATCCCTATCCCCTTTCTTGCATGCAAACACCATTTGGAGATATTTGAGTGACGGACACCGAGAGCTCTTGCACCTTTATGTTCTTATGTTGCTTGTTTCAATACTAAATATAAACTCTTGCCTGTTATGACTTGAACTGAATTGCATGCCTTGATTGCTTTACTTAAAAGTTCTTATATGGTTGTTAGCATGTCACCATAGAAATTATGCTTTTATCATTTACCTACTCGAGGACGAGCAGGAATTAAGCTTGGGGATGATGATACGTCCAAAACGTATCTATAATTTCTGCTTGCTCCATGCCTCTTTTGTGTGATATTTCTATGATATTGATGAACTTCCATACACTTTTGATCATATTTGGACTAACCTATTAACTCAGTGCACCCCAGTGCTAGTTCCTGTTTTCTGCTGTTTTTCTATTTCAGGTTTCCCCCATATTAAAAGTGCCCCAAAAATTCAGGAAAAATCCAATAAAAATCAGCGCTTTGGAAGCTTCGGGAATCACCGAGGGGGGGGGCAGAGGGAACCCACAAGGGCCCCAGGTGCCCTCCCGGCGCGCCCTAGGGTGGGGCCGCACTAGGGGGCCGCCTGGACCCCTGGTGGCCCCCCTGGCTGCCCCCCTTCGCCCATATATTCTTCGTGACGCAAAAACCCCAAGACGGGAACCCGTTTCCACGATCTCTCCTTTGTTTCTCCGCTGCCGTGCTTCCAAGATCGGGAGCACAAGGAGACCTCTTCCCGGAACCCTGCCGGAGGGAGGAACCACCTCTAGGAGCTTCTCCACCGCCATGGATGCTTCCCGGATGAACCGTGAGTAGTCCACCTTGGACCATGGGTCTATGGTCAGTAGTTATGTGATGTTATCCTCCCCTCTTTGTTCTTCATGGATTAGACCTCATGAGCTTCCCTACATGATCGAGGCACCTATGTAATCTTTCTGCTGTTGCTATGTTGAGTTTGCTGGGATCCGATGGATTATGAGACTATGTTCAGATTGTGTTTGAGTAATATATTTGATTCTCCTCTTTTATATTTATGTTCTTGAGTAATTCTTTCATGTTCTTCGTTGTTGTTTATTTCTTTGGCCAAGTAGTAGATAGTGACTCCAAGAGGGAGCGTTATGCATGATTGTGGGTTCATGCCCCCCGATGACTAGCTTGAGTGACAGAAACATGAGTCTAGGGGATGTGTTGTTGCCACAAGGGGGAAAACAACGGTGCTTGTACTTGCGGGTGGAAGGATTGTTTACTTTACGCAAAGTTCTTTAATGAAGTTATCTGTTGCTTTGAGTTTACACTTTGGGTGCGATTCGCAACTTAATACCAGCGAGATGTTCTGGATAGATATCTCAAGATGGATGATTAGTAGGTAGATGCAGATGGATTTAGGTCTACTTGTCTTGGCGTACCGCCCATGCTTTTGAGCCTCTTCCTTTCTTTATAGCATAGTTAGCATTGGTTTGCGCACATAATCCTGTCAATGGCCAAGCTAGTGAACATCACTAGTGAACATCATAGGATCCCGGTCCATATTTCCAATACTTTTTACACCCGCTATTTATTTCCTGCTTATTTGCTTTTCCGTTGCCATCCCTATCGTTATTATCCCGTGCGTTTGATCCTTTGTAAACAACAAGACCGGAGGAATTGACAACTCCTCTGTACTCGTTGGGAGCAAAGTTACTTGTTCTGTGTGCAGGTCCAGGTGAAGTAAGAAACCTCGGTTGTGAACGGCGCCATTGTTCACTTTGCCACCTACTTGTCGTTATTGGAGTCCTACTGGTTCCATACTCAAACCTTAGCATCTTCGCTAAGGTAAATTGCCGCTATCTACATCTCAACCTTCCACTTTGGGTAACCAACGAGGGGGCGAGAAATCATACCATCAACCTCCCCTCACCTTCTCTGCTCGCATGAGCCACAGAGCCCGATGGCTGCGCCATGGATGCCCCGTCCTCAAAGCTCCTCACGCCGCCGGCACCGCGCCTCGCCTCGACCTCCCCGGCGATCGGAGTCGGCTAGATCCGCACCGCCACGCCTGGATCCACCCCTCCCCTTCGCCTTGTGTCACCCAGCCTCCCCCTCGCTGGAGTCCGGCCACGGCGCCGCCACGTCCCGTGCGGTCGGGATCGGGACGCCCGATCAAGCGCCGCCGCCAGCCTCAAGCTGCCTGGGCCGGCCTAGCCCACAACTCGCCCCCAAGGCTCGGCCCACCTCCTCCTGCCTCAGCCCAGTCCGCGATCCCTGACTTGCGTCTAACCTCCGCCCCAAGAGAGCTTCCACTATCCTTCGCCCACCCCGCTTCTTGGGCCGAGCCCATGGTAAGCTGCTCGCCCTTTTTTCCCTTTCTGCTAATCCCGTTGGGCCGGCCCACGTGTAGCTATCGCCTTGTGCGTTGTTTAATATCTAGCGCTCCCTGGTTCAGGCCTGTTTGCGCATCCTGGGCCAAGTGCCCAATTTTTTTTCTTGGAAACTTGCATATTGTGTTACCGTTTTGGCGAAGGCTATATCTTTTTAACGGTAGCTCGGATCGCGATGCGTTAAACATGAAACTTGCTTATAATTATGTATAGATTAGCAAAATGTGCTCCCTTGTTATGTTTGCACTTGTCTACATGCTGTTACCTGCTAATTACATGCCATGCCACTATAAATTGTAATAGTCGATAACTTTTTAACCGTTGCTCCGATAAAAATGTTTTTACATGTAACGTGACTAGAATTTCGTGTAGGTTGTGAATATGCTGCTCTTTCTTTCTAAAAAAATAATAAAATTATCTTTAGGGGAGAACAATACCAAATGGAATAATTATCGTGGGGTCCGTAACAACTTGAATCGATGATAAATGTGCGGTATCATCGTGTGTGACGAGTACTCCACTTAACCTGTTAGTAACCGCTCTAGACGATAGATGCGATACCGTAGTGCGCTGTCTCGTGTTGCCTTCTTCTTGATGCTTTCTCGTGATTGCTTCTTAGTAATAGATGCTTCCTTGTCGATTGCCTTTTCCAGTGTTTCCTTCTTGTGTGCTTCCGCGGTTAGTCTCGGAGACGTTCCGAGCTTGCGGTCGAATACACCTGCGACTTCGAGTTCTCTTCAGGTAAGGGAGAGAATATATCATGCTCATAACTTTCATCTCACTTGCGCCTAGGTGTAGGATAGAACGATTTCTTGATCCTTCCACTTTATACTCATGCCTCTCAAATAAACCCAAAAAACCATGTCCTCCACATCCCAGCAAACCTTGTTCGGCTATGTTACTATTGCTCGCTTCTCAGCCACACTTCTTAGTATGCATGCTATGATGCTATAAACTGCTATCCTGTTACTCCTTGGATAGGGCAATCACATTATTATATTGTTGTGGATGATATGATTATTATAATTTTGACTATACTCGACGAAGGATGGAAGGTTTAGGCTATCCCGCCTCGATGCTTTATTCCATTCGACTCACCTAGGATGCAAGTTCCTGGTATTTGTTCTAAGACTAAGCGTGCCTAACCGCGTGTGGGATTTTATGGGGTCCCCTTTTCTTACCTACCTAGCTTCAAACATTTCTAGTGGTGGCCCAAGCTAATTTACCATTTGCAAACTATGCATATATGCCTGTCGGGTCGCTCCTAGCTGATATCCTTTAAAAAAACTTGGGCCAGCGGGGACATGATTTCCTTGTTGGTCCACCCTTGGCCGGAGAGGGCCCGGCCCCATGTGAGGTGTACCGGTAGCCCAAACCCTGTTGAGACGGAAGAGGCCGATCCGAGAGCGTGACCGACTTTTCGATTGGATGTCGACTCCCCGGGGGCCACCCAGATTTGTTCATTGTTAGCTAGAGGAACCTGTCGTTTCGGATCTCTCGGAACTAAATCGTAAAATGGTTGCCTATGATGGGTAGCAACTGAGAGAGACGGGCGTGCGTGCGGAGCCTTGTAATGGGCAGTTTGTATACCCCTGCAGGGTTAAATCTTTTCGAGAAGCCGTGTCCACGGTTATGGACGACTTTAGACCTACTCCTTATTCATAGACAGCAACAACTGAGTTAATCTTAATAACTTGATCAATGTGTGTGTGTGCCTTGACTTCTTCTTCTTCATTGGGTGATGAAGGGGAGGACAAGGATAGGATAGGTGTTATGTTTGCGTAAGTAGCTGATAGCAAGACTTGTTGGAGGCGATTCCTCATCGAATACTTGGCTTCTCATCTTACTCTAAATAGAATGTTAGACAGTCATATATTGCTAGTGCGGCTGCAACCTCACCACTACTCCATCTTACTGTGACAAGTTAGTTATAGGACTTGTTGATATAGCTCACCCCTTCTTTTCTCTTTTACGCACGTTATGCAAACGATATTGGACTTTAGAGGATCTCGAAAATCCTTTTTCTAGACGCCTTCGTGGAGAATCGACGACGACTAGTTAGGCGGATCCTGGTGGAGAGCCTGGACCCGTTTGGTTACGGGTATGGTGTGTTTTACCTTTGCCACTAGGCATTTTCTTGTAGTCTGTACTCATACATGTATATTCCGCTGATGTATTGTATTAAGGCAGTTGTATGCCGCTTGTATGAGCTGTTGTATCCTTGTATCTGTAATGTTGTGATATCATGTTGGAAAATCGGGGGCATATGGCGGTGTCATATGTCGCGGTGGGTGTCACAAACCTCTATTAGGTGTGTGCTTAGGATGAAGTCTCACTTTGTGTCATGTTAAAAATTTCCAAAAGAAATTGAAATGGGAAGAGAACACCCCCCAGATGAATTTAATTCGAATGGCCAGAAATAAAGTTACTCCAAAAATTCCTTTTGTATTTTTGAAAAGTCACATAAATGAGTGTGATCACATATAAAGTGATTTGGATTCATACCCATGCTCATAGATTTTTCAAATATTCAAACAGAAGTTTGGATTTAAATTTAAACCCCTATTTCAATTAAAGTTCAAATAATTTGAATTTTTAAAATGCCCAAACTTTATAAGTGGCTAGCTATTTTTATTTTGAGGCCATATAAAAATTTGGAGCATTTATAAAAATACTTTGCTATTTTTTAGCAAGGTAAAACAAATTGCAGAAGAAAATCAGAAAGAAAAAGGAAAAGAAGAAAGTAGCCCACTTACCTGGGCCTCCCCGGCCCAACTTACCGCAAGCAGCTCGCTGGAGGGCATGGTGTCGCCAGCGCCCTCCTGCTTGCCTGCCTGGACCCTCCTAGGGCTCCAAAGCACGCCACGGTGACGGCCTCGAAGCCCCCTTCCACTTTCCCCCCCCTTTGGAGTTTTTCCCCTTCGACTCCGATGAGAATCGCGAAGAACCGAGCGCCCCGCCGGAGCACTACGACGCGCCACCGTTGCCAGAGAGCTCCTCCTCCCTCGCCACCTTGTCTATCTGTTTCGTCGTCGTCCTCTCCGTCGATACGTGCAACCAATCGAGAAGAAAGGCCCCTAGACGCGACGCTAGCTTCATCTTCCGCAACTCCGGCCGTCGACCGTCGCCATTCAGTTACTCCGCCGTTGCTGACTCCCAGGCCTCGCCGTCACTGCCTTTCGCTTCAGGGTGAGCCCCTTGTCCTTGCCCATTTTCCCTCTAGCGTTTTTTTCATGGGACCCGAAGCATGCCGCCGCCATGGTCGATGCCAAGCTTGCTCCCGTGCTCCCAAGTCCTTCCCAGCGCGCGCGTTTGGCTCCTGGAGTTCGTAGCTTTCTAAAGCGATGTGTCTCGCTTCAAGTCGTGCACCACAGCCTCAACTGCAACCTCGTCGTACCTCTTCTTCCGCCGGAGAGCTCGTCGCCGTCCTTCTGGACCTACCCGTGACCCCCTGCTACCTCCAATCGGTGCGGGACACCGAGAGGAACATGCCCGTGCCATCCAATCCCTCCCCCGTGCCGTAGAATGGAATCCCGACGAATTCCGGCGAGCAACCGTGCTGCCGCCGACGACCCCCATCATTAGCCCTAACCCCCAGCTTAATTAACCCTTGGACCCACCCCTAGTGACCATGACATGTGGGCCTAGCCCCCTGGCTAATCCCTTGGTTAAGATTAAATCAAATTAAACAGTTTAATTAAACAACTGTCACTTACAGGTGGGACCCACTGGTCAGAGGCCCCCTGAGGCCAGCATGACCTCATGCTTGCGCAATAATTGGTTTTCCAATTTAAAAGAAATTCATAAAAATCCAGAAAATGATTGAAACTTTGATAAATCATAACTAATTCATTTTAACTCCAAATTAAGCATATAATATGTCTAAATTTATCAGAAAAATCAAGGATTGTGAATACGCAACTTGTTTCTATGTTTGACCATTTTAAAATGGGTGAACAGTAGCAAACATGCATATGGCATTCTTTTGAATTCAAATTTGGAGTGACTTTGCAAATGACTTTACGACAAACTTCTTTTAAATGGTTTCATCCACACATCAGAGACTTTACCTCACCTTTACAACATCACTTCATGCTCAAACTTTTCAAATGTTTATTCATAGTTTCAAATGCATTTGAAATTCTTTGATAAATCAAATGGAGTTTGAATTTGCAATTCAATTGCAATATACTCCTTTTAAATGGAATAACTCGCACATCAGTGGCACATACATCAAGTTTCAACCTTCAACTCATGTGTTTGTGCATTATACTTATCTTGCTCCATTGATTGTTGTTTGTTGAATAGAAGTGGAGCCGGAACTGGAGGCTACCCCCTTCGTTGAAGACACTGTGTTTGAACCTCGTCAGCAAGGCAAGCAAACCCCCATTGATCATGTCGATAAATACCCACTTCTCTCTCAGTCTCACTTATGCATTAAATAGGATGATCACCTTGTTATCGATTCTACCGCATAGTTGAACCCATATCCTTTACACGACCTGTCATTTTGTCACAGTAGTAAGAAAACCACAATCTTAGCAGATGTAGGAGTTGGTTGATATCATTTGACCCCTGCAACTGTTACTTCTTATTGCATGCTTATAGTTACAATGAGGTTACTCTTTTGTGAGTCGGGATGGTAGTGATCATGTTGATGATGGTGGAAATGTGTTGGTGAATCTACCCTAATACAAGGTGAACGATGAGAGGCTTTGTAGGAGTACACAGTGGGTTGTCTCGTTGAACACCGCCTTAAGTCTGAGTTCTTGTGTGGTGATCCAAGAAGAAGAGTGCAACCACACATTGGGCTCACTAACCCCTCTCATCCTAGTACCTCACCCTGTTCGAACCCCAGAAGTTGCAGTAGTTCGCAGTTCTGGTAGGGTTGTGGCACGGTCTGCGAAGTGGATGAACGGCTTTTCAAGACCGGCTTGGGACCCTGCACACATCGTTTGATGCTGTACTGGAACCTCGGCCGGACTTCCATACAGATTCCCCTCAGATAGGCGACACTCTGGACTAGAACGAAGCTGTGGGTGAAGTATTGTGGTGGCATCCTCGCTGTCATCTCTTGAACGGTGACACGCAAGAGGCGGTAAGTGATGACACCTGTGTGTAGTAGTACACCCCTGCAGGGTTAACAAAACTATTCGAATAGCCGCGTCCGCGGTTAAGGACTGCTTGGAAAGCTTAGCTTGATTATTAGACAACTTGAACTGGATACTTATAAAACTTGCCAAGATAAGTGTGAGTGTTATGGCGTGCTTTCTCGTGGGGAAATCGAGGAAGGCACCATAGTGGTGTAATTGGTTGGAGACATGTAGTGGACTCGTGTGCGCTTCTTACCTCAAGTCTGGTACTCGTAGTTCATGACTAGCCAAGTTAAAGCTGGCACATCTGCCTATGAACCCCACCTCCTTTTACCTTGATACATGTGCATGAGTAGCATAGCTCCTACGTAAGTATTGTTGAGTACGAGTTTGTACTCACGTTTTCTTATTCTATGTTTTAGATGAACCCACTAACCCCGAAGGTGGATTCTTCCTCGAGCTCGACGACTGAAGACCAAGCTAGTGTAGTCCCAGTCAGACGACTGGTCCCTCGTGGAAGGGCTTGTTTATAGATAAGGCTTCTCTAAGCCATTTGTCAAACTTGTCTGTACTCAGACCTACTTTGCTTCCGCATGTTTGATGTAATGTTGGATCACAGACTTGTGATCTCTGTGTGCACTCTGTAAGAGTTATCAATAAAGTTGTATACTTTGTAGAGAATTGCAATGTTACCTGTTGTTCATACTAGACATGTGTGCTGCGTGTATGATTATAACATGCATGTCTTAGTATGGGTTCCTGAGACCTTAGTTGTGATCTGGCTGGCGGTCTTTTATACACCAAGTGGCCGTTAGATGTGCGCACCTTAGGGCATCGCGATGCGATTGCTCGTGACTCCGTCACGTGCACACTTTGATGTATGATCAAGCCCGCCTACACCCCGACTAAGTGATCGGGATGGAGTAAGTCTATGTAAGTGTTATAATACAATCGAGAGTATGGTTGATGCGACTTTTCTATGAATATGGGAGTTCACTGCCCATATCATTTAGACTTGTGTGCGGGCGATGAGGACCCATCTCAGTTGATCATCCGGCCTGGATGGGATGCCCCTCACGTTTGATGCTTTCCGAGAACGTTTTGTGCTTGGCCTTGTCTGCTTAGAAAAGTGGGTACTGTTCTCGGCTCTCCATATGATTGTGTTGTAGCGGGTCTTGCATACGCTAACCTGGGTCCCGAAAGACTTGGTATCAGAGCAGGACTGACTGTAGGATTATGAGCCTTGGTCGAAGTCGAGTCTAGCCTTCTATAGTTATATAGTTCCTATGGGTATATAAGGGAACACCGTAAGGCTTCTTTTTTCTCCTTACCTTCATCATTCTGAGTTATGAGTCACCTGTAACAGCCCAGTTTTTGCAAAAATTAAAATTTTTGTTTTCGGTGTGAATTGGTTGCTTGTCTGATTTGTTTGCGGTGTTTGCATCCCCGATTTATCGATCGGCGATTATTTTCCCCTCTCTTATCTCGTCCCGGACGGAGACCGACCCTTGCCACCCTGACACTCGACCTTTGCGACACCGGGTTTCGCCCGATCACCGTCGCGAAAACCGAGCGAGACAAGCCGCAGCCAACAGAACGAAAAACCCCGTTTAATAATTAAACGGGATATTTTTATAGCGCGCCGGAAAGTGTTTTCGGAACGATTCCAGCGCGAGGTGAACGCCGCCGGCTCGACACGCTGATCGCGCAGTTCGAAGTTTTACCCGAATCGGAGGTACCGCGGAACCCCGGCGGTCAGAAACGTGAGCACCTCGCGCGCGAGAGAAAAACTGCAGATGTTTTTGCAAACTGCCAGCCACCGGGGCTATATAAAGACCACCACACTCCCACCCATTTCTAGGGTTTCCCTAGCCACAAAATTGCAGCCACCCCCCCTGAGTTGCTCAGATCTGCCCAGTTGATCGCAAAAATCCCGAAATTGTGCTCCCCTGCGATCTGGACCATCAGATCTCGCGATCCGACGGCCCAGATCCACCCTAGCCAGCCAGCCTCTCTCTCTCTCCTTCCTCACCAACCGCACACGCCCATGGAGGCCGAGCCGCCGCCGTCGTCTCCGGCTAGCACGCAGCCCGGCCACCCTCCTCTCCTCCGCGCCCCTGGCCCCTTCTCCTCCTTCCTCCTTCCCTCCTCACCTCCTTCTTCCCCGTGTTGCAGGTCGCCGCCGCGGAAGCCACCGGCCGCTGCACCATGGACAGGAGGTCCCAAGCTCGCCGTGGCCTCCTCACCCCGCCTCGTCTAGCCGCCGGGGACGGGATCCGGCGCTATCCAGTCCCGCGCCCCGTCCCTGGCCCCCTGTCCTCCCCGCCGGGCCGCTCCTCACCGGCGGGCGCCGCCGCTAGCCACCGGCCGGCTCGGTCCGAGCCGCCTGTATCGACCGGCCAGGCCACCAACCGCACGCCCAGGCTGGGCCGGCCACCTCTTCCAGCCGGCCAGATGGGCTCAGCCCAGTTGGGGTGAGGCCCGCATGCCTTTTTTTTCCCTGAGATCTCTGTTATTTTTGCTAAGTGCTGATAAAACTGCTGCTGTTTCCGTTTCGCGTTGTATTTTCCCGTTGATCTCTAGCTCGTATGACGTTGGCCCCAAAAGGAAATTTGTTGTGCTTGATGTGGTGAAACTTTTATCTTTTGTGAGCATTTGCATTTGAGCTCATCTTGATTGTGTAATTGTGTGCTGAACAGGACATCAGGCCGTTAAACTGCTACTTTTTCCTGTTATGTGCTGCTGTTGATATTTTGTTGCAACTTTGCATGATGATTGTAACAAATCCATGAGGCCTATTGCATTGATTCCTTTTGTGTTGCGTTAAGCAATGTTTCTACTTCAGTTTCATGCATTCACATGTCATAATTGCTTGCTGCATCATGTTTAAATCTTGCTCCAAAGTGGTGATCCTGATGTTATTGTGCTGCTTGTGCTGAAACTGTTATTTTATTGCAACTTCGGTCGACGAGTGTCGCGACCGTTTATCGGATTTGAGTGATTCCAATTGCATATTGTTAAGCATCATGTCTAATTTCATTACATGTATTGTATTTCCATGATATGCTTGCTGGTCATATAATTATTTAGCTCCAAAGTTGCTATGCTGCTGTTTTCGACAGCCACCTCTATTTTTCTCTAAGTCTGTTACTTTACGATGCCATGTTGTTTGCTTAATATCTTTTGATCGGTGATTCCTTTTTGCATGATTCCTTTTGCCATGCCTTCCATGTCATGTCTACTTTAATTGCAAGTCATTTTTAGCATGTTTGCATTGTTTAACCTGTTCATGCAATTCTCTAAAGGGTCCTTCGTGATGTTGGCAGTTTGTGCCCGTAGCTTGTTCTGCTTGTATCATTTTAACCGTAACTTTGTTTGGAGTGTGCCTTATATGTAACTTGATTAGTTTTTCGTGTACTTTGTGTTTATGCTATTGTTTGCTGTTGTTAACCAACCTAAAATATGGTTTAGGGCAGAACAGTACCAAATCCTTTAATTATCGTTCGGCACTTAGTGTATGCCATGTTTAGGTTGTGCCTCACTTAAATTGACTAGCATAGATAGTTTACTTTTTGCTTCACCTATTGCCATGTTTGTGTGCTATGCCATGCTTTCTTGAGTTGCCATGTTAATAACCGTTGGTTGATCACCTGTAGCTAAGGAACTTGAACCACCGTAAACGTGCGGTATTCGTCGTGTGTTGAGTCACCTAGGACCCGAGTTCCGGGTATTGGTTTTAAGACTGAGCGTGCCTAACCGCGTGTGGGATTTTATGGGGTCCCCTTTTCTTACCTACCTAGCTTCAAACATTTCTAGTGGTGGCCCAAGCTGATTTACCATTTGAAACGTGTGTGTGCTGGTCAGCTGCCAGTTGTTTTCAAACCAACCCGGACCAGTGCGGACTTAGTTCCCTTGCTGGCCCACCTTGTTCGGCTGAGGACCCGGTTTCCCATGTGTGATTAACCGGCTATCCAAACCCGCGACAGATGGTAGAGACCAGATCGAGAGAGCGGCCGGCTCCTGAGATGGATGTCGACTCACCGGGGGCCACCCGGATTTGTTCGTTGTTAGTTAGAGGGACATGTCGTTTCGAATCTCTTGGAACTAAATCATAAAATGGTTGCCTCTGATGGGTAGGAACTGAGAGAGATGGACGTGCGTGCGGAGCCTTATAATGGGCAGTTGGTACACCCCTGCAGGGTTAAATCTTTTCGAGAAGCCGTGTCCACGGTTATGGACGACTTGAGACCTACTCCTTGTTCATAGACAACAACAACTGAGATAATCTTAATATAACTTGACCAACGTGTGTGTGCCTTGACTGCTTCTTCTTCGTTGGGATGCGAAGAGGAGGACAAGGATAGGATAGGTGTTATGTTTGCGTAGTAGTTGATAGCGAGACTTGTTGGAGGCGATTCCTAATCGAATGCTTGGCTTCTTACCTTACTCTCTAGATCGTTAGCCACTTAATAAATGCTAGTGCGGCAGCAACCTCACCACTTACCCCTTCCTTACCGTAAACTACTAGTTGTCCTAGAATGACGAGTGATGAAGTCCTTGCTGGGTTAGATGACCACTACAGTTGGATGCTGAGTACCTCTGTACTCATGATACTACCCCCAAACTCTTTTCAGGGTTCTTGTTCGACAACAGGTATGGTGATTGACGTTTCACGTGGAGACTCGACGACGACTAGTTAGGCGGATCCTGGCGGAGGGCCTGGACCCGTGTGGTTATGGGATCGATGTTTTTCTCTTTGCCACTAGGCATTTGATTGTAGTCTGTACTCAGACATGTATCTTCCGCTGTTGTATTGTATCTGAGGCAGTTGTATGCCGATTGTATGAGATGTTGTATCCTTGTATCTGTAATGTTGTGATATCATGTTGGAAATCCGGGGCATATGGCTTTGTCATATGTCGCGGTGGGACCGATATGTGCTTCGTCCCCGGATCTGGGTGGAAACACCTAGATCTGGAACAGTACCGCATATCGGGCCTTACATCACCCTCATCTTGTTCTACGGGAATATAGGACTAGGCTCATCTATGTCTTACTATAACATCTCGTTGTTTGCTTCCTTGTAGCCATATGAAAGTTGTGTTCGGTTTGCTAGAGTTGTTGTGCTTCCTGATTTCTTACATCGTATGTAAGTTCTGTTTCTATGTTGTAAGAAAATTGTTTTCTCTTGCAATTACAGCCGTTATGATGTCCGAGTCATTCCAGTTATCTTCATAATCCGATGCATTTTCAAAATCATTCAACATAATTTGACATTGATCTTATCCTTCAGGATGTCTCAAGGAACCCGTGGCCACCTTGGTCGTGCCCAAGCTCGTGGGGATGATCCGGAGGAAGGCAATCTTCCACCCTCACCCACAATAGCTCAAGTTCTCATGGAGGTTGAAAGAAACCGAAGGGACTCTCATGAGTTGTTGGGGTCATTGATCGGAACACTGCCCAGCAGCGGAATGAGCTTGTGTCGTTGAATGACTTCATCCAGCTTCATCCCCCAGTTTTCAGCTATTCCAGTGATCCCCTTGACGCCAATCACTGCTTTTCAGCATCGAGAGAAAGCTCCATTCTGGACATGTTGCAGATGGTGACAGAGTCAACTATGCCACCTACCACCTCGAGGGTGCAGCTAGCTCTTGGTGGGATAACTTTCTGAACATGCGTCCAGCTGGATAGTTGACTTCGTGGAATGAGTTATGTGACACTTTTCGCGAGCATCACATTCCTAAGGGACTCATGGACCGCAAGAGAGAGGAGTTTTGCAATCTCACCCAAGGAAGAAGGTCCGTTGATGAGTTTAGTCGGGAGTTAAATCGTCTTGCCCGGTATGCTGCATAGGAGGTCTCCACCGACTCCAAGAAGCAATAGAGGTTCCGCAAGGGACTCAATTCTGGACTTCGTCGCGAGCTCAATCTTCATGACTTCGCCACATTCCAGATCCTTGTCAACAAGACCATCAAGGCAGACGATATGATCACTCCCGAGGATTCTCGCAAGCACCCTAGAGACGATGGTTCATCCAGTTCAGGCCCTCAGAAGAGCAAGATCTGGATCCCCAATAGCATGTTCCGCAAGAACAACCCACCGAGGCCATCCTTTGTGGCGCCTCGTCCACCAGCTCCGTTCCATCCAGCTCCACCTAACAACCTAGCTCCCCGCACTATCTTTGGAGCCTGCTTCAGATGTGGCCAGCCTGGTCACTATTCTCGTGAGTGCCCCATAAATCAGAATGCTCCACCTCATGCCAAAGGGAACCCAAATGTTCATGCCAAGCCACCCCTAAAGGTCTCCACCACCCAGCCATCTACTTCTGCAAATCTTGGACGTGTGAACCAAATCTCAGCTGAAGAAACTGATGGTACTTCTGACGTCATTCTTGGTACGCTCCCAGTCAATTATGTTCCCACTTCTGTCCTTTTCGATCCAGGAGCATCTCACTCATTCATGTCGGAGAGTTATGCACTTCGGCATGAGATATCCTTTGATGAAATGTTCACCCCAATGATCATTCAAACTCCTGGTTCCAAGTGGCAAACTTATAGAGTAAGTCATGGTAATCAAATTGCAATTGAGGGTTTAGTATTCCTTGCTTCACTCATAGCCCTCAAGTCTTCAGACGTTGATGTCATCCTTGGTATGGATTGGTTATCAAGACAAAATGCTTTTCTTGATTGTAAAGACAAGTCAGTTAGACTTACACATCCTTCAGGCGAGACAATAGATTATTCCTCACCATGAACAAGAACCCAGATGCATTCTTTGAATGTGCTTCCTCTTCCCGACCTTGAAGATATTCCGGTGGTTCGTGACTTCCCGGATGTCTTTCCTGAAGAGCTGCCGGGCATGCCACCCGATAGATGTGTATAGTTCATAGTGGATATTATGCTAGGAACCGCACCAATTTCCATACGCCCATACAAAATGGCCCCACGTGAGTTAGCTGAGCTTAAAATCCAACTTGAGGCTTTGTTGGAAAAAGGCTTCATCCGCCCTAGCTCATCGCCATGGGGTTGTCCCGTTCTGTTTGTAACGAAGAAAGATGGAACAGAATGGATGTGCGTAGACTATCGCCCGCTAAATCTAGCGACAATAAAGAACAAGTACCCACTGCCCAGGATCAATGATCTTTATGATCAACTTGATAGATCCTCTGTCTTCTCCAAGATGGATTTGAGATTAGGTTATCATCAAATCAAAATCCGAAACGAGGACATTCCAAAAACGTCTTTCACTACTCGTTATGGTCTTTACGAGTAGACCGTCATGTCCTTTGGTTTAACCAATGCCCCCGCCACTTTCTCGCGCATGATGAATTCGATATTCATGGAGTACTTGGATAAATTTGTTGTAGTTTATCTTCATGACATTCTCATCTACTCGAAGAACGAAGAAGAACATGCCGAACATCTTAGGTTGGTATTATGAAACTTAGAGAGCATCGCCTGTATGCTAAATTCTCCAAGTGTGAATTTTGGCTACCAGAAGTGACCTACTTAGTCCACGTGATTTCTGCAAAAGGCATTGCTGTGAATCCCGAGAGAGTTCAGGCCGTCCTTGACTGGACTCCACCTGAATAGGTTAAGCAAGTTAGGAGTTTTCTTGGCTTAGCAAGCTACTGCCTCTGCTTTGTCGAGAACTTTTCTAAAGTTGCAAAGCCTCTAACTAAACTCCTCAAGAAAGATAAGAAATTCCAATGGACTCCCAAGTGCGTGGAAAGCTTTCAAGAGCTAAAAATAAGATTGAATTCTGCACCCCTACTTGCGCCTCTAGACACCAAAAAGTATTTCGAGATCTTTTGTGATGCCTCACGGCAAGGGTTAGGATGCATACTTATGCAAGATAGACATGTGGTAGCTTATGCTTCACGCCAGTTGCGTCCACATGAAGAGAACTATCCTACCCATGATCTTGAACTCGCTGTCGTAGTTCATGCCGTGACAACTTGGCGACATTACCACCTTGGTAATCTTTGTGAGATCTATTACGACCACCAACGCCTCAAATACATATTCACCCAGCCAAATCTTAATCTCAGGAAAAGACGCTGGATAGAGTAGATAAAAGATTATGACTTAGAAATTTCTTACACCCCAGGCAAAGCCAATGTCATGGCTGATGCACTAAGTCGTAAGTCGTATTGTAACAACCTCATGTTACAACAGTGTCAACCACTTCTTCATGAGGAATTTCGAAGCTCAATCTCGAGATTGTTCCTCGTGGATCTCTTTTCAACTTGGTGGTGAAATCAACCCTTGAGGATCAAATCAAAGTTTCCCAAAGACGTGCACGAGGTGTTTGCCGGATCAAGGAGAACATTGCTAGCGTAGTTGCTAAATGTTTCTCCACGGATAGTAAAGGGACGGTATTCTTTGGAAATCGTTTGGTAGTACCTAAGAATAGAGATCGAAGGCAACTCATCCTCAAAGAAGCCCATGACACACCCCTCTCGATTCATCCCGGTAGCACAAAAATGTACCGAGATCTACGCCAGAGATTTTGGTGGACTAGGATGAAGAGAGACATTACTCGATTTGTTGCCGAATGTGATGTTTGTCATCGCATTAAGGCAGAACACCAAAAACCTGCTGGCACTCTTCAACCTTTGCCTATTCCAGAGTGGAAATCCGACAAAGTCAGCATGGATTTCATCACTGGCTTTCCAAAAACCTAGAAAGGAAATGATGCCATCTTCGTTTTTGTGGATAGACTTTCCAAAGTTGCACACTTCCTTACCGTTCGCGAGTGTATAACTGCTAGCCAGTTAGCGGACTTGTATGTCTCTAGAATTGTGTCTCTTCATGTTGTTCCTTTGGAAATCAATTCCGATCGTGGTAGCCTTTTCACCTCTAGATTTTGGGGAAGCTTTCAGAATGCTATGGGAACTCATCTCTCCTTTAGTACAGCTTTCCATCCTCAGTCTAGTGGTACAGTCGAAATGGTTAACCAAATTCTTGAAGACATGCTCAGAGCTTGTGTTATCTCATTCAGAAAGAATTGGGATAAGTCTCTTCCATTCGCCGAATTTTCTTATAACAATAGTTTTCAATCTAGTCTGAAGATGGCTCCTTTTGAACTCCTCTATGGACGACGATGTCGAACACCTTTAAACTGGTCAGAAACCGGTGAAAGACAATTCTTTGGACCGGATATGATCATGGAAGCAGAAGAGCAAGTTCGTATTGTTCGTGATCAATTGAAAGCATCCCAGTCTCGTCAGAAAAGCTACTATGATCGTCATCATAGGCAAGAAACCTACAATATGGATGAGAAGGCTTACCTTCGGGTTACTCCTCTGACGGGAACCCAACGATTCGGTATCAAAGGAAAATTGGCCCCACGTTACATCGGACCTTTCCGCATTCTTGATAAACGTAGAGAAGTTTCCTACCAACTTGAACTACCCCCGCACCTTTCCCGAGTACATGATGTATTCCATGGGTCACAACTCAGGCGTTGCTTCAAGGATCCCATCCGCGAAGTCAACCATGAAGCGCTTGATCTCCAAGATGACCTTTCTTATCAAGAATACCCCATTCGTATTCTTGATTCAGCAGAGCGTGTCACTCGTCGTCAGAAGATTAAGTTTCTGAAGGTGCAATGATCACAACACTCCGAGAAAGAAGCTACGTGGGAAAGAGAAGACCATCTCAGTGCCGAGTACCCCACCTTCCTCCCGACAACTTCTGAATCTCGGGACGAGATTTTTTTGAGTGGGGGCGAGTTGTCACAACCCTCTGTTAGGTATGTGCTAGGATCAAGTCTCACTTTGCATCATGCTAAAAATTTCCAAAATAAATTGAAATGGGAAGAGAACACCCCCTAGATGAATTTAATTCAAATGGCCAAAAATAATGTTGCTCCAAAAATTCGTTTTGTATTTTTGAAAAGTCACATAAATGAGTGTGATCACAAATAAAGTGATTCGGATTCAAACCCATGCTCATAGATTTTTCAAATATTCAAACAGGAGCTTGGATTTAAATTTAAACCCCTATTTGAATTAAAGTTCAAATATTTTGAATTTAAAAAATGCCCAAACTTTATAAGTGGCTAGATATTTTTATTTTGAGGCCATATAAAAATTTGGAGCATTTATAAAAATAATTTTCTATATTTTTTATCAATGTAAAACAAATTGCAGAAGAAAATAAGAAAGAAAAAGGAAAACAAGAAAGTAGCCCACTTACCAGGGCCTCCCCGGCCCAACTTACCGCACCACAGCCCAGGCCCGCTCCCCAACTTGGCGTCTTCCCCCAGTGAGGCAAGCAACTCGCTGGAGGGCATGCTGTCGCCGGCACCCTCCTGCTTGCCTGCCTGGACCCTCCCAGGGCTCCAAAGCACGCCACGGAGACGGCCTCGAAGCCCCCTTCCACTTTTCCACCCCTCTGGAGTTTGTCCCCTTCGTCTCCGGTGAGAATCGCGAAGAACCGAGCGCCCCAACGGAGCACCGCGACGCGCCACTGTGGCCAAAGAGCTCCTCCTCCCTCGCCACCTTGTCCATTTGCTCCGTCGTCGTCCTCTCCGTCGAGACGTGCAACAAATCGAGAAGAAAGGCCCCTGGACGCGACGCTAGCTTCATCTTCCCCAAATCCGGCCGTCGACCGTCGCGGGTCAATTACTCCGCCATTGCTGACTCCCATGCCTCGCCGTCACTGCCTTTCGCTTCAGGGTGATCCCCTTGTCCTTCCCCGCCCATCCATGGCTCCCCGTTTGCTCTCTAGAGTTTTTCGCCATGGGAGCCGAAGCATGCCGCCGCCATGGTCGATGCCAAGCTCGCTCCCATGCTCCCAAGTCCTGCCCAGCACGCGCGTTTGGCTCCTGGAGTTCGTAGCTTTCTAAAGCGATGCGTCTCGCTTCAAGCCGTGCACCACAGCCTCGACTGCAACCTCGTCGTACCTCTGCTTCCGCCGGAGAGCTCGTCGCCGTCCTTCCGGACCTAGCCGTGAGCCCCTGCTACCTCCAATCGATGCGGGACACCGAGAGGAACATGCCCGTGCCATCCAATCCCTCCCCCGTTCCCTAGAACGGAATCCCAACGAACTCCGGCGAGCAACAGCGCATCCGCCGACGACCCCCACCATTAGCCCTAACCCCTAGCTTAATTAATCCTTGGACCCACCCCTAGTGACCATGACATGTGGGCCCAGCCCCCTGGCTAATCACTGGGTTAAGTTTAAATCAAATTAAACAGTTTAATTAAACAACAGTCACTTACAGGTGGGACCCACTGGTCAGAGGCCCCCTGACGCCAACATGACCTCATGCTTGCGCAATAATTGGTTTTCCAATTTAAAAGAAATTCAGAAAAATCCAAAAAATGAATTAAACTTTGGAAAATCATAACTAATTCATTTTAACTCCAAATTAAGCATATAATATGTCTAAAATTATCAGAAAAATGCAAGGATTGTGAATACGAAACTTGTTTCTATGTTTGACCATTTTAAAATTGGTGAACAGTAGCAAACATGCATATGGCATTCTTTTGAATTCAAATTTGGAGTGACTATGTTTAACCATTTTAAATGGACTTTGCAACACACTTCTTTTAAATGGTTTCATCCACACATCAGAGACTTTACCTCACCTTTAAAACATCACTTCATTCTCAAACTTTTCAAATGTTTATTCATAGTTTTAAATGCATTTGAAATTCAGTGATAGATCA
The DNA here is from genome assembly GCA_950022295.1 of Bromus sterilis. NCBI lineage: Eukaryota > Viridiplantae > Streptophyta > Magnoliopsida > Poales > Poaceae > Bromus > Bromus sterilis. Next base: position 143,969,284 of record OX465596.1, on the reverse strand, counting down.
AATGGAGTTTGAATTTGCAATTCAATTGCAATATTCTCCTTTTAAATGGAATAACTCGCACATTAGTGTCCCAAACATCAAGTTTCAACCTTCAACTCATGTGTTTGTGCATTGTACGTATCTTGCTCCATTGATTGTTGTTTTTCGAATAGAAGTGGAGCCGAAACCGGAGGCCACCCCCTTCGTTGAAGACACTGTGTTTGAACCTCGTCAGCAAGGCAAGCAAACCCCCATTGATCATGTCGATAAAAACCCATTTCCCTCTCAGTCTCACTTATGCATTAAATAGGATGATCACCTTGTTATCGATTCTACCGCATAGTTGAACCCATATCCTTTGCATGACCTATCATTTTGTCACAGTAGTAAGCAAACCACAATTCTACCAGATGTAGGAGTTGGTTGATATCATGTGGCCCCTGCAACTGTTAGTGCTTATTGCATGCTTAGAGTTACAATGAGGTTACTCTTTTGTGAGTCGGGATGGTAGTGATCATGTTGATGATGGTGAAAATGTGTTGGTGAATCTACCCTAATACAAGGTGAACGATGAGAGGCTTTGTAGGAGTACACAGTGGGTTGTCTCGTTGAACACCGCCTTAAATCCGAGTTCTTATGTGGTGATCCAAGAAGAAGAGAGCAACCACACATTGGGCTCACTGACCCCTCTCATCCTAGTACCTCACCCCGTTCGAACCCCAGAAGTCGCAGTAGTTCGCAGTTCTGTTAGGGCTGTGGCACGGTCTGCGAAGTGGATGAACGGCTTTTCAAGACCGGCTTGGGACCCTGCACACATTGTTTGAGGCTGTACTAGAACCTCGGCCGGACTTCCATACGGATTCCCCTCAGATAGGCGACTCTGTGGACTAGAACGGAGCTGTGGGTGAAGTGTTGTGGTGGCTTCCTCGCTGTCACCTCTTGAACGGTGACACGCAAAAGGCGGTAAGTGATGACACGTGTGTGTAGTAGTACACCCCTGTAGGGTTAACAAAACTATTTGAATAGCCGCGTCCGCGGTTAAGGACTGCATGGAAAGCTTAGCTTGATTATTAGACAACTTGAACTGGATACTTATAAAACTTGCCAGGATAAGTGTGAGTGCTATGGCGAGCTTTCTCGTGGGGAAGTTGAGGAAGGCACCATAGTGGTGTAATTGGTTGGAGACATGTAGTGGACTCGTGTACGCTTCTTACCTCAAGTCTGGTACTCGTAGTTCAGGACTAGCCAAGTCAAAGCTGGCACATCTGCCTATGAACCCCACCTCCCTTTACCTTGATACATGTGCATGAGTAGCATAGCTCCTACGTAAGTCTTGATGAGTACGACTTTGTACTCACGTTTTCTTATTCTATGTTTTAGATGAACCCACTGACCCCGAAGGTGGATTCTTCCTCGAGCTCGACGACTGAAGACCAAGCTAGTGTAGTCCCAGTGAGACGACTGGTCCCTCGTGGAAGGGCTTGTTTATAGATAAGGCTTCTCTAAGCCATTTGTTAAACTTGTCTGTACTCAGACCTACTTTGCTTCCGCATGTTTGATGTAATGTTGGATCACAGACTTGTGATCTTTGTGTGCACTCTGTAAGAGTTATCAATAAAGTTGTATACTTTGTAGAGAATTGCAATGTTACCTGTTGTTCATACTAGACATGTGTGTTGCGTGTATGATTATAACATGCATGTCTTAGTATGGTTTTTCGAGACATTAGTTGTGATCTGGCTGGCGGTCTTTTATACACAAAGTGGCCGTTAGATGTGCGCAGCTTGGGGCATCGCGATGCGATTGCTCGTGACTCCGTCACATGCACACTTTGATGTATGATTGAGCCCGCCCTAGAACCCGACTAAGTGATCGGGCTGGAGTAAGTGTTATAATACAATCGAGAGTATTGTTGAGGCGACTTGTCTATGAATATGGGAGTTCACCACCCATATCATTTAGACTTGTGTGCGGACGATGAGGACCCATCTTAGTTGATCATCCGGCCTGGATGGGATGCCCCTCACGTTTGATGCTTTCCGAGAACGTTTTGTGCTTGGCTTTGTATGCTTAGACTTGTGTGCGGACGATGAGGACCCATCTCAGTTGATCATCCGGCCTGGATGGGATGCCCCTCACGTTTGATGCTTTCCGAGAACGTTCTGTGCTTGGCTTTGTATGCTTAGACAAGTGGGTACGGTTCTCGGTTGTCCATATGATTGTGTTGTAGCGGGTCTTGCATACGCTAACCCCGGGTCCCGACAGTGGGACCGATATGTGCTTCATCCCCGGATCAGGATGGAAACATCTAGATCTGGAACAGTACCGCATATCGGGCCTTACAACTTGGTATCAGAGCCTTACCGACCGTAGGATACCTTCTCTGGCCGAAGTCGAGTCTAGACCAAAAAAAACTATTTTTTAGTTACTAAGATATTTATCGGAGAGTAGGAACCTTTTTACTCCTTACCCTTGCTCTGGTTAGGACAAGTGTCGTATGTGTTTTAGTCTCGCCTTATCCCCTTCATACATTAGGATCTCGAGTAAGTGGAGTTTCGGAACCGTTACAATGCCTTGCTTGCAGCATATTGTCTCGATTCCGATCTCAGGTTTGGGATATCCGGTAGTACCTTTAGATTTTGAACTCTGGTGTACATCTTGGTTGTCCTTTGACTTCATTCCGCTTGCCTAGTATCCTCACTATTTGAGTGAGAATGCTTCTCTTGATCATCGCTTGGACTTTTGTTCTTCCTCTTAATCTCTCGATGGTTTCGTTCTCCGACGTTGCCATCTCTATGCGGAAAGTTTCTCAACGGAGGTTCGTCGTTCGACATGGAGCAAAGTCCTTTGTTGGTGGTGTTGAAGAGCGTCAATTGTCTTTTCTCTCCCCTCCTCCCTCCCGGATAGTCCAGGATCTCGGGACGAGATCCCTTGTTGGCGGTGTTGTATTGTAACAGCCCGAGATTTCCACCCTAATTAAAAAAATTGTTTGTTGCGTTGATGTGATGATAGTCTTTATTGTTTGAAGTGTTTGCTTCGCCGAATTATTAATTGGTGAATATTTTCCCCCTATTTCTCGTATCGGATGCGGCACCGACCCTTTTCTAACATGGCACACGACCTTTGCGACACCGGGTTTCACCCGAGCACCGTCGCAACCGACACAAGACCAGCCATCGCCATCGGAACAAAAAAACCCCGTTTATTTAATAAACGGATTATTTTATTGAGTGCCAGAAAATGTTCTCGGAATGGTATCGAAGTGATGTAGAATCGACGGGCTTGCTGCGGTGAGCGCGTGGTTTGAGATTTCGTCCGAATCGGAGGTCGTATGGACTCCCGGCGGTCAGAAACGTGGAGTATCGGACGCGAGAGAAAAAACCAGATGGCGTTTGCGTAAACTTGCTACACAGGCCAGCCTATAAATATGCCACCACTCTCCCCTAGCTCTTCTAGGGTTTCCCCCTTGTACAAATTGCAGCCACCTCCTCCTAAATCCCCAAATTTTGCCCCAAGTCTCTCTCCCCCAAAACCCTAGCCAGCCTCCAAATTTCATCCATCAGATCTGAGATCTGTGGCTTAGATCACAGCCTCCACGATTTCTTGATCCTAACACTTCATACTCATGCCTCTCAAATAAACCCAAACAGCCATGTCCACCACATCCCAGCAAACCTTGTTCCACTATGTTACTATTGCTCGCTGCTCAGCCACTGCTTAGTATTTATGCTAGGATGCTATCAACTGTTATCCTGTTACTCCTTGGATTGGGCTATCACATAATTATATTGTTGTGGATGATATGATTATTATAATATTGACTATAGTCAACGAGGGATGGAATGTTTAGGCTATCCCGCCTCGATGCTTTGTTCTATTCGAGTCACCTAGGATCCAAGTTCCGGGTATTGGTTCCAAGACTAAGCGTGCCTAACGGCGTGTGGGATTTTATGGGGTCCCCTTTTCTTACCTACCTAGCTTCAAACATTTTTCTAGTTGTGTCCCAAGCTGATTTGCCATTTTCAAACCATGCATATATGTCTTTCGGGTCGCTCCTAGAAGATATCCTTAAAAAAACCTGGGCCAGCGGGGACATGGTTTCCTTGTTGGTCCACCCTTGGCCGGTGAGGGCCTGGCCCCATGTGAGGTGTCCCGGTAACCCAAACCCTGTTGAGACGGAAGAGGCCGATCCGAGAGCGCGGCCGGCTTTTGGATTGGATGTCGACTCCCCGGGGGCCACCCGGATTTGTTCATTATTAGCTAGAGGGACCTGTCATTTCGGATCTCTCGGAACTAGATCATAAATTGGTTGCCTGTGATGGGTAGCAACTGAGAGAGATGGACGTGCGTGTGGGGCCTCGTAATGGGCAGTTGGTACACTCCTGCAGGGTTAAATCTTTTCGAAAAGCCGTGTCCACGGTTATGGACGACTTGAGTCCTACTCCTTGTTCATAGACAACAACAACTGAGATAATCTTAATAACTTGATCAATGTGTGTGTGCCTTGACCGCTTCTTCTTCATCGGGTGATGAAGGGGAGGACAAGGATAAGATAGGTGTTATGTTTGCGTAAGTAGATGATAGCAAGACTTATTGGAGGCGGTTCCTCATCGAATGCTTGGCTTCTCATCTTACTCTAAATATAATGTTAGCCACTCATATATTGCTAGTGCGGCTGCAACCTCACCACTACCCCATCTTACCGTGAGAAGTTAGCTACATGACTTGTTGATATAGCTCACCCCTTCTTTTCTCTTTTACGCACGTTATGCAAACTATCTTGGATTTCAGAGGAGCTCGACAATCCTTTTGCTGGACGCCTTCATGGAGACTCGACGACGACTAGTTAGGCGGATCCCGACGGAGGCCTGGACCCATGTGGTTATGGGAATGGTGTGTTTTACCTTTGCCATTAGGCATTCGATTGTAGTCTGTAATGAGACATGTATCTTCCGCTGATGTAATGTGTAACATCCCAAGAGTGACATTCCTCTACTCACCATGTAGTTGTACCTTTCCCTCTTTTGGTGTTCAAGTTGTGATGATGTAAGGTGTGACTTTTCATGTGGTCATGGTGGTGACGAAGAAGTTGAGCCCACTTGTCTTTTCATTTTGTATGAATTGATCAAATGCCAAAAGAATGGGATTGTGTTCTGTTGCAAATGCATGTGTGTCCTTTTGAACTCCAAACTTTGCAAAGCTAATACTTTGGAGTTTAGGGAATATTTTTTCCATGATTTTATTACTATTTTTCACCATCTGAAAAATAGGGAGGCAAAAGGGAAAACATTTGAATTCAAATTCAAAGGGTTCAAATTTCACTTGCTCCAAAAATGGTAAAACCATTTTTATAAAATCAGGAATATTCTAGGAGGAATTTTGGTGCTAGATTTTTGTTTCTATCTCTCCCTTTTTCTCTCTGTAAAAGTCCTAGGACTTTGCTGGATTTTTATTTGGGAAAGGGTTGTCCCTGTTTTTTTTTCCAGAGAAACCTGCTGGCCAGGCGCGGCCCAGCAGGCCTATCCCTCTCCTTCCCGCACCCCCAGCCCAGCCACGGCGAAGGGGTACGCTCCCCATCTTCTTCCTCCTTTCCAGCGTGGAGACCCTCCTTTCCCCCTTCTCTCTAACAGTAGTGCCACGACGAAGGGTAGAGCCCCGAAGCCAGCGAGAGCTCCTCTCCCCCTCTTAAGCGCTCCCAGAGCACCCGCGGAAACCCTAGTTTCCATTCCCCACCTTCGATTTCTTCCGCCATCGACGCCATGGAATCCCCCTTCCTCCCTTGTTCCGCCTGAAGACACCCACAATTCGCCGCCGCTGGAAGCCTGCATCCGGAGTCGACGACGACGGCATCCTCCACGGCGACGTCCTCGTCGGTGCGCGTGCCCCAAGCAGCAGCAGTCGAGGCCAGCGTCTCAGTCTCCTCCCCCGACTCTATCTGCAGCCGGTGACCTCCTCCTCGCCAGGAGCCCACTGTGAGCTTATCCCCCTTCCTCTCCTTGTTTCCGCGCGCGTAGGTCGTCGTCGTAGCACCATGTATCCTGCGGGTCACCGTGTCTACCTCGTTTCCGGCCTCTGTCATCGTGAGCGTGTGTGTCGCCGACAGCCGCTTGTCGGGATCGTGGCGGGTCCGTGCACACCGTGCTCTCGCACGACCAAGACCCCGCCTTGGCATCCAGCAGCGTGCCTAGATCACCTCCTGCTCGCCCCGCTTGTTCCTTTGCCTCCTGGCCGTGCGGTGCCCCTGTGGTAACCTGCCGCTGCCGTCGTGGAATCATCATAGCCAGGATGCCTCGCGGTGGCCCGTCATGAGGCGCTTTTCCTAGGCGCGCGTGAGGCAGGAAAGCGGGTGCCTTTGTGCCCTAGCGCGTGTTCGTCTTGCCGGAAGCAGTGTCCAATCCGCCTTCCGTCTGAATCTGTCGCCGGTGTCACAATCTTCAGGTTCCTATTTGTCAGTTTTAGTTAGAGGGCATGGCAGTGTCAAGTTTTCCCGACCTGTATCCTGACGAGAACTCGCTAGTTGCGTAGTGGTGTGGGTGCCGTGGTGTGTCTAGGGGCATCGTGGGTTCGATCCCCAGCCGAGCCAAACCCCACCCCCCTTTTTTCCTTTCTTTTGCGAGAGCCTGGCCCGTGGGCTCCAGTTGAAGTAGCCAGGCCACCGTGGGCAAGCTTGGCTCGGCCCAGTAGCTTGCCGCGCGCGGAGGGAAGCAGAAGAAGTGGGCTATCCAGCTAGCTTGGCTGGGGCAGCCGAGATCAGCCCAGAGAGAGCCCCTCTTTGCTTTTTTTGCTTATTAGCTTTTCCTTTTGTTTCAAAATTCCAAATGTTGGAATTTTAATATCTTTTGAGCCCCAAACCTTTGGCCAACATGTTATACATATTCCTGGGGCAGAATAAATCAAGAAATGGATGGAGCCCTCTATCTTGTGTTTTATGTAACACAACTATGGAGGTGGTGTACATGACACATGTGCCCCATATTTTCTTTTATTTAATTCCTTTGCCACTCAAATTCATTTCTTTTGTTCAATTTCTTGAGCTCCACAAGTTGGCACACTCAATGCATCCCCTTTTTCCTTGCATCATCTTGTCTCATGCTAGTCACATCTTTTTCACATGTGACCTTTTTTTGGCACCTTCCCGGTGTCAATTTCACCGACACTTCTTCGTCTCCGGAATCGATAGATTTATTTCACGATGCTTATTATTGTTAACTTGTTGTTGTTATTTCATGCCATGCCATGCTGCCGTGCTACTTACGCCTAAATTAACGCTATGAACAAAGCCATAAAAAAATAACTGCATATGAAGTTGTTGACGTGTCGTCAAGACCTTCATTTAAACTTGACTAGATAGGGTCACATCATGCTTGTTAAATTTGACCATCCATCCATGCTTGTGCATTTGATCTCGATGTTTACTTGTGTGGTTTTCCTTGCCGGTACCTTACGATAGCACCTGAGACTGCCGAGGAGACGTTCGTGTAGATTTCTGACGCCGAGCCCGAGGACCCTGCTACATCTGCTCCGTCGACCGATTACCCAGGCAAGGGGGTTTATATATCATTCCTTATAGCTTTGAGCTCGTTTTCCTAGTTGTATCTAGAAAGGTTGCTTGATCCTACCACCATATACTGTTGCCTCTCTATTAAACCCAAACAGCCATGCCCCCACATCCTAGCAAAACCTTGTTTGGCTATGTACCTTGCTTGCTTAACCATTGCTTAGTAAGTGTAGGCCCTTAACCTGCTGCTTATACCCATTGCTGCTTAGTGCGATATCATGCTATTATTAGAAAATTGGTTGATATTTATTATTATTATGTTAATTTATATTTTACGAAGGATGGGAGACCGGGTTGTTCCCGCCTGGTGTTTTGTTCCATTCGAGTCACCTAGGTCGCGAGTTCCGGGTATTGTGTTTCTTGACGAGCGTGCCTAATCGTGTGTGGGATTCTATGGGGTCCCCTTGTCTTACCTACCAAGCTCCAAACAGTTCTAGTGGTGGCCCAAGCTGAGTTTACCTTTTGAAACCCGTGTGTGTAACTGGTTAGCGCTCCAATGGATTTAAAACAAATGGGGTCAGGGGGATGGTATATCCCGTTGGTCCACACCTGGAAGCTAGAGAGCCTACCCGGGAGAGGGCACTTCCTCTCGACCTCGTCCAGACGATAGAGGCCGACTTAAGAGCGTGGCCGGCTTTTGAGTTGGATGTCGACTCAACGGGGGCCACCCGGAATTGTGTGTTGTTAGTTAGAGGGACTCTGACATTTCGGAGTTTCAGGCGCCTTCACCCGCCAAGCGGAAACCGGGCGTACATGTGAAGCCTATGATGGGCAGTAGGTACACACCTGCAGGGTTAAATCTTTTCGAAAAGCCGTGTCCGTGGTTTTGGACGACTTGAGACCTACTCCTTGTTCATAGAATAACATCAATTTAATCATGCTTTAAAAGTTGCCAACGTGTGAGTTGCCTGGATTTCTCTTCTTCGTCTGGGGCGACAAAGACGGGACACGGTTGTGTTATGTTTTGCGTAAGTAGGTGCACTTATAGAATCTGCTAATTTTCCCTCTGCTAGCCTCTTTGCCGTCTCCATATTATCGGGGCGGACGCCAAAGAGGTTCTTTGCCGTCAGCTGCTACTTTGCCTTCTGTTTATTTTTCACACATGGAAAAGAGTGTATTTGCCGTCTGGTTATTTTTCACACATGGCAAAGAGGGTGTTTGCCGTCTGGTTCTTTTTCACACATGGCAAAGAGGTTCTTTGCCGTCTGGTTTTTTTTCACACATGGCAAATAGGTTATTTGCCATCTGTTTTTTCTCAACTGACGGCAAAGAGAGCTTTTCTATATGTATTTTTGTTCCCTTTTTTTAAAAATTCAAATAAGTTCTAAATAAGTTCAAATTTGGAGCGATGTTAGGTTATGATTTCTAGAAGGTGTGTAAAAAGTTTGAAATTTTTTACTAAATATTAATATTGTTTTTTTACCTAAATACATAGGTTAAAGAAACACAATTCGTTTGCTTATTTCCTATTGGCTGGCTGTCTCTCACATGGATTGATGACATGAAGGAGTAGCTCCAAGCCACCAACCGCAGCCCCATTGGCTAGCCCCACCATGCATGCCCCTACCCCACACGTCCTTATCCTTTCCTTTTCTCTCTCTCCCCACCACGCATCGTGCTTCTCCTCTCCTCTTCTCTCCACACCACGAACGCATCCATGGAAGAAGCCAAACTCTGGCACCTCCAACTCCCGTGCTCCTCTCTTTTTACCTTGCCCCCCCTGCTCTGTCGCTCCAACTCTGGCGGTAGGAGGCTCCTCTCCCTCCTCTCTTTCTCCTCCCCCGTTCTCTCTGTATCTCCCCCGAGCTCCTCCCTCGAGCTCGAGCATGGACTTCGCCACCGCCGGTTTCTCTCTCCCCGATCTAGGCATCCTCCACCACCTGTCACCATTGATGCTGCCGCCGGTCGCTCTCTCGCCCCTGCTCGCCATCCTCCGCCACTAGTCGGACGCCCCGCGAGCTGCACGTACCACCAGCGCCCCGACCTTGCTTCAACCTGCTGGCTGCCTGTCCCTCCCCACCGGCCTCCCCGTCACGACCTACCCGCCGTCACGCCCCACCGGCTAGACGCCCCATCGGCATCCCTGACCTCGCATCAACCATCGGCCGCCCAAACTCGTTAGCCTCGTCGGCCTCGCCTCGCTGGTCAGCAGTGCTTCCGCCACCGGACATCAGCTCCTCGTCTTGATACAGTCACCGGACAACAGCGCAGGAGGTGCAGCGGCGTGTTGCTGTTGTCTCATTTTTTTGTATAACAAAAATATATTCGCCGTCCTCTACATAATTAACATACGGCAAAATTGTGTTAGACCCAGCTATTAACACAGTACATGTATTCTCTATTTTGCCGATAGCTGAAAAAAACGGACGGCAAAGAGCTTTGCCATCCGTCGATTTAAAGTAGACGGCAAAGAGCCTCTTTGACGAAGAAATGGCTGACGAATGCTTCGCCGTCCGCCGGCAGACGGCAAAGGGCTTTGCCGTCCGCTTTTCAAATGTTTGCCGACCGCCATGGCAGACGGCAAATGACAAAATTCCAGTAGTGGTGGATAACAGACTTACGACACGTTGTCAACGAGTTCTTGGATCATCCTTTACTCTAATAGATCGTTAGCCACTCATATATGCTAGTGCGGCTGCAACCTCAACCCTTTACTTTTCCCTTACCGTGAGAAGTTAGTTATACTGCATTGATATATTCTCACCTCTTGCTTTTCTTTTACCTTTTACTGTTTTTCCTGATCGGCCGCTGCGGTTGATTACTACCTTGACCCGAGCACTAGACGTTACTTTGTGGAGGTGCCACCAGAGCAGGACGATGAGCAGGACTTCGCCCAGTAGATCCTATAGTTGGGTTTCGACGTTCCGTGGGTGGACTTATTTATGTGCAGCCCTCTCTAGGGCCATTTGGATTTTGATCGTACTCGGTCATGTGTGTCTCCCGCATGATGTTATGATGTACTGTTGGATCTTATGATCTGTGAGATGATGTAATAAATACCAGCGGCGAGTGTATGCCCTGGACTTATATATATTTATGTCTTAGTTGTTCACACTTCATTTACCTGTTGTCGAGAATACGATAGAAATACGAGTGCGAGTATCGTGCGTTGGTGGCCACATATGCGCTTCTATCTCAGGTGGGACGCGAAAGTGACTAACTCGAGATAGTACCGCATCGGGGGGCTTACAACTTGTTATCAGAGTAGGACCCCTGACTGTCCGAAGTTGAGTCTAGAAACTATTTTGTAGTTACTAAGGAAAAATCGGAGAGTAGGAACTCTTTCTTTTTCTTCTTACCCCACCCTCCCACCCCTTTTTCCGTGAGTAAGTGAAACGTTGTTTTCTCTCTGCAACTTATCCTCTCAAAACAAATCTAGGTTCTCGTTTACATGAGGTTCCGATTCCTCTATAATTTTTTGCTAGCGACGAGAAGGATTGGTGTACGTTGAGAACACTGAGCCGCCACTTGGGGTTGACAGATCCACCTCGCTTACGGCGTACCTCAGGTGAAACTCCTATAAAGGGATGGTTGACATCCTCCGGATGTGGTCCCTCCCCCTATAGGAGACCGCTTCGGCGGGTCGCTCAGGGAAGATGTCTCAACGTTCAGGTCTTCAACCACTCCTATATATTGTTGTGTGCTCGCTAGAAGATTATTATCTTGGATCCAGATGTTCTCGGTTTGGGAATTCAAGTAGCACCTAGCTTTCGGACTTTCTGGGTTAACCTTGGTGGATATTCAACTTTCGGCTTCCTCATACCTCGCGAGGATATTTTGTTGTCAATATTATTTTATCTTCTAGTTTCATCGATTTTTTTCTGCCATGTTCTCATAAGTGTTCCTATATACAGGATGCCGAGAGGGAACATGCCGCCGCCAGAGAACCCTATCCTTGGGGAGGCTGTGGCTGCAGTGGCTTAGGGCACAGCTGCGATCTTACAAATGCTCCAGAACCAAACTGCCCAGAGGAAGGAGCAACCACAACATACAACCTTGCAGCAGTTCCTTGCTATCAACCCCCCAGGTTCTCAGAAGCTCGAGACCTGCTGGAAGCGGATGACTGGATAGCAGAGATCAAGAAGCACTTCAACGCAAAAACCATCAGGCCAGTCGACTACGTCACCTTTGCCTCCTTCCAGCTTCAGGGTCCAACAACCAGCTGGTACGATACCTACAAGGCCATCAAAGGCGATGATGTGATCACGTGGGAGGACTTGTCACAGACTTCGGAGCAGCGCATCTTCCGAGTGGCTTGATGGACCGGAAGCGAGAGGAGTTCCTGGATCTGAGGCAGGGTGAGAGGTTAGTTCAGGAGTACAATGTGGCCTTCGTCAGGCTCGCCAGGTACGCTCCTGAGGAAGTCTCCACAGAGGCCAAGTGGATTGCCAGGTTATGTGGGGGTCTCAACATAGAGATCAAGTATGCGCTCACCCAGTGCAACCCTACGTTGTTCTCACAGTTCGTGGATTCAACTATCCGCCAGGAGTCAGCCAGAGCAGAGTGGGACGCAGACAGAAAGCGCCAGAGAGAGTACATCTCCGAAGTGATGTGCACAAGAAGGCAAAGACTCGGGTCGCAGAGGCGCCACCACAGAGGTAGCAGTTCCAGCCGAGGGGGTAGTTGTCCACACTTTTTCCCGCCCTCCCGTCCCAATTCAGTAGGCCCCTCTCTCTACACCACCAAATGCGAGGCCACCCAGGCCACAGTCCCAGCCCAGGTCAGGCGTGATCTGCTACAAGTGTGGAGGACCGGGGCACTACTCAGACGAGTGCACTGACCCACGCTTTGCTCGGCTCCCACCGGCCCTAGCTCGCTCTACTCCAAGCACTGCGATGGTGAGGACACAACCACGTGCAGTTCGAGTAAACAACGTGATGATGACAGATGCTCAGCAGTCTTCAGAGATCGTGATTGGTAGGTTGCTTGTTAATTCTGTTCCCTCGACCGTGTTGTTCGATTCCAGAGCTTCCCATTCCTTTGTATCGCAGAGATTCGCTGATGAGCAGGTCCTCACCTTGGAGGATTTTCCTACCCCGTTGTCTATCGTCTATCCTACTTCCAAGTTTGGCTCTGCAGTTCGTGCTCCTTTTGTGAGGATCAATATCCAGGGTTGCATGTTTCCCGCCTCTTTCATCTTGCTTCCCCGTTCCGATATCGATGTCATTTTGGGAATGGATTGGCTTGTGCAGCACAAGGCCAACATCGATTGCCCTTCAAAAACTGTGAGATTGACACATGATTCAGGTTCCGTAATCTGGTATACTTGTGGCTCAATGGAAGGAGGAACACAATTTTATGCTTTGAACGCAGGAGTCGCACCTTTGCTCGAAGAATTCAAAGTTGTCCGTGAGTTCCCAGACGTCTTACCACAGGAGTTGCCTGGAATTCTCCCAGTCCGAGCTATAGAGTTCGTTATTGAGCTAGAGCCTGGTACTCAGTCGATTTCTCGGCATCCGTACAAGATGTGTTCGAAGGAGTTGATTGAGCTCAAGAATCTGTTGACAGAGTTGGAGGCTGGCGGTTTTATCCGCGCGAGCACTTCCCCTTGGGGTGCACCAGCTTTGTTTGTCCAGAAGAAAGATGGGACTAGCCGCTTGGTCGAGGATTATCGCGGCATCAACAACAAGACCATCAAGAACAAATACCCTTTACCCCGACTCAATGATCTGTTCGAGCAATTGAATTGGGCAAAGGTGTTTTCCAAGATTGACTTGAAAATGGGGTATCACCAAATCTGTGTTCGTGAAGAGGACATTTCCAAGACCGCGTTCAGCACACGTTTTGAGCTGTATGAGTTCACAGTCATGCCTTTTGGTTTCTCAAACACCCCTCCAACATTCATGAGAGCCATGAACTATTTGTTCCAAGAGTGGCTCGATGTGTTTGTTATCCTCTACCTCGACGACATTCTTGTGTATTCCAAGTCAGAGGCTGAGCATGAGGAACATCTTCTCCTGGTGCTGCAGAAGCTGAGAGAGCACTGGTACTATGCCAAGTTCTCCAAGTGTGAGTTTTGGCTCGACAAGGTCAATTTTCTTGGCCATGTCATTTCCGCTGAGGGTATTGCGATTGATCTAGAGCGAGTCCGCACTATTCAAGAGTGGGCTCCGCCGAAGAATGTGAAGCAGCTAAGGAGTTTTCTCGGCCTCGCCAGCTATTCCAGGAGGTTTGTGCAGAATTTATCCAAAATAGCGAAGCCAATGACTGAATTGTTGTGCAAGGGCAAGCGGTACACTTGGTCACCAACTTGCCAGTCAGCCTTCGAGGATCTGAAGAACAAGTTGACCACCGCACCAATTCTCACGCCTCCAGATGAGTCACAGCCTTTTCAGGTGTTTTCTGATGCCTCATTGCAAGGTCTAGACGGAGATTTGATGCAAGGCAGAAACATTGTGGCCTGTACCTCACAGCAGTTGAAGACGAGTGAGAGGAATTATCCCACACACGACTTGGATCTTGCAGCAGTTTTTCACGCCTTGATCACTTGGCGACACCTCCTCTTAGGGAGGAAGGTGGATGTGTTCACCGACCATAAGAGTCTGAAGTACTTGTTCACTCAGCCAAATCTGAATTTGAGGCAAAGAAGATGGCTTGAAACCATTACTGAGTACACAGTTGATATTCAGTACACGGCTGGGAAGGCGAATGTCATAGATGATGCGATGAGCCACAAGGGCGATTGCAATAATATCCAGGTGCAGAAGATCCACCCTGATTTGTGCGAGTCCTTTCGCAGGCTTAATATCGAGCTAGTTCCAGCAAGCTACCTTGCCAAACGTGTGGTAGAGCCCACTATCCATGAGAAGGTCCGTGAAACTCAGTCTGGCATCTCCATGATACAAAAGATCAAACAGGGTATTGCCGCCTCAGTTCCCAAGTACAGTTGCTTTTCAGTGCATAATGACGGCACCGTGTTATTCGAGGAGAGAGTTGTTGTTCCCAAGGAGGGATATCTCAGAGAGATCATCATGAAGGAGGCCCATGATTCCAAGATATCGCTTCACCCTAGCACCACTAAGATGTATCAAGATCTCAAGCAAATCTTTTGGTGGACTCGTATGAAGCGGGATGTTGCCTGTTACGTGTCTCAGTGTGATGTGTGCAGCAGAGTGAAGGCACAACACCAGAAGCCTGCAGAGTTGCTTCAGCCACTTGAGGTTCCGGAGTGGAAATGGGATCACATAGAGATGGATTTCATAACAGGCTTTCCTTTGTCGCAGAAGAAGAACAATGCCCTCTTTGTCATCATTGACAATGTTTCCAAAGTTGCCCACTTCTTTCCAGTGAAGGACTCCATTTCAGCAGCTCAGTTGGCGGATTTGTATACCGCAAGAGTTGTATCTTTGCATGGCATTCTCAAGAAGATCAGTTATGATAGAGGCAGTCTTTTCACCTCCAAGTTCTGGCAGGCCTTTCAAAAGGCAATTGGTACGACAGTGTTGTTCAGTACCACATATCACCCTCAGACCAGTGGGCAAGTCGAGCGCGTGAATCAAATCCTTGAGGACATGCTTCGAGCATGTGTCATCTCCTTTGGCATGAAATGGGAGGAATGTTTGCCGTATGCTGAGTTTTCTTACAACAACATCTACCAGTCAAGTCTGTAGGCAGCACCTTTTGAGGTCCTATATGGTAGGAAGTGCAGGACACTTTTTAACTGGTCCGAAACAGGAGAAAGGAAGTTGTTCGGTCTAGATGTGATCCAGGAGTCAGCGGACAGAGTGAAGATTGTCCGAGAGCACCTCAAGGCAGCACAGTCTAGGCAGAAGGCCTATTATGACAAGAGGCACCGTGGTGTAGCTTTTCAGGTTGGTGATTGGGCATACCTGAGAGTGTCTCCATGGAGGGTAACTCACCGCTTTGGCATCAAAGGAAAGCTCGCTCCAAGATTTGTCGGACCTTTCCGCATCCTTGAGACTATAGGACCTCTCGCCTTTCGGCTTGAGCTTCCAGAGAGTCTGTCCATGGTGCATGATGTGTTCCATGTGTCCCAGCTAAAGCAGTGCTTCAAGCAGTCAGAGCAGGCCGTTGACTTGGGCGAGATCCAGCTGAGTGCAGACCTTTCCTACTCAGCGCGTCCAGTCCGTTTTCTTGAGGCGTCCGAGTGCAAGACTCTCAACAAGACCGTCAATTTCATGATGGTGCAGTGGGCACCCTATTCGGAGAAGGAATCAAGGTGGGAGCGTGAAGATCATCTCCGTTCCGGTATCTAGAGTTGTTTCAGGCTTAGATCTAGGGATGAGATCCTGAGTTGGTGGGGGGGGGTGTTGTAACAGCCCAAGAGTGACATTCCTCTGCTCACCATGTAGTTGTACCTTTCCCTCTTTTGGTCTTCAAGTTGTGAGCATTTAAGGTGTGACTTTTCATGTTGTCATGGTCGGGACGAAGAAGTTGAGCCCACTTGTCTTTTCATTTTGCATGAATTGATCAAATGCCAAAAGAATGGAATTGTGTTTTGTTGCAAATGCATGTGTGTCCTTTTGAACTCCAAACTTTGCCAAGCCAATACTTTGGAGTTTAGGGAATTTTTTTTCATGATTTTATAACTATTTTTCACCGTCTTAAAAATAGGGAGGCAAAAGGGAAAACATTTGAATTCAAATTCAAAGGGTTCAAATTCAACTTGCTCCAGAAATGGTCAAACCATTTTTATAAAATCAGGAATATTCCAGCAGGAATTTCGGTGCTGGATTTTTGTTTTTATCTCTTCCTTTATCTCTCTTTAAAAGTCCTAGGGCTTTCTTCGAATTTTATTTGGGAAAGGGTTGTCCCTGTTTTTTTCCCAGAGGAACCTGCTGGCGAGGCTCGGCCCAGCAGGCCTATCCCTCTCCTTCCCGCACCCCCAGCCCAGCCACGGCGAAGGGGTACGCTCCCCATCTTTTTCCTCCTTTCCAGCGTGGAGATCCTCCTTTCCCCCCCTTCTCTTTCAAAGCGGTGCCACGACGACAGGTGGAGCTCCGACGCCAACGAGAGCTCCTCTCCCCCGCTTAAGCGCACCTAGAGCACCCCCGGAAACCCTAGTTTCCATTCCACCCCTTCGATTTCTTCCGCCGCCGATGCCATGGACGCCCCCATCATCCCCTGTTCCGCCTGAAGACAACCGGAATTCGCCGCCGCTGGAAGCCTGCATCCGGAGTCGACGACGACGGCTTCCTCCACGAAGAAGTCCTCGTCCGTGCACGTGCCCCGAGCAGCAGCAGTCGAGGCCAGCGTCTCCGTCTCCTCCCCGCGACTCTATCTGCAGCCGGCGACCTCCACCTCAATAGGAGCCCACTGTGAGCTTATCCCCCTTCCTCTTCTCGTTTCCACGCGCGTAGGTCGACGTCGTAGCACCATGTATCCTGCGGGTCACCGTGTCTTCCTTGTTTCTGGCCTCTGTCATCGTGAGCGCGCGTGTCGCCGACAACCGCTCGTCGGGATCGTGGCGGGTTCGTGCGCACCGTGCTCTCGCACAGACAAGACCCCGCCTTGGCATCCAGCAGCGTGCCTAGATCACCTCCTGCTCGCCCCGCTCGTTCCTTTGGCGTCTGGACGTGCGGTGCCCCTGTGGTAGCCTGCTGCTACCGTCGTGGAATAGTCATAGCCGTGACGCCTCGCGGTGCCCCATCGTGAAGCTCTTGTCCTGGGCGCGCGTGAGGCAGGAAAGCGGGTGCCTTTGTGCCCCAGCGCGTGTCCGTCTGGACGGAAGCAGCGTCCAGTCCTCCTGCCATCTGAATCTGTCGCCGGTGTCACAATCTTTAGGTTCATGTTCGTTAGTTTCAGTTAGAGGGCATGGCAGTGTCAAGTTTTCCCCGACATGTATCCTGACGAGAACTCGCTAGTGGCATAGTGGTGTGGGTGTCGTGGTATGTCTCGGGACGTCGTGGGTTCAATCCCCATCCGAGGCAAATCCCACCCCCCTTTTTTCCTTTCTTTTGCGAGATCCTGACCCGTGGGCTCTAGTGGCAGTGGCCAGGCCACCGTGGGAAAGCTGGGCTCGTCCTAGTTGCTTGACGCGCACGGAGGGAAGCAGAAGCAGTGGGCTAGCCAGCTAGCTAGGCTGGGGCAACCGAGATCAGCCCAGAGAGAGCCCCTCTCTGTTTTTTTGCTGATTAGCTTTTCCTTTTGTTTCAAAATTCCAAATGTTCGAATTTTCATATCTTTTGAGCCCCAAACCTTTGGCCAACATGTTATACATGTTTCTGGGGCAGAATAAATCAAGGAATGGATGGAGCCCTCCATCTTGTGTTTTGTGTAACACAACTATGGAGGTGGTGTACATGACACATCTACCCCATCTTTTCTTTTATTTAATTCCTTTGCCACTCAAATTCATTTATTTTGTTCAATTTCTTGAGCTCCACAAGTTGGCACACTCAATGCATCGCCTTTTTCCTTGCATCATCTTGTCGCATGCTAGTCACATCTTTTTCACATGTGACCTCTCTTTGGTACCTTCCCGGTGTCAATTTCACCGACACTTCTCCATCTCCGGAATCGATAGATTTATTAAACGATGCTTATTATTGTTAACTTCTTTTTGTTATTTCATGCCATGCCCTGTTGTCGTGCTACTTACACCTAAATTAAGGCTATGAACAAAGCCATAAAAAATAAATAACTGCAAATGAAGTTGTTGATGTGTCGTCAGCAGCTTAATTTAAACTTGACTAGATAGGGTCACATCATGACTGTTAAATTTGACCATCCATCCATGCTTGTGCATTTGATCTCGATGCTTACTTGTGTGCTTTTCCTTGCAGGTACCTTACGATAGCACCTGAGACTGCCGAGGAGACGTTCATGGAGATTTCCGACGCCGAGCCCGAGGACCCATCTATGTCTGCTCCGTCGACCGATGATGACGCAAGATCAGGTATGGTCCTGACAACAACACGATAGCTTCTCACCCCTAGTTGGTTACCCAAAGTGGAAGGTTGAGATATAGATAACAGCAATTTCCCTCGGTGAAGATACCAAGGTTTGTCTCCAGCAAGACTCCAGCAACGACAGGAAGGTGACAACAGCGCCAGAGATTGGCGGCTGTCGTGGACCTACACACACAACAGATAACTTTTGTACGGCCCGATATGCGATACTGTTCCAGATCTAGATGTTTCCATCCAGATCCGGGGACGAAGCACACATCGGTCCCACCGCGACATATGACGAAGTCATACGCCCCAGATTTCCAACATGATATCACAGCATTAAAGATACAAGGATACAACATCTCATACAATCGGCATACAACTGCCTTAAATACAATACATCAGCGGAATGTACATGTCTGGGTACAAGCTACAAGCAAATGCCTAGTGGCAAAGAGAAAATCATCGATCCCCATAACCACACGGGTCCAGGCCCTCCGCCGGGATCCGACTAACTAGTCGTCGTCGAGTCTCCACGTGAAACGTCGATCACCGTACCTGTTGTCGACCAAGAACCCTGAAAAGAGTTTGGGGGTAGTATCATGAGTACAGAAGTACTCAGCATCCAATTGTAGTGGTCAACTTTCCCAGCAAGGACTTCATCATTCGTCATTCTAGGACAACTAGTAGTTTACGGTAAGGATGGGGTAAGTGGTGAGGTTGCTACCGCACTAGCATTTATGAAGTGGCTAACGATCTAGAGAGTAAGATAAGAATCCAAGCATTCGATGAGGAATCGCCTCCAACAAGTCTGCTATCAGCTACTTACGCAAGCATAACACCTATCCTATCCTTGTCCTCCTCTTCACATCCCGACGAAGAAGAAGCAGTCAAGGCACACACACGTTGATAAAGTTATATTAAGATTATATCAGTTGTTGTTGTCTATGAACAAGGAGTAGGTCTCAAGTCGTCCATAACCGTAGACACGGCTTCTCGAAAATATTTAACCTTGCAGGGGTGTACCAACTTCCCATTACAAGGCTCCGCACGCGCGCCCATCTCTCTCAGTTGCTACCCATGATAGGAAACCATTTTATGATTTAGTCCCAATAGATCCGGAATGACAGGTCCCTCTAAATAACAACTCACAAATCGGGGTGGCCCCCGGTGAGTCGACATCCAACTCAAAAGCCGGCCGCGCTCTCGAATCGGTCTCTACCGTCTGGACGAGGTCGGGATAACCTACCCTCTCCCGGGCAGGCTCCCTTGCTTCCAGATTTGGACCAACAGGATATACCATTCCACTGGCCCGGTTTGTTTTAAATCCACTGGCTGCAGACCAGTTATGCATGCGGTTTTCAAATGGTAAAATCAGCTTGGGCCACCACTAGAAATGTTTGAATCTAGCTAGGTAAAACAAGGTGACCCCATAGCATCCCACACGCGGTTAGGCACGCTCAGTCTTAAAACCAATAAACGGAACTCGGATCCTAGGTAACTCGAATAGAACAAAGCGTCGGGGCGGGATAGCCTAGACCTTCCATCCTTCGTCGAATATAGTCAACATTTACAATAATCATATCATCAACAACAATATAATAATGTGATATCCCAAACCAAGGAGTATCAAGGTAACATCGTAGCATCCTAAGCATGCATACTAAGCACGGACTGAGCAACGAGCAATAGTAACATAGAAGTACAAGGTTTGCTGGGAGGGGACATGGCTGTATCGATTTAAAAGAGGCTGTAAACATGTGGTAGGATCAAACATCGAACCTATCCTAGACTAGCATGCAAACCGCTGGTTGAAATAGAATGGATCATAAGTAATGTATAGTCCTTGCCTGTTGATAAGTCGGGTTCCGAAGGTGTAGTCGATCGCACGCTCGCAACGTCTCCGAAGGTACCCGCGGAAGCACACAAGACGATAAACACTGGAAAGCAATGAACGAGCAAGCACTCTATTACTACGGGGCAACACAAGATCAAGAAGACATCACACGACACGGCAACGCGATACGGATCTATCACCGAGAAAGGTTACTAACAGTTTAAGTGGGGTATCGGTCACACACGACGAATACCGCACGTTTACAGTGGTTCAAGTTGCTTAGCTACAGGTGATCAACCAAAGGTTTTTAACATGGAAAATCAAGCAAGCATGGAATAGCACACAAAAATGGTAAAAGGTTAAGCACCAAGTAAACTACCTAGGCTAGTCATTTTAAGTGAGGCAACCCCTAAACATGGCATAACACTAAGTGCCGCACGACAATTAAAGGATTTGGTACTGATCTGACCTAAACCATATTTTAGGTTTGTTCACAGAAGCAAATAATAGCATAAACACAAAGTACATGAAAAACTAATCAATTTATATATAAAGAACACCTTAAACGGAGTTACGGATCAAAAGATATAAGCAAAACAAGTTACGGGCTTAATCTGCCAACATCAGGAAGCACACTTTAGAGCAATGCATAAACAGGATAATCAATGCAAACATGCTCACAAATGATATGGAACTAAATTATACATGATGTTTAACAATATGCAATTGTTATCGATCAATTCCGATAAACGGTTGCGACGCAACCGTCACCCGAAGTTGCAACAAATTAACAGTTTTCAGCACAGTAGCACATTAACATCAGGATCACCACTTTGGAGAAAGATTTCATATATCTAAAGCACCCAAAAATGATAAGGAGCACATTTTATTAAACTACACGAAAAACTAAGCAACTTTCATGTTTAAAGCGTCGCGATCCGAGCTACGAGCTAAAAGATACGGGTAACGCAAAAATTAACAATAATCTGCAAAATTAAACTGCCCAGGGAAAAAAAACAGGGCAATGGGCCGAAAGCTACTGGGCCCAACAGTGCAACAACAGCAAAAAAAAGACTGGGGCGCTCACCATTGGGCCTGGCCCAGCTCGGAGGGGGGGGGGGTGGCGCAGGATAACGCCAGTGCGCCATGGGCGAGAGGAGGCTACGCGGGCCGCGGTTCACAAGTGGGCTGGTCTGGCGCTGCGCGATCCAATCGCTGGAGCCGGCCCAGCCACGGGCACGCTGGTGAGCTGGACACGGGACGCTCGTCCCTGGGCACTCCCGACCGGCGGCGCCGCCGTCTTGGCCGCTCCGGCGAGGAGGCGAAGGGGCGCGGGCATGGAGGCGGGAACGGGACGGGGCGACGCGGATCCGGGGCTGGGATGTCACCGGCGAGGTCTTGGCGACGTGGTGCGAAGATCCAGCGGCGGTTGGGGAGCTCGAAGCTCCATGGCCATTGGGGTCAGCTCGTGGTGCAAGGGAGAGAGAGATCAGAGAGAAGAAAGGAGGGAGAGAAGATAGAGAGGAGGAAGAGAGGGAGGAGGGAGAGAGAGGGATGGCCGGCGGTGGGGTCTTCGGTGGCCCGGCCGGCTAGGGGAGGCGGCGGCGCGGCGGGATACACGGGAGGAGAGCACCTCCCATGGCTTCGGGGTGGGGATCCCATCTGGTGACGTGGCACGCCTGGGATCGTCAGATCCGGATCGAACGGTGCAGATCAGCTAGGGTTTCGGGTTTTGGAGGCAGATTGGGCAGATCTGGGGTTTTTCAGGGGGGTGGCTGCAATTTTGTGGCTAGGGAAACCCTAGAAAGGGATGGGAGTGTGGTGGTCTTTATATAGCCCAGGTGGCTGGCAGTTTGCAAAAACATCCCCGGTTTTTCTCCCGCGCGCGCGGTGCTTACGTTTCTGACCGCCGAGGGTCCGCAGTACCTCCGATTCGGGTAAAACTTCGAACTACGGGATCAGCGCGTCGAGCCGGCGGCGTTCACCTCACGCTAGAACCGTTCTGAGAACACTTTCCGACGCGCTATAAAAATAACCCGTTTAATTATTAAACGGGGTTTTTCGTTCCGTTGGCTGCGGCTGGTCTCGTGCGGTTTTGCGACAGTGATCGGGTGAAACCCGGTGTCGCAAAGGTCGTGTGTCAGGGTGGCAAGGGTCGGTCTCCGTCCGGTACGAGATAAGAGGGAAAAAAATAATCGCTGATCAATAAATCAGGGATGCAAACACCGCAAACAAATCAGACAATCAAACAATTAAACACCGAAAACAAATTTTTTTTTTTTGCAAAAACTGGGTTGTTACAACTTTGCTCCCAACAAGTACAAATGGGTTGTCAATCCCTCCGGCCTTGTTGTTTACAAAGGATAAAACGCACGGGATAGCATTGATAGTGATAGCAACGGAAAAGTAAATAAAGCAGTAAATTGATAGTGGGTGTAATAGTATTGGAAATATGGACCGGGGTCCTATGATGTTCACTAGTGATGTCTCTCTCCCAAAATACTATAAAATAGCCATGCGAGGTAAACAAATTACAGCTGGGCAATTGACAAGATTATGTGCGCAAACCAATGCTAATTATGCTATAAAGAAAGGAAGAGGCTAAAAAGCACGGGCGGTACGCCAAGACAAGTAGACCGAAATCCATCTGCATCTACCTACTAATCCTCCACCTTGAGATATCTATCCAGAACATCTCGCTGGTATTAAGTTGAGAATCCCACCCAAAGTGTAAAATCAAAGCAACAGACAACTGCATTAAAGAACTTTGCGTAAAGTAAACAATCCTTGCACCCGCAAGTACAATCACTGTTGTTTTTCCCTTGTGGCAACAACACATCCCCTAGACTCATGTTTCTGTCACTCAATCTAGTCATCGGGGGGCATGAACCCACAATCATGCATAACGCTCCTTCTTGGAGTCACTACCTACTACTTGGCCAAAGAAATAAACAGCAATGGAGAACATGCAAGAATTAATCAAGAACATAAATATGAAAGAGGAGAATCAAATATATTACTCAAACACAATCTGAACATAATCTCATAATCCATCGGATCCCAGCAAACTCAGCATAGCAACAGCAGAAATATTACATATGTGCCTCGATCATGTAAGGCAGCTCACGAGGTCTAATCCATGAAGAACAAAGAGGGGAGGAGAACATCACATAGCTACTGATCATAGACCCATGGTCCAAGGTGGACTACTCACGGTTCATCCGGGAAGCGTCCATGGTGGTGGAGAAGCTCCTGGAGGTGATTCCTCCCTCCGGCAGGGTGCCGGGAAGAGGTCTTCTGGTGCTCCCGATCTTGGAAGCGCGGCGGCGGTGGAACAGAGGAGATATCGCGAAAAAGGGTTCCCGTCACGGGGGTTTCACGTCACGAGGGATATATAGGCGAAGGGGGGCAGCCAGTGGGGCCACCAGGGGTCCAGGCGGCCCCCTGGCGCGGCCCCACCCTGGGGCGCGCCGGGATGGCGCCTGGGGCCCTGGTGGGTCCCCTCTGGCCCCCCTCGGTGATTCCGGAAGCTTCCTGATCGCTGATTTTTATTGGATTTTCCCGAATTTTTGGAGCACTTTTAATATGGGGGAAAACTGAAATAGAAAAACAGCAGAAAATAGGAACTGGCACTGGGGTGTACTGAATTAATAGGTTAGTCCAAATATGATCAAAAGTGTATGGAATTTCATCAATATCATAGCAATATCACACAAAAGAGGCATGGAGCAAGCAGAAATTATAGATACGTTTTGGACGTATCAACCGATTACCCAGGCAAAGGGGGTTTATATATCATTCCTTATAGATTTCAGCTCGCTTTCCTAGCTGTATCTAGAACGGTTGCTTGATCCTACCACCATATACTGTTGCCTCTCTATTAAACCCAAACACCCATGCCCCCACATCCTAGCAAAACCTTGTTTGGCTATGTACCGTGCTTGCTTAACCATTGGTTAGTATGTGTAGGCCCTTAACCTGCTGCTTATACCCATTGCTGCTTGGTGGGATATCATGATATTATCATAAAATTGGTTGATATTTAATATTATGATGTTAATTTATATTTGATGAAGGATGGGAGACCGGGCTGTTCCCGCCAGGTGTTTTGTTCCATTCGAGTCACCTAGGTCCTGAGTTCCGGGTATTGTGTTTCTTGACGAGCGTGCCTAATCGTGTGTGGGATTCTATGGGGTCCCCTTGTCTTACCTACCTAGCTCCAAACAGTTCAAGTGGTGGCCCAAGCTGATTTTACCTTTTGAAACCCGTGTGTGTAACTCGTTAGCTGTGACACCCCGGCTCAGAGGAACGGAACGCCTCGTGCTCCAGCCCAGAGATCACGTCTTCTGGAACACGGCACTGCTTGATATAGAACTGAACAACTTTATATTAACGAAGATAGGGGTACACACAGTGCTAGCGGAGACATAGCTTGCTCCTCAGGCTAGCCTCGGCTCTACACCAAGCAGCAACATAACTCTATAGCAGCGTAATATAACTCGGCAGTGGAACAACAACGGCGGTGATGAACTCCAATCCACAGGGACACTGGCTGGGACACCTCCTAGCTCGCGAACACCGGGAACGTCGTCCTACGCATCCAAAGTACGGCCTGCAAATCTGGCATGACACGCCAGGTCAGTACATTGAATGTACTTGCAAGCTCACAACATCCAAAGCAACAAGGCAAAACAATAACATGGCAATAGAAGGTTTAAGTATCTTAGTGAGTTAAACAGGTGAGCAACAATATCATGCATGCAGATATTATCAGCATTAAAACCAATGCACAAACAATCACCGTTTAAGGTCACATGGACCCCACATGATCATCGCATCATCATGTGGCTTACCTCGGAGTCCTTCCAGACTCAAGCACCGGGTCACCTCGTGATCAAACCACTTCCACGGGTCGTCACACGACCAAACGGTTCATCACGTAACCATTCAACGGGTTAGGTGTCCTTCGTTACCACCAAACCAATCCGGTGATCGCATGAACATACACTTACCACAAACATACCACCGAAGTCATGTTGATCATATGGTGTGACCTAGTACGAACTGTGTCCATTACCGTGGACACGGCTATTCGAATAGATTTGTGTGACAATGCAGAGTTTGTGCACGTTACCCACACTATGGAGTTCTTCCTCCATCCAGTACCCCGGAACTTGTCCCATAGGATCCTTGGAACTCGTACGCAAGAGTGGACTAGGACTTATCCAACGAGACCGAGCTACCGTGTGTCTCCCTTACCGTATCACCGACATCTTGTCTTGGGTAGCCCGGGTGTCATCTTGACACCGGCCAACCTATTGGCCCTGACCATCGCATGGTCCATAACTTGTCGCAAACGGGGACTGAGCTCATATCAACAAACTGGCTGTCAAGACTATCACCGTTTACCCGGCCAAAGGAAACTGCCGCGCATAGCCTTCCCTCTTTGGTGATACGCATAAGGGACGCCCACCGGTAGACCGAATCAAGGCCTGCCCATACAAGAAAATGTGGCTGCACACATAAGTTCGGTTCGGTGGCACCTGATCAACTTGTCATGAAGCATGTCTCCAACAGCAAACACAAGTATCAGTTGCAACATGAGTAGCATCAGATCATAACAATGCATAACATACTAGCATAACAATTCCATATATGATCAAGCACATTTTAGATGGTGAACTTATCCGTGTTACAAAGATTAAGTTATCAACATGGCAACATTATGAATGCAGTTGAGCATAACTTAACATGAGCAGGTGTAACATGAGAAACTTAACATGGTGTTGGTATGTGGTGCTTATGATGATGCAGAGCATGACATGGCAATGATATGATCAAAGCATAGCATGAATGTAACATGGTCAAGACATAGCATGGCATAATCAAACATGATATAGTAATGTGGCATCAACAAAGTGATCCAAGCATATGAGCATAACATGATCAATTCGTATTCAAGTAATCATTATTCCCCGAAGCATAAAGCACATTTTAAAACACGTCAAAGCTTTGCAAATGTGCAAATGGTATTGTGGATTCACTTTCACCAGAGAGGTGTGAAACACTCCTGGTCTTCGACATCACCAAAAACCTGCAAAAAATATTTCAAATAAAGCAACGGAGAAAAATTCAGACACCATATTTTGTTTGACCAGCAAATAACAACATAACAACATCGCATGAAACCTATGCGAAAACTAAGAGGTGCTCGATACGAAAACAACGCAAAAAGAATCGCCTCGTTTGGACTTACGGTTGCGGAGATATTGAGGAAGCGGAGTCGCGGGTTGGATGTTAATTGGGAATACGCTTTTTGAGCAGTGAAAGCGCACTTCGGGCTGATGGGTGAGGAAAATACACTTTCTGCGAAGAAAGGCGTATTTCTGTCTGACGGGGCACATAATACGCTTTCAACTGAAGAAAATGTATCGCATGGTAAGGCGCCTCTGTCAGAACCCTAAATTAGGTTTGTGTTTAACCTAGCTTGCATTTTTGCATCTTGAAAAAAAAATTGCAAAAGAAAAAGGAATTGGGGAAAAGAAAAGCCTTAAATGATTTAAATAAGAAAAGGCCAGAAATAAATTTTTTTCCAAAATTCTTTTGGATGTATTGAAAAATCCTAAAAATGAGTGTGATCATTTTAAAAGTGATTTGGGATTAATCCCATGCTCATAGAATTTTCAATAATCCAAATAGTGGCTTGGAAATTAAATCTTTTGTCTATTTGAATTGGTATTCAAATAATTTGAATTTCAAAAATTCCTAAAACTAGGGGTTGACTTCTATATAGTCACCTAGGTTTTATAAAAATGATTAGGGATTTTTATAAATGCCCTAGATATTTATTTTACAGGGAAAAACAAATAACAGAAAGAAATTAAAAGAGAAAAACAGAGAAGACCTTACCTCCCGCCTAGGCGCCGGCCCACCTGGCCCAGTCCGGCCCCTCCCTTGTCTTCTTCCTCCTCTTGTCAAAAGGAACGCTGGGCGCGCCGTGCACTGCGCATGGACGCCAGATCCAGCTCCTGGACACGCAAGGCCTCCCCTTCTCTTTCTTCTAACGCTGGTGGCGCCCAGAAGGCCCCAGGCCACTTCCCCTCCCCTCGCGACCTCCCTCCTCTCCTCTGCCGCCATTTCCCGAGCCGCAGCCGGAGCACGCCGCCGTAGCAGCGCGGCCACCGAGCCCTCCAGACGCCGAGACCTTGTCTACGAGGTGCCCCGGCGACGACCACTTCGAGGGGAGCCTTCAATTTGGAGCATGATCCCACAGAGGAGACGCCATCTTCAAGGGTTCGCCGCCGGCCGCGAGGAACCCCGGCGAGAAATCCACCGCCTCCTCTTCACCCCGGCCTCGCTGTGCTCTCCATATTCTCTGGTGAGCTCCCAGCTCCCTTTCTCCCCCATCGGTGGCTCTTCCCGTGCTCTCTGTGCCAGCCCTCCATGACCAGTGGCTCCGGCCGCCGCCTCCCGTCGACGTAGCCGTGGCCCCGAGCGCCCCCTTGAACCCTGCCTAGCCCCAGCAGTTGCGCGACGACGAGAGCTTCCTCCCCGTGCCCTCCCTTTCTTCCCCCGTGGCCGAAATCACCACTCCGGCAGAGCGCCGCCGGCCTGTTAGGCCTAAGCCCCCCCCCCTAATCTCTCTCTCTCACTGACACTGGGCCCAGGGCCCCTAATTAATCCGTGTTTTATTTAAACAAAGAACTAACTTGGAGTTTGAAGTTGAATTAAATTTTCAAATCAACTTCAATTAACATGTTGCAAATTAAACCTAAGTCACATCAGCACATTGCCATGCTATGTTTTGCATATTGAATGTTTTGCATATTGAATGTGCCTCTTCTCGGTAGAGTTGATCTCGGAGACGAGTTCAACCTCACGTCAGAAGAGTGTTACATCGTGATCGTCAGCAAGGCAAGCAGCCCCCTCTTTGATCATGTCTATAAAATCCCAGTTCCCTCTCATTCTCGAAAATGCATGCTTAGGATGTCACCATGTTACGTTCTACCTCTAGTTGAACCTATTCCTTTGCATGACCTATCATTTTGTCACAGTAGTAGGAAAACCACAATCCTAGCAAATGTAGGAGTTGGTTGTTATCATGTGGCCCCTGCAACTGTTATAGCTTATTGCATGCTTAGAGTTGTTACCTGAGGCTACTTTGATGTGAGTTGGGATGGTAGTGATCATGTGAATGATGGTGGTAACATGTTAGTGAATCTACCCTAAACAAAGGTGAACGATGAGAGGCTGTGTAGGAGTACACAGTGGGTTGTCTCGTTGAACACTGCCTTAGGCCCGAGTTCTTGTGTTGTTATCCAAGACCAAGAGTACGACCACACATTGGGCTCACTGACCCCTCTCGGCCTAGTACCTCACCCCGGACCAGTCCAGGAGTCGCAAGTAGTTCGCCCTTTAACGATCTCAAGAAGGTGGAACCAAGGTAAGTGGTTGGCGTAGGTTGTGGGCACGTTGAATCAAGTGATCATGATCGAGTTGAGTTTGATGGCGGTCACACAACGTTTGAGTCCGCATCGGAAAAATCGGACGGATTCCGATCGTGGTCCCAACTCAAATAGGCGACTCCCTAGGACTAGAGATGGTGCCGTGAGTGAAGTGTCGTGGCAGCATTCTCGCCGGTACTCACTTGAAGGGTCCATCCTCAGGCGGTAACTGATGAGGCGTGTGTGTAGCAGTACACCCCTGCAGGGTTAATGAACTATTCGAATAGCCGTGTCCGCGGTTATGGACTACTTGGAGACCTTTACTTGATCATAGATTACTTGAACCGGATACTTCTAAAACACACCAAGATAAGTGTGAGTGCTATGGCGTGCTTCCTCGTGGGGAAGTCGAGGAAGGCACCATAGTGGAGTATTGGTTGGAGACTGTTACTTGGACTCGTGTAGGTTCTTACCTCTCTCTGGTACTCGTAGTTCAGGATTAGCCAAGTCAAAGCTGGCACTTCTGCAAGTGAAACCCCACCTCCCTTTGCCTTGATACATGTGCATGAGTAGTATAGTTCCTATGTAAGTCTTGCTGAGTACGACTTTGTACTCACGTTTGCTTATTCTATGTTTTAGAGAGGAGACCACTGACCCTGATGGTGGCCTCTACCTCGAGCTCGACGTGGACCAATGTCGTATAGTTCCAGGCAGCAGCCTGTGCCCTCTGGAGGGTTGTTGTACTTTTCTTTTAGGCTTCTTAAGCCATTTGTTAAACTTGTCTTTCCTAAGACATAATTTGCTTCCGTTGATGTTTGATGTAATGTTGGATCACAGTCATGTGATCTCTGCTTGTAATACAACTACTATGTCTGCTCTGTTTAGCAGAAGTTATAAAGACTATGAGTTTGTAGAGTTCATGTTGTGATTACCTGCTGTTTACACTGGACATGTATGTTGCGTGTATGATTATAACATGCATGTCTTAGTGTGGGGTTCGATAGCTTAGTTGTGTTCTTGCCGGCGGTCTTTTATACACCAAGTGGCCCTTAGATGTGCGCATCTTGGGGCATCGCGATGCGATTGCTCGTGACTCTGTCACGTGGCACACTTTGTTGTATGATCGAGCCCCGCCCGAGATCCCGACTAAGTGATCGGGCTGGAGTAAGTCTATGTAAGGGTTATGATTCAATCGATAACATGGTTGAGGCGACTTTTCTATGAGTATGGGATTCACCACCCATAAGCATTTAGACTTGTGAGCGGACGATGAGGACCCATCTCAGTTGATCATCCGGCCTGGATGGGATGCCCCTCATGTTCGATGCTTACCGAGAGTGATCTGTGCTTGGCCTTGTCTGCTTAGACAAGTGGGTACGGCTCTCGGCTCTCCATGTGATTGTATTGTGACCGGAATTACATACGCTAACCCCGGGACCCGACAGCCTCCACTTGAATCTGACGCGCGGGCCCCAGGGGTCAATCAGGCCGGCCACCTATAGGCGGGACCCGCTAGTCAGTTCCCTCTCTCTCCTCCCCTGCTTCCCTTCCTCTCACCCACGAAAGAACACAGGGGAGGCACAGGGCTCATGCGTCGCACCGGCGAGGGGCGGCGCCGGAGCGAGATCGCCGGCGTGGCTCGCTGGACGAGGGGCCCCGAGTGGCTCCTTCCTGGGACAGCAGCGCCTCGCGGGGCGGGCGACCTCGTCGTTGACCCCGGCCTTGGCGCGGCGGCCGTCGTCGTGGCCAGCACCGGGCCGGGCAGGAGGCGGGTCCGCGGCCAAGAGGGGCACGGCGAAGGGCGCCGGCACCCAGGGGAAGTCCGTTGAGGGAGAATGGAAGGAGGGGGGGTGGCTGGAGGCGCGGATTCGAAGGGGAAGCCGGTGGCGTCAATGGCGACCGAGAGGAGCGACGCCGCACTCCGGCGAGAAATTGGAAGTGGGGTCGGGGCTAGGAGAGAGTGGGGAGGTGCTGGAGGTGCTCTGGGAAGGGCTCGGGGCAAGTCTACTTATAGCTGGGGATGAGATGCCCGTGGCCGAAGGCGACAAGCGTCCGCGGCCATGGTGCGTGCTAGCTGGCGAGGTCGAGGAGTTTAGAGAGGGGTGGCGTGGCGCAGGCGTGCTCAGCAAAGCCGGGCGGCGCGGCTACAAAAGTGCTAGGAGACCGGGGCGCGATGGGGACGCGTCGGGCATGCGCAGCGCGCGTCCAGGGCATTCCAGAAGCAGCCAAGATCATGGCCACCAAGGGCACTGGTGATTAGGATAGAATTTTGTGTGGACAACTATGTCTATATTGTAGTCCTTCGCATGCTGAGTACAGTGGTGCAATTGAATGGTCAAATGGATGAACAGGGTGAGCTTATCCTCACTGTGAAGATTGATGCAACAAACCTGGACAAGAAGCAGAGATCACATGCTGGGGTTTCGATTGGTTGCAGGTTGTCTTCTAGGCTAGGGATAGGAAGGACTACATGTCCGCAAAGTTTGAGCTCAATTAAGCAAATGCACATGGCACTTCCTTTGCAAATGCACCATGATGGCTAAAGGTGTTTGTACTGGGCTGTGGCTAGCACATGGCTCCCCTAAGCATGAAATTTTGCAGAGCTTAATCATACACAAGGGTGAGTATGTGTACCAAGTTTCCGCTCAAATGGATCAAGCTAGCTAGCACTTCCTTTGCAAATGTCCAATTAGGCCAGAATGCAAAGTTGAAGCTAGCATCTCATAGATTTGGTGGAATTGGCTGAAAATTGGTGTACTGGGTTTATTTGCTTCACAATGTGGCCCACTGGTCAGAAACTTAATATTGACAAGGCACTCACATGGGTAATGGGATTTGGCTCACATTTGGTTTGGTGGAGTTATTTGGTGGTAGGATAATGCCCAAAAAGTTTCAAGGAAAATGGGATCCCTTATCATGCACTTGCTTCACAATGCTCCCTTGCTGCACCCAAACTTTGGGAATTTAATGTGTGAGTTTGGCTAGGCAAAATGTGGTGGAATTTGGTGGAGATCAATGATATGATCATATGAGCTTGCACAAAAAGTTTCACCAGCAATGGATCAAGAGAAGTGGCCCTCCCTTCACAAAACTCCATTCTGCCCCCACAGACAAATGAATTTTTCTAGAGGAAAAATCCACTTGGGCTATGAAATGTTTTTGGAGAATTTGGTAAGATATGATTTCAATGACATGTGGGAATTATTTGTGGATTTATGGAGCAATATAAATATGGGTTTCTTCACAAACCTCAAATAATAGGACTATTCCTTTTATTGGAAAAAGGAATATATGGCTTGAATAAAATGGTGGCTTGGATGGGATGGAACAATGGAATGACATTGGAGAGGCTTTGATTCAAGGGACACTTGAGCATGGAAAGAAAATATGCTCAAGTTTCAAGTCCAATGAGGTGCTGAAAATCAAATCCAATGGCAAATCCAGGAATAAATCAGAAAAGTTTTTGAAAAAAGAAAGTTCCAAAATCCAGGGTGTCACATTAGCGCTCTAGTGGATTTAAAACAAAGGGGGCTAGGGGGATGGTATATCCCGTTGGTCCACACCTGGAAGCTAGAGAGCCTGCCCGGGCGAGGGCAGTTCCTCTCGACCTCGTCCAGACTTAAGAGCGCGGCCGGCTTTTGAGTTGGATGTCGACTCACCGGGGGCCACCCTGAATTGTGCGTTGTTAGTAAGAAGGACTCTGACATTCCGGAGTTTCAGGCGCCTTCACCCGCCAAGCGGAAACCGGGCGCACATGCGAAGCCTATGATGGGCAGTTGGTACACCCCTGCAGATTTAAATCTTTTCGAAAAGTCGTGTCCGCGGTTATCGACGACTTGAGACCTACTTCTTGTTCATAGAGTAACATCAATTTAATCTTGCTTTAAAAGTTTCCAACGTGTGAGTTTCCTTCATTGCTCTTCTTTGTCCGGGGCAACAAATAGGGGACAAGGTTGTGTTATGTTTTGCGTAAGTAGGTGGATATCAGACTTACGACACGTTGTCAACGAGTTCTTGGATCTTCCCTTACTCTAATAGATCGTGAGCCACTCATATATGCTAGTGCGGCTGCAACCTCAACCATTTACTTTTCCCTTACCGTGAGACGTTAGTTATACTGCATTGATATATTCTCACCTATTGCTTTTCTTTTCCCTTTTACTGTTGTGCCTGATCGGCCGCCGTAGTTGATTACTACCTCTACCCGAGCACTGGACGTTACTTCGTGGAGGTGCCACCAGAGGAGGACGATGAGGAGGACTTCGCCCAGTAGATCGTATAGTTGGGTTCTCACGTTCCGTGGGTGGACTTATTCATGTGCGGCCCTCTCTAAGGCCTTTTGGATTTTGACCGTACTCGGTCGTGTGTGTCTTCCGCATGATGTTATGATGTACTGTTGGATATTATGATCTCCGAGATGATGTAATAAATACCAGCGACGAGTGTATGCCCTGGACTAATATATATTTTTGTCTTAGTTTTTCATTCTTCATTTACCTGTTGTCGAGAATCCGATAGCAATACGAGTGCGAGTATCGTGCGTCAGTGGCCACTTATGCGCTTCTATCTCAGGTGGGATGCGAAAGAGACTAACTCAAGATAGTACCGCATCGGGGGCCTTACATAATGTATTTAAGGTAGTTGTATGTCAATTGTATGAGATGTTGTATCCTTGTAGCCGCACGCCCAGGAGGTGCGTTACCGGAGCCGAGCCGGAGCCGGGCCTCCACCGGAGCGGTGGGACTCCAAGTATCCCCACTCCGGAAGGATTGCCTTCCCCCGTGGAGGCACTTCCGCAAGTCAGAGCTCTCAGCCATTTCCTTCCCTCCAGTGATCGGTTGGAGACCTGGAGGCTCACCATAGCCCTACTCTCAGCGTGGGCCTTACAGAAGCAGCAAGAGTTTGACCGTCGAGCCCCTGCACCATTTCAGCAACGCATGGGGCCGACCGCGCTTCCTAACGCTTCCGCCCGAGGGTAGGAGCGCACTGTGCACTCCCCTAGACATGGGCATTGAAAAGACCACCCCCGAGATGAATGCTGTGATGACATCGCTGTCTGCCAGACCACTCATCGACGGGACGGATCTCCTGGTGCAGCTTTTGAGGCATCTTCCGGAAACCGTTGGTCCCTGGATCAACGTGCTCGCCTGGATGATCGCCGCCACGAAGACGCTCGAACCACCATCGTGAGGAAAAAGGAAACTCACCGGTGTTTTGACGCCCGGGTTCCTCCTCTCAGTGTTGTCTGGGAGGGGATTATTGCTGGTGAAAGTGACTACAACACCGTGTGCGTAGCCTTCACCCAAGATCTCCGCAGCGTCAAGTGGCCATAGAAGTTCCGGATAGATGGTCCGCTTATGTATGACGGAAAGACGCCCTACGGCTCGAGCTCCTCCCGGATGGAACCACCCTTCCGGAAATCCTGGTCCTGCAAGTGCGTGCACCAAGCTGTGTTTACCATGGAGGGGAACGGTGCCGCTCTGCAACCACCCTCCATCGACACCGTGGTTGCCGCCACGGACACCACCCCATCGCCCTACTTCAAGATACACAAGACCGACAAGCATGACCTGTCCGAGTGCCACTTCGTCATCAAGCTCCAGGAAGAAATGGCGGCCTTCTACGCCAAGAAGGACGCCGAGAGGATGGCCTAGCGAGGCGGGGGCTCCCAACGTGGGGGCCGGGGCGGCTACCAGAACAAGGGCAAGTCGAGGAGGCCACCTCCCGGCGATGATGTTTCTGAGAAGAGGAATCCGGAGGCAACGCAGGTGATGACTTCCAGCCTGTTGTGGATTTTGTCGGTTACATCCGTGGGGGAGCGTCCGCGCTCGTCTCCAACCGCCAATACCACAAGGCAGTGAGACAGGTCCTCACGGTCCAGTCCCCGTCGGAGGGCCCTCGGGTTTCCCGTTGGGCCAACATCCCCCTGGTGGTGGACGTTGGCCACCACCCTGCTACCCATACGGACGACAGCGACGGCCTGCCTCCCACGCTGCTCTCCCCGATGATCACCAACATCAAGGTCAGCAAGATGATGTACGACACCAGGTCCAACATCAACATGCTGTCCTCCCGCGCCTTCGAGAACATGCAGATTCCTAGAAGCCAACTCCTCCCGTCCGCTGACTTCGCGGAGTCAATGGGATGGAGGTACAACCATTTGGGAAGATTTCTCTTCCTGTCACACTCGTGGACTCCACCAATTTCCGGACGAAGATGCCGTTTATCCGGAGGTTTGCTTCCGT
Organism: Bromus sterilis; assembly: GCA_950022295.1. Lineage (NCBI taxonomy): Eukaryota > Viridiplantae > Streptophyta > Magnoliopsida > Poales > Poaceae > Bromus > Bromus sterilis. The sequence continues at coordinate 143,934,368 of OX465596.1, read as the reverse complement.
GCATCATGGGCTGTACAATCTCGTCAAGATTCTGGGACCCCGAGGTGTCGTCACCCTAAACGGCGATGCGCGAGAAGCCATACGTTTCTTCCAAGGCAAAGCAAAGAAGGCCGCTGTCGTGAGGTCAGCAGGCAACACCCCAATTTCTGGAAGCCCTGCCAGCGAATAAAAAAGAATGGAGCCTCAGGTTTCCGCCGCCCCAACGGGAAATAAGCATCTCGGAGGATGTCCACTCCCCGCTGTGGACGCCGTCCTCCAAGTGACAAAGAAACCGAAGCCCGGCCAGCTTTCTCCGACAGCTGTGTCGAAGAAAGTTCCTATTTCAGGGGATGGAAGTTGCACCGTGTCCATCGACGCTGACCTCTCCCCCAAATAGGAAACCGCGCTCGTCGCCTTCCTCCGCAAACACACCAGCGTCTTCGCATGGGAGCCCTCCGATCTTCTCAGAGTTCCCAGGGAGGTGATCAAGCACAAGCTAGCAGTCAAGGAAGGTGCCAAGCCTGTGAAGCAGAATGTCCGTCGTCAAGCCCTAGATCGTCAAGAGTTAATAACAGAAGAGATCCAGAAGTTTCTCAAGGCCGGGTTCATTCGGGAAATCAGACACCCCACCTAGCTACCAAACCATGTTGTTGTCCCCTAGGCGAATGGGAACAAGAGGTTGTGCAATGATTACGGCAACGTCAACGACGCCTGCAGGAAAGATCCCTTCCCTCTCCCTCGCATCGATCAATTCGTGGACTCGACAACGAAGTGCGCTCAGCTGTCTTTCCTGGATGCATACGCCGGGTACCACCAGATCAAGATGGCAGTTGAAGACGAAGAGAAGACCACGTTCATCACCCCTTGCGGCACATATTGTTACATATGTATGCCTTTTGGGTTGAAGAACGCGGGTAACACCTTCCAGAGAGCCATCCACATCGGCCTCGGGCCATAGCTACACCGCAATGTCAAGGCCTATATGGACGACATCATTTTCAAGACCAGAGAAGAAGACACTCTTGCTGAAGACCTGCGTGAGACATTTCGCAATCTCGACAAGATGCAACTGATGCTGAATCCGGAAAAATGTGTTTTCGGTGTGCCTTCCGGCAAGCTCCTCGAGTTTTTGGTGTCCCATTAAGGCATCGAAGTCAACCCCGACAAGATCAAGGCGATCGAGAAAATGCAGGCCCTGAAGCGGATTAAGGATGTCCAGAGACCGAAAGGGTGCATTGCGACACTTGGGAGATTCATCTCCCTATTGGCCGAAAGAGTACTCCCATTCCTTAAGTTGTTGACGAAATCCCGTCCCCTCGAATGGACCCCAGAAGCTGAAGCCTCTTTCCAAGATCTCAAGAAGTACCTCGCGTCATCACCAACCTTAGTGGCACCACGCCCATGTGAACCCCTGCTGTTGTACATCTTGGCAACATCTAAGGTGATAAGCGGAGCATTGGTGGTCGAGCGAGACCTTGAAGAAGAAGGCGGTGGGTCCCCACCTGAAGCAAGCAATCTTGAAGAATCATCTCCTGCAGCCGGATCCCACGGCGCCATGGTTCCTGCCAGGAGGACAACCCAGAAGCCAGTCTACTTCATTAGCACTGTCCACCGGGACGCGAGACGCCGGTACCCACAGATCCAGAAGATACTTCTCGGAGTGCTCATAGTTTCTCAGAAGCTCCGACACTATTTTCAGGCGTACCCAATCCGAGTGGTGACCAGTTTTCCACTCGAGCGCATCTTGAGAAACCGAGAGGCCACTGGCCGAATTGTGGAGTGGGTGTTGGAACTTTCCGGTTTCGACCTCACGTCCGTTAACTCCTCCACCATCAAGAGCAAGGTACTGGTTGATATCGTTGCTGAATGGACTACGACTACAGAAGATGACGAAGCCATCCGGGAAGCATCTTCACTTCCCGGCACTGAAGACAACAATGAGTGGACCTTGTGCTTTGACGGATCCTTCTCTTTGCAAGGAGCCGGGGCCGGTGCTGTCCTGGTTTCCCCTACCGGAGAAGTTTCGAAGTATGTTGTGCAGATGCTGTACGAGGGAGAGGCCTCCACCAACAACACAGCAGAGTATGAGGGAGTTCTCGCCGGTTTGAGAGCCACCATGGGTCTCGGAATGAAAAGACTCATAGTCAGAGGTGACTCACAGCTGGTGGTCAACAAAATCAGGGACGATTACGGATGCCCCCAGATGTAGGCATATATACGTCGAGGAAGACCGCAAGCTCGAGAAGTACTTCCATGGCCTCAGGATGGAGCATAACCCAATGTCCAAGAACAGCATTGCGGATGAGCTGTCCAAAATCGCTGCCCGGAAGGAAAAAGTACCGCCTGGGGTATTCGTTGAGCGTTTACTCAAACCCTCGGTCAACCCCACGCTGCCGAAGACCAAGAAGCAAAGGATCGAGACCAAGGGGAAGTTTCCCGGAGAGCTTCCCTCCTTCATCCCTTGGAAGCACCAAGTCCTCATTGTCAATCCAACGCCTCTAGACTGGGGCAGCGACATCACAGACTACCTGAAGAACAGAGAGCGACCAAGCAACCGCAAGGACGCCTAGATGGTCGCTCGTCAATCATCGATGTATCTCTTAGTCGATGAGACCCTTTACCGCAAGCGTCCTTATGGTGTGAAGCTACTGTGCATCCCCATAGACGAAGGATAGAAGCTACTCCGAGACATCCACAAAGGAATATGCGGCGCCCACATTGGCTCCCGGGCCCTGTGTAACAACCCGAGATTTCCACCCTAATTAAAAATTTTGTTTGTTGCCTTGCTGTGATGATTGTCTGTATTGTTTGCAATGTTTGCTTCCACAAAGGATGCGAGACCGACCCTTTTTCCACCATGGCACACGACCTTCGCGACACCGGGTTTCACCCGAGCATCGTCGCAACCGGCACAAGACCAGCCATCGCCATCGGAACGAAAAACCCCGTTTATTTAATAAACGGATTATTTTAATGAGTGTCGGAAAATGTTCTCGGAATGGTATCAAAGTGAGGCAGAATCGATGGGCTCACCGCGCTGAGCACGTGGTTCGAGATTTCGTCCTGATCGGAGGTCATATGGACTCCCGAAGGTCAGAAACGTGGACTATCGGACAAGAGAGAAAAGACCCGATGGCGTTTGTGTAAACTTGCCACCCAGGCCAGCCTACAAATAGACCACCACTCTCCCTAGATCTTCTAGGGTTTCCCCCTTGTACAAATTGCAGCCACCCCCTCCTAAATCCCCAAATTCTGCCCCCAAGTCCCTCTCCCCCGAAACCCTAGCCAGCCTCCAAATTTCAGCCATCAGATCTGTGATCTGTGGCTTATATCACAGCCACGTAGCCCCCAACAGCCTCCCAGACGAACCAGGCCCCACAGGGCCTGGATCCACCGCCGTCGGCCTGCTCGGGCCCGATCTGGGCCAAGGCACTGCCCCGGCCGCCGCGCCGCCCGTGGCAGCCGCTCCCCGCCGGCGATAACCGCACCGCCTCCCTCCGGTGAGCAGAACCCCGCGCTTCCCCTCCTCTCCTCCTCCTTCCCTCTTCCCTCTCCCCTAACCTCCCCTCACCTTCTTTGCTCGTAGGAGCCGCAGAGCCCGACGTCCGTGCCATGGAGGCCCCGTCGTCGAAGCTGCTCACCCCGCCGGCACCGGGCCTCGCCTCGACCTCCTCGGCGACCGGAGTCGGCCAGATCCGCGCCACCGCGCCCGGATCCACCTCTCCCCTTCGCCTTGTGTCGCGTAGCCACCCCCTCGCTAGAGTCCGGACACGGTGCCACCACATCCCGTGTGGTCGGGATTGGGACGCCCGATCCAGCGCCGCCGCCAGCCGCAAGCTTCCTGGGCTGGCCTAGCCCACTACTCGCCCCCAAGGCTCGGCCCACCTCCTCCTGCCTCAACCCAGTCCGCGCTCCCTGACATGCTGCTAACCTCCGCCCCAAGCGAGCATTCACTATCCTTCGCCCACCCTGCTTCTTGGGCCGAGCCCATGGTAAGTTGCTCGCCCTTTTTTTTCCTTGTTACTAATCCCGTTGGGCTGGCCCACCCGTAGTTATCGCCTTAGGCGTTGTTTAATATCTAGCGCTCTCTGGTTTAGGCCTGTTAGCGCAGACTGGGCCAAGTGCCCAATTTATTATTTATCTTGGGAACTTAAATTATAGATTTGGTTACCGTTTTGGCGAAGGCTATATATTTTTAACGGTAGCTCGGATCACGACGCGTTAAACATGAAACATGCTTAGAATTTCGTATAGATTAGTAAAATGTGCTCCCTTGTCATGTTTGCACTTGTCTACATGCTATTAACTGATAATTACATGACATGCCACTGTAAATTGTAATAGGCGATAACAATTTAACCGTTGCTCTGATAAAAATGTTCTTTACATGTAACTTGACTAGAATTTCGTGTAGGTTGTGAATATGATGCTCTTTATTTCTAATAAAAATAATAAAATTATGTTTAGGGGAGAACAATACCAAATGCAATAATTATTGTGGGGTCTGTAATAGTTGCCATGTATAGGTTTTACCCCCCATTTAAAGTGACTAGATTAGATAGTTTATTTATGCTTCACCTCTTTACATGTTTGTGTGATATGCCCTGTTAACAACCTTGCTCATATTGTGTAGCTAAACAACTTGAATCGATGATAAATGTGCGGTATCATCGTGTGTGGAGAGTACTCCACTTAACATGTTAGTAACCGCTCTCTACGATAGATGCAATACCGTAGTGCGTTGTCTCGTGTTGCCTTCTTCTTGATGCTTGCTCGTGATTGCTTCTTAGTAATAGATGCTTGCTTGTCGATTGCCTTTTCCAGTGTTTCCTTCTTGTGTGATTCCGCGGTTACTCTCGGAGACGTTGTGAGCTAGCGATCGACTACACCTTCGGCTTCGTCTTCTCGTCAGGTAAGGGGGAGCATATATCATTCTTATAACTTTAAGCTCACTCGCACCTAGGTGTAGGATAGAACAATTGCTTGATCCTACTACTTCATACTCATGCCTCTCAAATAAACCCAAAAAACCATGTCCTCCATCTCTCAGCAAACCTTGTTCGGCTATGTTACTATTTCTCACTGCTCAGCCACTGCTTAGTATGCATTTTAGGATGCTATAAATTGTTATCCTGTTACTCCTTGGATTGGGCTATCACATTTTTATATTGTTGTGGATGATATGATTATTATAATGTTGACTATACTCGACGAAGGATGGAAGGTTTAGGCTATCCCGCCTCGATGCTTTGTTCCATTCGAGTCAACTCGGATCCGAGTTCCGGGTATTGGTTCTAAGACTGGGCGTTCCTAACCGCGTGTGGGATTTTATGGGGTCCCCTTTTCATACCTACATAGCTTCAACCATTTCTAGTGGTGGCCAAGATTATTTACCATTTGCAAACCATGCATATATGTCTGTCGGGTTGCTCCTAGCAGATATCCTTTAAAACAACCTGGGCCAGCGGGGACATGGTTTCCTAGTTGGTCCACCCTTGGCCGGCGAGGGCCCGACCCCATGTGAGGTGTCCTAGTAACCCAAACCCTGTTGAGATGGAAGAGGCCGATCCGAGAGCGCGGCCGGCTTTTGGATTGGATGTCGACTCCCCGGGGGCCACCCGGATTTGTTCGTTGTTAGGTAGAGGGACCTGTCGTTTCGGATCTCCTGGAACTAAATCGTAAAAGTGTTGCCTGTAATGGGTAGCAACTCAGAGAGATGGGCGTGCATGCGGAGCATTGTAATGGGCAGTTGGTACACCCCTGCAGGGTTAACTATTTTTGAGAAGCCGTGTCCACGGTTATGGAAGACTTGAGACCTACTACTTGTTCATAGACAACAACAACTGAAATAATCTTAATAACTTGATCAATGTGTGTGCCTTGACTGCTTCTTCGTCATCGGGTGATGAAGGGGAGGACAAGGATAATCTTAATAACTTGATCAATGTGTGTGTGCCTTGACTACTTGTTCATAGACAACAGCAACTGAGATAATCTTAATAACTTGATCAATGTTTGCGTAAGTAGCTGATAGCAAGACTTGTTGGAGGAGATTCCTCATCAATGCTTGGCTTCTCATCTTACTCTAAATAGAATGTTAGCCACTCATATATTGCTAGTGTGGCTGCAACCTCACCACTACCCCATCTTACCGTGAGAAGTTAGTTACATGACTTGTTGATATAGCTCACCCCTTCTTTTCTCTTTTACATACGTTATGCAAACGATCTTGGAATTCAGAGGAGCTCGGCAATCCTTTTTCTGGACGCCTTCGTGGAGACTCGACGACGACTAGTTAGGCGGATCCTGGTGGAGAGCCTCGACCCGTGTGGTTACGGGAATGGTGTGTTCTACCTTTGCCATTAGGGATTTTATTGTAGTCTGTACTCAGACATGTATCTTCCGCTGATGTAATGTATTTAAGGCAGTTGTATGCCGATGTTATGACATGTCACTACTAGGGAAATAGCTATACATGGAAAGCTTATTAGTGGCGCATAAATAAAGCCATGCGCCACCATCTGTTAGGGGTGGCGCACTGGAAAATAATGCCCAGTGCGCCACCCCTAAGAGTGGGCTAGCCTAGATGATATTATACGTGGCGCATCTACCAATATGCGCCACCCCTAAGAAGCTTATAGGTGGCGTATATACAGAATGCGCCACCCCTAAGCTCTTATGGGTGGCGCATATTGTAAATGCGCCACCCATAAGGTCCTTAGGGGTGGCGCATTTACCTAATGCGCCACCCATAAGAGCTTAGGGGTGGCGCATTTCACCAATGCGCCACCATTAACTTTATATATGCGCCACTAAATGCCTAGAGCTGCCCTTATCTACTCCACCCCACCTACCACCTCTCATTCACTCCACACAATTCTCAAACTAGATCCACTCTTCTCACCCTAGATCTATTCGGTTTTCTCCTCCTCCCCACCTCATTTCTTCCATTTATCCATCGATACTTGGCATTACATCTATTTTGTTTCATATTGAAGTAAGTGGACCTCCTCCCAAACTCTTTTGTTCCATTTATGACCCATATACTTGCCTTTATTAGCTTGGGGTTTGTTGTATATGTGAAGCTTGGGTTTGATGTATATGTGAAGCTTGTGGTGGTTTGATGTATATGTGAAGCTTATGGTGGTTTGATGTATATGTGTATCTTGAGTGGAAAATGTTTTGCCGAAATGTCGATTCATTACCGTTTAGGAAAATTTCTAGCGCACTCTCCGCATGCTCCCATGCATTATTAGGGAAGGTCATGCCGAATTTTTCCGGCGACGACTGTGATATATAATTGTGTTGCTCTCTCCGTGCACGCAGGTGATTGACCATGGTCCGCGAGATGCTGAGCGATATCACCGTGGCTAGGTGGATGCAATGTGCGACAAACGACATGCTAAGGAATAATAGGTCGGATATAAGATGTCCGTGTCGGAGATGCAAACTACAGTGCGTGACCGAGCCTGATTCCGGAATATTGCAAAGAAACCTAAAGCGTAATGGTTTGATGGATGGCTACACACGATGGATAAGTGATGAAGCTGGTGAGGAGGAGGACGTCAATGGTGGGGCGCCAGTAAATGAGGAAGGGCAACCAGAAAACAGCGGCGGGCGAGATGACGAAGAGCATCCCGTACATGATCATGAAGAAAATGCCGAAGCGGATCATGTAGATCAAGATGCCGGACATGAAGATCAAGATGTCGGACATGATGATTCAAGCCGGGTGCAGGACCCTCATGTTCAAGAGCTGCTTGTCAAAGAGGCGTTGAATGCAAGAGGTGCAGCTAGAGAGAAAGCCAAGATGGCGCAACTCGAGAAAGACGCGATTACGAAGTTGTACGAAGGATGCAACGATGGGGATACCCGCTTGAATGTAACACTTGGGGCTATGGAGATGAAGGAAAAACACAAATGGACCGACGAAAGCTTCGATGATAACATGGCATTCTGGCACGATCGTCTTCCGAAGGGCAACACGTGCCCAACTAGTATCGCTGAGGCCAAGAAATTCCTTTGCCCTCTCGATCTTCCGCACGTTAAATACCACGTCTGCATAAATGATTGCATGATCTATCGGGGTGAGGACGAAGATAAAACCACATGTTCGGTGTGCGGTGTTAGTCGATACAAGAGAGGGAAGAAAGTTCCTAGAAAAGTGGTATGGTACTTTCCGATCACTCCTCGTCTGCAGAGGTATTTTGTAGATCCCGAGGAAGCAAAGCTCATGACCTGGCACGCGGATAGAAAGAAGCTAAAAGAGGATGACCCGAACCCGGATCCGGAAAAGGAGGACATGCTGAGGCACCCTTCAGATGGTAGCCAATGGACTGCGTTGGACCTCGAATACCCAGATTTTGGGAAAGAACCAAGGAACCTCAGGATTGGTGTGAGCGCCGATGGAGTCAATCCGTTTGGCGGCCAGAGCAGCACACACAGTACCTGGCCCGTTTTTGTATGCATATACAACCTTCCCGCTTGGAAGTGCATGAAGAAAAAGTACATAACAATGTGTATGCTAGTTCAAGGGCCGAAACAACCAGGTACGGACCTCAATCTATATCTGCAGCTGTTGAAAGAGGAGCTAGAAACGTTATGGAAAGACGGAGTCAATACGTGGGACGCCGCGGCAAAAGAATATTTCCCAATGAAAGCCGCGGTGATCACGACGGTGCACGACTATCTCAGATACGGATATTTCTCAAGGTAGGTTGTCCAAGGATTCTGTGCATGCGTTAGGTGCATGGATAATACAACGTACCGCCAGCTACGAAAAGATCCCGGATCTTCAAAAACCGTGTTCCAGGGGTCTCGGAGGTGGCTTCCCAAGAAACACGCATGGAGAAAACAGGGACATCTGTTCGATGCAAGCGAGGAGCTCCAAGCACCCCCAGCTCGAAGGAGCGGCAAAGAAATCGACAACTTGCTGAAAACTTGGAAAGAGTGCCCCACGCCGGGAAAGAAAGAAAAGAAGACTCAGTCGTTGATGAGGGTATGGAAAGCGAGGTCTGTTTTCTGGGATTTGCAATACTGGAGTCTACTCCGCATTCCTCATAGCCTTGATCTAATGCATATCACAAAGAACGTGTGCGAGAGCTTGTTTGGCACGCTGCTCAACATGCCGTAGAAGACCAAGGACGGGCCAAAAGCAAGGAATGACTTGAAATTTATGGGCATCAGGAGAGAACTTCACCCCCTAGTGACGACGATGATGAGCCGGAGGAGGAAGAGGATACGGAAATGCAAAACTCTCGCAAACGAAAAAGGACGACCAAGAAGAAGACCGGTATTGATCACCGCCCCCCGGCATGCTTCACTCTGTGCGAGGAGGAGATCAAGCGGTTTATCCACTGCCTCATAGGAGTAAAATTTCCGAACGGCTACGCGGGGAAGATAAGCAGATACCTAGACGAGGCTAAGCAGCGTTTCAGCGGGATGAAATCTCGTGACTGTTTCGTTCTGATGACGCAGATTCTCCCGGTTGCGATGCGAGGGATAATGGACGAGCACGTCCGTAAAACGTTGTTTGGCCTTTGCAACTTTTTTGACGTCATCTCCTGAAAGTCGATTTGCACTACGCAACTCAAAAGGCTACAGGAGGAGATCGTGCTCATACTATGAGAGCTTGAGATCTATTTCCCGCCCGTGTTCTTTGACATTATGGTGCATTTGCTGATCCACGTCGTGGAGGATATCGTCCAACTCGGGCCTGCGTTTCTGCGCAGCATGATGCCGTTCGAAAGGATGAATGGGCACATCAAAAAATACGTTCGTAACTGGTCCCGTCCAGATGCAAGCATAGCGAAGGGCTTTCTAACCGAAGAGTGCATCTCTTTTTGCACGAATTATCTCAACACCGAGAACCCTGTTGGTCTGGCCGTCAACAAGCACTTTGGCAGGACCGATGGGTGTGGTCACCACGAGGGAAGCCGCGCAATGCATGTCAACTTTGACGGTCGAGACATCGACTTTGAAAGAGCAATCCTAGTTGCGCTACAACACATCCAGCTGGTCGATCCTTGGATAGTAAAGAACAAGGATTTAATCAGGAAGAAGTACAGTGATCAGGGCCTGCAGATAACGGACCGAGATCCACGGCTAATCAAAGAGCACAACTCCGGTTTCATGACTTGGTTCAGGGACGAGCTTCGTGCTAATCCCTCGCGAAGGAACGCTTCCGAGGACGAAAAGATGATATTCACCTTGTCACAGGTTGCCGCACGCAACGTGATGACCTATCAAGCATATGATCTCAACGGCTACACATTTTACACGGAGGAAAAGGAAAATAACTGCGATTACCAGAACTCAGGGGTAATGGGGATATTCTACACCGATGACGTCAAGGAAAGATTCTATGGAAGGATCGAGGACATATGGGAGCTCGACTACTGTGGAGAGAAGGTGTCGATGTTCCGTGTGAGATGGGCCAAGAGCGTCGTAAAAGAAGACCGGTACTTCACCACCATGGTTATACCCGAAGCCAAATCCAAGTCTGCGGGCGCAAACGTCACCGCGAAAAATGAGCCATGGGTACTGGCTAGCCAAGTGGACCAATGCTTCTTCATTACCGACCCATCAAAGCCGAGCCGCGTTGTAGTGAGGAGAGGCAAAAGAAACATCATCGGAATGGATGGAGTCGCCAACGAGCAAGACTTTGGCAAGTACGGCGACCCGAAGATGGAGGATGACTATGCCGCTCAGGATACATACACCACAACCCTACCGAAGAAAGGTCTCCTCCCATTCAAGAGGAAAAGTGAAGGCGTCCCGGGCCTAAATTATTCAACCACGACAAAGAAGGGCAAGAAGAAGATCGTGAGGAAACGATAGCTAGATAGCGAGCTCCAAATTTAAGAAGAATATTTTGTAATTCATGATCACTTTGTGTATGCATGGATTTAATAAGCACTTTCTGTTGTTTGTTGGTGTTGCTGCTTGTGCTTGCTCCCCTCTCACATTACACCTAGTACTTCAAGAATCCACCAACATATTATAACCATCAGGGGTCTGTGTTTTCATCATAATTGTTACGGCACTAAGTTCATTCATAATGTGACAAGGCATGTGACAAGACATGTTTAATTAAAAAATAAACATGTCATAATGTGACAAGGCATATTATAACCACCTACATATACTCCAAAAGAAGAAATGGAAATATTCATTCATAATGTGACAAGTCAAGTTTAATTAAAAAATAATAAAACAAAAAAACTAAAAAAATGCTTATGGGTGGCGCATATTGCCCAAATGCGCCGCTAAGTTCTCTTATGCGCGGCGCATCTAGCTGATATGCGCCACCAAAAGGTTTCTTATGCGTGACGCATTTCGCCAAAATGCGCCACGCATAAGAAACCTTATGCGTGGCGCATTTCTGCAAAATGCGCCACCCCTAAGACTTGTCCTATCCAACTACCCCCTATCCCTACCCGCACAGTACCCATTCCCCCCCACTCGACCTCCAGAGCACCTCGTAGCCGCCGCACCTCGCCGGCCCCAGAGTCCTAGCCGCGCTCCCGCTCTCCGGCCGCTGCCCTCACCGCCACCGGAGCCTCCCCCGCGCCCCCATCCACGGCCGCCGCCGTCCCCGGGCGCCACCCGACCTAGGTGACGTCGAAGCCGCCCCTCAAAGCCGGAGCCACCTCCCTCGACGCAGGAGCCTCCGCCCTCGACACCGGAGACGCCCTCTCAACGCCGGAGCCGCTGCCGCAACCCTAGCCCTCAGGTTATCCCCCTGTCCCAACCTAGCTATAACCTAGTGTAGCAATTGTTCTTATACACTTAATAGGGACAACAACATGGCATCTGTTCTTATCAGATTAGAGAAACAAGAGAAACCTAGGCAGAATTGTCCATGGTAATTAAACCACAGCACACAAACCACCAAGGACACTGAGTACCATAATAAAATGAACAAATTTGTGAGAAAATACAGGAGCCAGTAGAGATGAATTTGAGTGAATATCTGCACATATCACAATTGGTCTATGCATGCGTTTTTATTTGCATTATAACACTTCGATTTTCCAATGCAATGTGTCAAAGGGGCAACTAAGTTCTCCAAAACAGAGAGAAATAGTTAGATGGTTATCACTAGAAGTTATCTTTTTTTGGCCTAGGCCACTGTTTTAACACAAATAGATAGAGAGAGATCTATATATAGAGAGAGATAGATAGATAATTTGATAATAATTGCTAGGATTTTTTTGCTATTGTTGCTCTTTGTTGCTTAATAAAAATTGATTATGTTGTGTGTGTGTGTGTTGTGTTGTGTGTGTGTGTGTGTGTCCCCTATGTGTGTGTGTGTTGTGTGTGTGTGTGTGACATGTGTGTGTGTGATGTGTGTGTGTGTGTCTGCTGTGTGTGTGTCATACATCTTAAGTTCATGCTTATTAAATATTTTTGTTGCTTGCTGCCATTGCTTAGCAAGCGTAGCATATGTTCTTATTAAATATTTTGCTAGCCTATATATATGTTGTGCAGGGACTCTCATTATCCCCTTTCTCCCGAAATGTTGATTAACTTCTGTTTCGGTTGAGAATGGGGCACTCTCATGTTAAAAAAAATAGCAAAGGTCATGGCGAATTTTTCCGTGAATTCGTGCATGATGTACCTTTTCTATTTTTCTTAACATGAGAGTAGTTGCATTTCTTTATTGTGCTAATTAATTAAGTAGTTGCATTTCTTAATATTGTACTAGTGCAAACATGTCGACCGGAGCCGACGCCGGTCCTTCTTCTCAACCGGGAGAAAAAAGGAAGCAATTTTGGGAATACTCCCAGGAGGAGGTCGAGGAGCCGAGAGAAGAGGAAGTACCTCCGGGCGAGGAGGAGTATGAGGAGGAGATAGAGTCGGAGTCTGACTCATCGGATGATGACTTGGAGGAGGAGGCCGGTACGATATATGGCGAGAGGAACATCGGCGAGGATGATGGGACTGGTGGCTCCAACACAGATGGTACCCAGTCGAAGAAGAGGAATAGGAAACCGACCAAGGTCGGCGTCATCGGGCAAGATTTTACTGTTGTGACCGCCGTCGGGATTCCTAAAGAGCCCGAACGTTTTTCGGAAGGGTATGGCCGTCAAGTCGCGGCGATCCTCCGCAACACCGTGCCGATCACCACGATTAACCTCAGGAGTCGTGAGAATATTCATTATTGTCAGCTTCTTATCAACAAGCTGCACGGACGATACAAGTTTCCGGAGCCGTACGATAACACCAAACTCATAGGGAACAAAGTAAACACATGGGCCCTCAGGAAGATGAGCAAGGCCTTGTCCAGTTGGAAAACCCGGGTGAAGAGGGCAATTTTTGAAAAGAACAAAACCTGGGAGGAGCTCAAGGAGAAAGAGTCGTTGATCGACAAAGCTACCTACAACCTTTTCAAGGCTAGGTGTGAGTCCGAGCAAGCCAAGGCCGCGAGTGCAAAGGGCAAGGCCATGCGGTCGCAGGTCATAGGTAACCACCGTCTCGGAGCCGGTGGTTACAAAAGTTCCAAGCCTAAATGGGACAAGGAGGATGCCGAGTACGCCGCTGCGGGCATACCTAACCCCTTCCAGTAATACAAAGATGATCCGCAGACCGAATTCTTTGTGAGGGCCCGGAGCTATAAGGACAAAGCAACCTCGAAAATAATTATCGATCCTAAGATTCAGAAGTTTACGACTGCCGTGGTAAGTAGTTTACCACGCGACCTTGTCGATTGAATTCTCGAGTGAAGTTCACAATTTCTTAACGTTTCACATTCTTTTTGCAGCAAGCGGAAATGAAAATCGCCTCATCGCAGGAGTCGTCGGTTAAGCCGGCCGGCCCGTGGGACAACGCCTTTAAGAAGGCATTGAACAAGGTCAAGAAGGTTGACGACGTGACGGTGAAGCCATCGTCAGCCGGCCGTGTGGTCGGCTTTGGTGCGGACCTAAATTGGTCCGAATATTATGGAAAATCGGTGGAGCAGTCCGGTTCGAGGGGGCGCAAGGTGAGAAGGACCGAAGAAGATGCCGCTTATGTTCGTGGACTGGAGGAGAAGGTGAACATGCTTCCGCAGCTTGTCCAGGACGAAGTGGCGAAGACGATGAACGCTCTCCTTCCAGATATGATGCAGTCGCTCGCGAATTGGCAAGCGCGTGGTGGACAAGGGCCCATACCAGTCCCCAGCATGGTCGGCAGCAACTCGGGCCCCGCGGCGCCTGCAGTCCCGACTCCGGCCGTAGTGGTGGCTCCCGCACCGACTCCCGGCGTATTGGTGACTCCGGCCGCCAACACCGCGGCGGCGACGCCGGACGTGATGGTAACTCCTCCGGCCACGATCGAGCAACCAGGGCATAACAATAATGCACCCGGCGGCAGCGCAAATAGGGCGGCCGACGCCACGGGAGGCAGCGCGCCCTCCGTCTCTTGCATGCCCGTCGTCATCGGCGGGGTCTCTGACGGAGGGGCCTCTTCACTAGCCGACCTCGACGCCCTCAAGGTAACTATAAGCGTCTGCAACTCAAACGAGGACTTCATCTCCTTGCCTTTTTAGTGGAATCTCTCTGATGCCGTACATGCATATATATATCTCTTTCGCAGGAGGACACTCCATGCATTCTATTACAAGTCGTGGACGGCGAGTTGAAGGATGTTGCCAAATGTAAAATCATTCAACCACAAAATTGAATCATGCACAATATGCCGATGGCACCGGAGATGCATAGGGTTCAAATCTCTCTCGTGATTTCGGGCTACGAGAGAGTTGAACCTCCCATTCAACCCCCCGGATACGACGAGGACGAGCCGGCAGTCCTCAGTGACTGTTTCAACCAAATATGCCTTTGGCCGAAGACCCAAATGCGTTTAATGACGGGGGAAAGGGGCACCACACCTAGGACAACACCGCTAGTCATCGTGTCGGCGCCACATGATCCCATCGGAGCACAACAAGAAGACGATGATCTTGATGATGATATCAGCGCCGACCAGTTCATCAATACTTTGTATGATGCTGATGACTTATTCATGCCTCCTGCTGAAGGAGCCTATCAGCATGACGAGGAAGCTCGCGGTCCAGCTGATCCTGCGGCGAAGCCTGCTTGCTCCACGCGTCTCTTCGCTGCTTCTCAGGACATGTCTCCAGCAGCTTGCGCCTTCACCGAGCCTCAAGCAGATGCCACAATATCTATTCTCAGCCCGTCCACACTCCATAAGGCGGCTACTGAGCAGATAAAGGCCGGTGACTGCTCTAAATCAGAAAAGAAGAAGGGACGGAAAAGAAAGAAGAGCATCACTTCTAGTAGCCAACCTTCGATGCCGATCCGGGCTCAGGACGGGCCACCAAGACCCAAGGATCTCTCGTTTGAAATCCATGTGGCTGGTAGGGCGATGCTACCTAAGGACATGCTGGACCTTGCAACTTCGGATATGCAGAGTGTGCATCATAGTATTATGGCATTAGAGAAGATTCTTCTTCGAGAAGAGAATCCCTCGTACCCGGTTTTCATGGCCAAGGTGCCACTCAACACTATCCCCGCGGATATGATAATCCTCCGATTTTCGGAGATCTTCAATTTGTACCATCTCAAGCGGCTGGACCATAGCCTTATCCGTCTGTTCTCGCTCAGCCTTTCTATGAGTATCAGGAGAGATAAGACCCCGAGCGTCGCGATATTGGACCCCTTCTACATGCGTGAAAGCATCTTGATGGACGAAGGGGACGCGACTCTCGTGGCGGGGTACATCACAGACTTCATGCTACGAAACGCCGACAAAGATTCATTTCTTATGACCTACTCTCCCAAGTAAGTCATTCGCTCGCCTCCGTAGCATATATGCTTTCTTAGCTTTCCATTGTCCTCTTCCAACATTCCTTTTGGATTGTTTTAATTATGCAGTGAGGATCAAGACTGCGTGCTCATCTGTTTTTCACCGCAACACTCGCATGCCGTGTATTTAGACTCGGGGAGTGTGAAGAAGAAAGATTACAAGTATATCATGAGAGTTTTGGATGATGCTCTCGTCGGCTACATAAAAGCCGGAGGCAAGATCATGAAGCACAAGTTCAGGAAAAATCAGCCTGGCCTGAACGTGTTCAACCACGTAACGCAGCTCCCGTGCGTCAAGCAGCCGGCTGGCAGTGTGAGGGATGCGTACTATGCCCTTCATCACATGAGGGCGATTGTACAGGAACAACGCAACCTTACACTGCCAAGTCATCTCAGAGCGTGGGTCAAAACGAAGGCGGAAATCGCCGATGCAAATCTGAAGGAGGAGTTCTTTCACATCCAAGCGCAGATGGCGACTATCATCCGTCATGAAGTACAAACATTGCACCATCCAATGGGGAGATAGAAGTCCGCCTAAAGGCCCTGCATGACACAAGGCCTTTCATGACGAAAGAAGGATGCCGCCCATTCCGCGAGCCGAGTCAGAACAATTGAATGTACTCTTTGTGTAATTTGGATGTAATTTGGATGTACTCTTTGTGTAGTAGATGGTAGTGTCAAATACTCTTTGTGCTCTTTGTGTATAAAGGTCACTGCATATGCATTTTTATGCATATGTGCATGCTTTTCACCATTCATCGACTTGCTTTAAGTTGTTGATAAGAATAGATGCTAGATTGCTTTGTTCTCCTTTGGTATGATTCATATGGATGTGACCTCTAAAGCTTTGTTTTGTGTAGGTTGAAGAGCAAACAAGATATGACGACGAAAGTAGCTTTCGGTTTCAATAATTGTTGGACTCATTGTAATTTTGTGATGGAATGTAATCTTGTGCATCTTGTTGGCCTCTAAACCTTTGTAATAAAAATTATATTGCAATTCTTTTGTATCAATAATTGTTGGCCTCATTGTTATATTGTATTTTGCATTTCTGTAATATAATAAAAATATCTGTAATGCTTTTATTCTTTTATGTAATTCTTTTTTTTTGTTTTCTGTAATTATTTAGTGGCGCATATTGTCAGGATTTAGTGGCGCACTGTGAATGCGCCGCCCCTAAGGCCCTTAGGCGTGGCGCATACCAGAATGCGCCACCCCTAAGAGCTTAGAGGTGGTGCATTCTGAGATGCGCCACGCCTAAGGGCCTTAGGGGTGGCGCATCCAGAATGCGCCACCTCTAAGCCCTTATTAGTGGCTTGTAGTTAGTGGCGCATCCCTAATGCGCCACTAAACTCAAAAACAGTGTGCCACCATAAGGCTATTCCCTAGTAGTGTGTTGTATCCTTGTAGCTGTAATGTTGTGATGTCATGTTGGAAATCCGGGCCATATGGCATTGTCATATGTCGCGGTGGGACCGATATGTGCTTCGTCCCCGGATCTGGATGGAAACATCTAGATCTGGAACAGTACCTCATATCAGGCCTTACACTCTGGTTGGCAAAGCTTTCCGGCAAGGGTTCTATTGTCCCACCTCCTTGAACTACGCAATGGAGCTTGTCAACACCTGCGACGCCTGCCAATTCCACGCCAAGGCTGTTCATCAAACAACACAAGCTCTCCAAACCATCCCTCTATCATGGCCATTTGCGGTCTGGGGATTGGACATCTTGGGACCATTCCCCCGTGCTACCGGAGTTTATGAGTTCCTCTACGTCGCCATCGACAAGTTCGCCAAGTGGCCAGAAGTGGAGCCATTCCGCAAGGTCATGACGCAATCCACCATCAAGTTCATCAGAAACCTGGTGTGTCGTTTCAGAGTCCCTAACCGGATCATCATGGAAAACGACACCCAGTTCACAAGCCATGCCTTCCTCGAGTACTGCGAACAAATGGTCAGCGCAGTGTGTTTCGCTTCAAGGGCTCGTCCGATGAGCAACGACCAGGCAGAGAAAGCCAATTCGGAAGTTCTCCGAGCTCTCCTGGCCCGTAATTTCCAGCGGCTCGAGAAGTGTGGAATGTGGTGGGTGGATGAGCTCCCAGCTGTTCTATGGTCAATCCGGACCACACCCAACCGAGTAAAAAATGAGACGCCCTTCGCTCTTCTCTACGGAGCGGAGGTGGAGCTCCCCACAGAACTCATATACAGATCTCCTTGAGTTCGCGCCATCGATGAGGCCGAGCAGCAGCAACTCCGACAAGGAGATGTCGTTGTTGCCTAGGAAGTACATAATCGGGCAGCTATAAGCGCCGCGCGGTACCAGCAAAGACTACGCCGCTATCACAGCCGCCACGTCTGCTCCAGAGAACTTGAGGAAGGCGACCTTGTCCTCCGTTGGCTACAGTCTGGGAGGTGTCTAAACAAGCTGTCTCCAAAGTGAGAAGGCCCTTCTTGGGTAATCCAAGTCACTCGGCCCGGATCCGTCCGCATGGAGACCGAGGATGGAGTCCCCCCAAGAAACTCGGGGAACATCAAGCACCTCCGGAAGTACCATCTTCGTAACTTCTATCCGTGAGGGTATAAAGTTTTCGGATGACCAGTTTCCCGGCAGCACACATTTCCATGTTTATGGATGCAACCCAAAAAATCCCCAGGGGTTAAATCAGGGTGTGTTAGCGCGATTTACTTGAACGGTGTCCGGACTAACCCTACTATCCGGCGTGATTTTCGGAAGAGACCTAACCGGCATGCAAAATACTGCCGAATAAAGTTCTTCCCTGTAGCTCAAGCGGCGGCAAGTAGTATGCTGCGATTGTTTCTCTCTCTTGTCCCTACCCACGCGGTAAGACATTTTTTGCAGGAAAAGACACATAAAAAGCAACCACACTCGTCGTCTCGAGAAACGGTTCACAAACCGGAGCCTCTTGGCTTTCCGTATCCATTACAAGCAAAAGAAGAAAAGCGCAGGGGTCGCCCTCAGTCGATCTGGACCACCGGCTTGATGTCCTCCGGGTCCCTCTCGCCGCCATCGCTGCTGGAGTTGTCTTCCCCCCTATGCTGCTCGGAGTAGGCGTCGTCAGCTTCGTCTCCGGACGGGGTCGCACCACTGCTGGAGCTCTCCGGGAAGCATTCCTTCCACTCAACCTTCATTTTGAAGCACTTCAACGTCAAGATGTCCTCATCGTCATAGCGGAATAGGATGAATTCTCTGCATTCCAGCTTGCGAGCACGGATGAAGACCTTCCGCTTGTGCGACAAGAGGAGATCCCTAGTGGTCGCTCCGTGGGTCTCCACCTTCACCGCTCCATGAGGGCACCCGTCCACGTGCACTCGAAAGTGCAAGGTCTTGACCTCCCTCACTGCATCAAGGAACACCTTCGAAAGAGGAAGCCACCCGCAAGAAGCCGAAGTCAACTTGACGCCAAACTCTTAGCTGATACGCTCTCCATGGGAGTTGCGGATCCTGGCCGGCGGCATCACCTTGCGACCTCCAATGCCGAGGCCACTGCATGTCCTCCCTCAGGTCCTTCACACCCACGTGGGAGGGATGAGGACACCCACGTGGGAGGGATGAGGACACCCACTGCATCGGCCATGAACTCCTCCTCCGCGGAGAGCTCGGGGGCTGTCGTCTTCAACCTCCTCGGGAGAAAAACGCTTGGGGGCGCGACAACTGCTGATTGGAAGAAAGAAGCTACTACGAAGTGCCCGATTCACCCTCGAGCGGATGGGGATACGTACTCGTTACCCAGACGGAATGCAGTAATTCCCACAATTACTCTACCTCGGGCTTGAGATCATGGCTACTCTTGGCCTCTATGTCCGCCATCAAGTGCCTGCCTCGCAGGCTCCTCTCTACACATGTCGGTTTCCGCCGCCAGGAGGGCGTGGAACCCCACACGTTCGCACTTGCAGGCATATGTTCCAGATGGTTCAACTTCCCAGATCATCAGACCTGGCGTGGCTCTGGTGCAACGTATCTACACCACAGCAAGGCCCGCGGGCCACTGTCGGGGAACGGAAGTATTATCCACTGTCCCAGAAGTCTACATCAACTCGCCACGAAAAGCACCCCACAGTGCGTTCAAGACATTCCAGAAAGGAGTTCCGTGCGGCAGGATACCGGAGGAAACAACAACGCTTCCTCCCTTAAAGCGTTGGGGAGGGGACAAGCCGGTCCCATGACATGTAGAACATTACAAAGGGCATTAATGCACCGCCCCTGGTCTGAGAGACAGGACTGCAGCGGCGCCTTCTCCCACGTTCCGTTCGTCGTATGTGCCGAGGTCCCGCATGAACGCTCAGGAGGAGTAGCGACGCCTCGGCATGCACACTTCCCGGAAGAATTTTGCAGTGACACCCGTCACCCCATGATCCAGAAGAACAACAACGCCACCTTTAGCCATATGTGGCGACCCCCTTGAGCTATAAAAGGGAGGCCTAAGCTCCAACACAACACAACACACCTCTACCATATGAAGGGCCCGTATCCATCCCAGAAGAGCTCCCCGCACTTGTAGCATTCCCCGTATCAATTCAGACAAGAAAGAGTAGGGATTTTAGTCTCTGGACGGCCCGAACCTTGGTAAATCACAACGTGTCCAAGTTTCGACGGATCTCATTGCATTTCGCGTGCACATCCCGGAAGCACATCATCCCGGGGGATCCGACCCCCGACAGAAAGTGGTGGGTGGATGAACTCCCGCTGTTCTCTAGTCGATCCGGACCACGCCCAACCGCGCCACAAATGAAACACCTTTCACCCTTGTCTACAGGGCAGAGGTAGTGCTCCCCACAGAAATCAGATACAGATCTCCCCGGGTTAGGGCCTTCGATGAGGTCGAACAACAGTAACTCCGAATAGGAGATGTCACCGTTGCCGAGGAAGTACGTACTCGGGCTCCTACAAGCATTGCGCGGTACCAGCAAGGACTACGACGCTATCATAACTGCCACGTCCGCCCCGAGAACTTGAGGAAGGCGGCCGTGTCCTCCGTCGGCTACATTCCGACAGTGGTCTAAACAAACTGTATCCAAAGTGGGAACGCGCTTAGGCGCAGATCCGTCCGCCTAGAGACTGAGGATGGAGTCCCCGTGAGAAACTCGTGGAACATCGAGCACCTCCGAAAGTACCATCTTCGTAAGTTCTACCCATGAGGGCATAAAGTTGCCAGATGACCATATTCCCGGTGGCGCAACATTTGTAAACTGCGATCTCCGGATCCATGTTTATGAGTGCAACCCAAAATAAAGACCCCGGGGCAAAATTGGTGTGTGTTAGCGCGATTTACTTTCAGCGATGTCGAACTAAACCTGCCTTACGTCAAGCTTTTCGGGAGAGACCTAACGGGCGCGCAAAATCTCGCCGCACTAAACTCCCCCTCCTAGTTTGTGTGTCGGATTGCATTATGCGGCTATTGCTCCTTCCCTATTTTTTTCTATCGCAGGCACGATACATCCATCTAAACAAGACAAAATAGAAGTAGCCGACCCCACACATCGCGGAAATGGTTCACCAACCGGAGCTCATTAGCCTTCCGGGACAAGTTCATACATAAAGAACAAAATGGGAAAGGGTTCAGTCGATGTGAACTACGGGCTTGGTGTCCTCCTCCGGGAGGCCCTTGCTTCCATCCTCACTGGAGTCCTCCTCCCCACCTTCGCGACTCGAAGACGCGCCATCTTCCTCCTCGTCATTAGAATCCCTGGCGCCTCTGCTCGAGCTCTCCGGGAATCACTAAATATGGTTGCTGTGGAAGTCGAAGGTCTTCACGGACAAGACCGCATCACCTTTGTACCTGAACAAGAGGAAGTCCCCTCTGCTCAGTTTGTGGCCGCGTGCGAAGATCTTCCACCCCTACGTCAGGAGCATCTCTCCGTTGGCGAAGAAGTGGGTGGCCATCTGCTTCGCCCCGTGAGGACAACCGTCCACCCTTATCCACAGGTACGAGGGATGGGCATCCCTCACTGCATGGCAGAACGTCTTCGGGAGCGGTATCAACCTGCAAGTGGTCGATGCGACCTCCACAACAAATTCAAATGAAATGGGCTCATCGTGAGCCACACTGAGAAGGAGGGCCGGCGGCATGGCGCCGCCTTTCCCACGGCCACCAATGTCGCACCACCCTCCTCTGCTACCTCTGCCCCGGAGCACTCGCCCCCGCGGGGTTGGCGAGCGTGCTCTCTGGAAGACCCAACGGCCGGCGCTACTCGTCCCCCTCTGCTTCCCCTTCCATGACCACGACGACCACGTGCCCCCCTTGTCGTGGGAAGTCACGGTAGATGTCCTCATGAGAGAACTTGATTCAGGGCCTTTTCTACGAGTGTACGAGGAGGAATAAAATCACAAAGACCGAGAGAGAGACGCGATTTATACAACTACGGGCCCCGTTGGACATCGTCAGGTAAAAACCCTACATGCTGTTAGTGGCTAGGTCTTATTCCTTTGCTCACGAGGGGTCGCCGACGTCTTATCGGCTCGCCTATAGTTTTTTTCTAATTGCCTCCGATCTAGATAAATATTTAAGTTACAAATAAGGGATCACGAGGATCCGAATTCATAAGTTATAAAAACCATAATATCTAAGTACATACATAGTTAATCAAGTTTTTCCTTAAGAATGCTAGCAAAAATAACAACAGAGATACAAATCGAGAAGGAAAGGCCTCCTTCCTGGGAACCTCCAAACTACTCCTTGTCAACGGGGAACATGATGTCGTAGTAGGCGCCCCCGGGGTACTCCTGCTCCTGGGCTCCGTCGTCTGGTGGCAGCGACCAGTCAGGTATATAAAACAAAGGGGGCAATAGAGCAAAGGTGAGTATCTAGCATACCCGCGAGTCTTACGTTCGCTACTAAGCATTTATGCATTTGTATAGTGTGGAAAGGGGAGGCTGTATATAGTGGACTGAAAGGAAGAAAACCAGAATAAGGAAGAGAAGCTAGGCCTATCAAAGACTAGCATCTTCCGACGAGTCTTGCAGCATGAGGTGAGAAGAGCCAACAGTTTGTATAAAGCATAAAGTAAAAATGCAGGAGAAGTTGCTGCAACATTGTATAATAGTAAGTTGTAATGATTAAAAATTATAAATGCCTTCGAGAATCCTTTCTCGACTTCCCTGTGAGGAAGAAAACCCGGAACCAATAGTTTAATAGTAGTAGTTTGTAGTAGTAGGATCTGGCTTCAACATAAACTGTCTTGTTACTGTGGACACGGCTATTTGAATAGATCAAACTCCCTGCAGGGGTTCATGTAACGTCCCGACCACTCCCAATCGGTTAACCACGGCTATTCCATGGTCAGTACGCCTGGGATCCAGACTTTCCTCACAAACCAACACTAGCCTTTTCTGCACACTTTGTCCTCACTCGTGTGGACCCGGGATCAAGTTCCCGGTCGGTCACCCATCCCAAGACTACTCCAAACCAAGCACGCTTAACCTGGTAGTTCGTTCCTGATGGGCTTCCGGAAAAGAAGGTATACCTTGTTTATATGAGTAGTCTATCATTCCTATTGAGATCTTGGGTTGTTACAATGCACTACTGTTAAGCCTGCATGCTCGGATATCCAGGGTGGCATACACCTTGTTAGGGATTGCCCCACCGAGGCTATCCGACACGTCGCAACCCATCCTAGGCTGAGCAGAGAGGCCATCCGCCGGACTAAATGCTATGCACTCAGGGGTCTAGGACCCTCACCCTTCACGCTCCTGCACGGTGTGAGGCTAGCCGAGAAAGCAAAAGAAAATACCACCGCTCGAGCGAAGAAGACACACCGCTTCCCGGCAATCAGACCGCGGTACTGCTGACGTGTGAAGAGCTTTCAAATGAACTATGACGCAGGGGATCCAATAACTCCTTATCCCACGTGAAGGTAGTGCGTAGAGGCCTTGGCGGCCTCTCAAGTCATCCACCGGACCCTTAGTCATTTTATTATCTCGCGCACAACCGTTTTCGTTGCCCGACTAGTTAATACAACGGAAAACGAACAACATCAAGGACCACCAGTACATCGGTGCCTACCCTGTCGTCCCATCAAAGCGCGCGATTACTAACAAGGTGAACCGAGTCCTTACCTTATCTCGCGTGTGCTCTTGGAGGAGCTTGACTTTCGTGGTTTGGTAACTCTCAGGGCCAACGATCAGGGTCCAAGCACACCTGTACACCGGTCGTACCCTCCATGTCGTCCCGTTGCAATACCACTCGCGAGAACCGTTGGGTCACCCGACTTCTTACCTTTAAGGACAACTGTTATTCAGGGCCCTAGGACGGCTACACAGAGTCAGCAGCGAGTGGAGTACGAGGATTACTCCTCGATGGCTCACACTTGATGTGGCTCAGCAGAGCTGAGGTAGGGGATTGAGGCGGTGTCTGCATTGTACCGTACTTGTGATAGTTATATATATTATATCCGTGTTAACTCCCCAGAGTGATCACGACCCGCTATCTAATCCTAGTTAAATAACATGGTGCAGGGCTAACTGTTGAATATAATATTTACAATAGGCAGCATAGGATAAATGGAGGTACATCAAGGGGTGACAATGACAGGCTATGCAATTGAATAGGTAAGCAATGTAGCAGCAACATTAATTCCTACTGCAAGAAAAGTACGGAAAGATACGCAATATCTGGGGAAGAGAATGGCCCTACTTGCCTAAAAGCTTGACTATAGGGGTACGGTCGTCGACGTAGTAGTCGTACTCCGCAGTGGTGTAGTTGACGGCAACAGCGGGGTCTACCGGAGATTAAAGGGAGGGGAAACAGTAAATACAAAGAAAGCATATGCAAATAGATGCATGACATGACAGATGCAACGTTAACGGTGTTCTAACGCAGTACAAA
This sequence comes from Bromus sterilis, assembly GCA_950022295.1. Lineage (NCBI taxonomy): Eukaryota > Viridiplantae > Streptophyta > Magnoliopsida > Poales > Poaceae > Bromus > Bromus sterilis. The sequence goes on along the minus strand of OX465596.1, from coordinate 143,909,741 downwards.
GTGTTATGCTCAGAGCGGGCGTTCATCCGGGGGTGAACTGCCAGCTCCGGGTAATTATCGGCAAACGGCCCGGGGGGAAGGTCTCGTGGTCATTGCGTTAGAGGGGATGGTGGGTGTATGGGTAGCGTATCCGTATTCTTTGTATTTTTCTGATCAATTTTCATGTACAAAGTTTTACCATCTGATTTACATTTTAAAAGATATTAAATTTCAAAGTTTAAACCAATTTAAAACAATTTCTGGATTTATTTTAATTGTTTAACAAAAATTATCCACAACGGTAGGTTTGAATGATCAACCTAACAAAGCGTACCCACCTGTAAGGTTGACTGGTCAACTCATAGGTGGGGCTTACTGACCAGTGGGTCCCACATGTCATACACAGTATTAAAATAATGTCTTAATTAAATCTAACATTCCAGTGGGCCCACATTTCATACTCTCATATTAAACTAAATTCATTTTAATTATTAAACTGACAGGTGGGGCGTACCTGTCATAGGCATATGTTTAAATTAGCAGTTAACTTAATTAACCAGAGAGTTAAGTGGGGAAGGGCCCACATGTCATATGCCCAAGGTTTATTTTTATTTTTATTAATGCTCAGTAATTAGCAGGGGGAGGGGGCCACCTGTAAGCCACTGTTTAGTCACTAACAGTGGAACTAACCGGGGAGGCCCACATGGGAGCCACTGTGGGAGCTCGCCGGTGGCGGCACTCCGGCGAGGTCGCCGTTCCGGCCGATTTCGATGGATGTTTGGTTCGTGGCTAGGCTCGTTTGAGAGCTGGTGTCCTTCCGCGTCGATCTGCGGTGGATTTGGTCCAAACGGTCGCCGGAATCGGGACCGGAAACGAGCCGAGGCGGCGGTCTCCTTAGGGCTTTGTCGAAATCTATGCTACGGTGCGATTGAGCGCGCGCAAAGCAGATGGATGGGATCTACAGCTCAACAGGTGCACGCACGTGCTACTGGCGTGAGGTAGAGGGGCCTAGGAGCATGATTACGACAACCATGCCGGGGACGGTTGTCGGCTCCCATGGAAATGGCGGTTACGGCGAGAGGGGAGAATCGAGAGGAGCTGACGATGGCGTAGCGACTCACGGCAAGCCTATAGATGCACTTAGAATGCTCGAGGGAGGCGCGATGCAGTCAGAATTGTCGATGATGAGCATCGGAGCAGAGGAGGAAGACGACTTCGATCCGTGGCATGTGGTCACTCCCGAGACGTCCTCTTCTGCACGGCGGCGTGGACAACGAGGACGATCTTGAAGGACACGACAGTGGGGCTCACGGCGGTTAGTGGCCACACGGGTCCATGGAAATGGCGACGACGGCACAGGCATGGCTTCTCACGATGAGAACGAGGCGAGGGAAGGGGAAACTAGATCTAGGGTTCTCCACGGGGTCAATGACGACATATATTAGCGCGACGGTGGCGATGTAGCACCTCGGTGGCGTCCATCGGGCGACGGCAGCTGTCGAGCACCACGGAGATGGTGCCACGCACGGCTCGGGATGAACAGGGGAAGGGGATGTTTCCATGGTGGGCTAGGTGGGCTGGGTGGGCTGCACTGTGCACATGGGGGACTAGTGGGGTGGTATTCTTTCTATTTCTTTTTAGTTCTTTTCTGTTTCCTTTTCGTTTCTGTTTGTATTTATTTTGGCTAGCATTTGTTTTTTTTAAATAGGTAACATGTTCCATAATTGTTGTGACACTTTACCCTTTTCATTTGAATTTTGTTTAAATAGTATTTGATTAAAATGGAATGTTTTAGGCACCATTTGGATTTGTTTAAAAAACGTAAAGGTGACACTAAATATCCATGACCATAGAATCTTGGTATACTGACTTTTATGCATTTTACAAAACTGCTTGCACCATTGTTGTTTGAACTTTATTTTGGCACTTTGTTTTTTTAATATCAACCAACATGGTTTATTCGATATGATCAAATGCAAAGTTGATCAAGGCATGATTACCAACAGTAATGATCATTAGAAAAATTATTACTGTTACATGACTGTGAGGGTGTTACACCCGTCGACGACGAGGTCCATATTGTTTTGCGTCCGCACCCGAGAACATCACACGCGCGGGATCGCCCCTGCAACAAGAACAAACTCAAAAGGTAACTTAATCTTCTTTCTAGGAAAATGTTCCATGCCCTTTTTAAGGGGGAATTAGAATCGTATAGTCCCTTCTTTCATGTCAATGATAGCACCAACGGTGCGCAGAAAAGGTCGTCCCAAAATAATTGGACATGAGGGATCAGACTCAGTGTCCATGACAAGAAAATCAACGGGAACATAATTATCAATGACAGCAATAAACACATCATCAATCCTTCCTAAAGGTTTCTTTACGGAAGAATCAACGAGATGAACACCAAAAGAACAAGGTCAAAAAGGTTTCAATTTAAGCATATCATACATTCTTTTGGGTAAAACGGAGGCACTAGCTCCAACATCACATAAAGCAAAGCAAGAAAAGTTGTTCAATTTAATCTTGACCATAGGATCCCAACCATCTTCTAGTTTTCTAGGAATAGAAAATTCTAGCTAAAGTTTCTCCTCCCTAGATTTGATAAGATAATTAGTGATATGCTCGATGAAGGAAATGTTAAGTGAACTAGTGTGGGGGTCTTTGCTCATTCTTTGCAAAAAGTTGATAACTTCAGAAAGACTACAATTATCAAAATCAAGATCTCTACTATTGATCAAAGAGGTGGTGTAATCTTCCAAGTTTGACTTACTTTCCTCTATAACAGTTTGGACATCTTCCCAAGTGTGAGGACGTCTTGGGGGGTGCTTTGAACCGTAAATCTGGTTTCTTACCCGGGAGACCATGCCATGTGCATAGTTCCCCGTCATAACTAGTTTAGTCACACAGTTTTTTGCTATTGAAACCCATAGGAAGAACAACAAGATTGAACAAAGTAACTAATTTATTTGCGGTTTTGGTAAAAGAATCTAAAGAAAAAACTAGAAAATAAACTAACAAGACTAAAAAGAAAAAGGTAAAGGGTAGTGTGCAACTCCCTTATCTTGTAGACTGGAGTCCCCGGCAACGGCGCGAGAAATTAGATGGTGCCTAGGTTGACGGGACTAGTCTTTTGTTGCACCTCAGAGTCCCCGACAATGCCGCAAAAATTAGCTTGATAGCACTGATAGTGCTTCCTTGTTGGTTACCCCAAGTAGAAGGTTACGATGAAGATAGCAAATTTTTTCCCTCGATGAAGATACCAAGGTTATCGACCAGTACGATTACGACTACTGCAAGTAGGTGTCAACGGAGCCATAAATTAACTTCATACATAGGTTGACGTGGTCCTACAAATAGCAACGAATAAATTTTCCCCCAACGAGTCAGAGAGGTTATCAATCTCTCCGTCTTGTTGTTTACAAGGGGTCAAAACAAAAATGTAGAAATAGTAATGGTGATTGCAATCTCTCCGTCTTGTTGTTTACAAGGGGTCAAAACACAAATGTAGAAATAGTAAAAATGAACGGTGTAAACTATGGTGGAAATATGGACCGGGGTCCCTTGACTTTCACTAGTGATGTCTCTCACCCGAAAGACGGTAAACAACTATGTTGGGTGAACAAATTACAACTGGGAAATTGACATAATTAGAAACGCACCAAAATGCTAATTATGCTACAAGAAAGCTAGAGGATCAATCGTATGGGAAGTACACCAAGACGAGAAGACCTTTTATTCATCAGCATCTACTCACCAATCATCCACCTTGAGATATCTATCCAGAAAATCTCGCTGGTATTAAGTTGCGAACCCCAGCCAAACTATAGGATCATAGCAACAGACAACTTCATTAACACACTATGTGTAAAGAAAGCAATCCTTGCAACCGCGGTCACAAGCACCGCTGTTTTCTCCCTAGTGGCAACAACACATCCCCTAGTCTGATGTTTCTGTCACTCAAACTAGACATCGGGGGGCATGAACCCACAATCAAGCATAACACTCCCTCTTGGAGTTACTATCTAGTACTTGGCCAAAGCAATAAAAAGCAACGGAGAACATGAAAGAATACTCAAGAACTAAAACATAAGAGTTAAACCAAATATATTACTCATCACAATCTAAACATAATCTCATAATCCATTGGATCCCAGCAAAGACAGCATAGCAACACAGATACTAATACATAGGTTCCTTGATCATGCAGGGAAGGTCACAAGGTCTAACAATTGAGGCACAAGGGTGGAGAGAAAACATCATCTAGCTACTGATAATGGACCCATGGTCCTAGGGGGACTACTCACGGCACATCCGGGAAGCGCTCATGGTGGGGGAGAAGCTCTCGGAGATATATCCTCCCTACGGAAAGGTGTCGGGACAGGTCTTCTGGCGATCCTGATCTCGAGATCACGGCGGCGGCGGAACAGTGATGAAAATAGCATAACGGAGAGCCTCCCTATGGTTTTCGCATTGAGGGATAAAATAGTAGGAAGGGGGACACCACGGGGGCCCCCACATGACGAGGCGGCCAGGTGGCGCGGCCCCACCCTAGGCCGCGCCAGGAGGCCGCCTGGCCATGGGGGAACTCTCCTCTGGCCCTCCTTCATCCTTCTGTATTCTTATGATCTGCTGATTTTTATTATGATTTTCTAGATTTTTTCAAGCACTTTAAAATTTGCATTTTCCTACAATGCACAGACAACAGCAGACAAAAACTGGCACTGGGGCACAGAGTTAGTAGGTTAGTCCAAATATGTTGAAAAAGGTATGAAAGTGTAGAAAAACATATAACAAAGTCACCAATATAAGCATGGAATAAGCATAAATTATAGACACGTTCGAGACCTATCACTCCGCTTCGGCCTTCTAGAGTCTTCTATCCCGCTGATTTTTTATCTGATTTTTCTGGATTTTCTGAGCACTTTAATAATTGGCATTTTCCTGCAATGCACGCACAACAACAGACATAAACTAGCACTGAGGCAGTGAGTTAGTAGGTTAGTGGACATATGTTGTAAAAGGTATGAAAGTGTATCAAAACATGTAGCAATATCACCAAAATAAACATGGAACAAGAAGAAATTATAGATACGTTTGGGATGTATGAACATCCCCAAGCTTAATTTTTTCTTGTCCTCAAGCAGGTAAATGATAACAAAGATAATTTTTGTGGTCACATGCTACCAATAAATATTTGAACTTTAAAGTACAACAAGTAAGATATGCAATTCAAGTCAAGATAATAATAAGCAAGAGTCTATATCTATTATTGAAACTAGCAAAGTAAGAACATAAAGGTGCAAGAGCTCTCGCTGTCCGTGAATCGAATGTCTCCAATCGGTGTTTCTTGTGCAAGAAGTGGGAGATGGGTTAGAGCATAAGAAATACTAGTAGTTGTTGAGAACTCAATCTACTAAAACTTCACACTTGGTCTCCTTTGTAATCTTATTATGACTCGTCCCCAGACCACTGGTCAGGTACAAGTCAAACTGATCCTCTCCCTTTCGACTTTGAGCACTCATGCAATGAATGAGCGCGAGAAAAATATGTTGGAACTTAGGATGGAAAATATAATAATGATGGGGAAGGATGACAAAAAAGGTGTGAAAGGCTCACATCAATGAGGACAATCATAGGCGAGAGAAATCCAAATGATAGATATGATGTGAGGAGTAAGGATTTCCATGCAACAGATGCACATATGAGATATGGAAAGCTCTCCAATGGATCTAGTGGGGGTGCATCCAAGTTGCTTGCTCAAGAAGACCTAGAGCTCATTTGAGGAGGCTCATCATTGGAATATACAAGCCAAGTTCTATAGTGTAAGGATCCCCACATAGTTATGCATGAATGATATGAAACTCTCTATGAAGTAAAGATACTACTTTGGAGAACAAGTGTGGATCTTTCAAAAGAAATAGTAGTGTTGCCCCCCTTCTCTTTTTCTTTTCTTTTCTTTATTTCTCTTTTCTCTTTTTTCTATTGTTTATTTTATTTTTGCGGCCTCTTTGGCTCTTTCTATTTATCTCTCATTTGTCCTCTTTGGGATCTTTTAATTTGTCCTCTTTTGTTTTTGTGTGTGTCCTCTTTGGGTTCTTCTCCTCACTTTAAGGGAAACACTCTATATTTTACAAGGGTATAGAAGATCACACAATTTATAAGAAGTACTCAACATAAAGAAAACTGAAAACTATCATGATGTATGCAAATGTATGCCTCTGCCAGTGTAGCAGTATATGCAATGATTCTAGCGCGTCATGTACCAATTATAAGGGCATGTCCCAACTAGCATATAGCAGGATATAATGAGGCTTATGATGACAGAGCGTATCATGCCAAGGGTTTGGATGCACCGACAAAGTTTGCACCAACTCTCAAGATGAGAAAGGGCAATGCACGACACCAAAGAGGCTAAAAAAATATGGACGGTGTAAGTTCCAACAATTGAATACTCACATTAGTCAAAGGAACACATCCACATATTATCGGTAACTCTCTATCTAATCAGCAGATTCACAAAGAGACAAGGACCCCTAGGAGGAGTGTAAGTGGGTTTGGTTATCCTTGCGCATCCTCGACCCATGGTACGTGAGGGTACTTTATATATTACAACCCCTCCAAAGGTTAGCGATCCATCTAGTAGCTAGAGTTCTCAACTAATTTTTTTTTAATTTTCAAAAATAAGGATGAAATGCCCAAAATACGTTACCTATCACTCATATTCTTGAGATCTTGACACACGGAAAACCAAACATTACTCAAATTAATACCTCAAAACTATTGAAAGTTAATACTAAACTTATAATAGCAACCTCAATTACCTACTCAAAGTAAGAAACACACTCTGTGCAACATGCCAACTCTCTAAAAAAGATAAGCATGAAAACTTTAGAGAGTTACAAAAGTAACAACCTAAATAAAAGCTCCTAAAAAGATAAGCATGAAAACAAGAGCTAAGCATGACAGCAGCTAGATATAAAACAGAACACTCAACAAATATAAGCATGAAAACTATGTGTGTTATAGGTGGAAGTGGAGCGTGTTTCTCTCCCAAACAATGTAGGCTAGGGTCCAACTTGTTATGAACAGCAAACAAAACTAAAATTAAGGAAAACTGAAAAGTAAATGCAAGACGCTCCAAGCATAGCACATAACATATGAATTGATAAAAATATAGTGTGGAGAAGGATGAACTAATGATCGTTGATGGAGAAGGGGATGCATGGGGGCATCCCCAAGCATAGATGCTTCAGTCTCCTTGAAAATTTATTGGGGTGCATGGGGGCATCCCCAAGCTTGAGCTTTTGACACTACCAGATCTTCTTTCATCATCCTCCTTTCCACACTTGAAAACTCCCTTCATACGAAACTCATCATAAGTTGATTAGAGAGGTTAGTACCCATAATAAAATAATTGCCTCTGCCGGAAATAAAGATTTCAACAAGGGCTACTGTTTCTCAAGATTGTTTTTGCAAAGAAAAATCATGCGCAAGATTTGAAAAACAGTGAAAACGTAAAACAAGGTAGAATCTGGGAAAAATAGACCAGCAGGTAGTAAATATTTCTTTAGGGACACTTCTGCAACTCAAATCAAAAACCTCAGAAGAGATTGCAAAAAGTCAATTATACAGAGCATACTGTCAGAACCATTCAGATCAAAAACATGATCTGGTGAGTTTTAAGAATTTTTGCAATGGAGCAAACAGATTCTGTTTTCTTGACAACATGTCACAACTTTTGTTTTTTCTTTCATCCGGAGGCTAAAACATGGCACAAAGCTTCAAAATAAACATACAATGATGTTGCTACAGTAGTAACAAGCATCAAGACCAATAAAACTGAAAGTAAAAACATTTTGGGTTGCCTCCCAATAAGCGCTTTATTTTATGCCTTTGAGCTAGGAAGGAAGCAATAAGATCAAGTTTTATCAATATCAAATGCACAGCTTGCCCGTATAATGGTCTTAAAAGGCAACTTAATCTTCTTTCTAGGGAAATGTTCCATGCCCTCCTTGAGGAGAAATTGGAATCTTATAGTCCCTTCTTTCATGTTAATGATAGCACCAATAGTGCGAAGAAAAGGACGTCCCAAAATAATTGGACATGAGGAATCACACTCAATGTCCATGACAAGAAAATCAACGGGAACATAATTATCATTCACAACAATAAGCACATTATCAATCCTTCCTAAAGGTTTCTTTATGGAAGAATCAAAAAGACGAACACCAAAAGAACAAGGATCAAAAGGTTTCAATTCAAGCATATCATACATTCTTTTAGGTAAAACGGAGGCACTAGATCCACCATCACATAAAGCAAAGCAAGAAAAATTATTCAATTGAATCTTGACCATAGGATCCCAACCATCTTCTAGTTTTATAGGAATAGAAACTTCTATTTTAAGCTTCTCCTCCGTAGCTTTGACAAGAGCATTAGTGATATGCTCAGTGAAGGCAATGTTAAGTGAACTAGTGTGGGGGTGTTTGGCCGTTCATTGCAAAATTTTGATAACATCAGGAAGAGTACAATTATCAAAATCAAGTTCACTACTATTAATCAAAGTGGTAGTGATATCTTCTTGGTTCGACTTACTTTCCCCTATAACTTCTTTGACATCCTCCCAAGTATGAGGACGTTTTAGGGCTGCTTCGAACCATAAATCAGGTTTCTTACTCGGAGCACCATGCCATAGGCATAATTCCCCTTCATAACTAGTGTAGTCACAAGGTCTGCTATTCTTATAAATACCCACAATAGCAACAAGGAAGAACAAATCAACAAATTTTTTGTGGTTTTTCATATAAGGCTCTAAAGTAAAAACTGGAAAGTAAACTAAAAAGAATAAAAAGCAAAGGTAAAAGATACTGTGCAACTCCCCTATCTTGTAGACTAGAGTCCCCGGCAATGGCGCCAGAAATTATCTTGATGGCACTGGGTAGTGCTCCTTGTTGGCTACCCCAAGTGGAATGTTGAGATGTAGACAACGGTGAATTTCCCTTGATGAATATACCAAGGTTTGTCTCCGGTAGGACTCCATGAAATACAAGTAGGTGTCAACGGCGCCAGAAATTTGCCGCATGGAGAGAAAGTTGACATGGACCTGCACACAACAACAAATAACTTTGCTCCCAATGAGTACATAGAGGTTGTCCATCTCTACGGTCTTGTTGTTTACAAAGGATCAAACACAAGGGGAAATAGTAGTGGTGATTGGAACGGAAAGGAAATATAAGCAGTAAAGATGAACGGTATGTACCGGGGTCCCATGACTTTCACTAGTGATGTCTCTCTCCCAAAAGACGATAAACAACTATGTTGGGCGAACAAATTACAACTAGGCAATTGACAGAATTATAAACGCACCACAATGCTAACTATGCTACAAGATAGCTATATATCTATCCAGTACATGTCGTTGGTATTAAGTTGCTAACCCTAGCCAAACTGTAAGATCAAAGCAACAGACAACTGCATTAAGACACTATGCATCAATTAAGCAATCCTTGCAACCACGGTTACCAGCGCCGCTCTTTCCTCCCTGGTGGCAACAACACATCCCCTAGTCTAATGTCTCTGTCACTCAAGCTAGACATCGGGGGGAGTGAACCCACAATCATGCATAGTGCTCCGTCTTGGAGTTACCATCTACTACTTGGCCAAAGCAACACAAAGCAACAGAGAACATGCAAGAACTCTCAAGAAATAAAACATAAAAGGTAAACCAAATATATTACTCATCACAATCTGAACATAATCTCATAATCCATCGGATCCCAGCAAACACAACATAGCAACACATAAACTAATACATAAGTTCCTTGATCATGTAGGGAAGCTCACAAGGCCTAAAAATTGAGGCACAAGACTTGAGAGAAAACATCATCTAGCTATTGATCATGGACCCATGGTCCAAGGTGGACTACTCATGGCACATCTGGGCGGCAAGCATGGTGGTGGAGGATTCTCCGGAGGTGAATCCTCCCTCTGGCAGGGTGCCGGGTCAGGGGATTCTAGCAACCCGATCTCGGGATCACGGCGGAAGAGTGGTGAAAATCGCATAACGGAGGTCCTCCCGATGGTTTTTGGAGAAGGAGAAATAGATAGGCGAAAGGGGGGAACCTGGGGGCTCCTGATATGTCCAAAATGCATCACTATTTTATATAGTAATTCTTTCTTATTCATTGATATATTTCATGTTATGATGCTATTCTTAGGTTGTTTTGGCTTATTTTACAAGTTTGCAACTTTCCGGTGCCGAAGCAGCATATGCAGGATTCAACGGTAAAAAGTGGGCGCTGAGTTGCTGAAGAAGAACACCTCCAAATTACCTGAAAATCAACGGAGGGTGTTTTTCATAAGATTGACAAAGACACGAAAAAGAGGGGACAGAGGGGGGCCACAGGGTTCCCAGGAGACCACCTGGCGCGGCTCCCACTCTGGCCGCGCCGGGACGGCTCCTGGACCCCTGGGGCCACTCTCGGTTCCCCCCTCTGGCCTATTTATTCCTCGTCATTTAAAATCCCTAAAGAGGAGAGAGTTTTTGGAGTTCCGCCACCGCTCCGTGGCGGAAACCTACAAAGGAGAAAAGACATCTCCGGCGGGCAGATTCCGCCGGGGAGAACACCTCCCGGAAGGGGAGATCGTCGCCATCATCATCACCATCGTCACGGGCATCATCGAGATCATCATCAACATCATCCCCAACATCAGTACCTTATTCATCTTTATCCAATCTCACCTCACAAGTTCAACTTCTCTTGTAATCCGTACTATGTATCCACTCTACTGTACCAGTGTTTATTACTACCGTGTGATGAATGCTATTGAGTTTTGTTGGAGAAATATCATTATGTCCACATTGTTTATCATCTATTCATCCCCACTGATCATGATCTCTTTTATGTCTTATGAGTAGTTACTTTGGTTCTTGAGGACATGGGAGAAGTCTAGTTGTTAGTAGTTATATGATGTTGAAGTAATATGTGTTATTTGATATTTAAGTTGTGTTGTTATTTTCCTAGTAGTGTTGTGTGAGTCAAACACTCAAAACTTTGCCTTATTAAGGACCTAGGGGAATGCATTGTGTATAAATAATACTTACGGTGGGTTGCCGGAGTGACAAAATACTGAGCCCCAGTTTGCACGCTTTTGCACAAGGGAACAATCGATCAACGATCGTATTGCTATGGTTAGGATTTTGCGTTAATTACTATCTTGTATTTGCGGATGCTTGCCAGATGTTTAATAATAAGAGAGCACTTATCTTAGTCTAGAGGGTGCACTAGCATAGATCCACCTTCTCAACACTTATCAGCACATCACATAGTACCGATACAGACTATGGCGCAAGCACGTGACTATATCTCCCATGCGTCGTCAAGAACGATTTAGCCTTTATAAGTTTAGTTGTTAGGCCTCTCCTTTGCTCAAAAGGATCGGGCCACTTGTTACTCCTCCGTGCCTCTCACTTTGCTCTCTTTTACCTTTTTGTTGCTTATACCGAAAACCCCTAAAAAGTCATCTTTCAGTTCCTGCAACTATTTCTTTACCAAAGTCACTTACCAATACCTTTTGCTCCTCGTTGGGTTCGACACTCTTATTTATCTAAATCGCTACAAACGAACCCCTATAGTTGAGGGTCATCAGCCCCCACCTGACCAGGCGGCCAAATGGCGTGGCCTCCCCTCTGGCCGCGCTAGGGACCCCACCTGGTCAGGGGGTGGGCCCATCCAGCTCCCCTCCGGCCTTCTGGAGTCTTCTATCGCGCTGATTTTTTATCTGAATTTTCTGGATTTTTCCGAGCACTTTAATAATTGGCATTTTCCTGTAATGCATGGACAACAACAGACAGAAACTAGCACTGAGGCACTGAGTTAGTAGGTTAGTCCAAATATGTTGTAAAAGGTATGAAAATGTAGGAAAACATGTAGAAATATCACCAAAATAAGCATGGAACAAGCATAAATTATAGATACATTTGGGACTATCAGCAGTCGTGTCCACAAAAGTAGCATATGTTCGTTTTTACCCTGTCTATAAATAGTCACCCCTAGGTCATTTTCCCCTCAGAACTCATCCCTGTGTGAAGTGGACTCATTTGAAACTTTTGAAATTTAAATGAATATTAAATTAATGAGAGGGAATAAAATGACTTTCCCTAATATTCATTTTTGCTCTTCAGCATTTATAAGTTAAAACAAATCCAACGAAAAAAAACCCAGAGAGAAGGTAATATGACTCCTTCAAGATATAAAAGAAAGTTGGAATATGTTTTGAATATAATTTTATTTATTTGGATTTTATTGGAATTATTTAAATACCATTCCATACAAACAATAAAATACACATGAGGGAAGATAACATGAGTTCTTCAATTTTAATGGAAAATGATTAAAAATATTATTTGGGATCTATTTGTATTTATCATATGGAGTTTCTTTTATAATTTTATTATTGGATAAAAAATCAATGAATATTTTTATTTTATTATTATAAGATTTTAGAAATTTATTTGGTTTTTTACTTATATTTTATTTTATGAAACTCTTCGAAGTTCAGTCCAAATAAATAATAATAATGCAGTTTCTATTAATTTTATTTATTTTTAAAATATTTCTAGTGTCATGTTTTTGTGCAATTTTTATTATTTTAAAAAATACCTCTAAACTTTTTTTTAAGAAAAAAACATTTTCTTTTTATTTTCGGCCGCCAGGCCAGCCCAGCAGGCCGGCCCAGCTGCCGAGGACCAGCCGCGCCCCTCGTCTCTCTCTCCTCCCGCACGCACGCGCACGCACGTACAGAAGCAGCGCCTGCAACGCCAGCCGTCGGCGACACCCGCCCATGGCCGAGCCACGCGCCTCCCCTCTTTCCTTTCCTCGCAGCCCCGCGTACCCCGCAGTTCCCTCCTCCGCGTCAACAACTTAATCGCGCCATTAAAGTCCCGCCAAGACCTCGCCGGAATATCCGGAGTTCGCCGGATTTGCGCCTCCGGTGACATTGAACCTGGAAGCCTCTTCCCCTATATAAACCACCCCTACGTGCCTCTAGTTCCTCTCGTCCAAAGCCCCCAAAAATCTGACCAAACCTCACACCGCAGCCCGCGTATTCGCTCCCCGAAGTTCGCCGGCCGAGCTCCGCCTCGTCATCGACCCCGTCGTCGGTAAGCTACCCCGGGACTCCAAACTTTAAAGATCAGATGCCTTCGTTGTAGCGCACCTAACAAACATCTTTTTGTGCCCTCTCCCTCAACATAGCGCCACCCCGGAGCTCGCATGCCCGCCGGTGTTCGCCGGAGCACCACCTCGCCCCGGCCATCCCCGACGCCGCCGGACGTGGCCGCCGCCACACCCGTACCCCCGCGTCACTCCGCACCTCCTCGTTTCTTCAGCCCAAAATATGTTTTCCCTTCTGGAAAGCGTAGTTCTGTCTTCTTCAGACCCAAATACGCTCCCTCTGTACCGAAAGCGTATTTACATCAAAACCACATCTGTCTCAGCCGCCAGGGACCCAAAAGAAAATATGTTTCTGAAGACAGACCCCTGATTCCTTTGCTCTCATATCTCCACGACCATAACTCCGATTGAGGTGATTCTTTTTGCGTTGGTTTTGTCTTGAGATCCTCTTCATTTTGGCATATGTTTCATGCCATGTTTCTCTGTTGATATTTGCTTGTCAATTCAAAGTGGCGTTTGACCCTTTTCTCCGTTGCTTTATTTGAAATATTTTTGCAGGGTTTTGGTGATGTCGAAGACCAGGAGTATTTAACCATCCTCTGGTGAAATGCAAGCCACAATACCCTTTGCACCTTTCCAAAGCTTTGACGTGTTTTAAAACGTGCTTATGCTTCGATGAATAATGATTATCTTCATACGTGTTGATCTTGTTATGCTCATATGCTTGGATCACTTTGTTGATGCCACATATCTATATCAAGTTTGATTATGACATGCTATGCTCATGATAAGTTTTAACCACGTTATTACCGTAGCATACTTCGCTCATCTTGGTATTTCTATGTTGCAAGATAAGATCTCGATCATCATAATATGACCAAGTTAATCAACTAAAATATGACATGAATCATGATGTGACTATAACTGTATCTTGGTTTGTCCCACTTATGTTGATATTCCATTGATAGATATACTCATGTTGCACCTGACGCTTGTGTTTTCTATTGGAGACATGTTCCGTGCAAGTTGATCAGGGGCCACCGAACCGGACTTATAAATTGCAGCCACACTCGCCTGTATGGGAAGGCCTTGGCTTGGTCTATCGGTGTGCTCACTTATTCGTATCACCAACGAGGGGAGGCTAAGCGCGCACGGTACCCTGACCCGGTACGCGACAATAGTCTTGAGAGCCGATTGTTGATTTGGGCCCGTCCCCGATTGGGACAAAGTTTATGGACCATGTGATGGTCAATTGTCATGCGATGGAGGTGTGTCTCGAGGACACGAGGCTACCGAGGGCATGACTTGTTAAGCGTTCTAGGTGATATGGTAAGGGAGGCATGCGGTAGAGAGGTCTCGTTGGATAAGTCCTAGTCCACTCCTATGGTAAGAGTTCCGAGGTTCCTGTGGCACAAGTTTCAAGGTACTGATTGGAGGAAGAGCTCCATAGTGTGGGTAAAGTTCACAAACTCTGCAGAGTCACACAAATCTATTCGAATAGCCGAGTCCACAGTATTGTACACAGTTCATAGTAGATCACACTTGGGATCAACATGAGTTCGGTGGGATGAATGTGCTGAGTTTATGGTCGTGCGACGGCCCGTATATGTTGGTGGTCATGCGATGACTGGGGCTTGAGTTGGTAAGGACTCCGAGGTAAGCCACATGATCAGGCGATAATCATGTGGGGTCCATGTGACCTTAAATGATGGTTGTTTGTGTATTAGTATTAATGCTGGTATTGTGCGTGATGGTTATTTGTTTGCATAATCATATGGTTAATCCATTAATATACCTTAACCTGCTGATGACATGTTATTTTTTTGCCTTGGTGCTTTTGTTGTTGTGAGATTGCAAGTACATTCGATGTACTGACCTAGCGTGTCATGCCAAACTTGCAGGCAATGCTTTGGACGTGTTGGATGACTTTCCCGGTGTTTGCGATCTAGGAGGTGCCCCAGCCAGTGTCCATATGGAGTGGAGTTCATCACCGACGCCGTTGTTCTGCTGCCGAGTTATCTTCCGCCGCTAGAGATTTAGCCGGCTGCTTGATGTAGATCCGTGGCAAACATGAGGAGCAAGCTTGTTCTTCGTCTTGCTCTGCCAGCATTGTAATAACCCCCCCCCTTGTACGCATATTTTTGGTAATAAAAAGTTGTTCAGTTCTATATCAAGCAATATCTTGTTCCAGAAGACTTGATCTCTGGGCTAGAGAACGGGGCGTTCCGGTCCTCTGAGTCGGGGTGCCACACCGCTTGGTATCAGATCAGGACTAGATGTAGGACACCCTAGTCCGCGCGAACGTTAGAAGAATGTTAGATTGACGTTAGAGCTAGAGTATATAGCTTTCTTGTGTGATGCATTTGATTTTCTGCGCTTGTTTGTTGCGTGAGGAGTAGTAGTCTTTCATGTTGCATGTTGTTGTGCGTAGCGATAAGATGTGATCTTGTTTGTGTGTGATCTCGACACTCTTTCAGTGATATTGATCTTCGCTTTGTTGAATTTCTCTGCCGATCTCTTATTGGGTTCCTCGATGTTTAACGAATATGTTTTCCAGGTAGTGTATGAGTCGGATGAACCCTTGCTCGATTTCTCTTGGATAATGGCACCACGCCTGGTTATGATTTGATTCATTGTCGGCCGTCCGGGGTGGATTGCCTAATTTTTATTTCTCTTTTCAACAACCGACCCGTGTTCTGAGCTGCTTTTCGGCCGTCTCGGGAAGTTATTGAGTTTCTCTTCTGAGTTGTTTTCTCGACCATCTTAGGTGACCACTGCATTCTTTTTATCAACATTGTCTCATGTTTTTAGTTGATTCTTGGTCGGCCGTCTTTAGAAGTGCTTGAGCTATTCCAGTAAAAGTCCCAGATCAGAGTTGTAAAAACCGATCTGGTGGCTACTGGGTTATTTGCCGGTTTTATGCGAGGGGTTTAGATGGTCATCTACTACCGCTAAAGCTTTTGAAGTGATTCTTCTATCGATCGATGTTGATCTTCGCTCCGTGGGATTTCTTCATTGGTTTTCATTCGGTCCTCGTTTGGTTCTTTGGTGTCACCTTATCCACCTCGATGGAAAGTTTCTCATAACCCCTGCATACTTCGAAGAATCAGTGAAAGATCGCAGAGCATCGTAACAGCTACCAAGTCAAGAAGGATTCACACAGAATGCATTGCGAATATTTGGCTCCAGTATGAGTTTGGACTGGATAAATTTTTGAATCTAGTCAGCATCGTTCCGGTAACCGCTACAACCGTGAATATTCCATCAGCAAAAGGTGGCAATGGATTGGGATGTCAGCAAGGACTCATACCCGATGGCATTGGAATTATGTGGCCCACGTATGGATGCTACCGAAGCCATCCCCCGCATAAAGTCTGTACCAACTACGATAGCCGCGAAGATTCAAGCAAAGGAAAATATAAGTCTTGACCCATGTACATATACATCAAAGGCATGACATACACAAGACAAAATCTTGCCCAACGCAAGTTATTATATTTTGGATTATTCCAGAAGACGGTCAGAACGGATCATGAGGCCCATATCCATGAAAGGAATGATTGAAAGAATGATTCCCTCTAACCAGCCAGCAGTCAGTAAATTTCCAGGCACCTCGTTTAGTTTTATCCCCATGCCATTGTGCGAAAGCTTCGTACATAAGGAACCCCAGTCTTCCTTGGCAAGATACCGGGCACATCCGCCATGTACAGTATATCAGTCTTCCCTAGTACGCTTTCGGTATACCTTCTTGTCCAAGACAATCAGTCTTCTACTACAACTCATCGAGTGAACCTTACGGTGCAAGGCACCCAATCGTGCTCAGTACGCCTCATAGATGGATTCCAGCAAAAGCTTCCCAACTGTCGACAGTGAACTGCCGCAGATGGTCCAGCACAAGTGATCGATGCAATCATAGTGCAAAGAGGCAAACTTCAGAGATAAGACACCCTATCCTCTTCAGTAAGCTACCAGGAAAGCTTCCGGGGTAAGACAACCCAGCCTTCTTAAACAAGCTATCAAGGAAGCTTCCCGGGTATGACACCCTGCCTTCCTCGATACGTTGCCAGAGAAACAAGCTTCTAAGGTATGACACCCGGCATTCCCCAGCAAGCTACCCCGGCCGAGCTTCGCAGACAAGCTACCCAGTCTTCCTCGACAAGTCATCAGGCCTGCAACAGTATTGTCAGAAATCCAGTTATTCAAAAGCAGTAAAGGCTTCAGCATCGTCAGGCCCCGCACATTTTATGGGCATTCTTTTCAAGTATGCGAGCTACCCCTGTATGGATACAACCATGCTCGCAATCAAGGAAAAGTTATACACCTGGGAAGCAGTAAAGGACCGCAACTCTCGGCAGACAAGTCAGCAGAAGAATCAGATACACACCTCATCCTGGAAGAAATACTGACAAATTCATGAAGGAACACTCTGAGGAATGGAAACAATGAAGCATTGGATCTTGTCCCTATCACGAGGGTCAGCTCCTCACGTCCGACCATACCCCGAAGAAGGATAATCTTGAGACCCCATTCATTACAACCAAGATTATCATGGTGAGACAAGAGACAAAAGGTGACGGTACCCGTATCTCTCAGAGGAAGACCCCGCCAGAATAATAAGCCGTTGCGCAAGAAGAAAAAAGAAAAGAATTTTAGCGAAAGTAAAGCAAGTACAGGAAGAAGATTGTCGCAGTAGCAAGACCCAGATTAGACAGACATGGCATATGTCAAATCTCGCGGTATTATTGTAAGGACCGATATGCGGTACTGTTCCAGATCTAGGTGTTTCCACCCAGATCCGGGGACGAAGCACATATCGGTCCCACCGTGACATATGAAAAAGCCATATGCCCCTGATTTCCAACATGATATCACAATATTACAGATACAAGGATACAACATCTCATACAATCGGCATACAACTGCCTCAAATACAATACAACAGCGGAAGATACATGTCTGAGTACAGACTACAAACAAATGCCTACTGGCAAAGAGAAAACATCGATCCCATAACCACACGGGTCCAGGCCCTCCGCCGGGATCCGCCTAACTAGTCGTCATCGAGTCTCCAAGTGAAACATCGATCACCATACCTGTTGTCGATCAGAACCCTAAAAAGAGTTTGGGGGTAGTATCATGAGTACAGAGGTACTCAGCATCCAACTGTAGTGGTCATCTGACCCAGCAAGGACTTCATCACTCGTCATTCTAGGACAACTAGTAGTTTACGGTAAGGAAGAGGTAAGTGGTGAGGTTGCTGCCGCACTAGCATTTATGAAGTGGCTAACGATCTAGAGAGGAAGATAAGAAGCCAAGTATTCGATGAGGAATCGCCTCCAACAAGTCTTGCTATCAACTACAACGCAAACATAACACCTATCCTATCCTTGTCCTCCTCTTCGCATCCCGACGAAGAAGAAGCAGTCAAGGCACACACACACGTTGATCAAGTTGTATTAAGATTATCTCAGTTGTTGTTGTCTATGAACAAGGAGTAGGTCTCAAGTCGTCCATAACGGTGGACACGGCTTCTCGAAAAGATTTAACCCTGCAGGGGTGTACCAACTGCCCATTTCGAGGCATCACATGCTCGCCCATCTCTCTCAGTTTCTACCCATTATAGGAAACCATTTTATGATTTAGTTCTAAGAGATCCGAAACGACAGGTCCCTCTAACTAACAACGAACAGATCCGGGTGGCCCCCGGGGAGTCGACACCCAATCCAAAAGCTGGCCACGCTCTCGGATCGGACTCTTCCGTATGGCCAAGGTCGGGTTTAGTATCACCTATATAACAGGGGACTTCCCTAGCTCACCATGTGTGGACCAACAGAGGAACTAAGTCTCCGCTGGCCCGAGTTGTTTGAAAACTACTGGCAGCTGACCAGCACACACACGGGTTTCAAATGGTAAATCAGCTCGGGCCACCTCTAGAAATGTTTGAAGCTAGGTAGGTAAGAAGAGGGGACCCCATAAAATCCCACACGCGATTAGGCACGCTTAGTCTTAAAACCAATACCCAGAACTCGGATCCTAGGTGACTCGAATGGAACAAAGCGTCGGGGCGGGATAGCCTAGACCTTCCATCCTTCGTCAAAGGTAGTCAAAATTATAATAATCATATCATCCATAACAATATAATAATGTGATATCCGAAACCAAGGAGTAACAGGGTAACATCGTAGCATCCTAAGCATGCATACTAAGCAGGGGCTGAGAAACGAGCAATAGTAACATAGCAGTACAAGGTTTGCTGGGAAGGGACATGGCTGTATCGGTTTTAAATAGGCTGTAAACATATGGTAGGATCAAACATCGAACCTAACCTAGACTAGCATGAAAACCGCTGGTTGAAATAGAATGGATCATAAGTAATGTATAGTCCTTGCCTGTTGATAAGTCGGGTTCCGAAGGTGTAGCCGATCGCAAGCTCGCATCGTCTCCGAGAGGTACCCGCGGAAGCACACAAGACGATAAACACTGGAAAGCAATCAACGGTGCACCACTATTACTACGGAGCAATAGAAGATCGAGAAGACATCACACGGCACGGCAACGCGATACGGATCTATCGTCGAGAACGGTTACTAATAGTTTAAGTGGGGTATCGGTCACACACGACGAATACCGCACGTTTACGGTGGTTCAAGTTTTTTAGCTACAGGTGATCAACCAACGGTTATCAACATGGCAACTCAAGCAATCATGGCATAGCACACAAACATGTCAAGAGGTGAAGCACAAATTAAACTATCTATGCTAGTCAATTTAAGTGAGGCACAACCTAAAGATGGCATAACACTAAGTGTCGCACGATGATTAAAAGATTTGGTACTGTTCTGCCCTAAACCATATTTTAGGTTTGTTAACAACAGAAAACAATAGCATAAACATAAGGTACACGAAAAACTAATCAAGTTACATATAAAGAACACCCCAAACGGAGTTACGGTTAAAAAGATATAAGGAAAACAAGTTACGGGCACAAACTGCCAACATCACGAAGCACACTTTAGAGCAATGCATAAACAGATTAATCAATGCAAACATGCTAAAAAATGACTTGCAATTAAATTAGACATGACATGGAAGTCATGGAAAAAATAATGATGCAAAAATACATCATAGATCAAAAGATCTTAAGCAAACAACATGGCATCGCAAAGTAACAGACTTATTGAAAAACTGAGGTGGCTGTCAAAAACAGCAGCATAGCAAATTTGGAGCTAAATAACTATATGACCAGGAATTCTAACATGAAGATGAAATACATGGGATGAAAGTAGACATGATGCTTAACAATATGCAATTGGAATCACTCAATTTCGATAAACGGTCGCGACACACTCGTCGACCGAAGTTGCAACAAAATAACAGTTTCAGCAACAACAGCACATTAACATCAGGATCACCACTTTGGAGCAAGATTTAATATACCTAAAGCACCCAAACATGGCAAGTTAAAGCATGGAATTTAAGTGCACATGATTATTAACACATAGGAGAATGAATTTGTTACATGATTTAATAGGCCTCATGGATTTGTTACAATCATCATGCAAAATTGCAACAAAATAATAACAGCAGCACATAATAGGAAAAGTAGCAGTTTAACGGCCTGATGCCCTGTTCAGCACACAAATACACAATCAAGACGACCTCAAACGGAAAAACTTTCTACATACGAAAGCTAGAGCACGCAAAACTGAGCAACTTTCGTTTTGGGGGCACGTTCATTGGAGCTACGGTTTGCTTGCTATAGTCAACGCGGAATCGAATCAGCAGCATGAATAATAGGACTTTGTGAAAAATTCAGAGCGCAGAGAAAAAAAAAACAGGGCACGGGCTGGCTCACCCAGTGGGCTCGGGGCCCATCTGGCCTGGCTGGAGGGGGCCTGGCGGTTGGCTGCTGCTGGGCCTGGAGGATATGGCCGGCCCATGTGGGGGCAGTGAGCGAGCGGGAGGCTCTGCCTCCTCCCGATTCCAGCACGGGCCACGGCGGCGGCGGCTGCATGGCTCGCCGGCCAGCTGCAGGGGCGGCGCGCAGCAGGGGCGAGGAGGCGGAGGATCCGCAGCCGGGGTCGCCGGATCCGGCCGGCGGCGTCCTCGGGCGGCGCGGGGAGAACCTCCAGGGGCGGCGCGAGGTTGGCCCTGCGAGGCGGCGAGAGGAGGCGAGGTCAGGAGGGAGAGAGGGAGGAGAGGTGCCGGCGGGGGCGCGCGGTGGCCAGAGTCCTCGCGGGCGGTGGCTGCGGCTCCACGGCATTGAGAGGCGGCTTAGACAGAGAGAGAGAGGAGAGCTGACGTGGCACAATCCTTGCCACCTGATCGCGTGATTCGACGGTCCAAAAGTTTTGGGATTTGGGAGGCAAAATTGGGCAAAGTGGAGGGGGGTGGCTGCAATTTTTGGCTAGGGAAACCCTAGAAATTTGTGGGAGTGTGGTGGTCTTTATATAGCCCAGGTGGCTGGCAGTTTGCAAAAACATCTCCGGTTTTTCTCTCGCGCGCGCGGTGCTCCCGTTTCTGACAGTCGGGGGTCCGCGGTACCTCTGATTCGGGTAAAACTTCGAACTGCGCGATCAGCACGTTGAGCCGGCGGCGTTCACCTCGCGCTGGAACCGTTCCGAAAACACTTTCCGGCGCGCTATAAAAATATCCCGTTTAATTATTAAACGGGGTTTTTCGTTCCGTTGGCTGCGGCTGGTCTCGTGCGATTTTCGCGACGGTGATCGGGTGAAACCCGGTGTAGCAAAGGTCGAGTGTAAGGGTGGCAAGGGTCGGTCTCCGTCTGATACGAGATAAGAGGGGGAAAATAATCGCCGATCAATAAATCGGGGATGCAAACACCGCAAACAAATCAGGCAATCAAACAATTCACACCGAATACAAAATTTTTAATTTTTGCAAAAACTGGGCTGTTACAATTATATGCTACAAGAATAAGCATTGCATCCAGCAAGCTGTCAAAAGTATGCAACTCTTTCGAGACCGACGGGTACGGCAAAAGAATGAGTTTTATGGACCTCGGGGTCAAATTTTCCTCGATCACCATGGACACCCACAACGAAGCAATCTCACTCTATGGGAAAACGACCGCGTACCCAGACCGTCAGCTCGAGCAGTTACTCAAAGTTCGAAATTGTCCGTCTTGCCTCGATACCCCAGCCTGCTTCGCTAAAGATCACCTACCCGGCTCGAAATGTTTACTATAAGGACCGCGTCAGAGCGTAACACGGTCAATCCCCACCCATGGAAATGGCAGCATGGCAGATGAATCTCAACATGAGGAAATGTCAGAATTTGTGCCCCGACCAAGATTCATACTCAAGGTGGACGGGCCGAAAGCAAAATGATGCATCCCCAGGTGTAGACAGTCAAAGTCCTGCACCATGGAACACCACGAATGTAATTAACCTGAGATATCGGCTATCCATAAAGACCAAGATTTTTCTCGAAGAGGCCAGTACAAAGGATTCAAGACCGTGCCGCAGATAAAACCCGAGATACCCCGAGGATAGTATGGGTATCGTCAGCATTCATCCTATGAGAAGACATTTCGTTATTATACAAGTCAGCAGACACGAGGATGAATGTCAGCAGGAAAGGATATGATATATCAAGGAAGAATATTCAGTCAGAGATACAGATTGGGTGAACTAAACCCCCTCAGCCAAAATACATTGGATGCTACTGAGGGAACGGGATGCAGTAAAAGGGAAATCCGAGAAGCAATAAGTTTCCTAAGGACGGTAAGTTTTCAATGGTTCCCTGAGCAACCAAATCTCGAGGACGAGATTTTTCTAAGGGGGGTAGGTTTGTGACACCCTGGATTTTGAAAGTTTCTTTTTCCAAAAAAAATTCTGATTTATTTCTGAATTTGCCATTGGATTTGATTTTGAACACCTCTTTGGACTTGAAACTTGAGCATATTTTCTTTCCATGCTCAAGTGAACCTTGGATCCAAGCCTTTCCCATGTCATCTCATTGATCCACCTCATCCAAGCCACCATTTTTATTCAAGCCTTGTATTCCTTTAACAATTAAAGGAAATATTCCAATTATTTGAGGTTTTTGAAGCAACCCATATTTACATTGCTCCATAAATCCCCAAATAATTCCCACCTACCATTGACACCATACCTTGCCAAAATTTCCAAAAACATTGCATGGCCCAAGAGATTTTTTCCTCTAGAAAAATTCATTTGTCTGTGGAGGCAGAATGGAGCTTTGTGAAGGGAGTGCCATTTCTCTTGATCCATTGTTGGTGAAACTTTTTGTGCAATATATTTTCATCATATCATGAGCCTCTACCAAATTCCACCACCATATGCCTAGCCAAACTCCCACAATAAATTCCCAACGTTTGGATGCAGCAAGGGGGCATTGTGAAGCAAGTGCATGATAGGGGACTCCATTTGCCTTGAAACTTTTTTTGCCTATTCCCAACTCAAATTACTCCACCAAACCAAGTTTGAGACAAATCCAACTACCCATATGAGTGCACAATCAACTATAAGATTCTGGTCAGTAGGAGACCCTGTGAAGCAAGTGCTATCTAGGCTTGTCCAATGGCCATGAAATTTCATACACATGTGCACACCACCAAATAAACCCCACCACACCAATTTTCATCCAATCAAATCAATCCTATCAGATGCTAGCTTCAACTTTGCATTTCAGGTCCAATTGGACCCTTGCAAAGGAAGTACTAGCTACATTGCTCCATTTGAGGTGAAACTTGGCACATCTACTCACCCTGGTGGATGATTAGCCCTAGACAAAAATCATGCTTATTAGAGCAGTGTGCTAGCCATACCACAGTACAAACACCTTCTGCCTCAATGCCCAGTGCTTGGGGAAGGAAGGACCCTCCCCTAGATACACCTGGCCACAATGAAACCACCGCAGGGTCCTACCCAGGGTGGCCACGCCCCTGGGCCGCACATGACGTGCACTAGACGCGCTCTGAGCGTGCCCGACGCGTCCACGTCGTGCTCCAGTGCGCCGTCCTCCTCTTCTTCTTGTTGACCCGCGCCGCCTGGCTTTCTGCAGCCCGCATGAGCCCAAGCCACCCCCTCTCGAACCTCCTCGGCGCCTCTCGCCTCGCCAGCTCACCACCGCCGCGGCCGAGCCCTCTTGGCATCTTCGGCCATGTGTAAGGCCCCCGATGCGGTGCTAACTCGAGTTAGTCGCTTTCGCGTCCCGCTCAAGTTAGTAGCGCATAAAGAGCCACCGACTCATGAAACTCGCACTCGTGTCGCTGCCGGATTCTCGACAACAAGTATGATAACAAAGAACTTTTAACTAAGACATAAAAATATAGAGTCCAGGGCATACACCGCCACTGGATAACTATTACATCATCTCAGAGGTCCGTGGACCCAACAGTACATCATGCAACAAGCGGAAGACAAACACGACCGAGTACGGTTAAAAGCCAAATTGCCCTAGAGAGGGCTGCACATAAAGAGTCCACCCACAGATCGTCGAAGCCCAACTGTATGATCTATTGAACGAGGTCGATCTCATCATCATCCTCCGGGGGCAACTCCAGGAAGTATCGTCCAGAGCTCGGGTCAAGAAAGTACTCCACCACAGCGGCCGATCAGGCAAAACAATAAAAGCACAAAAGGAAAACAGGGGTGAGATTATATCCTTACAGGATAACTAACTCCCTACGGTAAGACAAGGTAAAGGCAAAGTTGCAGCTGCACTAGCATATATGGTAGCTAACGTTCTATTAGAATAGAGGTAAGATCAAAGAATACACGTGACATCGCGTCATAAGTCTGCTATTCACCTACTTACGTCAATCATAACACAACCAAGATCTTCTCTCGGTCCCCCTGGACGAAGAAAAGCAACCAAGGCACTCACAAGGTAGGCAAGTTTTAATTATAATTCCAATTGATGTTATTCTATGAACAAGGAGTAGGTCTCAAGTCATCCATAACCGCAGACATGGATTTTCGAAAAGATTTAACCCTACAGGGGTGTACTAACTGCCCATCATAGGCTTCGCATGTACGCCCGGTTTACACTTGGCTAGGTAAACGCCTAAAACTCCGGAACGTCAGAGTCCCTCTAACTAACAACGCACAACTCCGGGTGGCCCCCGGTGAGTCGACACCCAACTCAAAAGCCGGCCGGGCTCTCGAATCGACCTCTACCGTCTGTCGCAGGTTTGGATACCCGGTTCATCACACATGGGACACCGGGTCCTCAGCCGGACAAAGTGGGCCAGCCAAGGAACAAGTCCTCCTGGTCCAAGGTGGTTTGTAAACAACTAGGGTACCACTAGCACGCACACATTGCAAATAGTAAATCAGCTCGGGCCACCACTAGAATTGTATGAAGCTAGGTAGGTAAGACAAGGGGACCCCATAGAATCCCACACACGATTAGGCACGCTCGTCAAGAAACACAATACCCGGAACTCGGGACCTAGGTGACTCAAATGGAACAAAACACCTGGCGGGAACAGCCTGGTCTCCCATCTTTCGTCAAGTATAAATTAACATCATAAACATAATAATTATCAACCAACTTCTTTAGATAACATGATATCCCAAACCATAGAAATAGGGTAAGAAACAAGTTTTCCTACTCATACTAAGCAATGGCTGAGCAGCGGTAACTTAGCAATACAATGTTTTGCTGGGATGTGGGGATCATGGATGTTTGGGTTTCCAAAAAAAAGGCTTAATCAAAGTGGATAGGATCAAGCAAACGTTCTAGGATATAGCTAGGCAGGTAGGCAGCAAGGTATCAAGTAATGTTATAAATATCCCCCTTGCCTGGGTAATCGGTCGTCGAAGAAGACGCGGAAGGGTCCTCGGGCTCGGTGTCGGAAATCTCCACTTAAGTCTCCTCGGCGGTCTTAGGTGCTAACGTAAGGTACCGGCAAGGAAAAGGCACACAAGTAAATAACGGGTACAATGCACATGCAAGGATGGTATGAGCAAGTTTAATTAGACATATTGTGACCCTATCTAGTCAATTTAAATGAAGGTGGTGACGACACGTCAACAACTTCATATGCAATTTATTTACGTGAAAATGGCTTTGGTCGTAGCCTTATTTTAGGTGTAAGTAGCATGTCAATATGGCATGATCAACAATGCGTTTAACAGAAACAAAACAACGTGAAAGTAATCCTCGATTCCGGAGATGGAGTAGTGCCGCTGAATTTCACACAAGGAAGGAGCAAAAAAAGTTGGAATCCAGCCACACTGTAGAGGCAATAAGTTGGGTGCTGGTTTGAAGAAAATATTTGGAGATGACATGAAACAGAAATTGAAAGAATCAAAAGATCATCACTTCCAACATGCACTGAAATTGGAATGATGCAGGAAAGGAAAACGACAGATTGATTATGGATGAGGTGGTCACACCCTGTCCAAAGGAGTTGCACAAAACATCATGAGGACACCATCATTGCAATCCTTGCAAAAATCTACCCCAAAACCATATATGATATGGTAGCCTCTGGATTTGCAAACACAGTTGCAAATCAAAAAAAAATTCAGGGGGGCCGAGTGCAAAATTGCACTAGATGCATTTTTGAAAAGGCTTAAATGGTTAAACCATTATCACCATGCAACTCCTTGTTTGAAACTACCCAAAAGTCATATATGGCATGGCAATTTTTAATTTGGGAACAACTTGACAAAAAACAAAGAAATGAAAAGGGGTTTATTTGCAAAATTGCCACACTCCAAAATCAGAGGGTCAAAATGCAAAAAGGACCTCACCATGATGGTCAGTAGCTCAAGCTACCCCAAAAACATATATGGGATGCCCCATTTGAGGTGAAAAATCTCCAAGGTTCAAATTCAATTTGAATGTGAATTCAAACTTAAATCTGAACTTAAACAGAAAAAGAAAAGAAATCCAAAAGAAGAAAGAAAAACAACAGTGGGCGCAGCCACTGGGCTGGCCTCGGCGCACTGGACCAAGTTCAAAGCCCACCAGTGGGCACAACCCACTCCACTCGGGCAGCCTCGCTGACACGAGGGGCCCGCTCGTCAGCCTCAACTTAACTCCAAAAAAGGGGGGAGGCAAAGCCTCGCGTGGGAGTCGAACCCATGACCTGCTGAACTGCTGCAGTTCCTCGCTACCACTGCGCCACTGCACGCTTTCTGAACCGAAGAAGGTACGAAAACAGAAGAGGTATGCAACCCCTGAAATGAGCTTCAGAAAACCGGCGACGACGACGACTTGCGGCGGACCTCGCCTCGCCGTTTCAACGCCGGCAGCCCCGCGGTCACTGGGGAACGGAAGCTGGCACATCCAGCTATGGATTGCGACATTCCAAGCCCGCGGGGACGCACTGCTCCACTCGGAACTCTCCTCTGAACATGGCGGCGGCAACTACTGCATCTACTGACAGAAAACCAGACGACGGTGACAGCAAGTTCAGGCGAGGCTAACCACGGCTCCAGGGCTCCTCCGGCGACACCACGAGTTCCTACGCGCACCTGGGGCAACCAGCTACTCCTCCACACATCGAAACCTCATCGGAGCACAACAGATCGGACCCCAGCTTCACGGGAAAACTCCACGGCTGCGGATCTGAACCGGGTTCAGAGCTACTACACGGGAAGCACCCAAAGGCTACCCCTTTGAGGCCATACGCACATCCTGGACGTGCCCAGAGCACGCCTGCTCACTCCACTGCAACGTCCTGGTCACGGTGATCACCGGCTTGGCGGGGACCCGTGAACACGGCGGCGGGAAACGCAACTACGGGGCTACCTATCCGCGAGCGAATGAGGAAGCAGGGGAGCACCAGAGGCTCACCTTGGGGTGCTTGGGGACGTCCTCGATAGCTCGGAGGGGACGTCGGAGTGGCCAGAGGGCTCCACCTCCCGTGGCCGGACGCGCTCGTGAAAGAATCAGGACGACCTGCAGGAGGGCGAGCGTGAACACTCGGACAACGACTCGGCTCAATGGCGGCGAATTGAACTCGGGTCACCTGTTGCCGTGGCGGGACGGACCGATGCAATTGAGCGCGGCGGCGGCAAGCCAAGGGGGAAAATGGAGGAGGGAAACCCTAGGTTCCCCGGGGCGCTCCCGGTGGCCTCAAATAGGGAGCTCCCGCTCTCCCTGGCCGGAGGGCTCCACCTCCCGTGGCCGGACGGACTCGTGAGAGAGGAGGGGGAGGGGACCTCACTCCAGCATGGAAAGAAGACGACGGGGAGGCCGTCGGATGCAGATCGAACGAACAGGGCGCGCTCCACTTACCCCTTCGCAGGTGGGATCTAGCCCGAGAAGCAATCCAAGGCCCAGCTGGGCTGGGTCTGCAACAGGGAATTGAAAAAAAAACCCTGCTGCTCTATCCTTTTCCATTTAACATAAAACAGAAAGGATTTGGACTTTTTCAGGATTAAATACAAGTGGGCAAAATACATAAAAATATGTATAATTAACCTTGCATTATTCCTTAATTTCCAAAAATGGTTTGGGCATTTTTGGCATCAACAAAATTGTGAGGTCATTTTTGAATTCAAAATCACTTTGAACTATGGCCCAAATTTTTAGAGCTGCATAAAATGGAGCAAGGCTTTTGAAAATCTTAGGAGGGGCAAGGAATTGGCTATGCCAACTTTGGGGTCAAGGAGAGCATGCATGTAACAATTAAAATTCCTCAAACACCCTTCTTGAACCATTTTGGATGCAAAATCAAACAAACCAAATGGGCTCCAATCCCAATGCAAATTTAAATCACCCCATGAAATTATAATGTTTAGCATAATGCCAAGTTACAAAGTCATCAGACAAAGTACAATCTCATGGTGATTCTTATTTATTGCACATGGGCTGTTACAACACTCCCCCACCAACACAGGATCTCGTCCCGAGATCTAAGCCTGAAACAACTCAGGATACTCAGAACGAAGATGATCTTCACACTCCCACGTTGCTTCCTTCTCCGAATGATGTGCCCAATGAACTTTCATGAACTTGATGGTCTTGTTGCGAGTCTTGCGCTCGGACGTCTTAAGAACACGGACTGGACGCTCTGAGTAGGAAAGGTCCGGACTCAGCTGTATCTCGCCCAAGTCAACAGCCTGCTCTGGATGTTTGAAGCACTACTTTAGCTAGGACACATGGAACACATCATGCACCATGGATAGACTCTCTGGAAGCTCAAGCCGAAAGGCAAGAGGTCCTCTAGTCTCAAGGATGCGGAAAGGTCCGACAAATCTTGGAGCGAGCTTTCCTTTGATGCCAAAGCGGTGAGTTCCCCTCAATGGAGACACTCTCAGATACGCCCAATCACCAACCTGAAACGCTACACCATGGTGCCTTTTTTCATAATAGGCCTTCTTCCTAGACTGTGGTGCCTTTAGGTGCTCTTGGACAATCTTCACTCTGTCCTCTGCCTCTTGGATCACATCTGGACCAAACATCTGCCTCTCACCTGTCTCGGACCAGTTCAAAGGTGTCCTGCACTTGCGGCCATACAAGACTTCAAACGGCGCTGCCTGCAGACTTGCCTGATAGTTGTTGTTGTACGAGAACTCAGCATACGGCAAGCACTCTTCCCACTTCATGCCAAACGAGATGACACATGCCCGAAGCATGTCCTCGAGGATTTGGTTCACGCGCTCGACTTGTCCACTTGTCTGAGGGTGATAAGCGGTACTGAACAAAACTGTCGTACCAATCGCCTTTTGAAAGATACAACTCTTGCGGTGTACAAATCCACCAACTGAGCTGCTGAAATGGAATCCTTCACTAGAAAGAAGTGGGCAACTTTGGAAAGATTGTCGATGACAACAAAGATGGCATTGTTCTTCTTCTGCGACAAGGGGAAGCCTTCGATGAATTCCATCTCTATGTGATCCCATTTCCACTCCGGAATCTCAAGTGGCTGAAGCAACCTGGCAGGCTTCTGGTGCTGTGCCTTCACTCTCCTGCACACATCACACTGAGACACGTAACGGGCTACATCCCGCTTCATACGAGTCCACCAAAAGCTTTGCTTGAGATCTTGATACATCTTTGTACTGCCAGGGTGAATCGATAGCTTGGAATCATGGGCTTCCTTCATGATGATCTCTCTGAGATCTCCCTCCTTGGGAACAACAACTCGCTCTTCGAACAACACGGTGCCATCATTATGCACTGAAAAGAAACCGTACTTTGGAACTGAGGCGGCAATACCCTGTTTGATCTTCTGAATCATTGAGCTGCCAGACTGAGCTTCACGAATGTTCTCATGGATAGTGGGCTCTACCACAAGGCTGGAAAGATAGCCTGCTGGAACTAGCTCGAGATTTAGCCTTCAAAAGGACTCACACAAATCAGGGTGGAACTTCTGCACCTGGATATTATTGCAATCGCCCTTGCGGCTCAGCGCATCAGCTATGACATTCGCCCTCCCAGGCGTGTAATGGATATCAATTGTGTACTCAGTAATGGTTTCAAGCCATCTTCTTTGCCTCAAGTTCAGATTTTGCTGAGTGAACAAGTACTTCAGACTCGTGTGGTCCGTGAACACATCCACCTTCTTCCCTAAGAGGAGGTTTCGCCAAGTGACCAAAGCGTGCACAACTGCTGCAAGCTCCAAGTCGTGCGTGGGATAATTCCTCTCACTTGTCTTCAACTGCCGTGAGGTATAAGCCACAATATTCCTGCCTTGCATCAAAACTCCGCCCAGACCTTGCAAAGAGGCATCACAAAACACCTGAAAAGGCTGTGACTCATCTGGCGGCGTGAGAATTGGAGCTGTGGTCAGCTTCTCTTTCAACTCCTCGAAGGCTGACTGGCAAGCTGGTGACCAAGTGTACCGCTTGTCCTTGCACAACAACTCAGTCATTGGCTTGGCTATTTTGGAGAAATTCTGCACAAACCTCCTGCAATAACTGGCGAGGCCGAGAAAAGTCCTTAGCTGCTTCACATTCTTCGGCGGAGCCCACTCTTGAATAGTGTGGACTCGCTCTGGGTCAACCGCAATTCCCTCAGCGGAGATGACATGGCCCATAAAATTGACCTTGTCCAGCCAAAACTCACACTTGGAGAACTTGGCGTAATACCGGTGCTCTCTTAACTTCTGCAGCACCAAGCGCAAATGTTCCTCATGCTCAGCCTCTGACTTGGAATAGACAAGAATGTCGTCGAGGTAGAGAATCACAAACACATCAAGCCATTCTTGGAACAAATAGTTCATAGCTCTCATGAATGTCGGAGGGGCATTTGAGAACCCAAAAGTCATGACTGTGAACTCATAAAGCCCATAACGTGTGCTGAACGCGGTCTTGGGAATATCCTCTTCACGAACACGGATTTGGTGATACCCCATCCTCAAGTCAAGCTTGGAAAACACCTTAGCCCCATTTAACTGCTCAAACAGATCATTGATGCGGGGTAAAGGGTACTTGTTCTTGATGGTCTTCTTGTTGATACCGCGATAGTCCTGGACCAAGCGGCTAGTCCCATCCTTCTTCTGGACAAACAAAGCTGGTGCACCCCAAGGTGAAGTGCTCACGTGGATAAAACCGCCTGCCTCCAACTCTGTCAACTGCTTCTTGAGCTCAATCAACTCCATCGAACACATCTTGTACGGATGCCGAGAAATCGGATGGGTACCAGGCTCTAGTTCGATAACGAACTCAATAGCTCGAACTGGGGGAATTCCTGGAAACTCCTCCGGAAAGACGTCTGGGAACTCACAGATAACTCTGACCTCTTCGAGCAAAGGCGCAACTCCTGCGTTCAACGCGTACAACTGTGTTGGTCCTCTCATAGAGCCACAAGTGTACAAGACCTCTACGCCTGAATCATGTGTCAACTTCACTGATCTGGTTGGACAATCAATATTGGCCTTGTGCTGCACAAGCCAATCCATGCACAGAATGACATCAATGTCGGAACGAGGCAAGAAAATTAGGGATGCTGTGAAAATAACGCCCTGAATACGGATCTCCACATCTGGAACAAGCCTGGAAGACTCCACTCTAGAGCCCAGAGAACAAACTGAGAGTGGTTTAGGCAACTGCTCTCTCGGAAGGTCAAGTGACATAGAAAAGGCATTTGATATGAACGAATGGGAAGCTCCGGAATCGAACAGAACTGTCGCGGGTACTGAACACACAAGCAACCTACCAAGAACGATCTCTGAAGACTGCTGAGCATCTGTGAGCATCACGTTGTTCACCCGAACTGCACGTGGCTGTGCCTTCCCCATTGCGGTGCTCGGAGTAGAGCGAGGTGGAGGCGGTGGGAGCCGAGAAAAGCGCGGATCGGTGCAGTTGGGAGACGTGTGCCCTGGCTCTCTGCACTTGTAGCAAATCACGCCCAGCTTGGGCTGCTGCTGCGTCCTGGGTGGCCTCGCGTGTGTTGGTGTAGAGCGAGGCCCCTGCTGAACTGGGATGGGAGGGCGGGCAAAACTGCGGACAACTGCCCCCCTCTGCTGGTACTGCTGTCTCTGCGGTGGTGCCTCTGCAACCCAAGTCTTTGCCTTCTTGTGGATCATCACTGCGGAACTGTGCTCACGCTGGCGCTTCCTGTCTGCATCCCACTCTGCTCTGGCTGACTCCTGGCGGATAGCCTGATCCACGAACTGTGAGAACAACGTGGGACTGCACTGAGTGAGCGCGTACTTGATCTCTGTGCTGACCTCCTCTGGAGCGTACCTGGCGAGCCTGACGAAGGCCAGGTTGTACTCCTGAAATGACCTGTCACCCTGTCTCAGAGCCAAGAACTCCTCACGCTTCCTTTCCATCAGGCCACTCGGAATATGCGCTGCTCTGAAGTCTGCGACGAAATCTTCCCATGTGATGGTAGCATCGCCCTTGTTGGCCTTGTAGGTATCGTACCAGCTGGCTGCTGCACCCTGAAGCTGGAAGGAGGCGAAGGTGACGTAGTCGACGGGTCTGACGGTGTTTGCCTTGAAGTGCTTCTTGATCTCTGCGATCCAGTCATCCGCCTCCAGCGGATCTCGAGCCTCGGAGAACCTGAGGGGGGGGGTTGATAGCAAGGAACTGCTGCAGTGTGGTGTACTGTGGTCGATCATTCCTCTGGGAAGTCTGGTTCTGCAGCATCTGTAAGATCGCAGCTGTGCCCTGAGCCACTGCGGTCACAGCCTCCCCAAGGAGAGGGTTCTCTGGCGGCGGCATGTTCGCTCTTGGCATCCTGTTTACAGGAACACTTATGAGAACATGATCGAAACATTGACGTAACCAGAAGATAAAGCAATATTGACAACAAAACTTCCTCACGAGGTATGAGAAAGCTGAAGGCTGAAATTCCACCAAGGTTAACCCGGAAAGTCGAAACCTAGGTGCTAATGGAATCCCGAAACCCTGATCAACCGAATCCAGGATAATAAT
The DNA here is from genome assembly GCA_950022295.1 of Bromus sterilis. NCBI lineage: Eukaryota > Viridiplantae > Streptophyta > Magnoliopsida > Poales > Poaceae > Bromus > Bromus sterilis. The sequence continues at coordinate 143,876,248 of OX465596.1, read as the reverse complement.
CTGCTAGCGAGCACACAACAATATATACGAGCGGTTGGAAACCTGAACAATGAGACATCTGCCCTGAGCGGCCCGCCAACACGATCGTCCATAGGGGAAAAGACACCACATCCATATTACCTTAGGATGCCCGCCAATCCAGTATGGACGTTTCACCTGGGGTACGCCGTAAGCGAGGTAGAGCAGTCAACCCCAAGTGGCGGCTCAGTGGTCTCAAGGTACGCCAACACATCTCGTCGCTATCAAAAAATTATAGAGGAATCGGAGCCTCATGTAAACGATAACCTCGATTTGTTTTCAAAGGGGATAAGTTGCCGAGAGAAAACAATGTTTCACTTCCTCACGGAAAAAGGGTGGGAGGGTGGGGTAAGAAGAAAAATAAAGAGTTCCTACTCTCCAATTTTTCCTTAATAAATACAAAATAGTTTCTAGACTCAACTTCGGCCAGTAAGGGGTCCTACAGTCAGTCTTCATCTGATACCAAGTTAGTCGCTTTCGCGTCCCGCTCAAGTTAGTAGCGGATAAAGAGCCACCGACTCACGACACTCGCACTCGTGTCGCTGCCGGATTCTCGACAACAAGTATAAGAACAAAGAACTTTTAACTAAGACATAAAAATATAGAGTCTAGGGCATACACCGCTACTGGATAATTATTACATCATCTCAGAGGTCCGTGGACCCAATAGTACATCATGCGACAAGCGGAAGACAAACACGACCGAGTACGGTCAAAAGCCAAATTGCCCTAGAGAGGGCTGCACATAAAGAGTCCACCCACGGATCGTCGAAGCCCATTTGTAGGATCTACTGAACGAGGTCGATCTTATCGTCATCCTACGGGGGCACCTCCACGAAGTATCGTCCAGAGCTCGGGTCAAGAAAGTACTCCACTACAGCGGCCAATCAAGCAAAACAATAAAAGCACAAAAGGAAAACAGGGGTGAGATTATATCATTACAGGATAACTAACTCCCTACGGTAAAACAAGGTAAAGGAAAAGTTGCAGCCGCACTAGCATATATGGTAGCTAACGTTCTATTAGAGTAGAGGTAAGATCAAAGAATACACGTGACATCGCGTCATAAGTCTGCTATTCACCTACTTACGTCAATCATAACACAACCTGGATCTTCTCTCGGTCCCCCTGGCCGAAGAAAAGCAACCAAGGCACTCACACGGTTGGCAAGTTTTAATTATAATTTCAATTGATGTTATTCTATGAACAAGGAGTAGGTCTCAAGTCATCCATAACCGCGGACACGGCTTTTCGAAAAGATTTAACCCTGCAGGGGTGTACCAACTGCTCATCATAGGCTTCGCATATACGCCCGGTTTCCACTTGGCTAGGTAAACGCCAGAAACTCCGGAACTTCAGAGTCCCTCTAACTAACAACGCACAACTCCATTGGCGCATGGCCAAAGGGGTGAGCCCCCTCCTTCCCCTCATGGTCCTTTGTAGGCCCATGTGTCTTTCCATCCATTTAAATTAATATTTTATTATATTTTAATATTTACTTGTGTTAATTAAATAATAAAACATTATTAAAAATTATTTTGAACCTTTCAAAATATCCGGAACAACTTCCGGCACCTCCCGGAACAATTCTGGTGTTCTCTCTTATTTCACCGATGATCCCGAATATATCCTTTAATGCATCGATTACCCTTAAGTGTGACACCCTACGGTCCGGAAAACAACATACATGATCGAGACACTTTCTGACCAATGACCATCATGTGGGATCTGGTTACAATCCTTGATGTGCCCCTACGCTTCCATCGAATAAACTTCATCGATGTTGAACCGTTAACAATATGAATTGAGCCCTTTGTGCTCATGTACTATGTTTGTCCGAGGTATGATCGTCGGTATCCAATCCCTATTTCTCCCTCATCTCCGACAAAACATGTTTACTTGTCTATGCATATTACATCTCTTGTGACCTAGTCACTTGTTTGCAAGCTATTGATGCAATATCACCGAGTGGGCCCATAGTACCTATCCGTCACCCGGATGAAAAAATCCCGCTCTGATCTATTTCATACTCCTCGACATATCTACTTCGTATTACCCAAGATACACCTTTATGGTTACCATGTTTCAGTGTAACGGTTAATGCACTCAAAGCATCCTAGTAGATAGCAATTATGTATGATCATCACGGTCTAAGGATTTAGTCACTATTTTATTAAGTCATCGCAGTGCTGAACTATGTGACTTTATCAAACTTCAATGCTATAGGTGGGTGTGTGTCCATCACATCATTATCCTAATGATATCACCTCATTTTCAATAGACTGTTCACATCTCATGCTCAGGAAACCTTGATCATCAATTGCCCAATAAGCTAGTATTCCTGACTTTAACTATGGACCAGGTTGTTATATACCACATGTGTATTAATGTTTCCGTTTAATACAGTTCTAGCACAATATACAATGTATTATGAAGAAATACATATGTGACAAATATCTTTATTAATTTGCCTCTAGGGCACATATCCAACAGTCTCCCACTTGCACTAGAGTACAAATTACACTAGTTTACATCAGGAATGTATCTAACACCAATATTCTCTCGGTGTTGCTCAAACTTGCCCTATGGAAGAGGTTTTGTCATTGGGTCTGAAGGGTTCAGATCCGTATGTATTTTGCATATCCTAGTATGACCATCCTTGACGTATTGTCGTGTCACATGGAAACGTCGGAGAATATGCTTGGCTATAGAGTGAGTCCAAGGCTCCCTTGCATTAGCAATGACACCCGTATTGTCACAATAAATGCTAACGGGGTCAGTGCAATTGGGGAATAAGCCAAGCTCGATGACAAACTTCTTCAGCCAATGCACTTTATTTGATACTTCGCAAGGGGAAATATATTCCGACTCCATTGTAGATTGGGCGACGACTGACTGATTGTCGCTCCTCCAGCTAATCGCACCACCATTCAACATGAATATGTATACCTTCTGGGATTTTGAGTCATCAGGATCAGTTCCTAGACTAGCATCGACGTAACCTGTTACGACGACCTCCTCATCACATCCTCCATAGACGAGGAGCAGGTCCTTAGTTCTTCGTAAGTACTTAAGGACATTTTCACTGCATTCCAATGATCCATTCCAGGATTACTTTGGAAACAATTAGTCAGACTAACCTCCAGGGCCACATCTGGTCGAGTACACAACATAGCATACATGATAGAACCTATGGCTGAATCATAGGACTTTGAGGAAATTTCCTCCCTTTCTTATGCTGTTGCTGGGCGTTGAGTCACACTCAATTTACTTCCTTTCATAACTGGCAAGAGGCCGCTCTTGGTGTTATCCATATTGAACCTTTTCAATATCTTATCAAGGTAAGTTCTCTGACTCAGTGCTAATAGGCATCTTGATCTATTTCTATAGATTTTAATGCCTAATATGTATGCTCTCTAGAAATATAACATCATTCATGGAAAACTGTCCATTTAGATATTCCTTTATGCTCTCCAGAAATATAACATCATTACCTATCAATAATATGTCATCTACACATAATACTAGGAATGCTACAGAGCTCCCACTCACTTTCTTATAAACACATAATTCTTCGTCGTTTTGGACAAATCCGAATGCTTTGGTCACCTCATCAAAATGAAGATTCAAGCTCCGAGATGCTTGCTTCACCCCATAAATTGACCGTTGAAGCTTGCACACCTTACTAGCGTCCTTAGGATCAATAAAACCTTTCAGTTGTACCATGTATAACTCTTACTCAGTGTTACTATTAAGGAACGCTGTTTTCACATCCATTTTCCATATTTCATAATCGCAATAGGCGGAAATTGATAGTAATATCTGGATAGACTTTAGCATCGCTGCGGGAGACAAAGTCTCCTCGTAGTCAACTCCTTGAACTTGTCGGAAACCTTTTGCGACAAGTCGAGCTTTATAGACAGATATGTTTCCGTCTACGTCAGTCTTTTTCTTGAATATCCATTTATTCTTGATGGCCTTTCGGTCCTCGGGAATATCCACCAAAGTCCATACTTGGTTGGCGTACATGGAGTCTATCTCAGATTTCATGGCTTCTAGCCATTTCTTAGACTCGGGTCCTTCCACTACTTCTTTGTACTTCGCAGCTTCGTAAAGTTCATTTAACATGGCTGCGTTGACAAGTTGTCCATAAAACTGGGTTTTATTTCGAACTCTTGACGACCTGCAGGGTACAATAAGATCCTCTTCATTTTCATCATGATCATCATGTATGTCACGATCGTTATAAATTTCATGATGACCAGTTGCTTCAGCTCCCACTTGAGAAGGTGGTTCCGGAACAGCTTCCGTTGACACTTCTTCCATAAAACTGACAAGTTGTCCATAAAACTGGGTTTTATTTCGAACTCTTGACGACCTGCAGGGTACAATAAGATCCTCTTCATTTTCATCATGATCATCATGTATGTCACGATCGTTATAAATTTCATGATGACCAGTTGCTTCAGCTCCCACTTGAGAAGGTGGTTCCGGAACAGCTTCCGTTGACACTTCTTCCACTTGGAGTGCTTGGTCAATCATCTCGTCGAGGTATATTTTCCTCCCATTCATTATTTCAAAGGAAACTCTTTATCAAGAAAGCATCCAGTCTTGGCGACAAAAGTTTTGCCCTCGGACTGGCTGTAGAAGGTGTATCCAATGGTTTCCCTTGGATATCCCACGAAGATATACTTATCCTCTTTTGATTCGAGTTTGTCAGGCCGAAGTTTCCCAACATAAGCCTCACAACCCCAAATATTCAAGTGAGACAACTTTGGTTTCTTTCCATGCCATTCCTCAAATTTTGTTGTCTTCACGGATTTGGAAGGTTCCCTATTAAGAACATAAGCGACAATTTCTAATGCATACCCCTAGAATGAGACATGTAAGTCGGTATGAGACATCATTGATTGTACACTATCTAATAGAGTTAGATTACGTCGCTCAGAAACACGTTTTCGCTGAGGTGTTCCTGCTGGAATAAGTTGTGGTACGATGCCACAAGTCTCCAGAAGATCACCAAACTCGTGACTCAAATATTCGCCACCTCAATCGGAGCGAAGGTGCTTGATTTTCTTCCAGAGTTGATTCTCCACCTCACTCCGAAATTCCTTGAAGTTTTCAAAGATTTCAGACTTATGCTCTTAAAATAGATATACCCATATCTCCTCAAGTCATCAGTGAAGGTCACGAAGTAACGAACACCATTGCGTGTGGAGACGTTCATAGGTCCACATACATTTGTATGTATGATCCCTAATAAGTTTGTCGCACACTCCATTATCCCATTGAATGGAGTCTTTGTCATTTTCCAATGAGGCATGGTTCACATGTGTCAAAAGATCCAAAATCCAATGTCTCTAGAATTCCATCAGAATGAAGCTTCTTCATGCGTTTTCTGCCAATATGACCAAGTCGAAAATGCCACATCGTCATGTGTTCTTCGTTACTAGGCTTTAATCTTTTGGCCTCTATGTTACCGATATGAAGTACATCACAATCGAGATTAAGTATGAATAATTCATTTTTGCCCGGTGTGTGATCATAAAACATATCATCCTTATAAATCGCACAACCAATTGTATCTTAATTAAACGAATAGAGATCTCGCCTTCGGTAAGAACCACTAACGATGATCACACTCAATGCGGGTAAATAGTAGCAATTATTGAAAATCAAAACTAATCCCGAAGGGGGACTAAGATGCTTCGTGCCGATTGCCACCACTTCAACTTGATAGTTGTTGCCCACGTGCATCTACACTTCATCTTTCATCAAGCATTGCCTATTCCCTAGCCCCTGAGAGGAGTTGGAAATGTGAGAAACAGATCCTGTATCAAGTATCCAGGATTTGCTCCCAGCGCTTGTTAAGAAAAGATCAATAACATGTATATCAAATATGCCTTTGTCTCTTCTGAAAACCTTGCCAGCCTTCTTGTCCTCTAGGTACTTGGGGCAGTTGCGTTTCCAGTGACCATCACCCTTCTAGTAGAAGCACTGAACTCCGGGCTTGGGTCCAGGTTTGGATGCCTTACGAGGAGTGACAACATGCTTGTCAACCTTCTTCGGGCCTCCCTTCTTTCCTTTCTCCCTCTTTCCAGACTTCTTGAATTCAAAGGTCTTGTTGACCATGAATACAACGTGCTCCTTCTTGATCTCACCCTCAGCTGATTTCAGCATGGCGAACAAAATATAAGGGGTCTTAGTCATCCCCTGCATGTTGTAGTTCAACACAAAGGCTTTGTAGCAAGGGGAAGCCACTACAGCACCCTATCCACATCAAGTTCATCTGGAATCTGACATTCCAGAGCATTCAAGCGTTGAACGTAGCCAGAAATTTTGACCACGTGCTCACTAAAACTTCTATGCTCATCCATCTTTTCTTCGAAGAAACCTTCAGAAGCCTCATAACGTTCATCCCTTGCTTGGGGTGCAAAGACGTCCTTGAGGTTGGTCATTATCTCATAAGCACCCATCCTCTCAAAGCGCTTCTGCAGCTTAGCCTCCATGGCGTAATGCATGCCACTCTGAAAAAGGTTGTAATCTTCCGACTTGGAGAGGTAGACATTCTTCTCATCCTGACTAGCGTCGGCTGGTGGTGTGTCACCTATCGCAACCTCTAGTACGTATTCCATCTTGAGGATAACAAGGAGAATCCTTAGAGTGCGGAACCATTTGGTGAAGTTTGACCCATCAGTTTTCAATTTGTCTTTCTCTAGGAATGAACCTAAGTTGAATAAGGGGCAGTGTGCAGCCATCAACAATTGTTATTTGCAAAACACATATTTAGACTTTGTTCATAAAAAATGGGGTTCAATTTTAATTAATTCCGAAACTCCCACTTAGTTAAATATCTCTCAAAATTTTCTTAGTGATTACATAATTCTAGTTTAATGATCGTCCTCGAATATCACAAGGCCGACGACACATATCCGTAGGTAGGCCATCATGTCAATCACATCTGTTATGTGACTCATGCTTAACCTTTCGGTCATCAATATTCCAAGATCATATCTTCATATGTCAAGCCTACCAATCTGACCTTAGTGTATAACTATTCAGCAAGGCCATATCTTCATATGTCATGCTTGCCAAACCCAACCTTATGCGAACGCTAACGTATGTATGACACCCAATCGTCACGGCGTTCCTATCATAAAGAGATCCTTCTAGGTGATGCCCTGTCACAACCCTCTTTTAGGTATGTGCTAGGGTTAGGTTTCTCCTTTGCTTCATGGAATTTTTTTTCAAAAGAAATTGAATTGGGGAAAAAGAAAAGCCCTAAAGAGTTTAATTCAAATGGCCAGACAAAAATTTCTTCAAAAAATTCCTCTGTTATTTTTTGAAAAGTCTTATAAATAAGCATGATCACATATAAAGTGAAGTGGGTCCCACTCCATGCTCCAAGATTTTTCAAAAAGTCCAAACAGAGCTTGGAAATTAAATAAATACCCTATTTGATTAGAAATTCAAATCATTTGAATTTCAAAAATCTTCAAATCTTGGGAGTGGCTAACTATATGCCATGTAAGGCCAAATAAAAGTTTTGGAGATTTTATAAAATGCTTTGCTATTTATTTCAAAGCAAAACACAAAAGAGAAAAAAGAAAACAGAGAAGAAAAAAAGAAAAATAATCCCAGCCAAACCCCACTGGCCTCGGGCCCAACTCGCTGTACCGCGGCCAAGCCCACCACCCCACCCTTGTCGTCTTGCCCGGCGGCAGCAAGAAGCTTGGTGGCGAGCTCACCGCCGCGCACGCTACCGAGGCTCTTCTAGGGCCTTCCCCTCCTCCTAAGCGCGACACGGAGCACGAAGCGCAGCACCGCGTCATTTCCCTCTCCTCTGGCTCCCTCTAGCTCCCTTCCCCTCGCCGATTTCGTCACGGCCGAGCGCACCGGAGAGAGCCGCTGCGTGCTGCCGTGGCCAACGGCCTTTTCTCACCGCGCAAGCTTGTCTAGGGGAACCTACACCGTCGTGGGGAAGTCGAGGAAGTATCCATAAATGTGTATTGGTTGGAGACTTGGTAGTGGACTCGTGTACGCTTCTTACCTAAAGTATGGTACTCGTAGTACAGGACTAGCCAAGTCAAAGCCCACCTCCCTTTACCTTGAAACTGTTGGTCTTGAAGTCAGTGGTTTTGTTGACCATGAAGACGGCGTGCTCCTTCTTGATCTCAACCACGGCGCTCTTCAGCATGGAGAACAACTCAGAAGGGTTTTTGGTCATCCCCTGCATGTTGTAGTTGAGCACAAAGCCTTTGTAGCTAGGGGGAAGCGACTGCAACACCCTTTCAACAGCAAGTTCATCTGGAATCTGGCATTCCAGAGCATTCAAGCGCTGAACGTAGCCAGACATTTTGACTACGTGCTCACCCACGCTGCCGTGCTCGTCCATCTTTGCTGAGAAGAAGGCTTTAGAAGCCTCGTACCGTTCAGCCCTGGCTTGAGGTGCGAAGACCTCCTTGAGGTCGGTGATAATCTCATATGCACCCATCCTCTCAAAGCATTTCTGCAGCTTAGCCTCCATGGAGTAGAGCATGCCACTCTGGACAAGGTTGTAATCATCAGTCCCGGAGAGATAGACATTCTTCTCGTCCTGACTGGCATCATCTGCTGGTGCGTCACCTAACGCGCCCTCTAGTACGTATGCCATCTTGAGGGGAACGAGGAGAATCCTCAGGGTGCGGAACCAGTTGGTGAAGTTTGTCCCATCTGTTTTTAGCTTATCTTTCTCTAGGAATGATCCTAAGTTGAACGAGGGGCGAGGTGCTGCCATCTACAAGGTTGATTCACAAGGATACATATTTAGGCTTTTGTTCATAATGTGGAGTTTCAAGTTAATCTCAAAATTCTAGAAAGCTCCCACTTAGATAAACACCTCTCAATTTAACTAAGTGATTACACAATCCCAGCCCCCATACCTCCCCCGATCGTCACGACCATCACTATGCGAACCACGTAGGCCTCTAAGCCAATCACATCAGGCATGTGACTCGTGCTCTACCTTTCGGTCTCCTGTGTTCGAGGCCCGCATCTACATACGTCAAGCCTGCCAATCGAACCTTGATGTTAGCTGTTCATCAAGGCCATATCTGCATATGCCAGGCTTGCCGAAGCCAACCTCATGCGAACTCCGTTGAATATGTAGGACAACTCTGGTATGTACGGAGCATCAAGCCATATGGGAGAACCTTCCAGGCGGTGCCCACCAAGGGAGAACACAATGTTGCTATTGTGAGAGATGGTCCTGTTTCGTGCTACCGTCGATATATCTAGCATACTAGCATAAAACAGAAAGTAAAACTGTAAATCATACAACCTATGATCCCCCTTCATGCAAAGAAAAGTTAAACGCCTTTCTACTTTAGCTTGTGCAAGTTTTACATGGCTGCTAGGGCTTTCGAGAGAGAGAACCGTTTCTATCCTACGAAAAACATGCCACAACACCGTCTCCCATCCGTCTCTATTACACCCCTATCGGGGCCCTCCGTTGCAAACATCTTCGCATCGCTAATGCAGAGAGACAGACACCCCCCAGCCACTTTATATGGTACAAGCCATATGTCAAGCGTGGAACCAGTCTCGCGTAAACGTGTAAGGTCGGTCGGGGGACGCTTCATCAAACATTGCCGCAACGCTAAATGAGTACACGTGGCAGGGTAACGAATGAAGATTCGATGCCCACATCCTAGATGTGTTCTACCCGTACAATACATCTACGCATAGCTAGCTCATGATACCACTGTTGGGATACGGGGCAGAAAACACAAATTTATCATACCTACGGTACCCGAACCCAAGATCTATGCTATGGCGATGTAAAGTAACGGAGGGAATCGGTGTTCATACCTTTGAAGACCGAAAGAGGGAAACGTTCTTGCGAACGTGGCTGGCGTAGACTCGGAACTACGACCTCCCTGTCGTGTAGAAGACCACCACCGGCGAGGATGACTCCCGGTAAACCTCTAGCGACAACGTAGCACCACAGGTGTAGTGCCTCGAAGAGATTATACACGTACGGTACAATCGATGTTCCTCCCGGGCCCCGAACCAGGCGAGCAGCGGAAGAAAGACGGCTACGGATCCCGACTCCGGCAGAACGACGACCTGCCTTATGGTGGAGAACTCCAATCCAGGTGCAGACTCCAAACAAGGGGAGTCCACTTCCGGGAAGGAGAAGGAGGAAGAAGGAGATATTGGTGTGTTGGAAAAAGGGGGGTCTAACCCTCCTTATATAGGCCAAGGGGGGGTGCCATCCACCTCCCCTCCCCCATGTGGGACTAAACTCCCAAGGGGGGGAGTGCGCCGGCCAAGGGGGGTGGTGGGCCCCACCCTTGGCGCCAAGCCCAAGGGGGAGACCCCCTCCTCCTTAATGAGCCCCATGGGCCCATTTAGCCTTTTTCCCATTTTTTTAATTTATTTAATATGTTTTAAATATTTAATTCAGATAATTAAATAATAAAACATTATTAAAACAATTAAACTTTATTTTGAACTATTCAAAATGTTCGGAAACCATTCCGTCCTCCTCCGGAACTATTCCGGTGATTCCTCCTATTTCACCGATTGAACCCGTAATTGTCCTATGCATCGATTGCCCTTAAGTGTAACACCCTAACGGTCCGGGAAACAGCAGATATGGTCGAGACTCTTCTTATTGACCAATGACTAGTCAGTTGGACCTGGTTACAATCCTTGCCAGCCCCTGCGCTTCCATCGAATGAACATCGATCGCTTTTGGAAATCGTTAACGACACGACGTAATGCCTTTGTGCTGCGGTACTTTGTTTGTCCGAGGTTTGATCGTCGGTATCCTACATACCATGTTCACATCTCGTTCACAACAAACAACTTCTCTCGTCCATGATCATTGCATCTCTTGTGACCTAGTCACGTCCTTGCAAGGTGTTGATGCAACATCACCGAGTGGGCTCAGAGTACCTGTCCTGTCAGAAGGACTGACAAATCCCGCTCTAATCTATTAACATACTCATCAACCATCTATTTCGGAATACCCAAAGTGCACCGTTATAGCCAGCATATTTCATCCAGGCGGTGGGATACAAATCAAAGTCTCCTCATAGATGAAAATTACGTATGATCATTACGGTCTAAGGACTAAGCCATACGTTACAAATTCATAGCAACGCTGAACTATGTGACTCGATCACTTTGCAATACTTTAGGTGGGTGTACGTCCATCACATCATTGCCCTTAACGATATGACCTCATTGTCAATGGACTTAAGTGTCTCCATGATCAGGAAAGCTTGATCAATCAATTGCCCAATGAGATAGTTTACCCGAGTTAAACTACGGACCATGTTTTATACTACACATGTATTAGTATTTCTAGGTAATACAGTTATAGCACAGTATAAAACGTATTATGAACAAAACGGATATGTGACAAATATCTTTATTAATTTGTCTCTAGGGCACATATCCAACACTTTTTATCTTGGAGATCTGCAATTCTCTTAGATAGTAAGAGTGTTGTTCTTCAGAGAGCGAAGAGTAATTGTCACCTCGAAATCCAGTTTGTCACAGGTTTCGGTGATTTCCTCAATAATCAACCACGAGTGAAGAACTGGCCAAGCTCAAGGAGTTTGGTGCAGTGGAGCAATGGACGGAGAGAGATTTGCTCGAAGTGTTCAATCACCAGTCCCTCCAACCAGATGTAACGCTTTGCAGAGCGTGAACTGGTCAAGCAAACATCGCCGAGTCTCAGTTCGTTTTACTTCAAGCATTACCTTCCGTATTGAATTTTCTTCGCAGTTATGCTTCATTTTGTTTTGATTCACTGCATTTAGTTTCGCTTCCAGTTTTACTTCGCTGTTCCGCTTTACTTATGCTTCACTTCATAGTTTCAATTGAAATTTCTGAAGTGATGATTCACCCCCTCCCCCTCTGAGCACATACTTGGACTTTCAATTGGTATCAGAGCTAGCACTCCCTACACTTTGTGTGATCTGGATTAACCTCCTGTAGTGCTTTCAAGTATGTCTTTCGCAGCTATTCGCTCCGGCGAACCTATTCCTGTTTTCAATGGGAAGGACTACCCGTACTGGAAGAAAAAAATGAAGAGAAATATCATTGCTATCAATTCTGTTGCTTGGCAAGTTGTCTTATATGGAGTCACAGTCGCTGATGACAAGGCCATCACTCCTGAAGAAGCTAAATTGATTGATCTTTATTCTGAAGTTTGGGTATTCATCACCAATCATCTGACACCAGAGAAGTATCATGAAGTGAAGAATATCCCAACTGCCAAAGGTGTCTGGGACTATCTGGAAGAGATTGGTGAAGGTGTTTCTACCCAGAAGGGTGCCAAAATTGACACACTCCGAAGCAAATTCTATCGATTCAAGAGAAACGAGGGTGAAAAAGTCAGCTCCATTTACAGCAGACTCACTGCTCTTGCTAATGAGTTGATTTCCCACAGAGCTGATGACATTACTCCTCACTCAGTTGTAAGAACTTTGCTTCGCTCTTTGGATGATTCGTGTGATCACATTGTGCTGATGATCAAGGAAAGGACTGATTTTAGACGTCTTGTTGCCGCTGATATTCTTGAGAGACTCAATACTTTTGAAATGGAATAAGATGAGAAATGTGACATTAATGGCTCTCGAAGAAGATCACAAGCTTTGAAAGAAAAAGCTTCGCGTTATTCTTCACCCCAAGTCAGTTCTGCTTCAGGTGTCGAATATGATGATCCTGCAAGCATTGGGAAGGATTTATCATTGATCATGAGACGCTTCAACCTCTTCCAAAGAAAAGATTTTTCTTCACCCAAGAAGAATTACTCTTCAAGGAACTCAAGTCACTCATCTCACCGATCATCCTCAAGAAGCTCTCCATCGAAGGACAACTGCTGCTACAAGTGCAAGAAACTAGGTCACTACATTGCTGATTGCCCTCCGTGGGAAGCTGAGAACAAATGAAAGCATTCGCTTACAGACTCTTCAACCAAGTCCCGAGATCCTCCAGAAACTATGAGTACAAGAGACATGAATCCAGTTCGAGAAGAGAAAAGAAGAAATATTCTGATGATGATAAGAGGAAGAAGTATCATAAGAAGCGTGAGGGTTCTTCATCGAAGACTCACTCGTCTCGTCGAAGCAGCTCTCACCGTGCCAAGGCCTATCTGGGAAAGGAAATGAACTCTGAAGATGAAGCTTCTGGGTCCGAAGCTGAATCAGGATCAAGGTCTGGGTCTGGGTCCGAATCAGATGGTGATGCTGGTTTGGCATTCGCTTCAGCAGATGCTTCAACCAAAGCTTCGAGCTCATTCTTCACCAACAACAGTAGTGAAGATGAAACTCATATTGCTTCATGGCCAAAGCGAAGGTATCTTCATCCAAAATTACCTATGATACTTCTGATTGTTCCTCCTACGATAGTGATTCAAAGATAAGCTATGCTAAACTTGCTAAAATTGCTTCAATCCAACAAGATGAACTTGATTCGCTAAGCAAAACTATTAAGAAATCAGAAACTCTGTTGATCGATGAGATAGAGAAAGGTCAAACTTTAACTAATGATCATGCTGCTCTGAAGGAAAAGTTTGAAGAATTATCCTCTAGGCATGATCTTCTTTCAGTTGATTATTAGAAGCTTAGCTATGAATTTATTAAGAGTAAAATGGCTCTCGAAAGACTGAAAGAGGCTCATGAAGAGTTGGAAAATTTCAATCTCTCTCTGATAGCTCAACAAGGTTCTGAAGCAAATCATAATACTGATTCACATTGCTTAACTTGTCTGGAACGAAGCAAAACTGATTCCAAAGGCAAATCTCCTATTGTTATTGATGATACTAGTGCCTCGGATGAGGAAAACTCTGCTGTTACCGAGGAAATCCTCAGGTTGAAAAACTTATTTGAAACAGACATGTTCAAAGGTGTGCAAGGTCACCAGTATCTGTGTGACATCCTGAGGAAGGCTCTCCTTCACAGGAATCCCAGGAATGAGGGTGTTGGTTTCGAGAGAAAGATAAACCCTGATGGAACCTATTGGGAACCTGAGCAGTATCCTAAGACTGTTTGGGTCCTAGCGAAGGAGAAACCCATTGATATTGCTAACCTTTCAGGTTTCGACTGCAAAATGAATAAGGCTATTGTGGATGAATCACTTGATTCAGACTACAAGCTCATTAAAGATGAACAGGGAAAGGTTACTGCTGAGTATGTTGGTACTCCTCCTAAGAATGGCTTCTATAAGAGGCAGATATGGGTGCAGACAGCCTGCTAACCATCCTATGCAGGGAAAGTCTTTGGTACCACCGAATCACTTCTATTCTCTGGAAGAGATAAATGATTCACTGGTGCACGAATCAAATGTCCCTCAGAAGCAATACTATCGCACTGGTCTCTATACTTATCGTCCTCATGATAACCATAATAAGATTGCATATTCTCAATCTTATCCTAACCATTCACAGAGGACTTACATTTATGGTGTAATTGATGGTCCCCCTAGGCAATATGATCCTGTTCGTTTTAATATTGCTTCAACCAGTGCTTCAACCTCTTCTCAGTCACCTGCTCGTTTGTGGGTGGTTAAGAAGAAATAGTTATTCTGCAGGGCTATGTCTCTGGTGGATCCGAATGGGTCATGGATAGTGGTTGCACAAATCATATGACCGGAGACAAGGAGTTATTCACCGAAGAAAAACTATCACAATCTTCTCAGAAGTACATTACCTTCGGTGATAACAACAAGGGTAAAGTTTTAGGTTTGGGTAAGGTTGCTATATCAAAAGATAAGCACATCGACAAGGTTATGCTAGTCCAATCACTTGGATATAATCTTATGTCTATTTCAAAGTTATGCGATATTGGTATTCTTGTTCTATTTTCTGCTTCGCTTTGTGTTGTCTTTTCACAGGATGACTATACGTTTGTCTTCGAGGGTTACCGAAAAGGAGATTTATACATTGTTGATTTTTCTTCGGGCCCTGCCGTATCCACATGCTTAATGGCAAAAGCTTCATCTGGTTGGTTATGGCATAGAAGACTTGGTCATGCAGGGATGAGAAATCTTCTTAATCTAGTGAAGAAGAAGCATGTTATTGGCCTTCGCAAAGTAAAATTCGATAAGGATCGTCTCTGCAGTGCTTGTGAAGCTGGTAAAATTACAAAGAAACATCATTCAGCGAAGACTATCATGACTACTACTCTTCTTCTTGAATTGCTTCATATGGATCTTTTCGGTCCTCAAAATTATGCAAGTCTGGGAGGAAACAAATATGGTCTTATTATTGTTGATGATTTTTTCTTGATATACTTGGGTTTTCTTTCTGGATGACAAGAGCAAAGTTGTTGAAATATTCAAGTCATTCTCTAAGAGAGCTCAAACATAATATGAATTATCTCTGAAGCATATCCGAAGTGATAATGGAACTGAATTCAAAAATACTCATATTGAAGAATTTCTTGATGATCATGGCTTTACACATGAGTTCTCTACTGCTTATACACCTCAACAGAATGGTGTTGTTGAAAGGAAGAATAGAACTCTTATTGAAATGGCCAGAACCATGCTTGATGAATACAAGACACCTATCAGGTTCTGGGCCGAAGCAATTAACACAACATGTCATATCATCAACAAGGTTTACCTTCACAAATTTCTGAAGAAAACTTCACATGGGCGTATCACTGGTAATAAGCCAAATGTTTCGTATCTTAGGGTATTTAGTGCTCCTTGCTTTATTAGAGATATGAATCGTAGCTCCAAATTTGCCCCTAAGGCACATGAAGGTTTTCTTCTAGGTTATGGCTCAAATTCTCACACTTACAGGGTGTATAACTCTCACTTTGGGAAAGTTATGGAAACTGTAAATGTGAGGTTTGATGAAACTAATGGCTCTCAAAAAGAGCATTTGCCTCATGATCTAGATGAACCGCCACTTGAAGAAGTGATCAGGTCCATGGCTATTGGAGAAATTCGCCCTGTTGAAGCTAATCCTCGCCAAGAAAATAGGGATGCTGATGATCCAATGTTCCCACACATAGCCCGGGGCGCTGGAGATCAACATCCTGAAGCTAATGGTGAATAGGACGAAGAAGAGCAAGGTAATGAAGGAAATGCTAATCCTGAAGGAAATGCTGAAGCTGAAGGTGAAGCAGATCCTGAAGCAGAAGCTGAGCGTGAAGCAAATGATTCAACTTTATAACGAGTTCGAAGAAGAGTCGATGTTGATTCGATCCTTGAAGAAATTCATCAACCAGGTCGTGCCACAAATCGTTCTCGTACTCGTTTGGCTAACTTCTGTGGAAACTTTTCGTTTGTCTCCATGCTAGAACCTTCAAAGTTTGAAGAAGCCATGAAGAATCCAGATTGGTTAACTGCTATGCTCGAAGAACTTAACCAGTTCGAGAGAAACAAAGTCTGGTCCTTAGTTGATAGACCTGATCCCATGAAGCACAACATCATTGGTACAAAGTGGATTTTTCGCAACAAGCAAGATGAAGATGGTACAGTGGGAAGAAACAAGGCATGACTGGTAGCACAAGGTTACACCCAAATCGAAGGTGTCGATTTCGGTGAAACTTATGCTCCAGTTGCTCGCCTCGAAGCAAATTTCAATTTTATTCTACTTTACCAAATGGATGTGAAAAGTGCTTTTCTTCACGGAGAAATCGAAGAAGAAGTGTATGTTATGCAGCCTCGAGGTTTTGAAGACCCAAAGAAACCCTACATGGTGTACAGGTTACACAAGGCCCTCTATGGGTTGAAGCAAGCACCTCGTGCTTGGTTCGACACATTGAAGGACTTCCTTCTGAAGAAAGACTTCCTTCTGAAGAAATACTTCAAACCAGGAACAACTGACCCAACTCTCTTCACTCGATCTTATAATGTTGATTTGTTTGTATGTCAAATATATGTAGATGATATTATTTTTGGCTGCACTAACACTGAAATCAGCGAAGAATTTGCCAAAATGATGTCGAAGAAATATGAGATGTCAATGATGGGTGAATTGAAGTTTTTCCTTGGACTTCAAAGTCGTCAACAGAAGAATGGCACCTTTATTTCTCAAGAAAAATATCTCAAGGATTGCCTAAAGAAGTTTGGTCTTAATGATTGCAAAACTATTAAGATTCCAATGACTACCAATGGCTTCCTAGATGCAGATGAGAAGGGCAAAGCCTTCGATCAGAAAAAATATCGGTCTATGATTGGATCTCTTTTATATCTTTGTGCATCTAGACCTAACATTATGCTTTCAGTATGTATTTGTGCTCGTTTTCAGGCCAATCCAAAGGAATCACATCATACTGTTGTAAAGCGAAATCTTCGGTATCTTGCTCACACACCTACCTTGGGCTTGTGGTATCCCAAGGGAGCTCAGTTTGATCTCATTGGCTATTTTGATTCAGACAGGGCTGGTGATCGTGTGGATAGAAAATCAACTTCAGGGACTTGTCATTTTCTTGGAAGATCACTTGTGTGTTGGGCTTCGAAGAAGCAAAACTGTGTCTCAATATCTACAGCTGAAGCCGAATACATTGCTGCTGGGTCATGTTGTACTCAGATTCTGTGGCTGAAGCAAACGCTGAAGGATTATGGCATTCACGTGAAGAAAATTCCCCTTCTATGTGATAATGAGAGAGAAATCAAAATTGCTCACAATCCTATGAAGCACTCTCGCACGAAGCATATTGACATTAGCCATCATTTTCTTCTTTCTTATTTTGTCTGTCCAAAGTGGTTGAGCACAATTGAAACGGAAAGTATTTTGCTTCGAACGTCATTGTGTTACGAATAAAATGCTTCCAACTTTTATCGAAGTTTTACTCAAAATCGAAGACTTATTCTTCGATCGTTGAGATCCCGTCTAATGTGGGTCGTTGAGATTTCCTCGCGATCCGCCACGAAATCCTCGCCTCTCCGGAACCGTCCGATCTGATCTGCCAACTCCTGTCAGACCAGCCTATATAAGGCATCAACCCCAGCGAATCCATCTCCTCACCTCATTCCTCACCTCTCCGGAACCCTATCTCTCCCAAGCGCGCCGCCGAGCTCCTTGCCTCCGACGACGACTGCGCCGCTTTGCTGCCGGACAGCCGCCGCCGTGGACATCACGCTGTCGACGAGCACTTCCTCTGCGCTCTTCGCCGCCGTAGCTACTCGACGCCATCGAGTTAGGGTACGCCGAGACCTCAATCCGATTCTCTTCTCTCTGTTCATCCTTGTCAAGATTGGATCTGAGTTCTTAGTTTTGTCGTTGGGTTGTTTCTCTTAGGTTTCTTTGATCCGTTGGGAAACTTGTTTCTGCTAGCAAAAGCTTCCCATCTCGATTCAGGTTAGAAGCTAGGGTTAGATTCTATCTGTTCTGTGTTAGGGTCTATCACTCAAATTGAGGTTGCTAAGTCTAGCTCAGAATAGATCGGATATGTCACCCATATTCAACTGAATCTCTTGTCAAAACCTTTTGTTTGTGGACGAAACTTTTGCTGGTGCTCATACCATACTTGCTTTTTCCCTCGCTACCTTGTGCTTTTCCCAGGATGTCTGTGGATTTAGGCTTCGGGAATGAGTCCCCTACTCTTGATCACATCAACGAAGCAGAACAAGCTGCTCCGAAGAAGAAAGGTGGCAGAACCAAGGAAACAAACAATATCAGAGGCATAACCGAATCCATTCCCATTGAGCTTGGATACGATACGCCTCCAGAAGAAACCAAACAACAACGCAAGATTCGCTTGCAAAACATTCGCCGCTACTGGGCTGTCAGATGGTACAAGTACAAAAGTATTCCTGATTGGAATTGGGCTATGCAATTCTCCTTCACTCCACCCTTTCAATACACTGTAGCTATGTGTAGTCAGTACACCGAAGAAAATCGACATTTGTACTATCCTGTTCCACCAAAGTACCCTCACCCCAACACTCTTAAGACTCCTGATGACTATCCTGAAGAGCAAAAACGACTGAGAATCGCTGTAGAGAAGAAGAGACTCAAGGAAGCAAAGAAAGATGCCAAGCTAGCTGATGCTGAAGCCCATCATGTTGGGCCTAGCTCGAAGAAGAAGAGGAAACTTAAGAAGAAATCTGCTTCGCCTCCTCATGCTTCCACAGATGATGAAGAGCAAGCCAGACTGGAACAAGCTGCTCTAGAAGATTCGATTCTGGACTAATCAAATGCTGCTGCTGATAACGAATCAGAATCAGAATCTGATGATGAATCAGATCCTGCTCCCCCCAAGAAGCAAAGGATTCAGATTCCATTGAAGAAGAAGTCAGGAGAAAAACCTGCTGCTAAGGGGATAAAGTTTCAAGACCCCAAGGACAAGCCCTCCGCACACCCCACCATT
The DNA here is from genome assembly GCA_950022295.1 of Bromus sterilis. Classification (NCBI taxonomy): domain Eukaryota; kingdom Viridiplantae; phylum Streptophyta; class Magnoliopsida; order Poales; family Poaceae; genus Bromus; species Bromus sterilis. The sequence goes on along the minus strand of OX465596.1, from coordinate 143,856,905 downwards.
GACTTATCAAACTTGGTGGTTGCGAAGCCCTTGGCCTCCAAGCCACCGGCTGATGCTCTCAACACTGAGAGGCGATCGAAGCTGAGGCAAGATCCTGCCAAGCAACAATCTGCAAAGGCCGCTGCATCAGCGAAGCCCAAGAAGTCTGCTCCACCAAACCCTTCAGTGAAGCGGAAGCTCACTGAAGAAGAATTAAAACAGAAAGACCTCGCTGAGGCACTTGAACGCAACATTATTGCTAGAAGTTCAGCAGAAAAGTAGAAGGTAGATGAGGCAGCGGCAAGAAAGCAAAAGGAGTTGGACTCCGCAAAATTTCCTGCAGAAAAGGCTGAGACGAAGCGCAAGCTCGCCGAAGCCGAACAGAACGAAGAGAAGGCTGCCGCAGAAGCCAAACTGCTGGCAGAGCACGAAGCGAAACACAAGGCCTCAGGACAAAGAAAGATGAGAAAGCTGCTAGGGCAGTTCAAAAAAAGTCTGTTTTCGATATGACTCCCTCCACTGAAGCTATTCCACCGACGCAGAAAGGCATATATGTGCCTGAAGCTCACCCTGAAGCTGATCGCCATAGTGAACATCAGTTCCCTGACCCTCGTGAAGGAGAACTATGGGATCAATTGGGCATTACTGAAGCCCTTTGGAAGAAGTGTGCTGCTGAAGAGCCTGAAGTTGTTGATCTAGGTGAAGTTTATATCTCAAGCTCCATCGAAGCAATGATCTCCACAATGATTAGTCAACTGAAGGACTTGCACTCTAGAGATAGATCTGAAGTTGCAAAGATCCACAACTATCAAAAGCGCGCTGAATCTGAACCAGATGAAGAATTCAAACAGCACGCATTAAAATTTCTTCAGAAAGTGACAAAAGTCAACACCACCACCATGGATAACATAAAAATCTTCAGCGGCCAGATTAAAGCCGCTGTCGATGAAATGGTGAAGACTCACAATGCATACATTATGGAAAGGGATTCATGGAAGCGCAAGGCTCCGCAAGAAGCTGAACCAGTTGTTGCAAAACTAGCTGCTGCCAAGCCTACTGTTACAAAGGCTTCGGACCCTTCTCCAAAGAAGAGATCTACGAAGAAGCGGAAGATCAATTTGGCCTCAGCTGCCGACATGGACACTAGTGATGAGCAGCCGAAGGAAACTCCTGAAGCAGTTCCCACTCCTGCTCTGAAGCCAAAGACTTCCCTGCATAAACCAAAAGCTTCAGCTCCACCCACCAAAACCCCCACACCTCCTCCTACCAAATCCACTTCCAAACCAACTTCCCCACCAAAAGCTCCTACCCCCAAGAGAACTCCTACCCCAACACCTGCACCAACGCCCGCACCCATTCCACCTCGTGCGCCCACACCCATACGTTCTCCAACCCCCGCACCGCAAAGAATTCCCACACCACCTGCTGCTCCCACACCACCTCCATCACCTTCCCATGAAGCAAATCAACCCTCTCCAACCCACTCCAGAACCCGTGGCACCGGAGACTATTCCCTCGCCAGAACCGCTCAAGAATCCGAATCAAATGTGCCTCACGCCGAAGCACATGAAGATGAAGATGAGAAAGTACAGATACTGAACCTTTCGCAAGAGCAAGCGCTTATAGTTGCTCAAACTGCTGGCCCTTCTAGAGCCAATCAAATAGCTCCTCTGTAAAGGTTTCGCGCACATTCGCGCCCCTGCCAAGACGGCCATCTTGAATCGAATAACCCTCGTGAGACATTTCCCATTTTCAAGGGTGCTGGCTGTTCTTCAAGGCATGGTCCCGATTTCAACGTAGAACAACATCAGAAGCGTCATCGTTTCTTTGGTGTCAGTCCTTATGCTTCAGATCGCACAACAGATGATCTTCGTTTCTGGACTGCAGAGCAACAAATCCTTTACACCAAAGTCTTCTGTCAGCAAGGTGTTCTGTTTAGGCACCGATATCTGGATATGTGAAGTATTTCCACTGCCACATGCTTCCAGAACATCACTGAAACCATTGAGAATCAGAATGTGACTCGGTTGTTTGCTTTAAGCACTCCCTTCAATTCTGAACTCATCAAGCAATTCTATGCCACTCTATATGTTCCTAGCGATGCAAATGAACCCAGCTCCTGGACGCTGGAATGGATGATCCAAGGTAAAATCTTTAGAATGTCTTCAGCCGAATTCATGGAGATAGTCAATATTCCAAGGCATTCTGGAGTTCAAGAAAAGATTCACTTAGAACCTGATCTGGCTGAAGAACAATTTGCTACCTTGCTGGATACTGAAGTCACTGCAAACTATATTCCTGAAAACATTCGCCCGAAGCATTTGAACTTCATCTCCAAGACTTTGTTCTAAATCTTGTCCAACTCTTTGATTCCATTGAGTACTGCTTCGGAAGAATCAAATCTTTATCCAGAGACAAGGCATGCCATTATGAAGCTCACTCATGTTCTCATCTTTGACTTTGAAGACTTCTTCCTGAGGAATTTGGTTCATGCAGCAGAGCTGCCATTCACACTGAAGCCCTATGCTCCCTGGCTGCAAGTTGTCTACGACTATGGCAGGAATGAAGACTTTGTGGCTCGCCATCATCCGAAGCTTTTCCTTCCACCAGTGCGTGACACTTTGGAATTGCTCAGGCAGCCCAATGATCCTTTTGCCACATAAGTTGGCGTGCGCCATGAAGTTAATGAGCGAAACTTATCCAAGAAATTATAGAAAGATTGCCACCACTTTGAAGTTAATCTTCGGTCGCAGCAAATGCTTGAAAACTACATTGAAGCCAATCAGCGCCAGATGCCATTTCTTGCTGATGAGATAAACCGAGTTGGCAACATTGCGCTCAATAACAATCAGTATCTGCGTGTTCTCAAGCGTCATTCCTGGAAGGGGCTCCGGAAATTCAACTCTGTAAAAGGCCTTCGTAAAGATCGCATTACAAAGAATATGAGCACCTCCAGCGAAACTTTTCCCGTGATGATACGGTGGACCGCCCGAATCAGAAGATCCCTCCCCTGCACAAGATTGATGAAGTCTTCTTCGTCAACGAACCATAACCCATCAGGCTTGACACCGTCTCTGAGCACGACTCCATCACATCAAAAGATGACGACAGCCTCGACGAAAGCGGCCTCGACATCAACCTCATCACCCGGACGCGCCACGAAGCAATTCCTTCGTCTACCTCCGAAGAAGAATCCTCTGGAGATCAATCTTCATCGGATGAGTCTTCATCAAGCTCTGCTTCGTCGGGCTCCAAAGGTGCTGATGCCGCGTAGTAAATCTCTCGATTGGGTTGTAAATTAAGTTTACCTTTGGTCATGATACTCCTGTGCTACACTTAAGTTTTAATAACGCCTTTTCTTGCAAGTATTGCTTTGTATCTTCTAACTTGCAGGTGGTCATTATTTTCTAAGTCACAGGTCATTGGAAGCAATTGCATACATTCCTGGCTATATATCTTCAACTGCAATTGTCTTCGCTAAGATATTTTTTTTGCTCTCCACCGAAGAAATTTCTCCCAAGCATTATCTTCGATTATATAAATCTTCGATGCTTGCATTCAGGGGAGCCAAAAACTTCATATCTTAGAGTTTGTTCCATCACTTCACGAAAACTTCAATATCTTTTATCGATGCCTGTTTTTTCAACAATAGTCCAAAAAGGGGGAGATTGTAAGAGCAAAGATTTTCCCCCGTGTGTTTTGGATATTGTTGGACAAGATAGTAGAAGAACTAACAATGTTTTCTAGTATAAACAGTTGAATAGGTTCCTGAAGGACAAGCTAGGTGATAAAGCTTCAGGGAAGGTTTTCAAGTTATCGAAGCATTACCCTGTTTAGCGAAGCTTAATCACGGAGGATGACCCCCAGAAATGAAAGTGTCTTGAAGCTCAACTCATTGAAGGAAATGAAGAAGACGGCACAAGACTTAGATGTTTTTGTGTAGTTCTTTTTCTGTTCGTTGAGTCATAGGACAAACCGTACTATCAAGAGGGGTATTTAGTTTGTGGACACCGAAGTTATTGAGAAAATGCTCAGATCAAATCCAAACCGAGTAAGAAGCCTGAGCGAAGAAATGTCATGTGCACTAAGTTAAGCTTCGGTAGCAAAGACTTCCGTCTTTGGCCTCTGAAGCAGAACTAAGTCCGTGAGTTAGCTTTACTTGTTCCGCAAGTAAAGTTGCGCAGTAATAACAAATCCTACTGTTGTGGACACGTGTCAAGCTGTCACTTCGGGTCAATTTGGTCATTTTTCACCTCGGGATCGCCAACTATAAATACGCCGCCCTGTCCTCCATTTGCAGGTGGCTGATCTGAGAATATTACTGAGAGAGACTGAAGAGAGCATCCCAAGAACACCACCGAAGCAAAACCCAAATCCCATAACACTGAAGCCTAAGTTCCATTGATCTGAGAAGATTCGAGATGACTTAGGTGAAAGCTTACTAGCCTTTTTATCTTGGAGAACTGCAATTATCCTAGACGGTTAGAGTGTTGTTCTTCAGAGAGCGAAGAGTAATTGTCTCCTCAAAGTCCAGTTTGTCAAAGGTTTCGGTGATTTCCTCAATAATCAACCACGAGTGAAGAACTTGCCAAGCTCAAGGAGTTTGGTGCATTGGAGCAACGGACGGAGAGAGATTTTCTCCAGGTTTTCAATCACCAGTCCCTCCAACCAGACGTAGCACTTTGTAGAGCGTGAACTGGTCGGACAAACATCGCCGAGTCTCCATTCGTTTTACTTCAAGCATTACCTTCCGTATTGCATTTGCTTCGCAGTTATGCTTCATTGTGTTTTGATTCACTGCATTTAGTTTCGCTTCCAGTTTTACATCGCTGTTCCGCTTTACTTATGCTTCACTTCATAGTTTCAGTTGAAAATTTTGAAGTGATCATTCACCCCCTCCCCCTCTGATCACATACTTGGACTTTCACTAGGCAAGGACAGTAACCATTCCTTAGCTCTCCCTCTCAAAGAAAAAGGAAAAAGCTTTAACAATGTCACCATCTACTTCTTTGTACTTTTGAATATCACATAATTCAACAAAATTGTGAAGTGTAAGGCAACATCTTCTCCTACTCCAGAAAATTGTTCTTTCATTACAAAATTAAGCAGAGCAGGTTTAGTTTCATAAGAAACTTTTGAGGTGGCAGGTGGAGCAATAGGACTGCAAATAATGTCCTTATTGTTGTGAATTTTAATGTCAGAAACCTTGGTATTTTTATTGGAACCCATAATAGAAGCAACAAACTAGAAAAAGATAAATATTTTTTTGGTTTTTGGATATAAGACACAAAAGCAAAGATAAACACTGAAAGGTAAACTAACAAGACTGAAAATAAAAGGTAAAATGTAGTGTGCAACTCCCCTATTTTGAAGCTTGGAACCCTCGGCAACGGCGCCCAAAATTGCTGGATGGATGGTCCATAGATAATGCCTCCTCGTTAGGTACCCCAAGTAGAAGGTTATGAAGCATAAGGTTTATCGAATCTAGGAGCATTCCAGAGACAACAAGAAGGCGGCAACCAAGCAATCACACCAAAATTACTCTTGTGTGACAAACCAGAGGTTATTTACTTGATATGGACATGCACACAGACACAACTAACTTTTCTGCCAACGTGTACAGATATTGTCAATATCTTAGGCCTTGCTATTTACAAAGGGTTAAACACAAGAGATAATAGTGATGCAACTGAAAGGAAAAGTAAAGCAGTAAATAGTAGTGGTGTAAACTATGATGATAATATGGACCGGGGTGTCATGACGCTCACCAGTGATGTCTCTCTCCCAAAAAATTGTAAACAACTAATGGCAATAGCACATTCCCTAGTCCCATGTTTCTATCACTCAAGCCAGACATCGGGAGGCATGAACCGATTATCTAGCATAACACTCCCTCTTGGATTGATGACTTAATACTTGGCCAAAGCAACAAACTTTAACAGAGAACATGCATGAGCACTGAAGAACACAATATAAAAGAGAACTAAATATATTACTTCCACAATCTAAAGATAATCTTATAATCCATCGGATTCCAGCAAACATAACATAGCAAAATGGAAATTATAACATATATGCCTTGATCATGTTAGGCAGTTCATAAGGTCTAGACAATGAAGCACAAGATTGCAGAGAGGACATCAACTAGCTTACTGCCATGTACCCATGGTCCAAGGAGAGACTACTCAAGGAGCATCCCGGAGGAAATCATGGTGATGGAGGGCCCTTCGGAGATCAATCCTCCCTCCGATAGGGTGCTGGGATAGGATCTTCTGCTTATCCCGATCTTGGAGTCAAGGTGGCGGCAGAACTGTTGTGTAGATGGAAAAAAAGGAGTCCTCCCTGTGGGTTTTCGTAATGCGGTGTAAATATAGGCCAAACGGGACGCCGGAGGTCGGGCCACCTGGCCAGGCGACTAGGGGCGCGGCCAGGCATTGGCTGCGCCAGGTGGCCGCCTAGCCAGGGGGTGTCTCCCCTCTTGCTGTGCTTCAGGCTTCTGGAGTCTTCCGTTAAGATAGAATTTCTGATTTTTTTCTGGATTTTTCCGGCGGTATTGATTTTTCAGCTTCTTTCTACAATGCACTGACAAAAATAGATAGAAACTGCACTGGCACTAGGTTAATAGGTTAGTCCCAAATATGTTGCAAATGGTATGAAAGTGCATCTCAACATGTAACAATGTCACCAAAAGAAGCATGGAATAAGGAGAAATTATAAATACATTAGTGGCGTATCAGATGTTTATATAGAGTGTTTCCCTTACAAGTGAGCAAAAGAACAAAGAGAAAAAAATAGAAAAAATAATCCCAAAGAGGAGAAATGACAGAAAATAATAATAATAATAATAATAAAGAGCCATGGAGGCCACCAAAAAATTAAAAAGGAGAAAAATAGGGGGCAACAGTACTATCTCTTAAATCCACACTTGTGCTTGAAAGTAGCCCATGTACTTCAGTTTGGAGAGAGTTTTAATATCATTCTTGCATAGCTATGTGGGGAAATTTTGTTGGAGATATGCCCTAGAGGCAAATAATAAAGCTGATTTTGACATATCTCTATTTTTCTATAATAGTTTCATACATTGCCATAGCTGTATTAAGCTGAAACATTAATACACGTGTAGTATGTAAACAACCAGGTCCCTAGTTAACTCTAGTATACTAGTTCATTGTGCAAATAATGATCAAGGTTTCACGATCATGAGGACACATACATCCACTGGCAACGGAGTCATGTCATTGGGAGAATGATATGATGTACATACACCCAAAGAAATTATTGCAATATGATCCAGTCACATAGTTCAGTTGTCAGAACCCCAACTAGGGTAAGTGTCAGGGCTTATTGATCCCTTTGCATCATGAAGAAAATTCAAATGAAAATCAAAAATGGGGAAAAGAAAAGCCCTAGAGAATTTAATTCAAATGGCCAGAAAAAAATTCTTCCAAAAATTGCTGTTATTTTTTGAAAAGTCTTATAAATATGCATGATGACATATAAAGTGAAGTGGGTCCCACTCCATGCTCCAAGATTTTTCAAAAAAGGTCCAAACAGAGCTTGAAAATTAAATAATACCTCTATTTGAATTGAAATTCAAATAATTTGAATTTCAAAAATCTCCAAAACTTGGGGCACGGATTCGAGCTGGGAAAGAGGGGAAAAGAAGCGAGCTCACCGTAAATGCGAGGGTGACCTTGGGGTTGCAGGTGAGGGGCTGACGGCTGCGAATTTTCCGGAGAGTTCTCGCGGGTTCGGCGGCGTGTCAAGGTCGATTCCGGTGGCTCGGGGACGAGGAGGCTTCCAATCCTCTGCTTAGTGAGGGAGTCGACAACGGGGAAGACATGGGACACGTCGGCGCGGCCCCTCAACGGCGATGGCCACGCCGGACCACGACGGTGCTCTGCGGTGGCGCTCGGGTCTTCTCTGGCGGCGAAGAAATCGACGAGAGGAGAGCGAGAGAGAGAGCAGCGAGTGAGAGGATGGAGGAAGGGGCTTCTGGGCACTTTCTTGGAGAGGAGAGGCAGCCCGGGGAGTAGTTGCGTGGCCTTGGCGGCCACGGAGGCCATGGCATGTCGGGCACACAGCTGTGTGCTCGTGCCCGGGGGGGAAGACGACAACGACGCCGGGTGGGCTGGGCCGTGGAAGGTAAGTTGGGCCCGAGGCCTAGGTAAGTGGGCTCGGTTTCCTTTTTCTATTTCTCTCCTGTTTTTCTCTGTTTTCTTTTTCTGTAAATTGTTTTGCCCCAAATAAAATAGCAAGGCATTTTATAAAATCTTCAAAACTTTTATTTGGGCTTATAATATATATAGCTAACCACTCACAAGTTTTGGAGATTTTTTAAATTCAAATAATTTGAATTTCAAATCAAATAGGGTATTTAATTAATTTCCAAGCCCTATTTGGAATTTTTGACAAATCTTGGTGCATGCAGTGGGACCCACTTCACTTTATATGTGATCATGCATATTTTTAAGACTTTTCAAAAATACCAGAGGATTTTTTGGAAGAAATTTTTGTCTGGCAATTTGAATTAAATTCTCTAGGGATTTTCTTTTCCCATTTTTGAATTTCTTTTTGAATTTTTGCAGGATACAAAGGGGCACTCCAATCCTAGCACTTACCAAAGTTGGGGTTGTGACATGCCGGCGGTCTTTTATACACCATGTGGCCCTTAGATGTGCATAGCTCGGGGCATCACGATGCGATTGCTCGTGACTCTGTCACGTGACACACTTTTTTGTATGACTGAGCTCGCCCGAGACCCCGACTAAGTGATCGGGCTGGAGTCTTCTTATGTAAGTGTTATCATTCAATAGATAATATGGTTGAGGCAACTTGTCTATGACTATGATATTTCACCACCCATAATTATTTAGACTTGTGAGCGGGCGATGAGGACCCATCTCAGTTGATCATCCGGCCTGGATGGGATGCCCCTCACGTACGATGCTTTCCGAGAGTGTTATGTGCTTGGCCTTGTCTGCTTAGACAAGTGGGTACGACTCTCGGCTCTCCATATGATTGAGATGTGACTGGAATTACATACGCAAACCCGGTTCCCGACAGACTTGGTATCAGAGCAGGACTGTCTGTAGGATTATTCAACCCTTGGTCGAAGTCGAGTCTAGCATTCTATAGTTATATAGTTACTTGGGTATAAAGGGAACAATGTAAGGCTTCTTTTTCTCCTTACCCTCACCAATATGAGTTCTGAGTCACCCTCATCTTTTCTACGGGAAGATAGGACTAGGCTCATCTATGTCTTACTAGAACATCTCGTTGATTGCTTCTTTGTAGCCATAGGACTGTCGTGGTCGTCCATAGTCATCTTGTTGTTGATTTCCTTGAGGAAGTTCTGTCCAACCTCCTCAAGGTTGTTTCATTTTCCATCACGGTGTAGCCGTTATGCTGCCCGATTTATCCTGTGTTTCTATGAATCATTGCCTTTGCATTATGATATTTTCTTCCGAAATCATGTCCTCTTATCTTTGATTCCATCCTAAAACCTGTTCTGATTGTTGTTTTTTATGACACAGGATGTCAGGTGGAACTCGTAGTGTTGTTCGTCGAAATCAACACCGTGACCGGAATCGAAGTAATGATGAACCTCCACCACCGCCTTCTGCGGCGGAAATCATGATGGAAGCTGAACGGAATCGACGTGATCAAACACGCCTTCTGGAGCTCATCGAGCAGAATACTGCTTTTCAGCGCAATATGGTTGTCAGCATTCAGGATTTCATCCTCCTCAAGCCCCCGGTTTTTCAATTTTCCTCCGAGCCCCTTGAAGCTGATGATTGGCTCCGTTCCATTGAGCGTAAGCTTGATACGGCGCATGTTGCTCCCAATGACCGTGTGATGTTTGGGATATACTTTCTCGAACGTCCTGCTGGTGAATGGTGGGAGAACTATGTTGCAATGCAACCTGATGGTCAAGTAGTGACTTGGCAGCAATTTCGTGATGCTTTCCGAGGGTACCACATTCTGGATGAGATGATGGAAAGGAAGAAGGAAGAGTTTCGCAATCTAACTCAGGGAGATATGTCCATCCACGAGTATATGACCGAGTTCAACCATCTTGCTCGTTATGCCCAAGAGGAGATATCCACTGATGCCAGGAAGCAAGCAAGGTTCCGCAAGGGACTTGGCCCTGTTATTCGTCATGATCTCAATCTTCATGAGTTTTTCAACTTTGAGGATTTAGTCAATAGATCCTTCAGAGATGATTATGGCAATGAGGTGTTCGAAGAGTCTCGCAAGCATGCTCGTGATTTTGCTCCATCTTCTAGTTTGGCCCCTCAGAAACGCCGGATTTGGATTCCAACTAGTGCCATTCCTTCACACATTTTTGCAAGGCCACCCTATATGGTGCCTCAACCTCCTCCACCAAACACGAATCCCAACAGCTATGGTAGTGAACCTGACATCCTTGCTCCACCCCCTGACACCAGATTTTGCCAAAGCTAAGTCTTCAAAGAAATCCACCTCCAATCTCTTGCAAGAAAAGTCCTTAGCCACTGTTGGTGGTTGTGTGAACCAAATCTCAGTTAAGGAAGCTATTGATACGTCTGACGTCATCCTTGGTACGCTCCCAGTCAATCATGTTCCCGCCTCCATTCTTTTCGATCCAGGAGCCTCTCATTCATTCATGTCGGAGAGTTATGCACTTCGGCATGAGTTCGCCTTTGAAGAAATGTTTTCTCCAATGATCATTCAAACTCCTGGTTCAAAGTGGCAGACTAATAGAGTAAGCCATGGTCATCAAATTGCAATTGAGGGTTTAGTATTCCTTGCTTCTCTTATAGCCCTCAAGTCATCAGACATTGATGTCATTCTAGGAATGGATTGGTTATCAAGACAGAATGCTTTCCTTGATTGTAAAGCCAAGTCAGTTAAACTTACCCATCTTTCAGGCCAGACAATTAACTACACCTCACCCAGTTCTAGAATCCAGATGCATACTTTGAATGTGCTTCCCCTTCCTGACCTTCAAGATATTCCGGTGGTTCGTGACTTCCCGTATGTCTTTCCTGAAGAACTGCCAGGAATGCCTCATGATAGATGTGTAGAATTCATTGTATATCTTGCCCCAGGCACCGCCCCAATTTCCTGACGCCCATACAAAATGGGCCCACGTGAGTTAGCTGAGCTGAAAATCCAACTTGAAGCTTTGTTGGCCAAAGGCTTCATCCACCCTAGCTCATCACCATGGGGTTGTCCCGTTCTGTTCGTAACGAAGAAATATCGAACAGAAAGGATGTGCGTAGACTATCGCCCGCTAAATCTAGCAACGACAAAGAACAAGTACCCACTTCCCAGGATCAATGATCTTTATGATCAACTTGCTGGATCCTCGGTCTTCTCTAAGATGGATTTGAGATTAGGCTATCATCAAATCAAAATCAGAAACGAGGACATTCCAAAAATGGCTTTCACTACTCGTTATGGTCTTTACGAGTTCACAGTCATGTCCTTCAGTGTAACCAATGCCCTTGCTACTTTTTAACGCATGATGAACTCGATCTTCATGGAGTCCTGGTTTACCTCGATGACATACTTATATACTCGAAGAACGAAGAAGAACATGCCGAGCATCTTAGGCTGGTATTGATGAAACTTCGATCTTCATGGAGTATTTGGACAATTTCGTCGTGGTTTACCTCGATGACATACTTATATACTCGAAGAACGAAGAAGAACATGCCGAGCATCTTAGGCTGGTATTGATGAAACTTTTTCACGCATGATGAACTCGATCTTCATGGAGTATTTGGACAAGTTCGTCGTGGTTTACCTCGATGACATACTCATATACTCGAAGAACGAAGAAGAACATGCCGAGCATCATAGGCTAGTATTGATGAAACTTCGAGAGCATCGCCTATATGCCAAATTCTCAAAGTGTGAATTCAGGCTTCCAGAAGTGACCTATCTAGGCCACGTGATTTCTGCCAAAGGCATTGCTGTCAATCCCGAGAGAGTTCAGGCCGTCCTTGACTGGACTCCACCTGAATCAGTTAAGAAAGTTAGTAGTTTTCTTGGCCTAACAAGCTATTGTCACCGCTTCGTTGAGAACTTCTCCAAAGTTGCAAAGCCTCTGACTGAACTCCTCAAGAAAGATGACAAATTCGAATGGACCCCAAGTGCGAGGAAAGCTTTCAAGAGCTGAAAAGAAGATTGACTTCTGCACCCGTACTTGCGCCTCCAGACACCAAAAGGGATTTCGAGATCTTTTGTGATGCTTCACGGCAAGGGTTAGGGTGCATACTTATGCAAGATAGACATGTGGTAGCTTATGCTTCACTCCAGTTGCGTCCACATGAAGAGAACTATCCTACCCATGATCTTGAACTCGCTGTCGTAGTTCATGCCCTGAAAACTTGGCGACATTACCTCCTTGGTAATCGTTGTGATATCTATTCCAACCACCAAAGCCTCAAATACATATTCACCCAGCCGAATCTTAATCTCAGGAAAATACGCTGGATAGAGTTGATAAAAGATTATGACTTAGGAATATCTTACACCCCAGGCAAAGCCAATGTCATGGCTGATGCACTAAGTCGTAAGTCGTATTGTAACAACCTCATGTTACAACAATATCAACCACTTCTTCATGATGAATTTCGAAAGCTCAACCTCGCGATTGCTCCTCGTGGATCTCTTTTCAACTTGGTGGCGAAACCAACCCTTGAGGATCAAATCATAGTTTCCCAAATGCGTGCACGAGGTGTTCGCCGGATCAAGGAGAGCATTGCTAGCGGAGTTGCTAAATGTTTCTCCACAAATAGTAAAGGAACGGTATTCTTTGAAAATCGTCTGGTAGTACCTAAGAATATGGACCTAAGGCAGCTGATCCTTAAGGAAGCTCATGATACAACCCTCTCCATTCATCCCGGTAGCACAAAAATGTACCGAGATCTACGCCAGAGATTTTGGTGGACTAGGATGAAGAGAGACATTGCTCGATATGTTGCCGAATGTGATGTTTGTCGTCGCATTAAGGCAGAACACCAAAGACCTGCTGGCACACTTCAACCTTTGCCTATTCCCGAGTGGAAATGGGACAAAGTCTGTATGGACTTCATCACCGGCTTTCCAAAAACCCAGAAAGGAAATGATACCATCTTCGTTGTCATTGACCGACTTTCCAAAGTTGCTCACTTCCTTCCCGTTCGCGAGTCTATTACTGCTAGCCAGTTAGCGGACTTGTATGTCTCTAAAATCGTGTCTCTTCATGGTGTTCCTTTGGAAATCAATTCTGATCGAGGTAGCCTTTTCACCTCTAGATTCTGGGGAAGCTTTCAGAATGCTATGGGAACTCATCTATCCTTTAGTACACCTTTCCATCCTCAGTCGAGCGGTCAAGTTGAAAGGGTTAACCAAATTCTCGAAGACATGCTCAGAGCTTGTGTTATATCTTTCGGAAAGAATTGGGAGAAATCTCTTCCATTTGCCGAATTTTCTTATAACAACAGTTTCCAATCTAGTATGAACATGGCTCCTTTTGAACTCCTCTATGGACGACGATGTTGAACACCCATAAACTGGTCAGAAACCGGCGAAAGACAATTCTTTGGACCGGATATGAGCAAGGAAGCAGAAGAGAAAGTTCGCATTTTTCGTGGTCGATTGAAAGCAGCCCAGTCTCGTCAGAAAAGCTACTATGATCGTCATCATAGGCAAGAAAGCTACAATCTGGATGAGAAGGCTTACCTTCGGGTTACTCCTCTGAAGGGAACGCAACGCTTCGGTATCAAAGGCAAGTTGGCCCCACGTTACATCGGACCTTTCCGCATTCTTGGTAAACGTGGAGAAGTTTCCTACCAACTTGAACTACCCCCGCACCTTTCCCGAGTACATGATGTGTTCCATGTGTCACAACTCAGGCGTTGCTTCAAGGACCCCACCCGCGAAGTCGACCATGAAACGCTTGATCTCCAAGATGACCTTTCTTATCGAGAGTACCCTAATTGTATTCTTGATTCAGCAGAGCGTGTCACTCGTCGACAGAAGATCAAGTTTCTGAAAGTGTATTGGTCACACCACTCCGAGAAAGAAGAAACCTGGGAAAGAGAAGATCGCCTCCGTGCCGAGTACCCCACCTTCCTCCCGACGACTTGCGAATCTCGAAACGAGATTCTGTTGAGTGGGGGCGAGTTGTCAGAACCCCAACTTGGGTAAGTGCTAGGGCTTGTTGATCCCTTTGCATCATGAAGAAAATTCAAATGAAAATCAAAAATGGGGAAACGAAAAGCCCTAGAGAATTTAATTCAAATGGCAAGACAAAAATTTCTTCCAAAAATTCCTCTGTTATTTTTTGAAAAAAGTCTTATAAATATGCATGATGACATATAAAGTGAAGTGAGTCCCACTCCATGCTCCAAGATTTTTTCAAAAAAGTCCAAACAGAGCTTGGTAATTAAATAATACCTCTATTTGAATTGAAATTCCAATAATTTGAAGTTCAAAAATCTCCAAAACTTGGGAGTGGCTAGTTATATGTCACATAAGTCCAAATTAAAGTTTTGGGGTTTTTATAAAATGTTTTGGTATTTTTTTTATCAAAACAGAACAAATTGCAGAAAAGAAAACAGAAGAGAAAAAGGAAAGGGGGTTTTACCTGGGCATCAGTCCCAACTCATCCCCCCCTGGCCCATTAGCACGCAGCGACCGCCACCGCGACGGCGACGCCATGCAGCTGCCTCCCATTCCTTCACATCATGCCACGGAGACGCCCAGAACGTGCCACACCACTTCCCCCTCTCTCCGCTCGTTCTCCTCCTCTCTCCCTCTCGAATCTCTTGCAAACCCGAGAGCTTGCCGGAGCACTGCCGCCGCACACGCGTGGCCTTCATCCTCCTCGAGATGCGCCATGATGTCCAGGAGAATCGCAGCCGTCAACTTCATCTCCAGACGCGCGCAGACGAGCTCGGAGCCCCTCTAGTTCCAGGAATCGACCCCGACATCTCGCCGGACCCGCACGACCTCGTCGTCAATTCCATCACCACCGCGGCTCCTCTGCCCTCCTCGACTCCATCGTTGCACTCAGGGTGAGATTGCGGCCATTTCCCATCCAACCCCGACTCCTCCCATGCCTCTGGTCCCCATCTCCACCTTGGCAGAGCTCCGGCCGCCGCCGTTGACGTCGCCGTCGCCGCCGTGGGTCTCCCCGGTGACGCTGGCTTCCTCTGGCGTGTGCGTGTGGCCGCAGGCGTTCGTTTGGTGCAAGCGATGAACCAAATGATGGCATGTGCCGCCCCCATGCTACTCCTCCGTGGCTTCTAGCCACCGGCGTCGAGCCGCCGGCGAGCGGTGACGTAGCCGCTTAATTAGGGGCTTAACCCCCCGGGTTATGTGACCAGTGGGCCCGACCCACCCTAATGCCCTCTGTTTAATTAAACAGAGAGGGGATTAACCCCTGTGTCAACGACAGGTAGGGACCCCATGTCAGTTTGACTGGGTCAACCCCCTGATGTCATGCTGACTCAGTGCTGACGCAATAAACCCTTTTACAGATTAAAAGAAATTCCAGAAAAGCCAGAAAATAGCTAAAACTTTAGAAAATCATAAAAAAATCATATTAAATCCAAATTGGACAAATAATATATGAAAAATGATCAGAAGAAAATGCTCTATCCAAATAATCAACTTTCAACCATGTTTGAGTTGATCTTAAATTGGGACCAGTAGCTTTTGCTATTTGGTTTAATTTGAATTAATTCAAATTAAATTAAAATGCTATTCTATTTTGAACCATTGCAATGCAAACCATTTCACTTGAACATCAGAGGCATATAATACACATGTCAAGATGGTTTACAAAGAACAAACAATAGCAAATGCAACTTGGCTAATTTGAACAACATTTGGAGTTTGAATTTGAATTAACTTTTCAAATAAACTTCAATTAACATGTTGCAACTTGAACTTAGAGCACATCAGTACCGTGCCATGCTACATTCTGCATCTTGATTGTGCATTGCAATGTAATGTTTATATTGTTGTTGTTTCGGTGTTTTCTTTGTTTGCTCGATAGAAGTGCAACCGGAACCGGAGGCCACCCCCTTCATTGAAGACACCGTACTGAACCTCGTCCGCAAGGCAAGGAAACCCCATTGATCATGTCTATAAAATCCCACTTCCCTCTCAGTCTCTCTTATGCATATTTAGGAGATCACGTTGTTATCCGATGCATGACCTATCATCTTGTCACAGTAGTAAGCAAACCACAATCGTAGCTGACATAGGAGTTGATTGATATCATGTGGTCCCTGCAAATGTTACTGCTTATTGCATGCTTAGAGTTTACAATGAGGATACTTTTGATGTAAGTCAGGATGATAGTGAACATGGTGTTGCTGAAAGTGAAACTGTGTTTGTGAATCTACCCTAATACAAGGTGAACGATGAGAGGCTGCGTAGGAGTACACAATGGGTTGTCTCGTTGAACACCGCCTTAAGCCCGAGTTCTTGTATGGTTAAACGAGACAAAGAGTACAACCGCCCGAGTCCAGGAGTCACACCTAGTTCAGGTTTTCCATTTGGCATATGCATAGAAAGATAAAGGAAATGCAATGTGGCATTCATGGTAGGGAGTGTAGAACATGGCTTGTCAAGCGGAGAACTATCCGTAGAGGTGGGCTTGTCAGTTGTGCCTACATGGTTTGAGTCCTGACTGGAAGCTCGGCCGGAACTCCAGTTGGGTTTGGAACTCAGACAGTTGACTCCTTGGACTAGAACGGAGCTGTGGGTGAAGTGTTGTGGTGGACATCCTCGCCAACACCCCTTGAATGGTGCCGAGACCTGGAGGTAACTGATGGTCATGTGTGTGTAGCGGTACACCCCTGCAGGGTTAATAAACTATTCGAATAGCAGCGTCCGCGGTCATGGACTACTTTGAAAGCTGTGCCTGATTATTAGACAACTTGAATGGATACTCTAAAACTCGCAAGATAAGCGTGAGTGCTATGGTGTGCTTCCTCGTGGGGATGTCGAGGAAGTAACAATAGTGGTGTATTGGTTGGAGACTTGGTAGTGGACTCGTGTACGCTTCTTACCTCAAGTCTGGTACTCGTAGTACAGGACTAGGCAAGTCAAAGCTGGCACTTCTGCATGTTGAAACCCCACCTCCCTTTACCTTGAAACTTGAGCATGAGTAGTATAGTTCTGATGTAAGTCTTGCTGAGTACGACATTGTACTCACGTTTGCTTATTCTATGTTTTAGATGGAAACCCAGACCCGATGGAGTCACCTTCCTGAAGGTCGACGTTGACTAAGCTAGTATAGTTCCAGATGCAGTCTGGTCCCTCGTGGAAGGGCATGTATGTTGAAGAAGGCTTCTCTAAGCCATTTGTTAATCTTGTCTATACTCAGACCTAATTTGCTTCCGTTGTTTAATTTGATTTAATGATGGATCATAGTTATATGATCTTTGTGTACTCTATGTGTAAGTCAATAAAGATATACTTTGTAGAGTTGATGTGATGAATACCTGCTGTTTACACTGGACATGTATGATGCGTGTATGATTATAACGTGCATGTCTTAGTGTGGGGTTCGATAGCTTAGTTGTGTTCTTGCCGGCGGTATTTTATACACCAAGTGGCCCTTAGATGTGCGCAGCTCGGGGCATCGCGATGCGATTTCTTGTGACTCTGACACGTGGCACACTTTGTTGTATGATTGATCCCGCCCGAGACCCCGACTAAGTGATCGGGCTGGAGTCTACTTATGTAAGTGTTATCATTCAATCGATAATATGGTTGAGGAGACTTGTCTATGAGTATGGGATTTCACCACCCATAATCATTTAGACTTGTGAGCGGGCGATGAGGACCCATCTCAGTTGATCATCCGGTCTGGATGGGATACCCCTCACGTACGATGCTTTCCGAGAGTGTTCTATGCTTGGCCTTGTCTGCTTAGACAAGTGGGTATGACTCTTGGCTCTCCATATGATTGAGTTGTGACTGGAATTATATACACAAACCCTGGGTCCCGACATAAGTATTGCGATAACGCGATCATGTAGTGACCCGATCCTTTGACCATGAGATCGTATAAATCACTATCTTTGGAGGATGTATTGATTTCATCCAGCGTCACACCGTAACAGGGTGGCTATACAGTTGTAACTCGGGTATTACGAAGGGTTATGTTGAGTAGTGTGGATCAAGAGCGGGATTTGTTCATCCGAGTGACAAATAGATACTCTACGCCCACTCGATGAGAGTGCATCAATAAGGCTTGCAAGCAGTTGACTAGGTCACGAGGATGCAGTATCACAGAATGAGTAAATATGTTTTTGGTAATGAGGTTGAACTAGGTATGGTGATACTAACGATCAAACCTTTAAAAAACTAAGTATCGCTACGACGAAGGGATTAGGACTCAACATATAAGGTTCGACCGAAGCACTTATGTTTCGAGAGAACAGGCGCCATCATGGGTTTCCAAATACTGATGTTGGTCATTGATTAGAGAAGTGTCTCAATCATGTCTGGAGTTCTACCGAACCGTAGGGTGTCACACTTAAGGGTATACGATGCAAAAGGGTAAATTCAGGATCATCGAAGAAATAAGAGAGAAACTCCAGAGCTGTTCCGGAGGGGGTCGGAAAATTTTTTGAGGTTATGAAATGTTTAGAAAATTATTTCGATATGTTTTATATTTAATTATTGTATTAAATATTAAATATATGCATTAAATAATTAATTAAAAATAGAAAAATCCTACATGGGTCAAATGAGGCCCATTAGGGGAGGAGCCTCCCTCCCATAGGAGGGAGTGGCGCCATGGCCCATAGTTGGCCGGCCAACTCCCCCCCTGTGTGTGTGAATTTAGTCCCACATGGGGGAGGGAGGGAGTTTGTACCTCCCCTTGTCCAATAAATAAAGGAGGAGGGTTTAAGTCCCGATATGCGGTACTATTCCAGATCTAGATGTTTCCATCCAGATCCGGGGACGAAGCACATATCGGTCCCACTGCAACATATGCCGAAGTCATATGCCCCGGATTTCCAACATGATATCACAACATTACAGATACAAGGATACAACATCTCATACAATCGGCATACAACTGCCTTAATACAATACAACAGCAGAAGATATATGTCTGGGTACAGACTACAATCAAATGCCTAATGGCAAAATTGAAAAACATCGATCCCCATAACCACACGGGTCCAGGCCCTCCGCCGGGATCCGCCTAACTAGTCGTCGTCGAGTCTCCACGTGAAACGTCGATCACCATACCTGTTGTCGATCAAGAACCCTGAAAATAGTTTGGGGGTAGTATCATGAGTACAGAAGTACTCAGCATCCAACTGTAGTGGTCATCTGAACCAGCAAGGACTTCATCACTCGTCATTCTAGGACAACTAGTAGTTTACGGTAAGGAAGGGGTAAGTGGGGAGGTTGCTGCCGCACGAGCATTTATGAAGTGGCTAACGATCTAGAGAGTAAGGTAAGAAGCCAAGCATTCGATGAGGAATTGCCTCCAACAAGTCTTGCTATCAACTACTACGCAAACATAACACCTATCCTATCCTGGTCCTCCTCTTCGCATCCCGACGAAGAAGAAGCAGTCAAGGCACATACACATTGATCAAGTTATTTAAGATTATCTCAGTTGTTGTTGTCTATGAACAAGGAGTAGGTCTCAAGTCGTCCATAACCATGGACACGACTTCTCGAAAATATTTAACCCTGCAGGGGTGAACCAACTGCCCATTACAAAGCTCCACAAGCACGCCCATCTCTCTCAGTTGCTACCCATCACAGGCAACCATTTTATGATATAGTTCCAAGAGATCCGAAATGACAGGTCCCTCTACCTAACAACGAACAAATCCGGGTGGACCCCGGTGAGTCGACATCCAGCTCAGGAGCCGGCCGCGCTGTCGATCTGGTCTCTACCATATGACTCCAGGTTTGGATTGCCGGTTAATCACACATCTGAAACCGGGTCCTCAGCCGGTCAAGATGGGCCATCAAGGGAACTATGTCCTCACTGGTCCAGGTTGGTTTGAAAACTACTCGCAGCTGACCAGCACACACACGGTTTCAAATGGTAAATGAGCTTGGGCCACCACTAGAAATGTTTGAAGCTAGGTAGGTAAGAAAAGGGGACCCCATAAAATCCCACACGCGGTTAGGCACGCTCAGTCTTAAAACCAATACCCGGAACTCGGATTCTAGGTGACTCGAATGGAACAAAGCGTCGGGGCGGGATAGCTTAGACCTTCCATCCATCGTCGAATATAGTCAACATTATAATAATCATATCATCAACAACAATAATAATAATGATAATGTGATATCCCAAACCAAGGAGTAACAGGGTAACATCGTAGCATCCTAAGCATGCATACTAAGCAAGGGCTGAGCAACGAGCAATAGTAACATAGAAGTACAAAGTTTGCCGGGAGGGGACATGGCTGTATTGGTTTGAAAGAGGCTGTAAACATGTGGTAGGATCAAACATTGAACCTATCCTGGACTAGCATGCAAACCGCTGGTTGAAATAGAATGGATCATAAGTAATGTATAGTCCTTGCCTGTTGATAAGTCGGGTTCCGAAGGTGTAGTTGATCGCAATCTCGCATCGTCTCCGAACGTACCCGCGGAAGCACACAAGACGGTAAACACTGGAAAAGGCAATCAGCGAGCAATCATCTATTACTACGAGTTAAACACGAGCAAGCATCAAAAAGAAGGCAACACGAGACATCGCACCTACCGTCGAGAGCGGTTACTAACAGGTTAAGTGGAGTACTCGTAACACACGACGAATACCGCACGTTTACGGTGGTTCAAGTTGCTTAGCTACAGGTGATCAACCAACGGTTATTAACATGGCAACTCAAGCAATCATGGCATAGCACACAAACATGTCAAAAGGTTAAGCACCAAGTAAACTACCTAGGCTAGTCATTTTAAGTGAGGCAACCCCTAAACATGCATAGCACTACTTGCCCCACAACAATTAAAGGATTTGGTACTGATCTGCCCTAAACCATATTTTAGGTTGGTTAACAGCAGAAAACAATATCATAAACACAAAGTACAATAAAAACTAATCAAGTTACATATAAGGCACACTCCAAACGGAGTTACGGTTAAAAAGATATAAGCAAAACAAGTTACGGGCACAATCTGCCAACATCCGGAAGCACACATTAGAGCAATGAATAAACAGGATAATCAATGCAAACATGCTCACAAATTTTATGGAAGGCATGGCAAAAAGAATCATGCAAATATGCGTCATAGATCAAACGATATGAAGCATGCAACATGGCATCGAAACGTTACAGACTTAGAGAAAAACAGAGGTGGCTGTCAACAACAGCAGCATAGAAACTTTGGAGCTCAATAACTATATGACCAGCAAGCATATCATGACAATGCAATACATATAATGTAAGTAGACATGATGCTTAACAATATGCAATTGGAATCACTCAATTCCGATAAACGGTTGCGACGCAACCGTCACCCGAAGTTGCAACTAATTAACAGTTTTCAGCACAGCAGCACTTTAACATCAGGGTTACCGCTTTGGAGCAAGATTTAATGAAGCTAAAGAACCCAAACATGACAAGTTAAAGCATGGAAATGAAGTACACATGATGCTTACCCCGTAGGAAAAAAAATCAATGCAATAGGCCTCATGGATTTGTCACAATCATCATGCAAACTTGCAATAAAATAACAACAGCAACATTTAACAGGAATTAGTAGCAGTTTAACGGCCTGATGCCCACTTCAACACAGATTAACAACATCAAGATCCCCGATAGAGCGGAGAGTGTGACCCCCGCGCAGCTACTCCAACGGTGTGATGGCCTAGGGACTAGAAAAGATATTACGATAGTTGCCAGGCCTAGCTACTGAGGGGTGCTATGGCCTATGGGATATGCACTCCGCACGCCGACGTAGCCCGAAAGGTAAGGCGTTCTACACCCAAGAATCCCGCAGCCGACAGGCACGCGTATAACATCAGGGATGACGCACCGGCTAAGCCCCGCACCTGCAGAAACCGCAGTCGGCGGGCCCCGGCAAGTTCCCAAGAGGTTGACAGCATGGGCCCAGCATGCATAGAATGAATATTGTAACCCGGGGGTCGGCCTATAATACCCCCGGAGCGCCCTCCAGGCAGAGGGACGGACCCTTGTAGAATTAACTAGCATTAGATACGTAGAGATGCAGGAGAGATAAGAGCCTTGAGCCCTCTTCTCGTTCCTCTCATATAGCTCTAGGAGCACCATTGTATCCTTAGATCTTTGGATATGCAGATAGTAAACAACTATGGTGCCGGATAGCGGTAAATTTCCCTCGGTGAAGATACCCCAAGCGGAAGGTTGTGATGCAGATAACGGTAAATTCCCTCGGTGAAGATACCAAGGCGTGTCTCTAGTAGGATTCCAAGGATCGCAAGAAGGTGGCAGCGGTCCCAGAGATTTAGCTGATGGCGACTTGGCATGGATCTGCACAAAAGAACTCAAATAACTTTGCTCCCAACGAGTTCAGAGAGGTTGTCAATCTCTCCGGCCTTGCTGTTTACAAAGGATCAAACAGAACGGGAAAATAATAGTGGTGCGACTGAAAGGAAATAAAGTATTAAAAGTGAGGGTGTAAACTATGGTGGAAATATGGACTAGGGTGCCATGACTTTCACTAGTGATGTCTCTCTCCCAAAAGACAGTAAACAACTATGTTGGGTAAACAAATTACAGCTGGGCAATTGACAAAATTATAAATGCACCGCAATGCTAATTATTCTACTTGAAAGCAAAGAGGCTCAATCGTAAGTGCATTACACCAAGACGAGTAGACCGTTTATTCATCATCATCTACTTAGTAATCATCTAACTTGAGATATCTATCCAGTACATCTCACTGGTATTAATTTGCGAACCCCAACCAAATTGTAAGTTCAAAGCAACAAACAACTGCCTTAACATTCTATGCATAATGTAAGCAATCCTTATGACGGCTGTCATAAGCACCGTTGTTTTACCCGTAATGGAAACAAAACATTCCCTAGTCCAATGTTTCTGGCACTCAAGCTGGACATCGGGAGGCATCAACCCACCATTGGGACACCCTGGATTTTGGAACTTTCTTTTTCCAAGAACTTTTCTGATTTATTTCAAAATTTGCCAGTTGGTTTGATTTTAAGAAACTCATTGGACTTTAAACTTGAGCATATTTTCTTTCCTTGCTCAAGCGACCCTTGATTCCCAAGACCTTTCCAACGATCATCCCTTGATCCACCCCACCCAAGCCACATTTTTTGTCATGCCTTATATTCCTTTTATTTGAGGATTTTGAAGCAAAACCTAGTTATATTGCTCCAAAAATCCCCAAATAATTCCCACATGACCTTGATTCCATATCTTGCCAAAATTTCCAAAAACATTGCATGGCCCAAGTGGATTTTCACCTTCAGAAATTCATTTGTCTGTGGGGGAAGAATATCACTTTGTGAAGGAGGTGTCACTTATCCTTATCCATTGTGGTGAGAATTTTTGTGCATGCTAGCCTGACCATATCAATAACCTCTGACAAATTTCAGCCTTACAGGACTTGCCAAACT
This sequence comes from Bromus sterilis, assembly GCA_950022295.1. Taxonomy (NCBI): domain Eukaryota; kingdom Viridiplantae; phylum Streptophyta; class Magnoliopsida; order Poales; family Poaceae; genus Bromus; species Bromus sterilis. The sequence goes on along the minus strand of OX465596.1, from coordinate 143,833,318 downwards.
CCATCCCCAAATTCCCAAAGTTTGTATGCAGCAAGGGGGCATTGTGAAGCAACTGCATGATAGGAGCATCCATTTGCTCTGAAAATTTTTGCACATGATCCGACACCCAAATGACTTCACTAAACCAAGTTTTAGCTAAATCCAACCACCCATGTGAGGGGATAATCAAGATCAAGTTATGGGCCAGCAGGGTACCTTGTGAAGCAAGTGATAGTTGGGTACTTCCCCTAGCCATGAAACTTATCACACTTGTGCACATACACAAATGACCTCTCTACACCAAATTTGAGCCAAATCCATCAAGCTATAGGCATGCTAGCTTCACCAACTCATTTCTGGACTATTTGGGCATTTACGAATGAAGTATATTAACACTTTGGCTAATTGAGGTGAAACACCACAGAAATGATATCCTTTCAACCCCAAACCCAGGTGACAACATGGCCCTCCACCACTGTTCACCATTTGTGCACAACTTCCTCCCCAAGTTTGTTGTAGAAGACTTCTTCTTGAAGTAGAGATCACCCCAAGCCTCCCCTAGACCAGTCAAAGGCATCCCTGTGCTCAGTGTGGAAAGGACAACCTTCTAGACACCTTTGGCCAAGCGAAATATTATCCCATGCAATAGTGCACATGGTAGCCACGCCATTGGCATGTGGTCGGCGTGCTATGGGCCTGTCCTGAGCCCTCTGGATGCGTCGACTCGACCCTGCAACGCGCCCATGTCTTCTTCCCAGTGTCCACCCGCGCCGCACGCCTTTTACATGCACGCGCGTCCCCTCCCCCGCCCTTATCCTCGCCGGAATCCCGCCCCTCATCGCCGCCACGCAGAACAGGACGGACGCAATGGTCGCTGTCCTGTCCCTATCACCTTGGCCCTCCCCCTCGGCCCCTTGTGCTCCTGCTCGCCCGTGAACTCCCATGTGAACTCCAGAACCCCCTTGAAGCAGCCCGAGCATCGCCAACTCACCGCTCCGCCGTGGCCACAACTCCTTGTTGTCGCCCGGCTCGGCATCTCGCCCCACTTATTCAAACCCGTGTCCTTGCTCGCCCCACAACACCATCACCTTAGCTCTCCGTCAATTGACCCCCAGGCCAAGAAATCGAGCCGCGGAGGCGTTCTTCACCTTCTCCGGCGAGCTTGGCCACCGCGCGGTTGCACCCGCCTCGCACTCGCTCTAGTGCTCTCCTAGCCGAGCCAATGCCACCAACGTCATTCCTTTGCTCCGCTGGTGCTTCCCAAACCCTCCCCTCGCTGGATTGCGGCCGAAACCGACGAGCTCGCCGGAGCCCGTGGCTCAGCCGCCATCACTAAGACACGGGCCTCGCCGTCCGGCCACCGTTCGAGGTGCCACGGCCACAGGCGTGACCGCAGTGGAGCTCCCATTCCACCGACACCCTCTCCTCCCACCTCTGTGCCCTCTCGCCGGAGTCCATGCCGCCGGTGAGCCCAACCCCTCAGTTTTAAATCATTTTTAAATCATTCAGTTTGACCAGACTTTGACCTTGACTATCTCCTAATCAATAAGTCCATATGGGTTGATTATTTTTCCCCTAGTTTGCTCTTGAGCTCCTCTTTAATTTGGCATATTTTTCATGCCATGTTGCTCTTTTGATTTTTTCTGGTGAAAGAAAACCTGTATGTGAAATATTCTTTTGCTATTTAAAAATATATTTTTTAGGGATTGCTTTGTGTGAAGACCAAGAGTATTTCACACTCCCTTGATGAAAGGCAAGCCACAACTTCTTTTGAATCTTCGTAAAGATTTCACGTGGTTTACATCTTTCTTTACTTTCGTATAATATAATGGAATTTCTTGTTATGCTTTGAATCACTATAATCTTTCTATTGCCATGTTATGCTTGTGTGCATCATACCCTAGTTAGGTTTATGCCCTTGCTATATTTGATGATATTATCTTGATCATTTTGACATTGCTAAGTTAATCATATAGTCATGCTTTTGATTATGACGTGAATATAGCCGTACGTTGGATTGTTCCGCATGCCTTTCTATGATTTGGACTTAGATTTGCATGTTGCACCTGATACTTGATTATGCATTTGGATATATTCTTTATGCCAAGTTGATCAGGTGCCACCGAACCGAACTTATCAGTGCATCCACACTCGACTGTATGGGAAGGCCTTGACTCGGTCTATCGGTGCGCTCTCTTATTCGTATCACCAACGAGGGGAGGCTATGCACGCGCGGTTACCCTGGCCTAGTAAGCGGCGATAGCCTTGAGAGCTGGGTTTTTTATATGGCACTGTCCCCGTTTGGGAAAAGTTTGTTTGCCACAACAGTGGCCGTTTTCCACGAAGGTGGAGGGTGTCTGGAGGACGCGAGGCTACTGAGGTTATGCTTATGCCAGGTGATACGGTAAGGGAGGCATCCGGTAGAACGGACTCGTTGGAGAAATCCTAGTCCACTCCTATGGTACGAGTTCCAAGGTTCCTGTGGGACAAGTTTCAAGGTACTGGATGGAGGAAGAACTCCATAGCGTGGGCAAAGTGTGCGACCTCTGCAGAGGGTATGAATCTATTCGAATAGCCGAGTCCACGGTATTGGACACAGTTCGTACTAGGTCACACTATGGATGAACATGAACACGGTTTGATGATCGTACTATGTTGTTGGTCATGCGTCGACCCGTATGAGTTATTGGTCATGCGATGACCCGTGAAGGTTGTTGGTCATGCGATGACCCGTTTGGTCATGCGATGACCGGATTTGTTGGGTGGTAACACGATGACACCTAACCCGTTAAATGGTTGTGCGACGACCCGTATAAGTTGTTGGTCATGCGATGACCCGTTTGGTCATGTGATGACCGGATTGGTTGGGTGGTAACGCGATGACACCTAACCCATTGAATGATCATGCGACGACCCTTATAAGTTGTTGGTCATGCGATGACCCGTGAAAGTGGTGGGACATGTGAGGACCCGTAACCCGATGTTTGAGTGTGTAATGACTCCGAGGTAAGACGCATGATCATGCGATGATCATGTGGGGTCCATGTGACCTTAAATGATAGTTTCTCTTGCATTAGTTATAATCTTGATAATTTGCTAGATTCATCATGTTAGTATTGCTTGAACAGTTATTTCCATGTTATTGTTTTGCCTTGGTGCTTTGGTTGTTGTGAGCTTGCAAGTACATTCAATGTACTGACCTGGCGTTTCATGCCAGACTTGTAGGCAATGCTGTGATTGAGTAGGATGACGTTCCCGACGTTTGTGAGCTAGAAGCTGCCCCAGTCAATGTACCTACATAGTGGAGTCCATCACCATCGCCGTCGTTCCGCTGCTAAGATTTATTCTGCTGCTATAGAGTTATCCCGCTGCTTGGTGTAGATCTCTTGCTAGCATTAGGAGCAAGTTGTTCGCTGCCTCACTCCGCTAGCGTTGTAATAGACCCCCTTGTACACATTTCATCGGTAATAGAAGTGGTCCAGTTCTATATCAAGCAGAGTCGTGTCCTAGAAGACATGATCTCTGGGCTGGAGCACGGGGCATTCCCGTATTTTGAGCCGGGGTGCCATAACCATCTAGCATAACGCTCCCTCTTGGAGTTTCAATCCAAACACAAGGGATAACATGCAAGATTACTGAAGAACTAAAATAAATTGGTAAACCATATATATTACCCATCAAAATCTGAACATAATCTCATAATCCATCGGATCCTAGCAAACACAACATAACAAAGAAGAAATTAATACATATGTGCCTTGATCATGATAGGCACCTCACAAGGGCTAAACATTGAAGCATAAGATTTTAGAGAAGACATCATCTAGCTACTAATCATGGAACCATGGTTCAAGGGAAATTACTCACGACGATCACGGAGGTAAGCATGGTCATGGACAGGCCTCCGGAGGTCAATCTTCCCTCCGGCAGGGTGCCGGGATGGGTTCTTCAGGCGATCCCAAGATCGAGATCGCGGCGGCGGCGGCGGACAGTAATGGTTTTCGCGTGGAGGAGTTCTTTTTGGGAATTTTCGGGGCAGGGGCTAAATATATGCCAAAGGGGAGCCCGAGGGGTGTACACCCTGGCCCAGGCGACCAAGTGGCGCGGCCACCCCCTGGCTGCGCTAGGGAGGCACCTGGCCAGGGGGTGGCCCTCTTCGGGGCCCCCTTCGGGATTTTGGAGTCTTCCATCGTGGATATTTTCTGGATTTTCCAAGAACTTTTATTTTTCACTTTTTTCTGCAATGCACAGAAAAAAACATACAGAAACTGGCACTAGGAACTGAGTTAGTAGATTAGTCCAAATAAGTTGTAAATGATTGCATCAAAACATATAGTATTATCACCAAAACAAGCATGGAACAAGAAAAAATGATAGATAAGTTTGGGACGTATCAACATCCCCAATCTTAATTCCTTCTCGTCCTTGAGTAAGTAAATGACAACCAAGATAATTTTTGTGGTGACATGGCACCAACAAAGATTTGTACTCGAAAGTACGACAAGCAAGAGATGCAATTCAGGGAAGAGTCTATATCTAGTATTGAAACTAGCAAAGTAAGAACATAAAGGTGCAAGATCTCTCGCTGTTAGTGACTCGAATGTCTCGAATCAGTGTTCCCGTGCGGAAAGTGGGAGATGGGTTCAGAGCATACAAATACTTAATAGTTTTTGAGAACTCAATCTACTAACTTCCATACTTGGTCTCTTTTGGAATCTTATTATGAATCTTCCCCAGATCGTCGCCCTGGTACAAGTCAATCCGATCCTCTCCCTTTTGATTTAAAGCACTCATGCAGTGAATGAGCGCTAGCAAGATTAGTTCGCACTTACGATGGCGAAGAGAATAAATCATGGGGAAGGAAGTAAAAAAGTTATGAAAGTCTCACAGAAATGAGGACAACCTTAGTCTAGGGTAGGCCTAATGGTAGATATGGTGCGAGGAGTAGGCATTGCCATGCAACAGATGCACAATGAGCTATGAGTATATGAAATATCTCCAATGGAATTACTTGGTTGCATCCAACTCGCTTGCTCACGAAGACCTAGAGCTCTTTTGAGGAGGCTCATCATTTCAATATACAAGCCAAGTTCTACAGTGTAAAGGTCCCCACATTATTATGCATGAATGATATGAAAGTCACAACCACAAGTTAGGCATGTGCCTAGGATAGCAAGTCACTTTGCATCATGTCCTAATCAAATCAGAAGTCCAAATGAGGAGAAGAAAAGCCTCCAAATGAATTCATTTAAATTGCCAGACAAAAATCTTCTTCCAATATTCCTCTAAACTTTTTGAAAAGTCCTATAAATGAGCATGATCACATATCAAGTGAAGTGGGTTCAAAATCATGCTCACTAATTTTTCAAAAAGTCCACAAAGGACTAGGAAATTAAATAAAACCCTTATTTGACTTTGAATTCAAATATTTTGAATTAAAAAATGGTCCAAATCTTGGGAGCGGTAGCTACATGTCACAAAACACTGAATAAAAGATTTGGGGATTATTATAAAATGCTATGGTATTTATTTTACCAAAGAGGACAAATTACATAAATGAATAAAAGAGAAAAACAGAAGAGGGAGAGAGAGCCTACCTTGCCCACCTACCTTGGCGACCTCACAGAAGAGGGAGAGAGAGCCTACCTTACCCAGCCCAAAGGGGCATATCCATCTTCTTCCTCTGCCAGAAGGATGCCACCGACGTCCATGATGAGCGCATAGGCGCCACCTCCTGCTAGCCACATACCAGCTTCCCTAGCCACACCCTTGCGCCTGGACACGTCCAGAGGATGTTCCCTATCCTTTCCCCCGTGGGAACCATTCCCCTTTCTCTCTCGCCTGATTCCGCCGCCACCCAAGAGCCGTTGGACCAATACTTTGTCTCCCTGCAGAAGATCGCCAACCAGGAGCCATCGGTGCAGGAAAATCGCGTCGTCTTCATCGCATATGACCGATGTGCGCCATCGTCGATTTCGTCGCCGTCGATTCGTCGCCTAGTTCAACGAGCAGCTCATCAACCTCCTCGTGACCTCTTGAGGTTTCCGCCTCTCTTCCACTGCTCCCCTCTTACTTTATCCATCTCCACCTTGGGAGCCAAAGCTCGCCGTCGCCGCACTTGGCGCTGACGACGACGTAGCTTGCAACCATCTACACCCGTCCATCGTGCTCCAGGGAGACCTCAGGAAGTTGGCGCACATAGAATCTCGCTCAGCCGGGCCCCGTAGTTTTGTCTTCGTCGTTGCCATGCCATGTCGGCCGCCAGTGTTTCTCCCATCATTCCTCGGTCGCGCCGTGTCCACCAGGTGACGCACATGAGCATGGGCTATGTTTCATTGCCCTCGGCACAATGAACGGTGCCCTGTGCTGTCGTCCCATGGGTCGCCGCCATGCGGGAGGGTCACCGGCGGCTAGACATTGGCCAGTGCCGATGTGGCACAAGATTAGTGTTAATCCCTATAACAGCCTAGGATCTCAATATTAATGATAGACTACTCATATCAACAAGGTGCACCTTCTTTTCTGGAAGCCCAGCTCCAAGGAACTTCAAAGTTAAGCGTTCTTGGCTTGGAGTAGTCTTAGGATGGGTGTCGACCGGGAAGTTGTTCCCGTGTGCGCACGAGTGAGGACAAAGTATGTAGAAAAGACTAGTATTTGTTTGTGAGGACAATTTGGATCCCAGGCGCACCGACCATGGAATCAATGGTTAACCGATTGGGAGTGGTCGGGGCGTTACAGCTGGTATCAGAGCCGACCCTAATGGTTACACGGCGTGTGTGTCGGTCGGTGAGGCTTACATGGGGTACATGTTGGATGCCTGCAACTGGCGTGCACAAACGTGTGCCAAAAGGGAACATTCCTGTTGGGCCAACGGGGACCTCGGTTCATTTGAGAGGTGCTGTATGTAACAGCCCAGGATCTCAATAGAAATGATAGACTACTCATATCAAAAAGGTGCACCTTCTTTTCCCGAAGCCCAGCTCCAAGGAACTCCAAAGTTAAGCGTGCTTGGCTTGGAGTAGTCTTGGGATGGGTGACCGACTGGGAAGTTATTCCCGGGTGCGCACGAGTGAGGACAAATTGTGTAGAAAAGACTAGTGTTGGTTTATGAGGACAGTCTGGATCCCAGGCGAACCGATCATGAAATCGGTGGTTAACCGATTGGGAGTGGTTGGGGCGTTACGGCTGGTATCAGAGCCGACCTTGGAGGTTACACGGTGTGTGTGTCGGTGGGTGAGGCTTACATGGTGTACATCTTGGATGCCTGCAACTGTCGCGCACGAACTTGTGCCAAAGGGGAACGTTCCTGTTGGGCCGACGGGGACATATGTTCCTTTGAGGGGTGGTGTATGTAACAACCTAGGATCTCAATAGGAATGATAGAATACTCATATCAACAAGGTGCACCTTCTTTTCTGGAAGAGTAGCTCCAAGGAACTCCAAAGTTAAGCATGCTTGTCTTGGAGTAGTCTTGGGATGGGTGATGTGACGCCCCCAAAATCAGACCGTGTACAGTAATCATACACGCAAGGTACACGATCAAGATTAAGGACTCACGGTGAGATATCACAACACAACTCTACAAATAAAATAATACAAGTTGTTTAATACAAGCCAGGGGACACAAGGGCTCGAATACAACAGCTCAGAAGCACAAGGTTAGCGGAAGCAAAAGTATATGAATATAGACACAAGAATACAAGGTTGCCTTAAGAAGGCTAGCACAAATAACAACAGATCGAAAAGGCGAGGCCTCCTGCCTGGGAACCTCCAAACTACTCCTGGTCAACGGGGAAAATCCACGTCGTAGAAGGCATCGGGGATCTTCATGTTACGGTGGTCGGCATCGGGGATCTCCTGCTCCTGGACTCCAAGGCTCCAACGTCGACTGCAGCGGCCGATCAGGCAAAACATAAAAGGGGAAAATAAAGCAAGGGTGAGTATCTAGCATACCCGCGAGTCTTGCGTCCGCTACTAAGCATTTATGCATTTGTATCAGTGGAAAGGGGAAGCTGTATATAGTGGACTGCAAGGTAGAAATCAGAATAATGGTAAGAATCTAGGCCTAACGAAGACTAGCATCTTTTGACGTGTCTTGCAGCACAAGGAGTGAATCAGCCAACAATTTAATAAAGAAATAAAGTAATAATGAAGCAGAAGTTGTTGCAGCATTGTATAATATAAGTTGTAATGATTAATAATAATAATGCCTTCAAGTTCCCCTCCTCGAATCCCTGCGAGGAAGAAGACCCGGAACCATACAGTTTAATAGTAGTAGTTTGTAGTGGTAAGATCCAGATTCAACATAAAGGGTCCTGTTACTGTGGACACGGCTATTCGAATAGATTAAACTCCCTACAGGGGTGCACTACTGTTCAGCCTGCACGCTCGGATCTCTAGGGTGGCGGGAACCTTTTTAGGGAACGCCCCACCAAAGCTATCCGACACGCCATAGCCCATCCTAGGCTCAACAGAGAGGCCATCCGCCAGACTATATCCTATGCGATCAGGGGTGAAGGAACCCTCACCCTTCACGCTCCTGCACGGTGCATGGCTGGCCGGTGAAGCAAAAGCAAATCCAAATACACACCGTCCGGACGAAGAAGACACCACTTCCCGGCGCAGGCCGCGGTACTGCTGATGTCTGAAGAGCTTTCGGACAAACTACGACGCAGGGGAGCCCATAACTCCTTATCCCACATGAAGGTAGTGCGTACAGGCCTTTGTGGCCTCTCAAGTCATCCGCCGAACCATTTAGCATTTTAATAAACCTGCATGACAACCCTTATCGTTGCCTCGACTTAACTCACCCGCGGACAACGACAGCAGTCAGGACCACCAGTACATCGGTGCCTGCCCTGTCGTCCCACCAAGTCTCTGTGGTTACCAACAAGGTGAACCGACTCCTTACATTATCTCGCGTGTGAACTTGTGTAACATCCCAGATTTCACAAAAATTAAAATTTTGTTTTCGGTGCGAACTGTTTGAATGTCTGATTTGTTTGCGGTCTTTGCGTCCCCGATTTATCGATCGGCGATTATTTTTATCCCTCTTATCTCGTACCGGACGGAGACCGACCCTTGCCACCCTGACACACGACCTTTGCGACACCGGGTTTCACCCGATCACCGTCGCGAAGACCGCACGAGACCAGCCGCAGCGAACGGAACGAAAAACCCCGTTTTATAATTAAACGGGATATATTTTATAGCATGCCGGAAAGTGTTCTTGGAACGGTTCCAGCGCGAGGTGAACGCCTCCTGCTCGACGCGCTGATTGTGCAGTTCGAAGTTCTACCCGAATCGGAGGTCCTGCGGACCCCCGGCGGTCAGAAACGTAAACACCGCGCGCGCGAGAGAAAAACCGGAGTTGTTTTTGCAAACTGCCAGCCACCTGGGCTATATAAAGACCACCACACTCCCACCCCTTTCTAGGGTTTCCCTAGTCCAAAATTGCAGCCACACCCTTGAAATTGCCCAATCTGCTCCAATTTACACACAAATCCCGAAACCCTAGCTCCCATGCTATCCAGACCGTCAGATCTGGGATCTGACGGCCCAGATCTGGCCTCCACCAACCTCCTCCCGCGCTCCCGTGGACGCAGCCGCCGCCCGAGGGGCTCTCGCCGCCGCCTCTGGCCAGCCAGCCGCCAGGCGCCGCCGCACCTCCTCCTCCTTGCGCCCCTCCTTCCTCTCTCTCCTTCTCTCCCTCTCACACCCTCTCCTTCCCTCTCCTCCTGCTCACAGGGACCGCCAGAGAGCTGTTGCTCAGGACCCGAGCTCGCCCTCGCTGCGCCTCAGGACCCCGCCGTCGTCCCCACCGAAGCCTGCCGCCGCCTGGACCTCGCCAGGGCCGGATCCGCCTCCACCGCGACCGTTCCTGCGTCCTCCACCACGCCACCTCGCCGGAGGGCTCCGCCGCCGCCGCGGTCGGGGTCTGGACTACGCGATCCAGCGGCCACTCGCCCTAGCCGGGCCTCCCAACCGCATGGGCCGCGCGCCCCCAAGGCCCAGGCCCAGCCGATCTCCAGCACCAGCCATCGGCCACTGTTGGGCCGGCCCAGTTAGAGTGAGAGCCCACCGCGCCCCTCTTATTTTTTCCTCAGCGTTTTTTTCTTTTCTGTATTTATATATTTTTGCAGATTGTGTTATTTTTTTTACGATGCCCGTATCTTTTTAACCGCAGCTCGGATCGCGACGCGTAAAACATGAAACTTGCTTAGAATTTTGTGTTGATAAATAAGATGTGCTTCTTTGTTATGTTTGAACTTGTCTACATGTTGTTTTACTGCTAATTACACCGCATGCCACTGTAACTTGTTTATTTAATAACTTTTTAACCGTTGCTCTGATTAAAATGTTCTTTATATGTAACTTGAATAGATTTTTTTGTAGATTGTGTTTATGCAGCTCTTGCTTGCTCATAAAAATAATAAAATATTGTTTAGGGAAAAACAGTACCAAATTCAATGTTTATCAAGGGGTCCGTAATAGTTGGCATGTATGGGTTTTACCCCCCCCCCCCACTTAAAGTGACTAGCATATATAGTTTATCTTATGCTTCACCTCTTGCCATGTTTGTGTGATATGCCATGCTTGCTTGAGTTGCCATGTTAACAACCTTTGCTCATCTTGTGTAGCTAAACAACTTGATCCCTTCCAAATGTGCGGTATCTCCGTGTGTGACGAGTATTCCACTTAACCTGTTCGTAACCGCTCTCGACGTTAGGTGCGATGTCTCGTGTTGCCTTCTTGTTGATGCTTTCTCGTGTTTGCTCCGTAGTAATAGATGCTTGCTCGTTGATTGCTTTCCAGTGTTTACCCTCTGGTGTGCTTCCGCAGGTACCTCTCGGAGACGTTGCGATCTTGCGATCAACTACACCTTCAGAACTCGACTTATCAACAGGCAAGGACTATACATTACTTATGATCCATTCTATTTCAACCAGCGGTTTGCATTCTAGTATAGGATAGGTTCGATGTTTGATCCTACCACATGTTTACAACCTCTTTCAAACCGATACAGCCATGTCCTCTCCCAGCAAACCATGTACTGCTATGTTACTATTGCTCGTTGCTCAGCCCCTGCTTAGTATGCATTCTTAGGATGCTACGATGTTACCCTGTTACTCCTTGGTTTGGGATATCACATTATTATATTGTTGTTGATGATATGATTATTATAAATGTTGACTATATTCGACGAAGGATGGAAGGTCTAGGCTATCCCGCCCCGACGCTTTGTTCCATTCGAGTCACCTAGGATCCGAGTTCCGGGTATTGGTTTTAAGACTGAGCGTGCCTAACCGTGTGTGGGATTTTATGGGGTCCCCTTTTCTTACCTACCTAGCCGCATACAATTCTTTTGGTGGCCCAAGCTGGTTTTACTTTTGCAACGTGTGTGTGTTGGTTGGCGCCCGAGCTGTTTCCGAAACAACTCGGGCCAGTGGAGACATAGTTTTTCCGTTGGTCCAAACCTGGAATTTCGGGGGTTGCCCACATAGTTTGGGTAATTGACCCGACCTCGTCCAGACGGTAGAGGCCGATTCGAGAGCGCGGCCGGCTTTTGAGTTGGATGTCGACTCACTGGGGGCCACCCAGATTTGTGCGTTGTTAGTTAGAGGGACCTGTCGTTCCGGATCTCTTGGGACTAAATCATAAAATGGTTGCCTATCATGGGTTGCAACTGAGAGAGATGGGCGTGCGTGCGGAGTCTTGGGCAGTTGGTACACCCCTGCAGGGTTAAATCTTTTCGAGAAGCCGTGTCCACGGTTATGGACGACTTGAGACCTACTCCTTGTTCATAGACAACAACAACTGATATAATCTTAATATAACTTGATCAAAGTGTGTGTGCCTTGACTGCTTTTTCTTCGTCGGGATGCGAAGAGGAGGACAAGGATAGGATAGGTGTTATGTTTGCGTAAGTAGTTGATAGCAAGACTTGTTGGAGGCGATTCCTCATCGAATGCTTGGCTTCTTATCTTACTCTCTAGATCGTTAGCCACTTCATAAATGCTAGTGCGGCAGCAACCTCACCACTTACCCCATCCTTACCGTAAACTACTAGTTGTCCTAGAATGACGAGTGATGAAGTCCTTGCTGGGTCAGATGACCACTACAGTTGGATGCTGAGTACTTCTATACTCATGATACTACCCCAAACTCTTTTTTAGGGTTCTTGATCGACAACAGGTATGGTAATCGACGTTTCACGTGGAGACTCGACGACGACTAGTTAGACGGATCCCGACAGAGGGCCTCGACCCGTGTGGTTATGGGATCGATGTTTTTCTCTTTGCCACGAGGCTTTTGATTGTAGTCTGTACTCAGACATGTATCTTCCGCTGTTGTATTTTATTAAGGCAGTTGTATGCCGATTGTATGAGATGTTGTATCCTTGTATCTGTAATGTTGTGATATCATGTTGGAAATCCGGGGCATATGACTTTGTCATATGTCGCGGTGGGACCGATATGTGCTTCGTCCCCGGAACTGGATGGAAACATCTAAATCTGGAACAGCACCGCACATCAGGCCTTACATCTTAGTAGAGCTCGACTTTCGTGGTTTGGTAACTCTCGCGAGATACGAGTAGGGGCCAAGCACGCCAGTAACGTCGGGCGTACCCTCCCTGTCGCTCTCGAAAATATACCGCTCGCGGGCACCGTTGGGTCGCCCGACTTCTTACCTTAAGGACACAAGTTGGCATTAAGTGAAACCAGGAGGTATCACCCTCGATGGCACACTTAAAGAGGTTTAACTGAGACATCAGCAGAATGAACTAAACAGGTAAACCTCGTATCATCCCGGCGATGATACGCTACTGAGTCGACGAGAGTGAAATACGAGTTCGTCCACTCATAAGTGAAACTCGAAGCGACTCGGCAAAGTCTCGCCATTGTAGGTTCCCTAGGGCGTCTGCATTGAGCCGTACCTGTTGCAGTTGTATATATTTTTTATCCGCGTCACTCCCCTGAGTGGCCACGGCCTGCTATCTAGTCCTAGCTAACAATGCGCAGGGCTCACTGCTGAATATAATAAATAGATATAGTAGGAAGCATAGGATAAGGAAGGTACAACAAGGGGCGACAAAATCAGGCTGCAATTGAATAGGATTATAACGTAGCAGCAGCAGTAACAATGCCTAGTGAAAGAAAGTATGGAAAGGTAGGAGATATCTGGGGAAGAGAATGGCTCTACTTGCCTAGAAGCTCGGCAGTAGAGGCAGGGGCGTCGACGAAGTAGTCGATCACATGGGCGTCCACAGCGGTCGCTGGGTCTATTGGACCATAAGAGGGGGTGGGAAACAATAAATACACAGCAATAATCGCAATACAAATACTAGACATGGAAAACGCAATGTTAATGGTGTACTAACGCAGTGCAACGTGTTACGATTGGAGCGGGAATTCATCCGGGGATGAAATACCGGCTCCGGGTGATTATCGACAGACGGCCCGGAGGCGGAAGGTTCCATGCCGGAGGTGTCGTGGACATCCGACAAACGTATGGGTGGTGTATCTGTGTTAGTTGAACTAAACCGAACAACTTCCGTGTTCAGAATATATTCATCGGGATACTTTGACAGTACCTGACAAATCATCGGACAAACGGTCCAGAGGGGGACAGTTCGTTGTTTGGTATGATAGACGGGGGTGGTAGACGAACGGATAGCGTATCCGTATTTTTTATATTTTTCTAATCAATTTTCATGTATAAAGTTTTTGAATCAGACTTACGGTTTAAAACATATTAATTTCTGAAGTTTAAATCATTTAATAGCAATTTTCTTGATTTCTTAAATCATTTAAATTGTCATTATCCAGAACAGTTCCTGTTGACCAGGTCAACACTGACATGTGGGTCCCACATGTCATACACAGTGACATATAAATCATTTGATTTAATCTAAAATATCCAGTAGGGTCCACCTGTCATAAAATGGTACAGTTTATCCATTTTTATTACATTCAATTAAGCCAGTGGGGCCCAGTTGTCATTGGCTCATGTTTTAAATAAGCATTTTATTAATTCAGAGGTTATCTTAAGTGCTGGGGCCTAGCTGTCATACCCTGAAGGGTTATCTCTAGTATAATTAATCAACAGATATTAGCAAGGGACTGGGCCCATTAGTCAGTGGGTGAGGGGGTGGGTTAGAGCTAACAGGGGATTAGCCTGGGCTGGCCCACAAGTCAGTGGGTCTGCCCACGGTTAAAACACGCCGGTGCCGTCGAAAAGCACCGGAGTACTGCGAGGCCACTGCGGCAACACAGAAGATGGCGGGGCGAGGCCACGGTCGCGTCAGCAGGCCAAGGTGCGGCGAGCATGAACAGCGCAGCGCACGAAAACAAACGGTGGTGTGCGGCTAGCCGACCCGCGCGGGCGTGCACGGGGGAGTTCCCGACCATGGTGGCCATTTGCGAGCGCGGCCCTACGGCAAATAAATAGAGGGGGCTAGGGGGAGATGGCACCGAAGCTCACAGGGGTGCGGGGAAGGGCTCGTGGAGGCCGGGGCGTGGCAGCGATGTCGCAATTGCGGCGCCACGGTGCGTACGGGCGACGACGGAATGCACCCGGCGGAGGACAAGACCGCGGGGAGCCTGTTGGAAAGGTCCTCCGGGCAGGAGGAGGCAGGTGGCCGCGCGGGCTCGCGGTGGTGGCTGACGGCGGTTCGGGAGAGCACAAAGGGCGACAGGGGGGAGGGATAACGGCGGCTCGATCTAGGGTTTGGAAAGGGGGAAACACGGGTGGCTCGGGGGCCTCTTATCCCGACGGTGACTGTGGGATGGCGTCCACGGCGGCATGGCACGGCTCGGCCGCGTGATGCCTGCCACGCCACGGTGGGCTGGGCCTGGCCTAGGGGGTGGGCCTCGCCCAGGTCGACAGTTAGCCCTTTTCAATTTGTTTTGTTTTCTTTTATTATTTTGTTTGTATTTTATTTAGTATAGCTAGTATATGAATTTTATAAAATGTGCCAACTATTCCTAAATTAATGTCACAACATATAACAATGCCACAAAAGGTTTGGGTGCAAAAGAAATTCATTTAGAGTTTCTTTTGAATATGCAATGGATATTTGGGATGGTATTGGCACTGGTTTAAAATTTTTGTCATATAAAATCATTTTAATAAATACCCAATGTTGATTTATCATGGTCCAGTGATTTTTAGACATTTAACAAAATTGGTTCCATAATTTTTGGACATAGTTTGTTTTTATTCCAAGTGATCAAGAAAGACTAGTAACAGTGATTAGCAACAATAATAGTCATTAGTCAAAGTGATTACTGTTATAGACACTTAGGGTGTTACAGGTAACCGACCGGGAAGTTGTTTCTAGGTGCGCACGAGTGATGACAAAGTTGAAGAAAAGACTAGTGCTGGTTTGTGAGGACAGTCTGGATCCCAGGCGCACCGACCATGGAATCGGTGGTTGACCGGTTGGGAGTGGTCGGGGCATTACAATCCCCTTCCCCGAGGCACTTCCATGTGGGCCAATGTAAGGCCTGATATGCGGTACTGTTCTAGATCTAAATGTTTCCATCCAGATCCGGGGACGAAGCACATATCGGTTCCACCGCGACATATGACGAAGTCATATGCCCCGGATTTCCAACATGATATCACAACATTACAAATACAAGGATACATGTCTGAGTACAAACTACAATAAAATGGCTACTGGTAAAGAGAAAAACATCGATCCCATAACCACACGGGTCCAGGCCCTCCGCTGGGATCCGCCTAACTAGTCGTCGTCGAGTCTCAACGTGAAACGTTGGTCACAATACCTGTTGTCGATCAAGAACCCTGAAAAGAGTTTGGGGGTAGTATCATGAGTACAGAGGTACTCAGCATCCAACTGTAGTGGTCATCTGACCCAGCAAGGACTTCATCACTCGTCATTCTAGGAACAACTAGTAGTTTACGGTAAGGAAGGGGTAAGTGGTGAGGTTGCTGCCACACTAGAATTATGTAGTGGCTAACGATCTAGAGAGTAAGATAAGAAGCCAAGCATTCGATGAGGAAACGCTTCCAACAAGTCTTCTATCCACCTACATACATAACACCTATCCTATCCTTGTCCTCCTCTTCGCATCCCGACGAAGAAGAAGCAGTCAAGGCACACACACACGTTGATCAAGTTATATTAAGATTATCTCAGTTGTTGTTGTCTATGAACAAGGAGTAGGTCTCAAGTCGTCCATAACCGTGGACACGGCTTCTCTAAAATATTTAACCCTGCAGGGGTGTACCAACTGCCCATTACAAGGCTCCGCACGCACGCCCATCTCTCTCAGTTGCTACCCATCACAGGCAACCATTTTATGATTTATTTCCAAGAGATCCGAAACGACAGGTCGCTCTAACTAACAACGAACAAAACCGGGTGGCCCCCGGTGAGTCGACATCCAACTCAAAAGCCGGCCGCGGTCTCGAATCGGTCTCTACCGTCTGTCTCGGGTTTGGATTGCCGGTTAATCACACATGGGAAACCGGGTCCTCAGCCGAACAAGGTGGTCCAGCAAGGGAACTATGTCCTCACTGGTCCGGGTTGGTTGGAAAACTACTGGTGTACGACCAGCACACAAACGGTTTCCACAGGTAAAATCAGCTTGGGCCACCACTAGAAATGCTTGAAGCTAGGTAGGTAAGAAAAGGGGACCCCATAAAATCCCACACGCGGTTAGGCACGCTCAGTCTTAAAACCAATACCCGGAACTCGGGTCCTAGGTGACTCGAATGGAACAAAGTGTCGGGGCGGGATAGCCTAGACCTTCCATCCTTCGTCGAATATATTCAACATTATAATAATCATATCATCAACAACAATATAATAATGTGATAGCCCAAACCAATACCCGGAACTCGGGTCCTAGGTGACTTGAATGGAACAAAGCGTCGGGGCGGGATAGCCTAGACCTTCCATCCTAAGCATGCATACTAAGAAGGGGCTGAGCAACGAGAAATAGTAACATAGCAGTACAAGGTTTGCTGGGAGGGGACATGGTTGTATTGGTTTGAAAGAGGCTGTATACATGTGGTAGGATCAAACATCGAACCTATCCTGGACTAGCATGCAAACCGCTGGTTGAAATAGAATGGATCATAAGTAATGCATAGTCCTTGCCTGTTGATATGTCGGGTTCCGAAGGTGCAGTGGATCACAAGCTCGCATCTTCTCCGAGAGGTACCCATGGAAGCACACAAGACGGAAACACTGGAAAGCAATCAACGAGCAAGCACTCTATTACTACGGGGCAACAAAAGATCAAGAAGACATCACACGACACGGCAACGCGATACGGATCTATCGTCGAGAACGGTTACTAACAATTTAAGTGGGGTATCGGTCACACACGACGAATGCCGCACGTTTACGGTGGTTCAAGTTGCTTCACTATAGGTGATCAACCAACAGTTATTAACATGGAAACTCAAGCAAGCATGAAATAGCACACAAACATGGCAACAGGTGAAGCACAAAGTAAACTATCTATGCTAGTCAATTTAAGTGAGGCACAACCTAAACATGGCGTAACACTAAATGCCGCACGATGATTAAACGATTTGGTACTGTTCTGTCCTAAACCATATTTTAGGTTGGTTAACAACAGAAAAAAATAGCATAAACACAAAGTACATGAAAAACTAATCAAGTTACATATAAAGAACACCCCAAACGGAGTTACGGTTAAAAAGATACAAGCAATACAAGTTACGGGCACAATCTGCCAACATCACGAAGCACACTTTAGAGCAATGCATTAACAGTATAATCAATTCAAACATGCTCACAAATGATATGGAACTAAATTAGACATGACAGGGAAGGCATGGCAAAAAGAATCTTGCAAAAAGGCATCATAGATCAAAAGATATTAAGCATGCAACATGGCATCCGGACGTTACAGACTTAGAGAAAAACAGAGGTGGCTGTCAAAAACAGCAGCATAGCAAATTTGGAGCTCAATATCGATATGACCAGGAATGCTAACCTGAAGATGAAATACATGTAATGAAAGTAGACATGATGCTTAACAATATGCAATTGGAATCAGTCAATTCCGATAAACGGTCGCGACACACTCGTCGACCGAAGTTGCAACAAAATATAAACAGCAGCACACTAACAGCAGGGTAGCTACTACGGAGCAAGATACAATCATGATGCAGCAAGCAATTATTGCATGTGAATGCATGAAACTGAAGTAGAAACAATGCTTAATGCAACACAAAAGGAATCACTCAATTCCGACGTACGGTTGCGAAGCAACCTTCGCCCGAAGTTCAATCAAGCAACAGTTTTCACACAGTTTAACAGCAGCAGTTGCAATTAACGACCAGTGGCCCTGTTTGACCAGCAATTACACAATCAAGATGAACTCAAATGCAAATGCCCACAAAAGATGAATTGAAGTGCACACAATTCTAAACAATTCGTCTTTTGGGCGCAAATGCATCCGGGCTACGGTTTACTCGCAATTAACATCGCAAAAATGAATCAACAGCATAAATTACTCAGACTTAGCAAAAATTGGAGGGGCCAAGAGAAAAAAAAAGCACCTAGTGGGCCGAGGCCCATCTTGCGGC
The DNA here is from genome assembly GCA_950022295.1 of Bromus sterilis. Lineage (NCBI taxonomy): Eukaryota > Viridiplantae > Streptophyta > Magnoliopsida > Poales > Poaceae > Bromus > Bromus sterilis. Next base: position 143,814,742 of record OX465596.1, on the reverse strand, counting down.
AGAGGAGGCGGCTGGTGGATCTGGGCTGGCGGCCTGGCCTTGAGGCGCCTTGGCTGGAGTGGGCCACGGGGCCCACGTGGATGCTTGGTCGGCCTGGCTGGGGAGGTGGCCGGCTCGGGCTCCTCCCGAGTGGAACCAGCAGCGGCGGCGGCGCGTCGTGCCGGCTGGCTCCCACCGGCGAGTGGCGGCGCGGGCCGGGGACGGGCAGAGGAGGGGCGGAACGGGTGCAAGGCAGCGGAGGAGGCGCAGATCCGGTCGCCGGTGGTGGGGCACTGAGGTCCCAGGGAGGCGGCGCGACCTCCAGGGGGTTCCATGGTGGCCCTTCATGGCGTGGTGACGCACCTGTGAGAGAGAGAGAGGAGGAGGAGTTACGAAACAGGGAGGAGAGGGAAGAGAGGAGAGAGAGAAGAGGAGGATGCGGGAGGAAGGAGAGGAGGAGCGGCGGCTGCCGGAGTTGCGTCCGGCGGCGGCGGTTTCCCACGGGCGTGGAGGTGGCTCGGAGGAGAGTGGAGGGAGAAGGTGGGCGGCTAGGGTGGATCTGGGCCGTCGGATCGCGAGATCTGACGGTCCAGATCGCAGGGGAGCAAAAAATTCGGGATTTGGGTGTTTTTGGGCAGATCTCGCAGTTTTTCAGGGGGGTGGCTGCAATTTTGTGGCTAGGGAAACCCTAGAAATGGGTGGGAGTTTGGTGGTCTTTATATAGCCCAGGTAGCTGGCAGTTTGCAAAAACATCCCCGGTTTTTCTCTCGCGCGCGCGGTGCTGACGTTTCTGACCGCCGGGGGTCCGCAGTACCTCCGATTCGGGTAAAACTTTGAACTGCGCGATCAGCACGTCGAGCCGGCGGCGTTCACCTTGCTCTGGAACCGTTCCGAAAACACTATCCGGCGCACTATAAAAATATCCCGTTTAATTATTAAACGGGGTTTTCGTTCCGTTGGCTGCAGCTGGTCTGGTGCGGTTTTCGCGACGGTGATCGGGTGAAACCCGGTGTCGCAAAGGTCGAGTGTCAGGGTGGCAAGGGTCGGTCTCCGTCCGATACGAGATAAGAGGGGGAAAAATATTCACCGATCGATTAATCGGGGATGCAAACACCGCAAAAAAATCATACAATCAAACAATTCACATCGAAAACAAATTTTTTTAATTTTTGTGAAATCTGGGTTGTTACAGCTAATAACCCCCTTCTAATTCAATTAAATCGGTGATTAACCCCTGTGCGACTGACCAGTGGGTCCCCTTGGTCAGCTTGACCCTAAGTCAAAACTCTGCATCACTGTGATGCAATGTTGACGCAGAAATTGAATTCTAGTACAGAAATAATCCAGAAAAGCTGAAAATGGAAATTGCTATAACTTTTCTGTATTGTTTGCTATCGATAGAAGTGGATCTGGAACTGGAGAACTTCCCCGCAGTTCAAGACTATCAGTACGATCCCCGTCAGCAAGGCAAGAAAACCCTCATTGATCATGTCGATAAAACCCATTTACTTCTCGCTTATGCATGTTTAGGATGTTACCATGATACATTCTACCACTAGTTGAACGCATGCCTTTGATTGACCTATCATTTTATCAAAGTAGTAAGAAAAACCACAATCCTAGCTGATTTAGGAGTTGATTGCAATCATGTAGCCCCTGCAACTGTTACTTATTATTGCGTGCTTATAGTTATACAATCATGTTTCTCTATTTGTATGTGAGTGGGGATGGTAGTGATCATGTTGATTATGGTGGTAATGTGTTGGTGAACTTGACCTAAACAAGGTGAACGATGATATACTGTGTAGGAGTACACAGTTGGTTGTCTCATTGGACACTGCCTTAAGTCTGAGTTCTTGTATGGTGATCCAAGACAAAGAGTACAACCACACATTAGGCTCACTGACCCCTCTCGACCTATTAACTCAGCATGTTTCGAACCTGTCGGCCCAGTGAAACCCGATGTGCCTCGGGCCGTGACTGGGCCCCGGGGGATCCAAGACTTCTGAAGATGTCCCTGACGAGGGACCCCGGTCTTAGGAGCCACCCGGTGAGATCCTCCTATAGAGGACCACCATCTCCACCAGGAACAGTCAGGCTCGCGAAGTCTGATGGCCTCGCAAGCCATGTCCCGCTCCAAGACTCGGATCAGGAGGACTTACCTCACCGATACCTCGCGACACCCCCCGACGCATTCCGCCTCAGGAGGAGGCCATTGACAAGGGTAGTTTAGATAAAATGAGGGGACACTTCTTCCCTTATGTAATGATGGTCCATGTGGGATCCCTTTCGGGGCTACAATTCATAGACCCGACAGGCCCAGCAAGAGGGCCTTCATATTCAAGATGAAGGGAGTTGGCTTGTGGGACGACTCGTTGAAGGGAAGGCCCAGAAGAAAAGTTCGACCTATGAGTCGACCGACTTACAAGATGAAGAATGACTTACAAGATGAAAACTGACGTCAAAAGGAAGGAGTACAAAGCGCCTTGAAGGACAATATAGCCATTGAAGAGATAGAATAGGACTCCACCTCGTTTCATAGTCGGACTTGTTGTAAACCCTAGGAACCGACGTGTATATAAGTCGAGGCCTTGGGACGTCCTAAGGGCGAATCAACATAGATTAGTTCTTGATACACCGATGACTTCTAGCGCTCATGTAATCGAGATCTCCCACATATAATACAAGAAAGGCAGGAAATAGGTCTTTATCTCATTGAGGGGCCAAACATCGGTAAATCCTTGTGTCTCTCTTGTGCCGACTCCTCGTATATCGACTCTCCCTCCTCGAAATCACTCGTAGCTAAGGCCCCGCTTAAGTTCTCTATGAGGACATATGCCGTATTTTGCCCACGACAGTTGGCGCCCACCGTGGGGCCTATGCGCAAGGTTGCTGAGGTCCAGGAGGGAGCTCTACATGGCATGGATGGAATCTCCATCGGTCAGATGATCCGAAGCCGACACGACAATCTCTACATCGACACTGCGGCGTGGGGCCCCAAAGCCGAATCCGTCGAGTCAGGCTACCGGGTTCCCATCATATCTATACACCTTTTCATCGGCCAAACCGATGGCTCGGAACCAGAGCCAGATCTGGACGTCCCGACCGAGCATGCGAGCCGATCTGCCATCCGATCCGCCCGGGCCTTCGTTAGTTTCATCAACGCCTCCGCAAAAGAGCCGGAGGCTTCCATCGAAACTCTCAGCGGAGAAGCCGACCCACACCGGGTCACATCCAAGCGACGAAAACCACTCTGACACCGAATCAATTCACCCCCTTGGGGAGGAAACGCTCGAAGGAAATCTAAGTGAAGGTCAATACTATGCTCTCCCTATCTCGCCCCGACGCATGACCGTATACATGCCGGTCACTCAATGGAGCACAACTTAAGAATGGAGCCGGGGTCGAAGGGGAGGCAGCCCGAGCAACAACATGCGGTGGAACTAATGCCAATCGGGATATCACTGGAATATCTTCCAGTGGGGGAGCCGGAGGCCCGACTCCCAGTTATCTGGAAGCATACATGGCGACTCTCAACAAAATGAACATGCTCTTTGACTATTGATATCACACCTGAAAAGCAAGCCGCCCTGAACGAAGGAATAATCAAACACAGGTAGGAGATCATCCGGCTAAAGAAGGAAATCGACAAGGAAACTCATATTTTGGCAGCGGCACGTCAATAGGTCACCGAGGAAGCATCCCGACTATGGGACGAAGAGAGTCGCATCGGCATGCAATTATTGAACCAAGCAATAGCGCCTTCGGAGAGGCACGCGAGCCGGCTGCGGCCTGGCATGACAAGAAGAGCACTTTTTAACAGCCCTGATCAACCGACTCATCGAAAAGATAGAGATGAAAGAACCACATGTGGTGATACTGACTCCTCAAAAATTATTCCAAAATCAGTACAAGTCGGCTATGCAACAACTGGCTAGTCGAAAAACTACAAGAACTATCCAGGAAACTTTACTGAGACCACAAATTCTTTTTATTCAAATATGTCTTCAAAAGACAAAACATTACAAGTGTGATCAAGCACTCAAAAGAAAGAACTATTTTTTAGAGCACCATGGCGGAATTTTTTCAAGCTGCGTCATCAATGCTGGAAACACCATTGTCGTCTGTTGATGCATTTTCTCCATTATAAAATTCACTATCGCTACTGGAGCTCTCCATGCAGCACTCCATGCGATCCTCATCAGAATAAAAACACCTTGCCCGCAAGGTTTCATCTCCATTATACATAAAGACGATGCTATCCAACTTTTAAAGGCTATGGGAGCGGATGAAGGTCTTCCAACCCTTCTCCAAAAACATAGATCCATTACTAGAAAAACTTGTGGTCAGCCAGATAGGCCCATGTGGGAAACCATCCGATCGAATACACAACCCGGGAGGCTTAGAATCTTCCATGGCTTGAGCGAAGGTGTTGGGAAGACCAACCCATCGACGAGGATTTGAGCGAAGCACTATGAGAAACGCATGGTTAAACACTTGCTCATTGAAAACTCCACAGGAGGAAGAAGATAACCCACCTCGGGATCCATGGCTTTGCGCACCACGTCCACCTCTACTTCCTCGACCTCGACGCCGGCCGCGACCTCTGTCGCGACCATGAACACAACCACGAGAAGTCGTGTTACATAGATCAATGAGATACAACACAGCATTGGCTATGGGAACACGGTTTCAGAGCTTGGGTGCCATGAGCGAGAGAGTTTGCTGAAAGAGAAGAAGAAGAAGAAGAGATAAGTCTGTATTTTCTTCATCACACATTTGGCTATATATATGGTTTTTTGAAGCTTTGGATATATATATAGTTGATAATCCAAAGGGGAAACGTCTTTCGACATCCTTATGATCAGGCGGATAACCAATGACGGGCGGTATTAAAGGAAAAGACTCTTCGACTTTTTCAATTACATAAATGGAGACATACAATAGGAGACGCCTCGTATCCTTAAAAGATTTAAAGAAGGTACAGATAATGAGGTAACAGATCTTTGAACAAAACAAATAGAAGGCCGGCTTATCAAAGGAAGCCGGATTTTTTTTTGATAAAGGTTGAAGCTATGAAGAGTCGGTGTCGGCACTTGCAGAAAAATCCATGAAGATTACCATGAAGCCAGCATCACATCAATCTTGGCGGATAATGTCAGGGGCATGGATCAAGACCATGACCCGGTATACAGAAGACCCAGGCCGACTCAGCCCATGGAAAGCCCAGAAGGAGAACCCGAGTTATGGACCGGGTGGTTCCCAACATGAAGCCCGAAGACCATAGAAGGAATAGGACATACCTTGATGCACAAGGAAATTACTTGTAACTAGATTAGAACTCCGTCAAAGGTACAACACAACTTAGAACTTCTCGAGGCATAGGTAGCGATTCAACATCTTTGTATTAGAGAAGTCGACACCCAATAATAGAAAAGTAGGAGTAGGTATTTACCTTTCGAGGGTCAGAAACCTGGGTAAATCTCGCGTCTTGTGATCTCGCCGACTTCCTCCTCGTATTCACCTCGCACCAAAGGTCCCACACTAAGTTCTCCAATGAGGACATCTGCCGTGACTTTCCAACGACAGTTGGCGCCCACCGTGGGTCCTGCGCACGCAGGTGTGGCAATATTGGAAGGAGGTATGCGAGGTATGCAAGGTTTCGTCGCCGGCCGGATCACCAGAAGCCGGCGAGGAAACCTCTACATCGACGACACCACTTGGGGCCTCAAGGCCGACTCCGTCGTGTCAGGCCATCGATTCCCGATCGGTTCCACCCATATATTCATTGGCAGAACAAGCGGATCTGAGATAAATCCAAATCGTGGCGTCTTTGCAAAAGGAAAGAGCCAGTTTACAACAGACTCTAGGCATGTCTTCGTCGGATTCACCAACGGATCTCCAGAGCCGTTGTGCTCTATCGAGACCTTGGACCAGGAAGACTCGGAGGAACTCTCTGATTCCTACTCACATCCTAGTGGAGAAAAGCATTCAGATTCAAGGTCAACCCGCTCCGCTGCGAGTAACAGGCTCGGATCTAGATTAATGGGCTATAACCCAGATTCCCCCTACCTTCAGCCACCATACTACGCTACCGTTTACATGGCGGACCCCCAGGATCAGCAGAACACAGTTATAAACCCGGCTGGTGGGTCAGCCACCCGTGCTGCAGTTCCCGCTCTGACCGACACAGAGGCCCTCACAGCTACCCTGAACGCTTTGAAAATAGCTCTCGCCACTCTGATCACTTCGGAAAATCAAGAGTCACGTAAAGCGGAGATCGATGATCTCGAGAAGCAAGTGACCATAATTCGCGGGGAAATTTAGCTGGAGAAGGAGCAGAGGGAGGAATAAGCAAGACGGCTTGCGCGAGAATACATGCGCGCGTAGGAGCAATCCGCACAGTTAAACATTCAAATGGCAAACTACTCAGCCGCTCACCAAACCAGCCACGCGAGTCGGATCCCACCAAAATGGTAGGACAAGCACTTTTCCAAAGCCTGCAGCAAGGAGCCACCCTCGCCCGCCCCCCCGCGAGAGCCGGCTCGTTTCCATACACCGCCTAGCCACTACAACAACCCCATGGCGAATGTCTTTGCTGCAACGTAGTATTTGGCCAACCTTCCCTTTCACGGAAACACCCCTGCGGACCTAGGGGCGCGATACGCAGTAGAGATGCTCAAGACTGTTGTCGCTCAGCAGACACACTACTCGCATGGTTTCTCATACTTACATGGGACTCCTCGTCCAAGTATGAGCCGACAAGAAGAATCCCCAGCTCCCGCTGCCTCCAGTAGTCATCGTCAACAGAGAGGGCAGCCAGACCCCGAGCCGCAAAAGGTAACCCGGCTTACCGCACAACCAGTGGCCATGGTTCCCGAGCCGGCAGCACAACCCCTACTTCAAGAGGAAGAGTCAGGTTTTGTTAGCCGCTTGGTTGGGAATCCGTGCTTAGTCCCGGCTTTGCGGAATGCCCATATACGGTCAGATTTTAAAGGACCTCGCATGATCCCAAACTATACAGCTGATATGGACACTGTAGCTTGGATCAAAAGTTATGATCTACTGATGGACATGCTTCAGTCCAGTGATAGAGTCTATGCCCGATACCTCACGATGATGCTGGAAGGACCGAATCGTACCTGGCTCAAAAAATTCATCAGCTCCTGGTCAGAGCTCAAGGAACAGTTTATCAAAAATTTCCAAGGTACATGCCGGGGCGCCACCACAATCATCGAGCTGGAGCACTATGTTCAGAAGGAAGGAGAGTCGTTCCACCATTGGGTGCGACGATTTTCCGAAATAATCCACTCCTCGGAAAAAATCACTGCCCAGACAAGCGTTTTGGTCCTGGGAAGAACTGGAAATTTGAGCTCTTGATCTATAAGCTCAGTCGTATGAAGAGAACGGTCAGAGATGTGGGGGAGCTCATGGACGTAGTCACTAAGTATGTTGAGTCTGAAAAAACCAAAGACGATGAGTCTGGTGAGGATAAAACTGGCCAAGGAAAGAAAGGTGGCGGCAAATGGCAGAATAACGGTGGAAATCAAAGTCAGCAGAACAAGCGTCGACTTGATCAGAATGCATCTGACTTGGTAGACAACACCAATGTTATCTCCCAAAGACAGAGGCAAGGAGTCAACTACCGGAAAATGGAGGAAAGCTTTCGCCCAAAAAGCTACAAGTCTGCTATTAAGGGCCCATGCCCGAGACATAGCAGACCCGATCGCCCGGCCAATCACTCCTGGGAGAATTTCAAAATCATGCAAGAATTCAAACGGCGAGGGGGCAATGGTGGAGGACACCAAGGACCCCCCCTGGGTCAGGTTTGGGAGCCGGTTATAATAATGGCAACCAACAAACTGGCCATCATGGAGCCGGCTACAACAATAACAACCATCAATCAGGCAACACAGGAGCCGGCTCAGGATCCCAGTACCTAGGACCCGGAGCGGGGAGGCAGATGCAATCAGCACTGGCCGGATTTCAAGAAAACCCCAAGCAGCTCAGTGATCATGATGCATACTGTAACAGCCCAGTTTTCACAAAAATTAAAAATTTTGTTTTCGGTGTGAATTGCTTGATTGCCTGATTTGTTTGCCGTGTTTGCATCCCCGATTTATCGATCGGCGATTAATTTTCCCCCTCTTATCTCGTATCGGACGGAGACCGACCCTTGCCACCCTGACACTCGACCCTTGCGACACCGGGTTTCGCCCGATCACCGTCGTGAAAACCGCACGAGACCAGCCGCACCCAACGGAACGAAAACCCCGTTTAATAATTAAACGGGATATTTTTATAGCGCGCCGGAAAGTGTTTTCGGAACGGTTCCAGCGCGAGGTGAACGCCTCCGGCTCGACGCACTGATCGCGCAGTTCGAAGTTTTACCCGAATCGGAGGTCCTGCGGACCCCCGGCGGTCAAAAACGTGAGCATCGTGCGCGCGAGATAAAAACCGGAGATGTTTTTGCAAACTGCCAGCCACCCATTCTATATAAAGACCACCACACTCCCACCCATTGTTAGGGTTTCCCTAGCCAAAATATGCAGCCACACCCCTGTTTTACCCCAATTTTCGCAGTAGTCACAGCCCAGCAGATCTGGACCGTCAGATCGCCCGATCTGACGGCCGAGATCGCTCCCAGCCACCCACCTTTCCCTCTCTCCTCTCTCTCTCCCGTGAAGCTCCAACCTACATGCCCGTGGAGCACCCGAGCCCGCCGCCGGCCGCCACCCCGGCGAGGCAGCAGCAGCCGGCGCCCCTCTCCCTCCTTCCCTCTCCTCCTCTTTCCCTGTCCTCTCACCCCCGCCTCTGCCATGCAGGTCGCCGCCGTCAGGAGCTGGCCGCGCCGCCAGGGAGCTGCCATGGCCGAGGAGCACGGAGCTCCGCCCGCGCCGTCCACCCAGATCGCCCCGACCATCCAGCCCACCGGATCCGGTGAGGCTCCTCCAGATCCGCTCCATCCCGAGTCCCCCGCGCCCTGCTCCTCGCCCCTGGCCCCAAGCGCCGCGCCGCCGCGCCGGAAGTCCGCCGCCGGGAACCTCCCGCTCGGGAGCGAGCTCGGGATCGGGCAGCCAGCCGCCCAGGTGGGCCACGCCCCGGCCCACTCCAGCCGCCAGCCTCCCAGGCCAGATGGGCCAGATCCAGCCCATGGGGTGAGGCTGCCCCTTTTTCTTTTTTTTATTTAATTAGATCTGTTTTTCTTCTTCTCTGTTGGGCCTAGTAGTCTGTTTCGGCCCAGTTAGTTTTTTTTTCTGCTAGTTGTTTTTATTTATTTAGGCAGTTTAGTTGTAATTTTGCGGTGCCCGTAGCTTTTTAACTGTATCTCCGATTGCGACGCGTAAAATATTAAACTTGCTTAGAATTGTGTCTAGTTTAATAATTTGTTGCTTGTTGCCATGTTTGACTTTGTTTACTTGTTGTTTGACTGTTAATTACACTGCCTTCCACTGTAAACTATAACTGCTATAACTTTTAATCCGTTGCTCGGATTAAATGTTCTTTATATGTAACTTGACTAAAATTGCAAGTAGATTGTGTTTTTGCTGTTCTTTCTTGCTAATGAAAATAATAAAATATTGTTTAGGGCAAAACAGTACCAAATGCAATATTTATCGTGGGGTCCGCAATAGTTTGCATGTCTAGGATTTCACCCCACTTAAATTGACTAGATTAGATAGTTTATTTTGCTTCACCTCTTGTAATGTTTGTGTGCTATGCCATGCTTGCTTGAGTTGCCATGTTAATAACCGTTGTTTGGTCCCCTGTAGCTAAACAACTTGAACCACCGTAAACGTGCGGTATTCGTCGTGTGTGACGAGTACTCCACTTAAATCGTTAGTAACCGCTCTCAACGCTAGGTGCGATGTCTCGTGTTACTTCTTGTTGATGCTTGCTCTTGTATTGCTCCGTAGTAATAGTGGTGCACCGTTGATTGCTTTCCAGTATTTACCCTCTTGTGTGCTTCCGCGGGTACCTCTCGGAGACGATGCGAGCTTGCGATCAACTACACGTTCGGAACCTGACTTATCAACAGGCAAGGACTATACATTACTTATGATCCATTCTATTTCAACCAGCGGTTTGCATGCTAGTCTAGGATAGGTTCGATGTTTGATCCTACCACATGTTTACAGCCTTTCTCAAACCGATACAGCCATGTCCCCTCCCAGCAAACCTTGTACTGCTATGTTACTTTTTCTCGTTGCTCAGCCCCTGCTTAGTATGCATGCTTAGGATGCTACGATGTTACCCCTGTTACTCTTTGGGTCGGGATATCACCTGATTATTATATTATTGTTGATGATATGATTATTATAATGTTGACTATATTCGACGAAGGATTGATGGTCTAGGCTATCCCGCCCCGACGCTTTGTTCCATTCGAGTCACCTAGGATCCGAGTTCTGGGTATTGGTTTTAAGACTGAGCATGCCTAACCGCGTGTGGGATTTTATGGGGTCCCCTTTTCTTACCTATCTAGCTTCAAACATTTCTAGTGGTGGCCCAAGCTGATTTACCATTTGAAACTCATGCATATACGTCTGTCGGGTAGCTCCTTGCAGATGTATTTTCAAAACACCCCGGGCCAGCGAGGACATAGCTTCTCTGTTGGTCCAATCCGACCGGCTGAGGACCCGGTCTCATAAGAGAACTAACCGGTAATCCAAACCCGAGTTATACGGTAGAGTCCGATTCGAGAGCGTGGCCAACTTTTGAGTTGGGTGTCGACTCACCGGGGGCCACCCGGATTTTTTCGTTGTTAGCTAGAGGGACTTGTCGTTTCGGATCTCTTGGAACTAAATCATAAAATGGTTGCCTGTGATGGGTAGAAAATGAGAGAGATGGGCATGCGTGCGGAGCCTCGTAATGGGCAGTTGGTACACCCCTGCAGGGTTAAATATTTTCGAGAAGCCGTGTCCACGGTTATGGACGACTTGAGACCTACGTCTTGTTCATAGACAACAACAACTGAGATAATCTTAATATAACTTGATCAACGTGTGCGTGTGCCTTGACTGCTTCTTCTTCGTCGGGATGCGAAGAGGAGGACAAGGATAGGATAGGTGTTATGTTTGCGTAAGTAGTTGATAGCAAGAGTTGTTAGAGGCAATTCCTCATCGAATGCTTGGCTTCTTATCTTACTCTCTAGATCGTTAGCCACTTCATAAATGCTAGTGCGGCAGCAACCTCACCACTTACCCCTTCCTTACCGTAAACTACTAGTTGTCCTAGAATGACGAGTGATGAAGTCCTTGCTGGGTCAGATGACCACTACAGTTGGATGCTGAGTACCTCTGTACTCATGATACTACCCCCAAACTCTTTTGAGGGTTCTTGATCGAAAACAGGTATGGTGATCGACGTTTCACGTTGAGACTCGACGACGACTAGTTAGGCGGATCCCGGCGGAGGGCCTGGACCCGTGTGGTTATGGGATCGATGTTTTTCTCTTTGCCACTAGGCATTTGCTTGTAGTCTGTACTCAGACATGTATCTTCCGCTGTTGTATTGTATTTAAGGCAGTTGTATGCCGATTGTATAAGATGTTGTATCCTTGTATCTGTAATGTTGTGATATCATGTTTGAAATCCGGGGCATATGGCTTTGTCATATGTCGCGGTGGGACCGATATGTGCTTCGTCCCCGGATCTGGATGGAAACATCTAGATCTGGAACAGTACCGCATATCGGGCCTTACAACTTGGTATCAGAGCCTTACCGACCGTAGGATCCCCTCTCTGGCCGAAGTCGAGTCTAGACAAAAATTATTTTGTAGTTATTAAGTTAGTTATCGGAGAGTAGGATTCTTTTTACTCCTTTTCTTTGCTCTGGTCAGGACAAGTGTCGTAAGTGTTTTATTCTCGCCTTATCCCCTTCAAAACTTTAGGATCTCGAGTGTGTCGAGTTTCGGAATAGTTACAATGCCTTGCTTGCAGCGTATTGTCTCGATTCCGAGCTCAGGTTGGGAAATCCTGTAGTACCTTTAGTTCTTCCAACTCTGGTTTACCTCTGGGTCATCCATTGCCATCCATCCTTTTGCCCGGTGTTTTCACGACTTGCGTCGAAAAGCACTATCCCTTTGACCAGATTTTCGCTGTCATTCTTCCTTTTGACGCCTGATGGTTTCGTTTTTCGACGATGTCGTCTCTCTACGGAAATCTATCTCAACCGAAGTTCGACGCCGACATGGAGCAGAGTCCCTTGTTGGTGGTGTTGAAGATCGTCGACTCTCTTTTCTCTCCCCCCCCCTCTCCCCCGGATCGTCCTGGATCTCGGGACGAGATCCCTTGTTGGTGGTGTTGTCTGTAACAGCCCAGTTTTCACAAAAATTAAAAATTTTGTTTTCGGTGTAAATTGTTTGATTGGCTGATTTGTTTGCGGTGTTTGCATCCCCGATTTATCGATCGGCGATTATTTTTCCCCCTCTTATCTCGTATCGGACGGAGACCGGCCCTTGCCACCCTGACACTCGACCCTTGCGACACCGGGTTTCGCCCGATCACCGTCGTGAAAACCGCACGAGACCAGCCGCAGCCAACGGAACGAAAAAACCCGTTTAATAATTAAACGGGATATTTTTATAGCGCGCCGGAAAGTGTTTTCGGAACGGTTCCAGCGCGAGTTGAACGCCTCCGGCTCGACGCACTGATCGCGCAGTTCGAAGTTTTACCCGAATCGGAGGTCCTGCGGACCCCCGGCGGTCAGAAACGTGAGCATCGTGCACGCGAGATAAAAACCGCAGATGTTTTTGCAAACTGCCAGCCACCCATTCTATATAAAGACCACCACACTCCCACCCATTTTTAGGGTTTCCCTAGCCAAAATATGCAGCCACACCCCTGTTTTACCCCAATTTTCGCAGTAGTCACAGCCCAACAGATCTGGACCGTCAGATCGCCCGATCTGACGGCCGAGATCGCTCCCAGCCACCCACCTTTCCCTCTCTCCTCTCTCTCTCCCGTGAAGCTCCAACCTCCATGCCCGTGGAGCACCCGAGCCCGCCGCCGGCCGCCACCCCGGCGAGGCAGCAGCAGCCGGCGCCCCTCTCCCTCCTTCCCTCTCCTCCTCTTTCCCTGTCCTCTCACCCCCGCCTCTGCCGTGCAGGTCGCCGCCGTCAGGAGCTGGCCGCGCCGCCAGGGAGCTGCCATGGCCGAGGAGCACGGAGCTCCGCCCGCGCCGGCCACCCAGCTCGCCCCGACCGTCCAGCCCACCGGATCCGGTGAGGCTACTCCAGATCCGCTCCATCCCGAGTCCCCCGCGCCCTGCTCCTCGCCGCTGGCCCCAAGCGCCGTGCCGCCACGCCGGAAGTCCGCCGCCGGGAACCTCCCGCTCGGGAGCGAGCTCGGGATCGGGCAGCCAGCCGCCCAGGTGGGCCACGCCCCGGCCCACTCCAGCCGCCGGCCTCCTAGGCCAGATGGGCCAGATCCAGCCCATGGGGTGAGGCTGCCCCTTTTTCTTTTTTTTATTTAATTAGATCTGTTTTTTTTCTTCTCTGTTGGGCCTAGTAGTCTGTTTCGGCCCAGTTAGTTTTTTTTCTGCTAGTTGTTTTTATTTATTTAGGCAGTTTAGTTGTAATTTTGCGGTGCCCATAGCTTTTTAACCGTAGCACCGATTGCGACGCCTAAAATATGAAACTTGCTTAGAATTGTGGCTAGTTTAATAATTTGTTGCTTGTTGCCATGTTTGACTTTGTTTACTTGTTGTTTGACTGTTAATTACACTGCCTTCCACTGTAAACTGTAACTGCTATAACTTTTAATCCGTTGCTCGGATTAAATGTTCTTTATATGTAACTTGACTAAAATTGCAAGTAGATTGTGTTTTTGCTGTTCTTGCTTGCTAATAAAAATAATAAAATATTGTTTAGGGAAAAACAGTACCAAATGCAATATTTATCGTGGGGTCCACAATAGTTTGCATGTCTAGGATTTCACCCCACTTAAATTGACTAGATTAGATAGTTTCTTTTGCTTCACCTCTTGTAATGTTTGTGTGCTATGCCATGCTTGCTTGAGTTGCCATGTTAATAACCGTTGTTTGGTCACCTGTAGCTAAACAACTTGAACCACCGTAAACGTGCGGTATTCGTCGTGTGTGACGAGTACTCCACTTAAATCGTTAGTAACCGCTCTCGACGGTAGGTGCGATGTCTCGTGTTACTTCTTGTGGATGCTTGCTCTTGTTTTGCTCCGTAGTAATAGTGGTGCACCGTTGATTGCTTTCTAGTGTTTACCCTCTTGTGTGCTTCCGCGGGTACCTCTCGGAGACGATGCGAGCTTGCGATCAACTACACCTTCGGAACCCGACTTATCAACAGGCAAGGACTATGCATTACTTATGATCCATTCTATTTCAACCAGCGGTTTGCATGCTAGTCTAGGATAGGTTCGATGTTTGATCCTACCACATGTTTACAGCCTTTCTCAAACCGATACAGCCATGTCCCCTCCCAGCAAACCTTGTACTGCTATGTTACTTTTGCTCGTTGCTCAGCCCCTGCTTAGTATGCATGCTTAGGATGCTACGATGTTACCCCTGTTACTCTTTGGGTTGGGATATCACCTGATTATTATATTATTGTTGATGATATGATTATTATAATGTTGACTATATTCGACGAAGGATGGAAGGTCTAGGCTATCCTGCCCCGACGCTTTGTTCCATTCGAGTCACCTAGGATCCGAGTTCCGGGTATTGGTTTTAAGACTGAGCGTGCCTAACCGCGTGTGGGATTTTATGGGGTCCTATTTTCTTACCTATCTAGCTTCAGACATTTCTAGTGGTGGCCCAAGCTGATTTACCATTTGAAACTCATGCATATAGGTCTGTCGGTAGCTCCTTGCAGATGTCTTTTCAAAACACCCCGGGCCAGCGAGGACATAGCTTCTCTGTTGGTCCAATCCAACCGGCTGAGGACCCGGTCTCATAAGAGAACTAACCGGTAATCCAAACTCGAGTTATACGGTAGAGTCCGATTCGAGAGCGTGGCCAACTTTTGAGTTGGGTGTCGACTCACCGGGGGCCACCCGGATTTGTTCGTTGTTAGCTTGAGGGACTTGTCGTTTCGGATCTCTTGGAACTAAATCATAAAATGGTTGCCTGTGATGGGTAGAAAATGAGAGAGATGGGCGTGCGTGCGGAGCCTCGTAATGGGCAGTTGGTACACCCCTGCAGGGTTAAATCTTTTCGAGAAGCCGTGTCCACGGTTATGGACGACTTGAGACCTACGTCTTGTTCATAGACAACAACAACTGAGATAATCTTAATATAACTTGATCAACGTGTGCGTGTGCCTTGACTGCTTCTTCTTCGTCGGGATGCGAAGAGGAGGACAAGGATAGGATAGGTGTTATGTTTGCGTAAGTAGTTGATAGCAAGAGTTGTTAGAGGCAATTCCTCATCGAATGCTTGGCTTCTTATCTTACTCTCTAGATCGTTAGCCACTTCATAAATGCTAGTGCGGAAGCAACCTCACCACTTACCCCTTCCTTACCGTAAACTACTAGTTGTCCTAGAATGACGAGTGATGAAGTCCTTGCTGGGTCAGATGACCACTACAGTTGGATGCTGAGTACCTCTGTACTCATGATACTACCCCCAAACTCTTTTCAGGGTTCTTGATCAACAACAGGTATGGTGATCGACGTTTCACGTTGAGACTCGACGACGACTAGTTAGGCGGATCCCGGCGGAGGGCCTGGACCCGTGTGGTTATGGGATCGATGTTTTTCTCTTTGCCACTAGTTATTTGCTTGTAGTCTGTACTCAGACATGTATCTTCCGCTGTTGTATTGTATTTAAGGCAATTGTATGCCGATTGTATGAGATGTTGTATCCTTGTATCTGTAATGTTGTGATATCATGTTGGAAATCCGGGGCATATGGCTTTGTCATATGTCGCGGTGGAACCGATATGTGCTTCGTCCCCGGATCTGGATGGAAACATCTAGATCTGGAACAGTACCGCATATCGGGCCTTACACATACCACGTCTTCACCACCAGAAACTACCGCAGAGATAGAAAACTTCAACAGCGCGCGGTTGTGTCTGTAGCGAAGGAGACGGCCATCCCCAAGTGGATCAATTGGTCTGAACAACGAATAACCTAGACAAGGGATGATCACCCCCCCAGTGGTGGAAAACCCAGGGGCCCTAGCCTTGCTAGTAGCACCACAAGTAAGATGATACACCATGCACAAGGTACTCATGGATGGAGGAAGTAGCATCAATATCAACTACTATGAGACTTTCCGCAGGATGGGTTTTGTGACGCCCCTAATTTACGATCATGTATAGTAATCATACATGCAAGGTACACGATCGAGATCAGGGACTCATGGTAAGATATCACAACAAAACTCTACAAATAAAATAATAAAAGTTGTATAATACAAGCCAGAGGCCACGAGGGATCGAATACAACAACTCGAGAGCACAAAGTTAACGGAAGCAAAAGTATCTGAATACAGACACAAGAATGCAAGGTTTCCTTAATAAGGCTAGCACAAAATCAACACTCGATCGAAAAGGCAAGGCTTCCTGAATGGGAACCTCGAAACTACACCTGGTCAACGGGGAACTCGACGTGGTAGTAGGCTCCTCCTGTAACTCTCCTGCTCCTGGGCTCCAACGTCGACTGCAGCAGCCGATCATGAAAAACAAAAAGAGGGAAATAAAGCAAGAGTGAGTATCTAGCATACCCACGAGTCTTATGTTCTCTACTAAGCATTTATGCATTTGTATCAAATGGAAAGGGGAGGATGTATATACTGGACTGAATGGTAGAAAGTCAGAATAAGGATGAGAAGCTAGGCCTATCGAAGACTAGCATCTTCCGACGAGTCTTGCAACACAAGAAGAGAACATCTAACAGTTCATATAAAGCATAAAGTAACAATGTAACAGAAGTTGCTGCAGCATTGTATAATAGTAAGTTGTAATAATTAATAATTATAAATTCCTCCGAGTTCCCTTCCTCGACTCCCTGCGAGGAAGAGAAACCGGAACCAACATTTTAATAGTAATAGTTTGTAGTAGTAGGCTCTGGCTTCAGCATAAAGCGTCCTATTACCGTGGACACGACTATTCGAATAGATCAATCTTCCCTGCAGGGTTGCACTACTGTTCAGCCTGCATGCTCGGATCTCCAGGATGGCGTACACCTTGTTAGGGAATGCCCCACCGAGGCTATCCGACACGCCGAGGCCCATCCTATGACTCATCCGAGGGGTCCCCGCCGATATAAAGTCCTAAGCGCAAGGGGGTCTTGGACCATCACCCCTCGCTCTCCGGGTCGGTGTGAGGCGGGAGATCCGTACACCAAAGGTGACGATCAGTCCCGGCCACAATGCGGAACAGGACGTCTTTTAGAGATTTCGAACGAGACCACAACGCGGAGGGCCCACACCGTAATCCCACGTGAAGGTAGTGCGTACATGCCTTTGCGGCCCCTCAAGTCATCCACCTGAACCGTTAGTCATTTTATTATTATCTTGTGGACAACCGTTATCGTTGCCCGACTAGTCAACACAACGGACAACGAAAGAAGCCAAGACCACCTGTACATCGGTGCCTGCCCTGTCAACCCGTCAAAGCACGCGGTTACCAACAAGGTGAACCGTCTCCTTACCTTGTCTCGCGTGTGCTCCTGGAGGAGCTCCACTTTCGTGGTTTGGTATCTCACGGCCAACGAGCAAGGACCAGTCCCACGATGGTATTCTCCTGTCCTACCATCCCGATACAATACCTCTCGCGGGCACCATTGGGTCACCCGACAACTTATACGTTTAGGTACACTTGAAGAGGTTTGACCAAGACATCAGCGGAATGAACTAAAGTGGAATATCCTCATATCACCCGGTGATGCTACGCTACCGAGCCGGCGACGAGAGTGAAATACGAGTTCATCCACTTGAAGCGACTCGGAGATTCTCGCCGTTGTAGGTTCCCTTTAGCGTCTGCTCTGTACCGTACTTGTTGCAGTTATAACTAATTTCATCTGTGTCAATCCCCAGAGTGATCACGACCCGCTATCTAATCCTAGTTGACTAGAAATGCACAGGGCTCACTGCTGGATATAATTATATATTTAATAGCCAGCATAGGATAAAGGAATGTCCATCAAGGGGCGACAATGATAGGCTATGCAATTGAATAGGTAAGCAACGTCGCAGTAGCAAAAATGCCTAGTGCAAGAAATGTACGGAAAGATAGGCGATATCTGGGGAAGAAAATGGCTCTGCTTGCCTAGAAGCTCGACGGTAGGGGTAGGGTCGTCGACGAAGTAGTCGTACCCACCAGTCGGCGGCAGTAGTCGTACCCAGCAGCAGCTCGACCGAAGAATAAAGGGGGAAGAAACAGTAAATACAAAGCAAGCATATGCAAACAGATGCATGACATGACAAATGCAATGTTAAAGATGTTCTAACGCAGTGGAAAGGGTTATGCCCGGAGAGGGAATTTATTCGGGGATGAAATTCCGGCTCCAGGTGATTGTCGACAGACGAAAAGGAGGGGGAAGGTTCCATGTTCCGTATGTTATAGGGGTGTGGTGAGGTATGGGTAGTGTATCCATATTCGTTATATTTTTCTGATCAATTTTGATATATAAATTGTTTTCATCGTAGTTACGGTTTAAAAGATATTCAATTTGAAAGTTTGAATCAATTTAATAGCATTTTCCGGATTTTCTTTTAATATTTAAATACAACATTATCCATAAGTCTATCCAAAATAGTAACTGACTGGTGGAGCCTACATGTCATAGAAAGTGACTTAATTAAATCACTTTATAAATCAAAATTAGCACAGGGGGCCACATGTTATACACTGAGTATTTATAATCCATTTTATTTAATCTAATAATCCAGAGGGCTAATCATGGGGTTATTTGCAATTCATTTAATCTGTTAATACTTAAAGGGCATATGGCCCACATGTCATAAGTAGCAGGGGTAATTTAACTTGTTTTATTTTAATCTGGGGGGAGGGTTATGCTAATAGGGGGGTTAATTAACCCAGCGGGGCCCAATGATCAGTGGTATAACCCACTGGTTAATCCATGGGCGCGCCCCGCAGTGCATGCCGCCGGCGAGGTGCAAGGCGGCACTCTAACAGGACGGCGCTACGGGCGGCGGCAGAATAAGCCGAGGGCACTCTAACAAGACGGCGTTACCGGAGGTCGTGGGGTGGCCAGCGCCAGGGGCCACGGCGGCGGGCAGCGGCTGCCGGAGCGCGGTTCGATGGGGAGGGTGACACAGCGCACGATAGTGGGCGTGGGGAAAGGGGAACCGAGGAGAGGCTCACCACGAGCAAGTAGGGAATGGCAATGGGCTCGAGGAGGCTCTGGTGAGGTTGAATCGCGGCGGCGGTAGGTGGCGGTCGGGGGCGGGGAAGGGCTTGATTCTAGTGCCGCAGGGGTCTTCAGCGTCGATGGACAGGTTGGGATGGCGAGGTCGACTGTGGAAGGGCGCCTTGACGAGCCCGTGGTCGCCGGGGAGGCCGTTGGCCACGGGAACGACGAATGCGCAGCCACAGGCGGCTCTGACCTGAGGACGAAGAGAGAGGGAGCTCGTGGGTGAGGGGGGAAATGACCAGGGGGGCGACAGGGGGGAGGTCTTATCCTCCAGGGCACGTGAGGGGGCAGGTGAGACCAGGGGTAGGCATGGCCTCGGTGTCGGCGTGCCATGGCGTCGACCTCAGGGTGGGGGCAGAGAGCAGGTGAGGGGGAAGAAGACAAAGGAGGTGGGAGTGGGCCGGCTGCTGGGCCGAGGGAGGTCTCGCACCGGGCGAGGAATAACAAACTCCCTCTTTTCCTCTTTTTTTACCTTTTCTTTTCCGGCACAATTAGTTCAGATAGCATTTGGTTTTAATCAAAATGTGCAACTGGTCTTACTCATTGTGTTTCCCAAAATTTTAATGCTATAAAAATTTTCAGGTTGAAATGAAATCATTTTATTATTATTATTTATCTTGAAAGGCTAGTTGGTGCTATTTAGCTACTGTTTTATTTTTTTAGTTATCTATTGATTTTTGCTTGGTATGAAACTTGTTCCTATATTAGTGTTGCACTTTATAACAGTGCCACAAAAAGTTTGGGAATGAAATAAATTCATTTAGTCTTTCTTTTGAATATGCAACGACTAAAGGGGATGTTTTGGTTACTGTTTGAATTTTTTAAATATTTATATGCCACTATAAATATCCATCACCATGGTATCTTGGTCTACTGGTTTTTGTGCATTTAACAAAATTGTTTTCCCAATTATTGGGCAATGTTTTATTTCCACTTAGATTTGGAATTTTTATTTGGGCTGAATCTGGATCACTATGATCAAGGGTGATCATCACAAGCCTAATCATGGTGACTTGACGCTAATCAAAAGTGATTACTGTAGTGTGACACTCGGGTTATTACAATTCTCCCCCACTACAAAGAATTCTCGTCCCGAGAATTAAAAGGTAGTGGTAGGGTGTCGGGACCCGGGGTTTGCATATGTAATTCCAGTCATAATTCAATCATATGGAGAGCCGAGAGCTATACCCACTTGTCTAAGCAGACAAGGCCAAGTACAAGACACTGTCGGAAAGCATCGAACGCGAGGGGCATCACATCCAGGCCCGGATGATCAACTGAGATGGGTCCTCATCGTCCGCTCACAAGTCTAAATGATTATGGGTCGTGAAATCCCATACTCATAGACAAGTCGCCTCAACCATATTATCGATTGAATCATAACACTTACATAAACAGATTCCAGCCCGATCTCTTAGTCGGGGTCTCGGGCGGGCTCAATCATACAACAAAGTGTGCTACGTGATAGAGTCACGAGCAATCGCATCGCGATGCCCCAAGCTGCGCACATATAAGGGCCACTTGGTGTATAAAAGACCGCCGGCGAGAGCACAACTAAGGTATCGAACCCCACACATGACATGCACGATATAAACATACACGCAGCATGCATGCCAAGTGTATAACAGCAGGTAACACAACATGAACTCTACAAACTCATAGCTTTATTGCATCTGTTAAACAGAGCAGATATAGTAGTGTTACAAGAAGAGATCACATCACTGTGATCCAACATTACATCATACAACAACGGAAGCAAATTATGTCTTAGTAAAGACAAGGTTAACAAATGGCTTAAGAAGCCTTTAAGAAAACACAACGACCCTCCAGAGGGACCAGGCTGCTTTCTGTTTTATTTCCACTTAGATTTGGAATTTTTATTTAGGCTAAATCTAGATCACTATGGTCAAGGCTGATCATCACAAGCCTAATCATGGTGACTTGATGCTAATCAAAAGTGATTACTATAGTGTGACACTCGGGGTGTTACAGGTTTAACCCACAAACAGCTACAACCCTCCAATACGGTTTTTCATGGAATCGTTCTAGGCAACTCACCACGTCCCATAAGTAAGCTATACATCGAGACGGCTTTTGGTACTGATGAAAACTTTCGTTCTAAAATCATTTTGGGAAGTCGTCAAACTCGAGAGTCTATTTCACGCCATTTTGGGAAGGCCAGCTTACGCCCGCTTCATGGCTTGTCCATGCTATGTTTATCTGAAGCTCAAAATGTCAGGTCCAAACGGACCAATCACGGTTGTAGGAAGCTAGTCGTGGGCCACTAAATGTGAGGAACAACATGTTAAATACGCTGAGTCAGCCTGCGCCAAAGAGGAATTGACGGCCTATATGGATAAGGTAGATCAAGAGGATCCCACGATCTTGAAAAAAGACGCCTCTGGATACCAGTCCAAAGTTTCAACCGACTCAGGATACCAAGAAAGTCGACTTCGTCCCTAGTGATGCTTCACAGCAGTTCATCATTGGGACGGGGCTCTCTGATAAATAGGAAACGGCGCTCATCAAGTTCCTCCGTGAGAATCGGGTGATGAAAATAGTGTTGACTAGTGCAACGCCTCTCCTCGTTGGTTACCCCAAGTGGAAGGTGTGATGTAGGCTAACAACAAATTTCCCTCAGTGAAGATACCGAGGTTATCAATCCAGTAGGACTCCGATAATGATAAGTAGGTGTCATCGGCGTAACTGACGTGGACCTGTACACAACACAAGTAAATTTACTCCCAACGAGTACGAAGAGGTTGTCAATCTCTCCGGCCTTGTTGTTTACAAAGGATCAACGCAACAGATGATGATAGTGATAGAAACTGAAAGTAATAGCAAGAAATTAAATGAGCATGTAAATAATGATGAGAATATGGACCAGGGTCCAGTGATGTTCAATTACAGATGAGAATATGTCTCTCTCCCAAAAGTTGATAAAACTACTATGCAAGGTAAACAAATTACAGATGGGCAATTGTTAGGATTATAAACGCACCGCAATGCTAACTATGCTACAAAGAAAGCAAGAGGCTCAAAAGCATGGGCAGTATGCCAAAATAAGTAGACCGAAATCCAACTGCATGTACTACTAATCATCCACCTTGAGATATCTATCCAGAACATTTCGCTGGTATTAGGTTGCGAGCCCCACCCAAATTGTAAACCCAAAGCAAGAGACAACTGCATTAAAAATCACTTTGCGTAAAGTAAACAATCCTTGCAACCGCGGTTACAAGCACCGTTGTTTTCCCCCTTGTGGCAACAGCACATCCCCTAGACTCATGTTTCTGTCACTCAAGCGGGTCATCAGAGGGCATAAAGCCACAATCGAGCATAACGTTCCTTCTTGGAGTTACTACCTACTACTTGGCCAAAGAAATAAATAGCAACGGAAAACCAACAAGAATTACTTAGGAACAAAAATATAAAAGATAAGAACCAAATATATTACTCTATCGCAATCTGAAAATAATCTCATCATCCATCATATCCCATCAAACTCAGCATAGCAACAAAAGCAAGATTATATATTTGCCTCGATCATGTAGGGCAGCTAACGAGGTCTAAACCATGAAGAACAAAGAGGGGAGGAGAAAATCACATATCTACTGATCACGTACCCATGGTCCAAAGGAAACTACTCACGGTACATCCGGGAAGTGTTCATGGTGGAGGGGAAGCTCCCCGAGGTCGATCCTCCCTCCAACAGGGCGCCGGGAAGAAATCTGCTCGCGCTCCCGATCTTGGAAGCGTGGAGGAGGAACAGAGCCGAGATCGCGAAAAAGGGTTGTCTTTGGGGGTTTCGCGTCACGGGGAATAAATAGGCGAAGGCGGGCAGCCAAGGGGGCCACCACGAGTCCATGCGCCCCACTGGCGCGGCCAGACCCTAGGCCGCACCAGGTGGCCGCCTGGGTCCCTGGTGGTGGCCCCCGGACCTCCTTCGGGGTTCCGGAAGCTTCGGTTGCGCTGATTTTTTATCCAATTTTCCCGAATTTTTGGAGCACTTTTAATATGGGGGAAACTTGGAATAGAAGAATAGCAAAAAATAGGAACTGGCACTGTGGTGCACTGAGTTAATAAGTTAATCCAAATAAGATCAAAAGTTTATGAAAGTGTATCTAGATCATAGCAATATCACACAAAACATGCATGGAGCAAACAAAAATTATAGATACGTTTGGGACGTATCAACATCCCCAAGCTTAATTCCTGCTCGTCCTCGAGTAGGTAAATGATAACAAGCATAATTTCTGTGGTGAGATGCTAGAAACCATATAAGTTCTTTGAAAAGTAAAGTAATCAAGGTATGTGATTCAATTCAAGTCATAACATGCAAGACTCTATATTAGCATTGAAACAAGTAACAAAAGAACATTAGGTGCAAGAGATCTCGCTGTCCATGACTCGAATGTCTCCAAATGGTGTTTAAATGCAAGAAGGGGGATAGGGAATACAAGAAAAAAGTATTTTTGTTGAGAACTCAATCTACTAAAGTTTCACACTTGGTCTTCTTTGGAATCTTATCTTGACTCGTCCCCAGACCACTAGCCAGGTACAAGTCATTTTGATCCACTCCTTTTCGATATTTTCAGCACTCATGCAATGGATGAGCGTAAGCACGAGAGTTGACACTTAGGATGGCAAAGAGAGAAATATGGTGGAGGAGGAAGACAAAAAGGGTGAGAAGGGCTGACATCAATGAGGACAATCATAGGTGAGAAGGGAAAATGATAGATATGATGTGAGGAGTAGGAACTGCCATGCAACGGATGCACATATGAGCTAAGAAAAGCTCTCCAATGGAAATAGTGGGGGTGCATCTAACTTGCTCACTCATGAAGACCTAGAGCTCCTTTGAGGAGGCTCATCCTTGGAATATGCAAGCCAAGTTCTATAGTGTGAAGGTCCCCACATAGCTATATGCATAGATGATCATCTCTATGGTGTACAAGGATAAGAGGGAGTACTAGTGTTGATCTTTCAAACTGATAGTAGTGTTGCCCCTTTCTCTCTTTTTATTTTTATTATTCTCTTTTTTCTATTTTTTGTATTTTTTTGGTGGCCTCAATTGTTGTTTCTATTTAACTCTCATTTGTCCTCTTTGGGATCTTTTATTTTGTCCACTTTGGGTATAGAAGATCTTTCACACTTTACAAGCTAATCAAAACATAAAGAAGATGTAGCTATCGTGATGTATGCAATGTATGTCTCTGCAAGTGTAGCAGGAACATGTATGACATGAAGATCAAGTCATTATGAGGTGGAAGTTGCATGGCAATATATCTCGGAAAGACTATGGAAATGCCTTGATAGGTAGGTATTGTAACACCCTCAGTGTCAGGCATGTGTAAAACTTTTGTTAATATAATTCTCTGTGATTAGCAAGCCTGTAATCACCTTTGATCATGCCTTGTTCATCTTTGAATTCAAACAAACCCAAAATACCTTTTTGGTTGCTATTAAAAATAGGTGGAAAATAAAAGTTAACCTAAATTTGTGCAACCACTTTTCAAAAATGCCAAATATTCAGTGGATCATTTCCATGTGGTCTTGGAAATTTATTGTGCTATAAAATAAATCCAACAATTACAACCAGCAGCCTAAAGTCCCCTTTTATCCATGGAATAATTAAAACCAATAGCAAATGAATTTATAAAAATCCAAATGCTTTTGTGGCAACTACATGAGGTGCAATACTAATTATGGGACAGGTTTCATGTTTTGCAAAAATGCAAAACTAACTAAAACAAATACAAAAAGAAAATTAGAGGAAAGAACAGAAACAAAAAAATAAAATAAAACAGAAGGCCTGTTGGCCAGTGCACTAAGTGCACAGTGTCGGCCGATACCCCCTGGCAGCCCACCCAGCCCACCAAGGGGTCGTCTCCCTCACTGTTTCCCCTTCCCGCTCGTGTCGCCATGGAAGAGGCCGGCAAGGGCGATCATCATCGTGTCGGGCATCCAGGGCCCCATGGGTTTGTGGCCCTGGCTAAATACTCGCCCCCGAGTCACCTGGCGAACCCTAGCTCCATCTCGCCTCCTCCTCGCCTTGTCCTCGTCAGGGAGAAGACAGCCCCGAGCCTCCGTCGCCATTGTCGTGCCCCACCGCGGCCATTGTGCCACCCAGACCGAGCCACCGTGTCCAATCGAAGCGCAACCTTCTTCTTCGTCAGCTCGCGGAAGGAATAGAGCCCGGCGCCACCACAGCTAGCGCACGGTCGCAGTTTCCCCTCTGCATCGCCGCCGTCTTTGTCGCCGATTCCAGTGACTACAACCCTTCCCCGAGCCCACGTACACGGCTACAAGCTCTTGTGAGCCCCTCTACCACCGCCGTGGCCCCGTTAGCTTCCCCTTCCCCGTAGCCTCCCGTGCCATGGGAGCCGTAACTCCTTGCCGTCGGCGAGCTCGCCCTCGCGGCCTGGCTCGCGCATATGGCCGCCAAGCGTGCCCCCTGTACTCCCCACGTTCCCAGGAACCGAGCCATGTAGCGCGTGCTAGACAAATCTCTCCGTAACCGCGTCCTCGCCGTCGACCCCTTTCGGACCGCCGCCGCGCTCGTCGTCGTCGTCGCTCCGGTGAGCCTACGGCGACACCACCACCACCAGAAGACGCATGGCGAGCTCCTCTATCTATTGCCCCCGGCCACGCCCTCTCACGTGGACTACGGCGAGCTCGGGCTCAACCTCGCTGGAGGAGAGTTGCCGGCGTGCTTCCCCGGTGCCAATTCCTTTTGGGCCCCGTTGTCAGGGGCTTAATTAAGCACGGGTGTGCCACTGACAGTGGGCCCTTCCCCCTTAACCCCTCTCTGTTTAAATTAAACAGAGATAAAGACCCCCCTGTGACTAACATGTGGGCCCTTGGTCCTTTAATTAATAAAACTGTTTAGTTAAAACTGTTACAATGACAGGTGGGTCCCCACTGTTAATTAATTAGGTTAATTAAAATTGAAAATAAAATGTCCGAATGACATGTGGGCCACCCCACTGATTAAATGAATTTAATTAAATTAGTTTGTTAAATGTGTCACTGACCAGTGGGACCTACTAGTTAGGTTTGACTAGTCAAAATGCCTGTTCTGGTTAATGTTTGAATAAATGAATTAAATAAATTAGAAAATGAATTAAAAATTAATTTAAATTTGGAAATTGAATATCTTTTAAACCGTAAGTCGGACTAAAAATTTATACATGAAAATTGATCAAAAAAATACAACGATTACCAATACGCTATCGGTATGTTTACCACCCCCCTCTAACATACTGAACGTCGTACCATCCCCCTCCGGACCGTCTGTCCGATGATTTGTCTGGTACTCTTAAAGTATCCGGATGAATTCATTCCGAACACGAAAGTTGTTCGGAATGGTTCAACTAACACGGATACAGCCCCCTTATCTTTGTCGGATGTCCACGACACCTCCGGCAAGTATACCTTCCCCCTCCGGACACCCTGTCCGGTAAGCACCCGGAGCTCGCGGTTCATCCCCGGATGAATTTCCGCTCCGAGCACAATGCCGCGTACTACGTTAGGGCATCGATAGCTTTTCATATGTCATGTATTGCATTTGTTTGTTATTCTTGCTCTAAATTTACTGTTTCTTCCCCCCTTTATTCTCCGGTAGACCCCGCTGCTACTGCCGACTACACCGCTGCCGGGTACGACTACTTCGTCGATGACCCTACCCCTACCGTCGAGCTTCCAGGCAAGCAGAGCCATTCTCTTCCCCAGATATTGCCTACCTTTTCTGTACTTTCTTGCACTAGGAATTGTTACTGCTGCTGCTACGATTGCTGCCTATTATAATTATGCATTATCCAGCAGTGTGCTCTACGCATTGTTAGCTAGGATTAGATAGCGGGCCGTGACCACTCAGGGGAGTGACACGGATACAACTTATTACAACTGCACTCGTTGATGACTCTGTATAGCCGCTCTAGGTACCTGAGCAAGGTTGTCCTTAAGGTAAGAAGTCGAGCAACCCAACGGTGCCCGCGAGCGGTATTGCGTCGGGATCGACAGGGAGGGTACGACCAACGTTACTGGCGTGCTTGGACCTTGCTCGTATCTCGCGAGAGTTACCAAACAACGAAAAAGTCGAGCTCTTCCAAGAGCACACGCGAGACAAGGTAAGGAGACGGTTCACCTTGTCGGTAACCGCGCGCTTTGACGGGACGACAGGGCAGGCCCCGACGTTACCGGTGGGCCTTGTTGCTGTTCGTTGTCCGTTGTGTTGTTAGTCAGACAGCGATAAAGGTTGTCTGTGAGATAATATTAAAATGCTAAATGGTTCGGCGGATGACTTGAGAGGCCACAAAGGCCTATACGCACTAACTTCACGTGGGATAAGGAGTTATGGGCTCCCCTGCGTCGTAGTTTGTCCGGAAGCTCTTCCGACGTCAGCAGTACCACGGGTTGATAGTCGGGAAGTGGTCTTGTCTTCTTTGCTTCAGCAGGTGTGTTTTGGATTTGCTTTTGCTTCACCAGCCAGTCTCGTACCGTGCAGGAGCATGCAAGGGTGAGGGACCTAGACCCCTTGGCGCCTAGGATATAGTCCGGCGGATGGCCTCTCTTCTGAGCCTAGAATGGGCTGCGATGTGTCGGATAGCCTCGGTGGGGCTTTCGCTAACAAGGTTCACGCCACCCTGGAGATCCGAGCGTGCAGGCTGAACAGTAGTGCAACCCTGCAGGGAGTTTAATCTATTCGAATAGCCGTGTCCATGGTAACAGGACGCTTTATGCTGAAGCTGGATCTTACCACTACAAACTACTACTATTAAACTGTATGGTTCCGGGTTTTCTTCCTCGCAGGGGAGTCGAGGAGGGGAACTCGAAGGAATTATTATTATTAATCATTACAACTTACAATTATACAATGCTGCAACAACTTCTGCTTCATTGTTACTTTATGCTTTATATAAACTGTTGGTTGTGTCTCTTCTCATGCTGCAAGACACCATCAGAAGATGCTAGTCTTCGATAGGCCTAGCTTCTTACCCTTATTCTGATTTCTATCTTGCAGTCCATTATATACAGCTTCCCCTTTCCATTTGATACAAATGCATAATGCTTAGTATCGGACGTAAGACTCGCGGGTATGCTAGATACTCACCTTTGCTTTATTTCCCCCTTTTATGTTTTGCCTCATCGGCTGCTGCAGTCGACATTGGAGCCCAGGGGCAGGAGTACCCCGGAGGCGGATACTACTACGTCGAGACCCCCGCTGACCAGGACCAGGAGTATTTTCGGAGGCTCCCAGGCAGGAGGCCTTTCCTTTTCGATCTGTATCTCTGATGTTATTTGTGCTAGCCTTCTTAAGGCAAAACTTGACCAACTATGTGTGTACTCAGATATTATGGCTTGTATAACTTATGTATTCGGGTCCGTGTGACCCCTTATCTTGTAACCTATTGGTTTATCCTTTTGTGTTTAGTGTTGTGCTGTGATTTTCTCACCGTGGCACCCTAATCTCAGTCGTGTACCCTGCGTGTATGATTACTGTAAACGGATTCAATTTTGGGGGCGTCACAAGTTGGTATCAGAGCCGACTGCCTGTAGGAAGCCACCCAACCACTACCTAGTCAAAGTTGAGTCTAGACTTTGAAAAAAACTATTTTGCTAACTTAATGTTTGGCTTACGGGCCCACATAGATGTCACTACGTGTGATATCTATGGTATTAGGATCCTTTTCTCCTTAGCTATGCTCTGGGAATCTGCTCTCTTATCCTTGCTGGTAAGTTTTACAAACTCTAACATTAGGATCACGTTCTCTTGATTCCATCCGGCGTTTTGGTGCTTCCCCATTGATTGAGTCGTGTCGCAGGAGTTCTACCCCCGGTCCCGGACCGCGGATCCCATTCTCATTCTGGGCAGGCCGCGCGTCCTCTGTCATTAACTCCTGTGGCCAACAGTTTTCTTGCGGAGTGATTGACATAGTGGAATCTATTTCTCGTCGTGTAATCCTTACCGCGGTCTGTGTGCCGCCTAGTGTGTCCTTTTTCCTTAATTTCTACGACGTTAGGCTGCCCGATTTTCCGGTTGACTCTTTGTGTGGATGTGTATGTCTTATAGGACTACTCCTATATATCTGCGCCTCCTCTTTGTTGTCACTTTTCCTATTACTCGTTTCCGGCTTCTCGTTAAAATTCTCATCGCTGGAATACCCCTGTTAAATTCTAGCAGGATGGCTGGTCGTGGTGGTCGTGGTCGTGGTCGTGGTGCCAACGATCCACCTCCGCCGCCGGACTACATGGCCGCGATGATGCAACAGTTTCAGATGAACCAGGTGTTTATGCAAGGAGTTATAGATCAGCTCCATAACCAGAATTAGAACCCGAACCAGCAGCAGAACCAACCGCCTGTAGTTACTCTACGGGATTTCATGCGTCTCAATCCCCTTCTCTTCCACCAACCGGAACAGCCGCTGGATGCCGATGATTGGCTTCGTTACATCACTCGTCAGCTGGAGTTCGCTAATGTGAGCGCTGCTGATTATGTCAACTTCGCGTCCTATTTCCTGCGTGGTCCCGCTGCTCAGTGGTGCGACACCTACAAGGGCTCGCTACCTGAAGTGACTGTCGTCACCTGTAATGACTTCAAGACTGCCTTCCGTGCTCGTTATGTCCCCCAGGCGATTATGAACCGTATGAAGGCCGAGTTCCGCAACCTTGTTCAGGGCAGCAAAACTGCGGAGGCACATCAGTGGGAATTCCTTCGCCTCTCCCGCTATGCTGCAAGTGACCTCCCCAATAATGCAAGTAGGCAAGAGAAGTTCCGTGATGGGCTCAACCCATATCTCCAGCTTGCACTGGCTTTACACGTCTTCCCCGACTTTGCCACCATGGTGAACACGACTATCACTCTCGAGACCGCTCAGCTTAAGTTCGGTGGTTCGCCGAAGCGCCCCCGTGATGCTCGCTCATCTTCGGGCACAACACAGAAGCAACGCGTTTGGCTTCCACATAGTGTGTTTCGTCCAACTGCCCCTGCACCAAGGCCGTCGTATGTTGCACCCCGTGTGCCTCCGGCCCCGCCGAGACAGCCGTAGACTGAGACCGCACCCCTTCGTCCTCAAGATGGCTTCTGCTTCAAGTGCCCTTAACCAGGCCATATTTCCAGAGACTTCCCTCAGCGACAGAATCAACTGGTGGTTCACCCTGCTGGCCGCGGAAATGGTCGTGGAAACAATGGGACCCTCAACTATAATACTATGTAAAATACTCATGCTCTTGGTCATGCTTACAACATTGATGTTGAAGCGGCTCAGGCACAACCCGCTACAGTGATGGGTACTCTCCTCGTTAACTCAATACCTTCTACTGTTTTATTTGATACAGGAGCATCACATTCATTTATGTCTGGAGCATTTGCATCTAAGCAGGTCATATACCACGAAAAGATGCGCACCCCCTTGGCCGTTAAAACAGCCGGCGGTATGTGTCACGTTGACATGCTGGCACCTAACATCACCGTCGAGATCGAAGGGATTGAGTTCCTTGTCTCCCCACATATTCTGAAAACATCCTCTATTGACCTTATCTTGGGTATGGATTAGCTGAAAGCCCACGATGCCTCACTTTATTGTGGCACCAAGGTCATCCAACTCTTTCATCCTTCTGGCGCGATTGTGAGTCACACTACCATTGTGTCGATGAATGCTGAAGCTCGTATATATGCTCTGAATGCCTTGAATGTCGCACCTCTCGAAGGGAATGAGAAAGTCCCAATCATTTGTGATTTTACCGACGTATTCCGAGAAGAACTGCCGGGGACACCCCCGATTAGAGAAGTTGAATTCCTCATCGACTTGAAGCCTGGCACCGTCCCTATTGCCAAGCGCCCATATAAGATGCCACCTCACCACCTCCTTGAATTGAAGAAGGAGATCGACACGACCCTTGAGAAAGGCTTCATCCGTCCAAGTTCCTCTGCTTGGGTAGCACCTTCGCTCTTTGTCAAGAAGAGTGATGGAACGAACCGTTTGGTCCAAGATTACCGACCTATCAACCAGGCCACAATAGATAACAAGTACCCCCTCCCTCGGATCAATGATCTTTATGATCAACTTGCTGGATCCACGGTGTTTTCAAAACTCGACTTAAGGTTGGGTTACCATCAGATCCGGGTCTGTGATGAGGACATCCCGAAGACCGCGTTCATTACTCGCTATGGTTCATACGAGCACACCGTCATGTCATTTGGCTTGACCAATGCACCAGCCACCTTCTCCCGATTGATGAACTATATATTCATGGAATATCTCGACAAGTTTGTCGTGGTTTATCTGGATGATATATTGATTTACTCCAAGACCGATGCAGAACATGATGAACATCTTCGCCTTGTGCTGGAAAAGCTTAGAGAACACAAACTCTATGCTAAGTACTCTAAGTGCGAGTTCTGGCTTCCCGAAGTAACTTACCTTGGTCATGTGATTTCCAAGGATGGCGTTGCCGTCAACCCCGAACGTATCCAGGCTATTCTTGACTGGACTCCGCCTAGGACTGTCAAACAAGTCAGAAGTTTCCTCGGCCTTGCCAGCTATTGCCGCCGTTTCGTTGAGAATTTCTCCAAGATTGCCTAGCCACTGACTAATCTGCTTCACAAAGGCGTCAAGTTTGAGTGGACTGATAAATTTCAAGAAAGTTTTCAAGCTCGGAAGGACAACCTCACTTCTCCCCCAGTGCTTGCTCCGCCAGATACTCAGAAGGACTTCGTGATATATTGCGACGCGTCTCGTCAAGGAGTAGGCTGTGTTTTAATGCAAGAGCGTAAAGTGATTGCTTATGGCTCTCGTCAGTTGAGTGCTCACGAAGAAAACTATCCAACTCATGATCTCGAATTGGCAGCGGTAATTTATGCATTGAAGCTGTGGCGACATTACCTCGTTGGTAATTGTTGCGAGATCTACATTGACCACCAAAGCCTGAAGTACCTGTTTACTCAGCCCGACCTGAATCTCCGCCAACAGAGATGGCTCGAGACAATAGCCGACTATAACATGGGAATTTCTTACACCCTTGGCAAAGCTAATGTGGTGGCCGATGCCTTAAGCCGCAAAGCCTACTGTTCTGAACTTGAAGTCCAGATAGAGCAGCCACTTCTGTATGAAGAGCTCCGCTGTCACAACCCCAAGCTAGGTATGTGCTAGGATTAGCAAGTCCCGTTGCATCATGTGAAAAATTCAAAAAGAAATTCAAAAATGGGGAAATGAAAAGCCCTGAGAAATTATTTCAAATGGCCAGATAAAAATCTTTTTCCAAAAATCATTTGAGTATTTGGAAAATTCCTATAAATGATGCTGATCATTTTAAAAATGGTTTGGGAGCATTCCCATGCTCATGGAATTTTCTAATTTTCGAACAATGCCTTGGAAAATGAAATAAACCCCTATTTGGTTTAAAATTCAAATGTTTTGAATTTTAAAGAGTGCCAAATTTTATAAGTGGCTAGCTCTAGATTTTATGAGGCCATATAAAAAATTATGCCATTTATAAAAATACCTAGCTATTTTATTGGCTATGTCAACCTATTTACAGAAGAAATAAAAAAGAAAAAGGAAAAACAGAGAAGGGTAGGACCTTACCTTGCGCCTCAGGCGAGGCCCACTCACCTGTGCCACGGCCCAGCCCACCGGGGGCGCCTTGTCTACTTCCTCCCCGCTGAGCCAAGCTGCTCGGTGGAGGGCAGAGCAAGGCCACGGCGACACGGCGACGCCCAGCCTCTTCCAGGCCTCCCCCTCTCTCCCTTGCGCCACGCAGCAGCTGAAGAAGCCCCCCCGCACCCCTTCCCTTTCCTCACGGCTCACCTCCTCGCCTGCTCTCGCCGGATTTCTCGACGACAGAAGATCGTCGGAGAGCGCCGATGCGCGCAGCCGTGGCCATCGGCCAGCTAGAGCTGCACCGTCCTGTCCAGGAGATGCGCCGCACCCACCTCCGTCGTTTCCCCCTTTCAATAGAGCTCGAGAGCCTCCGAAGCCGACGCCATCGTCATCGACTTGCTCCGGCCGCCGAGAAGATCCACGAGCAATTGCGCCGCCGTCGTTCTTTCCCCGGCCCAACCGTCTTCACCGACGTGTTCAGAGTGAGTCACTTGTTCTTCCCCACCCATCCATGGCTCCTCCTTCTCCCTCGTTTGCACCTCGCCATGGGAGCAGAGCTCTGTCGCCGCCGTAGGTGTCCAAACGCGTGCTCCCGTGCGCCTCCGTCTCCCCCAGCATGTCCATGACACTCCTGGAGCCCCCAGAAACCAAACGCACACACGTATGCCTCGTCCCGTGGCTGTTTTGCAAGCGCAGCTCCAAGCCGTAGCTCAGGTCGCCGCCAAGGACGAAGCTGTCGTCGTCTGCAACCTCCCCGATGACGCACGAGTAGCCCCTTCGACGTGGCTCACCACGGGCTACAGTTTGGTAGCCTTGGCGCTGCAATTGGCCGCCGGAATCTCCGTCCCGTACGAGCGCCTCCGCACTGGACTCCACCGGCGGCTAACCGTCGGCGGCCCGATTAGGTTAGGGGGCTAATCCCCCTGTTAGTCGACCCTTGGGTCACTGACTGGTGGGCCCTGGCCCCCCCTAATGACCTTTATTTTTTAATTTAAACGGGGTTAACCCCCTAGCCACTGACATCCTGACCCCACCTGTCAGCCCCCCCCCACGCGCCAGCATGACGTCAGCCTGGCGCAATAAGTCGATTAAATTGATTAAATCAATTACAGAAAAATCCAGAAAATAGCCAAATCTTTAGAAAATCATAACTAATTCATTTTAACTCCAAATTGGGCAAATAATATGTCTAAAATTATCAGAAAAATACAAGGATTATGAATATGCAATTTTTTTTCATGTTTGACCATTTTAAAATGGGTGAACAGTAGCAAACATGCATATGGATCCTTTTCAAATTCAAATTTGGAGTGATTTTGCAATTGACTTTGCAACACACTTAATTTGCATGGTTTCATCCACACATCAGAAGCTTTATCTCAAATATACCACATCACTTCATGATCAAACTTTTCATGTGAACTTTCATGCATTCAAATGCATTTGAAATTCATCGATAAATCAAATGGAGTTTGAATTTCCATTTCAAAGGCAATATACTCCTTTTAAATGAAATGCTCAACACATCAGTACCATGAACATCACCATTACAATCTTATTCATGTGATTGTGCATTGTACATTATGTTGATCCTATGATTGTCATGTTGCTGATAGAAGTGGAGCCGGAACCCGAGATCACCCCCTTCGTTGAAGACCCCGTGACTGAACCTCGTTAGCAAGGCAAGCAAACCCCCATTGATCATGTCGATAAAATCCCACTTCCCTCTCATGTCTCGCTTATTCATTGTATAGGATGATCACCATGATAACGTTTCTACCGCATAGTTGAACCCATATCCTTTGCATGACCTATCATCTTGTCACGGTACTAAGCAAACCACAATCCTAGCAGATGTAGGAGTTGGTTGATATCATGTGGCCCCTGCAACTGTTACTGCTTATTGCATGCTTAGTGATACAACGAGGTTGCTTTTGATGTGAGTCGGGATGATGATAAACATGGTGTTGATGAAAGTGAAATGTGTTGCTGAATCTACCATAATACAAGGTGAACGATAAGAGGCTGTGTAGGAGTACACATTGGGTTGTCTCGTTGAACACCGCCTTAAGTTCGAGTTCTTGTGTGGTGATCCAAGAAGAAGAGTACAACCACACATTGGGTTCACTGACCCCTCTCATCCTAGTACCTCACCCCGTTCGAACCCGAAGAGTCGCAGTAGTTCGGAGTCCTGGTAGGGCTGTGGCACGGTCTGCGAAGTGGATGAACGGCTTTTCAAGACCGGCTTGGGACCCTGCACACATTGTTTGAGGCTGTACTGGAACCTCGGCCGGACTTCCATACGGATCCCCCTCAGATAGGCGACTCTCTGGACTAGAACGGAGCTGTGGGCGAAGTGTTGTGGTGGCATCCTCGCTGTCACCTCTTGAACGGTGACATGCAAAAGGCGGTAAATGATGACACGTGTGTGTAGCGGTACACCCCTGCAGGGTTAACAAAACTATTCGAATGGCCGCGTCCGCGGTTAAGGACTGCTTGGAAAGCTTAGCTTGATTATTAGACAACTTGAACTGGATACTTCTAAAACACACCAAGATAAGCGTGAGTGCTATGGGGTGCTTCTCGTGGGGAAGTCGAGGAAGTAACCATAGTGGTGTAATTGGTTGAAGAGATGTAGTGGACTCGTGTATGCTTCTTACCTCAAGTCTGGTACTCGTAGTTCAGGACTAGCCAAGTCAAAGCTGGCACTTTTAGAAGTGAAACCCCACCTCCCTATACCTTCATACATGTGCATGAGTAGTAAGGTCCAATGTAAGTCTTGCTGAGTACGATTTTATACTCACGTTTGCTTAATCTATGTTTTAGATGAACCCACCGACCCCGATGGTGATTTCTAACCGAAGCTCGAAGAATGAAGACTCAGACCAAGACCAAGCTAGTGTAGTCCCAGTCAGACGACTGGTTCCCTCGTGGAGGGCTTGTTTTTAGATAAGGCTTCTCTAAGCCATTTGTTAAACTTGTCTGTACTTAGACCTAGTTTGCTTCCGCTTGTCTGTTGTAATGTTGGATCACATGCTTGTGATCTTTGTGTGCACTCTGTAAGAGTTATTAATAAAGATGTATACATTGTAGAGAATTGCAATGATACCTGCTGTTCATACTAGACATGTGTGCTGCGTGTATGTTTATAACATGCATGTCTTTGTATGGGTTTTCGAGACCTTAGTTGTGATCTGGTTGGCGGTCTTTTATACACCAGGTGGCCCTTAGATGTGCGCAGCTTGCGGCATCGCGATGCGATTGCTCGAGACTCCGTCTCCTGCCCACTTTGATGTATGATCGAGCCCGCCCTAGACCCCGACTAAGTGATCGGGCTGGAGTAAGTCTATGTAAGGGTTATAATACAATCGATAGTATGGTTGAGGCGACTTGTCTATGAGTATGGTAGTTCACCGCCCATATCATTTAGACTTGTGTGCAGACGATGAGGACCCATTTCAGTTGATCATCCGGCCTGGATGGGATGCCCCTCACGTTCGATGCTTTCCGACAACGTTCTGTGCTTGGCCTTGTCTTCTTAGACAAGTGGGTACGGTTCTCGGCTCACCATATGATTGTGTTGTAGCGAGGCTTGCATACGCTAACCCCGGGTCCCGACAGACTTGGTATCAGAGCAAAGACTGACTGTAGGATTATCAGCCTTGGCCGAAGTCGAGTCTAGCCTTCTATAGTTATATAGTTACTCTGGGTATATAAGGGGACAACGTAAGGCTTCTTTTTCTCCTTACCCTCATCGTTCTGAGTTCTGAGTCACCCTCATCTTATTCTACGGGAAGATAGGACTAGGCTCACCTCTGCCTTACTAGGAAATCTCGTTGATTGCCTCCTTATAGCCGTAGGATGGTTGTGGTTGTCCAGAGTCTTCGTGTTTTGAGTTCCTTGAAGAAGTTTTGTCCAATTTCCTCGAGGTTGTCTTGTTTTCCATCCCGGTGTAGCCGTTATGCTGCCGGAATTATCCCGTGTTTCTTTGAATCATTGCCTTTGCATTATAGTCTTCTCCTTCTGAAATCATATCCTTTTATCCTTGACTCCATTGTACAACCTGTTCTGATTGTTGATTTTTAACACATAGGATGTCAGGTGGTACTCGTAGTGCTGTTCTTCGGAATCGAGACCGTGATCGGAATCGAAATGATGATGAATTTCCACCCCCGCCTTCTGCGGCGGAAATCATGATGGAAGCTAAGAGGAATAGACGTGATAAGACACGCCTTCTGGAGCTCACCGAGCAGAATACCGCCCACCATCGTAATGTGGGGGTCAGCATTCAGGACTTCATCCTCCTCAAGCCACCGGTATTCCGATGTTCTTCTGAGCCCCTTGAAGCTGATGATTGGCTCCGTTCCATCGAGCGTAAGCTTGATACTGCACATGTTGCTCCCGATGACCGAGTTATTTTCGCGGTATACTTCTTGGAAGGTGCTGCTCTTCAGTGGTGGGAGAACTATGTTGCAATGCAGCCAGATGGTCACGTAGTGACTTGGCAAGAGTTCTGTGTTGCCTTTCGAGGGTACCACATTCTGGATGAGTTGATGGAGCGCAAGAAGGAAGAGTTCTGCAATCTGAATCAAGGAGATATGTCCATTCATGAGTATGTGAGGGAATTCAACCGTCTTGCTCGTTATGCCCAAGATGAGATCACCACCGATGCCAGAAAGCAGGCAAAGTTCCGTAAGGGACTTAGCCCCATCCTTCGTCATGATCTCAACCTCCTTGAGTTTGCCACCTTTGAGGATTTAGTCAACAGATCCTTGAGAGCTGAGCATGGCAATGAAGTTTTCGAGAAGTCTCGCAAGCATGCTCTTGAGCTTGCCCCTTCTTCCAGTTCACGCCCTCAGAAGCGCATGATCTGGACTCCTAACAGTTTGATCCACCAAAACAACCAACCGAGGCCATACCTTGTGCCGCCTCGTCCACCAGCTCCACCAAACAACCTAGCTCCCCACACTATCTTTGGAGCCTGCTTCAGATGTGGCCAGCCTGGTCACTACTCTCGTGAGTGCCCTGTAAATCAGAATGCTCCCCCCCATGCCAAAGGAAACCCCACTGTTCGTGCCAAACCATCTCCGAAGGTTTCCACCGCTAAGCCATCCACCTCAGAAAATCTTGGACGTGTGAACCAAATCTCAGCTGAAGAGACTGATAGTACTTCTGACGTCATTCTTGGTATGCTCCCAGTCAATTTTGTCCCCACTTCTGTTCTTTTTGACCCAGGAGCATCTCACTCATTCATGTCGGAGAATTATGCACTTCGGCATGATGTATCCTTTGAAGAAATGTTCACACCTATGATCATTCAAACTCCTGGCTCCAAATGGCAAACTAATAGAGTAAGCCATGGCAATCAACTATCAATTGAGGGTTTAGTATTCCTTGATTCACTCATAGCCCTCAAGTCTTCCGACATTGATGTCATCCTTGGTATGGATTGGTTATCAAGACAACATGCTTTTCTTGATTGTAAAGCCAAGTCCGTTAGACTTACACATCCTTCAGGCCAGACAATAGATTACTCCTCACCAAGAACAAGAACCCAGGTGCATTCTTTGAATGTGCTTCCCCTTCCTAACCTTGAAGATGTTCCGGTGGTTCGTGACTTCCCGGATGTCTTTCCTGAAGAGCTGCCGGGAATACCACCCGACAGATGTGTAGAGTTCATTGTAGATCTTGCCCCAGGAACCGCACCAATCTCCAGACGCCCATACAAATGGCCCCACGTGAGTTAGCTAAGCATAAAACTCAACTGGAATATTTGTTGGAAAAAGGCTTCATCCGCCCTAGCTCATCGCCATGGGGTTGCCCCGTTCTGTTCGTAACGAAGAAAGATGGAATAGAAAGGATGTGCGTAGACTATCGCCCACTAAATTTAGCAACGATAAAGAACAAGTACCCACTGCCCAGGATCAATGATCTTTATGATCAACTTGCAGGATCCTCTGTATTCTCCAAGATGGATTTGAGATTAGGTTATCATCAAATCAAAATCCGAAATGAGGACATTCCCAAAACGGATTTTACTACTCGTTATGGTCTTTACGAGTACACCGTCATGTCCTTTGGTTTAACCAATGCCCCCACCACTTTCTCACGCATGATGAATTCGATCTTCATGGAGTACTTAGATAAATTTGTTGTGGTTTATCTCGATGATATTCTCATCTACTCGAAGAACGAATAAGAACATGCCGAACACCTAAGGCTAGTATTGATGAAACTTAGAGAGCATCGCCTGTATGCTAAATTCTCCAAGTGTGAATTTTGGCTACCAGAAGTGACCTACTTAGGCCACGTGATGTCTGCAAAAGGCATTGCTGTGAATCCCGAGAGAGTTCAGGCCGTCCTAGACTGGACTCCACCTGAATCGGTTAAGCAAGTTAGGAGTTTTCTTGGCCTAGCCAGCTATTGCTGCCGCTTTGTCGAGAACTTCTCTAAAGTTGCAAAGCCTCTTACTGAACTCCTCAAGAAAGATAAGAAATTCCTATGGACTCCCAAGTGCGAGGAAAGCTTTCAAGAGCTAAAAAGAAGATTGACTTCTGCACCCGTACTTGCGCCTCCAGACACCAAAAAGGATTTCGAGATCTATTGTGACGCATCACGGCAAGGGTTAGGATGCATACTTCTGCAAGATCGATATGTGGTAGCTTATGCTTCACGCCAGTTGCGGCCACATGAAGAGAACTATCCTACCCATGACCTTGAACTCGCTGCCGTAGTTCATGCCCTAACAACTTGGCGACATTACCTCCTTGGTAATCGTTGCGAGATCTATTCCGACCACCAAAGCCTCAAATACAATTTCACCCAGCCAGATCTTAATCTCAGGCAAAGACGCTGGATTGAGTTGATAAAAGATTATGACTTAGGAATTTCTTACACCCCAGGCAAAGCCAATGTCATGGCTGATGCACTAAGTCGTAAGTCGTATTGTAACAACCTCATGTTACAACAGTATCAACCACTTCTTGATGAGGAATTTCGAAAGCTTAATCTCGAGATTGTTCCTCGTGGATATCTTTTCAACTTCGTGGCGAAACCAACCCTTGAGGATCAAATCATAGTTGCCCAAAGGCGTGCACGAGGTGTTCGCCGGATCAAGGAGAACATTGCTAGCGGAGTTGCTAAATGTTTCTCCACAGATAGTAAAGGAACGATATTCTTTGGAAATCATTTGGTAGTACCTAAGAATAGGGAACTAAGGCAACTCATCCTCAAAGAAGCCCATGACACACCCCTCTCGATTCATCCCGGTAGCACAAAAATGTACCGAGATCTACGCCAGAGATTTTGGTGGACTTGGATGAAGAGAGACATTGCTCAATTTGTTGCCGAATGTGATGTTTGTCGTCGCATTAAGGTAGAACATCAAAGACCTGCTGGTACACTTCAACCTTTGCCTATTCCCGAGTGGAAATGGGACAAAGTCGGTATGGACTTCATCACCGGCTTTCCAAGAACCCAGAAAGGAAAAAATGCCATCTTCGTTGTCATAGATAGGCTTTCCAAAGTTGCTCACTTCCTTCAAGTTCGCGAGTCTATAACTGCTAGCCAGTTAGCGGACTTGTATGTCTCTAGAATTGTGTCTCTTCACGGTGTTCCTTTGGAAATCAATTCTGATTGTGGTAGCCTTTTCACCTCTAGATTTTGGGGAAGCTTCCAACATGCTATGGGAACTCATCTCTCCTTTAGTACAGCTTTCCATCCTCAGTCTAGCGGTCAAGTCGAAAGTGTTAATCAAATCTTGGAAGACATGCTCAGAGCTTGTGTTATCTCATTCAGAAAGAATTGGGAGAAATCTCTGCCATTCGCCGAATTTGCATACAACAATATTTTCTAGTCTAGTCTGAACATGGCTCCTTTTGAACTCCTTTATGGACGACGATGTCGAACACCACTAAACTGGTCAGAAACCGGTGAAAAACAATTCTTTGGACCGGACATGATCAAGGAAGCAGAAGAGCAAGTTCGCATTGTTCATGATCAATTGAAAGCAGCCCAGTCTCGTCAGAAAAGCTACTATGATCGTCATCATAGGCAAGAAAGCTACAATCTGGATGAGAAGGCTTACCTTCAGGTTACTCGTCTGAAGGGAACCCAACGTTTCGGTATCAAAGGCAAGTTGGCCCCACGTTACATCGGACCTTTCCGCATTCTTGCTAAACGTGGAGAAGTTGCCTAGCAACTTGAACTACCGCCGCACCTTTCCCGAGTACATGATGGATTCCATGTGTCACAACTCAGGCGTTGCTTCAAGGACCCCATCCGCGGAGTCGATCATGAAACGCTTGATCTCCAAGATGACATTTCTTATCGAGAATACCCTTTTCGTATTCTTGATTCAGCAGAGCGTGTCACTCGCCGAAAGAAGATCAAGTTTCTGAAAGTTCAGTGGTCACACCACTCGGAGAGAGAAGCCACGT
This sequence comes from Bromus sterilis, assembly GCA_950022295.1. Taxonomy (NCBI): domain Eukaryota; kingdom Viridiplantae; phylum Streptophyta; class Magnoliopsida; order Poales; family Poaceae; genus Bromus; species Bromus sterilis. The sequence goes on along the minus strand of OX465596.1, from coordinate 143,773,360 downwards.
GGGAAAGAGAAGACCGTCTCAGTGCCGAGTATCCCTCCTTCCTCCCGCAGACTTCTGAATCTCGGGACGAGATTCTTTTGAGTGGGGGCGAGTTGTCACAACCCCAAGCTAGGTATGTGCTAGGATTAGCAAGTCCCTTTGCATCATGTGAAAAATTCAAAAAGAAATTCAAAAATGGGGAAAAGAAAAGCCCTGAGAAATTATTTCAAATGGCCAGATAAAAATATTTTTCCAAAAATCATTTGAGTATTTGGAAAATTCCTATAAATGATGCTGATCATTTTAAAAATGGTTTGGGAGCAATCCCATGCTCATGGAATTTTCTAATTTTCAAACAATGCCTTGGAAAATGAAATAAACCCCTATTTGATTTAAAATTCAAATGTTTTGAATTTGAAAGAGTGCCAAATTTTATAAGTGGCTAGCTCTAGCTTTTATGAGGCCATATAAAAAATTATGGCATTTATAAAAATACCTAGCTATTTTATTGGCTATGTCAACCTATTTACAGAAGAAATAAAAAGAAAAAGGAAAAACAGAGAAGGGTAGGACCTTACCTTGCGCCTCAGGCGAGGCCCACTCACCTGTGCCACGGCCCAGCCCACCGGGGGCGCCTTGTCTTCTTCCTCCCCGCCGAGCCAAGCTGCTCGGTGGAGGGCAGAGCAAGGCCACGGCGACACGGCGACGCCCAGCCTCTTCTAGGCCTCCCCCTCTCTCCCTTGCGCCACGCAGCAGCTGCAGAAGCCCCCCCCCCCCCCCGCACCCCTTCCCTTTCCTCACGGCTCACCTCCTTCCCTGCTCTTGCCGGATTTCTCGACGACAGAAGATCGCCGGAGAGCGCCGATGCGCGCAGCCGTGGCCATCGGCCAGCTAGAGCTGCACCGTCGTGTCCAGGAGATGCGCCGCACCCTCCTCCGTCGTTTCCCCCTTTCAATAGAGCTCGAGAGCCTCTGAAGCCGACGCCATCGTCATCGACTTGCTCCGGCCTCCGAGAAGATCCACGAGCAATTGCGCCGCCGTCGTTCTTTCCCCGGCCCAACCGTCTTCACCGACGTGTTCAGAGTGAGTCACTTGTTCTTCCCCACCCATCCATGGCTCCTCCTTCGCCCTCGTTTGCACCTCGCCATGGGAGCAGAGCTTTGTCGCCGCCGTAGGTGTCCAAACGCGTGCTCCCGTGCGCCTCCGTCTCCCCCAGCATGTCCATGACGCTCCTGGAGCCCCCAGAAACCCAACGCACACACGTATGCCTCATCCCGTGGCCGTTTTGCAAGCGCAGCTCCAAGCCGTAGCTCAGGTCGCCGCCAAGGTCGAAGCTGTCGTCGTCTGCAACCTCCCCGACGACGCACGAGTAGCCCCTTCGACGCGGCTCACCACAGGCTACAGTTTGGTAGCCTTGGCGCTGCAATTGGCCGCCGGAATCTCCGTCCCGTACGAGCGCCTCCATACTGGACTCCACCGTCGGCTAACCGCCGGCGGCCCGATTAGGTTAGGGGGCTAATCCCCCTGTTAGTCGACCCTTGGGTCACTGACTGGTGGGCCCTGCCTCCCCCCCTAATGACCTTTTTAGTTTAATTTAAATGGGGTTAACCCCCTAGCCACTGACAGCCTGACCCCACCTGTCAGCCCCCCCACACGCCAGCATGACGTCAGCCTGGCGCAATAAGTCGATTAAATTGATTAAATCAATTACAGATCAAACTTTTCAAGTGAACTTTCATGCATTCAAATGCATTTGAAATTCATCGATAAATCAAATGGAGTTTGAATTTGCATTTCAAATGCAATATACTCCTTTTAAATGAAATGCTCAACACATCAGTACCATGAACATCACTATTACAATCTTATTCATGTGATTGTGCATTGTACATTATGTTGATCCTATGATTGTCATGTTGCAGATAGAAGTGGAGCCGGAACCCGAGATCACCCCCTTCGTTGAAGACCCCGTGACTGAACCTCGTCAGCAAGGCAAGCAAACCCCCATTGATCATGTCGATAAAATCCCACTTCCCTCTCATGTCTCGCTTATGCATTGTTTAGGATGATCACCATGATAACGTTTCTACCGCATAGTTGAACCCATATCCTTTGCATGACCTATCATCTTGTCACAGTATTAAGCAAACCACAATCCTAGCAGATGTAGGAGTTGGTTGATATCATGTGGCCCCCTGCAACTGTTACTGCTTATTTCATGCTTAGTGATACAACGAGGTTGCTTTTGATGTGAGTCGGGACGATGATAAACATGGTGTTGATGAAAGTGAAATGTGTTGGTGAATCTAACCTAATACAAGGTGAACGATGAGAGGCTGTGTAGGAGTACACAGTGGGTTGTCTCGTTGAACACCGCCTTAAGTCCGAGTTCTTGTGTTGTGATCCAAGAAGAAGAGTACAACCACACATTGGGCTCACTAACCCCTCTCATCCTAGTACCTCACCCCGTTCGAACCCCAAGAGTCGCAGTAGTTCGGAGTTCTGGTAGTGCTGTGGCACGGTCTGCGAAGTGGATGAACGACTTTTCAAGACCGGCTTGGGACCCTGCACACATCGTTTGAGGCTGTACTGGAACCTCGGCCGGACTTCCATACGGATCCCCCTCAGATAGGCGACTCTCTGGACTAGAACGGAGCTGTGGGTGAAGTGTTGTGGTGGCATCCTCGCTGTCACCTCTTGAACGGTGACATGCAAAAGGCGGTAAATGATGACACGTGTGTGTAGCGGTACACCCCTGCAGGGTTAACAAAACTATTCGAATAGCCGCGTCCGCGGTTAAGGACTGCTTGGAAAGCTTAGCTTGATTATTAGACAACTTGAACTGGATACTTCTAAAACACACCAAGATAAGAGTGAGTGCTATGGGGTGCTTCTCGTGGGGAAGTCGAGGAAGTAACCATAGTGGTGTAATTGGTTGAAGAGATGTCGTGGACTCGTGTACGCTTCTTACCTCAAGTCTGGTACTCGTAGTTCAGGACTAGCCAAGTCAAAGCTGGCACTTCTGCAAGTGAAACCCCACCTCCCTTTACCTTGATACATGTGCATGAGTAGTATATCTCCTATGTAAGTCTTGCTGAGTACGATTTTGTACTCACGTTTTCTTAATCTATGTTTTAGATGAACCCACCGACCCCGATGGTGACTTCTAACCGAAGCTCAAAGAATGAAGACTCAGACCAAGACCAAGCTAGTGTAGTCCCAGTCAGACGACTGGTTCCCTCGTGGAGGGCTTGTTTTTAGATAAGGCTTCTCTAAGCCATTTGTTAAACTTGTCTGTACTCAGACCTACCTTGCTTCCGCTTGTCTGTTGTAATGTTGGATCACATGCTTGTGATCTCTGTGTGCACTCTGTAAGAGTTATTAATAAAGATGTATACATTGTAGAGAATTGCAATGATACATGTTGTTCATACTAGACATGTGTGCTGCGTGTATGTTTATAACATGCATGTCTTTGTATGGGTTTTCGAGACCTTAGTTGTGATCTGGCTGGCGTTCTTTTATACACCAAGTGTCCCTTAGATGTGCGCAGCTTGGGGCATCGCGATGCGATTGCTCGAGACTCCGTCTCGTGCACACTTTGATGTATGATCGAGCCCTCCCTAGACCCCGACTAAGTGATCGGGCTGGAGTAAGTCTATGTAAGGGTTATAATACAATCGATAGTATGGTGGAGGCGATTTTTCTATGAGTATGGGAGTTCACCACCCATATCATTTAGACTTGTGTGCGGATGATGAGGACCCATTTCAGTTGATCATCCGACCTGGATGGGATGCCCCTCACGTTCGATGCTTTCCGAGAACGTTCTGTGCTTGGCTTTGTCTGCTTAGACAAGTGGGTACGGTTCTCGGCTCTCCATATGATTGTGTTGTAGCGAGGCTTGCATACGCTAACCCCTGGTCCTGACATCCGCAAGTTCAACCTTGAAATTGTTTCGCAGGGACATGTGAATTCCCTTGTTGTTGAAGTAGACCTCGACAAAGACATCAAGTTCATCCAAAGAGCTGACTCTGATTACGAAAAGATGAAGCGATATCTCGCCACAGGAAAGCCCTCAGACTACAGGCTTGCTGATGATCAAGCGTTGTACTTCAAGAATCGTTTAGTGGTTCCTAGCAAGGGCAATCTAAACTTGACTCCGGATGTTATGAAAGAAGCTCATGATACCCCGTTGCCGATCCACCCAGGTAGCACCAAGATGTACCAAGACCTTCGTCAACGGTACTGGTGGCCTGGCATGAAGAAAGACATAGCTCGTTATGCTGATGAGTGTGACGTTTGCCGTCGCGTCAAAGCCGAACACAAAAGACCTGCTGGTACTCTGTGTAAGGCCCGATATGCAGTACTGTTCCATATCTAGATGTTTCCATCCAGATCCGGGGACGAAGCACATATCGGTCCCACCGCGACATAAGACAAAGCCATATGCCCCGGATTTCCAACATGATATCACAACATTACAGATGCAAGGATACAACATCTCATACAATCGGCATACAACTACCTTAAATACAATACAACAACGGAAGGTACATGGCTGAGTACAGACTACAATCAAATGCCTACTAGCAAAGAGAAAAACATCGATCCCATAACCACACGGGTCCAGGCCCTCCTCCGGGATCCGCCTAACTAGTCGTCGTCGAGTCTCCACGTGAAACGTCGATCACCATACCTGTTGTCGATCAAGAACCCTGAAAAGAGTTTGTGGGTAGTATCATGAGTACAGAAGTACTCAACATCCAACTGTAGTGGTCAACTGACCCAGCAAGGACTTCATCACTCGTCATTCTAGGAAAACTAGTAGTTTACGGTAAGGAAGGGGTAAGTGGTGAGGTTGCTGCCGCACTAGCATTTACGAAGGGGCTAACGATCTAGAGAGTAAGATAAGAACCAAGAATTCGATGAGGAATCGCCTCCAACAAGTCTGCTATCCACCTACTACGCAAACATAACACCTATCCTATCCTTGTCCTCCTCTTTGCATCCCGACGAAGAAGAAGCATTCAAGGCACACACACGTTGATCAAGTTATATTAAGATTATCTCAGTTGCTGTTGTCTATGAACAAGGAGTAGGTCTCAAGTCGTCCATAACCGTGGACACGGCTTCTCGAAAAGATTTAACCCTGCAGGGGTGTACCAACTGCCCATTACAAGGCTCCGCACGCACGTCCATCTCTCGTAGTTGCTACCCATCACAGGAAACCATTTTATGATTTAGTTCCAAGAGATACGAAACGACAGGTCTCTCTAACTAATAACGAACAAATCCGGGTGGCCCCCGGGGAGTCGACACCCAATCCAAAACTTGTCCACGCTCTCGAATCGGACTCTTCCGTCTCAACAGGGTTTGGATTACCGAGATGCCTCACGTGAGGCCTCGGGCCATCGCCGGTCAAAGGTGGACCAACAGGGAAACCATGTCTCCGCTGGTCCGGGTCTTTTAAAAACTGCGAGGGGATCCACCAAGAACACACACGGGGTTTCAAATGGTAAATCATCTCGGGCCACCAGTAGAAATGTTTGAAGCTAGATAGGTAAGAAAGTGGGACCCCATAAAATCCCACACGTGGTTAGGCACGCTCAGTCTTAAAACCAATACTCGGAACTCGGATCCTAAGTGACTCGAATGGAACAAAGCGTCGGGGCGGGATAGCCTAGACCTTCCATCCTTCGTCGAATATAGTCAACATTATAATAATCATGTCATCAACAACAATATAATAATGTGATAGCCCAAACCAAGGAGTAACAGGAGGTAACATCGTAGCATCCTAAGCATGCATACTAAGCAGGGGCTGAGCAATGAGCAATAGTAACATAGCAGTACATAGTTTGCTGGGAGGGGACATGGCTGTATCGGTTTGAAAGAGGTTGTAAACATGTGGTAGGATCAAACATCGAACCTATCCTATACTAGCATGAAAATCGCTGGTTGAAATAGAATGGATCGTAAGTAATGTATAGTCCTTGCCTATTGAATAGTCGGGTTCCGAAGGTGTAGCCGATCGCAATCTCGCATCGTCTCCGAGAGGTACCCGCGGAAGCACACAAGACTGTAAACACTGGAAAGCAATGAACGAGAAAGCATCTATTACTACGAAGCAAATACGAGAAAGCATCAACAAGAAGGCAACACGAGACAAAGCACAACATCGCACCTACCTTCGAGAGCGGTTACTAACAGGTTAAGTGAAGTACTCGCCACACACGACGTTACCGCACGTTTACGGTAGTTCAAGTTGTTTAGCTACAGGTGATCAACAAAGTTTGTTAACATGGCATATCACGCAAGCATGGAATAGCACACAAACATGGCAAGAGGTGAAGCACAAAGTAAACTATCTATTCTAGTCAATTTAAGTGAGGCACATCCTAAATATGGCATAACACTAAGTGCCGCACGATGATTAAAACATTTGGTACTGTTCTGTCCTAAACCATATTTTAGGTTGGTTAACAATAGCAAACAATAGCATAAACACAAAGTACACGAAAAACTAACCAAGTTACATATAAAGAACACTCCAAACGGAGTTACGGTTAAAAAGATACAAGAAAAACAATTTACGGGCACAAACTGCCAACATCACGAAGCACACTTTAGAGCAATGCATAAACAGGATAATCAATGCAAACATGCTCAAAAATGATATGGAATGAAAGTACACATGACAGGGAAGGCATGGCAAAAATAATCATGCAAAAAGGCATCATGGATCAAAAGATATTAAGAAAACAACATGGCATCACAAAGTAACAGTGATAATCAGAGGTAGCTGTCAACAACAGCAGCATAGCAACCTTGGAGCTCAATATCTATATGACCAGCAAGCATATCATCACAATGAAATACATGGGATGAAAGTAGACATGATGCTTAACAATATACAATTGGAATCACTCGAATCCGATAAACGGTCGCGACACACTCGTCGACCGAAGTTGCAACAAAATATAAACAGCAGCACACTAACAGCAGGGTAGCTACTTTGGAGAAAGATACAATCATGATGCAGAAAGAAATTATGGCATGTGAAAGCATGAAACTGAAGTAGAAACAATGCTTAACGCAACGCAAAAGTAATCACTCCATTTCGATGAACCGGTGCGAAGCAATCGTCACCCGAAGTTGCAATAAAATAACAGTTACAACAACTTTGACAGCAGCAGTTGCAATTAACGAGCTGATGCCCTGTTTGAACAGAAATTACACAATAAACATGACCTCAATTGCAAATGCTCACAAAAGATGAATTAAAGTCCACGCAATTCTGAGCAAAATTCGTTTTGGGGGCACGTTCATCCGAGCTATCGTTTGCACGCTATCTACTCCGCGAAACAGAATCAGCATCACTCGTCACCGGTCAACCGACATTACCGCTGGGCCTTGTTGTTGTTCGTTGTCGGTTGTGTTGTTAGTCAGACAGCGATAATGGTTGTCTGCGAAATAATATTAAAATGCTAAATGGTTCGGCGGATGAATTGAGAGGCCGCAAAGGCCTGTACGCACTACCTTCACGTGGGATAAGGAGTTATGGGCTCCCCTGCGTCGTAGTTTGTCCGTAAGCTCTTCAGACGTCAGCAATACCACGGGCTGATAGCCGGGAAGCGGTCTTGTCTTCTTTGCTGCAGCAGGTGTGTTTTGGATTTGCTTTTGCTTCACCGGCCAGTCTCGTACCGTGCAGGAGCGTGCAAGGGTGAGCGACCTAGACCCCTTGGCGCATAGGATATAGTCCCGCGGATGGCCTCTCTGCTGAGCCTAGGATGGGCTGCGATGTGTCGGATAGCCTCGGTGGGGTGTTCCATAACAAGGTTCACGCCACCCTGGAGATCCGAGAGTGCAGGCTCAACAGTAGTGCACAGCTGTTGGGAGTTTAATCTATTCGAATAGTCGTGTCCACGGTAACAGGACGCTTTATGCTGAAGCTGGATCTTACCACTACAAACTATTACTATTAAACTGTATGGTTCCGGGTTTTCTTCCTCGCAGGGGAGTCGAGGAGGGGAACTCGGAGGCATTATTATTATTAATCATTACAACTTACTATTATACAATGCTGCAGCAACTTCTCCTTCATTGTTACTTTATGCTTTATATAAACTGTTGGTTGTTTCTCTTGTCATGCTGCAAGACACCGTCAGAAGATGCTAGTCTTCGATAGGCCTAGCTTCTTACCCTTATTCTGATTTCTATCTTGCATTCCATTATACACAGCCTCCCCTTTCCATTCGATACAAATTCATAATGCTTAGTAGCGGACGTAAGACTCGCCGGTATGCTAGATACTCACCTTTGCTTTATTTCCCCCTTTTATGTTTTGCCTGATCGGCCGCTGCAGTCGACGTTGGAGCCCACGAGCAGGAGTACCCCGGAGGCAGTTACTACTACGTCGAGACCCCCGCTGACCAGGACCAGGAGTATTTTCGGAGGCTCCTAGGCAGGAGGCCTTGCCTTTTCGATCTGTACCTCTGATGTTATTTGTGCTAGCCTTCTTAAGGAAAAACTTGACTAACTATGTCTGTACTCAGATATTATGGCTTGTATAACTTATGTATTCGGGTCCGTGTGACCCCTTATCTTGTAACCTATTGATTTATCCTTTTGTGTTTAGTGTTGTGCTATGATATTCTCACCGTGGCACCCTAATCTCAGCCGTTTACCCTCCGTGTATGATTACTGGACACGGATTGATTTTTGGGGTGTCACAAGTTGGTATCAGACCCGACTGCCTGTAGGAAGACACCCAACCACTACCTGGTCGAACTTGAGTCTAGACTTTGAAAAAATTATTTTTCTAACTTCATATTTGGCTTACGCGCCCACATCGATGTCACTACGTGTGATATCTATGGTATTAGGATCCTTTTCTCCTTACCTATGCTCTGGGAATCTGATCTCTTATCCTTGCTGGTAAGTTTTAAAAACTCTGACATTAGGATCACGTTCTCTTGATTCCATCCGGCGTTTTGGTGCTTCCCCATTGATTGAGTCGTGTCGCAGGAGTTCTACCCCACTGATACCATTCTCATTCTGGGCAGGCCGCGTGTCCTCTGGCATTAACTCCTGTGGCCAACAGTTTTCTTCCGGCGTGGTTGACATAGTGGAATCTATGTCGCATCGTATAATCCTTACTACGGTCTGCGCGCCGCCTAGTGTGTCATTTTTCCTTAATTTCTACGATGTTACACTGCCTGATTTTCCGGTTGACTCTATTTTTGGATGTGTATGTCTTATATGACTACTCCTATATATCTGCGCCTCCTCTTTGTTGTCTCTTTGCCTATTACTCGTTTCCGGCTTCTCGTTAAAATTCTCATCGCTGAAATACCCCTGTTAAATTCAGTACTAGAATTTCTCATCTATTCCCCACAAAGTGTGGCCTGTTAAATTCACTTTTGTATTGCTTTAAATCATGTTTAAATTTATCTCAATAGTAATCATAATTAGCTACTGTCCAAGACAAGTATAATAAATTTTTAACATAAATAATTGATTAACAAGGAATAAACAAGAATTCCTTTATTCATGAAATACTAGTAATAATAATAACATGGTCATTAATTTTATTTAAGCAATCAATAGTTCCACTTATACAGAAAAATAATGCCTAATTACTGGATCACAACAATTTTATTTCACATTTTGCTAATGAGTAATTATTTTTCTAATATTGTTTTAGTTCTGTACAGAAACAAATAAAGATAAATTTCTCATCCAAGGCCGAGTTAATATTTTGCTCAGGGTGTAAGTTTGCTATAGTGGGTTGGCCTGTGTACTCGTCCTGTTTATTCAATGTTTCTTATATTCATGACTTGATATTTAAATGAAAAACAAATATCTAATAAACATAATAAGTAGCTACTGTTTATAACATTATCCTAGGAATTTTATATCTAACTTATTTAATTATTAACAATTTTAATTAAATGTATATGAGACATTAATGTGTACAACTATAGATAAAATATTATATATACTTTTATTATCATCATCATTATTATTATTAAACTATACCTTAATTAGATATTGAACAAAAGTAATACTAATAATTTTTATGTTTTCCAAACATTAATAGAAAGTTTATTAATATTAACTAAGAAACAAGGCAAACAACAATAATGAAAGAATTGACCACTATAATACTTCTGCAAATAACAAATGTACCTAAGCAGAAAAATAGGTCATAAATATAGGAGCACAGAAAAATTTGTTTCATATTTTTCTGGGTTGTACATATTTTTAAACAATTATTTATGTGCTGCTGGTTTAACAATACTTAAAAGAAAAATAAGTTGGGCCGGCCTATCTCAACATCTCGCCCCTCGGGCATTTTTCTCTGCGGGCTGGGCCTCTGCACATTAGGGCGCCGGTGTGGTTCTGTTATTTTTTTAATAAAACGAAGGTGTACGGGTGCCCCCTGGCCGCCGGATCAAGTCAGATCTGACGGCTGGGGGATCGTCTTCCCCAGCGAGCCTGGGAGGCTCGGTCTACCTAGGCCATGGCGGCCAGAGGCTAGGGCCAGCCTCGCCGACGGCCCTCCAGTGGCCGGAGGCCGGAGGCAAGGGGCGGAGGAGGTAGGGGGGTCCTAGGGGTTCCATTTTTTCCCTAATATGGGGCATGCAACGCAGGGAAAAACGATGGCGCCTAGGCGGACAGAAGGACGGGATCTCACCAGGGGAGGTCTTCCGGGCGACGGCGGACGGCTTGGGGTGGCGGCGCACGTTCCTGGGGGTGAGGGTGTTCCGTTTTTGCCGTCGGCGAAGGCGAACGGCTTCCGGGACGTTGAGGTGCGGTGCTGGCGGCTGGGAGAAGACCGTTGAGGCAGAGGGGGTGCTTGGGGGCGGCTCCTCTAGCTCCTTGCCGGCGGCTCCGGCGTGAGCGAGGCAGAGGGGCGGGCTCGGCGGCCTCCCCTCCTCCTCCTTCGGTCTCCCTCTTCCTCCTCTTCTCCTTCCTCTCTTCCTTTCCTTCTGCTCGGGCTAGCGGGATGGAGGTAGAGTGGTGTTGTGGTGGGGCGAGTGTGGAGAGGAGGGCCGGAGTGGCCTGCTTTTATAGCGGAGCGGAGCGGGGCTGCAACGGGAGGGAGATCCATGGGGCGATCCGTGGCCTCGGGCGCCATTGGTGAAGGTGGGCCGTGGGAGAGCTCGTGAGGGGGCTCCGGTGGGTCGTTTCCACCGTGGAGGTCGCCAGTCACATCAAGGGCCTGGGTTGGGGGTAGGAATCGCGCTGGCAAGCCACGGGGGCGATCCTCGGGGTCGTCTCTGGTTGGGTAATGGGGAGCGAGGGTGACATGTGGGCTCGGGAGAGAGAGGTTCACGGGAGAGAGAGAGAAGGAACGAGAGAGAGAGAGAGGCAGAGAAGTTTCTCTGCGTGGGGGGGGGGGAAGAGATCGTGAGGGAGGTTAGAGAGAGATTAGAGGGGGGTGGTTAGGGTAGTTTCCCCCTTTTTTTAATCATACTCTCTTTTTTTCTAATTCTTATATTAATAATAATATTTCTCTCTTATTATTATTATTCATTGCTATTATTATTGGGTTAATTATAATGGTCATGCATACATCTCATAATGATTTTATGTGGTTAGGCACTTTTATTGGTAATTGTTGTTGGTATTGCTAATCAACAAAAGTTTAATGCCCAAGGGTTTTGTGGTGGCTAAAATTATTAATAATAATATTATACAGAAAATTTATTAGGTTTTAGCAATAAGGGTTTTAGGATTTATCAAGTTGCCATTATATGATCATCTCAAGATGAGTTGCATGCACCACAAAATGATCATCACCACAAGTTCATCATCAAGCAACAACATAGCTAACATTTCATGCAAGGTTTTTGTTGGCCCTAATTTTTGGTTATCTAAATTTACTAGAGAGTAAAAGTTGGAATGTGACAGACCTTCCCCCCTTAAAAAGAATCTCGTCCCCGAGATTCACAAGCTAGTGAAGAGATGCGGGAACTCGCGCTTGAGGTAGTCCTCCCGTTCCCAGGTGGCTTCCTCCTCTTTGTGGTTTGTCCACTTGACCTTGTGGAACTTGATTGCGCGCTTACGGGTGACTTGGGTGGCTTCTTCCAGGATACGAAGGGGTGTCTCGCGGTATGTGAGATCCTGGTTGATGTCCACCGTGCGGTGATCGATGTTCTTGAAAACATCGGGTTTGTCCGGCACCTCCATACACTTTCGGAGCTGCGAGACGTGGAAGACATCGTGCACATCGGATAGCTCTGCTGGCAGTCTCAACTGATAGGCAACTTGGCCTCGTCTGGCTATCACCTCAAATGGTCCGATGTAACGAGGTGCTAGCTTTCCCTTCACATGGAATAGATGCATTCCCTTCAGTGGGGTGACTCGGAGATACACAAAATTTCCAACTGGAAAAGTCACCTCTCGACGGTTAGGGTCGGCATAACTCTTCTGACGAGACTGAGCGGTCTAGAGACACTCACGAATAAACTGGACCTGCTCTTCGGCCTCCTTCAGAACATCGGGTCCGAAAATCTTCCCTTCCCCGGTCTAAGACCAGTTTAGGGGCGTGCGGCACTTCCTTCCATACAGGGCTTCAAATGGGGCCATCTGCAAACTCGACTGGTAACTGTTGTTGTAGGAGAATTCTGCATAAGGCAAGCAGTCCTCCCACTTGGAACCATAGGCTAGAGGACATGCGCGGAGCATATCCTCTAATATCTGGTTCACTCGCTCGGTCTGGCCTCCAGTTTGCGGGTGATAGGCTGTGCTGAATGTGAGCTTAGTGCCGAGTGCCTCCTGGACTTGCTTCCAGAATCTTGAGGTAAACTGGGTGCCTCGGTCAAACACAATCTCCTTAGGGACTCCATGCAGACATACGATCCTTGACAGGTACAAGTCTGCCAGCTGATCTCCTCGATAGGTGGTTCGCACCGGAATAAAGTGTGCTACCTTAGTGAGTCGGTCGACGATGACCCAGATAGAGTCATGACCCTTGCTCGACCTCGGTAGTCCTGTGATGAAGTCCATGCCTATATGTTCCCACTTCCATTCAGGAACTCGGAGTGGTTGCAGTAATCCTGCAGGTCTCTGGTGCTCTTCTTTCACTCTCTGGCAGATGTTGCACTTCGCAACATACAAGGCAATCTCACGCTTCATACCGTGGCACCAAAACAAGTCCTTCAGGTCATGATACATCTTAGTCCCTCCAGGGTGGATGGATTAAGGTGTATCGTGAGCTTCCTTCAGGATAGTGAGCTTCCACTCATCTATATCGGGCACGCACAAACGTCCATCAAACCAAAGAACTCCTTCATAAACTATCGTGAACTTCGGGGCCTTGCCGAGGGGCTTCTTCTTCTTGATTCCCCCGATACTGTCGTGTCCCTTCTGTGCCTCCTTGATCTGATCAAATAGGGTTGGAGTCATCTCGAGGTGAGCCAGAAAACCGGGTGTAACAAGTTCCAAACCCAGCTTCTCGAACTCCTCGCGCAGAGCTGGCTGCGTCTCTCTGAACATTGCATTAAGTGTGCAGGGCTTGCGGCTGAGGGCATCTGCTACCACGTTGGCCTTACCAGGATGGTAATGGATTTCGAGATCATAGTCTTTGATCAGCTCGATCCATCTCCTCTGCCTCATGTTCAACTCCTTCTGTGAGAAAATGTACTTCCGGCTCTTATGGTCTGTGTATATGTCGCAACGGTGACCCATCAGGTAATTTCTCCATCTCTTGAGAGCAAGCACAACAGTGGCTAGCTCCAAGTCGTGTGTGGGGTAGTTCAACTCGTGCGGCTTCAACTTCCTAGAGAGGTACTCAATGACTTTGCCGACTTGCATAAGGACACAACCCAAACCAACCTTCGATGCGTCGCAGTACACATCAAAGCTCTTGGTCAGGTCAGGCATCGTCAACACTGGGGCAGATACCAATCTCCTCTTCAATTCCTGGAAACTGGCTTCACACTTCTCTGTCCATACAAACTTCTGGTCCTTCTTCAGCAGTTGAGTCATGGGTCGGGCAATGCTGGAGAAGCCTTCCACGAATTTTCAGTAATATCCCGCAAATCCGAGGAATCCTATGACTTCGGTCTGAGTGGTCGGATTTGTCCAGTCCATGATGGACTGAATCTTGGCGGGGTCGACGGATATTCCTCCTTCCGACAATACATGTCCCAAAAATCCGACTTCCTTGAGCCAGAACTCGCACTTGCTGAACTTGGCGTATAGCTGGTGCTCTCGCAAAGTCTCAAGGACTAAGCGCAGATGCTCGGCATGCTCTTCCTCCGTCTTAGAATATATCAGGATATCATCAATAAACACCACTACAAACTTGTCAAGGTACTTCATGAAGATCTTGTTCATGAGGTTCATGAAATAGGCCGGGGCATTGGTAAGTCTGAAGGACATCACAGTGTACTCAAACAAACCATAGCGTGTCGTGAAGGCTGTCTTGGGGATGTCCGACTCACGGACCTTCAGCTGGTGGTATCCGGTCCTTAGATCAATCTTGGAGAAGACTCGGTCTCTGTTCAACTAGTCGAACAGATCCTCGATCTTGGGGAGCGGATACTTGTTCTTGATGGTCACTTCATTCAGCTTACGGTAGTCCACACACATGCGTATGGTGCCGTCTCTCTTGTCCACAAAGAGAACTGGCGAACCCCAGGGTGAAGTACTGGGTCGAATAAGTCCCTTCTGGAGCATATCATTTGGCTGCTTCTTCAACTCAACCAGCTCTTCGGCATTCATCCGGTATGGTCTCTGGGCAATTGGGGCTGTGCCAGGCACTAACTCGATGATGAACTCGATATCCCGATCAGGCGGCATACCGGGTAACTCCTCCGGAAAGACATCCGGAAATTCACATACAACATTTACTTCGTCAAGGTATGGCACCGAGACACTCTGATGACAGTAGGCTCGGGTCTTGTCGGGCTTATCTGTGTACTCTACATGAACTCACTTTGGGCTGGTGAGGTTGACTGTCCTCAAGGTGCAATCTAACCGACCTCTGTGCTTGGACAACCAATTCATGCCAAGTATCACATATATCCCTTCGGTTCGCAGCACTATCAAGTCTGCTCGAAATATTTCTCCGTTGATCTTTATTGGAACTCCTAATCAAGGTACGCTGGCCCTAAGTTTGGATCCAGGTATTTGGACTATCATTGGTTTCTTCATTCGGCTAGGTATCAGCTTATTTCTAGTCACAAATGGCTCCGTAATAAAAGAGTGGGATGCACCAGAATCAAACAGAACTGTGGCAGGTACTGAATTTACTAGGAACGTACCCAAGATGACGTCTTCTGCCTCCTGGGCTTCCTCGGCTTGCACATGATGCATGCGTCCCTTCGCGGCGTTAGACGCACCGCGCTGGGCATTGTTGCGTCCGAGGTTCCCTCTGGCTGGTGCTGGTGCATTGGGGCGCGGAGCAGTGTTCTTCTTGTTGGGACACTCTGTCGAGTAGTGTCCCTTCTGTCCACATCCGAAGAAGATCACTCCAGGGTTGCGGGTAACTCCGCCTGCCGGACGCGGAACTCCAACAGGGCGGGCAGGAGCATTGGGCTGTGGCGCTGGGTAAGGGCTCCTCTGAGGCTGTGGTGCTGGTCTTGGCGGTTGTGTCAGACGCAGTCGCAGGTTGCTGGATCCACCCTGCTGCATCATGCGGCGCTTGCGGTTATCAGTGGCCATCATGAGCTTGCCCTCCATCATAATAGAAGCATCAGCGAGAGACTCAAGGTCAGGGAACTGCATGGCCACCAGGACAACCTAGAGCTCATCGTGCAGTCCATCCAAGAAACGGTCCTTCCGCTTCTCCTCGGTGTCCACCTCCTCCGGAGCATACCTCAACAGCTGAGTGAAGTGGTCAAGATATCCAACCACAGTCATGCCCCCTTATTTGAGGTGGCGGAACTCGTCCTTCATCCTCCTGATCAGTGCGGTGGGGATGTGCGCCTTCTTGAACTTCTCGGGGAACTCGGCCCAGGTGAGTACTTGACCTTTTGGAAGACGGGCACACACTCCTTCCCACCAGCTCCTGGCGGTGCCGGCGAGGTAGTGGGTGACATACAGGACCTTCTCGTTGTTGCCAACAGCAGTGACAGCAAGGTTGTTCTCCATGGTGCGGAGCCAATCCTTAGCATCCAGAGGCTCCTTCGTCTGCGAGAACACGGGCGGGTTGGTGTTCTGGAAATCTCGGAGCCGAGACCTGGGCTCCTCATTCCCACCAGCTCCTCTACCTCCTTGGTTGGCATTGGTGGCGGCCTAGACTAGCTGCTGGAGTGCAGCCATGTTTGTCTGGCGCTCGTCAAAATCAGCCTGGCGCTCCTCCATAAGCAGTCGCAGAAGTTGCGCCATGCTCGGGTCAGGTGGTGGCGGTGGCACATCGCCGGATCCACTTGGGTTGGCGCGGGAGCTCCTCGGCATCCTGAGGTTGTTGCGCAAGATAAGAGGGAATTTAGTCTACAAAGGGGGGTAAGTCTCTGACAATATAGTTATCATACACAAGCAAGACATCTAAAATAGGAAATAAGCATACAACTAGAAAATCATCACATGGTAGCATACGATAGCATAAGTCTCATACATAACCAAGTCTTACAGATAACCAACCACACATCACCAAACCGAGCCACGACTAAACCCAAAAGTGGCAACTACTCAATGGGACACCTCCTATCCGTCACTCTCCTCCTCATCGTCGATGAAAGCACGATCCTCGGAGTTCGAGACGTCCTCCTCCTCGTCGTGGTCCTCGTCAACACTAAGGTAGGCATCATCCTCCTTCCGGATGTCCTCGCCATCATCCAGAGCAGCAATCTCGTCCTCCAAATCCGCGCACTTGCGCTTCAGGCTCCTGGTCCTCTTCCTGAGCATCTCATTACTCCCCTCCAGACGGGCGACCTGGCCTTGCCGCTCCTCTATAATCTAGTCCCGGGACTCTAGGTCGATGGGGTCGATGTGGGCGTGACCCCCCGTCTGGAGGTTTTAGTCGTGCTTAAACCGGGCTTCATCCAGCTGAGCCTCAGTCAAAGCCAAGTGCTTCTCCATAGGGATCAGGTGATCCCCCATGATCGGGTGAAGAATGCCTAGAGTGGGATCTCCCTCGCCATCGCGCATCCCGTAGTGATGGAACCGCGTGGATCTCAGCTCGTACTGGTGGAACCTCACAATGCGAGCAATCGCCTCCTGACAAGCTCGACGCAGACCCTCCTCCCAAGTACGGGCGTACAGCACAAAGGCGATGGTTTCCGACCGCGGAGTAACCTCCGATCCTTAGAGCGCACACTGCACAACCAGGCGAGCCTCCACATCCTTCCTCCCGGAGATCTCGTAGGCCTAGAACTCTGCAACGGGGCGGTGAACAAGATGAAGCAGCTCGATCAGATCCTGAGCAAAGAGCGTATCCCCAGATTGAGTCAGGAGGCGATTGCTCGCATTGTGAGGTTCCACCAGTACGAGCTGTCCATGACCGTGGACTCCGGCTACTCGAATAGTTTTCACTCTACAAAGATTGTACACTTTACCCACAACATTCGATACATCCACCGTGAGTCCCCACGGTTCGTTATACTTCAGTATGCGGTTTTCGGATTATCGACCGTAGTTTTCCCTTGTCTATCCTAGTACAGGTGAATCTACCCCTTGCGTACTAAATGGACTGTCCGCGTGCCAGGTCATGCTTCTCTTGGACCCAAGCCTGCACCGTAGTCGAAGAGCACCAAGGTTCCCTCTGACGCCAAGCCTAGCGAATTTCACCACTCGACTTCGAGGGCTATCAGATTCGTGGAATCAAACATCCATGTGTAGTTATAAGACCCCCGTACTAAGATAAACAAGTTTCCAACTAGCCCTGTCCCGTACCAGAGTATTGTGGTTGTACTGTAAGACTAGGTTTCGGCGGCACTTATAGAGAGTCCCTCCAGACTTTGAATATGTTCAACGATGTTTCCAACAACCACAATCTTGGCCATAACATATTCTTAGATGTATGCCAATTCAATATGGTGGAGCAAGATTAATCAAGTTATTATGTTGTCATTAGTTCTTTAGCAAGGCTAGGGATCAAGATCATCGGTGTCTAATTTGTTTCTCCCAAATAGGTAGGCTTACAAGGTATGTGGTGTTTCACCTAATAAACTAATACAATCCCATCCCCAAAATGATATAACAGTAGCATGCTATGTAATATGGTACAAAGAAAGTAAAATGTAGGACAAGGGTTTGAGTTTTTGAAGATGGCTTGCCTTCCTCGACGATGTCTCCTGGCTCGGCCTCTTCGGCTTGGAAGGATTCTTCACCTGCAACGTCAAGCATCAAGTCTACACGTTGCGAAAAATAGCACACAATTACCATCACATCATTCAAAGCAAACATTCAACCAACAAAACAATAATTTAGCACTCAATAAAATCATCACATGAGTCATACCAATCAATCATATGAGGATTAACACATGTGAGCAAAACAAGTTCATAGGGCTAAGCAAGAATTAAGCAACAACCAACATATGATTTTACACTTTTGTATTGCTTTAAATCATGTTTAAATTTATCTCAATAGTAATCATAATTAGCTACTGTCCAAGACAAGTATAATAATTTTTTAACATAAATAATTGATTAACAAGGAATAAACAAGAATTACTTTATTCATGAAATACTAGTAATAATAATAACATGGTCATTAATTTTATTTAAGCAATCAATAATTCCACTTATACAGAAAAATAATGCCTAATTACTAGATCACAACAAATTTTATTTCACATTTTTCTAATGAGTAATTATTTTTCTAATATTGTTTTAGTTATGTACAGAAACAAATAAAGATAAATTTCTCAGCCAAGGCCCAGTTAATATTTTTCTCAGGGTGTAAGTGTGCTACAGTGGGTTGGCCTGTGTACTTGTCCTGTTTATTCAATTTTTCTTATATTCATGACTTGATATTTAAATGCAAAACAAATATCTAATAAACATAATAAGTAGCTATTGTTTATAACATTATCCTAGGAATTTTATATCTAACTTATTTAAATATTAACAATTTTAATTAAATGTATATGAGACATTAACGTGTACAACTATAGATAAAATATTATATATACTTTTATTATCATCATCATTATTATTATTAAACTATACCTTAATTAGATATTAAACAAAAGTAATACTAATAATTTTTATGTTTTCCAAACATTAACAAAAAGTTTAATAATATTAACTAAGCAACAAGGCAATCAACAATAATGAAAGAATTGACCACTATAATACTTCTGCAAATAACAAATGTACCTAAATAGAAAAATAGGGCATAAATAAAGGAGCACAGAAAATTTTGTTTCATATTTTCTGGGTTGTAAATATTTTGAAACAATTATTTATGTGCTGCTGGTTTAACAAAACTTAAAAGAAAAATAAGTTGGGCCGGCCTATCTCTACGTCTCGCCACTGGGGCATTTTTCTCTGCGGGCTGGTCCTCGGCACATTAGGGCGCCGATGTGGTTCTGTTTTTTTTTAAATAAAACGAAGGGGTACGGGTGCCCCCTGGCCGCCGGATCAAGTCAGATCTGACGACTGGGGGATCATCTTCCCCAGCGAGCCTGGGACGCTCGGCCTCCCTAGGCCATGGAGGCCGGAGGCTAGGGCCAGCTTCGCCGGCGGCCCTCTGGTGGCCGGAGGCCGGAGGCAAGGGGCAGCGGAGGTAGGGGGGTCCTAGGGGTTCCATTTTTGCCCTAATATGGGGAATGCAATGCGGGGAAAAACGACGGCGCCTAGGCGGACAGAGGGATGGGAGCTCACCAGGGGAGGTGTTTCGGGCGACGGCGGACGGCTTGGGGTGGCGGCGCGGGTTCCTGGGGGTGAGGGCGTTCCGTTTTTGCCGTCGGCGAAGGCGAACGGCGTCCGGGACGTTGAGGTGCGGTGGTGGAGGCTCGTAGTAGACCATTGGGGCAGTGGGGGTGCTTGGGGGCGGCTCCTCTGGCTCCTTGCCGGCGGCTCCGGTGTGAGCGAATCAGAGGGGAGGGCTCGCCGGCCTCC
Source organism: Bromus sterilis (assembly GCA_950022295.1). Taxonomy (NCBI): domain Eukaryota; kingdom Viridiplantae; phylum Streptophyta; class Magnoliopsida; order Poales; family Poaceae; genus Bromus; species Bromus sterilis. The sequence goes on along the minus strand of OX465596.1, from coordinate 143,753,354 downwards.
CCTCCTCCTCCTCCTCCGGTCTCCCTCTTCCTCCTCTTCTCCTTCCTCTCTTCCTTTCCTACTGCTCGGGCTAGCGGGGTGGCGGTGGAGTGGTGTTGTGGTGTGGCGAGTGTGGAGAGGAGGGAGGGAGTGGCCTCCTTTTATAGCCGAGTGGAGCGGGGCTGCAACGGGAGGGAGAGCCATGGGGCGATCCGTGGCCTCAGGCACCATTGGTGAAGGTGGGCGGTGGGAGAACTCGTGAGGGGGCTCCGGTGGGTCGTTTCCACCGTGGAGGTCGCCGGTCACATCAAGGGCCTGGGTTGGGGGTAGGAATCACGCTGGCAAGCCACGGGGGCGATCCTCGGGGTCGTCTCCGGTTGGGTAATGGGGAGCGAGGGTGACATGTGGGCTCAGGAGAGTTAGGTTCACGGGAGAGAGAGGCAGAGAAGTTTCTCTGCGTTAGGGGGGGGGGAAGAGATCGTGAGGGAGGTTAGAGAGAGATTATAGGGGGGGTGGTTAGGGTAGTTTCCCCGTTTTTTTAATCAGACTCTTTCTTTTCTTATTCTAATTCTTATATTAATAATAATATTTCTCTGTTATTATTATTATTATTATTATTCATTGCTATTATTATTGGGTTAATTATAATGGTCATGCATACATCTCATAATGATTTTATGTGGTTAGGCACTTTTATTGGTAATTGTTGTTGTTATTCCTAATCAACAAAAGTTTAATGCCCAATGGTTTTGTGGTGGTTAAATTATTAATAATAATATTATACAGAAAATTTATTAGGTTTTAGCAATAAGGGTTTTAGGATTTATCAAGTTGCCATTATATGATCATCTCAAGATGAGTTGCATGCACCACAAAATGATCATTACCACAAGTTCATCATCAAGCAACAACATAGCTAACATTTCATGCAAGGTTTTTGTTGGCCCTAATTTTTGGTCATCTAAATTTACAAGAGAGTAAAAGTTGGAATGTGACAAATGCTGAAGCTCGTATATATGCTCTGAATGCCTTGAATGTCGCACCTCTCGAAGGGATTGATAAAGTCCCAATCGTTTGTGATTTTACCGACGTATTCCCAGAAGAACTGCCGGGGATACCCCCGAATAGAGAAGTTGAATTCGTCATCGACTTGAAGCCTGGAAATGTCCCTATCGCCAAGCGCCCATATAAGATGCCACCTCACCACCTCCTTGAATTGAAGAAGGAGATCCACACGGCCCTCGAGAAAGGCTTCATCCGTCCAAGTTCCTCTGCTTGGGGAGCACCTTCACTCTTTGTCAAGAAGAGTGATGGAACGAACTGTTTGGTCCAAGATTACCGACCTATCAACCAGGCCACGATACAGAACAAGTACCCCCTCCCTCGGATCAATGATCTTTATGATCAACTTGCTGGATCAAAACTCGACTTAAGGTTGGGTTACCATCAGATCCGGGTCCGTGATGAGGACATCCCGAAGACCGCATTCATTACTCGCTATGGTTCATACGAGTACACCGTCATGTCATTTGGCTTGACCAATGCACCAACCACCTTCTCCCGATTGATGAACTATATATTCATGGAATATCTCGACAAGTTTGTCGTGGTTTATCTGGATGATATATTGATTTACTCTAAGACCGATGCAGAACATGCTGAACATCTTCTCCTTGTGCTGGAAAAGCTTCGAGAACACAAACTCTATGCTAAGTACTCTAAGTGCGAGTTCTGGCTTCCCGAAGTAACTTACCTTGGTCATGTGATTTCCAAGGATTGCGTTGCCGTCAACCCCGAACGTATCCAGGCTATTCTTGACTGGACTCCGCCCAGGACTATCAAGAAAGTCAGAAGTTTCCTCGGCCTTGCCAGCTATTGCCGCCGTTTCGTTGAGAATTTCTCCAAGATTGCCAAGTCACTGACTAATCTGCTTCACAAAGGCGTCAAGTTTGAGTGGACCGATAAATGTCAAGAAATTTTTCAAGCTCTGAAGGACAAGCTCACTTCTCCCCCAGTGCTTGCTCCGCTTGATACTCAGAAGGACTTCGTGATGTATTTCTATTCGTCTCATCAAGTATTAGGCTGCGTCCTAATGAAAGAGCGTAAAGTGATTGCTTATGGCTCTCGTCATTTGCGTGCTCACGGAGAAAACTATCCAACTCATGATCTCGAATTGGCAGCGGTAATTTATGCATTGAAGCTGTGGCGACATTACCTAGTTGGTAACTGTTGCGAGATCTACACTGACCACCAAAGCTGTAAGGACCCCGATGCGGTGCTAACTCGAGTTAGTCGCTTTCGCGCCCCACTCAAGTTAGTAGCGCATAAGAGGCCACCGACTCACAAAACTCGCACTCCTGTCGCTGCCGGATTCTTGACAACAGGTATAAGAACAAGGAACTTAATACTAAGACAAAAATATATGGAGTCCAGGGCATACATCGCCGCTGGTATTTATTACATCATATCAGAGGTCCATAGACCCAACAGTACATCATACAACAAGCGGAAGACAATCACGACCGAGTACGGTCAAAATACAAATGACCCTAGAGAGGGCTGCACATAAAATAGTCCACCCACGGATCGTCGGAATCCAACTATAGGATCTACTAAACGAAGTCATCCTCATCGTCGTCCTCAGGGGGCACCTCCACGAAGTAACGTCCACTACTAGGGAAATAGCTATACATGGAAAGCTTATTAGTGGCGCATATAGAAAGCCATGCGCCACCATCTGTTATGGGTGGCGCACTGGAAAATAGTGGCGCATTATTTTACAGTGCGGCACCCGTAAGAGTGGGCCAGCCTGGATGATCTTATAGGTGGCGCATCTAGCAATATGCGCCACCCCTAAGAACCTTATAGGTGGCGCATAACCCTAATGCGCCACCCATAAGAGCTTAGGGGGCGCGCATTCTGTGAATGCGCCACCTATAAGGTTCTTAGGGGTGGCGCATATCCCTAATGCGCCACCCATAAGAGCTTAGGGGTGGCGCATTTCAGATATGCGCCACCACTGACTTTCTATATGCGCCACTAAATTCCCAGAGCTGCCCTTATCTACTCCACCCCACCTACCACCTCTCATTCACTCCACACAATTCTCAAACTAGATCCACTCTTCTTGTTGGATATGTGCCCTAGAGACAAATTAATAAAGATATTTGTCACATATCCGTTTTGTTCATAATACGTTTTATACTGTGCTATAACTGTATTACTTGGAAATACTAATACAGGTGTAGTATAAAACATGGTCCGTAGTTTAACTCGGGTAAACTATCTCATTGGGCAATTGATTGATCAAGCTTTCCTGATCATGGCGACAATTAAGTCCATTGACAATGAGGTCATATCATTAGGGGAATGATGTGATGGACGTACACCCACCTAAAGTATTGCAATGTGATCGAGTCACATAGTTCAGCGTTGCTATGACTTTGTAACGTATGGCTTAGTCCTTAGACCGTAATGATCATACGTAAGCACCATCTATGAGGAGACTTTAATTTGTATCCCACCGCCTGACTGAAATATGCTGGCTATAACGGTGCACTTTAGGTATTCCGAAATAGATGGTTGATGAGTATGTTAATAGATCAGAGCGGGATTTGTCAGTCCTTGTGACAGGACAGGTACTCTCGGCCCACTCGGTGATATTGCATCAATAGCTTGCAAGCAAGTGACTAGGTCACAAGAGATGAAATGATCATGGACGAGTAAACTTTTTTGTTGTGAACGAGATGTGAACACGGTATGTGGGATACCGACGATCAAACCTCGGACAAAAAAAGTACCGCAGCACAAAGGGATTACGTCGTATCGTTAACGGTTTCCAAAAGCGATCGAAGTTCATTCGATGGAAGCGCAGGGGCTGTCAAGGATTGTAACCAGGTCCAACTGACTAGTCATTGGTCAATGAGAAGAGTCTCGACCATGTCTGTTGTTTCCCGGACCGTTAGGGTGTCACACTTAAGGGGCAATTGATGCTGGGACAGATTCGGGATCATCGGTGAAATAGGAGAAAGCACCGGAATAGTTCCGGGAGAGAACGGAAGTTGTTCCGGATATTTTGAAAGGTTCAAAATAATGTTTAATTATGTTTAATAATGTTTTAGTATTTAATTATCTGAATTAAATATTAAAATGTATTTAAATTAATTAATTAAATGGAAAAAAGGCAGATGGGCCCCTTAGGGCCCATTAGGGGAGGAGGGGGTTCCCCCCTTGGGCTTGGCGCCAAGGGTGGGGCCCATCCCCCCTATGGCCGGCGCCCTCCCCCCCCTTGGGGGTTTAGTCCCACATGGGGGAGGGAAGAGGGATCACACCCCCCCTTGGCCTATATAAGGAGGGGTAGACCCCCCTTTTTCCATCATCTCATTTGAGTTCTCTCTCTCTCTTTCTCCATTTCTGGAAGTGGACTCCCCTTGTTAGGAGTCTGCACCAGGATTAGAGTTCTCCACCATAAGGCAGGCCGTCGCTCTGCCGGAGTCGGGATCCGAATCCGTCTTCTTTCCGATGCTCGCCTGGTTCGGAGCCCGGAGGGAACATCGGTTGCGCTGTACGTGTGTAATCTCTTCGAGGCACTACACCTGTGGTGCTACTTCGTCGCTGGAGGTTTACCGGGAGTCATCCTCACCGGTGGTGGTCTTCTACACGACAGGGAGGTCGTAGTTCTGAGTCTACGCCAACCACGTTCGCAAGAACGTTTCCCTCTTTCGGTCTTCAAAGGTATGAACACCGATTCCCTCCGTTACATTACATCGCCATAGCATAGATATTGGGTTCGGGTACCGTAGGTATGAAAAATTTGTGTTTTCTGCCCCGTATCCTAACAGTGGTATCATGAGCTAGCTATGCGTAGATGTATTGTACGGGTAGAACACATCTAGGATGTGGGCATCGAATCTTCATTCGTTAACCTCCCACGTGTACTCATTTAGCATTGCGGCAATGTTTGATGAAGCGGCCCCCGACCGACCTTACGCGTTTACGCGAGACTGGTTCCACGCTTGACATATGGCTTGTACCATATAAAGTGGTTGGGGGGGGGTGTCTGTCTCTCTGCATTAGCGATGCGAAGATGTTTGCAACGGAGGGCCCCGACAGGGGTGTAATAGAGACGATTGGGGATCGGTGTTGTGGCATGTTTTTGCAGGATAGAAATCGGTTCTCTCTCTCGAAACCCCTAGCAGCCACGTAAAACTTGCACAAGCTAAAGTAGAAAGGCGTTTTAACTTTGCTTTGCATGAAGGGGGATCATAGGTTGTATGATTTACAATTTTACTTCCTGTTTTATGCTAGTATGCTAGATATATCGACGGTAGCACGAAACAGGACCATCTCTCGCTAAAACCAACATAGTGTCCTTACCCTAGTGAGCACCACCTGGAAAGTTCTACATTATGGAGGCATCACGTGTCACACGGATGTCAAACATTTTTTCGTTCACAAGAGGTGGGTGTAGGAAGCCTAGCATGCCCAGAAGCATGGCCTTGTATGACACAGCAACAAATCACATAGGGTGTGGTGGCGATCCTGGCATGTGCAGACATGGCCTCGGGACACAAGAGACCGAAAGGTCGAGCATGAGTCACATGGATGATGTGATTGGCATGATGGCCTACCTTGAACAACATACTGATGGTCGTGTCACACGGGGGAGGTATGGTGTTCTAGGATCGTGTAATCACTTAGCAAAATTGAGAGATGTTTTCCTAAGTGGGAGTTTTAGAATTAATTGTAATTGAACTCCACATTATGAACAAAAGTCTAAATATGTATCTTTGTGAATCAACCTTGTAGATGATAGCACCACGCCCCTCGTTCAACTTAGGATCATTCCTAGAGAAAGATAAACTGAAAACTAATGGGTCAAACTTCACCTCCTGGTTCCGCACCCTGAGGATTCTCCTCGTTCCCCTCAAAATGTCCTACGTACTTGAGACTGCATTGGGAGATGCACCAGCAACTACCGCTACTCCGTCTGAGAAGAAAGTCTATCTCATTAAGTCGAATGATTCCTCCCTTGTCAAGAAGGGTATGCTCCATGCCATGGAGGCTGAACTGCAGAAACGGTTCGAGAGCTTCAGTGCTTATGAGATAATCACTGACCTCAAGACCGTCTTTGCACCTCAAGCCAAGGTTGAGAGAAATGAAGTTTGTGAAGCTTTCTTCTCTGCAAAGATGGAAGAGCACACCAGCATGACTGAGCACGTAGTCAAAATGTCTGACCACGTTCAACGCCTAAATGATCTAGAATTTAAGATTCCAGATGAAGTGGCGATTGATAGGGTGTTGCGGTCGCTACCCCCTAGCTATGAGAGTTTTGTGTTGAAGTACAACATGCAAGGAATGGTTGAGACCCTTTCTGAATTGTTCACAATACTCAAAATTGCTGAGATGGAAATCAAAAAGGAGCACCTAGAAGATAAGAAGGCCGGCAAGGTTGCCGGAAGAGACATGGATATATGTGAGATACATGTTATTGATGTTTTCCTGACAAGTGCTCGGAGCAACGTCTGGATATTTGATACCGGATCAGTTGCTCACATCTGCAACTCCCAGGAGGGGATGCAGAATAAACGACTCTTGGGAAAGGATGAAGTGACGATGCGCGTTGGGAACGGTGCCAAGGTTGAAGTAATGTCAATTGGCACGCTTCGTCTTAGTCTCCCTTCGGGATTGATTCTTGTCTTGAATAATTGCTATTATGTACCCGCTTTGAGTATGAACATTGTGAGTGGCTCTTGCTTGATGCGAGACCAGTATTCTTTTAAATCCGAAACAACTGGTTGTTCGATTTATAAGAATAATGTCTTCTATGTTCATGCACCGGTGCGTAATGGTTTATTCTTAATGGATCTCGAATATCATGACTCCCACATCAATAACGTAGAGGCCAAAAGATTAAAGCCTAGTAACGAAGAACACATGACGATGTGGCATTGTCGACTTGGTCATATTGGTATAAAGCGCATGGAGGAACTCCATAAAGATGGACTTCTCGAGTCATTGGATTTTGGATCCCTTGACACATGTGAACCATGCCTAATGGGCAAAATGACAAGGACTCCATTCAATGGGACAATGGAGCGTGCGGTGGACTTATTAGGGATCATACATACTGATGTGTGTGGACCAATGAATGTCACCGCACGCAATGGCTTCCGTTACTTCGTGACCTTCACGGATGACTTAAGTAGATACGGGTATATCTATTTAATGAAACATAAGTCTAAAACCTTTGAAAAGTTCAAGGAATTTCAGAGTGAGGTCGAGAATCAACTCGGGAAGAAAATCAAGCACCTTCGATCTGATCGAGGAGGCGAGTATTTAAGTCACGAGTTTGGCACTCATCTGAAGACTTGTGGTATTGTACCACAACTTACGCCAGCTGGAACACCTCAGCGAAACGGTGTGTCCGAGCGACGTAATCGAACACTATTGGATAGTGTACGGTCAATGATGTCTCATACCGACTTACCTACATCATTCTGGGGGTATGCATTAGAAACTGCCGCTTACGTTCTTAATAGGGTACCATCCAAATCCGTGAAGACAACACCGTTTGAAGAATGGTTTGGCAAGAAACCAATGTTGTCGTACCTGAAGATTTGGGGTTGTGAGGCTTATGTTAGGAAACTTCAGCCTGACAAACTCGAATCTAAGGCGGAGAAATGCATCTTTGTAGGATGTCCAAAGGAAACTGTTGGATACACCTTCTACAAGCAATCGGAGGGAAAAACGTTTGTCGCTAAGACTGGACACTTTCTTGAGAAAGAGTTTCTCTCGAAAGAATTGAGTGGGAGGAAAATAGCCCTCGATGAAGTGACTGACCAATCACTCCAAATGGAAGAACCGGCAACAGAAATTGTTCTGGAACCTTCTTCCACAGTGGGAGCTGAAGAGAATGGCCAGGAAGACATTCATAACGATCATGACATACATGATGATCATGATGAGAATGAAGAGGAACCTATTTTGCCCCGTAGGCCATCAAGAGTCCGTCAACCTACCGAGTTTTACGGACAGCTTGTGAATGGAATCTCGGCTGATGAGTCGGATGAACCTACGAGTTACAAAGAAGCAATGGAGGGACCCGAGTCCGAGAAATGGCTAGAAGCCATGAAATCCGAAATAGACTCCATGTACACCAACAAAGTTTGGACTTTGGTGGATATTCCCGAGGACCGCAAGGCCGTCGAGAATAATTGGATTTTCAAGAAAAAGACTGACGCAGACGGAAACGTATCTGTCTACAAAGCTCGACTTGTCGCGAAGGGGTTCCGACAAATTCAAGGAGTTGACTACGAGGAGACATTCTCTCCTGTAGCGATGATCAAGTCTATTCGGATCCTACTAGAAATAGCTGCCTATCATGATTACGAGGTATGGCAGATGGATGTGAAAAATGCGTTCCTTAATGGCAACATTGAGGAAGAGTTGTATATGATGCAACCAGAGGGGTTTATCGATCCAAGTAATGCTGGTAAGGTGTGCAAGCTCCAACGGTCCATCTATAGGTTGAAGGAAGCATCTCGGAGCTGGAATCTTCGATTTGATGAGGTCATTAAAGCTTTTGGATTTGTCCAAAACGTCGAAGAGTTCTGCGTCTATAGGAAACTGAGTGGGAGCTCTGTAGCATTCCTTGTGTTATATGTAGATGACATATTACTGATAGGGAACGATAAGAAATTCTTAGAAGAAGTAAAGGAATATCTGAATGGACAATTTTCCATGAAGGACCTTGGTGAAGCTGTGTACATATTAGGTATTAAGATCTATAGAGATAGACTTAATCGACGGTTGGCTTTGAGTCAGAGAACTTATATTGACAAGATTTTGAAAAGGTTCAAAATGGATAACTCCAGGAGAGATCTCTTGCCAGTTATAAAAGGTGTCAAATTAAGCGTGACTCAATGCCCAACCACAGCAAAAGAAAAGGAGGAAATGTCCTCAAAGCCCTATGCCTCAGCCATAGGTTCTCTCATGTATGCTATGTTATGTACCAGACCGGATTTAGCGCTGGCCATTAGTATGACTAATCGCTACCAGAGTAATCCGGGAATGACTCACTGGACAGCCGTAAAGAATATCCTAAAGTACTTAAGAAGAACAAAGGATCTCTTTCTCGTTTATGGAGGAGTTGATGAGGAGCTCACCGTAAAGGGTTACGTTGACGCAAGCCTCGGCTCAGATCTAGATGACTCGAAATCCCAGACGGGATATGTTTTCATGTTGAACGGTGGCGCAATTAGCTGGAGGAGCGGCAAACAGTCAGTCGTCGCTCAATCTACAATGGAGTCAGAGTATATTGCCGCTTGCGAAGCGTCAAACGAGGCGCTATGGCTGAAGAAGTTCGTGATCGAGCTTGGCGTCTTTCCCAGCTGCACTGACCCCGTGGGAATCTTCTGCGATAACACGGGTGCCATTGCTAACGCGAAGGAGCCAAGAACTCACTCTACAGCCAAGCACATCCTCCGAAAGTTCCATGTGACGCGAGACTACGTCAGGGATGGACACACTAGGATTCACAAGATACATACGGATCTGAACGCTGCAGACCCGATGACTAAACCTCTTCCACAGGGCAAGTTTGAAGAACACCGAGAGACCATTGGTGTTAGATACATACCTGATGTAAACTAGTGTAATTTGTACTCTAGTGCAAGTGGGAGACTGTTGGATATGTGCCCTGGAGACAAATTAATAAAGATATTTGTCACATATCCGTTTTGTTCATAATACGTTTTATACTGTGCTATAACTGTATTACTTGGAAATACTAATACAGGTGTAGTATAAAACAAGGTCCGTAGTTTAACTCGGGTAAACTATCTCATTGGGCAATTGATTGATCAAGCTTTCCTGATCATGGCGACAATTAAGTCCATTAACAATGAGGTCATATCATTAGGGGAATGATGTGATGGACGTACACCCACCTAAAGTATTGCAATGTGATCGAGTCACATAGTTCAGCGTTGCTATGACTTTGTAACGTATCGCTTAGTCCTTAGACCGTAATGATCATACGTAAGCACCATCTATGAGGAGACTTTAATTTGTATCCCACTGCCTGACTGAAATATGCTGGCTATAACGGTGCACTTTAGGTCTTCCGAAATAGATGGTTGATGAGTATGTTAATAGATCAGAGCGGGATTTGTCAGTCCTTGTGACAGGATAGGTACTCTGGGCCCACTCGGTGATATTGCATCAATAGCTTGCAAGCAAGTGACTAGGTCACAAGAGATGCAATGATCATGGACGAGTAAACTTGTTTGTTGTGAACGAGATGTGAACACGGTATGTGGGATACCGATGATCAAACCTCGGACAAACAAAGTACCGCAGCACAAAGGGATTACGTCGTATCGTTAACGGTTTCCAAAAGCGATCGAAGTTCATTCGATGGAAGCGCAGGGGCCGTCAAGGATTGTAACCAGGTCCAACTGACTAGTCATTGGTCAATGAAAAGAGTCTCGACCATGTCTGCTGTTTCCCGGACCGTTAGGGTGTCACACTTAAGGGGCAATTGATGCTGGGACAGATTCGGGATCATCGGTGAAATAGGAGAAAGCACCGGTATAGTTCCGGGAGAGAACGGAAGTTGTTCCGGATATTTTGAAAGGTTCAAAATAATGTTTAATTATGTTTAATAATGTTTTAGTATTTAATTATCTGAATTAAATATTAAAATGTATTTAAATTAGTTAATTAAATGGAAAAAAGGCAGATGGGCCCCTTAGGGCCCATTAGGGGAGGAGGGGGTTCCCCCCCTTGGGCTTGGCGCCAAGGGTGGGGCCCATCCCCCCCTATGGCCGGCGCCCTCCCCCCCCTTGGGGGTTTAGTCCCACATGGGGGAGGGAAGAGGGATCACACCCCCCCTTGGCCTATATAGGGAGGGGTAGACCCCCCTTTTTCTATCATCTCATTTGAGTTCTCTCTCTCTCTTTCTCCATTTCTGGAAGTGGACTCCCCTTGTTAGGAGTCTGCACCAGGATTGGAGTTCTCCACCATAAGGCAGGCCGTCGCTCTGCCGGAGTTGGGATCCGAATCCGTCTTCTTTCCGCTGCTCGCCTGGTTCGGAGCCCGGAGGGAACATCGGTTGCACTGTACATGTGTAATCTCTTCGAGGCACTACACCTGTGGTGCTACTTCGTCGCTGGAGGTTTACCGGGAGTCATCCTCACCGGTGGTGGTCTTCTACACGACAGGGAGGTCGTAGTTCTGAGTCTACGCCAACCACGTTCGCAAGAACGTTTCCCTCTTTCGGTCTTCAAAGGTATGAACACCGATTCCCTCCGTTACATTACATCGCCATAGCATAGATCTTGGGTTCGGGTACCGTAGGTATGAAAAATTTGTGTTTTCTGCCCCGTATCCTAACACTTCTCACCCTAGATCTATTCGGTTTTCTCCTCCCCACCTCATTTCTTCCATTTATCCATCGATACTTGGCATTACATCTATTTTGTTTCATATTGAAGTAAGTGGACCTCCTCCCAAACTCTTTTGTTCCATTTATGACCCATATACTTGCCTTTATTATCTTGGGGTTTGTTGTATATGTGAAGCTTGGGTTTGATGTATATGTGAAGCTTGTGGTGGTTTGATGTATATGTGAAGCTTATGGTGGTTTGATGTATATGTGTATCTTGAGTGGCAAATGTTTTGCCGAAATGTCGATTCATTTCCGTTTCGGAAAATTTCTGGCGCACTCTCCGCATGCTCCCATGCATTATTAGGGAAGGTCATGCCTAATTTTTCCGGCGACGACTGTGATATATAATTGTGTTGCTCTCTCCGTGCACGTAGGTTATCGACCATGGTCCGCGAGATGCTGAGCGATATCACCGTGGCTAGGTGGATGCAATGTGCGACCAACGACATGCTAAGGAATAATAGGTCGGATATAAGATGTCCGTGTCGGAGATGCAAACTGCAGTGCGTGACCGAGCCTGATTCCGGAATATTGCAAAGACACCTGAAGCGACATGTTTTGATGGATAGCTACACACGATGGATAAGTGATGAAGCTGGTGAGGAGGAGGACGTCAATGGTGGGGTGCCAGTAAATGAGGAAGGGCAACCAGAAAACAACGGCGGGCGAGATGACGAAGAGCATCCCGTACATGATCATGAAGAAGATGCCGAAGCGGATCATGTAGATCAAGATGCCGGACATGAAGATCAAGATGTTGGACATGAAGATCAAGATGTCGGACATGATGAGGATTCAAGCTGGGTGCGGGACCCTCATGTTCAAGATCTGCTTGTCAAAGAGACGTTGAATGCAAGAGGTGCAGCTAGAGAGAAAGCCAAGATGGAGCAACTCGAGAAAGACGCGATTACGAAGTTGTACGAAGGATGCAACGACGGGGATACCCGCTTGAATGTAACACTTGGGGCTATGGAGATGAAGGAAAAACACAAATGGACCGACGAAAGCTTCGATGATAACATGGCATTCTGGCACGATCGTCTTCCGAAGGGCAACACGTGCCCAACTAGTATCGCTGAGGCCAAGAAAGTCCTTTGCCCTCTCGATCTTCCGCACGTTAAATACCACGTCTGCATAAATGATTGCATGATCTATCGGGGTGAGGACGAAGATAGAACCACATGTTCGGTATGCGGTGTTAGTCGATACAAGAGAGGGAAGAAAGTTCCTAGAAAACTGCTATGGTACTTTCCGATCACTCCTCGTCTGTAGAGGTATTTCGTAGATCCCGAGGAAGCAAAGCTCATGACCTGGCACGCGGATAGAAAGAAGCTAAAAGACGATGACCCGAACCCGGATCCGGAAAAGGAGGACATGCTGAGGCACCCTTCAGATGGTAGCCAATGGACTGCGTTGGACCTCGAATACCCAGATTTTGGGAAAGAACCAAGGAACCTCAGGATTGGTATGAGCGCCGATATAGTCAATCCGTTTGGCGGCCAGAGCAGCACACACAGTACTTGGCCCGTGTTTGTATGCATATACAACCTTCCCCCCTGGAAGTGCATGAAGAAAAAGTACATAACAATGTGTATGCTAGTTCAAGGGCCGAAACAACCAGGTACAGACCTCAATCTATATCTGCAGCTGTTGAAAGAGGAGCTAGAAACGTTATGGAAAGACGGAGTCAATACGTGGGACGCCGCAGCAAAAGAATATTTCCCAATGAAAGCCGCCGTGCTCACGACGGTGCACGGCTATCTTGGATACGGATATTTCTCAGGGCAGGTGGTCCAAGGATTCTGTGCATGCGTTAGGTGCATGGATAATACAACGTACCGCCAGCTACCAAAAGATCCCGGATCTTCAAAAACCGTGTTCCAGGGGTCTCAGAGGTGGCTTCCCAAGAAACACGCGTGGAGAAAGAAGGGACATCTGTTCGATGGAAGCGAGGAGCTCCGAGCACCCCCAGCTCGAAGGAGCGGCAAAGAAATCGACAACTTGCTGAAAACTTGGAAAGAGTGCCCCGCGCCGGGAAAGAAAAAAAAGAAGACTCAGCCGTTGATGAGGGTATGGAAAGCGAGGTCTTTTTTCTGGGATTTGCAATACTGGAGTCTACTCCGCAGTCCTCATAGCCTTGATCTAATGCATATCACAAAGAACGTGTGCGAGAGCTTGTTTGGCACGCTTCTCAACTTGCCGGAGAAGACCAAGGACGGGCCAAAAGCAAGGAATGACTTGAAATTTATGGGCATCAGGAGGGAACTTCACCCCCTAGTGACGACGATGATGAGCCGGAGGAGGAAGAGGATATGGAAACACAAAACTCTCGCAAACGAAAAAGGACGACCAAGAAGAAGACCGGTATTGATCACTGCCCCTCGGCATGCTTCACAGGAGTAAAATTTCCGAATGGCTACGCAGGGAAGATAAGCAGATACCTAGACGAGGCGAAGCAGCGTTTCAGCGGGATGAAACCACACCTGTTTCGTGCTGATGACGCAAATTCTCCCGGTTGCGATGCGAGGGATAATGGACGAGCACGTCCGTAAAACGTTGTTTGGCCTTTGCAACTTTTTTGACGTCATATCCCAGAAGTCGATTTGCGCTACACAACTCAAAAGGCTACAGGAGGAGATCGTGCTCATACTATGCGAGCTTGAGATCTATTTCCCGCCCGCGTTCTTCGACATTATGGTGCATCTGCTGATCCACGTCGTGGAGGATATCGTCCAACTCGGGCCTGCGTTTCTGCGCAGCATGATGCCGTACGAAAGGATGAATGGGCACATCAAAAAATACGTTCGTAACAGGTCCCGTCCAGATGCAAGCATAGCGAAGGGCTTTCTAACCGAAGAGTGCATCTCTTTTTGCACGAATTATCTCAACACCGAGAACCCTATTGGTCTGGCCGTCAACAAGCACTTTGGCAGGACCGATGGGTGTGGTCACCACGAGGGAAGCCGCGCAATGCTTGTCAACTTTGACGGTCGAGACATCGAATTTGAAAGAGCAAGCCTAGTCGCGCTACAACACATCCAGCTGGTCGATCCTTGGATAGTAAAGCACAAGGATTTAATCAGGAAGAAGTACAGTGACCAGGGCATGCAGATAACGGACCGAGATCCACGGCTAATCAAAGAGCACAACTCCGGTTTCATGACTTGTTTCAGGGACGAGCTTCGTGCTAATCCCCCGCGAAGGAACGCTTCCGAGGATGAAAAGATGATATTCACCTTGTCACAGGGTGCCGCACGCAACCTGATGACCTATCAAGCGTATGATATCAACGGCTACACATTTTACACGGAGGAAAAGGACAATAACTGCGATTACCAGAACTCAGGGGTAACGGGGATATTCTACACCGATGACGTCAAGGAAAGATTCTATGGAAGGATCGAGGACATATGGGAGCTCGACTACTGTGGAGAGAAGGTGCCGATGTTCCGTGTGAGATGGGCCAAGAGCGTCGTAAAAGAAGACCGGTACTTCACTTGTGTGCCCCTTTTTTGGATTTTTAGACAAGTTCTAGTGCTAGTGCCACTAAATTCAGAGCTAATTCCCATGTTCTTCACTTGTGTGCCTCTGTTTTGTATTTTTAGCACAAGAGAATAAATATAACTCCTAGGTACAAATAGAACACATAGGTCCAAAATTTCTGTTTTTTAGGTGTTGCAAAGTAGAACTTGTTTTTTAGGTTCTTAACAAAATTAAATGGAGAGGGAAATCTGAGTAGAATCTATTCTTAACAGAATGCAAGTAGCTTTAAAAAATTCTACTAGCTTTGGTCATTCCTTGGTTCTCTTTTAAAAGAATGCAACACATGGGCTATCTACTAGTTTTACTGTTGTTCTTATAAAAATCCAGCACTTGTCATATAGATGTTGTTAAGCATATATCAATCCACTGTTTTACTTGATATTTGGTGACTCTGTTTATGAAATATGATAAGAACAAATGCTATGTTGTTGGTTATTGTCTCATCTATAGCCTATTGATATGTTGTGCAGGTACAAATCATTATCCCCTTTCTCCCGAAATGTTGATTAACTTCCGTTTCGGTTGAGAATGGGGCACTCTAATGTTAAGAAAAAGAGCAAAGGTCATGCCGAATTTTTCCGTGAATTCGTGCATGACCTTTGCTATTTTTCTTAACATGAGAGTATTTGCATTTATTTATTGTGCTAATTAATTAAGTAGTTGCATTTCTTAATATTGTACTAGTGCAAACATGTCGACCGGAGCCGACGCGGGTCCTTCTTCTCAGCCGGGAGAAAAAAGGAAGCAATTTTGGGAATACTCCCAGGAGGAGGTCGAGGAGCAGAGAGAAAAGGAAGTACCTCCAGGCGAGGAGGAGTATGAGGAGGAGATAGAGTCAGAGTCCGACTCATCGGATGATGACTTGGAGGAGGAGGCCGGTACGACAGACGGCGAGAGGAACATCGGCGAGGATGATGGGACCGGTGGCTCCAACACAGATGGTACCCAGTCGAAGAAGAGGAATCGGAAACCGACCAAGGTCGGCGTCATCAGGCAAGAGTTTACTGTTGTGACCGCCGTCGGGATTCCTAAAGAGCCCGAACGTTTTTCGGAAGGGTACGGCCGTCAAGTCGCGGCGATCCTCCGCAACACCGTGCCGATCACCACGATTAACATCAGGAGTCGTGAGAATATTCATTATTGTTAGCTTCTTATCAACAAGCTGCACGGACGATACAAGTTTCCGGAGCCGTACGATAACACCAAACTCAGAGGGAACAAAGTAAACACATGGGCCCTCAGGAACATGAGTAAGGCCTTTTCCAGTTGGAAAACCCGGGTGAAGAGGGCAATTTTTGAAAAGAACAAAACCTGGGAGGAGCTCAAGGAGAAAGAGCCGTTGATCGACGAAGCTACCTACAACCTTTTCAAGGCTAGGTGTGAGTCCGAGCAAGCCAAGGCCGCGAGTGCAAAGGGCAAGGCCATGCGGTCGCAGGTCATAGGTAACCACCGTCTCGGAGCCGGTGGTTACAAAAGTTCCAAGCCTAAATGGGACAAGGAGGATGCCGAGTACGCCGCTGCGGGCATACCTAACCCCTTCCAGCAATACAAAGATAATCCGCAGACCGAATTCTTTGTGAGGGCCCGGAGCTATAAGGACAAAGCAACCTCGAAAATAATTATCGATCCTAAGATTCAGGAGTTTACGACTGCCGTGGTAAGTAGTTTACCACGCGACCTTGTCGATTGAATTCTTGAGTGTAGTTCACAATTTCTTAATGTTTCACATTCTTTTTACAGCAAGCGGAAATGAAAATCGCCTCATCGCAGGAGTCATCGGCTAAGCCGGCCGGCCCGTGGGATAACGCCTTTAACAGGGCGTTGAACAAGGTCAAGAAGGTTGACGACGTGACGGCCGTGTGGTCGGCTTTGGTGCGGACCTAAATTGGTCCGAATATTATGGAAAATCGGCGGAGCAGTCTGGTTCGAGGGGGCGCAAGGCGAGAAGGACCGAAGAAGATGCCGCTTATGTTCGTGGACTGGAGGAGAAGGTGAACATGCTTCCGCAGCTTGTCCAGGAAGAAGTGGCGAAGATGATGAACGCTCTCCTTCCAGATATGATGCAGTCGCTCGCGAATTGGCAAGCGCGTGGTGGACAAGGGCCCATACCAGTCCCCAGCATGGTCGGCAGCAACTCGGGCGCCGCGGCGCCTGCAGTCCCGACTCCGGCCGTAGTGGTGGCTCCCGCACCGACTCCCGGTCTATTGGTGACTCCGGCCGCCAACACCGCGGCGGCGACGCCGGACGTGATGGTAACTCCTCCGGCCACGATCGAGCAACCGGGGAATAATAATAATGCACCCGGGGGCAGCGCAAATAGGGCGACCGACGCCACGGGAGGCAGCGCGCCCTCCGTCTCTTGCATGCCTGCCGTCATCGGCGGGGTCTCTGACGGCGGGGTCTCTTCACTAGCCGACCTCGACGCCCTCAAGGTAACTATTAGCGTCTGCAACTCAAACGAGGACTTCATCTCCTTGCCTTTTTAGTGGAATCTCTCTGATGCCGTACATGCATATATATATATATATATATCTTTCGCAGGAGGACACTCCTTGCATTCTATTACAAGTCGTGGACGGCGAGTTGAAGGATGTTGCCAAAGGTAAAATTATTCAACCACAAAATCGAATCATACACAATATGCCGATGGCACCGGAGATGCATAGGGTTCAAATCTCTCTCGTGATTTCGGGCTACGAGAGAGTTGAACTTCCCATTCAACCCCCCGGATACGATGAGGACGTGCCGGCAGTCCTCAGTGACTGTTTCAACAAAATATGCCTATGGCCGAAGAGCCAAATGCGTTTAATGACGAGGGAAAGGGGCACCACACCTAGGACAACACCGCTAGTCATCGTGTCGGCGCCACATGATCCCATCGGAGCACAACAAGAAGACGATGATCTTGATCATGATATCAGCGCCGACCAGTTCATCAATACTTTGTATGATGCTGATGACTTATTCATGCCTCCTGCTGAAGGAGCCTATCAGCATGACGAGAAAGCTTGCGGTCCAGCTGATCCTGCGGCGAAGCCTGCTTGCTCCACGAGTTTCAGCGCTGCTTCTCAGGACATGTCTCCAGCAGCTTGCACCTTCACCGAGCCTCAAGCAGATGCCACAAGATCTATTCTCAGCCCGTCCACACTCCATAAGGCGGCCGCTGAGCAGATAAAGGCCGGTGACTGCTCAAAATCAGAAAAGAAGAAGGGACGGAAAAGAAAGAAGAGCATCACTTCTAGTAGCCAACCTTCGATGCCGATCCGGGCTCAGGAAGGGCCACCAAGACCCAAGGATCTCTCGTTTGAAATCCATGTGGCTGGTAGGGCGATGCTACCTAAGGACATGCTGGACCTTGCAACTTCGGATATGCAGAGTGTGCATCATAGTATTATGGCATTAGAGAAGATTCTTCTTCGAGAAGAGAATCCCTCGTACACGGTTTTCATGGCCAAGGTGCCACTCAACATGGGCTTCATCAACACTATCCCCGCGGATATGATAATCCTGCGATTGTCGGAGATCTTCAATTTGTACCATCTCAAGCGGCTGGACCATAGCCTTATCCGTCTGTTATCGCTCAGCCTTTCTATGAGTATCAGGAGAGATAAGACCCCGAGCGTCGCGATATTGGACCCCTTCTACATGCGTGAAAGCATCTTGATGGACGACGGGGACGCGGCTCTCGCGGCGGGGTACATCACATACTTCATGCTACAGAACACTGACAAGGATTAATTTCTTATGACATACTCTCCCAAGTAAGTCATTCGCTCGCCTCCGTAGCATATATGCTTTCTTAGCTTTCCATTGTCCTCTTCCAACATTCCTTTTGGATTATTTTAATTATGCGGTGAGGATAAAGACTGCGGGCTCATCTGCTTTTCACCGCAACACGAGCATGCCGTGTATTTAGACACGGGGAGTGTGAACAAGAAAGATTACAAGTATATCATGAGAGTTTCTGATGATGCTCTCGTCGGCTACATAAAAGACGGAGGCAAGATCATGAAGCACAAGTTCAGGAAAAATCATCCTGGCGTGAACGTGTTCAACCACATAACGCAGTTCCCGTGCGTCAAGCAGCCGGCTGGCACTGTGAGGGATGCGTACTACGCCCTTCATCACATGAGGGTGATCTTACAGGAACAACGCAACCTGACGCTGCCAAGTCATCTCAGAGCGTGGGCCGAAAGGAAGGTGGAAATCGCCGATGCAAATCTGAAGGAGGAGTTCTTTCACATCCAAGCGCAGATGGCGACTATCATCCGTCATGAAGTACAAATGAGGGGGTCGATCTTCCACTCGAACATTGCACCATCCAATGGGGAGATAGAAGTCCGCCTAAAGGCCCTGCATGACACAAGGCCTTTCATGACGAAAGAAGGATGCCGCCCATTCCCCGAGCCGAGTCAGAACAATTGAATGTACTCTTTGTGTAATTTGGATGTACTCTTTGTGTAGTAGATGGTAGTGTCAAATACTCTTGGTGCTCTTTGTGTATAAAGGTCACTGCATATGCATTTTTATGCATATGTGCATGCTTTTCACCATTCATCGACTTGCTTTAAGTTGTTGATAAGAATAGATGCTAGATTGCTTTGTTCTCCTTTGGTATGATTCATATGGATGTGACCTCTAAAGCTTTGTTTTGTGCAGGTTGAAGAGCAAACAAGATATGATGACGAAAGTAGCTTTCGGTTTTCATTAATTGTTTGACTCATTGTAATTTTGTGATGGATGCATGTAATCTTGTGAATCTTGTTGGCCTCTAAACCTTTGTAATAAAAATTATATTTCAATTCTTTTGTATCAATAATTGTTGGCCTCATTGTTATATTGTATTTTGCATTTCTGTAATATAATAAAAATATCTGTAATGCTTTTATTCTTTTATGTAATTCTTTTTTTTGTTTGCTGTAATTATTTAGTGGCGCATATTGTCAGGATTTAGTGGCGCACTGTGAATGCGCCACCCCCAAGGCCCTTAGGTGTGGCGCATATCAGAATGCGCCACCCCTAAGAGCTTAGAGGTGGCACATTCTGAGATGCGCCACGCCTAAGGGCCTTAGGGGTGGCGCATCCAGAATGCGCCACCTCTAAGCCCTTATTAGTGGCTTGTAGTTAGTGGCGCATCCCTAATGCGCCACTAAACTCAAAAACAGTGCGCCACCATAAGGCTATTCCCTAGTAGTGGTCCGGTGCTCGGGTCGAGGTAGTAGTCAACTACAACGGCCGATCAGGAAAAAAAATAAAAGCACAAAAGGAAAACAGGGGTGAGATTATATCATTACAGGATAACTAGCTTCCTATGGTAAGGCAAGGTAAAAGTAAAGGTTGCAGCCGCACTAGCATATATGTTGGCTATCGTTCTAATAGAGGATAGGTAAGGTCCAAGAATACACGCGACATCGAGTCATAAGTCTACTATTCACTTACTTACGTCAATCATAACACAACCTGGATCTTCTCTTGGTCCCCCTGGACGAAGAAAAGCAACCAAGGCACTCACACGGTAGGGAAGTTTTAATTATGATTCAAGTTGATGTTATTCTATGAACATGGAGTAGGTCCCAAGTCGTCCATAACCGCGGACATGGCTTTTCGAAAAGATTTAACCCCGCAGGGGTGTACCAATTTCCCATCATAGGCTTCGCATGTATGTCCGGTTTCTACTTGGCTAGATAAGCGCCTGAAACTCCGGAACGTCAGAGTCCCTCTAACTAACAACGCACAATTCCGGGTGGCCCCCGGTGAGTCGACATCCAACTCAAAAGCCGGTCGCGCTCTCGAATCGGTCTCTATCGTATGGACAAGGTCGGGTTTAGTCTCACCTATATAACAGGGGACATCCCTAGCTAACCAGTGTGGACCAACCAGAGGAACTATGTCTTCGTTGGTCCGGGTTGTTTCGAAAACTGCTTGGGTACCAACCAAGCACACACACTTTTGCAAATAGTAAATCAGCTCGGGCCACCACTAGAACTGTATGAATCTAGGTAGGTAAGACAAGGGGACCCGCTCATCAAGAAACACAATACCCGGAACTCGGGACCTAGGTGACTCAAATGGAACAAAACACCTGGCGGGAACAGCATGGTCTCCCGTTATTCGTCAAGTATATAATTAACATCATAATAATAATAAATATCAACCAACTTCTTTAAATAACATGATATCCCAAACCATAGCATAGGGTAAGCAGCAAGTTTTCCTACTCATACTAAGCAATGGCTGAGCAGCGGTAACTTAGCAATACAATGTTTTGCTGGGATGTGGGGATCATGGTTGTTTGGTTTGATTATGGCATGAACAAGGTGGATAGGATCAAACAAACGTTCTAGACTACAGCTAGGCAGGTAGGAAGAAAGGTATCAAGTAATGGTATAAATCTTCCCCTTGCTTGGGAAATCGGTCGTCGAAGCAGACGTAGCAGGGTCCTCGGGCTCGGTGTCGGAAACCTCAACGTAAGTCTCCTCGGCATTCTCAGGTGCTAACGTAAAGTACCGGCAAGGAAAAGGCACACAAGTAAGCAATGGGTGCAATGCACGGGAAAAGATGGTATGATCAAGTTAAATAGACATGAGGTGACCCTATCTAGTCAGATTTAATGAAGGTGGTGACGACACGTCAACAACTTCATATGCAATTTATTTACGTTAAATGGCTTTGGTCTTAGCCTTAATTTTTGGTGTAAGTAACCTGGAAACATGGCATGATCAACAATGCAATAAACAAAAATAATTAAAACGTGAAAGTAAACATCGATTTCGGAGACGGAGTAGTGTCGATGAATAGACACCAAGGAGTATCAAGGAAGGCCACATGGGGTGCAAGATGGTGGATCATGTGGCTAGATGGGTCATGGAAAGGATGCATGGGTGTGCCAACTTGTGGGACCCAAACAAGATCAAAGGATGACAAGGGGAGAAAAATCATGCAAGCAAGGTCACATGTGGGTGCAACTCCCCTCCACACGCTTGCATTTCTTTTTCTTTTTTATGTTTCTCAAACACAAAAACCAATGTGACCATGATGATCAGTGCATTTTTCTACCCCAAAAAGATATATGCCATGAGCACAAAGCATTTGAATTCAAACAGATTTCAAATTGAAAAAGGAAGGATTTAAACAAAAAGAAAAAGGGAAAACAGAAGAGAAGAAAAAAAAAGAAAATGAGGGAGGCCAACTGGGCCAACCTCGGGTGGCCTCGGGCCCAGGAGCCTCAGCTCCACTCTCTCTCTTTGCTCTGCCCGCACTGGGCCAAGCCCATGCTTCACACAGCCTACATCACAGAACGAAAATCGCGAAAAGAAAAAAAAGAAGGGGGGATGTGGACCAGACGGGATTCGATCCCACTCCGTTGCAACCACCACCCAGCCCTACTACCACTGCATTACTGATCGGGATTCAAACAAGAACCCGTAGCAGGAAAGACAAGGAGCAGACGCGCTACTGACAGAGACCAAATTCAGACGAACTCTGGCGAAACCCGCCGTGGTCACAGACCACCTGCGACGCCGCTGCTGTGTGGAATCAAGAGCTGGTACACCCAGTTGCAGATCGCTGGCCAGCGCTGCACCTAACTCCCACCAGGAATGTCGCTAGCCTCGCCGGAATTCTACCGCGGCGAACTATTCTGACGGAAACAGATGATGTCGCTAGCCTCGTAGGTGACACTGGCGTTGCCGGAGAGGAGGAGATCGACGGGGCCGTCGTCGGGGAAGACAGGTTCCGAGGCGCAGCGCCGCGACTCGTCGCTGCTTGTGGCTTGCAAGCCGAAACTGCAAGGGGAAAATGGTGAGGACGGCTGGGAGATCACGCAGACGAGCGCAGGCTCACCGCGCGTGAAGGACGGCGGCGAATTTTACCGAGCGGCTTACCTGTCACGCGGAACAGGGAAGGTCCAATTCGGCCATGGCGACGGCGGTGAGAGGAAGAGGAGGGAAAATGGGAACTAGGGCACCCCGCGACGCGTCTCCGGTGCTCTTATAGGGGGCCTGGCTCTCCCTGGCCGGAGGGCTCCACCGGCTTGGACGGACCTGCGCGTGAGAGAGGAGGGAGAGGGGGACCTCACTCCAGCATGGAAAGAAGATGATGGGGAGCTGTCGGATGCAGATCAAACGGCCTAGGTGCGCTCCACTTACCCCTTCGTGGGTGGGCTCTAGCCCGAGAAGGAGAAAAAGGCCCAGGTGGGCTAGGTCTGCAACAGGGAGTTGGAAAAAAAAGAGAAAACCCCAGCTGCTTATCCTTTTCCATTTAAAATAAAAGAGAAAGGAATTGGGGTTTACCAGAATTAATTACAAGGTCTAAAAATACATAAAAATATGTAAAATTATCCTTGCAATATTCTCCAATTTATAAAATTGGTTTGGCTATTTTTGGAGCAACTAAAATTTTGGGGCATTTTTGAAAAATCAAACCACATGAACTGTGGCCCACATTTTAATAGTTTGCAAAAATGGGGTAAGGCTTTTAAAAAGCTGGGGAGGGGCAATGAATTGGCTATGCAAAGTTTGGGATCAAGGAGAGCATGCATGCAACAAGGAAAATTCTTCAAACACCCTTCTTGAACCATTTTGGATGCAAACTAAATCAAACCAAATGGGCTCCAGTCCCAATGCAAATTTGAATCACCGCATGAAATGTGAAACTCAAGCATCATGCCAAGTTACAAAGTCATCAGACAAGGTAAAATATCATGTTGATTTCTTATTATTACAAATGGGCTGTTACAGTACTCCCCCACCAACACAGGATCTCGCCCCGAGATCTAAGACTGAAACAACTCAGGATACTCAGAACGGAGATGATCTTCACGCTCCCACGTTGCTTCCTTCTCCGAATGATGTGCCCACTGAACTTTCATGAACTTGACGATCTTGTTGCGAGTCATGCGCTCGGACGTCTCAGGAACACGGACTGGACGCTCTGAGTAGGAAAGGTCCGCACTCAGCTGTATCTCGCCCAAGTCAACAGCCTGCTCTGGATGCTTGAAGCACTGCTTTAGCTGGGACACATGGAACACGTCATGCACCATGGACAGACTCTCTAGAAGCTCGAGCCGAAAGGCAAGAGGTCCTCTAGTCTCAAGGATGCAGAAATGTCCGACAAATGTTGGAGCGAGCGTTCCCTTGATACCAAAGCGGTGAGTTCCCCTCAATGGAGACACTCTCAGGTACGCCCAATCACCAACCTGAAACGCTACACCACGGTGCCTTTTGTCATAATAGGCCTTCTGCCTAGACTGTGCTGCCTTTCGGTGCTCGGACAATCTTCACTCTGTCCTCTGCCTCTTGGATCACATCTGGACCGAACAGTTGCCTCTCACCTATCTCGGAACAGTTCAAAGGTGTCCTACACTTGCGGCCATACAAGCCTTCAAACGGTGCTTCCTGCAGACTTGCCTGATAGCTGTTGCTGTAAGAGAACTCAGCATACGGCAAGCACTCTTCCCACTTCATGCCAAAGGAGATGACACATGCTCGAATCATGTCCTCGAGGATTTGGTTCACGCGCTCGACTTGCCCACTTGTCTGAGGTGATAAGCGGTACTGAACAACACTGTCGTACCAATCACCTTTTGAAAGGCCTGCCAGAACTTAGAGGTGAAAAGGCTGCCTCTATCAGAACTGATCTTCTTGGGAATGCCATGCAAATATACAACTCTTGCGGTGTACAAATCTGCCAACTGAGCTGCTGAAATGGAGTCCTTCACTGGAAAAAAGTGGGCAACTTTGGAAAGATTGTCAATGACAACAAAGATGGAATTGTTCTTCTTCTGCGACAAGGGGAAGCCTGTGATGAAATCCATCTCTATATGATCCCATTTCCACTCCGGAATCTCAAGTGGCTGAAGCAACCCTGCAGGCTTCTGGTGCTACGCCTTCACTCTCCTACACACATCACACTGAGACACGTAACGGGTAACATCCCGCTTCATACGAGTCCACCAAAAGCTTTTCTTGATATCTTGATACATCTTTCTACTGCCAGGGTGAATAGACATCTTGGAATCATGGGCTTCCTTCATGATGACCTCTCTGAGATCTCCCTCCTTGGGGACAACAATTCTCTCTTCGAACAACACGGTCCGTCACTATGCACTGAAAAGCAACCGTACTTTGGAACTGAGGCGGCAATACCCTGCTTGATCTTTTGTACCATTGAGCTGCCATACTGAGCTTCATGAATCTTCTCATGGATAGTGGGCTCTACCACAAGGTTGGCAAGGTAGCCTGCTGTAACTAGCTCGAGATTGAGCCTTCGAAAGGACTCACACAAATCAGGGTGGATCTTCTGCACCTGGATATTATTTCAATCGCCCTTGCGGCTCAGCGCATCAGCTATGACATTCGCCTGTGTACTCAGTGATGGTCTCAAGCCATCTTCTTTGCCTCAATTTCAGATTTGGCTGAGTGAACAAGTACTTCAGACTCTTGTGGTCGGTGAACACATCCACCTACCTCCCTAAAAGGAGGTGTCGCCAAGTGATCAAAGCGTGCACAACTGTTGCAAGCTCCAAGTCGTGCTTGGGATAATTCCTCTCACTCGTCTTCAAGTGTCGTGAGGTATAAGCCACAATATTCCTGCCTTGCATCAAAACTCCGCCTAGACCTTGCAATGAGGCATCACAAAACACCTGAAAAGGCTGTGACTCATCTGGCGGTGTGAGAATTGGAGCTGTGGTCAACTTATCTTTCAAACCCTCGAAAGATGACTGGCAAGCTGGTGACCGAGTGTACTGTTTGCCTTTGCACAACAACTCAGTCATTGGCTTTGCTATTTTGGATAAATTCTGCACAAACCTCCTGCAATAACTGGCGAGGCCGAGAAAACTCCTTAGCTGCTTCACATTCTTCGGCGGAGCCCACTCTTGAATAGTGCGGACTCGCTCTGGATCAACCACAATTCCTTCAGCGGAAATAACATGGCCCAGAAAATTGACTTTGTCCAGCCAAAACTCACACTTGGAGAACTTGGCGTAGTAACGGTGCTCTCTCAACTTCTGAAGCACTAGGCGTAGATGTTCCTCATGTTCGGCCTCTGACTTGGAATAGACAAGAATGTTGTCGAGATAGAGGATCACAAACACATCAAGCCACTCTTGGAACAAATAGTTCATATCTCTCATGAATGTTGGCGGGGCATTTGAGAAGCCGAAAGTCATGACTGTGAACTCATACAACCCATAACGTGTACTGAACGCGGTCTCGGGAATATCCTCTTCACGAACACGAATTTGATGATACCCCATCCTCAAGTCAAGCTTGGAAAACACCTTAGCACCATTCAACTGTTCGAACAGATCATTGATGCAGGGTAAAGGGTATTTGTTCTTGACGGTCTTCTTGTTGATACCGCGATAGTCCTGGACCAAGCGGCTAGTCCCATCCTTCTTCTAGACAAACAAAGCTTGTCACAACCCCAAGTTAGGTAAGTGCTAGGGTTTTATCGTTCCTTTGCATTCATGATCAATATTCAAATTGCAATTCAAAAATGGGGAAAAGAAAGCCCTGAGAAATTAAATCAAATAGCCAGATAAAAATCTTTTTCCAAAAATCATTTGAATGCTTGGAAAATTCCTCTAAATGATGCTGATCATTTTAAAAGTGGTTTGGGATCAATCCCATGCTCATGGAATTTTCTAATTTTCAAATAGTGCCTTGGAAAATCAAATAAACCCCTATTTGATTTAAAATTCAAATGTTTTGAATTTTAAAAAGTGCCAAATTTTATAAGTGGCTAGCTCTATATTTTGTGAGGCCATATAAAAAATTATGGCATTTATAAAAATACCTAGCTATTTTATTAGCTAGGTCAACAACAGAAGCAGAAATAAATAAAAAGAAAAAAAGTAAAAGGCACTTACCTGTCGCCCACAGGCGAGGCCCACCTCCTGTCGCCTCGGCCCAGCCCACCAGCGGGCTTGTCGTCTTCTACCCCTGCCCCTCCAAGCTGCTCGCTGGAGCTGGGAGCGCGGCGACGATGCCACGGCGACGCCCTGGCCCTTCTAGGCCTCCCCTTCCTTATCCTGGCGCCACGGGGCCCGCCAAGACGCCCCGCATTTTTCCCCCATCGCCGCTTCCTCTAGCCTCCTCCTCGTTGAGATCCCATCGCGACCGAGCGCACGATGTCGCCGCCGACGAGCAAACGCGCGGCCACAGAGCCCTACACGGCGAGCCACTGTGTCTAGGCAAGTCCACGACGACGTCTTCGTCGATCCCCTCCATAAATTGGAGCTCAACAGACCCGGAGACGACGCCAGCTCCAACCTTGTTTCGTCGGCCGCCGCGGAGTCTTCGCCGGAATTCGTCACCATCAACACCCCTACGACCTCGCCGTCCCCTCCAGTAGCTTGAGGGTGAGCTCCTGCCTCGATTGATCCCTCCCGTGGCTCTCCTCGTGCCTCCCCTCGAAAGGTCACCGTTACCCGAAGCTCCGGCCGCCGCGAGTTTGAAGTAGCCGTGGCCCCGAGCCTCTCCTTGAGCTCCAGCTCACGCCATTAGACGCGGATGGCCCGTAGCCACCTCCCAGTGCCTCCAGCTTCCTTTCCCGTGCCCCAAATCGCCGTCCTCGTCTTCACAGAGCCACGGTCGCCGCTGAGCACGACGCCGGCGAGGCTCCGGCCACTCCCAGGCCTCCCCGTGGGTGCAGCGCGATGCAGGCGTGTGCGGGCTTAAATTTGGTAGCCGTCTCGTGTTCTCCCGTGGCCTGTAGGCAACTCCAGCGAGGACGCCGCCGTGCCCGTGCCACCGGCGACTAGCCGCCGGCCATTAATCCTCATGACCCCCTTAACCACCCCCCTAAACTAACCCCACCTCACTGACAGTGGGCCCCCTGGCCACTAACTAACCCGAGTTAGTTTAAACAACCGGCTATTTAAGCCCTGTGTCACTGACATCCCTGGCCCACCAGTCAGCCCCCCCCCTCTGATGTCACAATGACATCATGCTGACGCAGTAAAACTTTTAAATCAATTTATTTAATTTCAGTAATTACAGAAATTCCAGAAAATACCCAAAACTTCAATAATTCATAGAAAATTTATATTAACTCCAAATTTAATAAATAATATGTCTAAAAATATCAGAAAAATCCAAGGATTATGAATATGGGCTCTTTTTTCATGTTTGACCAATTAAAATTGGGTGAACAGTGGAAAACATCCATATGCATTTAATTCAAATTCAAATTTGGGGTGAAATTGCAAATGATTTTGCCACACACTTCTTCTGTATAGTTTCACCCCCACATCAGAGACATTACCTCAACTATACCACCTCACTTGATGATCAACTTTTCAGATGAACTTTCATGCATTCAAATGCATTTGAAATTCATCGATAATTCAAATGGAGTTTGAATTTGCAACTCAAATGCAATATACTCCTTTTAAATGGAATGATCAATGCCTCAGTACCATGAACATCACTTATACAATTGATCATGTGCTTGTGCATTGTACCTTATGTTGATCACTTTGTTTGTATTGTTTGCTCGGATAGAAGTGGAGCCGGAACCCGAGGTCACCCCCTTCGTTGAAGACCCCGTGACTGAACCTCGTCAGCAAGGCAAGCAAACCCCCATTGATCATGTCGATAAAATCCGACTTCCCTCTCATGTCTCGCTTATGCATTGTTTAGGATGATCACCATGATATCGTTTCTACCGCATAGTTGAACCCATATCCTTTGCATGACCTATCATCTTGTCACAGTAGTAAGCAAACCACAATCCTAGCAGATGTAGGAGTTGGTTGATATCATGTGGCCCCTGCAACTGTTACTGCTTATTTCATGCTTAGTGGTACAATGAGGTTGCTTATGATGTGAGTCGGGATGATGATAAACATGGTGTTGACGAAAGTGAAACGTGTTGGTGAATCTACCCTAATACAAAGTGAAAAATGAGAGGCTGTGTAGGAGTACACAGTGGGTTGTCTCGTTGAACACCGCCTTAAGTCTGAGTTCTTGTGTGGTGATCCAGGACAAAGAGTACAACCACACATTGGGCTCACTCACCCCTCTCGACCTAGTACCTCACCCCGTTCGAACTCCAGGAGTCGCATTAGTTCGAAGTTCTGGTAGGGCTGTGGCACGGTCTGCGAAGTGGATGAACGGCTTTTCAAGACCGGCTTGGGACCCTGCACACATCGTTTGAGGCTGTACTGGAACCTCGGCCAGACTTCCATACGGATCCCCCTTAGATAGGCGACTCTCTGGACTAGAACGGAGCTGTGGGCGAAGTGTCGTGGCAACATCCTCGCCGGTACCCGCTTGAAGGGTCCCACTCCCAGGCGGTAACTGATGAGTGTGTGTGTGTAGCGGTACACCCCTTCAGGGTTAACAAAACTATTCGAATAGCCGCGTCCGCGGTCAAGGACTGCTTGGAGAGCTGTGCTCGATTATTAGAGAACTTGAACTGGATACTTCTAAAATACACCAAGATAAGCATGAGTACTAACGGGTGCTTCTCGTGGGGATGTCGAGGAAGTAACCATAGTGGGGTAATTGGTTGAAGAGATGTAGTGGACTCGTGTACGCTTCTTACCTCAAGTCTGGTACTCGTAGTTCAGGACTAGCCAAGTCAAAGCTGGCACTTCTGCAAGTGAAACCCCACCTCCCTTTACCTTGATACATATGCATGAGTAGTATACCTCCTATGTAAGTCTTGCTGAGTACGATTTTGTACTCACGTTTTCTTAATCTATGTTTTAGATGAACCCGCCGACCCCGATGGTGGCTTCTACCCGAAGCTCGAAGAATGAAGACTCAGACCAAGACCAAGCTAGTGTAGTCCCAGTCAGACGACTGGTTCCCCCGTGGAGGGTTTGTTTTTAGATAAGGCTTCTCTAAGCCATTTGTTAAACTTGTCTATACTCAGACCTCCTTTGCTTCCGCTTGTATGTTGTAATGTTGGATCACATGCTTGTGATATCTGTGTGCACTCTGTAAGAGTTATTAATAAAGATGTATACTTTGTAGAGAATTGCAATGATACCTGCTGTTCATACAAGGCATGTGTGCTGCGTGTATGTTTATAACATGCATGTCTTAGTATGGGTTTTCGAGACCTTAGTTGTGATCTGGCTGGCGGTCTTTCATACACCAGTGGCCCTTAGATGTGCGCAGCTTGGGGCATCGCGATGCGATTGTTCGAGACTACGTCTCGTGCACACTTTGATGTATGATAGAGCCCGCCCTAGACCCCGACTAAGTGATCGGGCTGGAGTAAGTCTATGTAAGGGTTATGAGATAGTCGATAGTATGGTTGAGGCAACTTGTCTTTGAATATGGGAGTTCGTCACCCATATCATTAGACTTGTGTGCGGACGATGAGGACCCATCTCAGTTGATCATCCGGCCTGGATGGGATGCCCCTCACGTACGATGCTTTCCGAGAACGTTCTGTGCTTGGCCTTGTCTGCTTAGACAAGTGGGTACGGTTCTCGGCTCTCCATATGACTATGTCGTAGCGGGACTTGCATACGCTAACCCCGGGTCCCGACAGACTTGGTATCAGAGCAGGACTGACTGTAGGATTATCACCCTTGGCCGAAGTCGAGTCTAGCCTTCTATAGTTATATAGTTACTCTGGGTATATAAGGGAACAACGTAAGGCTTCTTTTTCTCCTTACCTCATCGATCTGAGTTATGAGTCACCCTTACCTTTTCTACGGGAAGATAGGACTATGCTCACCTCTGTCTGATTAGAACATCTCGTTGGTTGCCTCCTTATAGTCGTAGGATTGTTGTGGTTGTCCAGAGTCTCCGTGTTTTGAGTTCCTTGAGGAAGTTCTGTCCAATCTCCTCGAGGTTGTCTTGTTTTCCATCCCGGTGTAGCCGTTATGCTGCCGGAATTATCCCGTGTTTCTTTGATTCATTGCCTTGGCATTATAGTCTTCTCCTTCTGAAATCATATCCATTTATCCTTGACTCCATCATACAACCTGTTCTGATTGTTGATTTTTATCACACAGGATGTCAGGTGGAACTCATAGTGGTGTTCTTCGGAATCGAGACCGTGATCGGAATCGAAATGATGATGAACTTCCAACCGCGCCTTCTGCGGCGGAAATCATGATGGAAGCTGAGCGGAATAGACGTGATCAGACACGCCTTCTAGAGCTCATCGAGAAGAATGCCTCACGTTATTGCAATGTGGTGGTCAGCATTCAGGACTTCATCCTCCTCAAGCCACCAGTATTCCGATGTTCTTCTGAGCCCCTTGAAGCTGATGATTGGCTCCGTTCCATCGAGCGTAAGCTTGACACTGCACATGTTGCTCCCGATGACCGAGTTGTTTTCGCGGTATACTTCTTGGAAGGTGCTGCTCTTCAGTGGTGGGAGAAATATGTTCCAATGCAGCCAGATGGTCACGTAGTGACTTGGCAGGAGTTCTGTGTTGCCTTTCGAGGGTACCACATTCTGTATGAGTTGATGGAGCACAAGAAGGAAGAGTTCTGCAATCTGAATCAAGGAGAGATGTCCATTCATGAGTATGTGAGGGAATTCAACCGTCTTGCTCGGTATGCCCAAGATGAGATCACCACCGATGCCAGAAAGCAGGCAAGGTTCCGTAAGGGACTTAGCCCCATCCTCCGTCACGATCTCAGCCTCATCGAATTTGCCACCTTTGAGGATTTAGTCAACAGATCCTTCAGAGCTGAGCATGGCAATGAAGTTTTCGAGAAGTCTCGTAAGCATGCTCTTGAGCTTGCCCCTTCTTCCAGTTCACGCCCTCAAAAGCGTATGATCTGGATTCCTAACAGTTTGTTTCACCAAAACAACCCACCGAGGCCATCCCTTGTGCCGCCTCGCCCACCAGCTCCACCAAACAACCCAGCTCCCCGCACTATCTTTGGAGCCTGCTTTAGATGTGGCCAGCCTGGTCACTACTCTCGTGAGTGCCCCGTCAACCAAAATTCTCCACCCCATGCCAAAGGAAACCCCACTGTTCGTGCCAAACCACCCCCGAAGGTTCCCACCGCTAAGCCATCCACCTCA
The DNA here is from genome assembly GCA_950022295.1 of Bromus sterilis. Classification (NCBI taxonomy): domain Eukaryota; kingdom Viridiplantae; phylum Streptophyta; class Magnoliopsida; order Poales; family Poaceae; genus Bromus; species Bromus sterilis. Next base: position 143,721,371 of record OX465596.1, on the reverse strand, counting down.
GAAAATCTTGGACGTGTGAACCAAATCTCAGTTGAGGAAACTGATAGTACTTCTGACGTCATTCTTGGTATGCTCCCAGTCAATTTTGTTCCCACTTCTGTCCTTTTCGATCCAGGAGCATCTCACTCATTCATGTCGGAGAGTTATGCACTTTGGCATGATGTATCCTTTGAGGAAATGTTCACCCCTATGATCATTCAAGCTCCTGGTTCCAAGTGGAAAACTAATAGAGTAATCCATGGTAATCAAATTGCAATTGAGGGTTTAGTATTCCTTGCTTCACTCATAGCCCTCAAGTCTTCAGACATTGATGTCATCCTTGGTATGGATTGGTTATCAAGACAACATGCTTTTCTTGATTGTAAAGCCAAGTCAGTTAGACTTACACATCCTTCAGGCCAGAAAATAGTTTACTCCTCACCAAGAACAAGAACCCAGGTGCATTCTTTGAATGTGCTTCCCCTTCCCGACCTTGAAGATGTTCCGGTGGTTCGTGACTTCCCGGATGTCTTTCCTGAAGAGCTGCCGGGCATGCCACCCGACAGATGTGTAGAGTTCATAGTGGATCTTGCTCCAGGAACCGCACCAATTTCTAGACGCCCATATAAAATGGCCCCACGCGAGTTAGCTGAGCTTAAAACCCAACTGGAAGCTTTGTTGGAAAAAGGCTTCATCTGCCCTAGCTCATCGCCATGGGGTTTCCCCGTTCTGTTCGTAACGAAGAAAGATGGAACAGAAAGGATGTGCGTAGACTATCGCCCGCTAAATTTAGCGACGATAAAGAACAAGTACCCATTGCCCAGGATCAATGATCTTTATGATCAACTTGCAGGATCCTCCGTCTTCTCCAAGATGGATTTGAGATTAGGTTATCATCAAATGAAAATCCGAAACGAGGACATTCCCAAAACGGCTTTCACTACTCGTTATGGTCTTTACGAGTTCACCGTCATGTCCTTCGGTCTAACCAATGCCCCCTCCACTTTCTCACGCATGATGAATTCGATCTTCATGGAGTATTTGGACCAGTTCGTCGTGGTTTACCTCGATGACATCCTTATATACTCGAAGAACGAAGAAGAACATGCCGAACACCTAAGGCTGGTATTGATGAAACTTAGAGACCATCGCCTGTATGCTAAATTCTCCAAGTGTGGATTTCGGCTACCAGAAGTGACCTACTTAGGCCACGTGATTTCTGCAAAAGGCATTGCTGTGAATCCTGAGAGAGTTCAGGCCGTCCTTGACTGAACTCCTCCTGAATCGGTTAAGCAAGTTAGGAGTTTTCTTGGCCTAGCCAGCTATTGCCGCCGCTTCGTCGAGAACTTTTCTAAAGTTGCAAAGCCTCTAACTGAACTCCTCAAGAAAGATAAGAAATTCCTATGGACTCCCAAGTGCGAGGAAAGCTTTCAAGAGTTGAAAAGAAGATTGACTTCTCCACCCATACTTGCACCTCCAGACACCAAAAAGGATTTCGAAATCTATTGTGACGCATCACGGCAAGGGTTAGGATGCATACTTCTGCAAGATAGACATGTGGTAGCTTATGCTTCACGCCAGTTGCGGCCACATGAAGAGAACTATCCTACCCATGATCTTGAACTCGCTGCCGTAGTTCATGCCCTAACAACTTGGCGACATTACCTCCTTGGTAATCCTTGTGAGATTTATTCCGACCACCGAAGCCTCAAATACATATTCACACAGCCAGATCTTAATCTCAGTCAAAGACGCTGGATTGAGTTGATAAAAGATTACGACGTAGGAATTTCTTACACCCCAGGAAAAGCCAATGTCATGGCTGATGCACTAAGTCGTAAGTCGTACTATAACAACCTCTTGTTACAGAAGTATCAACCACTTCTTCATGAGGAATTTCGAAAGCTTAATCTCGAGATTGTTCCTCGTGGATCTCTTTTCAACTTGGTGGCGAAACCAACCCTTGAGGATCAAATCATAGTTTCCCAAAGACGTGCACGAGGTGTACGCCGGATCAAGGAGAACATTGCTAGCGGAGTTGCTAAATGTTTCTCCACAGATAGTAAAGGGACGGTATTCTTTGGAAATCGTGTGGTAGTACCTAAGAATAGGGAACTAAGGCAACTCATCCTCAAAGAATCCCATGACACACCCCTCTCGATTCATCCCGGTAGCACAAAAATGTACCGAGATCTACGCCAGAGATTTTGGTGGACTAGGATGAAGAGAGACATTGCTCAATTTGTTGCCGAATGTGATGTTTGTCGTCGCATTAAGGCAGAGCATCAAAGACCTGCTGGCACTCTTCAACCTTTGCCTATTCCAGAGTGGAAATGGGACAAAGTCGGTATGGACTTCATCACCGGCTTTCCAAAAACCCAGAAAGGAAATGATGCCATCTTCGTTGTCATAGATAGACTTTCCAAAGTTGCTCACTTCCTTCCGGTTCGCGAGTCTATAACTGCTAGTCAGTTAGCGGACTTGTACGTCTCTAGAATTGTATCCCTTCACGGTGTTCCTTTGGAAATCAATTCTGATCGCGGTAGCCTTTTCACCTCTAGATTTTTGGGAAGCTTCCAGCGTGCTATGGGAACTCATCTCTCCTTTAGTACAGATTTTCATCCTCAGTCTAGTGGTCAAGTCGAAAGGGTTAACCAAATTTTGGAAGACATGCTCAGAGCTTGTGTTATCTCATTCGGAAAGAATTGGGAGAAGTCTCTTCCATTTGCCGAGTTTGCTTTTAACAATAGTTTTCAATCTAGTCTGAACATGGCTCCTTTTAAACTCCTATATGGACGATGATGTCGAACACCTTTAAACTGGTCAGAAACCGGTGAAAGACAATTCTTTGGACCGGATATGATCAAGGAAGAAGAAGAGCAAGTTCGCATTGTTCGTGATCGTTTGAAAGCCGCACAGTCTCGTCAGAAAATCTACTATGATCGTCATCACAAAAAGGAAAGCTACAATCTGGATGAGAAGGCTTACCTCTGGGTTACTCCTCTGAAGGGTACCCAACGATTCGGTATCAAAGGCAAGTTGGCCCCACGTTACATCGGACCCTTCCGCATTATTGCTAAACGTGGAGAAGTTGCCTACCAACTTGAACTACCCCCGCACCTTTCCCGAGTACATGATGTATTCCACGTGTCACAACTCAGGCGTTGCTTCAAGGACCCCATCCGCGAAGTCGACCATGAAACGCTTGATCTACAAGATGACCTTTCTTATCGAGAATACCCTTTTCGTATTCTTGATTCAGCAGAGCGTGTCACTCGCCGAAAGAAGATCAAGTTTCTGAAAGTTCAGTGGTCACACCACTCTGAGAGAGAAGCTACGTGGGAAAGAGAAGACTGTCTCAGTGCTGAGTATCCCTCCTTCCTCCCGCAGACTTATGAATCTCGGGACGAGATTCTTTTGAGTGGGGGCGAGTTGTCACAACCCCAAGTTAGGTAAGTGCTAGGGTTTTATTGTGCCTTTGCATTCATGATCAATATTCAAATTGCAATTCAAAAATGGGGAATAGAAAGCCCTAAGAAATTAAATCAAATAGCCAGATAAAAATATTTTTCCAAAAATCATTTGAATGCTTGGAAAATTCATATAAATGATGCTGATCATTTTAAAAGTGGTTTGGGATCAATCCCATGCTCATGGAATTTTCTAATTTTCAAACAGTGCCTTGGAAAATCAAATAAACCCCTATTTGATATAAAATTCAAATGTTTTGAATTTTAAAAAGTTCCAAATTTTATAAGTGGCTAGCTCTATATTTTATGAGGCCATATAAAAAATTATGGCATTTATAAAAATACCTAGCTATTTTATTAGCTAGGTCAACAACAGAAGCAGAAATAAATAAAAAGAAAAAAAGTAAAAGGCACTTTCCTGTCGCCCACAGGCGAGGCCCACCTCCTGTCGCCTCGGCACAGCCCACCAGCGGGCTTGTCGTCTTCTACCCCCGCCCCTCCAAGCTGCTCGCTGGAGCTGGGAGCGCGGCGACGACGCCACGGCGACGCCCTGGCCCTTCTAGGCCTCCCCTTCTTATCCTGGCGCCACGGAGCCCGGCAAGACGCCCCGCATTTTTTCCCCCATCGCCGCTTCCTCTAGCCTCCTCCTCGTTGAGATCCCATCGCGACCGAGCGCACGACGTCGCCGCCGACGAGCAAACGCGCGGCCACAGAGCCCTACACGGTGAGCCACTGTTTCTAGGCAAGTCCACGACGACGTCTTCGTCGATCCCCTCCATCAATTGGAGCTCATCGGACCCGGAGACGACGCGAGCTCCAACCTTGTTTCGCCGGCCGCCGCGGAGTCTTCTACGGATTTCGTCACCATCAACACCCCTAGGACCTCGCCGTCCCCTCCAGTAGCTCCAGGGTGAGCTCCTGCCTCGATTGATCCCTCCCGTGGCTCTCCTCGTGCCTCCCCTCGCAAGTTCACCGTTACCTGAAGCTCCGGCCGCCGCGAGTTTGAAGTAGCCGTGGCCCCGAGCCTCTCCTTGAGCTCTAGCTCACGCCATTAGACGCGGACGGCCCGTAGCCACCTCCCAGTGCCTCCAGCTTCCTTTCCCGTGCCCCAAATCGCCGTCCTCGTCTTCACAGAGCCACGTTCACCGCTGAGAACGACGCCGGCGAGGCTCCGGCCACTCCCAGGCCTCCCCGTGGGTGCAGCGCGATGCAGGCGTGTGCGGGCTTCAATTTGGTAGCCGTCTCGTGTTCTCCCGTGGCCTGTAGGCAACTCCGGCGAGAACGCCGCTGTGCCCGTGCAACCGGCGACTAGCCGCCGGCCATTAGGCCTAATGACCCCCATAACCACCCCCCTAATCTAACCCCACCTCACTGACAGTGGGCCCCTGGCCACTAACTAACCCCAGTTAGTTTAAACAGCCGGTTATTTAAGCCCTGTGTCACTGACATCCCTGGCCCACCAGTCAGCCCCCCCTCTGATGTCACAATGACATCATGCTGACGCAGTAAAACTTTTAAATCAATTTATTCAATTTCAGTAATTACAGAAATTCCAGAAAATACCCAAAACTTCAATAATTCATAGAAAATTTATATTAACTCCAAATTTAATAAATAATATGTCTAAAAATATCAGAAAAATCCAAGGATTATGAATATGGGCTCTGTTTTCATGTTTGACCAATTAAAATTGGGTGAACAGTGGAAAACATCCATATGCATTTAATTCAAATTCAAATTTGGGGTGAAATTGCAAATGATTTTGCCACACACTTCTTTTGTATAGTTTCACCCCCACATCAGAGACATTACCTCAACTATACCACCTCACTTCATGATCAACTTTTCAGATGAACTTTCATGCATTCAAATGCATTTGAAATTCATCGATAATTCAAATGGAATTTGAATTTGCAACTCAAATGCAATATACTCCTTTTAAATGGAATGCTCAACGCCTCAGTACCATGAACATCACTTATACAATTGATCATGTGCTTGTGCATTGTACCTTATGTTGATCACTTTGTTTGTATTGTTTGCTCGAATAGAAGTGGAGCCGGAACCCGAGGTCACCCCCTTCGTTGAAGACCCCGTGACTGAACCTTGTCAGCAAGGCAAGCAAACCCCCATTGATCATGTCGATAAAATCCCACTTCCCTCTCATGTCTCGCTTATGCATTGTTTAGGATGATCACCATGATATCGTTTCTACCGCATAGTTGAACCCATATCCTTTGCATGACCTATCATCTTGTCACAGTAGTAAGCAAACCACAATCCTAGCAGATGTAGGAGTTGGTTGATATCATGTGGCCCCTGCAACTGTTACTGCTTATTGCATGCTTAGTGGTACAATGAGGTTGCTTATGATGTGAGTCGGGATGATGATAAACATGGTGTTGACGAAAGTGAAACGTGTTGGTGAATCTACCCTAATACAAAGTGAACGATGAGAGGCTGTGTAGGAGTACACAGTGGGTTGTCTCGTTGAACACCGCCTTAAGTCTGAGTTCTTGTGTGGTGATCCAGGACAAAGAGTACAACCACACATTGGGCTCACTCACCCCTCTCGACCTAGTACCTCACCCCGTTCGAACTCCAGGAGTCGCATTAGTTCGAAGTTCTAGTAGGGCTGTGGCACGGTCTGCGAAGTGGATGAAAGGCTTTTCAAGACCGGCCTGGGACCCTGCACACATCGTTTGAGGCTGTACTGGAACCTCGGCCGGACTTCCATACGGATCCCCCTCAGATAGGAGACTCTCTGGACTAGAACGGAGCTGTGGGCAAAGTGTCGTGGCAACATCCTCGCCGGTACCCGCTTGAAGGGTCCCACTCCCAGGCGGTAACTGATGAGTGTGTGTGTGTAGCGGTACACCCCTGCAGGGTTAACAAAACTATTCGAATAGCCGCGTCCGCGGTTAAGGACTGCTTGGAGAGCTGTGATCGATTATTAGACAACTTGAACTGGATACTTGTAAAATACACCAAGATAAGCGTGAGTACTAACGGGTGCTTCTCGTGGGGAAGTCAAGGAAGTAACCATAGTGGGGTAATTGGTTGAAGAGATGTAGTGGACTCGTGTACGCTTCTTACCTCAAGTCTGGTACTCGTAGTTCAGGACTAGCCAAGTCAAAGCTGGCACTTCTGCAAGTGAAACCCCACCTCCCTTTACCTTGATACATATGCATGAGTAGTATAGCTCCTATGTAAGTCTTGCTGAGTTCGATTTTGTACTCACGTTTGCTTAATCTATGTTTTAGATGAACCCACCGACCCCGATGGTGGCTTCTACCCGAAGCTCGAAGAATGAAGACTCAGACCAAGACCAAGCTAGTGTAGTCCCAGTCAGACGACTGGTTCCCCCGTGGAGGGTTTGTTTTTAGATAAGGCTTCTCTAAGCCATTTGTTAAACTTGTCTGTACTCAGACCTACTTTGCTTCTGCTTGTCTGTTGTAATGTTGGATCACTTGCTTGTGATCTCTGTGTGCACTCTGTAAGAGTTATTAATAAAGATGTATACTTTGTAGAGAATTGTAATGATACCTGCTATTCATACAAGGCATGTGTGCTGCGTGTATGTTTATAACATGCATGTCTTAGTATGGGTTTTCGAGACCTTAGTTGTGATCTGGCTGGCGGTCTTTCATACACCAGTGGCCCTTAGATGTGCGCAACTTGGGGCATCACGATGCGATTGTTCGAGACTCCGTCTCGTGCACACTTTGATGTATGATCGAGCCCGCCCTAGACCCCAACTAAGTGATCGGGCTGGAGTAAGTCTATGTAAGGGTTATGAGATAGTCGATAGTATGGTTGAGGCGACTTGTCTTTGAATATGGGAGTTCATCACCCATATCATTAGACTTGTGTGCGGACGATGAGGACCCATCTCAGTTGATCATCCGGCCTGGATGGGATGCCCCTCACGTACGATGCTTTCCGAGAACGTTTTGTGCTTGGCCTTGTCTGCTTAGACAAGTGGTTATGGTTCTCGGCTCTCAATATGACTATGTCGTAGCGGGACTTGCATACGCTAACCCCGGGTCCCGAGAAAGCTGGTGCACCCCAAGGGGAAGTGCTCGCGCGGATAAAACCGCCTACCTCCAACTCTGTCAATTGCTTCTTGAGCTCAATTAACTCCTTCGAACACATCTTGTACGGATGCCGGGAAATCGGTTGGGTACCAGGCTCTAGCTCAATAACTAAATCAATAGCTCGAACTGGGGGAATTCCTGGCAACTCCTCTGGGAAGACGTCTGGGAACTTACAGACAACTTTGACTTCTTCGAGCAAAGGTGCGACTCCTGCGTTCAAAGCGTACAACTGTGTTGCTCCTGCCATTGAGCCACAAGTGTACAAGACTTCTGCGCCTGAATCATGTGTCAACTTCACAGATCTGGTCGGACAATCTATATTGGCCTTGTGTTGCACAAGACAATCCATGCCCAAGATGACATCAATGTCGGAGCGTGGAAGAAAAATCAAGGAAGCGGAGAAAAGGAGACCCTGAATCTGGATTTGCACATCAGGAACTTTCACAGCTGAACACAACTTAGAGCCCGGAGTAGAGATAGCCATAGGCGACGACATCATCTCTGACTGCAAATCATGTGCATGTGCAAAAGACATGGAAATGAAGGAGTGAGAAGCTCCGGAATCGAATAACACTGCCGCTGGAACTGAACACACAAGTAACCTACCAAGAACGATCTCTGAAGACTGCTGAGCATTTGTGAGCATCATGTTGTTCACCCGAACTGCACGTGGCTGTGCCTTCACCATCGCTGTGCTCGGAGTAGAGCGAGGTGGAGGCGGCGGGAGCCAAGCAAAGCGCGGATCGGTGCAGTTTGGAGAAGTGTGCCTGGCTCTCTGCACTTGTAGCAGATCACGCCTGGCCTAGGCTACTGCTGCGGCCTGGGTGGCCTCGCGTGTGGTGCTGTAGATCGAGGCCCCTGCTGAACTAGGACGGGAGGGCGGGAAAAAGTGCGGACAACTGCCCCCCTCTGCTGGAACTGCTGCCTCTACGGTGGTACCTCTGTAACCCAAGTCTGTGCCTTCTTGTGGACCATCAGTGCGGAGCTGTGCTCTCTCTGGAGCTTCTTGTCTGCATCCCACTCTGTTGTGGCTGACTCCTGGCGGATATCATGATCCACGAACTGCGAGAACAGCGTGGGGTTGCACTGGGTGAGTGCGTACTTGATCTCTGTGCTGAGACCCCCACGGAACCTGGCAATCCTCTTGGCCTCTGTGTTGACCTCCTCTGGAGCGTACCTGGCAAGCCTGACGAAGGCCAGGTTGTACTCCTGAACTGACCTGTCACCCTGTCTCAGAGCCAAGAACTCCTCTCGCTTCCTGTCCATCAAGCCACTCGGAATATGTGCTGCTCTTAAGTCTGCGACGAAGTCTTCCCACGTGATTATAGCATCGCCCTTGTTGGCCTTGTAGGTATCGTACCAGCTGGCTGTTGCACCCTAAAGCTGGAAGGAGGCGAAGGTGACGTAGTCGACTGGTCTGAAGGTGTTTGCATTGAAGTGCTTCTTGATCTCTGCTATCCAATAAACCACTTCCAGGGGGTCTCGAGCCTCGGAGAACCTGGGGGGGGGGGTTGATAGTAAGGAACTGCTGCAGAGTGGTGTACTGCGGTCGATCACTCCTCTAGGCAGTCTGGTTCTGCAGCATCTGTAAGATCGCAGTTGTGCCCTGAGCCACTGCGGTCACAGCCTTCCCAAGGAGAGGGTTCTCTGGCGGCGGTTGGTTCGCTCTTGGCATCCTGTATACAGGAACACTTATGAGAACATGATAGAAAAATTGACGAAACCAGTAGATAAAGCAATATTGACAACAAAACTTCCTCATGAGGTATGAGAAAGCCGAAGGCTTAAATTCCACCAAGGTTAACCCGGAAAGTCAAAAGCTAGGTGCTAATGGAATCCCCAAACCGAGATCATCTGAATCCAAGATAATAATCTGCTAGAGATCACACAACAATATATACGAGTCGTTGAAGACCTGGATGTTGAGACATCTGCCCTGAGCGGCCCGCCGAAGCGGTCTCCTATAGAGGGAGGAACCACATCCGGAGGATGCCAACCATCCTTGTATAGGAGTTTCACCTGAGGTACGCAGTAAGCGAGGTGGAGCTGTCAACGCCAAGTGGCGGCTCAGTGTTCTCAACGTACGCCAACCCTTTTCGTCGCTAGCAAAAAATTATAGAGGAATCGGAGCCTCGTGTAAACGAGAACCTAGATTTGTTTTGAAAGGGGATAAGTTGCAGAGAGAAAACAACGTTTCACTACCTCACGGAAAAGGGGTGGGAGGGTGGGGTAAGAAGAAAAATAAAGAGTTCCTACTCTCCGATTTTTCCTTAATAACTACAAAATAGTTTCTAGACTCAACTTCGGCCAGTAAGGGGTCCTACAGTCAGTCCTGCTCTGATACCAAGTTGTAAGGCCCCCGATGCGGTGATAACTGGAGTTAGTCGCTTTCTCGCCCCGCTCAAGTTAGTAGCGCATAAGAGGCCACCGACTCACGACACTCGCACTCGTGTCGCTGCCGAATTCTCGACAACAGGTGCAAGAACAATGAACTTAATACTAAGACATAAATATATAGAGTCCAGGGCATACATCGTTGCTGGTATTTATTACATCATCTCAGAGGTCCATTGACCCAACAGTACATCATACAACAAGCGGAAGACAATCACGACCGAGTACGGTCAAAATCCAAATGACTCTACAGAGGGATGCACATAAAATAGTGCACCCACGGATTGTCGGAACCCAACTATAGGATCTACTGAACGAAGTCATCCTCACCGTCGTCCTCCGGGGGCACCTCCACGAAGTAACGTCCGGTGCTCGGGTCGAGGTAGTAGTCAGCTGAAGCGGCCGATCAGGCAAAACAATAAAATCACAAAAGGAAAACATGGGTGAGATTATATCACTACAAGATAACTAGCTTCCTACGGTAAGGCAAGGTAAAAGTAAAGGTTGCAGCCGCACTAGCATATATGGTGGCTATCGTTCTAATAGAGGAGGGGTAAGGTCCAAGAATACACGCGACATCGAGTCATAAGTCTACTATTCACCTACTTACGTCAAACATAACACAACCTAGATCTTCTCTTGGTCCCCCTAGACGAAGAAAAGCAACCAAGGCACTCACACGGTAGGCAAGTTTTAATTATGATTCAAGTTGATGTTATTCTATGAACAAGGAGTAGGTCTCAAGTTGTCCATAACCGCGGACACGGCTTTTCGAAAAGATTTAACCCTACAGGGGTGTACCAACTGCCCATCATAGGCTTCGCATGTACGCCCGGTTTCCACTTGGCTAGATAAGCGCCTGAAACTCTGGAACGTCAGAGTCCCTCTAACTAACAACGCACAATTCCGGGTGGCCCCCGGTGAGTCGACATCCAACTCAAAAGCTGGCCGCGCTCTCGAATCGGTCTCTACCGTATGGCCAAGGTCGGGTTTAGTCTCACCTATATAACAGGGGACTTCCCTAGATCACCAGTGTGGACCAACCAGAGGAACTATGTCTCCGTTGGTCCGGGTTGTTTCGAAAACTTCTAAGGTACCAACGAAGCACACACACGTTTGCAAATAGTAAATCAGCTCGGGACACCACTAGAACTGTATGAATCTAGGTAGGTAAGACAAGGGGACCCCATAGAATCCCACACACGATTAGGCACGCTCGTCAAGAAACATAATACCCGGAACTCGGGACCTAGGTGACTCAAATGGAACAAAACACCTGGCGGGAACAGCCTGGTCTCCGATCATTCGTCAAGTATATAATTAACATCATAATAATAGTAAATATCAACCAACTTCTTTAAATAACATGATATCCCAAACCATAGCATAGGGTAAGAAGCAAGTTTTCCTACTCATACTAAGGAATGGTTGAGCAGCGGTAACTTAGCAATACAATGTTTTGCTGGGATGTGGGGATCATGGCTGTTTGGTTTGATTATGGCATGAAGAAGGTGGATAAGATCAAACAAACGTTCTAGACTACAGCTAGGCAGGTAGGCAGAAAGGTATCAAGTAATGGTATAAATCTTCCCCTTGTCTGGGAAATCGTTCGTCGAAGCAGACGTAGCAGGGTCCTCGGGCTCGTTGTCGGAAACCTCCACGTAAGTCTCCTCGGCAGTCTCAGGTGCTAATGTAAAGTACCGGCAAGGAAAAGGCACACAAGTAAGCAATGGGTGCAATGCACGGGAAAAGATGGTATGATCAAGTTAAATAGACAAGAGGTCACCCTATCTAGTCAGATTTAATGAAGGTGGTGACGACACGTCAACAACTTCATATGCAATTTATTTACGTTAAATGGCTTTGGTCTTAGCCTTAATTTGTGGTGTAAGTAGCCTCGCAACATGGCATGATCAACAATGCAATAAATAGAAATAATTACAACGTGAAAGTAAACATCGATTCCGGAGACGGAGTAGTGTCAATGAATAGACACCAAGGAGTATCAAGGAAGGCCACATGGGGTGCAAGATGGTGGATCATGGAAAGGATGCATGGTTGTGCCAACTTGTGGGACCCAAACAAGATCAAAGGATGACAAGGGGAGAAAAATCATGCAAGACAAGGTCACATGTGGGTGCAACTCCCCTCCACACTCTTGCATTTCTTTTTCTTTCTTATGTTGCTCAAACACAAAAACCAATGTGATCATGATGATCAGTGCATTTTTCTACCCCAAAAAGCATTTGAATTCAAACAGATTTTAAATTGAAAAAGGAAGGATTTAAACAAAAAGAAAAAGAGAAAATAGAAGAGAAGAAAAAAAAGAAACAGAGGGAGGCCAACTGGTCCAACCTTGGGTGGCCTCGGGCCCAGGAGCCTCAGCTCCACTCTCTCTCTGCGCTCTGCCCGCACTGGGCCAAGCCCACGCTTCACGCAGCCTACAACACAGAACGAAAATCGCGAAAAGAAAAAAAAGAAGGGGGGTTGTGGACCCGACGGGATTCGATCCCACGCTGTTGCAACCACCACCGAGCCCTCCTACCACTGCACTACTGAACGGGATTCGAACAAGAACCCGTAGCAGGCAAGACAAGGAGCAGACGCGCTACTGACAAAGACCAAATTCAGACTTTGCCCACTGTCGACGGCGACGAACTTCGGCGAAGCCCGCCGCGGTCACAGACCACCCGCGACGCCGCTGCTGCATGGAATCAAGAGCTGGTACACCCAGCTACAGATCCTTGGCCAGCGCTGCACCTAACTAAAACCAGGGAAGTTGCTAGCCTCGCCGGAATTCTACCGCGGCGAACTGTTCTGACAGAAACATATGATGACACTGACGAAAAGTTCAGACCGTGGCGACGCCGAGACAGTCCGGCGAGTCTCACTTCGTCTACGGTGCTCCTGTGGCGAAACAGCTAGTGTCTACTCGAAGCTGGACCCTCCGTGGTCCCATTTTTGCTCGCCCCCTCGCCGGAGACTCAAAGGGGGAAACTTTGCCTCGTTGGTTCAGACACGGCGGAACAGAGCTGCACGACGGGTCGTTGAAGGGGAAAAGGAGACTACGCAGGCGCCCGTGCCGATTGCATGTTCTGCTCGTGCTCTGCGCACCTTCGCACGCACTCGATGCTCGCCGGGAACACGCGCTTGGCGTGCACGGCTCGCCGGAGCGGTCCGGGCGGCGACAGAGGGACCCTCACAACGCCAGACGCACTACGGCTACTAGGGGAGGAAACAGAGGCGCGGAGGCTCACCTAGATGGGCTCGTAGGTGACCCTGGCGTTGCCGGAGAGGAGGAGATCGACGGGGCCGTCGTCGAGGAAGACAGGTTCCGAGGCGTAGCACCGCGGATCGTCACTGCTTGGGGCTGGAAAGCCGAAATTGCAAGGGGAAAACAAGGAGGACGGCTGTGAGAACACGCAGACGACCGCAGGCTCACCGCGCGTGAAGGATGGCGGCGAATTTTAATGAGCGGCTCACCTGTCACGCGGAACAGGGGAGGTACAATTCGGCCATGGCGGCGGCGAGAGGAAGAGGAGGGGGAAATGGGAACTAGGGCACCCCGCGATGCGTCTCCGGTGCTCTTATAGGGAGCCTGGCTCTCCCTGGCCGGAGGGCTCCACCGGCTTGGCCGGACCTGCGCGTGAGAGAGGAGGGAGAGGGGGACCTCACTCTAGCATGGATAGAAGATGACGGGGAGCCGTCGGATGCAGATCAAACGGCCTAGGTGCGCTGCACTTACCCCTTCGCGGCTGGGCTCTAGCCCGAGAAGGAGAAAAAGGCCCAGGTGGGCTGGGTCTGCAACAGGGAGTTGCAAAAAAAAGAGAAAACCCCAGCTGCTTATCCTTTTCCATTTAAAATAAAACAGAAAGGAATTGGGGTTTACAAGAATTAATTACAAGGTCTAAAAATACATAAAAATATGTAAAATTATCCTTGCAATATTCTCCAATTTACAAAATTGGTTTGGCTATTTTTGGAACAACTAAAATGTGGGGGCATTTTTTAAAAATCAAACCACATGAACTGTGGCCCACATTTTAATAGTTTTCAAAAATGGGGTAAGGCTTTTAAAAAGCTGGGGAGGGGCAAGGAATTGGCTATGCCAAGTTTGGGATCAAGGAGAGCATGCATGTAACAAAGAAAATTCTTCAAACACCCTTCTTGAACCATTTTGGATGCAAACTCAAACAAACCAAATGGGCTCCAATCCTAATGCAAATTTGAATCACCACATGAAATGTGAAACTCTAGCATCATGCCAAGTTACAAAGTCATCAGACAAGGTACAATATCATGTTGATTTCTTATTATTACAAATGGGCTGTTACAAAAGACTGAAGTACCTGTTTACTCAGCCCGACCTGAATCTCCGCCAACAGAGATGGCTCGAGACAATAGCCGACTACAACATGGGAATTTCTTACACCCCTGGCAAAGCAAATGTGGTGGCCGAAGCCTTGAGCCGCAAAGCTTACTGTTCTGAACTTGAAGTCCAGATAGAGCAGCCACTTCTGTATGAAGAGCTCCGCAAGTTGAACCTTGAAATTGTTTCGCAGGGACATGTGAATTCCCTTGTTGTTGAAGTAGACCTCGACAAATACATCAAGTTCATCCAAAGAGCTGACTCTGATTATGAAAAGATGAAGCGATATCTCGCCACAGGAAAGCCCTCAGACTACAGGCTTGCTGATGATCAAGCGTTGTACTTCAAGAATCGTTTAGTTGTTCCTAGCAAGGGCAATCTAAACTTGACTCCGGATGTTATGGAAGAAGCTCATGATACCCCATTGTCGATCCACCCAGGTAGCACCAAGATGTACCAAGACCTTCGTCAACGGTACTGGTGGCCTAGCATGAAAAAAGACATTGCTCGTTATGTTGATGAGTGTGACGTTTGCCGTCGCGTCAAAGCCGAACACAAAAGACCTGCTGGTACTCTGCAACCACTTTCTATTCCTGAATGGAAGTGGGACAAGATCGAGATGGACTTCGTCACTGGTTTTCCCAGATCGCAGAAAGGCCACGATGCTATCTTTGTCGTCATCGACCGCTTCTCCAAGGTTGCCCACTTTCTGCCAGTCAAGGAGACGATCTCTGCTAGTCAGTTAGCTGACTTTTTGTAATGACCCGGTCCTAAAAGATACCAAGTCTACTGTGCTTCTGTGCTATCCCTGGATCAGTATGCTAGCACACACAGTACTCGATGAAATACCATGAATCACATGTCAAAAAGTAACGTAAATACATGGTATTTATTACCTTATAGCCTTTGGGAAAGAATACACCGCGGAAACAAACAATACATAAGTGGAGTCCCATCAACACCAACGGCAAAGTTGAGTGTAGACATCGTAAACCTACATCGCATCACTTACTCGTCATATACAATCCTGCAACACAGAAGGTTACAGCCCAAAATGGGTCAGTACTTTGAATGTACGGCAAGTTACTCCCAAAATAATATATAACAGACCTATCTTCTACATGTAATTTTGGCTGGTGGAAAAGCTCTAAGAGTTTCAGTTTGCATAAAGCTGATTTTTTCTACTCAAAGAGTATCATAACAGTACTAAAAAGCTCATAATATGATTGAATTGGTTTCTCCAAGTCAATCTATTCCCAAAGTTGATTAAACCCGATTGATTAATTAAATATGATGAGATCCGTCAACATTCCCACTTCTAGATTCTCAAAGTTGTCCGTAACCGGGGACACGGCTAATCATGATCAATTTGTACACTCTGTAGAGGTTTGTGCACTTTTCCCCACACGACTCGACCACCTCCTTTTTAGTTCGTCACACTGCATGTTGTATGAGAACCGGAAGGTTGAGACATGGTCTTTTAGAAGAGTTTCCCTCACTTTGGCGGTGCCCATCCCACCTACACATAACTACGTTCGTAGAACCACCTAGTAAGAGTCACTACAACTAATCAACTAAGCTAGAGCACATAATAGCTTTTGGCTGCACACGTAAGCTTCTAGTTATGAAAAATATGATTGATCCCTTGAAGCCTGGGTGGCATTCCGCAGTGATTACTGGCCATCTCCAGGTCACTCAGGCAAATCCACTGGTTCCTCCAGGGTGCCCCAAACCATTCCACCCAGGTGGTTCATTAAGATTATCTTGGTCCTGTTTACTACTTAGTCACTCATACCTCATAACAAAGCAGTATAACAAAGCAGTATAATTCTACACGGTGGCGACAATGATATAAGGTTCGGACCTAACTCACTGAACTATTGGGTGTAATAGCATAGCATACTATATAATCCTATCAATGCATAATATTTAAGTTGGACTACAATGCATATAAAAAATATAGGTAATACTGGAGCATGATCAAAAGAGTAACTTGCCTGGATCCTAAAGATGAAATATTCTACTCGTAGTCGTCTCTCCTTCTCGTTACAATATATCTAACGGTAAAAGAGAAATACTTCAACACACAACACAAATCCAAATTGAAGATCCAAATAAAATACAATTAACAACATAAATATTTAGTACTAAGCTAGTTACTATGGCGTGGCTAGGTTGAGATAGGATCATGTTGGCTTGGATGGAAATATGATGCAAATCATATTCCGTGGATTTGATCAAATTGATACAAGAAAACATTGATTATAAAATCAATTGAATTCAGGGTATGCCAAACTTGTTTGTATGGTCGAATTTATTTGACCATATAAAAATGATCCGATAGAAATCTTGAAAAGATTGACTTGTTTGTATGGTCGAATTTATAAAGGAAAATGATATAACTAAATGAAAGTTGAAACAAAGGCTTGAGGTGAAAAATAAAATATTAACATGATGG
Organism: Bromus sterilis; assembly: GCA_950022295.1. Taxonomy (NCBI): domain Eukaryota; kingdom Viridiplantae; phylum Streptophyta; class Magnoliopsida; order Poales; family Poaceae; genus Bromus; species Bromus sterilis. The sequence continues at coordinate 143,704,604 of OX465596.1, read as the reverse complement.
AAAGAATGTGACAAATGTCTAAAAGAAAGGTGTGATAGTAAGGATCAAATTTGTTGAAGGAAAGATTTCCAAATAAATTATAGAATAAGATGTGTATCAAATATACTCAAATTACAAAAAATAAATTTGAGTTATAATTCTAATTATGAAAAGTAAAATATTACTGGACCATAATAAAGTACATTTTACAAGGAATCCGGGGATATAAAATTTGTCAAAATCCGATTTACGGGCTAGAAGATATGTATTTTTGAAGTTTGGCTATTTTTGTGAAAATGAATTACAGGAATGGAAAATGGGCTGCCACGTGGTGAATTCTGATAGGCTGCTACATATTCGTTTTTTAACAGAAAAAAATAGAGGGAAGAGAGCTCACCGGAGAGTTCGCCGGAATTCTCGCCGGAGTTGATTAAAATTGTTTCCGGCGTCGATGAGCTGCCAAACGGTGTAGAGGGAAACATGAAAAACTCGAGAGACAAGTTTATAGCTCCGAGTTCATCCTCGAATAGCCGTGAAGTCTCGCCGGAATAGAGAAGAATGCGTAGAGAGCACGGTGATGGATACGCGTGCTCCGGCTGAGGAATCGGATCCGCATTCATGTCAAGGTGATGCGGAATAATGAAATTCGGAGAAAGGTAGAAAAAAAGAGTCTGGTTCACCTTGTATGAGTCAGCATCTACACCGGACTTCGACGAAATACCAAACTTCGGCGAGCAATTTCTCCTGGTATAGTGCAAATTGGAGAGGGATTTTGTGGGAGGTGGCCGAGCACTGTGATTCTCGCACACGGTACTATTTATAGGTGCTAAGGAGGTCCATACATGGAGATCCACACAAAAAAATTGGAAGATTTTAATGGCGTTCGTGGAGAAATTTCTGGACATTTAAAGCATTAAAATGTGTGTTTGTTTCTCTGAATGGATTCATCATGAACTTGGCCGCAATTTTCATGTAGGTTCGGAGTTGAATTAGTCAAAGGATGGAGTGGGAGGAGGAGAGGAAAAGCTCCAGGCAATGGCGTTCATGTTCTGTGTGTTCACGTACATGAACGAAGGAAGAGAGGAGGAAGACGATGGCTGATGGGTTTGGGCTTTAGTGAGAAATTAGGCCCAAGAAAGAAAAAAAACAGAATAGAGGAAAAAAATAGAGATACGGGCTAGGTCCAATTGATCTAGGATTTCGTTTTTTTATTTGTAATAACAATATAATTTAAGTACTTCCAAATAAACCATAAAGTTAATATATACCAAATAAAATATAGAGAGGTTAGAAAAAATATATTTCCCCCTCTGAATAAATTTTATAAATAGAGATTTTTTTATCAACCAAAAATTATATCAGGCATCCATAAATTCCCTAAATTAGTTTTTAGTGTTTTATAAATACCCAAAATGATTACAAAAAAAATCAAGTATTCAAATGAGATTTTTATATATATATTTCCAATACTATTTTCGAAGAAGTCATATTATCTCCTCTCATTTAATAAATTGAATTATTGGAAATATTAAATATCTCTTAAACGTCAATATCAAATAAATTCCAATTTCAAATAAGAATTCAAGAATGATTACGGAAACACAATAAATTTGAGAAAGTCATTTTATTCTCACTCTAAAACATTAAATTGTGGTTCCTACCAAATTTCAGAAAAGACATAAGAAAGAAAATCATTCTTTAAATTTTGAATAAACTTGGCAACCAAAATTTTCATTATTGGATAAATGATTATTTAATTTTATTAAATCGTTTGTAAAGGTTTAAACAAAAACTCAAAAGAAAAATTTCATTTACTCTAAAATTCAAACAAGTCAATCAATATTACTTTATTTATTGACATTCCAAAATTTGGAAAATTTTGGGATGTTACACTTGTATGTTTCCAGAATTGTGTCCCTCCATGGCATTCCGTTGGAGATCAGTTCAGACCGTGGCAGTATTTTGACCTCAAGATTTTGGGATAGTTTACAAGAAGCTATGGGCTCTCACCTGAATTTCAGCACCGCTTATCACCCCCAGTCGCAATGACAAGTCGAACGAGTTAATCAAGTGCTTGGAGATATGCTTCGAGCTTGTGTCATTTCATTCGGTAAGAAATGGGAGGAATCTCTTGCATTTGCTGAATTTTTGTACAACAATATCTATCAGGCTAGTCTGAAGATGGTACCCTTTGAAGTTCTCTATGGACGTAAGTGTCGAACCCCTCTGAATTGGTCAGAAACTGGGGAACGAACTCTCATTGGTCCGGACATCATACAACACGCAGAAGATCAGGTTCGCGTTATCCGTGAACATCTGAAAGCTGCTCAGTCCCGCCAGAAGAGAAACTATGACCGCCAGCACAAGGAAATGGTCTATCAACCCGGCGAACAAGCTTACCTCCGTGTCACTCCCATGAGGGGCACTCATTGTTTCGGGATCAAAGGAAAGTTAGCTCATTGCTATATTGTCCTGTTCCGTATTCTTTCCCGAAGTGGACCAGCGGCATACTGATTGGAATTGCCGCCGAACCTCTCCCAAGTCCACGATGTATTTCACGTGTCGCAACTCCGTCGCTGCTTCAAGGACCCTATTCGTGAAGTGGAACATGATATGATTGAATTGCAATAGGACTTGACTTATCAAGAACATCCGAGCCGCATTCTTGATCAGTTTGAACGCAAAACCCGCAACAAGACAACCAAGTTCCTCAAAGTTCAATGGTCGAATTATTCTGAAGATGAAGCCACATGGGAACGTGAAGATCGTCTTCGTGAGGAATACCCCGATCTTTTCCCCTCTACCTCTTAGATTCTCGGGACGAGAATTCTTGTAGTGGGGGTGATTTGTAACACCCTCAGTGTCAGGCATCTGTAAAACTTTTGTTAATATAATTCTCTGTGATTAGGAAGCCTCTAATCACCTTTGATCATGCCTTTTTCATCTTTGAATTCAAATAAACCCAAAATACCTCTTTGGTTGCTATTAAAAATAGGTGGAAAATAAAAATCAACCTAAAATTGTGCAACCACTTTTGAAAAATGCCAAATATTCAATGTATCATTTCCATGTGGTCTTGGAAATTTTTTGTGCTATAAAATAAATCCAACAATTACAACCAGTATCCAAAACCCCTTTTATCCATGGAATAATTAAAACCAATAGAATATTAATTTATAAAAGTCCAAATCCTTTTGTGGCAACTCCATGAGGTGCAATACTAATTATGGGACAGGTTTCATGTTTTGCAAAAATGCAAAACTAACTAAAACAAATACAAAAACAAAATAACAGGAAAGAACAGAAACAAAAAAATAAAAAAATAAAAGAGAAGGCCTGCTGGCCAGTGCACTAAGTGCACAGTGCCGGCCCATACCCCCTGGAAGCCAACCCAGCCCACCAAGGGGTCCTCTCCCTCACTGTTTCCCCCTCCCCCTCGTGTCGCCATGGCAGAGGCCGGCAAGGGCGATCGTCATCGTGTCGCGCATCCAGGGCCCTGGCTAAATACTCGCCCCCGAGCCTCCGTCGCCATTGACGTGCCCCATCGCGGCCACTGTGCCCCCCAGACCGAGCCACAGTGTCCAATCGAAGCGCAGCCTTCGTCTTTGTCAGCTCGCGGAAGGAATCGAACCCGGCGCCACCACAGCTAGCGCACGGTCGCTGTTTCCCCTCAGCATCGCCGCCGTCCTCGTCGTCGATTTGGGCGACTACAACCCTTCCCCGAGCCCACGTACACGGCCACAAGCTCCGGTGAGCCCCCCTACCACCGCCGTGGCCCTGTTAGCTTCCCCTTCCACGTAGCCTCCCGTGCCATGGGAGCCGTAACTCCTCGCCTCCAGCAAGCTCGCCCTCGTGGCCTGGCTCGCGCATATGGCCGCCAAGCGTGCCCCCTGTACTCCCCACGTTCCCAGGAACCGAGCCATGTAGCGCGCGCTAGACAAATCCCTCCGTAACCACGTCCTCGCCGTCGACCCCTTTCAAACCGCCGCCGCGCTCGTCGTCGTCGTTGCTCCGGTGAGCCTACGGCGACACCACCACCACCAGAAGACGCGTGGCGAGCTCCTCTGTCGATTGCCCCCGGCCACGCCCTCTCCCGTGGACTACGGCGACCTCGGGCTCAACCTCGTCGGAGGACAGTTGCCGGCGTGCTTCCCCGGTGCCACTGCCTGTTGGGCCCTGCTGTCAGGGGCTTAATTAAGCACGAGTGTGCCACTAACAGCGGGCCCTGCCACCTTAACCCCTCTCTGTTTAAATTAAACAGAGATAAACACTACTTAGGGAATGCCATTTTAGTGGCGTCCTTTTTTTCTGTTTAGTGGCGCATTATGGATGCGCCACTAACTACAACCCACTAATAAGGGCTTATAGGATGCGCCACCCCTAAGACCCTTAGGCGTGGCTCATTCTGAAAATGCGCCACTATTAATTTTTTTTAAATTTTGAATTTTGAATTTGGATCTGGAAAACAATTTTTTTATTTTTTATTTTTTTTTATTTTTTTCTTAATCTCAGGTTAGTATGCTTAATGCCCGAATACTATGCTTAATCTCAGGTCAAACTAACCTCCGTTGTCAAACTTCCCCAAGGGTCACCCATCCTAGCACTACTCCAGCCCCAGCACGCTTAACTTCTCAGTTCTATTCAACTCTCACTCCAGCTCACCTAGCAGGCACGTGTTGATATATCTAACATATAAATCCTATTAAACCATGTTGATGTCTAGGACCTTGTTAATGTTCATGGGTGTGCTAAAATTTTCAACATTTTTTTGAAACTTTCTCGATGGGACCATTAGCATATTTTGAAATTTATTTAAAAAATTGATTTTTTTTTTAATTTTTTTTTTAATTTTTTAATGTTCCTATCTAAAATGTTCAACTTTTTTTTAACTTCCCGATTTGTCCTCTAGCTTATTTTGAATTTTAAAATAAAAAAAAATTTCTATAAATTAAAAAAAAACCCTGTTAGTAGTGGCGCATTTCATACAAAATGCGCCACTACTAAGTTCAAATTTTTTTTCAATTTTTTCTCTTTTTTAGGGCCACCAGATCTTCAAACGCCCGTAACTTTTTTCTGTTAGGTTTTTGAGGATTCTAAAAATGTTCAACGGGTCGGAGGTCGTATAACTTGGAATTTGGATATAACTTTTCGAGTAGATCATTTTTTATATAAAAAACTTTTTCATCGGAGGTCGTATGCAAAAGTTAAGCCCATTTTACGAAATTCTCGGGAGATTTTGCAAAAAAAGTCGAAATTCATATTTGTAAATTTTCCTAACAACTAGACCACATATCATTTGGGAAACTTATTTTCTTTTATTTTTTTGACATTTCTATCATTTTCTTTTATTTTTATAAAAATTGAAAAGGCGGTCCATAGGGGGGGGGTGTATTTGGGAATTTTCCCGAACAATTTTTTTCTTATTAGTGGCGCATATGGGAAATGCGCCACCCCTGAGAGCTTATGGGTGGCGCATTCTGGATGCGGCACTAATAGTTCCTTAGGGGTGACGCATTTCCAGAATGCGCCACCCCTAAGCTCTTAGGGGTGGCGCATTTCCAAAAGCGCCACCTATAAGGTTCTTAGGGGTGGCGCATTTCTCCAAATGCGCCACGTATAAGGGGATCCAGGGCTGGCCCACTCTTAGGGGTGACGCATTTTCAAAAATGCGCCACCTATAAGGGCTTATAGGTGGTTCATTTTTTACCAGTGCGCCACCCCTTACAACATAGTGGCACATTACATATAAAATGCGCCACTAATAAGCTTTCCATGTATAGCTATTTCCCTAGTAGTGAAAGACCCCCCTGAGACTGACATGTGGGCCCTTGGTCCTTTAATTAATAATTTTTTTTAATTAAAACTGTTACAATGACAGGTGGGTCCCCACTGTTAATTAATTATGTTAATTAAAATAGAAAATAAAATGTCCCTATGACATGTGGGCCACCCCACTGATTAAATGAATTTAATTAAACTAGTTTGTTAAATGTGTCACTGACCAGTGAAACTACTGGTCAGGTTTAACCAGTCAAAATGTCTGTTCTGGATAATGTTTGAATAAATGAATTAAATAAATTAGGAAATGAATTAAAAATTGATTTAAATTTGGAAATTGAATATCTTTTAAACCGTAAGTCGGATTAAAAAACTTTATACATGAAAATTGATCAGAAAAATACAACGATTACCAATACGCTATCGGTATGTCTACCACCCCCCTCTAACATACTGAACGTCGAACCATCCCCCTCCGGACCGTTTGTCCGGTGATTAGTCCGGTACTGTTAAAGTATCCGGATGAATTCATTCGAAACATGAAAGTTGTTCGGAGTGGTTCAACTAACACGGATACACCCCCCTTATCTTTGTCGGATGTCCGCGACACCTACGGCATGATACCTTCCCCCTCCGGACACCCTGTCCGGTAATCACCCGAAGCTGGCGGTTCATCCCCGGATGAATTTCCGCTCCGAGCACAATGCCGCGTACTACGTTAGAGCATCGATAGCTTTTCATCTAATGCTCTGTTTGGATGTCTGAATTGAGCCTGTGAATTGGATTTGGTATTTTTAGGTGCCAATTCAGTTGTTTGGATGTACATGGAATTGTCTAGACTGAAACGAATCCAATACAAGAGCAAATCGCCCTTCGCGCACACATCCTTTCCACAGTACGAAGCTCGCTAGCTCCGATTTGGATGGAATTGTGAAGTCCCGCAAAAAAACGATTCACGGATACCTGTCTCCATCCTCTCTCCCACGACTGGCCAGAAAGCTTCAGGACATGCCCCACTGTCGAGCCGTACATCGCCTGCCGCATCCTGCACACCCCTCCCCCCCGCCCCATCGTCATGGTCGACGACCAAGGCTCCTCGTCTCCGCCACCGAGGCCGCAGCACCAGGAGATCGACGTCGCTGCCCTCCCGTTTCGCGCCGCAAGCGACCCGCTGCCACTTCCTCGTCGCCACCGCCGGGGCCACAAGCCCAGGAGGTCGACGTCGCTGCCCTCCCATTCCTCGCCGCCCGCGACCCGTTGTCGCTTCCTCGTCGCCGCCGCCGGGGCTGCAAGCCCAGGAGATCCACGTCGCTGCCCTCCAGTCCCGTTTCTCGTCACCCGTGACTCGCCGCCGTTTCCTCGCCGGCCGTGACCCGCCGCCGCGCCGGTGCCGCAAGCCCAAGGCGGTCGATGTCGCCGCCCGCGACCCGCCCTCCTCCTCCTTCTCTCTCGAAGCCGGCTCACCTTCAAGGCCCCTTGGACGCTGCCCTTTTTCCTCCTCTGGCCGCTGGAACCCATCTCCTTTTCCATCTTCTTCTTCCCCTTTCTAGATCCTCTTCTTCTTCGGGCGAATATCCCTTTCCCTGGCGTGTATCTATGTGACGCAATGGTGATGCTTATATTATAAAACAAAGCACTACCCTATTCCATAGTTTGCTATCCAAACATGATTTAGTATTGAATCTTCAGAAGATTCCATGAGCCAATTGAACGAACATCCAAACAATTGAATTCGTATTCATGTTCATTACAAATTCCCCATTGAATTGAAATTGAAATCAATACAATACAAAGGCCTTCAATACAGACATCCAAACGCAGCGGAACATGTATTGCATTTGTTTGCTATGCTTGCTTTATATTTACTGTTTCTTCCCCGCTTTATTCTCCGGTAGACCCCGCTGCTACTGCCGACTACATCGCTGCGGGGTACGACTACTTCGTCGACGACCCTAACCCTACCGTCGAGCTTCTAGGCAAGCAGAGCCATTCTCTTCCATAGATATCGCCTACCTTTTCCGTACTTTCTTGCACTAGGCATTGTTACTGATGCTGCTACGATTGAAATCCTATTAAATTGCATAGCCTATTTTTGTCGCCCTTGATGTACCTCCTTTATCCTATGCTGCCTATTATAATTATGCATTATTCAGTAGTGAGCCCTGCGCATTGTTAGCTAGGATTAGATAGCGGGCCGTGACCACTCAGGGGAGTGACGCGGATACAACTTATTACAACTGCACAGGTATGGTACAATGCAGACACCGCCTAAGGCCCCCTAGCTCGGCTCTGCAGAGCCACCTTCAAGTGTGAGCTATCAAGGAGTAATCCTTGTACTCCACTCGTTGATGAATCTGTATAGCCGCTCTAGGTACCAGAGCACGGTTGTCCTTAAGGTAAGAAGTCGGGCGACCCAACGGTGCCCGCGAGCGGTATTGCGTCGGGAACGACAGGAGGGTAAGACCGACGTTACTGGCGTGCTTGGCCCCTGCTCGTATCTCGCGAGAGTTACCAAACCACGAAAAAGTCGACCTCTACCAAGAGCACACGCGAGACAAGGTAAGGAGACGGTTCACCTTGTCGGTAACCGCGCGCTTTGACGGGACGACAAGGCAGGCCCTGATGTTACCGGTGGGCCTTGTTGCTATTCGTTGTCCGTGGTATTGTTAGTCAGACAGCGATAACGGTTGTCTGCGAGATAATATTAAAATGCTTAATGGTTCGGCGGATGACTTGAGAGGCCGCAAAGGCCTGTACGCACTACCTTCACGTGGGATAAGTTGTTATGGGCTCCCTTGTGTCGTAGTTTTTCCGAAAGCTCTTCAAACGTCAAGCAGTCCCACGGGATGATAGCCCGCAAGCGGTCTTGTCTTCTTTGCTGCATCAGGTGTGTTTTGGATTTGCTTTTGCTTCACCGGCCAGTCTCGTACCGTGCAGGAGCGTGCAAGAGTGAGGGACCTAGACCCCTTGGCGCATAGGATATAGTCCGGCGGATGGCCTCTCTGCTGAGCCTAGGATGGGCTGCGATGTGTCTGATAGCCTCGGTGGGGCGTTCCCTAACAAGGTTCACGCCACCCTAGAGTTCCGAGCGTGAAGGATGAACAGTAGTGCACCCCTGCAGAGAGTTTAATCTATATGAGTAGCCGTGTCCACGGTAACAGGACGCTTTATGCTGAAGCTGGATCTTACCACTACAAACTATTACTATTAAACTGTATGGTTTCGGGTTTTCTTCCTCGCAGGGGAGTCGAGGAGGGGAACTCGGAGGCATTATTATTATTAATCATTACAACTTACTATTATACAATGCTGCAGCAACCTCTTCTTCATTGTTACTTTATGCTTTATATAAACTGTTGGCTGTTTCTCTTCTCATGCTGCAAGACACCGTCAGAAGATGCTAGTCTTCGATAGGCCTAGCTTCTTACCCTTATTCTGATTTCTATCTTGCAGTCCATTATATACAGCATCCCCTTTCCAATTGATACAAATGCATAATGCTTAGTAGCAGACGTAAGACTCGCGGGTATGCTAGATACTCACCTTTGCTTTATTTCCCCCTTTTATGTTTTGCCTGATCGGCCGCTTCAGTCGACGTTGGAGCCCAGGAGCAGGTGTACCCCGGAGGCGGATACTACTAGGTCGAGACCCCCGCTGACCAGGACCAGGAGTATTTTCGGAGGCTCCCAGGCAGGAGGCCTTGGCTTTTCGATCTGTATCTCTCATGTTATTTGTGATAGCCTTCATAAGGAAAAACTTGACTAACTATGTCTGTACTCAGATATTATGGCTTGTATAACTTATGTATTCGGTTCCGTGTGACCCCTTATCATGTAACCTATTGGTTTATCCTTTTGTATTTAGTGTTGTGCTTTGATATTCTCACCGTGGCACCCTAATCTCAGCCGTGTACCCTTCGTGTATGATTACTGTACACGGATTGATTTTGGGGGCGTCACAGGTATGGTGGCTGTTTTGAGGAAAGATATGAGGAGGTTTATGATGAAAAAGCGTATCATTCCAAGGGTTTGGATGTACCAGCGAAGGTGGATGCCAACTCTCGGAGTGAGAAGAAGGAAATGCACGGCACGGGAGAGGCTAGAAAATATGAGGAGGTGGAAGTGTTTACTTTAAATACTTACATTAGTCCGAAAAACTCTTGCAATTATTATCGGTAACTCTCAATCTAATAAGGAGGTTCACAAAGAGACAAGTACCCCGAGGAGGAGTGTATGGGGGTTTGGTTATCCTTGCGCATCCTCGACTCATGGTACGTGAGTGTACTCTAATATCCGATCCCTCCAAAGATTAGCGATCCATCTAGTAGCTAGAGTTCTCAACTAGTTTTTTAGGTTTTGAAAATAAACACGGATTGCCCAAAATACGACACCTATCACTAATAGGCTAGAGCTCTTGACACGAAAAGTTCAAACATTACTCACAACAATACCTCAAAATTATTGCAAGTTACTACTAAAATTAAATAGCAACCTCAATTACCTACTTTCAAGATAAGACACAACTCAGTGCAACAACCAACTCTCTTAACAAGATAAACATGAAAACTACAAAGAGTTCCAGCAACAAACTAAACAAAAGCGAAGGCTCCTGCTAAAGACAAACTAAAACTAAAACTAAACATGGCAGTAGCTACGAAAAGATAAAGAACACACAACAGTAGAAAGATAGGCATGCAAAATCTTATGATGTGTTCTAGATTGGAGTTGAGCGTGTTTCTCTCCCACACAAAGTAAGTTGGGGTCTAATTTGTTATGAACAGCAAGAAAATCTAAAGAAAACTAAAAATAAAACCTAAGAGCGAGATGCTCCAAGCATAGCACATAACGCATGAAGTGATAAAAATATAGTGAGACGATGGACGAACTGATGATTGTTGATGGAGAAGGGGATGCACTAGGGCATCCCCAAGCTTAGACGCTTGAGTCTCCTTGAATATTTATTGGGGATGCATGGGGGCATCCCCAAGCTTGAGCGCTTGACAGTCCTGGATCTTCTTTCATCATCTTCCATCGCACACTTGAAAACTCCCTTCGTACATAACTCATCATAAGCTGATTAGAGAGGTTAGTACCCTCAATAAAATAATTTTTCCCCACTGGATATAAAGATATTATTTAAGACCTACTGTTTCTCAAGATTGCCAAAAGGTTTTTGCAAAAAAAAAGAAAGCTTAAGGTTTGCAAAAGTAAGGAAAGACAAAACGTGGTAGAATCTGTGAAAAACAGAACAACAGGTAGTAGAGAATTTTTTCGGGGCACTTCTGCAACTCAAATCAAAAAACTCAGAACATACGAAAGTTTCAAAATTGTATATAGCATGATGTGCAACAAATTCAGCTCAAAAAGATGAACTGTGACTAATTCTGATTTTTTCCGTCAAGAAGACAAAATCTGTTTTCTGGACGCCATATCACAACTTGTGCTTCCCTTATCATAAGAGGCTATAACTTGGCACAAAGCTTGAAAATAAAGATACAATGATGTTGCTAGAGTAGTAAAAATCAGCAAGACAACTAAAAACAGAAGTAAAAACATCTTGGGTTGCCTCCCAATAAGCGCTTTATTTTACGCCTTTAAGCTAGGCATAAGGCAAAAGATGAATCAAAGGTCTCCAAGATCATCGGAGTCATAAAAAACTTCAAATTGATTTTCAACAAGCTCATTCTTATTCTTCCTAGGAAAGAGGTACTTACCTTTCGCCTTATCGCGTAAGCGTATGTGCCCATTACCAATATCAATGAAGCCTTTCATAGCTCAGAGGAAGTCCCTTCCAACCACGATGTTTCTTTGGTTTGGCTCCATGATGAAGAAATCCATCGGTGTAACCCTATGGAGGAATGCAACTTGGACTTATTTTACCTTTCCTTTGACCTCTGAAATATCTCTATAAGCATGTTCATGATAAGATGATAATTTATCCATATCTAGTTTCAAAGAATCATAAACTATTTTTGGCATGGTAGAAACTATGGATCCAAGATCACAAAAAGCAAGGAAGTCATGGTTAGAGAGGCTAATCCTAACAAAGGGCTCCCAATTATCATCTATTTCCAACATTTATTTCTTGTTGGTCTTAAGGTTCTCTACTTTTCTCAAGTCTAGAGCATCCATCCTCTTTTCGATAGTGGAAAGTCTATCTATAACAGTATCAATACTACGGTTATTAAAAAGATAACTAGATAGACCATGCAAAATATCAAGGGCTCTAGCTTCATCACACTCTAAAAAGTCTCCTTCAGCTATAATACCAAGAGAGTGTTTACACCACTTAAAAAGACCATGGTAAAAATTTCTAAGCACAATTTTATAGGTATCCAAGGCATAATTTTTTATGTGCTTCAGAAATTCTGTCCCATTTCTTCTTCATATTTTCTCCATCCCTTTGACGAAAATCGAGAAATTCCGATTCCCGCTAAGCACCAGGTCCTGACATGTTCATCTAAAAAAGGAGGACTACTAAAAGCAAGATAAATATATTTTTTGTGATTTCTGATATAAGACACAAAGATAAAAACAGAAAGGTAAACTAAAAAAACTAAAAATAAAAGGTAAAAGGTAGTGGGCAACTCTCCTATCTTAGCACTCGGAGTCCCCGGCAACGGCGCCAGAAATTTGCTTGATGAAAAGAGAGTTGACTAGTGCAACGCCTCTCCCCGTTGGTTACCCCAAGTGGAAGGTGTGATGTAGGATAACGACAAATTACCCTCAGTGAAGATACCGAGGTTATCAATCCAATAGGACTCCGATAATGATAAGTAGGTGTTAGCGGCGCTACTGACGTGGACCTGCACACAACACAAGTAACTTTTCTCCCAACGAGTACAGAGAGGTTGTCAATCTCTCCGGCCTTGTTGTTTACAAAGGATCAACGCAACAGGTAATGATAGTCATAGCAACTGAAAGTAAAAGCAAGAAAGTAAATGAGCGTGTAAAAAGTGATGAGAATATGGACCAGGGTCCCGTCATGTTCACTAGTGATTTCTCTCTCCCAAAAGACGATAAAACTGCTATGCGAGGTAAACAAATTACAGATGGGCAATTGACAGGATTATAAACTTCAATGCTAACTATGCTACAAAGAAAGGAAGAGGCTCAAAAGCTTGGGCAATACGCCAAAAATAAGTAGACCGAAATCCAACTACATCTACTACAAATCATCCACCTTGAGATATCTATCCAGAACATCTCGCTGGTATTAAGTTGCGAGCCCCACCCAAAGTGTAAACCCAAAGAAACAGACAACTGCATTAAAAATCACTTTGCGTAAAGTAAACAATCCTTGCAACCGCGGTTACAAGCACCGTTGTTTTCCCCCTTGTGGCAACAACACATCCCCTAGACTCATGTTTCTGTCACTCAGGCGTGTCATCAGGGGGCATGAACCCACAATCGAGCATAATGTTCCCTCTTGGAGTTACTACCTACTACTTAGCCAAAGCAATAAACATCAACGGAGAACATGCAAGAATTACTTAGGAACAAAAATATAAAACATAAGAACCAAATATATTACTCTATCTCAATCTGAACATAATCTCACAATCCATCAGATCCCATCAAACTCAGCATAGAAACAGTACAAATATTACATATGTGCCTTGATCATGTAGGGCATCACACGAGGTCTAAACCATGAAGAACAAAGAGGGGAGGAGAACATCACATAGCTACTGATCACGGATCCATGGTCCAAAGGAAACTACTCACGGTACATCCGAGAAGCATCCATGGTGGAGGGGAAGCTCTCGAAGGTCGATCCTCCCTCCGTCAGGGTGCCTGGAAGAAGTCTGCTGGCACTCCCGATCATGGAAGCGCGGCGGCGGCTGAATAGAGGCGAGATCGCGATAAAGGGTTTTTTCTTCGGGTGTTTCGTGTCACGGGGAATAAATAGGAGAAGGGGGGCATCCAGGGGGGAACCAGAAGGCCAGGCGTCCCCCTGGCGCGGCCAGACCCTAGGCCGTGCCAGGTGGCGTCTAGTTCCCTGGTGATGGCCCCCCTGCCCTCCTTCGGGGTTCAGGAAGCTTCCGTTGTGCTGAATTTTTATCCGATTTTCCCGAATTTTTGGAGCACTTATAATATGGGGGAAACCTGGAATAGAAAAACAGCAAAAAAAAGGAACTGGCACTGTGGTGCACTGAGTTAATAAGTTAGTCCAAATATGATCAAAAGTGTATGAAAGTGTATCTAGATCATAGCATTATCACACAAAACATGCATGGAGCAAGCAAAAATTATAGATACGTTTGTGACTTATCGTCGAGACATCTCTGCATTGAAACCTTCTAACATGGCATGTGCCGTGAGGGAACTAACTGAGCACCATCTTAAAACAGATCCAAATCTGAAGCCGGTAAAACAGTTCCTCCGTCGTTTCAACGACGGGAAAAGAGATGTCATTGGAGAAGAGTTAGTCCAGTTCCTAGCTGCCGGGTTCATCATGGAAGTTTTTCATCCAGAGTGGTTGGAAAACCCGGTCCTCGTTTCGAAAAATAATGGGACTTGGTGAATATGCATTGTCTACACAGACTTAAACAAAGCCTGCCCAAAAGATCCTTTTGCTCTGCCCCGCATTGATGAGATTATAGATTCAACTACACGATTCGAGCTCCTATGTTTTCTCGATGCCTACTCTGGATATCATTAAATTAAGATGGCTATTGAGGACCAGGAGAAGACATGCTTCATCACCCATTTTGGAGCCTTTTGCTATACTTCTATGCCTTTCGGATTCAAGAATGTAGGAGCCACCTATCAACGGATAGTGCAAAATTGTCTCAAGGAGAAAATTGGACGCAATGTGCACGCTTATGTGGATGACATAGTGATAAAGTCCTAGTTAGCCAACTCCCTAATTGACGACTTACGTGAAACTTTCAAGAATCTACGTGCTTATCCGATGAAGCTGAAGCCGGCCAAGTGCACTTTTGGAGTCACAGCTGGGAAACTCCTCGGATACATCGTATCTGAGAGGGGGATTGAGGCGAACCTGGAAAAAATCAGTGCTATCATGGCACTTCAGAAGCCGACTTCGGTCAAAGTGGTTTAGTGACTGACAGGACGTGTGGCCTCTTTGTGTCGGTTCATAAATCGGCTTGGAGAAAAATCCATCCCGTTATATCGACTTCTGCGGAAGAGAGAGAAATTCGTCTGGGATGCATAAGAAGATGAAGCGCTTGAGTCACTAAAGAAGAAGTTTTCCCAGGAACCCATCTTGGCAGCTCACAAACCCAAGGAACCTATGCTTCTTTACATATGAGCTAACGATCGAGCGGTCAGCGCTGCAGTCGTCATTGAACATAAAGAAGAGGGCAAGGGGCATCCCCTGCAGAGACCTATTTACTATGTCAGCGAGGTCTTGACATCATCCAAGAAAAGATACCCTCAATGGAAGAAGCTGGTCCTGGGAGTGTTTATGGCAAGTCGGAAGCTGCAGCAATATTTTCATGAGCATGCAATCACTGTAGTCAGTTCAGCACCCCTCTCCTCGCCTTGGGAAGGACCGTTTATGGCAAGAGGGACACTTAGTGCTCCGCCTGATAAAAAAAGGAAAGGAATGCACAAGTTATCCTCGCCTTGGGAAGGACCGTTCGTGGTGAGCAAGAACTTATACAATGGATCCTACTACCTGGTTGATATATGCGAGCTGACAACCACGCGCACGTCCGAAGAAGGGACTCCTAGGACATGGAATATAGAACAACTCCGTCCCTATTATACTTGAGTAAGACAGGAACGTTCTTGTACACCAGCTTATAAATATAAATAATATAAGAAGCCGATTTATTTTCTTTGAGAAAACTTGATTCTTTTTTTTATGTTGATTTTCTTTTCTCCTCTTATTTTCTCTTTCTTTTATCTTACACTGCATTACATTCTTGCATTCAATTCCATGGAAACCTATAAGAACTGATCATCATCTCCCTGGTACCAGGCATGTATATTGTTGCATTTAGGGACCCTGGGGGTTCGAAGGTCTTTTAACTTCAAATCTTCAACTGGGGACTCGGCATATGCATGAAATTGGCCTACTATGCCTTTATTCTTGCATGTAAGCTGATGCAAACTCATATTTATATGACCTACATGACCCATGATAGTTTAAACTTTAGCATATTTTACTAGAAGCCTGTTGAGTTTGATTCTATTACAGATAACACTAGAATAAGTCATGCGATGCTTTCTTACAGAGAAGTTTCGACTCACGCGCAATTAGGTGACCAACATTTCTTTTCTACGAGACAGACATAATCCTCCTATTCAAGGAGTCATTTTGTGTTGAGCTTGTATTGTTAAAGAATGTTGTGACAGTCACGCATACAGCCGACTTCTATATGAGCTCTTACATTTTTTGCATACATATGCATTCTTTTCCTTGCCTATTTTCTCTTCTCAGCATATATAAATCATCTGCCCTGTCCAAATATCGAATTTCTTGAACATTAGTACATGAACTAGTAGTCGGTGCATGGGGGCTACAAGTTGATTCTACTATGATTCTATATGACATAGATTGATCATACCGACTCTTGGGGGCTAAACCTCGATTTCAAAAGAAAAATAAGAAACATGTTTATTCTACTATGACTCGGCATGACATAAATTGATCATACTGACTCATGGGGACTACATGTTGATTTTATCATAATTCGGCATGACATACAGATAGTCATCCCGATTCATGGGGGCTACATGTGGTGATACTGACTACTCAAAAATTATTCCGAAATCAGTACAAGTCGGCTATGCAAAAACCGGCTAGTCAAAACACTACAAGAACTATTCAGGACACTTTACTGAAACCACAAATTCTTTTATTCAAATATGTCTTCAAAAGATAGAACATTACAATCATGATCAAGCACTCAAAAGAAAGAACTATTTTTTAGAGCACCATGGCTGAATTTCTTCAAGCTTGATCATCAATGATGGAAACACCATTGTCGTCTATTGCTCCATTTTCTCCATTATAAAATTCACTATCGCTACTACTGGAGCTCTCCATGCAGCACTCCATGCGATCCTCATCAGAATCAAAACAATTTTCCCACAAGTTTTCATCTCCATCATACTTGAAGACGATGATATCCCGCTTTTTAAGGCTACGGGAGTGGATGAAGGGTCTTCCAACCCTTCTCCAAAAACATAGATCCATTACTAGAAAAATGTGTGGTCGCCCAGATAGGACGATGAGGGCAACCATCCGATCAAAGCCACAACCTGGGAGGCCCAGAATCTTCCGTGGCTTGAGAGAAGGTGCTGGGAAGATGAACTCATCGATGACACTTTGAGAGAAGCACTATGAGGAACTCATGGTTAAACACTTCCTCATGGACAGCGCCACGGGAGGAAGAAGATAACCCCCCGCGGGATCCACGGCTTTGTGCACCATGTTGCTACATCCCAAACGTATCTATAATTTCTACTTGCTCCATGCATGTTTTCAGTGATATTCCTATGATCTAGATACACTTTCATACACTTTTGATCATATTTGGACTAACCTATTAACTCAGTGCACCCCAGTGCTAGTTCCTGTTTTCTGCTGTTTTTCTATTTCAGGTTTCCCCCATATTAAAAGTGCTCCAAAAATTCGGGAAAAATCAAATAAAAATCAGCGTTCCGGAAGCTTCCGGATTCACCGAAGAAGGGCCAGAGGGGCCCCACCTGGTGCCCAGGCGGCAAGGTGGCACGACCTAGGGCTAGGCCGCGCCGGGTAGTCGCCTGGACTCCTAGTGGGCCACCCGGTGCCCCCCTTTGACCCCTATTTATTCTTCCATCGCAAAAACCCTGATTACAGACCCTTTTTCTCCAGAAGCAATTCCGATCTCCGCCACCATCGCCGACAAGTTTCGGGGGACCAGAATTCTTGTGCCGGCACCCTGCCGGGACGGGGAAGTGCCCCCGGATTCGTATCCATCGACTTTGCTTCCTCCCTCCATGATGGGGGAGTAGTTCCCCCTCGGGGATGAGGTTTCTACCAGTAGCTATGTGTTCTTCTCTCTCTCCCATGATGTGATCTTCATTGTGATCATAGGCTATGTTAATCTAGGATGATCCCATGATGTTTCCGCTTCTTCTATGTATTGGATTTGATGTACTCACTTGATCTTATCTAGCATAATCCCCGAGACCATGGTGACAGCGGTCTATTGGACATGGGTTAGAAGAATATTTTGATGAGTGATTTCCTCTTTGGTGTGTTGATTGAAGATTAAGAGTCTCTTGGTGCTTGTCTTTGACTATCCTTGAGATATTTTGTGGTGATTGTGGTACTCTCTTTGGATGGCCGCGGTGACATTGGGAAATCCATAGATTGACAACTACAAACTCTTAGGCGTGCTTTTGTAGCCCTACATAATTCTCATCCTCTCTTGACCACAAAGGAATGACCTCCGAGTACGTCTCCATTGCATGTTTTATGGGAAATATCATGTGATTAGAATATGTTAATGTTATTCGGAGTTTCTACTAGTTAAAGTATGAAGCCTAGTCCTTGTTTCCACCTTTGCAATACAGTTTGTGCCCACATTTACTACTTGTTGGCTTGCTACACTTTTTATTACACACTTATATTACTTTGTTTTGCCACACCTATCACCCATATTTTACCATCTCTTCGCCGAACTAGTGCACCTATACAACTCCTAGTTGTATTAGGTGTGTTGGGGACACAAGAGACTTCTTCTATCTTAATTGCAGGGTTGCTTGAGAGAGACCATCTTCAAGCTATACTTCCCAGAGTTTGATAAACCTTAGGTCATCCACTTGAGGGAAATTGTTGTTGTCCTACAAACCTCTGCGCTTGGAGGCCCAACATAGTCTACAAGAATAGAAGCGTGTGTAGACATCAAGCTATTTCTGGCGAGTTGCCGGGGAGGTAAGGTTTGAAGGTATATCTTTATATCTTGCAATTAAATCTTTTTGTTTCTTGTTTTTATTTTCAATAGTTAGGCTTATGGAAAAGAACAAAAAAATTAGAGAGCTTTAGGAGCTCTACCTTGAATTGGGTCATGAAGTCTTTGAAGAGAAAATCAAAAAACCTATTGAAATTTATTTGCATACTCTTCATGATTGAAATGTTACTACTATGTCTTATTTGAATACCTTTGATGCTAATGATATGCAAAGTGATAAGCTTGGGGATGCTACGTTTTATGAGGATGATATTTTTAGCCCCCCCCCAAGTTTTGATGAGGAAATTTATTTTGATGATACTTTGCCTCCTATCTATGATGATTATTGTGATGACACTTATACTATAAAAAATAAATGTTTGCTTGTATCATGATAAGAATGATTCATGTGATATCTATTTTCTTGAGTGTGCTCCCACTATCACTAATGAGAAGGATTTTTCTTATGTGGAGAGTAATAAATTTTCTATGCTTGTGGATCATGATAAGAATTTTTTATGTGATAATTATATTGTTGAGTTTATTCATGATCCCACTGAAAATTATTATGAGAGGGGAACATATGTTTATATATATCTCATTAATATCAAGTTCCCTCTCTTTATGATGAAATTTTTGAAGTTGCACTTGTTTTTCCTTCTTATGCTTATTGCTTTGTGCTTCAATGAATTATTATATTGCAATATTCCTATGAATAGGAAGCATGTTAGACTTAAATGTGTTTGTTATTTGCTTCTTGGTGCTTTCTTTTGTTCTTCAACTCTTATTCCAACAAGACCACCATTAAAATCTTAATCCTATCTTTATGGCTATAAAGAAAGAGCTCTAGGGAGACAACCCTTGTTATCTTTACTTTGAGTTTTTTACTTTTGTTTTTAGTGGTCTTGATGATTGTTACTACTGTAGCAACATCATTGTATCTTTATTTTCAAGTTTTGTGCCAAGTTCTAGCCTCTTATGATAAGGGAAGCAAAAGTTGTGACATGTTGTCCAGAAAATAGATTCTCTCTTCGTGATGGGAAAAATCGGATCAAATCACCAGTTCATCTTTTTAGCTGAAATTTTTAAAAGCATGCTCTATAAAATTGCGTAACTTTCGTATGTTCTAAGTTTTTTTATTTGAGTAGCAGAAGTGCCTCTAAAATATTCTTTACTACATGTTGTTCTGTTTTTCACATATTTTGCCACGTTTTGTCTCTCCTTACTTTTGCAAACCTTAAGCTTGATTTTTCTTTGCAAAAACCTTTTTGGAAATCTTGAGACACGGTAGCTCTTCAAGACTATCCTTATATCCAGTGGGAAAGAAATATTTTATTAAGGGTACTAACCTCTCTAATTAGCTTATAATGAGTTATGTATGAAGGGAGTTTTCAAGTGTGCGATGGAAGACGATGAAAGAAGATCCAGGAGTGTCAAGCGCTCAAGCTTGGGGATGCCCCCATGCATCCCCAACAAATATTCAAGGACACTCAAGCGTCTAAGCTTGGGGATTCCACCGTGCATCGCCTTCTGCATCAACAATCAGCAGTTCGTCCTTCGTCTCACTACATTTTTATCACTTCATGCATTATGTGCTATGCTTGGAGCGTCCCTCTCTTAGGTTTTATTTTTAGTTTTCTTTATCTTTGCTTGATGTTATAAACAAGTTAGACCCCATCTTACTTTGTGTGGGAGAGAAACACGCTCCACTCCAATCTAGAACACATCATAGGATTTTGCATGCCTATGTTTTTAGTGTTGTGTGTTCTTTATCTTTTCGTAGTTACTTCCATGTTTAGTTTTAGTCTTAGTTTGTCTTTGGCAAGAGCCTTGGATTTTGTTTAGATTGTTGCTAGAACTCTCTTTAGTTTTCATGTTTATCTTGTTAAGAGAGTTGATTTTTGCACTGAGTTGTGTCTTGTCTTGAGAGTAGGTAATTGAGGTTGCTATTTAATTTCAGTAGTAACTTGAAATAGTTTTGAGGTATTATTGTGAGTAATGTTTAAACTTTTGGTGTCAAGATATCTAGCCTATTAGTGATAGGTGTCGTATTTCATTCAATCCGTGTTTATTTTCATAAACCTACAAAAAAAGTTGAGAACTCTAGCTACTGGATGGATCACTAATCTTTGGAGGGATCGGATATTAGATTACACTCACGTACCATGAGTCGAGGATGCGCAAGGATAACCAAACCACCATACACTCCTCCTTGTGGTACTTGTCTCTTTGTGAACCTCCTTATTAGATTGAGAGTTACCGATAATAAGTGCACGAGTTCTTCGGACTAATGTAAGTACTGAAAGTTGACACTTCCACCTCCTCATATTTGCT
The DNA here is from genome assembly GCA_950022295.1 of Bromus sterilis. Lineage (NCBI taxonomy): Eukaryota > Viridiplantae > Streptophyta > Magnoliopsida > Poales > Poaceae > Bromus > Bromus sterilis. Next base: position 143,683,600 of record OX465596.1, on the reverse strand, counting down.
AGCCTCTTCGATACCGTGCATTGCCCTCTTCTCATTCTGATAGTTGGCGTCCACCTCGCCGGTGCATCCATACCCTTGGCATGATACGATCTGTCATCATAAACGTCCTTATATCTTTCCTCAAAACAGCCACCATACCTACCTATCAAGGCATTTCCATAGCCTTTCCGAGATACATTGCCATGCAACATCCACCTCCTCATGACTTGATCTTCATGTCATACCTGTTTCTGCTACACTTCCAGAGGCATACATTTGCATACATCATGGTATCTACATCTTCTTTATGATTTGAGTACATTGTAAATTGTGAAAGATCTTCTATACCCTCTTGTAAATTAGAGTGTTGCCCTTAAGTGAGGAAAAGATCCCAAAGAGGACAAATTTAAAAGATCCCAAAGAGGATAAATTTAAAAGATACCAAAGAGGACAAATGATAGTTAAACAGAAATAGCTATTGAGGCCACCAAAAAATACAAAAAAAGAAAAAAGATAAAAAGAAAATAAAAAGAGAGAAATGGGAAACACTACTATCCTTTTGAAAGATCCACACTAGTAATCCCTCTTATCCTTGTACTCCATAGAGATGATCATTCATGCATATAGCTATGTGGGGACCTTCACACTATAGAACTTGGCTTGCATATTCCAAGGATGAGCCTCCTCAAAAGGGCTCTAGGTCTTCACGAGCGAGCAAGTTGGATGCACCCCCACTAGTTCCATTGGAGAGCTTTCTTAGCTCATATGTGCATCCGTTGCATGGCAATCCCTACTCCTCACATCATATCTATCATTTGGCCTTCTCGCCAATGATTGTCCTCATTGATGTGATCCTTTCTCACCTTTTTGTCTTCCTCCTCCACCATATTTCTCTCTTTGCCATCCTAAGTGTCAACTTTCGTGCTTACGATCATCCATTGCATGAGTGCTCAAAATATCGAAAAGGAGTGGATCAAATTGACTTGTACCTGGCTAGTGGTCTGGGGACGAGTCAAGATAAGTTTCCAAAGAAGACCAAGTGTGAAACTTTTGTAGACTGAGTTCTCAACAAAAATACTTTTTTCTCGTATTCCCTATCCCCTTTCTTGCACGCAAACACCATTTGGAGATATTCGAGTCACGGATAGCGACAGATCTTGCACCTAATGTTATTTTGTTACTTGTTTCAATGCTAATATAGGCTCTTGCATGTTATGACTTGAATTGAATCACATACCTTGATTTCTTTACTTTTAAAAGTTCTTATAAGGTTGCTAGCATGTCACCAGAGAAATTATGCTCATTATCATTTACCTACTCGAGGACAAGCAGGAATTAAGCTTGGGATGTTGATACGTCCCAAACGTATCTATAATTTCTGCTTACTCTGTGCATGTTTTGTGTGATATTGCTATGATCTCGATACACTTTCATACACTTTTGATCATATTTGGACTAAACTATTAACTCAGTGCACCCTAGTGCCAGTTCCTATTTTCTGCTATTTTTTCTATTACAGGTTTCCCCCATATTAAAAGTGCTTCAAAAATTCGGGAAAAATCAGATTCAAAATCAGAGTTCCGCAAGCTTTCGGATTCACCAAAGAAGGGCAAGAGGGGCCCCACCTGGTGCCCAGGAGACTAGGTGGCATGGCCTAGGGCTTGGCTCCGCCGGGTGGCCTCCTGGACTCTTGGTGCCCCCCCGGAGCCCCCCTTTGGCCCCTATTTATTCTCCCATCGCGAAAACCTTGATTCCAGACCCTTTTTCTCCACAAACAATTCCGATCTCCGCCGCCATCGCGGACAAGATTCCAGGGACCAGAATTCTTATCCCGGCACCCTGCCAGGATGGGAAAGTGCCCCCGGATTCATCTCCATCGACGTTTCTTCCTCCCTCCATGATGCGGGAGTAGTTCCCTCTCGGGGCTGAGGTTTCTACCAGTAGCTATTTGTTCTTCTATCTCTCCCATGATGTGATCTTCATTGTGATCATAGACTATGTTAATCTAGGATGATCCCATGATGTTTCCCCTTCTTCTATGTATTGGATTTGATGTACTCACTTGATCTTATCTAGTATAATCCCCGAGACCATGGTGACAACGGTCTATTGGACATGGGTTAGAAGAATATTTTCATGAGTGATTTCCTCTTTTTTGTGTTGATTGAAGATTGAAAGTCTCTTGGTGCTTGTCTTTGACTATCCTTGAGATATGTTGTGATGATTGTGGTACTCTCTTTGGATGGTCGTCGTGACATTTGGAAATCCATAGATTGAGAACTACGAACTCTGAGGTGTGCTTTTATAGCCCTACATAATTCTCCTCCTCTTTTGACCACAAAGGAATGACCTCCGAGTACATCTACATTGCATGTTCTATGGGAAATATCATGTGATTAGACTATGTTAATGTTGTTGGGAGTTGCCACTAGTGAAAGTATGAAGCCTAGGCCTTGTTTCCATCTTTCCAATACCGTTTGTGCCCATGTTTACTACTTGTTTGCTTGCTGCACTTTTTATTACAGATTTATATTACTTTGTTTTGCCACACCTATCACCCATATTTTACCATCTCTTCGCCGAACTAGTGCACCTATACAACTCCTAGTTGTATTAGGTGTGTTGGGGACACGAGACTTCTTCTATCTTAATTGCAGGGTTTCTTGAGAGAGACAATCTTCAAGCTCTACTTCCTTGAGTTCGATAAACCTTAGGTCATCCACTTGTGGGAAATTGCTGTTGTCCTACAAACCTCTGCGCTTGGAGGCCCAACATAGTCTACAAGAATAGAAGCGTGTGTAGCCAACACATGTCCGCCTCTACTTCCTCTACCTCGACCACGGCCGCGACCTCTGCCTCGACCACGACTACGGGAAGTCATGTTACCCAAATCAATGAGGTCCAACTCATCATTGGCTAAGGGAACACGGTTTCGGAGGTTGGGCGCCATGAGCGAGAGAGTTTTCTGAAAGAGAAGAAGAAGAAGAGAGAAGTGTGTATTTTCCTCATCACACATTTGGATATATATATATATAGTTGATAATCCAAAGGGGACACGTCTGTCGTCATCATTATGATCATGCGGAGTACCAATGACAGGCGGCATTAAAGGAAAAGACTCTCGGACTTGTACAATTACGTAAATGAGACATTTAATAGGAGACGCCTCATATCCTGAAAACATTTAAAGAAGGTACAGATAATGAGGTAACGAATCTTTGAACGAAACCAACAAAAGGACGGATTATCAAAGGAAGCCAGATTTTTTCTGATAAAGGTTGAAGCTATGAAGAGTCGGTGTCGGCACTTGCAGAAAAATCCAGGAAGATTACCATGAAGCCAGCATCACGTAAATCTTGGGGGCTAATGTCGGGGGATGGATCAAGACCATGACCCGGTATACAAAAGACCCAGGCCGACTCAGCCCAGAAGGAGAACCTGGCTTACGGACTGGGTCGTGCCCAGCATGAAGCCCAAAGACCGTAGAAGGAATATGACATTCCTTGAGGCACAAGGAAATCACTTATAACTAGATTAGGACTCCGTCTCGTGTGGAAATCGGATTCTTGTAACCCTAGGGACCCGGCATCTATATAAGCCGGCACCCCAGGGCACCAAAGGGACAACTCAACTTAGATCTTCTCGAGGTATAGGTAGCGATTCCGCATCTTTGTATTCGAGAAGTAGACACCCAATAATAGAAAAGCAGGAGTAGGTCTTTACCTTTCGAGGGGCCGAAACCTGGTTAAATCTCGCGTCTTGTGATCTCGCCGACTTCCTCCTCGTATTCACCTCGCACCAAAGGTCCCACACTAAGTTCTCCAATGAGGACATCTTCCGTCACTTTCCCACGACAACCACGCCCCCAAACGCGATGCCGCGGGCTCACGTCGTCGGCTCCCAGCCCAACGTCTAGCTACTGCAAACCCCCTTTCAATTCCGTACATCACCGAGTCACTAAAAAAAACGATGGAGAATGTCATGGACTCCACCCAATACCTGAAAAGCCTACCAATCATGGGAAATTCCCACAAAGATCAGGTGGCCCGACAAGCTGTGGATTTGCTCAAAACAGTCATCACTCAACAAGACCAATATTCCTAGGTCTACTCATACCTCCATGGAACTCCCAGGACGAGTCATAGAATAGGCCAGAGAGCCGGCACCCCAGCCTCTATCCAGTCCAGCGGCCACCGCAACCAAGGGAGGCAGCCGCAAAACGACCCCCCCAAACCATGGGGGATGATCCTCAGCCAGACGCAGATAGAACCGCCGTACACGCCTTGATCACAACCCCGCGACCGAAATTCATTGGATGCACAATTGGGCCTTATGTCTTGCACCCGCTTTGCGCGACGTCTGTCTCCCCAAGGATTTCAAAGGACCCAGAAAGGTTTTAAACTATACTGCCGACAAAGACCCGGTCGCCTGGATCGAGAGTTACGAATTAGCTATGGATATAAGAGAGGTACCTGATGAAGTCTGCGCTCGATATATTAAGAAGATGCTCGACTTACCAACTCGTACTTGGCTCCAAAACCTACGGGACAATTCGGTTCATACTTGGGTCGAGTTGAAAGAGAAATTTATCAAAAACTTTCAAGGACCATGTAAACGCCCATCTACCATTATAGATTTGGAACACTCCGTACATAAGGAAGGAGAATCAACTCACCATTGGGCACGTCGGGTTGCAGAAATTATACACTAATCGATAGGATCACAACGCAAACAACCGTCCTAGTCCTAGAAAAGTATTGCCGTTTCGAACCTTTGGTTCACAAGCTCCATTGGATAAAAAGGAAGTTCAAAGACATGGGGGAACTCATGGATGCCATGTGACATCCTGGCTTAATAGGAATGATAGACTACTCATATCAACAAGGTGCACCTTCTTTTCCGGGAGCCCAGATCCAAAGAACTCCAAAGTTAAGCGTGCTTGGCTTGGAGCGATTTGAGGATGGGTGAACGACCGGGAAGTTGTTCCCGGGTGCGCATGAGTGAGGAAAAAGTGCGTAGGAAAGACTAGTGTTGGTCTGTGGGACATTCTAGATCCCGCCAGGCGTACGCCGGGAACCGGTGGGTGTGGCCGGGGCGTTACATGCCATCACCAAGTATGCTGATTCTGATAAAACCAAGGATGGTGACTCCGAAGAGGTTAGATGACGAGGGGATACCACCACGACTCCTATGCATGAGGGTACCTAGTGCGTGTAAAGACGGAAGGCCCGCTAGAAGCCTCGACTGGCCCAGAATCATCCTACCCAAAGCACCGACGGCTGCGCCGACATAGGAGTCCACGACATTATAGAGACCAAGACTTGACGGTCAAGGTTAGCTATATTAGGAAACCACCTCTGTAAACTTAGATGGACTCCTTGCGACCCAGCCTAGTATATAAATGCTGGGAGATGGGACATCTAGGGCATCCAATCTCATAGAAACACCTTCAGTTTAGAGAAATCTCGCCTTGACCTCCACTGTAATTTCCTCCATCATAATACATGAAGCAAGAAGTACGGGGTTTATCGATCGAGGCCACTGAACCTAGGTAAATCCCTTCTCATGTTAGGCAACGAGATTGCCAACTTCGCATTCCTCTCTCTATGATCTAAACCCAGTGTCACAACCCCAAGTTAGGTATATGCTAGGATCAGAGGTACCTTGCATTCATGCCAAAAATTCAAAAAGAAAATCAAAATTGGGGAAAAAAAAGCCCTGAGAAATTAAATCAAATAGCCAGAGAAAAATCTTTTTCCAAAAATCATTTGAACATTTGGAAAATTCCTATAAATGGTGTTGATCATTTTAAAAGTGGTTTGGGTATTTTCCCATGCCCATGGAATATTCTAAAATTCAAAAGGTGCTCTGGAAATTAAAATTGACCTTTATTTGATTTGAAATTCAAATGTTTTGAATTTCAAAAATGCTCAAATTCCACAAGTGACTAGCTACTGGTCACCTAGGAATTATAAAATTAATTGGGCATTTAATAAAATGCTTTGCTATTTTATTTCAAAGCAAAACATATTGCAGAAAAATAAAAAGAAAGAGAAAGGGAGAGAACTACCTTGCGCCTCAAGCGAGTCCCACTTACCTTGGCCTGGCCCAGCCCACCCCCGAGCCGTTGTCGTCTTCTTCCCCGCCGAGCCAAGCTGCTCGGTGGAGGCAGGACGTGGCCGCGGCGCCACCGCGACGCCTCGCGGCTTCCAGGACCTCCCCCTCCTCCTAAGCTTGCCACGGAGACGCCAGAGCCCCGCAGCACTCCTTCCCCCTTCCCTGGTTCTTCCCCTCTCTCTCTCTCGCGAGTTCCAGCACCAGCCGAGGACCCCCGACTCGCCGCCGTCCTGCGTCACCGTGGCCACCGTGCCTCCCCCGTGCCGCCGTGCTGTCCAGAAGACTCCCCGGAGACGACTCCTTCGACCTGCAGCGCCAATTCGAGCTCAGCCGCACCCTAGACGCCGTCCCCTTCGTCGTTCTCACCGCCGGCCGCCGCGACGTCGGCAGCAAATTCAGCCTCCTCCAGCTCTTCCCCAACCCCATCGAGCTCACCGTCGCGTTTGGGTGACCCTCCATCCTCGATTGCCCCCTCTCATGGCTCCCCTCGTGCTCTCCCTCGCATTTTCGTCGTTGGCCGAGCCCAGCCGTCGCCATTGTCTTCGCCTCCGAGCTCTGGAGCACGCCAGTGACCCCCCAATGGGCCTATTGGACGCGCGGGAGCACAAGCTACGCAACGGCGTCCTTCCCGTGGCTTCCCGTGCCCTGGAGCCCTTTCCCGGCGAGCACCGTGCTCCGGCCGCCGCCGTTGTTGAAGTTGCCGTGGCCAGAGGCCTCCCGGCCCCAGCTAGCCCTAGCCGATGAGGACGAGCCCCAGCTACACAACCGTGCCAGCCAAACCCCAAACCGAGCCCGTTTTGCAACTCCGGCGAAACTCCGGCGGCCCCCTCCGGCAAGCTCCTCCATTAGAGCTAACCCAACCCTAATCCTAACCCTAAGCACTCACTGACAGGTGGGGCCCTGTCCTAATTAACCCCTCGGGTTAAATTTAAACAGGGGATTAACCCCCCTGAGGCTGACAGCCCGGACCCACTGATCAGGCCCCCTGGTGACATCAGCACTGCGTCATGCTGACGCAGTAAAGATTTTCCAGAAATTTAAAATATTACAGAAATTCCAGAAAATACCCCAAACTTTGGAAATTCATAGAAAATTCATATTAACTCCAAATTGGACAAATAATATATGAAAAATGATCAGGAGAAAATTATCTTTCCAAATATGCAACTTTCAACTATGTTTGAGTTGAATTTAAAATGGGACCAGTAGCATATGTCATTTGGTTTATTTGAATTTAATTCAAATTCAAATCAATTGATTTTGCAACTTGGACCATGGAATTAAGCTACTTTTCAACTACACTTCAGAAGCTTATCACACACATGATCATTTGGATTACAAAATACAAATGCTAGCAAATGCAACTTGGACCAATTCAAATACATTTGGAGTTTGAATTTGAATTCACTTTCAAATCAACTTCAATTAACTTGTTGCAAATGAAACCTAGATCACACCAATGCAATACACATCATTTGACAACATAATCATGTGCTTGAGCATTGCAACTTATTTAAGCTTTGTTTATATTGTTTGCTCGGATAGAAGTGGATCCGGAGCTCGAGGTCACCTCCTTCGTTGAAGATTCCGAACCCGAACCTCGTCAGCAAGGCAAGCAAACCCCCATTGATCATGTCGATAAAATCCCACTTCCCTCTCATGTCTCTCTTATGCATTGTTTAGGATGATCACCATGATAACGTTTCTACCGCAATAGTTGAACCCATATCCTTTGCATGACCTATCATCTTGTCACAGTAGTAAGCAAACCACAATCCTAGCAGATGTCGGAGTTGGTTGATATCATGTAGCCCCTGCAACTGTTACTGCTTATTGCATGCTTAGTGGTATAATGAGGTTGCTTATGATGTGAGTCGGGATGACAAACATGGTGTTGATGAAAGTGAAACGTGTTGGTGAATCTACCCTAATACAAGGTGAACGATGAGAGGCTGTGTAGGAGTACACAGTGGGTTGTCTCGTTGAACACCGCCCTAAGCCCGAGTTCTTGTGTAGTGATCCAAGAAGAAGAGTACAACCACACATTGGGCTCACTGACCCCTCTCATCCTAGTACCTCACCCCGTTCGAACCCCAAGAGTCACAGTAGTTCGGAGTTCTGGTAGGGCTGTGGCACGGTCTGCGAAGTGGATGACGGCTTTTCAAGACCGGCTTGGGACCCTGCACACATCGTTTGAGGCTGTACTGGAACCTCGGCCGGACTTCCATACGGATCCCCCTCAGATAGGCGACTCTCTGGACTAGAACGGAGCTGTGGGCGAAGTGTTGTGGTGGCATCATCGATGTCACCTCTTGAACGGTGACATGCAAAAGGCGGTCGCGTCCGCGGTTAAGGACTGCTTGGAGAGCTGTGCTCGATTATTAGAAAACTTGAAATGGATACTTCTAAAACTCGCAAGATAAGCGTGAGTGCTATGGTGTGCTTCTCGTGGGGAAGCCGAGGAAGTAACCATAGTAGTGTTTTTGGTTGAAGAGATGTAGTGGACTCGTGTAAGCTTCTTATCTCAAGTCTGGTACTCGTAGTTCAGGACTAGCCAAGTCAAAGCTGGCACTTCTGCAAGTGAAACCCCACCCCTCTTTACCTTGATACATGTGCATGAGTAGTATAGCTCCTATGTAAGTCTTGCTGAGTACGATTTTGTACTCACGTTTGCTTAATCTATGTTTTAGATAAACCCACCGACCCCGTTGGTGACTTCTACCTGAAGCTCGAAGAATGAAGACTCAGACCAAGACCAAGCTAGTGTAGTCCCAGTCAGACGACTGGTTCCCTCGTGGAGGGCTTGTTTTTAGATAAGGCTTCTCTAAGCCATTTGTTAAACTTGTCTGTACTCAGACCTACTTTGCTTCCGCATGCTTGATGTAATGTTGGATCACATGCTTGTGATCTCTGTGTGCACTCTGTAAGAGTTGTTAATAAAGATGTATACTTTGTAGAGAATTGCAATGATACCTGCTGTTCATACAAGGCATGTGTGCTGCATGTATGTTTATAACATGCATGTCTTTGTATGGGTTTTCGAGACCTTAGTTGTGATCTGGCTGGCGGTCTTTTATACACCAAGTGGCCCTTAGATGTGCGCAGCTTGGGGCATCGTGATGCGATTGCTCGAGACTACGTCTCGTGCACACTTTGATGTATGATCGAGCCCGCCCTAGACCCCGACTAAGTGATCAGGCTGGAGTAAGTCTATGTAAGGGTTATGAGATAGTCAATAGTATGGTTGAGGCGACTTGTCTTTGAATATGGGAGTTCATCACCCATATCATTAGACTTGTGTGTGGACGATGAGGACCCATCTCAGTTGATCTTCCGGCCTGGATGGGATGCCCCTCACGTACGATGCTTTCCGAGAACGTTCTGTGCTTGGCCTTGTCTGCTTAGACAAGTGGGTATGGTTCTCGGCTCTCCATATGACTATGTCGTAGCGGGACTTGCATACGCTAACCCCGGGTCCCGACAGACTTGGTATCAGAGCAGGACTGACTGTAGGATTATCAGCCTTGGCCGAAGTCGAGTCTAGCCGTCTATAGTTATATAGTTACTATGGGTATATAAGGGAACAACGTAAGGCTTCTTTTTCTCCTTACCCTCATCGATCTGAGTTCTAGTGTCACCCTTATCTTTTCTACGGGATGATAGGACTAGGCTCATCTATGTCTGATTAGAACATCTCGTTGATTGCCTCCTTATAGCTGTAGGATTGTTGTGGTTGTCCAGAGTCTCCGTGTTATGAGTCCCTTGAAGAAGTTCTGTCGAATTTCTTCAAGATTGTTTCAATTTCCATCCCCGTGTAGCCGTTATGCTGCCGGATTTGTTCCGTGTTTCTTTGAATCATTGCCTTGGCATTATAGTCTTCTCCTTCTGAAATCATATCCTTTTATCCTTGCCTCCATCGTACAACCTGTTCTGATTGTTGATTTTTATCACACAGGATGTCAGGTGGAACTCGTAGTGCTGTTCCTCAGAATTGAGACCGTGATCGGAATCGAAATGATGATGAACTTCCACCACCGCCTTCTGCGGCGGAAATCATGATGGAAGCTGAGAAGAATCAACGTGATCAAACACGCCTTCTGGAGCTCATCGAGCAGAATACCTCGCGTCAACGCAATGTGATTGTGAGCATTCAGGACTTCATCCTCCTCAAGCCACCGTTATTCCAATGTTCTTCTGAGCCCCTTGAAGCTGATGATTGGCTCCGTTCCATCGAGCGTAAGCTTGATACTGCACATGTTGCTCCCGATGACCGAGTCGTTTTCGCGGTATACTTCTTGGAAGGTGCTGCTCTTCAATGGTGGGAGAACTATGTTGCAATGCAACCAGATGGTCACCTAGTGACTTGGCAGGAGTTCTGTGTTGCCTTTCGAGGGTACCACATTCTGGATGAGTTGATGGAGCGCAAGAAGGAAGAGTTCTGCAATCTGAATCAAGGAGAGATGTCCATTCATGAGTATGTGAGAGAATTCAACCGTCTTGCTCGGTATGCCCAGGATGAGATCACCACCGATGCCAGAAAGCAGGCAAGGTTCCGTAAGGGACTTAGCCCCATCCTCCGTCATGATCTCAACCTCATCGAATTTGCCACCTTTGATGATTTAGTCAACAGATCCTTCAGAGCTGAGCATGGCAATGAAGTTTTCGAGAAGTCTCGCAAGCATGCTCTTGAGCTTGCCCCTTCTTCCAGTTCACGCCCTCAGAAGCGTATGATCTGGATTCCTAACAGTTTGATCCACCAGAACAACCCACCGAGGCCATCACTTGTGCCACCTCGTCCACCAGTTCCACCAAACAACCCAGCTCCCCGCACTATCTTTGGAGCCTGTTTCAGATGTGGCCAGCCTGGTCACTACTCTCGTGAGTGCCCCGTCAACCAAAATGCTCCACCCCATACCAAAGGAAAACCCACTGTTCGTGCCAAACCAACCTCGAAGGTTCCCACCGCTAAGCTATCCACCTCAGAAAATCTTGGACGTGTGAACCAAATCTCAGCTGAGGAAACTAATAGTACTTCTGACGTCATTCTTGGCACACTCCCAGTCAATTTTGTTCCCACTTCTGTTCTTTTCGATCCAGGAGCATCTCATTCATTCATGTCGGAAAGTTATGCACTTCGACATGATGTATCCTTTGAAGAAATGTTCACCCCTATGATCATTCAAACTCCTGGTTCCAAGGTGTAATCAAATTGCAATTGAGGGTTTAGTATTCCTTGCTTCACTCATAGCCCTCAAGTCTTCAGACATTGATGTCATCCTTGCTATGGATTGGTTATCAAGACAACATGCTTTTCTTGATTGTAAAGCCAAGTCAGTTAGACTTACACACCCTTCAGGCCAGACAATAGATTACACCTCACCCAGAACAAGAAACCAAGTACAATCTTTGAATGTGCTTCCCCTTCCTAACCTTGAAGATATTCCGGTGGTTCGTGATTTCCCGGATGTCTTTCCTGAAGAGCTGCCGGGAATGCCACCCGACAGATGTGTAGAGTTCATAGTGGATCTTGCCCCAGGAACCGCACCCATTTCTAGACGCCCATACAAAATGGCCCCATGTGAGTTAGCTGAGCTTAAAACCCAACTGGAAGCTTTGTTGGAGAAAGGCTTCATCCGCCCTAGCTCATCGCCATGGGGTTGCCCCATTCTGTTCGTAACGAAGAAAGATGGAACAGAAAGGATGTGCGTAGACTATCGCCCGCTAAATCTAGCGACGATAAAGAACAAATACCCACTGCCCAGGATCAACGATCTTTATGATCAACTTGCAGGATCCTCTGTCTTCTCCAAGATGGATTTGAGATTAGGTTATCATCAAATCAAAATCCGAAACGAGGACATTCCCAAAACGGCTTTTACTACTCGTTATGGTCTTTACGAGTACACCGTCATGTCCTTTTGTTTAACCAATGCCCCCGCCACTTTCTCACGCATGATGAATTCGATCTTCATGGAGTATTTGGACCAGTTCGTTGTGGTTTACCTCGATGACATCCTTATATACTCGAAAAACGAAGAAGAACATGCCGAACAACTAAGGATGGTATTGATGAAACTTAGAGAGCATCGCCTGTACGCTAAATTCTCCAAGTGTGAATTCTGGCTACCAGAAGTGACCTACTTAGGCCACGTGATTTCTGCAAAAGGCATTGCTGTGAATCCCGAGAGAGTTCAGGCCGTCCTTGACTGGACTCCACCTGAATCGGTTAAGCAAGTTAGGAGTTTTCTTGGCCTATCCAGCTATTGGCGTCGCTTCGTCGAGAACTTTTCTAAAGTTGCAAAGCCTCTGACTGAACTCCTCAAGAAAGATAAGAAATTCCTATGGACTCCCAAGTGCGAGGAAAGCTTTCAAGAGCTAAAAAGAAGATTGACTTCTGCACCCGTACTTGCACCTCCAGACACTAAAAAGGATTTCGAGATCTATTGAGATGCATCACGGCAAGGGTTAGGATGCATACTTCTGCAAGATCGACATGTGGTGGCTTATGCTTCACGCCAGTTGCGGCCACATAAGAGAATTATCCTACCCATGACCTTGAACTCGCTGCCGTAGTTCATGCCCTAACAACTTGGCGATATTACCTCCTTGGTAACCGTTGCGAGATCTATTCCGACCACCAAAGCCTCAAATATATTTTCACCCAGCCAGATCTTAATATCAGGCAAAGACGCTGGATTGAGTTGATAAAAGATTATGACTTAGGAATTTCTTACACCCCAGGCAAAGCCAATGTCATGGCTGATGCACTAAGTCGTAAGTCGTACTGTAACAACCTCATGTTACAGCAGTATCAACCACTTCTTCATGAGGACTTTCGCAAACTCAACCTTGAGATTGTTCCTTATGGCTATCTTTCAACCTTGGTGGCGAAACCGACTCTTGAGGATCAAATCATAGTTGCCCAAAGGCGTGCACGAGGTGTTCGCCGGATCAAGGAGAACATTGCTAGCGGAGTTGCTAAATGTTTCTCCACAGATAGCAAAGGAACGGTATTCTTTGAAAATCGTTTGGTAGTACCTAAGAATAAGGAACTAAGGCAACTCATCCTCAAAGAAGCCCATGACACACCCCTCTCAATTCATCCCGGTAGCACAAAAATGTACCGAGATCTACGCCAGAGATTTTGGTGGACTAGGATGAAGAGAGACATTGCTCAATTTGTTGCTGAATGTGATGTTTGTCGTCGCATTAAGGCAGAACATCAAAGACCTGCTAGCACACTTCAACCTTTGTCTATTCCAGAGTGGAAATGGGACAAAGTCGGTATGGACTTCATCACAGGCTTTCCAAGAACCCAGAAAGGAAACAATGCCATCTTCGTTGTCATAGATAGGCTTTCCAAAGTTGCTCACTTCCTTCCAGTTCGCGAGTCTATAACTGCTAGCCAGTTAGCGGACTTGTATGTCTCTAGGATTATATCCCTTCATGGTGTTCCTTTGGAAATCAATTCTGATCGTGGTAGCCTTTTCACCTCTAGATTTTGGGGAAGCTTCCAACGTGCTATGGGAACTCATCTCTCCTTTAGTACGGCTTTCCACCCTCAATCTAGCGGTCAAGTCGAAAGGGTTAACCAAATTCTTGAAGACATGCTCAGAGCTTGTGTTATCTCATTCGGAAAGAATTGGGAGAAGTCTCTTCCATTTGCCGAATTTGCTTATAACAATAGTTTTCAATCTAGTCTGAACATGGCTCCTTTTGAACTCCTATATGGACGACGATGTCGAACACCCCTAAACTGGTCAGAAACTGGTGAAAGACAATTCTTTGGACCGGATATGATCAAGGAAGCAGAAGAGCAAGTTCGCATTGTTCGTGATCAATTGAAAGTCGCATAGTCTCGTCAGAAAAGCTACTATGATCGTCATCATAGGCAAGAGAGCTACAATCTGGATGAGAAGGCTTACCTCCGGGTTACTCCTCTGAAGGGAACCCAAAGATTCGGTATCAAAGGCAAGTTGGCCCCACGTTACATCGGACCTTTCCGCATTCTTGCTAAACGTGGAGAAGTTGCCTACCAACTTGAACTACCCCCGCACCTTTCCCGAGTACATGATGTATTCCATGTGCTTGAGCATTGCAACTTATTTATGCTTTGTTTATATTGTTTGCTCGGATAGAAGTGGATCCGGAGCTCGAGGTCACCTCCTTCGTTGAAGATTCCGAACCCGAACCTCGTCAGCAAGGCAAGCAAACCCCCATTGATCATGTCGATAAAATCCCACTTCCCTCTCATGTCTCGCTTATGCATTGTTTAGGATGATCACCATGATAACGTTTCTACCGCAATAGTTGAACCCATATCCTTTGCATGACCTATAATCTTGTCACAGTAGTAAGCAAACCACAATCCTAGCAGATGTCGGAGTTGGTTGATATCATGTAGCCCCTGCAACTGTTACTGCTTATTGCATGCTTAGTGGTATAATGAGGTTGCTTATGATGTGAGTTTGAGGCTGTACTGGAACCTCGGCCGGACTTCCATACGGATCCCCCTCAGATAGGCGACTCTCTGGACTAGAACGGAGCTGTGGGCGAAGTGTTGTGGTGGCATCATCGATGTCACCTCTTGAACGGTGACATGCAAAAGGCGGTAACTGATGACACGTGTGTGTAGCGGTACACCCTTGCAAGGTTAACAAAACTATTCGAATAGCCGCGTCCGCGGTTAAGGACTGCTTGGAGAGCTGTGCTCGATTATTAGAAAACTTGAAATGGATACTTCTAAAACTCGCAAGATAAGCGTGAGTGCTATGGTGTGCTTCTCGTGGGGAAGCCGAGGAAGTAACCATAGTGGTGTTTTTGGTTGAAGAGATGTAGTGGACTCGTGTAAGCTTCTTATCTCAAGTCTGGTACTCGTAGTTCAGGACTAGCCAAGTCAAAGCTGGCACTTCTGCAAGTGAAACCCCACCCCTCTTTACCTTGATACATGTGCATGAGTAGTATAGCTCCTATGTAAGTCTTGCTGAGTACGATTTTGTAGTCACGTTTGCTTAATCTATGTTTTAGATAAACCCACCGACCCCGTTGGTGACTTCTACCTGAAGCTCGAAGAATGAAGACTCAGACCAAGACCAAGCTAGTGTAGTCCCAGTCAGACGACTGGTTCCCTCGTGGAGGGCTTGTTTTTAGATAAGGCTTCTCTAAGCCATTTGTTAAACATGTTTGTACTCAGACCTACTTTGCTTCCGCATGCTTGATGTAATGTTGGATCACATGCTTGTGATCTCTGTGTGCACTCTGTAAGAGTTGTTAATAAAGATGTATACTTTGTAGAGAATTGCAATGATACCTGCTGTTCATACAAGGCATGTGTGCTGCGTGTATGTTTATAACATGCATGTCTTTGTATGCGTTTTCGAGACCTTAGTTGTGATCTGGCTGGCAGTCTTTTATACACCAAGTGGCCCTTAGATGTGCGCAGCTTGGGGCATCGCGATGCGATTGCTCGAGACTACGTCTCGTGCACACTTTGATGTATGATCGAGCCCGCCCTAGACCCCGACTAAGTGATCGGGCTGGAGTAAGTCTATGTAAGGGTTATGAGATAGTCAATAGTATGGTTGAGGCGACTTGTCTTTGAATATGGGAGTTCATCACCCATATCATTAGACTTGTGTGCGGACGATGAGGACCCATCTCAGTTGATCATCCGGCCTGGATGGGATGCCCCTCACGTACGATGCTTTCCGAGAACGTTCTGTGCTTGGCCTTGTCTGCTTAGACAAGTGGGTACGGTTCTCAGCTCTCCATATGACTATGTCGTAGCGGGACTTGCATACGCTAACCCCGGGTCCCGACACCCAGGGTACCTTACCATGGGATTTGCCAAGGTCGATCCTCGTGAATTGGCGCCGACCGTGGGGAAGACGCATGTTGGAATCACAATCTCGGCGGTTCCATCATCAGCAACCGGCAACTCGACGACTTCGACAAAAATTCAAGCAAGAATAGATCCACTCGGGGATCTGAAATTCAACGCAAGCTTTCCAGTCGCGCAACCTGGCGCACTCGGTCAACGAGCGGGTCATACTCAGGCTTTCGGCGGCTATCGAAGCTACGTACAACGGCGAAGAAACCGCCGATGCAGGAGACAAGCCCAAGTAGTAGTCGCGGAATCAAAGCCGGCACCGACCCAGACGCAGGAGATCCACATCGAAATCTCGCACGACGAAGAACCAGTCGTGATAGCACCTCCTATCACCAACTGAGCACCCGCAGTAGCAACGACTCATGAATTTGACTCGACCACCCGTATGGGCGAGTACTACAATCCCGCCGGAAGACCGGACGAGTTCGCCAAGATGATCTGAGACCACATGATCCATGACGGAATCAAGTTGGACCCGAGGTTCCACTCTCGCTCCAAAGGCCAATAACACACATATCAGATCATTTGGAAAAGACGACAGTACAACTCGATCAACCTTACCCCTAGAGAGCAGTTGGACGGAGTCTGCACAATCCAATGTTTCAAAGACGACGAAGGATGGCTCAGGGCTAGCCACACTCTCGGAAATTGCTGAATTTTTATAGAACTCTCCAACAGGCTCAGGGAAGAGAAGCAGTGCAGGGCCAAATGGCTTCGCAGGACGGCACCAACACCAGCACCTAACACAGAAGAGTAGTACCCGCCAGCTCACAGTTGGGTGTGCATGATACAAGAAGGACGACCATCAAAGCAGAAGCAAGAGGCAAGCACTCTAAAAGCCACACAGCCTCGGACATTGTGGGCACCCCGGACTATATGTCCGAAGCGGCCAGCTGTGCATACCGTCATGCTCCCATGATCAGTGTCACATGACGCACAACTCGACAATGGATATCACAGTCACAAGTTCATACAGTACCGAATACAAAGTCATACATAAACATAGTCTTACACGGCTTCATCGGGCTCAAATGGCAGCGGAATAAGCAAAAGCAAGAGAGATAGCAGCATCACAATCCACAGGCAAAGCTCAGAGCGTAGCACATCCTAGTACTCGTCAGTCGCGTCATCGTCATATACCTGCTCCTCCAAGCCTGGACGATTGAATAACCGGGGACAAAGCCGTGAGTACATACAAAGTACTCGCAAACCACCTAAAGAAAGGAACAGAGATTTTTGTACAAGAAAATAATGGGATGGCTATATGGTGGGGTTTAACATGGGGGAACCTAACTACTCAGTATTAGTTAAGTTAGCAATATCTTACTCTTGACAAATTTTTAATCCCACAATTTATATTTGATTAAATCATGTCCAACCCTTTTCATAATACCAACATCATCATCGTGAACCATAATCTCAGAACTATAATTTCTCATCTATTCCCCACAAAGTGTGGCCTCACTAGCTGTCCATGACCGTGGACTCCGGCTACTCGAATAGTTTTTACTCTGCAGAGGTTGTGCACTTTACCCACAACATTCGATACATCCGCCGGGAGTTCCCACGGTTCGTCATACCTCAGTATGCGGTTTTCGGATAATCGACCGTAGTCTTCCCCTTGCCTACCCTAGTACAGGTGATCTACCCGATGCCCACATCCTGAATTGTCCGCGTGCAAGGTCATGCTCCTCGTGGACGCAAGCCTTCACTGTAGTAGAGGTGCGGAAAAGTTCCGTACCGACACTGATATAGTCCAGCGTATTACACCCCCGACGCATCGGCAGGATTCCGGCTTCTGGGTACCATCCTGTACCTCACTCATGTAGTTATGAGATCCCCGTACTAAGATAAGCAAGCTTCCAACTAGCCCTGTCCCATACCAGAGTATTGTGGTTGTACTGCAATACTAGATTTTGGCGGCACTTATAGAGAGTCCCTCTAGACTTTGAATATGTTCAACGATGTTTCCAACAACCACAACCTTGGCCATCACATCTTCTTAGATGTATGCCGATACATTAGGGGGAAGCAAGATTAACCAAATTATTATGTTGTCACTAGTTCATTAGCAAGGCTTGTAATAGTACCAAGATTATCGGTGTCTAGTTTATTTCTCCCAAATAGGTAGGCTTACAAGGTATGTGGGGTTCACCTAATAAACTAGTACAAATCCCAACCCAAAAAAAAATGATATAACAAGATCATGATATATAATATGGTACAAAGGAAGTAAAAATGTAGGACAGGGTTAAGTTTTTGAAGATGGCTTGCCTTCCTCGGCGATGTCTCCTGGTACGGATTCTTCGGCTTGGAAGGAGTCTTCACCTGCAACGTCAGGCGTCTCGTCTACACGTTGCGGAAAAATAATACTCATTACAATCACTTTAATTCCAAGCAACACTCAACTAACATAACAATCACTTGGCACCCAATCAATCAAGAAATGAGGCATACCAATCAAACATACTAGTGAGTAAAAATTTTAGTGGTGATGTAACAAGTTCATAGGGCTAAGCAAAAATTTATGCCATACACCACAAGGGATTTTACACAAGTTACTTTTGTATAACTTTAGATCATGCTTAAATTTATTTCAATAACAACCATAATTGTCCAAACACAAGCATAATAAATTTTTAACCTATTTGATTGATTAACAAAGAATAAACTAAAATTCATCCTAACATGGAATGCTAGCAATAATAGTAATATGATCATTAATTTTATTTAAACAATCAACAATTCTAAACATACAGAAAAATAAAGCATAATCATAGGAGTATAAACAAGTCAACAACACATTTTTAGAGTCAACAAGGATTTAACTAAAACTATTCTTAGCTGCTAAAAAGCACAATAGACTAATAAAAACTAAAGAAATTATTTTGGCACTGCACAAAAATTATTCTAAACATGCAGAATTATAGATATTAATTTTATGCACACAACAAAATTTATTTCACTGAATTTGGAGTTGTATTTATTTTTCTATAAGTAAAACAGTGTTACAGATTAAAAGAAAAAGAAAAAAAAGAACAGCAGGCCGGCCCGGCTATCAGGCGCCCACGGCGCTCCCTTCATTTTTTTTTAAAACGGGCCGAGCCTAGCACTGCGCAGCGGTGGGGTTTTTTTTTCTAATAAAAAATCGAAGGGGTATGGGTGCCCCCTGGCCGTCGGATCAAGTGCGATCTGACGGCTGGGGGCTCGTCTTCCCCAGCGAGCCTGGGAGGCTCGGCCTCCCCAGGCCATGGCGGCCAGAGGAAAGGCCAGCCTCGCCGGCGGCCCTCTGGTGGCCGGAGGCTGGAGGCAAGGGGCGGGGCGATGTCGCAGGAGGCCTGGGGCTCCATTTTTGCCCTAAAACCTGACATGCATCGCGGAAAAAAAACGGGCCATAGTGTCCAGCACGGAACGAAGCTCACCGGGGGAGGGCGTTCCGGCGGCTGTAGGCGACGGTGAGGGGCGGCGGGGGTGCGGCTTGGGGCAGGGGTCCCGTTTTTGGGGCTCGGAGGCGGCTGCGGTCGTCGGAAGCGGCGTCGGCTCGGGGTAGACGTTGGGGCAGTGGGGTGCTTGGGGCGGCTCCTCTGGTCCCTCGCCGGCGGCTCCGGCGTGAGGCAGAGAGGCGGCGCTCCGGCCTCCCCTCCTCCTCCTCTTCTGGCTTCTCTCCTCCTCCTCTTCTCCAACTCCTTCTCCTCTTCTTCCTTCTCTACTCGGGCTGGCAAGGCGGGCGGGAGCGGTGGTGTGGCTGGGTTGTGTGTGGCGAGTGGGGAGAGGAGAGCTGGGGTGGCCTCCTTTTATAGTCGAGAGGAGCGGGGCTGCAACGGGAGGGAGAGCCATGGGGCGATCCGTGGCCTCGGGCGCCATTGGAGAAGGTGGGCGGTGGGAGAGCTCGTGAGGGTGCTCCGGTGGGTCGTTCCACCGTGGAAGCTCGCCGGTCACAACAAGGGCTTGGGTTGGGGGTAGGAATCGAGCTGGCAAGCCACGGGGGCGATCCTCGGGGTCGTCTTCGGTTGGGAAATGGGGAGCGAGGGTGTCAGTGGCTCGGGGTGGGGTGAAGAGAGACGAGAGAGAGAGGGATTACGAGAGGGAGAGAGACTCTCTCTGCGTGGGGAGAGGGAGAGAGAGATCGTGAGAGAGAGAGGGGGAAGTTAGAGGGAGAGAGATTAAGGGGGGGTGGTTAGGATAGTTTCTTTTTTCTTTTTTTTTCTCTCTCTCTTCTTTTTTTTTTAGCACCAAACACCCATTTATTTAAGAGATAAAAAAAAATAAAAAAATACAAAACTCTTTTATTATTGGTATTATTGTTATTGTTGTTATTATTATTAGGTTAGATATAAAGATCATGCATGCATTTCCTTATGATTTTATGTAGTTAGGAATTTTTATTGATAAACATTTTAGTTATTAGGAAACAACCAAAAAGGTTGATGCCAAAGGATTTTTGTGGTGGCTAAAACTTTTGGTATTATTACTCTATAGAAAATTTACTAGGTGTTAGCACCAAGGGTTTTTTTTTGAAAAAAATTTACAAGTTACCATTTTTAAGATAATCTCAAGAGGAGTTGCATGCATGGCAGACATTAGGCACATGCAACACAAAATGATCATCACCATAAGTGCATCACCAAGCAACAACATGACTAACCCTAAGCACTCAAGTTCAAGCATTGAAACACAACCTAAGATTTCATGCAAGGTTTTTGTTGGCTCTAATTTTTGGTTAACTAGATTAACAAGAAGGGTAAAAATTGGGATGTGACAGACATCCTAGTAAAATAACCCTGCTATCTATGTGACTCAGAAGTCAGCATCACCTTCTCGCAAAAGGACCACCCACCACAAAACATCGGGCTTGTCCGGCACCTCCAGACACTTCCGGAGCTGCGAGACGTGGAAGACGTCGTGCACATCGGATAGTTCTGCTGGCAGTCTCAACTGATAGGCAACTTGACCTCTTCTGGCTATCACCTCAAATGGTCCGATGTATCGTGGTGCTAACTTGTTGAGTGTTCGCAGGACGCCATTCCGAGGGAGAGACAAGCGACACAAGAGATGTTGTCGGAGCAGCATCCGGAGAGGGACCGGCTGGCGAAGGAGAGGACCCAGAGGATACTCGAGGAGGATAGGGCACGCAATAATGCCCAGACAAAGGCCATCTACGAACTCTTCTCGGTAAGTTACTACTTTTGCATATATCCGCCAAGAATGCATATGCATATGTTTGGTTCACTTGCTAATATGCTTGAGTCCTCAAAAACTAACTCGCAGAGTATGTGGGAGAAGCAAGGTCTTACCCCTCCACCGATGCCGATGCCTATCGTTTCTCCTCCCGGAACGGTAAGTTCCTTTCAATGATCAATATATCCTGGTCTTATACCATCAAGTGTCATCATCCTTACCACATTGCAACTCATCCTTTGTTGCAGCATAATTCCGGAGCTGCATCTCACAACCCACAAGAATCTCCTAGTGAATCCCCGAGCAACCCACGTGGCGGCGCTTCTCAGCCTTGAGGTGGCCTCCGGTAAGTTACATAAAGCTCATCAATGACTTTATATGCTCATAGAGCTCAATAATGGTAGTAATAGCTTAGTTACATAAATATTTACTTATTCTTGGCTTATAAAAGCTAAAAAATGACTATATAAGCTTATACAACTTCCCGGTCGGTCACCCATCCTCAAATCGCTCCAAGCCAAGCACGCTTAACTTTGGAGTTCTTTGGATCTGGGCTCCCGGAAAAGAAGGTGCACCTTGTTGATATGAGTAGTCTATCATTCCTATTAAGCCAGGATGTCCACTATTAAGCCAGGATGTCACAATGTGGGCCCAGGCAAGGGCTTTGCCGTCAGCCAGACGGCTAGCTGACGGCAATGCACGCCGTTAACTCAGCCCACGGGGGTTAAGTCAGAGCTTGCCGTACGAGCGACTTTGCCGTCAGCTAGTACAAAAAGGCTGACGGTAAAGGCTTTGCCGTCGGTCGATCTTGAGCTGACGGCAAAGCAGCTCACTGCCGACTGATGAGCTGACAACAGGTTTGCCGTCGTGGAGCTGACGGCAATGCCTTTGCCGTCAGCTTTTCATAAGTTTGCCGTCAGCTTTGGCTGACGGCAAAACTCCTGTTTCCTGTAGTGTACCCAAATACCAAAACAGTGAAGCAGGTATTGCTCTGATTCTCTGAGACAAAATACAGAGCCATCGGGGAAGTAGTCAACAGACTGCTCGACGCAAAGTTCATCCAAGAAACAAAGAAGGCCACGTGGGTCGTTGTAAAGCCTGATATGTGGTACTATTCTAGATCTAGATGTTTCCATCCAGATCCGGTGACGAAGCACATATCGGTCCCACCGCGACATATGACAATGTCATATGCCCCGGATTTCCAACAAGATATCACAATATTACAGCTACAAGGATACAAGATGTCATACGAACGGCATACAACTGCCTCAATACATTACATCAGCGGAAGATACATGTCTGAGTACATACTACATTCAAATGCCTAGTGGCAAAGGTAAAATTATCGATCCCCATAACCACACGGGTCCAGGCTCTCCGCCGGGATCCGCCTAACTAGTCGTCGTCGAGTCTCCACGAAGGCGTCCAGAATAAAGATCGATGTTGTAATCAACTACAACGGCCGATCAGGCAAAACATAAAAGGGAAAAGAAAAGAAAGGGGTGAGAATATATCAAAGTCTTGTAACTAACTTCTCACAGGTAAGATAGGGTTAGTAGTGAGGTTGCATAAGCACTAGCAATATATGAGTGGCTATCGGTCTATTTTAGAGTAAGATGAGAACCAAGCATTCGATGAGGAATCGCCTCCAACAATTCTTGCTATCAACTAATTACGCAAGCATAACACCTATCCTATCCTTGTCCTCCTCTTCGCATCCCGACGAAGAAGTAGCAGTCAAGGCACACACACGTTGATCAAGTTAATATGATTCAGTTGATGTTATCTATGAACAAGAGGTAGGTTCCAAGTTGTCCATAACCGTGGACACGGCTTCTCGAAAAGATTTAACCCTGCAGGGGTGTACCAACTGCCCATTACAAGGCTCCGCATGCACGCCCATCTCTCTCAGTTTCTACCCATCACAGGCAGCCATTTTATGATTTAGTTCCAAGAGATCCGACACGACAGGTCCATCTAGCTAACAACAAACAAATCCGGGTGGCCCCCGGTGAGTCGACATCTAGCTCAGGAGCCGGCCGCGCTCTCGATCTGGTCTCTACCGTCTGTCGCAGGATTGGATTGCCGGTAAATTCTCACATGAGGGCGGGTCCTCAGCCGGACAGGTTTGACCAACAAGGAAACCATGTCCTCACTAGTCCAGGTGTGTTTAAAGGATATCTGCTAGGAGCGACCAGACATATATATATGCATGGTTTGCAAATGGTAAATCATCTTGGGCCACCACTAGAAATGTTTGAAGCTAGGTAGGTAAGAAAATGGGACCCCATAAAATCCCACACGCGGTTAGGAACGCTCAGTCTTAAAACCAATACCCGGAACTCGGGTCCTAGGTGACTCGAATGGAACAAAGCGTCGGGACGGGATAGCCTAGACCTTCCATCCTTCGTCAAATATAATCTACATTATAATAATCATATCATCAACAACAATATAATAATGTGATAGCCCAATCCAAGGAGTAACGGGATAACAGTTGATAACATCCTAGGCATGCATACTAAGCAGTGGCTGAGCAGCGAGAAAAAGTAACATAGCCGAACAAGGTTTGCTGGGATGTGGAGGACATGGCTTTTTGGGTTTATTTGAGAGGCATGAATATAAAGTGGTAGGATCAAGAAATCGATATATCATACACCTAGACGCGAGTGATATAAAAGTTATAAGAATGATATATGCTCCCCTTTACCTGATGAGAAGACGAAGACGAAGGTGAAGTCGATCGGAAGCTCGCAACGTCTCCGAGAGATACCCGCGTGAGCACACAAGAAGGAAACAATGGAGAAGGCATTCGACGAGAAAGCATCTATTACTACGAAGAAATCACGAGAAACCATCAACAAGAAGGCAACACGAGACAACGCACTACGGTATCGCATCTATCGTCGAGAACGGTTACTAGAAGGTTAAGTGGAGTACTCATCAAACACGACGATACCGCACATTTAGAAAGGTTAAAGTTGTTTAGCTACACAAGATGAGAAAAGGTTGTTAACATGGCATCTCACTCAAGCATGGCATAGCACACAAACATGAAAAGGGTTGAAGCATAAAGGAAACTATCTATGCTAGTCAATTTAAGTGAGGCACAACCTAAACATGGCATAACACTAAGTGATCCATGATAATTTAAGTAATTGGTACTGTTCTTCCCTAAACCATATTTTAGGTTTGTTAACAGCAACAAAGAATAGAATAAACACAAAGTACACGAAAAACTAATCAAGTTACATGTAAAGAACACTCCAAACGGAGTTACGGTTAAAAAGATACAAGCAAAACAAGTTTGGAGCACAATCTGCCAACATCAGGAAGCACACTTTAGAGAAATGCAGAAAAGGATGATGAATGTAAACATGCTCACAAATGATATGCAACTAAAGTAGACATGTCAGGGAAGGTATGGAAAAAGGAATCATGCAAATAGGCATCATGAACAATTAATTATAGCCCAAGCAAAATGCAATAAAACATTACTGGTCTAGGGAAGAAACTGTTATTTTCATGTGGTATAAACAGGGGTAAAACTATAAGTAAATGTGCAACATAGAATTAGTAGACATGATGGTGATCAGGTACAAACAAGAATCAAAGTCATAGGGATCACAGATCAAAAGATATTAAGAATGCAACATGGCATCGGAAAGTTACAGACTTAGTGAAAAAAGAGGTGCTGTCAAAAACAGCAGCATAAAAACTTTGGAGCTAAACACAGCAATGACCAGAAATGCTAACATGACAATGCAATACATATAATGGAATTAGTCATGGCATAGATCAAAATGACATATTGTAATGCTCAATAGGATGCACGGTTAAAAAGAATAAAGACACAAACTAGCAACTTTATATAAACATCAGCACACTAACAACAGGGTAGCTAGTTTGGGTGATGAAACAAACATCATGCAGCAGGAAAATATGACATGTGAATGCATAGAATTGAAGTAGACATGATCTTAACAGTATGCAAATAGAATTAATACAATAGGACTCATGGATATGTCACAACCATCATGCAAACTTGCAATAAAATAACAGCAGCAACACACTAGCAGAAAATAATACTCCCTCTGATCCTAATTAAGTGTCGCCACTAATAGTGTGCGTTCGCACTTGGCCCATTGTTCCTCTGCGACACTTAAATCAGATCGGAGGGAGTAGCAGTTAACAGCCTGATGCCCACTTCAACAGTGATTAACAACATCAAGATGGCCTCAAATCAAAATTCTCACAAAAGATGGATTGATGTACACACAATTCTAAACAATTTTCCTTTTGGGCGCAACGTCATACGGGCTACGGTTTACTCGCAAACTACAGCGCAAATCGGAATCAGCAACACAAATTACAGGCAGGGAAAGAGAAAAAAAAAGACTACCATGGGCTCGGCCCAACAGTTGCTTGAGAGGCTTGGCGACTGGGCTGGGCCGCTCGGACCTGGCTGGCGAGGTGGGTCGTGGCGCCAGGTGGGCCGCGGCTGGCTGGACCGGCCCACGGCGGTGGAGGCGGTTCGTGCCGGCCTCGGGCATCCCGTGCCCGCTCGGGTCACCGGTGGCGGTGACCACCGTGCTCCGACGAGACGATCAGTGGAGGGCGGGGCGCCGTGTGCGGTTGGCGGCGCCGGAAAGCCGCAGGCGGAGGAAGGAGGCGCCGGATCCGGGCGCGTGGTCGTCGGGGCGTCCGGCCCGAGCTCGGCTCGCCGGCCATGGTGGCTTGGACGGCGGCGTCCACCTGCCAGCAGTGAGGAGAGGGGGTCAGAGGAGAATGGGAGAGGTTGGAGATAGGCACGGGAGGAGGTAAGGTGGGGCACCGGCGGCCACCTGGGACGTCCATCTGGGGATCTGACGGCCCTAGATCGCCAGGGGCTAGGGTTTCGGCTGGGTGGAGGGGTTTGAATCAGATCTGGAAATTTCTAGAGGGGGGTGGCTGAAAATTTTGGCTAGGGAAACCCTAGAAAGGGCTGGTAGAGTGGTGGTCTTTATATAGCCCAGGTCGCTGGCAGTTTGCAAAAACATGCCCAGTTTTCTCTCGCGTGCGCGGTTATTACGTTTTTGACCGCCGGGGGTCCGCAGGACCTCCGATTCGGGTAAAACTTCGAACTGCGCGATGAGCGCGTCGAGCCGGCGGCGTTAACCTCGCGCTGGAACCGTTCCGAGAACATTTTCCGACGCGCTATAAAAATAACCCGTTTAATTATTAAACGGGGTTTTTCGTTCCGTTGGCTTTGGCTAGTGTTGTGCGGTTTTCGGGACAGTGATCGGGTGAAACCCGGTGTCGAAAAGGTCGAGTGTCAGGGTGTCAAGGGTCGGTCTCCGTCCGGTACGAGATAAGAGGGAAGAAAATAATCGCCGATCGATAAATCGGGGATGCAAACACCGCAAACAAATCAGACAATCAAACAATT
This sequence comes from Bromus sterilis, assembly GCA_950022295.1. Lineage (NCBI taxonomy): Eukaryota > Viridiplantae > Streptophyta > Magnoliopsida > Poales > Poaceae > Bromus > Bromus sterilis. Next base: position 143,657,006 of record OX465596.1, on the reverse strand, counting down.
CACACCGAAAACAAAAATTTTAATTTTTGTGAAATCTGGGTTGTTACAGTCGCAAACCCTGTCCTAGCACCTAAGAAGGACACCGACGTACTATACATGTGCGTCGACTACGGACCCGTCAACAAGGACTGCCCAAAGGATCACTTCCCTTTTCCAAGGATTGACCAGATTATCGACTCCACTTCAGGATGTGACCTCCTATCCTTCCTCGATGCGTACTCAGGATACAACCAGATCAGGATGAAGGAGGAATATGAAAAGCGCACTTCGTTCATCACCCCGTACGTCGTGTTCTGCTACAGGAAAATTCCTTTTGGGTTGAAGAACGTCAGAGCAACATACCAGCGGATGATGCAAGCGTGTTTAAACGAGCAAATAGGTAGAAACATCCAAGTTTCCGTAGACAACATCATAGTCAAAATATACAAATCAGACACACTACTCGATGACCTCCGAGAACTTTTGGGGCACTCAACCGATACAGGATCAAGCTCAACCCAAAAAAGTGTGTGTTCGGCATCCCAGCCGAAAAGTTACTGGGGTACATGGTCTCCGCTCGAGGAGTCGAAGCCAATCCATAAAAAGTTCAAGCACTTGAGAAGATGCAAGAACCCGTCAACATAACATGTGTACAATAGCTCACTGGACGACTCGCAGTCTTGAGACGTTTCGTTAGAAGGCTAGGAGAAAGGACCCTGCCATTCGATCAGTTGCTCAGGAAAGGAGGCAAGTTCGAGTGGACCGAAGAAGCGTGGAACGTATTCGCTGACCTCTAGTAGACACTCTCGACTCCACCAATCTAAGTAATGCCCAAGGAGTGAGAGCCCCTATATCTCTACATTGTGGCACGGAGAAGCGTAGTCAGCACCGCACTCATTGTCGAACACATGGAAGAAGACAAAGTACAAGGCATCCGGAGGCCAATCTACTACCTGAGTGAAGTTCTCACGTGGTCTCAGCAGAGGTACCCGCACTACCAGAAGCTCGTGTACGCCGTCGTCATGACGTCGGGCAAAGTATCACACTAGTAGCACGCCACTCTCGGACATCCTCAAGAACCCATGCGCCACAGGTTGAGTCGCCTAGTGGAACATCGAGCTCAGTCCTCGTGACCTACAGTTCAGGCACCCGACTACAATTAAAACACAAATCCTCCCAGATTTCATGGTCGAGTTGATGGAAGTACAAACACCCGGCCCACCGGACCTCTCCAACTCTTGGAATATGTTCTTCGACGGGTCAAAAAGGAAACAAGGAGCTGGAGCGAGCGTCGTGCTAATCGCGCCCAAAGGATAAAAGCTAAGATACATACTTCAGATCAACTTTTAGAAGACATCCAATAATGAAGCAGAATATGAAGCCCTCCTTCATGGAATGCACATGGCAAAATTCTGCGGTGCCACTTGCCTCATAATCTATGGTGACTCCAACCTCGTCGTCTAGCAAACAATGAGAGATTGCAAGGCAGTCGCAGTTAACATCCGGCATACCACGCTCTACAACACACTACTAGGGAATAGCCTTATAGTGGTGTCCTTTTTTTCGTTTAGTGGCGCATTATAGATGCGCCACTAACTACAAGCCACTAATAAGGGCTTAGAGGTGGCGCATTCTGGATGCGCCACCCCTAAGGCCCTTAGACGTGGCACATTTCAGAATGCGCCACCTATAAGCTATTAGGGGTGGCGCATTCTGAAATGCGCCACGCCTAAGGGTCCTTAGGGGTGGCGCATTCCTAGTGCGCCACTAAAGCCAGACATAATGCGCCACTAAATGGGTTACATAAAACAAAAAAAGAATTACAGAAAAGAATAAAACAGTACAGAATTACAAACATTTCAAATATTTTTATCATATTACAGAAATTCAAAAGACAATATTACAATGAGCCCAACAATTATTGATACAAAAGAATTGCATTATAATTCTTATTACAAAGATTTAAAAGATTACATCCATCATCGTCTAAGGTTTCGAGGCGAACAAGATTCACAAGATTACATCCATCACAATATTACAATGAGCCCACCAATTATTGAAAACAGAAAGCTACTTTTTTCATGATCTCTTGTTTTCTCTTCAACCTACACAAAACAAACATTTAGATGTCACATGCATATGAATTCATAGCAAAGGACAACAACACAGTATAGCATATATTCTTATCGACAACATAAAGCAAGTCGATCAATGGCCAAGAGCATGCACATATGCATACAAATGCATATGCAGTGACCTTTATACACAAAGAGCACCAAGAGTATTTGACACTACCATCTACTACACAAAGAGTACATCCAAATTACATGTAGGGCACACATTCATCAAACGACTACCATATATAACATAAATTGGTCACTTGTTCTGACTCGGCTCGGGGAATGGGCGGCATCCTTCTTTCGTCATGAAAGGCCTTGTGTCACTCAATTCCTTCAGGCGGACTTCTATCTCCCGATTGGATGGTGCAATGTTGGAGTGGATAGTCGCCATCTGCGCTTGGATGTGAAAGAACTCCTCCTTAAGATTTGCATCGGTGATTTCCGCCTTCCTTTCGGCCCATGCTTTGAGATGACTTGGCAGCGTAAGGTTGCTGTCGGGACCCGGGGTTAGCGTATGCAAGTCCAGCTAAGACATAGTCATATGGAGAGCCGAGAACCGCACCCACTTGTCTAAGAAGACAAGGCCAAGCATAGAACGTTCTCGGAAAGCCTCGTACGTGAGGGGCATCCCATCCAGGCCGGATGATCAACTGAGATGGGTCCTCATCATCCGCACACAAGTCTAATGATATGGGTGGTGAACTCCCATATTCAAAGACAAGTCGCCTCAACCATACTATCGACTATCCCATAACTCTTACATAGACTTACTCCAGCCCGATCACTTAGTCGGGGTCTAGGGCGGGCTCGATCATACCACAAAGTGTGCACGAGACAGAGTCTCGAACAATCGCATCGCGATGCCCCAAGCTGCGCACATCTAAGGGCCACTTGGTATATGAAAGACCGCTAGCCAGATCACAACTAAGGTCTCGAAAACCCATACAAATACATGCATGTTATAAACATACACGCAACACACATGCCTTGTATGAACAGTAGGTATCATTGCAATTATCTACAAAGTATACAATTTTGTTGATAACTTTTATAGAGTGCACACAGAGATCACAAACATGTGATCCAACATTACAACACAAGCGGAAGAAAATTATGTCTGAGTACAGACAAGTTTAACAAATGGCTTAAGAAGCCTTATTTAAACACAAGCCCTCCACGAGGGAACCAGTCGTCTGACTGGGACTAGACTAGCTTGATCTTCAGTCGTCCAGCTCGATGAAGAAGCCACCTTCGGGGTCAGTGGGTTCATCTAAAACATAGATTAAGCAAACGTGAGTACAAAGTCGTACTCAGCAAGACTTACATAGGAGCTATACTACTCATGCACATGTATCAAGGTAAAGGTAGGTGGGGTTTCACTTGCAGAAGTTCCAGCTTTGACTTGGCTAATCCTGAACTACGAGTACCAGACTTTGAGGTAAGAAGCGTACACGAGTCCACTACTTTCTCCAACCAATTACACCACTATGGTGCCTTCCTCGACTTCCCCACGAGAAATCACGCCATAGCACTCACACTTATCTTGGTGTGTTTTAGAAGTATCAAGTTCAAGTTGTTTAATAATGAAGCTAAGCTTTCCAAGTAGTCCATAACCGCGGACGCGGCTATTCGAGTAGTTTTGTTAACCCTGCAGGGGTGTACCGCTACACACACATGATCATCATTTACCGCCTTTGATCTCGACACCATTCAAGGGGTGCCAGCGAGGATGCTCACCACAATTGTTACCTCATAGCCGATCTAGTCCGAGAAAGCCGCCTACTTGGGTTGGCTACCACCATCGTGAATCCGGCCGGTTTACCGAAGTGGACCCAAGTGATGTGTGCGTGGTGCATAAGCCGGTCTCGGATGAGCCGTTCTCTCACTTAGCATCTAGGACACAGACCTACCAGAACTCCGAACTATTGCGACATCTGGACATCGAAAGGGATGAGTTAGTAAGCTGAGAGGGGTCAGTGAGCCCAATGTGTGGTTGTACTCTTCATCTTGGATCACCACACAAGAACTCGGACTTAGGGCGGTGTTCAACGAGACAACCCACCGTGTACTCCTACACAGCCTCTCATCGTTCACCTTGTATTAGGGTAGATTCACCAACACTTTTCTACCATCATCATCATGACCACTACCATCCCGACTCACATAACAATATCATCATGGTATCATTCTAAGCATGCAGTTAGCAGTAACAATTGCAGGGGCCAGATGATATCAATCAACTCCTACATTTGCTAGGATTGTGGTTTTGCCTACTACTGTGACAAATGATAGGTCATGCAAAGGAATGGGTTCATCTATGCGGTAGAAACATAGCATGGTAATCATCTTAAAATATGCATAAGAGAGACATGAGAGGGAAGTGGGATTTTATCGACATGATCAATGGGGGTTTGCTTGCCTTGCTGACGAGGTTCGGGTTCGGGGTCTTCAACAAAGGGGGCAGCCTCCTGCTCTGGTTCCACCTCTACTCGACAAACAACAAGCAAAGTAGCAAAGTAAATACAATGCACAATCACATGATGGAAGGTTGGAACTTGATGTAAATGCTTTGATGTGTGAAGCAATTCCATTTAAATGGAGTATATTGCAAAATGAATTGCAAATTCAAACTCCAATTTGAATTCAAACTTAGTCAAGTTATATGTCACATTGTTTGATCAATTTGAATCATTTTGAATTGTGTATGATATGCCTCTGAAGTGTGGTTGAAATATAGCATATTTCCATGGTCCAAGGTGCAAAAGCATTTGAATTGAATTTGAATAAATTCCAAATAAATCAAATGACATATGCTACTGGTCCCATTTTAAAATCAACTCAAACATAGTTGAAAGTTGGATTTTTGGAGAGCTTATTTTCTCCTGATCATTTTTCATATATTATTTGTCCAATTTGGAGTTGATATGAATTTTCTATGAATTTCAAAAGTTTGAGCTATTTTCTGGAATTTCTGGAATTTCTTTAATTCGAATTACTCTGGAAATTCATTTATGGCTTCAGCACTGCGCCAGCATGGCGTCAGCAGGGGGATGACGAGTGGGCCAACCCTGTCAGTGGCTGGTTTAAATAACCCGGTTAGTTTAAACTAACCGGGGGGATTAAGGGCTCTGGGCCCACTTGTCATGGACTCTAGGGGGGGTTTAGCTCGTGGTTAAGGGCCCTAATGGAGCCGGCTTGACGTCGGTGGCTCTGGCCATGGCGGCGACTCGCCGGAATCGGCTAGAGGCCACGGGAGAGGAAGAGGAGACCACCAATGGGTGCAGCGTCGTCGTCCGCGTCGTCTGGACCTGGCCAGAGCTTCAGGGGGTCACCGGAGCAGCGCCGACGTCGAGGTTGGCGGCGACCGTGGCTAGGGCTGCGTCGGGATCGCGCTCCAGAGCGTCATTTTGACTATGGTGTGTTGCAAACGAGAGCTGAGAACGACAGGAGGCTGCTGCGCGCGCCAGTTGAGCCGAAAGGGCACGACGGCGACCTCGGCTTCACCTGTGGCGGCGGCAAGCTTCGGCGTTCATGGCGGCCGTGGATAGAGAACGAGAGGGAGGGAGCTAGGTTAGGGGAAACGGTGAGAAGCTCACCACGAATGCGACGGGATGGCTAGCGGGCTCGGGGAAGCTCGGAGCTGGCCGGAATTTGAGGACGATTCGTGGCGGTCGGAGTTGGGGAAGATGAAGCTAGCGTCACGTCCAGGGGCTCTTCTTCTCGATTGGCTGCACTCCTTGGCGTAGAGGACGACGGCGAAGCAGATGGACAAGGTGGCGCGTCTGGTCAACGTCGTTGTCCACGCGTTCTTCTCGTCGGTGCTCCGGCAGGGTCTCAGGTGGTGAAGAAATCGCGCGGGGAGGACGAACCAGAGGGTGAGGAGGGGGAAGTGAGACGTGGGGGGTTCTCCTGGCGTGTGTGGCGTCGAGAAGGAGGCAGGGGCGCGGCTGGGAGGCAGCCACCGCGACGTCTGCGGCATGCCGGGCACGCAGCTGTGTGCTCGTGCCTGGGGAAGACGACAGGGGCGCTCCAGGTGGGCTGGGCCGGCCAGGTGGGCTGCGGGGGAGCTAGTCGAGCTTCTTTGCCCAGGTAAGCTTCTGTTTTTCTTTTCTATTTTTCTTTTCTGTAGTTTGTTTTGTTTAGCTAAATAAAATAGCTAAACATTTTAATAAATGTTATAACTTTTTATATGGCCTTATAATAATATATACTAGCCACTTATAAAGTTTCAACATTTTTAAAATTCAAATGATTTCAACTTTAAATCAAAAAGGAGTTTTTGATTAATTCCAAGGCACTGTTTGAATATTTGAAAAATCTATGAGCATGGGGTGGGTCCCACATCACTTGATATGTGATCACACTCATTTATAAGACTTTTCAAAAATCTAACATGAATTTTTGGAGAAGATTTTTATCTGGCCTTTTGAATTAATTCAACTAGGGGGGGGTTCCTTCTCCCATTTTGCTTTTGATTTTGATTTCAAAGATTTCTTTTGAAAATTTAACATGATGCAAGAGTACTAACTAACCCTAGCACATTACCTAACAGAGGGTTCTGACAACTCGCCCCCACTCAACAGAATCTCGTCCCGAGATTCAGAAGTCTGCGGGAGGAAGGAGGGATACTCGGCACTGAGACGGTCTTCTCTTTCCCACGTAGCTTCTCTCTCAGAGTGGTGTGACCATTGCACTTTCAGAAACCTAATCTTCTGACGACGAGTGACACGCTCTGCGGAATCAAGAATACGAACGGGGTATTCTCGATAAGAAAGGTCATCTTGGAGATCAAGCGTTTCATGGTCGACTTCGCGGATGGGGTCCTCGAAGCAACGCCTGAGTTGGGACACATGGAATACATCATGTACTCGGGAAAGGTGCGGGGGTAGTTCAAGTTGGTAGGCAACTTCTCCACGTTTAGCAATAATGCGGAAAGGTCCGATGTAACGTGGGGCCAACTTGCCTTTGATACCGAAACGTTGGGTTCCCTTCAGAGGAGTAACCCGAAGGTAAGCCTTCTCGTCCAGATTGTAGCTCTCTTGCCTATGATGATGATCATAGTAGCTTTTCTCACGAGACTGGGCTGCTTTCAATTGATCACGAACAATGTGAACTTGCTCTTCTGCTTCCTTGATCATGTCCGGTCCAAAGAATTGTCTTTCACCGGTTTCTGACCAGTTTAAAGGTGTTCGACATCGTCGTCCATAAAGTAGTTCAAAAGGAGCCATGTTCAGACTAGATTGAAAACTATTGTTATAAGCAAATTCGGCGAATGGCAGAGACTTCTCCCAATTCTTTCCGAATGAGATAACACAAGCTCTGAGCATGTCTTCCAAAATTTGGTTAACCCTTTCGACTTGACCGCTAGACTGAGGATGGAAAGTTGTACTAAAGGAGAGATGAGTTCCCATAGCATTCTGAAAGCTTCCCCAAAATCTAGAGGTGAAAAGGCTACCGCGATCAGAATTGATTTCCAAAGGAACACCGTGAAGGGATACAATTATAGAGACGTACAAGTCCGCTAACTGGCTAGCAGTTATAGACTCGCGAACCGGAAGGAAGTGAGCAACTTTGGAAAGCCTATCTATTACAACGAAGATGGAATTGTTTCCTTTCTTGGTTTTTGGAAAGCCGGTGATGAAGTCCATACCGACTTTGTCCCATTTCCACTCGGGAATACACAAAGGTTGAAGTGTACCAGCAGGTCTTTGATGTTCTTCCTTAATGCGACGACAAACATCACATTTGGCAACAAATTGAGCAATTTCTCTCTTCATCCTAGTCCACCAAAATCTCTGGCGTCGATCTCGGTACATTTTTGTGCTACCGGGATGAATTGAGAGGGGTGTGTCATGGGCTTCCTTGAGGATAAGTTGCCTTAGTTCCCTATTCTTAGGTACTACCAAACGATTTTCAAAGAATACCGTTCCCTTGCTATCTATGGAGAAACATTTAGCAACTCCGCTAACAATGTTCTCCTTGATCCGGCGAACACCTCGTGCACGCCTTTGGGCAACTATGATTTGGTCCTCAAGATTTGGTTTCGCCACCAAGGTAGAAAGATAGCCATGACGAACAATCTCAAGATTGAGCTTGCGAAAGTCCTCATGAAGAAGTGGTTGATACTGTTGTAACATGAGGTTGTTACAATACGACCTACGACTTAGTGCATCAGCCATGACATTGGCTTTGCCTAGGGTGTAAGAAATTACTACGTCGTAATATTTTATCAACTCAATCCAGCGTCTTTGCCTGAGATTAAGACCTGGCTGGGTGAAAATGTATTTGAGGCTTTGGTGGTCGGAATAAATCTCACAACGGTTACCAAGGAGGTAATGTCGCCAAGTTGTTAGGGCATGAACTACGGCAGCGAGTTCAAGGTCATGGGTAGGATAGTTCTCTTCATGTGGCCGCAACTGGCGTGAAGCATAAGCTACCACATGTCGATCTTGCAGAAGTATGCATCCTAACCCTTGCCGTGATGCGTCACAATAGATCTCGAAATCCGTTTTGGTGTTTGGAGGTGCAAGTTCGGGTGCAGAAGTCAATCTTCTTTTTAGCTCTTGAAAGCTTTCCTCGCACTTGGGAGTCCATAAGAATTTCTTATCTTTCTTGAGGAGTTCAGTTAGAGGCTTTGCAACTTTAGAAAAGTTCTCGATGAAGTGGCGGCAATAGCTGGCTAGGCCAAGAAAACTCCTAACTTGCTTAACCGATTCAGGTGGAGTCTAGTCAAGGACGGCCTGAACTCTCTCGGGATTCACAGCAATGCCTGTTGCAGAAATCACGTGGCCTAAGTAGGTCACTTCTGGTAGCCAAAATTGACACTTGGAGAATTTAGCATACAGGCGATGCTCTCTAAGTTTCATCATTACCAGCCTTAGGTGTTCGGCATGATCTTCTTCGTTCTTCGAGTAGATGAGAATGTCATCGAGATAAACCACAACAAATTTATCTAAGTAGTCCATGAAGATCGAATTCATCATGCGTGAGAAAGTGGCGGGGGCATTGGTTAAACCAAATGACATGACGGTATACTCGTAAAGACCATAACGAGTAGTAAAAGACGTTTTGGGAATGTCCTCGTTTCGGATTTTGATTTGATGATAACCTAATCTCAAATCCATCTTGGAGAAGATAGAGGATCCTGCAAGTTGATCATAAAGATCATTGATCCTGGGTAATGGGTACTTGTTCTTTATCGTCGCTAAATTTAGCGGGCGATAGTCTACGCACATCCTTTCTGTTCCATATTTCTTCGTTACGAACAGAACGGGGCAACCCCATGGCGATGAGCTAGGGCGGATGAAGCCTTTCTCCAACAAAGCTTCCAGTTGGGTTTTAAGCTCAGCTAACTCACGTGGGGCCATTTTGTATGGGCGTCTAGAAATTGGTGCGGTTCTTGGGGCAAGATCCACTATAAACACTACACATCTGTTTGGTGGCATGCCCAGCAGGTCTTCAGGAAAGACATCCGGGAAGTCACGAACCACCGGAATATCTTCAAGTTCGGGAAGGGGAAGTACATTCAAGGAATGCACTTGGGTTCTTGTTCTGGGTGAGGTATAGTTGACGATTTTGCCTGAAGGGTGGGTGAGTTTCACGGATTTGCCTTTGAAATCCAGGTAGGCATTCTGTCTTGATAGCCAATCCATTCCAAGGATGACATCAATATCTGAAGACTTGAGGGCTATGAGTGAAGCAAGGAATACTAAACCCTCAATTGCAATTTGATTACCATGGCTTACTCTATTAGTTTGCCATCTTGACCCTGGAGTTTGAATAATCATGGGGGTGGACAATTCAACAAAAGATAACTCATGACGAAGTGCATAACTTTCCGACATGAATGAATGAGATGCTCCTGGGTCAAAAAGAACGGAAGTAGGAACATAATTGACTGGTAGCGTACCAAGAATGACGTCAGTGGTGTCGTCAGTCTCTTCGGCGGCAATCTGGTTCACACGTCCACGAGTGGCGGGAGGAGCGGGTTTGGAGGTGTAGACCTTCTGGGGGGGCTTGCCACGACCATTGTTGTTGCCTCCGGCACGGCGTGGAGCATTCTGATTCTGGATCTGGTTCTGGGGACACTCACGAGAGTAGTGGCCTGCCTGACCACACTTGTAACAGGCTCCAAAGACAGTGCGTGGAGCTGGGTTGTTTGGTGGGTCTGGGTGGAACTGAGTTGGTGGACGAGGCGCCACATAGGATGGCCTCGGTTGGTTGTTCTGGCGGAACATACTGTTGGGGATCCAGATCTTGATGAGCAATCGTCTCTAGGGTGTTTGCGAAAGTCGTTGGGGGTGTTCATGTCCTCTTCCTTGATGGCCTTGTTGGCAAGGACCTGGAAGGTGGAAAAGTCATGTAGATTGAGCTCACGACGGAGTCCAGAATTGAGGCCACGACGGAACCTCTCTTGCTTCTTTGCGTCGGTGGAGACTTCTTCGGTAGCATAACGAGCAAGTCGGTTGAACTCACGACTAAACTCGTCAACAGTCCTTCTGCCTTGGGTGAGGTTGCAGAACTCCTCACGCTTGCGGTCCATAAGACCCTTGGGAATGTGGTGCTCACGGAAGGAAGTGCAGAATTCATCCCAAGATGTGGGCGGTCCAACGGGACGCATATTCAGAAAGTTCTCCCATCAAGAGCTAGCTGCGCCTTCAAGGTGATAGGTGGCATAGCTGACCTTGTCGCCATTTGCAACATGGCCTGCTTGGAGCTTCCTCTCGATGCTGCGAAGCCAGTCATCGGCGTCAAGGGGCTCGGTGGTGTAACTGAAAACTGGGGGATGAAGACGGATGAAGTCGTTCAGGGACACCAACTCGTTGCGCTGCTGAGTGGTGTTGCGAGCAATGACTTCCAGCAGATGGTGAGAGTCTCGGCGGTTCCTCTCAACCTCCATCAGAACCTGAGCCATCGTGGGTGGGGGTGGAAGGTTGCCTTCCTCCTGGTCATTCACAAGACCCTGGTTATGACCAATCTGGCCACGGGTTCCTTGAGACATCCTGAAGGTGAAAACCAAAGTCAAACAGAGTTGATTGGAAGAATCTAAACAAGGTATTGAAGTACTGGAAGGATTACAGAGCAAAGGAAGTAATCATCTTGACAACATGGTGATAAAGCATAGAAGCCATATATTCACAAGCTGTCATACAAACCATACATCGTTTTAGTACAAGCACCAAGCTAATACAAACGTGATGAAGATGATACATCCTTCAGAGGCACTCTGACTTCCTATACATTATTTATCTAAGCCTCTGGAACTTAGACACCTTGCGTACAATACACTAAGATACTACTACAACATCACTAAGTAAGACCACAGGCGGTCTCACTCATCTCCATCTCCATAGTAGTCCTCGTAAAAGTTACCCGCGTATCCCGGTAGCTGAAGGTGACCATCGGAAAACACGGAGGCCTGTGGACCCTGATATCCATTTGGGCAAGGATGGGACCTAGGTCCAGCGTAGGGTGGAAGCAAAGGACCATGGGGTGGAAAAATGCCTCCAATCTCGGGCCAAGCAACTCGAGAAGGCATCTGAGTCCTCACTGGGTAGATAGCATCATGCTCAACTGATCCAACGCTCACAAAGGGTGCCAAAAGTGTCAGTGCTCGATACAGACGAACACGGGTGGCATGGAGCTCGAAACGGAGAGCGCGTGCATCCCGATCTCGATCACTAGCAAACCTAGCAGTCACCTGAAGTGTTGGATCCTCTGCAGAGTGATCTGAGTAGAGTCCGGTGTAATATCCCTCTTCTCCTGGAAGTGCAGCAGGGATATAGAGGAATGAGGTCTCTCTCAGCATAGTGTGCTCCTGTCTCAGCAGTGTAATACATGACTATGCAGCATCCTGCACAGCCATGTTCTCTGTCATGCCAATTCCATGTCCAAAGTGGATAGGCTGAGTGACTCCAACGTGGTGCGGGTAGATCCTGACAATGAAGTGGAACTGGGTCTGGTTGAAGTCAAGGAACTGCTCCTCAACGGTGTACTCAGGATACCATCGATATCCCACATAGGACATCATCTCGATCAATGTGGCGGGATGGCCACGCACACCAAGGCACCTGGTCAAACGAACAATCTGCCGAGGGGGAAGATCTGCCATCTGAAACAGAAAGGAGTTTGCAAATGCATCAGATTATGAGATAAACCTGGAATGACTCGGACAGCATAACGGCTGTAATTGTAAGAAATGGCAATTTCTTCCAACATGGAAAACAACACTTACATACGATGTAAGAAATCAGGAAGCATAACCACTCTAACAAACCGATCACAATTTTCCTACGGCTACAAGGAAGCAAACAACGAGATGTTCTAATCAGACAAAGGAGAGCCGAGAACCGTACCCACTTGTCTAAGAAGACAAGGCCAAGCACAGAACGTTCTCGGAAAGCCTCGTACGTGAGGGGCATCCCATCCAGGCCGGATGATCAACTGAGATGGGTCCTCATCGTCCGCACACAAGTCTAATGATATGGGTGGTGAACTCCCATATTCAAAGACAAGTCGCCTCAACCATACTATCGACTATCTCATAACTCTTACATAGACTTACTCCAGCCCGATCACTTAGTCGGGGTCTAGGGCGGGCTCGATCATACCACAAAGTGTGCACGAGACAGAGTCTCGAACAATCGCATCGCGATGCCCCAAGCTGCGCACATCTAAGGGCTACTTGGTGTATGAAAGACCGCCAGCCAGATCACAACTAAGGTCTCGAAAACCCATACAAATACTTGCATGTTATAAACATACACGCAGCACACATGCCTTGTATGAACAGTAGGTATCATTGCAATTCTCTACAAAGTATACAATTTTATTGATAAGTCTTATTGTCAGAACCCTCCGTTAGGTAATGTGCTAGGATAAAAAATTTCACTTTGCATTCATGATAGAAATCAAAGGAAATTCTTTTTCAAAATCAAAATGGGAGAAGGAAACCCCCCCAGATGAATTAATTCAAAAGGCCAGATAAAAATCTTCTCCAAAAATTCATGTTAGATTTTTGAAAAGTCTTATAAATGAGTGTGATCACATATCAAGTGATGTGGGACCCATCCCATGCTCATAGATTTTTCAAATATTCAAACAGTGCCTTGGAATTAATCAAATAACCCTATTTGATTTAAGATTCAAATTATTTGAATTTTAAAAATGTTGAAACTTTATAAGTGGCTAGTCTATATTATTATGAGGCCACATAAAATTTTTCAGCATTTAATAAAATGCCTGGCTAATTATTTTAGCACAGCAAAACAAATAGTAGAAAAGAAAACAGAAGAGAAAAGGGAAAAGGAACTTACCTGGAAGCAGCCCAACTAACTCCCCGCAGCCCACCTGGCCGGCCCAGCCCAGCCTCCCCCTTGTCGTCTTCTACCCCGCGCGCCCAAGAAGCTCGCTGGAGCGGCCGAGCGCGGCGACGACGACAGCTCGACGTATTCAAGCTTCCAGGCCGCCCCGTGCCCTCTTCTCGCGTCTGGACGCACCCTAGCACCGCCCCAGTTCTTTCCCCTCCCTCCAGGAACACCTCCCCTTCCTCTCTCGCCCGATTCGTCGCCGCCCGAGAAGCACGCCGGAGCACCGTTGAGCCCCCGCGTGGCCATTGACGCCGAGAATCCCCAAGACCGTGTCCAAGTGTCGGGACCCGGGTTTAGCGTATGCAAGTACAGTTAAGACATAGTCATATGGAGAGCCGAGAACCGCACCCACTTGTCTAAGCAGACAAGGCCAAGCACTGAACATTCTCGGAAAGCATCGTACGTGAGGGGCATCCCATCCAGGCCGGATGATCAACTGAGATGGGTCCTCATCGTCCGCACACAAGTCAAATGATATGGGTGGTGAACTCCCATATTCAAAGACAAGTCGCCTCAACCATACTACCGACTATCTCAAAACTGTTACATAGACTTACTCCAGCCCGATCATTTAGTTGGGCTCTAGGGCGGGCTCGATCATACCACAAAGTGTGCACGAGACGGAGTCTCGAGAAATCGCATCGCGATGCCCCAAGCTGCACACATCTAAGGGCCACTTGGTGTATGAAAGACCGCCAGCCAGAACACAACTAAGGTCTCGAAAACCCATACAAAGACATGCATGTTATAAACATACACGCAGCACACATGCTTTGTATGAACAACAGGTACCATTGCAATTCTCTACAAAGTGTACATTTTAGTTATAACTCTTATAGAGTACAAACAGAGATCACATACATGTCATCCAACATTACAACACAGGCGGTAGCAAATTAGGTCTGAGTACAGACAAGTTTAACAAATGGCTTAAGCAGCCTTATTTAAACACAAAACCCTCCACGAGGGAACCAGTCGTCTGACTGGGACTAGACTAGTTGGTCTTCAGTCGTCCAGCTCGATGAAGAAGCCACCTTCCGGGTCAGTGGCATCACCTAAAACAAAGATTAAGCAAACGTGAGTACAAAGTCGTACTCAGCAAGACTTACATAGGATCTATACTACTCATGCACATGTATCAAGGTAAAGGGAGGTGGGGTTTCACTTGCAGAAGTGCCATCTTTGACATGGCTAATCCTGAACTACGAGTACCAGACTTTGAGGTAAGAAGCGTACGCGAGTCCACTACTTTCTCCAACCAATACACCACTATGGTGCCTTCCTCGACTTCCCCACGAGGAAGCACGCCATAGCAATCACACTTGTCTTGGTGTGTTTTAGAAGTATCCGGTTCAAGTTATCTAATAATCAAGCTAAGCTTTCCAAGCAGTCCATAACCGCGGACGCGACTATTCGAATAGTTTTGTTAACCTCACAAGGGTGTACCGCTACACACACATGATCATCATTTACCGCCTTTGATCTCGACACCATTCAAGGGGTGCCAGCGAGGATGCTCACCACAACTGTTACCTCATAGCCGATCTAGTCCGAGAAAGCCGCCTACTTGGGTTGGTTACCACAATCGTGAACCCGGTCGGTTTACCGAAGTGGACCCAAGTGATGTGTGCGTGGTGCATAAGCCGGTCTCGGATGAGCCGTTCTCTCACTTAGCAACCAGGCCACGGACCTACCAGAACTCCGAACTATTGCGACATCTGGACATCGAAAGGGATGAGTTAGTAAGTTGAGAGGGGTCAGTGAGCCCAATGTGTGGTTGTACTCTTCATCTTGGATCACCACACAAGAACTCGTACTAGGGCAGTGTTCAATGAGACAACCCACTGTGTACTCCTACACAACCTCTCATCGTTCACCTTGTATTAGGGTCGATTCACCAACACTTTTCTACCATCTTCAACATGTTCATTCCCATCCCGACTCACATCACAGTAACAACATGGTATCATACTAAGCATGCAATAAGCGATAACATTGCAGGGGCCACATGATATCAAACAACTCCTACATTTGCTAGGATTGTGGTTTTCTTACTACTGTGACAAAATGATAGGTCATGCAAAGGAATGGGTTCATCTATGCGGTAGAAACGAATCATGGTGATCATCCTAAACAATGCATAAGGGAGACATGAGAGGGAAGTGGGATTTTATCGACATGATCAATGGGGGTTTTCTTGCCTTGCTGACGAGGTTCGGGTTTGGGGTGTTCAACGTAGGGGGTGACCTCGGGCTCCGGCTCCACTTCTATCAGAAACATGACAATCATAGGATCAACATAATGTACAATGCACAATCACATGAATAAGATTGAAAGGGTGATGTTCATGATACTGATGTGTTGAGCATTCCATTTAAATGGAGTATATTGCAAATTGAATTGCAAATTCAAACTCCACATTTGAATTCAAATTAACCAAGTTGCATGTGATATTGATTGATCATTTTGAATTATTTTCAAATGTGTATGATATTCCTCTGAAGTGTGGTTGAATTGTAGCTTAATTCCATGGTCCAAGTTGCAAGATCATTTGATTTGAATTTGAATTAAAATCAAATAAACCAAATGACATATGCTACTGGTCCCATTTTAAAATCAACTCAAACAGAGTTGAAAGTTGCATATTTGGAAAGATAATTTTCTCCTGATCATTTTTCATATATTATTTGTCCAATTTGGAGTTAATATGAATTTTCTATGAATTTCCAAAGTTTGGGGTATTTTCTGGATTTTCTGGAATTCTTTTAATTCATTTTGATTTTCTAGAAATTCATAAAATGATTTATTGCGTCAGCTGACATGTGGGTCCAGGGTGTCAGTGACTGGATTAATTAACCCGTGGGTTAAATTAATCCAGTGGCTTAATTAAGCCACTGGGCCCACTGGTCAGTGACCCAGGGGTCATTAGCCGAGTAATTAACAGGGGGGGGTTGGCTAACTCGCCGGCGGCTAAACGCCGGCGACTGGAGTCACGGCGGCGCTGCACGGGAATGCGAATCCGGCCACGGGAGGGGAAACGGAGGGCACCGGCTTGCTCCTGGAGGTCGTCCGCGTCTTCTGGAGGCAACAGGGGGTCACGGGGTGCTCGGAATCGGCGACGGCGACGACTCCGGCGGAAACAGAGAACCGGCGAGGTCGTAGATGACGTTGTGGTGCACGGTTGGAGTTGATTCGGGGCTCGTTCGAACGCTAGCACGTGCAGGAGTCAAACGCGTGCACTGGGGGTTCACGACGAGCACTGGAGCGAGGAGGACGACGACCATGGCGGCGACGAGCTCCTGCGTCCATGGCGGATCCGTCTAGAGGAAGCAAACGAGGGGGAGAAGTGAGGGGTTCCGGCCTTGAGCTCACCCTGAATCTATCTGGAGTGGTGGCTTTCTCGGGGAGGCGCTCGAGCTGCCGGAATTTGAAGTCGATCCACGGCGGCCGGCGATGAAGACGTCGAAGCTAGCGAGCTCGTGGAGGCGTACTGCTCCGATTCCTTTCGCAGGTCGATGAAGACGACGACGAGGAGCACGGTGGACTTGCTGGCTTGAGCTCTAGGGCACGGTGGCCACGTGGGGGCTCGACGGCGCTCCGGCGTTCTTCTCGGGCGACGACGAAACGGGCGAGAGAGGAGGGGAGGGAGTTCGTGGAGGGGTGGAATGGACTGCGGAGGCTGCGGGGAGTCTCCAGGTGCGAGAAGAAGCCACGGGGAGGCCTGGAAGCTCCTCGACGACGACGTGTCGTCCCCAGCTAGCTCGGTGGCATTCCACCGAGCAGCTTGGAGGTGAGGGACGGGGAAGAAGACGCCCCTGCCCCTGTGGGCCGGCTGGGCTGGGGTGGGCCGGCTTCGCCGGGGCGCCAGGTAAGGTTTTCTGATTTCTTTTCTGACATTTGTTCTGTTTAGCTAAAATAAATAACTAAACATTTTATTAAATGCTGAAAACTTTTATGTGGCCTCATAATAACATGGACTAGCCACTCATAAACTTTCAACATTTTTAAAATTCAAATAATTTGAATTTTAAATCAAATAGGGTATTTCAATAATTCCAAGGCACTGTTTGATTATTTGAAAAATCTATGAGCATGGGATGGGTCCCACATCACTTGATATGTGATCACACTCATTTATAAGACTTTTCAAAAATCTAACATGAATTTTTGGAGAAGATTTTTATCTGGCCTTTTGAATTAATTCATCTGGGGGGGTTTCCTTCTCCCATTTTGATTTTGAAGTTGAAAACCTTTGAAAATTTGACATGATGCAAGGTTACTTGATCCTAGCACATTACCTAACAGAGGCTTCTGACACCAAGTTCTTCGCCGCCGTCGTCTTCGTCGAGCAGTGCAAGTAATCGAGCCCGGAGCCCGCGTAGACGCCAGTTTCTTCCTCGAGTTCTCGCCGGCCGCAGAGAAGGTCTTCGTCGATTACGTCGCAGTTGAGCCACCCCAGCCTTCACCACCACCTCTACTGAGTTCCTGGTGAGCTCACGGCCAGAACCCCTCGCTTTCCCCCTTTGATTACTCCCTCTCGCCTTGAGCGCCATGAGAGCCGAAGCTCCTCGCCGCCGGGATCCATGGCGACGTCCACCCGCTAAGAAATCGAACCCGCCATGATGTCCGATGTGTTCCCCGTGCTCCTCCTCGTCGAACCACCCTAGCCCCGCCTCAAGTCGTGCCCTGGAACGGAATCCCGATCACGGCCGTAGCTAGGTCGCCGCAAAGCTTGACGCCGGCGAGCGTACGGTGCACCCTAGCGCTTGGTTTCGGTCCCGTTCGACGCGCGCGAGTGAGGGCTTCAAGTTGATGGTCTTCGCGCTCCAAATGATGGCCGAAATCGTGATCCCGTGCAGCGCCGCCGCCGCTTTTGTCGCCGGCGGTTAACCGCCGGTGGGTTAACCCTTAATCACCTGGCTAATGACCCCCTGGGTCACTGACCAGTGGGCCCAGTGGCTTAATTAAGCCACTGGATTAATTAACCCAACGGATTAACTCACCCAGCCACTGACAGGTGGGACCCTCTTGTCAGACCCCCCCTGACGTCAGCACTGACGCAGTAAATCAATTTAAATGAATTTCCAGAGATTATTTGAATTAAAGAAATTCCAGAAATTCCAGAAAATACCCCAAACTTTGGAAATTCATAGAATACTCATATTAACTCCAAATTGGACAAATAATATATGAAAAATGATCAGGAGAAAATTATCTTTCCAAATATGCAACTTTCAACTATGTTGGAGTTGATTTTAAAATGGAACCAGTAGCATATGTCATTTGAATTATTTGGAATTAATTCAAATTCAAACCAAATGCATTTGCAACTTGAAACATGGAATTTTGCTACAATTCAACCACACTTCAGAGGCATATCATACATATTTTCCAAAAGGTTCAAAATGATTAAACAATGTCACATGCAACTTGGTTAAGTTGAATTCAAATGTGGAGTTTGAATTTGCAATTCAAATGGCAATACACTCCATTTAAATGGAATTGCTTCACACATCAAAGCATGTACATCAAGATTCAAACTTCCATCATATGTTTGTGCATTGTATTTACTTTGCTACTTTGCTTGTTGTTTGTCGAGTAGAGGTGGAACCGCAGCAGGAGGCTGCCCCCTTCGTTGAAGACCCAGAACCCGAACCTCGTCAGCAAGGCAAGCAAACCCCCATTGATCATGTCGATAAAATCCCACTTCCCTCTCATGTCTCGCTTATGCATTGTTTAGGATGATCACCATGATTCGTTTCTACCGCATAGATGAACCCATTCCTTTGCATAACCTATAATTTTGTCACAGTAGTAAGCAAACCACAATCCTAGCAAATGTAGGAGTTGATTGATATCATGTGGCCCCTGCAATGTTACTGCTTATTGCATGCTTAGTATGATACCATGTTGTTACTGTGATGTGAGTCGGGATGGGAATGATCATGTTGATGTTGGTAGAAAAGTGTTGGTGAATCGACCCTAATACAAGGTGAACGATGAGAGGCTGTGTAGGAGTACACGGTGGGTTGTCTCGTTGAACACCGCCCTAGTACGAGTTCTTGTGTGGTGATCCAAGATGAAGAGTACAACCACACATTGGGCTCACTGACCCCTCTCAACTTACTAACTCATCCCTTTCGATGTCCAGATGTCGCAATAGTTCGGAGTTTTGGTAGGTATGTGGCCTGGCTGCTAAGTGAGAGAACGGCTCATCCGAGACCGGCTTATGCACCACGCACACATCATTTGGGTCCACTTCGGTAAACCGGCCGGGTTCACGATTGTGGTAACCAACCCAAGTAGGCGGCTTTCTTCGACTAGATCGGCTATGAGGTAACAGTTGTGGTGAGCATCCTCCCCGACACTTCTTGAACAGGTGTCGAGTACAAAGGCGGTAAATGATGATCATGTGTGTGTAGCGGTACACCCTTGCAAGGTTAACAAAACTATTCGAATAGCCGCGTCCGCGGTTATGGACTGCTTGGAAAGCTTAGCTTGATTATTAGATAACTTGAACTGGATACTTCTAAAACACACCAAGATAAGTGTGAGTGCTATGGGGTGCTTTCTCGTGGGGAAGTCGAGGAAGGCACCATAGTGGTGTAATTGGTTGGAGAAGGTAGTGGACTCGTGTACGCTTCTTACCTCAAAGTCTGGTACTCGTAGTTCAGGATTAGCCAAGTCAAAGCTGGCACTTCTGCAAGTGAACCCCACCTCCCTTTACCTTGATACATGTGCATGAGTAGTATAGCTCCTATGTAAGTCTTGCTGAGTACGACTTTGTACTCACGTTTGCTTAATCTATGTTTTAGATGATGCCACTGACCCTGAAGGTGGCTTCTTCATCGAGCTGGACGACTGAAGACCAACTAGTCTAGTCCCAGTCAGACGACTGGTTCCCTCGTGGAGGGCTTGTGTTTAAATAAGGCTTCTTAAGCCATTTGTTAAACTTGTCTGTACCCAGACATAATTTGCTTCCGTTTGTATTGTAATGTTGGATCACATGTTTGTGATCTCTGTTTGCACTCTATAAGAGTTATCAATAAAATTGTACACTTTGTAGAGAATTGCAATTGTACCTGCTGTTCATACAAGGCAGGTGTGCTGCGTGTATGTTTATAACATGCATGTCTTTGTATGGGTTTTCGAGACCTTAGTTGTGTTCTGGCTGGCGGTCTTTCATACACCAAGTGGCCCTTAGATGTGCGCAGCTTGGGGCATCGCGATGCGATTGTTCGAGACTCCGTCTCGTGCACACTTTGTGGTATGATCGAGCCCGCCCTAGACCCCGACTAAGTGATCGGGCTGGAGTAAGTCTATGTTAGAGTTTTGAGATAGTTGATAGTATGGTTGAGGCGACTTGTCTTTGAATATGGGAGTTCACCACCCATATCATTAGACTTGTGTGCGGATGATGAGGACCCATCTCAGTTGATCATCCGGCCTGGATGGGATTCCCCTCACGTACGATGCTTTCCGAGAACGTTCTGTTCTTGGCCTTGTCTGCATAGACAAGTGGGTACGGTTCTCGGCTCTCCATATGACTATGTCTTAGCTGTACTTGCATACGCTAACCCCGGGTCCCGACAGACTTGGTATCAGAGCAGGACTGACTGTAGGACTAGTAGCCTTGGCCGAAATTGAGTCTAGCTTGCTATAGTTATATAGTTACTCTGGGTATATAAGGGAACAACGTAAGGCTTCTTTTTCTCCTTACCCCCTTCGTTCTGAGTTCTGAGTCACCCTCATCTTATTCTACGGGAAGATAGGACTAGGCTCTCCTCTGTCTGATTAGAACATCTCGTTGTTTGCTTCCCCATAGCCGTAGGAAAGTTGTGATCGGTTTGTTAGAGTGGTTATGCTCCCTGTTTTATTACATCGTATGTAAGTGCTGTTTCCATGTTGGAAGAAATTTTCATTTCTTACAATTACAGCCGTTATGCTGTCCGAGTCATTCCAGGTTTATCTCATAATCTGATGCATTTGCAAACTCCTTTCTGTTTCAGATGGCAGATCTTCCCCCTCGGCAGATTGTTCGTTTGACCAGGTGCCTCGGTGTGCGTGGCCATCCCGCCACGTTGATCGAGATGATGTCCTATGTGGGATATCGATGGTACCCTGAGTACACCGTTGAGGAGCAGTTCCACGACTTCAACCAGACGCAGTTCCACTGCATTGTTCGGATCTATCCGCAACATGTTGGAGTCACTCAGCCTATCCACTTTGGACATGGCATTGGCATTACCGAGAACATGGCTGTGTAGGATGCTGCATACTCATGTATGACACTGCTGAGAGAGGAGCACACTTTGCTGAGAGAGACTTCTTTCCGCTATATCCCTGCTGCACTTCCAGGAGAAGAGGGATATTACACCGGACTATACTCAGATCACTCTCCAGAGGATCCCGCACTTCAGATGACTGCTAGGTTTGCTAGTGACAGAGATCGTGATGCACGCGCTCTCCGTTTCGAGCTCCACGCCACCGGTGTTCGTCTGTATCGATCACTGACACTTTTGGCCCCCTTTGTGAGCGTGGGATCAGTTGAGCATGATGCGATCTACCCAGTGAGGACTCAGATGCCTTCTCGAGTTGCTTGGCCCGAGATTGGAGGCATTTTTCCACCCCGTGGTCCTTTGCTTCCAACCTACGCTGGACCTAGGCCCCATCCTTGCCCAAATGGATATCAAGGTCCACAAGCCTTCATGTTTTCCGATGGTCACCTCCAGCTACCGGGATACGTGGGTAACTTTTATGAGGACTACTATGGAGATGGAGATGAGTGAGACCGCCTGTGGTCTTACTTAGTGATGATGTAGTAGTAACTTAGTATATTGTAAGCAAGGTGTCTAAGTTCCAGAGGCTTAGATAAATAATGTATAGGAAGTCAGAGTGCCTCTGAAGGATGTATCATCTTCATCACGTTTGTATTAGCTTAGTGCTTGTACTAAAACGATGTATGTTTTGTATGACAGCTTGTGAATATATGGCTTGTATGCTTTATCACCATGTTGTCAAGATGATTACTTCCTTTGCTCTGTAATCCTTCCAGTACTTCAATACCTTGTTTAGACTCTCCCAATCAACTCTGTTTGACTTTGGTTTTTCACCTTCAGGATGTCTCAAGGAACCCGTGGCCAGGTTGGTCGTAACCAAGGTCGTGGGAACGACCAGGAGGAAGGCAACCTTCCACCCCCACCCACGATGGCTCAGGTTCTGATGGAGGTCGAGAGGAACCGCCGAGACTCTCTCCATCTGTTGGAAGTCATTGCTCGCAACACCACTCAGCAGCGCAATGAGCTGGTATCCCTGAACGACTTCATCCGGCTTCATCCCCCGGTTTTCAGTTACTCCACCGAGCCCCTTGACGCCGATGACTGGCTTCGCAGCATCGAGAGGAAGCTCCAAGCAGGCCGTGTTGCAACTGGTGACAAGGTCAGCTATGCCACCTATCACCTCGAAGGTGCAGCTAGCTCTTGGTGGGAGAACTTTCTGAATATGCGTCCCGATGGACCGCCTGCATCTTGGGAGGAGTTCTGCACGTCCTTCCGCGAGCACCACATTCCCAAGGGTCTTATGGACCGCAAGCGTGAGGAGTTCTTTAACCTCACTCAAGGCAGAAGGACCGTTGATGAGTTTAGTCGTGAGTTCAACCGACTTGCTCGTTATGCTACCGAAGAAGTCTCCACCGACTCCAAGAAACAAGAGAGGTTCCGTCGTGGCCTCAACACTGGACTTTGTCGTGAGCTCAATCTTCATGACTTTTCCACCTTCCAGGTCCTTGTCAACAAGGCCATCAAAGCAGAGGACATGAACACCCCCAACGACTTCCGCAAACACCCCAGAGATGATGGTTCATCCAGTTCCGGCTCTCAGAAGCGCAAGATCTGGATCCCAAACAGCATGTTCCGCCAGAACAACCCACCGAGGCCATCCTATGTGGCGCCTCATCCACCAACCCAGTTCCACCCAGCTCCACCAAACAACCCAGCTCCACGCACTGTTTTTGGAGCCTGTTACAAGTGTGGTCAGGCAGGCCACTACTCTCGCGAGTGTCCCCAGAACCAGATCCAGCATCAGAATGCTCCACCCCGTGCCGGAGGAAACAACAGCAATGGTCGTGGCAAGCCAGCCCAGAAGGTCTACACCGCCAAACCCGCTCCTCCCGCCACTCGTGGACGTGTGAGCCAGATCGCCGCCGAAGAGACTGACGACACCACTGACGTCATTCTTGGTACGCTTCCAGTCAATTATGTTCCTACTTCCGTTCTTTTCGACCCAGGAGCATCTCATTCATTCATGTCGGAAAGTTATGCACTTCGTCATGAGTTATCTTTTGTTGAATTGTCCACCCCAATGATTATTCAAACTCCAGGGTCAAGATGGCAAACTAATAGAGTGAGCCATGGTAATCAAATTGCAATTGTGAGTTTAGTATTCCTTGCTTCACTCATAGCCCTCAAGTCTTCAGACATTGATGTCATCCATGGCATGGATTGGCTATCAAGACAGAATGCCTACCTGGATTGCAAAGGAAAATCCGTGAAACTGACCCACCCTTCAGGCAAAATAGTCAACTATACCTCACCCAGAACAAGAACCCAAGTGCATTCTTTGAATGTACTTCCCCTTCCCGAACTTGAAGATATTCCGGTGGTTCGTGACTTCCCGGATGTCTTTCCTGAAGAGCTGTCGGGAATGCCACCCGACAGATGTGTAGAGTTTATAGTGGATCTTGCCCCAGGAACCGCACCAATTTCTAGACGCCCATACAAAATGGCCCCACGTGAGTTAGCTGAGCTTAAAACCCAACTGGAAGCTTTGTTGGAGAAAGGCTTCATCCGCCCTAGGTCATCGCCATGGAGTTGCCCCGTTCTGTTCGTAACGAAGAAAGATGGAACAGAAAGGATGTGCGTATAGTATCGCCCGCTAAATTTAGCGACGATAAAGAACAAGTACCCACTGCCCAGGATTAATGATCTTTATGATCAAATTGCAGGATCCTCTGTCTTTTCCAAGATGGATTTGAGATTAGGTTATCATCAAATCAAGATCCGAAACGAGGACATTCCCAAAACGGCTTTTACTACTTGTTATGGTCTTTACGAGTACACCGTCATGTCCTTTGGTTTAACCAATGCCCCCTCCACTTTCTCACGCATGATGAATTCGATCTTCATGGAGTATTTGGACCAGTTCGTCGTGGTTTACCTCGATGACATCCTTATATACTCGAAGAACGAAGAAGAACATGCCGAACACTTAAGGCTGGTATTGATGAAACTTAGAGAGCATCGCCTGTATGCTAAATTCTCCAAGTGTGAATTCTGGCTACCAGAAGTGACCTACTTAGGCCACGTGATTTCTGCAAAAGGCATTGCTGTGAATCCCGAGAGAGTTCAGGCCGTCCTTGACTGGACTCCACCTGAATCGGTTAAGCAAGTTAGGAGTTTTCTTGGCCTAGCCAGCTATTGCCGTCGCTTCATCGAGAACTTCTCTAAAGTTGCAAAGCCTCTAACTGAACTCCTCAAGAAAGATAAGAAATTCCTTTGGACTCCCAAGTGCGAGGAAAGCTTTCAAGCGCTAAAAAGAAGATTGACTTCTGCACCTGTACTTGCACCTCCAGACACCAAAAAGGATTTCGAAATCTATTGTGACGCATCACGGCAAGGGTTAGGATACATACTTCTGCAAGATCGACATGTGGTAGCTTATGCTTCACGCCAATTGCGGCCACATGAAGAGAACTATCCTACACATGACCTTGAACTCGCTGCCGTAGTTCATGCCCTAACAACTTGGCGACATTACCTCCTTGGTAACCGTTGCCAGATTTATTCCGACCACCAAAGCCTCAAGTATATTTTCACCCAGCCAGATCTTAATCTCAGGCAAAGACGCTGGATTGAGTTGATAAAAGATTACGACGTAGTAATTTCTTACACCCCAAGCAAAGCCAATGTCATGGCTGATGCACTAAGTCGTAAGTCGTATTGTAACAACCTCATGTTACAACAGTATCAACCACTTCTTCATGAGGACTTTCGCAAGCTCAATCTTGAAATTGTTCCTCATGGCTATCTTTCTACCTTGGTGGCGAGACCAACTATTGAGGATCAAATCATAGTTGCCCAAAGGCGTGCACGAGGTGTTCGCCGGATCAAGGAGAACATTGCTAGCGGAGTTGCTAAATGTTTCTCCACAGATAGCAAAGGAACGGTATTCTTTGAAAATCGTTTGGTAGTACCTAAGAGTAGGGAACTAAGGCAACTCATCCTCAAAGAAGCCCATGACACACCCCTCTCAATTTATCCCGGTAGCACAAAAGTGTACCGAGATCTACGCCAGAGATTTTGGTGGACTAGGATGAAGAGAGACATTGCTCAATTTGTTACCGAATGTGATGTTTGTCGTCGCATTAAGGCAGAACATCAAAGACCTGCTGGTACACTTCAACCTTTGTCTATTCCCGAGTGGAAATGGGACAAAGTCGGTATGGACTTCATCACCGGCTTTCCGAGAACCCAGAAAGGAAACAATGCCATCTTTGTTGTCATAGATAGGCTTTCCAAAGTTGCTCACTTCCTTCCGGTTCGCGAGTCTATAACTGCTAGTCAGTTAGCAGACTTGTACGTCTCTAGAATTGTATCCCTTCATGGTGTTCGTTTGGAAATCAATTCTGATCGCGGTAGCCTTTTCACCTCTAGATTTTGGGGAAGCCTTCAGAATGCTATGGGAACTCATCTCTCCTTTAGTACAGCTTTCCATCCTCAGTCTAGCGGTCAAGTCGAAAGGGTTAACCAAATTCGTGAAGACATGCTCAGAGCTTGTGTTATCTCATTCGGAAAGAATTGGGAGAAGTCTCTTCCATTTGCCGAATTTGCTTATAACAATAGTTTTCAATCTAGTCTGAACATGGCTCCTTTTGAACTCCTTTATGGACGACGATGTAGAACACCACTAAACTGGTCAGAAACCGGTGAAAGACAATTCTTTGGACCGGATATGATCAAGGAAGCAGAAGAGCAAGTTGCATTGTTCGTGATCATGTGAAAGCAGCCCAGTCTCGTCAGAAAAGCTACTATGATCGTCATCATAGGCAAGAGAGCTACAATCTGGATGAGAAGGCTTACCTTCGGGTTACTCCTCTGAAGGGAACCCAACGTTTCGGTATCAAAGGCAAGTTGGCCCCACGTTACATCGGACCTTTCCGCATTATTGCTAAACGTGGAGAAGTTGCCTACCAACTTGAACTACCTTGGCACCTCTCCCGAGTACACGATGTATTCCATGTGTCCCAACTCAGGCGTTGCTTCAAGGACCCTATCCGCGAAGTCGACCATGAAACGCTTGATCTACAAGATGACCTTTCTTATCGAGAATACCCCGTTCGTATTCTTGATTCCGCAGAGCGTGTCACTCGTTGTCAGAAGATTAGGTTTCTGAAAGTGCAATGGTCACACCACTCTGAAAGAGAAGCTACGTGGGAAAGAGAAGACCGTCTCACTGCCGAGTACCCCACCTTCCTCCCACAGACTTCTAAATCTCGGGACGAGATTCTGTTGAGTGGGGGCGAGTTGTCAGAACCCTCTGTTAGGTAATGTGCTAGGATAAAAAAATTCACTTTGCATTCATGAAATAAATCAAAGGAAATTCTTTTTCAAAATCAAAATGAGAGAAGGAAAATCCCCCAGATGAATTAATTCAAAAGGCTAGATAAAATTTTTCTCCAAAAATTCATGTTAGATTTTTGAAAAGTCTTATAAATGAGTGTGATCACATATCAAGTGATGTGGGACCCATCCCATGCTCATAGATTTTTCAAATATTCAAACAGTGCCTTGGAATTAATCAAATAACCCTATTTGATTTAAGATTCAAATTATTTGAATTTTAAAAATGTTGAAACTTTATAAGTGGCTAGTCTATATTATTATGAGGCCACATAAAAATTTTCAGCATTTAATAAAATGTCTGGCTAATTATTTTAGCACAGCAAAACAAATAGCAGAAAAGAAAACAGAAGAGAAAAGGGAAAAGGAACTTACCTGGAAGCAGCCCAACTAACTCCCCGCAGCCCACCTGGCCGGCCCAGCCCAGCCTCCCCCTTGTCGTCTTCTACCCCGCGCGGCCAAGCAGCTTGCTGGAGCGGCCGAGCGCGGCGACGACGACACCTCGACGTCTTCAAGCTTCCAGGCCGCCCCGTGCCCTCTTCGCGCGTCTGGACGCACCCTAGCACCGCCCCAGTTCTTTCCCCTCCCTCCAGGAACACCTCCCCTTCCTCTCTCGCCCGATTCGTCGCCGCCTGAGAAGCACGCCGAAGCACCGTTGAGCCCCCGCATGGCCATTGACGCCGAGAAGCCCCAAGACCATGTCCAAGTTCTTCGCCGGCGTCGTCTTCGTCGAGCAGTGCAAGTAATCGAGCCCAGAGCCCGCGTAGACGCCAGTTTCTTCCTCAAGTTCTCGCCGCCGCAGAGAAGGTCTTCGTCGATTACGTCGCAGTTGAGCCACCCCAGCCTTCACCACCACCTCTACTGAGTTCCTGGTGACCTCATGGCCGGAACCCCTCGCTTTCCCCCCTTCGATTACTCCCTCTAGCGTTGATCGCCATGAGAGCCGAAGCTCCTCGCCGCCGGGATCCATGGCGACGTCCACCCGCTAAGAAATCGAACCCGCCATGATGTCCAACGTGTTCCCCGTGCTCCTCCTCGTCGAACCAGCCTAGCCCCGCCTCAAGTCGTGCCCTGGAACGGAATCCCGATCACGGCCGTAGCTAGGTCGCCGCAAAGCTTGACGCCGGCGAGCGTACGGTGCACCCCAGCGCTTGGTTTCGGTCCCGTTCGACGCGCGCGAGTGAGGGCTTCAAGTGCCGCCGCGCTGCAAATGATGGCCGGAATCGTGATCCCGTGCAGCGCCGCCGCGGCTTTGGTCGCCGGCGGTTAACCGCCGGTTGGTTAACCCTTAATCACCTCGCTAATGACCCCCTGGGTCACTAACCAGTGGGCCAAGTGGCTTAATTATGGCACTGGATTAATGAACCCAACGGACTAACTCACCCAGCCACTGACAGGTGGGACCCTCTTGTCAGCCCCCCCCTGAAGTCAGCACTGACGCAGTAAATCAATTTAAATGAATTTCCAGAGATTATTTGAATTAAATAAATTCCAGAAATTCCAGAAAATACCCCAAACCTTGGAAATTCATAGAAAATTCATATTAACTGCAAATTGGACAAATAATATATGAAAAATGATCAGGAGAAAATTATCTTTCCAAGTATGCAACTTTAAAATATGTTGGAGTTGATTTTAAAATGGAACCAGTAGCATATGTCATTTGAATTATTTGGAATTAATTCAAATTCAAACCAAATGCATTTGCAACTTGAACCATGGAATTTTGCTACAATTCAACCACACTTCAGAGGCATATCATACACATTTTCCAAAAGGTTCAAAATGATCAAACAATGTCACATGCAACTTGATCAAACAGTGCACACAGAGATCACAAACATGTGATCCAACATTACAACACAAGCGGAAGCAAATTATGTCTGAGTACAGACAAGTTTAACAAATGGCTTAAGAAGCCTTATTTAAACACAAGCCCTCCACGAGGGAACCAGTCGTCTGACTGGGACTAGAATAGCTTGATCTTCAGTCGTCCAGCTCGATGAAGAAGCCACCTTGGGGGTCAGTGGGTTCATCTAAAACATAGATTAAGCAAACGTGAGTACAAAGTCGTACTCAGCAAGACTTACATAGGAGCTATACTACTCATGCACATGTATCAAGGTAAAGGTAGGTGGGGTTTCACTTGTAGAAGTGCCAGCTTTGACTTGGCTAATCCTGAACTACGAGTACCAGACTTTGAGGTAAGAAGCGTACACGAGTCCACTACTTTCTCCAACCAATTACACCACTATGGTGCCTTCCTCGACTTCCCCACGAGAAAGCACGCCATAGCACTCATACTTATCTTGGTGTGTTTTAGAAGTATCCAGTTCAAGTTGTCTAATAATCAAGCTAAGCTTTCCAAGCAGTCAATAACCGCGGACGCGGCTATTCGAATAGTTTTGTTAACCCTGCAGGGGTGTGCCGCTACACACCATTCAAGGGGTGCCAGCGAGGATGCTCACCACAACTGTTACCTCATAGCCGATCTAGTCCGAGAAAGCCGCCTACTTGGGTTGGCTACCACCATCGTGAACCCGGCCGGTTTACCGAAGTGGACCCAAGTGATGTGTGCGTGGTGCATAAGCCGGTCTCGGATGAGCCGTTCTCTCACTTAGCATCCAGGCCACAGACCTACCAGAACTCCGAACTATTGCGACATCTGGACATAGAAAGGAATGAGTTAGTAAGCTGAGAGGGGTCAGTGAGCCCAATGTGTGGTTGTACTCTTCATCTTGGATCACCACACAAGAACTCGGACTTAGGGCGGTGTTCAACGAGACAACCCACCGTGTACTCCTACACAGCCTCTCATCGTTCACCTTGTATTAGGGTAGATTCACCAACACTTTTCTACCATCATCATCATGATGACTACCGTCCCGACTCACATAACAGTATCATCATGGTATCATTCTAAGCATGCAATAAGCAGTAACAATTGCAGGGGCCACATGATATCAATCAACTCCTACATTTGCTAGGATTGTGGTTTTGCCTACTACTGTGACAAATGATAGGTCATGCAAAGGAATGGGTTCATCTATGCGGTAGAAACGTAGCATGGTAATCATCCTAAACAATGCATAAGCGAGACATGAGAGGGAAGTGGGATTTTATCGACATGATCAATGGGGGTTTGCTTGGCTTGCTGACGAGGTTCGGGTTCGGGGTCTTCAACGAAGGGGGCAGCCTCCTGCTCGGGTTCCACCTCTACTCGACAAACAACAAGCAAAGTAGCAAAGTAAATACAATGCACAATCACATGATGGAAGGTTGGAACTTGATGTAAATGCTTTGATATGTGAAGCAATTCCATTTAAATGGAGTATATTGCAAATTGAATTGCAAATTCAAACTCCAATTTGAATTCAAACTTAGTCAAGTTATATATGACATTGTTTGATCAATTTGAATCATTTTGAATTGTGTATGATATGCCTCTGAAGTGTGGTTGAAATATAGCATATTTCCATGGTCCAAGGTGCAAAAGCATTTGAATTGAATTTGAATAAATTCCAAATAAATAAAATGACATATGGTACTGGTCCCATTTTAAAATCAACTCAACCATAGTTGAAAGTTGGATTTTTGGATAGCTTATTTTCTCCTGATCATTTTTCATATATTATTTGTCCAATTTGGAGTTGATATGAATTTTCTATGAATTTCCAAAGTTTGAGCTATTTTCTGGAATTTCTGGAATTTCTTTAATTCGAATTACTCTAGATATTCATTTATGGCGTCAGCACTGCGCCAGCATGGCGTCAGCAGGGGGCTGACGAGTGGGCCAACTCTGTCAGTGGCTGGGTTAAATAACCCGGTTAGTTTAAACTAACCGGGGGGGATTAAGGGCTCTGGGCCCACTTGTCATGGACTCTTGGGGGGGTTTAGCTCGTGGTTAAGGGCCCTAATGGCGCCGGCTTGACGCCGGTGGCTCTGGCCACGGCGGCGACTCGCCGGAATCGGCTAGAGGCCACGGGAGAGGAAGAGGAGACCACCAATGGGTGCAGCGTCGTCGTCCGCGTCGTCTGGACCTGGCCAGAGCATCAGGGGGTCACCGGAGCAACGCCGACGTCGAGGTTGGCGGCGACCGTGGCTAGGGCTGCGTCGGGATCGCGCTCCAGAGCGTCATTTTGACCGTGGCGTGTTGCAAACGAGAGCTGAGAACGACAGGAGGCTGCTGCGCGCGCTAGTTGAGCCGAAAGGGCACGACTCCGACCTCGGCTTCAACTGTGGCGGCGGAAAGCTTCGGCGTTCATGGCGGCCGTGGATAGAGAACGAGAGGGAGGGCGCTAGGTTAGGGGAAACGGTGAGAAGCTCACCACGAATGCGACGGGATGGCTAGCAGGCTCGGGGAAGCTCGGAGCTGGCCGGAATTTGAGGACGATTCGCGGCGGCCGGAGTTGGGGAAGATGAAGCTAGCGTCACGTCCAGGGGCTCTTCTTCTCGATTGGCTACACTCCTTGGCGTAGAGGACGACGGCGAAGCAGATGGACAAGGTGGCGCGGCTGGTCGACGTCGTTGT
Source organism: Bromus sterilis (assembly GCA_950022295.1). Taxonomy (NCBI): domain Eukaryota; kingdom Viridiplantae; phylum Streptophyta; class Magnoliopsida; order Poales; family Poaceae; genus Bromus; species Bromus sterilis. The sequence goes on along the minus strand of OX465596.1, from coordinate 143,625,331 downwards.
CCACGCGGTCTTCTCGTCGGTGCTCCGGCGAGGTCTCGGGTGGTGACGAAATCGTGCGGGGAGGACGAACCAGAGGGCGAGGAGGGGGAAGTGAGACGTGGGGGGTTCTCCTGCCGTGCGTGGCGTGGAGAAGGATGCAGGGGCGCGGCTGGGAGGCCGCCACCGCGACGTCTGCGGCATGCCGGGCATGCAGTTGTGTGCTCGTGCCCGGGGAAGACGACAGGGGCGCTCCAGGCGGGCTGGGCCGGCCAGGTGGGCTGCGGGGGAGCTAGTCGGGCTTCTTTGCCCAGGTAAGCTTCTGTTTTTATTTTCTATTTTTCTTTTCTGTAGTTTGTTTTGTTTAGCTAAATAAAATAGCTAAACATTTTAATAAATGCTATAACTTTTTATATGGCCTTATAATAATATAGACTAGCCACTTATAAAGTTTCAACATTTTTAAAATTCAAATGATTTGAACTTTAAATTAAAAAGGAGTTTTTGATTAATTCCAAGGCACTGTTTGAATATTTGAAAAATCTATGAGCATGGGGTGGGTCCCACATCACTTGATATGTCATCACACTCATTTATAAGACTTTTCAAAAATCTAACATGAATTTTTGGAGAAGATTTTTATCTGGCCTTTTGAATTAATTCAACTGGGGGGGGTTCCTTCTCCCATTTTGCTTTTTATTTCGATTTCAAAGATTTCTTTTGAAAATTTAACATGATGCAAGAGTACTAACTAACCCTAGAACATTACCTAACAGAGGGTTCTGACAGTTGTGTTGTTCCTGTAAAATCGCCCTCATTTGATGAAGGGCATAGTACGCATCTCTCACATTGCCAGCCAGCTGCTTGACGCACGGGAACTGCGTTACGTGGTTGAACACGCTCACGCCAGGCTGATTCTTCCTGAACTTGTGCTTCACGATCTTGCCTCCTGCTTTTATGTGACCGGCGAGAGCATCATCCAAAACTCTCATGCTATACTTGTAATCTTTCTTCTTCACACGCCCCGAGTCTAAATACACGGCATGCGAGTGTTGCGGTGAAAAGAAGATGAGCACGCAGCCTTGATCCTCACTGCATAATTAAAACAATCCAAAATGAATGTAGGAAGAGGACAATGGAAAGCTAAGAAAGCATATATGCTACGGCAGCGAGCGAATGACTTACTTGGGAGAGTAGGTCAGAAGAAATGAATCCTTGCCGGCGTTCTCTAGCATGAAGTCTCTGATGTACCCCGCCGCGAGAGCCGCGTCCCCGTCGTCCATCAAGATGCTTTCACGCATGTAGAAGGGGTCCAATATCACAACTCTCGGGGTCTTATCTCTCCTAATACTCATAGAAAGGCTGAGCGAGAACAGACGGATAAGGCTATGGTCCAGCCGCTTGAGATGGTACAAATTGAAGATCTCTGAAAACCGCAGGAGTATCATATTAGCGGGGATAGTGTTGATGAAGCCCATGTTGAGTGGCACCTTGGCGATGAAAAACGGGTACGAGGGATTCTGTTCTCGAAGAAGAATCTTCTCTAATGCCATAATACTGTGATGCACACTCTCCATATCCGAAGTTGCAAGGTCGAGCATGTCCTTAGGTAGCATCGCCCTACCCGCCACATGGAGTTCAAACGAGAGATCCTTGGGTCCTGGTGGCCCGTCCTGAGCCCAGATCGACATCGAAGGTTGGATGCTCGAAGTGATTCTCTTCTTTATTTTCTGTCCCTTCTTCTTTTCTGATTTCGAGCAGTCACCGGCCTTTATCTGCTCAGTGGCCGCCTTATGGAGTGGTGACGGGCTGAGAATAGATCTCCTTGTGGCATCTGCTTGAGGATCGGTGAAGGTGCAAGCTGCTAGAGACATCTCCTGAGAAACAGCAAAGAGACGCGTGGAGCAAGAAGGTTTTGCCGTAGGATCAGCTAGACCGTGAGCTTCCTCATCATGCTGGTAGGCTCCATCAATAGGAGGCATGAATAAGTCATCACCTTTAAACGAAGTGTTGATGAATTGGTCGGCTTTGATATCATCATCAACAAGATCATCCTCTTCTTGTTTTGCGCTGATGGGATCATGTGGCGCCGGCACGATGACTACTGGTGTTGTCCTAGGTGTGGTGCCCCTTTCCCCCGTCATTAAACGCATTTGGGTCTTTGGCCATAGGCATATTTGGCCAAAACAATTACTGAGGACTGCTGACTCGTCCTCATCGTATCCGGGGGGTTGAATGGGAGGTTCAACTATCTCATAGCCCGAAATCACGACAGAGATTTGAACCCTATGCATCTCCGGTGCCATCCGCATATTGTGTATGATTCTATTTTGTGGTTGAAGGATTTAACCTTTGGAAACATCCTTCAACTCGCCGTACACGACTTGTAATAGAATGCATGGAGTGTCCTCCTGCGAAAGAGATATATGCATGTAGGGCATCAGAGAGATACCACTAAAAAAAGGAAAGGAGATGAAGTCCTCGTTTGAGTTGAAGACGCTTATAGTTACCTTGAGGGCGTCGAGGTCGGCCAATGAAGAGACGCCTCCAATGACGACGGGCATGCAAGAGACGGAGGGTGTGCTGCCTCCCGTTGCGTCGATCGCCCTATTTTTGCTGCCGCTGGGTGAATTATTGTTATGCCCTGGTTTCTCGATCGTGGCTGGAGGAGTTACCATCACGTCAGGCGCCGCCGCCGCAGTGTTGGGGGCTGGAGTCACCAATAAGCCGGGAGTCGATGCGGGAGCCACCAATACGGTGGGAGTCGGGACTGCAGGCGCTGCGGTTCCCGAGTTGCTGCCGACCATGCTGGGGACCGATATGGGCCCTTGTCCACCACGCGCTTGCCAATTCGCGAGTGACTGTATCATATTTAGAAGGAGGGCGTTCATCCTCTTCGCAACTTCGTCCTGGACAATCTGCGGAAGCATGTTCACCTTCTCCTCCAGTCCACGAACATAAGCGCATCTTCTTCGGTCCTTCTCGCCTTGCGCCCCCTCGAACCCGACTGCTCCACCGGTTTTCCATAATATTCGGACAAATTTAGGTCTGCACCAAAGCCGACCACACGGCTGGCTGACGATGGCTTCGCCGCCACGTCGTAAACCTTCTTGACCTTGTTCAATGCCTTGTTAAAGGCAGTGTCCCACGGGCCGGCCGGCTTAACCGACGACTCCTATGATGAGGCAATTTTCATTTCCGCTTGCTGCAGAAAGAATGTGAAACATTAAGAAATTGTGCACTTCACTAGAGACTTCAATCGACAAGGTCGCGTGGTAAACTACTTACCACGACAGTCGTAAACTCCTGAATCTTAGGATCGACAACTATTTTTGATGTTTCTTTGTCCTTATAGCTCCGGGCCCTCACAAAGAATTCGGTCTGCGGATCACCTTTGTGTTGCTCAAAGGGGTTAGGTATGCCCGCAGCGGCATACTCGACATCCTCCTTGTCCCAGTTAGGCTTGGAACTTCTATAACCACCGGCTCCGAGACAGTGGTTACCTATGACCTGCGACCGCATTGCCTTGCCCTTTGCACTCAAGGCCTTGGCTGGCTCGGACTCACACCTAGCCTTGAAAAGGTTGTAGGTAGCTTTATCGATCAACGGCTCTTTCTCCTTGAGCTCCTCCCAGGTTTTGTTATTTTCAATAATCGCCTCTTTCACCCAGGTTTTCCAACTGGGCGAGGCCTTTCTCATCTTCCTGAGGGCCCATGTGATTACTTTGTTCCCTTTGAGTTTGGTGTTATTGTACGGCTCCGGGAACTTGTATCGTCCGTGCAGCTTGTTGATAAGAAGCTGACAATAATGAATATTCTCATTACTCCTGAGGTTAATCGTGGTGATCGGCACGGTGTTGCAGAGGATCGCCGCGACTTCACGACCGTATCCTTCCAAAAAACGTTCGGGCTGTTTAGGAATCCCAACGGCGGTCACGATAGTAAACTCTTGCCTGATGGTGCCGACCTTGGTCGGTTTCCGATTCCGCTTCTTCGACTGGGTACCATCTGTGTTGGAGCCACCGGTCGCATCATCCTCGCCGGTGTTCCTCTCGTCGTTTGTCGTACCGGCCTCCTCCTCCATGTCATCATCCGATTAGTCGGACTCCGACTCTATCTCCTCCTCTCCCGGAGGTACTTCCTCTTCTTTGTGCTCCTCGACCTCCTCCTGTGAGTATTCCCAAAATTGCTTCCTTTTTTTCCCGGCTGAGAAGAAGTGCCGGCGTCGGCTCCGGTCGACATGTTTTTATTAGTACAATATGAAGAAATGCAATTTCTTAATTAATTAGAACAATAAAGAAATGCAACTACTCTCATGTTAAGAAAAATAGTAAAGGTAATGCACGAATTCACGGAAAAATTCGGCACGACCTTGCTATTTTTGTTAACATGAGACTGCCCCATTCTCAACCGAAACGGAAGTTAATCAACATTTCGGTAGAACGGGGATAATGATTTGTACCTGCACAAAAAATGCGTACATGTAGGCACAACCAGCATATATATAGATATTGAAACAGTATTCAAACAGTATTCAAAAACATAATAGTCAATAAGAAAACTAATTATCATATTTATGCTAGCCTCAAGCAATAAGCCTTTCAAGCAAGGTAATAAAATTAATCACATAAACAGTTTTTCATCCACATCACTATTAATTTCCCATGCAAGGTTAAAGTAGTGACTAAGCAATTTGTCAAAGGTTTAACTTCATTCATGCAAGACTAAACACTACTAGGAATTGAAACTTACACAATCAGAAGCTAAGATGTCAAGACGACACTATCAAGCTCATAATAAAAGTAACAACATAAAAGCAAACATAAGCCAAGTTTTAATAATGCTCACTACTAACAAACAACACATGCTTACCACGCCAAAATATCTAACATTAGCCACCAACAATACCTGGTCATGTTTTTTTACCCAGTCATGCAAACCTAGCCTTGGCACCATGTAATTTGTCCCTAGCAAGCAAGATAAGAAGCAGAAAAAACTAATAGTAGCAGTAGTAACAAAAATAGCACGTCATGAATGGATTTACATTGTGCTGCAAGAACATGAAGATATTGATCAACTAGTATGGAAAGTCAAAAAAAGGAAGTTAGGCTTTTACCAATAGGAAGGAACTAGCCGGGCCTTGGGTCCTTGGTTAATTATGGATCTGAGCAATGTGCATATCAAGAGGGGAACAAACTGTAGCTGATTATGTCTACTTTCAGCCCATATCAAGTTTTCTTATTTTGGATCTTGTTTTGTTGGGGTTTTGGGGCTGTCAAAGGGAGTCCAGCGGCAGCACTTAGCAGCAGCAGCAACACAAAATCAATATATTCAATGATGTTCAATTTAGAAATTAATTCATGCACTAAAATGGGGTGACTTTACACACACAGATTCTACACACACACATCACACACACTTGCAAGTTCTACTTTGCAACACCTAAAAACAGAAATTTTGGACCTAGGGCACTTTCAAGAACTCAGAAAATCCTCACTGTCAACATGGTAACATGAAATTCAGTAGTAAATCCAGTATAATTTGAATCTGTAATGCCAACATGTCCAAAACCAAATCATGCATCTCTGAATTTTTTTGCTGACAGTAGGACATCAAGCATGCATCTCTGTATTCTACTCAAGCCATGGGGACAGGGGAGTAGGGGGTGGTTGCTGGGGTGGATGGAGATGAAGGGGATTCGTGCCCACCTCGGGGGCGTTGGAGTGGCGGCTCCGGCGGCGTCGAGGGGGCTCCGGGATGGTGGAGGCGACGAGATCGACGACGATGTCTGCGGCGGCTCCGGTGGCGTCGACGGGCTTCTCGACTCGGGATCCGCGGTGGAGAGGAAGGAGACGACGGCGACGAGGCTCCGGTGACAGCTCTGGTGGCAGCGAGGGTGGTGGCCGGAGAGGGGGGCCTCGAACAGCGGGGGTGGCTCTGGTGGCGGTCTGCTACGAGGAGAGTGAGATTGGGAGAGTGGCCGGTGGGGAATGGGTGTGGGAACGGGAAAGGGGAGGGGGGTGATGGAGGTTAAGGATTAGGGGTGGCACATTTTGCTGAAATGCGCCACCAAAAGGTTTCTTATGCGTGGCGCATTTTGGCGAAATGCACCACGCATAAGAAACCTTTTGGTGGTGCATTTCAGCAAAATGCGCCACCCCTAAGAGCACTTAGTGGCACATTTTGGCAATATGCCCCACCCCTAAGCGTTTTATTTATTTATTTTTGTTGAATTAATTGGCCTAGAAATTGCGCTACACTAAGGGTGTGTTTGGTTGTGCGTGTCCGGCCGTGTTGGCCCTAGCGAGCGAGGAGAGCGGGTGTTTGGATCGGGGGCGAGCGGGCGAGCGGAGCGAGGCCAAACAATTCTCAGCGCAGAATATGGGCGGAGCGACGCGGCAGAATTGTGCGAACCACTCGGCCATGAGCCATCCTAACATGGTTAGCGAGGCCATGGCCTTTCTTCCCCTTGGTCGGTGTGTTACCCATCCTATCGATCCACCATGCCTGTAACAGCCCAGATTTCACAAAAATAAAAAAAAATTGTTTTCGGTGTGAATTGTTTGATTGTCTGATTTGTTTGCGGTGTTTTCATCCCCGATTTATCGATCGGCGATTATTTTTCCCCCTCTTATCTCGTATTGGACGGAGACCGACCCTTGCCACCCTAACACTCGACCTTTGCGACACCGGGTTCCACCCGATCACCGTCGCGAAAACCGCACTAGACCAGCCGCAGCCAACGGAACGAAAAAACCCCGTTTAATAATTAAACGAGTTATTTTTATAGCGCGCCGGAAAGTGTTCTCGGAACGGTTCCAGCGCTAGGTGAACGTCGCCGGCTCGACGCGCTGATCGCGCAGATCAAAGTTTTACCCGAATCGGAGGTACTGCGGACCCCCGGCAGTCAGAAACGTCAGCACCGCGCGCGTGAGAGAAAAACCGGCCGAGCAAACGCACGAGGTGCTCGACAACAAGGTGCTCGAGTAACTACTCGCACGAACATACAAGGCACAAAAGACGAGCAAACGCACTCCTGGCCGAGCACTCGGACGCTACGCGGGTGCTCATACTGCGAGTGTGATATGTCCAAAACGTATCTATAATTTCTGCTTGCTCCATGCCTCTTTTGTGTGATATTGCTATGATATTGATGAACGTCCATACACTTTTGATCATATTTGGACTAACCTATTAACTCAGTGCACCCCAGTGCCAGTTCCTGTTTTCTGTTGTTTTTCTATTTCAGGTTTCCCCCATATTAAAAGTGCTCCAAAAATTCGGGAAAAATCCAATAAAAAATCAGCTCTTCGGAATCTTCGGGAATCACCGAGGGGGGCCAGAGGGGACCCACTAGGGCCCCAGGTGCCCTCCCGGCGTGCCCTAGGGTGGGGCCGCGCCAGGGGGCCGCTTGGACCCCTGGTGGCCCCCTGGCTGCCCCCCTTCGCCCATATATTCTTCATGACGCAAAACCCCCGAGACGGGAACACTTTTTTGCGATCTCGCCTCTGTTCCGCCGCCGCCGCGCTTGCAAGATCGGGAGCACCAGGAGACCTCTTCCCGGCACCCTGCCGAAAGGAGGAACCACCATGTATGCTTCCCGGGTGAACCATGTGTGCTTCCCGGATGAACCGTGAGTAGTCCAACTTGGACCATGGGTCTATGATCAGTACCTATGTGATGTTGTCCTCCCCTCTTTGTTCTTCATGGATTAGACCTCGTGATCTGCCCGACATGATCGAGGCACATATGTAATCTTTCTGTTGTTGCTATGTTGAGTTTTCTGGGATCCGATGGATTATGAGACTATGTTCAGATTGTGTTTGAGTAATATATTTGGTTCTACTCTTTTATATTTATGTTCTTGAGTATTTCTTGCATGTTCTCCGTTGTTGTTTATTTCTTTGGCCAAGTAGTGGGTAGTGACTCCAAGAGGGAGCGTTATGCATGATTGTGGGTTCATGCCACCCGATGACTCGCTTGAGTGACAGAAACATGAGTCTAGGGGATGTGCTATTGCCACAAGGGGGAAAGCAACGGTGCTTGTACTTGCGGGTGCAAGTATTGTTTAATTTACGCAAAGTTCTTTAATGCAGTTGTATGTTGCTTTGAGTTTACACTTTGGGTGGGATTCGCAACTTAATACCAGCAAGATGTTCTGGATAGATATCTCAAGGTGGATGATTAGTAGGTAGATGCAAATGGATTTTGGTCTACTTGTCTTGGCGTACCGCCCATGCTTTTGAGCCTCTTCCTTTCTTTATAGCATAGTATGCATTGTTTGCGCACATAATCCTGTCAATTGCCCAGCTATAATTTGTTTACCTCGCATGACTATTTTATCGTATTTTGGGAGGGAGAGACATCACTAGTGCATATCATAGGACCCAGTCCATATTTCGAATACTGTTTAGACCCGCTATTTATTTCCTTCTTATTTTATTTTCCATTGCTATCACTATCATTATTATCCCGTGCGTTTGATCCTTTGTAAACAGCAAGACCGGAGGAATTGACAACTCCTCTGTACTCGTTGGGAGCAAAGTTACTTGTTGTGTGTGCAGGTCCAGGTGAAGTAAGCAACCTCGGTTGTGAACGGCGCCATTGTTCACTTTGCCACCTACTTGTCGTTATTGAAGTCCTACTGGTTCGATACTCAAACCTTAGCATCTTCGCTAAGGGAAATTGCCGCTATCTACATCTCAGCCTTCCACTTTGGGTAACCAACGAGGGGGTGAGAAATCGTACCATCAAAAGAAATTTCTGGCGCCATTGTCGGGGACTCCACTCTTCAAGATAGGGGATTTTCACACTATCTTTTATCTTTGCTTTTTTAGTTTTGTTAGTTTTCCTTTCAGTTTTTGCTTTAGTGTCCTTTATCAAAAATCCAAAAAAATAGTATGTCTAGTTCCTTACTTGCCAATCAATGTCTTACTTCTTTGAAACGAGATCTTATTGGGATGGAGGATTCACCAAGGATCAACAAAAGTGGTACAAGGAACACCGCTTGTCTCATAAGGGGATACACTTATGGAAACAAATACACCAGTTGTATGAGTATGCTAGAAACTTGTGCTCAATATATAATATATCTTTCTGCAGGGATGAATCTTGTTGCTTTATGAGGAACAAACACCTTTCTTTCCAATGTGAGTACAATAATGATGAAACCTTAGCTTCTTATGCTAAGGGAAACTATGATTTTTATACTGCAGAGCCAATAGAAGAATTTGTTGCTTATAAGGGTGCCTATGAAATTACTTCTCTTCTTAGAAATATTAATGATGCCCCTTACAAATCTGAGAGTCTTGCTATACTTAACTATTGTTTGGAAAATTATGATGCAAATTATTATATTACTGATCATCTTGAGAGAATCACTCCCCCAAAGGAAGAGACTAATGTTTTGCAGGACTCTATGAAATAAGAAATTGATGAAACCGAAAGCTCCTTGGATGAAAAAGAGGAGGAGAGTGACGAACAAAAGGAGGAAGAATGGAGCCATCCAGGTCTACCTTCTAATGAGAGTAACTCTTTGAATCTTACCTTTTTGATGAAGTTGATGCCTTATATGCTTATGGCCATGATGCCACTACGGATGATGCTTACGGAGATGAACTTTCTACAGTTCCTGATGTTAAGCATGAAATTGTTGCTATTGCACCCACACTTGATTCTCCTATTATCCTTTTGTCGGGACCCGGGGCTTGCGTATGTAATTCCTGTTACAACACAATCATATGAAGAGCCAAGAGCCATACCCACTTGTCTAAGCAGACAAGGCCAAGCACAGAACACTCTCGGAAAGCATCGAAATTAAGGGCATCCCATCCAGGCCGGATGATCAACTGAGATGGGTCCTCATCGTCTGCTCACGAGTCTAAATGTTTATGGGTGGTGAAATACCATACTCATAGACAAGTCGCCTCAACCATATTATCGATTGAATCATAACACTTATATAAATAGACTCCAGCCCGATCTCTTATTCGGGGTCTCGGGCGGGCTCAATCATACAACAAAGTGTGCCACGTGACAGAGTCACGAGCAATCGCATCGCGATGCCCCAAGCTGCGCACATCTAAGGGACTCTTGTTGTATGAAAGACCGCCGACAAGAACACAACTAAGCTATCGAACCCCACACTAAGACATGCATGTTATAAACATACACGCAGCATACATGTCCATTATAAACAGCAGGTAATCACAACATGAACTCTACAAACTCATAGTCTTTATAACTTCTGCTAAACAGAGCATACATAGTAATTGCATTCCAAGCAGAGATCACATGGATATGATCCAACATTACATCAACCATCAACGGAATAAATTATGTCTTAGTAAAGACAAGTTTAACAAATGGCTTAAGAAGCCTGAAAGAAAATACAACGACCCTCCAAAGGGCACAGGTCGCTGTCTGGAACTATACGACTTGGTCCAGGTCGAGCTCGAGGTAGAGGCCACCATCAGGGTCTGTGGTCTCGTCTGTAAAACATAAAATAAGCATACGTGAGTACAAAGACGTACTCAGCAAGACTTACATTAGATCTATACTACTCATGCTCAAGTATCAAGGCAAAGGGAGGTGGGGTTTCAATGCAGAAGTGCCAGCTTTGACTTAGCTAGCCTGTACTACGAATACCAGAAACAGGTAAGGAGTGTACACGAGTTCAAGTATCAAGTCTCCAACCAATACAACACTATGGTTACTTCCTCGACTTCCGCACGAGGAAGCATGCCATAGCACTCACACTTATCTTCGCAATTTTAGAGTAACCATTGAAGTTGTCTATGATCAAGTAAAGGTCTCCAAGTAGTTCATAACCGCGGACACGGCTATTCAAATAGTTGATTAACCCTGCAGGGGTGTATTGCTACACACACGCATGCATTAGTAACCGCCTGGGAGTGGACCCTTCTAGCGAGTACCAGCGAGCATGTTGCCACGACACTTCACTCACGGCACCATCTCTAGTCCTAGGGAGTCTCCTATTTGAGTTGGGACCACAATCGGAATCCGGCCGATTTTTCTGATGCGGACTCAAACGTTGTGTGTCCATCCATCAAGCTCAACTCGAACATGATCACTTGATTCAACTAGGCCACAACCTACGTCCACCACTTACCTTGATGTACCTGCTTGAGATCGTTTAAAGCTCGAACTACTTGCGACTCCTGGACTTGGTCCGGGGTGAGGTACTAGGACGAGAGGGGTCAGTGAGCCCAATGTGTGGCCGTACTCTTAGTCTTGGATAACAACACAAGAACTCGGGCTTAGGGCGGTGTTCAACGAAAAAAAAACCACTGTGTACTCCTACACAGCCTCTCATCGTTCACCTTATTTAGGTCAATTTCACCAACACATTACCACCATCATTCACATGATCACTACCATCCCGAATCACATCAAAGTAGGCTCATTGTAAACTCTAAGCATGCAATAAGCTGTAATAGTTGCAGGGGTCACATGGTATCAAACAACTCCTAGATCTGCTAGCATTGTGGTTTGCTTACTACTGTGATAAAACGATAGGTCAAGCAAAGGAATAGGTTCAACTAGCGGTAAAACTTTTCATGGTGACATCCTAATCATGCATAAGCGAGAATGAGAGGGAACTGGGATTTTATCGACATTATCAAAGAGGGGGTGCTTGCCTTGCTAACGATCACGAGGTACTGTACTTCTGACGTGAGTTTGAACTTGTCTCCGAGATCAACTCTACCGAGAAGATGCAATCACCAAAGCACTAAAATTAAAGCACACAATTGATAAATTACAATGCTCAAACAATATGGCATGGTATGAAGATGATCATGGGTGTGTTGTGCTTCTTATGTCCATGTGATAAGGTTTGTATTGCAATGGTTCAAGTTAGAATGAACATAGCATTTAATTTGAATTAATTACATTTAAGCCAAATAGCAAAAGCTACTGGTTCCATATTTTAATCAACTCAAACATGGTTGAAAGTTGCATATTTGGATAGAGAATTTTCTGCTGATCATTTTTGATATAAAAAAGATTTCAATTGGAGTTACGTTTTAAAAGATATTCAATTTCAAAGTTTATGCAATTTTCTGGGATTTCTGGAATATTTTAATTTGGAAAAGGAATTATTGCGTCATGCTGACGCAAGGGGGTTGACTGGTCAACTGACCGGTGGGTCCCGGCTGTCATAGGCTCAGGGGGCTAATTAACTCGATTTAAAATAAACAGTGGTTAATTAGGGGCAAGGGCCCACTTGTTAGTGGTTGTTAGGGGTTATCTAACAGGTTCAATAGGCCCTAATGGCCGGGGCGTCGACGGCTTGACGCCGGCCACCTCTGCACACGGAGGAACCTCACCAGAGAGCACGGGGGCGGCGGTGGAGGGCACCAGGACGTGCCTCTCGAGCCCTCCAGCATCTTCTGGTGCACACGGGGCACCCAGGGGGGCCCGTGGCCACGCCGGTGACGAGGGGCACGGCGGCCGTGGCAGGGCGTTGACGAGGAGGCCGCTAGAGGGCACGGGGAGGATCACGGGATGGGGGAAATCGGCCGCAAGCTCACCAGGAGCGCACTGGAGAGGTCGGGGAGCTCGGGGAGGCGTTGGAGACGGCGAATCGATCGCCGGAGTTCATGGCGGCTAGCGGTGAGTCGAAGAAGAGGGCGAAGTGCTCGGTTCTTCTTGGGGCGATTCCTTGCGCTCAGTGACGAATACGGGCACGGGGAGTGGCTGGGTCACGTCGGTGCAGCGAGTAGTCATCGTTGGTCGCGCGTGCGTATACGCGGTGGCGACGGCGACCTACGGGGTGGCACAAAAGCAGCGAGGGAGGAGGCTGCGAGAGGAGGGGAATGGCAGAGGGGAATCACGGGGACTCCACGGCGCTGGATAGATTTGAGGGAAGCAGCTGCGTGGCCAACATGAGGTGGCGACCATGGCGTCGTCGGCATGCCGGGCACGCAGCTGTGTGCTCGTGCCCGGGGAAGACGACAAGGGGGCCGGGGTGGGCTTGGGCCGACTTCTGTGAGTTGGGCCTGACCCAGGTGAGCTCTTTTCTTCTGTTTTTTTCTATTTATTTCTTTTCTGTTACTTTTTTGTTTTGATTTTTTATCAAAACATTTTATAAAATGCGGAAAACTTTTATGTGAGCTTAGAGGACATATATAAATCCACTCACCAAGTTTTAGAATTATTGGAATTTTATTTATTTATTTCCAATTGCAAATATAATATTGATTTAATTTCCAAGGGCTTTTTGGACTTTTAGAAAAATTAGAGAGCATGATGTGGGACCCACTTCACTTCAAATCTGATCATGCCCATTTATGAGACTTTTCAAAAAGTTCAAATCAATTTTGGAAAAAGATTTTTGTCTGGCCTTTTATTAAAATTATTTTGAGGCTGTTCTGCTTCCCCATTTCTTTTACTTTTGCAAAAAAAATCATGATACAAAAATGCAAGCTAGGTTAAACACAAACCTAAATAAGGGTTCTGACAACTCGCCCCCACTCAAAAGAATCTCGTCCCGAGATTCAGAAGTCGTCGGGAAGAGGGTGGGGTACTCAGCTCGTAGACGATCCTCTCGTTCACAGGTAGCTTCTTTCTCTCTATGATGTAACCACTGCACTTTGAGGAATCTGATCTTCTGATGTCTGGTGCTATGCTCGGCTTCATCAAGAATACGAATAGGTTACTCTCGATATGAAAGGTTATCTTGGAGATCAAGCGTTTCGTGGTCTCACTTCGCGAATGGGGTCCTTGAAGCAACGCCTGAGTTGAGAGACGTGGAAGACATTATGAACTTGCGAGAGGTGAGGGGGTAGTTCCAATTGGTAGGCAACTTCTCCACATTTAGCGAGAATGCGAAAGGGACCAATGTAACGTGGGGCCAACTTGCGTTTGATACCGAAGGGATGGGTACCCTTTAAAGGAGTGACCCAAAGGTAAGCCTTCTCATCCAGATTATAGCTTTCTTCCCTATGATGAAGATCATAATAGCTTTTCTGACGAGACTGGGCTGTTTTCAATTTCTCACGAACAATGCGAACCTGCTCTTCTGCATCCTGAATAATATCCGGTCCACAGAATTGTATTTCACCGGTTTCTGACCAGATTAGGGGTGTTCGACATTTCCTTCCATAGAGAAATTCAAAAGGAGCCATACCCAAACTAGATTGGAAGCTATTGTTATACGCAAATTCAGCAAAAGGAAGAGAGTTCTCCCATTTCTTTCCGAAAGAGATAACACAAGCTCTAAGCATGTCTTCAAGAATTTGATTGACCCTTTCTACTTGACCACTGAATTGCGGGTGATAAGCGGTGCTAAAGGAGAGGTGGGTTCCCATAGCATTCTGAAAATTTTCCCAAAATCGAGAAGTGAAAATACTACCACGGTTTGAATTGATTTCCAAAGGAACACCGTGAAGTGATATGATTCGGGAGACATACAAGTCCGCTAACTGGCTAGCAGTTATAGACTCGCGAACAGGAAGGAAGTGAGCAACTTTGGATAGTCGATCAATGACAACGAAGATGGCATCATTTCCTTTCTGGGTTCTTGGAAAGCCAGTGATCAAGTCCATACTGACTTTATCCCTTTTCCACTCGGGGATAGGAAAACATCTAAGAGTACCAGCAGGTCTTTGATGTTCTGCCTTAACGCGACGACAAACATCACATTCAGCAATGAACTGAGCAATTTCTCTCTTCATCCTAGTCCACCAAAATCTCTGGCGTAGATCTTGATACATTTTAGTACTACTGGCACTACTAGGGAAATAGCTATAGATGGAAAGCTTATTAGTGACGCATTTTATATGTAATGCGCCACTATGTTGTCATGGGTGGCGCACTAGTAAAAAATGCGCCACCCATAAGCTCTTATAGGTGGCGCATTTTCCAAAATGCGCCACCCCTAAGAGTGGGCCAGCCCTGGATCCCCTGATACCTGGCGCATTTGGAGAAATGCGCCACCCCTAAGAACCTTATAGGTGGCGCATTTTGGAAATGCGCCACCCCTAAGGACAAATCGAGAAGTTAAAAAAAGTTGAAAATTTTAGATAGTCACATTAAAAAATTTAAAAAAAATAAAAATAATATTTTTTAAATAAATCAAATTTTTTTTAAAAGTTTAAAATATGCTAATGGTCCCATCGAGAAAGTTTCAAAAAAATATTGAAAATTTTAGCACACCAATGAACATTAACAAGGTCCTAGACATCAACATGGTTTAATAGGATTTATATGTTAGATATATCAACAAGTGCCTGCTAGGTGAGCTGGAGTGAGAGTTGAATAGAACCGAAAAGTTAAGCGTGCTGGGGCTGGAGTAGTGCTAGGATGGGTGACCCTCGGGGAAGTTTGACCACGGAGGTTAGTTTGACTTGAGATTAAGCATAGTGACCTGGCATTAAGCGTACTAACCTGAGATTAAGAAAAAATAAAAACTAAAAATAAAAAAATGTTTTCCAGATCCAGATTCAAAATTCAAAATTTAAAAAAATTAATAGTGGTGCATTTTTAGAATGCGCCACCCCTAAGAGCTTATAGGTGGCGCATTCTGAGATGCGCCACGCCTAAGGTTCTTAGGGGTGGCGCATCCAGAATGCTCCACCTATAAGCCCTTATTAGTGGCTTGTAGTTAGTGGCGCATCTATAATGCGCCACTAAACAGAAAAAAAGGATGCCACTAAAAGGGCATTCCCTAGTAGTGTGGGATGAATCGAGAGGGGAGATTCATGGGCTTCTTTAAGGATCAGCAGTCTAAGGTTCTTATTCTTCGGTACTACTATCCTGTTCTCGAAGTATACAATTCCTTCATTTTCTAGGGTAAAACATTTAGCCTTACCACTAGCAATGTTTTCTTTGATGTATGAGATACCTCGAGCACGTTTCTGTGCATCTTTGATTTGATCTTCAAGAGTTGGTTTCACTACCAAGATGGAAAGGAATCCATAAGGAACAATCTCAAGATTAAGCTTTCGAAGTTCCTCATAGAGAAGTGGTTGATACTGTTGTAACATGAGGTTGTTACAATACGAATTATGACTTAGTTCATTAGCCATGACATTGGCTTTGCCTGGGGTATAAGAAATTCCTAAGTCATAATATTTTATCAACTCAATCCAGCGTTTTTTCCTGAGATTAAGATCTGGCTGGGTGAATATGTATTTGAGGCTTTGGTGGTCGGAATAGATCTCACAACAATTACCAAGGAGGTAATGTCGCCAAGTTTTCAGGGCATGAACTACGGCAGCAAGTTCAAGATCATGGGTAGGATAGTTCTCTTCATGTGGACGCAACTGGCGTGAAGCATAAGCTACCACATGTCTATCTTGCATAAGTATGCATCCTAACCCTTGACGTGAAGCATCACAATAGATATCGAAATCCCTTTTGGTGTCTGGAGGCGCAAGTACGGGTGCAGAAGTCAATCTTCTTTTTAGCTCTTGAAAGCTTTCCTCGCACTTGGGGGTCCATTCAAATTTCTTATCTTTCTTGAGGAGTTCAGTTAGAGGCTTTGCAACTTTGGAGAAGTTCTCAACGAAGCAGCGACAATAGCTTGCTAAGGCAAGAAAACCCCTAACTTGCTTAACCGGTTCAGGTGGATTCCAGTCAAGGATGGCCTGAACTCTCTCGGGATTGACACCAATGCCTTTGGCAGAAATCACGTGGCCTAAATAGGTCACTTCTGGTAGCCAGAATTCACACTTTGAGAATTTGGCATATAGGCGATGCTCTCGAAGTTTGATCAATACTAGCCTAAGATATTCTGCTTGTTCTTCTTCGTTCTTCGAGTAGATGAGAATGTCATCAAGATAAACTACAACAAATTTATCCAAGTACTCAATGAAGATCGAATTCATCAAGCGCAAAAAACTGGCTGGGGCATTGGTTAAACCGAAGGACATAACAGTGTACTCATAAAGACCATAGCGAGTAGTGAAAGCCGTTTTGGGAATGTCCGCGTTTCTGATTTTAATTTGATGATAGCCTAATCTCAAATCCATCTTGGAGAAGACAGAGGATCCAGCAAGTCAATCATAAAGATCATTGATCCTGGGAAGTGGGTATTTATTCTTTATCGTCGCTAGATTTAGCGGGCGATAGTCTACGCACACCCTTTCTGTAATATCTTTCGTCATTACGAACAGAACGGGGCAACCCCATGGTGATGAGCTAGGGCGGATGAAGCCTTTTTCGAACGAAGCTTCAAGTTGGATTTTAAGCTCAGCTAACTCACGTGGGGCCATTCTATATGGGCGTCTGGATATTGGGGCGGTTCCTAGGATAAGATCTACCACAAACTCTACAAATCTGTCAGGTGGTATGATTTAAGGCGTTGGGCTACTAGATGGTTTTCCTAGAGGACGACCATGGCTTACTAGGGCTACAACAGATATGTCAGAGTAGCAAAGTACCCCAACACGATGGTCAATTTGGTTATTCTAGCTAGAAGACATCTAAAGTGGGAGGAAGAACTGCAAATACATCAATATAGGTTTCTATAAGAAAACCTACAACAAACTCTATGGAACTGTCAGGCATACCACCTAGAAGTTCTTCTAAAAGGACAACCGAAATGGAGAGAAGGATTTTGCAATTGAATCAGATTATGAAGAAACCTGGAATAACTTGGACAGCATAACGGTTGTACCAGGATGGAAAATGAGACAACCGACAAGATAACAAACATCACTTCCAAAGAGGCACTATGGAATGATGACTCTGGAAGACCACAACACTCCCACATCTACAAAGAAGAAATCAACGAGATTTCATAGTAAAAGACATAGATGAGCCTATTCCTATCTTCCCGTAGAACAAGATGAGGGTGACTCAGAACTCAGATCGATGAGGGTAAGGAGAAAAAAGAAGTCTTACGTTGTTCCCTTATACCCAAAGTAACTATATAACTATAGAATTCTAGACTCGACATCGGACAAGGGTTTGCTAATCCTATAGACAGTCCTGCTCTAATACCAAGTGCGTCGGGACCCGGGGTTTGCGTATGTAATTCCTGTTACAAAACAATCATATGGAGAGCCGAGAGCTGTACCCACTTGTCTAAGCAGACAAGGCCAAGCACAGAACACTCTCAGAAATCATCGAATGTGGGGGGCATCCCATCCAGGCCGGATGATCAACTGAGATGGGTCCTCATCGTCCGCTCACGAGTCTAAATGTTTATGGGTGGTGAAATCCCATACTCATAGACATGTCGCCTCAACCATATTATCGATTGAATCATAACACTTACATAAACATACTCCAGCCCGATCTCTTAGTCGGGTTCTCGGGCGGGCTCAATCATACAACAAAGTGTGCCACATGACAGAGTCACGAGCAATCGCATCGCGATTCCCCAAGATGCGCACATCTAAGGGCCACTTGGTGTACGAAAGACCGCCGGCAAGAACACAACGAAGCTATCAACCCCACACTAAGACATGCATGTTATAAACATATACGCAGCATACATGTCCAGTGTAAACAGCAGGTAATCACAACATGAACTCTACAAACTCATAGCCTATAACTTCTGCTAAACAGAGCAGACATAGTAGTTGTATTACAAGCAGAGATCACATGGCTGTGATCCAACATTACATCAAACATCAACGGAAGCAAATTATGTCTTAGTAAAGACAAGTTTAAAAAATGGATTAAGAAGCCTGAAAGAAAATACAACGACCCTCCAAAGGGCACAAGCTACTATCTGGAACTATACGACTTGGTCGACGTCGAACTCGAGGTAGAGGCCACCATCAGGGTCTGTGGTCTCGTCTCTAAAACATAAAATAAGCAAACGTGAGTAAAAAGACGTACTCAGCAAGACTTACTTCAGATCTATACTACTCATGCTCAAGTATAAAGGCAAAGGGAGGTGGGGCTTCAATGCAGAAGTGCTAGCTTTGACTTGGCTAGTCCTGTACTACGAATACCAGAAAGAGGTAAGGAGCGTACACGAGTCCAAGTATCAAGGCTCCAACTAATACACCAATATGGTTACTTCCTCGACTTCCCCACGAGGAAGCACGCCATAGCACTCACACTTATCTTGGCAATTTTAGAGTAACCATTGAAGTTCTCTAAGATCAAGTAAAGGTCTCCAAGTAGTCCATAACCGCGGACACGGCTATTTGAATAGTTCATTAACCCTGCAGGGGTGTACTTCTACACACACACATGCATCAGTTACCGCCTGGGAGTGGACCCTTCAAGCGAGTACCGGCGAGGATGTTACCATGACACTTCACTCACAGCACCATCTCTACTCCTAGGGAGTCGCCTATTTGAGTTCGGACCACAATCGGAATCCGGCCAATTTTTCCGATGCGGACTCAAACGTTTTGCGTCCAGCCATCAAGCTCAACATGATCATGATCACTTGATTCAACTAGGCCACAACCTACGTCCACCACTTACCTTGATGTACCTGCTTGAGATCGTTTAAAGCTCGAACTACTTGCGACTCCTGGACTTGGTCCGGGGTGAGTTACTAGGCCGAGAGGGGTCAGTGAGCCCAATGTGTGGTCGCACTATTAGTCTTGGATAACAACACAAGAACTCGGGCTTAGGACGGTGTTCAACGAGCCAACCCACTGTGTACTCCTACACAACCTCTCATCGTTCACCTTGTTTAGGTCAAATTCACCAACACGTTACCACCATCATTCACATGATCACTACCATCCCGACTCACATCAAAGTAGCCTCATTGTAAACTCTAAGCATGCAATAAGCTGTAACAGTTGCAGGGGCCACATGATATCAAACAACTCCTAGATCTGGTAGGATTGTGGTTTTCTTATTACTGTGACAAAATGATAGGTCATGCAAAGGAATAGGGTCAACTAGCGGTAGAACGTTTCATGGTGACATCGTAAACATGCATAAGAGAGAATGAGAGGGAAATGGGATTTTATCGACATGATCAAAGAGGGGGTGCTTGCCTTGCTGACGATCACGAGGTACTTTACTTCTGACGTGAGGTTGAACTCGTCTCCGAGATCAACTCTACCGAGAAGATGCAATCACCGAAGAACTGGAAGTAAAGCACACAATTGATAAATTACAATGCTCAAACAATTTGGCATGGTATGAAGATGATCATGGGTCTGTTGTGCTTCTTATTTCCATGTGATAAGGTTTGTATTGCAAGGGTTCAAATTAGAATGAACATAGCATTTAATTTGATTTAATTCCATTTAAGACAAATAGCAAAAGCTACTGCTTCCATATTGTAATCAACTCAAACGTGGTTGAAAGTTGCATATTTGGGTAGATAATTTTCTGCTGATCATTTTTCATATAAAAAAAATTTCAATTGGAGTTACGGTTTAAAAGATATTCAATTTCAAAGTTTATTCAATTTTCTGGGATTTCTAGAATATTTTAAGTTGGAAAAGGAATTATGGCGTCATGCTTGCGTCATCCTGACACAGGGGGGTTGACTGGTCAACTGACCGATGGAGCCCGGCTGTCCTAGGCTCATGGGGCGAATTAACTCGATTTAAAACAAATAGTGGTTAATTAGGGGAAAGGGCCCACTTGTCAGTGGCTGTTAGGGGTTAGTTAACAGGTTCAATAGGCCCTAATGGCCGGGGCGTCAACGGCTTGACGCCGGCAACCTCTGCACTCGGCGGCGCCTCGCCGGAGTGCCTGGGGCGGCGGTGGAGGGCACCATGACGTGCCTCTCGAGCCCTCCCGCATCTTTTGGTGCACACGGGGCACCCAGGAGGGGCCGTGGCCACGCCGGCGACGAGGGGCGCGGCGGCCGTGGCACGGCGTTGACGGGGATGCCACTAGAGGGCACGGGGAGGATCACGGGATGGGGGAAATCAGCCGCAAGCTCACCAGGAGCGCACTGGAGAGGTCGGGGAGCCCGCGGAGGCGCTGGAGTCGGCAAATCGATCGCCGGAGTTCATGGCGGCTGGCGGCGACTCGACGAAGAGGGCGACGTGCTCGTTGCTTCTTGGGGCGATTCCTTGCGCTCGCTGATGAAGACGGGAACGAGGAGTGGATGGGACACGGCGGTGCAGCGAGTAGTCGTCGTTGTCCGCGCGTGCGCACACGCGGTGGCGATGGCGACCTATGGGGTGGCGCAAAAGCAGCGAAGGAGGCGGTTGCGAAAGGAGGGGAATGGCAGAGGGGAATCACGGGGACTCCACGGCGCCGGATAGAGTCGAGGGAAACAGCTGCGTGGCCAACAGGAGGTGACGACCACGACGTCGTCGGCATGCCGGGCACGCAGCTGTGTGCTCGTGCCCGGGGAAGACGACAAGGGCGCCGGGGTGGGCTTGGGCCGGCTTCTGCGAGTTGGACCTGACCCAGGTGAGCTCTTTTCTTCTGTTTTTTTCTATCTATTTCTTTTCTGTTATTTGTTTTGTTTTGATTTTTCTATCAAAACATTTTGTAAAATTCTGAAAACTTTTATGTGAGCTTAGAGGACATATATAAATCCACTCACCATGTTTCAGAATTATTGGAATTTTATTTATTTAATTCCAATTGGAAATATAATATTGATTTAATTTCCAAAGGCTTTTTGGACTTTTAGAAAAATTAGAGAGCATGATGCGGGACCCACTTCAGTTGAAATGTGGTCATGCCCATTTATGAGACTTTTCAAAAAGTTCAAATCATTTTTGGAAAAATATTTTGTTCCGGCCTTTTATTAAAATTATTTGGAGGCTTTTCTGCTTCCCCATTTCTTCTACTTTTGCAAAAAAAATCATGATGCAAAAATGGAAGCTAGGTTAAACACAAACCTAAATTAGGGTTCTGACACCTTTTGAAATCTCCAAATACTCCGGAGAGTTTTGTCCTTATTAAACGTCAATATGACGGGTTGCATTTATCTTATGATCCTAAAGACCGTGTTGAAAACAATAAACGTGTGCTTGCAGGTCATGAACAACATGATTTATGTGATAGTTATATTCTTGATGTTCTTGATGATACTACTGAAAATTACTTTGAGAGAGGAAAGCTTTGTTCTAAAATCTTTCATGTTGCAAAAACACCTCTCTTTTTGATGAAAATTTTAAAGTTGCACTTTTTCCACCTTCCTATGCTTGTCACTTTGTGCTTCTTTGATTTATTTTCTTATAAGATGCCTATGCATAGGAAGTGGGTTAGGGTTAAATGTGTTTCATATTTTCTTCTTGATGCTCTCTGTTGCTTCAAGTCCTTATTTTTATGAGAGCATCTTTTATAATCTTTATGCCTAGCTTAAAGGCGTAAAAATAAACTCTTGTTGGGATGCAACCCAAGATGTTTTTACTTCTGTTTTTAGTGGTCTTTATGTTTTTTACTACTGTAGCAACATCATTGTATCTTTACTTTTCAGCTTTGTGTCATTTATAGCCTCATATGACAAGGGAAGTGAAAGTTGTGACATGCTGTCCAGAAAACAGATTCTGTCCTCGTGACGGGAAAAATCACAGAAAAATCCCAGTTTATCTTTTGGAGCTGAAATTTTTACACAGCATGATCTATAAAATTAAGGAACTTTCATATGTTCTGAGTTTTTTGATTTGAGTTGCAGAAGTATCCCTAAAAAATTCTTTATTACCTGCTGGTCTGTTTTTCACAGATTATCTCCTGTTTTTCCTTTTCTTCATTTTGCAAACCTTAAGCTTTCTTTTTCTTTGCAAAAACTTTTTGGAATTCTTGAGAAACAGTAGATCTTCAAGAATATCCTTATTTCCAGTAGTGGAAAAATTATTTTATTATGGGTACTAACCTCGCTAATCAGATTATGATGAGTTATGTATGAAGGGAGTTTTCAAGTGTGCGAGGGAAGATGATGACAGAAGATTCAAGAGTGTCAAGCGCTCAAGCTTGGGGATGCCCCCATGCATCCCCAACAAATATTCAAGGGGAATCAAGCGTCTAAGCTTGGGGATGCCCCTGTGCATCCCCTTCTCCATCAACAATTATAAGTTCGTCTTTCGTTTCATTATATTTTTATCACTTCATGCATTATGTGCTATGCTTGGCGCATCTCTCTCTTAGGTTTTATTTTTAGTTTTCTTTAGCTTTGCTTGCTTTTCATAACAAGTTAGAACCCAGCTTTCTTTGTGTGGGAGAGAAACACGCTCCACTTTCAAAATCTAGAACACAACATAGGATTCTTCATGCTTATCTTTGTTGTGTGTGTTCTTTATCTTTTTCATAGTTGCTGTCATGTTTAGCTCTTAGTTTTCATGCTTATCTTTTTAAAGAGATTTTGTTTAGTTTATTGTTGTAACTCTCTTGAGTTTTCATGTTAATCTTGTTTAGACAGTTTTCTTGTTGCACTGAGTTTTGTGTCTTGACTTGAAGTAGGTAATCGAGGTTGCTATTCTTTTGTAGTAGTAACTTTCAATAGTTTTGAGGTATTGCTTTGAATAACGTTTGGACTTTTGGTGTCAAGAGCTTTAGCCTATTAGTGATAGATGTCGTATTTTGGGCAATCCGTGTTTATTTTCAAAACTTACAAAATTAGTTGAGAACTTTAGCTACTAGATGGATCACTACTCTTTGGAGGGATCGAATATTAGAGTACACTCACGTACCATGAGTGGAGGATGCGCAAGGATAACCAAACCCCCATACACTCCTCCTCGGGGTACTTGTCTCTTTTTGAAACCTCCTTATTAGATTGAGAGTTACCGATAATAAGTGCATGAGTTCTTCGGACTAATGTGAGTATTCAAAAGTTGACACTTCCACCTTCCCATATTTTTCTAGCCTCTCCTATGCCGTGCATTGCTTTCTTCTCACTCCGAGAGTTGGCGTCCACCTTCGCCGGTATATCCAAACCCTTGGAATGATATGCTCTTTCATCATAAACCCCCTTATATCCTTCCTCAAAACAGCCACCATACCTACCTATAAAGGCATTTCCATAGACTTTCCGAGATACATTACCATGCAACATCCACCTTCTCATGACTTGATTTTCATGTCATATATGCTACTTGCTTGATCGATAAGCCGCATGCTAGTTGGGCCTCGCCCTAATCATTGCTACATGAAGCGCTAGTATCATTGCATATCCTGCTACACTTGCAGAGGAATACATTTGCATACTTCATGATAGTTACATTTTCTTTATGATTTGAGTACTTTTGTAAAGTGTGAAAGATATTCTATACTTCTTGTAATATATAGAGTGTTGCCCCTAAAGTGAGCAAAAGATCCCAAAGAGGACAAAATCAAAAGATCCCAAAGAGGACAAATGAGAGGAATAGAAAGAGCCATTGAGGCCACCAAAAAAATAAAAAAAGAGAAAAAAGAGAAAATAGAAATAAAAAGAGAGAAGGGGGGCACACTACTATCCCTTTTGAGAGATCCACACTCGTACTCCATCTTATATCTTGTACTCCATAGAGATTATCATTCATGCATATAACTATGTGGGGACCTTCACACTATAGAACTTGGCTTGTATATCCTAATGAAGAGCCTCCTCAAATGAGCTCTAGGCCTTCTTGAGAAAGCAAGTTGGATGCACCCCACACTAGTTCCATTGGAGAGCTTACCTTAGCTCATATGTGCATCCATTGTATGGAAATCTCTACTCCTCACATCATATCTATCATTTGGCTTCCTCTCGCCTATGATTGTCCTCATTGATGTGAGCCTTTCACACCCTTTTTGTCTTCCTCCTCCACCATATTCTATCTTTGCCATCCTAAGTGTCAAATTTCTTGCTTACTCTCATCCATTGCATGAGTGCTCAAAATGTCGAAAAGGAGTGGATCATTTTTACTTGTACCTGTCTAGTGGTCTGGGGATGAGTCAATATAAGATTCCAAAGAAGACCAAGTGTGAAACTTTAGTAGATTAAGTTCTCAACACAAAATTACCTTTTTTCTTGTATATCCCTATCCCCTTTCTTGCACGCAAACACCACTTGGAGACATTCGAGTCACAGACATCGAGAGCTCTGGCACCTTTATGTTCTTATGTTGCTTGTTTCAATGCTAAATATAGACTCTTGCCTGTTATGACTTGAATTGAATTACATGCCTTGATTGCTTTACTTAAAAGTTCTTATATGGTTGTTAGCATGTCACCACAGAAATTATGCTTTTATCATTTACCTACTCGAGGACGAGCAGGAATTAAGCTTGGGTATGTTGATACGTCCAAATAGTATCTATAATTTTTGCTTGCTCCATGCCTCTTTTGTGTGATATTGCTATGATATTGATGAACTTCCATACACTTTTGATCATATTTGGACTAACCTATTAACTCAGTGCACCCCAGTGCCAGTTCCTGTTTTCTGCTATTTTTCTATTTCAGGTTTCCCCCATATTAAAAGTGCTCCAAAAATTCAGGAAAATACAATAAAAAACAACACTTCGGAAGCTTGGGAATCACCGAGGGGGGGCAGAGGGGACCCACCAGCTCCCCAGGCGCTCTCCCGGCGCGCCCTAGGGTGGGGCCGCGCCAGGGGGCCGCTTGGACCCCTGGTGGCCCCCCTGGCTGCCCCCCTTCACCCATATATTCTCCGTGACACAAAACCCCCGAGACGGGAACCCTTTTTCGCGATCTCTCCTCTGTTCCGCCGTCGCCGCGCTTCCAAGATCGGGAGCACCAGGAGACCTGTTCCCGGCACCCTGTCGGAGGGAGGAACCACCTCCGAGAGCTTCTCCACCACCATGGATGCTTCCCGGATGAACCGTGAGTAGTCCACCTTGGACCATGGGTCTATGATCAGTAGCTATGTGATGTTCTCCTCCCCTCTTTGTTCTTCATGGATTAGACCTCGTGAGCTTCCCTACATGATCGATGCACATATGTAATCTTTCTGCTGTTGCTATGTTGACCTTGCTGGGATCCGATGGATTATGAGACTATGTTCAGATTGTGTTTGAGTAATATATTTGATTCTCCTCTTTTATATTTATGTTCTTGAGTAATTATTGCATGTTCTCCGTTGCAGTTTATTGCTTTGGCCAAGTAGTAGGTAGTGACTCCAAGAGAGAGCGTTATGCATGATTGTTGGTTCATGCCCCCCGATGACTAGCTTGAGTGACAGAAACATGAGTCTAGGGGATGTGCTGTTGCCACAAGGGGGAAAACAACGGTGCTTGTACTTGTGGGTGCAAGGATTGTTTACTTTACGCAAAGTTCTTTAATGCAGTTGTCTGTTGCTTTGATTTTACACTTTGGGTGGGATTCGCAACTTAACACCAGCGAGATGTTCTGGATAGATATCTCAAGGTGGATGATTAGTAGGTAGATGCAGATGGATTTCGGTCTACATGTCTTGGAGTACCGCCCATGCTTTTGAGCCTCTTCCTTTCTTTATAGCATATTTAGCATTGGTTTTCACACATAATCCTGTCAATTGCCCAGCTGTAATTTGTTTACCTCGCATGGCTATTTTATCGTCTTTTGGGAGAGAGACATCACTAGTGAACATCATAGGACCCCGGTCCATATTTCCAATATTGTTTACACCCGCTATTTATTTCCAGCTTATTTGCTTTTCCGTTTCTATCACTATCATTATTATCCCGTGCGTTTGATCCTTTGTAAACAGCAAGACCGGAGGAATTGACAACTCCTCTGTACTCGTTGGGAGCAAAGTTACTTGTTGTGCGTGCAGGTCCAGGTGAAGTAAGCAACCTCGGTTGTGAACGGCGCCATTGTTCACTTTCCCACCTACTTGTCGTTATTGGAGTCCTACTGGTTCGATACTCAAACCTTAGCATCTTCTCTAAGGAAAATTGCCGCTATCTACATCTCAACCTTCCACTTTGGGTAACCAAGGAGGGGGCGAGAAATCGTACCATCAGAGCGCACTCGAAGGTTTCCCGAGTGGGTTAATTTCATACTTATTCCTTGCCTGAACACTAGGACGCTCCGTGAGTGATCATACTATTAGTCAACTCCGATCATTTTTCGAGTGTGTGCGTTCTATTCTGGCACACGACCCTACAAGCATTGCCTGGGTTGCGATACACTGCACCCCAGTTGTCCCGCAGACTTGCGCGTAGGTAAGACCTCGATGATCAGTCGGCCGGGCCGGGACTTTCCACAACACGACTTCACTCCCGAAGGTTCCATGCGTGGTGCATGATTGAAAGTTTACCACTAATGGACGCGTTAGGGTTGTATTCAGTACTTAAACTGGCGGCATTGATCTAGTAAGCCCTGCAGCGGCATGGACCTTGCTTGACACAAGTCGTTTCCAATCTCGTGTAGAGGGACGCGAGCTTGATTGGGCTACTATGGTATTACCGCTAGCACAATTCACCGAGGCTCGACCAGTCGAATGCCTTGGTCCCTTTTAGATTAACATCCCTCGGAAAGCTCTCTCACTGGCAACAAGAGATGACTCGCAGCAACGCGACACACACTCCTATGGCTGATTACAGAATCGAGTCACTGCGCGACTCTTTGAGTCCCCCAGGCACTTCGGGGTTCGTGACGAGGGGATACCCCCACGACTCCTATGCATGAGGGTACCTAGTGCGTGTCAAGACAGAAGGCCCGCTAGAAGCCTCGACTAGCGCAGAATCGGCCCACCCGAAGAATCGATGGTTGCGCCGACATAGGAGTCCACGAAATTATGGAAACTAATACTTGACAGTCAAGGCTAGCTAGATTAATTAACCGCCTCTGTAAACCTAGATGGACTCCTTATGACCCAGCCTAGTATATAAAGGCTGGGGAGGGGACGTCTAGGGCATCCAATCTCGTAGGAACACCTTCGGTCTAGAGAAATCTCGCCTCCATCATAATACATCGAGTAGGAAGTAGGGATTTTACCGATCGAGGGCCTTGAACCTAGGTAAATCCCTGTCTCCTGTTAGCCGCCGAGATCGCCAACTTCGCACTCCTCTCTCTACGATCTAAACCTAGGGTACTTGTCGGGGGTGGACTAAACCCAAATCCGGCATTAGATCTATGGGCTGACTCACCTACGAAAGGCCAACAAAGAAGACCCGACTGCGGGCCGGCTGCGCCAAGGAAAAAAGATCGGAGCCGTAGAAGGAATTCGACTTACCTTGTATAGCACATAGAATATTTTGTAAAGTAGAATAGGACTCCACCTCGTGTCGAAGTCAAACTGGCGGAATCCCGGGACCCGGCGCCTTTATAAGCCGAGGTCCATGGGATTCAGGGCCAAAGAACAATCTCAACCTAACATAGGACTAGACAATTGTCAGCGTAACCTAGATCTCATAGAGACTAAGTTTGCGAGCCGAATCTATTGTAATCGAGCAACCGACTCTTCTTTAGAGAGTCAGAACCCATAATAATAAGAAGCAGGAGTAGGATTTTACCTCAAGAAAAAGAGGGGCTGAAACCTGGGTAAATCTATAAGTCTCTTGTCCATATCGACTCTCTCCACGAAATCGCCTCGCAGCAAAGGTCCCATGTCAAGTTCGACTCTTTGGTCATCTTGCGTGACTTTCCTACGATAGTTGGCACCCACCGTGGGGCCTGCGCTCGCAGGTGTTGAGATTCTGGAGGGAGCTCTGCAAGGCATGGAGGGATTCATCGTCGGACGGATCACCAGAAGCCGGCGACAAAAGATCTGCATCAACGATTCAACTTGGGTCCCTGAAGCCGATTCCTTTGAATCAGGATTTCGAGTATAGATCTGATCTATCCACATCTTCATTGGCCAAACGGATAGATCTGAACCAGAGTCAGAACCTGAAACCTTCAGAGAGCCCTCAAGCCGGGCCTCCGCCATGCCTTATGGCCTAAAGAACTCGGGAGCCACCTACCAGCAAACAAGCGTCCCTCAAGGTACGAGTCGGCCAAATACCACCCCCATCATGCCTTTGTAGGATTCATCACAGAGTCCCTAGAGCTAGAACACACTGTCAAGATCCCGACTCATGAAGACCCAGAAAATATTTCGGATGCCGACTCGTATCAAGAAGAGGACCAGTATCAAGACACCAGGTAATCCGATCTGTTAAAGAAGGAGGACTCGGATCTGACCCAGAGGGGTACAATCCAGACTCTCCCTATCTCAAGTCCCCTCAGGAAGGAGCCGTTTTTGTAACATAAGATCAAAGAAGAAGATGCTCTTCAAAAGAATGGAGCCCGGATTACAGAGCCGATGACATCCAGGATCCGTCAGACGACTCGAACAAGCGAACCACCAGCGTGTGGCAGCGATTGAGTCAAAACGGACCCGACTCCTACCAGGAGTTAGAAGAATAAAAGGAAAGAACCACAAGGTTCCAGAAAGAGATAGTTTGTGCACATCAAAATCTCGGAGAAACTCAGGACCGACTCTCACAACAATTGCAGCACAACGACCCCGAGAGCCGATAAGCCATCGGCTTACACCTATCACCAATGCACTGAAGCGTATAAAGTAAGTAGCCGAAGACCTGCGGGGGCTCGTAGACGCCGTCGTCAGCTATGCCGAGTCCCATGAAGAAAGATACAAGATAGTCCCAAACCAAAGCCGTACGCATCATAAGAAGCGCAAACGCCACCTACAAAACACGGTGGTAATTATCCCCAGAGCCACGAACAATCATCCCAGCAGGAAACAAGATACCAGGAATGCACACAAGCCATCCAAGAAGCTTTCCCTATGCAGTCTAGACCTGTCCGACCTGCTAAACATACCTGGGGTCAGTGCTCCATCATGAAAGATTACAAACGCCTGATTGAGGAAAGCATCCAAAAGGCAAAACAGTATGATGAAGGCCCTGCCAGCTCATGCTACTCCAGGAGATCAAGAACATGGACCCTCCCACAATAAGAGCCGGATCTTCATTTCTTGTTCTCAAAATAAAGTCGATTTTCAATCGCAACCGGCTATCGCCATAAATAAAGTCAATCTTCGATCGCAACCAGCTTTCGCCGTAACTAAAGTCGATCTTCGATCGCAACCGGCTTTCTCCATAACTAAAGTGGATTTTCAATCGCAACCGGCTATCGCACATTTACACATAGAGTCAACTCTCATCACAATCTGCTTTCTTATTTTTGATATATTCATATCTTTTCACATTGAACCATATTGCATATTGCATCATAAATTATAATTTTCTCAGAGACCTGGGGGCTTGAACAACAATCTATCGGCTCTGAGCATGTATATTTCTTTGATAAGGAAAAGCGGGGGGCTTGGTGATACTCATCGACTCCTACCAGAAAAGACGGCATATATATGTAAACTTGACATGTGTTTGCTTAGATAAGTGGTTAAAGGGGAGTTCGATGGCTCCCATCGACTCTTGAGAACCGAAGAAACCTCGGCATTCACATGAATTGGCCACTCACGCTGCCCGGCCTGTGCAGCTTAGAGTTTACATAACTAACGCGCAAGCGGTTGGTCTAAACTTCGAGGTTTACATTAAACACCCATCGAATTTAGTCCTAAAATCCGGGCATGTTAGTCAGTGAAAAACCGGCTCTACAGAGATGTTTCGACTACTGAACCAATAATCTTTCTCAACATGAGAATATGAGGTCTAAGTCGGCTTCTACTAGCCTCTGCATATTCATTTTTTGCATCATACTACATCTTAAAAAATTATTTACAATGACTTTTGGTAAGTTAAACCTATGCGACTCGGGCCGTGCCCAGGTGCATGCACCGACTCTTGGGGAGAAACACTTCACAAAATTCCTTATCAAAAGGTTTTGGCATCATGGCACACACGCCGACTCTTCTGCCTACAAGCAATTGGCTACAATCGTAGAAAACCATGGTATAGAAATCGGCTTTTCTTCAAAAGCATAAAACTTAGTTGAGATCAAAGTTTCTCGAGAAATGGATATCATGAGTCGACGAGCACAAGGACAAAGGGTGAATACCGACTTGTGCCATAAAAATATTAGCATTCAAAACCCACAAGGAAAAATCTAAGGCAAAGTACCATAAGAGTTTTCGACCAACACACTGGTCACAAGCCACTGGACATGTCTCCCAATATTACAAAACCCGGCCCTACGGCCGTATCAAATGTACCATAAAGTTTTTAAAAGCTGATTGCTTAAAAGTTTACGCTTGATCACCGGATTTGCTTTATGACGACGACCCGGCACCACCTGCAGATGACGTGAGGACATTACACATCTCAATCAATTCTGCAATCAGAGATGTCATCCATCTTCAGCTCATCTTCTTCCGCACCTGAAGTCGCATCGACAGAACCAGACGGCTCTGGGACTTTCTTTGGGGATGGAAGAAGAGCAAACTCGGTTGGAGCAGGCAGATTGACTCGGCGCCTCTTGTTGGTATCATCATAACCGGCTTCCAAAGAAGACAGTTCCATCTCATCAGCTATCTTGGTCGCAGCCGAACGAGTCTCTCCGTGAATCTTGGTATGATCGTCCTTGGAGAACTTGGAGTTGTCGGCCTTGAACTCGGGGTAGCCGGTAGCGAACTGTTCCGGCATTAAGCTGGGGTGATAGGCTTTGGCGACGTCTAGGCCTCGCATCACACCCATACAACAAGCCGATCGCTTGTCGAGCTTCACCCACTCAGGAACAACCGAAAGAGGCCCCATCATATCAGTAATTCTCTTCATACTTGGGGTTTTCACCTGGGTTGCACCTATGGCCTTGCAGGCGCCCTCAAACAGCTGCTTCACGATAGCAAAAGTACAGGTCAAATTCATCGTAGGCGACTCTTTGACAATATCATGATCTTTGCCTGCAAAACAAGATAAACAGATATAACAAAGTCAGCAAAAACAGCAAAGAAAGTTGGGAAAACAGAAACTACCAGAGGCTTTCTGACTTACCAAATATTTCTGACACGAGTCAATTGATTCTGCCTTTCAGCGTTTCCAATTTCTTCTCAACCGACTCGAGTTTCTTCTCGGCCTCATCATGATGAGCCTGCATGTTATCAAAAGCCTTTGACAACGCGTTTTCAACTTCAGTCGAGTCGGCTTTAGCCTGATTCAGTTCATCATCTTTCTTCTTTAGCTCATCAAGGAGGCGATCGACTTTCTTTTCAGCCTGCTCACACTTGGCCACCTCGTCTCTATAAGTCTCCTCCACCTAACAAGTATCATTGCCGATTTTCAAAGCGAGAGCCTGTCAAAAACAAAAAATCACTAAGTATTTGCTTCGACACACTGCCCAACCAGCTACTTGGGGGCACTCTCAAAAAAAATTTCTAACCCGACTCATGGGGGCTACAGCTCAAAAAATATTTCATCTTACAATTCTACAAGGATGTTATGCCGCTTATGATGGAAATAACTCAATTTCCTCTAGAACATAACCCACCATGGTCTTCAACAGCCATGCCGGCTTATGGGGGCTATGGATACTACAAAGACAGCATAGAAAAATACCTCATAGCGATGTTGGAGCTGGAGAACTATGTCATGTTGCTCGGTAGTGCAAGCCAGTGAACGCCTATACAATTCCTCAAGAGAAGATTTCTCATAAATGAACTCGCGTGGCCGACTCACCACCTGCTCCTTGCTATCTACAACTTTATCCAAGACTGTTTTAGCAAGTGGGCGCCCTGATGAGTCGCAGTGATGATTACTTCATCATCAATAATCGCCTTCTCCAAATGAGTCGGGGTAGAACTTGGGGCTGCCTCAAAAGCTGAAGATTGAGCCTCTCTTCTCTTTACATCAGCAATGGGAGAAGTATCCTTGTAGAGAGCCGAAGGGCTCGACTCATTCAAGCCGACATTCTTCAATTCCCCAGAAACAACAGTATTTGGTAAACTTCCAGGAAAATCTGCCGACTCCTTTACAACATCAGAATCGGCCAGATCCTTAGAAGAAGAATTGTCGGCTTGCGACTACTCATCCTTAGGATCTCCCGACTTACAAGAGAGAGTCGACACATCAGCAGTTTTTCCTCGAACACGTCGAGGTTCACTTTCCATAACTAAGAGAGGGTCCTCCGAGTCGGTACTACGGGTACGCCTCTTCGAGCCTTATGCCTATGAGACAAGATACATCATAAGGATACAGAAATCCTACCAACTAAATTATAAGGAGCTGGTAAAGATACGTACCGGTGGATCCACATTCTGACTCTCCTTTTGAGTGTCGGCCTCGACAGGAGGAGACTTATCCTGTACCTCCTCTTCATCTTCTTCTTCACTATCATGATCGTCCAAGTCCTCCTACAAAGAAAGAAAATAATTAAGGAGAAGAATTTTACCACGAAAAAGGAAAATCATCCGACTCCTACCGTATGACTCAGACTCTTTGCAATGGTCTCAAGATCCTGACCAGTGTTCTGTCGGGACCCGGGGTTAGCGTATGCAAGACCCGCTACAACACAATCATATGGAGAGCCGAGAACCGTACCCACTTGTCTAAGCAGACAAGGCCAAGCACAGAACATTCTCGGTAAGCATCGAACGTGAGGGGCATCCCATCCAGTCCGGATGATCAACTGAGATGGGTCCTCATCGTCCGCACATAAGTCTAAATGATATGGGTGATGAACTCCCATATTCATAGACAAGTCGCCTCAACCATACTCTCGATTGTATTATAACACTTACATAGACTTACTTCAGCCCGATCACTTAGTCGGGGTCTAGGGCGGGCTCGATCATACTTCAAAGTGTGCACGTGACGGAGTCACGAGTAATCGCATCGCGATGCCCCAAGCTGCGCCCATCTAAGGGCCACTTGTTGTATAAAAGCCCGCCAGCCAGATCACTACTAAGGTCTCGAAAACCCATAATAAAACATGCATGTTATAATCATACACGCAGCACACATGTCTAGTATGAACAGCAGGTATCATTGCAATTCTCTACAAAGTATACAATTTTATTGATAACTCTTACAGAGTGCACACAGAGATCACGAGACCGTGATCCAACATTACAACAAGCATGCGGAAACAAAGTAGGTCTGAGTACAGACAAGTTTAACAAATGGCTTAGAGAAGCCTTACTTATTAACAAGCCCTTCACGAGGGAACCAGTCTGCTGACTGGGACAACACTAGCTTGGTTTTCAGTCGTCGAGTTCGAGGAAGAATCCACCTTCGGGGTCAGTGGGTTCATCTAAAACATAGAGTAAGCAAACGTGAGTACAAATACGTACTCAGCAAGACTTACGTAGGATCTATACTACTCATTCATAGTTATCAAGGTAAAGGGAGGTGGGGTTTCAATGCAGAAGTGCCAGCTTTGACTTGGCTAGTCCTGAACTACGAGTACCATACTTGAGGTAAGAAGCGAACACGAGTCCACTACATGTCTCCGATCAATTACACCACTATGGTGCCTTCCTCGACTTCCCCACGAGAAAGCACGCCATAGCACTCACGCTTATCTTGGCAAGTTTTATAAGTATCAAATTCAAGTTGTCTAATAATCAGGCACAGCTTTCCAAGTAGTCCCTTACCGCGGACGCGGCTATTCGAATAGTTTATTAACCCTGCAGGGGTGTACTGCTACACACATGAAACTATCAGTTACCGCCGGGATCTCGTCACCCTTCAAGCGGGTGTCGGCGAGGATAATCTCCACAACTTTTACCTCACAGCCAACTAAAGTTCAATGAAGACGCCTATCTGGGATGGTTTCCACATTTTTAACCCGGCCGGGTTACCGAACTGGTCCCAGAAGATGTGTGCGTGGTGCATAAGCCGGTCTCGGCTGAGCCGTTCTCTCACTTTGCAGCTAGGCCACAAACCTACCAAAACTCTAAACTACTGCGACTCATTGAACTGAGAAGGGGTGAGTTAGTAGGTTGAGCGGGGATCCGTTTGCCCAACATTTGGTAGTACTCTTCAGCTTGGATCACCACACAAGAACTAGGGCTTAAGGCGGTGTTCAACGAGACAACCCACTGTGTACTCCTACACAGCCTCTCATCGTCCACCTTGTATTAGGGTAGATTCACCAACACATTTCCACACTCATCAACATGATTGCTACCATCCCGACTCACATAACAGTATCAACATTGTATCACTCTAAGCATGCAATAAGCAGTAACAGTTGCAGGGGCCACCTGATATCAATCAACTCCTACATTTGCTAAGATTGTGGTTTGCTTACTACCGTGAGAAATGATAGGTCATGCAAAGGAATGGGTTCATCTATGCGGTAGGAACGTAGCATGGTAATCATCCTAAACAATGCATAAGCGAGACTGAGTGGGAACTGGGATTTTATCGACATGATCAATGGGGGTTTTCTTGCCTTGCTGACGAGGTTCAGTATCGGGGTCTTCAACGAAGGGGGCAGCCTCCTATTCCGGTTCCACCTCTACTCGACAAACAACAAGCAAGGGAGCACAATAAGTACAATGCACAATCACATGGTTGAAGGTTGAAATTTGATGTATGTGCCACTGATGTGTGAGGGGATTCCATTTAAATGAAGTATATTGCTAAGGTCTTGCAAATTCAAACTTCAATTTGAATTTAAAAGGAATTCATATGCATTGTTCTCTCTGTTCCCCCGTTTTAAAATGGTCAAACATGAAAAAAGTGCATATTCAGAATCCTTGCATTTTTCTGATAATTTTACATATATTATATGTTTAATTTGGAGTTAA
Source organism: Bromus sterilis (assembly GCA_950022295.1). NCBI lineage: Eukaryota > Viridiplantae > Streptophyta > Magnoliopsida > Poales > Poaceae > Bromus > Bromus sterilis. Next base: position 143,589,871 of record OX465596.1, on the reverse strand, counting down.
AATGAATTAGTTATGAATTTCCAAAGTTTAATTCATTTTCTGGAATTCTGGAATATTTTTAAATAGAAAAGGATTACTGCGTCAGCATGACCTCATGCTGGCGTCAGGGGGCCACTGACAGAGGGGATCGACATGTCATTCTCTGTTCTGTTAATTAAACAAGTTTAATTTGATTTAAACTAATGAGAGAGATTACTCTGGCCTTGGGCTCACATGGCAGTGTCACTGGGGGTGGGTCCAGGGGGGTTAAGTTCCAGTGGTTAGCGCTAATGGTGCCGCCGGCGAGCACTGTTCGCCGGAGTTTCTCGGGTTTGCGATTCAGTGCACGAGAGAGGGCATGGAGGCCATGGCTAGCTTCCTGGAGCTCCCGTGCGTCGATTGGTGGTAGCAGGGGCTCGAGGGGAGGAGCAGAGCGACGAAGGCGACGAACTTGGCGGCGACAGAGAACCGGCAAGGTCGGAAGTGGGGCTAGAGGCCACAGCTTGAGCCAAATCTTGGCGCGTTCGAAAGATGGAGGAGCCAGCAGCCAAAAGCGCGCACTGGGGCAACGCCAGGGGAACGAGAGCTTGCGCTGCGTCGACCACGGCGGAGGCAGAGCTCTGCTCTCACGGCGGAACGGGCTAGGTGTCGGGACCCGGGGTTAGCGTATGCAAGTACAGTTAAGACATAGTCATATGGAGAGCCGAGAACCGCACCCACTTGTCTAAGCAGACAAGGCCAAGCACTGAACATTCTCGGAAAGCATCGTACGTGAGGGGCATCCCATCCAGGCCGGATGATCAACTGAGATGGGTCCTCATCGTCCGCACACAAGTCAAATGATATGGGTGGTGAACTCCCATATTCAAAGACAAGTCGGCTCAACCATACTACCGACTATCACTTAGTCGGGGTCTAGGGCGGGCTCGATCATACCACAAAGTGTGCACGAGACGGAGTCTCGAGCAATCGCATCGCGATGCCCCAAGCTGCACACATCTAAGGGCCACTTGGTGTATGAAAGACCGCCAGCCAGAACACAACTAAGGTCTCGAAAACCCATACAAAGACATGCATGTTATAAACATACACGCAGCACACATGCTTTGTATGAACAGCAGGTACCATTGCAATTCTCTACAAAGTGTACATTTTATTTATAACTCTTATAGAGTACAAACAGAGATCACATACATGTGATCCAACATTACAACACAGGCGGAAGCAAATTATGTCTGAGTACAGACAAGTTTAACAAATGGCTTAAGAAGCCTTATTTAAACACAAAGCCCTCCACGAGGGAACCAGTCGTCTGACTAGGACTAGACTAGTTGGTCTTCAGTCGTCCAGCTCGATGAAGAAGCCACCTTCGGGGTCAGTGGCATCATCTAAAACATAGATTAAGCAAACATGAGTACAAAGTCGTACTCAGCAAGACTTACATAGGAGCTATACTACTCATGCACATGTATCAAGGTAAAGGGAGGTGGGGTTTCACTTGCAGAAGTGCCAGCTTTGACTTGGCTAATCCTGAACTACGAGTACCAGACTTTGAGGTAAGAAGCGTACACGAGTCCACTACTTTCTCCAACCAATACACCACTATGGTGCCTTCCTCGACTTCCCCACGAGGAAGCCCGCCATAGCACTCACACTTATCTTGGTGTGTTTTAGAAGTATCCGGTTCAAGTTATCTCATAATCAAGCTAAGCTTTCCAAGCAGTCCATAACCGCGGACGCGGCTATTCGAATAGTTTTGTTAACCTTGCAAGGGTGTACCGCTACACACACATGATCATCATTTACCGCCTTTGATCTCGACACCATTCAAGGGGTGCCAGCGAGGATGCTCACCACAACTGTTACCTCATAGCCGATCTAGTCCGAGAAAGCCGCCTACTTGGGTTGGTTACCACAATCGTGAACCCGGCCGCTTTACCGAAGTGGACCCAAGTGATGTGTGCGTGGTGCATAAGCCGGTCTCGGATGAGCCGTTCTCTCACTTAGCAACCAGGCCACGGACCTACCAGAACTCTGAACTATTGCGACATCTGGACATCGAAAGGGATGAGTTAGTAAGTTGAGAGGGGTCAGTGAGCCCAATGTGTGGTTGTACTCTTCATCTTGGATCACCACACAAGAACTCGTACTAGGGCAGTGTTCAACGAGACAACCCACTGTGTACTCCTACACAGCCTCTCATCGTTCACCTTGTATTAGGGTCGATTCACCAACACTTTTCTACCATCTTCAACATGTTCATTCCCAACCCGACTCACATCACAGTAACAACATGGTATCATACTAAGCATGCAATAAGCGATAACATTGCAGGGGCCACATGATATCAAACAACTCCTACATTTGCTAGGATTATGGTTTGCTTACTACTGTGACAAAATGATAGGTCATGCAAAGGAATGGGTTCATCTATGTGGTAGAAACGAATCATGGTGATCATCCTAAACAATGCATAAGCGAGACATGAGAGGAAAGTGGGATTTTATCGACATGATCAATGGGGGTTTGCTTGCCTTGCTGACGAGGTTCGGGTTCGGGGTCTTCAACGTAGGGGGTGACCTCGGGCTCCGGCTCCACTTCTATCAGCAACATGAAAATCATAGGATCAACATAATGTACAATGCACAATCACATGAATAAGATTGAAAGGGTGATGTTCATGATACTGATGTGTTGAGCATTCCATTTAAATGGAGTATATTGGAAATTGAATTGCAAATTCAAACTCCACATTTGAATTCAAATTAACCAAGTTGCATGTGATATTGATTGATCATTTTGAATTATTTTCAAATGTGTATGATATGCCTCTGAAGTGTGGTTGAATTGTAGCTTAATTCCATGGTCGAAGTTGCAAGATCATTTGATTTGAATTTGAATTAAATTCAAATAAACAAAATGACATATGCTACTGGTCCCATTTTAAAATCAACTCAAACAGAGTTGAAAGTTGCATATTTGGAAAGATAATTTTCTCCTGATCATTTTTCATATATTATTTGTCCAATTTGGAGTTAATATGAATTTTCTATGAATTTCCAAAGTTTGGGGTATTTTCTGGATTTTCTGGAATTCTTTTAATTCATTTTGATTTTCTGGAAATTCATAAAATGATTTATTGCGTCAGCTGACATGTGGGTCCAGGGTGTCAGTGACTGGGTTAATTAACCCATGGGTTAAATTAATCCAGTGGCTTAATTAAGCCACTAGGCCCACTGGTCAGTGACCCAGGGGTCATTAGCCGAGTAATTAACTGGGGGGTTTGGCTAACTCGCCAGCGGCTAAACGCCGGCGACTGGAGTCACGGCGGCGCTGCACGGGAATGTGAATCCGGCCACGGGAGGGGAAACGGAGGGCACCGGCTTGCTCCTGGAGGTCGTCCGCGTCTTCTGGAGGCAACAGGGGGTCACGGGGTGCTCGGAATCGGCGACGACTACGACGGAAACAGAGAACCGGCGAGGTCGTAGATGACGTTGTGGTGCACGGTTGGAGTTGATTCGGGGCTCGTTCGAACGCTAGCACGTGCAGGAGTAAAACGCGTGCACTGGGGGTTCACAACGAGCACTGGAGCGAGGAGGACGACGACCATGGCGGCGACGAGCTCCTGCGTCCATGGCGGATCCGGCTAGAGGAAGAAAACGAGGGGGAGAAGTGAGGGGTTCCGGCCGTGAGCTCACCCTGCATCTATCTGGAGTGGTGTCTTTCTCGGGGAGGCGCTGGAGCTGCCGGAATTTGAAGTCGATCCACGGCGGTCGGCGACGAAGACGACGAAGCTAGCGAGCTCGTGGAGGCGTACTGCTCCGATTCCTTTCGCAGGTCGATGAAGACGACGACGAGGAGCACGGTGGACTTGCTGGGTTGAGCTCTAGGGCACGGTGGCCACACGGGGGCTCGACGGCGCTCCGGCGTTCTTCTCGGGCGACGAAGAAACGGGCGAGAGAGGACGGGAGGGAGTTCGTGGAGGGGGGGAATGGACTGCGGAGGCTGCGGGGAGTCTCCAGGTGCGAGAAGAAGCCACGGGGAGGTCTGGAAGCTCCTCGACGACGACGTGTCGTCCCCAGCTAGCTCGGTGGCATTCCACCGAGCAGCTTGGAGGCGAGGGACGGGGAAGAAGACGCCCCTTCCCCTGTGGGCCGGCTGGGCTGGGGTGGGCCGGCTTCGCCTGGGCGCCAGGTAAGGTTTTCTGATTTCTTTTCTATTTTTCTTTTCTGACATTTGTTCTGTTTAGCTAAAATAAATAGCTAAACATTTTATTAAATGCTGAAAACTTTTATGTGGCCTCATAATAATATGGACTAGCCACTCATAAACTTTCAACATTTTTAAAATTCAAATAATTTGAATTTTAAATCAAATAGGGGTATTTCAATAATTCCAAGGCACTGTTTGATTATTTGAAAAATCTATGAGCATGGGATGGGTCCCACATCACTTGATATGTGATCACTCTCATTTATAAGATTTTTCAAAAATCTAACATGAATTTTTGGAGAAGATTTTTATCTGGCCTTTCGAATTAATTCATCTTGGGGGGTTTCCTTCTCCCATTTTGATTTTGAAGTTGAAAACCTTTGAAAATTTGACATGATGCAAGGTTACTTGATCCTAGCACATTACCTAACAGAGGGTTCTGACAACTCTCCCCCACTCAACAGAATCTCGTCCCGAGATTCAGAAGTCTGCGGGAGGAAGGTGGGGTACTCGGCACTGAGACGGTCTTCTCTTTCCCACGTAGCTTCTCTTTCCGAGTGGTGTGACCATTGCACTTTCAGAAACCTAATCTTCTGATGGCGAGTGACACGCTCTGCGGAATCAAGAATACGAACGGGGTATTCTCGATAAGAAAGGTCATCTTGGAGATCAAGCGTTTCATGGTCGACTTCTCGGATGGGGTCCTTGAAGCAACGCTTGAGTTGGGACACATGGAATACATCATGTACTCGGGCGAGGTGCGGAGGTAGTTCAAGTTGGTAGGCAACTTCTCCACGTTTAGCAATAATGCGGAAAGGTCCGATGTAACGTGAGGCCAACTTGCCTTTGATACCGAAACGTTGGGTTCCCTTCAGAGGAGTAACCCGAAGGTAAGCCTTCTCATCCAGATTGTAGCTCTCTTGCCTATGATGACGATCATAGTAGCTTTTCTGACGAGACTGGGCTGCTTTCAATTGATCACGAACAATGCGAACTTGCTCTTCTGCTTCCTTGATCATATCCGGTCCAAAGAATTGTCTTTCACCGGTTTCTGACCAGTTTAAAGGTGTTCGACATCGTCGTCCATAAAGGAGTTCAAAAGGAGCCATGTTCAGACTAGATTGAAAACTGTTGTTATAAGCAAATTCGGCAAATGGAAGAAACTTCTCCCAATTCTTTCCGAATGAGATAACACAAGCTCTGAGCATGTCTTCAAGAATTTGGTTAACCCTTTAGACTTGACCGCTAGACTCAGGATGGAAAGCCGTACTAAAGGACAGATGAGTTCCCATAGCATTCTAAAAGCTTCCCCAAAATCTAGAGGTGATCAGAATTGATTTCCAAAGGAACACCATGAAGGGATACAATTCTAGAGATGTACAAGTCCGCTAACTGGCTAGCAGTTATAGACTCGCGAACCGGAAGGAAGTGAGCAACTTTGGAAAGCCTATCTATGACAACGAAGATGGCATTTTTTCCTTTCTGGGTTTTTGGAAAGCCGGTGATGAAGTCCATACCGACTTTGTCCCATTTCCACTCGGGAATAGACAAAGGTTGAAGTGTACCAGCAGGTCTTTGATGTTCTGCCTTAATGCGACGACAAACATCACATTCGGCAACAAATTGAGCAATGTCTCTCTTCATCCTAGTCCACCAAAATCTCTGGCGTAGATCTCGGTACATTTTTGTGCTATCGGGATGAATTGAGAGGGGTGTGTCATGGGCTTCCTTGAGGATGAGTTTCCTTAGCCCCTTATTCTTAGGTACTACCAAACGATTTTCAAAGAATACCGTTCCTTTGCTATCTGTGGAGAAACATTTAGCAACTCCACTAGCAATGTTCTCCTTGATCCGGCGAACGCCTCGTGCACGCCTTTGGGCAACTATGATTTGATCCTCAAGAGTTGGTTTTGCCACCAAGGTAGAAAGATAGCTATGAGGAATAATCTCAAGATTGAGCTTGCGAAAGTCCTCATGAAGAAGTGGTTGATACTGTTGTAACATGAGGTTGTTAAAATACGACTTATGACTTAGTGCATCAGCCATGACATTGGCTTTGCCTGGGGTGCAAGAAATTACTACGTCGTAATCTTTTATCAACTCAATCCAGCGTCTTTTCCTGAGATTAAGATCTGGCTGGGTGAAAATATATTTGAGGCTTTCGTGGTCGGAATAGATCTCGCAACGGTTACCAAGGAGGTAATGTCGCCAAGTTGTTAGGGCATGAACTACGGCAGCGAGTTCAAGGTCATGGGTAGGATAGTTCTCTTCATGTGGCCGCAACTGGCGTGAAGCATAAGCTACCACATGTCGATCTTGCAGAAGTATGCATCCTAACCCTTGCCGTGATGCGTCACAATAGATCTCGAAATCCTTTTTGGTGTCTGGAGGTGCAAGTACGGGTGCAGAAGTCAATCTTCTTTTTAGCTCTTGAAAGCTTTCCTCGCACTTGGGAGTCCATAGGAATTTCTTATCTTTCTTGAGGAGTTCAGTTAGAGGCTTTGCAACTTTAGAAAAGTTCTCGACGAAGCGACGGCAATAGCTGGCTAGGCCAAGAAAACTCCTAACTTGCTTAACCGATTCAGGTGGAGTCCAGTCAAGGACGGCCTGAACTCTCTCGGGATTCACAGCAATGCCTTTTGCAGAAATCACGTGGCCTAAGTAGGTCACTTCTGGTAGCCAAAATTCACACTTGGATAATTTAGCATACAGGCGATGCTCTCTATGTTTCATCAATACCAGCCTTAAGTGTTCGGCATGTTCTTCTTCGTTCTTCGAGTATATAAAGATGTCATCGAGGTAAACCACGACGAACTGGTCCAAATACTCCATGAAGATCGAGTTCATCATGGGTGAGAAAGTGGCGGGGGCATTGGTTAAACCAAAGGACATGACGGTATACTCGTAAAGACCATAACGAGTAGTAAAAGCCGTTTTGGGAATGTCCTCGTTTCGGATTTTGATTTGATGATAACCTAATCTCAAATCCATATTGGAGAAGACAGAGGATCCTGCAAGTTGATCATAAAGATCATTGATCCTGGGCAATGGGTACTTGTTCTTTATCGTCGCTAAATTTAGCGGGCGATAGTCTACGCACATCCTTTCTGTTCCATCTTTCTTCGTTACGAACAGAACAGGGCAACCCCATGGCGATGAGCTAGGGCGGACGAAGCCTTTCTCCATCAAAGCTTCCAGTTGGGTTTTAAGCTCAGCGAACTCACGTGGGGCCATTTTGTATGGGCGTCTAGAAATTGGTGCGGTTCCTGGGGCAAGATCCACTATAAACTCTACACATCTGTCGGGTGGCATTCCCGGCAGCTTATCAGGAAAGACATCCGGGAAGTCACGAACCACCGGAATATCTTCAAGTTCGGGAAGGGGAAGTACATTCAAAGAATGCACTTGGTTTCTTGTTCTAGGTGAGGTATAGTTGACTGTTTTGCCTGAAGGGTGGGTGAGTTTCACGGATTTGCCTTTGCAATCCAGGTAGGCATTCTGTCCTGATAGCCAATCCATGCCAAGGATGACATCAATATCTGAAGACTTGAGGGCTATGAGTGAAGCAAGGAATACTAAACCCTCAATTGCAATTTGATTACCATGGCTTACTCTATTAGTTTGCCATCTTGACCCTGGAGTTTGAATAATCATTGGGGTGGACAATTCAACAAAGGGTAACTCATGAAGAAGTGCGTAACTTTCCGACATGAATGAATGAGATGCTCCTGGGTCGAAAAGAACGGAAGTAGGAACAAAATTGACTGGGAGCGTACCAAGAATGACGTCAGTGGTGTCGTCAGTCTCTTCGGCGGCAATCTGGTTCACACGTCCACGAGTGGCGGGAGGAGCGGGTTTGGCGGTGTAGACCTTCTGGGGTGGCTTGCCACGACCATTGTTGCTGTTGTTGCCTCCGGCACGGGGTGGAGCATTCTGGTGTTGGAGCTGGTTCTGGGGACACTCACGAGAATAGTGGCCTGCCTGACCACACTTGTAACAGGCTCCGAAAACAGTGCGTGGAGCTGGGTTGTTTGGTGGAGCTGGGTGGAACTGGGTTGGTGGACGAGGCGCCACATAGGATTGCCTCGGTGGGTAGTTCTGGCGGAACATGCTGTTTGGGATCCAGATCTTGCGCTTCTGGGAACCAGAGCTGGATGAGCTGTCATCTCTAGGGTGTTTGCGAAAGTCGTTGGGGGTGTTCATGTCCTCTGCTTTGATGGCCTTGTTGACAAGGACCTGGAATGTGGCAAAGTCATGAAGATTGAGTTCACGACGAAGTCCAGTGTTGAGGCCACGACGGAACCTCTCTTGTTTCTTGGAGTCGGTGGAGACTTCTTCGGTAGCATAACGAGCAAGTCGGTTGAACTCACGACTAAACTCATCAACGGTCCTTCTGCCTTGAGTGAGGTTATAGAACTCCTCACGCTTGCGGTCCATAAGACCCTTGGGAATATGGTGCTCGCGGAAGGACGTGCAGAATTCCTCCCAAGATGCAGGTGGTCCATCGGGACGCATATTCAGAAAGTTCTCCCACCAAGAACTAGCTGCACCTTCGAGGTGATAGGTGGCATAGCTGACCTTTTCACCAGTTGCAACACGGCCTGCTTGAAGCTTCCTCTCGATGCTGCGAAGCCAGTCATCGGCGTCAAGGGGCTCGGTGGAGTAACTAAAAACCGGGGGATGAAGTCGGATGAAGTCGTTCAGGTACACCAACTCATTGCGCTGCTGAGTGGTGTTGCGTGCAATGACTTCCAACAGGTGGTGAGAGTCTCGGCGGTTCCTCTCCACTTCCATCAGAACTTGTGCCATCGTGGGTGGGGGTGGAAGGTTGCCTTCCTCCTGGTCATTCCCACGACCTTGGTTCCGACCAACCTGGCCACGGGTTCCTTAAGACATCCTGAAGGGAAAACCAAAGTCAAACAGAGTTGATTTGAAGAGTCTAATCAACGTATTGAAGTACTGGAAGGATTACAGAGCAAAGGAAGTAATCATCTTGACAACATGGTGATAAAGCATACAAGCCATATATTCACAAGCTGTCATACAAACCATACATCGTTTTAGTACAAGCACTAAGCCAATACAAACGTGATGAAGATGATACATCCTTCAGAGGCACTCTGACTTCCTATACATTATTTATCTAAGCCTCTGGAACTTAGACACCTTGCTTACAATATACTAAGATACTACTACATCATCTCTAAGTAAGACCACAGGCGGTCTCACTCATATCCATCTCCATAGTAGTCCTCATAAAAGTTACCCGCGTATCCCGGTAGCTGGAGGTGACCATCGGAAAACACGGAGGCTTGTGGACCCTGATATCCATTTGGGCAAGGATGGGTCCTAGGTCCAGCGTAGGGTGGAAGCAAAGGACCACGGGGTGGAAAAATGCCTCCAATCTTGGGCCAAGCAACTCGAGAAGGCATCTGAGTCCTCACTGGGTAGATCGCATCATGCTCAACTGATCCCACGCTCACAAAGGGTGCCAAGAGGGTCAGTGCTCGATACAGACGAACACGGGTGGCGTGGAGCTCGAAACGGAGAGCGCATGCATCACGATCTCGGTCACTAGCAAACCTAGAAGTCATCTGAAGTGCGGGATCCTCTGCAGAGTGATCTGAGTAGAGTCTGGTGTAATATCCCTCTTCTCCTGGAAGTGCAGTAGGGATATAGCGGAAAGAAGTCTCTCTCAGCATAGTGTGCTCCTCTCTCAGCAGTGTCATACATGAGTATGCAGCATCCTGCACAGCCATGTTCTCGGTAACGCGAATGCCATGTCCAAAGTGGATAGGCTGAGTGACTCCAATGTGGTGCGGATAGATCCGGACAATACAGTGGAACTGGGTCTGGTTGAAGTCGTGAAACTGCTCCTCGATGATGTACTCAGGGTACCACCGATATCCCACGTAGGACATCATCTCGATCACGTGGCGGGATGGCCACGCACACCGAGGCACCTGGTCAAACGAACAATCTGCCGAGGGGGAAGATCTGCCATCTAAAACAGAAAGGAGTTTGCAAATGCATCAGATTATGAGATAAACCTGGAATGACTCGAACAGCATAACGGCTGTAATTGTAAGAAATGACAATTTCTTCCAACATGGAAACAACACTTACATACGATGTAATAAAACAGGGAGCGTAACCACTCTAACAAACCGATCACAACTTTCCTACGGCTATGAGGAAACAAACAACGAGATGTTCTAATCAGACAGAGGAGAGCCTAGTCCTATCTTCCCGTAGAACAAGATGAGGTTGACTCAGAACTCAGAACGAAGGGGGTAAGGAGAAAAAATAAGCCTTACGTTGTTCCCTTATATACCCAGAGTAACTATATAACTATAGAAAGCTAGACTCAACTTCGGCCAAGGCTACTAGTCCTACAGTCAGTCCTGCTCTGATACCAAGTCTGTCGGGACCCGGGGTTAGCGTATGCAAGTACAGTTAAGACATAGTCATATGGAGAGCCGAGAACCGCACCCACTTGTCTAAGCAGACAAGGCCAAGCACTGAACATTCTCGGAAAGCACCGTACGTGAGGGGCATCCCATCCAGGCCGGATGATCAACTGAGATGGGTCCTCATCGTCCGCACACAAGTCAAATGATATGGGTGGTGAACTCCCATATTCAAAGACAAGTCGCCTCAACCATACTACCGACTATCTCAAAACTCTTACATAGACTTACTCCAGCCCGATCACTTAGTCGGGGTCTAGGACGGGCTCGATCATACCACAAAGTGTGCACGAGACGGAGTCTCGAGCAATCGCATCGCGATGCCCCAAGCTGCACACATCTAAGGGCCACTTGGTGTATGAAAGACCGCCAGCCAGAACACAACTAAGGTCTCGAAAACCCATACAAAGACATGCATGTTATAAACATACACGCAGCACACATGCTTTGTATGAACAACAGGTACCATTGCAATTCTCTAGAAAATGTACATTTTATTTATAACTCTTATAGAGTACAAACAGAGATCACATACATGTGATCCAACATTACAACACAGGAGGAAGCAAATTATGTCTGAGTACAGACAAGTTTAACAAATGGCTTAAGAAGCCTTATTTAAACACAGAGCCCTCCACGAGGGAACCATTCGTCTGACTGGGACTAGACTAGTTGGTCTTCAGTCGTCCAGCTCGATGAAGAAGCCACCTTCGGGGCCAGTGGCATCATCTAAAACATAGATTAAGCAAACGTGAGTACAAAGTCGTACTCAGCAAGACTTACATAGGAGCTATACTACTCATGCACATGTATCAAGGTAAAGGGAGGTGGGGTTTCACTTGCAGAAGTTCCACCTTTGACTTGGCTAATCCTGAACTACGAGTACCAGACTTTGAGGTAAGAAGCATACACGAGTCCACTACTTTCTCCAACCAATACACCACTATGGTGCCTTCCTCGACTTCCCCACGAGGAAGCACGCCATAGCACTCACACTTATCTTGGTGTATTTTAGAAGTATCCGGTTCAAGTTATCTCATAATCAAGATAAGCTTTCCAAGCAGTCCATAACCGCGGACGCGACTATTCGAATAGTTTTGTTAACCTTGCAAGGGTGTACCGCTACACACACATGATCATCATTTACCGCCTTTGATCTCGACACCATTCAAGGGGTGCCAGCGAGGATGCTCACCACAACTGTTACCTCATAGCCGATCTAGTCCGAGAAAGCCGCCTACTTGGGTTGGTTACCACAATCGTGAACCCGGCCGGTTTACCGAAGTGGACCCAAGTGATGTCTGCGTGGTGCATAAGCCGGTCTCGGATGAGCCGTTCTCTCACTTAGCAACCAGGCCACGGACCTACCAGAACTCCGAACTATTGCGACATCTGGACATCGAAAGGGATGAGTTAGTAAGTTGAGAGGGGTCAGTGAGCCCAATGTGTGGTTGTACTCTTCATCTTGGATCACCACACAAGAACTCGTACTAGGGCAGTGTTCAACGAGACAACCCACTGTGTACTCCTACACAGCCTCTCATCGTTCACCTTTTATTAGGGTCGATTCACCAACACTTTTCTACCATCTTCAACATGTTCATTCCCATCCCGACTCACATCACAGTAACAACATGGTATCATACTAAGCATATAATAAGCGATAACATTGCAGGGGCCACATGATATCAAACAACTCCTACATTTGCTAGGATTGTGGTTTTCTTACTACTGTGACAAAATGATAGGTCATGCAAAGGAATGGGTTCATCTATGCGGTAGAAACGAATCATGGTGATCATCCTAAACAATGCATAAGGGAGACATGAGAGGGAAGTGGGATTTTATCGACATGATCAATGGGGGTTTTCTTGCCTTGCTGACGAGGTTCGGGTTTGGGGTGTTCAACGTAGGGGGTGACCTCGGGCTCCGGCTCCACTTCTATCAGAAACATGACAATCATAGGATCAACATAATGTACAATGCACAATCACATGAATAAGATTGAAAGGGTGATGTTCATGATACTGATGTGTTGAGCATTCCATTTAAATGGAGTATATTGCAAATTGAATTGCAAATTCAAACTCCACATTTGAATTCAAATTAACCAAGTTGCATGTGATATTGATTGATCATTTTGAATTATTTTCAAATGTGTATGATATTCCTCTGAAGTGTGGTTGAATTGTAGCTTAATTCCATGGTCCAAGTTGCAAGATCATTTGATTTGAATTTGAATTAAAATCAAATAAACCAAATGACATATGCTACTGGTCCCATTTTAAAATCAACTCAAACAGAGTTGAAAGTTGCATATTTGGAAAGATAATTTTCTCCTGATCATTTTTCATATATTATTTGTCCAATTTGGAGTTAATATGAATTTTCTATGAATTTCCAAAGTTTGGGGTATTTTCTGGATTTTCTGGAATTCTTTTAATTCATTTTGATTTTCTGGAAATTCATAAAATGATTTATTGCGTCAGCTGACATGTGGGTCCAGGGTGTCAGTGACTGGGTTGATTAACCTGTGGGTTAAATTAATCAAGTGGCTTAATTAAGCCACTAGGCCCACTGGTCAGTGACCCAGGGGTCATTAGCCGAGTAATTAACAGGGGGGTTTGGCTAACTCGCCGGCGGCTAAACGCCGGCGACTGGAGTCACGGCGGCGCTGCATGGGAATGCGAATCCGGCCACGGGAGGGGAAACGGAGGGCACCGGCTTTCTCCTGGAGGTCGTCCGCGTCTTCTGGAGGCAACAGGGGGTCACGGGGTGCTCGGAATCGGCGACGGCGACGACTCCGGCGGAAACAGAGAACCGGCGAGGTCGTAGATGACGTTGTGGTGCACGGCTGGAGTTGATTCGGGGCTCGTTCGAACGCTAGCACGTGCAGGAGTAAAACGCGTGCACTGGGGGTTCACAACGAGCACTGGAGCGAGGAGGACGACGACCATGGCGGCGACGAGCTCCTGCGTCCATGGCGGATCCGGCTAGAGGAAGCAAACGAGGGGGAGAAGTGAGGGGTTCCGGCCGTGAGCTCACCCTGCATCTATCTGGAGTGGTGTCTTTCTCGGGCAGGCGCTGGAGCTGCCGGAATTTGAAGTCGATCCACGGCGGCCGGCGACGAAGACGACGAAGCTAGCGAGCTCGTGGAGGCGTACTGCTCCGATTCCTTTCGCAGGTCGATGAAGACGACGACGAGGAGCACGGTGGACTTGCTGGGTTGAGCTCTAGGGCACGGTGGCCACACGGGGGCTCGACGGCGCTCCGGCGTTCTTCTCGGGCGACGAAGAAACGGGCGAGAGAGGACGGGAGGGAGTTCGTGGAGGGGGGGAATGGACTGCGGAGGCTGCGGGGAGTCTCCAGGTGCGAGAAGAAGCCACGGGGAGGTCTGGAAGCTCCTCGACGACGACGTGTCGTCCCCAGCTAGCTCGGTGGCATTCCACCGAGCAGCTTGGAGGCGAGGGACGGGGAAGAAGACGCCCCTTCCCCTGTGGGCCGGCTGGGCTGGGGTGGGCCGGCTTCGCCTGGGCGCCAGGTAAGGTTTTCTGATTTCTTTTCTATTTTTCTTTTCTGACATTTGTTCTTTTTAGCTAAAATAAATAGCTAAACATTTTATTAAATGCTGAAAACTTTTATCTGGCCTTTTGAATTAATTCATCTGGGGAGGTTTCCTTCTCCCATTTTGATTTTGAAGTTGAAAACCTTTGAAAATTTGACATGATGCAAGGTTACTTGATCCTAGCACATTAACTAACAGAGGGTTCTGACACTAGGAGGGAAGCGGGGCGCTGAAAGCTTAGGGGAAACGCTCACCAGACCAAGGGGAACTCGACGAGGCAGTCGACGGAGTCGGGGAGTTCACGGTGGCGCCGGAATTTGAGGTGGATCCGCGGCGGCCGGAGGCGAGGACGAAGAAGGGGACGGCGGCTACAGAGCGTCCGAGGTCGATTCCTTCTGCACGGGGACATAGGCGATGGTGACGGAGACGGCGGACTCGATGGCGCGGCTCGGGGACAGCGCTGGCCACGCGGGCTTCAAGCCATGGCGACAGTGGCGCTTGGGTCATCGTCGAGTTCGTCGCGGGAGGGAGAGGCTCTAGAGGGGGGAATGGAGGCACGGCTCGTCCCGGAGCTGCGAGGCGCGACTAGAGGCTTCGGGAGGGGCAGGTGCCGACCGTAGAGATGTCGCCGTGCTCGGCTGGCTCGGTGGCATTCCACCGAGTAGCTTGGGAGCGCGGGGACGGGGAAGATGACCCCCTTGCCCCTTTGGGCTGGATGGGCCGGCTGGGTGGGCTTCGCCTCGGCGAAAGGTAAGCGCTTTGTTTTTTTTTGTTTTTCTGTTTTCTTTTCTGTCTTATGTTGGCCATGCTAAAATAAATAGCTAGGCATTTTTTAAAATGCTAAACTTTTTATATGGCCTCATAATATATTAGGCTAGCCACTTATAAAGTTTGGCACTTCTTAAAATTCAAATCATTTGAACTTTAATTCAAATAGGGGTTTAAATTTAAATCCATGCTCCTGTTTGAATATTTGAAAAATCCATGAGCATGGGATTGCTACCACATCACTTGATATGTGATCACACTCATTTATGTGACTTTTCAAAAATGCAAAAGGAATTTTTGAAGAAACTTTTTATCTGGCCATTTGAATGAAATTCATCTGGGGGGTGATCTCTCTCCCATTTCAATTTCTTTTTGAAAAATTTGACATGATGCAAAGTTACTTTCTAACCCTAGCACATACCTTACAAAGGGTTCTGACAACTCACCCCCACTCAAAAGAATCTCGTCCCGAGATTCAGAAGTCTGCGGGAGGAAGGAGGGGTACTCGGCACTGAGACGGTCTTCTCTTTCCCACGTGGCTTCTCTCTCAGAGTGGTGTGACCATTGCACTTTCAGAAACTTCATCTTCTGAAGACGAGTGACATGCTCTGCTGAATCAAGAATACGAACGGGGTATTCTCGATAAGAAATGTCATCTCGGAGATCAAGTGTTTCATGATCGACTTCATGGATGGGGTCCTTGAAGCAACGCCTGAGTTCTGACCCATGGAATACATCATGTACTCGGGAAAGGTGCGGGGGTAGTTCAAGTTGGTAGGCAACTTCTCCACGTTTAGCAAGAATGTGGAAAGGTCCAATGTAACATGGGGCCAACTTTCCTTTGACACCGAAGCGTTGGGTTCCCTTCAGAGGAGTAACCCGAAGGTAAGCCTTCTCATCCAGATTGTAGCTTTCTTGCCTATGATGACGATCATAGTAGCTTTTCTGACGAGTCTGGGCTGTTTTCAATTGATCACGAACAATGCGAACTTGCTCTTCTGCTTCCAGGATCATATCCGGTCCAAAGAATTGACTTTCACCGGTTTCTGACCAGTTTAGGGGTGTTTGACATCGTCGTCCATATAGGAGTTCAAAAGGAGCCATGTTCAGACTAGATTGGAAACTATTGTTATAAGCAAATTCGGTGAATGGAAGAGACTTCTCCCAATTCTTTGTGAATGAGATAACACAAGCTCTGAGAATGTCTTCAAGAATTTGGTTAACCCTTTCGACTTGACCGCTAGACTGAGGATGGAAAGCTGTACTAAAGGAGAGATGAGTTCCCATAGCATTCTGAAAGTTTCCCCAAAATCTAGAGGTGAAAAGGCTACCACGATCAGAATTGATTTCCAAAGGAACACCATGAAGAGAAACAATTCTAGAGACATACAAGTCCGCTAACTGGCTAGCAGTTATGGACTCGCGACGGGAAGGAAGTGTCCAACATTGGAAAGTCTATCCACCACAACGAAGATGGCATCATTTCCTTTCTGGGTTTTTGGAAAGCCAGTGATGAAATCCATACTGACTTTGTCCCATTTCCACTCTGGAATAGGAAAAGGTTGAAGTGTACCAGCAGGTCTTTGATGTTCTGCCTTAATGCGACGACAAACATATCATTCAGCAATGAACTGAGCAATTTGTCGCTTCATCCTAGTCCACCAAAATCTCTGGCGTAGGTCTCGGTACATCTTTGTGCTACCAGGATGAATCGAAAGGGGTGTGTCATGGGCCTCCATAAGAATTAGCCTCCTAAGATTATGTTTTCGTGGTACAACCAATCGAGTGCCAAATAAAACGACAACTTGATCATTCATGGAGAAACATTTAGCAACTCCGCTAGCAATGTTCTTCTTGATCTCTCGAATACCACTATCACGTTTCTGGGCGGCTATGAGTTTATCCTCAAGGGTTGGTTTCGCCACCAAGGTAGAAAGATAACCATGAGGAACAATCTCAAGATTGAGCTTGCAAAATTCCTCATGAAGAAGTGGTTGACACTGTTGTAACATGAGGTTGTTACAATACGACTTGCGACTTAGTGCATCAGCCACGACATTGGCTTTGCCTGGGGTGTAAGAAATTCCTACGTCGTAATCTTTTATCAACTCAATCCAGCGTCTTTGCCTGAGATTAAGATCTGGCTGGGTGAATATGTATTTGAGGCTTTGGTGGTCGGAATAGATCTCACAACGATTACCAAGGAGGTAATATCGCCAACTTGTCAGGGCATGAACTACGGCAGCGAGTTCAAGATCATGGGTAGGATAGTTCTCTTCATGTGGACGCAACTGGCGTGAACCATAAGCTACCACATGTCTATTTTGCATAAGTATGCATCGTAACCCTTGCCGTGAGGCGTCACAAAAGATCTCGAAATCCTTTTTGTTGTCTGGAGGCGCAAGTACGGGTGCAGAAGTCAATCTTATTTTTAGCTCTTGAAAGCTTTCCTCGCACTTGGGAGTCCATTGGAATTTCTTATCTTTCTTGAGGAGTTCAGTTAGAGGCTTTGACACTTTAGAAAAGTTCTCGACGACGAGGCGGAAATAGCTTGCTAGGCCAAGAAAACTCCTAACTTGCTTAAATTTAGGTGGATTCCAGTCAAGGACGGCCTGAACTCTCTCGGGATTCACAGAAATGCCTTTTGCAGAAATCACGTGGCCTAAGTAGGTCACTTCTGGTAGCCAAAATTCACACTTGGAGAACTTGGCGTAAAGGCGATGCTCTCAGAGTTTCATCAATACCAGCCTGAGATGTTCGGCATGTTCTCCTTCATTCTTCGAGTAGATGAGAATGTCATCAAGATAAACTACAAAAATTTTGTCTAGGTTCTCCATGAAGATCGAATTCATCATGCGCGATGGCGGGAGCATTGGTTAAATCGATGGACATGATGGTGTACTCGTAAAGACCATAACGAGTAGTGAAAGCCGTTTTGGGAATGTCCTCGTTTCGGATTTTGATTTTATGATAACCTAATCTCAAATCCATCTTGGAGAAGACAGAGGATCCAGTAAGTTGATCATAAAGATCATTGATCCGGGTCAGTGGGTACTTGTTCTTTATCGTCGCTAGATTTAGCGGGCTATAGTCTACGCACATCCTTTTTGTTCCATATTTCGTCGTTACGAACAGAACGGGGCAACCCCATGGCGATGAGCTAGGGCGGAAGAAGCCTTTTGCCAAAAAAGCTTCATGTTGGATTTTAAGCTCAGCTAACTCACGTGGGGCCATTTTGGATGCGCGTCTGGAAATTGGTGCGGTTCCTGGCATAAGATCCACTATGAACTCTACACATCTGTCGGGTGGCATACCCGGCAGCTCTTCAGGAAAGACATCCGGGAAGGAACGAACCACCAGACTATCTTCAAGGTCGGGAAGGGGAAGCACATTCAAAGAATGCATCTGGGTTCTCGATCTTGGTGAGGAGTAATCTGTTGTCTGGCCTGAAGGATGGGTAAGTCTAACTGACTTGGCTTTACAATCGAGAAAAGTATTTTGTCTTGATAACCATTCCATACCAAGGATGACATCAATGTCTGAAGACTTGAGGGCTATGAGTGAAGCAAGGAATACTAAACCCTCAATTGCAATTTGATTGCCATGAATTACTCTATTAGTTTTCCATCTTGACCCTGGAGTTTGAATTATCATTGGGGTGGACATTTCAACAAAGGACAAGTCATGACGAAGTGCATAACTTTCCGACATGAATGAATGAGATGCTCCTGGGTCGAAAAGAACGGAAGTAGGAACATAATTGTCTGGGAGCGTACCAAGAATGACGTCAGAAGTGTCGTCAGTCTCTTCAGATGAGATCTGGTTCACACGTCCACGATTTGCGGGAGGGCCGGGTTTGGTGGTGAAGACCTTCGGGGGTGGCTTGCCACGACCATTGTTGTTACCTCCGGCACGGGGTGTAGCATTCTGATTCTGGAGCTGGTTCTGTGGACAGTCGCGGGAGTAGTGACCTGCCTGACCACACTTGTAGCAGGCTCCAAAGACAGTGCGGGGAGCTGGGTTGTTCGGTGGAGCTGGGTGGAACGAAGCTGGTGGACGAGGCGCCACATAGGATGGCCTCGATGGGTTGTTCTGGCGAAACATGTTGTTGGGGACCCAAATCTTGCACTTCTGAGAGCCTGAGCTGGATGAACCATCGTCTCTAGGGTGTTTGCGGAAGTCATTGGGGGTGTTCATGTCCTCCTCCTTGATGGCCTTGTTGACAAGGACCTGGAAGGTGGCGAAGTCATGCAGGTTGAGCTCACGACGGAGTCCGGAATTGAGTCCACGGCGGAACCTCTCTTGCTTCTTGGCGTCGGTGGAGAACTCTTCAGTAGCATAACGAGCTAGTCAGTTGAACTCACGACTAAACTCTTCAATAGTCCTTCTGCCTTCGGTGAGGTTGTAGAACTCCTCACGCTTGCGGTCCATAACACCCTTTGGGATGTGGTGCTCGCGGAATGAAGTGCAGATCTCATCCCAAGTTGTGGGTTGTCAGAACCCTCTGTTAGGTAATGTGCTAGGATCAAAGGCGCCTTGCATCATGTTAAAATTTTCAAAAGAAATCATTTGAAATCATTTTCAAACTCAAATGGGAGAAGGATCCCCCCCAGATGAATTAATTCAAAAGGCCAGAAATAAATCTTCTCCAAAAATTCATGTTTGATTTTTGAAAAGTCTTATAAATGAGTGTGATCACATATCAAGTGATGTGGGACCCACCCCATGCTCATGGATTTTTCAAATATTCAAACAGGACCTTGGAATTAATCAAATACCCATATTTGATTTAAAATTCAAATCATTTGAGTTTAAAAAGTGCCAAACTTTATAAATGGCTAGTCTATATTATTATGAGGCCATATAAAAAGTTCTAGCATTTTAGAAAATGGCCAGGTATTTATTTTTAGCTAGCCAAAACAAATGTCAGAAGAAAACAGAAAAGAAAATGGAAAAAGAAGGGAGAAGGACTTACCTGTCGCCCCAGGCGAAGGCCCAACTCCTTCTGGCCAGCCCAGCCCACCCGGAGTCCTCTGTCGTCTCACTCCCCTGCCCCCAAAGTAGCTCGCTGGAGGCCAAGCACGCCGTGGACGCCACCTCGACTGCTTCGAGCTTCCAGGCCTCCCCAGGACTCCAAAGTGCGCCACGGAGACGCCCTCGACTCCCTCCTTCATTTTCCCCACCTCGGCTCGCTTTCCCCTCCCTTTCAATGCAATTCCATCGACGCCCCGAGAAAACACCGGAGCACCCCTCCATGGAACTCGCAGCCAACGTCACCTAGGGCTAGAGCTGGTGTGTCCATCCTCCTTCCCGTCCTCGTCTTCGTTGACTAGCAGAAGCAGGAGCTCCAATTTGGACTAGAAGCGACGCCAGGTTGATCGGATAACCTCCGGCCGCCGGAGCTCGAGCTCTTCGATTTGCCGCCACTGAAGCTTCTCCGAGCCCGCTAGCCACCCGTCGCATCCGTGGTGAGCCCCTGCATCTTTCCCCTCAAGCCACGTCCACCCTTTCTTCCTCTAGCTCGTTTCACCATGAGCGCAGAAGAGCAGCGCCGCCGTGCTCGTCGACGAAGAGTCTCCGCTAAGCTATCATCGATGCCACCTTGTCCATCGCATTCCCGTGCTCCACTGCTCCGACTGGCCATGTCCCCGCTCCAAATGATTCTCTGTGGCGAGGTTCACCTCAAGCCAGTGGCACCGCCGCCGCAAAACTTGACGCCGGCTTCACTCCGGTGCCCCCCCGATGACGCTGAGGTGCTTGAGTTGATGCGCGCGACCAAGAGGAGTCGTCTGGTGGTCGCAGCGCTTCAAATGGACGCCGGATGCGTCAACCCCGTGTAGCGCCGCCACCTCGGTTGGTCGCCGGCGACTAGCCGCCGGCATGCCAACGTGGCCGGATTAGCTTAAGCTAATCCCCCCCAACCAGAGCCTATGACAATGGGCCCCACGCCCCCTAATCCTCTCTGTTTAATTAAACAGAGAGGGGATTAGCCCCTGAGTCAATGACAGGTAGGGCCCCAATGTCAGTTTGACTGGGTCAACCCCCTGATGTCATGCTGATTCAGTGCTGACGCAATAAACAATTTCCAGATTAAAAAGAAATCAGAGAAATTCCAGAAAATGAATTAAACTTTGGAAATTCATAGAAAATTCATCCTAACTCCAAATATAGAAAATAATATGTCTAAAATTATCAGAAAAATGCAAGGATTCTGAATATGCACTTTGTTTTCATGTTTGACCATTTTAAAATGGGGGAACAGTGAGAACAATGCATATGGAATTCATTTGAATTCGAATTGGAGTTTGAATTTGCAATTCTCTTGCAGTACACTCCTTTTAAATGGAAATTCCCCACACATCAGAAGAATATACATCAAGTTTCAACCTTCAACCATGTGATTGTGCATTGTATTTATATTGCTTCCTTGTTTGTTGTTTGTCGAGTAGAAGTGGAACCGGAACAGGAGGCTGCCCCCTTCGTTGAAGACCCCGATACCGATCCTCGTCAGCAAGGCAAGCAACCCCCCATTGATCATGTCGATAAAATACCACTTCCCTCTCATGTCTCGCTTATGCATTGTATAGGATGATTACCATGCTATGTTTCTACCGCATAGATGAACCCATTCCTTTGCATGACCTATCATTTGTCAAAGTAGTAAGCAAACCACAATCCTAGCAAATGTAGGAGTTGGTTGATATCATGTGGCCCCTACAATTGTTACTTCTTATTGCATGCTTAGAGTGATAAAATGATGTTATTGTTATGTGAGTCGGGATGGTAGTGATCATGTTGATGATGGTGGAAATGTGTTGGTGAATCTACCCTAATACAAGGTGAACGATGAGAGGTTGTGTAGGAGTACACAGTGGGTTGTCTCGTTGAACACCGCCCTAAGTCCGAGTTCTTGTGTGGTGATGCAAGATGAAGAGTACAAACACACATTGGGCTCACTGACCCCTTTCAACCTATTAACTCATCCCTTTCGGAGTTCTGGTAGGTTTGTGGCCTGGCTGCTAAGTGAGAGAACGGCTCAACCGAGACCGGCTTATGCACCACGCACACATCATATGGGTCCACTTCGGTAAACCGGCCGGGTCCACGCACACATCTTTTTTTCTCCTTACCCTCATCGTTCTGAGTTCTGAGTCACCCTCATCTTGTTCAATGGGGAGATAGGACTAGGCTCATCTATGTCTTACTAGAACATCTTGTTGTTTTCTTCCTTGTAGCCGTAGGAAAGTTGTGTTCGGTTTGTTAGAACTGTTGTGCCTCCTGTTTTCTTACATAGTTTGTAAGTGCTATTTCTACATTGCAAGAAAAGACATTTCTTACAATTACATCTGTTATGCTACGTGAGTCATTCCAAGTTTCTTCATAATCTGATGCATTTGCAAACTCCTTCTTTCTGTTTCAGATGGTAGATCTTCCCCCTCGGCAGATTGTTCGTTTGACCAGGTGCCTCGGTGTGCGTGGCCATCCCGCCATGCTGATCGAGATGATGTCCTTCATTGGATACCGATGGTACCCTGAGTACACAGTTGAGGAGCAGTTCCTTGACTTCAACCAGACCCAGTTCCACTGCATTGTCAGGATCTACCCGCACCACACTAGAGTCACTCAGCCTATCCACTTTGGACAGGGCATTGGCATGACTGAGAACATGGCTGTGCAGGATGATGCATACTCATGTATTACCCTGCTGAGAGAGGAGAACGCTTTGCTTGGAGACACATCTTTCCGCTATATCCCTGCTGCACTTCCAGGAGAAGAGGGGTATTACACCGGACTGTACACAGATCACTCTTTGGAGGATCCTTTGCTTCAGATCACTGCTCGGCACGCTTGTGATAGAGATCGTGATGCACGTGCCCTTCGTTTTGAGCTTCATGCCACCCGTGTTCGTCTGTATCAAGCACTTACACTCCTGGCTCCTTTTGTGATTGTTGGATCATTGGAGTATGATGCTATCTACCCAGGCAGGACGCAGATGCCTTCTCGGGTTGCTTGGCCCGAGATTGGAGGCATTTTTCCACCCCGTGGTCCTCTGCTTCCACCCTACGCTGGACCTAGGCCCCATCCTTGCCCAAATGGATATCAGGGTCCACAGGCCTCTGTGTTTTCCGATGGTCACCTTCAGCTACCGGGTTACGCGGGTAACTTTTACGAGGACTACTATGGAGATGGAGATGAGTGAGACCGCCTGTGGTCTTACTTTGTGAGGATGTAGTAGTATCTTTAGTATATTGTACGCAAGGTGTTCTAAGTTCCAGAGGCTTAGATAAATAATGTATAGGAAGTCAAAGTGCCTCTGAAGGATGTATCATCTTCATCACGTTTGTATTAAGTTGGAGCTTGTACTAAAATGATGTATGGTTTGTATGACATCTTGTGAATATATGGCTTGTATGCTTTTATCACCATGTTGTCAAGATGATTGCTTCCTTTGCTCTGTAATTCTTCCAGTACCTTCAATACCTTGTTTAGACTCTTCCAATCAACTCTATTTGACTTTGGTTTTCACTTTCATGATGTCTCAAGGAACCTGTGGCCAGCTTGGTCGTGCCCATGGTCGTGGGAATGAACAGAAGGAAGGCAACCTTCCACCCCCACCCACGATGGCTCAGGTTCTGATGCAGGTTGAGAGGAACCGCCGAGACTCTCACCATTTGCTGGAGGTCATTGCCCGCAACACCAATCAGCAGCGCAATGAGTTGGTGTCCTTGGAAGACTTCATCCGGCTTCATCCCCCGGTTTTCAGCTACTCCACCAAGCCCCTTGACGCCGATGACTGGCTTCGCAGCTGTATGGCCCGATATGCGGTACTGTTCCAGATCTAAGTGTTTCCACCCAGATCCGGGGACGAAGCACATATCGGACCCACCGCGACATATGACAAAGCCATATGCCCCGGATTTCCAACATGATATCACAACATTACAGATACATGATACAACATCTCATACAATCGGCATACACCTGACTTAAATATAATACAACAGCGGAAGATACATGTCTGAGTCCAGACTACAAGAAAATGCCTAGTGGCAAAGAGAAAGCATCGATCCCCATAACCACACGGGTCCAGGCCCTCCGTCGGGATCCGCCTAACTAGTCGTCGTCGAGTCTCCACGTGAAACGTCGATCACCATACCTGTTGTCGATCAGAACCCTGAAAAGAGTTTGGGGGTAGTATCATGACTACAGAGGTACTCAGCATTCAACTGTAGTGGTCATCTGACCCAGCAAGGACTTCATCACTCGTCATTCTAGGACAACTAGTAGTTTACGGTAAGGAAGGGGTAAGTGGTGAGGTTGCTGCCGCACTAGCATTTATGAAGTGGCTAACGATCTAGAGAGTAAGATAAGAAGCCAAGCATTCGATGAGGAATCGCCTCAAACAAGTCTTGCTATCCACCTACAACGCAAACATAACACCTATCCTATCCTTGTCCTCCTCTTTGCATCCCGACGAAGAAGAAGCAGTCAAGGCACACACACGTTGATCAAGTTATATTAAGATTATCTCAGTTGTTTTTGTCTATGAACGAGGAGTAGGTCTCAATTCGTCCATAACCGTGGACACGGCTTCTCGAAAAGATTTAACCCTGCAGGGGTGTACCAACTTCCCATTACGAGGCTCCGCACGCACGTCCATCACTCTCAGTTGCTACCCATCACAGGCAACGATTTTATGATTTAGTTCCAAGAGATCCGAAACGACAGGTCCCTCTAACTAACAACGCACAAATCCGGGTGGCCCCCGATGAGTCGACATCCAACTCAAAAGCCGGCCGCGCTCTCGAATCGGCCTCTACCATCTGGACGAGGTCGGGTTAGCTACCCAAACAGATGTGGGCAGCCCCCTAGCTTCCAGGTGTGGACCAACAAAGAAACCATGTCTCCGCTGGCCCAAGTTGTTTTAAAAGATATCTGCTAGGAGCGACCCGACAAGATATATATGCATGTTTTCAAATGGTAAATCAGCTTGGGCCACCACTAGAAATGTTTGAAGCTAGATAGGTAAGAAAAGGGGACCCCATAAAATCCCACACGCGGTTAGGCACGCTCAGTCTTAAAACCAATACCCGGAACTCAGATCCTAGGTGACTCGAATGGAACAAAGCGTCGGGGCGGGATAGCCTAGACCTTCCATCCTTCGTCGAATATAGTTAACATTATAATAATAATCATCAACAACAATAATATAATAATCAGTTGATATCCCAACCCAAAGAGTAACAGGGTAACATCGTAGCATCCTAAGCATGCATACTAAGCAGGGGCTGAGCAACGAGCAATAGTAACATAGCAGTACAAGGTTTGCTGGGAGGGGACATGGCTGTATCGGTTTGAAAGAGGCTGTAAACATGTAGTAGGATCAAACATCGAAGCTAACATAGACTAGCATGCAAACCGCTGGTTGAAATAGAATGGATCATAAGTAATGCAAGTCCTTGCCTGTTGATAAGTCGGGTTCCGAAGGTGTAGTTGATCGCAAGCTCGCATCGTCTCCGAGAGGTACCTGCGGGAGCACACAAGAAGTAAACACTGGAAAGCAATCAACGGTGCACCACTATTACTACAGAGCAATACAAGATCAAAGAGACAACACAAGGCACAGCAACGCGATACGGATCTATCGTCGAGAACGGTTACTAACGATTTAAGTGGAGTACTCGTCACACACGACGATACCGCACGTTTAGAATCGGTTCAAGTTGTTTAGCTACAGGTGATCAAACACGGTTATTAACATGGCAACTCAAGAAAGCATGGCATAGCACACAAACATGTCAAGAGGTGAAGCATAAATAAACTATCTGATCTAGTCAATTTAAGTGGGGTGAAATCCTAGACATGCAAACTATTGCGGACCCCACGATAAAAATGGAATTTGGTACTGTTTTGCCTAAACAATATTTTATTATTTTTATTAGCAAGCAAGAACAGAAAAAACACAATCTACATGCAATTCTAGTCAAGTTACATATAAAGAACATTTCAAACAGAGCAACAGATAAAAAGTTATAGCAGTTACAGGTTATAGTGGCAAGCAGTGTAATTAGCAGGCAAACAGCAAGTAAACAAAGTCAAACATGGCAACAAGCAACAAATTATTAAACTAGACACAATTCTAAGCAAGTTTCATATTTAAATCGTCGCAATCGGAGCTACGGTTAAAAAGTTACGGGCACTGCAAAAATCCTAATACAAACTGCCTAATTAAATAAATAAAAACTAGCAGAACAGAAAAAAAAACTAAACGGGCCGAATCTAATCCTAATGGGCCCAACAGAAAAAAAAACAGATCTAATAAAAACAAAAAAAATAAAAGGGGCAGCCTCACTGTTGGGCTGAGGCCCACTGGCCTGGAGGTGGCCGGCCTGGGCTGGAGGGGCGAGTCGGCCGCTGGGCCTTGGAGGCTCCTGGCCCACGTGGGCGCATCGGGCGGCTGGTGCGGCTGGACCGGGCGCTGGCTCCATGCTCCTCCCGTTCCAGGAGGCTGGCGGCGGCGGCTCCTGGTCGGCTGGCCTCCGGCGAGGGAGAGCGGCGCCGGGCACGGGGCGCGTGGAGGTCGGCGGCCGGCGCGGGGATCCCGGAGGGAAGGGGCGGCGCGGCAGCTTGGACGCGGAGGGGAGCCATGGGGGCGCGGCTCGAGCTCCCTCGGGCTCCCATGGCGGCGCGGCCCGGCGGCTACCCTGCAAGGAAGAGGAGGCGGGTCAGAGAGAGAGGAGAGTAGGAGGAAAGGGAGAGAGGAAGGAGAGGTCCGGCGAGCTGCTGGCTGCTGCTGGCCGGCGGGAGCGGCGACGGCGCTCGGGTCCTCCATGGCTGCGGGAGAGAGAGAGAGGAGAGAGGTTGGATAAGGTGGGAGCTGGCCAGGCGACGTGGCGCTCCAGGAGCCCTCCGATCTGCGATCCGACGGCTCCGGGAGCGTCCAGGGCTAGGGTTTCGGATTTTGGGGGTGGTTTGGGTCAGATCTGAGATAGATCAGGGGGTGGCTGCAAAATGTGCTCAGGGAAACCCTAGAATGGGTGGGAGTGTGGTTGTGTTTATATAGCATGGGTGGCTGGCAGTTGCAAAAACATCACCTGTTTTTATCTCGCGCGCACGGTGCTCACGTTTCTGACCGCCGGGGGTCCGCAGTACCTCCGATTCGGGTAAAACTTCGAACTGCGCGATCAGTGCGTCGAGCCGGAGGCGTTCACCTCGCGCTTGAACCGTTCCGAAAACACTTTCCGGCGCGCTATAAAAATAACCCGTTTAATTATTAAACGGGGTTTTTCGTTCCGTTGGCTGCGGCTGGTCTCGTGCGGTTTTCGCGACGGTGATCGGGTGAAACCCGGTGTCGCAAAGGTCGAGTGTCAGGGTGGCAAGGGTCGGTCTCCGTCCGATACGAGATAAGAGGGGGGAAAATAATCGCCGATCAATAAATCGGGGATGCAAACACCGAAAACAAATCAGGCAATCAAATAATTCACACCGAAAACAAAATTTTTAATTTTTGCAAAAACTGGGCTGTTACAGGCAACACCACCAACAAGGGATCTCGTCCCGAGATCCAGGACGATCCGGGGGAGAGGGGGTGGGGGAAAAGAGAGACGATGATCTTCAACACCACCAACAAGGGACTCTGCTCCGTGTCGACATCGAACTTCCGTCGAGATAAATCTCCGCAGAGAGACAACAACGTCGGAAAACGAAACCGTCAGTGACAAGAGGAAGAACGATCGTGAAAACCAGATCAAGGGATAGTGCTTTTCGACGTAAGTCGTAAAACACTGGACAAAATGATGGATGGCAACGGGTGACCAAGATGTAAACCAGAGTTGGAGTAACTAAAGGTACTACAGGAATTCCCACCTGAGCTCGGAATCGAGACAATACTCTGCAAGCAAGGCATTGTAACCGTTCCGAAACTCGACACACTCGAGATCCTAGAGTTTGAAGGGGATAAGGCGAGAATAAAACACTTCCGACAGTTGTCCTGACCAGACCAAGGGTAAAGAGTAAAAAGATTCCTACTCTCCGATAACTAACTTAGTAACTACAAAATATTTTTTGTCTAGACTCGACTTCGTCCAGAGAGGGGATCCTACGGTCGGTAAGGCTCTGATACCAAGTTGTAAGGCCCGATATGCGGTGCTGTTCCAGATCTAAGTGTTTCCACCCAGATCCGGGGACGAAGGACATATCGAACCCACCGCGACATATGACAAAGCCATATGCCCCGGATTTCCAACATGATATCACAACATTACAGATACATGATACAACATCTCATACAATCGGCATACACCTGACTTAAATATAATACAACAGCGGAAGATACATGTCTGAGTACAGACTACAAGCAAATGCCTAGTGGCAAAGAGAAAGCATCGATCCCCATAACCACACGGGTCCAGGCCCTCCGCTGGGATCCGCCTAACTAGTCGTCGTCGAGTCTCCACGTGAAACGTCGATCACCATACCTGTTGTCGATCAGAACCCTGAAAAGAGTTTGGGGGTATTATCATGAGTACAGAGGTACTCAGCATCCAACTGTAGTGGTCATCTGACCCAGCAAGGACTTCATCACTCGTCATTCTAGGACAACTAGTAGGTTACGGTAAGGAAAGGGTAAGTGGTGAGGTTGCTGCCGCACTAGCATTTATGAAGTGGCTAACGATCTAGAGAGTAAGATAAGAAGCCAAGCATTCGATGAGGAATCGCCTCAAACAAGTCTTGCTATCCACCTACAACGCAAACATAACACCTATCCTATCCTTGTCCTCCTCTTCGCATCCTGACGAAGAAGAAGCAGTCAAGGCACACACACGTTGATCAAGTTATATTAAGATTATCTCAGTTGTTGTTGTCTATGAACGAGGAGTAGGTCTCAAGTCGTCCATAACCGTGGACACGGCTTCTCGAAAAGATTTAACCCTGCAGGGGTGTACCAACTGCCCATTACGAGGCTCCGCACGCACGTCCATCACTCTCAGTTGCTACCCATCACAGGCAACCATTTTATGATTTAGTTCCAAGAGATCCGAAACGACAGGTCCCTCTAACTAACAACGCACAAATCCGGGTGGCCCCCGGTGAGTCGACATCCAACTCAAAAGCCGGTCGCGCTCTCGAATCGGCCTCTACCGTCTGGACGAGGTCGGGTTAGCTACCCAAACAGATGTGGGCAGCCCCCTAGCTTCCAGGTGGGGACCAACAAAGAAACCATGTCTCCACTGGCCCAAGTTGTTTTAAAAGATATCTGCTAGGAGCGACCCGACAAGATATATATGCATGTTTTCAAATGGTAAATCAGATTGGGCCACCACTAGAAATGTTTGAAGCTAGATAGTAAGAAAAGGGGACCCCATAAAATCCCACACGTGGTTAGGCACGCTCAGTCTTAAAACCAATACCCGGAACTCGGATCCTAGGTGACTCGAATGGAACAAAGCGTCGGGGCGGGATAGCCTAGACCTTCCATCCTTCGTCGAATATAGTCAACATTATAATAATAATCATCAACAACAATAATATAATAATAAGGTGATATCCCAACCACAAGAGTAACAGGGTAACATCGTAGCATCCTAAGCATGCATACTAAGCAGGGGCCGAGCAACGAGCAATAGTAACATAGCAGTACAAGGTTTGCTGGGAGGGGACATGGCTGTATCAGTTTGAAAGAGGCTGTAAACATGTGGTAGGATCAAACATCGAAGCTAACCTAGACTAGCATGCAAACCGCTGGTTGAAACAGAATGGATCATAAGTAATGCAAGTCCTTGCCTGTTGATAAGTCGGGTTCCGAAGGTGTAGTTGATCGCAAGCTCGCATCGTCTCCGAGAGGTACCCGCGGGAGCACACAAGAAGTAAACACTGGAAAGCAATTAACGGTGCACCACTATTACTAAGGAGCAATACAAGATCAAAGAGACAACACAAGGCATAGAAACGCGATACAGATCTATCGTCGAGAACGGTTACTAATGATTTAAGTGGAGTACTCGTCACACACGACGATACCGCACGTTTAGAATCGCTTCAAGTTGTTTAGCTATAGGTGATCAAACACGGTTATTAACATGGCAACTCAAGCAAGCATGGCATAGCACACAAACATGTCAAGAGGTGAAGCATAAATAAACTATCTGATCTAGTCAATTTAAGTGGGGTGAAATCCTAGACATGCAAACTATTGCGGACCCCACGATAAAAATGGAATTTGGTACTGTTTTGCCTAAACAATATTTTATTATTTTTATTATCAAGAAAGAACAGCAAAAACACAAGCTACATGCAATTCTAGTCAAGTTACATATAAAGAACATTTCAAACAGAGCAACAGATAAAAAGTTATAGCAGTTATAGGTTACAGTGGCAAGCAGTGTAATTAGCAGGCAAACAGCAAGTAAACAAAGTCAAACATGGCAACAAGCAACAAATTATTAAACTAGACACAATTCTAAGCAAGTTTCATATTTAAATCGTCGCAATCGGAGCTGCGGTTAAAAAGTTACGGGCACTGCAAAAATCCTAATACAAACTGCCTAATTAAATAAATAAAAACTAGCAGAACAGAAAAAAAACTAAACGGGCCGAATCTAATCCTAATGGGCCCAACAGAAAAAAAAACAGATCTAATAAAAATAAAAAAAATAAAAGGTGCAGCCTCACTGTTGGGCTGAGGCCCACTGGCCTGGAGGTGGCCGGCCTGGGCTGGAGGGGCGAGTGGGCCGCTGGGCCTTGGAGGCTCCTGGCCCACGTGGGCGCATCGGGCGGCTGGTGCGGCTGGAGCGGGCGCTGGCTCCGTGCTCCTCCCGTTCCAGGAGGCTGGCGGCGGCGGCTCCTGGCCGGCTAGCCTCCGGCGAGGGAGAGTGGCGCCGGGCACGGGGCGCGTGGAGGTCGGCGGCCGGCGCGGGGATCCCGGAGGGAAGGGGCGGCGAGGCAGCTTGGACGCGGAGGGTATCCATGGGGGCGCGGCTCGAGCTCCTCGGGCTCCCATGGCGGCGCGGCCCGGCGGCTACCCTGCAAGGAAGAGGAGGCGGGTCAGAGAGAGAGGAGAGGAGGAGGAAAGGGAGAGAGGAAGGAGAGGTCCGGCGAGCTGCTGGCTGCTGCTGGCCGGCGGGAGCGGCGACGGCGCTCGGGTCCTCCATGGCTGCGGGAGAGAGAGAGAGGAGAGAGGTTGGAGAAGGTGGGAGCTGGCCAGGCGACGTGGCGCTCCGGGAGCCCTCCGATCTGCGATCCGACGGCTCCGGGAGCGTCCAGGGCTAGGGTTTCGGATTTTGGGGGTGGTTTGGGTCATATCTGAGATAGATCAGTGGGTGGCTGCAAAATGTGCTCAGGGAAACCCTAGAATGGGTGGGATTGTGGTGGTGTTTATATAGCATGGGTGGCTGGCAGTTGCAAAAACATCACCTGTTTTTATCTCGCGCGCACGGTGCTCACGTTTCTGACCGCCGGGGGTCCGCAGTACCTTCGATTCGGGTAAAACTTCGAACTGCGCGATCAGTGCGTCGAGCCGGAGGCGTTCACCTCGCGCTGGAACCGTTCCGAAAACACTTTCCGGCGTGCTATAAAAATAACCCGTTTAATTATTAAACGGGGTTTTTCGTTCCGTTGGCTGCGGCTGGTCTCGTGCGGTTTTCGCGACGGTGATCGGGTGAAACCCGGTGTCGCAAAGGTCGAGTGTCAGGGTGGCAAGGGTCGGTCTCCGTCCGATACGAGATAAGAGGGGGGCAAATAATCGCCGCTCAATAAATCGGGGATGCAAACACCGCAAACAAATCAGGCAATCAAGCAATTCACACCGAAAACAAAATTTTTTATTTTTTCAAAAACTGGGCTGTTAAAGCAGCATCGAGAGGAAGCTCCAGGCAGGCCATGTTGCAGATGGCGACAAGGTCAGCTATGCCACCTATCACCTCGAGGGTGCAGCTAGCTCTTGGTGGGAGAATTTCCTGAACATGCGTCCCGTTGGACCGCCCACATCTTGGGATGAGTTCTGCACTTCCTTCCGCGAGCACCACATTCCAAAGGGTCTTATGGACCGCAAACGTGAGGAGTTCTGCAACCTCACCCAAGGCAGAAGGACTGTTGACGAGTTTAGTCGTGAGTTCAACCGACTGGCTCGTTATGGTACTGAAGAGGTCTCCACCGACTCCAAGAAGCAAGAGAGGTTCCGTCGTGGACTCAACTCTGGACTCCGTCGTGAGCTCAACCTGCATGACTTTGCCACCTTCCAGGTCCTTGTCAACAAGGACATCAAGGCGGAGGACATGAACACCCCCATTGACTTCCGCAAACACCCTAGAGATGATGGTTCATCCAGTTCCGGCTCTCAGAAGCGCAAGATCTGGATTCCCAACAGTATGTTTCGCCAGAACAACCCACCGAGGCCATCCTATGTGGCGCCCCGTCCACCAGCTGCGTTCCACCCCGCTCCACCAAACAACCCAGCTCCACGCACTGTCTTTGGAGCCTACTACAAGTGTGGTCAGGAAGGCCACTACTCCCACGAGTGTCCCCAGAACCAGCTCCAGAATCAGAATGCTCCGCCCCGTGCCGGAGGCAACAAGAATGGTCGTGGCAAGCCACCCCAGAAGGTCTGCACCACCAAACCCGCTCTTCCCGCCACTCGTGGACGTGTGAATAAGATTGCCTCCGAAGAGACTGACGACACCACTAACGTCATTCTTTGTATGCTCCCAGTCAATTATGTTCCTACTTCCGTTCTTTTCGACCCAGGAGCATCTCATCCATTCATGTCGGAGAGTTATGCACTTCGTCATGAGTTATCCTTTGTTGAATTGTCCCCCCATGATTATTCAAACTCCAGGGTCAAGATGGCAAACTAATAGAGTAAGCCATGGTAATCAAATTGCAATTGAGGGTTTAGTATTCCTTGCTTCTCTCATAGCCCTTAAGTCTTCGGACATCGATGTAATCCTTGGGATGGATTGGCTTTCAAGACAGAATGCCTACCTGGATTGCAAAGGCAAATCCGTGAAACTCAACCACCCTTCAGGCAAGACAGTCAACTATACCTCACCCAGAACAAGAACCCAGGTGCATTCTTTGAATGTACTTCCCGTTCCCGACCTTGAAGATATTCCGGTGGTTCGTGACTTCACGGATGTCTTTCCTGAAGAGCTGCCGGGCATGCCACCCGACAGATGTGTAGAGTTCATAGTAGATCTTATGCCAGGAACCGCACCAATTTCCAGACGCCCATACGAAATGGCCCCACGTGAGTTATCTGAGCTTAAAACCCAACTTGAAGCTTTTTTGGAAAAAGGCTTCATCCGCCCTAGCTCATCGCCATGGGGTTGCCCCGTTCTGTTCGTAACGAAGAAAGATGGAACAGAAATGATGTGCGTAGACTATCGCCCGCTAAATCTAGCGACGATAAAGAACAAGTATCCACTTCCCAGGATCAATGATCTTTATGATCAACTTGCTGGATCCTCTGTCTTCTCCAAGATGGATTTGAGATTAGGTTATCATCAAATCAAAATCCGAAACGAGAACATTCCAAAAACGGCTTTTACTACTCGTTATGGTCTTTACGAGTACACCGTCATGTCCTTTGGTTTAACCAATGCCCCCGCCACCTTCTCGCGCATGATGAATTCGATCTTCATGGAGTACTTAGGTAAATTTGTTGTGGTTTATCTCGATGATATTCTCATCTACTCGAAGAACGAAGAAGAACATGCCGAACACCTAAGGCTGGTATTGATGAAACTTACAAAGCACCGCCTTGATGCTAAATTCTCCAAGTGTGAATTTTGGCTACCAGAATTGACCTACTTAGGCCACGTGATTTCAGCAAAAGGCATTGCTGTGAATCCCGAGAGAGTTCAGGCCGTCCTTGACTGGACTCCACCTGAATCAGTTAAGCAAGTTAGGAGTTTTCTTCGCCTAGCCAGCTATTTCCGTCGCTTCGTCGACAACTTTTCTAAAGTTGCAAAGCCTCTAACTGAACTCCTCAAGAAAGATAAGAAATTCCTATGGACTCCCAAGTGCGAGGAAAGCTTTCAAGAGCTAAAAAGGAGATTGACTTCTGCACCCGTACTTGCACCTCCAGACACCAAAAAGGATTTCGAGATCTTTTGTGACGCATCACGGCAAGGGTTAGGATGCATACTTATGCAAGATAGACATGTGGTAGCTTATGCTTCACGCCAGTTGCGTCCACATGAAGAGAACTATCCTACCCATGACCTTGAACTCGCTGCAGTAGTTCATGCCCTGACAACTTGGCGACATTACCTCCTTGGTAATCGTTGTGAGATCTTTTCCGACCACCAAAGCCTCAAATACATTTCCACCCAGCCAGATCTTAATCTGAGGCAAAGACGCTGGATTGAGTTGATAAAAGATTACGACGTAGGAATTTCTTACACCCCAGGCAAAGCCAATGTCATGGATGATGCACTAAGTCGTAAGTCGTATTGTAACAACCTCATATTACAACAGTATCAACCACTTTTTCATGAGGAATTCTGCAAACTCAATCTTGAGATTTTTCCTCATGGCTATCTTTCTAACTTGGTGGAGAAACCAACTCTTGAGGATCAAATCATAGTTTCCCAAAGGCGTGCACGAGGTGTTTGCCGGATCAAGGAGAACATTGTTAGCGGAGTTGCTAAATGTTTCTCCACAGATAGTAAAGGAACGGTTTTCTTTGGAAATTGTTTGGTAGTACCTAAGAATAGGGAACTAAGGCAACTCATCCTCAAGGAAGCCCATGACACACCCCTCTCGATTCATCCCGGTAGCACAAAGATGTACCGAGATCTACGCCAGAGATTTTTGTGGACTAGGATGAAGAGAGAGATTGCTCGATTTTTTGCCGAATGTGATGTTTGTCGTCGCATTAAGGCAGAACACCAAAGACCTGCTGGTACACTTCAACCTTTGCCTATTCCAGAGTGGAAATGGGACAAAGTCACTATAGATTTCATCACTGGTTTTCCATAAACCCAGAAAGGAAACGATGCCATCTTCGTTTTCATAGATAGGCTTTCCAAAGTTGCTCATTTCCTTCCCGTTCGCGAGTCTATAACTGCTAGCTAGTTAGTGGACTTGTACGTCTCTAGAATTGTATCCCTTCACGGTGTTCCTTTGGAAATCAATTCTGATCATGGTAGCCTTTTCACCTCTAGATTCTGGGGAAGCTTTCAGAATGCTATGGGAACACATCTCTCCTTTAGTATAGCTTTCCATCCCCACTCTAGCGGTCAAGTCGAAAGGGTTAACGAAATTCTTGAAGACATGCTCAGAGCTTGTGTTATCTCATTCGGAAAGAATTGGGAGAAGTCTCTTCCATTCGCCGAATTTTCTTATAACAATATTTTCCAATCTAGTCTGAACATGGATCCTTTTGAACTCCTATATGGACGACGATGTCGAAGACCCCTAAACTGGTCAGAAACCGGTGAAAGACAATTTTTTGGACCGGATATGATCAAGGAAGCAGAAGAGCAAGTTCGCATTGTTCGTGATCAATTGAAAGTAGCGCATTCTCGTCAGAAAAGCTACTATGATCGTCATCATAGGAAAGAGAGCTACAATCTGGATGAGAAGGCTTACCTTCGGGGTACTCCTCTGAAGGGAACCCAACGATTCGGTATCAAAGGCAAGTTGGCCCCACGTTACATCGGACCTTTCCGCATTCTTGCTAAACGTGGAGAAGTTGCCTACTAACTTGAACTACCCCCGCACCTTTCCCGAGTAAATGATGTATTCCATGTGTCACAACTCTGGCGTTGCTTCAAGGAACCCATCCGCGAAGTCGACCATGAAACGCTTGATCTCCAAGATGACCTTTCTTATCAAGAATACCCCGTTCATATTCTTGATTCCGCAGAGTGTGTCACTCGTCGTTAGAAGATTAAGTTTATGAAAGTGCAATGGTCAAACCACTCTGAGAGAGAAGCCAAGTGGGAAAGAGAAGACCGTCTCCATACCGAGTACCCCTCCTTCCTCCCGTAGACTTCTGAATCTCGGGACGAGATTCTTTTGAGTGGGGGCGAGTTGTCAGAACCCTCTGATAGGTAATGTGCTAGGATCAAAGGCACCTTGCATCATGTTAAAAGTTTCAAAATAAATCATTTGAAATCATTTTTCAAACCCAAATGGGAGAAGGAACCCCCCAGATGAATTAATTCACAAGGCCAGAAATAAAATTTCTCCAAAAATTCATGTTTGATTTTTGAAAAGACTTATAAATGAGTGTGATCACATATCAAGTGATGTGGGACCCACCCCATGCTCATGGATTTTTCAAATATTCAAACAGGACCTTGGAATTAATCAAGTACCCCAATTTGATTTAAAATTCAAATCATTTGAGTTTTAAAAAGTGCCAAACTTTATAAATGGCTAGTCTATATGATTATGAGGCCATATTAAAAGTTCTAGCATTTTAGAAAATGGCTAGATATTTATTTTTAGCTAGCCAAAACAAATGTCAGAAGAAAACAGAAAATAAAATGGAAAAAGAAGGGAGAAGGACTTACCTGTCGCCCCAGGCGAAGGCCCAACTCCTTCTGGCCGGCCCAGCCCACCCGGAGTCCTCTGTCGTCTACCTCCCCTGCCCCCAAAGCAGTTCGCTGGAGGCCGAGCACGTCGTGGACGCCACCTCGACGCCTTCGAGCTTCCAGGCCTCCCCAGGACTCCAAAGTGCGCCACGGAGACGCGCTCGACTCCCTCCTCCATTTTCCCCACCTCGGCTCGCTTTCCCCTCCCTTCCATTGTAATTCCATCGACTCCCGAGAAGAACACCGGAGCACCCCGCCATGGAACTCGCTGCCAACGTCACCTAGGGCTCGAGCTGGTGTGTCCATCCTCCTCCCCGTCCTCGTCTTCGTCGACTAGCAGAAGCAGGAGCTCCAATTTGGACTAGAAGCGACGCCAGGTTTATCGGATCACCGCCGGACGCCGGAGCTCGAGCTCTTCGATTCTCCGCCACCGAAGCTTCTCCGAGCCTGCTAGCCACCCCGTCACATCCGTGGTGAGCCCCTGCATATTTCCCCTCAAGCCACGGCCACCCTTTCTTCCTCTAGCTCGTTTCACCATGAGCGCAGAAGAGCAGCGCCGCCGTGCTCGTCGACGTTGAGTCTCCGCTAAGCTATCGTCGCTGCCACCTTGTCCATCGCGTACCCCGTGCTCCACTGCTCCGACTGCACCTTTCCCCGCTCCAAATGATGCTCTGTGGCGAGCTTCACCTCAAGCCAGTGGCGCCACCGCCGCAAAACTTGACGCCGGCTTCACTCCGGTTCCCCCCGGTGACGCTGAGGTGCTCGAGGTGATGCGCGCGACCAAGAGGAGTCGTCTGGTGGTCGCGGCGCTTCAAATGGACGCCAGATGCGTCGACACTGTGCAGCGCCGCCGCCTCGGTTGGTCGCTGTCGACTAGCCGCCGGCATGCCAACGTGGCCGGATTAGCTTAAGCTAATCCCCCCCAACCAGAGCCTATGATAGTGGGCCCCAGGCCCCCTAATCCTCTCTGTTTAATTAAACAAAGAGGGGATTAGCCCCTGAGTCAATGACAGGTAGGGCCCCCATGTCAGTTTGACTGGGTCAACCCCCTGATGTTGTAACACCCTCACTGTCAGCGAACAGTAATCAGGGTTACTGTTCATCTCTACTGTTCAAAACTTTTGTTTGATCAGCTGGTTCAGTTCAAATTCAAATTCTCCTTTGATATTGTTGCAAGCAAATATGAACCATGGACCTTGGTCATCATTGGCCAACTAAAGTCCAAGCCATTTGAAATAAAATTCAAACAAACCCTAAAATGCCTTTTGATGAATACTAAAAATATGGTGAAAATAAATCTTTTCCAAAAATCTTGGAACCACTTTTATAAAATCTCAAATAATCATTGTACCATGCCCATGTGGTCATTGGTATTTATGGTGCTATGGAAAATTCTAAACAAATCAAAACAGTGGCCAAAAAAAACCCCAAACAAATCATTTAATATTTATTGCAAATATTAAATGACTTTTAAAAGTGCCCAAAGCTTTTGTGGCACTAACCTATGATATAACAATAAGTATGGGACACATCCCATATTTTACAAAATTGCCTAGGTATATAAAATAAATACAAAAAGTAATAACAGTAAAGAAAAAGAGAAAAAAAAGTATAAAAAATAAAAAGAAAAAAAAGAAAACTAAGCCTAGCCCACCCCCACCGTGTCCCATCCCCCTTCCCCCTTCCCCATGGGCCAAAGCCCACCAGCCCACTATCCCCCCACCAGGCCCAGCCCACCCGGCACCCTCCTCCTACCTCCTGTTCATGGAGGGGTGGCGTGGCAGCCATCGCCCGGTGTCACGCCGGCGAGCCCCTCCGTGGCAGGCATCGGGCGACTCCCGGCGGCCTACAAGGCCAAGCCCCGCCCCCTGCGCACGTCGAACCCTAGCGCCCCCTCTCCTCAGATCCCCCGTCTCCCTCTTTTTCCCCACGGGAGCTCGCTGCCGAAGGAGCCGCTGCCGCCCCTGCCTCGACGTCGTTGGCTCGCCCTTCCCCGACGAACCCCGGCGCCCCCCGACCCATGCCGCCCCCTCCTACGCACCTCCTTGCGTCGCCGCAACCCTCCCCACCACTGTGAGTGCCGCCCCTCCCTTCTGCTTCCTCCTCAAAACGCCATCGAGGCCATGGCCGCCATTGCCGGAGGCTGCGCGCACCACGCCCTCCCTCCCCTCGCCAGGCGCTCGCCCTGCGCTAGCCGCGCCCCACGCGCGCGCTCGCCCGAGCCCTCCCGCTCGCGAGCCGCGGTTCCAGCCATGCCGTGTCGCCTGCCGCCACTACCACGCCGGCAAGCCGGCGACGCCCCGGCCTACCTGCGACCTCCCCCGGCCACCACCTCCCCCTGCCCTGCCCCGTCCCCACCCTCCCCTCGCCGGAGCGCAGCTCCCTCTGCCGCTGCCTCTGCTCTCCGGTAGAGCACGGTTTAATCAACCGTGGTCAACCCCACCCTTCCCACTAATCCCCTTAAAAAATAAAGATAAAGAAATAATAATAACCCCCACTAGTCTATTACAAGTGGGACCAGCCCCTTTTAATTAACTGATTAGATTAACTTAACTGTTTAGTTAGTATTGTTACAATGACAAGTGGGACCCACTGGATATTTGTTTTATTAAAAGAAATTTAAAATTGTTAGTATGACATGTGGGCCACCCCACTGTTTTTATTAATAAAATGTTTTATTAGAATTGAGAGGCTGACATGTGGGCCCCCCAGGTCAGCTTTGACTGCTCAACTGTTCTATGGTTAATGTTTCTATTAATTAATAAAATAATTCAATAACGATTTTGAAATTGATTTAAAATGCTTAAAACTTTTTAAAAAAATAATAGAAAATAAACCGTAGCTCAGATCAAAAAAGTTTATACATGAAAATTGATCAGAAAAATATAACGAACAATAATACGCTATCTATATGTCTACCGCACCCCCCTAACGTATCGAACATCGAACCGTCCCCCTTCGGACCGTTTTTCCGATAAACTGTCCGGTACTGTTAGAGTACCCGGATGAATTTATTCCGAACACGAATGTTTCTCAGAATAGATCAACTAGCACGGATACACCGCCCTTATGTTTGTCCGGTACCCACGACACCTCCGGCTTGATCCTTCCCCCCCTCCGGACACCTTGTCCGATAATCACCCGGAGCTGGCAGTTCATCCCCGGATGAATTCCCGCTCCGAGCCTGATACATCGTACTGCGTTAGAACACCGACATCGATACATTTGCCATGTCATTCATATGTTTGCATTGCTTGCTTTGTATTTACTGTTTCTCCCCCCTTATCTCTGGTAGACCCCGCTGCTACAGCCGACTACACTGCTGCCGGGTACGACTACTTCGTCGACGACCCTGCCCCTACCCGCGAGCTTCAGGCAAGCAGAGCCATTCTCTTCCCCAGATATCGCCTACCTTTCCGTAATTTCTTGCACTAGGCATTGTTACTGCTGCTGCTACGATTACTATCCTATTCAACTGCATAGCATGTTTTTTTGTCGCCCCTTGATGTACCTCCTTTATCCTATGCTGCCTATTATTATTATGCATTATTGAGCAGTGAGCCCTGCGCATTATTAGCTAGGATTAGATGGCGGGCCGTGGACACTCTGGGAGTGAACACGGATACAATATATACAACTGCACAGGTACGGTACAAAGCAGACACCGCCAAAGGCCCCTATCTAGGTTATGCCTAGTCACCTCAAGTGTGAGCTATCTAGGAGTAATCCTTGTACTCCACTCGAGGCTGATTTTGTCTTGCCGCCATAGGGTCCTGGACAGCGGTTGTCCTTAAAGGTAAGCAGTCGGGTGACCCAACGGTGCCCGCGAGAGGTATAATGTCGGGCACGACAGGGAGGGTACGACCGACGTTACTGGCGTGCTTGGCCCCTGCTCGTATCTCGCGAGAGTTACCAAACCACGAAAGTCGAGCTCTACCAAGAGCAAATGCGAGACAAGGTAAGGAGATGGTTCGCCTTGTTGGTAACCGCAGTGACTTGGTGGGACGACAGGGCAGGCACCGATGTACTGGTGGTCCTGACTGCTGTCGTTGACCGCGGGTCGGTTAAGTCGAGGCAACGATAACGGTTGTCACGCAGGTTAATTAAAATGCTAAATGGTTCAGCGGATGTCTTGAGTAGCCTTTTGGCTTGTACGCACTACCTACACGTGGGACGAGGAGTGTGGGCTCCCCTGCATCGTAGTCTCGTTCAAGGGTCTTCAGACGTCAGCAGTATCGCGGGCTGATTTCCGGGAAGTGGTGTTGTCTTCTTTTGCTCGAGTGGTGTATTTGTATTTGCTTTGATTTATCTTCACCGGCCAGTCACGCACCGTGCAGGAGTACGTTCGGGTTAGGGTCCAAAGCCCGTCGTACATAGGATATAATCCGGCGGATGACCTCTCTGTTGATTGCCGAAGGATGGGCTACTTTGGGTCGGATAGCTTTGGTGGAGCGTTCCCTAACAAGGTTCCCGCCACCCTGGAGATCCGACCGTCGTAGAGTCACGGCAGTGCACCCCTGCAGGGAAGATTAATCTATTCGAATAGCCGTGTCCACGGTAACAGGACGCTTTATGCTGAAGCTGGATCTTACCACTAGAAACTATTACTAATAAACTGTATGGTTCCGGGTCTTCTTCCTCGCAGGGAGTCGAGGAAAGGAACTCGGAGGCATTATTATTATTGCTAATCATTACAACTTACATTATACAATGTTGCAGCAACTTCTGCTTCGTTGTTACTTTATGCTTTATATGAACTGTTGGCTGATTCTTACCTCATGCTGCAAGACATCGTCGGAAGATGCTAGTCTTCGATAGGCCTAGCTTCTTATCCTTATTCTGATTTCTATCTTGCAGTCCACTATATACAGCCTCCCCTTTCCATTGATACAACTGCATAATGCTTAGTAGCGGACGTAAGACTCGCGGGTATGCTAGATACTCACCTTTTCTTTATTTCCCATTTTATGTTTTGCCTGATCGGCCGCTGTAGTCGACGTTGGAGCCCAGGAGCAGGAGTACCCCGGAGGCGGATACTACTACGTCGAGACCCCCGCTGACCAGGACCAGGAGTAGTTTCGGAGGCTCCCAGGCAGGAGGCCTTGTCTTTGCGATCTGTATCTCTGATGTTATTTGTGCTAGCCTTCTTAAGGCAAAACTTGACTAACTATGTCTGTACTCAGATATTATGGCTTGTATAACTTATGTATTCGGGTCCGCGTGACCCCCTTTATTGTAACATATTGGTTTATCCTTTTGTGTTTAGTGTTGTGCTGTGATATTCTCACCGTGGCACCCTAATCTCAGACGTGTACCCTGCGTGTATGATTACTGTACACGGATTGATTTTGGGGGCGTCACAGATGTCATGCTGACTCAGTGTTGACGCAATAAAAAAATTCCAGGTTAAAAACAAATCAGAGAAATTCCAGAAAATGAATTAAACTTTGGAAATTCATAGAAAATTCATCCTAACTCCAAATATAGCAAATAATATGTCTATAATTATCAGAAAAATGCAAGGATTCTGAATATGCACTTTGTTTTCATGTTTGAACATTTTTAAATGGGGGAACAGTGAGAAAAATGCATATGGAATTCATTTGAATT
This sequence comes from Bromus sterilis, assembly GCA_950022295.1. Lineage (NCBI taxonomy): Eukaryota > Viridiplantae > Streptophyta > Magnoliopsida > Poales > Poaceae > Bromus > Bromus sterilis. The sequence continues at coordinate 143,547,725 of OX465596.1, read as the reverse complement.
CGAATTGGAGTTTGAATTTGCAATTCTTTTGCAGTACACTCCTTGTAATGAAAATTCCCCACACATTAGAAGCATATACATCAAGTTTCAACCTTCAACCATGTGATTGTGCATTGTATTTATATTGCTTTCTTGTTTGTTGTTTGTCAAGTATAAGTGGAACCGGAACAGGAGGCTACCCCCTTCGTTGAAGACCCCGATACCGAACCTCGTCAGCCAGGCAAGCAACCCCCCATTGATCATGTCGATAAAATCCCACTTCCCTCTCATGTCTCGCTTATGCATTGTATAGGATGATTACCATGCTACGTTTCTACCGCATATATGAAGCCATTCCTTTGCATGACCTATCATTTGTCACAGTAGTAAGCAAACCACAATCCTAGCAAATGTAGGAGTTGGTTGATATCATGTGGCCCCTACAATTGTTACTGCTTATTGCATGCTTAGAGTGATACAATGATGTTATTGTTATGTGAGTCGGGATGGTAGTGATCATGTTGAGGATGGTGGAAATGTGTTGGTGAATCTACCCTAATACTAGGTGAACGATGAGAGGCTGTGTAGGAGTACACAGTGGGTTGTCTCGTTGAACACCGCCCTAAGTCCGAGTTCTTGTGTGGTGATCCAAGATGAAGAGTACAACCACACATTGGGCTCACTGACCCCTCTCAACCTATTAACTCATCCCCTTCGATGTCCAGATGTCGCAATAGTTTGGAGTTCTGGTAGGTTTGTGGCCTGGCTGCTAAGTGAGCGAACGGCTCAACCGAGACCGGCTTATGCACCACACCCACATCATATGGGTCCACTTCGGTAAACCGGCTGGGTTAACGATAGTGGTAGCCAACCCAGGTAGGCGGCTTTCTTGGACTAGATCGGCTATGAGGTAACAGTTGTGGTGAGCATCCTCGCTGACACCCCTTGAATGGTGTCGAGATCAAAGGCGGTAAATGATGATCATGTGTGTGTAGCGGTACACCCCTACAGGGTTAACAAAACTATTCGAATAGCCACGTCCGCGGTAAGGGACTGCTTGGAAAGCTTACCTTGATTATTAGACAACTTGAACTAGATACTTATAAAACTTACCAAGATAAGCGTGAGTGTTATGGTGTGCTTTCTCGTGGGGAAGTCGAGGAAGGCACTATAGTGGTGTAATTGATTGGAGATGTAGTGGACTCGTGTACGCTTCTTACCTCAAGTCCATTGTACTCGTAGTCCAGGACTAGCCAATTCAAAGCTGGCACTTCTGCAATTGAACCCCACCTCCCTTTACCTTGATACATGTGCATGAGTAGTATAGTTCCTACGTAAGTCTTGCTGAGTACGACTTTGTACTCACGTTTGCTTATTCTATGTTTTAGATGAACCCACTGACCCCGAAGGTGGCTTCTTAATCGAGCTCGAAGACTGAAGACCAAGCTAGTGTAGTCCCAGTCAGACGACTGGTTCCCTCGTGGAGGGCTCGTGTTTAAATAAGGCTTCTTAAGCCATTTTTTAAATTTGTCTGTACTCAGACCAACTTTACTTCCGCCTGTTTGTTGTAATGTCGGATCACATGCTTGTGATCTCTGTGTGCACTCTGTGAGAGTTATCAATAAAATGTATACTTTGTGGAGAATTGCAATGATACCTGCTGTTCATACAAGGCATGTGTGTTGCGTGTATGTTTATAACATGCATGTCTTTGTATGGGTTTTCCAGACCTTAGTTGTGATCTGGCTGGCGGTCTTTCATACACCAAGTGGCCCTTAGATGTACGCAGCTTGGGGCATCGCGATGCGATTGCTCGAGACTCTGTCTCGTGCACACTTTGTGGTATGATCGAGCCCGCCCTAGACCCCGACTAAGTGATCGGGCTGGAGTAAGTCTATGTAAGAGTTATTAGATAGTCGATAGTATGGTTGAGCCGACTTGTCTGTGAACATGGGAATTCATAACCCATATCATTTAGAATTGTGTGCGGACGATGAGGACCCATCTCAGTTGATCATCCGTCCTGGATGGGATGCCCCTCACGTACGATGCATTCCGAGAACGTTCTGTGCTTGGCCTTGTCTGCTTAGACAAGTGGGTACGGTTCTGGACTCTCCATCTCACTATGTCGTAGCGGGACTTGAATACGCTAACCCCGGGTCCCGACATGGGCGGTCCAGCGTGACGCATGTTCAGGAAATTCTCCCACCAAGAGCTAGCTGCACCCTCGAGGTGGTAAGTGGCATAGTTGACTCTGTCACCATCTGCAACATGGCCTGCCTGGAGCTTCCTCTCGATGCTGCGAAGCCAGTCATCGGCGTCAAGGGGTTCGGTGGAGTAGCTGAAAACCGGGGAATGAAGCCGGATGAAGTCATTCAAAGACACCAACCCGTTGCGCTGCTGAGTGGTGTTGCGGGCAATGACCTCCAGCAACTGGTGAGAGTCTCGGCGGTTCCTTTCAACCTCCATTAGAACCTGAGCCATCGTGGGTGGCGGTGGAAGGTCTCCCTCCTCCGGTTTATTCCCACGACCATGGGCACGACTAAGCTGGCCACGGTTTCCTTGAGACATCCTGAAGGGGAAAACCAAAGTCAAACAGAGTTGATTGGAAGAGTCTAAACAAGGTATTGAAGGTACTGGAAGAATCACAGAGCAAAGGAAGTAATCATCTTGACAACATGGTGATAAAAGCATACAAGCAATATATTCACAAGCTGTCATACAAACAATACATCATTTTAGTACTAGCGCCAAGCTAATACAAACGTGATGAAGATGATACATCCTTTTGAGGCACTCTGACTACCTATACATTATTAATCTAAGCCTCTAGAACTTAGAACACCTTGCGTACAATATACTAAAGATACTACTACCTCCTCACTGAACTAAGACCACAGACGGTCTCACTCATCTCCATCTCCATAGTAATCCTCGTAAAAGTTACCCACGTAACCCGGTAGCTGAAGGTGACCATCGGAAAACACGGAGGCCTGTGGACCCTAATATCCATTTGGGCAAGGATGGGGCCTAGGTCCAGCATAGGGTGGAAGCAGAGGACCACGGGGTGGAAAATGCCTCCAATTTCGGGCCAAGCAACTCGAGAAGCCAGTCTAAGTAGCCGTTCTTCCACTTCGCAGACCGTGCCACACCCCTACCAGAACTTGCGAACTAATGCGACTTCTGGGGTTCGATACCGGGTGAGATACTAGGTCGAGAGGGGTCAGGGAGCCCAATGTGTGGTTGCACTCTTCTTCTTGGATCACCACACAAGAACTCGAACTTAAAGCGGTGTTCAACGAGACAACCCACTGTGTACTTCTACACAGCCTCTCATCGTTCACCATGTATTAAGGTGGATTCACCGACACAGTTTCACCTTCATCAACACCATGATCACTACCATCCCGACTCACAGATGAAAAGTATCCTCATTGTAAACTCTAAGCATGAAATAATCTTTAACAGTTGCAGGGGAAACATGACATCAATCAACTCCTATGTCAGCTAGGATTGTGGTTTGCTTACTACTGTGACAAGATGATAGGTCATGCAAAGGATATGGGTTAAACTATGCAGTAGAATCGATAACAAGGTGATCATCCTATTTCATGCATAAGCGAGACTGAGAGGGAAATGGGTTTTTATCGACATGATCAAAGGGGGGTTGCTTGCCTTGCTGATGAGGTTCAAACACAGTGTCTATTCGACAAACATTGCAAATAAGGGATAAACATAAAGTACAATGCACATACACATGATCAATGTTGCAAGTTGATGTTCATGGTTGCATTGTGTTGGAAGTTCCATTTAAAAGAAGTGGGGTGCAAAGGAATTTGCAAATTCACTTCAAATTTGAATTTAAAAGAACTCCATATGCACATTTGCTTCTGTTCACCCAATTTAAATTGGTCAAACATGGAAACAAAGTCCATATTCAGAATCCTTGCATTTTTATTATAATTTTACATATATTATATGTTTAATTTGGAGTTAAAATGAATTAGTTATGAATTTCGAAAGTTTAATTCATTTTCTGGAATTTCTTAATATTCTTTAAATAGGAAAACCAATTATTGCGCCAGCATGACCTCATGCTGGCGTCAGGGGGCCTCTGACTAGGGGGTCCCACCTGTTAGTGACTCAGTGATTAACTGAATCGTTTTGCTTTTGTTTTAAGTTAATCCAGAGTGATTAACAGGGGATGAGCCCACTGGTCAGTGACTGGGTGGGGCTGGTTAGTGGTTAATTAACCACGGCCACGTCACCTCGCCGAGGACGAGTCGCCGGTGGCAATCCGACGCGGCGGCGACACACGGGATGGCGTTCTCGGCCATCATTTGGCACGCCGCGACCACCAAACGGGAGCCCAGGCACACACGCTTCATCTGAGACAGATGAGCAGCACGAGGGCTCACCGAAGGGACGTCGGCGACGAGCAAAGGCGGCGGCAGTGGCACGGCTACGAGATGGATCTTGCTAAGAGGCGCGAGTTGGAGCGAGGCTAGGTGGGTTCGAAGCAGTGGAGCACGGCGAACGCAACCGACATGGCTGCGAGCTCGATTTCTTAGCGGGAGCTCGCCGGCATCGACCACGGTGGCTCTGTACTCCGGCGTCCATGGAAGTTTGAACTAGAGGAGGGGAGGGGTGATGTGGCTTGAGGGAAAATGCTCACAGTGCTTCTAGGAACACGATGGAGCAGTCGACGGAGGCGGGGACGAAGCGTGGCAGGAGTATTTGACGGCGACAAGATGCAGATCTGGCGAGAGATTGAGGTCGATTGCGGTGGCTCGAGTCCAAATCACGGCGCCATCTTCTGCAAGGCGATGAAGTCTACGACGACGATCACGAGGGACACATCGGCTTGATCTCTAGGGCATGGTGGCCATGTCTTCCACGGCGGTGCGCTCCGGTGAACTTTCTGTCGGTTGCGAAGATGACGAATGGGAGCGGGGAAAGCAGCTGCAAGAGGGGGAATGGACTGGGGAAGCTGCGAGGCGTCTCCAGGACACGTTGAAGGCGGCAAGGAGGCAGCTGCGTGGCCGTGGCGTCGGCGGCGGCGGCGGCATGGTCGCCACGCACCAGCGTGCCCTCCTGCCTGGGGAAGACAACAAGCCTGGGAGGTGGGCTTCGGCCGGGGTGCGATGAGTTGGGCCAGAAGCACAGGTAAGACTTTTTATATTTTCTGTTTGTTTTCTTTTCTGCTATTTGTTTTGTCTGGCTAAAATAAAATAGCTATCATGCAGGCGCATGGAAAAGATTGGGAGTTAAATCGCTCTGCGGCAAGTCCCAGCCAGGCCGATCTGCGCAGCGGGGTCTTACCTACACGCTAAGCTTGCGTGGCATCTGGGCACAGTGTATCGTGTTCCAGGAATATGTATTTTTTATCGAGGCACGGAGCCTAGTTAGTGATGCACCCACTTGGAATAAACAATCAAGTCAGCTGTTTTAGCGGTCGCTCACGGAGATTTGTCAAGCGCTCGGGCGATGAGTAATGTAGAGGAGTACTTGCTCGAGAGGTCTTCGAGTGCTCGGGTACTCAGATTTCTGCGAGTAATTAGTCGAGTATCGCCTTCGCTCTTGGGGTGAGGGAGAACCCGATACTCTGGGACCGTACGATCTGGCGAGTGCAAGTCTTCTTATCTTGTGGCGTGGTGAGGGGCACCCGAGACTCTCATGGGTGCGAGTAATCACTCGAGCAAGTTTTCTTCTTGGTGAGGGAGCACCCGAGACTCTCATGGGTGGATACGCTCCCGATGGAGTTAAATATATTTTAAAAATGTATTTGAATTAGTAAAAATGGTGCTTGCAGGCTGCATTTTCATTTGCGCTTCCACTTTAATTTACCTCTTCTTGGTAACGATAACGATCTCCTTGCTGGAGGACCGTCAAAGATGCTCTGTCTGCAAACCATCATGTCTTCATGACCGGTCATAATGATGGCCTTTGTGGCGTGCTGCAGCCACCTGTTGAGTTACCGATGCACGTATTGAAAACGCGCGAGATTTGACGCGTCCAGCGCACAGTGCCGCCCGTGTTGAAGCATCTTTGTCTCGGAATTCGCATCGCCTAGCATGCTCGGTCTTTGAATTAATTGCTCATGTCGTCCTGGCTTCTGCGTGCTCTTGGGTTTGTGCTATAAATAGACCCCTCTTCTTTCATCTAGTAGCAGTGTTCGTCATCTGCCCATCTTGCTCATCTTCTTCATCTTCCTGTTTCTCTTCCTCTTCTCATGGGGCCCAAGCGAGGTGCAGGTATGACTGGCCGCGGCCGTGTTCGCCGTGGCCGCGGTAGTCGAACTCCGCGCTCCTGTCGTGACGGTCGTCGTGGTGTGTCGTCGATGCCTTCCTCCTCTTCCTCGGAGGAGGGTTTTTGGCGCTACAATTTCCTCCTACGCGTTCATGGCCAGAACACCGATCGCATTCTTCTTCCTCCTGCATTTTCTGCCATTGTTTCTGAGCATAGTCTTGATGGCTTGTTGCTTCGTCTTCAGGGGCGCACTCGATCTCCTACTTATGCTGAGTTGGAGATCGATAGTTCCCGCTTGATTTTTCTTGGCTTTGGCTAGAAGTCGTTTGCTCGGCATTTGACCTTGCGTGATGGTGATACCCTCTGTTGCTGCTTTGATGGCGAAGATACTCTCACCATCCGCGCTTTTGACCCGAGCGGCAATCGCATGGATCCGTACTGGCAGGAGACAAGTAGCGATGGTTCCGACAGGTCGAGGAGTCCTACGCCTGCGTCTTCAACGGCTTCATCCTCCGGCGACTCCTCGGGTGGTGATGCTGTCCCCTTCAGCTCTGTGGAGGACCTCGACGTCAATCCGCCGATCAAGCGGACACGCCAGGCGAACTTGTAGAACTGGAGGCGGCAGCGTCATATTCGTCGGCAGCTTCGGTGTCGTTTGCTCCTTTAGTTCTAGGAAGGATCTTGGGACAAGGTTGTGCTTCCGCGGGTTACTTTGTATGTGGTGATGCTGGAGAAGAAGATGACGGAGCTGGAGAAGAATCTGGCGGAGCTGGAGAAGAAGCTGGTGGAGCATTGGCTTCACTGCTCTCCAAATAAGTCGAGCTTCACCTTTTTTTATGTCATTGACATCATGAGCCGGTCGCTTCCACAATGACTCCTCCCTTTGTCTGTGATGATGCTCGTCTTATTAGTGCCAATCATCCCATCATGGGCACACATGTAAAAGTCGTAATTCCTTGGGTGATTGATGTTGTAGACTTATCGGGTGCTTGTGTATTTTGTAACTAGGTTAGTTCTCCATGTAATGAGGATTGCCTTCGAGTGATCAGAGCTGCCTTCTACCCAATGTACTCGAGTCTTTTGTACTCAGAATGATCTTCGGTTCCTTGTAATGCGAACTGTGTTTGAGTCCTTGTAATGGAATCTTTCTTCGAGTCCTTTGCAATGTGATCTATCTTTAAGTCTTTCAACGAGAGTTTTCTTTGAGTCCATCAAGTCCTTGTACTGTGGATTCTATCGGGTGCGCGACAGCGCTCCCGATGGGAGTAGCCCCCAAGGCTACGTTCAGGTTGTAGAGTCGAACGTAGGCTAAGATTTGTCTCCTTTGCCGTTTTTGTGTGTTTTCTGCCGGTAATATCGGGTCCGCGACAGCTCTCCCGATGGGAGTAGCCCCCGAGTCTTTAGGTGATCGGTTGCGATCAGGTGAAGGCTAAAGGATTTTCTTTGTTTGATGCCTCCATTTATATCTCTTTCCACAGTGCTTGGTGCTCCGCCAGGTTGCTGGGCTGGTCGCGTATTGACGTGGCTTCCTTTGATTTCTCCGAGCAATTGTCAGTTCCGTAGGTGGACGCCTTCTGGTGGGGTTTTTTTTGGACCCTTGCGTATTTTTAAGTTACAGACTGCACGGGAGATGATAGCGTTTATCGGGGGGAGGTGTGCTCGAGTCCCCGAGTGCTTTTAGGTAAAGATCGCGTGAGCGAAGATAGAATCTCTCGGGGGGAGTTTGTACTCGAGCCCCCGAGTGCTTTAGGTAAAGATCCTGTGAGCGACGATAGCGTCTCTCGGGGGGAGTTTGTACTCGAGCCCCCGAGTGCTTTAGGTAAAGATCGCGTGAGCAACGATAGCGTCAGGGGAGTTTGTACTCGATCCCCCGAGTGCTTTAGGTAAAGATCGCATGAGCGACGATAGCGTCTCTCGGGGGGAGTTTGTACTCGAGCCCCCAAGTGCTTTAGGTAAAGATCGCGTGAGCGACGATAGCGTCTCTCGGAGTTTGTACTCAAGCCTCCAAGTGCTTTAGGTAAAGATCGCGTGAGCGACGATAGAGTCTCTCGGGGGGAGTTTGTACTCGAGCCCCCGAGTGCTTTAGGTAAAGATCGCGTGAGCGACGATAGAGTCTCTCAGGGGGAGTTTGTACTCGAGCCCCCGAGTGCTTTAGGTAAAGATCGCGTGAGCGACGATAGCGTCTCTCGGGGGGATTTTGTACTCGAGCCCCCGAGTGCTTTGAGGTGGTAGCATTTGGGCAACACCATTTTATTGCATCGAACGGTTACATGAGTTGCCAGTCGAGCATAACTGGTGGAGACTATGGGTAGAACATGCATAGGTTCGCTACGTTCCATGGGTTTCCCATGTCCCCGTCCGTCTTTGGGTTCTTCAGCCTATAGGCGGCTCCTCCAATGACTTCTGAGACTATGAACGGTCCTTCCCATTGGGGGGCAAGCTTGTGGACTTTCTCTTGTATCAGTCGCAGGACGAGGTCTCCTCTGTTGAAGGCTCTAGTGCGCAGGCGGCTGGTTTGGTAAGTGCGCAGCTTGTCCTGGTACCCTGATGACCTTGCTAGGGTTGTGTCTCTTGCTTCGTCTGCTGTGTGCTTGTCATCTTGCAGTGCATCTTCTGCTTCCTATTCTTCATACCCCGAGATCCGGGGTGCCCCGAATTTGAGGTCATTTGGTAGTAATGCCTCCGCCACGTACACCATGAAGAAAGGCGTGTACTGGGTTGCGGTATTTGGGGTAGTGCGCAGGCTCCATAGTACTGCAGGGAGTTCTTTTATCCAGTTGCCTGCGGCCTGTTCGAGTGGTGCAAGGAGCCGTTTTTTGATTCCTCCGCATACTAGGCCATTTTCTTTTTCCACCTGGCCGTTGGACTGCGGATGCGCGACTGATGCGTAGTTGATTTTGATTCCCAGTTCTTCGCAGAAATTCTGGAATTCTGCCGCTGTAAAGTTCGTACCGTTGTCCGTGATGATGTTGTGTGGTACCCCGAACCTGAAGATGATTGATTTGATAAAATTCACTGCCGTGAGGACTGTGGAGCTGGTGATGGGCACTGCTTCGATCCACTTGGTGAACTTGTCGACTGCTACTAGCAGGTGTGTTCTTCCTTCCTTTGATGATTTCTGGAGCGGGCCCACCATGTCGAGTCCCCAGGTGGCGAACGACCATGATAGTGGTATGGTCTTGAGTTCTGAGGCTGGAGCGTGCGGTCTGCTGGCGAATTTATGACAGGCGATGCAACGCCGCACGATGTCATCTGCGCTTTTCATGGCAGTGGGCCAATAAAACCCCTGATCGGAATGCTTTGGACACGAGCACTCGACTTCTCGCGTGGTGCCCGCAGGTACCCTCGTGGATTTGGAGCAGTAGGGCTTTTACCGTCTTCTTCGTCGATGCACTTTTGGAGTATCTGGGTGATACTGCGCTTGTATAACTGTCTGTTGATCACTGTGAATGCCTTGGATCGACGACTGATGCGCCGAGCTTCTGTGACGTCTTGCGGTAGCGTGCCTTCGATTAGGAATCGTAGGAACGGTTTCGTCCACGCTGGTCCTTCGAGTGTTGTTGGATCTGTAGATTCGACCTCTTGGCTGATGTTGCCTTCGGTTGGACTCGCTGATGCCACCTGTGCTGGCTCAGTGGTGTCGTCATCTACAGCTGCCTCGGGTGCTGCTGTTTTTACTTTGATGGATCTCTGGCTGATGCTTTCGAGGAAGACACTGGGTGGTATTGGTCCTCGAGTCGAACTGATGTTTGCGAGTTCGTCGGCTTCTCCGTTGTTTGCTCTGATATATAATTGATCTCGCAACCATCGAAACTTCCTTCGAGCGTGTTGTAGAGCTTCTGATAGGCCTCCATGTTGTCGGCTACTGCATCGCAGTCTTTCATCGTCTACTGGACGACGAGGTTGGAGTCTCCGTAGATTACGAGGCGAGTGGCACCGCATGTTTTGGCCATGCGCATGCCAAGGAGTAGTGCCTCGTATTCGGCTTCATTGTTGGAGGAGTGGCTAAAGTTGATCTGGAGGACGTATCTGAGCTTCGTTCCTTTGGGGGAGACCAGAACGACTCCTGCTCCGGCTCCTTGTAGTCTTTTGGACCCGTCGAAGAACATTGTCCATGAGTTCGACAGGTCCGGGGGGCCTGGTGTCTGGACCTCCATCGATTCGACCAGAAAATCTAGGAGTACTTGGGCCTTGATTGCTGTTGGGTGCCTTAACTGTAGCTCCCGCGGGCTGAGTTAAATGTTCCACACGGCGATTCGCCCAATTGCTCCGTGGTTGTTGAGGATGTCCGCGAGTGGTGCGCCTCTCACGATTGTGATAAGATGTTCGTCGAAGTAGTGCGACACCTTTCTTGTGGTCATGATGATGGCCAGTAGTAGCTTCTGGTAGCGCGGGTACCGCTGCTAGTATTTTGTCAAGAGCATGCCGAGGTAGTAGATCGGCCTTTGTATGCTCTGGACCTTGCCTACTTCTGTGCGCTCGACGACGAGTGTTGTGCTTACAATGCTGTTGCGTGTTGCCACATAGAGGTACATCTTTTCTCATTCTTTGGGTACCGCCAAGATCGGTGGGGTCGAGAGTGTCTTCTTCAGGTCCGCGAATGCTTTGCGGGCTTCTTAGTTCCACTCAAATTTCTCCCCTTTAATGAGAAGCTGCTAGAATGGTAGTGTGCGCTCTCCCAATCTGCTGATGAAATGACTCAAGACTGCGAGTCTGTCAGGACCCGGGGTTAGCGTATGCAAGTCCCGCTACGACATAGTCATATGGAGAGCCAAGAACCGTACCCACTTGTCTAAGAAGACAAGGCCAAGCACATAACGTTCTTGGAAAGCATCGTACGTGAGGGGAATCCCATCCAGACCGGATGATCAACTGAGATGGGTTCTCAACGTCCGCACACAAGTCTCAATGATATGGGTGATGAACTCCCATATTCACAGACAAGTCGCCTCAACCATACTATCGACTATCTCATAACTCTTACTCCACCCCGATCACTTAGTCGGGGTCTAGGGCGGGCTCGATCATACCACAAAGTGTGCACGAGACAGAGTCTAGAACAATCGCATCGCGATGCCCCAAGCTGCGCACATCTAAGGGCCACTTGGTGTATTAAAGACCGCCAGCCAGATCACAACAAAGGTCTCGAAAACCCATACAAAGACATGCATGTTATAAACATACACGAAACACACATGCCTTGTATGAACGACACGTATCATTGCAATTCTCTACAAAGTATACATTTTATTGATAACTCTCACAGAGTGCACACAGAGATCACAAGCATGTGATCCAACATTACAACAGACAAGCGGAAGCAAAGTAGGTCTGAGTATAGACAAGTTTAACAAATGGCTTAAGAAGCCTTATTTAAACACAAGCCCTCCACGAGGGAACCAGTCGTCTGACTGGGACTATTCTAGCTTGGTCTTCAGTCGTCGAGCTCGATGAAGAATCCACCTTCGGGGTCAGTGGGTTCATGTAAAACATAGAATAAAAAACGTGAGTACAAAGTCGTACTCAGCAAGACTTACATAGGAGCTATACTACTCATGCACATGTATCAAGGTAAAGGGAGGTGGGGTTTCAATTGCAGAAGTGCCAGCTTTGACTTGGCTAGTCCTGAACTACGAGTACCAGACTTGAGGTAAAAAGCATACACGAGTCCACTACTTTCTCCAACCAAAAACACCGCTATGGTGCCTTCCTCGACTTCCCCACGAGAAAACACGCCATAACACTCACACTTATCTTGGTGTATTTTAGAAGTATCCAGTTCAAGTTGTCTAATAATCAAGCTAAGCTTTCCAAGCAGTCCTTAACCGCGGACGCGGCTATTCGAATAGTTTTGTTAACCCTGCAGGGGTGTACCGCTACACACACATGATCATCATTTACCGCCTTTGATCTCGCCACCATTCAAGGGGTGTCAGCGAGGATGCTCACCACAACTGTTACCTCATAGCCTATCTAGTCCAAGAAAGCCGCCTACCTAGGTTGGCTACCACTATCGTGAACCCGGCCGGTTTACCGAAGTGGACCCAAGTGATGTGTGTGTGGTGCATAAGCCGGTCTCGGTTGAGCCGTTCTCTCACTTAGCATCCAGGCCACAAGCCTACCAGAACTCCGAACTACTGCGACATCTAGACATCGAAAGGGATGAGTTAATAGGTTGAGAGGGGTCAGTGAGCCCAATGTGTGGTTGTAATCTTCATCTTGGATCACCACACAAGAGCTCGGACTTAGGGCGGTGTTCAAAGAGACAACCCACTATATACTCCTACACAGCCTCTCATCGTTCACCTTGTATTAGGGTAGATTCACCAACACCTTTCCACCAACATCATCATGATCAGTACCATCCCGACTCACATAACAGTAACATCATTGTATCACCATAAGCATGCAATAAGCAGTAACAATTGTAGGGGCCACATGATATCAATCAACTCCTACATTTGCTAGGATTGTGGTTTGCCTACTACTGTGACAAAGGATAGGTCATGCAAAGGAATGGGTTCATCTATGCGGTAGAAACGTAGCATGGTAATCATCCTATACAATGCATAAGCGAGACATGAGAGGGAAGTGGGATTTTATCGACATGATCAATGGGGGCTTGCTTGCCTTGCTGACGAGGTTCGGGTTCGGGGTCTTCAACGATGGGGGCAGCCTCCTGTTCCGGTTCCACCTCTACTCGACAAACAACAAACAAGGTAGCAAAGTAAATACAATGCACAATCACATGGTTGAAGGTTGAAACTTGATGTATATGCATTGATGTGTGAAGCAATTCCACTTAAATGGGGTATTTGCAATTGAATTTGCAAATTTAAACTCCACATATGATTACCAATTTAGCCAAGTTGCATATGACATTGTTGGATGAAGTTAACCCATTTTGAAATGTGTATGATATTCCTCTGATGTGTAATTGAAATGTAGTATGTTGCTATGGTTCAAGTTGCAAAAGCATTTGAAAAGAATTTGATTTAATTCCATTTAAACCAAATAGCAAATGCTACTGGTCACATTTTAAATTCAACTCAAACATAGTTGAAAGTTGGATATTTGGATAGCTTATTTTCATCTGATAATTTTTCATATATTATTTGTTAAATTTGATGTTAATATGAATTTTCTATGAATTTCCAAAGTTTCAGCCTTTTTTTGGAATTTCTAGATTTATATAAATCAATTAATCAATTTACTGCGTCACTGTTGCGTCAGCATGACGTCAGGGGGGTTTTGACCCCGGTCAAACTGACATGGGGACCCACCTGTCATAGGCTCTGTTTAAAACCCGGTTTACTTAAGCTTAACAGAGGGGATTAGGGGGGCCTGGGGCCCACCTGGCAGTGGCTGAGGGGGTTGGATTAGGGGCTAAGTACGCTGCCCACGTGGACCTTGCCGCCGGCGAGACTCCAGCGACCAACCAGCACGGCGGAGTCCACAGGGACAGCGAATCCAGAGGTCATTTGACGCGCTACGAGTCCCAAAATGGAGCCTTTGACCTCGCGCTTCGAAAGGACCAAGCTACGGGTGCTGGGGTGCACCGTAGAGACGCCGGCGTCGAGCCCTAGCGGCGGCGGAGCCACTGGCTAGACGCAGTCGTCGATTCGGGGCACGAGGAGAAGTAGCAGTGGGCGCAAAGGACGCGCAAGAGCACGGGGAAGACGACGGGAAACCCGGTGCAGGCGAAGGAGCACGGGAGTGAGCTCGAGCTCGTCCATGGCGGAGGCTATGCTCGGCTCCCATGGAGGAATGGCACAGAGGAGGAGTTAGGGGGCGCGGGGATAGGAAAAAGACACAGCTTCTCACCAGGAAGGCGATGGAGCAGACAGCGTGCTTGGGGAGGAACTGGAGCTCCCGGATTTTGAAGGCGACTCGCGGCGGCCGGAGTTGAAGACGACGAAGGGGGCGGCGGCTCTGGAGCTCCTCGGGACGATTCCTTGCGCACGGTGACGTAGTCGAGGACGGCGGAGGTGATGGACACCTTGGCGTGGCTCGGAGACGATGGTGGCCACGAGTTCTTCACGGCATGGCAACGGCGGCGCTCGGGTGGAGGAAGAAATCGGCGAGGGGGAAGTGGAGAGCGAGCCAGGAGGGGGGGAATGGAGGAGGCGTGCTCCAGGGCGTCTCCAGGCGAAGGGAGAAGGCACGGGGAGGCCTGGTAGGCTCTCGGCGGCGACGTGGCGTCCACGGCTGCCTCGGTGGGCTTCCACCGAGCAGCTTGGGTGCACGGGACGGGGAAGAAGACCCTGCTGCCCCTGGTGGGCCGGCTGGGCTGGCTGGTCTGCTCTCGCCTGGGCGACAGGTAAGGGTTTTCCTTTTCTTTTTCTGTTTTCTTTTCTGACATTTGTTTTGGCTAGCAAAAATAAATAGCAAACCAATTTAATAAATGCTGAAACTTTTTATGTGGTATCACAATATACTAGGCTAGCCACTTGTAAAGTTTGAACATTTTTAAAATTCAAATTATTTGAACTTTAAATCAAATAGGAGTTTTTGATTAATTCCAAGGCACTGTTTGAATATTTGAAAAAATCCATGAGCATGGGGTGGGTCCCACATCACTTGATATGTGATCACACTCATTTATGAGACTTTTCAAAAATCAAACATGAATTTTTGGAGAAGATTTATTTCTGGCCTTTTGAATTAATTCATCTGGGGGGGTTCTTTCTCCCATTTTGCTTCTGAAATTGATTTCAATGATTTCTTTTGAAAATTTTAACATGATGCAAGATGACTTTGATCCTAGCACATTACCTAACAGAGGGTTCTGCCAACTCGCCCCCACTCAACAGAATCTCGTCCCGAGATTCAGAAGTCTGCGGGAGGAAGGAGGGGTACTCGTCACTGAGACGGTCTTCTCTTTCTCACGTGGCTTCTCTCTCAGAGTGGTGTGACCATTGCACTTTCAGAAACTTAATCTTCTGACGACGAGTGACACACTCTGCGGAATCAAGAATACGAATGGGGTATTCTCGATAAGAAAGGTCATCTCGGAGATCTAGCGTTTCATGGTCGACTTCGCGGATGGGGTCCTTGAAGCAACGCCTGAGTTGGGACACATGCACTACTAGGGAATGCCCTTTTAGTGGCGTCCTTTTTTCTGTTTAGTGGCGCATTATGGATGCGCCACTAACTACAAGCCACTAATAAGGGCTTATAGGTGGCGCATTCTGGATGCGCCACCCCTAAGACCCTTAGGCGTGGCGCATCATTCGCATTCTGGATGAGCCACCCCTAAGACCCTTAGGCGTGGCGCATCTCAGAATGCGCCACCTATAAGCTCTTAGGGGTGGCGCATTCTGAAAATGCGCCACTATTAAAAATTTTAAATTTTGAATTTTGAATCTGGATCTGGAAAATATTTTTTTATTCTTATTTTTTTATTTTTTATTTTTTCTTAATCTCAGGTTAGTATGCTTAATGCCCGGTCACTATGCTTAATCTCAGGTCAAACTAACCTCCGTGGTCAAACTTCCCCGAGGGTCACCCATCCTAGCACTACTCCAGCCCCAGCACGCTTAACTTCTCGGTTCTATTGAACTCTCACTCCAGCTCACCTAGCAGGCACTTGTTGATATATCTAACATATAAATCCTATTAAACCATGTTAATGTCTAGGACATTGTTAATGTTCATTGGTGTGCTAAAATTTTCAATATTTTTTTGAAACTTTCTCGATGGGACCATTAGCATATTTTGAACTTTTTTAAAAAATTTTGATTTTTTTTAAAAAAATTATCTTTATTTTTTTAAAAATTTTTAATGTGACTATCTAAAATTTTCAACTTTTTTTAACTTCCCGATTTGTCCTCTAGTCTTTTTTGAATTTTAAAAAAATAAAAAAATATTTTTTAAAAATTTTCAAAAACAAAATTCTGTTACTAGTGGCGCATTTCATACAAAATACGCCACTACTAAGTTCAAATTTTTTTTTCAATTTTTTCTCTTTTTTGCGCCTCCAGATCTTCAAATGCCCGTAAATTTTTTTGTTAGGTTTTTGAGGATTCTAAAAATGTTCAACGGGTTACACCTTGTTGAATTTGGATATAACTTTTCGAGTAGATGATTTTTCATATAAAAAACTTTTTCATCGGAGGTCGTATGCAAAAGTTAAGCCCATTTTACGAAATTCTCGGGAGATTTTGCAAAAAAAAGTCGAAATTCATATTTGTAAAATTTCCTAACAAGTAGACTACATATCATTTGGGAAACTTATTTTCTTTTATTTTTTTCAAATTGAAAAGGCGGTCCACAGGGGGGGTGTATTTGGGAATTTTCCCGCGCAGGTTTTTCTTATTAGTGGCGCATATGGGAAATGTGCCACCCCTAAGAGCTTATGGGTGGCCCATTCTGGATGGGTCACTAATAATACCTTAGGGGTGGCGCATTTCCAGAATGCGCCACCCATAAGCTCTTAGGGGTGGCGCATTTCCAAAATGCGCCACCTATAAGGTTCTTAGGGGTGGCGCATTTCTCCAAATGCGCCACGTATAAGGGGATCCAGGGCTGGCCCACTCTTAGGGGTGGCGCATTTTGGAAAATGCGCCACCTATAAGAGCTTATGGCTGGCGCATTTTTTACTAGTGCCCCACCCCTGACAACATAGTGGCGCATTACATATAAAATGCGCCACTAGTAAGCTTTCCATGTATAGCTATTTCCATAGTAGTGATGGAATACATCATGTACTCGGGAAAGGTGCGGGGGTAGTTCAAGTTGGTAGGCAACTTCTCCACGTTTAGCAAGAATGCAAAAAGGTCCGATGTAACGTGGGGCCAACTTGCCTTTGATACCGAAACGTTGGGTTCCCTTCAGAGGAGTAACCCGATGGTAAGCCTTCTCATCAAGATTGTAGCTCTCTTGCCTATGATGACGATCATAGTAGCTTTTCTGACGAGACTGGGCTGCTTTCAATTGATCACGAACAATGTGAACTTGCTCTTCTACTTCCTTGATCATATCCGGTCCAAAGAATTGTCTTTCACCGTATTCTGACCAGTTTAGGGGTGTTCGACATCGTCGTCCATAAAGGAGTTCAAAAGGAGCCATGTTTAGACTAGATTGGAAGCTATTGTTATAAGCAAATTCGGCAAATGGAAGAGACTTCTCCCAATTCTTTCCGAATGAGATAACACAAGCTCTGAGCATGTCTTCAAGAATTTGGTTAACCCTTTCGACTTGACTGCTAGACTGAGGATGCAAAGCTGTACTAAAGGAGAGATGAGTTCCCATAGCATTCTGAAAGCTTCCCCAAAATCTAGAGGTGAAAAGGCTACCACGATCAGAATTGATTTCCAAAGGAACACCGTGAAGGGATACAATTCTAGAGACGTACAAGTCCGCTAACTGGCTAGCAGTTATAGACTCGCGAACTGGAAGGAAGTGAGCAACTTAGGAAAGCCTATCTATGACAACGAAGATGGCATCGTTTCCTTTCTGGGTTTTTGCAAAGACGGTGATGAAGTCCATACCGACTTTGTCCCTTTTCCCCTCTGGAATAGGCAAAGGTTGAAGTGTACCAGCAGGTCTTTGGTGTTCTGCCTTAATGCAACAACAAACATCACATTCGGCAACAAATCGAGCAATGTCTCTCTTCATCCTAGTCCACCAAAATCTCTGGCGTAGATCTCGGTACATTTTCGTGCTACCGGGATGAATTGAGAGGGGTGTGTCATGGGCTTCCTTGAGGATTAGTTGCCTTAGTTTCCTATTCTTAGGTACTACCAAACGATTTCCAAAGAATACCGTTCCCTTACTATCTGTGGAGAAACATTTAGCAACTCCGCTAGCAATGTTCTCCTTGATCCGGCGAACACCTCGTGCACGCCTTTGGGCAACTATGATTTGATCCTCAAGAGTTGGTTTCGCCACCAAGGTAGAAAGATAGCCATGAGGAATAATCTCAAGATTGAGCTTGCGAAATTCCTCATGAAGAAGTGGTTGATACTGTTGTAACATGAGGTTGTTACAATACGACTTACGACTTAGTGCATCAGCCATGACATTGTCTTTTCCTAGGGTGTAAGAAATTCCTATGTCGTAATCTTTTATCAACTCAATCCAGCGTCTTTGCTTGAGATTAAGATCTGGCTGGGTGAAAATGTATTTGAGGCTTTGGTGGTCGGAATAGATCTCACAACGATTACCATGGAGGTAATGTCGCCAAGTTGTTAGGGCATGAACTACGACAGCGAGTTCAAGGTCATGGGTAGGATAGTTCTCTTCATGTGGCCGCAACTGGCGTGAAGCATATGCTACCACATGTCTATCTTGCAGAAGTATGCATCCTAACCCTTGCCGTGATGCGTCACAATAGATCTCGAAATCATTTTTGGTGTCCGGAGGTGCAAGTACGGGTGCAGATGTCAATCTCCTTTTTAGCTCTTGAAAGCTTTCCTCGCACTTGGGAGTCCATAGGAATTTCTTATCTTTCTTGAGGAGTTCAGTTAGAGGCTTTGCAACTTTAGAAAAGTTCTCAACGAAGCGGCGGCAATAGCTGGCTAGGCCAAGAAAACTCCTAACTTGCTTAACCGATTCAGGTGGAGTCCATTCAAGGACGGCCTGAACTCTCTCAGGATTCACAGCTATGCCTTTTGCAGAAATCACGTGGCCTAAGTAGGTCACTTCTGGTAGCCAAAATTAACACTTGGAGAATTTAGCATACAGGCGATGCTCTCTAAGTTTCATCAATACCAGCCTTAGGTGTTCGGCATGTTCTTTTTCGTTCTTCGAGTAGATGAGAATGTCATCGAGATAAACTACAACAAATTTATCTAAGTACTCCATGAAGATCGAATTCATCATGCGCGAGAAAGTGGCGGGGGCATTGGTTAAACCAAAGGACATGACGGTGTACTCGTAAAGACCATAACGAGTAGTAAAAGTTGTTTTTGGAATGTCCTCGTTTCGGATTTTGATTTGATGATAACCCAATCTCAAATCCATCTTGGAGAAGACAGAGGATCCTGCAAGTTGATCATAAAGATCATTGATCCTGGGTAGTGGGTACTTGTTCTTTATCGTCGCTAAATTTAGTGGGCGATAGTCTACGCACATCCTTTCTTTTCGATCTTTCTTCGTTACGAACAGAACGGGGCAACCCCATGGCGATGAGCTAGGGCGGATGAAGCCTTTTTCCAACAAAGCTTCCAGTTGGGTTTTAAGCTCAGCTAACTCACGTGGGGCCTTTTTGTATGGGCGTCTAGAAATTGGTGCGGTTCCTGGCACAAGATCCACTATGAACTCTACACATTTGTCGGCTGGCATGCCCGACATCTTTTCAGGAAAGACATCCGGGAAGTCATGAACCACCGGAACATCTTCAAGGTCGGGAAGGGGAAGTACATTCAAAGAATGCACTTGGGTTCTTGTTCTGGGTGATGTGTAGTTGACTGTCTTGCCTGAAGGGTGGGTGAGTTTCACTGATTTGCCTTTGCAATCAAGGTAGGCATTCTCCCTTGATAGCCAATCCATGCCAAGGATTACATCGATGCCTGAAGACTTGAGGGCTATGAGTGAAGCAAGGAATACTAAACCCTCAATTGCAATTTGATTACCATGGCTTACTCTATTAGTTTTCCATCTTGACCCTGGAGTTTGAATAATCATTGGGGTGGACAATTCAACAAAAGATAACTCATGATGAAGTGCATAACTTTCCGACATGAATGAATGAGTTGCTCCTGGGTCGAAAAGAACGGAAGTAGGAACATAATTGACTGGGAGCGTACCAAGAATGACGTCAGTGGTGTCATCGCGGCAATCTGGTTCACACGTCCTCGAGTGGCGGGAGGAGCGGGTTTGGTGGTGTAGACCTTCTGGGGTGGCTTGCCACGACCATTGTTGTTGCCTCCGGCACGGGGTGGAGCATTTTGATTCTGGAGCTGGTTCTGGGGACACTCACGGGAGTAGTGGCCTGCCTGACCACACTTGTAGCAGGCTCCAAAGACAGTGCGTGGAGCTGGGTTGTTCGGTGGAGCGGGGTGGAACTGAGCTGGTGGACGAGGCGCCACATAGGATGGCCTCGGTGGGTTGTTCTGGCGGAACATACTGTTGGGGATCTAGATCTTGCGCTTCTGGGAGCCTGAACTGGATGATTCATCATCTCTAGGGTGTTTGCGGAAGTCGTTGGGGGTGTTCATGTCCTCCTCCTTGATGGCCTTGTTGACAAGGACCTGGAAGGTGGCAAAGTCATGCAGGTTGAGCTCACGACGGAGTCCAGAATTGAGTCCACGACGGAACCTCTCTTGCTTCTTTGCGTCGGTGGAGACCTCTTCAGTAGCATAACGAGCCAGTCGGTTGAACTCACGACTAAACTCGTCATCAATCCTTCTGCCTTGGGTGAGGTTGCAGAACTCCTCACGCTTGCGGTCCATCAGACCCTTTGGAATGTGGTGCTCGCGAAAGGAAGTGCAAAACTCATCCCAAGTGGTGGGCGGTCCAACGGAACGCATGTTCAGGAAGTTCTCCCACCAAGAGCTAGCTACACCCTCAAGGTGGTAAGTGGCATAGCTGAACTTGTCGCCATCTGCAACATGGCATGCCTGGAGCTTCCTCTCGATGCTGCGAAGCCAGTCATCGGCGTCAAGGGGCTAGGAGGAGTAACTGAAGACCGGGGGATGAAGCCGGATGAAGTCGTTCAAGGACACCTACTCATTGCGCTGCTGAGTGGTGTTGCGGGCAATGACCTCCAGCAAATGGTGAGAGTCTCGGCGGTTCCTCTCAACCTCCATCAGAACCTGAGCCATCGTGGGTGGGGGTGGAAGTTTGCCTTCCTCCTGTTCATTCCCACGACCTTGGGCATGACCAAGCTGGCTACGGGTTCCTTGAGACATCCTGAAGGTGAAAACCAAAATCAAACAGAGTTGATTGGAAGATTCTAAACAAGGTATTGAAGTACTGGAAGGATTACAGAGCAAAGGAAGTAATCATCTTGACAACATGGTGATAAAAGCATACAAGCCATATATTCACAATTTGTCATACAAACCATACATCGTTTTAGTAAAAGCACCAAGCTAATACAAACGTGATGAAGATGATAATCCTTCAGAGGCACTCTGACTTCCTATACATTATTTATCTAAGCCTCTGGAACTTAGAACACCTTGCGTACAATATACTAAAGATACTACTACATCCTCACTAAGTAAGACCACAGGCGGTCTCACTCATCTCCATCTCCATAGTAGTCCTCGTAAAAGTTACCCGCGTAACCCGGTAGCTGAAGGTGACCATCGGAAAACACGGAGGCCTGTGGGCCCTGATATCTATTTGGGCAAGGATGGGGCCTAGGTCCAGCGTAGGGTGGAAGCAGAGGACCACGGGGTGGAAAAATGCCTCCAATCTCGGGCCAAGCAACTCGAGAATGCATCTGTGTCCTGACTGGGTAGATAGCATCATACTCGACTGATCCAACACTCACGAAGGGTGCCAAGAGTGTCAGTGCTCGATACAGACGAACACGGGTGGCGTGAAGCTCAAAACGAAGAGCGCGTGCATCTCGATCTCTATCACAAGAAAATCTAGCAGTCATCTAGAGCAAAGGGTCCTCCAAAGAGTGATATGTGTACAGTCTAGTGTAATACCCCTCTTCTCCTGGAAGTGCAGCGGGGATATAGCGGAACGAGGTCTCTCTCAGCATAGTGTGCTCCTCTCTCAGCAGGGTAATACATGAGTATGCAGCATCCTGCACAGCCATGTTATCAGTCATGCCAATGCCATGTCCAAAGTGGATAGGTTGAGTGACTCCATTGTGGTGCGGGTAGATCCTAACAATGCAGTGGAACTGGGTCTGGTTGAAGTCAGGGAACTGCTCCTCAACTGTGTACTCAGGGTACCATCGGTATCCAATGAAGGACATCATCTCGATCAGCATGGCGGGATGGCCACGCACACCGAGGCACCTGGTCAAACGAACAATATGCCGAGGGGGAAGATCTTCCATCTGAAACAGAAAGAAGGAGTTTGCAAATGCATCAGATTATAAAGAAACTTGGAATGACTCGGGCAGCATACGGCTGTAATTGTAAGAAAAGACAATTTCTTACAACATGGAAACAACACTTACATAATACGATGTAAGAAATCAGCATTACAACAATGCTAGGAAACCGGACCCAACTTTCCTACGGCTACAATGAAGCAAACAACGAGATGTTCTAATTAGACAGAGGTGAGCCTAGTCCTATATTCCCGTAGAACAAGATGAGGGTGACTCAGAACTCAGAACAAAGAGGGTAAGGAGAAAAAAGAAGTCTTACGTTGTTCCCTTATATACCCAGAGTAACTATATAACTAAAGCAAGCTAGACTCAACTTCGACCAAGGCTGCTAGTCCTACAGTCAGTCCTGCTCTGATACCAAGTCTGTCGGGACCCGGGGTTAGCGTATGCAAGTCGCGCTACGACATAGTCATATGGAGAGCCGCGAACCGTACCCACTTGTCTAAGCAGACAAGGCCAAGCACAGAACGTTCTCGGAAAGCATCGTACGTGAGGGGCATCCCATCCAGGCCGGATGATCAACTGAGATGGGTCCTCAAAGTCCGCACACAAGTCTAAATGATATGGGTGATGAACTCGCATATTCACAGACAAGTCGCCTCAACCATACTATCGACTATCTCATAACTCTTACATAGACTTACTCCACCCCGATCACTTAGTCGGGGTCTAGGGCGGGCTCGATCATACCACAAAGTGGGCACGAGACAGAGTCTCGAACAATCTCATCGCGATGCCCTAAGCTGCGCACATCTAAGGGCCACTTGGTGTATGAAAGACCGCCAGCCAAATCACAACTAAGGTCTCGAAAACCCATACAAAGACATGCATGTTATAAACATACACACAGCACACATGCCTTGTATGAACAGTAGGTATCATTGAAATTCTCTACAAAGTATACATTTTATTGATAACTCTCATAGAGTGCACAGAGAGATCACAAGCATGTGATCCAACATTACAACAGACAAGCGGAAGCAAAGTAGGTCTGAGTACAGACAAGTTTAACAAATGGCTTAAGAAGCCTTATTTAAACACAAGCCCTCCACGAGGGAACCAGTCGTCTGACTGGGACTATTCTAGTTTGGTCTTCAGTCGTCGAAGCTCGATGAAGAATCCACCTTCGGGGTCAGTGGGTTCATCTAAAACATAGAATAAGCAAACGTGAGTACAAAGTCGTACTCAGCAAGACTTACATAGGAGCTATACTACTCATGCACATGTATCAAGGTAAAGGGAGGTGGGGTTTCAATTGCAGAAGTGCCATCTTTGACTTGGCTAGTCCTGAACTACGAGTACCATACTTGAGGTAAGAAGCGTACACGAGTCCACTACTTTCTCCAACCAAAAACACCCCTATGGTGCCTTCCTCGACTTCCCCACGAGAAAGCACGCCATAACACTCACACTTATCTTGGTGTATTTTAGAAGTATCCAGTTCAAGTTGTCTAATAATCAAGCTAAGCTTTCCAAGAAGTCCTTAACCGCGGACGCGGCTATTCGAATAGTTTTGTTAATCCTGCAGGGGTGTACCGCTACACACACATGATCATCATTTACCGCCTTTGATCTCGACACTATTCAAGGGGTGTCGGCGAGGATGCTCACCATAACTGTTACCTCATAGCCTATCTAGTCCAAGAAAGCCGCCTACCTGGGTTGGCTACCACTATCTTGAACCCGGCCGGTTTACCGAAGTGGACCCAAGTGATGTGTGCGTGGTGCATAAGCCGGTCTCGGTTGAGCCATTCTCTCACTTAGCATCTAGGCCACAAGCCTACTAGAACTCCGAACTACTTCGACATCTGGACATCGAAAGGGATGAGTTAATGGTTGAGTGGGGTCAGTGAGCCCAATGTGTGGTTGTACTCTTCATCTTGGATCACCACACAACAACTCCGACTTAGGGCGGTGTTCAACGAGACAACCCACTGTGTACTCCTACACAACCTCTCATCGTTCACCTCGTATTAGGGTAGATTCACCAACACCTTTCCACCAACATCATCATGATCACTACCATCCCGACTCACATAACAGTAACATCATTGTATCACTCTAAGCATGCAATAAGAAGTAACAATTGCAGGGGCCACATGATATCAATCAACTCCTACATTTGCTAGGACTGTGGTTTGCCTACTACTGTGAAAAATGATAGGTCATGCAAAGGAATGGGTTCATCTATGCGGTAGAAACGTAGCATGGTAATCATCCTATACAAGTCATAAGCGAGACATGAGAGGGAAGTGGGATTTTATCGACATGATCAATGGGGGCTTGCTTGCCTTGCTGACAAGGTTCGGGTTTGGGGTTTTCAACGAAGGGGGCAGCCTCCTGTTCTGGTTCCACCTCTACTCGACAAACAACAAACAAGGTAGCAAAGTAAATACAATGCACAATCACATGGTTGAAGGTTGAAACTTGATGTATATGCTTTGATGGGTGAAGCAATTCCACTTAAATGGGCTATTTGCAATTGAATTTGCAAATTTAAACTCCACATATGATTTCCAATTTAGCAAAGTTGCATATGACATTGTTGGATCAAGTTAACCCATTTTGAAATGTGTATGATATGCCTCTGATGTGTAATTGAAATGTAGTATGTTGCTATGGTTCAAGTTGCAAAAGCATTTGAAAAGAATTTGATTTAATTCCATTTAAACCAAATAGCAAATGCTACTGGTCACATTTTAAATTCAACTCAAACATAGTTGAAAGTTAGATATTTGGATAGCTTATTTTCTCCTAATCATTTTTCATATATTATTTGTTAAATTTGGAATTAATATGAATTTTCTATGAATTTCCAAAGTTTCAGCCTTTTTCTGGATTTTCTGGATTTATATAAATCAATTAATCGATTTACTGCGTCACTGTTGTGTCAGCATGACGTCAGGGGGGTTTTGACCCCGGTCAAACTGAAATGGGGACCCACCTGTCATAGGCTCTGTTTAAAACCCGGTTTAATTAAGCTTAACAGAGGGG
The DNA here is from genome assembly GCA_950022295.1 of Bromus sterilis. NCBI lineage: Eukaryota > Viridiplantae > Streptophyta > Magnoliopsida > Poales > Poaceae > Bromus > Bromus sterilis. The sequence goes on along the minus strand of OX465596.1, from coordinate 143,522,479 downwards.
TTTAGGGAGCCTGGGGCCCACCTGGCAGTGGCTGAGCGGGTTGGATTAGGGGCTAAGTACCCTGGCCACGTGGACCTTGCCTCCGGCGAGACTCCGGGGACCAACCAGCAAATCCAGAGGCCATTTGACGCGCTGCGAGCCCCAAAATGGAGCCTTTGACCTCGCGCTTCTAAAGGACCAAGCTACGGGTGCACGGGATGGGGAATAAGACCCTGCTGCCCCTGGTGGGCCGGCTGGGCTGGCTGGGCTGCTCTCGCCTGGGCGACAGGTAAGGGTTTTCCTTTTCTTTTTTTGTTTTCTTTTCTGACATTTGTTTTGGCTAGAAAAAATAAATAGCAAACCAATTTAATAAATGCTGAATCTTTTTATGTGGCATCACAATATACTAGGCTAGCCACTTGTAAAGTTTGAACATTTTTAAAATTCAAATTATTTGAACTTTAAATCAAATAAGGGTTTTTGATTAATTCCAAGGCACTGTTTGAATATTTGAAAAATCCATGAGCATGGGGTGGGTCCCACATCACTTGATATGTGATCACACTCATTTATAAGACTTTTAAAAAATCAAACATGAATTTTTGGAGAAGATTTATTTCTTGCCTTTTGAATTAATTCATCTGGGGGGGGTTCCTTTTCCCATTTTGCTTTTGAAATTGATTTCAATGATTTCTGTTGAAAATTTTAACATGATGCAAGATGACTTTGATCCTAGCACATTACCTAACAGAGGGTTCTGACAGAGTCTTCCGGTGAGCTGCTGCACGCCTTTGATGTCGGTTGGCTCTTGCATCCTGGCGATTGCTTGAACTTTCTCGGGGTTCGCTTTGATTCCTCGGGCGGAGACGATGTACCCGAGCAACTTCCCGGTCGGGACGCCAAATGCGCACTTCTTCGGGTTGAGCTTGATTCTGTATTTGTTGAGTGTTGCGAAGGTCTCGCGCAGGTCGTCGAGTAGCGTGTTTGCGCTGTAAGTTTTAATGACGATGTCATCCACGTAGACTTGTACGTTCCTGCCGATTTTCTCCTTCAGGCAGGCTTGCATCATCCGCTGGTATGTGGCGCCGGCGTTTTTTAGTCCAAAGGGCATTGTCCTGTAGCAAAATACGCCGTAGGGAGTGATGAATGATGTGTGTTCTTCATCTTCTTCATTCATCCTGATCTGATTGTATCCTGAGTAGGCATCGAGGAACGATAACAGGTCGCATCCTGCTGTTGAGTCGATTATCTGATCGATTCTTGGCAGGGGAAAACGATAACATACGCAGTGTTTGTTGACTGGACCATAGTCGACGCACATCCGCAGCACGTCTTTGTCTTTCTTGGGGATCAGTGCTGGGTTGGCGATCCAGGTGGCTTTCTTTGTCTCTCGGATCAACTGAGCGTCGAGTAGTCGGTTGACCTCCTCCCCGATTGCTCTCGCTTGGGTTCTGAGAATCTTCGCAGTGCCTGCTTCTATGGCTTGGTGTTTGGCTTGATGCGCAGCGCGTGTTCTGCGAACTCGCGCGGTATTCCTGGCATGTCGGTTGGGCACCACGCAACGATTTCCCATTCTTCACGGAGGAAAGCGATGAGGGCAGTCGCTTGTTCTTCCGGGAGGTGGGCGTACACGCGGACTGTTTTTTCTGGGTCCGTCAGGTGCACTTGGTGGGTGACCGTTTCGCTGTCAATGCTAAAGTCCCGCCCATACTCTTTCGACTCGCTTCAACTTGCTAGCGGAAAGATACTTTTGTCTGTCGCCATGGCTATTTCTGTGAGTTCTTGCTCTGCTCCAAAGGTGTCGAAAATTTTGTGAAAATCGCGATCACATTGGTCTGATTTGGTGAAGCTCCCATTGAATGTAATGACGCCCGCGGATCCTGGCATCTTGAGTTTGAGGTAGGCGTAGTGCGGAACCGCCATGAATTGCGCGAATGCTGGACGTCCCAGTATGGCGTGGTACTGCGACTTCCAATCGAGTACTTCGAACTCGAGGGTGTGTCTTGCGAAATTGCGTCTACTGCCAAAGACAACTTCGAGCTCGATTATTCCAAGGGAGGTAGCTGCTTCTCCTGGGACTACTCCATGTATCACGGTGCTTGATTTCTTCCATACTGATCGTGGGATCACCATATTGTGCAGGGTGATGACGAAGATTATGTTCATGCTGCTGCCACCGTCCATGAAGATTTTGTCCATGTCATTCCCTCCAATTTGAGCATCGAGTACCAGGGGCGCGTGCCCTAGCCTTGGGACTGTAGGTGGGTGATCCCTCTGGGAGAACGTGATACTAGTTTCTGCATCGTGTAGCTGGTAGACTCCGACTGTGTTTAGGATTTCGGCTGCTCTGGCTTGCAGGGTGTAGGCGTCCTGTTGATCTTGTGATACCCTGCCTTCTTGGATCGTGTACACCTGTCCTTGAAGCGGGTTGTAGCGTCTTTCGGGACTTGGAGTAGGCGACTTCTCGGTTCGTCGGGTGCGGTTGGCTTCTCGTTGTTTTTCCTCCTTGAGGCTGTCGGCGAGTTCGTTGAACAGGCGACAGTCTCCCAGAGTGTGACCCGATCTGATGTATCCCCAGTCGTCTTCGAAGCAGTGGATCGTGCAGGATCCTTCTAGCTGCTCCCTGACCGTGAGTTTGCTGGACCCGGCGTGACGTCTCCTCCTTGAGATTCTGAAGATCTGCGTGTGATCCGCCGGGTGCTCGTGGACTCGCGGGTCGATTTCGGTTCCCTCGCTCAGATTCTGGTTCTTTATAAGGTTTGAAAATTCGTCTGGTCTTCGATCTGGGTCGTAGTATTCGCTAGTTTGAGTCTCAGAGTCGCTGTCATGGCGGGCGACAGCTATCCGCACGGCGGCGGGTCGTCGAGTGGTCGGCGAGCGCGTAGCTGTATAGTGCGACTCATCGAGTGGGGTCTCTTCGTAGAATCCTCGCGCCTGTCTTCTAGGTCGTCGAGTTTTTATTCATTGGCGATGCTCTTGACGATCGCTGAACTCGAGCTCGGAGTCGGTGTCTTGTTGTGTGGCAGGTGCCTGGGTGGCGGTGGGTCGTCGAGTGGTCGGCAGGTCCTCTGCTTCATGCTGTAGTTCGTCGATCGGGATCTCTGCGTAGAACCCTCGCATCTTTCTTTCAGGTCATCGATTTTTCCTTCGATGGTGGGGGACTCGGTTGCCGCCATAGTATTGGTCTTGGCACAGCTATAGGCCGAGCGATCTCGATGGGGCGGCAGAGATTTTTTCCATGATCTTGAATTCTTTGGGTGGATTGGATCTGGTTCTTGCTCTTGAGTTGTGGCTTGCTGAAGACTGAACCGCCGAGATCGTAATTCGAACCTGTGTAGTTCCCATAGACGGCGCCAATTGATGGGGATCAACCCCGGAAAATCCCTTGGTCAGGGACCCTGGGTTAGTCACAAGAGGCACAGGTTGGACGATAGCTCGTCGGCTAACAGGAGGAGACGTTCCTGCTCGATATTATTTCTTGGAGATGCGATTACATGGAAGTCCAAGGCTAGTGCGCACAAGGCTAGGGTTACAGATTGTGTATTGGATGATCTCGACATCTCCCCTCCTAGCCCTTATATACTAGGCTAGGTCTCGGGGAACCCGTCTTGGATTACACATGAGGTTTCCTAACCCTAATCTTGTACCACACGGCAGGTTTGCCCTTCCTTACGAGTCGGGGACTCCTACGTCGGTGCCACTAGTGGGCCAAGGCAGGTCCCAGGCGGCATCTTCCTGGGCCTTCTATCTTCGGGTACACCAGGTAGGCCCATCCATAGGAGTCATGGGGTCACCCCCTCGTCAGTTCTTCTCCCATTTCATTGACATGAATGCCTGTTGAGTCTTGACCTAGCACATACCTATCAGAGGGTTCTGACACAATGATCAGCTCATTTCCCTTTTGATGACTGTCTTTGGGATAAAGATTCAAGCTATCATGGAACCCTAGCCTACTCTCACGAAAGCTGGGCAGGGGATGCTCACCGGTGATCTCCTTTAGAGTATAGTAGAAGTATGACTTTTTCTAGTCCTTCACCTTATTTATTAGCTTGGGGGCAGGGAATATCGACTTAGCCCGCTTCTGGATGGTGACTCCATCTCATTCCAGAGCCGGAGCACCGCTAAATTCAGTCAGATGATTGCAGTAATAGAATTCGGCAAATATATTCGGAGTCGGTTTGGTCCGCATATAAGCTTCACATAAGACTTGGAAGTGGCATATGTTGAGCACTGAGTTGGCACTCAAGTCCTGAGGGTGCAACTTGTAATAGTATAGCACACTTCTGAATAATTTTGACCCGGGAGGACAAAATCCCCGGTTCACATGATTGGCAAAGACTATAACCTAGCCTTCCATAGGCTATGGCCGGGTCTCTTCTCCGGGGACCCGCCACTTGATCTCGTCTTGGGGCTGAAGGATTCCATCTGCCACCATCTTCTTTAACTATTCTAGAGTCACCTGACTCTTGGCCCAGTTCGCCTCTACAGTTGTTCTCTGAGTCGGCGGCTTTGGAACAGGTGGTTTCTTGCCCGCCGTCCTCTTCGTGGCACCAACCTTTTTTTCCATGGCACGGGAGTCGGATCGAATGGGTAAAAATGATACGTACTGAGCCTATTAAAACCAACAGAGGATAATCCTAGTCTGAATCTATGGAGTTGGCCTAAATCCGACTCTACAACAGCTACGCAGTTAAATATGACGAGTCGGACCGAAAACGACTCTACGGCGACTACACAAACAAGTTTCACAGACCATGTAGATATGAACAGATCTACCGGGCTCAGAAAAATCAATGGAAAATATGAACGGATCTGACAGTTATGAAAGACCCTAAGCAATCAGGAATTACAGATCTACAGTATCTTCCCAAACAAGCTATGGACGCATGAAATCTACAGGGAACCCTAGCCTATGTGCCAACATGCGAATCAGGATCTACCGTTAAAGACTACCTCGGATTCTCGAATAGTAATATCTCGAAGGTCTACGGAAATGGCGATGAGCGAAACAACTGAAGCAAGAGGTAGGGATGGAGAACTTACTCGAGCAACGAACGAGAGTGGCACGGCCCCAGACCGTATCTTGCAAACCGCTAGAGGGAGAGAAGCTTGACGACGCGGCGGAGATGGAGCCCGGACCTTTAGTGCGCGAGAAGGAAGGGGTATGGACGGGATAGAAAGGGCAGATGAGAACGGGAGCCTATTTATAAAGGAAGGCATCCCAGAACCCAAGGCGTCGCATGATGATGTCTAACGGCGGGAAATCCCTTGATTTCCGTGAATGAATCTAGTGGGCATTAATTGCGCCGCCAGAATCGGGATAAAAACCGTCCAAGGATTCCAAAACAAGACGGAATAGTCGGATCTATTGTTAAAAAATAGAGCTGGGTTTGAACACCGAAGAATGTGAGTCGGTATAGTCACAAGAGCCGACTCAACGAAGATTGATGCCTTGAAGACCAAGGATACTGGCACCGACTCCCTGTAAAATCTTAAAAGGGGTGAGAGTCGGTCTGTCAGAATTAAGGAGTCGGCAATCATGATGGTGATAAGAAGATAGCTGCGAAGACTAAAGCATCACACCAATACTTGGGGCTAATGTTGGGGGGATGGACTAAAGCCCAAATCCGGCATTAGATCTATGGGCCGACTCACCTACGAAAGGCCCACAAAGAAGACACGGCTGTGGGTCGGCTGTGCCAAGGAAAAATGATCGGAGTCATAGAAGGAATTCGACTTACCTTGTATATCACATAGTATGTTTTGTAAAGTAGAATAGGACTCCACCTCGTGTCGGAGTTGGACTCGCGGAATCCCGGGACCCGGCGCCTTTATAAGCCGAGGTTCATGGGATCCAAGGCCAGAGAACAATCTCAACCTAAGATAGGACTAGACACTTGTCGGCGTAAGCTACATCTCATCGAGACTAAGTTTACGAGCCGACTCTCTTGTAGTCAATCAACCGACTCTTCTTTCGAGAGTCGAAACCAATAATAATAAGAAGAAGGTGTAGGATTTTACCTCGAGACAAAGAGGGGCTGAAAGCTGGATAAATCTCTGAGTCTCTTGTCCATGTGTACTCTCTCCATGAAATAGCCTCGCAGCAAAGGTCTCATGTCAAGTTCGACTCTTCGGACATGTGCCGTGACTTTCCCATGACAGTACCTTACCATGGGACTTGCCGAGGCCGATCCTCGTCAATAGAGCCGCCAGAACAAAAAATAACGGAGCCAAGGGTAACCCCGGTCAAGGCCCCAATGGTAGAAGAAGCACCAACAAGCACAAACCAGAGCAAGCTAGCTCTAACTTTGTAGAAAATACGAATTCGGGTTTCCAAAAATAGAAACCAGGTGGTAACTTTAAAAGACCGGCCCATTTTGGCCGACTGGAAAACTATGAACAAGCCATAAAGGGACCATACCCATAACATAGTAGGCCAGGCCGACCGGCTAGCCACTTCTTGGAAGACTATTTCTACATGAAAGGCTTTAAACAAGAACACCTACGAGGAAATTGCGGCGGCCACCGGGGCCCCCCAGGCAGCAGCCCTCTCGGCTTCAGCAGCGGTGGCCCGGCAATATCGAACCTAAATGCAAGCTTCCAAGGAGGAGGATTTCAAACACATGGGAACCATGGAGCCGTCCATCATGGAGCATCCGGAGGAATCCAGCGTCAGTCACCGAGAGACAGCCACCAATTATAGCCCGGCCTTGCCGGCTTCCAGGAACAACCGAAACAACTCAACAAAAATGGGCTATATTACGTCTTCACAACAAACAATAGTAACAGGAAAGGAAGAACCTACAACGAGCGGTCTCCCTCTCGGTCGCCACAGAACCAGCATGGCCACGATGGCTAAATTCGTTGGAACAAGCTAACACCTGGAGCCGGGCAGACATCCTAGCTAGAGTCAAAAATCCCGGAGCACTCGCATTGGTGGTTGCACCCCAAGTATATGGGCACACTTTGGATAAGGTCCTCATGGATGGAGGAAGCAGCTTCAACACTCTTTATAATGATGTGTTTCGCCGCATGGGCCTATCCAATGAGAAGTTACAACCCTCTACGACCAATTTTCACGGCGTAGTCCCAGGCAAGTCGGCTCAACCCATTGGCCGGATTTCCCTAGAGCTGGATTTCGGAAACAACACCAACATCCGCTCCGAGGTCTTGTCTTTCGAAGTTGTCAAATTCCAAAGCCCCTACCACGCCCTACTCGGAAGACCGGCTTACGCCAAGTTCATGGCACCACCCTGCTACATCTACCTCAAGCTGCGACATCACTCTGGCATGTGAAAAAGACGATGTCACCTATGCAGCAGCCGCCTGTACCAGCGACATAAGCAAGGCACAAGCTCTTGATGACCCGTCAACTTCGGAAGCAGCTTCGCAGATAAACTGATCAGAATACAAACCGAGCGGATACATAATTTGGATGAAAACTTAGCACTTCACTCGCTACAGGAAAGCATAAGTATCCCCCCCCTCCGCAACCCAGGGCATAGCACTCTGCCCAAACTGAGCTTCCTCTTCCCTCTCCTAGCGATCATTCTTTGTACTTTTTCCTTTCCAATAGTATATATGCACAGTCTTTATCCTTTCTGTTTGCAATTATCCCATATCACCGGCCTATCATGGCACCCCACCCTCCTGTCTGCTCGATGAAAACTCGCACTCAGATGACCTAGTTTCTTATCTTAAGTTCAATCAACAGCAGTGCCATAAAGGAATCGACGTTGACTCTGAACCTAAGTCTTACTAGCACTAGAACAAGTCATGCGATGTCGTCCTACAAACGAGTTCATACTTAAACGCATCAATGTGACCAAAAATTCCTTTTCCTAAGTCACTCGGAGGCATCTGATCGTGGAGCCGTCCGACCCTGAACTTACTCGATCAAAGGATGTTGTTTATCACGTGCACGATTGACTTCTACTAGCGTTAAAAATACAAAGAACATCGGTCAATTAAAACCACAAACAAATTAACCAAAGTGCAACAAATCATGACAAAGTATTACAACCGATCGTTCATGTTCGCTTACTGTAGCACGAAAAGCCAAGTGGGGAACAAACAACCCAGCACCTCTAAGTTGGGGACGCATTTTGGACAGCGGACTCGCCTTGCTGTCCATCCATGGTACCCACGTACGCGGTCCGCATCGGCTCGTACAGGTGGATCGGATGTTTCCGGCTTGCCCCCAATGTCCGCTCTTTGGATTCTGGTTGCGGAAGAGGACGACTCTTGTTGTCGTCATCATAACCCGGCTCAAACATCCGAAGATTGACATTGTCCACAATCTTCATGGCATAACGCCGCAAATCCTTGACAGCACAAGTATAGTCCGCCTTCTGGAATTCTGATCCACCGGCTTACAGCTCCGGAAACCCATGCACAAGCTTTTCAAGATTGACATAAGGATAGTACGACATACACAACGCTAGTTCTCGTGTCAGACCCTTACGACAAGATGAAGCCTTCACTAAATCCACCCAATCCAGAGCTCTCGAAAACTCGCTGAAGAAGCCTTCTTGGAACGAAGGGTATGGCAGACGACCTGTCAAATGCTCGATGACCCGGCAACTACCAGTGTGCACGTCACGGATCACATCCATAACAGCTTCCAGCTTCGTCATGTCTGAGTCTTCCAGAGATGGGTCGTTTTCACCTAAAAAAATCAATATATTAAGTTTAACATATGGACCTCCCCAAAACAGGACATATCATAACAATACACTGAACTTACGAAGCACGGACCATGCAACAGTAAGAACATGAGCCTTGAGCGAATCATGTTGCTCCTAGGCAAACTTGGCACTCTCCAGGGGCGATTCCATAGCTTGCTTCTGGCTATCTGAGATGGCCTTCAGAGCCTGAAGTTCATCCGCATTCCTTTTCAGCTCCTCCCGGAGCTGCACGACCACTTAGTAATTTTCTTCACGCTTTCCGACTTCCGCCGCCAGCTGGTCCATCAGAGTAGTCTCTCTCTCCACGACTTTTAAAACCAGGGCCTGCAGGATTCACATATGAACACCCTTGCAAATAATTATACTATGCTATGAAGAATTAACAATAATAATTCGGTATGATGTTTCCACTACCTATCCCAAATCATGGGGGCTGGATAATTATACTAAGTGACAAGTAAAACACCTCATAATGCCTTTTCATATTCACAAGCACAACTTGCTATTGATGAAATTGAGTCACAAGACTCACATAAAGATCAGGGAAAGAGACATCCTCCCAACCCTCCAGCGCTGAAGAAGCTGAACCTCCTTGAGTCGATGCCTTCGACACCAAAGGAATAGCTGGCTCCAAGGACCGGTCACCACTAACCACTGCATCACCAAAATCTCCTGGCACGTTCCGGGACGACATCTAATCCTTCCCGTGAACCGGCTGCACGATGCCAACAACAGCGGCGACATACTCCTTCTCCACAAGCTTGATAGACGAGACCGCCTCGCTAAAGGATGGGATTGGAATCGCCCCGTGTAGGTCAGGTGTCTCCTCCAACACAACTTGTGCACTAAATACCAAAACACATCGATAAAAAAATAGGTACAGAACATCATGATAAAACATATGGACTTACCCCACTACAAATTTGAAGTTGCTATCACCATAATCATCTTCCGACTCCTTCAATGAGGGACCGTCGATCTTGACACCTTGTTGATACGTCCGAAATTCATCACTACTTTATATCATAATTCACATCTATTCATTGATATATTTCATATTATGATGATGTTCTTATAGTGTTTTGGCTTCTTTTACACAGTTTGCAACCTTCCGGTGCCGAAACAACAGATGCATGAATCAGCGGGGAAAAGTGAACATCAAGTGACCATATCAGCACATCTCCAAATGACCTGAAAATCACGGGGTGTAATTTCCCGAAGATATAACAAAGACTAGCCGAAGGGCACCCGGAGGGGGGCCACTAGGCTCTCAGGCACCATGGTGGCACGGCCCCCCTGACCGCGCCACCTGGCCGCCTGGGAGGTGAGCCCCTGACGAGGATTGACCTCGGCAAATCCCATGGTTAGGAACCCTGGGTTAGATCGTAGAAGAGATGTGCAGGTTGGTGATACTCGTCGGCTAACAGGAGACGGGGATTTACCCAGGTTCAGGGCCCTCGATCGGTGAAACCCATACTTCATGCTCGATTGTATTATGATGGAGGTGATTAGAGTGGAGGTCGATGAGAGTTCGCTCGGGACCGGAGGTGTTGCTTGGATATTCGATGCCCTAGACATCCCCTCTCCTAGCCTTTATATATTAGGTTGGTTCGCAAGGAGTCCGTCTAGGCTTACAGAGAGAGCTTCCTAATCTAGTTTCAGTCTTGGACGCCAAGTCGTAGCTTCCATAATCCTCGAGGACTCCTATGGTGGTGTCTCGAGTGGGCCAGGCTTGGGCCACTTTAGAATTCTAGCGGGCCTTCTGTCGTGATACGCACCAGGTACCCTCATCTGTAGGAGTCGTGGGGTCACCCCCTCGTCAGTAGCCGCCGAGTGCCTGGGGGACTCGAAGAGTCGCGCAGGGACTCGAATCAATAACCGCATGTCTTCATGCGTGCAGCGCTGCTTCCAGTCATCGGCTATTAGGCACAAAATATAGTTTATTCGAGGGTTGATAAGCGGAAAAGTCCCAAGGTAGTCAACTGGTCGAGCCTTGGCGTATTGCGCTAGTGGCAAACAGCTCGACAGCCCTAATCAAGCCACGTCCCTCGACACGAACTTGGAAAACAATCGGTCTCTAGTAAGTCCATTCCTCTACAAGTCTTATAGGATCAATACCGTTGGTCTCAGCAAATAGACTTAACGCGTCCGTCATTGGCTTAACTTTCTTCATGCATTGCGCAAGGAAAACATCGGGAGTGAAATCGGAGCTATGGCAAGTCCCGTCCCAGCCGACTTCGCAGCGGGGTCTTACCTACGCGCTAAGCTTGCGCGGCATCTGGGGTGCAGTGTGTCGCCGCCAGGCATCATTTTTTATAGAGGCATGGAGCCTAATTAGAAGTGCACCCACTTGGAAAACGAATCAAGTGGACTAATAGTGGTCACTCGCGGAGCACTTGCGATCTCGGGCGAGTTGTTTATAAGAACCGCACCCACTCGAATAGACATCAAGTGGGTTGATCGTGTATGCACCCATGTAGCACTCGAATGCTTGGGCAGATTGTTCTCCTGGATGTCGATCATGTCTTGCTTTCTTGTGCGAGTAATTACTCGAGCACTTAATCATCTTATGGGTGAGGGAGCACCCGAAATCTATAGATGCATTAGTCCTTGCTGGCGTGAGTGATCGCTCGAGCGCGTCGTAGTCTTCTTGGTGAGGGAGCACCCGAACTCTTTTGATGTGTTTGTCCTTGATGGAGGGTAGTAGTTACTCGCATCCTCGAGGTTTGAGCTTTGCTCTGGTTTTTGTAAAGATAGGGCGCTCCCGATGGGAGTCAATTTCTTGAAAAACGGTCAAAAAAATTGTGAAATGAACCTTTGATGGGTAGCGAATGATGTCTAATCAGCACGCCTTTCTTGAGATGTGACGTTGCAGGGCTACCTGACAAGTTGGGAAGCCACGCGTAGCGGGTGTGATGTGACGCTCCATGGTAATTTCACTCCGCGTAATGATGACCCTTGTTTTTCGTGCGGAGTCGGCAGTGTGGTTACCGCGCCGGTTGGGTTTTCCATGCCGCACTAGTGTAGCTAGATCGTGCCACGTTGATGGGGCTCCGAGATCGACGGTGGGCGGATGGCCTTTGGTTGTAGGTTAAATACCGGCGGACTGAGTAGATTTAGGTTTTACCCAGTGCTCGCCCTCTCTTATTTCTTCTTCCTCTGCTTCGTCTTGCCTTCCGCTTCGTTGCTATGTGCGGCTGTGCAACGAGATCCATGTCAAAACGTCCTCGGAGTGCAGCAATCAACAAGGATGACTGGGAGGTGGGAGCTTCCTCTTTTGCGGCTCTGGACCTGGATGTGCTGGTCGCATATGGGCTTGTGGCGGAGGGAGCTTCTCAAATTCCTGGGGATGAAGAGGTTCCCACGCCTCACCGCGATGAACGTGTATGGTTTCAAAGCTTCTTTCCTCATGGGTTTTCACTTCCCGTTCATCCGTTCATCCCGGGGTTGCTCTTTGCTTATCAGCTGCAGTTGCACGAATTGAATCCTAACGGGATACTGCACATTGCGTGTTTTATCACGCTTTGTGAAAGTTTCTTGGGGATTTATCCCCATTGGGGGATCTGGAAGCGCCACTTCAGTGTGAAGAGCAAAAACTCTGAATACGCGCTTTGGGGCGTTGGCATTTCCATTAAGGAGAAAAATGCCTATTTCGATATGGAGAAACTAGATTCCATCTATACGTGACGGAAGAGCTGGTTCTATCTGAAAGATCAGCACGTTGAGGGTCAATAGTTTGGGCTTGCTCCCTTCAATCCGGTTGCGCGAGTGGCTAAGCGATCATCTTGGTTGCATTTGTCTGACTACTGGAGAGGTAGCTGTTGTAGAGCCCTTAGTGCAGAAACTTGCTGCTTCGAAGAAGGGGATAACTCGAGGCCAGCTTATCTCCATTTTCATGATGAGGCGCAATGTCACAACCCCAAGTTAGGTTGTGCTAGGGTTAGTTTAGTCCTTTGCATCATTTGAAAAAATTCAAAAGAAATCCAAATGGGGAAAAGAAAATCCCTAATTGAATTTAATTCAAAAGGCCAGACAAAAATTTCTTCCAAAAATTTCTCTTTTATTTTCTAAAAGTCTTATAAATAAGCATGATCACATATAAAGTGATGTGGGTCCCACTCCATGCTCCAAGATTTTTCAAAAAGTCCGAACAGAGCTTGGAAATTAAATAAATACCCTATTTGATTTCAAATTCAAATTATTTGAATTAAAAAATCTCCAAAACTTGTGAGTGGCTAGCTATATATATTCTAAGTGTTGGGATACGGGGCAGAAAACACAAAATTTTAATAACTACGGTACCCGAACCCAAGATCTCGGCTATGGCAATGTAAAGTAACGGAGGGAATCGGTGTTCATACTTTCGAAGACCGAAAGAGGGAAATGTTCTTGCGAACGTGGCTGGCGTAGACTCGGAACTACGACCTCCCTGTCGTGTAGAAGACCACCACCGGCGAGGATGACTCCCGGTAAAACTCCAGCGACGAAGTAGCACCATAGGTGTAGTGCCTCGAAGAGATTATACACGTACGGTACAATCGATGTTCCTCCCGGGCCCCGAACCAGGCGAGAAGCGGAAGAAAGACGGCTATGGATCTCGACTCCAGCAGAACGACGGCCTGCCTTATGGTGGAGAACTCCAATCCAGGTGCAGACTCGAAACAAGGCGAGTCCACTTCCGGGAAGGAGAAGGAGGAAGAAGGAGATATTGGTGTGTTGGAAAAGGGAGGTCTACCCCTCCTTATATAGGCCAAGGGGAGGTTCCATCCTCCTCCCCTCCCCCATGTGGGACTAAACTCCCAAGGGGGGGGAGTGCCCCGGCCAAGGGGGATGGTGGGCCCCACCCTAGGCACCAAGCCCAAGGGGGGAGACCCCCTCCTCCCTTAATGGGCCCCATGGGCCCATTTAGCCTTTTTCCCATTTTTTTAATTTATTTAATATGTTTTAAATATTTAATTTAGATAATTAAATAATAAAACATTATTAAAACAATTAAACTTTATTTTGAACTATTCAAAATGTCTGGAAACCATTCCGTCCTCCTCCGGAACTATTCCGGTGATTCCTCCTATTTCACCGATTGATCCCGTAACTGTCCTATGCATCGATTGCCCTTAAGTGTAACACCCTAACGGTCCGGGAAACAGCAGACATGGTCGAGACACTTCTCATTGACCAATGACTAGTCAGTTGGACCTGGTTACAATCCTTGACAGCCCCTGCGCTTCCATCGAATGAACTTCGATCGCTTTTGGAAACCGTTAACGATACGACGTAATCCCTTTGTGCTGCGGTACTTTGTTTGCCCGAGGTTTGATCGTCGGTATCCTACATACCGTGTTCACATCTCGTTCACAACAAACAACTTCTCTCGTCCATGATCATTGCATCTCTTGTGACCTAGTCACGTCCTTGCAAGGTGTTGATGCAATATCACCGAGTGGGCCCAGAGTACCTGTCCTGTCACAAGGACTAACAAATCCCGCTCTGATCTATTAACATACTCATCAACCATCTATTTCGGAATACCCAAAGTGCACCGTTATAGCCAGCATATTTCAGTCAGGCGGTGGGATACAAATCAAAGTCTCCTCATAGATGACAATTACGTATGATCATTACGGTCTAAGGACTAAGCCATACGTTACGAAGTCATAGCAACGCTGAACTATGTGACTCGATCACATTGCAATACTTTAGGTGGGTGTACGTCCATCACATCATTCCTCTTAACGATATGACCTCACTGTCAATGGACTTAAGTGTCGCCATGATCAGGAAAGCTTGATCAATCAATTGCCCAATGAGATAGTTTACCCGAGTTAAACTACGGACCATGTTTTATACTACACCTGTATTAGTATTTCCAAGTAATACAGTTATAGCACAGTATAGAATGTATTATGAACAAAACGGATATGTGACAAATATCTTTATTAATTTGTCTCTAGGGCACATATCCAACAGTCTCCCACTTGCACTAGAGTACAAATTACACTAGTTTACATCAGGTATGTATCTAACACCAATGGTCTCTCGGTGTTCTTCAAACTTGCCCTGTGGAAGAGGTTTAGTCATCGGGTCTACTGCGTTCAGATCCGTATGTATCTTGTGAATCCTAGTGTGTCCATCCCTGACGTAGTGTCGCGTCACATGGAACTTTCGGAGGATGTGCTTGGCTGTAGAGTGAGTTCTTGTCTCCTTCGCGTTAGCAATGGCACCCGTGTTGTCGCAGAAGATTCCCACGGGGTCAGTGCAGCTGGGAAAGACGCCAAGCTCGATCACGAACTTCTTCAGCCAAGGCGCCTCGTTTGACGCTTCGCAAGCGGCAATATAATCCGACTCCATTGTAGATTGGGCGACGACTGACTGTTTGCCGCTCCTCCAGCTAATTGCGCCACCGTTCGACATGAAAACATATCCCGTCTGGGATTTCGAGTCATATAGATCTGAGCCGAGGCTTGCGTCAACGTAACCCTTTACGGTGAGCTCCTCATCAACTCCTCCATAAACGAGAAAGAGATCCTTGGTTCTTCTCAAGTACTTAAGGATGTTCTTTATTGCTGTCCAGTGAGACATTCCCGGGTTACTCTGGTAGCGATTAGTCATACTAATGGCCAGCGCTAAATCCGGTCTGGTACATAACATAGCATACATGAGAGAACCTATGGCTGAGGCATAGGGCTTTGAGTACATCTCCTCCTTCTCTTTTGTTGTGGTTGGGCATTGAGTCACGCTTAATTTGACACCTTTTATAACTTGCAAGAGGCCTCTCTTGGAGTTACCCATACTGAACCTTTTCAATATCTTGTCAATATAAGTGCTCTGACTCAAGGCCAACCGTCAATTAGGTCTATCTCTATAGATCTTAATCCCCAATATGTAAGCAGTTTCACCTAGGTCCTTCATGGAAAATTTTCCATTCAGATATTCCTTCACTTCCTCTAAGAATTTCTTATCGTTCCCTATTAGTAATATGTCATCTACATATAACACAAGGAATGCTACAGAGTTCCCACTCAGTTTCTTATAGACGCAGAACTCTTCGACGTTTTGGACTAATCCAAAAGCTTTAATGACCTCATCAAATCGAAGATTCCAGCTCCGAGATGCTTGCTTCAACCCATAGATGGACCGTTGAAGCTTGCACATCTTACCAGCGTTACTTGGATCGACAAACCCCTCTGGTTGCATCATATACAACTCTTCCTCAATGTTGCCATTTAGGAATGCAGTTTTCACATCCATCTGCCATATCTCGTAATCATGATATGCAGCTATTGCTAGTAGGATCCGAATAGACTTTATCATCGCTACAGGAGAGAACGTCTCCTCGTAGTCAACTCCTTGAATTTGTCGGAACCCCTTCGCGACAAGTCGAGCTTTGTAGACAGATACGTTTCCGTCTGCGTCAGTCTTTTTCTTGAAAATCCATTTATTCTCGACGGCCTTGCAATCCTCGAGAATATCCACCAAAGTCCATACTTTGTTGGTGTACATGGAGTCTATTTCGGATTTCATGGCTTCAAGCCATTTCTCGGACTCGGGTCCCTCCATTGCTTCTTTGTAACTTGTAGGTTCATCCGACTCATCAGTCGAGATTGCATTCACAAGCTATCCGTAAAAATCAGTAGGTTGACGGACTCTTGATGACCTACGGGGCATAAAAGGTTCCTCTTCATTCTCATCATGATCATCATCAATGTCATGATCGTTATGAATGTCGTTCTGGCCATTCTCTTCAGCTCCCACTTTGGAAGATGGTTCCAGAGCAATTTCCGTAGCCATTTCTTCCAATTGGAGTGATTGGTCAGTCACTTCATCGATGTCTATTTTCCTCCCACTCAACTCTTTCAAGAGAAACTCCTTCTCAAGAAAGTGTCCCGTCTTGGCAACAAACGTTTTGCTGTCATACTTGTTGTAGAAGGTGTATCCACAAGTTTCCTTGGGATAGCCCACAAAGATGCACTTATCCACCTTGGATTCAAGTTTGTCAGGCTGTAGTTTCCTAACATAAGCCTCACAACCCCAAATCTTCAGGTGAGACAACTTAGGTTTCGTGCCATGCCATTCTTCAAATGGTGTTGTCTTTACGGATTTGGATGGTGCCCTATTAAGAATATGAGCGGCAGTTTCTAATGCATACCCCCAGAATGACACAGGCAAATCAGTATGAGACATCATCGATCGTACGCTATCCAATAGGGTTCGATTACGTCGCTCAGCCACACCGTTTCTCTGAGGTGTGCCTGCCGGCGTAAGCTGTGGTACTATGCCACAAGACTTCAGATGATTGCCAAACTCGTGACTCAAATACTCGCCACCTCGATCCGATCGAAGGTTCTTGATTTTCTTTCCGAGTTGATTTTTGACCTCATTCTGAAATTCCTTGAACTTTTCAAAGGTTTCAGACTTGTGCTTCATCAAGTAAATATACCCATATCTACTCAAGTCATCAGTAAAGATCATGAAGTAACGAATACCATTGCGAGTGGGGACGTTCATGGGTCCACATACATCCGTGTGTATGATCCCCAATAAGTCATCCGCACGCTCCATTATCCCATTGAATGGAGTCCTTGTCATTTTGCCCATGAGGCATGGTTCACATGTATCAAGGGATCCAAAATCCAATGACTCAAGAAGTCCATCTTTATGGAGCTTCTCCATGCGCTTTATACCAATATGACCAAGTCGGCAATGCCACATCTTCATGTGATCTTCATCATTCTTCAATCTTTTGGCCTCAATATTGTTAATGTGACACACGTCACCATCGAGATCAAGTACAAATAAACCATGCAACTCCGGTGCGTGAACATAAAACATGTCACCCTTATAAATCAAACAACCAATTGTATCAGACTTAAAAGAATAGCGGTCTCGCTTCAAGAAAGAGCCACTAACGATGTTCACACTCAACGCGGGTACATAGTATCAATTATTTAGAACTAAAACCAATCCCGAAGGGAGACTAAGATGCTTCGTGCCGACCGCCAAGACTTCAATTTGACAGCCATTCCCCACGCGCATCGTCACTTCATCCTTGAGCAAGCGTCTCCTATTCCTTAGTCCCTGAATGGAATTAGAAATATGAGCGACAGATCCTTTATCAGTATCCAGGATGTGTTCCCGGCGCTTGTCAAGAGAAGATCAACAATATGTATATCAAATATACCTTCGTCTCTCTTGGCGACCTTTCCAGCCTTCTTGTCCTTTAGGTACTTGGGGCAGTTGCGTTTCCAGAGACCTTCACCCTTGCAGTAGAAGCACTTCACTCCGGGTTTAGGCTTGGGTGCCTTGGGAGGAGCGGTAACTAACTTGCCATCCCTCTTGAGGCCACCTCTCTTGGCCTTCTCCCGCCTGCTTGACTTCTTGAAGTCAGTGGTCTTGTTGACCATGAAGACGGCATGCTCCTTCTTGATCACAACCTCGGCGCTCTTCAGCATGGCGAACAACTCAGAAGGGGTTTTGGTCATCCCCTGCATGTTGTAGTTCAGCACAAAGCCTTTGTAGCTAGGGGGAAGCAACTGCAACACCCTATCAACAGCAAGTTCATCTGGAATCTGGCATTCCAGAGCATTCAAGCGCTGAATGTAGCCAGACAATTTGTCTACGTGCTCACTCACGCTGCCGTGCTCGTCCATCTTTGGTGAAAAGAAGGCTTCAGAAGCCTCGTACCGTACAGCCCTGGCTTGAGGTGCGAAGACCACCTTGAGGTCGGTGATAATCTCATATGCACCCATCCTCTCAAAGCGTTTCTACAGCTCAGCCTCCATGGAGTAGAGCATGCCACTCTGGACAAGGTTGTATTCATCAGTCCTGGAGGGATAGACATTCTTCTTGTCCTGACTGGCATCATCTGCTGGTGCGTCACCTAACGCGCCATCTAGTACGTATGTCATTTTGAGGGGAACGAGGAGAATCCTAGGGGTGCGGAACCAGTTGGTGAAGTTTGTCCCATCTGTTTTTAGCTTATCTTTCTCTAGGAATGATCCTAAGTTGAACGAGGGGCGAGGTGCTGCCATCTACAAGGTTGATTCACAAGGATACATATTTAGACTTTTGTTCATAATGTGGAGTTTCAATTTAATCTCAAAATTCTAGAAATCTCCCACTTAGATAAACACCTCTCAATTTAACTAAGTGATTACACAATCCCAGCCCCCATACCTCCCCCGATCGTCACGGCCATCAGTATGCGAACCAGGTAGGCCTCTAAGCCAATCACATCAGGCATGTGACTCGTGCTCGACCTTTCGGTCTCCTGTGTTCCAGGCCCGCATATACATACGTCAAGCCTGCCAATCGAACCCTGATGTTAGCTGTTCAGCAAGGCCATATCTGCATATGCCAGGTTTGCCGAACCCAACCTCATGCGAACTCCGTTGAATATGTAGTACAACTCCGGTATGTACGGAGCATCAAGTCATATGGGAGAACCTTCCAGGCGGTGCCCACCAAGGGAGAACACAATGTTGGTATTGTGAGAGATGGTCCTGTTTCGTGCTACCGTCGATATATCTAGCATACTAGCATAAAACAGAAAGTAAAACTGTAAATCATACAACCTATGATCCCCCTTCATGCAAAGCAAAGTTAAACGCCTTTCTACTTTAGCTTGTGCAAGTTTTACGTGGCTGCTAAGGGTTTCGATAGAGAGAACCGTTTTTATCCTGCGAAAAACATGCCACAACACCATCTCCCATCCGTCTCTATTACACCCCTGTCGGGGCCCTCCGTTGCAAACATCTTCGCATCGCTAATGTAGAGAGACAAACACCCCCCCTAGCCACTTTATATGGTACAAGCCATTTGTCAAGCGTGGATCCAGTCTCGCGTAAACGCGTAAGGTCGGTCGGGGGCCGCTTCATCAAACATTGCCGCAATGCTAAATGAGTACATGTGGGAGGGTAACGAATGAAGATTCGATGCCCACATCCTAGATGTGTTCTACCTGTACAATACATCTACGCATAGCTAGCTCTGATACCACTTTTGGGATACGGGGCAGAAAACACAAATTTTTCATACCTACGGTACCCGAACCCAAGATCTATGCTATGGCCATGTAAAGTAACGGAGGGAATTGGTGTTCATACTTTTGAAGACCGAAAGAGGGAAACTTTCTTGCGAACGTGGCTGGCGTAGACTCGGAACTACGACCTCCCTGTCATGTAGAAGACCATCACCGGCGAGGATGACTCCCGGTAAACCTCCAGCGACGAAGTAGCACCACAGGTGTAGTGCCTCGAAGAGATTATACACGTCCAGTACAATCGATGTTCCTCCCGGGCCCCGAACCAGGCGAGCAGCGAAAGAAAGACGGCTACGGATCCCGACTCCAGCAGAACGACGGTCTGTCTTATGGTGGAGAACTCCAATCTAGGTGCAGACTCCAAACAAGGGGAGTCCACTTCCGGGAAGGAGAAGGAGGAAGAAGGAGATATTGGTGTGTTGGAAAAAGGGGGGGTCTACCCCTCCTTATATAGGCCAAGGGGGGGTGCCAGCCTCCTCCCCTCCCCCATGTGGGACTAAACTCCCAAGGGGGGGAGTGCGCCGGCCAAGGGGGGTGGTGGGCCCCACCCTTGGCGCCAAGCCCAAGGGGGGAGACCCCCTCCTCCCTTAATGGGCCCCATGGGCCCATTTAGCCTTTTCCCATTTTTTAAATTTATTTAATATGTTTTAAATATTTAATTCAGATAATTAAATAATAAAACATTATTAAACCAATTAAACTTTATTTTGAACTATTCAAAATGTCTGGAAACCATTCCGTCCTCCTCCAGAACTATTCCGGTGATTCCTCCTATTTCACCGATTGATCCCGTAACTGTCCTATGCATCGATTGCCCTTAAGTGTAACACCCTAACGGTCCGGGAAACAGCAGACATGGTCGATACTCTTCTCATTGACCAATGACTAGTCAGTTGGACCTGGTTACAATCCTTGACAGCCCCTGCGCTTCCATCGAATGAACTTCGATTGCTTTTGGAAACCGTTAACGATACGACGTAATCCCTTTGTGATGCGGTACTTTGTTTGTCCGAGGTTTGATCGTCGGTATCCTACATACCGTGTTCACATCTCGTTCACAACAAACAACTTCTCTCGTCCATGATCATTGCATCTCTTGTGACCTAGTCACGTCCTTGCAAGGTGTTGATGCAATATCACCGAGTGGGCCCAGAGTACCTGTCCTGTCACAAGGACTGAAAAATCCCGCTCTGATCTATTAACATACTCATCAACCATCTATTTCGGAATACCCAAAGTGCAATATTATAGCCAGCATATTTCAGTCAGGCGGTGGGATACAAATCAAAGTCTCCTCATAGATGACAATTATGTATGATCATTACGGTCTAAGGACTAAGCCATATGTTACAAAGTCATAGCAACGCTGAACTATGTGAATCGATCACATTGCAATACTTTAGGTGGGTGTACGTCCATCACATCATTCCTCTTAACGATATGACCTCACTGTCAATGGACTTAAGTGTCGCCATGATCAGGAAAGCTTGATCAATCAATTGCCCAATGAGATAGTTTACCCGAGTTAAACTACGGACCATGTTTTATACTACACTTGTATTAGTATTTCCAAGTAATACAGTTATAGCACAGTATAGAATGTATTATGAACAAAACGGATATGTGACATATATCTTTATTAATTTTTCTCTAGGGCACATATCCAACACTAAGCCCACATAAATTTTTTGAAGATTTTATAAAATGCTTTGCTATTTTATTCAAAGCAAAATAGAAATACTGAAAAAGAAAAAGAAAAGAAATAATTAAAAGAGGGCTTCCCCTGACAGAAGCCCAACTTACCACCCCCCCAGCCTCCAGGCCGGCCTAGCCCAGCCCACCGGGTGCTTGTCGTCTACCTCATGCACCTCAGTGGCGGGCTGGGAGCGCGCGGCGGCCGCCACCGAGACGCCGAGGCCCTTCCAGGTCTCCCCGACCCCTATCTCGTTGCCATGGAGACGCCCAGGGCACGCCATGTCTATTCCCCCTCTCCCTGCTCGCTCTCCCCCTCTCCCTCTCGCAAATCCCGCGCCGCCCGAGCGCACGCCGGAGTACCGCCGTGGAAAGCTCATGGACGGCGAGCTCCTCGGCCCCTTCCACCTTGTCCAGCACGCGCAGATTCCTCGTCTACATCCCCGAGATGAAGATCACGAGGACGGAGCTACTAGAGCCGCCGAATTTGTCATCGACGACTCGCCGAAGCCGCGGACACCTTGCCGTTGATTCCGCCGTCACCAGTGATACGTCCAAAATGCATCACTATTTTATATCATATTTCGTCCTTATTCATTGATATATTTCACATTACGATGATGTTCTCATGTTGTTTTGGCTTGTTTTACATAGTTTGGAATTTTCCGGTGCCGAAGCAGCAGACGCAGGATTCAGCGGTAAAAAGTGGACGCTGAGTTGCTGAAGAAGAACACCTCCAAATTACCTGAAAATTGACGGGGGGGTGTTTTTGGGAGGAATGACGAAGACACACGAAAGAGGGACCAGAAGGGGGCCAGAGGGGCCCCAGGCGGCCTTGTGGCGCGACCCCACCCATGGCCGCGCCGGGAGGGCGCCTGGAGCCCTGGGGCCACTCCCAGCTCCCCCCTCTGGAATATATACTCTTCGTCGTTCGAAAACCCTAAAAAGAAGAGTTTTTACGGAGTTCCGCCGCCCCTCCGTGGCGGAAACCTACAGAGAAGAAAAGGGCTCTCCGGCGGGCAGATTTCGCCGAGGAGATCACCTCCAAGAAGGGGAGATCACCGCCATCGTCATCACCATCGTCACGGGCATCATCGAGATCATCATCGACATCATCCCCAAAATCAGCACCAGCTTCATCTTCATCCAATCTCATCTCACAATTGCAACATGCGTTGTAACTCGTACTATCTATCCTCTCTACTCTACCGGCGTTGATTACTACTTTGTGGTGAATGCTATTGAGTTTTGTTGGAGGAATATTGTTATGATCAGATTGTTTACCACCTATTTATCACCTCTGATCATGATCTCTTTATGTCTTGTGAGTAGTTACTTTAGTTCTTCAGGACATGAGAGAATTCTTGTTGTTAGTAGTCATATGATGTTGAAGTAATATGTGTTGTTTGATATTTAAGTTGTGTTGTTATTTTCTTAGTGGTGTTGTGTGAGTCGAACACTCAACACTTCGCCTTGTTAAGGACCTAGGGGAATACATTGTGTATAAAGAATGCTTACGGTGGGTTGCCGGAGTGAAAGAAACCTGAACCCCAGTTTGCACACTTTCGCACAAGGGAATAATAGATCCTTGATCTTATTGTTGTGGTTAGGCTTTGCCTTAATTTCTATCTTATATTTGCGGATGTTTGCAAGTTGTTTAATCATAAGAGTGCACTTATCTTAGTTTAGAAGGTGTGCTAGCATAGATCCACCCACTCAACACTTATCAACACAAAACATGTTATCAATACGGAGTATGGCGAAAGCACATGACTACCTCTCCATGTGTCCTCAAGAACGCTTTGGTCTTTATAAGTTCAGTTGCCAGGCTTGTCCTTTGCTCAAAAGGATTGGGCCACCCGCTGCTCCTCAGCACTATTTACTTTACTTGCTTTTATCTTATTATTGCTTATACCGAAAACCCCTAAAAAGCTATCTTTCATTGTTGAAGTTATTCCTTGTCCAAAATCACCTTTCAATACCTTTCGCTCCTCGTTGTGTTCGACACTCTTACTTATCGAAAACTTTGCAGTAGATACCTTACGGTTGTGGGTCATCAAGTACCGTTTTCTGGCCCCGTTGCCGGGAAGCATAGCGCTATTGGTAAGTGAAGCTGGTAAGGAAATTTTTATATTGTTGTTTTTATTTTTCTGTTGCTGCTCTTTGTCCGTATGGACAACCTAGCTATTGGATCGTTTCTTACGGGGAAACGCCCCACATCTGTGGTGGTTGTTCCTCCCCTACTGAAATTGTGCCTTATAAAATACCAGCTGGTATTATCGATTGTATTTTGGCTAATCGTTATGCATGAGACAGACATCCAAGTGAACACTTGCTATATTTGTCACCATTTCCTCGTTATCAATGGAGTTTGTCACGAGGAAATTGTTCTCCGTATCGCTTATAGATAAAGCTTCAGATTGGTATAAGATTCTCGATAACTCTCATTTGCTTGATTGGCAAGATCTTATGTCTCTCTTTTATACCAAGTTTTATCCTCTTCATGAAATTCATCGAGACAGAAATTATATCTATAACTTTAGGTCTCGTGACAGAGAAAGCATCGCTCAAGCTTGGGGGAGATTGAAGTCCCTAATGCTCAAATGTCCTATTCATGAGCTCCCCAAGAAAACTATACTTACAAATTTTTATGCTAGACTTTCTTGTCCTGGTAAGGAGATGCTGGATGCCTCATCTAGTGGGGTATTTCAGACGAAAAGCGTTGAAGAAAGATGGGATCTCCTTGAAAGGATCCATAAGAATACCGAAGACTGGGAAATAGATAAAGGTATTGAACCCACTATAAATTATGAGGATGATTATATAGAGAGCTATGTGAAAACTGATTACTTTAATACCTTTTTCTCTAAGATTGGGCTTGATTCACATCTAATGATTGATTTTTGTAAGGACTTTGCCTCTCATATTGACTCTTCTAAGAAGAAGATGGATCAGCATCATAAACAATTCAAAGAATTACCTATTGATATTCATGTTGCTGATCCTATTTTGCCTGCAGTGATATATGAAAAGCCCCCTTTTCCCGCAAGGATAAGGGAGCACTCTTTTGTGAAAGGCATAATAAATAAAAGTGAGAGAAGAATTGATGAGCCTGAGGAACAGATCAAGGTCGATCCTCAAGTTGCATTGGTTAAGGATCTTGTTACTAATAATGCTTTAGATTCCAAAATAAATTTTTTTTTGTTTCCACTAACCTTGTCATAGCCAAGAATAAAGGCCCAATTTCAGGTACTCCAGCAGTATCTGTTAAAATAGGAGATCACAATTATTATGGGCTATGCGATTTGGGATCGAGTGCTAGTGCTCTCCTGTATTCACTTTAATAAGAGATCATGGGTGGATTTCACCTTGTGAACTTGAAGAAGTTGATTTTACTATTCATCTTGAAAACAAAGCAACTATCTCTCCTATCGGAATTGTGAAAGACGTTGAAGTATTATGCGGAAAGGTAAAATATCCTACCGACTTTCTAGTACTTGGTTCAGTAAAGGATAATTTTTGTCCTATTATTTTCGGTAGACCTTTTCTCAGAACTTGTGGACCTATAATAGATTATAAGAAGGGTAAAGTTTCTGTTGAATTCAATGGTGAGCCATATGAATTTAACTTTTCTAAGTTCTCTAAGCAGCCTCGTGGTACTAACTTCCCTAGTAACGATAAGATTATTGAAGATATTGCTTCCATTGCCATTCCTCCTAATGATCCTTTGCAGGAATATATGGAGGACCACGAGAATGATTTGCATATGCAGGAGAGAAATGAGCTGGACGAAATATTCTTAAGAAAACCTGCTATCCTAAAGCACAACCTTCCGGTTGAGCCTCTGGGAATTTTATCGAAACCAAAAGAAGATCCGGTGTTTGATCTTAAACATCTTCCTGATACGCTCAAATATGCTTATTTAGATGAAAAGAAAGTATATCTTGTTATTATCAATTCTAACCTTTCAGGGTACAAAGAAGAGCGACTATTGGAAGTACTTCGCAAACATCGAGGTGCAATTGGCTATACCCTTGATGACCTTAAGGGGATTAGTCCATCTATTTGTCGACATACCATCAACCTTGAACCTGACGCTAAACCAGTTTTTGATCATCAACGGCGCTTGAATCCGAAGATGATGGATGTTCTAAGGACTGAGATTCTCAAGCTTCTAGCCGCAGGTATTATCTACCCTATAGCTGATAGTAAGTGGGTAAGCCCGGTTCATTGTGTTCAGAAAAAAGGAGGTACAACTGTGGTTCCTAATGATAAGAATGAACTAATACCTCAGATAATTATTATTGGATACAGAATGTGTATTGATTACAGGAAGTTGAACAAGGAAACCAGGAAGGACCACTATCCATTGTCGTTCATCGACCAAATGCTTGAAAGGTTATCCAAAAATACTCACTTTTGTTATCGTGATGGTTATTCTGGCTTCTCTCAAATTCATGTTATAACTGCTGATCAAGAGAAGACCACTTTTACTTGTCCCTATGGTACTTATGCTTACAGGCGTATGCCTTTTGGTTTATGTAATGCCCCTGCTACTTTTCAAAGGTGTATGTCTGCTATCTTTCATGGTTTTTGTGAAGAAATTTTGGAGGTATTCATGGATGATTTCTCCGTCTATGGAACCTCTTTTGACCATTGTCTCCACAACCTTAATAAAGTTTCGCAGAGATGTGAGGGGACAAGTTTGGTGCTTAACTGGGAGAAGTGCCACTTTATGGTCAACGAGGGAATTGTTCTTGGCCACAAGATTTCCGAGAGGGGAATTGAGGTGGACAGGGCTAAGATCGAAGCAATTAAAAGGATGCCCTATCCAAGGGACATCGAAGGTATTCGTAGTTTTCTCGGTCATGCTGGTTTCTATAGAAGATTTATTAAGGACTTTTCTAAGACTTCAAGACCCCTCACTAATCTTCTCCAGAAGGATGTTCCTTTTGGTTTTGATGAAGATTGTAAGGAAGCCTTCGAAGTTCTTAAGAAATCTTTAATAACCTCTCCTATAGTACAACCACCTGATTCGAATTTACCTTTTAAAATTATGTGTGATGCTAGTGATTTTGCTGTTGGAGCTGTTTTAGAGAAAAGGGTCGATAAGAAGTTGTATGTTATATATTATGCTAGCAAAACCCTCGATAGTGCTCAAAAGAATTATGCTACTACTGAGAAGGAATTCTTAGGAGTAGTGTTTGCTTGTGATAAGTTTAGGCAGTATATTGTTAATTCTAAGATTATTATTCATACTAACCATGCTGCCATTAAGTATCTTATGGAGAAGAAGGATGCCAAACCCAGACTCATCTGATGGGTACTCCTTATTCAAGAATTTGATTTGCAGATTTTCGATAGGAAAGGAGCAGACAATCCGGTGGCGGATCATCTTTCAAGGATGGAAGATATACCGCATGATCCCATTCCATTCAACGACAGTTTTCCAGACGAACAGCTAGCTGTTGTAAAAGTACAATCTCTATTCGATCCTTGGTTTGTAGATTATGCTAACTTTATCGTTGCAAAATTTTTGCCTCCAGATTTTACATTTCGGCAAAGGAAGAAGTTCTTCCACGATTTGAGGCATTACTTTTGGGATGACCCACATATTTTCAAAGAACGTCTAGATGGGATCGTGAGGAGATGCATACCGGAACATGAGAAGAGGGACATTCTCATACAATGTCACGATAGTCCATATGGAGGACACCTGTAAGGCCCGATATGTGGTACTGTTCCAGATCTAGATGTTTCCATCCAGATCCGGGGACGAAGCACATATCGGTCCCACCGGGACATATGACAAAGTCATATGCCTCGGATTTCAAACATGATATCACAACATTACAGATATAGGATACAACATCTCATACAATCGGCATACAACTGCCTTAATACAGTACAACAGCGGAAGATATATGTCTGATTACAGACTACAATCAAATGCCTAGTGGCAAAGAGAAAAACATCGGTCCCCATACGGGTCCAGGCCCTCCGCCGGGATCCGCCTAACTAGTCATCGTCGAGTCCCCACGTGAAACGTCGATCACCATACCTGTTGTCGATCAAGAACCCTGAAAAGAGTTTGGGGGTAGTTTCATGAGTACAGAAGTACTCAGCATCCAACTGTAGTGGTCATCTGACCCAGCAAAGACTTCATCACTCGTTATTCTAGGACAACTAGTAGTTTACGGTAAGGAAGGGTTAAGTGGTGAGGTTGCTGCCGCACTAGCATTTATGAAGTGGCTATCGATCTAGAGAGTAAGATAAGAAGCCAAGCATTCGATGAGGAATCGCCTCCAACAAGTCTTGCTATCAACTACTTATGCAAGCATAACACCTATCCTATCCTTGTCCTCCTCTTCGCATCCCGACAAAGAAGATGCAGTCAAGGCACACACACACGTTGATCAAGTTATATTAAGATTATCTTAGTTGTTGTTGTCTATGAACAAGGAGTAGGTATCAAGTCGTCCATAACCGTGGACACGGCTTCTTGAAAAGATTTAACCCTGCAGGGGTGTACCAACTTCCCATTACAAGGCTCCGCATGCTCGCCCATCTCTCTCAGTTGCTACCCATCACAGGCAACCATTTTATGATTTAGTTCCAAGAGATCCGAAACGACAGGTCCCTCTAACTAACAACGAACAAATCCGGGTGGCCCCCGGGGAGTCGACAACCAATCCAAAAGCTGGCCACGCTCTCGGATCGGACTCTTCCGTCTCAACAGGGTTTGGGTTACCGAGACGCCTCACGTGAGGCCTCGGGCCCTCGCCGGTCAAAGGTGGACCAACAGGGAAACCATGTCCCCACTGGTCCGGGTTGGTTGGAAAACTACTGGCGTACGACCAGCACACACACGGTTTCAAAACGTAAAATCAGCTCGGGCCACCACTAGAAATTCTTGAAGCTAGGTAGGTAAGAAAAGGGGACCCCATAAAATCCCACACGCGGTTAGGCACGCTCAGTCTTAAAACCAATACCTGGAACTCGGATCCTAGGTGACTCGAATGGAACAAAGCGTCGGGGCGGGATAGCCTAGACCTTCCATCCTTCGTTGAATATAGTCAACATTATAATAATCATATCATCAACAACAATATAATAATGTGATATCCCAAACCAAGGAGTAACAGGGTAACATTGTAGCATCCTAAGCATGCATACTAAGTAGGGGCTGAGCAACGAGCAATAGTAAAATAGTAGTACAAGGTTTGCTGGGAAGGGACATGGCTATATCGGTTTGAAGGAGGCTGTAAACATGTGGTAGGATCAAACATCGAACCTAACCTAGACTACCATGCAAACCGCTGGTTGAAATAGAATGGATCATAAGTAATGTATAGTCCTTGCCTGTTGATAAGTCGGGTTCCGAAGGTGTAGTCGATCGCAAGCTCGCATCGTCTCCGAGAGGTACCCGCGGAAGCACACAAGACGGTAAACACTGGAAAGCAATCAACGAGAGAGCATCTATTACTACGAGGAAAACACGAGAAAGAATCAACAAGAAGAAACACGAGACATCGCACCTACCGTCGAGAGCGGTTACTAACAGGTTAAGTGGATTCCTCGTCACACACGACGATACCGCACATTTAGAGAGGTTCAAGTTGTTTAGCTACAAGTGATCAACCAACGGTTATTAACATGGCAACTCAAGCAAGCATGGCATAGCACAGAAACATGGCAAGAGGTGAAGCACAAATAAACTATCTAATCTAGTCACTTTAAGTGGGGGGTAAAACCTATACCTGGCAAACTATTGTGGACCCCATGATAAATATTGCATTTGGTACTGTTTTTCCCTAAACAATATTTTATTATTTTTATTAGCAAGCAAGAATAACATAAACACAATCTACATGCAAAAAAAATCAATTTACATATAAAGAACATTTTTAACAGACAACGGTTAAAAAGATAATGCAATTACAGTTTACAGTGGCAAGCAGTGTAATTAGCAGGTAAACAACATGTAAACAAAGTCAAACATGACAACAAGCAACATTTTATTAATCTACACGCAAAACGGAGCAACTTTCATTTAGAAAGCGTCTCCATCAGATCTACCGGTGAAAAGATACGGGCAATACAAATAAATAACGCAATTCTGCCAATAATAAAAAAAACCTAGCAGAAAAGGAAAAAAATAAATGGGCCGAATCTGCTACTGACCAGGCCCAACTCACAGTGCAGCACTAATAAATTAAAAAAAAAATCACCAACGGGCCAAGCCCAACAGGGAACAAATAGAAAAAAATAAAAAAAGAGGAAGGGGGCGCCTCACCAGTGGGCCGGCCCAAAGCGGCCTCGGAGGATCTGGATCTGGCCGCCTGGCTGGCTTGGGCTGGACGGCTGCTGGGCTACCAGGGGCGGATGGGCCGTGGCCCACGGGGGCGGCTGGCCTGGCTCGGCGGTTGCTCGCCTCGGGCTCGTCTCGTCCCCGACGAGACATAGGCGGCGGAGGCGGCCTTCCAGTGGCTGCGCCGGCCACCGGCGGCGAGGGCGAGGGGAAAGGCCGGCGAGGAGGTCTCGGGACCGATGGGGAGGACGCCGGCTGGGCCTCCCGGGCGGCGCGGTTCAAGTGGAGGGGGCCAGCGAGCTCCTGTACCCGGGCGGCGCGGGCGAGGTCAGCCTCGTCGGCCATGGCCTCTTGGGCGGCGGCGGCCACCTACGAACAGAGAGCAGAGGGAGTTAGAGGAGGAGGGGAGCGGCGTGAGGAGGAGGAGGAGAGGAGAGGTAAGGGCGCGGGGACGGCTGCTGCGGGCGGCTCGCCGGCGTGCTGGGGGCGGCGGCGGCTGCTCCATGGGCGTGGAGGCAGTTCGGTGGAGGAGAGAAGAGAGGTGGGGCCTGGGTGCAATCTTGGTCGTTGGATCGCCCGATCCGACGGTCCAGATCGCATGGGGAGCAAAAATTCGGGATGTGGGGATAAAATGGGCAGATCTGAGCAAACTCAGGGGGTTGGCTGCAATTTTTGGCTAGGGAAACCCTAGAAAAGGGGTGGGAGTGTGGTGGTGTATATATAGCCCAGGTGGCTGGCAGTTTGCAAAAACATCCCCGGTTTCTCTCTCGCACGCGCGGTGCTCACGTTTCTGACCGCCGGGGTCCGCAGTACCTCCGATTCGGGTAAAACTTCGAACTGCGCGATCGGCGCGTCGAGCCGGCGGCATTCACCTCGCGTTGGAACCGTTCGAAGAACACTTTCCGCCGCGCTATAAAAATAACCCGTTTAATTATTAAACGGGGTTTTCGTTCCGTTGGCTTCGGCTGGTCTCGTGCGGTTTTCGTGACGGTGATCGGGTGAAACCCGATGTCGCAAAGGTCGAGTGTCAGGGTGGCAAGGGTCGGTCTCCATCCGGTATGAGATAAGAGGGGGGGAAAATAATCGCCGATCGATAAATCGGGGATGCAAACACCGCAAACAAATCAGACAATCAAACAATTCACACCGAAAACAAAAATTTTAATTTTTGTGAAAACTGGGCTGTTACAACACCATGTCGGTGAGAGGACCGCACATAAGGTTCTTCAATCAGGTTTTTATTGGCCTACTCTCTTTAAGGATGCCAGAAATTATGTCTTATCCTGTGATAAGTGTCAAAGAGTTGGTAATATTAGTAGAAGGAATGAGATGCCTATGAATTACTCTCTAGTGATTGAGCCTTTTGATTGCTGGGGTTTTGATTTTATGGGTCCTTTTCCTCCCTCGCACAAGTACACTCACATTTTAGTCGCTGTTGATTATGTAACCAAGTGGGTAGAGGCAATCCCCACTGAAAGTGCTGATCACAAGACATCTTTGAAAATGCTCAAGGATGTAATTTTTCCTAGGTTTGGAGTACCTAGGTACCTCATGAATGATGGTGGTTCACACTTTACGCATGGAGCTTTTAGAAAAGCTTTAGCCAAGTACGATGTCAATCATAGAATTGCTTCACCGTACCACCCTCAAACTAGTGGGCAAGTTGAGCTCACCAATAGAGAGATCAAGTTGATCTTACAGAAGACAGTTAATAGAAATAGAAAAGATTGGTTGAATAAGTTAGGAGATGCTTTGTGGGCGTATAGAACTGCTTACAAAAACCCCATGGGCATGTCTCCCTATAAGATGGTCTATGGCAAAGCTTGCCATTTTCCATTAGAACTAGAACACAAAGCTTTTTGGGCTATTAGAGAGCTTAATGCTGACCCGAAACTAGCTAGTGAAAAGCGTCTCATGAACTTGACTTCTCTAGATGACTAGAGAAGTGAAGCTTACGAGAGCGCTAAAATGTTCAAGGAAAAGGTAAAGAAGTGGCACGATAGGAGGATTCTAAAACGTGAATTTAATGTTGGTGATAAATTTTTGTTGTTTAGATCCCGTTTCAGGTTTTCTCCAGGTAAACTACTTTCCAGGTGGGAAAGGCCATTTCATATTGAGGAAGTCTACCGCTCGGGTGCAATCAAGATTAATAATTTCGAAGGCACCAAACCTCAAGTTGTGAATGGGCAAAGACTTAAGCATTACATAGCAGGAGACCCTGTCAATGTTGATGTGGATTTGGTATACACAACAACTCATGAAGAACATGTTGCCTGTTTCAGACACTAGCAGAAGAAGAATAAGGAAAGGTATGTATTACCGTAAGGAAACATCGCGAACCGCCATAAAAATCCCGTATTATGAGTTTTGTAAAATTAGGAAAATTTTAGGCCGAAGTGGAGCCGGAGACAAGATTCTAGGGGGCCCAGGCGCCCCCCTGGCGCGGCCTACCCCCTGGCCGCGCCGGGAGGCCGCCTGGGCACCTAGGAGTCCGTCTCCGACCACACCTTGGTTTGTTACCTTCCTTTATGTGCAGAAATTTTTGCTATATATTTGCCCGGATTGCTCCGGCAACGTATCTCGCGATTTCGTGTGTTTTCTTTTCGATCTGTTTGTGCCAGAAAATCTTTAAGCTAGACCTAGGTTCCATGGCTTCCCCAAGTTCCCCCAAGGACAAGTTCGTCGTCAACGTCATCAACCCTTACCTCGCTGAGGTGAAGAAGCACCCCCAGATCCTTCATGTGGAGGATGGTGACCTCCACAAGGAGGATCTGAAGGGACTAGTCAAGGAAGGGGGCACAGAGGAGCGGCTGAAGGAGGTGGAACATGAGGTCTTCAAGTTCAAGAAGATGGTGGAGCGTGGTGTTGAAGCTAACTTCGACATCATGAACGAAATAGAGGCTTCCCATAAGAAGGAGATGAAGGAGATGTGGTCAAGTTTGGCCGTCCTAGAAGAAAAAGTTTATGAGCTTCAAGCACAGATCTATGATCTACAGAACCAGAACTGTGAGTATGAACTAAAGTTTCTATGCATGGGTTTGGGTGCTGAGTGCAGGATCCTGGAGACGGTAATGTCCTTTGAGACTGGAGAACAACTTCCATGGAAGCGCTTCGCCAAGGAATATGTGACCGAGAAGAACAAGAATGAGGAATAAATCTCCTTGGGTAATGACATCCCCTTAGCTTGTTCCAAGCTTGGGGGAAGTGCCCGGTATATTTATCTTTATCTTTGTCTTTTAGAGTTAAGTAGAGTCGCATCATGTCTAGGGAAGTTATCTTATAAAATAGGTGTTTGCATTGAGGTCTATCACTCCTTTTTGGAGAGTTATGTATTCGTGAGTGTGGAGTCGTCTATGATGGAATATTAATGAGAAGTCTATTGATCCCTTCGCTGTACTCGGTATTCTCTTCACGCAATAGACCTTATGATGATTCTTATGGGGAGTATTGACCTTATATCAGGTATGGCTTTGAAAACTTTATTTAATCTTGGCAAACATAGCTTTGGTCATAACAACAAGCATGATTTTCTCAAAGTAGCGACATAGCCAAACCCTTTATGTTATTATGCTTGAAGTGTTAAGTTGACAAGGAAGACAACTTGATGTGCAATGCTTATTTTAATGTTTATGCTTTATATTGGTTTGCATCTAAGTCATCATCAATTGTCTGCTCTCTCAAAGCCTTTTCTAGCCAAACCCCTGTACTAAGCGGAATTCTGCTTGTGCATCCATACCCTGAAACCAATATTTTCCTTATGAGTCCACCATACCTTACTATTCGTGGTATTCCACTACCACTCCTAAAGTATAGAATTTTTGTGTTATCCTTAAATGTTCAAAATCTTCTATTTTGTGCCTCTTGTTTAGTTCATGAGGAAGTAGTAGTTAATTCATGATCTTCTTACGTTGGACAAGTTTTACCCTGGGATTGCATGTCTAATTTGCAAACCCCTAATACGAGGAGGAATTGGCATGAGTGTGCCCAGCTCACAAAAGATAATACAACAAACAAACCCTCCTTCACGCTTTGTTCATGAGAAATCAGAAAACTTTGGCAGTGATAAACAAAGGAGATTGCGGGGATGTGATTGTCCCCGTGTGGGAGCCGTTCCTCGAAACTTGTCCAATCTGAGGAGTAATTGAGTTATCAATTAGCATTCGTTCACAAATCATGCACCTCTCAAAACTTGTTTTCATCCTGTTTGATTTGAGGATAGCACTTGAGTTTTCCCTACTTCCCTAGAGCAGGGCCTATCTTTAAGTTTTAGGTTGAGTCAGTTTTTCCTACTTCTTTCTATTCTTAAAGAGAGCAGACACTTGATGTGACAATGATTCTTTCATATAAAGATGCATTAAGATCTGTGATACTGCATCCTTGTTGACATTATCTTTTGATAAGTAAGGTTTTTGTTAAGCCTGGCTGAAGCAAACATCTTCCTTTGTGTTAACATTTTTACTTTATGCCTAACAGCATCTTTTTTCAAAAGCTTCAATTGACCTCATCAAAATATAATAAAGAAAGAGCAAAGGTAAAAGCTATTAGTTGTTCTTTGACCAAAGGACATGTTTGCCTTGATTTGAAGAGTTTCCTTAGCCCTACTCTTGTTTATAATTGTTATTACTCTTTCATAAGGGCCTTATGAGTTGAAGATTGTTGTTGGGGATGTTTGAGTTTGGTGAAGAAATTATGATGCTTCTTGTCTGTATTCTATTTATCGACACTTCACTCTCTAAACTTGTGGACAGGTTTTCCGAGCTCAGTTTTCGCTTGGGGACAAGCGAGGTCTAAGCATGGCGGAGTTGATACGTCAAAAATGCATCACTATTTTATATCATAATTATTCCTTATTCATTGATATATTTCACATTACGATGATGTTCTTATGTTGTTTTGGCTTGTTTTACACATTTTGAAATTTTCCGGTGCCGAAGCAGCAGACGCAGGATTCAGCGGTAAAAAGTGGACGCTGAGTTGCTGAAGAAGAACACCTCCAAATTACCTGAAAATCGACGGGGGTGTTTTTGGGAGGAATGAAGAAGACACGCGAAAGAGGGACCAGAGGGGGCCCCAGGGACCCCAGTTGGCCACCTGGCGCGGCCCTACCCTTGGCCGCGCCGGGAGGGCGCCTAGAGCCCTAGGGCCACTCCCGTCTCCCCCCTCTGGCCTATATACTCTTCGTCATCCGAAAACCCTAAAAAGAAGAGTTTGTACGAAGTTCCGCCGCTGCTCCTTGGCGGAAACCTACAGAGAAGAAAAGGGCTCTCCAGCGGGAAGATTCCGCCGAGAAGATCACCTCCCGGAAGGGGAGATCACCGCCATCGTCATCACCATCGTCACGGGCATCATCGAGATCATCATCGACATCATCCCCAACATCAGCACCATCTTCATGTTCATCCAATCTCATCTCACAATTGCAACTAGCGTTGTAACTCGTACTATCTATCCCTCTACTCTACCTGTGTTGATTACTACTTTGTGGTGAATGCTATTGAGTTTTGTTGAAGGAATATTGTTATGACCAGATTGTTTACCACCTATTTATCACCTCTGATCATGATCTCTTTTATGTCTTGTGAGTAGTTACTTTAGTTCTTGAGTACATGGCAGAAGTCTTGTTGTTAGTAGTCATATGATGTTGAAGTAATATGTGTTGTTTGATAGTTAAGTTGTGTTGTTATTTTCCTAGTGGTGTCGTGTGAGTCGAACACTCAACACTTCGCCTTGTTAAGGACCTAGGGGAATACCTTGTGTATAAAGAATTCTTACGGTGGGTTTCCGGAGTGACAGAAACCTGAACCCCAGTTTGCACACTTTTCCACAAGGGAATAATGGATCCTTGATCTTATTGATGTGGTTAGGCTTTGCCTTAATTTCTATCTTGTATTTGCGGATGCTTGCAAGTTGTTTAATCATAAGAGTGCACTTATCTTAGTCTAGAAGGTGTGCTAGCATATATCCACCCACTCAACACTTATCAACACAAAACATGTTATCAATACGGAGTATGGCGAAAGCACATGACTACCTCTCCATGTGTCCTGAAGAACGATTTAGTCTTTATAAGTTCAGTTGCCAGGCTTGTCCTTTGCTCAAAAGGATTGGGCCACCTGCTGCTCCTCAGCACTATTTAATTTACTTGATTTTATCTTATTGTTGCTTATAACGAAAACCCTAAAAAGCTATCTTTCAGTGCTTGTAGTTATTCCTTGTGAAAAATCGCCTGTCAATACCTTTCGGTCCTCGTTGGGTTCGACACTCTTACTTATCGAAAACGCTGCAATAAATCCCTTATGGTTGTGGGTCATCAACCAGCCACCCCCCCCGACCTCCCCGTCCTCTCCAAAGAAACCAGGGTGAGCTCCTCTCGCGTTTGCCCCTCCCCGTGCTCCAAAACCCCATCGGAAACCCCGATTCCACTGGAGCAGAGCCACGGACGCCGCCTCGGTTGACTCCGCCGGCGAACACGTCCTCCCAAGTGAAGCTGCTCTGCTCCAGAAGACGCGCACGGCTGCGGGCTATCGACTGGTGGTCGTGCCTTATCCTCCCGTGGCCTGGAGAGGACTCCGGC
Organism: Bromus sterilis; assembly: GCA_950022295.1. Taxonomy (NCBI): domain Eukaryota; kingdom Viridiplantae; phylum Streptophyta; class Magnoliopsida; order Poales; family Poaceae; genus Bromus; species Bromus sterilis. Next base: position 143,486,198 of record OX465596.1, on the reverse strand, counting down.
GAGCCCTCCGCCGCATCTGTGGTCGCCGTCGGCGAGCGGTGACATGGCCGGTTGATTAGGGTATTAATCACCCCCTAATCCCCCCCTAAACCCAATGGCAGGTGGGCCCCCTGGCCCCCCTAACCTCTCTGTTAGTTTAAACAGAGAGGGATTAATCCCCCTCTCACTTACAGCAGGGCCCCACCAGCTAGAGCCCTCTGACGTCACTATGACGTCACGCCCATGCAGTAATTCAATTAATGAATTAAAATAAATCAGAGAAAATACATAAAATAGATTAAACTTCAACAATTCATAACTAATTCATATTATATCCAAATTAAACATATAATATATGAAAAATTATCAGAAAAATGCAAGGATTATGAATATGCAACTTGTTTCTATGTTTGACCATTTTAAAATGGGTGAACAGTGACAAAGGTGCATATGGTATAATTTAAATTGAATTTGGAGTTTGAATTTGCAAATCCTTTGCAATACACTTCAATTAAATGGAATTTTCAACAAACAAGTACCTTATACATCATGGACAACCTTATCATGTGCTTGTGCATTTTATTTCGATATTGCCCCCCTTTGTTGATGATTGTTTCGGTAACAGTGTATTCGAGACGGAGGTCACCACCGAAGCATAAGACCGTTAAACCAGTGAATCGTCAGCAAGGCAAGAAAACCCCATTGATCATGTCTATAAAATCCCACTTCCCTCTTAGTCTCGTTTATTCATTGATTAGGATGATCACCTTGTTATCCATTCTACCGCATAGTTGAACCCATATCCGATGCATGACCTATCATCTTGCCACAGTAGTAAGAAAACCACAATCCTACTCCCTCTGTCCCAGATTATAAGACGCAAAACGATTCACGTACAAAACGATTCGCGTAGAGAAATTTTTTCGTTTTCCTATTATACCCCTGCCCTCGCTCACTCTCTCCTCCCATTCACCTCTGTCCCAAATCTCAAACTCTCTCCTCCCAATTCCATTGCTCCGGTCGCCGCCCTCTCTGCCAAATCCCTAGCTCACTGGCAGCCATCTCCCTCTCGCTGACAGCCTCCTCCCTCTCATCAGCAGGTTCCTTTGGCGTCGCGTCTCCTCGCTCACCCATTCCTTCTCTGAATCTCTTCCTTAATCCAAAAATCCCATTTTTATTCCGGCATATCTGAAGCGGCGGTGGCATCATTGGAGTAGCTAGCGTTCCGCACGTTGAGCTCGAGCCAGCCACTGCACATCTCTCTCTTGGTCCGCGGCGGTGTCGCTCACCACGTTCCTCGCTTTCTCACACGGCCGACGGGGGTAGGAGGTCTAGCTCCTCGTGACTCACCCGGCGATGTCGCGCCCCAAGCTCCCTGGTGTGCGGAAGATGGGGGTGGCGGTGGTGGGAGGGGCCTCCGTGGGCGGCAAGGTGGTGGGCCGACGCTTACATGTTCGGGACCCTCCTGGCCGCGGGGCTCGCGGTATTGTGCACGTGGTCCGACGCCTCTGTAGGCACCAGGGATGCGGGGCTCACCATGGCCGGCGTGGCGCTGGTGATTGTGGCGGCCGTGGACGCGCACGACGTGGAGGCGCGCCTCGCCGGCGTGGACGGCAGCGTCGGGTTCGCCAGGTTTGACCTCGTAGAGCTCCTCGCGCCCGCGCTCCACGCTGCCGGCTGCGTCCTCGCCATTGTCGGCATCGCGCTGCAGCTCTTCTCCCAGGTGAATGTGGGTCGTCATTTCTGTGATCATTGTTTAAATTCAGAATACATTTTTAAGGTTCAGAGTACAAAATCTGAGCTGCAAATTCTTAAGGTTCAGAGTACATTTTTCCTTATGCATCTCTTCGGTTTCAGTTAGCAGAAGTTCAATGTGCAGTTGTTTCTTTGTGAGGATTCTCACAGTGATCTGTAGATTTAGATTTGGGATAAGGTAGTTTAAATTAAAATTCAGTTAATAGCTTGATAGATTTGTAGTTAAAAGCTTCATTTAAAATTTTAGACTGCTCTCCTCTGCATATACTCTGTACTTAACTGAATTTATAGTCGTTTTCTTAAACATATCTTTAGTTTGCTTGTGCTCCTTGCTTATGCAGTGGTAGATTTATAAGTACAAATTCAGTTACACTTAACTGAATTTATAAGGTTTGTGCTTTAGTAACCTTAAGGTTTGTGCAAGCTTTAAAGACATCGAGTACACGGAGCTTGCGACAATGACCGAAGGTTACAATGGTCGTGGTTTTAAGCTTTTGTGCATTGCATCATGGGAATATGTTGTGCATTGCATCCTGCTTTTCTTATGGAGACAGTAGGACGAACATAACCCTAATCCGTTTGATTTAGCCCATTTTACTTGCAAACAAAATTCAGGTTCCAACAATTAATACCAAATTAAATTTTTGCACATGAACTGTATTCAGGCGTGTAATCCTGATCTTGTACGAATTTGTAGAATTCAGGGTTCCAGGTTGGGAGGAGTAGCACTAACCCTGTTCAAATTTTGCTGTTACTGAATTTATTAAATTTGGCATTAGTTCAAATTAACAGTAGCTTCATTTTTGTTACTGGACATTTTAGATTTAAATGTTTACTGATTTTTACGGTAGATCAATCATCCATGTTCAAATCAATTGAGTAACTCATTTTCTTTCATTGACGTGCAGCACCAATCTGAATAAATCAATTAGCAGCACCTGAGACGAGGAGGAGCGCCTGGGCTTTGAGCTACTGGATCCTGGGCAAGGAGCGCCTGTGCACGGCGACCGCCTGGGCGTCTGGCCAAGGAGCGCCTGGGCTTCGAGTTCCTGGGTGCCTGGAATTCGAGCTACTGGGTGTGGCAAGGTGAGGGCCTTGGGCGCCTGGGGGCAGGCGGTGGACGTGGGCGAGGTGAGGGTCCTGGGCGCCTGGGTGACGAGCGCCTGGAATTCGACGATGTGAGGGCCCTGGGTGCGGCTGGCGGACGCGATGAGGTGAGGGCCCTGGGTGCGGCCGGCGGACGCGGCGAGGTGACGACCCTGAGCGCCTGGACGCGGCCGGTGGACGCGGCGTGGTGACGACCATGGGCGCGGACAATGGACGCGGCGAGGCGCGGGGATTCAAGGTTGGGGAAGAAGCTCAGGGGGGTACCACTGTCTTTTCCTCGAAAAAAACGCTGTCGGAATTCTGCAAATGCGTCTTATAATTTGGGACGGAGGGAGTAGCTCACATAGGAGTTGATTGATATCATGTGGCCCCTGCAGTTGTTAAAGCTTATTGCATGCTTAGAGATTACATTGAGGATACTTTTGATGTGAGTCGAGATGATAGTGAACATGGTGTTGATGATGGTGAAACTGTGTTGGTGAATCTACCCTAATACAAGGTGAACGATGAGAGGTTGTGTAGGATTACACGGTGGGTCGTCTCATTGAACACCGCCTTAAGCCCGAGTTCTTGTATGGAAATCCAAGACAAAAAAATCCAAGACAAAAAGTACAACCACACATTGGGCTCACTGACCCCTCTCGGCCTAGTACCTCAATCCGTGTTGACGTCCAGGAGTCACACTAGTTCGGGTTTTCCATTTGGCATATGCATAGAAAAAGAATGGATGAAAGGTTGCATCATATAGATATGTGGGTGGATCTGTGAGACAGTGAAACCATCTTCTCGGACGGTGTCTCAGTTGCCTACATTGTCTAAGTCCGTATCGTTGATCCGGCTGGTCTCTCGAGCGGGATCTAACTCAGATAGTCGACTCCTGGAATAGACCGGTTGTGAGCGAAGTGCCGTGGTGAACATCCTCGCCGGCAACCCGTAAATGGTGACGAGACCTGGCGGTAACTGATGTTCATGTGTGTGTAGCTTACACCCTTGCAAGGTTAACAAAACTATTCGAATAGCCGCGTCCGCGGTCATGGAATACTTGGAACCTGTACCTGATTATTAGACAACTTGAATGGATACTCTAAAACTCGCAAGATAAGCGTGAGTGTTATGGCGTGCTTCCTCATGCGGAAGTCGAGGAAGTATCCATAGTGGTGTATAGGTTGGAGACTTGGTAGTGGACTCGTGTATGTTTCTTACCTCATTCTGGTATTCGTAGCACAGGATTAGCCAAGTCAAAGCTGGCACTTCTGCATTGAAACCCCACCACCCTTTACCTTGAAACTTGAGCATGAGTAGTATAGTTCTGATGTAAGTCTTGCTGAGTACGACTTTGTACTCACGTTTGCTTATTCTATGTTTTAGATGAGAACCCAGCCCCCGATGGAGTCACCTTCCTGAAGCTCGACGTTTACTAAGTTAGTATAGTTACAGACAATAGGCTGGTCCCTCGTGGAAGGGCATGTATGTTGAACAAGGCTTCTCTAAGACATTTGTTAAACTTGTCTGTACTCAGACCTAATTTGCTTCCGTTGTTCGATGTAATGTTGGATCACATTCATGTGATCTCTTTGTGTACTCTATGTATAAGTCAATAAAGATATACTTTGTAGAGTTCATGCAATGTGTACTTGATGTTTACACTAGACATGTATGCTGCGTTTATGGATATAACGTGCATGTCTTAGTGTGGGGTTCGATAGCTTAGTTGTGTTCTTGCCGGCGGTCTTTTATACACCAAGTGGCCCTTAGACGTGCGCAGCTTGGGGCATCGCGATGCGATTGCTCGTGACTCTGTCACGTTCCACACTTCGTTGTATGATTGAACCCGCCCCAAGACCCTGACTAAGTGATCGGGCTGGAGTCTGTTTATGTAAGTGTTATAATTCAATCGATAATATGGTTGAGGCGACTTGTCTATGAGTATGGTATTTCACCACCCATAATCATTTAGACTTTTGAGCGGGCGATGAGGACCCATGTCAGTTGATCATCTGGCCTGGATGGGATGCCCCTCACGTTCGATGCTTTACAGGAGTGTTCTGTGCTTGGCCTTGTCTGCTTAGACAAGTGGGTACGGCTCTCGGCTCTCCATATGATTGAGTTGTGACTGTAATTACATACGCATATTCCGTGTCCCGACACGCATCCAGTCGCTAGAGCACCGGGTGCATCCCATGTGGCGGTATACTGGACCCGAAGACCCGACTAGGTGCTCTCCTAAAGACCTTTTGGGTGACGACCTTTTGTTTTGGATCCAAAAGGTCACCAAGTGTATTAGTTCTGGTGTTGAGAGCTCCATTCATCCATATGATGCTGATACACCTTCGCCTGAGGTGATTACTTGAGTCTTTATTTGTTTGCTGAAGTTTGATTGATATCTTGTGCTTTCTGATGATGTTCTTGTTTGTAGAACCATGCTTCCTTCTCGAACAACCCTCATCAGCCTGAGGATGCGGAGATACTCAAGGAGCCTGATACGGTCCTGGTGGATCCTCCACACGTGGGTGGTGGTGATGCTTCACGTGCTGATCCTGCAAGTCTGCGGGTGCGAGTGTTGGTGGTCGGCCATCGGGTTCTGATGGCGATGATGATTTAGAGCCACTACACATGAAGCGCATCCGCTCCTCGACTGTTGTTGAGCGGGTTGTGCAGGGTGGTGGACTGCCACCAGTCGCGCCAGTTGTTGCGCCCTGCCCTCCTCCGGTTGCACCGAAGAAGCGCAAGCTTGGGGTGCTGCTTCGCGTGGGCGCCGCACCTATTGGGTATGTACTTCTTCCTAGTTTATTACGCCGCTATCTTTTCTTTCCTATTCTGATGAAATGTGTTTTTCCGTACTGCTCCTGTTCCAGCTGCGTCTTCAAAAAGTAGTGATGTTGTTGATCTTCAGTCGACTGAGTACGGTGCGGCAGTTGGTCAGTCGGCTCCTTCCGCGATTCCTGTGACTTCTAGTGCGGGTACGATCCCCGCGACTACTGCGTCTGGGGGGTCTGCTGGTGCTACTGAAGGCGAATCTCCTCCGGACTCAAAACCCGTGTTTCCTGAGAGGTACATTTTGGAGAAAATTATCTCCTTATTGATGAGAAGGCCGAGTTATTTGATTGCATGGCCGAGCAGGTGTGGAATCTTCCTTTCGTCTGACTTACATTGGGGTCGCGGCAGCGCTCCCGATGGGAGTAGCCCCCGAGGCTGCGAGGAACCACTTGTGGTTGGTCGCAGTCTTAATCTTGATTTTCTCTGACTTTCGGTGCGCTTCTTCTTGTTATTGGGGGCGCGTCAGCCCTCTCGATGGGAGTAGCCCCCGAGTCTGCGGAGAACTAGTCGTGGTTGGTCGCAGTATGAAACTGAATTGTCCTTTGCTTGGTTCTGATTTCTACGAGCCTTTCTATTCTAGCCAATATTCCGTATGTGTGAGCAAGTGCTGACTGATGTTGATCGTGCCCGGGGTGCTCATGATACGGCCCAGGGGAGCCTGACCACCATGTGTCGTGAGTTTCTTTCCTTCCTTTTGATCGATGCTGAAAAGCGGGCTGCTTCCGCGGAGAAAAAACTTGCCTCGCTTCGAGATGCTTTGGAGTCGAAGGAGATGGATTTGCAAGCGCAGCGTGTCGAGCTCGAACGGCTGCGGCGAGTGGAGAAGCAGTTTTAGTAGTTGGAGACGGTTGAGGGAGGTCGTCTGCGTGACCTGGCGAGTGCTTTGGCAGGTGAGGAGATTGCTCTGATGCTTCTTCTTTGGTGGTGGTTGATGATCATTGATATTTCGCTGTGGTGTAGGTGCCATAAGTGTGGAAGTAGCGGCGGCTGTTCCTGGGGACTCGAGCATTCTTCGTGGAGCTGTGGATGGCCTGTCGAAGGCCACTGGTGCCGTGAAGGACGTATGCAGTCGTGCTTCAACCCTTCTGAAGCTTCTTCATGAACACATGTATCCGGATGAGGAAAATAATCCCGACGACCTTGATCTTTAGGTTGCCACATTCGGGCCGGATGGGGATCGGTTGGAGGGCCTTGTCCGCGAGACAGTGGTGATTGGACTTTCGACGTCCTTTGTTGTTCTTCTGGGGCATGGGCTTCCCATTGAGGATGCCATGGTGGATTTCCTGCCCAGTTATACGACTGAGCAAAGTGCGCGGGCCACACGTCTTGCTCGTCAACTTCAACTGGTTGTGGAGGTTGATGTCCGCAAGCCCCAGGGCGCGGAGTAAGAGAATTTATTTATCTGTGTGTTGGGAGAAAAAAAATTGTAATAAGTTGCTTTTGTAGCCGAGGATGCTGAATCCTGGATTGATGATTAAACTGACATTTCCTCTTGTGTCGTGCTTTCTTTTTCTTTGGTTTGACTTCTTTATCCTTTTGTGGTAGGCCACCCCGTGCGTTTCTCGAGCCTAGAAATTGCTGAAGGAGGACGATCGTGAGGGGGCCTACGAGTCCGTCTGTTTGAGGCTTAAGGACGCGGAGCGCGAGATTAGCCGTCTCAAGGGTGCCATTGCGATCCATCGCTCAAAACGTGAGCGAGTTGAGGCTGTTTTGGATGGCCTAAATGTTCGGATGGGGAAGTTGTCTGATCTGCTGAAGGGTGAGTCTTACTATTACTGTTGTTCGGTTGCCCGAGTGCTTCTTTCTTTCACTTCTTGCTGATTTTTTCTCTTCTTCTAAAGTTCTTCCTGGTCGGTCTCGCGAGGAGCAGGAGGCTGTCCAGTCGGAGTTGTCACGTTTGGATGACCCGTTCGTGCAAGTTGAAAATCCCTTTTAGAGGGATAGAGAACGGGCACGGTTGTTTGCCGTGCTGCGACTGCGGGTTGGTCGGGTGCCACGAGCTCTTGAGTACTGCTGCAAAGTGCTTGGTGGTGTCTTCTCTTAGTTTTATCCCTTAGATGATGTCCCATCCAGCCTTGAGAAGCTATGTCGGGTGTTCTCTCAGCCTGCGGCTCTTCGACGAGTTGTGAATCATCAAATTCACGTGGGGGCTCGGTGTGCTTTCGCCTTTGTTCACAGTCATTGGCCTGGAGTAGATATCATGATGGCGGCTCAAGGTCCTCCTCGTGGTCGAGATGAGCCGATGGACGAGCATTACGCGGCAGCGGATGAGCCTGCGAGTCTAGTTGTGAAGAAGGTGTGCGAGGAGAATGACCGTCTTCTGGGTTCCCTTTATAAGGTGAAGTCAGAACCGGGGTCTAGAATTGCAAGGTACTTGTAAATTATTCCTTGCGCAATGTATGTTTTGTGGCTACAAGTCATTGTAGTCTTCCATCATCGGGTGTGGAGTTGTGTGGGAGCATTTTCCTCGGAGGTGGCTGCTGCACACGAGCCCCCAAGTGCTAAATATGAAGTCGCGTAAGCGAAAAACGCCTCGAAGGGTGGCTGCTGCGAGCGAGCCCCCGAGTGCCAAATATGAAGTCGCCTAAGCGAATAACACCTCGGAGGGTGGCTGCTGCGAGCGAGCCCCGGGTGCCAAGTATGAAGCCACGTAAGCGAATAACACCTCGGAGGGTGGCTGCTGTGATCGAGCCCATGAGTGCCAAGTATGAAGTTGCGTAAGCGAATAACTCCTCGGAGGATGGCTGCTGCGAGCGAGCCCCAGAGTGCCAAGTATGAAGTCGCATAAGCGAATAACACCTCGGAGGGTGGCTGCTGCGAGCGAGCCCCCGAGTGCCAAGTATGAAGTCGTGTAAGCGAATAACTCCTCGGAGGATGGCTGCTGCGAACAAGCCCCCGAGTGCCAAGTATGAAGTCGCGTAAGCGAATAACGCCTCGAAGGGTAGCTGCTGCGAGCGAGGCCCCAAGTGCCAAGTATGAAGTCGCGTAAGTGAATAAAGCCTCGGAGGGTGACTGCTGCGAGCGTGCCCTCGAGTGCCAAGTATGAAGTCGCGTAAGCGAATAACACCTCGGAGGGTGGCTGCTCCGAGCGAGCCCCCGAGTGGCAAGTAAGATTTTTGTGTAAGATACTTTTGGGAAAATATTTAGGATCTTTCCCTGGTGTTCTTTTTTTGGAATTTAAAGACTGTGAAGCATGAGCTCCACAGTATTTTATTGAAAAGTAAAACAGTACAAAGAGAGAACCTCAGTTCTCAAAGTAGAGTATGGATAATTACAGGGGGGCTACTTACCTACTCTACTTAGTGCATGCTATTGATCCAATCTAGCAACTGAGATCTAGTATCTCCCTGAAATCTATGTGAAAGTAGGGTGATGTCATGCACAAAATGCCTTCTCTAGGTATGAAAAGCAACTCTTTCATTCCTGAAGGTCTTCCCATTCCTGACTAGCCAAATACCCCAAGCAGCAGTGAGCATAACTTCCATGAAGAAGGGGTGACCAAATGAATGGTTGGCATGTTGGAGACAATCATGGACATGCCCAGCAGCTGACCATTCAATCTGCAGATAGTTCCAAACTCTGGTGCTAATGTTACAAGTAAAGAATAGATGCAATCTGTCCTCATAAACCTGAGCAGGGCATAGCACACAGCAGTTGTCTTCTGCAGCAGATCTCCAGTGTCTTCTCACCAGGAGATCTTTAGTGTTCAGTCTATCAAATAGTAAAAACCAATCAAAGACCTTGATCTTCATTGTACATTACTTTTCCATAACTTGGTGCAAGATTTGTCATTCTGGATGATGGAGTGCATAAGTGTATAGAATCCTTTTGCAGTGTACCCATGCTTTCTAGGCCAAAACCAAGAATCATGGGGATGGATAGGTCTTGCATCACACTTAGCCAATCTCTGAGAGCAAAGTATTCAGTTGCAGCCTGTTGAGAAAGTGGTAAGTGAAAGAGATGTTGTTCACCCTCAGTGGTGAGAAAATCATGCACAGAAATCTTGTCATCTAGGACAAAGGAAAAGAGGTGTGGAAGTCTATCTCTGAGGGGTCTATAGGAATTGTTAATGATCCAACCATCAAACCAAAAAAGCAATGAATCTCCAGAGCTCACCCTGACTGATGCCACAGGCCTATATAGATCACAGAGACACATGATATCCCTCCACCAAAATGAGCCACAAAGAACAGTGGCATGGGGCACATTTCCTTCATAGTAGGAGTTCCATATGAGAGAAACCCAAGGGATATCCTCTTTGTTGTAAAACTTATGAAGGTGCTTTAAAAGGAGAAATTTGTTTTGCAACTGAAGATTGATGATTCCCAGCCTCCTTTGTTCTTTGGACTATAGACCAAGTCCCAAGCAGCAAGATATTGTCTAGGTGTTTCAGAGTTACCCCTTCACAGGCATTGTCTCTGAATGCACTCAAGCTGTTTGAAGATACCCTAGGGGATAGCTAGACTGCCAAGGAAATAAATGCGCATGGAAGATATGACAGATTTCAGAAGATGCAGTCTTTCACCTTGATTAAGCATTGCAGAGCTAGCAGATAATCTTCTCTCTATCCTCTACACAAGTGGCATCAGATCCTGAATTGTGGGTTTAGTGGTAAAAGGCAGTTGTCCAATGCTACAACCCAAAATAGCAGCGAGGCTAGCAGAATCCTCCACAGACACATTTAATATTTCCCTGGTGTTCTTACATGAGGGGGCTGTGAAAAAATAGCCCTTTATTTGGATCGATGGTTGCATAGCCTTAGAAAACTAAAATTGCTGCTAGGATAGCTTGAGGTCTCGTCGCGAGGCTCCGGTTCGTCGAGTCTTTGATTGGTGCCTTGCCTTTTATGGGAGTGCTTCTTCTTTCCCGTCGACTCCTCGAGTGTGATGTGCTCCAAAGGTTTCTAATATCTTATGGAATTCTCTTTCACAACGATCTGATCTGACGAAGCTGTCGTTGACTATGATGAATCCTCTTGGGCCTTGCATTTTTAGCTTGAGGTACGCGAAGTGTGGCACCGCCATGAATCAATCGAAGGTTGGTCGGACGAGGATGGCATGATACTGTTATTTCCAGTCGACCACTTCGAAGTCTAGAGTTTCTGTCGGGGGGATGGACCAAGCCCATAACCCGACATTTAGACTTATGCTATAAGAAAAGCCCACGGGAGAAGACCCGACCATGAGCCAAACGTGCCAACCGTGGAGATTGAAGCCGTAGAAGGAATTCGACTTACCTTGTATAGCACGTAGTATATTTGTAAAGTAGAATAGGACTCCACTTCGTGTAGGAGTCGGACTCGTGGAATCCCAAGACCCGGCGCCTTTATAAGTCTAGGTCCACGGGATCCAGAGAAAACTCAATTCAAAACTAGACAACTCGCAATACGACCTAGATCTCCTTGAGACTAAGGTTGTGATTCGATACCACTATAATCGGTAAGTCGACTCCTCTAATCGAAGAGTCGATAACCATAATAATAAGAAGGAATAGGTCTTTACCTCGAGACAAACAGGGGCAGAAACTTGGCTAAACCGCTGATTCTCTTCTCCATGTAGACTCTCTCCTCGTATCCATGTTGGGGCACGCGGTACACTACACTAGCGCTAAATAAAAATTTCTACCTTGCACAACCAAGATCTTGCTACTAGAGAAGAACTACGTGATGAGGTATTACCACTAGACGCGCAGTCACGGCAGCGGAAGGAGATTTGGCGATGCGCGTCGACGGAGGCTCCTCAAATCCCTCGAATCAATCCCTCGTACCGAACCCACGAACAGAGTCCCGCGATCTGATCCCGCGAACAATTCGTCCAAGCACCGGAGGTGCGGCGCCTCCAAGGGATGCTCACGTACAAGGAGGAATGCCGGGCGGCGGACTGCTAGCTCCGGCGGCTCGGTCTGGAGGTGGAGTGGAGGCTAGGGTTGTGGTCTAACATGTACCCCTTCGGGGTTCGCCCTAGCCCTTATATAGTCGTCTGTGTAATGGCCTCAACCCTTGAGGCAATCCGGACCCTCCATCCATAATCCATTCGGATCACATCCGAATGTGCTCCTTTCCCCTTAAGCACGTGACCCTATAGGTTCATGTATACATGGACACGACACGGATCACATCTGGTTCGATAGTCGGTAGCGGTTCCTAGCAGAACGTTTCGGATCCCATATATGCGTAAAGTCATAAGATGAACCATTACAAAGTGTCATATGCAACATTCCTTTTGCCACACGATATTATGTTGTCAAGCTCAAGGCGAGTACATGTCACCCTTGTGATAGCTTGATCTCTCCTCTCGAAACCGTGATACAGATTCCTGAACCGGGTTAACAGTTAGCCCATGTCTCCTGGCCATGATTTCTGAATCTCATCACTTGAGAGGGCCCATAGAATATCTCTCCAGGGTGGAGGGGAAAATCCACTCTTGATCAACCATGTCTCGGGGCATGTATCATGACTCACCCGTAAGCTACCTTTATAACTACCCAGTTACGATGTAGCGTTTGATAGTCCCCAAGTGAGTCATTCCTCATCCCGAGAACATGAGAGGACCTCAGGTCTAGGAGATGCATATTGATACAGAGTGGCAACTCTCCTCGTTGGTTACCCCAAGTGGAAGGTGAGATGCAGCGTAGCAGCAAGTTTCCCTTAGCAAAGATGCTAAGGTTGAGTATCGAACCAGTAGGACTCCAAGAGATACAAGTAGGTGTCACGGCGCTTGACGTGGACCTGCACACAGATACAGATAACTTTGCTCCCAACGAGTACAGAGGACTTGTCAATTCCTCTGGCCTTGCTGTCTACAAAGGATCAACGCAAGAGATAAAAGTGGAACTGAAAGTAAAGACTGAAAGTAAACTAAGGGTGTAAACAATAATGTGAAGATGGACCGGGGCCCCGTGATTTTCACTAGTGATGTCTCTCTCCCAAAAGAAGATAAAAGTGCTAGAGGGGTAAACAAATCACAAATGGGCAATTGACAGAATTATGAAGGCACCACATTGCTAAATATGCTGCAAATAAAGGAAGGGCTCAAAAGCAATGGGCAGTACGCCAAGGTAAGTAGACCGAAATCCAACTACATCTACTACGAATCATCCACCTTGAGATATCTATCCAGAACATCTCGCTGGAATTAAGTTGCGAATCCCACCCAAATTGTAAACTCAAAGCAACAGACAACTGCATTAAAAGAACTTTGCGTAAAGTAAACAATCCTTGCACCCGCGGGTACAGGCACCGTTGTTTTATCCCTGGTGGCAACAGCACATCCCCTAGTCTCATGTTTCTGTCACTCAAGCTAGACATCAGGGGGCTGAACCCACAATTAAGCATAACGCTCCCTCTTGGAGTTGCAAGCAAACTACTTGGCCAAAGCAAAATACTGCAACGGAGAACATGCAAGAATTTACTCAAGAACAAAATATAAAAGAGAAGAACCAAATATATTACTCATCACAATTTGAACATAGTCTCATAATCCATCAGATCCCAGAAAACTCAGCATAGCAACAACAGAAATTACAAAAGTGCCTCGATCATGTGAGGCATCTCACGAGGTCTCGAAAGTGGAAGCACAAAGAGGGGAGAGATACATCACATAGCTACTGGTCACGGACCCATGGTCCAAGGGGGACTACTCACGGCACATCCGGGAGGCGTCCATGGCTATGGATGGTCTCCCGGAGGGGGTTCCTCCTCCCGGCAGGGTGCCGGGGCAGCTTCTTCAGGCAGCCCCGATCTTGAAACGGCGGCGGCGGCGGTACAGAGGCGAGTTCGCGGAAAAGAGATCGATATTAGGGGTTTACACCCCGAGGACTAAATATAGGCGGAGGGGGTGTCGAGGGGACCCACCAGGCAGCCAGGAGGCCTCCTGGCGCGGCCTAGGGTGGGGCCGCGCCAGGGACCCTCCTGGTCTCCTGGTGGTGTCCCCCCTCCGCTACCTTGGTGATTCCGGAAGCTTCTGAATCGCTGATTTTTTATCTGATTTTTCCGGATTTTTGGGAGCACTTTTAATGGCCGGAAAACCTGAAATACAAAAACAGCAGAAAACAGCAACTGGCAGTTGGGTGCACTGGGTTAATAGATTAGTCCAAATATACTCAAAAGTGTATGAAAGTTCAAGCAAATCAAGGCAAAGTCACACAAAACATGCATGGAGCAAGCAGAAATGATAGATACGTTTGGGACGTATCACATATGCATTGTATTGAGACTAACACATGACAATATATCGCTGCTTCTCAAAGTGGGTCTCTGTCCAACTAAGTGATCCCATCACTAAGTTCATACTATCGGTAGCATCTCCATTATCATGACTTGTGAAACATAGTCATCAACCGAGTCATATACTAGTGAAGGATATGTGTCCGCATAACCTTATCAACTAGGGACCAGTAGAACAATCATCATAGAATATATAGTCTCACAAACAAGTCACATAATATTGATACATATGAGTGATGATGTTCAAGGACAATACAAGTAACTCATGAATACATAAGGAGATAACATCATAACATGATTGCCTCTAGGGCATATCTCCAACAGTCTCCCACTTGCACTAGAGTCAATCAGTTAGGCATCTAAGGCCCATGGCTCTACAGCATCGAGAGAGGCTTCGTCAAAGGATCAGCAACGTTTGCATCTGTGTGTACTTTGCATACATTTATTTTACAATCATCTACGAATTGTCGTATGAGATGATAACGCCTTTCTATGTGCTTGGATTTCTGGTGAGGCCTTGTCTCCCTAGCCTGTGCAATGGCACCACTATTATCACAATAGAGGACCAACGGGTTTGCCGAGTATGGAATCACACCAAGTAGGGTAATGAAATCCCTTATCCAAAGACCTTCCTTTGAAGCTTCAGAAGAGGCAAGGTACTCGGCCTTTGTTGTAGAATCAGCTACCGTCTCTTGCTTTGAACTTTTCCAGCTCACTACACCTCCGTTCAGAATGAACACATAACCAGATTGCGAGCGAAAGTTATGCCTGTGGGGTTGGAAACTAGCATCGGTGTAACCCTTTACAACGAGCTCATCCTTACCTCCATAAACTAGGAACATATCCTTAGTCCTTCTCAGGTACTTTCGGATGCTCTTAACTGTTGTCCAGTGGCTCTCGCCTGGATTAGCCTGGTATCTGCTCGTAGCACTTAGAGCATAGGAAACATCTGGACGAGTACATACCATCGCAAACATGATAGACCCGATGGCCGAATCATACAGAATGTTATCCATGCGTCTTTGCTCATCAGGAGTCGATGGACCCTAAGTCTTGCTTAGATGAATGCCATGTGACGCAGGCAAGAACCCTTTCTTAGCCTCATGCATGTTCAACCTTTTCAACACCTTGTCAATATACGTACTCTGGCTTAATCCAATAAGCATCCTTGATCTATCTCTATAGATCTTGATTCCCAAAATGTAAGCTACTTCTCCCAAGTCCTTCATTGCAAAACCATTTTTCAATGAGTCCTTGACAGCTTCAAGCATTGGAATGTCATTCCTAATCGGTAATATGTCATCCACATATAAGATTCGGAATACGATTGAGCTCCCACTAAACTACTTGAACACACAAGGTTCCTTTTAGTTCTCGATGAAGCCAAACGATTTGACAACCTCTTTAAAACGAATATTCCAACTCCGAGATGCTTGCTTCAATCCATAAATGGATTTCTGAAGTTTGCATACCTTACTAGCATTCTCTGGATCGACAAAACCCTCGGGTTGTATCATATACACGTCCTCTTCTAGATTTCCATTAAGGAAAGCTGTTTTGACATCCATCTGCCATATCTCATAATCGAAATAAGCATCTATAGCTAGAATAATCTGAACTGATTTAAGCATTGCTACAGGCGAGAAGGTATCGTTTTAGTCAATTCCTTGAACTTGTCGAAACCCCTTCGCGACAAGTCGAGCTTTATGGATTTGAACATTTCCATCCATATCAGTTTTCTTCTTAAAGATCCATTTTCACTCAATAGTTCTTGCACCATTTGGCAGATCAACCAAGTTCCAAACTGGATTGTCATCCATGGACTTTAACTCAGATCTCATGGCATCAAGCCATAACTCGGAATCTTGATCCACCATCGCTTCCTCATATGTCAAAGGCTCATCGTTGTCCAACAACAATACATTGCTTGCATTACGCAACCTTTCTGACCTTCGTGGTGCGGTTTCTACTTCAACCACGGGTTCACTGACTGGCTTTGCCATAATGGCATCACTTGCCGTGTCTTCCTCGAGTGGTTTATCTCGAACCTCTTCGAGTTGCACCGTCCTCCCACTATCCTTCCTAGTGTGAAACTCTTTCTCAAGGAAGGTACCGTATCGAGCGACAAACACTTTGCCCTCTTGTCGGTAGTAGAAGTAATACCCTAAGATTTCCCTTGGATATCCCAAGAATATGCACTTATCCGATTTGGGTGCGAGCTTGTCCGACTGAAGTCGCTTGACAAACGCTTCACTACCCCAAATCTTTAGAAAAGACAAATTGTGACGCTTCCCAGTCCATATCTCATATGGTGTCTTATCTATGGATTTAGATGGTCCTCTGTTTAGAGCGAAAGCTGCAGTTTCTAGAGCATAACCTCAAAATGACAACGGTAAATCTGACTGACTCGTCATCGATCGAACCATGTCCAACAAGGTGCGATTCCTCCGTTCTGATACACCATTTCTTTGCGGCGTTCCATGATGTCACACCCCAAAAATTATAGCATGTTATATAAGTCATTAGTAGAGGACCACAAATGGAGGCCCAACAACAACTTTTGTCTTGTAGTGGTGTGATGATGAATGCATGTTTGATGTGTGTGCTTATAGATGATCATGATCTTGCATTTAGTTGAAAGATGAACATGTGGTGATGATGTTGTTTGTTTTGAATGCAAAGTAGAAATAATGGATTGTAGGGGTAATCATGAAAATTGTTGCATGTGCTTAAATAAGATAGTAGTTATGGTAAAGACCATTTCTTACCCACATAACTAAAGATGATCCCATCAAATGAACATGATCAACCATAGTAATGACTCAAACTCTAGTATCATTTAGCATCCTTGCACCACTTCACTTTATTATTGTGTTTTCCTTACCTGTCATCTTTGCACTAGTTTGCTAAACAAATATATGAGGAATGTAAAACCTCGTTTATTCTTAGGAATATAACTAGTATAATTATCTCTTAATACTTACCAAAACCCGAAGACGATAATTTTGTGACCAATAAAATAAACTAAAACAATGATCTTAAAAAAATCACATAAAATACTATGACACATACTAGAACATATAGTATAGAAGAGCATGGTGTTGCTTGTAGTGCAAAGAGGAACTTGTGTTATTATCATGTGTTGTTGATACACGTGTGTGAGTAGTATAGGTCACTACCACTCTAACTTGGTGATCATCTTAGCATGATCACTAGCAAAATCAACCTAAACCCTATCATCTTTATAGCTAAGACCCTCACATCAGCTAGCACTTTTGCACACTCTCACTATATTCACTTGTAGTTTGTTTTGCATTTCATTTGCTTTTGTTTGTTAGGTAATTATATAAAGGATATAAACCCTTATATATAAATTTGTAATATAATTATATAATATTCTTGTTAATTCACCACAAAACCATACGACATTAACCTTTTGCTTGATGAAAATAGTTGAAACTATGATCAATTAAAATTCTATTAAAACTACAAACCATAATAAAATGAATTTATGATCATGGTACATGCTTTAAAGTGCCATTGAGGCATTTTTCGCAAAAACATTGCATGCAACTTTGTTTGTGCCATAAATTTTTAATAAAAAAACTAATTTAAAACAAAATTTAAACAGCACCAAAACATACCCCTAACCACCCCCCTAGTTCCCTCTCTTTCTTAGCCATAATGGCTACAGATATGACAGATGTGGAGAGGAGGCCGAGCCATCTCCCTCTCTCTCCCTCACGTAAAAACTCTCTCTCTCTCTCCCTCAGATGCCCTCTTTCCCCCTGGTTAACCCTCCCCCAGTTGCACCTCCCTTGTGCATGCACGCCAACCCCCCCCCCCCTCCCTCTCGTTCTTGCCAGCCTACGGCATAAACAAAACTCGCCCATGGCCTCCCGATTGGGCGAGCTCAGCACGCCCTACAACCCATGTACCCTTAGCAGGCTCCCGTGAAGCCCTGCAACACCCTTCGCGCGCTCCCGAGGCGAGCATACCACTGCACGACAGCCCTCCCCCCTGGCCACGCCACCTCCCGTGACCAGCCCAGGAAACCGTAGTCCGAGCCGGTGAGCAGTACAAACCGCCGGCGAAAACCCACTCCTGAGCCTGGCCCCGATCCTCCTCCTCTCTGCTGAGAAGCTCCAGAACCGCCCCTGCGTCCCCACCCATGGTTTTGCGCCCATGGTTTTGCCCTAGCCTCCCGATTGCCCCACAATTTCCCTAGCCTCCCGATTGCCCCAAGCTGCTGGCACGTTAGACTAAACCGAGCCGTCTCGCTCGACGACGTTCTCGACCTCCGATTGCGCCAAAAACGGAACAATTGCGTCGTCCTGGACCTCCGTCGCACCTCACCGTCGCCCCTAGCCTCCGGGAAGCCCTCCGGTGAGCCTCCCGTGCCCCCTGTCTGCCTTGCCTGTGACCTAGGCCAAGCTGGCCAAGCTCGCCGGGGAAGAAGGCCCAGGGTCGTTGGATCGGCCTAGATCCAACGCCCCATAGACCCCCATACCCCTTCGCTTTATAAAAAAACAAAAGAAAAAAAAACCGCAGCTCCCAGTACACAGGCTAGGCCCGCTAAGAAAAAAATGCCACTAGGCGAGACATAGATATAGGCCGGCCCCTCTTGTCCCTATCTGCTTTATTAAATCGCAGAAAACTATATAAATCATAGAAAAATGAATACAACTCCAAATCTGATGAAACAAAATTTTCCTTGCTCCAAAATTTCTATTATATTTATTGGCATGCTTAGAATAATTTTACTGCAGAACCAACGTATTGTCTTTAGTTTTAACTAGTTAATTATACTCTTTAGAAGCTTAGAGAAACTTTAATTAATTATCTGTTAATCCTAAAAATGGAATGTTAATTGTTTTGTATTCCTATTATTATGCTTGTTTTTTCAGTATGTTTACATTTATTTGTTCATGAACTCAAATTTTTGGATAATAAATGAAAGATCCTATTAATGTGTTGATTAGATTGGTTTTAATATGTTTTTTTGTTAATTAGATAAGATCAATTTTATTTTATGAACCATGATTTTGATTAGTAGCTAATTTGTGTTTAATTAGAAAACTAAAGTTAAAGCAAAAAAATGTAACATAACTAGGTCCAACACCTTGGAAGAATTTCCCTCGTGGTGTGATATAGTGTACTGGGCACTAACAGATCTATTTATCTTTTTTTTAAATCATACATGATTAAAATATTATTAGAAAATAAATAATCATAATAAAAATGTAAACTAAATGTTTTTGTGATCCTGTGGTTATGCTATATTTTTCTGTATTGGTATAATTATGGTTTACATAAATAAATTTAAGTGACACATTATTAATTTTGCTAATATTTTATGTTGAGGATAATTTCAATTTACTCTCTGTTAATAAAATAAATCAATGTTTAATTTGATAATGAGCTTAATTTCAACAGTAGAAAATTATGGTTTAGTTAATAAATTAAAAGTTAATAAAAAATAGGGCTTTAATAAATAAAAATAACTTTTTTAGATCCTATAAAGTGTGTTAGTTTAATCTTCAATATTATTGCTTAGCCTTATTAACTTGTTAAACTTGCTATAAAAATTATGCCTACATTTTTTTGTTGAACCATGAGTAAATTATGATACACTTATTGGTGTTAGTCATGTGTTGCTATGATAAGTTCTAAGTGTGTGCTATGTGTTTTTGAATGCTTGATTTGAATGTCATGTTTGCAATATGTTTGAATGCCTGGTTTGAATGCCTTGTTTGTGAATGTCGTGATTGTAGCTTTGTGGTTACCTTTTCGCACCGCATAGAAGAGACGCTTGACGTTGCAGGTGAAGACTCCTTCCAACCCGAAGAAGACATACTAGGAGACACTGCCGAGGAAGGCAAGCCATCTTCAAAAACTTAAGCCGTGTACTACATTTTTACTTTCTTTGTACCATTTTATTATCATGCTATTATCATTATAACATTTTGGGATGGGATTGTATTAGTTTATTAGGTGAACCACCACATACCTTGTAAGCCTACCTATTTGGGAGAAAGAAATTAGACACCGATGATCTTGATCCCTAGCCTTGCGCCGGAACCGTTCCCAAAACACTTTCCGGCGCGCTATAAAAATATCCCGTTTAATTATTAAACAGGGTTTTTCGTTCCTTTGCCTACGGTTGGTCTCGTGCGGTTTTCGCGACGGTGATCGGGCGAAACCCGGTGTCGCAAAGGTCGAGTGTTAGGGTGGCAAGGGTCGGTCTCCGTCTGATATGAGATAAGAGGGGGAAAATAATCGCCGATCGATAAATCGGGAATGCAAACACCGCAAACCAATCAGACAATCAAACAATTCACACGGAAAACAAAATTTTTATTTTTTGTGAAAACTGGGCTCTTACAATACAACACCACCAACAATGGATGTCGTCCCGAGATCCAGGACGATCCAGGGGAGAGGGGAAGGGGGAAAGATGAGAGTCGACAATCTTCAACACCACCAACAAGGGACTCGGCTCCATGTCTACGTCGAACTTCCGTCGAGAAACTTTCCGCAGAGAGACGATATCGTCGGAAAAAATGAAACCGTCAGTGACAAGAGGAAGAATGATCGCTAAAACCAGATCAAGGGATAGTGATTTTCGACGCAAGTCGTGAAAACACCGGCAAAAGGATGGATGGCAATGGATGACCCAGATGATATCCGAAACCAGAGAAGCTAAAGGTACTACAGAAATTCCCACCTGAGCTCTGAATCGAGACAATACGCTTGTAACGGTTTCGATACTCCACACACTCGAGATCCTAGAGTTTTTAAGGGGATAAGATCAGAGTTAAAAACCTTATGACACTTGTCCTGACCAGAGCAAGGGTAAGGAGTAAAAAGAATCCTACTCTCCGATAAATAACTTAGTAACTACAAAATAGTTTTTGTCTAGACTCGACTTCGGCCAAAAAGGGATCCTACGGTCGGTAAGGCTCTGATACCAAGTTGAAAGGCCCGATATGCGGTACTGTTCTAGATCTTGGTGTTTCCACCCAGATCCGGGGACGAAGCACATATCGGTCCCACCGCGACATATGACAAAGCCATATGCCCCGGATTTCCAACATGATATCACAACATTACAGATACAAGGATACAACATCTCATACAATCGGCATACAACTGCCTCAAATACAATACAACAGCGGAAGATATATGTCTGAGTACAGACTACAATCAAATTCCTAGTGGCAGAGAAAAACATCGATCCCATAGCCACACGGGTCCAGGCCCTCCCCGGGATCCGCCTAACTAGTCGTCGTCGAGTCTCCACGTGAAACGTCGATCACCATACCTGTTGTCGACCAAGAACCCTGAAAATAGTTTGGGGGTAGTATCATGAGTACAGAGGTACTCAGCATCCAACTGTAGTGGTCAACTGACCTAGCAAGGACTTCATCACTCGTCATTCTAGGACAACTAGTAGTTTACGGTAAGGAAGGGGTAAGTGGTGAGGTTGCTGCCGCACTAGCATTTATGAAGTGGCTAACGGTCTAGAGAGTAAGGTAAGAAGCCAAGCATTTGATGAGGAAATCGCTTGCAACAAGTCTTGCTATCAACTACTTACGCAATCATAACACCTATCCTATCCTTGTCCTCCTCTTCGCATCCCGACGAAGAAGAAGCAGTCAAGGCACACACACACGTTGATCAAGTTATATTAAGATTATCTCAGTTGTTGTTGTCTATGAACAAGGAGTAGGTCTCAAGTCGTCCATAACCGTGGACACGGCTTCTCGAAAAGATTTAACCCTGCAGGGGTGTACCAACTGCCCATTACAAGGCTCCGCATGCACGCCCATCTCTCTTAGTTGCTACCCATCACAGGCAACCATTTTATGATTTAGTTCCAAGAGATCCGAAACGACAGGTCTCTCTAACTTATAACGAACAAATCCGGGTGGCCCCTGGTGAGTCGACATCCATCTCAAGAGCCGGCCGCGCTCTCGATCTGGTCTCAACCGTCTGTCGCAAGTTTGGATAGCCGGTTAATCACACATGGGAAACTGGGTCCTCAGCCGGACAAGGTGGGCTAGCAAGGGAACTAAGTCCTCACTGGTCCAGGTTGGTTTGTAAACAACTGGCGGCCGACCAGCACACACACGGTTTCAAATGGTAAATCATCTTGGGCCACCACTAGAAATGTTTGAAGCTTGGTAGGTAAGAAAAGGGGACCCCATAAAATCCCACACGCGGTTAGGCACGCTCAGTCTCAAAACCAATACCCGGAACTCGGGTCCTAGTTGACTCGAATGGAACAAAGCGTCGGGGCGGGATAGCCTAGACCTTCCATCCTTCGTTGAATATAGTCAACATTTATAATAATCATATCATCAACAACAATATAATAATGTGATAGCCCAAACCAAGAAGTAACAGGTAACATCGTAGCATCCTAAGCATGGATACTAAGAAGGGGCTGAGCAACGAGCAATAGTAACATAGCAGTACAAGGTTTGCTGGGAGGGTACATGGTTGTATCGGTTTCAAAGAGGTTGTAAACATGTGGTAGGATCAAGCATCGAGTCTATCCTAGACTAGCATGCAAACCGCTGGTTAAAATAGAATGAATCATAAGTAATGCATAGTCCTTGCCTGTTGATAAGTCGGGTTCCGAAGGTGTAGTTGATCGCAAGCTCGCATCTTCTCCGAGAGGTACCCGCGGAAGCACACAAGAAGGAAACACTGGAAAACAATCAACGAGCAAGCACTCTATTACTACGAAGCAAACACGAGCAAGCATCAACAAGGAGGCAACACGAGACATCGCACCTACCGTCGAGAGCGGTTAGCAACAGGTTAAGTGGAGTACTCGTCACACACGACGATACCGCACGTTTACGATGGTTCAAGTTGTTTAGCTACAGGTGAGCAAGGTTGTTAACATGGCAAAGCACAGAAGCATGGAATAGCACACAAACATGGCAAGAGGTGAAGCATAAATAAACTACCTAAGCTAGTCAATTTAAGTGGGGTGAAATCCTAGACAATTTAAGTGGACCCCACGATAAAATGGAATTTGGTACTGTTTTGCCCTAAACAATATTTTATTATTTTTATTAGCAAGCAAGAACAGCATAAACACAATCTACATGATATTCTAGTCAAGTTACATATAAAGAACATATTAAACAGAGCAACAGTTAAAAAGTTATGGCAGTTATAGTTACAGTGGCAGGCAATGTAATTAGCAGGTAAACAGCATGTAAACAAAGTCAAACATGGCAACAAGCAACATTTTATTAATCTACGCGCAAAACGGAGCAACTTTCATGTAGAAAGCGTCTCCATCGGAGCTACCGGTGAAAAGATATAAGCATCGCAAAATCTATTACAATCTGCCATAATTAATAAATAAAACCTAGCAGAAAAAAACGAAACGGGCCGAAACTAGTGCTATTCGGCCCAACAGTGAACAGAGGTAAAAAAGAAAAAAAAGAGTGGAGGCATCCTCACCTCTTGGGCCGAGGCCCAACTCAGCCTGGAGGCTGGCGGCCTGGACTGGGCTCGGCTCACTAGTAGGAAATAGGCTACTGCTGGCGTACAGGCTTTCCCTACCGCTGGCGGGCGGGCATACGCCAGCGTTATCTCGCCAGTGGTAACAGGTACCTCTGGTGTACAAGAAGTATGCCCGCCAGAGGTATGCTTCTGGCGTCCAGATCTGCCCGCCAGTGGTCAACAATTTGTACGCCAACAGTACAATTTCTGGATTTGGTACTGTCCGCCAGCAGTAACTTTTCTGTACGCCAGCAATATATTTTCTGGAATTACTTTTCTGCTAAAACTAGTTATTCCAGCAACACAAATACTCAAATATTTTCACAGTTTACCAACACAATACAAATACACTGAATTCATAAGTTCAAATATACAAGAGTGATCAAATATTGCTACATCACATTACTAACCAAAATAGAGAAGTTGTGTAGTGGATCACACATATTGTATCACACATAGATCACAAACCGAAAAATAGACAAGTTGGGAGTTACATCACTACATTGTATCACACACAAACTACATCTCGATAGTTGGACTTCATTGTATCGCATACAAGAGAATGGTAAAGACGATGAGCAAGAAGGGGATCACGAGGAAGTTGGACTTCATCCGGTGGTTCTTCCTATCTTGCCCTTGCCGGTAGTTCAAGTACCGAGCTTCTGCCTCCGCTTTACTCTTGTAGCTCTTGTAGTTGTTGCCCTTGTACTTGTTCACTTGCTTGAAGCAATCTTCCCAGTGCTCATAGACTCCTGGAACGCTACCTTCGTACACCACATACCACTTCTTCATCTATAAAAGACATATATAAATATTAACCAAGATAGTTAAAAAGGAAGATATGTGTACATTCATGCATTATAAAAGAAGACTTAGTTCATTGTAAAACTAGCTACATGTTCATCATGCATAAAAGAAGACTTAGTTCATGCATCATGTAATACGTACACAAGTTCAAAATGAGATAAAGTTTACAACACATGTTCATCGATTGTTCGAAAAAAACTAGCTACATGCATAGAGAACACACCCTCTCACTTCTTGCTCGGCTTCGGCTTCGACTTCGGCTTCGTCTTCAATGGAGGGAAAGGGAGACAACCTTGCAATGAGTTGAACGGTCTGTCATCGCCATGTTGATGTAAGCGGGCTTCTATTTCAGCGTTAGGTGGTGGACGATGACTATAGAAGAACACCGCATCGCTATGTATGACATCCATGGTGATCGTCTGCGCGATCATTTGCTGAATTCGGCCGAACTCTTGTCTTATTTCGGCATCGGAGGACACCGCCAAGGTATCGCACCATTTTGCGAGAGACGACGAATATTGTAGTCTTTGTTCATCCTTTCTATACTCTCGCATATGATAGATGACGTACGAGGCCTCCCTCGTACGGCCTGGCGCCTGCTTGATGCAGGCGAACTCAGTTTTATGTATGAATGTGTACTTTCCTCGCCTTTGTTTTTTTATTTTTATGATGCCCTCCCTATAAGAGTAGCCAGTGAGAGCATCATCTAGAACATCTTTGATTAGCTTGTAGTCTTTGTACTTATGATGACTCCCCGAGTCGAGATATATGGCAAGCGAGTCTTTCGGCTCCAGAGCGATGAGGGTGCCGTATTGGTTGCTACACAACATAGTTCGTGGTTCAAAGAGATTATCAGCCTCAGATTAGTTTAACAATAGGAAATCTACGAAAGCATGTTACGGCTGCAAGCGAGAATGACTTAATCAGGAAAGTAAGGCATCAAAAAGATGTTCTTGGAGGGATGATCCACGAAGAAATCTTCGATGTACTTCGTTGCCGCTACCTTACCCTTAGGGTTGTTCAAGAACATTTCTTGCATGTAGAAGGGGTCCATTATAGCGACATTCGGGGTATTCTCTTTGATGAGCTGGTGAGCCAAGCTGAGCGCAACCAGGCGGACCATGGATGGGTGGAGCGCATTCATGTAGAACATGTCAAAGATGTCATTAAACCTCAAGAAGAACAAGTCCCCTGGGTATTGATCCACAAAGCCCAAGCCCTCCGATACCTTTCCTATGAAAAGCGGGTATGTTGGATTTTCATCATTGGCAAGATTCGACTCCACATAGAGAACAGAATTATGGAGGCTCCTCATATCCGAAGTGACGATTTCTAAAAAATTTGGCGGCAACATAGGTTTACCCAACTCATGGATCGGATGCCAGTTTATGATGGGTACCTTGTCCTGGACCCGTATCGACTTCCTACACCTCTCCACCGGCTGGCTGCTGGAGTCGAAGGCACGTTTCTTAATTCTTTTCCGCCCCGTCGTCTTCCTGCTACGCTGCACAAATGAATCTTGGAGCGCCTCTTTGAGTGTGTCTTGGCTGAGACCAGCTGGATCACCAGGGCTGAAGGGGGCTGCTTCTGGCGCTCCTTGAGATGAGAATAGACGCCTCGAGCAAAATTTATCTGTCTGATCTGCGCGGCAGGAGGGAGGACCCTGGCTCGGACCGGCGACTAGTGTATCATCAAGAGGACCCTCGCTGGCAGCAGGTAATACTTCCTCGTAATCAACGAGGAAGTCTTCGACGCGAGCATCATTGTCGTCGTGATCAAGATCTGCAGGTTGAGCAGCAAAGGGCTCGTTTTTCTGTGGGGTGGTGAAACAAGAGTTCACACGAATCAGTTCTTTAGGCCATAGCATGGGCCAAGAAAAGCATTGTTCGAGGTTCAACTCGCTATCGGCTTCGGGGGGTTGAGTCGGAGGATCCAAATTGGCGCAACCCGGAAACACCCGATCCAATGCAACCCTAAACATGGTATCGGCCATAGGCACTGTGTGGAACACACGGTTAAGTGGTGCCACGATACGTGCCTTTGCCACGTCCTTCAGCTCATTGTTAACTTGTAATAGCAATGTGCATCCCACTCGTCGGCCTGCGAAAACATGTAAGGCGTTAGAGAGGGGAAAGCAAGCGCAAATTAAACTAGTCGAGACTTTTGCGGCGCTTATTTACCGTCAAGGCGTTGAGCTCGTCTAATGAGGAAGCACCGCAGACGGCCGCCGGCGTGTAAGAGATGGAAAGGCTGCTACGAGGCGCGGTGCCGGCCGGCGATTCATCCCTCACACCTTGTGGTGTGTTGCCGGTCGCCGTCGTTCTCCACAATAGGCGGCTCATTATTCGAGCCGCTGGAACCTAAGGTGATCACTGGGAGAGGCCCTTGTCGGCCTCCGTCGATCCATTCCGCAATCGACTTCATCATGGTAGGAAGGAGGTCGTTGACCGTCTGTGTCACTTGCGCCAAGATTATGTTGGGCATCTCAGCTTTCACGGTCTCAAATTCTTCCCTCACATTCTTCTCTTCGTTCTTCTTCCTCTCCTTTCGTGCCTCCTTGGTCTCGGGGTAGTAAAATGAATGTTTGTGACTGAGTCCGGCGCCCACCACACGGCCACGATGCGGCGGCGCTGACACTAGCAAGTCCTTTACCCTGTTTAGCGCCGTTTCAAAAGAGTTGTCAAACGGCACCTGGGTTGAGGATCCTTGAGATTGAGCTAATGATTCTTCCTCCCGAATTTTGTTCTCAAGATCCTTGACCTTCGCGTTCGTGACTAGCTCCTTGGTTTTTGGATTTACCCGGTATCGAGCCCGCACAAATCGATTTCCGAGCGGGTTCTTAAAATTTGGGTAGGGGTCCGGCCCTTTCCTTTCCGCATCCTCCTTATCCCAAACTGGCTGCTTTCCGGGGTAACCACGGCTTCCGAGATTGTGGGGAGCTACGTTCTTCTTATGCATATCTTTCCCCCGCTTCCTAAGCGCCTTAGTTGCAGGTAGGTCATGTTTGGCCTTGAAAACATTGAAGTCCTCTTCCAAAATTGAGGGCCAGTTTCCCTTGATCTTATCAAAATCGGAACCCGCATCAAGCTCCTGCCTCACATACCCTTTCCAAGTGGACAAGGCTTTGCTGAACTTGCCTAGGGCGAATGTGTTCGCCAGATTTTTCTTGATATCAAGGTTATCATAGGGTTCCGGGAACTTGTATCGCGCGTGCAACCGCTGAATGAGGAGGGTGGCCAAAGGTTCGTTGCTTTTTGACCTTAAGTCCTCTTCATTGAGGTTGACAAGTTCTCGAAGGATGCATCCAATGTTGTTGCCGTACCCTTTTGCAACATGAACAGGAAGTGTAGGCAAACCGCTAGCGGGGTCCACCTCCGTAAATTCTTCCCAGATGGTGCGGAGCTTGTTTGGGCCCCTTTCCTTACGCTGCCGCTTGGCTTCGCTACCAGATGTCGCGTTGCCATCCCCGGCACCACTAGTAGTGGTCTCGTTGCCATCCCCGGCACCACTAGTAGTGGTCTCATTGCCTGCATCCCCGTCTTCATCATGTTGATCAGCGTCAAAGTGTTCACCCGCAAGCATTGAGAAATAAGGATGATGCTCCTCAGGATCGACAGGTACCCGAGAACCACCGGCTTCATCGTTGTTTGACATCTATTATAACCATTTAAAAATACTACTAGTAAGTGGGATAGGTTAATGCAAAATGAGTTATAACAATGTAGCATGTGTGTATACTAGGTCATTTAAACAGTAGAAAAATGAGTTAAATTTCTCATAATCAGTATGCACTAAAAAAATATATATTACTTCTGCTATGTCGTATTTTTATCATAAGTCATGCAAAAATTCACGGAAAATTTTGGCATGACCTTTGCTGAAAATAGGACATATGGAGTACCCGAATTTGCCGGAACGGAAGTTAATCAACATTCCGGCAATCTCAAGGCCTCATGGGTACCTGCAAACTGGACCAAAGCATATATAGCTACAAGACAGTAGCACAACCAACAACACAAAACTCATATAGACCACACCAAGCACATTTATAGCTAGAGCACCACTCAGCAGCACACACCCAGCAACACACATTCACCAACACATACCCCAACAGCACTAGAAAACCCATATAGACCAGGGCACACACACAAGTAGTAGCCATGAAGAGATCACCTCGAAGGTTGGAGCACACGGGGCTGTGGTAAGGCGTCCTGGCTGCGGTGCGGCGAATCGTCTTGCTTTTCTATAATATAAGAACATATATTAGGAATGGGCATAACCACCTAATTAACAAAACAGTAGAAAAATAGGTTATAAAAATATACCAAAATGCTACCCTATGTAGTCTCCTACCAAGCTCATTTCAGTATTGAGTGATTTACCCACCACAGCAACAAGATAAACCGATGTTGGAGTGTGATGTAGTACAAGCTTGGTGCAACTTGTAAACTATCTCAATTTTTTACTAACTCTAGTACAAAGTAGGCTAAGACAACTATTTTAGAACGGAGGGAGTACTTCATTAGCAAACCACCACCAAGGTTTATTGGGCCAAGCTAGATTTTCTCATATTTTCAAAGAACACATTATATGTAGCATCTATTTAAGACACCTATGGATTGAAAAATCCTAAGGATTGAAATCCTAGAATCCAAAGAGGCCTTGAGTTGTTCCATTTTGGCAGTAGCCCATGACACTAATGAAGTAGAGTAATGGTGATCATCAGATGCCCACACAGAGCTAACAACAATGGGGTTTCTCCCTGTACATTCACCAAGGTCAGCAGCCCTATGATGATCTTGGAGCATGGAAAAGTGCATGTGCAGAGAAAGAGAAAGTGCAGGATAGTGTAGTATATTCAGCATGGAGCATGGGAAAAATCTGTAATTAGTTCAGTTTTTTTCCACAAATTTCTACTACTAGGGAAATGAACCCAGCTTCGGTGACTTGTAGGTTACAAGTCACTGCGTGACTTGCATCAACCTGGGCCCTTTATTATTGATCCAACGGCTGAAATTTAAGATGATGCTTACTCATAAACCGTTTGTCCAAATTATAAGTCAACGGAGGAACGACCTCATACAAAATGAAGGCATGACCTTATACAAAACGAATGCATGACTATATAAAAAACGAAGGCACGACCTTATACAAAACGGAGTCACGACCTCATACAAAACGGAGGCATGACTATATAAGAAACGGAGTCACGACCTCATACAAAACGGACGCACAACCTTATATAAAACAGAGGCATGACTATATAAAAAATGGAGACACAACCTCATACAAAACGGAAGCATGACCTTATACAAAACGGAGGCACGACTATATAAAAAAGGAGGCACGTCCTCATATAAAACGGAGACACGACCTCATACAAAGTGCCTCCGTTTTGTATGAGGACGTGCCTTTGTTTTTTATATAGTCATGCCTCCGTTTTGTATGAGGTCGTGCCTCCGTTTACGTACAAATAACAATCACACACCGATGGATGCAAAGTGTAGATGATTTGTATCCGTTGGATCAATAATGGAGGGCCTAGGTTGGTGCAAGTCACGCGGTGACTTGTAGCCTACAAGTCACCGAAGCTCAGTCCCAGGGAAATGTAGTTATCTTTTTGATCTAGGTTTTTTGATCTAGGGCAAAACGTAGCTAGCTTTATTGGTTAACTAGGAAACTTGCCCGTGTACAGAAAGAAGCTCCCACTTTATACATAGTTTTTAAATCCAATTTCAAAAATAAAATCAGCAACAAGGATAAACTTTGGCACTTATAACTACCCAAAAATACCCCACACATTCTCTATACATCATCTATTTCTACAACATGGAATGAATTTGATATAAAATGCATCAAACTGACATACACCGATACACAAACACATAGGTTTTAAATCCAATTTCAGTTTTAAAAAACCCATTCATAGAGCATGGCTTGCATTGTCATAACTGAGATCAATTCAATTGAGAGGACGTCATAGATCTTGGTTGTATGGAAAAAAATATTGAAACTGAGTGGTTGCAGAGGAGGGAAGCAGAGGGAGAAGTGCTCACCAAAGAGGAGGTCGCCGTGCGCGGTTCAGTTGAGAGGACGACGGCGTTCCTCGGGTGCTCGTTGTAGCCCTAGAACGGGTGATCGTCGTAGCCCTAGATCGGGTGCTCACCAAAGAGGAGGGTCGCCGTGCTCCTGTGCAGCGACCGGAGGAGGTGTGGGCGCGGGCGCGACGACGTGGAATTGCACGGGAGGTGTCCACGTGGTCCACGGGGAGGCGGCGATGGGAGACGGCGGCGGTGGCGCGGGCTGGAAGATAAGAGAGAAGGAGTGGAGTGGAGGAGAGATGCGCACGGGGTGGGTGGGCTGGCCCATAGTCAACAGGTACACAAGTACCGCTGGCGGACACGCATAAGCATCCGCTAGTGGAAGCTCCTATCACAGGCGGACGTTATGTAGGTGTCCGCCAGTGGTAGTTTCTTTTCTCTGGCGGTCGTGGTTAGTCGTCCGCCAGAGGTGAGCCTACCACTGGCGTACTACAGGGTTGGCCGCCAGAGCTCTTTTTTTGTATTTGCTTTTTTTATTCTTGATGATATTTGCTTTTCTCTTTATTTTATTAAAAGGGTTGTTTTCATATAAAAATTGTCAAAAAATTTATGACTTAATAATATAATTGCAAGTATTCAAAGATATATATTACAAAAGAGAGCTACATATAATAAGAGTGTCATCGAATATTAGTTCATCGATACAACAAGTTTGTAGTCTCATACAAAAGAGAAATCAATACTAGCTAGTTTCTTCACACACATTGCGTGTCTTTCTCAGCGTTTGCTAATTTTCTTGCCTTTTTTTGTCGCAGTTGCATAATTTAGACCGACATCATGACTACTTCTTTTGAACGGACGACCTGACCTAGGTAGCGTCGTTCTACTCCTTCTTGTGGTGTATTTTCCCCTATCGTCGTCATCTTCATCATCTTCGATATTTGGGTCGCCGAACATATCGAAGTCATCTTCGTCAGCCATTCCTATGATATTTCTTTTGCCTCTCCTCACGACCATACGGCTAGGCCTACAGGGGTCTGTTATGAAGAAGCCAATACCCATGGCTCATTTTGCGCAGTGACGTTCACGCTTGATGAAGTGCTGTCGGCTTAGGGTATAACCATGGTGGTGAAGTATTTGTTTTCTTTCATGACAGTTGATCTCCTAGCCCATCTGACACGAAACATCGGCACCTTCTCTCCAGAGTAGTCAAGCTCCCATATCTCCTCGATCCTTCCGTAGTATCTTAATTTTTCATTACCGATTGAGGATACCATCGTAACTCCTGAGTTTTGATAAACAGAACTTTTATCCATTTCTTCCGTGTAGAATGTGAACCCATTTATATCATATGCCTGAAACGTCGCAACGTTGGGGGAGGGACCATGTGCCAAAGTATATAAGAGTCTGCCTTCTGGACAATCCATTGGTGGATCAGCGATAAGGCGTTCTTTGAACCAACGCAAGAAAGTGGAGTTGTGCTCTCTGATTACTTCCCCATCAGTCCTTTCCCTACCTTGGTCAATGTACTTCTTCCTAATGATGTTTTTGTGCTCTTTGCACCAGGGATCGACCATTTCAAGGTGTTGTAGAGCTACCAAGTTTGCCCTGTTAAAGTCGACGCGTCGTTTTTCAAAGTCCACATGCAATTCCCTCCGGCCATTCTTGTGGCCTACTCCATCGAGCCTGCCAAGGTGCCTCCTTCTGGGTAGGCAAATAGGGTCATCGACTTCGCCCAAGAGATTCGTGCAGAAGGAGATGCACTCTTCGGTGAGATAGCCCTGAACGATGCTTCCTTCCGGACGGGCCCTGTTACGAACGAATCCTTTGATGACTCCATTCATCCTTTCGAACGGCATCATGTTGTGCAGGAACACCGGTCCGAGGTGGATGATATCATCCACGATATGGACCAACAGATGCACACAAATATCAAAGAATGCAGGTGGAAAGTAAATCTCAAGTTCGCATAATATCACAACGATCTCTTCCTGCAACCTTGTGAGTTGCTTCCATGTAATCGACTTTCGAGAGATCACGTTGAAAAAGTTACAGAAACCGAAAAGAGTTTCGCATATGTGCTTGTCCATTATCCCTCGAATCGCAACCAGAAATATTTGCGTCATCATCACATGACAGTCATGAGACTTCATCCCGCTGAACCTTTGTTTTTGTTGGTCTAGGTATCTGCTTATCTGCCCACAATAATTGAAAGGGGTTTTGACTCCTAGAAGGCACTTGATCAATTGTTGGACCTCGTTCTCACTTAGAGTGAAACAGGATGGGGGCAGTGGTAGTCATTTTTCTTAACCTTTTTTCCCTTGTGTCGGTTCGTCTCCTCATCATCCGATGACTCGATTCCCCCGTGAAGCTCTTCCCTAATACCTAGATGTATCAGGTCATTTCTTGCTTTCGGACCATCTTTGGTTTTTTCTGGCATGTTGAGCAGAGTGGCAAACAAACTCTCGAACACATTCTTCGTGATATGCATTAGATCAAGGCAATGAGGCGTATCGAGAACAGGCCAGTACTTCAAGTCCCAAAACACAGACCTCGTCTTCCATACATCAAGGAGCGGTTTTGGTGCCTTTTGCTTCTTTCCTGGCTTAGGGCACTGATCCCAATCATTCAGCAACTCATATATTTCTTCACCGCACCTCTTACATGGAGGTCCCCGGAGCTCATCTTCACCATTGAAAAGGTCTCCACGCCTTCTCCACGGGTCATCCTTGTGTAACCACCTTCGATGCCCCGTGTAGACAGTTTTTGAAGACCCGGGATCTTTCTTAAGCTGCATAAACGTTGGATCATCCATGCACCTCATACATCCCCAATGTCCGTGGCAAACCTGGCCTACGACATATCCGTGGCCGAGATAGTCGTGCACCGTACAAAGCAAGGCGGCTCTCATAGGGAAATATTCTTCTGCGACGGCATCCCATGTGTTCACACCTTCCCATAACGTTTCTAGATCATCTTTCAGTAGCTTTAGATACAGGTTGATGTCGTTGCCTGGTTGTTTTGGCCCTTGAATTAGCATGCACATGTGTATTTACTTACTCTTCATGCATAACCAGGGGGGAAGGTTGTATATCCATACAAACACGGGCCAAGTGCTATGTGTGCTGCTCTGGTTGCCGTATGGATTCACTCCGTCGGTGCTCACACCCAACTTGAGGTTCCTCAGATCTACCACGAAACTTGCATCGACGCCGTCTAATGCTCTCCATTGGCTTGCGTCCGAAGGGTGTGTCAGAACTTCCTTTTCACACCGTTTTGGATCTTTCAACACTACATTTTTTCTGTCCGCGTGCCACCGCATGAGCTTTGCTTCCTTGTAGTCCGCGAAATACCGCTGCAAACGGGGAATGAGGGGAAATTACCACACAACTTTCCGAGGTTCTTTCTTCCCTTTCTTGTATCGAGCGGCATTGCACACCGGACATTTGATCATGTCTACGTCCTCTTTCCAATAAATGTAGCAATCATTGATGCACACGTGGTATTTTTCATGCGGTAAATCAAAGGGGCACACGACTTTCTTGGCCTCATCACAACTTGTAGGACACGAGTTGCCCTCTGGAAGCTTACTCTGCCAGTATTGCAGGCTAGCGTCGACGCTTACGTCGGTCCATTTGTGTTTTGCCTTCATTTTGAGAACATCGAGCGCTACTTTCAAGCGAGAGTCTTCCGATCCACAACCTGGATACAACGGAGTATTCGAGTCTACCTCCAGTTGTGCTAGCTTAGCTTGCTCTATACTAGAAGATCTGCAGTTAGTCGTCTTCTTTAGAAGAAGCTCTTTGAGATGAGGGTCCCGCACGGCTGAAGCTAGCAGTGTTTGCATGTCATCGTCTTCGGTTACGTGTTGTTCAGCATCTTCTAGATCTCCAACATCATGTGCGGGAGGATCATCAGGCGGCTCTTCGTCTTCTTGCTCGTGATTGTTATTATTGTCATGCTGATCATGACCATCCGCCGCACCATCATGGACTTCATCATCATCATCTTCATCAAGCCACTGAGTGTGGCCATCCATGAAACCATGTATTAGCAGATGCTCTAGCAACTCTCCCGAAAAGGGGTTCAGCAAGCCCACTTTTTTGCATTTGTGACACGGACATGTTATCTCCGTGCGGTTATTTTGTATCATGTCGTCTGTAGCGTATCTCAAATATTTGTTCACGACACGTTCACTCATACGGCCGGGCGCCATATCGCCTACACGTGATATAGAATCACAAGACAAGTAAAACAATCATTTTTCATGAAAAAAATTGGCATGACCTTCCTACAAATAGGACTAAGAGAGTGTCAAAATTTGCCTAAACGGAAATGAATCAACATTCCGGCATAATATTGACATCATTTCCTGCACAATACAAGAATAGTACATATATGAACCATCACATATCCGGCAAAATTTCATCATCTACTATATGCATGCGTCATCATCATCAAGAGAATAACACATATATATATATATGCATCATCACATATCCGGGCACAATACAAGAATAGCACAATTATGTTGATCCCTCACGTTAATTGAGGCAATTTAGGAGAGGAAGAGAGATGTAGATAGATCTAGCTAGACCTAGGAGATGATATATTTGGATCCACACCAAAAGGAGATAAATTTGGTTCTTTTGTGGCCATTTCTTTTGGTAGAGAGGAAATTAGAAGGGTAATGGAGCTAGATCTATCACCTAAACTAGTTTTAATTGGTTAGAAAGTGTGGTGGAGATGGGGGGAAGGGGAGGAACTTTGACCTAGTGAGAAGAACAATAATGATGTTACAATAATGGAGGGACTTGGTGGCAGCCGAAGCATCAATAATTGCACAGTATTACCGCTGGCGTACAGTTCTACTGGACGCCATAGCTACAAACGTTAGCACTGGCGTACGAAATATATTTCCCGCCAGCAATAGAACCTTCAGCTAAAAGTAATTTCGGGGCAAATTACTTCTGGCGTACAAACAAATATGTACGTCAGCGGTGACTGCACTAGCGCTGGCGGGCGTGGCAACCGTACGCCAGTGGTAGTTAGCCCCGCTGCCTAGCCCGGTGCAAGTCGTGCCTCCAGCGTGCACAAACATTTGTACGCCAGCGATACCACCTACTTCCCTGGCGTGCACACATTTCTATACGCCAGCGATACTATCACTGGCGTACAGCATTTTGTGTCCGCCAGCAATAAGCTGGCGGCTATAGCCTATTTCCTACTAGTGGCTGGGGCAGGCCGGCCTGGCTGCTGGGCCGTGGGGCGCGCCGGCCCACGCGGTCACGGCGGTTGGGGACGGGGGCGCTGGCTTGGGGCCGTTCCCGTGGCCGGCCGGCGGCTGTGAGTGGCGCCGGCTGCCTCCGGTGAGAGGCGTAGGCGAGGCGGCTCAGGAAGGGAGATCCGGGCCGCGGTGGCCGGATCCGGCAGCTGGCCGAGGCGTGGAAGGAAGGCGGCGGTGAGCTGCGGCTCACCGACCATGGAGCTCGGTGGCTCGGCGGCGTCCCTGACTGCTCGGCGGCGCGACCTGCGGAGGGGAGACAAAGGGGATGAGAGGGAGAGGATGCGGAGGAGGGAGAGGAGAGGAGGTCGGCCTGGACGAGGGCGCGGCGGCGAGCAGCTCCGGCTGCCGGCGGCGGCTGAGGCGGACCCGTGGCGTGGAGGCGGCTCGGGCACGGGAGCGGTTGTGTCCAGGAGAGAGAGGAGAGGTTGGGGACGCATCTGGGCCGTTGGATCGCCAGATCTGATGGTCCATATCGCCTGTGGCTAGGGTTTCACGAATTTGGGGGTTTATTGGGCAGATCTGGGCAATTCTCAGAGGGGTGGCTGCAAATTTTGGCTAGGGAAACCCTAGAAAGGGGTGGGAGTGTGGTGGTCTTTATATAGCCCCGGTGGCTGGCAGTTTTCAAAAACATCCCCGGTTTTTCTCTCGCGAGCGCGGCGTTTACGTTCTGACCGCCGGGGGTCCGCAGTACCTCCGTTTCGGGTAAAACTTCAAACTGCGCGATTAGCGCGTCGAGTCGA
The DNA here is from genome assembly GCA_950022295.1 of Bromus sterilis. Classification (NCBI taxonomy): domain Eukaryota; kingdom Viridiplantae; phylum Streptophyta; class Magnoliopsida; order Poales; family Poaceae; genus Bromus; species Bromus sterilis. Next base: position 143,449,913 of record OX465596.1, on the reverse strand, counting down.
CGGCGTTCACCTCGCGCTGGAACCGTTCCGAAAACACTTTCCGGCGCGCTATAAAAATATCTCGTTTAATTATTAAACGGGGTTTTCGTTCCTTTGGCTGCTGTTGGTCTCGTGCGGTTTTCGCGACGGTGATCGCGCGAAACCCGGTGTGGCAAAGGTCAAGTGTCAGGGTGGCAAGGGTCGGTCTCCGTCCGATAAGAGATAAGAGGGGGAAAATAATCGCCGATCGATAAATCGGGGATGCAAACACCGCAAACCAATCAGAGAATCAAACAATTCACACCGAAAACAAAAATTTTAATTTTTGTGAAAACTGGGTTGTTACAATAAAACACCACCAACAATGGATCTCGTCCCGAGATCCAGGACGATCCAGGGGAGAGGGGAAGGGGGAAAGAAGAGAGTCGACAATCTTCAACACCACCAACAAGGGACGATACCAAGTTGTAAGGCCCGATATGCGGTACTGTTTCAGATTCGGACGTTTCTGCCCGAACCCGAGGACGAAGCACATATCGGTCCCACCGCGACATATGACAAGGCCATATGCCCCGGATTTCCAACATGATATCACAACATTACAGATACAAGGATACAACATCTCATACAATCGGCATACAACTGCCTTAAATATAATACAACAGCGGAAGATACATGTCTGAGTACAGACTACAATCAAATGCCTACTGGCAAAGAGAAAAGCATTGATCCCATAACCACATGGGTCCAGGCCGTTCGCCGGGATCCGCCTAACTAGTCGTCGTCGAGTCTCCACGTGAAACGTCGATCACCATACCTGTTGTCGATCAGAACCCTGAAAAAAAGTTTGGGGGTAGTATCATGAGTATAGAGGTACTCAGCATCCAACTGTAGTGGTCATCTGACCCAGCAAGGACTTCATCACTCGTCATTCTAGGACAACTAGTAGTTTACGGTAAGGAAGGGGTAAGTGGTGAGGTTTCTGCCGCACTAGCATTTATGAAGTGGCTAACGATCTAGAGAGTAAGGTAAGAAGCCAAGCATTCGATGAGGAATCGCCTCCAACAAGTCTTGCTATCCACCTACATACGCAAACATAACACCTATCCTATCCTTGTCCTCCTCTTCGCATCCCGACGAAGAAGAAGCAGTCAAGGCACACGCACACGTTGATCAAGTTATATTAAGATTATCTCAGTTGTTGTTGTCTATGAACAAGGAGTAGGTCTCAAGTCGTCCATAACCGTGGACACGGCTTCTCGAAAAGATTTAACCCTACAGGGGTGTACCAACTGCCCATTACGAGGCTCTGCACGCACGTCCATCACTCTCAGTTGCTACCCATTATAGGCAATAATTTTATGATTTAGTTCCAAGAGATCCGAAACGACAGGTCCCTCTAACTAACAACGAACAAATCCGGGTGGCCCCCGGGGAGTCGACACCCAATCCAAAAGCCGGCCACGCTCTTGGATCGGACTCTTCCGTATGACGCAGGTCGGATTACCGGGTAGTTCTCTTATGAGACCGGGTCCTAGCTGATCAGGTGGACCAACAGAGAAACCATGTCTCCACTGGCCCAAGTTGGTTTAAAAACTACTGGCAGCTGACCAGCACACACACGATTTCAAATGGTAAATCAGCTTGGGCCACCTCTAGAAATGTTTGAAGCTAGATAGGTAAGAAGAGGGGGCCCCATAAAATCCCACACGCGGTTAGGCACGCTCAATCTTAAAACCAATACCCGGAACTCGGATCCTAGGTAACTCGAATGGAACAAAGCGTCGGGGCGGGATAGCCTAGACCTTCCATCCTTCGTCGAATATAGTCAACATTATAATAATAATCATATCATCAACAATAATATAATAGTGAGGTGATATCCCAACCCGAAGAGTAACAGGGTAACATCGTAGCATCCTAAGCATGCATACTAAGCAGGGGCTGAGCAACGAGCAATAGTAACATAGCAGTACATGGATTGCTGGGAGGGGACATGGTTGTATCGGTTTGAAAGAGGCTGTAAACATGTGGTAGGATCAAACATCGCCTAACCTATTCTAGCATGCAAACCGCTGGTTGAAATAGAATGGATCATAAGTAATGCAAGTCCTTGCCTGTTGATAAGTCGGGTTCCGAAGGTGTAGTTGATCGCAAGCTCGCATCGTCTCCGAGAGGTACCCGCGGGAGCACACAAGAAGTAAACACTGGAAAACAATCAACGGTGCACCACTATTACTACGGAGCAAACACGAGCAAGCATCAACAAGAAGTAACACGAAACATCGCACCTACCGTCGAGAGCGGTTACTAACGATTTAAGTTGAGTACTCGTCACACACGACGATACCGCACATTTACGGTGGTTCAAGTTGTTTAGCTACAAGTGACCAAACAACGGTTATTAACATGGCAACTCAAGCAAGAATGGCATAGCACAAAAACATTATAAGAGGTGAAGAACAAAGTAAACTATCTATGCTAGACAATTTAAGTGAGGCACAATCCTATACATGGCATAACACTAAGTGCCGCACGATGATTAAAAGATTTGGTACTGTTCTGTCCTAAACCATATTTTAGGTTGTTTAACAACAGAAAACAATAGCATAAACATAAAGAACATGAAAAACTAATCAAGTTACATATAAAGAACACCCCAAACGGAGTTACGGTTAAAAAGATATAAGCAAAACAATTTATGCACACATGCTATAAAAACAGGGGTAAATCTATATGCAAAAGTGCAGCAACATGACATAGCAATACATGAGATGAGAGTAGACATCATGCTTAACAATATGCAATTGGAATCACTCAATTCCGATGCACGGTTGCGAAGCAATCGTCATCCGAAGTTGCAACAAAATAACAGTTTCAGCAATAGCAGCACAACAACATCAGGATAGCTACTTTGGAGCAAAATATAAACATGATGCAGCAAGAAAGTATGGCATGTGAATGCATGAAACTGAAGTAGAAACATTGCTTAACGCAACGCAAAAGGAATCAATGCAATAGGCCTCATGGATTTGTTACAATCATCATGCAAAGTTGCAACAAAATAATAACAGCAGCACAATAACAGGAAAAGTAGCAGTTTAACGGCCTGATGCCCTGTTCAGCACACAATTACACAATCAAGATGAGCTCAAATTCAAATGCTCACAAAAGATGAATTAAAGTACACGCAATTCTGAGCAACTTTCGTTTTGGGGGCACGTTCACCGAAGCTATCGTTTAACGGGAAATCGCAATGTAAAATTGAATCAGCAGCAAAAATAATAGGACTTGGACAAATTACAGCAGGGTTAGTCAACAGAAAAAAAAACAAAAAAAGCAAAGGGGCCTCACCCCAAACGGGCCGGCCTAAATGACTGGAGGGGGGGGGGGCGGCCTGGGCTGTGGCTGACGGGCTGCCAGGCCGTGGCCCACGTGCTGGGCCGGGGGCGCGGCCCACCTAGCGGAGCCGGTTGGTGGCTGGCCGGCCTCCTCGTCCCGAGCGTGGACAGGGGCGGCGGCGCGGTGGCTTGCCGGCCGGCCATCGGCGGCGGGCGGTGCTAGGCGAGGAGGGCAGAGAAGGCAGGGGCGGGGGCGCGCGGATCCGGCTGCGGGACGGAGAGGTGGAGCGGGGCGGAGCTCCCTAGCGGCGGCTGCTCCGAGCTCCATGGCGGCCGCGAGCTCGAGGGCATCTCCAATGGCGGGGCGGCGGCCGATCTGTGAGGAGAGGGAGCGGGATGGTGAGAAGAGGAGGAGAAGGGAAGGGAGGCTCGGGGAGGAGAAGAGGTGGCCGGGCTCGCTGCTGGTCGCCGGCGGCGGGGAGGCGGCCGGCCGGAGGCGCTCCACGGGAGGCGACGGCGAGGCGCGGCTGGGAGCCCAGATCGGGCCCTGGCGGCGGAGGAGCGGGCCCGCGATGCCCGGGCGGCTGGGAGGCTGCGGTTGGGGCTACGTGGCCTCTCCAAAGCCACTGATCTGCAGATCAGACGGCTCAGATTGGCCTGATACTAGGGTTTCGGGGATCTGGAGGGTTTGGAGGCAAATTTGGGGCAAAGTGGAGGGGGGTGGATGCAAATATGCCATGGGGTAAACCCTAATTGGCCTAGGGGAGTGTGTTGGTCTTTATATAGGCAGGTTGGCTGGCCAGTTGACGCAAACGCCCTCGGTACCCCTCTCGCGTGTCCGGTGATCGCGTTCGTGACCGCCGAAGTTGCATACGGACTCCGATTCCGATGAAATCTCAAACCACGCACTCAGCGCGTCGAGCTCTTCGATCGTACCTCACTGCGGTGACATTCCGACAACATTTTTTGGCGCCCCAAAAAAATAATCCGTTTATTAAATAAACGGGGTTTTCGTTCCGTTGGCTTCGGCTAGTCTCGTGCGGTTTTCGCGACGGTGATCGGGTGAAACCCGGCGTCGCAAAGGTCGAGTGTCAGGGTGGCAAGGGTCGCTCTCCGTCCAATACGAGATAAGAGGGGGGGAAATATTCGCCGATCGATAAATCGGGGACGCAAACACCGCAAACAAATCAGGCAATCAAACAATTCACACCGAAAATAAAAAATTTAATTTTTGTGAAAACTGGACTGTTACAGGCAACACCACCAATAAGGGATCTCGTCCCGAGATCCAGGACGATCCGGGGAGAGGGGGGGGAGAAGAGAGTCGGCAATATTCAACACCACCACCAAGGGACTCTGCTCCATCTCGATGTCGAACTTCGGTCGAGATAAATTTCCGCAGAGAGACGGTAACGTCGTCGGAAAAACGAAGCCGTCGGTGTCAAGAGGAGGAACGACAGTCAAACCTGGTCAAATGGATAGTGCTTTTCGACGCAAGTCGTAAAAACTCCAGGCAAAAGGATGGATGGCAATGAATGACCCAGATGATACCCAAAATCGGACAAGCTAAAGGTACTACAGGAATTCCCACCTGAGCTCGGAATCGAGACAATACGCTGCAAGCATGGCATTGTAACGGTTCCGATACTCCACACTCTCGAGATCCTAAAGATTGAAAGGGGATAAGTCGAGAATAAAACACTTACGACACTTGTCCTGGCCAGAGTAAGGGTAAGGAGTAAAAAGATTCCTACTCTCCGATAACTAACTTAGTAACTACAAAATAGTTTTTGTCTAGACTCCACTTCGGCCAGAGAGGGGATCCTACGATCGGTAAGGCTCTGATACCAAGTTGTAAGGCCCGATATGCGGTACTGTTTCAGATTCGGACGTTTCCGCCCGAACCCGAGGACGAAGCACATATCGGTCCCACCGCGACATATGACAAGGCCATATGCCCCGGATTTCCAACATGATATCACAACATTACAGATACAAGGATACAACATCTCATACAATCGGCATACAACTGCCTTAAATATAATACAACAGCGGAAGATACATGTCTGAGTACAGACTACAATCAAATGCCTACTGGCAAAGAGAAAAGCATTGATCCCATAACCACACGGGTCCAGGCCGTTCGCCGGGATCCGCCTAACTAGTCGTCGTCGAGTCTCCACGTGAAACGTCGATCACCATACCTGTTGTCGATCAGAACCCTGAAAAAGAGTTTGGGGTAGTATCATGAGTACAGAGGTACTCAGCATCCAACTGTAGTGGTCATCTGACCCAGCAAGGACTTCATCACTCGTCATTCTAGGACAACTAGTAGTTTACGGTAAGGAAGGGGTAAGTGGTGAGGTTGCTGCCGCACTAGCATTTATGTAGTGGCTAACGATCTAGAGAGTAAGGTAAGAAGCCAAGCATTCGATGAGGAATCGCCTCCAACAAGTCTTGCTATCCACCTACATACGCAAACATAACACCTATCCTATCCTTGTCCTCCACTTCGCATCCCGACGAAGAAGAAGCAGTCAAGGCACACGCACACGTTGATCAAGTTATATTAAGATTATCTCAGTTGTTGTTGTCTATGAACAAGGAGTAGGTCTCAATTCGTCCATAACCGTGGACACGGCTTCTCGAAAAGATTTAACCCTGCAGGGGTGTACCAACTGCCCATTACGAGGCTCCGCACGCACGTCCATCACTCTCAGTTGCTACCCATTATAGGCAACCATTTTATGATTTAGTTCCAAGAGATCCGAAACGACAGGTCCCTCTAACTAACAACGAACAAATCCGGGTGGCCCCCGGGGAGTCGACACCCAATCCAAAAGCCGGCCACGCTCTCGGATCGGACTCTTCCGTATGACGCAGGTCGGATTACCGGTTAGTTCTCTTATGAGACCGGGTCCTAGCTGATCAGGTGGACCAACAGAGAAACCATGTCTCCACTGGCCCAAGTTGGTTTAAAAACTACTGGCAGCTGACCAGCACACACACGATTTCAAATGGTAAATCAGCTTGGGCCACCTCTAGAAATGTTCGAAGCTAGATAGGTAAGAAGAGGGGACCCCATAAAATCCCACATGCGGTTAGGCACGCTCAGTCTTAAAACCAATACCCGGAACTCGGATCCTAGGTGACTCGAATGGAACAAAGCGTCGGGGCGGGATAGCCTAGACCTTCCATCCTTCGTCGAATATAGTCAACATTATAATAATAATCATATCATCAACAATAATATAATAGTGAGGTGATATCCCAACCCGAAGAGTAAGAGGGTAACATCGTAGCATCCTAAGCATGCATACTAAGCAGGGGCTGAGCAACGAGCAATAGTAACATAGCAGTACATGGTTTGCTGGGAGGGGACATGGCTGTATCGGTTTGAAAGAGGTTGTAAACATGTGGTAGGATCAAACATCGCCTAACCTATTCTAGCATGAAAACCTCTGATTGAAATAGAATGGATCATAAGTAATGCAAGTCCTTGCCTGTTGATAAGTCGGGTTCCGAAGGTGTAGTTGATCGCAAGCTCGCATCGTCTCCGAGAGGTACCCGCGGGAGCACACAAGAAGTAAACACTGGAAAACAATCAACGGTGCACCACTATTACTACGGAGCAAACACGAGCAAGCATCAACAAGAAGTAACACGAAACATCGCACCTACCGTCGAGAGCGGTTACTAACGATTTAAGTGGAGTACTCGTCACACACGACGATACCGCACATTTACGGTGGTTCAAGTTGTTTAGCTACAGGTGACCAAACAACGGTTATTAACATGGCAACTCAAGCAAGCTTGGCATAGCACAAAAACATTATAAGAGGTGAAGGACAAAGTAAACTATCTATGCTAGACAATTTAAGTGAGGCACAATCCTATACATGGCATAACACTAAGTGCCGCACGATGATTAAAAGATTTGGTACTTTTCTGTCCTAAACCATATTTTAGGTTGGTTAACAACAGCAAACAATAGCATAAACATAAATAACACGAAAAACTAATCAAGTTACATATAAAGAACACCCCAAACGGAGTTACGGTTAAAAAGATATAAGCAAAACAATTTATGCACACATGCTGTAAAAACAGGGGTAAATCTATATGCAAAAGTGCAGCAACATGACATAGCAATACATGTGATGAGAATAGACATCATTCTTAACAATATTCAATTGGAATCACTCAATTCCGATGCACGGTTGCGAAGCAATCGTCATCCGAAGTTGCAACAAAATAACAGTTTCAGCATAAGCAGCACAACAACATCAGGATAGCTACTTTGGAGCAAAATATAAACATGATGCAGCAAGCAAGTATGGCATGTGAATGCATGAAACTGAAGTAGAAACATTGCTTAACGCAACGCAAAAGGAATCAATGCAATAGGCCTCATGGATTTGTTACAATCATCATGAAAAGTTGCAACAAAATAATAACAGCAACACAATAACAGGAAAAGTAGCAGTTTAACGGCCTGATGCCCTGTTCAGCACACAATTACACAATCAAGATGAGCTCAAATGCAAATGCTCACAAAAGATGAATTAAAGTACACGCAATTCTGAGCAACTTTCGTTTCGGGGGCACGTTCACCGGAGCTACCGTTTAACGGGAAATCGCAGTGTACAATTGAATCAGCAGCAAAAATAATAGGACTTGGACAAATTACAGCAGGGTTAGTCAACAGAAAAAAAAACAAAAAAAAACAAAGGGGCCTCACCCAAAACGGGCCGGCCCAAGTGACTGGAGGGGGGGCGGCTTGGGCTGTGGCTGCCGGGCTGCCAGGCCGTGGCCCACGTGCTGGGCCGGGGGCGCGGCCCACCTGGCGGAGCCGGTTGGTGGCTGGCCGGCATCCTCGTCCCGAGCGTGGAGAGGGGCGGCGGCGCGGTGGCTTGCCGGCCGGCCACCGGCGGCGGGCGGTGCTAGGCGAGGAGGGCAGAGGAGGCAGGGGCGGGGGCGCGCGGATCCTGCTGCGGGACGGAGAGGTGGAGCGGGGCGGAGCTCCCTAGCGGCGGCTGCTCCAATGTCGGGGCGGCGGCCGATCTGTGAGGAGAGGGAGCGGGATGGTGAGAAGAGGAGGAGAAGGGAAGGGAGGCTCGGGGAGGAGAAGAGGTGGCCGGGCTCGCTGCTGGTCGCCGGCGGCGGGGAGGCGGCCGGCCGGAGGCGCTCCACGGGAGGCGACGGCGATGCGCGGCTGGGAGCCTAGATCGGGCCCTGGCGGCGGAGGAGCGGGCCCGCGGGGCCCGGGCGGCTGGGAGGCTGCGGTTGGGGCTACGTGGCCTCTCCAGAGCCACTGATCTGCAGATCAGACGGCTCAGATTGGCCTGAGACTAGGGTTTCGGGGATCTGGAGGGTTTGGAGGCAAATTTGGGGCAAAGTGGAGGGGGTGGCTTCAAATATGCCATGGGGTAAACCCTAATTGGCCTAGGAGAGTGTGTTGGTCTTTATATAGGCAGGTTGGCTGGCCAGTTGACGCAAACGCCCTCGGTACCCCTCTCGCGTGTCCGGTGATCGCGTTCGTGACCGCCGAAGTTGCATACGGACTCCGATTCCGATGAAATCTCAAACCACGCGCTCAGCGCGTCGAGGTCTTCGATCGTACCTCACTGCGGTGACATTCCGACAACATTTTTCGGCGCCCCAAAAAAATAATCCGTTTATTAAATAAACGGGGTTTTCGTTCCGTTGGCTTCGGCTGGTCTCGTGCGGTTTACGCGACGGTGATCGGGTGAAACCCGGCGTCGCAAAGGTCGAGTGTCAGGGTGGCAAGGGTCGGTCTCCGTCCGATACGAGATAAGAGGGGGGAAAATAATCACCGATCGATAAATCGGGGATGCAAACACCGCAAACAAATCAGGCAATCAAACAATTCACACCGAAAATAAATTTTTTAATTTTTGTGAAAACTGGGCTGTTACAACACGGCTTCTCGAAAACATTTAACCCTGGAGGGGTGTACCAACTACCCATTACAAGGCTCCGCATGCACGCCCATCTCTCTCAGTTGCTACCCATCACAGCAACCATTTTATGATTTAGTTCCAAGAGATCCAAAATGACAGGTCCCTCTAACTAACAACGAAAAAATCCGGCTGGCCCCCGGTGAGTCGACATCCATCTCAAGAGCCGGCCGCGCTCTCGATCTGGTCTCAACCGTCTGTCGCAGGTTTGGATAGCCGGTTAATCACACATGGGAAACCGGGTCCTCAGCCGGACAAGGTGGGCCAGCAAGGGAACTAAGTCCTCACTGGTCCAGGTTGGTTTTTAAACAACTGGCGGCCGACCAGCACACACATGGTTTCAAATGGTAAATCAGCTTGGGCCACCACTAGAAATGTTTGAAGCTAGGTAGGTAAGAAAAGGGGACCCCATAAAATCCCACACGCGGTTAGGCACGCTCAGTCTCAAAACAAATACCCGGAACTCGGGTCCTAGGTGACTCGAATGGAACAAAGCGTCGGGGCGGGATAGCCTAGACCTTCCATCCTTCGTTGAATATAGTCAACATTTATAATAATCATATCATCAACAACAATATAATAATGTGATAGCCCAAACCAAGAAGTAACAGGTAACATCGTAGCATCCTAAGCATGGATACTAAGAAGGGGCTGAGCAACGAGCAATAGTAACATAGCAGTACAAGGTTTGCTGGGAGGGGACATGGCTGTATCGGTTTCAAAGAGGCGGTAAACATGTGGTAGGATCAAACATCGAGTCTATCCTAGACTATCATGCAAACCGCTGGTTAAAATAGAATGGATCATAAGTAATGCATAGTCCTTGCCTGTTGTTAAGTCGGGTTCCGAAGGTGTAGTTGATCGCAAGCTCGCATCGTCTCCGAGAGGTACCCGCGGAAGCACACAAGAAGGAAACACTGGAAAACAATCAACGAGCAAGCACTCTATTACTACGAAGCAAACACGAGCAAGCATCAACAAGGAGGCAACACGAGACATCGCACCTACCGTCGAGAGCGGTTAGCAACAGGTTAAGTGGAGTACTCGTCACACACGACGATACCGCACGTTTACGATGGTTCAAGTTGTTTAGCTACAGGTGAGCAAGGTTGTTAACATGGCAAAGCACAGAAGCATGGCATAGCACACAAACAAGGCAAGAGGTGAAGCATAAATAAACTACCTAAGCTAGTCAATTTAAGTGGGGTGAAATCCTAGACATGGCAAACTATTACGGACCCCACGATAAAATGGGATTTGATACTGTTTTGCCCTAAACAATATTTTATTATTTTTATTAGCAAGCAAGAACAGCATAAACACAATTTACCAGCAATTCTAGTCAAGTTACATATAAAGAACATTTTAAACAGAGCAACAGTTAAAAATTTATGGCAGTTATAGTTACAGTGGCAGGCAATGTAATTAGCAGGTAAACAGCATGTAAACAAAGTCAAACATGGCAACAAGCAACATTTTATTAATCTACGCGCAAAAGGGAGCAACTTTCATGTAGAAAGCGTCTCCATCGGAGCTACCGGTGAAAAGATATAAGCATCGCAAAATCTATTACAATCTACCATAATTCATAAATAAAATCTAGCAGAAAAAAACTAAACGCGCCGAACCTAGTGTTATTGGGCCCAACAGTGAACAGAGGAAAAAAAGAAAAAAAAGAGTGGAGGCGTCCTCACCTCTTGGGTCGAGGCCCAACTCAGCCTGGAGGCTGGCGGCCTGGACTGGGCTCGGCTGGGGCAGGCCGGCCTGGCTGCTGGGCCATGGGGCGCGCCGGCCCACGCGGTCACAGCGGTTGGGGACGGGGGCGCTGGCTCGGGGCCGTTCCCGTGGCCGGCCTGCGGCTATGAGTGGCGTCGGCTGCCTCTGGCGAGAGGCGTAGGCGAGGCGACTCAGGAAGGGAGATCCGGGCCGCGGTGGCCGGATCCGGCAGTTGGCCGAGGCGTGGAAGGAAGGCGGCGATGAGATGCGGCTCGCCGGCCATGGAGCTCGGCGGCTCGGCGGCGTCCCTGATGGCGCGGCGACGCGACCTGCGGAGGGGAGACAGAGGGGATGAGAGGGAGAGGATGCGGAGGAGGGAGAGGAGAGGAGGTCCGGCTGCCGGCGGCGGCTGAGGCGGACCCGTGGCGTGGAGGCGGCTCGGGCACGGGAGCGGTTGTGTCCAGGAGAGAGAGGAGAGGTTGGGGACGCATCTGGGCCGTTGGTGTCAGAACCCCAACTTAGGTAAGTGCTAGGATTTTATTGTGCCTTTTCATCATGCAAAAATTCAAAAGAAAATTGAAAAATGGGGAGAAGAAAAGCCCTGAGAAATTAAATCAAATGGCCAGATAAAAATCTTTTTCCAGAAATCATTTGAGTATTTGGAAAATTCCTATAAATGATGCTGATCATTTTAAAAGTGGTTTGGGAGCAATCCCATGCTCATGGAATTTTCTAATTTTCAAACAATGCCTTGGAAAATTAAATAAACCCCTATTTGATTTAAAATTCAAATGTTTTGAATTTTAAAGAGTGCCAAATTTTATAGGTGGCTAGCTCTAGCTTTTCTGAGGCCATATAAAAAATTATGGCATTCATAAAAATACCTAGCTATTTTATTAGCTAGGTCAACCTATTTACAGAATAAATAAAAAGAAAAAGGAAAAGACAGAGAGAGGGAGCTTAGCAGACGCCCACAGGCAAGGCCCACTCACCTGTGCCACGGCCCAGCCCACCCGGGGGCGCCTTGTCTTCTTCCTCCCCGCGGAGCCAAGCTGCTCGGTGGAGGGAAGAGCAAGGCCACGGCGACACGGCGACGCCCAGCCTCTTCTAGGCCTCCCCCTCTCTCCCTTGCGCCACGCAGTAACTGCAGAAGCCCTCCCGTACCCCTTCCCCTCGCTCTGGCCTCTTCCTTTTCGCTCCGGCGAAGAAAACGCGCACGCACCCGTGGCCTAGCCGGAGCACGACGACGCCCCGACGCGGCCAACGAGCTCCTCTCGCCGCCGCGCCTTGTCCATCAGCACCCCCGTCGACGTCCTCTTCGAACCCCCGCCTCAATTGAAGCTTGGAGCCACCGGAGACGTCGCGAGCCCCAAGTTTTCGCCGCCGGCCGCCGAGGAGGAGACCTCCGAATTCGCCGCCAACGAGCTCCCTCCGTCTTCCCCGAGCCCTTCTTCGCATTCGCGGTGAGGAGCTCGCCTTTTTGCCCCTGTTCCCGCCTCCTCCCGTGCCCCGGAGCCCGATTCCGGCGAGGTCGAGCCACGGGCCGCCGCCTCCTTCGTCGTAGCCATGGCCACAGGCCTCCTCGAGTTCCCCCTGGTGCTCCACTAGATGCGCAAGGCCACGAGGCACTCGCCCGTGCCCTCAGTTCCACTCCCCGTGGCCTGTTTCCCAAGTCCGGCGCAGCGCCGCCGTGTATAGAGGGCCGCCGGCGTCAAGCCGGCGCCATTAGGCCCCCCTAACCACGTGCTAATCCCCCCCCAGCCGCTGACAGGTGGGACCCAGCCCATAATAACCCCCCAGTTTAAATTAATCCACTGGATTAATTAACCAGGGGCACTGACAGCCCGGATCCACACGTCAGCTACCCCCTGACGTCACCCTGACGTCAGGCTGACGCAATAAGTCTTTTTCCAAATTAAAAGAAATCCAGAAAATTCCAGAAAATAGCTTAAACTTCAATAATTCATATAAAATTCATTTTAACTCCAAATTGGACAAATAATATGTCTAAAATTATCAGAAAAATACAAGGATTATGAATATGCAATTTGTTTCTATGTTTGACCATTTGAAAATGGGTGAACAGTAGCAAACATGCATATGGATCCTTTTCAAATTCAAATTTGGAGTGAATTTGCAAATGACTTTGCAACACATTTATTTTAGATGAATTCATCCACACATCAGAGGCTTTACCTCACCTTTACAACATCACTTCATGATCAACCTTTTCAAATGAACTTTCATGCATTCAAATACATTTGAAATTCATCGATAAATCAAATGGAGTTTGAATTTGCAACTCAAATGCAATATACTCCTTTTAAATGAAATGCTCAACACATCAGTACCATGAACATCACCATTACAATCTTATTCATGTGATTTTGCATTTTACATTATGTTGATCCTATGATTGTCATGTTGCTGATAGACGTGCAACCGGAATCGGAGGCCACCCCCTTCGTTGAAGACCCCGTGACTGATCCTCGTTAGCAAGGCAAGCAAACCCCCATTGATCATGTCGATAAAATCCCACTTCCCTCTCATGTCTCGCTTATGCATTGTTTACTTTGCTACCTTGTTTGTTGTTTGTCGAGTAGAGGTGGAACCGGAACAGGAGGCTGCCCCCTTCGTTGAAGACCCCGAACCCGAACCTCGTCAGCAAGGCAAGCAAGCCCCCATTGATCATGTCGATAAAATCCCACTTCCCTCTCATGTCTCGCTTATGCATTGTATAGGATGATTACCATGCTACGTTTCTACCGCATAGATGAACCCATGTCCTTTTCATGACCTATCATCTTGTCACAGTAGTAAGCAAACCACAATCCTAGCAGATGTAGGAGTTGGTTGATATCATGTGGCCCCTGCAACTGTTACTGCTTATTGCATGCTTAGTGGTACAATGAGGTTTCTTTTGATGTGGGTCGGGATGATGGTGAACATGGTGTTGATGAAAGTGAAATGTGTTGGTGAATCTACCCTAATACAAGGTGAACGATCAAAGGCTGTGTAGGAGTACACAGTGGGTTGTCTCGTTGAACACCGCCTTAAGTCCGAGTTCTTGTGTGGTGATCCAAGAAGAAGAGTACAACCACACATTGGGCTCACTGACCCCTCTCGACCTAGTACCTCACCCCGTTAAAACCCCAGGAGTCGCATTAGTTCGGAGTTCTGGTAGGGCAGTGGAACGGTCTGCGAAGTGGATGAACGGCTTTTCAATACTGGCTTGGGACCCTGCACACATCGTTTGAGGCTGTACTGGAACCTCGGCCGGACTTCCATACGGATCCCCCTCAGATAGGCGACTCTCTGGACTAGAACGGAGTTGTGGGTGAAGTGTCGCGGCAACTTCCTCGCCGGTACCCGCTTGAAGGGTCCCACTCCCAGGCGGTAACTGATGAGTGTGTGTGTGTAGCGGTACACCCCTTCAGGGTTAACAAAACTATTCGAATAGCCGCGTCCGCGGTTAAGGACTGCTTGGAAAGCTTAGCTTGATTATTAGACAACTTGAACTGGATACTTCTAAAACACACCAAGATAAGCGTGAGTGCTATGGTGTGCTTCTCGTGGGGAAGTCGAGGAAGTAACCATAGTGGTGTAATTGGTTGAAGAGATATAGTGGACTCGTGTACGCTGCTTACCTCAAGTCTGGTACTCGTAGTTCAGGACTAGCCAAGTCAAAGCTGGCACTTCTGCAAGTGAAACCCCACCTCCCTTTACCTTGATACATGTGCATGAGTAGTATAGCTCCTACGTAAGTCTTGCTGAGTACGAATTTGTACTCACGTTTTCTCATTCTATGTTTAAGATGAACCCACCGACCCCGATGGTGGCTTCTACCCGAAGCTCGAAGAATGAAGACTCAGACCAAGAACAAGCTAGTGTAGTCCCAGTCAGACGACTGGTTCCCTTGTGGAGGGCTTGTTTTTAGATAAGGCTTCTCTAAGCCATTTGTTAAACTTGTCTGTACTCAGACCTACTTTGCTTCCGCTTGTCTGTTGTAATGTTGGATCACATGCTTGTGATCTCTGTGTGCACTCTGTAAGAGTTATCAATAAAAATGTATACTTTGTAGAGAATTGCAATGATACCTGCTATTCATACAAGGCATGTGTGCTGCGTGTATGTTTATAACATGCATGTCTTTGTATGGGTTTTCGAGACCTTAGTTGTGATCTGGCTGGCGGTCTTTTATACACCAAGTGGCCCTTAGATGTGCGCAACTTGGGGCATCGCGATGCGATTGTTCGAGACTCTGTCTCGTGCACACTTTGATGTATGATCGAGCCCTCCCTAGACCCCGACTAAGTGATCGGGCTGGAGTAAGTGTATGTAAGAGTTATGAGATAGTCGATAGTATGGTTGAGGCGACTTGTCTGTGAATATGGGAGTTCATCACCCATATCATTTAGACTTGTGTGCGGACGATGAGGACCCATCTCAGTTGATCATCCGGCCTGGATGGGATGCCCCTCACGTACGATGCTTTCCGAGAACGTTCTGTGCTTTGCCTTGTCTGCTTAGACAAGTGGGTACGGTTCTCGGCTCTCCATATGACTATGTCGTAGCGGGACTTGCATACGCAAAACCCCGGGTCCCGACAGACTTGGTATCAGAGCAGGAATGCCTGTAGGATTATCAGCCTTGGCCGAAGTCGAGTCTAGCTTGCTATAGTTATATAGTTACTCTGGGTATATAAGGGAACAACGTAAGGATTCTTTTTCTCCTTACCCTCATCGATCTGAGTTCTGAGTCACCCTTACCTTTTCTGCGGGAAGATAGGACTAGACTCATCTATGTCTTACTAGAACATCTCGTTGATTGCCTCCTTATAGCCGTAGGATGGTTGTGGTTGTCCAGAGTCTCCGTGTTTTGAGTTCCTTGAAGAAGTTATGTCCAATTCTTCGAGGTTGTTTAATTTTCCATCCCAGTGTATCCGTTATGCTGCCGGATTTGTTCCGTGTTTCTTTTAATCATTTCCTTTGCATTATAGTCTTCTCCTTCTGAAATCATATCCTTTTATCCTTGACTCCATCGTACAACTTGTTCTGATTGTTGATTTTTATCACACAGGATGTCAGGTGGAACTCGTAGTGCTGTTCTTCGGAATCGGGACCGTGATCGGAATCGAAATAATGATGAACCTCCACCCCCGCCTTCTGCGGCGGAAATCATGATGGAAGCTGAGCGGAATAGACGTGATCAGACACGCCTTCTGGATCTCATCGAGCAGAATACCGCCCACCATCGTAATGTGGTGGTCAGCATTCAGGACTTCATCTTCCTCAAGCCACCGGTATTCCAACGTTCCTCTGAGCCCCTCGAAGCAGATGATTGGCTCCGTTCCATCGAGCGTAAGCTTGATACAGCACATGTTGCTCCCGATGACCGAGTTATTTTCGCGGTATACTTCTTGGAAGGTGCTGCTCTTCAGTGGTGGGAGAACTATGTTGCAATGCAGCCAGATGGTCACGTAGTGACTTGGTAGGAGTTCTCTGTTGCCTTTCGAGGGTACCACATTCTGGATGAGTTCATGGAGCGCAAGAAGGAAGAGTTTTGCAATCTGAATCAAGGAGAGATGTCCATTCATGAGTATGTGAGGGAATTCAACCGTCTTGCTCGTTATGCCCAAGATGAGATCACCAACGATGCCAGAAAGCAGGCAAGGTTCCGCAAGGGACTTAGCCCCATCCTTCGTCATGATCTCAACCTCCTTGAGTTTGCCACCTTTGAGGATTTAGTCAACAGATCCTTCAGTGCTGAGCATGGCAATGAAGTTTTTGAGGAGTCTCGCAAGCATGCTCTTGAGCTTGCCCCTTCTTCTAGTTCACGGCCTCAGAAGCGCATGATCTGGATTCCTAACAGTTTGTGTTGGATATGTGCCCTAGAGACAAATTAATAAAGATATTTTTCACATATCCGTTTTGTTCATAATACGTTTTATACTGTGCTATAACTGTATTACTTTGAAATACTAATAAAGGTGTAGTATAAAACATGGTCCGTAGTTTAACTCGGGTAAACTATCTCATTGGGCAATTGATTGATCAAGCTTTCCTGATCATGGTGACACTTAAGTCCATTGACAATGAGGTCATATCATTAGGGGAATGATGTGATGGACAGACACCCACCTAAAGTAATGCAATGTGATCGAGTCACATAGTTCAGCGTTGCTATGACTTTGTAACGTATGCCTTAGTCCTTAGACCGTAATGATCATACGTAATCACGATCTATGAGGAGACTTTGATTTGTATCCCACCGCCTGACTGAAATATGCTGGCTATAACGGAACACTTTGGGTATTCCGAAATAGATGGTTGATGAGTATGTTAATAGATCAAAGCGGGATTTGTCAGTCCTTGTGACAGGACAGGTACTCTGGGCCCACTCGGTGATATTGCATCAACCCTTGCAAGGACGTGAGTAGGTCACAAAGAGATGCAATGATCATGGACGAGAGAAGTTGTTTGTCGTGAACGAGATGTGAACACGGTATGTGGGATACCGACGATCAAACCTCGGACAAACAAGGTACCGCAGAACAAAGGGATTACGTCGTATCGTTAACGGTTTCCAAAAGCGATCGAAGCTCATTCGATGGAAGCGCAGGGGCTGTCAAGGATTGTAACCAGGTCCAACTGACTAGTCATTGGTCCATGAGAAGAGTCTCGACCATGTCTGTTGTTTCCCGGACCGTTAGGGTGTTACACTTAAGGGCAATCGATGCATAGGACAGTTACGGGATCAATCGGTGAAATAGGAGAAATCACCGGAATAGTTCCGGAGGAGGACGGAATGGTTTCCGGACATTTTGAATAGTTCAAAATAAAGTTTAATTGTTTTTATAATGTTTTTATTATTTAATTATCTGAATTAAATATTTAAAACTTATTAAATAATTAAAATAATGGAAAAAAGGCTATATGGGCCTTAGAGGCCCATTAGGGGAGGAGGGGGTTCCCCCCCTTGGGCTTGGCGCCAAGGGGTGGGGCCCAACCCCCCCTTTGGCCGGCGCACCCCTCCCCCCTTGGGGGTTTAGTCCCACATGGGGGAGGGAAGAGGGATCACACCCCCCCTTGGCCTTTATATAGAGGGGTAGACCCCCCTTTTTCCATACAACAATTGATCTCCTTCTTCTTCCTTCTCCATTTCCGGAAGTGGACTCCCCTTGTTTGGAGTCTGCACCAGGGTTGGAGTTCTCCACCATAAGGCAGGTCGTCGCTCTGCCGGAGTCGGGATCCGTAGCCGTCTTCTTTCCGCTGCTCGCCTGGTTCGGAGCCCGGGAGGAACATCGATTGTGCCATACGTGTATAATCCCTTCGAGGCATTACACCTATGGTGCTGCTTCGTCGCTGGAGGTTTACCGGGAGTCATCCTCGCTGGTGGTGGTCTTCTACACGACAGGGAGGTCGTAGTTCTGAGTCTACGCCAACCACGTTCGTAAGAACGTTTCCCGCTTTCGGTCTTCAAAGGTATGAACACCGATTCCCTCCGTTACTTTACATCGCCATAGCATAGATCTTGGGTTCGGGTACCGTAGGTGTGAAAAATTTGTGTTTTCTGCCCCGTATCCGAACAGTTTGATCAGCCAAAACAACCCACCGAGGCCACCCCTTGTGCCGCCACGTCCACCAGCTCCACCAAACAACCCTGCTCCCCGCACTATCTTTGGAGCCTGCTTTAGATGTGGCCAGCCTGGTCACTACTCTCGTGAGTTCCCCGTCAATCAGAATGCTCCACCCCATGCCAAAGGAAACCCCAATGTTCGTGCCAAGCCACCCCCGAAGGTTTCCCCTGCCAAGCCATCCACCTCAGAAAATCTTGTATGTGTGAACCAAATCTCAGTTGAGGAAACTGATAGTACTTCTGACGTCATTCTTGGTACGCTCCCAGTCAATTTTGTTCCCACTTCTGTTCTTTTCGACCCAGGAGCATCTAACTCATTCATGTCGGAGAGTTATGCACTTCGGCATGAGATATCCTTTGATGAAATGTTCACCCCTATGATCATTCAAACTCCTGGTTCAAAATGGCAAACTAATAGAGTAAGCCATGGTAATCAAATTGCAATTGAGGGTTTAGTATTCCTTGCTTCTCTTATAGCCCTCAAGTCTTCAAACATTGATGTCATCCTTGGTATGGATTGGTTATCAAGACAACATGCTTTTCTTGATTGTAAAGCCAAGTCAGTTAGACTTACACATCCTTCAGGCCAGACAATAGATTACTCCTCACCAAGAACAAGAACCCAGGTGCATTCTTTGAATGTGCTTTCCCTTCCCGACCTTGAAGATGTTCCGGTGGTTCGTGACTTCCCGGATGTCTTTCCTGAAGAGCTGTCGGGCATGCCACCTGACAGATGTGTAGAGTTCATAGTGGATCTTGCCCCAGGAACCGCACCAATTTCCAGACGCCCATACAAAATGGCCCCACGTGAGTTAGCTGAGCTTAAAACCCAACTGGAAGCTTTGTTGGAAAAAGGCTTCATCAGCCCTAGCTCATCGCCATGGGGTTGCCCCGTTCTGTTCGTAACGAAGAAAGATGGAACAGAAAGGATGTGCGTAGACTATCGCCCGCTAAATTTAGCGACGATAAAGAACAAGTACCCACTGCCCAGGATCAATGATCTTTATGATCAACTGTCAGGATCCTCTGTCTTCTCCAAGATGGATTTGAGATTAGGTTATCATCAAATCAAAATCCGAAACAAGGACATCCCAAAAACGGCTTTTACTACTCGTTATGGTCTTTACGAGTACACCGTCATGTCCTTTGGTTTAACCAATGCCCCCGCCACTTTCTCACGCATGATGAATTCGATCTTCATGGAGTACCTAGAAAAATTTGTTGTAGTTTATCTCGATGACATTCTCATCTACTCGAAGAACGAAGAAGAACATGCCGAACACCTATGGCTGGTATTGATGAAACTTAGAGAGCATGGCCTGTATGCTAAATTCTCCAAGTGTGAATTTTGGCTACCAGAAGTGACCTACCTGAATCAGTTAAGCAAGTTAGGAGTTGTCTTGGCCTAGCCAGCTATTGCCGCCTCTTCGTCGAGAACTTTTCTAAAGTTGCAAAGCCTCTAACTGAACTCCTCAATAAAGATAAGAAATTCCTATGGATTTCCAAGTGCGAGGAAAGCTTTCAAGAGCTAAAAGGAAGATTGACTTCTGCACCCGTACTTGCGCCTCCAGACACCAAAAAGGATTTCGAGATCTTGTGTGACGCCTCACGGCAAAGGTTAGGATGCATACTTATGCAAGATAGACATGTGGTAGCTTATGCTTCACGCCAGTTGCGGCCACATGAAGAGAACTATCCTACCCATGACCTTGAACTCGCTGCTGTAGTTCATGCCCTAACAACTTGGAGACATTACCTCCTTGGTAATCGTTGTGAGATCTATTCCGACCACCAAAGCCTCAAATACATATTCACCCAGCTAGATCTTAATCTCAGGCAAAGACGCTGGATTGAGTTGATAAAAGATTACGACGTAGGAATTTCTTACACCCCAGGCAAAGCCAACGTCATGGCTGATGCACTAAGTCGTAAGTCGTATTGTAACAACCTCATGTTACAACAGTATCAACCACTTCTTCATGAGGAATTTCGAAAGCTCAATCTCGAGATTGTTCCTCGTGGATCTCTTTTCAACTTGGTGGCGAAACCAACACTTGAGGATCAAATCATAGTTGCCCAAAGGCGTGCACGAGGTGTTCGCCGGATCAAGGAGAACATTGCTAGCGGAGTTGCTAAATGTATCTCCACAGATTGCAAGGGAAAGGTATTCTTTGGAAATCGTTTGGTAGTACCTAAGAATAGGGAACTAAGGCAACTCATCCTCAAAGAAGCCCATGACACACCCCTCTCTATTCATCCCGGTAGCACAAAAATGTACCGAGATCTACGCCAGAGATTTTGGTGGACCAGGATGAAGAGAAACATTGCTCGATTTGTTGCCGAATGTGATGTTTGTCGTCGCATTAAGGCAGAACATCAAAGACCTGCTGGTACACTTCAACCTTTGCCTATTCCAGAGTGGAAATGGGACAAGGTCGGTATGGACTTCATCACCGGCTTTCCAAAAACCCAGAAAATAAAATGATGCCATCTTCGTTGTCATAGATAGACTTTCCAAAGTTGCTCACTTCCTTCCAGTTCTCGAGTCTATAACTGCTAGCCAGTTAGCGGACTTGTACGTCTCTAGAATTGTATCCCTTCACGGTGTTCCTTTGGAAATCAATTCTGATCGTGGTAGCCTTTTCACCTCTAGATTTTGGGGAAGCTTTCAGAATGCTATGGGAACTCATCTCTCCTTTAGTATAGCTTTCCATCCTTAGTCTAGTTGTCAAGTCAAAAGGGTTAACCAAATTCTTGAAGACATGCTCAGAGCTTGTGTTATCTCATTCGGAAAGAATTGGGAGAAGTCTCTTCCATTCGCCGAATTTTCTTATAACAATAGTTTTCAATCCAGTCTGAACATGGCTTCTTTTGAACTCCTATATGGACGACGATGTCGAACACACCTAAACTGGTCAGAAACCGGTTAAAGACAACTCTTTGGACCGGACATGATCAAGGAAGCAGAAGAGCAAGTTCGCATTGTTCGTGATCAATTGAAAGCAGCCCAGTCTCGTCAGAAAAGCTACTATGATCGTCATCATAGGCAAGAGAGCGAAAATCTAGACGAGAAGGCTTACCTTCGGGTTACTCCTCTGAAGGGAACCCAAAGATTCGGTATCAAAGGAAAATTGGCCCCACGTTACATCGGACCTTTCCGCATTCTTGATAAACGTGGAGAAGTTGCCTACCAACTTGAACTACCCCCGCACCTTTCCCGAGTACATGATGTATTCCATGTGTCACAACTCAGGCGTTGCTTCAAGGATCCCATCCGCGAAGTCGACCATGAAACGCTTGATCTCCAAGATGACCTTTCTTATCGAGAATACCCTGTTCGTGTTCTTGATTCAGCAGAGCGTGTTACTCGCCGGAAGAAGATCAAGTTTCTGAAAGTTCAGTGGTCACACCACTCTGAGAGAGAAGCCACGCGGGAAAGAGAAGACCGTCTCCGTGCCGAGTACCCCTCCTTCCTCCCGCAGACTTCTGAATCTCGGGACGAGATTCTTTTGAGTGGGGGCGAGTTGTCAGAACCCCAACTTAGGTAAGTGCTAGGATTTTATTGTGCCTTTGCATCATGCAAAAATTCAAAAGAAAATTCAAAAATGGGGAAAAGAAAAGCCCTGAGAAATTAAATCAAATGGCCAGATAAAAATCTTTTTCCAAAAATCATTTGAGTATTTGGAAAATTCCTATAAATGATGTTGATCATTTTAAAAGTGGTTAGGGAGCAATCCCATGCTCATGGAATTTTCTAATTTTCAAACAATTCCTTGGAAAATTAAATAAACCCCTATTTGATTTAAAATTCAAATGTTTTGAATTTTAAAGAGTGCCAAATTTTATAAGTAGCTATCTCTAGCTGTTATGAGGCCATATAAAAAATTATGGCATTTATAAAAATACCTAGCTATTTTATTAGCTAGGTCAACCTATTTACAGAAGAAATAAAAAGAAAAAGGAAAAGCCAGAGAGAGGGAGCTTACCAGACGCCCACAGGCGAGGCTCACTCACCTGCGCCACGGCCCAGCCCACCCGGGGGCGCCTTGTCTTCTTCCTCCCCGTCGAGCCAAGCTGCTCGGTGGAGGGCAGAGCAAGGCCACGGCGACACGGCGACGCCCAGCCTCTTCTTGGCCTCCCCCTCTCTCCCTTGCGCCACGCAGCAGCTAGAGAAGCCCCCCCCCCCCCCCGCACCCCTTCCCCTCGCTCTGGCCTCTTCCTTTTCGCTCCGGCAAAGAAAACACGCACGCACCCGTGACCTAGCCGGAGCACGGCGACGCCCCGACGCGGCCAACGAGGTCCTCTCGCCGCTGCGCCTTGTCCATCAGCACCCCCGTCGACGTCCTCTTCGAACCCCCGCCTCAATTGAAGCTTGTAGCCACCGGAGACGTCGCGAGCCCCAAGTTTTCGCCGCCGAGGAGGAGACCTCCGAATTCGCCGCCAACGAGCTCCCTCCATCTTCCCCGAGCCCTTCTTCGCGTTCATGGTGAGGATCTCGCCTTTTCGCCCCTGTTCCCGCCTCCTCCCGTGCCCCGGAGCCCGATTCCTGCGAGGTCGAGCCACGGGCCGCCGCCTCCGTCGTCGTAGCCATGGCCACAGGCCTCCTCGAGTTCCCCCTGGTGCTCCACTAGATGCGCAAGGCCACGAGGCACTCGCCCGTACCCTCAGTTCCCCTCCCCGTGGCCTGTTTCCCAAGTCCGGCGCAGCGCCGCCGTGTATAGAGGCCGTCGGCGTCAAGCCGGCGCCATTAGGCCCCCCTAACCACGTGCTAATCCCCCCCCCAGCCGCTGACAGGTGGGACCCAGCCCGTAATAACCCCCCAGTTTTAATTAATCCACTGGATTAATTAACCAGGGGCATTGACAGCCCGGACCCACACGTCAGCTACCCACTGACGTCACCCTGACGTCAGGCTGACGCAATAAGTCTTTTTCCAAATTAAAAGAAATCCAGAAAATTCCAGAAAATAGCTTAAACTTTAATAATTCATAGAAAATTCATTTTAACTCCAAATTGGATAAATAATATGTCTAAAATTATCAGAAAAATACAAGGATTATGAATATGCAATTTTTTTATATGGTTGACCATTTTAAACTGGGTGAACAGTAGCAAACATGCATATGGATCCTTTTCAAATTCAAATTTGGAGTGAATTTTCAAATCACTTTGCAACACATTTATTTTAGACGAATTCATCCACACATCAGAGGCTTTACCTCACCTTTACAACATCACTTCATGATCAACCTTTTCAAATGAAATTTTATGCATTCAAATGCATTTGAAATTCATCGATAAATCAAATGGAGTTTGAATTTGCAACTCAAATGCAATATACTCCTTTTAAATGAAATGCTCAACACATCAGTACCATGAACATCACCATTACAATCTTATTCATGTGATTGTGCATTCTACATTATGTTGATCCTATGATTGTCATGTTGCTGATAGACGTGCAACCAGAATCGGAGGCCACCCCCTTCGTTGAAGACCCCGTGACTGATCCTCGTAAGCAAGTCAAACAAACCCCCATTGATCATGTCGATAAAATCCCACTTCCCTCTCATGTCTCTCTTATGCATTGTTTAGGATGATCACCATGATAACGATTCTACCGCATAGTTGAACCCATGTCCTTTGCATGACCTATCATCTTGTCACAGTAGTAAGCAAACCACAATCCTAGCAGATGTAGGAGTTGGTTGATATCATGTGGCCCCTGCAACTGTTACTGCTTATTGCATGCTTAGTGGTACAATGAGGTTGCTTTTGATGTGGGTCGGGATGATGGTGAACATGGTGTTGATGAAAGTGAAATGTGTTGGTGAATCTACCCTAATACAAGGTGAACGATGAGAGGTTGTGTAGGAGTACACAGTGGGTTGTCTCGTTGAACACCGCCTTAAGTCCGAGTTCTTGTGTGGTGATCCAAGAAGAAGAGTACAACCACACATTGGGCTCACTGACCCCTCTCGACCTAGTACCTCACCACGTTCGAACCCAAGGAGTCGCATTAGTTCAGAGTTCTGGTAGGGCTGTGGCACGGTCTGCGAAGTGGATGAACGACTTTTCAAGACCGGCTTGGGACCCCGCACACATCGTTTGAGGCTGTACTGGAACCTCGGCCGGACTTCCATACGGATCCCCTCAGATAGGCGACTCTCTGGACTAGAAAGGAGCTGTGGGCGAAGTGTCGTGGCAACATCCTCGCCGGTACCCGCTTGAAGGGTCCCACTCCCAGGCGGTAACTGATGAGTGTGTGTGTGTAGCGGTACACCCCTGCAGGATTAACAAAACTATTCGAATAGCCGCGTCCGCGGTTAAGGACTGCTTGGAAAGCTTAGCTTGATTATTAGACAACTTGAACTGGATACTTCTAAAACACACCAAGATAAGCGTCAGTGCTATGGTGTGCTTCTCGTGGGGAAGTCGAGGAAGTAACCATAGTGGTGTAATTTGTTGAAGAGATGTAGTGGACTCGTGTATGCTTCTTACCTCAAGTCTGGTACTCGTAGTTCAGAACTAGCCAAGTCAAAGCTGGCACTTCTGCAAGTGAAACCCCACCTCCCTTTAACTTGATACATGTGCATGAGTAGTATAGCTCCTACGTAAGTCTTGCTGAGTACGACTTTGTACTCACGTTTGCTCATTCTATGTTTTAGATGAACCCACCGACCCCGATGGTGGCTTCTACCCGAAGCTCGAAGAATGAAGACTCAGACCAAGACCAAACTAGTGTAGTCCCAGTCAGACGACTGGTTCCCTCGTGGAGGGCTTGTTTTTAGATAAAGATTCTCTAAGCCATTATTTAAACTTGTCTGTACTCAGACCGACTTTGCTTCCGCTTGTCTGTTGTAATGTTGGATCACATGCTTGTGATCTCTGTGTGCACTCTGTAAGAGTTATCAATAAAAATGTATACTTTGTAGAGAATTGCAATGATACCTGCTGTTCATACAAGGCATGTGTGTTGCGTGTATGTTTATAACATGCATGTCTTTGTATGGGTTTTCGAGACCTTAGTTGTGATCTGGCTGGCGGTCTTTTATACACCAAGTGGCCCTTAGATGTGTGCAGCTTGGGGCATCGCGATGCGATTGTTCGAGACTCTGTCTCGTGCACACTTTGATGTATGATCGAGCCCGCCCTAGACCCCGACTAAGTTATCGGGCTAGAGTAAGTCTATTTAAGAGTTATGAGATAGTCGATAGTATGGTTGAGGCGACTTGTCTGTGAATATGGGAGTTCATCACCCATATCATTTAGACTTGTGTGCGGACGATGAGGACCCATCTCAGTTGATCATCCGGCCTGGATGGGATGCCCCTCACGTACGATGCTTTCCGAGAACGTTATGTGCTTGGCCTTTTCTGCTTAGACAAGTGGGTACAGTTCTCGGCTCTCCATATGACTATGTCGTAGCGGGACTTGCATACGCAAAACGCTGGGTCCCGACAGTTTGATCGCCAGATCTGACGGTCCAGATCGCCTGTGGCTAGGGTTTCGCGAATTTGGGGGTTTATTGGGCAGATCTGGGAAATTCTCGGGGGGGTGGCTGCAAATTTTGGCTAGGGAAACCCTAGAAAGGGGTGGGAGTGTGGTGGTCTTTATATAGCCCCGGTGGCTAGCAGTTTGCAAAAACATCCCCGGTTTTTCTCTCGAGCGCGCGGCGTTTACGTTTCTGACCGCCGGGGGTCCGCAGTACCTCTGTTTCGGGTAAAACTTCAAACTGCGCGATTAGCGCGTCGAGCCGGCGGTGTTCACGTCGCGCTGGAACCATTCCGAAAACACTTTCCGGCACGCTATAAAAATATCCCGTTTAATTATTAAACGGGGTTTTTTGTTCCTTTGGCTGCGGTTGGTCTCGTGCGGTTTTCGCGACGGTGATCTGGCGAAACCCGGTGTCACAAAGGTCGAGTGTCAGGGTGGAAAGGGTCGGTCTTCGTCCGATACGAGATACGAGGGGGGAAATAATCGTCGATCGATAAATCGGGGATGCAAACACCGCAAACCAATCAAACAATTCACACCGAAAACAAATGTTTTTTAATTTTTGTGAAAACTGGGCTGTTACATGAGGCCACACTTTGTGGGGAATAGATGAGAAATTATAGTACTGAGATTATGGTTCACGATGATGATGTTGGTATTATGAAAAAGGGTTGGACATGATTAAATCAAATATAATTGTGGGATTAAAATTTGTCAAGGATAAAATGTTGCCAACTTAACTAACATTGAGTAGTTAGTTTCCCTATGAAAACTCCACCGTATAGCCATCCCATTATTTTCGTATGCAAAACTTTGTTTCTTTCTTTATGTGGTTTGCGAGTACTTGTATGTACTCAAGGCTTTGTCCCTGGTTATTCAATCGGCCAGGCTTGGAGGAGCAGGTATTTGACGATGATGCGACTAACGAGTACTAGGATGTGCTACGCTCTAAGCTTTATCTGTGGATTGTGCCGCTGCTATTTAGGATGCTTTTGCTTATTCCGCTTCTATTTGAGCCTGATGAGGCCATGTAAGATTATGTTGTTGTATGACTCTGTATTCGGTATTGTATGATCTTGTGATTGTGATATCCATTGTCGAGCTGTGCGTCATGCGACACTGATCATGGGAGCATGACGGTATGCACAGTTGGCCGCTTCGGACATATAGTCCGAGGTGCCCACACAGGAGGAGTGAGTTGTGGAACTATTCAACGAATCTTGAGATGATCATCAAACTCTTGACTCAGATATTCACCTCCACGATCTGATCGTAGAAGTTTGATCGTCTTGCCGAGTTGATTCTCTACTTCATTCTCAGACTCCTTGAACTTTTCAAAGGTTTCCGACTTGTGCCTCATCAAGTAGATATATCCATATCTGCTCAAGTCGTCGGTGAAAGTCACGAAGTACTGGTAACCACCTCTAGCAGTCGTGCTCATTGGTCCACAGACATCAATATGTATGAGTTCCAACAAGTCGGATGCCCTCTCGCAACTCTTTGCAAAAGGTGTCTTGGTCATCTGGCCGAGTAGGCACGATTCGCATGTCTCGAATGATCCAAAATCAAACGAATTTAAAAGTCCATCATCATGGAGCTTCTTCATGCGCTTTTCACTAATATGACCAAGCCAACAGTGCCAAAAGTAGGTTGTATTCGGATCATTAGATTTAAGCCTCTTGGCATTTATATTATAGACAGATTCACCTTCAAGATTCAAAATGAATAACCCATTCACAATGGGTGCCAAGCTATAAAACATCTTATTCAAATATATAAAACAGCCATTGTCCTTAATAATGAATTCATAACCTTGTCTCATCAAACATGAGGCAGAAATAATGTTTCGACTTAACGATGGAACATAATAAAAATTATTAAGCTCCATTACAAATCCAGAAGGTAAATTAAGTTGCATGGTGTCGACGGCTAATGCAACAACTCTTGCTTTATTCCCGACGCGAATGTCAACTTCTCCTCTTGCTTCATCTCTACTTCTTTTTAGTCCCTGCCTCGAGTTGCAAATGTGAACAATCGATCTGGTATCATATACCCAAGAACTATTAGAAATATCTGCAAGATAAATGTCTATAACATATACAACAAGTGTACCTGTAGAAGACGTACTCCCACTGCTCTTGCCCTTGCTGGCGAGCCACTTGTTGTAGTTCCTCTTCCAGTGACCATTCTCCTACCAATAGAAGAAAATGGTCTCTGCGTCAGGTCCAGGCTTAGGCGCCAGGGCTAGATTCGGGATCACATCCTTTTCCTTTCCCTTTGCGTTAGCCTTCTTCTTGGTCCATGACTTCTTGAACTTGGCCATGTTCTGCACCATCAACACTTGATGTGTTCCCTTCTTAATGTCCTGCTCTGCTATCTTAAGCATCCCATGCAATACAGTGGGCTTATTTTCCATGCCATTCATATGAAAGTTTGTAATGAACGAGTTATAGCTTGGCGGAAGAGAACCCAGAATTATATCTGTAGCTGACTCATGAGTCAACGGATGCCCAAGACGATCCAAAGCTTGCATGTATCCCATCATTTTGATGACATGCGGGCTCAGTGGATCACCCTCTTTCAGCTTGCAATCCATCAGGGATCGCCAGACGTTGAACCTTTCGTTCCTAGCCTGAACCTAAAACATGCCCATAAGACTCTCAATCATATCGAAAGCCCTAATGTTTTCGAACTGCTGTTGCAGCTCGGGCTCCACAGAAGCCAACATGAGGCAGCTGATCTCAATAGACTCATCCTTGAGTTTCTGATAGGCATTTTTAGCAGCAGCGGTGGCATTATCAGCCGGTTCCTCTGGAATCGGTTCCTCTAGAATATTTTCCTTTTTATCATGCTTGAGAACAATTCTCAGATTTCTATACCGGGTGGTAAAGTTTGTTCCATTCAATTTATATTTCTCAAGGATGGATTTCAACGCAAAATTGGTAACTGGAGCAGGTGGTGCCATTGATTTACAACATAAAATGAAAAATACTAAGACTTGTATTCATGAAGAGCAATTCATATTAAACGCTTTAATAAAATTACTCCCACTAAGTTCAACATCCCTCTAGTTGACACTAAGTGATTCAGGATCCGATGGAGCGAGTTGACTAGTGAGCTTTTGCATCACTGCTAGCCGACTCGATCTAGCGTTAAGAAACTCCTTGCTAATCGCATCAACCATACGGCTCCTGTTTGTTGACGCGCATCACATACACACCAACTCCTATGCCCAGAAGCCCAAAACTATTTTGATAGCCTCGACAAGTTAACCAAGTGTTATGCGTGTATGCGTTCGAAACAAACCCATCACGCCAAGGAGATCTAGCAGCACCCTAATTTTATAGGCCTACTACTAGAAATACATGACATGTGATGTGCAGCAATTGGGGAGGCAAATTTTACTTGACATTCTTTGAGGGATCATCCTACTTAAAACATCTACCATGTCAAAGAAGGATGCATAAAGGGATAAACTTTCACAGGCAGTTTATACAAGTGATATGGTATAGCCCCTTTATCATAGCGCATAGTGATCTCCATCTCCATGTGCGCGAACCTCGCATGGAAATCTCCATCTCCATGTATGGTTGTCTTCGTGGTGATCTCCATCTCCACGCCATAGTGTCAACCGCCAAGTGTTACATAAGATACTATGCTATTACAAACTAATAGCTATGAAAGTAAATTACATTACATGGCTTCACATGTTGACACGCGGGTCATTAATACAATAATGAGAAAACCATATGGCTCCAGCCGGTTGTCAAAACCATGACACGCAGGTCATGAATAACAACATACACAATGGGCTATACCAAATCACAACCATTCCTTGCAAAACCAAGTTAGATGTTCTATTTCCGCCTAAACCTCTTTTAGCACTAGTCAAATTAGGTCTGCTCCTCAGGCTAGCCTTAGCTCTACACCAAGCAGCAGCATAACTCTAGCAGCGGAATATCGACGGCAGCGGAACACTAACGGCGATGGAGAAATCCAATCCACAGGGACACTGGCTGGGACACCTCCTAGCTCGCAAACACCGGGAACGTTGTCCTACGCATCCAAAGCATGGCCTGCAAATCTGGCATAACACGCCAGGTCAGTACATTTAATGTAATTGCAAGCTCACAACAACCATGCAACAAGGCAAAATAATAACATGGCAACAGGTTAAAGTATATTAGTGAATTAAACAGGCGAGCAACAATATCATGCAACAGATATTCAGCAAGCATATTATCAGCATTTTTTCAACATGAAGACTAATGCACAATCAATCATCGTTTAAGGTCACATGATCACGTGGCTTACATCGGAGTCCTTACAGACTCAATCACCGGGTCACCTCGTGACCATTCACTTCCACGGGTCGTCGCATGACCAAACGAGTCATCTCACGACCATGCAATGGGTTAGGTGTCCCTCGTTACCACCCAACCAATCCACTCATCGCACAACCATCCACTTACCACAAACTTACCACCAAACTCATGTTGATCATAAGGTGTGACCTAGTACGAACTGTGTCCCATGACCGAGGACTCGGCTATTCGAATAGATTTTGACTCTGCAGAGTTTGTGCACGTTACCCACACTATGGAGTTCTTCCTCCATCCAGCGCCTCGGTACTTGTCCCACGGGATCCTTGGAACTCGTACCGCAGGAGTGGACTAGGACTTCTCGAGACCGATACTACCGAGTGTCCCTCTTACCGTATCACCGACATCACGTCTTGGGTAGCCCCCATGGTTAGGTGTCCTTCGTTACCACCAGAACCACCTGTGGTTAGGTGTCCTTCGTTACCACCAAAACCACTCTTAAACGTTGTCCCCCGTCAGGGACCGCGCGCAAAACATACTCGGGCTGTCAAGACTATCGCCGTTTACCCGGCCAAAGGAAATTGCCGTGCATAGTCTCCCCTTTTGGGTGATACAAATAAGAGACGCCCACCGGTAGACCGAATCAAGGCCTGCCCATACAAGCAAATGTGGCTGCACGGATAAGTCCGGTTCGGTGGCACCTGATCAACTTGTCACGAAGCATATCTCCAATAGCGAACACAAGTATCAGGTGCAACATGAGTATCAGAACATAACAATGCATCGCATACTAACATGACAGTTTCAGATATGATCAAACAAATTTTAGATGGTGAACTTATCCGTGTTACAAATATTAAGTTATTAACATGGCAACATTATGAATGCAGTTGAGCATAACTTAGGCATAACATGAGCAGGTGTAACATGAGCAACTTAACATGGTGTTGGTATATTGTGGTTACGATGATGCAGAACATAACATGGCAATGATATGATCAAAGCATAGCATGGATGTACATGAAAAAACATAGTATAGTAGTAGCATATCAAGGATAGCATGGCAATGATAACATCGATCATAGCATGGCAACATGATCACGGTCAACGATATAAGCATATCACTGTAAAGCAATTTTAAAAGAACGTCAAAGCTTTGAAAATGTGCAAAGGGTATTGTGGCTTGCCTTTCACCAGAGGAGTGTGAAATACTCCCGGATCTTCAACACAAGCAAAACCCTGCAAAACATTTTATAAAGAGACACGGCGAAAAACTCAAACATCGTCTTTTGATTTACCAGCAAATAACAACACCAAAGCATGGCATGAAACCTATGCCAACACGAAGAGGAGCTCGATAGGAAGACAACGCAAAAAGAATCGACCCGTTTGGACTTACGGTTGCGGAGATATCAACGAAACGGTGCCGGGGGCTGGTTTTAGGTGGGAATGCGCTTTCAAACAGAGAAAGCGTACTTTGGGCTGAAGAAGAAGAAAATGCGCCTTCTGTGACTGAAGACGTACTTTCTCCCGAAGAGAAAGGAAATACGCTTTCCCGAAGGGAAAACGTATTCTCCGGAAGTCGCCTCCAGTGAAACAAAACGGCCTGGGTTCCTTCTCACTTCCAGGCGGGGCCCGCTGGTCAGACTTCCTCTCTCCTCCTCTGCTTCTCTTCTGTCTTCAACCTCTGACGAGCAGAGCAGGCCCGCGGAGCGCACCGGCAAGGAAAGGTGCGGCGGCGGGCTAAGCAGGGGCGGGGCCAGGCGCGGGTCTCCCGGGCGGGTTCGCCCGTGCTCGCGGCACCGTGGGGTGGCCAGCTGCGGCGGCTCCACGGGACGGGGCGCGGCAGCCGTGGGCGGCAGCGCGGCCTCGGGCCGTAGGGGCTGCGGGGGAGGCGGCTCTGGCGGCTTCTAGGAGGGCGAAGGTGAGAGGAGGGTCCGGGGCTGGTCGAGGGAGAGGGGGAGGCTTCGGGTGCCTCCGATTTTCAGAGGAGGTCGGCGGCGACCATGGAGGCCATGGGAGCAATAGCGAGGCTCCGAGGTCAAATTGATGGAGGGGAAATGGGAAGGAGAGGCCGTGGAGCTCCTGGATGTGCTTCAAGGGACTCGGGGTGCCTCCTTTTATAGGGGAAGACGGATTCGAGCTCCGGGCCGCGACAATGGCGAGCCGCTGAGGCGTGCGATGAGCTGGAGATTCTCGAGAGCGACTGGACAGGCGGTGTGCTGCACTGGGATGCGGGAAAGCCGTGCGGCGCGCGTAGACACGGAGAAGACGACGGTGGCGCACTGCAGCTCGATATGTACGCCTCGGGCACGCCCGGAGCGCGTCTAGTGCACGCCGCATGCGGCCAAGAGCGTGGCCACCAAAGGGGAGGGGGCAACTGGGGAAGTTATATCATGGCCAAAGATGTCTAGCATGTGCTCCTTCGAGATTAGACCAGAGTGGTACAGCTGGATGGCCAAAAGCATGAACAGTGTGATCTCTGGCTCATCACAAAGTTGGATACAGCAATCTTGGAGCAGAAGCCTAGCTCACATGGGGTGGCTTTGGATAGGACCAAGTTGTCTCATGGGTTGTGTATAGGAAGGACTAGTGATCTGGAAAGTTTGGGATCAAAATGATCAATGTACATGGTACATCCTTTGTAAATGTAGCATTGCTGCAGAAGGTTTTTGTGCTGTGGCATGGCTTTTCCATAGCTCCCCTAGGCATGATCTTTTGCATAGCTCAATCATACACTAGAATGAGTATGTACAGCAAGTTTCATCTCATTTGGATCAGGATAGCTAGCACTTCCTTCACAAATGTCCAATTGGACCAGAAATGCAATGTTGAAGCTAGCATCTCATAGGATTGGTGGATTTGGCTTAAAATTGGTGTATCTTGGTTATTTGGCATGGTGCACATGTGTATAAAATTTCATAGCCATTGGACACACATAGCTAGCACTTGCTTCAAAGTGTGGCCCACTGGTCAGAAACTTCAACATGCCATTGCACTCACATGGGTGATTGTATTTGGCTCAAATTTGGATTGGTGGAGTTATTTGGTGGTAGGATCATTCTCAAAAAGTTTCAAGGCAAATGGGATCCCCTATCATACACTTGCTTCACAATGCCCCCTTGCTGCATCCAAACTTTGGGAATTTATTGTGGGCGTTTGGCTAAGAAAATGGTGGTGGAATTTGGTGGAGATCAATAATATGATCATATGAGATTGCACACAAAGTTTCATCAGCAATGTATCAATAGAAATAGCACTCCCTTCACAAAGGTCCATTCTGCCCCCACATACAAATGAAATTTTCTAGAGGCAAAATCCACTTGGACTATGAAATGTTTTTGGAGAAATTGGCAAGATATGATGTCAATTTCATGTGGGAATTATTTGGGGATTTATGGAGCAACATAAATAGGGGTTGCTTCACAAACCTCAAATAATAGGAATATCCCTTTTATTGGAAAAAGGAATATAAGGTTAGAATAAAATGGTGGCTTGGATGAGATGGGTCCATGGAATGGCATTGGAAAGGTTTGGATCAAGGTCCACTTGAGCATGGAAAGAAAATATGCTCAAGTTTCAAGTCCAACGAGGTGATCAAAATCAAATCCAATCGCAAATCTAGAAATAAATCCAAAAAGTTTTTGGAAAAAGAAAGTTCCAAAATCCAGGGTGTCACAAACCTACCCCCCTTAGAAAAAATCTCGTCCTTGAGATTTGGTTGCTCAGGGAACCATCGCAAACTTACCGTCCTTCGGAAACTTACTGCTTCTCGGATTTCTTTTTACCGCATATTGTTCCCATGGTAGCATCCAATATACCTCTGATGAGGGGGTTTACTTCACCCGGTCCACAGTTCTGACAGAATGTTCTTCCTTGATACCTCATCCTTTCTTGCTGATTTCCATCCTCATATCTTCTGACTTGTATGATAACGAGATGTCTTGTCATAGGCTGAATGCTGACAATACCCATACTGTGCCTAGGGTACCTCGGGTTTTACTCATGGTACGGTCTTGAATCTTTGTGTTGGCCTTCATCGGTAGTTGGTATCTCAGAATAATTACTATCGGGACCTTGACTGACGGGATGTGGGGTTGCCTCGCATTTCTTTTTGCTTGTCCACGTGCTCAAGGATTCGGGGCGGGGCACAGATTCTGAACATTTGCTTATGCTGAGATTTTCCTGACAGGTTGCACATTCCGGGTGGCGATAGGTCCTGATATGCTTCAATCCGATTCTTGTGTTTAAAATGCCGATCTGAGCGGGTGACCTTTAACGAGGCAGACTGGGGTATCTCGGCAAGACGGACGATTCTGAACTTGAGGAATTGCTCGGGCTGATGGGCTGGGTACGCGGTACCTTGCCCATACGGAATGAGATTTCTTTGCTGTCGGCATCCATGGTGGTCTGCATGACTTCAATTGATTGCGACAACTTTGACTTGAGGTCCATGCGATTCATTCTGTCTAACCCGTCGGCCTTGAGAGTTGCATACCTCTGAGAACTTGCGAGGTGCCACGCTTGCTCAGATTGCAGCAAAGTTTGACACCTACCATGTTTGTTTGTCCTGGGCCTTGCCTCTGCGGCAATCACCTTTCTGGTACTAGCTTTTCTTTGGTCAGGGTTCTTTCCTTGTTGCACAACTGCTTATTGTTCTGCCGCAATCTTTGAGATGGAAAGGTTACCATCACCTTTTGTCTCTTGTTTCATCAGGATAGCCTTGGTTGCAATGAACGAGGTCTCTAGATTATTCTGCTTCGGGGCCTTGTCGGTCGTGAGGAGCTGACCTTCATGACGGGAGCAGGATCCAATGCTCATTGCTTTCTTTCTTCAAGGTGACTTTGTCACTCTTTCTTCCAGGCTGAGATGTGTATCCGCCTCTTCTACTGTCTTGTTTCCCGAGAGCTGTAGTTCTTCACCGTCGTTCATATGCATAATTCTTCCTTGATTACGAGCATGGTGGTATCCGCACAGGGGTAGCTTTCATACTTGATAAGAATACCCATAACCATATGCGGGTCCTCACGATGTTGAAGTCTTCACTGTCCTGTATGGCTGGATTTCTGACAATACTGTTGCAGGTATGATGGCGTGTCGAGGAAGACTGGTATCTTGTCTGCGAAGCTTGGGGTAGCTTGATGGGGAAGGTTGGGTACCGTACCTCGGAAGCTTGCTCCGGTGGCGTATCGAGGAAGGCAGGGTGTCGTACATGGGAAGCTGCCTCGATAACTTGCTGAGGAAGGTTGGGTGCCTTGCCTTGGAATATTTCTTAATAACTTACTGACGAAGATGGGTTGTCTTGTCACGGAAGTTTGCCTCTTGCATTGTGGACATACCGGTCCCTTCTGCTGGAAGTTTCTGCGGCAATTTACTTTAGACGACTGAGCGGCTTGTTCTGGAGTCCATCCCTGTGGCGTACCGAGCAGGATCGAGTTTCTTTCACTGTAAGCTTCTGTCGGTGGCTTGTGGAGGAAGGCTGACACACAGTACAAGTCGGATGTGCCTGGTACCTTGTCACGGAAGGCTGAAGTTCCTTCTGCTGGAAGCTTTCCCTCAATAACGTGGAGACCGATCTGACCACGGTGTCTGATGGGCTTCTGACTGTCGGCTGATGAGGGGGAAACATTCTTCCGATCATCTGGGCTTCATGATATGTCTTGGCCACCTTCCGGAATATACTGAAATAATTTGTATTGCACCGGACTGTAGCTGGTGTTTGTCCTGCCTTGGGTGCATATGCTCATGGGTCACAGTCTTTTCTTATCTTTGCATGAATCTCTACGGCTGTCATGCTTCATGCGAACTTGATTCAAGTGATGGCTTGGGTAGCATACATTCGTGAGCCACTTGCTTCCAATGCAACTGGGTAAAGGTTCTGTTTGACTTGTTGATTTCCCGCATCATTGCGGCCTTTAACTGTCTGAGCCTTCAAGCTGTTCTGGTTACAGACGAAATGCAGGTTTGATGGTTGCCGTGTGCTTCATACTTGAGCCAAAATACTTCCGTTGCCACCGGGTACGAGCCATTCATGTCTTGCTGAGTTTCCTTATTTTTGTGTGGTCTTCCACTGATGGAATCTTCATGACTGTAACATCCACCGGAATAATGCTGACTTAGTTCATTAAGGCAGAAATCATGTGGGGTTGAACACTCATGCTGCAAGATGGTGTGGGTCCTTGACTTGGTGTCTTCACGCGGCCCTGTGGTATTGCACCGGTTCTTCGAGGTATGCAGGGGTTATGAGCATCTTTCCATTGGGGTGGAGCAAGTGACACCAAAGAACCAAACAAAGAACCAACGAAGAAAACCATGGGGCAAAATCAAACGAGAAGCGGCTTGCTACTTCATCAGCTTGAGCGGTGGTCGATGACTATCCGGACTCCATGCAAAGAAAACAGCGAATAACCCAGTAGCCACCAGAACGGTCTTTACAACTCAGATTTGGGACTTGTACTAGAATAGCTCCAGCATTGCTCACGACGGCCGACCGGAATCAGCTCAGAGCATGAGGCAATGTTGATAAAAAGAATGCAGAGGTCCCCTAAGACGGCCGAGAAGACAGCTCAGAGCATAGGGTCTCCACTGCGAAAAGAAACTCAACAACTACCTGAGACGGCCGAAAAGAAGCTCAGAACACAGGTCGGTTGTTGAAAAGAGAAATTTAAAACAGGCATCCACTCCGGACGGCCGACGATGCATCAGCTCAGAACCAGACGTGGTGCCAATATCGAAGAACAACAAGCAAGGGTCCGTCCAAGTCATCTAACACCTGCCAAAACAGAGTTAGTAACTGCCGAACAAACTGAACAAAGAACCAACAACGAGAACCAACTAAGTAGGAAAAGAAACACTGAACAAGCACTGAGATCACACGCGGGATCTCACTTATTGCTACACACATCAACCTGCAACAAGCAACATGCAACACTACTACTCATGCATCACGAACTATGCGAAGCTCAGGCGTTCTGATCTGACGGCGGGTTGCCGGGGGTGGCAGGAGTGGGCGGAGAAGTCGACAATGACAAGGCTACAGCAAGAGCTCTCCGTGCATCCCTTGCATCACGGACTAGCTCGACGATGAGGGCGTACTGGGAGATCATGTAGCGGGACATGGTGATCACCGCCGCATCGGCTTCCGCCAGAGGGCGAGGAAACCTTACTTGCTGCGGATGCGCTCCCAAGGTGGGATAGAAATGAAAGGCGCGATTCTGATGCATCGCACTTTCCTGGTGGCGTAGGCCTAACAGTCCCGCCATCGCGGCAAGCTGAATGGCACGATCCGGGGTAGAAGCGGGTCCACCCTGGAAGTTGTAGGAGCGCACACCGATGGGGATGGTGCCTGTCACATAGACGTTGGTGCGGTACTCAAGCAGCTGCCCTCCGATCGGCGTCTGGGAAACTTGGTACCTTGGAATCTCTCCACTAGGGTAGAGAGTCCACCAAACGTCTGCAAGGAGATAGTCAAAGTTGGTCGCGGACGAGGATCCTGTGTATCCCACCGGGTATTCCGTCATCTACACTCGTCAGATCAGATCGTCAGCGAAAACATACCGTCTATATGCAGCAAACAAATGCAGCAGGAAAAAGCATCACACAAGCAAGCTATACTCTAGCTCTAACGTCCTTCTAATGTTCGCGCGGGCTAGCAGGTCCTACAGCCAGTCCTACTCTGATACCAACCGTTGTGGCACCCCGGCTCAGAGGACCGGAACGCCCCGTGCACCAGCCCAGAGATCAAGTCTTCTGGAACACGGCACCGATTAGTATAGAACTGAACATGTGGTTAGGTTTCCTTCGTTACCACCAGAACCACATGTGGTTAGGTTTCCTTCGTTACCACCAGAACCACTCTTAAACTTTGTCCCCCGTCAGGGACCGCGCGCAAACATACTCGGGCTGTCAAGACTATCGTCGTTTACCCGGCCAAAGGCAACTGTCGCGCATAGTCTCCCCTCTTGGGTGATACAAGTAAGAGACGCTGACCGGTAGACCGAATCAAGGCCTGCCCATACAAGCAAATGTGGCTGCACGGATAAGTACGGTTCGGTGGCACCTGATCAACTTGTCACGAAGCATATCTCCAACAGCGAACACAAGTATCAGGTGCAACATGAGTATCAGAACATAACAATGCATGGCATACTAACATGACAGTTTCAGATATGATCAAATACATTTTAGATGCTGAACTTATCCGTGTTACAAATATTAAGTTATTAACATGGCAATATTATGAATGCAGTTGAGCATAGCTTAGGCATAACATGAGAAGGTGTAACATGAGCAACTTAACATGGTGTTGGTATATTGTGGTTACGATTATGCAGAACATAACATGGCAATGATATGATCAAAGCATATCATGGATGTACATGACAAAACATAGTATATTAGTAGCATATCAAGGATAGCATGGCAATGATAACATCGATCATAGCATGGCAACATGATCACGGTCAACGATATAAGCATATCACTGTAAAGCAATTTTAAAAGCACGTCAAAGCTTTGCAAATGTGCAAAGGGTATTGTGGCTTGCCTTTCACCAGAGGAGTGTGAAATATTCCCGGATCTTCAACACAAGCAAAACCCTGCAAAACATTTTATAAAGAGACACGGCGAAAAAGTCAAACATCATATTTTGCTTGACCAGCAAAGAACAACACCAAAACATGGCATGAAACCTATGCCAACATGAAGAGGATCTCGATAGGAAGACAACGCAAAAATAATCGACCCGTTTGGACTTACGGTTGCGGAGATATCAACGAAACGGTGCCGGGGGCTGGTTTTAGGTGGGAATGCGCTTTCAAACAGAGAAAGCGTACTCTGGGATGAAGAAGAAGAAAATGCGCCTTCTGTGACTGAAGACATACTTTCTCCCGAAGAGAAAGGAAATACGCTTTCCCGAAGGGAAAACGTATTCTCCAGAAGTCGCCTCCAGTGAAACAAAACGGCATGGGTTCCTTCTCATTTCCAGGCGGGGCCCACTGGTCAGACTTCCTCTCTCCTCCTCTGCTTCTCTTCTGTCTTCAACCTCCGACAAGGCAGAGCAGGCCCGCCGGAAAGGAAAGCTGCGGCGGCGGGCTGAGCAGGGATGGGGCCAGGCGCGGGTCTCCGGGGCGGGTTCACCCGTGCTCACGGCGCCGTGGGGTGGCTAGCTGCGGCGGCTCCACGGGACGGGGCGCGGCGGCCGTGGGCGGCAGCGCGGCCTCGGGCCGTAGGGACTGCGGGGGAGGCGGCTTTGGCGGCTTCTATGAGGGCGGAGGTGAGAGGAGGGGCCGGGGCTGGTCGAGGGAGAGGGAGAGGCTTCGGGTGCCTCCGATTTTCAGAGGAGGTCGGCGGCGACCATGGCGGCCATGGGATCAATGGCGAGGCTCCGAGGTCAAATTAATGGAGGGTAAATGGGAAGGAGAGGCCGTGGAGCTGCTGGATGTGCTTCAAGGGACTCGGGGGTGCCTCCTTTTATAGGGGAAGACGGATTCGAGCTCTGGGCCGCGACAATGGCGAGCCGCCGAGGCGTGCGGTGAGCTGGAGATGCTCGAGAGCGACTGGACGGGCGGCGTGCTGCACTGGGATGCGGGAAAGCCGTGCGGTGCACGTAGACACGGAGAAGACGACGGTGGCGCACTGCAGCTCGATGTGGATGCCTCGGGCACGCCCGGAGCGCGTCCAGTGCACGCCGCATGCGGCAAGGAGCGTGGCCACCAAAGGGGAGAGGGCAACTGGGGTAGTTCTATCGTGGCCAAAGATGTCTAGCATGTGCTCCTTCGAGAGTAGACCAGAGTGGTACAGCTGGATGGCCAAAAGCATGAACAGTGTGATCTCTGGCTCATCACAAAGTTGGATACAGCAATCTTGGAGCAGAAGCCTAGCTCACATGGGGTGGCTTTGGATAGGACCAAGTTGTCTCATGGGTTGTGTATAGGAAGGACTAGTGATCTGGAAAGTTTGGGATCAAAATGATCAATGTACATGGTACATCCTTTGTAAATGTAGCAATGCTGCAGAAGGTGTTTCTGCTGTGGCATGTCTTGTACATAGCTCCCCTAGGCATGATCTTTTGCATAGCTCAATCATACACTAGGATGAGTATGTACACCAAGTTTCATCTCATTTGGATCAGGCTAGCTGGCACTTCCTTCACAAATGTCCAATTGGACCAGAAATGCAATGTTGAAGCTAGCATCTCATAGTATTGGTGGATTTGGCTGAAAATTGGTGTAGCTTGGTTATTTGGCATGGTGCACATGTGTAAAAATTTCATAGCCATTCGACACACATAGCTAGCACTTGCTTCACAGTGTGGCCCACTGGTCAGAAACTTCAACATGACAATGCACTCACATGGGTGATTGGATTTGGTGGAGTTATTTGGTGGTAGGATCATGCTCAAAAAGTTTCAAGGAAAATGGGATCCCCTATCATGCACTTGCTTCACAATGCCCCCTTGCTGCATCCAAACTTTGGGAATTTATTGTGGGAGTTTGGCTAAGCAAATGGTGGTGGAATGTGGTGGAGATCAATCATCTGATCATATGATATTGCACAAAAAGTTTCACCAGAAATGGATCAATAGAAATAGCACTCCCTTCACAAAGCTCCATTCTGCCCCCACAGACAAATGAATTTTTCTAGAGGAAAAATCCACTTGGACTATGAAATGTTTTTGGAGAAACTGGCAAGATATGATGTCAATGTCATGTGGGAATTATTTGGGGATTTATGGAGCAACATAAATAGGGGTTGCTTCACAAACCTCAAATAATAGGAATATCCCTTTTATTGGAAAAAGGAATATAAGGTTAGAATAAAATGGTGGCTTGGATGAGATGGGTCCATGGAATGGCATTGGAAAGGTTTGGATCAAGGTCCACTTGAGCATGGAAAGAAAATATGCTCAATTTTCAAGTCCAACGAGGTGATCAAAATCAAATCCAATCGCAAAAGTATTTGGAAAAAGAAAGTTCCAAAATCCAGGGTGTCACAAACCGACCTCTAGGGATAAGTTGTGGCACGACCTAAGTAGCTCGCGCCTCGGGACAGATCATGAAATCAAG
Source organism: Bromus sterilis (assembly GCA_950022295.1). Lineage (NCBI taxonomy): Eukaryota > Viridiplantae > Streptophyta > Magnoliopsida > Poales > Poaceae > Bromus > Bromus sterilis. Next base: position 143,408,373 of record OX465596.1, on the reverse strand, counting down.
AACCTCAAACATGCAAAACAAATCTGATCTACCATCACAAGATCCGATCTACATATCTCCATATGAAATTCTATCACGAATTCATCAGCACGCAGCAGAGGCTCTGATACCACTGTTGGGTAACGCGGTACGCTACACTAGCGCTAAATAAGAATTTTTACTGTGCACAACCAAGATCTTGCTGCTGGAGAACTACGTGATGAGGGATTACCACTGGACGTGCAGTCACGACAGCGGAAGGAGAGTTGGCGATGCACGTCTGTGGCGGCTCCTCGAATCCCTCGAACCAATCCCTCATACCGATCCCACGAACGGAGTCCCGCGAACGCAGGTGCGGCGCCTCCAAGGGATGCGCACGTACAAGGAGGAGCGCCGGGCGGCGGACTGCTAGGTCCGGCGGCTCTTTCTGGAGGTGGAGTGGCGGCTAGGGTTGTGGTCTAACATGTACCCCTTCGGGGTTCGCCCTAGCCCTTATATAGGCACCCGTGGAATGGCCTCAACCCTTGAGGCAATCCGGACCCTCCATCTATAATCCATTCGCATCACATCCGAATGAGCTCATTTCCCCTTAAGCGTGCGACCCTATAGGTTCACGTATACAAGGACACGACCCGGATCACATCTCGTTCGATAGTCGGTAGCGGTTCCTAGAAGAACGTGTCGGCTCCCATATATGCGTAAAGTCATAAGACGGACCATTACAAAGTTTCATATGCAACATTCCTTTTGCCTCACGATATTATGTTGCCAAGCTCAAGGCGAGTACTTGTCACCCTTGTGATAGCTTGATCTCTCTTCTCGAAACCGTGATACAGATTCCTGAACCGGGTTAACACTTAACTCATGTCGCATGGCCATGCTTTCTGAATCTTATCACTTGAGAGGCCCAGAGAATTTCTCTCCAGGGTAGAGGGGCAAATCCCATCTTGATCAACCATGTCTCGCGGCATGTATCATGACTCACCCGTAAGCTACCTTTATCACTACCCAATTACGGTGTAGCGTTTGATAGTCCCTAAGTGAATCATTCTTCATCCCGAGAACATGCGAGGACCTCAGGTCTAGGACATGGCATATACATTGTATTGAGACTAATAGATGACAATATCTCGCTGCGTCTCAAAGTGCGTCCCTGTCCAACTCAGTGGTCCCATCACTAAGTTCATACTATCGGTAGCATATCCATGCTCATGACTTGTGAAACACAGTCATTTTTCGAGTCATATACTAGTCAAGGATATGTGTCCGCATAACCTTATCAACTAGGGACCATTAGAACAATCATCATAGAATATATAGTCTCACAAACAAGTCACATACTTATTGATACATATGAGTGATGATGTTCAAGGACAATACAAGTAACTCATGAATACATAAGGAGATAACATCATAAAATGATTGCCTCTAGGGCATATCTCCAACAATCCACATCACAGCAAAGGTCCCATGTCAAGTCCGACTCTCCGGACATCTGCCGTGACATTCCCACGACAGTTGGCACCCACCATGGGGCCTGGGCATGCAAGCGTTGAGATTCTAGGAGGAGCTCTGCAAGGCACGGAAGGATTTGTTGCTGGACGAATCACTAGAAGCCGGCGTGGAAAGCTCTACATCGACGAATCAACTTGGGGCCCTAAGGCCGATTCCATTGAATCTGGATATCCGGTCCCGATCAGGTCTATTCACATCTTCATCAGCAGGACGAACGGATCTGAGCGAGAGCCAGATCTCAAAGTTCCCATGGAAATCTCAAGTCGGCGACATGCCAGCTCTAGTCTTACTTTCGTCGGATTCATTGGTGGACCTCCAGATCCAGAGTGTTCTGTCGAGTCCCTGATGCACGAGGCCTCGGAAGAAAGATCTGATGCTAACTCACACTCCAGTGAAGGAAGCCTCTAAGATGTCGGGTCCATCCGATCTGTTGGGAGTGACAAACTTGGCCCGAGGGCAGCGGAATACAACTCGGACTTCCCTCACTTCAAGCCTCCGTACTGCGTCACTGTGTTCATGGCAGACACCGGAGAATAGGGGAGTCAGGGGACCTAGAACGCAACCCAAAATCGGAACGTGGAGTCGGCTGCCAATTCGGCCCCTAATCCAGATAGGGAACAACTAGCGCGCTCATTAGAGCAAGTTCTCACGGGATCAGAAGCCCTTTCGGATGCCTTAAACACCCTCGACGAAGCCTTGGCTACGCAAGTGACAGCGGAGAACCAGGAAGCCTGGAGGACTAGGGTCAATGGACTCAAAGCACGGGTGATGAACATACGTAGGGAAATCAATGCCGAGACCGAACAGATGGTGGAGAGAGAGTCCCGGCTTTCCTAGGAAGCAAGGAGCCTGCGTCAAGAGTCAGAGATGATAAAGGCTCAGGAACTAAGCCTCGCCAACAAATGCCGTGAAAGTCCTGCAAGTAGGATCACCCCTGACTTCCAGCGACGAGCACTGTTCCAGAGCCCTCAGCAGGCGACTCCTCCAGGATACACGCCGCCTAGAGAGCCGACTCCGCCACCACGTCCAGATTGGTTCCATACACCTCCTAATCACTACAATAACCCCATGGGAAACGTTATGGCGGCAAACCGGATTCTCACTAATGCACCTATTCATGGAGACACTCCGGTGGACTAGGCCGCTCGAGAAGCTATCGATTTTCTCAAAACTGCGATCACACAGCAAGATCAATATTCACAAGGACACTCATACTTACATGTGTGTCAGAACCCACTGTTAGGTATGTGTTACAGCCGTTATGCTGTCCGAGTCATTCCAAGTTCTTCATAATCTTATGCATTTGCAAACTCCTTCTTTATGTTTCAGATGGCGGATCTTCCCCCTCGGCAGATTGTTCGTTTGACTAGGTGCCTCGATGTGCGTGGGCATCCAGCCATGATCACCGAGATGATGTCCTTCATTGGCTATCGTTGGTATCCTGAGTACACCGTTGAGGAGCAGTTCCTTGATTTCAACTAGACTCAGTTCTACTGCACTGTCAGGATCTACCCGCACCACACTGGAGGCACTCAGCCTATCCTCTTTGGACATGGCATTGGTGTGACTGAGAACATGGTTGTGAAGAATGCTGCATACTCATGTATTCCCCTGCTGAGAGAGGAGCATGCAATGCTTGGAGGTTCACCTTTCCGCTATATCCCTGCGGCACTTCCAGGAGAAGAGGGATATTACACCGGATTGTACACGGATCACTCCCTGGAGGATCCTTTGCTTCAGATCACTGCTCGACACGCTTGTGATAGAGATCGTGATGCACCTGCCCTTCGTTTTGAGCTTCACGCCACCCATGCCCATCTGTATCGAGCACTTACACTCCTGGCTCCTTTTGTGAGTGTTGGATCAGTGGAGTATGATGCTATCTACCCAGTCAGGACACAGATGCCTTCTCGAGTTGCTTTGCCCGAGATTGGAGACATTTTTCCACCCCGTGGTCCTCTACTTCCACCCTACGCTGGACCTAGGCCCCATCCTTGCCCAAATGGATATCAGGGTCCACAGGCCTCCGTGTTTTCCGATGGTCACCTTCAGCTACCGGGTTACGTGGGTAACTTTTATGAGGATTACTATGGAGATGGAGATGAGTGAGACTGCCTGTGGTCTTTCTCTAGTGAGGATGTAGTAGTACCTTTAGTATGTTGTACGCAAGGTGTTCTAAGTTCCAGAGGCTTAGATAAATAATGTATAGGAAGTCAGAGTGCCTCTGAAGGATGTATAATCTTCATCACATTTGTATTAGCTTGGAGCTTGTACTAAAACGATGTATTGTTTGTATGACAGCTTGTGAATATATGGCTAGTATGCTTTTATCACCATGTTGTCAAGATGATTACTTCCTTTGCTCTGTGATTCTTCCAGTACCTTCAATACCTTGTATAGACTCTTCCAATCAACTCTGTTTGACTTTGGTTTTAACCTTCAGGATGTCTCAAGGAACCCGTGGCCAGCTTGGTCGTGCCCATGGCCGTGGGAATGAACCGGAGGAAGGCAACCTTCCACCGCCACCCACGATGGCTCAGGTTCTGATGGAGGTTGAGAGGAACCGCCGAGACTCTCACCAGTTGCTGGAGGTCATTGCCCGTAACACCACTCAGCATCGCAACGAGTTGGTGTCCTTGAATGACTTCATCCGGCTTCATCCCCCGGTTTTCAGCTACTCCACCGATCCCCTTGACGCCGATGACTGGCTTCGCAGCATCGAAAGGAAGCTCCAGGCAGGCCATGTTGCAGATGGTGACAAGGTCATCTATGCCACTTACCACCTCGAGGGTGCCGCTAGCTCTTGGTGGGAGAATTTCCTGAACATGCGTCCCGCTAGACCGCCCACAACTTGGGATGAGTTCTGCACTTCATTCTGTGAGAACCACATCCCAAAGGGTCTTATGGACCGCAAGCGTGAGGAGTTCTGCAACCTCACCCAAGGCAGAAGGACTGTTGACGAGTTTAGTCGTGAGTTCAACTGACTGGCTCGTTAGGCTACTGAAGAGGTCTCCACCAACGCCAAGAAGCAAGAGAGGTTCCGTCGTGGACTCAATTCTGGACTCCGCCGTGAGCTCAACCTACATGACTTGGCCACCTTCCAGGTCCTTTTCAACAAGGCCATCAAGGCGGAGGACATGAACACCCCCAATGATTTCCGCAAACACCCTAGAGACGATGGTTCATCCAGCTCAGGCTCTCAGAAGCGCAAGATCTTGGTCCCCAACAGCATGTTTCGCCAGAACAACCCATCGAGGCCATCCTATGTGGCGCCTCGTCCACCATCTTCGTTCCACCCAGCTCCACCGAACAACCCAGCTCCCCGCACTGTCTATGGAGCCTTCTACAAGTGTGGTCAGGCAGGTCACTACTCCCGCGAGTGTCCCCAGAACCAGCTCCAGAACCAGAATGCTCCACCCCGTGCCGTAGGTAACAACAATGGTCGTGGCAAGCCACCCCTGAAGGTATTCACCACCAAACCCGCTCCTCCCGCCAATCGTGGACGTGTGAACCAGATATCAGCTGAAGAGACTGACGACACTTCTGACGTCATTCTTGGTACGCTCCCAGTCAATTATGTTCCTACTTCCGTTCTTTTCGATCCAGGAGCATCCCATTCATTCATGTCGGAAAGTTATGCACTTCTTCATGAGTTGTCCTTTGTTTAAATGTCCACCCTAACGATAATTCAAACTCCAGGGTCAAGATGGCAAACTAATAGAGTAAGCCATGGTAATCAAATTGCAATTGAGGGTTTAGTATTCCTTTCTTCACTCATAGCCCTCAAGTCTTCAGACATTGATGTCATCCTTGGTATGGATTGGTTATCAAGACAAAATGCTTTTCTTGATTGTAAAGCCAAGTCAGTTAGACTTACCCATCCTTCAGGCCAGACAATAGATTATTCCTCACCAAGATCGAGAACCCAGATACATTCTTTGAATGTGCTTCCCCTTCCCGTCCTTGAAGATATTCCGGTCGTTTGTGACTTCCCGGATGTCTTTCCTGAAGAGCTGCCGAGCATGCCACCCGACAGATGTGTAGATTTCATAGTGGATCTTATGCCAGGAACCGCACCAATTTCCAGACGCCCATACAAAATGGCCCCACGTGAGTTAGCTGAGCTTCAAATCGAACTTGAAGCTTTGTTGGCAAAAGGCTTCATCCTCCCTAGCTCATCGCCATGGGGTTTCCCCGTTCTTTTCGTAACGAAGAAAGATGGAACAGAAAGGGTGTGCGTAGACTATCGCCCGCTAAATCTAGCCACGATAAAAAACAAGTAACCACTGCCCAGGATCAATGATCTTTATGATCAACTTGATGGATCCTCTGTCTTCTCCAAAATGGATTTGAGATTAGGTTATCATCAAATCAAAATCCGAAGCGAGGACATTCCCAAAATGGCTTTTACTACTAGTTATGGTCTTTATGAGTACCCAAGAGAGTTCCGGCCGTCCTGACTGGACTCCACATGAATCGGTTAAGCAAGTTAGGAGTTTTCTTGGCTTAGCAAGCTATTGCCGCCACTTCGTCGAGAACTTTTCTAAAGTTGCAAAGCCTCTAACTGAACTCTTCAAGAAAGATAAGAAATTCCAGTGGACTCCCAAGTGCGAGTAAAGCTTACAAGAGCTAAAAAGAAGATTGACTTCTGCACCCGTACTTGCGCCTCCAGACACCAAAAAGGATTTCGAGATCTTTTGTGACGCCTCACGGCAAGGGTTAGGATGCATACTTATGCAAGATAGACATGTGGTAGCTTATGCTTCACGCCAGTTGCCTCCACATGAAGATAACTATCCTACCCAAGATCTTGAACTCGCTGTCGTAGTTCATGCCCTGACAACTTGGCGACATTACCTCATTGGTAATCGTTGTGAGATCTATTCCGACCACCAAAGCCTCAAATACATATTCACCCAGCCAGATCTTAATCTCGGGCAAAGATGCTGGATTGAGTTGATAAAATATTACGACGTAGGAATTTCTTACACCCCAGGCAAAGCCAATGTCATGGATGATGCACTAAGTCGTAAGTCGTATTGTAACAACCTCATGTTACAACAGTGTCAACCACTTCTTCATGAGGAATTTCGAAAGGTCAATCTTGAGATTGTTCCTCATGGCTATTTTTCTACCTTGGTGGCGAAACCAACTCTTGAGGATCAAATCATAGTTGCCCAAAGGCGTGCACGAGGTGTTCGCCGGATCAAGGAGAACATTGCTAGAGGAGCTGCTAAATGTTTCTCCACAGATAGTAAAGGAACGGTATTCTTTGGAAATCGTTTGGGAGTACCTAAGAATAGGGAACTAAGGAAACTCATCCTCAAAGAAGCCCATGACACACCCCTCTCGATTCATCCCGGTAGCACAAATATGTACCGAGACCTACGCCAGAGATTTTGGTGGACTAGGATGAAGAGAGACATTGCTCGATTTGTTGCCGAATGTGATGTTTTTCTTCGCATTAAGGCAGAACATCAAAGACCTGCTGGCACTCTTCAACCTTTGCCTATTCCAGAGTGGAAATGGGATAACGTCAGTATGGATTTCATCACTGGATTTCCAAAAACCCAGAAAGGAAATGATGCCATCTTCGTTGTGGTGGATAGACTTTCCAAAGTTGCACACTTCCTTCCCGTTCGCGAGTCCATAACTGCGAGCCAGTTAGCGGACTTGTATGTCTCTAGAATTTTGTCTCTTCATGGTGTTCCTTTGGAAATCAATTCTGATCGTGGTAGACTTTTCACCTCTAGATTTTGGGGAAGCTTTCAGAATGCTATGGGAACTCATCTCTCCTTTAGTGCAGCTTTCCATCCTCAGTATAGTGGTCAAGTCGAAAGGGTTAACCAAATTCTTGAAGACATGCTCAAAGCTTGTGTTATCTCATTCGGAAAGAATTGGGAGAAGTCTCTGCCATTCGCCGAATTTGCTTATAACAATATTTTCCAATCTAGTCTGAACATGGATCCTTTTGAACTCCTCTATGGACGAAGATGTCGAACACCCCTAAACTGGTCAGAAACCGGTGAAAGACAATTCTTTGGACCGGATATGATCATGGAAATAGAAGAGCAAGTTTGCATTGTTCGTGATCAATTGAAAGAAGCCTAGTATCGTCAGAAAAGCTACTATGATCATCATCATAGGCAAGAAAGCAACAATCTGGACGAGTAGGCTTACCTTCGGGTTACTCCTTTGAAGGGAACCCAACGATTCGGTATCAAAGTCAAGTTGGCCCCACGTTACATTGGACCTTTCCGCATTCTTGCTAAACGTGGAGAAGTTTCGTACCAACTTGAACTACCCCCGCACCTTTCCCGAGTACATGATGTATTCCATTTTTTACAACTCAGGCGTTGCTTCAAGGACCCCATCCGCGAAGTCGACCATGAAACACTTGATCTCCAAGATGACCTTTCTTATCGAGAATACCCCGTTCATATTCTTGATTCAGCAGAGCGTGTCACTCGTCGTCAGAAGATTAAGTTTCTGAAAGTGCAATGGTCACACAACTCTGAGAAAGAAGCCATGTGGGAAAGAGAATACCGTCTCAATGCCGAGTACCCCTCCTTCCTCCGGCAGACTTCTGAATCTCGGGACGAGATTATTTTGAGTGGGGGCGAGTTGTCAGAACCCTTTGTTAGGTATGTGTTAGGATCAAGTCTCACTTTGCATCATGGAAAAATTTCAAAAAGAATATGAAATGGCAGAGAGAACACCCCCCCCCCGGATGAATTTAATTCAAATGGCCAGAATAAAAGTTGCTCCAAAAATTCCTTTTGCATTTTTGAAAAGTCTCATAAATGAGTGTGATCACATATCAAGTGATGTGGGACCAACCCCATGCTCATAAATTTTTCAAATATTCAAACAGGAGCATGGATTTAAATTTATATCCCTATTTGAATTAAAGTTCAAATTATTTGAATTTTAAAAATTCCCAAACTTTATAAGTGGCTAGCTATATGCCTTACAAGTCCACATAAAAAGTTTGAGCATTTATAAAAATACTTTGCTATTTTATTTAGCAAGGTAAAACAAATTGCAGAAAAGAAAACAGAAAGGAAAAAGGAAAAAGGGCTTACCTGTGTTTCATCCCATCTCATCCCCCCAGCCAACCCAGTCCACCCCCAGCTTGTCGTCTACCCCCAGGCAAGCTGGCACGCTGCTGCATGTCGGCCATGCCGAGGCCGCCGACGCCACCTCGACGTCCCTGGCCACGCAGCTGCTTCCCCGCCTCCATTTGCGTGTCCTGGAGACACCTCGAAGCCTCCCGGATCCATTCCCCCTCTCCACAGTCACTTTCCCCTTCCCCCTCGCCCGATTTCTTCGTTACCCGTACGCCACCGCAGTTCGCCGCCGTTGAAAGTCGCGGCCAACGTGGACTAGAGCCCCGCCCAAGATGTCTCCTGTGATCGCCGTCATTGGCTTCGTCGACTAGCAGAAGGAGGCACCTCAATTTGGACCAGACGGGACGCAAGGTTCATCGGATCATCGCTGGACCCGCGACCTCGCCGCCGTCGATTCGCCGTCGTTGAAGCCTCCCCGCGCTTGTTGTTGCTTCCGTTCGATTCGCGGTGAGCTACTGAGTGTTTCCCCCTTGGTCTCGTACCTTCCCCGTACCCGTAGCCGGATCCGCCATGGAAGCCGACGAGCTTCGTCGCCATGGACGACGGCGACACCGCTCCAGTACCCCTCCATCTCAACTAGCGTGTGCACCATGTTCCCCAGCCCTGCAGCTCCACAATGCGCTAGACCACGCCCTTTTCCGTGCACTGTGGAGTCGACTGCCTCAACCCCTAGCCACGGCCGCCGCCCGAGCACCTCGCCGACGAGGCTCCGGCCCCTCCCAAGCCTCCCCGTGGGTGCTGGGCGAAGCGGGCGTGCACGGGCCGCCTTTTGGTGGTCACGGCGCGCCAGATGGTGGCCGGATTCGAGAACCCGAGCAGCGCCGCCGCGGTTTTGGACACCGGCGGCTAGCCACCGGCGAGGCCAACGTGGTCGTGATTAGCTTAGTTGCTAATCCCCCCTTCCAGCCACTAACATGTGGGCCCTAGGCCTAATTAACCCCCTCTGTTAAGTTTAAATCTTAATTAAAACGATTCAATTAACACATGAGACACTAACATGTGGGACCCAGTGGTCAGGGGCCCCCTGACGCCAGCATGTTGTCATGCTGACGCAGTAAATGCTTATTTGAATTAAAACAATTCAGAAATTCCAGAAAATGCTTTAAACTTTGGAAACTCATAACTAATTCATTTTAACTCCAAATTTAACATATAATATATGTAAAATTATCAGAAAAATGCAAGGATTCTGAATATGCACTTTGTATTCATGTTTGAACATTTTAAAATGGGGGAACAGAAGCAAACATGCATATGAACCCTTTTAAATTCAAATATGGAGCTTGAAATTGCAACTCAAATGCAATATACTTCATTTAAATGGAATGCCCAACACATCAGCACCATATACATCATGTTCCACAACTTGATCATGTGATTGTGCATTGTACATTATATTGATTGCAATGTTTGTGTTGTTTGCTCGAATAGAGGTGGAGCCGGAACCCGAGATCACCCCCTCCGTTGAAGATACCGTGTACGACCCTCGTCGGCAAGGCAAGCAAACCCCCATTGATCATGTCGATAAAATCCCACTTCCCTCTCAGTCTCGCTTATGCATTGTTTAGTATGATTACCATGCTACGTTTCTACCTCATAGATGAACCCATTCCTTTGCATGGCCTATCATTTGTCACAGTAGTAAGCAAACCACAATCCTAGCAGATGTAGGCGTTGAATGATATCATGTGGCCCTTGCAACTGTTACTGCTTATTGCATGCTTAGAGTGATACAATGTTGATACTGTTATGTGAGTAGGGATCGTAGCAATCATGTTGATGATGGTGGAAATGTGTTGGTGAATCTACCCTAATACAAGGTGAACGATGAGAGGTTGTGTAGGAGTACACAGTGGGTAGTCTCGTTGAACACCGCCCTAAGTCTGAGTTCTTGTGTGTTGATCCAAGATGAAGAGTACAACCACACATTGGGCTCACCGACCCCTCTTAACCTACTAACTCATCCCTTTCGATGTCCAGATGTCGCAGTAGTTCGGAGTTCTGGTAGGTTTGTGGCCCGGCTGCTAAGTGAGAGAACAGCTCAACCGAGATCGGCTTATGCACCACCCACACATCATCTGGGTCCAATTCGGTAAACCGGTCGGGTTCACGATAGTGGTAGCCAACCCAGGTAGGCGGCTTTTGTAACAGCCCATAAATTCCACCCCAATTAAAAATTACGTTTATTGCGTTGCTGTGATGATTGTCTGACTTGTTTGCGGTGTTTGCTTCACCGAAATAATAATCGGTGAATATTTCTCCCCCTATTTCTCGTATCGGATGCGTGACCGACCTTTTCCCAACGGCACACGACTTTGTGACACCAGGGTTCCATCCGATCACCGTCACGAAAACCGGCACAGGACCAGCCATCGCCACCGGATCGAAAACCCCGTTTATTGAATAAACGGATTATTTTATGGGGCGCCGAAAAATGTTGTCGGAATGTCACCGCAGTGAGGTACGACCGACGGGCTCGACGCGTTGAGCGCGTAGGTCAAAGTTTCGTCCGAATCGGAGTCCGTATGCACCTTCGGCGGTCACGAACGCGATCACCGGACGCACGAGAGGGGTACCGAGGGCGTTTGCGTAAACTGTCCAGCCAACCTCCCTATATAAAGACCCCTAGTCTCTCCCACCCCCAATTAGGGTTCCCCCTTGCACAATTTCAGCCACCCCCTACAAATTTCCAGTTTTTGCCCGATCTGACCTCGTTTTCGCGAAACCCTAGCCACAGGGCGATCTCAGCCATCAGATCTTGGATCTGACGGCCAAGATCGAGCCACGTCGCCCCCGGAGGCAGCCAGCCTCCCCACCGCGCCGCCGGGCCCCAACGGGCTGGATCTGGGCCGATCCGGGCCTGTCCCTCCGCCTCCACGCCGAGGAGCCCCGCCGTCCGAGCTCCTCCGGCGCGCCGCCGCCTGCCAGCCGCGTCCCCACGCCGGTGAGCTTCTCCTCCCCTCCGCGCACCACCTCCTCCTCCCATCCCCCCCCCCCCCCCGCCGTTCTTCTTCCCTGGACGCAGATCGCGCCACCGGCCGCCATGGGAGGCTCGACCCCGAAGATCCTCGCCGCCGAAGATCCTCGCCGCGACGCCTCGGAGACTTTACCGGCGGCCGTCCCGCAGCCGGATCCGGCGAGCCCGCACCTCCCGCAGGCCGCCCCTGCCTCGCCTGCACCGCGCCGGAGGCCGGCGTCGCGCCACCGTCTCCTGCCCTCGCCGGGATCGGGAGAGGAGCCTCCAACCGACCGCAGCCTGGTGGGTCGGCATGCCCACCACAGCCCAACAACCGGCGCGCCCCCGTGGGCCGCGGTGCCAGCCAGCAGGCCCAGCGGCCTCCCCCCCAATGGCCCAGCGCAGCCCAGCGGCCTCCTCTGGCCAGATGGGCCTCGGCCCAGAGGTGAGGCGCCTTTTTTATTTATTTTTCTATTTTTTGTTGGGCCCAGTAGCTTTCGGCCCAGTGCATGTTTTTTTTTATATTTCTGGGCTTTTTATTTATCTATTAATTGTTGCGATGTGGCAGTAGCTATATCTTTTACCTCGTAGCTCGGATCGCGACGATTTAAACATGAAAGTTGCTTAGTTTTTCGTGTAGTTTAATAAAATGTTGCTTGTTGCCATGTTTCACTTTGTTTACATGTTGTTTTCCTGCTAATTACATCGCATGCCACTATAACTTGTTTCTTTAATAACTTTTTAACCGTTGCTCGGTTTAAAATGTTTCTTATATGTAACTTGACTAGAATTGCATGTAGATTCTGTTTTTGCTGCTCTTGCTTGCTAAAATAATAATAAAATATGTTTAGGGCAAAATAGTACCAAATGCAATAAATATCGTGGGGTTCGTAATAGTTTCCATGTATAGGTTTACCCCCCCCCCTCTTAAAGTGACTAGATTAGATAGTTTATTTATGCTTCACCTCTTGCCATGTTTGTGTGCTATGCCATGCTTGAGTGATATTCCATGTTAACAACCTTTGTTGATCACCTGTAGCTAAACAACTTGAACCATCGTAAACGTGCGGTATCGTCGTGTGTGACGAATACTCCACTTAACCTGTTAGTAACCGCTCTCGACGGTAGTTGCGATGTCTCGTGTTGCCTTCTTGTTGATGCTTGCTCGTGTTTGCCTCGTCGTAATAGAGTGCTTGCTCGTTGATTGCTTTCCAGTGTTTATCGTCTTGTGTGCTTCCGCGAGTACCTCTCGGAGACGTTGCGAGCTTGCGATCAACTAAACCTTCGGAACCCGACTTATCAACAGGCAAGGACTATACATTACTTATAATACATTCTATTTCAACCAGCGGTTTGCATGCTAGTCTAGGATAGGCTCAAAGTTTGATCCTACCACATGTTTACAGCCTCTTTCAAACCGATACATCCACGTCCCCTCCCAGCAAACTTTGTACTGCTATGTTACTATTGCTCGTTGCTCTGCCCCTGCTTAGTATGCATGCTTAGGATGCTACGATGTTACCCTGTTACTCTTTGGTTTGGGATATCACATTATTATTATTATTATTTTTGTTGATGATATGATTATTATAATGTTGACTATATTCGACGAAGGATGGAAAGTCTAGGCTATCCCGCCCCGACGCTTTGTTCCATTCGAGTCACCTAGGATCCGAGTTCCGGTTATTGGTTTTAAGACTGAGCGTGCCTAACCGCGTGTGGGATTTTATGGGGTCCCCTTTTCTTAATATCTAGCTTCAAACATTTCTAGAGGTGGCCCAAGCTGATTTACCATTTGAAAACATGCATATATATCTTGTCGGGTCGCTCCTAGCAGATATCTTTTAAAACAACTTGGGCCAGTGGAGACATGGTTTCTCTGTTGGTCCAACCGATCAGCTAGGACCCGGTTTCCCATGTGTGATTAACCGGCAATCCGACCTGCGTCATACGGAAGAGTCCGATCCGAGAGCATGGCCAGCTTTTGGATTGGGTGTCGACTCCCCGGGGGCCACCCGGATTTGTTCTTTGTTAGTTAGAGGGACCTGTCGTTTCGGATCTCTTGGAACTAAATCATAAAATGGTTGCCTGTGATGGGTAGCAACTGAGAGTTATGGGCGTGCGTGTGGAGCCTTGTAATGGGCAGTTGGTACACCCCTGCAGGGTTAAATCTTTTCGAGAAGCCGTGTCCACGATTATGGACGACTTGAGACCTACTCCTTGTTCATAGACAACAACAACTGAGATAATCTTAATATAACTTGATCAACGTGTGTGTGCCTTGACTGCTTCTTCTTCGTCGGGATGCGAAGAGGAGGACAAGGATAGGATAGGTGTTATGTTTGCGTAGTAGGTGGATAGCAGACTTGTTGTAGGCGATTCCTCATCGAATGCTTGGCTTCTTATCTTACTCTCTAGATCGTTAGCCACTTCATAAATGCTAGTGCGGCAGCAACCTCACCACTTACCCCATCCTTACCGTAAACTACTAGTTGTCCTAGAATGACGAGTGATGAAGTCCTTGCTGGGTCAGATGACCACTACAGTTGGATGCTGAGTACCTCTGTACTCATGATACTACCCCCAAACTCTTTTCAGGGTTCTTGATCGACAACAGGTATGGTGATCGACGTTTCACGTGGAGACTCGACGGCGACTAGTTAGGCGGATCCCGGCGGAGGGCCTGGAGCCGTGTGGTTATGGGAATCGATGTTTTACCTTTGCCGCTAGGCTTTTGATTGTAGTCTGTACTCAGACATGTATCTTCCGCTGTTGTATTGTATTAAGGCAGTTGTATGCCGATTGTATGAGATGTTGTATCCTTGTATCTGTAATGTTGTGATATTATGTTGGAAATCCGGGGCATATGGCATTGTCATATGTCGCGGTGGGACCGATATGTGCTTCGTCCCTGGATCTGGATGGAAACATCTAGATCTGGAACAGTACCGCATATCGGGCCTTACAACTTGGTATCAGAGCCTTACCGACCGTAAGATCCCCTCTCTGGTCGAATTCGAGTCTAGACAAAAACTATTTTGTAGTTACTAAGTTAGTTGTCGGAGAGTAGGAATCTTTTTACTCCTTACCCTTGCTCTGGTCAGGAAAAGTGCCGTAAGTGTTTTAATCTTGACTTATCCCCTTTCAAACTTTAGGATCTCGAGAGTGGGGAGTTTCGGAACCGTTACAATGCCTTGCTTGCATCGTATTGTCTCGATTCCGATCTCAGGTTGGGAAATCCTGTAGTACCTTTAGTTCTTCGAATTCCGGTTAAACATCTTGGTCATCTGTTGACTTCAGTCCTCTTGTCCGGTATCCTCGCGATTGGCGTGAGAATGCTTTCCTTGATCTTCGCTTTCAACTGTCGTTCCTCCTCTTGACACCGACGGTTTCGTATATTCGACGATGTCGTCTCTCTTCGGAAAATTATCTCGACAGAAGTTCGAAGTCAACATGGAGCAGAGTCCCTTGTTGGTGGTGTTGAAGATCGTCGTCTCTCTTTTCTCTCCCCTCCCCTCCCCTGGATCGTCCTGGATCTCGGGACGAGATCCCTTGTTGGTGGTGTTGTATTGTAACAGCCCGTAAATTCCACCCCAATTAAAAATTTCGTTTATTGCGTTGTTGTGATGATTGTCTGACTTGTTTGCGGTGTTTGCTTCACCGAAATAATAATCGGTGAATATTTCTCCCCCTATTTCTCGTATCGGATGCGTGACCGACCTTTTCCCCAATGGCACACGACTTTGCGACACCGGGATTCCATCCAATCACCGTCGCGAAAACCGGCACAGGACCAGCCATCGCCACCGGATCGAAAACCCCGTTTATTTAATAAACGGATTATTTTATGGGGAGCCGAAAAATGTTGTCGGAATGTCACCGCAGTGAGGTACGACTGACGGGTTCGACGCGCTGAGCGCGTAGGTCAAAGTTTCGTCCGAATCGGAGTCCCTATGCACCTTCGGCGGTCACGAACGCGATCACCGGACGCACGAGAGGGGTACCGAGGGCGTTTGCGTAAACTGTCCAGCCAACCTCCCTATATAAAGACCCCTAGTCTCTCCCACCCCCAATTAGGGTCCCCCCTTGCACAATTGCAGCCACCCCCTCCAAATTTCTAGTTTTTGCCCGATCTGACCTCGTTTTTGCGAAACCCTAGCCACCGGGCAATCTCAGCCATCAGATCTTGGATCTGACGGCCAAGATCGAGCCACGTCGCCCCCGGAGGTAGCCAGCCTCCCCACCGCGCCGCCGGGCCCCGCCGGGCCGGATCTGGGCCGATCCAGGCCCGCGCCTCCGCCTCCACGCCGAGGAGCCCCGCCGTCCGAGCTCCTCCGGCGAGCCGCCACCTGCCAGCCGCCTCCCCACGCCGGTGAGCTTCTCCTCCCCTCCGCGCACCACCTCCTCCTCTCATCCCCCCCCGCCGTTCTTCTTCCCTGGACGCAGATCGCGCCGCCGGCCGCCATGGGAGGCTCGACCCCGAGCTCGTCCCGCCGGAGATCCTCGTCGCGCCGCCTCGGAGACTTCACCGGCGGCCGTCCCGCAGTCGGATCCGGCGAGCCCGCACCTCCCGCAGGTGCGCCCCTGCCTCGCCTGCACCGCGCCCGAGGCCGGCGTCGCGCCACCGTCGCCTGCCCTCGCCGGGATCGGGAGAGGCGCCTCCAACCGGCCGCAGCCTGGTGGGCCGGCGTGCCCACCACGTCCCAGCAACCGGCGCACCCCCGTGGGCCGCGGTGCCAGCCAGCAGGCCCAGCGGCCTCCCCCCAATGGCCCAACGCAGCCCAGCGGGCTCCTCTGGCCAGATGGGCCTCGGCCTAGAGGTGAGGCGCATTTTTTTATTTTTTTTTCTATTTTTTGTTGGGCCAGTTAGCTTTCGGCCCAGTGCATGTTTTCTTATATTTTTGGGCTTTTTATTTATCTGTTAATTGTTGCGATGTGGCGGTAGCTATATCTTTTACCTCGTAGCTCGGATCCCGGGGGAGGGCCTGGAGCCGTGTGGTTATGGGAATCGATGTTTTACCTTTGCCGCTAGGCATTTGATTGTAGTCTGTACTCAGACATGTATCTTCCGCTGTTGTATTGTATTAAGGAAGTTGTATGCCGATTGTATGAGATGTTGTATCCTTGTATCTGTAATGTTGTGATATCATGTTGGAAATCCGGGGCATATGGCATTGTCATATGTCGCGGTGGGACCGATATGTGCTTCGTCCCTGGATCTGGATGGAAACATCTAGATCTGGAACAGTACCGCATATCGGGCCTTACAGCTTTCTTGGGCTAGATCGGCTATGAGGTAACGGTTGTGGTGAACATCCTCGCCGACACCCCTTGAATGGTGTCGAGGCCAAAGGCGGTAACTGATGGTCATGTGTGTGTAGCGGTACACCCCTGCAGGGTTAACAAAACTATTCGAATAGACGCGTCCGCGGTAAGGGACTGCTTGGATAGCTTAGCTTGATTATTAGACAACTTCAATGGATACTTATAAAACTTGCCAAGATAAGCGTGAGTGCTATGGCGTGCTTTCTCGTGGGAAGTCGAGGAAGGCACCATAGTGGTGTAATTGGTTGGAGATGTAGTGGACTCGTGTACGCTTCTTACCTCAAGTCTGGTACTCGTAGTTCAGGACTAGCCAAGTCAAAGCTGGCACTTCTGCTTATGAACCCCACCTCCCTTTACCTTGATACATGTGCATGAGTCGTATAGTTCCTACCTAAGTCTTGCTGAGTACGACTTTGTACTCACGCTTGCTTATTCTATGTTTTAGATGAATCCACTGACCCCGAAGGTGGATTCTTCCTCGAGCTCTACGACTGAATACCAAGCTAGTGTAGTCCCAGTCAGCAGACTGGTTCCCTCGTGAAGGGATTGTTTATAAATAAGGCTTCTCTAAGCCATTTGTTAAACTTGTCTGTACTCAGACCTACTTTGCTTCCGCATGCTTGTTTTAATGTTGGATCACGGTCTCGTGATCTTTGTGTGCACTCTGTAAGAGTAATCAATAAAGTTGTACACTTTGTAGAGAATTGCAATGATACCTACTGTTCATACTAGATATGTGTGCTGCGTGTATGATTATAACATGCATGTCTTAGTATGGGTTTTCGAGACCTTAGTTGTTATCTGGCTGGCGGTCTTTTATACACCAAGTGGCCCTTAGATGTGCGCGTCTTGGGGCATCGCGATGCGATTTCTCGTGAGTCTGTCACGTGCACACTTTGATGTATGATCGAGCCCTCCCTAGACCCCGACTAAGTGATCGGTCTGGAGTAAGTCTATGTAAGGGTTATGATACAATCGATAGTATGGTTGAGGCGACTTGTCTATGAGTATGGGTGTTCACCACCTATATCATTTAGACTTGTGTGCGTACGATGAGGACCCATCTCAGTTGATCATCCGGCCTGGATGGGATGCCCTCACGTTCGATGCTTTCCGTGAACGTTCTGTGCTTGGCCTTGTCTGCTTAGACAAGTGGGTACGGTTCTGGGCTCTCCATATGATTGTGTTGTAGCGAGTCTTGCACACGCTAACCCCGGGTCCCGACAATGTGACTCCATACGGAACTGTGAGCCAGCAGGCACACTCGTCGAGTCCCACAGTCTCGAGAAGTCATCGCCAGCATGGAGCACCACCACCCCCGGACCCTCAGAGAGCGGTGAGAATTCTAAGCCATCCGGCTAATCTTACCCCTGAGCGTCGTGCAGGGTCGGTGAGCCAACTTCCCCCGTAGGACTAAAACACCAAGTTTGGCAGTCGATCCGTGGGTAACCGATGCCTGGTGCCGGCTTTCCGGAACACACGCTTCCTACCAGATTTCAAGGGACCACGTAAGATCGCAAACTATACATCTGATATGGACCCGAAGATTTGGATCAAAAGTTTTGATCTAGCCATGGATATGCTGAAAGCCAGCGAAGGAGTCTGTGCCCGTTACCTCATGATGATGTTGGAAGGGCCGGCTCGCACATGGTTCATGAATCTCCTAGAGAACTCCATCAACTCTTGGGCGGATCTCAAAGAAAAGTTCATCAAGAATTTCCAAGGCACTTGCCGGCGAGCTACCACAATTGTCGACTTGGAGCATTGTTTCCCGAAGGAAGGAGAGTCGGCCCTAAGTTGGGCACGACGGGTTGCAGAAATAATCCACTCCTCGGATACTATTACTTCCCAGACAGCTGTGATCGTTTTGGGCAGGAACTGCAAGTTTGAACCCCTAGTACACAAGCTTGGACGACTCAAGAGAATGGTCAAGAACATGGGAGAACTCATGGACGCGGTTATAAAATACGCCGAGTCTGATAAAACCAAAGATGGTGACTATGAAGAAGATAAAGCCGGCCAGAATAAAAATAACGGTGGCAAAGGATCCCAGAGTCAGAATCAGCAGACCAAGCATCGACGTGATCAGACTACTTCTGACTTGGTATCCAACACAAATGTGGCTTCCAAAGACAAAAGCAGGGGGGCAACAACTACCGCAAGTCGGAGGGAAGTTACCGCCAAAACAACTATGAAGAAGCCATGAAAAGGCCTTGCCGATCACATAGTAAACCCGGGCGTCCAGCCAACCACTCTTGGGAAGATTGTAACTTCATGAAAGAGTTTTCACGGCGAGGAAGCTAGGGACCCCCCCCCCCCCGGGTCAGGTGGAGGAGCCGGCCATAATAGTAGAAACCAAAATTCTGGTCATCAATGAGCTAGTGTAGTACCTCAAAACCAAGGACCTGGAGGAGCAAGGCAGAAAAATCAGTCAGGGCTTGCTGGATTTCAAGCAAACCCAAAATAAAACAACTTCACGACTGCACATCATATCATGTCTTCACCACCAGCAGTTGCCGGAGGGATAGGAAGCTACATCGGAAAGCAGCCATGGCCGTGGCTAGAGAGTCGGCTTGCCCTAGGTGGCTCAATTGGTCAAAACAGCCAATCACCAGGACAAGGGATGACCATCCCCCAATGGTGGATAACCCGGGGACTCTGGCTCTGGTAGTCTCTCCACAAATTGGAGGATATACACTTGAAAAAATACTTATGGACGGAGGAAGCAGCATCAACATCCTTTACTATGAGACTTTCCGCAGGATGGGATTGACTCAAAAACAACTTCAACCCTCCAACACCGTTTTCCATGGAATAGTCCCAGGCAAGTCGGCACGTCCGATAGGAGAGATCTACCTGGAGACAGCTTTTGAAAACGCTAAAAATTTGTGCTCTGATATCATACCCTTTGAGGTGGTCAAGCTCGAGAGACCATATCATGCCCTCTTTGACAGACCGGCTTATGCTAGGTTCATGGCTCGACCATGCTATGTCTAGCTAAAGCTGAAAATGTCGGGTCCTCATGGCCCGATCACGGTGGATGGGAGCCGGTCGAGGGCTTCAGAGTGTGACAAACAGCACGTCAAATTAGCCGAGTCGGCATGCGCCAAATAGGACTTGTCAGCATACCAGGAAAAGGTAGACCCAGCAGACTCCACAATCTTGAATAAACCGACTCCCGATACCAACCCCAAGTTCCAATCGACTCAGGATACAAAGAAAGTCGAATTTGTCCCTGGTGATGCTTCTCAGCAGTTCATCATTGGGATAGGATTATCTGATAAATAGGAATGCGCGCTCATGAGTTCCTCCGTGAGAATCGGTACATCTTTGCATGGAAACCTTCTGACATGCCAGGTGTCCCGAGGGAACTCGCTGAGCACCACCTAAAGACAGATGTAAAACAGAAGCCGTTCAAGCAATTCCTTCGCCGCTTCAACGACGAAAGGAGAAACTCCATTGGGGAAGAGATAGCCCGGCTCCTTGCTGTCGGGTTCATCATGGAAGTTTTTTATCCGGAGTGGCTCGCGTACCCGTTCCTCGCTTTGAAAAAGAACGGGACTTGGCATATGTGTATTGACTACACAGACTTAAACAAGTCCTGCCCAAAGGATCCCTTTGCGCTGCCTCGTATTGACCAGATCATAGAATCAACTGTGGGATGTGAGCTCTTGTGTTTGCTTTACGCCTACTCTGGTTATCAGCAAATCAATATGGCTCTTGAGGATCAAGAAAAAACGGCTTTCATCACCCCCTTCGGGATCTTTTGTTATACTTCCATGCCTTTCGGCTTGAAGAATGCGGGAGCCACCTACCAGCGAACAGTGCAGAGCTGCCTCAAAGAGAAAATTGGGCGCAACGTGCATGCTTATGTGGACGATATAGTGGTCAAATATCAGCTGGTCGACTCACTTATCAGTGATCTACAGGAAACCTTTCAGAATCTGCGTACTTACCAGATGAAATTAAACCCGGTCAAATGCACCTTTGGAGTCCCCATAGGTAAACTCCTCAGATGCATAGTATCTGAGAGAGGCATTGAGGCAAACCCAGAGAAAATCAGCGTTGTCATGGCTCTTCAAAAGCCCGCCTCAATGAAAGGAGTCCAGCGACTCACAGGATCTGTAGCCGCCCTAAGTCGGTTTATCATCCGGCTCAGGGAGAAGGCAATCCCCCTATACTAACTTTTGCGAAAGTCATAAAAAATTGTTTGGGATGATGAAATGGATCAAGCTCTGCAGTCACCTAAGAAGCAGTTATCCCAGGCTCCAATCCTGGCGTCTCCTAAGCCAAAAGAACCTATGCTACTCTATATCTCATGCAACAATCGAGCGGTCAGTGTCGTAGTTGTTGTTGATCGTATAGAAACCGGCAAGGAGCACCCCTTGCAGAGTCCAGTTTATTATGTTAGTGAGGTTTTGACTTCATTGAAGAAACACTACCCTCACTGGAAGAAATTGGTCCTTGGTGTATTTATGGCGAGTCGGAACCTCAAGCACAATTTCCAGGAGCACCCCATAACTGTAATCAGCTCAGCACCACTTGCAGATATCATCCAAAGCCGGGAAGCCACGCGAAGGATTGAAAAGTGGGATATAGAGTTGGGGGCTTATCACATCAAGTATGAACCACGCATGGCCATCAAGTCCCAGGTGTTGGTCGACTTCATCTACGATTGGACAGAAATCCAAGCACCTCCATAAAAGCCGATTATGAAATACTGGACGATGCACTTTGATGGAAGCCGGCGGCTGCAAGGTTCAGGAGCCGGCGTGGTCCTTACCTCACCTAAATGGGGAAAAATTCTTCTATGTTTTGCAGTTGCAGTTCACTTGCACAAACAACGCAGCATAATATGAAGCCCTACTTCATGGGCTGCAGCTGGCTCGTGAGATGAGCATAAGCCGGATTCAATGCTATGGCAACTCTGATCTCGTTTCTCAACAGTTGTCAGGAAAGTGGAATTCCAAAGATCCGTTGATGGCAGCTTATCAACGAGAAGTGGAAAGACAAGCCGGCTTCTTTGTTGGCTACCAGGTGGATTACGTGGACCGTAGGCAAAATGAAGTAGAAGACGCCTTGTCCCGACTCGGCTCTCAATGAAAGCCGGTCCCTCCAAACGTATTCCTAAATGTTTTAACAAATTTGTCTGTGCAACCGACAAGAGAGCAAGATATGGCAGAGCCGGATCCAGAGTCGGCTCTGTTTGCCACAATAAATGCCACCCCCTCATGGGTCGTACCTTACTTGGATTACAAGACCCGGGGACTCCTTCCTCCAGATGAAATACTAGCTAGGAAGATTATCAGGAGGAGCAAATCCTTTGTACTCCTCAACGGTGAGTTACATCGGCGAAGTCCCGCAGATGTTTTTCAGAGATGTGTCTCACCAGAAGAAGGAAGAGTCATCCTCAATGAAATACACTCTAGAGATTGTGGGCATCATGCTGGCTCTCGTTCGCTTGAAGCTAAATCCTATCGACACGGTTTCTACTGTCTAACAGCACATGCGGATGCGGAGGATATAGTCAAGAAGTGTGATGGATGTGAGCGCTAGGCAAAGCAGGATCACGTGCCTGCTCAAGAACTCAGGATGATCCCTATCATTTGGCCCTTTGAAGTAGGGGGCTTGATATGGTGGGACTTTCAAAAGGTCAACCAACAAGAATACCCACTTATTAGTGGCAGTGGACAAATTCAACAAATGGGTTGAAGCAGAGCCGGTTAGTAAATTTCGCTGCAACAACACTAAAATTCTTGGAAAAGATAATATTCAGATTCGGCTACCCCCACAGCATCATCACTGGTAATGGAACTAACCTATCAGAAGGGGTTATGCAGCGATTCTGCCAGAGTGAGCACATCCGACTCGACCTTCCGTCAGTGGCTCACCTATAGTCCAACGGACAAGCCGAGAGGGCCAACCAAAAGTTGCTCCGAGGCATCAAACCCAGACTCTGTGTCCCCTTGAAGAGGACGTCGGGTTGTTGGGAAGAGGAGTTACCCTCAGTACTATGGAGCATCATGACGACTCCTAATATCTCAACATGCTACACATCCTTCTTCCCGGTATACGGAGCAGAGTTGTTCTCCCAAGTGATATACGTCACGATTCACCAAGAGTCACCACATACGTGGAAGCCGAAAATGAGATAGCAAGGCAAGACTCCTTGGATGTTCCCGATGAAAAGCGAGAGTTGGCAGAAGCTCAGTCGGCTATCTACCACCAAGATATGCGGCGCTACCATAGCCGCCACATCAAAAGTCGGACTTTCCAGGAAGGTGATTTAGTGCTCCGATTTATACAGAAAAAAGATGGAATGCACAAGTTATCCTCTCCATGGGAAGGACCGTTTGTTGTCAGCAAGAACCTGTACAATGGATCCTACTACCTAGTTGATATACGCGAGAAGGCAGACACACGCTCATGTCTGGAGGAGACTCCTAGACTGTGGAACATCGCGCAACTCCGTCCATATTATACTTGAGTAGAACAGGAACATTATTATACATTTATATAAGTCGACATTTTTCGCACTGTCTTTCGCCATATAATATACATAAGTCGACTTTTGTCGCACTGGCTTTCGCCATATAATATATAAGTCGAACTCCGTCGCACCGGCACTCGCCATACTAAGATGTCATACTGACTCTCCCTTCCTTTTTAGTTTTATATTTTTTCATCTTGCATCATACATTGCATATTCTGCATTTTATATCTCAGAGACCTGGGGGCTTGATCAACCCTCTATTGGGACTGAGCATGTATATGACTTATTCAGATGAATCGGGGGGCTCGATGACATCCATCGACTCTAATCTGATAACTCGTCATATATATGTAAAACTGAGCATGTATATGACTTATTCAGAGGAATCGGGGGGCTCAATGATATCCATCGACTCTAATTTTGAGAACTCGGCATATATATGCAGAATTGGCCCACTACGGCTTAATCTTGGCCTGTATAGCTAAAGCTCATATGACCAACATGTACCCAACTTAGTCTAAACCTTGGAGGCTTACAGAAACTCTACCGAGCTTGGTCTTAAGTACCGGGAGTGCTAGTCATATGAAGCCGGCTTACAGAGAGATTTTGACTCACAGATAACCCAATAATCTCTCTCAACGCGAGAAAATGAGGAATGTTAAATCCGGATTTGACTTCTATATGAGCCTTTGTAATTTACTTTCTGCATACATTAACATCATAGCATACTTCATTTTCTATCAGTTCATATATCATAAAACCATGCATAAATTATTTAAAAAGTATTTTAAGATAATATGAAAATTAGATTTATGTGACTCGGCATAGCACCAAGATGCATATACCGACTCATGGGGACTACACCTCAAAACTTTTCATAGACACGGCACGACGCAAAGATGTTCGTATCAACTCTTGGGGAGTATCACTTCAACTTTTATGTTTTCGTTCGGAACACAAGGTGACCATACCAACCATGGGGGCGACAGATCGATTTTGCCTATGAGTCGACAAGACACAAGATTGTTCAAATCAACTCAGGGGGCTATATACATCATCAAGAATGTCGACTTCCATACATAAATATATTTTATCAAAAGTCAGGTATAAAACTGACTTACAGATTTGATGGGAAATTAAAATTCTCATTCATCATAGGTCGGCTCTTACATCGAAAGAAAACATGACAAAAGCCGGCGATACTTATATCAATCTACTTGATAAAACTACAACTTCAGTGGTTGTTCTCATAGTCGACTTCATCATCAGATGAGGAAACCTGGGCTTCCACTGCATTGTTGTAGAAGTCTTCATCACTGCTGCTGGAGCTCTCCATACAGCATTCGTCTCGATCACCATCCGAATAAAAATACCTTGCCCATAGGTTCTCATCACCATCATACCTAAAGATGATGGTATCTCCCTTTGAGACGTTCCTGGAACGAAGGAAGGACCCTTCTCCAGAAACATGGAATCGTTACCAGAGAAGCTAGTGGCCACCCAGATGGGTCCATGAGGACACCCCTCAGAGCGGAGCCACAACCCTGGAGGCTTGGAAGCCATCATGATTTGGGCAAAAGATTTAGGGAGATTAACCCAACGACGAATCGTAGGAACTTTCATCGGAAACTCATTCCTCTCAGTAGAAGTAGGTGAAGCTTCAAGATCTGTGGGTTGGAGAGTAACGCAACCACCTCTTCCTCTACCTCTTCCATGGCCACGTCCACGTCTTTGACCACCGCGAGATCTGGCACTAGATCCATGATCATTGGCAGCTGCAGGAACACGGACGCTAAGCTTGGGAGCCATGGAGAAAGTTGTAGAGCGAAGAAAGGAAGAAGAAGATGTGCGTACTCACGAGATTAAACCACTGAGTGGCTATATATATAGTTAAAAGGGGATGATCAATCAATGCCATAAAAGTAAGGGTAGATTACCCAAGAAGGCGACATTTAAGAAAACTCTTCGATTCTCACCACGGCGTAAATGCCTTCAATGGTGGCGTTTCAGGCAGAGAAACAATAAATGCAGTAACGTCTCTTTGACTAAAAGTTAAAATTAAAATTTCAAAGGTTGGAAGGAGAAACAAAGTTGAAGAGATTCGGCTCCAACTCCTAATGAATGCCAAACATAAAGTCGACTTTGACCCATTGAAGAGTCGGCGACAATGATGGAATCAAGAAGATTGCTTCGAAGACTGAAGCATCACTCCAATCCTCGGGGCTAATGTCGGGGGGTGTAACACCCTCAGATGCCTGTAACAGTAATCATCATCACTGTTGACTATCACTGTTTGTTAATCACCGTTATCCCCTGTCCTTAATCAAAATTTGCTTCTGCTCTTTTCAAACCATGCTGTTTGGTAATCAAAACCCAAAGCCAAATGCACCTTGCTCATCTAACAAACCAAACCCTAGTTGAAACTACTTTAATTGGAAATTAAAACAAAAGTTCTCTAATAAAGTTGTTCCAAAAATCATGGAACTATTTTTGTAAATTGCCTAAAATCATTATAATCATGTTGGACCAACTTTGGTAATTTTTGGAGTTGCAGAAAATTGTAAACAATTCAAACAGTAAGATAAAACCCCTACTTTGGGCATTTAATATTTAAAAGAAATATCCAATGAATTTATTTTGCTGCAAAACTTTCTGTGGCACCTCAGTAATAAGTAAACCTAATTTACAAACCCTAATAACCTTTTTCAAAAATGCCTAGGTCAATAAAACAAATACAAGTACAGAATACAAAAAGGAAAAAAAACAACTAATCTACGCCCTGGGCGAGGCCCACCAGGCCCAGCCTCTCTCTCTCTCCTTTCTTTCCCCTCCCCAACCAACCCCCCCCCCCCCCCCGTCGGTGGGCATGGCCATGGCTACTGTGGCCACGCCATGGCCGCCCCCACCTCAACTGCTCCCCTCCCCCCCCCCCCCGCACTCCACCTGCTCCCCCTCCTCTCTGGAGATAAGGGCGCCCGAGGCCCCTACCTCCTCGCCCATCCTCCAGCCCTCCCCCTCTCTGTTTTCTCCCTTGTCCAGGAGCTCGCCCGAGCCCGTCGTCGCCGGGAGGTCGCCGTCGACGCGGCCAATGGCCTCCCCATGCCACGGGAGGTTGTCCAGGAGGTCGGCCGCGCTCGACTCCTTCCTCTTGTGCTTGGAATCGACCGGAGCCGCGCCCTCGACGACACCCCCCTTCTTCCTCTTCCGCCACGGGCACCGGAATTCCGTCGTCGATCCCCTGCGTCCAGCGCCTCCCCGAGCCCATTGCCAACCACTTCACGCGTCCCGGTGAGCGCAGCTTCGTCTGGCCTCCTCCCCCGCTCGAATAGGGCACTGCGTCGCCCTCCCCACCGGAACCGAGCACCGGCCGCCGCCGCACAGCGCGGTGCAGCCGTTCTGGCAGCCCGTGGCCTCCCTCTTGAACACCAGTGGGTGTGCGGCCACCCTATGGATCGATTCCCCCCACCCCCCGTGTTCGTTGGCCGCCGGGCTGCTCGAAGGACCTCGCCGGCGTCCCCTGTTCATCGCCGTCTTCCATGGCGTGGGCGCCTGGCAACCAAACCCCCCTGTTAAATTGTCTTGGACAATGACATGTGGGTCCCAGCCCCACTTAACCCTGGTTAGATTAAATTAATTGTTAGAATAAATATGACTCTATGACACCTCGGCCCCACCTGATGTTTAATTAAATTAGATAAATTTTATAAGTAGTAGTGTATGACATGTGGGCCCTCTGTGTTATTTATTTAAATAAAACTGAATTTAAATGTCTCTGTGTATGACATGTAGGTCCCACCAGTCAGTACACTGTTTTGCATAATCTTTTGGATAATGTTGTAATAATAATAAAAAGAAATCCAGAAAATCATTTAAATTGATTTAAACTTTGAAATTCAATAACTTTTAAACCGTAACTCGGATTCAAAAACTTTATACATGAAAATTGATCAGAAAAATATAACGAATACGAATACGCTATTCGTATGTCTACCCCACCCCCCTAACACACCGAACATCGACATCCCCCCCCCCTCCGGACCGTCTGTCCGATGATTTGTCCGGTACTGCAAAAGTATCCGGATGAATTTATTTCGAACACGAAAGTTGTTCGGAATAGATCAACTAACACGGATAAACCCCCCTTATGTTTGTCCGGTAACCACGACACCTCCGGCTTGATCCTTCCCCCTCCGGACACCCTGTCCGGTAATCACCCGGAGCTAGTAGTTCATCCTCAGATGAATTTCCGTTCCGAGCAATGTGCATCACACTGCGTTAGAATACCGTTAACATTTCATCTGTCATGTCATGCATATGTTTGTATATTATTGCTGTGTATTTACTGTTTTCCTCCCCCCCTTAATCTTCGGTAGACCCCGCTGCTGCCGTCGACTACACCGCTGCCGAGTACGACTACGTCGTCGACGACCCTACTACTACCGTCGAGCTTGCAGGCAAGCAGAGCCATTCTCTTCCCCAGATATCGCCTATCTTTCCGTACATTTCTTGCACTAGGCATTGTTACTGCTGCTGCTACGTTTACAATCCTATTCAATTGCATAGCCTGATTTTTGTCGCCCCTTGATGTGCCTTCCTTTATCCTATGCTGCCTATTATTATTATTATGCATTATTCAGCAGTGAGCCCTGCGCATTGTTAGCTAGGATTAGATAGAGGGTCGTGATCACTCAGGGGAGTGAACGCAGATACATTTATTATACCTGCACAGGTACGGTACAATGTAGACACCGCCTCAGGCCCTACCTGGGTTATGCCTAGTCACCTCAAGTGTGAGCTATCAAGGAGTAATCCTTGTACTCCACTCGAGGCTGACTTTGTCTTACCGCCATAGGGTCTTGAAAACGGTTGTCCTTCAGGTAAGAAGTCGGGCGACCCAACGGTGCCCGCGAGAGGTATTGAGACGGGACGATAGGGAGGGTACGACGAGTGTACCAGTGTGCTTGGCCCCTGATCGTTGGCCGCAAGAGTTACCAAACCACGAAAGTCGAGCTCCTCCAGGAGCACACGCGAGACAAGGTAAGGAGACGGTTCACCTTGTTGGTAACCGCAATGACTTGGTGGGACGACAGGGCAGGCACCGATGTACTGGTGGTCCTGGCTGCTGTCGTTGACCGCGGGTCGGTTAAGTCGAGGCAACGATAACGGTTGTCACGCAGGTTAATTAAAATTCTAAATGGTTCAGTGAATGTCTTGAGTTGGCTATATGCCATGTACGCACTACCTACCCGTGGGAACTACGAGTTATGGGCTCCTCTGCTTCTTAGTGTCGTCCGAGGACTCTTCAGACGTCAGCAGTACCGCGGGCTGATTGCCGGGAAGTGGTGTTGTCTTATTTGCCGCGGCAGTGTGGTTTGTATTTTCTTTGATTTAACTTCACCAGGCCAGCCACGCACCGTGCAGGAGTACGTTTGGGTTGGGGTCCAAGGCCCGGCGTACTTAGGATTTAGACCGGCGGATGACCTCTCTGTTGAGTTTGAAAGATGGGCTATGAAGTGTCGGATAGCCTCGGTGGAGCGTTCCCTAACAAGGTTCCCGCCACCCTGGAGATCCGTGCGTGTAGCGTAACACAAGTGCACCCCTGCAGGGAAGATTGATCTATCGATAGCCGTGTCCACGGTAACAGGACGCTTTATGCTGAAGCTGGATCTTACCACTAGAAACTATTATTATTAAACTGTATGGTTCCGGGTTTTCTTCCTCGCAGGGATGTCGAGGAGGTGAACTCGGAGGCATAGTTAATTATGACTACAACTTATTATTATACAATGCTGCAGCAACTTCTGCTGCATTGTTACTTTCATTACTGTTATATAAACTGTTGGCTGATTCTTACCTCATGCTGCAAGACATCGTCGGTAGATGCTAGTCTTCGTTAGGCCTAGCTTCTTACCCTTGCTCTGTATTTCTGTCCTTCCGTCCACTATATACAGCCTCTTCTTTCCGTTGATACAATGCATGACGCTTAGTAGCGGACGTAAGACTCGCGGGTATACTAGATACTCACCTGCTTTATTTCCTTTACTGTTTTGCCTGATCGGCCGCTGCAGCCGACGTTGGAGCCCAGGAGCAGGAGTACCCCGGAGGCGCCTACTACGACGTCGAGTTCCCCGTCGACCAGGAGTAGTTCGGTGGATCCCAGGCAAGAGGCCTCGCCTTTTCGATCTGTATCTCTGATGTGATTTGTGCTAGCCTTCTTAAGGCAAAACTTGACTAACTATGTCTGTACTCAGATATTATGGCTTGTATGACTTATGTATTCGGGGCCGCGTGACCTCCCCTCTATTGTAATTTATTTTTTTATCCTTTTGTGTTTAGTGTTGTGCTGTGATATTATCACCGTGGCACCCTAATCTCAGTCGTGTACCCTGTGTGTATGATTACTGTACACGGATTGATTTTGGGGGCGTCACAAGTTGGTATCAGAGCCGACTGCCTGTAGGAAGTCACCCCACCACTACTTGGTCGATGTTGAGTCTAGACTTTGAAAACTATTTTGCTAACGTAATATTTGGCTTACGGGCCCACATCGATGTCACTACGTGTGATATCTATGGTATTAGGATCCTTTTCTCCTTACCTATGCTCTGGGAATCTGCTCTCTTATCCTTGCTGGTAAGTTTTACAAAAGCTGACATTAGGATCACGTTCTCTTGATTCCACCCGGCGTTTTTGGTGCTTCCCCCATTGATTGAGTCGTGTCGCAGGCGTCGTACGCCAGATCCCAGACCGCGGATCCCATTCTCATTCTGGGCAGGCCGCGCGTTCTCTGGCATCAACTCCTGTGGCCAACAGTTTTCTTGCGGCGTGATTGACATAGTGCAATCTATGTCGCATCGTGTAATCCTTACCGCGGTCTGCGCGCCGCCTAGAGAGTCCTTTTTCCTTAATTTCTACGACGTTACGCTGCCCGATTTTCGATTGATTCTGTGTGCGCATGTGTATGTCTTATATGACTACTCCTTTATATATTTGCGCCTCCTTTTCGTTGTTGTTTTACTTCAGTCTTGATTCCGGTATCTCGCTAAATTTTCATCGCTGAAATACCCCTGTTAAATTATAGCAGGATGGCTGGTCGTGGTGGTCGTGGTCGTGGTCGTGCTGCCAACGACCCACCTCCGCCGCCGGATTACATGGCCGCGATGATGCAGCAGTTCGAGATGAATCGTCAGTTCATGCAGAATATCATGGCTCAGTTCCCCCAGCCGAATCAGAATGGGCACCACCATCAGCATGCCACCGTGACTCTGCACGACTTCACCCGCCTCAACCCCACTATGTTCCGCAACACTGTTCAGCCGTTGGATGCTGATGACTGGCTTCGCGACATCACTCACGAGCTGGAGTCTGCTAATGTCGATCCAGCCGACTATGTGAACTTTGCGTCTTACCATCTGAAGGGCGCCGCTGCTCAGTGGTGGAACACCCACAAGCGTTCACTGCCAGTCGGAGAAGTCATCACTTGGGATGAATTTCAGTCTGCCTTCCGCGCCCTCTATATTCCTCAGGGGATCATGGATCGTAAGGCGGAAGAATTCCGCAACCTCACTCAGGGCGACATGACTGTTGAAGCCTATCAGCGCGAGTTCCTTAACCTCTCTCGCTATGCGGAAGAAGAGATCGCCACTGATGCTCGCAGGCAGCAGAAGTTCCGCCGTGGCCTCAACCCAGAACTCAGGCTCGCTCTTGCCGTTCATGATTTCGCCAACTTCGCCACCATGGTGAACAAGGCTATCACCGTCGAGACTGCCCAAATGGAGCACAAGAACTCTTTGAAGCGATATCGTGACGTTGGCTCATCTTCGGGCGCAACGCAGAAGCGTCGTATCTGGCTCCCTACCAGTGTGACCCACGCAGCTGTCCCTGCTCCAAGGCCGTCTTATGCTGCACCCCGTCTGCCTCCGCCACAGCAGATGCCAAGAGCTCTACCTGCACCACCCAATGCACCACCCCTTCGTCCTCAGGATGGGTTGTGCTTCACGTGCCGTCAACCTGGGCATTTTTCCAGAGAGTGCCCCCAGAAACAGAAGCAACTGGTAGTTCACCCCGCTGGCCGGGGAAATGGTCGTGGCAACAACAGGACCCCCAACTATAATACTGGGTCTGCTGCTTATGCTCGTGGACATGCTAACAACATCAACGTTGAAGAAGCTCAGCAACAACCCGCTACCGTGATGGGTACCCTTCTCGTTAATTCCATACCTGCTGCTGTTTTATTTGATACAGGAGCATCGCATTCATTCATGTCGGAAGCATTTGCATTATCGCATAACTTCGCATTGGAAAAGATGAACCCACCGATGGTTGTCCGCACCCCAATAGGCCAATGTCAAACCACCAAGATAGTGCCCGGAACCATCATTGAAATTGAAGGGATTGAATTCCTTGTTTCCCCCATCGTTCTAAAGACTTACACCATAGACCTAATTCTGGGCATGGATTGGTTGAAATTTCACGATGCCGCACTGTATTGTGGCACCAGCTCTGTCCGACTTTTACACCCCTCCGGCGAGATTGTTACCCACACCACTAGAGTAACCCGTAATGCCGCCCCCCTTGAAGGCATTGAGACCGTTCCAGTCGTTCGCGATTTTCCCGACGTCTTCCCAGAAGAACTGTCGGGAATACCCCCGATCAGGGAAGTTGAATTCGTCATCGACTTGAAGCCAGGCACTGTCCCTATTGCCAAGCGTCCTTACAAGATGCCGCCACATGAACTCCTTGAACTTAAGGAGGAAATCGACAAGGCACTTCAGAAAGGATTCATTCGCCCCAGTTCCTCAGCTTGGGGAGCACCTTCGCTCTTTGTCAAGAAGAGCGATGGGACAAACCGATTGGTCCAAGATTATCGGCCCATTAACCAAGCCACCATCCAGAACAAATACCCACTCCCCCGGATCAACGATCTGTATGATCAACTTGCCGGATCCAAGGTGTTTTCTAAACTCGACTTGAGGTTGGGTTATCACCAAATTCGGGTCCGTGATGAGGACATTCCGAAGACTGCCTTCATTACTCGTTATGGTTCATACGAGTACACCGTCATGTCCTTTGGCTTAACCAATGCTCCAGCCACCTTCTCCAGATTGATGAATTATATTTTCATGGAGTACCTCGACCAGTTCGTCGTGGTTTATCTGGATGATATATTGATATATTCCAAGAATGAAGAAGAACATGCTGAACATCTTCGTCTTATACTGGAGAAGCTTCGAGAACACAAACTCTACGCTAAGTATTATAAGTGTGAGTTCTGGCTTCCCGAAGTAACCTACCTTGGACATGTGATTTCCAAGGATGGCATTGCCGTCACCCCAGAACGTATCCAGGCTATTCTTGACTGGACTCCTCCCAAGACCGTCAAGCAAGTCCGCAGTTTTCTCGGGCTCGCTAGTTATTGCCGCCGTTTCGTCGAGAATTTTTCCAAGATTGCCAGGCCTCTGACTAATCTGCTTCACAAAGGCGTCAAGTTTGAGTGGACGGATAAATGTCAAGAAAGTTTTCAAGCACTCAAGGACAAGCTAACTTCTCCCCCGGTGCTCGCTCCCCCTGATACTCAGAAGGACTTCGTGATATATTGCGACGCGTCTCGTCAAGGATTAGGCTGTGTCCTATTGCAAGAGCGCAAGGTGATTGCTTATGGCTCTCGTCAGTTGCGTACTCACGAAGACAAATACCCAACACATGATCTCAAATTGGCAGCAGTAATTTATCCATTGAAGCTGTGGCGACATTACCTCGTCGGTAATCGTTGCGAGGTCTACACCGATCACCAAAGTCTGAAGTACCTGTTTACTCAGCCAGACCTGAATCTTCGTCAACAACGATGGCTCGAGACAATAGCCGACTTTAACATGGATATTTCGTATACCCCGGGCAAGGCTAATGTGATGGCTGATGCCTTGAGCCGCAAAGCTTACTGTTCTGAACTTGAGGTTCAGGTACAGCAACCACCCCTGTATGAAGAGTTTCGCAAGTTGAATCTCGAGATTGTTCCTCAAGGTTACGTCAATAACCTGGTTCTCGAGTCAAAGCTCGACGCCCTCATCAAGAGTAGACAATCTCTGGCCCCTGACATTGTGAAGATCAAGAAGGACATCGCCGAAGGAAAGCCCTCCTCTTTTACAATTGATGCTAATGATGGTGACACTGTGTACTTCAAGGGCCGCTTAGTAGTTCCTGTGAGCCCGCCCCTCATTAACTGTGGTCCGGATATCATGGAAGAAGCCCATAATTCTCCCTTGTCAATCCACCCTAGCAGTACCAAGATATATAACGACCTTCGTCAACAGTACTGGTGGCCTTACATGAAGCAAGACATCGCCCGCTATGTTTCTCAATGTGACGTTTGCATTCGCGTCAAAGCCGGACATCAGAAGCCTGCTGGTTGGTTGCGACCACTCCCTCCGCCTGATTGGAAGTGGGACAAAGTCGAAATGGACTTCGTCACCGGTTTTCCTAAGTCACAGAAAGGTAACGATGCCATCTTTGTCATCATCGACCGATTCTCCAAGATTGCACATTTCCTGCCGGTCAAGGAGACGATAACTGCTAGTCAGTTGGCACACTTGTATATCTGCCGAATTGTGTCACTCCACGGTATTCCGTTGGAGATCAGTTCAGATCGTGGCAGCATTTTCACCTCACGGTACTGTAATAGTTTCATGGAAGCTTTCGGGACTCGTCTGAATCTCAGCACCGCTTATCACCCCCAGTCGCAAGGCCAAGTTGAACGAGTCAATCAAGTGCTGGAAGACATGCTTCGCGCTTGTGTCCTTTCTTTCGGCATGAAATGGGAGGATGCCCTCCCGTACGCGGAATTCTCGTACAACAATAGCTATCAGGCTAGCTTGAAGATGGCCCCCTTCGAAGTTCTATATGGACGTAAGTGTCGAACCCCCCTGAATTGGTCAGGAACTGGGGAACGACCCTACTTAGGACCGGATCTTGTCCAAGAAGCTGAAGATCAGGTTCGCATTGTGCAAGAAAATCTCAAGGCCGCACAGTCTCGTCAGAAGAGCAACTATGACCGTAAGCACAAGGAGATGGAGTATCAACCTGGTGAATACGCTTACCTCCGTGTCACTCCCATGAGGGGCACTCATCGCTTCGGTATCAAGGGCAAGTTGGCTCCTCGCTACATCGGCCCGTTCCGTATCCTTTCCAGGAGTGGACCCGTGGCATACCGGTTGGAATTGCCGCCGAACCTCTCCCAAGTCCACGATGTCTTCCATGTGTCGCAACTCCGTCGCTGCTTCAAGGATCCTATCCGCGAAGTGGAGCATGATATGATCGAGCTGCAACAAGACTTGACTTATCGAGAACATCCGAGCCGCATTCTCGATCAGTCTGAGCGTCGAACCCGCAACAATACCGTCAAGTTCCTCAAGGTTCAGTGGTCGAATCATTCTGAAGATGAAGCCACTTGGGAACGCGAAGATCGCCTTCGCGATGAATACCCCGATCTTTTCCTCACTACCACTTAAATTCTCGGGACGAGAATTCTTGTAGTGGGGGAGATTTGTAACACCCTCAGATGCCTGTAACAGTAATCATCATCACTGTTGGCTATCACTGTTTGTTAATCACTGTTATCCCCTGTCCTTAATCAAAATTTGCTTCTGCTCTTTTCAAACCATGCTGTTTGGTAATCAAAACCCAAAGCCAAATGCACCTTGCTCATCTAACAAACCAAACCCTAGTTGAAACTACTTTAATTGGAAATTAAAACAAAAGTTCTCTAATAAAGTTGTTCCAAAAATCATGGAACTATTTTTGTAAATTGCCTAAAATCATTATAATCATGTTGGACAAACTTTGGTAATTTTTGGAGTTGCAGAAAATTGTAAACAATTCAAACAGTAGGATAAAACCCCTACTTTGGGCATTTAATATTTAAAAGAAATATCCAATGAATTTATTTTGCTGCAAAACTTTCTGTGGCACCTCAGTAATAAGTAAACCTAATTTACAAACCCTAATAACCTTTTTCAAAAATGCCTAGGTTAATAAAACAAATACAAGTACAGAATACAAAAAGGAAAAAAAACAACTATTCTACGCCCTAGGCGAGGCCCACCAGGCCCAGCCTCTCTCTCTCTCCTTTCTTTCCCCTCCCCAACCACCCCCCCCCCCCCCGTCGGTAGCCATGGCCATGGCTACTGTGGCCACGCCATGGCCGCCCCCACCTCAACTGCTCCCCTCCCCCCCCCACTCCACCTGCTCCCCCTCCTCTCTGGAGATAAGGGCGCCCGAGGCCCCTACCTCCTCGCCCATCCTCCAGCCCTCCCCCTCTCTGTTTTCTCCCTTGTCCAGGAGCTCGCCCGAGCCCGTCGTCGCCGGGAGGACGCCGTCGACGCGGCCAACGGCCTCCCCGTGCCACGGGAGGTTGTCCAGGAGGTCGGCCGCGCTCGACTCCTTCCTCTTGTGCTCGGAATCGACCGGAGCCGCGCCCTCGACGACACCCCCCTTCTTCCTCTTCCGCCACGAGCACCGGAATTCCGTCGTCGATCCCCTGCGTCCAGCGCCTCCCCGAGCCCATTGCCAACCACTTCGCGCGTCCCGGTGAGCGCAGCTTCGTCTGGCCTCCTCCCCCGCTCGAATAGGGCACTGCGTCGCCCTCCCCACCGGAACCGAGCACCGGCCGCCGCCGCAGAGCGCGGTGCTGCCGTTCTGGCAGCCCGTGGCCTCCCTCTTGAACACCAGTGGGTGTGCGGCCACCCTATGGATCGATTCCCCCCACCCCTCGTGTTCGTTGGCCGCCGGGCTGCTCGAAGGACCTCGCCGGCGTCCCCTGTTCATCGCCGTCTTCCATGGCGTGGGCGCCTGGCAACCAAACCCCCCTGTTAAATTGTCTTGGACAATGACATGTGGGTCCCAGCCCCACTTAACCGTGGTTAGATTAAATTAATTGTTAGAATAAATATGACCCTATGACACCTGGGCCCCACCTGATGTTTAATTAAATTAGATAAATTTTATAAGTAGTAGTGTATGACA
The DNA here is from genome assembly GCA_950022295.1 of Bromus sterilis. Classification (NCBI taxonomy): domain Eukaryota; kingdom Viridiplantae; phylum Streptophyta; class Magnoliopsida; order Poales; family Poaceae; genus Bromus; species Bromus sterilis. Next base: position 143,371,958 of record OX465596.1, on the reverse strand, counting down.
TGTGGGCCCTCTGTGTTATTTATTTAAATAAAACTGAATTTAAATGTCTTTGTGTATGACATGTAGGTCCCACCAGTCAGTACACTGTTTTGGATAATCTTTTGGATAATGTTGTAATAATAATAAAAAGAAATCCAGAAAATCATTTAAATTGATTTAAACTTTGAAATTCAATAACTTTTAAACCGTAACTCGGATTCAAAAACTTTATACATGAAAATTGACAGAAAAATATAACGAATACGAATACGCTATCCATATGTCTACCCCACCCCCCTAACACACCGAACATCGACATCCCCCCCCCTCCGGACCGTCTGTCCGATGATTTGTCCGGTACTGTTAAAGTATCCGGATGAATTTATTTCGAACACGAAAGTTGTTCGGAATAGATCAACTAACACGGATACACCCCCCTTATGTTTGTCCGGTAACCACGACACCTCCGGCTTGATCCTTCCCCCTCCGGACACCTTGTCCGGTAATCACCCGGAGCCGGTAGTTCATCCTCAGATGAATTTCCGTTCCGAGCAATGTGCATCACACTGCGTTAGAATACCGTTAACATTTCATCTGTCATGTCATGCATATGTTTGTATATTATTGCTGTGTATTTACTGTTTTCCTCCCCCCCTTAATCTTCGGTAGACCCCGCTGCTGCCGTCGACTACACCGCTGCCGAGTACGACTACGTCGTCGACGACCCTACTACTACCGTCGAGCTTGCAGGCAAGCAGAGCCATTCTCTTCCCCAGATATCGCCTATCTTTCCGTACATTTCTTGCACTAGGCATTGTTACTGCTGCTGCTACGTTTACAATCCTATTCAATTGCATAGCCTGATTTTTGTCGCCCCTTGATGTGCCTTACTTTATCCTATGCTGCCTATTATTATTATTATGCATTATTCAGCAGTGAGCCCTGCGCATTGTTAGCTAGGATTAGATAGAGGGCCGTGATCACTCAGGGGAGTGAACGCAGATACATTTATTATAACTGCATAGGTACGGTACAATGTAGACACCGCCTCAGGCCCTACCTGGGTTATGCCTAGTCACCTCAAGTGTGAGCTATCAAGGAGTAATCCTTGTACTCCACTCGAGGCTGACTTTGTCTTACCGCCATAGGGTCTTGAAAACGGTTGTCCTTCAGGTAAGAAGTCGGGCGACCCAACGGTGCCCGCGAGAGGTATTGAGACGGGACGACAGGGAGGGCACGACCAGTGTACCGGTGTGCTTGGCCCCTGATCATTGGCCGCGAGAGTTACCAAACCACGAAAGTCGAGCTCCTCCAGGATCACACGCGAGACAAGGTAAGGAGACGGTTAACCTTGTTGGTAACCGCAGTGACTTGGTGGGACGACAGGGCAGGCACCGATGTACTGGTGGTCCTGGCTGCTGTCGTTGACCGCGGGTCGGTTAAGTCGAGGCAACGATAACGGTTGTTACGCAGGTTAATTAAAATTCTAAATGGTTCAGTGAATGTCTTGAGTTGGCTATATGCCATGTACGCACTACCTACCCGTGGGAACTACGAGTTATGGGCTCCTCTGCTTCTTAGTGTCGTCCGAGGACTCTTCAGACGTCAGCAGTACCGCGGGCTGATTGCCGGGAAGTGGTGTTGTCTTATTTGCCGCGGCAGTGTGGTTTGTATTTGCTTTCATTTAACTTCACCAGGCCAGCCACGCACCGTGCAGGAGTACGTTTGGGTTGGGGTCCAAGGCCCGGCGTACTTAGGATTTAGACCGGCGGATGACCTCTCTGTTGAGTTTGAAAGATGGGCTATGAAGTGTCGGATAGCCTCGGTGGAGCGTTCCCTAACCAGGTTCCCGCCACCCTGGAGATCCGTGCGTGTAGCGTAACACAAGTGCACCCCTGCAGGGAAGATTGATCTATCGATAGCCGTGTCCACGGTAACAGGACGCTTTATGCTGAAGCTGGATCTTACCACTAGAAACTATTATTATTAAACTGTATGGTTCCGGGTTTTCTTCCTCGCGGGGATGTCGAGGAGGTGAACTCGGAGGCATAGTTAATTATGACTACAACTTATTATTATACAATGCTGTAGCAACTTCTGCTGCATTGTTACTTTCATTACTGTTATATAAATTGTTGGCTGATTCTTACCTCATGCTGCAAGACATCGTCGGTAGATGCTAGTCTTCGTTAGGCCTAGCTTCTTACCCTTGCTCTGTATTTCTGTCCTTCAGTCCACTATATACAGCCTCTTCTTTCCGTTGATACAATGCATGATGCTTAGTAGCGGACGTAAGACTCGCGGGTATACTAGATACTCACCTGCTTTATTTCCTTTACTGTTTTGCCTGATCGGCCGCTGCAGCCGACGTTGGAGCCCAGGAGCAGGAGTACCCCGGAGGCGCCTACTACGACGTCGAGTTCCCCGTCGACCAGGAGTTGTTCAGTGGATCCCAGGCAGGAGGCCTCGCCTTTTCGATCTGTATCTCTGATGTGATTTGTGCTAGCCTTCTTAAGGAAAAACTTGACTAACTATGTCTGTACTCAGATATTATGGCTTGTATGACTTATGTATTCGGGGCCGCGTGACCCCCCTCTATTGTAATTTATTTGTTTATCCTTTTGTGTTTAGTGTTGTGCTGTGATATTATCACCGTGGCACCCTAATCTCAGTCGTGTACCCTGTGTGTATGATTACTGTACACGGATTGATTTTGGGGGCATCACAGGGGGATGGACCAAGCCCATAGCCTGAAATTTAGACTTATGGGCCGAATCTATAAGAAAAGCCCACGGGAGAAGACCCGGCCATGAGCCAGACATGCCAAGCGTGGAGATTGAAGCCGGAGAAGGAATTCGACTTACCTTGTATAGATTGTAGTATATTTGTCAAGTAGAATAGGACTCCACTTTGTGGAGGAGTCGGACTCGCGGAATCCCGGGACCCGACACCTTTATAAATCGAGGTCCACTGGATCCAGAGAGAACTCAAGTCAGAACTATACAACTCGCATACGACCTAGATCTCCTCGAGACTAAGGTTGTGATTTGATACGACTGTAATCGATGAGTTGACTCCTCTAATTGAAGAGTCGATACCCGTAATAATAAGAAGCAGGATTAGGTATTTACCTCGAGACAAAGAAGGGTCGAAACGTAGGTAAACCACCGAGTCTCTTGTCCATGTCGACTCTCTCCTCGTATCCACCTCGCAACAAAGGTCCCATTGTTGGATATATGCTCTAGAGGCAAATAATATATGATTATTCCAATATATATCTAAGAAAGTTCATAACCAGTTTCATACCGTGCTAGAACTGCATCAGTGAAACAATGATGCAGGTGTGGTATAGAAACACCCAGAGTTCCTAGTTAGCCTCTACATCGATAACTAGTTCATGGTCAACATGATGGTCGTGGTTTCGCGATCATGGACAATTAAGTCTCTTGACTATGAGGTCACCTCACGGGTTAAGTGACGTGATGAACATTACCCAAAGTAAGCATTACAGCATGATCAAATCTTACGAAGGTTCAGTGTTGTAATTACAGAACGTGGTAGACCGTTCCTTTGACCGTGAGTACGTGCATAATCACTATCTTCCCGGATGCTTTGACTTACATCCCACCACCTGACTGAAATATGCGGGTCATAACGGTTGTATCTTAGGTATTCCGTGGAGATACGTTGAGGAGTATTGTTTACAAGAGCGGGATTTGTCAATCCATATAATGGATAGATACTCGGGGCCCACTCGGTGAGATTCCATCCATAAAGCTGCGCAGCGTGTGACTAGGTCACGGGGATGAATATCACGGGAACGAGTGAATAAGGATTTAGTTCGGAACGAGATTGAACCAGACATAGGATGTCATTGATCGAATCTCGGAACAATCCAGTATCGCTGACAAAGGGAATGCTATACGGCGTAAGGTCCAATCGGTATTGATATCCGGAATGCACAGGGGTCATTATGGGCATCCAGGTCCCGCTGATGATCATTGACTGTTGCCTCTGCTCGGTCATGACTGGAGTGTTCTCGGACCGTAGGGTAACACACTTAAGGGCTCGATGAAATCGGAGACCTTTTCGGAACCATCGGAGCAACCAGAGAATTAAGGAGACAATATCGGAGGAGTACCGTATTGAACCGAAACAAGTTCGGAGTGAGCCGGAAGAGTTTCTGGAGCACCGGGAGATGAAATAATATGTTTTAGTTATTAATTAATTGAATTAATAATTAAAATCATTTTATTTCTAATTAATATGTGCTATGGGCCTTAGTGGAGAAAAAGGCCCATTAAGGAATTAAAGGGAAAAGAAAAAAAGAAAAGAAAAGGGGGGGAGGCGCCATGGGCCCTAGGGCCCATGAGGGGTGCGCCCCCTCTCCCCCCTTGGCCGGCCAACTCCCCCGTAGCAAAGGGTTTAGTCCCACATTGCTAGGGGAGGTGGGTTGACTCCCTTCCCCATCCTATATAAAGACAGGCAGGGTGCACATAATTAACACACAGAAATTCGTGAGAAAATAAATATAACTCCGAATTGAGATCGGTTTTCTCCGGTCTCCTCCCCTCTCTGGTCTCTTCCACGGTGGGCTCCCTAGTGTGAGCCTGTAGTGGAATTGAGACCTCTCTGCTAGAATCGGAGGCCGTCGTGCTGCCGAAGCTCCGTCCGGAGGTCTGCTTCCGCCCCCTCCGCTGGATCGGAGAACGGAGGTCGTCATCGAGTCTCGTACGTGTGCGAGTACTACGAGGTGCTGCACGTGTGGCACTACACCCATCCGGGTGCTCAACACAGCCAGGGGGCTGTGAAACTTGATCGGCTACATCAACCACGTTTGCGGGAACGTTTCCCGCGCAACGGACTACACCCCGAGGTATGTTATTTCCGCACTACTATCTGTTACGGTAATACGGCTAGCTAGATCTTGGGTTAAGGGAACGCTAGTTAGAAAAATTTGTGTTTTCTGCTGCGAACCCCAACACCCATGTCAAGTCCGACTCTTCGGACATCTGCCGTGATTTTCCCATGAAAGTTTCCTTGCGGAAGTTGCTTGCGTTGCCGAAGACCACTTCCAGGCTTATCTTTCTGAGGGGGTAGACTGCTTTGACTGGCACAATTCCATGGAAGGTTGTGCCTGAATTTTTGAGTGCTGATGTTTGGATGAACATCTCTTCTAGAGTCTTGGTGAAGATGATGTTTATTCCGCTGCCACCATCCATGAAAACTCGTGACAGGTCATAGTTTACGATTCTTGCTTCGAGCACCAGTGTTGCATGCCTAGGCATGGGATGGTTGGCGGGTGATCCTCTCTGGAGAAGGTGATGTTGGTCTCGGGCCCGTGAAGGTATTCTGGTACGGCCGGGTGAGAGGAGACTGTGAGGAAAACTTGTCTGGTGACTTGCTTCTGATGCATGTTTGACGACCTTCCTTCTTTGATCAAGTAGATACGACCGTGTGCCTCTGGGTATTCTTCTTTTTCATCAGGCGATGCGCGCCGCTCCTGGATGGCTGCTACCTGTCTTGTTGGAACTGCGGGTGTGGTTGGTGCATTGTGGGCGATGGGCCCGACTGCTAGAGGTTGCATTGTTGGATTTGTGGACCGACTCTTTTCTTCTGAGATCTCGGTGAAGCGCCTGCAGTTTCTGAGGGTGTGGCTCGATGTTAAATCTCCGCGCTCTTTCTTGAAACCATGTATTGTGCATGGTCTGTCTAGCTGTTCTTTGGCCGAGCGGGATGTCCGTGTGTCTTCTTGTGGCTCCCTGGGTCTCAAGTCCTGCTTTTGGGCGTGTGGTGGGTCTTGTCGGGGGGATGGACTAAGCCCATAACCCGACATTTAGACTTATGGGCCAACTCTATGAGAAAGGCCCACAGGAGAAGACCCGGCCACAAGCCGGACGTGCCAAGCGTGGAGATTGAAGCCGTAGAAGAAATTCGACTTACCTTCTATAGCACGTAGTATATTTGTAAAGTAGAATAGGACTCCACTTCGTGTAGGAGTCAGACTCGCGGAATCCTGGGACCCGACACCTTTATAAGTCGAGGTCCACAGGATCCAGAGGCAACTCAAGTCAGGACTAGATACTTACGACTTAACCTAGATCTCCTCGAGACGAAGGTTGTGATTCGAGACCACTGTAATCGATAAGTCGACTCCTCTAATCGAAGAGTCGATACCCACAATAATAAGAAGTAAGAGTAGGTCTTTACCTCGAGACAAAGAGGGGCCGAAACCTGGGTAAACCGCTGAGTCTCTTTCCCATGTCGACTCTCTCCTCTTATCCGCCTCGCATCAAAGGTCCCATGTCAAGTTCGACTCTTCGAAAATATTGCGTGACTTTCCCACGACAGTTAGCACCCACCGTGGGGCCTGCGCATGCAGGTGTTGATATTTTAGGGGGAGCTCTGCAAGGCATGAAAGGATTTGTCGCTGGATGAATAACTAGAAGCCGGCATGGGAAGATCTGCATCGACGACTCAACTTGGGGCCCTGAAGCCGATTCGGTCGAATCTGGATATCGGGTCCCGATCGGGTCTATTCACATCTTCATCGGCATGACGGACGGATCTGAGCCATAGCTAGATCCCGAAGTCCACATGAAAACCTCGAGTCGGCGACATGCCGGCTCTAGGCATGCTTTCGTCGGATTCATCAATGGATCTCCAGAGCCAGAGCATTCTGTCGAGTCCCTGATGCACGACGCCTCAGAAGAAACATCTGATGCCGACTCATACCCCAGCGAAGGAAGCCTCTCAGATGTCGGGTCCATCCAATCTGTTGGGAGTGACATACTTGGCCCCTGATGAACGCCGGTGCCTCCATCACAATATGTTTCATTGTACTACAAGTATATTGCCATTTCCTTATGATTCATGTATTTTCCTATAGGCACGTCCATGTACTGCTAATCGTATGTCTCCTGTTCTTCCTTTTGTGCGTACACTATACTTTTTTGTGCTCGATTTTTGTACTTTTTGCGCGGAAGTTAGCTGTAGCATACAATGATTAGATTTGTCGGCAACCAAAATTAAACGAGACGCCTTGTTCATTCAACTTCAAAAGTCAACGATGCAATATCTGAACTAATAAGACAGAGTGTAGTAGCACAAGTTCCTCTGCCGCTCTGCGGCGTCTGCTCCGACCTCTCCCACTCCGCCTTCCAGCCCCACGGTGCCCACGCTTCCGTCGCCGCCCTCGGCCGTGACATCCTCGAGTTCCAGCGCACCAAGAACGTCCCCGAGGGCCTCAGCCGCCACGTCGTCTCCTCCCCCACTGCGCAGGCCAACTGGTGCGTACTACTGTAACTCAATTTTGCATTCAATTTCCTGCTCCGGTTCATTCGTCTGAGCTCACCGCCAAGCGCTCTCGTTCCGTCCAGTAGTTTAGGTTGAAGACGACGACAAGCTTGCTGGGAGAGATCGAGAAACAGCTGCCGTCGACGCGACGGCTTCGAGCTGTCCAATTGCTAAAGCGACCTCCGAAAAAGGAATTGGAATATTGGATACGTGCGCAGCACACACACACTCGCGCCCATCCTCCTGATGGATAGGGCCTGGGCAGCCGGTGGATATGGCAGGTGGGGAGGTGTCGCAGGTGGGGAGCCGGGGCGGGCGGCGGGGGTTGTGCAGGTCCAGGCAGCGATGGTCGGGACAGAGGAAGGCCGGCGGCGCGCGGAGGCGTCCTGCACGGGGAGGGGGAGAGGTCAGGGGAGGTAGGCGGGGGCGGGCCGGCACCGGAGAGAGGGCAGGGAGTTCCACCGCCGGGGGAGCGCGGCGTGGCCGGAGCCGGGGGAGGGAGACCGGGCGGCGGAGCGCGGTGGTGGAAGGCCGGGGTGGCGCGATGCGGGACGACGCGGGAAAGGAGGCTGGTCACCGTGGGGAAGAGACGGGAAGGAGGTGGGAGGCTGGGGTGGGCTCGGGGGCTTCTTTTTTTTTTTTTTGAATTTCAAACACACAGAGTTTAAACTAATACAGGGGTCTCAGCAGCTAAAATACTGCTAATAGAATCAGGAGGAGCTTCACTCCAGGAATTACAAGAATTAAGGCTAAGACCGATCTTTGCAAGCACATGCGCTGCTGTGTTAGCTGACCTCCGAACCCAGGAAATTTTATATGCATTAAAGCTGCTCAACTTGGTCTTGATTGCCTCAACCACGGGTCCAAACATTGACATGTTCTTGTTAGGATCAGAGATCATACGCACCACGGCTAGGGAGTCCAGTTCGATATGCAGATTTTGAATCCCCATATCCTCCGCCAAGAGAACAACCGATTGGCACGCTAGAATCTCAGAAGCCTCCGGCGACACCACATTAGGTAGAGGAGCGCTTGCCGCTCGCACAAACACCCCTTGGTCGGTTCTGAAGATCACTCCAGCTCCTGCAAAACAACGATTCCTATCAAAAGCACCATCAGAGTTAGCTTTGGTCCACCCAGCATCAGGAGGAACCCACTTTTCCATATGGACAGGGCTCTTCTTGAAAGGATCCTTGCTATGCACCATCTTCCATTCATTGTGGTAGTGAAGGACAGACTTAACGATGACCAATGGCTCAGCAATTTTCTTGCCATCCCGCGTCTCATTTCGTGCTAGCCACAGAGCATAAACAGCTTGAATCATAATACCTCTTTCCTCGACGCCAGCCGCAGCAAACCACTGGAGCAACCAGTCCGCCAGCAAGCTCTAGGAGCAGCAAGTTCTCGGTGGTATTGCCACCGAAACTCCCAATTCCGAGCTTAGCAATTTCCAGAACAAAATCGAATGATGGCAGCCCCAGAATCTGTGAAAAATCGTCTCCTCATGACCACATGCCGTGCAGAAAATACCATGCTTAATCTTCCTGTGGTGCAGCTCACTGCCAACCGCAAGCCCATTACATATCACACGCCACATGTGAATCTTTGCCTTTCCTGAAGACTGGGAGTCCCACAGTCCTAGCCAGCCTTGGTGATTAGCTACACTAGACGAGGACTCCGCCCTGCTTCTCTTTGACTTTTTCATTGACATGCATAGGTGGTAGCCCGATCGAACAGAATAGATTCCTGACTTTGTAAAGTTCCAAGCCAGGTAGTCCTCAGCTCCTAAACCCCCAGTTTTAATCTGCATAATGTCAGTCGCATCCGAGGGGCTGAACATTTGTCTCACAAGCTGCTCATTCCATGACACCCCATCAGTATGGAGTAGGTCACCCACCCTAGACACCCCATGGATGTAGTCTTGACCCAGTGGTGATGAACATCCATCTCTCGGTATCCAGTTATCGTGGTGAATTTTGATCTTAGATCCGTCGCCAATACGCCAGATTAGACCTTTGAGGAGAAAATTTCTTCCATGAAGAATACTACGAAAGGTATATGATCCCGCTGCTGGACATGTAGCATTTAGGATGGAGTTCTCGCTAAAATATCTAGCCTTCAGAGTCCGAGCACACAAAGATGAGGGATTTTGCAAAATACGCCATGCTTGCTTCGCAAGTAGAGCTTGATTAAAAGCCTCAGGATCCCTAAAACCAAGTCCTCCATCAGCTTTCCTCATACACATTTTATCCCAGGCCACCCAGTGCACCTTCTTTGAGCCGTTTGTCGCACCCCACCAGAAGTTTGAAGAGATAGATGAAAAGTTCCCGCATAATTTTTTCGTCAGGTGAAAACAACTCATAGTGTACGTCGGAGTAGCTTGCAAGACAGACTTGATGAGAACTTCCCTCGCTGCCTTAGAGAGACCTTGCCCCTTCCACCCACCAACCTTACCAGCAGAGCTCTCCCTCACATGTTTGAAAGTACCTTCCTTTGAGCGTCCAACAGCAGTAGGAAGCCCAAGGTATCTTTCGCTCAGGGCCTCAGACTCAATTCCGATAACTTGTTTCAACAAGCCTTTTTGTTCCTCCCCACTACCTTTCCCAAAGAAGATAGCTGACTTCTGGAAATTAACTCTTTGCCCAGACGCAATTTCATAGTCATGGAGGATGGAGTGAAGGGTCGCAAAATTTTCCTGAGAACCCTCAAGAAAGACAATGCTATCATCGGCGAACAACAAGTGAGTGATCGTGGGGCCATTGCATCCAAAAGATACCCCCTTGATAGCCTTGGATTCCTCCGCCTTTTTTAAAAGCACGGAGAAGCCCTCCACACAAAATAGAAAGAGATAGGGCGACAAAGGATCCCCCTGCCGCAAGCCCCTAGAAGGAGTGAACATCTTGGAAAGGCCACCGTTAAGCTTAACCGAGAACTTGGTTGTGGTGACACATCTCATAATCATCGTGCTCCACTGATCCACAAAACCCAGCTTCCTCATCATCTTCTTCAGAAAAATTCACTCAACATGGTCATAGGCCTTCATCATGTCAAGCTTAACCGCACAAAAAGGCTTTCTCCTCTTTCTATTTCCCTGTGATGATTTCAGAGGAGCAAAGTGCCTTCGTTCCAGGGGGGCTCGGGGGCTTCGGAGGATAAGATCCCTCCTATATAGGGGCCTTTCCTATTGTAGAATACAATCACTTATAGAATAAACTCACATATATGGGTTTATTCTGCTAACATCCCTTAAGTGTTATTCTACTAACACTAAAACTTTTATTCTGCTAACAACCTGAAATTCCGCCCGACCAACCCACTCACGTACAGGATTGAAAAAAAAGCCCACACCACCCCGGCCGCAACCCCCGCCCTCAACCCCCGGCTGCTACCGACCGCAATCCCCCGGCCGCCACCCCCTACTGCCCGCCCTACCACGACCGGCGCGCCCCCACGCCCTAGCACGGTCGGCGACCCCCACGCCCTTCTACGGACGGCGCGCCTCCAGCACACAACCGCCGCCTGGATCCGCTGCTCGTGGGGATCGCGGAAAACGATTCCAGATCGGGCCGCCCCCCGGATCGAGACGAGCCGGCCACGGGCACCGCCGCCACCGGGATCCGGCGACGCACCCAAATTCGCCCGCACCGGCCATGGTTGCCCTGGCTCTCGACTCCGCCCACACCGGCCACGGAGCCCGCCCTGGCTCCACCCGCATAAGCCACGACCGCACCCCAAACCTGCCGCGGCGTCGAGAAACCGGCGGCCATCGCGGTGTGGAGCAACCCACGACCATGGATGCAACTGCAAAAGGCGAACGATCACGGTGCCCCCTCCCTCCGCTGCGCCGCCGGATCCCGGGTCATCTCTCCCCTCTCCGGCAAGGAGGTACCCGCTGGTGACCTCCACGAGCTTGGCTTCCTCACCGCACCCCTTCCCCCGCCTCCGTCGTCCGATCATAGGCTGGATTCTTCCCTGACGTCGCGCCGCGATGATGGAAGTGCATCGGCGAGCCGTGCGGTTCAGCGTGTGTGCTCATGAAGTTCTTGCCTGACGAGGTCTATAGGTTCTTTTTGGTTCGTGATGTTCTAGTGCAGTGCATCTCGAGCGGTTCCATTCCGGTTCAGATTCTAGATGGATTTGGTGCTATCTTGGTGCAGTTCTCATTTTGAGTATGTATTTTTTTGTTTAAATTTTGTGGTGCGTTGTGCAGTTTAGATAGGCTTTAAAAAAGTGTGATTCATATAGTGCATGTATGTGGCATGCCCATGTATGTATAGATGCTGACTAAAAGGAGGACGCAAGACACTTTGTGCAATGAAAGTGGGCTGCGTTTCGCTTCGTTTCGCTATTAATTGTTTTTGTGGTTAGCTTTAGTGTGGATTGTGCACATTCTAAAAATCGCTTCAGAGCGGTTCACTGTTACTCCTAATTATCTGAATATTTGTTCTCTTTGTAATTAATTAATGCAGTTCATTAATATTTATCATGTGGTTCAGATGCATCTGTAAAAATATATATTTTGATAAAAAGTTCAAAGTCAAAAACAAAAAAAGGTGCAGTCCTCTCGTGAAAAACATATTTTTTTTCACATAAAACGAAGTTTGTTGCGAAGAAGTTAAAAAAATCTGCAGTTCACTTTGTTTTTGCCCGTGGTTCTCGTTCCCAAAGCAAAACTGTGAAATTTTGATAAAAGAATCAAAAAATGAATGCAGTTCTCTCTATTCGACATTGCATTGCGGTCTCCTGTCAGATGCAGTTCTCTTCGTCGAGTTCCGATTCGTGAAAAACACGTTCATTTCTGTTTATCGACAATGCTGTGCGGTTGCCTGTCAGATGCAATCAAATGCAGTTCGCTTCGTCGATTATAAATCCACAGAAAACACGTTCATTTCTGTTCGCCGCTAATGCAGTGCACTTGCCTGTCGGATACGGTGCGGACGCCCGACAGATGCAATTTACGAGGTCGATTTTCGGTACGCGAAGAAATATAGTTCTGCGTTTTAGTAAATTCAACATTTTTCTTAAACCGTAAGGAGTTAGAAAGAGTATTCAACATGAAAATGGAGCGCCTCGACGATATCTATCCAATGGTGTATCAATTGCATTAATCGGACGAACGAATCAATTTTTTACGCAAAAATGTCCGCTGTCCACAAGAGGGCAGCACACCGTTTTTAAAATTTCCTTCAAAACCGTAAAGTATCTCAAAAAGGATAAGTCTATTCTACTAGCACCCTTTAAGACTTATTCTGCTAACATCAAAATCTTATTCTGCTAAGACCATATACAATGCAAGGTGCTTGAAAGAGGTGCTTAGAGAAAAAACCAGATTATTCTCTAAGCACTGGTGCTCAGATGTAAAGGATAGACGCTTAATTAGGCACCTCTTCTATAGAAATAAGCACTAGTGCTGCAAAAAAGATCGGTTTATTTTGCTAAGCATTCCCCTAAGCACCTTGCATTGTACGAGTCCTAACAAGACACATTGGTTCGAACCAATCTGGATCGAGTAAGTAAACAAACCGCCCCACCTTCTCCACACCATGGCCGAACCGCCGTCCCACCTTCTCCATCCCGCACGACCTACCTCCCTCCTCCTAAGCCTCCACCTTTCCAATGGATCATGCGGCCATCTCCCCACGCGCGGATCCAGGACGCCGGCGAAGCCCTCGCGCGGATCCAGCGTGGTTCACCGTCGATCCAAGGCCACGGCGGCCTGGCAAACCTGTCGTCGCGTTGATCAAGATCGCCACGGCGGCCTGGCCGCCCTCGCCGTGGCGCGGATGCGAGCAACGTCGCACTGCACGATCCCTCCACCACTGAGCATCGCCGGCCTCGGCAACAACCGGGCGCTGCCTGACCTGGACACGCCGGCGTGATCCCTCCACCACGGCGAGCCGCCGGCCTCGGCAACAACCGGGGCGCCGCCTGACCTGGCCACGCCGGGCACTTTTGCCGCCGAGATTGCCTAGCACCGCGGCCTACCACCCGCGCCCTCATCCAACTCCCGTCCGCGCCATGGAGGATCCGCGGCGGACTGGACCTTCACGATGCCGCGGAGATGATGGTGGCGGCCCCGTCCATGGAGCGGGAGGCTTCAACTCGCCTCCTTCCGTGGCGTCCCTGCACGGACATTGTTTGGCGGCATGCAGTTTCTTCGGCGGCGCGATGCTGCTCTATTCTTTATCCTGGAGCAGTTCGCTGGTTGAAGCTGATGGATGATCTTGTTTCAGGCAGTGGTTGCGTGGCTGGGCTCTCCGGCGGCCGGCCTGGGCTCGCAATCCCCTCCTACGCCGGATCCACAACGCGTAGGTGGAGCACGCACGGCACATGCCCATGCCACCATGCACTATGCGCGAACGGTCGACGGATTGTTCTTTGGCAATCGGTTTTGGGATCCGGGGATCGAGATGGGTTGATCCATCCATCGAAGTGCAGCTAAAGTCCCTCTCTGGTTCAGAGTACTCTGTAGTTTAGTTTAGCTTTTTTACAGTTCAGATTTATTTGTTTTAGCATGATGGCATAGAAAATGACGCAGGTCATTTTTTTTTCCAGAAGTTCTCTCTATTGTGTTATGCAATTCTTTTTTGTTTAAAAAAATACAAGTAAAAAAACAGTTCTGAGAATAAAAACGCTTACGGATGATGCAAAAAATAGAGTGATGTGGTTCACTTTTTGATAATATTGTGGTTCACTTTCCTTGTGTGCGGTCCATGGCCGGTCGTAAAAAAGTTGGAGCTCACTCTATTGATATGTACAAAATGGAAGAAAAATAGATGCAATCCACTCACTTTGTCCTTGCAGTGTGCATGCTCGTTGATAAAAATGAAGTTAGAAGAATAAAAAGCTTATGCAGTGCACATCGATTCACGTTGCCATGCGGTTCGCCACTGTAGTTGTACATATAATCTTATAAAAAGATAAAAAATTCATGCAGTTCATTTTGATTTTCTGTCACGGTTCACTTTTTGCGAAGCGAGTTGTGAAGTTTTGATAAGCGAATTGAAAAAACCATGTGCAGTTCTTTCTTTTAACCAATGCAATCGATTGCCTGGCCGATGCAGTTCACAAGGCCGATTTCTGATCCGCGAAAAACACGTACGTTCTATTTGCCGATAATGCAGTGCGCTTGCCCGTCGGATGCGGTGCGATTGCCAGGCCAATGCACTTCACTTTGTCGAATCCGGGTACGCGGAAAAACAGAGTTTCGCGATTTACTAAAATCGCCGGTGTTCTTAAACCGTAAGAAATTAGAGGATGTGCTCTACATACAAATGGAGCGCCTCGATGATAGCTATCCAACCGTGTATCAAATGCATCAGTCGGACGAACGAATCAAAAAAATTACGCAAAAACTCCTGCTGTCCACAAGAGGGCAGCACACCATTTTTAAAATTCCTTCAAAACTGTGAAGCATCTCGAAAAGTGTTCAACAAATCCGAGATGTTCCTACCTCATACGAATCCAAGGGTGTATCATACACATCGTTCCGACAAATGGTTAAAAAGCTTGGCTCTCTACAAGATCCACCGAAAAAAACTGAGTTTGTGTGTTTTTTTCAATTTGAAATTTCTCTCAAACCATGAGGAATTAGAGAAAGTGTTCTACATATGAACGAAGATCCTAATCGATATTTTTCCAACGGTGTATCATACGCATCGTTCCGACGAACAATTTAAGAGAAATCGCAAAAACACTCCCGCTGGGAAAGTGGACCGCCGCACCGTTTTCAAAACTACTCTTAATCCGTGAAGAATAGGAGGAAGTGTTCAATATACGAAAGATGCTCCATTTTCATACGAATCCAATGGTGGATCATACGCTCAATTCCGATGAAGGGTTAAAAAGTTATAGAGAAAATACTGAATGTGGTTCTGTTTTACCCGAGCTGCACCGCTCGTGAGTCAGCAGTGCGGTTCTCATTAGCGTCCGATGCAGTGCAGAAGTGTTAGGAGAATAGTTATTCTGCTAATATTATCAGAATAGACGGGTATATATATATATATATAGTGAAGTTATTCATCACCGAGGGTACAGAATAATTTATTCTTCATCCGAGGTAATTTTACGAACCTTTCATAATTTTTTTACTTTTGTAATACAAATAGTTACATTAATATGGATTCACTTCATAAATTTTGATATAAAAAAACAAAAATATTGATCATAAGATAAAAGAAATTACATTTTATGTATATTTTACACCATCATTTTTACCTTTGTAATTTTACGTAACATAAAATATATTATACGGCGATTATATTTTTTTACGTTCTCTTTTTACGTATGAAATAAGATAAAATTTACGAAATGTAAAATTATGGTGCATTGATGTCAAAACAAAGGGGGGTGAGGAATAACTATTCCTCACCCAGGGTGACGGGTGGGTCTATTCTACTAACACCCTTAAGACCCTTAACAATTCTTATTCTGCTAACACTTAGAAAACTAGTCCGACTCGACCGACCCGTGGAATAAAAATAACCACACCCTCTCGTACGTGATCCTTCCCAACATCCCCATTCGCACGTACAGATCCCACCACAGCCAAACCCCCTCGTCACCCACCCCGCCTCCTCACGCCCGCCGACATCCCCGCCCCGGCCCAGCCACCTTGCGCTCGCCGGCATCCCCACCCCGGCCACCTGGCGCCGCTACCCCACCACGGCTAACTCGAGACGCCGCCCCCTCCAGGCCACCTACCGCCGCTGCCTCGGCCCGACCACCTCGAGCCGCCGCCCGACCACGTGGCGCCGCTGCCCCAACCCGGCCACATGGTGCCGCCGCCCCTAGCCCGGTCACCTGGCGGCTGCAGATCACTGCCGATCCCCTCCTCCTCAAGGGATCTGATGTAACACTCTCACTGTCAGTGAACAGTAATCACCATTACTGTTGATCATTACTATTCAAAACTTTTGTTTGATCAACTTGGTTCAGTTCAAGTTCAACTTCTCTTTTGATATTGTTGAAAGTCATGTGATCATGGACCTTGGTCAACTTGAATCCAAACAATTCCAAGCTCAAATTAAATACCCTTTGGATTGAATTCAAATCAATCTAGTTCAAAATGCCTTTGGTGGATTATTAAATAATAAAACCAAAGTGCAAAATAAACTTTCTCCAAAAATTGTGAAACTACTTTTATAAAATCACAAATATTCAGTGGACCAAATCCAAATGGGTTTGGGTATTTATTAAGTTATAGAAAATCCCAAACAATTCAAACAGTAGGTTAAAACCTTACTTTGGGCATTTAATATTTAAAAGAAGTATCTAATGATTTTCTTTTGCTGCAAAAACTTTTGTGGCACTGCTATATAATGATATACTAATTTTGAGGCACCTAACACATTTTACAAAAATGCCTAAGCTAGGAAAACAATTACCAAAAGAAAATACAGAAAAGAAAAGAGAGATAAAATAATAAACCTAGTCTACCCCCATGGGCGAAGCCCACCCCAACCTCCCCTTCCCCCTGGACCGAATCCGAACCACCTAGCCCAGGCCCACCCCCCCACCCCCACGGTTGTCTTCTTCCTCCAACTGCCCCCCACCTGCTCCCGTACGGCTGAGCCCGCCGTCGACGCTGGCGAGCTGACCCCGCACCCACCTGCCCCCTCCCTTCGCGGAGGCGATAAGGGCGACGCCCCTCCCTCCTGGACACGCCCACCACCTTTTCCCCTCCCCCTGCAGCTCGCCATCGACGGGGGAAATACCACCCGACGCCGCCGAGGTCACCCCGGTGAACCCCCATGGCCACTGACGCCCTCCCGCCTGTCCGAGCTGTCCGGAGTGTGCGCCCGTGTCGTCCTCGTCATCCCACTGAAGCAATCGAACCCGTTCGCCGTCAAGACGACGCAATCGTCGTCGTCGTCTCCCTCTAGCCACGGAGGTCGTCGTCCGATTCCGGCGACGCCAGGACTTCACCGAGCCCGCTGCCTCCTTCAACACGTCCCCGGTGAGCTGCTAACCCGTCGCCAACCGCCCTTTGAAGCCCGATAGGTCCCAACGCGAAAGCCCCCTTTTCGTGCTCCGGCCGCCGCTTCCCGTCGTCGTAGCCGTCGACTTGGTCCGTCCCAGCCCGCGCCACATGCACAAGTAGGATCCCCGTGATGCGTGTGTTCGATTTGGACCGGTAGATAGCTCGATTTCGTAGCGTGTCGTAGTTCGCCATTGGAGCCCGACGCGCGGCTCCGCCATTGTTGAGCCCGTGCTCGCTCCGGCCACTTCCAGCCCCCGCCTCCGCCACTAATCGCCGCCCCGTCCCCTCCCCGTTCGAACGCGCCTAAGCGCAGCCCCTCCCGTGCCCTGAGTCGGCAGCTAGGTCCACCTCGTCGGCGTGCTTTCGCGGGCGAGATGCCGGTGAGCCCTCCGTGCCACTGACCTGCAGGCCCATGTCTTCAGTAGGGTCATTAGCCCTTAATCCCTGCCCTGTAGGCCACTGCCAGTGGGCCTGCCCCCTTAATCCCACGGTTAAAAGTTAAACGGAATATTAACCCCCCCCAGACACTGACATGTGGGACCTGGCCATTTAACTTAATTAAATAAGTTTAGTTAACACTAGAGTCACTGACCACTGGGCCCCCTTGTCAGATTTTAATTATTTAAAAGATTTAAATAAATTCCAGTGACTTACATGTGGGCCCAGAGGCTATTTTGATTTATTAAAATGTTTTATAAATAGACAGAGGCTGTCATGTGGGTCCCACATGTCAGGCACTGTTTTGGATAATGTTCTGGATAATGTTGAATAAATAATAAAAGAAATTCAAAAAAGCATTTAAATGATTTAAAACTTGGAAATTCAATAACTTTTAAACCGTAACTCAGATTCAAAAACTTTATACATGAAAATTGATCAGAAAAATATTACGAATACGAATACGCTATCCGTATGTCTATCACACCCCTCTAACACAACGAACATTGAACCGTCCCCCTCCGGACCGACTGTCCAATAAATTGTCCGGTACTGCTAAAGTACCCGGATGAATTTATTTCGAACACGAAAGTTGTTCGGAATAGATCAACTAACCTGGATACACCACCCACACATGTGTCGGATGTCCACGACACCTCCGGCATGATATCTCCCCCTCCGGACACCCTGTCCGGTAATCACCCGGAGCCGGTAGTTCATCCCCAGATGAATTTCCGTTCCGAGCAACGTGCATTGCACTGCGTTAGAACACCGTTAACATTTCATCTGCCATGTCATGCAATTGTTTGTATATTATTGTTGTGTATTTACTGTTTCTTCCCCCCTTATTCTCCGATAGACCCTGCTGCTGCCGTCGACTACACCGCTACTGAGTACGACTACTTCGTCGACGACCGTACCGCTACTGTCGAGCTTCCAGGCAAGCAGAGCCATTCTCTTCCCCATATATCGCCTATCTTTCCGTACTTTTCTTGCACTAGTCATTGTTACTGCTGCTGCTACGATTACAATCCTATTCAATTGCATAGCCTGTTTTTGTCGCCCCTTGATGTACCTCTTTTATCCTATGCTGCCTATTAT
This sequence comes from Bromus sterilis, assembly GCA_950022295.1. Lineage (NCBI taxonomy): Eukaryota > Viridiplantae > Streptophyta > Magnoliopsida > Poales > Poaceae > Bromus > Bromus sterilis. The sequence continues at coordinate 143,353,162 of OX465596.1, read as the reverse complement.
TATTATGCATTATTCAGCAGTGAGCCCTGCGCATTGTTTGCTAGGATTAGATAGAGGGTCGTGATCACTCAGGGGAGTGAACGCGGGTACAAATATTATAACTGCACAGGTCCGGTACAATGCAGACACCGCCTTAGGTCCCCTAGCCCGGCTCTGCCGAGCCAACATCAAGTGTGAGCTATCAAGGAGTAATCCTTGTACTCCACTCGTTGCTGACTCTGTATAGCCGCTCTAGGTACCTGAGCAACGGTTGTCCTTCAGGTGAGAAGTCGGGCGACCCAACGGTGCCCGCGAGAGGTATTGCGACGGGACGACAGGGAGGGTACGACCAGTGTACCGGTGTGCTTGGCCCCTGATCGTTGGCCGCGAGAGTTACCAAACTACGAAAGTAGAGCTCCTCCAGGAGCACACGCGAGACAAGGTAAGGAGACGGTTCACCTTGTTGGTAACCGCAGTGACTTGGTGGGACGACAGGGCAGGCACCGATGTACTGGTGGTCCTGGCTGCTGTCGTTGTCCGCGGGTTAGTTAAGTCGAGGCAACGATAACGGTTTTCACGCAGGTTAATTAAAATACTAAATGGTTCAGTGAATGTCTTGAGTTGGCTATATGCCATGTACGCACTACCTACCCGTGGGAATTACGAGTTATGGGCTCCTCTGCTTCATAGTGTCGTCCGAGGACTCTTCAGACGTCAGCAGTACCGCGGCCTGCGCCGGGAAGTGGTGTTGTCTTATTGTCCGCGGCAGTGTGATTTGTATTTGCTTTGATTTAACTTCACCGGCCAGCCTCGCACCGTGCAGGAGTACGTCGGGGTTAGGGTCCAAAGCCCCGCGTACATAGGATATAGTCCGGCGGATGACCTCTCTGCTGAGTTTGAAAGATGGGCTATGAAGTGTCGGATAGCCTCGGTGGAGCGTTCCCTAACAAGGTTCCCGCCACCCTGGAGATCCGTGCGTGTAGCGTAACACAAGTGCACCCCTGCAGGGAAGATTAATCTATTCGAATAGCCGTGTCCACGGTAACAGGACGCTTTATGCTGAAGCTGGATCTTACCACTAGAAACTATTATTATTAAACTGTATGGTTCCGGGTTTTCTTCCTCGCGGGGATGTCGATGAGGTGAACTCGGAGGCATTGTTAATTATTACAACTTATTATTATACAATGCTGCAGAAACTTCTGTTGCATTGTTACTTTATGCTTTATATAAACTGTTGGCTCATTCTTACCTCATGCTGCAAGACATCGTCGGAAGATGCTAGTCTTCGATAGGCCTAGCTTCTTACCCTTGCTCTGGATTTCTGTCTTTCAGTCCACTATATACAGCCTCTTCTTTCCGTTGATACAATGCATAATGCTTAGTAGCGGACGTAAGACTCGCGGGTATGCTAGATACTCACCTTTTCTTTATTTCCCTTTTTCGCTTTGCCTGATCGGCCGCTGCAGCCGACGTTGGAGCCCAGGAGCAGAAGTACCCCGGAGGCGCCTACTACGACGTCGAGTTCCCCGTTGACCAGGAGTAGATCGGTGGATCCCAGGCAGGAGGCCACGCCTTTTCGATCTGTATCTCTGATGTGATTTGTGCTAGCCTTCTTAAGGCAAAACTTGACTAACTATGTCTGTACTCAGATATTATGGCTTGTATGACTTATGTATTCGGGTCCGCGTGACCCCCCCTTTATTGTGATATATTTTCTTATCCTTTTGTGTTTAGTGTTGTGCTGTGATATTCTCACCGTGGCACCCTAATCTCAGCCGTGTACCCTACGTGTATGATTACTGTACACGGATTGATTTTGGGGGCGTCACATCTGATCCGGCCAAGCCCTTCCTCTCCTCCCTGGCTGCGGTGCCGTGACTCCCCATCTCGATCTAGTCCCTGTTGGAGCTCCTTCGGTGTGCCATTGGGAATAGTTGGTCATCATCTCATCGAGTAGTTTTGTGGCAGCACCAAGCGTTGTTGACATAAAGGTTCCTCCCGCGGCCGAATCTAGAAAGTTCCGTGAGGTAAAGTTTAAGCCTGCATAAAAAGTTTGGATAACCATCCAAGTAGTCAAACCATGCATAGGGCAATTCTTAACAAGAGATTTCACGCGTTCCCAAGCATGGGAAACGTGCTCATTATCCAATTGCTTAAAATTCATAATGTTACTCCTCAATTGGATAATCTTAGCTGGTGGGTAGTACTTCCCAATAAAAGCATCCTTGCACTTATCCCAAGAATCTATGCTATTCCTAGGCACGGATTGAAACAGATTTTAGCTCATCCTCTCAAGGAGAAAGGAAAAAGCTTAAGCTTAACAATATCACCATCTACTTCTTTGTACTTTTGCATATCACAGAGCTCAATAAAATTATTTAAGTGCAAAGAAGCATCATCTCCAGCACCGGCGAATTGATCTTTCATAACAAGGTTCAGCAAAGCAGGTTTAATCGCATAAGAAGGTGCTGAAGTGGCAGGTGGAGCAATAGGAGTGCAGATAAAGTCACTGTTGTTATGACTAGTGAAGTCACACAACTTGGTGTTCTCGGAGGAACCCATAACAGCAGCAACCAAGGTAACTATTTTTTTTGATAAAGGACACTAAAGAAAAAACTGAAAAGTAAACTAACAAGACTAAAAAGCAAAGATAAAAGATAGTGTGAACCTCCCATATCTTGAAGAGCGGAGTCCCCGGCAACAGCGCCAGAAATTAGCTTTGATGGCTTCTCGCCCCTCGTTGATTACCCAAAGTGGAAGGTTGAGATGTAGACAACAGCAAATTTCCCTCGGTGAAGATACCAAGGTTTGTCTCCAGTAGGACTCCGACAATGACAGGAAGGTGACAATGACGCCAGCAATTAGGCGGTTGACGTGGACCTGCATACACAACAGATAACTTTGCTCCCAACGAGTTCAGAGAGGTTGTCAATCCCTCCGGCCTTGTTGTTTACAAAGGATCAAACGCAAGGGATAATAATGATAGCAATAGCAACGGAAAAGGAAATAAAGCAGGAAATAAATAGAGGGTGTAAACAGTGTTGGAAATATGGACCGGGGTCCCATGATGTTCACTAGTGATGTCTCTCTCTCAAAAGACGATAAAATAGCCATGCGAGGTAAACAAATTACACCTGGGAAATTGACAGGATTATGTGCGCAAACTAATGCTAACTATGCTATAAAGAAAGGAAGATGCTCAAAAGCATGGGCGGTACGCCAAGACAAGTAGACTGAAATCCATCTGCATCTACCTACTAATCATTCACCTTGAGATATCTATCCAGAACATCTCGCTGGTATTAAGTTGCGAATCCCACCCAAAGTGTAAACTCAAAGCAACAGACAACTGCATTAAAGAACTTTGCGTAAAGTAAACAATCCTTGCACCCGCAAGTACAAGCACCGTTGTTTTCTCCCTTCTGGCAACAACACATCCCCTAGACTCATGTTTCTGTCACTCAAGCTAGTCATCAGGGGGCATGAATCCACAATCATGCATAACACTCCCTCTTGGGGTCACTACCTACTACTTGGCCAAAGCAATAAACAGCAACGGAGAACATGCAAGAATTACTCAAGAACATAAATATAAAAGAGGAGAATCAATATATTAATCAAATACAATCTGAACATAGTCTCATAATCCATCAGATCCCAACAAACTCAACATAGAAACAGCAGAAAGTTTACATATGTATCTCGATCATGTAGGGCAGCTCACGAGGTCTAAACCATGAAGAACAAAGAGGGGAGGAGAACATCACATAGCTACTGATCATGGACCCATGGTCCAAGGTGGACTACTCAAGGTTCATCCGGGAAGCATCCATGGTGGTGGAGAAGCTCCCGGAGGTGGTTCCTCCCTCCGGCAGGGTGCCGGGAAGAGGGCTCCTGGTGCTCCCGATCTTGGAAGCGCGGCGGCGGCGGAACAGAGGAGAGATCGCGAAAAAGGGTTTTGTCCTCAAGGGTTTCGGGACGAGAGGGATATATAGGCGAAGGGGGGCAGCCAGAGGTGGACCAGGGGCCCCAGGCGCCCCTGGCGCGGCCACCCCCTAGGCCGCGCCAGGTGGCCGCCTGGGCCACCCCTGGCTCCCCTCTGGCTCCACCTGGGCTTTTCCCGAAGCTTCCTATACGCTTATTTTTCCTATATTTTTCCCGGAATTTTTCTGACACTTTAAGTAATGGGAAAACCTGAAATACAAAAACAACAGAAAACAGGAACTGGCACTGGGGTGCACTGAGTTAATAGTTTAGTCCAAATATGATCAAAAGTGTATGGAAGTGCATCAATATCATAGCAATATCACACAAATGATGCATGGAGCAAACAGAAATTATAGATACGTTTTGGACGTATCAACATCCCCAAGCTTAATTCCTGCTCGTCCTCGAGTAGGTAAATGATAACAAGCATAAGTTTTGTGGTGACATGCTATCAACCATATAAGAAATTTTAAGTAAAGCAATCAAGGCATGTAATTCAATTCAAGTCATAACAGGCAAGAGTCTATATTAGTATTGAAACAATCAACATAAGAACATAAAGGTGCAAGAGCTCTCGCTGTTCGTGACTCGAATGTCTCCAAATGGTGTTTGCATGCAAGAAAGGGGATTGAGATATACGATTAAAAAGTATTTTTGTGTTGAGAACTCAATCTACTAAAGTTTCACACTTGGTCTTCTTTGGAATCTTATCTTGACTCATCCCCAGACCACTAGCCAGGTAAAAGTCAAAATGATCCACTCCTTTTCGATATTTTGAGCACTCATGCAATGGATGAGCGTACGCAATAAAGTTGACACTTAGGATGGCAAAGAGAGAATAATGATGGGGGAGGAAGACAAAAAAGGTGTGAAAGGCTCACATCAATGAGGACAATCATAGGCGAGAGAAAGCCAAATGATATATATGATGTGAGTTGTAGGGATTGCCATGCAACGGATGCACATATGAGCTAAGGTAAGCTCTCCAATGGAACTAGTGGGGGTGCATCCAACTTGCTTGCTCAAGAAGACCTAGAGATCATTTGAGGAGGCTCATCATTGGAATATACAAGCCAAGTTCTATAGTGTGAAGGTCCCCACATAGCTATATGCATAAATGATAATCTCTATGGAGTACAAGATATAGGATGGAGTACGAGTGTGGGTCTCTCAAAAGGAATAGTAGTGTGCCCCTTCTCTCATTTTATTTCTTTTTCTATTTTTCTATTTTTTTGTGTTTTTTGGTGGCCTCAATGGCTCTTTCTATTTCTATCATTTGTCCTGTTTGGGATCTTTTCCTCACTTTAGGGGCAACACTCTATATATTACAAGTAGTATAGAAGATCTTCACACTTTACAAAAGTACTCAACATAAAGAAAATGAAACTATCATGAAGTATGCAAATGTATGCCTCTGCCAGTGTAGCAAGATATGCAATGATACTAGCACGTCATGTAGCAATGATTAGGGAAAGGCCCAACTAGCATGCGGCTCATCAATCAAGAAAGTAGCATGTATGACATGAAGATCAAGTCATGAGAAGGTGGATGTTGCATGGAAATGTATCTCGGAAAGGCTATGGAAATGCCTTGATAGGTAGGTATGGTGGCTGTTTTGAGGAAGGATATAATGAGGCTTATGATGACAGAGCGTATCGTGCCAAGGATTTGGATGTACCGGCTAGGTGGACGCCAACTCTCGGAGTGAGAAGAAGGCAATGCACGGCATAGAACAGGCTAGCAAATATGAGGAGGTGGAAGTGTCAACTTTCGAATACTCACATTAGTCCGAAGAACTCATGCACTTATTATCGGTAACTCTCAATCTAATAGGAGGTTCACAAAGAGACAAGTACCCCGAGGAGGAGTGTATGGGGGTTTGGTTATCCTTGCGCATCCTGGACTCATGGTACGTGAGTGTACTCTAATATTCGATCCCTCCAAAGATTAGTGATCGATCTAGTAGCTAAAGTTCTCAACTAATTTTGTAGGTTTTTCGAAAATAAACACGGATTTCCCAAAATACGACATATATCACTAATAGTCTAAATCTCTTGACACCAAAAGTTCAAACATTACTCAAGGCAATACCTCAAAACTATTGCAAGTTACTATTACAATCGAATAGCAACCTCAATTACCTATTTCAAGTCAAGACACAAAACTCAGTGCAACAGGCAAACTCTCTAAACAAGATAAACATGAAAACTCAAGAGAGTTCCAGCAACAAACTAAACAAAATATCTTAAAACGATAAGCATGAAAAATAAGAGCTAAACATGACAGCAGCTACGAAAAAGATAAAGAACACACACAACAAAGATAAGCATAAAAATCCTATGTTGTGTTCTAGGGTGAAGTGGAGCATGTTTCTCTCCCACACAAAGAAAGCTGGGTTCTAACTTGTTATGAATATCAAGCAAAGCTAAAGAAAACTAAAAAGGAAATAAAGAGCAAGACGCTCCAAGCATAGCACATAACGCATGAAGTGATAAGAATATAGTGGAACGAAAGATGAACTGATAATTGTTGATGGAGAAGGGGGTGCACGGGGGCATCCCCAAGCTTAGACGCTTGAGTCTCCTTGAATATTTCTTGGGGATGCATGGGGTCATCCCAAAGCTTGAGCGTTTGACACTCCTGAATCTTCTTTTATCATCTTCCCTCGCACACTTGAAAACTCCCTTCATACATAACTCATCATAATCTGATTAGCGAGGTTAGTACCCACAATAAAATAATTTTTCCTCTACTGGAAATAAGGATATTCTTGAAGAGCTACTATTTCTCAAGATTTCCCAAAAGTTTTTGCAAAGAAAAAGCAAGCTTAAGGTTTGCAAAATGAAAAAAAGGCAAAACAGGACAGAATCTGTGAAAAACAGACCAGCAGGTAGTAAAATTTTTTAGGGATACTTCTGCAACTCAAATAAAAAAACTCAGAACATACGAAAGTTTCGTGATTGTATAGAGCATGCTGTGTAAAAAATTCAGCTCAAAAAGATGAACTGGGATTTTTCTATTATTTTTCCCGTCACGAGGACAGAATCTGTTTTCTGGACAACATGTCACAACTTTCACTTCCCTTGTCATATGAGGCTATAATTGGCACAAAGCTTGAAATGTAAAGATACAATGATGTTGCTACAGTAGTAACAATCATCAAGACCACTAAAAACAGAATAAAAACAAAAAGGAAAACCTAAATTCGTTGTGGGATGCCTCCCGAAAGCGCTTCTTTAAAGCCATTAGCTAGGCTTAATGCAATAAGATCAAGTCTTATCAAGAAAATAACTAGCCCGTGTAACAGACTCAAAAGGTAACTTAATATTCTTTCTAGGGAATTGTTCCATCCCTTTCTTTAGAGGGAATTGGAATTTTATAATCCCTTCTTTCATATCAATAACAGCACCCACGGTGCGAAGAAAAGGGCATCCCAAAATAATTGGACAAGAAGGTTCACATTCAATGTCCATAATAGTAAAATCAACGGGAACATAATTGTCATTGACAATGATAAGAACATCATCGATCTTCCCCAAAGGTTTATTTACAGAAGAATCAAAAAGACGAACACCAAAAGAACAAGGATCAAAAGATTTTAATTCAAATATATCATACATTCTTTTGGGCATAACGGAGGTACTAGCTCCAACATCACATAAAGCATAGCAAGAGAAGTTATTCAACTTAATTTTAATCATAGGATCTCAACCATCTTCTAGCTTTCTAGTTATGGAGGCTTCTACCCTAATCTTCTCCTCCCTAGCTTTAATGAGAGCATTAGTGATATGCTCCGTGAAGGCAAGATTAAGTGTGCTAGTGTGTGGGTCTCTAGACATCTCGTGAAGGAAACGAATAACTTCAGAAAGGGTGCAATTATCAAGGTCACTACTATCAAGTAAAGTGGTAGTGGTGTCCTTTAGGCTCACTTGTTTGGTAGATTCTATAGTCATAGGAGTTTCTTCTTCTACGGTTGAGGTCATAGCATCACCATTAATAGGTCCTATGGGACTAGGGGTGCATTGGGTGCTAAAAGTTTGGATATCCTCAACAACTTGGATAGTAGCAACGGTATGGTGTGTAGGAAGGATCTTAATTCTATCTTCTTCCTCCTTTTCTCTAGCCCATCTCTCTTTAAATTTAGCCATCATGCTAATGTTTTCATTAATTTTCACTTGAATAGCGTTCATAGGAGTGACATTCCTCTCCTCAAGAGCAGAAGTTCTAATTTTAAGCAATTCTACTTCATGGGCTAAATTTCTCTACCTTCGATGAGAGATTATCTAATTTATCTAGCTTTTTCTCTACACTCTTGTTGAAGGCTTTTTGGGTAGTGATGAAGTCCTTAAGCATACTCTCTAATTCAAAAGTGGAGTTCTTGGTGCTAGGATAAGTGTTGTTGTTCCCATAGTTGTTGCAGGGGAACGGTCTAGGATTGCTACCAAAATTACTCCTATAAGCTTTGTTATTGAAGTTTTTTCTAGAGATAAAGTTCACATCTACTTGATCTTGAGCAATCAAAGAATTTAAAGGAACATCATGAGGATCAATAGGAGATTGCTTGGTAAGTAGAGACATAATCAAGTCAACTTTTTCATTTAGGGAGGATATCTCCTCGACAGAGTTTACCTTCCTACCTGTTGGAGCTATTTCGGTGTGCCATTCGGAATAGTTGGTCATCATCTCATCGAGTAGTTTTGTGGCAGCACCAAGCGTTGTTGACATAAAGGTTCCTCCCGCGGCCGAATCTAGCAAGTTCCGCGAGGTAAAGTTCAAGCCTGCATAAAAAGTTTGGATAACCATCCAAGTAGTCAAACCATGCGTAGGGAAATTCTTAACAAGAGATTCCATGCGTTCCCAAGCTTGGGCAACGTGGTCATTATCCAATTGCTTAAAATTCATAATGTTACTCCTCAATTGGATAATTTTAGATGGTGGGTAGTACTTCCCAATAAAAGCATCCTTGCACTTATCCCAAGAATCTATGCTATTCCTAGGCAAGGATTGAAACCAGATTTTAGCTCCTCCTCTCAAGGAGAAAGGAAAAACCTTAAGCTTAACAATATCACCATCTACTTCTTTGTACTTTTGCATATCACAGAGCTCAATAAAATTATTTAAGTGAAAAGCAGCATCATCTCTAGCACCGGAGAATTGATCTTTCATAACAAGGTTCAGCAAAGCGGGTTTAATCTCATAAGAAGGTGTTGAAGTGGCAGGTGGAGCAATAGGAGTGCAGATAAATTCACTATTGTTATGACTAGTGAAGTCACACAACTTGGTGTTCTCGGAGGAACCTATAACAGCAGCAAGCAAGGTAAATTTTTTTTTGATAAAGGACACTAAAGCAAAAACTGAAAAGTAAACTAACAAGACTCAAAAGAAAAGATAAAAGATAGTGTGCAACTCCCCTATCTTGAAGAGCGGAGTCCCCGACAACGGCGCCAGAAATTAGCTTTGATGGCTTCTCGCCCCTCGTTGGTTACCCAAAGTGGAAGGTTGAGATGTAGACAATAGCAAATTTCCCTCGGTGAAGGTACCAAGGTTTGTCTCCAGTAGGACTCCGACAACGACAGGAAGGTGACAACGGCGCCAGAAATTAGGCGGTTGACGTGGACCTGCACACACAACATATAACTTTGCTCCCAACAAGTTCAGAGAGGTTGTCAATCCCTCCGGCCTTGTTGTTTACAAAGGATCAAACGCACGGGATAATAATGATAGCAATAGCAACGGAAAAGTAAATAAAGTAGGAAATAAATAGCGGGTGTAAACAGTGTTGGAAATATGGACCGGGGTCCCATGATGTTCACTAGTGATGTCTCTCTCCCAAAAGACGATAAAATAGCCATGTGATGAGGATCGGCCTCGGCAAATCCTAGGGTTAAGAACCCTAGGTTTCGTGTAGGAGAAATGATAGCGACGTGGCCTGCGCGTTGGTAGGATTCGGACGTGACATGCGACACATGGGGGCATGATTTACCCAGCTTCAGGCCCCTGGAGGGAAACCCTACATGCTGCTTGTCTGATCTTGTATTGATGATGATGTACAGAGGTGCCGTGAGGGCTTTGGTGGAGAAAGATTCGTCTAGTCCTATGCGTGGGGGTTGATATTATATGATGTCTAGAGAGGTTCCCCTGCCTTTCTTTATATAGATAACCAGGTAGGGGTTTACATGAGTCCTAGTCAACTACAAGTAGGAGTCCTTGTCTTGCGCCTCAAGTCTTCGGCTTCACGTCTTATTCCATCATGTCGTTATCCACAAGTGGGCCTCTGGTGGGCCGCCAGCCATGACACGCACCAGGTACCCTCACGTAGAGGAGTCGTGCGGTCACCCCCTCGTCGGTAGTGTAACCGAACAGATTTCACAAAAAATAAAATTTTGTTTTCGGTGTGAATTGTCTGATTGTGTGATTTGTTTGCGGTGTTTGCATCCGCAATTTATCGATCGGCGATTACCCCCCCTCTTATCTCGTATCGGACGGAGACCGACCCTTGCCACCCTGACACTCGACCTTTGCGACACCGGGTTTCATCCGATCACCGTCGCGAAAACCGCACGAGACCAGTCGCAGCCAACTAAACGAAAAACCCCGTTTAATAATTAAACGGGTTATTTTTATAGCGCGCCAGAAAGTTTTCTCGGAACAATTCCAGCGCGAGGTGAACGCCGCCGGCTCGACGCGCTGATCGCGCAGATCGAAGGTTTACCCGAATCGGAGGTCCTGCGGACCCCCAGCGGTCAGAAACGTACACACTGCGTGCGCGAGAGAAAAACCGGGGATGTTTTTGCAAACTGCCAGCCACCTAGGCTATATAAATACCACCACACTCCCAGCTCTTTCTAGGGTTGCCCTAGCCACAAAATTGCAGCCACCCCCTCCACTTTGCCCCAAAAATATCCCCATTTTCGTCAAACCTAGTCCGAGATCTGAAAAATCCCGCTCCAGGCCGTCTCGACCGTCAGATCTCGCAATCCGACGACCCAGGGAGTGCCACGTCAGCACCCAACCTCTCTCTCTCCTCCAAGCCGCCGCCTCCAGCCCGAGGAGCTCGCCGCCGCCGCGCGCCTCCGGCCACCGCCGGCAGCAGCAGCCACGACCACCCCTTCCTTCCTCCTCTCCCCGTGCGTATCCTCCTCCCTCTGTCCTCTCACCCCTCCCCTCTCCTCCTCGCAGGACACCGGTGCCGAGCCGCCATGGCCATGGACGAAGCTCCAGGAGATCTGCAGCCGCCGCCCATGGAGGTCCCAAGCAGCCCGTGCCCGCGGTCGCCAGCCCCGCCTAGCCGCCGGATCCGGCCGCCCAGCCGGCCTCGCCCTCCTCGGACCACCTCCTCGTTGTCCCTCGCCGAGACGTGGCCTCCTCCGGCCGGCGAGCTCGCGCCGCCGCGTCCAGGAGACGACGGGAGCCGGCTGCCCGAACCGCTCGCCCTGCCTGGGCCGCCCTGCAGCGCCAGCTCGCGAGGCCTAGCAGCGCTCGGCCTGACAAGCGCCTCCAAGCCTCCAGCCCAGCGCCTCCCAGGCCGACTTGGGCCGAGCCCAAGGGGTGAGCTGGCTGTTTCCTTTTTTTCTGTTTTTTTCCAGGAACTCATTTTTCTGCTAAGTCCCTTATGTTGTCGTAATTTGCGATTCAATTTGGCGTCGTAATTTGCGATCAAACCGTAGCTCGGATGATGTTGCGCCCAAAAGGAAATTTACTTAGAATTGTGTGTACTTTAGTTCATCTTTTGTGAGAATTTTGATTTGAGGTCATCTTGATGTTGTTAATCACTGTTGAAGTGGGCATCAGGCTGTTAATTGCTATTATTTCCTGTTAGAGTGCTGCTGTTATTATTTTATTGCAAGTTTGATTGATGATTGTGACACATCCATAAGGCCTATTGCATTGAGTCTTGTTGCATACTGTTAAGCATCATGTGTACTTCCATTATGTGTATTGCATTGTCATGATATGCTTCCTGGTCATCTATTTATTGAGCTCCAAAGTTGCTATGCCACTGTTTTTGACAGCCACCTCTGTTTTTCTCTAAGTCTGTAATGTTCCGATGGCATGTTGCATGCTTAATATCTTTTGATCTATGATGCCTATGACCTTGATTCTTTTTTGTACCTGATCATCATCATCATGCCTACTCCATGCTCATGTATTGCTATGTCATGTTGCTGCACTTTTGCATATAGTTTTGCTTCTGTTTATACAACATAAAAATAACAGTTTCTGCCCTGTTTCTTTGATTTTAACTAAGTCCTTGACCAGTAATGTTTTATTGCATTTTGCATGAGCTATAATTAGTTGTTCATGATGCCTTTTTGCATGATTCTTTTTGCCATGCCTTCCCTGCCATTTCTACTTTAGTTGCATATCATTTGTGAGCATGTTTGCATTCATTATCCTGTTTCTGCAACGCTCTAAAGTGTGCTTCCTGATGTTGGCAGATTGTGTTCCAAACTTGTTTTGCTTGTATCGTTTTAACCGTAACTCCGTTTGGGGTGTTCTTTATACGTAACTTGATTAGTTTTTCATGTACTTTGTGTTTATGCTATTGTTTGCTGCTTTTAACCAACCTAAAATATGGTTTAGGGAAGAACTGTACTAAATGCTTTAATCATCGTGAGGCACTTAGTGTAATGCCATGTTTAGGTTGTGCCTCACTTAAATTGACTAGTATAGATAGTTTATCTTATGCTACACCTCTTGTCATGTTTGTGTGCTATGCCATGCATGAGTGAGATGCCATGTTAACAACCTTTGTTGATCACCTATATCTAAACAACTTGAACCTTTCCAAATGTGCCGTATCGTCGTGTGTGACGAGTACTCCAATTAACCTGTTAGTAACCGCTCTTGACGGTAGGTGCGATGTCTTGTGTTGCCTTCTTGTTGATGATTGCTCGTGTTTTCTTTGTAGTAATAGATGCTTGCTCGTCGATTGCCTTTTCCAGTGTTTCCTTCTTGTGTGCTTCCGCGGGTACCTCTCGGAGACGATGCGAGTTTGCGATCAACTACAGCTTCGGAACCCGACTTATCAATTGGCAAGGACTGTACATTACTTATGATCCATTCTATTTCAACCAGCGGTTTTCATGCTAGTCTAGGTTAAGCTCGATGTTTGATCCTACCACATGATAACAACCTCTTTCAAACCGATACAACCATGTCCCCTCCCAGCAAACCATGTACTGCTATGTTACTATTGCTCTCTGCTCAGCCCTTGCTTAGTATGCATGCTTAGGATGCTACGATGTTACCCTGTTACTCCTTGGTTTGGGCTATCACATTATTATATTGTTGTTGATGATATGATTATTATAATGTTGATTATATTCGAAGAAGGATGGAAGGTCTAGGCTATCCCGCCCCGACGCTTTGTTCCATTCGAGTCACGTAGGACCCGAGTTCCGGGTATTGGTTTTAAGACTGAGCGTGCCTAACCGCATGTGGGATTTTATGGGGTCCCCTTTTCTTACCTACCTAGCATCAAACATTTCTAGTGGTGGCCCAAGTTGATTTACCATTTGAAAACCGTGTGTGTGCTTGGTTGGGCCCCCAGCTGTTTTAAAACAACTTGGGCCAGTGGAGACATGGTTTCTCTGTTGGTCCACCCGATCAGCTAGGATCCGACCTCATGTGAGAATTATCGGCAATCCGACCTGCGTCATACGGAAGAGTCCGATCCGAGAGCGTGGCCGACTTTTGGATTGGGTGTCGACTCCCCGGGGGTCACCCGGATTTGTTCGTTGTTCGTTAGAGGGACCTGTGGTTTCGGATCTCTCGAAACTAAATCATAAAATGGTTGCCTGTGATGGGTAGCAACTGAGAGAGATGGGCGTGCATGCGTAGCCTTGTAATGGGCAGTTGGTACACCCCTGCAGGGTTAAATATTTTCGAGAAGCCGTATCCAAGTTAAGGACGACTTGAGACCTACTCCTTGTTCATAGACAACAACAACTGAGATAATCTTAATATAAATTGATCAATGTGTGTGTGCCTTGACTTCTTCTTCGTCGGGATGTGAAGAGGAGGAAAAGGATAGGCTAGGTGTTATGATTGCGTAAGTAGCTGATAGCAAGACTTGTTGGTGGCGATTCCTCATCGATTGATTGACTTCTTATCTTACTCTCTAGATCGTTAGCCACTTCATAAATGCTAGTGCGGCAGCAACCTCACCACTTACCTCATCCTTACCGTAAACTACTAGTTGTCGTAGAATGACGAGTGATGAAGTCCTTGCTGGGTCAGATGACCACTACAGTTGGATGCTGAGTACTTCTGTACTTATGATACTACCCCCAAACTCTTTTCAGGGTTCTTGATCGACAACAGTATGGTGATCGACGTTTCACGTGGAGACTCGACGACGACTAGTTAGGCGGATCCCGGCGGAGGGCCTGGACCCGTGTGGTTTTGAGGCTCGATGTTTTTCTCTTTGCCAGTAGGCATTTGATTGTAGTCTGTACTCAGATATGTATCTTCCGCTGATGTATTGTATTTAAGGCAACTGTATGCCGATTGTATGAGATGTTCTATCCTTGTATCTGTAATGTTGTGATATCATGTTGGAAATCCGGGGCATATGGCTATGTCATATGTCGCGGTGGGACCGATATGTGCTTCGTCCCCGGATCTGGATGGAAACACCTAGATCTGGAACAGTACCGCATATCAGGCCTTACAACTTGGTATCAGAGCCTTACCGACCGTAGGATCCCTTTTCTGGTCGAAGTCGAGTCTAGACAAAAACTATTTTGTAGTTACTAAGTTAGTTGTCGGAGAGTAGGAATATTTTTGCTCCTTACCTTTGCTCTGGTCAGGACAAGTGTCGTAAGTGTTTTATTCTCACCTTATCCCCTTCAAAACTCTAGGATCTCGAGTGTGTGGAGTATCGGAATCGTTACAATGCCTTGCTTGCAGCGTATTTTCTCGATTCCGATCTCAGGTTTGGGAATTCCTGTAGTACCTTTAGCTTCTCCGATTTTGGGTATCATCTGGGTCATCCATTTTCATCCCTCCTTTTACCGGTGTTTTTACGACTTGCATCGAAAATCACTATCCCTTGATCTGGTTTTCGCGATTGTTCTTCCTCTTGTCACTGACGGTTTCGTCTTTCCGACGATGTCGTGTCTCTGCGGTAAGTTTCTCGACGGAAGCTTGACATCGACATGGAGCAGAGTCCCTTGTTGGTGGTGTTGAAGAATCGTCGA
The DNA here is from genome assembly GCA_950022295.1 of Bromus sterilis. Taxonomy (NCBI): domain Eukaryota; kingdom Viridiplantae; phylum Streptophyta; class Magnoliopsida; order Poales; family Poaceae; genus Bromus; species Bromus sterilis. The sequence goes on along the minus strand of OX465596.1, from coordinate 143,337,989 downwards.
CTCTCTTTTCTCCCCCCTCTCCCCCGGATCGTCCAGGATCTCGGGACGAGATCCCTTGTTGGTGGTGTTGTATTGTAACAACCCAGATTTCACAAAAATATTTTTTTTTCGGTGTGAATTGTCTGATTTGTTTGCGGTGTTTGCATCCCCGATTTATCGATCAGCGATTATTTCCCCCCCTCTTATCTCGTATCGGACGGAGACCGACCCTTGCCACCCTGACACTCGACCTTTGCGACACCGGGTTTCATCCGATCACCGTCGCGAAAACCGCACGAGACCAGCCACAGCCAACGGAATGAAAAACCCCGTTTAATAATTAAACGGGTTATTTTTATAGCGCGCCGGAAAGTGTTCTCGGAACGGTTCCAGCGTGAGGTGAACGCCGCCGGCTCGACGCGCTGATCGCGCAGATCGAAGTTTTACCGGAATCGGAGGTCCTGCGGACCCCCAGCGGTCAAAAACGTAAACACCGAGCGCGCGAGAGAAAAACCGGGGATGTTTTTTCAAACTGCCAGCCACCTGGGCTATATAAAGACCACCACACTCCCACCTCTTTCTAGGGTTTCCCTAGCCACAAAATTGCAGCCACCCCCTCCACTTTGCCCCAAAAATACCCCATTTTCGTCAAACCTAGTCCCAGATCTGAAAACTCCCCCTCCAGGCCGTCTAGACCGTCAGATCTCGCGATCCTTCGGCCCAGGGAGTGCCACGTCAGCACCCAAGCTCTCTCTCTCTCCTCAAAGCCGCCGCCTCCAGCCCGAGGAGCTCGCCGCTGCCGCGCGCCTCCGGCCGCCGCCGGCAGCAGCAGCCGCGACCACCCCTTCCTTCCTCCTCTCCCCGTGCGTCTCCTCCTCCCTCTGTCCTCTCACCCCCCCTCTCCTCCTCGCAGGACACCGGAGCCGAGCCGCCATGGCCATGGACGAAGCTCCAGGAGCTCTGCAGCCGCCGCCCATGGAGGTCCCAAGCAGCCCGTGCCCGCGGTCGCCAGCCCCGCCTAGCCGTCGGATACGGTCGCCCCAGCCGGCCTCGCCCTCCTCGGACCCCCTCCTCATCGTCCCTCGCCGAGACATGGCCGCCGCCGGCCGGCGAGCTCGTGCCGCCGCGTCTAGGAGACGACGGGAGCCGGCTGCCCGAACCGCTCGCCCCGCCTGGGACGGCCTGCAGCACTAGCCCGCGAGGCCCACCAGCGCTCGGCCTGCCAAGCGCCTCCAAGCCGCCAGCCCAGCGCCACCCAGGCCGACTGGGGCCGAGCCCAAGGGGTGAGCTGGCCATTTCCTTTTTTCTGTTTTTTTTCAGGACCTCATTTTTCTGCCAAGTCCTTTATATTTGTGCTACTGATTCAATTTTGTGTCGTAATTTGCGATCAAACCGTAGCTCGGATGACATTGCGCCCAAAAGGAAATTTGCTTAGAATTGTGTGTACTTTAGTTCATCTTTTGTGAGAATTTTGATTTGAGGTCATCTTGATGTTGTTAATCACTGTTGAAGTGGGCATCAGGCTGTTAATTGCTATTATTTCCTGTTAGAGTGCTGCTGTTATTATTTTATTGCAAGTTTGATTGATGATTGTGACACATCCATAAGGCCTATTGCATTGAGTCTTGTTGCATACTGTTAAGCATCATGTGTACTTCCATTATGTGTATTGCATTGTCATGATATGCTTCCTGGTCATCTATTTATTGAGCTCCAAAGTTGCTATGCCACTGTTTTTGACAGCCACCTCTGTTTTTCTCTAAGTCTGTAATGTTCCGATGGCATGTTGCATGCTTAATATCTTTTGATCTATGATGCCTATGACCTTGATTCTTTTTTGTACCTGATCATCATCATCATGCCTACTCCATGCTCATGTATTGCTATGTCATGTTGCTGCACTTTTGCATATAGTTTTGCTTCTGTTTATACAACATAAAAATAACAGTTTCTGCCCTGTTTCTTTGATTTTAACTAAGTCCTTGACCAGTAATGTTTTATTGCATTTTGCATGAGCTATAATTAGTTGTTCATGATGCCTTTTTGCATGATTCTTTTTGCCATGCCTTCCCTGGCATGTCTACTTTAGTTGCATATCATTTGTGAGCATGTTTGCATTCATTATCCTGTTTATGCAATGCTCTAAAGTGTGCTTCCTGATGTTGGCAGATTGTGTTCCAAACTTGTTTTGCTTGTATCTGTTTAACCGTAACTTCGTTTGGGGTGTTCTTTATATGTAACTTGATTAGTTTTTTGTGTACTTTGTGTTTATGCTATTTTTTGCTGCTGTTAACCAACCTAAAATATGGTTTAGGGAAGAACATTACTAAATTCTTTAATCATCGTGAGGCACTTAGTGTAATGCCATGTTTAGGTTGTGCCTCACTTAAATTGACTAGTATAGATAGTTTATCTTATGCTACACCTCTTGTCATGTTTGTGTGCTATGCCATGCTTGAGTGAGATGTCAAGTTAACAACCTTTGTTGATCACCTGTAGCTAAACAACTTGAACCTTTCCAAATGTGCGGTATCGTCGTGTGTGACGAGTACTCCACTTAACCTGTTAGTAACCGCTCTCGACGGTACGTGCGATGTCTCGTGTTGCCTTCTTATTGATGATTGCTCGTGTTTGCTTCGTAGTAATAGATGCTTGCTGACGATTGCCTTTTCCAGTGTTTCCTTCTTGTGTGCTTCCGCGGGTACCTCTCGGAGACGATGCGAGTTTGCGATCAACTACACCTTCGGAACCCGACTTATCAATGGGCAAGGACTATACATTACTTATGATCCATTCTATTTCAACCAGCGGTTTGCATGCTAGTCTAGGTTAAGCTCGATGTTTGATCCTACCACATGATTACAACCTCTTTCAAACCGATACAGCCATGTCCCCTCCCAGCAAACCATGTACTGCTATGTTACTATTGCTCGCTGCTCAGCCCCTGCTTAGTATGCATGCTTAGGATGCTACGATGTTACCCTGTTACTCCTTGGTTTGGGCTATCATATTATTATATTTTTGTTGATGATATGATTATTATAAAGTTGATTATATTCGACGAAGGATGGAAGGTTTAGGCTATCCCGCACCGACGCTTTGTTCCATTCGAGTCACGTAGGACCCGAGTTCCGGGTATTGGTTTTAAGACTGAGCGTGCCTAACCGCATGTGGGATTTTATGGGGTCCCCTTTTCTTACCTACCTAGCATCAAACATTTCTAGTGGTGGCCCAAGCTGATTTACCATTTGAAAACCGTGTGTGTGCTTGGTTGGGCCCCCAGCTGTTTTAAAACAACTTGGGCCAGTGAAGACATGGTTTCTCTGTTGGTCCACCCAATCAGCTAGGACCCGACCTCATGTGAGAATTACCGGCAATCCGACTTGCGTCATGCGGAAGAGTCTGATCCTAGAGCGTGGCTGGCTTTTGGATTGGGTGCCGACTCCCCGGGGTCCACCCGGATTTGTTTGTTGTTAGCTAGAGGGGCCTGTCGTTTCGGATCTCTCAGAACTAAATCATAAAATGGTTGCCTGTGATGGGTAGCAACTGAGAGAGATGGGCGTGCGTGCGGAGCCTTGTAATGGGCAGTTGGTACACCCCTGCAGGGTTAAATCTTTTCGACAAGCCGTGTCCACGGTTATGTACGACTTGAGACCTAGTCCTTGTTTCTAGACAACAACAACCGAGATAATCTTAATATAACTTGATTAATGTGTGTGTGCCTTGACTGCTTCTTCTTCGTCGGGACGCGAAGAGGAGGACAAGGATAGGATAGGTGTTATGATTGCGTAAGTAGTTGATAGCAAGACTTGTTGGAGGCGATTCCTCATCGAATGCTTGGCTTCTTATCTTACTCTCTAGATCGTTAGCCACTTCATAAATGCTAGTGCGGCAGCAACCTCACCACTTACCTCATCCTTACCGTAAACTACTAGTTGTCCTAGAATGACGAGTGATGAAGTCCTTGCTGGGTCAGATGACCACTACAGTTGGATGCTGAGTACTTCTGTACTCATGATACTACCCCCAAACTCTTTTCAGGGTTCTTGATCGACAACAGTATGGTGATCGACGTTTCACGTGGAGACTCGATGACGACTAGTTAGGCGGATCCCGGCGGAGGGCTTGGACCCGTGTGGTTATGGGGATCGATATTTTTCTCTTTGCCAGTAGGGATTTGATTGTAGTCTGTACTCAGACATGTATCTTCCGCTGATGTATTGTATTTAAGGCAACTGTATGACGATTTTATGAGATGTTGTATCCTTGTATCTGTAATGTTGTGATATCATGTTGGAAATCCAGGGCATATGGCTATCTCATATGTCGGGGTGGGACCGATATGTGCTTCGTGCCTGGATCTAGATGGAAACACCTAGATCTGGAACAGTACCACATATCGGGCCTTACAAGTAGCCCCCGAGTGCTTGGGGGACTTGAAGAGTTGCGCAGGGACTCGAATCTACAGTAGCCGCCGTAGTGCGTGTCGATAATTTGCGGATGAGCAGTCGAAGATGTCGTGAGTACGCTCCCGATGGGAGTATGAGTGTCTGGGGGGCTCGCAGAGTCGCGCAGGGACTCGAATTCATTTATTGTTTTAACATCGTATGCGCAGCACAGCTGCGGGTCGTTGGCAGCTTTGAGCCATGACAATACCTGTTGCGAGGGATTGCTAAGCTGAAAGGGCCCAAGGAGTCGACTGGTCGTGCCTTGGTGAATTGCCCTAGTGGAAAATACCGCAGTAGCCCAATCAAGCCCACGTCCCTCGACATGAACTTGGAACGACCGGTGTCTAGCAAAGTCATGCCGCTGCAGGTCTTATAGGACCAATTGCTGCCAGTCTAAGCATATAGCCTGAGCGCGTCCGCTCGGCTCTTTCTATCATGCGAGCGCATGGAAAAGATTAGGAGTGAAGTCGCTCTGTGGCAAGTCCCGGCCCGGCCGTTCTTTGCAGTCGGGTCTTACCTACACGCTAAGCTTGCGTGGCATCTGGGTACAGTGTGTCGTAGCCCAGGTATAATTTTTTTTGTAGAGGCACGGAGCCTGGTTAGTGATGCACCCACTTGGAATAAACGATCAAGTGAGCTGTTAGTAGTCACCCGCGGAGCTTTTGCGTGCTCAGGCGAGGAGTCATATAGGAAAGCACCCACTCGGAATATCGTCGAGTGCGTGGGTAGTTTAGCTTGCTGAGCTTTTGCGAGTAGCCACTCGAACGCTCTTTGTTTTCAAGGTGAGGGAGCACCCGAACTCCACAGATGTGTTGTTTCTGCTGACGCGAGTAGTCACTTGAGTACATTTTGCCTTCTGGGTGAGGGAGCACCCGAAAATCTTTTGGTGCGAGTGATCACTCGAGCACATCTTCGTCTTCAGGGTGAGTGAGCACCCGAACTCTTAGGTTTTTAGATCTTGCTGGTTAGTGCGAGTAGCCACTCGAGTGTGTCATCATCTTCTCCTGGGTGAGGGAGCACCCGAACTATGGAGATGAATTTTCTCTTGTTGGTGCGAGTGACCACTCGAGCGCTTCGCCATTTGGGTGAGGGAGCACCCGAACTCTATATATGAATTTGTTCTTGTTTATGCCTTGTATCATTGAGATGCACCCACTCGGAAAACCATCGAGTGGACTAATAGTGTGAGCACCTGCGGAGCGTCTGTGTGCTCAGGCGGGGGTCCTTTTGCTCGTTATTTATTCCTTGTATCATTGTGCGAGTATTCACTCGAGCAATTTTCAGTATGGGCGAGTAAGCACTCAAACCCTCCGAGAGTGCTTCAGGTTGTTTGGTAGTGATCACTCGAATCTTCCGAGAGTGCTTTTGCTTGAGAGTGATCACTCGAATCTTCCGAGAGTGCTTGTGCTTGAGAGTGATCACTCGAATCTTTCGAGAGTGCTTTTGCTTGAGACTCCGAGAGTGCTTCAGGTTGTTTGAGAGTGATCACTCGAACTTTCGAGAGTGCTTTTTCTTGAGAGTGATTGCTCGAATCTTTCGAGAGTGCTTGTGCTTGAGAGTGATCACTCGAATCTTTCGAGAGTGCTTTTGCTTGAGACTCCGAGAGTGCTTTTGCTTGGGACTCCGCGAGTGCTTGTGCTTGAGACTCCGCGAGTGCTTTTGCTTGTGGAAAAACACTGAGGTATTGTCCCCTCGAAAAATGCATCGAGTTCTTCTTTCCGTAGTATGAGCGAGCAGTGCTTCGTCGGGTGCGCGCCAGCGCTCCCGATGGGAGTAGCCCCCAAGGATATGTTCGACTCATAGAGTCGGGCATAGGCTTGAGTTGTTTTGTTAAGCTAACCCCGTCTTTTTGTTTGATCGGCGTGATGAAGTTCGTCGGGTGCGCGGCAGCGCTTCCGATGGGAGTAGCCCCCGAGGCTATGTGCGACTTGTAGAGTCGGGAATAGGCTCAAGTTGTTCTGAAGATGACGAGGGGGTGACCCCACGACTCCTATGGATGGGCCTACCCGGTATAACCGAAGACAGAAGGCCCACAAGGATGCCGCCTGGACCCAGCCTTGGCCCGCTAGTGGCACCGACGTGGGAGTCTGCGACTCATAAGGAAGGTGCAAACCTGCCGTACGGTACAAGCTTAGGGTTAGGAAATATTATCTGTAACCTAAGACGGACTCCCTGAGTCCTGGACGACTATATAAAGCCCAGGAGGGGGGACGTCAAGATGGAACAATACTCAATCTGTAACCCTAGCCTTGGCCTTCCTATAATCGCCATCTCCAAGCAATAATATCGAGCAGGAGCGTATCCTCCTGTTAGCCGATGAGCTATCGTCCAACCTGTGCCTCTCATGACTAACCCAGGGTCCCTGACCATGGGATTTTCCGGGGTACATCCCCGTCAATTGGCGCTGTCTGTGGGAACTACACAGGTTGGAATTACGATCTCGGCGGTCCCGTCTTCAGCAAGCCTGTGACGCCCCCAAAATCAGACCGTGTACAGTAATCATACACACAGGGTACACGACTGAGATTAGGGTGCCACGGTGATAATATCACAACACAACACAAAACACAAAAGGATAAACAAATATATTACAATAGAGGGGGTCACGCGGACCCGAATATATAAGTCATACAAGCCATAATATCTGAGTACAGACATAGTTAGTCAAGTTTCGCCTTAAGAAGGCTAGCACCAATCACATCAGAGATACAGAACGAAAAGGCGAGGCCTCCTGCCTGGGATCCACAGTACTACTCCTGGTCAACGGGGAACTCGACGTCGTAGTAGGCGCCTCCGAGGTACTCCTGCTCCTGGGCTCCAACGTCGGCTGCAGCGGCCGATCAGGCAAAACAGTAAAGGAAATAAAGCAGGTGAGTATCTAGTATACCCGCGAGTCTTACGTCCGCTACTAAGCATTATGCATTGTATCAACGGAATGAAGAGGCTATATATAGTGGACTGAAGACAGAAATGCAGAGCAAGGGTAAGAAGCTAGGCCTAACGAAGACTAGCATCTTCCGACGGTGTCTTGCAGCATGAGGTAAGAATCAGCCAACAGTTTATATAAAACAGTAAGGTAGCAATGAAGCAGAAGTTGCTGCAACATTGAATAATAATAAGTTGTAATAATTAACAATGCCTCCGAGTTCACCTCCTCGACATCCCCGCGAGAAAAAGAACCCGGAACCATACAGTTTAATAATAGTTTCTAGTGGTAGGATCCAGCTTCAGCATAAAGCGTCCTGTTACCGTGGACACGGCTATCGATAGATCAATCTTCCCTGCAGGGGTGCACTTGTGTTACGCTACATGCACGGATCTCCAGGGTGGCGGGAACCTTGTTAGGGAACGCTCCACCGAGGCTATCCGACACTTCATAGCCCATCTTTCAAACTCAACAGAGAGGTCATCCGCCGGTCTAAATCCTAAGTACGACGGGCCTTGGACCCCAACCCGAACGTACTCCTGCACGGTGCGTGGCTGGCCGGTGAAGTTGAAGCAAATCCAAATAAGACACACCGCTTGAGCAAAAAGACAACACCACTTCCCGGCGCAGGCCGCGGTACTGCTGACGTCTGAAGAGTCCTCGGACGACACTAAGAAGCGGAGGAGCCCATAACTCGTTGTTCCCACGGGTAGGTAGTGCGTACATGGCATATAGCCAACCCAAGACATTCACTGAACCATTTAGCATTTTAATTAACCTGCGTGACAACCGTTATCGTTGCCTCGACTTAACCGACCCGCGGACAACGACAGCAGCCAGGACCACCAGTACATCGGTGCCTGCCCCGTCGTCCCACCAAGTCACTGCGGTTACCAACAAGGTGAACCGTCTCCTTACCTTGTCTTGCGTGTGCTCCTGGAGGAGCTCGACTTTCGTGGGATGGTAACTCTCGCGGCCAACGATCAGGGGCCAAGCACACCGGTACACTGGTCGTGCCCTCCCTGTCGTCCCGTCGTAATACCTCTCGCGGGCACCGTTGGGTCGCCCGACTTCTTACCTGAAGGACAACCGTTTACAGGACCCTATGGAGGTAAGACAAAGTCAGCCTCGAGTGGAGTACAAGGATTACTCCTTGATAGCTCACACTTGAGGTGACTAGGCATAACCCAGATAGGGGCCTGAGGCGGTGTCTGCATTGTACCGTACCTGTGCAGTTATAATAAAGTATTCGCGTCCACTCCCCGGAGTGATCACGGCCCTCTATCTAATCCTAGCTAACAATGCGCAGGGCTCACTGCTGAATAATGCATAATAAAATTAATAGGCAGCATAGGATAAAGGAAGGCACATCAAGGGGCGACAAAATTCAGGCTATGCAGTTGAATAGGATTGTAATCGTAGCAGCAGCAGTAACCATGCCTAGTGCAAGAAATGTACGGAAAGATAGGCGATATCTGGGGAAGAGAATGGCTCTGCTTGCCTGCAAGCTCGACGGTAGTAGTAGGGTCGTCGACGACGTAGTCGTACTCAGCAGCGGTGTAGTCGACGGCAGCAGCGGGGTCTACCGGAGATTAAAGGGGGGAAGAAACAATAAATACACAACAATAATAGCAATACAAATGTAAGACATAACAGATGAAATGTAAACGGGGTTCTATCGCAGTGTAATGCAATATGCTCGGAGCGGGAATTCATCTGAGGATGAACTGCCGGCTCCGGGTGATTACCGGACAGGGTGTCCGGAGGGGGAAGGATCAAGCCGGAGGTGTCGTGGTTATAGGAACAACATAAGGGGGGTGTATTCGTGCTATTTGATCCATTCCGAACAACTTTCGTGTTCGGAATAAATTCATCCGGGCACTCCAACAGTACCGGACAATTTATCGGACAGACGGTCCGGAGGGGGGAACGTTCGATGTTCGTGGTGTTAGAGGGGTGTGTTAGACATACGGATAGCGTATTCGTATTCGTTGTATTTTTCTGAACAACTTTCATGTATAAAGTTTTTGAATCTGAGTTACGGTTTAAAAGTTATTGAATTTCAAAGTTTAAATCAATTTAAATGATTTTCTGGATTTCTTTTATTATTTATTTAAACATTATCCAAAACATTATCCACAACATTATCCAGAACAGTGCTGACATGTGGGACCCACATGTCAGCCTCTGTTATTTATAAAACATTTAATTAAATTAGAAAATGCCTCTGGACCCACATGTCAGTGACTCAACTTTAATAGTTTTGTTTATTTCTAATTGACTTACAGCTGGGGCCCAGTTGTCATACACAGAGGGTTAACTAACAGTTTTACTTAACTTAAAACCAAGGGTTATCTGGTGGGGCCCTTATGTCAGTCCCACAGGTTATAAACTAACAGGTTTTCTCAGATTAACTTAACAGCGGGATTAACAGGGGGTATGGCCCAGTGTCAGTGGCTGGTTAACAGCCAGTTAACCACCTGACAGGTGGGGACCACCTGGCAGCGACACAGGACACCGCCGGCGAGACATAGCTCGTCGGAGCTTGTCCATGCGCTGCGCACCGGCGACCATCTGGCGCGCTACTTGGTTCATTCGAACGAGCAGACCGAGCCGCGTCGAATGGTAGGTTCGCCCTTGCCGGAATCGCGCCGGAACGACGTCGGCGACGTGAGTTGGCGGCGGCCGGAACGGGCACCCATGGAATCATGCAACCCGGGGGAATTTTGAGCGCGAAACCAGGTGGAATCAAACCACAAGCTTATGGGTAGCATGACAGGGCAACTTGGCGCGTGCTAGGAGGGCTGGGAGCTCGGACTCGACATCAATGGCGGCGGCCGGAGCACGGTATAGGGGTGTTTTGTCTACGACGCCAACGGGGTTCATCGGGCGGCTGGGGGTGGTGAGGATGCTCACCAGGATCACGTAGGGGGTGGCAATCGGCTCGGGGAAGGCTTGGAGCTGCCGGAGTTCCTCAGGGATCTCGCGGCCCCGAGGTTGAAGAAGACGACGATGGCGTGCCCCGTGATGCGCCTCGGTCCGATCCCGCGCTCAGGGTGGAGTAGCCGACGTCGTTGAACGACTTGGACAAGGCGACCGGTCCCGAGGAGGTCTCCGGCCACGGGAGTTCGCGGAGGCGGCGACGAGTGCTACGGGTGAGTCCTTCCCCGACGATGGCGAGAGGAGGAGGAGGGGAATGGGGTGGGGGGGGGGTTGTCCAGGGAATCGAGCGGGTCGTTCTTATCGCGTCGGCGGCGTCAGGGGGGCAGTTGGAGGGCGGGGCCGGGCTGACGGCGACGCGTCCACGACGGGCGCCGGACGGGAGCAGGTGGGGGGGTGGTTGGAGGAAGAAGACAAGGGGAGTGGGCTGGGCTGGGCTGCGGTGGCTTCGCCCCAGGCGAGGTTTAAGTGTTTTCCCATTTTCTGGTTTTCGGTTTATTCAAATTCTTTTCTGTAATTGATTTGTTAACCCTAGCATTTTTGAAAAATATTATTGGTGTTTGTAAATTAGTTTTATATGTTACTGAGGTGCCACAAAAAGTTGTGCAGCAAAATAAATTCATTAGGTATTTCTTTTAAATATTAAATGCCCAAAGTAGGGGTTTTAACCTACTGTTTGAATTGTTTACAATTTTCTGTAACTTCAAAAATTACCAAAGTTGGTCCAACATCATTTAAATGATTTTAGGCAATTTACAAAAATAGTTCCATGATTTTTGGAACAACTTTATTTGAGCACTTTTGTTTTAATTTCCATTTGAGGTAGTTTCAACTAGGGTTGGTTTGTTAGATGAGCAAGGTGCATATGGCTTGGGGATTTGATCCCAAGGGCTCAAGTAAATGGTGCATGGGGTGTTTGATCATGAGCCTCACAAAGTTTTCTCAGGTCCAAGGGAGATCTAACAGTGATAATCCAACAGTGATGATCAACAGTGATGATGATTACTGTTACAAGCATCTGAGGGTGTTACAAATCTCCCCCACTACAAGAATTCTCGTCCCGAGAATTTAAGTGGTAGCGAGGAAAAGATCGGGGTATTCATCGCGAAGGCGATCTTCGCGTTCCCAAGTGGCTTCATCTTCAGAATGATTCGACCACTGAACCTTGAGGAACTTGACGGTCTTGTTGCGGGTTCGACGCTCAGACTGATCGAGAATGCGGCTCGGATGTTCTCGATAAGTCAAGTCTTGTTGCAGCTCGATCATATCATGCTCCACTTCGCGGATAGGATCCTTGAAGCAGCGACGGAGTTGCGACACATGGAAGACATCGTGTACTTGGGAGAGGTTCGGCGGCAATTCCAAACGGTATGCCACGGGTCCACTCCTGGAAAGGATACGGAACGGGCCAATGTAGCGAGGAGCCAACTTGCCCTTGATACCGAAGCGATGAGTGCCCCTCATGGGAGTGACACGGAGGTATGCGTATTCACCAGGTTGATACTCCATTTCACGGTGTTTGCTGTCATAGTTGCTCTTCTGACGAGACTGTGCGGCCTTGAGATTTTCTTGCACAATGCGAACTTGTTCTTCAGCTTCTTGGACAAGATCCGGTCCGAAGTAGGGTCGTTCCCCAGTTCCTGACCAATTCAGGGGGGTTCGACATTTACGTCCGTATAGAACTTCGAAGGGGGCCATCTTCAAGCTAGCCTGATAGCTATTGTTGTACGAGAATTCCGCGTACGGGAGGGCATCCTCCCATTTCATGCCGAAAGAAAGGACACAAGCGCGAAGCATGTCTTCCAGCACTTGATTAACTCGTTCAACTTGGCCTTGCGACTGGGGGTGATAAGCGGTGCTGAGATTCAGACGAGTCCCGAAAGCTTCCATGAAACTATTCCAGTATCGTGAGGTGAAAATGCTGCCACGATCTGAACTGATCTCCAACGGAATACCGTGGAGTGACACAATTCGGCAGATATACAAGTGTGCCAACTGACTAGCAGTGATCGTCTCCTTGACCGGCAGGAAGTGAGCAATCTTGGAGAATCGGTCGATGACGACAAAGATGGCATCGTTACCTTTCTGTGACTTAGGAAAACCGGTGACGAAGTCCATTTCGACTTTGTCCCACTTCCAATCAGGAGGAGGGAGTGGTCGCAACCAACCAGCGGGTTTCTGATGTCCGGCTTTGACGCGACTGCAAACGTCACATTGAGAAACATAGCGGGCGATGTCTTGTTTCATGTAAGGCCACCAGTACCGTTGACGAAGGTCTTTATACATCTTGGTACTGCCAGGGTGGATTGACAAGGTAGAGTTATGGGCTCCTTCCATGATATCCGGACCACAGTTAATGTGGGGCGGGCTCACAGGAACTACTACGCGACCCTTGAAGTACACAGTATCACCATCATTAGCATCAATGGTAAAAGAGGAGGGCTTTCCTTCGGCGATGTCCTGCTTGATCTTCACAATGTCAGGGGCCAGAGATTGTCTACTCTTGATGAGGGCGTCGAGTTTTGACTCGAGAACCAGGTTATTGACGTAACCTCGAGGAACAATCTCCAGATTCAACTTGCAAAACTCTTCATACAGGAGTGGTTGCTGCACCTGAACCTCAAGTTCAGAGCAGTAAGCTTTGCGGCTCAAGGCATCGGCCATCACATTAGCCTTGCCCGGGGTATACGAAATATCCATGTTGAAGTCGGCTATTGTCTCGAGCCATCGTTGTTGTCGAAGATTCAGGTCTGGCTGAGTAAACAGGTATTTCAGACTTTGGTGGTCGGTGTAGACCTCGCAACGATTACCGACGAGGTAATGTCGCCACAGCTTCAATGCATAAATTACTGCTGCCAATTCGAGATCATGTGTTGGGTATTTGTCCTCGTGAGTACGCAACAAACGGGAGCCATAAGCAATCACCTTGCGCTCTTGCAATAGGACACAGCCTAATCCTTGACGAGACGCGTCGCAATATATCACGAAGTCCTTCTGAGTATCAGGGGGAGCGAGCACCGGGGGAGAAGTTAGCTTGTCCTTGAGTGCTTGAAAACTTTCTTGACATTTATCTGTCCACTCAAACTTGACGCCTTTGTGAAGCAGATTAGTCAGAGGCCTGGCAATCTTGGAAAAATTCTCGACGAAACGGCGGCAATAACTAGCGAGCCCGAGAAAACTGCGGACTTGCTTGACGGTCTTGGGAGGAGTCCAGTCAAGAATAGCCTGGATACGTTCTGGGGTGACGGCAATGCCATCCTTGGAAATCACATGTCCAAGGTAGGTTACTTCGGGAAGCCAGAACTCACACTTAGAAAACTTAGCGTAGAGTTTGTGTTCTCGTAGCTTCTCTAGTATAAGACGAAGATGTTCAACATGTTCTTCTTCATTCTTGGAATATATCAATATATCATCCAGATAGACCACGACGAATTGGTCGAGGTACTCCATGAAAATATAATTCATCAATCTGGAGAAGGTGGCTGGAGCATTGGTTAAGCCAAAGGACATGACGGTGTACTCGTATGAACCATAGCGAGTAATGAAGGCAGTCTTCGGAATTTCCTCATCACGGACTCGGATTTGGTGATAACCCAACCTCAAGTCGAGTTTAGAAAACACCTTGGATCCGGCAAGTTGATCATACAGGTCGTTGATCCGGGGAAGTGGGTATTTGTTCTGGATGGTGGCTTGGTTAATGGGCCGATAATCTTGGACCAATCGGTTTGTCCCATCGCTCTTCTTGACAAAAAGCGAAGGTGCTCCCCAAGCTGAGGAGCTGGGGCGAATGAATCCTTTCTGAAGTGCCTTGTCGATTTCCTCCTTAAGTTCAAGGAGTTCATGTGGCGGCATCTTGTAAGGACGCTTGGCAATAGGAACAGTGCCTGGCTTCAAGTCGATGACGAATTCAACATCTCGGATCGGGGGTATTCCCGGCAGTTCTTCTGGGAAGACGTCGGGAAAATCGCGAACGACCGGAACGTTCTCGATGCCTTCGAGGGGGGCGGCATTGAAAGCATTCATCATGAATATCTGTGTTTCAGCATTACAGGTAACTCGGGCGGTGTGGTTAACAATCCCACCGGAGGGGTGAAAAAGTTGGACAGACTTGGTGCCACAATAAAGTGCGGCATCGTGGAATTTCAACCAGTCCATTCCGAGAATTAGGTCTATGGTGGAAGACATCAGGAGTATGGGGGAAGCATGGAATTCAATCCCTTCAATTTCAACGATGGTTTTGGGCACGATCTTGGTGGTTCGGCATTGGCCTATCGGGGTGCGGACAACCATCGGTGGGTTCATCTTTTCCAATACGAAGTTATGCGACAATGCAAATGCTTCCGACATGAATGAATGCGACGCTCCTGTATCAAATAAAACAGTAGCAGGTACGGAATTAACGAGAAGGGTACCCAGCACGGTAGCGGGTTGTTGCTGAGCTTCATCAACAGTGATGTTGTTCGCATGACCACGAGCATGAGCAGCAGACCCAGTATTATAGTTGGGGGTCCTGTTGTTACCACGACCATTTCCACGGCCAGCGGGGTGAACTACCAGTTGCTTCTGTTTCAGGGGACACTCCCTGGAAAAATGCCCAGGTTGACGACACGTGAAGCATAATCCATCCTGAGGACGAAGTGGGGTAGCGTTGGGTGGTGCCGGCAGAGCTCTTGGCAACTATGGTGGTGGAGGCAGACGGGGTGCAGCATAAGACGGCCTTGGAGCAGGGACAGCTGCATGGGTCACACTGGTAGGGAGCCAGATGCGACGCTTCTGCGTTGCGCCCGAAGATGAGCCAACGTCACGATAACGCTTCAGAGAGTTCTTGTGCTCCATCTGGGCAGTCTCGACGGTGATAGCCTTGTTCACCATGGTGGCGAAGTTGGCGAAATCATGAACGGCAAGAGCGAGCCTGAGTTCTGGGTTGAGGCCACGACGGAACTTCTGCTGCCTGCGAGCATCAGTGGTGATCTCTCCCTCCGCATAGCGAGAGAGGTTGAGGAACTCGCGTTGATAGGCTTCAATAGTCATATCGCCCTGAGTGAGATTACGGAATTCTTCCGCCTTGCGATCCATGATCCCCTGAGGAATGTAGCGGGCGCGGAAAGCAGACTGAAATTCATCCCAAGTGATGACTTCTTCGACTGGCAGGGAACGCTTGTGGGTGCTCCACCACTGAGCAGCTGCGCCTTTCAGATGATAAGACGCAAAGTTCACATAGTCGGCTGGATCGACATTAGCAGACTCCAGCTCGTGAGTGATGTCGCGAAGCCAGTCATCCGCATCCAGCGGCTGAACAGTGTTGCGGAACATAGTGGGGTTGAGGCGGGTGAAGTCGTGCAGAGTCACGGTGGCATGCTGATGGTGGTGCCCATTCTGATTCGGCTGGGGGAACTGAGCCATGATATTCTGCATGAACTGGCGATTCATCTCGAACTGCTGCATCATCGCGGCCATGTAATCCGGCGGCGGAGGTGGGTCGTTGGCAGCACGACCACGACCACGACCACCACGACCAGCCATCCTGCTAGAATTTAACAGGGGTATTTCAGCGACGAGGAATTAACGAGATACCGAAATTAAGCCTGATGTAATCGATAACAAAAAGAAGGCGTAGATATATGCAGTAGTAGTCACATAAGACATACACATTTGCACACAGAGTCAATCGAAAATCGGGCAGCGTAACGTCGTAGAAATTAAGGAAAAAGGACTCTCTAGGCGGCGCGCAGACCGCGGTAAGGATTACACGACGCGACATAGATTCCACTATGTCAATCACGCCGCAAGAAAACTTTTGGCCACAGGAGTTGATGCCAGAGAACGCGCGGCCTTCCCAGAATGAGAATGGGATCCGCGGTCTGGGATCTGGCGTACGACGCCTGCAACACGACTCAATCAATGGGGGATGCACCAGAAAAACGCCGGGTGGAATCAAGAGAACGTGACCCTAATGTCAGCTTTTGTGAAACTTACCAGCAAGGATAAGAGAGCAGATTCCCAGAGCATAGGTAAGGAGAAAAACATCCTAATACCATAGATATCACACGTAGTGACATCGATGTGGGCCCGTAAGCCAAATATTAAGTTAGCAAAATAGTTTTTCAAAGTCTAGACTCAACTTCGACCAGGTAGTGGTGGGGTGGCTTCCTACAGGAAGTCGGCTCTGATACCAACTTGTGACGCCCCCAAAATCAGACCGTGTACAGTAATCATACACACAGGGTACACGACTGAGATTAGGGTGCCACGGTGATAATATCACAGCACAACACAAAACACAAAAGGATAAACAAATATATTACAATAGAGGGGGTCACGCGGACCCGAATATATAAGTCATACAAGCCATAATATCTGAGTACAGACATAGTTAGTCAAGTTTCGCCTTAAGAAGACTAGCACCAATCACATCAGAGATACAGAACGAAAAGGCGAGGCCTCCTGCCTGGGATCCACAGTACTACTCCTGGTCAACGGGGAACTCGACGTCGTAGTAGGCGCCTCCGGGGTACTCCTGCTCCTGGGCTCCAACGTCGGCTGCAGCGGCCGATCAGGCAAAACAGTAAAGGAAATAAAGCAGGTGAGTATCTAGTATACCCGCGAGTCTTACGTCCGCTACTAAGCATTATGCATTGTATCAACGGAATGAAGAGGCTATATATAGTGGACTGAAGACAGAAATGCAGAGCAAGGGTAAGAAGCTAGGCCTAACGAAGACTAGCATCTTCCGACGGTGTCTTGCAGCATGAGGTAAGAATCAGCCAACAGTTTATATAAAACAGTAAGGTAGCAATGAAGCAGAAGTTGCTGCAACATTGAATAATAATAAGTTGTAATAATTAACAATGCCTCCGAGTTCACCTCCTCGACATCCCCGCGAGAAAAAGTACCCGGAACCATACAGTTTAATAATAGTTTCTAGTGGTAGGATCCAGCTTCAGCATAAAGCGTCCTGTTACCGTGGACACGGCTATCGATAGATCAATCTTCCCTGCAGGGGTGCACTTGTGTTACGCTACACGCACGGATCTCCAGGGTGGCGGGAACCTTGTTAGGGAACGCTCCACCGAGGCTATCCGACACTTCATAGCCCATCTTTCAAACTCAACAGAGAGGTCATCCGCCGGTCTAAATCCTAAGTACGACGGGCCTTGGACCCCAACCCGAACGTACTCCTGCACGGTGCGTGGCTGGCCGGTGAAGTTGAAGCAAATCCAAATAAGACACACCGCTCGAGCAAAAAGACAACACCACTTCCCGGCGCAGGCCGCGGTACTGCTGACGTCTGAAGAGTCCTCGGACGACACTAAGAAGCGGAGGAGCCCATAAATCGTTGTTCCCACGGGTAGGTAGTGCGTACATGGCATATAGCCAACCCAAGACATTCACTGAACCATTTAGCATTTTAATTAACCTGCGTGACAACCGTTATCGTTGCCTCGACTTAACCGACCCGCGGACAACGACAGCAGCCAGGACCACCAGTACATCGGTGCCTGCCCCGTCGTCCCACCAAGTCACTGCGGTTACCAACAAGGTGAACCGTCTCCTTACCTTGTCTCGCGTGTGCTCCTGGAGGAGCTCGACTTTCGTGGGATGGTAACTCTCGCGGCCAACGATCAGGGGCCAAGCACACCGGTACACTGGTCGTGCCCTCCCTGTCATCCCGTCGTAATACCTCTCGTGGGCACCGTTGGGTCGCCCGACTTCTTACCTGAAGGACAACCGTTTACAGGACCCTATGGAGGTAAGACAAAGTCAGCCTCGAGTGGAGTACAAGGATTACTCCTTGATAGCTCACACTTGAGGTGACTAGGCATAACCCAGATAGGGGCCTGAGGCGGTGTCTGCATTGTACCGTACCTGTGCAGTTATAATAAAGTATTCGCGTCCACTCCCCGGAGTGATCACGGCCCTCTATCTAATCCTAGCTAACAATGCGCAGGGCTCACTGCTGAATAATGCATAATAAAATTAATAGGCAGCATAGGATAAAGGAAGGCACATCAAGGGGCGACAAAATTCAGGCTATGCAGTTGAATAGGATTGTAATCGTAGCAGCAGCAGTAACCATGCCTAGTGCAAGAAATGTACGGAAAGATAGGCGATATCTGGGGAAGAGAATGGCTCTGCTTGCCTGCAAGCTCGACGGTAGTAGTAGGGTCGTCGACGACGTAGTCGTACTCAGCAGCGGTGTAGTCGACGGCAGCAGCGGGGTCTACCGGAGATTAAAGGGGGGAAGAAACAATAAATACACAACAATAATAGCAATACAAATGCAAGACATAACAGATGAAATGTAAACGGGGTTCTATCGCAGTGTAATGCAATATGCTCGGAGCGGGAATTCATCTGAGGATGAACTGCCGGCTCCGGGTGATTACCGGACAGGGTGTTCGGAGGGGGAAGGATCAAGCCGGAGGTGTCGTGGTTGTCGGAACAACATAAGGGGGGTGTATTCGTGCTATTTGATCCATTCCGAACAACTTTCGTGTTCGGAATAAATTCATCCGGGCACTCCAACAGTACCGGACAATTTATCGGACAGACGGTCCGGAGGGGGGAACGTTCGATGTTCGTGGTGTTAGAGGGGTGTGTTAGACATACGGATAGCGTATTCGTATTCGTTGTATTTTTCTGATCAACTTTCATGTATAAAGTTTTTGAATCCGAGTTACGGTTTAAAAGTTATTGAATTTCAAAGTTTAAATCAATTTAAATGATTTTCTGGATTTCTTTTATTATTTATTTAAACATTATCCAAAACATTATCCACAACATTATCCAGAACAGTGCTGACATGTGGGACCCACATGTCAGCCTCTGTTATTTATAAAACATTTAATTAAATTAGAAAATGCCTCTGGACCCACATGTCAGTGACTCAACTTTAATAGTTTTATTTATTTCTAATTGACTTACAGCTGGGGCCCAGTTGTCATACACAGAGGGTTAACTAACAGTTTTACTTAACTTAAAACCAAGGGTTATCTGGTGGGGCCCTTATGTCAGTCCCACAGGTTATAAACTAACAGGTTTTCTCAGATTAACTTAATAGCGGGATTAACAGGGGGTATGGCCCACTGTCAGTGGCTGGTTAACAGCCAGTTAACCACCTGACAGGTGGGGACCACCTGGCAGCGACACAGGACACCGCCGGCGAGACAGAGCTCGTCGGAGCTTGTCCATGCGCTGCGCACCGGCGACCATCTGGCGCGCTACTTGGTTCATTCGAACGAGCAGACCGAGCCGCGTCGAATGGTAGGTTCGCCCTTGCCGGAATCGCGCCGGAACGACGTCGGCGACGTGAGTTGGCGGCGGCCGGAACGGGCACCCATGGAATCATGCAACCCGGGGGAATTTTGAGCGCGAAACCAGGTGGAATCAAACCACAAGCTTACGGGTAGCATGACAGGGCAACTTGGCGCGTGCTAGGAGGGCTGGGAGCTCGGACTCGACATCAATGGCGGCGGCCGGAGCACGGTATAGGGGTGTTTTGTCTACGACGCCAACGGGGTTCATCGGGCGGCTGGGGGTGGTGAGGATGCTCACCAGGATCACGTAGGGGGTGGCAATCGGCTCGGGGAAGGCTTGGAGCTGCCGGAGTTCCTCAGAGATCTCGCGGCCCCGAGGTTGAAGAAGACGACGATGGCGTGCCCCGTGATGCGCCTCGGTCCGATCCCGCGCTCAGGGTGGAGTAGCCGACGTCGTTGAACGACTTGGACAAGGCGACCGGTCCCGAGGAGGTCTCCGGCCACGGGAGTTCGCGGAGGCGGCGACGAGTGCTACGGGTGAGTCCTTCCCCGACGATGGCGAGAGGAGGAGGAGGGGAATGGGGTGGGGGGTTGTCCAGGGGGTCGAGCGGGTCGTTCTTATCGCGTCGGCGGCGTCAGGGGGGCAGTTGGAGGGCGGGGCCGGGCTGGCGGCGACGCGTCCACGACGGGCGCCGGACGGGAGCAGGTGGGGGGGTGGTTGGAGGAAGAAGACAAGGGGAGTGGGCTGGGCTGGGCTGGGCTGCGGTGGCTTCGCCCCAGGCGAGGTTTAAGTGTTTTCCCATTTTCTGGTTTTCGGTTTATTCAAATTCTTTTCTGTAATTGATTTGTTAACCCTAGCATTTTTGAAAAATATTATTGGTGTTTGTAAATTAGTTTTATATATTACTGAGGTGCCACAAAAAGTTGTGCAGCAAAATAAATTCATTAGGTATTTCTTTTAAATATTAAATGCCCAAAGTAGGGGTTTTAACCTACTGTTTGAATTGTTTACAATTTTCTGTAACTTCAAAAATTACCAAAGTTGGTCCAACATCATTTAAATGATTTTAGGCAATTTACAAAAATAGTTCCATGATTTTTGGAACAACTTTATTTGAGCACTTTTGTTTTAATTTCCATTTGAGGTAGTTTCAACTAGGGTTGGTTTGTTAGATGAGCAAGGTGCATATGGCTTGGGGATTTGATCCCAAGGGCTCAAGTAAATGGTGCATGGGGTGTTTGATCATGAGCCTCACAAAGTTTTCTCAGGTCCAAGGGAGATCTAACAGTGATAATCCAACAGTGATGATCAACAGTGATGATGATTACTGTTACAAGCATCTGAGGGTGTTACAAAGCCACAACTCAAGCGCAAGAACCAGATGAAATCCACCAGAAGAATTCAAGATCACGGCAAACATCTCTGCCGCCCCAGCGAGATCGCTCGGCCTGCAGCTGTGCCAGGACCAATACTATGGCGGCAACCGAGCCCACCGCTAGCGAAGGAGAACTCGACGACCCAAAAGAAAGGCGCAAGGGTTCTACACAGAGATCCAGGTCGACGAGCTACTGCATGAAGCAGAGAACCCGCCGACCACCCGACGTCCCGCCGCCACCCAGGCACCCGCCGCACGACAAGACACCGACTCCGAGATCGAGATTAGCGATCGTCAAGATCATCGCCAACGAAGAAGGAATCCACGACCTAGAAGACAGGCGCGAGGATTCTACGAAGAGACCACACTCGACGACCCGCCGCCGTGCGGACATTTGTCGCCCTCCAGGACAGCGACTCTGAGACTCAGACCGTCGAATACTACGACCCAGATCGAAGAACAGACGAATTTTCCAACCTTATCAAGAACCAGAATCTGAGCGAGGGGATTGAAATCGACCCGCGAGTCCACGAGCACCCGGCGGATCACGCGCTGTTCTTCCGAATCTCAAGGAGGAAACAACATGCCGGATCCAGCAAACTCACGGCCAGGGAGCAGCTAGAAGGACCCTGCATGATCCACTGCTTCGAAGACGACCGGGGATACATCAGATCGAGTCACACTCTGGGAAACTGCCGCCTGTTCAACAAACTCGCTGACAGCCTCAAGGAAGAAAAACAACAAGAAGCAAAGCGCACCCAATGAACCGAGAAGTCGTCGACTCAAGGACAGGTGTACACGATCCAAGAAGGCAGGATATCGCAGGCTCAACAGGACGCCTACACCTTGCAAGCCAAAGCAGCCGAAAACCTAAACGCAGTCGAAGTCTATCAGCTACACGACGCAGAAACTAGTATCACGTTCTCCCAGAGTGATCACCCACCTGCAGTCCCAAGGCCGGGGCACGCGCCCCTGGTACTCGATGCTCAAATTGGAGGGTACGACATGGACAGAATCTTCATGGACGGAGGCAGCAGCATGAACATAATCTTCGCCAGTGCCCTACACAATATGCTGATCCCACGATCAGTATGGAAGAAATCAAGCACCGTGTTATATGAATTAGTCCCAGGAGAAGCGGCCACTTCCCTGGGAATAATCGAGATCGAAGTTGTCTTTGGCAGCAGACGCAACTTCGCAAGACACACCCTCGGGTTCAAAGTACTCGATTGGCAGTCGCAGTACCACGCCATACTGGGACGCCCAGCATTCGCGCAATTCATGGCGGTTCCGCACTACGCCTACCTCAAACTCAAGATGCCAGGATCCGCGGGCGTAATTACAATCAACGGGAGCTTCACCAAGTCAGACTAATGTGATCGCGATTTTCACAAAGTTTCCGACACATTTGGAGCCGAGCAAGAACTGACAGAAATAGCCATGGCGACAGACAAAAGTATCTTTCCGCTAGCAAGTCGAAGCGAGTCCAAAGAGTATGGGCGGGACCTCAGCATCGACAGCTACACAGTCACCCACCAAGTACACCCGATAGACCCAGAAAAACCAGTTCGCGTGTACGCCCACCCCCCGGAAGAGCAAGCGACTTCCCTCATCACTTCCCTCCGTAAAGAAAGGGAAATCTTTGCCTGGTGCCCAGCCGACATGCCAGGAGTACTGCGCGAGTTCGCGGAACATGCGTTGCGTATCAAGCCAAACACCAAGCCAGTGAAGCAGGCATTACGAAGACTCTCAGAACCCAAGCGCAGAGCAATCGGGGAGGAAGTCAACCGATTACTCGACGCTCAATTCATCCGAGAGACAAAGAAAGCCACTTGGATCGCCAACCCCGTGTTGGTCCTGTCGTCGATAAGTAACGGCAGATGCCATGGGGATGGCTAAAGAGGGGGACAGACCGAGGTTAATATCGCTGGCACCGGAAACGAGAATGGGAACACACGGTGAGACACCACGATGTACCCAGGTTCGGGGCTCTCCGTAGAGATAACACCCCTAGTCCTGCCGAGCTAGCTATATGCAATAACTCTGGCTACAATGAATGCTCCTTGAGATGTTTGAGAGGAACAAGAAGAGGGCCTCAGGTCTCTACTCTCTCCTTGCTCTCTCTGGTGGGTGAGATTGCAATAACTACTCTGTCGTCGTCCCTCACGCAGGAGGGGTACCCGGGGCTCTTATAGGCCGAGCCCAGGGTACAAAGGTAAATGCACAAGAGGAAGGGCCCAACTATCTGTCTCAGATCGTCTAGGGACCTAGCATCGTGCTTCTCCGGATGACCCGGTGTAGACTTGCGGCTCGCCATGCCGCTATCCCGTAGACCTCGGCTATGAACAGTAAGGCTAGGTACTTAGGCCTGTCGGCCTGTCCGCGTGATCGGCGCTAGAGGAGACCACACGCCTCTGACAGTCCCGATCTTCAGGGATTGCGCATTGAATTCTCTTGTACCAGGTGTCCGATCTGGACCTCTGATCGGACGCTGCTCTTCTTACTTCGGCCGGATGCTCCTAGATGAGGCCGAGTGCGCCCTCTCCGGGGCAATCGGCCCTCACTTGGAGCAGTTCGGCCCACTTCTTGGTTTCTCTTGTTTAGCTTGGCCTTGAATAGATCAGTGACCTCTAGCTCGGTGATCTATGTTTTGATGAACTATCTCCCCTGGGTGACCCTACTCGGGGGTCATTCCCCCGACAGTAGCCCCTGAAGCTGTGGAGGTCCTGCCGAACTCAGAGATGGCGAGGCCTGCACAGGTTCCTTAAAAATTCTTTCCTTGTCTCTGACCGATTGCTCTAATAGGCCGGCTGCTTGCTACCTGCCGATTGCTCTTGATCTTCCGATTGTTTCTATTCTTCCGATTGCTCTTGCTCTTCCGATTGCTCTTGATCTTCGTATCAACTTCTCTCAACAAGCCGATTGCACTTAATTTGCCGATTGGTCTTGACTTTCTCGACCGATCCGCCCAACGGTTGGTTTGACTGGAATGTTGACCAAACTTGCCGCTTCGAATTCACCGAAAAATACGGGACGTCGTGCCATGACTTGACATGCCATAACCGCTGCCTCGACTCACGCGCGCACGTCCCGTCCCATCCGCCGGATCTTCTGTGCTCCGAACTGACGCCGTTCTGTGGATACACGCGGCCACACCGCCTGTTAGATCGGCACACACTACTAGGGAAATAGCTATACATGGAAATCCTATTAGTGGCGCATATGGAAAGCGATGCGCCACCACCTGTTATGGGTGGCGCACTGGACGTGTTCAACCACGTAACGCAGTTCCCGTGCGTCAAGCAGCCGGCTGGCAGTGTGAGGGATGCGTACTACGCCCTTCATCACAAGAGGGCGATTGTACAGGAACAACGCAACCTTACGCTGCCAAGTCATCTCAGAGCGTGGGCTGAAAGGAAGGCGGAAATCGCCGATGCAAATCTGAAGGAGGAGTTCTTTCACATCCAAGGGCAGATGGCGACTATCATCCGTCATGAAGTACAAATGAGGGGGTCGATCTTCCACTCCAACATTGCACCATCCAATGGGGAGATAGAAGTCCGCCTAAAGGCCCTGCGTGACACAAGGCCTTTCATGACGAAAGAAGGATGCCGCCCATTCCCCGAGCCGAGTCAAAACAATTAATTGAATGTACTCTTTGTGTAATTTGGATGTAATTTGGATGTACTCTTTGTGTACTAGATGGTAGTGTCAAATACTCTTGGTGCTCTTTGTGTATAAAGGTCACTGCATATGCATTTTTATGCATATGTGCATGCTTTTCACCATTCATCGACTTGCTTTAAGTTGTTGATAAGAATAGATGCTAGATTGCTTTGTTCTCCTTTGGTATGATGGATGTGACCTCTAAAGCTTTGTTTTGTGCAGGTTGAAGAGCAAACAAGTAGTGATGACGAAAGTAGCTTTGCGAATGCGCCACCCCTAAGGCCCTTAGGCGTGGCGCATACCAGAATGCGCCACCCCTAAGAGCTTAGAGGTGGCGCATTATGAGATGCGCCATGCCTAAGGGCCTTAGGGGTGGCGCATCCAGAATGCGCCACCTCTAAGCCCTTATTAGTGGCTTGTAGTTAGTGGCGCATCCCTAATGCGCCACTAAACTCAAAAACAGTGCGCCACTATAAGGCTATTCCCTAGTAGTGACAGCCGATCCCACTATCTCTTTACCGCGTCTTTAAATACTCGACGGGGTGAGAGATGCGGCTCGCACCCCTCACTGCATCTCCTTCCTCGAGATTTTCTCCGTTGCTTACGCTGCCGCACCGCTCGCCCCGCCGTGCTGTTGCCACTTCCTCCCGGCGCCCAGAGCCGCCGTGCCTCACCTCCCTTGCCACCGCTCCTCCTCCATCACCATAGGTGGGCTTGGATCTAGATTTCCTCCGCCTCCGCCGCCGTCGTCTCCACCGCCACCATCTTCTTCCTCGTCTTCGCATCACTCCTCCTTGCCCACCACGGAGTCCGACGCCTCTATGGGGGACGACGCCGCCGCCGGCTCCCAGAAGGGAGCTTGGAAAGGTTCCAACGTGACGGAGATGCAAGTCGCGCTCCTCCGCCGGTCTCGCAAGATCCCGACGGACCTTGATTTCCGCATTCCCGGCGACGAGATCGTGCCCGCGCCCCGGGATGGCGAACGCGTTGTCTTCCTTGCGCACTTCGAGCGCGGGTTTGGGCTTCCGGTGAGCCAATTTTTTTCACGATTTCCTTGCCTTCTATCAGATGCAGCCGCATCATCTTGAGCCAATGCTATCATGCTGCTCTCCACTTTCGTATCCTTGTGCGAAGGCTATCTCGGCGTCTGGCCCACCATTGGGCTCTGGTGCCGGATCTTTCACTTCTGCAGCTTCCAAGTGGGCACTGGTGTGCACACTATCAACTCCAAGACCAAGAAAAGAGACGAAGTCAAGGTGATGGCCGAATGCGGCGGCGCCACCATCTACCTCCGCCAGGTCGGCCTCTATCCTCGACCCCAACTGCCTCAGTCCATCAAGAACTGGCAGACATGGTTCTTTTACGTTTCCTCGCCGCAGAATCGGGACTTGCTGAATCTGTCCGAATTTTCTCTGCCCCCACCGACTGCGAAGTATCATTGGGCTGAGAAACCGGGGGACGGGGACACCGATCTGGATCGCCAGATGGCGTATATCCAGAAGCTGATGGAGCAAGGGCTACAGCCCGCCGATCTGGTGGCGACCTGGATCTGCCGCCGAGTGCTCCCACTACAACGCCGCTGCCACCGGATCTGCGATATGCACCTGCATCTCGACCCCACTCGGATTTCCACATTCCGAATATACGAGAAGGAGTTCTTCCACCGAATCAACAACATTACCAATCTTAAGGTTGCTGAACCTTTCGAGTTCGGACTGAATCCATTCAGCCGATCTCGGCCTTGCCCCGAGGTATGCTACAATTATGATTCTTTGCTCTAGCTTTTTCCTTTCCTCCCTATTAATTATGATTGGATCCTTTTCCTCAGGAATTCCTGGCCTCTAGGCTCATGCAGGACGGACAGTCTGCTTCGGGCTACCACCCTGACTGAGATGAAGAAGACGCCCAGGACTTGGAGCTTGACAAAGAGATCGAATTCGAGACCGAGGCCTGGACTGCTTCCCTCGGACTCGGCTTCAAGAAGCCGGGTTAGTCCGATTCCTCCGTCAAACGCTTCATGGACGAATGGAGCAGTGATTCTGATCCTCTTGTTGACCTCGGCGCAGAATCTGAACCTTCCGAACAGAAACTGCCCAAAGGGAAACGCCCCCGACGTGATGACGCCGGTCCTTCCAAGATTGTCAAGAAGAAAGGGAAAACAGGCCCGCGCCGAACTGCCCCTGAAGTTAGTGGCCCTGTGCTTTCTCCTACCCCACTGAACATCGCTCGCCCTGGCTTTTCCATGGCCAAATTTGCTGCTCAACTTCCTCGAGCTCCCGGGTACATATCTTCACCTCTTGTTTTTCTTGACTCTTCCTGAGCTGCCTTGCTCACTTGTGCTCTTTTCTCGCAGGGCTGCCCGATCTTTGGACCCTACCGGACCTGGGGGTGCACCGATTGCTCCCCCTGCCCCTTCTGCTGGTCCTGCCCGCACGACCCTGCAACCTCGGCAACCTCCAATGTGTCCATGCTTGCACGCAAGAAAGGTGTCGCGGGCACCCACAAAGCCGAGAGGGCAAGAAGAAAACTGCTGCTGCCGCGGCTCACACGCGACCGATTGCTCCGCCACCGATCTCTGCTGCTCTTCCGACTGCTGGCATGCAGTCGGCCTCTCCTATTCCGACCATTGCCGCTTCTTCTCCAATTCTGCTAGACCATTCTGGCATCGCACATGTCGATGTGTCGATGCCAGATCGGCCTAGCGCTGATCCTCCTCAGCCTGAAGCTTATCCAGCCCAGTCCACTGCCGCTGATCCCCCCCCCCCCCCGCTGCTGGCTTGGGGAGCGCCGCTGCCATCTCCACCGAGCCCACTGCTAGTCCACCTACTGCTCCACCTGCCACTCATGTTGCTGCCGGACCCAGTGCTTCTACAGCACCGTCCTCCGGTGCTCTTGTTCGCCAACCGCCATCCGGCCACAAGCTCGTACTGGCCGACCGGTTCCGCGAGGCGTACCTTGGTACCTCCGACGTTGCGCTTGTCCGACCACTTGCCGATTCGGCCACTCCTCCGCCTCGTGGCTCCGAAGACCAACTTCCGTCCCAGCTTCTGTACCGTCTAGGTGGTCTTGCCACCGACATCCGACGCTTCGCCGACGCCCCGCTGGGACAAATTCTTGCATCCAACCACTCTGTTACTGTAAGCTTTCTTTTTAGTGGGGGCGCGCCTAGCGCACCCACTAGGTGTAGTCCCCGAGATTCGGGCCGATTGCTTGCAATCTTCTCGGATATTCATTTCTCTTTGTTACTTTATGCTCTTGCTTTAACTTTGATCGGCCCATTTTTCAGGCTATCTGTGACAGACGTAAAGCTATATTTGAGGAGCTTCTGGCCGCTTATTCAGCAGGTCAGAAGTCCATTGCCGCTCTCAAGAAGAATGCTGATGCCCAAGCTGCCAAGATTCAGGAACTCACAGGTACATTATGCCTGCCCTTTCTTGCTTTCTCCGATCATTATTGTATCCTTACTCCATCGCACACTTGCAGCTGCTGCCACTCGTTCCTCCGAGCTGGAGGCTTCTCAGAAAAGAATCGCCGAACTGGAGATCCAGCTCGGTGAGAAGAATAGCCAGCTCGGCCTTGCCGAACAGAACAACCAGCGCCTGGCCTCCGCCGAGACTGAGCTTGAAGCCAAACTTCAACAAGCTGTTGATGATCTCGCCGCTGCCCGACACACTCATGAACATGAACTCCAGAGGCTCTCCGATGCACGAATTGAGGTTGAGGGCCAACTCATGAAGGAAAGGGATGCCGCGGTTAAACATGCTGAAGACATGGATGCCCAGCAAATCATCGAGATCCAGCGTGCCCAAGCTAGTGTTGACCTTTCCCACGCTTGCCTTCACCGAGTGGATCTTGCTCTTGCAGGTAGTTCTTGATTTTGCCACTACAATCTAACTTTGCCCTGACTGGACTAACTTCCTTCTCCGATTGCTTCTGCCAGATGCCTGGCCTCATTCCAACGCCACTGCCGACGAAGCAGTTGCCGTAGCCCGCCGAGTGCGGGGTGTGGTAGTTGCTGCTGATGCCGGCTGGGACGCCGAAGACTTTGTGGTTGCCCTGGATGCTCGGATTCCTTATGTGAAAGGTGCCCTGTGCACATACAAGACTTGCATCCAGAAGTTGAATGACAAGCTGTTCAAGGGCAAGCAAAAGACCATTGCATTTGACAAGCATGAAGATGTTGATCGGAGTCTGAAAGATGTAGGCCGCCAGGTTGACCATATGCTTGATTCTGCCTTCCGATCTGGGGTGCAGGCTGCCCTCTCTATCGCGAAGAGCTGGTATCCAGGACTTGATCTGCAACTGATGACTGCCCTACGGGAGGGCTCGGAAGAATCCATCGGTGAGCTCTGGACTCAGATCTTCCATATTTCCCAGGAGCTTGCCAATGGTATAGATCTCCTGGAGGTCACTCCCTATGTTGATTCTGCTGGCCAGCCGACTGGAGTTGCCTCCTTCAGCGACCTTCTGTATACCACAAGCGAGGAAAAGGCGCCTCAGTCCCGACCTGCTCGTCAGGTCGGCAGCGAGAACTCCCATTCTTCAGATTACGCCGATGATGATGCTGAGGACGAGAGCGAGGGTTCCTCCGACGGGCACTCAGTGAGTGCCGCCAAGGAGCCCCCTCGCGATCAAGCCAAGACCACCGCCTCTTCTGCTCCCGAAGGTTCCGCCAGTACTACTCCGACCGCTCCCTCTGCGCCAGATGCCCCGGATGCTCCAGATGTCCCAGCCGCTTGAGCTCGGCATGCCGAACTCGTTTCCTGCTTTTGCTTAAAAAACAATTAAATTCCAAGTGCGCCCGTCGAGGGCCACTTTCATGTAATGAACACCATTCGGCCGACTGGCCCTATCTTTGCTTGTGAACCTAGTATTTGCTTAAATGATCATAGCACTCCGCCTTTGCGTTTTTCAACCGATTGCCTTTTTCTTTGCCACTTGTTCTCTCTTGGTCAAAAACTCTCACCAACCTTACAGCTGACCTGCGGTCTGTGGTTGGATCGGAGAATAGGCCTTAAAAGGATTTTTGACAAATACTTCTAGGTTCCCGGTTTCTTCTCGCAAAGGTGAAAATTTCGTGGCTGAGCCGCTTACAACCTGCCGATTGCTTGGCCAGCCAGCCTGGTCGCAATCGGCAAATTGTGAATGGCTTGCTCCGAACTGGATATACCTTGAGTATAAACTTTCCGATTGATCATTCTGTTCGGCCTCATCCCCCCGACATTACAGCCGATCTGCGGTCTGCATTCGGTTCGGACCGGCTTTCACAAAACTCTTCACTCGTTTCGCTGTCTCCAAGTATACCCTTTTCGGGGCAACCAGCCAGTCCCCGGGTCTGCTTTTGCTGACCCCAGGACTAAAACATGCTAAAACAAACGATTTCATACTCCTGTCGAATGCAATCTCATGGACGCACGACTATTCTCATTGATAACAATTCCACAAAGGGAGGGGATACAACAATACCATTCAACTGTAAAACGGACATAACAGCTCGGCGTTCCAAGGACGCTCCATTTCTTGCCCCGAAGTATCCACGTATCGGGTCGGCTTCCTGAGATCAATGAGGTAATATGCATTGTTTTTGAGTGCTCGACTGACGACGGATGGACCTTCCCAAGGAGAAGATAACTTGTGCTGGCCATCCGATTTCTGGATTCGGCGCAACACCAAGTCACCCTCACGAAAAGCTAGGGGACGGATCTTCTTGTTGTGGTAGTGACGCAGCTTCTGCTGGTATATTGCCGACCTGGACAAAGCCAGGAGGCATGCTTCTTCTCTGAGATCAACGCCGTCCTCACAAGCTTCCTTGGCTTCTGCTTTTGTATACATGGCATAACGAGGTGAATCGAACTCAATGTCGCAAGGGAGCATTGCTTCGGCGCCATATACAAGGAAGAAAGGGGTGAATCCAGTTGAACGGTTGGGCGTGGTGCGCAAACTCCATAGTACTGCTGGTAGCTCATCAATCCATGCGCCAGGTGCTCTTTCCAGTGGCTCTACCAATCTTGGCTTGATTCCGGACAAAATGAGACCATTCGCCCGCTCTGCTTGGCCATTTGACTGTGGGTGAGCCACAGATGCGACGTCCAGCCGGATGCCCTTTTGGGAGGCAAACCGAGCTAGCGCCCCCTTTGTAAAGTTTGTTCCATTGTTAGTGATGATGCTGTGTGGCACTCCATATCTGACCATGATGTTTGCTATGAACCTGACCGCAGTCGGCCCGTCCAGTTTCTTGATCGGCCTTGCCTCTATCCACTTAGTAAATTTGTCCACTGCTACCAGTAGGTGTGTCATACCACCTCTTGCTGTTTTAAACGGCCCTACCATATCCAGACCCCAGACTGCAAACGGCCATGTGATCGGAATTGTCTTCAGTGTTGAGGCTGGTAGGTGGCTCTTTGCTTTAAACCTTTGACACCCGTTGCAATGCTTGACCAGATCTTCTGCCGCTGCTTTCGCCGTCGGCCAATAGAAACCATGGAGAAAAGCCTTGGCGACTATTGCTATTGCTGATGCATGATGACCGCATTCACCTTGGTGGATGTCTCGAAGCAGCTCCAGCCCCTTGTCCTCCTCCACACACCGCTGAAAAACTCCTGTTGTACTTCGGTGCACCAGTTCATTGTTGATGATGGTGTATGCTCCAGATCTGCGCTGGATTTGCCAAGCTTCTACTTCATCTTCTGGGAGTAAGCGGTCTACCAGGAAATCTCTGAATGGTTCTGCCCATGACGGCACCGCCACAATCACCATTACAGTAACTGTTTCTGGCTCTGGTTGTGCGTCTTCCGCTACTGGCAGCTCAGAGGAGGAAGAGACGAATGCATCTGGCATGGTTTCTTCAGTCCCCGAACTGACGACAGCAGCCCCTGGTTCACAATCGGCAGCCCTGGTGCTGCCGAATGCTCCTTTCCTTTTTGCTTTTTTGCCTCTAGTTCTGCCATCTTCAGGTCGGCCGGAATAAAGATTGACTCTGATTCTGGGCAAGGCTTGATGGACGGCTTGTGGATATTTTCTAGTGATATTCCTGGAGGAACTTTCTTTCTGGTGGATCCCAACTTGGACAGTATGTCTGATGCTTCATTTTCAGCTCTGGGAATATGATAGAATTCACACCCTTCAAAGAATCCGCATAACTGCTGCACGAGGAATCTGTACCGCGCCATGTTTTCATCCTTCGTATCCCAAGTGCCAGTGCATTGCTGCACCACCAGATAGGAATCACCATAACATAGAATTCGCCGAATGCCAATCTCCTTGGCCACTCGGACGCCGTGCACCAAAGCTTCGTATTCGGCCACATTATTTGACACTGGAAAGTGAATCTGCAGTACATATTCAAGCTTGTCACATTTTGGGGAAGTGAGAACCACACCAGCCCCTAGTCCGGTCATCATCTTGGAGCCATCGAAGTGCATTTTCCAGAACTGAGAGTCCGGATAGGGGGGTATATATTGAGTTTCTGCCCAATCTACCAAAAAATCCGCCAGAACCTGAGACTTGACCGCCGTCCGAGGCTCATACTTGATCCCATGTGTTGCGATTTCTATGGCCCATTTTTTCACCCGACCGGATGCGTCCCGACTGCCAATGATTTCTGCCAATGGAGCCGAACTGACCACCGTGATCGGATGCGCCTGGAAATACGGCTTCAACTTTTTTGCTGCCATGTACACACCATAGCACATCTTCTGATAGTGGGGATAGTTTTGCTTGGAGGTGGAGAGCACTTCACTGACATAATACACTGGCCTCTGGACCGGTTGTGCCTTGTCCTTTTCAGGACGCTCGACCACCATGACAATACTAACCACCCGATTGGTTGCTGCAATGTACAACCTCATTGGCTCTTTTTCCTTCGGAGCTGCCAACACTGGAGCAGTGGACATCATACGCTTGAGATGCTTGAATGCCTCGTCCACCTGCGGTGTCCAGCTGAAATTGTCCGTTTTCTTCATTAATTGGTATAGGGGGATTGCCTTCTCTCCCAACCGACTGAGAAATCGACTGAGCGATGCCAAGCATCCGGTGAACCTCTGCACATCTTTAAGGTTCCTGGGTTTGCCCATCCGCTCAATTGCTGCAATCTTCTCAGGGTTTCATTCTATCCCTCTTTCGGATACCAGGAAACCAAGCAACTTGCCGGCTGGAACGCCGAACACGCACTTCTCTGGGTTGAGCTTGATCTGGTATGCTCGTAAATTTGCGAATGTTTCCTTGAGATCATCCAACAAGGTTGATCCTAGCACTGATTTGACCACGAGGTCATCTACATATACATGTATGTTCCGACCTAACTGAGGCCGAACAAACCGCTGCATAGTACGCTGATAAGTCGCGCCGCCATTTTTCAGGCCGAATGGCATGGTGATTTAACAATAAGCCCCGAAAGGGGTAATAAAAGTTGTTTTAATTTGATCGTTTACATCATGCTTAATCTGGTGATAGCCTGTTGTGGCATCCAGAAAGCACAGGAGCTGACAGCCAGCCGTAGAATCAATCACTTGATCAATACGGGGCAACGCAAAAGGATCCTTGGGGCAGGCCTTATTCAGGCAAGTGTAATCTATACACATGCGCCAAGTTCCATTCTTCTTCGGAACCAGAACTGGATTAGCTAGCCAGTCTGGGTAGAACACTTCCTTGATAAATCCTGCTGCGAGCAGCTTGGCTATCTCGTCGCCGATTGCTCCTCTCTTCTCTTCTGAAAAATGCCGAAGTGGCTGCTTGATCGGCTTGGATCCAGGTCGGATATGAAGCTTGTGCTCGTCAAGTTCCCTCGGTACACCAGGTATGTCATGTGGGGACCATGCAAAGATGTCACGGTTCTCACGGAGGAACTCGACGAGCTCGCCTTCCTATTTGCTGCTGAGTCCGGCTCCAACAATGACGCACTTGCTCGAGTCGGATGGGTCCAGGGCTATCTTCTTGCTGTCCTTTGCCGCTTGAAATATGGTATCATCATCCGGCCTCTTGTCCTTCGTGCTCGGCATGGGGTCCTTCATCTCGGCTTGGACTACTGCCACTACCTTGTCCAGCTGGCGCCGTTCTGCATCTATGACCAGAGCGTCAGCTAGCTTGGAACCAGCGGATGAACACTCCAGTGACTTCCTTTAGTCACCACACACAGTGATTGGACCATTCGGCCCTGGGAGCTTCATCTTCAAATATGGTTGCATGATGTTGAACATGAACTTGGTGATTGCAGGCGACCCGAGTAGAACATGGTATGGGCTGCTCAGATCGGCCACCTCGAACCAGATCGGCTCTCGGCGGAAATTATCTTCCGACCCGAATACTACCTCGAGCCGAATGCGGCCTAACGGGGTACATGACAAGCCGGGCACTATCCCATGGAACGTAGTTCTGCTGGGCTCTAACTCGCTCTCGCTGATGCCGAGCTTGATCATTGTGTCTCTATACAAAATCTTGATGGCACTGCCTCCATCAATAAGCGTCCTGGTGAACTTGCATGAATACAATGGTGCCGCCAAGATTGCGTCCACTACGAGCATATAACTTCCCGGGTTGGGCATTACGCTCGGGTGGTCTTCCGGGCCCCATGTTATGGCATTGGCCGACCAGTTCAGCCTCTGAGTAATTGTCGGCATGGTGGCGTTGACTGCCTGCCCACGGGCTCTCCGACTGCCCTTGTCATCTGACTCGCTGGTGAAGATCATATATGCTGCATCATGACGTGGGAACTGCTGCCGAGCATTTGCTGGGGGTGGGCCTGGGGGTGGTGGTGGCGGTGGGGGTGGATTTCCTTCCCCTCCCTTTGCCAGACGCTCGACCCAAATGCACTGCCGAGTGGTGTGCGATGCGGGCTTGCCTACTCCACTGTGCATCTTGCACGGCTGGTTCATCATATCCTCGAACGTGTACGGGGGCATGGGTTGACCTGGCGGTCTCTCTGCAGACTTCATCTTCCGACTGCCTCCCGCAGCCCCTTGTTCCTCTTGGTGTTGCACTGTTGCTACCTGTCGATTGCCATATTGGGCGTCCGGCTGCTCATCCTTCCTCTTGTTGAAACCAGTGTTGTTGTTGTTGTTGAAATTTGGGGTGTTGCTGTTGTTGTTGTTGTTGTTGTTATTGTTGTTGTTGTTGTTGTTGTTGTTGTTGTTGTTGTTGAAATTGTTGTTCCTCTGGATCTCGCGCCTCTCGCGCCGGTTGGGACCATTTGCTTCTGCCGATTGCTGCTGCTGTCTGGATGTCTGCCCTTGGATGAAACCGCTGGGACTTAACGTGATCGGGCGCATTGCAGAGTCAGATGCGGCGAATGAATTGGCTATCCTCATCAGATCGGCCAAAGAAGTTATTTCCTTGCGCAGGAGCTTGTGCTTCAACAAAGACCCGTCCAAGCAGCCGTCAGTGAAGTACTGGATGGCTTGGATTTCATGAACTCCCTCGCAAGTGTTCCTGAGCTTAATCCACCGCTGAAGGTAATCGCGCAGGGGCTCGTCCTTTCCTTGTACACACAGAGCCAGGTGCCGAGGCAAACCTGGGAGCTCATAAGTACCCGTGAAATTACGGACAAATGCGTCCTCAAAATCTTTCCAGCAATTGACACTGTTGCTGGGCAAACTATTCAACCAGGACCGAGCTGAACCTTGGAGCATGAGCGGAGCATAGCGTACGGCTACACGCCGACCACCTCCTGCGATACCAACAGCTGTCATATAATTGACCAGCCAATCTTCTGGCTTGATTGATCCATTGTACTTGGGGGTGTCCCTGGGCAATGTGAAACCTTTGGGGAACTGCTCTTGCCGAATGCGGGGGCCGAAACATGCTGGACCCGCCGACGCATCATCTTCCGGTTGCTTATCCTGCTGCAACTGCTCGATTTGGTGTCTTGCGTCGTTGTCTGCGATTGCTCGGGGACCTAACCGCTGGCTGATTGCTGGCCGGACTGATGCCGCCGGTTGCTCATTACGCCTGTTGTTAACTGCTGGCTCGTCCCTCCGACTGCCTCCTGCAGCCCCTTGATTCTTCCGACTGCAGTGCAAACTGCCATGTGGTGAAGATGCTTGCCTTTGCTGTCGCTGCAGCGCATTCGGCTGATTCGCACCCGCAGTCGCCCGAAGCAATTTTGATGCTGCTGGTGCTTGCTGCTCGGTGGCCGCCCTTTGCTGCTGGTTTGTTGGAGTTATGAGGTCGCGCATTCGGCGCGTCCTCTCCCGCAGCTCTTCTCCTTCCAGATGCTCCAGCTCGGTGGCGATCTGCTGGGCAGCTCTCATGTTCTCCACAGGAGAACTGTATAAAATCTGTGGTGCCACAATGATGGACGCTACAGGTTGCTGGGCTCCTCCCAGCTCTCTGCCGACCTCTCAGCCTGCTGCCCGAAGCTCCTCGATGACTGGGGGTGGGATAACACGCTGCCGAATGCCATGCGCTGCGTTGTACCCCCGAACTGATGCCTCCATTCGGCGCTTTTCAGCGTCGATCCTATCTGATTGCTCCTTCAATGCTTGACGCACCTTCTCCAGCTCGGCGTGAGCCATAGCTGGATCGGCATGAAGATCCACGGGAGTGCTGAGCACGTCCGGTGGGTTGCTTGGGCCTCCCGCTGCTGCAGTTGCTGCCCTTGCGGCTCGGGAAGCTGAAGTGGAACTGTGGCGACTTGACGCCCCTGCCATCATGACCTCCGCACGGATGTGCGCAGTCGTGCCTTCTGCTCCCATGGCATCCGGCCCTCCTGGCAGCGGATCCGTGAGCTCAGAAAACACCCGAACCTCCCTGGGAAACACGTCAGGGAGTGCTGCGACGAAGACGCGATGTCCACCGAAAGGAATGATGACGCCGCGCGGTAGAGGCATTCCAACCCCAAACCGCGAGGCGTTGTCGATGACGAAATCCCATGCTCCGCTCCTCATCACCAGGCCGGAGGCGAAGCGCACGCGCGATGCAGATGATGGTCCCGTCCGGATCAGAACTCTAGTCGACGCCTCGGCCAGCCCCACGGTGGGCGCCAACTGTCGTCGATAAGTAACGGCAGATGCCATGGGGATGGCTAAAGAGGGGGATAGACCGAGGTTAATATCGCTGGCACCGGAAACGAGAATAGGAACACACGGTGAGACAACACGATGTACCCATGTTCGGGGCTCTCCGTAGAGATAACACCCCTAGTCCTGCCGAGCTAGCTATATGCAATAACTCTGGCTACAATGAATGCTCCTTGAGCTGTTTGAGAGGAAGAAGAAGAGGGCCTCAGGTCTCTACTCTCTCCTTGCTCTCTCTGGTGGGTGAGATTGCAATAACTACTCTGCCGTCGTCCCTCACGCAGGAGGGGTACCCGGGGCTCTTATAGGCCGAGCCCAGGGTACAAAGGTAAATACACAAGAGGAAGGGCCCAGCTTTCTGTCTCAGATCGGCTAGGGACCTAGCATCGTGCTTCTCCGGATGACCCGGTGTAGACTTGCGGCTCTCCATGCCGCTATCCCGTAGACCTCGGCTATGAACAGTAAGGCTAGGTACTTAGGCATGTCGGCCTGTCCGCGTGATCGGCGCTGGAGGAGACCGCACGCCACTGACAGTCCCGATCTTCAGGGATTGCGCATTGAATGCTCTTGTACCAGGTGTCCGATCTGGACCTCTGATCGGACGCTGCTCTTCTTACTTCGGCCGGATGCTCGTAGATGAGGCTGATTGCGCCCTCTCCGGGGCAATCGGCCCTCACTTGGAGCAGTTCGGCCCACTTCTTGGTTTCTCTTGTTTAGCTCGGCCTTGAATAGATCAGTGACCTCTAGCTCGGTGATCTATGTTTTGATGAACTATCTCCCCTGGGTGACCCTACCCGGGGGTCATTCCCCCGACAGGTCCCCAAGAAAGACACAGACGTGCTGCGGATGTGCGTCGACTACGGGCCAGAAACAAACACTGCCCAAAGGATCACTTTCCCCTGCCAAGAATCGATTAGATAATCGACTCGACAGCAAGATGCGATCTACTATCGTTCCTCAACGCCTACTCAGGACAAAATCAGATAAGAATGAAAGAAGAAGACGAAGAGAAAACCTCATTCACCTCACCCCGCGGCACATCCCGCCGCCAAAAAATGCCCTTCGGTCTAAACAATGCAGGAGCAATATACCAGCAAATGACGCAAGCACGCGCCAGAAACCAGATTGGGGGAAACGTTCAGGCTTACGTTCAAGAGGTCATCATCACAATCAAGGAACTCAGACCAGAAGCAGATACAGAAAACGGCAACACAAACGAACAAGTGCAAGCAGCAGCATTGGACCCAATCGCTAATGAAGAAGGCAACAACGCAGTCGAGGAGCCAGCACAAGCTGCACCCGAAGAGCCGACTTGGAAAGAACCTCTCCTCAGATTCCGAATACAAGACACCCTGCCACAAGACGGTGCAGAAGCCCGGCGCATCAGTCGACGATCCAAAGCATTCACGGTAATCAACAGACAACTCTACAAGCCTGGAATTTCCCAGGTCCTAAAAAAATGCATAGACGAGGAAGACGGCAAAGCCCTACTACTGGAGATCCACGAAGGCACCTGCGGGCACCATGCCAGCAGTCGAGCACTCGTGGAAAAATCCTTTTGAGCTGGATTCTATTGGCCAACAGCCATAAGAAACGCAGAGGATATCGTACGACGCTGAGTCACCTGCCAAAAATTCGCCAGCAGACCGCACGCTCTAGAACTCAAGACCATACCACTATCATGGCCACTCGCCACATGGGGACTCGACATGGTAGGCCCGCTCAAAAAATCATCAAAGGGAGGAAGAACTCACCTGCCAGTAGCAGTCGACAAGTTCACCACATGTATTGAAGCCGTACCCATCACCAGCTCCACAGCCCTCACGACAGTAAATTTTATCAAATCAATAATCTTCAGGTTTGGAGTACCACATAACATCATCACGGACAACGGTACAAACTTCACAGCGGCAGAATTCCATAACTTCTGCGAGGAACTGGTTATCAAAATCAACTGCGCATCAGTCGCGCACCCGCAGTCCAACGGCCAGGTGGAAAAAGCAAATGGCCTAGTATGCGGAGGAATAAAAAAAATGGCTCCTGGCACCATTCGAGCAGGCCGCGGGCAACCGGATAGAAGAACTCCCAGCAGTACTATGGAGCCTGCGCACTACACCAAATACCGCGCACCTTTCTTCATGGTGTACGGGGCAGAGGCAGTACTACCACACGACCTCAAATTCAGGGCACCCCGGATCTCGGGATATGAATAAGAGGAAGCAGAGGAAGCACTGCAAGATGACCAGGACACAACAGACGAAGTAAGAGACACAGCCCTAGCAAGGTCAGAAGGGTACCAGGACAAGCTGCGCGCTCACCAAAGCAGCCGCCTGCGCACCAGAACCTTCAACAAAGGCGACCTTGTCCTACGGCTCATACAAGAGAAAGTCCACAAGCTTGCCCCCAATGGGAAGGACCGTTCATAATTTCAGAAGTCATAGGAGGAGGGCGCCTATAGACCGAAGAACCTGAAGACTGACGAGGACGTGGGAAATCCATTGAACGTAGCGAACCTACGCATGTTCTACCCATAGTCTCCACCAGTCATGCTCAAACTGGCAGCTCATGTAACCCTTCGACGCAATAAAATGATGTTGCCCAAATAGTACCACCTCAAAGCACTCGGGGGCTCGAGTACAAAACTCCCCCCGAGAGATGTTATCGTCGCTCACGCGATCTTTACTTAAAGCACTCGGGGGCTCGAGTACAAAACTCCCCCCGAGAGACGCTATCGTCGCTCACGCGATCTTTACTTAAAGCACTCGGGGGGCTCGAGTACTAAACTCCCCCCGAGAGACGCTATCGTCGCTCACGCGATCTTTACTTAAAGCACTCGGGGGCTCGAGTACAAAACTCCCCCCGAGAGACGCTATCGTCGCTCATGCGATCTTTACTTAAAGCACTCGGGGGCTCGAGTACAAAACTCCCCCCGAGAGACGCTATCGTCGCTCACGTGATCTTTACTTAAAGCACTCGGGGGCTCGAGTACAAAACTCCCCCCGAGAGACGCTATCGTCGCTCACGCGATCTTTACTTAAAGCACCCCGGGGCTCGAGTACAAAACTCCCCCCGAGAGATGCTATCGTCTCTCACGCGATCTTTACTTAAAGCACTCGGAGGCTCGAGTACACAACTCCCCCCCGAGAGACGCTATCATCGCTCACGCGGTCTTTGCTTAAAGCAATCAGGGGCTCAACTCCCCCCGAGAGATTCCGCCATCGCCCGCACGATATTTACCTCAAAAGCTCTGGGACTCGAGCACACCTCCCAGGGAGAAACACCCCCATCTCCCGCGCGGCCCGTAACTTAAAAATAAGGGTCCAAGAAAAAACCCCTGACAGGCGCCACTAGCTGACAACCGTT
The DNA here is from genome assembly GCA_950022295.1 of Bromus sterilis. Taxonomy (NCBI): domain Eukaryota; kingdom Viridiplantae; phylum Streptophyta; class Magnoliopsida; order Poales; family Poaceae; genus Bromus; species Bromus sterilis. Next base: position 143,298,026 of record OX465596.1, on the reverse strand, counting down.
CGGAATCAAAGGGAAGACACAGCTACAACATGATGGAACACCAAGTACTCTGAAGAAATCAGGATGGAACACAAGACACAGACAATCCTTTTAGTCTTCACCTGATCGCCAATGATCACCTAAACACTCGAGGGCTACTCCCATCGGGAGCGCTGTCGCGCACCTGATAAAAAATGGAAGTTAACAGAAGAACGACAAAAGAAGCACATCTCAGCCTACGTTCGACTCTACAACTCGAACGTAGCCTCGGGGGCTACTCCCATCGGGAGCGCTGTCGCGCACCCGATAGAATCCACAGTACAAGAACTGGCGGACTCAAAGACAATTCTCGTTGAAAGACTTAAAGATAGATCCCATCGCAAAGGACTCAAAAACCGATTGCATTACAAAGACTCAAACACAGTTCGCATTACAAGAACCCGAAGATCATTCTCAGTACAAAAACTCGAAGTACATTGGATAGAAGGCAGCTCTGATTACTCGAAGGCAATCCTCATTACATGGAGAACCAACCTAGTTACAAAGATGAAGCAGTGGACAAGATTACAGCACCAATCACCCAAGGAATTACGACTTCTACATGTGTGCCCATGCTGGGATGATTGGCACTAAGACAACGAGCATCATCACAGACAAAGGAGGAGTTGAAGCAGCCAGCTCATGATGTCAATGACATAAAAAATGGTGAAGCGCGACTTATTTGCGGAGAAACGAGGACGATGCTCGACCAGCTTCTTCTCCTGCTCCACCAGCTTCTTCTCCTGCTCCACCCGAGCTGCCGGCGAAGATGACGCCGCTGTCTCTAGTTCTACAAGGTCGCATGGCGTTCCCTCTTGACGACTGGCTTGACGTCAAGGTCCTCTCCAGAGCCGTAGGGCACAACATCACCACCCGAGGAGTCGCCGGAGGACGAAGCCGTTGAAGACACATGCGTAGGACTCCCCGACCTGTCGGAATTGTCGCTGCTTGTCTCCTGCCAGTACGGATCCATGCGATTCCCGCTCGGGTCAAAAGTACGGATGGTGAGAGTATTTTCGCCATCGAAACGGCAACAAAGAATGTCACCGTCACGCAAGTTCAAACGCCGAGAAAACGACTTCCAGCCAAAACCAAGGAAAATCAAGCGAGAGCTGACGGTCTCCAACTCAACATAAGAAGGAGGCTGAGAGCACCCCTGAAGATGAAGAAGCAGGCCATCCAGGCCACGCTCACAAATAATGGAAGCAAATACAGAAGGAAGAAGAATGCGAGCAGCGCTCCGGCCACGGACGCAAAGGCGAAAATCATAGCGCCAAAAACCCTCATCCGAGGAAGAGGAGGAAGGCGTCGATGACGCATCACGACGGCCGCCGCGAGAGGAGCGCGGAGTACGACTACCGCGGCCACGGCGAACACGACCGTGGCTAGTCATACCTACACCTCGCTTTGGCCCCATAAGAAGATGAAGAAGAGGAGCAAGATGGGCAGAGGACGAACATTGCCGTCAGGTGAACAAGATGGGCCTATTTATAGTACAAACTCAAGGGCAGGCAGAAGCCCAGACGACGGCATCATTTAATTCAAAGACCAAGCGCGCCGGGCGATTCAAATTCCAAGAGAAAGATGCCTTCACACGGGAGGCACAGTGCGCTGGACGAGTCAAATCTCGCGCGTTTTAAATGTGCGCATCGGTAACCCAACGAGCGGCTGCAGCACGCCACAAGGGCCATCATCATGACCGGTCATGAAGACATGACGGTTCGCAGACAGAGCATCATTCACGGTCCTCCATCAAGGAGATCATTATCCTTACCAACACGAGGTAAATTAACATGGCAGCGCAAAAGAAAAGGTAGCCTGCAAGCACCATTTTTTACTGACTCAAATACATTTCTCAAATATATTTAACTCCCATCGGGAGCATATCCACCCATGAGAGTTTCGGGTGCTCCCTCACCTAAAGAATAAATACGTGCTCGAGTAGTCGCTCGCACTCACAGAGCCTTGAGTGCTCCCTCACTCGAAAGGAAAGAAAAACGCATTAGGGAATTCTATCACCCGAAAGGCAAAAGACGTGCTCGAGTGATTGCTCGCACCCATGAGAGTCTCGGGTGCTCCCTCACTCAGAAGAAAAGATATGCTTAGGAGATTACTCGCACCCATGAGAGTTTCGGGTGCTCCCTCACCACGACATGAGATAAGCAGACCGACACTCGCCAGACCGTACGGTCCCAGAGTATCGGGTGCTCCCTCACCACGATAACGAAGGCGATACTCGAGTGATTACTCGCAGAACTTTGAATACCCGAGCACTAGACAAAGTTCCGCGAGCGACAGCTAAATCAGCTCACTTGATTATTTATTCCAAGTGGGTGCATTACTAACTAGGCTCCGTGCCTCGATAAAAATACATATTCCTGGAACACGACACACTGTGCCCAGATGCCACGCAAGCTTAGCGTGTAGGTAAGACCCCGCTGCACAGATCGGCCGGGCTGGGACTTGCTGCAGAGCGATTTCACTCCCAATCTTTTCCATGCGCTTGCATGATAGAAAAAGTCGGGCGGACGCGCCTAGTCTACAAACCTTACTGGCGGCAAATGATCACTGTAAGACCTGCAGCGGCATGACTTTTGCTCGACACCAGTGTTCCAAGTTCATGTCGAGGGACGTGAGCTTGATTGTGCTACTGCGGTTTTTGCCACTGGCGCAATTCACCAAGGCTCGACCAGTCGACTCCTTGGGCCCTTTCAGCTTAGCAATCCCTCGAAACAGGTTTTGTCATGGCCCTAGACTGCCAGCGACCCGCGGTTGAACCGTGCATACATCGAAATGACGCAAGAATGGACTCGAGTCCCTGCGCGACTCTTTGAGTCCCCAAGGCACTCGGGGGCTACTGACGAGGGGGTGACCCCACGACTCCTATGGATGGGCCTACCTGGTATACCCGAAGACAGAAGGCCCACAAGGATGCCGCCTGGACCCAGCCTTGGCCCGCTAGTGGCACCGACGTGGGAGTCTGTGACTCATAAGTAAGGTGCAAACCAGCCGTACGGTACAAGCTTAGGGTTAGGAAATATTATCTGTAACCTGAGACGGACTCCCCGAGACCTGGCCGACTATATAAAGGCTAGGAGGGGGGACGTCAAGATGGAACAATACTCAATCTGTAACCCTAGCCTTGGGCGCACTAGCCTTGGCCTTCCTGTAATCTCCATCTCCAAGCAATAATATCGAGCAGGAACATATCCTCCTGTTAGCCGATGAGCTATCGTCCAACCTGTGCCTCTCATGACTAACCCAGGGTCACTGACCATGCGATTTGCCGGGGTACATCCCCGTCAGAAGCTAACTCCGATGTCGACGGCTTGGCATGTACGATGCAGCCCCCGAGTGTTGGGTGCATGGCATCTGGCCAAACAGGACTCGACGCGCTGGGCGGAGTCGTCTTGAAGAAGTTGCGGCTTGTGGTCGAGAAGCGTTTGATGAAGATTTGTTGACTTGTCTTCAATCTCCTGCAAAACCGGTGTATATGCAGCCCCCGAATCTGTTAGTTGTCTCGTGGGGCCGACGAAACGCTTTGCTGCAGCCAGATGTAAGGTATCTCTCGGGTGGAGAGTGCGACCTGATCAAGTTAGAATTATGAGAAACAGAAGTTTTTGACTCGTAGTAGAGGGACTTAGCGATTTGTGATCCTTCATAGGTGTGGTGCGAGTGTAGTCGATGCAGCGAACGGGGTCGATGCCGTGCCCATAGTCGATGTAGTGGACGGAGTAGACGCCGCGGTCGTGGTCGGTGCCGAGCCCGGATTCAAAGTAGAGGACGGAGTCGATGTGATGGCGGCTGCAATGTGCAGCCCCCGAGTCCACGATCGCCCGAGTCCGCGAGCCCCCGAGTGTTGAGGCGGCGGGGTTACGCAGCGAATGTTGGAAATAATCCCTAGAGGCAATAATAAAATGTTATTATATATATTTCCATGTTCGTAATTAATGTTTATATTTATGTGCTATAATTGCAATGACCCTGACTATGAGATTCAGAAGAAAACTCACTTGCATGTGTGGAAATGTAAACACCAAGAGTTCCTGGTTTAGCCTCTAAGACCAGCTCATGTGCTAACTGATGATTACGTTTTCTTAATCATGGACATTGTTCTTGTAACAAGGATGTCAGTAGCAATGGGAACATATTGTTAGCAGAACAATGATGTTGAACCGACCCCAGTATTGAATGATATACTTAGAGATCACATCGTAACTACGTTATAAGTCATATCATCAAATGTTATCATATACGTAATTCCTTAGACCATGAGAGTATCGAGTTGCTTCACACAGGAAGACATGCTTTGGTTCTTAGATGAATCCTCTCTTAAATGGGAAGTAGTAAAATAAGTTCTGGGTATGTCAGATGGTGTGGCTAGTGACTGTGATAGTTCAAGAATGGGATTTGCTCCTTCACGATGAAGAAGATATTTACTTCGGGCCCACTCGGTATGACGGTATCCATTATAGTCTGGCCAGACGCATTGTGATTCAGTCACGGGGATACCGGAATACGATAACGAGAAAAGGGACAAACGAGCAAAGAGGATAACGAGTGGCTTGTGTTCAAAAGTTGTTACACATGGGTGCCAAACTTCTCTCCTCTAACTTTGTCATATATCGCGAAGCAAAGGGAATGGTACATGACTAAACATAATGGTTCACTCGAAGTTTCTTCGTGTATGTGCGGGAGTCAACATGGGTGTCCATGGCTCCGCTGTTGATTATTGGCTATTGACAAAAGGTTGTTGACCTATGTCCAGAAGATGTTCTGAGTCATGTCCGTATTATACCGAACCTATTGGGTCACACACTTAACGAGCAGTAGTCTGTTAGAATGCTGGAATGGTAGAAGGTTTAGTGGAAGCAAAGCAGAATAGTTCATACAGGTACCGGAAGTAGTTCCGGGGATTTATGGAATAGTTCATGAGGGAACCAAAAGTAGTTCTGGGTATTTAAGGATATGTCTGGATCACTCTGGAGTAGTCCCGGGTGGTTCCGGAACATATGAGAATGGTACTGGGGAAGTCCTGGATCAATCGGAATAGTTTCCGGATAATTGCTGGGCGTTCCGACAACCTTTGCGGTCATCGGGTGGCTTAAACTGTAACTCGGATGGTCTTGGAAAACTATCCGGATGGCTCCGGAACGTCCGAGAACGGTCCCGGAAGGTCCTGGAAGTGCTCCAGAAGGTTCCGGAATGTCCCGAAACGATCTCGGAAGGTCCCGGAAGGTCCTGGAAGCTTCTGGAAGGTTTCGGAAGTTTCCGGGCAGTACCACCCACTACCCCACGCCCCTAGCCTTGGGGGGCAAGCCACCTAGGCTGCCCTGGCCGGCCAAGGGGTGGGGGCGCACCAAGGGGAAGGAATCCCCCTCCAGGTGGGAAGTCCAACTCTCCAATATGGCAGGTTTCCGGTGGGAAGGTTTGGGAGGTTTGGGAGTCCAAGTTGGACTCCCCACCCCCCCTTATTGCGCCCCAAGGGCCTCTTGGCCACCTATATAATGTGGGGGAGGGGTGGGGGGCGCAGCATAACTTGTCCCCAAGGCCTATGCGCCACCCTCCCTCCTCTAAACCCCGTTGCTCCACAATTAGACCCCGGTTTAGACGCTGTTCTAGATCGGAATCCGTTAGGGTTTTCTCCCTCTAGTTTTCTCGGTGGCGTTCATCTCTGGACGGCGGAGCGCTGCTGGATTGCTGCTACGGGATGTGTGGATACTAATGGAGGGGTCGTACCTTCGACCCTTCTTCGAGTAGCTTGTTCGTGGGACTTGTCCGTGGGACTAGATCGCGGGACGGTTCGAGGGATCGATATCCTCGCGGTTGGGAGGTCATTGAAATTCCTAGCTGCGGGGATCTGCACCGACGGTCTTCACCAACTCTACTTCCGCTACATCGGTTGGTGAGCCATGACCTAAAACCTTGTATGCAATCTTCTTGGATGATCTTGGGTTCTTGATTCGTAGGCCGAATTTTTTTGTTTTCTACTACGTTTCCCAACAGCGAAGTCGTCGTGATGAAGTTGACCGGCGAGTGATGAGAGGACACGACGCATTGGGCGGAGTTGATGTGTGTTGATGTAGATTGACCGGTAGAAGAGCGAGCGGTGTGGTAGCGCCTACGCGATGGAGCTCGGCATGGGGGAGACCCGCACGAAGGAACTCGGCGCAGGTGCGTCCGATGGTCAGATGCAGTCTTGATTTTTTGTCGTTGAAGTGTGAGCCCCCTGCGCGGTGGAGCTCGGTACGGGGGAACCCATACAAAGAAGCTCGACGCAGGAGAATTTGTGTGATTGTCGTCGACGGTGCGGCGAATGACCGAGAAGGGCTCGGCACGCCGGGCGGAGTCGACGTGACGAAGTTTCGCGGCGTGTATCCGCACTGGAACCGATGAAGTTGATGTCGTTGTTGATGTCGAAAAAACGCCAGCCCCAGGGCATTAAGTGCGCGTCGTGATTCGTCCGCTCCATGCGGGATCCATAGATTGTTCATCGGGTGATGTCGTTGTAGCGGTGCGAGTCGATGTCGCGGTCGGAGTTGATGTCGATGCCGTAGTCGACGTAGAGGACATAGTCGATGCCTAGCCCGTGGTTGATGTAGAGGACGGAGTCGACGCCTCGCTCGTAGTTGGTGTAGAGGACGGAGTCGACACCTCGCCCGTAGTTGGTGTAGAGGACGAAGTCGACGCCTCGCCTGTAGTTGGTGTAGATGACGAAGTTGACCCCTCAGCCATAGTCTATGTCGCATCCGGAGTCGTTGTAGAGGACGGAGTCGACGAAGAGCCCAGCATCGGTGTAGAGGACGGAGTCGACGATGCGGCTGTGGTCGATGTAAAGGACGGAGTCGACAACGCGCCCATCGTCGGTGTAGAGGACGGAGTCGACGACACGCCTAGCGTCGGTGTAGAGGACGGAGTCGGCGACACGCCCATCGTCGGTGTAATGGCGAGTGCAACGCTCAGCCTCCGAGTTCACCAGCCCCCGAGTGTTGAGGCGGCGGAGTCACGCTGCAGCGGCGAGTGATGAGAGGACTCGACGTATGTGGCGGAGTCGATGCATGTTGATGTAGACTTGTCGGCTGGAGAGCGAGTGGTGTGGTGACGCCGGCGTGATGGAGTTCGGCACGGGGGGAGCCCGCGCAAAGGAACTCGGAGCAGGAGTCGTACGGCGAGCTTCTTGTATTTTGCCGATGCGACAAAAAAACCCGTAAACTGCCGATGTCGGTCCCGTTGAGGTTGAAGATGATCGTGGGAGGAGTCGTGAGTCAGTGACAGTGTTTGATGTCGCAGTCGCTCGTGGAGATGTTTAAAGTTGATTGCGTCGTAGTAGTGGATGTGTGCCAGCTTCCCTGGACTGATGTATTGAGCTGTAGGAGTTCTTCGTATGGTTGTATGCACCGGGCTTCTTGATCTTCTCCTTCTTGCTTGTGCACTCTCCTGATGGATGGATGTGTGCCTTATTGCTGCTGCTACGTGAACAGCTCTGAATTGGAAACCATGTCTTCGACTCGCAGAGTTTGAATAGCTCTCCGGCACCGCGCTTGGAGGAGGTGACGCGCTGCGTAGTAGGAGACGTCGGCGGCAGCGATGATGTGTCCTGGTCGGAGATGGCGAGCGCGCTGCCGATCGTGGCCTGTGCCGTCGTGTGCGAGTCTGTGCCCTCGGCCTCATTAGCCGGCGCAGCATCGCTGACTGATGGCATGTAGGGGCGGGATCTGGTCTCTTGGAGTTGCTGTTGGTGCATGTTGACGTAGTTCTTGCCGGAAGAGGTCGAGTGGCATCCTGCGTCCATGGTTAAAAGGCAAAACAAAACAAGCAAGCGAACAAACAAGAACCATGAGAGGAAACCATCGCGCGAGACGCTGCGATTATGGAGAGCGGACTTAGGCCTTGTACAATGGTCAGTGCTTACTCATAGGTGCTTAAGGAATAAGAGCAGCATCGGGCTGTAAATAAATGGGGTCTTGCAATGCAGAGGTGCTAGTCAGAGGTGCTTAAACTTGTTTTTTCTTCTTAGGCATGACTACAGAGGAGACAGTTAATTAGCGAGCACCGGCTGGCACCAGAAGCAAACCTTTGCTTCTACATCTCTTTCTAAGCACCCGTTCGACTGAATCTCCTATAGAAAACCGGGTTTTTTTGTCAAGCACCTATGCAAGCACCTGCCGTTGTACAGGGCCTTAGCGAGCATGAACGGGAATCTGATGCTTGAGAGCAATACTAGTCGCCGTGACATGGGGTGCAGGGGGGGGGGGTGCAGCGCGGTCGTCGTGGAGGACTTCGTTTGCCGGGGTCGAGAGGTGGTCGAGTCCGCCAAGGATGCAGTCGATAGGAGGCCGAGTCGGGTAAGACGGCCCTCAGATCGGATCGCTGCCGTGTTTTTTTTGTCAAATCTAGCAGCGATTTTTAGCAGGATCGGAATAGATTGCTTGCAGATCGCCGTCTTCGTCCCTCGAAATCTTGTCGTGGTGACCAACGGATCAATGGATTGGACTGGTGCGGTTGCAAGACAAGCACCCTCAGGTCAGGGTTGATTGGCTAGTCATGCTATTTTCTGTACGAAGGTATCAAGCTTGATGACGGCCGTGTCAAACTGCCGCTCATCAGATCGAGATTGAGCACGGATCAATCTGCGCAAGTACAACAAAGACCGAGAAAAGTATTCCGGGTAGAAATCGATTCAATCCAAAATAGTTGAAATAGAAAGATAAAACCTGATGAACAATGTAGAATCGGATCTAAATCGATATAGATTGGAGCCGCCGATCCGTGATTCCAACGCGCATGTCTTTCCCACAGACGACGCCAATTGACGAGGATCGGCCTCGGCAAATCCTAGAGTTAAGAACCCTAAGTTTCGTGTAGGAGAAAAGATAGCGACGTGGCCTGCGCGTTGGTAGGATTCAGAGGTGACAAGCGACACATGGGTGCACGATTACTCAGCTTCAGGCCCCCGGAGGGAAAACCCTACATGCTTCTTGTCTGATCTTGTATTGATGATGATGTACAGAGGTGCCGTGAGGGCTTTGGTGGAGAGATATTCGTCTAGTCCTATGCGTGGGGGTTGATATTAGATGATGTCTAGAGAGGTGCTCCTGCCTCGCTTTATATAGATAGCCAGGTAGCGGTTTACATGAGTCCTAGTCAACTACAAGTAGGAGTCCTTGTCTTGCGCCTCAAGTCTTCGGCTTCACGTCTTATTCCATCATGTCAGTGTCCACAAGTGAGCCTCTGGTGGGCCGCCAGCCATGACACGCACCAGGTACCCTCACGTAGAGGAGTCATGGGGTCACCCCCTCGTCACCATGCGAGGTAAACAAATTACAGCTGGGCAATTGACAGGATTATGTGCGCAAAACAATGCTAACTATGCTATAAAGAAAGGAAGAGGCTCAAAAGCATGGGCGGTACGCAAGTAGAGCAAAATTCATCTGCATCTACCTACTAATCATCCACCTTCAGATATCTATCCAGAACATCTCGCTGGTATTAAGTTGCGAATCCCACCCAAAGTGTAAACTCAAAGCAACAGACAACTGCATTAAAGAACTTTGTGTAAAGTAAACAATCTTTGCACCCGCAAGTACAAGCACCGTTGTTTTCTCCCTTGTGGCAATAGCACATCCCCTAGACTCATGTTTCTGTCACTCAAGCTAGTCATCAGGGGCATGAACACACAATCATGCATAACACTCCCTCTTGGAGTCACTACCTACTACTTGGCCAAACTAATAAACAGCAACGGAGAACATGCAAGAATTAATCAAGAACATAAATTTAAAAGAGGAGAATCAAATATATTACTCAAACACAATCTGAACATAGTCTCATAATCCATCAGATCCTAGCAAACTCAACATAGCAATAGAAGAAAGATTACATATGTGCCTCGATCCTGTAGGGCAGCTCACGAGGTCTAAACCATGAAGAACAAAGAGGGTAGGAGAACATCACATAGCTACTGATCATGGCCCCATGGTTCAAGGTGGACTACTCACGGTTCATCCGGGATGCATCCATGGTGGTGGAGAAGCTCCCGGAGGTGGTTCCTCCCTCTAGCAGGGTGCCGGGAAGAGGGCTCCTGGTGCTCCCGATCTTGGAAGCGCGGCGGCGGCGGAACAGAGGAGAGATCGCGAAAAATGGTTCTATCCTCGAGGGTTTCTGGATGAGAGGGATATATAGGCGAAGAGGGGCAACCAGAGGTGGACCAGGGCCCCTCGGCGCCCCCTGGCGCGGCCTAGGGGTGGACGCGCCAGGTGGCCGCCTGGGCCACCCCTGGCTCCCCTCTGGCCCCACCTGAGATTTTCCCGAAGCTTCCTGTACGCTGATTTTTCTTATATTTTTCCGGAATTTTTCTGGAACTTTGAGTAATGGGAAAACCTGAAATACAAAAACAACAGAAAACAAGAACTGGCACTGGGGTGCACTGAGTTAATAGGTTAGTCCAAATATGATCAAAAGTGTATGGAAGTGCATCAATATCATAACAATATCACACAAAAGATGTATGGAGCAAGCAGAAATTATAGATACGTTTTGGACGTATCACTCGCTTGCTGCCCCTGTGCGGCTCTAGTTGCCGCCCTCGTGCAGCTCTTAGGTGTTGCCCTCTCTCTTTCCCCTCGCCCATGCCGCTTGGGGAAAAAAGGAATGGCGACGGAGGAGCACGCTCATGAAGGGGCAGAAACTGGACGGCTCATGGATGCATGCATACTGCAGCGGTCTTGGACGGGTGGATACTGTAGCGGTCATGGACGACACCCAGCATACTGAAGAATGCAAGCATTGACGAGCATACTGAGAATTGCAAGTGTTGCTTCAAACTGATGCAGTACAGTTACATAGTTTGTTAGCTTATAGGCCAGGGAAGACCATTGTTACAAAGTGAGTATGTAGTAGTTTATTTATCATCTGATGCTTGCATTAGCATATAGATAGTACTCCATGCATGATTGCAGCGGCAAGTTAAAAAATAAATAGGAGAAACCAATGCTAGGCGTTGTGTCTGTCCCAGTTTGGTGGAGTATTTTGTTTCTTTTCTCTGCATGCTAACCGCAACGAGGGACGCACAGTCCAAAAATACAGTATGTTTATGGTTTTTCTTGGGTTTTTGTCATCTGCTTGATCTCAATGCGTTTGTACAATTCAGGAGAAAAAGAATTTTTTTTGCAGTTCTCTTGACACAACCATTAGTCTAGATGCACTTTCTAAGAATATTTTGTGGTTTTCTTTGTAGAAAAAGGTGAAAAAAACAGAAAACATTTCACCCTTTTTAGACTTAGTTTACTGTTAAAAAAGATGTAGTTCGCTAAGGACGACGTCCATTTGCCAAAGAAACAATGAAATGCAAAAAAGCATACAGAAAAATTACAGTTCGCTTAATCATGTTCGTACAGTCCAGACTTTGAAAAACAGTTGAAATAATACTACAATTAATACAGTTTGCAAATACTGACAATGAAGTTTTCTTATTTGTAATGTAGTTCACTTTTTTTGAAGTGAGATGCAGCAACATTCTGTTAAGTGAACCTGGTCAAAAAACCGTGTAGTTAACTTCATTGTGCGTCACGGTTCGCTTTCTCCTAAAGCAAACTTTGACGGTTTGATAAGAAAACAAAAAAAATGTGAGTTGTTTTCTGTGTCGATAAATGCATCCAGTGCCCGACAAATCCAGTTCCCTTCGCCTATTACGAATCTATAAAAAATACGTGCATTTATGTTTATCGATAATGCAGTATCCTTGCCTGTAAGATGCAAAACACCGGGATTATAATAACACCTCTTTAAGACCTTAATCTAAAAACACCGGGCTTATTCAAAATCCCACGCCCCCGCCCCCACCCCCACCACGCCCACCACTTCCTCTCTCTCCTTCCCACCTCCCGACGCCCTCTCCCACAACCAGAGACCTCGGCGGAGCCCCCCACCCCAACCTCTGGCGCCTTCCCTCCACCTCCACATGGCCGCCGCGCCCTCAACCGCCGGCGCCTTCCCTCACCTCCCCACGGCCTCAGCGCCCTGAACCGCCGGAGCCCCTTCCCACAGACGACGCGCCCCAACCACCGGTGAGCCGGGCGACTTCTTCACCAACGGATCCGGCAACCCTCAACCTCCGGCGAGGTCTCCATCATCAGATCCGACCGTCAACGACATCCGGCGACGCCCCCTTCATCGGATCCGTCCGTAGGCCGATGGATCAAGCCGGCGCCCTCCGCCGCGTGAGTCCACACACAGACGGGCCATCCTCCCCCGACGCGCAACTCCCCGGAGTCCTGGGCGCAACGGCCGTGCGCTGGCTCGGCCACCTCCAACTGGCAGCCACAGATTCGGTCGTCCGGTCGTCGGCAGCGGGTGCATCTGCCCTGCCAGCAAGCCACACCCCTTCCCGCGGATGAACTGCACCGTGCGCTGGCTCGGCCACCGATCCGGTTGGGCACCCGTTGATGATGTTCGTGAAGTTCAGTGCTGAATTCAACGCCCCCAATATCTCCTGTTTTTTCATGGATGGGTACGAGCGCTCCATCCCTTCCAAAAATTGTTGCTCCATCCCTCCCCACTTCTTGCTTTGCTTAATGCTGAACACTCAATGCAGGGCTCACGGTAAGGTATGCACTCCCGGCGTTGTGTTAATTTTTGGGGAAAACAAATAAAAGTGGTGCACAACGCATTGGTGATGTGGTGCTGTTGTTGAGTGCATGCAGTTTGTGACAGATGTTGTCGGATGTATCATCTTGCAGTTCGAAATATATTTATATTTTCTACTGGAAATCAATTGAAGTGCTCTCATTAAAGAAAATAAGAGCGAACATTGTTGTTCATTTTGAAGTTCATTTTGTTTTTTGAGAAATACAGAGAGAAAAAGTAGTCATTTGTTTGCGCACCACACAGCCAGTCATGTGGTTTGCATTTTTGTAATTTCCCAATGAGTTCGGTTCTGTGTGGTATGTGTAAAAAATATGAAGTCGCAGCCATCTTTCGATCAGCGATGTAGTTCGTGAAGTGTAAAAAATGTTAGGAGAAACAATAAAAAGATATTGTGGTTCACTTTCGTGAGTGATGTTGTTCGTTTGCCCTGCTACAAGTGTGAAAAATGTTTAAGTAAAACAAAAAAGTTAATACATAAGTTCGTTTCTAATGAAGTATGAACAAAAAATGCAGTTCGTAACAGCCTCCTTTGTAGTGTGGTTGCCCCGTTCAATGAAGTGCATTGCATGCGATTCATTCACGGTTCGTTGTAGATAAATATTTTAAAAAATCGTGTAGTTCACCTCGTTTGTGCCCTGCGGTTCACTTCTCTCAAAAGCGAACTACAAAGTTTTGATAAATTAATCAATAATGCATACAGTTCTCTCTATCGACAATTGCGGTGCGGTTGCCCGGATGCAGTTCACCTGGCCGATTCCGGATCCGCGAAAAACACATGCTTTCTGTTTGACGATAATGCGGTGCGCTTGCCCATCGGATGCGGTGCGACTGCCCGGCGAATGCAGTTCGCTTGGTCGATTTCGGGTCCGTGAAGAACGAAGTTCCGCGTTTTTAGTAGAATCAACACAACATTTAAACCGTAAGGAATTAGAAAACGTGTTCTACATGAAAATGGAGATCCTCGACGATATCTATCCAATAGTGTATCAATTGCATTAATCGGATACGCGAATCAAAAGAATTTAAGCAAAAACGCCCGCTGCCCCAAATGTGGACATCCACACCGTTTTTCAAATTACTTCAAAATCGTGAGGAATTGGAAAAGTGTTCAACATATAGATTGTGTTCCACCAGCGATTAATAAGTTCTACTCTCTACAAGATCCACCAGCGAAAAACAGAGTGTGCGCGTTTTTTGCGGCTAGATTTCTCTCAAATCCGTAGCTAATTAGACAAAGTGTTCTACATATGAATGGAGAGCCTGATCGATATATTTCCAACGGTATATCATTTGCATCATTCCGATAAACGGTTTAAGGGAAATCGCGTAAAAACTGCCGCTGCGAAAGTGGGTCGCCGCACCATTTTTGAAACTGCTCTTAAGCCGTGAAGAATCGAGGGAAGTGTTCAACATACGGACGATGCTCCTTTTCCATAAGAATCCAACGGTGTATCATACGCTCAATTCCGACCAACGGTTAAAAAGTTAAGGCGAAAATATTACATGCGTTTTGTTTTTACCTGAGATGCAGTGCTCGTGAGTCAGCAATGCGGTTCCCTTAGCGATACGATGCAGTTCTGAAGTGTTATCAGAATAGTTATATATATACAACCCGTCTATTCTGATAATATTAGAAGAATAACTATTCTGCTAACACTTTCGCACTGCGTAGGAACGCTAATGAGGACTGCACTGCTGACTTACGAGCGCTCCAGCTCGGGTAAAACAGAACCGCATGTAGTATTTTCACCATAACTCTTTAACCGTTCATCGGAATTGAGCGTATGATACACCGTTGGATTCGTATGGAAAATGAGCATCTTTTGTATGTTGAACACTTCTTCCAATTCATCACGGATTAAGAGCAGTTTTGAAAACAGTGCGGCGGACCACTTTCACAGCGGAAGTTTTTTTTGCGAGTTCTCTTAAAATGTTTTTCGGAACGATGTGTATGATACACCATTGGATTCGTATGGAGTAGGAGAACAATTCATATAATTAACACTTTTCGAGATTCTTCACGGTTTTGAAGTAATTTCAAAAACCATGTTCTGCCCTCGTGTGGGCAGCGGGTGTTTTGACATAATTTTTTTTGATTCGTTCGTCCGATCGATACAATTGAAACACCATTGGATAGCTATCATCGAGGCGCTCCGTTTGTATGTGGAACACCTCCTCTAATTCCTTACGGTTTAAGAGCAACGTCAATTTTAGTAAATTGCGGAACTCTGTTTTTTCACGTACTCGGAATCGACCAAGTGAACCGCATTCACCGGGCAACCGCACCTCATTTGACGGGCAAGTGCACTGCATTATCGGTAAATAGAAATGCACATGTTTTTCTTTGTACCAAAATCAAGGAAGTGCACTGCATCCGTCGGGCAACCGCATTGCATTTAACAACAGAGAGAACTGCACATATTTTTTGTTTTACCGATCATATCACGAAAAGTGAACGCGACATAGAGCGAAGCGAACTGCACGATCTTTTTGTATTGCATATTAGAAATAAGTGAACACCATCACTCTCAAAAGTCAAATGCATCATTCTAGGAATTGTTTTCCATAAAACGAATCGCACATCAAAATTACATCATCTCTGGACTACATGACATGGAAATCGAACTGGAATGGTTCTTCTTTCCTCTCCACGGTACAAATAAACTAAAAAAAATCCATAAAATTTCTCTGAAATGAAAATCGGTCGTCGGCGCACTGCATATCCAAACTCATAGTACTATTCATGGTGCTGCAACAAACTGCAATCAATACGAAGCGAAACCGAACTGCATGCGTTGTTGGAACATGCCGATACCAATGGATGAAGAGGAACAAAACCGGAGTGGGCTGCAGTGCAGCAGTTTGTACACTCCACCGGCACAACGCCACCGGGGAACTTCACCCCACGGGAGCGGCTATGAATGTGGCAGGGAGCAAGGCGCCGGAGGGTGAGCACGACCAGATCGGCGGCCGGGCGGCGCGGAGGAGGAGAGGACGGCCAGATCGGGATCTAGCAGGGCCAGATCGGTTCTCCTCATCCTCACCCCGTTCATGGCGCGGGATAGGGCGGAGCCTGGGCGGCCGTTGGGTAAGGCAGTGGCCCTGATCTGGCGCAAGGACGAACCTACAACGCACCTACATGGCCGCCGTTGGGTGTGCGTCAGAGTGCACGACAATGCACCGGGCGCACCATAGTTCGCCTGCAAGCTCGCCGTGGAGCACTCCGGCGACGGCTGCAGGCTGACCTTGGAGTCGCCCCTGGTGAGCAGCAGCTCTCTGACCGGCGCATGCCGGTGCGGGCGAGGTCAAGTGATTTCCTGTGCCCAAGGATCGGGCGGGCGCATCGGATCGGGCCGCAGGGCGCGGAGGCGCGCAAGGGCGGGTGCTCACGGTTACTCTGGGCGCCGTGTTGGGCGCTGGTCAGAGTGGAGGGGATAGGAGAAAGAAAGTGATCGAGGGGGCGGCGGCTACTCCAGGCGTCGTGTTGGGTGCGGCGCCGGCGGCTTCACCAGAGGAAGGTGGGAACGAGCGGTTGAGGGTAGGGGAGAAGTGGTTGGTGGGTGGGTGTGGGGCGTGGCACGAGACAAAAGCGGTGGGTGAGGCTCGGTTTTTTCGCGAGTTTTTGCGATTCGAGTGCGACTGCGTGTTCGGGTGTTAGAAAAAAAACGAATAGTGTTAGTAGAAAAACACTCTTAAGACCTTATTCTAACAACAATATCGCTTATTCTACAACACCTGACTAACCATCCCACCGATCCTTTCCAGTAAAAATAAACAACGAGCCCACCCCGACCCCCTCCCACCGTCTCCACCACTTTTCCACTCGGTCGCCCCCCTCCCCCGATCCCGCCCCCGCCCCCATCTTCTCCCCGGCCAGGACATCACCGCCGGCCCTGCCCTCGCCCCCATCTTCCCCGGCTCAGGAAACCACCATTGACCCTCCACCGCCCCCATCTTCCCCGCTCAGCCTACCCCGAACTCCCCCTCCCACCTACCCATTGCCCGTCGCGAATCCCACCCCAAGCCGGCGGCGGATCCGGGAAGGCGACCCCCCCCCCCAGCCGCGCCGCCCACCACCCCAAGCCGCGCCGCCCACCCCCGCCTCCCTTGATGCCGGCCCAGCCGCCGAGCTTCATGTCATGGGCGCCTGGGGTCGGCGAGATCGAAGGCCTCCCTCGGATAACTGGATCCGCGCCGTCGCCGTCGGTGGGCGTCCTCCGCCACCGTATCCGACGCGGCGTGGCGACTTGAGCCCCTCCCGTGCCGCTTCCCTGCCTACTCGTCATCAGATCCCGTCGGTCTGAACCGGCGCCATCTGATCCAGCCGGCAGCGGGGCCTTGCGACTCTGGACTCTCTCTCCTTCCCATCTCCGGTGACTGGTGGTGTGTGACGGGGCTATGGACCTTGTGGCTGGAGTAGGCATGCTGGAGCTGCCCGGTGGCCTGGATCAGAGGCGTGTTTTGCATTTTTTAGATTTTGCAGTGCGCAACTACGTGTGTGCGGTTCGAACTGGTTGTGTCTTCCGCTGCAGTTAATTTTTCCTTGCTAGATTCATGTTTAGTTTGTGCTTTGCAGTGCGCTGCGACGCCCCCATGAAGTCGGCAATTTAGCGTGCTTGAAGTTTAGTATGGTGGCAACATGCTATAGAATTTTCATGAATAATTTTGCAGTTCGTATGATTTTGCAAGAGGCTATGAATGCGTGTTCAAGTGAACCGCATTGTGCAAAACTTCAGTGACCTCATGCGTTTTATTTTTATGAAGTTTTCTGTATTGAGCTATGTAATTATTTTTTATGATGTTGTGGTTCACATTTGACAGTGATGTTGTTCGGTTTGCAGTCTAATCATTTTTTCGATTTGTTGTTCTTTCATGTGTGAACAAGATTATAAGAATTATTTATTATTATTGAGAGAAAACAATGCGGTTCATTTGTATGAAGCAATGTGGTGCGGTTTAAAGTATGAAACAGTGCGGTTCACTCATAGTTTGTTGTGCCCTGATACGATAAAAATATAAAAAAAACTTGTGCAGTTCACTTTGGTCTATCCCCGCAATTCACTATTCGGGGAGCGAACTGCGAAGTTCTCATAAGTAAATAAAAAAAACATGTGCAGTTCCCTCCGTCGATAAATGCAGCCGGCGCCTGGCGGATGCAGTTCGCTTCAACGATTCCGGATCAGAGAAAAACACACGCAATTCTGTTTGACGATAATGCAGTGCGCTTGATTGTCGGATGCGGTGCGGCTTCCGGCGAATGCAGTTCGCTTCATCGATTCCGGGTCCTCGAAGAACGGAGTTCCGCGATTTACTAAAATCGACACAACTTTTAAACCGTAAGGAATTAGAGGATGTGTTTTACATACAAATGGAGCGCCTCGACGATAGCTATCCAATGGTGTATCAATTGCATCAATCGGACGAACGAATCACACGAATTTACGCGAAAACTCCCTCTGTCCAAAAGAGGACAGCGCCACCGTTTTCTAAATTGCTTCAAAACCGTGTGGAATATGGAAAAGTGTTCAACATATGGATTAATCTACTACTCCAGACGAATCCAACGGTGTATCATACGCATCGATCGGACAAGCTGTTAAAAATTTCTACTCTCTACAAGATCCGAAAACGAAAAACAGAGTTGCTGCGTTTTAAGCACCGGGAACGCTAGTCATATGATGCCGGCTTACAGAAAGGTTTCGACTCACGGATAACCCAATAATCTCTCTCAACGCGAGAAGATGAGAAATGTTTAATCCGGTACTCTTCTATATGAGCCTTTATAATTTATTTTCTGCATACATTAAACAACATAGCATACTTCATTTTTCTCACGCATAATATTTTTTAAAGTTTCTTTTTCAGAAAAAATGAGAGTTATTCCTATGTGACTCGGCATAACACCCAGATGGACAGAACGACTCATGGGGACTACACCTAAAAACTTTTTCTAAGACTCGGCACGACGCAAAGATGTTCGTACCAACTCTTGGGGAGTATCACTTCAAATTCTATGATTTGGTTCGGCACACAAGGTGACCATACCAACCATGGGGACTACAAGTCAATTTTACCTATGTGTCGACAAGATACAAGTATGTTCAAATCGACTCAGGGGGGGGGGTACATATATCATCAATAAAGTCGGCTCCTATACATAAATATATCTTATCAAAAGTCAGGTATATAACCGACTTACAGATTTGATGGGAAATTATAATTCTCATTCATTATAAGTTGGGTCTTACATCAAAAGAGAACAACACATAAGTCGGCAATCTATTTGATAAATACTACAGCTTCAGTGGTTGTCCTCAGAGTCGACTTCATCATCAGATGAGGAAACTTGGGCTTCCTCTGCATTGTTGTAGAAGTCTTCATCACTAGTGTTGGAGCTCTCCATACAGCAGTCGACTCGATCACCATCCGAGTCAAAAATCCTGGCCCATAGGAGAAGGCCCGGCCACAAGCCGGACGTGCCAAGCGTGGAGATTGAAGCCGTAGAAGGAATTCGACTTACCTTGTATAGCATTTAGTATATTTGTAAAGTAGAATAGGACTCCACTTCGTGTAGGAGTTGGACTCGTGGAATCCTAGGACCCGACGCCTTTATAAGTCGAGGTCCACGGGATCCAGAGGCAACTCAAGTTAGTACTAGATACTTACGACATAACCTAGATCTCCTCGAGACAAAGGTTGTGATTTGAGACCACTATAATAGATAAGTCGACTCCTCTAATCGAAGAGTCAATACCCACAATAATAAGAAGCAGGAGTAGGTATTTACCTCGAGACAAAGAGAGGACCGAACCTGGGTAAACCTCCGAGTCTCTTGTCCATGTCAACTCTCTCCTCGTATCCACCTCGCAGAAAAGGTCCCATGTCAAGTTCGACTCTTTGAACATCTGCCATGACTTTCCCACGACAGGTCTTCCGGGTTGTCTCTTCGCTGCATTCTTTTTTCGTCGCGATGTCTTCCGTCTTTATCGCCTTGGAAACCGTCCGCGACTATGTCGGGTCCTCTGTCATCGTAGAAGTTGCGTCTGGGCCTTTTTCTTCTTCTGTCGAAACCTCTATCTCCGGCGTAGTAGTCATAGTCGCGATCTGTGAGCTTCGTCTCGTACTCGAATTTTTGAGTGCTGAAGCGGAGATGGCGTCGCTCATTACCTTGAGCGCCCACACGGTGTTGCGATCTGCATTGTCTTTTTCTCCACTTCGGGCGCAATGGAGGTATGCTTGAGCTGTGATTAGGGCTTCAGCTGGTGTGAGTTTCTTTTCTTCCTCATCGTCGTATTCTAGCCTGAAGTCGTCGTCCAATTTGCAGGCGACTTTCTTCTTGTCCGTGCGTCGTAGGTTGCTGAATCTGGATTTGCTTCAAGAGGGAGAGATATGATCATAAAGATCGCTCGAGTGCTCAGGTGACGCTTTGCGGGTAGTTCTCGAGTCGTTCCAAGTTTTTCTTTGATTTTACAATTCGATCGCCAACTTGCTTTGCGGGTAACCGTCTTGCTTTCTTGGTGACATCACTTTCCAACTTGTTGTATGCTCTGAGCTCATCACGAGTTGTGTTCTTCGAGACGAGTCTACTGTGTTTTACCCCGTCTTTTACTTTGGTGATTCCTTCTTTGGATAGGTAGATTTTTCAGTGGGTTGATCCTGTCTTGCGGCTTCTGAGTCCTGGCGCCTTCTACTTTCAGGTGGGTCATCCTGTCTTCTGAGTTCTTTTATTGGTATGGTTCCTGGTTTTCCAAGGGTGACTGTGAGCTGACCAGTGTTGGCGGGGTCATTAGTTCTATTGTTTGAGCGTGTTTCCCTGTGACTGTTTAGGTCATCTTCTCTATGCCTGCTATCTGAGGTTGGCTCATGGGTATCTTCCATGAATACCTGGAACAATATCCGGGTCGCCAGCTTTGTCTTTTTTCCCATCTGTTTTCGCCGCGCGAGTGCTACACTTGCGCAGTCGCGAGTGGTGCCTTGGACTGGGCTGAGGTGGGATGCCCAGAGGACTCGCGGAGTCGTCGGGTGGGTTGGAGTTGATTTTTTGACTGACATCGAGTCCCTTGGGTGTTGTAGTTTTTCCGAGTGTTCGAGCATCGTCTGTGAGGCGAAGGGTGCCCCAGTGGTTGATATGGATCTTAAGGCTTCCGAAAGTTAGATCTGCACCTGCGCGAAGATCAGCGAAGGCTGATTGCGAGACGGGGACATGCGGGATGAAGCCGAGGGACTCAAACAGATCTGATTCCGCTCGAGTCGCAAAGGTGACGAGTGCTGGAGCGGTCGATGAGTCGTTGATCTAACTTGTGTCTTCCCCACGGTCGGCGCCAATTGACGAGGATTGACCTCGGCAAATCCCATGGTTAGGAACCCTGGGTTAGATCGTAGAGGAGATGAGCAGGTTGGTCATACTCGTCGGCTAACAGGAGACATGGATTTACCCAGGTTCAGGGCCCTCGATCAGTGAAACCCCTAGTTCCTGCTCGATTATATTATGATGGAGGCGATTACAGTGGAGGTCGAGGCGAGTTCGCTCGGGACCGAAGATGTTGCTTGGATATTCGATGCCCTAGACGTCCCGTCTTCCAGCCTTTATATATTAGGGTGGGTCGCAAGGAGTTCGACTAGGCTTACAGAGAGAGCTTCCTAATCTAGTTTCAGTCTTGGACGCCAAGTCATCGCTTCCATAATCGTCGAGGACTCCTATGGAGGTGTCTCGAGTGGGCCAGGCTTAGGCCGCTTGAGACTTCCAGCGGGCCTTCTGTCTTGACACGCATTAGGTACCCTTATCTGTAGCAGTCATGGGGTCACCCCCTCTTCAGCACCACTCCAGGTGCCCCCCTTTGGCCTATATCATCATCGTGACCTAAAAACCCCAGAACAAGAAGAGTTTTCGGAGTTCCGCCGCTGCTCCGTGGCGGAAACCTACAGATAAGAAAAGACTTTCCGGCGGGTAGATTCCGCCGGGGGGAACTCCTACCAGATAGGGAGATCTTCCTCATTGTCATCACCATCGTCACGGGAATCATCGAGATCATCATCATCCTCACCATCAGCACCATCTCCATCTCCATCCCATCTCATCTCACCATTGCAATCCATGTTGTAACTTGTACTATCCATCCCCTCTACTCTACCGGTGTTGATTACTCTTTGTGGTGAATGCTATTGAGTTTTGTTGGAGAATTATCGTTATGACCAGATTGTTTATCACATATTTATCACCACTGATCATGATCTCTTTTATGTCTTGTGAGTAGTTCTTTTAGTTCTTGAGGACATGGGAGGAGTCTAGTTGTTAGTAGTCATATGATGTTGAAGTAATATGTGTTGTTTGATATTTAAGTTGTCGTGTTATTTCTTCTAGTGGTGTTGTGTGAACGTTGACTACACAACACTTCACCTTTTTAAGGACCTAGGGGAATGCATTGTGTATAAAGTATGCTTGTGTATAAAGTATGCTTATGGTGAGTTGCCGGAGTGATAGAAACCATAACCCCAGTTCGCACACTTTTGCACGAGGGATTGTTGGGCCTTAAAGTTTATTGCTATGGTTAGGCTTTTGCCTTAATTTCTCTCTTGTATTTGCGGATGCTTGCAAGAGGTTTAATCATAAGAGTGTTCTTATCTTAGTCTAGAAAGTGCACTAGCATAGGTCTACCCACACAACACTTATCAATACAAAACATATTACCGAGACGGAATATGGCGAAGGCACATGACTATCTCTCCCGTGTGTCCTCAAGAAAGTTTTATCCTTTATCAGTTTAAATCCTTCATCTTATCCTTTGGACAAAAGGACTGGGACAGCTTGCTGCACTTTATCACAATTTACTTTATTTACTTTTATCTCATTATTGTTAATACCGGAAAACCCATAAAAAGTTACCTTTCAGTACTTGCAGTTATTCCTATCTCAAGATCACTTGTCAATACCTTCTGATCCTCATTGGGTTCGACACTCTTACTTATCGAAAAGGATACGATAGATCCCCTACACTTGTGGGTCATCAAGACCATTTTCTGGCGTCGTTTCCGGGGATCGTAGCGCTATTCGTAAGTGAAATTGGTATGGAAACTTTACATTGTAAATGCTGATTTTATTTTGTTGTTGCTACTATTAGTCCCTATGGAAAACTGTGCTCTTGGTACTTTTCTTGCGGGGAACCGCCCCACCATTACTGTGGTTGAGAAGGCTCCCCCACCTACTGAAATTGTGCCCTTTAAAATACCAACTGGTATTGTTGATTGTGTTATTGCTAATCGATATGCAGGAGATAGACATCCAGGTGAAAACTTATTGTATATTTCACAACTATGCTCCTTATTTAAGCTTGCAGGCATATCGATGGATTTTTTTATGAGAAAACTATTCGCTCTATCATTAAAAGATACGGCTTTAGATTGGTATAGGCTTCTTGATAACTCTCATTTACTAAATTGGCAAGAACTTATGACTCTCTTTTATGCAAAGTTTTATCCTCTTCATGATATACATCGAGACATGAACTATACTTATAACTTTTGGCGTCGTGACGGAGAAAGCATCGCTCAAGCTTGGGGGAGATTGAAGTCCCTAATGCTCAAATGTCCCAATCATGAGCTCCCCAAGGGAATCATTCTTAGAAATTTTTATGCAAGGCTTTATCGTCAAGATAAAGAGATGCTTGATGCCTCCTCTAGTGAGGTATTTCCAAACAGAAGCGTTGAAGAAAGGTGAGATCTTATCAAAAGGATCCAGAACAACACTGAAGATTGGGAGATTGATAAAGGTATTGAACCCGTTATAAATTATGAGCATGATTACATTGAAAGCTATGTGAAACATATTACTTCAATACCTTTTGTGCTAAGATTGGTCTTGATTCCTAGCTTCCAATTGAGTTGTGCAAAAACTTTGTGACGGGGATGTACCCCGGCAAATCCCATGGTCAGGGACCCTGGGTTAGTCATGAGAGGAACAGGTTGGAGGATAGCTCGTCGGCTAACAGGAGGATACGTTCCTTCTCGATGTTATTGATTGGAGATGGCGATTACAGGGGAGCCAAGGCTAATGCGCACAAGGCTAGGGTTACAGATTGTGTATTGCTTGTCCCTTCACGTCTCCCCTCCTAGCCTTTATATACTAGGCTAGGTCTCGGGGAGTCCGTCCTGGATTACAGATGAGGTTTCCTAACCCTGATCTTGTTCTGTACGGCAAGTTTGCACCTTCCTTATGAGTCGCGGACTCCTATGTTGGTGCCACTAGTGGGCCAAGGCTGGTCTCAGACGGCATCTTTGTGGGCCTTCTGTCTTCGGGTACACCGGGTAGGCTCATCCATAGGAGTCGTGGGGTCACCCCCTCGTCAGTAGCCCCCGAGTGCCTGGGGGACTCGAAGAGGCGCGCAGGGACTCGAGTCCATTCTTGCGTCGTTTTTGATATATGCACGGTTCAACCGCGGGTCGCTGGCAGTCTGGGGCCATGACAAAACCTGTTTCGAGGGATGCTAAGATGAAAGGGCCCAAGGAGTCGAATGGTCGAGCCTTGGTGAATTGAACTAGTGGAAAAAACCGCAGTAGCCAAATCAAACCCATGTCCCTCGACATGAGCTTGGAACACTGGTGTCGAGCAAAAGTCAAGCCGCTGCAGGTCTTACAGTGATCAATTGCCGCCAGTAAAGTTTGTAGCCTAGGCGCATCCGCCCGGCTTTTTCTATCATGCAAATGCATGGAAAAGGTTGGGAGTGAAATCGCTCTGCGGCAAGTCCCAGCCCGGCCGATCTGCGCAGCGGGGTCTTACCTACACGCTAAGCTTGCGTGGCATCTGGGCACAGTGTATCATGTTCCAGGAATATGTATTTTTATTGAGGCGCAGAGCCTAGTTGATAATGCACCCACTTGGAATAAACAATCAAGTGAGCTATTTTAGCGGTCACTCGCGGAGCTTTGCCGAGTGCTCGAGCGAGGAGTAATGTAGAGGGGTACTTGCTCGGAAGGTCGTCGAGTGCTCGGATTCTCAGAGTTTTACGAGTAATCACTCGAGTATTGCTTTTGCTCTCGGGGTGAGGGAGCACCCGATACTCTGGGATCGCTCGATCTGGCGAGTGCAGGTCTACCTATCTTCTCTCGTGGTGAGGGAGCACCCGAAACTCTTCATGTGTGCGAGTAATCACTCGAGCACGTCTTTTCTTTTAGGTGAGGGATCACCCGAAACTCTAATGGGTGCGAGTAATCACTCGAGCACATATTTACTCTTTAGGTGAGGGAGCACCCGAAACTCTAGTGGAGATGCTCCCGATGGGAGTTAAGTATATTTGAAAAATGTATTTGAGTTAGTAAAGACGGTGCTTGCAACCTATATATTTTTGCGCTGCCATTTTAATTTACCTCTTCTTGGTAAGGATAATGATCTCTTTGCTGGAGGACCGTCAAAGATGCTATGTCTGCGAACCTTCATGTCTTCATGACCGGTCATAATGATGGCTGTTAGTGGCGTGCTGCAGCCGCCTGTTGAGTTATCGATGCGCGTATTGAAAACGCGCGAGATTTGATGCGTCCAGCGCACAGTGCCTCCCATGTGAAGACATCTTTGTATCGGAATTCGAATCGCCCGGCATGCTTGGTCTTTGAATTTATTGCTGCCGTCGCCTGGGCTTCTGCGTGCCCTTGGGGTTCTGCTATAAATAAGCCCCTTTTCTTCATCTGGAAGTAGTGTTCGTCTTCTACCTCTCTAGCTCCTCTTCTTCATCTTCTCATGGGACCAAAACGTGGTGCGGGTATGACTAGCCGCGGCCGGGTTCGCCATGGTCGCGGTTGTCGTACTCCACGCTCTTCTCGCGGTGGCCGTCGTGGTACACTGTCGACGCCTTCCTCCTCTTCCTCGGAGGAAGGCTTTTGGCGCTATGATTTCCTCTTGCATGTCCGTGGCCGGAACGCCGCTCGTATTCTGCTTCCTTCTACATTTTCTGCCCTTGTTTCTGAGCGCAGTCTTGATGGCTTGCTGCTTCGTCTTTAGGGGTGCGCTCGATCTCCTTCTTATGTTGAGTTGGAGATCGATAGTTCCCGCTTGGTTTTTCTTGGCTTTGGCTGGAGGTCGTTTGCTCGGCGCTTGAACTTGCGTGATGGTGACACTCTACCTTGCCGTTTTGATGGCGAAGACACTCTTACCATCCGCGCCTTTGACTCGAGCGGCAACCGCATGGATCCGTATTTGCCGGAGACAAGTAGCGATGGTTCTGGCAGGTCGAGGAGTCCTTCATCTGCGTCTTCAACTGCTTCCTCCTCCGGCGACTCTTCGGGTGCTGATGCTGAGCCGTCTTCAACTTCTTCCTCCTCCGGCTCTGAAGAAGACCCCGACGTCAAGCCACCGATCAAGCGGGCTCGCCAGGCGACCTTGTAGAACTGGAGGCAGCGGCGTCACCTTCGCCGACAGCTCGGGTAGAGATGGAGAGGAAGCTGGTGGAGCAGGAGAAGAAGCTGGTGGAGCATCATCCTCGGTGCTCCGCAAATAAGTCGAGCTTCACCTTTTGTTATGTAATTGACATCATGAACTAGCTGCTTCGACTCCTCCTCTGTCTGTGATGATGCTCGTTGTCTTAGTGCCAATTATCTCAGCATGGGCATACATGTAGAAGTCATAATTCCTTGGGTGATTGATGCTGTAGATTTATTGGCTGCTTGTGTCCTTTGTAACTAGGTTGGTTCTCCATGTAATGATCATTGTATTCGAGTAATCAGAGCTTCCTTCTATCCAATGTAGTTTGAATTTTTGTACTGAGAATGATCTTCGGATCCTTGTGATGCGAGCTGTGCTTGAGCCTTTGCAATGGAATTTGTCTTCGAATCCTTTGCAACCGAAAATTGTGTTCGAGTCCTTTGCGCTCGAGAGCTGTCTTCGAGTCCATCAAAACTTTGCACTGTGGATTCTATCGGGTGCGCGTCAGCGCTCCCGATGGGATTAGCCCCTGAGGCTACGTTTGAGTCGGAGAGTCAAACGTAGGCTGAGATCTGTTTCCTTTGTCGTTCTTCCATTATTTTCTGTCTTTTATCGGGTGCGCGGCAGCGCTCCCGATGGGAGTAGCCCCCGAGTCTTTGGGTGATCGTTGGCGATCAGGTGAAGACTAAAGAATTGTCCGCATCCTGCGCTTTGTCTATATTTCTTCAGAGTGCTTTGTGTTCCATCTAATTGTGGCCATGTCTTCCGAACCGTTTTTCAGCAGGTGGGGCCTGTCGGGGTTTTTTTTGCTTGGGACCTTTAAGTTTTGGACTTCGTGAGCGTTTCTCGGGGGGAGGTGGTGCTCGATCCCCCGAGTGCTTTGATGTAAAGATCACGTGAGCGACAATAGCGTCTCTCAGGGGGAGTTTGTACTCGAGCCCCCGAGTGCTTTGATGCAAAGATCGTGTGAGCGACGATAGCGTCTCTCGGGGGGAGTTTTCTACTCGAGCCCCCAAGTGCTTTGGATATAGGTCGCGTGGGGGATGATAGCGTCTCTCGGGGGGAGTTTGTACTTGAGCCCCCGAGTGCTTTGATGCAAAGATCGCGTGAGCGACGATAGCGTCTCTCGGGTGGAGTTTTTACTCGAGCCCCTGAGTGCTTTGATGCAAAGATCGCGTGAGCGACGATAGCGTCTCTCTGGGGGAGTTTTCTACTCGAGCCCCCAAGTGCTTTGGATATAGGTCGCGTGAGCGACGATAGCGTCTCTCGGGGGGAGTTTGTACTCGAGCCCCCGAGTGCTTTGATGCAAAGATCGTGTGAGCGACGATAGCGTCTCTCGGGGGGAGTTTGTACTCGAGCCGCCGAGTGCTTTGATGCAAAGATCGCATGAGCGACGATAGCGTCTCTCGGGGGGAGTTTTGTACTCGAGCCCCCGAGTGCTTTGGATATAGGTCGCGTGAGCGATGATAGCGTCTCTCGGGGGGAGTTTTGTGCTCGAGCCCCCGAGTGCTTTGCGGTTGTATTATTTGGGCAACATCATTTTATTGCGTCGAAGGGTTACATTAGCTGCCAGTTGAGCCTGATTGGTGGATACTATGGGTAGAACAGGCGTAGGTTCGCCACGTTCCATGAATTTCCCACGTCCTCGTCAGTCTTCGGGTTCTTCCGTCTATAGGCGCCTCCTCCTATGACTTCCGAGATTATGAATGGTCCTTCCCATTGGGAGGCAAGCTTGTGGAATTTCTCTTGGATGAGCCGTAGGACAAGGTCGACTTTGTTGAAGGTTCTGGTGCGCATGCGGCTGCTTTGGTAAGTGCCCAACTTGTCCTGGTACCCTTATGACCTTGTTAGGGCTGTGCCTCTTGCTTTGTGTGTTGTATCCTTGTCATCTTGCAGTGCTTATTCTGCTTCCTCTTCCTCGTACCCCGAGATCCGGGGCGCCCCGAATTTGAGGTCATGTGGTAACACTGCCTTCGACCCGTACACCATGAAGAAAGGTGTGTACTGGGTTGCGGTATTTGGGGTGGTACGCAGGCTCGAAAGTACTGCAGGGAGTTCTTCTATCCAGTTGCATGCGGCTTGCTCGAGTGGTGCAAGGAGCCGCTTTTTGAGTCCTCCGCATACTAGGCCATTAGCTTTTTCCACCTGGCCGTTAGACTGCGTGTGCGCGACTGATGCGTAGTTGATTTTGATGCCCAGTTCTTCGCAGAAGTTCTGAAATTCTGCGACTGTGAAGTTCGTGCCGTTGTCCGTGATGATGTTGTGTGGCACCCGAACCTGAAGATGATTGATTTGATAAAGTTCACTGCCGTGAGGGCTGTGGAACTGGTGATGGGCACTGCTTCGATCCACATGGTGAACTTGTCGACTGCTACCAGTAGGTGTGTTCTTCCCCCTTTTGATGACTTCATGAGTGGGCCTACCATGTCGAGTCCCCAGGTGCCGAACGGTCATGATAGTGGTATTGTCTTGAGTTCTGAGGCTGGAGCATGTGGCCTGCTGGCGAATTTTTGATAGGCAATGCAACGCCGCACGATGTCCTCTGCGTTTTTCATCGCGGTGGGCCAATAAAACCCTGCTCGGAACGCTTTGGACACGAGCAATCGACTGCTCGCGTGGTTCCCGCAGGTGCCCTCGTGGATTTCGAGCAGTAGGGCTTTGCCGTCTTCTTCGTCGATGCACTTCTAGAGTATCAGGGTGATGCTGCGCTTGTATAACTGTCTGTTGATCACTATGAATGCCTTGGATCGACGACTGATGCGCCGAGCTTCTGAGACGTCTTGTGGTAGCGTGCCTTCGATTAGAAATCGGAGGAACGGGTTTGTCCATGCTGGTCCTTCGAGTGTTGTTGGATCTGTAGGTTCGACCGCTTGACTGTTGTTGCCTTCAGATGGACTTGCTGATTCCACCTGTGCTGGCTCTGTGTTGTCGTCATCTACAGCTGCCTCTGGTGCTGCTGTTTTTTCCTTGATGGATCTCTCGCTGATGCCTTCGAGGAAGACGCCTGGTGGTACTGGTCCTCGAGTCGAGCCAATGTTTGCGAGTTCGTCAGCTTCTGTGTTGTTTGTTCTCGGGATATAGTTGAGTTCGCAGCCATCGAAACTTCCTTCGAGCGTGTTGTAGAGCTTCTGGTAGGCCGCCATGTTGTCGGCTACTGTATTGCAGTCTTTCATCGCCTGCTGGACGACAAGGTTGGAGTCTCCGTAGATTACGAGGCGAGTGGCACCGCATGTTTTTGCCATGCGCATGCTGTAGAGCAGTGCCTCGTATTCGGCTTCGTTGTTGGAGGCGTGGCTGAAGTTGATCTGGAGTATGTATTTGAGCTTAGTTCCTTTGGGGGAAACCAGAACGACTCCTGCTCTGGCTCCTTGCTGTCTTTTTGACCCATCGAAGAACATTGTCCATGAGTTCGATAGGTCCGGGGGGCCTGGTGTCTGGACCTCCGTCCACTCGACCAGAAAGTCTGGGAGTACTTGGGCTTTGATTGCTGTTGGGTGCTTGAATTGCAGGTCCTGCGGGCTGGGCTCAATGTTCCACTCGCTGACTCGCCCCGTCGCTCCGGGGTTGTTGAGGATGTCTGCTAGTGGTGCGCTGGTCACGATTGTGATAGGGTGTTCGTCTAAGTAGTGCGAGTCTTTTCTTGAGGTCGTGATGATGGCCAGTAGTAGCTTCTGGTAGTGCGGGTACCGCTGTTGGGACTTTGTCAAGAGCATGCTGAGGTAGTAGATCGGCCTTTGTATGCTCTGGACCTTGCCTTCTTCTGTGCGCTCGACGACGAGTGCTGTGCTTACCACGCTGTTGCGTGCTGCCACGTAGAGGTACAATTTTTCTTTTTCTTTGGGGACCGCCAAGATCAGTGGGGTCGAGAGTGTCTTCTTTAGGTCCGCGAATGCTTTGCGGGCTTCTTTGGTCCACTCGAATTTCTCTCCTTTTCTCAGCAACTGGTAGAATGGAAATGTGCGGTCTCCCAATCTGCTGATGAAATGACTCAGGGCTGCGAGTCTTCCGGTGAGCTGCTGCACGCCTGTGATGTCGGTTTGTTCCTTCATCCTGGCGATTGCCTGGACTTTCTCGGGGTTCGCTTCTGTAACACCCTCAGAATCAGTAACAGTAATCACTACAGTGATTCCACTGTTAGTGAT
Source organism: Bromus sterilis (assembly GCA_950022295.1). Taxonomy (NCBI): domain Eukaryota; kingdom Viridiplantae; phylum Streptophyta; class Magnoliopsida; order Poales; family Poaceae; genus Bromus; species Bromus sterilis. The sequence goes on along the minus strand of OX465596.1, from coordinate 143,267,813 downwards.
CATTACTGTTGATGATCAAGCCATGATCACCTTGATCATAGCTCTGTCAATTTCCAACCCGGATAAATTTTTCAAATTGGGTAACTATAAAACTTTCCTCCAAGAATTGTGGATGCATGTCAATCCACTTGATCATTGTTCAACCCAATCAACCTTAGTCATTTGCAGAATCCCAGGTCAGTGTTAAATTATAAAACCAATAATGGTGGGTGATTAAATTTCCTTATAATATTAATATAAAAGCAATGTGGAATTTTGAAGTAAACCTTAGGTGTTGCAAGAACTTTCATTATTTAATAGCTAATAATCTTGGGCCATGTTAAAAATAGCAATGGATATTCTACTAAAGTATTTTAGAAATATTATGGAATAAAAACTATTGCTTGGGGATTATTAAATTGTCATGGTCATTAAAATAAACAAGTGGGAATAATAGTTGATCCAAAAATTAAGGAAACAATTTTATTAAATACCACATAATCAGTAGGCCACCTTAAAACTGTATTGGGAATTTAATAAGTAGTTTAGATAATATAAACCATTGAAAAATAGTAGCAAGGTATCCCATTTGATCAATTTTAAATTAAATAAAAATTCAATTGAATTTTGTTTGGGGTCCACATTTTTTTTGTAGAAATAAACTAAATTGCCCCCATAATATTGGTATAGGTTTCACTGATTACAAAATTAAATTGTTAGGTTAAAATAATTACAGACAGAAAAGAAAAGAAAAAGGGAAAAACACACAAAAAATAACAAATCCCTAACCTATGCCGGTGGGCAAGGCCCCGGGCCCAGCCCCCTCTCTCTCTCCCCCCTCCCCTGTTTTCCCCACCTGCCCCCCACCCCGCCGTGCGCCATGGCCATGGCCACTGTTGGCCATGCGCCCACCCCACCTGCCCCTACCTGCTCCCCCCTCTCCTCGGGCGATAAGATCGAGCCCCCTGTTCTCGTGGACGATCCTAGGATCTTTTCCCACTCCCTCCCAGCGTCACCTTCCTTTCCCTACCTCGCCCGCCGCTGCCATGGCCACGGGATGGTGAACCCGCGCGGCCATCATCCACCCCAAGACGAACCTGCGTGTCCTGGAGCTTCGCCATCAACGCCCTCGTCACCTCCAGCAAGATCTTGGACTGGGACGCTCCGAGCTCGCGCAATCGACGACTTCTTCTACCTCCAGCCGCCGGCATATTGCTTCAATTCCGGCCGCCCCAGCCCTCCGTCGAGCCCGCTGCCACCGTCTTCTCCCTCCTGGTGAGCGTCTCTGCCGCTGCCAAATAGCCACAACCTTCCCATGAGCCCCTAGCCTACCCCCCTTTTTCTTTGCTCCGGCCACCGCAAAGGCCGGAGGTTACGTCGACGTCGTCCTGCTCTGGATCGCCCTGTGCGACGCGTGGGCTTGCCTTCCACCTGCGAGTTCGATGTGCTGCAAAATTTGGTCGCCCGATTCCCCGCCTCACCAATCCCCCCCGGAGCCCGAACACGGCCGCTACTAAACCTCGTCGTCGGCACCACTCCGGTCACCCCCTGCACTAACTGCGACCACCAGCATCTCCACGACGACGAGGCGCGTCTCTAGGACCTAGACACGCGCCCCCTCGAACCCCTTTTCCCTGCTGCTCTCCCCGTGGCCGCCGTGCTTCCATGGCCAGAGCCCACGGCCGCGCCCTCGCGCCCTTGGCCGCCCTCTCGCCGTGCCCAGCCGCGCGTTGTCGTGCCCTGCGCGTTGGCTGCCGGCCACAACCCGCGGCCACCTCGCCAGGACAGCCTCGCCGCCGAGGCCCTCGTCGCCGGCGTGTGGCTGAGTTAGCCCGTGGGCTACCTCCCGCTTACATATGGGGCCCGCTGGATTAGCTTAGCGCTAATGTCCCCTCTAACTAAACCCCCCACTGTTAAATTGTCTGGGACAATGACATGTGGGGACCACGCCACTAATTAAGTTTGATTAATTAATCTGTTAGTTAATATTGCCTAACAGTCCATGACAGTGGGCCCCAGGTCATTTAACATTTTTCCTGGCATTTTAAAAAAAGGTTTATTAGCATGTGTGTCAATGACATGTAGGTCCCACTGATTATTTGGATTTAATAAAAGGAATTATTGAAATGTGAGGCTGACATGTGGAGCCCACATGTCAGCACTGTTGTGGATAAGGTTCTGGATAAGGTTGGATTTTAATAATAAAATAAATTCAGAAAATTGATTTAAATGATTTAAATATTAGAAATTCAATATCTTTTAAACCGTAACTCCGATGAAAATAATTTGTATATCAAAATTGATCATAAAAATATAACGAATACGGATACGCTATCCATATGTCTACCACCCCCCTCTAACATACCGAACATCGAACTGTCCCCCTCCAGACCGACTGTTTGATAATTGCCCGATACCGATAAACCCTCCGGATGAATTTATTCTGAACACGAAAGTTGTTCGGAATAGATCAACTAACCCGGATACACCACCCACACGTGTGTCGGATGTCCACGACACCTCCGGCATGATATTTCCCCCTCCGGACACCCTGTCCGGTAATCACCCGGAGCCGGTAGTTCATCCTCAGATGAATTTCCGTCCCGAGCAATGTGCATTGCACTGCGTTAGAACACCGTTAACATTTCATCTGTCATGTCATGCATCTGTTTGTATATGCTTGCTGTGTATTTACTGTTTCTTCCCCCCCTTAATCTCCGGTAGACCCCGTTGCTGCCGTCGACTACACCGCTGCTGAGTACGACTACTTCGTCGACGACCCTACCCCTACCGTCGAGCTTCCAGGCAAGCAGAGCCATTCTCTTCCCCAGATATCGCCTATCTTTCCGTACATTTCTTGCACTAGGCATTGTTACTGCTGCTGCTACGATTACAATCCTATTCAATTGCATAGCCTGTCATTGTAGCCCCTTGATGTACCTTCCTTTAATCCTATGCTGCCTATTATTACTTATGCATTATTGAGCAGTGAGCACTGCGCATTGTTAGCTAGGATTAGATAGCGGGCCGTGATCACTCTGGGAGTGATCGCGGGAACGATATATTACAACTGAAACAGGTACGGATCAATGCAGACACCCTAGGGAACCTACAACGGCAAGACTCTGTCGAGTCGCTTCGAGTTTGGCTTACGAGTGGAATGGACTCGTATTTCACTCTCGTCGGCTCAGTAGCGTAGCATCACCGGATGATATGAGGTCTACCTCTTTAGTTCATTCCGCTGATGTCTCTGTCAAACCTCTTTAGGTGTACCATCGAGGGTGATTCCTCCTGGTTTCACTTAATGGTAGGAACTCGAACCAACTGGTGTCCTTAAAGGTAAGAAGTCGGGCGACCCAACGGTGCCCGCGAGTGGTATTGCGACAGGACGACAGGGAGGGTACGACCAGTGTACCGGTGTGCTTGGCCCCTGATCGTTGGCCGCGAGAGTTACCAAACCCCAAAAGTCGAGCTCCTTCTGGAGCACACGCGAGACAAGGTAAGGAGACGGTTCGCCTTGTTGGTAACCACAGTGACTTGGTGGGACGACAGGGCAGGCACCAATGTACTGGTGGTCCTGGCTGCTGTCGTTGTCCGCGGGTCAGTTAAGTCGAGGCAACGATAACGGTTTTCACGCAGGTTAATTAAAATGCTAAATGGTTCAGTGAATGTCTTGAGTTGGCTATATGCCATGTACGCACTACCTACCCGTGGGAATTACAAGTTATGGGCTCCTCTGCTTCGTGGTGTCGTCCGAGGACTCTTCACATGTCAGCAGTACCGCGGCCTGCGCCGGGAAGTGGTGTTGTCTTATTTGCTCTCGCGGTGGTGTCTTATTTGGATTTGCTTTAACTTCACCGGCCAGCCTGGCACCGTGTAGGAGTACGTTGGGGTTAGGGTCCAAAGCCCCGCGTACATAGGATATAGTCCGGCGGATGACCTCTCTGTTGAGTTTGAAAGATGGGCTACGGAGTGTCGGATAGCCTCGGTGGAGCGTTCCCTAACAAGGTTCCCGCCACCCTGGAGATCCGTGCGTGTAGTGTAACACAAGTGCACCCCTGCAGGGAAGATTAATCTATTCGAATAGCCGTGTCCACGGTAACAGGACGCTTTATGCTGAAGCTGGATCTTACCACTACAAACTATTATTATTAAACTATATGGTTTTGAGTTTTCTTCCTCGCGGGGATGTCGAGGAGGTGAACTCGGAGGTATTGTTAATTATTACAACTTATTATTATACAATGCTGCAGCAACTTCTGCTGCATTGTTACTTTATGCTTTATATAAACTATTGGCTGATTCTTACCTCATGCTGCAAGACATCGTCGGAAGATGCTAGTCTTTGTTAGGCCTAGCTTCTTACCTTTGCTCTGGATTTCTGTCTTCCAGTCCACTATATACAGCCTCCCCTTTCCCTTTGATACAAATGCATAAATGCTTAGTAGCGGACGTAAGACTCGCGGGTATGCTAGATACTCACCTGCTTTATTTTTCCCCTTTTATTATTTTTCCTGATCGGCCGCTGCAGTCGACGTTGGAGTCCAGGAGCAGGAGATCCCCGATGCCGACCACCGCAACATGAAGACCCCCGATGCCTACTACGACGTCGAGTTCCCCGTTGTCCAGGAGTAGTTTGGAGGTTCCCAGGCAGGAGGCCTCGCCTTTTCGATCGAGTGTTGATTTTGTGCTAGCCTTCTTAAGGCAACCTTGTATCCTTGTGTCTGTACTCAGATACTTTTGCTTCCACTGACTTTGTGCTCTCGAGCTGTTGTATTTGAGCCCTCGTGGCCCTTGGCTTGTATTAAACAGCTTGTATTATTTTATTTGTAGAGTTGTGTTGTGATATCTCACCGTGAGTCCCTGATCTCGATCGTGTACCTTGCGTGTATGATTACTGTATACGGTCTGATTTTGGGGGAGTCACAAGTTGGTATCAGAGCCGAATGCCTGTAGGAAGCCCCTAACAACTCCTTGGTCGAAGTCGAGTCTAGTATTTTCAAAACTACTAGCTAACTTAATATTTGGCTTACGGGCCCACATCGATGTCACTACGTGTGACATCTATGGTATTAGGATCTTTTTCTCCGTACCTATGCTCTGGGACTCTGATCTCTTATCCTTGCTGGTAAGTTTTATTAACGCTGACTTTAGGTTCTCGTACCTCCTTCCTTCCAGAGAGCACTGCATTCCCGATGATCGCCCGATTCACCTGAAGATCCCGACGATTACTCTCTGATAAAATTCACGAGAACCTACGTGTTCATCGCCTTTGCAATCCCCTGCCTCCGATAAGTCTGTATGGATAATTACATCCACCTTCCGATCTGGAAATCATACTTCCCTTGTAGTTGAGCATCAAATTATTCCGATGCTTCTATCACCCGATGCCTTTGCATTCTTTCTCCTTCTGGTTGAGTGCCGATACTCACATCAGATTCTTTGCGAACCACCCGACCTTTGGTGGATTATTATCCGAATAATCTTCCATGGCTTCTTCCATGTGTCAATTGGATTCATCATTTGTAATACCATCCTTGCCCTCGATGATTTGTGTTATCATCGACAACCTCCCTTGACTCCCTGCCAATACAACTTGGTCGTGTATATTGTGTTCTGCATTCCTTTGGAAAGATATACACCTGACACTTGTGTATCATCACATTTTCCCTTCTATTGGTCTGTTTGATCTGATGATCACATTTTTCTTTCCATTGGTCTGTTTAATCTTTCTCCTGATGTAACTCATCTGAGCAGTGATAATTCTCATGCTTATGTAAACACCTTGGTGTATAACCTCGTCAGTAACCCCTTGTTGCCATTGTTGATGACATTTTGGTAACCACCGGGACGAGAACTTTGCCAATTGGTCCGCCTCGTATTAACGAGTAGGAAATGGTTCTCAATGTCCACTGCCCCTGGTACCGACGTTGTTGCCGATATAGCTGACAAGTTGTTCTCTGACTTACCTTGCAACTTGATCGCATTGTTTGTCACCATACTTCTGATTCTTCTGTGGGCCCCTAAACCACAGTTCCAATGGACCGAAACCTGACTATTGTCGCCTGCCTCGTGATATTCCGTCCAATATCAGACTCAGTGATCGTGTCTGATGATTGGGGTCCCTTTTCCCATCTTCCGTCATCGGCATCGAATACGTGCCTATCCGCTTAAAAGTTCTCACGATGTACTTCCCTGAGGTTAAACTCGGAAGGACTTTGTACCCCATACCCTTGAGCAACCCCATTCGATTGATCTTGTATCAATCCGACCCCCTTAAGCTTTACCTCTTAACCTGTTCGTAAGTGCGATGAAGCCCCCGAAGAAGGGATGAAAACTCATCGAGATGCACCGATGCAAAGAGATGAAGACCTCAACACGCATGATTAAATTCTTCGAGTAGGACAACAAGAACCAGAAGAATCGTTAGAACGCGAAACCGAAACTTTACCCCTTACGCTACCTTTAATTCTCGGGACAAGAATTCTTTGTAGTGGTGGAGAATTGTAACACCCTCAGAATCAGTAACAGTAATCACTACAGTGATTCCACTGTTAGTGATCATTACTGTTGATGATCAAGCCATGATCACCTTGATCATAGCTCTGTCAATTTCCAACCCGGATAAATTTTTCAAATTGGGTAACTATAAAACTTTCCTCTAAGAATTGTGGATGCATGTCAATCCACTTGATCATTGTTCAACCCAATCAACCTTAGTCATTTGCAGAATCCCAGGTCAGTGTTAAATTATAAAACCAATAATGGTGGGTGATTAAATTGCCTTATAATATTAATATAAAAGCAATGTGGAATTTTGAAGTAAACCTTAGGTGTTGCAAGAACTTTCATTATTTAATAGCAAATAATCTTGGGCCATGTTAAAAATAGCAATGGATATTCTACTAAAGTATTTTAGAAATATTATGGAATAATAACTATTGCTTGGGGATTATTAAATTGTCATGGTCATTAAAATAAACAAGTGGGAATAATAGTTGATCCAAAAATTAAGGAAACCATTTTATTAAATACCACATAATCAGTAGGTCACCTTAAAACTGTATTGGGAATTTAATAAGTAGTTTAGATAATATAAACCATTGAAAAATAGTAGCAAGGTAGCCCATTTGATCAATTTTAAATTAAATAAAAATTCAATTGAATTTTGTTTGGGGTCCACATTTTTTTTGTAGCAGTAAACTAAATTGCCCCCATAATATTGGTATAGGTTTCACTGATTACAAAATTAATTATTTAGGCTAAAATAATTACAGACAGAAAAGAAAAGAAAAAGGGAAAAACACAAAAAATAACAAATCCGTAACCTACGCAGGTGGGCAAGGCCCCGGGCCCAGCCCCCCCTCTCTCTTCCCCTCCCCTGTTTTCCCCACATGCCCCCCACCCCGCCGTGCGCCATGGCCATGGCTACTGTTGGCCATGCGCCCACCCCACCTGCCCCTACCTGCTCCCCCCTATCCTCGGGCGATAAGATCGAGCCCCCTGTTCTCGTGGACGATCCTAGGATCTTTTCCCCCTCCCTCCCAGCGTCGCCTTCCTTTCCCTACCTCGCCCGCCGCTGCCATGGCCACGGGATGGTGAACCCGCGCGGCCATCATCCACCCCAAGACGAACCTGCGTGTCCTGGAGCTTCGCCATCAACGCCCTCGTCACCTCCAGCAAGATCTTGGACTGGGACGCTCCGAGCTCGCGCAATCGACGACTTATTCTACCTCCAGCCGCCGGCATATTGCTTCAATTCCGGCCGCCCCAGCCCTCCGTCGAGCCCGCTGCCACCGTCTTCTCCCTCCTGGTGAGCGTCTCTGCCGCTACCAACTGGCCACAACCTTCCCATGAGCCCCTAGCCTGCCCCCCTTTGTCTTTGCTCTGGCCGCCGCGAAGGCCGGAGGTTACGTCGACGTCGTCCTGCTCTGGATCGCCCTGTGCGACGCGTGGGCTTGCCTTCCTCCTACAAGTTCGATGTGCTGCAAAATTTGGTCGCCCGATTCCCCGCCTCACCAATCCCCCCCGGAGCCCGAACACGGCCGCTACTAAACCACGTCGCCGGCACCACTCCGGTCACCCCCTGCACTACCCGCCACCACCAGCATCTCCACGACGACGAGGCGCGTCTCTAGGACATAGCCACGCGCCCCCTCGAACCCCTTTTCCCCTGCTGCTCTCCCCGTGGCCGCCGTGCTTCCATGGCCAGAGCCCACGGCCGCGCCCTCGCGCCCTTGGCCGCCCTCTCGCCGTGCCCAGCCGCGCGTTGTCGTGCCCTGCGCGTTGGCTGCCGGCCACTACCCGCGACCACCTCACCGGGACAGCCTCGCCGCCGAGGCCCTCGTCGCCGGCATGTGGCTGAGTTAGCCCGTGGTCTACCTCCCGCTTACATATGGGGCCTGCTGGATTAGCTTAGCGCTAATGCCCCCTCTAACTAAACCCCCCACTGTTAAATTGTCTGGGACAATGACATGTGGGGCCCCCACCACTAATTAAGTTAGATTAATTAATCTGTTAGTTAATATTGCCTAACAGTCCATGACAGTGGGCCCCAGGTCATTTAACATTTTTCCTGGCATTTAAAAAAAGGTTTATTAGCATGTGTGTCAATGACATGTAGGTCCCACTGATTATTTGGATTTAATAAAAGGAATTATTGAAATGTGAGGCTGACATGTGCAGCACTGTTGTGGATAAGGTTCTGGATAAGGTTGGATTTTAATAATAAAAGAAATTCAGAAAATTGATTTAAATGATTTAAATATTAGAAATTCAATATCTTTTAAACCGTAACTCCGATGAAAATAATTTGTATATCAAAATTGATCAGAAAAATATAACGAATACGGATACGCTATCCATATGTCTACCACCCCCCTCTAACATACCGAACATCGAACTGTCCCCCTCCAGACCGACTGTCCGATAATTGCCCGATACCGATAAACACTCCGGATGAATTTATTCTGAACACGAAAGTTGTTCGGAATAGATCAACTAACCCGGATACACCACCCACACGTGTGTCGGATGTCCACGACACCTCCGGCATGATATTTCCCCCTCTGGACACCCTGTACGGTAATCACCCGGAGCCGGTAGTTCATCCTCAGATGAATTTCTGTTCCGAGCAATGTGCATTGCACTGCGTTAGAACACCGTTAACATTTCATCTTTCATGTCATGCATCTGTTTGTATATGCTTGCTGTGTATTTACTGTTTCTCCCCCCCTTAATCTCCGGTAGACCCCGCTGCTGCCGTCGACTACACCGCTGCTGAGTACGACTACTTCGTCGACGACCCTACCCCTACCGTCGAGCTTCCAGGCAAGCAGAGCCGTTCTCTTCCCCAGATATCGCCTATCTTTCCGTACATTTCTTGCACTAGGCATTGTTACTGCTGCTGCTACGATTACAATCCTATTCAATTGCATAGCCTGTCATTGTAGCCCCTTGATGTACCTTCCTTTAATCCTATGCTGCCTATTATTACTTATGCATTATTCAGCAGTGAGCCATGCGCATTGTTAGCTAGGATTAGATAGCGGGCCGTGATCACTCTGGGAGTGATCGCGGGAACGATATATTACAACTGAAACAGGTACGGATCAATGAAGACACCCTAGGGAACCTACAACGGTGAGACTCTGTCGAGTCGCTTCGAGTTTGGCTTACGAGTGGAATGGACTCGTATTTCACTCTCGTCGGCTCAGTAGCGTAGCATCACCGGGATGATATGAGGTTTACCTCTTTAGTTCATTCCGCTGATGTCTCTGTCAAACCTCTTTAAGTGTACCATCGAGGGTGATTCCTCCTGGTTTCACTTAATGGTAGGAACTCGAACCAACTGGTGTCCTTAAAGGTAAGAAGTCGGGCGACCCAACGGTGCCCGCGAGTGGTATTGCGACAGGACGACAGGGAGGGTACGACCAGTGTACCGGTGTGCTTGGCCCCTGATCGTTGGCCGCGAGAGTTACCAAACCCCGAAAGTCGAGCTCCTTCAGGAGCACAGGCGAGACAAGGTAAGGAGACGGTTCACCTTGTTGGTAACCGCAGTGACTTGGTGGGACGACAGGGCAGGCACCGATGTACTGGTGGTCCTGGCTGCTGTCGTTGTCCGCGGGTCAGTTAAGTCGAGGCAACGATAACGGTTTTCACGCAGGTTAATTAAAATGCTAAATGGTTCAGTGAATGTCTTGAGTTGGCTCCCTGTACGCACTACCTACCCGTGGGAATTACGAGTTATGGGCTCCTCTGCTTCGTAGTGTCATCCGAGGACTCTTCAGACGTCAGCAGTACCGCGGCCTGCGCCGGGAAGTGGTGTTGTCTTATTTGCTCTCGCGGTGGTGTCTTATTTGGATTTGCTTTAACTTCACCGGCCAGTCTCGCACCGTGCAGGAGTACGTTGGGGTTAGGGTCCAAAGCCCCGCGTACATAGGATATAGTCCGGCGGATGACCTCTCTGTTGAGTTTGAAAGATGGGCTACGGAGTGTCGGATAGCCTCGGTGGAGCGTTCCCTAACAAGGTTCCCGCCACCCTGGAGATCCGTGCGTGTAGTGTAACACAAGTGCATCCCTGCAGGGAAAATTAATCTATTCGAATAGTCGTGTCCACGGTAACAGGACGCTTTATGCTAAAGCTGGATCTTACCACTACAAACTATTATTATTAAACTGTATGGTTCCGAGTTTTCTTCCTCGCAGGGATATCGAGGAGGTGAACTCGGAGGCATTGTTAATTATTACAACTTATTATTATACAATGCTGCAGCAACTTCTGCTGCATTGTTACTTTATGCTTTATATAAACTGTTGGCTGATTCTTACCTCATGCTGCAAGACATCGTCGGAAGATGCTAGTCTTCGTTAGGCCTAGCTTCTTACCTTTGCTCTGGATTTCTGTCTTCCAGTCCACTATATACAGCCTCCCCTTTCCATTTGATGCAAATGCATAAATGCTTAGTAGCGGACGTAAGACTCGCGGGTATGCTAGATACTCACCTGCTTTATTTTTCCCCTTTTATTGTTTTGCCTGATCGGCCGCTGCAGTCGACGTTGGAGTCCAGGAGTAGGATATCCCCGATGCCGACCACCGCAACATGAAGACCCCCGATGCCTACTACGACGTCGAGTTCCCCGTTGTCCAGGAGTAGTTTGGAGGTTCCCAGGCAGGAGGCCTCGCCTTTTCGATCGAGTGTTGATTTTGTGCTAGCCTTCTTAAGGCAACCTCGTATCCTTGTGTCTGTACTCAGATACTTTTGCTTCCGCTGACTTTGTGCTCTCGAGCTGTTGTATTCGAGCCCTCGTGGCCCTTGGCTTGTATTAAACAACTTGTATTATTTTATTTGTAGAGTTGTGTTGTGATATCTCACCGTGTGTCCCTGATCTCGATCGTGTACCTTGCGTGTATGATTACTGTACACGGTGTGATTTTGGGGGCGTCACAGCTTCGATTCCTCGAGCGGAGACCATGTACCCGAGTAGCTTCCCAGCAGGGACGCCGAATGCGCACTTCTTCGGGTTGAGCTTGATTCTGTATTTGTTGAGTGCTGCGAAGGTCTCGCGCAGGTCGTCGAGTAGCTTGTTTGCACTGTAGATTTTGATGACGATGTCGTCCACGTAGACCTGCACGTTTCTTCCTATTTGATCTTTTAAGAAGGCTTGCATCATCCGCTGGTATGTGGCACCGACGTTCTTGAGTCCGAAAGAGATTGTTCTGTAGCAAAATACGCCGTAAGGGGTGATGAATGATGTATGCTCTTGGTCTTATTCTTTCATCCTGATCTGGTTGTATCCCGAGTAGGCATCGAGGAACGATAGGAGGTCGCATCTTTCTGTCGAGTCGATTATCTGATCGATCCTTGGCAGGGGAAAGTGATCCTTTGGGCAGTGTTTGTTGACTGGCCCGTAGTCGACGCACATTCGCAGTACGTTTGTGTCTTTCTTGGGGACCAGCACGGGGTTGGCGACTCAAGTGGCTTTCTTCGTATGTCGGATGAATTGGGCGTCGAGTAATCGGTTGACTTCCTCCCCGATTGCTCTGCGCTTGGGTTCTGAGAATCTTTGTAGTGCTTGCTTCACTGGCTTGGTGTTTGGCTTGATTCGCAATGCGTGTTCCGCGAGCTCACGCGGTACTCCTGGCATGTCGGCTGGGCACCAGGCAAATATTTCCCATTCTTCGCGGAGGAAAGCGATGAGGGCAGTCGCTTGCTCTTCCGAGAGGAGGGCGTACACGCGGACTGTTTTTTCTGGGTCCGTCGGGTGCACCTGGTGGGTGACCGTGTCGCTGTCGATCCTGAAGTCCTTCCCGTACTCTTTTGTCTCGCTTCTGCTTGCTAGTGGAAAGATGCTTTTGTCTGTCACCATGGCTATTTCTGTGACTTCTTGCTCGGCTCCGAAGGTGTCGGAAACTTTACGGAAATCGCGATCGCACTTGTCGGATTTGGTGAAGCTCCCGTTGACCGTGATGAAGCCCGCAGATCCTGGCATCTTGAGTTTGAGGTAGGCGTAGTGTGGAATCGCCATGAACTGAGCGAATGCTGGACGTCCCAATATGGTGTGATATTGCAACTGCCAATCGAGTACTTCAAACTCGAGGGTGTGTCTTGCGAAATTGCGTCTGCTGCCAAAGACAACTTCGAGCTCGATTACTCCAAGGGAAGTGGCCGCCTCTCCTGGTACTACTCCGTATAGCACGGTGCTTGATTTCTTCCATACTGATCGTGGGATCAACATCTTGCGTAGGGTGCTGACGAAGATTATGTTCATGCTGCTGCCTCCGTCCATGAAGATTCTGTCCATGTCGTATCCTCCAATTTGAGCGTCGAGTACCAGGGGCGAGTGTCCCGGCCTTGGGACTACGGGCGGGTGATCGCTCTAGGAGAACGTGATGCTGGTTTCTGCGTTGTGTAGCTGGTAGACTTCGACTGTGTTTAGGTTCTCGGCTGCTCTGGCTTGCAGGGTGTAGGCTTCCTGTTGGGCTTGCGATACCCTGCCCTCTTGGATCGTGTACACCTATCCTTGAGTCGGTGTTTGCTCGGTTCGTCGGGTGCGCTTGGCTTCTCACTGTTTTTCTTCCTTGAGGCTGTCGGCGAGTTCGTTGAACAAGCGACAGTCTCCCAGGGTGTGGCTCGATCTGATGTTTCCCCAGTTGTCTTCGAAGCAGTGGATCTTGAAGGGTCCTTCTAGCTGTTCTCTGACCGTGAGCTTGCTGGATCCGGCATGCCGTTTCCTCCTTGAGATTCGGAAGAACAACGCATGGTCCGCTGGGTGTTCGTGAACTCGCGGGTCGATTTCGATCCCTCGCTTAGATTCTGGTTCCTTATGAGATTGGCGAATTCGTCTGGCCTTCGATCTGGGTCGTAGTATTCGCCGGTCTGAGTCTCGGAGTCGCTGTCCTGGCGGGCGGTGGCTGTCCGCACGGCGGCGGGTCGTCGAGTGGTCGGCGATCGCGTGGCTGTATAGTTCGACTCGTCGAGTGGAGTCGCTTCGTAGAATCCTCGCGTCTATCTTCTGGGTCGTCGCCTTCTTCCTCGTTGGTGATGGTCTTGGCGATCACTGATCTCGAGCTCGGGGTCGATGTCTTGTTGTGCGGCGGGTGCCTGGGCGGCGGTGGGTCGTCGAGTGATCGGCGGGTTCTCTGCTTCGTGCTGCAGCTCGTCGATCGGGATCTCCGTGTAGAACCCTCGCGCCTTTCTTTTGGGTCGTCGAGTTCTCCTTCTCTGGCGGTGGGCTCGGTTTCCAACGTAGTATTGGTCTTGGCACGGCTGCAGACTGAGCGATCTCGCTGGGGCGTCAGAGATGTTTGTCGTGATCTTGAATTCTTCGGGTGGATTGCATCTGGTTCTTTCTCTTGGGTTGTGGCTTGCTGGAGACGGAACCGCCGAGATCGTAATTCCATCCTGTGTAGTTCCCATAGACGGCGCCCATTGACGGGGATGTACCCCGGAAAATCCCATGGTCAGGGACCCTGGGTTAGTCATGAGAGCCACAGGTTGGACGATAGCTCGTCGGCTAACAGGAGGATACGTTCCTGCTCGATGTTATTGATTGGAGATGGCGATTACAGGGGAGCCAAGGCTAATGCGCACAAGGATAGGGTTACAGATTGTGTATTTCTTGTCCCTTGACGTCTCCCCTCCTAGCCTTTATATACTATGCTAGGTCTCGGGGAGTCCGTCCTGGATTACAGATGAGGTTTCCTAACCCTGATCTTGTTTCGTACGGCAAGTTTGCACCTTCCTTATGAGTCGCGGACTCCTACGTCGGTGCCACTAGTGGGCCAAGGCTGGGCCCAGGCGACATCTTTGTGGGCCTTCTGTCTTCGGGTACACCGGGTAGGCTCATCCATAGGAGTTGTGGGGTCACCCCCTCTTCACTTTGCCTCTCATATTGATTCCTCTAAAAAGAAGGAGGATCAACATCATAAGCCCTTTAAGGAATCACCTATTGATATTCATGTTGCTGACCCTATTTTTCCCGCAGTTATATGTTAAAAAACCCCTTTTCCCGCAAGGATGAGGGAGCATTATTTTGTGACATGCATATTAAATAAAAGTGAGAGAAGAAATGATGATCCCGAGGACGAGATCAAGGTCGATCCTCAAGTTGCATTGGTTAAAGATCTTGTTACCAGTGATACTTTAGATTCCAATATAATTTTTTGTGTTGTTTCCACTAATCTTGTCACAGCCAAGAATAAAGTCCCAATTTCAGGTACTCCAGTAGTATCTGTTAAAATAGGAGATCATAATTATTATGGGCTATGCGATTTTGGATCGAGTGCTAGTGCTATTCCTTATTCACTTTATCAGGAGATCATGGGTGAAATTTCACCTTGTAAACTTGAAGAAGTTGATGTTACTATTTATCTAGCAAACAAAGAAACTATCTCTCCTATTGGAATTGTGAGAGATGGTGAAGTCTTATGCGGAAAGGTAAAATATCCTACTGACTTTTTAGTACTTGGTTCAGTGCAAGATAATTTTTGTCCTATTATATTTGGTAGACCTTTTCTCACAACTTGTGGAGCTATAATAGATTGCAAGAAAGGGAAAGTATCTGTTGAATTCAATGGTGAGCCATATGAATTTAACTTTTCTAAATTCACAAAACAAACTCATTGTACTGATTTTCCTAGTAATGATAAAATTATTGAAGATATTGCCTCTATTGCTATTCCTCCTGACGATCCTTTGCAGCAATATATGGAGGACCACGATAATGATATGCAAATGCAGGAAGGAAATGAATTAGATGAGGCCTTCTTGAGACAACTGGCCACCTTGTAGCATAAACTTCCGGTTGAACCTTTAGGAATTTTAACATAGCCCAAAGAAGACCCAGTGTTCGATCTCAAACCTCTTCACGATATGCTCAAGTATGCTAATTTAGATGAAAAGAAAGTATATCCTGTTATTATCAATTCTAACCTTTTAGGATATGAAGAAGAGTGATTATTGGAAACCATTTGTAGGCACCGAGGTGCTATTGGATATACCCTTGATGTCCTCAAGGGACTTATTCCATCTATTTGTTAACGTACTATCAATCTTGAGCCCGATGCTAAACCGGTTGTTGATCATCAACGACGGTTGAACCCAAAGAGGAAGGATGTTGTGAGGACTGAGATCCTCAAGCTTCTAGCCGCAGGTATTATCGACCCTATAGATGATAGTAAGTGGGTAAGTCCCGAGCATTGTGTTCCTAAGAAGGGGGGCACAACTGTTGTTCCTAATGATAAGAATGAATTAATCCCTCAGAGAATTATTATTGGATATATAATGTGTATTGATTACAGGAAGTTGAACAAGGCGACAAGGAAGGACCACTACCCGTTGCCGTTCATCTACCAAATTCTTGAAAGGTTATCCAAAAACACCCACTTTTGCTATCTTGATGGATATTCTGTCTTCTCTAAAATCCATGTTAACACTGCCGATCAAGAGAAGACCACTTTTACTTGTCCTTTTGGTACTTATGCTTATAGACGTATGCCTTTCGGTTAATGCAATGCCCCTGCTACTTTGCAAAGGTGTATGTATGCTATCTTTCATGGTTTTTGCGAGGAAATTATTGTGGTCTTCATGGATGATTTCTCCGTCTATGGAACATCTTTCGACCATTGTCTCCACAACCTTAAGAAAGTTTTGCTGAGATGTGAGGAGACAAACTTGGTACTCAATTGGGAGAAGTGCCACTTCATGGTCAACGAGGGAATTGTTCTTTGCCATAAGATTTACGAGAAGGGAATTGAGGTGGACAGGGCCAAGATCGAAGAAATTGAGAGGATGCCCTATCCAAGGGACATCAAACGTATTCATAGTTTTCCCGGTCATGCTGGTTTCTATAGAAGATTTATTAAAGACTTTTCTAAGACTTCAAGACCCCTCACTAACCTTCTCCAGAAGGATATTCCTTTTGTGTTTGATGAAGATTGTAAGGAAGCCTTCTAAGTTCTTATGAAAGCTTTAATTACTGCTCCTATAGTACAACCGCCTGATTGGAATTTACCTTTTGAAATTATGTGTGATGGTAGTGACTTTGTTGTTGGAGTTGTGTTAGGACTAGAAGCACACTATATCGACCAGAGGGGGGTGAATGGGAGATTTTTAAATTTTCCTGAGGAATTTCAATTTCCTCAAGTCTGAGGCAATTCAAAATTGAGGAAACTCACAAAATGATGAAATGAAGATACATTACTGAATGTAAACATGAATTCTAGACATCATAATGCAACAGAAATGAGAGCTAACAGATGAACAAATATGCATCAGATACGTAGTATGAGGAAATAGTTCAGAGGGAGCTCAAAGAGCAAGGCATTAGGACAAGTCATCAGTGCAAATGCAGAACTGACTGGTTTGAGGAAATAGCACCAGGGCACAGATGACACCGATTTGATAGACCAGTTCAAGTTGCTTTGACAACTCTACATATGGTTGGAGAGGCTGAGATTTAACTCAAAAGACATAGTCTTCACCTTGTTCTCCTTGAACTAAAGTCCTTAGACTTCGTCCAATCACTTAGGTGAGTCTTCAAGGTAGACTCCCGAAACATTCACAGACTTCGTTCACTCAGGGAAGTCAAAATTTCATCTTGACTTTCTCAGAATGATGACCCCTACACCGGCTGTTAGATCACAGTCATCAAGAGTAAAAAGCTTCGGATCACTCGAACCGAATTCCTCAGACATTCTCAACTACTCAGGCTAGTGGTTTTCCTCACTTAGGTTCTTCAGGTTCCTGAGAGGAGGGTTTCGCTTAGATGACAAGTGTCAGTTTCTCTCCTGGAGCATCCAACCCTCCAATGGGGCTGGAGGCGGCTATTTATAGCCATGGAGCAATCCCATGTGAAAGGACATAAATGCCCATGCACGAAATGACCATCGTTCCCACCCTTCGGACCGTTGCTAGACAAGTTATAGCTTCTCACCACGCAACACATGGCATGGTCGGAAAGTATTCTCTCTCTCACTTTCTTCAGGAAAACTGCACTGGCAGTTTCCTGACTACTCAACCGAAGACAGATTCCTCAGTGTCCTTAGAACTTCGGAACTGAACCTCTACTGTAGGAGATTTCTCTGGGTTTTCTTGAGGTTTTCTATTTGAGAAATTCCTTAGAACTTCGGAACTCATTTTTCTCAAGCCCTCCAACAGTGCATTTTTTTTTCCTACGACTCAAGAAATACAAAAGTCTTAACGAAGACTACACTTCAACTTTTGCTTCAACTTGAATTGCCTCAGGATGGCGTGCGTCTTCCTCAGGATCGACCGGATGCCTCAGGATCTAGATTTTGCAGAATTTTGCGCCTCAGCATTCTTCAGGAAAAGCACCGATTTCTTCAATGTTCCTCAACATTTTGGGGGGTCGACAACGGTGGTTAAACACTTCTTCAGGGCCTGTTCTCCTGTGTAAACTCGCAAACACATCTGTCCCTTAAACGTTTTTGTCATCAATACTCCAAAACCTAAAAGGCGGCACAAGATGCACTTACATTCTCCCCCGTTTTGGTGATTTTATGACAATCAGGTTAAAGCTTCAACGGGATTAAATATGTAATTTTGAGGAATTGAGCTTCAAGAAAAACATTTCATATTTCCTGGATATATCGATGCTCCCCTTGAGGATATGCATATATTTTGAATACTTTCTACTTAGTAAATATTTTGAAAACATGAGGAGCTCCCCCTATATACAGGATTATCTAAAATAGTGCATCAGATAGAAAGGTTGAGGAATTAACACTGCACTGAGTAAAGTGGTTGCGAGGAATAAGCATCATGCATATAAGTTAACTTGAGGAATAGGCATGAGGTAAGTTGAAAGTATCAGGCAAGCACAGAAGTTAAAGCTTACAACTCATTACAAGAATCAAATGAAGATCGAGAGTTGTAACTTGAGGAACCCAAAACAAGGACCCGTTTGAAGACTAACTCAAATTTCTCCCCCTTTGTCATTAAATGAACAAAAAGGAGAGGAACGGAGACTAACGCCCGACCCGAAAGCTTCAAGGCTGAGTAGAGTCATGCTTGATGCCCGTCGTTGTGGTGTGGGGGAAGGCAGCAGTGTCTTCAGGTTCTTCAGGCGTGATGACTTGATTGGAAGAATACGAATCCATTGCCAGTGTGGGAGTAGGGCAACGTCAAAACTATCGAGGAGTCCGAATCTCATTGAGCTGCGGTGACCTGAGGCCGATCTGTTCTATTTCCTCAAGCATGATGACGGCTTCAAGAATAGAATCAACTCGTTGATAGGTATGATGAGCATACTGATATTGCTTCTTCTGAGATGTGTGCATCTGAGCCATGTATGTTAATATGTCACCGATCCGACGCTTCGTCCAGTCATGATTGCGATCAACTTTTTGATGAAGGCGGATGAGGAGTTCGCGATCAGTCATCATCCGGGGCTGAGCTGCTTCCTCAGTTGAGGCATTGGTTCCAGCTTCCTTAGTGGTGCGAGACTGAGGATGACGAATATTGAAGGCAAGGGACTTGGTGGGATGACATGGCTCATTGTAAAGTCCTTTGCCCTTGTCTGAAGCATTGATACATCCCAAACGTATCTATAATTTCTACTTGATCCATGCATGTTTTGTGTGATATTGCTATGATCTTGAAAGCTCAAGAATGATCAGAGGGGGAGGGGTGAATGATCACTTCTAAAAATTCTAAGGAACTTAGAAGGAATTCATGCAAACTGTGAAGGACTAAAGGCATCTCGAAGGAAATGCAGTATCGAAAGACATGCATGGCTCGAAAGGATTGTGAGCGAAGGAAAACATCAAAGACAAACAGGAAACGAGTAAATACTTAATGTAAATGCGAGAAGGAAAACGAGCCTGACACAATGATGTTTGGTAAACCAGTTCACACTCTGTAAAGTGCTACGTCTGGTTGGAGGGACTGGTGATTGAACACCTGGAGCAAAACTCTCTCCGTCCTATTCTCCACTGCAACAAACTCCTCGATCTTGTCCAGTTTTCACTCGTGGTAGATGATTCATGACATCTCCGAGACCTTTACAAACTTCCTTCAGCAGCGAAAATTTATCTTCGACTGCTTGACAGGCGACCCCTAACCGTCTAGGAGACTTGCAGTTCTCACAGATAAAAATATCGGCTAATCTCGACCTAAGTCTCTGTGAATTGCTCAACTCAGTTTAGACTTGGTTTTTGGTTTTCTCTCAATGGATCTCTCTTGGGATGCTCACATTACTTTTGTCTTAGAATCTTCAGTGGAGCATCCAACCCGAAATGGCGGGTAGGTGCGGGGTATTTATAGGTGGCGATCCCGATGGGTAAAATGACTAAAGTGACCCGATGCAATCGCTTGACGCGTGTCCACAAGTGTCGGAATCCAATCACTGCGCAACTTTACTTGAGGAACAAGTAAGCTGACTTACCGAACGAGTTCTCTCTCAAAGGCAGGAAGTGCGATTACTTTGCCTTCGAGCTATTCACTCGACTCAGTAAGATTTCTCTCGGTAGGCTTTCGTGGGTTTAGGTTGAGCAGAGAAAATTCACTTCGACTAAGATATCAACTAGAAAACCCCTCTTGATAGTACGGTTTTTCCTACGACTCAAGAATACAAAGAGAAACTAGTAAAAAGACTAAGTCTTCGGCCAGCTTCAGCTTTCTCCTCGTTGCGCTTTTACTCGAGAGAGTCTTATTCTTCAACAACATTTTTGGGGGTCGTCTTCCTTCAAAGGTTTCGGTAGTTGACTGCAGCATATGTCCTTATACCTTCTCCTTGCAAAATCCATTCTGTCGGAACCTAAGTATCTGTTTATACTCGAAAAAAATATTAGTTCCACTTCTGCTTTGTCCAACAATCTCCAAAACCTTCGGGGGGGGGGGGGGGGAAACTTGCTCTCACAGATCTAGATACACTTCCATACACTTTTGATCATATTTGGACTAACCTATTAACTCAGTGCACCCCAGTGCCAGTTTCTGTTTTCTACTGTTTGTCTATTTCAGGTTTCCCCCATATTAAAAGTGCTCCAAAAATTTGGGAAAATAAGATAAAAAATCAGCGTTCCGGAAGCTTCCGGATTCACCGAAGAAGAGCCAGAGGGGCCCCACCTAGTGTCCAGGCGTGCAGTGGGTGCGGCCCAGGGCTTGGCCGCACCGGGTGGCCTCGTGGGAGACTGGTGGCCCCCCCCGGTGCCCCCTTTGGCTCCTATTTATTCTCCCCTCTCAAAAACCCTGATTCCAGACTCCTTTTCTCCAGAAGAAATTCCGATCTCCGCCGCCATCGCCAACAAGCTTCCGAGGACAAGAATTCCTGTGTCGGCACCCTGCCGGGACGGGGAAGTGCCCCCGGATTCATCTCCATCGACGTTGCTTCCTCCCTCCATGATGCGAGAGTAGTCCCTCCTCGGGGCTGAGGTTTCTACCAGTAGCTATGTGGTCAATTCTCTCTCCAATGATGTGATCTTCGTTGTGATCATAGGCTATGTTAATCTAGGGTGAACCCATGATATTTCCCCTTCCTCTATGTATTGAATTGATGTACTCACTTTGTGACGCCCCCAAGATCAGACCGTGTACAGTAATCATACACGCAAGGTACACGATCGAGATCAGGGACTCACAGTGAGATATCATAACACAACTCTACAAATAAAATAATACAAGCTAGGAGCCACGAGGGCTCGAATGCAACAGCTCGAAAGCACAAAGTTAGCGGAAGAAATAGTATCCGAGTACAAACACAAGAATACAAGATCTGCCTTAAGAAGGCTAGCACAAAAACAACAACGATCGAAAAGGCGAGGCCTCCTGCCCGGGAACCTCCAAACTACTCCTGGTCAAAGGGGAACTCGACGTCGTAGAAGGCATCGGGGATCTTCACGTTGAGGTGGTCGGTATCGGGGATCTTCTGCTCCTAGGCTCCAACGTCGACTGCAGCGGCCGATCAGGAAAAACAAAAAGGGGGAATAAAGCAAAGGTGAGTATCTAGCATACCCGCGAGTCTTACGTCCGCTACTAAGAAATTATGCATTTCTATCAAATGGAAAGGGGAGGCTGTATATAGTGGACTGAATGGTAGAAATTCTGAATAAGGATGAGAAGCTAGGCCTATCGAAGACTAGCATCTTCGGACGAGTCTTGCAGCATGAGAAGAGAATAGCCAACAGTTCAATAGCATGAATGTAATAACAATGCAGCAGAAGTTGCTGCAACATTGTATAATAGTAAGTTGTATTATATAACAATTATATATGCCTCCGAGATACCCTCCTCGACTTCCCCGCGAGGAAGAAAATCCGGAACCAACAGTTTAATAGTAGTAGTTTTTAGTGGTAGGATCTGGCTTCAGCATAAAGCGTCCTGTTACCGTGGACACGGCTATTCGAATAGATTAAACTCCCCGCAGGGGTGCACTGGTGTCATACTACACGCTCGGATCTCCAAGGTGGCGTACACCTTGTTAGGGAACACCCCACCGAGGCTATCCGACACACCGAGGCCCATCCTATGGCTCATTAGAGAGGTCCCCGCCGGTCTACAGCCCTAAGTGCAAGGGGGTCATGGGCCTATCATCCCTCGCTCTCCGAGTCGTTGTGAGGCAGGAGATCCGTACATCACAGGTGACGATCAGTCCCGACCACAATGCTGAACTGGACGTCTTTCAGAGCTTTCGAACGAGACCACAACGCGGAGGGCCCACACCATAATCCCACGTATAGGTAGTGCGTACAAGCCAAAAGGCTACTCAAGTCATCCGCCGAACCCGTTAAGCATTTTATTAATTTTCTATCGAGACAACCGTTATCGTTGCCCCTTATTGAATGAGTCGCGGACAATAACAGCAGTCAGGACCACCAGTAACATCGGTGCCTGCCCTGACGTCCCACCAACTCGTGCAGTTACCAACAAGGTGAACCGTCTCCTTACCTTGTCTCGTGTTTGCTCCGAAGAGCTCGACTTTCGTACAACAGGATACCTGTCGGCCACGAACAGTACCAGGCCCGCCGCACATCGGTGGAATACACCTGACCTGTTGTTCCGCTAAGATTCCCTGCGCGGGCACCGTTGGGTCGCCCGACTCCTTACCTGTAAGGACACCAGTTGATTCGAGTGCCTACCATCAAGTGAAACCAGGAGGAATCACCCTCGATGGTACACTTCAAGAGGTTCGATAGAGACATCAGCGGAATGAACTAAAGAGGAATATTCTCGTATCACCCCGGTGGTGCCGAGACACCAGCGGAATGAACTAAAGAGGAATACCCTCGTATCATCCCAGTGATGCTACGCTACTGAGTCGACGAGAGTGAAATACGAGTTCGTCCACTCGTAAGTCAAACTCGAAGCGACTTGGCAGAGTCTCGCCGTTGTAAGTTCCCTAGGGCGTCTGCATTTGCGAACTTGCTCTTCTGCTTCCTTGATCATATCCGATCCAAAGAATTGTCTTTCACCGGTTTCTGACCAGTTAAGGGGTGTTCGACATCTTCGTCCATAGAGGAGTTCAAAAGGAGCCATGTTCAGACTAGATTGGAAACTATTGTTATAAGAAAATTCGGCGAATGGCATGGACTTCTCCCAATTCTTTCCGAATGAGATAGCACAAGCTCTGAGCATGTCTTTGAGAATTTGGTTAACCCTTTCAACTTGACCGCTAGACTGAGGATGGAAAGCTGTACTAAAGGAGAGATGAGTTCCCATAGCATTCTGAAAGCTTCCCCAAAATCTAGAGGTGAAAAGGCTACCATGATCAGAATTGATTTCCAAAGGAACACCATGAAGAGACACAATTCTAGACACATACAAGTCTGCTAACTGGCTAGGAGTTATAGACTCGCGAACTGGAAGGAAGTGAGCAACTTTGGAAAGTCAATCCACAACAACGAAGATGGCATCATTTCCTTTCTGGTGTTTTGGAAAGCCAGTGATGAAATCCATACTGACTTTGTCCCATTTCCACTCGGGAATAGGAAAAGGTTGAAGTGTTCCAGTAGGTCTTTGGTGTTCGGACTTAATGCAACGACAAACATCACATTCAGCAACATATCGAGCAATGTCTCTCTTCATCCTAGTCCACCAAAATCTCTGGCGTAGATCTCGGTACATTTTTGTGCTACCGGGATGAATCGAGAGGGGTGTGTCATGGGCTTCTTTAAGGATGAGTTGCCTTAGATCCCTATTCTTAGGTACTACCGAACGATTTTCAAAGAATACCTTTCCTTTACTATCTGTGGAGAAACATTTAGCAACTCCGGTAGCAATATTCTCCTTGATCTGGCGAACACCTCGTGCACGCCTTTGGGAAACTATGATTTGATCCTCAAGGGTTGGTTTCGCCACCAAGTTGAAAAGAGATCCACGAGGAACAATCTCGAGATTGAGCTTTCGAAATTCCTCATGAAGAAGTGGTTGACACTGTTGTAACATCAGGTTGTTACAATACGACTTACGACTTAGTGCATCAGCCATGACATTGGCTTTGCCTGCGGTGTAAGAAATTCCTAAGTCATAATCTTTTAGCAACTCAATCTAGCTTCTTTGCCTGAGATTAAGATCTGGCTGGGTGAATATATATTTGAGGCTTTGGTGGTCGGAATAGATCTCACAACGATTACCAAGGAGGTAATGTTGCCAAGTTGTCAGGGCATGAACTACGACAGCGAGTTCAAGATCATGGGTAGGATAGTTCTGTTCATGTGGACGCAACTGGCGTGAAGCATAAGCTACCACATGTCTATCTTGCATAAGTATGCATCCTAACCCTTGTCGTGAAGCATCACAATAGATCTCGAAATCCTTTTTGGTGTCTGGAGGCACAAGTACGGGTGCATAAGTCAATCTTCTTTTTAGCTCTTGAAATCTTTCCTCGCACATGGGAGTCCATTGGAATTTCTTGTCTTTCTTGAAGAGTTCAGTTAGAGGCTTTGCAACTTTAGAAAAGTTCTCGACGAAGCGGCGGCAATAGCTTGCTAAGCCAAGAAAACTCCTAACTTGCTTAACCGATTCAGGTGGAGTCCAGTCAAGGACGACCTGAACTCTCTCGGGATTCACAACAATACCTTTGGCAGAAATCACGTGGCCTAAGTAGGTCACTTCTGGTAGCCAAAATTCACACTTGGAGAATTTAGCATACAGGCGATGCTCTCGAAGTTTCATCAATACCAGCCTGAGATGTTCGGCATGTTCTTCTTCGTTCTTGAAGTAGATGAGAATGTCATCAAGATAAACTACAACAAATTTTTCTAGGTACTCCATGAAGATCGAATTCATTATGCGCGAGAAAGTGGCGGGGGCATTGGTTAATCCAAAGGACATGATGGTGTACTCGTAAAGACCATAACGAGTAGTGAAAGCCGTTTTTGGAATGCAATCGTTTCGGATTTTGATTTGATGATAGCCTAATCTCAAATCCATCTTGGAGAAGATAGAGGATCCAGCAAGTTGATCATAAAGATCATTGATCCTGGGAAGTGGGAACTTGTTCTTTATCATCGCTAGATTTAGCGGGCGATAGTCTACACACATCCTTTCTGTTGCATCTTTCTTCGTTACGAACAGAACGGGGCAACCCCATGGCGATGAGCTAGGGCGGATGAAGCCTTTTGCCAACAACGCTTCAAGTTGGATTGTAAGCCCAGCTAACTCACGTGGGGCCATTTTGTATGGGCGTCTGGAAATTGGTGCGGTTCCTGGCATAAGATCCACTATGAACTCTACACATCTTTCGGGTGGCATAGATTTAAAGGGTTGGGTTACTGGATGGTTTTCCTAGAGGTTGATCATGGCTTACTAGGGGTTACAACAGATATGTTAGAGTAGAAAGGTACCCCCAACACGATGGTTAGTGTGGTTCTTATGGTAGAAGACATCTGAAGTGGGAGGAAGAGCTGTAAATTAATCAGTATAGGTTTCTAGAAGAAAACCTACAACAAACACTATGGAACTGTCGGGCATGCCACCTAGAAGTTCTTATAAAAGGACAATCGAAATGGAGAGAAGGATTTTGAAAATGCATCAGATTATGAAGAAACCTGGAATGACTCGGATAGAATAACGGCTGTAATTGCAAGAAAATACTCTTACAACATGGAAACAACACATACATACGATGTAAGAAATCAGGAAGCACAACAACTCTAGCAAAACGAACACAACTTTCCTACGGCTATAAAGAAGCAATCAACGAGATGTTCTAGTAAGACATAGATGAGCCTAGTCCTACCTTCCCGTAGAACAAGATGAGGGTGACTGAGAACTCAGAACGATGAAGGTAAGGAGAAAAAAAAGCCTTGCGTTGTTCCCTTATATACCCAGAGTAACTATATAACTATAGCAAGCTAGAGTCGACTTCGGCCAAGGCTGATAATCCTATAGTCAGTCCTGCTCTGATACCAAGTCTGTCGGGACCTAGGGTTAGCGTATGCAAGACTCGCTACAACACAATCATATGGAGAGCCGAGAACCGTACCCACTTGTCTAAGCAGACAAGGCCAAGCACAGAACGTTCTCGGAAAGCATCGAACGTGAGGGGCATCCCATCCAGGCCGGATGATCAACTGAGATGGGTCCTCATCGTCCGCACACAAGTCTAGATGATATGGGTGGTGAAATCCCATACTCATAGACAAGTCACCTCAACAATACTATCGATTGTATTATAACCCTTACACCGACTTACTCCAGCCCGATCACTTAGTCGGGGTCTAGGGCGGGCTCGATCATACATCAAAGTGTGCACGTGATGGAGTCACGAACAATCGCATCGCGATGCCCCAAGTTGCGCACATCTAAGGGCCACTTGGTGTATAAAAGACCGCCAGCCAGATCACAACTAAGGTCTCGAAAACCCATACTAAGACATGCATGAGATAATCATACACGCAGCACACATGTCTAGTATGAACAGCAGGTATCATTGCAATTCTCTACAAAGTTTACATCTTTATTGATAACTCTTACACAATGCACGCAGAGATCACAAGTCTGTATCCAACATTACATCAAACATGCGGAAGCAAAGTAGGTCTGAGTACAGACAAGTTTAACAAATGGCTTAGAGAAGCCTTATTTATAAACAAGCCCTTCCACGAGGGACCAATCGTCTGACTGGGACTACACTAGCTTGGTATTCAGTCGTCGAGCTCGAGGAAGAATCCACCTTCGGGGTCAGTGGGTTCATCTAAAACGTAGAATAAGCAAATGTGAGTACAAAGTCGTACTCAGCAAGACTTACGTAGGAACTATACTACTCATGCACATGTATCAAGGTAAAGGGAGGTGGGGTTCATAAGCAGAAGTGCCAGCTTTGACTTGGCTAGTCCTGAACTACGAGTACCAGACTTGAGGTAAGAAGCGTATATGAGTCCATTACATCTCCAACCAATTACACCACTATGGTGCCTTCCTCGACTTCCCCACGAGAAAGCACGCCATAGCACTCACGCTTATCTTGGCAAGTTTTATAAGTATCCATTGAAGTTGTCTAATAATCAAGCTAAGCTTTCGAAGCAGTCCTTAACCGCGGATGAGGCTATTCTAATAGTTTTGTTAACCTTGCAGGGGTGTACCGCTACACACACACACGCATCAGTTACCGCCTAGGAGTGGGACCCTTCAAGAGGGTACCGGCGAGGATGTTGCCACGACACTTCACCCACAGCTCCGATCTAGTCCAGAGAGTCGCCTATCTGAGGGGGATCCACATGGAAGTTCGGCCGAGGTTCCAGTACGGCCTCAAACGATGTGTGCAGGGTCCCAAGCCGGTCTGAGTAGCCGTTCATCCACTCCGCAGACCATGCCACAGCCCTACCAGAACTTGCGAACTATTGCGACTCCTGGGTTTCAAAACGGGGTGAGGTACTCGGTCGAGAGGGGTCAGTGAGCCCAATGTGTGGTTGTACTCTTCTTCTTGGATCACCACACAAGAACTCGGACTTAAGGCGGTGTTCAACGAGACAACCCACTGTGTACTCCTACACAACCTCTCATCGTTCACCTTGTATTAGGGTAGATTCACCAACACATTTCCACCATCATCAACATGATTGCTACCATCCCGACTCCTAGATCAAAGTATACTCATTGTAAACTCTAAGCATGCAATAAGCAGTAACAATTGCAGGGGCCACATGATATCAATCAACTCCTACATTTGCTAGGATTGTGGTTTGCTTACTACTGTGAAAAAATGATAGGTCATGCACAGGAATGGGTTCAACTATGCGGTAGAAACGCATCATGGTAATCATCCTAAACAATGCATAAGCGAGACTGAGAGGGAATTGGGATTTTATTGACATGATCAATGGGGCGGTTGCTTGCCTTGCTGACGAGGTTCGATAACGGGGTCTTCAACGAAGGGGGTGGCCTCCGATTCCAGTTGCACGTCTATCGAGCAAACAAAGCAATCAAGGTATAAATTTATTTGCAATGCTCAAGCACATGATCAATATGGTAATGTGATGTTCAAGGTCACAATGTGTTGGCAATTCCATTTAAAAGAAGCCAATTGGAAAGACATTTGCAAATGTACCTCAAATTTGAATTTGAATTAAAGCCATAGGCACATTTGTCTCTGTTCACCCAATTTAAATTGGTCAAACATAGAAACAAAGTCCATATTCACATTCCTTGGATTTTTCTGATATTTTTAGACATATTATTTGCCCAATTTGGAGTTAAAATGAATTAATTTTGAATTTCCAAAGTTTAGCCTAATTTCTGGAATATTCTGTAATTAATTAAATCAATTTATCAATTTATTTCGTAGGCATGACGTCACTATGACGTCAGAGGGGGGATGAATGCTGGGACCCACTGGTCAGTGGCTGGGGTTAGTTAATCTGTTCTGTTAAACTAATCCCTAATTAGTTAGGGTCCTGGGGCCACTGGTCAGTGGCCCAGGGAGGGATTAGCTCGGAGGGTTAGGTTTAATGGCGGGCTCGCCGAAGCTCTCGCCGAAGCTTCGCCGGGATTAGGTTTTAGGGAACGGTTGAGGGGGTGGAGACCACGGGTACTGGGAGGTAGCCCGTGGGCTGGCGTATCTGTAGATGCCATCGGGGGTCCAAGACGTGGCCTGTGGCGATGGCAGCGTCAACCGCGGCGGTGGCCGAGGCACTGACCTCGCCGGAATCACGTGTCAGGGCTCGGGAGGGGGCGGGAAGAAGGGAAAAACGTTGGGCTCGTCACCGTGAACGCGAAGAAGAGCTCGGGGAAGCCGGAGGGAGCTCGGTGGCGGCGAATTCGGAGGTCTCCTCCTCGGCGGCCGGCGGCGAAAACTTAGGGCTCGCGACGTCTCCGGTGGCGCCAAGCTTCAATTGATGTGGGGGTTCGACGAGGACGTCGACGGTAGACGCGCTGGACAAGACGACGGGGATCGAGGATTTCGGTCGCCGTGCTCTGGCTAGGTTATGGGGGCGCTCGGGTTTCCTTCGCCGGAGAGAACAAAGAGAGGCCAGAGAGGTGCAGGGGGTGCGGGGGAGGTATGGCAGCTGCGTGGCGCGTTCTGGTGCGAGGGAGGTGGCCTAGAAGAGGTTGGGCGTCGAGGACATGGCGTCGGCGTGCTCTGCCTCCAGCGAGCAGGTTGGAGGGGAGGGGAAGAAGACGACAAGGGCGTCCCGGTGGGCTGGGCCAGGCCGAGGTAAGTGGGCCTACGCCCATAGGCGACAGGTAAGCTTCTGGCTTTCCTTTTTCTTATTTTCTTTCTGCTATTTGTTTTTCCCAATTAAATAAAATAGTTAGGCATTTTTATAAATGGTCAAAATTTATATTTGGACTTACATGACCAGTAGCTAGTCATTCCCAAATTTTGAAATTTTTTGAAATTCAAAATATTTGAATTCCAATTCAAATAGGGGTTTTTGATTAATTCCAAGGTCCTGTTTGGATATTTGAAAAATCCATGAGCATGGGAATGCTACCACATCACTTTATATGTGATCATACTCATTTATGAGACTTTTCAAAAATGCAAAAGGGGTTTTTGGAGCAACTTTTATTCTGGCCATTTGAATTAAATTCATCTGGGGGTGTTCTCTCTCCCATTTCAATTTATTTTTGAAAATTTTCACATTAATGCAATGTAACTCTTGATCCTAGCACATACCTAACTTGGGGTTGTGACATTGGTGTCTTGATGGCTTTCACTACTGGAAACAGGAGTTTTGCCGTCAGCGTTTTCTTTGCCGTTTTCATTTTGTCGAGGCTCACGGCAAAAAGAGAAGATTTCCCGTCCGCCGCGAACAGCAAAGACTGGCTGACGGCAAAGCGCTCTTTGCCGTCTTCTTTTCTTTGACTGAAGGCAAAGCGTTCTTTGTCGTCGGCTGTTTTATGAGCGGATGGCAAAGAGCTCTTTGCAGTTAGCTTTTATATGAGAGAACTTGAAGGTAGTTCTCTTGAGAAATGAATATGACATTGCGTTGTTGACGAATTTGAAGCCCTAAGAAGAACTTAAGTTCACCCATCATGGAGATCTGATACTGTTCACTCATCAAGAAAGCAAATTCTTCACTGTATTTCTTGTTAGTGCATCCAAATATGATATCATCGACATAAATTTGACATATGAATAGTGCATCATCATAGTGTTTGGTGAAGAGAGTTGGATTGAGGGAACCATATTTGAAGCCCTTGCTGATGAGGAAGTCTCTCAGTGTATCATACCAAGCCTGAGGGGCTTGCTTCAGTCCATATAGAGATTTCTTCAGTCTGTACACCATATCAGGATTCTTCGAGTCTTCAAATCCTGAAGGTTGAGCAACATATACTTCTTCCTCAATATTACATTGAGGAATGTACTTTTCACGTCCATTTGATATAGCTTGATATTATGATGGTTAGAAAAAGCAAGCATTATGCGACTGGACTCAAGTCTAGCAACATGAGCAAAGGTTTCACCGTAATAAATACCCTCAACTTGAGTGTATCATTGTGCCACAAGTCAAGCTTTGTTCCTGATGACTTGTCCATCTTCATCGAGTTTTTTGCGGTAGATCCACTTTGTCCCGGTGACATTGTGAATTCGAGGATCAGGTCTCTTGACCAATTTCCAGACATCATTTAGTTTGAACTGAAGAAGTTCATCTTGCATTGCATGAATCCATTCCGATTCTTGGAATGTCTCAGCAACTTTGGTGGGCTCTGAAATGGATACAAACAAAAATGCCCACAAAATTTAGCAATTAGATTTGCTCTGGCACGAGTGAGTGGACCTGGTATGTTGACGTCGGCGAGGATTTGGTGGGTTTGAACTTCATTCGCCACATGAGGAAGACGAGATCGATGATCTTGAGGTGAATCATCATCACTTTTATCAGACTCATTAGCATCAGCTTCAAGTGCATCAGAAGTGTGAGTGGACCTGGTATGTTGACGTCGGCGAGGATTTGGTGGGTTTGAACTTCATTCGCCACACGAGGAAGACGAGATCGATGATCTTGAGGTGAATCATCATCACTTTCATCAGACTCACTAGCATCAGCTTCAAGTGCATCAGAAGTGTTAGGAGCTTCAGGGTCGAGGTCATCATCAGGATCATTTGCTTCAGGATTTGGGTGTTCTTCAGGATCATGAGGTATGTGTGTTTCTTCAGGATGGTCCACAGGCATGATCTCACCGGCACCCATCTTCTTGATCAGTTCATCAGGTGATGCTTCATCTAGCACATGTGGCACATGCTCTCTTTGAGAGCCATCAGATTCATCGAACCACACATCTACAGTTTCAACCACTTTGTGATGATCGAGGTTGAAGAATTTTTAGGTGCGCGACTCGAGACCATAACCGACCATAAAACCCTCACATGCTTTTGGTGCAAATTTAGATTGGTGATGTGGATCACGAATCTGATACGTCCCAAACGTATCTATAATTTTTTCTTGCTCCATGCATGTTTTGGGTGTTATTGCTATGCTTTTGATACACTTTCATACACTTTTGATCATATTTGGACTAACCTATTAACTCAGTGCACCCCAGTGCCAGTTCATGTTTTCTGCTGTCTTTTTATTTCAGGTTTCCCCCTTATTAAAAATGCTCCAAAAATTCTCGAAAAATCCTATAAAAAATAAACGTACGGGAACCTTCCAGAGCCCCAAAGGAGAGCCAGGTGGGCCACCCTGGTGCCTAGGAGGAAAGGGAGCGCGGCCCCACCCTAGGCCGCGCCAGGGGGGCGCCTGCACTCCCTAGTGGCCCCCCGGCGCCTGCACATGGACGCTTGTCGGATGATCCGTGAGTAGTCCACCTTGTACCATGGGTCCACTACTTGGGAATACCCTTATGGTGGCTCCCTTTTTTTTGTGTTTAGTGGCGCATTAGGGATGCGCCACTAACTACAAGCCACTAATAAGAGCATAAAGGTGGCACATTCTGGATGCGCCACCCCTAAGGCCCTTAGGCGTGGCGCATCTCAGAATGCGCCACCTCTAAGCTCTTTGGGGTGGCGTATTCTGATATGCGCCACGCCTAAGGTTCCTTAGGGGTGGCGCATTCCCTGTGCGCCACTAAACCCAGACAAAATGCGCCACTAAATAATTACAGAAAACAAAAAAAATAATTACAGAACAGAATATAAACATTACAGATATTTTTATTATATTACAGAAATGCAAAATACAATATAACAATGAGGCCAACAATTATTGATACAAAAGAATTGAATTATAATTCTTATATCCAAATTACACAAAGAGTACATTCAATTGTTATGACTCGGCTCGGGGAATGGGCGGCATCCTTCTTTCGTCATGAAAGGCCTTGTGTCACGCAGGGCCTTTAGGCGGACTTCTATCTCCCCATTGGATGGTGCAATGTTCGAGTGGAAGATCGACCCCCTCATTTGTACTTCATGACGGATGATAGTTGCCATCTGCGCTTGGATGTGAAAGAACTCCTCCTTCAGATTTGCATTGGCGATTTCCACCTTCCTTTCGGCCCACGCTCTGAGATGACTTGGCAGCGTAAGGTTGCGTTGTTCCTGTACAATCGCCCTCATATGATGAAGGGCGTAGTACGCATCCCTCACACTGCCAGCCGGCTGCTTGACGCACGGGAACTGCGTTACGTGGTTGAACACGTTCACGCCAGGATGATTTTTCCTGAACTTGTGCTTCATGATCTTTCCTCCGGCTTTTATGTAGCCGACGAGAGCATCATCCAAAACTGTCATGATATACTTGTAATCTTTCTTCTTCACACTCCCCGAGTCTAAATACACGGCATGCGAGTGCTGTGGTGAAAAGCAGATGAGCGCGCAGTCTTGATACTCACTGCATAATTAAAACAATCCAAAAGGAATGTTAGAAGAGGACAATGGAAAGCTAAGAAAGCATATATGCTACGGAGGCGAGCGAATGACTTACTTGGGAGAGTAGGTCATAAGAAATGAATCCTTGTCGGCGTTCTGTAGCATGAAGTCTGTGATGTACCCCGCCGCGAGAGCCGCGTCCCCGTCGTCCATCAAGATGCTTTCACGCATGTAGAAGGTGTAGGAGATATGCCCTAGAGGCAATAATAAATGTTATTATTTATCCCCATGTTCCTAATTATGTTTATATTCCATGCTATAACTGCTATGGTTCTCGAGTCTGCAATAACCACGAGGCTCGGAGGAAGACTCATATGCACGTGTGGAATAATAAACGGATAAAAAATATATATTCCTAGTCTCGCCTCTAAGACTAGCTCAAGTGTTGCATGATGGTTCTGTTTTCCTGATCATGGGCATGACTATGCCGGCAATTTTGAGGGCACAATGTTAGAAGAACATTTGTGTTGAATCGACCCGAATTGATGTTATGCTATGAGATACATTCGTCACAAGTTAATGGTTAATAACACAGAGAAAGTTGTGCGTTTGCATAATTCCTTAGACCATGAGAGTATCGAGTTCCTTCGTACTTGCTTCGTGAACTTTGGGGTTTTGTTAAACATCATCTGTAAAAGGGTGGCTATTACGGTAGCTTGCGGGTTCACGGAAAAGTATGACAAGGAACTAGGTAGCTCGAGATTGGGATTTGCTCCTCCGTCGTTGGAGAGATATTCTTAGGGCCCTCTCGGTGTTACGGTATCCACCATCGTCTGGCCAGACACAGTGTGATTTGAGCACAGGGATGCCGGAACGCGGGAACGAGAAAAGAGAACAATACCAGGAACGAGGTAACTGGCATAGTGGACAAGTTGTTGATTCACGGGGATGCCAATAAGTCTCACCTCGGGTATTTGTAATATATCGCGAAGCAACAGGAATAGCACACAGCAACTAAAGGTTCACTCGAATAATTCTTCGTATGGGTATAGGGATCAATATGGATGTCCTCGGTTCCGCTATTGATCATTGATCGGAAAGTGTTCCGGTCATGTCTATACTTCATCGAACCTACAGGGTCACACGCTTAAGGGTCATCTATCTGTTGAATACTAGACAGGGAGTCTGAGATAAAGTCACCGGAAAGGTTTCGGAGACGGCGGAAAAGTTCCGAGAGAGAAAACCGAAAAGTTGTTTCGGGGTAAACCACTAAGCCGAAAAGGTTTCGGAGAGCACCTGGTAATTTTGGAGAGTGCCAGAATTGTTCTGGTAACTTCTGGAATTTTTCTGGAGAAAAGATTAAAATATTTTTTTCGGAAATATTTCGGAGCTGCCGGAAATGTTCCGGAGCTGCCGGAAATGCTTAGGTTGCTTTTCGCAGATGAAAATCACTAATCCGGAATTGTTTCGGAATACGCCCAAAATCATTTTAGTGGGTGTTGGAATTATTCTAAGACCCACAGAAATATTTTCGGAATTTTCGGACGCGAAAAAGTGGTGTCATGAATAGTAAAAAGTACTACTTGAGATATTTTTGGAAAGCCTTCTAGAAGGACTTGGGAGCCAAGAAAGCCCCCTTGGGTTTCCTATAAATAGAGGTGTGAGGGCAGCCCCATATCCTTGATCCAAGCTCTCACTTGAGTTCTCAACACATGCCATGCAATTATCTGGCTTCTTCTCTCCCTCACACGAAATAGTTTCGTAGAGCCGAAAGGCTGTCTGGGTTCCGGCAGGAACTAGTTCTGGACGGCGAAGCCCTGCCGGATAGATGACACCGTATGTGTGCAACCCCATAGAGAGGTCGTAGTTTCGATCTTTTGCCCGAGGGGCTGTTCGAGGGTCCTCCCGAAGGGCTGTCCAAATTATCGTTCGAGTTTCAAGGGTCCTCCCGAAGGGCTGTCCGAGTTACCGATCGAGTTTCGAGGGGCCTCCCGAAGGGCTGTCCGTGACATCGTCCGAGGGACTGTCCGACCGCCTCCCTGAGCGCTGTCCGAGGAGCAGACGAGGGAATACATTCTCGCGGTTGGGAGGTTGTAAATCCTAGCTGCGGGGATCTGCACCAACGATCTACATCGACTCTACTTCCGCTGCGCTACGAGTCGGTAACGATCAGATCAAAACCTTGTATGCAGTCTCCATAGTGGTCCTGGGCTGTTCGTAGTGCGGAATTTTTTTTGTTTTCTGCCGCGTTACCCTACAGTGGCATCAGAGCCGTGCTATGCGTAGATGCATGTTGCGATCTAGAATACATAGAGATGTATGGGTATTGCATAATATAATTTTGGAGTAGATCAGATCTATTGCTGAAAATTATTTATGCGGGTGGCAGATGAAATCTGTTACCCGATGTTCTTGTTGCTTCCCTGGAATTTGTGTATTTCTGATCTCAATAACAGTATGGTGGAGTTTCAAAGTTCTGGCAATCTGCGATCCTGATTGATCAAAGAAGTGCTAACAGTTCGTTGAATTCCACCATAGTTAGAGAAAGAAGAAATTCTGCAGACTAAAGGGCAATGCAGATATGATCTGCACGGGGATCACGCGTATGACGAAGTTCAGTATGGGGCTCGAGATTTTATTATCTCGTGTTTCATACACCCCGCAAAGTTAATCTAGCGACTTGAATAATCATGCTTGATGATAAACGTTGGTAGCTGCGGTTTAAGTCAAAACCTTAGAAGCCACGTAAAATAAAATTTTGCATAAACCGATTAGAGGCGTCTAACTTGGTTTTGCAGGATGTGCATGTGATGTGGTATAGCAAAGCTCATATTAATTTGATTATGTATGAGATGACTATATAATGTAAATTTATTAACATGACCTGCGTGTCATGATTCGGCATGATGGCTGGAGCCATATGATTGTCACTTTAATGACCTGCGAGTCAACCTTATGTAATGCACTTATTTTATTAGCTATAAAGATAGCAATATTATTTGGTGCATCGACAAGGTGGTGGCAAACTTCGCGAAGGTGGACTCCGACGCAAATGCCAAAGACGAAGAAATACTTGACTTCTCCGTCAGAAGGGGCTATACCATATCATGCAATTATGAATTACCTGAGATGTTTATCCCTTAAGTTCCACCCTTCTTGATTGCGCGGTAGTCGCTTTTTATTAGGGTGATCTCTCACTTAAAATATCAAGTAGTTAGTGTTCTCCCAAATGTAGCACCGTCACAGCATCTATCCTTTCGGGGTGCGCCATGGATGCATGGGTACGAACGATTGGAGAAATGTAAGGCGGGTGAGGTCAGACCTCGCAGCAAGATCACTTGGTTGTCTTGACGTTCATGGCAGGATCGTCCTGAGCTCGGAACACATGCATCGAAAGATGAACAAGAGTCACATAGAGATGTGATCGGCAAGTTGGCCTACCAAATCAAAATCCTCGTCATGAGATGATGATTCTATGGCGTTGTATTGATATTTGGATCTTGAATCACTCATAATCAATTTTGAGAGATATTGATTTGAGTGGGAGCGCATTTTAGAATTAACTTGTTTAATTCTGAGTGCAATTAATTATGAACACTGTCTAAGTATAATTTGCTAATAGTTGTAGAATAATGGCTCGCGTTTCCACCTTCCCTATTAAAATTGAATAAGCTGTTAAATATCGGGTTAAAACTTTACGGTTGGTAACGTAATGCGAGGATTGTCCTCAAGAGTGCCGAGAAGGATTTTGTCCTATCGCATGCTTTCGGTGTCCTCCCGCTAATGCTATGGATGATGTGACTCTCGTCCTTCGATCCAAAAGCTAGAATTCCATTGTGGTCAAGTGCAATACGTTTGCTTCCATAAGACCCGAACTTCACAAGTTTGGGATAGTTATGTAATATTCATGGAACTGAAAATTGTTTTCAGATACAGACAAAGGCTAAAAGATATGAGATATCCAAAGCAATATTTGTTTGCAAAGTATTAGTAAAGTGTGTACTGGGCATTTGATTGATAAGAGAGGGATCCAGAAGAACGCCTGTCATATGATGAAGGTGAATAAAACAAACAACTTAAAGAGAAAGGAAATGTCCAAAGGGTGTTAGTATGACTCACACGCCTAGGAAGTCCGGGGCTAACGCCACTCTTAAAGTTGGGTGCTTCTTCTGAGAGTAGGAGAAATATATTGAAAGTTAAACTGTTAAAAGTATAAGGGCAAAAAGAAAGAAGACTGGAATGTCCAGCTCATGTATAAAAGTCATGAAAGTTATTGATGTATGGAAGGCTGGTCAAAAATAAATAGTTCTTGGGAATTGTGATTAAACAGTTAGTCCATAATTCTTGGGTGTTATGATTAAAAGTTGATCACAGGAATACCCGCTCGATTGCATTCTGTTGCAACTCGATGCAAGAACCACTACGGCCTAAAAGACTTGCCAGTAATGAGGTTTAGATACGCGCTGGGAACATAGTAAAAGTTACTATACCTTCCATCGGTGTATCACCATCTGTATTTATTTTCATAATTCGTTTTAGAGTTTTATACACTCTAGCCCATTGCATAAAGTATGTTGCAACAAGGTTGTTCATAAAAGAACAATTGTTGTTCAGTATTATGAATAACATAAAGGGCCATGCTTCCATCGGGGATGGGATGTATGTTACGAATATTGATGGTAATATGATACATCCATAACAATGACGCTAAATGTCGAAAGACTAAAAGAATACCACATATGTGTGGCACTGCATTTGGTCACATTGGAGAAACCCGCATGGAGAAATTCCATAATGATGGATTTTGAAGTCATTTGATTATGAATCATCTCACACTTGCAACTTTCGTCCGAAAAGTTAAGTGACTGAAATACCGTTCACAGGCCGTGAGGAACGAACAACAAACTTATTGGTGATCATACATTTGATGTGTGTAGTCCGATAAATGTTGTTAGTAGTGGATTTATCTATCTTGAGAAAAGACTCAAGTAGATATATGGATATTTACTTGATGAGACGTAAGTCTGGATCTTTTGAAATCATTCGAAAGGTTTTCAAAAATGAAGTGAAAGTTATTGTGACAAGAAAATTATGTTTCTACAATTCGATTGCAGAAAGGAATTTTTGAGTTACAAGTTTAGCCAATGTCTGATGAGTTGTGAAAAGAGTTTTCATAACTTGCACCTCCCGGAACACCACTGCAAGTGGAATGTCCTTGAAGATTTAATCAAACCATTTATGACATGGTAAGATCAAAGATGACATAAATCAATTTGCCATTATCCCTTTTAATGTAATGCTTTAGAGACTACGGCTTTTACACTGAAAGGAGCGCCATCAGGTCTGTTGAAATGACGCCATGGTATGGTACGCCCAACCATGTTTTATCTTTTCTTAACATTTGGAATATGGGGATTGTGTAAACTGTTTACAAACCTATTCCAAATCAGACAAGTGCTACTTTGTAGGTTATCCCAAATTATTGGGAATTCCTCCACCACTATACCGAGGCAAAAGGTTTAGCCACAAAGAACGGTATGCTTTTAAAGAGAATGGTTCTTGAAAAAAGGTGAGTGGGAGGACAGTGCAACTCGACGAGATAACAGTATCTTCGTCATCAGATCAAAGGAAAGGAACCTTGGAAGTGATTCCAGAGTTTCCTACTGCAACTGATACGGAAGCCTCTACATGAGATGTATGGACTTCGGTCAAACTTGCAACTGAGCCACGTAGGCAAAACTCGTGCAAACCTCTCAGGTGCGCAAACGAGATATTGTTGTTAGACAACAGCATACCTACGATAATCAAGGAAGCGATGATGGGCCCTGACTCCGGAATTGGCTAAATGCCAATACAAATCCGAGATAGTTTCCATATACGTAATTCAAGATTGTATCTTGATGGACCATTCGGAAGACTTAGAGTCTAACGAATATTAATGGAACTATAAACTGATACGGATAAAAATGTTTTATCCATAAAGCTCGACTTGTTGCTTATAACAATTTCAAGGAATTAACTACGGCGAGATTGTCTCTCCGTAGCGATGCTTAAAGTCGGTTCGGGTTAAACTAGCAATTAATACGTATTTCATTCATGAGATATGAAACATGGATGCCAAAAGGATTTCCATGAGATGGAAATACTGCCTTGGAGATACAGTCCAAGGTATTTTGTCAGTCCAGAGGATGCTAGTAAGTATGCAAACTTCAGAGTTCCTGCGATGGACAAAAGAGAGCATAATGGAGTTGGAATCTTCGTTTTTGATGAAATAGTCAAAAGAGTTTGATTTCATCAATAGATAACGAAGATGCTTGTGATTGCAAGAAAGTAAGTGGGAGCATAATAATATTTCTAAAAACCTTGTGTGTGCTTGACACATTGTTAATTGGAAATAATATAAATTTCTTGACATGAATTAGGACTTCATGAAAATAGTTTTTTGATGAAGTGCTTGGGTTAAGTAGCCTTGATATTAGGCATAATTATCTACGAGATATAATTGCCTAATAGGGCTAAGACAAAATACATATTGACAAGGTGCTAAAACAGTTTAGCGTTAAAAACGACAAGGAGTGATTCTTGCCAAAGTCACATGGAAAGAGTTTTTGCAAGACTCAGTGTCCCAAAACACTGATGAGCAAATTACATAATGGAGATTCCACACACCTTCGTGTTGGGATTAATCATGTATTCCATGGTATGTAAAACAACCAGATATGTCCAATACTCCAAAGTTGTTGCGAGTATAGATACCAAAGTGATCAAAGAACTGATCGTGGGACAACAGTGAAAAATGTTATTGAGTACTAAAGTAGCACTGATGACATGTTTTCTCGCAAGAAGAGATTATGAAGTACTTGTTGTAAGTAATTACATCGATACGGTCTTCATCAATGCTCCATGCGATTTTCGATTTGAGTTAAAGTTTTTTTGTGTGTAATACACAATATGGTGGCACAGTAAGTTGGAATTGTTCATAACAGGTTACTGTGGCGAAATTCTATAACAAATGGCTATGTATGTTGCTGCTTTAGAAGCAACAAAGAAAATGTTGAATCATATAGTTCATTCATGAACTTAGTATGGTTCCAATATGGCTTTGGTCAATGGAACACTATTGAAGATAGTTGCTCCATAGCTCAGTCTGAGGAATCAAGGTTCGACCAGTGATTCGCATATATACAAAGCCAAGTCCACACAAAATATGAATTTTGTGAAAGCGTGAAAACGCGAGGATATGCAAAGATACACACGGAGTTGAAGTTGTCAGATCCGTTGGACATCAGGCTATACCACATGTGAAGCATATTTTACACCAGTATGCCGTAGGTGTAAAGTGCATTAGCATTGACTAGATTATTGACTCTAGTGCAAGTGGGAGTCTGTAGGAGATATGCCCTAGAGGCAATAATAAATGTTATTATTTATCCCCATGTTCCTAATTATGTTTATATTCCATGCTATAACTGCTATGGTTCTCGAGTCTGCAATAACCACGAGGCTCGGAGGAAGACTCATATGCACGTGTGGAATAATAAACGGATAAAAAATATATATTCCTAGTCTCGCCTCTAAGACTAGCTCAAGTGTTGCATGATGGTTCTGTTTTCCTGATCATGGGCATGACTATGCCGGCAATTTTGAGGGCACAATGTTAGAAGAACATTTGTGTTGAATCGACCCGAATTGATGTTATGCTATGAGATACATTCGTCACAAGTTAATGGTTAATAACACAGAGAAAGTTGTGCGTTTGCATAATTCCTTAGACCATGAGAGTATCGAGTTCCTTCGTACTTGCTTCGTGAACTTTGGGGTTTTGTTAAACATCATCTGTAAAAGGGTGGCTATTACGGCAGCTTGCGGGTTCACGGAAAAGTATGACAAGGAACTAGGTAGCTCGAGATTGGGATTTGCTCCTCCGTCGTTGGAGAGATATTCTTAGGGCCCTCTCGGTGTTACGGTATCCACCATCGTCTGGCCAGACACAGTGTGATTTGATCACAGGGATGCCGGAACGCGGGAACGAGAAAAGAGAACAATACCAGGAACGAGGTAACTGGCATAGTGGACAAGTTGTTGATTCACGGGGATGCCAATAAGTCTCACCTCGGGTATTTGTAATATATCGCGAAGCAACAGGAATAGCACACAGCAACTAAAGGTTCACTCGAATAATTCTTCGTATGGGTATAGGGATCAATATGGATGTCCTCGGTTCCGCTATTGATCATTGATCGGAAAGTGTTCCGGTCATGTCTATACTTCATCGAACCTACAGGGTCACACGCTTAAGGGTCATCTATCTGTTGAATACTAGACAGGGAGTCTGAGATAAAGTCACCGGAAAGGTTTCGGAGACGGCGGAAAAGTTCCGAGAGAGAAAACCGAAAAGTTGTTTCGGGGTAAACCACTAAGCCGAAAAGGTTTCGGAGAGCACCTGGTAATTTTGGAGAGTGCCAGAATTGTTCTGGTAACTTCTGGAATTTTTCTGGAGAAAAGATTAAAATATTTTTTTCGGAAATATTTCGGAGCTGCCGGAAATGTTCCGGAGCTGCCGGAAATGCTTAGGTTGCTTTTCGCAGATGAAAATCACTAATCCGGAATTGTTTCGGAATACGCCCAAAATCATTTTAGTGGGTGTTGGAATTATTCTAAGACCCACAGAAATATTTTCGGAATTTTCGGACGCGAAAAAGTGGTGTCATGAATAGTAAAAAGTACTACTTGAGATATTTTTGGAAAGCCTTCTAGAAGGACTTGGGAGCCAAGAAAGCCCCCTTGGGTTTCCTATAAATAGAGGTGTGAGGGCAGCCCCATATCCTTGATCCAAGCTCTCACTTGAGTTCTCAACACATGCCATGCAATTATCTGGCTTCTTCTCTCCCTCACACGAAATAGTTTCGTAGAGCCGAAAGGCTGTCTGGGTTCCGGCAGGAACTAGTTCTGGACGGCGAAGCCCTGCCGGATAGATGACACCGTATGTGTGCAACCCCATAGAGAGGTCGTAGTTTCGATCTTTTGCCCGAGGGGCTGTTCGAGGGTCCTCCCGAAGGGCTGTCCAAATTATCGTTCGAGTTTCAAGGGTCCTCCCGAAGGGCTGTCCGAGTTACCGATCGAGTTTCGAGGGGCCTCCCGAAGGGCTGTCCGTGACATCGTCCGAGGGACTGTCCGACCGCCTCCCTGAGCGCTGTCCGAGGAGCAGACGAGGGAATACATTCTCGCGGTTGGGAGGTTGTAAATCCTAGCTGCGGGGATCTGCACCAACGATCTACATCGACTCTACTTCCGCTGCGCTACGAGTCGGTAACGATCAGATCAAAACCTTGTATGCAGTCTCCATAGTGGTCCTGGGCTGTTCGTAGTGCGGAATTTTTTTTGTTTTCTGCCGCGTTACCCTACAGAAGGGGTCCAATATTGCGACGCTTGGGGTCTTATCTCTCCTGATACTCATAGAAAGGCTGAGCGAGAATAGACAGATAAGGCTATGGTCCAGCCGCTTGAGATGGTACAAATTGAAGATCTCCGAAAATCGCAGGATTATCATATCCGCGGGGATAGTGTTGAGTGGCACCTTGGCTATGAAAACCGGGTACGAGGGATTATCTTCTCGAAGAAGAATCTTCTAATGCCATAATACTATGATGCACACTCTGCATATCCGAAGTTGCAAGGTTCAGCATGTCCTTAGGTAGCATCGCCCTACCAGCCACATGGATTTCAAACGAGAGATCCTTGGGTCTTGGTGGCCCGTCCTGAGCCCAGATCGGCATCGAAGGTTGGCTACTCGAAGTGATGCTCTTCTTTCTTTTCCGTCCCTTCTTCTTTTCTGATTTTGAGGGCTCATCGGCCTTTATCTGCTCAGTGGCCGCCTTATGGAGTGTGGACGGGCTGAGAATAGATCTCCTTGTGGCATCTTGTTGAGGCTCGGTGAAGGCGCAAGCTGCTGGAGACATCTCCTGAGAAGCAGCGAAGAGACACGTGGAGCCAGTAGGCTTCGCCGCAGGATCAGCTGGAGCGCGAGCTTCCTCGTCATGCTGATAGGCTCCTTCAGCAGGAGGCATGAATAAGTCATCAGCATCATACAAAGTATTGATGAACTGGTCGGCGCTGATATCATCATCAAGATCATCGTCTTCTTGTTGTGCGCCGATGGTATCATGTGGCGCCGACACGATGACTAGCGGTGTTGTCCTAGGTGTGGTGCCCCTTTCCCCCATCATTAAACGCATTTGGCTCTTCGGCCATAGGCATATTTGGTTGAAACAGTCACTGAGGACTGCCGGCTCGTGCTCATCGTATCCGGGGGGTTGAATGGGAGGTTCAACTCTCTCGTAGCCCGAAATCACGAGAGAGATTTGAACCCTATGCATCTCCGGTGCCATCGGCATATCGTGCATGATTCAATTTTGTGGTTGAATGATTTTACCTTTGGCAACATCCTTCAACTCGCCGTCCACGACTTGTAATAATAGAATGCATGGAGTGTCCTCCTGCGAAAGATATATATATATATATATATATATATATATATGCATGTACGGCATCAGAGAGATTCCACTAAAAAAGGCAAGGAGATGAAGTCCTCGTTTGAGTTGCGGACGCTTATAGTTACCTTGAGGGCGTCGAGGTCGGCTAGTGAAGAGACCCCGCCGATGACGGCGGGCATGCAAGAGACGGAGGGCGCGCTGCCTCCTGTGGCATCGGTCGCCCTATTTGCGCTGCCGCCGGGTGCATTATTGTTATGCCCCGGTTGCTCGATCGTGGCTGGAGGAGTTACCATCACGTCCGGCGCCGCTGCTGCGGTGTTGGCGGCCGGAGTCACCAATACGTCGGGAGTCGGGACTGCAGGCGCCGCGGTGCCCGAGTTGCTGCCGACCATGCTGGGGACTGGTATGGGCCCTTGTCCACCACGCGCTTGCCAATTCGCGAGCGACTGCATCATATCTGGAAGGAGAGTGTTCATCGTCTTCGCCACTTCGTCCTGGACAAGCTGCGGAAGCATGTTCACCTTCTCCTCTAGTCCACGAACATAAGCGACATCTTCTTCGGTCCTTCTCGCCTTGCGCCCCCTCGAACCGGACTGCTCCGCCGGTTTTCCATAATATTCGGACCAATTTAGGTCCGCACCAAAGCCGACCACACGGCCGGCTGACGATGGCTTCGCCGTCACGTCGTCAACCTTCTTGACTTTGTTCAACGCCCTATTAAAGGCGTTTTCTTACGGGCCGGCCGGCTTAACCGACGACTCCTGGGATGAGGCGATTTTCATTTCCGCTTGCTGCAAAAAGAGTGTGAAACGTTTAGAAATTGTGAACTTCACTCGAGAATTCAATCGACAAGGTCACGTGGTAAACTACTTACCACGGCAGTCGTAAACTCCTGAATATTAGGATCGATAATTATTTTCAAGGTTGCTTTGTCCTTATAGCTCCGGGCCCTCACAAAGAATCCGGTCTCCGGATCATCTTTGTATTGCTGGAAGGGGTTAGGTATGCCCGCAGCGGCGTACTCGGCATCCTCCTTGTCCCATTTAGGCTTGGAACTTTTGTAACCACCGGCTCCGAGATGGTGGTTACCTATGACCTGCGACCGCATGGCCTTGCCCTTTGCACTCGTGGCCTTGGCTTGCTCGGACTCACACCTAGCCTTGAAAAGGTTGTAGGTAGCTTCGTCGATCAACGACTCTTTCTCCTTGAGCTCCTCCCAGGTTTTGTTCTTTTCAAAAATTGCCCTCTTCACCCGGGTTTTCCAACTGGACAAGGCCTTACTCATCTTCCTGAGGGCCAATGTGTTTACTTTGTTCCCTCTGAGTTTGGTGTTATCGTACGGCTCCGGAAACTTGTATCATCCGTGCAGCTTG
Source organism: Bromus sterilis (assembly GCA_950022295.1). Classification (NCBI taxonomy): domain Eukaryota; kingdom Viridiplantae; phylum Streptophyta; class Magnoliopsida; order Poales; family Poaceae; genus Bromus; species Bromus sterilis. The sequence goes on along the minus strand of OX465596.1, from coordinate 143,223,247 downwards.
TTGTTAAGAAGCTGACAATAATGAATATTCTCATGACTCCTGAGGTTAATTGTGGTGATCAACACGGTGTTGCGGAGGATCGCCGCGACTTGACGGCCGTACCCTTCCAAAAAACGTTCGGGCTCTTTAGGAATCCCGACGGCGGTCACAACAGTAAACTCTTGCCTGATGACGCCGACCTTGGTCGGTTTCCGATTCTTCTTCTTCGACTGGGTACCATCTGTGTTGGAGCCACCGGTCCCATCATCCTCGCCGATGTTCCTCTCGCCGTCTGTCGTACCGGCCTCCTCCTCCAAGTCATCATCCGATGAGTCGGACTCCGACTCTATCTCCTCCTCATACTCCTCCTCGGTCGGAGGTACTTCCTCTTCTCTCTGCTCCTCGACCTCCTCCTGGGAGTAGTCCCAAAATTGCTTCCTTTTTTCTCCCGGCTGAGAAGAAGGACCGGCGTCGGCTCCGGTCGACATGTTTGCACTAGTATAATATTAAGAAATGCAACTACTTAATTAATTAGCACAATAAATAAATGCAAATACTCTCATGTTAAGAAAAATAGCAAAGGTCATGCACGAATTCACGAAAAAATTCGGCATGATCTTTGCCCTTTTTCTTAACATGAGAGTGCCCCATTCTCAACCGATACGGAAGTTAATCAACATTTCGGGAGAAAGGGGTAATGATTTGTGCCTGCACAACATATATATAGGCTAGCAAAATATTTAATAAGAACATATGCTATGCTTGCTAAGCAATGGCAGCAAGCAACAAAAATATTTAATAAGCATGAACTTAAGATGTAGGACACACACACACACTGGTTTTTCTCCTCTCTCTTTTTTAATTTTTACTAAATATTATTGCTTCTCTCACTAGTAAATCTGCTATTGTTTGTTATTTGTACGTAAACGGAGGCACGACCTCATATAAAATGGAGGCACGACCTCATACAAAACAGAGGCATGACTATATAAAAAACGGAGGCACTTCCTCATACAAAACGGAGGCACGACATCATATAAAACGGAGGCACGACCTCATACAAAATGGAGGCACGACTTCTTATAAAACGGAGGCACGACTTCTTATAAAATGGAGGCACGACTTCTTATAAAACGGAGGCACGACCTCATACAAAATGGAGGCACAACTTCTTATAAAACGGAGGCACGACCTCAGTTTTGTTGATGAGCTTTGTACAAATCAACTAAGATGTAGTATATTTTTTGCATATATGTTTGCACTGGATGACTGAATTTCTTTGATGTGTTAATATGTCTTTGATGTGTGAATCTGACTTGCTTCATGGCGAGCAGCAATGGCGAGCGGGCCGCGGCCGAGCGCGAGGCAAAGATGGAGGGGAGAGGGGGGAGTATGGGATGTACCTGGCAATGGAGAGCAGGACGGCGGGGAGGGGTCGCCGGACGATGGACGGTGGCGCGGGGTGGCTACGGTGGGAATGCGGCCGTCGGCGGATCCTCCGCGGTGGCGTCGAGGGGCAGGGGTGACGGCTCCGGTGGGCTCCTCCACGGTGGCGTCGAGGGGAAGGGGTGAGGGATCCGGTGTGCCATCCGCGGTGGCGTCGAGGGGCTCCGGTGTGCTCCGGTGTGCTCTGGTGTGCTCCGGCGGCAACGGCTAGGGCTAGGGGGATCTAATGGGTGTGGGCACAGGCAAGGGGAGGGGGGTGATGGAGGTTAAGGCTTAGGGGTGGCGCATTTCTCTGAAATGCGCCATGCATAAGGTTTCTTATGCGTGGCGCATTCTGGCGAAATGCGCCACTGCCAGAACCCTCTGTTAGGTAATGTGCTAGGATCAAAGTCATCTTGCATCATGTTAAAATTTTCAAAAGAAGTCATTGAAATCATATTCAAAAGCAAAATGGGAGAAGGAACCCCCCCAGATGAATTAATTCAAAAGGCCAGAAAGAAATCTTCTCCAAAAATTCATGTTTGATTTTTGAAAAGTCTTATAAATGAGTGTGATCACATATCAAGTGATGTGGGACCCACCCCATGCTCATGGATTTTTCAAATATTCAAACAGTGACTTGGAATTAATCAAAAACCCCTATTTGATTTAAAGTTCAAATTATTTGAATTTTAAAAAGGTTCAAATTTATAAGTGGCTAGTATATTATTTTGTGAGGCCATATAAAAATTATGAGCATTTAATAAAATGGTTTGTTATTTATTTTAGCTAGCCAAAACAAATGTCAGAAGAAAACAGAAAAGAAAACTAAGAAAAAGAAGCAGAAAACTTACCTGACGCCCAGGCGAGAGCAGCCCAGCCAGCCCACCCGGCCCAAAGGGGCAGCAGGGTCTTCTTCCCCATCCCGTGCACCCAAGCTGCTCGGTGGAAAGCCAGCCAGCCGTGGACACCACGTCGCCGCCGAGAGCCTTCCAGGCCTCCCCGTGCCTCCTTCCTTCGCCTGGAGACACCCTGGAGCACGCCTCCTCCTTTCCTCCCCTCCTGGCTCGCTCTCCACCCCTCCCTCGCCGATTTCGTCGCCGCCCGAGAACCACCGTGGAGCACGCCTCCGAGTCCACGCAGCCACCGCCGACAAGAAGCCGCGCCATGATGTCCTTCATCTTTGCCACCGACGACTACACCTAGATGCCGAAGGAATCGAGCCCAGAAGATTTGTAGCCGCCGCCCCCTTCATCGCCTTCGTCTCCGGCCGCCGCGAGTCGTCCTCGAATTTCGTCCAACTCCGAGCTTCCCCGAGCCCGCTAGCCATCCCGTCACATCCGTGGTGAGCCTCTGCGTTTTTTCCCTCAAGCCACGGCACCCCTCGCCTCCCCTAGCTCGAACCACCATGGACGCCAGAGTACAGAGCCGCTGTGCTCGTCGTCGGCGAGCACCCGGGAAGCAGTCGAACTCAAGACCTTGTCCTTCACCTTTGCCTTGGTCTGCTGCTTCGTCTGATCCCAGCCCCGCTTCAAATGGAGCGGCGTAGCGAGTTCCACCCCGAGCCAGTAGCTCCTCCGCCGCTAGGGCTCAACGCCGACATGGCCACGGTGCCTCCCAGCATCCGTACCTTGGCCCATTCGACGCGCGACGTCAAGAGCTTCAATCCAGTGGTCGCGGCGCTCAAATTGGTGCCCGGAATCGCCCTCCCGTGTGTCGCCGCCGTGCTGGAAGGTCGCCGGCGACTGGCCGCCGGCGAGATGACGAGGATGTCATTAGGTTAAGCTTAATCCCCCCCACAGTGACTGCCATGTGGGCCCAAGGCACAACTTAACCCCCTGGTTAAGTATAAATCGAATTAAACAGTTTTAATTAACACCCCAGAGGCTGACCAGTGGGTCCCCCTTGTCAGTGGCCCCCTTGACGCCAGCATTGTGTCACAGTGACGCAGTAAAAGGAATTTCTATTTATAAAATAAATCAGAAATGGCAGAAAATACCCCAAACTTTGAAAATTCATAGAAAATTCATATTAACTCCAAATTTAACAAATAATATATGAAAAATGACCAGGAGAAAATAAGCTATCCAAATATCCAACTTTCAACTATGTTTGAGTTGAATTTAAAATGTGACCAGTAGCATTTGCTATTTCGTTTAAATGGAATTAAATCCAATTCTTTTCAAATGCTTTTGCAACTTGAACCATAGCAACATACTACATTTCAATTACACAATAGAGGCATATCATACACATTTCAAAATGGTTTAACTTGATCAAACAATGTCATGTGAAACTTGGCTAAATTTGAAATCATTTGTGGAGTTTAAATTTGCAATTTCAATTGCAAATACCCCATTTAAATGGAATTTCTCCACACATCAAATTCTTACAAATCAAGTTTCAACCTTCAACCATGTGATTGTGAATTGTATTTACTTTGCTACCTTGTTTGTTTTTTGTCGAGTAGAGGTGGAACCGGAACAGGAGGCTGCCCCCTTCGTTGAAGACCCCGAACCCGAACCTCGTCAGCAAGGCAAGCAAACCCCCATTGATCATGTCGATAAAATCCCAATTCCCTCTCATGTCTTGCTTATGCATTGTATAGGATGATTACCATGCTACGGTTCTACCGCATAGATGAACCCATTCCTTTGCATGACTTATCATTTGTCACAGTAGTAGGCAAACCACAATCCTAGCAAATGTAGGAGTTGATTGGTATCATGTGGCCCCTGCAATTGTTACTGCTTATTGCATTCTTAGAGTGATACAATGATGTTACTGTTATGTGAGTCGGGATGGTAGTGATCATGATGATGTTGGTGGAAAGGTGTTGGTGAATCTACCCTAATACAAGGTGAACGATGAGAGGCTGTGTAGGAGTACATAGTGGGTTTTCTCGTTGAACACCGCCCTAAGTCTGAGTTCTTGTGTGGTGATCCAAGATGAAGAGTACAACCACACATTGGGCTCACTGACCCCTCTCAACCTATTAACTCATCCCTTTCGATGTCCAGATGTCGCAGTAGTTCGGAGTTCTGGTAGGCTTGTGGCCTGGATGCTAAGTGAGAGACCGGCTCAACCGAGACCGGCTTATGCACCACGCACACATCACTTGGGTCCACTTCGGTAAACTGGCCGGGTTCACGATAGTGGTAGCCAACCCAGGTAGGCAGCTTTCTTGGACTAGATAGGCTATGAGGTAACAGTTGTGGTGAGCATCCTCGCCGACACTTCTTGAACGGTGTCGAGTACAAAGGCGGTAACTGATGATCATGTGTGTGTAGCGGTACACCCCTGGAGGGTTAATAAAACTATTCGAATAGCCGCGTCCGCGGTTAAGGACTTCTTGGAAAGCTTAGCTTGATTATTAGACAACTTAAACTGGATACTTCTAAAACACACCAAGATAAGTGTGAGTGCTATGGCGTGCTTTCTCGTGGGGAAGTCGAGGAAGGAACCATAGTGGTGTAATTGGTTGGAGAAAGTAGTGGACTCGTGTATGCTTCTTACCTCAAGTCTGGTACTCGTAAATCAGGACTAGCCAAGTCAAAGATGGCACTTCTGCAATTGAACCCCACCTCCCTTTACCTTGATACATGTGCATGAGTAGCATAGCTCCTATGTAAGTCTTGCTGAGTATGACTTTGTACTCACGTTTGCTTATTCTATGTTTTAGATGAACCCACTGACCCCGAAGGTGGCTTCTTCATCGAGCTCGACGACTGAAGATCAAGCTAGTCTAGTCCCAGTCAGACGACTGGTTCCCTCGTGGAGGGCTTGTGTTTAAATAAGGCTTCTTAAGCCATTTGTTAAACTTGTCTGTACTTGGACATACTTTGCTTCCGCTTGTTTGTTGTAATGTTGGATCACATGCTTGTGATCTGTGTGTGCACTCTGTGAGAGTTATCAATAAAATGTATACTTTGTAGAGAATTGCAATGATACATGTTGTTCATACAAGGCATGTGTGTTGCGTGTATGTTTATAACATGCATGTCTTTGTATGGGTTTTCAAGACCTTAGTTGTGATCTGGCTGGCGGTCTTTCATACACCAAGTGGCCCTTAGATGTGCGCAGCTTGGGGCATCGCGATGCGATTGCTCGAGACTCTGTCTCGTGCACACTTTGTGGTATGATCGAGCCCGCCCTAGACCCCGACTAAGGGATCGGGCTGGAGTAAGTCTATGTAAGAGTTATGAGATAGTCGATAGTATGGTTGAGGCGACTTGTCTGTGAATATGGGAGTTCATCACCCATATCATTAGACTTGTGTGCAGACGATGAGGACCCATCTCAGTTGATCATCCGGCCTGGATGGGATGCCCCTCACGTACGATGCTTTCCGAGAACGTTCTGTGCTTGGCCTTGTCTTCTTAGACAAGTGGGTACGGTTCTTAGCTCTCCATATGACTATGTCGTAGCGGGACTTGCATACGCTAACCCCGGGTCCCGACAGACTTGGTATCAGAGCAGGACTGACTGTAGGACTAGCAGCCTTGGCTGAAGTCGAGTCTAGCTTGCTATAGTTATATAGTTACTCTAGGTATATAAGGGAACAACATAAGGCTTTTTTTTTCTCCTTACCCTCTTCGTTCTGAGTTCTGAGTCACCCTCATCTTGTTCTACGGGAAGATAGGACTAGGCTCACCTCTGTCTGATTAGAACATCTCATTGTTTGCTTCCTTGTAGCCGAAGGAAGGTTGTGTTCGGTTCGTTAGAGTTGTTGTGCTTCCTGATTTCTTACATGGTATGTAAGTGTTGTTTCCATGTTGTAAGAAATTGTCTTTTCTTACATTTACAGCCGTTATGCTGCCCGAGTCATTCCAAGTTTCTTCATAATCTGATGCATTTGCAAACTCCTTCTTTATGTTTCAGATGGCAGATCTTCCCCCTCAGCAGATTGTTCGTTTGACCAGGTGCCTCGGTGTGAGTGGCCATCCCGCCATGCTGATCGAGATGATGTCCTACATTGCATACCGATGGTACCCTGAGTACACAGTTGAGGAGAAGTTCCTTGACTTCAACTAGACCCAGTTCCACTGCATCGTCAGGATCTACCCACACCACAATGGAGTCACTCAGCCTATCCACTTTGGACATGGCATTGGCATGACTGAGAACATGGCTGTGCAGGATGCTGCATACTCATGTATTACCCTGCTGAGAGAGGAGCACACTATGCTGAGAGAGACCTCGTTCCGCTATATCCCTGCTGCACTTCCAGGAGAAGAGGGATATTACACCGGACTCTACACAGATCACTCTGCAGAGGATCCAGTACTTCAGATGACTGCTAGGTTTGCTTGTGATCGAGATCGTGATGCACGCGCTCTCCGTTTCGAGCTTCACGCCACCCGTGTTCGTCTGTATCGAGCACTGACACTCTTGGCACCCTTCGTGAGTGTTGGATCAGTCGAGTATGATGCTATCTACCCTGTGAGGACTCAGATGCCTTCTCGAGTTGCTTGGCCCGAGATTGGAGGCACTTTTCCACCCCGTGGTCCTCTACTTCCACCCTACGCTGGACCTAGGCCCCATCCTTGCCCAAATGGATATCAGGGTCCACAGGCCTCCGTGTTTTACGATGGTCACCTTCAGCTACCGGGTTACGCGGGTAACTTTTACGAGGACTACTATGGAGATGGAGATTAGTGAGACCGCCTGTGGTCTTACTTAGTGAGGATGTAGTAGTATCTTTAGTATATTGTACGCAAGGTGTTCTAAGTTCCAGAGGCTTAGATAAATAATGTATAGGAAGTCAGAGTGCCTCTGAAGGATGTATCATCTTCATCACGTTTGTAGTAGCTTGGTGCTTGTACTAAAATGATGTATGGTTTGTATGATAGCTTGTGAATATATGGCTTGTATGCTTTTATCACCATGTTGTCAAAATGATTACTTCCTTTGCTCTGTAATCCTTACAGTACTTCAATACCTTGTTTAGACTCTTCCAATCAACTCTGTTCGACTTTGGTCTCACCTTCAGGATGTCTTAAGGAACCCGTGGCCAGCTTGGTCGTGCCCAAGGTCGTGGGAATGAACAGGAGGAAGGCTACCTTCCACCCCCACCCACGATGGCTCAGGTTCTGATGGAGGTTGAGAGGAACCGCCGAGACTCTCACCATTTGCTGGAGGTCATTGCCCGCAACACCACTCAGCAGCGCAATGAGTTAGTGTCCTTGAACGACTTCATCCGGCTTCATCCCCTGGTCTTCAGTTACTCCACCGAGCCCCTTGACGCCGATGACTGGCTTCGCAACATCGAGAGGAAGCTCCAGGCAGGCCATGTTGCAGATGGCGACAAGGTCAGCTATGCCACTTACCACCTTGAGGGTGCAGCTAGCTCTTGGTGGGAGAACTTCCTGAACATGCGTCCCGTTGGACCGCCCGCATCTTGGGATGAGTTCTGCACTTCCTTCCGCGAGCACCACATTCCAAAGGGTCTCATGGACCGCAAGCGTGAGGAGTTCTGCAACCTCACCCAAGGCAGAAGGACCGTTGACGAGTTTACTCGTGAGTTCAACCGACTTGTTCGTTATGCTACTGAAGAAGTCTCCACCGACACAAAGAAGCAAGAGAGATTCCGTCGTGGACTCAATTTCGGACTCTGTCGTGAGCTCAACCTGCATGACTTTGCCACCTTCCAGGTCCTTGTCAACAAGGCCATCAAGGCAGAGGACATGAACACCCCCAACGACTTCCGCAAAAACCCTAGAGATGATGGATCATCCAGTTCCGGCTCTCAGAAGCGCAAGATCTGGATCCCCAACAGTATGTCCGCCAGAACAACCCACCGAGGCCATCCTATGTGGCGCCTCGTCCACCAGCTCAGTTCCACCCAGCTCCACCAAACAACCCAGCTCCACGCACTGTCTTTGGAGCCTGTTACAAGTGTGGTCAGGCAGGCCAGTACTCCCGTGAGTGTCCCCAGAACCAGCTCCAGAATCAAAATGCTCCACCCCGTGTCGGAGGCAACAACAATGGTCGTGGCAAGCCACCCCAGAAGGTCTACACCACCAAACCCGCTCCTCCTGCCACTCGTGGACGCGTGAACCAGATTGCCGCCGAAGAGACTGACGACACCACTGACGTCATTCTTGGTACGCTCCCAGTCAATTATGTTCCTACTTCCGTTCTTTTCGACCCAGGAGCATCTCATTCATTCATGTCGGAAACTAATGCACTTCGTCATGAGTTATCTTTTGTTGAATTGTCCACCCCAATGATTATTCAAACTCCAGGGTCAAGATGGCAAACTAATAGAGTAAGCCAAGGTAATCAGATCGCAATTGAGGGTTTAGTATTCCTTGCTTCACTCATAGCCCTCAAGTCTTCAGACATCGATGTAATCCTTGGCATGGATTGGCTATCAAGGCAGAATGCCTACCTTGATTGCAAAGGCAAATCAGTGAAACTCACCCACCCTTCAGGAAAGACAGTCAACTATACCTCACCCAGAACAAGAACCCAGGTGTATTCCTTGAATGTGCTTCCCCTTCCCGACCTTGAAGATGTTCCGGTGGTTCGTGACTTCCCGGATGTCTTTCGTGAAGAGCTGCCGGGCATGCCACCCGACAGATGTGTACAGTTTATATTGGATCTTGTGCCAGGAACCGCACAAATTTCTAGATGCCCATACAAAATGGCCCCACGTGAGTTAGCTGAGCTTAAAACCCAACTAGAAGCTTTGTTGGAAAAAGGCTTCATCCGCCCTAGCTCATCGCCATGGGGTTGCCCCGTTCTGTTCGTAACGAAGATAGATGGAACAGAAAGGATGTGCGTAGACTATCGCCCGCTAAATTTAGCGACGATAAAGAACAAGTACCCACTACCCAGGATCAATGATCTTGATGATCAACTTGCAGGATCCTCTGTCTTCTCCAAGATGGATTTGAGATTGGATTATCATCAAATCAAAATCCGAAACGAGGACATTCCAAAAACGGCTTTTACTACTCGTTATGGTCTTTACGAGTACACCGTCATGTCCTTTGGTTTAACCAATGTGTCGGGACCCGGGGTTAGCGTATGCAAGCCTCGCTACAACACAATCTTATGGAGAGCCGAGAACCGTACCCACTTGTCTAAGCAGACAAGGCCAAGCACAGAACGTTCTCGGAAAGCATCAAACGTGAGGGGCATCCCATCCAGGCCGGATGATCAACTGAAATGGGTCCTCATCGTCCGCACACAAGTCTAAATGATATGGGTGGTGAACTCCCATACTCATAGACAAGTCGCCTCAACCATACTATCAATCGTATTATAACCCTTACATAGACTTACTCCAGCCCGATCACTTAGTCGGGGTCTTGGGCGGGCTCGATCATACATCAAAGTGTGCACGTGACGGAGTCACGAACAATCGCATCGCGATGCCCCAAGCTGCGCACATCTAAGGGCCACTTGGTGTATAAAAGACCGCCAGCCAGATCACAACTAAGGTCTCGAAAACCCATACAAAGACATGCATGTTATAAACATACACGCAGCACACATGTCTAGTATGAACAACAGGTATCATTGCAATTCTCTACAAAGTATATACTTTATTGATAACTCTTACAGAGTGCACACAGAGATCACAAGTCTGTGATCCAACATTACATCAAACATGCGGAAGCAAAGTAGGTCTGAGTACAGACAAGTTTAACAAATGGCTTAGAGAAGCCTTCTCTATAAACAAGCCCTTCCACGAGGAATCAGTCGTCTGACTGGGACTACACTAGCTTGGTCTTGGTCTGAGTCTTCAATCTTCGAGCTTCAGGTAGAAGCCACCATCGGGGTCGGTGGGTTCATCTAAAACATAGAATAAGCAAACGTGAGTACAAAATCGTACTCAGAAAGACTTACATAGGAGCTATACTACTCATGCACATGTATCAAGGTAAAGGGAGGTGGGGTTTCACTTGCAGAAGTGCCAGCTTTGACTTGGCTAGTCCTGAACTACGAGTACCAGACTTTGAGGTAAGAAGCGTACACGAGTCCACTACTTTTCTCCAACCAATTACACCACTATGGTGCCTTCCTCGACTTCCCCACGGGAAAGCACGCCATATCACTCACACTTATCTTGGTGTGTTTTAGGAGTATCCGGTTCAAGTGGTCTAATAATCGAGCACAGCTCTCCAAGTAGTCCCTTACCGCGGACGGGACTATTCGAATAGTTTATTACCCCTGCAGGGGTGTACTGCTACACACATGAAACTATCAGTTACCGCCTTTGTACTCGATACCGTTCAAGAGATGCCGGCGAGGATAGTTCCCACAACTTTTACCTCACAGCCAACTCAAATTAGATGGAGACGCCTATGTGGGCTAGAATCCACATCGTGAACCCGACCGGTTTACCAATGTGGTCCCAGAAGATGTGTGCAGGGTCCCAAGCCGGTCTGAATAGCCGTTCTTCCACTTCGCAGACCGTGCCACAGACCTACCAGAACTCCGAACTAATGCGACTCATTGAACTGAGAAGGGGTGAGTTAGTAGGTTGCGCGGGGGTCCATGTGCCCAACATGTGGTAGTACTCTTCGTCTTGGATCACCACACAAGAACTCGGGCTTAGGGCGGTGTTCAACGAGACAACCCACTGTGTACTCCTACACAGCCTCTCATCGTTCACCTTGTATTAGGGTAGATTCACCAACACAGTTTCACTTTCATCAACACCATGTTCACTATCATCCCGACTCACATCACAAACATCCTCATTGTAAACTCTAAGCATGCAATAAGCAGTAACAGTTGCAGGGGCCACATGATATCATTCAACTCCTATGTCGGCTAGGATTGTGGTTTGCTTACTACTGTGACAAGATGATAGGTCATGCATCGGATATGGGTTCAACTATGCAGTAGAATCGATACAATATGATCTCCTAAACATGCATATGCGATACTGAGAGGGAATTGGGATTTTATAGACATGATCAAACGGGGTTGCTTGCCTTGCTGACGGTTCAGTCACGGGGTCTACAACGAAGGGGGTGAACTCTGGTTCCGGCTCCACTTCTATCAGCAACATGACAATCATAGGATCAACATAATGTATAATGCGCAATCACATGAATAAGATGGTAATGGTGATGTTCATGGTACTGATGTGTTGAGAATTTCATTTAAAAGGAGTATATTTCATTTGAGTTGCAAATTCAAACTCCATTTGATTTATCGATGAATTTCAAATGCATTTGAATGCATGAAAGTTCATTTGAAATGGTTGATCATGAAGTTATGTTGTAAAGTTGGAACAAGGTCTCTGAGGTGTGGATGAAACTATATAAAAGAAGTGTGTTGCAAAGTCATTTGCAAATTCACTCCAAATTTGAATTATAAAAGGATCCATATGCATGTTTGCTACTGTTCACCCATTTTAAAATGGTCAAACATGAAAACAAATTGCATATTCATAACCCTTGTATTTTTCTGATAATTTTAGACATATTATTTGTCCAATTTGGAGTTAAAATGAATTTTCTATGAATTTCCAAAGATTTGGCTATTTTCTGGATTTTCTAGAATTAAATAAATCTATTTAAACAGAGTTATTGCGTCAGCCTGACGTCAGGGTGACGTCAGGGGGTAGCTGACGTGTGGGTCCGGGCTGTCAGTGCCTCAGGTTAATTAATCTAGTGGATTAATTAAACTGGGGGGTTATTACGGGCTGGGTCCCACCTGTCATAGGGGATTAAGGGGGTTTAGCTCGGGGGTTAGCTTAGGGTTAGCTGCTAATGGCGGGGTTCACCGGAGTCTCGCCGGTGACTCTCCGGACTTAGGATTTAGGGTGCGGGGAGGGGGTATGGGGGCACTGGCATGTAGCCCGTGAGCTCGCGCGCGCGTTGGAGTAGGAGGGGGCCAAGGGGGGGCTCTGTGGCTTCGTCGGGCTCATCGAAGGCGGCGACCCATGGCTCGACCTCGCCGGAATCGGGCTCCGGGGCATGGGAGGAGGCGGGAACAGGGGCGAAAAAGCGAGCTCCTCACCGTGAACGCGAAGAAGGGCTCGGGGAAGCCGGAGGGAGCTCGGTGGCGGAGAATTCGGAGGTCTCCTCCTCGGCGGCCGGCGGCGAAAACTTGGGGCTCGCGACGTCTCCGGTGGCTCCAAGGTTCAGTTGAGGCGGGGGTTCGAAGAGGACGTCGACGGGGGTGCTGATGGACAAGGCATGGCGGCGAGAGGAGCTCGTTGACCACGTCGAGGCGTCGTCGTGCTCCGTCTAGGTCACGGGTGCGTGCGCGTTTTCTTCGCCGAAGCGAAAGGGAAGAGGTCAGAGTGAGGGGAAGGGGTGCGGGGGGGGGGGGGCTTCTGCAGTGGCGTGGCGCGCTCTAGGGCAGAGGGGAGGGCCTAGAAGCCTCTCCTCGTCGAGGTGGCAGTCGGCGTCTCTCTTCCCTCCACCGAGCTGCTTGGCTCGGCGGGGAGATAGAAGACAAGGCGCCCCCGGGTGGGTTGGGCCGTGGCACAGGTGAGTGGGCCTCGCCTGTGGGCGTCTGGTAACCTCTTCTGTTTTCTGTTTTCTGTTTTCTTTTTATTATTTCTGTAATGTGTTGGCCCTGCTAGTTTAATTAGCTAGGCATTTTTTTAAATGCCACAAATTTTTATGTGGCCTCACAATATAAATAGCTAGCCACTTATAAAGTTTGGACATTTTTAAAATTCAAATAATTTGAACTTTAATTCAAGTAGGGGTTTTTGAATTAATCCATGCTCCTGCTTGAATATTTGAAAAATCCATGAGCATGGGGTGGGCCCCACATAACTTGAAATGTGATCACACTCATTTATAGGACTTTTCAAAAATAAAAAAGGAATTTTTGGAGAAACTTTTTATCTGGGCTTTTGAATTAATTCATCTTGGGGGTGTTCTCTCTCCCATTTTGATTTCTTCTGAAAATTTTAACATGATGCAAAGGCCTAAGCTTACCCTAGCACATACCTAACTTGGGGTTGTGACAACTCGCCCCCACTCAAAAGAATCTTGTCTCGAGATTTAGAAGTCTGCGGGAGGAAGGAGGGGTACTCGGCACTGAGACGGTCTTCTCTTTCCCACGTGGCTTCTTTCTCAGAGTGGTGTGACCACTGAACTTTCAGAAACTTGATCTTCTTTCGGCGAGTGACACGCTCTGCTGAATCAAGAACACGAACACGGTATTCTCGATAAAAAAGGTCATCTTAGAGATGAAGCGTTTCATGGTCGACTTCGCGGATGGGGTCCTTGAAGCAACGCCTGAGTTGTGACACATGGAATACATCATGTACTCGGGAAAGGTGCGGGTGTAGTTCAAGTTGGTAGGCAACTTCTCCACATTTAGCAAGAATGTGGAAAGGTCCGATGTAACGTGGGGCCAACTTGCCTTTGATACCGAATCTTTGGGTTCCCTTCAGAGGAGTAACCCGAAGGTAAGCCTTCTCGTCCAGATTGTAGCTCTCTTTACTATGATGACGATCATAGTAGCTTTTCTGACGAGACTGAGCGGCTTTCAATTGATCACGAACAATGCGAACTTGCTCTTCTGCTTCCATCATCATATCCGGTCCAAAGAATTGTCTTTCACCGGCTTCTAACTAGTTTAGGGGTGTTCGACATCGTCGTCCATATAGGAGTTCAAAAGGAGCCATGTTCAGATTAGATTGGAAACTGTTGTTATAAGCAAATTCGGCGAATGGAAGAGACTTCTCCCAATTCTTTTCGAATGAGATAACACAAGCTCTGAGCATGTCTTCCAAGATTTCATTAACCCTTTCAACTTGACCGCTAGACTGAGGATGGAAAGCTGTACTAAAGGAGAGATGAGTTCCCATAGCATATTGGAAGCTTCCCCAAAATCTAGAGGTGAAAAGGCTACCACGATCAGAATTGATTTCCAAAGGAACACCGTGAAGAGACACAATTCTAGAGACGTACAAGTCCGCTAACTGGCTAGCAGTAATAGACTCGCGAACTGGAAGGAAGTGTGCAACTTTGGAAAGCCTATCTATGACAACGAAGATGGCATCGTTTCCTTTCTGGGTTTTTGGAAAGCCAGTGATGAAATCCATACCGACTTTATCCCATTTCCACTCAGGGATAAGCAATGGTTGAAGAGTGTCAGCAAGTCTTTGGTGTTCGGCCTTAATGCGACGACAAACATCACATTCGGCAATGAACTTAGCAATTTCTCTCTTCATCCTAGTCCACCAAAATCTCTGGCGTAGGTCTCGGTACATCGTTGTGCTACCAGGATGAATTGAGAGGGGAGTGTCATGAGCTTCTTTGAGGATTAGCCTCCTAAGATTGTGTTTTCGTGGTACAACCAATCGAGTGCCAAAGAAAACAACACCTTGATCATTTATGGAGAAACATTTAGCAACTCCGCTAGCAATGTTCTTCTTGATCTCTCGAATACCACTATCACGTTTCTGGGCGGCTATGATTTTATCCTCAATGGTTGGTTTCGCCACCAAGGTAGAAAGATAGCCATGAGGAACAATCTCGAGATTGAGTTTTTGAAATTCCTCATGAAGAAGTGGTTGATACTGTTGTAACATGAGGTTGTTACAATACGACTTACGACTTAGTGCATCAGCCATGACATTGGCTTTGCCTGGGGTGTAAGAAATTCTGAAGTCATAATCTTTTATCAACTCAATCCAGCGTATTTTCCTGAGATTAAGACCTGGTTGGGTGAAAATGTATTTGAGGCTTTGGTGGTCGGAATAGATCTCACAATGATTACCAAGGAGGTAATGTCGCCAAGTTGTTAGGGCATGAACTACGGCAGCGAGTTCAAGATCGTGGGTAGGATATTTCTCTTCATGTGGACGCAACTGGCGTGAAGCATAAGCTACCACATGTCTATCTTGCATAAGTATGCATCCTAACCCTTGCCGTGAGGCGTCACAAAAGATCTCGAAATCCTTTTTGGTGTCTGGAGGTGCAAGTATGGGTGCAGAAGTCAATCTTCTTTTTAGGTCTTGAAAGCTTTCCTCGCACTTGGAAGTCCATTGGAATTTCTTATCTTTCTTGAGGAGTTCAGTTAGAGGCTTTGCAACTTTAGAAAAGTTCTCGACGAAGCGACAGCAATAGCTTGCTAAGCCATGAAAACTCCTAACTTGCTTAACCGATTCAGGTGGAGTCCAGTCAAGGACGGCCTGAACTCTCTCGGGATTCATAGCAATGCCTTTTGCAGAAATCACGTGGCCTAAGTAGGTCACTTCTGGTAGCCAAAATTCACACTTGGAGAATTTAGCATACAGGCGATGCTCTCTAAGTTTCATCAATACCAGCCTTAGGTGTTCGACATGTTCTTCTTCGTTCTTCGAGTAGATGAGAATGTCATCGAGATAAAGCACTAAAAATTTATCTAAGTACTCCATGAAGATCGAATTCATCATGCGTGAGAAAGTGGCGGGGGCATTGGTTAAACCAAAGGACATGACGGTGTACTCGTAAAGACCATAACGAGTAGTAAAAGCCGTTTTGGGAATGTCCTTGTTTCGGATTTTGATTTGATGATAACCTAATCTCAAATCCATCTTGGAGAAGACAGAGGATCCTGCAAGTTGATCATAAAGATCATTGATCCTGGGCAGTGGGTACTTGTTCTTTATCGTCGCTAGATTTAGCGGGCGATAGTCTACGCACATCCTTTCTGTTCCATCTTTCTTCGTTACGAACAGAACGGGGCAACCCCATGGCGATGAGCTAGGGCGGATGAAGCCTTTTTCCAACAAAGCTTCAAGTTGGGCTTTAAGCTCAGCTAACTCACATGGGGCCATTTTGTATGGGCGTCTGGAAATTGGTGTGGTTCCTGGGGCAAGATCTACAATGAATTCTACACATCTGTCGGGTGGCATTCCCGGCAGCTCTTCAGGAAAGACATCCGGGAAGTCACGAACCACCGGAACATCTTCAAGGTCGGGAAGGGGAAGCACATTCAAAGAATGCACCTGGGTTCTTGTTCTTGGTGAGGAATAAGCTATTGTCTGGCTTGAAGGATGTGTAAGTCTAACTGACTTGGCTTTACAATCAAGAAAAGCATGTTGTCTTGATAACCAATCCATACCAAGGATGACATCAATGTCTGAAAACTTGAGGGCTATGAGTGAAGCAAGGAATACTAAACCCTCAATTGAAATTTGATTACCATGGCTTACTCTATTAGTTTGCCACTTGGACCCAGGAGTTTGAATGATCATTGGGGTGAACATTTCATCAAAGGATATCTCATGCCGAAGTGCATAACTCTCCGACATGAATGAGTGAGATGCTCCTGGATCGAAAAGAACAGAAGTGGGGACAAAATTGACTGGGAGCGTACCAAGAATGACGTCAGAAGTACTATCAGTTTCCTCAGATGAGATTTGGTTCACACGTCCAGAATTTGCGGAAGTGAAAGGCTTGGCGGTGGGAACCTTCGGGGGTGGTCTTGCACGAACAGTGGGGTTTCCTTTGGCATGGGTGGAGCATTCTGACTTATGGGACAATCACGAGAATAGTGACCAAGCTGGCCACATCTAAAGCAGGCTCCAAAGATAGTGCAGGGAGCTGGGTTGTTTGGTGGAGCTGGTGGACGAGGTGGCACAAGGGATGGCCTCGGTGGGTTGTTTTGGTGGATCAAACTGTTAGGAATCTAGATCATGCGCTTCTGAGGGCGTGAACTGGAAGAAGGGGCAAGCTCAAGAGCATGCTTGCGAGACTTCTCGAAAACTTCATTGCCATGCTCAGCTCTGAAGGATCTGTTGACTAAATCCTCAAAGGTGGCAAACTCAAGGAGGTTGAGATCATGACGAAGGATGGGGCTAAGTCCCTTGCGGAACCTTGCCTGCTTTCTGGCATCGGTGGTGATCTCGTCTTGGGCATAACGAGCAAGACGGTTTAATTCCCTCACATACTCATGAATTCAAATCTCTCCTTGGTTCAGATTGCAGAACTCTTCCTTCTTGCGCTCCATCAGCTCATCCAGAATGTGGTACCCTCGAAAGGCAACACAGAACTCTTGCCAAGTCACTACGTGACCATCTGCCTGCATTGCAACATAGTTCTCCCACCACTGAAGAGCAGCACCTTCCAAGAAGTATACCGCGAAAACAACTCGGTCATCGGGAGCAACATGTTCTGTATCAAGCTTACGCTCGATGGAACGGAGCCAATCATCAGCTTCAAGGGGCTCAGAAGAACATCGGAATACCGGTGGCTTGAGGAAGATGAAGTCCTGAATGCTGACCACCACATTACGATGGTGGGCGGTATTCTGCTCGATGAGCTCCAAAAGGCGTGTTTGATCACGTCGATTCATCTCAGCTTCCATCATGACTTCCACCGCAGAAGGCGGTGGTAGAGGTTCATCATCATTTCGATTCCGAACACGGTCTCGATTCCGACGAACAGCACTACGAGTCCCACCTGACATCCTGTGTGATAAAAATCAACAATCAGAACAGGTTGTACGATGGAGGCAAGGATAAAAGGATATGATTTAAGGAGGAAAAAATAATAATGCAAAGGCAATGATTCAAAGAAACACGGAACAAATCCGGCAGCATAACAGCTACACTGGTATGGAAAATGAAACAACCTCGAAGAAATTGAACAGAACTTCTTCAAGGAACTCAAAACACGGAGACTCTGGACAGCCACAACAATCCTACGGCTATAAGGAGGCAAACAACGAGATGTTCTAGTAAGACATAGATGAGCCTAGTCCTATCATGCCGTAGAAAAGATAAAGGGGACCCAGAACTCAGATCGATGAGGATAAGGAGAAAAAGAAGCCTTACGTTTTTCCCTTATATACCCAGAGTAACTATATAACTATAGAAGGCTAGACTCGACTTCGGCCAAGGCTGATAATCGTAAAGTCAGTCCTGCTCTGATACCAAGTCTGCCGGGACCTGGGGTTAGCGTATGCAAGCCTCGCTACAACACAATCATATGGAGAGCCGAGAACCGTACCCACTTGTCTAAGCAGACAAGGCCAAGCACGGAACGTTCTCGGAAAGCATCGAACGTGAGGGGCATCCCATCCAGGCCGGATGATCAACTGAAATGGGTCCTCATCGTCCGCAGACAAGTCTAAATGATATGGGTGGTGAACTCCCATACTCATAGACAAGTCGCCTCAACCATACTATCGATCGTATTATAACCCTTACATAGACTTACTCCAGCCCAATCACTTAGTCGGGTTCTAGGGAGGGCTCAATCATACATCAAAGTGTGCACGTGACGGAGTCACAAACAATCGCATCGCAATGCCCTAAGCTGCGCACATCTAAGGGCCACTTGGTGTATAAAAGACCGCCAGCCAGATCACAACTAAGGTCTCGAAAACCCATACAAAGACATGCATGTTATAAACATACACGGAGCACACATGTCTAGTACGAACATCAGGTATCATTGCAATTCTCTACAAAGTATATCCTTTATTGATAACTCTTACAGAGTGCACACAGAGATCAAAAGTCTGTGATCCAACATTACATCAAACATGCGGAAGCAAAGTAGGTCTGAGTACAGACAAGTTTAACAAATGGCTTAGAGAAGCCTTCTCTATAAACAAGCCCTTCCACGAGGGACAAGTCGTCTGACTGGGACTACACTAGCTTGGTCTTGGTCTGAGTCTTCAATCTTCGAGCTTCAGGTAGAAGCCACCATCGGGGTCGGTGGGTTCATCTAAAACATAGAATAAGCAAACGTGAGTACAAAATCGTACTCAGCAAGACTTACATAGGAGCTATACTACTCATGCACATGTATCAAGGTAAAGGGAGGTGGGGTCTCACTTGCAGAAGTGCCAGCTTTCACTAGGCTAGTCCTGAACTACGAGTACCAGAATTTGAGGTAAGAAGCGTACACGAGTCCACTACTTTCTCCAACCAATTACACCACTATGGTGCCTTCCTCGACTTCCCCACGAGAAAGCACGCCATAGCACTCACACTTATCTTGGTGTGTTTTAGGAGTATCCGGTTCAAGTTGTCTAATAATCGAGCCCAGCTCTCCAAGTAGTCCCTTACCGCGGACGCGGCTATTCGAATAGTTTATGAACTCTGCAGGGGTGTAGTGCTACACACATGAAACTATCAGTTACCGCCTTTGTACTCGACACAGTTCGAGAGGTGCCGGCGAGGATAATTCCCACAACTTTTACCTCACAGCCAACTCAAATTCAATGGAGACGCCTATCTGGGCTGGAATCCACATCGTGAACCCGGCCGGTTTACCGATGTGGTCCCAGAAGATGTGTGCAGGGTCCCAAGCCGGTCTGAATAGCCGTTCTTCCACTTCGCAGACCGTTCCACAGACCTACCAGAACTCCGAACTAATGCGACTCAATTAACTGAGAAGGGGTGAGTTAGTAGGTTGAGCGGGGGTCCATGTGCCCAACATGTGGTAGTACTCTTCGTCTTGGATCACCACACAAGAACTCGGGCTTAGGGCGGTGTTCAACGAGACAACCCACTGTGTACTCCTACACAGCCTCTCATCGCTCACCTTGTATTAGGGTAGATTCACCAACACAGTTTCACTTTCATCAACACCATGTTCACTATCATCCCGACTCACATCAAAAACATCCTCATGGTAAACTCTAAGCATGCAATAAGCAGTAACAGTTGAATGGGCCACATGATATCAGTCAACTCCTATGTCGGCTAGGATTGTGTTTTGCTTACTACTGTGACAAGATGATAGGTCATGCATCGGATATGGGTTCAACTATACGGTAGAATCGATACAAGGTGATCTCCTAAACATACATAAGCAAGACTGAGAGGGAATTGGGATTTTATAGACATGATCAAAGGGGGTTTTCTTGCCTTGCTGACGGTTCAGTCATAGGGTCTTCAACGAAGGGGGTGAACTCGGGTTCCGGCTCCACTTCTATCAGCAACATGACAATCATAGGATCAACATAATGTATAATGCGCAATCACATGAATAAGATTGTAATGGTGATGTTCATGGTACTGATGTGTTGAGCATTTCATTTAAAAGGAGTATATTGCATTTGAGTTGCAAATTCAAACTCCATTTGATTTATCGATGAATTTCAAATGCATTTGAATGCATGAAAGTTCTTTTGAAAAGGTTGATCATGAAGTGATGTTGTAAAGTTGGAACAAGGTCTCTGAGGTGTGGAGGAAACTATATAAAAGAAGTGTGTTGCAAAGTCATTTGCAAATTCACTCCAAATTTGAATTTGAAAAGGATCCATATGCATGTTTGCTACTTTTCACCCATTTTAAACTGGTCAAACATGAAAACAAATTGAATATTCATAACCCTTGTATTTTTCTGATAATTTTAGACATATTATATGTCCAATTAGGAGTTAAAATGAATTTTCTATGAATTTCCAAAGATTTGGCTATTTTCTGGATTTTCTGGAATTAAATAAATCGATTTAAACAGAGTTATTGCGTCAGCCTGACGTCAGGGTGACGTCAGGGGGTAGCTGACGTGTGGTTCCGGGCTGTCAGTGCCTCAGGTTAATTAATCCATGGATTAATTAAACTGGGGGTTATTACGGGCTGGGTCCCACCTGTCATAGGAGATTAGGGGGGTTTAGCTCGGGGGTTAGCTTAGGGTTAGCTGCCAATGGCGGGGGTCACCGGAGTCTCCCCGGAGACTCGCCGGACTTACGATTTAGGGCGCGGGGAGGGGGTACGGGGGCACTGGCGTGTAGCCCGTGAGCTCGCGCGCGCGTTGGAGTAGGAGGGGGCCAAGGGGGGGCTCTGTGGCGTCGTCGGGCTCATCGAAAGCGGCGGCCCGTGGCTCGACCTCGCCGGAATCGGGCTCCGGGGCATGGGAGGAGGCAGGAACAGGGGCGAAAAAGCGAGCTCCTCACCGTGAACGCGAAGAAGGGCTCGGGGAAGCCGGAGGGAGCTCGGTGGCGGCGAATTCGGAGGTCTCCTCCTCGGCGGCCGGCGGCGAAAACTTGGGGCTCGCGACGTCTCCGGTGGCTCCAAGCCTCAATTGAGGCGGGGGTTCGAAGAGGACGTCGACGGGGGTGCTGATGGACAAGGGCGGCGGCGAGAGGAGCTCATTGGCCGCGTCGAGGCGTCGCCGTGCTCCGGCTAGGTCACGGGTGCGTGCGCGTTTTCTTCGCCGGAGCGAAAGGGAAGAGGTCAGAGCGAGGGGAAGGGGTGCGGGGGGGGGGGGGCTTCTGCAGTGGCGTGGCGCGCTCTGGGGCAGAAGGGAGGGCCTAGAAGCTTCTCCTCATCGAGGTGGCAGCCGGCGTCTCTCTGCCCTCCACCGAGCTGCTTGGCTCGGCGGGGAGGTAGAAGACAAGGCGCCCCCGGGTGGGCTGGGCCGTGGCACAGGTGAGTGGGCCTCGCCTGTGGGCGTCTGGTAAGATCTTCTGTTTTCTGTTTTCTCTTTTCTTTTTATTATTTCTGTAATGTGTTGGCCCTGCTAGTTTATTTAGCTAGGCATTTTTTTAAATGCCACAAATTTTTATGTGGCCTCACAATATAAATAGCTAGCCACTTATAAAGTTTGGACATTTTTAAAATTCAAATAATTTGAACTTTAATTCAAATAGGGTTTTTTGAATTAATCCATGCTCCTGCTTGAATATTTGAAAAATCCATGAGCATGGGGTTGGCCCCACATCACTTGAAATGTGATCACACTCATTTATAGGACTTTTCAAAAATACAAAAGGAATTTTTGGAGAAACTTTTTATCTGGCCTTTTGAATTAATTCATCTGGGGGGTGTTCTCTCTCCCATTTTGATTTCTTTTGAAAATTTTAACATGATGCAAAGGCCTAAGCTTACCCTAGCACATACCTAACTTGGGGTTGTGACACAATGCCCCCGCCACTTTCTCACGCATGATGAATTCGATCTTCATGGAGTACTTGGATAAATTTGTTGTAGTTTATCTCGATGACATTCTCATCTACTCGAAGAGCGAAGAAGAACATGCCGAACAACTAAGGCTGGTATTGATGAAACTTAGAGAGCATCGCCTGTATGCTAAATTCTCCAAATGTGAATTTTGGCTACCAGAAGTGACCTACTTAGGCCACGTGATTTCTGCAAAAGGCATTACTGTGAATCCCGAGAGAGTTCAGGTCGTCCTTGACTGGACTCCACCTGAATCGGTTAAGCAAGTTAGGAGTTTTCTTGGCCTAGCCAGCTATTGCCATCGCTTCGTCGAGAACTCTTCTAAAGTTGCAAAGCCTCTAACTGAACTCCTGAAGAAAGATAAGAAATTCCTATGGACTCCCAAGTGCGAGGAAAGCTTTCAAGAGCTAAAAAGAAGATTGACTTCAGCACCCGTACTTGCACCTCCAGACACCAAAAAGGATTTCGAGATCTTTTGTGACGCATCACGACAAGGATTAGGATGCATACTTCTGCAAGATAGACATGTGGTAGCTTATGCTTCACGCCAGTCGCGTCCACATGAAGAGAACTATCCTACCCATGACCTTGAACTCGCTGCCGTAGTTCGTGCCCTAACAACTTGGCGACATTACCTCCTTGGTAATCGTTGTGAGATCTATTCCGACCACCAAAGCCTCAAATACATTTTCACCCAGCCAGATCTTAATCTCAGGCAAAGACGCTGGATTGAGTTGATAAAAGATTACGACGTAGGAATTCCTTACACCCCAGGCAAAGCCAATGTCATGGTTGATGCACTAAGTCGTAAGTCGTATTGTAACAACCTCATGTTACAACAGTATCAACCACTTCTTCATGAGGAATTTCGCAAGCTCAATCTTGAGATTGTTCCTCATGGCTATCTTTCTACCTTGGTGGCGAAACCAACTCTTGAGGATCAAATCATAGTTGCCCAAAGGCGTGCACGAGGTGTTCGCCGGATCAAGGAGAACATTGCTAGCGGAGTTGCTAAATGTTTCTCCACAGATAGTAAAGGAACGGTATTCTTCTGAAATCGTTTGGTAGTACCTAAGAATAGGGAACTAAGGCAACTCATCCTCAAGGAAGCCCATGACACACCCCTCTCAATTCATCCCGATAGCACAAAAATGTACCGAGATCTACGCCAGAGATTTTGGTGGACTAGGATGAAGAGAGACATTGCTCGATTTGTTGATGAATGTGATGTTTGTCGTCGCATTAAGGCAGAACATCCAAGACTTGCTGGCACACTTCAACCTTTGCCTATTCCAGAGTGGAAATGGACAAAGTCAGTATGGACTTCATCACCGGCTTTCCAAAAACCCAGAAAGGAAACGATGCTATCTTCGTTGTCATCGATAGGCTTTCCAAAGTAGCTCACTTCCTTCCAGTTCGCGAGTCTATAACTGCTAGCTAGTTAGCGGACTTGTACGTCTCTAGATTGTATCCCTTCACGGTGTTCCTTTGGAAATCAATTCTAATCGTGGTAGCCTTTTCACCTCTAGATTCTGGGGAAGCTTTCAGAATGCTATGGGAACTCATCTCTCCATTAGTACAACTTTCCATCCTCAGTCTAGCGGTCAAGTCGAAAGGGTTAACCAAATTCTTGAAGACATGCTCAGAGCTTGTGTTATCTCATTCGGAAAGAATTGGGAGAAATCTCTTCCATTTGCCGAATTTTCTTATAACAATAGTTTTCAATCTAGTCTGAACATGGCTCCTTTTGAACTCCTATATGGACGACGATGTCGAACACCCCTAAACTGGTCAGAAACCGGTGAAAGACAATTCTTTGGACCGGATATGATCAAGGAAGCAGAAGAGCAAGTTCGCATTGTTCGTGATCAATTGAAAGCAGCCCAGTCTCGTTAGAAAAGCTACTATGATCGTCATCATAGGCAAGAGAGCTGCAATCTGGATGAGAAGGCTTACCTTCGGGTTACTCCTCTGAAGGGAACCCAACGTTTCGGTATCAAAGGCAAGTTGGCCCCACGTTACATCGTACCTTTCCGCATTCTTGCTAAACGTGGAGAAGTTGCCTACCAACTTGAACTACCCCCGCACCTTTCCCGAGTACATGATGTATTCCATGTGTCCCAACTCAGGCGTTGCTTCAAGGACCCCATCCGCGAAGTCGGCCATGAAACGCTTGATCTCCAAGATGACCTTTCTTATCGAGAATACCCCGTTCGTATTCTTGATTCCGCAGAGCGTGTCACTCGTCATCAGAAGATTAAGTTTCTGAAAGTGCAATGGTCACACCACTCTGAGAGAGAAGCTACGTGGGAAAGGGAAGACCGTCTCAATGCCGAGTACCCCACCTTCCTCCCGCAAACTTCTGAATCTCGGGACGAGATTCTGTTGAGTGGGGGCGAGTTGTCAGAACCCTCTGTTAGGTAATGTGCTAGGATCAAATTCATCTTGCATCATGTTAAAATTTTCAAAAGAAGTCATTGAAATCAAATTCAAAAGCAAAATGGGAGAAGGAACCCCCCCCCCAAGATGAATTAATTCAAAAGGCCAGAAATAAATCTTCTCCAAAAATTCATGTTTGATTTTTGCAAAGTCTTATAAATGAGTGTGATCACATATCAAGTGATATGGGACCCACCCCATGCTTATCGATTTTTCAAATATTCAAACAGTGCCTTGGAATTAATCAAAAACCCCTATTTGATTTAAAGTTCAAATTATTTGAATTTTAAAAATGTTCAAAAATTATAAGTGGCTAGTATATTATTTTGTGAGGCCATATAAAAATTATGAGCATTTAATAAAATGGTTTGCTGTTTATTTTAGCTAGCCAAAACAAATGTCAGAAGAAAACAGAAAAGAAAAATAAGAAAAAGAAGCACAAAACTTACCTGACGCCCAGGCGAGAGCAGCCTAGCCAGCCCACCCGGCCCAAAGGGGCAGCAGGGTCTTCTTCCCCGTCCCGTGCACCCAAGCTGCTCGGTGGAAAGCCACCGAGCCTACCGTGGACGCCACGTCGCCGCCGAGAGCCTTCTAGGCCTCCTCGTGCCTCCTTCCTTTGCCTGGAGACGCCCTGGAGCACGCCTCCTCCTTTCCCCCTCTCCTGGCTCGCTCTCCACCCCTCCCTCGCCGATTTCGTCGCCGCCCGAGAACCACCGTGGAGCACGCCACCGAGTCCACGCAGCCACCGCCGACAAGAAGCCGCGCCACGATGTCCTTCATCTTCGCCACCGACGAGTACGCCTAGATGCCGAAGGAATCGAGCCCAGAAGCTTTGTACCCGCCGCCCCCTTCATCGCCTTCGTCTCCGGCCGCCGCAAGTCGTCCTCGAATTCCGGCCAACTCCGAGCTTCCCCGAGCCCGCTAGCCATCCCGTCGCATCCGTGGTGAGCCTCTGTGTTTTTTCCCTCAATCCACGACACCCCTCGCCTCCTCTAGCTCGAACCACCATGGACGCCGGAGTACAGAGCCGCTGTGCTCGTCGTCGGCGAGCACCCGGCAAGCAGTCGAACTCAAGACCTTGTCCTTCACCTTTGCCTTGGTCTGCTGCTTCGCCTAATCCCAACCCCGCTTCAAATGGAGCGGCGTAGTGAGTTCCACCCCGAGCCAGTAGCTCCGCCGCCGCTAGGTCTCAACGCCGGCATGGCCACGGTGCCTCCCAGCATCCGTACCTTGGCCCATTCGACGCGCGTCGTCAAGAGCTTCAATCCAGTGGTCGCGGCGCTCAAATTGGTGCCCGGAATCGCTCTTCCGTGTGTCGCCGCCGTGCCGGAAGGTCGCCGGCGACTAGCCGCTGGCGAGATGACGTGGATGTCATTAGGTTAAGCTTAATCCCCCCCATAGTGACTGCCATGTGGGCCCAAGGCCACACTTAACCCCCCTGGTTAAGATTAAATCGGATTAAACTGTTTTAATTAACACCCCAGAGGCTGACTAGTGGGTCCCCCTTGTCAGTAGCCTCCCTGACGCCAGCATTGTGTCACAGTGACGCAGTAAAAGGAATTTCTATTTATTAATAAATCAGAAATGGCAGAAAATACCCCAAACTTTGAAAATTCAATGAAAATTCATATTAACTCCAAATTTAACAAATAATATATGAAAAATGATCAGGAGAAAATAAGCTATCCAAATATCCAACTTTCAACTATGTTTGAGTTGAATTTAAAATGTGACCAGTAGCATTTGCTATTTCGTTTAAATGGAATTAAATCCAATTCTTTTCAAATGCTTTTGCAACTTGAATCATAGCAACATACTACATTTCAATTACACATCAGAGGCATATCATACACATTTCAAAATGGTTTAACTTGATCAAACAATCTCATGTGAAACTTGGCTAAATTGGAAATCATTTGTGGAGTTTAATTTTGCAATTTCAATTGCAAATACCCCATTTAAATGGAATTGCTCCACACATCAAATTCTTACAAATCAAGTTTCAACCTTCAACCATGTGATTGTGCATTGTATTTACTTTGCTACCTTGTTTGTTGTTTGTCGAGTAGAGGTCGAACCGGAACAGGAGGTTGCCCCCTTCATTGAAGACCCCGAACCCGAACCTCGTCAGCAAGGCAAGCAAACCCCAATTGATCATGTCGATAAAATCCCAATTCCCTCTCATGTCTCTCTTATGCATTGTATAGGATGATTACCATGCTACGTTTCAACTGCATAGATGAACCCATTCCTTTGCATGACTTATCATTTGTCACAGTAGTAGGCAAACCACAATCCTAGCAAATGTAGGAGTTGATTGGTATCATGTGGCCCCTGCAATTGTTACTGCTTATTGCATGCTTAGAGTGATACAATGATGTTACTGTTATGTGAGTCGGGATGGTAGTGATCATGATGATGTTGGTGGAAAGGTGTTGGTGAATCTACCCTAATACAAGGTGAACGATGAGAGGCTGTGTAGGAGTACACGGTGGGTTGTCTCGTTGAACACCGCCGTAAGTCCGAGTTCTTGTGTGGTGATCCAAGATGAGGAGTACAACCACACATTGGGCCCACTGACCCCTCTCAACCTATTTACTCATCCCTTTCGATGTCCAGATGTCGTAGTAGTTCGGAGTTCTGGTAGGCTTGTGGCCTGGATGCTAAGTGAAAGAACGGCTCAACCGAGATCGGCTTATGCACCACACACACATCACTTGGGTCCACTTCGGTAAACCGTCCGGGTTCACGATAGTGGTAGACAACCCAGGTAGGCGGCTTTCTTGGACTAGATAGGCTATGAGGTAACAGTTGTGGTGAGCATCCTCGCCGACACTTCTTGAACGGTGTCGAGTACAAAGGCGGTAACTGATGATCCTGTGTGTGTAGCGGTACACCCCTGCAGGGTTAACAAAACTATTCGAATAGTCGCGTCCGCGGTTAAGGACTGCTTGGAAAGCTTAGCTTGATTATTAGACAACTTAAACTAGATACTTATAAAACACACCAAGATAAGTGTGAGTGCTATGGCGTGCTTTATCGTGGGGAAGTCGAGGAAGGCACCATAGTGGTGTAATTGGTTGGAGAAAGTAGTGGACTCGTGTACGCTTCTTGCCTCAAGTCTGGTACTCGTAGATCAGGACTAGCCAAGTCAAAGCTGGCACTTCTATAATTGAACCTCACCTCCCTTTACCTTGATACATGTGCATGAGTAGAATAGCTCCTATGTAAGTCTTTCTGAGTACGACTTTGTACTCACGTTTGCTTATTCTATGTTTTAGATGAACCCACTAACCCCGAACGTGGATTCTTCATCGAGCTCGACGACTGAAGATCAAGCTAGTCTAGTCCCAGTCAGACGATTGGTTCCCTCGTGGAGGGCTTGTGTTTAAATAAGGCTTCTTAAGCCATTTGTTAAACTTGTCTCTACTCAGACATACTTTGCTTCCGCTTGTTTGTTGTAATGTTGGATCACATGATTGTGATTTTTGTGTGCACTCTGTGAGAGTTATCAATAAAATGTATACTTTGTAGTGAATTGCAATGATACCTGCTGTTCATACAAGGCATGTGTGATGCGTGTATGTTTATAACATGCATGTCTTTGTATGGGTTTTCGAGACCTTAGTTGTGATCTGGCTGGCGGTCTTTCATACACCAAGTGGCCCTTAGATGTGCGCAACTTGGGGCATCGCGATGCGATTGCTCGAGACTCTGTCTCGTGCACACTTTGTGGTATGATCGAGCCCGCCCTAGACCCCGACTAAGTGATCGGGCTGGAGTAAGTCTATGTAAGAGTTATGAGATAGTCGATAGTATGGTTGAGGCGACTTGTCTGTGAATATGGGAGTTCATCACCCATATCATTAGACTTGTGTGCGGACGATGAGGACCCATCTCAGTTGATCATCCGGCCTGGATGGGATGCCCCTCACGTACGATGCTTTCCGAGAACGTTCTGTGCTTGGCCTTGTCTGCTTAGACAAGTGGGTACGGTTCTCGGCTCTCCATATGACTATGTCGTAGCGGGACTTGCATACGCTAACCCCGGGTCCCGACAGCCACGCATAAGAAACCTTTTGGTGGCGCATTTCAGCAAAAGGTGCCGCGCATAAGAGCACTTAGTGGCGCATTGCGGCAATATGCGCCACCCCTAAGCGTTTTTGTTTGTTGAATTATTTTTTTATTAAACATGCCTTGTCACATTATGAATGAATATTTCCATTTCTTCTTCTTGGAGTAAGATTGTAAGTATGTAACAACAAAGATTGTGTTTGTGTGTGTTGCTTGCTTCAGGTTCTCTTCACATCGGTGTGTTTTCAGGTTCATTTCTTCTGGGTTTTTTAGCGATGCCATGGCCTTCCTTCCCATCGGTATGTTACTCATCCTATCGATCCACGTACCATGCATTAACCGTGTCGTCGCCGATCGTCAATTAAGGATGTGATAGTCAATTACAAGGTGTAGCTGGCCATTTCATCTTTTTTAAGGAGTTAGGCATGATGCTTCAATTGTGTATCATCGATGTTCATACACTTCAAACCTAAGAATGTGATCATCAATTACAAAGTGCATATTAAATCCATGCATACACAAAGTGATCATGAATTACAAAATATTTTTCTTAAATTTGGAGCTAGCTATCTAGCTATCGTTTCCTCACAATCTTCTTCTTGCCCTTCTTTGTCGTGGTTGAATAATTTAGGCCCGGGACGCCTTCACTTTTCCTCTTGAACGGGAGGAGACCTTTCCTCGGTAGGGTTGTGGTGTATGTATCCTGAGCGGCGTAGTCATCCTCCATCTTTGGGTCGCCGTACTTGTCAAAGTCTTGCTCGTTGGCGACTCCATCCATTCCGATGATGTTTCTTTTGCCTCTCCTCACTACAACGCGGCTCGGCTTTGATGGGTCGGTAATGAAGAAGCATTGGTCCACTTGGCTAGCCAGTACCCATGGCTCATTTTTCGCGGTGACGTTTGCGCCCGCAGGCTTGGATTTGGCTTCGGGTATAACCATGGTGGTGAAGTACCGGTCTTCTTTTACAACGCTCTTGGCCCATCTCACACGGAACATCGGCACCTTCTCTCCACAGTAGTCGAGATCCCATATGTCCTCGATCCTTCCATAGAATCTTTCCTTGACGTCATCGGTGTAGAATATCCCCGTTACCCCTGAGTTCTGGTAATCGCAGTTATTGTCCTTTTCCTCCGTGTAAAATGTGTAGCCGTTGATATCATACGCTTGATAGGTCATCAGGTTGCGTGCGGCACCCTGTGACAAGGTGAATATCATCTTTTCGTCCTCGGAAGCGTTCCTTCGAGGGGGATTAGCACGAAGCTCGTCCCTGAACCAAGTCATGAAACCGGAGTTGTGCTCTTTGATTAGCCGTGGATCTCGGTCCATTATCTGCAGGCCCTGGTCACTGTCCTTCTTCCTGATTAAATCCTTGTGCTTTACTATCCAATGATCGACCAGCTGGATGTGTTGTAGCGCGACTAGGCTTGCTCTTTCAAAGTCGATGTCTCGACCATCAAAGTTGACATGCATTGCGCGGATTCCCTCGTGGTGACCACACCCATCGGTCCTGCCAAAGTGCTTGTTGACGGCCAGACCAACAGGGTTCTCGGTGTTGAGATAATTCGTGCAAAAAGAGATGCACTCTTCGGTTAGAAAGCCCTTCGCTATGCTTGCATCTGGACGGGACCTGTTACATACGTATTTTTTGATGTGTCCATTCAACCTTTCGAACGGCATCATGTTGCGCAGAAACGCAGGCCCGAGTTGGACGATATCCTCCACCACGTGGATCAGCAGATGCACCATAATGTCGAAGAACGCGGGCGGGAAATAGATCTCAAGCTCGCATAGTATGAGCACGATCTCCTCCTGTAGCCTTTTGAGTTGCGTAGCGCAAATCGACTTCCGGGAGATGACGTCAAAAAAGTTGCAAAGGCCAAACAACATTTTACGAACGTGCTCGTCCATTATCCCTCGCATCGCAACCGGGAGAATCTGCGTCATCAGCACGGCACAGTCGTGAGATTTCATCCCGCTGAAACGCTGCTTCGCCTCGTCTAGGTATCTGCTTATCTTCCCCGCGTAGCCGTTCGGAAATTTTACTCCTATGAGGCAGTGGATAAACCTCTTGATCTCCTCCTCGCACAGAGTGAAGCATGCCGGGGGGCAGTGATCAATACCGGTCTTCTTCTTGGTCGTCCTTTTTCGTTTGCGAGAGTTTTGCGTTTCCGTATCCTCTTCCTCCTCCGGCTCATCATCGTCGTCACTAGGGGGGTGAAGTTCCCTCCTGATGCTCATAAATTTCAAGTCATTCCTTGCTTTTGGCCCGTCCTTGGTCTTCTCCGGCATGTTGAGCAGTGTGCCAAACAAGCTCTCGCACACGTTCTTTGTGATATGCATTAGATCAAGGCTATGAGGACTGCGGAGTAGACTCCAGTATTCCAAATCCCAGAAAACAGACCTCGCTTTCCATACCCTCATCAACGGCTGAGTCTTCTTTTTTTTCTTTCCCGGCGCGGGGCACTCTTTCTAAGTTTTCAGCAAGTTGTCGATTTCTTTGCCGCTCCTTCGAGCTGGGGGTGCTCGGAGCTCCTCGCTTCCATCGAACAGATGTCCCTGTTTTCTCCACGCGTGTTTCTTGGGAAACCACCTCCGAGACCCCTGGTCACGGTTTTTGAAGATCCGGGATCTTTTGGTAGCTGGCGGTACGTTGTATTATCCATGCACCTAATGCATGCACAGAATCCTTGGACCACCTGACCTGAGAAATATCCGTATCCGAGATAGTCGTGCACCGTCGTGATCACCGCGGCTTTCATTGGGAAATATTCTTTTGCCGGGGCATCCCACGTATTGACTCCGTCTTTCCATAACGTTTCTAGCTCCTCTTTCAACATCTGCAGATATAGATTGAGGTTCGTACCTGGTTGTTTCGGCCCTTGAACTAGCATGCACATTGTTATGTACTTTTTCTTCATGCACTTCCAGGGGGGAAGGTTGTATATGCATACAAACACGGGCCAGGTACTGTGTGTGCTGCTCTGGCCGCCAAACGGATTGAATCCATCGGCGCTCACACCAATCGTGAGGTTCCTTGGTTCTTTCCCAAAATCTAGGTATTCGAGGTCCAACGCAGTCCATTGGCTACCATCTTAAGGGTGCCTCAGCATGTCCTCCTTTTCCGGATCCGGGTTCGGGTAATCCTCTTTTAGCTTCTTTCTATCCGCGTGCCAGGTCATGAGCTTTGCTTCCTCGGGATCTACGAAATACCTCTGCAGACGAGGAGTGATCGGAAAGTACCATACCACTTTTCTAGGAACTTTCTTCCCTCTCTTGTATCGAATAACACCGCACACCAAACATGTGGTTTTATCTTCGTCCTCACCCCGATAGATCATGCAATCATTTATGAAGACGTGGTATTTAACGTGCGGAAGATCGAGAGGGCAAAGGACTTTCTTGGCCTCAGCGATACTAGTTGGGCACGTGTTGCCCTTCGGAAGACGATCGTGCCAGAATTCCATGTTATCATCGAAGCTTTCGTCAGTCCATTTGTGTTTTGCCTTCATCTCCATAGCCCCAAGTGTTATATTCAAGCGGGTATCCCCGTCGTTGCATCCTTCGTACAACTTCGTAATCGCGTCTTTCTCGAGTTGCGCCATCTTGGCTTTCTCTCTAGCTGCACCTCTTGCGTTCAACGCCTCTTTGACAAGCAGCTCTTGAACATGAGGGTCCTGCACCCAGCTTGAATCCTCATCATGTCCGACATCTTGATCTTCATGTCCTGCATCTTGATCTACATGATCTGCTTCGGCATCTTCTTCATGATCATGTACGAGATGCTCTTTGTCTTCCCGCCCGCCGCTGTTTTCTGGTTGCCCTTCCTCATTTACTGGCACCTCACCATTGACGTCGTCCTCCTCACCAGCTTCATCACTTATCCATCGTGTGTAGCCATCCATCAAACCATTACGCTTCAGGTGTCTTTGCAATATTCCGGAATCAGGCTCGATCACGCAGTGCAGTTTGCATCTCCGACACGGACATCTTATATCCGACCTATTATTCCTTAGCATGTCGTTTGTCGCACATTGCATCCACCTAGCCACGGTGATATCGCTCAGCATCTCGTGGACCATGGTCGATCACCTGCGTGCACGGAGAGAGCAACACAATTATATATCACAGTCGTCGCCGGAAAAATTCGGCATGACCTTCCCTAATAATGCATGGGAGCATGCGGAGAGTGCGCCAGAAATTTGCCGAAACGGAAATGAATCGACATTTCGGCAAAACATTGGCCACTCAAGATACACATATACATCAGACCATCATAAGCTTCACATATACATCAAACCACCACAAGCTTCACATATACATCAAACCCAAGCTTCACATATACAACAAACCCCAAGCTAATAGAGGCAAGTATACGGGTCATAAATGGAACAAAAGTGTTTGGGAGGAGGTCCACTTACTTCAATATGAAACAAAATAGATGTAATGCCAAGTATCGATGGATAAATGGAAGAAATGAGGTGGGGAGGAGGAGAAAACCGAATAGATCTAGAGTGAGAAGAGTGGATCTAGTTTGAGAATTGTGTGGAGTGAATGAGAGGTGGTAGGTGGGGTGGAGTAGATAAGGGCAGATCTAGGCATTTAGTGGCGCATATAGAAAGTCAGTGGTGGCGCATTGGCGAAATGCGCCACCCCTAAGCTCTTATGGGTGGCGCATTAGAGAAATGCGCCACCCCTAAGGACCTTATGGGTGGCGCATTTACAGAATGCGCCACCCCTAAGCTCTTAGGGGTGGCGCATTCTGCAAATGCGCCACCCATAAGGTCCTTAGGGGTGGCGCATATTGCTGGATGTGCCACGTATAAGATCATCCAGGCTGGCCCACTGGAAAATAATGCGCCACCCAGAAGACCTTATGGGTGGCGCATTATTTTCCAGTGCGCCACCCCTAACTAATGGTGGCGCATGGCCTTCTCTATGCGCCACTAATAAGCTTTCCGTGTATAGATGTTTCCCTAGTAGTGGTCCATGATCAGTAGCTATGTGATTTTCTCCTCCCCTCTTTGTTCTTCATATATTAGACCTTGTGAGCTTCCCTACATGATTAAGGCACGTATGAAATTCTTTCTTTTGTTGCTGTGTTCAGTTTGCTGGAATCTGATGGATTATGAGACTATGTTCAGATTGTGATAAGTAATCTATTTGGTTCTTCTCTTCCATATTTTTGTTCTTGAGTAATTTTGCATGTTCTCCATTGTTGTTTATTGCCTTGGCCAAGTAGTAGGTAGTGACTCCAAGAGGGAGAGTTATGCTTGATTGTGGGTTCATGCCCCCTGATGACTAGCTTGAGTGACAGAAACATGAGTCTAGGGGATGTGATGTTGCCACAAGGGGGAAACAACATTGTTTGTAACCGGGGTTGCAAGGATTGTTTACTTTACGCAAAGTTCTTTTAATGCAGTTGTCTGTTGCTTTGGGTTTACACTTTGGGTGGGGCTCGCAACTTAATACCAGCGAGATGTACTGGATAGATATCTCAAGGTGGATGATTAGTAGAAGATGTAGATGGATTTCGGACTACTTATTTCGGCGTACTGCTGATGGCTTCTCGCCCCTCGTTGGTTACCCAAAGTGGAAGGTAGAGAGGTAGACAGCAGAAAATTTCACTCGGTGAAGATACCAAGGTTTGTCTCCAGTAGGACTCCAGCAACGACAGGAAGGTGACAACGGCGCCAACAATTAGGCGGTTGACGTGGATCTGCACACACAACAGATAACTCCGAAAAACTCATGCACTTATTATCGGTAACTCTCAATCTAATAAGGAGGTTCACAAAGAGACAAGTACCCCGAGGAGGAGTGTATGGGGGTTTGGTTATCCTTGCGCATCCTCGACTCATGGTACGTGAGTGTACTCTAATATCCGATCCCTCCAAAGATTAGCGATCCATCTACTAGCAAGAGTTCTCAACTAGTTTTGTAGGTTTTGAGAATAAACACGGATTGCCCAAAATACGACTCCTATCACTAATAAGCTAGAGCTCTTGAGGAGGTGGAAGTTTCAACTTTCAATACTTACATTATTCCGAAGAACTCATGCACTTATTATCGGTAACTCTCAATCTAATAAGGAGGTTCACAAGAGACAAGTACCCCGAGGAGGAGTGTATGGGCGTTTGGTTATCCTTGCGCATCCTTGACTCATGGTATGTGAGTGTATTCTAATATTTGATCCCTCCAAAGAGTAGTGATCCATATAGTAGCTAAAGTTCTCAACTAATTTGTAAGTTTTGAAAATAAATACGGATTGTCCAAAATACGACATCTATCACTAATAGGCTAAAGCTCTTGACACCAGAAGTCCAAACAGTACTCATAGCAATACCTCAAAACTATTGCAAACTACTACTACAAAAGAATAGCAACCTCAATTACCTACTTCAAGTCAAGACACAAAACTCAGTGCAACAGGAAAACTCTCTAAACAAGATAAACATGAAAACTCAAGAGAGTTCCAGCAACAAACTAAACAAAAGCTCTTAAAAATATAAGCATGAAAACTAAGAGCTAAACATGACAGCAGCTATGAAAAAGATAAAGAACACACACAGCAAAGATAAGCATGAAAAATCCTATGTTGTGTTCTAGGGTGAAGTGGAGCGTGTTTCTCTCCCACACAAAGAAAGCTAGTGATACGTCCAAAACGTATCTATAATTTCTGCTTGCTCCATGCATGTTTTGTGTGATATTGCTATGATCTAGATACACTTTCATACACTTTTGATCATATTTGGACTAACCTATTAACTCAATGCACCCCAGTGCCAGTTCCAGTTTTCTGCTGTTTTTCTATTTCAGTTTTCCCCCATTTAAAAGTGCCAGAAAAATTCGAGAAAATTCAGATAAAAAATCAGCGTGACGGAAGCTTCGAGAAGAGCCCGGGAGGGGCCAGAGGGGACCAAGGGGGGCCAGGCGGCCACCCGGCGCGGCCCCACCCCTGGTCGCGCCAGGGGGGCGCCTGGGGGCCCTGGCCCACCTCTGGCTGCCCCCTTTCGCCTATTTATCCCCCGTCACGGGAAAACCCCGAAAGAAGAACCCTATTCCGCGAACTCGCCTCTGTTCCGCCGCCGCCGCGCTTCCGAAGATCGGGAGCACCAAAAGACCTCTTCCCGGCACCCTGCCGGAGGGAGGATTGACCTCCGGGAGTCTCCTCTCCACCATGGATGCTCCCGGGATGTCCCGTGAGTAGTTTTCCTTGGACCATGGGTCCGTGATCAGTAGCTATGTGATGTTCTCCTCCCCTCTTTGATCTTCATTGTTTAGACCTCGTGAGCTGCCCAACATGATCGAGGCACCTTTGTAATATTTCTGCTAGTGCTATGTTGAGTTTGATAGGATCTGATGGATTATGAGATTATGTTCAGATTGTGATAGAGTAATATGTTTGGTTTTTAACTCTTATATTTTTGTTCCTAAGTAATTCTTGCATTTTCTTCGTTGATATTTATTGCTTTGGCCAAGTAGTAGGTAGTGACTCCAAGAGGGAGCGTTGTGCTAGATTGTGGGTTCATGCCCCCCGATGACACGCTTGAGTGACAGAAACATGAGTCTAGGGGATGTTTTGGTGCCACAAGGGGGAAAACAACGGTGCTTGTAACCGCGGTTACAAGGATTTTTTACATTACGCAGAGTTATTTTAATGCAGTTGTCTGTTGCTTTGGGTTTACACTTTGGGTGGGGCTCGCAACTTAATACCAGCGAGATGTTTTGGATAGATATCTCAAGGTGGATGATTCGTAGTAGATGCAGATGGATTTCGGTCTACTTACCTTGGCGTACTGCCTGTGCTTTTGAACCTCTTCCTTTCTTTTGTAGCATAATTAGCATTGCGGTGCATTCATAATCCTGTCAATTTCCTTTCCGTAATTTGTTTACCTCGCATAGCAATTTAATCGTGTTTTGGGAGAGAGACATCACTAGCGAACATCACGTATCCCGGTCCATACCTTATCATTGTTTCCACGCTATATTTACTTTTCTACATTTACTTTCAAGTTGCTATTATTATCCCTTGCATTTTATCCTTTGTAAACAACAAGACCGGAGAGATTGACAACCTCTCTAAACTTCGTTGGGAACAAAGTTATCTGTGTCTGTGTGTAGGTCCACGTCCGTTGCGCCGCTGACACCTACTTATCATCTCTGGAGTCCTGCTGGAGACAAACCTTGGTATCTTCACCGAGGGAAAACTGCTGCTGCACTACATCTCAACCCTCCACTTGGGGTAACCAACGAAGGGGGCGAGAAGCCGTCCTAGCAAGAAGTTTTCTGGCGCCGTTGCCGGGGACTCCAAGTGCTAAGATAGGGGAGTTGCACACTACCATTTACCTTTGTTTTTTTTAGTCTTGTTAGTTTACCTTTCAGTTTTTATCTCAGTGTCCTTTATGAAAAACCACAAAAATAGTTGCTACCTTTTGCCTTTGTCTTGCTTTGCCTATTTATGCTATCCTCACCATGGGTGATGAACCACCCAAATATGGTAGGATGGACATGTTTCACTTGGATCGTCTTCGATCAATTTTTGCTCGCGCTAAAAACCCAACCGACTTGGTTGAGGGAAAATCATTGGATGAGCATGCTCATTATACGCGGCACCGCCTATCTCAGAAAGGGAAACACTTATGGGATCAAATACATGTTTCTTATTGCCATGCTAAACTTTTGTGCCACATTTATGATTTTACTTGTTGTTCTAATATAGATCATAAACACCTCCCTTTCCAATGTGAGTTTAATGAAAATGAGATCTTATCTTCTTATGCTAAATGTGTTTATGATTACTTTGATGTTGAAAAGATTGAAGAGTTTGTTGCTTTTAAATGTGCCTATGAGATTGCTTCTTTGATTGAAAAATATCACGATACTATTTTCGAGTCTGAAAACTTTGTAGTTCTTGATTTTTGCTTCGAGAATTATACTTCCAATTATTATATTGAGGATTTTAAAAATAAAATGTTTTCTTCCCAAGAAGAGGCCAATTATTGCATTGAGGAGGAATCCCATGATTCCGGGGACTCACTTGAAATATCCCTTTCTGAAAATTTTAATACTTGCTTTGTTGATGGCCAAGATGCCACTATGGATGATGCTGACAAAAATGAACTCTCTATAGTTCCTTATGTTAAGCATGAAATTGTTGCTATTGCACCCACACTTCATTGTCCTATTATCCTTTTGAAATCTCCAACTCCGGAGAACTTTTCTCTTATCAAGGCTCAATTTGATGGGTTGCATTTGTCTTATAATCCTAAAGACCGTGTTGAAAACTATACACGTGTGCTTGCAGTTCATGAACAACATGATTTATGTGATAGTTATATTCTTGATGTTGTTCATGATACTACTGAAAATTATTTTGAGAGAGGGAATTTTGGTTGTAGAAAATTCCATATTACTAAAACTCCTCTCTTTATGTTGAAAGTTTTGAAGATGTTCCTGTTCCACCTTTCTATGCATGTCACTTTGTGCTTCTTTGACTTATTTTATTACAAGATGCCTATGCATAGGAAGTGGGTTAGGCTTAAATGTGTTTCATATTTGTTTCTTGATGCTCTCTTTTGCTTCAAATTCTTATTCTTATGAGAGCACCTTTTACAATCATTATGCCTAGCTAATGGCTTTAAAGAAGCGATTTCGGGAGGCAGACCGCAACGAATTTAGGTGTTTTTTTTTCTTTTGTTGTGTCCTTATGATTGTTACTTCTGTAGCAACATCATTGTATCTTTATTTTTCAGCTTTGTGCCAAGTTATAGCCTCTTACGGCAAGGGAAGTAAAAGTTGTGACATGCTGTCTTGAAAACAGATTCTGTCCTCGTGACCAGAAAAATTCCAGAAAAATCCCAGTTCATCTTTTTGAGCTGAAATTTTTACAAAGTATGATCTATACAATTACGAAACTTCCATATGTTCTGAGTTTTTTTATTTGAGTTGCAGAAGTGCCCCTAAATTGTTTTTACTATCTGCTGTTCTGTTTTTCACAGATTCTGCCACGTTTTGTCTCTCCTTACTTTTGCAAACCTTAAGCTTGCTTTTTCTTTGCAAAAACTTTTTGGCACTCTTGAGAAACAGCAGCTCTTCAAGATTATCTTTATGTCCAGTGGAGAAAAAATTATTTATTAAGGGTACTAACCTCTCTAATCAGCTTATGATGAGTTATGTATGAAGGGAGTTTACAAGTGTGCGATGGAAGATGATGAAAGAAGATCCAGGAGTGTCAAGCGCTCAAGCTTGGGGATGCCCCCATGCATCCCCAATAAATATTCAAGGAGACTCAAGTGTCTAATCTTGGGGATGCCCGCGTGCATCCCCTTCTCCATCAACAATCATCAGTTCGTCCTTCGTCTCACTATATTTTTATCACTTCATGCGTTATGTGCTATGCTTGGAGCGTCTCGCTCTTAGGTTTTATTTTTAGTTTCTTTAGCTTTGCTTGCTGTTCATAACAATTTAGGTCCTGTCTTACTTTGTGTGGGAGAGAAACACGCTCCACTTTCAAAATCTAGAACACATCATAGGATTTTTCATGCCTATCTTTTTGCTGTTGTGTGTTCTTTATCTTTTCATAGCTACTGCCATGTTTAGTTTTAGCCTTAGTTTGTCTTTAGCAAGAGCCTTGGCTTTTTTTTATTTTGTTGCTGGAACTCTTTTTAGTTTTCATGTTTATCTTGTTAAGAGAGTTGGTTGTTGCACTGAGTTGTGTCTTGTTTTGAAAGTAGGTAATTGAGGTTGCTATTTAATTTTAGTAGTAGCTTGCAATAGTTTTGAGGTATTGATGTGAGTAATGTTTGAACTTTTCGTGTCAAGAGCTCTTGCCTATTAGTGATAATTGTCGTATTTTGGGCAATCCGTGTTTATTTTCAAAACCTACAAAACTAGTTGAGAACTCTAGCTACTAGATAGATCACTACTCTTCTGAGGAGTCGAATATTAGAGTACACTCGCGTACCATGAGTCGAGGATGCGCAAGGATAACCAAACCCCCATACACTCCTCCTCGGGGTACCTGTCTCTTTGTGAACCTCCTTATTAGATTGAGAGTTACCGATAATAAGTGCATGAGTTCTTCGGACTAATGTAAGTATTGAGAGTTGACATTTCCACCTTCCCATATTTTGCTAGCATTTCCCGTACCGTGCATTGCCTTCTTCTCACTCCGAGAGTTGGTGTCCACCTTCGCCGGTACTTACAAACCCTTGGCATGATACGCTCTGTCATCATAAGCCTCCCTTTATCTTTCCTCAAAACAGCCACCATACCTACCTATCAAGGCATTTCCATAGCCTTTCTGAGTTACGTTGCCATGAAGCTTCCACCTCTTCATGACTTGATCTTCATGTCATACATGTTCCTTCTACACTGGCAGCGACATACCTTGCATACATCATGATAGTTACATCTTCTTTATGATTTTGAGTACCTTGTAAAGTTTCAAAGATCTCCTTTACCTTCTTGTAAAATAGAGTGTTGCCCTTAAGTGAGGAAAAGATCCCAAAGTGGACACATTAAAAGATCCCAAAGAGGACAAATGAGAGTTAAATAGAAAGAGCCATTGAGGCCACCAAAAAATACAAAAAAATAGAAAAAAGGAGAAAAAAGAAATAAAAAGAGAGAAAGGGGCAACACTACTATCTTTTTGAGAGATCCACGCTAGTACTCCCTTTATATCCTTGTACTCCATAGAGATGATCATTATGCATATAGCTATGTGGGGATCTTCACACTATAGAACTTGCCTTGCATATTCCAAGGATGAGCCTCCTCAAACGAGCTCTAGGTCTTCATGAGCGAGCAAGTTAGATGCACCCCCACTAGTTCCATTGGAGAGCTTCTTAGCTCGTATGTGCATCCGTTGCATGGCAATCCCTACTCCTCACATCATATCTACCATTCGGCATCTCTTGCCTATGATTGTCCTCATTGATGTGAGCCTTTCTCATCCTTTTTGTCTTCCTCCTCCACCATATTTCCCTCTTTGCCATCCTAAGTGTCAACTCTCGTGCTTACGCTCATCCATTGCATGAGTGCTCGAAATATCGAAAAGGAGTGGATCAAATTTAATTGTACCTGGCTAGTGGTCTGGGGACGAGTCAAGATAAGATTCCAAAGAAGACCAAGTGTGAAACTTTAGTAGATTGAGTTCTCAACACAAAAATACTTTTTTCTCGTATTCCCTATCCCCCTTCTTGCACGCAAACTCCATTTGGAGACATTCGAGTCACGGACAGCGAGAGATCTTGCACCTATTGTTCTTTTGTTACTTGTTTCAATGCTAATATAGACTCTTGCATGTTATGACTTGAATTGAATCTCTAACCTTGATTGCTTTACTTTTCAAAGTTCTTATATGGTTGCTAGCATGTCACCACAGAAATTATGCTGTTATCATTTACCTACTCGAGGACGAGAAGGAATTAAGCTAGGGGATGTTGATACGTCCAAAACGTATATATAATTTCTGCTTGCTCCATGCATGTTTTGTGTGATATTGCTATGATCTAGATACACTTTCATACACTTTTGATCATATTTGGACTAACCTATTAACTCAGTGCACCCCAGTGCCAGTTCCTGTTTTCTGCTGTTTTTCTATTTCAGTTTTCCCCCATATAAAAAGTGCCAGAAAAATTCGGGTAAATTCAGATAAAAATCAGCATGACGAAAGCTTCGAGAAGAGCCCCGGAGGGGCCAGAGGGGAGCCAGGGGGCCCAGGCGGCCACCCAGCGCGGCCCCACCCCTGGCCGCGCCTCTGGCTGCCCCCTTTCGCCTATTTATCCCCCGTCACGGGAAAACCCCGAAAAAAGAACCCTATTCCGCGAACTCGCCTCTGTTCCGCCGCCGCCGCGCTTTCGAAGATCGGGAGCACCAGAAGACCTCTTCCAGGCACCCTATCGGATGGAGGATTGACCTCCGGGAGTCTCCTCTCCACCATGGATGCTCCCCGGATGTCCTGTGAGTAGTTTTCCTTGGACCATGGGTCCGTGATCAGTAGCTATGTGATGTTCTCCTCCCCTCTTTGATCTTCATTGTTTAGACCTCGTGAGTTGCCCAACATGATCGAGGCACCTTTGTAATATTTCTGCTATTGCTATGTTGAGTTTGATAGGATCTGATGGATTATGAGATTATGTTCAGATTGTGATAGAGTAATATGTTTGGTTTTTATCTCTTATATTTTTGTTCCTAAGTAATTCTTGCATGTTCTCCGTTGTTGTTTATTGCTTTGGCCAAGTAGTAGGTAGTGACTCCAAGAGGGAGCGTTGTGCTAGATTGTGGGTTCATGCCCCCCGATGACACGCTTGAGTGACAGAAACATGAGTCTAGGGGATGTGCTGTTGCCACAAGGGGGAAAACAACGGTGCTTGTAACCGCGGTTACAAGGATTCTTTACTTTACGCAGAGTTCTTTTAATGCAGTTGTCTGTTGCTTTGGGTTTACACTTTGCGTGGGGCTCGCAACTTAATACCAGCGAGATGTTCTGGATAGATATCTCAAGGTGGATGATTAGTTGTAGATGCAGATGGATTTCGGTCTACTTACCTTGGTGTACTGCCTGTGCTTTTGAACCTCTTCCTTTCTTTTGTAGCATAGTTATTGCGGTGCGTTCATAATCCTGTCAATTGCCTGTCTGTAGTTTGTTTACCTCGCATAGAAATTTTATCTTCTTTTGGGAGAGAGACATCACTAGCGAACATCACGTATCCCGGTCCATACCCTTATCATTGTTTCCATGCTATATTTACTGTTCTGCATTTACTTTCAAGTTGCTATTATTATCCCTTGCATTTTATCCTTTGTAAACAACAAGACCGGAGAGATTGACAACCTCCCTGAACTTCGTTGGGAACAAAGTTATCTGTGTCTGTGTGCAGGTCCGCGTCAGTTGCGCCGCTGAAACCTACTTATCATCTCTGGAGTCCTGCTGGAGACAAACCTTCGTATCTTCACCGAGGGAAAACTGTTGCTGCACTACATCTCAACCCTCCACTCGGGGTAACCAACGAAGGGGGCGAGAAGCCGTCCTAGCAGCTGGGTTCTAACTTGTTATGAACAACAAGAAAAGCTAAAGAAAACTAAAAAGGAAATAAAGAGCAAGACGCTCCAAGCATAGCATATAACGCATGAAGTGATAAAAATATTGTGGAACGAAAGACGAACTGATAATTGTTGATGGAGAAGGGGATACACGGGGGCATCGCCAAGCTTAGACACTTGAGTCTCCTTGAATATTTCTTGGGGATGCATGGGGGCATCCCCAAGCTTGAGCGTTTGACACTCCTGAATCTTCTTATATCATCTTCCCTCGCACAGTTGAAAACTCCCTTCATACATAACTCATCATAATCTGATTAGCGATGTTAGTACCCATAATAAAATAATTTTTTCTCTACTGGAAATAAGGATATTCTTGAAGAGATACTGTTTCTCAAGATTGCCAAAAAGTGTTTGCAAAGAAAAAGCAAGCTTAAGGTTTGCAAAACGAAGGAAAGGCAAAACAGGACATAATTTGTGAAAAATGGACTAGTAGATAGTAAAGAATTTTTTAGGGATACTTCTGCAACTCAAATAAAAAAACTCAGAACATAAGAAAGTTCCGTAATTGTGTAGAGCATGCTTTGTAAAAAATTAAGCTCAAAAAGATGAACTGGGATTTTTCTATGATTTTTCCCGTCACGAGGACAGAATCTGTTTTCTGGAAAGCATGTCACAACTTTCACTTCCCTTGTCATATGAGGCTATAATTGGCACAAAGCTTGAAAAGTAAATATACAATGATGTTGCTACAGTAGTAACAATCATCAAGACCACTAAAAACAGAAGAAAAGAAAAAAAGGAAAACCTAAATTCATTGCGGGCTGCCTCCCGAAAGCGTTTCTTTAAAGCCATTAGCTAGGCTCAATTGAACCATCATCAAGATCATCAAAAAGCTCTTCAATAGTACAACCACTCTTAAGAGGTCTTTCAAATAAAGGCCTAATAAAAATACTTCTATGGATAAAAGGAAAAGGCGGAAGATCAATGGGAGTTTCATTTATTCTATTAAAGAGAGGTATCTCTTCCAAAGTCTTCACAGTTTCAACCCCTTT
Organism: Bromus sterilis; assembly: GCA_950022295.1. NCBI lineage: Eukaryota > Viridiplantae > Streptophyta > Magnoliopsida > Poales > Poaceae > Bromus > Bromus sterilis. The sequence goes on along the minus strand of OX465596.1, from coordinate 143,179,389 downwards.
GGCAATAGATGGATTATTTTTGAAACGAGGAGCCTTTGGAACGTAAACGAACCTAGGTTCCTTCTTTGCCGGAGTTTCTACCTTTTTGGTTTTGATTGAGGAGGAAGTAGTTCCTAGAGTGTCAATGATTTCCTCAATCTTATCTATCCTAGAAGGATCCAAGTCATGGGATTTTACGGTCTCCAAGGTTTTGAAAATTTTATGCATGGAGCTATCGAGTCTATTCAAATTCCCTTGAATCTTACGATCCAAATCATTTATCTTATTAAAGCTTGGCATGACTAGCTCTATATTTTCAAGTTTTTTCATAATGTGAGCTAGGGTAATGTCCTCTTGAATGCTAGCAACAGGGGGGTTTCCAACAAGATTTTCCATGATACTAAGAGCTTCCCAAACTGGGACTTCTAGGAAATTCCCATTGATAGCAGTATCTAGAATAAACCTATTCGAAGAAGTAATTCCAACATAAAAGTTTCTAAGTAGGATAGTAGTGGATTGCTTCTTGGTGGCTCTTTTTTGAAAATCATTAATTCTATACCAGGCATCTTTCAAACTTTCACCACCTCTTTGTTTAAAGGTGAGCAGTTATGCTTCACCAAAGGCAAAAGGACCAGACATAATGACAACTACTAGCAACGTAACTATTTTTTTGATTTTTGATAAAGGACACTAAAGCAAAAACTGAAAGGTAAACTAACAGGACTAAAAAGCAAAGATAAAAGATAGTGTGCAACTCCCCTATCTTAAAGAGCGGAGTGCCCAGCAACGACGCCAGAAATTAGCTTTGATGGCTTCTCGCCCCACGTGGGTTACCCAAAGTGGAAGGTTGAGATGTAGACAGCAGCAAATTTCCCTCGGTGAAGATACCAAGGTTTGTCTCCAGTAGGACTCCAGCAACGACAGGAAGGTGACAACGGCGCCAGCAATTAGGCGGTTGAGGTGGATATGCACACACAACAGATAACTTCTCTCCCAACGAGTTCAAAGAGGTTTTGAATCCCTCCGGCCTTGTTGTTCACAAAGGATCAAACGCACGGGATAATAATGATAGTGATAGGAACGGAACAGAAAATAAAGCAGGAAATAAATACCGGATATAAACAGTGTTGGAAATATGGACCAGGATCCCATGATGTTCACTAGTGATGTCTCTCTCCCAAAAGACGATAAAATAGCCATGCGAGGTAAATAAATTACAGCTGGGCAATAGACAGGATTATGTGCGCAAACCAATGCAAACTATGCTATAAAGAAAGGAAGAGGCTCAAAAGCATGGGCGGTAAGCCAAGACAAGTAGACCAAAATCCATCTGCATTTACCTACTAATCATCCACCTTGAGATATCTATCCAGAACATATCGCTGGTATTAAGTTCCGAATCTCACCCAAAGTGTAAACTCAAAGCAACAGACAACTTCATTAAAGAACTTTGCGTAAAGTAAACAATCCTTGCACCCGCAAGTACAAGCACCGTTGTTTTCTCCCTTGTGGCAATAACACATCCCCTAGACTCATGTTTCTGTCACTCAAGCTAGTCATCGGGGGGCATGAACCCACAATCATGCATAACGCTCCCTCTTGGAGTCACTACCTACTACTTGGAAAAAGCAATAAATAGCAGCGGAGAACATGCAAGAATTACTCAAGAACATAGATGTAAAAGAGGAGAATCAAATATATTACTCAAACACAATCTGAACATAGTCTCATAATCCATCGGATCCCAGCAAACTCAGCATAGCAACAGCAGAAAGATTACATATGTGCCTCGATCATGTAGGGCAGCTCATGAGGTCTAAACCATGAAGAACAAAGAGGGCAGGAGAACATCACATAGCTACTGATCATAGACCCATGGTCCAAGGTGTAATACTCACGGTTCACCCGGGAAGCATCCATGGTGGTGGAGAAGCTCCCGGAGGTGGTTACTCCATCCGGCAAGCTGCCGGGAAGAGGTCTCCTGATGCTCCCGATCTTGGAAGCGCGGCGGCAGAGGAACAGAGGAGAGATCGCGAAAAAGGATTCTGTCCCCGAGGGTTTCTCGTCACGGGGAATAAATAGGCGAAGGGGGCAGCCAGAGGTGGACCAGGGGCCCCAGGTGGCTGCTTGGGCCACCCCTGGCCCCCCTCGGCCCCACTTTGGCTCTTCTGGAAGGTTCCCGTACGCTGATTTTTCCTATATTTTTCCCGGAATTTTTCTGGCACTTTAAATAATGGGAAAACCTGAAATACAAAAATAGCAGAAAACAGGAACTGGCACTCGGGGCACTGAGTTAATAGGTTAGTCCAAATATGATCAAAAGTGTATGGAAGTTCATCAATATCATAGAAATATCTCACAAAAGAGGCATGGAACAAGCAGAAATTATAGATACGTTTTGGACGTATCAACTACCCATGCTTTTGAGCCTCTTCGTTTCTTTTGTAGCATAGTTAGCATTGGTTTGCGCCCGTAATCCTGTAAATTACCCGACTGTAATTTGTTTACCTTGCATAGCTGTTTATCATCATTTTGGAGAGAGACATCACTAGTGAACATCATGGGACCCCGGTATATATTTCCACCACTGTTTACACCCTCAATTTACTTCATGTTTTACTTTCTAGTTGCAATTATCACTATCTATTATCTGTTGCGTTGATCCTTTGTAAACAGCAAGGCCGGAGAGATTGACAACCTCTCTGAACTTTGTTGGGAGCAAAGTTATTTGTTGTGTGTGCAGGTCCAGGTCAAGGGAGAAATTTTAGTCTTAAAAACGGTGCCATTGTTTCCTTGTCACCTACTTGTCGACCTTGGAGTCCTACTGGACTGATCTTCAACCTTGGTATCTTTGCCAAGGGAAATATTGCCGCTACGCTACATCTCAACCTTCCACTTGGGGTAACCAACGAGGGGCGAGAAGTATTTCCTCGCTAGCATCAAGCAATTTCTGGCGCCGTTGCCGGGGACTCCAATCTTCAAGATAGGGGAGTTGCACACTATCTCTTATCTTTGCTTTTTAGTCTTGTTAGTTTACCTTTTAGTTTTTATCTTTCTGTCCTTTATCAAAAACCACAAAAAATTTAGTTACCTTGCTTTTAGTAGTCCTTCTTGTTTAGTCAAGCATGTTAGGACTTTGGGCTTTGAGGGAATCGGAAGTTCTAGATTTCCATCAAAGGGATGGAGAGAATATGAAGAAGGCATGGGACAGAATTTTTGAAGCACATAGTAGAATTATGCCTTGGATACCTATAAAAATTGTGCTTAGAAATTTCTACCATGGTCTTTTTAAGTGGTGTATACCCTCTCTTGGTATTATACATGAGGGATATTTCTTAGAGTGTGATGACGCTAGAGCTCTTGATATTATTCATGGTCTATCTAGTTATTTTGTTTATGATCGTAGTTTTGATATTGTCATAGATAGACTTGCTACTATTGAAAGGAGAATGCATGCTCTATACTTGGGGGCGGTAGAGAGATGTAAGCCCAGCAGGAAAGATATGTTGGAGATAGATGATGATTGGGAGCCTTTTGTTAGAATTAGCATCTCTAACCAAGACTACTTTGATTTTTGTGATATTGGGTCCATGGTTTCTACAATGCCAAAAATAGTTTATGATTCTTTGAAACTAAACATGGACAATTTTTCATCTTATCATGAACATGCTAATGGAGATATTTCTGAGATCCAGGGAAAGGTAAAGGGCGTCCAAGTTGCATGCCTTAAAAAGATTGCAACGGTCGATTTCTTCATCATGGAGCCAAACCAAACTAACATCGTGCTTGGAAGGGACTTCCTCCGAGCCATGAAGGGCTTCATTGATATAGTTAAGGGACAAATACGCTTACGAGGTAAAGCGAAAGTTACGTGCCTCTTCCCTAGGAAAAAGAAGAATGAACTTGTCTAAGATCACTTTGAAGGTTTTTATGATTCCGATGATTTCGGTGACCTTTGATTTTTCTTTTTGATTTTTTCCTAGGTTAAAGACGTACAAGAAAGCGCTTGATGGGAGGCAAACCAAGATGTTTTTACTTCTATTTTTAGTGGTCTTGATAATTGTTACTACTGTAGCAACATCATTGTATCTTTATTTTCAAGCTTTGTGCCAAGTTTATCCTACGATTGCAAGAAAGTTCAAAAGTTGTGACGTGCTGTCCAGAAAACAGATTCTGTCCTTGGACGGAAAAATTCACGATAAATCACCAGATTATCTTTTTGATATGAATTTTTTTAACAGCATGATCTATAGATTTAGCTTTCGGGTGTATGTTCTGAGTTTTTTTATTTGAGTTGCAGAAGTACCCCAAAAGAATAATTTACTACCTGCTGGTCTGTTTTTCACAGATTCTGCCACGTTTTGCCTTTCCTCAGTTTTGCAAGTCTTGCGCTAGCTTTTCCTTTGCAAAAACCTTTTGACAATCTTCATAACGAGTAGCCGTTCAAGAACATCTTTATTTCCAGTAGAGGCAAATTGTTTTATTGTGGGTACTAACCTGTCTAATCAGCTTATGATGAGTTATGTATGAAGGGAGTTTTCAAGTGTGCGAGGGAAGATGATGAAAGAAGATCTGGGAGTGTCAAACACTCAAGCTTGGGGATTCCCCCATGCATCCCCAATTAAAATCCAAGGAGAATCAAGCGTCCAAACTTGGTCATGCCCCCGTGCATCCCCTTCTCCATCAACAATCATCAGTTCGTCCTTCGTTCCACTATATTTTTATCACTTCATGCGTTATGTGATATGCTTGTAGCGTCTTGCTCTTTACTTTCTTTAGTTTTATTTAGCTTTGCTTGCTTTTCATAACAAGTTATAACCCGGCTTTCTTTGTGTGGGAGAGATACACGCTCCACTTCAAACTAGAACACATCATAGGATTATCATGATTATCTTTCTTTTGTTGTGTGTTCTTTATCTTTTCATAGCTGCTGTCATCTTTACCTCTTGTGCTTTCATGTTTATTTCTTTTTAAGAGTTTTTGTTTAGTTTGTTGCTGGAACACTCTTGAGTTTTCATGTTTATCTTTTCTAGAGAGTTGGCTTGTTGCACTGAGTTGTGTCTTGACATTTAGGTTTTTAATTGAGGTTGCTATTCAATTGTAGTAGTAACTTCCAATAGTTTTGAGGTATTGTTGTGAATAATTTTTGAACTTTTGGTTTCAAGAGCTCTAGCCGATTGGTGATAGATGTCGTATTTTGGTCAATCCGTGTTTATTAAAAAAACTACAAAAACTAGTTGAGAACTCTAGCTACTAGATGGATCACTAATCTTTGGAGGGATCGGATATTAGAGTACACTCACGTACCATGAGTCGAGGATGCGCAAGGATAACCAAACCCCCAAACACTCCTCCTCGGGGTACTTGTCTCTTTGTGAACCTCCTGATTAGATTGAGAGTTACCGATAATAAGTGCATGAGTTCTTCAGACTAATGTAAGTATTGAAAGTTGACACTTCCACCTCCTCATATTTGCTAGCCTCTTCGGTATTGTGCATTTCCCTCTTCTCTCTCTGAGAGTTGGCGTCCACCTCTCCGGTGCATCCAAATCCTTGACATGATACGCTCTTTAATCACAAACATCCTTATATATTTCCTCAAAACAGCCTCCATACCTACCTATCAAGGCATTTCCATAGCCTTTCGGAGATACATTGCCATGAAACATCCATCTTCTCATGACTTGATCTTCATGTCATACATGTTCCTGCTACACTGGCAGAGGCATACGTTTGCATACATCATGATAGCTACATCATATTTATGCTGAGTACTTTTGTGAAGTGTGAAAGATCTCCTATACTCCTTGTAAAATAGAGTGTTGCCCTTAAGTGAGGAAAAGATCCCAAAGAGGACAAATTTAAAAGATCCCAAAGAGGAAAAATGAGAGTTAAATAGAAAGAGCCATGGAGGCCACCAAAAAGTAAAAATAAAATAGAAAAAAGAGAAAAAGAAATAAAAAGAGAGAAGGGGGCAACACTACTATTCCTTTTGAGAGATCGACACTCGTACTCCCTCCTATATCTTGTGCTCCATAGGTAATGATCATATATGCATATAGCTATGTGGGGACCTTCACACTATAGAACTTGGCTTGTATATTCCGATGATGAGCCTACTCAAATGAGCTCTAGGTCTTCTTGAATAAGCAAGTTGGATGCACTCCCACTAATTCCATTGGAGAGCTTTCCATAGCTCTTATGTGCATCCGTTGCATGGAAATCCCTACTCCTCACATCATATCTATCATTTTTCTTTCTCTCGCCTATGATTGTCCCTATTGATGTGAGCCTTTCACACCTTTTTATCTTCCTCCTCCACCATCTCTTTCTCTTTGCCATCCTAAGTTTCAATTTTATTACTTACGCTCATCCATTACATGAGTGCTCAAGATATCAAAAGGGAGTGGATCAGTTTGACTTGTACCTGGATAGTGGTCTGGGGACGAGTCAAGATAAGATTCCAAAGAAGACTAAGTGTGAAATTTTAGTAGATTGATTTCTCTACAAAATAAATATTTCTCTCTCTCGTATTCCCATCCCCCACTTCTTGCACGCAAACACCATGTGGAGACATTCGAGTCACGGACAGCGAGAGCTCCTGCACCTTTATGTTCTTATGTTTCTAGTTTCAATGCTAATATATACTCTTGCATGTTATGACTTGAATTGAATTACATGCTGATACGTCCAAAACGTATCTATAATTTCTGCTTGCTCCATGCCTCTTTTGTGTGATATTGATGAACTTCCATACACTTTTGATCATATTTGGACTAACCTATTAACTCAATGTACCCCAGTGCCAGTTCCTGTTTTCTGCTATTTTTCCATTTCAGGTTTCCCCCATATTAGAAGTAGTGCTCCAAAAATTCGGGAAAAATCCAATAAAAAATCAGCGATCGAAGCTTCGAGAATCACCGAGGGGGGGGGGGGTAGAGGGGACCCACCAGGGCCCCAGGCGCCCTCCCGGCGCGGCCTAGGGTGGGGCCGTGCCTGGGGGCCGCCTGGACCCCTGGTGCCCCCCTGGCTTCCCCCCTTCGCCTATTTATTCCTCGTGATGTGAAACCCCTTGACGGGAACCCTTTTTTGCGATCTCTCCTCTGTTCCGCCGCCGCCGCGCTTCCAAGATCGGGAGCACCAGGAGACCTCTTCCAGGCACCCTGCCGGAGGGAGGAACCACCTCCGGGAGCTTCTCCACCATCATGGATGCTTCCCGGATGAACCGTGAGTAGTCCACCTTGGACCATGGGTCTATGATCAGTAGCTATGTGATGTTCTCCTCCCCTCTTTGTTCTTCATGGATTAGACGTCGTGAGCTGCCCTACATGATCGAGGCACATATGTAATATTTCTGTTGTTGCTATGCTGAGTTTGCTGGGATCCGATGGATTATGAGATTATGTTCATATTGTGTTTGAGTAATATATTTGATTCTCCTCTTTTATATTTATGTTCTAGAGTAATTCTTGCATGTTCTCCGTTGCTGTTTATTGCTTTGGCCAAGTAGTAGGTAGTGACTCCAAGAGGGAGCGTTATGCATGATTGTGGGTTCATGCCCCCCGATGACTAGCTTGAGTGACAGAAACATGAGTCTAGGGGATGTGTTATTGCCACAAGGGAGAAAACAACGGTGCTTGTACTTGCGGGTGCAAGGATTGTTTACTTTACGCAAAGTTCTTTAATGAAGTTGTCTGTTGCTTTGAGTTTACACTTTGGGTGGGATTCGCAATTTAATACCAGCGAGATGTTCTGGATAGATATCTCAAGGTGGATGATTAGTAGGTAGATGCAGATGGATTTCGGTCTACTTTTCTTGACGTACCGCCCATGCTTTTGAGCCTCTTCCTTTCTTTGTAGCATAATTAGCATTGGTTTGCGCACATAATCCTGTCAATTACCCAGCTGTAATTTGTTTACCTCGCATGGCTATTTTATCGTCTTTTGGGAGAGAGACATCACTAGTGAACATCATAGGACCCTGGTCCATATTTCCAATACTGTTTACACCCACTATCAATTTACTGTTTTATTTACTTTTCCGTTGCTTTATTATCCCGTGCATTTTATCCTTTGTAAACAACAAGGCCGGAGGAATTGACAAATCCTCTGTACTCGTTGGGAAGAAAAGTTATTTGATGTGTGTGCAGGTCCAGGTAAAGTTAGCAACCTCGGTTGTAAACGGCGCCATTGTTCACTTCACCAACTTCTTGTATCTGTTGGAGTCCTACGGGTTCGATACTATACCTTAGCATCTTCGCTAAGGGAGACTTGCTGATGTTTACATCTCAACCTTCCACTATGGGTAACCAACGAGGGACGAGAATTCGTACCATTACATGCCTTGATTCCTTTACTTAAAACTCCTTTTATGGTTGGTAGCATGTCACCACAAAAATTATGCTTTTTATCCTTTACCTACTTGAGGACGAGCAAGAATGAAGCTTGGGGGTGTTGATACGTCCCAAACATATCTATAATTTTTTCTTGCTTCATGCATGTTTTGGGTGATATTGCTATGCTTTTGATACACTTTCATACACTTTTGAACATATTTGGACTAACCTATTAACTCAGTGCACCCTAGTCCCAGTTCGTGTTTTCTGCTGTCTTTTTATTTCAGGTTTCCCCCTTATTAATAGTGCTCCAAAACTTCTGGAAAAATCCAATAAAAAATCAGCGTACGGAAACCTTCCAGAGCCCCGAAGGAGAGCCAGGGGCCACCCGTGTGCCTAGGAGGATAGGCGGCGCGGCCCCACCCTAGGCCGCGTCAAGGGGGCACTTGCACTCCCTGGTGGGCCCCCGGCTGCCCCCCTTCGCCTATATATTTGTCTCTCCATGAAACCACCGACGACAGAACCACTACTGGAATTCTCTTGTTTGTCGTCTGCCTTGGCAGACGGAAAAGACACCTTTACCTGTCGGCAAAGATGTTTGCCATCTGCCCCCTGTCGGCACAGCTCATGTCAACAGTTTCTTCGGCAAAGAGGTGCTTTGTCGTCTGCACAAAATCGACGGACGACAAAGCCCTTTGCCGACCGTATAATGGCAAGTAGACGGCAACGACAGCCTGCCGGCAAAAAGGTTACAAGCCCCTCCGTCAGACCGTTAACGGCGAGGTGTGTCTTCTACCGACAGACGGCAAAGATATGGTGACGTCATCAGATCTTTGTCGTCTTCCGGGCAGACGGCATAGTAATGTTCTTTCTCGTCTGCCTTGGATATGCAGACGTCATACGGACCAAATGGCACCCAGTCTGTTCCCAGATTGCACAGCTGGGTTCCACGTGTCACCTTTGCCGACAGGACGCAGACGGCAAAGGCCGTTACCGACTGCCGACAGACGGCAAAGAGCCTCGATAGCCACTGTTTTTTATGTTTTCTTTTAAATCCCTGCATTTGAAAAAAATATAGCAATATAGACATATACATGTTCTCCAACAGCAGTATAAGAACCCACACATGTTGATCAAGCAAAACTATGCATATATGTTCATCAATCCCATCATATATAGTCTCAAACACATAAGTGATCAAACACATGTTCTCCAAACACAATATATACATAGTACATAGTAAACCAGCAACTATCAAACACACAAGTGACCAAAATAGTTTATAAAACTAAGCTACAAGTCCAAATGCATCACTCCATCATAGCATGACTACTCCCTTGAAGCAAATCTGCAAAATGAAGCTAAGAAAGTTATAAGAAGAACAAGTAGAATAAGAAGTAAAATGAGAAGAAGAAGAAGAAGAAGAAAAAGGAGAAGGAGAAGAAGAAAAGATCCTCTCCTTCTTCTTCTGTTTTCTTCTTTTCTTTTGAGAAAACAAAGCTAACATAAGCAATGGTGATCAAATTAAGCTAGATTTAGCATATTTTGAGGAAATTGAGCCAACTTTAGCATTTTTAGCAACTAAGCAAACTTTAACAATTGTTGAGCCAATTTAAGCTAGCTTTAGCATTTTTTGACCCAATTAAGATAACTTTGAGATTTTGTGAGCAAACTAAGTTGACTATGTTAGTTTTGGAACTAACTAAGCTAAATATGTCCTTTTTGTGTAAAATAGGCAAAGTATGCATTTTCAAACTAACTAAGCATTTATAAAGCAAAATATAGAACAAAAATTACTGAAGTGTAGCCCTCAAGGCTGAGGTGGCTGAGAAGCATCAGTCGGGTTGCCCGAGGCTGACGGGGGAGAAGGGTCATGGGATGCAGCCCGAGAGTTATGCTGCACGAAAAGATCAACTAGAGGTTAGCATGACACCACGCAATAAGGTATTAGATGATCATTGAAAGATACTCACCGTCCCCACAGGAGAGATGATCGGCATCGGTGGAGCAGCTTGGCCAGTCTTCTCGCACATAGTCTACACATTTGTTTTCCACGAGTCAATCATATTAGTTCCTAATATAAACAAACATTATAACATGCGTTCTTTGGGTGAATATGAACAAGTGACTTACCACGATGAGCTCGTACAAGGCCCGATTCGACGCATCGTGGCGTGCCGCGGCCTCCTCAAGAGCCTTCGCCGTCCTCTCCTCCGCCAACCGCTCTCTCTCTGCTGCCTTCTCCTCCGCCAACCGCTCCTTCTCCTTGAGTAGCCGCTGGGTATTCCGTCGCTCTCTCTCAAGAGCTTCCTGCAACCCCACTCCTGTAGTTAGCAATGTAATATTCGATGAGAGAACACAAGAATGCAAGAGTCCTTATGGCTAACCTCGATAGCAAGATCGACTGGCCGCGCACGAGTCCTTATAGCAGGAGAAGAGCTCGTGTGGCGCGCCTTGATCTCAGGAAGAGTCCTATTGCACAGAATCAACTTATCTCCAATGGCCATGGAGCCATGGCGCCTTCCGCCACCAGAGATCATCATCAGCTCCGGGTCTATAGGCTTCCCAACCGGGGTATAATCCTGCCCGTGCTTCTCCTTCGCCACCTCGGTATAAGCCTTCATCTTACCGTAGGCGGCAACGTTGGTGAAAGTCGACGGAGTGGCAATATCCGACTCTAAGATGCCTTGGCCTTCTTGTACGACGTTGTATGGGCCATGCCATAATTGTCGAACACACCAAACGGCTCTGTTTTATTATGCTTCGCCTAAAAGACAAAGCAAAGCACAATATTAGTAAACTGCTAAGTTGTGGGTGCGTAAAAGACAATATTAGCAAAACACACATACCCATTTTTTCCCGTAACCAGCTAAGTTGCGGCTGCCTTGATGGTGTGGCACACCAACCATCTGGGCGCGCCGGTCCTTGGCATTGTTGTGGGCGGCCAACCAGGCTTCTGAGCACCACTGATCCACAATGACCTCCCAACAATCCATCTTATCCGCACACCCTCTCGATGGCGCCTAAGTTAGTAAACATGAATATTAGCAATTATATAGGACTAGCTAGCTAGGAATGAAATCAACGAAACTAAAAGATGCAAGAAGGGGTTACCATCATGTACTGGTCCCTCGAAAGATACTTCTTTCGGCATTCCGACTTGCTACGCTTAAGGCCGCGCTTGGCGTAGTAGTCACGGACCGCCTGCACTCGCATCTCGTGCCTTGTGTTCTGCAAGAGGCGCCTGCACTCTTGGATGAGTACCTTTCCCGCCTCCTCCTCCATGGACTCTTCGACCTTGTAATAGACCTGATATTAAAAGCACGAGACAACACTGATGAGTGCACCAACTACCTAGCTATTCTCAAGTTCTCATTGTGTGAAAGAGAAATTACCCAAAAGCCGTTCAACACCATGTCCTCTCTGGTGTGGCATTCGACCCCGTTGACGGTCGTATTTGACGGGGCCTGGGCATCTATATAGTGCTCCCAAAAGAGTCAAGGCTGCGGAGGCGAATCATCATCGGGCAACTGAACCAACCCCGGGAAATTCTGCCTGATGAGCAAACCAAGGATGTCATTGGGATTGCGGACACCCGAGGCGTATGCCCAACCCCTGCAATACAAAAAAGTAAAAAAACATCAGATATTTGCATAAACCTCGGCGTACTGAAACAAAGTAATTAAGTGCACTTACGTCTCTCCATCAGCCGTAATCAACGACCTATGGGCGGGAGTCACCGGCACAGCCGGCAGCCGTGTACCCCCACGCTGGTACACGGTGTTACCCTCAGCCCCCTCAGCCTCATCATCAGTGTGAACCGCCTCCTGTTCACCAACTTGCCTCTCTTCACGAACCTCCCCCTCGGGCGTCTCCACCTCAGGCCACGGACCCCAGGACGTGCGCTCGGATGTAGCCTCCTCCTCCACCACGGGACTCTCCGGGGAGGGAACCACCCTGTGCTCTGGTGAATCGACCGAAGGTGGTGGCGAGGAAGGCGCAATTGTCTGCCTCCCTCTCGTGCGGCCACCACCTACTCTGCCTCCTCTCCCGCCCCTCTTCGTTCGACATCCTCTCCCCTTGGGCACCTCAGAAGTAGGAGGCGAGGACATACTGTCAAGCAAAGACTTCCGTAGAGTCCCTGGTGCGATCGTAGTACCTCGGCCCCTACCTCGTGACGAAGAACCACCTGCGGAGGTCTCGCCCTCCATATCTGTCAAGAACCTGCCAGAAGCATAGTAAAAGAAATTAGTACAAATGAGAAAAACAAATAATACTGCTAAAAATAAAAAAAAGTAATTACTATAATGAGAATATATATAAATATATTTAAAGTTGGGATTCATACAACTAACAATAGTCGGGATCATCCGTCTCTTCTCCGGGATCAATTGATGGATCATCATCACTATCACGCATGTTGTCGTAAATGACGGCATCGTCGGGTTCAACAACACCAACATTTGGAAGGCCTTTCTATAAACGGTCAAGCATTGACAAGTCATCTGGAGCAGTAACCTCTTCTTCTTCAGGAGGCTCTTGCACATCATTGGTATGGGCTTCTTCCTCATCATCGGTATCGGGTTCACTCTCATTGTCTTGTTCCATGTTCTCGGGTTGTGTAGAGCGGTTTCGGAAACGTTTTTTCAGGCTCCGGGTTTCTTGGAAGAATTCTCCTTCATATGTCTCCGGGTTAATGTGAGGCTCATAATTATCTTCATTGGGGGGACGTGGTCTAAGATGTGGCAGCAAATCATAAAAGACATCCCAACCTTTTAGGTTTTCAACGTTGGACAATTTGAAAGAATTACTATTATAAATATGCAAATGAATGCATATTTATACTGTAATCCTTTCGAACGGGAGACGCATACTGGTTACGTGACTGTATATTGAATCTACCTATAACTAGCTAGTGTCATCGGCAAAAAGACCGGAACAGAGCAAAGGAAGGGGAATCAGGAGGATAGGACATGTTCTGCTCACCCTCGAGTGCAGGGGGAGATCGTCGAACACAAGGGGAGGTCGTCGAACACCAGACCCTCGCAGGTAAAGTACTGCACATTAAAAAGCAACCGATCAATACAGATATTCTATTTCTTTTTCTTTTCCATTTCCAATTCTTTTTATTTTTTTTATATTTTTCTTTCTACGCTTCTTTTTTCTCCACTTCTTCTTTTTCTTCTGCCTTCTTCTTCCTCTTCCTTCTCCTCTTCTAATAATTTTTTTCTATTTCATTTTCTTTTCCATTTCTAATTCTTTTTTTTTCTATTCTTCTTTCTACTCTTCTTTTTTCTCCACTTATTCTTTTTCTTCTTCTTCTATTTCTCCTCTTCTTCTTCTCCTTCTTCTTCTTCTTCTTCTTCTTCTTCTTCTTCTTTCTCCTCTTCTTCTTCTAACATACACTAACCTAACCTAACACTAACCTAACCTAACACTAACCTACAATCTAAGCAAAATAACTTAATTAACAGAAAAATACACTAACTAACTACAATATATATACCAACTAACTACAATACTAAAAAATTAACACTAAAAAACTACAATACTAAAACAGAGAAAAAACTACAAAAAAAATAACAGAGAAAAATTAGAGAGAGAGGGGAAGGGGCTCACCGGAGTTGGAGGCCGGCGGCGTCGATGGAGGGCGGAGGCGGCTTCAGGGAGGCCGGTGGCGGCAGCGCTGGTGGAGGGTGGCGGCTTCCGGGAGGCCGGTGGCAGCGGCGTTGGAGGAGGGCGGTGCGAGGCAGGGCACGGGGTGGGGCAGGGCGGCGGCGCAGGGTCGACGATGGCGTGGGGCAGGGTGGCGGCGCGCTGGACGGGAGGGGGGCGATGGCGCGCTGGACGGGAAGGGGGCGGCGGCGCGGTTGGGTGGTGGGGAGAGGGAGAGAGAGGGGAGAGAGAGGGGGGTGGGGCAGGACATGAGGGGTTAACGGCCCTGCGGCTTTGCCGTCTGTCGACCTACGGCAAATGGCACTATGCCGTCTGTAGGCAGACGGCAAAGCTGTGGGCCATTAGCCAGGCCGAGTCTCCAGCTCCAGTGGGCCCCGCAGGTGGTTTGCCGTCTACCTTTAGACGTCATAGAGGCGTTTGCCGTCTGCCATCCGGGAGGCAGACGACATACCTCTAGTTTGTCGTATGTCTCCTTTTTTCCGTCTGTTTTAGGGCAGCAGACGGCATACCACTGGTTTTCCGTCCGCCCCCACAAAAAACAGACGGCAAAGACCCTGGCACATGGCAAACTGGTGAATTCCAGTAGTGAACCCTTTTTCGTGATCTCTCCTTTGTTCTACCGCCACGCTTCCAAGATCGGGAACACCAGAAGACCTCTTCCCGGGACCCTGCTGGAGGGAGGATTGACCTCCGGGAGCTTCTCCACCACCAGGGACGCTTCCCAGATGATCCGTGAGTAGTCCACCTTGGACGATGGGTCAATGATCAGTAGCTATGTGATGTTCTCCTCTCCTCTTTGTTCTTCATGTATTAGACCTTGTGAGCTTCCCTACATGATCAAGGCACATATGTAATTTTTTCTGCTGTTGCTATGTTGAGTTTTCTGGGATCTGATGGATTATGAGACAATGTTCAGATTGTGATGAGTAATATATTTGGTTCTTCTCTTTTATATTTTTGTTCTTGAGTAATTCATGCATGTTCTTCGTTGTTGTTTATTGCTTTGGACAAGTAGTAGGTAGTGACTCCAAGAGGGAGCGTTATGCTTCATTGTGGGTTCATGCCCCCTGATGACTAGCCTGAGTGACAAAAACATGAGTCTAGGGGATGTGCTATTGCCACAAGGGGGAAACAACATTGCTTGTAACCGGGGTTGCAAGGATTGTTTAATTTACGCAAAGTTCTTTTAATGCAGTTGTCTTTTTCTTTGGGCTTACACTTTGGGTGGGGCTCGCAACTTAATTCCAGTGAGATGTTCTGGATAGATATCTCAAGGTGGATGATTAGTAGTAGATGCAGATGGATTTCGGTCTACTTAGTTTGGTGTACTGCCCATGCTTTTGAGCCTCTTCCTTTCTTTTGTAGAATAGTTAGCATTGGTTTGCGCCCGTAATCCTGTCAATTGCCCAACTGTAATTTGTTTACCTTGCATAGATGTTTATCGTCTTTTGGGAGAGAGACATCACTAGTTAACATCATGGGACCCCGGTCCATATTTCCACCACTGTTTACACCCTCAATTTACTTCATGTTTTACTTTTTAGTTGCAATTATCACTATCTATTATTTGTTGCATTGATCCTTTGTAAACAGCAAGGCCAGAGAGATTGACAACCTCTCTGAACTTCGTTGGGAGCAAAGTTATTTGTTGTGTTTGCAGGTCCAGGTCAAGGAAGAAACTTTAGTCTTAAAAATGTTGCCATTATTTCCTTGCCACCTACGTTTCGACCTTGGAGTCCTACTGGACTGATCTTCAACCTTGTGATCTTTGCCAAGGGAAATCTTGCCGCTGCACTACATCTCAACCTTCCACTTGGGGTAACCAACGAGGGGCGAGAAGTATTTCCTCGCTAGCATCAGAATCCAACATGGTGCACCAGAGACTTTGAAGTAACTCACATTGGGTTTCCTACCGACCATCATCTCGTATGATGTTTTCTTGAAGAACTTATGAAGATACACCCGGTTGACGATGTGGCAAGCAGTGTTGAGTACTTAAGCCCACCATTTTATTGGAGTGTTGCACTCAACAAGCATTGTTTGAGCCATATCGATGAGGAATCTGTTCTTTCTCTCAACAACACCATTTTGCTGAGGAGTATAAGGTGCAGAGAACTCATGAGTGATTCCCTTCACATAGAGGAATTCGTCTACGCTGATGTTCTTGAACTCGGTGTCGTTGTCGCTTCGAATGTTCTTGATCTTCAGGTTGTAGTTGTTCATGACGCGCTGGGCACAGTGCTTGAAGATAGCTGGAGTCTCTGACTTATAGAGAAGAAAATGCACCCAAGTGTATCGTGAGAAGTCATAAATATTAACAACACCATACATATTTCCTCCAAAGCTTGAGTACTTAATTTGGAGGACCAAACAGGTCCATATGAAGCAGTTCCAGAGGTCTTGTCATCGTCATGATGGTCTTCGCAGGATGCTTGGCCTTGGTGATCTTTCCAGCTTCACAGGCACCGCAGAGTAGGTCCTTGGTTAATCTGATTTCCTCAATCCCGAGGACATGTTTCTTCAGCACCAGTTTTTGCAGATTCCTCATCCCAGCGTGCCCGAGTCTTGAATGCCATAGCCAACACTCTGTGGCTCGATCCATGAGGCAAGTAGCGACCTGAGAACCTTAAGAAAAATCTAAAACATACAGGTCACATTTCCTAACTCCTCGAAAGACGATGGAGTAATCACTAACCATTTGAACAACACATCCATATTTTCCGAAGAGAACAATGAGGTCAAGATCACATAGCGTGGAGACAGACATCAGGTTGTATCTGAGGGATTCAACCAGCATGACTTTGTCAATGTGTTGGTCTCGAGAGATACAAACTCTGCCGAGACCCAATACCTTAGTTTTACCTTTATCAGCGAAGGTGATGGTTTTCTTTGATGAGGGACTCAGAGAAGATTCCATGAGAAGGCTTCTATCACCAGTCATATGATTAGTGCATCCACTATCCGTTACCCATTCAGTCTTGCCAAATGATTTTTCCTGCAGAAGAATTAGTATCTCATACAACAGGTTATGAGCCAGTATCAGTTTGAAGAATTTAGATTCTTCAGAATTAATTCCTCAGGATGGATTCCTCAGGATTGATTCCTCATAATCAAAGAAGTTTAACTTTCTTCAACCGGCTCAACCGATATCGTCCTGGGCATAAACCTGCAGAAAGTTATGGTTGCCTAAGGACGCGTTTCTGCAAAGAGGATTAGTTCTTCACCACCCACATTCGAATGGGTGGCCTTGAAGCATATGAGGAACGGTGAGAGAGATAGTGTCTAATGGGATGATGGTTAGTAATATCAGGAAACACAAATGAATAGGCGTTCTCGTGAGGCGCTTCACTATGAACAAAGTGATTAGATGAAACATAGTCATATTCATTGCCTTTTGAGGTATCGTCCTCAGATGATACCGTCAATTTGTTTGCATCTGCATGGACATGAAGATTAGTAATGAGTTCCTTTCGAACCCAAACCTTCTTTACTGGAGCACCGTTCCTGCAGTTAGTCCCGATGTATCTGGCGAATAGTTCACCATTTACATCTTTGAACAGTTTATAGTTTGAGTCAAAAGACTCAACCATCACATCTGAACAAGCATTATCATTTCCAGATAAAGTACCGGGATCAGGAGGAGGAATTTTTGCCATAACCCAAGTGGTCTTTGGGTATTGTTCTGGTTTCTAGTAAGAGCCATCAGCATTGAGGTTTCGGGTGAAACCGACGCCTTCTTTCCTCAGATTCGTTTTGAGGATCTGTTTCTTGAGGACGTCACAGAGAATCTGATGTCCTTTCAGACTCTTGAACATTCTAGTTTCCAAGAGATTCTTCAACCTAGCATTTTCTTCAGCAATGTCTATGGTATCCTCAGATGAAGGGTTAGATACCACAGAAGTAGTTGATATAACAGATTCTGGAGATATTGAAGAGCTAGGTAATCAAGTGATAGGATCATGTTCAATGTACTTTACGCAAGGAGGAACAACCCTTCTTGAGGCATGATGGTCTATTGGGAGAGAAGTGAGTCATTTTCTTTCCTCAGATCATCATGAGACATACTCACCCGTTCAAGTTCTTGCTTTCTCATGAGGAACTCATGAACCAACTTCTCATGATCGGTGAGGAGTGCCTCATGATGACTGGTCAAATCATCAAACTTTGACTAAAGAATTTAAGATTCACCAGTCAACTTCTGAGATTTCTCCATTTCCTCAACCAACAGATTGTCACTCTTATTTAGTGAGTTCTAAATTTTCTCAAGTGCATGTTGTTGCTTTGATGCAAGTTTAGCAAGTTTAGCATAGTTTTCATCACGTTCTTCATCAGTAGCACCACCACAGGAAGTGTGAGAAGGTACCTTTGAGATCTTAGCCATGAAGCAGAAGGCGGGAGTGGTTTCTTCAGCCTCATCATGAATGCTGTCAGTGACTGATTCCTCGGTGCTAAAAATTGACTTGCTAACCAAAGATGGGGCAAGGGCCAGACCAGCAACACCTTCAGATTCTTCAGATTCTTCTTCCTTAGCTTCAGGATCACAATCTGATTCTTCATAATCCAATTCCTTTCCGATATAAGCACGGGCCTTGCTTGAGCTGTTGTTCTTGTATCTAGTAGATTTAGAGGATTTAGAGGATTTCTTCTTCGATCTTTCATCGGAACAGTCATCTTTGCTCTTTTTCTTCTTATTCAGCTTAGCTTCCTTTTCCCAGAGAGGACATTCGGCGATGTAATGGACTATTTTCTTACATTTGTGACACACTCTTTTTCTTGAGTCAACAGGGTCATCATCTCTGCTTCTTCTTGAAGCCGATCTTTAAGAATTCCAAAAATGGTTCTTTGTCGTGAACTTTTGGAACTTTCTTGTGAGGAGTGCCAGTTCCCGACTGAGAGTTTCAGGATCATAAGAGTCAGCTTCAGATTCTTCATCACAGGACACTTTTCGTGCCTTAGCTTTTAGCGCACGGACTTTTGGAGTGGATCCATACAAGTCTCGTTTCTAAGACAGCTTCAGTTCATGAGCATTGGGGCGCTCGAGGATATCATCAGGGTCGAGGGTCTTGAAGTCAGGCCGCTCTTGAATCATGAACGATAGTATCTCAAATGATTCATCCAGAGATCTCAGTAGTTTCTTCACGACTTCGTGATCAGTGATATCAGTGGCACCCAGTGCTTGAACTTCATTTGATATCAGTGAGCCGGTCAAAGGTTTGCTGCACATGTTCATTGTCCAGCCTTTTGAACCTACTGAGGAGACTATAAAGAGTATCAACTCGAGAGTCTCGTTGTGTGGAAACTCCCTCATTGACTTTTGACAATCTCATCCACATCTTCTTTGCAGTATCCAGACCACTGATACGATTGAACTGAGCTTTTTTGAGGTTGACCACCAATGATGCTTTGAGCTTTCGCGTCAATTGCCAGTTTCTCTTGGAAACATCAGGAGGGGTCATCAAGGTAACTTCAGGAATGCCTTGATTAACAATATCCCATAGGTCTTTGTCAATAGCTTCAAAATGCATCCCATCTTGTTCTTCCAGTACGGGTAATCCGTACCATCGAAGCTGGGGCAGTATGAAGCAACATTCATTGTACCTGAGGTCGACATAACTAAAACTCCAGGTGGTTAAACCAAATCACATAGAACAAGGGAGTACCTTGCTCTGATACCAATTGAAAGCACAATATATCGACCAGAGGGGGTGAATGGGAGATTATTAAATTTTCCTGAGGAATTTCAGTTTCCTCAGGCCTAAGGCAATTCGAAATTGAGGAAACTCACAAAATGATGATGCAGATACATTACTGAATGTAAACATGAATGCTAGACATCATAATGCAACATAAATTAGAGCTAACAGATGAACAGATATGCATCATATATGTAGTATGAGGAAATAGATCAGAGGGAGCTCAGAGAGAAAGGCAATAGAACAAGTCCTCAGTGCAAATGCAGAAGTGAGGGGTTTGAAGAAATAGCACCAGGGAAAATATGACACTGATTTGATAGACCAGTTCAAGTTGCTGTGACAACTCTACATCTGGTTGGAGAGGCTGAGATTTAACTCAGAAGACATAGTCTTCACCTTGTTCTCCTTGAACTAAAGTCCTCAGACTCCGTCCAATCACTGAGGTGAATCTTCAAGGTAGACTCCCGAAACCTTCACAGACTTCGTTCACTTAGGGAAGTCATAATTTTATCTTGACTTCCTCAAAACGAAAACTCCTACACCGGCTGGAAGAGTAAAAAACTTCGCATCACTCGAACCGAATTCCTCATAAATGCTCAACTACTCAGGATGTTGGTTTTCCTCACTTAGGTTCTTCAGGTTCCTCAGAGGTGGGTTGCTCTCAAATGAAAAGTGTCAGTTTACCTCTCGGAGCAGCCAAGCCTCCAATGGGGCTGGGGGAGGCTATTTATAGCCGCAGAGCAATCCCAGGTGAAAGGGCATAAATGGCCATGCACGAAATGACCATCGTGCCCAGCCTTCGGACCATTGCTAGACAGGTTCTATCTTCTCACCACGCAATACGTGGAACAATCGAAAAGTATTCTCTCTCTCACTTCCTTCCGGAAAACTGCACTGGCAGTTTCCTGACTCCTCTACCGAAGACAGATTCCTCAATGTCCTGAAGAACAACGTCTCTGACACCCGAGGAATTGAACCTCTACTGCAGG
Organism: Bromus sterilis; assembly: GCA_950022295.1. Classification (NCBI taxonomy): domain Eukaryota; kingdom Viridiplantae; phylum Streptophyta; class Magnoliopsida; order Poales; family Poaceae; genus Bromus; species Bromus sterilis. Next base: position 143,158,717 of record OX465596.1, on the reverse strand, counting down.
AGATTTCTCTGGGTTTTCTTCAGGTTTTCTATTTGATCAATTCCTCGGAACTTCGGAACTCATTTTCCTCAACCCCTCCAATAGTGAAGTGTTTTCCTACGATTCAAGAAATACAAAAGGCTTAACGAAGACTACGCTTCAACTTTTGCTTCAACTTGAGTTGCCTCAGGATGGCGCGCGACTTCCTCAGGATCGACCGGATGCCTCGGGATTTCATGCCTCGGCATTCTTCAGGAAAAGCGCCGGTTTCTTCAATGTTCCTCAACATTTTGGGGGGTCGACAATGGTGGTTAAACACTTATTCAGGGACTGTTCTCCTGTGTATACTCGCAAACACATTTTTCCCTTAACCGTTTTGTCATCAATACTCCAAAACCTCAAAGGGGGCACTACATGCACTTACAAGGATAAAGGGTTGTTAAGAAATTGAATGTTATACATTATGCTAGCAAGACCCTTGATAGTGCTCAAAAGAATTATGCTACTACTGAAAAGGAATTTTTAGCAGTAGTATTTGCTTGTGATAAATTTAGACCTTATATTGTTGACTCCAAAGTCATTATTCATACTGACCATGGTTCTATTAAGTATCTTATGGAGAAGAAGGATGCCAAACCTAGACTTATCAAATGGGTTCTTCTTCTTCAAGAGTTTAATTTGTAGATTGTTGACAGGAAAGGAGCGGACAATCCAGCAGCGGACAACCTCTCCAGGATAGAAAACATACCACATTATCCTATTCTTGTTAATGATAGTTTTCCTAATGAACAATTAGGTGTTTTGAGAATACAATCTATTTCTGACCCTTGGTTTGCATATTATGCTAACTTTATTTTCACCAAGTTTTTACCTCCAGGTTTAACATTTTAGAAAAGTAAGAAATTCTTCCACGATTTGAGGTATTACTTTTGGGATGACCCACACCTTTTCAGAGAATGTGCAGACGGGATCGTGAGAAGATGCATACCGGAGCATCATGAGGGATTGTCACGATAGTCCCTATGGAGGACATCATGCCGGTGAGAGGACCGCACACAAGGTTCTCCAATCAGGTTTTTATTGGCCTACTCTCTCTAAAGATGCTATAAAATATGTTTTATCTTGTGATAAGTGTCAGAGAGTTGGTAACATTAGTAGGAGAAATGAGATGCCTATGAATTACTCTCTAGTTTTTGAGCTTTTGATTGCTGGGGTTCTGATTTTATGGGTCCTTTTCCTCCTTCGCACAAGTACACTCACATATTAGTAGTGATTGATTATGTAACCAAGTGGTTTGAAGCAATCCCCACTAAAAGTGTTGATCATAAGACATCTTTGAAAATGCTCATGGATGTGATATTTCCTCGGTTTGGTGTACCAAGGTACCTCATGACCGACGGAGGGTCACATTTTACACATGGTGATTTTAGGAAAGCTTTAGCAAAGTATGATGTTAACCATAGGATTGCTTCACCCTACCACCCTCAAACGAGTGGGCAAGTTGATCTCACAAATAGGGAGATCAAGTTGATCTTACAAAAGACAGTGAACAGTTCTAGAAAGGACTAGTCCAAAAAGTTGGGAGATGCCTTGTGGGCGTATAAAACTGCTAATAAAAATCCCATGGGCATGTCTCCTTATAAGATGGTATATGGCAAGGCTTGCCATTTGTCTTCAGAATTAGAGCACAAAGCTTTCTTGGATGTTAGAGAGCTTAATGCTGACCAAAAACTTGCTGGTGAAAAGCGTCTCATGAACTTGACTTCTCTAGATGAGTGGAGAAGCGAAGCTTATGAGAGCGCGAGAATGTTTTAGGAAAAGATAAAGAAGTGGCAAGATAGGAGAATCTTGAAATGTGAATTTAATGTTGGTGATAAAGTTTTGTTGTTTAGATCCCGTTTCAAGTTTTCTCCAGGTAAATTACTTTCCAGATGGGAAGGAACTTTTCACATCGAAGAATTCTACCGCTCCGGCGCAATCAAGGTTAATAATTTTGAGGCACCAAACCTCAGGTTGTAAATGGGCAAAGATCGAAGCATTACCTATAAGGGGACCCTGTCAATGTTGATGTGGATACGATATGCACAACCACTCATGAAGAACAAGTTGCAGCCCAGATTCAGACGCCAGCAGGAGAAGAATAAGAGCAGGTATCTAATACGGTAAGAAAACTTCGCGAACATCCATAAAAATCCCATATTACGTGTTTTTGAAAAATTAGGAAAATTCAGAGCCGAAGTGGAGCCGGAGACGAGCTCCAGGTGCCCCAGGCGCCCAGGTGGCGCGACCTGTTCCCTGGCCGCGCCAGGAGGCCGCCTGGGAGCCCCGTATTCCATCTCCGACTCCACTTTGGCTTATTATCTTCCTTTTGTCGCAGAAATTTTAGCTATATATTTGCCCGAATCGTCCCGTCTTCGTATTTTGCGATTTCATGCATTCTCTTTTTCGATCTATTGTTTCCAGGAAAACTTTCAGCAAAACCTAGGTGCCATGGCTTCCCCAAGTTCCCCCAAGGACTAGTTCCTCGTCAACGTCATCAACCCGTACATCGCAGAGGTGAAGAGGCATCCTCTAACACTTTGGGTGGAGGATGGTTCCCTTCACCAAGAAGATCTGAAGGGACCAGTCAAGGAGGGGAGCACCAAGGCCAGGCTGGAAGAAGTGGACCAAGAAGTCTTCAAGTACAAGCTGATGATTGAGCATGGTGTTGGTGCCAACGCTGACATCATCACTGAGTTGAAGAAGCGACATGAGGAGGAGATGAAAGAAGTATATTGAAGCGTATCCGCACTGGAAACCAAAGTGTTTGGGATTCAAGGACACATCTTTGGCCTCCAAAATCAGAACTGTGAGTATGAACTAAATTTTTGGCGCTTGAGCCTAGCTGTCGACTGCAGGATGCAGGAAACAAAAGAATCATGTGTGGATGGAGGACGTTCGCCATGGAAACGCTTTTCTGAGACCTACCCGCTATACAAGAACAAAGATCAAGAATGAAATCTTCATGGGTAATGGCATCCCCTTGGCTTGTTCCAAGCTTGGGGGAGTGCCCGGTATCTTTATCTTTATCTTTGTCATTTGTGGTCAAGTTTAGTGTGGTATCATGTGTAGGGAAGTTATCTCATAAAATAGGTGTATGCATTGAGATCTATCACTCCTTTGTGGAGAGTTTTGTATCCGTGAGTTTAATTTTCAGTTTCTATGATGGAATATTAATGAGAAGTCTATTGGTTTCTTCACTGCACTTGGTATTATCTTCACGCAGTCGACCTTATATGATGATTCTTATGGGATTATTGGTCTTATATATCAGTTATGGCCTTGACAACTTTATTTAATCTTGGAAAACATAGCTTTGGTCATAACAACAGGCATGCGTTTTTCTAGTAGAGAAATAGCCAAAACCTTTATGTTCTTAGGATTGAAGTGTTATGCTGACAAGGAAGACAACTTGATGTTTTATGCCAATTCTTAATGTAGACTTTATACTGTCTTGCATCCAAGTCAACATCATTTGTCTTCTTTTAAAAGCCTTTGCTAGCCAAACCCTGTACTAAGCGGGAATACTGCTTGTGCACCCATACCTTGAAACCTTAACCTTTCCGAAGAGTCCACCATACCTTTCCTATTCGTGGTATTTCACCGCCACTCCTAAAGTATATTATTCATGTGCTATCTTTAAACCTTCAAAATAGTATACCCCTTGTTTTGTGCCTCTGCTTTAGCTCATGAGGAAGTAGTAGGTAATTCATGATCTTCTTATGCTGGACATGTTTTATCTTGGGATTGCATGTCTAATATGCAAACCCCTAATACGAGGAGGAACTGGCATGAGTCGCCCAGCTTGTAAAAGATAATACAAATATCAAACCCTCCTTCACGCATTTTCATGAGAAATCAGAAAACTTTGGCAGTGATAAACAAAGGAGATTAAGGGGATGTGATCGTGCCCACTTGGGAGCCGTTCCTCGAAACTTTCCCATCATGATAATTAATTGGGTTATCTACTAGCATTCATTGATTAATTATGCACCTCTCAAAATCTTATTTTATAATCTTTATTGATTTGAGAACCTCTAAAAGCTCTAGCACATGAGTTTTCCCTACTTCCCTCTGCGAAGGGCTAAGCCTTTACTTTTATGTTGAGTCAGTAAACCCACTTCTTTCCATCCCACAAAGAGCAGACACCTTATGTTGACAAGAGATGCATGCCTTTATATTGTTTCATTGAGAATTGCCATATTATACCTCTGTTGACATTATCATTAAGATAAACAAGTAGTTTGTTGAGCCTTAATATATCAATCATCTTCGTTTGTGTTAGAATTTCCACTTCTTGACTAATAACATGTTATTTCAAAAGCTTCAAATGATCTCATCAACATATAAAGGAGAGAGAAAAATTTAAAAGTTATTAGTTGTTCTTTGACCAAAGGGCATGTTTGCCATGATTTGATGAGTTTTCTCGGTTCTGCTTTTGATTGTAATTGATATTACTCCTTCATAAGGGCCATATGAGTCGAGGTTGCTGTTGAGGATGCTTGAGTTTAGTAGGAGGAATTATGATGCTTCTTGTCCGTATTCTTATTATGGACACTTCACTCTTTAAACTTGTGGACAGGTTTACCGAGCTCGGTATTCGTTGGGGACAAGCGTGGTCTAAGATTGGGGGAGTAGATACATCCAAAATGCATCACTATTTTATATCATAATTCACCTCTATTCATTGATATATTTCATATTATGATGATGCTCTTATAGTGTTTTGGATTATTTTACACAGTTTTCAACTTTCCGGTGCCAAAACAACAAACGCAGGAATAAGCGGGGAAAATTATACATCAAGTGGCGATATCAGCACATCTCCTAATGACCTGAAAATCATGGGGTGTAATTTCCAGAAGATATAACGAAGACTGGCCGAAGGGGACCTGGAGGGGGGCCACCAGGCTCTCAGGCACCCTGGTGGCGCGGCCCCTCTCCTGGTCGTGCTACCTGGCCTCCTGGGAGGTGGGACCCACTCCAGGTGCCCCCCTTTGGCCTATATCATCATTGTGACCTAAAAACCCCAGATTAAGAAGAGTTTCCTGAGTTCCACCGCTGATCCGTCGCAGAAACATACAGAGAAGAAAAGACCTTTCCGGCGGGCTGATTCCGCCGGGGAGAACTACTCCTGGAGGGGGAGATCTTCCTCATTGTCATCACCATCGTCACGGGTATCATCGAGATCATCATCAACATCATCCTCACCATCAGCACCATCTCCATCTTCATCCCATCTCATCTCACCATTGCAATCCAAGTTGTAACTTGTACTATCCATCCCCTCTACTCTACCAGTGTTGATTACTCTTTGTGGTGAATTCTATTGAGTTTTGTTTGAGAATTATTGTTATGACCAGATTGTTAATCACATATTTATCACCACTGATCATGATCTCTTTTATGTCTTGTGAGTAGTTCTTCTAGTTCTTGAGGACATGGGAGGAGTGTAGTTGTTAGTAGTCATATGTTGTCGAAGTAATATGTGTTGTTTGATATTTAAGTTGTGGTGTTATTATTCTAGTGGTGTTGTGTGAACGTCGACTACACAACACTTCACCTTTTAAAGGACCTAGGGGAATGCATTGTGTATAAAGTATGCTTATGGTGGGTTGCCGGAGTGACAGAAACATGAACCCCAGTTCGCACACTTTTGCACGAGGGATTGTTGGGCCCTAAAGTTTATTTCTATGTTAGGCTTTTGCCTTAATTTCTCTCTTGTATTTGAGGATGCTTGCAAGAGGTTTAATCATAAGAGTGTTCATATCTTAGTCTAGAAAGTACACTAGCATATAAACCTTAGAATGGTTGCAAAACTGAACTATACCTAAACCATACCCATACATATATCTATCTAAACCATACCTAAACCATACCCATACAATATCATTCTCAACCAGACCAAAACAAAACCAACTATATTTTCCACCCAAACCGATTTAAACCCAATACATAACCGTGGGTTTAAACCCAATAGATAACCATGGGTTCGTATAAGTGCGTACAAACTGAAAATTCCGCTCCTGGAACATCTACATCCTCGGTTTCCTGCAAGGTTCAGGTTCCCCCGCCTCTCCTCCTTCAGTTATCTGTTAGGGGAAATTCCTTCCAACATCACCACCACCAAGCGTGTAACCATCGCGCAACGGAAGCAGCATTCTCACGTACGTACACACCATATTCCGGCTCCGGCGCCATTGCCACCCAGACAAACAGAGAGCAAGGGAGGTACATCGTTGATGTTGTAGCACTGGTGGACAGGTCCAAGAAACAGAGAAGGGTGTGAGTGGCGGCATGGAGCTACCTGCGAGAGAAAGCCGCGGCCTCCTAGAGCTTCTTCTTCTTCTTGGGAATCTGATGTATCTTCTTCTCCTTCTTGCATTGACGGGCGGCGCGGCGGCGTGGACTCACCACGGCGCCCCCTCTGTGATGGTCGGCGCCGAGCGGCGGTACATGGATCTCGCGGTGAGGAGCATGGAGAGCGTCAGATCATCCTTCGGCAAGGCCAGGACGGGAGAGGAGGGCGGCTGGCGGCTGGCGGCGGGCGGCGTCTCGAGGAACCAGCTGGGGTGTGGTCGAGGGGATGGACACCTGTCTGGGTGTGTACGAGGCGAGAACCGGATCTGACCCATAGTTTAAACCCATAATAACTAAACTGTTTAAACCCATACCCAACTATTACCAAACTGTTTTTTTTATAAACCCAAACCAAACCAAACTAAAAAAATCTCAACCTAATAAAACCTAAACTAATCAGACCCATAATAAAAACTGAACAATTTTACCTGGTTTTTTAAAACCCATTCTCAGGTTTACTAGCATAGGTCCACCCACACAACACTTATCAATACAAAACATATTACCGATACATAACATGACGAAGGCACATGAATATCTCTCCCGTGTGTCCTCAAGAACGTTTTAGCCTTTATAAGTTTAAATCCTTCGGCTTATCCTTTGCACAAAGGGACGGGGCCACCTTGCTGCACTTTATCACTATTTACTTTATTTACTTTTATCTCATTATTGTTTATACCAGAAAACCTATAAAAAGTTACCTTTCAGTACTTGTAGTTATTCCTATCTCAAGATCACTTGTCAATACCTTCTGCTCCTTGTTGGGTTCGACACTCTTATCAAAAAGGCTACGATAGATCACCGACACTTGTGGGTCATCATGTGTTCACAAGTCGCGGGTTTCCCCTGACGCGACGTCTTAGAGCGGACTCGACGTCCACCGAGATCGACTCCTTTCTCCAAGGAGCTTCAGAAGAGGAACTCCGAGTTCTTCTTCTCTTCCCTTCCGTCTTCTATCGGTACAAAAATGAAAATCTATAAGAACAAGCATGGACGACAGAAGGCTAGACTCAAAGTATACCATTCGTAAAGCAAGATGAGTCACCCCGATGACTCAGTACCTCATTATCTTAGGAAACTTTAGCCACCTTCTCGATGCCTCCTACAACCGGGTCATCCCCGATGGTTTCGTCCTCCTTTCCCATGAAATAAAGGGAAGACAAACATCAAGAAAATAAGCTATGAGGACCGGAAGAAGGAAAATAATACCTTTTCCTCTTCCTCATCTTCCTCATCTTAATCCTCGTCGTCCTCACCATCGAATCCCTTGATAGAGGCCGAGGAACGGTTCCCCGACCACCAAGGGTCGCCGGCCTATAGATACAAAGACAGAGAACGATGGCCTATAAATCTTCCTCATGAAAGTAGGAAAGAACCAAATAATATTTTAGCCTTACCTCTGGAGCCGGATTCTTGACCCAGAACAGGGGCAGACCCACTTGACCGACCAACTCCAATGGCTCACTTAGGAACTTCTTGGTGGCTCAGGTTATCTTGGTTGTGGTATAGGCGATCTTTAAGAACCTCATACTATCCTCTGGACTAGAATACTCACACATAAGCCCGGCGCGAGTACTCAAGGGCTGCACGCGCCATCCCACCCAGCACCGGATCAGGTCAATGGTGCTCAACCCTTGAGCTAGCATAGCCTTGATTTTCTTTAATATCGGGGTGAGTGTTTTTTTTCTCCTCTGCACTCGGTTAGGAATTCGGGATTGCAGAATACACAAGCCAGTTCCCGCGGAAACCCGATAAAGGAAGATGGCCCGGTGGGTTGGTATCCTTGAAATAGAAGAAGGATTTTTTCCAATCTTTAACATGGATGTAAATCCTCAAAGATGGATAGATGGATCGAGCCCGCCATTGAAGCGTGACATCCCCACACTCAATAGGCTGACCCCTGCTGCTCTCCGTCTTCTTGTTGCAGTAAAAAAATATTGGAAGAGCGGAATCGATGGCATCCTCTCGAAATAAACCTCTCAAAGTTTTGTGAAATTCCCTATAGTGGCGATGGAATTAGGACCCAGATCTTGGGGATGCCAGCCGTAGAAGTGGAGCTGTCCGCGAAAAAAATGAGGATCAGAGTGTTCGGGAACCGGGCAAAAAACAATAAAAAAATTCCTACCTACAAAACCCGAACCCAAGATCTATGCTATGGCGATGTAATGTAACAGAAGGAATCGGTGCTAATACCATTGAAGACCGAATGAGGGAGACGTTCTACAAATGTGGCTGGCGTAGACTCTGAACCTACGACCTCCCTGTCGTGTAGAAGACCACCTGCGATAAAGACTCTCGGCGACCTCCGAAATGAATTAGCACCACAGGTGTAGTGCCTCGAGGAGATTACACACGTACGGTGCAACCGATGTTCCCTCCAAGCCCCGAACCTTGCGAGCAGCGAAAATAACACGGATTCGGATCCCGAATCTGGCAGAGCGACGACGTGCTTTGGTGGAGAACTCCAAACCAGGAGCAAACTCCAAATAAGGGGAGTCCGGTCGAGCTAGGAGAAAGAAAGAGAAGATCAAACTTGATGTCGTATGGAAAAGGGGGGGTCTACCCCTCCTTATATAGGCAAGGGGGTGCCATCATCCTCGCATCCCCCATGTGGGACTAAACTCCCAAGGGGAGTGGGGTGCGCCGGCCATGGGGGGGATAGGCCCCACCCTTGGCACATGGCCCAAGGGGGGAACCCCCTCCCTTCCTTAATGGGCCCCATTAGTCCCATTTTCCTTTTTTCCATTTTATTAATCAATTTAAATATATTTTAATATTTAATTCTGTCAATTAAATAATAAATCATTATTAAATGTAATTAAACTTTATTTTTTACCTTTCAAAATATCTGGAACAGCTTCTGGAAACTCCCGAAACAATTCCGGTGTTCTCTCCTTTTTCACTGATTATCCCAAATCTATCCTAATGCATCGATTACCATTAAGTGTGACACTCTACAGTCTGGGAAACAACAGACGTGACCAATACACTCTCTTGATCAATGAATAACCAATTGGACCTGGTTACAATCCTTGATAGCCCCTGTGCTTCCATCGAATGAACTTCATCGCTGTTGGGAACCGTTAACGATAAGACTTGATCCCTTTGTCCTGTGGTACTTTGTTTGTCCGGGGTTTGATCGTCGGTATCCTTATACCTAGTTCATACCTCGTTACCAACAAACAAGTTTACTCGTCTGTGCCTATTACATCTGTTGTGACCTAGTCACTTGCTTGCAAGTTGTTGATGCAATATCACCGAGTGGGCCCAGAGTACCTATCTGACACATGGACTGACAAATCTGGTTTTCATCTATTTGCATCCTCATTAACGTGTCCACTTCGGAATACCTAATATACACCTTTATGGCCAGCATATTTTAGTCAGGGGGTGGATGCAAGTTAAAGTATCCTAGTAGAGAGTAATTACGTATGATCATCGTGGTCTAAGGACTAAGTCATATGTTACAAAGTCATCGCAATGCTGAACTATGTGACTTGATCACATCGCAATGATTTAGGTGGGTGTGTGTGTCCATCACATCATTGTCCTAATGACATGACCTCATTGTCAATAGGCGGTTCATACCTCATGATCAGGAAACCTTGATCATCGATTGACCAATGAGCTGGTGTACCTGAGTTTAACTAGGAATGGGAGTTTATATACTACACGTGTATTAGTGTTTCCAAGTAATAAAGTTCTAGCATAATATAAAACGTATTATGAAAAAATGAATATGTGACAAATATCTTTATTAATTTGCCTCTAGGACACATATCCAACAGTCTCCCACTTGCACTAGAGTACAAATTACACTAGTTTGCATCATGTATGTATCTAAACCCTATAGTCTCTCGGTGTTGTTCAAACTTGCCCTGTGGAAGAAGTTTAGTCATTAGGTCTGCAGCGTTCAGATCTGTATGTATCTTGTGAATCCTAGTATGACCATCCTTGATGTAGTCCCGCGTCACATGGAAACCTCGGAGAATGTTCTTGGATGTAGAGTGAGCTCTTGGTTCCTTCGCATTAGCAATGGAACCCGTATTTTCGCAATAAATGGCAACGGGGTCAGTGCAACTAGGGAAGACACCAAGCTCAATCACGAACTTCTTCAGACAATGTGCTTCGTTTGACACATTGTAGGCGGAAATATACTCCGACATCATTGAAGATTGGGCGACGACTGACTGCTTGCCGCTCCTTCAGCTAATTGCGCCGCCATTCAACATGAACATAAATCCTGTCTGGGATTTTGAGTCATCTATGTCAGAGTCAAGCATAGCGTTGACGTAACCTTTTACGGCTAGCTCTTCTCCACATCCTCCATAGACAAGAAAGAGATCCTTCGTCCTTCGTAATTATTTCAAGATGTTATTCACTACGGTTCAATGAGTCGTTCTCGGATTACTCCGGTAGCGATTAGTAATACTAATTGCGAGAGCTAAATCCGGCTGAGTACACAACATATCATACATTATAGAACCTATGGCTGAGGCATATGATCTTGAGGACATCTCTTTCTTTTCTTGTGCTGTTGCTGGACATTGAGTCACACTTAACTTAATTCCTTTTATAACTGGCAAGAGACCTCTCTTGGAGTTATCCATTTTCAACTTCTTCAAAATCTTCTCAATATAAGTTCTTTGACTCAAAGCCAATAGGAGATTTTGTCTATCTCTATAGATCTTAATGCCTAGTATGTACGCAGCTTCACCTAGGTCCTTCATTGAAAATTTCCCATTCAACTATTCCTTTATTTCTTCTAAGAATTTTGTATCGTGCCCTATTAGTAATATGTCATCCACATACAACACAAGTAATGCTACAGATATCCCACTTTGTTTCTTATAGACACAGAACTCTTCGACGTTTTGGAAAAATCCAAACGCTTTGATCACCTCATCAAATCGAAGGTTCCAGCTCCGATATGCTTGCTTCAATCCATAAATGGATCGTTGAAGCTTGCATACTTTGACAATATTCTTTGGATCAATGAAACCTTCCGGTTGTACCATGTACAAATCTTCCTCAATGTTACCATTAAGAAACGCGGTTTTCACGTCCATCTTCCATATTTAGTAATCATGATAGGCAATTATTGCTAACAGAATCCGAATATTTTTTATCATCGCTAAAGTACAGAATCTCTCCTCGTAGTCAACTCCTTGAATTTGTCGGAACCCTTTCACGACAAGTCAAGCTTTATAGACAGAAATGTTTCTGTCTGCGTCAGTCTTTTTCTTGAATATTCATTTACTCTCCACGGCCTTTCGGTCCTCGGCGTCTATTTTGGATCTCATGGCTTCTAGCTATTTCTCGAACTCGGGTCCTTCCATTGCCTATTTGTAGTTCGTAGGTTCATTAGGTTCATTCAACGTGACTGCATTCACAAGTTGTCTGTAAAACTTAGGAGCTTGACGGATTCTTGTTGAACTACGTGGGACAATAGGTTCCTCTGGAATTTCATCATGGTCGTCATGTATGTCATGATTGTTATGAATGCCGTGTTGGCCATTTTCTTTAGCTCCCACTGTGGAAGAAGGTTCCAGAACAATTTCTGTTACCGTATCTTCCATTTGGAGTGATTGGTCGGTCACTTCATCGAGGTCTATTTTCCTCCCACTCAATTAGTTTGAAAGGAATTCTTTCTCAAGAAAGTGTACAGTCTTGGTGACAAACTTTTTGCCCTCACACTGGTTGTAGAAGGTGTACCCATAAGTTTACTTTGGATAGCCCAGAAAAATGCACTTATCCGCCTTAGATTCGAGTTTGTCAGGCTGAAGTTTCCTAACGTAAGCTTCACAACCCCAAATCTTCAGGTGAGACAACTTTGTTTTTTTTTCATGCCATTGCTCAAATGGAGTTGTCTTTACGGAATTGGATGGTGCCCTATTAATAACGTAAGCGGCAGTTTCTAATGCATACCCCCATAATGACAAAGGTAAGTTGGTATGAGACACCATCGATCGTACACTATCCAATAGAGTTCGATTACATCGTTCGGACACACCGTTTCATTTAGGTGTTGCTTCCGGCGTGAGTTGTGGTACAATTGTCATGGGAAAATCATGCCAGATGTCCTCATAGAGAACATGATTGTGGGACTTAGCCACGAGTGCGTGAGGAGGGAGATTTGATCGATGGAGAGTCGATCCGTAGATCAGAAAAGGAGAAACACAGGGATTTTCCCAGGTTCGGCCTCTCGATGAGTTAAAGACCTACTCCTGTTCTGCTATTATATGTGGGAGATCTCGATTACAAGGGCACTAGGTTTCGCCGGTGTCTCAAGAACTATGCTAGATTTATTCGCCTCTAGGACATCTGAAGGCCTCGGCTTATATACATGCCAAGTCCTAGGGTTTCTACAAGAAGACCGACTATCAACGAGGTGGAGTCCTATTCTATCTCTTTGATGACTTGTCTTGTTCTTCAAAGTAGCTTAGACTCCTTACTTCTGGCGTCAGTCTTCGTCTTGTAGGTCGGTTGGCTTGCAGGCCGGTCCTTTCCATTGGGCTATCTTCTTGACGAGCCGACCCATAATCTGACTCTCCCTTCATCTTGGTTATGGAGGCCTTCTCGTTAACTCTTTCGGGTCTGTGAATTATCCCCCCGACAGTAGGCCCCATGATTTTCATGGGGTCGGCTCCAGGGCAATCTTCTTTGTATGACTTCATCATTAAACCCAGCAAGTCGCAGAGTCGGTGTTCCTCGCGTTCTTGAATCCAATCGGCGCAGAAGATGTATCGTTTTTGAAATAAATCGCAACAAGGTGTGAACATGACCACGATCCCATAGATATCGAGGCATCGCCGTTAAGTCCAGTCATATGGCGAACCGATGAGTCATGTGTATTAAAGACTGGCGTGGGAATCTTTTTCGCCGCTCCTGATGAATTTACTACTTTGCCCCTAGCTTGGGCTATTTAAACTAGGACGTATGTGCAATCCTCTCACATGCCTCGGTTCTCCCCGCGTTCTTCCCACCTATCCTTGCTTCTGCCACCATGCCTCCCAAGCTTCTCCATCGTGCGGCCGAAGAGACAGGCCCTAGCGCCACTACTAGGAAAAGGCCTTATGGTGGTGTCATTTTTTTTCCTTTAGTGGCGCATTTGAAATGCACCACTAAGGACAAGCCACTAATAAGGCCGTAATAGTGGAGCATTTCAAATGCGCCACCCCTAAGACTCTTATGCGTGGCGCATTCTGAAAATGTGCCACCCATAAGAGTTTTAGGGGTGGCGAAATGCGCCACTATTAAAAAAATTGAATTTTGAATTTTGAATCTGGAGAATAATTTTTTTTCTTAATTAATCTCAGTTTAGTATGATTAATGTCCGGTCACTATGCTTAATCTCAATTCAAACTGACCTCTGTGGTCAAACTTCCCAGAGGGTCACCCATCCTAGCACTACTCTAGCCCCATCACGCTTAACTTCTCGGTTCTATTCAACTCCCACTCCAACTCACTTAGCAGGCACTTGTTGATATATCTATCATATAAATCCTATTAAACCATGTTGATGTCTAGGACCTTGTTGATGTTCATGGGTGTGCTAAAATTTTCAACATTTTTTTGAAACTTTCTCGATGGGTCCTCTAGCATATTTTGAACTTTTTAAAAAAAATGAAAAATAAATAAAAATTTTAATTTTTTAGTGTTACTAGCTAAAAATTTCAACATTTTTTGAAACTTCCCGATCGGTCCTCTAGCCTATTTTGAAAAAAAAATTAAAAAAAAAATTCTGTTGCTAGTGGCGCATTTCATACAAAATGCGCCACTACTAAGTTCAATTTTTTTCATTTTTTTGTCTCCAGATCTTGGAATGCCTGTAACTTTTTTCTGTTAGGTTTTTTAGGTTAGTAGTGGCGCATATGCAAGATGCGCCACCCCTAAGAGATTATGGGTGGCGCATTCTGAATGCACCACTAATAATTCCTTAGGGGTGGCGCATTTGTAGAATGCGCCACCCATAAGCTCTTAGGGGTGGCACATTTTTAGAATGCGCCACCTATAAAGTTCTTAGGGGTGGCGCATTTCGCCACGTATACGAGGATCTAGGGCTGGCCCACTCTTAGGGGTGGCGCATTTTAAAAAATGTGCCACCTATAAGAGCTTATAGGTGGCGCATTTTAACCAGTGCGCCATCCCTTACAACATAGTGGCACATTACATATAAAATGCGCCACTAATAAGATTTCCATGTATAGCTATTTCTCTAGTAGTGCGCAAGTCAGGGATCTAGGGTTCGTGGCCGTCGAGGTCAAGGTCGAGGGGGTCACTCCGAGCGAGGTCGTGGCGGCCGTGGAGGTGCAGCGGCCGTTGATGGCGGTGAAGTTAATAGGTTTAGTTGGGTTGCTTCCCCCATTAACTGCGCCAATAAACGATTCTTGATAACCCACAATTCTAGGGGATCAATTGTATCTTTTTGATAAATAAGGATGTCGATCCCACGAGGAGCAGAAGGTGCTGATAAGTGACACTGGATAAGGAAAGACTGCACACACTCAAAGGTAAATATTTAGGGGTTTTTGGTTTAAGCAACATAAAAGTAAAATACAAGAAAAGTAAACAGGGTAACTGAGGAGTAGCAAGTGGCCCAATCCTTCCACAAGGATAAGCCTAGGAACTAAACTTATAAAAGATAAAGCGTTCTCGAGAACACACGGGAGAGATAGCCAAGTTAATTTCACCATACTCCGCCAAGTAATATGTATTGTGTTGATAAGTGTTGGTGGGTGGATCAATGCTAGTACACCTTCTAGACTAAGATAAGTGTACTCTTATGATTACACACCTTGCAAGCATCCGCAAATACAAGGTAGTAATTAAGGCATAAGCCTAACCACAGCATTACGATCAAGGATCCATAACTCCCTTGTGCAAAAGTGTGCGAACTGGGGTTCAGGTTTCTGTCACTCTAGCAACCCACCATAAGCATCCTTTGTGCACAATGTATTCCTCTAGGCCCATGAAAGGTGAAGTGTTAAGTGGTCGACTCACATAACACCACTAGAGATATAACAACACAACTTAAGTATCAAACAACACATAACACTTCAACATCATATGACTACTAACAACTAGACTTCTCCCATGTTCTCAAGAACTAAAGTAACTACTCACAAGACATAAAAGAGATCATGATCAGAGGTGATAGATGGGTGGAAAAAAATCTGGACATAATGATATTTCTCCAACAAAACTCAATAGCATTCACCACAAAGTAGTAATCAACACCAACAGAGTAGAGAGGATAGATAGTACGGATTACAACACAAGTTGCAATTGTGAGATGAGATGGAGATGGAGATGGAGATGGTGCTGATGTTGGGGATGATGTTGATGATGATCTCGATGATGCCCGTGACAATGATGATGATGATGGCGACGATCTCCCCTTCCGGGAGGTGATCTCCCCGGCGGAATCTGCCCGCCAGAGATGGCTTTTCTCCTCTGTAGGTTTCCGCCCCGTGGCGGAGGCTAAACACGGAAACTCTTCCCCTTTTAGGGTTTTCACCCCCAGGGGGGTCTTATAGGATAGAGGGGGCACCGAGGGGGGCCACCAGGCATCCAAGAGGGTGCCTGGCGCGGCCAGGATGGGGGCCGCGCCAGGCACCCTTCTGGATGCCTGGTGGGTCCCCTCACCTCCATCCTCGGTGATCCCCAGTCAATTCCCATAAAAACGAACCCCGTAAATTTTCATTGCACTTGGACTTGATCTGATTCGGCAACTTGGTGTCCACTTTTCACCGCTGAATCCCGGTTCTGCTGCTTCGGCACCAGAAATTTGTAAACTATGTAAAACAAGCCAAAACAACATAAGAACAATACTTTAAAGTGGAATATATCAATGAATAGGATGAAATTACAATATAAAATAGTTATGATTTTTGGACGTATCAGCCATCATCCGCAATCCGGACGCTCACGAGGGAAATCCTACACACGATTTCAAGGTAAAGATTATCTCCCGCATTCGCAGTCATCTCGAGCTCCCCCTCTCCTTTGGTATTTCCATGGCGGATCTTGAGCCCCCTGGTTTATTTCTCTGCATTGATGGTTCCCATACGGCCCCATCTGGGTGGAGGTAAGTTCTGAGGAAGAAGGCTTGATGTTCTTGAGGAAGGGGTGGAAAACCTTTGCCCGTTGGTATAATCTTCAAAGGGGAGACTGTCTCTGTTGTAAATTCAAAGGGAGGGACTCCCTATCGGTGATGTCTTTTAATGCCCATGGAGACCGTCTGGAATGTTGTGCAGAAAGCACAAGCGAAGCCGAATCAGAGGAAGAAGATGACTCCTCTAGTTCTCCTTCTGAAAATGACCGGAGCAAAAAGATCATCACTGGCTCTGGCTCCTCCAGCTCTTCGTCGGATGAAGGAGTTCAACGCCGGGTAGGTGGTGATAGCTACTCCGGCTCTGGGCGAGATGTTGGGGACGTCAAGCCAATCCCAAGGCGCGCTCGCAAGTAGACTTAGAATATTCCTTTGACTGTGATGATGCCTAGCGCTGGACAAAGTAGTTGTGACACCTTGGATTTTGGAACTTTTTCTTTCCAAAAACTTTTCTGATTTTTTTAGATTTGCCATTTTGTTTGATTTGAAGCAACTCTTTGGACTTGAAACTTGAGCATATTTTCTTTCCTTGCTCAAGTAGCCCATGATTCCCTAAACCTTTCCAAGATTTCTCCCTTGATCAATCCCCTCCGAGCCACATTTTTCTCCATGCATTATATTCCTTTTTCCATTAAAAGGAATATTCACTTCATTTGAGGATTGTGAAGCAACCCCTATTTACATTGCTCCATAAATCCCCAAATAATTCCCACATGTCCTTGATATCATATCTTGCCAAAATATACAAAAACATTGCATGGCCCAAGTGGATTTTTCAACTAGAGAAATTTATTTGTCTGTTGGGGCAGAATAGCACTTTGTAAAGGAAGTGTTATTTATATTTATCCCTTTCCTCTCAACCTGTTTGTGCAAGCTCTTATGATCATATAATTAGCCTATGCCAAATTTCATCTCAATTTTATTAGCCAAAATCCCTCACCAAATTCCCAAAGTTTGTATGCAGCAAGAGGTATTGTGAAGCATGTGCAAGCTAGGAGCATCCTTTTGCTCTGAGATTTTTCCCACATGTGCCCACACCCAAATGACTCCCCTAAAACATGTTTTAGCCAAACCCAAGCACCCATGTGAGGGCACCCTAAGATCAAGTTTCTGGCCAAAAGGGTACCTTGTGAAGCAAGTGCTAGCTAGGTACATCCCCTGGCCCTGAAATTTTGCACACTTGTGCGCACCCCCAAATAACCCCTCTCCACCAAATTTGAGTCAAATCCATCAAGCCAAACTGATGTCAGTTTCAACAAGGAATTTCTGGACCATTTTGGCACTTACAAGGGAAGTATGTGCAAACTATGTCCATCTGAAGTCAAACTTCACAGGACTATAGCCCTTCTAACCCTAAAGTCATGTGACATCAAAGCCCCCTCCCAGTCTTCACCATTTGACCACAACTTCTCCGCCAAATTTACTGTATCAAGCTTTGCAAGGAAGCCAAGATCAACCTGTTGATCCCCTTGACCATTCAATGCCACCACTGTGCTCAGTGTAGATAGGAGAACACTCTAGACATGGTTGGCCACGTGAAACCTCACCCAGTGCACTAGTGCACGGGGTGGCCACGGCGTTGGCATGCGCTTGGCATGCTCTGCGCGTTACCCGGGCCATTGGACAAGGCTGCAGCACGGCCCCGTCGCCTAGCTCGTGTCCTACCGTGCTGCGTGGCTTTGCAATGTCCACGTGTCCCTTCCCCCTCCTTTTCCTTGCTGGAAAATATCTTCGGTGTTCGTCGCCATGTAGAACCCGACGGGCACAGTGCGCTGCCGCGGCCCCCAGCGCCACTGCTCCCCTCCACTGCTCCATGTGCCCCCTGCTCCGCATGACCACTTATCCCTCTCTAGTCACCCCGAGAACCCTCTCGAGCTCGCCAGCGCACCACCTCGCACTGTATTTTCTTCACGGTGTCGCCCGAGCACGGGCATTTCTCCCTGGCTACAAATGGAGCACGCCCCGCCCGTTTGCTCATCACCAGTAGCACCCACCTCCTCTCAATCGACCCCCATCCCGAGAAATTGAGGCATCGAGGTCGTCTTCCCCAACTCCGGAAATTATCGGCCTTGCAGTCATCTACCCCTCGCTCCAGTGCCCCTCCGACCGAGCCACCGCCACGATTCAAACCCCCTTGACCCACTGGTGCTTCCCCAACTCACCCCTTGCTCGATTGCTGCCGGAATTGGTGAGTTCGCCAGAGCCCATGGCTCAGCCGCCACCGGGAAGACCGTAGCCTCGCCGTCCGACGGCCTCCCGACGTGTTGCGGGTACACATGTGCTCGCCATCGTCCTCCCGACCACCCCGAGCCATCACCTCCCCAGGCCGTGCCCTCCTCGCCGCCGGTGAGCTTGCCTCTCCCCTATTTCCCTCTCTCTCTCTTATAACCCTCACGGCCCGGCCCCACAAGTCAGCTACTTAGTCCCCTCCCGAATCTTTTTCTTAATGAAAGCGCATCCTGGCTTTACGCCTTCGATGTGGCTGCTCCAGGAAAATCCATAAAATTAGTTTAAATCCATTTTTGATTATTTCTTTGACCAGAACTTTGACCTCTATTATCTCCTAAACCACAAGTCCAAATGAGATTATTCTTTTTGCATTGGTTTATCTTGAGCTTCTCTTTAATTTGGCATAGTTTTTGTTCCATGTTGTTCAACTGTATTTTGCTAGTTAAAAGAAAATCTTTATGTGACATTTTCCGTTTCCTTTTAAAAATCCTTTTTCAAGAATTTCTTTGTGTTGAAGACCAGGAGTATATTCACACTCCCTTAATGAAAGGCAAGCCACAACTCACTTTTGCATCTGCGTAAAGTTTGACATGGTTCTACAACTTGCCGTAGTTTTCGTATTATACGGTGATTGTTCATGGCATGTTCGGAGTTAACCATGATCATGGTATTGCCATGAGTATGCTTGTATTCTACATGACTACTAGATGTGATTATGATCTTGCTATGTTGCATGTTGTGTTAGTTATAATTACCTTTATCATCCTGACATGGCTAAGTTATTCATCGAATTATGCTTTGGATTATGATACAACCATGAGCGTGCCTTGGATTATTTTATGGATATTTGTATGACTTGGACTATGGATTTTCATATAGCACCTGACACTTTGATGATTATGCTTTTAGAGACATGATGCATGTTGTGTGATAAGGTGCCACCGAACGGAACTTATCAGTGCAGCCACACTCGCCTGTATGGGAAGGCCTTGGATCGGTCTATCGACGTGCTCTTTTATTCGTATCACCGAGGGAAGGCTATGCGCGCGTGATTACCATGGCCCGATAAACGGCAATAGTCTTGAGAGACGGTTTTGTTATTGAGCTCAGTCCCCATTTCAGACAATGTTGTTTGCCACGCGGTGGCCGTTTGCCACGATGGTGGCAGGTGTATGGAGGACACAGGGCTACCCACGGCATGACTTGCGAAGTATGTCGGGTGATACGGTAAGGGAGGCACGCGGTAGAACGGTCCCGTTGGAGAAATCCTAGTCCATTCCGTGGGAGACGTTCCAAGGCACTAGATGAGGGAAGAACTCCATAGTGTGGGTAAAGTGCGCAAACTCTGCAAAGTCAAAATCTATTCGAATAGTCACGTCCTCGGTTATGGACAAGTTCGTACTAAGTCACACCATTCGATCACCATGATATGGATGAGAGATTGTGTTGCACCTGTGGATCAGTGCAAGTGATGGTAAGCTTGCGAAGTTTAATAGATGTTGCTAAGATGACTACGAGGTAGTCATGCTATGTTGATGAGATGGCTACGCGGTAGTCACGAGATGAGATGCCTACGCGGTAGCCACGAGATAGTTGTCGATCCGGAGTGATCCCGAGTTATGGATCCGGAGTGATCCCGGTATGAGATGTTGCAAGTGATCATGTGTAAGGTGAACCCGGATAAGTTACATAATGGTTACCCACTTTACAATAGCTTACATTATTGTGACACTCACATGCCCAATTCATTAATATAATCTAACCTGCTTGCTATGTTATTGTTTTTCCTTGATGCTTTGGTTGTTGTGCGCTTGCAAGTACATTCAATGTACTGACCTGGCGTGTCATGCCAGATTTGCAGGCATTGTCGTGATTGCGTAGGACGACATTTGTAAGGCCCGATATGCGGTACTGTTCCAGATCTAGATGTTTCCATCCAGATCCGGGGACGAAGCACATATCGGTCCCACCGCGACATATGACATAGCCATATGCCCCGGATTTCCAACAAGATATCACAACATTAAATATACAAGGATACAACATCTCATACAATCGGCATACAACTGCCTTAATACATTACAACAGCGGAAGATACATGTCTGAGTACAGACTACAAGCAAAAGCCTAGTGGCAAAAGAAAATCAACGATCCCATAACCACACGGGTCCAGGCCCTCCGCCGGGATCCGCCTAACTAGTCGTCGTCGAGTCTCCACGTGAAACGTCGATCACCATACCTGTTGTCGATCGAGAACCCTGAAAAGAGTTTGGGGGTAGTATCATGAGTACAGAGGTACTCAGCATCCAACTGTAGTGGTCATCTGACCCAGCAAGGACTTCATCACTCGTCCTTCTAGGACAACTAGTAGTTTACGGTAAGGATGTGGTAAGTGGTGAGGTTGCTGCCGCACTAACATTTATGAAGTGGCTAACGATCTAGAGAGTAAGATAAGAAGCCAAGCATTCGATGAGGAATCGCCTCCAACAAGTCTTGCTATCAGCTACTTACGCAAGCATAACACCTATACTATCCTTGTCCTCCTCTTCGCATCCTGACGAAGAAGAAGCAGTCAAGGCACACACACACACGTTGATCAAGTTGTATTAAGATTATCTCAGTTGTTGTTGTCTATGAACAAGGAGTAGGTCCCAAGTCGTCCATAACCGTGGACACGGCTTCTCGAAAAGATTTAACCCTGCAGGGGTGTACCAACTGCCCATTAAGAGGCGTCGCATGCTCTCCCATCTCTCTCAGTTGCTACCCATTATAGGCAACCATTATATGATTTAGTTCCAAGAGATCTGAAACGACAGGTCCCTCTAACAAACAACGAACAGATCCGGGTGGCCCCCGCGGAGTCGACACCCAATACAAAAGCTGGCCACGCTCTCGGATCGGACTCTTCCGTATGACCAAGGTCGGGTTTAGTCTCACCTATATAACGGGGGACTTCCCTAGCTCACCATGTGTGGACCAACAGAGGAACTAAGTCTCCGCTGGCCCGAGTTGTTTGAAAACTACTGGCAGCTGACCAGCACACACACGGGTTTCAAATTGTAAATCAGCTCGGGCCACCTCTAGAAATGTTTGAAGCTAGGTAGGTAAGAAGAGGGGACCCCATAAAATCCCACACGCGATTAGGCACGCTCAGTCTTAAAACCAATACCCGGAACTCGGATCCTAGGTGACTCGAATGGAACAAAGCGTCGGGGCGGGATAGCCTAGACCTTCCATCCTTCGTCAAATGTAGTCAACATTATAATAATCATATCATCCATAACAATATAATAATGTGATATCCCAAACCAAGGAGTAACAGGGTAACATCGTAGCATCCTAAGCATGCATACTAAGCAGGGGCTGAGCAACGAGCAATAGTAACATAGCAGTACAAGGTTTGCTGGGAAGGGACATGGCTGTATCGGTTTTAAATAGGCTGTAAACATGTGGTAGGATCAAACATCGAACCTAACCTAGACTAGCATGCAAACAGCTGGTTGAAATAGAATGGATCATAAGTAATGTATAGTCCTTGCCTGTTGATAAGTCGGGTTCCGAAGGTGTAGCCGATCGCAAGCTCGCATCGTCTCCGAGAGGTACCCGCGAAGCACACAAGACGATAAACACTGGAAAGCAATCAACGGTGCACCACTATTACTACGGAGCAATACAATATCAAAGAGACAACACAAGGCACGGCAACGCGACACGGATCTATCATCGAGAACGGTTACTAATAGTTTAAGTGGGGTATCGGTCACACACGACGAATATCGCACGTTTACGGTGGTTCAAGTTGTTTAGCTACAGGTGATCAACCAACGGTTATTAACATGGCAACTCAAGCAAGCATGGCATAGCACACAAACATGTCAAGAGGTGAAGCACAAAGTAAACTATCTATGCTAGTCAATTTAAGTGAGGCACAACCTAAACATGGCATAACACTAAGTGACGCACGATGATTAAAAGATTTGCTACTGTTCTGCCCTAAACCATATTTTAGGTTGGTTAACAACAGAAAACAATAGCATAAACACAAGGTACACGAAAAACTAATCAAGTTACATATAAAGAACACCCCAAACGGAGTTACGGTTAAAAACATATAAGCAAAACAAGTTATAGGCACAAACTGCCAACATCACGAAGCACACTTTAGAGCAATGCATAAACAGGTTAATCAATGCAAACATGCTCACAAATGACTTGCAATTAAAGTAGACATGACATGGAAGGCATGGCAAAAAGAATCATGCAAAAAGACATAATATATCAAAAGATATTAAGCAAACAACATGGCATCGCAAAGTAACAGACTTAGTAAAAACAGAGGTGGCTGTCAAAAACAGCAGCATAGCAACTTTGGAGCTAAATAAATATATGACCAGTAATGCTAACATGAATATGCAATACATGGGATGAATATAAAAATGATGCTTAACAATATGCAATTGGAATCACGCAAATCCGATAAACGGTCGCGACACACTCGTCGACCGAAGTTGCAACAAAATAACAGTTTTCAGCACAGCAGCACAATAACATCAGGATCACCACTTTGGAGCAAGATTTAATACAGCTAAAGCACCCAAACATGGCAAGTTAAACCATGGAAATGAAGTACACATGATGCTTAACACATAGGAGAAATAATCAATGCAATAGCCCTCATGGATGAGTTACAATCATCATGCAAAGTTGCAACAAAATAATAACAGCAGCATCTAACAGGAAAAGTAGCAGTTTAACGGCCTGATGCCCTGTTCAGCACACAAATACACAATCAAGACGACCTCAAACGGAAAAACTTTCTACATACGAAAGCTAGAGCACGCAAAACTGAGCAACTTTTGTTTTGGGGGCACGTTCATCGGAGCTACGGTTTGCTTGCTATTGTCAACGCGGAATCGAATCAGCAGCATAAATAATAGGACTTAGTGAAAAATTCAGAGCGCAGAGAAAAAAAAAACAGGGCACGGGCTGGCTCACCCCGTGGGCTCGGGGCCCATCTGGCCTGGCTGGAGGGGGCCTGGTGGCTGGCTGCTGCTGGGCCTGGAGGATGTCGGCCCATGTGGGGGCAGCGAGCGAGCGGGAGGCTCTGCCTCCTCCCGATTCCAGCACGGGCCACGGCGGCGGCGGCTGCATGGCTCGCCGGCCAGCTGCAGGGGCGGCGCGCAGCAGGGGCGAGGAGGCGGCGGATCCGCAGCCGGGGTTGCCGGATCCGGCCGGCGGCGTCCTCGGGCGGCGCAGGAGAACCTCCAGGGGCGGCGCGAGCTTGGCCTTGGAGCCATGGCGCCACGGCGGTTGCTGCGTCCTCCGAGGCGGCGAGAGGAGGCGAGGTCAGGAGGGAGAGAGAGGGAAGGGAGAGGAGAGGGAGAGGGGGAGGAGAGGTGCCGGCGGGGGCGCGCGGTGGCCGAAGTCCTCGCGGGCGGCGGCTGCGGCTCCACGGCATGGACAGGCGGCTTGGACAGAGAGAGAGAGGAGAGCTGACGTGGCACAATCCTGGCCACCCGATCGCGCGATCCGACGGTCCAAAAGTTTTGGGATCTGGGAGGCAAAATTTGGCAAAGTGGAGGGGCTGGCTGCAATTTTTGGCTAGGGAAACCCTAGAAATGGGTGGGAGTGTGGTGGTCTTTATATAGCCCCGGTGGCTGGCAGTTTGCAAAAAAATCATCGGTTTTTAGCTCGCGCGCACGGTGCTCACGTTTCTGACCGCCGGGGTCCGCAGTACCTCCGATTCGGGTAAAACTTCGAACTGCGCGATCAGCGCGTCAAGCCGGAGGCGTTCACCTTGCGCTGGAACCGTTCCGAAAACACTTTCCGGCGCGCTATAAAAATATCCCGTTTAATTATTAAACGAGGTTTTCGTTCCGTTGGTTTCGGCTGGTCTCGTGCGGTTTTCGCGACGGTGATCGGGTGAAACCCGGTGTCGCAAAGGTCGAGTGTCAGGGTGGAAAGGGTCGGTCTCCGTCCGGTACGAGATAAGAGGGGGAAAATAATCGCCGATTGATAAATCGGGGATGCAAACACCGCAAACAAATCAAACAATCAAGAAATTCACACCAAAAACAAATTTTTAAATTTTTCTGAAAACTGGGTTGTTACAAAATTCCAGTGTATGCAAGCTATGAGGTGTCCCAGCAATGTCCCTTTGGAGTGGAGTCCATCACCATCGCCGTTGTTCCACTTCTAAGATTCATTCCGCTGCTATAGAGTTATTACGCTGCTTGATGTGGTTCCGTTGCTAGCATTACGAGCTATCTTGTTCTCCGCCCTGCTCCGCTGGCGTTGTAATAGAGCCCTTGTACCCATTTCATGGGTAATAGAAGTGGCTCAGCTCTATATCAAGCAATGCCATGTTCCGAAAGACATGATCTCTGGGCTGGAGCATTGGTATCAGAGCAGGACTGACTGTAGGACACCCTAGTTAGCACGAATCGTAGAATGACGTTAGAGCTAGAGTATATAGCGTGCTTGTGTGACGCATTTGATTGCTGAATTTGTTTTCCGCATAGCATGCATATAGATAGCATTATTTTTCTCTAACGATCTAATCTAATGAGTGTAGATGGCAGAGTATCCTCTTGACCACAAATCATCCCCTTCACCAACCAGCTTTGCCTATCTTCTTGCCGACGTTTGGTGGAGTCTCTATCCCAGTGGAGAAGTTCCGAGGTACCAAGTGCTCCAGACGCCACTCGGAGGACCGGTAATTGAGTACCATTCCAAGGTCTTCATGGAAGTCAACCTCTCCATCGGCATGCGTACCTACAACTTCCATGGCGGATACGCCTCTACCCCAGATCGTGCCGTTCAACTTGCTTCTTTGGCAGGCATCACAAGTCTTCTCCACCAGGAAACGCAATGCAAGAGAATCGTGCCTTCCATTTCTATCCCACCTTGGCCACCATTCCTCAACAAGTAAGGTTTCCTCGTCTTCTTGCGGAAGCCGACACAACGGTGATTGGCATGTACCGCTACATGATCGCCGAGTACACACTCATCGTCGAGTTAGTCCGTGATGCAAGGCATGCAAGAAGAGATTTTACTGCAGCTTTGGATTCGTCAACTCCCCCGTGATATGGGAACGACGAAGACACGACGGAGGAGGCGAAGATTTATAGGATTCTGGAGATCGTACGTACGACATTTGGCAACGAAGACGATGGCCTCGTATACAGAACACCTCCGAACGAAGACGGACTTCCAATGAAGTTCGGACGTCCGACGTCTCGGATGTCCGACATGGGTCGGAAATCCAAACCCGACAAGACAAAGATATGCACGTCCCAGACGGACTTCCGACACGATTCAGATGTCCAACGTCACGGACGTCCGAAACTGCCTGCGTGCAGATTTGACGGTCTATGGCCCATGTATCCCTAGTTTTACCCCTAGCTTATAAATAGAACACCCCCTACGAGTTTTAGGGTTAGCTTAGGTCAGAATTAGAGTTTGAGAACTATTGAGTTGTATCTCTTGGTGAAGCTTCCCTCCGGGGTTGGCGATACCGTTTATCCAATAAATATTTCCGCGGAGGTTCTTGTGTTCATCAAGGATTGTCGTGTTTTGGATTGAGGCGTGGTGATCTCCATCACGTTTCTTGTTGGATTCGTTCCTCTTCTTCAGGTTGCGTTCATCGCGTGATTGGAATGATTTCTATCCAGGTTGCTCGCTGTGAAAGATCGGGACAATCTCAAGAGGATTCCCCCGGTGATAGTATCATCAGGTGTCTCCCTCCTTATCATGTGGTATCAGATTTTTGGGTTGATCACGGCGAGGTTGTGTTGATTGATCGCATCTAGATCGGTTTGCTGGGAGGAGTTTGCTTAGAGGATTTCTCTTTCAGATTGATTTTTTTGGAGGAGATTGTGCATAGAGGTTGTAGATTGTTGTTGTGTTTATGCAGATTTGTTTCTGCTAGATTGATTTGCGAGGAGATTGCTAGAGGTTGAAGAAAAGAAATCCCGTAATTGGATTTGCCTGTCAGGAGTCCCGAAATTGATATAGATGCAGAATCTGCGTCGGTGCTTCAAATAAGGCCTGTAAGCAAGAATTGGAAAGGATATCTTGTGTTCTTTCCAAATTGTATACCCAAAGCCCCCGATTCGCATCGGTCCATCGACAAACGTTCAAACAATACCGTGGTTGCTGTGAGTTGATGCTATCAAGACTGAGATGATGAGTGCATCTAGGGCAGATTGCGTTGATGCACAAGGTACGAAGATGGCTGCAGATTGTGTGGGCACATATGCAATTCCCAAGTTTGCGGGCACAACTGATGTTGAGGTATATCTTCGTTGGGAATTGGACATGCAAAGAGTGTTCCGCATGAATTCGTTTACCGATATTGAGCAAGTTACGTTAGCATCGTCTGCGTTCCATGATGATGCCTTGGATTGGTGGGAAACAATTGTGCGTACCAGAATAGTGATGAGACATCCAGTTATTGTTACTTGGCGTGCTATGAGGGACGCGATGCGTGCTTGTTTTGTTCCATGCAATTATCTTAATTCCTTACGTGATAAATTGCCGACTTTGCAGCAAGGAAGTTCATCCGTGGATGACTATTTTCAGGAGATGGCGCTTATTTTGCGGCGTACTTCGATGCGTGAAGAACCAGAGCAAACAATGCAATGTTTTATCTCTGGTTTGAATGATAACATCCAGCGTATTGTTCAGCTTTCTCCATGTAGTGACATGACAGATTTGTTAGAACGAGCACATCAGGCAGAATTGCAAGTGGCCAAGGATGTTGTGGATGATGTTGTACCATTGAGTGGGCTGAATGTGCAACTCAAGAGAGTACATGGTGATACTTGTATGACAGTGGATAGATGCCAGCGATGGAATTTATTTCAGGCGCAGTGTATGATCAAAGGAAAAGCATGCAAGTTCATGATTGAGGGTGGTAGTTGTACAAATGGCATTAGCAAGGCGATGGTGGAAGCATTGGGGTTGTCCACATGGCGTATTCCTAAACCGAACCATCTCGAGTGGTTGAATAGCTACGGTATGCTGAAGGTTACTCATAAGGTCCGTGTGCCATTTACAGTTGGTGACTATGTTGATGAGGTTGAGTGTGATGTGTTGCCATTGGAGGTGTGTGGACTGTTACTTGGGAATCCATGGCAGTATGATCGCAATGCTATACATGCGGGCCGAGCAAATAGATATTCTTTTATGCATGATGGTAAACAACAGACTTTGAAGCCTATGGGAGATGATCATATCAGGTCCGATGTGGTGTTTGTGGTTCGCAAGGAGAAGTTGCACAAGGCTAAACCACAACAAAGTTTAGCTAAGTCGCAGCCTGAGGAGCATGATGCTAGGAGCATCAGTACTGAAACTAACTCAGCCATGCCTATAGATGACAAGCCAGTACTTGTTGGTGACAAGCCGGTTGAAGTCAAGCCTCTTATTGATGGAAGGAAGGATATTGCAGCATGTGATACACTTTCCGTTTGTGTTGACAAAGGTGTTCAGACCGATGATAGTGGTGATGTTCGTGACTCGGTGCATATGGCGACGAGGTTCGACAATCGCAGTTTTGTTCGAACACCTCTGCAACGTTTTGTTGGAGTAGTCGTGCGTGTGCACAAAGGCAAGGATTGACGTGTTCGTCAGTTGTGTGTCCCGGGCATTACCACGTTGCAGGGTCATAAAGAGAAGGTTCACGTTCAGCAACAAAGGGCTCAATCAAGAGTTGAAAAGAAGAAGGTGGTGGAACCAAAGTCCAAACTCATGTGGAGAAGAAAGGAGGCACTCTGTGTTGTATCAAGTCTAGTGGTGAAGACGTGTGATGTTGTTGCTATCACGCCAACCTTTCGAGCAGACCTCACGCATTGGCGACAACAATTTTTGAAGGGGGGAGGATGATATGGGCACGACGAAGAAACGATAGAGGAGGCAAAGAGGGACGGGATTCTGGAGATCGGACGTCTGACCCAATTTGGACGTACAACATTTGGCGACGAAGACGACGGCCTCGTATACAGAACAAATCTGAACAAAGACGTACTTCCAATGAAGTTCGAACGTCCGACATGGGTCGGAAATCCGAACCCGCCAAGACAGAGAGATGCACGTCCCAGACGGACTTCCGACGCGATTCGGACGTCCGACGTGACGGACGTCCGAAACTGCCTAGGCGCATATTTGACGGGCTATTGCCCATGTATCCCTAGTTTTACCCCCTAGCTTATAAATAGAACACCCCCTACGAGTTTTAGGGTTAGCTTAGGTCAGAATTAGAGTTTGAGAACTACTGAGTTGTATCTCTTGGTGAAGATTCCCTCCGGGGTTTGTGATGTCATTTATCCAATAAAGATTGCCACAGAGGTTCTTGTGTTCATCAAGGATTGTCGTGTTTTGGTTTGAGGCGTGGTGATCTCCATCATGTCGCTTGTTGGATTCGTTCCTCTTCTTCAGGTTGCGTTCATCGTGTGATTGGAAGGATTTCTATCCAGTTTGCTCAATGTGAAAGATCGGGACAAACTCAAGAGGATTCCCCCGGTGATCGTATCATCAGATGTCTCCCTCCTTATCACCCAGCCAGCTCCTTCAGCCTCCGTCACCGCGTCGTTAGATCGCAGTGCCTAAGATGCACGTAGTTCATGCTGCATAATTAGTAGTAGTCTTGCATATTGCTTGTTGCATGTTGTTGTGTGTAGCAATAAGATGTGATCTTGTTTGTGTGTGATCTTGATGCATTTTCAGTGCTATTGACCTTCGTTTTTGTTCTTCGGTGTTTAATGAAGATGTTTGCGTTTGAATACATAATAGTAGGTAGTATGTGACTCGGACGTACCATTGCTTGCTTTTCTTTGATGTCGGCACCACGCCTGTTCTCTGAGCTGCTTCCGGCCGTCTGATACGCGAGAGATGATAATTGCTTCTCACCCTTCGTTGGTTACCCCAAGTGGAAGGTGAGATGCAGCGTAGCGGCAAGTTTCCCTTGGTGAAGATACCAAGGTTTTAAGATTGTCTCCCGTAGGATTCCGGCAATGATAAGTAGGTGGTGAAGTGAACAATGGTGTTGTTCACAATCGAGGTTGCTTACCTCACCTAGACCTGCACACAGACACTAATAACTTTTCTCCCAACGAAGTTCAGAGAGGTTGTCAATCTCTCCGGTCTTGTTGTTTACAAAGGATCCAACACAAGGCATAATGATAATGATAGCAACTGAAAGTAAAGACTGAAAAGTAAATAGGCTTGTAAACAATGATGAGAATATGGACCGGGATCCCGTGATGTTCACTAGTGATGTCTCTCTACCAAAAGACGATAAGACTGCTATGCCAGGTAAACAAATTACAGATGGGCAATTGAAAGGATTATAAACGCACCGCAATGCTAACTATGATACAAAAGAAAGGAAGAGGCTCATAAGCATGGGAAGTACGCCAAAATAAGTAGACCGAAATCCATCTGCATCTACTACTAATCATCCACCTTGAGATATCTATCCAGAACATCTCGCTGGTATTAAGTTGCGAGCCCCACCCAAAGTGTAAACCCAAAGTAACAGACAACTGCATTAAAAAGAACTTTGCATAAAGTAAACAGTCCTTGCAACCGCGGTTACAAGCACCGTTGTTTTCCCCCTTGTGGCCACAACACATCCCCTACACTCATGTTTCTGTCACTCAAACGTGTCATCAGGGGGCATGTACCCACAATCGAGCATAACGTTCCCTCTTAGAGTCACTAGCTACTTCTTGGCACAAGAAATAAAAAGCAACGGAGAACATGCAAGAAATGCTTAGGAACGAAAATATAAGAGATAAAAACCAAATATATTACTCTATCACAATCTGAACATAATCTCATAATCCATCGGATCCCATCAAACTCAGCATAGCAAAAGCAAAAAGATTACATGTGTGCCTCGATCATGTAGGGCAGCTCACGAGGTCTAAACCATGAAGAACAAAAGGGGAGGATAACATCACATAGCTACTGATCACAGACCTATGGTCCAAAGGAAACTACTCACGGCACATCCGGGAAGCGTCCATGGTGGAGGGGAAGCTCCCGGAGGTCGATTCTCCCTCCGGCAGGGTGCCGGGAAGGGTCCTGATGGGGCTCCCGATCTTGGAAGCGCGGCGGCGGCAGAACAGGGGCGAGATTGCGAAATAGGGTTCTGTCTTGGAAATTTTCCCGTGGCGGAGAATAAATAGGCGAAGGGGGGCAGCCAGGGGGTCACCAGGGGTCCAGGCGCCCCCCTTGGCGCGGCCAGGCGCCTGGCCGCGCCAGGTGGCCGCCTGGGAACCTGGTGGTGGCCCCTGGCTCTCCTTTGGGGCTCTGGAAGCTTCCTTCACGCTGATTTTTTATCAGATTTTTCCCGGATTTTTGGAGCACTTTTTATATGGGGGAAAACTGAAATAGAAAAAAAGCAGAAAACATAAACTGGCACTGGGGTGCACTGAGTTAATAGGTTAGTCCAAATATGATAAAAAGCGCATGAAAGTGTATCTAGAACATAGCATTATCACACAAAACATGCATGGAGCAAGCAAAAATTATCGATACGTTTGGGACGTTTCAACATCCCCAAGCTTAATTCCTGCTCGTCCTCGAGTAGGTAAATGATAACAAGCATAATTTCTATGGTGACATGCTAAAAACAATATAAGAACTTTGAAAAGTAAAGCAATCAAGGTATGTGATTCAATTCAAGTCATAACATGCAAGAGTCTATATTAGCATTGAAAAACCCAACAAAAGAACATTAGGTGCAAGAGCTCTCGCTGTCCGTGACTCGAATGTCTCCAAATGGTGTTTGTGTGCAAGAAGAGGGATAGGATATACGAGAAAAAAGTATTTTTGTGTTGAGAACTCAATCTACTAAAGTTTCACACTTGATCTTCTTTGAAATATTATCTTGACTCGTCCACAGACCACTAGCTAGGTACAAGTCAATTTGATCCACTCCTTTTCGATATTTTGAGCACTCATGCAATGGATGAGTGTAAGAACGAAAGTTGACACTTAGGATGGAAAAGAGAGAAATATGGTGGAGGAGGAAGACAAAAAAGGTGAGAAAGGCTCACATCAATGAGGACAGTCATAGGCGAGAAGTCCAAATGATAGATATGATGTGAGGAGTAGGGATTGCCATGCAACGGATGCACATATGAGATGAAAAGCTCTCCAATGGAACTAGTGGGGGTGCATCTAACTTGCTCTCTCATGAAGACCTAGAGCTCTTTTGAGGAGGCTCATCCTTGGAATATGTAAGCCAAGTTCTATAGTGTGAAGGTCCCCACATAGCTATATGCTTGAATGATCATCTCTATGGAGTACAAGGATAAGAGGGAGTACTAGTGTGGATCTTTCAAAAGGATAGTAGTGTTGCCCCTTTCTCTCTTTTTATTTATTTTTCTCTTTTTTCTATTTTTTGTATTTTTTCGGTGGCCTCAATGGCTCTTTCTATTTAACTCTCATTTGTCCTTTTTGGGATCTTTTATTTTGTCCACTTTGGGATCTTTTCCTCACTTAAGGGCAACACTCTAATTTACAAGAGGGTATAGAAGATCTTTCACACTTTACAAGGTACTCAAATCATAAAGAAGATGCAGCTAGCATGATGTATGCAATGTATGCCGTTGCCAGTGTAGCAGGA
Source organism: Bromus sterilis (assembly GCA_950022295.1). Classification (NCBI taxonomy): domain Eukaryota; kingdom Viridiplantae; phylum Streptophyta; class Magnoliopsida; order Poales; family Poaceae; genus Bromus; species Bromus sterilis. The sequence continues at coordinate 143,126,360 of OX465596.1, read as the reverse complement.
ACATGTGTGACATGAAGATCAAGTCATGAAGAGGTGGATGTTGCATGGCAATATATGTCGGAAAGGCTATGGAAATGCCTTGATAGGTAGGTATGGTGGTTGTTTTGAGGAAAGATATAAGGAGGTTTATGATGAAAGAACGTATCATGCCAAGGGTTTGGATGTACCGGTGAAGGTGGACACCAACTCTCGGAGTGAGAAGAAGGCAATGCACGACACAGGAGAGGCTAGCAAATATGAGGAGGTGGAAGTGTCAACTTTCAATACTTACATTAGTCCAAAGAACTCATGCACTTATTATCGGTAACTCTCAATCTAATAAGGAGGTTCACAAAGAGACAAGTACCCCGAGGAGGAGTGTATGGGGGTTTGGTTATACTTGCGCATCCTCGACTCATGGTATGTGAGTGTACTCTAATATTCGATCCCTCCAAAGATTAGCGATCCATCTAGTAGCTAGAGTTCTCAACTAGTTTTGTAGGTTTTGAAAATACACACGGATTTCCCAAAATATGACACATATCACTAATAGGCTTGAGCTCTTGACACCAAAAGTTCAAACATTACTCACATCAATACCTCAAAACTATTGCAAGTTACTACTAAAATTAAATAGCAACCTTAATTACCTACTTTCAAGACAACACACAACTCGGTGCAACAACCAACTCTCTTAACAAGATAAACATGAAAATTAAAGAGAGTTCCAGCAACAACTAAACAAAAGCCAAGGCTCTTTCTAAAGGCAAATTAAAACTAAAACTAAACATGGCAGTAGCTACGAAAAGATAAAGAACACACAACAGCAAAACGATAGGCATGAAAAATCCTATGGTGTGTTCTAGATTTTGAAAGTGGAGCGTGTTTCAATCCCACAAAAAGTAAGACGGGGTCTAACTTTTTATGAACATCAAGAAAAGATAAATAAAACTAAAAATAAAACCTAAGAGGGAGACTGTAGCAGCCCACATGTAACAAGTTAGCAAACACCATGTAATTACTTCCTCTGTTGGACTTGTAACTTGGCATGGTGGATGTGTATGCCATTCCATGTGATGATTTAAATTGGCTTGGAGATTGGAGTCATGATTGGTTGTTTTCTTTTGCATCCAAAGTGGTTCAAGAAGGGCATTGATGGAATTTTCCCTGTTGCATGCTCACTCTTCTTGATCCCAATTTTGGCCTAGCCATTTCTTTTGCCTTTGCAAGGGTTTTAGAATCCTCAAGGTATTTTTGACTCCATCAAAAACAGAAGCTCTAGTTCAAAGTGATTTTGAAATTCAAAATGAGCTCACACTTTTGTTGTTGCCAAAAATACCCAAACCATTTTTAGAAATTCAGGAATAATGCAAGGATAATGCTACATATTTTTGTGGGATTTTTACACTTGTATTTAATCCAGAATTAACCATTTTCCTTTTTCTGTTTTTGTAAATGGAAAAATAGTCCAGCAGCCCCTCTTCCCTCTTCTACTCCAAGCCTTGCCGGGGACCCAGCCCAGCAACCGCAGCTCCGCAGCCCACCTGGGCCTCCGCCAGCGAAGCGTTACGCGGGAGGCACCCTGGCCGCCCGATTAAGATCCGAGGGAGGGGACTCATCGCCTTTCCACCGTGGAGAGGTCCCCTCCCCCCTCTTCTCTCACACCGGCGGGCGGGCATCGACGTCGACGCATGTCGACGTGGCTGGAGGCCGCCCCTCCATATAAGCCGCCCCTTGGAGCCGCAGGAACCCCCTAGGGTTCCGTTTCCCCATCGCTTTCCCCCTCGCCGCCGCCGGGAGAGGCTCCCTCCTCCGCCCTGTTTCCGCTCTGTTCCGGTGAGGTCCCGAGCAATTCGCCGCCGCCTCGTGGTCTTTCCTCAATTCCTTGCTTCACGCCGTCGTGATGACCGTTGTTTGTGCGTTTCCCCTTCAGAAGCGTGTCGGGAGGAGCAGGACGTCCCCGAGCCATGGATCCCCGCCGCGGGCCGTCTTCCTCCTCGACGCCGACGTCATCGTCTTCTTCCTCTACGGCGAGGCTAGGACGCTCGAGGCGACCCACGAGGTGAGCTAACGCCCACGCCTTCACCCGTAGCGTTGCGTAGCAGTTCATCCACGGTAGCAGTAGGCCGTCTGCCGCGTAGTTCGTCGCCGGCGAGGAAGTCGTGATCACCGTGTCCGTGGTGCGTCTCGAACGACCTCCCGCGTGCTCCAGGAGTGCCCAGAGCGCGGTTCTGGTGCCAAAGGAGGCCCCTTGCCGCGTAGCTTCTTTGGTTTTCGCCGTGTCTGAACCCTGTGCGTCTTTGTCAGTCAGATCCGCCATGGGTTCAAGCGAGCATAGCATCCTCTCCGGTGAGGGCTAGGTCTCGTGCAGGGCACCCACGGCTACGTGGTACTGCCCTCTTTCATTTGTCGTCGACGCCGTGTGCAGGGAAGCAGTGTGCTCGACGCCGGCGTCGTCTGAACTTGGCCGCGCCGCCTCGATTCAGTTTTGTTCAGAGATGCGTCGCCGCCGTCCTGTTCCCGGTTGGATTCCGGCGAGTAGAGGTCAGGGGTTGAGCCCTAGAGCACTCCTAGGTGTAGCTGGCACTGCAGGCTCGAGGTCGAAGGTAGCAGGAGACCTAGCGGTGGCCGGAGGCGGATGCGAGCTTCGCCGGAGTTTGAGCTCGCGCCGAGTTTCAGAAAGCTGCTGTCTTTCTTCAGTTTGGACGACAGGGGACGAACACCTCACCTTGTGCGTGTTGGGTTTATGTTCAGAAACGCTTCGTAGCTCAGTGGTAGCGAGCGTGGAGACGAGCGCTGCGTCGTGGGTTCGAGTCCCAGTCGCCCCCCCCCCCCATTTTTGATTTATTTGTGTGGCTGACGCCTGGGACCCGCTTGTCAGCGACCCAGGGCGCGTGGGCTGAGCCCAGTTTGGGCCAGGGAGGCGATGTGGGCCGGATTCGGCCGAGAGCAGCCCATGGAGGCTGACTCCTTTTCTTTTTTTTATTTATTTCTTTTCTTGTTCTTTGATTTCTTTTCTGTTTAAATTCAAATTTGAATTTGCATCCAAATTCAAATCTGTTTTTGAACAACTTTCACATTCATGGGCATGCCTTATATGATTTTGGGGTAGCTTGAGCTACTGAACCCCATGGTGAGGTCCATTTTTGCAGCTGGCCCCTTCTAAAAATTGAAGTGTGGTCATTTTGCAAATAAGCCCCTCTTTCTTCTTCTTTGTTTTTGTAATTTGGTTCAATTCTAAATTGCCCATGCCATATATGGTTTTTGGGTAGTTTTGCACAAGGAGTTGCATGGTGATGATGATTCCATCATCTGAACCTTTTTCAAAATTCATGTGGTGCAATTTTGCACTCAGCCCCCTGATCTTCAGTTGAATTTGCAACTGGCCTTGCAAATTCAAATTGAGACATATCATATATGCTTTTGGGGTGTTTTTCTGCAAGGATTTCAGCAGTGATGTTTTCATGATGTGTTGTGCAACTTTTGAGACCAGGTGTGATCACCTGGTTCAGAAGCTTTCAGATCTGTCTGCCTGCAACATTTCAACTTCAGTGCATTTGAAATGTTGTTCATCTGATCTTTTCAAGTCTGTTCCAAGTCATCTTCTTTCTTCAAGTCAGCCCTAGCATATTGTCATATCCACAGTGTCTGGCCTCAAACCTTTGTTGCTCCTTCCTGTGTGTCAATTTCACCGACACTACTCCGTCTCCGGAATCATTGTTTTACCTTCATGTATTTAAATTCTTGTAATGCCTTGTTGTTCATGACATGCTATCATGTTATTTACACCTAAACTAAGGCTTAGACCAAAGCCATTACAATGTAAATAAAATGCATATGAAAGTGATGACTTGCCGTCATCACCTTCATTTTAACTTGACTAGACAGGGTCATACCATGTAAATAAAACTTGAACATTCCATCCTTGTTTGAGCTTGCATCAGCTGCTTACTTGTGTGTTTTCCTTGCCGGTATCTTACGTTAGCACCCGAGACTGACGAGGAGACTTACGTGGAGCTGTCCGAGACCGAGCCCGAGGGTACCGTGGGTGCTGCTTCGACTACCTTACCAGGCAAGGGGAGATCTGTGTCATTACTTTATAACTTTCTGCTCATGCCTAGCTGTAGATCTAGAACGTTGTTGCTTGATCCTATCTACCTTATATGCCATATTTTAAACCCATACAGCCATGATCCCCACATCCCAGCAAACCGTTGTACTGCTAAGTTACCGCTGCTCATCCATTGCGTAGTATGGATAGAAAACTTGTTGCTTACCCCATGTTTTATGGTTGGGATATCATGCTATATAAGAAGTTGGTTGATATTTATTGTTGTTAAATGATGTTAATTTATATTTGACAAAAGGTGGAAGGCTGGACTGTTCCCGTCTGGTGCTTTGTTCCATTTGAGTCACCTAGGACCCGAGTTCCGGGTATTGTGTTTCTTGACGAGCGTGCCTAATCGTTTGTGGGGTTTTATGGGGCCCCCTTGTCTTACCTACCTAGCTTCGTACAATTCTAGTGGTGGCCCGAGCTGATTTACATTTGCAACTGCGTGTGTGTTGGTAGGTACCCCAGCTGTTTTCGAAACAACCCGGGCCAGCGGAGACATGGTTTCTCTCGTTGGTCCACACTTGGCGAGCTAGGGGTCCCCTGAATATTCAGGTGTGACTTACCGACCTTAGCCAGACGGTAGAGACCGATTCGAGAGCGTGGCCAGCTTTTGAGTTGGGTGTCGACTCACCGGGGGCCACCCGGAGTTGTGCGTTGTTAGTTAGAGGGACTTTGACGTTCCGGAGTTTCAGGCGCTTACCTAGCCAAGTGGAAACCGGGCGTACATGCGACGTCTATAATGGACAGTTGGTACACCCCTGCAGGGTAAATCTTTTCGAAAAGCCGTGTCCGCGGTTATGGACTACTTGAGACCTACTCCTTGTTCATAGAATAACGTCAATGATAGTCATGTTATGAAACTTGACAAACCGTGTGAGTGCCTTGGTTGTCTTTCTTCGTCCAGGTGGACCGAGAGGGAAACGAGGTTGTGTTATGTTTGCGTAAGTAGGTGGATAGCCGACTTATGACACGCTGTCAACGAAATTCTTGGATCTCATCCATATTCTGATAGAACGAGTAGCCACCATATATGCTAGTACGGCTGCAACCTGTCTATGTCTTTACCTTACCTGCAGCGTTAGTTATTCCTTAATGACATGTTCTCACCCCCGTTTACATTTCTGTCTTTACCGCTTTGCCTGATCGGCCGCTGCAGTGGACTACTACCTCGACCCCAGCACCGGACGTTACTTCGTGGAGGTGCCACCGGAGGACGACGACGAGTACGAGTACCTCGACCAGTAGGATCCTATAGTTGGGCTCAGACGTTCCCGTGGGTGGGTATTTATGTGTAGCCCTCTCTAGGGCAATTTGGATCTTGACCGTACCCGGTCCCTATTATGCTTCCGCTTGATGTATTGATGTATTGATGAGATGTACTCTGGATGATGTTATATTATTAGACAGTGGCGTTGTATGCCCTGATCTATTTATCTATCTATATGTATTTCCTTTCTTATAGAGTTATGCTTATATACCTGTTGTCGAGAATCCGGCAGCGACACGAGTGCGAGTGTCGTGCGCCGGTGGAGTTTGATGCGCTTCTAACTCCGACCGGACGCGAAAGCGACTAGTTAGAGTTAGTACCGCATCAGGGGCCTTACAACTTGGTATCAGAGCAGGACTGACTGTAGGACCCTTTACTGGCCGAAGTGGAGTCTAGAAACTATTTTGGTAGTTATACAGGAAAAATTTCGGAGAGTAGGACCTCTTTCTGTTTTCTCCTTATCCCACCCTCCCACCCCTTTTTCCGTGAGGAAGTGAAACGATGTTTTGTCTCTGCAACTTATCCCCCTTCAAAACAATCTAGGTTCTCGTTTACATGAGGCTCCGATTCCTCTATAATTTTTTGCTAGCGACGAGATGTGTTGGCGTCTTTGAGACCACTGAGCCGCCACTTGGGGTTGACTGCTCTACCTCGCTTACGGCGTACCCCAGGTGAAACGTCCATACAGGATTGGCGGGCATCCTATGGTAATATGGATGTGGTGTCTTTCCCCTATGGACGACCGTGATGGCGGGCCGCTCAAGGTAGATGTCTCATTGTCAGGTTTCCAACCGCTCGTGTATATTGTTGTGTGCTCGCTAGCAGATTATTATCTGGGATTCGGATGTTCTTGGTTTGGGAATTCCAGTAGCACCTAGCTGTCGACTTTCCGGGTTAACCTTGGTGGAATTTCAGCTTTCGGCTTTCTCATACCTCGTGAGGAAGTTTTTGTTGCCAATATTGCTTTAACTTCTGGTTACTTCAATGATTCGTTCATGTTCTCATAAGTGTTCCTGTATACAGGATGCAAAGAGCGAACATGCCGCCGCCAGAGAACCCTATCCTTGGGTAGGCTGTAGCCGCAGTGGCTCAGGGCACAGCTGCGATCCTTCAGATACTACAGAACCAGGGTACTCAGAGGAATGATCGACCACAGTACACCACACTGCAGCAGTTCCTTGCGATTAGCCCCCCCAGGTTCTCCGAGGCTCGAGACCCGCTGGAGGCGGATGACTGGATCGCCGAGATCAAGAAGCACTTCAATGCCAACGCCGTCAGACCCGTCGACTACGTCACCTTCGCCTCCTTCCAGCTTCAGGGTGCCGCAGGCAGTTGGTTCTCGACGTACAAGGCCAACAAGGGTGATGCAGAGATCACGTGGGAGGACTTCGTCAGGGATTTCAGAGCTGCTCATATTCCCAGTGGACTGATCGAGAGGAAGCACGAGGAGTTCTTAGCTCTGAGGCAGGGGGACAGGTCTGTGCAGGAGTATAACCTGGCCTTCGTCAGGCTGGCCAGGTACGCTCCAGAGGAGGTCTCGTCAGAGGCCAAGCGCATTGCCAGGTTCCGCGGCGGTCTTGCCCCGGACATCAAGTATGCGCTCACCTTGTCCACGCCAAGCCTGTTCTCAGAGTTCGTCGACCAGGCTATCAGACAGGAGTCAGCTGAGGCAGAGCGTTCCGCGGAGAAGAGGAAGCAGAGAGAGCACAGTTCAGCAGTGATGATCCACAAGAAGGCCAAGTCCTGGGTGGCAGAGCCACAGACTCAGCCGCAGCATCAGCACTTCCAGCCGAGGGGGGCAGTTGTCCGCACTTTTGCCCGCCCTCCCGTCCCAGTGCAGCACGGACCTCGCTCTACTCCACCCCACGCGAGGCCGCCTGCTCCACAGGGCCAGCCCAGGCCAGAGATCACGTGCTTCAAGTGTGGCAAGCCGGGCCACAAGTCTCCGCAGTGCACCGACCCTCGTTACGCCCGACTGCCTCCGCCTCCACCTCGCTCTACACCGAGCAACGCGATGGTGCGGACCCAGCCACGAGCGCTCCGTGTGAACAACGTGACTGTGACAGAGGCTCAGCAGTCGTCCGAGATTGTGCTTGGTAGGTTACTTGTGTGTTCAGTTCCAGCGACAGTTTTGTTTGATTCCGGAGCTTCTCATTCCTTCATGTCCAAGTCCTTTGCTCAGAGATTTGACTTACGTCAGAGGTCATGCCTTCACCTTTGGCTATCTCTGCACTGGGTTCCAAGATGAGCTCAGCTGTCAGAGTTCCTGATGTGCAGATTCAGATTCAGGGTCTTCTTTTCTCAGCATCTTTGATCTTGCTTCCAAGTTCCGACATTGATGTCATTTTGGGCATGGATTGTCTTGTCAAGTACAAGGCCAAGATTGATTGTCCGTCCAAGACCGTGTTGCTGACGCACGATTCAGGCGCTTAGATTTGGTACAGTTGTCGCTCGGCAGCAGGAGCAGCACAGTTGTACGCTCTGAACCCTGGAGTTGCTCCATTGATCGAGGAGGTCAGAGTTGTTCGAGAGTTCCCGGATGTCTTTCCGGAGGAGTTGCCAGGTATTCCACCCGTGCGTGCTATTGAGTTCGTGATCGAGCTAGAACCTGGTACACAGCCGATATCTCGGCAGCCGTACAAGATGTGTCCAGAAGAGCTGATTGAGTTGAAAGAGCAGCTGGTGAAGCTTGAGAAGGATGGGCTCATTCGCCCGAGCACTTCCCCTTGGGGTGCCCCGTGTCTTTTTGTGAAGAAGAAAGATGGTACTAGCCGGTTGGTTCAAGACTACTGTGGTATCAACAAGAAGACGATTAAAAACAAGTACCCTTTTCCCAACATCAATGACCTATTTGAGCAATTGCATGGGGCAAAGGTGTTTTCAAAGCTTGATCTAAAGATGGGGTACCACCAGATTCGTGTCCATGAGGAGGACATTCCCAAGACAGCCTTCCGCACTCGTTATGGACTGTACGAGTTTACGGTCATGACGTTTGGCTTTTCTAACGCACCTCCGACGTTCATGAGGGCCATGAACTATCTGTTCCAAGAATGGCTAGACGTATTCCTACTCCTCTACCTCGACGACATCCTTGTATTTTCCAAGTCAGAGGCAGAGCATGAGGAACATCTCAGATTGGTGTTGCAGAAGTTGAGAGATCATCAGTTTTATGCCAAGTTCTCAAAGTGCGAGTTCTGGATGAATAAGGTCAACTTCCTTGGCCATGTCATTTCCTCGGAGGGCATTGCCGTTGACCCAGACAGAGTCCAGACGATTCAAGATTGGACTCCGCCGAAAAATGTCAAGCAGCTGAGGAGTTTTCTCGGACTTGCCAGCTATCGCAGGAAGTTTGTCGAGAATTTCTCCAAGATAGCAAAGCCGATGACGGAGTTGTTGTGCAAGGGCAAGAAGTACATTTGGTCACAGGCTTGCCAGGCAGCTTTTGATGAGTTGAAGCTAAGACTGACCACAGCTCCGATCCTTACACCGCCAGACGAGTCACAGCCGTTTCAATTCTGCTGTGACGCCTTGTTGCATGGCCTTGGCGGAGTGTTGATGCAGGGAAAGAGTATTGTGGCATACACCTCCAGATAGTTGAAGCAGGCTGAGAAGAATTATCCGACCCACGATCTTGAGCTGGCTGCAGTGATCCATGCGTTGGTTACTTGGCGACACCTCCTCCTAGGGAGGAAGGTTGATGTGTTCACCGATCACAAAAGCTTAAAGTACTTGTTCACGCAGCCTAACCTGAACTTGAGGCAAAGGAGATGGCTCGAGACTATTACTGAGTACTCCGTGGATATTCAGTATACGCCTGGCAAGGCGAATGTCATAGCTGATGCGTTGAGCCGCAAGGGTGATTGCAACAGTGTACAGGTGCAGAAGATACACCCTGATTTGTGTGAGTCCTTTCGAAGGCTCAATCTCGAGCTAGTTCCAGCAGGCTATCTAGCCAACCTTGTGGTAGAGCCCACTATCCGTGAGAAGATTCGTGAAGCTCAGGCTGGTAGTTTGATGATTCAGAAAGTCAAGCAGGGTATTGCCACCTCAGTTACGAAGTACGGTTGCTTTTCAGTGCATAATGACGGCACCGTGATGTTCGAGGAGAGAGTTGTTGTTCCCAAAGATGGAGGTCTCAGAGAGGTCATCTTGAAAGAAGCCCATGACTCAAAGCTGTCTATCCACCCTGGTAGCACCAAGATGTATCAGACCTCAAGCAGAACTTTTGGTGGACTCGTATGAAGCGGGATGTTGCCCGTTTTGTCTCCCAGTGTGATGTGTGTAGGAGAGTGAAAGCACAGCATCAGAAGCCTGCAGGACTACTTCAGCCAATTGAAATTCCAGAGTGGAAATGGGATCACATTGAGATGGATTTCATCACGGGTTTCCCATTGTCGCAGAAGAAGAACAACGCCATCTTTGTTGTCATTGACAATCTCTCCAAAGTTGCCCACTTCTTCCCAGTGAAGGACTCCATTTCAGCAGCTCAGTTGGCGGATTTGTACACCGCAAGAGTTGTATCTTTGCATGGCATCCCCAAGAAGATCAGTTCTGATCGAGGCAGTCTTTTCACCTCCAAGTTCTGGCAGGCCTTCCAGAAGGCGGTTGGTACGACAGTTTTGTTCAGTACCGCGTATCACCCTCAGACCAGTGGGCAGGTTGAGCGTGTGAATCAAATTCTCGAGTACATGTTGAGGGCATGTGTCATCTCTTTTGGCATGAAGTGGGAAGAGTGCTTGACGTATGCTGAGTTCTCTTACAACAACAGCTATCAGGCAAGTCTGCAGGCAGCGCCGTTTGAGGTATTTTATGGTCGCAAGTGCAGGACACCTTTGAACTGGTCCGAGACAGGCGAGAGGCAGCTGTTCGGTCCAGATGTGATCCAAGAGGCAGAGGACAGAGTGAAGATTGTCCGAGAGAACCTAAAGGCAGCACAGTCTAGGCAGAAGGCCTATTATGATAAGAAGCACCGTGGTGTTTACTTCAAAGTTGGTGACTTCGCTTACCTAAAAGTGTCTCCACTTAGGGGCACTCACCGCTTTGGGATCAAAGGCAAGTTGGCTCCCAGGTTCGTTGGTCCGTTCCGCATCCTCGAGACTCGGGTACCTCTCGCGTTCCGCCTCGAGCTTCCAGACAGCTTGGCTATGGTGCATGATGTGTTCCACCTGTCTCAGTTGAAGAAGTGTTTCAAGCAGCCAGAGCAGGCAGTGGACTTGGGCGAGATCCAGCTCAGTGCGGATCTTTCTTACTCGGAGCGTCCAGTCCGTGTCCTTGATTCGTCCGAGCGCAAGACTCGCAACAAGACCGTCAAGTTCCTCAAGGTGTAGTGGGCACATCACTCGGAGAAGGAGGCAACGTGGGAGTGTGAAGATCGTATCCGTTCTGAGTATCCCGAGCTTTTTCTTTCTTAGATCTCGGGACGAGATCCTATGTTGGTAGGGGAGAGCTGTAGCAGCCCACATGTAACAAGTTAGCAAACACCATGTAATTACTTCCTCTGTTGGACTTGTAACTTGGCATGGTGGATGTGTATGCCATTCCATGTGATGATTTAAATTGGCTTGGAGATTGGAGTCATGATTGGTTGTTTTCTTTTGCATCCAAAGTGGTTCAAGAAGGGCATTGATGGAATTTTCCCTGTTGCATGCTCACTCTTCTTGATCCCAATTTTGGCCTAGCCATTTCTTTTTCCTTTGCAAGGGTTTTAGAATCCTCAAGGTATTTTTGACTCCATCAAAAACAGAAGCTCTAGTTCAAAGTGATTTTGAAATTCAAAATGAGCTCACACTTTTGTTGTTGCCAAAAATACCCAAACCATTTTTAGAAATTCAGGAATAATGCAAGGATAATGCTACATATTTTTGTGGGATTTTTACACTTGTATTTAATCCAGAATTAACCCTTTTCCTTTTTCTGTTTTTGTAAATGGAAAAAGAGTCCAGCAGCCCCTCTTCCCTCTTCTGCTCCAAGCCTTGCCGGGGACCCAGCCCAGCAACCGCAGCTCCGCAACCCACCTGGGCCTCCGCCAGCGAAGCGTTACGCGGGAGGCACCCTGGCCGCCCGATTAAGATCCAAGGGAGGGGACTCATCGCCTTTCCACCGTGGAGAGGTCCCCTCCCCCCTCTTCTCTCACACCGGCGGGCGGGCATCGACGTCGACGCATGTCGACGTGGCTGGAGGCCGCCCCTCCATATAAGCCGCCCCCTGGAGCCGCAGGAACCCCCTAGGGTTCCGTTTCCCCATCGCTTTCCCCCTCGCCGCCGCCGGGAGAGGCTCCCTCCTCCGCCCTGTTTCCGCTCTGTTCCGGTGAGGTCCCGAGCAATTCGCCGCCGCCTCGTGGTCTTTCCTCAATTCCTTGCTTCACGCCGTCGTGATGACCGTTGTTTGTGCGTTTTCCCCTTCAGAAGCGTGCCGGGAGGAGCAGGACGTCCCCGAGCCGTGGATCCCCGCCGCGGGCCGTCTTCCTCCTCGACGCCGAAGTCATCGTCTTCTTCCTCTACGGCGAGGCTGGGACGCTCGAGGCGACCCACGAGGTGAGCTAACGACCACGCCTTCACCCGTAGCGTTGCGTAGCAGTTCATCCACGGTAGCAGTAGGCCGTCTGCCGCGTAGTTCGTCGCCGGCGAGGAAGTCGTGATCACCGTGTCCGTGGTGCGTCTCGAACGACCTCCCGCGTGCTCCAGGAGTGTCCAGAGCGCGGTTCTGGTGCCAAAGGAGCCCCCTTGCCGCGTAGCTTCTTTGGTTTTCGCCGTCTCTGAACCCTGTGCGTCTTTGTCAGTCAGATCCGCCATGGGTTCAGGCGAGCATAGCATCCTCTCCGGTGAGGGCTAGGTCTCGTGCAGGGCACCCACGGCTACGTGGTACTTCCCTCTTTCATTTGCCGTCGACGCCGTGTGCAGGGAAGCAGTGTGCTCGACGCCGGCGTCGTCTGAACTTGGCCGCGCCGCCTCGATTCAGTTTTGTTCAGAGATGCGTCGCCGCCGTCCTGTTCCCGGTTGGATTCCGGCGAGTAGAGGTCAGGGGTTGAGCCCTAGAGCACTCCTAGGCGTAGCTGGCACTGCAGGCTCGAGGTCGAAGGTAGCAGGAGACCTAGCGGTGGCCGGAGGCGGATGCAAGCTTCGCCGGAGTTTGAGCTCGCGCCGAGTTTCAGAAAGCTGATGTCTTTCTTCAGTTTGGACGACAGGGGACGAACACCTCACCTTGTGCGTGTTGGGTTTATGTTCAGAAACGCTTCGTAGCGCAGTGGTAGCGAGCGTGGAGACGAGCGCTGCGTCGTGGGTTCGAGTCCCAGTCGCCTCCCCCCCCCCATTTTTGATTTATTTGTGTGGCTGACGCCTGGGACCCGCTTGTCAGCGACCCAGGGCGCGTGGGCTGAGCCCAGTTTGGGCCAGGGAGGCGATGTGGGCCGGATTCGGCCGAGAGCAGCCCATGGAGGCTGACTCCTTTTCTTTTTTTTTCTTTTCTTGTTCTTTGATTTCTTTTCTGTTTAAATTCAAATTTGTATTTGCATCCAAATTCAAATCTGTTTTTGAACAACTTTCACATTCATGGGCATGCCTTATATGATTTTGGGGTAGCTTGAGCTACTGAACCCCATGGTGAGGTCCATTTTTGCAGCTGGCCCCTTCTAAAAATTGAAGTGTGGTCATTTTGCAAATAAGCCCCTCTTTCTTCTTCTACTTTTTTGTAATTTGGTTCAATTCTAAATTGCCCATGCCATATATGGTTTTTGGGTAGTTTTGCACAAGGAGTTGCATGGTGATGATGATTCCATCATCTGAACCTTTTTCAAAATTCATGTGGTGCAATTTTGCACTCAGCCCCCTGATCTTCAGTTGAATTTGCAACTGGCCTTGCAAATTCAAATTGAGACATATCATATATGCTTTTGGGGTGTTTTTCTGCAAGGATTTCAGCAGTGATGTTTTCATGATGTGTTGTGCAACTTTTGAGACAAGGTGTGATCACCTGGTTCAGAAGCTTTCAGATCTGTCTGCCTGCAACATTTCAACTTCAGTGCATTTGAAATGTTGTTCATCTGATCTTTTCAAGTCTGTTCCAAGTCATCTTCTTTCTTCAAGTCAGCCCTAGCATATTGTCATATGCATAGTGTCTGGCCTCAAACCTTTGTTGCTCCTTCCTGTGTGTCAATTTCACCGACACTACTCCGTCTCCGGAATCATTGTTTTACCTTCATGTATTTAAATTCTTGTAATGCCTTGTTGTTCCTGACATGTTATCATGTTATTTACACCTAAACTAAGGCTTAGACCAAAGCCATTACAATGTAAATAAAATGCATATGAAAATGATGACTTGCCGTCATCACCTTCATTTTAACTTGACTAGACAGGGTCATACCATGTAAATAAAACTTGAACATGCCATCCTTGTTTGAGCTTGCATCAGCTGCTTACTTGTGTGTTTTCCTTGCCGGTATCTTACGTTAGCACCCGAGACTGACGAGGAGACTTACGTGGAGCTGTCCGAGACCGAGCCCGAGGGTACCGTGGGTGCTGCTTCGACTACCTTACCAGGCAAGGGGAGATCTGTGTCATTACTTTATAACTTTCTGCTCATGCCTAGCTGTAGATCTAGAACGTTGTTGCTTGATCCTATCTACCTTATATGCCATATTTTAAACCCATACAGCCATGATCCCCACATCCCAGCAAACCGTTGTACTGCTAAGTTACCGCTGCTCAGCCATTGCGTAGTATGGATAGAAAACTTGCTGCTTACCCCATGTTTTATGGTTGGGATATCATGCTATATAAGAAGTTGGTTGATATTTATTGTTGTTAAATGATGTTAATTTATATTTGACAAAAGGTGGAAGGCTGGACTGTTCCCGTCTGGTGCTTTGTTCCATTTGAGTCACCTAGGACCCGAGTTCCGGGTATTGTGTTTCTTGACGAGCGTGCCTAATCGTGTGTGGGGTTTTATGGGGCCCCCTTGTCTTACCTACCTAGCTTCGTACAATTCTAGTGGTGGCCCGAACTGATTTACATTTGCAACTGCGTGTGTGTTGGTAGGTACCCCAGCTGTTTTCGAAACAACCCGGGCCAGCGGAGACATGGTTTCTCTCGTTGGTCCACACTTGGCGAGCTAGGGGTCCCCTGAATATTCAGGTGTGACTTACCGACCTTAGCCAGACGATAGAGACCGATTCGAGAGCGTGGCCAGCTTTTGAGTTGGGTGTCGACTCACCGGGGGACACCCGGAGTTGTGTGTTGTTAGTTAGAGGGACTCTGACGTTCCAGAGTTTCAGGCGCTTACCTAGCTGTGGGCACCCCGGACTATATGTCCGAAGCGGCCAGCTGTGCATACCGTCATGCTCCCATGATCAGTGTCGCATGACGCACAACTCGACAATGGATATCACAGTCACAAGTTCATACAGTACCGAATACAAAGTCATACATAAACATAGTCTTACACGGCCTCATCGGGCTCAAATGGCAGCGGAATAAGCAAAAGCAAGATAGATAGCAGCATCACAATCCACAGGCAAAGCTCAGAGCGTAGCACATCCTAGTACTCGTCAGTCGCGTCATCGTCAAATACCTGCTCCTCCAAGCCTGGCCGATTGAATAACCAGGGACAAAGCCGTGAGTACATACAAAGTACTCGCAAACCACCTAAAGAAAGGAACAAAGATTTTTGTACAAGAAAATAATGGGATGGCTATATGGTGGGGTTTAACATGGGGGAACCTAACTACTCAGTATTAGTTAAGTTAGCAATATCTTACTCTTGACAAATTTTTAATCCCAGAATTTATATTTGATTAAATCATGTCCAACCCTTTTCATAATACCAACATCATCATCGTGAACCATAATCTCAGAACTAGAATTTCTCATCTATTCCCCACAAAGTGTGGCCTCACTAGCTGTCCATGACCGTGGACTCCGGCTACTCGAATAGTTTTTACTCTGCAGAGGTTGTACACTTTACCCACAACATTCGATACATCCGCCGGGAGTTCCCACGGTTCGTCATACCTCAGTATGCGGTTTTCGGATAATCGACCGTAGTCTTCCCCTTGCCTACCCTAGTACAGGTGATCTACCCGATGCCCACATCCTGAACTGTCCGCGTGCAAGGTCATGCTCCTCGTGGACGCAAGCCTTCACCGTAGTAGAGGTGCGGCAAAGTTCCGTACCGACACTGATATAGTCCAGCGTATTACACCCCCGACGCATCGGCAGGATTCCGGCTTCTGGGTACCATCCTGTACCTCACTCATGTAGTTATGAGATCCCCGTACTAAGATAAGCAAGCTTCCAACTAGCCCTGTCCCATATCAGAGTATTGTGGTTGTACTGCAATACTAGATTTTGGCGGCACTTATAGAGAGTCCCTCTAGACTTTGAATATGTTCAACGATGTTTCCAACAACCACAACCTTGGCCATCACATCTTCTTAGATGTATGCCAATACATTAGGGGGAAGCAAGATTAACCAAATTATTGTGTTGTCACTAGTTCATTAGCAAGGCTTGTAATAGTACCAAGATTATCGGTGTCTAGTTTATTTCTCCCAAATAGGTAGGCTTACAAGGTATGTGGGGTTCACCTAATAAACTAGTACAAATCCCAACCCAAAAAAATGATATAACAAGATCATGATATATAATATGGTACAAAGGAAGTAAAAATGTAGGACAAGGTTAAGTTTTTGAAGATGGCTTGCCTTCCTCGGCGATGTCTCCCGGTACGGATTCTTTGGCTTGGAAGGAGTCTTCACCTGCAACGTCAGGCGTCTCGTCCACACGTTGCGGAAAAATAATACTCATTACAATCACTTTAATTCCAAGCAACACTCAACTAACATAACAATCACTTGGCACCCAATCAATCAACAAATGAGGCATACCAATCAAACATACTAGTGAGTAAAAAAATTTAGTGGTGATGTAACAAGTTCATAGGGCTAAGCAAAAATTTATGCCATACACCACAAGGGATTTTACACAAGTTACTTTTGTATAACTTTAGATCATGCTTAAATTTATTTCAATAACAACCATAATTGTCCAAACACAAGCATAATAAATTTTTAACCTATTTGATTGATTAACAAAGAATAAACTAAAATTCATCCTAACATGGAATGCTAGCAATAATAGTAATATGATCATTAATTTTATTTAAACAATCAACAATTCTAAACATACAGAAAAATAAAGTATAATCATAGGAGTATAAACAAGTCAACAACACATTTTTAGAGTCAACAAGGATTTAACTAAAACTATTCTTAGCTGCTAAAAAGCACAATAAACTAATAAAAACTAAAGAAATTATTTTGGCACTGCACAAAAATTATTCTAAACATGCAGAATTATAGATATTAATTTTATGCACACAACAAAATTTATTTCACTGAATTTGGAGTTGTATTTATTTTTCTATAAGTAAAACAGTGTTACAGATTAAAAGAAAAAGAAAAAAAAGAACAGCAGGCCGGCCCGGCTATCAGGCGCCCACGGCGCTCCCTTCATTTTTTTTTAAACGGGCCGAGCCCAGCACTGCGCAGCGGTGGGGTTTTTTTTTTCTAAAAAAATCGAAGGGGTATGGGTGCCCCCTGGTCGTCGGATCAAGTGCGATCTGACGGCTGGGGGCTCGTCTTCCCCAGCAAGTCTGGGAGGCTCGGCCTCCCCAGGCCATGGCGGCCAGAGGCAAGGCCAGCCTCGCCGGCGGCCCTCTGGTGGCCGGAGGCTGGAGGCAAGGGGCGGGGCGAGGTCGCAGGAGGCCTGGGGCTCCATTTTTGCCCTAAAACCCGACATGCATCGCGGAAAAAAAACGGGCCATAGTGTCCAGCAGGGAACGAAGCTCACCGGGGGAGGGCGTTCCGGCGGCTGTAGGCGACGGTGAGGGGCGGCGGGGGTGCGGCTTGGGGCAGGGGTCCCGTTTTTGGGGCTCGGAGGCGGCTGCGGTCATCGGAAGCGGCGTCGGCTCGGGGTAGACGTTGGGGCAGTGGGGTGCTTGGGGCGGCTCCTCTGGTCCCTCGCCGGCTGCTCCGGCGTGAGGCAGAGAGGCGGCGCTCCGGCCTCCCCTCCTCCTCCTCTTCTGGCTTCTCTCCTCCTCCTCTTCTCCAACTCCTTCTCCTCTTCTTCCTTCTCTACTCGGGCTGGCAAGGCGGGCGGGAGCGGTGGTGTGGCTGGGTTGTGTGTGGCGAGTGGGGAGAGGAGAGCCGGGGTGGCCTCCTTTTATAGCCGAGAGGAGCGGGGCTGCAACGGGAGGGAGAGCCATGGGGCGATCCGTGGCCTCGGGCGCCATTGGAGAAGGTGGGCGGTGGGAGAGCTCGTGAGGGTGCTCCGGTGGGTCGTTCTACCGTGGGAGCTCGCCGGTCACATCAAGGGCTTGGGTTGGGGGTAGGAATCGAGCTGGCAAGCCACGGGGGCGATCCTCGGGGTCGTCTTCGGTTGGGCAATGGGGAGCGAGGGTGTCAGTGGCTCGGGGTGGGGTGAAGAGAGACGAGAGAGAGAGGGATTACGAGAGGGAGAGAGACTCTCTCTGCGTGGGGAGAGGGAGAGAGAGATCGTGAGAGAGAGAGGGGGAAGTTAGAGGGAGAGAGATTAAGGGGGGGGGGTGGTTAGGATAGTTTCTTTTTTTTTCTCTCTCTTCTTTTTTTTAGCACCAAACACCCATTTATTTAAGAGATAAAAATAATAAAAAATACAAAACTCTTTTATTATTGGTATTATTGTTATTGTTGTTATTATTATTAGGTTAGATATAAAGATCATGCATGCATTTCCTTATGATTTTATGTAGTTAGGAATTTTTATTGATAAACATTTTAGTTATTAGCAAACAACCAAAAAGGTTGATGCCAAAGGATTTTTGTGGTGGCTAAAACTTTTGGTATTATTACTCTATAGAAAATTTACTAGGTGTTAGCACCAAGGGTTTTTTTTTAAAAAAAATTTACAAGTTACCATTTTTAAGATAATCTCAAGAGGAGTTGCATGCATGGCAGACATTAGGCACATGCAACACAAAATGATCATCATCATAAGTGCATCACCAAGCAACAACATGACTAACCCTAAGCACTCAAGTTCAAGCATTGAAACACAACCTAAGATTTCATGCAAGGTTTTTGTTGGCTCTAATTTTTGGTTAACTAGATTAACAAGAAGGGTAAAAATTGGGATGTGACAGACCTTCCCCCCTTAAAAGAATCTCGTCCCCAAGATTCACAAGCTAGTGAAGAGATGCGGAAACTCGCGCTTGAGGTAGTCATCCCGTTCCCAGGTGGCTTCCTCCTCAGTGTGGTTGGTCCACTGGACCTTGTGGAACTTGATCGCGCGTTTTCGGGTGACTCGGGTGGCTTCTTCCAGGATACGAAGGGGTGTCTCGCGGTATGTGAGATCCTGGTTGATATCCACCGTGCGGTGATCGATGTTTTTGAAAACATCGGGCTTGTCCGGCACCTCCAGACACTTCCGGAGCTGCGAGACGTGGAAGACGTCGTGCACATCGGATAGTTCTGCTGGCAGTCTCAACTGATAGGCAACTTGACCTCGTCTGGCTATCACCTCAAATGGTCCGATGTATCGTGGTGCTAACTTCCCCTTCACATGGAATCGCTGCATTCCCTTCAATGGGGTGACTCGGAGATACACAAAGTCTCCAACTGCAAAAGTCACCTCTCGACGCTTGGGGTCGGCATAGCTCTTCTGACGGGACTGAGCGGTCTTGAGGCGCTCACGAATCAACTGAACCTGTTCCTCAGCTTCCTTCAAAACATCGGGTCCAAAGATCTTCCCTTCCCCGGTCTGAGACCAGTTTAGGGGCGTGCGGCACTTCCGTCCATACAATGCTTCAAAGGGGGCCATCTGCAGACTCGACTGATAGCTGTTGTTGTAGGAGAATTCTGCATACGGCAAGCAATCCTCCCACTTGGAACCATATGCTAGAGCACATGCGCGGAGCATATCCTCTAATATCTGGTTCACTCGCTCGGTCTGGCCTCCAGTCTGCGGGTGATAGGCTGTGCTGAAAGTGAGCTTAGTGCCGAGTGCCTCCTGGACTCGCTTCCAGAATCTCGAGGTAAACTGGGTGCCTCGGTCAGACACAATCTCCTTCGGAACTCCATGCAGACAGACGATCCTTGACATGTACAAGTCTGCCAGCTGGTCTCCTCGATAGGTGGTTCGCACTGGAATAAAGTGTGCTACCTTGGTGAGTCGGTCGACGATGACCCAGATAGAGTCATGACCCTTGCTCGACCTCGGTAGTCCTGTGATGAAGTCCATGCCTATCTGTTCCCACTTCCATTCAGGAACTCGGAGTGGTTGCAGCAATCCTGCAGGTCTCTGATGTTCTTCCTTCACCCTTTGGAAGATGTCGCACTTGGCAACATACAAGGCAATCTCACGCTTCATACCGTGCCACCAAAACAAGTCCTTCAAGTCTTGATACATCTTAGTCCCTCTGGGGTGGATGGAGTAAGGTGTATCGTGAGCTTCCTTCAGGATAGTGAGCTTCAACTCCTTTACATCAGGCACACACAATCGGCCACCAAACCAAAGAACTCCTTCATCATCCGTCGTGAACTTCGGGGCCTTGTCGAGGGGCATCTTCTTCTTGATTCCCTTGATACTATCGTGTCCCTTCTGTGCCTCCTTGATCTGGTCAAATAGAGTCGGATTCAGCTCGAGGTGAGCCAGAAAACCGGGTGTAACAAGTTCCAAACCCACCTTCTCGAACTGCTCGTGCAGAGCTGGCTGCGTCTCTCTGATTATTGCATTAAGTGTGCACGGCTTGCGGCTGAGGGCATCTTCTACCACGTTGGCCTTACCAGGGTGGTAATGGATTTCGAGATCATAGTCTTTGATCAGCTCGATCCACCTCCTCTGCCTCATGTTCAACTCCTTCTGTGAGAAAATGTACTTCAGGCTCTTATGGTCTGTGTATATGTCGCAACGGTGACCCATCAGGTAATGTCTCCACCTTTTGAGAGCAAGCACAACTGCGGCTAGCTCCAAATCATGGGTGGGGTAGTTCAACTCGTGCGGCTTCAACTGTCGAGACAGGTACTCAATCACCTTGCCCACTTGCATAAGGACACAACCCAAACCAATCTTTGATGCATCACAGTACACATCAAAGCTCTTGGTCAGGTCAGGCATAGTCAACACTGGGGCAGATACCAATCTCCTCTTCAACTCCTGGAAACTGGCTTCACACTTTTCTGTCCACACAAACTTCTGGTCCTTCTTCAACAACTGGGTCATGGGACGGGCAATGCTGGAGAAACCTTCCACGAACTTGCGGTAGTATCCCGCTAGTCCGAGGAATCCTCTCACTTCGGTCTGAGTTGTCGGAGCTGTCCAGTCCATGACAGACTGAATCTTGGCGGGGTCGACGGATATTCCTCCTTCTGACAATACATGTCCCAAAAATCCAACTTCCTTGAGCCAGAACTCGCACTTGCTGAACTTGGCGTACAGCTGGTGCTCTCGCAATGTCTCGAGGACTAAGCGTAGATGCTCGGCATGCTCTTCCTCCGTCTTGGAATATATCAGGATATCATCAATGAACACCACTACAAACTTGTCAAGGTACTTCATGAAGATCTTGTTCATGAGATTCATGAAATAGGCCGGGGCATTGGTAAGTCCGAAGGACATCACAGTGTACTCGAACAAACCATAGCGGGTCGTGAAGGCGGTCTTGGGGATGTCCGACTCACGGACCTTCAGCTGGTGGTATCCGGTCCTCAGATCGATCTTGGAGAAGACTCGGGCTCCGTTCAACTGGTCGAACAGATCCTCGATCTTGGGGAGCGGATACTTGTTCTTGATGGTTACTTCATTCAGCTTACGGTAGTCCACACACATGCGTATGGTGCCGTCTCTCTTGTCCACGAAGAGAACTGGCGAACCCCAGGGTGAAGCACTGGGTCGAATCAGTCCCTTCTGGAGCATGTCATTCAGCTGCTTCTTCAATTCAACCAGCTCTTCGGCATTCATCCGGTAGGGTCTCTGTGCTATTGGGGTTGTGCCAGGCACTAACTCGATGATAAACTCGATATCCCGATCAGGCGGCATACCGGGTAATTCCTCCGGAAAGACATCCGGGAATTCACATACCACCTTCACTTCTTCAAGGGATGGCACCGAGACACTCTGATGACAGCAGGCTCGGGTCTTGTCGGTCAGGTCTGAGTACTCTATCCTACGTCCTTCAGCACTGGTGAGGGTGACTGTCCTCTCTGCGCAATCTATCCGACCTCGGTACCTGGACAACCAGTTCATGCCAAGTATCACCTCTATCCCTTCTGTTCCCAGCACAATCAATTCTGCCGGAAACATGACTCCTTGGATCTCTACGGGCACACCATAACATGTGCGAAATGCCTTGACTCTAGACCCTGGAATTTGCACGCTCATGGACCTCCTCATAGGCTCGGACCTCATCCCACTTCTATTCACAAATGACGTCGTAACAAACGAGTGGGATGCACCAGAATCAAACAATACTTGGGCAGGTACTGAATTAACTGAGAACGTACCCAAGATGACATCTGCGGCCTCCTGGGCTTCCTCGGCTTGCACATGATTCAGACGTCCCTTCGCGGCGTTAGACGCACCGCGTGGGGCATTGCTGCGGCCGGGGTTCCCTCTAGCTGGCGCTGGTGCATTGGGGCGTGGAGCAGCATTCTTCTTGTTGGGACACTCTGTCGAGTAGTGGCCCTTCTGACCACATCCAAAGCAGATCACTCCAGGGTTGCGGGGAACTCCGCCTGCTGGACGCGGAACTCCAACAGGGCGGGTAGGAGCATTGGGGCGCGGTGCTGGGTAAGGGCTCCTCTGAGGCTGTGGTGCTGGTCTTGGCGGCTGTGTCGGACGCAGTCGGGGGTTGCTGGATCCACCCTGCTGCATCATGCGGCGCTTGCGGTTTTCAGCGGCCATCTTGAGTTTTCCCTCCATCATAATAGCAGCATCGGCGAGAGACTCAAGATCAGGGAACTGCATGGCCACTAGAACAACCTGCAACTCATCGTGAAGTCCATCCAAGAAACGGTCCTTCCGCTTCTCCTCGGTATCCACCTCCTCCGGGGCATACCTCGACAGCTGAGTGAATCGGTCAAGATAACCGACCACAGTCATACCCCCTTGCTTGAGGTGGCGAAACTCATCCTTCATCCGCCTGATCAGTGCGGTGGGGATGTGCGCCTTCTTGAACTTGGCGGAGAATTCTGCCCAGGAGAGTACTTGCCCTTCAGGAAGACGGGCACGCACTCCTTCCCACCAGCTCCTAGCGGTGCCGGAGAGGTAGTGGGTGGCATACAGGACCTTCTCTTTGTTGCCAACAGCGGCGACAGTAAGGTTGTTCTCCATGGTGCGGAGCCAATCCTCAGCATCCAGAGGCTCCTTCGTCTGCGAGAACACGGGCGGGTTGGTGTTCTGAAAATCTCGGAGCCGAGACCTGGGCTCCTCATTCCCACCAGCTCCTCCGCCTCCTTGATTGGCATTGGTGGCGGCCTGGACTAGCTGCTGGAGTGCAGCCATGTTCGCCTGACGCTCGTCACGAGCAGCCTGGCGCTCCTCCATCAGTAGTCGCAGAAGTTGCGCCATGTTCGGGTCGGGTGGTGGCGGTGGCACATCACCGGATCCACTCGGGTTGCTGCGGGTGTGCCTCGACATCCTGAGGTTATGGCGTAAGATAAGAGGGAATTTAGTCTACAAGGGGGGGGTAAGTCCCTAACAATTTAGTTATCAAACACAAGCAAGACATATAAGATAGACAATAAACTTGCAACTAGCAAACCAGCACATGGTAGCATAACGATAGCATAAGTCTCATACATAACCAAGTCTTACAGATAACCAACCGCACAATCATCAAACCGAGTCACGACTAAACCCAAAAGTGGCAACTACTCAATGGGACACCTCCTACGCGTCACTCTCCTCCTCATCGTCGATGAAAGCACGATCCTCGGAGTTCGAGACATCCTCCTCCTCCTCGTGGTCCTCGTCAACACTAAGGTAGGCATCATCCTCCTTCCGGATGTCCTCGCCATCATCTAGAGCGGCAATCTCGTCCTCCAAATCCGCGCACTTGCGCTTCAGGCTCCTGGTCCTCTTCCTCATCATCTCATTACTCCCCTCCAGACGGACGACCTGGCCTGCAGCTCCTCTATAATCCAGTCCCGGGACTCTAGGTCGATGGGGTCGATGTGGGCGTGACCCCCTGTCTGGAGGTTGTAGTCGTGCTTAAACCGGGCTTCATCCAGCTGAGCCTCAGTCAAAGCCAAGTGCTTCTCCATAGCGATCAGGTGATCCCCCATGATCGGGTGAGGAATGCCGGGAGTGGGATCTCCCTCGCCATCGCGCATCCCGTAGTGACGGAACCGCGTGGATCTCAGCTCGTACTGGTGGAACCTCACAATGCGAGCAATCGCCTCCTGACAAGCTCGACGCAGACCCTCCTCCCAAGTACGGGCGTACAGCACAAAGGCGATGGTGTCCGACCGCGGAGTAACCTCCGATCCTCGGAGCGCACATCGCACCACTAGGCGAGCCTCCACATCCGTCCTCCTGGAGATCTCGTAGGCCCAGAACTCTGCAACGGGGCGGTGAACAAGCTGAAGCAGCTCGATCAGATCCTGAGCAAAGAGCGTGTCCCCAGCCTGAGTCAGCTGCAGGTGGTGCACCGGAACTCCAGCCATCTACAATTTTTATAAGTTTAAGTTAGATGACAGGTGTGCAATATTTTAAACAAAACAGTTATAACTGGTTTACTATAGAAGGGGTAAGAGAGGTAAGCATTTTATACTATGCAGATTACCATCTCTTTATTTTAGAAAATAGTTTTTGATTTTCCCCCATCCTATCTATCGTCCATTCTAACTAGGCTGCTACGGTCGGAACAGGGGCTCTGATACCAAGTCTGTGGGCACCCCGGACTATATGTCCGAAGCGGCCAGCTGTGCATACCGTCATGCTCCCATGATCAGTGTCGCATGACGCACAACTCGACAATGGATATCACAGTCACAAGTTCATACAGTACCGAATACAAAGTCATACATAAACATAGTCTTACACGGCCTCATCGGGCTCAAATGGCAGCGGAATAAGCAAAAGCAAGATAGATAGCAGCATCACAATCCACAGGCAAAGCTCAGAGCGTAGCACATCCTAGTACTCGTCAGTCGCGTCATCGTCAAATACCTGCTCCTCCAAGCCTGGCCGATTGAATAACCAGGGACAAAGTCGTGAGTACATACAAAGTACTCGCAAACCACCTAAAGAAAGGAACAAAGATTTTTGTACAAGAAAATAATGGGATGGCTATATGGTGGGGTTTAACATGGGGGAACCTAACTACTCAGTATTAGTTAAGTTAGAAATATCTTACTCTTGACAAATTTTTAATCCCACAATTTATATTTGATTAAATCATGTCCAACCCTTTTCATAATACCAACATCATCATCGTGAACCATAATCTCAGAACTAGAATTTCTCATCTATTCCCCACAAAGTGTGGCCTCACTAGCTGTCCATGACCGTAGACTCCGGCTACTCGAATAGTTTTTACTCTGCAGAGGTTGTACACTTTACCCACAACATTCGATACATCCGCCGGGAGTTCCCACGGTTCGTCATACCTCAGTATGCGGTTTTCGGATAATCGACTGTAGTCTTCCCCTTGCCTACCCTAGTACAGGTGATCTACCCGATGCCCACATCCTGAACTGTCCGCGTGCAAGGTCATGCTCCTCGTGGACGCAAGCCTTCACCGTAGTAGAGGTGCGGCAAAGTTCAGTACCGACACTGATATAGTCCAGCGTATTACACCCCCGACGCATCGGCAGGATTCCGGCTTCTGGGTACCATCCTGTACCTCACTCATGTAGTTATGAGATCCCCGTACTAAGATAAGCAAGCTTCCAACTAGCCCTGTCCCATACCAGAGTATTGTGGTTGTACTGCAATACTAGATTTTGGCGGCACTTATAGAGAGTCCCTCTAGACTTTGAATATGTTCAACGATGTTTCCAACAACCACAACCTTGGCCATCACATCTTCTTAGATGTATGCCAATACATTAGGGGGAAGCAAGATTAACCAAATTATTATGTTGTCACTAGTTCATTAGCAAGGCTTGTAATAGTACCAAGATTATCGGTGTCTAGTTTATTTCTCCCAAATAGGTAGGCTTACAAGGTATGTGGGGTTCACCTAATAAACTAGTACAAATCCCAACCCAAAAAAATGATATAACAAGATCATGATATATAATATGGTACAAAGGAAGTAAAAATGTAGGACAAGGTTAAGTTTTTGAAGATGGCTTGCCTTCCTCGGCGATGTCTCCCGGTACGGATTCTTTGGCTTGGAAGGAGTCTTCACCTGCAACGTCAGGCGTCTCGTCTACATGTTGCGGAAAAATAATACTCATTACAATCACTTTAATTCCAAGCAACACTCAACTAACATAACAATCACTTGGCACCCAATCAATCAACAAATGAGGCATACCAATCAAACATACTAGTGAGTAAAAAAATTTAGTGGTGATGTAACAAGTTCATAGGGCTAAGCAAAAATTTATGCCATACACCACAAGGGATTTTACACAAGTTACTTTTGTATAACTTTAGATCATGCTTAAATTTATTTCAATAACAACCATAATTGTCCAAACACAAGCATAATAAATTTTTAACCTATTTGATTGATTAACAAAGAATAAACTAAAATTCATCCTAACATGGAATGCTAGCAATAATAGTAATATGATCATTAATTTTATTTAAACAATCAACAATTCTAAACATACAGAAAAATAAAGTATAATCATAGGAGTATAAACAAGTCAACAACACATTTTTAGAGTCAACAAGGATTTAACTAAAACTATTCTTAGCTGCTAAAAAGCACAATAAACTAATAAAAACTAAAGAAATTATTTTGGCACTGCACAAAAATTATTCTAAACATGCAGAATTATAGATATTAATTTTATGCACACAACAAAATTTATTTCACTGAATTTGGAGTTGTATTTATTTTTCTATAAGTAAAACAGTGTTACAGATTAAAAGAAAAAGAAAAAAAAGAACAGCAGGCCGGCCCGGCTATCAGGCGCCCACGGCGCTCCCTTCATTTTTTTAAAAAACGGGCCGAGCCCAGCACTGCGCAGCGGTGGGGTTTTTTTTTCTAAAAAAATCGAAGGGGTATGGGTGCCCCCTGGCCGTCGGATCAAGTGCGATCTGACGGCTGGGGGCTCGTCTTCCCCAGCGAGCCTGGGAGGCTCGGCCTCCCCAGGCCATGGCGGCCAGAGGCAAGGCCAGCCTCGCCGGCGGCCCTCTGGTGGCCGGAGGCTGGAGGCATGGGGCGGGTCGAGGTCGCAGGAGGCCTGGGGCTCCATTTTTGCCCTAAAACCCGACATGCATCGCGGAAAAAAAAACGGGCCATAGTGTCCAGCAGGGAACGAAGCTCACCGGGGGAGGGCGTTCCGGCGGCTGTAGGCGACGGTGAGGGGCGGCGGGGGTGCGGCTTGGGGCAGGGGTCCCGTTTTTGGGGCTCGGAGGCGGCTGCGGTCGTCGGAAGCGGCGTCGGCTCGGGGTAGACGTTGGGGCAGTGGGGTGCTTGGGGCGGCTCCTCTGGTCCCTCGCCGGCGGCTCCGTCGTGAGGCAGAGAGGCGGCGCTCCGGCCTCCCCTCCTCCTCCTCTTCTGGCTTCTCTCCTCCTCCTCTTCTCCAACTCCTTCTCCTCTTCTTCCTTCTCTACTCGGGCTGGCAAGGCGGGCGGGAGCGGTGGTGTGGCTGGGTTGTGTGTGGCGAGTGGGGAGAGGAGAGCCGGGGTGGCCTCCTTTTATAGCCGAGAGGAGCGGGGCTGCAACGGGAGGGAGAGCCATGGGGCGATCCGTGGCCTCGGGCGCCATTGGAGAAGGTGGGCGGTGGGAGAGCTCGTGAGGGTGCTCCGGTGGGTCGTTCCACCGTGGGAGCTCGCCGGTCACATGAAGGGCTTGGGTTGGGGGTAGGAATCGAGCTGGCAAGCCACGGGGGCGATCCTCGGGGTCGTCTTCGGTTGGGCAATGGGGAGCGAGGGTGTCAGTGGCTCGGGGTGGGGTGAAGAGAGACGAGAGAGAGAGGGATTACGAGAGGGAGAGAGACTCTCTCTGCGTGGGGAGAGGGACGGAGAGATCGTGAGAGAGAGAGGGGGAAGTTAGAGGGAGAGAGATTAAGGGGGGGGTGGTTAGGATAGTTTCTTTTTTTTCTCTCTTCTTTTTTTTTAGCACCAAACACCCATTTATTTAAGAGATAAAAATAATAAAAATACAAACTCTTTTATTATTGGTATTATTGTTATTGTTGTTATTATTATTAGGTTAGATATAAAGATCATGCATGCATTTCCTTATGATTTTATGTAGTTAGGAATTTTTATTGATAAACATTTTAGTTATTAGCAAACAACCAAAAAGGTTGATGCCAAAGCATTTTTGTGGTGGCTAAAACTTTTGGTATTATTACTCTATAGAAAATTTACTAGGTGTTAGCACCTAGGGTTTTTTTAAAAAAAAAATTACAAGTTACCATTTTTAAGATAATCTCAAGAGGAGTTGCATGCATGGCAGACATTAGGCACATGCAACACAAAATGATCATCATCATAAGTGCATCACCAAGCAACAACATGACTAACCCTAAGCACTCAAGTTCAAGCATTGAAACACAACCTAAGATTTCATGCAAGGTTTTTGTTGGCTCCAATTTTTGGTTAACTAGATTAACAAGAAGGGTAAAAATTGGGATGTGACACTAGCCAAGTGGAAACCGGGCGTACATGCGACGTCTATAATGGACAGTTGGTACACCCCTGCAGGGTAAATCTTTTCGAAAAGCCGTGTCCGCGGTTATGGACTACTTGAGACCTACTCCTTGTTCATAGAATACCATCAATGATAGTCATGTTATGAAACTTGACAAACCGTGTGCGTGCCTTGGTTGTCTTTCTTCGTCCAGGTGGACCGAGAGGGAAACGAGGTTGTGTTATGTTTGCGTAAGTAGGTGGATAGCCGACTTATGACACGCTGTCAACGAAATTCTTGGAGCTCATCCATATTCTGATAGAACGAGTAGCCACCATATATGCTAGTACGGCTGCAACCTGTCTATGTCTTTACCTTACCTGCAGCGTTAGTTATTCCGTAATGACATGTTCTCACCCCCGTTTACATTTCTGTCTTTACCGCTTTGCCTGATCGGCCGCTGCAGTGGAATACTACCTCGACCCCGGCACCGGACGTTACTTCGTGGAGGTGCCACCGGAGGACGACGACGAGTACGAGTACCTCGACCAGTAGGATCCTATAGTTGGGCTCAGACGTTCCCGTGGGTGGGTATTT
Organism: Bromus sterilis; assembly: GCA_950022295.1. Taxonomy (NCBI): domain Eukaryota; kingdom Viridiplantae; phylum Streptophyta; class Magnoliopsida; order Poales; family Poaceae; genus Bromus; species Bromus sterilis. The sequence continues at coordinate 143,097,609 of OX465596.1, read as the reverse complement.
ATGTGTAGCCCTCTCTAGGGCAATTTGGATCTTGACCGTACCCGGTCCCTATTATGCTTCCGCTTGATGTATTGATGTATTGATGAGATGTACTCTGGATGATGTTATATTATTAGACAGTGGCGTTGTATGCCCTGATCTATTTATCTATCTATATGTATTTCCTTTCTTATAGAGTTATGCTTATATACCTGTTGTCGAGAATCCGGCAGCGACACGAGTGCGAGTGTCGTGCGCCGGTGGATTTTGATGCGCTTCTAACTCCGACCGGACGCGAAAGCGACTAGTTAGAGTTTGTACCGCATCAAGGGCCTTACAGAGACGCTCCAAGCATGGCACATAACGCATGAAGTGATAAAAATATAGTGAGACGAAGGACGAACTGATGATTGTTGATGGAGAAGGGGATGCACGGGGGCATCCCCAAGCTTAGACGCTTGAGTCTCCTTGAATATTTATTGGGGATGCATGGGGGCATCCCCAAGCTTGAGCGCTTGACACTCCCGAATCTTCTTTCATCATCTTCCATCGCATACTTGAAAACTCCCTTCATACATTACTCATCATAAGCTAATTAGAGAGGTTAGTACCCTTAATAAAATAATTTTTCCCCACTGGATATAAAGATATTCTTGAAGAGCTATTGTTTCTCATGATTGCCAAAAAAATTTTGCAAAGAAAAAGCAAGCTTAAGGTCTGCAAAATTAAGGAGAGACAAAACGTGGCAGAATTTGTGAAAAATAGAACAGTAGGTAGTAAAGAATTTTTTAGGGGTACTTCTGCAACTCAAATCAAAAAACTCAGAACATACGAAAGTTCCGCGATTGTATAGAGCTTGTGTAAAAAATTCAGCTCAAAAAGATGAATTGGTGAGTTGATCCGATTTTCCCGTCACGAAGACAGAATCTGTTTTCTAGACAGCATGTCACAACTTTCGCTTCCCTTTTCATATGAGGCTATAACTTGGCACAAAGCTTGAAAATAAAGATACAATGATGTGGCTACAATAGTAACAATCATCAAGACCACTAAAAACAGAAGTAAAAACATCTTGGGTTGCCTCCCAACAAGCGCTTTCTATTACGCCTTTAAGCTAGGCATAAGGCAAAAGAAGAATCAAGTTTTATCAAGAGAAAGAGAATAGATAGCTCGTGTAACGGACTCAAAAGGTAACTTAATTTTCTTTCTAGGGAAGTGTTCCATCCCCTTTTTGAGAGGGAATTGAAATTTTATATTCCCCTCTTTCATGTCAATGATGGCACCGACGGTGTGAAGAAAAGGACGACCCAAAATAATTGGACATAAAGGTTCACACTCTATATCCATGATAATAAAATCAACGGGAACATAGTTGTCATTGACAATGATAAGAACATCATCGATCTTCCCCAAAGGTTTCTTTACAGAAGAATCGACGAGATAACACCAAAAGAACAAGAATCAAAAGGTTTCAATTCAAACGTATCATACATTCTTTTGGGCATGACGGAGGTACTAGCTCCAACGTCACATAAAGCATAGCAAGAGAAGCTATTTAATTTAATTTTGATCATAGGGCCCCAACCATCATCTAGCTTCCTAGGTATGGAGGCTTCTATCCTAAGCTTCTCCTCCCTAGATTTGATAAGACCATTTGTGTTATGCTCCGTGAAGGCAAGATTAAGTGTGCTAGTGTGGGGGTCTCTAGACATTTTGTGTAGTAAGCTAATAACTTCTGAGAGGGTGCAACTATCAAAATCAATATCACTACTATCAAAGGTGATAGTAGTGTCATCTAGGCTCACTTGTTTGAAACCCTCTATGTTCATAGGAGTTTCTTCTTCTACGGTTGAGGTATTAGCATCACCATTAATAGGTCCAATGGGACCAGGAGTGCATTGGGTGCTAATAGTTTCGGTATCCTCAACAATTTGGATAGTGGCAACTGTGTGGTGTGTAGGAAGGCTCTTAATTATATCCTCTTCCTCTTTCTCTCTAGCCCATCTTTCTTTAAGGTTTGCCGTCATCCTAATGTTTTCATTAATTTGTAACTGGATAGCATTAATAGGAGTGTATGTCCTCTCCTCAAGGGGAGAGGTTCTAATTTTTAAAATCTCAACATCAAGGGCTAAGTTGTCTACCTTCAAACAAAGATTATCTAATTTAGCTATTTTCTTCTACATTCTTGTTGAAGGCTTTTTGGGTAGTGATAAAGTCTCTAAGCATACTTTCTTGTTCAGAAGTGGGATTCTTGTTGCTAGGGTACGTGTTGTTGTTCCCACAATTGGATGGAAACGGTCTAGGATTGCTAGCAAAATTGCCCCTATAAGCATTGTTGTTGAAGTTGTTTCTAGCAATGAAGTTCACATCTACTTGTTATTGAGCAACCAAAGAATTTAAAGGGACATCGTGAGGATCAATAGAGGGTTGCTTGGTAATTAGAGACATAATTAAGTCAACTTTTTCATTGAGGGAGGTAATCTCCTCTAAAGAGTTTACCTTTCTACCTGTTGGAGCGCGTTCGTTGTGCCATTGGGAATAGTTGGTCATCATCTCATCAAGAAGCTTTGTGGAAGCACCAAGTGTAGTTGAAATAAAGGTTCCTCCCGCGGCCGAATCTAACAGGTTCCACGAGGTAAAGTTCAAGCCTGCATAAAAAGTCTGGATAACCATCCAGGTAGTCAAACCATGTGTAGGGCTTTCTTAACAAGAGATTTCAGACGTTCCAAAGCTTGGGAAACATGTTCATTATCCAATTGCTTAAATTTCATAATGTTACTCCTCAATTGCATAATTTTAGCAGGTGGGTAATACTTCCCAATAAAAGCATCTTTGCACTTATCCCAAGAATCTATGTTATTCCTAAGCAAAGATTGAAACCATATTTTAGCTTCTCCTCTCAAAGAGAAAGGAAAAAGCTTGAGCTTAACAACATCACCTTCTACTTCTTTATACTTTTGCATATCACATAATTCAACAAAATTATTCAAGTGTAAAGCAGCAGCATCTCCAGCACCAGAGAATTGATCTCTCATAACAAGGTTTAGCAAAGCAGGTTTAATTTCATCAGAGGTAGATGAAGTGGCATGTGTGGCAATAGGAGTGCAGATAAAGTATTTGTTGTTGTGACTAGTGAAGTCACACAACTTGGTGTTTACAGAGGAACCCTTAGTAGCAGCAAGTGTGGCATTTTTTTTGTAGTTTCGATATAAAACACAAAGATAAAAACTGAAAGGTAAACTAACAAGACGAAAAAGTAAAGGTAAAAGGTAGTGGGAAACTCCCATATCTTATCACTCGGAATCCCTGGCAACGGCGCCAGAAATTTGCTTGATATGCCAGAGATGATAATTGCTTCTCGCCCTTCGTTGGTTACCCCAAGTGGAAGGTGAGATGCAGCGTAGCGGCAAGTTTCCCTTGGTGAAGATACCAAGGTTTTAAGATTGTCTCGCGTAGGATTCCGGCAATGATAAGTAGGTGGTGAAGTGAACAATGGTGTTGTTCACAACCGAGGTTGCTTACCTCACCTAGACCTGCACACAGACACTAATAACTTTTCTCCCAACGAAGTTCAGAGAGGTTGTCAATCTCTCCGGTCTTGTTGTTTACAAAGGATCAAACACAAGGCATAATGATAATGATAGCAACTGAAAGTAAAGACTGAAAAGTAAATAGGCTTGTAAACAATGATGAGAATATGGACCGGGATCCCGTGATGTTCACTAGTGATGTCTCTCTACCAAAAGACGATAAGACTGCTATGCCAGGTAAACAAATTACAGATGGGCAATTGAAAGGATTATAAACGCACCGCAATGCTAACTATGATACAAAAGAAAGGAAGAGGCTCATAAGCATGGGAAGTACGCCAAAATAAGTAGACCTAAATCCATCTGCATCTACTACTAATCATCCATCTTGAGATATCTATCCAGAACATCTCGCTGGTATTAAGTTGCGAGCCCCACCCAAAGTGTAAACCCAAAGTAACAGACAACTGCAATAAAAAGAACTTTGCGTAAAGTAAACAATCCTTGCAACCGCGGTTACAAACACCATTGTTTCCCCCTTGTGTCCACAGCACATCCCCTAGACTCATGTTTTTGTCACTCAAGCGTGTCATCAGGGGGCATTTACCCACAATCGAGCATAACGTTCCGTCTTGGAGTCACTACCTACTACTTGGCCAAAGTAATAAACAACAACGGAGAACATGCAAGAATTACTTAGGAACGAAAATATAAGAGATAAAAACAAAATATATTACTCTATCACAATTTGAACATAATCTCATAATCCATCAGATCCCATCAAACTCAGCATAGCAAAAGCAGAAAGATTACATATGTGCCTCGATCATGTAGGGCATCTCACGAGGTCTAAACCATGAAGAACAAATAGGGGAGGAGAACATCACATAGCTAATGATCACGGACCCATGGTCCAAAGGAAACTACTCACGGCACATCCGGGAAGCGTGCATAGTGGAGGGGAAGCTCCCAGAGGTTGATCCTCCCTCCGACAGGGTGCCGGGAAGGGTCCTGACGGTGCTCCCGATCTTGGAAGCGCGGCGGCGGCGGAACAGAGGCGAGATTGCGAAATAGGGTTCTGTCTTGGGAAGTTTCCCGTGTTCATGCTCTGAGCTGCTTTTCGGCCGTCTTGAGCAGTGCTTGAGTTATTCAAGTAACGTCCCAGATCTGAGTTGTAAAGAACGTTCTAGTGGCTATTGGTTTATTTGATGGTTTCATACAAGGGTTCAGATGGTCATCGACTATAGTTAAAACTTGTGAAGTGGTGAACTTTCTATCGAACTGTTTTGTTGTTCGCCTCATTTTTCCTTCGGTCTTCAATTGGTGTCGCTTTATTTTCCCCCTTATGGAAAGTTGCTCATCAACCCACCGCATACCTCGAAGAATCAGTGAGAGACCGCAAAGAGTTGGGAAATCAGAAAGTCAAGAAGGATCCACATGCTGATTGTATTGCAATATTCGGCTCAAGTGTGAAACCTACCTGGATGAATCATTTGAATCAAGTCTGCATCAACTGTTACATTTAAGAGGATTCAATCAAAGGAAAAGGATAAGTTGTGTTCATAACCCATGAATATCTGCAGTCAAAGGTATGGCACCTACAAGTTGCAATCTTGTTGTACGCAAGCTGTTAGATTATGTTATACTCTGAAAGAAAGGCAGGATGTGTCATGAAATCAGTACCCAACAAGGAAATGATTAGGAAAATGTTCTCCCCTGACAAGTCAGCAGCCAGTAAGTCACTAAATTACAATGCACAGTCTTCAATTTTGTCCACACACTATCATGGGAAAACTTCGGACATAAGGAACCCCAGCCTTCCTTGCGTAAGATATCGGACACAGCCGACATGTACAGTGCATCAACCTTTCTCGGTACGCTATCTGGATAGCTTCTCGGCCAAGACATTCAACCTTATACCACAAGCCACCGAGATAAGTTTACGGTGCAAGGCACCCAATCGTACTCAGTATGCCACATGGATGGATTCCAGCACAAGACACCCAACTGGCTACAGTGAGCTTCCGCGGAAACTTCCAGCACAAGGAACCTGTACATCCAAAGTACAAAGAGGCAAACTTCCGAGGCAAGACAACCAGTCTTCTTCAGTAAGCTATCGAAGAAGTTTCCCGTGTACGACACCCCGCCTTCCTCAATACGCCATAGGAGAAAGCTTCCGAGACACGGTACCCAACCTCCTTCAGCACTCTACCCCAGCAAAGCTTCGAGGATAAGCTACCCCGTCTTCTCCAACACGCCATCGTACCTGCAATAGTGTAGTCAGAAGCCCGACTGGTCAAAAGCAATGAAGATTTCAACATCGTCAGCCACGTATGTACCTGCACATTTTATGGGCATACTTCTCGAGTGACGCGAGCTACTCCTGTATGGATACAACCCTGCTCGTATTCAAGTGAGTTATACACATGGAAAGCGATAAGAACTACAACTCCTGCGAGGAACGCAAGCAGAAGAATCAGATGCACATTTTAGCCTGGTGTAAAGATCGACAAGTCATGAAGGAACACCCCAAGTAAAGGAAATGATGAAGCCTTTGGTCTCGACCACAACCACAAGGTTCAGCTCCTCATATCCGATAAGGCCCCAAAGAAGGATAATCTTGAGGCCCAATTTATTCCAACCAAGAATCATCATGAGTTGCCAAGATACAAAGTATGAAGGCAGCACAGTTAGCGCAGAGAAAGGATTCCAACAAAGAGGAAAGTCAGCATACAAGAAGTACCTAAAAAGGGTGATGTCGCAGAAGCAAGGACCAAGGCAGCCCGACATGGCATATGTTGAACCTTGCTATGACAATTGCGACAGAGGTTGGTGTCACACCTATAAGATGCCAAAAGTATGCAACTCTTGCGAGCCCGACAGGTAAGGAAAAAGGATAATCACATTGACTTCATGGTCAAACTCACTACGGTCAACCAAAACCTTATTTCCATATGGATCATCAAGGAGACCTAAACCTAAGGAATCCCACTTCATATGGGGAAAGATCGAGTATCAAGCCAGTCAGCTTGCGCAGTTACTCATGTTTGGAATTATCAGGACTTGATGGAATACCCAAGTCTGCTCCGCTAAATATCCCCTACCCAACTTAGCATTTTGACTACAAGGACCGTGTTGAAGCATAACACGGCCTATCGCCACCCACGGATATGACAACATGTCGAGTAAATCTGTTTTTAGATAATAGGCTAGGCCCGACTTTATTGCTAAAGACAAATGGCAACGGAACGATCCCAAGTCATACAAGAGTACGGTAATTAACCACCATCAAAAGCCACATGCAGCACCACCGCACACAGGCCCCCAACAAACCAACATAAACCAACAAAGTTTGTAGGCATAACAGCCAAGGTAAGCATAGAGACACAAAACTATACTATAAGAGCCACTACTCCTTAAGCATTGGAGGTCGAAGGTGCCCGAGGGTGGGTGGGAGCTTGCCGAGGAAGAAGCCGTGCCGCCAGTATTTTGATCTGTTGGATAATAGCCTTCAGTTCCTCCTTGTCTTTTGGCTTACTCATCGGAATCCAGCTCTGGAGCAAGGCAACCAATTTAAACAAGCAATTAGCAAGCATTTGGGGAATTCCTTTTAAATAGTAAACTTGTTACGAGTGGTCCAGAGAATCCAACAAAACGAGGAAAACACAATGTAGAAAATTCTCCGAGAAGGAGTAGGCAGCACTTTAGCCAAAACCCGCACCTCCCCAAAGGAAGAGGGGTTCCAAGTAACACCAAGCCACGAACGAACACAGCTCCACATAAAAAGGGCCAACTGGCACTGAAAAAATTTATGCCTCGTATCCTCAGAGGAGCCACATAAGCAGCAGACATCAGACGTGATGTCGTTGCGATTAAAGATCTGATCAGAAGCCGGGATCTTACCCCTAAAGGATTGCCAGAGAAACACCCTGATTTTGGGAGGCACCCTTGCCTTCCACACAGGGGAGAAACGGCCCGATTGACGACCACCCACAAGTGTCGCGTAAAGGGATTTAATTGAAACCTTAGACGAGGCCTATAAGGACCAAGAGATGGAATCCTCTCCCTCCGCGAGCATGGGGAGCATGCCAACAAGACGTTTCCAGTCTTCCAGCTCTACAGGAGAAAGGGAATGCCGAAACTCCAAATCCCAATTCTTAGCCGCAAGATCTGCAATAGAGATAGCACGTAACGCATAATACGAGAACAGAACTGGGAACACCTCCGAGAGCCTACCTTCCGGGTGCCACAGATCAAGCCAAAATCGAACAGATCGCCCATTCCACAAAGAGAATTTGACATGAGACAAAAACAAATCCCTAACTTTGCAGATATATAGACCGCCAGAACTGAGACCTACCCGAAGCCGGGGCCATGAGAGGAGCCGAGGATGGAAAATATTTTCCTTGAAGGCACCGAAACCAGGGAGGTTTGGGCCCTAGGTCACTAAAAACAGAAATCCTCCACCACCATTTAATTAACAGACATTCATTCATAATGGCAGTATTAAGAGTGCCCAGGCCTCCAGCCTTCCTAGGCCAGTAGATCAAGTTCCACTTAACCATGCGGTACTTCTTCTTATTGTAAGCCCCATTCCAAAAGAAATTATGCCGATGTTTGTCCATAGCCCGATGAGAGATTCCAGGAATCCTATAGAATCCCAACATATACATAGGGAGGGAGGAGAGACAAACGTTGATAAGGCAAATTTTAGCCTCTTGGGAGTGGTGCCGCCCTCGCCACGGCAACACCCTATTGCCCACTTTAAGGACAATCGGGGCAAGGTCTTTGGAAGAGATAGAGGAGGGAGAGATAGGGATCTCCAAGTATTTGAAGGGGAAGTCGCCTAATTGGAAGTTCATTAACTCAGTGATTCTATGGGGCTCCAAATCAGAGAAGCCCAAGGAAAGGAGGTCGCTCTTAGCAAAATTGATCTTAAGGCCTGACATAGCCTCGAAACATAGAAGGATACACTTGAGGTTGATCAGACCCAAATTATCATTCTCAATCAGGATAATCGTATCATGGCTTATTGGAGGTGAGTAACACCGTTAGGGATCAGGTGAATGGCCACCGTCTTGATGTGATTATGAGCAACTGCTCGAGTCAAAATGTTGGCCGGCGCATCCACCACAAAATTAAACAAAAGGGGGGGGGAATTGGGTCACCTTGTCTAAGGCCCCGATCATTAGGGAAAAACGGGGTCTGCTCCCCGTTGATAGAAACAACCGTATGGCCACCACCAACCAGCTGCATAATTCTATGAACATAGGCCGTCAAAACCACGGGACAAAAGAACTGAGCGAAGGAAAGGCCAACTGACCGAATCATAAGCCTTTTCGAAGTCTAACTTAAGAATGATGGCATTAGTCTTACGGCGCTTGAGGTCATGAACCAACTCATGTAGGACCAAAATGCAATCCAAGATGAATCTACCCTTGATGAAAGCAGTTTTCGTTGGTGCAATCACCCGATGGGCAACCGGGGAGAGCCTGAACACAAAGGCCTTCGCAGGGAATTTGGCAATATTATTGATCAAAGAGATGGGCCTGAACTGGCGAATAGAATCCACCCCTTTAACTTTGGGGATAAGGGACAGGACCGCAAAATTGAGTCGAGAGATGTTCACATTCTCAAGGCAGAAACCCTGAATGATGGCACACAACAAATGTTTAAGGACCGGCCAAAATTTCTGGAAGAACGCATTGGAGAACCCATCCGGCCCAGGAGCAGAATTGGAATTGGAAGAAAAGACCGCAGCATCAATCTCATCACAAGAGAGGGAGGTCAGGAGCGAGATGTTCTCCTCATCCGAAATGCGGGCAAAATCCTCCCACAAGGACGGGGAGATAGAAACAGCCACCGAAGGCTTAGCACTAAGAAGAGACGCAAAGAAGTTGAAAATATGCGCTTTAATAACAGAGGGGTCCTCCACCAAGGAACCATCGATAAACAAACGGCAGATCAAACTTCTACGCCTACGGCCATTGGCGATGGCAATAAAGTAACTCATGAGCCGGTCCCCTTTTAACAACCAAGACACACGCCCACATTGCCTCCAGAACTCCTCTTCGATATTATGCAGCTGAAGAAGCGAGTCTTCCAACACATAGCGCTTCTACCAGCCGGCAGCATCAAGACTAACCGAATCAGCCAAACCGTCAAGGGTAGCAATGCGTGAAAGAAGGTCACCTTTGGCCTTCCGATTAGCAGTTGCGCGGTTAGCCGACCACCCTCTAAGAAATTGGCGAAGGATCCTCGAGCAGTGACTCCAATCATTCACCGGGCCAAAGGAGCGATGGCCATCAAGAAAGAGCGACAGAATCTTAGAAGAGAGAAGAGACACAAAGTTCTCCACCAAAAGCCACGAAGAGTCAAAGCGGAAAATATTAGGCCGAGCCACAACAGGGGACACCGAGGAGAGAAGCAGAGGGGTATGATCAGAACCAACATGGGGAAACACGACCAACGAAGCCCCAGAGAAGAGGCCATCCCACTCATGGGAGATGAGGACCCGGTCAAGAACCGAACGAATAGGCGAGAACTGATGATTAGACCAAGTATATCGAGCCCCCAAACGTGGCAGCTCGCGGAGGGCCTCCTCATCGATAAAGTCATGAGATAAGGACGCCCTGGTCCAGCAAAAGTTGGAGGAAATCTTCTCAGCCGGGTGTCTAAGTAAATTAAAGTCCCCACCAATGGCAACAGGAAGTGTGGAGGAATCCAACTTAGCGGATAGTTCCGCAAGAAACGTCGGGGCAAAAGAGTGGTCAGCAGGCCCATACACCACAATGAATTCCCAGGAGCACCGAGACACAAAGGAGGTAAGTTCAATACTAATAAGATACGTGTCGAGGCTAACGTTAATAACAGCAAAGTCATCGCAAGCTTCCCCCACCAGGATGCCACCCGCCGACCCCACGGCTGGAAGCCAATTCCACACAAAACGATCCACACCACCGATGGCATCAAGCTCAGGAACCGAGAAGGACTCTCTTTTGGTTTCAAGAAGACAAAGGAGGTTAATAGAATGAATACGCAGGTAATCACGCAGCTGGTCTCGGCGCCCCCTAGCACCGATCCCACGAATATTCCATATAAGGGCGTTCATTTGGTAAGATTTTTTATGCGAAGACTTGACCGCCGAACCGCATGACAAGTAGCAATTTTAATAGTACGTTTCCTTCCTCGAGTGGACAGCCGGGTTGGTCCACTACCCAACCCGTCTCCACCAACCGGAACAGGCTCAACCCCAGCCTCACTGACAGAAGGTGGTCGCGCCGCAGCCGCACTAGCCTTGGTAATGGCAGCCTGCGCCAGCTCACTCGCGCGAAGAACCGACAGAACCGCAAGAGGCGATATCCCCAAATCACCCAAGACAATCCTGGAATCCAAAGCCACAGAGAAAAAATGTGAATTGGGGAGGGAAGACAAGACCGATCGAACAGGCGAAGAACGGGGGGGTGGGGGAAGCAAGGGACGTACCAACCGGAGCATCACGGGCTGCTGCCCGCTGCTCGGCATGCTAGATCACCGAGAGACCGCCTCTTGAGACGTGTTTGCTCTTCCTAGCAGTAGACACCGGCGTTATGATCACACGAGAAGATACGGAAGGCGAGGAGGTGAAGTCCTCAGCAGCAGTCCCCAGGTCATGCTCAAGGTTGCGAAACTAACCTGCCTGAGAGGATTTGGAGAGCGCTGCAGCCTCTGCCGCCCTAGCTTTGGCCTTTGCAGTAGTTTTGCGAATCGTCTTGCGTCTGCGGGAAACCAGGGGTTCGTCATCCTAGGGCTCAACCGAGCGGGGTGGCGAGTCGACGATGCCCGAAAGTGATGGAGAGCCATCCCGCTTCAGCCGATTGGAGCAAACAGCCGAGCCCGGAGACGCATCAGCGTGGTCCACAGGCATGGAGACCGCAGGGGCAGGCGCAGGAGAGAGGTCCTCTTCAAGAATGGACTCCATGGCATCCTTGAACACGTGTGTGTGGCCATCATAGCCAGGGGAGCCCGGTTCGGATACAACTTCTGAATTCTAGGCCCAAGCACCTCCCACTCCTGCGCGGTGAAAGGCGGGCCACTCGGGCCACTCCCCTCCTGGCTACCATCCTTGGGGTCATCATCATGAGGGGCAGGGGGGAAGAGGAGGGGGAGGTGTTGAGGTCCTCACAGGCGCCCAACACCTTTGCCCCCCATTCCCGCAGTTCCTCAGCCAAACCTTCTAGAGACGCCTCCCCTCCAAGATAGAGATGACAGCGGCATTGAGAATTTTGGGAGCAGCCACCACTGCCTCCTCGCCCCCTTCCATGCCAAAGAATCCATAGCCCGGGATCCCACACCCATAATGCTTGACCACCGGGGGATGGTAACGGGAGGTGCACTCAGCCTTAAGGTGCCCATCCTTACGGCAAATCAGACAGAAAGGCGGCGATTAGCACTGAGACTGGAAGTGGTCCGGCTTGTGACAAGAAAAAAAAGTGAGGTGGCCTGAAGCTCCCTTGTTCCCTCCCATCATACCAGATCCTCCACCAAATGATCTCGCCGGGGGGGAGAAGAATGCCAGGACCCGCGAACGAACCACCACCACCATCACGGTCAACAAATTTACGCTTGTTCGAGAAGCCAAATTCAGAAGGGCCCCTTCCCCCACCAAAGTTGCGGTCGTACGTAGATCCGGACTGGATCGAGCCACGACGCATCCCAGATCGAGCGTTGGGGTGGCGAGGAGGCGGGGGAGGGGGCAAGCGAATCAGAACCAGCAGATCCAGAAGAACCGCCCACCTAGCTCGCGAAGGAACGAGGGCGCACATCATCCACAGCCACCTCCCAGGGGTCCATCGCCGCTGCCTCGGCCTTGTGGCGCTGCTCCTCAACGAACCAGGGAGGCTGGGCCCCCCAGTCCGCAGATCCCTTTGAGGAAGCCTCCCTGGACGCCTTCTCAAGCTCCAAGCGAGAGCGCAGAGACGCCTCCACCTTGGCGGCGTCGGCAGCGTCCTCCGGCCGCATAGCCGGGCCAGCCCCCACCCGCTGAGAGTCAGCAAAGCCGGACCGATCCATGGAGACCACAACAGCAAAGGGATGGAGGAGAGGATGTGGGGAAGGAGCTAGAACAATGCGGCGCGGGGGGATGGGAAGAAGAGGGAGCGATGGAGGTCGTGGGGGGCAGCGGGGAAACCTAGGGTTAGGTCAAGGCACCCACATTGGATCCATAAGTAGCCACGCGGGACAGGCCAGGGTTGTTCGGGGGGAGGCCGCGCAATGGGCCCAATCCTGGAGGCCGAATGGTTCACAACAGGCGGAAATTCATGCGCAAAAAAGGAAAAAAGGCTGGTTCCGGACGGCCTCACAGCTGGCCCACCAAGGCACACCGGCCCAACAACAGAGGCCACGGTAAAACCCTTTGAACCCAGCTCTAGGGTTCCCACCCCCACCGGCGGCGCCGCCACCCGAGGCGACAACGAGGCCTCCGCGTCCAACCCCGAGCACGGAGAACCAAGAAGACTGGGGAGAGGAGAGGGACGGGGCGCACGCTTGGCGCCACGGCGAAGAATGTGGTTCCAACCCGGCTCCAGCGGCGCCACAACCCGATCAAAGCAACGACTCCGCCCACCAGGAGCAAACTTCCGCCGAGAAACAACCTCCACCGACGATGAGGGGGCCAGAGGCAAGCTCCCCCTGGGCTCCTCATCCTTTGTGTCCGACGAGATCTCATCATCCAACGCCCAGAACTTGTTGGGTGTACTGCCAGACAGCCCCAACGCAGGCACCCCAGCCTCAACAAGGGACGCAGAACACACCAGAGGAGGAGGGGAAGAGGACGGAGGGGGGCCAACAGGCAGGGGAGGTCACCGTCGCCGGGGAAGAGAGCCACCGGGAGGGGAGAGAGAGGGAGGGGAGGAGGAGAGCGGGGAGGGGGGGAGTGGAGCCATCACACAAGCAAGGCTCACAACGGTAATGACTGATGTCGAGTAAATCTCAGCGTGAGTAAAAATTCAAAGTTTGTGCCCAGTCATAATTAATGCTCAAGATGGACGAGCCAAAACCAAAGTGATGCAACACCATGTGCAGACAGTCAAAGTTCCGCACAATGGGACATCACGATGATGAGCATTCCGAGTTTACAGCTGCCCATGAAAGTCAAGTCTATTCTCGAAGAGGCCAATACAAAGGATTCAAGAATATGCCGCAGATAAGTCCCGAGATACCCCCAAGGATAGTACGGATATCGTCCGCATTCAACCTATGGCAGGATACCTTGCTATCATACCGGTCAACCGACATGAGGATGGAAGTCAGCGGGAAAGGATCTGATACATAGAGGAAAAACTCAAGTCAGAAATATGGATTGGGTGAAGTAAACCCCCTGAGTCAAAATATCTGGGATGCTACCGAGGGGAACACCGTGCAGAAAAAAGGAAACCTGGGAAGAAATAAGTTTCCTAAAGCCAGTATGTTTCCAATGGTTCCCTGAGCAACCAAATCTCGAGGACTAGATTTTCCTAAGGGGGGGGGGGGGGTAGGTTTGTGACATCTTGAATTTTGGAACTTTTTCTTTCCAAAAACTTTTCTGATTTATTTTAAGATTTACCATTTGGTTTGATTTGAAGCAACTCTTTGGACTTGAAACTTGAGCATATTTTCTTTTCTTGCTCAAGTAGCCCATGATTACCTAAACCTTTCCAAGATTTCTCCCTTGATCCATCCCCTCCAAGCCACATTTTTCTCCATGCCTTATATTCCTTTTCCATTAAAAGGAATATTCACTTCATTTGAGGATTGTGAAGCAACCCCTATTTATGTTGCTCCATAAATCCCCAAATAATTCCCATATGTTCTTGATATCATATATTGCCAAAGTATCCAAAAACATTGCATGGCCCAAGTGGATTTTTCACCTAGAGAAATTCATTTGTCTATTGGGGTAGAATAGAACTTTGTGAAAGAAGTGTTATTTATCTTTCTCCCTTTTCCTTTGAAACTTTTTATGCAAGCTCTTACGATCATATCATTAGCCTATGCCAAATTTCAGCTTAATGTGCTTAGCCAAACTCCCTCACCAAATTCCCAAAGTTTGTATGCAGCAAGGGGCATTGTGAAGCATGTGCAAGCTAGGAGCATCCTTTTGCTCTGAGATTTGTCCCACATGTGCCCACACCCAAATGACTCCCCTAAACTATGTTTTAGACAAACCCAACCACCCATGTGAGGGCACCCTCAAGATCAAGTTTCTAGCTAGCAGTGTACCTTGTGAAGCAAGTGCTAGCTAGGTACATCTCCTAGCTATCTCACTTTGTCTTGTTTTCTTTGTTCTCATCATATAATGATTTGTTATGTTGTTGGAGTGTGTGTCCAATCATATAGGATTAGAAACACATGATTTAATATATATGCGAATGTATGTTGAATTGCTGATTGCCAAATGAAATTACCATAACTAATGAGGCCAAACTCATTTGGTTTGTGGCAATTCTAAAGTTCATCATATAAGAAATTTTATAAATTTCATGCCATGTATGTGCAGTTTCCCTAAACATATGTTTGTTTGTCTTGTTTGGGAAGGATGCATCGCTGCCAAAACACTGCTTATTTTCTTAAATGTAGGAATGTGAACATTTTACATATAACTATATCTCAAAATAGTTTGATTTTAAAACATTTTGGAGAATATACTTTTTCCCTATTATATTTGTTACATGTATGCTACTGCATATGTTGATAGAATATACAATAGTATTTTGTTCAACATCTTGCTTTCAATTTTGAATGTAATATAGTAGTAATATTATAGTAGACTATTCATAGAAATATTTTGATAATATCATAAGGTTACTTCGATTTATTAACATATGATATGAAAAATCAAAGCTGAAAGTAAAGTGTTATAACTGTGTTATGACCCAAACGTCTTAAATTTATCAATGGAGAGATTAATTGACTTATGAAAATCTCATGTATAGTACGTGAAAGATGATCTTTATTTCATTCCGTGATAAATAATTAGCCTTCGTTGTACTTCTCCTATCCCACATATGGTAAGTATAGAGTTGGTATATTACCATTCTTCATCCAAAAACATATACTCCCCCCCCCCCCCCCCCCCCCGCGGCGCATATGAGCCACTCGCTCAGCTCCCTCGCACCTCACTCTCCCATTCCCCTAGCTCTCATGCATCATCTTCCTTCGGAAGGAGGAGGAGGACGACGACGACGACGAGATGCTGCTGGACGACGGCGACATCGAGGGAAGCCCCCGTGAAAGCTTCCGCGACTTCGACGATGGAGATGACGACGAGGACGAGGCGGAGGAGGAGCGGGGCGAGGACGGCGACGGGGTCAGCTCCTTCGAGTCCCTCCAGTGAATGCAGAGTTACCGGTACATCATCATACTTTCTTTTTCTCTGCTCGAAGGCCTCCTCTTACTCTGTCGTTATTACTGGTTATGTAAGTGTTCGTGATGTTCGTTCTGTTGTTATTCAGTGAAAAATTCCTGTGTTGATGACAGTGTATTTGGTTGAATTCGATCATTGGGAATGGATGATAAAAGACTGCTAGTCAAGTGTGGGTCTGGTTGA
Organism: Bromus sterilis; assembly: GCA_950022295.1. Lineage (NCBI taxonomy): Eukaryota > Viridiplantae > Streptophyta > Magnoliopsida > Poales > Poaceae > Bromus > Bromus sterilis. The sequence continues at coordinate 143,081,535 of OX465596.1, read as the reverse complement.
ACATTTGGGGGTGTATCTTCACGTTTAACTGTCAGATAATTACATTTGGTGGTGTATCTTCCTATTTCCAGTCTTTCACTGTCAAGTGAGATACTAATCTAATTTTGCTAATTCTGCTAACATCGAGGCTAGGAGTATAAAAGTTGTACCTCGAAGGTCTGCTAATTCTGCTAATTCAACTAGTGTCTACTACTCCCTCTGCTCAGGCTGGTTTCAGAGTATGCTGCTACTCCAAAAGAAATCTGCAATTTAACCGGAGTTGGTTTCAGAGTAATTTAACTTGGAGTAGGTTTCAGAGTAATTTAACTGGAGTAGGCTGGTTTAGATTATTGCTTGTAATATAAATTCAGTTAACTTCTTGCTCACTGAATTTAAATTCAGTTAACATGACAAGTTAACATTCAGCTGACTGAGTTAACTGCTTGTACTCCTAATTGTATTATCAGTGGACTTGTATGTGCAATATCAGTATTTGATGGTTGATTTTGTGCGTGCATCAAGAGAGATGCAGCCGGAGCATCGAGGAGCAACCGAAGCGTCGAGGAGCAAACGAAGCGCCACGAGGAGCAACGACCAACACCGTGTCGAGGAGCATGAACATTGAAATACTCCTTCATGTTTGTTTATTTCAATTTTAGTAATGCATTAACATTCAGTTTCAGTTTATTGCTAAAATTGGCCAGCTTAACTGAAACTGGAGCATTTCTTCACTATATTAAGTGGAGTATTTCTTCACTGCATTTCTTCACTAGAGAATTTTAAACTTTTCTACAGTCCATTGTTAATTGTAGTGAGGTGCCCTTCAGAATAAACCTAGCTAGGAGTACTTTGCTGACATGTTGTACCGCTAGAGTAATTGTTTGTAATTTATTTTGCTGTTTTGGTTCATATGCTCTAATTTAATTGTTTCTGGAGTGTTCCAGTAGAGTACTTTTATGTATATTTTGAACTGTGAAACACCTTTAAACTCTATCTTTAAACTATTCCTGAATTGGATTTGCAGAAAAAGCCGAGGAACAACTAATGTTTGTTTGTGGAACTGCTGCTGCTGATGCTTGGAGGTGGAGCAGGGGCAGCTTCTAGGAGGCCTGGAGCAGAGCTGCTGCTGCTGCTGCTTCCTGGAGGCTGGGAGCAGGGCGCTGCTGCACATGGAGGATGTGGGGAGGCTGGGAGAAGGGCTCTGCTGGGCCTGGAGGGGGTGGGGAGGCTGGGAGCAAGGCACTGCTGGGCGCTGCCTTGTTGGGCAATTCAAGCGGAGGTGGGCGGAGGCGCTGCTGGGCACCTGCTGCTGCTGCTCGACCTCTGGCACCTGTTGCTGGGCGATCTGGCAGAGGTGGGTGGATCTGCCGGAGGTGACCGGAAGTCGCCGGAGGTGGGCGAATGTGGGGGGCTTGGTGGAGGTGGGCGGATTTGGGGGACCCGACGGAGGTGAGGGATCCTGATACGGGAGTGGGGGATCGTGATTCAAACGCAGCGATTGGAGGAAGAAGAAAACAATTCAAATCTAGCTAGGGGCACAACCGACATTTCATGCTGTTTTCACCTGGTCCGAAAATTGCTCCAACGACCTATAATTTGAAACAGAGGGAGTAATACCAACGCAGCGGAGATAACCAGACCATTGGGAAGGAATCGCATCACATGAAAATCTTGAAGAAATTTCACAACATGCTCGGATGGGCATGTCACTCAATTATTGCTAATCGGCACAACGCCAGCAAAAGGTGCAGGGAGTATCTGCCAGTATGGAGGTATGGGTTGGTTGATATGATTTGCAACAGTAGTGGCAAAGGTAGTAGGGCACCATATCATGGTGGTAGAATTTGCAGATGATGCAAACACGAGAGTACACATGAATGCTAGGGTATGGTTGTGCGTACAGCCTCCTGGTGTACAGTAAGCACCGTGTAATAGCCATTTGCGGTTAGATGAATGTCTGAAAATACTTGTCCGACAACCTACAGAAATCTACAAAATCTGAAGCCAAAAATATCAGTGCAGCAGCAGAGAGCTAAACTGTTTTGTTCTGAACTATCATCTGAACCATTGGTGAATGTACAGTGAAACATAACTAAAACTAGTGAAGAAATTTAGCAAATCAAACTTTATTTCAAAGTTTTTGAAGTCAAAAAGAAGATTGAATTTGAAAACGCGTTCAACTTGCAAATAGACGATTGCAAGTAGCAGTGACTGACCATCATATGACTTTGCTTCAGAACGTCCTTTGCTCCTTTGTCTCAGCGAGATGATGGATGTCTCCCGCTGCCTCTTTCCAGATAGCCTGATTTATTGAGCACTCGCCTCACTGCTGGATGTAAATGGTATGGATAATTTCCGCTCCGAATCCGCATCCTTATCCGTTTTTAAGGATATGGTATGCATTGCACAAATCCGCAGGATACGGATGCGGATATCCGACAAATATGATAGAGGATATGGTATAGGTAATATCCGACGGATGTGGATTATCCGGTATTTTTTGCGGATTATCCGAGGTTATCAAATAGGATTATCCGATAATTTAGTTGTTGACAAGCCCAAATAATTAATTAGCACACAAATTAGAATCATTGCATATAAATTAGTACCCCTAATATTATGTGTTATTACTTCAAAATGCTTAGTCGCTTACTAGTGTTATGTGGTTGAAGAAAAAATGGTGTCCATATCATCTGCGTACAAGAAATAAAATCATGTCTCATTGGAAGTATAATATGATATATTTTTATCCGTTTATGCTCCGAGTCCACTCCGTTTCCGCTCCGAATCCGTAATCCGATAAAATCCGCATTCGGATCCGCATCCGATCATTATCCGCTCCGCTCCGAATTCGATAAAAAAATATGGTAAAGGATATGAAGAAAGCATTATCCGATCCGATCCGTTTACATCCCTCTGCTATGCTTGTTATAGAAATTCTGATGGTAGGTTTAAGCATGCGTTCGTCATGCCACTACCACGCATCCATTCAGGCTTCCATGGTTGACACCTGCGAGAGATGAATATGAGCTACTCCTGACAGGCCACGCAATAGCCACTCCTGAGTTCCATAGAGATAGCTTTTCAGGAATCGGCGAAAAATATATCTTTACTATTTGAGATTTGAGATTAAATGGAGATTAACTGATGTTGTTTAAAAAAAAGGAAAGCAGTATGGTGTGATCTTTTGTTTTTGACCTGAGATCTCTTTAGTTTTTCAAGATTTTTCTAAGAGATAAAGTTTTGGTCAAGGGACAGAATCTGTGAGGCCCTCTATCGTACTCCCTCTGTTCACAAAAATATGACATGATTTTAGTTTAAATTTGAACTAAAATCATGTCATGTATTTGTGAATGAAGATTGTTATGACAGACTATTCTGTAGCAAGACAAAACAATCAGCTACCATATTCTAAAAGCCTGAATATGATCTCTCTTTCATATAATTCAGAAATTCATCGCTTTCCACTTTCGACTACCAAAACCTCCTGCTTCTGGCCGGGAGTGAAGCAACACGCCCCTGTCGGTTCGCTCGCTCGCCCCCCCCGCGGGTGACGGGCGGACCACCCCCTCCTCCCGCCTCCAGCCCCCTCTCCTCCCCTCCCCCTGCCGCCGCCGCCGGCGAGGGCCGCCGGGCCTTGTCCGCGTGGTGCTGGCGGCGGCGGGCCCGACTTTCCCCGCGCGCGCGGCGGGGGGCGCGGGGCCCCTGTTGGCGGCGGCGGTCTGGTGCGGCGGCGAGGCCGCGGACCAGGTGGTCTCCAGCGCGGCGGCGCGGCCGTTGGCGGCGGGGCTCCTTGGCGGCGAGGTTGACTGGCGGCGGCGCCCGTCTCGGCCCAGATCTGGGCCCCCTCGGGCCGCATCTGGGTTTGGGCGGGCCGGCGAGTACACGTGTGGTGATGGCGCTTCCGTCTGGCAGGGAGGAACGACACGATCCTGGGTGCTGGCAGCGCCTCGGCCGGCCTGCTGCAGCGTCGCGACAGGAACTTCACGGGTCCGGCGAGACCCGGCCGGGCCAGTAGGGGCCTGGTATGTTCCTATGCGGCGTCCGTTCGGCTACTGCGTAGATGGCAGTGGAGGTCGGTCCCCCCCGCCTGGCTGCGGCGCTGCTGTCCCCGCGTCGGGTGTTCCTCTTCTTCCTTTCGGCCCCGTGTTGATGGCCACAGTGCGGCGACAAGGATGGCGCCAACATCGTGGTGGCGCAAGCTGGTGGGCGGCTAGTTGGTGGTGCACTTCGATCGATCTGGGTTGGTGGGGTAGGAGGTCGGGAGAAATCCCTGCTGGCTTGTCTAGCCCCGACGCGGTGACGCCTTCGGTGCCGCCATTCCTTCATGAGGGGCCTCGGGAGTCTCCTCTCCACTGCCCTCCGCGTACAGGGGAAACCCTCGGATTCGTCCGAGCAACAGCGGCGTCGTCGTCGCTCTCCTTCCTGAAGGTGTTGCTTCGTACTCGGTGCATCGGAGTGCTAGGAGCGTGGTGGATTCTTTCGGTGGGCGCAGCGGTTGCGGGTCTTCCTCGTTTCGTCGGGCTGCCGTTGTCGGCCCTTATTTCTTTTCTTGTTTCTCTCTTTTTTCGTTTTGAGCTCGTTTGTGCTGCGGCTCCAGCTGGTTTGATGTATCGTGTGGTTGCTATATCTATATAGCGGGGCGAAAGCCTTTTTTCGTATACTACCAAAACCTAATCCTAGATTCCTAGTTGATGATTAATGTAATCTAGGAAACTGAGAGAAAGAACATTTTTTACGAAACGGATAAAGAAAGAAAAGAAGGAACATATTTTGGTGGAAGCAGTGACAAAACTTTACCATGTGCTTCAGTAAAAGCAAACATTAAGCATGAAACTGACCTTATCTTCATTGTGAAACTTCTGCACCATGGCCATCAACATATCCTTGCCGATCTGAATCAAATCACCTAGTTCAGCAAGCAGTACGAACAAATTAAGAAAAACCAAGAGCTATGAACTAATTAAAGAAAGTTCACTTAGTTTCCTTCTGAAACTTACATGGAATCATTGAGGATGTAAAGAGTAACAAAAAAGTAAGAAAATTAAAATGAAAGAGGGATGATTTCTTGGAAAGTCAAATTAATAACCATGGTCCCAGCCAATCACAACCTCAATCTGAAAACCTTGACGACAACTCTTATATTTTATCAAGCGACAATAAACTATGGTACTTCTTCGCTTCAGGCCCAGACAACAATATAATATCATCAAAATTTTATAAAACTTGAATTTTGTTCGAGTTAGAAAGTATACTTTGTGTGACTGGGGGCAATTGGGATACAGACCTGAAGAAATTTGAATCCAATAAATTCCCCACCAAGTAAATCAAGGCGTCAAATACTTGCTAGCATTAAGCCATCTAGCTCCAAGCGGCAACAACACAAACTCCTCATCGTACTGCTTCAAGACTTCTCTTATGGGGCTCAATAGAAGAAATTCGAACCCAATAAATTTCCCAGCAAGCAAATCAAGGAGTAAATTCCTTGCTAACGTTAAGCCATCTTGCTCATAGCTGCTGTTGCATTGAGTACCCATCGTACTGCTTCAAGATTTCTTCTCTCATGGGGTTCAACCAAACCGGTCCCTGTAGGAACCTCGGTGAGAAGAACGTGAGAAGGGAAATCCTCAAACATAGACAGCGCAACGCCGGGCGGCTGGAGAGCATCCAAGCGAGCAGATGCTGGGTAGCGCATCCATGGAAAGTGGAGGCGGCGGCTTGGGTCGTCGAGATGCCGAACAACTCATCCATGGAGGGTGGACGCGGCAGCTTGGATCGTCTAATTGATGGACATTAGAAAGAAGCAGATGCAAAAAAAGAAAAATCTAAATAACCTGGGAGATACGGTCATTGCCAAGGGACAGTTTTTGGGCATGGTTACAGATGGAGAAATCAGTGTTAGGAAACCTACCGGCCGACGGAGGCGGCAACGGCCCGACTCGGCCAGGGCCTCTCCTGTTGACCGAAAGTTTTCCTTCGTGAGGTTATGTGGGCATTTACCCCCTACCCTTAATAGCTATATAAAAAAAATCCATATTGTATGAACAGTTGATCAATGAATAATAAAAGAGCTCTATCCTACATACTTGTGTCCTTTTACACTTCTGTATTATGTGATGATTGCGTCTTCGACTCTTTTGTCTACGATGTACACCCTTGGGACCAGCCAGCGGACAGAGGTTCTATAAAACATTATCAACACGAGTCTCTCCGTCGAGCCTGCGTCAAGCCTGCATCGATCAGGCTTTCATCGCTCCATCGTCGAAGGTATAATTCGAAATCGATCGCAAAAAATGGATTCGTTGTTCGATTTCCTCTCAATTTGGCGATACGCACAATTTTTCGATCTCATCTCATTGGATCTTGTTGAATGCACTGCACGGGAACTGTATCTTGAATCGTTGGACACACATGCACGTCCGAGGAGCCCCTGGCCCCTGATGACCAGGCCGCCGCGGCCGCGCATGCAGCGCCGCTATGCCGCGCGCACCGGCTGCGCCCGTAGGGTCGTTTACCGTCAGCGCCGGCCGCGCTCGTCGCGCAGCCCCGGACGGGCCGCATCCGATGTGTCGCCCCGCTCCATGCTGAGCCGCTGTGTTGTGCTGTGCCGCGCCATCGCACCCGACGGGCTGTGCCAAGTCGCACGCACCGGACGCGCATCCGCCCGCCGTGCACCCGATGTGCCGCGCTGGTCGACGTGCGGGACGCGCCTCTCGCCGCGTAGGCCACACCGCACACGCGGTCGCCGCTCGCCGCGCGGGCCGAGGTCGCTGCCTGCTGCAGCCACCGGTACCCCGACGCCCCGCACCGGCTCGCGCCTGCCGTGCCGTCTCGCGCCAGTCGCGTCCGCCATGCCGTCCCAGCCGCGTCGTCCTGAGCCACCGCGCCGCCACGCACCGCCTGCTGCGCCCGCTGCGCCGACGCTCGCCGCGTCTCGCCGCCCCGCACCGTGCCGCGCCCGCTGCGCCGTGCCGTGCCGGCCGACCGCTCCCGCCGCACCCACCGCGGCTCTCTGGGACGCGCCGCCCGCCGTCCCCACCGCCCTGTCGCGCGCCCGCCTTGCCGCCGCCTACTGCGACCGCCGGTGCCCAGCCGCGCCCTACCGCATGCCGCGTCCTGCACCGCGCCGGCCGCGCCGGCCGCCGAGCTTGGCTGGCCCCTGCTGGGCCCTTCAGGCCACTGTCGGCCCAACTTGCGGTACACTATTAAAAAAATGTTGGTGACGCTGGTGGTTGCTAGACGGGCCGAAAGCCCAGTTCGGCATGTTGTCGGACCATAGCAGACCTTGGCGCCCCCCCAATTTTTTTACGCTCTTGCGTTTTTCTTATTCGTGTATAATATATTACTGATGTGGTATATTATATAGAAGTGCTCTGAATAATCTAATTTAGCTTAAATGCAATTTTTAGGCTTAAATATGACTTGGAAATTCAGAGTTTGGAGTATTTCTGTGTGTTTTTAAACATGGTTTACATGCTACATACATATATGTTTTTGTTATATGTCCGCATTGTTGTAGATTAATTGTTTAGCAGTTTTAATCTCCAGTAGGACATATAATCCCATGTTTTTAAATATTGGAATGTTATTTTGATGAATAAAATGTACCACTACATTTTACGATGTGGATTACTCGACGTAATCCCTCGATACTCGCGTAAATCCTTAAAGGCCGGAATCAATAAACTGAAAACTTACTGAGTTGTCACTTAAGTGGTTGTGCTACCCATCGAGCATTCAACATGTAGATCATCCTCGGGTCCGAGTGATCCTAGAGGATGATAGGCTTGTGGACCCAGATGGTCTTCGTTAGTCCTCGTTTGAATGCGTGGTCAATGTATGAGATATGATAACCCACCTTGTCATTCAACGTGGAGGTCATCCTCGAGTCTGAATAACTCAGGGTGATAGGCTTGGAGACCCAAATGGTCCCCGCCATTCCTAGCGTGAATACTCGGTTGTTGCACTTTCTTTAATTCCACCTATGAGGTACCATGCTACATGCGTACATGATAGAACAAAGTGCCCTAACCTTTTAGATCGCTCTCACAATGTGGTTTGAAAGGCTAGAGCACATTGTTTGTCCCCATAAAGAGGAGAAATAGAATCATTATTGCGCAACCACATGGGCATGTCTACATTATCCAGGGGGAGCATCATCAGATCCTATGGCGGGACCTTATAGGTTCCCATGGTAGATCCATTGACGCCCCCTCGACACACTAACTCGATGTTGATGTTATCCTGGCAAAGAGTTTCTCTCCTATTTGGAGATACTTAGACAACTTGACATCTCGGCTAGAGTGAATGCCTATCTCATTTACTCGAATAGTTTCCGTTTGTTTATAGTTTCTCATTCATCTCCGGTTGGTTGTACTTTTTTCGAGCAAAAACTTATTCATCACTTGGCGATTGGATGGTGCACCCATTTATTCCTTTATTTAATTATGGTAGCTTGTTACGCTCTGAAATGTGTGTATTTTATTATTTATGTAGCTTCTTCCTCGCTACATTATATTAATTATATGTCATATTTAGAGCGTATGTAGCACCAAAGTGGAGAAATGTGTCTTGTTGATAGCGGTACCACTAATACCATTTTACGAGCAACTTAGTACCTTGAGTCTATTAAAAATAATCTCCGAGAAGTATTGTAACAACCGCCTGCTGCGGTTTGAACATATTTAGCTCCAGATGAGCTATCCCAATTCTTCCTATGGGGACAACTGCGATCATTGACATTGCCTTGTTGTACCCGGAGTCGACTCATACTCTTTTGAGATTTAAAAGACATTCACGCTGATGGTTTTCCAACTTGAGACCACTTATTACAACAGTGATGGGTGTATACTCATCACCAAGCGGGATGCAAATGGTAAACATGCTATCGAAAGGCTTCCTCCATTCGACATAGGACTACACAACACTAAGATCATAGGACCGCCCATGTACACTGCCGTCAAAACTGTTTTTAGAAGCTCTGAACTATTCTGCCTGAAGCATGATAGGTTAGGTGTAACATCCCAGATTTCACAAAAATTAAAATGTTTGTTTTCGGTGTGAATTGTTTGATTGTCTGATTTGTTTGCGGTGTTTGCATCCTTGATTTATCAATCGGCGATTATTTTTCCCCCTCTTATCTCGTACCGGACGGAGACCGACCCTTGCCACCCTGACACTCGACCTTTGCGACACCGGGTTTCATCCGATCACCGTCGCCAAAACCGCACGAGACCAGCCGCAGCCAACGGAACGAAAAACCCCGGTTAATAATTAAACGGGTTATTTGTATAGCGCGCCGGAAAGTGTTCTCGAAACGGCTCCAGCGCGAGGTGAACGCTGACGGCTCGACGCGCTGATCGCACAGTTCAAAGTTTTACCCGAATCGGAGGTACTGCGGACCCCCGGCGGTCAGAAACGTAAACACCGCGCGCGTGCGAGAAAAACCGGGGATGTTTTTGCAAACCGCCAGCCACCTGGGCTATATAAAGACCACTACACTCCCACCCCTTTCTAGGGTTTCCCTAGCCAAAAAATTGCAGCCCCCCTCACAATAGCCCCAATTTAGCCCATTTTGTCCAAAACCTAGCCTTCCCTGCGATCTGGACCGTCGGATCGGCCGATCCAACGGCCCAGATGCGCCCAACCTCTCCACCTTCTCCCTCCTCTCTCTCCCCGTGGACGCCTCCGCCTCCATCTCAGGCCGGCGCCGCCGAGCGCCTCCGGCCGGCGAGCCGCCGCGCCCCGCAAGTCTCTCCTCCCTCGCGCCCCTCCTCTTCCATCTCTCCCTCACCCTCTTCTCTTCCCGCAGCCAGCAGGAAGCCGTGCAGGAGTCGTGCCGCCCTCGGAACCCCGCCGTTGACCGCGCCACGACCCGGATCCGGCGAGGAGCCGCCCCGGATCCATCGCCTCCGCTCCGTTCCCGTCGGCCCCGTCCCTGACCACCTCACGCCGCCCCTGCCAGAGCTCAGATGCCGGCTCCGCCAGCCTCCTCTGCGGCCTCGCTGGAGACGAGGACGAGGAGGTCCCGTCCCTCTCGATCCGCTCGGCTGGGCCAGCGTGGCGCCACGACCCAGCGCCCACCAAGCCGCGCGGCCCAGTCCAGCCGGCAGACAAGCCGCCCCCTCCAGTTGGGCTCGGCCCAAGGTGAGCGCCCCCTTTGCCTTTTTTTTCTTTTTTCCCTGCAGCGCTAGTGGGCTCGGCCCAGTAATAGATCCGGCTCTGTGCGTCATTTAGTTATTTAGCGCCGCCCCTGTTGGGCCTGTTTAGAGCCAGTTTCGGCCCAGTAGCTGTTTAGTCTTTTTTTTCTCTAGTAGGCAGATTGTATTGTTTTTTTGCGGTACCCGTATCTTTTTAACGGTAGCTCGGATCGCGACGCTTTAAACATGAAACTTGCTCTGTTTTCTGTGTAGATTAATAAAATGTGCTCTTTTTCCATGTTTGACTTTGTTTACATGTTGTTGACCTCCTAATTACATCGCATGCCACTATAAATTGTAATTGCCATAACTTTTTGACCGTAACTCCGTTTGGAGTGTTCTTTATATGTAACTTGACTAGAATTGCATGTAGATTGTGTTTATGCTGCTCTTGCTTGCTAATAAAAAATAATAAAATATTTTTTAGGGTAAAACAGTACCAAACATATTTATTTTGCGGTGTAAATAGCGATATGCCATGTGTAGGAATTTTACCCTCTTAACTTGACTAGTATATGTAGATTATTTATGCTTCACCTCTTGCCATGCTTGTGTGACATGCCATGCTTGAGTGAGATGCCATGTTAACAACCTTTGCTCATCTTGTGTAGCTAAACAACTTTAACCATCGTAAAACGTGCAGTACCGTCGTGTGTGACGAATACTCCACTTAACCTGTTAGTAACCGCTCTCGACGGTAGGTGCGATGTCTCGTGTTGCCTTCTTGTTGATGCTTGCTCGTGTTTGCTTCGTAGTAATAGATGCTTGCTCGTTGATTGCTTTCCAGTGTTTACCTCTTGTGTGCTTCCGCGGGTACCTCTGAGAGACGTTGCGAGCTTGCAATCAACTACACCTTCGGAACCCGACTTATCAACAGGCAAGGACTATACATTACTTATGATCCATTCTATTTCAACCAGCGGTTCGCATGCTAGTATAGGATAGGTTCGATGTTTGATCCTACCACATGTTTACAACCTCTTTCAAAACGATACAACCATGTCCCTTCCCAGCAAACCATGTACTTCTATGTTACTATTGCTCGTTGCTCAGCCCCTGCTTAGTATGCATGCTTAGGATGCTACGATGTTACCCTGTTACTCCTTGGTTTGGGCTATCACATTATTATATTGTTGTTGATGATATGATTATTATAATGTTGACTTTATTCGACGAAGGATGGAAGGTCTAGGCTATCCCGCCCCGACGCTTTGTTCCATTCGAGTCACCTAGGATCCGAGTTCCGGGTATTGGTTTTAAGACTGAGCGTGCCTAACCGCGTGTGGGATTTTATGGGGTCCCCTCTTCTTACCTACCTAGCTTCAAACATTTCTAGTGGTGGCCCAAGTTGATGTACCATTTGAAACCGTGTGTGTGCTGGTCGGCCGCCAGTAGTTTTCCAACCAACCCAGACCAGTGAGGACATAGTTCCCTTGCTGGCCCACCTTGTCCGGCTGAGGACCCGGTTTCCCATGTGTGATTAACCGGCTATCCAAACCTGCGACAGACGGTAGAGACCGATTCGAGAGCGCGACCGGGTTTTGAGTTAGATGTCGACTCACCGGGGGCTACCCGGATTTGTTCGTTGTTAGTTAGAGGGACCTGTCGTTTCGGATCTCTCGGGACTAAATCATAAAATGGTTGCCTAAAATGGGTAGCAACTGAGAGAGATGGGCGTGCGTGCGGAGCCTTGTAATGGGCAGTTGGTACACCCCTGCAGGGTTAAATCTTTTCGAGAAGCCATGTCCACGGTTATGGACGACTTGAGACCTACTCCTTGTTCATAGACAACAACAACTGAGATAATCTTAATATAACTTGATCAACGTGTGTGTGCCTTGACTGCTTCTTCTTCGTCGGGATGCGAAGAGGAGAACAAGGATAGGATAGGTGTTATGTTTGCGTAAGTAGTTGATAGCAAGACTTGTTGGAGGCGATTCCTCATCGAATGCTTGGATTCTTATCTTCCTCTCTAGATCGTTAGCCACTTCATAATGCTAGTGCGGCAGCAACCTCACCACTTACCCCATCCTTACCGTAAACTACTAGTTGTCCTAGAATGACGAGTGATGAAGTCCTTGCTGGGTCAGATGACCACTACAGTTGGATGCTGAGTACCTCTGTACTCAGTATACTACCCCAAACTCTTTTCAGGGTTCTTGATCGACAACAGGTATGGTGATCGACGTTTCACGTGGAGACTCGACGACGGCTAGTTAGGCGGATCCCGGCGGAGGGCCTGGACCCGTGTGGTTATGGGGATCGATGTTTTTCTCTTGCCACTAGGCATTTGATTGTAGTCTGTACTCAGACTTGTATCTTCCGGTGTTGTATTGTATTAAGGCAGTTGTATGCCGATTGTATGAGATGTTGTATCCTTGTATCTGTAATGTTGTGATATCATGTTGGAAATCCGGGGCATATGGCTATGTCATATGTCACGGTGGGACCGATATGTGCTTCGTCCCCGGGTCTGGATGGAAACATCTAGATCTGGAATAGTACCGCATATCGGGCCTTACATTAGGCCACCCAGTCTTAGGATGATGAGAAATATATCAGATGACCATAATGTTAATGTCGAAAATTTCCCGAATCCTGATGATTTCGTGTGCTCCGCATGCGCTACGGGGAAATTAATCATTAGGCCATCTCCCTTAAAAGTGAAGGATGAAATCCCTACGTTCTTGGAATGTATCGCAGGGATATATGCGGTCCAATTCAGCCCCTTTCGGGGCCGTTTAGGTACTTCATGGTGCTCATCGATACTTTCTCTAAATGGTCCATGCGCTACGGGGAAATTAATCATTAGGCCATCTCCCTTAAAAGTGAAGGATGAAATCCCTACGTTCTTGGAATGTATCGCAGGGATATATGCGGTCCAATTCAGCCCCTTTCGGGGCCGTTTAGGTACTTCATGGTGCTCATCGATACTTTCCCTAAATGGTCCAATGTTTGCCTGCTATCAACAAGGAACCATGCCTTTGCAAAATTGATCTCGCAGATCATACAAATAAGGAATAAATTTTCCTGATCATCGTATCAAGTCCATTCGCATGGACAACGCCGGTGAATTTACTTCAAAGGCATTCGATGATTATTGCATGGCAATGAGAATCAAAGTCGAGCACTTCATACCGCATGCCCACACACAAAATGGACTTACGGAGGCATTTATTAAAAGAAATAAATTCATTGCCAGACCGCTCCTTCAGGGTTGTAATTTACCAACTATATTTTGGGGTCACACCGTGTTACACGAGACTAATCTCATCAACTTTCGACCATCGGCCTACAAACATCCACTCTCCTATGCAGCTTGCGCAAGGGTTGGCACCGAAAATTTCCCACCTTCATAGGTTTGGTTGCCAACTATCTGTACCATACCGCCCCTTTGGCGATTAGCACCGGGTTCGCTCCGTAAGTCGGGGATATACATTGGTTATGCGACTTCGTCCATAATCAGGTTTTTGGACCCCGCGACAGTTGACTGTCATACGACCCGCTTTGTTGATTGCATTTGCGACGAGGATCTTTTCCCGACTTTAGGGGGAGATAATCAACCCCTTGATGATAAAAGTCGTAAAATCACGTGGGAAGCCACGGGGATCCACGCTGATGACCCGCGCACTGCTGAGACTAATAGAGAAGTCCAAAAGATAATAGATTGGCACTCATGTAACACCCTCAGTTTCTGTAACAGTAATCATCATCACTGTTGATCATCACTGTTGGATTTTCACTGATTGATCTCCCTTGACCTTGATAAAACTTTGTGATGCTAATGATCAAACCTTGCTGTGGTTGATCAACACCCCATGCACCATGTACTTGAGCCCTTGGGATCAAAACCCAAAGCCAAATGCACCTTGCTCATCTAAGAAACCAAACCCTAGTTGAAACTACTTTGAATGAAAATTAAAACAAAAGTGCTCAAATAAAGTTGTTCCAAAAATCATGGAACTATTTTTGTAAATTTCCTAAAAACATTATAATCATGTTGGACCAACTTTGGTAATTTTTGGAGTTACAGAAAATTCCAAACAATTCAAACAGTAGGGTAAAACCCTTACTTTGGGCATTTAATATTTAAAAGAAATAGCTAATGAATTTCTTATGCTGCAAAAACTTTTGTGGCACCTCAGTAGCATTTAACCCTAATTTACAAACACCTATAATATTTTACAAAAATTCTGGGGTTAATAAATCAATTACAGAAAGATATAGAATAAACAACAACACAAAATAAATGGGAAATCCTTAAAGCTCGCCTGGGGCGAGGCCCACCTCAGCCCAGCCACCCCGGCCCGTCTTCCACCTCCCACCTGCTCCCGTCATGTCGACCACCTGCTCGACGCCATGCCGCCGCCGTGGCCGCCTCTGTCAAGCTGGCCCCGCCCACCTCACCTGCTCCCCTGTCCCCTAGCCGGCACAGACGTGATAAGGACGACGCCCCCTCCCTCCTGGACACGCCCCCCCACCCCATTCCCCTCCTCCTCCTCTCGCCATCGTCGGGGAAAAACTCACCCGTGGCACTCTTCGCCGCCTCCGTGAACTCCCGTGGCCGGAGACCTCCTCGGGACCGGTCGCCTTGTCCAAGCCGTTCAACGACGTCGACTACTTCACCCTGCGCGCGGAATCGGACCGAGGCGCATCACGGGGGATGCCATCGTCGTCGTCTTCAACCTCGGGGCCGCGAGATCCCTGAGGAACTCCGACAGCTCCAAGCCTTCCCCGAGCCGATTGTGTAAGGCCCCTGATGCAGTACTAACTCTAACTAGTCGCTTTCGCGTCCGGTCGGAGTTAGAAGCGCATCAAACGCCACCGGCGCACGACACTCGCACTCGTGTCGCTGCCGGATTCTCGACAACAAGTATATAAGCATAACTCTACAAGAAAGGAAATACATATAGATAGATGAATAGAGCAGGGCATACAACGCCACTGTCTAATAATATAATATCACATGAGTACATCTCATCAATACATCAAGCGGAAGCATGATAGGGACCGGGTACGGTCAAGACCCAAATTGCCCTAGAGAGGCCTACACATAAATATCCACCCACGGGAACGTCTGAGCCCAACTATAGGATCCTACTGGTCGGGGTACTCGTACTCGTCGTCGTCCTCCGGTGGCACCTCCACGAAGTAACGTCCGGTGCTGGGGTCGAGGTAGTAGTCCACTACAGCGGCCGATCAGGCAAAGCGGTAAAGACAGAAATGTAAACGGGGGTGAGAACATCTCATTACGGAATAACTAACGCTGCAGGAAAGATAAAGACATAGACAGGTTGCAGCCGAACTAGCATATATGGTGGCTACTCGTTCTAACAGAGTATAGATGAGGTCCAAGAAGTTACGTTGACAACGTGTCATAAGTCGGCTATCCACCTACTTACGCAAACATAACACAACCTCGTTTCCCTCTCGGCCCCCCTGGACGAAGAAAGACAACCAAGGCGCACACACGGTTTGTCAAGTTTTATAGTATGATTACAATTGATGTTATTCTATGAACAGGACGTAGGCTCAAAGTAGTCCATAACCGCGGACACGGCTTTTCGAAAAGATTTACCCTGCAGGGGTGTACCAACTGTCCATTATAGACGTCGCATGTACGCCCGTTTTCCACTTGGCTAGGTAAGCGCCTGAAACTCCGGAACGTCAGAGTCCCTCTAACTAACAACACACATATCCGGGTGGCCCCCGGGGAGTCGATACCCAACTCAAAAGCTGGCCACGCTCTCGAATCGGACTCTACCGTATAACTCGGGTTTGGATTACCGATTAGTTCTCTTATGAGACCGGGTCCTCAGCCGGTCTATTTGGGCCAGCCAAGAAACTATGTCCTCCTGGCCCTGGTTTGGTTTGGAAACAACTGGGGATCCAACCAGCACACACACATTGCAAATGTAAATCAGCTTGGGCCACCTCTAGAATGTATGCAGCTAGGTAGGTAAGACAAGGGGGCCCCATAAAACCCCACACACGATTAGGCACGCTCGATCAAAGAACCAATACTCGGAACTCGGGTCCTAGGTGACTCAAATGGAACAAAGCACCAGACGGGATAGTCCAGCCTTCCACTTTTCGTCGAATATAAATTAACATCATTTAACAATAATAAATATCAACCAACTTCTTTTATAGCATGATATCCCAACCATATATATATATATAAGGTAAGCAGCAAGTTTTCTATCCATACTAAGCAATGGCTGAGCAGCAGTAACTTAGCAGTACAATGGTTTGCTGGGATGTGGGGAACATGGCTGTATGGTTTTAAACATGGCATATAAGGTGGATAGGATCAAGCAACAACGTTCTAGTTCTACAGCTAGGCATGAGCATAAGTTATAAAGTAATGACACAGATCTCCCCCTTGCCTGGTAAGGTAGTCGAAGCAGCACTCACGGTACCCTCGGGCTCGGTGTCGGACAGCTCCACGTAAGTCTCCTCGGCGGTCTCAGGTGCTAACGTAAGATACCGACAAGAAAAGGTACACAAGTAAGTAACGGATACAAGGCACAGGCAAGGATGGCATGCTCAAGTTTTATTTACATGGTATGACCCTGTCTAGTCAAGTTTAAATGAAGGTGATGACGACAGGTCACCACTTTCATATGCACTTTATTTACATCGTAATGGCTTTGGTCTAAGCCTATTATTTAGATGTAAGTAGCATGATAGCATGACATGCTCAACAAAGCATTACAAGAATTTAAATAACATGAAAGTAGAACAATGATTCCGGAGACAGAGTAGTGTCGGTGAAATTGACACCAAGGAGTATCAAACGAAGGCCACATGGGGTGCAAGAACTGGTTGATCACGTGGCAAAGATAAGCATGGAAAAGATGCATGGGTGTGCCAACTTGTGGGACCCAAACAAGACCAAAAGATGACTAAGGAAAGAAAAACAAAATCATGCATGGCATGGTCACATGTGGGTGCAACTTCCCTCCACATTGTTCACAATTTTATGTTGCTCCAACATAAAAAGAGAGGTGGTCATGCTGACGCGAAGATTTTTCTACCTCAAAAGATATATGGCATGGCTATAATGGAACTAGTGCAAAAGGATTTGAAGGCGAAGATGAAGTGGTGGCACATGAAAAGAAATGTACCACATTATATTTTGTACTTGCCCAAGATACAAAATAGGTGCCATCATTTATCCCTTGCATTTGCCTAGGTACCATGTATAACATGTTACAAAAAGAGCTAGCATCAAAAGATACAATTTTTGGGGTTTTTTGAGATAAAACAAAAAAGAAAAACTGGGTCTGTGAAAAAAGAAGAAGAGGGGATAACCCCTCCTGGGCTGCTCTCGGCCTGGCCTGGAGGCTACTGGGCCAGCCCACCTCCACGACGGCAGCGCTAGCCAGCCCCCCCTTGTCCGAACGAAGAAAGACCAAAAAATGCTCCCGCTCGGTCCCTGGGGGAATCGAACCCACGACCTCAGGGTCGAGAGCAAGCGACCCAACCAGCTGATCTACTAGCGTGGGCACGTCAGGACTGAGGTCGCTACCAAGTCATACTTCCACTGCGCGACAACTGAAACCAAAAACTGCATCTCCTGTCGGACTGAACCCGACGCGTCGGAGCAAACTCCGGCGACAACCGCGAGAAACCTACTGCTCTAGCGTTCTAACGGAGGGGTGCCACGTAAAGATGGGACCTTGGCGCACCCATTTTTGCCCGGAACCTCTCCGGGGAGTTCACGACGGCGGCGCGTTTGATCCGTGAAGATGGCGGCGGCGCACGGCTTGCAGGTTCAGAACAACCTCAACCCGGCCGGGCTACTCGTCGCGAAGAACTACTCCTGGCGCTATGGAGGAAGAACATGCCCCTGCTGCTCACCTAGGGGTGCTTGTGGACGGCCCTGACCACGCTGCAAACGAGGAGACGCCGGAGCTGACGACGGCGACGGAGACGAACCGCGAAGTCGCGTGGAGGTGTCGGCCTGCTCCTGGCCTTCCGCGGCACGTTTGCAGGTCGGGGAGGACGCGGCTGTCGACGACGAAGGACCCAGGCGAGTTCCTGACCCGAGGCACAGAGGGGCGGCGGCCAAATCGAGCTTCAATCGCCGGTGTCCATGGCGGACAGGGAGCCTTGGAGGGGAAGAAACGAAGTGGCGGCGGAGAAAACTTGGGGGGGGGGGAATGAGACTAGGGTTCCGCGGGGGAGCCCTGGATGCTCTTAAAGGAGGGGATCGCAGTCGCTGGCCATGGGGCTCCAGGGCGTCGCCGTGGCAGCGGCTGTGAGAGCGAGAAAGGGGAAAAGGGGGCGTGCTACGCTGGAAAGAGGAAGAAGACAGGAGGGGGCGTACCGCTTCGTCCAGGTGGGCTGAGGCGAAAACGGCCGAGGTGGGCCTGGCCTGGCCGGCTGGGAGAAAGAAAAGAAGGAGGCCCAGCTCCAGAATTCCAGAGCAAAAGATAACAACACAAAAAGAAATCGAAAAAGGATAGAAGAAAAGGAGAAAAAATATATAAAAATATATATTTAAACCCTTGAGGCACACTTGATCACCCAAAAAAAAGGTTTGGGCAATATTGGAAGCAAGGAAAAAATTGCCACAGCAAAACAGTACCATTTCCTATTTAAAATTAAATAGAAAAGGTGATGTTTGGAGATTTGGAGGAAAACACAAGGTGCAAAAATTCCACAAACTTGATAATCTTGAACCTTGCATTAATCCTCAATTTCTAAAAATGGTCTGGGCATCTTTGGCAACAACAAAAATGTGAGCTCCTTTTGAATTTCAAAAACACCTTGAACTAGAGCCTTTGTTTTTCAGGATGGCAAAAATACCTTGAGGGTTTTAAAATCCTTGCCACATCAAGAGAAATGGCTAGGCCAAGTTTGGGGTCAAGTAGAGCAAGCACCCAACAAGGAAAAATCCCCCAACACCCTTCTTGAGCCACTTTGGATGCCAAAACAAACAACCCAAATGGGCTCCAATCCCCATGCCAATTTAAATCACCACATGAAATCATAAGGTTTAGCATCATGCCAAGTTACATAGTCAACAGACAAAGTACAATCTCATGGTGTTTCAATTTATTGCACATGGGCTGTTACAGATTGCCACCCCCTACGTGATCCCGGTGAGCACCAAAGTCGTCGCCAACCAGCCACGGCCGCCCGAATACTCTCTAGACGAAACCCCCTTTCGCTTTGCTCCGGCCGTCGCCATTGTTGACGTTACCGTGCTCCCAAGCCGTTCTAGCGCACGCCCTTGGCCCCATCATGCTCCTGGCAACCCGTAGGTTCCATCCCACCCGATAGAGCGCTCGATTTCGCCCCGTGTCGTGATCCGCCATTAGAGCCCGAGACCCCCCTCCGCCATTGTTAGGCCTGCGCTCACCTCCGTGCCTCCCAGTTTGCACAACCACCTCAGGTCGACTCGCGGCGTAGTGCTCGATCGAATGGGACCGATGGCGCGCGAAGGCCCCTCCTGAATCGAACGCTAACTCGCCGCCGGCTGCACTGTTCGTCGTCGGCGAGGCCCTGTGCCACTGCGCGTGGGTCCGGCGTGTCAGTTGGGTTGGTTAGGTGTTAATCACCCACTGACAGCGGGCCCATCCCTGTTAGCTAAACATGGTTATGTTTAACTAAAAATAAACCCCCCCAGGCACTTACATGTGGGGCCCCTGGCCATTTAGTTTAAATAAACAGTTTTATTTAGCACTGGAGTCAATGACATCTGGGCCCCATTTGTCAGTTTGATTTTTAAAGAATTTAAAAGAAATTCCAGTGGCTGACAGGTGGGTCCAGAGGCATTTTCTAATTTAATTAAATGTTTTATAAATAACAGAGGCTGACATGTGGGTCCCACATGTCAGCACTGTTCTGGATAATGTCGTGGATAATGTTTTGGATAATGTTGAATAAATAATAAAAGAAATCCAGAAAATCATTTAAATTGATTTAAACTTTGAAATTCAATAAGTTTTAAACCGTAACTCGGATTCAAAAACTTTATACATGAAAATTGATCAAAAAAATATAACGAATAAGAATACGCTATTTGTATGTCTACCACACCCCTCTAACACAACGAACATCGAACGTTCCCCCTCCGGACCGACTGTCCGATAAATTGTCCGGTACTGTTAGAGTGCCCGGATGAATTTATTCCGAACACGAATGTTTCTCGGAATAGATCAACTAACACGGATACACCCCCCTTATGTTGTTCCGGTAACCACGACACCACCGGCTTGATCCTTCCCCCTCCGGACACCCTGTCCGGTAATCACCCGGAGCCGGTAGTTCATCCTCAGATGAATTTCCGTTCCGAGCAATGTGCATTGCACTGCGTTAGAATACCGTTAACATTTCATCTGTCATGTCATGCATCTGTTTGTATATGCTTGCTGTGTATTTACTGTTTTTCTTCCCCCCCCTTAATCTTCGGTAGACCCCGCTGCTGCCGTCGACTACACCGCTGCTGAGTACGACTACGTCGTCGACGACCCTACTACTACCGTCGAGCTTGCAAGCAAGCAGATCCATTCTCTTCCCCAGATATCGCCTATCTTTCCGTACATTTCTTGCACTAGGCATTGTTACTGCTGCTGCTACGTTTACAATCCTATTCAATTGCATAGCCTGATTTTTGTCGCCCCTTGATGTGCCTTCCTTTATCCGGTGCTGCCTATTATTATTATGCATTATTCAGCAGTGAGCCCTGCGCATTGTTAGCTAGGATTAGATAGAGGGCCGTGATCACTCAGGGGAGTGAACGCGGATACAATATTTATAACTGCACAGGTACGGTACAATGCAGACACCACCTCAGGCCCTATCTGGGTTATGCCTAGTCACCTCCAGTGTGAGGTATCAAGGAGTAATCCTTGTACTCCACTCGAGGCTGACTTTGTCTTACCGCCATAGGGTCTTGAAAACGGTTGTCCTTCAGGTAAGAAGTCGGGCGACCCAACGGTGCCCGTGAGCGGTATTGCGACGGGACGACAGGGAGGGCACGACCAGTGTACCGGTGTGCTTGGCCCCTGATCGTTGGCCGCGAGAGTTACCAAACCACGAAAGTCGAGCTCCTCCAGGAGCACACGCGAGACAAGGTAAGGAGACGGTTCACCTTGTTGGTAACCGCAGTGACTTGGTGGGACGACAGGGCAGGCACCGATGTACTGGTGGTCCTGGCTGCTGTCGTTGTCCGCGGGTCGGTTAAGTCGAGGCAACGATAACGGTTGTCACGCAGGTTAATTAAAATACTAAATGGTTCAGTGAATGTCTTGAGTTGGCTATATGCCATGTACGCACTACCTACCCGTGGGAACTACGAGTTATGGGCTCCTCTGCTTCTTAGTGTCGTCCGAGGACTCTTCAGACGTCAGCAGTACCACGGGCTGATTGCCGGGAAGTGGTGTTGTCTTATTTGCCGCGGCAGTGTGATTTGTATTTGCTTTGATTTAACTTCACCGGCCAGCCACGCACCGTGCAGGAGTACGTTTGGGTTGGGGTCCAAGGCCCGGCGTATTTAGGATTTAGACCGGCGGATGACCTCTCTGTTGAGTTTGAAAGATGGGCTATGAAGTGTCGGATAGCCTCGGAGGAGCGTTCCCTAACAAGGTTCCCGCCACCCTGGAGATCCGTGCGTGTAGCGTAACACAAGTGCACCCCTGCAGGGAAGATTGATCTATTCGAATAGCCGTGTCCACGGTAACAGGACGCTTTATGCTGAAGCTGGATCTTACCACTAGAAACTATTATTATTAAACTGTATGGTTCCGGGTTTTCTTCCTCGCGGGGATGTCGAGGAGGTGAACTCGGAGGCATAGTTAATTATTACAACTTATTATTATACAATGCTGCAGCAACTTCTGCTGCGTTGTTACTTTATGCTTTATATAAACTGTTGGCTGATTCTTACCTCATGCTGCAAGACATCGTCGGAAGATGCTAGTCTTCGTTAGGCCTAGCTTCTTACCCTTGCTCTGTATTTCTGTCTTTCAGTCCACTATATACAACCTCTTCTTTCCGTTGATACAATGCATAATGCTTAGTAGCGGACGTAAGACTCGCGGGTATACTAGATACTCACCTGCTTTATTTCCTTTACTGTTTTTCCTGATCGGCCGCTGGAGCCGACGTTGGAGCCCAGGAGCAGGAGTACCCCGGAGGCGCCTACTACGACGTCGAGTTCCCCGTCGACCAGGAGTAGTTCGGTGGATCCCAGGCAGGAGGCCTCACCTTTTCGTTCTGTATCTCTGATGTGATTTGTGCTAGCCTTCTTAAGGCAAAACTTGACTAACTATGTCTGTACTCAGATATTATGGCTTGTATGACTTATGTATTCGGGTCCGCGTGACCCCCCCTCTATTGTAATATATTTGTTTATCCTTTTGTGTTTAGTGTTGTGCTGTGATATTATCACCGTGGCACCCTAATCTCAGCCGTGTACCCTGTGTGTATGATTACTGTACACGGGTTGATTTTTGGGGCGTCACAAGTTGGTATCAGAGCCGACTGCTTGTAGGAAGCCACCCCACCACTAACTGGTCGAAGTTGAGTCTAGACTTTGAAAAACTATTTTGCTAACTTAATATTTGGCTTACGAACCCACATCGATGTCACTACCTGTGATATCGATGGTATTAGGATCCTTTTCTCCTTACCTAAGGTCTGGGAATCTGCTCTCTTATCCTTGTTGGTAAGTTTTACAAAATCTGACATTAGGATCACGTTCTCTTGATTCCACCCGGCGTTTTTATGGTGCATCCCCCATTGATTAAGTCGTGTCGCAGGAGTCGTACCCCAGGTCCCGGACCGCGGATCCCATTCTCATTCTGGGCAGGCCGCGCGTCCTCTGGCATCAACTGCTGTGGCCAACAGTTTTCTTGCGGCGTGATTGACATAGTGGAATCTATGTCGTGTCGTGTAATCCTAACCGCCGCGGTCTGCGCGCCGCCTAGTGAGTCCTTTTTCCTTAATTTCTACGACGTTACGCTGCCCGATTTTCGATTGACTCTGTGTGTAAATGTGTATGTCTTATGTGACTACTCCTGTATATATCTGCGCCTTCTTTTCGTTGTCGTTTTACTTCAGGCTTGATTCCGGTATCTCGTTAAATTTTCATCGCTGAAATACCCCTGTTAAATTCTAGCAGGATGGCTGGTCGTGGTCGTGGTCATGGTCGTGCTGCCAACGACCCACCTCCGCCGCCGGATTATATGGCCGCGATGATGCAGCAGTTCGAGATGAACCGTCAGTTCATGCAGAATATCATGGCTCAGTTCCCTCAGCCGAATCAGAATGGGCACCACCATCAGCATGCCACCGTGACTCTGCACGACTTCACCCTCCTCAACCCCACTATGTTCCGCAACACTGTTCAGCCGTTGGATGCTGATGACTGGCTTCGCGACATCACTCATGAGCTGGAGTCTGCTAATGTCGATCCAGCCGACTATGTGAACTTTGCGTCTTACCATCTGAAAGGCGCCGCTGCTCAGTGGTGGAACACCCTCAAGCGTTCACTGCCAGTCGGAGAAGTCATCACTTGGGATGAATTTCAGTCTGCCTTCCGCGCCCGCTATATTCCTCAGGGGATCATGGATCGTAAGGCGGAAGAATTCCGCAACCTCACTCAGGGCGACATGACTGTTGAAGCCTATCAGCGCGAGTTCCTCAACCTCTCTTGGTATGCGGAAGAAGAGATCGCCACTGATGCTCGCAGACAGCAGAATTTCCGTCGTGGCCTCAACCCAGACCTCAGGCTCGCTCTTGCCGTTCACGATTTCGCCAACTTCGCCACCATGGTGAACAAGGCTATCACCGTCGAGACTGCCCAGATGGAGCACAAGAACTCTCTGAAGCGTTATCGTGACGTTGGCTCATCTTCGGGCGCAACGCAGAAGCATCGTATCTGGCTCCCTACCAGTGTGACCCACTCAGCTGTCCCTGCTCCAAGGCCATCTTATGCTGCACCCCGTCTGCCCCCGCCACCGCAGATGCCAAGAGCTTTTCCTGCACCACCCAATGCACCACCCCTTCGTCCTCAGGATGGATTATGCTTCACGTGCCGCCAACCTGGGCATTTTTTCAGGGAGTGCCCCCAGAAACATAAGCAACTGGTAGTTCACCCCGCTGGCCGCGGAAATGGTCGTGGCAACAACAGGACCCCCAACTATAATACTGGGTCTGCTGCTTATGCTCGTGGACATGCTAACAACGTCAATGTTGAAGAAGCTCAGCAACAACCCGCTACCGTGATGGGTACCCTTCTCGTTAATTCCGTACCTGCTACTGTTTTATTTGATACAGGAGCATCGCATTCATTCATGTCGGAAGCATTCGCATTGTCGCATAACTTCACGCTAGAAAAGATGAACCCACCGATGGTTGTCCGCACCCCAATAGGCCAATGTCAAACCACCAAGATAGTGCCCGGAACCATTGTTGAAATTGCAGGGATTGAATTCCTTGTTTCCCCCATCGTTCTAAAGACTTCCACCATAGACCTCATTCTGGGAATGGATTGGTTGAAATTTCACGATGACGCACTCTATTGTGGCACCAAGTCTGTCCAACTTTTTCACCCCTCCGGCGAGATTGTTAACCACACCGCCCGAGTTACCCGTAATGCTGAAACACAGATATTTATGATGAATGCTTTGAATGCCGCCCCCCTCGAAGGCATCGAGAACGTTCCAGTCGTTCGCGATTTTCCCGACGTCTTCCCAAAAGAACTTCCGGGAATACCCCCGATCCGAGAAGTTGAATTCGTCATCGACTTGAAGCCCGGCACCACCCCTATTGCCAAGCGTCCTTACAAGATGCCGCCACATGAACTCCTTGAACTTAAGGAGGAAATCGACAAGGCACTTCAGAAAGGATTCATTCGCCCCAGTTCCTCAGCTTGGGGAGCACCTTCGCTCTTTGTCAAGAAGAGCGATGGGACAAACCGATTGGTCCAAGATTATCGGCCCATTAACCAAGCCACCATCCAGAACAAATACCCCCTTCCCCGGATCAACGATCTGTATGATCAACTTGCCGGATCCAAGGTGTTTTCTAAACTCGACTTGAGGTTGGGTTATCACCAAATTCGGGTCCGTGATGAGGACATTCCGAAGACTGCCTTCATTACTCGCTATGGTTCATACGAGTACACTGTCATGTCCTTTGGCTTAACCAATGCTCCAGCCACCTTCTCCAGATTGATGAATTATATTTTCATGGAGTACCTCGACCAGTTCGTCGTGGTTTATCTGGATGATATATTGATATATTCCAAGAATGAAGAAGAACATGCTGAACATCTTCGTCTTATACTGGAGAAGCTCCGAGAACACAAACTCTACGCTAAGTATTCTAAGTGTGAGTTCTGGCTTCCCGAAGTAACCTACCTTGGACATGTGATTTCCAAGGATGGCATTGCCGTCACCCCAGAACGTATCCAGGCTATTCTTGACTGGACCCCTCCCAAGACCGTCAAGCAAGTCCGCAGTTTCCTCGGGATCGCTAGCTATTGCCGCTGTTTCGTCGAGAATTTCTCCAAGATTGCCAGGCCTCTGACTAATCTGCTTCACAAAGGCGTCAAGTTTGAGTGGACAGATAAATGTCAAGAAAGTTTCCAAGCACTCAAGGACAAGCTAACTTCTCCCCCGGTGCTCGCTCCCCCTGATACTCAGAAGGACTTCGTGATATATTGCGACGCGTCTTGTCAAGGATTAGGCTGTGTCCTATTGCAAGAGCGCAAGGTGATTGCTTATGGCTCTCGTCAGTTGCGTGCTCACGAAGACAAATACCCAACACATGACCTCGAATTGGCAGCAGTAATTTATGCATTGAAGCTGTGGCGACATTACCTCGTCGGTAATCGTTGCGAGGTCTACACCGACCACCAAAGTCTGAAGTACCTGTTTACTCAGCCAGACCTGAATCTTCGTCAACAACGATGGCTTGAGACAATAGCTGACTTCAACATGGATATTTCGTATACCCCGGGCAAGGCTAATGTGATGGCCGATGCCTTGAGCCGCAAAGCTTACTGTTCTGAACTTGAGGTTCAGGTGCAGCAACCACTTCTGTATGAAGAGTTTCGCAAGTTGAATCTCGAGATTGTTCCTCAAGGTTACGTCAATAACCTGGTTCTCGAGTCAAAGCTCTACGCCCTCATCAAGAGTAGACAATCTCTGGCCCCTGACATTGTGAAGATCAAGCAGGACATCGCAGAAGGGAGGCCCTCCTCTTTTACCATTGATGCTAATGATGGTGATACTGTGTACTTCAAGGGCCGCTTAGTAGTTCCTGTGAGCCCGCCCCTCATTAACTGTGGTCCGGATATCATGGAAGAATCCCATAATTCTCCCTTGTCAATCCACCCTGGCCGTACCAAGATGTATAAAGACCTTCGTCAACAGTACTGGTGGCCGTACATGAAGCAAGACATCGCACGCTATGTTTCTCAATGTGACGTTTGCAGTCGCGTCAAGGCCGGACATCAGAAACCTGCTGGTTGGCTGCGACCACTCCCTCCTCCTGATTGGAAGTGGGACAAAGTCGAGATGGACTTCGTCACCGGTTTTCCTAAGTCACAGAAAGGTAACGATGCCATCTTTGTCGTCATCGACCGATTCTCCAAGATTGCACACTTCCTGCCGGTCAAGGAGACGATCACTGCTAGTCAGTTGGCACACTTGTATATCTCCCAAATTGTGTCACTCCACGGTATTCCGATGGAGATCAGTTCAGACCGTGGCAGCATTTTCACCTCACGATACTGGAATAGTTTCATGGAAGCTTTCGGGACTCGTCTGAATCTCAGCACCGCTTATCACCCCCAGTCGCAAGGCCAGGTTGAACGAGTTAATCAAGTGCTGGAAGACATGCTTCGCGCTTGTGTCCTTTCTTTCGGCATGAAATGGGAGGATGCCCTCCCGTACGCGGAATTCTCGCACAACAATAGCTATCAGGATAGCTTGAAGATGGCCCCCTTCGAAGTTTTATACGGACGTAAATGTCGAACCCCCCTGAATTGGTCAGGAACTGGGGAACGACCCTACTTCGGACCGGATCTTGTCCAAGAAGCTGAAGATCAGGTTCGCATTGTTCAAGAAAATCTCAAGGCCGCCCAGTCTCGTCAGAAGAGCAAATATGACCGTAAGCACAAGGAGATGGAGTATCAACCTGGTGAATACGCTTACCTCCGTGTCACTCCCATGAGGGGCACTCATCACTTCAGTATCAAGGGCAAGTTGGCTCCTCACTACATTGGCCCGTTCCGTATCATTTCCAGGAGTGGACCCGTGGCGTACCGGTTGGAATTGCCGCCGAACCTCTCCCAAGTCCACGATGTCTTCCACGTGTCTCAACTCCGTCGCTGATTCAAGGATCCTATCCGCGAAGTGGAGCATGATATGATCGAGCTGCAACAAGACTTGACTTATCAAGAACATCCAAGCCGCATTCTCGATCAGTCTGAGCGTCGAACCCGCAACAAGACCGTCAAGTTCCTCAAGGTTCAGTGGTCGAATCATTCTGAAGATGAAGCCACTTGGGAACGCGAAGATCGCCTTCGCGATGAATACCCCGATCTTTTCCTCGCTACCACTTAAATTCTCGGGACGAGAATTCTTGTAGTGGGGGAGATTTGTAACACCCTCAGTTTCTGTAACAGTAATCATCATCACTGTTGATCATCACTGTTGGATTTTCACTGATTGATCTCCCTTGACCTTGATAAAACTTTGTGATGCTAATGATCAAACCTTGCTGTGGTTGATCAACACCCCATGCACCATGTACTTGAGCCCTTGGGATCAAAACCCAAAGCCAAATGCACCTTGCTCATCTAAGAAACCAAACCCTAGTTGAAACTACTTTGAATGAAAATTAAAACAAAAGTGCTCAAATAAAGTTGTTCCAAAAATCATGGAACTATTTTTGTAAATTTCCTAAAAACATTATAATCATGTTGGACCAACTTTGGTAATTTTTGGAGTTACAGAAAATTCCAAACAATTCAAACAGTAGGGTAAAACCCTTACTTTGGGCATTTAATATTTAAAAGAAATAGCTAATGAATTTCTTATGCTGCAAAAACTTTTGTGGCACCTCAGTAGCATTTAACCCTAATTTACAAGCACCTATAATATTTTACAAAAATTCTGGGGTTAATAAATCAATTACAGAAAGATATAGAATAAACAACAACACAAAATAAATGGGAAATCCTTAAAGCTCGCCTGGGGCGAGGCCCACCTCAGCCCAGCCACCCCTGCCCGTCTTCCACCTCCCACCTGCTCCCGTCATGTCGGCCACCTGCTCGACGCCATGCTGCCGCCGTGGCCGCCTCTGCCAAGCTGGCCTCGCCCACCTCACCTGCTCCCCTGTCCCCTAGCCGGCACGGACGCGATAAGGACGACGCCCCCTCCCTCCTGGACACGCCCCCCCACCCCATTCCCCTCCTCCTCCTCTCACCATCGTTGGGGAAAAACTCAGCCGTGGCACTCGTCGCCGCCTCCGTGAACTCCCGTGGCCGGAGACCTCCTCGGGACCGGTCGCCTTGTCCAAGCCGTTCAACGACGTCGACTACTTCACCCTGCGCGCGGAATCGGACCGAGGCGCATCACGGGGGACGCCATCGTCGTCGTCTTCAACCTCGGGGCCGCGAGATCCCTGAGGAACTCCGGCAGCTCCAAGCCTTCCCCGAGCCGATTGCCACCCCCTACGTGATCCCGGTGAGCACCAAAGTCGTCGCCAACCAGCCACGGCCGCCCGAATACTCTCTAGACGAAACCCCCTTTCGCTTTGCTCCGGCCGTCGCCATTGTTGACGTTACCGTGCTCCCAAGCCGTTCTAGCGCACGCCCTTGGCCCCATCATGCTCCTGGCAACCCGTAGGTTCCATCCCACCCGATAGAGCGCTCGATTTCGCCCCGTGTCGTGATCCGCCATTAGAGCCCGAGACCCCCCTCCGCCATTGTTAGGCCTGCGCTCACCTCCGTGCCTCCCACTTTGCACAACCACCTCAGGTCGACTCGCGGCGCAGTGCTCGATCGAATGGGACCGATGGCGCGCGAAGGGCCCCCCTGAATCGAACGCTAGCTCGCCGCCGGCTGCACTGTTCGTCGTCGGCGAGGCCCTGTGCCACTGCGCGTGGGTCCGGCGTGTCAGTTGGGTTGGTTAGGTGTTAATCACCCACTGACAGCGGGCCCATCCCTGTTAGCTAAACAGGGTTATGTTTAACTAAAAATAAACCCCCCCAGGCACTTACATGTGGGGCCCCTGGCCATTTAGTTTAAATAAACAGTTTTAGTTAGCACTGGAGTCAATGACATCTGGGCCCCATTTGTCAGTTTGATTTTTAAAGAATTTAAAAGAAATTCCAGTGGCTGACAGGTGGGTCCAGAGGCATTTACTGATTTAATTAAATGTTTTATAAATAACAGAGGCTGACATGTGGGTCCCACATGTCAGCACTGTTCTGGATAATGTCGTGGATAATGTTTTGGATAATGTTGAATAAATAATAAAAGAAATCCAGAAAATCATTTAAATTGATTTAAACTTTGAAATTCAATAAGTTTTAAACCGTAACTCGGATTCAAAAACTTTATACATGAAAATTGATCAGAAAAATATAACGAATACGAATACACTATTTGTATGTATACCACACCCCTCTAACACAACGAACATCGAACATTCCCCCTCCGGACCGACTGTCCGATAAATTGTCCGGTACTGTTAGAGTGCCCGGATGAATTTATTCTGAACACGAATGTTTCTCGGAATAGATCAACTAACACGGATACACCCCCCTTATGTTGTTCCTGTAACCACGACACCTCCGGCTTGATCCTTCCCCCTCCGGACACCCTGTCCGGTAATCACCCGGAGCCGGTAGTTCATCCTCAGATGAATTTCCGTTCCGAGCAATGTGCATTGCACTGCGTTAGAATACCGTTAACATTTCATCTGTCATGTCATGCATCTGTTTGTATATGCTTGCTGTGTATTTACTGTTTTTCTTCCCCCCCTTAATCTTCGGTAGACCCCACTGCTGCCGTCGACTACACCGCTGCTGAGTACGACTACGTCGTCGACGACCCTACTACTACCGTCGAGCTTGCAGGCAAGCAGAGCCATTCTCTTCCCCAGATATCGCCTATCTTTCCGTACATTTCTTGCACTAGGCATTGTTACTGCTGCTGCTACGTTTACAATCCTATTCAATTGCATAGCCTGATTTTTGTCGCCCCTTGATGTGCCTTCCTTTATCCGGTGCTGCCTATTATTATTATTATGCATTATTCAGCAGTGAGCCCTGCGCATTGTTAGCTAGGATTAGATAGAGGGCCGTGATCACTCAGGGGAGTGAACGCGGATACAATATTTATAACTGCACAGGTACGGTACAATGCAGACACCGCCTCAGGCCCTATCTGGGTTATGCCTAGTCACCTCCAGTGTGAGCTATCAAGGAGTAATCCTTGTACTCCACTCGAGGCTGACTTTGTCTTACCGCCATAGGGTCTTGAAAACGGTTGTCCTTCAGGTAAGAAGTCGGGCGACCCAACGGTGCCCGCGAGCGGTATTGCGACAGGACGACAGGGAGGGCACGACCAGTGTACCGGTGTGCTTGGACCCTGATCGTTGGCCGCGAGAGTTACCAAACTACGAAAGTCGAGCTCCTCCAGGAGCACACGCGAGACAAGGTAAGGAGACGGTTCACCTTGTTGGTAACCGCAGTGACTTGGTGGGACGACAGGGCAGGCACCGATGTACTGGTGGCCCTGGCTGCTGTCGTTGTCCGCGGGTCGGTTAAGTCGAGGCAACGATAACGGTTGTCACACAGGTTAATTAAAATGCTAAATGGTCCAGTGAATGTCTTGAGTTGGCTATATGCCATGTACGCACTACCTACCCGTGGGAACTACGAGTTATGGGCTCCTCCGCTTCGTAGTGTCGTCCGAGGACTCTTCAGACGTCAGCAGTACTGCGGGCTGATTGCCGGGAAGTGGTGTTGTCTTATTTTCTCTCGCGGTGATGTCTTATTTGGATTTGCTTTAACTTCACCGGCCAGTCACGCACCGTGCAGGAGTACGTTCGGGTTGGGGTCCAAGGCTTGGCGTACTTAGGATTTAGACCGGCGGATGACCTCTCTGTTGAGTTTGAAAGATGGGCTATGAAGTGTCGGA
Organism: Bromus sterilis; assembly: GCA_950022295.1. Classification (NCBI taxonomy): domain Eukaryota; kingdom Viridiplantae; phylum Streptophyta; class Magnoliopsida; order Poales; family Poaceae; genus Bromus; species Bromus sterilis. Next base: position 143,050,179 of record OX465596.1, on the reverse strand, counting down.
TAGCCTCGGTGGAGCGTTCCCTAACAAGGTTCCCGCCACCCTGGAGATCCGTGCGTGTAGCGTAACACAAGTGCACCCCTGCAGGGAAGATTGATCTATTCGAATAGCCGTGTCCACGGTAACAGGACGCTTTATGCTGAAGCTGGATCTTACCACTAGAAACTATTATTATTAAACTATATGGTTCCGGGTTTTCTTCCTCGCGGGGATGTCGAGGAGGTGAACTCGGAGGCATAGTTAATTATTACAACTTATTATTATACAATGCTGCAGCAACTTCTGCTGCGTTGTTACTTTATGCTTTATATAAACTGTTGGCTGATTCTTACCTCATGCTGCAAGACATCGTCGGAAGATGCTAGTCTTCGTTAGGCCTAGCTTCTTACCCTTGCTCTGTATTTCTGTCTTTCAGTCCACTATATACAGCCTCTTCTTTCTGTTGATACAATGCATAATGCTTAGTAGCGGACGTAAGACTCGCGGGTATACTAGATACTCACCTGCTTTATTTCCTTTACTGTTTTTCCTGATCGGCCGCTGCAGCCGACGTTGGAGCCCAGGAGCAGGAGTACCCCGGAGGCGCCTACTACGACGTCGAGTTCCCCGTCGACCAGGAGTAGTTCGGTGGATCCCAGGCAGGAGGCCTCGCCTTTTCGTTCTGTATCTCTGATGTGATTTGTGCTAGCCTTCTTAAGGAAAAACTTGACTAACTATGTCTGTACTCAGATATTATGGCTTGTATGACTTATGTATTCGGGTCCGCGTGACCCCCCCTCTATTGTAATATATTTGTTTATCCTTTTGTGTTTAGTGTTGTGCTGTGATATTATCACCGTGGCACCCTAATCTCAGCCGTGTACCCTGTGTGTATGATTACTGTACACGGGTTGATTTTGGGGGCGTCACAATTCATTAGCGAATCAACTGCCTGATCATTTAAGTGACCTAAAGACTATAACAAAGTCGCATGTGCCTGCGCGCAATGCACCGGAAAGGGTTGAAATGTCAAAGAAAAACAATGGCATACCCACTCCCGTCCTTAGGCCTAAAAGGACGAGGAATCCGGTTCCTCAAATCCCAAGTACTCGGGGAAGCCCGAAGAAAAAGTATAAGAGGGATTTATCACGGTCTGCCCCAGAAGAGGCGAGCCAGTTGAGACCTGGCACAAGTTTGAAAGTTTCAGTGCACGAAATTCCGAACTTGAATTTTCCTATGTCGGAAATACCCAGCGAAGATGTGTGCGCACACATCGGAGCGGGAAAGCTAAAGGACCTTGCTCCTGGATGGGAAATCCGGTGGAGGAAGGGAATGTGCCTGATGCACCCCATGACGTAATGGCCATTAACTATGTTAATTCGGGCGAGTCAATAAATCGAGCCATGGCAAATGTCGACATTTATCTTGCCAAGAAGATTGCCTCAATCATAGATCTTGACCCTGAAAAGGTTGGATTCGAAATATTGGGAGAAGGCAATAACTGATGAGTTAGTTTCTCTCAACAAAAGAGAGGTGGTTGGACCCTGTTTGTCTAAATCCTTCCCACATACGCCCTGTTGGCCATAAGTGGATTTTGTTCGAAAGAGAACAAAAACAACAAGGTAGTATGGTACAAAGCAAGGCTCGTTTCTCAAGGTTTCTCTCAGCGACCAGGTGTCGACTATGAGGAAATTTACTCCCCCTGTCATGGATGGAATTACCTTTTGATACATGATCTCAATGGCAGTAAACTTGGATTTGAAAATGAAACTTATGGATGTTGTCACCACTTACCTATATGGTAACTTGGATTCAAACATATGTATGAAGGTACCCCGAAGTATCCCTGTCTGGAACCAATTCAGAGAAAATAGAAGATTATACACGAGCAATGAAGATTGCCCATGTGTTTGTATACGGAGATCACAAGATGGTTTCTGTATTATCTCAGTGTACGTGGACGATTTAAATATAATCGGTACACCTGAGGATGTTGAGGAAGCGAGTTTCTACCTGATGTCGGAATTCGAGATGAAAGACTTAGGAAAAACCAAGTTCCGCCTAGGTCTGCAACTTAAGCATTAACCTGCTGGGATTCTAGTGCACCAGTCTGCCTACACCCAGAAGGTGTTGGAAAGATTTGGTTTTGACAAAACATATCCTTCTAAGACCTCGATGATTTGGAGACCTTTACAGTAAGATAAGGACCCGTTCAGGCCTAAGGAAGAGGGGGAGGAAATTCTATGTCCATAATTCCCCTACTTGAGTGTAGTTGGCACACTCATGTACCTCGCAAATTGTACACGGTCGGACATTGCCTTTGCCTTCAATTTGCTTGCTAGGTACAGTTCTGGGCCTACCAAAAGACATTGGAAAGGCATTAAGGACCTCTTCCGTTACCTGTAAGGGACCAAAGATCTTGGGTCGTTTTAGCAAAGAAATCATGGCCTCTCGGTTGTAGGCTATGCTGATACTGGGTACTTGTCGGACCCACATACTTCCAAGTCTCAGACTGGATATGTTTTCCTTTGTGGTGGAACTGCAGTTTCCTGGAAATCGTCTAAACAAAGTCTTGTATCGACTTCGAAGAACCATTCGGAAATCATAACATTATATATGAAGCATCACGAGAATGTGTATAGCTTCGTCGGATGATCGGCCACATCCAGGTGACATGTGGACTGAACATCATCCAAACCCCCACTATTATCTATGAAGATAATGACGCTTGTGTTGCACAAGTTCAGGCGAGTTATGTGAAGAGCAATCTCACGAAGCATATCAATCCCAAGTTCTTCTATGCACATGGGTTGCAAAAGTTGAACGAAGTAAGGATCTTGCATTCTAAGTCGTGTGAAAATCATGTTGATTTACTCACTAAGTCATTGCCGGGATCATCTTTTAAGAGATGTGAATGGAATCGGTATGATGAGACTTAGAGAGATGCAAGGTTCAGGGGGAGAAACTTCACAAACTCATCATAAAATCTTGATCTCGATGATCGAGTACTCAACTTAGCGGTTGAGTGGATTGTACTATTTTTTTCCCTTGAGTGAGTTTTCCAGGTGTTTCTAACACGAGGTTTTTAACGAGGCAATTCGTGCAACTCAGCAACGTATGCTATGTGCTCTTTCTCCATATTTTTTCCACTGGGTTTTTCAGAGTTTTTGAGGCATGGATATACGGTTAAGTACCCAAGGGGGAGTGTTAGGAAACCTACGGGCATACGGAGGCGGCAACGGCCCGACTCGGCCAGCGCCTCTCCTGTTGACCGAACGTTTCCCTTCCTAACGTTATGTGGCCACTTACCCCCTACCCCTAGTAGCTATATAAACAGAGGAAGAACCCCCATTGTATGGACAGTTGATCAATGAATAATAAAAAGAGCTCTACCCATACATCCTTCTGTCCTTTTACTCTTCTGTATTGTGTGGTGATTGCGCCTTCGACTCCTTCGCCTACAATGTACACCCTTGGGACCGGCCAGCAGGCAGAGGTTGTATAAAAATCAGATCGGATGAATAATTATTTTTTTATGCTACGGTTGGTCTTATTATGAGAGGGCATGGCTAATACGGGCGCGAGCGCGCGACCAGGCATGCGCGCTCGGTTTCCGACATTAAAACGACAACCGGCCAGCCCATGTGCGCTCGATTTTCCTTCCTATTCCCTTTCCCAATCATGAACAGTGCGCACAACGTTAGAATCTTCTTTTGCGTTTTGCTCTTTATTCCCCTTTCTGAACAATATATTGGGTTATAACAGACTATTTTGACTTTCGTCGGTAGAAATAGCACTTTTACCTAAAATAATTAAATGTTTTTAATTAAAAATTAGTTTAAATAAGCTGGTGTGGTATCTGGTGTTACGGGCTTGTCTTGGCGTCCGTCGTCGCTACCGCGACGAAGTCCGCCTCGACTTTGCGGATCCTAAGCGGTGTGGTATTTGGTGTCACGGGCTCGTTTCGGCGTCCGTCGTCGCTACCGCGACGACGTCCACCTCGACTTCGCGTACCCTAATCTAGTGTGATATTTGATGTCAGGGGCTCGTCTCGGCGTCCGTCGTCGCTACCGCAACGACGTCCGCCTCGACTTCGCGCACACTAAGCTTGGTTTTAGTTCACTTATGTTTCCCTTTCCTTTAAAAAGTTATACAAAATGGTGCTTATCCACACTTCCACCCTAAGATAGTTGGTGAGGCTTTGATGTCACGGGCTCGTCTCGGCGTCCGTCGTCGCTGCCGCGACGACGTTCGCCTCGACTTCGCGTACACTAAGCTGGTGAGGCTTTGATGTCACGGGTTCGTCTCGGCGTCCGTCGTCGCAGCCGCGACGACGTCCGCCTCGACTTCGCGTACACTAAGCGGGTGAGGCTTTGATGTCACGGACTCGTCTCGACGTCCGTCGTCGCTGCCTCGACGATGTCTGTCTCGACTTCGCGTACACTAAGCCGGTGAGGCTTTGATGTCACGGGCTCGTCTCGACGTCCATCGTCACTACCGCAACGACGTTCGCCTCAACTTCGCGCACACTAAACTTGTTTGATGTTCACGCGATAATGTTCGCCTCAACCCAAGTACTGAATAAATAGATAAATTGAAGAGAATAAGACATGTGAAAGAGGAGCATGCAACAACCAAGTGCATGCGTTGCATGCAAGCAGGCCATGGTAATTAATGCGAACAGCCAGGATCGTGTGAATGCTTCATGCTTATCGCGCGTCGCAACGCTCGCTCGTCATAGAGTGTTTTCGTATGATTAAATGTGAAATTCCTTGTGAATCTTTGATCAGATCGGACTTGGTCCCTCTAAACGAACAATTATAATTTTATATTTAACATGGGAATTTTTGATCAGATCTGAACCGTAATAATTTGGTCCCACTATATGAATGGTTCTAATTTTTTAATTAACGTGAAATTTTTTAGTGAGTTTTTAGTACATGTATAGATAGAAAATATGCCCGTGCGTTACAACGTGAGACAAAAAAACAGCTAGCTCAATGCCTTAATACCACATTTGTCGCATCACCCAGATATTATCCTCCCCCTCCCTCTACCTCTTTGTTTGTATGTGTGTGCGTGCGCGCGTTATTATAGACATTTCATAAAGCATCAATCATATCTTGTATTACCGATAATCTTCAACATAAAAGGTACATATATAAAATGTTATATCGATCACTCTATGCATTGGATTTGTGTTGGTGTTGATTGCATCTTTTTGGACATACACCACCATACAAAAGAGAGAAAGACCTATATTCAAGAGCACGTTTATAAATGACACTTAATTTTCATTGTACAAAATTGGTTAATTTAATATCTAAATCATCTTCCGTTTAACTCACCAAGTGTAAGGATGGATTACCTTCATATGTTGATATATTTTTAAAAGCATAAAATCATGAAGATCATACATGTATGTACACATGCTAAATAATTTGATGCATAAGAAATTAAGATTTAATTGATAAGGTACCAGATGTCTATTACGATTACGATATTCCTCCTAACCTTGCTTGCACACGAGACCTATGAAGCTTAAAGTACAAATCAATTTTCTGAGACAGAAGGAAACACAATCATCAGATTTGTCATTTGTACGTATTATGTGAAAACAACATTTCTCTTCGAGGGTTATGTATTTTTTTTACCATCTATCAGGCCAATTACTTGCAAAACCTGCCATCACAAGCCAGCAGCAGTATAACATCCCTCTACGTGCCCACCCTTGCTCGACGCCTCCCGTGTCCCTGCCCCGGCCTACAACTTCCTGAGTTGCTTTTTGCCTAAGGCGGCGGGCTTTGTTGTTTCGCCTGTTGATCTTGTGTGCGACCACCTTATCTGCATCCTTCATCTTTGTAACAACCCAGATTTCACAAAAATTAAAAATTTTGTTTTCGGTGTGAATTGATTGATTGCCTGATTTGTTTGCGGTGTTTGCATCTCAATTTATTGATCGGCGATTATTTCCCCCCCTCTTATCTCATACCGGACGTAGACCGACCCTTGCCACCCTGACACTCGACCTTTGCGACACCGGGTTTTACCCGATCACCGTCGAGAAAACCCGCACAAGACCAGCCGCAGCCAACGGAACGAAAAACCCCGTTTAATAATTAAATGGGATATTTTATAGCGCGCCGGAAAGTGTTCTCGGAACGATTCCAGCGCAAGGTGAACGCCGCCGACTCGACGCGCTGATCGCGCAGTTCAAAGTTTTACCCGAATCGGAGGTCCTGCGGACCCCCGGCGGTCAGAAACGTAAACACCGCGCGCGCGAGAGAAAAACCGGGGTTGTTTTTGCAAACTGCCAGCCACCTGAGCTACATAAAGACCACCACTCTCTCACCCCTTTCTAGGGTTTCCCCTAAGCCAAAATTGCAGCCACCCCTCTCACAATTTCCCCAAAACACCCCACCTTCGTCCAAAACCTAGGTCAGATCTGGATGAGGCCACCCAATGGATCTGGACCGTCAGATCTTGCGATCTGACGGCCAGGAGAGCGCCACTGAAAGTGCAATCATTCCCTTAATCATATTTTGATGTTGATGACAATATAGATATAGAGGACTAATAATGTTTGTCAAGTTTATCTCAGGTTTTAGTCCTCGGTTCGTTGTGATGGTGGATCATAGACCATTGATATCTACAATTACTCAAGAGATGGAACCAATGAATTTGAAGCGTAAGCTTTTTCCGGTTATCTTGAGTATAGGGATCCCCGCACTATTAAGAGGGGATCAGTGGGTGTACTGGTTAAGTCTTTCTCAAACATCTCGCAAAACAAATGAATTTCTTGTCGCACACTCATTTTAAAACAAGTCTGCTGAATATACACACATCGGACGTGCGATCCCTACCGGACGTCCGGTACCTGATGCTCTCGGACGTCCAATCACCGTCGGACTAAGGGTCCGAGAGGTCAGTGGGCTTTTGCCCCATTTCATCGGATTTCCGGTCCCTCTCGGACGTCCGGTGGTCGGACGTCCGGTTGGCGTCGGACTAAGGATCCGAGGGGTCAGTAGCGTTTTCAATGTTTTATCGGATTTCCGGCACTCATCGGATGTCCGGTATCCGTCGGACGTCCGGTACCGGATGTGTTCTTCTGCGCATGCAGTGTATTAGTGAGTGTCCGGTGCAAACCGGACGTCTTGTATGCACGTACCGGACGTCCGGTCCGAACCAGACGCCCGATACTTATGCAGGCATAATGCTCCAACGACCATTTCTGGCCTTGGGCTATAAATATGCCCTATCCACCACATGAGAGGGTTGACCACTTCATTTGCAACACGCCCAAGAACATAAGTGCTCCCTCTCACACTCTCCCTCACCAAATCTCAGATCCTGGAGAGCCTCATGAGAGTTCTTGTCGGATCTTTCACCCCATGATAGATCCGCCCCTTCCCCATCTTTCAATCAAAGCAAATCGCGTTTTGAGCAAGTCTTGAGCTTTCCCCATTGATCTTGTTACTCTTGGAGGTTGGAGACTTCTAGGCGCGTAGGAGTTCTTTGGAGAGGAATCGACCATTGTGATTACCCCCGTTGAGTTTGTGAGGGTTTGGTGACCACCTTTAAGGTCAACCAGTAGTGGTTTGGAATCGCCTTCGTGGTGATATCTCAAGGGGAATAGAGTGAGCCTTCGTGGCGTTGGTGTGCCTTCGTGGTTTCACCCACTCTCTCTGAACGGTGAGTAGCTTCCCTCCAAGGAAATGAACATCGGGATACATCGTTGTCTTTGCGTCTTTCGGTTATCCCTACTCTTTGCCCTTATTACATGTACTACCATATTATTTGCCCCTCACTTGCTTTAGTATAGTGTGCTTATTGCTTATCTTGTCACAACTAGGTAAACCTTGCAATTGTTAGGCACACCTTATCTTCCGCATTATTGCCTAAAATTGTTAAGTAGTGTTAAAATTGTAATAAGACCTATTCACCCCCCTCTAGGTCTATCTCGATCCTTTCAATTGGTATCAGATCCTCGTTCTCTATTCTTGTGGCTTAACTTCCCTAGAGCGAGATGACCAAGAACGGCATCCCCGAAAGTTCGGGTGCCAATGTGGAGGAGGTCGCAATTGCTGCGGATGCCGCTAGTTCGGAAGCTGAGAGATTGGCTGCCGAACAAAGGGCCGTCGCGCAAGCTGCGTTGCCTCCTTCCACGGGGCATGTTAGTTATGAGATTGAGGATCCCAAGTTGTTCACCGCTGGAGATATGGAAAAGGACTTGCAAAAGGCTTTGGACAATCAAAGGAAGGAAATGGAAGCCTCATTTGCTTGATTGAAGGATTCGGCATCGGAGTCACAAACGTCAAGTGGTGAGGCCCCTAGGTCCCCAGAAGCGACCTTTGTGCACCCCGGTTCCGAGGCTCCCTTGCAAAGAGGTGGTCCCTACCAATGGGACTATCCTGCTCCTAAGCTTGTGGAACCTAAGTATAACTTTAATGGAAATCCGAAGGTACTAACCGAGAACACTAACTTTTTGGATTGGAAAAGTCTTATGGCAGATTATCTTAGGTTTGTGTGCGAACCCATGTGGAACCTCATCGACTCCGGGAAAGGCTATTATCCCGTTGATCCGAACAACCTTACTCCAAGTGAAGTGTTTGATCGACATCTAAACCTTGCGGCTATTGGGTTCTTGAAGAGAGGAATGGATGAGTTGACACGTGCACCATTTCTTCATATCACCAATGCCAAGGAAATGTGGGATACTCTTCTCATTGCCAAGTCCGGCACCGGGTCGCTTCAAATGACAAGATATGAGACCGCAAAGAATGCATTGCACAACCTTCACATGAAGAAAGATTAGACGCCCCAACAACTTCATATGCGTCTCAAAGTTCTCTCTGCTCATGTCCAGTCCTTCACATGTGAGAAATCTTTGGATGGATATCAAATCACCAACCGTTACCTTGTGGAAAAGATGTTGAATGCTCTCATGGTGTATTCTCATCAAATGGTGTGCGAATTGAGGCGCATGCCCGACTTCTTCAAGATGACACCGGATGATGTGATTGCCACCTTCTTGCAATATGAAGAGCACCTAAAGGAGTCCAAGAGACTTCTTGCCACATATGGTGGTCCGTCCTCAAACCTTGCACTCAAGGCTAGGCTCGAGGAGTTTGATGATGATGAGGAAGAAGATGAGTATGAAGATGATGATAACTCCGATGATACTGCCTCATATGATGATATTGCTCTCTTTGTGAAGAGGTTCACCAAAGGGGACTTCAAGGGAAGATTCCAAAAGAAGAAGACAAGAAACTGCTACAACTGTGAGAAACCGGGACACTTTGCGGAGGATTGTCCGTATGAGAAAAGAGAGGACAAACCTCGATTTCCTCGGAAGGAAGTTGCTAAGAAGATCCCAAACCCTCTCAACAAAAAGTTCAAGAATAAAGCATTGTTGGCTCTAGAAGGGTCCGATCCCGAGGATGTTTGTGGTGTTTCCGGAGTTGCTCAAGATACACAAAAGACCTTGAAGCTCCTCAACAAGGAAGGTGAAGTTGTGAACCACAACTACATGAGTGACTACACCGGCAATGCACACAAGTGCCTCATGGCCAACTTGGTTGATGACGACACTCCTTCCTCCTCGGCTAATATCAATGTAACTCCTATTGATGAGTCCTTCATGTTCTCTTCCTAATCTCATGATGAATTTCATGATGCGGAAAGTAATGATTCACATGCTATTTGTGAAGATTTGTTGTTTGATAAAGTGAACAAAATGATGAGCTCTCTCAAAGGCAACAAGCTCAAAATGTTTCAATTACTTATGGATGTGGTGGGTAAGAACTCCACAACCATTAAGGACCTTGAAGTCCTCCTCATTGAGAAAAGGAGAACTATACTCTCCTTGAGAGAAAAATTGACTTTGAGGAAGCTCGAAATGATAACTTGTGCAAAGTTGTTCACCCATCAAATGACTCAAATTACAAGCATGTTGCCTCCTTGAAAAAGGCTAATGAAATATGTAAGGAACTTGCTAATGATATGAGCAAGCTTGTGGAGCTAAACACCTCCCTTTCTAAGGATGTTGAGATACTCACCGTGTCTCTCAAGACAAAAGATGAGGAACTCACCACCCTTAAGAAAAATCTTGAGGCTCACAAACTTTCTCATATAAAAACACCTACTAAGATGTCTCCTCCCACTATTGTGCATATTGATGCTTGTGCTACTAACTCTATCCTTGATCAAGAATATCTCATTGAAGAGAACTTAGCTCTTCATGCTACACTAAAGAAGGGCCTCTTGACTTGTGCCCAAGGCGAGAAAAACCTAAATGATGTGTTAAGTCATCACAAGGAGTCCTTTGCTAAGGAAGAACTTGGGTTTGATCCAAGAACGAGTGTGACAAAGGATGTCACCCTTAACAACGAATCAACTCCCCAAAAGGTGATCTTTGTTCGTGAAGGGCACAAGAAAAAAGGTAAGAAAATTGTTGATGAGGTTGGTGTTGGAAATGGGAAGGCCACTAGGGGCAAGCCCACTTCTAACAAGAAGAAGGAGAAGATGCCTCCATCCTATGTGCTCTGTAAGGCAAAGTATGGAGAGGTGTTTGCAAAATTCATTGGGCCCCGTAATGCTTTCCGTCTCTACACCATTTGGGTTCCAAAGACCCTTGTTACTAACCTTAGAGGCCCCATTGAAAAATGGGCACCTCTAACCAAAGCTTAAATCTATGTGTAGGAGGCTATCTCCGGTGGAGTCAAATAGGTGATTGATAGTGGATGCACCAATCATATGACCGAAGAAAGCCGTTTGCTCCAGGACTTCATGGATGCAATTCAACCATATATGAGCATTGTCTTTGTTGGTGGTTCCAAGGTAAAGGTACTTGGATTGGGCAAGGTGGCTATCACTAATGACATGTCTCTTGCATATGTCATGCTTGTCCAATCCCTTCAATACAATTTGCTTTCCGTTCGTCAATTAGCTTCCGTTGGTTATCATACACTATTTGGTCTAACAAGTGTGAAAGTCTTTAGGAGAGATACTCTCGAAGTGGCCTTTTTTGAAGAGTTGGATGGCAACCTTTATACGGTTGATTTCTCGAAAGAGAGTACTTACCATGCAACTTGTCTAATGGCCAAGGCCGACAAGGGGTGGCTATGGCATCGCCGGCTAGCGCATGTCGGTATGAGAAATCTAAACGATCTCCTAAAGGGTGAACACATCCTCGGACTAACAAACGTGTCTTTTGAGAAAGATCGTGTGTGTAGTGCATGCATAGCCAGGAAGCAACATCAAGCAAAGCATATCCCAAAGAATATCGTGTCAACTTCAAGGCCTTTGGAGCTCCGTCATGTGGATCTCTTTGGTCCTTCATCATGGTATAGTCTTGGTGGGAAGAAATATGGTCTTGTCATTGTTGATGATTATTCAAGATACATATGGGTGTTCTTTCTCAAGTCCAAGGAAGAGACGAAGGCCACCTTCATTGATTTTTCCAAGCAAGCACAAAGGAAATACAACATGGCTATCTTGGCAATACGATGTGACAATGGCTCCGAATTCAAGAACTACACCTTGGAAGAATTCTTGAGTGATGAGGGGATAGACCATCAATATTCCGCACCTTACACCGCTCAACAAAATGGTGTAGCCGAGAGGAAGAATCGTACTCTTGTGGAGATGGCCCGGTCCATGTTGGATGAGTACAAGTCACCATATAGTTTTTGGGCCGAAGCCATCAACACCGCATGTCATGCATCAAACTGACTCTTCCTTCGCGAGATCTTGATAAAGACCTCCTATGAGCTTCTAACCGGTCACAAGCCAAACGTCAAATACTTCCGATTATTCGGTTGTAAGTGTTTCTTTCTCAATAAGAAAGACCGTTTAGTTAAGTTTCAATCCAGAAAAATTGAGGGTATATTTGTTGGGTATGCATCAAACTCTCACGCCTATAGGGTCTACAACAAATCCACCATATGTGTTGTGGAAACTTGTGATGTAGAGTTTGGTGAATTTAATGGCTCCCATGGGGAGAAAGTTGATCTAAGTGATGTAGGAAATAATGAAGATTCTTCTCAAGACATCTTGGCTATGGGCATTGGAGATCTTGTGCCCATTGCCCAAGTTCCTAGAGATGATGAGGTGTGTGATGGGCCAAGTGTTCCACCACCACAAGCACCTCCTCCTACCACTCAAGATCCAATTGCTCATGATGAGCCCATTATCCAATAACAAGAACAAGACCCTCCTCAATCCGAAGTGGTTGCTCAACCACAAGTTGATGATGCGGTTGTGATGACGGCTTCTCGCCCTTCGTTGGTAGGCCCCAAGTGGAAGGCGTGATGTGGTACAGCATCAAGTTTTCCCTCAGTAAAGATACCAAGGTTTGTCTCCAGTAGGACTCCAGAGATGATAAGTAGGTGTCAGCGGCGCAACTGATGCGGACCTGCACACAGACACATATAACTTTGCTCCCAACGAAGTTCAGAGAGGTTGTCAATCTCTCCGGTCTTGTTGTTCACAAATGATAAACGCAAAGGGATAATGATAGCAACTTGAAAGTAATGCAGAAAAGTAAATATAGCTTGGAAACAGTAATGAGGATATGGACCGGGATACGTGATGTTCGCTAGTGATGTCTCTCTCCCAAAAGAGGATAAAAATTCTATGCGAGGTAAACAAATTACAGAAAGGCAATTGACAGGATTAAGAACGCACCGCAATGCTAACTATGCTACAAAAGAAAGGAAGAGGTTCAAAACCACGGGCAGTACGCCAAAGTAAGTAGACCGAAATCCATCTGCATCTACTACTAATCATCCACCTTGAGATATCTATCCAGAACATCTCGCTCGTATTAAGTTGCGAGCCCCACCCAAAGTGTAAACCCAAAGCAACAGACAACTGCATTAAAAATAACTTTGCGTAAAGTAAACAATCCTTGTAACCGCGGTTACAACCACCGTTGTTTTCCCCCTTCTGGCAACAGCACATCCCCTAGACTCATGTTTCTGTCACTCAAGCATGTCATCGGGGAGGCATGAACCCACAATCTAGCACAACGCTCCCTCTTGGAGTCACTACCTACTACTTGGCCAAAGCAATAAACAACAACGGAGAGCATGCAAGAATTACTTAGGAACAAAAATATAAGAGATAAAAACCAAATATATTACTCTATCACAATCTGAACATAATCTCATAATCCATCAGATCTGATCAAACTCAACATAGCAATAGCAGAAATATTACAAAGGTGCCTCGATCATGTAGGGCAGCTCACGAGGTCTAAACAATGAAGATCAAAGAGGGGAGGAGAACATCACATAGATACTGATCACGGACCCATGGTCCAAGGAAAACTACTCACGAGACATCCGGGGAGCATCCATGGTGGAGAGGAGACTCCCGGAGGTCAATCCTCCCTCCGGCAGGGTGCCGGGAAGAGGTCTTCTGGTGCTCCCGATCTTGGAAGCGCGGCGGCGGCGGAACAGAGGCGAGTTCGCGGAATAGGTTTCCTCCTCTGGAGTTTTCCCGTGACGGGGGATAAATAGGCGAAGGGGGGCAGCCAGAGGTGGACCAGGGCCCCCCCTGGCCCCCCTCTGGCCCCTCCCGGGCTTTTATCGAAGCTTCCGTCACGCTGATTTTTTATCTGAATTTTCCCGAATTTTTCTGGCACTTTTTATATGGGGGAAAACTGAAATAGAAAAACAACAGAAAACAGGAATTGGCACTGGGGTGCACTGAGTTAATAGGTTAGTCCAAATATGATAAAAATGTATGAAAGTGTATCTAGATCATAGCAATATCACACAAAACATGCATGGAGCAAGCAGAAATTATCTATACGTTTTGGACGTATCAACATCCCCAAGCTTAATTCCTGCTCGTCCTCGAGTAGGTAAATGATAACAAGCATACTTTCTGTGGTGACATGCTAGCAACCATAAAAGAACTTTGAAAAGTAAAGAAATCAAGGTCAGAGATTCAATTCAAGTCATAACAGGCAAGAGTCTATATTGGCATTGAAATAAGTAACAAAAGAACAAAAGGTGCAAGAGCTCTCGCTGTCCGTGACTCGAATGTCTCCAAATGGTGTTTGCATGCAAGAAAGGAGGATAGGGAATACGAGAAAAAAGTATTTTTTTTGTTGAGAACTACATCTACTAAAGTTTCAGACTTGGTCCTCTTTGGAATCTTATCTTGACTCGTCCCCAGACCACTAGCCAGGTACAAGTCAATTTGATCCACTCCTTTTCGATATTTGAGCACTCATGCAATGGATGAGCGTAAGCACGAGAGTTGACACTTAGGATGGAAAAGAGAGAAATATGGTGGAGGAGGAAGACAAAAAGGATGAGAAAGGCTCACATCAATGAGGACAATCATAGGCAAGAGATGCCAAATGATAGATATGATGTGAGGAGTAGGGATTGCCATGCAATGGATGCACATATGAGCTAAGAAGCTCTCCAAACTATATGCATAAAGATCATCTCTATGGAGTACAAAGATATAGAGGGAGTACTAGTGTGGATCTCTCAAAAGGATACTAGTGTTGCCCCTTTCTCTCTTTTTATTTCTTTTTCTCTTTTTTCTATTTTTTTATTTTTTTGGTGGCCTCAATGGCTCTTTCTATATAACTCTCATTTTTCCTCTTTGGGATCTTTTAATGTGTCCACTTTGGGATCTTTTCCTCACTTAAGGGAAACACTCTATTTTACAAGAAGGTAAAGGAGATCTTTCACACTTTACAAGGTACTCAAAATCATAAAGATGATGTAACTATCATGATGTATGCAATGTATGCCGCTGCCAGTGTAGCAGGAACATGTATGACATGAAGATCAAGTCATGAAGAGGTGGAAGTTGCATGGCAATGTAACTCGGAAACGCTATGGAAATTCCTTGATAGGTAGGTATGGTGGCTGTTTTGAGTAAAGATATAAGGAGGCTTATGATGACAGAGCATATCATGCCAAGGGTTTGGATGTACCGGCGAAGGTGGACACCAACTCTCAGAGTGAGAAGAAGGCAATGCACGGCATGGGAAAGGCTAGCAAAATATGGGAAGGTGGAAGTGTCAACTTTCAATACTTACATTAGTCCGAAGAACTCATGCACTTATTATCGGTAACTCTCAATCTAGTAAGGAGGTTCACAAAGAGACAAGTAACCCGAGGAGGAGTGTATGGGGGTTTGGTTATCCTTGCGCATCCTCGACTCATGGTACGTGAGTGTACTCTAATATTCGACTCCTCAGAAGAGTAGTGATCTATCTAGTAGCTAGAGTTCTCAACTAGTTTTGTAGGTTTTTAAAATAAACACGGATTGCCCAAAATACGACACCTATCACTAATAGGAAAGAGCTCTTGACACCAAAAGTCCAAACATTACTCACAACAATGCCTCAAAACTATTGCAAGCTACTACTAAAATTAAATAGCAACCTCAATTACCTACTTTCAAGACAAAACATAACTCAGTGCAACAACCAACTCTCTTAACAAGATAAACATGAAAACTAAAAAGAGTTGCAGCAACAAACTAAACAAAAGCCAAAGCTCTTGCTAAAGACAAACTAAGACTAAAACTAAACATGGCAGTAGCTATGAAAAGATAAAGAACACACAACAGCAAAAAGATAGGCATGAAAAATCCTATGATGTGTTCTAGATTTTGAAAGTGGAGCGTGTTTCTCTCCCACACAAATTAAGAAGGGACCTAACTTGTTATGAACAGAAAGCAAAGCTAAATAAACTAAAAACAAAACCTAAGAGCGAGACGCTCCAAGCATAGCACATAACACATGAAGTGATAAAAATATAGTGAGACGAAGGACGAACTGATGATGGTTGATGGAGAAGGGGATGCATGGGGGGCATCCCCAAGCTTAGACGCTTGATTCTCCTTGAATATTTATTGGGGTTTCATGGGGGCATCCCCATGCTTGAGCGCTTGACACTCCTGGATCTTCTTTCATCATCTTCCAACGCACACTTGAAAACTCCCTTCATACATAACTCATCATAAGCTGATTAGAGAGGTTAGTACCCTTAATAAATAAAATTTTTTCTCCACTGCATATAAACATAATCTTTAAGAGATACTGTTTCTCAAGAGTTCCAAAGATTTTTTGCAAAGAAAAAGCAAGCTTAAGGATTGCAAAAGTAAGGAGAGACAAAACGTGGCAGAATCTGTGAAAAACAGACCAGCAGATAGTAAAGAATTTTTTAGGGGCACTTCTGCAACTCAAATCAAAAAACTCAGAACATACGGAAGTTTCGTAATTGTATAGAACATACTGTGTAAAACATTCAGCTCAAAAAGATGAACTGGGATATTTCTGGAATTTTTCTGGTCACGAGGACAGAATCTGTTTTCTGGACAGCATGTCACAACTTTACTTCACTTGCCGTAAGAGGCTATAACTTGGCATAAAGATGAAAAGTAAAGATACAATGATGTTGCTACAGTAGTAACAATCATCAAGACACAACAAAAACAAAAAGAAAAACCTAAATTCGTTGCGGGCTGCCTCCCGAAAGCGCTTCTTTAAAGCCATTAGCTAGGCATGATGCAAAAAGAAGAATCAAGTTTAATCAAGAGAAAGAGAATAACTAGCCCGAGTAACGCTCTCAAAAGGTAACTTGATTTTCTTTCTAGGGAAGTGTTCCATCCCCTTTTTGAATGGGAATTGGAATTTTATATTCCCCTCTTTCATGTCAATAACCGCACAACAGTGCGAAGAAAAGGATGTCCCAAAATAATTGGACATAAAGGTTCACACTCTATATCCATAACAATAAAATCAACGGGAACATAATTGTCATTGATAATGATAAGAACATCGTCGATCATCCCTAAAGGTTTCTTTACGGAAGAATCAACAAGACGAACACCAAAAGAACAAGGCTCAAACGGTTTCAATTCAAACATATCAAATATTCTTTTGGGCATAACAGAGGTACTAGCTCCAACATCACATAAAGCATAGCAAGAGAAGTTATTCAATTTAATTTTGATCATAGGGTCCCAACCATCCTCTAGCTTCCTAGGTATGGAGGCTTCTACTCTAAGCTTCTCCTCCCTAGCTTTGATAAGGGCATTTGTGATATGCTCCGTGAAGGCAAGATTAAGTGTGCTAGTGTGGGGGTCTCTAGACATTTTGTGTAACAAGCTAATAACTTCTGAGAGGGTGCAACTATCAAAATCAATATCACTACTATCAAAGGTGGTAGTAGTGTCATCTAGGCTCACTTGTTTGAAACCCTCTATGTTCATAGGAGTTTATTTTTCTACGCTTGAGGTATTAGCATCACCATTAATAGGTCCAACGGGACTAGGAGTGCATTGGGTGCTAATAGTTTGAGTGTCCTCAACAATTTGGATAGTGGCAACTGTGTGGTGTGTAGGAAGGCTCTTAATTCTATCCTCTTCCTCTTTTTCTCCAGCCCATCTTTCTTTAAGTTTAGCCATCATCCTAATATTTTCATTGATTTGCAACTGGATAGCATTAATAGGAGTGGCTTTATTCTCCTCAAGGGGAGAGGTTCTAATTTTGAGCATCTCAATATCAAGGGCTAAGATTTCTACCTTCATAGAGAGATTATCTATTTTAGATAATTTCTCTTCTACATTTTTGTTGAAGGCTTTTTGGGTAGCGATAAAGTCTCTAAGCATGCTTTCTAATTCAGAAGAGGGGTTCTTGTTGCTAGGGTAAGTGTTGTTGTTCCCATAGTTAGATGGGAACAGTCTAGGACTGCTAGCAAAATTTCCCCTATAAGCACTGTTGTTGAATTTGTTTCTAGCAATAATGTTCACATCTACTTGTTCTTGAGCAACCAAAGAATTTAAAGGAACATCATGAGGATCAATAGAAGGTTGCTTGGTAAGTAAAGACATAATTAAATCAACTTTTTCATTGAGGGAGGTAATTTCCTCGATAGATTTTACCTTCCTACCTGTTGGAGCGCGTTCGGTGTGCCATTGGGAATAATTGGTCATCATCTCATCGAGAAGCTTTGTGGTAGCACCAAGTGTAGTTGACATAAAGGTTCCTCCCGCGGCCGAATCTAACAGGTTCCGCGAGGTAAAGTTCAAGCCTGCATAAAAAGTCTGGATAACCATCCAAGTAGTCAAACCATGTGTAGGGCATTTCTTAACAAGAGATTTCATTCGTTCCCAAGCTTGGGCAACGTGTTCATTATCCAATTGCTTGAAATTCATAATATTGCTCCTCAATTGGATAATCTTAGCAGGAGGGTAGTACTTCCCTATAAAAGCATCTTTGCACTTATCCCAAGAATCTATGCTATTTCTAGGCAAAGATTGAAACCAGATTTTAGCATCTCCCCTTAAAGAGAAAGGAAAGAGCTTAAGCTTAACAACATCACCTTCCACTTATTTATACTTTTGCATATCACATAATTCAACAAAATTATTCAAGTGTAAAGCAGCATCATCTCCAGCACCAGAGAATTGATCTCTCATAACAAGGTTTGGTAAAGCAGGTTTAATTTCATAAGAGGTAGCTGAAGTGGCACGTGTGGCAATGGGAGTGAAGATAAAGTCTTGGTTGTTGTGACTAGTGAAGTCACACAACTTGGTGTTTTCAGTGGAACCCATAGTAGCAGCAAGTGTGGCAGATTTTTTTGTAGTTTTTGGGAAAAGACACAAAGATAAAAACTGAAAGATCAACTAAAAAGACTGAAAAACAAAGGTAAAGGGTAGTGTTCAACTCCCCTCTCTTAGCACTTGGAGTCCCCGGCAACGGCGCCAGAAATTGCTCTTGATGACGGCTTCTCGCCCTTCGTTGGTAGGCCCCAAGTGGAAGGCGTGATGCGGTACAGCAGCAAGTTTTCCCTCAGTAAAGATACCAAGGTTTGTCTCTAGTAGGACTCCAGAGATGATAAGTAGGTGTCAGCGCGGCAACTGACGCGGACCTGCACACAGACACAGATAACTTTGCTCCCAACGAAGTTCAGAGAGGTTGTCAATCTCTCCGGTCTTGTTGTTCACAAATGATAAACGCAAGGGGATAATGATATCAACTTGAAAGTAAATGCAGAAAAGTAAATATAGCTTGGAAACAGTAATGAGGATATGGACCGGGATACGTGATGTTCTCTAGTGATGTCTCTCTCCAAAAAGATGATAAAAATGCTATGCGAGGTAAACAAATTACAGAAAGGCAATTGACAGGATTAAGAACGCACCGCAAGGCTAACTATGCTACAAAAGAAAGGAAGAGGTTCAAAAGCACGGGCAGTACGCCAAAGTAAGTAGACCGAAATCCATCTGCATCTACTACTAATCATCTACCTTGAGATATCTATCCAGAACATCTCGCTGGTATTAAGTTGCGAGCCCCACCCAAAGTGTAAAGCCAAATCAACAGACAACTGCAATAAAAAGAACTTTGCGTAAAGTAAACAATCCTTGTAACCGCGGTTACAAGCACCGTTGTTTTCCCCCTTGTGGAAACAACACATCCCCTAGACTCATGTTTCTGTCACTCAAGCATGTCATCGGGGAGGCATGAACCCACAATCTAGCACAACGCTCCCTCTTAGAGTCACTACCTACTACTTGGCCAAAGAAATAAATAGCAACGGAGAGCATGCAAGAATTACTTAGGAACTAAAATATAAGAGATAAAAACGAAATATATTACTCTATCACAATCTGAACATAATCTCATAATCCATCAGATCCGATCAAACTCAACATAGCAATAGCAGAAATATTACAAAGGTGCCTCAATCATGTAGGGCAGCTCACGAGGTCTAAACAATGAAGATCAAAGAGGGGAGGAGAACATCACATAGCTACTGATCACGGACCCATGGTCCAAGGAAAACTACTCATGAGACATCCGGGGAGCATCCATGGTGAAGAGGAGATTCCCGGAGGTCAATCCTCCCTCCGACAGGGTGCAGGGAAGAGGTCTTCTGGTGCTCCAGATCTTGGAAGCGCGGCGGCGGCGGAACAGAGGCGAGTTCGCGGAATAGGGTTCCTCCTCTGGAGTTTTCCCATGACGGGGGATAAATAGGCGAAGGGGGGCAGCCAGAGGTGGACCAGGGGCCCCAGGCGCCCCCTGGCGCTGCCAGGGGTGGGGCCGCGCCGGGTGGCCGCCTGGGCCCCCCTTTCCCCCCCTCTGGCCCCTCCCGGGCTTATCTCGAAGCTTCCGTCACGCTGATTTTTTATCTGAATTTTCCCGAATTTTTCTGGCACTTTTTATATGGGGGAAAACTGAAATAGAAAAACATCAGAAAACAGGAACTGGCACTGGGGTGCACTGAGTTAATAGGTTAGTCCAAATATGATAAAAAATGTATGAAAGTGTATCTAGATCATAGAAATATCACACAAAACATGCATGGAGCAAGCAGAAATTATCGATACGTTTTGGACGTATCAGGTTGATCCACGAGATCGGCTGGACCGCATTTGCTTTGGAGAAAATGATGAAATTGATGATGGCTCCGCCCTTCATGATGAACCAAATGTTGTTCATGAGCCCGAATGGGTGGAGCCTATTGAAACTCCATCTTCCATCATGCCCTTGGTTGCTAGACGTGTTGATTTTGAAAAGATTCTCACCGGATTGGGGCTCGGTATAGTTACTCGTCGTCAACTTATGAACTTTTGCGCTCACTTCTCGTTTGTGTCTTGCATTGAACCACTTAGGGTTGAACAAGCACCTAAGGATGCGGATTGGATCATTGCAATGCAAGATGAGCTCACTAGTTTCACCCGGAATGAAGTATGGTCTCTTGTGGAGAGGCCTTCCGGTAAAGATCATAATATCATTGGAACCAAGTGGATCTTCAAAAACAAGTGATGGCTTCTCGCCCCTCGTTGGTTATCCCAAGTGGAAGGTTTGAGATGCAGTGCAGCAGCAAGTTTCCCTCGGTGAAGATACCAAGGTTATCGAACCAGTAGGACTCAGGAGATACAAGTAGGTGGCAACGTCGCCAGAAATTGCTTCTTGACTAGGGTGTTGTCGTGGACCTGCACACAACAACAAATAACTTTTCTCCCAACGAGTACAGAGGAGTTGTCAATTCCTCCGTCCTTGTTGTTTACAAGGATCAACGCAAGAGATAAAAGGTGCAAAGGAAAGTAAAAGCTGAAAGTAAATTGAGGGTGTGAACAATAATGTGAAGATGGACCGGGGTCCCGTGATTTTCACTAGTTATGTCTCTCTCCCAAAAGACGATAAAAGTGCTAGCGAGGTAAACAAATCACAGTTGGGAAATTGACAGGATTATGAAGGCACTACAATGCTAACTATGCTGCAAAGAAAGGAAGGGCTCAAAAGCAATGGGACGTACGCCATGGTAAGTAGACCGAAATCCATCTGCATCTACTACGAATCATCCACCTTGAGATATCTATCCAGAACATCTCGCTGGTATTAAGTTGCGAATCCCACCCAAAGTGTAAACTCAAAGCAACAGACAACTTCATTAAAAGAACTTTGCGTAAAGTAAACAATCCTTGCACCCGCAGGTACAAGCACCGTTGTTTTATCCCTGGTGGCAACAACACATCCCCTAGTCTCATGTTTCTGTCACTCAAGCTAGACATCAAGGGGCTGAACCCACAATCGAGCATAACGCTCTCTCTTGGAGGTTCAAATAAAATACTTGGACAAAGCAAATACCGCAACGGAGAACATGCAAGAATTTACTCAAGAACAAAATATAAAAGAGAAGAACCAAATATATTACTCATCACAATCTGAACATAGTCTCATAATCCATCAGATCCCAACAAACTCAGCATAGCAACAACAGAAATTACATAGATGCCTCGATCATGTGAGGCAGCTCACGAGGACTCGAAAGTGGAAGCACAAAGGGGGGAGAGATTCATCACATAGCTACTGGTCACGGACCCATGGCCCAAGGGGGACTACTCACGATGCATCCAAGAGGCGTCCATGGCTATGGATGGTCTCCCGGAGGGGGTTCCTCCTCCCGGCAGGGTGCCGGGGCAGCTTCTCCAGGCAGCCCCGATCTAGAAATGGCAGCGGCGGTACAGAGGGGAGTTTGCGGAAAAGAGATCGATCTTAGGGGTTTCCACCCCGAGGGGTAAATATAGGCGAAGGGGGGCATCAAGGGGACCCACGAGGCAGTCAGGAGGGTCCCTGGCGCGGCCCAGGGTGGGGCCGTGCCACCTTCCCTCCTGGCTGCCTGGTGGTGGCCCCCCTTCCCTCTCTTGGTGATTCTGGAAGCTTCTATTGCGCTGATTTTTTTATATTTTTCCTGGAATTTGTGGAGCACTTTTAATGGTCGGAAAACCTGAAATACAAAAACAGTAGAAAACAGAAACTGGCAACTAGGTGCACTGAGGTAATAGGTTAGTCCAAATAGGTTCAAAAGTGTATGAAAGTTAAAGAATAACATGGCAAAGTCACACAAAACATGCATGGAGAAAGCAAAAATTATATATACGTTTGGGACATATCAACATCCCCAAGCTTAATTCCTGCTCGTCCTCGAGTAGGTAAATGATAACAAGCATAATTTCTGTGGTGACATGCCACACAACCATAAAAGTACTTTTAAGTAAAGCAATCAAAGCATGCAATTCAATTCAAGTCTTAACAAGCAAGAGTCTATATTAGCATTAACACAAGCAACAAAAGAACAAAGGGTGCAAGAGATCTTGCTGTCCGTGAATCGAATGTCTCCAAATGGTGTTTGTGTGCAAGCAAGGGATAGGGAAATACGAGAGAAAAAATAAGGTTGTTGAGAACAACTATCTACTAAAGTTTCACACTTGGTCTCCTTTGGATTCTTATCTGGACTCGTCCCCAGACCACTAGCCAGGTACAAGTCAAATTGATCCACTCCCTTTCGATATTTTGAGAACTCATGCAATGGATGAGCGTGAGCAAGAAAGTTGACACCTAAAGGCGAAACATAAAGAAGGTGGAGGAGGAAGACAAAAAGGTGTGAAAGGCTCACATCAATGAGGACAATCATAGGCGAGAGAAGGCCATATGATAGATATGATGTGAGGAGTAGGGATTGCCATACAACAGATGCACATGTGAGCTAAAAGCTCTCCAAGGGAACTAGTGGGGGTGCATCTAACTTGCTTGCTCAAGAAGACCTAGAGCTCGTTTGAGGAGGCTCATCATTGGAATATACAAGCCAAGTTCTATAGTGTGAAGGGTCCCCACATAGCTATATGCATGATGATGATCTCTATGGAGTACAAGGGATAGAAGATGAAGTACTAGTGTGGATCTCTCAAAAGGAATAGTAGTATGCCCCCTTCTCTCTTTTTATTTTTTTTCTCTTTTTCTCTTTATTTTTATTTTTTGGTGGCCTCAATGGCTCTTTCTATTTAACTCTCATTTGTACTCTTTGGGATCTTTTGATTTTGTCCTCTTTGGGATCTTTTCCTCACTTTAGGGGCAATACTCTATATTTTACAAGAATGTAGGAGATATTTCACACTTTACAAAGGTACTCACATAAAGAAAATGTAACTATCATGATGCAAATGTATGCTTCTGCCAGGGTAGCAGGATATGCAATGATACTAGCGCGTCATGTAGCAATGATTAGGGCAAGGCCCAACTAGCATGCGGCACATCGATCAAGCAAGTAGCATGTATGACATGAAGATCAAGTCATGAGAAGGTCGATGTTGCATGGCAATGTATCTCGGAAAGGCTATGGAAATGCCTTGTAGGTAGGTATGGTGGCTGTTTTGAGGAAAGATATAAGGAGGCTTATGATGACAGAGCGTATCATGCCAAGGGTTTGGATGCACCGGCGAAGTATGCGCCAACTCTCGAGGTGAGAAAAGGGCAATGCACGGTACCGAAGAGGCTAGAAAAAGAATAGGTGGGTGGAAGTGTCAAATTTCGAATACTCACATTAGTCCGAAGAACTCATGCACTTATTATCGGTAACTCTCAATCTAATCAGGAGGTTCAGAAAGAGACAGGTACCCCGAGGAGGAGTGTATGGGGGTTTGGTTATCCTTGCGCATCCTCGACTCATGGTACGTGAGTGTACTCTAATATTCGAACCCTCCAGAGGTTAGTGATCCATCTAGTAGCTAGAGTTCTCAACAGGGGTTTTTTGGGTTTCGAAAAACACACGGATTGCCCAAAATACGACATCTATAACTAATAGGCAAGAGCTGTTGACACCATAAGTTCAAACATTACTCTAGTCAATACCTCAAAACTATTGCAAGTTACTACTACAAAGAGAATAGCAACTTTAACTACCAACTTTCAGTCAAGACACAGAACTCAGTGCAATAGGCAAACTCTCTAACAAGATAAAACATGCAATGTATAGAAAGTTCAACCTAAGACAAAAGAAAAGCTCTAGAAAAACTAAAGCACTATAACTAAACAGAACAACAGCTAAGAAAAGAAAAAGAACAACTCACAGCTAAAAGAATAAGCATGCAAATCCTATGAGGAGTTCTAGTTCAAGCGTAGCATGAATCTCTCGCACACAAAAGAGTAAGTTGGGGTCTAACTTGTTACTACAGCAAACAAAGCTAAAGAAAACTAAAAAAGTAAAGAGCGAGACGCTCCAAGCATAGCACATAACGCACGAAGTGATAAAAATATAGTGCAACGAGAGACGAACTGATAATTGTGGATGAAGAAGGGGATGCACGGGGGCATCCCCAAGCCTAGAGGCTTGAGTCTCCTTGAATATTTATTGGGGGTGCACATGGGCATACCCAAGCTTGAGCGTTTGACACTCCTGAATCTTCTTTCATCATCTTCCATCGCGCACTTGAAAACTCCCTTCATAACTAACTCATTGTAGGCTGATTAGAGAGGTTAGTACCCTAATAAAATAATTTTCCTCTACTGAAAATAAAGATTTCCAGGAAGAGCTACTGTTTCTAAAGATTGCCAAAGAGTTTTTGCAAAGAAAAATCAAGCTTAAGGTTTGCAAAATTAAGGAGAGACAAAACGTGGCAGAATCTGTGAAAAACAGAACAGCAGATAGAAAAGAATGTTTTAGGGATACTTCTGCAACTCAAATAAAAAAACTCAGAACATACGCAAGTTTCGTAATTGTATATAGCACGCTGTGTAAAAATTTCAGCTCAAAAAGACGAACTGGGATTTTTCTCTGATTTTCTCTGATTTTTCTAGTCACGAGGACATAATCTATTTTCTGGACAGCATGTCACAACTTTCACTTCCCTTGTCGTATGAGGCTAAACTTGGCACAAAGCTTAAAAAGTAAAGATACAATGAAAGCATTGGAGGCTAGGCTTAAAGTAGAAGATCAAAGTTCTCCAAAATCATCGGAAGGTTCACCAATGTGACGCCCCCAAAATCAGACCGTGTACAGTAATCATACACGCAAGGTACCCGATCGAGATCAGGGACTCACGGTGAGATATCACAACACAACTCTACAAATAAAATAATACAAGCTGTTTAATACAAGCCAGGGGCCACGAGGGCTCGAATACAACAGCTCGAGAGCACAAAGTCAGCGGAAACAAAAGTATCTGAGTACAGACACAAGGATACAAGGTTGCCTTAAGAAGGCTTGCACAAAAACAACAGATCGAAAAGGCGAGGCCTCCTGCCTGGGAACCTCCAAACTACTCCTGGTCAATGGGGAACTCGACGTCGTCGAAAGCATCGGGAATCTTCATGTTGCGGTGGTCGGCATCGGGGATCTCCTGCTCCTGGAATCCAAGGCTCCAATGTCGACTGCAGCGGCTGATCAGGCAAAACAAAAAAAGGGGAAAATAAAGCAGGTGAGTATCTAGCATACTCGCGAGTCTTACGTCCGCTACTAAACATTATGCATTGTATCAACGGAAAGAAGAGGCTGTATATAGTGGACTGAAAGACAGAAACCCAGAGCAAGGGTAAGAAGCTAGGCCTAACGAAGACTAGCATCTTCCGACGATGTCTTGCAGCATGAGAAGAGAAACAACCAACAGTTTATATAAAGCATAAAGTAACAATGCAGCAGAAGTTGCTGCAGCATTGTATAATAATAAGTTGTAATAATTATCAATGCCTCCGAGATCCCCTCCTTGACATCCCAGCGAGGAAGAAAACCCGGAACCATACAGTTTAATAATAATAGTTTGTAGTGGTAAGATCCAGCTTCAGCATAAAGCGTCCTGTTACCGTGGACACGGCTATTCGAATAGATTAATCTTCCCTGCAGGGGTGCACTTGTGTTACGCTACACGCACGGATCTCCAGGGTGGCGGGAACCTTGTTAGGGAACGCTCCACCGAGGCTATCCGACACTTCATAGCCCATCTTTCAAACTCAACAGAGAGGCCATCCGCCAGTCTAAATCCTAAGTACGCCGGGCCTTGGACCCCAAACCGAACGTACTCCTGCACGGTGCGTGACTGGCCGGTGAAGTTAAAGCAAATCCAAATAAGACACCACCGCGCGAGCAAATAAGACAACACCACTTCCCGGCAATCAGCCCGCAGTACTGCTGACGTCTGTAGAGTCCTCGGACGACACTACGAAGCAGAGGAGCCCATAACTCGTAATTCCCACGGGTAGGTAGTGCGTACATGGCATATAGCCAACTCAAGACATCCACTGAACCATTTAGCATTTTAATTAACCTGCATGACAACCGTTGTCGTTGCCTCGACTTAACTAACCCGCGGACAACGACAGCAGCCAGGACCACCAGTACATCGGTGCCTGCCCCGTCGTCCCACCAAGTCACTGCGGTAACCAACAAGGTGAATCGTCTCCTTACCTTGTCTCGCGTGTGCTCCTGGAGGAGCTGGACTTTCGTGGTTTGGTAACTCTCGCGACCAACGATCAGGGGCCAAGCACACCGGTACACTGGTCGTACCCTCCCTGTCGCCCCGTCGCAATACCACTTGCGGGCACCATTGGGTCGCCCGACTTCTTACCTTTAAGGACACGAGTTGGTTCGAGTTCCTACCATTAAGTGAAACCAAGAGGTATCACCCTCGATGGCACACTTAAAAAGGTTTGACAGAGACATTAGCAGAATGAACTAAAGAGGTAAACCTCGTATCATCCCGGTGATGCTACGCTACTGAGCCGACGAGAGTGAAATACGAGTCCATTCCACTCGTAAGTCAAACTCGAAGCGACTCGGCAGAGTCTCGCCGTTGTAGGTTCCCTAGGGCGTCTGCGTTGTTCCATACCTGTTGTAGTTGTAATATATCGTTCTCGCGATCACTCCCAAGTGATCACGACCCCTTATTCTAAACCTAGCTAACAATGCACAGGGTTTACTGCTGAATAATGCATAAGTAATAATAGGCAGCATAGGATTAAAGGAAGGTACATCAAGGGGCTACAATTACAGGCTATGCAATTGAATAGGTAAACAACGTAGCAGCAACAGTAACAATACCTAGTGCAAGAAATGTACGGAAAGATAGGCGATATCTGGGGAAGAGAATGGCTCTGCTTGCCTGGAAGCTTGACGGTAGGGGTAGGGTCGTCGACGAAGTAGTCGTACTCAGCAGCGGTGTCGTCGACGGCAGCAGCGGGGTCTACCGGAGATTAAGGGGGGGAAGAAACAGTAAATACACAGCACGCATATACAAGCAGATGCATGACATGACAGATGAAATGTTAACGGTGTTCTAACGCAGTGCAATGCACGTTGCTCGGAGCGGGAATTCATCCGGGGATGAACGGCCAGCTCTGGGTGATTATCGGACAAGGTGTCCGGAGGGGGGAAGATATCATGCCGGAGGTGTCGTGGGTACCGGAAAAACATAAGGGGGTGTATCCGTGCTAGTTGATCTATTCTGAGAAACATTCATGGTCGAAATAAATTCATCCGGGCACTTTAGCAGTACCGGACAATTTATCGGACCGCCGGTCCGGAGGGGGACGGTTCGATGTTCGGCATGTTAGAGGGGTGTGGTGGGGGTATGGGTATCGTACCCAAACTCGGTGATCCGTTCTGAGCAACTTTCGTATTCAAAAGTTTTACATCCGGGCAACGTATATCGGTACCGGGAATTATCGACAAACGGCCCGAAGGGGGGGAATGTCGATGTTCGGTACGTTAGAGGGGGGGTGGTAGACATACGGATAGCGTATTCATATTCGTTATATTTTTCTGATCAATTTTCATGTATAAAGTTTTTGAATCTGAGTTACAGTTTAAAAGTTATTCAAATTCAAAGTTTAAATCATTAAAAAAAGAATTTCTGAATTTCTTTTTATTATTATTACAACATTATCCAAAAGATTATCCAAAACAGTGCCTGACAGATGGGGCCCACTTGTCATACACAAGGGAAGTTTGACTGGTCAAACTAACCAGTGGGTCCCATGTGTCATAGACACATATATTAAGATCCAATTTATTTAATCTAAATAACCAATGGGGTCCACACGTCATACACACTAGTGTTAATAATCATTTAAATTAATCCAGTGATTAACTTAAGTGCCAGGTCCCACATGTCATATGTCCAGGGGGTATTATATTAACTTACAGGGGCTAATTAACCAAGGGGTACTTAGGCCTAATAGAAGATTAGTAGGGCCCTGGGCCCACGTGCCAGTGGCACCAACCACAGCCGGCTATGCCGCCAGCGAGCAGCGCCATGGCCGGCGACCTAGCGCTGCACACAAATGACCAAAACGAGCGCTGTTTGTTCCTATGGCTTCCTAGCGATGCGCCGCACCCATCTCTTCCACTTGTGCGGGCTGGGATGGACCACAGTGACGGCGGCAAACGTGCAGGCGGCGGCTGAAGCTCGATGACAGGAAGCCCGAACTACAGCTCGAATTCGAGCTCAAAAATGGAGGGGTCTTAGCGCAGTTGCTCACCTAGAGGACGCCAGAGGTTCTGGTGGAGGTGTAGTAGCCGCAGCGGTGGAAATCGGCGGCAATGGCCGCGGCGGTCCTCGGGGAGGAGGAGCCCGATTAGGCCGAGGCAGTGGCTTCCGGCTAGGGTGCGGGGTCGGGGAAGAGGGAGAAGAAGTTGGCGGAGCTTCCGGACACCTCCGAGCGGTCCGAGGTGCGGAGTGGCCGCGCCGGCGACGACGCACACCCACGGCGGAGCTCGGGCACACACAGGGAGAGGAGAGGGAGACGAAGTGGGGGGGGGGGCTTGGACTGAAGGGGGAAGAGGAGGGCCTTATCCAGAGGGGGCATGTGAGCTCGGGGGGGGGGGGCAGGTGAGGTGGGGTGGGGGGGACCTGCCGGCGACAGTGCTCCTCCCCTGTCCACGGCACTGTGCGTGGGGGAGGGAGAACAGGGGAGGGGGGGGGAAAGAGAGAGGAAGGGGGCGACCGGGTTGGGCCCGGGGTGGGCCTCGCCCACAGGCGTAGAATAGGTTTTTATTTATTTAATTTCTCTTTTGTAATCTTTTGTTATTTTTGTTTTCTGTTTGTTCTGTTTGCAATTAGTTTTAAGTCTTTTACATTTTTATACAACATAAATTTTGTTCCAAAATTATTGATGCATCATAGTTAAGTTCCACAAAGAGTTTGGGCATTAATAAAAATCTTTTAGTATTTTGTTTTATTTAAAAGGCATTCAATATCACTGTTTGACCGCTGTTATTATTTTTTTATCATATTTAATCATGGTAATAAAATCCCATTTCACTTTAGACATAGCCTACTAATATTTCGGCATTTTATAAAATTGGTTCACCAATTTTTAGTACATTTAAAATTTGCACTTGTTTATTTTATTCCATGGCAATTTAATAATTCCCAAAGTT
The DNA here is from genome assembly GCA_950022295.1 of Bromus sterilis. Classification (NCBI taxonomy): domain Eukaryota; kingdom Viridiplantae; phylum Streptophyta; class Magnoliopsida; order Poales; family Poaceae; genus Bromus; species Bromus sterilis. The sequence goes on along the minus strand of OX465596.1, from coordinate 143,020,501 downwards.
ACTAATTTTATTTCATAATATTTATAAAACACTTTAAAGAATATCCATTGTTATTTTTAACATGGCCCAACATTATTTGCTATTAAATAATGGAAGTGCTTGCAACACCTAGGGTTTACTCCAATCTCCCACATTGCTTTAATATTAATATTCAAGGAGCAATTTAGTAACTCAACACTCACTGTTTCATATCCATCATTGACTTGTGATTATTCAAATGACTAAGAATGGTTTGGTTTAACCATTGTCAAGTTGATTGACTGGCATCCACAATCCTTGGAGCAATTTTATAATTTGAAAATTTTATCAGGGTGAGAAAGTGACAGAGCTATGATCAAGGGTGATCGTGGCTTGATTAACAACAGTGATGATCATCAGCAGTGGAATCACTGTAGTGTTTACTATACTGGATCTGAGGGTGTTACAAATCTCCACCACTACAAAGAATTCTCGTCCCGAGAATTAAAAGTAGTGTAAGGGGTAGAGTTTCGGTTTCACCTCCTATCAAATCTTCTGGTTCTTGTTGTCCTACTCGAAGAATTTAATCCTGCATGTTGAGGTCTTCACTACACTGCATCGGTGCACCTCGTTGGGTTTTTCATCCTTTCTTCGAGGCTTCATCGCACTTACGAACAGGTTAAGAGCTAAAGCTTAAGGGGGTCAGATTGATACAAGATCAATCAAATGGGGTTGCTCAAGGGTATGGGGTACAAAGTCCTTCCGTGTTTAACCTCAGGGAAGTACATCGTGGGAAGTTTTAAGCGGATAGGCACGTATTCAATGCCGATGACGGAAGATGGAAAGGGGCCCCGATCATCAGACACAAGCACTGAGTCTAATATCGGACGGAATATCACAAGGTAGAGGACAAGAGTCAGGTTTCGGTCCTGTGGAACTGTGGGTTATGGGCCCCATTGAACCAGGGTGGTGACATTCAATGCGATCAAGTTGGAAGGGTATGACGGAGATCAACTTGTAAACTATGTCGGCAACAACATCAGTGCCAAGGGCGAGGGACGAAGAGAACCATTTTCCTGCTCGTTAAGACGAGGCGGAACAATTGGCAAAGTTCTCGTCCATCGGTGGTCACCGAAAAGTCATCAACAATCGTAACTGGTTGTACAGACAATGTAGCACACCAAGTGTTTACATAAGCAGGGAATTTCACTCCTTAGATAAGATACATTACAAGAAAGGTTAAACAGACCAATGGAAAGGAAAATGTGATGATACACAAGTATCAGGTGTATATCTTTCCCAAGGGAAAGCAGAGCACGATGTACACGACCAAGTTGTATTGGCAGAGAGTCAAGGGGGTTGTCGATGATAACACAAAGCATCGAGGGGCAAGGATGGTATTTCACACAATGAATTCAATCGACACTTGAAGAAACCACGTAAGCTTAGTCGAATAATAATCCACCAAAGGTCAGGTGGTTCGCAAGGAATCTGATGTGAGTATCGGTACTCAACCAGAAGGAGAAAGAATGCAAAGGCATCGGGTGATAGAAGCATTAGAATAATCCGATGCTTAAGTACAAAAGGATTATGAGTTCCAGACCGGGAGGTGGATGTAACTATCCACACGGACTTATCGGTGGCAAGGGATTGCAAAGGCGATGAACACGCAAGTTCTCGGGAATTGATCAGAGAGTAATCGTCGGGATCTTCAGGTGAATCAGGCGATCATCGGGAAGGAAGTGCTCTCCGGAAGGAAGGAGGTACGAGAACCTAAATTCAACGTTAATAAAACTTTACCAGCAAGGATAAGAGAGCAGAGTCCCAGAGCATAGGTACGGAGAAAAAAAATCCTAATACCAAAGATATCACACGTAGTGACATCGATGTGGGCCCGTAAGCCAAACATTAAGTTAGCAAGTAGTTTTGCAAATACTAGACTCGACTTCGACCGAGGAGTGGTTAGGGGCTTCCTACAGGAAGTCGGCTCTGATACCAACTTGTGACGCCCCCAAAATCAGACCGTGTACAGTAATCATACACGCAAGGTACCCGATCGAGATCAGGGACTCACGGTGAGATATCACAACACAACTCTACAAATAAAATAATACAAGCTGCTTAATACAAGCTAGGGGCCACGAGGGCTCGAATACAACAGCTCGAGAGCACAAAGTCAGCGGAAGCAAAAGTATCTGAGTACAAACACAAGGATACAAGGTTGCCTTAAGAAGGCTAGCACAAAAACAACAGATCGAAAAGGCGAGGCCTCCTGCCTGGGAACCTCCAAACTACTCCTGGTCAATGGGGAACTCGACGTCGTCGAAAGAATCGGGAATCTTCATGTTGCGGTGGTCGGCATCGGGGATCTCCTGCTTCTGGAATCCAAGGCTCCAACGTCGACTGCAGCGGCCGATCAGGCAAAACAAAAAAAGGGGGACAATAAAGCAGGTGAGTATCTAGCATACCCGCGAGTCTTACGTCCGCTACTAAGCATTATGCATTGTATCAACGGAAAGAAGAGGCTGTATATAGTGGACTGAAAGACAGAAACCCAGAGCAAGGGTAAGAAGCTAGGCCTAACGAAGACTAGCATCTTCCGACGATGTCTTGCAGCATGAGAAGAGAAACAACCAACAGTTTATATAAAGCATAAAGTAACAATGCAGTAGAAGTTGCTGCAGCATTGTATAATAATAAGTTGTAATAATTATCAATGCCTCCGAGATCCCCTCCTCGACATCCCAGCGAGGAAGAAAACCCGGAACCATACAGTTTAATAATAATAGTTTGTAGTGGTAAGATCCATCTTTAGCATAAAGCGTCCAGTTACCGTGGACACGGCTATTCGAATAGATTAATCTTCCCTACAGGGGTGCACTTGTGTTACGCTACACGCACGGATCTCCAGGGTGGCGGGAACCTTGTTAGGGAACGCTCCACCAAGGCTATCCGACACTTCATAGCCCATCTTTCAAACTCAACAGAGAGGCCATCCGCCGATCTAAATCCTAAGTACGCTGGGCCTTGGACCCCAATCCGAACGTACTCCTGCACGGTGCGTGACTGGCCGGTGAAGTTAAAGCAAATCCAAATAAGACACCACCGCGCGAGCAAATAATACAACACCACTTCCCGGCAATCAGCCCGCAGTACTGCTGACGTCTGAAGAGTCCTCGGACGACACTACGAAGCAGAGGAGCCCATAACTCGTAATTCCCACGGGTAGGTAGTGCGTACATGGCATATAGCCAACTTAAGACATACACTGAACCTTTTAGCATTTTAATTAACCTGCGTGACCACTGTTGTCGTTGCCTCGACTTAACTGACCCGCAGACAACGACAGCAGCCAGGACCACCAGTACATCGGTGCCTGCCCGTCGTCCCACCAAGTCACCGCGGTTACCAACAAGGTGAACCGTCTCCTTACCTTGTCTCGCGTGTGCTCCTGGAGGAGCTCGACTTTCGTGGTTTGGTAACTCTCGCGGCCAACGATCAGGGGCCAAGCACACCGGTACACTGGTCGTACCCTCCCTGTCCTCCCGTCGCAATACCACTCGCGGGCACCATTGGGTCGCCCGACTTCTTACCTTTAAGGACACGAGTTGGTTCGAGTTCCTACCATTAAGTGAAACCAGGAGGTATCACCCTCGATGGCACACTTAAAAAGGTTTGACAGAGACATCAGCGGAATGAACTAAAGAGGTAAACCTCGTATCATCCCGGTGATGCTACGCTACTGAGCCGACGAGAGTGAAATACGAGTCCATTCCACTCGTAAGTCAAACTCGAAGCGACTCGGCAGAGTCTCGCCGTTGTAGGTTCCCTAGGGCGTCTGCGTTGTTCCGTACCTGTTGCAGTTGTAATATATCGTTCTCGCGATCACTCCCAAGTGATCACGACCCCCTATTCTAAACCTAGATAACAATGCGCAGGGTTTACTGCTGAATAATGCATAAGTAATAATAGGCAACATAGGATTAAAGGAAGGTACATCAAGGGGCTACAATGACAGGCTACGCAATTGAATAGGTAAACAACGTAGCAGCAGCAGTAACAATGCCTAGTGCAAGAAATGTACGGAAAGATAGGCGATATCTGGGGAAGAGAATGGCTCTGCTTGCCTGGAAGCTCGACGGTAGGGATAGGGTCGTCGACGAAGTAGTCGTACTCAGCAGCGGTGTTGTCGACGGCAGCAACGGGGTCTACCGAAGATTAAGGGGGGAAGAAACAGTAAATACACAGCAAGCATATACAAACAGATGCATGACATGACAGATGAAATGTTAACGGTCTTCTAACGCAGTGCAATGCACGTTTCTCGAAGCGGGAATTCATCCGGGGATGAACGGCCAGCTCCGGGTGATTATCGGACAAGGTGTCCGGAGGGGGGAAGATATCATGCCGGAGGTGTCGTGGGTACCGGAAAAAAATAAGGGGGTGTATCCGTGCTAGTTGATCTATTCTGAGAAACATTCGTGTTCGAAATAAATTCATCCGGGCACTTTAGAAGTACCGGACAATTTATCGGACCGCCGGTCCGGAGGGGGACGGTTCGATGTTCGGCATGTTAGAGGGGTGTGGCGGGGGTATGGGTATCGTATCCAAACTCGGTGATCCGTTCTGAGCAACTTTCGTATTCAAAAGTTTTACATCCGGGCAACGTATATCGGTACCGGGAATTATCGACAAACGGCCCGAAGGGGGGGAATGTCGATGTTCGTTACGTTAGAGGGGGGTGGTAGACATACGGATAGCGTATTCATATTCGTTATATTTTTCTGATAAATTTTCATGTATAAAGTTTTTGAATCTGAGTTACGGTTTAAAAGTTATTCAAATTCAAAGTTTAAATCATTAAAAAAAGAATTTCTGAATTTCTTTTTATTATTATTACAACATTATCCAAAAGATTATCCAAAACAGTGCCTGACAGATGGGGCCCACTTGTCATACACAAGGGAAGTTTGACTGGTCAAACTAACCAGTGGGTCCCATGTGTCATAGACACATATATTAAGATCCAATTTATTTAATCTAAATAACCAATGGGGTCCACACGTCATACACACTAGTGTTAATAATCATTTAAATTAATCCAGTGATTAACTTAAGTGCCAGGTCCCACATGTCATATGTCCAGGGGGTATTATATTAACTTACAGGGGCTAATTAACCAAGGGGTACTTAGGCCTAATAGAAGATTAGCAGGGCCCTGGGCCCACGTGCCAGTGGCACCAACCATAGCCGGCTATGCCGCCGGCGAGCAGCGCCATGGCTGGCGACCTAGCGCTGCACACAAATGACCAAAACGAGCGTTGTTTGTTCCTATGTGTTCCTAGCGATGCGCCGCACCCATCTCTTCCACTTGTGTGGGCTGGGATGGACAACAGTGACGGCGGCAAGCGTGCAGGCGGCGGCCGAAGCTCGGTGACAGGAAGCCCGAACTACAGCTCGAATTCGAGCTCAAAAATGGAGGGGTCTTAGCGTAGTTGCTCACATGGAGGACGCCAGAGGGTCTGGTGGAGGTGTAGTAGCCGCAGCGGTGGAAATCGGCGGCAATGGCCGCGGCGGTCCTCGGGGAGGAGGAGCCCGATTAGGTCGAGGCAGTGGCTTCCGGCTAGGGTGAGGGGTCGGGGACGAGGGAGAAGAAGTTGGCGGAGCTTCCGGACACCTCCGAGTGGTCCGAGGGGCGGAGTGGCCGCGCCGGCGACGACGGACACCCACGGCGGAGCTCGGGCGCACACGGGGAGAGGAGAGGGAGACGAAGTGGGGGGGGGCTTGGGCTGAAGGGGGCAGAGGAGGGCCTTATCCAGAGGGGGCAGGTGAGCTGGGGGCGGGGGGCAGGTGAGGTGGGGTGAGGGGGACCTGCCGGCGACAGTGCTCCTCCCCTGTCCACGACACTGTGCGTGGGGGAGGGAGAACAGGGGAGGGGGGAAAAGAGAGAGGAAGGGTGCGGCCGGGTTGGGCCCGTGGTGGGCCTCGCCCACAGGCGTAGAATAGGATTTATTTATTTAATTTCTCTTTTGTATTCTTTTGTTATTTTTGTTTTCTTTTTGTTCTGTTTGCAATTAGTTTCAAGTCTTTTACATTTTTATACAACATAAAATTTGTTCCAAAATTATTGATGCATCATAGTTAAGTGCCACAAAGAGTTTGGGCATTAATAAAAATCTTTTAGTATTTTGTTTTATTTAAAAGGCATTATTATTTATAAAACACTTTAAAGTATATCCATTGTTATTTTTAACATGGCCCAACATTATTTGCTATTAAATAATGGAAGTGCTTGCAACACCTAGGGTTTACTCCAATCTCCCACATTCCTTTAATATTAATATTCAAGGAGCAATTTAGTAACTCAACACTCACTGTTTCATATCCATCATTGACTTGTGATTATTCGAATGACTAAGAATGGTTTGGTTTAACCATGGTCAAGTTGATTCACTGGCATCCACAATCCTTGGAGCAATTTAATAATTTGAAAATTTTATCAGGGTGAGAAACTGACAGAGCTATGATCAAGGGTGATCATGGCTTGATTAACAACAGTGATGATCATCAGCAGTGCAATCACTGTAGTGTTTACTGTACTGGATCTGAGGGTGTTACAACCAAGGATTTCAAAAGGGTTTTCAATAAGCGCATCCTTGTTCTTCCGAGGGAAGAGGTACGTACCTTTTGCCTTACCACGCAAACGTATTTGTCCTTTACCTATATCAATGAAGCCTTTCATGGCTCAGAGGAAGTCCCTTCCGAGCACTATATTTCCTTTGTTGGCCTTCATGATGGCAAAGTCAATCTCTACACTCCTTTTAAGAAACATGACCTGGACATCTTTTAATCTTCCCTGGATCTCAGAAATATCACCATTAGAATGTTTATGGAAAGATGGAAATTTGTCCATGCTTGCAAGGTACAAAGAATCATAAATAAAGCTTGGCATTATAGAAACTGTAGATCCAATGTCACAAAAAGCAAGGAAGTTTTGATTAGAGATAACAACCCTAACAAAAGTCTCCCAGTCATTTTCTATTTCCACAATATCCTCTCTAGGGGATTTAACTTCTCTACTTCTTTTAAGTCTAGAGTATCAAGTCTCTTCTCAATAGTAGCAATTCTGTCTACAACAGTGTTAAGACCATCATAAAAAAAATAACCAGATAAACCATGTATAATTTCATGAGCTCTAGCTTCATCACACGCTAAAAAGTCTCCTTCAACTATAATATCAAGACAGTGCTTACACCACTTAAAAAGGCCAAAGTAAAAATTTCTAAGCACAATTGTTATAGGTAACCAAGGCATATTTGCCTTATGTGCTTCAGAAATTCTGTCCCATGCCTTCTTAATATTCTCCCCGTTCCTTTGATGGAAATCCAAGACTTTGGATTCCCTCATAGTACCAACTCCTAACATACTTAACCACACAAGAAGGGTAACAAGTATTTTTGGTATTTTTGATTAGGAACATAAAAGTAAAAACTGAAAGGTAAACTAACAAGACTAAAAAGCAAAGGTAAAAGATAGTGTGCAACTCCCCTATCTTGTAGACTTGAGTCCCCGGCAACGGCGCCAGAAATTTGCTTGATGGCTTCTCGCCCCTCGTTGGTTACCCCAAGTGGAAGGTTTGAGATGCAGTGCAGTAGCAAGTTTCCCTCGGTGAAGATATCAAGGTTATCGAACCATTAGGACTCAGGAGATACAAGTAGGTGGCAACGTCGCCAGAAATTTCTTCCTGACAAGGGTGTTGTCGTTGACCTGCACACAGCAACAAATAACTTTGCTCCCAACGAGTACAGAGGAGTTGTCAATTCCTCCGGCCTTGTCGTTTACAAAGGATCAACGCAAGAGATAAAAGGTGCAAAGGAAAGTAAAAGCTGAAAGTAAATTGAGGGTGTGAACAATAATTTGAAGATGGACCGGGGTCCCGTGATTTTCACTAGTGATGTCTCTCTCCCAAAAGACGATAAAAGTGCTAGCGAGGTAAACAAATCACAGTTGGGAAATTGACAGGATTATGAAGGCACCGCAATGCTAACTATGCTGCAAAGAAAGGAAGGGCTCAAAAGCAATGGGCAGTACGCCAAGGTAAGTAGACCGAAATCCATCTGCATCTACTACGAATCATCCACCTTGAGATATCTATCCAGAACATCTCGCTGGTATTAAGATGCGAATCCCACCCAAAGTGTAAACTCAAAGCAACAGACAACTGCATTAAAAGAACTTTGCGTAAAGTAAAAAATCCTTGCACCCACAGGTACAAGCACCGTTGTTTTACCCCTAGTGGCAACATCACATCCCCTAGTCTCATGTTTCTGTCACTCAAGCTAGACATCAAGGGGCTGAACCCACAATCGAGCATAACGCTCTCTCTTGGAGTTGCAAATAAAATACTTGGCCAAAGAAAATACCGCAACGGAGAACATGCAAGAATTTACTCAAGAACAAAATATAAAAGAGAAGAACCAAATATATTACTCATCACAATCTGAACATAGTCTCATAATCCATCAGATCCCAACAAACTCAGCATAGAAACAGCAGAAATTACATAGATGCCTCGATCATGTGAGGAAGCTCACGAGGACTCGAAAGTGGAAGCACAAAGGGGGGGGGGAGATTCATCACATAGCTACTGGTCACGGACCCATGGTCCAAGGGGGACTACTCACGGTGCATCCAGGAGGCGTCCATGGCTATGGATGGTCTCCCGGAGGGGGTTCCTCCTCCCGGCAGGGTGCCGGGGCAGCTTCTCCAGGCAGCCCCGATCTAGAAATGGCGGCGGTGGCGGTACAGAGGGGAGTCCGCGGAAAAGAGATCGATCTTAGGGGTTTCCACCCCGAGGGGTAAATATAGGTGAAGGGGGGCATCGAGGGGACTCACGAGGCAGTCAGGAGGGTCCCTGGCGCGGCCCAGCGTGGGGCCGCGCCACCTGCCCTCCTGGCTTCCTGGTGGTGGCCCCCCTTCCCTCTTTTGGTGATTCCGGAAGCATCTATTGCGCTGATTTTTTATATATTTTCCTGGAATTTTTGGAACACTTTTAATGGCCGGAAAACCTGAAATACAAAAACAGCAGAAAACAGAAACTGGCAACTGGGTTCACTGAGTTAATAGGTTAGTCCAAATAGGTTCAAAAGTGTATGAAAGTTCAAGAAAAACATGGCAAAGTCACACAAAACATGCATGGAGCAAGCATAAATTATAGATACGTTTGGGACGTATCAACAAGCAAGATGAATATGGTAATATCATTCGAAATAAGGCAAGGCTAGTGGCTCAAGGGTACTCCCAAGTTGAAGGCTTGGATTTTGATGAGACCTTTGCTCCCGTTGCCCGTCTTGAATCTATACGCATGTTTCTTGCTTATGCCGCATTCAATGGATTCCCATTATTTCAAATGGATGTAAAAAGTGCTTTTCTTAATGGTCCACTACAAGAGGATGTATATGTAGCACAAATCCATGTGTACAAACTTCATAAGGCATTATATGGTCTTAAGCAAGCCCCTAGGGCTTGGTATGACCATCTTAGGAAGTTTTTACTCGAGGACGGATTTGTGAGGGTGTCATTGATGCCACTCTTTTTACCAAGAGAACCAATGGTGAATTTCTCATATGACAAATCTATGTAGATGACATAATATTTGGTTCCCCTAACCCATCTTTGTGCAAGTGGTTCTCGGAAACTATGACCAAAAACTTTGAGATGTCCATGATGGGGAGCTTGAAGTACTCCCTTGGATTTCAAATCGAGAAATTTGCCGAAGGAACCTTCATCTCCCAAACAAAGTACATTCAAGACATGCTCGTGAAGTTTGGTATGAAGGATGCCAAGCCATGCAAGACACCCATGCCAACCAAGGGATATCTAGATCAAGACCTTTCTAGTATTCCGTTTGATGCTACTCTTTATCGTTCTATGATTGGGTCATTGCTTTACCTTTGTGCATCTAGACCGGATATCATGCTTAGCGTAGGAATGTGTGCAAGATATCAAGCCTCTCCTATGGAGAGTCATCATTTGGCGGTTAAGCGCATTCTTAGATACCTTGTTCATACTCCTCTGTTGGGCCTTTGGTACCCCCAGGAAGCCAAGTTTGATCTCTTGGGGTACACCGATGCGGATTGGGCCGGAGACAAGGTGGATCGGAAGTCAACATCCGGTTCTTGACAATTTCTTGGGCGCTCATTGGTAAGTTGGCACTCCAAAAAGAAAAATTGTGTCTTGATGGTACGAGAGTTGACGGGTATAGTTTGCTTCCCCGGCAACAACGCGATAGCTTCTCGCCCCTCGTTGGTTACCAAAAGTGGAAGGTTGAGATGTAGATAACAACCATTTCCCTCGGTGAAGATACCAAGGTTTGTCTCCAACAGGACTCCAGCAACGGCAGGAAGGTGACAACGGCGCCAACAGTTAGGCGGTTGACGTGGACCTGCACAAACAACAGATAACTTTGCTCCCAACGAGTTTAGAGAGGTTTTCAATCTCTCCGGCCTTGTTGTTTACAAAGGATCAAACGCACGGGATAATAATGATAGTGATAGAAATGGAAAAGTAAATATAGCAGAAAATAAATAGCGGGTGTAAACAGTATCGGAAATATGGACCGGGATCTCATGATGTTCACTAGTGATGTCTCTCTCCCAAAAGACGATAAAATAGCCATGCGAGGTAAACAAATTACAGTTGGGAAATTGACAGGATTATGTGCGCAAACCAATGCTAACTATGCTATAAAGAAAGGAAGAGGCTCAAAAGCATGGGCGGTACGCCAAGACAGGTAGACCGAAATCCATCTGCATCTACCTACTAATCATCCACCTTGAGATATCTATCCAGAAAATCTCGCTGGTATTAAGTTGCGAATCCCACCCAAAGTGTAAACTCAAAGCAACAGACAACTGCATTAAAGAACTTTCGTAAAGTAAACAATCCTTGCACCCACAAGTACAAGCAACGTTGTTCTCTCCCTTGTGGCAACAACACATCCCCTGGACTCATGTTTCTGTCACTCAAGCTAGTCATCGGGGGGCATGAACCCACAATCATGCATAACGCTCCCTCTTGGAGTCACTACCTACTACTTGGCCAAAGCAATAAACAGCAACGGAGAACATGCAAGAATTACTCAAGAACATAAATATAAAAGAGGAGAATCAAATATATTACTCAAACACAATCTGAACATTTTCTCATAATCCATCGAATCCCAGCAAACTCAGCATAGCAACAGTAGAAAGATTACATATGTGCCTCGATCATGTAGGGAAGCTCACGAGGTCTAATCCATGAAGAACAAAGAGGGGAGGAGAACATCACATAGCTACTGATCATAGACCCATGGTCCAAGGTGGACTACTCACGGTTCATCCGGGAAGCATCCATAGTGGTGCAGAAGCTCCCGGAGGTGGTTCCTCCCTCCGGCAGGGTGCCGGGAAGAGGTCTCCTTGTGCTCCCGATCTTGGAAGCGCGGCGGCGGCGGAACAGAGGAGAGATCGCGAAAAAGGGTTCTGTCCCCGAGGGTTTCTCGTCACGGGGAATAAATAGGCAAAGGGGGGCAGCCAGAGGTGGACCAAGGGCCCCAGGCGCCCCCCTGGCACGTCCTAGGGGGTGGCCGCACCAGGTGGACGCCTGGGCCACCCCTGGGCCCCCTCTGCCCCCACTTAGGCTCTTCTGGAAGGTTCCCGTATGCTGATATTTCCTATATTTTTCCCTGAATTTTTCTGGAACTTTAAATAATGGGAAACCCTAAAATACAAAAACAGCAGAAAACAGGAACTGGCACTGGGGTGCACTGAATTAATAGGTTAGTCCAAATATGTTCAAAAGTGTATGGAAGTTCATCAATATCATAGCGATATCACATAAAAGAGGCATGGAGCAAGCAGAAATTATAGATACGTTTTGGACGTATCATGTCTCCCTCTCCACCGCCGAAGACGAGTATATGGCCGCCGCAAGTTGTGCCACTCAAGTTCTATGGATGAGGAAAAATTTGAAGGATTATGTCCTCACCTATAACAAGGTACCCATCTTATGTGACAATGAAAGTGCCATCAAGATTGCCAATAACCCGTGTCGACGTCCTCGCACCAAGCATATTGACATTCGTCATCACTTCATACGGGATCATATTCAAAAGGGTGATATTGTTCTTGCACATGTGGGCACCGACAAGCAACTTGCCGATATTTTCACGAAGCCGTTGGATGAAGCAAGGTTTTTCCAACTAAGGGGTGAACTTGGTATCTTGGAACATTATAGCTTTTCTTCCTAGGGATATCTTGCTCTCATTCATGCACATAGCATATAACTTGTCTAGATGTAGGTATATATGCAGGGGGAGAAACTCAATTCATGAGTTCTCTCCTCTCTACGAGATGCACAAAGAGAACCAACATCAACAATCCGCATGCTCACTTCGGTGAATCCATGTGTAGCGGTTCATGATGGAGTCGTGTTTTTGGACCCAAGATACATCTTCGCGGTGTCAAAGCACATACACTCAAATATGGTGGTTTCGGCCACCGCCCTTCCTTTCGGAAGGAATGTCGTGTCTTGTGTGCTTGCTTGGTTGGTTTTACTTATACATATATATACATATCCACTATGACCCTATCTACCGTATGGCCTTGGTGTTTTGTATCTGTCACAGACTTCACCCAGGCATTGGACATCCGGTACACACCAGACGTCCGGTACTTGGAACACCCACCGCCTGGACTTCACACAACCATTCTGCCCTATCGGAAATCTGGTGCCCATCGGACGTCTGACCCACACCGGACATCCGGTTTCATGCAGACTATATAAACACAACCGCGTGGAGAGGGGCAGTTATCCTCTCCACGCGTTCGTCTCCAGCCGCCTGCCACCGCCACCCGTCTCGCCCGACTGCCGCCTCCTGGCCCCTCTCCTCCGGATCTTCGCGCCACGGGCACCCTTCCCCTAGATATATCCTTTCCTCCAATTACTTTTAGGGTTTGTGTCCGTATTTGTGCCTCATTTCTTATTCCCCATCTAGGGTTTCACCATGGTTCGCACGAAGCACTCCGCGCAAAAGAGAGTGGATGGATCCGTCTCCCGGGGTATGCCTCTACTTCTTGTAGTGATTCTTCCCCGTTCCATCCCGGTCAAAATCAGTTTTCACTCATCCACGGTATCTTTTGACTAGGGGGGTCCAAGGATTCCGATGAACATCGGCGTCCCAAACGCCTTGCTCGTCGGGTTATCTCTCGTGGGAAACAACCTCAACACCTTGCATCATTAGAGGACAACGATGACACTCATGATGATCCCGACATCAGTTTGAGAATGAGGAAGTCGACGAGGACTTTGTTGCTGACTTTGAGGAGGATGACCTCATTCCTGATGAACCCGTTCGCCCGGCGGCGCGTGCCAAATTGATTTCACATCGCGCTGCTCGGGGTTCCTCCTCTGCTTCGGGGGCTCATGCTGATGATGATGTGGCCCTAGATGACGCTCTACCGGTGGCCCGTGTTCACATCTCTTGTGAACCAGCTGGCACCCATGGGCGTCCTTCCTCGGACTACACCAAGTCATCTGCCACTGCTTATCAGAAATTGCATCGTGATGTCAACCAGTTTGATGTGGAGCAGGATTGTCTGGATACACGTTTTTGGACCAATGTGCAGGCAGACGTGTTCTCCTCTGTTGTTCTGTATAAAGGGCTGGTCAACTCTCATGCTTGCATTCCACTCCAGTTCATTCGGGATAACCCTTCCAAGTTTCCGGGTGTCCGTGCTATCATTGATGCTATGGGTCTTGATGCGCCCTTTGGATTTCAGCATGACTGGAAGAAAGCAGCCATTCTTCAGTTCTATGCCACATGCTTCTTCAAGAACAAGACCATTTTGTGGATGACTGGTGAGGAGCGTCTCTCTTCTACATATGCTCAGTTTGTGAAGGCCCTTGGCTTTCGGGCCTCTGGTTTTCGTATCCACTCTGCCAACAAGGAGCACAAGCCCATGACTCACGAACACTGCATTCGTCTCATCAAGCCGGATCTGCAAGGTGATGATGCCTACAAGAAGCTCAATGATGTGTCCATCTGGCTACCACAGTTTCACTTTTTGTTCCAGTGTGTGCTTCGGACTCTATATCCGAAATCTGGGGACAAATCCACTTGTAGAAGCTATTCCATTGAACTGATGTGTCGCATGGAGTCGCACCCCACGGAGCTTATTGATATACCACACTTTATCTGGAATGAGATCCGTCTTGCCAGCATTCAGACTAAACACAGTTTCCCTCATGCACCGTTCATCATGGCCCTCATTCAGTCTCGTGCCTCACACCCTATTGAGATCACTCATCGTCACCCCATGTGAACCGTTCCGACCTACATGTACTATGATGCCCCTGCTCCCACGACTCGCGCTGTTCTGGAGTCTTCTACTGTTGGTGGCACTCTCCGGCGCCACTCTTCTGAGCAGGCGCCCATGCGGAGGATTGCTCACTTCTTGGGCAAGGCCCAGTCCGCTATGATGAGGGCTATCACATTCAACTACACCTCCAACCACGATGTGGTCACTAGGCTAATCTCCTCCAAGAACAAGCTCAAGTCCCGTCTTCGTGAAGCTGGTGAGGCCGATGTCAGCGATGATGAGCGTGTTCCGGAGGCTCCTTCTGCTGGACTCGGTTTCGACTTCCCCACGGGACCGGAGTGGGCGGAATTCTTCCCGGAGGCTTCGGGTGCTAGTGGCAGTGGCACTCACTAGATCGTGCCTGTTGGTGTTGCCCCTTTTTGTTACTTGATGCCAAAGGGGGAGAGACATATGCGTTCTATGCGTTTTATCTATGTGGCTAGGAGTTGATCGTAAGTCATGTCGTTGTTTGAACTTGGTGTGTGTCTAGGATCTTATGCAAACCGTGTGAACCATTGGTACTATGCATGGTGTTGGCTTATGTCTTGGCTTGCATTGTTGGTGGTTCTGTGGTCATCTTTGATATCTTGTGCTTGCAATATACATTATCGTTGTCATACTCATGTATTGCTAGCATCAATAAGATCTCCTTTGAATGTGTAATACCATGTGATGGGACTACTCTCAAGGTGTGCATCTTGCTTAAAGTCAAGAATCCTACATGCACACATTGAGGGGGAGTTCATAATAAAACTTGCTCCCACTAAGACTAAAATGTGTACATCTTTGGGATCTATATGTATGTTGTCATCAACTACCAAAAAGGGGGATATTGAAAGTGCAACCATGCCCTTATTCATATTTTGATGTTGATAACACTATACATATAGAGGACTAATAATGTTTGTCAAGTTTATCTCAGATTTTAGTCCTCGGTTCGTTGTGATGGTGGATCATAGACCATTGATATCTACAATTGCTCAAGTGATGGAACCAATGAATTTGAAGCATAAGCTTTTTCCGGTTATCTTGAGTATAGGGATCCCCGCACTATTAAGAGGGGATCAGTGGGTGTACTGTTTAAGTCTTGCTCAAACATCTCGCAAAACAAATGAATTTCTTTTCACACACTCATTTTAAAACAAGCCTGTTGAATATACACACATCGGACGTCCGGTCCATACCGGACGTCCGGTACCTGATGCTCTTGGACGTCCGGTCACCGTCGGACTAAGGGTCCGAGAGGTCAGTGGGATTTTGCCCCATTGCATCGGATTTCTGGTCCCTGTCGCACGTCCGGTGGTCAGACGTCCGGTTGGCGTCGGACTAAGGATCCGAGGGGTCAGTAGCGTTTTTCAATGTTTTATCGGATTTCCGGCGCTCATCGGACATCCGTTCATCGGATGTCCGGTATCCGTCGGACGTCTGGTACCTGATGTGTTCTTCTGCGCATGCAGTGTATTAGTGAGTGTCCGGTATGCACGTACCGGACGTTCGGTCCGAACCGGACGTCCGATACTTATGCAGGCAGAATGCTCCAACAGCCATTTCTGGCCTTGGTCTATAAATATGCCCTCTCCACCACATGAGAGGGTTGACCAGTTCATTTGCAACACACCCAAGAACACAAGTGCTCCGTCTCACAATCTCCCTCACCAAATCTCAGATCCCGGAGAGCCCCGTGAGAGTTCTTGATGGATCTTTCACCCCGTGATAGATCCGCCCCTTCCCCATCGTTCAACCATAGCAAATCGCGTTTTTAGCAAGTCTTGAGCTTTCCCCATTGATCTTGTTACTCTTGGAGGCTGGAGACTCCTAGGCGGGCAGGAGTTCTTCGGAGAGGAATCGACCATGATTACCACCGTTGAGTTTGCGAGGGTTTGGTGACCACCTTTAAGGTCAACCGGTAGTGGTTGGGAATCGCCTTCGTGGTGATATCTCAAGGGGAATAGAGTGAGCCTTCGTGACGTTGGTGTGCCTTCGTGGTTTCACCCACTCTCTCCGAACGGTGAGTAGCTTCCCTCCAAGGAAGTGAACATCAGGATACATCGTTGTCTTCGCGTCTTTCGGTTATCCCTACTCTTTCCCCTTATTACTTGTACTACCGTATTATTTGCCCCTCACTTGCTTTAGTATAGTGTGCTTATTGCTTATCTTGTCACAACTAGGTAAACCTTGCAATTGTTAGGCACACCTTATCTTGCGCATTATTTCCTAAAATTGTTAAGTAGTGTTAAAATTGTAATAAGACCTATTCACCCCCTCTAGGTCTATCTCGATCCTTTCAGCCATGTCAGCACGCACCTACCAACCTCCTCCTCTCTCCTCTCTCTTCACCTCCACCACACGCCGCCCGGCCCGAGGCCGCCGCCCGCGAGGCAGGCCGCCCCGGCCACCCCTTCCTCTCCTCCCTCTCTTCCCCTCGCACCCTTCCTTTTCTCCTCACCGCCGCTCTATCTCTCTACAGTCGCCGACCACCGTCGCCATGGTGCCACCGTGGAGCTCGGCGCCGCCTTGGACCACGTCGGCCACCGTCGTTCTCCGCGCCGGCGCCGGATCCGGCTCCTCCGAGCCCGTCGCGGCCAGATCCGCCCTCCCCTGCGCCCCGCCTCGGCACCTTAGGCCGCCGCGTCTCCCGCCGGAGCGCCGCCGCCTGTCGTCGCCCCCGATCCGATCTGGATCGGGACGAGCACCCAGCCAGTTCAGTCGCCGCGCCACGTGGGCCCGCGCGCCTCCACGCGGCCCAGCCAGCCACGGTCCGCAACCGGTCAGCTAGCGCCAGTCCACCTCGTCGCCAGATGGGCCGAGGCCCATGGGTGAGCACTTTTTTTATTATTTTTTCTGTGGATAGCCCCTCGAAATTCTGCTAAGTCGTGAGATTGTTGCTGTTGTTTCAATTTTGCGATGAAGTTTGCGAGTAAACCGTAGCCCGGATGACGATGCACCCAAAAGGAAAATTGTTTAGTTTTGTGTGTACTTCAGTTCATCTTTTGTGAGCATTTTGATTTGAGGCCATCTTGATGTTGTTAATCACTGTTGAAGTGGGCACCAGACTGTTAACTACTGCTAATTTCTGTTAAGTGTTGCTGTTGTTATTTTATTGCAAGTTTGATTGATGATTGTGTTAAGCATCATGTCTACTTGAATGATATGCATTCACATGTCATATTTTCCTGCTGCATGATGTTTGTTTCATCACCCAAAGTAGCTACCCTGCTGTTAGTGTGCTGCTGTTTATATAAAGTTGCTACTTTGCTGCCCTATATCTTTTAACCGTGCATCCTATTGAGCATTGCAATATGTCATTTTGATCTATGCCATGTCTACTTCCATTTTATGTATTTATTTGTCATGTTTACATTTTTGGTCATAGATATGTTTAGCTCCAAAGTTGCTATACCACTGTTTTTGACAGCCACCTCTGTTTTCACTAAGTCTGTAACTTTTCGATGGCATGTTGCACGCTTAATATCTTTTGATCTGTTATGCCTATGAACTTGATTCTTATTTTTACCTGATCACCATCATGTCTACATCATGCCCATATATTGCTATGTCATGTTGTTGTACTTTTTCATATAGTTTTACCCCTGTTTATAAAACATGAAAATAACAATTTATGTCCTGTTTTCCTGATTTTCACTAAGTCCTTGACCAGTAATGTTTTATAGATTTTTGTGTTGCTTATAACTAGTGAACCATGATGCCTATTTGCACGATTCCTTTTTCCATGCCATGCCTTCCATGTCTATTTTAGTTGCATATCATTTTTGCGCATGTTTATAGCTTTTGGCTTGTTTATTTGCTGCTCTAAAGTGTGCTACCTGATGTTGACAGATTGTGCCCGTAATTTGTTTTTCTTATATCTTTTTAACTGTAACTCCGTTTGGAGTGTTCTTTATATGTAACTTGATTAGAATTTCATGTACTTTGTGTTTATGCTATTGTTTGCTGTTGTTAACCAACCTAAAATATGTTTTAGGGCAGAACAATACCAAATGCTTAAATTGTCGTGGGGCATTTAGTGTATGCCATGTTTAGGTTGTGCCCCACTAAAATTGACTAGCATAGATAGTTTATCTTATGGTTCACCCCTTTTCATGTTGGTGTGATATGCCATGCTTGAGTGAGATGCCATGTTAACAACCTTTTCTCATGTTGTGTAGCTAAACAACTTGAACCATTCTAAATGTGCGGTATCATCGTGTGTGACGGATATTCCACTTAACCTGTTAGTAACCGCTCTCGACGATAGATGCGATACCGTAGTGCGTTGTCTCGTGTTGTATCCTTATTGTTGTTTTCTCATGATTGCTTCGTAGTAATAGATGCTTGCTCGTCGATTGTCTTTTCCAGTGTTTACCTCTTGTGTGCTTCCGCGGGTACCTCTCGGAGACGATGCGAGCTTGCGATCGACTTCACCTTCGGGTTCATCTTCTCATCAGGTAAGGGGGAGCATATATCATGCTTATCACTTTCAGCTCACTCGCGCCTAGGTATAGGATAGAACGATTGCTTGATCCTACCACTTCATATTCATGCCTCTCAAATAAACCCAAACAGCCATGTCCTCCACATCCCAGAAAACCTTGTTCGGCTATGTTACTATTGCTCGCAGCTCATCCACTGCTTAGTATGCATGCTAGGATGTTATCAACTGTTATCCTGTTACTCCTTGGATTGGGCTATCACATTATTATATTTATTGTGGATGATATGATTATTATAATGTTGATTATATTCGACGAAGGATGGAAGGTCTAGGCTATCCCGCCCCGACCCTTTGTTCCATCTGAGTCACCTAGGATCCGAATTCCGGGTATTGGTTTTAAGACTGAGCGTGCCTAACCGCGTGTGGGATTCTATGGGTCGCCCTTTCTTACCTATCTAGCTTCAAACATTTGTAGAGGTGGCCCAAGCTGATTTACCATTTGAAACCATGAATATATGTCTGTCGGGTTGCTCCTAGCAGATATCCTTTAAAATAACCCGGGCCAGCGGGGACATGGTTTTTCTGTTGGTCCAAACTGGTGAGCTAGAGGGCTGCCCACATGTGAGGGGATCAGTTACCTCGATCTTAGCCTGACGGAAGAGTCCGATCCGAGAGCGTGGCCGGCTTTTGGATTGGGTGTGGACTCCCCGGGGGCCACCCGGATTTGTTCGTTGTTAGCTAGAGGGACATGTCGTTTCGAATCTCTCGAAACTAAATCATAAAATAGTTGCCTATGATGGGTAGAAATTGAGAGAGATGGGCGTGCGTGCGGAGCCTTGTAATGGGCAGTTGGTACGCCCCTGCAGGGTTAAATCTTTTCGAGAAGCCGTGTCCATGGTTATGGACGACTTGAGACCTACTCCTTGTTCATAGACAACAACAACTGAGATAATTTTAATAACTTGATCAACGTGTGTGTGCCTTGACTGCTTCTTCTTCGTCGGGATGCGAAGGGGAGGACAAGGATAGGATAGGTGTTATGCTTGCGTAAGTAGTTGATAGCAAGAATTGTTGGAGGCAATTCCTCATCGAATGCTTGGTTCTCATCTTACTCTAAAATAGACCGTTAGCCACTCATATATAGCTAGTGCGTCTGCAACCTCACCACTACCCCCATCTTACCCGTGAGAAGTTAGTTACAAGACTTTTGATATATTCTCACCCCTTGCTTCTCTTTTCCCTTTTATGTTTTCCCTGATCGGCCGCTGCAGTTGCTTACTATCTCGACTCTTCTTCTGGACGCCTTCGTGGAGACTCGACGACGACGACTATTTAGGTGGATCCCGGCGGAGAGCCTGGACCCGTGTGGTTACGGGAATGGTGTGTTTTACCTTTGCCAGTAGGAATTTCATTGTAGTCTATACTCAGACATGTATCTTCCGCTGATGTATTGTACTAAGGTAGTTGTATGCCGATTGTATTAGATGTTGTATCCTTGTAGCTGTAATGTTGTGATATCATGTTGGAAATACGGGGCATATGGCTTGTCATATGTCGCGGTGGGACCGATATGTGCTTCGTCCCCGAATCTGGATGAAAACGTCTAGATCTGGAACAGTACCGCATATCGGGCTTTACAATCTTCGCCTGCTCCGACAACACTTCGTGAGGGTTCATGTGATGGTAAACCGAAAAGCGTGGAAATTTTATGAGGGCAACGATGACGATTGGACCGGAGATGGTAGGGAAATAGAGTATTTTGGTGCGTAAATAGTGGGGATCGCTACAAATGTGTGGGCTCCGCCTTGATATTGTATGGACCATAGGTGTCGTAGTCTTAAGTGTGGAGGTATAGACTTCCCCAAAGCCCTCTAGTTCGTGTTTGATTTGTGGATAAACAAACACCAGGATTGATTTGCGATCAAATGCAAGACGATGTTTGGTAGCAAAATGCATCGTGAAAGATCGTTCTGAATGTCTACGGATGATTTGATTATCCGCGTTAAAGATGGTTATACTGCATCCTTTGTGTATATATTTTAAGAAATTGTTGAAACATCAATAAAATTAGGTTTCACATGTGATAAAATGTACAAAGTACAACAACACGATCCAACTAAAAAAAGGAAACCCAACTTGTGGTGTCTATATATCCTTCCACCGCTTTATCCCCCATGTTACCAACCTTTCTCACGGAGATGTAGTCGAGCAGCCACCGGCCACGCAGCTTGGCCACCCGATCCTGCCGCCGTGGAGGGTGTGTGCAGATCACAGCCGTCCCCACTCTGCTTCCACAGCGTGGCTGTCTCTCGCCTACTGAATCAACGCCTCACTCTGCTGGTCTTCCCCCGTCCCACACACACAACCCTGTCCGCTGCTGAATCTGCCTCAGTCTCGGTTGTTCGATAATTCTTTCGTTCCTTTCTAGCCGTTGGCCGAGTTGTTCCTGTTTCCTTCCTTGTTATGTTTTATCCTTTGGATCTCTGTAAACTGATTTCTGACTTGTCTTGTTGAATCATCAAGGCGCACCTATATAAACTGGTAAGATTGCACCTATATATGTTTTATCCTTTGGATCTCGGTTTTTTTAAGGGGTAGATAAACTTTTGTTTGATTATGGTGGCTGCTGTAGCCCTGCATTGTTGGGTTTCCGCCGCTGGGTTCAAGGCATAGTCCTTTCAATTTGTGCTGGGTTCAAGGTCGGGTCCTTTCAATTTAGAGAGAATTACTTATTTGACACTCCTTTAAAATCATCTTTCTTATTTGACGCCAGAAAATTTTCTTACCTATATAACCTCTAATCTTAATTTATTTTCTTATATGACACTCTAATGCATTTTATACATGTAAAAAGACATTTTTACCCCTGTACATAATGTGACCAGTGCACAAGATAATAGTTGTGTCCGGAAAATCGATTGGTATAAAAGCAAAGACCACGTCAATGCTTCAATTAGCTCTCCCTACTTACTTTTTATATATACTAGTAGAGTGTCCGTGCGTTGCAACGGACTTTTCAATTTTTTTTTTGCATATACATACTTATGTTGTTGTATAAAACTCACCGAATTGTTTACTCCTACCAATGACATCATCTTGGAACCTTTGTCGAAGGATTCGTTTTGAACGTCACGTAATCCATCAACATTTCTTTCGTAATCTACAAAAATAGATAAATATATATATATATAAACACCTTTTATATTATCATGTGCAACATATATACAAAGAAGAACTATGTGTATGCATCATCTCATTGCGTACAACTTAATGAGTTTTCAATCTGATCCCTCATAGTTACTTTGATGATTTTTTAATTGACATTATCAAAGCATCATCTAAAGCCATATCGGTTTCTATCTATGATCTACAAAAGTAAACATGTGAACATATATCAAAAAAATTCATTTGTCAGCTGCTAGGTGCAAGAAGGTGACCATTTTTAGTCAAAATGTTTGACATCGTGCTTTTTAGTAGAGTGAGTCGCATTCCAGTTTTAATAACATGTAGGATCGGATGTGAATTACTTGTAGGTAATTGTTCTCCAAAAATGATTTGTTAGGGTTTGTGTTAAATTTTTTATTATAAGAACATAATTGACATTTCTCTCATTTCAAACAACAAATTTTCTTTAAAAGAGGAAAACAACCACTCATTTACTTATTGTATTGAAAAGAAAAGTAATTCACTCTCTCACCGCACAATACAACACTCGCTCATACCTCATTCCCCCCATTTTGCTCTCCTTTCAATGGCTTCCCCTTGATGTCACGAAATTCAACCTGCATCTTGCTCTCACGAGCATCTTGCTCTCACGAGTGTCTCCCCCCCCTCCGTGGTGTCGACCGTCCCCTCCTCTCCCCTCTACGACATCCCAAACAAATTCCTGGTGCTAAGGAGTGCACACCGTCGTAGCCAAGGGCAATCACCACGGCGACACAACCTTCTTCCCACCCAATGTCGTACCTCTTCGAGTACGGTGGCCAAAGTACCATAAGAAGGATATCTGCAATGCTAAATATCATGTCATCTCTAAACCTTTATTATTTTCATCTCTAAACATCTATTTTCCTATGTGCACATGCACGAAGGACAAAAAGCATACTTGTTGAATAGATAAGAGCTTTAAAACAAATATTTGATATGCATTATATATATTTTTGTCCTTCCAAAGAAAATGCATGGCAATGGAGATATGCAATTTAGAGAACTGAACAAGGACAATTGAAAATCTGAGCTTGTGACATTCACATAATAATGAGGGTGGAAATATGCAGTAATTGCCCATGAATTTTAATTTTCATATTAGAGTAGCACACGATTTAAATACTGTGAACTGCAAAAGAAAATCATGACGTAGTAGTACCATATAAATTGCAATCAAATCTTTCCAAGCTTAGATAAAAAACTATCAAGATAAGACAAGTTACAACTAAATAGGATCTACTATCAAGATAAGACAAGTTACAACTAAATAGGATCTTTCCCCAACGAGTCCTTCATTATGAGCTGCGAGCCCTGGCGTCTGCGAGGTCAAACTATTCACCAAGTTGTATAGTCTGGGATCCTCTAGAGGAGCAAATACATCATGACCGACAAGCTCCTTAGAGTTTGCTTGAATATCTACATTTTCAGCTTGCTTTCATCCTCTCTGTAATGAGTACCACTTAGATCACCCTGCTTTGCCATCTCGGCTATGGAACTAAACCAGGTCGTACATCCTACCACCTAAGAAATTATACAATTGATCAATTAAGAATAAAAAGCAGAATATATGGTGCAGACTTAACAATTCTTCATCTATGAAAATTTTGAAGGCACACATACATAGATATATTAATAAAATTGATCATGTCTAAATTTTATAAAAGGCACAGATACATAGACCAAGAATTCCAACTATCCATATTCACATAGGTCTTTAGTTTCCAATATTGATAGTTGTAAATGAATGAGATTAAGAGCAACGTCCAAAAAAAACGAAAATACATATTCCAGCTAAGCTATCTATGGCACTATCAGCAAACAACAGGGAACACCATGGTTGTGTGAAATTTTATTAATATGCTAGACTATTCCTGATAACTTGGTTGATTCTTCATTGAAAAAATGGGCTTGATGATGCTGGGGTAGACCTTATTTGCCAAAATCTCCAATAGCATCTTCCTGGACAGGTTTGCTGGACTACAATAATCTGTGCTGCTGAAAACGGAAGGCTTTTTGAAGTGCTGGGGAGTTCACCCTTAACCTGGAAACCGCGGCAAAATTTTGCTTAGCTAATTTTTTTAATTTAAATTCCTTCTCTCGTTGTCTTCGAAATAAAAATAATAGTTAGGAAAAGTCGATAGATGTGCCTTGTGTGTTATCTGAATCTAATGGTGTGCATGAAGTCATGATTGATTAGTGTACCTGAACATCACCGAGGTAGACAAACTTTCATATCCCTTGAGGATAACCCGGATAGACAGATTCATATCTTCCGTGGTGGTTCAGTCCTTCCAGCCTCCTGCTTCTAGCACTGTAGCAATGCACCACACACCGGCAGTTCCTGGTAGAAGAAATTATTGGGATTTATTGTTAGAGTTCCTATTGATAAATTAGCAGTGTTGTCGGAAATGACATCAAAGACCCAGATAGGATCTCACCGTTGAAGCCGAAGAAGGCGCAAACAGGAGCTCACTTCATGCTCCGTTTTGAAGTGGTAATCCAATAAAGTCTGCCAGAATTAGTAAAAGACTGCGAGAAATTAAATAATCAGGTTCACTAGAATACAAAATGTGTAGTATCTTTTATTGCAACAAACATCAGTTAGATGGAACAAAAACTGCATTAGAGTTGCTAGTTTAGTAAAATTGTCCCGTAGACTTAAGATCGCTAATAACCTAGAAACTCTTAGCATATTCCTGGTCTCTCTATATCTATATTTCAGAAAAATCTCCTTGACTCTATTATACAAAAATTAAGAGGTCTAGGACTTGCAAAACTACTAAAATTCGAAAGTTACTGAAC
Source organism: Bromus sterilis (assembly GCA_950022295.1). NCBI lineage: Eukaryota > Viridiplantae > Streptophyta > Magnoliopsida > Poales > Poaceae > Bromus > Bromus sterilis. The sequence goes on along the minus strand of OX465596.1, from coordinate 142,995,703 downwards.
ATTTACTCAACCAATAAACTAACAAAAATTCGAGCACATACTTCAGATTAAAAGAGCAACTAAATTTGAGGAGATCGGGCATTGGAATTATCAAACACCAGCGCCTAGAAGTTACCGCCATCTACCGAAACCTTTGATTTGACCATTAGAAAATTTGTCCACAAACTGAAACCATAAGAATTACCAACGCCATATCCCCCTCCGGCCGGCGACCGTTATACCCCTGCCCTGGTTGCTGGAGGACACCGCCAAGCGAAGCCCACACGGCGTTGCCGTCAGTGAGGCCTCTCTCTTCTCGCGCATGGAGCTTGGGTGGTGCGGGGCAGTCCCAACCATGGGTTTTAAAGCGTTAAGGCGTCCTAAAGCACTTGGGGCGCTCTAACGCCTAGGTGACCCCTAATCAGGCGCTTTAGGCGCCTAGGCGCCCAAAGAGGCCATTTTTTCAAAGCGGAGAGGGGGCGCTCTGATGCCTAGGCGTCGCCTAGGCAACGCTTTAAAAACCATGGTCGCAACTCACATACACCTGGTTTATCAATTAGCAAGCCTACTGATTTATCAATTAGCGATCATTGTTAAACCTACATACACCTGAATATAGCGATAACAACAGAAAATTGATTTTTTAATTAATTCAACCAACTAATAATTAAATTCAGGACCAAATTTTGTGTGTGCATGTTGTTATATTTTTATCAAATGTTCAAACGACCTAACTTGCGCACTTGAAATTAGATCAGGCAAACACATCCGTGTTTTAGATCAAATACCTTAAAATACACCGAACCAAATCCATGCAGAGTTGTGGATGGCAAAGCTAGTACCAGCAAAAGTAGTTATTCATTACATACAAGAAGTATTCTCATGACTTCACAAACCTCGATGATAAATTTGATTATTACACACAAACTATTTCAACCAAAATGATTGTTGTAGCAGGTTCAGAAATGGTCACCTTCATGAGAAACATTATTGTACTCAGATCTAATATATAACACAAAAATGCTAAATGTTCACTACATTCTGTCCTAGGGATGAAGTAGTTTTTCTTGACAACAGATACCCAATATAGTTACTCAAATTCGATGACTATCAAAGAAAGAAGTAATGATTTGGAAGGACAATACAAAATGTAGCTCTAATGGAGTAGATATGTGAACCTTTAAACTGATTGCCTATCTTAGCTAACCTACCATGATAAAAAAATGTTGAAAGGAAATAAATAAATAGTTCTGAAGGCCTTTAGATCAACCAGGAAGGTCTGCAGAAAATTCTGAACGCATATTTTCTCCTTAGGAAAATACTCTAATTATATACTAAATACAAAGGGATAAATTGTGATGACAGGACCAATTAATCAGGTTGTACTGAAAAGATGAGATGTCTGCAAGTAATTTGTTCATCCAAATTAAAATGTTATGTTTCAGCAAATTAAGATATTTGAGTTAAGGAAATCTGTGCATTCCCACAAACACAACAGTCAAGCAAATTACTAAATTTATATAAAAAAGGTAATGAGTAGAGATCTGCAACAACTGACAACTAAGGAACTGTAGAAGTGTCGGTAGGAACGCACACAATACATAGAGCCATACACCATGGGACATGTGGGAGCAATAAACACCATCGAACCAGTTTGCAAGAAGCATTGATTCTCATGTTCTACACATTTCTTGTTGTTCTACATGGACTTCTATGTAGCTAGTGAGTGAGCGATTCATTACCAAGGGCTTGCAGAATCAGTTCGGATACCGCAGTGTGTACAGATTCTCCATGTGTAGCAACATGTTTCATAGCGCATCTGCGATCGCACATCGCAGTGAGCAAGATCGTTAAGGACAACAAGATCCAACAAGTTGGTCTTTCTGTATTTAATGAAACCAAAGTATGTACGGTCTAATGACAGCTATAGCTAGCATATATGCATATAAATTTGGTAATCAACTGAATGGATTTTATAAAAATACATTTGGTATATTTCTAGCAACACATGTCCGCTGCTAAGGACAGACAAGTTGTTTTGTTATCGTACCACTGCAAGAGCACTTGCGTTGTTCAAAATGATGGAATGCTCGAATTCCTCAATGTGATGTCTCTGCTGCACATCTTGGATATGAACTTAGCAGCCTCATGGCAGTGACCAGTGAGTGCAAATTGTCGATCTCTTCATCATAAATTCTGACGCCATTCTAACAAATTCAGCACACCATCATGAAGAAGAGGAGAAGGGAGGAACTCACCATACAGGGGTTGTTACCGATGTAGATCAAACCACCGCGCTGCCGCGTTGACATGCGCGGTCTACTCCATGCCGGCGTGGAGGAGCACCACATAGGGACCGGGGAAGGACGGGGGAGGCCACCGGAGCACGCCGGCGACCTCGACCCCTCACGTCACCGGAACCCTAGCTACGGGAAATCAAAGGGGGCAACCACAGGAGGAAGGGGACGACGGATCTGCGCGGACTAGTCGGCGCGCCATCGCAAGACGGAGTCGTGGATGGTCATGGCCACGACCTGGGTAGCCGGAGCGTGCCAGAATCACCCGGCAATCGGACGAGAAAAAGGGGATTGAGAGAGCACGGGCTCGGGAGAGAAAGAAAAGGGAGGTTAGGGATAGGGATTGCAGAGGGGTGAGAGGAGTGGCCTGGTTTTTTTCTCCCCATCGGTTTTTTCAGCGCGCAGGTAACGCCTTTGATAAAAAAAACGGTGGGGCGGGGTTTCGTTCGAGGGGGAGTTGGCTGTTCAATGAAGCACGTACCAACTCGAGTGCGAATTTCTGGAGGACGAGCTACACGTAGCCCTTTATTTTAAAAAAAATCATAAAACATATTTAAAAGTTCTAAAAAAATTCGAAAAAAATCTATGAAAACTTATATGTATTCCGTATGAACATGTCAAATTTGGCTTGAAAATATTGTAATATGAAGTCTGCACAAAAAAAACAAAATTTCAGCCCAAAACCAAAAAAAAGGCCCATTTAAAATCAAATATTTGTCTTTTTTTTCATACGCCACATGTGAAAGTATAATGGTATGAAAATTTGCACATATGTCATATACATGTGTATATATATTCATAAAAAAAATCAAGGCTTTTTGAATAATATAAAATACATTTTATGACTTGTTCAAACTAAAGGGCTACGTGTAGCTCGGTCTACGTTATCATTATCCGGTACCAACTCTCCCTTTAGGAGTAGAGATTTGTTTAGTGACAGATTACATAGTTGTAAGTACTTTATTTTATATAATTAACAAAATAATATTTTCACGCAGTCTAGTATAATCAATAGAAAAACATGCACGTAACTAATTGAAAGTATGTATGTGTCAATTTGTCACTCATGTTGAAAATGAAAACTTGGATCGTACTCACCACAAAGAAAATGTTGATAACACTTCTATTTGTAGTTTGGTGGACTTTAAAGTAGTAACTATAGGATATATAAAATGATGTGTTTTATATTTTTTTGCGTTCTATACTAATGTAGTATTGATACATAAGGCTAGTAGTTTATACAAAAAACGATTTAGTGACCGGTCTACATGAAGGTCGCAAAAAAATGTCTTTAAAAGTTTCAAAAATATTTCTTTATTTTTGTACAAATATATATACAGTTTCTTCAATTATTTATACACTTGCATCAACAAAAAATTTTAATTTTACATATTATACAAAAATATATATATCCGCCCAAATACAACAAAAACAAGTCTAATTTAATCATCATATTTTTTTTACATCACATATGAACAAATATGTTCACAAAATTTTACACATATATAGATTTGTTTCAGACTTTTTTTTGAAACATGCAAATATCATTTTCGGAAAATAAGAATATACTTTCATTAAAACGCCACACTATGTTTATACTTGTATTGCCTTGGCGTATATAGACACTCAACTGTACATATGGTTTAGAAGCGCTCCTACTAATATGTCACTATATGCTTACACCCCCTACAATTGTACATATAGATTTTATCGCCTATCATAACAAACAAATCAACTTGGTCTAGTGGAATTTCTTTTTGCGTACTTACAAATATGTAACTTTTCACTAAATAAATATATATTAAAAGTAAGTAGGGAGAGCTAATGGAAGCATTGGCGTGTTCTTCGTTTTTATACCAATCGATTTTCTGGACACAACTATTATCTTGTACATATTTCTGATCAAATTATGCATAAGGATAAAATGTCTTTTTACGTGTACAAAATGCACTAGAGTGTTGTATAGGGGAATAAATTAAGATTAGAGGTCATATAGGTAAGAAAATTTTCTCTAGTGTCAAATAAGGAACATAATTTTAAGCAAGTGTCAAATAAGGAATTCTCTCTCCAATTTATATGCATGGTACAATACGTGCGACACCCAGTTATGTTAGCGATGTACAACGATGATCACGGACGAACTAGTCTTTAGCAAACCCGTGCGTTGCTACGGGATAAACAAATCTTCGTATATCTAAACATAACTTTCATACATAAATCTTGGCCTCGCAATATTTTTTTGTTAATTGGCTTCGAGCCCACGAGAGAAGGCCCATTAGCGTATGAAATTTGATCGATATGAAGTATTTTTTAATGAAGAGTTTTTCTCACTATAGGTGGCATTGGTGGCATTGGTGGTCATTTCTATCAACTTTAAGAACAAATAAGATGACGGACAAAAAAGGGGAGAAACGCACCTCCCTTTATTATTAGGGAAAGATACATAGATTGACACTTACCGCTCTAATCAGTTTATGAGAAGTTTCGAGTGAAGAAAGTTTTCAAGTGTTGCGAAGGAAAATTGTAACAGCCCAGATTTCACAAAAATTAAAAAATTTGTTTTCGGTGTGAATTGTTTGATTGTCTGATTTGTTTGCGGTGTTTGCGTCCCCGATTTATCGATCGGCGATTATTTTTCCCCCTCTTATCTCGTACCGGACGAAGACCGACCCTTGCCACCTTGACACTCGACCTTTGCGACACCGGGTTTCACCCGATCACCGTCGCGGCCTCATGGGCCCGTGAGGCAGGAGCGGCCCACCTCGCCAGGCCTGTCCCAGCCGCAGTCTCCCAGCCGCCAGTTGGGCCGAGCCCATTAGGGTGAGGCCCGTTTTTAATTTTTTTCCTGTATTGTTTTTTTCTTGTCTGTTATTTTTTTTCACTAAGTCTGGAGGAAAACTACTGGTGATTCAATTTTGCGGTGTAGTTAACGAGTAAACCGTAGCTCGGATCGCGATGCGCCCAAAATGAAAGTTGCTTAGAATTGTGTGTACTTCAATTCATCTTTTTCAGCTTTTTGATTTGAGGTCACCTTGATTGTGTAATTGTGTGTTGAAGTGGGCATCAGGCCGTTAAACTGCTACTAATTCTGTCTTGTGCTGCTGTTATTATTTTGTTGCAACTTTGAGTGATGATTGTGACACATTCATGAGGCCTATTGCATTGATTCTTTTTCCTATGTGTTAAGCATCATGTGTACTTCATTTCCATGCTTTAACTTGTCATGTTTGGGTGCTCTAGCTATATTAAATCTTACTCCAAAGTGGTGATCCTGATGTTAATGTGCTGCTGTGCTGAAAACTGTTATTTTGTTGCAATTTCGGTCGACGAGTGTGTCGCGACCGTTTATCGGAATTGAGTGATTCCAATTTCATATTGTTAAGCATCATGTCTACTTCCATTGCATGTATTGCATTGTCATGATATGCTTGCTGGTCATATAGTTATTGAGCTCCAAAGTTGCTATGCTATTGTTTTTGACAGCCACCTCTGTTTTTCTCTAAGTGTGTAACGTTCCGATGCCATGTTGCATGCTTAATATCTTTTGATCTATGATGCCTATTTGCATGATTCTTTTTGCCATGCCTTCCCTGTCATGTCTAATTTAATTTTATATCATTTGTGAGCATGTTTGCATTTATTATCCTGTTTATGCATTGCTCTAAAGTGTGCTTCCGGATGTTGGCAGATTGTGCCCGTAACTTGTTTGCTTATATCTTTTTTACCGTAACTCCGTTTGGGGTGTTCTTTATATGTAACTTGATTAGTTTTTCGTGTACTTTGTGTTTATGCTATTTTTTGCTGTTTTTAACCAACCTAAAATATGGTTTAGGACAGAAGAATACCAAATGTTTTAATCATCGTGCGACACTTAGTGTTATGCCATGTTTAGGTTGTGCCTCACTTCAATTGACTAGCATAGATAGTTTCCTTTATGCTTCACCTCTTGACATGTTTGTGTGCCATGCCATGCTTGCTTGAGTTGCCATGTTAATAATCGTTGGTTGATCACCTATAGCTAAACAACTTGAACCTTTCTAAATGTGCGGTATCGTCGTGTGTGACGAGTACTCCACTTAAACTATTAGTAACCGTTCTCGACGATAGATCCGTATCACGTTGTCGTGCTGTGTGATGTCTTCTTGATCTTGTGTTGCCTCGTAGTAATAGAGTGCCTGCTCATTGATTACTTTCCAGTGTTTATCGTCTTGTGTGCTTCCGCGGGTACCTTCGGAGACGATGCGAGCGTGCGATCGACTACACCTTCGGAACCCGACTTATCAACAGGCAAGGACTATACATTACTTATGATCCATTCTATTTCAACCAGCGGTTTGCATGCTAGTCTAGGATATATTCGATGTTTGATCCTACCACATGTTTACAGCCTCTTTCAAACCGATACAGCCATGTCCCTTCCCAGCAAACCTTGTACTGCTATGTTACTATTGCTCGTTGCTCAGCCCCTGCTTAGTATGCATGCTTAGGATGCTACTATGTTACCCAGTTACTCCTTGGTTTGGGATATCACATTATTATATTTTTGTTGATGATATGATTATTATAGTGTTGACTATATACGACGAAGGATGGAAGGTCTAGGCTATCCCGCCCCGACGCTTTGTTCCATTCGAGTCACCTAGGATCCGAGTTCCGGGTATTGCTTTTAAGACCGAGCGTGCCTAACCGCGTGTGGGATTTTATGGGGTCCCCTTTTCTTACCTACCTAGCTTCAAACATTTCTAGTGGTGGCCCAAGCTGATTTACCATTTGAAACCGTGTGTGTGCTGGTCAGCTGCCAGTAGTTTTTAAACCAACCTGGACCAGTGAGGACATAGTTACCTTGCTGGCCCACCTTGTTCGGCCAAGGACCCGGTTTCCCATGTGTGATTAACCGGCTATCCAAACCCGAGACAGACGGTAGAGACCGATTTGAGAGCGCGGCCGGGTTTTGAGTTGGGTGTCGACTCACCGGGGGCCACCCGGATTTGTTCGTTTTTAGTTAGAGGGACCTGTCGTTTCAGATCTCTCGGAACTAAATCATAAAATGGTTGCCTATAATGGGTAGCAACTGAGAGTGATGGGCGTGCGTGCGGAGCCTTGTAATGGGCAGTTGGTACACCCCTGCAGGGTTAAATCTTTTCGAGAAGCCGTGTCCACGGTTATGGACGACTTGAGACCTACTCCTTGTTCATAGACAACAACAACTGAGATAATCTTAATATAACTTGATCAATGTGTGTGTGCCTTGACTGCTTCTTGTTCATCGGCATGCGACGAGGAGGACAAGGATAGGATAGGTGTTATGTTTGCGTATGTAGGTGGATAGCAGAGTTGTTGGAGGCGATTCCTCATCGAATGCTTGGCTTCTTACCTTACTCTCTAGATCGTTAGCCACTTCATAAATGCTAGTGCGGCAACAACCTCACCACTTACCCCTTCCTTACCGTAAACTACTAGTTTTCCTAGAATGACGAGTGATGAAGTCCTTGCTGGGTTAGTTGACCACTACAGTTGGATGCTGAGTACTTCTGTACTCATGATACTACCCTCCAAACTCGTTTCAGGGTACTTGATCGACAACAGGTACGGCGATCGACGTTTCACGTGGAGACTCGACGACGATTAGTTAGGCGGATCCCGGCGGAGGGCCTGGACCCGTGTGGTTATGGGGATCGATGTTTTTCCCTTTGCCACTAGGCATTTGATTGTAGTCTGTACTCAGACATATATCTTCCACTGATGTATTGTATTTGAGGCAGTTGTATGCCAATTGTATGAGATGTTGTATCCTTGTATCTGTAATGTTGTGATATCATGTTGGAAATCCGGGGCATATGGCTTTGTCATATGTCGCGGTGGGACCGATATGTGCTTCGTCCCCGGATCTGGATGGAAACATCTAGATCTGGAACAGTACCGCATATCGGGCCTTACAAAAATAATGAAAGAAGATTCAGAAGTGTCAAAAACATAAGCTTGGGGATGCCCCAGGCACCCCCCATGAAATATCCAAGAAGAATCAATCGTTTAAGCTTGGGGATGGCCTCGTACATCCCCTTATTCATCAATAATTATCAGGTCGTCCTTCTTAACACTATATTTTTTTGCTTCACATCTGAGGTGCTTTGCTTGGAGTGTCTTATTATTTAATTTTCAGTTTTTTTAGTTTTGTTTGCTGGTCATATCAAGTTAGACCCTAGAATGTCTTTTTTGGGAGAGAAACACACTCCACCCTAGCCTAGAATGCTCATAGTTTTCACTTTTATCTTTTTGAGTGTTCTATCTTTATTTATAGCTTGCTGCCATCACTAGTAGAAAACAGGGATTTGGTTCAGGTCTGGCCAGCCCATTAGTCCCAGTTGTGTCACGAACCGGGACCCATGGGGGCATACGTCCCAGTTCGTGCGCCCAAGGGGCCGGCCAGGCCTCGTGGGGCATTGGTCCCGGTTTGTCTGGGGACATATGTCACGGTTCCAGACAAGAACCGGGACCAATGAGCCTCGCTCCTGACCCACAACCATTATTCCCGGTTTGTGGCTCGACCCGCGACGAAAGGCTGGCCATTAGTGCCGGTTCTAGCCACAAACCGGGGCCAATGATTTGGCTATATATACCCCTCGCCGTCGAGCAGAGCACTCCACTGGTGCTCTTTTTTTTCGAGGAGGGCAAGGGGAGGGCTTTCTGTTGCTCTAGCTCACCTCAAATGCACATGATGTGTTCGATGAAATTCCCGAGCCACACTACTTAAGCTTTCTACTCTCAAAACTCGACCTCCAAGCTCCGTTTTCCTCAATATTTGTCTAGGTTTAGCGGTCCGTCACATCCCGTCCCCGTCTTCACCGCCGTCGATCGCCCATGCCAATCTCGTCGTCGGCACCACTGTGGTGAGCCTCTTGTTCTTATTTTCTTTCTAAAAAAATAATTCTTACTTTTATGATTAGATATATACTTGTCTAATTTTCTTACTTTTATTATTGCTTGTTATTATATAGTACGATGGTTATGGTATCCGCACATGTCGGCCCTCGTCCTGTCTATGATTCGGATGTGGTATATATTATCCTTTATAACTATTTCGTTCATTTATTGTTTATGACAATTATGCCGACCAACGTGACATATATTTTATTTATCTAGGAGGTAGTTGAACCGGAAATTCCTACCAACCCTATTGTCGAGAGGTTAAATTTAGTTGAAGAAGAAAACAATTACTTGAAGGAAAAAAATAAAAAGAATTGAGGAGGAGAAGATGCTGTTGGAGTTGCATGTTGCGGTTGTCATCAATGATAACAAGATCAAGATGGATGCAATGCGCTTGAAGATTAGAAAGATTAGAAAATATGCAATTGATACCGAGGCTTGGTATCATTATGCCGTTGGATCGATTGTTACTTTGGTTGCGATTATGATCGCATTTGTTGTTGCATTGAAATGTTTTACATAGTTTCAATGTATGGCTTAATTAGATGCTCTGGAGAGCTGTATGTTGTTCAATGAGAACTATGTATGTACTTTGGTTTTACTGTGATGATGAACTTCTATTAATTTGGTCACTTATCTATTCATGATGTTCTGTAATGGTTTTTGACACACTTCATTATATATAATGCACGCAGATGAACCAGCAATGAATGTATGGTGACAGACACACCTCCGAGTACATTAAGGGTGTACATGAGTTTCTCGAACTGGCTGAGGCAAACAAGCATAATGGTTTTATGTGTTGTCCATGCCCTACATGTGGGAATACGAAGTGTTACTCTGACCGGAAAACCATTCACGCCCACTTGCTTTAAAAGGGATTCATGCCACACTATAATGTTTGGACCAAGCAAGGAGAAATAGGGGTTATTGTCACAACCCCAACTTAGGTATGTGCTAGGGTTAGCAAGTAACTTTGCATCATGTTAAAAAGTTCAAAAAGAAATTGAAATGGGAGAAGAAACCCCCCAGATGAATTAAATTCAAATGGCCAGAAATAAAGTTGCTCCAAAAATTCCTTTTGTATTTTTGAAAAGTCACATAAATGAGTGTGATCACATATAAAGTGATTTGGATCCAATACCATGCTCATGGATTTTTCAAATATTCAAACAGGAGCATGGATTTAAATTTAAACCCCTATTTGAATTAAAGTTCAAATTATTTGAATTTTAAAAATTCCCAAATTTTATAGGTGGCTAGCTATATGCATTAAAAGACCACATAAAAGTTTTGGGAATTTAATAAAATGCCTAGCTATTTTTTCAGCAAGGCAAAACAAAATACAGAAAAGAAAAAGAAACAGAAAAAGTAAGAGGAAGCTGACCTGTGTTTCGGCCCAACGAACCGAGGCAGCCCAGCCCAGGGGCAGGCTTGTCTTCTTCCTTGCGCCAGCCAGGCGGCTGCCGCCGTGGCGAGCATGCCGGCGACGCCCTGGCCACCTCCTGCTTCCCCCGTGTCCTCTTCTCTGCGCCACGTTGACGCGTATCACTTTCCCCCTCGCAGCGCGCCGTCTCCCCTCTTCTTTCTCGCATTTTCCACGCCGCCCGAACCCTAGCAGAGAACACCGACGCGGCCACCGACCGAACCAGCCTTCGCCGGCATGTCCATCGAGCTCCCCAACCTCCGCTTCGTCGATCTACCCCGTTAATTCGAGCCCAGCACACACGGAGGCGACGGCCGCGTCTAGGCTTCACCGTCGGCCACCGCACGCTCCGGCGTGCGATTTCTTCTTCTCCAGCCAACCTACGGCCCCGTCGAGCTCGCCTACGTGTTCAGGGTGAGCATGCGTTCGTTCGCCCCCACCCCTTGCCCGTTCTCAGGCACGGGATGCCAAGTTCACCGTTCCAGTGGCTCCGGCCTCCACCACCGTTGAAGTTGTCGCGCTTTGGAGCACGCCAGTGAACCCCCGATGGTTCCACTTGATGCGGGAGAGCATGGGCTACGCGCTGGTACCCTCCCCGTGGTCTCCCGTGCCTAGTAGCGATTTTCCGGCGAGTCGCCGCCGCCGGGAGAGGTCGCCGGCGACGAGCCCCTCCATTAGAACCTAACCCCCCCCCGCTTAACTAACCTCCTGGGCCACCGACAGTGGGCCCAGGACCCCTAATCTAAACACAGTTTAATTTAACAGAGGGGATTAACCCCCCTAGCCACTGACCAGTGGGACCCCCCTGTCAGGGCTGCCCCCACGTCATGCTGACGCAGGCATGACGCAATAAATTGCTAAATGATTTATTTTAATCCAGAAAAAGCAGAAAAAGCTATAAACTTTGGAAATTCATAACTATTTCATATTAACTCCAAATGGGGCATATAATATGTCTAAAATTATAAGAAAAATACAAGAATTGTGAATATGGACTTTGTTTTCATGTTTGACCAATTTAAATTTGGTGAATAGTGGCATTTGTCCATATGGCATTAATTTGAATTCAAATTTGGAGTTAATTTGCAAATGACTTTGCAACCCACTTCTTTTAAATGGAATTGTCAACACATCAGTACCATGAACATCACCTTATACAATTGATCATGTGCTTGTGCATTGTACATTATGTTGATCACTTTGTTTGTATTGTTTGCTCAGATAGAAGTGGAACCGGAACCGGAGGCCACCCCCTTCGTTGAAGACCCCGATACTGAACCTCGTCAGCAAGGCAAGCAAATCCCCATTGATCATGTCGATAAAAACCCATTTCCCTCTCAATCTCTCTTATGCATTGATTAGGATGATCACCTTGTTATCGATTCTACCGCATAGTTGAACCGATATCCTTGCATGACCTATCATCTTGTCACAGTAGTAAGCAAACCACAATCTTAGCTGACATAGGAGTTGGTTGATATCATGTGTCCCCTGCAACTTTTACTGCTTATTTCATGCTTAGAGTTACAATGAGGTTACTCTTTTGTGAGTCGGGATGGTAGTGATCATGTTGATGATGGTGAAACTGTGTTGGTGAATCCACCCTAATAAAAGGTGAACGATGAGAGGCTGTGTAGGAGTACACAGTGGGTTGTCTCGTTGAACACCGCCTTAAGTCCAAGTTCTTGTGTGGTGATCCAAGAAGAAGAGTGCAACCACACATTGGGCTCACTGACCCCTCTCAACCTAGTACCTCACCCCGTTCGAACCCCAGAAGTCGCATTAGTTCGCAAGTTATGGTAGGGGTGTGGCACGGTCTGCGAAGTGGATGAACGGCTATTCAGACCGGCTTGGGTCCCTGCACACATCGTTTGAGGCTGTACTAGAACCTCGACCGAACTTCCTTACGGATCCCCCTCAGATAGGCGACTCTCTGGACTAGATCGGAGCTGTGGGCGAAGTGTTGTGGTGAACATCCTCGCCGTCACCCCTTGAATGGTGCCGAGACCTGGCGCTAACTGATGGTCATGTGTGTGTAGTAGTACACACCTGCAGGGTTAACAAAACTATTCGAATAGCCCCGTCCACGGTTAAGGATTGCTTGGAAAGCTGTGCTCGATTATTAGACAACTTCAATGGATACTATAAAACTGACAAGATAAGCGTGAGTGCTATGGCGTGCTTTCTCGTGGGAAGTCGAGGAAGGACTCATAGTGGTGTAATTGGTTTGATATGTAGTGGACTCGTGTACGCTTCTTACCTCAAGTCTGGTACTCGTAGTTCAGGACTAGCCAAGTCAAAGCTGGCACTTCTGCAGTGAAACCCCACCTCCCTTTACCTTGATACATGTGCATGAGTAGTATAGCTCCTACGTAAGTCTTGCTGAGTACGACTTTGTACTCACGTTTTCTTATTCTATGTTTTAGATGAACCCACTGACCCCGAAGGTGGATTCTTCCTGGAGCTCGACGACTGATCAAGCTAGTGTAGTCCCAGTCAGACGACTGGTCCCTCGTGGAAGGGCTTGTTTATAGATAAGGCTTCTCTAAGCCATTTTTTAAACTTGTCTGTACTCAGACCTACTTTTCTTCCGCATGCTTGATGTAATGTTGGATCACGGTCTCGTGATCTCTGTGTGCACTCTGTAAGAGTTATCAATAAAGTTGCAAACTTTGTAGAGAATTGCAATGATACGTGCTGTTTATACTAGATATGTGTGCCGCGTGTATGATTATAACATGCATGTCTTAGTATGGGTTTTCTAGACCTTAGTTGTGATCTGGCTGGCGGTCTTTTATACAGCAAGTGGCCCTTAGATGTGCGCAACTTGGGGCATCGCGATGCGATTGCTCGTGACTCCGTCACGTGCACACTTTGATGTATGATCGAGCCTGTCCTAGACCCCGACTAAGTGATCGGGATGGAGTAAGTCTATGTAAGTGTTATAATACAATCGAGAGTATGGTTGAGGCGACTTGTCTATGAATATGGGAGTTCACCACCCATATCATCAAGACTTGTGTGCGGACGATGAGGACCCATCTCAGTTGATCATACGGCCTGGAAGGGGTTCCCCTCACGTTCGATGCTTTCTGAGAGCGTTCTGTGCTTGGCCTTGTCTGCTTAGACAAGTGGGTACGGCTCTCGGCTCTCCATATGATTGTGTTGTAACGGGACTTGCATACGCTAACCCCGGGTCCCGACAGTTATGATGGAAGACGGCGAAGAAGAAGAGTATGATGACAACTATGTGCCCCCTGTATACCGTGATGCTGCAACGAGGGAAGCGGACGATGTGCCCGATGATGATCTCCTCCGGGTCATTGTTGATGCAAGGAGACAATGTGAAAGTGAAAAAGGAGAAGATGAAGTTCGATCGGATGTTAGAGGAGAAGATGAAAGTGACAAAGAGGGCATCACAAAGCTCGGTACCGTACTGGAATTGCTGCAGTGGAAGGTAGACAATGCTGCGTCTGACAAAGGATTTGAGAAGCTACTGAAAATATTTAAGAGAAAACTTCCAAAGGATAATGAATTTCCCGACACTACGTATGCAACACAGAAGGTCGTATGCCCTCTAGGATTGGAGGTGCAGAAGATACATGCATGCCCTAATGACTGCATCCTCTACCACGGTGCATACGGGGATTTGAATGCATGCCCGACATGTGGTGCATTGCGGTATAAGATCAGAGGAGATGACCCTGGTGATGTGGACGGCGAGCCCCGCAGGAAGAGGGTTCCTGCCAAGGTGATGTGGTATTCTCCTATAATACCACGGTTTAAACGTCTGTTCAGAAACAAAGAGCATGCGATGTTGTTGCGATGGCACAATGAAGACCGTAAGAAAGACGGGAATTTGTGACACCCCACTGATGGGTCACAATGGAGAAAGATCGAGATAAAGTACCGGGATGAGTTTGGACATGACCCAAGGAACATATGGTTTGGTTTAAGCGCGGATGGCATTAATCCTTTCGGGGAGCAGAGGAGCAATCACATCACCTGGCCCGTGACTCTATGTATGTTTAACCTTCCTCCTTGGATGTGCATGAAGTGGAAGTTCATTATGATGCCAATTCTCATCCAAAGCCCTAAGCAACTCAGAAACGACATTGATGTGTACCTAAGGCAAGCATTTCAAAGGCGAGGCATATCACTGGAAGAAGCCCGCCATGTGTACCGGTGATCACGTACTTGCAATGGTCAATGATTTACACGTAATATTTGGAAAGGGTCCTGACGGACTATCTGTTTTGAATGACGAACAGGGATGCGCACCCATGTGGAAGAAGAAATCTATATTTTGGGACCTACCCTACTGGAAACACCTAGATGTCCGCTCTTCGATCGACGTGATGCACGTGACGAAGAACCTTTGCATGAACCTGCTAGGCTTCTTGGGCGTGTATGGGAAGACAAAATATACACCGGAGGCACGGGAGGACATGCAATGTTTGCACGAAAAAGACGGCATGCCTCCAAAGCAGTATGAAGGTCCTGCCAGCTACGCTCTTACCAAAGAAGAGAATAAAATCTTCTTTGAATGCCTACTCAGTATGAAGGTCCCGTCTGGCTTCTCGTCAAATATAAAGGGAATAAGAAATATGGCCGAGAAAATGTTTCAGAACCTAAAGTCTCATGACTGCCACGTGATTATGACGCAACTTCTTCATGATGCATTGAGGGGACTTCTACCGGAAAACGTTCGATTAGCCATTGTTAAGCTATGTGCATTCCTCAATGCAATCTCTCAGAAGGTGATCGATCCAGAAATTATACCACCATCCTAAGGAGTGATGTGGCGCAATGTCTTGTCAGTTTCGAGCTGGTGTTCCAACCATCATTCTTCAGTATCATGACGCACGTCCTAGTTCATCTAGTTGATGAGATTTTCATTCTGGGCCCTGTATTTCCATACAATATGTTCCCCTTTGAGAGGTTCATGGGAGTCCTAAAGAAATGTGTCCGTAACCGCGCTAGGCCAGAAGGAAGCATCTCCATGGGCCATCAAACAAAGGATGTCATTGGGTTTTGTGTCGACTTCATTCTTGGCCTTAAGAAGATTGGTCTCCCTGAATCGCGGTATGAGGGGAGACTGACTGGAAAAGGCACGATTGTAAGGGATTCAATAATATCCAGGGACGGACATGCTTGGTCTCAAGCACACTACACAATTCTACAAAACTCTATCTTAGTGGCCTCGTATGTCGATGAACACAAGAACAGTCTGCGCTCCAAACACCCAGAGGAGTGTGATGACTGGATTACACATGAACACATCAGGACTTTCGGCGATTGGTTGGAAACACGTGTCAGAGGTGACAACACCGTTTCTGATGAGCTGTTCTAGTTGTCTAGGGGACCATCTTCAACTGTATTGACTTACAAAGGATACGAGATAAATGGGAATACATTTTACACGATCGCCCAAGATCAAAAGAGCACCAAAAAAAACAGTGGTCTCCGCTTTGATGCAGCAACCGAGAGGGGAAAGGACACATATTATGGTTACATAGTGGACATATGGGAACTTGACTACGGACATGACTTTAAGGTCCCTTTGTTTAAGTGCAAATGGGTCAATCTGTCAAGAGGCGGGGCACAGGTAGACCCACAGTACGGAATGGCAACAGTGGATCTGAACAATCTTGGGTACATAGACGAACCATTCGTCCTAGCCAATGATGTGGCGCAGGTTTTCTATGTGAAGGACATGTCTACAAAACCGAGAAAAAGAAAAGATATGGAAGCGAATACAACATACAATGAGCCAAAGCGCCACATAGTTCTTTCAGGAAAAAGAGAAATCGTGGGATTGGAGGGCAAGACAGACATGTCTGGAGATTATGAAAAGTTTCATGAAATTCCCCCCTTCAAAGTCAAGGCTGATCCAAGAACCCTGTTAAGCGATGAAGAATATCCATGGTTGCGGCGCAATAAGAAAAGGACACAAGCGAAGAAAAAGTGAAGACTGATGAAGTCAGAAAGGGTTGAAATTTTAGTATGTCGCTTTGAATGGTGCGTATTGAATGCACAAAAAGTCTTGAGTTCAAATAAGTTTAGAAAAATGAAATGGCTTTGTAACAGATGAGTTTTCGTCTGAAACCCTCGTACTTCGAAAGAGATGGTCCAGTTCGTACACGAAGTGCATCCAGTTTTTTCCGTAACCCTCTCAACTCTTGCACACATGTTATGTGGGTCAAATGATCATACCATGCCAAGTTTCAACTTTTTCTGAGTTCAGTTGTAGTGCTTTCCAATTTCAGGGTCATTTAGCTCAACATAAATCATTGAATGCATGAAAAATAGCAAATGAAGTCAGAAAGGGTTGAAATTTTAGTATGTGGCTTTGAATGGTGCATATTGAATGCAAAAAATGTCTTGAGTTCAAATAAGTTTAGAAAAAATGAAATTCCTGTGTAACAGATGAGTTTTCGTCTGAAACCCTCATACTTCGAAAGAGATGGTCCTGTTTGTACACGAAGTGCATCTAGTTTTTTCCGTAACCCTCTCAACTTTTGCACACATGTTATGTGGGTCAACTTATGATACCATGCCATGTTTCAGCCTTTTCTGAGTTCAGTTGTAGTGCTTTCCAATTTCAGGGTCATTTAGCTCAAAATAAATCATTAAATGCATGAAAAATAGAAATTAAGTCAGAAAGGGTTGAAATTTTATTGGGACAATTACATTTCTACGCCTAGTTATGGCCCACACGTCTGATTTGCCCCTAGTTTCAAAAACACACCTATTCTGTCCAAGCCACTTTGCGAATCTTATGCTTTTTCCCTTTGACCGTTTGACCGTAACTTTGAAAACTTCTGAGCAGATTCATACTAACTCGGAAAAATGCAAATAAGATATCAAAATGTTCATAAAAACGTCATCTATATGTGCGTGTCATTTTCAATCATTAAAAAGATGTTGGAAATTCCCCATTTGAGTTTGAGCTCATATGATCTTAGCGTGAATAGCAAAATCACAAAAAAATCAAAAAAAAAGAAAAAAATCTGAATTATTTTTTCTGTAAACAATGACAAATGTTTTGAGTTCTTGCAAAGTTTCATCATGAAATAACTTTCATGAATGTCGTGGCAAAAAAGACAAATCCAACACTCTGAAACAAATAATTTTGCAGTGTTGAATTTGTCTTTTTTGCCATGACTTTCATAAATGTTATTTCATGATCAAACTTTGCCAGAACTTAAAACATTTTTCAATGTTTACAAGAAAAACAATTCACATTTTTTTTATTTTTTGTTGAATTTATTGAGATTTTTTTATTCATGCTAAGATCATATGAGCTCAAACTCAGATGGGGAATTTCCAACACTTTTTTCATGATTGCAAATGACACGCACATATAGGTGATGTTTTTCTGAATATTCTCATATCTTATTTCCATTTTTTTTGAGTTAGTATGAATCTGCTCTGAATTTTTCAATGTTACGGTCAAACGGTCAAAGGGCAAAAGCATAAGATTTGCAAAGTGGCTTGGACAGAACAGATGTGTTTTTGAAACTAGGGGCAAATCAGACGAGTGGGACATAACTAGGGGTAGAAATGTAATTGTCCCAATTTTATTATGTGGCTTTGAATGGTGCATATTTAATGCACAAAAAGTCTTGAGTTCAAATAAGTTTAGAAAAATGAAATTCCTTTGTAACATATGAGTTTTCGTCTGAAACACTCGTACTTCAAAAGAGATGGTCCAGTTTGTACACGAAGTGCATCCAGTTTTTGCCGTAACCCTCTAAACTTTTGCACACATGTTATGTGGGTCAAATGATGATACCATGTCAAGTTTTAACCTTTTCTTAGTTCAGTTGTAGTGCTTTCCAATTTAGGGTCATTTAGGTCAAAATAAATCATTAAATGCATGCAAAATAGAAAATGATGCCAGAAAGGGTTGAAATTTTAGTATGTGGCTTTGAATGTTGCATATTGAATGCACAAAAAGTCTTTATTTCAAATAAATTTAGAAAAATGAAATGCCTCCGTAACAGATGAGTTTTCGTTTGAAACCGTCGTACTTCGAAAGAGATGGTCCAGTTTGTACACGAAGTGCATCCAGTTTTTTCCGTAAACCTCTCAACTTTTTCACACATGTTATGTGGGTCAAATGATGATACGATGCCAAGTTTCAACCTTTTCTGAGTTCAGTTGTAGTGCTTTCCAATTTCTAGGTCATTTAGCTCAAAATAAATCATTAAATGCATGAAAAATAGCGAATGAAGTCAGAAAAATAACGCTTCTACCTGATCAAGCCGCAGAGGCCAAGTGGAGCCCCATCTGTCCGGTTCGTGGACAAACCGGGACTAAAGGGTTTGGGCATTAGTTACGACCCTTTAGTCCCGGTTTCGGCACCGGGACAAATGGGCCTTTTTCTATTAGTGCATGTTTATCTTTTTTTCCATGTGTATTTCTTTCTAAGAGTTGGAACAAGAATTCCCAGAACTCTCTTGAATTTCATGTTTCTCTTGTTTAGAGAGTTGGCTTTGTTGCACTAGGTGCGTATCTTACTTTGAGTAGTTGATACGTCCCAAACGTATCTATAATTTCTGCTTGTTTCATGCTTATTTAGGTGACTTTGCTATATGTTTTGCTACACTTTCATACCATTTTACACATATTTGGACTACCCTACTAACTCAGTGCATCCAGTGCCAGTTTTTGTCTGCTGATGTCTGTGAATTGCAGCTTTTTACCCATATTTACAATGCCCAAAAAATTCCAAGAAAAATATATTAAAAAAAGTGTAACGGGAGCTTCCAGAACACCGAAGGGCAAATATAGAGGGGCCACCCCCCTCTCAGGCGGCCGCCTGGCGCACCCAGAGGCCGCCTGAGAGGTGGGGACCTCCCCTGGTGCTCTCCTTCCGCCTATATTACCTCCTCGATGTAGGCACCCTGAAAAGAGACCCCGCATCGTGAATTTCCTCTCTGTTCCACCGCCGTCCCGATCCCAAGATCGGGAGCACCAGAAGACCTCGTCCCGGCACCCTACCAGAGGGAGGATTGACGAGATCTTCTCCACCACCATGAGCTCTTCCCGGATGTGTCGTGAGTAGTCTCCCTTGGACCATGGGTCCATTACCATTAGCTTTGTGTTGTCTTCTCTCCAATCTTGTTCTTCAATTCTTAGCCCTTGTGAGCTTCCCTACATGATCATGGGACCTATGTAATTTTCCCGCTGTTGCTATGCAGTGTTTGCTCGGACTAATGCGAGTATTCGATTGTTGGCACTTCCACCTTCCATATTTTGCTAGCCTCTTCGGTACCGTGCATTGCCCTTTCTCATCTTGAGAGTTGGGGAAAACTTCACCGGTGCATCCAAACCCTTGGCATGATACGCACTGTCATCATAAAACTCCTTATATCTTCCTCAAAACAGCCACCATACCTACCTATCAAGGCATTTCCATTGCCTTTCCGAGATACATTGCCCTGCAACATCCATCATCTCATGACTTCATCTTCATGTCATACATGCTTTTGCTTGATTGAGGAGCCGCATGCTAGTTGGGTTTTTCCCTTATCATTGCTACATGATGCGCTATTATCATTGCATATCCTGCTAAACTAGCAGAGGCATACATTTGCATACATCATGATAGTTTTCAGTTTTCTTTATGTTGAGTACTTCTTGTAAAGTGTGAAGATCTTCTTTATATTCTTGTAAAATATAGAGTGTTTCCCTTAAGTGCGGAAAAGATCCCAAAGAGGGCAAAATAAAAGATCCCAAAAGAGGACAAATTAAAAGATCCCAAAGAGGACAAATGAGAGATAAATAGAAAGAGCAAATGAGGCCACAAAAATACCAAAAAAATAGAAAAAATAAAGAAAAAAGAAATAAAAAGAGATCATGGGGCAACACTACCATTCCCATTGAAATATCCACACTCGTACTCCATAGTTATATTTGTACTCCATACAGATTATCATTCATTCATAACTATGTGGGGATCCTTACACTATAGAACTTGGCTTGCATATTCGAAGGATGAGCTTCCTCAAAAGAGCTCTAGGTCTTCATGAGCAAGAAAGTTGGATGCACCCCCACTAGATCCATTGGAGAGCTTACCTTATCTCATATGTCCATCCGTTGCATGGAAATCCGTACTCCTCACATCATATCTATCATTTGGCTTTCTCTCGCCTATGATTGTCCTCATTGATGTGCGCCTTTCACACCTTTTTGTCTTCTCCATCATTTTTCTCTTTTCCTAAGTGCCAACATATCTTGATCGCGCTCATCCATTGCGTGAGTTCTCAAAGTCAAAAGGGAGAGGATCAATTTGACTTGTGCCTGACTAGTGCTCTGGGGACAAGTCAAAATAAAATTCCGAAGGAGACCAAGTGTGAAATTTTAGTAGATTGAGTTCTTTGTTAAACTATACAGTATTTTTATGCTCTAAACCCATCTCCCACTTCTTGCACACAAACAACATTTGGAGACATTCGAGTCACGGATAGCGAGAGCTCCTGCACCTTTATGTTCTTACTTTGCTAGTTTCAATACTAGATATAGACTCTTGCTTGTTATTGTCCTGACTTGAATTGCATATCTTACTTGCTTTACTTTGAAGTTCTTATATGTGTGTTAGCATGTCACCACGGAAATTATCTGTGTTATCATTTACCTACTCGAGGACGAGCAAGAATTAATCTTGGGGATGTTGATACATCCTAAAAGTATCTATTATTTCTTCTTGTTCCATGCCTATTTAGGTGACTTTGCTATGTGTTTTGCTACACTTTCATACCTTTTTAGACATATTTGGCCTAACCTAATAACTCAGTGCACCCAGTGCCAGTTTCTGTCTGCTGATGTCTGTGAATTGCTGGTTTTTACCCATATTTACAGTGCCCAAAAAATTCCAGGAAAAGAATATAAAAAATTAACGTAACGGAAGCTTCCAGAACACCGAAGGGAAGCCGGAGAGGGGCCACCCCCTCTCTCAGGCGGCCACCTGGAGCGGACAGAAGGGGGGATGCCCCCAGAGGCCTCCTAAGAGGTGGGGGCCTCCCCTGGTGCCCCCCTTTGGACTATATTACCTCCTCGATGCAGAAACCTTAAAAAGAGACCCTGGATCGCGAATTTATCCTCTGTTTCGCCGCCGCCGCGATCCGGAGATCGGGAGCACCAGAAGAACTCGTCCCAGCATCATGTCGGAGGATGTGCCATGAGTAGTCTCCCTTGGACCATGCATCCATTACTAGTAGCTATGTGATGTCTTTTCTCCAATCTAGTGCTTCAATTCTTAGCCCTTGTGAGCTGCCCTACATGATCAAGGGACCTATGTAATTTTCCCTCCATTGCTATGTTGTGTTTGTTGGAATCCGATGGATTATGAGATTATGTTCAGATCGTGATGAGTTATATATTTGGTTCTCCTTTTATATTTTGTTCTTGAGTAATTCTTGCATGTTCTCCGTTGATTTTTATTGCTTTGGCCAAGTAGTAGATAGTAACTCCAAGAGGGAGCGTTTATGCTTGATTGTGGGTTCATGTCCCCCGATGTCTAGCTTGAGTGACAAAAACATGAGACTAGGGGATGTGCTTTCGCCACCAGGGAGAAAACAACGGTGCTTGTAACCGCGATTGCAAGGATTGTTTACCATATGCATTGTTTGTTATTGCAGTTGTCTGTTGCTTTGGGTTTACACTTTGGGTGGGGCTCTCTACTTAATACCAGAGAGATGTTCTGGATAGACATCTAAAGGTATCTACGTGTGATATCTATGGTATTAGGATCCTTTTCTCCTTACCTATGCTCTGGGAATCTGCTCTCTTATCCTTGCTGGTAAGTTTTACTAACTCTGACATTAGGATCATGTTCTCTTTATTCCACCCGGCGTTCTGGTGCATACCCCTTTGTTGAGTCGTGTCGCAGGAGTTCTGACCCAGGTCCCAGACCGCGGATCCCCTTTCTCATTCGGGGCAGGCCGCGCGTTCTCTGGCACAAACTCCTGTGGCCAACAGTTTTCTTGCGGCGTGATTGACTTAGTGGAAGCTATGTCGCGTCGTGTATTCCTTACCGCGGTCTGCGCGCCGCCTAGTGTGTCCTTTTCCCTTCATTTCTACGACGTTATGCTGCCCGATTTTCGGTTAACTTTATGTGTGGATGTGTATGTCTTAAATGACTACTCCTATATATCCGCGCCTCCTCTTCGTTGTCGCATTACCTCATGCTTGTTTCCGGTATCTCGTTAAATTTCATCGCTGAAATACCCCTGCTAAATTCTAGTAGGATGGCTGGTCGTGGTCGTGGCGCCAACGATCCATCCCGCCGCCAGACTACATGGCCGCGATGATGCAGCAGTTTCAGATGAACCTAGTGTTTATGCAGGGAGTCATAGATCAGCTCCAGAACCAGAACCAGAACCAGCGCCACAACCAACCGCCTGTGGTTACTTTGCGGGATTTCATGCGTCTCAATCCCCCTACCTTCCACCAACCTGAACAGCCGCTGGATGGCGATGATTGGCTTCGTGACTTCAGTCATCAGCTGGAGTTTGCTGGGGTGCACACTGCTGAATACGTCAACTTCGCGTCCTATTTCCTGCGTAGCCCCGCTATTTAGTTGTGGGACACCTAAAAGGGCTCGCTAGCTGAAAGGACTGTCGTCACCTGGAATGACTTCAAGACTGCCTTCCGTGCTCGTTATGTCCCCCAGGAGATTATGAACCGTCTGAAGGCCGAGTTCCGCAACCTCATAAAGGGAAACAAAACCGTCAAGGCATATCAGAGGGAATTCCTCCGCCTCTCCCCCTATGCTGCAAGTGACCTCCCAAATGATGCAAGTAGGCAAGAGAAGTTCCGTGATGGACTCAACCCAGATCTCCAGCTTGCACTGGCTTTGCATGTCTTCCCCGACTTCGCCACCATTGTGAACCAGACTATCCTCTTGAGACCGCTCAGCTTAGGTTCGTGGGTTCGCCGAAGCGCCCCCGTGATGCTGGCTCATCTTCAGGCACAACACAGAAGCAACGCATCTGGATTCCGCACAGTGTGATGCGTCCAACTGCCCCTGCACCAAGGCCGTCGTATGTTGCACCCCGTCTGCCTCCGCCCCCAGCGAGACAGCCGAAGAATAAGACTGCACCCCTTCGTCCTCAAGATGGCATGTGTTTCAAGTGCCGTCAACCAGGCCATATTTCTAGAGACTGCCCCCAATGACAGAATCAACTGGTAGTTCACCCTGCTGGCCGCGGAAATGGATGTGGAAACAATGGGACCCTCAACTCTAATACTAGGTCCAATACTCATGCTCGTGGTCATGCTTACAACATTGATGTTGAAGCCGCTCAGGAACAGCCCGAAACTGTGATGGGTACCCTCCTCGTTAAGTCAATACCTGCTACTATTTTATTTGATACAGGAGCATCACATTCATTTATGTCTGGAGCATTTGCATCTAAGCATGGAATATACCATGAAAAGATGCATACCCCCTTAATAGTCCGGACTCCCGGTACCCAGTGTCGTGTTAACATGGTTGCACCTAACCTCACCGTCGAGATCGAAGGATTCGAATTCATTGTTTCTCCACACATTCTAAAAACCTCCACCATTGACCTTATCTTGGGTATGGATTGGCTGAAAGCCCATGATGCCGCACTTTATTGTGGCAGCAAGGTCATCCAACTCTTTTATCCTTCTGGCGCGATTGTGAGTCATACTGCCATTGTGTCCATGAATGCCGAAGCTCGTATATATGCTCTGAATGCCTTGAATGTGACACCTGTCGAAGGGATTGAGAAAGTTCCAATCGTTTGTGATTTTACGGACGTATTCCCAGAAGAACTGCCGAGGATACCCCCGATTAGAGAAGTTGAATTCGTCATCGACTTGAAGCCCGGCACCGTCCCTATAGCCAAGCGCCCATATAAGATGCCACCTCACCACCTCCTTTAACTGAAAAAGGAGATCAACACGGCCCTCGAGAAAGGCTTCATCCGTCCAAGTTCCTCTTCTTAGGGAGCACCTTCGCTCTTTGTCCAGAAGAGTGATGGCACGAAACGTTTGGTCCAAGACTACCGACCTATCAATCAGGCCACGATACAAAACAAGTACCCCCTCCCTCGGATGAATGATCTTTATGATCAACTTGCTGGATCCACCGTTTTTTCAAAACTCGACTTAAGGTTGGGTTATCACCAAATCCGAGTCCGTGAAGAGGACATTCCAAAGACCGCATTCATTACTCGCTATGGTTCATACGAGTACACCGTCATGTCATTTGGCTTGACCAATGCCCCAGCCACTTTTTTCAGATTGATGAACTATATATTCATGGAATACCTCGACAAGTTTGTCGTGGTTTATCTGGATGATATATTGATTTACTCCAAGACCGATGCAGAACATGCTGAACATCTTCGCCTTGTGCTGGAAAATCTTTTAGAACACAAACTCTATGCTAAGTACTCTAAGTGTGAATTCTGGCTTCGCGAGGTAACCTACCTTGGTCATGTGATTTCCAAGGATGGCGTTGCCATCAACCCCGAACGTATTCAGGCTATTCTTGACTGGACTCCGCCCAGGACTGTCAAGCAAGTCCGAAGTTTCCTCAGCCTTGCTAGCTATTGCCTCCGTTTCGTTGAGAACTTCTCCAAGATTTCCAAGCCTCTGACTAATCCGCTTCACAAAGGCGTCAAGTTTGAGTCGACCGATAAATGCCAAGAAAGTTTTCAAGCTCTGAAGGACAAGCTCACTTCTACCCTAGTGTTGGCTCCCCCTGATACTCAGAAGGACTTCGTGATATATTGCGACGCGTCTCGTCAAGGGTTAGGTTGTGTCCTAATGCAAGAGCGCAAAGTGATTGCTTATGGCTCTCGTCAGTTGCGTTCTCACGAAGAAAACTATCCAACACATGATCTCGAATTAGCAGCGGTAATATATGCATTGAAGCTGTGGCGATATTACCTCGTCGGTAATCGTTGTGAGATCTGCACCGACCACCAAAGCCTGAAGTACTTGTTTACTCAGTGCGACCTGAATCTCCGCCAGCAAAGAAGGGTCGAGACAATAGCCGACTACAACATGGGAATTTCTTACACACCTGGCAAAGCTAATGTGGTGGCCGATACCTTAAGCCGCAAAGCCCATTGTAGTGAACTTGAGGTTCAAGTACAACAACCACTTCTATATGAAGAGCTTCGAAAGCTGAACATCGAGATTGTTCCGCAGAGATATGTCAATTCCCTGGTTATCGGATAAGACCTTGACTCCAAGATCAAGATAAGACAAGGTTATGACTCTGACGTCGAGAAGATTAAGCGCTATCTCGCAAGAGGAAAGACCTCATTCTTCATTGTTGCTGATGATGGTACGTTGTACTTCAAGGGTCGTCTAGTCGTTCCTGTAAACAGGCCCAACCTGAACTCAGCCCCGGATGTCATGAAGGAAGCTCATGATACACCCTTGTCGATCCACCCTGGTAGTACCAAGATGTACCAAGACATTCGTCAGCGGTACTGGTGGTCTAACATGAAACAAGACATCGCTCGTTATGTTGATGAATGTGATGTTTGCCGTCGCGTCAAAGAAGAACATCAAATACCAGCTGGTACTCTGCAACCACTCTCTATTCCTGAATGGAAATGGGACAAGATTGAAATAGACTTCATCACCGGATTTCCCCGATCACAGAAGGGTCATGATGCTGACTTTGTCGTCATCGACCGATTCTCAAGGTTGGCCCCTTTCTGCCAGTCAAGGAGACGATCTCTGCTAGTCAGTTAGCAGACTTATATGTTTCAAGAATTGTGTCCCTCCACGCTATTCCGTTGGAGATCAGTTCAGACCGTGGCAGCATTTTCACCTCGAAGTTCTGGGATAGTTTCCAAGAAGCTATGGGCACTCACCTGGATTTCAGCAACGCGTATCACCCCCAGTCGCAAGGACAAGTCGAACGAGTCAACCAAGTGCTTGAAGACATGCTTCGAGCTTGTGTCATCTCATTCGGTAATAAATGGGAGGAATATCTTCCATTTGGTGAATTCTCGTACAACAACAGCTACCAAGCTAGTCTGAAGATGACACCCTTTGAAGTTCTTTATGGACGCAAGTGCCAAACCCCTCTGAATTGGTCAGAAAGTTGGGAATGAACCCTCATTGGTCCGGACATTATCCAGCATGCCGAAGATCAGGTTCGCGTTATTCGTGAACACTTGAAGGCTGCTCAGTCCCGCCAGAAGAGCAACTATAACCGCAAACACAAGGAAATGTTCTATCAGCCCGACGAACAAGCTTACCTCCGTGTCACTCCCATGAGGGGCACTCGTCGTTTCGGGATCAAAGGTAAGTTAGCTCCTCGCTACACTGGCCCGTTCCGTATCCTTTCCAGAAGTGGACTGGTGGCATACTGTTTGGAATTTCCGTCAAACCTCTCCCAAGTCCACGATGTCTTCTACGTGTCGCAACTCCGACGCTGCTTCAAGGACCCTATTCGTGAAGTGGAACATGATCTGATTGAATTGCAACAGGACTTGACTTATCAAGAACATCCAAGCCGCATTCTCGATCAGTCCGAACGCAAAACCAGCAACAAGACAACTGATACGTCCAAAATGCATCACTATTTTATATTGTAATTTCATCCTATTCCTTGATATATTCCACTTTAAAGTATTGTTCTTATGTTGTTTTGGCTTGTTTTACACAGTTTACAACTTTCCCATGTCGAAGCAGCAGAACATGAATGCAGCGGTGAAAAGTGGACACCAAGTTTCTTAATAAGATCAAGTCCAAACGCGATGAAAATTTACAGGGAGTAGTTTTATGGGAATTGACTGGGGATCACCGAAGATGGAGGTGAGGGGACCCACCAGGAAGCCAGAAGGGTGCCTGGCGCGGCCCCCCTCCTGGCCGCGCCAGGCATCCTCCTGGATGCCTGGTGCCCCCCCTCGGTGCCCCCTCTCGCCTATAAGACCCCCCTCGGTTGAAAACCCTGAAGGGAGAAGAGTTTCCGTGTTTCGTCGCCGCCACGGGGCGGAAACCTACAGGGGAGAAAAGCCATCTCCGGCGGGCAGATTCCGCCAGGGAGATCACCTCCCGGAAGGGGAGATCGTCGCCATCGTCATCATCATCGTCACGGGCATCATCGAGATCATCATCAACATCATCCCCAACATCAACACCATCTCCATCTCCATCCCATCTCATCTCACAATTGCAACTTGTGTTGTAATCCGTACTATCTATCCTCTCTACTCTGTTGGTGTGGATTTCTACTTTGTGGTGAATGCTATTGAGTTTTGTTGGAGAATTATCATTGTGTCCAGATTGTTTGCCACCGATCTATCACCTCTGATCATGATCTCTTTTATGTCTTGTGAGTAGTTACTTTAGTTCTTGAGAACACGGGAGAAGTCTAGTTGTTAGTAGTCATATGATGTTGAAGTGTTATGTGTTGTTTGATAGTTAAGTTGTGTTGTTATTTCTCTAGTGGTGTTATGTGAGTCGAACACTTAACACTTCACCTTTCATGGGCCTAGAGGATTACATTGTGCACAAAGGATGCTTATGGTGGTTTGCCGGAGTGACAGAAACCTGAACCCCAGTTCGCACACTTTTGCACAAGGAAGTTATGGATCCTTGATCGTAATGCTGTGGTTAGGCTTATGCCTTAATTACTACCTTGTATTTGCGGATGCTTGAAAGGTGTGCAATCATAAGAGTACACTTATCTTAGTCTAGAAGGTGTACTAGCATTGATCCACCCACCGAAACTTAGCAACACAATACATACTACTTTGCGGAATATGGTGAAAGTAACTTGGCTATCTCTCCCGTGTGTTCTTGAGAACGCTTTAGCTTTTATAAGTTCAGTTCCTAGGCTTATCCTTGTGAAAGGATTGGGCCACTTTCTACTCCTCAGTTACCCTATTTACTTTGCCTGTCTTTTACTTTTCTGTTTTTTAAATCAAAAACCCCTAAATATTTACCTTTGAGTGTGTGCAGCCTTTCCTTATCCAGTGTCACTTATCAGCACCTTCTGCTCCTCGTGGGGATCGACATCCTTATTTATCGAAAAGCTCCAATTGATCCCCTAGACTTGTGGGTTATCAAGAATCGTTTATTGGCGCGGTTAACAGGGGAGGCAATCCCACTAAACCTATTAACTTCTTCGCCATCAACAAGCTTTTCTGGCGCCGTTGCCGGGGAGTGTAGCGCTATTGGTAAGTGAAGCCGGTAAGGAAACCTTTATTTTTTTGTTGTTACCTTCAGTCCTTATGGACTCTTCTACTCTTCGTTCGTTGCTGGTAAGGAGCCGCCCCACGACTGTGGTGGTCACTCCTACCCCTACTGAAATTGTGCCCTATAAAATACCATCTGGTATTATTGATTATGTCTTGGCTAATCGTTATATAGGAGAAGGACATCCGGGAGAACACCTGCTATATTTATCACAATTATTTTCTTTATTTAAGCTTGCAGGTGTAACAATGGAGTTCGTCATGAAGAAACTATTCTCCGTATCACTCAAAGATAAAGCTTCCGATTGGTATAAGCTACTCGATAACTCTGATCTGCTCGAATGTCAGAGCTTATGTCTCTGTTTTATGCAAAGTTTTATCCTCTTCTTGAAATTCACCAAGACAGGAACTACATCTACAACTTTTGGTCTCGTGACGGAGAGAGCATCGCTCAAGCTTGGGGGAGACTGAAGTCCCTGATGCTCAAATGCCCAAACCATGAGCTCCCCAAGGAAATTATAGTTACTAAATTTTATGCCAGGCTTTCTCGTCAGGACAGGGAGATGTTGGATGCCTCCTCTAGCGGGGTATTCCAGACCAGAAGTATGGAAGAAAATGGGATCTTATAGAAAGGATCCAGAAGAACACTGAAGACTGGAAAATTGATAAAGGTATTGAACCCGCTATAAACTATGAGCATGACTATATTGAGAGTTATGTGAAGACTGCTTACTTTAATACCTTTTTCTCTAAAATTGGTCTTGATTCCCAGCTAATGGTTGACTTTTGCAAGGACTTTGCTTCTCACATTGATTCTTCTACGAAGAAGGAGAGTCAACATCATAAACCTTTCAAGGAGTCACCTATTTATATTAATGTTACCGATCCTATTTTACCTGCAGTTGTGTATGAACAACCTCCTTATCCCTCAAGGATAAAGGAGCACTCTTTTGTTACAGGTATTCTAAAAAAAACCGGAAGGACCACTGACAAACCTGAGGACATGATCAAGGTCAAGCCTCAAGTTGCAATGGTGAAGGATCTGGTAACCAGTGATATTGAAGAATCCACTATTAGTTTTTGTGCTGTTTCCACTAACATGGTCACAGCCCAGAACAAAGGCCCAATTTCAGGTACACCAGTTGTATCTGTCAAAATAGGAGATCATAATTAGTATGGGCTATGTGATTTGGGATCATAATCAAGAGATCATGCACGAGATTCAGCCGCGTGAGATCAAGGACATTGATGTCACGATTCATCTTGAAAATAAACAAACTATCTCTCCAGTTGGGATTGTAAGAGATGTTGAAGTACTCTGCGGGAAGGTAAAATATCCTACTGACTTTCTTGTGCTTGGTTCAGTGCAAGATAGTTTTTGCCCTATTATCTTTGGTAGGCCCTTCCTCAGCACTTGTGGAGCTATAATAGATTGCAGGAAAGGTAAAGTTTCTGTTGAATTCAACGGTGAGCCGTATGAATTTAATTTTTCTAAGTTTTCTAAGCAGCCTCATGGTACTGACTTGTCAAGTAATGACAAAATTATTGAAGAAATTTCTTCTATTGCTATTCCTCCTGATGATACTTTGCAGCAATTTATGGAAGACCACGAGAATGACATACATACGCAGGAGAGGGATGAAATAGAAGACATATTTTTAATACAAACTCCTATACTGAACCACAACCTCCCGGTTTAACCTTTAGGAATCCTCTCGGAACCAAAAGAAGACCCGGTGTTTGATCTAAAACCACTACCCGATACACTCAAGTATGCTTATTTAGATGAAAAGAAAGTATATCATGTTATTATCAATTCTAACCTTTCAGGGTATGAAGAAGAGCGATTATTGGAGACACTCCGCAGACAACGAGGTGCTATTGGCTATACTCTTGATGCTCTCAAGGGTATTAGCCCATCCATTCGCCAACATACTATCAATCTCGAGCCCGATGCTAAACCAGTTGTTGATCATCAACGACGGTTGAACCCAAAGATGAAGGACGTGGTTAGGACGGAGGTTCTCAAACTTCTAGCCGTAGGTATCATCTATCCTATAGCTGATAGTAAGTGGGTAAGTCCCGTTCATTGTGTTCCTAAGAAAGGAGGTATGACTGTTGATCCTAATGATAAAAATGAACTAATACCTCAGAGGACTATTATTGGATATAGAATGTGTATTGATTTCAGGAAGTGAACAAGGCCACCAATAAGAACCACTATCCTCTGCCCTTTATTGATCAGATGCTCGAGCGGCTGTCTAAAACACGCACTTATGGTATCTTGATGGGTATTCTGGATTCTCCCAAATTCACGTTAACACAGCGGATCAAGAGAAGACCACCTTTACGTGTCCTTACGATACTTCTGCTTATAGGTGTATGCCTTTTGGTTTGTGTAATGCACCTGCTACTTTTCAGAGGTGTATGTCTGCAATATTTCATGGTTTCTGTGAGGAGATTGTAGAAGTTTTCATGGACGACTTTTCCGTCTATGGAAACTCCTTTGACCACTGTCTCCACAATCTTAATAAAGTTTTGCAGAGATGTGAAGAAACGAATTTGGTGCTCAATTGGGAAAA
The DNA here is from genome assembly GCA_950022295.1 of Bromus sterilis. Taxonomy (NCBI): domain Eukaryota; kingdom Viridiplantae; phylum Streptophyta; class Magnoliopsida; order Poales; family Poaceae; genus Bromus; species Bromus sterilis. Next base: position 142,964,286 of record OX465596.1, on the reverse strand, counting down.
GTGCCATTTCATGGTTAACGAAGGGATAGTTCTTGGACACAAGATTTCCGACGGGGGAATTGAAGTGGCCAAGGAAAAAATTGAAGCTATTGAAAGGATGCCCTATCCAAGGGACATCAAAGGTATTCGTAGTTTTCTAGGTCATGCTGGTTTCTATAGAAGATTTATCAAGGACTTTTCTAAGACCTCGAGTGTAAGGCCCGATATGCGGTACTATTCCAGATCTAGATGTTTCCATCCAGATCCGGGGACGAAGCACATATCGGTCCCACCGCGACATATGACGAAGTCATATGCCCCGGATTTCCAACATGATATCACAACATTACAGATACAAGGATACAACATCTCATACAATCGGCATACAACTGCCTCAAATAAAATACAACAGCGGAAGATACATGTCTGGGTAAAGACTACAATAAAATGCCTAGTGGCAAAGACAAAAACATCATCCCATAACCACACGGGTCCAGGCCCTCCTCCGGGATCCGCCTAACTAGTCGTCGTCGAGTCTCCACGTGAAACGTCGATCACCCAACCTGTTGTCGATCAAGAACCCTGAAAAGAGTTTGGGAGTAGTATCATGAGTATAGAGGTACTCAGCATCCAACTGTAGTGGTCAACTGACCCAGCAAGGACTTCATCACTCGTCATTCTAGGACAACTAGTAGTTTACGGTAAGGAAGGGGTAAGTGGTGAGGTTGCTGCCGCACTAGCATTTATAAAGTGGCTAACGATCTAAAGAGTAAGATAAGAAGCCAAGCATTCGATGAGGAATCACCTCCAACAAGTCTTGCTATCAACTACTTACGCAAACATAACACCTAGCCTATCCTTGTCCTCCTCTTCGCATCCCGACGAAGAAGCAGTCAAGGCACACACACACGTTGATCAAGTTATATTAAGATTATCTCAGTTGTTGTTGTTTATGAACAAGGAGTAGGTCTCAAGTCGTCCATAACCGTGGACACGGCTTCTCGAAAATATTTAACCCTGTAGGGGTGTACCAACTGCCCATTACAAGGCTCTGCATGCTCGCCCATCTCTCTCAGTTGCTACCCATCATAGGCAACCATTTTATGATTTAGTTCCAAGAGATCCGAAACGACAGGTCCCTCTAACTAACAACGAACAAATCCGGGTGGTCCCCGGGGAGTCAACACCCAATCCAATAGCTGGCCACGCTCTCGGATCGGACTCTTCCGTAAGGCTAAGGTCGGGGTTAGTCTCGCCTATATAACAGGGGACTTCCCTAGCTCACCAAGTGTGGACCAACAGAGGAACTATGTCTCCGCTGGCCCGAGTTGTTTGAAAACTACTGGCAGCTGACCAGCACACACACGGTTTCAAATGGTAAATCAGCTTGGGCCACCACTGGAAATGTTTGAAGCTAGGTAGGTAAGAAAAGGGGACCCCATAAAATCCCACATGCGATTAGGCACGCTCAGTCTTAAAACCAATACCCGGAACTCGGGTCCTAGGTGACTTGAATGGAACAAAGCGTCGGGGCGGGATAGCCTAGACCTTCCATCCTTCGTCGAATATAGTCAACATTATAATAATCATATCATCAACAACAATATAATAATGTGATATCCCAAACCCAGGAGTAACAGGGTAACATCGTAGCATCGTAAGCATGCATACTAAGCAGGGGCTGAGCAACGAGCAATAGTAACATAGCAGTACAAGGTTTGCTGGGAAGGGACATGGCTGTATCGGTTTGAAAGAGGCTGTAAACATGTGGTAGGATCAAACATCGAACCTAACCTAGACTAGCATGAAAACCGCTGGTTGAAATAGAATGGATCATAATTAATGTATAGTCCTTGCCTGTTGATAAGTCGGGTTCCGAAGGTGTAGCCGATCGCAAACTCGCATCATCTCCGAGAGGTACCCGCGGAAGCACACAAGACGGTAAACACTGGAAAGAAATCAACGAGAAAGCACTCTATTACTACGGGGCAACACAAGATCAAGAAGACATCACACGACACGGCAACGCGATACGGATCTATCGTCGAGAACGGTTACTAACAGTTTAAGTGGGTATCGGTCACACACGACGAATACCGCACGTTTACGGTGGTTCAAGTTGCTTAGCTACAGGTGATCAACCAACGGTAACATGGCAACTGAAGCAAGCATGTCATAGCACACAAACATGGCAAGAGGTGAAGCACAAAGTAAACTATCTATGCTAGTCAATTTAAGTGAGGCACAACCTAAACATGGCATAACACTAAGTGCCGCACGGTGATTAAAAGATTTGGTACTGTTCTGTCCTAAACCATATTTTAGGTTGGTTAACAACAGAAAACAATAGCATAAACACAAAGTACACGAAAAACCAATCAAGTTACATATAAGGCACACTCCAAACGGAGTTACGGTTGAAAAGATACAAGCAAAACAAGTTACGGGCACAAACTGCCAACATCACGAAGCACACTTTAGAGCAATGCATAAACAACATAATGAATGCAAACATGATAAAAAATGGTATGGAATTAAAGTAGACATGACGGGAAGGCATGGCAAAAAGAATCATGCAAAAATGCATCATAGATCAAAAGATATTAAGCACGCAACATGGCATCGCAAAGTAACAGACTTGGAGAAAAACAGAGGTGGCTGTTAAAAACAGCAGAATAGCAAATTTAGAGCAGAATATCTATATGACCAGCAAGCATATCATGGCAATGCAATACATGTAATTAAAGTAGACATGATGCTTAACAATATTCAATTGGAATCACTCAATTCCGATAAACGGTCGCGACAGACTCGTCGACCGAAGTTGCAACAAAATAACAGTTTCAGCAACAGCAGCACAATAACATCAGGATAGCTACTTTGGAGCAAGATTTAATATAGCTAGAGCACCCAAACATGACAAGTTAAAGCATGGAAATGAAGTACACATGATGCTTAACACATAGGAGAAAGAATCAATGCAATAGGCCTCATGGATGAGTCACAATCATCATGCAAAGTTGCAACAAAAAATAAACAGCAGCACTTAACAGGAATTTGTAGCAGTTTAACGGCCTGATGCCCACTTTAGCACACAATTACACAATCAAGATGACCTCAAATGCAAAAACTTTCTACATAGGAATGCTAGAGCACGCAAAACTGAGCAACTTTCGTTTTGGGGGCACGTTCATCGGAGCTACGGATCAACAGGAAAATACGTCGGAAAACAGTACCAGCAACAGTTTTTTCCCAGACTTAGAAAAATAACAGGGTCAAACAATAGGGAAAAAAAACTACACGGGCCTCACCCCACATGGGCCAGATCTGGCCTGGCAGGCCTCGGGTTGCTGGGGCTGGCTGGGCCGGCCGGGTGGAGTGGGCCGGCTGGGGCAGTGTGGCTGGTTTTGGGCCAGCCCAGGCGGTCAACGCGGGCGAGCGGATCCGCCCGATCCCGTCGTGGCCGGCGACGGTGGCTCCGGCCGGACTCCGGCAAGGGAGCAGGCGAGCCAGGGAAGGCCGGGACAGCGGCGGGGTCCCTTGGCGGCGTAGTTGAAGGCAGACGAGGCTGGCGCCGCGGCGGGGTCACCGGCTGGCGTAGCGGCGACGCTCAGGCCGGGAGGCCATGGCCATGGCGCTGGCCATGGCGCGCCGACGGCCCTGGCTGCTGACCTGCGAGGGAAGGGGACGGGGTGAGAAGAGGAGAAGAAAGGAAGGGGCGCGGTGGAGAGGACCTGCGGGTGGCCGGGGTGGCTCCGGTGGCCGGCCGGCCGTGGAGGGCTCGGGGCTACGGCTGCGGCATCTCCGTGGGCTAGGGGCGTGGTTGGAGAGAGAGACGAGAGAGAGAAAGTGGAGGCTTGGGACGATCTGGGCCGTCGGATCCCAGATCGGACGGTCCAGATCTGAGAAAAACTAGGGTTTGTTGGAAATTTGGGCAAAATGCGAAAATTGGGCTATTGTGAGGGGGGTGGCTGCAACTTTGTGGCTAGGGAAACCCTAAAAATGGATGGGAGTGTGGTGGTCTTTATATAGCCCCGGTGGCTGGCAGTTTGCAAAAATATCCCCGGTTTTTCTCTCTCGCGCGCGGTGCTCACGTTTCTGACCGCCGGGGGTCCGCAGTACCTCCGATTCGAGTAAAACTTCGAACTGCGCGATCAGCGCGTCGAGACGGAGGCGTTCACCTCGCGCTGGAACCGTTCCGAGAACACTTTCCGGTGCGCTATAAAAATAACCCGTTTAATTATTAAACGGGGTTTTTCGTTCCGTTGGCTGCGGCTGGTCTCGTGCGGTTTTCGCGACGGTGATCGGGTGAAACCTGGTGTCGCAAAGGTCGAGTGTCAGGGTGGCAAGGGTCGGTCTTCGTCCGATACGAGATAAGAGGGGGAAAAATAATCGCCGATCGACAAATCGGGGATGCAAACACCGCAAACAAATCAGACAATCAAACAATTCACGCAGAAAACAAATTTTTTGATTTTTGTGAAAACTGGGCTGTTACATCGAGACCCCTTACCAATCTTCTTCAGAAGGATTCTCCTTTTGTATTTGATGAAGATTGTAAGGAAGCTTTCGAGGTTCTTAAGAAAGCCTTGATAACCGCTCCTATAGTACAACCACCTAACTGGAATTTGTCCTTTGAAATTATGTGTGATGCTAGTGATTTTGCTGTTGGAGCTGTTTTAGGACAAAGGGTTGACAAGAAGCTGAATGTCATCTACTATGCCAGCAAGACACTTTATAGTGCTCAAAAGAATTATGCTACTACCGATAATGAATTCTTGGCAGTGGTGTTTTCTTGTAATAAGTTTAGGCAATATATTGTTGATTCTAAAGTTATTATTCATACTGATCATGCTGCCATTAAGTATCTTATGCAAAAAAAGAACGCCAAGCCAAGACTCATTAGATGGGTAATCCTTCTTCAAGAATTTGATTTGCAGATTGTCGATAGAAAAGGAGAAGACAATCCGGTGGCGGATAATCTTTCAAGGATGGAAGATATCCCGCACGATCCTATTCCAGTCAATGACGGTTTCCCAGATGAACAACTTGCTGTTGTAAAAGTACGATCTCATTCCGACCCTTGGTTTGAAGATTATGATAATTTTATCGTTGCAAAGTTTTTGCCTCCAGGTTTTACATTTCAGAAGAGGAAGAAATTCTTCACGGATTTGAGGCACTACTTTTGGGATGATCCACATCTTTACAAAGAAGGTGCAGATGGGATCGTAAGAAGGTGTATACCGGAGCACGAGCAGCAGGACATTTTTTGACAATGTCACGATAGTCCGTATGGAGGACATCATGCGGGTGAAAGGACCGCACATAAAGTTTTGCAATCAGGTTTTTATTGGCCTACTCTTTTTAAGGACGCCCGAAGGTACGTTCTATCTTGTGATAAGTGTCAGAGTGTTGGTAACATTAGCAGGAGAAATGAGATGCCTATGAATTACTCACTAGTGATCGAACCTTTCGATTGCTGAGGTTTTGATTCTATGGGTCCTTTTCCTCCTTCACACAAGTACACACACATCTTAGTTGCTGTTGATTATGTAACCAAGTGGGTTGAAGCAATCCCCACTGAGAGTGCTGATCACAAGACATCTTTGAAAATGCTCAAGGATGTAATTTTTCCTAGGTTTGGAGTACCAAGGTACCTCATGACAGATGGAGGGTCACACTTCACGCATGGAGCTTTTAGGAAAGCTCTAGCCATGTACGATGTCAATCATAGGATTGCATCACCGTACCACCCTCAAACTAGTGGGAAAGTGGAGCTCACCAATAGGGAGATCAAGTTGATCTTATAGAAGACAGTAAACAGTTCTAGAAAGGACTGGTCAAAGAAGTTAGGAGATGCTTTGTGGGCGTATAGAACTGCTTACAAAAACCCCATGGGAATGTCTCCGTATAAAATGGTCTATGGCAAGGCTTGCCATTTACCATTAGAGTTAGAGCACAAGGCTTTCTGGGATGTCAGAGAGATAAATGCTGACCCAAAGTTAGCTGGTGAAAAGCGTCTCATGAACTTGACTTCTCTAGATGAGTGGAGGAGTGAAGCTTACGAGAGCGCTAAAATGTTCAAGGAAAAGGTAAAGAAGTGGCACGATAAAAGAATTCTGAAACGTGAATTTAATGTTGGTGATAAAGTTTTGTTGTTTAGATCTCGTTTCAGGTTTTCTCCAGGTAAACTACTTTCCAGATGGGAAGGACCTTTTCATATCGAAGAAGTATATCGGTCTGGTGCAATCAAGATCAAAAATTTCGAAGGAACCAAACCTCAAGTTGTGAATGGACAAAGACTCAAACATTATATGGAAGGTGATCCAATCAATGTGGATGAAAACATGATATATACAAAGACTCACGAAGAACATGTTGCAGCCAGTTTCAGACTCCGGAAGGAGCAGAATAAGGAAAGGTATGAATTATGGTAAGAAAACACCGCGAACGTCAATAAAAGTTTACTTTTCAAAGTTTTTTCAAATTAGGAAAATTCCAAGCCCGAGTGGAGCCGGAGAGGATCTCCAGGGGGCCCAGGAGGCCTCCTGGCGCGGCCCACCTCCTGGATGTGCCAGGCACCCTCCTAGGTGCCCTGGACTCCGACTCCGACTCCACCTAGGCTTGAAACCTTCCTTCTGTTGCAGAAATTTTTTCTATATATTTTCCCGGATATTCCCGGCACCGTATCTCGCGATTTTGTGTGTTTTCTTTCTCGGTCTGTTTCTGCCAGGGTGAAAAGTTGATTAGTAGAGATGTCTTCTTGTGGCTCGAGAGGAGAGTACTTCTTCGGATGGAGTCTACATCAAGTACAGAAGGATCTTAATCAAGGGAAGCACATTGATTGGGCTACCGAAGAAGAAATTGCCGCAAGACAAGCGGAGATGGAGCGCTCCGTGAGAGAGGAAGTCAAGACTATCACCACCCAACAACAAGGAGGTCCAGGCAATCCCATCATGGTGGGATCTGTCCAACCTCATTATGATCTTTCTCTTAACCTTTCAGGGCCCTCCACTTCACTTGAAGATCAACGCATGCTTTCCACCATCTCCGAGGCCTACCGAATCACCAACCAACTCTTTGAAGATTTCCGTGTACTAAAAGTACAAGTGGAAGCCTTGGAGTCAGAGAACGGAACCCTTCGCCGTGTCATCAGGGATATCAAGAAACAACCACAACAAGATGATGAGTAAAACTCCTTGGGTAATGGCATCCCCTTAGCTTGTTCCAAGCTTGGGGAAGGTACTTTATGAAATAGGTGTTGCTTTGAGGTCTATCACTCCTTTTGTGGAGAGCTTTGTATCCGTGAGTGTGGGGTCGTCTATGAAGTAATATTAATGAGAAGTCTATTGGTTTCTTCGCTTCACTTGGTATTCTCTTCACGCAATCAAAATTATGAGCTGATTCTTATGGGGAGTATTGACGTTATATCAGGTATGGCTTCGAAAACTTTATTTAAATCTTGGAAAGTATAGCTTTGGTAATAACAACAAGCATGTTTTTCTCAAAGTAGTGACATAGCCAAAACCTTTGTGTTATTATGCTTGAAGTGTTATATTGACAAGGAAGACAACTTGATGTTTCATGCTAGTTTTAATTTTTATGTTTTGTATTGCTTGCATCTAAGTTGTCATCAATTTTCTGGTCTCTCAAATCCTTGCTAGCCAAAAATCTGTACTAAGCGGAATTTTGCTTGTACTTCCATACCCTGAAAGCAACATCTTCCACTTGAGTCCACAATACCTTCCTATCTCTAGATGTTCAAAATCTTCTGTTTTGTGCCACTGATTCAGCTCATGAGGAAGTGGTGGGTAACCCATGATCTTCTTAATTTGGACAAGTTTTATCTTGGGATGGCATGTCTAATTTGCAAACCCCTAATACGAGAAGGGAGTGGCATGAGTGCCCAGCTCGTAAAAGATAAATACTAACGCACAAGTTCCTTCGCCCATTTATGAGTGATAAACAAAGGAATTTAAGGGGATGTGATCGTCCCCACATGGGAGCCGTTCCTCGAAACTTGTCCAAATCATGAAGTGAGTGAGTTATCTATCAGCAATCGTTGACGGATCATGCACCTCCTAAATGCCTTTTTTTATTCTGTTTGATCTAGAGATGGCACATGAGTTTTCCCTGCTTACCCTTTTGCACGGGGTTTATCCTTTATTTTGTGCTGAGTCAGTCCTTCCTACTTCCTTCCTTCTTGAGAGAGAACAGACACTTGATGTTAATAAAGATTCTTGCATACAAAGCTGCATTGAAAGTTAGCATGTTACATCTTTGTTGACATTATCTTTTGATAAGTGAGTTGTTTGCAAAAGCTTATGCGTAGTAAACATCTTCCTTTGTGTTAACATGTGCACTTCTTGACTGATAACATGTTCTTTCCAAAGCTTCAACTGATTCCATTATAAGTGAAAGAGCAAAAGTAAAAGTTATTAGTTGTTCCTTGACCAAGGCTATGTTTTCCATGATTTGATGAGTTTTCCAGGTCCTACTTTGTTATAATTGTTACTACTTTCTCATAAGGACCTTATGAGTTGAGGTTGCTGTTGAGGATGCTTCAGTTTGGTGAGAAATATTGATGCTTCTTGTCCGTATTCTTTTATCGACGCTTCACTCTCTAAACTTGTGGTTTACCGACCTCAGCAATCGCTTGGGGACAAGCGAGTTCTAAGCTTGGGGGAACTGATACGTCCAAAATGCATCACTATTTTATATTGTAATTTCATCCTATTCATTGATATATTCCACTTTAAAGTATTAATCTTATGTTGTTCTGGCTTGTTTTACACAGTTTACAACTTTCCGGTGCCGAAGCAGCAGAACAAGAATTCAGCGGTGAAAAGTGGACACCAAGTGGCTTAATCAGATCAAGTCCAAACGAGATGATAATTTACGGGGAGTAGTTTTATGGGAATTGACTGGGGATCACCGAAGATGGAGGTGAGGGGACCCACCAGGCAGCCAGAAGGGTGCCTGGCGCGTCCCCCCTCCTGGCTGCGCCAGGCACCCTCCTGGATTCCTGGTGGCCACCCTCGGTGCCCCCTCTCGCCTATAAGACACCCCTGGGGTGAAAACCCTGAAGAGAGAAGATTTTCCGTGTTTCTCCGCCGCCACGGGGCGGAAAACTACAAAGGATAAAATCCATCTCCGGCGGGCGGATTCCGCCGGGGAGATCACCTCCCAGAAGGGGAGATCATCGCCATCATCATCATCATCGTCACGGGCATCATCGAGATTATCATCAACATCATCCCCAACATCAGCACCATCTCCATCTCCATCCCATCTCATCTCACAATTGCAACTTGTGTTGTAATCCGTACTATCTATCCTCTCTACTCTGTTGGTGTTGATTACTACTTTGTGGTGAATGCTATTGAGTTTTGTTGGAGAATTATCATTGTGTCCCGATTGTTTGCCACCCATCTATCACCTCTGATCATGATCTCTTTTATGTCTTGTGAGTAGTTACTTTAGTTCTTGAGAACACGGGAGAAGTGTAGTTGTTAGTAGTCATATGATGTTGAAGTGTTATGTGTTGTTTGATACTTAAGTTGTGTTGTTATTTCCCTAGTGGTGTTATGTGAGTCGAACACTTAACACTTCACCTTTGATGGGCCCAGAGGAATACATTGTGCACAAAGGATGCTTATGGTGGGTTGCCGGAGTAGCAGAAACCTGAACCCCAGTTCGCACACTTTTGCACAAGGGAGTTATCGATCCTTGATCGTAATGCTGTGGTTAGGCTTATGCCTTAATTACTACCTTTTATTTGCGGATGCTTGCAAGGTGTGTAATCATAAGAGTACACTTATCTTAGTCTAGAATGTGTACTAGCATTGATCCACCCACCGACACTTATCAACACAATACATAATACTTGGCGGAATATGGTGAAAGTAACTTGGCTATGTCTCCCGTGTGTTCTCGAGAACGCTTTAGCTTTTATAAGTTCAGTTCCTAGGCTTATCCTTGTGAAAGGATTGGGCCACTTGCTACTCCTCAGTTACCCTGTTTACTTTGCTTGTCTTTTACTTTTCTGTTGTTTAAATCAAGAACCCCTAAATATTTACCTTTGAGTGTGTGCAGCCTTTCCTTATCCAGTGTCACTTATCAACACCTTCTGCTCCTCGTTGGGATCGACATCCTTATTTATCGAAAAGCTACAATTGATCCCCTAGACTTGTGGGTTATCAAGAATCGTTTATTGGCGAGGTTAACAGGGGAGGCAATCCCACTAAACCTATTAAATTCTCCGCCATCAACAACCAATTTCCTCAAAGTTCAGTGGTCGAATCATTCTGAAGATGAAGCCACTTGGGAACGCGAAGATCGCCTTCGTGAAGAATACCCCAATCTTTTCCCCTCTACCGCTTAGATTCTTGGGACAAGAATTCCTATAGTGGGGGATATTTGTAACATCCTCACTGTCCTGTAACAGTAATCACTACAGTGATCCTTTTCTTAATGATCATCACTGTTGCAATCTCGCTATGATCATCTTTTCTTTTGATCACATTCCAAAATTCCTTCTATTTAATATAAAAAATCATGTGACAATTAATCTTTGTCCCAAAATTATACAACCACGTTTGTAAAATCACTAATAATCACTGGACCATGCTAGTATGGTTCTGGTAAATTATCAAGCTATGTAAAAATGCAAACTAATCATACCAGCAGCAAAACAACACCATTTGGAATTTGCAAATTCCAAACAAATATTAAATGAGTTTATAAAATTCCAGTTCTTTTTGTGGCACTGTTCTATAGTGCAACACTAATTATAGAACCTATTACATATTTTACAAAATTGTAAAATCAACTAAGAGGAAATACAAAAAGAAAAGAACAGAAAAGAAAAATAAAAGAGAAGAAAAGGCCTGCTGGTCCAGTGCACTAAGTGCACAGTGCACTGGCCCAGCCGCCCACGCAGCCCACCTAGCCCGCCCTGGTAGTTTCCCTCCTCTGTTCATCGCCGGCCATGCGTGGCGATCATCCCACGGTGCCACAACCATGGCCGTCGCCGTGGACACCTTCTGTCGGCTAGCCGGCGTCGGTAAGTGCCCCCAGGACACCACCCCCTGCCCTCCCCATCGCCCTAACCCTTGCCCCCTCGTAGATCTCGCGCTCCCCTGTCGTCATTCTCCTCGGGCCCAAGCTCACCGTCGCCGTCGACGCGCACCCGCACGACCGTCGTCCTCCATAGCTCGCACATCCTTGTGCACCAGCCTCGTCGGCGTCCTCCACCTCATCACACGGAGGGAATCGGGCCCGCATCCACCACATCGAGCGCTGCTTCACCACCTTCGTCTTCGGCTCCCGCGAGATCAGCGACAAATTCCGGCCACAAAAATCCCACACTGAGCCCACTGCCAGCCCCGACGCATTCGCGGTGAGCTCCTGCGCATTCGCCATCTTCCCACGGCCGCCCGTTTAGCCCCCAGCCGGTTTCTCCCTTTCGCATGCTCCGGCCATCGCGGTTGCACTCGCCGTCGTGCCCACAGTCCACCCCAGCTCGCGCCTGTGGCACTGTTGTGCTCCTGCCAAGCCGTAGGTTCCGTTTAGCTAGCACACGTCCAAGCTTCCGCATTGATTCGCTCAATTTCGTCGTCGCCGGTTTCGGCCGCTGCCTGCATTCGTCGCTGGCAAGGATTCCGGCGACCCCCAGGACCACCACCGCCACCGTTCGACTCATGGGGCTCCACTAATTCGATTGGACCAAGTCGCGCGCCAAACCATGGCCTGAGGCGTAGCCACGCTCGTCCCCGGTGACCTCCTCCTATGACTGACGTGCGGCCCCTCGTGGTCAGAAGATTACTTAGGGCCCCTGGGTCACCGACAGGTGGGCCAGGAACCTGCTAATTAAATTGTGATTTATTGAAAAGAAAACTGTTAGATTATAACCCTGTTAGACTGACATGTGGGCCCTAGCTGTTAATTAGATTAAATAACTGTTAGTTTAGCACTGTGTCACTTATAGCTGGGACCCACTGGATAATTAGATTAATTAAAACAAATTTGTAATTTAACAAAGTATGACACATGGTCCCCAGCTGTAAGTAATTAAAAATATTGATTTATTAAAATCTGCGAGTCAATGACATGTGGCCCCCACTGCTATTTAAATTAAATAAAATGTTTTATAAATAATGTGAGGCTGACATGTGGGACCCACTGGTCAGTTGACCAGTCAACCTTACAGGTGGGTCCCCTCTGTCAGGTTTGACCAGTCAAACTTCACTGTTGTGGATAATGTTGGGTTTTAATAATAATAAAAATCCAGAAAATGATTTAAACTTTCAAATTGAATATCTTTTAAACTGTAAGTTAGATTAAAAAACTTTATACATGAAAATTGATCAGAAAAATATGACGAATACGGATACGCTATCCGTATACCAACCACACCCCTCTAACACTTCGAACATCGATATTCCCCCCTTCTGGGCCGTCTGTCGATAATCACCTGAAGCCGGTTTTCATCCCTGGATGAATTCTCGCTCCGAGGAATGTGCATTTCACTGCGTTAGAACACCGTTAACATTGCATACGTAATGCCATTCACCTTTTTTCTATGATTTCTTTATATTTACTGTATTCTCCGGAAGACCCCGCTGCTACCGCCGACTACACCGCTGCTGGGTATGACTACTTCGTCGACGACCCTACCCCTACCGTCGAGCTTCCAGGCAAGCAGAGCCAATCTCTTCCCCTGATATCGCCTATCTTTCCATATATTTCTTGCACTAGGCATTGTTACCGCAGTTTTTACGTTGCTTACCTATTCAACAACATTTCGAACTGCAGTATTTTCGCAAATAGAACCGCATTGCTGAATTTGGAGCACTGCAGCTCGGGTAAAGACGAAACACATGCACCGTTTTCGCGATAACTTTTTAACCGCTGGTCGGAATTGAGATTAGGATACACCGTTGGATTTGTATGGAGAAGGAGCATCTTCCGTATGTTGAACACTTCCCCTGATTCTTCACGGATTAAGAGCAATTTGAAAAATGGTGTGGCGACCCACTTTTGCAGCGGCTGTATTTTCGCGATTTCTCTTAAACCGTTCATCGGAATGATGCAAACGATATACCGTTGGAAAGATATCAATCAGGTGCTCTATCCATATGCAGAACACTTTGTCTAATTCGCTACGGATTTGAGAGAAATCTAGCCGCAAAAATACACAACAACTCTATTTTTTGTTTTTGGATCTTGTAGAGAGTAGAACTTTTTAACTGCTTGTCCGATCGATGCGTATGATACACTGTTGGATTCTTCTGGAGTAGTATATTAATCCCTATGTTGAACACTTTTCCATATTCCACACGGTTTTGAAGTAATTTGAAAAACGGTTCGCTGCCCTCTTTTGGACAGCGGGAGTTTTTGCTTAAATTCGTTAGATTCGTTCGTCCGATTGATGCAATTGATACACCATTTTATAGCTATCGTCGAGGCGCTCCATTTGTATGTAAAACACATCCTCTAATTACTTACGGTTTAAAAGTTGTGTCAATTTTAGTAAATCGCGGAACTCCAATCTTCGCGGACCCGAAATCGACGATGTGAACTGAATTCGCCGGGGCAACCGCACTGCATTATCGCCAGACAGAACGCACATGTTTTTCACGGAAAAAAAATTGGCGAGTAAACTGCACCGGTGGGGCACCCGATTGCGTCCGACAGACAAGCGCACTTCATCGTGGCTAAACAGAAATGCACGTTTTTTACCTGATCCGGAATGGATGAAGCGAACTGCATCCGACAAGCGACCACGATGCAATGTCAAAGAAAAATAACTGCATGTGTTTTTTTTATCAAAATCATTTCTTCACCAAAATCACTGGAGCTCGCTGTACAGGAAGTAAACCAATATACATACCAAAGTGAACTGCATAACCTTTTTGAAAAAATTATTCAATGATGTACCGGACTTCAAAAGGAGTGTACCATTTTTTTGTAACTACCTTTTCAATGCAAGACGAGTGCAGTTCACATTGAAGGAAGAAAGTAAAATGATGATAAAAATCAGTGTGCACTGCATGAGTTTTTTTTTCCTCAACATTTTTTATATCAACTAGCATACACCACAGTGAGAAGGAGAGTGTACTACAATTTTTTACAGTGCACTGCATCTGTGTTTGGTACTGTCGAATTCAAACAAACAAAAGATACACAAAAATTACAACCAAGCTGCATAATTATACACGCTTCACTTCACAAACAAAACAAAAAAATCCCACGCAAAGACAAAAGCTACCGTTTAGCTAGGCACAGCGGACTCCACACAATACTACATATTGCAAGACGGGAGAAATGCAGAAAATTTGCATCGCGGCCTCGAACCGAATTACGAACTACACTGTGACTTCAGCAACTTCCCGACGCTGCACGCGGATCTTCACCGTACTGCACGACTTGAGTGCAGGTGCGCCGGCCCACAGGCATTCGAGGGACCAGCCAGGTGCGGTTGGAGGTAGGGTCTCGAACTCCCAGGACGACGCCGACGACTGCCGGATCCCGGAAAGGAGGCGTGGCGGTGATGGGTGACGGGGGGAGTCCGGGGACGGGCGCGGCTGCCGCATCCGGTCCCGGCGGTGGACGAAGGCGAGACGGCTGGCGGCGGCTATCCGTGGAGGAGATTGGGGTGGCACGAGAAGAAGCCCGCTGTGGGCGGCTCGAAGAGGAGCCAGTCATGGCGTCGCGAGGTGGAGCTCGCCGTGGCGTCGCGAGGTGGATCCCGGCGTTGGCGGCTCGAGGAGGAGCCCTCCGTGGCTTCGCGAGGTGGATCCCGGTCGGGCGACGGCGAGGTGGAGTCCGGGATGGGAGAATCGACAAGGATCCCGGGGTGCGTCGACGGGATCCAGAGGCAAAGGCGTGGCTGCGGGATCCGATGACCCGAGTGGGGGGCGGCGCGCACTGGAGGTGGGGAGGGGCCTGTATCCCCACGAACCTGACACCGCCGGCGACCTGGATGCCCGCGGGGGCTGTAGGCGTCAAGGGGCTGCCAGATTTGGGGGATTGAGGGAGGTGGCTGTGGCCATGGGCGCCGGCGTGGGGGATTGGGGAAGGGCACGCGCGGGATGGATCTGGATCGGGGGTAGGTGACCTGTGTGGGGGAGGAGGGAGGTGGGAGGAGTGGGTGGGGTGGGCTGGTGCGGTAGTTTTTTTATTGTGTTCCGTTCCAGATTTCGTTTGGTAGGTGTTGTTAGAATAAGAGATTTGTTGTTAGAATAAGGTATATATATATATAGGGTGGGTCTATTCTAACAACACCCCTTAAGACCTTATTCTAACAACACCTTCTTATTCTAACAACACCCGTCTAACCCATCCCACCGAGCCGCACCGCACGGAGAAAATCAAAAAAAGCAGGTCATCCCCACCCCACCCAGCCGAGAACTACCCTCCTCCCACATCCATCGCACCCCACCCACCTCCTTCAGCCTCGTCCGCGCCATGGCCAGACCACCACCCACCTCCACCACCCCCCATGCCGCGGAACCTCCTTTCCCCCACGCCGCAGCGCCACCCCCACAGATCTGGCGCTGCCCTTCTAACCGTCGCCAGATCCGGTGGCAGGATAGCGCGAGGGCGGACGAGGACCGGCGGGTGGGTGCGGACAGAGGCGTGGCTGCCGGATCCCATGGCGCACGCGAGGTGTCCCTCCGCCGGGCTTCCCTCCATATCCTACCTCCCCCAACGGCGCTCCCCCCATCCATGGCAAGATCCGGGCCCTCGTCTAGACCCCCCAGATCACCAGTGATGTCTACGCACGCTTCTATTCTTGTAGACTATTTTGGGCCTCCAAGCGCAGAGGTTTGTAGGACAGCATCAATTTCCCTCAAGTGGATGACCTAAGGTTTATCGAACTCAAGGAAATAGAGGTTGAAGATGGTCTCTCTCAAGCAACCCTGCAATTAAGATACAAGAAGTCTCTTGTGTCCCCAACACACCTAATACAACTAGGAGTTGTATAGGTGAACTAGTTCGACGAAGAGATGGTAAAATACGAGTGATAGGTGTGGCAAAGCTAGGTAATATAAATCTGTAATAAAAAGTGCAGCAAGCAAACATGTGACAAAAGTGAGCACAAACGGTGTAACAATGGTGGAAACAAGGCCTAGGCTTCATACTTTCACTAGTGGCAACTCTCAAAAACATTAACATAGTCTAATCACATGATATTTCCCATAAAACATGCAATGGGGACACACTCGGAGGTCATTCCTTTGTGGTCAAGAGAGGATGAGAATTATGTAGGGCTACAAAAGCACACCTCAAAGTTCGTAGTTCTCAATCTATGGATTTCCCAATGTCACCGCAATCATCCAAAGAGAGTACCACAATCACCACAACATATCTCAAGGATAGTCAAAGACAAGAACCAAGAGACTCTCAATCTTCAATCAACACACAAAAGAGGAAATCACTCATGATAATATTCTTCTATCCCATGTCCAATAGACCGGTGTCACCTTGGTCTCGGGGATTATAGTAGATAAGATCAATTGAGTACATCAATCCAATACATAGAGGAAGGGGAAATATCATGGGATCACCCTAGATTAACATAGCCTATGTTCACAACGAAGATCACATCATGGGAGAGAGATAAGAACACATAGCTACTGGTAGAAACCTCAGCCCCGAGGGAGAACTACTCCCGCTTAATGGAAGGAGGAAGCAACGTCGATGGAGATGAATCCGGGGGCACTTCCCCGTCCCGGCAGGGTGCCGACACGGGAATTATGGTCTCCCGAAGCTTGTCCGCGATGGCGGCGGAGATCGAAATTGCTTCTGGAGAAAAGGGTCCGAAATCAGGGTTTCCTCCGCGGGGGTAAAAATAGGGCCAAAGGGGGGCACCAGGGGGGCCACATGGCAGCCAGGAGGGCAGGTGGCGCGACCTAGGGTGGACCCGCGCCGGGCACTGATACGTCCCAAACGTATCTATAATTTCTTCTTGTTCCATGCATGTTTTGTGTGACTTTGCCATGTTTTGCTTGAACTTTCATACACTTTTGAACCTATTTGGACTAACCTATTAACTCAGTGCACCCAGTTGCCAGTTTCTGTTTTTTGCTGTTTTTGTATTTCAGGTTTTCCGGCCAGTAAAAGTGCTCCAAAAATTCCGGGAAAAATATAAAAAAAATCAGCGCAACAGAAGCTTCTAGAATCACCAAAAGAGGGAAGGGGGGCACTACCAGGAAGCCAGGATGGCAGGTGGTGCGGCCCCACCCTGGGCCGCGCCAGGGACCCTCCTGACTGCCTCGTGGGTCCGCTCGACGCCCCCATTCGCCTATATTTACTCCTCGGGGTGGAAACCCCTAAGACGGACTCCTTTTTCGCGATCTCTCCTATGTTCCGCCGCCGCCGCCGTTTCTAGATCGGGGCTGCCTGGAGAAGCTGCTCCGGCACCCTTCCGGGAGAAGCTACCCCCTCCGGGAGACCCTCCATAGCCATTTACGCCTCCCGTATGTACCTTGAGTAATTTCCCTTGGACCATGGGTCCGTGACCAGTAGCTATGTGATCTATCTCTCCCCCTTTTGTGCTTCACTTTTGAGTCCTCATGAGCTGACTCACATGATCGAGGCATCTATGTAATTTCTGCTGTTGCTATGCTGAGTTTGTTGGGATCTGATGGATTATGAGACTATGTTCAGATTGTGATGAGTAATATATTTGGTTCTTCTCTTTTATATTTTGTTCTTTAGTAAATTCTTGCATGTTCTCCCTTTCAGTATTTGCTTCGGCCAAGTATTTTATTTGCAACTGCAAGAGAGAGCGTTATGCTCGATTGTGGGTTCAGCCCCTTGATGTCTAGCTTGAATGACAGAAACATGAGACTAGGGGATGTGCTGTTGCTACCAGGGATAAAACAACGGTGCTTGTACCTGCGGGTGCAAGGATTGTTTACTTTACGCATAGTTCTTTTAATGCAGTTGTCTGTTGCTTTGAGTTTACACTTTGGGTGGGATTCGCAACTTAATACCAGCGAGATGTTCTAGATAGATATCTCAAGGTGAATGATTCGTAGTAGATGCAGATGGATTTCGGTCTACTTACTTTGGCGTACTGCCCATTGGTTTTGAGCCCTTCCTTTCTTTGCAGCATAGTTAGCATTGCAGTGCCTTCATAATCTTGTCAATTGCCCAACTGTGATTTGTTTACCTCGCTAGCACTTTTATCGTATTTTGGGAGAGTGACATCACTAGTGAAAATCACGGGACCCCGGTCCATCTTCATATCACTGTTTACTCCCTTATTACTTTCAGTCTTTACTTTCAGTTGCCACTATTATTATCTCTTGCGTTGATCCTTTGTAAAGAGCAAGGCCAGAGGAATTAACAACTCCTCTGTACTCGTTGGGAGAAAAGTTATTTGTATCTGTGTGCAGGTCCAGGTGAAGCTAGCAACCTCGGCGCCATTGTTCACTTTACCACCTTCTTGTATCCTTCGGAGTCCTACGGGAGACAAATCTTGGTATTTTTGCCAAGGGAAAACTTGCCGCTGCACTATATCTCACTCTGCACTTGGGGTAACCAACGAGGCTTGAAGAGTATTAACACTCTCTTTCCATCAACAAGTTTTCTGGCGCCGTTGCCGGGGACTCCAGTCTACAAGATAGGGGAGTTGCACACTATCTTTTATCTTTGCTTTATAGTCTTGTTAGTTTACCTTTCAGTTTTTACTTTTGTGTCCTTAATCAAAAATACAAAAAACACCTGTTACCTTGGTAGTAGTTACCACTATGGCTGGTCCTTTTGCCTTTGGTGAGGCAGAAGTGCTTACCTTTACTCAAAGAGGTGGTGAAAGTTTGAAAGATGCTTGGTATAGAATTAATGATTCTCAAAAAAGAGCCACCAAGAAGCAATCCACTACTATCCTGCTTAGAAATTTTTATGTTGGGATTACTTCTTGGAATAGGTTTCTTTTAGACAGTGCTATCAATGGGAACTTCATAGAGGCCCCAGTTTGGGAAGCCCTTAATGTTATTGAAAATCTTGTTGGAAGTCTCCCCATTGTTAGTATTAAGGAGGACATTAATTTATCTCACATTATGAGAAAACTTGAAAAGATAGAGCTAGAGATGCCAAGTATTGATAGGGTGAATGAGTTGGATCGTAAGATTCAAGGGAATTTGAATAGGATAGATAATTCCATGCAGAAAATTGTCAAAACTTTGGAGACTATCAAATCCCTTGATGAAAAGTCTTCTAGGATAGAAAAGATTGAGGAAGTTATTGAAACTTTAGGAACTACCTTTTCCTCAACCAAACCCAAAAAGGATGAAACTCCATCAAAGAAGGAACCTAAGTCCGTTTACGTACCCAAGGTTCCCCGAGCTAAAGCTAGCACACCCAATGCCAAGAGAGTTGAAACGGTGAAAACTTTGGAGGAGACACCTATCTTTAACTTTAATGAAACTCCAATTGATTTCCCTCCTTTTGACTTTATTCCAAGAAGAATTTTCATTCGTCCTTTATTTGAGAAACTCATTAAGACTAGTTGTACTATTGAAGAACTTTTTTATGATCATGATGATGGTTCAATAGATGCACCTTGATCTTCTGCTTTAAGCCTAGCTAATGGCTCTAAAGAAGTGCTTTCGGGAGGCAGCCCGCAACGAATTTAGGTTTTCATTTTTTCTTTTGTTCTGTTCTTAGTGGTCTTGATGATTGTTACTTCTGTAGAAACATCATTGTATCTTTAATTTTCAAGCTTTGTGCCAAGTTTAGCCTCATACGGCAAGGGAAGTAAAAGTTGTGACATGCTTCCATATGTTCTGTATACAATTACAAAACTTCCATATGTTCTGAGTTTTTTGATTTGAGTTGCAGAAGTACCTCTAAAAATTTTGTTTCTATCTGCTGTTCTGTTTTTCACAGATTCTGCCACGTTTTGTCTCTCTTCACTTTTGCAAACCTTAAGCTTGCTTTTTCTTTGCAAAAACCTTTTGGAAATATTTGGAAACAGTATCTCTTCCTGGAATTCTTTATTTGTAGTGGAGGAAAATTATTTTATTAGGGTACTAACCTCTCTAATCAGCTTACAATGAGTTATGTATGTAGGGAGTTTTTAAGTGCGCGATGGAGGATGATGAAAGAAGATTCAGGAGGGTCAAACGCTCAAGCTTGGGTATGCCCATGTTCACCCCCAATAAATATTCAAGGAGACTCAAGCGTCTAAGCTTGGGGATGCCCCCGTGCATCCCCTTCTTCATCAACAATTATCAGTCCGTCTCTCGTTGCACTATATTTTTATCACTTCATGCGTTATATGCTTTTCTTGGAGAGTCTCGCTCTTAGGTTTTGTTTTTAGTTTTCTTTTGCTTTGTTTGCTGTAGTAACAAGTTATACCCCAACTTACTCTTTTGTGTGGGATAGACTCACACTCCGCTTGAACTAGAACTCCTCATAGGATTTGCATGCTTATTCTCTTAGCTGTGAGCTGTTCTTTTTCTTTTCTGAGCTGCTGTTCTGTTTAGTCGTAGTGCTTTAGTTTTTCTAGAGCTTTTCTTTTTGTCTTAGGTTTAACTTTCTATAGGTTGCATGTTTTATCTTGTTAGACAGTTTTCCTGTTGCACTGAGTTTTGTGTCTTGACTAGAAATCGGTAATTGAAGTTTCTATTCTCTTTGTAGTAGTAACTTGCAATAGTTTTGAGGTATTGACTAGACTAATGTTTGAACTTATGGTGTCAAGAGCTCTTTCCTATTAGTGATAGATGTCTTATTTTGGGCAATCCGTGTGTTTTTCGAAAACCAACAAACCCCTGTTGAGAACTCTAGCTACTAGATAGATCACTAACCTCTGGAGGGTTCGAATATTAGAGTACACTCACGTACCATGAGTCGAGGATGCGCAACGATAACCAAACCCCCATACACTCCTCCTCGGGGTACCTGTCTCTTTGTGAACCTCCTGATTAGATTGAGAGTTACTGATAATAAGTGCATGAGTTCTTCGGACTAATGTGAGTATTCGAAAGTTGACACTCCCACCCACCTATACTTTTTCTAGCCTCTTTGGTACCGTGCATTTCCCTTTCTCACCTCGAGAGTTGGCGCATACTTCGCCGGTGCATCCAAACCCTTGGCACGATACGCTCTGTCATCATAAGCCTCCTTATATCTTTCCTCAAAACAACCACCATACCTACCTACAAGGCATTTCCATAGCCTTTCCGAGATACATTGTCATGCAACATCCACCTTCTCATGACTTGATCTTCATGTCATACATGCTACTTGCTTGATCGATGAGCCGCATGCTAGTTGGGCCTTTCCCTAATCATTGCCACATGACGCGCTAGTATCATTGCATATCTTGCTATCCTGGCAGAAGCATACATTTGCATCATGATAGTTACATTTTCTTTATGTGAGTACCTTTGTAAAGTGTGAAAGATCTCCTATATTCTTGTAAAATATAGAGTATTGCCCCTAAAGTGAGGAAAAGATCCCAAAGAGGACAAAATCAAAAGATCCCAAAGAGGACAAATGAGAGTTAAATAGAAAGAGCCATTGAGGCCACCAAAAAAATAAAAAAAGAAGAGAAAAATAAAATAAAAAATAAAAAGAGAGAAGGGGCATACTACTATTCCTTTTGAGAGATCCACACTAGTACTTCATCTTCTATCCCTTGTACTCCATAGAGATCATCATCATGCATATTGCTATGTGGGGACCCTTCACACTATAGAACTTGGCTTGTATATTCCAATGATGAGCCTCCTCAAACGAGCTCTAGGTCTTCTTGAGAAAGCAAGTTAGATGCACGCCCACTCGTTCCCTTGGAGAGCTTTTAGCTCACATGTGCATCCGTTGTATTGCAATCCCTACTCCTCACATCATATCTATCATATGGCCTTCTCTCGCCTCTGATTGTCCTCATTGATGTGAGCCTTTCACACATTTTTGTCTTCCTCCTCCACCTTCTTTCTGTTTCGCCTTTTAGGTGTCAACTTTCTTGCTCACGCTCATCCATCGCATGAGTGCTCAAAATATCGAAAGGGAGTGGATCAGTTTGACTTGTACCTGGCTAGTGGTGTGGGGACAAGTCCAGATAAGAATCCAAAGGAGACCAAGTGTGAAACTTTAGTAGATAGTTGTTCTCAACAACCTTATTTTTTCTCTCGTATTTCCCTATCCCTTGCTTGCACGCAAACACCATTCGGAGACATTCGAGTCACGGACAGTGAGAGCTCTTGCACCTTTTGTTCTTTTGTTGCTTGAGTCAATGCTAATATAGACTCTTGCTTGTTAAGACTTGAATTGAATTGCATGCTTTGATTGCTTTACTTAAAAGTCCTTATTTGGTTGTGTGGCATGTCATGACAGAAATTATGCTTGTTATAATTTACCTGCTCTTGCACCTTTTGTTCTTTTGTTGCTTGTGTCAATGCTAATATAGACTCTTGCTTGTTAAGACTTGAATTGAATTGCATGCTTTGATTGCTTTACTTAAAAGTCCTTATATGGTTGTGTGGCATGTCACCACATAAATTATGCTTGTTATCATTTAATTACTCGAGGATGAGCAGGAATTAAGCTTGGGTATGTTGATAGGTTAGTAGGTTAGTCCAAATATGATCAAAAGTGTGTGAAAGTTCAAGAAAAACATGGCGAAAACACACAAATCATGCATGGAGCAAGCAGAAATTATAGATACGTTTGGGACGTATCAACGAGACGCCGCCCGTGTGTGGATCTGGCAAGTTGTAGCCTGGAGCAACTGCCATCTCCAGCGACCGTGGCCAGCCGCCACCTCGCCCATCCACGGCGTCCTCCCCGCCCCTGCCATCTCCAGCGGCCGTGGCAGCCTCCCCGCCCCGGCGCGTATCCAGTCACCGGCGAGGCGGCATGCTGGGCGTGGCCACGTCGGGCTCATCCTCGGGGTGTTCGGCAACCGCCTCTTGCCCTGGCACACCACTGCAGTTCGGCCCGGAGTAACGCGGTTCATTTTCCGGACTACTCAAATCTTGTTCGCTTGCAGTGCGATTAGTTATCAAATGTAATTCATTGCAGTGCTTGTGTAAATTATTTTTCGTTCGAAGGCAAGCTGTTGCAGGTTTTGCTAATATAGTGCATTCTATTTGGAAATGGTTGACGAACAGTAAAAAAGGGATGCATTGTTCTGCTGCAGTTCATTTTTATTTATGTTTAAAATGTATTTGATAGTGAAGTCTGTGTGTACAAAATGGAAAGAGGGAAATGCAGTGCATACTCGTTGGTAAAAAAACAATGTTAACGGTAAATTTTTTTCATGCAGTGCACGTCTATTTCAGTCGCCGGTTTTGTAGGAAGAAAATATATGAATTTTTCGCTGTGTGGTTGCCCGTCAAATGCAGTGCAAAAGACGCGGTTAAAATTTTCCCGTAGAAAAATGCAACATTTTGATCGATGAAAACAAAAAATGTGTGCAGTTCTCTCTGTTCGACGTTGCAATGTGGTCGCCTGACGGATGCAGTTCTTTTCGCCTGATTTCAGATCTGCGAAAAACAAGTGCGCTCTATTTGGCGATAATGTAGTGCGCTGGCCTGTCGGATGCAATCGCATGCCCCGCGGATGCAGTTCACTTCGTCGATTTCGGATCCGCGAAAAAACACGTGCATTCTGTTTGGCGATAATGCAGTGCGCTAGCCAGGCCAATGCAGTTCGGTTTGTCGATTCCGGGTACGCGAAAAAACAGTTCCGCGATTTAGTAAATTTGACGTAGCTTTTAAACCGTGATGAATTAGAGAGTGTGTTTTACATGAAAATGGAGCGCCTCGACGATATCTATCCAACGGTATATACATTGCATCAATCGGACGGACGAATCAACCAAATTTAATCAAAAACTCCCTCTGTCCAAAAGAGGGCAGCGCCACAGTTTTCGAAATTCCTTTAAAACAGTGAAGAATCTCAAAAAATGTTCAACATATGTATTAATCTACTACTCCAGACGAATCCAACGGTGTAACATACGCATCGATCGGACAAGTGATTAAAAAGTTCTACTCTCTACAATATCCGAAAACGAAAAACAGAGTTGCTGCGTTTTTTTGCGGCTAGATTTGTCTCAAATCCGTACCGAATTAGACAAAGTGTTCTACATATGGATGGAGCGCCTGATCGATATCTTTCCAACTGTGTATCATTTGCATCATTCCGATGAACGGTTTAAGAGAAATCGCGAAAATACGCTCGCTGCGGAATCTTGTCAGAATAGTTATTCTGACATCAATGTCAGAATAGACCGGCTGTATATAGGGTGGGTCTATTCTAATAACACCCCTTAAGACCTCATTCTAACAACAAATCTCTTATTCTAACAACACCTACCAAACGAAATCTGGAACGGAACACAATAAAAAAACTATCGCGCCAGCCCACCCCACCCACTCCTCCCACCTCCCTCCTCCCCCACGTAGGTCACCTACCCCCGATCCAGATCCATCCCGCGCGTGCCCTTCCCCAATCCCCCACGCCGGCACCCATGGCCACAACCACCTCTTCCCAAATCCCCCACGCCGGCGCCCATGTCCACAACCACCTCCCTCAATGCTCCAAATCTTGCATCCCCTTGACGCCTACAGCCCCCGCGGGCATCCATGTCGCCGGCGGTGTCCGGTTCGTGGGGATACAGGCCCCTCCCACAGCGGGCTTCTTCTCGTGCCGCCCCAATCTCGCGACGCCATGAGTGGCTCCTCTTCGAGCCGCCCAGAACGGGCTTCTTCTCGTGCCGCCCCAATCTCCTCCACGGACAGCCGCCGCCAGCCGTCTCGCCTTCGTCCACCGCCGGGACCGGATGCGGCAGCCGCGCCCGTCCCCGGCCTCCCCCCGTCACCCAGCGCCGCCACGCCTCCTTTCCGGGATCCGGCAGCAGCCGACGTCGTCCTGGGAGTTCGAGCCCCTACCTCCAACCGCACCTGGCTGGTCCCTCGAACGCCTGTGGGTCGGCGCACCTGCACTCACGTCGTGCGGTACGGTGAATATCCACGTGCAACGTTGGGAAGTTGCTGAAGTCACAGTGCAGTTCGTAATTCGGTTCGAGGTCGCGATGCAAAATTTCTGCATTTCTCCTGTCTTGCAATATGTAGTATTGTGTGCAGTCCGCTGTGCCTAGCTAAACGGTGGCTTTTGGCTTTGCCTGGGATTTTTTTTGTTTTGTTTGTGCAGTGAAGCGTGTATAATTATGTAGCTTGGTTGTAATTTTTGTGTATCTTTTGTTTGTTTGAATTCGACAATACCAAACACAGATGAAGTGCACTGTAAAAAATTGTAGTACACTCTCCTTCTCACTGTGGTGTATGCTAGTTGATATAAAAAAATGTTGAGGAAAAAAACTCATGCAGTGCACACTGATTTTTATCATCATTTTACTTTCTTCCTTCAATGTGAACTGCACTCTTCTTGCTTTGAAGAGGTAGTTACAAAAAAATGGTACACTCCTTTTGAAGTGCGGTACATCATTGAATAAATTTTTAAAAAAGGTTATGCAGTTCTCTTTGATATGTATAGTGGTTTACTTCCTCTACAGCGAGCTCAAGTGATTTTGGTGAAAAAATGATTTTGATAAAAAAAACACATGCAGTTCTTTTTCTTTGACATTGCATCGTGGTCGCTTGTCAGATGCAGTTCGCTTCATCCATTACGGATCAGTTAAAAACGTGCATTTCTGTTTAGCCACGATGCAGTGCGCTTGTCTGTCGGATGCAATCGGGTGCCCCGCGGATGCAGTTCACTCACCAATTTTTTGTTCCGAGAAAAACACGTGTGTTCTGTCTGGCGATAATGCAGTGCGGTTGCCCCGGCGAATGCAGTTCACATCGTCGATTCCGTGTCCGCGAAGAACGGAGTTCCGCGATTTACTAAAATCGACACAACTTTTAAACCGTAAGGAATTAGAGGATGTGTTTTACATACAAATGGAGCGCCTCGACGATAGCTATCCAATAGTGTATCAATTGCATCAATCGGACGAACGAATCAAATGAATTTAAGCAAAAACTCCGGCTGTCCAAAAGAGGGCAGCAACACCGTTTTTCAAATTACTTCAAAACCGTGTGGAATATGGAAAAGTGTTCAACGTATGGATTAATATACTACTCCAAAAGAATCCAACGTGTATCATACGCGTCGATTGGACAAGCGGTTAAAAAGTTATACTCTCTACAAGATCCGAAAACAAAAAACAGAGTTGCTACATTTTTTGCGGCCAGATTTCTCTCATATATATATATATAGGGTGGGTCTATTCTAACAACACCCCTTAAGACCTTATTCTAACAACACCCACCTTATTCTAACAACACTGGAATACTAACTCGGAACCACGTCGCGCACCCGCGCAGATAAAAGATAAACTAAAAGAACCTGTGATCCACCCCCAACCACCCACGCAGCCCCACCCCCATCCCCACGTCCCCCACCTTCTTCCTCACCACTCCCCATCTCCTCCACCTTCTACAATGTTGCACCGCCACCACAGACCCATCCCACCCACCGCGCCGGCGGCCTGCCCCACCCCACCCCCCATCGCACCACCCTCTCCCCGTGCATCTTCCTCCTCACCCCCTTCCACGTCGGCCGGATCTGGCTCAACACAACTCCCCTGTTACCCACCCTCCCCATCCTCGGCGTCCGCCCGCCTCCCCCTACACCCCGATCCGTGGCCACCTAGTGCTGGCCGGCCGCGCGCCGTGGCCACCTCGTGCCGGCCGGTCGCCCGCCGTGGGCGCCTCGAGCCAGCTTGCCGCCTACCCTCGCACAGCCGCCGCCAGCCGTGCGCGCCTCGAGCCAGCCGTGTCGGGACCCGGGGTTAGCGTATGCAAGTACAGCTAAGACATAGTCATATGGAGAGCCGAGAACCGTACCCACTTGTCTAAGCAGACAAGGCCAAGCACAGAACGTTCTCGGAAAGCATCGTACGTGAGGGGCATCCCATCCAGGCCGGATGATCAACTGAGATGGGTCCTCATCGTCCGCACACAAGTCTAATGATATGGGTGGTGAACTCCCATATTCAAAGACAAGTCGCCTCAACCATACTAACGACTATCTCTTAACTCTTACATAGACTTACTCCAGCCCGATCACTTAGTCGGGATCTAGGGCGGGCTCGATCATACCACAAAGTGTGCACGAGACGGAGTCTCGAACAATCGCATCGCGATGCCCCAAGCTGCGCACATCTAAGGGCCACTTGGTGTATGAAAGACCGCCAGCCAGAACACAACTAAGGTCTCGAAAACCCATACAAAGACATGCATGTTATAAACATACACGCAACACACATGCCTTGTTTGAACAGCAGGTACCATTGCAATTCTCTACAAAGTGTACATTTTTATTGATAACTCTTATAGAGTGCAAACAGAGATCACAAACATGTGATCCAACATTACAACACACACGGAAGCAAATTACGTCTGAGTACAGACAAGTTTAACAAATGGCTTAAGAAGCCTTATTTAAACACAAGCCCTCCACGAGGGAAAACCAGTCGTCTGACTGGGATTAGACTAGTTGGTATTCAGTCGTCCAGCTCGATGAAGAAGCCACCTTCGGGGTCAGTGGCATCATCTAAAACATAGATTAAGCAAACGTGAGTACAAAATCGTACTCAGCAAGACTTACATAGGAGCTATACTACTCATGCACATGTATCAAGGTAAAGGGAGGTGGGGTTCACTTGCAGAAGTGCCAGCTTTGACTTGGCTAATCCTGAACTACGAGTACCAGACTTTGAGGTAACAAGCATACACGAGTCCACTACATTCTCCAACCAATTACACCACTATGGTGCCTTCCTCGACTTCCCCACGAGAAAGCACGCCATAGCACTCACACTTATCTTGGTGTGTTTTAGAAGTATCCAGTTCAAGTTATCTAATAATCAAGCTACGCTTTCCAAGCAGTCCATAACCGCGGACGCGGCTATTCGAATAGTTTTGTTAACCTTGCAAGGGTGTACCGCTACACACACATGATCATCATTTACCGCCTTTGATCTCGACACCATTCAAGGGGTGCCAGCGAGGATGCTCACCACAACTGTTACCTCATAGCCGATCTAGTCCGAGAAAGCCGCCTACTTGGGTTGGTTACCACTATCGTGAACCCGACCGGTTTACCGAAGTGGACCCAAGTGATGTGTGCGTGGTGCATAAGCCGGTCTCGGATGAGCCGTTCTCTCACTTAGCATCCAGGCCACAGACCTACCAGAACTCCGAACTATTGCGACATCTGGACATCGAAAGGGATGAGTTAGTAAGTTGAGAGGGGTCAGTGAGCCCAATGTGTGGTTGTACTCTTCATCTTGGATCACCACACAAGAACTCGTACTAGGGCGGTGTTCAACGAGACAACCCACCGTGTACTCCTACACAACCTCTCATCGTTCACCTTGTATTAGGGTCGATTCACCAACACTTTTCTACCATCATCAACATGATCATTCCCATCCCGACTCAAATCACAATAACAACATGGTATCATACTAAGCATGCAATAAGCAGTAACATTGCAGGGGCCACATGATATCAAACAACTCCTACATTTGCTAGGATTGTGGTTTGCTTACTACTGTGACAAAAAGATAGGTCATGCAAAGGAATGGGTTCATCTATGCGGTAGAAACGAATCATGGCGATCATCCTAAACAATGGATAAGCGAGACATGAGAGGGAAGTGGGATTTTATCGACATGATCAATGGGGGTTTGCTTGCCTTGCTGACGAGGTTCGGGTTTGGGGTCTTCAACGTAGGGGGTGACCTCGGGTTCCGGCTCCACGTCTATCAGCAACATGACAATCATAGGATCAACAGAATGTACAATGCACAATCACATGAATAAGATTGAAAGTGTGATGTTCATGGTACTGATGTGTTGAGCATTCCATTTAAATGGAGTATATTGGAAATTGAATTGCAAATTCAAACTCCACATTTGAATTCAACATTTACCAAGTTACATGTGACATGGTTTGATCATTTTGAATTATCTTGAAATGTGTATGATATGCCTCTGAAGTGTGGTTGAATTGTAGCTTAATTCCATGGTCCAAGTAGCAAGATCATTTGATTTGAATTTGAATTAAATTCAAATAAACCAAATGACATATGCTACTGGTCCCAATTTAAATTCAAATCAAACATAGTTGAAAGTTGCATATTTGGAAAGATAATTTTCTCCTGATCATTTTTCATATATTATTTGTCCAATTTGGAGTTAATATGAATTTTCTATGAATTTCCAAAGTTTGGGGTATTTTCTGGAATTTCTGGAATTCTTTTAATTCAAATAATCTCTGGAAATTCATTTAAATCGATTTACTGCGTCAGGCTGACGTCAAGCTGGCGTCAGGGGGGGGCTGACATGGGGGTCCCACCTATCAGTGGCTGGATTTAATTAACCCGTGGGTTAAATTAATCCAGTGGCTTAATTAAGCCACTGGACCCACTGGTCAGTGACCCAGGGGTCATTAGCTGGGTGATTAAGGGGGGAGTTTTGGATGACACGCCGGCGGCTAAACGCCGGTGACTGGAGCCGCGGCGGCGACTCGCCAGAATGGCCTAGGGGCCACGAGAGAGGAAACAGAGGGCATCGGCGTGTTCCTAGAGGTCTTCCGCGTCGTCTGGAAGTAACAGGGGTTCACGGGGAGGTCGGGAGCGACGACGGCGACGACTCCGGCGGAAACAGAGAACCGGCGAGGTCGTAGTCGAGGCTAGGGGCACGGATTTAGCTAGTACTTGGTGCAATCGAACGCTAGTGCACGTAGGATCCAAACGCGCGCACTAGGGCATCAACAGTGGCACGAGAGCGAGTTCTAGCTCGACCATGGCGGCGAGCTTGATCGGTTCCCATGGTGGATCCGGCTAGAGGGAGCAATCCAGGGGGAGAAGAGAGGGGTTTTTCTTGCGAGCTCACCCTGAGTCTAACTGGAACGGCGGCTTGCTCGGGGAGGCTCTGGGGTTGCCGGAATTCCAAGTCGATCCGCGGCGACCGGCGATGAAGACGACGAAGCTAGCGAGCTCGTGGAGGCGTCCGGCTCCGATTCCTTCTGCAGGTCGATGAAGACGACGACGACGAACTTCCTGGACACCTTGGTTTGGCTCCTCGACGTCGATGGCCGCGAGTTCTTGTGACGGCGAGCGGCGGCGCTCTCGGGTGGAGGAAGAAATCGGCGAAGGAGGAGGAAGGAGTCGCGCTGGAGGGGAGGAATGAACTAGGGCGGCTGCGAGACGTCTCCAGGACGCGAGAAGAGGCCACGGGGAGGCCTGGAAGCTCTCGGCGGCGACGTGGCGCCCACGGCTGGCTTGGTGGCATTCCACCGAGCAGCTTGGAGGCGCGGGACGGGGAAGAAGACCCAGCTGCCCCTGTGGGCCGGGTGGGCTGGATGGGCCGGCTCCGCCTAGGCGCCAGGTAAGGATTTTCTGATTTCTTTTCTATTTTTATTTTCTGACATTTGTTCTGTTTAGCCAAAAAAATAGCTAAAACATTTTATTAAATGCTGAAAACTTTTATGTGGTCTCATAATAATATAGACTAGCCACTTATAAAGTTTCAACATTTTTAAAATTCAAATAATTTGAATCTTAAATCAAATAGGGGTATTTCTTTAATTCCAAGGCACTGTTTGAATATTTGAAAAATCTACGAGCATGGGGTGGGTCCCACATCACTTGATATGTGATCACACTCATTTATAAGATTTTTCAAAAATCTAACATGAATTTTTGGAAAAGATTTTTATCTGGC
Source organism: Bromus sterilis (assembly GCA_950022295.1). Taxonomy (NCBI): domain Eukaryota; kingdom Viridiplantae; phylum Streptophyta; class Magnoliopsida; order Poales; family Poaceae; genus Bromus; species Bromus sterilis. The sequence goes on along the minus strand of OX465596.1, from coordinate 142,933,547 downwards.
CTTTTGAATTAATTCATATGGGGGGGGTTCCTTCTCCCATTTGCTTTTGATTTTGAATTTCCTTTGATTTCTTTCATGAATGCAAAGTGAAAAAGACCCTAGCACATTACCTAACAGAGGGTTCTGACAACTCACCCCCACTCAAAAGAATCTCGTCCCGAGATTCAGAAGTCTGCGAGAGGAAGGAGGGGTACTCGGCACTGCGACGGTCTTCTCTTTCCCACGTAGCTTCTCTTTCAAAGTGGTGTGACCATTGTGTTGGGATACGGGGCAGAAAACACAAATTTTTCACACCTACGGTACCCGAACCCAAGATCTATGCTATGGCGATGTAAAGTAACGGAGGGAATCGGTGTTCATGCCTTTGAAGACCGAAAGCGGGAAACGTTCTTTCGAACGTGGTTGGCGTAGACTCAGAACTACGACCTCCCTGTCGTGTAGAAGACCACCACCGGCGAGGATGACTCCCGGCAAACCTCCAGCGACGAAGCAGCACCATAGGTGTAATGCCTCGAAGGGATTATACACGTACGGCACAATCGATGTTCCTCTCGGGCTCCGAACCAGGCGAGCAGCGGAAAGAAGACGGCTACGGATCCCGACTCCGGCAGAGCGACGGCCTGCCTTATGGTGGAGAACTCCAATCCTGGTGCAGACTCCAAACAAGGGGAGTCCACTTCCGGAAATGGAGAAGGAAGAAGAAGGAGATCAATTGTTGTATGGAAAAAGGGGGGTCTACCCCTCTATATAAAGGCCAAGGGGGGGTGTGATCCCTCTTCCCTCCCCCATGTGGGACTAAACCCCCAAGGGGGGAGGGGTGCGCCGGCTAAGGGGGGGTTGGCCCCACTCCTTGGCGCCAAGCCCAAGGGGGGGAACCCCCTCCTCCCCTAATGGGCCTCTAAGGCCCATATAGCCATTTTTCCATTATTTTAATTATTTAATAAGTTTTAAATATTTAATTCAGATAATTAAATAATAAAAACATTATTAAAACAATTAAACTTTATTTTGAACTATTCAAAATGTCCGGAAACCATTCCGTCCTCCTCCGGAACTATTCCGGTGATTTCTCCTATTTCACCGATTGATCCCGTAACTATCCTATGCATCGATTGCCCTTAAGTGTAACACCCTAATGGTCCGGGAAACAGCAGACATGGTCGAGACTCTTCTCATGGACCAATGACTAGTCAGTTGGACCTGGTTACAATCCTTGACAGCCCCTGCGCTTCCATCGAATGAGCTTCGATCGCTTTTGGAAACCGTTAACGATACGACGTAATCCCTTTGTTCTGCGGTACCTTGTTTGTCCGAGGTTTGATCGTCGGTATCCCACATACCGTGTTCACATCTCGTTCACGACAAACAACTTCTCTCGTCCATGATCATTGCATCTCTTTGTGACCTAGTCACGTCCTTGCAAGGGTTGATGCAATATCACCGAGTGGGCCCAGAGTACCTGTCCTGTCACAAGGACTGACAAATCCCGCTTTGATCTATTAACATACTCATCAACCATCTATTTCGGAATACCCAAAGTGTTCTGTTATAGCCAGCATATTTCAGTCAGGCGGTGGGATACAAATCAAAGTCTCCTCATAGATCGTGATTACGTATGATCATTACGGTCTAAGGACCAAGGAATACGTTACAAAGTCATAGCAACGCTGAACTATGTGACTCGATCACATTGCATTACTTTTAGGTGGGTTTCTGTCCATCAGATCATTCCCCCAATGATATGACCTCATTGTCAATGGACTTAAGTGTCGCCATGATCAGGAAATCTTGATCAATCAATTGACCAATGAGATAGTTTACCCGAGTTAAACTACGGACCATGTTTTATACTACACCTGTATTAGTATTTCCAAGTAATACAGTTATAGCACAGTATAAAACGTATTATGAACAAAACGGATATGTGACAAATATCTTTATTAATTTGTCTCTAGGGCACATATCCAACACATTGCACTTTCAGAAACCTAATCTTCTGACGACGAGTGACACGCTCTGCGGAATCAAGAATACGAACGGGGTATTCTCGATAAGAAAGGTCATCTTGGAGATCAAGCGTTTCATGGTCGACTTCGCGGATGGGGTCATTGAAGCAACGCCTGAGTTGGGACACATGGAATACATCTTGTACTCGGGAAAGGTGCGGGGTTAGTTCAAGTTGGTAGGCAACTTCTCCACGTTTAGCAATAATGCGGAAAGGTCCGATGTAACGTGGGGCCAACTTGCCTTTGATACCGAAACGTTGGGTTCCCTTCAGAGGAGTAACCCGAAGGTAAGCCTTCTCATCCAGATTGTAGCTCTCTTGCCTATGATGACGATCATAGTAGCTTTTTTGACGTGACTGGGCTGCTTTCAATTGATCACGAACAATGCGAACTTGCTCTTCTGCTTCCTTGATCACATCCGGTCCAAAGAATTGTCTTTCACCGGTTTCTGACCAGTTTAGTGGTGTTCGACATCGTCGTCCATAAAGGAGTTCAAAAGGAGCCATGTTCAGACTAGATTGAAAACTATTGTTATAAGAAAATTCGGCAAATGGAAGAGACTTCTCCCAATTCTTTCCGAATGAGATAACACAAGCTCTGAGCATGTCTTCAAGAATTTGGTTAACCCTTTCGACTTGACCGCTAGACTGAGGATGGAAAGCTGTACTAAAGGAGAGATGAGTTCCCATAGCATTCTGAAAGCTTCCCCAAAATCTAGAGGTGAAAAGGCTACCGCGATCAGAATTGATTTCCAAAGGAACACCATGAAGAGGCACAATTCTAGAGACATACAAGTCTGCTAACTGGCTAGCAGTTATGGACTCGCGAACGGGAAGGAAGTGAGCAACTTTGCAAAGTCTATCCACAACAACGAAGATGGCATCATTTCCTTTCTGGGTTTTTGGAAAGCTAGTGATGAAATCCATACTGACTTTGTCCCATTCCCACTCGGGAATAGGCAAAGGTTGAAGTGTACCAGTAGGTCTTTGGTGTTCTGCCTTAATGCGACGACAAACATCACATTCGTCAACAAATTGAGCAATGTCTCTCTTCATCCTAGTCCACCAAAATCTCTGGCGTAGATCTCGGTACATTTTTGTGCTACCGGGATGAATTGAGAGGGGTGTGTCATGGGCTTCCTTGAGGATGAGTTGCCTTAGTTCCCTATTCTTAGGTACTACCAAACGAATTTCAAAGAATACCGTTCCTTTGCTATCTGTGGAGAAACATTTAGCAACTCCGCTAGCAATGTTCTCTTTGATCCGGCGAACACCTCGTGCACGCCTTTGGGAAACTATGACTTGATCCTCAAGAGTTGGTTTCGCCACCAAGGTAGAAAGATAGCCATGAGGAACAATCTCAAGATTGAGCTTGCGAAAGTCCTCATGAAGAAGTGGTTGATACTGTTGTAACATGAGGTTGTTACAATACGACTTACGACTTAGTGCATCATCCATGACATTGGCTTTGCCTTGGGTGTAAGAAATTACTACGTCGTAATCTTTTATCAACTCAATCCAGCGTCTTTGCCTGAGATTAAGATCTGGCTGGGTGAAAATATATTTGAGGCTTTGGTGGTCGGAATAAATCTCGCAACGGTTACCAAGGAGGTAATGTCGCCAAGTTGTTAGGGCATGAACTACGGCAGCGAGTTCAAGGTCATGGGTAGGATAGTTCTCTTCATGTGGCCGCAACTGGCGTGAAGCATTTGCTACCATATGTCGATCTTGCAGAAGTATGCATCCTAACCCTTGCCGTGATGCGTCACAATAGATCTCGAAATCCTTTTTGGTGTCTGGAGGTGCAAGTACGGGTGCAGAAGTCAATCTTCTTTTTAGCTCTTGAAAGCTTTCCTCGCACTTGGGAGTCCATAGGAATTTCTTATCTTTCTTGAGGAGTTCAGTTAGAGGCTTTGCAACTTTAGAAAAGTTCTCGACGAAGCGACGGCAATAGGTGGCTAGGCCAAGAAAACTCCTAACTTGCTTAACCGATTCAGGTGGAGTCCAGTCAAGGACGGCCTGAACTCTCTCGGGATTCACAGCAATGCCTTTTGCAGAAATTACGTGGCCTAAGTAGGTCACTTCTGGTAGCCAAAATTCACACTTGGAGAATTTAGCATACAGGCGATGCTCTCTAAGTTTCATCAATACCAGCCTTAGGTGTTCGGCATGTTCTTCTTCGTTCTTCGAGTATATAAGGATGTCATCGAGGTAAACCACGACGAACTGGTCCAAATACTCCATGAAGATCGAGTTCATCATGCGTGAGAAAGTGGCGGGGGCATTGGTTAAACCAAAGGACATGACGGTGTACTCGTAAAGACCATAACGAGTAGTAAAAGCCGTTTTGGGAATGTCCTCGTTTCGGATCTTGATTTGATGATAACCTAATCTCAAATCCATCTTTGAGAAGACAGAGGATCCTGCAAGTTGATCATAAAGATCATTGATCCTGGGCAGTGGGTACTTGTTCTTTATCGTCGCTAAATTTAGCGGGCGATAGTCTACGCACATCCTTTCTGTTCCATCTTTCTTCGTTACAAACAGAACGGGGCAACCCCATGGCGATGAGCTAGGGCGGATGAAGCCTTTCTCCAACAAAGCTTCCAGTTGGGTTTTAAGCTCAGCTAACTCACGTGGGGCCATTTTGTAGGGACGTCTAGAAATTGGTGCGGTTCCTGGGGCAAGATCCACTATAAACTCTACACATCTATCGGGTGGCATGCCCGGTAGCTCTTCAGGAAAGAAATCCGGGAAGTCACGAACCACCGGAATATCTTCAAGTTCGGGAAGGGGAATTACATTCAAGGAATGCACTTGGGTTCTTGTTCTGGGTGCGGTGTAGTTGACTGTTTTGCCTGAAGGGTGGGTGAGTTTCACGGATTTGCCTTTGCAATCCAAGTAGGCATTCTGTCTTGATAGCCAATCCATGCCAAGAATGACATCAATGTCTGAAGACTTGAGGGCTATGAGTGAAGCAAGGAATACTAAACCCTCAATTGCAATTTGATTACCATGGCTTACTCTATTAGTTTGCCATCTTGACCCTGGAGTTTGAATAATCATTGGGGTGGACAATTCAACAAAGGTTAACTCATGACGAAGTGCATAACTTTCCGACATGAATGAATGAGATGCTCCTGTGTCGAAAAGAACGGAAGTAGGAACATAATTGACTGGGAGCGTACCAAGAATGACGTCAGTGGTGTCGTCAGTCTCTTCGGCGACGATCTGGTTCACACGTCCTCGAGTGGCGGGAGGAGCGGGTTTGGCGGTGTAGACCTTCTGGGGTGGCTTGCCACGACCATTGTTGTTGTTGTTGTTGCCTCCGGCACGTGGTGGAGCATTCTGATGTTGGATCTGGTTCTGGGGACACTCGCGAGAGTAGTGGCCTGCCTGACCACACTTGTAACAGGCTCCGAAAACAGTGCGTGGAGCTGGGTTGTTTGGTGGAGCTGGGTGGAACTGGGTTGGTGGACGAGGCGCCACATAGGATGGCCTCGGTGGGTTGTTCTGGCGGAACATGCTGTTTGGGATCCAGATCTTGCGCTTCTGGGAGCCAGAACTGGATGAACTGTCGTCTCTAGGGTGTTTGTGGAAATCGTTGGGGGTGTTCATGTCCTCTCCTTTGATGGCCTTGTTGACAAGGACCTGGAAGGTGGCAAAGTCATGAAGGTTGAGCTCACAACGGAGTCCAGTGTTGAGGCCACGACGGAACCTCTCTTGTTTCTTGGAGTCGGTGGAGACTTCTTCGGTAGCATAACGAGCAAGTCGGTTGAACTCACGACTGAACTCGTCAACGGTCCTTCTGCCTTGAGTGAGGTTGCAGAACTCCTCACGCTTGCGGTCCATAAGACCTTTGGGAATGTGGTGCTCACGGAAGGACGTACAGAATTCCTCCCAAGATGCAGGCGGTCCATCGGGATGCATATTCAGAAAGTTCTCCCACCAAGAACTAGCTGCACCTTCAAGGTGATAGGTGGCATAGCTGACCTTGTCACCAGTTGCAACACAGCCTGCTTGGAGCTTCCTCTCGATGCTGCGAAGCCAGTCATCGGTGTCAAGGGGCTCGGTGGAGTAAGTGAAAACCGGGGGATGAAGTCGGATGAAGTCGTTCAGGGACACCAACTTGTTGCGCTGCTGAGTGGTGTTGCGAGCAATGACTTCCAACAGGTGGTGAGAGTCTCGGCGGTTCCTCTCGACTTCCATCAGAACCTGAGCCATCGTGGGTGGGGGTGGAAGGTTGCCTTCCTCCTGGTCATTCCCACGACCTTGGTTACGACCAACCTGGCCACGGGTTCCTTGAGACATCCTGAAGGAAAAAACAAAGTCAAACATAGTTGATTTGAAGAGTCTAAACAAGGTATTGAAGTACTGGAAGGATTACAGAGCAAAGGAAGTAATCATCTTGACAACATGGTGATAAAAGCATACAAGCCATATATTCACAAGCTGTCATACAAACCATACATCGTTTTAGTACAAGAACCAAGCTAATACAAACGTGATGAAGATGATACATCCTTCAGAGGCACTCTGAGTTCCTATACATTATTTATCTAAGCCTCTGGAACTTAGACACCTTGCTTACAATATACTAAGATACTACTACATCATCACTAAGTAAGACCACAGGCGGTCTCACTCATCTCCATCTCCATAGTAGTCCTCATAAAAGTTACCCGCGTATCCCGGTAGTTGGAGGTGACCATCGGAAAACACGGAGGCTTGTGGACCCTGATATCCATTTGGGCAAGGATGGGGCCTAGGTCCAGCGTAGAGTGGAAGCAAAGGACCACGGGGTGGAAAAATGCCTCCAATCTCGGGCCAAGCAACTCGAGAAGGCATCTGAGTCCTCACTGGGTAGATCGCATCAAACTCAACTGATCCCACGCTCACAAAGGGTGCCAAAAGTGTCAGTGCTCGATACAGACGAACATGTGTGGCGTGGAGCTCGAAACGGAGAGCGCGTGCATCACGATCTCTGTCACTAGCAAACCTAGCAGTCATATGAAGTGTTGGATCTTCTGCAGAGTGATCTGAGTAGAGTCCGGTGTAATATCCCTCTTCTCCTGGAAGTGCAGCAGGGATATAGCGGAAAGAAGTCTCTCTCAGCAAAGTGTGCTCCTCTCTCAGCAGTGTCATACATGAGTATGCAGCATCCTGCACAGCCATGTTCTCGGTAACGCCAAAGCCATGTCCAAAGTGGATAGGCTGAGTGACTCCAACGTGGTGCGGGTAGATCCGAACAATGCAGTGGAACTGCGTCTGGTTGAAGTCGTGGAACTGCTCCTCGATGGTGTACTCAGGGTACCACCGATATCCCACATAGGACATCATCTCGATCAACGTGGCGGGATGGCGACGCACACCGAGGCACCTGGTCAAACGAACAATCTGTCGAGGGGGAAGATCTGCCATCTGAAACAGAAAGGAGTTTGCAAATGCATCAGATTATGAGATAAACCTAGAATGACTCGGACAGCATAACGGCTGTAATTGCAAGAAAAAGACAATTTCTTACAACATGGAAACAGCACTTACATACTATGTGATAAAACAAGGAACATAACCACTCTAACAAGCCGATCACAACTTTCCTACGGCTATGAGGAAGCAAACAACGAGATGTTCTAATCAGACAGAGGAGAGCCTTGTCCTATCTTCCCGTAGAATAAGATGAGGGTGACTCAGAACTCAGAACGAAGGGGTAAGGAGAAAACAAAGAAGCCTTATGTTGTTCCCTTATATACCCAGAGTAACTATATAACTATAGCAAGTTAGACTCGACTCCGGCCAAGGCTACTAGTCCTACAGTCAGTCCTGCTCTGATACCAAGTCTGTCGGGACCCAGGGTTAGCGTATGCAAGTACAGCTAAGACATAGTCATATGGAGAGCCAAGAACCGTACCCACTTGTCTAAGAAGACAAGGCCAAGCACAGAACGTTCTCGGAAAGCATCGTACATGAGGGGCATCCCATCCAGGCCGGATGATCAACTGAGATGGGTCCTCATCGTCCGCACACAAGTCTAATGATATGGGTGATGAACTCCCATATTCAACGACAAGTAGCCTCAACCATACGACTATCTCTTAACTCTTACATAGACTTACTCCAGCCCGATCACTTAGTCGGGGTCTAGGGCGGGCTCGATCATACCACAAAGTGTGCACGAGACGGAGTCTCGAACAATCGCATCGCGATGCCCCAAGCAGTGCACATCTAAGGGCCACTTGGTGTATGAAAGACCGCCAGCCAGAACACAACTAAGGTCTCGAAAACCCATACAAAGACATGCATGTTATAAACATACATGCAGCACACATGCCTTGTATGAACAGCAGGTACCATTGCAATTCTCTACAAAGTGTACATTTTTATTGATAACTCTTATAGAGTGAAAACAGAGATCACAAACATGTGATCCAACATTACAACACACACGGAAGAAAATTATGTCAGAGTACAGACAAGTTTAACAAATGGCTTAAGAAGCCTTATTTAAACACAAGCCCTCCACGAGGGAAAACCAGTCGTCTGACTGGGACTAGACTAGTTGGTCTTCAGTCGTCCAGCTCGATGAAGAAGCCACCTTCGGGGTCAGTGGCATCATCTAAAACATAGATTAAGCAAACGTGAGTACAAAATCGTACTCAGCAAAACTTACATAGGAGCTATACTACTCATGCACATGTATCAAGGTAAAGGGAGGTGGGGTTCACTTGCAGAAGTGCCAGCTTTGACTTGGCTAATCCTGAACTACGAGTACCAGACTTTGAGGAAAGAAGCGTACACGAGTCCACTACATTCTCCAACCAATTACACCACTATGGTGCCTTCCTCGACTTCCCCACGAGAAAGCACGCCATAGCACTCACACTTATCTTGGTGTGTTTTAGAAGTATCCAGTTCAAGTTATCTAATAATCAAGCTAAGCTTTCCAAGTAGTCCATAACCGCGGACGCGGCTATTCGAATAGTTTTGTTAACCTTGCAAGGGTGTACCGCTACACACACATGATCATCATTTACCGCCTTTGATCTGGACACCATTCAAGGGGTGCCAGCGAGGATGCTCACCACAACTGTTACCTCATAGCCGATCTAGTCCGAGAAAGCCGCCTACTTGGGTTGGTTACCACTATCGTGAACCCGGCCGGTTTACCGAAGTGGACCCAAGTGATGTGTGCGTGGTGCATAAGCCGGTCTCGGATGAGCCGTTCTCTCACTTAGCATCCAGGCCACAGACCTACCAGAACTCCAAACTATTGCGACATCTGGGCATCGAAAGGGATGAGTTAGTAAGTTGAGAGGGGTCAGTGAGCCCAATGTGTGGTTGTACTCTTCATCTTGGATCACCACACAAGAACTCGTACTAGGGCGGTGTTCAACGAGACAACCCACCGTGTACTCCTACACAACCTCTCATCGTTCACCTTGTATTAGGGTCGATTCACCAACACTTTTCTACCATCATCAACATGATCATTCCCATCCCGACTCACATCACAGTAACAACATGGTATCATACTAAGCATGCAATAAGAAGTAACATTGCAGGGGCCACATGATATCAAACAACTCCTACATTTGCTAGGATTGTGGTTTGCTTACTACTGTGACAAAAAGATAGGTCACGCAAAGGAATGGGTTCATCTATGCGGTAGAAACGAATCATGGTGATCATCCTAAACAATGCATAAGCAAGACATGAGAGGGAAGTGGGATTTTATCGACATGATCAATGGGGGTTTGCTTGCCTTGCTGACGAGGTTCGGGTTCGGGGTCTTCAACGTAGGGGGTGACCTCGGGTTCCGGCTCCACGTCTATCAGCAACATGACAATCATAGGATCAACAGAATGTACAATGCACAATCACATGAATAAGATTGAAAGGGTGATGTTCATGGTACTGATGTGTTGAGCATTCCATTTAAATGGAGTATATTGCAAATTGAATTGCAAATTCAAACTCCACATTTGAATTCAACATTTACCAAGTTACATGTGACATGGTTTGATCATTTTGAATTATCTTCAAATTTGTATGATATGCCTCTGAAGTGTGGTTGAATTGTAGCTTAATTCCATGGTCCAAGTAGCAAGATCATTTGATTTGAATTTGAATTAAATTCAAATAAACCAAATGACATATGCTACTGGTCCCAATTTGAATTCAACTCAAACATAGTTGAAAGTTGAATATTTGGAAAGATAATTTTCTCCTGATCATTTTTCATATATTATTTGTCCAATTTGGAGTTAATATGAATTTTCTATGAATTTCCAAAGTTTGGGGTATTTTCAGGAATTTCTGGAATTCTTTTAATTCAAATAATCTCTAGAAATTCATTTAAATCGATTTACTGCGTCAGGCTGACGTCAAGCTGGCGTCAGGGGGGGGCTGACATGGGGGTCCCACCTGTCAGTGGCTGGATTTAATTAACCCGTGGGTTAAATTAATCTAGTGGCTTAATTAAGCCACTGGGCCCACTGGTCAGTGACCCAGGGGTCATTAGCTGGGTGATTAAGGGGGGAGTTTTGGATGACATGCCGGCGGCTAAACGCCGGTCACTGGAGCCGCGGCGGCGACTCGCCGGAATGGCCTAGGGGCCACGAGAGAGGAAACGGAGGGCATCGGCGTGTTCCTGGAGGTCTTCCGCGTCGTCTGGAAGTAACAGGGGTTCACGGGGAGGTCGGGAGTGACGACGGCGACGACTCCGGCGGAAACAGAGAACCGGCGAGGTCGTAGTCGAGACTAGGGGGCACGGATTTAGCTGGGACTTGGTGCAATCGAACGCTAGTGCACGTAGGATACAAACGCGCGCACTAGGGCATCAACAGAGGCACGAGAGCGAGTTCTAGCTCGACCATGGCGGCGAGCTTGCTCGGTTCCCATGGTGGATCCGGCTAGAGGGAGCAATCTAGGGGGAGAAGAGAGGGGTTTTGCTTGCGAGCTCACCCTGAATCTAACTGGGACGACGGCTTGCTCGGGGAGGCTCTGGGGTTGCCGGAATTCCAAGTCGATCCGCGGCGGCCGGTGATGAAGACGACGAAGCTAGCGAGCTCGTGGAGGCGTCCGGCTCCGATTCCTTCTGCAGGTCGATGAAGACGACGACGACGAACTCCCTGGACACCTTGGTTTGGCTCCTAGACGTCGATGGACGCGAGTTCTTGCGACGGCGAGCGGCGGCGCTCTCGGGTGGAGGAAGAAATCGGCGAAGGAGGAGGAAGGAGTCGCGCTGGAGGGGAGGAATGAACTGGGGAGGCTGCGAGACGTCTCCAGGACGCGAGAAGAGGCCACGGGGAGGCCTGGAAGCTCTCGGTGGCGACGTGGCGCCCACGGCTGGCTCGGTGGCATTCCACCGAGCAGCTTGGAGGCGCGGGATGGGGAAGAAGACCCCGCTGCCCCTGTGGGCCGGGTGGGCTGGATGGGCCGGTTCCGCCTAGGCGCCAGGTAAGGATTTTCTGATTTCTTTTCTATTTTTCTTTTCTGACATTTGTTCTGTTTAGCCAAAAAAATAGCTAAAACATTTTATTAAATGCTGAAAACTTTTATGTGGTCTCATAATAATATAGACTAGCCACTTATAAAGTTTTAACATTTTTAAAATTCAAATAATTTGAATCTTAAATCAAATAGGGGTATTTCTTTAATTCCAAGGCACTGTTTGAATATTTGAAAAATCTATGAGCATGGGGTGGGTCCCACATCACTTGATATGTGATCACACTCATTTATAAGATTTTTCAAAAATCTAACATGAATTTTTGGAAAAGATTTTTATCTGGCCTTTTGAATTACTTCATATGGGGGGTTCCTTCTCCCATTTGGTTTTGATTTTGAATTTCCTTTGATTTCTTTCATGAATGCAAAGTGAAAAAGACCCTAGCACATTACCTAACAGAGGGTTCTGACAAGCCGGCTGCCCCCAAATGCCCGGGGAGTCCGCCTCCATGGGATCCGGCGGATCCGGCCGCCAACCACCTCCAGCGTGGCAGCCCTCATCCCCCCGTGCCGACGACATGGCCCCTCCCCTGTGAAGAACGCAGTGGCCGTCGGACGTCCCTTCCTTCTGCTCCGTTTTGCTCGACCGTCGATGTCTCCGGACACGTCCAAGTGTGGCACTGCTTTTTTGCGGGAGGGGAAGATCTGAGTTCACTTTCTTTTTGCAGTTCGCTGGCGCCTCAAGCTCCGGGAGATTTGATTGCATTTGTATATGGTTCACTTCATTGTAAAAAATAATAATGCGGTTCAATTTGAAGAATGAGTTCGTTTATCGTGGGGAAGAGAATGTTAAGAAAAAACAATGCAGTTCGTCTTGATATGTTTGCATGCAGTTCTAATGCGCTTAAAAAAACAGTAGAAAAATGAAAAATAGAAATTAATGCAGTTCGCCATGTGATACAAATACATCTCCAAAAGTTTCATCAAAAAAATGTTATTAACATTGTAGTGCGCTTGGTGTTTTGATGAAATACACTGAAAAAAGTTGTAGTGCGCTTGGTGTTCCGATGCAAATTACGGGATAATAGTTACCGTATATGTGAACTACGAGAAAAATAAAAAAAGATGAAGCTCAATTGTGAAGCCGAAATGCAGTGCGCTTAACAATCGGATGCGATTCACTCACTTGGCCGATTTCGGATCCGCGAAAAACACGTGCATTTCTATCTATCGACAATGCAGTGCGGTTGCCTGTCGGATGCAATCACATGCAGTTCACTTTGACGATTTCGTATCCGCGAAAAACACGTGCGTTCTGTTTGGCAATAATGCAGTGCGCTTCCATGGCCAATGCAGTTCGCTTCGTCGATTCCGGGTACGCGAAAAACAGTTCCGCGGTTTAGTAAATTTGACGTAGCTTTTAAACCGTGATGAATTAGAGAGTGTGTTTTACATGAAAATAGAGCACCTCGACGATATCTATCCAACGGTATATCAATTGCATCGATCGGTTAAACGAATCAAACGAATTTATGCGAAAAACGTCCGCTGTCCACAAGTGGGCAACGCCACGGTTTTCGAAATTAGTTTAAAATAGTGAAGAATCTCGAAAAATGTTCAAGATATGGATTAATCTCCTACTCTATACGAATCCAACGGAGTATTATACGCATCGAGCGGACAAGCGGTTAAAAAGTTATACTCTTTATAAGATCCGCTAGTGAAAAATAGAGTGTACGCGTTTTTTTGCGGCTAGATTTGTCTCAAATCCATAGTGAATTAGACAAAGTGTTCTGCATATGGATGGAGCGCCTGATCGATATCTTTCCAACTGTGTATCATTTGCATCATTCCAATGAACGGTTTAAGAGAAATCGCGAAAATACGCCCGCTGCAAAAGTATGTCTCGCACCGTTTTCGAAACCGATCTTAATCCATGAGGAATTAGAAGAAGTGTTCAACATACGGAATATGTTCCTTTTCCATACGAATCCAACGGTGTATCACACGCTCAATTCCGACAAACGGTTAAAAAGTTATCGCGAAAATACTGCATCGGTTCTGTTTTACCAAGGCTGCAGTGCTTCGAATTCAGCAGTGCGGTTCTCTTTGCGATACGATGCAGTTCGGGACAATGATGTCAGAATAGACCGTCTATATATATATATATATATATATATATATATCTTATTCAGCAGTGAGCCCTGCGCAATGTTAGCTATCACTAGATAGCGGGCTGTGATCACTCTGGTGAGTGAACACAGATACAATGTTATAACTGCAACCGGTACGGTACAATGCAGACACCGCCTAAGGCCCCCTAGCTCAGCTCTGCTGAGTCACCATCAAGTGTGAGCTATCAAGTAGTAATGCTTGTACTCCACTCGTTGCTGACTCTGTATAGTCGCTCTAGTTACCTGAGCAATGGTTGTCCTTAAAGGTAAGAGTCGGTCGACCCAACGGTGCCCCTGAGCGGTATTGCGTCGGGAACGACAGGGAGGGTACGATCGATGTTACCAGCGTGTTTGGCACCTGCTCGTATCTCGCGAGAGTTACCAAAATACGAAAAGTCGAGCTCTACCAAGAGCACACCCGAGACAAGGTAAGGAGACGGTTCACCTTGTTGGTGATATGTCCCAAATGTATCTATAATTTTTGCTTGCTCCATGCATGATTTGCGTGACTTTGCCATGTTTTTCTTGAAATTTCATACACTTTTGATCATATTTGGACTAACCTATTAACTCAGTGCACCCAGTTGCCAGTTTCTGTTTTATGCTGTTTTTATATTTCAGGTTTTCCGGCCATGAAAAGTGCCAAATAAATTCCAAAAAATTATATAAAAAAATCAGCGTCCCGGAAGCTTCCTGAAGAACCAAGGATGGAAGGGAGTGGACCCACTAGGGCCCCAGGAGGGTCCCTGGCGTTGTCCCTCCTAGGGCGCGACGGGCACCCTCCTGGCTACCCTGTGGCCCCCCTTGGCCTATATTTAGTGCCCGCGGAAGAAACCCCTAATATCGATCTGCTATTCCCCGTTCTCCTCTCTGGACCGCCGCCGCCGCCATTTCAAGATCAGGTCTTCCAGGAGAAGCTTCCCCGGCACCCTGCCGGAAGGAGGAACCCCCTCCGAGAGACCATCCATCGCCATGGAAGCCTCCCGGATGTGCTGTGAGTAGTCTCCATTGGACCATGGGTCCATGACCAGTAGCTATGTGATGTTCTCCTCCCCTCTTTGTGCTTCCACTTTCGAGTCCTCGTGCGCTACCTCACATGATTGAGGCACCTTTTTAATTTTCTGTGTTGCTATGCTGAGTTTGCTGGGATCTAATGGATTATGAGACTATGTTCAGATTGTGATGAGTAATATATTTGGTTCTCTTTTATATTTGTGTTCTTGAGTTAATTCTTGCATGTTCTCCGTTGCCGTATTTTAATTTGGCCAAGTGATTTGTTGCAACTCCAAGAGGGAGCGTTATGCTTGATTGTGGGTTCAGCCCCTTGACGTCTAGCTTGAGTGACAGAAACATGAGACTAGGGGATGTGCTTTTGCCACCAGGGATAAAACAACGGTGCTTCTACCTGCGGGTGCAAGGATTGATTACTTTACACAAAGTTCTATTAATGAAGTTGTCTATTGCTTTGAGTTTACACTTTGGGTGGGATTCACAACTTAATACCAGCGAGATGTCCTTGATAGATATCTCAAGGTGGATGATTCGTAGTAGATGCTGATGGATTTCGGTCTACTTACCTTGGCGTACTGCCCATTGCTTTTGAGCCTCTTCCTTCCTTTTGTAGCATAGTTAGCATTGCGGTGCGTTTATAATCATGTCAATTGCCCAGCTGTAATTTGTTTACCTCGCTAGCACTTTTATCGTCTTTTGGGAGAGAGATATCATTAGTGAACGTCATGGGACCCCGGTCCATATTTCCACCATTGTTTACACCCTTAATTTACTTTCAGTTCTTACTTTCAGTTGCACTTTTATCTCTTGCGTTGATCCTTTGTAAACAACAAGGCCGGAGGAATTGACAACTCCTCTGAGCTCGTTGGGAGCAAAGTTATTTGCTGTGTGTGCAGGTCCAGGTGAAGTAAGCAATCTTGAGATTGTGAACGGCGCCATTGTTCACTTTACCACCTTCTTGTATATCTTGGATTCCTACTAGAGACAATCTAAACCTTAGCATCTTCTTAAAGGGGAATTTGCTGCTACGCTACATCTCACCTTCCACTTGGGGTAACCAACGAGAAGTGAGAGAACTATATTCCTCACCGTATCAAGATAATTTCTGGCGCCGTTGCCGGGGACTCCAGTCTACAAGATATGGGAGTTGCACACTATCTTTTATCTTTGCTTTTTAGCCTTGTTAGTTTATCTTTCAGTTTTTACTTTTGTGTCCCTTATCAAAAATACTAAAAATATCAGTTACTTTGCTAGTAGTTACCACTATCACTGGTCCTTTTGCCTTTGGTGAGGCAGAAGTACTTACCTTTACTCAGAGAGGTGGTGAAAGTCTGAAAGATGCTTGGTATAGAATTAATGATTCTCAAAAGAGGGCCACCAAGAAGCAATCCACTACTATCCTTCTTAGAAATTTTTATGTTGGGATTACTTCTCGGAATAGGTTTGTGTTAGACACTGCTATCAATGGGAACTTATAGAGGCTCCAGTTTGGGAAGCCCATAATGTTATTGAAAATCTTGTTGGAAGTCTCCCCGTTGCTAGCATTGAGGAGGACATTACTCTAGCTCACATTATGGGAAAACTTAAAAAAATAGAGTTAGAGGTGCCAAGTATCGATAAAGTAAATGAGTTGGATCGTAAGATTCAAGGGAATTTGCATAGGCTAGATAGCTCCATGCAAAAAATTGTCAAAACTTTGGAGACTATCAAATCCCTTGATGAGAAGTCTTCTAGGATAGAGAAGATTGAGGAAGTTATTGAAAATCTAGGAACTACCTTTTCCTCAATCAAAACCAAAAAATGATGAAACTCCAGCAAGAAAGGAACCCAAGTTCGTTTACGTCCCTAAGGTTCCTCGAGCTAAAGCTCACACACCAATTGCCAAGAGAGTTGAAACAGTGAAGACTTTGTAGGAGACACCTATCTTTAATTTTAATGAAAATCCAATTGATTTTCCTCCTTTTGATTTTATCCCTAGAAGTATTTTTATTCGGCCTTTATTCGGTCTACTTACCTTGGCGTACTGCCCATTGCTTTTGAGCCTCTTCCTTTCTTTTGTAGCATAGTTAGCATTGCGGTGCATTTATAATCCTGTCAATTGCCCAGCCGTGATTTGTTTACCTAGCTAGCACTTTTATCATCTTTTGGGAGAGAGACATCACTAGTGAACGTCATGGGACCCCGGTCCATATTTCCACCATTGTTTACACCCTTAATTTACTTTCTGTTCTTACATTCAGTTGCAATTTTATCTCTTGCGTTGATCCTTTGTAAACAGCAAGGCCGGAGGAATTGACAACTCCTCCGAACTCGTTGGGAGCAAAGTTATTTGTTGTGTGTGCAGGTCCAGGTGAAGTAAGCAATCTTGAGATTGTGAACGGCGCCATTGTTCACTTTACCACCTTCTTGTATATCTTGGAGTCCTACTGGAGACAATCTAAACCTTAGCATCGTTGTTAAGGGAAATTTGCTGCTACGCTACATCTCACCTTCAACTTGGGGTAACCAACGAGAAGTGAGAGAACTATCTTCCTCACCGTATCAGTTGGTAACCACGTGCTTTCACGGGACGACAGGGCAGGCCCCGACGTTACTGGTGGTCCTTGTCGCTGTTCGTTGTCCGTTGTGTTGTTAGTCAGACATCGATAACGGTTGTCTTCGAGATAATATTAAAATGCTAAATGGTTCGGTGGATGACTTGAGAGACCCGTTGGTCTGTACGCACTACCTACAAGTGGGATTAGGTGTGGGCCCTCCGCATCATAGTTTCGTCCGAAAGCTCTTCAGACGTCAGCAGTACTGCGGTCTGATCGCCGGGAAGCGGTGTTGTCTTGTTTGCTACAGCAGGTGTATTTGGATTTTCTTTTGCTTCACCGGCCAGACTCGCACCATGCAGGAGCATGGAAGGGTGAGGGACTTAGACCCCTGAGTGGCTAGGATATAGTCCGGCGGATGGCCTCTCTGCTGAGCGTAGGATGGGATGCGCCATGTCGGATAGCTTTGGTGGAGCGTTCCCTAACAAGGTTCCCGCCACCCTGGAGATCCGAGTGTCTAGGCTGAACAGTAGTGCACCCCTGCAGGGAGTTTAATCTATTCGAATAGCCGTGTGCACGATAACAGGACGCTTTATGCTGAAGCTGGACCATACCACTACAAACTACTACTATTAAACTGTATAGTTCCGGGTCTTCTTCCTCACCGGGAAGTTGAGGAGGGGAACTCGGTGGCATTTATTATTAATTATTACAACTTACTATTATACAATGTTGCAGCAACTTCTGCTTCATTGTTACTTTATGCTTTATATGAACTGTTGGCTGTTCTCTCCTTGTGCTGCAAGACTTGTCGGAAGATGCTAGTCTTCGATAGGCCCAGCTTCTTATCCTTATTCTGATTTCTACCTTGCATTCCACTATATACAGCCTCCCCTTTCCATTTGATACAAATGTATAAATGCTTAGTAGCGGACGTAAGACTCGTGGGTATGCTAGATACTCATCCTTGCTTTATTTCCCCCTTTTTGTTTTGCCTGATCGTCCGCTGCAGTCGACGTTGGAGCCCAGGAGCAGGAGTACCCCGGAGGCGGATACTACTACGTCGAGACCCCCGTTGACCAGGACTAGGAGTAGTTTAGGAGGCTCCTAGGCAGGAGGCCTTGCCTTTTCAATCTGTATCTCTGATGTTATTTGTGCTAGCCTTCTTAAGGCAAAACTTGACTAACTATGTATGTACTCAGATATTATTGTTTGTATGACTTATGTATTCAGGTCTGTGTGACCCCCTTATCTTGTAACATATTGGTTTATCCTTTTTTGTTTAGTGTTGTGTTGTGATATTCTCACTGTGGCACCCTAATCTCAGTCGTGTACCCTGCGTGTATGATTACTGTACATGGATTGATTTTGGGGGCGTCACAAGTTGGTATCAGAGCCGACTGCCTGTAGGAAGCCACCCAACCACTACCTGGTCGAAGTTGAGTCTAGACTTTGAAAAACTATTTTGCTAACTTAATCTTTGGCTTACGGGCCCACATCGATGTCACTACGTGTGATATCTATGGTATTAGGATCCTTTTCTCCTTACCTATGCTCTGGGAATCTGCTCTCTTATCCTTGCTGGTAAGATTTACTAACTCTGACATTGGGATCACGTTCTCTTGATTCCACCCGGCGTTCTGGTGCGTACCCCTTTGTTGAGTCGTGTCGCAGGAGTTCTGACCCAGGTCCCGGACTGCAGATCCCCTTTCTCTTTCGGGGCAGGCCGCGCGTTCTCTGGCACAAATTCCTATGGCCAGAAGTTTCCTCATTCGACAAGATCTGAGCGGTAGTGTTGCTCGTGTTCTCAGGAGTTAGGAACCCTCAAGCGATATAATAAGCGAAATATCTGATGTGGGGAAACAAGATGCCAGAAATCCTGCCTCGACGGATCTCTCTCGGGTCTCCACTACAAAGAGAGTTGTCGAGGGTCTTAAGGCTCGAGGGCTGCGTCTTCATCCTTTCTGTCCTCCCCACATTCCAAACACTTAAGACGTCACAAAACTCTGCCAACATCATAGTTATAACATCATAATAAATTCTAAATTCAATGGTGGGATGAACTCCATCAGTAAATTTAAACAAGTTGACAAAGTAATAAGTGATCTTAGGGTATTGTGGCACTTGATATGTCATGAGGTGCGTCAAACCTGCAGCTGCACAAAGGTTATTAAATTGATCTCGCAAACCTGCGGCGGCAAGAAACTCCGGGCATGGATATGTCATGGCATGCACCGTATCAGTCTCGTTGAGCAACCCCGGATGCTCAATGTCGTCATTGTAGCTCACCCTCGCACTTGAGGATGAAGTTGCAGTTCTAGTAACTCTATCCGTAGGTTCGGGTTGTTTTCCCACGAACTATCCTTTAGTCTTTCTCCACATCCCCTAATCTGGAAAATTTTCGCAAGTCAAGAAAAGTGATAAATAAGAAAAAGGAGTGGAAGCATACTACTCTACTCACTTCCCCAAGGCCTAAACTTGCATCAAAACGTCAAAAATAAATTTCTAAGCAAGCTCATATGAACAACCACCAAGAACTCCAAAATACTCACATAAAAGTTCACCATTCAGAAATCTATTTGGAGGAGTGGAGGAGCCACATGCCAGGGAGCAATTGCCCAAAACCTCAGCTGAGGGGTTGTGGAAGGAGATTGAAATTGGAAGCCAAAAGCACCAAGAACACGAGCTCCAATAAAAAACTCAGGATTTTTTAGTAAAGAGAGAGAGAAGAATAATAAAATACCTGATGGGGGCCTGGTAGGCCCAGGCAGGTTGGTGGCGCGGCCAGGGGGTGGTCGCGCCACCTGTCCGCCTTGTCCAGGGGTGGCCCCCTTGGACAGCCGCAGGTTCCCCCAGGTCTGTTTTCGCAGAAAAATTTTGATTTTGATTTTTATAGAATTTTTCTGACAACTTCATTTTTGAATATTTTTTGAGATAGCAAAAGCTACAGAACTTCCGGAAATTCGAAACAGTGGTTAACTTATGAAATTTCAAAAATGTAAATCTCAGGTACAACAAGGAGAAGAGAGAGCAAAATGAAATGAGAGAAAAATAATCTTCCCTTTTATTGCATTATATAAAACAAGTTTGTTAGTAAGGTTGATCAAGTCTTACTACCAAACGAGTTATATATAGGGCCAAAAGTTTCAATTCTTATGGAGTGATCAAGGTACCTTTATTTTAACGGATATTGTCCCCACCATAATAGTTTTGTATTTGTGGTGTACATGTAGAAGACAATCCCAAGCTCCAATCTTCACGGTTTCAATATTTTCAATGGAATTCTGTGGCACCCCGGCTCAGAGGACCGGAACGCCCTGTGCACCAACCCAGAGATCAAGTCTTTTGGAACACGACACTGATTGATATAGAACTGAACAGCTTTCTATTACCGAGGATAGGGGTACAAGAGGTCTATTACAACGCTAGCGGAGATACAACTTGCTCCTCAGGCTAGCCTCAGCTCTACACCAAGCAGTAGCATAACTCTAGCAGCGGAATATCGACGGCAGCGGAACAATAACGACGATGATGAACTCCAATCCATAGGGACACTGGCTGGGACACCTCCTAGCTCGCAAACACCCGGAACGTCGTCCTACGCATGCAAAGCACGGCCTGCAAATCTGGCATAACACGCCAGGTCAGTACATTGAATGTACTTGCAAGCTCACAACAACCATGCAACAAGGCAAAACAATAACATGGCAGCAGGTTAAAGTATATTAGTGAATTAAACAGGTGAGCAACAATATCATGCAAACAAATATTTATCAAGCATATTATCAGCATTAAGACTAATGCACACACAATGGACCCCACATGATCGTCGCATGATCACGTGGCTTACCTCGGAGTCCTTACAGACGCAAGCACCGGGTCACTTCGTGACCAATCACTTCCACGAGTCGTCGCATGACCAAACGGGTCATTGCACGACCATTCAACGGTTTAGTTGTCCCTCGTTACCACCCAACAAATCCGGTCATCGCATGACCATCCACTTAACACAAACATGCCACCGAACTCATGTTGATCATATGGTGTGACCTAGTACGAACTATGTCCATTGCCGTGGACACGGCTATTCGAATAGATTTGTGGGACTCTGCAGAGTTTGTGCACATTACCCACACAATGGAGTTCTTCCTCCATCCAGCACCTCGGTACTTGTCCCACAGGATCCTTGGAACTCGCACCGAAGGAGTGGACTAGGATTTCTCCAACGAGACCGATGCTACCTCGTGTCCCTCTTACCTTGGGTAGCCCCGTGGTTAGGTGTCCTCCGTTACCACCCAACCGATCCGGCCAAACTCTTGGCAAACGGCCACCGTGTGGAAAATACTGTCCCAACGGGGACTGAGCTCATAACAACACTGGATGTCAAGGTTATCACCACCTACCGGGCCAGGGTAGCGTGCGTGCATAACCTCCCCTCTTTGGTGATACAAATAAGAGATGCCCACCGATAGACCGAATCAAGTCCTGCCCATACAAGCAAATGTGGCTGCACGGATAAGTTCGGTACGGTGGCACCTGATCAATTTTTCACGAAGTATATCTCCAACAGCGAACACAAGTATCATGTGCAACATGAGTATCAGATCATAACAATGCATAGCATATTAACATGACAGTTTCGGGTATAATCAAGCACATTCTAGATGGTGAACATATCCGTGTTACAAAGATTAAGTTATTAGCATGGCAACATTATGAATGCAGTTGAGCATAACTCAGCCATATCATGAATGTAACAGCCCATGTGTAACAAGTTAGCAAACACCATGTAATTTACTTCCTCTGTTGGACTTGTAACTTGGCATGGTGGATGTGTATGCCATTCCATGTGATGATTTAAATTGGCTTGGAGATTGGAGTCATGATTGGTTGTTTTCTTTTGCATCCGAAGTGGTTCAAGAAGGGCATTGATGGAATTTTCCCTGTTGCATGCTCACTCTTCTTGATCCCAATTTTGGCCTAGCCATTTCTTTTGCCTTTGCAAGAGTTTTGGAATCCTCAAGGTATTTTTGACTTCATCAAAAACAGAAGTTCTAGTTTCAAAGTGAATTTGAAATTCAAATGAGCTCACACTTTTGTTGTTGCCAAAAATACCCAGACCATTTTTAGAAATTGAGGAATAATGCAAGGATAATTTTACATATTTTTATGTGATTTTTACACTTGTATTTAATCCAGATTAATCCTGTATCTCTTTTCTGTTTTTATAAATGGAAAAGGGATCCAGCGGGTTTTTTTCCTTTTCTTCTCCAAGTCTTGCTGGAGGCCCAGCCCAGCAACCTGCAGCGCCGCAGCCCGGCTCGAGGCCTTTCCAGCGAAGCGGTACGCGGGGTCTTTCCTGGCCGTCGGATCTTGATCGCGCGTCCCTCCGTCGTCGCCTTTCCACGCTGGAGAGGTCCCCGCCGGAGTTCCTCTCACAGCCGACGCCGGCATCGACGTCGACGCCCGTCGACGTGGCCAGGGAGCCTCCCCCTTTATAAAGAGGGCACCAGCAGCCCCCTCGCGAACCCTAGGTCCCGTTCCTCCCTCCAGATTTCCGCCGCCGCCATCGGGTTCGTCTCCAGGACCTCCCCTGTTCCGCCGGAGCCAAACGCGATTCGCCGCCGTTCTGCGTCGTCCTTGAGCAAGCGCTCGTCTGCACGGTCCTTGAGCATGACTTGCTTCGTTTCTGTGGCCAGGTCGAAGCAAGGAGCAGCGAGACGCCTCCGCAGCAGTAGCAAGCCTCCGCAGACCCCCTTCGTCCCCGACGACGTCCGCAGACCTCTCCCTCCTCTACGGCTAGGCCGGGACACACGATGCGACCCACAAGGTGAGCTACCAACCACGCCTTCGCCCGTAACATTGCGTAGCAGCCCGTCCACGGTAGCGGTAGGCCGTCTGCCGCGTAGCTCGTCGCCGGCGCGGAATTCGTGATCACCGTGCCCGTGGTGCGTCTCGAACGACCTCACGCGTGCTCTGGGAGTGCCCAGTGCGCGTCGTTGGCGTCAAAGGAGCCCCCTTTCCGCGTAGCTGCTCTGGTCTTCGCCGCGTCTGAACTCTGCGCGTCTCTGTCAGTCGGATCCGCCTTGGATTCAGACGAGCGTAGCATCCCCTCCGGTGAGATCCAGGACTGGGCCAGGGCATCCACTGATCGGGGTACTCCCCTCTCGCGATTGCAAGCAATCCCATGGCCAGAGGCGTCGTGTGCTTGACGCACGGTTCGCCTGAAGGTTGCATAGCAGGGTGGTCTGAAGCTGCAGTTCAGAGCCGCCACAGCAGTGCTGTTCCGGTGAAGATAGCGAGCAGTAGAGATGGAGCTAGAAGCCGTGGGGCGCGTCGTTGTGTAGAGCTAGGTCCCCTCTCGGGTTCGTTCCATGGCGGGGTGGCTGGAGCTTGCCTGTACACGACGCGCGGTTCGCCGCAGTAGAGCGTCGCCGTCACGGTTCAGAGCTTGCAGGTGTTCGAAGTTCAGAGAAGCTGGATACTGAACCTTACCTAGCCTGCGTAGCGTATATGTTCAGAAAACGCTTCGTGGCGCAGTGGTAGCGAGCAGTGGAGCGAGCAGCGCGTCGCGAGTTCGAGTCCAGCCGGAGCCACCCCATTTTTGATTTTTCATCTGAGGCTGAAGACTGGGACCCGCTTGTCAGCGACCCAGGCCGCGTGGGCTGAGCCCATTGCGGGCCAGAGAGGTTGGTTGGGCCGATTTCGCCCGAGAGCAGCCCATGGAGGCTGATTCTTTTTCTTTTTTTGTTTCTTTTCTTTTTTTTCTTTCATTTCTTTTCTGTTTAAATTCAAATTTGAATTGCCTCCAAATTCAAATCTGGTTTTGAACATCTTTTGCATTCATGGCCATGCCTTATATGTTTCTGGGGTAGCTTGAGCTACTGAACCACATGGTGAGGTCCATTTTTGCATTTGACCCCTTCCAAGAATTGAAGTGTGGCCATTTTGCAAATAGCACCTTTTTCTTTCTTTGTTTTTGTCAGGTGGTTCAAACTCTTAAATTGCCCATGCCATATATTGTTTTTGGGTAGTTTTACACAAGGAGTTGCATGGTGATGATGATGAAGTCATTTGAACCTTTTTCAAAGTTCATGTAGTGCAATTTTGCACTCAGCCCCCTGAACTTCAGTTGAATTTGCAACTGTCCTTGCAAATTCAAATGGAGACATATCATATATGTTTTTGCGGTACTTTTCTGCAAGGATTTCAGCAGTGATGTTTTCATGATGTTTTGAGCAACTCATGAAAGCTAGGTGTGATCACCTGATCCAGAAGCATTCAGATTTTCTGCTTGCAACATTTCAAC
Organism: Bromus sterilis; assembly: GCA_950022295.1. NCBI lineage: Eukaryota > Viridiplantae > Streptophyta > Magnoliopsida > Poales > Poaceae > Bromus > Bromus sterilis. The sequence continues at coordinate 142,909,064 of OX465596.1, read as the reverse complement.
TTCAGTGCATTTGAAATGTTGTCCATCTGATCTTTTCAAATCTGTTCCAAGTCATCTTCTTTCTTCAAGTCAGCCCCTAGCATATTGTCATATGCCTAGTGGCTGGCCTCCAACCTTTGTTGCTCCTTCCTTGTGTCAAGTTCACCGGCACTACTCCGTCTCCGGAATCATTGTTTTACTCTTATGTTATTTAAATCCTTGTAATGCTTTGATTGATCATGTCATGCTATCATGCTACTTACACCTAAATTAAGGCTTAGACCAAAGCCATTACAATGTAAATAAATGCATATGAAGTTGATGACTTGTCGCCATCACCTTCATTTAAACTTGACTAGACAGGGTCATACCATGTAAATGAAACTTGAACATGCCATCCTTGTTTGAGTTGCATCAGTTGCTTACTTGTGTATTTTCCTTGCCGGTATCTTTACGTTAGCACCCGAGACTGACGAGGAGACTTACGTGGAGCTGTCTGAGACCGAGCCCGAGGGTACCGTCGGTGCTGCTTCGACTACCTTACCAGGCAAGGGGAGATCTGTGTCATTACTTTATAACTTTCTGCTCATGCCCAACTATAGATCTAGAACGTTGTTGCTTGATCCTATCTACCTTATATGCCATATTTTAAACCCATACAGCCATGATCCCCACATCCCAGCAAACCGTTGTACTGCTAAGTTACCGCTGCTCAGCCATTGCGTAGTATGGATAGAAAACTTGCTGCTTACCCCATGTTTTATGGTTGGGATATCATGCTATATAAGCAGTTGGTTGATATTTATTGTTGTTAAATGATGTTAATTTATATTTGAAAAAAGGTGGAAGGCTGGACTGTTCCCGTCTGGTGCTTTGTTCCATTTGAGTCACCTAGGACCCGAGTTCCGGGTATTGTGTTTCTTGACGAGCGTGCCTAATCATGTGTGGGGTTTTATGGGCCCCCCTTGTCTTACCTACCTAGCTTCGTACAATTCTAGTGGTGGCCCGAGATGATTTACATTTTGCAACTGCGTGTGTGTTGGTAGGTACCCCAGCTGTTTTCGAAACAACCCGGGCCAGCGGAGACATGGTTTCTCTCGTTGGTCCACACTTGGCGAGCTAGGGGTCCCCTGAATATCCAGGTGTGACTTACCGACCTTAGCCAGACGGTAAAGACCGATTCGAGAGCGTGGCCAGCTTTTGAGTTGGGTGTCGACTCACCGGGGGCCACCCGGAGTTGTGCGTTGTTAGTTAGAGGGACTCTGACGTTCCGGAGTTTCAGGCGCTTACCTAGCCAAGTGGAAACCGGGCGTACATGCGACGTCTATAATGGACAGTTGGTACACCCCTGTAGGGTAAATCTTTTCGAAAAGCCGTGTCCGCGGTTATGGACTACTTGAGACCTACTCCTTGTTCATATAACAACATCAATATACTCATGCTATAAAAACTTGACAACCGTGTGCGTGCCTTGGTTGTCTTTCTTCGTCCAGGGGGACCGAGAAGGAAACGAGGTTGTGTTATGTTTGCGTAAGTAGGTGGATAGCCGACTTATGACACGTTGTCAACGTACTTCTTGGTTCTCATCCCTATTCTGATAGAACGAATAGCCACCATATATGCTAGTACGGCTACTACCTGTCTATGTCTTTACCTTACCTGTAGCGTCAGTTATTCCGTAATGATATGTTCTCACCCCCGTTTACATTTCTGTCTTTACCGCTTTGCCTGATCGGCCGCTGCAGTGGACTACTACCTCGACCCCAGCACCGGACGTTACTTCGTGGAGGTGCCCCCGGAGGATGACGACGAGTACGAGTACCCCGACTAGTAGGATCTTATAGTTGGGTTCAGACGTTCTCGCGGGCGGATATTATGTGTAGCCCTCTCTAGGGCAATTTGGATCTTGACCGTACTCGGTCCCTACTATGCTTCCGCTTGATGTATTGATGTATTGATGAGATGTACTCTTGATGATGTTATATTATTAGACAGTGGCGTTGTATGCCTTGCTTTATGTATCTATCTATATGTATTTCCTTTCTTATAGAGTTATGTTCATATACCTGTTGTCGAGAATCCGGTAGCGACACGAGTGCGAGTGTCGTGCGCCGGTGGCGTTTGACGCGCTTCTAACTCCGACCGGACGCGAAAGCGACTAGTTAGAGTTAGTGCCGCATCAGGGGCCTTACAACTTGGTATCAGAGCAGGACTGACTGTAGGACCCTTTACTGGCCGAAGTGGAGTCTAGAAACTATTTTGGTAGTTATATAGGAAAAATTTCGGAGAGTAGGACCTCTTTCTGTTTTCTCCTTATCCCACCCTCCCACCCCTTTTTCCGTGAGGAAGTGAAATGATGTTTTGTCTCTGCAACTTATCCCCCTTCAAAACAATCTAGGTTCTCGTTTACATGAGGCTCCGATTCCTCTATAATTTTTTGCTAGCGACGAGATGTGTTGGCGTCTTTGAGACCACTGAGCCGCTACTTGGGGTTGACTGCTCTACCTCGCTTACGGCGTACCCCAGGTGAAACGTCCATACAGGATTGGCGGGCATCCTATGGTAATATGGATGTGGTGTCTTTCCCCTATGGACGACCGTGATGGCGGGCCGCTCAGGGCAGATGTCTCATTGTCAGGTTTCCAACCGCTCGTATATATTGTTGTGTGCTCGCTAGCAGATTATTATCTGGGATTCGGATGTTCTTGGTTTGGGAATTCCAGTAGCACCTAGCTGTCGACTTTCCGGGTTAACCTTGGTGGAATTTCAGCTGTCAGCTTTCTCATACCTCGTGAGGAAGTTTTTGTTGCCAATATTGCTTTAACTTCTGGTTACTTCATGATTCGATCATGTTCTCATAAGTGTTCCTGTATACAGGATGCCAAGAGCGAACATGCCGCCGCCAGAGAACCCTGTCCTTGGGGAGGATGTAGCCGCAGTGGCTCAGGGCACAGCTGCGATCCTTCAGATGCTGCAGAACCAGGGTGCTCAGAGGAATGATCGTCCACAGTACACCACACTGCAGCAGTTCCTCGCGATCAGCCCCCCCAGGTTCTCCGAGGCTCGAGACCCGTTGGAGGCGGATGACTGGATCGCTGAGATCAAGAAGCACTTCAGTGCCAACGCCGTCAGAACCGTCGACTACGTCACCTTCGCCTCCTTCCAGCTTCAGGGTGCCGCAGGCAGTTGGTTCTCGACGTACAAGGCCAACAAGGGTGATGCAGAGATCACATGGGAGGACTTCGTCAGGGATTTCAGAGCTTATCATATTCCCAGTGGACTGATCCAGAGGAAGCGCGAGGAGTTCTTAGCTCTGAGGCAGGGGGACAGGTCTGTGCAGGAGTATAACCTGTCCTTCGTCAGGCTGGCCAGGTACGCTCCAGAGGAGGTATCGTCAGAGGCCAAGCGCATTGCCAGGTTCCGCGACGGTCTTGCCCCGGACATCAAGTATGCGCTCACCTTGTCCACGCCAAGCCTGTTCTTAGAGTTCGTCGACCAGGCTATCAGACAGGAGTCAGCTGAGGCAGAGCGTTCCGCAGAGAAGAGGAAGCAGAGAGAGCACAGTTCAACAGTGATGATCCACAAGAAGGCCAAGTCCTGGGTTGCAGAGCCACAGACTCAGCCGCACCGTCAGCAGTTCCAGCCGAGGGGGGCAGTTGTCCGCACTTTTGACCGCCCTCCCGTCCCAGTGCAGAACGGACCTCGCTCTACTCCACCCCACGCAAGGCCGCCTGCTCCACAGGGCCAGCCCATGCCAGAGATCACGTGCTTCAAGTGTGGCAAGCCGGGCCACAAGTCTCCGCAGTGCACCGACCCTCGTTACGCCCGACTGCCTCCGCCTCGCTCTACACCGAGCAACGCGATGGTGCGGGCCCAGCCACGAGCGCTCCGTGTGAACAACGTGACTGTGACAGAGGCTCAGCAGTCGTCCGAGATTGTGCTTGGTAGGTTACTTGTGTGTTCAGTTCCAGCGACAGTTTTGTTTGATTCCGGAGCTTCTCATTCCTTCATGTCCAAGTCCTTTGCTCAGAGATTTGACTTTCAGTCAGAGGTCATGCCTTCACCTTTGGCTATCTCTGCACCGGGTTCCAAGATGAGCTCAGCTGTCAGAGTTCCTGATGTGCAGATTCAGATTCAGGGTCTTCTTTTCTCAGCATATTTGATCTTGCTTCCAAGTTCCGACATTGATGTCATTTTGGGCATGGATTGGCTTGTCAAGTACAAGGCCAAGATTGATTGTCCGTCCAAGACCGTGTTGCTGACGCACGATTCAGGCGCAGAGATTTGGTACAGTTGTCGCTCGGCAGCAGGAGAAGCACAGTTGTACGCTCTGAACGCTGGAGTTTCTCCATTGATCGAGGAGGTCAGAGTTGTTCGAGAGTTCCCGGATGTCTTTCCGGAGGAGTTGCCAGGTATTCCACCCGTGCGTGCTATTGAGTTCGTGATCGAGCTAGAACCTGGTACACAGCCGATATCTCGGCAGCCGTACAAGATGTGTCCAGAAGAGCTGATTGAGTTGAAAGAGCAGCTGGTGAAGCTTGAGAAGGATGGGCTCATTCGCCCGAGAACTTCCCCTTGGGGTGCCCCGTGTCTTTTTGTGAAGAAGAAAGATGGTACTAGCCGGTTGGTTCAAGACTACCGTGGTATCAACAAGAAGACGATTAACAACAAGTACCCTTTGCCCAACATCAATGACCTATTTGAGCAATTGCATGGGGAAAAGGTGTTTTCAAAGCTTGATCTAAAGATGGGGTACCACCAGATTCGTGTCCGTGAGGAGGACATTCCCAAGACAGCCTTCTGCACTCGTTATGGACTGTACGAGTTTACGGTCATGACGTTTGGCTTTTCTAACGCACCTCTGACGTTCATGAGGGCCATGAACTATCTGTTCCAAGAATGGCTAGACGTATTCGTACTCCTCTACCTCGACGACATCCTTGTCTTTTCCAAGTCAGAGGCAGAGCATGAGGAACATCTCAGATTGGTGTTGCAGAAGTTGAGAGATCATCAGTTTTATGCCAAGTTCTCAAAGTGCGAGTTCTGGATGAATAAGGTCAACTTCCTTGGCCATGTCATTTCCTCGGAGGGCATTGCCGTTGACCCAGACAGAGTCTGGATGATTCAAGATTGGACTCCGCCGAAAAATGTCAAGCAGCTGAGGAGTTTTCTCGGACTTGCCAGCTATTACAGGAAGTTTGTCGAGAATTTCTCCAAGATAGCAAAGCCGATGACGGAGTTGTTGTGCAAGGGCAAGAAGTACATTTGGTCACAGGCTTGCCAGACATATTTTGATGAGTTGAAGCTAAGACTGACCACAGCTCCGATCCTTACACCGCCAGACGAGTCACAGCCGATTCAAGTCTTCTGTGACGCCTCGTTGCATGGCCTTGGCGGAGTGTTGATGCAGGGAAAGAGTATTGTGGCATACACCTCCAGACAGTTGAAGCAGGCTGAGAAGAATTATCCGACCCACGATCTTGAGCTGGCTGCAGTGATCCATGCGTTGGTTACTTGGCGACACCTCCTCCTAGGGAGGAAGGTTGATGTGTTCACCGATCACGAAAGCTTAAAGTACTTGTTCATGCAGCCTAACCTGAACTTGAGCCAAAGGAGATGGCTCGAGACTATTACTGAGTACTCCGTGGATATTCAGTATACGCCTGGCAAGGCGAATGTCATAGCTGATGCGTTGAGCCGCAAGGGTGATTGCAACAGTGTCCAGGTGCAGAAGATACACCCTGATTTGTGTGAGTCCTTTCGAAGGCTAAATCTCGAGCTAGTTCCAGTAGGCTATCTAGCCAACCTTGTGGTAGAGCCCACTATCCGTGAGAAGATTCGTGAAGCTCAGGCTGGTAGTTTGATGATTCAGAAAGTCAAGCAGGGTATTGCCGCCTCAGTTCCGAAGTACGGTTGCTTTTCAGTGCATAATGACGGCACCGTGATGTTCGAGGAGAGAGTTGTTGTTCCCAAAGATGGAGGTCTCAGAGAGGTCATCTTGAAAGAAGCCCATGACTCAAAGCTGTCTATCCACCCTGGTAGCACCAAGATGTATCAGGACCTCAAGCAGAACTTTTGGTGGACTCGTATGAAGCGGGATGTTGCCCGTTTTGTCTCCCAGTGTGATGTGTGCAGGAGAGTGAAAACACAGCATCAGAAGCCTGCAGGACTACTTCAGCCAATTGAAATTCCAGAGTGGAAATGGGATCACATTGAGATGGATTTCATCACGGGTTTCCCATTGTCGCAGAAGAAGAACAACGCCATCTTTGTTGTCATTGACAATCTCTCCAAAGTTGCCCACTTCTTCCCAGTGAAGGACTCCATTTCAGCAGCTCAGTTGGCGGATTTGTACACCGCAAGAGTTGTATCTTTGCATGGCATCCCCAAGAAGATCAGTTCTGATCGAGGCAGTCTTTTCACCTCCAAGTTCTGGCAGGCCTTCCAGAAGGCGATTGGTACGACAGTTTTGTTCAGTACCGCGTATCACCCTCAGACCAGTGGGCAGGTTGAGCGTGTGAATCAAATTCTCGAGGACATGTTGAGGGCATGTGTCATCTCGTTTGGCATGAAGTGGGAAGAGTGCTTGCCGTATGCTGAGTTCTCTTACAACAACAACTATCAGGCAAGTCTGCAGGCAGCGCCGTTTGAGGTATTTTATGGTCGCAAGTGCAGGACACCTTTGAACTGGTCCGAGACAGGCGAGAGGCAGCTGTTCGGTCCAGATGTGATCCAAGAGGCAGAGGACAGAGTGAAGATTGTCTGAGAGAACCTAAAGGCAGCACAGTCTAGGCAGAAGGCCTATTATGATAAGAAGCACCGTGGTGTTGACTTCAAAGTTGGTGACTTCGCTTACCTAAAAGTGTCTCCACTTAGGGGCACTCACCGCTTTGGGATCAAGGGCAAGTTGGCTCCCAGGTTCGTTGGTCCGTTCCGCATCCTCGAGACTCGGGGACCTCTCGTGTTCCGCCTCGAGTTTCCAGACGGCTTGGCTATGGTGCATGATGTGTTCCACCTGTCTCAGTTGAAGAAGTGTTTCAAGCAGCCAGAGCAGGCAGTGGACTTGGGAGAGATCCAGCTCAGTGCGGATCTTTCTTACTCAGAGCGTCCAGTCCGTGTCCTTGATTCGTCCGAGCGCAAGACTCGCAACAAGACCGTCAAGTTCCTCAAGGTGCAGTGGGCACATCACTCGGAGAAGGAGGCAACGTGGGAGCTTGAAGATCATCTCCGTTCTGAGTATCCCGAACTTTTTCTTGCTTAGATCTCGGGACGAGATCCTATGTTGGTAGGGGAGAGATGTAACAGCCCACATGTAACAAGTTAGCAAACACCATGTAATTTACTTCCTCTGTTGGACTTGTAACTTGGCATGGTGGATGTGTATGCCATTCCATGTGATGATTTAAATTGGCTTGGAGATTGGAGTCATGATTGGTTGTTTTCTTTTGCATCCAAAGTGGTTCAAGAAGGGCATTGATGGAATTTTCCCTGTTGCATGCTCACTCTTCTTGATCCCAATTTTGGCCTAGTCATTTCTTTTGCCTTTGCAAGAGTCTTGGAATCCTCAAGGTATTTTTGACTTCATCAAAAACAGAAGCTCTAGTTCAAAGTGAATTTGAAATTCAAATGAGCTCACACTTTTGTTGTTGCCAAAAATACCCAGACCATTTTTAGAAATTGAGGAATAATGCAAGGATAATTTTACATATTTTTATGTGATTTTTACACTTGTATTTAATCCAGATTAATCCTGTATCTCTTTTCTGTTTTTATAAATGGAAAAGGGATCCAGCGGGTTTTTTTTTTCCTTTTCTTCTCCAAGTCTTGCTGGAGGCCCAGCCCAGCAACCCGCAGCGCCGCAGCCCAGCTGGAGGCCTTTCCAGCGAAGTGGTACGCGGGGTCTTTCCTGGCCGTCGGATCTTGATCGCGCGTCCCTCCGTCGTCGCCTTTCCACGCTGGAGAGGTCCCCGCCGGAGTTCCTCTCACAGCCGACGCCGGCATCGACGTCGACGCCCGTCGACGTGGCCAGGGAGCCTCCCCCTTTATAAAGAGGGCACCAGCAGCCCCCTCGCGAACCCTAGGTCCCGTTCCTCCCTCCAGATTTCCGCCGCCGCCATCGGGTTCGTCTACAGGACCTCCCCTGTTCCGCCGGAGCCGAACGCGATTCGCCGCCGTTCTGCGTCGTCCTTGAGCAAGCGCTCGTCTGCACGGTCCTTGAGCATGACTTGCTTCGTTTCTGTGGCCAGGTCGAAGCAAGGAGCAGCGAGACGCCTCCGCAGCAGTAGCAAGCCGCCGCGGACCCACTTCGTCCCCGACGACGTCCGCAGACCACTCCCTCCTCTACGGCTAGGCCGGGACGCACGATGCGACCCACAAGGTGAGCTACCAACCACGCCTTCGCCCGTAACATTGCGTAGCAGCCCGTCCACGGTAGCGGTAGGCCGTCTGCCGCGTAGCTCGTCGCCGGCGCGGAATTCGTGATCACCGTGCCCGTGGTGCGTCTCGAACGACCTCACGCGTGCTCTGGGAGTGCCCAGTGCGCGTCGTTGGCGTCAAAGGAGCCCCCTTTCCGCGTAGCTGCTCTGGTCTTCGCCGCGTCTGAACTCTGCGCGTCTCTGTCAGTCGGATCCGCCTTGGATTCAGACGAGCGTAGCATCCCCTCCGGTGAGATCCAGGACTGGGCCAGGGCATCCACTGATCGGGGTACTCCCCTCTCGCGATTGCAAGCAATCCCATGGCCAGAGGCGTCGTGTGCTTGACGCACGGTTCGCCTGAAGGTTGCATAGCAGGGTGGTCTGAAGCTGCAGTTCAGAGCCGCCACAGCAGTGCTGTTCCGGTGAAGATAGCGAGCAGTAGAGATGGAGCTAGAAGCCGTGGGGCGCGTCGTTGTGTAGAGCTAGGTCCCCTCTCGGGTTCGTTCCATGGCGGGGTGGCTGGAGCTTGCCTGTACACGACGCGCGGTTCGCCGCAGTAGAGCGTCGCCGTCACGGTTCAGAGCTTGCAGGTGTTCGAAGTTCAGAGAAGCTGGATACTGAACCTTACCTAGCCTGCGTAGCGTATATGTTCAGAAAACGCTTCGTGGCGCAGTGGTAGCGAGCAGTGGAGCGAGCAGCGCGTCGCGAGTTCGAGTCCAGCCGGAGCCACCCCATTTTTGATTTTTCATCTGAGGCTGATGACTGGGACCCGCTTGTCAGCGACCCAGGCCGCGTGGGCTGAGCCCATTGCGGGCCAGAGAGGTTGGTTGGGCCGATTTCGCCCGAGAGCAGCCCATGGAGGCTGATTCTTTTTCTTTTTTTGTTTCTTTTCTTTTTTTTCTTTCATTTCTTTTCTGTTTAAATTCAAATTTGAATTGCCTCCAAATTCAAATCTGGTTTTGAACATCTTTTGCATTCATGGCCATGCCTTATATGTTTCTGGGGTAGCTTGAGCTACTGAACCACATGGTGAGGTCCATTTTTGCATTTGACCCCTTCCAAGAATTGAAGTGTGGCCATTTTGCAAATAGCACCTTTTTCTTTCTTTGTTTTTGTCAGGTGGTTCAAACTCTTAAATTGCCCATGCCATATATTGTTTTTGGGTAGTTTTACACAAGGAGTTGCATGGTGATGATGATGAAGTCATTTGAACCTTTTTCAAAGTTCATGTAGTGCAATTTTGCACTCAGCCCCCTGAACTTCAGTTGAATTTGCAACTGTCCTTGCAAATTCAAATGGAGACATATCATATATGTTTTTGGGGTACTTTTCTGCAAGGATTTCAGCAGTGATGTTTTCATGATGTTTTGAGCAACTCATGAAAGCTAGGTGTGATCACCTGATCCAGAAGCATTCAGATTTTCTGCTTGCAACATTTCAACTTCAGTGCATTTGAAATGTTGTCCATCTGATCTTTTCAAATCTGTTCCAAGTCATCTTCTTTCTTCAAGTCAGCCCCTAGCATATTGTCATATGCCTAGTGGCTGGCCTCCAACCTTTGTTGCTCCTTCCTTGTGTCAAGTTCACCGGCACTACTCCGTCTCCGGAATCATTGTTTTACTCTTATGTTATTTAAATCCTTGTAATGCTTTGATTGATCATGTCATGCTATCATGCTACTTACACCTAAATTAAGGCTTAGACCAAAGCCATTACAATGTAAATAAATGCATATGAAGTTCATGACTTGTCGCCATCACCTTCATTTAAACTTGACTAGACAGGGTCATACCATGTAAATGAAACTTGAACATGCCATCCTTGTTTGAGTTGCATCAGTTGCTTACTTGTGTGTTTTCGTTGCCGGTATCTTTACGTTAGCACCCGAGACTGACGAGGAGACTTACGTGGAGCTGTCCGAGACTGAGCCCGAGGGTACCGTGGGTGCTGCTTCGACTACCTTACCAGGCAAGGGGAGATCTGTGTCATTACTTTATAACTTTCTGCTCATGCCTAGCTGTAGATCTAGAACGTTGTTGCTTGATCCTATCTACGTTATATGCCATATTTTAAACCCATACAGCCATGATCCCCACATCCCAGCAAACCGTTGTACTGCTAAGTTACCGCTGCTTAGCCATTGCGTAGTATGGATAGAAAACTTGCTGCTTACCCCATGTTTTATGGTTGGGATATCATGCTATATAAGAAGTTGGCTGATATTTATTGTTGTTAAATGATGTTAATTTATATTTGACAAAAGGTGGAAGGCTGGACTGTTCCCGTCTGGTGCTTTGTTCCATTTGAGTCACCTAGGACCCGAGTTCCGGGTATTGTGTTTCTTGACGAGCGTGCCTAATCGTGTGTGGGGTTTTATGGGGCCCCCTTGTCTTACCTACCTAGCTTCGTACAATTCTAGTGGTGGCCCGAGCTGATTTACATTTTGCAACTGCGTGTGTGTTGGTAGGTACCCCAGCTGTTTTCGAAACAACCCGGGCCAGCGGAGACATGGTTTCTCTCGTTGGTCCACACTTGGCGAGCTAGGGGTCCCCTGAATATCCAGGTGTGACTTACCGACCTTAGCCAGACGGTAGAGACCGATTCGAGAGCGTGGCCAGCTTTTGAGTTGGGTGTCGACTCACCGGGGGCCACCCGGAGTTGTGCGTTGTTAGTTAGAGGGACTCTGACGTTCCGGAGTTTCAGGCGCTTACCTAGCCAAGTGGAAACCGGGCGTACATGCGACGTCTATAATGGACAGTTGGTACACCCCTGCAGGGTAAATCTTTTCGAAAAGCCGTGTCCGCGGTTATGGCCTACTTGAGACCTACTGCTTGTTCATAGAACAACATCAATATACTCATGCTATAAAAACTTGACAACCGTGTGCGTGCCTTGGTTGTCTTTCTTCGTCCAGGGGGACCGAGAAGGAAACGAGGTTGTGTTATGTTTGCGTAGGTAGGTGGATAGCCGACTTATGACACGTTGTCAACGTACTTCTTGGTTCTCATCCCTATTCTGATAGAACGAGTAGCCACCATATATGCTAGTACGGCTACAACCTGTCTATGTCTTTACCTTACCTGTAGCGTTAGTTATTCCGTAATGATATGTTCTCACCCCCGTTTACATTTCTGTCTTTACCGCTTTGCCTGATCGGCCGCTGCAGTGGACTACTACCTCGACCCCAGCACCGGACGTTACTTCGTGGAGGTGCCCCCGGAGGATGACGACGAGTACGAGTACCCCGACCAGTAGGATCTTATAGTTGGGTTCAGACGTTCTCGCGGGTGGATATTATGTGTAGCACTCTCTAGGGCAATTTGGATCTTGACCGTACTCGGTCCCTACTATGCTTCCGCTTGATGTATTGATGTATTGATGAGATGTACTCTTGATGATGTTATATTATTAGACAGTGGCGTTGTATGCCCTGCTTTATGTATCTATCTATATGTATTTCCTTTCTTATAGAGTTATGTTCATATACCTGTTGTCGAGAATCCGGTAGCGACACGAGTGCGAGTGTCATGCGCCGGTGGCGTTTGACGCGCTTCTAACTCCGACCGGACGCGAAAGCGACTAGTTAGAGTTAGTGCCGCATCAGGGGCCTTACAATGAACTAGCATAGAGATACCATGAGCAACTTAACATGGTGTTGGTAGGTCATGGTTACGATGATTCAGAACATAACATGGCAATGACATGGTCACGGCATAGCATGAATGTAATATGGCAAAACATAGTATAGTAGTAGCATATTCAAGGATAGCATGGCAATGATCACATCAAACATATAACATCAACATGATCATGATCACCGATATAAGCATATCATTATAAAGAAAATATAAAAGCACTTCAAAGCTTTGCAAAGGTGCAAAGGGTATTGTGGCTTGCCTTCACCAACAAGGTGTGAAACACCTTCGGTCTCGGTCACCAACAACGCCCTGCAATTTTTTTTGAAATAAAGCAACGGGAAAAAAGTCAAACATCATCTTTGGTTTGTCCAGCAAATAACAACATAAAACATGGCATGAAACCTATGCCAAACTGAAGAGGAGTTCGATACAAAGACAACGCAAAAAAATCACCTCAATCGGAGTTACGGGTGCGGAAATATTAGCGAAATGGTGTCGGGGCTGATTTTTGGGTGGGAATACGCTTTCTATAAGTGAAAGCGCATTTCTAGCTAAAGAAGAGGACAAGTACGCTTTCGGTGACTGAAAGCGCAATTTCGGCCGAAGGCGGCTGGAGTACGCTTTGCTTAAGCGAAAACGTACTTCCGAAAATTCGCCACCATAAAAGAAAAACGGCCCGCGGCCTGTGCAGATGACGGGCGGGGCCCAGTGATCAGTGGCCCAAGTGGCTTACAGGCGGGCCTCGCGGCTCCTCTCTCTCTCCTCCCCTGTTCTGCGTCTTCTTCCTCCCGTCGGAGCAGAGGAGAGGGCCGAGGCCGCACGGGCCGACGGCGAGGAGAGGCACGGGCGGGCTCGTCGGGGTGGCCCTCGGCTACGGCTGGCTGGGACGCGGACTCGGGTGGCCGCCGGGGCGTGCGGGCTGGCCGGCCTCTCCGTCTCCCGTGCCCACGAATCGAGGGCCTCGGGTGGCGCCGGGGTCCCGGCTGGCGGCGATCCCCTGGGGTGCAGAAGCGGGAGGCGGCGATCGCAGCCAGCTAGGGCGGTCTAGGGGTGTCTGGGAGGCGAGGGAGGACACGGGCAGGGACGAGTTTGGCCGGAGCTCAGCGGTGGCCGTGGTGGCCGCGGGGAGGCAACATGGGCTCTGGTTCCGGAATTGGGAGGGGGAGTAGGATAGGAGGGTGTGGGGAGCGGCTGGAGGTGCTCTGGGGTGCTCGGGGTTGCGCCCTCTTATAGTCAGGGCGAGATGCGAGCCCGGGCCGCGACGGGGAGGCACGACCATGGCGAGTAGGTGAGCTGGCGGCCACCGAGGGCGACAAGACGGTCCCAGAGGAGTGCACGTGGAGCACACGGCTGCGCAAAGCCGTGCGGCGCGGGGAGACACGAGCTAGACGACGGGGACACACTGGAGCGCGAGGTGGACGTGACGGGCATGTGCAACGCGCATCCAGGGCATGCCAGAAGCAGCCAAGCGCATGGCCACCAAGGGCACTGGTGATTAGGATAGGATCTCGCATGGCCAAAGATGTCTAGCATGTGCTCCTTTCCACGCTGATCAGTGTGGTATGCTTGGTTGGAAAGATGGTGCTCTGGATTGATCTCTATCTCAAGCAATAGTTTGATGCAGCAAACTTGGAGCAGAAGCACAGCTCACATGGTGGGGATTTGGATAGGACCAAGTTGTCTTCTGGGTTAGGGATAGGAAGGACTATGGTTCTGGAAGGTTTGGGCTCAAATGGATCAATATACATGGCACCTCCTTTGCAAATGTAGCAATGTTGCAGAAGGTGTTTGTACTGTGGTGTGGCTTGTACATTGCTCCCCTAGTAATGATCTTTTTCCTAGATCAATCATACACTAGGATGAGTATGTACACCAAGTTTTCTCTCATTTGGAGTAAGTTAGCTAGCACTTCCTTTGTAAATGTACAATTGGACCAGAAATGCAATGTTGAAGCTAGAATCTCATAGGATTGGTGGAATTGGTTGCAAATTGGTGTACTAGAGTTTTTTGGCACGGTGCATATGTGTATAAAATTTCATAGCCATTGGACACACATAGCTAGCACTTGCTTCACAATGTGGCCCATTGACCAGAAACTTAAACATGACAGTGCACACACATGGGTGATTGGATTTGGCCCATATTTGGTTTGGTGGAGTTATTTGGTGGTAGGATCACGCTCAAAAAGTTTCAAGGCAAATGTGATCCCCTATCATGCACTTGCTTCACAATGCCCCTTTGCTGCAACCAAACTTTGGGAATTTATTGTGGGATTTTGGCTAAGAAAAATGTGGTGGAATTTAGTGGAGATCAATCATATGATCATATGAGCTTGCACAAAAAGTTTCACTAGCAATGGATCAAGAGAAATGGCACTCCCTTTACAAAGCTCCATTCTGCCCCCACAGACAAATGAACTTTTCTAGAGGAAAAATCCACTGGGGCTATGAAATGTTTTTGGAAGAATTGACAAGATATGATGTCCATGACATGTGGGAATTATTTGGGGATTTATGGAACATTATAAATAGGGGTTGCTTCACAAACCTCAAATAATAGGAATATCCCTTTTATTGGAAAAAGGAATATATTGTTTGAATAAAATGGTGTCTTGGATGAGATGGAAAAATGGAATGACAATGGAAAGGCTTGGATTCAAGGTCCACTGGAGCATTGAAAGAAAATATGATCAAGTTTCAAGTCCAAAGAGGTGATCAAAATAATATCCAATAGCAAATCCAGAAATAAATCAGGAAAGTTTTCGAAAAACGAAAGTTCCAAAATCCAGGGTGTCTCAAATTCAGGCCATGCCTCTTGTCATTAACATTGAAAGTGACATTTCCTTTATTTCAATCAATAATAGCACTGTGGTGTTGAGAAAAGATCTTCCAAGAATTATAGACATGCTCCCATCACTACTAGGGAAATAGCTATACATGGAAAGCTTGTTAGTGGCGCATATATTAAGCCATGCGCCACCATTTGTTAGGGGTGGCGCACTGGAAAATAATGCGCCACCCATAAGCCCTTTGGGTGGCGCATTAATTTCCAGTGCGCCACCCATAAGAGTGGGCCAGCCTGGATGAGCTTATACGTGGCGCATTCTAGATAATGCGCCACCCCTAAGAACCTTATAGGTGGCGCATTTCCAAAATGCGCCACACCTAAGAGCTTAGGGGTGGCGCATTTTGGTTATGCGCCACCCCTAAGAGCTTAGGGGTGGCGCATCTTCAGAATGTGCCACCACTGACTTGCAATATGCGCCACTAAATACCTGGATCCACCCTTATCTACTCCAGCCTACCTACCACCTCTCATTCACTCCACACACTTTTTAAACTAGATCCACTCTTCTCACCCTAGATCTATTTGGTTTTCTCCTCCTCCCCACCTCATTTCTTCCATTTATCCATCTATACTTGGCATTAAATCTATTTTGTTTCATATTAAAGTATGTGGACCTCCTCGCCAACTCTTTTCTTCCATTTATCACCCATATACTTGTCTTTATTAGCTTGGGGTTTGTTTTATATGTGAAGCTTGGGTTTGATGTATATGTGAATCTTGGGTTTGATGTATATGTGAAGCTTGTGGTGGTTTGATGTATATGTGAAGCTTGTGGTGGTTTGATGTATATGTGAAGTGTATATGTGAAGTTTGTGGTGGTTTGATGTATATGTGAAGTGTATATATGAAGCTTGTGGTGGTTTTGATGTATATGTAAAGCTTATGGTGGTTTGATGTATATGTGAAGCTTATGGTGGTTTGATGTATATGTGAATCTTGAGTTGCCAATGTTTTGCCGAAATGTCGATTCATTTCCGTTTCGACAAATTTCTGGCTCACTCTCCGCATGCTCCCATGCATTATTAGGGAAGGTCATGCCGAATTTTTCCAGCGACGACTGTGATATATAATTGTGTTGCTCTCTTTGTGCATGCAGGCGATCATGGTCGGCGAGATGCTGAGAGATATCACCGTGGCTAGGTGGATGCAATGTGCGACAAACGACATGCTACGGAATAATAGGTCGGATATAAGATGTTCGTGTCGGAGATGCAAACTGCAGTGCGTGACCGAGCCTGATTCTGGAATATTGCAAAGACACCTGAAGCGTAATGGTTTGATGGATGGCTACACATGGTGGATAAGTGATGAAGCCGGTGAGGAGGAGGACGTCAATGGTGGGGCGCCAGTAAATGAGGAAGGGCAACCAGACAACAACGGTGGGCGAGAAGACGAAGAGCATCCCGAACATGATCATGAAGAAGATGTCGAAGCAGATCATGTAGATCAAGATGCCAGACATGAAGATCAAGATGCCAGACATGAGGATTCAAGATGGGTGCGGGACCCTCATGTTCAAGAGCTGCTTGTCAAAGAGGCGTTGAACGCAAGAGGTGCAGCTAGAGAGAAAGCCAAGATGGAGCAACTCGAGAAAGATGAGGTTACGAAGTTGTATGAAGGATGCAACGACGGGGATACCCGCTTGAATGTAACACTTTGGGCTATGGAGATGAAGGAAAAACACAAATGGACCGACGAAAGCTTCGATGATAACATGGCATTCTGGCACGATCGTCTTTCGAAGGGCAACACATGCCCAACTAGTATCGCTGAGGCCAAGAAATTCCTGTGCCCTCTCGATCTTCCGCACGTTAAATACCACGTCTGCATAAATGATTGCATGATCTATCGGGGTGAGGACGAAGAGAAAACCACATGCTCGGTGTGCGGTGTTAGTCGATACAAGAGAGGGAAGAAAGTTCCTAGAAAAGTGGTATGATACTTTCCGATCACTCCTCATTTGCAGAGGTATTTCGTCGATCCCGAGGAAGCAAAGCTCATGAACTGACACGCAGATAGAAAGAAGCTAAAAGAGGATGACCCGAACCCGGATCCGGAAAAGGAGGACATGCTAAGGCACCCTTCAGATGGTAGCCAATGGACTGCGTTGGACCTTGAATACCAAGATTTTGGGGAAGAACTAAGGAACCTCAGGATTGGTGTGAGCGCCGATGCAGTCAATCCGTTTGGCGGCTAGAGTAGCACACACAGTACCTGGCCCGTGTTTGTATGCATATACAACCTTCCCCCCTGGAAGTGCATGAAGAAAAAGTACATAACAATGTGTATGCTAGTTCAAAGCCCGAAACAACCAGGTACGGACCTCAATCTATATCTGCAGCTGTTGAAAGAGGAGCTAGAAACGTTATGGAAAGACGGAGTCAATACGTGGGACGCCGCCGCAAAAGAATATTTGCCAATGAAAGACGCAGTGATCACGACGGTGCACGACTATCTCGGATATGGATATTTCTCAGGGCAGGTGGTCCAAGGATTCTGTGCATGCGTTAGGTGCATGGATAATACAACGTACCTCCAGCTACCAAAAGATCCCGGATCTTCAAAAACCATGTTCCAGGGGTCTCGGAGGTGGCTTCCCAAGAAACACGCATGGAGAAAACAGGGACATTTGTTCGATGGAAGCAAGGAGCTCCGAGCACCCCTAGCTCGAAGGAGCGGCAAAGAAATCGACAACTTGCTGAAAACTTGGAAAGAGTGCCCTGCGCCGAGAAATAAAAAAATGTAGGCTCAGCTGTTGATGAGGGTATGGAAAGCGAGGTCTGTTTTCTGGGATTTGGAATACTGGAGTCTCCTCCGCAGTCCTCATAGCCTTGATCTCATGCATATCACAAAAAATGTGTGCGAGAGCTTGTTTGGCACGCTGCTCAACATGTCGGAGAAGACCAAGGACAGGCCAAAAGCAAGGAATGACTTGAAATTTATGGGCATCAGGAGGGAACTTCACCCCCTAGTGACGACGATGATGAGCCGGAGGAGGAAGAGGATATGGAAACGCAAAACTGTCACAAAAGAAAAAGGGCGGCCAAGAAGAAGACCAGTGTGGATCACTGCCCTCCGGCATGCTTCACTCTGTGCGAGGAGGAGATCAAGAGGTTTATTCACTGCCTCATAGGAGTAAAATTTCCGATTGGCTACACGGGGAAGATAAGAAGATACTTAGACGAGGCGAAGTAGCGTTTCAGCAGGATGAAATCTAACGACTGTGCCGTCCTAATGACGCAGATTCTCCCGGTTGCGATCCGAGGGATAATGGACGAGCACGTCCGTAAAACGTTTTTTGGCCTTTTCAACTTTTTTGAGGTCATCTCCCGGAAGTCGATTTGCGCTACGCAACTCAAAAGGCTACAGGAGGAGATTGTGCTCATACTATGCGAGCTTGATATCTATTTCCCACCCGCGTTCTTCGACATTATGGTGCATCTGCTGATCCATGTCGTGGAGGATATCGTCCAACTCGGGCCTGCGTTTCTGCGCAGCATGATGCCGTTCGAAAGGATGAATGGACACATAAAAAAATATGTTCGTAACAGGTCCCGTCCAGAATCAAGCATATCGAAGGACTTTCTAACCAAAGAGTGCATCTCTTTTTGCACGAATTTTCTCAACACCGAGAACCCTGTTGGTCTGGCCGACAACAAGCACTTTGACAGGACCGATGGGTGTGGTCACCACGAGGGAATCCGCGCAATGCATGTCAACTTTGAGGGTCAAAACATCGACTTTGAAAGAGCAAGCCTAGTCGCGCTACAACACATCCAGCTGGTGGATCCTTGGATAGTAAAGCACAAGGATGTAATCAAGAAGAAGTACAGTGACCAGGGCCTGCAGATAACGGACCGAGATCCACGACTAATCAAAGAGCATAACTTCGGTTTCATGACTTGGTTCAGGGACGAGCTTCGTGCTAATCCCCCGTGAAGGAACGCTTCCAAGGACGAAAAGATGATATTCACCTTGTCACAGAGTGCCGCACGCAACCTGATGACCTATCAAGCGTATGATATCAACGACTACACATTCTACACAGAGGAAAAGGACAATAACTGCGATTACCAGAACTCAGGGGTAACGGGGATATTCTACACCGATGACGTCAAGGAAAGATTCTACGGAAGGATCGAGGACATATGGGAGCTCGACTACTCTGGAGAGAAGGTGCCGATGTTTGATACACGAGATAGCTTCTCGTCCCTCGTTGGTTACCCCAAGTGGAAGGTGAGATGTAGCGTAGCAGCAAGTTTCCCTTAGCAAAGATGCTAAGCTTTGAAGTATCGAACCAGTAGGACTCCAACAGATACAAGAAGGTGGTGAAGTGAACAATTGGCGCCGTTGACAATCTAAGGATTGCTAACTTCACCTGGACCTGCACACACAATAGATAGCTTTGCTCCCAACGAGTACAGAGGAGATGTCAATTCCTCCGGCCTTGTTGTTTACAAAGGATAAAACAAACGGGATAATAATGATAGTGATAGCTACGGAAAAGTAAATACTGAAAGTAAATTGAAGGTGTAAACAATAGTAGAAATATGGACCGAGGTCCTATGATGTTCACTAGTGATGTCTCTCTCCCAAAAGACGATAAAATAGACATGCGAGGTAAAAAAATCACAGCTGGGCAATTGAAAGGATTATGTGCGCAAACCAATGCTAATTATGCTATGCAGAAAGGAAGAGGCTTAAAAGCACGGGCGGTACGCCAAGACAAGTAGACCAAAATCCATCTGCATCTACCCACTAATCATCCACCTTGAGATATCTATCGAGAACATCTCACTGGTATTAAGTTGCGAATCCCACCCAAAGTGTAAACTCAAAGCAACAGACAACTACATTAAAGAACTTTGCGTAAAGTAAACAATCCTTGCACCCGCAAGTACAAGCACCTTTGTTTCCCCCTTGTGGCAACAACACATCCCCTAGACTCATGTTTCTGTCACTCAAGCTAGTCATCGGGGGGCATGAACCCACAATAATGCATAACGCTCCCTCTTGGAGTCACTACCTACTACTTGGCCAAAGCAATAAGCAACAACGGAGAACATGCAAGAATTACTCAAGAACATAAATATAAAAGAAGAGAATCAAATATATAACTCAATAACAATCTGAACATAATCTCATAATCCATCGGATCACAGCAAA
Source organism: Bromus sterilis (assembly GCA_950022295.1). Lineage (NCBI taxonomy): Eukaryota > Viridiplantae > Streptophyta > Magnoliopsida > Poales > Poaceae > Bromus > Bromus sterilis. The sequence continues at coordinate 142,889,020 of OX465596.1, read as the reverse complement.
CTCAGCATAGCAACAGCAGAAAGATTACATATGTGCCTCGATCATGTAGGGCAGCTGTAAGGCCCGATATGCGGTACTGTTCCAGATCTAGATGTTTCCATCCAGATCCGGGGACGAAGCACATATCGGTCCCACCGTGACATATGACAAAGCCATATGCCCCGGATTTCCAACATGATATCACAACATTACAGATATAAGGATACAACATCTCATACAGTCGGCATACAACTTCCTCAAATACAATACAACAGCGGAAGATACATGTCTGAGTACAGACTACAATCAAATGCCTACTGGCAAAGAGAAAAACATCGATCCCATAACCACACGGGTCCAGGCCCTCCGCCGGGATCCGCCTAACTAGTCGTCGTCGAGTCTCCACGTGAAACATCGATCACCATACCTGTTGTCGATCGAGAACCCTGAAAAGAGTTTGGGGGTAGTATCATGAGTACAGAAGTACTCAGCATCCAACTGTAGTGGTCATCTGACCCAGCAAGGACTTCATCACTCGTCATTCTAGGACAACTAGTAGTTTACGGTAATGAAGGGGTAAGTGGTGAGGTTGCTGCCGCACTAGCATTTATGAAGTGGCTAACGATCTAGAGAGGTAAGGTAAGAAGCCAAGCATTCGATGAGGAATCGCCTCCAACAAGTCTTGCTATCAACTACTTACGCAAACATAACACCTATCCTATCCTTGTCCTCCTCTTCGCATCCCGACGAAAAAGAAGAAGTCAAGGCACACACACACGTTGATCAAGTTGTATTAAGATTATATCAGTTGTTGTTGTCTATGAACAAAGAGTAGGTCTCAAGTCGTCCATAACCGTGGACACGGCTTCTCGAAAAGATTTAACCCTACAGGGGTGTACCAACTGCCCATTACAAGGCTCCGCACGCACGCCCATCTCTCTCAGTGGCTACCCATTATAGCCAACCATTTTATAATTTAGTTCCAAGAGATCCGAAATGACAAGTCCCTCTAACTAACAACGAACAAATCCGGTTGGCGCCCGGTGAGTCGACATCCATCTCAGGAGCCGGCCGCGCTCTCGATCTGGTCTCAACCGTCTGTCGCAGGTTTGGATAGCCGGTTAATCACACATGGGACACCGGGTCCTCAGCCGGACAAGGTGGGCCAGCAAGGGAACTAAGTCCTCACTGGTCTAGGTTGGTTTGTAAACAACTGGCGGCCGACCAGCACACACACGGTTTCAAATGGTAAATCAGCTTGGGCCACCACTAGAAATGTTTGAAGCTAGGTAGGTAAGAAAAGGGGACCCCATAAAATCCCACACGCGGTTAGGCACGCTCATTCTTAAAACCAATACCCGGAACTCGTAACCTAGGTGCCTCGAATGGAACAAAGCGTCGGGGCGGGATAGCCTAGACCTTCCATCCTTCGTCGAATATAGTCAACATTATAATAATAATCATATCATCAGCAACAATATAATAATGTGATATCCCAACCCAAGGAGTAACAGGATAACATCGTAGCATCCTAAGCATGCATACTAAGAAGGGGTTGAGCAACGAGCAATAGTAACATAGCAGTACAAGGTTTGCTGGGATGGGACATGGCTGTATCGGTTTGAAAGAGGCTGTAAACATGTGGTAGGATCAAACATTGAAACTATCCTAGACTAGCATGCAAACCGCTGGTTGAAATAGAATGGATCATAAGTAATGTATAGTCCTTGCCTGTTGATAAGTCGGGTTCCGAAGGTGTAGTTGATCGCAAGCTCGCATCGTCACTGAGAGGTAACCGCGGAAGCACACAAGACGATAAACACTGGAAAGCAATCAACGAGCAAGCATCTATTACTACGAAGGAAACACGAGCAAGCATCAACAAGAAAGAAACACGAGACATCGCACCTACCGTCGAGAGCGGTTACTAACAGGTTAAGTGCAGTACTCGTCACACACGACGATACCGCACATTTACGGTGGTTCAAGTTGTTTAGCTACAGGTAATCAACAAAGGTTGTTAACATGGCAAGGCACCCAAGCATGGCATAGCACACAAACATGGAAAGAGGTGAAGCATAAATAAACTACCTAAGCTAGTCAATTTAAGTGGGGTGAAATCCTAGACATGGCAAACTATTGCGGACCCCACGATAAAAATGGAATTTGTTACTGTTTTGCCCTAAACAATATTTTATTATTTTTATTATCAAGCAATAGCAGCAAAAACACAATCTACATGCATTTCTAGTCGAGTTACATATAAAGAACATTTTAAACAGAGCAACGGTTAAAAAGTTATAGCAATTACAGTTTACAGTGGCAGGCAGTGTAATTAGCAGCCAAACAACATGTAAACAAAGTCAAACATGGCAACACGCAACATTTTATTAATCTACGCGCAAAACGGAGCAACTTTCATGTAGAAAGCGTCTCCATCGGAGCTACCGGTGAAAAGATATAGCTACCGCAATAAAAACAGTTAACAGATAAATAAAAAGCCCAGAAAATAAAAAAACATGCACTGGGCTGAATCTAGTCCTATTGGGCCCAACAGTAAAAAGAAAAAAAAAGAAAAAAAGGCGCTTACCACTGGGCCTGGCCTAGGCCGGCTGGAGAGGGGCTGGCAGCCTGGCTCGGGTGGCCTGGCAGGCCTGGCGGCTTGGGCCGTGGGCCGCTGGCGGATCGGCTGGACGCTGGCCTAGCTGGGCCGCTAGGGCGCGCCGGCCCACGCGCAACAGCTGGAGGCAGCGAGCGGGCGCTCGTCCAACTCCCGACGGGAGTTCCAGGCGGCGGAGGCGCACGACAACCACGCCGGAGGAGCCATGGGAGGGGGCGGTGAAGGCAGGGGCAGGGCAGAGATGACCGGATCCGACGGCTCCTCGCCGGATCTGACTAGAGGAGGCTTGGAGGCGGAGGTAAAGGTGGCGGCCGGTGAGATCCCTGGCTCGGTGGTCATGGCGCGCGACAGCCCTGGACAGAGAAGAAAGAGATGAGGGAGAGAAGAGGAAGAAGAGGGGCGCGGGGAGGCGACCTGTGGGGCAGCTGCTCGCCGGTGCTGCTGCGTGCTCCGGTGGCCGGCAGCTGGTGCGGCTTGGGGAGGAGGAGAGAGAAGGTGGGAGGAGAGAGGAGGAGAGCGACGTGGACGATCCCAAGCCGTCGGGTCTGACGATCTGACGGCCCAAAACTCATTGGGCATAAAATTGGACGAAAATGGGGTGTTTTGGTGCCAGATCTGGGGCTGGTGGCTGCCTAGGTGGTTAGGGAAAACCTTAAGTGGGGTGGTGGTCTTTATATAGCTCCGGTGGCTGGCAGTTTGCAAAAACATCACCGGTTTCTCCCTCGCGCGCGCGGTGCTCACGTTTCTGACCGCCGGGGGTCCGCAGTACCTCCGATTCGGGTAAAACTTTGAACTGCGCGATCAACGCGTTGAGCCGGCGGCGTTCACCTCGCGCTGGAACCGGTCCGAGAAAACTTTCCGACGCGCTATAAAAATATTCCGTTTAATTATTAAACAGGGTTTTTCGTTCCGTTGGCTGCGACTGGTCTCGTGCGGTCTCGCGACGGTGATCGTGTGAAACCCAGTGTCACAAAGGTCGAGTGTCAGGGTGGCAAGGGTCGGTCTTCGTCCGATACGAGATAAGAGGGGGGAAAATAATCGCCGATCGATAAATCGGGGATGCAAACATCGCAAACAAATTAGACAATCAAACAATTCACACCGAATTTTTATTTTTAATTTTTGTGAAATCTGGGCTGTTACAATACAACACCACTAAAAAGGGATCTCGTCCCGAGATCCAGGACGATCCTGGGGAGAGGGGTGAGAGAAAAAGAGAGACGGCGATCTTCAACAGCACCAACAAGGGACTCTGCTCCATGTCTACGTCGAACTTCTGTCGAGATAAACTTCCGCAGAGAGACGACAACGTCGGAAGACGAAACCATCAGTGTCAAGAGGAAGAACGACAATGAAAGTTGGATCAAAGGAAAGTGCATTTCGACGCAAGTCGTGAAAACACCGGACAAAAGGATGGATGGCAAAGGACGACCCAGATGTACACCAGAGTTCGAAATCTAAAGGCACTACAGGATTTCCCAACCTGAGATCGGAATCGAGACAATACGCTGCAAGCAAGGCATTGTAACTATTCCGAAACTACACGCACTCGAGATCCTAGAGGTTACGAAGGGGATAAGGCGAGAATTAAGACACTTACGACACTTGTCCCGACCAGAGCAAGGATAAGGAGTAAAAAGATTCCTACTCTCCGATAACTAACTTAATAACTACAAAATAGTTTTTTTCTAGACTCGACTTCGGCCAGAGAAGGGCTCCTACGGTCGGTAAGGCTCTGATACCAAGTTGTAAGGCCCGATATGCGGTACTGTTCCAGATCTAGATGTTTCCATCCAGATCCGGGGACGAAGCAAATATCGGTCCCACCGCGACATATGTCAAAGCCATATGCCCCGGATTTCCAACATGATATCACAACATTACAGATACAAGGATACAACATCTCATACAGTCGGCATACAACTGCCTCAAATACAATACAACAGCGGAAGATACATGTCTGAGTATAGACTCCAATCAAATGCCTACTGGCAAAGAGAAAAACATCGATCCCATAACCACACGGGTCCAGGCCCTCCGCCGGGATCCGCCTAACTAGTCGTCGTCGAGTCTCCACGTGAAACGTCGATCACCATACATGTTGTCGATCGAGAACCCTGAAAAGAGTTTGGGGGTAGTATCATGAGTACAGAAGTACTCAGCATCCAACTGTAGTGGTCATCTGACCCAGCAAGGACTTCATCAGTCGTCATTCTAGGACAACTAGTAGTTTACGGTAAGGAATGGGTAAGTGGTGAGGTTTCTGCCGCAGTAGCATTTATGAAGTGTATAACGATCTAGAGAGGTAAGGTAAGAAGCTAAGCATTCGATGAGGAATCGCCTCCAACAAGTCTTGCAATCAACTACTTACGCAAAAATAACACCTATCCTATCCTTGTCCTCCTCTTCGCATCCCGACGAAGAAGAAGCAGTCAAGGCACACACACACGTTGATCAAGTTGTATTATGATTATATAAGTTGTTGTTGTCTATGAACAAGGTGTAGGTCTCAAGTCGTCCATAACCGTGGACACGACTTCTCGAAAAGATTTAACCCTGCAGCGGTGTACCAACTGCCCATTAAAAGGCTCCGCACGCACGCCCATCTCTCTCAGTTGCTACCCACTATAGGCAACCATTTTATGATTTAGTTCCAAGAGATCCCAAACGACAAGTCCCTCTAACAAACAACAAACAAATCCGGGTGGCCCCCGTTGAGTCGACATCCATCTCAGGAGCCGGCCGCGCTCTCGATCTGGTCTCAACCGTCTGTCGCAAGTTTGGATAGCCGGTTAATCACACATGGGACACCGGATACCAAGTTGTAAGGCCCGATATGCGGAACTGTTCCAGTTCTAGATGTTTCCATCCAGATCCGGGGACGAAGCACATATCGGTCCCACCGCGACATATGACAAAGCCTTATGCCCCGGATTTCCAACATGATATCACAACATTACAGATACAAGGATACAACATCTCATACAGTCGGCATACAACTGCCTCAAATACAATACAACAGCGGAAGATACATGTCTGAGTACAGACTACAATCAAATGCCTACTGGCAAAGAGAAAAACATCGATCCCATAACCACACGGGTCCAGGCCCTCCGCCGGGATCCGCCTAACTAGTGGTCAACGAGTCTCCACGTGAAACGTCGATCACCATACATGTTGTCGATCGAGAACCCTGAAAAGAGTTTGGGGGTAGTATCATGAGTACAGAAGTACTCAGCATCCAACTGTAGTGGTCATCTGACCCAGCAAGGACTTCATCACTCGTCATTCTAGGACAACTAGTAGTTTACGGTAAGGAAGGGGTAAGTGGTGAGGTTGCTGCCTCACTAGCATTTATGAAGTGGCTAACGATCTAGAGAGGTAAGGTAAGAAGCCAAGCATTTGATGAGGAATCGCCTCCAACAAGTCTTGCTATCAATTACTTACGCAAACATAACACCTATCCTATCCTTGTCCTCCTCTTCGCATCTAGACGAAGAAGAAGCAGTCAAGGCACACACACACGTTGATCAAGTTGTATTAAGATTATGTCAGTTGTTGTTGTCTATGAACAAGGAGTAGGTCTCAAGTCATCCATAACCGTGGACACGGCTTCTCGAAAATATTTAACCCTCCAGGGGTGTACCAACTGCCCATTACAAGGCTCCGCACGCACGCCCATCTCTCTCATTTGCTACCCATTATAGGCAACCATTTTATGATTTAGTTCCAAGAGATCCGAAACGACAAGTCCCTCTAACTAACAACGAAAAAATCCGGGTGGCCCCCGGTGATTCGACATCCATCTCAGGATCCGGCCGCGCTCTCGATCTGGTCTCAACCGTCTGTCGCAGGTTTGGATATCCGGTTAATCACACATGGGACACCGGGTCCTCAGCCGGACAAGGTGGGCCAGCAAGGGAACTAAGTCCTCACTGGTCCATGTTGGTTTGTAAACAACTGGCGGCCGACCAGCACACGCACGGTTTCAAATGGTAAATCAGCTTGAGCCACCACTAGAAATGTTTGAAGCTAGGTAGGTAAGAAAAGGGGACCCCATAAAATCCCACACGCGGTTAGGCACGCTCAGTCTTAAAACCAATACCCGGAACTCGGATCCTAGGTGACTCGAATGGAACAAAGCGTCGGGGCGGGATAGCCTAGACCTTCCATCCTTCGTCCAATATAGTCAACATTATAATAATAATCATATCATCAGCAACAATATAATAATGTGATATCCCAACCTAAGGAGTAACAGGATAACATCGTAGCATCCTAAGTTTGCATACTAAGCAGAGGCTGAGCAACGAGCAATAGTAACATAGCAGTACAAGGTTTGCTGGGATGGGACATGGCTGTATCGGTTTGAAAGAGGCTGTAAACATGTGGTAGGATCAAACATCGAACTTATCCTAGACTAGCATGCAAACCGCTGGTTGAAATAGAATGGATCATAAGTAATGTATAGTCCGTGCCTGTTGATAAGTCGGGTTCCGAAGGTGTAGTTGATCGCAAGCTCGCATCGTCTCCGAGAGATTCCCGCGGAAGCACACAAGATGATAAACACTGGAAAGAAATCAACGAGCAACAATCTATTACTACGAAGAAAACACAATCAAGCATCAACAAGAAAGCAACACGAGACATCGCACCTACCATCAAGAGCGGTTACTAACAGGTTAACTGGAGTACTCGTCACACACGACGATACCGCACATTTACGGTGGTTCAAGTTGTTTAGCTACAGGTGATCAACAAAGGTTGTTAACATGGCAAGGCACCCAAGCATGGCATAGCATACAAACATGGCAAGAGGTGAAGCATAAATAAACTACCTAAGCTAGTCAGTTTAAGTGGGGTGAAATCCTAGACATGGCAAACTATTGCGGACCCCACGATAAAAATGGAATTTGGTACTGTTTTGCCCTAAACAATATTTTATTATTTTTATTATCAAGCAAGAGAAGCATAAACACAATCTAAATGCAATTATAGTCAAGTTACATATAAAGAACATTTTAAACAGAGCAACGGCTAAAAAGTTCTAGCAATTAAAGTTTACAGTGGCAGGCAGTGTAATTAGCAGTCAAACAACATGTAAACAAAGTCAAACATGGCAACAAGCAACATTTTATTAATCTACGCACAAAACGGAGCAACTTTCATGTAGAAAGCGTCTCCATCGGAGCTACCGGTGAAAAGATATAGCTACCGCACTAAAAAACAGTTAACAGATAAATAAAAAGCCCAGAAAATAAAAAAAACATGCACTGGGCCGAATCTAGTCCTATTGGGCCCAACAGTAAAAAGAAAAAAAAAAGAAAAGAAAAGAAAAAAAAGGCGCTTACCACTTGGCCTGGCCCAGGCCGTATGGAGAGGGGCTGGCGGCCTGGCAGGCCTGGCGGCTTGGGCCGTGGGCCGCTGGCGGATCGGCTGGACTCTGGCCTAGCTGGGCCGCTAGGGCGCGCCAGCCCACGCGCAACAGCTGGAGGCAGCGAGCGGGCGCTCGTCCAGCTCCCGACGGGAGTTCCAGGCGGCGGAGGCGCATGGCGACCACGCCGGAGGAGCCATGGGAGGGGGCGGTGAAGGCATGGGCAGGGCAGAGATGACCGGATCCGGCGGCTCCTCGCCGTATCTGACCGGAGGAGGCTTGGAGGCGGAGCTAAAGTTGGCGGCCGGTGAGCTCCCTGGCGCGGTGGTCATGGTGCGTGGCAGCCCTGGACAGAGAAGAAAGAGATGAGGGAGAGAAGAGGAAGAAGAGGGGCGCGGGGAGGCTACCTGGGGGGCAGCTGTTCGCCGGTGCTGCTGCGTGCTCCGGTGGCCGGCGGCTGGTGCGGCTTGGGGAGGAGGAGAGAGAAGGTGGGAGGAGACAGGAGGAGAGCGACGTGGACGATCCCAGGCTGTCGGGTCTGACGATTTGACGGCCCAAACCTCATTGGGCATAAAATTGGACGAAAATGGGGTGTTTTTGTGCCAGATCAGGGGCTGGTGGCTGCCTAGGTGCTTAGGGGAAACCCTAAGTGGGGTGGTGGTCTTTATATAGCCCCGGTGGCTGGCAGTTTGCAAAAACATCACCGGTTTTTCCCTCGCGCGTGCGGTGCTCACGTTTCTGACCGCCGGGGGTCCGCAGTACCTCCGATTCGGGTAAAACTTCGAACTGCGTGATCAACGCGTCGAGCCGGCGGCGTTCACCTCGCACTGGAACCGTTCCGAGAACACTTTCCGGCGCGCTATAAAAAATAACCCGTTTAATTAATAAACGGGGTTTTTCGTTCCGTTGGCTGCGACTGGTCTCGTGCGGTCTCGCGACGGTGATAGGGTGAAAACCGGTGTCACAAAGGTCGAGTGTTAGGGTGGCAAGGGTCGGTCTTCTTCCGATACGAGATAAGAGGGGGGAAAATGATGGCAGGCCGATAAATCGGGGATGCAAACATCGCAAAAAAATCAGACAATCAAACAATTCACACCGAAAATAATATTTTTAATTTTTGTGAAATCTAGGCTGTTACAGCAGCTCATGAGGTCTAATCCATGAAGAACAAATAGGGGAGGAGAACATCATATAGCTACTGATCATAGGCCCATGTTCCAAGGTGGACTACTCACGGTTCATCCGGGAAGCATCCATGGTGGTGGAGAAGCTCCTGGAGGTGGTTCCTCCCTCCGGCAGGGTGCAGGGAAGAGGAATTCTGGTGCTCCCGATCTTGGAAGCGCGGCGGCGGTGAAACAGAGGAGAGATCGCGAAAAAGGGTTACGTCCCCGAGGGTTTCTCATCACGGGGAATAAATAGGCGAAAGGGGGCAGCCAGAGGTGGGCCAGGAGCTCCAGGCGCCCCCCTGGTGCGGCCAGGGGTGGGGCCTGGGCCCCCTGGCTCCCGTCTGGCCCCTCTCGGGCTCTTCACGAAGCTTCTGGTACGCTGATTTTTCCTATATTTTTCCCATAATTTTTCTGGTACTTTTAATAAGCGGGAAACCTGAAATAGAAAAACAGCAGAAAACAGGAACTGGTACTGGGGTGCACTGAGTTAATAGGTTAGTCCAAATATGATCAAAAGTGTATGGAAGTTCATCAATATTATAGCAATATCACACAAAAGAGACATGGAGCAAGCAGAAATTAAAGATACGTTTTGGACGTATCAATGTTCCGTGTGAGATGGGCGAAGAGTGTCATAAAAGAAGACCGGTACTTCACCACCATGGTTATACCCGAAGCCAAATCCAAGTCTACGGGCTCAAACGTCACAGCGAAAAATGAGCCATGGGTACTAGCTAGCCAAGTGGACCAATGCTTCTTCATTACTGAACCATCAAAGCCGAGCTGCGTTGTAGTGAGGAGAGGCAAAAGAAACATCATCGGAATGGATGGAGTCTCCAAGGAGCAAGACTTTGACAAGTACGGCGACCCGAAGATGGAAGATGACTACGCCGCTCAGGATACATACACCACAACCCTACCGAAGAAAGGTCTCCCGTTCAAGAGGAAAAGTGAAGGCGTCCCGGGCCTAAATTATTCAACCATGACAAAGAAGGGCAAGAAGAAGATCGTGAGGAAACGCTAGCTAGATAGCTAGCTCCAAATTTAAGAAAAATATTTTGTAATTCATGATCACTTTGTGTATGCATGGATTTACTCTGCACTTTGTAATTGATGATCACATTCTTAGGTTTGGATCATATAGTTTGAAGTGTATGAATGTCGATGATACACAATTGAAGCATCATGCCTAACTCCTTAAAAAAGATGAAATGGCCAGCTACACCTTGTAATTGACGATCACATTCTTATGTTTCCAAATGCCGCTACACCTTGTGTTTGTGGATCTTGGTTCAGCGACGACATGGTTAATGCATGGTATGTGGATCGATAGGATGAGTAACACACTGATGGGAAGGAAGGCCATGGCCTCGCAAAAAAAACAGATAGTTAGTAGCGATAAAAAAACTAGTAGTGATAAAAAAACTAGTAGCGATAAAAAAACAAGATAGATAGCTAGGCCAACTAATTCAACAAAAAATTAAGAAACACTTAGGGGTGGCACATTTTGTATATATGCGCCATGAAGTGTGCTTAGGGTGGCGCATTTCGCGAGAATGCGTCACCAAAAGGTTTCTTATGAGTGGCGCATTCTGGAAAAATGCGCCACGCATAAGAAACCTCTTGGTGGAGTATTCTTGCAAAATGCGCCACCCCTAACTCTTAACCTCCATCGGGCCCCTCCCCTTGCTCGTGCCCATTCCCCATTCGCTCGATCTTTCACCATTCGAGCCCCTCGCCACACTGGAGCCCTGGCACCGCCGGACCAGAGACGTCTCGTGCCACAGGAGCCGCCCCGCGCAACCGCCACCGCCGTTTGAGCCATTGCCGTCATCCAGCCAGGTGTTCCCCTTCCCCTGCTCCCCCTCCCCTCCCGCGCCTGCCATCTGCCACTTCTCCATCCCTAGTGGATTCCAACCCTTTGCTGCTACTCCTCACCCATGTGAATTCGAAGACGACCACCATGTGTTCGATGATTTGTGCACAAGACGATGTGAGTGCTGGAGTCCAAACCTTTTCTGCCGCTTGCTGTGACAATTTCATATCATTTATTGCCCCGGTGTTGCTAGCTCATCTAGTTGTGATATATGTATGTCCATGGTGTGAAACAATTCTGCAAGGTGTAGTCCCAGTTTTTGATATGAAAATGTTGTGCTTTAAATCATACGATGAAGTTTGAAAATGCAAATGTTGTGCTTTAAATCAATGTAGTCCCAGTTTCTTCCTTTCAGTTCTGCAAAGTCACTTTAAACTAACTAGTAAAGCAATTTGATATGAAAAAAAAATTAAATCAGAATTCAGAACACATGCAAAGATAGAGAAGGATGTAGTAGTAGTAGTAGTAGTAGTAGTAGTAGTAGTACAAGGAGCAGGAGTATGTAGTATAATGAGGTGAAATACTGAAATGGACAAACCAATAAATTTCACAAAATCTTTTGAGATGACATGAGATGAAAGAACTACTATGCATTTTTTTTCAAAATTTGTAGATGGTTTGTGACATGAACAACTTTGCAATACAATTTTTTATCTACTATCGGAATATCTTCTGTTTAATCTCATGATTTTTATCTACTTTTCTGGTTTGACTCTTATATGCTTTCGTAAAAAATTAAAAAAGAGAGAGGAGAAAAACCAGTAGGTAAGCATTTGTTCTTATGAACATAATGATGAAACTAGCAAGTGTAGAATTTGTTCTTCGATAGTTTTATATTTTATGTGCCATTGTTACATGATCTCATCATGTTTGTCCACTGTTTTGTGCACAAAATTGCTAGGATTATTGCTTAGTGCAAAAATTTCCATGGTGCTCTCCAAAATAGAGAGATAGTTAGATGGTTATGACTAGAGGTTATCTTTTTTTGGCGTAGGCCACTGTTTTAACACAAATAGATAGAGAGAGAGCTATATATATATATAGAAAGAGAGAGAGAGATAGATAATTTGATAAGAATTGCTAGGATTATTTGCTATTGTTGCTCTTTGTTGCTTAATAAAAATTGATTCTGCTAATTGTGTGTGTGATGTGCTGTGTGTGTGTCCTATGTGTGTGTGCTGTGTGTGTGCTATGTGTGTGTGTGAGGTGTGTGTGTGTGTGCTGTGTGTGTGTGTGTGAGGTGTGTGTGTGTGCGCGTTGTGTGTGTGTGTGTCCTTGATGTCTACGCGCGCTTCTATTCTTGTAGACAATGTTGGGCCTCCAAGCGCAGAGGTTTGTAGGAGAGCAGCAATTTCCCTCAAGTGGATGACCTAAGGTTTATCTAACTCAGGGAAGTAGAGGTTGAAGATGGTCTCTCTCAAGAAACCCTGCAATTAAGATACAAGAAGTATCTTGTGTCCCCATCACACCTAATACCACTAGGAGTTGCATAGGTGCACTAGTTCGGCGAAGAGATGGTAAAATACGAGTGATAGGTGTGGCAAAGCAAGGTAATATAAATCTGTAATAAAAAGTGCAGCAAGCAAACATGTGACAGAAGTGAGCACAAACGGTGTAACAATGGTGGAAACAAGGCCTAGGCTTCATACTTTCACTAGTGGCAACTCACAACAACATTAAAATAGTCTAATCACATGATATTTCCCATAAAACATGCAATGGAGACGCACTCGGAGCTCATTCCTTTGTGGTCAAGAGAGGATGAGAATTATATAGGGCTACAAAAGCACACCTCAAAGTTTGTAGTTCTCAATCTATGGATTTCCCAATGTCACCGCGGCCATCCACAGAGAGTACCACAATCACCACAACATATCTCAAGGATAGTCAAAGACAAGCACCAAGAGACTCTCAATCTTCAATCCACACACAAAAGAGGAAACCACTCATGATAATATTCTTCTAACCCATGTCCAATAGACCACTGTCACCATGGTCTCGGGAATTATACTAGATAAGATCAATTGAGTACATCAATCCAATACATAGAGGAAGGGGAAATATCATGGGATCACCCTAGATTAACATAGCCTATGATCACAACGAAGATCACATCATGGGAGAGAGAGAAGAACACATAGCTACTAGTAGAAACCTCAGCCCCGAGGGAGAACTACTCCCGCTTCATGGAGGGAGGAAGAAACGTCGATGGAGATGAATCTGAGGGCACTTCCCCGTCCCGGCAGGGTGCCCACAGAGGAATTCTGTCCCCCCCCCCCCCCCCGAAACTTGTTTTCGATGGCGGCGGAGATCGGAATTGCTTCTGGAGAAAAGGGGTCTGGAATCAGGTTTTCCGCGACGGGAAAATAAATAGGGTCCAAAGTAGGGCACCAGGGGGTGTGGGACCCACCCAGGAGGGCAGGTGGTACGGCCAGGAGCTGGGCCGCGCCAGGCACCCTCCTGGCTGCCCCCTGGCTGCCCTGTGGCCACCCTTTGGCCTGGTGGAAACTTCCGGAACGCTGATTTTTTATATAATTTTTCCGGGATTTATTGGGCACTTTAATTATTGGAAAAACCTGAAATACAAAACAGCAGAAAACAGGAACTGTCAAATGGGTGCACTGAGTTAATAAGTTAGTCCAAATATGATCAAAAGTGTATGTAAAACATGGCAAAGTCACACAAAACATGCATGGAACAAGCAGAAATTATAGATACGTTTGGGACGTATCAACATCCCCAAGCTTAATTCCTGCTCGTCCTCGAGTAGGTAAATGATAACAGGCATAATTTCTGTGGTGACATTCCACACAACCATATAAGGACTTTTAAGTAAAGCAATTAAAGCATGCAATTCAATTCAAGTCTTAACAAGAAAGAGTCTATATTAGTATTGACACAAGCAACAAAAGAACAAAAGGTGCAAGAGCTCTCGCTGTCCGTGACTCGAATGTCTCCAAATGGTGTTTGCGTGCAAGAAGGGGGATAGGGAATACGAGAAAAAAGTATATTTTTGTTGAGAACTCAATCTACTAAAGTTTCACACTTGGTCTCCTTTGGAATCTTATGTTGACTCGTCCCCAGACCACTAGCCAGGTACAAGTCAATTTGATCCACTCCCTTTCGATATTTTGAGCACTCATGCAATGGATGAGCGTGAGCAAGAAAGTTGACACCTAAAAGGCGAAACAGAAAGAACGTGGAGGAGGAAGACAAAAAGGTGTGAAAGGCTCACATCAATGAGGACAATCATAGGCGAGAGAAGGCCATATGATAGATATGATGTGAGGAATAGGGATTGCCATGCAACGGATGCACACGTGAGCTAAAATCTCTCCAAGGGAACTAGTGGGGGTGCATCTAACTTGCTTGCTCAAGAAGACCTCGAGCTCGTTTGAGGAGGCTCATCATTGGAATATACAAGCCAAGTTCTATAGTGTGAAGGTCCCCACATAGCTATATGCTTGATAATGACCTCTATGGAGTACAAGGGATAGAGGATGAAGTACTAGTGTGGATCTCTCAAAAGGAATAGTAGTGTGCCCCCTTCTCTCTTTTTGTTTTTCTTTTTCTCTTTTTTTCTATTTTTTTGTATTTTTTCGGTGGCCTCCATGGCTCTTTCTGTTTAACTCTCATTTGTCCTCTTTGGGATCTTTTGATTTTGTCCTCTTTGGGATCTTTTGATTTTGTCCTATTTGGGATCTTTTCCTCACTTTAGGGGCAACACTCTATATATTACAAAAGTATAGGAGATCTTTCACACTTTACAAAAGTACTCAATATAAAGAAAATGTAACTATCATGATGCAAATGTATGCCTCTGCCAGGATAGCAGGATATGCAATGATACTAGCGCGTCATGTAGCAATGATTAGGGCAAGGCCCAACTAGAATGCGGCTCATCGATCAAGCAATTAGCATGTATGACATGAGGATCAAGTCATGAGAAGGTGGATGTTGCGTGGCAATGTATCTCGGAAAGGCTATGGAAATGCCTTGTAGGTAGGTATGGTGGCTGTTTTGAGGAAAGATATAAGGAGGCTTATGATGACAGAGCGTATTGTGCCAAGGGTTTGGATGCACCGGCGAAGTATGCGCCAACTCTCAAGGTTAGAAATGGCAATGCACGGTACCGAAGAGGCTAGAGAAGTATGGGTAGGTGGAAGTGTCAACTTTCGAATACTCACATTAGTCCGAAGAACTCATGCACTTATTATTGGTAACTCTCAATCTAATCAGGAGGTTCACAAAGAGACAAGTACCCCGAGGAGGAGTGTATGGGGGTTTGGTTATCCTTGCGCATCCTCGACTCATGGTATGTGAGTGTACTCTAATGTTCAACCCCTCCAGAGATTAGTGATCCATCTAGTAGCTAGAGTTCTCAACGGTTTTTTGGTTTTCGAAAAACACACGGATTGCCCAAAATACGACATCAATCACTAATAAGCTAAAGCTCTTGACACCAAAAGTTCAAACATTACTCAAGTCAATACCTCAAAACTATTGCAAGTTACTACTACAAAAAGATTAGCAACTTCAACTACCTACTTTCTAGTCAAGACACATAACTTAGTGCAACAGGCAAACTCTACAAACAAGATGAGCATGCAAATTATAGAAAGTTCGGACCTGCGATAAAAGCTCTAGAGAAACTCTAAAGCACTACAACTAAACAGAACGGTAGCTATGAAAAGATAAAGAACACTCACAACAAAAGATAAGCATAAAATCCTATGAGATGTTCTAGTTTAAAGTGGAGCGTGTTTCTCTCCCAATCAAGGATTGTAATATCTCACAAGATATGACCAGTAGGCAAAGCAAAAGAAAACTAAAAACTAAAGAGCAAGACACTCCAAGCATAGCACATAATGCATAAAGTGATAAAAATATAGTGCAACGAGGGACGAACTGATAATTGTTGATGAAGAAGGGGATGCATTGGTGCATCCCCAAGCTTAGACGCTTGAGTCTCCTTGAATATTTATTGGGGGTGCACATGGGCATCCCCAAGCTTGAGCGTTTGACACTACTTGATCTTCTTTCATCACCTTCCTTCGCACACTTGAAAACTCCCTTCATACAAAACTCATCATAAACTGATTAGACAGGGTAGTGCCCTATTAAAAATAATTTTCCTCTACTGCAAATAAAGATTTCCAGGAAGGGGTACTGTTTCTCTTCCCTACCCAAAGAATTTTGCAAAGAAAAAGCAAGCTTAAGGTTTGCAAAACTACGAAAATAAAAACAGGGGAAGAAGCTGAGAAAAACAGGACAGCAGAGAGAAAAGAATTTTTTAGGGGCACTTCTGCAACTCAAATCAAAAAACTCAGAATAGATGCCTGAAAGAAAATTGTATGGAGCATACTGTCAAAAAACTTCAGATCAAAAATATTATCTGGTGATTTATCATGAATTTTTCCGTCAAGCAAACAAAATCTGTTTCTGGACAGCATGTCACAACTTTTGCACTTTCTTGCAATATGGGGCTAAACTTGGCACAAAGCTTGAAAAGTAAAGATACAATGATGTTGCTACAGTAGTAAAAAACTGAAAGTAAAGAAATCAAGGGTTGGCTCCCTAGAGCTCTTTCTTTATAGCCATAAAGATGGGCTTAAGATTTTAATGATGCTCTCGTAGGAATAAGAGGTGAAGCACAAAAGTGAGCATAAAGAAGCAAATACCAAACACATTTAAGTCTAACATGCTTCCTATGCATAGGAATATTGCAATAGAATAATTCATTGAAGCACAAAGCAATAAGCATAGGAAGGCAAAATAAGTGTAACTTCAAAACCTTCAACATAAAGAGAGGGAACTTGATATTATTGAAATATCTATGAACATATGTTCCCCTCTCATAATAATTTTCAGTGGGATCATGAATAAACTCAACAATATAAGTATCACATAAAACTTTCTTATCATGATCCACAAGCATAGAAAACTTATTACTCTCCACATAAGCATCTTTCTTATTGGTAATAGTGGGAGTAGGACTATCATAAACAACTTGAACACTATAGATTAATTGTGTATTATGAAGATGGTGTTCATAAAGAAATTAATATCCTTCATTATTATGACAAGATTCATAATGATAATTTCTCCTTATGTCATAGGTATCTTTACAATCACCATAGATAGGAGTTATAACATCATCATAGCAGAGAAGAGCATTATCATTGCTAGCAACTATATTTGTAAACATGTTGTTTTTGTTCTTACTAGCAAAAGGATTATCAACTATAACGTCACTAATGGGTAAAGGACTTGCAATCCTATCATCCCCAAGCTTAGAGCTTTCCATATCATCATTTTCAGAGTTGGTACCAAAACGATTTTCAAGATCATCAGTAGAATTATCACCATCTTCCCAATCACAGTAGGTAACATGCATATCATAATCCAAATCATCTTCAATGGTTCCTATAGAGTTATCTTCAAGATAATAATGAATGCAATCAAGCTTACCATCCTCCATAAATTTGTGTCCGTTAGGATAAAAATTTATGCGAGGGATATGCTCAGGCCAGGTTGTTACCCATTCTTCTTCCTTCCTGCTCCTCTTCCTCCTCTTCTTTTTCTTATTCTTCACCTTAGGAAGGAGTTGTTGGAGGGGAAGTTTCTCCACATATCCTGGTTGATCATTAGAAACAATAGGGGAAACTTGGGAGAAACTCTCCTTTTTATTAGTAGAAATATAATAGACATTTTTATACTTTGGTAGAGTTCCCTCCTTTCTAATCTTACTTATGTAATCATTCTCATGGCAATTAACAACACAATAGAGATGGCATTTATGCAAAGTGTTATTTATTCCCAAAGCATGAACATCTAGCCAAGAAGTCTTTTCTGATAACTCTTCACACATAAAAAAAACATAAGCTCATCATAAAGATCAGGGGTGATCATGTCATCACACAACTGGCTAACAGTTATGTTTTGAAAGTACATGCACTGAAAATTGAAGTGACCCTTTATGCAGCAAAGTTCACAAGTAAAAGGATAAAGGTCACACAATTCTCTTGCAATTTCATTGAAATCTCTAACCCAAGTGATTGTTCTTTCATGCTTATGTTGCTTACAATACTTCTCTTCTTCAATCATAGGCCTTTCACAAGGTCTATCCACTCCACAAAAATTAACATGCTTATATAAAACTTCATTTTCAGGAATTGGATCATGCATGTTGCAATCATCATTAACAATTTCATTTTCTTTGAAAATCTCTTTAAAAGGTTCATGATGCTTGATCCAATTCTCCTTAGGCATATTAAGATGTGAAGCAAAAGATTTGAGGAAATCAACAAGGAGTTGAGAATCAAGCCCAAACTTAGCACTAAACTTATTAAAACTTGCAGTTTCAACAAAGGACTTAATGCAATCATACTCATAAATTATACCTAACTCTTTACCTTTGTCAATCTCCCAATCTTCAGTATTGTGTTAGATTCTTTCAAGGAGTTCCCATTTAGCATCAATCTTTTCGTTTGTGAAAGAACCCATCGAGGAAGCATCGAGCAAGTCATTATCCTGTCGAGATAGCCTTGCATAGAAATAAGCAATAATCATATCTTTAGGGAGCCCATGGTTAGGACATTTTAGCATCAAAGTTTTCAGTCTCCCCCAAGCTTGAGCTATGCTCTCTCCGTCATGAGGATAGAAATTATAAACATAATTCCTATTTTCATGGACTTCATGAAGAGGATAAAACTTGGAGTAAAAGAGAGACTGGATCTCTTCCCAATCCAGCAGGTGAGAATCATGTAGTAGCCTATAACATTCCAATGCTTTTCCTTTCAGTGACAAGGAAAATAATTTCTTCATGACTTCACCTCTTGTCAAACCTGAAATCTTAAATAACTCACAAAGTTCTGTAAGTTTCAACAAATGAATACTAGGATTGACTGTCCCATCATAACAATGATTAATAATAATTTCAATTATCCCAAGTGGTATTTGGAACGGGATATATTCAGTAGGTGGAGGAGACTTCTCTACCACGGGTGTGGTAAAGCGGCCTTCCCCAAGCAACGAACTAAGAGTGCGGTTTTCCATAAACATAACTAGTGAAAATAAAAACAAGAAACGGAAAGATTTAATTGCAAGATCTAAAGATATACCTTCAAACACTTACCTCCCCAGCAACGGCGCCAGAAATAGCTTGATGTCTACGCGCGCTTCTATTCTTGTAGACTATGTTGGGCCTCCAAGAGTAGAGGTTTGTAGGACAGCAGCAATTTCCCTCAAGTGGATGAGCTAAGGTTTATCGAACTCAGGGAAGTAGAGGTTGAAGATGGTCTCTCTCAAGCAACCCTGCAATTAAGATACAAGAAGTCTCTTGTGTCCCCAACACACCTAATACAACTAGGAGTTGTATAGGTGCACTAGTTCGGCGAAGAGATGGTAAAATACGAGTGATAGGTGTGGCAAAGCAAGGTAATATAAATCTGTAATAAAAAGTGCAGCAAACAAACATGTGACAGAAGTGAGCACAAACGGTGTAACAATGGTGGAAACAAGGCCTAGGCTTCATACTTTCACTAGTGGCAACTCTCAACAACATTAACATAGTCTAATCACATGATATTTCCCATAAAACATGCAATGGAGACGCACTCGGAGGTCATTCCTTTGTGGTCAAGAGAGGATGAGAATTATGTAGGGCTACAAAAGCACACCTCAAAGTTCGTAGTTCTCAATCTATGGATTTCCCAATGTCACCGCGGCCCTCAAAAGAGAGTACCACAATCACCACAACATATCTCAAGGATAGTCAAAGACAAGCACCAAGAGACTCTCAATCTTCAATCCATACACAGAAGAGGAAATCACTCATGATAATATTCTTCTAACCCATGTCCAATAGACCGTTGTCACCATGGTCTCGGGGATTATACTAGACAAGATCAATTGAGTACATCAATCCAATACATAGAGGAAGGGGAAATATCATGGGATCACCCTAGATTAACATAGCCTATGATCACAACGAAGATCACATCATGGGAGAGAGAGAAGAACAAATAGCTACTGGTAGAAACCTCAGCCCCGAGGGAGAACTACTCCCGCTTCATGCAGGGAGGAAGCAACGTCGACGAAGATGAATCCGGGGGCACTTCCCCGTCCCCGCAGGGTGCCGGCACATGAATTATGTCCCCCCGAAACTTGTTTTCGTTGGCGGCAGAGATCGGAATTGCTTCTGGAGAAAAGGGGTCTGGAATCAGGGTTTCCGCGACGGGAGAATAAGTAGGGGCCAAAGTAGGGCACCAGGGGGTGTGGGACCCACCCAGGAGGGCAGGTGGCGCGGCCAGGAGCTGGGTCGCGCCAGGCACCCTCCTGGCTGCCCCCTGGCTGCCCTGTGGCCCCCCTTTGGCCTGGTGGAAGCTTCCGGAACGCTGATTTTTTATATAATTTTTCCGGGATTTATTGGGCACTTTAATTATTGGAAAACCTGAAATACAGAAACAGAAAAAAACAAGAACTGGCAATTGGGTGCACTGAGTTAATAAGTTAGTCCATATATGATCAAAAGTGTATGGAAGTGTATGTAAAACATGGCAAAGTCACACAAAACATGCATGGCACAAGCAGAAATTATAGATACGTTTGGGAAGTATCAGTCCTACATCTTAAGTTCATGCTTATTAAATATTTTTGTTGATTTCTGCCATTGCTTAGCAAGCATAGCATATTTCTTATTAAGTATTTTTCTAGCCTATATATATCTTGTGCAGGGACTCTCATTATCCCCTTTCTCCCGAAATGTTGATTAACTTTCGTTTTGGTTGAGAATGGGGCACTCTCATGGTAAGAAAAATAGCAAAGGTCATGCCGAATTTTTTCGTGAATTCGTGCATGACGTACCTTTGCTATTTTTCTTAACATGAGAGTAGTTGCATTTATTTATTGTGCTAATTAATTAAGTAGTTGCATTTATTAATATTGTACTAGTGCAAACATGTCGACCGGAGCCGACGCCGGTCCTTCTACTCAGCCGGGGAAAAAAAGGAAGAAATTTTGGGAATACTCCCAGGAGGAGGTCGAGGAGCAGAGAGAAGAGGAAGTACCTCCGGGCGAGCAGGAGTATGAGGAGGAGATAGAGTCAGAGTCCGACTCATCGGATGATGACTTGGAGGAGGAGGCCGGTACGATAGATGGCGAGAGGAACACCAGCGAGGATGATGGGACCGGTGGCTCCAACACAGATGGTACCCAGTCGAAGAAGCGGAATCGGAAACCGACCATGGTCGGCACCATCAGGCAAGAGTTTACTGTCGTGACCGCCGTCGGGATTCCTAAACATCCTGAACGTTTTTCGGAAGGCTACGGCCGTCAAGTCGCGGCGAATCCTCCGCAACACCATGCCGATCACCACGATTAACCTCAGGAGTCGTGAGAATATTCATTATTGTCATCTTCTTATCAACAAGCTGCACGGATGATACAAGTTCCCGGAGACGTAAAATAACACCAAACTCAAAGGGAACAAAGTAAACACATGGGCCCTCAGGAAGATGAGAAAGGCCTTGTCCAGTTGGAAAACCTGGGTGAAGGAGGCAATTATTGAAAAGAACAAACCCTGGGAGGAGCTCAAGGAGAAAGAGTCGTTGATCGACAAAGCTACCTACAACCTTTTCAAGGCTAGGTGTGAGTCCGAGCCAGCCAAGGCCGCGAGTGCAAAGGGCAAGGCAATGCTGTCGCAGGTCATAGGTAACCACCGTCTCGGAGCCGGTGGTTACAGAAGTTCCAAGCCTAAATGGGACAAGGAGGATGCCGAGTACGCCGCCGCGGGCATACCTAACCCCTTTGAGGAATACAAAGGTGATCCGCAGAACGAATTATTTGTGAGGGCCCGGAGCTATATGGATAAAGCAACCTCGAAAATAGTTATCGATCCTAAGATTCAGGAGTTTACGACTGCCATGGTAAGTAGTTTACCACGCCACCTTGTTGATTGAATTCTCTAGTGAAGTTCACAATTTCTTAATGTTTCACATTCTTTCTGCAGCAAGCGGAAATGAAAATTGCCTCATCTTAGGAGTCGTCGAATAAGCCGGCCGGCCCGTGGGACAACGCCTTTAACAGGGCGTTGAACAAGGTCAAGAAGGTTGACGACGTGACGGCGAAGCCATCGTCAGTCGGCCGTGTGGTCGGCTTTGGTGCGGACCTAAATTGTTCCGAATATTATGGAAAACCGGCGGAGCAGTCCGGTTCGAGGGGGTGCAAGGCGAGAAGGACCGAAGAAGACGCAGCTTATGTTCGTGGACTGGAGGAGAAGGTGAACATGCTTCCGCATACTGTTCAGGACGAAGTGGCGAAAATGATGAACGCCCTCCTTCCAGATATGATGCAGTCACTCGCGAATTGGCAAGCGCGTGGTGGACAAGGGCCCATACCGGTCCCCAACATGGTCTGCAACAACTCGGGCACCGAGGCGCCTGCAGTCCCGACTCCCGTCGTAGTGGTGGTCCCGTACCGACTCCCGGCTTATTGGTGACTCCGGCCGCCAAAACCGCGGCGTCGGCGCCGGACGTGATGGTAACTCCTCCAACCACGATCGAGCAACCGGAGCATAACAATAATGCACCTGACGGCAGCGCAAATAGGGCGACTGATGCAATGGGAGGCAGCACGCCCTCCGTCTCTTGCATTCCCGCCTTCATCGGCGGGGTCTCTTCATTGGCCGACCTGGACGCCCTCAGGGTAACTATAAGCGTGTGCAACTCAAACGAGGACTTCATCTCCTTGCCTTTTTTTAGTGGAATCTCTCTGATGCCCTACATGCATATATCTATTTCGCAGGAGGACACTCCATGCAATCTATTAAAAGTCGTGGACGGCGAGTTGAAGGATGTTGCCAAAGGTAAAATCCTTCAACCACAAAATCGAATCATGCACAATATGCCGATGGCACCAGAGATGCATAGGGTTTAAATCTCTCTCGTGATTTCGGGCTACGAGAGAGTTGAACCTCCCATTCAACCCCCCGGATACGATGAGGACGAGCCAGCAGTCCTCAGTGAATATTTTGGCTAAATATGCGTATGGCCGAAGACCCAAATGCGTTTAATGACGGGGGAAAGGGGCACCACACCTAGGTCAACACCGGTAGTCATCGTGCGGGCGCCACATGATCCCATCGGTGCACAACAAGAAGACGATGATCTTGATGATGATGATATCAACGCCGACCAGTTCATCAACACTTCGTTCGAAGGTGATGAATTATTCATGCCTCCTGTTGAAGGAGCCTACCAGCATGACGAGGAAGCTCGTGGTCTAGCTGATCCTTCGCCGAAACCTGCTTGGTCCATGCGTTTCTTTGCTGCTGCTTAGGAGATTTCTCTAGCATCCTGCGCCTTCACCGAGCCTCAAGCAGATGCCACAAGGAGATCTATTCTTAGCCCATCCACACTCCATAAGGAGGCCACTAAGCAGATAAAGGTCGGTGACTTCTCGAAATCAGAAAAGAAGAAGGGACGGAAAAGAAAGAAGAGCATCACTTCGAGCATCCAACCTTCGATGCTGATCCGGGCTCAGGACAGGCCACACCCAAGGATCTCTCGTTTGAAATCCATGTGGCGGGTAGGGAGATGCTACCTAAGGAAATGCTCGACCTTGCAACTTCGGATATGCAGAGTGTGCATCACAGTATTATGGCATTAGATAAGATTCTTCTTCGAGAAGAGAATCCCTCGTACCCGGTTTTCATCGCCAAGGTTCCACTCAACATGGGCTTCATCAACACTATCCCCGCGGATATGATACTCCTGCGGTTTTTGGAGATCTTCAATTTGTACCATCTCAAGAGGCTGGACCATAGCCTTATCCGTCTGTTCTCGCTCAACATTTCTATGAGTATCAGGAGAGATAAGACCCCGAGCGTGACGACATTGGACCCATTATACATGCGTGAAAGCATCTTGATGGACGACGGGGACGAGGCTCTCGTGGCGGGGTACATTAGGGACTTCATGCTAGAGAACACCGGCAAGGATTCATTTCTTATGACCTACTCTCCCAAGTAAGTCATTCGCTCGCCGATGTAGCATATATGATTTCTTAGCTTTCCATTGTCCTCTTCCAACATTCCTTTTGGATTGCTTTAATTATGCAGTGAGGATCAAGACTGCATGCTCATCTGCTTTTCACCGCAACACTCACATGCCGTGTATTTAGACTCGGGGAGTGTGAAGAAGAAAGATTACAAGTATATCATGAGAGTTTTGGATGATGCTCTCGTCGGATACATAAAATCCGGAGGCAAGATCGTGAAGGACTAGTTCAGGAAGAATCAGCCTGGTGTGAACGTGTTTAGCCACGTAACGTAGTTCCCGTGTGTCAAGCATACGGCTGGTAGTGTGAGGGATGCGTACTACTCCATTCATCACATGAGGGCGATTGTACAGGAACAACGCAACCTTACACTGCCAAGTCATCTCAAAGCGTGGGCCAAAAGGAAGGCGGAAATCGCCGATGCAAATCTTAAGGAGGAGTTCTTTCACATCCAAGCGCAGATGGCGACTATCATCCGTCATGAAGTACAAATGAACGGGGCGATCTTCCACTCCAACATTTCACCATCCAATGGGGAGATAGAAGTCCGCCTAAAGGCCTTGCATGACAAAATGCCTTTCATGAAGAAAGAAGGATGCCGCCCATTCCCCGAGCCGAGTCAGAACAATTGACCAATTTATGTTATATATGGTAGTCGTTTGATGAATGTGTGCCCTATATGTAATTTGGATGTACTCGTTGTGTAGTATATGGTAGTGTCAAATACTCTTGGTGCTCTTTGTCTATAAAGGTCACTGCATATGCATTTTTATGCATATGTGCATGCTCCTGGCCATTGATCGACTTGCTTTATGTTGTTCATAAAAATAGATGCTATATTGCGTTGTTATCCTTTTCTATGAATTCATATGGATGTGACCTCTAAATCTTTGTTTTGTGCAGGTTGAAGAGAAAACAAGAGATAATGAAGAAAGTAGCTTTCTGTTTTGAATAATTGTTGGACTCATTGTAATATTGTGATGGATGTTATCTTGTGAATCTTGTTGGCCTCTAAACCTTAGACGATGATGGATGTAATCTTGTAAATCTTTGTAATAAGAACTATAATGCAATTCTTTTGTATCAATAATTGTTGGGCTCATTGTAATATTGTCTTTTGAATTTCTGTAATATGATAAAAATATCTGTAATGTTTTATTCTTTTCTGTAATTCTTTTTTTTGTTTTCTGTAACCCATTTAGTGGCGCATTTGGTCTGGCTTTAGTGGCGCACTGAGAATGCGCCACACCTAAGAATGCGCCACCCCTAAGAGATTATAGGATTATAATGCAATTTTTGTCTGGCCATTTAATTAAATTCTTTTGGGGCTTTACTTTTTCCCCAATTGGATTAATTTTGAATTTTTTTTACATGATGCAAAGGAGCAACCTAACCCTAGCACATACCTAATAGAGGGTTGTGACAACTCGCCCCCACTCAGAAGAATCTCGTCCCGATATTCAGAAGTCGTTGGGAGGAAGGTGGGGTACTCGGCACGGAGGTGGTGTTCTCTTTCCCATGTAGCTTCTTTCTCAGAGTGGTGTGACCATTGCACTTTCAGAAACTTGATCTTCTGTCGACGAGTGACACGCTCTGCTGAATCAAGAATACGAACGGGGTTCTCGATAAGAAAGGTCATCTTGGAGATCAAGCGTTTCATGGTCGACTTCGCGGATGGGCTCCTTGAAGCAACGCCTGAGTTGTGACACATGGAAAACATCATGTACTCGGGAAAGGTGCAGGGGTAGTTCAAGTTGGTAGGCAACTTCTCCACGTTTAGCAAGAATGCGGAAAGGTCCGATGTAACGTGGAGCCAACTTGCCTTTGATACCGAATCGTTGGGTTCCCTTCAGAGGTGTAACCCTAAGGTAATCCTTCTCGTCAAAATTGTAGCTTTTTTTTCCTATGATGACGATCATAGTAGCTTTTCTGACGAGACTGGGCGGCTTTCAATCGATCACAAACAATGCAAACTTGCTCTTCTGCTTCCTTGATCATATCCGGTCCAAGGAATTGTCTTTCACCGGTTTCTGACCAGTTAAAGGGTGTTCGACATCGTCGTCCATAGAGGACCTCAAAAGGAGCCATGTTTAGACTAGATTGAAAACTATTGTTATAAGAAAATTCGGCAAATGGAAGAGAGTTCTCCCAATTCTTTCTGAAAGAGATAACACAAGCTCTGAGCATGTCTTCAAGAATTTGGTTAACCCTTTCAACTTGACCGCTAGACTGGGGATGGAAAGTTGTTCTAAAGGAGAGATGAGTTCCCATAGCATTCTGAAACCTTTCCCAAAATCTAGAGGTGAAAAGGCTACCACGATCAGAATTGATTTCCAAAGGAACACCATGAAGAGACACAATTCTAGAGACATACAAGTCCGCTAACTGGCTAGAAGTTATAGACTCGCGAACGGGAAGTAAGTGAGCAACTTTGGAAAGCCTATCAATGACAACGAAGATGGAATCGGTTCCTTTCTGGGTTTTTTGAAAGCTGATGATGAAGTCCATACCGACTTTGTCCCATTTCCACTCGGGAATAGGCAAAGGTTGAAGAGTACCAGCAGGTATTTGGTGTTACGCCTTAATGAGACGACAGACATCACATTCAGCAATGAACTAAGAAATTTGTCGCTTCATCCTATTCCACCAAAATGTCTGGCGTAGGTCTTGGTACATCTTTGTGCTACCAGGATGAATCAAAAGGGGAGTATCATGAGCTTCCTTAAGAATCAGCCTCCTAAGATTGTGTTTTCGTGGTACAACTAATCGAGTGCCAAAGAAAACGACACATTGATCATTTATGGAGAAACATTTAGCAACTCCGCTAGCAATGTTCTTCTTGATCTCTCGAATACCACTATCATGTTTCTGGGCGGCTATGATTTGATCCTCAAGGGTTGGTTTCGCCACCAAGGTAGAAAGAAATCCATGAGGAACAATCTCGAGGTTGAGCTTTCGAAATTCCTCATGAAGAAGTGGTTGATACTGTTGTAACATGAGGTTGTTACAATACGACTTACGACTTAGTGCATCAGCCATGACGTTGGCTTTGCCTGGGGTGTAAGAAATTCCTAAGTCATAATATTTTATCAACTCAATCCAGCGTCTTTTCCTGAGATTAAGATCTGGCTTGGTGAATATGTATTTGAGGCTTTGGTGGTCGGAAAAAATCTCACAACGATTACCAAGGAGGTAATGTCGCCAAGTTGTCAGGGCATGAACTACGGCAGCGAGTTCAAGATCATGGGTAGGATAGTTCTCTTCATGTGGACGCAGCTGGCGTGAAGCGTATGCTACCACATGTCGATCTTGCATAAGTATGCACCCTAACTCTTGCCGTGAAGCGTCACAATAGATCTCGAAATCCCTTTTGGTGTCTCGAGGCGCAAGTACGGGTGCAAAAGTCAATCTTCTTTTCAGCTCTTAAAAGCTTTCCTCGCACTTGGGGGTCCATTAAAATTTCTTATCTTTCTTGAGGAGTTCAGTCAGAGGCTTTGCAACTTTGGAGAAGTTCTCAACGAAGCGGCAACAATAGCTTGCTAGGCCAAGAAAACTCCTAACTTGCTTAACTGATTCAGGTGGATTCCAGTCAAGGACGGCCTCAACTCTCTCGGGATTGACAACAATTCCTTTTGCAGAAATCACGTGGACTAAGTAGGTCACTTCTGGTAGCCAAAATTCGCACTTAGAGAACTTGGCATAAAGGCGATGGTCTCGAAGTTTCATCAATACCAGCCTAAGATGCTCGTCATGTTCTTCTTCGTTCTTCGAGTATATAAGTATGTCATCGAGGTAAACCAGGATGAACTTTTCCAAATACTCCATGAAGATCGAGTTCATCATGCGTGAAAAAGTAGCAGGGGCATTGGTTAAACCGAAGGACATGACGGTGAATTCGTAAAGACCATAACGAGTAGTGAAAGCCGTTTCTGGAATGTCCTCGTTTCTGATTTTGATTTGATGATAGCCTAATCTCAAATCCATCTTGGAGAAGATAGAGGATCCAGCAAGTTGATCATAAAGATCATTGATTTTGGGCAGTGGGTACTTGTTCTTTATCGTCGCTAAATTTAGCGGACGATAATCTACGCACATCCTTTCTGTTCCATCTTTCTTCGTTACGAAGAGAACGGAGCAACCCCATGGCGATGAGCTAGGGCGGATGAAGCCTTTTGCCAAAAAAGCTTCAAGTTGGATTTTTAGCTCAGCTAACTCATGTGGGGTCATTTTTTATGGGCGTCTGGAAATTGGGGCAGTGCCTGGGGCAAGATCTACAATGAATTCTACACATCTGTTAGGAGGCTAGGTTTAAGAAGTTGGGTTACTGGATGGTTTTCCTCAGGATGACCATGGCTTACTAGGAGATACAAAAGATATGTCAGTGTAGCAAAGTACCCCAGCACGATGGTTAATGTGGTCATTCTAACTATAAGACATCTAAAGTGGGAGGAAGAACTGCAAAAGCATCAATATAGGTTTCTAGAATAAAACCTACAACAAACTCTAGAGAACTATCGGGCATGCCACCTAAAAGTTCTTCTAAAAGGACAACCGAAATGGAGAGAAGGATTTTTCAATTGCATCAGATTATGAAGAAACCTGGAATTACTCAGACATCATAACGGCTGTAATTGCAAGAGAAATGGAAATCCTCACAACATTTCAACAACACTTACATAAGGAGTTCAAAACATGAAGCACAACGACTCTAGAAAACCGAATACAACTTTCCTACGGCTACAAGGAAGCAATCAATGAGATGTTCTAGTAAGACATAGATGAGCCTAGTCCTATCTTCCCGCAGAAAAGATGAGGGTGACTCAGAACTCAGATCGATGAGGTTAAGGAGTAAAACAAGCCTTACGTTTTTCCCTTTATACCCAAGTAACTTTATAACTAAAGAATGCTAGACTCGACTTCGACCAAGGGTTTGATAATCCTACAGACAGTCCTACTCTGATACCAAGTCTGACGGGACCCGGAATATGCGTATATAATTCCAGTCACAACTCAATCATATGGAGAGCCGAGAGTCGTACCCACTTGTCTAAGCAGACAAGGCTAAGCACAGAACACTCTCAGAAAGCATCGAACGTGAGGGGCATCCCATCCAGGCCGAATGATCAACTGAGATGGGTCCTCATCGCCCGCTCACAAGTCTAAATGATTATGGGTGGTGAAATCCCATACTCATAGACAATTCTCCTCAACCATATTATCGATTGAATTATAACACTTACATAAACAGACTCCAGCCTGATCACCTAGTCGGGATCTCGGGCGGGCTCAATCATACAACAAACTGTGTCACGTGACAGAGTCACGAGAAATCTCATCGCTATTCCCCAAGCTGCGCACATCTAAGGGCCACTTGGTGTATAAAAGACCTCCGGCAAGAACACAACTAAGCTATCGAACCCCACACTAAGACATGCATGTTATAATCATACACGCAGCATACATGTCCCCTGTAAACAGCATGTACACATTGCATGATCTTTACAAAGTATATCTTTACTGACTTACACGTAGAGTACACAAAGATCATATAACTATGATCCATCATTGCATCAAACAATGGAAGAAAATTAGGTCTGAGTACAGACAAGATTAACAAATGGCTTGGAGAAGCCTTGCTCAACATACATGCCCTTCCATGAGGGACCAGACTTCTGTCTGGAACTATACTAGCTTAGTCAACGTCGAGCTTCAGGAAGGTGACTCCATCGGGGGTTGGGTTCTCATCTAAAACATAGAATAAGCAAACGTGAGTACAAAGTCGTACTCAACAAGACTTACATCAGAACTACACTACTCATGCTCAAGTTTCAAGGTAAAGGGAGGTGGGGTTTCAACATGCAGAAGTGCCAGCTTTGACTTGTCTAGTCAGTACTACGAGTACCAGACTTGAGGTAAGAAGCATACACGAGTCCACTACCAAGTCTCCAACCAATACACCACTATGGATACTTCCTCGACTTCCCCACTAGAAAGCACGCTAGAGCACTCACTACTGGAAAAACCTAATTTTCCGTCAGCTTCTGGCTTTGCCGTCAGCAAATTCACGGGGCTGACGGCATAGGGTCTTTGCCCTCAGCCAGAAATAAAGCTGACGGCAGAGATTGGGCTGACGGCATAGAGCAGCTTTGCCGTCAGCTCCCTCACTGCCGTCGGCTGGCTGACGGCTTAGGTCATACAGCCTGACGGCAAAGAACGGCTGACGGCATAGAGGGGATCCTAGCCCCACGTCTGAGCCCGCCTAACGGAAAGCCGTCTATGCTGTCAGCTGGCTGACGGCAAAGACTAACGGATTTCTTTGCCGTCAGCTAGCTGACGGCTTAGCCGGGGGTTATCCCCCACGCATGGCCAGGACCCCACCCCTCACACACACATCTGGATCTCGCCCAGGCCGGTCCTCCCACCCCGTCGCCGCCGCCGTCCTCCCGTCCTTATCGCCGTCCCCGCCCACCACCGTCCTCCCACCCCGTAGCCGCCGCTGTCCTCCCACCCTTCTCGCCGTCGCAGCCGTCCCCGCCCGCCCGCCGCCTTCCTCCCCACAAGCTCGTCGTCGCCGCCCCTGTCTCCTCCGCTGGTGAGCTGCGCCACCTCCTCCTCTCATCTCCGCCCTCCTCTTCGCCTAATCTCCTCCCCTCTCCTGCAGGTGCCCCGTCGCCACCGCCACCCCAGCCCGCCGTCTCCGCCACCCGGCCGGCACTACCCTCCCCCTCTGGCCACCACTCTCCTCCAGGTGAGAGCTCTCTTTCTTTTTTCATTTTTTGTTAGCAATTAGTAGTGAGCATTTCCATTTCCATTTAGACAGTAAGAATTTAGTTAGTAATTTAGTTAAAATTTATTAAGTAATTTGAAATTAGTTAGTGCCCTTAAGTTGGTAGGTTGAGCATGAGTTTAGGGCTCCGTTTGATTCATAGGATGATATCCTATAGGAAAAATTCCAATTGGAATCTTGTAGTGCAAACTTCATAGGAAAATTCCTATAGGAACAATTCCTATGAATCAACAATGGGAGTCGATGAGAAAGGAGGAGTAGGGCTGGACGAAAAGCTCGTTACTCGCGAGCATAATGATCGCTCGGAAAATCACTCGTTAAGGCTCGTGTTCGTTAGTTAACGAGCCAAGCTGAACAACACTTTTTGCTCGTTAATATTGCTCTTTTTTGGCATTCGTGCCGATGACACTATCTAGATAGGTAGTTTTAGTATTGAAATGCAAAGTCTTCGCGTAACCAATATGCGTCTCCCGTTCGAAAGGGTTACGGTTATAACTATGCATGCATTTGCATATTTATAACGGTGATTCTTTCGAATTGTCCAACGTTATCCATGGACAGCCCGGGTATGTGTAGATTGGGTCATTTTCCCATGCTTTGTTCCGGATCCGATGCAGAGTTTCGACAGCGCCTCCTTGTTGTTCTCCGAGTACACATCCTCTCGGTTAGTTTCCGAGACATGTATTAGGAGAACAGCGGGGAGGTGCTGCCGAAATTTTGCGTTGGATCGGGAGCAGAGCATGGGAAAATGACCCAATCTACACATACTCGGGTGGGATTAGGACCCATCTTTACCTAGTAGCTGGTAGGTGTGCATGCCGTGCATCCCAATGTTTTAACCATGATTAAAAAATGACCATAATTAATTTGACATACTTGATGAACTGATAATTTATATTGTTCATATGTGGATACTATATAGCTAGCTTGACAGAATGACTGATCGTGAATGGATGTACTCCGGTCACCCTAGTCAGAAAGACATGACCGATGAATGGTTGAGCAAAACCTATGAATTCCTGCAAACGGCATTTTCTAAAGGCCAGCCAAAAACATGGTGCCCCTGCACTAAGTGCAAGAATTATTCGCGACAGACAAAGGATGTAATGGGTAAACACTTGCAGATGCGTGGTTTTACTCCCGGCTATACCTTGTGGACATTTCATGGTGAGTCGGCCCAACGTAATAGAGACGAAGTTTTGCGTCGGCGCACCGACGATTATGGTACAGGGATTGAAGACATGGTCAATGATTTTGATGATGCTCGGAACAAGGACGAAGAGATGGAGGAATCCGCAAAGGCCTTCTATGCCATGTTGGAGTCTTCAAAACGTCCTCTTCACGAGCACACTAAGATTTCTCAGCTAGATGCCATCGCACAAGTAATTGCTCTGAAAGCCCAATTCAACATTGGAAGAGACCTGTTTGACTCAATGATGACCCTATTTGGGCGGTTTCTACCCGAAGGTCATATTATGCCTTCAAACCTATATGAGTCAGACAAAATCCTTAGTGCACTCAAGATGCCGTATGAGCAGATACATGCTTGTGAGAAAGGATGTGCCTTATTTAGGAAAGAGTATGCGGACGAAACATATTGTCCATTTTGCAAATCCTCCAGATATGTTGAGGTAGAAAACGGTGAAGGTGAGAAGAAGCAGAGCAAAATCCCTGTGAGTGTTCTACGGTATCTGCCGATCCTACCAAGACTTCAACGACTTTACATGCTCGAAGAAACAGCAAAACAGATGACATGGCACAAACATGGAATTAGGAAAGAATTAGATGAAAACGGAGATCCGATGTTGGTACACCCTTCGGATGGTGACGCATGGAAGGCATTTGATGCTAAACATACGGAAAAAGCTAAAGAGTCAAGGAATTGCCGAGTCGCCATCGGTCTCGATGGGTTCAATCCTTTTGGTATGACGGCTACCCAATATAGTTGCTGGCCTGTGTTTGTTATTCCGCTCAATCTTCCACCATCGTCCATTATGCAAAAAAAGCACATATTTCTGACGTTGATAGTTCCAGGGCCAAACTATCCGGGGAAGAATATGAGTGTGTACATGCAACCGCTGATGGATGACTTGAAAGAAGCTTGGGTGAATGGGGTCAACACATACGACGCAGCTAAGAAAGAGAACTTTCAAATGTATGTTTGGTACCAATACTCGTTGCATGATCTGCCGGCATTTGCGCTTTTCGTTGCCTGGTGTGTGCATGGAAGGTTCCCATGCCCACAATGCAAAGCAGCTCTTAAGTTTCATTGGTTGCCGGCGGGTGGAAAGTATTCCTGCTTTGACTTGCATAGACAGTTCTTGCCTATGGACCATCCATTCAGAAAAGACAAGAAGAATTTCATGAAAGGTAAAGTTGTCAAACACTCGGCAACACCTGCGTTGACGGGCACACAAATTCATGAACAGTTAAAATCTATGGAGCCTGATCCAAACCATCCAGGGTATTTCTTGGGTTATAATGAGGAACACGCCTGGACCCACAAGCCATGCATCTGGGATCTCCCCTACTTCGAAGACCTCTTACTACCACACAACATTGACATGATGCACACTGAAAATAATATCGCCGAGGCCCTTCTTGGCACATTTTCGGCACTGATAAGGGCAAAGATAATACAAAGGCTAGAGTTGACCAGGAGACTCTTTGTGATAGGCCATCACTAAACATGCGACAACCTAAAGGAAGAAAAAATTGGTCCAAGCCACCTGCCTGGTACAATCTCGAGAAGGGAGCAATAAGGGAAATCCTCTTGTGGGTGCAACAAAAGTTGTTGTTCCCTGATGGGTATGCTGCGAATCTAGCGAGGGGAGCGAGCATTGAAAAAATGAAAATTTTTGGGCTCAAGAGTCATGATTGGAACATATGGCTTGAGCGGATAATGCCAGTGATGTTGCGCGGCTATATCCCAGAGTCTGAATGGCTAGTATTGGCAGAGTTAAGTTATTTCTTCCGTGTTCTTTGTGCTAAAGACTTGTCGCGTGCCGTGATAGATGACATGGAAGAGTTGGCGCCTGAGTTGCTCTGCAAGTTAGAGAAGATTTTTCCATCGGGCTTCTTTAATCCGATGCAACACATGATTTTGCATCTCCTGACCGAGGCAAGATTGGGTGGCCCTGTGCAAAATCGTTGGTGCTATGCAACTGAAAGAATGCAGAAGACACTTAGAGAAAAATGTAAAAATAAACGTAGAATTGAAGCATCGATGGCCGAGGCGTTCATTACCGAGGAGGCGGCAAACTTCGTAACAGCACACTATGATGCCACTTTGCACAGCTTGCATAATCCAAAGCCTCGGTACAATCTGGGCGACCCCAAACGACGTGAATCCAAACTCAGCCTCTTCAAAGGGAAGCTCGCTCCTTCTCGTGTGGGAAAATCAAAGTTGCTGGGCGTCGAGGAGTGGCGCACACTAACGATGTATATATTGAACAACTTAACAGAAGTTCGGCCGTACATCGAGTAAGTCCTCGATACATTGTTTCGCAACTTTTTAACAAGTTTTGTGTCTAACAACTATTATTAATTGATACAGTCGATACGTCGAACAGTTCTCGAATGGTGTTGCAATCGAAAAAGAATCCATTCTCGAGTATGAACTTCTTGAAAAGACAGGAGGCGGCTATCCCGGTTTCATCTCTTGGTTCAAAAAAATAGCTAATGCAGATGAGCAAGTCGACGATGAAGTGAGACAAATAGCAAATGGTTTTGACTTTAAGGTCCGGACATTTCAGAAGTACGACATCAACGGGTATCGCTTTCGTACTGCTAGCAAAGAGCTTTCAATGCCCGGTCGAAAAACAACCAATTCTGTTGTCTCTGCTATAGGCGAGGGAGGTGTCGAGTATTATGGAAGACTTGAAGAAGTTTACGAACTTCATTATTATGGTGAAAATCCTCCAAATGTTGTTGTGTTCAAATGTCATTGGTTCGATCCTACTAAGACAAGACGGGCTCATGAACATGTTGGGCTAGTCGAAATCCGACAAGACAGGAAGTTAAGCGGTGATGATGTCTTTATTGTGGCTCAACAAGCCACCCAAGTTTTCTATCTGCCATACAGTCGTCAAAGTGTTAAGAACCTGGAAGGTTGGTATGTCGTGTACGATGTGCCGCCCCATCTTAGACCACCTCCACCAAATGAAGAGGATTATGAACCTCAAATTGACCCAATAACATATGATGGAGAATTCTTCCAAGAATCACGTGGTGTGAGACGTCGTCTCCGGAACTTCTCTACGTCCACCCTGAACACGAAGGAACAAGAATCACGTGATGATGAGGAAGAAGGGGAAGTAGAAGAGGTTACCAATCCGGATGAGCTAACAATGCTTGATCGGTTAAAAAAATGCCTTCCACATGATGTCCCTGAACCCGATGACGATGTCATTCATGACGACACGTATGATACTGATGATGATTATGCTTCAGTTGACCTTGGAGAAGAGACAGATGATCCCGACTATTAGTACTTTGTATGCATCCAAACATTGTTGTTTAATTATTTAATTAATTGTTTAATTATTCATGTATTTATTATTGTTCATTTAATTATTGTCTTTGAATTTGTACTAAGTATTTAACTATGTATTGTTGCAGGTGGTGAGACATGGCAGGCGGGGATAAGTTGAGGATAGCACCTGGCCAGCTACGGAGACAGTTGTTGCAGAGCTTTGCCGAGGAGCCCCGTGGGAGAGGCGGAGGAAAGAAGAGAGGCAGAGGACGTGGTCGCGGGAAAGGGAGGCTGCCTAATAGGAGCCAGTCGCCACCACCCTCAGCTACTTCAGTCTCAGCCACTTCACCCCTGCAGACAAGGGTGTCACCGGTGCGGGATCCTCCCGTCCAGGAGCGGACACCAATGCAGGATCCTCCCGTCCAGGAGCCCACACCCTCACACGAGGAGTGGGGGAGTTGGGGGCGGGACGGTGAGGGGGCTGGGGCGGATGCGGAGGCTGAGGTTGAGGTGGAGGATGAGGGGGCTGAGGTGGAGGATGAGAGGGCTGAGGCGGAGGATGAGGGCCCGTCTGCCAGCAAGTCGGTCTACCAACGTGGTATGACACGAGTTCCAGACCGATTAGAGTTGCAGCACAGGGCGCTGATTTCGCCAGATGGCGAGAAGTAAGTTGATGTCTATTGTGTACCTTATATCATTATTTTTCACCAAGTAGCTAATGTCTTTGCCTTCTCATTATGCAGGGGGTGGAATTACCCGGAGAATACCCGGAATCCAAACTACCTCCTTGGTGCTTTGCTTAGGGAGCACTTTCCCGGGCTAGTGCAGTTGCCCGGGGAGGGTATGGTTCCCGAGCCAGGACTCAAGTGGGAGCACTACCAAGCCGCGCTGCTCCCGGAAAACACTCACGTGAACGGTGTTCTTTGCGCGAGCGTGGCCGACAAGGTGTTGGCTGATTTTTGGGTAACTATTATTTTACCCAATAATAAGTATACAATATCCAATGTTATATCTTGTTATTTCCTATTCATCTGTGCATATATATGGCATAATTGTAGAGTTACCATAGGGTCGAGGAGGGGACGGAGGAGGCGGCCAAGAAGAATCTCGAGAAAGAGTGCAAGAGATTATTGAATAACACGAGGCATGAGATGCGTGTTCAGGCCGTTCGAGATTGGTACGCCAAGCAAAACGAGCCAAAGACGAAGGCTGAATGTCGAAACCTTTTCCCTGATAAGACCGAGTACATGGAGGTACGTAGATTCCTTAGTTACATTCTTTATTAGTTTTGTTAGGGCTAGTTACAATACTTAGTTTCATTCATAGGTGCCCCCGAGATGGTTGGCCGATAAGATGGATTGTTGGGAGATGATAGTGGACAAGTGGTGCACAGAGGCTTGGTTGACCACCCACAATGTGGCCAAGGAGTGTCGTGCCCAATTGGTTGGTGTGGCACACCACCAAGGAAATGCCAACATCAAGCAATACGCCAAAAAATGGGTATGTGTGCCTTGTTTTCTTTCATCATTAATTCATTTGTGCATGATTTTTGTTGTACTAACTCTTTGCCTTTTCTTGTAGGCCAAACACCATAACCAGCCTGAGCCTCAGGGATACGCCGTGTTTGGCATGGCCCATAAGGGCTCGTACAAGATGGCGACACCATATTCTGAGGGGGACGGGCCATCGGCATACACAAGCCTGTCCGCCTACAACAAGATGACGTCTTATTCTCAGGTTGTCAAACAACTGCGCGGCCCTGACTTCGACCCGAGCCTGAATCCTATGGATGCGGAGGCGTTGATGATCTCTGGTGGCGGTAAGAGTCATGGCACGGTGGCCATGTGTGATGGCTTCGTCCCTATCACTGAGTCTCTATCTCAGATCAAGGCGAGGCAAACTAGCTCGGCTCCTGTAATACGGCAGCGCGCGAGGCCAGTTGATCTTGCCATCGAGGTTAGTTTTCCTTCATTATTTTCTTTAGTCCATTTGACCCTGGATGGATGATGACGAGAAGTGGTTGCAGGCCGCACTTGAGAAGGAGAGGGAGGCCACTAGACTCTTGTTGGAGGAGAGGGACCGGAATACACAGAGGCTGCTGGAGGAGGAGAGGGCACGCAATAATGCCCATGCGAAGGCTATGCATGACTTCGTTGCGGTAAGTCAGTTGTGTGAGAAGCAAGACTATGTGTGAGAAGCAACAAGACTATTTCTTTGACTTCTCGTCAACTAATTTGCAGGCTATGTGTGAGAAGCAAGGTTTGCCCCCCCCTCCGCCGATGCCTTCTCCGGTGGGAACGGTGAGTTCCCTTTCAATGACCAACCTTGCACGGTCTTATATCATTGTATGTTGCCATGCTAACCACATATTTCAACTCTTGCCTTGTTGCAGCATCATTCCAGAGTCGCATCCCACAATCCCTCTCCCGGTGAGAGCCCAACCAACCCGGCGACCAACCGAGATGGTGCTTCTCCTCCGTGACTTGGCTTATTTGGTAAAAACATGACATAATTACTTGATAACACCAAAAATAGCATAATTAGTTGATATGAGAGCTCAAAAATGACATGCTTAGCTCAACTTAGACTATGCCATGCTGTAGTTAGCTTAGTAAATTCTAGTTAGGAAAAAATAGCATAATTAGTTGATATTAGAGCTCAAAAAGGACATAATTACTTTAGAAATTTTCAAAAGAAACCATAAGAGAAGAACAAAACAGAAGAGAAGAACAAAGAAGAGATGAAGAAATAAGAGAAGAAGAAAGAGGAGAAAAAGATAGATTAAGAAGAAACAAATCTTCTTATTCTTCCTTTTTCTCTTCTTTCTTTTTCTCCATCTTTTTCTTCTTCTTCTTCTTCTTCTTCTTCTTCTTGTTCTTGTGTCCTTCTTCTTCTTCTTCTTCTTCTTCTTGTTCTTGTCTTCTTCTTCTTCTTGTTCTTCTTCATCTTCTAATTACTTAGCGCTAAATTCTTTCTTCTTCTCATTATGCAGATTTTGATAAAGCAGCATGGCACATGGATGGATGCTCCAGGGACTCTAGCTAGTTGTAGTCTTAGATGCTTTGTAATGCACTTTGTAATGCACTTGGGATTATTTGCGATACTTTCTGATGCCATCTTTGTTGTTTGCACTTTGTGTTATTTATATCGTGATGTTTTGTGATGCTTTGCGATGCTTTGTGATGCACTTGTGGTGCTGTTTAGGGCCTGGCAGAATATTAATTGTGCTATATATATTGTTGTTTCAAAATGCAGGGAATTAACAGAAACTAAATTTAAAAAAAAACAGGGAAAGTCTTTGCCGTCAGCTTCCTGACGGCAAAGCCTTTGCCGTCGGTGGGCTGACGGCAAAGGAGGACACGTGGCAGCTAACTGTTAAATCTGGCAACTCTGGGACGACCAAATGTCCCAGGTTGCCAGCTTTGCCGTCAGCTGGTCTCTGGCTGACGGCAAAGGCAAGGACCCCACGTGGCACTGATCGCAACTCCCCTGACAAGCATGGCCCACAAGCAGCAGCTTTGCCGTCAGCTGGTCTCCTGTTGACGGCAAAGCCTGCCGTTAACCCCCCTAACGGGGCTGGGCTTAAATCGTTGCCGTCAACGTTCTATGCCGTCAGCCTCGGCTCCCTAGCTGACGGCAAAGCCTTTGCCGTCGGTCGATTTCCAGCTGACGGCAACGAAGCTGTTTACCGATAAAATCGTGGCCAGTCTCTTTGCTGATAGCAAGCTGACGGCAAAGCCTTTGCCGTCGGTTAAAGTGGCCTTTGCCGTCAGCTATGGCTGACGGCAAACTAGCAGATTCCAGTAGTGACTCAAACTTATCTTGGAAAGTTTTAGAGTATCTGTTGAAGTTGTCTAATGATAGAGTAAAGGTCTCCAAGTAGTCCATAACCGCGGACACGGCTATTCGAATACTTATTAACCCTGCAGGGGTGTACTGCTACACACATGAAACTATCAGTTACCGCCGTGATCTCGTCACCCTTCAAGCGGGTGTTGGCGAGGATAATTCCCACAACTTTTACCTCACAGCCAATTCTAATCCAGGAGTCGACTATCTGAGTTCCAAACCCAACTGGAAATCCGGTCGGGTTTCCCGTCAGGACTCAAACCATGCAGTCATGACCGGCAAGCCCACCTCGACGGATGGTTCTCCGCTTGACAAGTCATGTGCCACACGCCCTACCATGAATGTCACATTTCATTTCCTTTATATTTCTATGCATATGCCGAATGGAACACCCGAACTAGGTGTGACTCCTGGAACTGAATCAGGGTGAGTTAATAGGCTGAGCGGGGATCCGTTTGCCCAACATGTGGTAGTACTCTTTGTCTTGGATCACTACACAAGAACTCGGGCTTAAGGCGGTGTTCAACGAGACAACCCACTGTGTACTCCTACATAGCCTCTCATCGTTTAGCTTGTATTAGGGTAGATTCACAAACACAGTTTCACCTTCATCAACACCATGTTCACTATCATCCCGACTCACAACAAAGTATCCTCATTGTAAACTCTAAGAATGCAATAAGCAGTAACAATTGCAGGGGCCACAAGATACCAGTCAACTCCTATGTCAGCTAGGATTGTGGTTTGCTTACTACTGTGACAAGATGATAGGTCATGCATCGGATATGGGTTCAACTATGCGGTAGAATCGATAACAAGGTGATCTCCTAAACATGCATAAGCGAGACTGAGAGGGAAGTGGGATTTTATAGACATGATCAATGGGGTTTGCTTGCCTTGCGGACGATACTCGATCTTCTTATTTGGGGGTGATCTCCGTCTCGGAAAGTCTGTTACCGGAACAATCATCAACAAAGGGGGCCACAAATAAATTACAATGCTCAAGCACATGATAAGGTTGTCCATGATGTATATGGTACTGGTTTGTTTACAATTCAATTTAATTGAAGTGTATTGCAAAGAATTTGCAAAATCAAACTCCAAATTCAAACTCAAATTAAGACATATGCACTTTTGCTACTGTTGCCCCATTTTAAAATGGTAAAACGTAAAAACAAATTGCCTATTCTTAATCCTTGCATTTTTCTGATAATTTTTCATATATTATATGCTTAATTTGGAGTTAGTATGAATTTTCTATGAATTTCCAAAGTTTAAATCTTTTTATGGATTTTTCTGAAATCTTTTAATCTGGAAAAAGGTTTATTGCGTCATGCTGGAATCAGCATGACGTGAGGGGGTCTGACCCGTGGGCCAACCCTGTCAGTGGCTCAGGGGGTTAACCCCGTTTTAATTAAAACCCTAGATTAACTTAGGGCTCGGGGGCCCACCTGTCATTGACCTGGGGTCAATTAACAGGGGGATTAGGGTCCCTAATTAGTGTGGCCACGTGGGCCTCGCCAGATTTGGCCTGCGGCGACCATCCCGCACGGCGGCGGCCACTATGGCCGGCGTCTCTGAGCACGGGAGGCCATGGGGTAGGGATCAAACGGCTCCCCCCACACGTGCGCTTCGAGGGGAGCACACGCGCTCACTGGAGGAGGCCGGAGGCCACGGCGGGGAGGAGCTCCGCGGCGGCCGGAGCTCGGGCGCCGATGAACACGACGACGTGGGCATGGATTCGAGCACGGATTAGGGGATGAAGTAGCGCCATCTCACCGTGAACGAGATGGAGAGGATGAGGGAGCCGGAGACGCAGCGGCAGCGGCGTAATTCCTCGCCGGAGGGCTTCGGCCGCGGTGGAGGAAATTGGAGCTGGTTGTCGTTGGAGCTTTTCCCGAGCTCGAATTGAGCGCGTACGGCGACGAGGACGAAGGAGGCGCGCGTCTTGGACAAATTGGTGCAGCGGGTGAAGGCCAGTGACCGCGGTGGAGGCTCGACGGCAGAGCGCTCGTGTCCTCGCGGGATTCGCCGGAGATGAAGGAGAGGAGGGTCCAGACGAGGGGGAAAAGAAAGAGGCTTGCCCAGGGCATCTCCTTTGCGCGAGATAGGCACGGCGGGGAGCCGTGTG
The DNA here is from genome assembly GCA_950022295.1 of Bromus sterilis. Lineage (NCBI taxonomy): Eukaryota > Viridiplantae > Streptophyta > Magnoliopsida > Poales > Poaceae > Bromus > Bromus sterilis. Next base: position 142,847,705 of record OX465596.1, on the reverse strand, counting down.
CGGCCTGGCAATGCCGGCATGGTCGCCACGCAGCTCCCAGCCTGCCTGGCGTTGGGAGGAAGAAGACCCTTCCCCTGGGCTGGGCCACCTCCCTTTGTTGGGGTGCAGGTAAGTAGGCTTTTCCCCTTTCCTTTTACTATCCTTTTATTTATTTCTGTTTTGTTTGTTTTTCTTTGGAAAAAAATACCAAAACATTTTGTAAACTCCCCAAAACATTAATTTGGACTTAGGTGACATATAACTAGCCACTCCCAAGTTTTGAAGAATTTTGAAATTCAAAATATTTGAATTTCATTTTAAATAGGGGTATTATTTAATTTCCAAGCCCTTTTCTGAATTTTTGAAAAATCTTGGAGCATGGAGTGGGACCCACTTCACTTTCTATGTGATCATGCTTATTTATCAGACTTTTCAAAAATAACTGAAGAATTTTTGGAAGCAATTTTTGTCTGGCCATTTAATTAAATTCTTTTGGGGCTTTTCTTTTTGCCCAATTGGATTTCTTTTGAAATTTTTTTACATGATGCAAAGGAGCAACCTAACCCTAGCACATACCTAAATGAGGGTTGTGACACAAGATGTCATCATTGAGATCGCCGGTTACAGACCATAATAGGTGGATACAACTTGTAGATAGGACCAAGAACACAAATATATGCATGAAAACATAAAGGGTTCCCTTTCTGAGATTGGCGGTGCCGCATATAATGAGCATGCTCATCCAATGATTTTCCCTCAACCAAGTCGGTTGGGTTTTTAGCGTGAGAACAAATAGATCGAAGACGGTCCAAGTGAAAGGTATCCATCCTACAATAATTGGGTGGCTCCACATGTTGGGTAACGGGGCAGAAAACAATAATTTTTCCAGGTTGGAAATAGGTGATACGTCCCAAAACCTAAGACCTATGCTATAGCGATGTAAGTAACGGATGGAAATAGGTCATACGTCCCAAGCGTATCTATAATTCTGCTTGCTCCATGCATGTTTTGGGTGATATTGCTATGATTTTGATGCTCTTTCATAAACTTTTGATCATATTTGGACTAACCTATTAACTCAGTACACCCCAGTGCAAGTTCCTGTTTTCTGCAGTCTTTTTATTTCAGGTTTTCCCATTACTTAAAGTGCCAGAAAAAATCCGGGAAAATATATAAAAAATTAGCGACACGGAAGCTTCCAGATGCCTGAAGGGGGGCTGGGGGGGACCCACCTGGTGCTTAGGTTGCCAGCGGGCACGGCCCCATGATACGTCCCAAAACGTATCGATAATTTTTTCTTGCTCCATGCATGTTTTGTGCGATATTGCTCTGATCTATATACACTTTCATACACTTTTGATCATATTTGTACAAACCTATTAACTCAGTGCACCCCAGTGCCAGTTCCTGTTTTCTGCCGTTTTTCTATTTCAGTTTACCCCCATATTAAAAGTGCTTCAAAAATTCAGGAAAAATCAGATAAAAAATCAGCATTCCAGAAGCTTCCGGATTCATCGAAGAAGGGCCAGAGGGGCCCCACCTGGTGCCCAGGCGGCCAGGTGGCGTGGCCTAGGGTAGGGTCGCGCCGGGAGGCCGCCTGGACTCCTGGTGGACCCCCCGGTGCCCCCTTTGGCTCCTATTTATTCTCCCGTCGCGAAAACCCTGATTCCAGAACCCTTTTCTCCAGAAGAAATTCCGATCTCCGCCTCCATCACCAACAAGCTTCGGGGGACCAGAATTCCCGTGTCGGCACCCTGCCGGGACGGGGGAAGTGCCCCCGGATTCATCTCCATCGTCGTTTCTTCCTCCCTCCATGATGCGGTAGTAGTCCCTCCTCGGGGCTGAGGTTTCTACCAATAGCTATGTGGTCTATTCTATCTCCCATGATGTGATCTTCGTTGTGATCATAGGCTATGTTAATCTAGGTCATCCCATGATATTTCCCCTTCCTCTATGTTTTGGATTGATGTACTCACTTGATCTTATCTAGTATAATCCCCAAGACCATGGTGATAGCGGTCTATTGGACATGGGTTAGAAGAATATTTTCATGAGTGATTTCCTCTTTTGTGTGTTGATTGAAGAATGAGAGTCTCTTGGTGCTTGTCTTTGACTATCCTTGATATATGTTGTGGTGATTGTGGTACTCTCTTTGGATGGCCGCGGTGACATTGGGAAATCTATAGTTTGAGAACTACAAACTCTGAGGTGTGCTATTGAAGCCCTACATAATTATCGTCCTCTCTTGACCACAAAGGATTGACCTCCGAGTGCGTCTCCATTGCATGTTTCATGGGAAATATCATGTTATTAGACTAAGTTAGTGTTGTTGGGAGCTGCCACTAGTGAAAGTATGAAGCCTAGGCCTTGTTTCCACCATTGCAATACCGTTTGTGCTCACGTTTACCACTTGTTTGCTTGCTGCAATTTTCATTACAGATTTATATTACTTTGTTTTGCCACACCTATCACCCATATTTTACCATCTCTTCGCCGAACTAGTACACCTATACAATTCCTAGTTGTATTACGTGTGTTGGGGACACAAGAGACTTCTTGTATCTTAATTGCAGAGTTGCTTGAGAGAGACCATCTTCAACCTCTACTTCCCTGAGTTCGATAAACCTTACGTCATCCACTTGAGGGAAATTTCTGTTGTCCTTCAAACCTCTGCGCTTGGAGCCATAGTCTACAAGAATAGAAGAGTGCATAGACATCAAGCTATTTCTGGCGCCGTTGCCGGGGAGGTAAGATTTGAAGGTATACTTTAGATCTTGAAATTGAATCTTTTTGTTTCTTGTTTTTATTTTCACTAGTTAGGCTTATGGAAAACAACAACAAAATGAGAGAGCTTGATGAGCTCTACCTTGAATTGGGTCATGAAGTGTTTGAAGAGAAAATTAAAAAACCTATGGAAATTTATTTGCATACTCTTCATGATTGCAAAGTTACTAGTATGTCTTCTTTGAATACCTTTGATGGTAATGATATGCAAAGTTATAAGCTTGGGGATGCCATGTTTGATGAAGATGATCTTTTTAGCCCCCCAGGTTTTGATGAGGAAATTTATTTTGATGATACTTTGCCTCCTATCTATGATGATTATTGTGATGGCACTTATTCTATAAAGAATAAATTTTTGCAAGTGGATCATGATAAGAATGATTCATGTGATAGCTACTTTGTTGAGTTTGCTACCACTATTAATAATGAGAAGGATTTTGCTTATGTGGGGAGTAATAAATTTTCTATGCTTGGGGATCATGATAAGAATTTTTTATGTGATACTTATATTGTTGAGTTTATTCACGATCCCACTGAAAATTATTATGAGAGGGGAACATATTATTATAGATATTTCAATAATATCAAGTTCCCTCTCTTCATGTTGAAGGTTTTGAAGTTGCACTTATTTTTCCTTCCTATGCTAATATCTTTATGCTTTAATGAGTTATTTATCTACAAGATCCCTTTGCATAGGAAGCATGTTAGACTTAAATGTGTTTATCATTTGCATCTTGATGCTCTTTTTTGTTCCTCAACTCATATTCCTACGAAAGCATCATTAAAATCTTAAGCCCATCTTTATGGCTATAAAGGAAGACCTCTAGGGAGACAACCATTGTTATCTTTACTTTGAGTTTTTACTTTCTGATTTTAGTGGTCTTAATGATTGTTACTACTGTAGCAAAATCATTGTGTCTTTATTTTCAAGCTTTGTGCCAAGTTATAGCCTCTTATAACAAGGGAAGCAAAAGTTGTGACATACTGTCTAGAAAACAGATTCTGTCTTCTGGACGGAAAAAGTCGGAACAAATCACAAGTTCATCTTTTTGAGCTGAATTTATTACAATGCATGCTCTATACAATTGTGAAACTTTCGTATGTTCTGAGTTTTTTGATTTGAGTTGCAGAAGTTCCCTGAAGAAATTCTCTATTACCTGTTATTCTGTTTTTCACAGATTCTGCCACGTTTTGCCTTTCCTTACTTTTGCAAACCTTAAGCTTGCTTTTTCTTTGCAAAAACCTTTTGGAAATCTTGAGAAACAGTATCTCTTCAAGAATATCTTTATTTCCAGTGGTGAATTTTTTTTATTAAGGGTACTAACCTCTCTAATCAGCTTATGATGAGTTATGTATGAAGGGATTTTTCAAGTGTGCGAGGGAAGATGATGAAAGCAGATCCGGGAGTGTCAAACTCTCAAGCTTGGGGTTACCCTCATGCATCCCCAATAAATATTTAAGGAGAATCAACCGTCTAAGCTTGGGGATGCCCCCGTGCATCCCCTTCTTCATCAACAATTATCAGTTCATCCTTCGTCTCACTATATTTTTATCACTTCATGCGTTATGTGCTATGCTTGGAGAGTCTCGCTCTTAGGTTTACTGTCTTTTCTTTAGATTTTCTTGATGTTCTTAACAAGTTAGAACCCAGATTTCTTCATGTGGGATAGAAACACGTTCCACTTCAAACTAGAACACAACATATGATATTTCATGCCTATCTTTTTGATGTTGTGTGTTCTTTTTCTTTTGTAGCTACTGCCATGTTTAGTTTTAGTTTGTCCTTTGCAAGAGCTTTAGCTTTTGTTTAGTTTGTTGCTAGAATTGTCTTTAGTTTTCATGTTTATCTTGATAAGAGAGTTGGTTGTTGCACTGAGTTGTGTCTTGTCTTGAAAGTAGGTAATTGAGGTTGCTATTCGATTGTAGTAGTAAATTGCAATAGTTTTGAGGTATTGTTGTGAGTAATATTTGAACTTTTGGTGTCAAGAGCTCTAGCGTATTAGTGATAGGTGTCGTATTTTGGGCAATCCGTGTTAATTTTAAAAAACTACAAAAATTAGTTGAGAAGTCTAGCTACTAGATGGATCACTAATCTTTGGAGGGATCAAATATTAGAATACACTCACGTACCATGAGTCGAGGATGCGCAAGGATAACCAAACCACGATACACTCCTCCTCGGGGTACTTGTCTCTTTGTGAACCTCCTTATTAGATTTTGAGTTACCGATAATAAGTGCATGAGTTCTTCAGACTAATGTAAGTATTGAAAGTTGACACTTCCACCGCCTCATATTTGCTAGCCTCTTCGGTACCGCGCATTGCCCTCTTCTCACTCCGAGAGTTGGTGTCTACCTCGCCGGTGCATCCAAACCCTTCGCATGATACACTCTGTCATTATAAATCTCCTTATATATTTCCTCAAAACAGACACCATACCTACCTATCAAGGGATTTCATAGCCTTTCCGAGATATATGGCCGTGAAACATCCACCTTCTCATGACTTGATCTTCATGTCATACATGTTCCTGCTACACTAGCAGAGGCATCCATTTGCACACGTCATGATAGCTACGTCTTATTCATGTTGAGTACCTTGTAAAGTGTGAAGATCTTCTCTACCTTCTTGTAAAATAGAGTGTTGCCCTTAAGTGAGGAAAATATCCCAAAGTGGAAAACTTAAAAGATCCCAAAGAGGACAAATGAGAGTTTAATAGAAAGCGCCATTGAGGCCACCAAAAATTATGAAAAAAATAAAAAAAAAGAGAAAAAGAAAATAAAAAGAGAGAAGGGGCAACACTGCTATTCCTTTTGAAAGATCCACACTAGGACTCCCTCTTATCCTTGTACTCCATAGAGATGATCATACATGCATATAGCTATGTGGGGACCTTCACACTATAGAACTTGGCTTGCATATTCCTAGGATGAGCCTACTCAAAAGAGCACTAGGTCTTCATGAGAGAGCAAGTTAGATGCACCCCCACTAGTTCCAGTGGAGAGATTTTTAGCTCATATGTGCATCCGTTGCATGGTAATCCCTACTCCTCACATCATATCTATCAGTTGGCCTTCTCGCCTATGATTGTCCTCATTGATGTGAGCCTTTCTCCCATTTTTGTCTTCGTTCTCCACCATATTTCTCTCTTGCCATGCCAAGTGTCAACTCTCGTGCTTATGCTCATACATTGCACGAGTGCTCAAAATACCGAAAGGGAGTGGATCAAATTGACTTGTACCTGGCTAGTTGTCTGGGGACGAGTCAAGATAAGATTCCAAATAAGACCAAGTGTGAAACTTTAGTAGATTGAGTTCTCAACAAATTTTTTTCTTCTGGTATTCCCATATCCAACTTCTTGCACGCAAACACCATTTGGAGACATTCGAGTCACGGACAGCGAGAGCTCTTGCACCTAATGTTCTTTCGTTGCTAGTTTCAATGCTAATATAAACTCTTGCTTGTTTCGACTTGAATTGAATGACATACCTTGATTGCTTTACTTTCAAAGTCTTATATGGTTGCTTGTGTCAATTATAATATAGACTCTTGCTTGTTAAGACTTGAATTGAATTGCATGCTTTGATTGCTTTACTTAAAAGTGCTTATATGGTTGTGTGTCATGTCGCCACAGAAATTATGCTTGTTATCATTTCCCTACTCGAGGACGACCAGGAATTAAGCTTGGGGATGTTGATACGTCCCAAACGTATCTATAATTTCTTCTTGCTCCATGCATGTTTTGTGTCATATTGCTATGATCTAGATAAAGTTTCATACACTTTTGATCATATTTGGACTAACCTATTAAATCAGTGCACCCCAATGCCAGTTCCTGTTTTCTGTTGTTTTTCTATTTCAGTTTTCCCCCATATTAAAAGTGCTCCAAAAATTCGGGAAAATCAGATAAAAATTAGCGTTCCGAAAACTTCCGGATTCACCGAAAAAGGGCCAGATGGGCCCCACCTGGTGCCCAGGCGTCCAGGTGGCGCGGCCTACGGTGGTGCCGCGCCGGGAGTGTCAGATCCCTCTGTTAGGTATGTGCTAGGGTTAGCTAGTACCTTTGCATCATGTCAAAATTTCAAAAGAAATCTTGGAAATCAAATTCAAAATCAAAATGGGAGAAGGAACACCCCCCAGATGAATTAATTCAAAAGGCCAGATAAAAATAATTTCCAAAAATTCATGTTAGAGTTTTGAAAAGTCTTATAAATGAGTGTGATCACATATCAAGTGATGTGGGACCCACCCCATGCTCATAGATTTTTCAAATATTCAAACAGTACCATGGAAATAAAGAAATCCCCCTATTTGAATTAAAATTCAAATCATTTGAATTTTAAAAATGTTGAAAGTTTATGAGTGGCTAGTCCATATTTTTATGAGGCCACATAAAAGTTTTCAGCATTTAATAAAATGTTGAGCTATTTATTTTAGCTAAACAGAACAAATTACAGAAAAACAGAAAGGAAAGATTAAACAGAAATCAGGAAGGCTTACCTCTCGCACTAGGCGAGGCCCAACTCCCCTGGACGGCCCAGCCCACCTGGACCCGCGCCTGTCATCTTCGTCCCCACGCCCCGAAGCTCCTCGGTGGAATGCATGCAGCACTCCACCGACGCTGCCGATGAGCCCTGGCCACCTCCTGCTTCCCTCTCGCCATCTTCTCACGCCTGGAGACGCCGCTCTTCCGTCCGCATCCATTCCCCCCCTCAAGAGCTTCCTCCTCCTCCTCCCGTGTTCGATTTCGTCACCACCCGAGAGCGCCGCCGTTCACCGTCGCAAGAACTCGTGGCCATCGACGTCAAGGAGTCCAGCCAAGGTGTCCATCGCCTCCGCCGTCCTCGACTACGTCACCGTGCAGAAGGAATCGACCCGAGGAACTCCAGAGCCGCCGTCCCCTTCGTCGTCTTCAACTCCGGCCGCCGTGAAGAAAGTCATCGATTCCACCGCAGCCGCAGCTCCTCCGGCTTCCTCGAGTCCGTCTCTGCAACCAGGGTGAGCAGGCGCGCTTTTCCCCTCATCTTGCCGCTTGAATCCGTGCCGTTTGCATGATTCCGACGAGGTCCGAGACCAAGCGCCGCCGCTCGTCGTCGAAGTCTTTCACCAGAGCCCCCATTTGACCCTGGATGGCTCCACTAGCTCCGCACACACCCCAGCTTCTTTCCCATGCTCTCTGTGTCCAAATCCGTGCACGAATTGAAGAACCCGACGAGTTCCGTGCAGACTTCCGCCGCCGCTCGTCGCCGATGACCTCCGGTGATCCCCGTGAACCCCCGATGCCACCAGACGACGCGGAAGACCTCAAGGAGCAGATCCATGCCCTCCAGACCCCTCCCCGTGCATTGGAACCAACTCCGGCGAGACTCCGGCAGGATTCCGGCGACTTCACGGCGAGCCACCATTAGCCCCCCCCCTAATGACCCTGTTAAGCTTAACCCAGTGGCTGACAGGTGGGGCCAGCCACTAATTAACCCTCGGGTTAATTTTAATCAGGGGATTAACCCCCTCTGTGGATGACAGGTGGGACCCCTTGTTAGTTTGACTCGGGTCAAACCCCCTGGCGTCATGCTGATGTCACAGTGACGCAGTAAATGAATTTCCAGAAAAGAAAATGGTTTAATTAATTCCAGAAATTCCAGAAAATACCCCAAACTTTGGAAATTCATAGAAAATTCATATTAACTCCAAATTGGACAAATAATATATGAAAAATGATCAGGAGAAAATTATCTTTCCAAATATGCAACTTTCAACTCTGTTTGAGTTGAATTTAAAATGGGACCAGTAGCATATATCATTTGCTTTATTTGAATTTATTTCAAATTCAAACCAAATGATTTTGCCACTTAGACCATGGAATTATGATGCAAATCAACCACACTTCAGAGGCATATCATACACATTTGAAGTTAATTCAAATTGATCAAACTATATCATGTATGACTTGGTTAATGTTGAATTCAAATGTGGAATTTGAATTTGCATTTTAAAAATGCAATATATTCCACTTAAATGGAATTGCCTCACACATCAAACTTGTACTTCAAGCTTAAACATTCTATCATGTGCTTGAGCATTGCATTCATCTTGATTGCTACTTCGTGCTTTGTTTGTCGAGTAGAGGTGGAACCGGAGCAAGAGGTCACCCCCTTCGCTGAAGATCCAGAAACCGAACCTCGTCAGCAAGGCAAGCAAACCCCCATTGATCATGTCGATAAAATCCCACTTCCCTCTCATGTTTCGCTTATGCATTGTTTAGGATGATCACCATGCTTCGTTTCTACCGCATAGATGAACCCATTCCTTTGCATGACCTATCTTTTGTCACAGTAGTAAGCAAACCACAATCCTAGCAACTGTAGGAGTTGAATGATATCATGTGGCCTCTGCAAATGTTATCGCTTATTGCATGCTTAGTATGATACCTTGTTGTTACTGTGATGTGAGTCGGGATGGGAATGATCACGTTGTTGTTGGTAGAAAAGTGTTGGTGAATCGAACCTAATACAAGGTGAACGATGAGAGGCTGTGTAGGAGTACACGGTGGGTTGTCTCGTTGAACACCGCCCTAAGTCCGAGTTCTTGTGTGGTGATCCAAGATGAAGAGTACAACCACACATTGGGCTCACTGACCGCTCTCAACTTATTAACTCATCCCTTTCGATGTCCAGATGTCGCAGTAGTTCGGAGTTCTGGTAGGCTTGTGGCCTGGATGCTAAGTGAGAGAACGGCTCATCCGAGACCGGCTTATGCACCACGCACACATCGCTTGGGTCCACTTCGGTAAACCGGCCGGGTTCACGATAGTGGTAGCCAACCCAAGTAGGCGGCTTTCTTGGACTAGATAGGCTATGAGGTAACAGTTGTGGTGAGCATCCTCGCTGGCACCCCTTGAATGGTGTCGAGATCAAAGGCGGTAAATGATGATCATGTGTGTGTAGTGGTACACCCTTGCAAGGTTAACAAAACTATTCGAATAGCCGCGTCCGCGGTTATGGACTACATGGAGAGCTGTGCTCGATTATTAGATAACTTGAACCGGATACTTCTAAAACACACCAAGATAAGTGTGAGTGCTATGGCGTGCTTTCTCGTGGGGAAGTCGAGGAAGGCACCATAGTGGTGTATTGGTTGGTGAAAGTAGTGGACTCATGTACGCTTCTTACCTCAAGTCTGGTACTCGTAGTTCAGGATTAGCCAAGTCAAAGCTGGCATTTCTGCAAGTGAACCCCACCTCCCTTTGCCTTGATACATGTGCATGAGTAGTTTAGATCCTATGTAAGTCTTGCTGAGTACGCCTTTGTACTCACGTTTGCTTAATCTATGTTTTAGATGACGCCACTGACCCCGAAGGTGGCTTCTTCATCGAGCTGGACGACTGAAGTTAAGCTAGTCTAGTCCCAGTCAGCAGACTGGTTCCTCGTGGAGGGCTTCATGTTTGAATAAGGCTTCTTAAGCCAATTTGTTAAACTTGTCTGTACCCAGACATAATTTGCTTCCGCTTCGTGATGTAATGTTGGATCACATGTATGTGATCTCTGTGTGTACTCTATAAGAGTTATATAAATAAAGTTGTAAACTTTGTAGAGAATTGCAATGGTACCTGCTGTTCATACAAGGCATGTGTGCTGCGTGTATGTTTATAACATACATGTCTTTGTATGGGTTTTCGAGACCTTAGTTGTGTTCTGGCTGGCGGTCTTTCATACACCAAGTGGCCCTTAGATGTGCGCAGCTTGGGGCATCGCGATGCGATTGCTCGAGATTCCGTCTCGTGCACACTTTGTGGTATGATCGAGCCCGCCCTAGACCCCGACTAAGTGATCGGGCTGGAGTAAGTCTATGTAAGAGTTTTGAGATAGTCGATAGTATGGTTGAGGCGACTTGTCTTTGAATATGGGAGTTCACCACCCATATCAGTAGACTTGTGTGCGTACGATGAGGACCCATTACAGTTGATCATCCGGCCTGGATGGGATGCCCCTCACGTACGATGCTTTCCGAGAATGTTCAGTGCTTGGCCTTGTCTGCTCAGACAAGTGGGTGCGGTTCTCGGCTCTCCATATGACTATGTCTTAACTGTACTTGCATACGCTAACCCCGGGTCCCGACAGACTTGGTATCAGAGCAGTACTGACTGTAGGACTAGTAGCCTTGGCCGAAGTTGAGTCTAGCTTGCTATAGTTATATAGTTACTCTGGGTATATAAGGGAACAACGTAAGGCTTCATTTTTCTCCTTACCCCCTTCGTTCTGAGTTCTGAGTCACCCTCATCTTGTTCTACGGGAAGATAGGACTAGGCTCTCCTCTGTCTGTTTAGCACATCTCGTTGATTGCTTCATTATAGCCGTAGGAAAGTTGTGTCAGGTTTTCCTAGCATTGTTATAATGCTGATTTCTTACATCATATTATGTAAGTGCTGTTTCCATGATTGAAAGAAATTGTCATTTCTTACAATTACAGTCGTTATGCTGTCCGAGTCATTCCAGGTTTATCATATAATCTGATGCATTTGCAAACTCTTGCTTTCTGTTTCAGATGGCAAATCTTCCCCCTCGACAGATTGTTCGTTTGACCAGGTGCCTCGGTGTGCGTGGCCACCCCGCCACGTTGATCGAGATGATGTCCTACGTGGGATATCGATGGTACCCTGAGTACACCATCGAGGAGCAGTTCCACGACTTCAACCAGACGCAGTTCCACTGCATTGTCCGGATCTACCCACACCACGTTGAAGTCACCCAGCCTATCCACTTTGGACATGGCATAGGCGTTACCGAGAACATGGCTGTGCAGGATGCTGCATACTCATGTATCACCCTGCTGAGAGAGGAGCACACTTTGCTGAGAGAGACTTCTTTCCGCTATATCCCAGCTGCACTTCCAGGAGAAGAGGGATATTACACCGGACTCTACTCAGATCACTCTGCAGAGGATCCAGCACTCCAGGTGACTGCTAGGTTTGCTAGTGACAGAGATCGTGATGCACGCGCTCTCCGTTTTGAGCTCCACGCTACTCGTGTTCGTCTGTACCGAGCACTGACGCTCTTGGCTCCTTTTGTGAGCGTGGGATCAGTTGAGTACGATGCGATCTATCCAGTGAGGACCCAGATGCCTTCTCGGGTTGCTTGGCCCGAGATTGGAGGAATTTTTCCACCCCGTGGTCCTTTGCTTCCACCCTACACTGGACCTAGGACCCATCCTTGCCCAAATGGATATCAGGGTCCACAAGCCTCCGTGTTTTCCGATGGTCACCTCCAGCTACCGGGATACGCGGGTAACTTTTATGAGGATTACTATGGAGATGGAGATGAGTGAGACCGCCTGTGGTCTTACTTAGTGAGGATGTAGTAGTATCCTAGTATATTGTAAGCAAGGTGTCTAAGTTCCAGAGGCTTAGATAAATAATGTATAGGAAGTCAGAGTGCCTCTAAAGGATGTATCATCTTCATCACGTTTGTATTAGCTCAGTGCTTGTACTAAAACGATGTATGGTTTGTATGACAGCTTGTGAATATATGGCTTGTATGCTTTTATCACCATGTTGTCAAGATGACTACTTCCTTTGCTCTGTAATCCTTCCAGTACTTCAATGATTAGTCTCTTGAAATCAACTCTGTTTGACTTTGGTTTTTCACCTTCAGGATGTCTCAAGGAACCCGTGGCCAGGTTGGTCGTAACCAAGGTCGTGGGAACAACCAGGAGGAAGACAACCTTCCACCCCCACCCACGATGGCCCAAGTTCTGATGGAGGTCGAGAGGAACCGCCGTGACTCTCACCACCTGCTGGAAGTCATCGCACGCAACACCACTCAGCAGCGCAATGAGCTGGTGTCTCTGAATGACTTCATCCGGCTTCATCCCCCAGTTTTTAGTTACTCCACTGAGCCCCTTGACGCCGATGACTGGCTCCGCAGCATCGAGAGGAAACTCCAAGCCGGCCATGTTGCGGATGGCGACAAGGTCAATTACGCCACCTATCACCTTGAAGGTGCCGCAAGCTCTTGGTGGGAAAATTTTCTGAATATGCGCCCAGTTGGACCACCTGCATCTTGGAATGAGTTCTGCACCTCTTTCCGCGAGCACCACATTCCCAAGGGTCTCATGGACCGCAAGCGTGAGGAGTTCTGTAACCTCACTCAAGGCAGAAGAACAGTTGACGAGTTCAGTCGTGAGTTCAACCGACTTGCTCGTTATGCAACTGAAGAAGTCTCCACCGACTCCAAGAAACAAGAGAGGTTCCGTCGTGGCCTCAACAGTGGACTCCGTCGCGAGCTCAACCTTCATGACTTTGCCACCTTCCAGGTCCTTGTCAACAAGGCCATCAAGGCAGAGGACATGAACACCCCCAATGACTTTCGCAAACACCCTAGAGAGGAAGGTTCATCCAATTCTGGCTCCCAGAAGCGCAAGATCTGGATTCCCAATAGCATGTTCCGCCAGAAAAACCCACCGAGGCCATCCTATGTGACGCCTCGTCCACCCACCCAGTTCCACCCAGCTCCACCAAACAACCCAGCTCCACGCACTGTTTTCGGAGCTTGCTACAAGTGTGGTCAGGCAGGCCACTACTCTCGCGAGTGCCCCCAGAACCAAGTCCAGCACCAGAATGCTCCACCATGTGCCGGAGGCAACAACAACAACAATGGTCGTGGCAAGCCACCCCAGAAGGTCTTCACCGCCAAACCCGCTCCTTCCGCCACTCGTGGACGTCTGAACCAGATTGCCGCCGAAGAGACTGACGACACCACTGACGTCATTCTTGGTACGCTCCCAGTCAATTTTGTTCCTACTTCCGTTCTTTTCGACCCAGGAGCATCTCATTCATTCATGTCGGAAAGTTATGCACTTCGTCATGAGTTACCCTTTGTTGAATTGTCCACCCCGATGGTTATTCAAACTCCAGGGTCAAGATGGCAGACTAATAGAGTAAGCCATGATAATCAAATAGCAATTGAGGGTTTAGTATTCCTTGCTTCACTCATAGCCCTCAAGTCTTCAGACATTGATGTCATCCTTGGCATGGATTGGCTATCAAGACAGAAAGCCTATCTGGATTGCAAAGGCAAATCCGTGAAACTCACCCACCCTTCAGGCAAAACCATCAGCTATACCTCACCTAGAACAAGAACCCAAGTGCATTCCTTGAATGTACTTCCCCTTCCCGAACTTGAAGATATTCCGGTGGTTCGTGACTTCCCGGATGTCTTTCCTGAAGAGCTGCCGGGCATGCCACCCGACAGATGTGTAGAGTTTATAGTGGATCTTGTTCCAGGAACCGCACCAATTTCCAAACGCCCATATAAAATGGCCCCACATGAGTTAGCTGAGCTAAAAACCCAACTTGATGCTTCATTGGCAAAAGGCTTCATCCGCCCTAGCTCATCGCCATGGGGTTGCCCCGTTCTGTTCGTAAAGAAGAAAGATGGAACAGAAAGGATGTGCGTAGATTATCGCCCGCTAAATTTGGCGACGATAAAGAACAAATACCCACTGCCCAGGATCAATGATCTTTATGATCAACTTGTAGGATCCGCCGTCTTCTCAAAGATGGATTTAAGATTAGGTTATCATCAGATCCGAATCCGAAACGAGGACATTCCCAAAACGGCTTTCACTACTCGTTACGGTCTTTACGAGTACACCGTCATGTCCTTTGGTTTAACCAATGCCCCCGCCACATTCTCACGCTTGATGAATTCGATCTTCATGGAGTACCTAGATAAATTTGTTGTGGTTTATCTTGATGATATTCTCATCTACTCGAAGAACGAAAAAGATCACGCCGAACACTTAAGGCTGGTATTGATGAAACTTAGAGGGCATCGCCTGTACGCTAAATTCTCCAAGTGTGAATTCTGGCTACCAGAAGTGACCTACTTAGGCCACGTGATTTCTGCAAAAGGCATTGCTGTGAATCCCGAGAGAGTTCAGGCCGTCCTTGACTGGACTCCACCTGAATCGGTTAAGCAAGTTAGGAGTTTTCTTGGCCTAGCCAGCTATTGTCGTCGCTTCGTCGAGAACTTTTCTAAAGTTGCAAAGCCTCTAACTGAACTCCTCAAGAAAGATAAGAAATTCCAATGGACTCCCAAGTGCGAGGAAAGCTTTCAGGAGCTAAAAAGAAGATTGACTTCCGCACCCGTACTTGCACCTCCAGACACCAAAAGGGATTTCGAGATCTATTGTGATGCATCACGGCAAGGTTTAGGATGCATACTTCTGCAAGATCGACATGTGGTAGCTTATGCTTCACGCCAATTGCGGCCACATGAAGAGAACTATCCTACCCATGATCTTGAACTCGCTGCCGTAGTTCATGCTCTAACAACTTGGCGACATTACCTCCTTGGTAATCGTTGTGAGATTTATTCCGACCACCAAAGCCTCAAATATATTTTCACCCAGCCAGATCTTAATCTCAGGCAAAGACGCTGGATTGAGTTGATAAAAGATTACGACGTAGCAATTTCTTATACCCCAGGCAAAGCCAATGTCATGGCTGACGCCCTAAGTCGTAAGTCGTACTGTAACAACCTCATGTTACAGCAGTATCAACCACTTCTTCATGAGGACTTTCGCAAGCTCAACCTTGAAATTGTTCCTCATGGCTATCTTTCAACCTTGGTGGCGAGACCAACTCTTGAGGATCAAATTATAGTTGCCCAAAGGCGTGCACGAGGTGTTCGTCAGATCAAGGAGAACATTGCTAGCGGAGTTGCTAAATGTTTCTCCACAGATAGTAAAGGAACGGTATTCTTTGAAAATCGTTTAGTAGTACCTAAGAATAAGGAACTAAGGCAACTCAACCTCAAAGAAGCCCATGACACACCCCTCTCAATTCATCCCGGTAGCACAAAAATGTACCGAGATCTACAGAGATTTTGGTGGACTAGGATGAAGAGAGACATTGCTCAATTTGTTGCCGAATGTGATGTTTGTCGTCGCATTAAGGCAGAACATCAAAGACCTGCTGGTACACTTCAACCTTTGTCTATTCCCGAGTGGAAATGGGACAAAGTCGGTATGGACTTCATCACAGGCTTTCCAAGAACCCAGAAAGGAAACAATGCCATCTTCGTTGTCATAGATAGGCTTTCCAAAGTTGCTCACTTCCTTCCGGTTCGCGAGTCTATAACTGCTAGTCAGTTAGCGGACTTGTACATCTCCAGAATTGTATCCCTTCACGGTGTTCCTTTGGAAATCAATTCTGATCGCGGTAGCCTTTTTACCTCTAAATTTTGGGGAAGCTTCCAATGTGCTTTGGGAACTCATCTCTCCTTTAGTACGGCTTTCCATCCTCAGTCTAGCGGTCAAGTCGAAAGGGTTAACCAAATTCTTGAAGACATGCTCAGAGCTTGTGTTATCTCATTCGGAAAGAATTGGGAGAATTCTCTTCCATATGCCGAATTTGCTTATAACAATAGTTTTCAATCTAGTCTGAACATGGCTCCTTTTGAACTCCTTTATGGCCGACGATGTCGAACACCACTAAACTGGTCTGAAACCGGTGAAAGACAATTCTTTGGACCGGATATGATCAAGGAAGCAGAAGAGCAAGTTCGCATTGTTCGTGATCAATTGAAAGCAGCCCAGTCTCGTCAGAAAAGCTACTATGATCGTCATCATAGGCAAGAGAGCTATAATCTGGATGAGAAGGCTTACCTTCGGGTTACTCCTCTGAAGGGAACCCAACGTTTCGGTATCAAAGGCAAGTTGGCCCCACGTTACATCGGACCTTTCCGCGTTATTGCTAAACGTGGAGAAGTTGCCTACCAACTTGAACTACCTCCGCACCTCTCCCGAGTACATGATGTATTCCATGTGTCCCAACTCAGGCGTTGCTTCAAGGACCCCATCCGCGAAGTCGACCATGACACGCTTGATCTCCAAGATGACCTTTCTTATCGAGAATACCCCGTTCGTATTCTTGATTCAGCAGAGCTTGTTACTCGTCGTCAGAAGATTAGGTTTCTGAAAGTGCAATGGTCACACCACTCTGAAAGAGAAGCTACGTGGGAGAGAGAAGACCGTCTCAGTGCCGAGTACCCCACTTTCCTCCCGCAGACTTCTGAATCTCGGGACGAGATTCTTTTGAGTGGGGGTGAGTTGTCAGATCCCTCTGTTAGGTATGTGCTAGGGTTAGCTAGTACCTTTGCATCATGTCAAAATTTCAAAAGAAATCTTGGAAATCAAATTCAAAATCAAAATGGGAGAAGGAACACCCCCCAGATGAATTAATTCAAAAGGCCAGATAAAAACAATTTCCAAAAATTCATGTTAGAGTTTTGAAAAGTCTTATAAATGAGTGTGATCACATATCAAGTGATGTGGGACCCACCCCATGCTCATAGATTTTTCAAATATTCAAACAGTACCTTGGAAATAAAGAAATCCCCCTATTTGAATTAAAATTCAAATCATTTGAATTTTAAAAATGTTGAAAGTTTATGAGTGGCTAGTCCATATTTTTATGAGGCCACATAAAAGTTTTCAGCATTTAATAAAATGTTTAGCTATTTATTTTAGCTAAACAGAACAAATTACAGAAAAACAGAAAGGAAAGATTAAACAGAAATCAGGAAGGCTTACCTCTCGCACTAGGCGAGGCCCAACTCCCCTGGACGGCCCAGCCCACCTGGACCCGCGCCTGTCGTCTTCCTCCCCACGCCCCGAAGCTGCTCGGTGGAATGCATGCAGCACTCCACCGACGCTGCCGGCGAGCCCTGGCCACCTCCTGCTTCCCCCTCGCCATCTTCTCACGCCTGGAGACGCCGCTCTTCCGTCCGCATCCATTCCCCCCCTCCAGAGCTTCCTCCTCCTCCTCCCGTGTTCGATTTCGTCACCACCCGAGAGCGCCGCCGTTCACCGTCGCAAGAACTCGTGGCCATCGACGTCAAGGAGTCCAGCCAAGGTGTCCATCGCCTCCGCCGTCCTCGACTACGTCACCGTGCAGAAGGAATCGACCCGAGGAACTCCAGAGCCGCCGTCCCCTTCGTCGTCTTCAACTCCGGCCGCCGTGAAGAAAGTCATCGATTCCACCGCAGCCGCAGCTCCTCCGGCTTCCTCGAGTCCGTCTCTGCAACCAGGGTGAGCAGGCGCGCTTTTCCCCTCATCTTGCCGCTTGAATCCGTGCCATTTGCATGATTCCGACGAGGTCCGAGACCAAGCGCCGCCGCTCGTCGTCGAAGTCTTTCACCAGAGCCCCCGTTTGACCCTGGATGGCTCCACTAGCTCCGCACACACCCCAGCTTCTTTCCCATGCTCTCTGTGTCCAAATCCGTGCACGAATTGTAGAACCCGACGAGTTCCGTGCAGACTTCCGCCGCCGCTCGTCGCCGATGACCTCCGGTGATCCCCGTGAACCCCCGATGCCACCAGACGACGCGGAAGACCTCAAGGAGCAGATCCATGCCCTCCAGACCCCTCCCCGTGCATTGGAACCAACTCCGGCGAGACTCCGGCAGGATTCCGGCGACTTCACGGCGAGCCACCATTAGCCCCCCCCTAATGACCCTGTTAAGCTTAACCCAGTGGCTGACAGGTGGGGCCAGCCACTAATTAACCCTCGGGTTAATTTTAATCAGGGGATTAACCCCCTCTGTGGATGACAGGTGGGACCCCTTGTCAGTTTGACTCGGGTCAAACCCCCTGGCATCATGCTGATGTCACAGTGACGCAGTAAATGAATTTCCAGAAAAGAAAATGGTTTAATTAATTCCAGAAATTCCAGAAAATACCCCAAACTTTGGAAATTCATAGAAAATTCATATTAACTCCAAATTGGACAAATAATATATGAAAAATGATCAGGAGAAAATTATCTTTCCAAATATGCAACTTTCAACTCTGTTTGAGTTGAATTTAAAATGGGACCAGTAGCATATATCATTTGCTTTATTTGAATTTATTTCAAATTCAAACCAAATGATTTTGCCACTTAGACCATGGAATTATGATGCAAATCAACCACACTTCAGAGGCATATCATACACATTTGAAGTTAATTCAAATTGATCAAAGTATATCATGTATGACTTGGTTAATGTTGAATTCAAATGTGGAATTTGAATTTGCATTTTAAAAATGCAATATATTCCACTTAAATGGAATTGCCTCACACATCAAACTTGTACTTCAAGCTTAAACATTCTATCATGTGCTTGAGCATTGCATTCATCTTGATTGCTACTTCGTGCTTTGTTTGTCGAGTAGAGGTGGAACCGGAGCAAGAGGTCACCCCCTTCGCTGAAGATCCAGAAACCGAACCTTGTCAGCAAGGCAAGCAAACCCCCATTGATCATGTCGATAAAATCCCACTTCCCTCTCATGTTTCGCTTATGCATTGTTTAGGATGATCACCATGCTTCGTTTCTACCGCATAGATGAACCCATTCCTTTGCATGACCTATCTTTTGTCACAGTAGTAAGAAAACCACAATCCTAGCAACTGTAGGAGTTGAATGATATCATGTGGCCTCTGCAAATGTTATCGCTTATTGCATGCTTATTATGATACCTTGTTGTTACTGTGATGTGAGTCGGGATGGGAATGATCACGTTGTTGTTGGTAGAAAAGTGTTGGTGAATCGAACCTAATACAAGGTGAACGATGAGAGGCTGTGTAGGAGTACACGGTGGGTTGTCTCGTTGAACACCGCCCTAAGTCCGAGTTCTTGTGTGGTGATCCAAGATGAAGAGTACAACCACACATTGGGCTCACTGACCCCTCTCAACTTATTAACTCATCCCTTTCGATGTCCAGATGTCGCAGTAGTTCGGAGTTCTGGTAGGCTTGTGTCCTGGATGCTAAGTGAGAGAACGGCTCATCCGAGACCGGCTTATGCACCACGCACACATCGCTTGGGTCCACTTCGGTAAACCGGCCGGGTTCACGATAGTGGTAGCCAACCCAAGTAGGCGGCTTTCTTGGACTAGATAGGCTATGAGGTAACAGTTGTGGTGAGCATCCTCGCTGGCACCCCTTGAATGGTGTCGAGATCAAAGGCGGTAAATGATGATCATGTGTGTGTAGCGGTACACCCTTGCAAGGTTAACAAAACTATTCGAATAGCCGCGTCCGCGGTTATGGACTACTTGGAGAGCTGTGCTCGATTATTAGATAACTTGAACCGGATACTTCTAAAACACACCAAGATAAGTGTGAGTGCTATGGCGTGCTTTCTCGTGGGGAAGTCGAGGAAGGCACCATAGTGGTGTATTGGTTGGTGAAAGTAGTGGACTCGTGTACGCTTCTTACCTCAAGTCTGGTACTCGTAGTTCAGGATTAGCCAAGTCAAAGCTGGCATTTCTGCAAGTGAACCCCACCTCCCTTTGCCTTGATACATGTGCATGAGTAGTTTAGATCCTATGTAAGTCTTGCTGAGTACGCCTTTGTACTCACGTTTGCTTAATCTATGTTTTAGATGACGCCACTGACCCCGAAGGTGGCTTCTTCATCGAGCTGGACGACTGAAGTTCAGCTAGTCTAGTCCCAGTCAGCAGACTGGTTCCTCGTGGAGGGCTTCATGTTTGAATAAGGCTTCTTAAGCCAATTTGTTAAACTTGTCTGTACCCAGACATAATTTGCTTCCGCTTCGTGATGTAATGTTGGATCACATGTATGTGATCTCTGTGTGTACTCTATAAGAGTTATATAAATAAAGTTGTAAACTTTGTAGAGAATTGCAATGGTACCTGCTGTTCATACAAGGCATGTGTGCTGCGTGTATGTTTATAACATACATGTCTTTGTATGGGTTTTCGAGACCTTAGTTGTGTTCTGGCTGGCGGTCTTTCATACACCAAGTGGCCCTTAGATGTGCGCAGCTTGGGGCATCGCGATGCGATTGCTCGAGATTCCGTCTCGTGCACACTTTGTGGTATGATCGAGCCCGCCCTAGACCCCGACTAAGTGATCGGGCTGGAGTAAGTCTATGTAAGAGTTTCGAGATAGTCGATAGTATGGTTGAGGCGACTTGTCTTTGAATATGGGAGTTCACCACCCATATCAGTAGACTTGTGTGCGTACGATGAGGACCCATTACAGTTGATCATCCGGCCTGGATGGGATGCCCCTCACGTACGATGCTTTCCGAGAATGTTCAGTGCTTGGCCTTGTCTGCTCAGACAAGTGGGTGCGGTTCTCGGCTCTCCATATGACTATGTCTTAACTGTACTTGCATACGCTAACCCCGGGTCCCGACAGGGAGGCCGCCTGGACTCTTGGTGGAACCCCCGGTGCCCCCCTTTGGCTCCTATTTAATCTCCCTTCGTGAAAATGCTGATTCCAGAACCCTTTTCTCCAGAAGAAATTCCGATCTCCGCCGCCATCGCCAACAAGCTTCGGGGGACGAGAATCCCTGTGTCGGCACCCTGCCGGGACGGGGAAGTGCCCCCGGATTCATCTCCATCGTTGTTTCTTCCTCCCTCCAAGATGCGGGAGTAGTCCCTCCTCGGGTCTGAGGTTTCTACCAGTACCTATGTGGTCAATTCTCTCTCACATGATGTGATCTTCGTTGTGATCATAGGTTATGTTAATCTAGGGTGATCCCATGATATTTCCCGTTCCTCTATGTATTGGATTGATGTACTCACTTGATCTTATCTAGTATAATCCCCGAGACCATGGTGACAGCGGTCTAATGGATATGTGTTAGAAGAATATTTTCCTGAGTGATTTCCTCTTTTGTGTGTTGATTCAAGATTGAAAGTCTCTTGGTGCTTGTCTTTGAATATCCTTGAGATATGTTGTGGTGATTGTGTACTCTCTTTTGATGGCCGTGGTGACATTGGGAAATCCATAGATTGAGAACTACAAACTCTGAGGTGTGCTTTTGTAGCCCTACATAATTCTCGTCCTCTCTTGCCACAAAGGATTGACCTCCGAGTGCGTCTCCATTGCATGTTTTATGGGAAATATCATGTGATTAGACTATGTTAATGTAGTTGGGAGTTGCCACTAGTGAAAGTATGAAGCCTTGGCCTTGTTTACACCAATGCAATACCGTTGTGCTCACATTTACCACTTGTTTGCTTCCTGCACTTTTTATTACAGATTTATATTACTTTTTTTTGCCACACCTATCACCCATATTTTACCATCTCTTCGCCGAACTAGTGCACCTATACAACTCCTAGTTGTCTTACGTGTGTTGGGGACACAAGAGAGTTCTTGTATCTTAATTGCAGGGTTTCTTGAGAGATACCATCTTCAACATCTACTTCCCTGAGTTCGATAAACCTTAGGTCATCCACTTGGGGGAAATTGCTGCTGTCCTACAAACCTCTGCACTTGGAGTCCTACATAGTCTACAAGAATAGAAGCGTCCATAGAAATCACCCCACCCTAGGCCGCCCCAGGGGGCCGCCTAGACCCCTGGTCCACCCCTGGCTGCCCCCCTTCGCCTATATTTACCTCTCGTCCCGAAACCCCCGAGGACATAACACTTTTTCACGATCTCCCCTATGTTCCGCCGCTGCCGCACTTCCAAGATCGGGGCTTCCAGGAGACCCTGTCCCGGCACCCTGCCGGACAGAGGATTGACCTCTAGGAGCTTCTCCACCACCATGGACACTTCCTGGATGAGCCGTGAGTAGTCCACCTTGGACGACGGGTCCATGATCAGTAGCTATGTGATGTCTTCTATCCACCTTTTCTCTTCATTGATTAGACCTTGTGAGCTGCCCTTCATGATCAAGGAACATATGTAATACTTTCGGTTGTTGGTATGTTGAGTTTGCTGGGATCTGATGGATTATGAGATTATGTTCAGATTGTGATGAGTAATATATTTGCTTCTTATCCTTTGATATTTATGTTCTTGAGTAATTCTTGCATGTTCTCCGTTGTTGTTTATGGCTTTGGCCAAGTCGTAGATTGTAACTCCAAGTGGGAGCGTTATGAATGATTGTGGGTTCATACTCCCTGATGACTAGCTTGAGTGACGGAAACATGAGTCTAGGTGATGTGATGTTGCCACAAGGGGGAAAATAACTGTGCTTGTACTTACGGGTGCAAGGATTGTTTACTTTACGCAAAGTTCTTTTAATTTAGTTGTTTGTTGCTTTGGGTTTACACTTTGGGTGGGGCTCGCAACTTAATACCAGCGAGATGTTCTGGATAGATATCTCAAGGTGGATGATTAGTGAGTAGATGCATATGGATTTCGGTCTACTTGTCTTGGCGTACTGTCCATGCTTTTGAGCCTCTTCCTTTCTTTTGTAGCATAGTTAGCATTGCGGTGCATTTTTATTCTTGTCAATTGCCCAACTGTAATTTGTTCACCTTGCATAGTTGTTTATCATCTTTTGGGAGAGAGACATCACTAGTGAACTCCATGGGACCCCGGTCCCTATTTCCACCACTGTTTACACCCTCAGTTTACTTCCTGTTTTACTTTCTAGTCGCAGTTATCATTACCTTTTATATCTTGCGTTTGACCCTTTGTAAACGACAAGGCCGGAGGGATTGAAAACCCCTTTGTACTCGTTGGGAGCAAAGTTATTTGTATCTTTGTGCAGGTCCATGTCAACGTCATCACCATTCGACAACTTAATATCTTGCGCCGTTGACACCTACTTGCAACAGTTGAATTCCTATTGGTACGATAACCTTGGTATCTTCACCGAGGGAAATTTTCTACTAGCTACATCTGAACCTTCCACTTGGGGTAGCCAACGAAGAGCACAACTTTAGTGCCATAAAGCTAATTTCTGGCGCCGTTGACGGGGACTCCGCTCTTCAAGATAGTGGAGTTACGCACTATCTTTTATCTTTTCTTTTTAGTATTGTTAGTTTACCTTTCAGTTTTTATCTTTGTGTCTTTTATGAAAAACCAAAAAAATAGTTGCTACCTTTTGCCTTTGTCTTGCTTTTCCTAGTTATGCTATCTTTACCATGGGTGTGGAACCACCCAAATATGGTAGGATGGACATGTTTCACTTGGAACGTCTCCGATTTATTTGTGCTCGCGCTAAAAACCCAAGTGACTTTGTTGGGGGAAAATAATTGGATGAGCATTCTCATTATACGCGACACCGTTTATCTCAGAAAGGGAAACACTTATGGGATAAAATACAAACTTCTCATTGCTATGCGAGTCTTTGTGCTATATTTATGATTTTACTTGCTGCTCTAAAAAAGAACGTAAACACATACCTTTCCAATGTGAGTTTAATAAGAATGAGATCCTATCTTCTTATGGTAAAGGTGTCTATGATTACTTTGATATTGAAAAGATTGAACAGTTTTTTGCTTTTAAGTGTGCTTATGAGATTGCTTCTTTGATTGAAAAGTATTATGATACTATTCACTAGTCCAAAAACCTTGCACTTCTTGCTTATTGCTTTGAGAATTATATTTGAAATGATTATATTGAGAATATTAAAAACAAAATGTTTGCTTCCCAAGAAGAGACTAATGATTGCTCTGATGAGGAATCTTATGGTTTTGTAACACCCTCAGATGCCTGTAACAGTAATCATCATCACTGTTGACTATCACTGTTTGTTAATCACTGTTATCCCCTGTCCTTAATCAAACTTTGCTTCTGCTCTTTTCTAACCATGCTAGTTGGGGATCAAATCCCCAAATCCCAATGCATCTAGCTCATCATGAAATCAAACCCTAGTTGAAACTACTTTAAATGGAAATTAAAACAAAAGTGCTCAAATAAAGTTGTTCCAAAAATCATGAAACTATTTTTGTAAATTGCCTAAAATCATTATAATCATGTTGGAACAACTTTGGTAATTTTTGGAGTTGCAGAAAATTCCAAACAATTCAAACAGTAGGCTAGAACCCCTACTTTGGGCATTTAATATTTAAAAGAAATACCTAATGAATTTATTTTGCTGCAAAACTTTTTGTGGCTCCTCAGTAATATATAAACCTAATTTACAATCACCAATAAAATTTTACAAAATTCTAGGGATAACAAATCAATTACAGGAAAGAATTTGTATAAGCAGCAGATAAGAAATTGGAAAAATGCTAAAGCTCGCCTGGGGCGAGGCCCACCTTGGCCCAGCCCACCCCGGCCCGTCTTCCACCTCCCACCTGCCCCCATCACGTCGGCCACCTGCTCGACGCCATGCCGCCGTGGTGGCCGTCTCTGCCACTGGAGCCCCCCCTCCATCACCTGCTCCCTGCGACCGGGGAGGCGATAAGGCCAACCCCAGCAGCTCCCTGGACACGCCCCCCACTCCATTCCCCTCCTCCTCCTCTCGCCATCGTCTGGGAAAATTCCCCCGAGCCCGCCGTCGCCATGACCGCGCACCACCGCGGCCGCTGACCTCGAGCCGCCTCACCACCTAGTTCAGCGTGTGTCTCGCCGTCGCCTTCGTCACCGAGCGCAAGGAATCGAGCTCGGAACCGTTACGGCGAGCACACGGTCATCTCCCCCAACTCCGGCCGCCGCGGCGTCGCGGAGGAAATCCGGCGCCACCCTGACGCCACCGAGGCCGCTCCCTGCACCGTTACGTTTCTGGTGAGCTCCTTCACCATCCCCATGTCGCCGTTGAGGTTCCCGTGTCCCATAGCCGTGCGCGCCATTAGGGCAGAGCAACCTCGCCGCCGGCGAGCGCCCAACCGCGGCGTAGAGCTTGCATTTGACGCCCTACTCGCGTCATTTCATTCCCCTGGACGCCAGCTACCGAACGCGCATAGCCACGCCTCACCCCGTGCGCGGATTCGCCGTCCTCGACGTCGCCACCGTACGGGTCCCCGCCTTCGTCGTCGCCGGCGTCATTCCGGTGACCCCCCGACCAAACCACCACCACCAGTGCACCCGCCGTCGTCTTCCAGTTCGAATGCACCAAGCCCCGAGGCGAACGGTGCCCCCTAGCCCGATTCCGACCCCCTCCCGTGGCCTCCGCCGTGCTGGGCACGCCGGCGGCTAGCCGCCGGTGCCCCCTGACGTGGCACCCCTGGGGCAACCCCCTGGGTCGCTGCCAGTGGGCCCCCGTGGTCCAGTTGACTGGGTTGACCAGTCAACTATGCTGACTGGGCAGCCCCAGTCACTGACATGCGGGCCCTCCTTGATTAAATTTAAAAATTAATAATAACTTAATTAAAACTGTTTAGTTAAGTTAATCAGTCACTGACATGTGGGTCCAGAGGCAATTTCTAATTTAATTAAAGGATTTATAAATAACAGAGGCTGACATGTGGGTCCCACATGTCAGCACTGTTTTGGATAATTTTGTGGATAATGTTTTGGATAATGTTTAATAAATAATAAAAGAAATCCAGAAAATCATTTAAATTGATTTAAACTTTGAAATTCAATAACTTTTAAACCGTAACTCGGATTCAAAAACTTTATACATGAAAGTTGACCAGAAAAATATAAAGAATACGAATACGCTATCCGTATGTCTACCACCCACCTCTAACACGACAAACTAACAAACATTCCCCCTCCGGGCCGACTGTCCGATAAATTGTCCGGTACTGTTAGAGTGCCCGGATGAATTTATTCCGAACACAAAAGTTGTTCGGAATAGATCAACTAACCCGGATACACCGCCCACACATGTGTCGGATGTCCACGACACCTCCGGCATGATATCTCTCCCCTCCGGACACCTTGTCCGATATTCACCCGGAGCCGGTATTTCATCCCCGGATGAATTCCCGCTCCGAGCAACGTGCATCGTACTGCGTTAGAACCCCGTTTACAATTCATCTGTTATGTCTGCATTTGTATTGCTATTATTGTTGTGTATTTATTGTTTCTTCCCCCCTTAATCTTCGGTAGACCCCGCTGCTGCTGTCGACTACACCGCTGCTGAGTACGCCTACGTCGTCGACGACCCTACTACTACCGTCGAGCTTCCAGGCAAGCAGAGCCATTCTCTTCCCCAGATATCGCTTATCTTTCCGTACATTTCTTGCACTAGGCATTGTTACTGCTGCTGCTACGTTTACAATCCTACTCAACTGCATAGCCTGTATTTTTGTCGCCCCTTGATGTGCCTTCCTTTATCCTATGCTGCCTATTATTATTATGCATTATTCAGCAGTGAGCCCTGCGCATTGTTAGCTAGGATTAGATAGAGGGCCGTGATCACTCAGGGGAGTGAAGGCGGATACCAATATTATAACTGCACAGGTACGGTACAATGCAGACACCGCCTCAGGCCCTACCTGGGTTATGCCTAGTCACCTCAAGTGTGAGCTATCAAGGAGTAATTCTTTGTACTCCACTCGAGGCTGACTTTGTCTTACCACCATAGGGTCGTGACAACGGTTGTCCTAAAGGTAAGAAGTCGGGCGACCCAACGGTGCCCGCGAGAGGTATTGCGACGGGACGACCGGGAGGGCATGACCAGTGTACCGGTGTGCTTGGCCCCTGGTCGTTGGCCGCGAGAGTTACCAAACCACGAAAGTCGAGCTCCTCCAGGAGCACACGCGAGACAAGGTAAGGAGACGGTTCACCTCGTTGGTAACCGCAGTGACTTGGTGGGGCGACAGGGCAGGCACCGATGTACTGGTGGTCCTGGCTTCCGTCGTTGTCCGCGGGTCGGTTAAGTCGAGCCAACGATAACGGTTGTCACGCAGATTAATTAAAATACTAAATGTTTCAGTGAATGTCTTGAGTTGGCTATATGCCATGTACGCACTACCTACCCGTGGGAACTACGAGTTATGGGCTCCTCTGCTTCTTAGTGTCGTCCGAGGACTCTTCAGACGTCAGCAGTACCGCGGGCTGATTGCCGGGAAGTGGTGTTGTCTTTTTGCCGCGGCGTGTGATTTGTATTTGCTTTGATTTAACTTCACCGGCCAGCCACGCACCGTGCAGGAGTACATTTGGGTTGGGGTCCAAGGCCCGACGTACTTAGGATTTAGACCGGCGGATGACCTCTCTGTTGAGTTTGAAAGATGGGCTATGAAGTGTCGGATAGCCTCGGTGGAGCGTTCCCTAACAAGGTTCCCGCCACCCTGGAGATCCGTGCGTGTAGCGTAACACAAGTGCACCCCTGCAGGGAAGATTGATCTATCGATAGCCGTGTCCACGGTAACAGGACGCTTTATGCTGAAGCTGGATCTTACCACTAGAAACTATTATTAAACTGTATGGTTCCGAGTTCTTTTCCTCGTGGGGATGTCGAGGAGGTGATCTCGGAGGCATTGTTAATTATTACAACTTATTATTATTCAATGTTGCTGCAACTTCTGCTTCATTGTTACTTTACTGCTTTATATCAACTGTTGGCTGATTCCTACCTCATGCTGCAAGACACCGTCGGAAGATGCTAGTCTTCGATAGGCCTAGCTTCTTACCCTTTCTCTGAACTTCTGTCTTCAGTCCACTATATACAGCCTCTTCATTCCGTTGATATCATGCATAATGCTTAGTAGCGGACGTAAGACTCGCGGGTATACTAGATACTCACCTGCTTTATTTCCTTTACTGTTTTGCCTGATCGGCCGCTGCAGCCGACGTTGGAGCCCAGGAGCAGGAGTACCCCGGAGGCGCCTACTACGATGTCGAGTTCCCCGTTGACCAGGAGTAGTACTGTGGATCCCAGGCAGGAGGCCTCGCCTTTTCGTTCTGTATCTCTGATGTGATTTGTGCTAGCCTTCTTAAGGCAAAACTTGACTAACTATGTCTGTACTCAGATATTATGGTTTGTATGACTTATATATTCGGGTCCACGTGACCCCCTCTATTGTAATATATTTGTTTATCCTTTTGTGTTTAGTGTTGTGCTGTGATATTATCATCGTGGCACCCTAATCTCAGTCGTGTACCCTGTGTGTATGATTACTGTACACGGTCTGATTTTGGGGGCGTCACAGGTTTCAAGGACTCACTTGACACACCCCTTTCTGAAGATCTTGATATTTTCTTTGTTGATGGCCATGATGCCACTATGGATGATGCTTACGAAGACGAACTTGCTATAGTTCCGTATGTTAAGCATGAAATTGTTGCTATTGAACCCACACTTTATTGTCCTATTATCCTTTTGAAATCTCCAACTCATATTCCAGAGAATTGTGTTCTTGTTGGGATACGGGGCAGAAAACACAAATTTTTCATACCTATGGTACCCGAACCCAAGATCTATGCTATGGCGATGTAAAGTAACGGAGGGAATCGGTGTTCATACCTTTGAAGACCGAAAGAGGGAAACGTTCTTGCGAACGTGGTTGGCGTAGACTCTGAACTACGACCTCCCTGTCGTGTAGAAGACCACCGGCGATGGAGACTCCCGGTGAACCTCCGGCGATGAAGTAGCACCAGAGGTGTAGTGCCTCGAGGGGATTACACACGTACAGTGCAACCGATGTTCCCTCCGGGCTCCGACCCAGGCGAGCAGCGGAAAGAAGACGGATTCGGATCCCGACTCCGGCAGAGCGACGGCCTGCTTATGGTGGAGAACTCCAAACCAAGTGCAAACCCCAAACAAGGGGGGTCCGCTCGAGGTAGGAGAAAGAGAGAAAGAGAGAACTCAATGAGATGATGGAAAAAGGGGGGTCTACCCCTCCTTATATAGGCCAAGGGGGGTGCCACCCTCCTCCAACTTCCCATGTGGTACTAAACCAAAGGGGAGGGGAGGGGGTGCGCCATATGGAGGGTGGGCCCCTCCCTTGGCGCCATGGGCCAAGGGGGGAGGCTCCCTCCTTCCCCTAATGGGCCCTAAGGGGCCCATTTGCCTTTTTCCCATTTAATTACGTAATTTAAATATATTTTAATATTTAATTCAGATAATTAAATACTAAAACATTATTAAATATAATTAAACATTATTTTGAACCTTTCAAAATATCCGGAACAACTTCCGTTCTCTCCCGGAACTATTCCGGTGCTTTCTCCTATTTCACCGATGATCCCGAATCTGTCCTAGCATCGATTGCCCCTTAAGTGTGACACCCTACGGTCCGGGAAACAGCAGACATGATCGAGACATTCTCATTGATCAATGACTAATCAATTGGACCTGGTTACAATCCTTGGTAGCCCCTGCGCTTCCATCGAATGAACTTCGATCGCTTTTGGAAACCATTAACGATACGACGTAATCCCTTTGTGCTGCGGTACTTTGTTTGTCCGAGGTTGGATCGTCGGTATCCTACATGCCGTTTTCACATCTCATTCACAACAAACAAGTTTACTCGTCCATGATCATGGCATCTCTTGTGACCTAGTCACTTGCTTGCAAGCTATTGATGCAATATCACCGAGTGGGCCCAGAGTACCTGTACTGTCACAAGGACTGACAAATCCCGCTCTGATCTATTAACATACTCATCAACCATCTATTTTGGAATACCTAAAGTGCACCGTTATAGCCAGCATATTTCAGTCAGGCGGTGGGATACAAATTAAAGTCTCCTCACAGATGGTGCTTACGTATGATCATTACGGTCTAAGGACTAAGCCATACGTTACAAATTCATAGCAACGCTGAACTATGTGACTCGATCACATTGCAATACTTTAGGTGGGTGTACGTCCATCACATCATTCCCCTAATGATATGACCTCATTGTCAATGGACTTAAGTGTCGCCATGATCAGGAAAGCTTGATCAATCAATTGTCCAATGAGATAGTTTACCCGAGTTAAACTACGGACCATGTTTTATACTACACCTGTATTAGTATTTCCAAGTAATACAGTTATAGCACAGTATAAAACGTATTATGAACAAAACAGATATGTGACAAATATCTTTATTAATTTGTCTCTAGGGCACATATCCAACAGTTCTTATTAAGGATCAATGTGATGGGTTGCATTTATCTTATGTTCCTCAAAACCGTGTTGAAGACAATACACGTGTCCTTGTAGCTCATGAACAACATGCTTTATGTGATAGTTATATTCTCTATGTTGTTCATGATGCTACTGAAAATTATTTTGAGGGAGGGAAGTTTGGTTGTAGAAACTTCCATGTTACTAAAATTCCTCTGAAATTTTTGAAGGTGTTCTATTTCCACCTTCCTATGGATGTAACTTTGTGCCTCTTTGATTTATTTGTTTACAAGTTTCCCATGCATAGGAAGTGTATTAGGCTTAAATATGTTAGTATAAAACGTATTATGAACAAAACGGATATGTGACAAATATATTTATTAATTTTTCTCTAGGGCACATATCCAACAGTCTCCCACTTGCACTAGAGTACAAATTACACTAGTTTACATCAGGTATGTATCTAACACCAATGGTCTCTCGGTGTTCTTCAAACTTTCCATGTGGAAGAGGTTTAGTCATCGAGTCTGCTGCGTTCAGATCCGTATGTATCTTGTGAATCCTAGTGTGTCCATCCCTGACGTAGTCTCGCGTCACATGGAACTTTCGGAGGATGTGCTTAGCTGTAGAGTGAGTTCTTGGCTCCTTCGCGTTAGCAATGGCACCCGTGTTATCGTAGAAGATTCCCACGGGGTCAGTGCAGGTGGGAAAGACGCCAAGCTCGATCATGAACTTCTTCAGCCACAGCGCCTCATTTGACGCTTCGCAAGCGGCAATATACTCCGACTCCATTGTAGATTGGGCGACGACTGACTGTTTGTCGCTCCTCCAGCTAATAGCGCCACTGTTCAACATGAAAACATATCCCGTCTGGGATTTCGAGTCATCTAGATCTGAGCCGAGGCTTGCGTCAACGTAACCCTTTACGGTGAGCTCCTCATCAACTCCTCCATAAACGAGAAAGAGATCCTTTGTTCTTCTTAAGTACTTTAGGATATTCTTTACTGCTGTCCAGTGAGTCATTCCCGGATTACTCTGGTAGCGATTAGTCATACTAATGGCCAGCGCTAAATCCGGTCTGGTACATAACATAGCATACATGAGAGAACCTATGGCTGAGGCATAGGGCTTTGAGGACATCTCCTCCTTCTCTTTTGCTGTGGTTGGACATTGAGTCACACTTAACTTGACACCTTTTATAACTGGCAAGAGACCTCTCTTGGAGTTATCCATTTTGAACCTTTTCAATATCTTGTCAATATAAGTTCTCTGACTCAAGGCCAACCGTCGATTAGGTCTATCTCTATAGATCTTAATCCCTAATATGTACGCAGCTTCACCAAGGTCCTTCATGGAAAATTGTCCATTCAGATATTCCTTTACTTCTTCTAAGAATTTCTTATCGTTCCCTATCAGTAATATGTCATCTACATATAACACAAGGAATGCTACAGAGCTCCCACTCAGTTTCTTATAGACGCAGAACTCTTCGACGTTTTGGACAAATCCAAAAGCTTTAATGACCTCATCAAATCAAAGATTCCAGCTCCGAGATGCATGCTTCAACCCATAGATGGACCGTTGAAGCTTGCACACCTTACCAGCATTACTTGGATCGATAAACCCCTCTGGTTGCATCATATACAACTCTTCGTCAATGTTGCCATTAAGGAACGCAGTTTTCACATCCATCTGCCATACCTCGTAATCATGATAGGCAGCTATTGCTAGTAGGATCCGAATAGACTTGATCATCGCTACAGGAGAGAATGTCTCCTCATAGTCAACTCCTTGAATTTGTCGGAACCCCTTCGCGACAAGTCGAGCTTTGTAGACAGATACGTTTCCGTCTGCGTCAGTCTTTTTCTTGAAAATCCATTTATTCTCGACGGCCTTGCGGTCCTCGGGAATATCCACCAAAGTACAAACTTTGTTGGTGTACATGGAGTCTATTTCGGATTTCATGGCTTCTAGCCATTTCTCGGACTCGGGTCCCTCCATTGCTTCTTTGTAACTCGTAGGTTCATCCGACTCATCAGCCGAGATTGCATTCACAAGCTGTCCGTAAAACTCGGTAGGTTGACGGACTCTTGATGACCTACGGGGCAAAATAGGTTCCTCTTCATTCTCATCATGATCATCATGTATGTCATGATCGTTATGAATGTCTTCCTGGCCATTCTCTTCAGCTCCCACTGTGGAAGAAGGTTCCAGAACAATTTCTGTTGCCGGTTCTTCCATTTGGAGTGATTGGTCAGTCACTTCATCGAGGTCTATTTTCCTCCCACTCATTTCTTTTGAGAGAAACTCCTTCTCAAGAAAGTGTCTAGTCTTAGCGACAAACGTTTTGCCCTCAGATTGGTTGTAGAAGGTCTATCCAACAGTTTCCTTTGGATATCCTACAAAGATGCATTTCTCCTCCTTAGATTCGAGTTTGTCAGGCTGAAGTTTCCTAACATAAGCCTCACAACCCCAAATCTTCAGGTAAGACAACATTGGTTTCTTGCCAAACCATTCTTCAAACGGTGTTGTCTTCACGGATTTGGATGGTACCCTATTAAGAACGTAAGCGGCAGTTTCTAATGCATACCCCCTGAATGATGTAGGTAAGTCGGTATGAGACATCATTGACCATACACTATCCAATAGTGTTCGATTACGTCGCTCGGACACACCGTTTCGCTGAGGTGTTCCAGCTAGCGTAAGTTGTGGTACAATACCACAAGTCTTCAGATGAGTGCCAAACTCGTGACTTAAATACTCGCCTCCTCGATCAGATCGAAGGTGCTTGATTTTCTTCCCGAGTTGATTCTCGACCTCACTCTGAAATTCCTTGAACTTTTCAAAGGTTTCAGACTTGTGTTTCATTAAATAGATATACCCGTATCTACTTAAGTCATCCGTGAAGGTCACGAAGTAATGAAAACCATTGCGTGCGGTGACATTCATTGGTCCGCATACATCAGTATGTATGATCCCTAATAAGTCCACCGCACGCTCCATTGTTCCATTGAATGGAGTCCTTGTCATTTTTCCCATTAGGCATGGTTCATATGTGTCAAGGGATCCAAAATCCAATGACTCCAGAAGTCCATCTTTATGGAGTTCCTCCATGCGCTTTACACCAATATGACCAAGTCGACAATGCCACGTCATCATGTGTTCTTCGTTACTAGGTTTTAATCTTTTGGCCTCTATGTTATTGATGTGGGATTCATGATATTCGAGATCCATTAAGAATAAACCATTACGCACTGGTGCATGAACATAGAAGACATTATTCTTATAAATCGAACAACCAGTTGTTTCGGATTTAAAAGAATACTGGTCTCGCATCAAGCAAGATCCACTCACAATGTTCATACTCAACGCGGGTACATAATAGCAATTATTCAAGACAAGAATCAATCCCGAAGGGAGACTAAGACGAAGCGTGCCAATTGACATTACTTCAACCTTGGCACCGTTCCCAATGCGCATCATCACTTCATCCTTCCGCAAGAGTCGTTTATTCCGCATCCCCTCCTTGGAGTTACAGATGTGAGCAACTGATCCGGTATCAAATATCCAGACGTTGCTCCGAGCACTTGTCAGGAAAACATCAATAACATGTATATCACATATATCCATGTATCTTCCGGCAACCTTGTCGGCCTTCTTATCTTCTAGGTACTTCGTGCAGCTGTGCTCCTTCTTGATTTCCATCTCAGCAATTTTGAGTATTGTGAACAATTCAGAAAGGGTCTGAACCATTCCTTGCATGTTGTACTTCAACACAAAACTCTTATAGCTAGGGGGTAGCGACCGCAACACCCTATCAATCACCACTTCATCTGGAATCTTAAATTCTAGATCATTTAGGCGTTGAACGTAGTCAGACATTTTGACTACGTGCTCAGTCATGCTGCTGTGCTCTTCCATCTTTGCAGAGAAGAAAGCTTCACAAACTTCATTTCTCTCAACCTTGGCTTGAGGTGCAAAGACGGTCTTGAGGTCAGTGATTATCT
Source organism: Bromus sterilis (assembly GCA_950022295.1). Taxonomy (NCBI): domain Eukaryota; kingdom Viridiplantae; phylum Streptophyta; class Magnoliopsida; order Poales; family Poaceae; genus Bromus; species Bromus sterilis. Next base: position 142,813,226 of record OX465596.1, on the reverse strand, counting down.
CATAAGCACTGAAGCTCTCGAACCGTTTCTGCAGTTCAGCCTCCATGGCATGGAGCATACCCTTCTTGACAAGGGAGGAATCATCCGACTTAATGAGATAGACTTTCTTCTCAGCCGGATTAGCGGTAGTTGCTGGTGCATCTCCTAATGCAGTCTCAAGTACGTAGGACATTTTGAGGGGAACGAGGAGAATCCTCAGGGTGCGGAACCAGGAGGTGAAGTTTGACCCATTAGTTTTCAGTTTATCTTTCTCTAGGAATGATCCTAAGTTGAATGAGGGGCGTGGTGCTGTCATCTACAAGGTTGATTCACAAAAATACATATTTAGACTTTTGTTCATAATGTGGAGTTCAATTACAATTAATTCTAAAACTCCCACTTAGGAAAACATCTCCCAATTTTGCTAAGTCATTACACGATCCTAGAACAACATACCTCCCCCGTGTGACACGACCATCAGTATGTTGTTCAAGGTAGGCCATCATGCCAATCACATCATCCATGTGACTCATGCTCGACCTTTCGGTCTCTTGTGTCCCGAGGCCATGTCTGCACATGCCAGGCTCGCCACCACACCCTATGTGATTTTTTGCTGTGTCATACAAGGCCATGCTTCTGGGCATGCTAGGCTTGCTACACCCACCTCTTGTGAACGAAAAAATGTTTGACATCCGTGTGACACGTGATGCCTCCATAATGTAGAACTTTCCAGGTGGTGCTCACTAGGGTAAGGACACTATGTTGGTTTTAGAGAGAGATGGTCCTGTTTCGTGCTACCATCGATATATCTAGCATACTAGCATAAAACAGGAAGTAAAACTGTAAATCATACAACCTATGATCCCCCTTCATGCAAAGCAAAGTTAAAACGCCTTTCTACTTTAGCTTGTGCAAGTTTTACGTGGCTGCTAGGGGTTTCGAGAGAGAGAACCGATTACTATCCTGCGAAAACATGCCACAACACCGATCCCCAATCGTCTCTATTACACCCCTGTCGGGGCCCTCCGTTGCAAACATCTTCGCATCGCTAATGCAGAGAGACAGACACCCCCCCAACCACTTTATATGGTACAAGCCATATGTCAAGCGTGGAACCAGTCTCGCGTAAACGCGTAAGGTCGGTCGGGGGCCGCTTCATCAAACATTGCCGCAATGCTAAATGAGTACACGTGGGAGGGTAACGAATGAAGATTCGATGCCGACATCCTAGATGTGTTCTACCCGTACAATACATCTACGCATAGCTAGCTCATGATACCACTGTTGGGATACGGGGCAGAAAACACAAATTTTTCATACCTACGGTACCCAAACCCAAGATCTATGCTATGGCGATGTAAAGTAACGGAGGGAATCGGTGTTCATACCTTTGAAGACCGAAAGAGGGAAACGTTCTTGCGAACGTGGTTGCCGTAGACTCTGAACTACGACCTCCCTGTTGTGTAGAAGACCACCGGCGATGGAGACTCCCGGTGAACCTCCGGCGATGAAGTAGCACCACAGGTGTAGTGCCTCGATGAGATTACACACGTACAGTGCAACCGATGTTCCCTCCGGGCTCCGAACCAGGCGAGCAGCGGAAAGAAGACGGATTCGGATCCCGACTCCGGCAGAGCGACGGCCTGCTTATGGTGGAGAACTCCCAACCAAGTGCAAACCCCAAACAAGGGGGGTCCGCTCGAGGTAGGAGAAAGCGAGAGAGAGAGAGAACTCAATGAGACGATGGAAAAAGGGGGGTCTACCCCTCCTTATATAGGCCAAGGGGGGGTGCCACCCTCCTCCAACTTCCCATGTGGTACTAAACCAAAGGGGAGGGGAGGGGGTGCGCCATATGGAGGGTGGGCCCCTCCCTTGGCGCCATGGGCCAAGGGGGGAGGCTCCCTCCTTCCCCTAATGGGCCCTAAGGGGCCCATTTGCCTTTTTTCCATTTAATTAATTAATTTAAATATATTTTAATATTTAATTCAGATAATTAAATACTAAAACATTATTAAATATAATTAAACATTATTTTTAACCTTTCAAAATATCCGGAACAACTTCCGTTCTCTCCCGGAACTATTCCGGTGCTTTCTCCTATTTCACCGATGATCCTGAATCTGTCCTAGCATCGATTGCCCCTTAAGTGTGACACCCTACGGTCCGGGAAACAACAGACATGATCGAGAAATTCTCATTGATCAATGACTAATCAATTGGACCTGGTTACAATCCTTGATAGCCCCTGCGCTTCCATCGAATGAACTTCGATCGCTTTTGGAAACCGTTAACGATACGACGTAATCCCTTTGTGCTGCGGTACTTTGTTTGTCCGAGGTTTGATCGTCGGTATCCTACATACCGTGTTCACATCTCGTTCACAACAAACAAGTTTACTCGTCCATGATCATTGCATCTCTTGTGACCTAGTCACTTGCTTGCAAGCTATTGATGCAATATCACCGAGTGGGCCCAGAGTACCTGTACTGTCACAAGGACTGACAAATCCCTCTCTGATCTATTAACATACTCATCAACCATCTATTTAGGAATACCTAAAGTGCACCGTTATAGCCAGCATATTTCAGTCAGGCGGTGGGATACAAATTAAAGTCTCCTCATAGATGGTGCTTACGTATGATCATTACGGTCTAAGGACTAAGCCATACGTTACAAAGTCATAGCAACGCTGAACTATGTGACTCGATCACATTGCAATACTTTAGGTGGGTGTACGTCCATCACATCATTCCCCTAATGATATGACCTCATTGTCAATGGACTTAAGTGTCGCCATGATCAGGAAAGCTTGATCAATCAATTGTCCAATGAGATAGTTTACCCGAGTTAAACTACGGACCATGTTTTATACTACACCTGTATTAGTATTTCCAAGTAATACAGTTATAGCACAGTATAAAACGTATTATGAACAAAATGGATATGTGACAAATATCTTTATTAATTTGTCTCTAGGGCACATATCCAACAGTTCTTATTAAGGATCAATGTGATGGGTTGCATTTATCTTATGTTCCTCAAAACCGTGTTGAAGACAATACACGTGGCTTTGTAGCTCATGAACAACATACTTTATGTGATAGTTATGTTCTCTATGTTGTTCATGATGCTACTGAAAATTATTTTGAGGGAGGGAAGTTTGGTTGTAGAAACTTCCATGTTACTAAAATTCCTCTGAAATTTTTTGAAGTTGTTCTATTTCCACCTTCCTATGCATGTAACTTTGTGCCTCTTTGATTTATTTGTTTACAAGTTTCCCATGCATAGGAAGTGGGTTAGGCTTAAATGTGTTTCATATTTTTCTCTTTTCTGCTCTCGTTTGCTTGAAATCCTTATTCTTATGAGACCACCTTTTATAATCTTCATGCCTAGCTAAAAGGCATTAAAGAAAGAGCTTGTTGGGAGGCAACACAAGATGTTTTTATTTTCAGTTTTAGTGGTATTGATGCTTGTTACTACTGTAGCAACATCATTGTATCTTCATTTTCAAGCTTTCTGCCAAGTTTTAGCCTCCGATTGCAAGAAAGTTCAAAAGTTGTGACATGCTGTCCAGAAACAGATTCTGTCCCCTTGACGAAAAAATTCGGCTAAAATCACCAGATCATCTTATTTATCTGATTTTTTACAGCATGCTCTATACAATTGTCTTTCGTGCATCTGTTCTCAGTTTTTTGATTTGCAAACAAATTTTGGGAATCTTGAGAAACAATATCTCTTCAAGAATATCTTAATTTCCAGTAGAGGAAAATTAATTTCTTATGGGTACTAACGTATCTAATCAGCTTATGATGAGTTATGTATGAAGGGAGTTTTCAAGTGTGCGAAGCAAGATGATGAAAGAAGATCCGGGAGTGTCAAATGCTCAAGCTTGGGGATGCCCCATGCACCCCCAAGAAATATCCAAGGAGACTCAAGAATTTAAGCTTGGGGATACCCCTATGCATCCCTGTAAGAGAAAAGCTTTGCCCCCATTTCTTTTGGATATTGTTGGAAAAGATAGTAGAGGAACTAACAATGTTTTCGAGTGTAAGACGTTGATTAATTTCCTGAAGGACAAGCAAGGTGATAAAGCTTCAAGGAAGATTTAAATGTTATCGAAGCATAACCCGTTGAGAATTTTTTTTATCAGGGAGGATGACCCCTAAAAATGTTGGTTTCCTGAATCTGAACTCATCGAAGGAAATGAAGAAGATGGCGCAAGACTTAGATGTTTTTGTGTAGTTCTTTTTCTATTCTTGAGTCTCGGTAGTCATAGGAAAAACCGTACTATCAAGAGGGGTTTAGTATGCGGAAAACGAAGTTATTGTGAAATTTCTCAGATCGAAACTAAACCATGTGAGAAGCCAGAGAGGATAAATCACATGTGCACTAAGTTAAGTTTCGGTAGCAAAGACTTCGTTCTTTGGATTCCGAAGAAGAACTTAGTCCGTGAGTCAGCTTTACTTGTTCCTCTAGTAAAGTTTCGCATTGATGACAAATCCGACCATTGTGGACACACATTAAGCTGTCGCTTCGGGTCAGATCAGTCATCTCGCACCTTGGGATCGCCACCTATAAATACACCTTGGGTTGGCTGCTCCAAGATTTTTCCCTGAAAGAGACTGAAGAGAGCATACCAAGAACGCCATCAAAGAAAAACCCAAAAGGAAAACCACCGAATAGAAAGTCCTATTGATCTGAGTAGATTCATTATGACTTAGGTTAAAGTTTGCTAGCCTTGTTATCTTGGGGAACTGCAATTCTCCTAGATGGTTAGAGTGTCGTCTTCAGAGAGCGAAGAGTAATTTTCTCCTCGAAGATCAAGTTTTTCAAATGTTTCGGAGATTTCCTTGATAATATACCCCGAGTCAAAACTGGCCAAGCTCAGGGAGATTGGTGCAGTGGAGCAACGGACGAAGAGAGGTTAGCTCCTGTGTTCAATCACAAGTCCCTCCAACGAGACGTAGCGCTTTGCAGATCGTGAACTGGTCGAACAAACATCGCCGAGTCAAGATTCGTTTTACTTTCAGTACTTACTTTCTGTATTCCATTTGCTTCCAAGTTATGCTTCAGTATGATTTGACTCATTGTGTTTAGACTCGTTGTTAGTTTTGCTTCCTAGTTCCTTGTTCCTGTGCTCTTTCTTGGCTGCAATTTTGCTTCATTTCAAACTTTCCTCCAAAAATTTGAAGTGATCATTCAGCCCCTCCCCCTCTGATCACATCCTTGGTCTTTCCATTGGTATCAGATCTAGGCACTCCCTACACTCTGTGTATTTTGGATTAACCTCCTGGAGTGTTGCTAAGTATGTATTTTGCAGCTGTTCGCTCCGGCGAACCTATTCCCGGTTTCAATGGGAAGGATTATCCTTACTGGAAGGACAAGATGAAGCAAAACATCGTTGCTATCAATTCAGCAGCCTGGTGATATGTCCAAAACGTATCTATAATTTCTGCTTGCTCCATGCATGTTTTGTGTGATATTGCTATGATCTAGATACACTTTCATACACTTTTGATCATATTTGGATTAACCTATTAACTCAGTGCACCCCAGTGCCAGTTCCTGTTTTCTGTGGTTTTTCTATTTCAGTTTTTCCCCATATAAAAATTGCCAGAAAAATTCCGGGAAAAATACAGGAAAAATCAGCGTACAGGAAGCTTCGCGAAGAGCCCGGGAGGGTCCAGAGGGGAGCCAGGGGGGGCAGGAGGCCACCCGGCGCGGCCCCACCCTTGGCCGCGCCAGGGGGGCACCTGGGGCCCCTGGTCCACCTCTGGCTGCCCCCCCTTCGCCTATTTATTCTCCGTCACGGGGAAACAATAGAAAGAGAACCCTATTTCGCAAACTCGCCTCTATTCCGCCGCCGCCGCGCTTCCGAGATCGGGAGCACCAGAAGACCTCTTCACGGCACCCTGCCGGAGGGAGGATTGACCTCAGGGAGTCTCCTCTCCACCATGGATGCTCCGCGGATGTCTCGTGAGTAGTTTTCCTTGGACCATGGGTCCGTGATCAGTAGCTATGTGATGTTCTCCTCCCCTCTTTGTTCTTCATGGTTTAGACCTCGTGAGCTTCCCTACATGATCGAGGCACTTTTTTAATATTTCTGCTATTGCTATCTTGAGTTTGATAGGATCTGATGGATTAAGATATTATGTTCAGATTGTGATTGAGTAATATATTTGGTTCTTATCTCTTATATTTTTGTTCCTAAGTAATTCTTGCATGTTCTCCGTTGCTGTTTATTGCTTTGGCCAAGTAGTAGGTAGTGACTCCAAGAGGGAACGTTTTTCTCGATTGTGGGTTCATGCCCCCCGATGACACGCTTGAGTGACAGAAACATGAGTCTAGGAGATGTGATGTTGCCACAAGGGGGAAAACAACGGTGCTTGTAACCACGATTACAAGGATTGTTTACTTTACGCAAAGTTCTTTTTAATGCAGTTGTTTGTTGCTTTGGGTGGGGCTCGCAACTTAATACCAGCGAGATGTTCTGGATAGATATCTCAAGGTGGATGATTAGTAGTAGATGCAGTTGCATTTCGGTCTACTTATTTTGGCGTACTTCCCATGCTTTTGAGCCTCATCCTTTCTTTTGTAGCATAGTTAACATTGCGGTGCGTTCATAATCCTGTCAATTGCCTTTCTATAATTTGTTTACCTCGCATAGCAATTTTATCGTCTTTTTGGAGAGAGACATCACTAGTGAACATCACGTATCCCGGTCCATATCCTCATCACTGTTTACACGCTCATTTACTTTTCTGCTTTTACTTTCAATTGCTATCATTATCCCTTGTGTTTGATCCTTTGTGAACAACAAGACCAGAGAGATTGACAACCTCTCTGAACTTCGTTGGGAACAAAGTTATTGTGTCTGTGTGCAGGTCCGCGTCAGTTGCGCTGCTGACACCTACTTATCATCTCCGAAGTCCTACTGGAGACAAACCTTGGTATCTTCACCGAGGGAAATTTGCTGCTGTGCTACATCACGCCTTCCACTTGGGGTTTACCAACGAAGGGCGAGAAATCACTATCATCATCTCGCACATCAAGCCAAATTTCTGGCGCCGTTGCCGGGGACTTCGAGTGCTAAGATAGGGGAGTTGCACACTACCCTTTACCTTTGTTTTTTAGTCTTGTTAGTTTACCTTTCAGTTTTTATCTTTGTGTCTTTTATCAAAAATTACAAAAAAATCTTCCACACTTGCTGCTACTATGGGTTCCACTGAAAACACCAAGTTGTGTGACTTCACTAGTCACAACAACCAAGACTTTATCTGCACTCCCATTGCCACACCTGCCACTTCAGCTACCTCTTATGAAATTAAACCTTCTTTGCTAAACCTTGTTATGAGAGATCAATTCTTTGGTGCTGGAGATGATGCTGCTTTACACTTGAATAATTTTGTTGAATTATGTGATACGCAAAAATATAAAGAAGTAGAAGGTGATGTTGTTAAGCTCAAGCTCTTTCCTTTCTCTTTAAGGGGAGATGTTAAAATCTGGTTTCAATCTTTGCCTAGGAATAGCATAGATTCTTGGGATAAGTGCAAAGATGCTTTTATAGGGAAGTACTACCCTCCTGCTAAGATTATCCAATTGAGGAGTAATATTATGAATTTTAAGCAATTGGATAATGAACACATTGCCCAAGCTTGGGAACGAATGAAATCTCTTGTTAAGAAATGCCCTACACATGGTTTGACTACCTGAATGGTTATCGAGACTTTTTATGCAGGCTTGAACTTTAGCTCGCGGAACCTGTTAGATTCGGCCGCGGGAGGAACCTTTATGTCAACTACACTTGGTGCTGACACGAAGCTTCTCGATGAAATGATGACCAATTATTCCCAATGGCACACCGAACGCGCTCCAACAGGTAGGAAGGTAAACTCTGTCGAGGAAATTACTTCCCTCAATGAAAAAGTTGACTTAATTATGTCTCTACTTACCAAGCACCCCTCTATTGATCCTCATGATGTCCCTTTAAATTCTTTGGTTGCTCAAGAAAAGGTAGATTTGAACTTTATTGCTAGAAACAACTTCAACAACAATGCGTATAGGGGAAATTTTCTAGCAATCCTAGACCGTTTCCATCCAACTATGGGAACAACAATACCTACACTAGCAACAAGAATCCCTCTTCTGAATTAGAAAGCATGCTTAGAGACTTTATCACTACCCAAAAATCCTTCAACAAAAATGTAGAGGAGAAATTAGCTAAAATGGATAATCTCTCTTTGAAGGTAGAAAGCTTAGCCCTTGATATTGAGATGCTTAAAATTAGAACATCTCCCCTTGAGGAGAATAAGGCCACTTCTATTAATGCTATCCAATTACAAATTAATGAAAATATTAGGATGATGGCTAAACTTAAAGAAAGATGGGCTAGAGAAAAAGAGGAAGAGGATAGAATTAAGAGCCTTCCTACACACCACACAGTTTCCACTATCCAAATTGTTGAGGACACTCAAACTATTAGCACCCAATGCACTACTAGTCTCGTTGGACTTATTAATGGTGATGTTAATACCTCAACCAAAGATGAGGAAACTCCTATGAACATAGAGGGTTTCAAACAAGTGAGCCTAGATGACACTAATACCACTTTGATAGTAGTGATATTAATTTTGATAGTTGTACCCTCTCAGAAGTTATCAGTTTGCTACACAAAATGTCTAGAGACCCCCACACTAGCACACTTAATCTTGCCTTCACGGAGCATATCACAAATTCTCTCATCAAAGCTAGGGAGGAGAAACTTAGAGTAGATGCCTCCATACCTAGGAAGCTAGATGATGGTTGGGACCCTATGATCAAAATTAAATTAAATAACTTCTCTTGCTATGCTTTATGTGATGTTAGAGCTAGTACCTCCGTTATGCCCAAAAGAATATTTGATATGTTTGATTTGAAGCCCTTTGAGCCTTGTTCTTTTGGTGTTCGTCTTGTTGATTCTTCCGTAAAGAAACCTTTGGGGAAGATCGACAATGTTCTTATCATTGTCAATGACAACTATGTTCCCATTGATTTTATTGTTATGGACATAGAGTGTGAACCTTTGTGTCCAATTATTTTGGGACGTCCTTTTCTTCGCACCGTTGGTGCGGTTATTGACATGAAAGAGGGGAATATAAAATTCCAATTCCCATTCAAAAAGGGGATGTAACACTTCCCTAGAAATAAAATCAAGTTAACTTTTGAGTCCGTTACTCGGGCTAGTTATTCTCTTTCTCTTGATAAAACTTGATTCTTCTTTTGCATCATGCCTAACTTAAAGGCATAAAAGAAAGCACTTTCGGGAGGCAGCCCGAACGAATTTAGGTTGTTCTTTTTTATTTTGATGTGTCTTTATGATTTCTACTACTGTATCAACATCATTGTATCTTTATTTTTCAACTTTGTGCCAAGTTATAGCCTCTTACGGCAAGGGAAGTAAAAGTTGTGACATGCTGTCCAGAAAACAGATTCTGTCCTTGTGACCAGCAAAATTCTAGAAAAATCCCAGTTCATCTGTTTGAGCTGAAATTTTTACACAGTATGCTCTATACAATTACGAAACTTCCGTATGTTTTGAGTTTTTTGATTTGAGTTCCAGAAGTTCCCCTAAAAAATTCTTTACTATCTGCTATTCTGTTTTTCACAGATTCTGCCACGTTTTGTCTCTCCTAACTTTTGAAAACCTTAAGCTTGCTTTTTATTTGCAAAAACTTTTTGGAACTCTTGAGAAACAGTATATTTTCAAGAATATCTTTATATCCAGTGGGGAAAAATTATTTATTAAGGGTACTAACCTCTCTAATCAGCTTATGATGAGTTATGTACGAAGGGAGTTTTCAAGTGTGCGATGGAAGATGATGAAAGAAGATCCAGGAGTGTCAAGCGCTTGGGGATGCCCCCATGCATCCGCAATAAATATTCAAGGAGACTCAAGTGTCTAAGCTTGGGGATGCCCCCGTGCATCCCCTTCTCCATCAACAATCATCAGTTCGTCCTTCGTCTCACTATATTTTTATCACTTCATGTGTTATGTGCTATGCTTGGAGCGTCTCGCTCTTAGGTTTTATTTTTAGTTTTCTTTAGCTTTCCTTGCTATTCATAACAAGTTAGATCCCGTCTTACTTTGTGTGGGAGAGGAACACGCTCCACTTTCAAAATTTAGAACACATCATAGGATTTTTCCTGCTTATCTTTTTTATGTTGTGTGTTCTTTATCTTTTCATAGCTACTGCCATGTTTAGTTTTAGTCTTAGTTTGTCTTTAGCAAGAGCCTTGGCTTTTGTTTAGTTTGTTGCTGGAACTATTTTTATTTTTCATGTTTATCTTGTTAAAGAGATTTGGTTGTTGCACTGAGTTGTGTCTTGTCTTGAAAGTAGGTAATTGAGGTTGCTATTTAATTCTAGTAGTAGTTTGCAATAGTTTTGAGGTATTGATGTGAGTAATGTTTGAACTTTTGGTGTCAAGAGCTCTAGCCTATTAGTGATAGGTGTCGTATTTTTGGAAATCCGTGTTTATTTTCAAAACCTACAAAACTAGTTGAGAACTCTAGCTACTAGATGTATCACTAATCTTTGGAGGGATCGAATATTAGAGTACACTCACGTACCATGAGTCGAGGATGCGCAAGGATAACCAAACCCCCATACACTCCTCCTCGGGGTACTTGTCTCTTTGTGAACCTCCTTATTAGATTGAGAGTTACCGATAATAAGTGCATGAGTTCTTCGGACTAATGTAAGTATTGAAAGTTGACACTTCCACCTTCCCATATTTTGCTAGCCTCTCTCGTACCGTGCATTGCCTTCTTCTCACTCCGAGAGTTGGTGTCCACCTCCGCCGGTACATCCAAGTCCTTGGCATGATACGCTCTGTCATCTTAAGCCTCCTTATATCTTTCCTCAAAACAGCCACCATACCTACCTATCAAGGCATTTCCATATCCTTTCCGAGTTATATTGCCATGCAACATCCACCTCTTCATGACTTGATCTTCATGTCATACATGTTCCTGCTACACGGGCAGCGACATACATTGCATACATCATGATAGTTACATCTTTTTTATGATTTTGAGTACCTTGTAAAGTGTGAAAGATCTCCTTTACCTTCTTGTAAAATAGAGTGTTGCTCTTAAGTGAGGAAAAGATCCCAAAGTGGACACATTAAAAGATCCCAAAGAGTACAAATGAGAGTTAAATAGAAAGAGCCATTGAGGCCACAAACAAATACAAAAAAATAGAAAAAGAGAAAAATAAATAAAAAGAGAGAAAGGGGCAACACTACTATCCTTTTGAGAGATCCACACTAGTACTCCCTCTATATCTTTGTACTCCATAGAGATGATCATTATGCATATAGCTATGTGGGGACCTTTACACTATAGAACTTGGCTTGAATATTCCAAGGATGAGCCTCCTCAAACGAGCTCTAGGTCTTCATAAGCGAGCAAGTTAGATGCACCCCCACTAGTTCCATTGGAGAGATTCTTAGCTCGTATGTGCATCCGTTGCATGGCAATCCCTACTCCTCACATAATATCTATCATTTGGCATCTCTTGCCTATGATTGTCCTCACTGATGTGAGCCTTTCTTATCCTTTTTGTCTTCCTCCTCCACCATATTTCTTTCTTTGCCATCCTAAGTGTTAACTCTCGTGCTTACGCTCATCCATTGCATGAGTGCTCAAAATATCGAAAAGGAATGGATCAAATTGACTTGTACCTAGCTAGTGGTCTGGGGACGATTCAAGATAAGATTCCAAAGAAGACCGAGTGTGAAACTTTAGTAGATTGAGTTCTCAACACAAAAATACTTTTTCTCTTATTACCTATCCCCTTCTTGCACGCAAACACCATTTGGAGACATTCGAGTCACGGACAGCGAGAGCTCTTGCACCTAATGTTCTTTTGTTACTTGTTTGAATGCTAATATAGACTCTTGCATGTTATGACTTGAATTGAATCTCCAACCTTGATTGCTTTACTTTTCAAAGTTCTTTTATGGTTGCTAGCATGTCACCACAGAAATTATGCTGTTATCATTTACCTACTCGAGGAAGAGCAGGAATTAAGCTTGGGGATGTTGATTCGTCCAAAACGTATTTATAATTTCTACTTGCTCCATGCATGTTTTGTCTGATATTGCTATGATCTAGATACACTTTCATACACTTTTGATCATATTTGGACTAACCTATTAACTCAGTGCACCCCAGTGACAGTTCCTGTTTTCTGCTGTTTTTCTATTTCAGTTTTTCCCCATATAAAAATTGCCAGAAAAATTCCGGGAAAAATACAGGAAAAATCAGCGTATAGGAAGCTTCGCGAAGAGCCCGAGAGGGGCCAGAGGGGGCCCAGGTGGCCACCCGGCACGGCCACACCTGGCCGCGCCAGGGGGGCGCCTGGGGCCCCTGGTCCACCTCTGGCTTCCCCCCTTCGACTATTTATTCTCCGTCACGGGGAAACTCCAGAAAGAGAACCCTGTTTCGCAAACTCGCCTCTGTTCCGCCGCCGCCGCGCTTCCGAGATCGGGAGCACCATAATACCTCTTCCCGGCACCCTGTCGGAGGGAGGATTGACCTCCCGCAGTCTCCTCTCCACCATGGATACTACCCGGATGTCTCGTGAGTAGTTTTCCTTGGACTATGGGTCCGTGATCAGTAGCTATGTGATGTTCTCCTCCCCTCTTTGTTCTTCATGGTTTAGACCTCGTGAGCTGCCCTACATGATCGAGGCACTTTTGTAATATTTCTGCTATTGCTATGTTGAGTTTGATAGGATCTGATTGATTATGAGATTATGTTCAGATTGTGATTGAGTAATATGTTTGGTTCTTATCTCTTGTATTTTTGTTCCTAAGTAATTCTTGCATGTTCTCCGTTGTTGTTTATTGATTTGGCCAAGTAGTAGGTAGTGACTCCAAGAGGAAACGTTTTGCTCGATTGTGGGTTCATGCCCCCCGATGACACGCTTGAGTGAAAGAAACATGAGTCTTGGGGATGTGCTGTTGCCACAAGGGGGAAAACAACGGTGCTTGTAACCGCGGTTACAAGGATTGTTTACTTTACGCAAAGTTATTTTTAATGCAGTTGTCTGTTGCTTTGGGTTTACACTTTGGGTGGGGCTCGCAACTTAATACCAGCGAGATGTTCTGGATAGATATCTCAAGGTGGATGATTAGTAGTACATGCTGGAGGATTTTGGTCTACTTATTTTGGCGTACTGCCCATGCTTTTGAGCCTCGTCCTTTCTTTTGTAGCATAATTAGCATTGTGGTGCATTCATAATCCTGTCAGTTGCCTTTCCGTAATTTGTTTACCTTGCATAGCAATTTTATCGTCTTTTGGGAGAGAGACATCACTAGTGAACATCACGTATCCCGGTCCATATCCTCATCACTGTTTACACGCTCATTTACTTATCTGCTTTTACTTTCAATTGCTATCATTATCCCTTGTGTTTGATCCTTTGTGAACAACAAGACCGGAGAGATTGACAACCTCTCTGAACTTCGTTGGGAACAAAATTATTGTGTCTGTGTGCTGGTCCGCGTCAGTTGCGCCGCTGACACCTACTTATCATCTTCGGAGTCTTACTGGAGACAAACCTTGGTATCTTCACCGAGGGAAATTTGCTGATGTGCTACATCACGCCTTCCACTTGGGGTTTACCAACGAAGGGCGAGAAGTCACTATCATCATCTCGCACATCACCTGGGAAGTTTTCAAAAATGGAGTTCCGATCAAGGAGAAGAATGCACTCACTACTGATGAGACCAGGAATATGGCTCTTGATTCTGAGTTCTGGGTATTCATCACGAATCATTTGACTCCAGAAAAGTATCATGAAGTCAAGAATATCTCTACTGCCAAAGGTGTCTGGAGAAGGTGTTTCCACTCAGAAGGATGCAAGAGTTGACACACTCCGAAGCAAATTCTATCGATTCATGTGTCACGAGGGAGAAAAGGTTACCTCCATCTACAGCAGACTGACTGCTCTCTCAAATGAGTTGATTTCCCTCGGTGCTGAAGATATCACTAGGCACATAGTGGTTAGAACTCTGCTTCGCTCTCTAGATGATTCTTTCGATCACATTGTGCTGATGATCAAAGAGAGGTCTGACTTCAGAAACCTTGTTGCTGCTGATATTCTTGAGAGACTAACTACCTTTGGGATAGAAGAAGAAGACAAACGCGATATAAATGGATCCCGAAGAAGATCACATGCTCTCAAGGCAAAAGCTTCATGTTACTCTTCTCCTGAAGCTAGCTCTACCTCTGGTGTTGAATCTAATGATCCTGCAGTCATCAGGAAGGATTTGGCACTAAATATGAAGTGCTTCAACCATTTCCAAAGGAAAGGTTTCTCCACCGAAGAAGAATTACTCATAAAGGCATTCAAGAAATTCTTCTCACTGCTCGTCCTCACGAAGCACTCCATCGAAGGACAACTGCTGCTACAAATGCAAGAAAACATGCCACTGCATTGCTGACTGCCCATTATGGGAAACTGAAAAGAAATCAACACATTCGCTCAGAGAATCCTCAAGAAAGTATCACAGTTCCTCCAAAAACTATGAGTCAAAGAGACATGAATCTAGGTCCAGAAGAGACAAGAAGAAAGATTCTGATGATGACAAGGAGAAGAAGTATCACAAGAAGCATGAGAGTTCTTCTTCGAAGACACACTCGTCTTGGCGAAGAAATTCTCACCGTGCCAAGGACTATCTGGGTAAACAAATGAACTCTAAATAAGAAGCCTCTGGGTCCGAAGCAGAATCAGGCTCAAGATCTGCGTCTGGATCTGAGTGTGATGGTGTTGCTGGTTTGGCATTTGCTTCGGCTGGTGCTTCAAGCTCATTCTTCACCAACAACAGCAGTGAAGATGAAACTCCTGCATACTTGTTCATGGACAAGGCAAAGGTATATTCATCCAAAATTACTTATGATACTTCTGATTACTCATCCTATGATGGTGAATCAAAAATAAGCTATGCTAAACTCGCCAAAATTGCTTCCATTCAACAAGATGACTTAGATTCGCTAAGCAAAACTAATAAGAAATCAGAAGCCATGTTGATCGATGAGATAGAGAAAGGTCAAACTTTAACTTATGAGCATGCTACTCTGACAGAAAAGTTTGAAGAACTATCCTCTCGGCATGATCTTCTTTCAGTAGACTATGAGAAGCTCACCTATGAATTTCTTCAGAGGAAAATGGCTCTCGAGAAACTGAAAGAGGCTCATGAAGAGTTAGAAAATGTTAACCTCTCTCTCATGGCTCAACAAGGTTCTGAAGCTAAACGTAATTCTGATTCACCATGCTTAACTTGGTTGGAACGAAGCAAAACTGAGTCTAAAGGAAAAACACCTATTGTTATTGATGATACTAATACCTCTGATGAGGAAAACTCTGCTGTTACCGAGGAACTCCTCAGGTTGAAAGATTTTTTTGAAACTGTACTGTTCAAAAGTGTTCAGGGACACCAGTACCTTTGTGATATCCCGAAGAAGGCTCTCCTTCACAGGAATCCTAGGAAGGAAGGTGTTGGTTTCAAAAGGAAGCTAAACCATGATGGCACTTATTGGGAACCTGAGAAATATCCAAAAACAGTATGGGTCTTAGCGAAGGAAAAGCCTATAGATATTGCTAACCTTTCAGGTTTCAACTGCAAAATTGATAAGGAAATTGTTGATGAATCACTTGATTCTGACTACAAGCATATCAGGAACTAGGAAGGAAAGGTTTCGGCCGAATACATTGGTAGCCCTCCAAAGAATGGTTTCTATAAGAGACAAATCTGGGTGCGCAAGTAACTCGTTGATAAATTTCCTGATAACCATTCTATGCAGGGAAAGTCTTTGGTACCACCGAAACATTACTACTCTCTCGAGGAGAGAAATGATTCACTAGTTCCCGAATCAAAAGTACCTCAAAAGTAATACTATCGTCCTAGTTGTTATACTTATCAAATTCGTGATAATAATGATAAGATTGCATATGCTCATTCATACCCTAACCCTTCGCAGAGGAATAACATTTATGGTGTACTTGATGGTCCTCCTTATGAATTTAATCCTGTGTGCTTTAATATTGTTGCTTCAACAAGTGCTTCCACGTCTTCTCAGTCACCTTCTCGTTTGTGGGTGGTTAAAAATAAATAATTCTTCCGCAGGGCTATGTCTCCGGTGGATCCGAATGGGTCATGGACAGTGGTTGCACTAATCATATGACCGAAGACAAGGAGTTGTTCACTAAAGAAAAATTATCTCCATCTTCTCAGAAGTACATTACCTTCGGTGACAACAATAAGGGTAAAGTACTAGGTTTGGTTAAGGTTGCCATATCAAAGGCTAAGCATATTGACAAAGTTATGCTTGTTCAATATCTTGGACATAATCTCATGTCTATTTCAAAGCTATGTGATATGGGTATGCTTGGTCTATTTTCTCCTTCGCGTTGTGTTGTATTTTCACACGATGGCTATACATTTGTCTTCGAGGGCTACCGAATAGGAGATGTGTAGATAGTTGATTTTTCTTCGGGCCCTGCTGTATCCACATGCTTAATGGAAAAATCTTCATCTGGATGGTTATGGCATAGAATACTTTGTCATGCAGGGATGAGGAACCTTCAAACTCTAGGGAAGAAGAAGCATGTTATTGGCCTTACTGAAGTAAAATTCGATAAGGATCGTCTCTGCAGTGCCTGTGAAGCTGACAAGATTACAAAGAAACATCAGTCAGTGAAGACAATCATGAGTACTACTCGTCTTCTTGAATTGCTTCACATGGATCTTTTTGGTCCACAAAATATGCTAGTCTTGGAGGCAACAAGTATGGTCTAGTTATTGTTGATGATTTTTCTCGCTATACTTGGGTTTTCTTTCTGGATGACAAGAGCAAAGTTGTTGAAATCTTCAAGTGATTCTCTAAGAGAGGTCAAACCGAATATGAATTATCTCTGAAACACATCCGAAGTGATAATTCAACTTAATTAGAAAATACTCATATTGAAGTTTCTTGGTGATTATGGTGTTACTCATGATCAGTTCTCAGCTACTTATACACCTCAACAAAATAGTGTGGTTGAAAGGAAGAATAGAACTCTCATTAAAAAGGCCATAACAATGCTTGTTGAATACAAGACTCCTATCAGGTTCAGGGCCGAAGCAATTAACAATGCATGCCATATCATCAACAAGGTTTACCTTCACAAGTTCCTGAAGAAAACTTCACAAGAGCTTATCACTGGTAACAAGCCCAATGTTTCATATCTTAGGGTATTTGGTGCTCCTTACTTTATTAGAGATATGAATCATAGCTCCAAATTTTCCCCTAAGGCACATGAAGGTTTTCTTCTAGGTTATGGTTCAAATTCTCACACTTACAGAGTGTATAACTCCCACTTTGGGAAAGTTATGGAAACTGTAAATGTGAGGTTTGATGAAACTAATGGCTCTCAAAAGGAGCATCTGCCTCATGTTCTAGATGAACCTCCTCCTGATGAAGTGATCGGGTCCATAGCTATTGGAGAAATTCGCCCTGTCGAAGCAAATCCTCGTCAAGCTAACCAAGATGATGATGATCCAATGTTCCCACACCTAGCCCGGGGCGCTTGAGATCAACATCTAGAAGATAATGATGGGCAGGACGAAGAAGAACCCATGAACGAAGAGAATGCATATCCTGAAGGAAATGCACATTCCGAAGGAAATGCTGATCCTGTAGGAAATTCTAATCCCGAAGGAAATGCTGATTCCGAAGAAGAACCAGAGCGACAAGCTAATGAAAATGCACTGTCACGAGTTTGAAGAAGAGTTTATGTTGATTCGATCCTCAAAGAAATTCGTCAACCAGGTCGTCCCACTACTCGCTCTCGTACTCGTTTGGCTAACTTCTGATGAGTTACTAACCTCTCTAATCAGCTTATGATGAGTTATGTATGAAGGGAGTTTTCAAGTGTGCAATGGAAGATGATGAAAGAAGATTCGGGAGTGTCAAGCGCTCAAGCTTGGGGATGCCCCATGCACCCCCAATAAATATTCAAGGAGACTCAAGTGTCTAAGCTTGGGGATGCCCCCGTGCATCCCCTTCTACATAAACAATCATCAGTTCGTTCTTCGTCTCACTATATTTTTATCACTTCATGCGTTATGTGCTATGCTTGGAGCGTCACGGTCTTAGGTTTTATTTTTAGTTTACTTTAGCTTTTTTTGCTGTTCATGACAAGTTAGATAATGTCTTACTTTGTGTGGGAGAGAAAAATGCTCCACTTTCAAAATCTTGAACACATCATAAGTTTCTTCCTGCCTATCTTTCTAATGTTGTGTGTTCTTTATCTTTCGTAGCTACTGCCATGTTTAGTTTTAGTTTGTCCTTTGCAAGAGATTTAGATTTTGTTTAGTTTGTTGCTGGAATTTCCTTTAGTTTTCATGTTTATCTTGATAAGAGAGTTGGTTGTTGCACTGAGTTGTTTCTTGTCTTGAAAGTAGGTAATTGAGGTTGCTATTCGATTGCAGTAGTAAAATGCAATAGTTTTGAGGTATTATTGTGAGTAATGTTTGAACTTTTGGTGTCAAGAGCTCTAGCCTATTAGTGATAGGTGTCGTATTTTGGTCAATCCGTGTTAATTTTAAAAAACTACAAAAACTAGTTGAGAACTCTAGCTACAAGATGGATCACTAATCTTTGGAGGGATCGGATTTTAGAGTACACTCACGTACCATGAGTCGAGGATTCGCAAGGATAACCAAACCACCATACACTATACCTCGGGGTACTTGTCTCTTTGTGAACCTCCTTATTAGATTTAGAGTTACCGATAATAAGTGCATGAGTTCTTCGGACTAACGTAATTATTGAAATTTGACACTTCCACCTCCTCATATTTGCTAGCCTCTTCGGTACCGCGCATTGCCCTCTTCTCACTCCGAGAGTTGGGGTCTACCTCGCCGGTGCATCCAAACCCTTGGCATGATACCTACCTATCAAGGAATTTCCATAGGAGTTCCGAGATATATTGCCATGCAACATCCACCTTATCATGACTTGATCTTCAGGTCATACATGTTCCTACTACACTGGCAGAGGCACACATTTGCATACATCATGAAAGCTACGTCTTATTTATGTTGAGTACCTTGTAAACTGTGAACATCTTCTCTACCTTCTTGTAAAATAGAGTGTTGCCCTTAAGTGAGGAAAAGATCCCAAAGTGGACAAATTAAAAGATCCCAAAGAGGACAAATGAGAGTTAATTAGAAAGAGCCATTAAGGCCACCAAAAAATACGAAAAAAATAAAAAGAGACAAGGGGCAACACTGCTATTCCTTTTGAAAGATCCAGACTAGTACTCCCTCTTATCCTTGTACTCCATAGAGATAATCATACATGCATATAACTATGTGGGGACCTTCACACTATAGAACTTGGCTTGCATATTCCTAGGATGAGCCTCCTCAAAAGAGCTCTAGGTCTTCATGAGCGAGCAAGTTAGATGCACCCCCACTAGTTCCAGTGGAGAGCTTTTTAGCTCATATGTGCATCCGTTGCATGGTAATCCCTACTCCTCACATCATATCTATCATTTGGCCTTCTCGCCTATGATTGTCCTCATTAATGTGAGCCTTTATCACATTTTTGTCTTCCTTCTCCACCATATTTCTCTCTTTGCCATCCCAAGTGTCAACTCTCGTGCTTACGCTCATCCATTGCATGAGTGCTCAAAATATCGAAAGGGAGTGGATCAAATTGACTTGTACCTGGCTAGTGGTCTGGGGACGAG
Source organism: Bromus sterilis (assembly GCA_950022295.1). Classification (NCBI taxonomy): domain Eukaryota; kingdom Viridiplantae; phylum Streptophyta; class Magnoliopsida; order Poales; family Poaceae; genus Bromus; species Bromus sterilis. Next base: position 142,793,463 of record OX465596.1, on the reverse strand, counting down.
TCAAGATAAGATTCCAAAGAAGACCAAGTGTGAAACTTTAGTAGATTGAGTTCTCAACAAAAATACTTTTTCTTCTCATATTCCCTATCCCCCTTCTTGCACGCCAACACCATTTGGAGACATTCGAGTCACGGACAGCGAGAGCTCTTGCACCTAATGTTCTTTCGTTGCTTGTTTCAATGCTAATATAGACTCTTGCATGTTTTGACTTGAATTGAATTGCATACCTTGATTTATTTACTTTTCAAAGTTCTTATATGGTTGCTAGCATGTCACCACAGAATTTATGCCTGTTATCATTTACCTACTCGAGGACGAGCAGGAATTAAGCTTGGGGATGTTGATACGTCTCAAACGTATCGATAATTTCTGCTCAGTCCATGCATGTTTTGTGTGATATTGATATGATCTAGATACACTTTCATACACTTTTGATCATATTTGGACTAATCTACTAACTCAGTGCACCCAGTGCCAGTTCATGTTTTCTGCTGTTTTTTATTTCAGTTTTCCCCCATATAAAAAGTGCTCCAAAAATCCGGGAAAATCAGATAAAAAATTAGCGTGTCGGAAGACTCCAGAAGCCCGAAACAGCGCCAGGGGGGCATCACCAGGCACCCAGGCGGCTACCTGGCACTTCCAGGGGCCTGGCCGCGCCAGGGGGCGCCTGGGCCCCTGGTGGCCCCCCTGGCTGCCCCCCTTCTCCTATTTATTCTCCGTCACGGGAAACTTCTGAGGACAAAACCCTATTTCGCAAATTCTCCTCTGTTTCGCCGCCGCCGTGCTCCCAAGATCGGGAGCACCGTCAGGACCCTTCCCAGCACCCTAACGGAGGGAGGATCGACCTCCGGGAGCTTCTCCTCCACCATGGACGCTTCCCGGATGTGTCGTGAGTAGTCTATCTTGGACCATGGGTCCGTGATCAGTAGCTATGTGATGATCTCCTCCCCTCGTTTTTCTTCATGGTTTAGACCTTGTGAGCTGCCCTAGATGATCGAGGCACTTATGTAATTCTTCTGCTATTGCTATGCTGAGTTTGATGGGATCTGATGGATTATGAGATTATGTTCAGATCATGATAGAGTAATATATTTGGTTTTGATCTCTTATATTTTTTTCCTAAGTAATTCTTGCATGTTCTCCGTTGCTGTTTATTGCTTTTTCCAGGTGGTAGGTAGGAACTCCAAGAGGTATAGTTATGCTCGATTCTAGGTACATGCCCCTGATGACACGCTTGAGTGACAGATACATGAGTCTAGGGAATGTGATGTGGCCACAAGTGGGAAAACAACGGTGCTTGTAACCGCGGTTGCAAGGATTGTTTACTTTACGCAAAGTTCTTTTAATGAAGTTGTCTGTTGCTTTGAGTTTACACTTTGGGTGGAGCTCGCACTTAATACCAGCGAGATGTTATGGATAGATATCTCAAGGTGGATTATTAGTAGTAGATGCAGATGGATTTCGGTCTACTTATTTTGGCGTACTGCCCATGCTTATGAGCCTCTTCCTTTCTTTTCTACCATAGTTAGCATTGCAGTGCGTTTATAATCCTGTCAATTGCCCATCTGTAATTTGTTTACCTCGCATAGAAGTTTTATCGTCTTTTGGGAGAGAGACATCACTAGTGAACATCACGGGATCCCGGTACATATTCTCATCATTGTTTACAAGCTCATTTACTTTCTCGCATTTACTTTCAGTTGCTATCATTATCATTATCCCTTGTGTGTTTGACCCTTTGTGAACAACAAGACCGGAGAGATTGACAACCTCTCTGAACTTCGTTGGGAGAAAAGTTAATTGTATCGTGTGCATGTCCAGGTGAAGTAAGCAACCCTGAGTTGTGAACGGCGCCATTGTTCACTTCACCACCTACCTATCATTACCGGAGTCCTACTGGTCGATCTCAACCTCGGTATCTTCACCGAGGGAAATTTGACGCTACACTGCATCTCACCTTCCACTTGGGGTAACCAATGAAGGGCGAGAAGCCATTACCACTTCTACACCATCACTTCCCCTCCTCATGCCTGCACTGATGAAGAGCGAGCCCACTTGGAAGAAGCAGCTCTTGAAGATTTTATGGATGATGGGGATGATGCTGAAGCAGATGATGAATCTGAGCCTGTTCCTGTCGCTCCTCCTCCCAAGGAAAAGCTTCGTATTCCATTGAAGAAGAAGCCTGGTGAGAAACCAACTTCTAAAGGTCTAAAGACTCGAAACCCCACTGACAAGCCCGCTGCAAACCCCGTTATCAACAACATAGATTTGGTGATTGAGAAGCCACTGTCCTCCAAGCCACCACCTCAATTCATCACAACTGAGAGGGTGTCGAAGCTAAAGCATGACCCCTCAAAGCAGAAACAAGTCGAGAAATTTGCTGCCCCATCGAAGCCCAAGCCTACTGCAGCTCACCCCTCCAAGCGCAAGCCTACTGAAGAAGAACTGCGCCAAAAAGACCTCGAAGAGGCTTTGGAGAGAAATCTTCTAGCCCACGAATCTGCGGCCAAGCAGAAGGCTGATCTGGAAGAAGTAAAAAAGAAGCAGTAACTTGATGCTTCCAATCAAGCTGTTGCCTAGGCTGACGCGAAGTGAAAGCTCGCTGATGCTCAAAAGAACGAAGAAAAGGCTGTTGTTGAATCTCAACAACTGAAGCAGTCAGAAGCTAAAAGAAAGGTGGCACTTGCCACTTTGGCCACGAAGAATGCTGAGAAAGCAGCAAGGGCTGCTCAGAAGCCAGCAGTTGTGGATATGACCCCTGCTGCTGAATCAAGTCAGCCGAAGAAAAAGTCTGTGACCCTGCCTGAAGCTCATGACGATGAGGACTGTCAAAGTCAACACAAGTTTCCCGATCCTCATGATGCTGAACTTTGGGATCAGTTGGCCATTTCTGAAGCTCTATGGAAAAAGAGAGAAGCTATTGATCCCGAAGCTCTTGATCTTGGTGATGTATACATACCTCTCACCAGTGAAGAAATGTTCGTAAATTTTATGAATCAGCTGAAGGACTTGCATTCCCGTGAGCGTGCAGAATGTGCCAAAATGCATAAGTTTTAGCAGCGTGCCGAAGCCGAAACCGATGAAGACTTCCAATCAAAAGTTGTATCTATGATTCTAAAAGTCACTGATGTGAACAAGGTCACCAAGGACAACATCTTGGTTTTCAAGGGCAAGATTCGAGCTACTGTCGAAGAACTTTGCAGAACTTACAATGGTGCCATCATGGCAAGTGATTCCAGGAAGCGCAAAGCCGCGCTTGAATTAAAACCTTCCAAACAGACTTCGAAGAAAAAGTCCACCAAGAGACATAAGATGACCTTATCTTCCGCGGCTGATATGGAAACTAGTGATGATCCTCACAGCCCACCGAAGCAAAACCCTGCTCCCACTTCTCCTGCCCCATATCCAAGTCCGCTCCACCCAAGTCCGAAAAACCTCCAGCTCCAACCACCAAAACTCCCACGCCTCCACAAAATCACCCACTCCCGCAAGAAATCCTGTCCCTCACACTCCCGCACCTACTCCACCTCCCACCGAACCCACTCCACCCCGTCCTCCCACTCCACCGCCTGCTCCCTCCCAGCAACGAGATGCTACACCGGTTGATGAAATGCCTCGCTCCCCTGCTCCAAAGATTTTCCCTCGCCCGAAAGCCGATGCCTCTCATCATTCGACCCCATCCACTTCAAGGACTCGAGATTATTCTTCAGCCCAGTCTGTTGAAGAGTATGAAGCCAATGAAGTTCAAGATGACGCATGTGTAGACGATGAACAAGCTAAAATCATCAACCCGTCGCGAGAATTAGCTCTGACTGTTGCTCAGGCTGCTGGCACATATGATATTGAACTATCTGCTCGCTAGCAAAGGATTCAGCCTCACTGCACTCCAAGCCAGGACACCCATCTCAGCTCCAACTACCCTAGGGAAACCTTTCCTATCTTCCGGGGTGCTGGTTGTTCTTCGCATCATGGCCCAGAATTCAGCCTCGAGCAGCACCAAAAGAAGCACAGATTCTTCGGCGCAAGTCTATATGCTTCACCCCACACAGCTGATGACCTTTGCTTCTGGACAGCCGAACAACAAATCTTGTATACAAAAGTCTACTACCAAAAGAGTGTGATTTTCCGCCACCAATATCTTGATATGCGAAACCTTTCAACTGCCACCTTCTTCCAGAACATCGTCGAAACAATTGAGTCTCATAACTTGGTTAGGTTATTCACTCTCAGCGCACCGTTCATTTCTGAGCTCATCAAGCAAATCTATGCAAACCTTTATGTTTCGGGCGATGCAAATCTGCCAAGCACTTGGATACTTGAATGGATGATACAAGGTCAAGTTTTCCGTATGACTTCAGAGGAATTCATGGAACTTGTAAATATTCCAAGGCACACTGGTGAACTTGAATAGATTCATATGGTGCCAGACCTGGCCAAAGACAAATTTTCCACTTTGCTAGACACAGAAATCACTGTAGATTATATTCCTGAAAATATTCGTTCAAAGTATTTGGTTTTCATCTCCACGACTTGGTTCTACATTCTGTCAAACTCTTTGATTCCATTGAGTACTTCTTCTAAGGAATCAAATATCAATCCTGAAGTCCGGCAGGCCACTATGAAGCTATCGCATGGGTTGGTATTTGATTTTGAAGATTTTTTCCTTCGCAACCTGGTCCATGCTGCAGAACTTCTGTTCACACTGAAGCCTTATGCTCCTTGGATTCAAGCTGTCTGCAATTATGGCCGTGATGAAGAATTTTTAGCACATCACCATCAGAAGCTCTTCACTCCTCCAGTGCACTACACTTTGAACTTGCTGAAAAAACCCAACCATGAGTTTGCTACGTATGTTGGGGTGCGCAATGAAGTTAATGAAAGAAATATGTCGAAGCAATTCCAAAAAGACTGCCATCGCTTTGAAGTAAATCTTCGTTCACAACAAATGCTCGACAACTATATTCAAGCAAATAAATGCCAGATGCAATTCCTGGCAGATGAGATCAACAGAGTTGGAAACATTGCACTAAACAACAACCAATATCTTCGTATGCTGAAACACCACTCCTGGAAAGGACTGCGGAAGTTCAACTCAGTAAAGAGTCTGCGCAAATTTCGCATCTTCAAGGAATACTCTCATCTCCAGTGAAACTTTTCCAGAAATGAAACTCTTGATCGCCCGAATTAGAAACTTCCTCCCCTGCAAAATATTGATGAAGTTTTCTTCGTTAACGAGCTGATACATCCAAAATGCATCACTATTTTATATAGTAATTATTTCCTATTCATTGATATATTTCATGTTATGATGTTATTCTTATGTTGTTTTGCCTTTTTAATAGAGTTTGCAACTTTCAGATGTCGAAGCAGCAGACGCAGGATTCAGAGGTAAAAAGTGGACGCTGAGTTGCTGAAACAGAAGACTTCCAAATTACCTGAAAATCGACGGAGGCCATTTTCCAGAAGGATGACGAGGACACGCAAAAGAAGAGCCAGAGGGGAGACATAGGGTGCCCAGGCGGTCACCTGGCGCGGTCCCCACCTTGGTCGGGTCGGGAGGGCGCTTGGACCCCTGGGGCCACTCCCGGCTCCCCCCTCTGGCCTATATATCACTCGTCGCCAAAAAACCCTATAAGAGGAGGAGTTTCGCGAGTTTCGCCGCTGCTCCATGGAGGAAACCTAAAGAGAAGAAAAGACATCTCCGACGGGCAGATTCCGCCGGGGAGACCACCTCCCGGAAGGGGAGATCATCGCCATCGTCACGGGCATCATCGAGATCATCATCAACATCATCCCCAACATCGACACCATCTCCATCTTCATCTCATCTCACCTCACAAGTTTAACTTGTGTTGTAATCCTTACTCTCTATCCTCTCTACTCTACCAGTGTTGATTTCTACCGTGTGATGAATGCTATTGAGTTTTGTTGGAGAAATATCATTGTGTCTAGATTATTTATCATCTATTTATCCCCTCTTATCATGATCTCTTTTATGTCTTGTGAGTAGTTACTTTATTTCTTGAGGACATGGGAGAAGTCTAGTTGTTAGTAGTCATATGATGTTGAAGTAATATGTGTTGTTTGATATTTAAGTTTGTGTTGTTATTTTCCTAGTGGAGTTGTGTGAGTCAAACACTCAACACTTCGCCTTATTAAGGAACTAGGGGAATGCACTGTGTATAAAGAATGCTTATGGTGTGTTGCCGGAGTGACAAAAACCTGAACCCCAGTTTGCACGCTTTTTCACAAGGGAACAATGGATCATCGATCGTAGTGCTATGGTTAGGCTTTTGCCTTAATTACTATTTTGTATTTGCGGATGCTTGCAAGATTTTTAATCATAAGAGTGCACTTATCTTAGTATAGAGGGTGTAGTAGCATAGATCCACCCACTCAACACTTATCAACACAGCACATAGTACCGATGCGGAATATGTAGAAAGCACGTGACTATTTCTCCCATGTGTCCTCAAGAACGCCTTAGACTTTATAAGTTCAGTTGCTAGGCCAATCCTTTTCTCAAAAGGATTGGTCCACTTGTTATTCCTCAGTGCCTTTTACTTTGCTCGCTTTTTTTCCTTTTTGTTGCTTATACCGAAAACCCCTAAAAAATTATCTTTCAGTTCCTGCAGTTACTTCTTTGCCAAAGTCACTTACCAATACCTTCTGCTCCTTGTTCGGTTCGACACTATTTTTTATCGAAAACGCTACAAACGATCCCCTACAGTTGAGGGTAATCACGATCCAGAACCCATCCGGACGGACACCATCTCCGACAACGACTCCATCAAATCCAAGGATGAAGACGGCCTCGACGACAGCGACCTCGACATCATTGCATCAAATAATATTGAAGCTCTACCATCACCTGCATCTGAAGAAGAATCTTCCGGTGATAAATCTTCTTTGGGCGAGTCGTCTCCACGTCGCTTTGCTTCGCTGGGTTCTCAGGGTGTTGCTCGCGCGTAAGACTCTCTCGGTTCACGTCGCACCTTTTATCCAATCGTTGACAAAAAATGGGAGAATGTGCATCGATGAGTTTAGTTCCGCATCGGGGAAAGGGTTTTCTGCTTTCGTATTTTGCTTCCCGTGTTATGTTGCAACAAACATTCCATTCCATTCCATTCGATTGGGTTGTAACTTAAGTCCTACTGTGAACTGTAATGCTACACTGAAGTTTCAATAACCCCGTTTTCCTGCAAGTATTGCTTCGTATTCTATATATTGCAGGTGGTTATCATTCATAAGTTCATAGGTAATTCGAGAGGATTGCACATATTTGGAATTCTATCTGGAACTGCAATCCTACTCTCTAAGATGTTATTTTTACTATCCACCGAAGAAATTTTTACTTAAGAATCTATGTCAACTCTATTTAACTTCGATGCTACATTCAGGGGGAGTCAAAATACCACATCTTAGAGTTTGTTCTCATCACTTCACAAAAACATCAACATTTTTATCGATGCCTGTTTTGTCAAGAATAGTCCAAAAAGGGGGAGGTTGTAAGAGCAAAGTTTTGCCCCGATGTGTTTTGGATATTGTTGGACAAGACAATAGAGTAACTAACAATGTTTTTGAGTGTAAACAGTTGATTAATTTCCTGAAGGAAAAGCTAGGTAATAAAGCTTCAAGGAAGATTTACAAGTTACCGAAGCATAACCCGTTGAGCTAAGTTTTATCACGGAGGATGACCCTTAAAAATGATGGTTTCCTAAAGCTGAACTCATCGAAGGAAATGAAGAAGACGGCACAAGACTTAGATGTTTCTGTGTAGTTCTTTTTCTATTCTTTCAGTCATAGGAAAAACCGTACTATAGAGAGGGGTTTAGTATGCGGAAAACGAATTATTGTGAAATTTATTAGATGGAAGCTAAACCAAGTGAGAAGCCAGAGAGGAGAAATCTCATGTGGACTGATTTAAGTTTCGGTAGAAAATACTTCATTCTTTGGCTTCCGAAGCAGAACTCAGTCCGTGAGTCAGCTTTACTTGTCCCTCAAATAAAGTTGCGCATTGATGACAAATCCGACCGTTGTGGACATGCGTCAAGCTGTCGCTTCGGGTCAGATCAATCATTTCTCACCTTGGGATCGCCACCTATAAATACGCCGCCCCCGGCTCCATTTGCGGTTGGCTTCTCTAAGATTATTCCCTGAAAAAGACTGAATAGAACATCCCAAGAACGCCACCGAAGAAAAACCCAAAAGCCAAACCACTGAATCCAAAGTCCTTTGATGTGAGTATATTCATTATGACTTAGGGGAAAGTTTGCTAGCCTTGTTATCTTGGAGAACTGCAATTCTCCTAGACGGTTAGAGTGTCGTCTTCAGAGAGCGAAGAGTAATTGTCGCCTCGAAGTTCAAGTTTGTCAAAGGTTTCAGAGATTTCCTTGATGATCTATCCCGAGTCAAAACTGGCCAGGCTCAAGGAGATTCGTGCAGTAGAGCAACGGACGGAGAGAGGTTAGCTCTTGTGTTCAATCACAAGTCCCTCCTACCAGACATAGCACTTTGCAGAGCGTGAACTGGTCGAACAAACATCGCCGAGTCAAGAGTTCGTTTTACTTTCAGTAATTACTTTCTGTATTGCATTTTCTTCCAAGGTATGCTTCAATATGATTTGAATCGCTATGTTTAGCCTCGCTGTTAGTTTTGCTTCCTAGTTCCTTGTTCCTGTGCTCTTTCTTTGGTACAATTCTACTTCACTTCGAAGTTTCCTCCGAAAATTTGAAGTGAGCATTCACCCCCTCCCTCTCTGATCACATCCTTGGTCTTTCAATCCCCTTCTCCATCAACAATTATCAGTTCGTCCTTCGTTCTACTATATTTTTATCACTTCATGCGTTATGTGCTATGCTTGGAGCGTCTTGCCCTTTACTTTTTAGTTTTTTTTATTTGTTTGCTGTTCATAACAATTTAGAACCCAAATTTTTTGTGTGAGAGAGAAACACGCTCCACTTTAACCTAAAACACATCATAGGATTTTCATGCTTATCTTTCTTTGCCGTGTGTATTCTTTATCTTTCCGTAGCTACTGTCATGCTTAGCTCTTAGTTTTCATGCTAATCTTTTTAAGAGCTTTTGTTTAGTTTTTTGCTGGAACTCTCTTGAATCTTCATGTTTATCTTGTTTAGAGAGTTGGCCTGTTGCACTGAGTTGTCTATCTTGACTTGAAGTAAGTAATTGTTGTTGCTATTCAATTGTAGTAGTAACTTGCAATAGTTTTGAGGTATGTGTTTGAGTAATGATTGAAATTTTGGGCAATCTGTGTTTATTTTCGAAAAACTACAAAACTAGTTGAGAACTCTAGCTACTAGATGGATCACTAATCTTTGGAGGGATCGGATATTAGAGTACAATCACGTACCATGAGTCGAGGATGCGCAAGTGTAAGAGCAAGTTTTGCCCTCGAAGATTTTGGAGATTGTTGGACAAGGCAGTAGAGGAACTAATATTGTTTTCGAGTATAAACAAATACTTAGGTTACTGAAGGATGGATTTTTCATGTAGAAGCTCGAAGGGAAACTCACTGCAGCGAAGTTGCAGTCTTTTACCGGAGAGTTTGAAGGAAGACGACCCCTAAAAATTTCGTCGAACAAGAATATGCGCTCGAGTAGAATCGCAACGAGGAGAAATTTGAAGCTGGATGAAGACGTAGTCTTTTACTAGTTTCTCTCTTACATTTTGAGTCGTAGGAAAAACCGTACTATCAAGAGGGGTTTGCTAGTTGAAATCTTAGTCGAAGAGAATTTTCTCTGCTCAACTCAAAACCCAAAGATAGCCCGCCGAGAGAAATCTTACGGAGTCGAGTAATAGCTCGAAGGCAAAGTCATCAAACTTGGTGCCTTCGAGAGAGAACTCGTTCAGTAAGTCAGCTTACTTGCTCCGCAAGAAAAGTTGTGCAGTGATTGAAAATCCGACCGTTGTGGACACACGTCTAGCGGTTGCATCAGGTCACTTCAGTCATTTCACCACCGGGATCGCCACCTATAAATACCCCACACCTACCCGCCATTTGCGGTTGGTTGCTCCACTGAAGATTCTGAGACAGAAGAGCTGTGAGCTTTCCGAGAAATGTTTTGAGAGAAAACCAAAACCATGTCCCAAACTGAGTTGAGAAATTCACAGAGACTTTGGTTGATATTAGTCGATCTTTTTATCTTGGAGTTCTGCAAGTCTCCTAGACGGTTAGGCGTCGCTTGTCAAGCAGTAAAAGAGTAATTGTCATTGTTGAAGAAAGTATGTAAAGGTTTCAAAGATGTCCTGAATCATCTAACCCGAGTAAGAACTGGACAAACTCGAGGAGTCTGTTGCAGTGGAGAATAGGACGGAGAGAGTTTTGCTCCAGGTGTTCAATCACCAGTCCCTCCAACCAGATGTAGCACTTTGCAGAGTATGAACTGGATTACCAAACATCGTAGTGTCTGGCTCGTTTTCTTAGTCGCATTTACATTCTGTATTTCCTCGTTTGTCTGATTTCCATCGATGTTTCCCCTCGTCCCCATTCTTTTCATTCTAGGCATGTCTTTTGTTAGTGCAATCCCTTCGAGATTCTCTTAGTCCTTTGTTGTTTGCATGATTTACTTCTAAGTTCCATTGAATTTTTAAAAGTTTCATTCACCCCCTCCCACTCTGATCATTATTGAGATTTCAATTGGTATTAGAGCTAGGCACTCCATACGCTCTCCGTATTTTGGTGTCACTACAAGAAATATGTCAACTTGTGACCTTCTCTTAGTGACCGTGGGTGAATTGGTCGTAAATCTACGACCATTTCGAACCAATTGGTCGTAACCTATTTGGGAGGCTCCAAACCCTAAACCATAACGACCATTTCGGTTAAAAAGGTCGTAATTTCCTTACACGAAATGGTCGTAAATTTGTGAACATGATTTATAATGTTATTTCTTGTCGATTATGATCAATTTAGTTAGGGGCGTACTAGGCGTCAGCCCAATGATAGATACGAATTTCCCGCCGCCTCGTGAACCACAGGATATAGCTCGACGAACGATCTGATATGACGCAAGTCTATGGTCTGCTGATCGCATCACGTGGGCTTGGGTGCGTGTCCAATCATTTTAAAAGCTTTTCATGCATGCGAAGAGTGGAGGACATGAGAGTGTCACGTCGTTGGACTACATGTATATACTCGTTGTGTCTACAACAGTGTCATGTAAAAAAATACTTAAGCAACAATTGTTAAACTTTAAACGATTATGCAACATAAATTATACGATCCTTAAATAAGATACACATGAAAAGATATAAGGAAAGTGTGTCATTTATCTTAAGATTGCAACAAGATTCGTGTTGCAAGTGCCAAGCACAACAGGAACATGAGCCTTGTTGCAAAGGCTAGGTGACGCACGGAAAAAAAAAGTTTAAAGAATAGATGATGGATCTTTTAAAAGATCCGCAATAAAAAAGCTAGCATTGATCCTCAATTTTTGTTGCAATCAATGAAAATGAACTGTAGCTGTCGATGATGAGTTGCAAAATTTGTTGCAACTCATAGGGAGAAAGCTATCACTGGCGATCTAATTTACTTCCACCAGGCGACGACGAGTGTAGCATATACATTGATGGTACCCCGATTTTTGGTGTAACGGTACCATTTCTTTTAAATAAATGTAAATACAAAAGGCAAACTCTACGCGTCAGCCGGCGGATTTAATCTGCTCGGTCGCAAGCCGTTCGATGCTGTATGATCTAGCAGCCAACGTCATAGCTCTTTGCAACATAGATGATGTCACAAAGCTACTTTGCATCATAGATGATGTTGCGAAGCTTTATTAGAGTACAAATGAGATTGTAAAGTTTATTTTTTTTTGCAACACGAGCGATGTTGTAGAGCCTTTTGCAACTCAAACGATGTTGCGAAACTTCTTTACAATATGAACAACCTGATTCTTGTTGCGGAATTTTTTTATTCACAATAGTCAACATCGTTATTTGCGAGAGAAACATTGTTGTGGAGCCCTTTGCAACTGGATCTTCCTTGCAAAACTAGAAGTATCACTAGTAGCATCAACTCTGTAGCATCTAGCATGTGATCCGATGAAACTAAAACAATAGTAAAAGGATAAATTATACTTGGGCTCGTACATAAAATAATCTAGAAACGTTGTGATGCACAATCGGGGATGCTGAAATCAGCCGGTTGACATGTGGGACCAGGGGATCTACGTTACATGTGGCAAGGAGGCTGAAATCGACCGGTTGACATGTGGGACCAGGGGACCTACGTTACATGTGGCAAGGAGGCGGAAACAAAAAGAGCTTCGAACTCACGACCTAACAATGCGAGTAGACACAACTAACCATCCCACTAAATGTGGACTTGTAAAAATTACGCATGAGATGCCAATTTGTAGTATAGTTTCTATTGGGCGTAGATCTCGGTGATTGACTGGGCCGTCCTCATGACGCCTCGGTACTTTTAGCCCAACACGCGACAATAGAGCTTCGTGCTTATTTTCGTTTTTTCCTTCCATCTTTTCACATTTGTTTTTGATTTCCTGTTTAACATTTGTTTATACTTTGAAATATTCTAAACATATAAATTATAAAAAATACTTCACATACATTTTTGAATAAAAGTGATCATTTAAAAATTTAAAATGTTAGACAAGTATTTGAAAATGATAACCAAGCATTTAAAAAGTTAAATGTGTATAGAAAAAATGTTGACCATGTATTAAAAAAATGTTAATCTTACATTTAAGAATGGTAATTATTTATGGAAAAATGTTGACCATGTACTAAAAAAATGTTAAGCTTGTATTTAAAAAAGTTAAATGTGTACCAAAAAAATGTTGACCATTTATTCAAAAAATGTTAAACTTGTATTAGACAAATGTTAAATGTGGATAGAAAAAATGCCGACATAAAATGTGGTCTAAATTTGGACACATAATGTGCTTTAATATTTTGTATGTTCTTCACAAAATAACCCTACTTTTAGGATTTAGAAAATGAAAAATGATTTTTTCGTGCAAAGAAAATGAAAACTTCCTCCGGCAACATCGTTCATTTGGCTTGAAAGCCACGAAGCTTTATACTCGATAGCTCATTTTGAGAAGACTTTTATAAGATATTTGCATTATTCCAAGTTAGTTGGTTTTTATGATTACTAATACATAAATTAGTATGCAACGCGAAGGTTTTACATTTTTTTAATTTTTAAGCCGTTTTCAAAATGTGGTCAAAACAGGGGAGGGGCATGACCGGTGATAGCTAGGGGTGTAATCTTGCAAAACTCTTGGTGGATCTCTGATTAAATGATTACTTGTGTACCTATAAATGATTTTTTGAAAAAATAAAGAGCAAACTATCAAGCACATGTAGTTCAAATTTGACCCCGTTCCAGCTAAATCTGCGGAAATTTGTCTTTTTCAGGAGAGGGGTATAAAAATAATTTATCATGCAAAAATTTGATCAATTGTTAATAAAATATGGTCTAGTATTTTACAAAAATGGAGTGGTTCAAATTCACACCAAATATTTGGTAGCTTCTTCACAAAATAACCCTACTTTTGGCACTCGAAAAATGGAAAATAATTTATTCGTGCATAGAAAATGAAAAGTCCCTTTAGCAATATTGTTTTCCATTCCAAGATGCACACTTGTGCACAATATGAGAACATTTGAACAAACTATGCCGTGAATGTGGCCATAAGATTGATCATATGACTTGAAAGCGCTCAATCTTCACACATGATAGCTCATCTATGAGAACAATTTTTAAAATATTAGTCGTATTACAAGTTTATTATATTATCTGATAACTTGGTCACATATAATGATAAAATGTGAAGGTTTTCAGATTTTCTATTTTTTTTAAATTTTCATGCCCATTTCAAGACGTGGTCAAAATAGCGCGCATGACCGTTCGTATCTAGGAGTTGAATCTTGGAAAACTTTTGTTGTTTCTATGATTAAATATATATACTTATGTACCTATAAATGATTTTTGGAAAAAATCATGAGTAAACTATGAGGTAGTTGTAGTTCAAACTTGACTCACTTCCAGCTCAATCGGCACAAATTTGTCTTTTTCAAGAGAGGTGGACAAAAGCTTTTGTGTAACACCCTGGGTGTCACGCTACAGTAATCACCTACAGTAATCACAATTACTGTTGCTAATCATGCCTTGATCATTTTTTTATCAACACAAACTCCAAATGCCTTTTCATGGATATTAAAAAAAATGTGATAAATAAAACCTTGTCCAAAATTGGTGCAACCACTTTTGTTAAATCCCAAATAATCATTGGACCATGGTAGAACAACAATGGAAATTTATTAAGCTATAAAATAAATCAAACAAATCAAATAGTAGCAAACCAGTGGAATTTAATCCCTTTTACATAAAACAAAAATGCAAAATATTTTTAATAAGCCACCAAACTTTTTGTGGCATTGTAATATCATGTAACCGTAATATTTGAACTGGTTTCAACTGTTATAAAAATCAATAGCTAGATAAACTAAAATATCATTGTATGCAAATGAATAACAGAAAAGAAAAAGGAAACATAAAACAAAAAAAATAGAAAACCTATCTACCGCCCAGGGCACAGCCCACCCGCTGGGCCAAGCCCACCACCAACCCCCAGCCCACCCCTCTCCATCCCCTTCCCCTGTTCATCCCAACAACCCCCGAGCTCGCTGTCAACGTCGTGGTCGTCCATGGCCGGGATGGCCACGTGCCGGCTATCCGCCGCACCCTCGGTGTCCGACAAGTCGCCGTCGAGGCCCCGTTGAAACCCTAGCCTCCCACTTCCCCTCTCCCTCTCGATCTGAGACGCACCCGAAGGCCGGCGTCGCCATGGCTCGCCATGGCCATGTCCTTGGACCTCACCTTGCCCCGTCTCCGTGTCTGCCCGATCCGTGGCCACCCCCCAGCTCGTCTTCGCCTTCTGGATCGAGCCGTGACACCGCACCGCCGTCTCCACCTTCAACCTACCCCACCTGGATTGCCATGGCCGCCACAGCCATCGCTGCCCCCACCACTGCTCGGAGGTCTCCCCGCGCCCCTGGTCGCCCTACGGACTCGCTGTGAGCTCCTTATGCCATTCCCTCTCTCCCCCGTATCAAATCGTGGCCATGGATGCCGGAAATCGCCGCCGTAGCTCGCTCTCCGTCAAGCCATGCCCCGCCGTGGCCTGGGATCACGCTCCTGGACACGCGTGACCGCGCCCACTGGCTCCCCTGGACTCTCTCGCGCGCGCCGCCCTTGCTGGCCGACACGCCTAATTTCCCTCTCCCCGATTTGCATCCCCGTCGGGGCACCGCGCACGTGCTCGGCCGCCGCCATCCACCATGGATGCCCCTGCACACGCTAAGCTTCTGCCCCGAGCCTGCGCGCCCCTGTGACCCCTCCGCCGTCCATGCCCCAGCCTGCCGCCGCCGGGCGCGGCCGCGCGGTTGCCGCTCTGGCAGCCGCACGCCGCCGTGGCCCTCGTCGCCGGCGGGCACGAGCGGCTCGGCCGTGGGTAGAGACAACCCCAATAATCCCCTGGTTAATCCCCATGTTAAACAAATTAAAGTTAACCCCCTTTTAAGTCACTTACATATGGGCCCCACCAACTTAACCCTTTGTTTTAATTTAAATGGAAAACTATTAGTATGACGGGTGGGTCCAGGTGGTTAAACTAATTACTGGATTAATTATAATCATATTTAACACTAGAGTCCATGACATGTGGGTCCACCTGCTGTTTAATTAAATTAAACTATTTTATAAGCTATGAGGCCGACATGTGGGACCCCCATGTCAGTTTTGACCTGGTCAAACTACATTTTTGGATAATGTTGAGTTTATTAATAAAATAAAACCATAAATTCATTTATAATGATTAAAACTTTAAAATTGAATATCTTTTAAACCGTAACTCGGATCGAAAAACTTTATATATGAAAATTGATCAAAAATATATAACGAATAAGGATACGCTACCCATACCCCACCACCTCCCCTCTAACATACCGAACATCGAACGGTCCCCCTCCGGACCGACTGTCCGATGATTGCCCGATGCCGATAAACTATTCGGATGAATTTATTCTGGACACAAAAGTTGTTCAGAATGGATCAACTAGCACGGTTACAGCATCCACACGTTTTTCGGATGTCCAAGACACCTCCGGCATGATCCCTTCCCCCTCCGGGCCATCTGTCGATAATCACCCGGAGCTGGCAGTTCATCCCCGGATGGACTCCCGCTCCGTGCAACGTGCATTACACTGCCTTAGAACACCGTTAACATTGCATATGTCATGACATTCATCTGTTTGCTATGATTGCTTTATATTTAGTATTTCTTCCCCCCTTTTTCTCCGTTAAACCCCGTTGCTACCGCCGACTACAATGCTGCCGGGTACGACTACTTCGTCGACGACCCTACCCCTACCGCCGAGCTTCAGGAAAGCCGAGCCATTCTCTTCCCCAGATATCGCCTACCTTTCCGTACTTTCTTGCACTAGGCATTGTTACTACTACTACTACGATTACAATCCTATTCAATTGCATAGCCTGTTTTTGTTGCCCCTTGATGTACCTCCTTTATCCTATGATGTCTATTATAATTATGCATTATTCAGTAGTGAGCCCTGCGCATTGTTAGCTAGGATTAGATAGCAGGGCCGTGACCGCTCAGGGGAGTGAACACAGATGTGATATATTAACTGTTACAGGTACGGTACAATGCAGACACCGACTGAGGCCCCCTAGCGCGGCTCTGCCGAGCCACCATCAAGTATGAGCTATCGAGGAGTAATCCTCGTACCTCCACTCGTTGCTGACTCTATATAGCCGCTCTAGGTACCTGAGAAACGGTTGTCCTTAAAGGTAAGAAAGTCGGGCAACCCAACGGTGCCCGCGAGCGGTATTGCGTCGGGAACGACAGGGAGGGTACGACCGATGTTACTGGCGTGCTTGGCCCCTGCTCGTATCCCGCGAGAGTTACCAAACCAAGAAAATCGAGCTCTACCAAGAGCACACGCGAGACAAGGTAAGGAGACGATTCACCTTGTTGGTAACCGCAGAGACTTGGTGGGACGACAGGGCAGGCACCGATGTACTGCTGGTCCTGACTGCTGTCATTGACCGCGGGTCAGTTAAGTCGAGGCAACGATAACAGTTTTCACGTAGGTTAATTAAAATACTAAATGGTTCGGCGGATGTCTTGAGTAGCCTTTTGGCTTGTACGCACTACCTACACGTGGGATAAGGAGTGTGGGCTCCCCTGCGTCGTAGTTTCTCCGAAAGCTCTTCAGACGTCAGCACTACCGCGGCCTGCGCCGGGAAGTTGTGTCTTCTTCGCTCGAGCGGTGTGTATTTGGATTTGCTTTTGCTTCACCGGCCAGCCACGCACCGTGCAGGAGCGTGCAAGGGTGAGGGTCCTAGACCCCTTGGCATAGGATATAGTCCGGCGGATGGCCTCTCTGTTGTGCGTAGGATGGGCTGCGTCGTGTCGGATAGCCTCGGTGGGGTGTTCCCTAACAAGTTTCACGCCACCCTGGAGATCCGAGCGTGCAGGCTGAACAGTAGTGCACCCCTGCAGGGAGTTTAATCTATTCGAATAGCCGTGTCCACGGTAACAGGACGCTTTATGCTGAAGCTGGATCTTACCACTACAAACTACTACTATTAAACTGTTGGTTCCGGGTTTTCTTCCTCGCAGGGTAGTCGAGGAGGAGAACTCGGAGGCATATATTATTCTTAATCATTACAACTTACTATTATACAATGCTGCAGCAACTTCTGCTCCATTGTTATTACATTCATGCTATTGAACTGTTGGCTGTTTCTCTTCTCATGTTGCAAGACACGTCAGAAGATGCTAGTCTTCGATAGGCCTAGCTTCTTATCCTTATTCTGATTTCTATCTTGCAGTCCACTATATACAGCCTCCCCTTTCCATTTGATACAATGCATAATGCTTAGTAGCGGACGTAAGACTCGCGGGTATGCTAGATACTCACCTTTGATTTATTTCCCCCTTTTTGTTTTGTCTGATCGACCGTTGCAGTCAACGTTGGAGCCTTGGAGTCCAGGAGCAGGAGATCCCCGATGCCGACCACCGCAACGTGAAGATCCTCGATGCCTTCTACGACGTCGAGTTCCCCGTTGACCAGGAGTAGTTTGGAGGTTCCCAGGCAGGAGGCCTCGCCTTTTCAATCGTTGTTGTTATTTATTCTAGCCTTCTTAAGGCAACCTTGTATTCTTGTGTCTGTACTCAGATACTATTGCTTCCGCTAACTTTGTGCTCTCGAGCTGTTGTATTCGAGCCCTCGTGGGCCCTGGCTTGTATTAAACAGCTTGTATTATTTTATTTGTAGAGTTGTGTTGTGATATCTTACCGTGAGTCCCTGATCTCAGTCGTGTACCTTGCGTGTATGATTACTGTACACGGAATGCTTTTGGGGGCGTCACAAGTTGGTATCAGAGCCGACTGCCTGTAGGACACCCCTTCCCACTCCTTGGTCGAAGTCGAGTCTAGTCTTTGCAAAACTACTTTACTGACAGTGTCGTGTGGCTTATCGGACCACGTCACAAACTGGGTGGTATTAGGATCTTTTTCTCCTCACCTTTACTCTGGGACTCTGATCTCTCTTCTGTTTCGGCTTAAAGAATTTTCTAACTCTGACATTAGGTTCTCGTGACTACTTCCTCCCGGAGACCCCTCACTCCAGATAATCGCTTGCTTTACGAGAAGATCCCGAAGATATTTGCCGATAAATTCTCGAGACCATATGTGCCGATCACCTTTATAATTCCTTGCCACCGATAAGTCCGTATGTATAACCACATACACCTTCCGATCATCCATTCAATCCCAGTTGCTCTTGTGCTTACAAGATACATCGAAATACTCTCCGTTGAGTGGTAAACCCTTTGTGCATACTGCCTTGCAACTTCTTTTCACCCTACGGATAATTCCTCACATTTATCGAGGACCCGTTCATTCTAAGTGGTTCCTTTGACTCCCATAATACTTTGAAATACTATCCGATCTCGCGCCAATCCTCGGCAACCTACTGCTTTGGAGATTCTTCTTGCATGCTGGCACTAAAATTAATCCCAGTTGTCTTGTAGTCTTTGATGACCTCCCTTGGCATTGCCATTCTGATCTGTTGAATCACCGTGTGTGCTGGTATACACAATCATCAGTTGATCCGTATGAATCCATACTTCTGGCTCAGACGTCATTCCGGACATGAGCTGGTTCCCGGTAAATCAAACCTTAATTGATTAACCGTCAAGCTTCTATTCAACTTATTCATGTTTGATCGATGTATCTGAATCTGATACACCGATATGGCATTCGTAATTCCTTTGTACTTAAGCATCGAATTGTTCCGATGCTTCTATCTCCAAGGCTTTGGCATTCTTTCTTCTTATGGTTGAGTATCGATCTTGCACCACACTCTATATACGCCGCATGACCTTTTTGGTGGATTACTACCTGCCGCCCCCTTGTGTCCTAAATCATTCACGAATTTTCCCCTGATATAAATGCCATTGGAAAATGGTATCATCTGCTCCATGTTGTCAGCCTTCTTCTTTCGAACTTGTATCCCTTGCTTATGATATTTGTTGTATGGGTTTCAAAATGCCCCGATGGGTTAACCCTAAGCTTCCCCTAATCTGATGAACCCAAATTTTATGCGGGTTATACTCTACTGGACTTCCGTCAGATGAGCTTGCAATCCTACAACCTTCATGTGAGCGAGAAATGTGTGAAAGGTTATGCATTGAAGAAGCGGGAGTCGACCCTGAACCTCTGTGTTCATGCCCATGGATACGATGTAGAACTTATCATGAAAGCTTCTTGGAAAGTTAATTGTCCCCTTGGTGGAAATTCTTCTTGCGTTTGTGATCTTTCGTTCTACCTTCGAGTATTACCCCCTGGTATCTCGAGGATATCGTGCCATTGCACGACCCCTTAAGGAATTTTTGCAGAAGGAATACTTCTCATCGATTTTTTCCACTCCGTGGGTTCTAGGTTGTCATCAACCGAGAACACCGAATACTTTCGCTTCACCATTCCTTCTGCTTGATGTCACCGTTGTTCGATTATAATTTCTTGAAACCTTTTGACATGATGTGTCGTGGTCATCATCGACATCTTGGCTTCTTCAATGTGTTTATTGAATTCATGGTGAGAAATACCATCCTTGCCCCTCGATGATTTGTGTTATCATTGACAACCTCCTCTGGCTCCCTGCCAATACAAACTTGGTAATCTATATATCTTGTTGTGCTTTGCCTTGGGAAAGATATACACCTGATACTTGTATATCATCCCATTTTCCTTTCCATTGGTCTGTTTAACCTTTCTTTGAATATAAATTATCCGAGAAGTGTTGATTCCCTGCTGATGTTAACACTTTGGTGTACTACTTTTTCCGTACAACCTGTTACTACTGTTGATAACATTTCGGTAACCACCGATGGACGAGAACTTTGCCTACTGGTCCGCCTCGTCTTAACGAGCAGGAAAACGGTTCTCTTTGTCCCCTCGCCCTTGGTACCGACGTTGTTGCCGACATAGCTAACAATTTGTTCTCTGACTTACCTTGCAACTTGATCGCATTGTTTGTCACCACCCTTTTTATTCCACATGGACCCATAACCCACAGTTCCATAGGATCGAAACCTGACTCTTTGGTACCTTTCCGTTTCCGAGGTTATTCCTCTTGAATGACCCCATATGAAATTCACGAGTCACGTAAGTGTGGTATTTGGTCTGATATCAGACTCGGTGCTTATGCCTCATGCTCTGGACCCCTTTTATCCTCCGTTATCATCGTCGAATGCTTGCATATCCGCTTGGAAACTTCTCGTTCCTTCTTTTGTTTTCTCGATGTATTCCCCCGAGTTTAAACTCGGAAGATACTTGTACCCCATTATGTCGGACCTCCTTGGTTGATTAACCTTGTATAGATCCGACCCCTTAAGTTTTTACTCCTAACCTACTCGTAAGTACGATGAAGACCTTGGATGAAGGATGGCAACTCGTCGAGATGCACTGATGCAGAGAAATGAAGACGTCAATGAGAAGGATTAACTGCTTCGAGAAGGACAACAAGCACCAGAAGAATCGTTAAATTACGAAACCGAAACCTTACCCTGGCACCACCTTTAATTCTCGGGACGAGAATTCCTTGTAGTGGGGGACAATTGTAACACCCCGGGTGTCACGCTACAATAATCACCTACAGTAATCACAATTACTGTTGCTAATCATGCCTTGATCATTTTTGTATCAACACAAACTCCAAATGCCTTTTCATGGATATTAAAAAAATATGTGATAAATAAAACCTTGTCCAAAATTGGTGCAACCACTTTTGTTAAATCCAAAATAATCATTGGACCATGGTAGAACAACAATGGAAATTTATTAAGCTATAAAATAAATCAAACAATTCAAACAGTAGCAAACCAGTGGCATTTAATCCCTTTTACATAAAACAAAAATGCAAAAGATTTTTAATAAGCCACCGAACTTTTTGTGGCACTGTAATATCATGTAACACTAATATTTGAATTCGTTTCAACTGTTACAAAAATCAACATCTAGTTAAACTAAAATAGAATTGTATGCAAATGAATAACACAAAAGACAAAGGAAACATAAAACAAAAAAAAAATAGAAAACCTATCTACCGCCCAGGGCACAGCCCACCCGCTGGGCCAAGCCCACGACCAACCCCCAGCCCACCCCACTCCATCCCCTTCCCCTGTTCATCCCAATAACCCCCGAGCTCGCTGTCGACGTCGTGGTCGTCCATGGACGGGATGGCCACATGCCGGCCATCCGCCGCACCCTCGGTGTCCTACAAGTCGCCGTCGAGGCCCCGTTGAAACCCTAGCCTCCCACTTCCCCTCTCCCTCTCGATCTGAGCCGCACCCGAAGGCCGGCGTCGCCATGGCCTTGGACCTCACCTTGCCTCGTCTCCGTGTCTGCCCGCTCCGTGGCCGCCCCCAGCTCTTCTTCGCCCTCTGGATCAAGCCGGGATGCCGCACCGCCGTCTCCTCCTTCATCCTTCCCCGCCTGGATCGCCATGGCCGCTGCAGCCATCGCTGCCCCGACCACTGCTCGGAGGTCTCCCCGCGCCCCTGGTCGCCCTACGGACTCGCAGTGAGCTCCTCATGCCATTCCCTCTCTCCCCCGTCTAAACTCGTGGCCACTGGCTCCCCTGGACTCTCCCGCGCGCGTCGCCCGTGCTGGCCGCCGCGCCTAATTCCCCTCTCCCCGATTTGAATCCCCGTCGGGGCACCGCGCACGTGCTCGGCCGCCGCCATCCACCATGGATGCCCCTGCACGCGCTAAGCTTCTGCCCCGAGCCCGCGTGCCCCTGTGCCCCTCTACCGTCCACGCCCCAGCCTGCCGCCGCCGGGCGCGCTCGCGCGGTTGCCGCTCTGGCAGCCGCACGCCGCCACGGCCCTAGTCGCCGGCGGGCACGCACGGGCCGACGGGCACCAGATAATCCCCTGGTTAATCCCCCTTTTAAACATATTAAAGTTAACCCCCTTTTAAGTCACTTACATATGCGACCCACCAGCTTAACCCTTTGTTTTAATTTAAATGGAAAACTATTAGTATGATAGGTGGGCCCAGGTGGTTAAACTAATTACTGGATTAATTATAATCATATTTAACACTAGAGCCATGACATGTGGGTCCACCTGCTATTTAATTAAATTAAACTATTTTATAAAATGTGAGGCCGACATGTGGGACCCCCATGTCAGGTTTGACCTGGTCAAACTCCTGTTTTTGATAATGTTGAGTTTATTAATAAAAGAAATCCAGAAATTCATTTATAACGATAAAAACTTTAAAATTGAATATCTTTTAAACCGTAACTCGGATCGAAAAACTTTATACATGAAAATTGATCAGAAAAATATAACGAATACGAATACGCTACCCATACCCCCACCACCCCCCTCTAACATACCGAACATCGAACCGTCCCCCTCCGGACCGATTGTCTGATGATTGGCCGATGCCGATAAACTATTCGGTTGAATTTATTCTGAACACGAAAGTTGTTCAGAATGGATCAACTAGCACGGTAAACCCCACTGCTACCGCTGACTACACTGTTGCCGGGTATGACTACTTCGTCGATGACCCTACCCCTACCGCCTAGCTTCCAGGCAAGCAGAGCCATTCTCTTCCCCAGATATCGCCTACCTTTCCGTACTTACTTGCACTAGGAATTGTTACTGCTGTTGCTACGATTACAATCCTATTCAATTGCATAGCCTGTTTTTGTTGCCCCTTGATGTACCTCCTTTATCCTATGCTGTCTATTATAATTATGCATTATTCAGCAGTGAGCCTTGCGCATTGTTAGCTAGGATTAGATAGCAGGGTCGTGACCACTCAAGGGAGTGAACACGGATGCGATATATTAACTGTTACTGGTACGGTACAATGCAGACACCGACTGAGGCCCCCTAGCTCGGCTCTGCCGAGCCGTCATCAAGTCTGAGCTATCGAGGAGTAATCCTCGTACCTCCACTCGTTGCTGACTCTGTATAGCCGCTCTAGGTACCTGAGAAACGGTTGTCCTTAAAGGTAAGATAGTCGAGCGACCCAACGGTGCCCGCGAGCGGTATTGCGTTGGGAACGACAGGGAGGGTACGATCGACTTTACTGGCGTGCTTGGCCCCTGCTCGTATCTCGCGAGAGTTACCAAACCACGAAAGTCGAGCTCTACCAAGAGCACACACGAGACAAGGTAAGGCGACGGTTCACCTTGTTGGTAACCGCAGAGACTTGGTGGGACGACAGGGCAGGCACCGATGTACTGGTGGTCCTGACTACTGTCATTGACCGCTTGTTAGTTAAGTCGAGGCAACGATAACGGTTGTCACGCAGGTTAATTAAAATGCTAAATGGTTCGGCGGATGTATTGAGTAGCCTTTTGGCTTGTACGCACTACCTACACGTGGGATAAGGAGTGTGGGCTCCCCTGCGTCGTAGTTTCTCCGAAAGCTCTTCAGACGTCAGCTGTACTGCGGCCTGCGCCGGGAAGTTGTGTCTTCTTCGCTCGAGCGGTGTGTATTTGGATTTTCTTTTGCTTCACCGGCCAGCCACGCACCGTGCAGGAGCGTGCAAGGGTGAGGGTCCTAGACCCCTTGGCGCATAGGATATAGTCCGACGGATGAACTCTCTGTTGAGCCTAGGATGGGCTGCGTCGTGTCGGATAGCCTCGGTGGGGCGTTCCCTAACAAGGTTCACGCCACCCTGGATATCCGAGCGTGCAGGCTAAAAAGTATTGCACCCCTGCAGGGAGTTTAATCTATTCGAATAGCCGTGTCCATGGTAACAGGACGCTTTATGCTGAAGCTGGATCTTACCACTACAAACTACTACTATTAAACTGTTAGTTCCGGGTTTTCTTCCCCGCAGGGTAGTCGAGGAGGGGAACTCGGAGGCATATATTATTATTAATCATTACAACTTACTATTATACAATGCTGCAGCAACTTCTGATCCATTGTTATTACATTCATGCTATTGAACTGTTGGTTGTTTCTCTTCTCATGCTGCAAGACAGGTCAGAAGATGCTAGTCTTCGATAGGCCTAGCTTCTTTTCCTTATTCTGATTTCTATCTTGCAGTCCACTATATACAGCCTCCCCTTTCCATTTGATACAATGCATAATGCTTAGTAGCGGACGTAAGACTCGCGGGTATGCTAGATACTCACCTTTGCTTTATTTCCCCCTTTTTGTTTTGCCTGATCGGCCGCTGCAGTCGACGTTGGAGCCTTGGAGTCGACGACCAGGAGATCCCCGATGCCGACCACCGCAACGTGAAGAACCCCCGATGCCTTCTACGACGTCGAGTTCCCCGTTGACCAGGAGTAGTTTGGAGGTTCCCAGGTAGGAGGCCTCGCCTTTTCGATCGTTGTTGTTATTTGTGCTAGCCTTCTTAAGGCAACCTTGTATTCTTGTGTCTGTACTCAGATACTATTGCTTCCGCTAACTTTGTGCTCTCGAGCTGTTGTATTCGAGCCCTCGTGGGCCCTGTGTTGTATTAAACAACTTGTATTATTTTATTTGTAGAATTGTGTTGTGATATCTTACTGTGAGTCCCTAATCTCAGTCGTGTACCTTGCGTGTATGATTACTGTACACGGTCTGATTTTGGGGGCGTCACATTTTGACACCCAACCATTTGGTCAATCGTACATTATATATGTCCTACTATTTTATAAAAATGAGTTAGTCCAATTTTGCAACAAATATATGGTAGGCCCTTCACAAAAATACTCATTTTGGACACTCGAAAAATGAAAAATGTTATTTTCGTGCAAAGAAAATAAAAAATCCCTTTAGCAACATTGTTTGCCATTCCAAGATGCACACGTGTGCACAATATGATATCATACGAACAAACTATGCAATGAATGTGGCCATAAGATTGCTCATTTGGCTTGAAAGCCATAAATCTTCACACATGATAGCTTATCTCTAAGAACTCTTTTTTAAAATATTTGCCGTATGAAAAGTTTATTATTCTTCCTGGTAACTTGGTCACATATAATGACACAATGCGAATGTTTTCCAATTTTTTGATTTTTTTTTGAATTTTTCACGTCCATTTCAAAATGTGGTCAAAACGGCGGCAGGACCGTTCCTAGCTAGGGGTTGAATCTTGGAAAACTTTTGGTGTTTCTATTGTTAAATAGATGCTTTTGTACCTAAAAATGATTTTCGGAAAAAATCATGAGCAAACTATGAGGCAGCTGTAGTTCAAACTTGACCCACTTTCAGTTGAATCGGCGAAAATTTATCTTTTCCACGAGAGGTGTATCAAAGCTTTTCGAACCCAACCATTTGATCAATTGTACATCAAATATGGCCTAATATTTTAGAAAATTGATTCGGCCCAATTTTATAACAAATATATGGTAGGTCCTTCACAAAAATAATTCATTTTGGGCACTCAGAAAATGGAAAATGATTTTTTATGCCTAGAAAATGAAAAGTTTCGTCAACAACATTGTTTGCCATCCCAAGATGCACACTTGTTAACAATAGGGGCACATTTGAATAAATATTTTTGATAGTTTCTTCATAAAATCCACCTATTTTTAGCACTTAGAATGTATTTTAAATCACACATGTTGCCAACCAATCACAAAGCAGAGTTACCCTTCCCACGCATCACCCCACTGTAGTTGATCTGAGCCGTCCACACCCTACCGATCCAACGCCTCCAAATGCACGCCCCAACCCAAACCCTAGTAACGCACGCCTCTCTCACTCGTCCTCTCCCCGATCCAGACCCCTTCGTCGCACCCTCCTCATCCGCATAGCCACCGCCAGCCCGTGGAGAAGCTCCTCTGTCGCCTTCCCTCAGGCCGCCCCGCCTCCACACCCACACCAGCGACCTCCGACCGCTGCTCCTCGCCCCGCAGGTCACCGTTCTTCTCCCTCTCCTCCTTCTCCTCTCTCCCTCACACCCTCTCTCTCTCGCAGACCAGGAAGGATGCAGCCGCCATAGACATGAGTTCCGCCCGTTCGTAGTCGCTGTCGACCCCCACGAGGAAGGAGTGCTCGCCGTTGAAATCACGACCCGCCCAACTACAAGATTATTGCAGTAATATCCACCCACTGCACTGCCGCCAAGTGAAGCGTCGGACAAGCCGGAGGCGTGCGCTGTCAACCTCCCGCCATGGCCTCCGCCGGTGAGCACTCGGTGGCCCTGCTCGCCCACCTACTTGCAGAGGTCTCGTCTCATCCCCGACCCTGCGCCTCTCTCTTTCTTCTCCCTTTTGCCTGCGTTGAATTCCATGTTTTTAACCTGTGGCATGGATGATTGGCGGGGATTGCCGTCGCAGCAGGCAGAGGAGGCGTCCACCGCCGACGGGTCCCTTGATTTCGACGGCAACCCGGCACTGAAGAATCGCACGGGCGAATGGCGTGCCGAGCATTTCTTGGTAGTAATTTATTTCTTCCTCGCCTGTTCTTGCTAGTAGTAATAAAATTATTTCCATGGTGATTAATTCGGTTTTACTCATGCAGGCACCGAGTTCTGCTACTGCCTGGCGTTCCATGGCAACTCCTGCAACGAGCAATAAATATTTGTGAGGGGGAGAACCATTAGCCGGCGCTGGAGTACGAGGAGAGGATCCACAAGTTCCCCGGAGTGGTAATTACCTAATTAATTAATCCTCGACCTTAGTTTCTCCACTGTTCTAAACTCCTAATCACATCACCCTGCGAACAAGAAGATTGACCAGGAATCTTATGTTTGCTGTCCATGGTGACGCTCAAAACCATGGAGGGCTAGAGGCACGCTGAACCTCATGAATGGAGCTAGAATCTTTATGTGTTGGTCTTTTGGATAGATGTCGGATCAGTATGATTTGGAAGAGTGTATAAGTGAGTCTTTCATCTGATACTGTAGCTGACCAATCTAATCTAGCATGACCAGTAGTAGCATCTCGGTGATAAAAGGGTTAACAGTATTGAGGCATTTAGTTCATTCTTCTTCTAAGTATGGTTGTCAAGCTTTTACATTTTCCGCAGGTTGTAGTTTATGTAGCACAAAGCAATATATTCTATTAGTCCATATGTTTTTAGATAATGGATCTGAATGTCACTATAGATTTAATTTTGGCCTTTGATATGGTCTCATGGTTTATAGTTTGACATCAATTTTCTTGAAATACGATTCATCGAATAAAACAACTACATATAAGCAGAGTACATTTCATTGAGCGAGTCTTTATCAGTTTGGTGTTATATATGCTTGAAAATTTGTCTATATTAATGGCCAAACTCTAGCAATCCATATGCCAAAACATGTACTATGAGAGGATTAGTCTTCTATATTGTGCAAAGAAAAATCACACGAGCATTTTTGGTTGTGTTAATGATCAGGAATATTTATTTCCTAGGAGCTGTGTATATTTCTACCAGTTTGGCACCTTAACTAGGTAGAGAGTTCCTGTTTGTTTGTGTGTATTGGGCAAGTCCGGATAACTTTGACATAGTTGCTCTGTTTTATTGCATTGGGCTCGTACTTATCATTTCCAAATATATCTCACTTTTCGCTGCTATGAGAATGTTATATGGACGGTTTCTTGTCAGATCTCAAATTTTGCAGCATTTTTTCATTGTTATGAGAATGTTGTATGCACAGATTGACTTGATTTTGTTCTGAACTTTTCTACTTAATATTTACAGATGTGGATGTTGGCCTTCATTCTCCAAAATTTGTGCGTACAAGAGCTTCGGGAGGAAGATTCCCAAAGAAAACCCGCTCCCAGCAATGTGTTCTAGCTCACTGGAGATTGTTGTGTATATATTTAGTTGTATTTATATAGCCGAATACAAGATTTGTACTATGCATGATTTATGTACTTTGTTTGGCTGTTCTATGAAACATTATGTGTTGTTGGCTCTGTTTGAATCAAATTATTGGTAATTGCAAAAATAGAGAACTGACGTATGGGACCTGAACAACAAATACAGACTATTGATTCTTCTTTAAAATTGAAAATAAATAAAAAAACTGACCAGTGGGCCATCGTGTAAAAAAGGCTGAAATTAAAATGGCAAAATTATTGGGCTTGGACCTTTTTCTAACCAAGATTGATTGAATAAATGGGCTGAATTGTTGGGCTTGGCCCATATGGACGAATGAATTGGACCGGGCTGATTCTGATCTATGACCGTTTGATTTGGTAATAAAATTTTCCGCGTTAGCTTTCCACGTAGGATCCGACGTGGATTGGGCCAAAAAACCAATGACGAAACCAATTGGTTACAAACTATATGACCTTTTATTTTGGTCGTATCCATCTATGACCATTCCACAAAAAAGGTTGTTGTGTCCGCTTTGTGACCCTCAGCTTTTGACCAATTGATTTTGGTCACAAAAATGTCATAAATTAAAAACAGTGACCTTTCGGTGACCAATATGAAGGGTCGCAAGATAACATATTTCTTGTAGTGTCTAACCGCATGTAGTGTTGTCGAGAATGTTGTTTGCAGTTGTTCGCTCGGGCGACCGATTCCTATTTGCAATGGGAAGGACTATCCTTATTGGAAGGATAAAATGAAGAGGAACATCCTGGCCATCAACTCTGCTGCCTGGGAAATTTTCAAGAGTGGAGTTCAAGTCAAAGATGAAAAATCTATCACTCCTGATGAGGCAAATAATATGGATCTTGACTCTGAAGTCTAGCTATTCACCAGGAATCATCTAACTCCAGAAAGATACCATGAGGTCAAGAATATTCCTACGGACAAAGGTGTGTGGGACTATCTCGAGAAGATTGAAGGTGTTTCTACTCAGCAAGATTCTCGCATTGACACTCTCCAAAGAAAGTTCTATCAGTTCAAGAGGCAAGAGGGAGAAAAGGTCAACTCCATCTATAGCAGACTCACCACTTTATCAAATGAGCTGATTTCCATCGGTGCTGAAGAGATGAACTCTGAAGATGAAGCCTCTGGGATCGAAGCTGAATCAAACTCAAGATTTGGTTCTGGTTCTGAGTCTGATGGTGTTGCTGGTCTAGCATTTTCTCCGAACAAGGCATCGAGTTCATTCTTCACCAACCAAAGCAGTGAAGATGAGACTCCAGCTTACTACTTCATGGCCAAGGAAAAGGTATCCTCTTCTAAGAATTCCTACGATACTTCTGATGGATCGTCTTATGAAAGTCACTCTAGGATAAGCTATGCCAAACTTACTAAAATTACTTCTATCCAATAAGATGAACTAGATTCACTTAGTGAAACTATTCAAAAATCTGAGACTTTGTTGATCGATTAGATTGAGAAAGGTCAAACTTTGACAAATGAGCATGTTGCTCTGAAGGAAAAGTATGATGAACTTTCCTCTTGGTATGATCTTCTCTCAGTGAACTACGAGAAGCTAATCTACGAATTCCTTCCAAGGAAAATGGCTCTGGATAAATTGAGTGAGGCTCATGAAAAGTTGGAGAATGTCAATCTCACTCTCATTGCTCAATAGGGCTCAGAAGCTAAAAATGAATCTGTGTCACCTTGCTTAACTTGTTTGGAACGAAGTAAAAACGAGTCTACTTCTAAGCAATCGAAAGGAAAGGAACCTATTATCATTGATGATACTAACCCCTCGGTTGAGGAAAAATTCTGCTGTTACCGAGGAACTCCTCAGGTTGAAAGATTTATTTGATACAGGCATGTTCAAAAGTGTTCAAGGAGACTAGTACCTATGTGATATCCTAAAGAAGGCTCTTCTTCATAGGAATCCTCGAAAGGAAGGTTTTGGTTTCGAAAGGAAACTAAACCCTGATGGCACCTATTGGGAGCTCGAGCAGTATCCTAAAACTGTTTGGGTTCTAGTGAAACAAAACCCCATTGATATTTCTAACCTTTCAGGTTTTAACTGCAAAATTTATAAGGCTATTGTTGATGAATCACTTGATTCTGACTACAAGCTTATCAAAGATCAGGAAGGAAAGGTGTCTACTGAATTAGTTGGTACTCCTCCAAAGAATGGTTTCTATAAGCGACAGATTTGGGTTCGCAAATCTCTCGTAGAAAACTGCCCCCTAACCATTCTATGTAGGGAAAATCTACGGTACCACCGAGACACTACTATTCTCTCAAGGATAGAAATGAACCTCTGGTACCTTCATCAAAAGTTCCCTAGAAGGAATACTATCGAGTAGATATACATGTTTATCGCCATCGTGACAACAAGGACAAACTTTCTTTTACCTACCAGTACTCTAATCCCTCACAGAGGAATTATATTTATGGTGTGCTTCATGGTCCGCCTCTCCAATATGATCGTGTTCGCTTTAATACCGCTGCCTCATCTGGCACTTCCATGCCTTCTCAGTCACCAGTTCATTTGTGCGTGGTTAAGAAGAACTATTTATAATGCAGGGCTATGTCTCCGGTAGATCCGAATGGGTCATGGACAGTGGTTGCACTAATCATATGACCGGACACAAAGAGTTGTTCACCGAAGACAAACTTGCTGAATCTTCGCAGAGATATATTACCTTCGGTGAGAATAACAAAGAAAAAGTACTCGGTTTGGGTAAGGTTGCTATATAGAAGGACAAGCATATTGACAAAGTTATGCTTTTTCAATCACTCGGATATAATCTTATGTCTATATCGAAACTTTGTGACATATGTATGCTTGTATTGTTCTCTACATCTCGTTGTGTTTTGTTTTCACAGGATGATTATACCTTCTTTTTCGAAGGATATCGCAAATGTGATTTTTATATTGTTGATTTCTCTTCGGGACCTGCTGTTTCCACATGTTTAATGGCTAAGGCCACATCTGGATGGCTGTGGCATAGAAGACCTGGTCATGCAAGGATGAAAAATCTTCAAACTCTTATCTTGAAGAAGAAGATCATTGGTATTGACAATGTGAAATTCGAAAAATATCGTCTATGCAGTGCCTGTGAATCTGGAAAGATTTCCAAGAAACATCATTCATCAAAGACTATCATGACTACTGCTCGTCCTCTTGAATTGCTTCATATGGATATTTTCGGTCCACAAAATTATGCTAGTCTTGGAGGCAACAAGTATGGTCTCGTTATTGTTGATGACTTCTCTCGATATACTTGGGTTTTGTTTCTAGATGACAAGAGCAAAGTTGTCGAAATCTTCAAAACTTTCGCTAAGAGAGCACGGACCGAGTATGAACTATCTCTCAAGAATATCAAAAGTGATAATGGTACTGAATTCAAAAATACTCATATCGAAGAATTTCTTGATGAATATGGCTTTACTCATGAATTATCTGCTTCCTATACACCGCTAGAAAATGGTGTGGTCGAGAGATGGAATCAAAATCTTATTGAAATGGCCAGCAATGCTTGCTGAATATAAGACTCCTATCAGGTTCTAGGCCGAGACAATTAACACTGCATGCCATATCATCAACAAGGTTTATTTACACAAGTTCCTGAAGAAAACTTCACATGAGATTATCACTGGTAAAATCCAAATGTATCATAGCTTAGGGTATTTGGTGCTCCATGCTATATCAGAGATATGAATCATAGCTCCAAATTTTCCCCTAAGGCTCATGAAGGTTTTCTTCTTGGTTATGGTTTGAATTCTCACACTTACAGAGTGTACAACTCCCATCTTGGAAAAGTTGTAGAAACTAAAATGTTAGATTTGATGAAACTAACGACTATCAAAAAGGAGAAATTACCTCTTAACCTAGATGAACCGCCTTTGGGTGAAGTTATTAGGTCAATGGAAATTGGAGATATTCATCCTGTCGAAGGAAATGCACAT
The DNA here is from genome assembly GCA_950022295.1 of Bromus sterilis. Classification (NCBI taxonomy): domain Eukaryota; kingdom Viridiplantae; phylum Streptophyta; class Magnoliopsida; order Poales; family Poaceae; genus Bromus; species Bromus sterilis. The sequence continues at coordinate 142,761,143 of OX465596.1, read as the reverse complement.
CCAGTCAATAGGGATGGCGATTATCCAATGTTCCCACACATAGCCCGGGCGCTGAAGATCAACATCCTGAAGAAAACGAAGAACGGGACGAAGAAGATCCCATGAACGAAGAAAATGCACAACCCGAAGGATAATATGAACCCGAAGAACAAGCTGATCCCGAAGGAGATGCTAATCCCGAAGGTCAAGCTGATCCCGAAGGAGAACCTGAGCTAGAAGGGAATGAAGTGGATCTTTCTGGAGTCCGAAGAAGAGTGGACGTCGACTCAATTCTCGAAGAAATTCGTCAACCAGGTCGCCCCACCACCCGCTCTCGTACTAGTTTGGCTAACTTCTGTGGAAATTTCTCGTTTGTCTCCATGTTAGAACCGTCGAAATTTGATGAAGCCATGAAGGACTCAGACTGGATGACTGCTATGCTCGAGAAACTCAATCAGTTCAACAGAAATAAAGTCTGGTCCCTTGTCGAAAGACCTAATCCCAAGAAGCATAATATCATTGGTACAAAGTGGATTTTTCGCAACAAGCAAGATGAAGATGGTATTGTGGTAAGGAATAAAGTTCGACTGGTTGCACAAGGCTACACCCAAATCAAAGGTATTGATTTTGGTGTAACTTATGCTACAGTTTCTCGACTTGAATCCATTCGTTTCATGCTTTCTTTTGCAAATTTCAATGGTATTCTGCTATATCAAATGGATGTCAAAAGTGCATTTCTTAACGGTGAAATCGAAGAAGTGTATGTTATGCAACCACCAGGTTTTGAAGACTCGAAGAATCCAGACATGGTGTACAGGTTGGACAAGGCCCTCTATGGGTTAAAGTAAGCACCTCGTGCTTGGTATGAAACCTTCAAGGATTTTCTTCTGAAGAAGGGCTTCAAACCAGGAACCACTGACCCCAGTCTTTTCACTCGTGCATACAAAAATGATCTCTTTGTGTGTCAAATTTACGTCGATGATATTATCTTTGGTTGTACTAACCCTGATTTCAGCGAAGAATTTGCTCGAATGATTTCGTAGAAATATGAAATGTCAAGGATGGGTGAAATGAAGTTCTTTCTCGTGCTTCAAATCCGTCAACAGAAGAATGGGACATTTATCTCTCAAGAGAAGTATCTCAGGGATTGCCTGAAGAAGTTTGATCTCGTAAATCACAAAACTATCAAGAAACCAATGCCTAGGAATGTTCACTTAGATGCAGATGAGAAGGGCAAACCTTTTGACCAGAAGAAATATCGCTCGATGATTGGTTCGCTCCTTTACCTTTGTGAATCTAGACCTGACATAATGATTTCAGTTTGTATGCGTGCTCGTTTTCAGGCATATCCAAAGGAATCACATCATATTGCTTTCAAGAGAATTCTTCGATATCTTTCCCATACACCTACCTTGGGACTATGGTATCTAAAAGGTCCTCAGTTTGATCTCATTGGATAATCTAATTTTGACTGGGCTGGTGATCGTGTCGACCGGAAATCTACCTTAGGCACATGTCACTTTCTCGGTAGATCTCTTGTTTGTTGGTCTTCGAAGAAACAGAATTGTGTATCAATTTCTACGGCTGAAGCCGAGTATATTGCGGATCGGTCATGCTGCACTCAAAATATGTGGCTTAAGAAAACGGTGAAAGATTACGGTATTCATGTGAAGAAAATTCCTCTGCTATGTGATAACGAGAGTGCTATCAAAATTGCTCATAATCCTATGCAACACTCTCGAACGAAGCATATATATATATTCGTCATCATTTTCTTCGAGATCACGTTCAGCGAGAAGATATTGTTATCAGCCATGTTCGTACCGAAGATCAATTGGTTGATATCTTTACGAAACCTCTTGACGAGAAAAGGTTCTGTACACTGAGGTGTGACTTAAACATATTGGACTCGCGCAACGTGCAGTAAGATCTAACTCGTCCATCCTATGTACTATATGTGTAGACTTACTAGTGGTAGTTTACTTTTGTTGTGTTTTCTTCTTTATTACCTGTAGTCCTTTTTTTTCTTCACTTGGTGTTTGTCCTATACACTTGTCATTCCGAGTTTTCTATCATTTGTTTTTCCTTCGCATTGATTAAGTATCAGACCATGTTTTCCCTCTACTCTATCCCTGCCCTCTCTATGCTTTTCTCTCGTGAATATGTATATTTGTACTCTACTAGATTCCCTTCGAATGTCATTAATTCGGAAGGAAAATTTGTCGAACTTTTAGCTAATTTTATACTCGATGTTCGATGAGTTTGTTCTCGGACGTGGAGCACATATCTTTCGGTTCGTTGGGATTTTCCCATGATCTCCGCCACAAAATCCATCTGTTGAATTCAGATAGACGCGAGATCTGCACCGTTGGATCGGATCTGACAGTTATGTCAGACATGCGCTTATAAATACCAATCCACCCAACTGGCGCATCCCTCACATTCCCCCAACTTCGTCTCTCTCGCTCTCGCCCCCATGTTCTTGCGCGCCGTCGTGCTGTTCCGTCGCCGCCGATCTCCTCCCCGCTTCGCTGCCGGAAGGAAGTCGCCGGAGACATTCCCATCGACGAGGATCTTCATCCGCGCCGCCGTAGATCTCTCACATCACCAAGTTACGGTATGTGCGAGGCTAGACTCGAATCCGTTCTAATCTGTTCTTCGAGTTCTAGATTTGTTCTTGATTTTCTTCTATTTTTATTAGGTCTGCTTGATCCGTTTGGATCGGTGTTGAACTTTGGGAAATCTGTTTCTAGTGTTTCCTTCGATTCCGATCTGACCTAGGTAAGAAATCCCTCGTTCGTTGGAATTTCTGAACTTAGGCAAATCACTCAGATTCATATCGATAGATTTACTCTTTGTGCACAATATCGTTAGATTTGCACCCGCTGGAAATCTAGTTTAGTACTCATATGAAAATTTGCATCAACGATAAATCTCTCTATATGTTTGCTGCACTCAAAATGATTTTCTTCAAAAAAGTTCTTTGGTACATGTTCATATCCTACCTATTTTACCTCGTACCTCTCTTTTCGCAGGAAAATGTCTGATAACACTGGAAACATCAGGAAACCCAAACATGCAGGTGGCCGCACCAAGATCAAAAATAAATCAGCAGGTTTATCAGAGGATTTGATCATCGAGAAAAATCTGAGAACGCCAGAAAATTATGTTGAAGATGCCAGAACGAGAGAGAATAGACTACAAGAGATACCAAGACTTCAATCTCTTCGTTGATATGAATACAAGGCCATTATTCCTCGAAGGGAAAGACTGTTGCCCTTGAAGAATCCTTGGTCTGATGTCGCTGCTTTGAAGCCAGGATGGACACGAGAAAATAGACCCGCTCCTACAACTGATTCTCACCCATCTACTCTGAAAACTCCAACGGATTTCCAGGAACTGGTTGATGCTCGAGGTGAACGATCAGAAAAGAGAAAGCAGGCTAAATATAGAAAAGTTGTTGCTGCTGCTGCGGGCACCGAGGGAGGTGCCGAAGAGGTTGGTCTAAGCATGAAACCGAAATCTAGGAAGAAATATGACAAGCGCCAGAAAAATCTTGATGTTGTCTCACCTCCTAAGGCTACATCTGAAGAGGAAGAAAGTACCGATCAACATGATCAAGGTATAGAGGTAGATGTCAAAGCTGATCATCCTCCTCCCACACCAAAGAAGAAACCAGGCCACAAGGGAGTAAGGATCTAGGAGCCTGCTGCAATAGTTCCTCGAGGAACTATCGACATAACTAATTTAGTCTCGGATCCACCGCTTGCCACCGCTCCACCTCGTCGATCCAAACCCTCGGCTAAGTCCAAGGGCAAGCAAGCAGCTGTGGCCGAAGAAGATGAAACTCTGAAACAGAGATAGGAAAGATTGGCCAAGCAACAAGTACTTGAGGCCAAATATTTGAAGAAGGCCAAGCTGATTAATTTATATAGCCAGCCCAAGGAAAAGAAAGCTATGGTTGCCAAGCAGTTGGGCATACTGTATTTGGTTTCCGAAAAATATTGAGCACAACTCGAGAAAAATACAACCCCGAAAGATAAAGCCGTGGCCTCTAGTGCCACCGAGCAAGTTGTGGCCCCCAGTGCCACGAAAGAAAAAGATGCATCCGCTAGTGCTGCGAAGAAAAGTGTAGAGGCTGCTGGTGCCTCGAAGGAGAAGGTTGCAGCCCAGAGTGCCGTACTGAAAACTGTTGCTAATGTTGAGGCCACCAAGGAGGCTAAGAAAAAAGCCAAGGAGGCAAGGCTGAAGCCTCGGGCTACCCAAATTCCTCGTGCTGCTCCGGCACCCGCTGCCCCAGCTGCACCTGTTGTGCCGGGCCCTCGAGAAGATGAAGAGAGTTCCAATGAAAAAAATTCCTCAAATTTGGCTGAGTATTCTTCTGAAGATGTCCACCTCTCCCAAGAATGTGATTCCCGAGGACTTTGTTCCGATGGATATTCTAGATCGAGTGGATAGATACATGACCCGCTAGGCCAAGTATTTGACTCAAGACCGCATGGATCGTCAACAAGAAACATTTAATACCAACCAACTTCAAGAAGAGACTGAAGAAGTTGAGCCAAGAAAATTCTTCAAGTCCAAGCTCGCTACACTTGCTGAATCGAGAAGAATTCAGAAGGACAATATCACTGATGTTCATGACAAGGTCCGTCAAATAGTGGCCGACATGTGTATATATCACAACGCTGCTCTCAACGACCGACAATCTCGAAAGAGAAAGTCGACCGAGAAGAATACTGTCACATCCTCTGGGCGTGGGACGCCAGAGACTTCGAAGAAGAAGAAGAAGACCGTTGAAGTCGCCGCTGCACCAGCACGACAAGAAACTGCACCCCCTACGCGAGAACCTACTCCAACAAGAGCACCAACTCCTCATCCCAGCCAACCAACTCCACCCAAAGCTCCATCACCACCCCGAAAAGTAACCCCAACACACCCCAACAAGAAGTTGAGCCTAGTTCTCAAGTTGTGATCGAGAAAAATGCTCAGGTCGAGCAAGAAGCTCCTGCTCCTCCTCCATCATTGTAGAAGGATTTCTCCCTTGCCCGCACCGAGCACGAAGAAGAAGAAAATGTTGATGTTACCATAGTTTCCTCTCGCTAGGATTTACCACCTTCCACCAGCGAAGGTGATGCCGAGGAAGATGGCTCTGGAGACGAGAGCTCTGACGGAAGTTCCTCCTCCTCATCTTCTTCCTCAAACGAACCGATGCTGGATGTTGCCGACCAACTTGATGCCAACCTCAAGGCCATGGAAACTGAAGAGGACGATCAAGATCAGAACCCTGACGAAGGAGATATCGTCAAAGATCAAGCCAAGGAAAATGCTCCTACTGCTGTCCACGCATAGGATGTTGTCAATGTTCAATCATCACAACCTTGAGCTGATGCCCCAGTCTGCAACTCCTAGAGAATAACGATGAAGTGCTTCCAGTCGATGAGCTTCTACACTCAGCACATGCCAGAGAAATGTTGCCCATGTTCCGTTCTGATGTTCCTCGAGGAGGCCCCGTCTTCAAGAGGCGTGAACACAAACCATTTTTATTCGGGCCCAATCCATACGATAAACCAAGGAATGCTTATTCTCTTCGATTTTGGACCCAAGAACAAGCAGTGTATTACACTCGTGTGTTGTACAACAAGGCCAGGCTCTACCAACATCAATATCTGGATATTCCTTCGGTGTATGCCACAAATTGTTTGAGAATGTTGCGGAAACAATTGATGGGCTGCATGTGCACAAAGTTTTTGCTCTCGACAACGGAGTCAATCCCAAGCTTATGAAATAATTCTATGCAACTCTATATGTCACTAGAGATCACACCAAGTCGAGCACTTGGAAATTTGCCTTCATGATTCAAGGCCAAGTTTTTCACATGACTGTCGATGAATTTCTAGCAGTAATAAATTTTCCTCGTTTCGAAGGTTTACCTCACAAGCTGCATGATCTTCCTGCACTAACACCCGCTGAATTCTCTATGTTGATGGATCCTGATGTTGTAAGAGATCACTACTATGCTAAACCGAAGCCAAAACATTTAATCTTCGAAGCTAAAGCTTGGTTCTATATTTTTTTGAACACATTGATGCCCATGTTGGATGTCCATGATTATTTTGTCATTCCCAACGATGTGCAACATACCATAATGAAGCTATTCCATAGACTTCCCTTTGATTTTGTGGACTACTTCATTCTCAGCATGGTTTCCTGTGCAGATGACCATATTCCTCTCAAACCCTACGCACCATGGCTCATGGCGATCTGCAATTACTCTCGGGACGTGCCATTGCCCGTAACAATATTCCCCAAGATTTTCACTCCACCTGTTCGTAAAGTATTGTAGGTTGTTGCTCGACCCAATGACCCATTTGCTTAGCACACTAGCTTAAGGGCACATATGACGGAAAGGAACATTCGCTCGAAGCTCATCAAGCCAGTTTATCATATGCAGATTTACCTTCGAAAACAGCAAATGTTTCAAAACCACCTCGACCAAGATCTCGTGCAGAAGCAAAAGATGATGACTGAAATCAACCATCTGCGCAACATATCTATGAACAATAATCAACTCCTTCATGAATTCCTTGGCCGAGATTGGAAAGGACTCAGGAAGTTCAATTCTCTCGGTCAACTGCAGCGCTGCGGTTTCGATGAATTTCCTCCGCATCTGCAAAGGCACTGGACAAATGATGATTGGGTTGATCGACCATATTCCAACATTCCGATGCTACCCAAGAATAGAGCTGTGATGTGTCTGGACGACTATTATCACATCACCATGGACACTGTCTCCTCCGACTCCGACCCCGAAGAAAATCGCCGCCCAGCGAGGGTTTACTCGCCACTGCCTCGAAGCCCCAAGACTCCTCCGGAATCGCAGCTTGATTCTTCTGGTGATCAGCACTCCTTCAGGATGAAGATTACTCCTCGTGGAGGTCGCCACATCAGACGTCTTCCTTCGACCAAGGAACACGCTTCGGATGCGGAATCTTCTCGACGTCGTCGGCGCTCCAGCGAGTAGGAATTGTTTCGAACCCATCTCGCACTTTTTGTTCTATTATTTACAAAAAGGGGGAGAATGTGTTGCATCGAAGAAATAGTTTGCAAACGGGGTTAAGGGATTTTCTTTTGGGTCGTTGAACTTTGAACTTTGAACTTTGAGTTTCCGAGTAGTTTCAGCAAACATTCGAATCATATTCGATTTGGTTGTAACTAACTCTAAGTAGGTTTGTGATATGCTACACTTATCGTAAGATATCTATCTGCTATGCTTGTGATACATAACTTTTTTGCAGGAATTTATCTATCACATAAGTTCACAGGTTAATCGAGGAGATTGCATACTCTCATTGGATATCTTTTGGACTGCAATCTTGCTCGCTAAGATTATGATGTTTTTCCCTCGACTCATCTCTTATCAAATATGCACTTCACCGGAAATTTTCATCTTCCGTGCATACATCAAGGGGGAGTATATCATCGATCTTAGCTCTGGTTTATCATCGAAAACTCAAAACCTTTCAATTATTTATCGATGCCTGTTTTGTCAACAATCGTCCAAAAAGGGGGAAATTGTAAGAGCAAGTTTTTCCCCCGAAGGTTTTGTAGATTGTTGGACAAAGCAGTAGAGGAACTAATATTGTTTCCGAGTATAAACAGATACTTAGGTTCCTGAAGAAGGGAGTTTGCATGTAGAAGCGTTGTAGTCTTTTACCGAAGACTTTGAAGGAAGACGACCCATAAAAATGTCGTCGAACAAGAAGATGCTCTCGAGTAGAATCGCAACGAGGAGAAAGCTCAAGCTGGATGAATACGTAGGCTTTTACTAGTTTCTCTCTTACTTTTTGAGTCATAGGAAAAACCGTACTATCAAGAGGGGTTTGCTAGTTGAAATCTTAGGCGAAGTAAATTTGCTCTGCTCAACTTAAAACCCAAAGATAGCACGCCGAGAGAAATCTTAATGACTCGAGTAATAGCTCAAAGGCAAAGTCATCGCACTTTGTGCCTTTGATAGAGAACTCGTTCGGTAAGTCAGCTTACTTGTTCCGCAAGAAAAGTTGCGCAGTGATTGAAAATCCGACCGTTGGGGACACGCGTCAAGCGGTTGCATCGGGTCACTTCAGTCATTTCACCATCGGGATCGCCACCTATAAATACCCCGTGCCTACCCGCCATTTGCGGTTGGTTTCTCCACTGAATATTCTGAGACAGAAGAGTTGTGAGCTTCCCGAGAAATATTTCAAGAGAAAACCAAACCCAAGTCTCAAACTGAGTTGAGCAATTCACAGAGACTTAGTTGATATTAGACGATCTTTTTATCTTGGAGATCTGCAAGTCTCCTAGACGGTTAGGTGTCACATGTCTAGCAGTCGAAGAGTAATTGTCACTGCTGAAGGAGATCTGTAAGGTTTCGGAGATGTACTGCATCATCTACCCCGAGTAAGAAATTGAAAAAGTCGAGGAGTTTTTTGAAGTGGAGAATAGGACGGAGAGAGTTTTTCTCCAGGTGTTCATTCAACAGTCCCTCCAACTAGACGTAGCACTTTGAAGAGTGTGAACTAGTTTACCAAACATCGCAGTGTCAGGCTCGTTTTCTTACTCGCATTTACATTCTGTATTTACTCGTTTGTCTGATTGCCTTCGATGTTTCCCCTCGTCCCCATTCCTTTCGTTCTATGCATGTCTTTCGTTACTACAATCCCTTCGAGATTATCTTAGTCCTTCGTTGTTTGCATGATATCCTTCTAAGTTCCATTGAATTTTTAGAAGTGATCATTCACCCCCCTCCCCCTCTGATCATTCTTGAGATTTCAGCAAGGATAACCAAACCCCCAAACACTCCTCCTCGGGGTACTTTTCTCTTTGTGAACCTCCTGATTATATTGTAAGTTACCGATAATAAGTGCATGAGTTCTTCTATAACAACCCAGATTTCACAAAAATTAAAGTTTTGTTTTCGGTGTAAATTGGTTGATTGTCTGATTTGTTTGCGGTGTTTGCATCCCCGATTTATCGATCGGCAATTATTTTTCCCCTCTTATCTCGTACCGGACGGAGACCGACCCTTGCCACCCTGACACTCGACCTTTGCGACACCGGGTTTCACCCGATCACCATCGCAAAAACCCGCACAAGACCGCCGTAGCCAATGGAACAAAAACCCCATTCAATAAGTAAAACAGGATATTTTTATAGCACGCCGGAAAGTGTTCTCCGAACGGTTCCTGCGCGAGGTGAACGCCTCCGGCTCGACGCGCTGATCGCGCAGTTCGATGTTTTACCCGAATCGGAGGTCCTGCGGACCCTCCGCGGTGAGAAACGTAAAACACCGCGCGCGTGAGAGAAAAATCGGGGATGTTTTTTCAAACTGTCATCCACCTGGGCTATATAAAGACCACCACTCTCCCACCCCTTTCTAGGGTTTCCCTAGACTAAAAATTTGAAGCCACCCCCTAGTTTTACCTCAGATCTGCCCCAAATCCTCCTCTCTCCCGAAACCCTAATTCTGAGGCGATCCCAACCGTTAGATTCACAGATCAGGGGCCATGGATGCGCCACGTAGCCCGCGAGCCCCCCCCCCGCAGCCAGATCCAGCGCCTCGGTCCCCGCCGGGCCGAGCGCCGCCGCCGCAGGGCCCGCCCCGGGCCCGATCCGGGCCGACCCGCCCGTGGAGGAGCTCCTCCCCGCACGGCCACCCCACCGCCTCACGCCTCCCAACGCCGGCGAGCGCCGCCGCCCGCCACCTCTCCTCCCCGCGTCCCCTTCCCTTCTCCTTTCCTTCCCCTCCCTCACCGCGCTCTCTCTCTGCCAAGACCCACCGCCAACGGAGCCGCCGTCCCGGAGCACCAAGCCGCGCCGCCATGGCCCCTGGTAGCCTCGGGCTCGATCTGCCGCCGCCAAGCGCCGCTCCGTCACCGGCCTCCCCCTTCACATCGCGCCCTGCGCCTCTCCTCCGCACCACCGAGCTGCGCCGCCCACCTCACCGGCAGGGCTGCCGCTGGCCACCGCCAGCCACGGCCTCGATCCGATCTGTATCGGGCGTGGTGGAGCCACCCCTACTAGGTGGGCCGGCCCAGCGCCCCTGGCCCACCAGGCCTCCCTAGCCCAGCCTGGCCGCCAGCCCCTCTCCAGCTGCCATGGGCCAAGCCCACTGGTGAGGGCCCTCTTTATTTTATTTTATTTTATTTCCTTGTGTGAATTTCTGCTAAGTCATTTACAATTATTGCTGTTGTATTCCGTTTTACGTTGTACTTTGCGAGTAAACCGTAGCCCGGATCGCGTTGCGCCGAAAAGGAAAATTGTTTAGAATTGTGTGTACTTCAATTCATCTTTTGTGAGCATTTTGATTTGAGGCCATCTATATGTTGTTAATCCCTGTTGAAGTGGGCATCAGGCTGTTAACTGCTGCTAATTTCTGTCATGTGCTGCTGCTATTATTTTATTGCAAGTTTGATTGATGATTGTGACACATCCATGAGGTCTATTGCATTGATTCTTGTTGCATGCTGTTAAGCATCATGTCTACTTCAATCCTATGCAGTCACATGTTATGTTTGCCTACTGTAGCTATATTATTTATTGCTCCGAAGTGGTGACCCTGATAATATGTGCTGCTGTTTATATAAAGTTGCAACTTTGCAACCCTATATCTTTTTAACCATGCATCCTATTGAGCATTGCAATATGTCATTTTGATCTATGCCATGTCTACTTCCATTATATGTATTGCATTGTCATGTTTACATTCCTGATCATAGTTATGTTTAGCTCCAAAGTTGATATCCTTCTGTTTTTGCATCCACCTCTTTTTTTCTCTAAGTCTGTAACTTTTCGATGCCATGTTGCATGCTTAATATCTTTTGATCTGTTATTCTTATGACCTTGATTCTTGTTTTTACCTGATCACAATCATGTCTAGTTCATGCCCATATATTGCTATGTCATGTTGCTGCACTTTTGCATATAGTTTTTATCCTGTTTATACAGCATGAAAATAAAAGTTTCTGCCATGTTTTCCTGATTTTCACTAAGTCCTAGACCAGTAATGTTTTATTGAATTTTGCTTGGGCTATAATTAATTGTTCATGATACCTATTTTCATGATTCTTTTTTCCATGCCTTCCCTTGCATGTCTAATTTAGTTTCATATCATTTGTGAGCATGTTTGCATTCATTATCCTGTTTATGCATTTCTCTAAAGTGTGCTTCGTGATGTTGGCAGATTGTGTTCCAAACTTGTTTTACTTATATCTTTTTAACCGTAACTCCGATCGGGGTGATCTTTATATGTAACGTGATTAGTTTTTCGGGTAGATTGCGTTGGTGCTATTGCTTGATGTTGTTAACCAACCTAAAATGTGGTTTAGGGCAGAACAGTAGTAAACCTTTAAATCATCGTGTGGTGCTTAGTGTCATGCCATGTTTAGGATTGCACCTCACTTAACTTGACTAGTATAGATAGATTACTTCGAGCTTCACCTTCTCTTGGTTGTGTGACTTGCCATGCTTTTGTGCTTTGCCATGTTAACAACTTTGTTGGTCACCTGTAGCTAAACAACTTGAACCACCGTAAACGTGCGGTATCGTCGTGTGTGACGAGTATTCCACTTAACCTGTTAGTAACCGCTCTCGACTGATCCGATACAGTGCGTTGGCTTGTGTTGCCTTTTTGATGTTGCTTGCTCGTGATTTCTTCGTAGTAATAGATTCTTGCTCGTCGATTACTTTTCCAGTGTTTACCGTCTTGTGTGCTTCCGCGGGTACCTTCGGAGACGATGCGAGCTTGCGATCAACTACACCTTCGGAACACGACTTATCAACAGGCAAGGACTATACATTACTTATGATCCATTATATTTCAACCAGAGGTTTGCATGATAGTCTAGGTTAGGTTCGATGTTTGATCCTACCACATGTTTACAGCCTCTCTTAAACCAATACAGTCATGTCCCCGCCCAGCAAACCATGTACTGCTATGTTACTATTGCTCGTTGCTCAGCCCCTGCTTAGTATGCATGCTTAGGATGCTACGATGTTACCCTGTTACTCCTTGGTTTGGGCTATCACGTTATTATATTGTTGTAGATGATATGATTATTATAATGTTGACTATATTCGACGAAGGATGGAAGGTCTAGGCTATCCCGCCCCGACGCTTTGTTCCATTCGAGTCACCTAGGATCCGAGTTCCGGGTATTGGTTTTGAGACTGAGCGTGCCTAACCGCGTGTGGGAAGCTATGGGGTCCCCTTGATTTACCTAGCTAGCTTCAAACATTTTTAGTGGTGGCCCAAACTTATTTTACCATTTGAAAACCGCATGCATAACTGGTCTGCAGCCAGTGGATTTTAAAAAAACCGGGCCAGTGGGATGGTATATCCTGTTGGTCCAAATCTGGAAGCTAGGGAGCCTGCCCGGGTGAGGGTAGGTTATCCCAACCTCGTCCAGACGGTAGAGACCGATTCGAGAGGGCGGCCGGCTTTTGAGTTGGATGTCGACTCACCGGGGGCCACCCGGATTTGTGCGTTGTTAGTTAGATGGACCTGTCGTTCCGGATCTCTTGGGACTAAATCATAAAATGGTTTCCTATCATGGGTAGCAACTATGAGAGATGGGCGCGCGTGCAGAGCCTTGTAATGGGCAGTTGGTACACCCCTGCAGGGTTAAATCTTTTTGAGAAGCTGTGTCCACAGTTATGGACGACTTGAGACCTACTCCTTGTTCATAGACAACAACAATTGAGATAATCTTAATAAACTTGATCAACGTGTGTGTGCCTTGACTGCTTCTTCTTCGTCAGGATGCGAAGAGGAGGACAAGGATAGGATAGGTGTTATGCTTGCGTAAGTAGGTGGATAGCAGACTTGTTGGAGGAGATTCCTCATCGAATGCTTGACTTCTTATCTTACTCTCTAGATGGTTAGCCACTTCATAAATGCTAGTGCGGCAGCAACCTCACCATTTACCCCATCCTTACCGTAAACTACTAGTTGTCCTAGAATGACGAGTGATGAAGTCCTTGCTGGGTCAGATGACCACTACAGTTGGATGCTGAGTGCTTCTGTACTCATGATACTAACCCCAAACTCTTTTCAGGGTTCGTGGTCGAAAACAGGTATGGTGATCAACGTTTCACGTGGGGACTCGACGACGACTAGTTAGGCGGATCCCGGCGGAGGGCTTGGACCCGTGTGGTTATGGGGATCGATGTTTTTCCCTTTGCCAGTAGGCAGTTGATTGTAGTTTGTACTCAGACATGTTTCTTCTGCTGTTGTATTGTATTAAGGCAGTTATATGCCGGTTGTATGAGATGTTGTATCCTTGTAGCTGTAATGTTGTGATACATGTTGGAAATCTGGGGTATATGGCTTCGTCATATGTCGTGGTGGGACCGATATGTGCTTCGTCCCCGGGTCTGGATGGAAACATCTAGATCTGGAACAGTACCGCATATCGGGCCTTACAACTTGGTATCAGAGCCTTACCGACCGTAGGATCCCTTCTCTGGCCGAAGTCGAGTCTAGACAAAAACTATTTTGTAGTTACTAAGTTAGTTATCGGAGAGTAGGAATGTTTTTCCTCCTTACCCTTGCTCTGGTTAGGACAAGTGTCGTTAGTGTATTATTCTCTCCTTATCCCCTTCAAACTTTAGGATCTCGCTGAGTGTGGAGTTCGGAACCGTTACAATGACTTGCTTCAGCGTATTGTCTCGATTCCGATCTCAGGTTTTGGAAATCATGTAGTACCTTTAGTCTATCCTACTCTGGTATACATCTTGGTCATCCGTTCACTTATGCCCTCTTGCCCGGTATCTTCACAATTCCAGTGAGAATGCTTCCCTTGACCGTCACTTTGAATTGTCGTTCTTCCTCTTGATCTCCTGATGGCTTCGTTCTTTGACTTCGTCATCTCTCTGCGGAAATTTATCTCGACAGAAGTTCTACGTCGACATGGAGCAGAGTCCGTTGTTGGTTGTGTTGAAGAATCGTCGACTCTCGTTTCTCTCCCGCCTCCCCCCCGGATCGTCCAGGATCTCGGGACGAGATCCCTTGTTGGTGGTGTTGTATTGTAACAGCCCAAATTTCACAAAAATTAAAATTTTTGTTTTCGGTGTGAATTGGTTGATTGTCTGATTTGTTTGCGGTGTTTGGATCCCCGATTTATCAATCGGCGATTACCCCCCCCTCTTATCTCGTACCGGAAGAAGACCGACCCTTGCCACCCTGACACACGACCTTTGCGACACCGGGTTTCACCCGATCAACATCGCGAAAACCCGCACAAGACAAGCCGTAGCCAACGGAACGAAAACCCCATTTAATACTCCCTCCGATCCATAATAAGTGTCTCAGATTTTGTACTAAGCTAGTACAAACTTTGAACTAGATGAGCGACACTTATTATGGATCGGAGGGAGTAAGTAAAATGGGATATTTTTATAGCACAACGGAACGTGTTCTCGGAACGGTTCCCGCGCGAGGTGAACGCCGCCGGCTCGACGCGCTGATCAGGATTTTCGAAGTGTTACCCGAATCGGAGGCCCTGCGGACACTCGGCGGTCAGAAACGTAAAACACCGCGCGCGAGAGAGAAAACCGGGGATGTTGTTGCAAACTGCCAACGACCTGGGCTATGTAAAGACCACTACTCTCCAGCCCCCCTAGCCTAAAAATTTGCAGCCACCCCCTAGTTTTACCTCAGATCTGCCCCAAATCCTCCTCTCTCCCGAAACCCTAATTCTGAGGCGATCCCAGCCGTTATATTCATAGATTAGGGGCCATGGATTAATACCCGTCTTCATTCTGAAATCCCTTTGATTATATCAAACTATTTCAGAATGATGTCTCACTAGTGAATACACATATTCATCTAAGTCCACATATGAAGTTCATAAAATAATGAAAATCACTACATAATGAAATATGATGTGACACCCTGGTTTTTGGCCCCTTTTTATTTGCAACTTTATTTGCTGATTTTCTGGAGTTTGAAATCATTTGCTTGGATTTTCTCAACTCAAATGGCCTTGATCACTTGGGCCTAATTTTCCCCTAGGCCAACTGACCCCTAAACCCTTCTCCCATATGGCTATGATCAAGCTTTGGTCAAACTAGCCCTTGCCCTATTTTTATTTTTCCTAAAAACCCCTTTTCACTAAAGGAAATTTGTCTTTTCCCTCTCCTTTTTGAAGCTAGCCTCATTTCTTCTCCTCCTGTTGGCCTGAAACTTTTTGTGCTAAGCAAGGGGGACATGCCTCATGATTCTATGCAAAAACATGGGCAAGCTTAGTACAAAATTTCCGCTCTAGAAATTCTTTTCCATTTCTGACCAGAGAGGCACTTTGTGAAGCAAGTACCCTGTAGACTTATCTTTTTTCCTGGAAGTTTTTACCACATAAGCACCTTCCTAGATAACCCAGGTACACCAAGTTTCGTCCCCAAAAGCCTAGCCAAACTCTTTGGAGAAATTCTCAAACTTTCCAGCAGAAACACATTTTTGAAGCTACCAAGTGTTTGAGCCCACCTGCTAGCCTGCCAACCCCTCACCCATGCTACTAGACGTTAGATACGTGCCAAGGACACAGTGTGCACGCCCTGGAGCCCTGAGTGCATGCGTGCCAGGGGTGAGCACACGCATTGCCTGCCACAGGCGTGCTCTGGCCGTGGCCGTGAGGTCGCCATCACGGGCATGCCGCACCCCGAGCACCCGCGGCCGCTTGCGTGTGTCCGTAGCCGTCGTGCCACACCCGTGCACCACCTGGCTCACCCCAAAGCCCCGTCGCCCGCCGGAGACCTCGTCGTCACCGCAGCGGTCTGTCTGAATCCCGCGCGTAGTGGCCACAGTGGCACGCACGCCTCCGCGTTGCCCGCGTCGTCTTCCCCGCGTCCCCTACCCCTAGCAAGCACGTGACGCACCAGAACCCCCTCAAAGCCGCGCCGCCCGTCGATGCAGAGCCACCGCCGCAGCCACGCCTGAGCCGTCTCGTCGCCCCCCTGCTGCAGAGACCCTAGGCATGCACGCACGCGTGCTACACCGTCATCAGAACCTCCTAGAGCTCACCCGAGCCTCCACTGCTCACCCGCACGCAAGCACGGCGCCGTCGTCTTCTGTCCGGCGACACCCGGAGGGGAATCGACGCCATGTCTATAAATTGGCGCCTCCCTTGCTCGTAGCCACCACCACACACCCACACTCCACTAGCTGAAGGCACACTCATGGAGGAAGACGGCCGGGGAGGCCCCTGGTAGGAGATCACATCGCAGCGCCGCCGCCACCGTAGCTGGAGAAGAACCTAGCGAAGCCGTCAGGCCACCGTTCGAGGAGTTTCGGGTATGTAGTTGCTCGCCGTGATCCCCTGCGTCTCCTCCCCTAGCCCTAGTTCACCTTCGAGGCCTCCTCGCCGGCGAACCACCGTCGCCGGAGCCGCGGCCTCTGTCTCCCTCTCTGTTTATTTCAACCTGACGCCCTGACCCCATCGTCAGCCACTCTAGCCGCTCCGAACCGGTATAAGTGGAGGCGCCCGCGTAGGTTTACGCCTTCGACGTGGCCCTCTCTGGTTATTTCCTGAAAATCATTTTTAATCCATTTAAAATTAATGTTTGACCAAACTTTGACCATGAATATCTCCTAAACCACAAGGCCAAATGAGTTGATTCTTTTTGCCACATTTTTCTTTTGAGCTCCTCTTCAAGTTGACAAAATTTGGGAGCTTGGCTCACTGTTTAGGTCCACTGGAAAGTGAAGGAGTACTCTGGACTTATTTCTATTCTCCACTTGTTTATTTTTTTTCAGAGGGTGACCAAGTTCTTGCAGGAGACCAGGAGTTCAAGGATACTCCACTTGACCAAGGCAAGCCATAACAATCTGGTCATGAGGAGCTTAAGTTGTTTTTGATGATTTAAATCATTTACTTGGGTTTATTTGAATTGCCTTCACATTGCTTGCTAATAAAAATAAATAACCATAATAAGTTGATTGGTATAAATATGCCATGCTACTGATTTTATCATGTAACTCTAGTACATGTTATCACCATGTTTATTTTGTTGCCATGCTTATGCTGGAATCATTCTAGTGATGATCGTGCTCCGGGTTGTATGTCATGCTAGTAGTTGCATATGCATGATAGTAGTTCATACGCATGGCATGTTGCCATGTCTTCATATTGCTTTTTCACTAGAACCTACTGAACAAAATTGTTGACCAAGTGCCACTGAACCGAGCTTATCCGTGCAGCCACATTCGCTTCTATGGGTGGGCCCTGACTCGTGCTATCGTAGTGCCTTCTACGGATATCACCCAGTAGGGGAGGTTATGCACGCACGCTACCCTGATCAGGTAGGTGGTGATAATCTCGACATACATAGTTGTTTACCCGGGAGTCCCTGTTGGGACAGTTTTCCACAAGGTGGCCGAGTGGTTATGGTGGTAACTTGGACACCTAACCACAGGGGTACCCAAGACCGTGTGTCGGTGAGTCCGTAGGGAGGTAACGCGGTAGTCGGGTTTCGTTGGAGATGTCCTAGTCCACTCTTGCGGTACGAGTTCCAAGGATCCTGTGGGACAAGTGCCGAGGTGCTGGATGGAGGAGGAACTCCATAATGTGGGTAACGTGCAGAAACTCTGCAGAGTCAAAATCTATTCGAATAGCCGCGTCCTCGGTCATGGGACACAGTTCGTACTAGGTCACACGAAGGTCAACACTAATCTGTTTAATAATATGAATGTTAATGCTGAAACTGTGGTCATGTGATTGGTTGGGTGGTAACTGAGGACACATAACCTGTTGAGTGGTCGAGCTATGACCCGTATGATGGTGGGTCAAGAGATGTCGCGGTTACCGAGTCCGCACGACTCGGAGGTAAGCTGGATGAATCATGTGATTTTCATGAGACAAGTGTTACTATTATTCTTGCCATGTTTGCTTGGTTATTGTTTGCATTGTTGCCATGCTATTGTTTCTCCTGATGACTTGGCTGTTATGAGCTTGCAAGTACATTCAATGTACTGACCTGGCGTGTCATGCCAGATGCAGGAGGTGTTGCAGCTGAAGAGTTGGCTGAGCTGTACTACGCGAACTAGGCCGTGTCCCAGCAGTGTCCCCGTGGATTGGAGTCCCGTCACCTCGTTATTCCGCTGCCGTAGAGTCCTTCGTCGATCGTATCGAGGCCCTGAGATGTGACATAAATAATGTTGATAGTGTTTCCGCAATAGATGTGCCGCCATGCCTCGTAGCAGTTTTAATCCCGAACCTATGTACCTGTATAATTACTATGAAGCGGTTGTATTCTGTACCAATATGTTGTGCATTTCCAGAAGACTTGATCTCTGGGCTGGAAATGTAAGGTAAACCGGTTGCTCTGAGCCGGGGTGCCACAACGATACATCACTATGTATGATATACAACAATCATCGCAAACTCTGTTTTACCAGAATGCGAGGATTGAGTCATCTCACCTAAAGAGGCATGGTTTGCATGTGTCAAGATATCAAGTATCGCAAGACTTCATCAAACCAATCATGACTTAACCGGTAGTGTCATTATTAAGTTTGGATAATTCTTGGCATTACAATATTCTTATAAATGATCAGTTACTATCATCAATATTAAAATAAGAATAACTCATTCAGAATCTTAATGTGACCATAAAATATATCATTCATAAAAGGAGAATAAATGATTTGTTTCTCACGAATATGATAATTGTCTTTGCGAGATGCAAGACACACTAATAAAGTCCACACTAAAACGATCATAAATTTCTTCATGTAATTAATCAAATGATAGATGTAGAGGGAGAGTGTTTTCGACCATCAACTATCTTGATTACCGTCAGCACACAATGTCACCTCATCCTTTTCAGTACACTCCGTTAGCAGTAAGTTTAAGCATCGAACAGTTAATCAACCGCAATGAGTGTTTTGTGGGGGAAAAAATTTATAACCCGTATATCAAATATACTTTCTCCGTCGATGACTATTCATGCATTGGTTCTACCTTTAAAGTTCACAACTTTAACCATGACCTCATGAACAATGAACAATTCACTTTCATGACATAGTCTAGATATGGTCTTTGTAGCTGGGAGGAAGCGGACACAACTCCCCAGTTATCGCAAAGTAATCAGTCATTCAGTAGTCCAAGTTTTACACAAGGTGTTCATGTATATTATACATTTTCCAAGTGGCTTTCTCAGTTGGTTGCTCGTTTCACCATGGTTGAAAGAAACCCCGTCCATATACTCATATTCCATTACTATAATTTGTGACTTAGTGGTTTTAATATCACCTAGCACGTCATACGTGTTGGGGTCATTAACATCCATTCACAATTAAGATTCCATAGAATGAATTATGGTGTATTGTACAGTCATGAACAAGGGACAATGAATATGATACTCATCATCATCTTCCTCAATTACTGAGTTAATGGGTGTATCTCCTAGCAGTTCCAATATTATGTTTTAGCAAGTCATTACAAATGAGTATATCTCTGATGGTGTTGGTACAAATTAATGAAGTAAGACCCATCTACCTTAAGTTCTACATCACACATAAAAGAGCCATAGTTAGAAACATTGGGGTATGTGAAAGCTCAAGAATTATCAGAGGGGGAGGGGGTGAATGATCACTTCTAAAAATTATATGGAACATAGAAGGAAATCACGCAAACAATGAAGGACTAAGAGTATCTCGAAGGGATTGCAGTATCGAAAGTCATGCATAGATCGAAAGGATTGGGGATGAGTGGAAACATCGAAGGAAACAAGGCAAACGAGTAAACATAAGGTAAATACGAGTAAGAAAACGAGCCCGGCACGCCAATGTTTGGTAAACCAGTTCACACTCTGCAAAGTGCTACGTTTTGTTGGAGGGACTGGTGATTGAACACCTGGAGCAAAACTCTCTCCGTCCTATTCTCCACTTCAACAAACTCCTCGAGATTGTCCATTTTTCACTTGGGTTAGATGATTCAGGACATCTCTGAAACCTTTAGAGACTTCCTTCAGCAGTGACAATTACTGTTCGACTGCTTGACAGGCGACGCCTAGCCGTCTAGGAGACCTGCAGTTCTCCAACATAAAAATATCGTCTAATCTCAACCTGAGTCTCCGTGAATTTCTCAACTCAGTTTGCACTTGGTTTTAGGTTTTCTCTCGAAATCTTTCTTGGGAGCTCACAGCTCTTCTGTCTCAGAATATTCAGTGGAGCTGTCAACCTCAAATGGCGGGTAGGTGCGGGGTATTTATAGGTGGCGATCCTGATGGATGAAATAACTGAAGTGACCCGATGCAACCGCTTCACGCGTGTCCACAACGGTCGGATTTTCAATCACTGTGCAACTTTTCTTGCGGATCAAGTAAGCTGACTTACATAATTAGTTCTCTCTTGAAAGCCCCAAGTGTGATGACTTTGCCTTCGAGCTATTACTTGACTCGGTAAGATTTCTCTCGGTAGGCTATCTGTGGGTTTCAGGTTAAGTTAGAGAAAATTCACTTTGACTAAGATTTCAACTATCAAACCCCTCTTGATAGTATGGTTTTTCCTACGACTCAAGAAAATAAAGAGAACCTAGTAAAAAGACTAAGTCTTTGACCGGCTTCAGCTTTCTCATCGTTGCGCTTTTACTCGAGAGCATCTTCTTTCTCGACGACATTTTTAGGGGTCCTCTTCCTTCAAAGGCTTCGATATAGGACTGCAGCTTTGCTACAGTGAGTTGTCCTTGGAGCTTCTACCTGCAAAATCCATTCTTCAGGAACCTAAGTATTTGTTTATACTCGAAAACAATATTAGTTCCTCTACTGTTTTGTCCAACAATCTCTAAAACATTCGGGGGCGAAACTTGCTCTTACAATCTCCCCCTTTTTGGATGATTATCGACAAAATATGCACCGACAAAAAATTGAAATTTTTTGAGTTTTCGTTGAAAAACCAGAGCTAAGATCGATGATATACTCCCCCTTGATGTATGCACAGAAGATGTAGATTTCCAGTGAAGTGCATATTTAATAAGGATTGAGTCCAGGGAAAAACATCATAATCTTAGCGAGCAAGATTGCAGTCCAAAAGATATCCAATGAAAAATATGCAATCTCCTCGATTAACCTGTGAACTTATATGATAGATAAATTCCTGCAAAAGCTTATGTACCGCAAGCATAGCAGATAGATATCTTACGATAAAAAGCATCAGTTCACATACCTACTTAGAGTTAGTTACAACCAGATCGAATAAGAATCGAATGTTTGTTGAAACCACTCGGAAACACAAAGTGCAAAGTTCATTGACCAAAAGAAAATCCCTTAACCCCGCATGCAAACTATTTATTTGATGCCACTACATCTCCCCATTTTTCTCACACAAACAAAAAAAATGAGAATAAAGCCAACAGAAAACTATGTCTCGGCAGAATGGCGGCGGCGGCGGCGTGAAGATTCCAGCGGTGTAAATAGTGGCCTTGGCTTGATTGCTCCACGACAACTCGGAAGATCACGCTGTGGCGTTAGCTTCACAGGGAATGAATGATGGTCACCCGAACATTTGAGCGTTGATGAAGGAGGGGTCCTTGGACTACCAGGGAACGACTGAAAGATGGATCGAGCATTTTGGTCTTCAGCTTCGGCTTCAGATGATTCTTCGTCAATAGCCACATGATAAAAATCATCGACCCATAAGACATCTTTATTCTTCGGCAGAGTCGGAAAATCTCTATCTGGACTATCCACTTGGTCATTGCTAGACCAACGACGATCAGGGTGGGGCGGGTACTAGAAAAATCCAGAGCGTTGCAGTTGTCCCACAGAGTTGAACTTTTGAAGGGCTTTACAGTGGCGACAAAGAGATTCTCAAAGAAGTTGTCCATTGTTTACCACAATGTTCCTGAGTAAATTCAGCTCATTCATAATCTCTTGCTTCTGAAGCTTATCTTCTTCGATGTTCTGATTGCGAAGAGAAACTTCCATGTGATGCATAAGTTTGATGAATCTTGTGCGCATATTTCTTTCTGTGATATGTGCCCGAATGCCAGTGTATACAGCAAAGGGGTCATTCTGGCGAGAAATAACCTTCAGAACCTCTCGGACAGGTGGACTAAATATCGGAGGATATTTATTCGAAGGGAATGGTTCTTCTCGAGAGTAATTGCACAGAGACATCAGCCAAGGTGCATATGTCTTGAGAGAAGCATGATCATCAGCACATACACTAACACTCGAATGAAGTAGTCTTCAAAATCGAAGGGATGACCATTGAGTAGCTTCATGATGGCATGCTTGGCAAGATCTGGAATGGAATAATCATCATGCACATTCAACATGGGTAGAAAATTCTTTGACAGAATATAAAACCGTGACTTTGCTTCGAAGATCAAATGCTTTGGCATGGCTTATTCGGGATATGCATCGCCAACGACATCAATATCCATGAGAACAGTGAATTAAGCTCGAGTCATGGGTGTCAAAGTGTGGATCTTGGCGGGCAATCCTTCAAACCGAGGAAGATTTACCACAGATAAGAGTTCATAAATTGTCATGTGGAAATCCTTGCCTTGAATCATGTAATCAAACTTCCATGTAGATGGTTCTCGATGATCTCCAGTGACATAAAGAGTAGCGAAGAATTGCTTGATAACTTCAGGATTATAGCCACTATTGAGAGCAAACATACGATGGGAGTGAAAATCATATATTGTCTTGGCCAAGTTCTGGAAGCAGTTGGTGGCATACAACGAAGGCATATCCAAGTATTGATGCTGGAAAATCTTATCCTTGTTCAGCAATGTGCGAGCATAATATATAGCTTGCCCTTGAGTCCAAAAGCGAAGCGAATAAGAATCACGAGCCTTCAAGTATGGGTTAGCATCAAATAATTTGGGCTTATGATCACGGGGAATGAAGATGGGGCCTCCACGAGGAACATCTTCCCCGAAGAGCGACAACATTTGCCTCGGGTGATTGGAGTGAAGCAATTCATCAACCGGAAATTCTTCGTTCACATTCCCTTGAAATTGCAAGCGAGTAATATCAACTCGAGGGTTTTAAGAGGGAATATTGATGATGTCGAGGGAATATTGATGATGTGTGGATTTGCCTCGGTCATGTCCACATCAACATTTCTAGTGGCAGCGATTTCTTCGGCTGCAGCTTGATTCTCGGCCTCTTCTGTTTCCATGGCCTCCAGATCAGCATCTAATTCATCTAACATTTCTTCGTTGGAGGAAGAAGATGAGGATGAGGAGCTTTCGTTAGAAATTTCGTCATCCGAACCATCTTCCTCGGCATCCGCCGGATCAGTGGAAGGCGGTGCCTCTTGGCGAGAGGAAACTGTGGTAACATCCACATGTTCATCTTCTCCTTAATGCAGGGTGTGGGCATAGGAGTAATCCGTTTGTACAGATGGAACTGGGGCAGGAGCTTCTTGCTCGACCTGAGAATTCTTATCGGTCTCAACATGAGCAGCATGCTCAGCATCTTGGCGGGGTGATGGAACAGTTTGTCGGGTGGTGAAGGGGAGGCTGGAGGTGTTGGTGCTTTGGGTGGAGTGGGTTGGCGAGTTGGAGGGGTGGTTTGGCGAGGTGATGGAGTTTGGGAACTTGGTGGAGTAGTTTGTCGGGCGGGTGATGCAGTTTCTCGTCGAGCTGGTGCAGCGTCGACATCAGCAGATTTCTTCTTCTTCTTCGAGGTCTCTGGCGTCCCACGCCCAGAGGATGTGGCAGCAGGTTTCTCGGTGGACTTTCTCTTTCGAGATTGTCGCTCGGTGAGGGCAGCATTGTGTTCTCTGCAAATGTCGGTGACAATTTGTCTAACCTTGTCATTGACAGCAGAGATATTTTCTTTCTGAGCTCTTCTTGATTCAGCAAGTGTTGTGAGCTTGGACTTGAAAACTTGCGAGGCTCAAGGTCTTCAGTTTCTTCTCGAAGTTGATTTGTATAGAAGGTTTCTTGTTGACGGTCCTTCTGGTCCTGGGCAAGATATCCATCCCATCGAAGCATGTATCGAGCCACACGTTCTTGAATTTCCTCGTGAACAATGTCGTCGAGTGTCACATTTATGGGTGTGGTGGCCAATCGCCAAAGAATATTAGAGATGTTTGCTGCATCCCATATAGCCTTGTTAGTGGAATCTCCTTCGTTGGAGCTCTCTTCATCTGCTCGAGAGCCAGGCACAGCAGGTGCAGCTGGGGCAGCGGGTGCCTGAGCAGCACGAGGAACTTGAGTTGCCTGTGACTTCAACCTAGCCTCCTTAGCTTTCTTCTCGGCCTCCTTGGTGGCCTTGGCAGCAACTACTGGTTTTGGTACGGCACTGGGGGCCGCAGCCTTCTCCTTCGATGCTCCAGAAGTCTCAGCATTTTTCTTCGCGGCGCTAGAGGCTGCAACATTTTCCTTCGTGAATGTGGGAGTCACAACTTTCTCGGTGGAACTAGGGGCCACGACCTTGTCCTTCGGAGCGGACTTCTTCTCGATCGGAAGTCGATATGTATGATAAACCAAATGCAATATGCCTAATTGCTTGGCAACCTCACCTTTCTTTTCCTTGGGCTGACCATAAAAGTTCATCAATTTGTCCTTCTACAAATCCTTGACCTCGATCTCTTTTTTCTTAGCCAGCCTTTCCTGCCTCTTCTTCAGAGTCTCTTCTTCTTCTTCGGCCACAACCGCTTGCTTCCCTTGGACTTGGTTGAGGGTTTTGATTGACGAGGGGGATCGGTGGCACGCGGTGGATCCATGAACAAGTTGGTGGTATTAATTGTTGCTCGGGGAGCCGCTGCAACTGGCTCCTGGATCCTTATGCCCTTGTGGCTAGATTTCTTTTTCGATGCTGGAGGAGGATGATCTTCGACATCTGCCTCAGTGCCTGGATCTTATTGCTCGATACTAGCTTCTTCATCGTCTGATGTTGCTTCAGGTGGTGAAACAACAATGACCTTTTTCTAGCGCTTGGCATATTTCTTGCCAGCCTATGACTTGGTACTGGGACCAACATCTTTGGCAACTTCTTCATTTCCCGGAGCAGCAACACCTTTTATGGCCATTGCTTCCTTTCTCTTTTCTGTTTGTTCAGCTCGAGCAGCAACTAAATCTTGGAAATCCGCGGGGGTCTTCAAATTAGATGGATGAGCATCAGCTGGTGGAGGGGCTCTTTTTTCTCAAGTCCACTTGGGCCTTAGAGAAGTAAAATCTGACGATGGATTCTTCAAAGAAAATAATCTCTCTCATCGAGGAATAATTGTCTTGTAAGCATACCATCTAAGAGCTTGAAGTCTTCGAAATTCTTGCAGCCTATTATCTCTCGTTCTGGCATCTTAGACAGAGCCTTCAGGCATTCTCAAATTTTTCTCGATAATCAGATCCTCAGACAGGCCCTCAGAGTTATTGGTTATTTTTGTTTGGCCTCCAACTCGCTTGGGCTGCCTGAAATTTCCTGCGTTCTCGGACATTTTCCTGTGAAACAGATAGGTGCGAGGGAAAAATAGGCCAGATATGAACATATAACAGATATTTTTTGAAGAAAATTATTTTGAACGCATCAATCATATAGAGGGATTTATCTTTGCAGCAGATTTTCATATGAGTGTTAATCTAGATTTCCATCGGGTGCAAGTCTAACGAAGAATTGGTTTGAATAAGGTGCTCAAAGTGTAAATCTATCGATAAGAATCTAAGAGATTTGCCTAAGTGAGAAATTCCACGGGACGAGGGATTTCATACCTAGATCGGATGGGAATTCGATAGGAAACTCTAGAAACAGATTTCCCAAAGTTCAAAGATCCAAACGGATCGAACAGACCTAATAAAATAAAAGAAAATCAAGAATAATATGTGCTCGATGAACGGAATAGCTTGCAATCGAGTTCAGTGACGTGCATACCCTAACTCGGTGATTGTACGGCGGCTACGGCGACGCGAATGATGATTAGCATCGGCGGTAAGGTCTCCGGTGATTTCCTTCCGGCAGCGAAGCGGCGAGGGAATCGACAGCGACGGAATCGGCACGGCTGCACGCAAGAGCTCGGGGGCGAGAGGGGAAGAGACAAAGTCGAGGAAGAGAGAGGGTTGTGCCGGTGGGGTGGATCAGTATTTATAAGGGAATGGCTGACATAACTGTCACATCTGATCCAACTGCGCAGATCTCGCGTCTCTCCGAATTCAACGAATAGATTTTGTGGCGGTAATCACGGGAGAATCCCAATGAACCGAAATAAAGTTTCTCCACGTCCGAGAACAAACTCATCGAACATCAAGTGAAAAAGTAGATTAAAGTTCAATAGATTTTCCTTCGGAATCAATGACATTCGAAGGGAATCTAATCGAGGAAAAATATACAAGTTCATGAGAGAAAAAGCATAGAGAGGGTAGGGGTAGAATAGAGGGTAAACAGGGTCCGATACTTAATCAATCCGAGAGAAAATGAACGAAAGAAAACTCGGAGTTACAAGTGTATAGGAAAAACACCAAACGATAAAAAATAAAGCGAAAAAGAAACACGGCAGAAAACTAACAAAAGTAAACTACTGCTAGTAAGAAAACTTATAATACATAGTATAGATAACTTTCATCTTACTTCACGTTGCGTGAGTCCAGTATGTTTAACTCACACCTTAGTGCACATAACCTTTTCTCATCCAGGGGCTCCGTAAAGATATCAGCCAATTGATCTTCGATACGGACATGGCCGATAACAATATCTTATCGATGAATGTGATCTCGAAGAAAATGATGACGAATATCAATATGCTTCGTTGGAGAGTGTTGCACAAGATTGTGGGCAATTTTGATAGCACTCTCGTTATCACATAGTAGTGGAATTTTCTTCACAAGAATACCGTAATCTTTTAGCGTTTGCTTAAGACACATAATTTGTTTGCAGCATGAACCAGCAGCAATATACTCGGCTGCAGCCGTAGAAATTGATACACAATTCTGTTTCTTTGAAGCCCAAAAAACAATAGATCTACCGAGAAAATGACATGTGTCTGAGGTAGATTTCTGGTCGACACGATCACCATCCCAGTCAGAATCAGAATATCCAATGAGATCAAACTGGGCACCTTTGGGATACCAAAGTCCCAAGGTTGGATTATGGGATAGATATCGAAGAATTTTCTTCACAGAAATATGATGTGATTCTTTTGGATTTGCCTGAAAACGAGAACACATACAAACTGATAGCATGATGTCAGGTCTAGATGCACGAAGGTAAAGAAGCGAACCAATCATCGAGCGATATTTCTTCTGGTTGAAAGGTTTTCCCTTCTCATCTGCTTCTAGGTGCACATTTTTAGGCATTGGAGACTTGATAGTTTTGCAATTGACAAGATCAAACTTCTTCAGGCAATCCCTGAGATACTACTCTTGAGAGATAAATGTTCCATTCTTCTGTTGACGGATTTGAAGTCCGAGAAAGAACTTCAATTCACCCATCATTGACATTTCGTATTTCTTCGACATCATTCGAGAAAATTCTTCGCTGATATCAGGGTTAGTACAGCCAAAGATAATATCATCGACGTAAATTTGACACACAAAAAGATCAATTTTTTATACACGAGAAAAAAGAGTCGGGTCAGTTGTTCCTGGTTTGAAGCCCTTCTTCAGAAGAAAATCCTTGAGTGTTTCATACGAAGCACGAGGTGCTTGCTTTAACCCATAGAGGGCCTTGTGAAATCTATACACCATATCTGGATTCTTCGTGTCCTCAAAACCTAGTGGCTGCATAACATATACTTCTTCTTTGATTTCACCGTTAAGAAAAGCACTTTTGACATCCATTTGATATAGCAATATACCATTGTAATTGGAAAAATCAAGCATGACACGAATCGATTCAAGTAGAGCAACTGGAGCATAAGTCTCACCGAAATCAATACCTTCGATTTGGTGTATCCTTGTGCAACCAGTCGAGCTTTATTCCTTACCACAATACCCTCCTCATCTTGCTTGTTGCGAAAAATCCACATAGTACCATTGATGTTATGCTTCTTGGGATCAGGTCTTTCAACAAGGTACCATACTTTATTTATCTCGAACTGACTAAGTTCTTCGAGCATGGAAGTTATCCAGTCTGCATTCTTCATAGCTTCATGAAATTTCGATGGTTCTAGCATAGATACAAATGAGAAATTTCCACAGAAGTTAGCTAAACGAGTATGAGAGGGAGTGGTGGGATGACCTGGTTGACGAATCTCTTCGAGCATTGAGTCGACGTCCACTCTTCTTCGGACTCGAGATAGTGCAACTTCATTTTCTTGTGGCTCATGTTCTCCTTCGGAATCATCTTGGCCTTTGGGATTATCTTGTCCTTCGGGATCAGTATTTCCTTTGGGTTTAGCTTCTCCTTCGGGTTGAGCATATTCTTCGTTCAAGCGTTCTCCTTCGTCATGTTCATCGTTGTCATCAGGATGTTGATCTCCAGCGCCCTGGGCTATGTGTGGGAACATTGGATCATCACCATCCTTGTTGACTTGACGAGAATTTTCTTCGACAGGACGAATATTTCCAATTGCCATGTACCTGATCACTTCATCCAAAGGTGTTTCATCTAGGTTAAGAGGTAATTGCTCCTTTTGAGTGTCGTTAGTTTCATCAAATCGAACATTTACAGTTTCTACAAGTTTGCCAAGATGGGAGTTGTACACTATGTAAGTGTGAGAATTCGAACCATAACCTAGAAGAAAACCTTCGTGAGCCTTTGGGGAAAACTTGGAGCTATGATCCATATCTCTGATGTAGCATGGATCACCAAAATCCCTGAGATATGATACATTTGGCTTTTTACCAGTGATAAGCTCATGTGAAGTTTTCTTCAGAAATTTGTGCAGAGAAACCTTGTTGATGATATGACATGCAGTGTTAATTGCTTCGGCGGTTCGACCCAGAACCTGATAGGAGTCTTGTGTTCAGCATGCATTGTGCTGTCCATTTCAATAAGAGTTCGATTCTTTCTCTCGAGCACACCATTTTGTTGCGGTGTATAAGCAGACGAGAATTCATGACTAAAGCCATATTCATCAAGAAATTCTTTGATATGAGTATTTTTTAATTCAGTACCATTATCACTTATGATATGTTTGAGAGATAATTCATACTCGGTATGTGCTCTCTTAGCGAAATTTTTGCAGATTTTGACAACTTTGCTCTTGTATCTAGAAAGAAAACCCAATTCTATCGAGAGAAATCATCAACAATAACTAGACCATACTTAATTTTTTGCCTCCAAGGCTAGCATAATTTTGAGGAACGAATAAATCCATATGAAGCAATTCAAGAGGACGAGTAGTAGTCATTATAGTCTTTGTTGAATGATGTTTCTTGGCAATTTTTCCATCTTCACAAGCACTGCATAGACGATCTTTATCGAATTTCACATTTTCCATACCAACGATATTTTTCTTCGAGATAAGAGTTTGTAGATTTTTCATCCCTACATGACCAAGTCTTCGATGCCATAACCAACCAGATGTGGCTTTAGCCATTAAGCATGTGGACACAGCAGGTCCCGAAGAGAAATCGACTATATAAAGATCACCTTTGCAATATCCTTCGAACACGAAGGAATAATCATCCTATGAAAACACAACACAACGAGAAGCAGAGAACAACACAAGCATACCCATGTCACAAAGTTTCGATATAGACATGAGATTATATCCGAAAGATTGAACAAGCATAACTTTGTCAATATGCTTATCCTTCGATATAGCAACCTTACCCAAACCAAGTACTTTTCCTTTGTTATTGTCACCGAAGGTAATATATCTCTAAGAAGATTCAATAAGTTTGTCTTTGATGAATAACTCTTTGTCTCCGCTCATATGATTAGTGCAACCACTGTCCATGACCCATCCGGATCCACCGGAGATATAGCCCTGAAGAAGAATTAGTTCTTCTTAACCACCCACACACGATCAGGTGACCGAGAAGGCATGGAAATGCTAGATGAAGCAGCGGTATGATAGCGAACATGATCATATTGGCGAGGGGGGGCGTAAAGCACACCATAAATATAATTCCTCGGTGAGGGGTTAGAGTACTGGTAGATAAAAGCAATTTTTTCGTTATTATCATGATGATGATAAACATATCTATCTACTCGATAGTATTCCTTCTAGGGAACATTTGATGCAGGCACCAGAGGTTCATTTCTATCCTCGAGATAATAGTAGTGTCTCGGTGGTACCGTAGATTTTCCCTGCATAGAATGGTTAGGGGGCAGTTTTTCTACGAGAGATTTGCGAACCCAAATCTGTCACTTATAGAAACCATTCTTCGGAGGAGTACCAAAGAATTCAGCGAACACTTTACCTTCCTGATCTTTGATAATCTTGTAGTCAGAATCAAGTGATTCATCAACAATATCCTTATCAATTTTGAAGTTGAAACCTGGAAGGTTCACAATATCAATGGGCTTTTCTTTTGCAAGAACCCAGCAAGTTTTATGATACTCCTTGGGTTCCCAGTAGGTACCATCAGGGTTGAGTTTCCTCTCGTAAGCAACACCTTCCTTTCGAGGATTCCTATGAAGAAGAGCCTTCTTTAGGATATCACATAGGTACTGGTCTCCCTGAACAGTTTTGAATATGCCTGTATCAAATAAATCTTTCAGCCTGAGGAGTTCCTCAGTAACAGCAGAATTTTCCTCGACCGAGGGGGTTAGCATTATCAATGACAATAGGTTCCTTTCCTTTCGATTGCTTAGAAATAGACTCAGTTTTACTTCGTTCCAAAAAAGTTAAGCAAGGTGAAGTAGATTAATTTTTAGATTCTAACCCCTATTGAGAAATGAGAGTGACATTAACATTCTCCAACCCTTCATGAGCCTCTCTCAGTTTCTCGAGAGCCATGTTCCTTTGAAGGAATTTGTAGGTTAGCTTCTCGTAGTCCACTGAGAGAAGATAATGCCGAGAGGAAAGTTCATCATAATGTTCTTTCAGAGAAGCATGCTCATTCGTCAAAGTTTGACCTTTCTCAATCTCATCGATCAACAAAGTCTCAGATTTTTGAATAGTTTCACTCAGAGAATCTAGTTCATCTTTTTCGATAGAATCAATTTTAGCAAGTTTGGCATAGCTTATCCTAGAGTGACTTTCATAAGCACATCCATCAGAAGTATCATACGAATTATTAGAAGAAGATACATTTTCCTTGCCATGAAGTAGTAAGATGAAGTTTCATCTTCATTGCTTTGGTTGGTGAAGAATAAACTCGATGCCTTGTTCGAATCAAATGCTAGACCAGCAACACCATCAGACTCAGAACCAGAACCAGATCTTGAGTTTGATTCAGCTTTGGTCCCAGAGGCTTCATCTTCCGAGTTCATCTCTTTACCCAGATAGGCCTTGGCACGGTGAGAATTCTTGCGACGAGAGGAATGTGATTTTGAGGAAGAACTCTCTTGATTCTTGTGATACTTCTTCTTCTTGTCATCATCAGAATCATCTTTCTTGTCTTTTCTGGACTTTGACTCATATCTCTTCGACTCATAGTTTTTTCTCGATCGGTGCAACTTGCTCGACGAATTTCTGTGAGAATGGTTGGATTTATGTTCAATTTACCAAAGTGGACAATTAACGATGAAGTGACCTGGCTTCTTGCACTTGTAACAATAATTTTCTCTTTCACGGAAGGGTTTCTGGATGATGATCGATGATGTGATGAATTTCTTCAATGTCTGGAGGAGTAGTTTTTCTTCGATGAAGAGGAATTCCTTCTCTGGAAGCGGTTGAATCTTTTCATTATCAGTGCCAAGTCTTTTCCAATATTCTCGGGGTCATCTGAGGCACCTCTAGATTCAGAACTAACTTCAGGAGAGGAGTGATGTGAGGCTTTGGCCTTGAGAGCATGAGATTTTCTTCGAATTCCATTGACACCACGTTTTTCTTCTTCTTCCATCTCAAAGGTGTTGAGTCTCTCGAGAATATCAGTAGCGACAAGATTTCTGGAATCAGTCCTTTCCTTGATCATTAGCACAATGTGATCGAAGGAATCATCAAGAGAACGAAGCAAAGTTATAAGAATTATGTGACTGGTGATATCTTCAGCACCGAGGGAAATCAGCTCATTCGATAAGGTGGTGAGTCTACTGTTGATGGAGTTACCCTTTTCTCCCACGTGCCTCTTGAACCGATAGAATTTGCTTCAGAGAGTGTCAATGCGAGCATATTTCTCTGTAGAGAAACCTTCACCAATCTTCTCGAGATAGTCCCAGACAACTTTGGCCGTAGGAATATTCTTGACCTCATGATATTTTTCTAGAGTCATATGGTTCATGATGAATACCCAGACTTCAGAATCAAGAGCCATGTTCTTTGCCTCAGCAGGGGTGATGGCAGCCTTGTCCTTGACTGGAACTCAATTCTTGACAATTTCCCAAGCGGCATAATTGATGGCCATGATGTTCCTCTTCATTTTGTCCTTCCAATAAGGTTAGTCCTTACCATTGTAAATAGGAATCCGTTCGCCCGAGCGAACAGCTGAAAACGACATTCTTGACAACACTCCACGTGGTTAGACCAAAATACGCAGAGCGTAGGGAGTTCCTAGCTCTGATACCAATTGAAAGATCAAGAATGATTAGAGGAGGAGGGGGTGAATGATCACATCTAAAATTTCTATGGAACTTAGAAGGAAATCAGGCAAACAACGAAGGACTAAGAGTATCTCGAAGGGATTGCACTATCGAAAGTCATGCATAGATCAAAAGGATTGGGGATGAGTGGAGACATTGAAGGCAAACTGGAAAATGAGTAAATACAGAAGGTATATACGAGTAAGAAAACGAGCCTGACACTGCGATGTTTGGTAAACCCGTTCACACTCTGCAAAGTGCTACGTCTAGTTGGAGGGAGTGGTGATTGAACACCTGGAGAAAAACTCTCTCTGTCCTATTCTCCACTGCAACAAACTCCTCGAGATTGTCCAGTTTTCAATGGGGGTAGATGATTCAGGACATCTCCGAAACCTTACAGACTTCCTTCAGCGGTGACAATTACTCTTCGACTGCTTGACAGGTGACGAGGGGGTGACCCCACGACTCCTACGGATGAGCCTACCTGGTGTCCATGAAGGCAGAAGGCCCATGAAGATACGGCCTCGGCCCACTAGTTGGCACCGACGTAGGAGTCCTCGACTCACAAGGAAGGTGCGAAGACCTGCCGTACGGAGCAAGATAGGGTTAGGAAAGTTTACCTGTACACGTAGATGAACTCCCCGAGACCTAGCCCGGTATATAAGGGCTAGGAGGGGCGACGCCAAAGACATCCAATCTCACCTGTAACACTAGCCTTGAGCGCTCCAGCCTTGGCCTCCACTGTAATCGCATCTCCCCAATAGATAATATCGAGCAGGAGCGAGCCTTCCTATTTGCCGACGAGCTATCGTCCAACCTGTGCCTCTCATGACTAACCCAGGGTTCCTGACCATGGGATTTTCCGGGGTTGATCCCCGTCAACAGGGGACGCCTAACCATCTAGGAGACTTGCATCTCTCCAAGATAAAAAGATCGGCTAATCTCAACCTAAATCACTGTGAATTGCTCAACTCAGTTTGGACTTGGGTTTTGCTTTTCTCTCGAAATCTTTCTTGGGAAGCACACAGCTCTTCTGTCTCAGAATATTAAGTGGAGCAGCCAACCGCAAATGGCGGGTAGGTGCGGGGTATATATAGGTGGCTATCCCGATGGGTGAAATGACTAAAGTGACCCGATGCAACCGCTTGACGTGTGTCCAAAACGGTCGGATTTTCAATCACTGCGCAACTTTTCTTGTAGAGCAAGTAAGCTGACTTACAGAATGAGTTCTCTATCTAAAGAACCAAGTGCGATGACTTTGCCTTCGAGCTATTGCTCAACTCAGTAAGAGTTCTCTCGGTAGGCTATCTGTGGGTTTCAGGTTGACTTGGAGCAAATTCACTTTGACTAAGATTTCAACTAGCAAACCCCTCTTGATAGGAAGATTTTTCCTACGACTTAAGATAGTAAAGAGAACCTAGTAAAAAGTCTAAGTCTTCGACCAGCTTCAGCTTTCTCCTCGTTGTGCTTTTACTCGAGAGCATCTTCTTTCTCGACGACATTTTAGGGGAAGTCTTCCTTTAAAGGCTTCAGTATAGGACTGCAGCTTTGCTGCAGTGAGTTGTCCTTCGAGCTTCTATTTCCAAACTCCATTCTTCAGGAACCTGAGTATCTATTTATACTCGAAAACAATATTAGTTCCTCTATTGCTTTGTCCAACAATTCTGGAACTCCCACTGAGACAAACATCCCTCATAGTTTATTCAAAGTGATTACACGATCCTTGAGAACTATTCCTCGCCCGATCGTCACAGCCATCAGTATATTCTCGAGGTAGGCCATCATGCCAATCACATCATCCATGTGACTCATGCTTGATATTTCGATCATTGTGTCCCGAGGCCATATCTACATATGCTAGGCTGGCCACAGTAACCTTAGTTATTATATGTCGCGTATGCAAGGCCATGTTTCTGGACAAGCTAGGCTTGCTCCACCCATCTCATGTGAACGTTAATGTGTTTAACACCCGTGTGACACATGATGCCTCCATAATGAAGATATTTCCAGATGGTGCTTTACTAAGGAAGGACACTTTGTTAGATTAGTAAGTGTTCATCCTATAATGCTATAGTCGTATATCTAATACAAGAAAAATAGGATGCAACAATATAAATCATACTAACTATGATGTCCCCCTGCAAATTAAAGTTTAGACGCCTCTACTTTATCTTTTGAAAGTTTTACGTGGCTGATAGGGCTTTTGAGATAGAACCGTTTCTATGCCTACGAACATACAACCACAACACCAATCCCGCAATTTTCTCTATTACACCCCTATAGGGGCCCTCCGTTGCAAACGTCTTCGCATCGCTAATGTTAGAGAGACAGAGCCACCCCCAGCCACTTATATGGTACAAGCCATATGTCAAGTGTGGAACCAGTCTTGTGTATGATACGTCCCAAACATATCTATATTTTCTTCTTGCTCCATGCATGTTTTGGGTGATATTGCTATGCTTTTGATAAACTTTCATACACTTTTGATCATATTTGGACTAACATATTAACTTAGTGCACCCCAATGCCAGTTTTTGTTTTCTGTTGTCTTTTTATTTCAGGTTTTCCCATTACGTAAAATGCCAGAAAAATTCTGGGAAAAATATATATAAAAAATCAGCGCAACAGAAGCTTCCAGAGTCCCGAAGGGGGGCCGGAGGGGACCCACCTGATCTCCAGGCGGCCAGGTGGCGCGGCCTAGGGTGGGGTCGTGCCGGGAGGCCGCCTGGACCCCTGGTGGCCCCCTTGGCTACCCCTCTTCGCCTATATATTTCCTTCGTAACGAAACCCCCAAAGAGAGAACCCTTTTTCGCGATGTCGCCTCTGTTCCGCCGCCTCTGCGCTTCCAAGATATGGAGCACCAACAGACCTCTTCCCGGCACCCTGACGGAGGGAGGATTGCCCTCCGGGAGCTTCTCCACCACCATGGACGCCTCCCGGATGATCCGTGAGTAGTCCACCTTGGAGCATGGATCCATGAGCAGTAGCTATGTGATGTTCTCTCCCCCTCTTTGTTCTTCATGGATTAGACCTTGTGAGCTGCCCTACATGATCAAGGCACATATGTAATTCTTTCTGCTATTGATATGTTGACTTTGCTGGGATCTGATGGATTATGAGACTATGTTCAGATTGTGATGAGTAATATATTTGGTTCTTCTCTTTTATATTTGTGTTCTTGAGTAATTCTTGCATGTTCTCCATTGTTGTTTATTGCTTTGGCCAAGTAGTAGGTAGTAACTCCAAGAGGGAGCATTATGCTTGATTGTGGGTTCATGCCCCCCGATAAGTAGCTTGAGTGACAGAAACATGAGTCTAGGAGATGTGTTGTTGCCACAAGGGGGAAATCAACGGTGCTTGTAACCGCGGTTGCAAGGATTGTTTAATTTATGCAAAGTTCTTTTAATGCAGTTGTCTGTTGCTTTGGGTTTATACTTTGGGTGGGGCTCGCAACTTAATACTAGCGAGATGTTCTGGATAGATATATCAAGGTGGATGATTAGTAGTAGATGTAGATGGATTTCTCCCATGCTTTTGAGCCTCTTTCTTTCTTTTGTAGCATAGTTAGCATTGGTTTGCGCCCGTAATCCTGTCAATTGCCCAACTGTAATTTGTTTACCTTGCATAGATGTTTATCGTCTTTTGGGAGAGAGACATCACTATTGAACATCATGGGACCCCTGTCCATATTTCCACCACTGTTACGCCCTCAATTTACTTCTTGCTTTTACTTTCTAGTTGTAGCTATCACTATCTTTTATCTCTTGTGTTTGATCCTTTGTAAACAACAAGGCCGGAGAGATTGACAACCTCTCTGAACTTCGTTGGGACCAAAGTTATTTCTATTTCTGTGCAGGTCCACCTCTTCTGTAAGAGAAAGAGCAGAAGACACCTACTTTTCGTTGTCGGCGTCCTACTGGAGACATAAACCTCGATATCTTCACTAAGGGAAATTTTCCGCTATCTACATCTCACCTTCCACTCGGGGTAACCAATGAAGGGCGAGAAGCCGTTATCTTCTCTCGCGCATCAAGCAAATTTCTGGCGCCATTGCCGGCGACTACGCTCTACAAGATAGGGGAGTTTCACGCCATCTTTTATCTTTGCTTTTTAGTCTTGATAGTTTACCTTTCATTTTTTCTTTGTGT
The DNA here is from genome assembly GCA_950022295.1 of Bromus sterilis. Taxonomy (NCBI): domain Eukaryota; kingdom Viridiplantae; phylum Streptophyta; class Magnoliopsida; order Poales; family Poaceae; genus Bromus; species Bromus sterilis. The sequence continues at coordinate 142,724,454 of OX465596.1, read as the reverse complement.
CCTTTACCAAAAACCAAAAAAATAGTATGTCTAGTTCCTTGCTTGCCACCAATTCCTAATTTCTTTGAAACCAGATCCTATTGGCATGGAGGATTCACTAAGGATCAACAAGAATATTAGAAGGAACAACGCTTGTCTCAAAAGGGGATACACTTATGGAAACAAATACACCAGTTGTATGAGTATGCTAGAAACTTGTGCTCAATATATAATCTATCTTTCTACGGGGATGAATCTTGTTTCTTTATGAGGCATAAACACCTTGCCTTCCAATATGAGTACAATGATGATGAAACTTTAGCTTCTTATGCTAAGGGAAATTATGATTTTTATGATGCAGAGCAAATAGAAGAATTTGTTGCTTATAAGGGTGCCTATGAAATTACTTCTCTTCTTAAAAATATTGATGATGCCCCTTACAATTCTGAGAGTCTTGCTATACTTCACTATTGCGTTGAAAATTACGATGCAAATTATTATATTACTGATCATCTTGAGAGAATCTCTCCCCCAAAGGAAGAGACTAATGTTTTGCAGGACTCTATGGAAGAATAAATTGCTAAAACTGAAAGCTCCTTTGATGAAAAAGAGGATGAGAGTGACGAACAAAAGGAGGAAGAATGGAGCCATCCATGTCTACCTTATAATGAGAGTGACTATTTGAATCTTACCTTATATGAATGTTACGATCCTATGGATTCTTTTTAAATATCCCTTTTTGATGAAGTTGATGCCTTCTATACTTGTGGCCATGATGCCATTATGAATGATGCTTATGGAGATGAACTTTCTATAATTCCTCATGTTAAGAATGAAATTTTTTTCTATTGCACCCATACTTGATTTCCCTATTATCCTTTTGAAATCTCCAACTCATATTCCGGAGAATTTTGCTCTTATCAAGGCTCAACGTGATGGTTTGCATTTATCTCATGATCCTAAAGACCATGTTGAAAACTACACATGTGTGCTTATAGGTCATGAACAACATGATTTATTTAATATTTATATTCTTTATGTTGTTCATGATACTACTGTAAATTATTTTGAGAGAGGGAAGTTTGGTTGTAGAAACTTCCATATTACTAAAACTCCTCTCTTTATGTTGAAAGTTTTGAAGTTGTTCTTTTTCCACCTTCCTATGCATGTCACTTTATGCTTCTTTGATTTATTTGTTTAGAAGTTTCCTAGGCATAGGAAGTGGATTAGGCTTAAATTTGTTTCATATTTTCTTCTTGATGCTCTCTTTTGCTTCAAATTCTTATTCTTATGAGAAGCATCTTCTATAATCTTCGTGCCTAGCTCAATGGCGTAAAATAAAGCGCTAGTTGGGAGGCAACCCAAGATGTTTTTCCTTCTGTTTTTAGTGGTCTTGATGATTTTTACTACTGTATCAACATCATTATATCATTATTTTCAAGCTTTGTGCCAAGTTTAGCCTCCTATTGCAAGAAAGTTCAAAAGTTGTGACATGCTATCCAGAAAACAGATTCTTTCCTTGGACGGAAAAATTCACGATAAATCACCAGGAAGTCTTTTTTATTTGATTTTTTTTTACAGCTTGCTCTATACAATTATCTTTCTAGCGTATGTTGTGAGTTTTTTATTTGAGTTGTAGAAGTACCCCCAAAAAAATTTTACTACATGCTTGTCTGTTTTTCACAGTTTCTTCCACGTTTTGCCTTTCCTCAGTTTTGCAAGTCTTGCGCTAGCTTTTTCTTTGCAAAACCTTTTTGGCGGTCTTGAGAAACAGTAGCTCTTAAATAAAATCTTTATTTCCAGTAGAATAAAATTGTTTTATTGTGGGTACTAACCTCTCTAATAAGCTTATGATGAGTTATGTATGAAGGTAGTTTTCAAGTGTGCGAGGGAAGATGATGAAAGAAGATCTGGGAGTGTCAAACGCTCAAGCTTGGGGATGCCCCCATTCACCCCCAAGAAATATTCAAGGAGACTCAAGCGTCTAAGATTGGGGATGCACCGTGCATCCCCTTCGTCATCAACAATTATCAGTTCATCCTTCGTTACACTATATTTTTATCACTTCATGCGTTATGTGCTATGCTTGGAGCATCTTGCTCTTAAGTTTTCTTTTTAGTTTTCTTTAGCTTTTTTTGCTGTTCATAACAAGTTAGAACCCAGCTTTCTTTGTAACGAAGAGAAACATGCTCCACTTGAAACTAGAAAACATCATAGGATTTTCATGCTTATCTATCTTTTGTTGTGTGTTCTTTATCTTTTCGTAGCTGCGGTCATGTTTAGCTCTTAGTTTTCATGCTTAAATTTTTAAGAGCTTTTATTTAGTTTGTTGCTGGAACTATCTTGAGTTTTCATGTTTATCTTGTTTAGAGAGTTGGCTTGTTGCACTGAGTCGTGTCTTGACTTAAAGTAGACAATTGAGGTTGCTATTCAATTGTAGTAGTAACTTGCAATAGTCTTGAGGTATTGTTGTGAGTAATGTTAGAACTTTTGGCGTCAAGAGCTCTAGCCTATTAGTGATAGAAGTCATATTTTGGGCAATCCGTGTTTATTTTCAAAAACTACAAAAACTAGTTGAGAACTCTAGCTACTAGATGGATCACTCATATTTTGAGGAATCGGATATTAGAGTACACTCACGTACCATGAGTCGAGGATGCGCAAGGATAACCAAACACCCATACACTACTCCTCGGGGTACATGTCTCTTTGTGACCCTCCTGGATAGATTGAGAGTTACCGATAATAAGTGCATGAGTTCTGCAGACTAATATAAGTATTGAAAGTTGACACTTCCACCTTCCCATATTTTCTAGCCTCTTCGGTATCGTGCATTGCCCTCTTCTCACTCGGAGAGTTGGCGTCTACCTCGCCGATGCATCCAAACCCTTGGCATGATAAACTCTGTCATCATAAACCTCCTTATATCTTTCCTCAAAACATCCACCATACCTACCTATCAAGGCATTTCCATAACCTTTCCGAGATATATTGCCATGCAACATCCACCTTCTCATGACTTGATTTTCATGTCATACATGTTCCTGCTAAACTGCCAGAGGCATACATTTGCATACATCATGATAGATTCTTCTTTATGCTGAGTACTTTTGTAAAGTGTGAAAGATCTCCTATACTCCTTGTAAAATAGGGTGTTGCCCCTAAGTGAGGAAAAGATACCAAAGAGGACAAATTAAAAGATCCAGAAGAGGACAAATGAGAGTTGAATAGAAAGAGCCATTGAGGCCACCAAAAAATACAAAAAAATTAATAGAAAAAAGAGAAAAGGATAAAAAGAGAGAATGAGGCAACACTACTATTCCTTTTGAGAGATCCACACTCGCACTCCCTCTTATATCTTGTACTCCATAGAGATGATCATACATGCATATAACTATTTGGGGACCTTTACACTATAGAACTTGGCTTGTATATTCCAATGATGATCCTCCTCAAAGGATCTCTAGGTCTTCTTGAGCAAGAAAGTTGGATGCACCCCCACTAGTTCCATTGGAGAGCTTTCCTTAGCTCATATGTGCATCTGTTGCATGGCAATCCCTACTCCTCACAATATATATATCATTTGGCTTTCTCTTGCCTATGATTGTCGTCATTGATGTGAGCCTTTCACACCTTTTTGTCTTCCTCCTTCACCATCTCTCTCTATGCCACCCTAAGTGTCAATTTTCTTGCTTAGGCTCATCCATTGCATGAGTGCTCAAAATATCGAAAGGGAGTGGATCAGTTTTACTTGTACCTGGCTAGTGGTCTGGGGACGAGTCAATATAAGATTCTGAAGAAGACTAAGTGTGAAACTTTAGTAGATTGAGTTCTCAAAAAATAAATATTTTTTCTCTCTTGTATTCCCATCTCGCACTTCTTGCACGCAAACACCATTTGGATACATTCGAGTCACGGATAGCGAGAGCTCTTGCACCTTTATGTTCTTTTGTTGCTTGTTTCAATGCTAATATAGACTCTTGCGTGTTTTGACTCGAATTGAATTACATGCCTTGATTGCTTTACTTAAAAGTTCTTATATGGTTGGTAGCATGTCACCACAGAAATTATGCTTGTTATCATTTATCTACTTGAGGGTGAGCAGGAATTAAGCTTGGGGATGTTGATACGTCCCAAATGTATCTATAATTTCTTCTTGCTCCATACATGTTTTGGCTGATATTTCTATGCTTGTGATACACTTTCATACACTTTTGATCATATTTGGACTAACCTATTAACTCAGTGTACCCTAGTGCCAGTTTCTGTTTTCTTCTGTCTTTTTATTTCAGGTTTTCCCATTACGTAAAATGCCAGAAAAATTCCGGTAAAATATATATAAAAAATCAGAGCAATGGAAGCTTCTAGAGTCCCTAAGGGGGGCCGGAGGGGACCCACCTGGGCTCCAGGCGGCCAGGTGGAGCGTCCTAGGGTGGGGCCGCGCCGGGAGGCCTTCTGGACCCCTGGCTGCGCCCCTTCGCCTATATATTTCCTTCGTCCTGAAACCCCCAAAGAGAAAACCATTTTTCGCGATCTCGCCTCTGTTCCGCCGCCGCGCTTCCAAGATCGGGAGCACCATAAGACCTCTTCCCGGAACCCTGCCGGAGGGAGGATTATCCTCCGGGAGCTTCTCCACCACCATGGACACTTCCCGGATGATCTGTGAGTAGTCCAACTTGGACCATGGGTCCGTGATCAGTAGCTATGTGATGTTCTCTCCCCTTCTTTGTTCTTCATGGATTAGACCTTGTGAGATCCCCTACATGATCAAGGCACATGTGTAATTCTTTCTCCTGTTGCTATGTTGAGTTTGCTGGGATCTGATTGATTATGATACTATGTTCAGATTGTGATGAGTAATTCTTGAGTAATTCTTGCATGTTCTCCATTGTTTTTTATTGCTTTGGCCAAGTAGTAGGTGGTAAGTCCAAGAGGGAGTGTTATGCTTGATTGTGTTCATGCCCCCTGATGAATAACTTGGATGACATAAACATGAGTCTAGGGGATGTGATGTTGCCACAAGGGGGAAAACAACAGTCCTTGTAACCGCGGTTTCATGGATTGTTTACTTTATGCAAAGTTTTTTTAATGCAGTTGTCTGTTGCTTTGGTTTTACACTTCGGATGGGGTTCACAACTTAATACCAGCGAGATGTTCTGGATAGAGATCTCAAGGTGGATGATTAGTAGTAGATGCAGATGGATTTCGGTCTACTTATCTTGGCTTACCGCCCATGCTTTTGAGCCTCTTCCTTTCTTTTGTAGCATAGTTAGCATTGTTTTGCGCACGTAATCCTGTCATTTTCCCAGCTGTAATTTGTCTACCTTGCTTAGATATTTATCATCTTTTGGGAGAGAGACTTCACTAGTGAACATCATGGGAACCCGGTCCATATTTCCACCACTTTTACGCCCTCAATTTACTTCTTGCTTTTCCTTTCTAGTTGTAGCTATCACTATCTTTTATCTCGTGTGTTTGATCCTTTGTAATCAACAAGGATGGAGAGATTGACAACCTCTATGAACTTCGTTGGGAGCAAGGTTATTTGTATTTGTGTGCAGGTCCACCTCTTCTGTAAGCGCCAGAGAAGAAGACACCTACTTGTCGTTGTCGGAGTCCTACTGGAGAGATAAACCTCGGTATCTTCACTGAGGGAAATTTGCCGCTATCTACATCTCACCTTCCAATTGGGGTAACCAACAAAGGGCGAGAAGCCATTATCATCTCTCGCGTATCAGCGTAAACGTGTAAGGTTGGTCGAGGCCGCTTCATCAGGACATTGCCGCAATGCTAAACGAGTACACGTGGGAGGGTAACAATTGAAGAATTGATGCCCACATACTAGATGTGTTCTATCCGTACAATACATCTACGCATAGCCTTGCTCTGGTATCACTGGTGGGGAACGGAGCGGAAAACAATAATTTTTCATAACCAACGCGTCCCAAACCCAAGACCTATGCTATGGCGATGTATGTAAAAGATGGAGATAGGCACATATCAATATGTAGTCCGTTAAGAGGGAAATGTTCCCGAGTGAACGTGGTTTATGTAGTCGTACACGACAATCCCCGATGCCGTGAAGATCCAGGATGACTCCTGACTCCACCCTGTCCTTATAGACCGATGACGGGATTACGTCCCCGTCGGAACATTATCGGTGAAGACGTCGCGACACGGCCTCGACGATGAAGGAGTACCAAAAGTGTAGCACCTCGCGGGATTACACGCACAAAGTGTACCCGACATTCCCTCCGGGCTCCGAAACCAGAAGATCAGCGGAAAGAAGATTTATTCGGATCCCGATTCCAGCAGCACGACGGCGTGCGTATGGTGGAGAAATCTCCAACCTAGTGTAGACTCCAAACAAGGGGAGTCTACTCAAAGGAGGGAGAAAGAGAGAGAGAGATGAGAACTCGTCTCAAAATTGGTGAAAAAAAGGGCAACCCCACACCTCCTTATATAGGCCAAGGAAGGGTGGCAACCTCCCTCCCTCCCCAAGGTGGGACTAATCCCACCAAGGGGGGGAGTGCGCCTTCCATAGGGGGGAATGGGCCCCTCCTTGGCGCATGGCCCAAGGGGGAAGACTCACTCCTCCCCTAATGGGACATTAGAGGCGCATGTGCCTTTTTAATTCATTTTTAATTATTTAAATCAAATTTTAAAATTTAACTCTGTAATTAAATACTAAAACATATTAAAAAAATATTTTGAACAATTGAAAATCTCAAAAACCAGTTTTGGCCTCCACCGGAACAATTCCGGTGTTCTCTCTTATTTCACCGATGATCCCGAATCTATCCTTATTGCGTCGAATACCCTTAAGTGTGACACCCTACGGTTCGTGAAACAGTAGACATTCTCTGACCAATGACCAACATGTGGAATGTGGTTACAATCCTTGGTGTGCCCCTGCGCTTCCATGGAATTAACTTCATCGTTGAACCATTAACGTTGAGTCCTGATCCCTTTGTCATACGGTACTTTGTTTGTCCGAGGTTTGATCATCGGTATCCTATATACCTAGTTCATCCTCGTTCCCGACAAACATATTTACTCGTCTGTGCATATTACATCCCCGTGACCTAGTCACATGATTGCAATCTGTAATATCACCGAGTGGGCCCAGAGTACCTACACGTCACTCGGATGGACAAATCCCCGTTTGATCTATTTGCATGCTCATCAACATATCTACTTTGGAATACCGAAGATACACCTTTATGGTTACCATGTTTGAGTGTAACGGTTAATGCACTCAAAGCATCCTGGTAGATAGCAATTAGGTATGATCATCACGGTCTTAAGGATCGGCTCACTATGTTATAGTTATCGCAATGTTGAACTATGTGACTGGATCACATTGCAACACTTCTGGTGGGAGTGTGTCAGTCATATCACTCTCCTAATGACATTACCTCATTGTCAACAGACTATTATGTTCTCTTGATCAGGAAACCTTGATCAACAATTACCCAATGAGCTAGTATACTAGAGTTAACTAGGAACCTGGTTGTATGTATACCACACGTGTATTAATGTTTCCGCTTAATACAGTCATAGGACAGTATAAAAATTATTATGAACTAATGGAATAGACTAATAAACATGTTTTATTTGCCTCTAGGGAACATTCCCACCAGTCTCCCACTTGCACTAGAGTACAAATAATGTAGTTGCATTTTTGTATGGATTATAACTCCATATCATCTATATGGTTATTGATCATGCTTGCTTGCTTGTGGAAAAGGTTGAGTCAACGATCTAAAACATTCAAATCCGTATGTCTTTTACAAATCATTAATGTCACCTAGTTTGACATTCATCTCATTATCCCATTATAATGACTAGGTATATATTTGGCAATCGAGTCAGACTTCATTTGTTGTGTTTCAGCAATGACGTCCGTTGGGTCCCGCGGACTTTCCTTTAGTCAGGCACACTAAAACTCACTTAGTCAGAAGTCGAACTTCTTAAGCCAGAATATAGCTCTTGCCACTTTTAAAGCAGCCATATCAATGTATATTTAATTCTTAGTGCATTGTATGCAACCTTGATGCCTAACCATGTTTCTTTCAAATTAGGCATTTATTAGTATGATATCTCAATTTTCTAGGTTAGTGTTAGAAATTGGACCAGCATAACATTTATGGTCAAGAATAAGATAACACTCATATAGCTCCACTCTAATATGTCAGTCACATATAAGACTAGGATAACATCCACATAGTTCCCACTCAAATATGTCATCTACATATTAAGTTCAGAATGTAATACTCCCATAGTTCCCACTCAAAATATATTGTCCACATATTAAGTTTTAGGAAACTATTCTTATCCCACTCAGTTTCATGCAAATGCATGTTTCCTCATTATTTTGGCTAATTCCAAAATCCTTTGATCATCCATCAAATTGAGAATTCAGGTTACGAGACACTAGTCTCCATATGTTTTCCAAAACCTTCTTGTTGTACCAATTACAACACTTCATCAAATTCAATATTTGAGGAAGTCTTGGTGTTGATAAACCTTTGTGTCAATCATAGTGAATATCCCGTTGACTCAAGCATCGCTACTTCTTGTAGTCAACCTTTTGAATTTTTTAGAAACATCTTTTATGACAAATCTCTCTTCATGGCTTCCATGATGTTCACATTTATTCCTTATAACCTTGAAGTTATCGAGAATATCAAGTAACCTCTTTACTTGATAAGATTCAAATAATCTTAAATGTAACTCAATATAGGATTTCATGACTCGTAGTCATCTCATATTTAGGTCCACCATCGCTTCTTCGTAGTTCGTAGGTACGTCTTGTTCCATTAACATAACAAGTGAATCATGCATATTATTTTGCACAAGGGGAAAACATGTATTCTTGACTTCTACATTCTTTAGTAAAAGTTTCAACTGAAATACCATGATCATTATCATCATTTTCTCCTCTAATTGTAGAGCTTTGGTTCCGAAACACATTTCGTTGTGCTACTATGATATATGGAGGCAAGGTCAATTACCATGGTTGAACTTTCACTCTCTTCCATTAACACTTTTATCAGGAACACTTCTTGACAAACACTAAACTTAGCAACACAAGCTTTGGGATCTTTTAATTTGTGTCCTCTTTGGGATCTTTTCTTCACTTTAAGGGCAACACTCTATATTTACAAGGATATAGAAGATCAAACACTTTCCTGCAATGCACGGACAACAGCGGACAGAAACTGGCACTGGTGCACTGAGTTAGTAGGTTAGTCCAAATATGTTGATAAATTTATGAAAGTGTAGAAAAACATATAGCAAAGTCACCAATATAAGCATGGAACAAGCATAAATTATAGATACGTTTGGGACATATAAGGAACAAGCAGAAATTATAGATACGTTTGGGACGTATCAACATCCCCAAGCTTAATTCATGCTCGTCCTTGATCAGGTAAATGATAACAAAGATAATTTCTAAGGTGACAGGCTCTACCAACAAAGATTTGAACGTTTGGGACGTATCACCATACTCCTCGCCTATAGAAGGGAATTATTCCCACATGGATGGGGGGGACATGGAAGTATAATGGAGTGGCGATGCCGATGACGATGGCGTCGATTTCCCCGCACCGGAGGCCAAAACAGCCTCCAGATTAGCTCTCTTGGAGAAGAACAGAGGTGGCGGAGGCTCCGTGATGAGAATTGGAGTATCAACTTCTGTCTCAGGGTTTCCTCATCGGGAGTAAAAATGCCAGTTAAAGGGGGCCTGGGGGTGGCTCACCTGACCAGGCGGGTTGGTGCTGCAGCCACCCCCTGGCCTCCTGGGCCAGGGGTGGCCCCCTCTGGCCCATCTTTTGGCTCCGGGACTGTTCTGGTGCGTGGATTTTCTAGGAATTTTCTTGGAAATTTCTGAGATGCTTAAGTTTCCCTTTTCCTTCACATAAAAAAATCATACAGGAAGCTCTGCTAAAAACAGCGTCAGTCCGGTTAGTTTAATTCAAATCATGCCAGAATGAGGTCAAAACAATAGCTAAAGTATTCGGAAAAGTCAATATGTTTGATATGTATCACGGGGCTACTGTCAGGAACGCGTTGGGGGCATGATGGCTTCTCGCCCCTTGTTAGTTACCCCAAATGGAAGGTTGAGATGGAGCACAACAGAAAGTTTCCCTCGGTGAAGATACCAAAATAATCGAATCGGAGGACCCCGAATTCTGCAAGTAGGTGTGAACGGCGCCAGATATTAAGTTGTTGGATGGACACAAGGTTGATGTGGACCAGCACACACAACAGATAACTTTGCTCCCAACGGTACATAGAGGTTGTCAATCTCTCATGCCTTGTTGTTTACAAAGGATAAAATGCAAGGATAAAAGTAAAAGCAGTAAATAAATTGAGTGTGTAAACAGTGGTGAAATATGGACTGGTTCCCATGAAGTCCAGTACTGATGTCTCTCTCCCAAAAGACGATAAAGAACTATGCGAGGTGAACAAATTACAGCTGGACAATTGACAGGATTAAAAATGCACCGCAATGCTAACTATGCTACAAAAGAAAGGAAGAGGCTCACTGTCAGAACCCTCTGTTAGGTAATGTGCTAGGGTTAGCAAGTCACTTGCATCATGTTAAATTTTCAAAAGAAATCTTTGAAATTAAAAATCAAAAGCAAATGGGAGAAGGAACCCCCCCAGATGAATTAATTCAAAAGGCCAGATAAAAATCTTCTCCAAAAATACATGTTAGATTTTTGAAAAGTCTTATAAATGAGTGTGATCACATTTCAAGTGATGTGGGACCCACCCATGCTCATAGATTTTTCAAATATTCAAACAGTGCCTTGGAATTAATCAAATACCCCTATTTGATTTAAAATTCAAATCTTTTGAATTTTAAAATGTTCAAAATTTATGAGTGGCTAGTATATTGTTTTATGAGGCCACATAAAAATTATGAGCATTTATTAAAATGTTTAGCTATTTTATTTAGCTAAACAGAACAAATGTCAGAAAAGAAAAACAGAAAAGAACAGATAAGAGAGAGAAGAGGCCCAACTTACCGTACCTGGCCCAGCAGCAGCCCAGCCCACCGGGGGGCACATGCGTCTTCAACCCCGGCCAGGCAGGCACCCAGGTCGCCGGCGAGCACCGTGGGCGCGCCAGGCAGCTGCCTACCTGCCCAGGGCTTATCTCCTCACCTGGAGACGTCTGGGAGACGTCCCGATCCATTCCGCCCCTCCTTATCGTCTTCCCCCTCCTCCTGCGCCCGATTTCATCGCCGCCCGTGAGCATCCGTGGAGCACGCCGCCGTCTTCACGCGGCCACCGTCGACGAGAGGCCGCTACGCCAAGTCCAACCGCTCCGCCGTCGTCTACAACCCCACCGTGCAGAAGGAATCGGAGCCAGACGCCTCCACGAGCTCGCTAGCTTCGTCGTCTTCGTCTCCGGCCGCCGCGGATCGACCTTGAATTCCGGCAGCACTAGAGCCTCCCCGAGCAAGCCGTCGCTTCAGTTAGACTCAGGGTGAGCTCGGGATCAAAACCCCTAACTTTTCCCCCTCGATTGCTCCCTCTAGCCGGATCCGCCATGGGAGCCGAGCACGGCCTCCGCCATGGATGAGCTCGAGCTAGCTCCCGTGCTCCTCTGCCTGCACCGAGTTGTTCATCATCTTCACCTTGTTTCTACGCGTCGAACGCACCAAGCCACGCTCAAGTTGGTGCACCACAGTGATGATTGCGTCCTCGCCGCATTTCTGTTGCCGCCGGTGAGCTCGCCGTCGTCGATTTGGTCACCCCCAAGGACAACCGCATGCACCAGGTGACGTGCGAGCGCATGGGCTATGTCCCGGTGGTCTCGGCGTAGCGAATGGTGGCCAGGAGAGGGAGAACGCAGAGCGCCGCCGCGGGTCTGGTCGCCGACGTTTAGCCGCCGGCAGCCCCGCCGACGTGGCCGTGCTTAGGGACTTAACCCCACCTGGGTTAAGTGACCCTAGGTCACTGACCAGTGGGCCCAGTGGCTTAATTAAGTCACTGGTTAAGTTAACCCAGCCGGGTTAATTAACCCAGCCACTGACACCCTGGACCCACATGTCAGCCCCCCCCCCTGACGTCAGCCTGGCGCAATAAATCGAATAAATGAATTTCCAGAAATTAAATGAATTAAAGAAATTCAGAAAAATCCAGAAAATACCCCAAACTTTGGAAATTCATAGAAAATTCATATTAACTCCAAATTGGACAAATAATATATGAAAAATGATCAGGAGAAAATAATCTATCCAAAAATGCAATTTCAACTATGTTGGAGTTGATTTTAAAATGGGACCAGTAGCATATGTCATTTGAATTATTTGGAATTAATTCAAATTCAAATCAAATGCTTTTGCAACTTGGACCATGGAATTATGCTATATTTCAACCACACTTCAGAGGCATATCATACACATTTACAAAAGGTTCAAAATGATCAAACAATGTCACATGTAACTTGGTCAAGTTTGAATTCAAATTGGAGTTTGAATTTGCAATTCAATTTGCAATATACTCCATTTAAATGGAATTGCTTCACACATCAAAGCATATACATCAAGTTTCAACCTTCCATCATGTGATTGTGCATTGTATTTACTTTGCTACTTTGCTTGTTGTTTGTCGAGTAGAGGTGGAACCGGAGCAGGAGGCTGCCCCCTTCGCTGAAGACCCAGAACCCGAACCTCGTCAGCAAGGCAAGCAAACCCCCATTGATCATGTCGATAAAATCCCACTTCCCTCTCATGTCTCGCTTATGCATTGTTTAGGATGATCACCATGATTCGTTCCTACCGCATAGATGAACCCATTCCTTTGCATGACCTATCATTTTTTCACAGTAGTAAGCAAACCACAATCCTAGCAAATGTAGGAGTTGATTGATATCATGTGGCCCCTGCAAATGATTATCGCTTATTGCATGCTTAGTATGTTATCATGATGATATTATGATGTGAGTCGGGATGGTAGTGATCATGATGATGATGGTAGAAAAGTGTTGGTGAATCGACGCTAATACAAGGTGAACGATGAGAGGCTGTGTAGGAGTACACGGTGGGTTGTCTCGTTGAACACCGCCCTAAGTCCGAGTTCTTGTGTGGTGATCCAAGATGAAGAGTACAACCACACATTGGGCTCACTGACCCCTCTCAACCTATTAACTCATCCCTTTCGATGTCCAGATGTCGCAATAGTTCGGAGTTCTGGTAGGTCTGTGGCCTGGATGCTAAGTGAGAGAACGGCTCATCCGAGACCGGCTTATGCACCACGCACACATCACTTGGGTCCACTTCGGTAAACTGGCCGGGTTCACGATAGTGGTAGCCAACCCAAGTAGGCGGCTTTCTTGTACTAGATAGGCTATGAGGTAACAGTTGTGGTGAGCATCCTCGCTGGCACCCCTTGAATGGTGTCGAGATCAAAGGCGGTAAATGTTGCTTTCGTTTGTGTTGTACTCAGACATAATTTGCTTTCGTTTGTGTTGTAATGTTGGATCACATGTTTGTGATCTCTGTGTGCACTCTATAAGAGTTATCAATAAAATTGTATACTTTGTAGAGAATTGCAATGATACCTACTGTTCATACAAGGCATGTGTGCTGCGTGTATGTTTATAACATACATGTCTTTGTATGGGTTTTCGAGACCTTAGTTGTGATCTGGCTGGCGGTCTTTCATACACCAACTGGCCCTTAGATGTGCGCAGCTTGGGGCATCGCGATGCGATTGTTCGATACTCCGTCTCGTGCACACTTTGTGGTATGATCGAGCCCGCCCTAGACCCCGACTAAGTGATCGGGCTGGAGTAAGTCTATGTAAGAGTTATGAGATAGTCGATAGTATGGTTGAGGCGACTTGTCTTTGAATATGGGAGTTCACCACCCATATCATTAGATTTGTGTGCGGACGATGAGGACCATCTCAGTTGATCATCCGGCCTGGATGGGATGCCCCTCACGTACGATGCTCTCCGAGAACGTTCTGTGCTTGGCCTTGTCTGCTTAGACAAGTGGGTACGGTTCTCGGCTCTCCATATGACTATGTCTTAACTGGACTTGCATACGCTAACCCCGTGTCCCGACAGACTTGGTATCAGAGCAGGACTGACTGTAGGACTAGTAGCCTTGGCCGAAGTTGAGTCTAGCTTTCTATAGTTATATAGTTACTCTGGGTATATAAGGGAACAACGTAAGGCTTCTTTTTTCTCCTTACTCCCTTCGTTCTGAGTTCTGAGTCACCCTCATCTTATTCTACGGGAAGATAGGACTAGGCTCTCCTCTGTCTGACTAGAACATCTCGTTGTTTGCTTCCTTGTAGCCGTAGGAAAGTTGTGACCGGTTTGTTAGAGTGGTTATGCTTCCTGATTTATTACATCGTATGTAAGTGCTGTTTTCATATTGGAAGAAATTGTCATTTCTTACAATTACAGCCGTTATGCTGTCCGAGTCATTCCAGGTTTATCTCATAATCTGATGCATTTGCAAACTCCTTCTTTCTGTTTCAGATGGAAGATCTTCCCCCTCGGCAGATTGTTCGTTTGACCTGGTGCCTCGGTGTGCGTGGCCATCCCTCCACGTTGATCGAGATGATGTCCTACGTGGGATATTGATGGTAGCCTGAGTACACCGTCGAGGATCAGTTCCACGACTTCAGCCAGACGCAGTTCCACTGCATTGTTTAGATCTACCCGCACCACCTTGGAGTCACTCAGCCTATCCACTTTGGACATGGCATTGGCATTACCGAGAACATGGCTGTGCAGGATGCTGCATATTCATGTATGACCCTGCTGAGAGAGGAGCACACCATGCTGAGAGAGACCTCATTCCGCTATATCCCTGCTGCACTTCCAGGAGAAGAGGGATATTACACCGGACTCTACTCAGATCACTCTGCAGAAGATCCAGCACTTCAGATGATTACTAGGTTTGCTAGTGATCGAGATCGTGATGCACGCGCTCTCCGTTTCGAGCTCCACGCCACCCGTGTTCGTCTGTATCAAGCACTGACACTCTTGGCACCCTTTTTGAGCGTGGGATCAGTTGAGCATGATGCTATCTACCCAGTGAGGACTCAGATGCCTTCTCGAGTTTCTTGGCCCGAGATTGGAGGCATTTTTCCACCCCGTGGACCTAGGCCCCATCCTTGCCCAAATGGATATCAGGGTCCACAGGCCTCCGTGTTTTCCGATGGTCACCTCCAGCTACCGGGATACGCGGGTAACTTTTACGAGGATTACTATGGAGATGGAGATGAGTGGGACCGCCTGTGGTCTTACTTAGTGAGGATGTAGTAGTATCTTAGTGTATTGTAAGCAAGGTGTCTAAGTTCCAGAGGCTTAGATAAATAATGTATAGGAAGTCAGAGTGCCTCTGAAGGATGTATCATCTTCATCACGTTTTTATTAGCTTGGTGCTTGTACTAAAACGATGTATGGTTTGTATGACAGCTTGTGAATATATGGCTTGTATGCTTTTATCACCATGTTGTCAAGATGATTACTTCCTTTGCTCTGTAATCCTTCCAGTACTTCAACACCTTGTTTAGACTCTCCCAATCAACTCTGTTTGACTTTGGTTTTTCACCTTCAGGATGTCTCAAGGAACCCGTGGCCAGATTGGTCGTAACCAGGGTCGTGGGAATGATCAGGAGGAAGGCAACCTTCCACCCCCAACCACGATGGCTTAGGTTCTGATGGAGGTCGAGAGGAACCGCCGAGACTCTCACCACCTGCTGGAAGTCATTGCACGCAACACCACTCAGCAGTGCAATGAGTTGGTGTCCCTGAACGACTTCATCCGACTTCATCCCCCGGTTTTCAGTTACTCCACCGAGCCCCTTGACGCCGATGACTGGCTTCGCAGCATCGAGAGAAAGCTCCAAGCAGGCCATGTTGCAAATGGCGACAAGGTCAGCTATGCCACCTATCACCTTGAAGGCGCAGCTAGCTCTTGGTGGGAGAACTTCCTGAATATGCGCCCCGTTGGACCGCCTACATCTTGGGAGGAATTCTGCACGTCCTTCTGCGAGCACCACATTCCCAAAGGTCTTATGGACCGCAAGCGTGAGGAGTTCTTCAACCTCACCCAAGGCAGAAGGACCGTTGACGAGTTTAGCCGTGAGTTCAACCGACTTGCTCGTTATGCTACCGAAGAAGTCTCCACCGACTCCAAGAAGCAAGAGAGGTTCCGTCGTGGCCTCAACTCTGGACTCCGTCGTGAGCTCAACCTACATGACTTTGGCACCTTCCAGGTCCTTGTCAACAAGGCCATCAAGGCAGAGGACATGAACACCCCCAACGATTTCCGCAAACACCCTACAGACGAGAGTTCATCCAGTTCTGGCTCTCAGAAGCGCAAGATCTGGATCCCTAATAGTATGTTCCGCCAGAACAACCCACCGAGGCCATCCTATGTGGCGCCTCGTCCACCAACCCAGTTCCACCAAACAACCCAGCTCCACGCCCTGTTTTCGGAGCGTGTTACAAGTGTGGTCAGGCAGGCCACTATTCTCGTGAGTGTCCCCAGAACCAGATCCAGCATCAGAATGCTCCACCCCGTGCCGGAGGCAACAACAATGGTCGTGGCAAGCCACCCCAGAAGGTCTACACCGCCAAACCCGCTCCTCCCGCCACTCGTGGACATGTGAACCAGATTGCCGCCGAAGAGACTGACGACACTACTGACGTCATTCTTGGTACGCTCCCAGTCAATTATGTTCCTACTTCCGTTCTTTTCGACCCAGGAGCATCTCATTCATTCATGTCGGAAAGTTATGCACTTCGTCATGAGTTATCTTTTGTTGAATTGTCCACCCCAATGATTATTCAAACTCCAGGGTCAAGATGGCAAACTAATAGAGTAAGCCATGGTAATCAAATTGCAATTGAGGGTTTAGTATTCCTTGCTTCACTCATAGCCCTCAAGTCTTCAGATATTGATGTCATCCTTGGCATGGATTGGCTATCAAGACAGAATGCCTACCTGGATTGCAAAGGCAAATCCGTGAAACTCACCCACCCTTCAGGCAAAACCGTCAACTATACCTCACCCAGAACAAGAACCCAAGTGCATTCCTTGAATGTACTTCCCCTTCCCGAACTTGAAGATATTCCGGTGGTTCGTGACTTCCCGGATGTCTTTCCTAAAGAGTTGCCGGGCATGCCACTCGACAGATGTGTAGAGTTTATAGTGGATCTTGTACCAGGAACCGCACCAATTTCCAAACGCCCATACAAAATGGCCTCACATGAGTTAGCTGAGCTAAAAATCCAACTTGATGCTTCGTTGGCAAAAGGCTTCATCCGCCCTAGCTCATCGCCATGGGGTTGCCCCGTTCTGTTCGTAAAGAAGAAAGATGGAACAGAAAGGATGTGCGTAGACTATCGCCCGCTAAATTTAGCGACGATAAAGAACAAATACCCACTGCCCAGGATCAATGATCTTAATGATCAAATTGCAGGATCCTCTGTCTTCTCCAAGATGGATTTGAGATTAGGTTATCATCAAATCAAAATCCGAAACGAGGAAATTTCCAAAACGGCTTTTACTACTCGTTATGGTCTTTACGAGTACACTGTCATGTCCTTTGGTTTAACCAATTACCCCGCCACATTCTCACGCTTGATGAATTCGATCTTCATGGAGTACCTAGATAAATTTGTTGTGGTTTATCTCGATCATATTCTCATCTACTCGAAGAACGAAGAAGATCATGCCGAGCACTTAAGGCTGGTATTGATGAAACTTAGAGAGCGTCGCCTGTATGCTAAATTCTCCAAGTGTGAATTCTGGCTACCAGAAGTGACATACTTAGGCCACGTGATTTCTGCAAAAGGCATTGCTGTGAATCCCGAGAGAGTTCAGGCCGTCCTTGACTGGACTCCACCTGAATCGGTTAAGCAAGTTAGGAGTTTTCTTGGACTAGCCAGCTATTGCCATCGCTTCGTCGAGAACTTTTCTAAAGTTGCAAAGCCTCTAACTGAACTCCTCAAGAAAGATAAGAAATTCTTATGGACTCCCAAGTGC
This sequence comes from Bromus sterilis, assembly GCA_950022295.1. NCBI lineage: Eukaryota > Viridiplantae > Streptophyta > Magnoliopsida > Poales > Poaceae > Bromus > Bromus sterilis. Next base: position 142,706,438 of record OX465596.1, on the reverse strand, counting down.
GAGGAAAGCTTTCAAGAGCTGAAAAGGAGATTGACTTCTGCACCCGTACTTGCACCTCCAGACACCAAAAAGGATTTCGAGATCTATTGTGACGCATCACGGCAAGGGTTAGGATGCATACTTCTGCAAGATCGACATGTGGTAGCTTATGCTTCACGCCAGTTGCGGCCACATGAAGAAAACTATCCTACCCATGACCTGGAACTCGCTGCCGTAGTTCATGCCCTAACAACTTGGCGACATTACCTCCTTGGTAATCGTTGTGAGATCTATTCCGACCACCAAAGCCTCAAATATATTTTCACCCAGCCAGATCTTAATCTCAGGCAAAGACGCTGGATTGAGTTGATAAAAGATTATGACGTAGGAATTTCTTACACCCCAGGCAAAGCCAATGTCATGGCTGATACACTAAGTCGTAAGTCGTATTGTAACAACCTCATGTTACAACAGTATCAACCACTTCTTCATGAGGACTTTCGCAAGCTCAATCTTGAGGTTGTTCCTCATGGCTATCTTTCTACCTTGGTGGCGAAACCAACTCTTGAGGATCAAATCATAGTTGCCCAAAGGCGTGCACGAGGTGTTCGCCGGATCAAGGAGAACATTGCTAGCGGAGTTGCTAAATGTTTCTCCACAGATAGCAAGGGAACGGTATTCTTTGAAAATCGTTTGGTAGTACCTAATAATAGGGAACTAAGGCAACTCATCCTCAAGGAAGCCCATGACACACCCCTCTCAATTCATCCCGGTAGCACAAAAATGTACCGAGATCTACGCCAGAGATTTTGGTGGACTAGGATGAAGAGAGACATTGCTCAATTTGTCGCCGAATGTTATGTTTGTCGTCGCATTAAGGAAGAACATCAAAGACCTGCTGGTACACTTCAACCTTTGTCTATTCCCGAGTGGAAATGGGACAAAGTCGGTATGGACTTCATCACCGGCTTTCCAAAAACCCAGAAAGGAAACAATGCCATCTTCGTTGTCATAGATAGGCTTTCCAAAGTTGCTCACTTCCTGCCGGTTCGCGAGTCTATAACTGCTAGCCAGTTAGCGGACTTGTACATCTCTAGAATTGTATCCCTTCACGGTGTTCCTTTGGAAATCAATTCTGATCGCGGTAGCCTTTTCACCTCTAGATTTTGGGGAAGCTTTCAGAAGGCTATGGGAACTCATCTCTCCTTTAGTACAGCTTTCCATCCTCAGTCTAGCGGTCAAGTCGAAAGGGTTAACCAAATTCTTGAAGACATGCTCAGAGCTTGTGTTATCTCATTCAGAAAGAATTGGGAGAAGTCTCTTCCATTTGCCGAATTTTCTTATAACAATAGTTTTCAATCTAGTCTGAACATGGCTCCTTTTGAACTCCTATATGGACGACGATGTCGAACACCTTTAAACTGGTCAGAAACCGGTGAAAGACAATTCTTTGGACCGGATATGATCAAGGAAGCAGAAGAGCAAGTTCGCATTGTTCGTGATCAATTGAAAGCAGCCCAGTCTCATCAGAAAAGCTACTATGATCGTCATCATAGGCAAGAGAGCTACAATCTAGATGAGAAGGCTTACCTTCGGGTTAATCCTCTGAAGGGAACCCAACGTTTCGGTATCAAAGGAAAGTTGGCCCCACGTTACATCGGACCTTTCCGCATTATTGCTAAACGTGGAGAAGTTGCCTACCAACTTGAACTACCCCCGCACCTTTCCCGAGTACATGATGTATTCCATGTGTCCCAACTCAGGCGTTGCTTCAAGGACCCCATCCGCGAAGTCGACCATGAAACGCTTGATCTCCAAGATGATCTTTCTTATCGCCCCATTCGTATTCTTGATTCCGCAGAGCGTGTCACTCGTCGTCAGAAGATTAAGTTTCTGAAAGTGCAGTGGTCACACCACTCTGAGAGAGAAGCTACGTGGGAAAGAGAAGACCGTCTCAGTGCCGAGTATCCCTCCTTCCTCCCGCAGACTTCTGAATCTCGGGACGAGATTCTGTTGAGTGGGGGCGAGATGTCAGAACCCTCTGTTAGGTAATGTCCTAGGGTTAGCAAGTCACTTGCATCATGTTAAATTTTCAAAAGAAATATTTGAAATCAAAAATCAAAAGAAAATGGGAGAAGGAACCCCCCCAGATGAATTAATTCAAAAGGACAGATAAAAATCTTCTCCAAAAATTCATGTTAGATTTTTGAAAAGTCTTATAAATGAGTGTGATCACATTTCAAGTGATGTGGGACCCACCCCATGCTCATAGATTTTTCAAATATTCAAACAGTGCCTTGGAATTAATCAAATAACCCTATTGATTTAAAATTCAAATCTTTTGAATTTTAAAAATGTTCAAAATTTATGAGTGGCTAGTATATTGTTTTATGAGGCCACATAAAAATTATGAGCATTTATTAAAACTTTTAGCTATTTTATTTAGCTAAACAGAACAAATGTCAGAAAAGAACATAGAAGAGAGAGAAGAGGCCCAACTTACCGTACTTGGCCCAGCAGCATCCCAGCCCAGCCCACCGGGGGGCACATGCGTCTTCAACCCCGGCCAGGCAGGCACCCAGGTCGCCGGCGAGCACCGTGGGCGCGCCAGGCAGCTTCCTACCTGCCTAGGGCTTATCTCCTCGCCTGGAGACGTCTGGGAGACGTCCCGATCCATTCCCCCCCTCCTTATCGTCTTCCCCCTCCTCCTGCGCTCGATTTAATCGCCGCCCGTGAGCATCCGTGGAGCACGCCGCCGTCTTCACGCGGCCACCGTCGACGAGAGGCCGCTACGCCAAGTCCAACCGCTCCGCTGTCGTCTACAACCCCACCGTGCAGAAGGAATCGGAGCCAGATGCCTCCACGAGCTCGCTAGCTTGTCGTCTTCGTCTCCGGCCACCGCGGATCGACCTTGAATTCCGGCAGCACCAGAGCCTCCCCGAGCAAGCCGTCGCTTCAGTTAGACTCAGGGTGAGCTCGGGATCAAAACCCCTAACTTTTCCCCCTCGATTGCTCCCTCTAGCCGGATCCGCCATGGGAGCCGAGCACGGCCTCCGCCATGGATGAGCTCGAGCTAGCTCCCGTGCTCCTCTGCCTGCACCGAGTTGTTCATCATCTTCACCTTGTTTCTACGCGTCGAACGCACCAAGCCACGCTCAAGTTGGTGCACCACAGTGATGATTGCGTCCTCGCCGCATTTCTGTTGCCGCCGGTGAGCTCGCCGTCGTCGATTTGGTCACCCCCAAGGACAACCGCGTGCACCAGGTGACGTGCGAGCGCATGGGCTACGTCCCGGTGGTCTCGGCGTAGCGAATGGTGGCCAGGAGAGGGAGAACGCAGAGCGCCGCCGCGGGTCTGGTCGCCGACGTTTAGCCGCCGGCAGCCCCGCCGACGTGGCCGTGCTTAGGGACTTAACCCCACCTGGGTTAAGTGACCCTAGGTCACTGAACAGTGGGCCCAGTGGCTTAATTAAGTCACTGGTTAAGTTAACCCAGCCGGGTTAATTAACCCAGCCACTGACACCCTGGACCCACATGTCAGCCCCCCCCCCTGACGTTAGCCTGGCGCAATAAATCGAATAAATGAATTTCCATAAATTAAATGAATTAAAGAAATTCAGAAAAATCCAGAAAATACCCCAAACTTTGGAAATTCATAGAAAATTCATATTAACTCCAAATTGGACAAATAATATATGAAAAATGATCAGGAGAAAATAAGCTATCCAAAAATGAAACTTTCAACTATGTTGGAGTTGATTTTAAAATGGGACCAGTAGCATATGTCATTTGAATTATTTGGAATTAATTCAAATTCAAATCAAATGCTTTTGCAACTTGGACCATGGAATTATGCTATATTTCAACCACACTTCAGAGGCATATCATACACATTTTCAAAAGGTGAAAAATGATCAAACAATGTCACATGCAACTTGGTCATGTTTGAATTCAAATTGGAGTTTTAATTTGCAATTCAATTTGCAATATACTCCATTTAAATGGAATTGCTTCACACATCAAAGCATATACATCAAGTTTCAACCTTCCATCATGTGATTGTGCATTGTATTTACTTTGCTACTTTGCTTGTTGTTTGTCGAGTAGAGGTGGAACCGGAGCAGGACGCTGCCCCCTTCGCTGAAGACCCAGAACCCGAACCTCGTCAGCAAGGCAAGCAAACCCCCATTGATCATGTCGATAAAATCCCACTTCCCTCTCATGTCTCGCTTATGCATTGTTTAGGATGATCACCATGATTCGTTTCTACCGCATAGATGAACCCATTACTTTGCATGACCTATCATTTTGTCACAGTAGTAAGCAAACCACAATCCTAGCAAATATAGGAGTTGATTGATATCATGTGGCCCCTGCAAATGATTATCGCTTATTGCATGCTTAGTATGTTATCATGATGATATTGTGATGTGAGTCGGGATGGTAGTGATCATGATGATGATGGTAGAAAAGTGTTGGTGAATCGACGCTAATACAAGGTGAACGATGAGAGGCTGTGTAGGAGTACACGGTGGGTTGTCTCGTTGAACACCGCCCTAAGTCCGAGTTCTTGTGTGGTGATCCAAGATGAAGAGTACAACCACACATTGGGCTCACTGACCCCTCTCAACCTATTAACTCATCCCTTTCGATGTCCAGATGTCGCAATAGTTCGGAGTTCTGGTAGGTCTGTGGCCTGGATGCTAAGTGAGAGAACGGCTCATCCGAGACCGGCTTATGCACCACGCACACATCACTTGGGTCCACTTCGGTAAACTGGCCGGGTTCACGATAGTGGTAGCCAACCCAAGTAGGCGGCTTTCTTGTACTAGATAGGCTATGAGGTAACAGTTGTGGTGAGCATCCTCGCTGGCACCCCTTGAATGGTGTCGAGATCAAAGGCGGTAAATGATGATCATGTGTGTGTAGCGGTACACCCCTGCAGGGTTTACAAAACTATTTGAATAGCCGCGTCCGCGGTTATGGACTGCTTGGAAATCTTAGATTGATTATTAGAAAACTTGAACTGGATACTTCTAAAACACACCAAGGTAAGTGTGAGTGCTATGGCGTGCTTTCTCGTGGGGAAGTCGAGGAAGGCACCATAGTGGTGTAATTGGTTGGAGAAAGTAGTGGACTCGTGTACGCTTCTTACCTCAAAGTCTAGTACTCGTAGTTCAGGATTAGCCAAGTCAAAGCTGGCACTTCTGCAAGTGAACCCCCACCTCCCTTTACCTTGATACATGTGCATGAGTAGTATAGCTCCTATGTAAGTCTTGCTGAGTACGACTTTGTACTCACGTTTGCTTAAGCTATGTTTTAGATGAGACCACTGACCCCGAAGGTGGCTTCTTCATCGAGCTGGACGACTAAAGATCAACTAGTCTAGTCCCAGTCAGACGACTGGTTCCCTCGTGGAGGGCTTGTGTTTAAATAAGGCTTCTTAAGCCATTTGTTAAACTTGTCTGTACTCAGACATAAATTGCTTCCGTTTGTGTTGTAATGTTGGATCACATGTTTGTAATCTCTGTGTGCACTCTATAAGAGTTATCAATAAAATTGTATACTTTATAGAGAATTGCAATGATACCTACTATTCATACAAGGCATGTGAGCTGCGTGTATGTTTATAACATACATGTCTTTGTATGGGTTTTCGAGACCTTAGTTGTGATCTGGCTGGCGGTCTTTCATACATCAAGTGGCCCTTAGATGTGCGCAGCTTGGGGCATCGCGATGCGATTGTTCGAGACTCCGTATCGTGCACACTTTGTGGTATGATCGAGCCCGCCCTAGACCCCGACTAAGTGATCGGGCTGGAGTAAGTCTATGTAAGAGTTATGAGATAGTCGATAGTATGGTTGAGGCGAGTTGTCTTTGAATATGGGAGTTCAACACCCATATCATTAGACTTGTGTGCGGACGATGAGGACCCATCTCAGTTGATCATCCGGCCTGGATGGGATGCCCGTCACGTACGATGCTCTCCGAGAACGTTCTGTGCTTGGCCTTGTCTGCTTAGACAAGTGGGTACGGTTCTCGGCTCTCCATATAACTATGTCTTAACTGGACTTGCATACGCTAACCCCGGGTCCCGACACTCAAAAGCATGGGAAGTATGCCAAGACAAGTAGACCGAAATCCATCTGCATCTACTCACTAATCATCCACCTTGAGATATCTATCCAGAACATCTCGCTGGTATTAAGTTGCGAGCCCCACCCAAAGTTTGAACCCAAAGCAACAAACAACTGCATTAAAAAGAACTTTGAGTAAATTAAAAAATCCTTGCACCCGCAAGTACAGGCACCATTTTTTCCCCTGGTGGTAATAGCACATCCCCTAGACTCATGTTTCTGTCACTCAAGCTAGTCATCGGGGGGCATGGACCCACAATCATGCATAAAGCTCCCTCTTGGAGTTACGATCCATCACTTGGCCCAAGTAATAAAAAGCAACGGAGAACATGCAAGGATTACTCAAGAATATAAATATAAAAGGAGAAGAACCAAATATATTACTCATCACAATCTGAACATAATCTCATAATCCATCAGATCCCAGCAAACTCAACATAGCAACAGCAGAAGAATTACAAAGATGCCTTGATCATGTAGGGCAGCTCAGAAGAGCTAAAAATTGAGGCACAAGATTGGAGAGAAAACATCACATAGCTACTGATCATGGACCCATGGTCAAAGGTGGACTACTCACGGCTCATCCGGGAAGCGTCCATGGTGGTGGAGAAGCTCTCGGAAGTCAATCCTCCCTCCGGCAGGGTGCCGGGAAGAGGTCTCCCAGCAGGGTGCAGGGAGTCCAGGCGGCCCCCCGGCATGGCCTAGGGTGGGGCCGCGCCACCAGGCCGCCTGGGCGCCTGGTGGGCCCCCCTTGGGCATCCGGAAGCTTCTATCTCGCTGATTTTTTATATATTTTTCCCGAATTTTTGGGCACTTTAATTTATGGGAAAACCTGAAATACAAAAACAGCAGAAAACATAAACTGGCACGGGGGTGCACTGAGTTAATAGGTTAGTAGAAATATGATCAAAAGAGTATGAAAGTGCATCAAAAGCATAGCAATGTCACCCTAAACATGCATGGAGCAAGCATAAATTATAGATACATTTGGGACGTAACAACATCCCCAAGCTGAATTCCTTCTCGTCCTCTAGTAGGTAAATGATAACAAGACTAATTTCTGTGGTGACATGCTACCAACCATATATGAACTTTTAAGTAAGGCAATCAAGGCATGTAATTCAATTTAAATCATAACAAGCAAGAGTCTATATTAGCAATGAAACAAGCAACATAAGAATATAAAGGTCCAAGAGCTCTCGCTGTCCGTGACTCGAATGTCTTATGGTGTTTGCGTCCAAGAAGTGGGTGATGGGTTTAGAGCAAAAAACATACTATTTATTTTAGATGAGAACTCAATCTAGTAAAGTTTCACACTTAGTCTTCTTTGGAATTTTATCATGACTCGTCCCAGACCACTAGCCAGGTACGAGTCAACCTGATCCACTCCCTTTCGACTTTTTGAGCACTCATGCAATGGATGAGCATATGCAAGAAAGCTAACACTTAAATGGCAACAGAGAATAATGATGGAGGAGGAAGACAAAAAGATGTGAAAGGCTCACATCAATGAGGACAATCATAGGCGAGAGAAAGCCAAATGATAGATATGATGTGAGGAGTAGGGATTGCCATGCAACGGATGCACATGTGAGCTATGGAAAGATCTCCAATGGAACTAGTGGGGGTGCATCCAACTTGCTTTCTCAAGAAGACCTATAGCTCATTTGAGGAGGCTCATCATTGGAATATACAAGCCAAATTCTATAGTGTAAGGGTCCCCACATAGCTATATGCATGTATGATAAAATCTATGGCGTACAAGATATAAGAAGGAGTACGAGTGTGGATCTTTCAAAAGGAATAGTAGTGTGCGCCTTCTCTCTTTTTATTTTATTTTTCTCTTTTTTCTATTTTTTTATTTTTTATGGCCTCAATGGCTCTTTCTATTTATCTCTCATTTTTCCTGTTTGGGATCTTTTCCTCTCTTTAGGGGCAACACTCTATATATTAAAAGAAGTATATAAGATCTTTCACACGTTACAAAAGTACTCAGCATAAAGAAGATGAAGCTATCATGATGTATGCCAATGTATGCCTCTGCCAGTGTAGCAGGATATGCAATGATACTACACGTCATGTAGCAGTTATTAGGACAAGGCCCAACTAGGATGTGGCTCATCGATCAAGCAAAAGCATGTATGACATGAAGATCAAGTCATGATAAGGTGGATGTTGCATGGCAATGTATCTCGGAAAGGCTATGCAAATGCCTTGTAGGTAGGTATGGTGGCTGTTTTGAGGAAAGATAGAAGGAGGTTTATGATGACAGAGCATATCATGCCAAGGGTTTGGATGCGCCGATGAAGTATGCGCCAACTCTCGAGGTGAGAAAGGGCAATGCACAGTACTGAAGCGGCTAGAAAATTATTGGTGGTGGAAGTGTCAACAATCGAATACTTACATTAGTCCAAAGAACTTATGCACTTATTATCGGTAACTCTCAATCTAATCAGGAGGTTCACAAATAGACAAATACCCCGAGGAGGAGTGTATGGGGGTTTGGTTATCCTTGTGCATCCTCTACTCATGGTACGTGCGTGTACTCTAATATATGATCCCTCCAAAGATTAGTGATCCATGTAGTAGCTAGAGTTCTCAACTAGATTTTTGTAGTTTTTTGAAAATAAACACGGATTTCCCAAAATATGACATCTATCTCTAATAGGCTGAAGCTCTTGACACCAAAAGTTCAAACATTACTCAAGACAATACCTCAAAACTATTGCAAGTTACTACTACAAATGAATAGCAACCTCAATTACCTACTTTAAGTCAAGACACACAAGTTAGTGCAACAGGACAACTCTCTAAACAAGATAAAAATGAAGACTCAAGAGAGTTCCAGCAAAAACCTAAACAAAAGCTCCTAAAAAGATAAGCATGAAAACTAATAGCTAAGCATGACAGCAGCTACGTAAAGATAAAGAACACACACAACAAAGATAAGGATGAAAATCCTATGATGTGTTCTTGGTTAAAGTGGAGAGTGTTTCTCTCCCACACAAAGAAATATGGGTTCTAACTTGTTATGAATAGAAAACAAAACTAAAAAACTACAAATAAAGAGAAAGGCGCTCGAAGCATAGCACATAATGCATGAAGCAATAAAAATATAGTATGGACAAGGACGAACTGATGATTGTTGATGGAGAAAGGGATGCATGGGGGCATATGTCGTGGGAAAGTCACGTCAGATGTCCGTGGAGTCGGACTTGATTATGGGGCCTTTTCTAGGAGTGTAAGAGGAAGAAGAACATCACAGAAAAAGAGAAACGCAATTTTATACAGCTTCAGGCCCTGGGAAACATCGTCCGGTAAAGACCCTACATGCTGTTTGTCGCTAGGTCTTTTTCCTTTGCTCACCGGGAGTCGCCGGCGTGTCGCCGACTCTCTTATAGTTGTACTCTAGCGAAAGCCTACTTTGGCGAAAGCCTACTTTGGCAGAAGCCTACTCTCGTGAAAGCCTACTCTGGCAAAGCCTACTTGGGCGAAAGCCCACTCTAGCGAAAGCCTAATTTGGCGAAAGCTTACTCTGACGAACTTGGCCTCTATGGGCGCCCTACCGCTCCTTATATAGGTGGAAGGGAGAGGCTTACATGTAGAGTCCTATTCTGATACAAACTAGTCTCATCTTGTATTATAAGTCGGATATCATTCTGAGTCCTACTCTAAGTCTTGTAATCTTCAAAATTATCCTGTAGAGGAGTCTCCCTCAGGCTGACTTATGTTACCGGCCGAATTATGTTACCGGGCGAATTATGTTACCAGCTGACGTATGTTACCGGTCGACTTATGTTACCGGCCGACTTATGTTATCGACTGACTTATGTAACCAGCCGATTTATGTTGCAAGCCGACTTATGTTACCGGCCGACTAATGTAACCAGCCGACATATGTTACCGGGTTACATAATATGACATGTCTTTTGGCTGAGTCTTCCTTTTGGGTTCTATCTTCTAGCCGGGTCTTAGCTGTGAGTAATCCCCCGACAGTAGCCCCCAAGTTTAGCTTGGACGCAATCTTGGCGTGAGCTCCATTTTCTCTCTGCTTGTCCTTGGCGATGAGATTGTCGCGGAAGAGAACGCTAGGTGCGCATCCATGGTAAACTTCCAATATAACGAATAGTTAGGATAAAGACCGGGTCTGAAGGCCAAACCATTAGACCGTCTTGCTCCACTGATTCAAGTCACTGAACCTAATATGATTCAATTTTGAGATCTTCCACTTTTGAGTTCAATGTTGCTTTTTGATCTTCCGTGTCTTGTCAAAAGGACTCGGGAAAAAAATTATGGGAAATTTTATGTCCATATCACCTGTGTCCCCCAAGCTCCAAGTTTATCATATCGTGATGACTTGGAGTTTTGTATATAAAATAGCCATGATGGTGTAGCCCCAAGTGACGGGTTGTCTTGCATACAACAACCTAGGACTTGTACTTGTGAAATTTTCTTCGAAGTAGTGTAGCCCCCAAGAGTCGGGTTGTCTTGCCTGCAGCTTCCTGGGACATACAATTTCTTGCTTGCTTTCTGAAGTCGGGAAGTACTATATGCCAAAGCCGGCAAACGTTTTCTTGCTGATAAAGCCGGTGAATGCGAGTTTGCTGAAGCCGGTAGATATGATATGCTGGGTTATGTTCCTAGCTTCCAAATAAAATGGCACTTCGAGTGCTGGAATATGTTTCCTTCGGCAACCTGGAATAATGTGTGCCAACTGCAAGTCAGTATGAGCATCTGAATGTGGCGAAAGCCGGTGCGACGAAAGTCGACTTATATATTTTATATGGCGAGAGCCAGTGCGATGAGTGTCGAGTTATATATATGGCGAGATCCGGTGCGACGGAAGTCGACTTACATATATGGCGAGAGCCGGTGCGATGGAAGTCGACTTAAGAATGCAGAAGATGCAATGTAGAAGGTATAGTCCCCATGAACCGGTATGAGCATATTTGTGTCATGTCGAGTGACAGAGAAATTTGAGCTATAGTCCCCAGGACATACATATCTTTGCGTCATCCCGACTCACACAGGTTAATGCTCATATTGTATGAAAAAATATGCATGGTTTTATGACATATGAAATGATAGAAAATAAAGTATGCTATGATGCTGATGTATGCAAAATAATAAATTTCAGAGGCTAATAGAAGCCGACTCATGCCTCATTTTCTCGCGTTGAAAGAGATTATTGGTTCGAGAGTCAAAACTTCTCTGTAAGCCGGCACATATGACTAGCGTGCACGATTCCTAGGACTAAACTTGATATGCGTTTATGTAAGCCCCCAAATTTTAGACTAACCGGGATCGCGTTAGTCATATGAGCTTGAGCTATACAGGACAGACGGCGTGGGTGGCCAATTCATGTATTGCCGGAATTTCTTCCGTTAAGAGTCGATGGGTGCCATCGAACTCCCCTACTTCCCATGAATAAGTCATACACATGTGGAGTTTTACATATATATGTCGGCTTCTCAGATAAGATTCGATGAGTATCATCGAGCTCCCCGGTTCTCCTGACTAAGCAATATACATGCTCAGAGCCGATAGAGGGTTGATCAAGCCCCCAGGTCTCTGAGAAAAGGTGTAAAAATATGCAATGTATGATGCAATATTAAAAAAATGAAGATAAAGAAAAGTCGGTTATGATAAATGTCGACTTTATGCATATGTGTGGCGATAGCCTAGTGCGATGAGAAACGACTTTTATATATTGAAAAAGCCTAATGCGATGAAAATTGACTTTTATATATGTATGGCGATACCCTAGTGCGACGAAAGTCGACTTATTATGTGGCGATAGCCTAGTGCGATGAAAATCGACTTTTTTTTGGCGATAGCCTAATGCGATGAAAATCGACTTTGTATGTGGCGATAGCCTAGTGCGATGAATATCGACTTTTTTGGCGATAGCCTAATGCGATGAAAATCGACTTTGAATGTGGCGATAGCCTAGTGCGATGAAAATCGACTTTAGGATGCAGAAGGTGCAATGCATCATGATATGAAAAGGTGCAATGCATAATGATTCAATGCATAAGGTGACTAATTCTGGGTTCCAGAGGTGCCGAGTCTTACCGAGATTTCTTGTGAAGCCGGTATTTTGTAATAATCCTGGATTCATAGAGAAGCCATAATTTTTTATGAACCGAAACTCATCGAGGAGCTAGAATTTTTGATGGGCCGGGAATCGCTGAGGATCCGGACTTTTCCATGAGTTGGAACTCGTCAAGGAGCCAGAATTTTGGATGAACCAGAATCTCATTGGGGAGCCAAAATTTTCCAATAAACCGGATGACGGGGACGTACACCGGAAAATCCCATGGACAGGGACCCTGGGTTAGTCATGAGAGGCACAAGCTGGACGATAGCTCGTCGGCTAACAGGAGGAGACGTTCCTGCTCGATATTATTGCTTGGAGATGGCGATTACAGGAAGGCCAAGGCTAGTGCGCACAAGGCTAGGGTTACAGATTGCGTATTCGATGATCATGACGTCTCCCCTCCTGGCCTTTATATAGTCGGCCAGGTCTCGGGGAGTCCGTCTTGGATTACAGATGAGGTTTCCTAACCCTAAGCTTGTACTGCACGGCAGGTATGCACCTTCCGTACGAGTCGCGGAATCCTACGTCGGTGACACTAGCGGGCCAAGGCTGGGCTCAGGCGGCATCCTTGTGGGCCTTCTGTCTTCGGGTACACCGGGTAGGCCCATCCATAGAAGTCGTGGGGTCACCCCATCGTCAGTAGCCCCCGAGTGCCTGGGGGACTCGAAGAGTCGCGCAGAGACTCGAGTCCGTTCTTACGTCGTTTCGAGGTATGCACGGTTCAACCGCGGGTCGCTGGCAGTCTAGGGCCATGACAAAACCTGTTTCGAGGGATTGCTAAGCTGAAAGGGCCCAAGGAGTCGACTGGTCGAGCCTTGGTGAATTGCGCTAGTGGCAAAAACCGCAGTAGCCCAATCAAGTTCACGTCCCTCGACATGAGCTTGGACACTGGCGTCGAGAAAAAGTCATGCCGCTGCAGGTCTTACATAGATCAATTGCCGCTAGTAAGGTTCGTAGCCTAGGCGCGTCCGCCCGCCTTTTTCTATCATGCAAGCGCATGGAAATGATTGGGAGTGAAATCGCTCTGCGGCAAGTCCCAGCCCGGCCGATCTACGCAGCGGGGTCTTACCTACACGCTAAGCTTGCGTGGCATCTGGGCACAGTGTAGCGTGTTCCAGGAATATGTATTTTTTATCGAGGCACGGAGCCTAATTAGTGATGCACCCAATTGGAATAAACAATCAAGTGAGTTGTTTTTAGCGGTCACTCGCGGAGCTTTCTCGAGTGCTCGAGCGAGGGATAATGTAGAGGAGTACTTGCTCGGGAGGTCTTCGAGTGCTCGGGTACTCAAAGTTCTGCGAGTAATCACTCGAGGATCGCCTTCGCTCTCGGGGTGAGGGAGCACCCTATACTCTGGGACCATACGATCTGGCGAGTGCAGGTCGGCTTATCTTGTGTCGTGGTGAGGGAGCACCCGAAACTTTCATGGGTGCGATTAATCTCCCGATTATATCTTTTCTTCTGGGTGAGGGAGCACCCGAGACTCTCATGGGTGCGAGAAATCACTCGAGCACGTCTTTTTCCTTTTGGGTGATAGAGTGACCTAATGCGTTTTTCTTTCCTTTTGAGTGAGGGAGCACTCGGGACTCTGTGAGTGCGAGTGACTACTCGATCACGTATTTATTCTTTAGGTGAGGGAGCACCCGAAACTCTAGTGGAGATGCTCCCGATGGGAGTAAAATGTTTTGCCCATCGGGAAAAGATTTAAAAAGGTGGAAACCTTGAGGCTGGGAAACGTACTCGATACGCCTTGTTAAGATGTGACGCTGGCTTGGTCTTCTGGAATCTTGACCACTGTAGCTTGTCAAAGGAAATGACTTGGCGCTGTCCCGCCGAAATTTTCGCGTCGTGTGATTATGGTCCACTTTTTTCGCGCATAGTGGGTGGTGTTGTTACTGCGCCGATTGGGTTTTCCGTGCTTTTCGCTGGCCGTGGGATCGTGCCACGTTTACTGGACGCTGGAATTGGACGGTGCCCCTTCTCGCCTGGCTGTTGGTTAAATATCAGGCGGCTGGGTAAGTTTTAGGTTTTACCCAGCCATTGCCATCCTCCTCTCGCTTCTGTTTTTCCCCTGTTCTTGAGCCTCCACCTTCCTCCTTTGCTGCTTGCTGCGAAATTTATGACGAAGCGCTCCCGTGCTGCTCCGGAGTCGGCCAAGATGTCTGGCAAGTGGGAGCGCTCGACCTTTGGGGCTGCGGATCTCAGCTCGCTGATGGCTGATGGCTTGGTGGTGGGAGATGTCGTGCGGATCCCGGGGGATGAGCCTGTTCCCGCTCCGACGACAGATGAGCGGGTGTGCTTTTAGGCGTTCTTCCCTCGCGGGTTTGCCCTTCCGATTCACCCGTTTGTTCATGGTTTGCAGTACTCCTATCGGCTTCACCTGCATAATTTGACTCCCAATGGGATTTTGCATATTGCTTGCTTTATTACCCTTTGTGAGGCCTTCTTGGGGATCTATCCCCATTGGGGGCTCTGGAAGCGTCTCTTTTGTATAAAGACGACGGACTCTGAGTATGCTGTGGGGCAGTGGGTATATCCATTAGGGATAAACATTCGTACTTTGATTTGGAGATGCTTGACTCCGTCAGTTCTTGGCGGAAAAGCTGGTTCTTTCTGAAGGATCAACATGTTGCTGGGCAGCGATTTGGTCTCGCTCCCTTTAATCCCGAGGCGCGAGTGGTCAAGCAGGCTTCATGGTCCCACCCTTTGTCTGCGGAAGAGTCGTCTGTAGTGGCTCCATTCTTGGAGAGGGTTGCTCTATTGAAGGACAACTTGACCGGTGGGCAGCTCATCTCTGTTTTTATTGGGAGGCGCGTTCAGCCATTGGAGTATCGAGCCCGTCCCATGTGGCAGTATAAGGGACTCGAGGACTCAACGAGGTGCTCCTCAGAGCAGCTTAATGCCGATGGTCTATTGTCCCGGATCCAGCAGGTGACCAAGTGTTCGGGCGTTTTTTGAGATGGGTTTCGTCCTTCCTTATTCTTCTGATCACGCACTACCGCAGGTTCGCGTTTTTGAATGTCTCGTCTGATTTAGATGTTTGCTTGACTACTTACTGATGATGCTATTTTGCTTTGTAGGGTCACGTTCCTGTGTTGTGCAACCCTCCGCAGCCGTAGGATGCTGATATTCGCGAAGAGCCAGATGCTTCCGCTGCTGGCGATGCTGCTCCGAGTGTTGGTGCCAGCGTGCTCGCGGGTGGCACTGGTGCTGACGACTCCACGGGGGTCGAGCTGCCGGGGACCGGAGATAGTGAGTAATCGGCTCCCTTTCGTATCAAGCGGTCGCGGACTTTGGGCGCCGAAGATCTTGACGCGACGAGTTGTGCTATTCCGCTGTCTACACCATCCGCTGAGCCGTCTCCCCCTGTTGCTGCCTGTAAAAGGACCAGGTTTTGGAGGTTGTTGCGTACTCATGGCGGGTAAGAATATGCTTGATTGTCGGGGTTGTTTTCCTCTGTTCTTTTGTCTGATGGTATTTATTTTTTAGCGCTGCGACTGCTCCGGCTGTTTCCTCCACCAGTGCGGCTACTGTCGACCTGCAGTCGACTGACTCTGGAGTAGCCTCCAAGCATACTGGGGATTCTTCGGCTGTTGTTGGTCAGCCCGTACCGTTGGTGACTCCTGCTGTCTCGGCTGCGGGTGTGGTTCCTGCTGCTGCTCCGCCTGTGGCGCCTGGTGTTGTTGCTCCTGATGTCAAGCCTGCTGCTCTAGGTCATCCTTACTTGGGCCGTCTTGATCTCGCCGTTGAACATAATGTTCGCTTTTTTGACCGCATAGCTGGGCTGGTGAGTTTGTTTCCTATTGTCTTGTGTAGTTTTGTCATCGGGGGCACGGTAGTGCTCCCGATGGGAGTAGCCCCCGAGGCTGCAAGAAAGTGCTTGCGGTTGATTGTAGTCTTTGCTTGGCTCTGTCTTTGCATTGTGTCGTCATTTGGAGCACGGCCAGTGCTCCCGATCGGAGTAGCCCCCGAGGCTGCAGGCAAGCGCTTGCAGTTGGTTGTAGTCTTGTTTTGGTTCTGTCTTAATATTTGATTTCTTCGAGTAGCCGGTGTTCCAGCACTGTAGAGGTTTGGTGGTCGAAGCTGAGCATTAGCAGCAGGCCCACAATTCTGCCCAGGATGCTTTATCTGCCATGAGTAGTAAGTATTTCTTCTTGTACTGCTGTGCTTGAACTGCTGGGTCCTCTGTTCTGAGTGCTGTCTTGTTTTGCAGGCCGTAGTCAAACTGCCGAGAAGCAGGTCGAGAAAGCGGAAAGAACGATGTCCAACCTTAAGGCTTCTTTGGCTTCCAAGGACAAGGACCCGGATGATCAGCACGAGGAGCTGGTACGCCTGCGTCAGGCTGAGGATGCGCTTGTGCAGGCGGAGGCGGTCGAGTGCGAGCGTCTTCGGGTCTTGGCGGACTCGCTTGTGTGTAAGTCGTCGTTCTGTTGCTGGGCGCTTTGTCTCTTTGTCTTCCCGTAGTGATTTTGGTTGCCTGGTGCAGCCTCTACGGGTGCGAGTGTGACAGAAGTGGCTGCATCGGGTTCAGGAGTCCTCCGTGGGGCCGTCGATGCCATGTCGGCTGCTGTTGATGTTGCCAAGGGTGTCTGCGCCCGGGCTTCCACTCTTCTGGGTCTTCCTCATGACCACCTCATGCCGGAGGGCACGGAGGTGCAGCTGGTCTGGACGCCCGCGTTGCTTCATTTGGCGATGGCGGGAATCTCTTGGAGGAGCTAGTTGGCGAGAACATTGTGAGTGGTCTTTCCACGTCCCTTGGTGTTCTTATGGGGAACGGAATTGCCATTGATGACTCTCTGGTTGAAACTATCCCTGATTACACCGACGAGCAAAGTGAGTGAGCCACTGTTTTGGCTCGTCGCCTGCAAAAAGTTGTGGATGCCCAGTATCCCTCCTCTATGGGTAAGGGGGGCGTAGCCATGTCGTGTCGTCATAAAATTCTGGTTGTAATATGCCTCCTTTGTGGTGGTCAATCTGTGCTACTTTTACTGGAGTAATTGCTTGGTCATTCCTGCTGTTGTGCTTGATTTTCCTTTTTTCTTTGTTTTGCGGTAGGCCACCTCGGGCGTTCTTCAGGCTTGGAGTTCGCTGAAGGAGGACGCCCGCGAGGGTGCGTACGAGTCCGTGTGGTTGAGGCTGAAAAATGCTGAGCGGGAAGTTGTTCGCCTTAAGGGGGCTGCAGCAGTCCATCGTTCCAAGCGCGAGCGCGCTGAGGCCGTGCTGGATAGCCTTGCTTCGTGGGTGGTGAAGTTGTCTGACCTCCTACGGGGTGAGTTTAGCTTCTGCTCGATTGCTCGACTGCATTTGGTGGCTTTTCTCTCTTTGTCTTGATTTTGATCTTCTTTTTCGAAGTGCTGTCGGGGGGCTCCCGGGATGAAGAGAAGGCCGTTCGATCAGAACTGTCGTGGCTGGATGACCTTAACGTGCAGGCAAACAATCCTTTCTGGGTAGATGGGGCTCGTGCTCAAGCATTTGTTGTGCTTCGTCTTCGATTTGAGCGGGTGCCGTCTACTCTGCGGTACTGTCAACACGTGTTGGGCGGGATCCACTCTGAGTTTTATCCGCTGCAGGTGGAGCCATCGTCCTTTGAGACGCTCTACCGCGTATTTTCTCAGCCTGCAGAGCTGCGTCGCGTGATGAATCACCAGATTCGTGCTGGAGCCCAAGCTACCTTGGGCTTGGTCCATAGTCATTGGCCGGGAGCTGATATTTCTCAAGTGGTGGGGGGTCCTCCAGGTGGTAGGGATTATCCGATGGATGAGCATTACGCGGCGGTCGATGAGCCTGCGCGCCAAGTTGTGAAGTGGGTTTGCGAAGAGAAAAATCGTTATCTGGGTTCCCTTATTAAGGCGAAGATGGAGCCTGGGGGTTAGGTGCTTCCTCTCTTTGTATATGCTTCCTCTTGGTGTACTGTATTCCTTTGTAGCCTTGGTTTTGCCGTAAGGGGCTTTGCTGCTGCGGCGAACCCTCGAGTGCCAGTTTTGTTTATGTCGCGATTGCGAAGAGCGCCTCGGGGGGTGGCTACTACGGCGAGCCCCCGAGTGCCAATTTTGTTTATGTCGCGATTGCGAAGAACGCCTCGGGGGGTGGCTGCTGCTGCGAGCCCCCGAGTTCCAATTTTGTTTGGGTCGCGATTGAGAAGAACTCCTCGGGGGGTGGCTGCTGCGGCGAGCCCCCGAGTGTCAATTTTGTTTGGGTCGCGGTTGCGAAGAACGCCTCGGGGGGTGGCTGCTGTGGCGAGCCCCCGAGTGCAAATTTTGTTGGGGTTGCGATTGCGAAGAACGCCTCGGGGGTGGCTGCTGCGGCGAGCCCCCGAGTGCCAATTTTGTTTGGGTCGCGATTGCGAAGAACGCCTCAGGGGGTGGCTGCTGCGGCGAGCCCCCGAGTGCCAATTTTGTTTATGTCGCGATTGCGAAGAACGCCTCGGGGGGTGGCTGCTGCGGCGAGCCCCAGAGTGCCAATTTTGTTTGGGTCACGATTGCGAAGAACGCCTCGGGGGGGTGGCTGCTGAGGCGAGCCCCCAAGTGTCGATTTTGTTTGGGTCGCGGTTGTGAAGAACGCCTCGGGGGGTGGCTGCTGTGGCGAGCCCCCGAGTGCCAATTTTGTTTGGGTTGGGATTGCGAAGAATGCCTCGGGGGTGGCTGCTGCGGCGAGCCCCCGAGTGCCAATTTTGTTTGGGTCGCGATTGCGAAGAACGCCTCGGTGGGTGGATGCTGCGGCGAGCCCCCGAGTGCAAATTTTGTTTGGGTCGCGATTGCGAAGAACACCTCGGGGGGTGGCTGCTGCGGCGAGCCCCCGAGTACCAATTTTTTTTGGGTCGCGATTGCGAAGAACGCCTCGGGGGGTGGCTGCTACGGCAAGCCCCCGAGTGCCAGTGAATCAATTTTTGGAAAAAACATTTTTCAATATTCTTCCTGGTGTTTCTTACATTTAGTAAGAATGGGGGGGTCTGATGAGGACAGTCCCCTTTATTTAAAACGGCGGTGTGGTAGCCTTATGATCTAGTTAGCTTCTTCTCCGAGTGCTCGGGTCCTTCGGGTGGTGGCTTCTTCTACGGGAGCGCTTCTTCTGCGGGTCCCGTGGTCTTTCTGGCTTGGTGAGCTCCAAAGGCCTCTGATATCTTGTGGAATTCCTTGTCGCAGCGGTCGGACCTGACGAAACTGCCGCTGACTATGATAACTCCATTTGGGCCTGGCATTTTTAGCTTAAGGTAGGCATAGTGAGGCACTCCCATGAAGCGGGCGAAGGCTGGTCGCCCGAGGATTGCGTGGTACTGCGACTTCCAGTCGACCACTTCAAAGTCTAGGATCTCTTTGCGAAAGTTGGTCGCGTTGCCAAAAACCACCTGCAGGCTTATTTTTCCCAGAGGGTAAACTTCTTTTCCTAGCACAATCCCATGGAAGGTTGTGCCTGAGGATTTGATCACGGAGCTCTGGACTAGCATTTATTCGAGTGTTCTGGTGAAGATGATGTTTATTCTGCTGCCGCCGTCCATGAACACTCGTGACATGTCGTAGTTTCCAATTCTGGCCTCGAGCACTAGCGTGGCGTGTCCTGGTCGAGGGATGGCCGGCGGGTGGTCCTCCCGAGAGAAAGTGATTTCTGTCTCGGACCCGCGCAAGTACTCTGGGGCAGCGGGGTGCGAGGAGGCTGCGAGAAAAACTTGTTTGTGACCTGATTATGCTTCCTATTTGAGGGCCTGCCTTCTTGTATCATGTAAATCCTGCCGTGGGATTTTGGATACTGCTCCTCTTCTTCCGGTGTCATGCGCCGTTCCTGGATTGCGGCCACTTTCCTTTTTGGCAGAGGAGGGGCTGGTGGTGCGTCGTGGGCGATAGGCCCGACTGCTATGCTCGCGAGTGGCTGGGCCGCCGTTGTCGCAGATCGACTTTTTTCCTCGGCCAACTCGTTGAAGCTTCTGCAGTTCCTGAGGGTCTGCCCCGATCTAAGCTCCCCTCGTTTGTTTCTGAATCCATGTATCGAGCACGGTCCGTCGAGTTGTTCTTTGGCCGAGTGGTATGTTCTAGTGTTGTCGCGCGGCTGCCTCGTCCTCCAGTCTCGTTTCTGAGCTTGGGGCGCGTCTTCGAGGTTATCTCTTCACTTTGCTCTGCTGTCGCCGCGATGCCTGCCGTCTCTGTCGTCTGGGAAGCCTGCGGCGACCATGTCGGGTCCTCTGTCGTCGTATAAACTGCGCCTGGATCGCTTCCTTCGTCGGTCGAGTCCTCTTTCTCCGTTGTGGTAGTCGTAGTCGTGTTCTGAGCGTCCGACGTTGATTTCTGTTTCGTTGCGAACGAATGCTCGCCGTCCGCCCAGTTGTTGGCTTGCTCTAGCAGCCGTGCGAGTGTTCGTAATTTCATCTGCCCGAGCTGTTCCTTGAATTCGATGCGCTGCAGGCCTCGCCTGAACGCGTCGATTGCAATCTCGTCTGATATGTCTTCTGCTGAATTCTTGAGTATGGTCCACCGCTGGATGTAGGCTCGCAGAATTTCCCTGGTTCCTTGCTTGCATGCCCGCAGCTCCTCGAGCGGTGCTGGTCGCTTGTATGTAGATTTGAAGTTTTCTATGAAGGCTTCACGGAACTGCCTCCATGAGCTGATGGATCCTCGTGGGAGATTCTTCAACCAATGTCGTGTCGAGCTCTCGAGCAATAGCTGCACTTATTGCATTTCCCTGACGTTGGTCCCTCGCTGAAACTTAACTGATGTTAAGTACTCGTCGAGCCATGCCTCTAGCTCCTCGAGTCCATTGTATTTTAGCTTTGTGGAGTTCAGTTTGAACCCATTCGGCTTTCGCGTCTCGTGTATAGAACGCGTGAAGCATAATGCTCCGCATGGCTCAATTTATTCGTCGAAGGCTTCTTCGCCTGTCGGGACCCGGGGTTAGCGTATGCAAGTCCAGTTAAGGCATAGTCATATGGAGAGCCGAGAACCGTACCCACTTGTCTAAGCAGACAAGGCCAAGCACAGAACGTTCTCGGAAAGCATCGTACGTGAGGGGCATCCCATCTAGGCCGGATGATCAACTGAGATGGGTCCTCATCGTCCGCACACAAGTCTAATGATATGGGTGGTGAACTCCCATATTCAAAGACAAGTCGCCTCAACCATACTATCGACTATCTCATAACTCTTACATAGACTTACTCCAGCCCGATCACTTAGTCGGGGTCTAGGGCGGGCTCGATCATACCACAAAGTGTGCACGAGACAGAGTCTCGAACAATCGCATCGCGATGCCCCAAGCTGCGCACATCTAAGGTCCACTTGGTGTATGAAAGACCGCCAGCTAGAACACATCTAAGGTCTCGAAAACCCATACAAAGACATGCATGTTATAAACATACACGCAACACACATGCCTTGTATGAACAGCAGGTACCATTGCAATTCTCTACAAAGTGTACATTTTATTTATAACTCTTATAGAGTACACACAAAGATCACATACATGTGATCCAACATTACATTACAAGCGGAAGCAAATTATGTCTGAGTACAGACAAGTTTAACAAATGGCTTAAGAAGCCTTATTTAAACACAAAGCCCTCCACGAGGGAACCAGTCGTCTGACTGGGACTAGACTAGTTGGTCTTCAGTCGTCCAGTTCGATGAAGAAGCCACCTTCGGGGTCAGTGGCATCATCTAAAACATAGATTAAGCAAACGTGAGAACAAAGTCGTACTCAGCAAGACTTACATAGGAGCTATACTACTCATGCATATGTATCAAGGTAAAGGGAGGTGGGGTTCACTTGCAGAAGTGCCAGCTTTGAGTTGGCTAGTCCTGAACTACGAGTACCAGACTTTGAGGTAAGAAGCGTACACGATTCCACTACTTTCTCCAATCAATACACCACTATGGTCCCTTCCTCGACTTCCCCACGAGAAAGCACGCCATAGCACTCACACTTATCTTGGTGTGTTTTAGAAGTATCCGGTTCAAGTTATCTAGTAATCAAGCTAAGCTTTCCAAGCAGTCCATAACCGCGGACGCGGCTATTCGAATAGTTTTGTTAACCTTGCAAGGGTGTACCGCTACACACACATGATCATCATTTACCGCCTTTGATCTCGACACCATTCAAGGGGTGCCAGCGAGGATGCTCACCACAACTATTACCTCATAGCCTATCTAGTCCAAGAAAGCCGCCTACTTGGGTTGGCTACCACTATCGTGAACCCGGCCAGTTTACCGAAGTGGACCCAAGTGATGTGTGTGTGGTGCATAAGCCGGACTCGGATGAGTCGTTCTCTCACTTAGCAACCAGGCCACTGACCTACCAGAACTCCGAACTATTGCGACATCTGGACATCGAAAGGGATGAGTTAGTAAGTTGAGAGGGGTCAGTGAGCCCAATGTGTGGTTGTACTCTTCATCTTGGATCACCACACAAGAACTCGTACTAGGGCGGTGTTCAACGAGACAACCCACTGTGTACTCCTACACAGCCTCTCATCGTTCACCTTGTATTAGGGTCGATTCACCAACACTTTTCTACCATCATCAACGTGATCATTCCCATCCGGACTCACATCACAATACAACATGGTATCATACTAAGCATGCAATAAGCGATAACATTGCAGGGGCCACATGATATCAAACAACTCCTACATTTGCTAGGATTGTGTTTTGCTTACTACTGTGACAAAATGATAGGTCATGCAAAGGAATGGGTTCATCTATGCGGTAGAAACGAAGCATGGTGATCATCCTAAACAATGCATAAGCGAGACATGAGAGGGAAGTGGGATTTTATCGACATGATCAATGGGGGTTTGCTTGCCTTGCTGACGAGGTTCGGGGTCGGGGTCTTCAACGAAGGTTGCAACCTCTTGCTCCGGTTCCACGTCTATCAGCAACATGACAATCATAGGATCAATAGAATGTACAATGCACAATCACATGAATAATATTGAAAGGGTGATGTTCATGGTACTGATGTGTTGATCATTCCATTTAAATGGAGTATATTGCAAATTGAATTGCAAATTCAAACTCCACATTTGAATTCAACATTAACCAAGTTATATGTGATATAGTTTGATCATTTTGAAACAACTTCAAATGTGTATGATATGCCTCTGATGTGTGATTGAAATGTAGCATGTTGCCATGGTTCAAGTTGCAAAAATATTTGATTTGAATTTGATTTAATTCCATTTAAATCAAATAGCAAATGCTACTGATCACATTTTAAATTCAACTCAAACAGAGTTGAAAGTTGCATATTTGGAAAGATAATTTTCTCCTAATCATTTTTCATATATTATTTGTCCAATTTGGAGTTAATATGAATTTTCTATGAATTTCCAAAGTTTGGGGTATTTTCTAGAATTTCTGGAATTCTTTTAATTCATTTTGATTTTCTGGAAATTCATAAAATGATTTATTGCGTCAGCTGACATGTGGGTCCAGGGTGTCAGTGACTGGGTTAATTTAACCCGTGGGTTAAATTAATCCAGTGGCTTAATTAACCCACTGGGCCCACTGGTCAGTGACCCAGGGGGTCATTAGCCGAGTGCTTAAGGGCTAACCCACCGGCGGCTTGACGCCGGTGGCCTGGCCACGGCGGCGCACTCGCCGGAATGGCCTAGGGGCCACGGGAGGCCACGGGGAGGACACCATCTTGCTCAGCATCGTCTTCCGCATCTTCTGGAGGCAACAGGGGGTCACGGGGTGGTCGGGAACGACGACGGCGACGACTCCGGCGGAAACAGAGAACCGGCGAGGTCGTAGTCGAGGCTAGGGGGCACGGATTGGGCTGAGCTTGTGTGCGTTCGAAAGCTGGAACACCCACGAGTCAAACGCGCGCACTGGGGTGTCGCGAGGAGCACGAGGGCGAGCTCTAGCTCAACCATGGCGGCGACGAGCTCGGTTCTCATGGCGGATTTGGCTAGAGGGTCTACGGGGTGCTAGGAGCTTGGGGGAAAAACTCAGAAACTCACCGCGGATCGAACAGAAGCAACAGCAAGCTCGGGGAGGCTTCAACGGCGGCGAATCGACGACGGCGAGCTCGCGGGTCCGGCGAGTTCTCGGTGAAGTTTGCGTCTCGTCTGGACCGAATTGATGCGTCTCCTGTTGCTAGTTGTCGAAGTCGAGGACGAGGAGCACGGTGGACTTGCTGGCTTGAGCTCTAGGGCACGGTGGCCACGCGGGGGCTCGACGGCGCTCCGGTGAGGCTTCGGGCGGCGACGGATTCGAGCACGGGAGGAGGAGGAGGACGCTCTGGAGGGGGGGAATGGACTGCGGAGGCTGCGGGGAGTCTCCAGGTGCGAGAAGAGGCCACGGGGAGGCCTGGAAGCTCCTCGACGGCGATGTGGCGTCCCCGGCTAGCTCGGTGGCATTCCACCGAGCAGCTTGGAGGCGCAGGAGGGGGAAGAAGACGCCCCTGCCCTTGTGGGTCGGCTGGGCTGGGGTGGGCCTGCTTCGCCTGGGCGCCAGGTAAGGTTTTCTGATTTCTTTTCTATTTTTCTTTTCTGACATTTGTTCTGTTTAGCTAAAATAAATAGCTAAACATTTTATTAAATGCTGAAAATTTTAATGTGGCCTCATAATAATATAGACTAGCCACTCATAAAGTTTCAACATTTTTAAAATTCAAATAATTTGAATCTTAAATCAAATAGGGGTATTTCTTTAATTCCAAGGCACTGTTTGAATATTTGAAAAATCTATGAGCATGGGGTGGGTCCCACATCACTTGATATGTGATCACACTCATTTATAAGACTTTTCAAAAATCTAACATGAATTTTTGCAGAAGATTTTTATCTGGCCTTTTGAAATAATTCATCTGGGGGGGTGTTCCTTCTCCCATTTGGATTTTGAAGTTGATTTCCTTTGAAAATTTGACATGATGCAAGGTTATTTGATCCTAGCACATTACCTAACAGAGGGTTCTGATATCGCCCGAGTACTCTTCACGTGTTGCGCGTCTTCGCCTTCTGCAGTTGACTTTGTTCTGTGTGATGTCGTCGCGTGCGTCTCGTCGACTGCTGCAGCGCCTGTTATCGTTGTCGTCGCTGTCGTGCTTCCTTTTTTTGCAAGAGCATTTGCGCCAGTCATCGCTGATGTCGTCTTCATCGGGTGAGCTGGGGTCTCTGTCTGGTGTCCTCTCGCGGGTCGGCCGCCTTGCACTTGATTTTTTGGGTGCTGAGGCGGCGATGCCGTCTTTCTTTATGTGCAAGGCTATTGATTTGTTGCGGTCTGGTCTGTTCTGCTTATTTTTCTGGGCGCGAGATAGGTAGTCTCGGGCGCTTATAAGGGCTTCTGCTGGTGTGAGCGGTTCTTCTTCATCGTCCTCCTCTTCTAGCTTGAAGTCGTCGTCGAGCTTCCGAACCAGTCTCTTTTTGTCTGCTCGTCGCAGGTTTAGTGCGGAGAGGGGAGTCGTGATTCGGAGAGTCGTCTCTTGGAGGTGGCTTGCTGTGACGCCCCCAAAATCAGACCGTGTACAGTAATCATACACACAGGGTACACGACTGAGATTAGGGTGCCACGATGATAATATCACAGCACAACACTAAACACAAAAGGATGAACAAATATATTACAATAGAGGGGGTCACGTGGACCCGAATACATAAGTCATACAAACCATAATATCTGAGTACAGACATAGTTGGTCAAGTTTTGCCTTAAGAAGGCTAGCACAAATCACATCAGAGATACAGAACGAAAAGGCGAGGCCTCCTGCCTGGGATCCACAGTACTACTCCTGGTCAACGGGGAACTCGACGTCGTAGTAGGCGCCTCCGAGGTACTCCTGCTCCTGGGTTCCAACGTCGGCTGCAGCGGCCGATCAGGCAAAACAGTAAAGGAAATAAAGCAGGTGAGTATCTAGTATACCCGCGAGTCTTACGTCCGCTACTAAGCATTATGCATGATATCAACGGAATGAAGAGGCTGTATATAGTGGACTGAAGACAGAAGTTCAGAGCAAGGGTAAGAAGCTAGGCCTAACGAAGACTAGCATCTTCCGACGATGTCTTGCAGCATGAGGTAAGAATCAGCCAACAGTTTATATAAGGCATAAAGTAACAATGCAGCAGAAGTTGCTGCAGCATTGTATAATAATAAGTTGTAATAATTAACTATGCCTCCGAGTTCACCTCCTCGACATCCCCGCGAGGAAGAAAACCCGGAACCATACAGTTTAATAATAATAGTTTCTAGTGGTAAGATCCATCTTCAGCACAAAGCGTCCTGTTACCGTGGACACGGCTATCGATAGATCAATCTTCCCTGCAGGTGTGCACTTGTGTTACGCTACACGCACGGATCTCCAGGGTGGCGGGAACCTTGTTAGGGAACGCTCCACCGAGGCTATCCGACACTTCCTAGCCCATCTTTCAAACTCAATAGAGAGGACATCCGCCGGACTATATCCTATGTACGCGGGGCTTTGGACCCTAACCCCGACGTACTCCTGCACGGTGCGAGGCTGGCCGGTGAAGTTGAAGCAAATCCAAATAAAACACCCCGCTCGAGCAAATAAGACAACACCACTTCCTGGCGCAGGCCGCGGTACTGCTGACGTCTGAAGAGTCCTCGGACGACACTAAGAAGCGGAGGAGCCCATAACTCGTAATTCCCACGGGTAGGTAGTGCGTACATGGCATATAGCCAACTCAAGACATTCACTGAACCATTTAGCATTTTAATTAACCTGCGTGACAACCATTATCGTTGCCTCGACTTAACCGACCCGCGGATAACGATAGCAGCCAGGACCACCAGTACATCGGTGCCTGCCTTGTCGTCCCACCAAGTCACTGCGGTTACCAACAAGGTGAACCGTCTCCTTACCTTGTCTCGCGTGTGCTCCTGGAGGAGCTCGACTTTCGTGGGTTGGTAACTCTCGCGGCCAACGATCAGGGGCCAAGCACACCGGTACACTGGTCGTGCCCTCCCTGTCGTCCCGTCGCAATACCTCTCGCGGGCACCTTTGGGTCGCCCGACTTCTTACGTGAAGGACACTCGCTTACAGGACCCTATGACGGTAAGACAAAGTCAGCCTCGAGTGGAGTACAAGGATTACTCCTTGATGGCTCACACTTGAGGTGACTAGGCATAACCCAGGTAGGGCCTGAGGCGGTGTCTGCATTGTACCGTACCTGTGCATTCATAATATAAGTATCCGCGTCCACTCCCCGGAGTGATCACGGCCCTCTATCTAATCCTAGCTAACAATGCGCAGGGCTCACTGCTGAATAATGCACAATAATAATAGGCAGCATAGGACAAAGGAAGGCACATCAAGGGGCGACAAAATTCAGGCTATGTAGTTGAATAGGATTGTAATCGTAGCAGCAGCAGTAACAATGCCTAGTGCAAGAAATGTACGGAAAGATAGGCGATATCTGGGGAAGAGAATGGCTCTGCTTGCCTGCAAGCTCGACGGTAGTAGTAGGGTCGTCGACGACGTAGTCGTACTCAGCAGCGGTGTAGTCGACGGCAGCAGCGGGGTCTACCGAAGATTAAGGGGGGGAAGAAACAGTAAATACACAGTAAGCATATACAAACAGATGCATGACATGATAGATGAAATGTTAACGGTATTCTAACACAGTGCAATGCAATATGCTCGGAGCGGGAATTCATCTGGGGATGAACTACCGGCTCCGGGTGATTACCGGACAGGGTGTCCGGAGGGGGAAGGATCAAGCCGGAGGTGTCGTGGTTACCGGAACAACATAAGGGGGGTGTATCCGTGCTATTTGAACCATTCCGGACAACTTTCGTGTTCGGAATAAATTCATCCGGGCACTCTATCAGTACCGGACAATTTACCGGACAGTCGTTCCGGAGGGGGAATATTCGATGTTCGTTGTGTTAGGGGGGTGTGGTAGACATACGGACAGCGTATTCGTATTCTTTATATTTTTCTGATCAATTTTCATGTATAAAGTTTTTGAATCCGAGTTACGGTTTAAAAGTTATTGAATTTGAAAGTTTAAATCAATTTAAATGATTTTCTGGATTTCCTATTATTATTTATTAAACATTATCCTAAACATTATCCACAGAGGGTTGACTGGTCAAACCTGACCAGTGGGACCCACTGTTCAGCCTCACATGCTAATAAAATATTTAATTAAATTCAAATATCAGTGGGGTCCCACATGTAAGTCTAACAGGGCTAAATTAAATCAGTTAATTAATTAACTTACAGGTGGGACCCATGTGTCATTGACACAGTGGTTAATTAAACATTTTAATTAGATTAAAGGGGCAAGGGCCCACACGTCATACTCACAGAGGGGTTAATATCTAACATTTTTTTATTAGTTCTAATTTAAATGGCCTTGGGCCCACTGTCAGTCACCCAAGGGGGGGTTATCTGTTAACTAGGGGGTTAGGGGTGGTGGGGCCCTCTAGTCAGAGGGGTTAGCCCCCGGTTAGCCGTGCCCGTTCCTGCGCCCGTGCCCGTGCCGGGGCAGAGCACGGCGAGGCCACGGTGTGGCGAGGCGCACGCACCGGGGGGGTTCCAGGCGGGGCGTGCTGGACCGTACGGGACGCACGCGAGGAGCCGCACCCGTTCCGGCCATTTGTGTGAGCTGAGCCGGACCAGAACGGCGGCCACGTCGAGCCTGGCGGCGCCGGAGCTCGCAGTGCGCGGGAACAGCGGCTAGCAACGAAAGGGATGGGGAAAACGGGCCCCGCAGGACGGGGATCTCACCGCGATGCTCGGGGTTGCCGTGGGGGGAGCTGGAGGGGCCGGAGCGGCGCGGATCGAGCGGCGGGTTCACGTCGGCCGCAGTCGGGGAAGACGACCGGGGCGGCGTCCGCGCGGTGTTTAGGGCCGATTCCCTTACGGGGGTGGAGGAGACGAGCACTAGGCGGCCAACAGACACCAAGGAACGCCGAGGCAATGCCGTTGGCCGCGCGTGCGGCGGCGGCGTGTCCACGGCGGGAGCTCGATCGCTACGGAAAGCACGGAGGAGGAGCGAGGGGAAGAATGGGGGGTGTGGGTGCGAGGGAGGGGCAAGGGGGGCTTATCCAGAGGGGAGAGGGGGAGTAGGTGAGGGGGGAAAGGGGGTCCGGCATGGCCTCTGCCATGGCCACGTCCTGTGTGTACGGGG
This sequence comes from Bromus sterilis, assembly GCA_950022295.1. NCBI lineage: Eukaryota > Viridiplantae > Streptophyta > Magnoliopsida > Poales > Poaceae > Bromus > Bromus sterilis. The sequence goes on along the minus strand of OX465596.1, from coordinate 142,677,140 downwards.
TGGGGGGGGGGGGCAGGTGAGAGGTAGGGGATGGGGTAGGTGGGCTGGGGTGGGCTTGCGCCCTAGGCGGGATTAGGGGTTTTTTCTTTTTTTTGTTTCCTTTCTTTTTTGTTCTATTTCTTTTCTGTTTTAATTTATTTTAGCTAGGTTTTGAATTTTGTAAAATGTTATAATTGCACCTATATTAGTGTTACACTTTAACATGATGCCACAAAAAGTTTGGTCCACAATAAAATTCATTTGCATATTGTTATTTATTTTAAAAGGCTTTTTGGTGCTGTTTTGCTACTGTTATCATTAAATTGAATTATTTAAATACCTTTATAAATTCACATACCAATATTTATAAGACCTACTGATTTTTAGGCATTTTATAAAATTGGTTTCACAATTTTTAGTGCATTTAAAATTCCTACTTGTTTATTAAATTTACCATGGCCATTTAACAATTCCTAACTATTGTTTTTATTTTAAATATTATTCCTATACCATTTTAATTAAACCCTAAACACTTAAGGTGACCTACTGATTATTTGCAACTATTAAAAGTGGTTGCATTACTTAGGGTTTATTATAACTTTCATTTCCATTTTGAAACCAATAGAAATTTTGATAACCCAACATTGGTTCCATAATCATCATGGCCTTGGGATCATTCAAATGACCTGGGGGATTTGGTTTAACCAAGATCAGGGTGATGGACATGCATCCACCATTCTTGGGGCCAGCTTATAATCTGAAAATTTTATCAGGGTGAGAATCTGACAGAGCTATGATCAAGGTGATCAAGGCTTGATTATCAACAGTAATGATCACTAACAGTGGAATCACTGTAGTGATTACTATTACTGATCTGGGGGTGTTACAAATCTCCCCCACTACAAGAATTCTCGTCCCGAGAATTTAAGTGGTAGCGAGGAAAAGATCGGGGTATTCATCGCGAAGGCGATCTTCGCGTTCCCAAGTGGCTTCATCTTCAGAATGATTCGACCACTGAACCTTGAGGAACTTGACGGTCTTGTTGCGGGTTCGACGCTCAGACTGATTGAGAATGCGGCTCGGATGTTCTCGATAAGTTAGGTCTTGTTGCAGCTCGATCATATCATGTTCCACTTCGCGGATAGGATCCTTGAAGCAGCGACGGAGTTGCGACACATGGAAGACATCGTGGACTTGGGAGAGGTTCGGCGGCAATTCCAACCGGTATGCCACGGGTCCACTCCTAGAAAGGATACGGAACGGGCCAATGTAGCGAGGAGCCAACTTGCCCTTGATACCGAAGCGATGAGTGCCCCTCATGGGAGTGACACGGAGGTAAGCGTATTCACCAGGTTGATACTCCATTTCACGGTGTTTGCGGTCATAGTTGCTCTTCTGACGAGTCTGAGCGGCCTTCAAATGTTCACGGATGACGTGAACTTGGTCTTCAGCTTGCTGAATAATATCCGGGCCAATGAGTGCACGTTCCCCAGTTTCTGACCAACTCAGAGGGGTCCGACACTTACGCCCATAGAGAACTTCATAGGGTGCCATCTTCAGACTAGCGTGGTAGCTATTGTTGTACGAGAATTCAGCAAATGGAAGAGATTCCTCCCATTTCTTGCCGAAGGAGATGACACAAGCTCGAAGCATATCTTCAAGTATTTGATTGACGCGTTCGACTTGGCCCTGTGACTGGGGGTGATAAGCGGTGCTGAGATGCAGAGTAGTCCCCAGAGCTTCTTAGAAACTCCGCCAATATCTGGAGGTGAAAAGGCTGCCGCGATCTGAACTGATCTCCAACGGAATACCGTGGAGCGACACGATTTGAGCGATATACAATTCCGCTAACTGAGCCACCGTGATCTTCTCCTTGACTGGTATAAAGTGAGCAACCTTGGAGAACCGGTCGATGACGACAAAGATAGCATCGTTACCTTTCTGGGATCGGGGAAAACCGGTGACGAAGTCCATCTGAACTTTGTCCCACTTCCATACAGGGATTTCAGGTGGTTGTAGTTTTCCAGAGGGTTTTTGATGTTCCCCCTTGACGCGACGACAAACGTCACATTCAGAAACATATCGGGCAATGTCTTGCTTCATGTTGGGCCACCAGAATTGCTGACGAATGTCTTGGTACATCTTGGTGCTTCCAGGATGAATGGACAACGGGGTATCGTGAGCCGCTTTCATGACCTTCGGGGTCATATCCAGGTTCTCATGCCTGCCCTTGCTGTGAGTAACCACTAATCGGTTCTGGTAGAACGCCGCACCATTACTATCAAGGGTGAAGGGTGACGGTCTCCCCTTGGCGATATCGCGCTTAATCTTGTGTACGAAATCATCATAGAACTGTATACACTTGACGGATTTGACGAGATCCGGTTCAATGACCAGGTTATTCGCATAACCTTGAGGAACAATCTCGAGGTTCAACTTTTGAAACTCTTCATACAGAAGCGGTTGTTGTACTTGAACTTCAAGTTCAGAACAGTAAGCTTTGCGGCTCAAGGCATCGGCCATCACATTAGCCTTGCCAGGGGTGTAATGAATATCCGTGTTGAAATCGTCTATTGTCTCGAGCCATCTTTGTTGGCGGAGATTCAGGTCGGGCTGAGTAAACAAGTATTTCAGGCTTTGGTGGTTGGTGTAGATCTCGCAACGGTTACCGACGAGGTAATGTCGCCACAGCTTCAATGCATAAATTACTGCTGCCAATTCGAGATCATGTGTTGGATATTTGTCTTCGTGAGTACGCAACTGACGAGAGCCATAAGCAATCACCTTGCGCTCTTGCAATAGGACACAGCCCAATCCTTGACGAGACGCGTCGCAATATATCACGAAGTCCTTCTGAGTATCAAGGGGAGTGAGCACCGGGGGAGAAGTTAGCTTGTCCTTGAGTGCTTGAAAACTTTCTTGACATTTATCTGTCCACTCAAACTTGACGCCTTTGTGAAGCAGATTAGTCAGAGGCCTGGCAATCTTGGAAAAATTCTCGACGAAACGGCGGCAATAGCTAGCGAGTCCGAGGAAACTGCGGACTTGCTTGACGGTCTTGGGAGGAGTCCAGTCAAGAATAGCCTGGATACGTTCTGGGGTGACGGCAATGCCATCCTTGGAAATCACATGTCCAAGGTAGGTTACTTCGGGAAGCCAGAACTCACACTTAGAAAACTTAGCGTAGAGTTTGTGTTCTCTAAGCTTCTCCAGTATAAGACGAAGATGTTCAGCATGTTCTTCTTCATTCTTGTAATATATCAAGATATCATCCAGATAAACCACGACGAACTGGTCGAGGTACTCCATGAAAATATAATTCATCAATCTGGAGAAGGTGGCTGGAGCATTGGTTATGCCAAAGGACATGACGGTGTACTCGTATGAACCATAGCGAGTAATGAAGGCAGTCTTCGGTATGTCCTCATCACGGACTCGGATTTGGTGATAACCCAACCTCAAGTCGAGTTTAGAAAACACCTTGGATCCGGCAAGTTGATCATACAGATCGTTGATCCGGGGAAGTGGGTATTTATTCTGGATGGTGGCTTGGTTGATGGGCCGATAATCTTGGACCAATCGGTTTGTCCCATCGCTCTTCTTGACAAAGAGCGAAGGTGCTCCCCAAGCTGAGGAACTGGGGCGAATGAATCCTTTCTGAAGTGCCTTGTCGATTTCCTCCTTAAGTTCAAGGAGTTCATGTGGCGGCATCTTGTAAGGACGCTTGGCAATAGGAACAGTGCCTGGCTTCAAGTCGATGACGAATTCAACTTCTCTGATCGGGGGTATTCCCGGCAGTTCTTCTGGGAAGACGTCGGGAAAATCGCGAACGACCGGAACGTTCTCGATGCCTTTCAAAGCTGAGACATTCAAAGCATTCACCATAAAGATCTGTGTTTCAGCATTACGGGTAACTCGGGCGGTGTGGTTAACAATCCCACCGGAGGGGTGAAAAAGCTGGACAGACTTGGTGCCACAATACAGTGCGGCATCGTGAAATTTCAACCAATCCATTCCTAGAATGAGGTCTATGGTGGAAGACTTCGGAAGGATGGGCGACGCAAAGAATTCAACTCCTTCGATTTCAATGGTGGTGTTTGGCACAATCATGGTGGTTCGGCATTGGCCAATCGGGGTGCGAACAACCATCGGGGGTTCCATCGTTTCGTACTTGAAGTTATGCGAAAATGCAAATGCTTCCTACATGAATGAATGCGATGCTCCTGTATCAAATAAAACAGTAGCAGGTACGGAATTAACGAGAAGGGTACCCATCACGGTGGCGGGTTGTTGCTGAGCTTCTTCCACATTGACGTTGTTAGCATGTCCACGGGCATAAGCAGCAGACCCAGTATTATAGTTGGGGTCCGGTTGTTGCCACGACCATTTCCACGGCCAGCGGGGTGAACTACCAGTTGCTTCTGTTTCAGGGGGCACTCCCTGGAAAAATGCCCTGGTTGGCGGCACGTGAAGCATAATCCATCCTGAGGACGAAGGGGTGTAGCATTGGGTGGTGCAGGCAGAGCTCTTGGCATCTGCGGTGGAGGAGGCAGACGGGGTGCAGCATAAGACGGCCTTGGAGCAGGGACAGCTGAATGAGTCACACTGGTAGGAAGCCAGATACGACGCTTCTGCGTTGTGCCCGAAGATGAGCCAACGTCACGATAACGCTTGAGAGAGTTCTTGTGCTCCATCTGGGCAGTCTCGACGGTGATAGCCTTGTTCACCATGGTGGCGAAGTTGGCGAAATCATGAACGGCAAGAGCGAGCCTGAGTTCAGGGTTGAGGCCACGACGGAACTTCTGCTGCCTGCGAGCATCAGTGGTGATCTCTCCCTCCGCATAGCGAGAGAGGTTGAGAAACTCGCGCTGATAGGCTTCAACAGTCATATCGCCCTGAGTGAGGTTACGGAATTCTTCCGCCTTGCGATCCATGATCCCCTGAGGAATGTAGCGGGCGCGGAAAGCAGACTGAAATTCATCCCAAGTGATGACTTCTTCGACTGGCAGGGAACGCTTGTGGGTGCTCCACCACTGAGCAGCGGCGCCTTTCAGATGATAAGACGCAAAGTTCACATAGTCGGCTGGATCGACATTAGCAGACTCCAGCTCGTGAGTGATGTCGCGAAGCCAGTCATCAGCATCCAGCGGCTGAACAGTGTTGCGGAACATAGTGGGGTTGAGGCGGGTGAAGTCGGGCAGAGTCACGGTGGCATGCTGATGGTGGTGCCCATTCTGATTCGGCTGGGGGAACTGAGCCATGATATTCTGGATGAACTGACGATTCATCTCGAACTGTTGCATCATCGCGGCCATGTAATCCGGCGGCGGAGGTGGGTCGTTGGCAGCACGACCACGACCACGACCACCACGACCAGCCATCCTGCTTGAATTAACAGGGGTATTTCAGCGATGAACAACTTAACAAGAATACCGGAAACGAGTAAGAGGTAAAGCGACAACAAAGAGGAGGCGCGGATATATAGGAGTAGTCATATAAGACATACACATCCACACATAGAATCAACCGAAAATCGGGCAGCATAACGTCGTAGAAATTAAGGAAAAAGGACTCTCTAGGCGGCGCGCAGACCGCGGTAAGGATTACACGACGCGACATAGATTCCACTATGTCAATCACGCCGCAAGAAAACTGTTGGCCACAGGAGTTGATGCCAGAGAACGCGCGGCCTGCCCAGAATGAGAATGGGATCCACGGTCTAGGATCTGGCGTACGACGCCTGCGACACGACTCAATCAATGGGGGATGCACCAGAAAAATGCCGGGTGGAATCAAGAGAACGTGATCCTAATGTCAGCTTTTGTAAAACTTACCAGCAAGGATAAGAGCGTAGATTCCCAGAGCATAGGTAAGGAGAAAAAGATCCTAATACCATAGATATCACACGTAGTGACATCGATGTGGGCCCGTAAGCCAAATATTAAGTTAGCAAAATAGTTTTTCAAAGTCTAGACTCAACTTCGACCAGGTAGTGGTGGGGTGGCTTCCTACTGGCAGTCGGCTCTGATACCAACTTGTGACGCCCCCAAAATCAGACCGTGTACAGTAATCATACACACAGGGTACACGACTGAGATTAGGGTGCCACGATGATAATATCACAGCACAACACTAAACACAAAAGGATGAACAAATATATTACAATAGAGGGGGTCACGTGGACCCGAATACATAAGTCATACAAACCATAATATCTGAGTACACACATAGTTAGTCAAGTTTTGCCTTAAGAAGGCTAGCACAAATTACATCAGAGATACAGAACGAAAAGGCGAGGCCTCCTGCCTGGGATCCACAGTACTACTCCTGGTCAACGGGGAACTCGACGTCGTAGTAGGCGCCTCCAGGGTACTCCTGCTCCTGGGTTCCAACGTCGGCTGCAGCGGCCGATCAGGCAAAACAGTAAAGGAAATAAAGCAGGTGAGTATCTAGTATACCCGCGAGTCTTACGTCCGCTACTAAGCATTATGCATGATATCAACGGAATGAAGAGGCTGTATATAGTGGACTGAAGATAGAAGTTCAGAGCAAGGGTAAGAAGCTAGGCCTAACGAAGACTAGCATCTTCCGACGATGTCTTGCAGCATGAGGTAAGAATCAGCCAACAGTTTATATAAGGCATAAAGTAACAATGCAGCAGAAGTTGCTGCAGCATTGTATAATAATAAGTTGTAATAATTAACTATGCCTCCGAGTTCACCTCCTCGACATCCCCGCGAGGAAGAAAACCCGGAACCATACAGTTTAATTATAATAGTTTCTAGTGGTAAGATCCATCTTCAGCATAAAGCGTCCTGTTACCGTGGACACGGCTATCGATAGATCAATCTTCCCTGCAGGGGTGCACTTGTGTTACGCTACACGCACGGATCTCCAGGGTGGCGGGAACCTTGTTAGGGAACGCTCCACCGAGGCTATCCGACACTTCCTAGCCCATCTTTCAAACTCAACAGAGAGGACATCCACCGGACTATATCCTATGTACGCGGGGCTTTGGACCCTAACCCCGACGTACTCCTGCACGGTGCGAGGCTGGCCGGTGAAATTGAAGCAAATCCAAATAAAACACCCCGCTCGAGCAAATAAGACAACACCACTTCCCGGCGCAGGCCGCGGTACTGCTGACGTCTGAAGAGTCCTCGGACGACACTAAGAAGCGGAGGAGCCCATAACTCGTAATTCCCACGGGTAGGTAGTGCGTACATGGCATATAGCCAACTCAAGACATTCACTGAACCATTTAGCATTTTAATTAACCTGCGTGACAACCGTTATCGTTGCCTCGACTTAACCGACCCGCGGACAACGATAGCAGCCAGGACCACCAGTACATCGGTGCCTGCCCTGTCGTCCCACCAAGTTACTGCGGTTACCAACAAGGTGAACCGTCTCCTTACCTTGTCTCGCGTGTGCTCCTGGAGGAGCTCGACTTTCGTGGGTTGGTAACTCTCGCGGCCAACGATCAGGGGCCAAGCACACCGGTACACTGGTCGTGCCCTCCCTGTCGTCCCATCGCAATACCTCTCGCGGGCACCTTTGGGTCGCCCGACTTCTTACCTGAAGGACACTCGCTTACAGGACCCTATGACGGTAAGACAAAGTCAGCCTCGAGTGGAGTACAAGGATTACTCCTTGATGGCTCACACTTGAGGTGACTAGGCATAACCCAGGTAGGGCCTGAGGCGGTGTCTGCATTGTACCGTACCTGTGCAGTCATAATATAAGTATCCGCGTCCACTCCCCGGAGTGATCACGGCCCTCTATCTAATCCTAGCTAACAATGCGCAGGGCTCACTGCTAAATAATGCACAATAATAATAGGCAGCATAGGACAAAGGAAGGCACATCAAGGGGCGACAAAATTCAGGCTATGCAGTTGAATAGGATTGTAATCGTAGCAGCAGCAGTAACAATGCCTAGTGCAAGAAATGTACGGAAAGATAGGCGATATCTGGGGAAGAGAATGGCTCTGCTTGCCTGCAAGCTCGACGGTAGTAGTAGGGTCGTCGACGACGTAGTCGTACTCAGCAGCGGTGTAGTCGACGGCAGCAGCGGGGTCTACCGAAGATTAAGGGGGGGAAGAAACAGTAAATACACAGTAAGCATATACAAATAGATGCATGACATGATAGATGAAATGTTAACGGTATTCTAACGCAGTACAATGCATTATGCTCGGAGCGGGAATTGGGCTCACTGCTAAATAATGCACAATAATAATAGGCAGCATAGGACAAAGGAAGGCACATCAAGGGGCGACAAAATTCAGGCTATGCAGTTGAATAGGATTGTAATCGTAGCAGCAGCAGTAACAATGCCTAGTGCAAGAAATGTACGGAAAGATAGGCGATATCTGGGGAAGAGAATGGCTCTGCTTGCCTGCAAGCTCGACGGTAGTAGTAGGGTCGTCGACGACGTAGTCGTACACAGCAGCGGTGTAGTCGACGGCAGCAGCGGGGTCTACCGAAGATTAAGGGGGGGAAGAAACAGTAAATACACAGTAAGCATATACAAACAGATGCATGACATGATAGATGAAATGTTAACGGTATTCTAACGCAGTACAATGCATTATGCTCGGAGCGGGAATTCATCTGGGGATGAACTACTGGCTCCGGGTGATTACCGGACAGGGTGTCCGGAGGGGGAAGGATCAAGCCGGAGGTGTCGTGGTTACCGGAACAACATAAGGGGGGTGTATCCGTGCTATTTGAACCATTCCGGACAACTTTCGTGTTCGGAATAAATTCATCCGGGCACTCTATCAGTACCGGACAATTTACCGGACAGTCGGTCCGGAGGGGGAATGTTCGATGTTCGCTGTGTTAGGGGGGTGTGGTAGACATACGAACAGCGTATTCGTATTCGTTATATTTTTCTGATCAATTTTCATGTATAAAGTTTTTGAATCCGAGTTACGGTTTAAAAGTTATTGAATTTCAAAGTTTAAATCAATTTAAATGATTTTCTGGATTTCCTTTTATTATTTATTAAACATTATCCTAAACATTATCCACAGAGGGTTGACTGGTCAAACCTGACCAGTGGGACCCACTGGTCAGCCTCACATGCTAATAAAATATTTAATTAAATTCAAATATCAGTGGGGTCCCACATGTAAGTCTAACAGGGCTAAATTAAATCAGTTAATTAATTAACTTACAGGTGGGACCCATGTGTCATTGACACAGTGGTTAATTAAACATTTTAATTAGATTAAAGGGGCAAGGGCCCACATGTCATACTCACAGAGGGGTTAATATCTAACATTTTTTTATTAGTTCTAATTTAAATGGCCTTGGGCCCACTGTCAGTCACCCAAGGGGGGGGGGGGTTATCTGTTAACTAGGGGGTTAGGGGTGGTGGGGCCCTCTAGTCAGAGGGGTTAGCCCCCGGTTAGCCGTGCCCGTTCCTGCGCCCGTGCCCGTGCCGGGGCAGAGCACGGCGAGGCCACGGTGTGGCGAGGCGCACGCACCGGGGGGGTTCCAGGCGGGGCGTGCTGGACCGTACGGGACGCACGCGAGGAGCCGCACCCGTTCCGGCCATTTGTGTGAGCTGAGCCGGACCAGAACGGCGGCCACGTCGAGCCGGGCGGCGCCGGAGCTTGCAGTGCGCGGGAACAGCGGCTAACAACGAAAGGGATGGGGAAAACGGGCCCCGCAGGACGGGGATCTCACCGCGATGCTCAGGGTTGCCGTGGGGGGAGCTGGAGGGGCCGGAGCGGCGTGGATCGAGCGGCGGGGTCACGTCGGCCGCAGTCGGGGAAGACGACCGGGGCGGCGTCCGCGCGGTGTTTAGGGCCGATTCCCTTACGGGGGTGGAGGAGACGAGCACTAGGCGGCCAACAGACACCAAGGAACGCAGAGGCGATGCCGTTGGCCGCGCGTGCGGCGGCGGCGTGTCCACGGAGGGAGCTCGATCGCTACGGAGAGCACGGAGGAGGAGCGAGGGGAAGAATGGGGGGTGTGGGTGCGAGGGAGGGGCAAGGGGGGCTTATCCAGAGGGGAGAGGGGGAGCAGGTGAGGGGGGAAAGGGGGTCCGGCATGGCCTCTGCCATGGCCACGTCCTGTGTGTACACGGTGGGGGGGGGGCAGGTGAGAGGTAGGGGATGGGGGTAGGTGGGCTGGGGTGGGCTTGCACCCTAGGCGGGATTAGGGGTTTTTTCTTTTTTTTTTCCTTTCTTTTTTGTTCTATTTCTTTTCTGTTTTAATTTATTTTAGCTAGGTTTTGAATTTTGTAAAATGTTATAATTGCACCTATATTAGTGTTACACTTTAACATGATGCCACAAAAAGTTTGGTCCACAATAAAATTCATTTGCATATTGTTATTTATTTTAAAAGGCTTTTTGGTGCTGTTTTGCTACTGTTATCATTAAATTGAATTATTTAAATACCTTTATAAATTCACATACCAATATTTATAAGACCTACTGATTTTTAGGCATTTTATAAAATTGGTTTCACAATTTTTAGTGCATTTAAAATTCCTACTTGTTTATTAAATTTACCATGGCCATTTAACAATTCCTAACTATTGTTTTTATTTTAAATATTATTCCTATACCATTTTAATTAAACCCTAAACACTTAAGGTGACCTACTGATTATTTGCAACTATTAAAAGTGGTTGCATTACTTAGGGTTTATTATAACTTTCATTTCCATTTTGAAACCAATAGAAATTTTGATAACCCAACATTGGTTCCATAATCATCATGGCCTTGGGATCATTCAAATGACCTGGGGGATTTGGTTTAACCAAGATCAGGGTGATGGACATGCATCCACCATTCTTGGGGCCAGCTTATAATCTGAAAATTTTATCAGGGTGAGAATCTGACAGAGCTATGATCAAGGTGATCAAGGCTTGATTATCAACAGTAATGATCACTAACAGTGGAATCACTGTAGTGATTACTGTTACTGATCTGGGGGTGTTACACTTGCGATAGTTTTTCTGCTCAGCGGCCACCTTTTCCTACTTCTCCATCTCTAGGCGCCGTTGTCTCGCCTGCTGGGTTAGCTCGCTTGCCAATTTGTTGTATGCCCTGAGCTCGTCCCTTGTTGCGTTTGATGGTAGTAGCTTGTCGTGTTCGACTACGTTCCTTAGTCTGGCCATTGAATCTTTGGACAGGTATATTCGCTCTTTGGGCGGGTCGTTCGCCGGACCCGGGGTTTGTTGCTTGCTGCTTGATGGCTCGTTGCTCTTGTGGTTTCTCTGTTCTTGTCCCTGTGGTACTTTCATTGGTATGCTTCCCACTGCTCCCAGCTTCACGACGGTCTTACTGGTGGTTCCGGGCTCTTTTGTGTTGCCGTTGGTTTGGTTGTCTTGGCGAGTATTCGAGTCGTCGTCTTGGCCCTTGCCGTTTGCTGTTGGTGCGTCGGCTTCTGCCATGAACACCTGCGATGGTGCCCTGATTGCCTTCTGGCTCACGCGTGTGATGCTTCTCTTCCAGGCCAAGGGTTCACCCGAGCGTTCGCGGGTGACGTGAAGTCTTGGGTTGGGTGGGCAGTCGCGGCTGGCTTGAAGGGTGGCCGCGCGGGTGGTGACTGCGTCGATTGTTGCTGTAGATGTCGTCGCAGGTGCTCGAGCGTCGTCCGCGAGGCGGAGGGCGCCCCAGTGGTTGATGTAGATCTGATATGCTCCGAAGATTAGGTTGATGCCGGAGCGTAGGTCGGCGAAGACTGGTCGGAGAGTCAAAAGATGAGCCGTGGAACCGAGGGACCCAAACAGATTGGATTCCGCCTGGGTTGTCGGATCGAAGAGTGCTGGTGGAGTCATCGCGTTGGCGGGTGTTGAAGATGCTAGTGAGGCCGCCGAGATCGCGTTCCCAACCTGTGCGGTTCCCACAGACGGCGCCAATTGATGGGGATGTACCCCGGCAAATCCCATGGTCAGGGACCCTGGGTTAATCATGAGAGGCACAGGCTGGACGATAGCTCGTCGGCTAACAGGAGGAGACGTTCCTGCTCGATATTATTTCTTGGAGATGGCGATTACAGGAAGGCCAAGTCTAGTGCGCACAAGGCTAGGGTTACAGATTGCGTATTCGATGATCTTGACGTCTCCCCTCCTGGCCTTTATATAGTCGGCCAGGTCTCGGGGAGTCCGTCTTGGATTACAGATGAGGTTTCCTAACCCTAAGCTTGTACTGCACGGCAGGTTTGCACCTTCCGTACGAGTCATGGACTCCTACGTCGGTGCCACTAGCGGGCCAAGGCTGGGCTCAGGCAGCATCCTTTTGGGCCTTCTCTCTTCGGGTACACTGGGTAGGCCCATCCATAGGAGTCGTGGGGTCACCACCTCGTCACCGGAACTCGAGAAGGGAGCCGGGATTTTCCAATAAACCAGAACTCGAGAAGGCAGCCGGAATTTTTCCAATGAATCGGGATCTGAGCGGGGATTTTACCGATGATCCGGATCTCGAGAAGGGAGACGGGATTTTCCAATAAACTGAAACTCATCGAAAGAGCCGAAATTTTTTCAATGAACCAAAATCTGAGCCGTGATTTTACCGATGATCCGAAACTCAACGAAAGAGTCGGAGTTTTTCCAAGGAACCGAAATCTGAGCCGCGATTTTATCGATGATCCGGAACTCAATGAAGCAGCCAGAATTTTCCGTATGCGGTCGGTCTCTTTTTTTTCTTTGCCATGGACTCATCTAATTTGGCGAGTAAGAATTTCTCCATAGAATCATGTTTTTGGTGAGTCGGAATATTTTCTGTGGACTCATCTCTTTTCGTTGGATTTCGCGACCTTGCGTAGATCCAAAAACACTTTTTAGTGCGTGAGTCGGAAACAGAGATCTAACCGTTGGAATTTTCTGAAATTTTTTGCGGTAGTAAAGAATTATATCCCGCAGAGTTCCACCGAAGGTATCTTTGAATTTATGCACGAGTCGACCTCGGGAATGATTTTTCTGAAGTCGTGCAGAGTTTCGCGAGATTTCGATAGCGCTTCAGTTCAGGAGTCGGCCAGGAAGATCTAACCGTCGGAATTAGCTAAAATTTTAATATCTTGTAAACAACAGAATTTCCAAGTTTTTCACTAAAGAGATCTTCAATATGAGGTCCAAGTCGACTCCTAGAGCGTCCGCAATGCAGATGTTTTTTCTGTCCTGCAAGTTGCGCGCGAGGGTCAATGTTGAAGTCGAGTTTCGAGTCGCGCTCTTGAATTTTTTCTTGTTTTCTCCATGAGTTTGATGTAGATCTTGATATAGATGTTGGAGACACCGAGGTTGCAATGCACCTGAGTCGGATCCAGTCCTGCCAGAGTGGGCGGATCGTCGATTTGTTGAGTTAGATTCGTTCGTGTCGGTTCTTCTTCTTCCTGTCGATCACGAGTTTCTCGATCAATGTGAGGACTTCCTCCAAGAATACAACACCTTGTGCATAGGCCCACGGTGGGCGTCAACTGTCGTGGGAAAGTCATGGCAGATGTCCGTGGAGTCGTACTTGATTATGGGGCCTTTGCTACGAGTGTACAAGGAAGAAGAACATCACAGATAAAGAGAAACGCGATTTTATACAGCTTCAGGCCCCGGGAAACTTCGTCCGGTAAAGACCCTACATGATGTTTGTGGCTAGGTCTTATTCCTTTGCTCATGGGGAGTCACTGACATGTCGCCGACTCTGTTACATTTGTACTCTGGCGAAAGCTTACTTTGGCGAAAGCCTACTTTGGCGAAAGCCTACTTTTGCGGAAGCCTACTCTGGCGAACTTTGCCTCTATGGGCGCCCTACCCCTCCTTATACAGGTGAAAGTAAGAGGCCTACATGTAGAGTCCTATTCTGATACAAATTACTCTCCTCTTGTATTACAAGTCTGATATCAATTCGAGTCCTAATCTAAGTCTTGTAATCTTCCAAATTATCCTGTAGAGGAGTCTCCCTCAGGCCGACTTATGTTACTGGCCGACTTATGTTACCGGCCAACTTATTTTACCACCCGACTTATGTTACCGACCGACTTATGTTATCGGCCGACTTATGTAACCAACCGACGTATGTTGCCAGCCGACTTATGTTACCGGCCGACTAATGTAACCAGCCGACTTATGTTACTGGGTTACATAATATGACATGTCTTCTGGCTGAGTCTTCCTTTTGGGTGCTATCTTCTGGCCGGGTCTTAGCTGTGAGTAATCCCCCTGACAGCATACCCAAGATTAGATGCCTGAGTCTCCTTGGATATTTATTGGGGGTGCATGGGGGCATCGCCAAGCTTGAGCGCTTGACACACCCGAATCTTCTTTCATCATCTCCCTTCGCATACTTGGAACCTTCCTTCATACGAAACTCCTCACAAGCTAATTAGACTGTTAGTACCCATGATAAAATATATTTTTATCTACTAGAAATAAAGATATTCTTAAAGATCTACTGTTTATCAAGATTGCCAAAAAGTTTTTGCAAATAAGAAGCAAGCTTAAGGTTTGCAAAACAAAGAAAAGGCAAAACCTGGCAGAATCTGTGAAAAACAGACCAATTGGTAGTAAATAATATTTTTGGGGTACTTCTGCAACTCAAATCAAAAAAATCAGAAGAGATGCACGAAAGACAGTTGTATAGAGCATGCTGTCAAAAAATTAGATCAAAAAGATGATTTGGTGATTTATAGCCAATTTTCCGTCAAGGGGACAGAATCTGTTTTCTGGACAACCCATCACAACTTTTGACTTTCTTGCATCAGTAGTAACAATCATCAAGACCACTAAAAACAGAAGGAAAACAAATTGGGTTGCCTCCCAACAAGCGCTTTCTTTTACGCCTTTGACCTAGGCATGATATAAAAGAGGAATCAAATGTCATCATAATTATCGGAGTTATAAAACCCTTCAAATGGTTCCTCAACAAGTTCATCCTTTCTTTTTTTAGGAAAGCGCTACTTACCTTTTTCCTGCCCACGTAATCGTATGTGTCCCTTACCAATATCAATGAAGCCCTTCACGGCTCGGAGGAAATCCCTTCCAAGCACTATTTTTCCTTGGTTTGTCTCCATGATGAAGAAATCAACCATTGCAATCCTTTTAAGAAATGTAACTTGGACGTCTTTTACCTTTCCCTGGATCACAAAAATATCTCCATTAGCATGTTCATGATAGGATGACAAATTGTCCATGTTTAATTTTAAAGAATCATATAAACTACTTTTGGCATTCTAGAAACCATGGATTCAATATCACAAAAAGCAAGGAAGTCTTAGTTAGAGTTGCTAATTCTAATAAAAGGCTCCCAGTCATTATCTATCTCCAAGATAACTTTCTTATTGGGCTTGGGTTTCTCTACTTTTCTCAAGTCTAGAGCATCCATTCTCCTCTAAATAGTAGCAATTTGATATGTCCCATAATTTTTGCTTGCTCCATGCATGTTTTGGGTGATATTACTATGCTTTTGATACACTTTCAATCATATTTGGACTAACCTATTAACTTAGTGCACCCAGTGCCAGTTTTTTTTCTGCTGTCTTTTTATTTCAGGTTTTTCCATTACTTAATGTGCCAGAAAAATTCCGGGAAAATTATATATCAAATCAGCGTACCGGAAGCTTCTAGACGCTCAAAGGGGGCCAGAGGGGCCCCACTTGGTGCCCAGGAGGCCAGGGGGCGCGGCATAGGGTGGGGCCGCGCCGGGAGGCCGCCTGGACTCCTGGTGGCCCCCCTTCGCCTATATATTTCTCTCGTCCCGAAACCCCGGAGGACAAAACCCTTTTTCGCGATCTCGCCCCTATTTCTCCGCCGCCGCGCTTCCAAGATCGGTAGCACCAGAAGACCTCTTCCCGGCACCCTTCCGGAGGGAGGATTGACCTCCGGGAGCTTCTCCACCACCATGGACGCTTCCCGGATGAGCCGTGAGTAGTCCACTATCGTGGATATAATCCTGACAGTAAATATAGGAGTGATGTTTGGAGCTATATGAATCTGTATGTAGAGAGGTTGACGCAAAGGAATTATACACGTTAGGACTCACCTTAGAGATAAAAACCATAGTCCTGTCCCAGGCTTACTGGGGTGTTCTTGCTCAAGGTTTGAGGAATGTGTTGCGTAACCTTCCCTAAGGCGAGGGGGGGCTTATATAGATTGCGCTCCTGCCCCTTCAACGCCCTAGTAAATGGGCCATAATTACTGGAGTAAATGTCTATACTAATTACAGGAAACGGTCTACCGATTACTACTAATTAAGAGAGAGGAAACGCCTCTGGCTTCAATGCTTCACGTTTGTTGCTCTTCCCTCTTTCGAGTAGAGAGTTGCTCGCCGGTTCCCTCTTCCGAGTAGAGGATTACTCGGAGCTTATCTGTTCTCCGAGTAAACGATTACTCGGAGATAATTTCCTTTTCCGAGTAACTGACTGCTCGGAGATTCTCTTGTTCTTCTGAGTAACTGATTACTCAGATACGTAGTAATATATGTCCTTGTATTTTTGTCGGACCTATTATGTTTTGGTGATTTCTTATTAATTTCTTGGGGTTTCCTTGGGAGGTAGTGTAACTAAGGATACCCCTTGGTTCCTATTACTTGAGGGTATGCCTTTGGTATGACCACTACAGTAGCCCCCAAGTGCTTGTGGTCGCTCGATATTGAGCCAGTCGATGCCATCAGGATTCTTGTGGTATATGAAGACAATAAGAGGCCTGGAAGGACTTTACTGATATTTGAACTTTTCCCTCGAGCATGGGTCGGGCAGGTTGACGAAAAAATTTGGCGACACTCAAGCGTCTCTCGGAAGAGGTGGACTGAGGCCCCGAAGGGCGTGTCTCGGAGTAAAAGGCCTTAAACTCCATATGAACCAGATTTGTAAAGCTTGATATTCTAAGGCATCAAAAAATGACCTTTAGATCATACCACGTGGGATATCAATTCTTTACCCCCTGCACCTTATCCTACTAGTAATCTAGAATTCTACGTCATAGATGAACTACTAGTGAGTTAACTACTCGGAACTTTTCTCGAGCAATAAATACAAGATTTTCCATTTGTTGCGCGCTTCAGGATACAATCCCTTTATAACTAGTTTACTTAGCTTCAGACGGTATCCCTTCCTGTCGCTGTTTTGAGTCATTTGAGAATTACTTGCATTCCTTAGCGTTCCGAGTGATAGCTTACTCGGTCATTTTGGTACGATAATCCTTTCCGCGTGGTATCTTACTCGGGAAATCTTCCCAGTGTTGTCTTACTCGGTTTGAGATGTTCTTGACCGAATAACGATTTACTCGACTGGGACGTTAGCGGAGAGGCTTCCGAATGACTTCTCTTCCTGGTGTGGGGCTACGTACTTTCTGAGTAGGCGAAAAAGTCTCGGGTTTCGCATTAAATTTGTTTGCGTATTAAATGGAGTGAATTCGCATTGTCAGAGAATCTCTTCGGCAAGTTAAGTAGACGTGTTGTCAAATGTGTCATCTCGATTCCCGCAATGGTCCTTTAAGATAATCGTTAACTGTTCCCTATTAAATAGGGAAGATTACAGGGAACCAAACCGACATCCTCGTAATGGCCTGCGGATCTGACGCGTGGCGGTTGGTTCTCTTCTAGTATAAAAACTCCCCCCCATGGCCAAAACAGATCTGGATTCATTTGCTCCCTGTCCTGGCGGTTCCTTCTCTTCTTCTTCCTCTCTCTTCCTCACATCGTCGCCGCCGCCGGAATATCCTACTTATTCCTCACCGGTCGTCTGCTCCTCGTCCGGGACTGCGCCTCTCCCACCGGGACTCCCTCCTGGGACCATGTCTGCCAGGGAGTGGCTTCCGTCGATTGTCACGACGGAGATGCTACAAGGGTATCAAGACTCTGGTATGGTCCCTCGCCATGGCTTCCGCATTCCCTCTCCTGGGGAAGAACAACCCCTTCCTTGAGAGGGTGAGCGGGTTTTGCTCTTTTCTCATGTGGATTGTGGGTTTTCACTTCCTCCGCATTGGTTCTTGTTGGATTTCTTGGCTTTCACTGGTTCTCAACTTCATCATCTTTTCCCAAATTCCATTACTCTGCTCTCTAGATTTTTTACCCTATACGAGGGTTTCTTGGGCATAGAACCCCATTGGCATCTCTTCCGCACCATTTATGCCATCAAACCTCAGAAGGCAAAGAAGTCTAGGGAAGGTGGTGATCTGGAATTCAACCATCTGTGCACCCAATATATTTCTTCTAGTCTATCGGATTCCGTAAAGAAATGGCAGAATAGTTGGTTTTATTGCAAGGTGGCGGAAGGGCCAGGAGTTCGTACGCTTCCCCCTTACTCGGACGTGAGGCTGACCGATTCTCTAGGTTGGAATCATCGTCTCACAAACGTTGAGAAAGAACAGGTGTTCCCTTTGATGCGCGAAGTTGTGAAGCTGAAGAAGAATGGCTTAGATGCTAAGGATCTAATGTCCACTTTTGTTATTCGTAGAATCCAACCTCTCCTAGCTAGGGATCGAGGGATGTGGTCATATACTGGGCTCGGGGATGACACCCGATATAGTAATGTCAAGATGCCAGTAGATGAATTCGTGCATAAAATGAAGGTCATAACTAACGTGACCCACGGTCTGCAAATGGCGGGCCGAGTCAGACCCCTAGACAGCGAACATCCTCCTACTTTGGTAGGTTCATTCATTTTGTATGCATTCTTGTGCTAGCCTTCTTTTTCTTGTTTTCTCTGTCTCGAGCCTTTTGTATTTCTGTATCAGGATGTTTCCCGATTTCATTCGCCTATTCCTTTGGCTTCCCAACATCCCACTAAGGAAGACGAAGATAGCAATACTGGTACAGGAGTTGGGGTTGAGGCTGGAGAGGAGCTAGAGTCCGAGGCGGCCCGTGCTCAAGTGTTGTCCGAGTTGCGATCGAAGAGCAATCAAGACCGTGACACGGCGCGAGAGGGACTTACTCGGAGTCGCAAGAGATCTCATCCTCCGAGTGGTGAAGATGGTAGCAGTAAACTTCCGGCGCTGGGTTCCAGTCATGGGAAGGTTGCGCCTTTGAATCCCAAGAAACTCTTATCACTCTTGGGGGTAGAAAAATTAACCCTTCGGGGGATGCTGCTGAGGCTGGGAAGGCAAAGGATGCTCGTTCTAGTCCAGCCAAAGTTGTCGTGGCTCCCTCGAGGCGTGCTTTGAAGACTGCTCTCAAGTTATATTGTCATTTTCTTTCTAACTCGGTATTTCGCCTGTTCTTCAATCTTTTCAACCGCCTTGTTTTGCAGTGTCCGTCCGAGTGGTTCCGAGTCACTTACTGGGGGTGAGGACCAGTATACAGAGACCTATGAGGATGTCCGCACCTGCAGATTGACTGATGTTCCTGTCATGGACACCATTCCTGAGAATGCTCCAACTGGCAGTAAGGATTCTCTATCATGTCTTTTGATGCTCTTCTCACCATAGCTTCACATTTTCTGATCATGTCTATTGATTTCGTTTTTCTTTAGTGGACATGGACATTGATTCTGCAGCAAGTCCTACTCGGACAGTGATTGAGCCAACTTCCCCAGAGGTGACTTTTCCCGAGGTGGTTGTTCTTGAAAAAGATGCTCCCCCTGAGTCAGGTCACCCTGCCGCCGATACTTCATCTTCTCCTTCTGTTTCGTGTGAGGTTCCTTTGGAAAAGGTTGTTGAGAAAGCTCCTACTGCTCCAGCAACTACGCAAGAGAGTGCTCCAGCCTCCTCAACTCTGATCCCAGTTGTCGTTCCGATTGAGAATGCTATCGTTAGTGGCCTGAAGGAATCCTTGGTGAAGGCCTCTCAATTTGAGTTGTGCTTGCGCGAATTAGCTTCCGAAGCCGATTTGGTGAAGACGAACACGCACGTAAGTACTTATGTAAGTTTTCTACCCAGTGGGTGTCTGAATGACTTTCTTTCTGAGTTGTTGTTGTTTTCGTTGATTGGAAACTTCCACTGGGAGAACTTCTTAGTGCACCCAATGGGTATAGCACCCAAGGCTCTGAGTCATTTTTTTAATTTATTTGGAGTCTTTTGTTGGGAAACTTTTCTTTTTAAAACTTCCAGTGGGGACACTTCTTAGTGTACCCACTGGGTGTAGCCCCCAAGGCTCCGAGTAAATTTTCGAAGTTATTCGGAGTCTTTTTATGAGAGGTTTTGGATTGTAAAATTTCAGTGGGAGCACTTCTTAATGCACCTTGCGGGTGTAGCTCCGAAGGCTCCTGGTAACTTCTTGAAGTTATTCGGAGTCTTTTGTTAGGATATTTTGTTTTATGAACTTCCACTGGGAGCACTTCTTAGTGCACCCAATGGGTGTAGCCCCCAAGGCTTCGAGTAACTTTATGAAGTTATTTGGAGTCTTTTCTGAGAACACTTTGTTTTATGAACTTCCAGTGGGAGCACTTCTTAGTGCACCCACTGGGTGTAGCCCCCATGGCTCCGAGTAACTTTTTGTAGTTATTCGGAGTCTTTTTGTTAAGATATTGGTCTTATTATGATTCTTCTCCTGTACTAGGAGGCTTGCAAGATGGGTTCTTCCTTTGTAAGTTTACAAGAGGAGAATGAAGCCACAAAGAAAGCGTATGAGATGCTACTTGAAGAGCACAACAAACTGAAGAAACAACATGCTGAGGATAATGGTAAGCTATCCTGTCCCAGATTACATAAGAGGAGATAATGGCTCGACTCTGATACAATTTGTTCTTTTCCTTTTGTGCCCTGACGAAGAGGCGGACAAGAAATCCTTTGATGCCAAGGTCAAGGAGAATGATGACTTTGTTACCAAGATGAAAAAGAGATAGATCAGGCTGAGAAGCGCGCCAAAGAGAAGAAATCTTTATAAAAATCTCTGCACTATTATAAAGAAGCGATGAAGGAAAATGAGGCTAGCATCGCGAAGCTCCCATCTAACCTGGAGAAGGTGTCCGAGCTGCACTCCAGGGAAGAGGAAACCCACAATGCCGAGCTTGAAGCAACTCGGAAATCTGTGAAGGCAGCGGAGGAGTACTTTTCTGTGATGTTTGCTGTTCTTAGAGAGACTCTAGCTGGTTAGTTACAATTAGCTTCTAGGGATAATGTTTGGTGTTCTGTCAATTGGGAGTATGCTAACTTGTTTCCTTGCAGCATATGGAACCAATCCAAAGGCGGAGCAAACTCGAATGGCTGAGTTTGCCGAAGTTATGAAGAGAGACAACTACACGCCAATGATCACATAATTTGCTTTAGCCCGTGGCTTGCTGACCATGAGGTGTGCCAAGGCTAAGAAGTTTGTCGAGGATGTCATGGGTGCCACCCTGGCGGTAAAGAACAAGTTTTCGCCTGGTGAGGAGAATCGTGTGAAACTTGACACAGTTGTTCCCATCCTTCAGGAAGCTCCTCAACAATTAGCACGTTGGAAACGGTCTTCGGCACGGAGCGGTGCAAACTATGCATTGGCCCTGACCAAGGCACACTTTCCCGAGAGAGTTCACAACCTTGAAAGGGTTGGTGGGGGAGATCCTGAGCAGGGACAAAGTTGCACCACATTTCTGCCTCGCTATGCTGAGACGGCCAGTCGGATTGCCCAGATGCCTGATTTGGACTTCTTCGTGGAATCTACTGGCGTCTTGACTGAGTCGGATGAAGCCGGACACAAATGAGAAGTTGTTTGGGATGAAACAAAACTTGTTAAATTTGCCTCGGTATGCCGAGTGGTCTTGTAATGAACATCTCCATGGTTTATGTTGTTGCTTGGGCAATAGACATGCTTTTGCTTTAGCTATCTATTGGTATGTTTGAAATTATACTGTGGTTATCTGGTTGTGCATTAAGTAACCCTAGAGAGTATGGAGGGATACTTAAATTTTTTTCCTAAGCTCTCATCTGAGCTGCACGTAGGTCGGACAAAAAACTTGATTTTTTGATCGTTAAGCAGCCCCCAAGTTATGAGTAACTTGGAGGGGTACTTAGAAAATTGTTCTAAGCCCTCGTGCGAGCTGCGCATAGCTTGGACAAAAACTTGATTTTTGAGCGTTAAGAAGCCCCCAAGTTATGAGTAACTTGAAGGGGTACTTAGAAAATTTTCCTAAGCGTTCGTCCGAGATGTGCACAGCTCAGAAAAAAACTTATTTTTTTGAGCGTTAAGCATCCCCCAAGTTATGAGTAACTTGAAGGGGTACTTAGAAAATTTTCCTCAGCGTTCGTCCGAGCTGCACATGGCTCAGAAAAAAACTTAATTTTTTGAGCGTTAAGCAGCCCCCGAGTTATGAGTAACTTGAAGGGGTACGTAGAAAACTGTTCTAAGCTCTCGTCCGAGCTGCAAACAGCTCGGACAAAAACTTGATTTTTTTAGCGTTAAGCAGCCCCCAAGTTATGAATAACTTGAAGGGGTACTTAGAAAATTTTCCTAAGTGTTCGTCCGAGCTGCGCATAGCTCGGAAAAGAACTTAATTTTTTGAGCGTTAAGCAGCCCCCAAGTTATGAGTAACTTCAAGGGGTACTTATAAAATTGTTCTAAGCTCTCGTCCGATCTGCGCACAGCTCGGACAAAAACTTTATTTTTTGAGCGTTAAGAAGCCCCCAAGTTATGAGTAACTTGAAGGGGTACTTAGAAAATTGTTCTAAGCTCTCGTCCGAGCTGCGCACAGCTCGGATAAAAACTTGATTTTGTGATAACAAACAAAGGTATAGAGATTCATGTAGACATTTCTTCATATAAGCATTATTTTATTCAAGCCATGCAGCTGCACTTATGCATAAAAATGACGTAATAACTGAGCATTCCATGCATGTGGTTCTTCTATGTCCTTAGTTACATCATATAATCTATAAGCTCCATTATGCAATACCCGAGATATAACAAAGGGCCCTTCCCACGGAGGGGCTTACTTATGATCAGAAGCTTGCTTCACACGTAACACCATGTCACCTTCTTGGAATGAGCAAGCTCGAACATGTCTATCATGATATCGACGTAGGTCTTATGGTAAAATACTGAATGGGTAAGAGCTAAATTTCTGTCCTCTTCCAGGAGGTCAACACCATCTTGTCATGCAGCTTCGGCTTCAGCTTAGATGTACTGGCTTACTCGGGGGGCATTGTGCTTGAGATCGCTCGGAAGGATTGCCTCTGACCCATACACCAGGAAGAAAGGAGTAGACCAGGTTGAACGATTCGTTGTTGTCCGTAGTCCCCATAGGACCAAAGGGAGTTCATCTACCCAAGCTATGGCTACTTCTTTCAATTCCCGAAGGAGACGTGGTTTGATTCCCTTCAAGATCAGTCCATTGGCTCGTTCGACCTGACCATTGGAATGAGGGTGTGCCACCGAGGCATAATTAACTTGAATACCATTGCTCCAGCAAAATTCCTTGAATTCAGCCGAGTTGAAGTTTGAACCATTGTCTATGATGATGTCATGTGGAACTCTGAAATGATGCATGATGCCCTGGATGAAAATGACTGATGTGGCTGAATCTAAAGCTTTTATGGGTTTTTCCATAATCCATTTTGTGAACTTATCAACAGCAACCAAGATATGGGTAAAACCATAATTGCCTGTTTTCAGTGGTCCAATCATGTCAAGCCCCTAGACAGCGAAAGTCCATGATAGAGGGATTGTCTTCAACTCGGAGGCTGGTTTGTGTTGTTGATTTGCATAGAATTGACATCCTTTGCAATGACCCACAATGTGCCGAGCATCACTGAGTGCCTGGGGCCAGAAGAAACCAGCTCGGAAAGCTTTCGCCACCAGTGTCCGACTTGAGGCATGATGTTCGCAATCGCCGGCATGGATATCTTGCAAAATAAGACATCCTTCTTCTTCTGACATGCATCGTTGAGGTAACTTAGTGACGTTGTTTCTGTATAACTCGTCATTGATCACCGAGTAGGACTTTGATTTACGAACAATCTGTTTGGCTTCCAACTCGTCTTCTGGAAACTCCTGTCTTTGCAAGTAAGCCAAGATAGGCAGTGTCCACTTGGGATGAGTGACTTCCACATCAAAAACCATATCAACAACTGCAGGTATATCCTTGTTTGGTATGTTATTATCTGGCAACATGTCTGCATATGCTTCCAAAAAGGGATCTTCTTTGACAGTTGGAGAGTGTAACACTACTGGAATTCGCCTGTTTGCCGTCTGCCAGGGCGGACGGCAAACACCTGAATGGCCGACGGCAAAACCCTTTGTCGTCTGCCCCCGGATGGTAAAGCACCCGTCAGCCATTTCATCGGCAAAGAGGTGCGTTGCCGTCTGTTGTATATCGACGGACGGCAAAGATTTTTGCCGTCCGCTGGAATAAGAAACAGACGGCAGAGAAGCTTGACGGCGAAGCTGTGCCGGCCGGCTCCGTCAGGCCCTTAACGGCGGGGTTGCCGTGTACGGACAGACGGCAAAGAGCGGTGACGTCATCGGATAAGGTAATGACGTCACCCCCCCCCCCCCCCCCGTCATATGTTTGCAGTCCAGCAGCAGACGGCAAAGTCCTACTCTTTGCCGTGTGCCTTGCCGGAGGCAGACGGCATAATAACCAAAATGGTCACCCAGCTGTTGCCAGATTGCACAGCTGGGCGCCACGTGTCACTTGTGCCGACCACCAGCAGACGGCAAAGAGCCTGCATAGCCCCTTTTTATTCTGTTTTCTTTTAAATCCCTGCACTTGACAAAAATATAGACATATACATAGACATATTCTCCAACAGTTGTATAAGCACATCTCAACAGAAATATATAAGCACCCATGCATGTTCTCCAACATATTGATCAACCAAAACTATGCAAATCTCATACTCTCATATATATACAAGTCCAACCACAAAGTATATATAGTACATAGTAAACCAGAAAGTATCAAACACACAAGTGACCACAACTGTTTATAAAAGAAACTACAAGTCCAAATGCAACACTCCATCGTCATAGCATGAATGCCTTGAAGCAAATCTGCAAAAAGAAGAAGAAGAAGTAGAATGAGAAGAAGAAGAAGTAGAATGAGAAGAAGAAGAAGGAGAAGGAGAAGAAGAAAAGATCCTCTCCTTTTTTTTTCTTCTTCTTCTTTTGAGAAAACAAAGCTAACATAAGCAATGGTGATCGAATTAAGCTAGATTTAGCATATTTTGAGGAAATTGAGCTAACTTCAGCATTTTTGAGCAACTAAGCAAACTTTAACAATTGTTGAGCCAATTTAAGCTAGCTTTAGCATTTTTTGACCCAATTAAGATAACTTTGAGATTTTGTGAGCAAACTAAGTTGACTATGTAAGTTTTTGAACTAACTAAGCTAGTTATGTCTTTTATGTGCAAAATATGCAAAGTATGGCATTTTTTTATTAAATATAGGATTTTAGAAGCTAAATATGCATTTTCAAACTAACTAAGCATTTTAAAACTTACCGGAGTGTAGCCCTCAAGGCTGAGGTGGCTGAGAAGCATCCGTCGGGTTGCCCGATGTTGATGGTGGAGAAGGGTCATGGGACGCAGCCCGAGAGTTATGCTGCACAAAAAGATCAACTAGAGGTTAGCACGACGCCACTCAATATGGTATTGATGATCATCGAAAGATACTCACCGTCCCCACAGGAAAAATGATCGGCATCGATGGAGCGGCCTGACCAGTCTTCTCGCACATAGTCTGCACATTTGTTATTCATGAGTCAATCATATTAGGCCACTCATGACGCATTCTTTGGGTGAATATGAACAAGTGACTTACCACGAAGAGCTCATACAAGGCCCGGTTGGATGCATCGTGTCGTGCCGCGGCCTCCTCGAGAGCCTTCGTCGTCCTCTCCTCCGCCAGCCGCTCTCTCTCCGCTGCCTTCTCCTCTGCCAACCGCTCCTTCTCCTCCAGTAGCCGCTGGGTGTTCTGTCGCTCTTTCTCAAGAGCTTCCTGCAACCCCACTCCTCTAGTTAGCATTGTAATATTCGATGAGAGAAAACAAGAATGCAAGAGTCCTTATGGATAACCTGGATAGCGAGGTCGACTGGCCGCGGACGAGTCCTTATAGCAGGAGAAGAGCTCGTTTGGCGTGCCTTGATCTCAGGAAGAGTCTTATCGCACCTGATCAACTTATCTCCAATGGCCATGGCGCCATGGCGCCTTCCGCCACCAGAGATCATCACCAGCTCCGGCTCAATAGGCTTCCCAAGCGGGTTATAATCCTCCCCGTGCTTCTCCTTCGCCACCTCAGTATAAGCCTTGAGCTTACTGTAGGCGGCAATGTTGGTGAAAGTCGAAGGACTGGCGAGATCAGACTCTGAGAGCGCCTTTGCCTTCTTGTACGACGCTGTATGGGCCATGCCATACATGTCGAACACCTGAGGCACCTCCATTTTATTATGCTCCGCCTAAAAGACAAAGCAAAGCACGATATTAGTAAGTTGTGGGTGCCAAAAAGACAAAGAAAAGTAGAATTTGCATGAAAATTGAAGCAAAGCACATACCCATTTATTCCCGTAACCAGCTAAGTTGCGGCTTCCTTGATGGTGTGGCACACCAACCATTTGGGCGCGGCGCTCCTTGGCATTGTTGTGGATGGCCAACCAGGCATCTGAGCACCAGTGGTCCACAATGGCCTGCCAACAATCCATCTTGTCCGCACACCATCTCGGTGGCGCCTAAGTTAGTAAACAAGGAAATTAATAAGTAGCCTAGATAGGAATCAAATCAAGCAAACTATTCAAGACTTAAGAACGGTTACCGTCATGTACTGGGCCCTGGTCAGAAACTTCTTGCGGCAGTCCTTCTTGCTACGCTTGCGCCCTTGCTTGGCGTAGTAGTCACGGACCGCCTGCACTCGCATCTCGTGCCTTGTGTTCTGCAAGAGGCGCGTGGCCTCTGCAACTAACACGTCCTCTGCCTCCTGCTCCTTGGACTCATCGACCTTGAAGTAGACCTGCAATAGCACGAGGCAACACTGATGAGTGCACTGATGAGACAACACTGATGACAACACTGATGAGTGCACGAGACAACACTGCAATAGCATGATTTTATTGTGTGAAACAGAAATTACCCAAAATCCGTTGATGACCATGTCGGCTCTGGTGTGGCATTCGACCCCGTTGATGGTCGTATCCGGCGGGGCCGGGGCAGCACAATAGTGCTCCCACTTGAGTCCAGGCTGCGGAACCTCATCAGGTCCGGGCAATTGAACCAGCCCCGGGAAGTCCTCCCTGACGAGCACACCAAGGATGGAGTTGGGATTGCGGACACCATTGCCGTATATCCAACCCCTGCAGTATAAAAAGACAAAGCCATCAGATAGACATAAGTATAGAAGGTACCGGAAGAGAGTATAAGTGCACTTACGTCTCTCCATCAGGCGTAATCAACCACTTATGGGCGGGAGTCACCGGCACGGACGGGAGCCGTGTACCCCCACGCTGGTACATGGTGGTACCCTCAGCTACCTCCTCCTCATCCGTAGTGTCCAGCTCGGCACCAGCCTCCCCCTCAGGCGTGTGCTGCTCCGGCTGCTCCGACTGATCCGGCCAGGGACTCCAGGTCGTGCGGGTGGACGTAGCCTCGTCCTCCACCTCAGGCTGGTCCACCCTGCAGTGCTCTGGTGAATCAGCCGAAGGTGGCGGCGAGGAAGCAGCAGCAGGTGCTCGTCTCCCTTTCCCGCGACCACCACCTGCTTTGCCTCTCCCGGTCTTCTTCCGACCTCCTCTCCCCCTGGGCGGCTCATCAGTAGAAGGAGGAGGCGAGGAAATACTCTCGAGCAAAGACCTCCGTAGAGCCAGAGGTGGGAGCGCATGACCCCGACCCCTCCCTCGCGAGCCTGAGGTCTCGCCCTCCATATCTGTCATGAACCTGCCAAGAATTAAAATAAAATAATTAGTACAATGAGAAAAAGAATTAATAATACAACAGTAATTACTGCAATAATGAGAATATATACAACTAATGAGAATAATGTAATTAAAGTTGAGATGCATACAACTAACAATAGTCGGGATCATCGGTCTCTTCTACGCGATCAATTGAAGGATCGTCATCGCTATCACGCGTGTCGTCGATAATGATGGCCTCATCAGGTTCAACAACACCAACATTTGGAAGGCCTTTATGTAAACGGTCAAGCATTGACAGGTCATCTGGAGCAGTAACCTCTTCTTCTTCAGGCTCTTCAACATCGTCGTTAGCGGGTTCACTCTCATTGTCTTCTTCCATGTTCTGGGGTTGCGTAGAGAGGTTTCGGAAACGTTTTTTTATCACGCGTGTTTCTTGGAAGAATTCTCCTTCATATGTCTCTGGGTCAATGTGGGGTACATAATCCTCTTCATTTGGGGGAGGTGGTCTAATATGAGGTGGCACATCATAAACGACATCCCAACCTTTCAGGTTTTCAACCGTTTGGCAGGGGTAGGATAGATAGAAAACCTGGGTGGCCTGTTGAGCCGTAATATAGACATCGGGGACATTAAAATGGGTGTCTTGTCGAATTTCGACTAGACCTACATGTTCATGAGTTCGTCTAGTCCTCGACGGGAGAAACCAATGACATCTGAAGACAACGACGTTGGGAGGATTTTCACCATAGAATAGAAGTTCGTATATTGCTTCAACTCTTCCATAATACTCAATACCTCCATCGCCGACAGCAGAGACACCCGAATTTGTACTTTTTCGATCGGCCATTTTTCGCTCTTTATCAACGGTACGAAAGCGATACCCGTTGATGTCGTATTTCTCAAATACACGGACCTTATTGTCAAAACCATTAGCGACTTGTCTCAATTCGGCGTCCATAGGCTCCTCATTTGCCTATATGTTTTATAGGAAAGGATTGTTATAGTAGTGAAAAATAGGTCGAACCAACAAATGAAACCCTATATATGAATGATAGTTACCGTTCGTTTGAACCAAGAGATGAAACCAGGATTGCCGTCTCCTTGATTGGCAAGAAGCTCATACTCTGCGATGGAATCACTTTCAATAACCACTCCATTCGAGAATTTGGCGACGTATCGACTGTATGAATTCAGGGGAATTAATAAGAAACAAGAATTATTAGAAGTTGCGAAACAATGTACATACCGAGCACTTACTCGATGTACGGTCGCACTTTTGTTAGGTTGGTGAAGATATACAGTGTAAGAGTCTGCCATTCTTTGATATCCAAAATCTTATTTCTCGAAGCACCAACAGGTCCAAGATTCCCTTTGAATAGGCTGAGGTTGGATTGACGCCGTTGGGGGTCGCCAGTATTGTACCGAGGCTTTGTATTATGCAAATGGCGATTTTTGGCTTCATAATGTGATGTCACGAAGTTTGCCGCCTCCTCGGTAATGAAAGCCTCGGCCATCGATGCTTCAATTCTACGTTTATTTTTACATTTTGCTCGAAGCGTCTTCTGCATTCTCTCCGTTGAATAGCACCAACGATTTTGCACAGGGCCCCCTAATCTTGCCTCGGTCGGGAGATGCAATATCAAATGCTGCATCGGATTAAAAAAACCCGGTGGAAAGATCTTCTCTAACTTGCAGAGCAACTCCGGCGCCATATCTTCCATGTCTTCTAGCACGCCATCGGATAGTTCTTTAGCACAAAGAACACGAAAGAAATAGCTCAGTTCTGCCAATACTAGCCACTCTTCCTCGGGGATATAGCCGCGCAACATCACCGGCATTACCCGCTCAAGCCATATGTGCCAATCATGACTCTTCAGCCCTAATATTTTATGTTTTTCAGGACTCGCTCCCCTCCTCAGATTCGCTGCATACCCATCGGGGAACATCAAACTGTTTTGCACCCACAAGAGAATTTCCCTGATATGCCCCCTTTCAAGATTGAACCAGGCCCTTGGCTTGGACCAATTCTTCTTTCCTTTCGGCTGTCGCATGTTCTCTGAGGGTCTATCACATAGAGTCTCCTGGTCGACTCTAGCTTTAGGATTATCCTTTGACTTCCCATCTATGCCGTAAAATGTACCAAACAGGGCCTCGCCGATATTTTTTTCAGTGTGCATCACGTCAATATTGTGTGGAAGTTCGAGGTCTTTGAAGTAGGGGAGATCCCAGAAGCATGTCTTGTGAGTCCAGGCGTGTTCCGAATTATATCCCTTGAAATACCCGGGACGTTCTGGATCAGGCTCGAGAGAGTTCAACTGTGCCAAGACATGTTCGCCCGTCATCGTAGGTGCTCCCAGGTTTTTGACAACTTTGCCTTTGATGAAGTTCTTCTTGTCTTTTCTAAAAGGATGCTTAGGAGGCAGAAACTGTCTATGCAAGTCAAAGCAGGAATACTTGCCACCCGCCTTCAGCCAATGAAACTGAAGAGAAGCCTTGCATGTTGGGCACCCGAACTTTCCATGAACACAGAAGCCAGCAAAAAGCGCATACGCCGGCAAGTCATGCATCGAGTACTGGTACCAAACATGCATTTTGAAGGTCTTTTTGCTAGCTGCATCGTATGTCTTGAACCCTTCGTCCCAAGCTTGTTGCAATTCCTCCTTAAGCGGTTGCATGTACACATCCATATTCTTCCCCGGATATTTGGGCCCTGGTATTATCAACGTCAGGAAAATGTTCTTCCTTTTCATAATCTCTGAGGGGGGGAGATTGAGTGGCATGACAAATACAGGCCAACAACTGTATGGGGCTGCACTCAGACCGAAAGGATTGAACCCATCTGTGCCGACGGCGATTCGGCAATGCCTTGGCTCCTTAGCTTTTTCCGAATGTTTTTCATCAAAGTGCTTCCATGCTGAACCATCCGATGGGTGAGTCAACATCGGCTTCCCATCTGCATCAAATTCTGTTCTCTTCCCATGTTTGTGCCATGTCATCTGTCTGGCTGTCTCTTCCATCATGTAAAGGCGTTGAATTCTTGGTATCACTGGAAGATACCTAAGAACATTTACGGGTATTTTGGTCTGCGTCTTCTCACCTTGACCATTTTCTACCACAACACACCTGGATGACTTGCATTTGGGACAATAGTCTTCGTCCGCATACTCTTTCCTAAATAAAGCACATCCATTTTCACAAGCATGTATCTGCTCATAGGGCATCTTAAGTACCTTGAGGATTTTATCCGATTGGTACAGGTTTGCAGGCATAACATGATCTTTTGGTAGAAACCGCCCAATTAGGGTCGTGATCGCATTGTAACAATCTGTGCCCAAGTTGAATTGTGCCTTCAAAGCCATCAACTGTGCGATGGCATCGAGCTGACAAAGCTCAGTGTGAGCGTGCAGCAGACGTTTCGAAGACTCCAACATATCATAGAAGGCCTTCGTAGATTCCTCCATCTCATCGTCCTCATCCCGCGCATCGTCAAAGTCCTGCACCATGTCTTCGATCCCGGTTCCGTACTCATCCGTGCGCTGACGGACCACCTCCTCTCTCCGTCGTCCGCCAGACTCGCCATGGAAGGTCCACACCGTATAACCAGGCTTATAACCCCACTTCTGCAAGTGTTTACCCATATCCACCTCTGTCGCCTGTTTATAATTGTCGCACCTAACGCAGGGGCACCAGGTTTTTCTCTGCCCATTTGCAAACGCCGCTCTCAGAAACAACTTGGTTTTCATTGCCCATTCATTGGTGATCTCTTTCTGATTAGGGCGACCAGTGTACATCCACGCACGATCATCGCTCATCTTGTTGCTACAGCTAGCTACTAAACAACAAATATACCATTTTATTACGTCCACTTTTTATTGCTTTTATCATACATAGCTACGACATATGCAATTAACCTACACACTAATAGGTAAAGATAGGTCCTAATACCACCCGAGTATGTGTAGATTGGGTCGGTTTCCCATGCTTTGGTCCCGATCCGACGCGGTATTTCGGTAGCACCTCCCTGCTGTTCTCCTAATACACGTCTCGACAACAAGCCGAGAGGTTGTGTATCCGGAGAACAACAGGGAGGCGCTGACGAAATTCCGCGTCGGATCAGGACCAGAGCATGGAAAAACGACCCAATCTACACATACGCGGGCTGTCCATGGATAACGTTGGACAATTCGAAAGAATTACTATTATAAATATGCAAATGAATGCATATTTATACTGTAATCCTTTCGAATGGGAGACGCATACTGGTTACGCAACTTTACATATGAATATACTAAATGTACCTAGTTAGCTATTGTAAGGCCAGAATTGAGCAAAGGAAAGGGGGGGAGAGGATAAGAATTGTTTTGCTCACCCTCGAACTCAAGGAGGTCGTCGAATGGAGGGGGCGGAGGTCGTCGAACACCGGACCCACACAACAGGGAAAGACCTGCACTTTAAAATGAACCCAATCAACAAGGAGACTCGATATACCGGTAATTACATCTATATTTTTTTTCTTTTGTTTTTCCTATTATTTACATTTATTTCATTTATATTTTTTCTTCTCCTCCTCCTTCTTCACCCCCAACTTCTTATTCTTCTTCTCCTTCTTCTCCTTCTTCTTCTTCTTCACCTTCTTCTTCTTCTTCTTCTTTTATTTCCTATATCTTTTTTCTCTTCTTCTTTTCTTATTCTAACTAAAATCCTAAACTAACTAACTAGCAATCCTAGTAATACTATCAATTAACATAATTTTTTTTAAAAAGATCAAATACTAACTAACTAAAATCCTAGTAATTAAAATTCTACTTTTCTTAACTAACTAAAATCCTAGTTTTCGCAGATCAAATACTAACTAATTAAAATACTAACTAGCAAATTCTACTTTTCTTAACTAACTAAAATCCTAACACTAATTAACTAAAATCCTAACACTAACTAACTAAAATCCTAGCACTAAAAATAACAAAGAAAAAAATTAAACAGAGAGAGGGAGGAGGGCTCACCGGAGTTGGGGGAAGAGAGGAGGGCTGCGACGGGGCGGACGAGGGCGACGACGTCGGGGCAGAGGAGGTCGGCGGCGGGGCGGAGGAGGGCGGCGGCGTCGGGGCAGAGGAGTTGGCGGCGGCAGGGGCTGGGCGGGGTGGTGGAGGGCGGCGGCGTCGTCGGGTGGTGGAGGGGCGGGGTGGTGGAGGGGCGGAGGAGGGTTGGCGGCGCACGAGAGAGAGAGATATGAGTGAGTGGGAGAGAGAAGAGGGGCACGGCGGGGTTAACGGAGCCCTGGACTTTGCCGTCTGCTAGCAGACGGTCCGCGACTTTGCCGTCCGCTAGCAGACGGCCCAGGGCCCGATTCGTTACGCTGCCATTGAGGGGTGGGCTTGGCGGGCCCACCAACAGGCTTTGCCGTCTGCTTACGGACGACAAAGGCTCTTTGCCGTCTGTATCCGCAGGAGCAGACGGCATACTCTTACTTTGTCGTATGCTAGTTTTTTGCTGTCTGTAATTAGGGTAGCAGACGGCATTCCATGTCTTTGCCGTCCGCCCCGACAGAAAGCAGACGGCAAAGCCCTTCCCACATGGCAAATTCCTGATTTCCAGTAGTGTAAGTGTTCCAGATAAATTCAAGATGGAATCTACCTCCGAGTAGATCCCAACTTGGCTAAATCGTTCGCCTCCTGATTCTGAACCCTTGGAATGTGGTGGAGCTCTAGCCCATCAAAACATTTCTCCAATTTTCTGACTGCTACACAATAAGTTGTCATTGCTGGACTCTGAATGTCTCATTCCTTCATCACTTGATTTATTACCAAGTCGGAGTCTCCAAACACCATCAACCACCTGATTCCGAGTGAAATGGTCATTCGTAAACCATACAAAAGGGCCTCATACTCAGCTTCATTATTTGTTGCTGGGAAATGTATTTGGAGAACATATCTCATTTCATCTTTCCTTGGAGAGACCAATACTACTCGTGCTCCTGCTAAATTTAACATCTTGGATCCATAAAAAAAATAGTCCAATGTTTTGGGATTGGCTTGGGGGGATTTTTTACTTCAGTCCACTCGGCCAAGAAGTCCACTAAGGCTTGCGACTTAATCGCTTTTTTGGGCTGGTAATGGATATCGTAAGGAAGTAAATCCAGACTACACTTTCCAATTCTTCTCGTTGCATATCTCTTGTTCATGATCACTGCAAGAGGAGCTTCTGATACAATTGTGATGGAATGGTCTTGAAAATAGTGCGCAAGCTTCTAAGATGCCAAGTAGATTCCCATTGCCAATTTCTGGTAATGAGGATAGCGCTGCTTGGATGGTGTGAGAACCTCAGAGATGAAATACACAGGTCTTTGAACCTTCTGTGCCTTCCCTTCTTCTTCTCTTTCCACCACTGTGGCGACGCTGACAACTTGACCTGTAGATGCAATATATAACAAGAGTGGTTCTTTTTCTTTGGGTGCTGCAAGGAATGGCCGAGTTGACAATTGTTTCTTGAGTTCATCGAGAGCCACTTGAGATTCCTCAGTCTAGACAAAATTTGGTGATTTTTTCATCAGTTGGTAGAGAGTAGGGCTTTCTCTCCGAGTATGGAAATAAATCGACTGAGCGCTGCAAGGCATCCAGTTAATTTCTGGACATCTCGGAGTTGTTGAGGTGGCTTCATACTTTGGATTGATGCAATCTTTTCTGGGTTAGCCTCAATCCCTCGCTCGGAGACCATGAATCTGAGTAACTTCCCTGCTGGTACACCAAAGACACATTTTTCTGGATTTAACCTGATATTGTAAGATCGGAGGTTCTGAAAAGTTTCAGCCAAGTCGGCTAATAAACTACTTCCATCAGCCGATTTGATTACAATATCATCCACATACACTTCAACATGTTTTCCAAATTAAGCAATTTTGCATCATGTATTGATATGTGGCTCCTGCATTGTTAACTCCGAATGGCATTGTGGTGTAGAGGAAATAGCCAACTGGAGTTATGAATGTCGTTTTAAGTTCATGTCGTTCATATAACCGGATTTGATGATAACCCGAGTATGCATCGAGGAAACATTGTCTCTCACACCCTGATGTGGAATCCACAATCTGGTCAATGCGAGGAAGGGGAAAGTGGTCTTTTGGAAAAACTTTATTGATATGATGGAAATCAACACAAGTTCTCCAAGTTTTATCTTTCTTCGGAACCATTACAGGATTTGCTAACCACTCGGAGTGGAAGATTGCCCTACTGAATCCGGCTACTAAAAGTCTTTCTACTTCCTATCTAATAGCTTTTCTCTTTTCAGAAGAAAAACGCATAAGGGAATCTTTCACTGGTCTTTCCATTGGGTCAACATGTAAATTGTGCTCAGCCAACTCCCTTGGAATCCCAGGCATATCAGAGGGCTTCCATGCAAAGATATCCCAATTCTCACGGAGGAAATTGATGAGCTCGAGTTCCTATTTAGGGTCCAAGTCAGTTGCGATATTTTTGAAGTTATCCTTGTCAGTAGGATGAATCTGCACTCTCTTGGTTTCCCCTGCTGACTCAAATGAAGATATCTTCTTGGTTTGAAGTAACTCTAATGAGTCAGCTGCTTTCTTGTGCTCGGCCAGCTCGACCTTATCCATTTGCTGGTCATCTATCAATGACCCTTTCTGCAGCAGTTCCTCGGCCTGCTTGTAGTCTCCCGAGACAGTGATCACGCCATATGGGCCAGGAATTTTTAACTTCAGATAGACATAACAAGGTATGGCCATGAATTTTGCATAGGCTTGTCTTCCGAGTAGAGCATGATACGCACTCGAAAAATCAACTACCTCAAAGGTAATATTTTCTTTCCAGAAATTACTCGGAGTGCCAAAAACCACATTGAGAGAGATCATGCCTAGTGAATGTGCCTTCGTCCCCGGGATGATTCCATGAAATTCCAGATCACTTTTATGAAGCTTGGACATTGGAATATTCATATTTTTCAGGGTGCTGGCATATAGAATGTTTATAACACTGCCTCCATCCATTAGGACATTTCTCAATCTAAAGTTTCCATTCCCTTTTTCCACCAAAGGATCAACAATCAAGGCATGTCTTCCTGGGTGGGTAATATGAGGAGGGTGATCCGACTGGTCAAATGTGATCGGAGTATCAGCCCACTTCATGTAACTTGGAGTTGATGGAGCTGCCGAGTTGTAACAGCCCAGATTTCAAAAAAAATAAAAAAAAATATTTCGTTGTAAATTGTTTGATTGTCTGATTTGTTTGCGGTTTTTGCATCCCCGATTTATCGATCGGCGATTATTTTTCCCCCTCTTATCTCGTACCGGACAGAGACCGACCCTTGCCACCCTGACACTCGACCTTTGAGACACCGGGTTTCACCCGATCACCGTCGCGAAAACCCGCACAAGACCAGCCAAAGCCAACGGAACGAAAACCCCGTTTAATATTTAAACGGGTTATTTTTATAGAGCGCCGGAAAGTGTTCTCGAAACAGTTCCAGCGCGAGGTGAACGCCACCGGCTCGACGCGCTGATCGCGCAGTTCGAAGTTTTACCCGAATCGGAGGTCCTGCGAAACCCCGGCGGTCAGAAACGTAAACACCGCGCGCACGAGAGAAAAACCGGGGATGTTTTTGCAAACTGCCAGCCACCTGGGCTAAATAAAGACCATCACACTCCCACCCCTTTCTAGGGTTTCCCAAGCCAAAAAAATTGCAGCCACACCCCTGATCTCCTCTCAAATCTGCCCAAATCACCCCCAATTTCCGAAACCATAACCCCCAGCCTTTTCTAACCATTGGATCGCGAGATCGAGGGAAAAGATTGAGCCACGTCGCTCCCCGTTGCCCCCAGACCAAATCAGGCCCAGCACGTCCCAATCCGCCGCCACTGTCCGCCGCGGGGCCGCTCTGGCCGCGTCGCCGTGGAGGAGCTCCTCCCGAGCAGCCCTGTCGCCTCCACCACCCGTGTCGCGCCACCCCGGCAAGACGCCGCGCCACCGCAGCCTCCGGTGAGCCGCCCCACGGCTCTCCTCCTTCCTCTCCCTCTCCTCACCCGAGCTCTCCCTCTCCTCGAAGCGGAGCTCCGAGCCGCCATGTCCATGGCGACCTTCAAACTAGAGTCGCCGCCGTTCCTCATCGTCTGCGCCGCCCCAACCTCCGGGAACGAGCGGATCCGTCCATCCCGCGTCCAATTCCGGCGATCCCGTTGCCTGCGCCGTCCCAGCCCGCCTCTGCTCGTCCAGGACCTCGCCGGAGCGCCGCCTGTGCCGTTCCCGTACCTGATCTCGATCCGATCGGGACGAGGCAAGCGGCAACGCCGAGTGGGCTGGCTTGCGGCCCACCTGCAGCCTGCGACCCCTCTGCCCAACCGCGTTCTCCGCCTGGGTGAGCGACTTCTTATCTCGCGCCCACCCCCGCGAGCTGGGCTAGGCCCATGTGGTGAGCGCCTTCGCCCCCCTTTCTTTCTTTTTTTTCTCGGTGCTGTTAGCTGGGCTAGCCCAGTCCTTATGTGACGCCCGGGGTGCTGTTTAGCTAGCCCTCGCTCGCCCGTTTAGGCCGGTTGCACCTGTTTTGGCCCAGTAGGCTTTTTTCCGTTAGAAATGGCAGTTTATCTTATGCTTCACCTCTTGCCATGTTTGTGTGCTATGCCATGCTTTCTTGAGTTTCCATGTTAACAACTTTGTTGATCACCTGTAACTAAACAACTTGAACCATCATAAACGTGCGGTATCGTCGTGTGTGATGAGTACCCCACTTAACCTATTAGTAACTTCTTCCGACGATAGACTGGATCGTTGCGTTGTCTTGTGTTGCCTTCTTGTTGATGCTTGCTCGTGTTTGCTTCGAATTAATAGATGCTTGCTCATTGATTGCTTTCCAGTGTTTATCACCTTGTGTGCTCTTGGGGTCACCTTCGGAGACGTTGCGAGCGTGCGATCGACTTAACCTTCGGAACCCGACTTATCAACACTCAAGGACTATACATTACTTATGATCCATTCTATTTCAACCAGCGGTTTGCATGCTAGTCTAGGATAGGTTCGATGTTTGATCCTACCACATGTTTACAGCCTCTTTCCAACCGATACAGCCATGTCCCTTACCAGCAAACCATGTACTGCTATGTTACTATTGCTCGTTGCTCAGCCCCTGCTTTGTATGCATGCTTAAGATGCTACGATGTTACCTCCTGTTACTCCTTGGTTTGGGATATCACATTATTATTATTGTTATGGATGGTATGATTATTATAAATGTTGACTATATTTGACGAAGGATGGAAGGTCTAGGCTATCCCGCCCCGACGCTTTGTTCCATTCGAGTCACCTAGGACCCGAGTTCCGGGTATTGGTTTTAAGACTGAGCGTGCCTAACCACGTGTGGGATATTATGGGGACTCCTTTTCTTATCTACCTAGCTTCAAAAATTTCTAGTGGTGGCCCAAGCTGAGTTACCATTTGAAAATTGTGTGTGTGTCTGTCGGGTAGCTCCTGGTAGATATTATTTAAAACAACATGGGCCAGCGGAGACATGGTTTCTTTGTTGGTCCACACCTGGAAGCTAGGGGGCTGCCCACATCTGTTTGGGTGGCTAACCCGACCTCGTCGAGACGGTAGAGGCCGATTCGAGAGCGCGGCCGGTTTTGAGTTGGATGTCGACTCACCGGGGGCCACCCGGATTTGTGCGTAGTTAGTTAGAGGGACCTGTCGTTCCAGATCTCTTGGGACTAAATCATAAAATGGTTTCCTATCATGGGTAGAAACTAAGAGAGATGGGCGTGCGTGCGGAGCCTTGTAATGGGCAGTTGGTACACCCCTGCAGGGTTAAATCTCTTCGAGAAGCCGTGTCCACGGTTATGGACGACTTGAGACCTACTCCTTGTTCATAGACAACAACAACTGAGATAATCTTAATTTAACTTGGTCAACGTGTGTGTGCCTTGACTACTTCTTCTTCGTCGGGCTGCGAAGAGGAGGACAAGGATAGGATATGTGTTATGTTTGTGTAAGTAGCTGATAGCAAGACTTATTGGGGGCGATTCCTCATCGAATGCTTGGCTTCTTATCTTACTCTCTCGATCGTTAACCACTTCATAAATGCTAGTGCGGCAGCAACCTCACCACTTACCTCATCCTTACCGTAAACTACTAGTTTTCCTAGAATGACGAGTGATGAAGTCCTTGCTGGGTCAGATGACCACTACAGTTGGATGCTGAGTACTTCTGTACTCATGATACTAGCCCCAAACTATTTTCAGGGTTATTGATGGACAACAGGTATGGTGATCGATGTTTCACGTGGAGACTCGACGACGACTAGTTAGACGGATCCCGGCGGAGGGCCTGGACCCGTGTGGTTATGGGGATCGATGATTTTCTCTTTGCCAGTAGGAATTTTATTGTAGTCTGTACCCAGACATGTATCTTCCGCTGATGTATTGTATTAAGGCAGTTGTATGCCGATTGTATGAGATGTTGTATCCTTGTATCTGTAATGTTGTGATATCATGTTGGAAATCCGGGGCATATGGCTATGTCATATGTCGCGGTGGGGCCGATATGTGCTTCGTCCCCGGATCTGGATGGAAACAACTAGATCTGGAACAGTACCGCCTATCGGGCCTTACAAGTTGGTATCAGAGCCTTACCGACCGTAGGATCCCTTTTCTGGCCGAAGTCGAGTCTAGACAAAAACTATGTTGTAGTTACTAAGTTAGTTATCGGAGAGTAGGATTCTTTTACTCCTTATCTTTGCTCTGGTCAGGACAAGTGTCATAAGTGTTTTATTCTCGCCTTATCCCCTTCAAACTCTAGGATCTCGAGTGCGTGGAGTTTCGGAACCGTTACAATTCCTTGCTTGCAGCGAATTGTCTCAATTCCGATCTCAGGTTGGGAATTCCTATAGTACCTTTAGTTCTTCCAACTCTGGTTTACATCTTGGTCACCCGTTGCCATCCATCCTTTTGCCCAGTGTTTTCACGACTTGCGTCGAAAAGCACTGTCCTTTGATCCAGCTTTCATTGTCGTTCTCCCTCTTGACACTGACGGTTTCGTTTTTCCGACGATGTCGTCTCCCTACGGAAAGTTTCTCGTCGGAGTTCGTCGCTCGACATGGAGCAGAGTCCCTAGTTGGTGGTGTTGAAGATTGTCGAATCTCTTTTCTCTCCCCTCTCCCCCGGATCGTCCTGGATCTCGGGACGAGATCCCTTGTTGGTGGTGTTGTATTGTAACAGCCCAGATTTCACAAAAATTAGAAAAAAAAAATCGGTGTGAATTGTTTGATTGTCTGATTTGTTGGCGGTGTTTGCATCCCCGATTTAACGATCGGCGATTATTTTTTCCCCTCTTATCTCGTACCGGACGGAGACCGACCCTTGCCACCCTGACACTCGACCTTTGCGACACCGGGTTTCACCAGATCACGGTCGCGAAAACCCACACAAGACCAGCCGAAGCCAACGGAACGAAAACCCCGTGTAATAATTAAACGGGTTATTTTTATAGCGCAACAGAAAGTGTTCTCGAAACGGTTCCAGCGCGAGGTGAACGCCACCGGCTCGACGCGCTGATCGCGTAATTCAAAGTTTTACCCAACTCGGAGGTCATGCGGACCCCTGACGGTCAGAAACGTAAACACCGCGCGTGCGAGAAAAAACCGGGGATGTTTTTGCAAACTGCCAGCCACCTGGGCTATATAAAGACCACCACACTCCCACCCATTTCTAGGGTTTCCCTAGCCAAAAAATTGCAGCCACACCCCAAATCTGCCCAAAAAACCGCCAATTTCCGAAACCCTAACCCCCACCCTTTTCTGACCATCGGATCGCGAGATCGAGGGCACAGATTGAGCCACATCTCTCCCCGTTGCCCCCAAACAAAATCGGGCCCCGGAGGGCCCAATCCACCGCCGCCGTCCGGCACGGGCCCGCCCGGGCCGCGTCGCCGTGGAGTAGCTCCTCCCGAGCAGCCCTGTCGCCTCCACCACCCGTGCCGCGCCACCGCATCCTCCGGTGAGCCGCCCCACGCATCTCCTCCTTCCTCTCCCTCTCCTCACCCGAGCTCTCCCTCTCCTCGCAGCGGAGCTCTGAGCCGCCATGGCCATGGCACCCTTCAAACTCGAGTCGCCGCCGTTCCTCGTCGTCTGCGCCACCCCAACCTCCGGGAACGAGCGGATCCGGCCATCCCGCGTCTATTTCCGGCGATCCCGTCGCCTGCGCCGTCCCAGCCCGCCTCCGCTCGTCTAGGACCTCGCCGGAGCGCCGCCGGTGCCGTTCCCGTCCCCGATCTCGATCCGATCGGGACAAGGCAAGCAGCAACGCCGAGTGGGCTGGCTTGTGGCCCACCTGCAGCCCGCGAGCCCTCGGCCCAACCGCGTCCTCCGCCTGGGGCGAGCAACTGCTTATCCCGCGCCCACCCCCGCGAGCTGGGCCAGGCCCATGTGGTGAGCGCCTTCGCCACCCCTTTTTTTTCTTTTTTTCTCTGTGCTGTTAGCTGGGCCGGCCCAGTCCTTATGTGACGCCCGGGGTGATGTTTAGCTAGGCCTCGCTCGCCCGTTTAGGCCGGTTGCACCTGTTTTGGCCCAGTAGGCTTTTTTCCGTTAGAAATGGCAGATTGTATTATTATTTTGCGATGCTTATATCTTTTTAACGGTAGCTCGGATCGCGATGCGTAAAACATGAAACTTGCTTAGAATTTTGTGTAGATTAATAAAATATGCTCTTTTGCCATGTTTGACTTTGTTTACATGCTATTTACCTGCTAATTACAACTTCTTTCCACTGTAAACTGTAATTGCCATAACTTTTTAACTGTTGCTCCGATAAAAATGTTCTTTACATGTAACTTGACTAGAATTGTGTGTAGATTGTGTTTATGCTGCTCTTGCTTGCTAATAACAAATATAAAATATTGTTTAGGGAAAAACAGTAC
The DNA here is from genome assembly GCA_950022295.1 of Bromus sterilis. Lineage (NCBI taxonomy): Eukaryota > Viridiplantae > Streptophyta > Magnoliopsida > Poales > Poaceae > Bromus > Bromus sterilis. The sequence continues at coordinate 142,635,546 of OX465596.1, read as the reverse complement.
CAAATTTGATTTTTATCGTGGGGTCCGCAATAGTTTGCCATGTCTAGGATTTCACCCCACTTAAAGTGACTAGCATAGATAGTTTATCTTATGCTTCACCTCTTGCCATCTTTGTGTGCTATGCCATGCTTGCTTGAGTTGCCATGTTAACAACCTTTGTTGATCACCTGTAACTAAACAACTTGAACCATCGTAAACGTGCGGTATCGTCGCGTGTGACGAGTACCCCACTTAACCTGTTAGTAACCGCTTCCGACGATAGACGTGATCGTTGCGTTGTCTCGTGTTACCTTCTTGTTGATGCTTGCTCGTGTTTGCTTCGTAGTAATAGATGCTTGCTCGTTGATTGCTTTCCAGTGTTTACTGCCTTGTGTGCCCTTGGGGTCACCTTCGGAGACGTTGCGAGCGTGCGATCGACTTCACCTTCGGAACCTGACTTATCAACAAGCAAGGACTATACATTACTTATGATCCATTCTATTTCAACCAGCGGTTTGCATGCTAGTCTAGGATAGGTTCGATGTTTGATCCTACCACATGTTTACAGCCTCTTTCAAACCGATACAGCCATGTCCCTTCCCAGCAAACCATGTACTGCTATGTTACTATTGCTCGTTGCTCAGCCCCTGCTTAGTATGCATGCTTAGGATGCTACGATGTTACCTCTTGTTACTCCTTGGTTTGGGATATCACATTATTATTATTTGTATGGATGATATGATTATTATAAATGTTGACTATATTCGACGAAGGATGGAAGGTCTAGGCTATCCCGCCCCGACGCTTTGTTCCATTCGAGTCACCTAGGAGCCGAGTTCCGGCTATTGGTTTTAAGACTGAGCGTGCCTAACCGCGTGTGGGATTTTATGGGGTCCCGTTTTCTTACCTACCTAGCTTCAAACATTTCTAGTGGTGGCCCAAGCTGATTTACCATTTGAAAACCGTGTGTGTGTCTGTCGGGTAGCTCCTGGCAGATATTATTTAAAATAACATGGGCCAGCGGAGACATGGTTTCTTTGTTGGTCCACACCTGGAAGCTAGGGGGATGCCCACATCTGTTTGGGTAGCTAACCCGACCTCGTCCAGATGGTAGAGGCCGATTCGAGAGCGCGGCCGGCTTTTGAGTTGGATGTCGACTCACCGGGGGCCACCCGGATTTGTGCGTAGTTAGTTAGAGGGACCTGTCGTTTCGGATCTCTGGGGACTAAATCATAAAATGGTTGCCTATCATGGGTAGCAACTGAGAGAGATGGGCGTGCGTGCGGAGCCTTGTAATGGGCAGTTGGTACACCCCTGCAGGGTTAAATCTTTTCGAGAAGCCGTGTCCACGGTTATGGACGACTTGAGACCTACTCCTTCTTCATAGACAACAACAACTGAGATAATCTTAATATAACTTGATCAACGTGTGTGTGTGCCTTGACTACTTCTTCTTCGTCGGGATGCGAAGATGAGGACAAGGATAGGATATGTGTTATGTTTGCGTAAGTAGCTGATAGCAAGACTTATTGGAGGCGATTCCTCATCGAATGCTTGGCTTCTTATCTTACTCTCTAGATCGTTAGCCACTTCATAAATGCTAGTGCGGCAGCAACCTCACGACTTACCTCATCCTTACCGTAAACTACTAGTTGTCCTATTATGACGAGTGATGAAGTCCTTGCTGGGTCAGATGACCACTACAGTTGGATGCTGAGTACTTCTGTACTCATGATACTACCCCCAAACTCTTTTCAGGGTTCTTAATCGACAACAGGTATTGCTGGGTGCCAACTGTCATCGATATAATCCTGACAATAGATATAGGGGTGATGTTTGGAGCTAAATGAATCTGTACGTAGAGAGATTGACGCAAAGGAATTATACACGTTAGGCCTCTCCTTAGATATAAAAACCTTAGTCCTTTCCCATGCTTACTGGTGTGTTCGTGCTCAAGGTTTGAGGAATGTGTTGCGCGTAACCTTCCCTAGGGCGAGGGAGTCTGTAACAGACCAGATTTCACAAAAATAATAAATTTTGTTTTCGGTGTGAATTTTTTTATTGTCTGATTTGTTTGCGGTGTTTGCATCCCCGATTTATCGATCGGCGATTATTTTCCCCCTCTTATCTCGTACCGGACGGAGACCGACCCTTTCCACCCTGACACTCGACCTTTGCGACACCGGGTTTCACCAGATCACCATCGCGAAAACCGCACGAGACCAGCCGTAGCCAACGGAACGAAAAACCCCGTTTAATAAGTAAACGGGATATTTTTATAGCGCGCCTGGAAGTGTTCTCGGAACGGTTCCAGCATGAGGTGAACGCCTCCGGCTCGACGCGCTGATGGCGCAGTTCGAAGTTTTACCCGAATCGGAGGTCCTGCGGACCCTCGGCGGTCAGAAACGTAAACGCCGCGCGCGAGAGAGAAAAATCGGGGATGTTTTTGCAAATTGCCAGCCACCTGGGCTATATAAAGACCACCACACTCCCACCCCTTTCTAGGGTTCCCCTAGCCAAAAAATTGCAGCCACCCCCTCACAATTGCCCAAATTGACCTCTAGATCCGCAAACCCTAGTTCCAAGCAACTCTGACAGTCGGATCCGTGATCGGATGGCCACGAACGCGCCACGTCATCAGATGGAGCTTCCACGCCCGAGCAACTCCTCCTCGAGCCCTCCTCTCGTAAAGCTGCCGCCCGCTGCCAGGCCGGGGCCCTCGCGCCTCCCTCTCCTCCTCTCCTTCATTCCCCTCTCCTTCTCCCTCACCTCCTTCCTCCCTTCCCCCTCGCAGATCGGCGCTCGCGAGGCCGCCATGGATGCCCGCTCCGAGAAGCTCAGCCGCCCCCTGGACCTCACCACGCCGGCGTCGGATACGGCCCGGATCCGGTAGCCCTGCGGCCTCGCGTCCCCTCGTCGTCGTCCCCCGCGCCTCCTCACCGCCAGGCCTCCCCTCGCCGGAGGCCATACCGGTCGCCTCTGCCGCCTGCGTCTCTCGTCGGGGACGGGACGAGCGAGCCCCGTGCTCCCCCCGCTCGTGCAGGCCGGCCTCCAGGCGGCCCAGCTGCTCTGCCCCGGCCGAACAACCGTGGCCCTCAAAGCCTTTGCGCCCAGGGCGAGCCACCGCTAAGTCACGCCCACCCCGCCAGCCTGGGCCGAGCCGACGCGGTGATCTCCTTTTTTTTCTTTCTTTTTTCTGCTGAGTTGGGCCGGCCCATGACTAGTCTAGCGCCTTGTGCGATAGATAGTACAGCGCGCCCCCTGTGTAGGCCATTTAGGCAGATTTGGCACAGTAGGCCTTTTACCTTTTTTCGTTAGATTAAATGGCAGATTGTTCTAGTATTTTGCGACGCGCATATCTTTTTAACGGTAGCTCGGATCCTGACGCATTAAACATGAAACTTGCTTAGTTTTTCGTGTAGTTTAATAAAATGTGCTCTTCTGCCATGTATGAATTTTTTTACATGTTGTTTACTGCTAATTACCATCGCATGCCACTGTAAAATTGTTTATTTAATAACTTTTTAACCGTACCTCTGATTAAAATGTTCTTTATATGTAACTTGACTAGTTTTGTGTAGATTTGTTTATGCTGCTCTTGCTTGCTAATAAAAATAAGAAAATATTGTTTAGGGAAAAATAGTACCAAATGCAATATTTATCGTGGGGTCTGTAATAGTTGACATGTATAGGTTTTACCCCCCACTTAAAGTGACTAGATTAGATAGTTTATTTATGCTTCACCTTTTGCTATGCTTGTATGACATGCCATGCTTGAGTGATATGCCATGTTAACAACCTTTTTCTCACCTTGTGTAGCTAAACAACTTGAACCATCGTAAACGTGTGGTATCATCGTGTGCGACGAGTACTCCACTTAACCTGTTAGTAACCGCTCTCGACGATAGGTGCGATGTATCGTGTTGCTTCTTGTTGATGCTTGCTCGTGTTTGCCTCGTAGTAATAGATGCTTGCTCATTGATTTCTTTCCAGTGTTTACCGTCTTGTGTGCTTCGCGGGTACCTCTCGGAGACGATGCGAGCTTGCGATCAACTGCACCTTCGGAACCCAACTTAACAACAGGCAAGGACTATACATTACTTATGATCCATTCTATTTCAACCAGCGGTTTGCATGCTAGTCTAGGATAGGTTCGATGTTTGATCCTACCACATGTTTACAGCCTTTTTCAAACCGATACAGCCATGTCCCCTACCATCAAACCTTGTACTGCTATGTTACTATTGCTCGTTGCTCAGCCCCTGCTTAGTATGCATGCTTAGGATGCTACGATGTTACCTCCTGTTACTCCTTGGTTTCGGATATCACGTTATTATATTGTTATTCATGATATGATTATTATAATGTTCATTATAATCGACGAAGGATGGAACGTCTAGGCTATCCCGCCCCGACGCTTTGTTCCATTCGAGTCACCTAGGACCCGAGTTCCGGGTATTGTGTCTCTTGACGAGCGTGCCTAACCGCGTGTGGGATACTATGGGGTCCCCTTTTCTTACCTACCTAGCTTCAAACATTTCTAGTGGTGGCCCGAGCTGATTTACCATTTGAAACCCCGTGTGTGTGCTTGGTGCATCCCCTCGCAGTTTTTAAACAACCCAAGCCAGCGGAGACATGGTTTCTCCGTTGGTCCACACTGGTGATCTAGGGAAGTCCCCTGTTATATAGGTGAGACTAAACCCGACCTTGGCCATACGGAAGAGTCTGATCCGAGAGCGTGGCCAGCATTTGGATTGGGTGTCGACTCCCCGGGGGCCACCCGGATTTGTTCATCGTTAGCTAGAGGGACATGTCGTTTCAGATCTCTTGGAACTAAATCATAAAATGGTTTCCTGTGATGGGTAGCAACTGAGGGAGATGGGCGTGCGTGCGGATCCTTGTAATGGGCAGTTGGTACACTCATGCAGGGTTAAATCTTTTTGAGAAGCTGTGTCCACGGTTATGGACGACTTGCGACCTACTCCTTGTTCATAGACAACAACAACTGAGATAATCTTAATATAACTTGATCAACGTGTGTGTGCCTTGACTGCTTCTTCTTCGTCGGGATGCGAAGAGGAGGACAAGGATAGGATAGGTGTTATGCTTGCGTAAGTAGTTGATAGCAAGACTTGTTGGAGGCGATTCCTCATCAAATGCTTGACTTCTTATCTTACTCTCTAGATCGTTAGCCACTTCATAAATGCTAGTGCGGCAGCACCCTCACCACTTACCCCATCCTTACCGTAAACTACTAGTTGTCCTAGAATGAAGAGTGATGAAAACCTTGCTGGGTTAGTTGACCACTACAGTTGGATGCTGAGTACTTCTGTACTCATGATACTACGCCCAAACTCTTTTCAGGGTTCCTGATCGACAACAGGTATAGTGATCGACATTTCACGTGGAGACTCGACGACAACTAGTTAGGCGGATCCCTGCGGAGGTCCTGGACCCGTGTGGTTATGGGGATCGATGTTTTTCTCTTTTCCACTAGGCATTTGATTGTAGTCTGTACTCAGACATGTATCTTCCGCTGTTGTATTGTATTAAGGCAGTTGTATGCCGATTGTATGAGATGTTGTATCCTTGTATCTGTAATGTTGTGATATCATGTTGGAAATCCGGGGCATATGACGACAGTCATGTTGCGCGGTGGGACCGATATGTGCTTCGTCCCCGGATCTGGATGGAAACATCTAGATCTGGAACAGTACCGCATATCGGGCCTTACAAATTGGTATCAGAGCCTTACCGACCGTAGGATCCCTTCTCTGGCCGAAGTCGAGTCTAGACAAAAACTATTTTGTAGTTACTAAGTTAGTTATCGGAGAGAAGGATTCTTTTTCCTCCTTACCCTTGCTCTGGTCAGGACAAGTTCCGTAAGTTTTTTAATTCTTGTCTTATCCCCTTCAAACTTTAGGATCTCGATGAGTGTGGAGTTTCGGAATAGTTATAATGCTTTGCTTGCAGCGTATTGTCTCAATTCCGATGTCGGGTGGAAAATCCTGTAGTACCTTTAATTATTCCGACTCTGGGTAAACATCTGGGTCATCCATTTCCATCCATCCGTTTGTCGGTGTTTTCACGACTTGTGTCGAAAACACTATCCTTTGATCCGGTTATCGTTATCGTTCCTCCTCTTGACACCGACGGTTTCGTATTTTCGACGATCTCGTCTCCCTGCGGAAAGTTTCTCGATGTCAGTTCGACGTCGACATGGAGCAGAGTCCCTTGTTGGTGGTGTTGAAGAATCGTCGACTCTCTTTTCTTTCCCACTTCCCTCTCCCCCGGATCATCCAGGATCTCGGGACGAGATCCCTTGTTGGTGGTCTTGTATTGTAACAGCCCAGATTTCACAAAAATTAAAAGTTTTGTTTTCGGTGTGAATTGTTGGATTGTCTGATTTGTTTGCGGTGTTTGCATCCCCGATTTATCGATTAGCAATTATTTTTCCCCTCTTATATCGTATCGTACGGAGACCGACCCTTGCCACCCTAACACTCGACCTTTGCGACACCGGGTTTCACCCGATCACCATCGCGAAAACCGCACGAGACCAGCCGTAGCCAACAGAAAGAAAAACACCGTTTAATAAGTAAACGGGATATTTTTATAGCACGCCGGGAAGTTTTCTCAGAATTGTTCCAGCGCGAGGTGAACACCTCCGGCTCAACGCGCTGATCGCGCAATTCGAAGTTTTACCCGAATCGGAGGACCTGCGGACCCCCGGCGGTCAGAAACGTAAACACCGCGCGCGAGAGAGAAAAACCGGGGATGTTTTTGCAAATTGCCAGCCACCTGCGCTATATAAAGACCACCACACTCCCACCCCTTTCTAGGGTTTCCCTAGCCAAAAAATTGCAGCCACCCCCCTCACAATTGCCCAAATTGACCTCTAGATCCGAAAGCCCTAGTTCCAAGCAACTCTGACCGTCGGATCCGCGATCGGATGGCCACAAAAGCGCCACGTCATCAGATGGAGCTTCCACGCCCGAGCAACTCCTCCTCGAGCCCTCCTCTCGTGCAGCCGCCGCCCGCGCCTTCAACTCTGAAGAGACACCGGCGACCTGCTGCCCGCTGCCAGGCCAGGGCCCCCGTGCCTTCCTCTCCTCCTCTCTTTCCTTCCCCTCTCCTTCTCCCTCACCTCCTTCCTCCCTTCCCCCTCGCAGATCGGCGCTCGCGAGGCCGCCATGGATGCCCGCTCCGAGAAGCTCAGCCGCCCCCAGGACCTCACCACGCCGGCGTCGGATACGGCCCGGATCCGGTAGCTCTGCGGCCTCGCGTCCCCTCTTCGCCGTCCCCCGCGCCTCCTCACCGCCAGGCCTCCCCTCGCCGGAGGCCAGGCCGGTCGCCGCCGCCGCCTGCGTCTCTCGTCGGGGACGAGATGAGCGAGCCCCGTGCTCCCCCCGCTCGTGCAGGCCGGCCTCCAGGCGACCCATCTGCTCTGCCCCGGCCCACCAACCGTGGCCCTCAAAGCCTCTGCGCCTAGGGCGAGCCACCGCTAAGTCACGCCCATCCCGCCAGCCTGGGCCGAGCCCACGCGGTGAGCTCCTTTTTTTCTTTTTTTTCTGCTGAGTTGGGCCGGCCCATGACTAGTCCAGCGCCTTGTGCGATAGATAGTACAGTGTGCCCCCTATGTAGGCCATTTCGGCAGATTTGGCCCAGTAGGCCTTTTACCTTTTTTTCGTTAGATTAAATGGCAGATTGTTTAGTATTATGTGACGCGCATATCTTTTTAACGGTAGCTCGGATCGCGACGCATTAAACATGAAACTTGCTTAGTTTTTCATGTAGTTTAATATAATGTGCTCTTTTGCCATATTTGACATTGTTTACATGTTGTTTACTGCTAATTACCATCGCATGCCACTGTAAAATTGTTTATTTAATAACTTTTTAATCGTACCTCTGATTAAAATGTTCTTTATATGTAACTTGACTAGAATTTTGTGTATATTGTGTTTGTGCTGCTCTTGCTTGCTAATAAAAATAATAAATATTGTTTAGGGAAAAATAGTACCAAATGCAATGTTTATCATGGGGTCTGTAATAGTTGACATGTATAGGTTTTACCCCCCAGTTAATGTGACTAGATTAGATAGTTTATTTATGCTTCACATTTTTCTAAGCTTGTGTGACATGCCATGCTTGAGTGATATGCCATGTTAACAACCTTTTGCTCACCTTGTGTAGCTAAACAACTTGAACCATCGTAAACGTGCGGTATCGTCGTGTGCGACGAGTACTCCACTTAACCTGTTAGTAACCAATCTCGACGGTAGGTGCGATGTATCGTGTTGCTTCTTGTTGATGCTTGCTCGTGTTTACCTCGTAGTAATAGATGCTTGCTCGTTGATTGCTTTCCAATGTTTACCGTATTGTGTGCTTCGCGGGTACCTCTCGGAGACGATGCAAGCTTGCGATCAACTGCACCTTCAGAACCCGACTTAACAATAGGCAAGGACTATACATTACTTGTGATCCATTCTATTTCAACCAGCGGTTTGCATGGTAGTCTAGGATAGTTTCGATGTTTGATCCTACCACATGTTTACAGCCTTTTTCAAACCGATACAGCCATGTCCCCTCCCAGCAAACCTTGTACTGCTATGTTACTATTGCTCGTTGCTCAGCCCCTGCTTAGTATGCATGCTTAGGATGCTACGATGTTACCTCCTGTTACTCCTTGGTTTGGGATATCACGTTATTATATTGTTATGGATAATATGATTATTATAATGTTGATTATATTCGACGAAGGATGGAAGGTCTAGGCTATCGCGCCCAACGATTTGTTCCATTCGAGTCACCTAGGACCCGAGTTCCGTGTATTGTGTCTCTTGACGAGCGTGCCTAACCGCGTGTGGGATACTATGGGGTCCCCTTTTCTTACCTACATAGCTTCAATCATTTCTAGTGGTGGCCCGAGCTGATTTACCATTTGAAACCCCGTGTGTGTGCTTGGTGGATCCCCTCGCAGTTTTTAATCAACCCGGGCCAGCGGAGACATGGTTTCTCCGTTGGTCCACACTCGTGAGCTAGGTAAGTCCCCTGTTATATAGGTGAGACTAAACCCGACCTTGGCCATAGGAAGAGTCCGATCCGAGAGCGTGGCCAGCTTTTGGATTGGGTGTCGACTCCCCGGGGGCCACCCGGATTTGTTCGTCGTTAGCTAGAGGGACCTGTCGTTTCGGATCTCTTGGAACTAAATCATAAAATGGTTTCCTGTGATGGATAGCAACTGAGAGAGATGGGTGTGCGTGCGGAGCCTTGTAATGGGAAGTTGGTACACCCCTGCAGGGTTAAATCTTTTCGAGAAGCCGTGTCCACGGTTATGGACGACTTGAGACCTACTCCTTGTTCATAGACAACAACAACTAAGATAATCTTAATATAACTTGATCAACGTGTGTGTGCCTTGACTGCTTCTTCTTCGTCGGGATGCGAAGAGGAGGAAAAGGATAGGATAGGTGTTATGCTTGCGTAAGTAGTTGATAGAAAGACTTGTTGGAGGCGATTCCTCATCGAATGCATGACTTCTTATCTTACTCTCTAGATCGTTAGCCACTTCATAAATGCTAGTGCGGCAGCAACCTCACCACTTACCCCATCCTTACCGTAAACTACTAGTTTTCCTAGAATGACGAGTGATGAAGTCCTTGCTGGGTCAGTTAACCACTACAGTTGGATGCTGAGTACTTCTGTACTCATGATACTACCCCCAAACTCTTTTAAGGGTTCTTGATCGATAACAGGTTTGGTGATCGACGTTTCACGTGGAGATTCGACGACGATTAGTTAGGCGGATCCTGGCGGAGGGCCTGGACCCGTGTTGTGGGCACCCCGAACTATAGGTCCGAAGCGACCAGCTGTGTATACGGTCATGCTCCCATGATCAGTTCGCATGACACACAACTCGACATGGATATCATAGTCTCAATGTTCATACAGTACTGAATACAAGTCATACATTAATAAAGTCTTACATGGCCTCATCGGGCTCAAATAGCAGCGGAAAAGCAAAAGCATCAAGGGTAGGGACGGCACAATCCACAGGGTAGATCAGAGCATAACACGTCCTAGTAGTCGCCGGTAGCATCGTCGTCATATACCTGCTCCTCCAAGCCTGGTCGATGGAATAACCAAGGACAAAGCCGTGAGTACATACAAAGTACTCGCAAACCACCTAAAGAAAGAAACAAAGTTTTGTACAAGAAAATAATGGGATGGCTATATGGTGCAGTTTTTCATAGGGATTTCCTATCTACTCAATATTATTATTAAGTTGGCAAAGTTTTAAACTTGTCAAGTTTGATTTCCCACATTGCATTTGGATAAGTCAAGTCCAACCCTTTTTCAACTATACCAACACCATCATCGCGAACCATAAACTCCGTACCGGCTTTCTCATCTATTCCCCACAAAGTGTGGCCTCACTAGCTGTCCATGACCGTGGACTCTGGCTACTCGAATAGATTTACACTCTGCAGAGGTTGTACACTTTACCCACCAAATTCGATACATCCGCCGTGTGTCCCCACGGATCGTCATACTTCAGTATGCGGGTCTCGGATAATAGACCTTAGCTTTCCCCTTGTTTGCCCTAGTACAGGTGATTCCACCCCTTGTGTACTGCATGGACTTTCCGTGTGACAGCTCATGCTCCTCTTGGACCCAAGCCTGCACCGTAGTCGAAGAGCACCAAGGTTCCTTCCGACACTAAGCCTAGCGAATTTCACCCATCGACTTCGAGGGCTATCGGATTCGTGGAATCACGCATCCATGTGTAGTTATATGACCCCCGTACTAAGACAAACAAGCTTACAACTAGCCCTGTCCCATACCAGAGTATAGTGGTTGTACTGTAATGCTAGATTTTGGCGGCACATATAGAGAGTCCCTCCAGACTTTGTCCATGTCCGACGATGTTCCACAATCCCGGCTATACCACCTTCTTAGGTGTATGCCGTACCAAGTAGGATGGAGTATGACTTTCCAAGTTGTTATGTAATACTAAATACTAGAGCTGAGTGATGGTCTCGACAAAATGCCGGGATCATCGGGGTTCTACCTAGTTTTTCCCAAATAGGTAAGCTATGGGGTGGTGTGGAGTTTTTCCAATATAACTAATACAATCCCAAACCATATGAATATAACACTAGCATGATACAGTATATATGATACAAAGAAAGTAAAAATGGGTAAAGCGGAGTTTGAGTTATGACGGTGGCTTGCCTTCCTCGACGATGTACCCTGGACCGGCTTCTTCGGTGGCAAGGGAGGAGTCTTCACCCGCAACGTATGGCGTATCGCCTACACGTTGCGGAAGAAACAGATTCACCATTACAATCGGGCAAAACAAATAAGGCACACAACACTCATCCCCACTATCAAAAAACAAGTAATTTAAGGAACAAATTGTACTACCATTGAAATACTACACCAACACTTCAAGTCGAAAACCACACAAGGCGTTGGAATTAAATTTACTAGGATTTCCACAACAAGAGTATATTAAGCAATTCTTAACTTGAGTTATGTTAAGTTATTCACTAACAACTTATTAACTTGTTTTAATTCCAAAACCAAGTTCATAGCAATAACATACTGACCACATGCTAGTTTAATAATAAACTAACAACAAAATAGTGCTAACATAAGTTACAAAGGAAATAACTAGCAATATTAATAATAATAATAATAATAATAATAATAATAATAAAAAGGGTCACAAATTTATTTAAGCCAAATAATATCCTACACATACAGAAAAATCAAGAATATTCACAGGAGTATATAAAAATCAACATTACATTTTTAGGGTTTACAAGGAATTGATTAAAACTATTTTTAGCTGCTAAAAAGCAAAATTAACTAGTTTAAACTAAAGCAATTAATTTGGTACTGCATAAAACTTATTCTAAGCATATCGAAAAATAAAACACAATTTTCTAAGCCACACAAAATTTATTTCATAATTTTCTGAGCTACGGTTATTTGTTTAGAATTATTTAAGTGCTGCAGTTTTTAAGAAAAAGGAAAAAAAAATTACAGCCGGCCCATGGCTACTTGACGCATCCGGGCACAGTTTCTTTTCTTTTTTCTTTTTAAACGGGCCGAGCCCAACGCAGCAGTAAGTTTTTTCTTAACAAAACGAAGGGGTATGCTGGACTCAGGGTCGTTGGATGGCGCCTGATCGGACGGCCGTGGGGCATCTTCCCCACGAGCTCGGTCAAGACCAGAGCCGACGCAGCCATGGCGCAGGGGAGGGGCAGGGGCCTCACCGGCGGCCGTCCGGCGACCGGCGGCCGCCGGCAAGGGGCGGCGGAGGTTGGGGAGCCCCTGGGTGTTCCATTTTTGCACAAAAAGGAGGCATGCAACGCAGAAAAAAATGGCGGCGCTCGTGGTGACAGTAGGGGCTCGGGCGGCTCACCGGGGGTTGTTCCGGCGACAGCGGGCGGCGTGGAGGGGCGGCGGGCGTAGAGGACTGCGGGGCGGCTCTGTTTTTGACGAAGACGACGGCCGGGGGCGACGGGTTTGACCACGGTCGGGGTACACGACGGCGTGACGGGCTTCTCTGGCTCGGGGTCGTCGGCTCCTCCAGGCGGCGGCTCCTCGCCGGTGCAGCTCCGGCGTGGGGCGGAGGTGGAGTTTTATAGCGTGGAGGGAAGAGGGGGTGCGGGAGAGGGAGGCGAGCGAGCGGCGGCCTCCTCGCCTACTGGCCAGCCGAGGCGGTGGCGAGGGCTGACGTCGGTCTGGCTACGTCACAGGGGGGGCTTCGGGCTGACGTTAGCAGAGAGGGGGGGTGCGGGAGTTAGGGTAGTTTTCTTTCCCTTTTTTTCTAGAATAAATACTCAAGCAAATATAAAAAGTGCATCCCATGTGTTTGTGAAAAAGCCTAAACAAAAAAATTCTAATTAAAAAGCTGAAATTTCCTGGATACGGTGAGTGGATCACGGTCACGTATGAATTTTATTAGGTCTCGAATATGTTCATAGGATTTTAAATGATCTCTATTTTAGTTCTCTTCATCGAGCGAAAAGGTATTGCCTTAGGGCTTTGTGGTGATCAAAATAATTACTAGTATAATTTATACCACGGAAAATATATAAGGTTTTATATCCCTTATATAAAAGCATAAAAAACAAAAGCAAACGAAATGCAAAACCAATTATAAGTGAAAATGTGAGAGAGTGCAAAAGTGTTACGTGATGTGACGGTCTTAAATATATGCATACTAGGGTATTAGTGTGACCGTGCTTATGATCATGCTAAGATGATCAACAAGATAGTATGGATAACCTATGCTATTCACACAAGTACATTGACCACAAACGACAACCACTCAAGTTTAGCATGATCAACACTAAGCACACACATTCAAACATGGATTCAACATCACAACACTACAATCATGCAAAGTTTTTTTGTTTAGCCCTAAATCTTAGCATTCTAATAAAGGAACTACAAAAGTTGGGATGTGACAGACCTTCCCCCCTTAAAAAGAATCTCGTCCTCGAGATTCACAAGCTGGTGAAGAGATGCGGGAATTCGCGCTTGAGGTAGTCCTCCTGTTCCCAGGTGGCTTCCTCCTCTGTGTGGTTTGTCCACTGGACCTTGTGGAACTTGATCGCGTGCTTTCGGGTGACTCGGGTGGCTTCTTCCAGGATACGAAGGGGTGTCTCGCGGTACGTGAGATCCTGGTTGATGTCCACCGTGCGATGATCGATGTTCTTGAAAACATCGGGCTTGTCCGGCACCTCCAGACATTTCCGGAGCTGCGAGACGTGGAAGACATCGTGCACATCGGATAGCTCTGCTGGCAGTCTCAACTGATAGGCAACTTGGCCTCGCCTGGCTATCACCTCAAACGGTCCGATGTATCGGGGTGATAGCTTTCCCTTCACATGGAATCGCTGCATTCCTTTCAATGGGGTGACTCAGAGATACACAAAATCTCCAACTGCGAAAGTCACCTCTCGACGCTTGGGGTCGGCATAACTCTTCTGACGAGATTGAGCGGTCTTGAGACGCTCACGAATCAACTTGACCTGCTCTTCGGCCTCCTTCAGAACATCGGGTCCAAAAATCTTCCCTTCTCCGGTCTGAGACCAGTTCAGGGGTGTGCGACACTTCCTCCCATACAGAGCTTCAAATGGTGCCATCTGCAAACTCGACTGGTAGTTGTTGTTGTAGGAGAATTCTGCATAGGGAAAGCAGTCCTCCCACTTGGAACCGTAGGCTAGAGCACATGCGCGGAGCATATCCTCTAGTATCTCGTTCACTCGCTCAGTCTGGCTTCCAGTCTGCGGGTGATAGGCTGTGCTGAACATAAGCTTCGTGCCTAGTGCCTCCTAAACTTGCTTCCAGAACCTCGAGGTAAACTGGGTACCTCGGTCTGACACAATCTCCTTCGGAACTCTGTGCAGGCATACGATCCTTGACATGTACAAATCTGCCACCTGGTCTCCTCGACAGGTGGTTCGCACTAGGATGAAGTGCGCTACCTTGGTGAGTCGATGGACGATGACCCAGATAGAGTCATGACCTTTGCTCGACCTCGGTAGACCTGTGATGAAGTCCATACCTATTTGTTCCCACTTCCATTCAGGAACTCGGAGTGGTTGTAGCAATCCTGCAGGTCTTTGATGCTCTGCCTTCACTCTCTGGCAGATGTCGCACTTGGCGACATACAAGGCAATTTCACGCTTCATACCGTGCCACCAGAACAAGTCCTTCAGGTCTTGATACATTTTAGTCCTTCCAGGGTGGATGGAGTAAGGTGTATCATGAGCTTCCTTTAGGATAGTGAGCTTCAACTCGTTCACATCGGGCACACACAATCGACTATCGAACCAAAGAACTCCTTCATCATCTACCGTGAACTTCGGGGCCTTGTCGAGAGGCATCTTCTTCTTGATTCCCTCGATACTATCGTGTCCCTTCTGTGCCTCCTTGATCTGATCAAATAGAGTCGGAGTCAGCTCGAGGTGAGCCAGAAAACCGGGTGTAACAAGTTCCAAACCCAGCTTCTCGAACTCCTCGTGCAGAGCTGGCTGCGCCTCTCTGATCATCGCATTAAGTGTGCAGGGCTTGCGGCTGAGGGCATCTGCTACCACATTGGCCTTGCAAGGATGGTAGTGTATTTCAAGATCGTAATCTTTGATCAGCTCGATCCATCTCCTCTGCCTCATGTTAAACTCCCTTTGCGAGAAAATGTACTTCAGGCTCTTATGGTTTGTGTAGATGTCGCAACGGTGACCCATCAGGTAATGCCTCCATCTCTTGAGATCAAGCACAACAGCGGCTAGCTCCAAGTCATGTGTGCGTTAGTTCAACTCGTGCGGCTTCAACTGTCGTGACAGGTACTCAATCACCTTGCCCACTTGCATAAGAACGCAACCCAAACCAATCTTCGATGCATCGCAGTACACATCAAAGCACTTGGTCAGGTCAGGCATCGTCAACACTGGGGCAGATACCAATCTCCTCTTCAACTCCTGGAAACTGGCTTCACACTTTTCCGTCCACACAAACTTCTGGTCCTTCTTTAGCAGCTGGGTCATGGGTCGCGCGATGCTGGAGAAGCCTTCCACGAACTTGCGGTAGTATCCCGCTAGTCCGAGGAATCCTCTAACTTCAATCTGAGTGGTCGGAGTTGTCCAGTCTATGACGGACTGAATCTTGGCGGGGTCGACGGATATGCCTCCTTCTGACAATACATGTCCCAAAAATCCGACTTCCTTGAGCCAGAACTCGCACTTGCTGAACTTGGCGTACAATTGGTGCTCACGCAAGGTCTCAAGGACTAAACGCAAATGATCGGCATGCTCTTCTTCGGTCCTGGAGTATATCAGGATGTCGTCAATGAACACCACCACAAACTTGTCGAGATACCTCATGAAGATCTTGTTCATGAGATTCATGAAATAGGCCGGGGCATTGGTAAGTCCGAAAGACATGACAGTGTACTCGAACAAACCATAGCGGGTCGTGAAAGCTGTCTTGGGGATGTCCGACTCGCGAACCTTCAACTGGTGATATCTGGTCCTTAGATCGATCTTGGAGAAGACTCGGGCTCTGTTCAACTGATCAAACAGATCCTCGATCTTGGGGAGCGGATACTTGTTCTTGATGGTCACTTCGTTCAGCTTACGGTAGTCCACACACATGCGTATGGTGCCGTCTCTCTTGTCCACAAAGAGAACTGGCGAACCCCAGGGTGAAGCACTGGGTCGAATCAGTCCCTTCTGGAGCATGTCATTCAGCTGTTTCTTCAGCTCAACCAGTTCTTCAGCATTCATCCGGTAGGGTCGCTGTGCAATAGGGGTTGTGCCAGGCACTAACTCAATGATAAACTCGATATCCCGATCAGGCGGCATACCGGGTAGCTCCTCCGGAAAGACGTCCGGGAATTCACACACAACCTTCACCTCCTCAAGTGGTGGCACTGAGACACTCTGATGACAGAAGGCTCGGGCAGTCTCTTCCTTGTCGGTGTACTCTATCTGAACTCCATCGGCACTTGTGAGGTTGACTGTCCTCTCAGTGCAATCTATTCGGCCTCGAGATCTGGACGACCAACTCATGCTAAGTACCACATCTATACCTTCTGTCCCCAACACGATCAGGTCAGCTGGAAACTCGACTCCATGAATTGCTATGGGAACTCCAGAACAAGCTAAACTGGCTTGGGTTTTGGATCCGGGTATTTGGACTATCATGGGCCTCCTCATTTCACTAGGTGACAACTTACTTCTATCCACAAATGTCTTCGTAACAAAAGAGTGTGATGCACCAGAATCAAACAATACTTGAGCAGGTACTGAATTAACTGGAAACATACCCAAGATAACGTATGTTGCTTCCAGGGCTTCCTCGGCTTGCACATGGTTCAGACGTCCCTTGGCGGCATTGGGCGCACCGCGCTGGGCATTGTTGCGGCCAGGGTTCCCTCTGGTTGGTGCTGGAGCATTGGGGCGTGGGGCAGCATTCGCCTTATTGGTGCAGGTAATGGCATAGTGACCCTTCTGGCCACACTTGAAGCAGATCACTTCTGATGCAGGGTCGTGGGGAACTCCGCCTGCTGGGCGCGGAACTCCACCAGGGCGAGCAGGAGCATTGGGGCGTGGCGCTGGGTAAGGGCTCCTCTGAGGCTGGGGTGCTGGCCTGGGTGGCTGTGTTGGATGCAGTTGGGGGTTGCTGGATCCACCCTGCTGCATCATGCGGCGCTTGCAGTTCTCAGAGGCCGTCTTGAGCTTGCCCTCCATCATGATAGCAGCATCGGCAAGAGACTCAAGATCGGGGAACTGCATAGCCACTAGGACAACCTGCAGCTCATCGTGCAATCCATCCAGGAAACGGTCCTTTCACTTCTCCTCGGTCTCCACCTCCTCTGGGGCATACCTCGACAGCTGAGTGAAGCGGTCAAGATATCCAACCACAGTCATGCCTCCTTTCTTGAGGTGGCAGAACTCGTCCTTCATTCTCCTGATCAGTGCAGTCGGGATGTGCGCCTTCTTGAACATCTCGGAGAACTCCACCCAGGTGAGTACTTGCCCCTCAGGAAGACGGGCACGCACTCCTTCCCACCAGCTCCTTGCGGTGCCGGTGAGATAGTGGGTGGCATACAGGACCTTCTCGTTGTTGCCAACAGCGGCGACAGCGAGATTGTTCTCCATGGTGCGGAGCCAATCCTCAGCATCCAAAGGCTCCTTCGTCTGCGAGAACACGGGCGGGTTGGTATTCTGGAAATCTCGGAGCCGAGACCTGGGCTCTTCATTCCCACCAGCTCCTCCGCCTCCTTGGTTGGCATTGGTGGCGGCCTGGACTAGCTGCTGGAGTGCAGCCATGTTTGCCTGGCGCTCGTCACGAGCGGCCTGGCGCTCCTCCATCAGCAGTCGCAGAAGCTGCACCATGTTCGGGTCGGGTGGTGGCGGTGGCGCGTCACCGGATCCACTTGGGTTGGCGCGGGAGCTCCTCGGCATCCTGAGGTTGTTGCGCAAGATAAGAGGGAATTTAGTCTACAAGGGGGTAAGTCCCTAACAATCTAGTTATCACACACAAGCAAGACTTATAAAATAGGTAATAATCATGCAACTAGCAATCACCACATGGTAGCATAACGATAGCATAAGTCTCATACATAATCAAGTCTTACAGGTAACCAACCACACATGCAACGTCTAACGCAAATCTCCAAATAGGCATCCAACAACTAACGACGCCTAGAGCTCATCCTCCTCGCCATCATCGATGAAGTCGTCATCATCAGTGTCCGGAACCTCCTCGTACTCCTCATCCATCCAGTCCTCATCATCACTGATATGAGCGTTCTCACCCTTCTGGATGTCCTCGCCATCATCCAGAGCATCAATCTCCTCCTCCAAATCGTCGCACTTACGCTTCAGGCTCCTGTTCTTCTTATTCAGCATCTTGTTACTCTCCTCCAGACTGGCGACCTTGTCCTGCAGCTCCTTGATAATCGTGTCCCTAGTCTCCAGCTCGATGGGGGCGACGGGGGCGGGACCCTCGGTCTGGAGGTTGTAGTCATGCTTGACCCGGACCTCATCCAGCTGAGCCAGAGTCAGAGCCAGGTGTGTCTCTAGAGCAAACAAGTGGTCCCTCAGGACCGGGTGAAGCACACCAGGAGTGGGATCTCCCTCACCATCGCGCATCCCGTAGTGACGGAACCGCGTGGTACCCAGCTCGTACTGGTGATCCCTCACAAGGCGAGCAACCGCCTCCTGGCAAGCTCGGCCCAGACCCTCCTCCCAGGTACGAGCATACACCGTGAAGCTGATAGGATCCGACCGTGGAGTCACCTTCGAACCTCGGAGCTCACACCGCACAATCAGGCGGAGCTCGGTGTCCTCCCCACTGGTGATCTGGAAAGCCCTGAACTCCGCAGCTGGGCGGTGAACGAGCGCAAGAAGATCCATCAGATCCTGAGAAAAGGGCGTCTTCCCAGCCTGAGTCAGCTGGAGGTGGTGCACAGGAACTCCAGCCATCTACAAGTTTTAAGAGTTTGAGTTAGATGACAAGTGTGCAAAATTTTAACATAGTAAAACATTTAATAGTTTACTATAGAGGGGATAAGAGAGGTAAGCATTCTATACTATGCATTTGACCATCTCTTTAGTTTAGAAAATAGTTTTTGATTTCCCCCCATCCTATCTACCGACCAACCTAACTAGGCTGCTATGGTCTGAACAGAGGCTCTGATACCAAGTCTGTGGGCACCCCGGACTATAGGTCCAAAGCAACCAGCTGTGTATACGGTCATGCTCCCATGATCAGTTCGCATGACACACAACTCGACATGGATATCATAGTCTCAATGTTCATACAGTACCGAATACAAGTCATACATTAATAAAGTCTTACATGGCCTCATCGGGCTCAAATAGCAGCGGAAAAGCAAAAGCATCAAGGGTAGGGACGGCACAATCCACAGGGTAGATCAGAGCATAACACGTCCTAGTAGTCGCTGGTAGCATCGTCGTCATATACCTGCTCCTCCAAGCCTGGCCGAAGGAATAACCTGGGACAAAGCCGTGAGTACATACAAAGTACTCGCAAACCACCTAAAGAAAGAAACAAAGTTTTGTACAAGAAAATAATGGGATGGCTATATGGTGGAGTTTTTCATAGGGATTTCCTATCTACTCAATATTATTATTAAGTTGGCAAAGTTTTAAACTTGGCAAGTTTTATTTCCCACATTGCATTTGGATAAGTCAAGTCCAACCCTTTTTCAACTATACCAACACCATCATCGCGAACCATAAACTCGGTACCGGCTTTCTCATCTATTCCCCACAAAGTGTGGCCACACTAGCTGTCCATGACCGTGGACTCCGGCTACTCGAATAGATTTACACTCTGCAGAGGTTGTGCACTTTACCCACCACATTCGATACATCCGCCGTGTGTCCCCACGGATCTTCATACTTCAGTATGCGGGTCTCGGATAATCGACCTTAGCTTTCCCCTTGTTTGCCCTAGTACAGGTGATTTCACCCCTTGTGTACTGCATGGACTTTCCGTGTGACAGGTCATGCTCCTCTTGGACCCAAGCCTGCACCATAGTCGAAGAGCACCAAGGTTCCTTCTGACACTAAGCCTAGCGAATTTCACCCATCGACTTCGAGGGCTATCGGATTCGTGGAATCACGCATCCATGTGTAGTTATAGGACCCCTGTACTAAGACAAACAAGCTTCCAACTAGCCCTGTCCCATACCAGAGTATAGTGGTTGTACTGTAATGCTAGATTTTGGCGGCACATATAGAGAGTCCCTCCAGACTTTGTCCATGCCCGACGATGTTCCACAATCCCGGTTATACCACCTTCTTAGGTGTATGCCGTACCAAGTTGGATGGAGTATGACTTTCCAAGTTGTTATGTAATACTAAATACTAGAGTTGAGTGATGGTCTCGACAAAATGCCGGGATCATCGGGGTTCTACTTAGTTTTTTCCAAATAGGTAAGCTATGGGGTGGTGTGGAGTTTTTCCAATATAACTAATACAATCCCAAACCGTATGAATATAACACTAGCATGATACAGTATATATGATACAAAGAAAGTAAAAATGGGTAAAGCGGAGTTTGAGTTTTGACGGTGGCTTGCCTTCCTCGACGATGTACCCTGGATCGGCTTCTTCGGTGGCAAGGGAGGAGTCTTCACCTGCAACGTATGGCGTATCGTCTGCACGTTGCGGAAGAAACAGATTCACCATTACAATCGGGCAAAACAAACAAGGCACACAACACTCATCCCCACTATCAAACAACAAGTAATTTAAGGAACAACTTGTAATAGCATTGAAATACTACACCAACACTTCAAGTCGAAAACCACACAAGGCGTTGGAATTAAATTTAATAGGATTTCCACAACAAGAGTATATTAAGCAATTCTTAACTTGAGTTATGTTAAGTTATTCACTAACAACTTATTAACTTGTTTTAATTCCAAAACCAAGTTCATAGCAATAACATACTGACCACATGCTAGTATAATAATAAACTAACAACAAAATAGTGCTAACATAAGTTACAAAGGAAATAACTACCAATATTAATAATAATAATAATAATAATAATAATAAAAAGGGTCACAAATTTATTTAAGCCAAATAATATCCTACACATACAGAAAAATCAAGAATATTCACAGGAGTATATAAAAATCAACATTACATTTTTAGGGTTTACATGGAATTGATTAAAACTATTTTTAGCTGCTAAAAAGCAAAATTAACTAGTTTAAACTAAAGCAATTAATTTGGTACTGCATAAAACTTATTCTAAGCATATAGAAAAATAAAACACAATTTTCTAAGCCACACAAAATTTATTTCATAATTTTCTGAGCTACGGCTATTTTTTTAGAATTATTTAAGTGCTGCAGTTTTTAAGAAAAAGGAAAAAAAATTACAGCCGGCCCATGGCTACTTGACGCATCCGGGCACAGTTTCTTTTTTTTTAAACGGGCTGAGCCCAGCGCAGCAGTAAGTTTGTTTTTTAACAAAACGAAGGGGTATGCTGGCCTCAGGGCCGTTGGATGGCGCCTGATCGGACGGCCGTGGGGCATCTTCCCCACGAGCTCGGTCCAGACCAGGGCCGACGCAGCCATGGCGCAGGGGAGGGGCAGGGGCCTCGCCGGCGGCCCTCCGGCGGCCGGCGGCTGGCGGCAAGGGGCGGTGGAGGTTGGGGAGCCCCTGGGGGTTCCATTTTTGCACAAAAAGGAGGCATGCAACGCGGAAAAAAATGGCGGCGCTCGTGGTGACAGTAGGGGCTCGGGCGGCTCACCGGGGGTTGTTCCGGCGACAGCGGTGTGGAGGGGCGGCGGGCGTAGAGGACGGCGGGGCGGCTCCGTTTTTGACGAAGACGGTGGCCGGGGGCGACGGGTTTGACCACGGTCGGGGTAGACGACGGTGTGACGGGCTTCTCCGGCTCGGGGTCGTCGGCTCCTCCAGGCGGCGGCTCCTCGCCGATGCAGCTCCGGCGTGGGGCGAAGGTGGAGAGGCGCGCCGGCCTTTCCCTCCTGTCCCTCTTCTTCCTCCTCCCTCCCTTCTTCTTCTTCTTCCTTCTCCCTCCTTTCTTTCCTTCCTCTCGGCTCTCTCTGTCTCGGGCGAGTGGGGTGGAGCGGGGCTGCGGTGGTGTGGAGTGGCGAGGAGAGGCTGGGGGGAGGGGGGTTTATAGCGTGGAGGGAAGAGGGGGGGTGCGGGAGAGGGAGGCGAGCGAGCGGCGGCCTCCTCGCCTACTTGCCAGCCGAGGCGGTGGCGAGGGCTGACGTCGGTCTAGCTACGTCACAAGGGGGGCTTCGGGCTGACGTTAGCAGAGAGGGAGGGGGTGCGGGAGTTAGGGTAGTTTTCTTTCCCCTTTTTTCTAGAATAAATACTCAAGCAAATATAAAAAGTGCATCCCATGTGTTTGTGAAAAAGCCTAAACAAAAAAATCTATTTAAAAAGATGAAATTTCCAGGATACAGTGAGTGGATCGCGGTCACGTATGAATTTTATTAGGTCTCAAATATGTTCATAGGATTTTAAATGATCTCTGTTTTAGTTCTCTTCATCGAGCGAAAAGGTATTGCCTTAGGGCTTTGTGGTGATCAAAATCATTACTAGTATAATTTATACCACGGAAAATATATATGGTTTTATATCCCTTATATAAAAGCATAACAAACAAAAGCAAACGAAATGCAAAACCAACTATAAGTGAAAATGTGAGAGAGTGCAAAAGTGTTACGTGATGTGACGGTCTTAAATATATGCATACTAGGGTATTAGTGTGACCGTGCTTATGATCATGCTAAGATGATCAACAAGATAGTATGGATAACCTATACTATTCACACAAGTACATTGACCACAAACGACAACCAGTCAAGTTTAGCATGATCAACACTAAGCACACACATTCAAACATGGATTCAACATCACAACACTACAATCATGCAAAGTTTTTTTTGTTTAGCCCTAAATCTTAGCATTCTAATAAAGGAACTACAAAAGTTGGGATGTGACACGTGTGGTTATGGGGATCGATGTTTTTCTCTTTGCCACTAGGCATTTGATTGTTGTCTGTACTCAGACATGTATTTTCCGTTGTTGTATTGTATTAAGGCAGTTGTATGCCGATTGTATGAGATGTTGTATCCTTGTATCTGTAATGTTGTGATATCATGTTGGAAATCCGGGGCATGTGACGAAAGTTATGTGTCGCGGTGGGACCGATATGTGCTTCGTCCCCGGATCTTGATGGAAACATCTACATCTGGAACAGTACCGCATATCGGGCCTTACAGGGGCTTATATAGAGTGCGCCCCAGCCCCTTCAATGCCCTAGTAAATGGGCCATAATTACAGGAGTAAATGTCTATACTAATTACAGGAAACGGTCTGCCTATTATTACTAATTAAGAGAGAGGAAACGCCTCTAGCTTCAATGCTTCACGTACGTTACTCTTCCCTCATCCGAGTAGCGAGTGGCTCGTCGATTCCCGCTTCCAAGTAGTGAATTATTCGGAGCTTATCTGTTCTCTGAGTAAACGATTATTCGGAGATAATTGCCTTTTCCGAGTAAGTGACTGCTTGGAGATTCTCTTGTTCTTCTGAGTAACTGATTACTCAGAGACGTAGTAATTTATGTCCTTGTATTTTTGTCGGACCTTTTAAGTTTTTGTGATTTCTTTTTAATTTCTAGGGGTTTCCTTGGGAGATAGTTTAACTAAGGATACCCCTTGGTTCCTATTACTTGAGGGTATTCCTTTGGTATGACCACGACATCCACCTTGGACCATGGGTCCATGATCAGTAGCTATGTGATGTCATCTCCCCCTCTTTGTTCTTCATGGATTAGACCTTGTGAGATGCCCTACATGATCAAGGCACATATGTATTTCTTTCTGCTGTTGCTATGTTGAGTTTGCTAGGATCTGATGGATTATGAGATTATGTTCAGATTGTGATGAGTAATATATTTGGTTCTTCTCCTTTTATATTTATGTTCTTGGGTAATTCTTGCATGTTCTCCGTTGCTATTTATTGCTTTGGCCAAGTAGTAGGTAGTAACTCCAAGAGGGAGCGTTATGCATGATTGCAGGTTCATGCCCCCTGATGACTAGCTTGAATGAAAAAAACATGAGTCTAGGGGATGTGTTCTTTCCACAAGGGGGAAAACAACGGTGCTTGTAACCGCGGTTGCAAGGATTGTTTACTTTACGCAAAGTTCTTTTAATGCAGTTGCATGTTGCTTTGGGTTTACACTTTGGGTGGGGCTCGCAAGTTAATACCAGCGAGATGTTCTGGATAGATATCTCAAAGTGGATGATTAGTGAGTAGATGCAGATGGATTTCGGTCTACTTGTTTTGGCGTACTGCCTATGCTTTTGAGCCTCTTACTTTGTTTTGTAGCATAGTTAGCATTGCGATGCGTTTTTTATCATGTCAATTGCCCAGCTGTAATTTGTTCACCTTGCATAGTTGTTTGTCGTCTTTTGGGAGAGATACATCACTAGTAAACTTAATGGGACCCCGTTCCATATTTCCACCACTGTTTACACCCTCAATTTACTTTATAGTTGAAGTTATCATTACCTTTTATCTCTTGCGTTTGACCCTTTGTAAACGGCAAGGCCGGAGGGATTGACAACCCCTCTGTACTCGTTGGGAGAAAATTTATTTGTATCTGTGTGTAGGTCCACGTCAAATTTTCACCATTCGGCAACTTAATATCTGGCGCCGTTGACACCTACTTGCAGCAGTTGGAGTCCTAATGGTTCGATCTCAACCTTGGTATCTTTGCCAAGGAAAATTTGCTGCTATGCTACATCTCAACCTTCCACTTGGCGTAGCCAACGAGGAGCACTACTTCAGTGCCATCACAAGTCTATCTATAACAGTATCAAAACTATGATCATAAACAAAATAACTAGATAGACCATGTATAATATCAAGAGAGTGTTTACACCATTTAAAAAGACCATGGTAAAAATTTCTATGCACAACTTTTATAGGTATCCAAGGCATAATTCTCCTATGTGCATCAGAAATTTTGTCCCATGCCTTCTTCATATTCTCTCCATCCCTTTTATGGAAATATAGAACTTTCGATTCCCTTAAGGCACCAAGTCCTCACATGCTAGACTAAAAAGGAAGGACTACTAAAAGAAAGGTAAATAATTTTTTTGTGATTTTTGATAAAGGACACAAAGATATTAACGATAAGTTAAACTAACAAGACTAACAAGGAAAGATAAAAGATAGTGTGCAACTCCCCTATCTTGTAGACTGGAGTCCCCGGCAACGGTGCCAGATGGCTTCTTTCCCCTCGCTGGTTACCCCAAGTGGAAGGGTGAGATGTAGCACATCAGCAAGTTTCCCTCGGTGAAGATACCAATGTAATCGAACGGAAGCACTACGAATTATGCAAGTATGTGTCAACAGCGCCAGATATTAAGTTGTCGGATGGAGATGAGGTTGACATGGACCTACACACACAACAGATAGCTTTTCTCCCAACGAGTACAGAGAGGTTGTCAATCTATCCGGCCTTGTTGTTTACAAAGGATAAAATGCAAGGGTAGATAGTAATGATAATTGTGGCAGAAAGTAAAAGTAGTAAATAAATTGAGGGTGTAAACAGTGGTGGAAATATGGACCGGGGTCCCATGAAGTTCACTAGTTATGTCTCTCTCCCAAAAGACAATAAACAACTATGCGAGGTGAACAAATTACAACTGGGCAATTGACCGGATTAAAAACTTACTGCAATGCTAACTATGCTACAAAAGAAAGGAAGAGGCTCAAAAGCATGGGCCGTACGCCAAGACAAGTAGACCGAAATCCATCTGCATCTACTCACTAATCATCCACCTTGATATATCTATCCAGAACATCTCGCTGGTATTAAGTTGCGAGCCGTACCCAAATTGTAAACCCAAAGCAGCAGACATCTGCATTAAAAGAACTTTGCGTAAAGTAAACAATCCTTGCACCCGCAAGTACAAGCACCGTTGTTTTCGCCCTGGTAGCAACATCACATCCCCTAGACTCATGTTTCTATCACTCAAGATAGACATCGGGAGGCATGAACCCACAATCATGCAAAACGCACCCTCTTGGAGTTATGATCCATCACTTGGCCAAAGTAATAAAAAGCAACGGAGAACATGCAAGAATTACTCAAGAACATAAATATAAAAGGAGAAGCACCAAATATATTACTCATCACAATATGAACATAATCTCATAATCCATCAGATCCAAGAAAACTCAACATAGAAACAGCAGAAGAATTACAAAGATGCCTTGATCATTTAGGGAAGCTCACAAGGGCTAAGAAATGAGGCACAAGATTGGAGAGAAAACATCACATAGCTACTGATCATGGACCCATGGTCCAAGGTGTACTACTCACGTCTCATCCGGGAAGTGTCCAAGGTGGTGGAGAAGCTCCCGCAGGTCAACCCTCCCTCCGGCAGGGTGCCGGGACAGGGTCTCCTGGCAGCCCCGATCTTGAAAAGGCTGCGGCGGCGAAACAGAGGGGAGATCGCAAAAAAGGGTTATGTCCTCGAGGGTTTCGTCCCGAGGGGTAAATATAGGCGAAGGGGGCAGCCACGGGTGGACCAGGTAGTCTAGGCGGCCCCCCGACGCGGCCTAGAGTTGGTGCCACCAGGCTGCCTCGGCGCCTGGTAGGCCCCCTGCCCCCCCCCCCCTTCGGGCGTCCGGAAGCTTCCGTCTCGCTGATTTTTTTTATATTTTTCCCAGAATTTTTTGGGCACTTTAAGTAATGGGAAAACCTGAAATACAAAAACAGTAGAAGACAGAAACTGGCACTGTGGTGCACTGAGTTAATAGGTTAGTCCAAATATGATCAAAAGTGTATGGAAGTGCATCAAAAGCATAGCAATGTCACCCAAAACATGCATGGAGCAAGCATAAATTATAGATACGTTTGGGACGTATCAGGGCGCAATCACCACAGTGTGGCCCGACCATCTCCGTAAGGGCGTCGTGGTCGTTGAGCCGATGCCGAAAACATAGAGTTATTCCCACCTTCCGGGTTGCGTTGCCGGAAGCGGCGCTAAAGTAGAGCTTTTGAGCCTTTTCCCTTTGGCCTAGGACACGTGGAGGCCGGTGACGCAGGCGGGGTGTTCGTTGGGGCCCTTGTGTCAAGGTAGATGTGGACCGCCTGGGCGTGCATAGCTCGACACATAAGGGAGGCGGTAAGTACCTCGGGGATTAGCCCCCGAGCGACGTCATTGGACGTTGTTGAAGAGGACGTTGTAGAAGTGTCCATGCTGCCTGTCATGCTTGACAGATAGGAGTGGAGCGTCGAGGAGCGTCGCATCGCTTTGAGGTCCCTATTGGGGCGCTCATCTCGACTGGGCCCGGTGTGGAAGTAGGGGCGCAGCTCCCACACGAGGGTGAGCACTTCATCGAACGATGAGAGCACTCGCCGAGGGGTCGCCTTGGATGTCGAGGAAGTCGCCAAAACCGCTGTTGGGGTTTGGGCTATAAATCTGCAAAACGACATACGCTGGCTCGGGAAGACCGTCTGGTGCGATCCATCCTCGAAGCAGCCGAAGTAGGTGACACGTTGTCTCGCGGCAGGGGTAGGAGCAAACAGTCGAATGTGTTGGTGCTCAGCATCCCCAGCAAGTGATGGGGGTGACCATGTGCGGGGTTGCTCTCGCGCCTCTACCTCTGCTGGTGATGACGAGATGTTGTTGCAGATGGCGTGGCGTGTGGCCAGCGTGGGATCGGCTCAAGGCAGAGCGAGACCCCAAACGTCAAAGCGGGGGAGTCACGTTGTAATTCATTGGTGATGATGTGGTGTTCTTCTCTTCGCGATGTCGAGGTCGGAGACGAAGACGAAGCCCCCATACCTGGCGTGCCAAATGTCGGAGATATTTGCTTGGAAGGTAATCCCCCAAACCCTTAGTTCGAACACAGGGGGCTTAGGTTCATGATCTCGACGTTGTCGACGAAGATGGTTAGATCTGCAGAGGAATCAAACAAGGAGTTACCTAGGTTTGGTCCACTGTGGTGGTGTAACACCCTATTCCTGCATGTCTGGGATTGCTCTGGTGGAGATGATCATGGTGATATTACAAGCTTGGGGGTTCGGGAATGGTAGACCCCTGCTTTGGTGCCTTAGCTAGCACTTAACTACTATGTCCTTGGTCCTCTTCCTCCTTATCTAGGGAAGGGATTCCACATGGGGCCATCTTTGTGGGGACAAACTTTCCCCTTATCCGGACTAAAGCTACGTGTCCCTGAAAAATGAGGGGATCATACGGTTGTGGCCTTCGGTGTTGCCTTCATCTTGGAGTGGAGTGCTTCGGGAACCAAAAGGATCGCCACTCCAAGATGGGTTCCTGAGGCAATTGTGATGCAGGGCCTCGTGATCCATGTCTTGGTGCAGATCACCGTCTTTGGGAGGTCGCGTGGTCTTTGTGAGCCTGGCCCTTCTTGAGGAGGAGGGTTCTCCATCCTTGGCAAAACTCGCACCCCGGCGAGCTTGACCCGTCTTCAGGCCATAAAGAGGTAGACGCCCTTGGGCTGACCTTGTAGGGTGGATCTTCGAGGAGAGGGTCCTTTAGGAGGGATGTCTTCAGGATGCTTGGATTCCCTGGGACTTAGGCAAGGACCAAGGTACTCCAGTTCCAACTCGTCCGAAAAACCTACTAACCCAGAGCCAAGTGCTAGTTTATGTCTGTTTTGTCTATGCATTAAAGAAATATTTCAAAAATCGAAGTGCTCAGAAAAATACAGAAAAATTACCAAAATTCTATTGATCAAAAGAGACCTCCAGGTGGAGGATGATCTTTGGGGGTGGGCCACAGCCCCCAGGCAGCCAGAGGGCGAGCCTAGGCCTTGCACGCATCCCTTGGTCGCCTGTGTGGCTGGCCCCACCTCTCGGGACCTCCTCAGACCTATATTTACCCTCGGATGGAAAAACCATAATATCCAATAGTTTTTTCCAAAAGGGTTTCCGATCTCCGCCGCCATCTCCAGCAAGCTTCGGGGGACCAGAAGTTCCTGTTCCGGCACCCTGGCGGGACGGAGAAGTGCCCCCGGATTCATCTCCACCGACGTTGCTTCCTCCCTCCATGATGCGGGAGTAGTTCCTCTTCGGGGTCGAGGTTTTCTACCAATAGCTATGTGGTTATCTCTCTCTCTCCCATTATGTCATCTTCATTGTGATCATTGGCTATGTTAATCTAGATGTATCCCATGATGTTTCCCATTCTTCTATGTATTGGATTTGATGTGCTCACTTGAGAATATCTAGTATAATCTCCGGGAACCGATGACCTTGGGTCTCATTTGGATATGGATTAGAAGATTATTTTTATGAGTTCCTTGTTCTTTGTTGTCAAATGAATTATGTATTTGAGTGCTCTTGATGCTTGTGTCGAGTATAATTTTCATAGTTCTTCGGTGAC
Organism: Bromus sterilis; assembly: GCA_950022295.1. Classification (NCBI taxonomy): domain Eukaryota; kingdom Viridiplantae; phylum Streptophyta; class Magnoliopsida; order Poales; family Poaceae; genus Bromus; species Bromus sterilis. The sequence goes on along the minus strand of OX465596.1, from coordinate 142,606,094 downwards.
AGGAAGGGAGCTTTGTCATATTAAACACATACTATTCTTGAGATATGTTGCGGTGTTTGTCAGTACTATCTTTGGATGCTCTTAGTGACAGCGGTGGGTATCCATAGATGTGGAAGAAAAACTCTAAGGTGTGCTTTTGTAGCCCTACACAAATTCTCGTCCTCTCTTGATGCACAAAAGAGTGATCTCCGAGTTACGTCTTCCTTCCATGTTTTAGGAGGAAATATCATCTGTTTCAATTATATTAATGTCGTTGGGAGTTGCCACTAGTGAACCTAGGAAGCCTAGGCCTTGTTTCCTACCATTGCAATACCGTTTTTAGTCACGTTTACTACTTTCTACCTTGTTGTTTTTATTTATTTAGATCTATATTACCCTGCTTTGTCACACCTATCACCCAAATTTACCATCTCTTCGCCGAACTAGTGCACCTATACAATTTACCAATGTATTAGGTGTGTTGCTACACAAGAGAATTCTTGTATCTTAATTGGGGGGTTTCTTGAGAGAGACCATCTTCAACCTCTACTTTCCTGAGTTCGATAAACCTTAGGTCATCCACTTGAGGGAAAATTTTGCTGTCCTACAAACCTCTGTGTTGGGAAACGTAGTAGAAAACAAAAAAATTCGGCCTACGAATCAAGAACCCAAGATCATCCAAGAAGATTGCATACAAGGTTTTAGGTCATGGCTCACCAACCGATGTAGCGGAAGTAGAGTTGGTGAAGCTCGTGGACGTAGTGGAAGTAGATCTCGCAAGTTCTCCCACGAACAGTCCCTCGATCAATCCCACGAACAAGTCCCGCGATCTAGTCCCACGGACAAGTCCCATGAACAAGCTCCTCGAAGAAGGGTCGAAGGTACGACCCCTCCATTAGTATCCACACATCCCGTAGCAGAAATCCAGCAGCGCTCCGCCGTCCAGAGATGAACGCCACCGAGAAAACTAGAGGGAGAAAACCCTAACGGATTCCGATCTAGAATAGCGTCTAAACCGGGGTCTAAAAGTGGAGCAACGGGGTTTAGAGGAGGGAGGGTGGCGCATAGGCCTTGGGGATTGATTGTGTGTCTTCCCCCCACCCTTGGCTCACCTTATATAGGTGGCCAAGGGGCCTAGGGCGCAGCTCAAGGAGGTTTGGGAGTCCAACTTGGACTCCCAAGCCTTCCAAACCTACACATACCTTCCCACCGGAAACCTTCCATAATGGTATTTGGAAATCCCACCTGGAGGATCTCCCACCCCTTTTTGGTGCGCCCCCACCACCTGGCCGGCCAGGGCAGCCTAGGTGGCTTGCCCCCCAAGGCCAGGGGCGCAGGGCAGTGGGTGGTACTGCCCGGAACCTTCCGGAACCTTCTAGAAGCTTCCAGGACCTTCCGGGACCTACCGGGACTGTTTCGGGACATTCCGGACACTTTTGGAGCACTTCCAATACCTTCCGGAACCTCTAACGAATGTTCCGGAGCCATCTAAATGGGTTTCGGAGCCATCCGGGCAAAGGTTATTATGTCCGGTGAACACAACATATTGTTTAAGCTGTCCACCGATCACCGAAACTATTCCGGTTGATCGTAAACTTTCCCATTACCATTTTCATATGTTCCGGAACCACCTGGGACTACTCCAGAGAGATCCGAACATATCCTAAATACCCAGAACTACTTCTGGTGCCCTTATGAACTATTCCATAAATCTCCGGAACTACTTCCGGTACCCGTATGAACTATTCTGCTTTGCTTCCACTAAACCTTCTACCATACTAGTATTCTAACAGACTACTGCTCGTTAAGTGTGTGACCCAATAGGTTCGGTATAATGCGGACATGACTCAGAACATCTTCCGGACATAGGTCAACAGCCTTTTGTCAATAGCCAATAATCAACAGCGGAGCCTTGGACACCCATGTTGACTCCCACACATACACGAAGAAACTTTGAGTGAACCATTATGTTTATTCATGTACCATTCCCTTTGCTTCGTGACATATGACAAAGTTAGAGGAGAGATGTTTGGCACCCATGTGTAAAAACTTTTGAACACAAGCCACTCGTTATCCTCTTTGCTCGTTTGTCCCTTTTCTCGTCATCGTATTCCGGTATCCCCGTGACTGAATCACAATGCGTCTGGCCAGACTATAATGGATACCGTCATACCGAGTGGGCCCGAAGTGAATATCTTCTTCATCGTGAAGGAGCAAATCCCATTCTTGAACTATCACAGTCACTAGCCATACCATCTGACATACCCAGAACTTATTTTACTACTTCCCATTTACGGGAGGATTCATCTAAGAACCAAAGCATGTCTTCATGTGTGAAGCAACTCGATACTCTCATGGTCTAAGGAATTACGTATATGATAACATTTCATGATATGACTTATAACGTAGTTACGATGTGATCTCTAAGTATATCATTCAATACTGGGGTCGGTTCAACATCATTGTTCTGCTAACAATATGTTCCCATTGCTACTGACATCCTTGTTACAAGAACAATGTCCATGATTAAGAAAACGTAATCATCAGTTAGCACATGAGCTGGTCTTAGAGGCTAAACCAGGAACTCTTGGTGTTTACATTTCCACACATGCAAGTGATTTTTCTTCTGAATCTCATAGTCAGGGTCATTGCAATTATAGCACAGAAATATAAACATTAATTACGAACGTGGAAATATATATATAATAACATTTTATTAGTGCCTCTAGGGCATATTTCCAACAGTCTCCCACTTGCACTAGAGTCAATAATATTATCAGTGCTTGATCATGTTACACCTATGGCATACCGGTGTAATGCATGCTTCAATTGTGGTATAGACTTCATCTACGGATCTGACGTTTCAGGCCCATTTGTATCTTGCATATCTTCGAGTTTTCACGCTATCATAAAATTCACTAATTTTATCAGTTTAGCTTTGTATATGTTTGAATCATTTGGTAGGACCTTGGTTCCTTAGAATAAGTCATGAAATCATTCATCAATGTTCCATGAGCTTCAAGCATCTAGGAAACCATACCATGTTCATAAATGAACTGATGATTCAAAATACCCTCCCTTGTTACTTCTTTAAGCAACAATATACTTAGCCTCTGTTATAGAATTCGCCACAGTATCTAACTTTAACACAGTTCCTTCATACTGTGCCACCCTTATGTGTGAAACACATATTCCCAATTAAAATCGAAAATCGATCGGAGTAAGTATGAAGACTGAATTGGTGTAACTGTTTACATCAAAATTCAGCTGGTGTAACTTGTTACAACGAGCTCTTCATTATCTCCATTTTTCTGAGAAACATATCTTATCTATCATAAGTTTAACTTTTCCCTGCTTGTCCAATGATCAACATATTGATCACTTTGGTATCTTGCTCACAACCTTTTGGAGCGTTGGACATATCTGGTCGTTTTACATATTATGGTGTACATGATTAATCCAAACACACATGTGAGTGAAATTCAATTCATGTGTTTTTCTTATCAATGTTCATGAACACCGATTTCCGCAAACAACTTTTCACCGTGACCTCGGCAAGAACATCCTTCCTGGCGTTTTCATACTAAACTACTTTAGTATCATGTCAATATGCAGTGTTGGCTTTAGCATGATCAGGCACTTACTATCTTCATAGATCACTGCGCTCAATACTAATGCTATATTAGCCCAAGTACTTCAGCTGAAAACTATATTCAATAAAGTCCTTATTTGTGTCAAGAAATTTATATCATTTCTAATCAACAATATGTCATATACATAAGGTTTTAGAAATATTATTCAGCTCCCACTTACTTTCTTGAATATTCAAGCATCTTCGTTATTCCTGATGAAAACAAACTCTTTTGGCAATTTCATCACAACGAAAATTCCAACTCCATTATGCTAGCTTCAGTCCGTCACTGGATATCCAAGGCTTGCATCTATTTTAGCATCCTTTGAATCGACAAAACATTCCGGTCGTATCACATATACGTCCTTTGTTATATTTCCGTGTAGGAACTTTGTTTTGACGTTCATTCTACCATATCCTATAAATGAGATATGTAGTAATTGCTAATATAACCCGAACTGACTAAAGCATTTCTACGGTCGACACTATTTCGCCGTAGTCAACCTTTGAACTTGCTAGAAAACAATTTTCCAACGAGTTGAGCTTTATGGATAAAACAATTTCATCTGAATCAATTATAGATCCATATATATATTCTTCAGACTTTTAGTCTTTCCGAGGGTCTACCAAGTTCAAAACTTGACTTACTTCCATGGATACTATCTCGGATTATTTGGCATTTAGCCAAATCCCGGAGTCAGGGCCCATCAACGCTTCTTTGTATATCACAGGTTTATCATTGTCGAACAACAATATCTCGTTTTACATATCATGAATGTTTGTACGATTTTTGTCTAACCTGTGTGGTTCAGCTGCGCACTTCTCTGAAGATTCAACAATCTTTGACAAGTTGCACTGTCCTCCCACTCACTCTTTTGTAAGAAACTATTTTTCTTCAAAATACATTGTTCTTAACAGCAAACAGTTTTGCTTTTGTGTAGTGATAGAGGAATACCAAAACTTTTGGCATAACCTTAACAAAGTAGCACTTATCTGATTTGGGATTTTGAGTATGTCAAACATATGCCTCATATACCCAAATTTTAAGAAAAGACAACATGGTTTTAACAGTCCATACCACATCTAATATGGTGTCATTTCAACAGATTTGATGGTGCTCTTTTCAGTGTAAAAGCTGTAGTCACTAACGCATAACTTTAATAAGTATAATGGCAAATTGATAAACGTCATATTTGATCTTACCGTGTCATACATGGATTGATTACATCTCTCGAACACTTTACTCATAGTGGTGTTCCAGGAGACGCAAGTTATGACACTTCTTCACAACTCATCAGACGTTCGCTAAACTTGTAACTCAAATATTACTTTCTACAATCTAATTTGCAGGAGCTTTATTTTCTTGTTACAATGAATTTCTATTTCACTCTAAAATTCCTTGAACATTTCAAAGATTTCAGACGTATGTCTCTATTGAACAGATATCCACATATCTACTTCAACTCTTGAGTGAAGATAGGGAATCCACTGCACACAACTACACTTATTGGACTACACACATCATCATGTATGATTACCAATGGTTTAGTTGCCCGTTCATGTATGGCCTATTAACGGTGTTTTAGTCACATTAATTCGAGACAAAGATCGCAAGCGTCAAGTGATTCATAATCATATGACTCGAAAGTCCATCACTTATGGAAATTCTTCATGCATGTTATGTCACTTGTGATAAACGGCAGTGCCACATCTATGTGGTATTTCTGTTAGTCTTGCGACGTTTAGCGTCAGTGTTATGAATGTTTAGTATTATTATCAAGATTCATAACATACACCCTATTCATAATGGAAGTATGGCCTTTACGTTATTCATAGCTTTGAACAACTCTCTTGCAACAAACATGATTCAAAATGATGTTTTGCAACAAGGCTAAAGTGTAGTAACAATTTACTCAACTCTAAAATGAATTATGAAGATAATCATAGAGTCAACACACGGTATAGTAAACCTTTTACCGTGTTCCTGAGCGTGTCAAAACTCATCATTAGCTAGTCATAAAAGCCATAGTATTTCTTGCATCAACTTGCAACGATATGCAATTGAAGTGATATTCCGATGATCAACAGTTTAATCACAATATACAGAATCCACAATTAACTGCTTAATCATGATTCCCAAGAATTACATCTCTTGACCAGCAATGAATTCATCTATAACTCCGTATGACTTTCATTTCTGAGCTGGATATACCAGTCTTCTTTCGTTTTTCCTTTATACGTATCATAGTTCTATTTCCAATGTCACTCCTACTCACAGAAAATCACACATGATCAAGGGTGGCGCAGGCCATGGACTTTCCGGCGTATGAGTCTTACTAACATCCTTTGGACTTCCTTTCCCTTAATTCTCATCATCATATGATCGGTGTTCTTCTGGATCCCACACTTATCAGTTTTTTTTAGAGCACAGTGAACATTTTCACTAATGCTTACAATCATACATTGTACTAGATATCTTATATCCAACATTAATTGTCTTACTACTGAAAACAATTTTTCAGTTCCATGAATATAAAATAACTATCCTAAACGTTTCAAAGTTTGGGTTTCATGGTGGTGATGACAATGCACTTAGCTGTGGTGGAATTCTAGCATTTTGGATTATGGACGTGTGTCACGTCATCCATAGCATCAGCGGGAGAGCATCAAAATTTTGTGATAAGACAAGCTCCTTCTCGACACTATTGTGGATAGTCCTCACAATACGGTACCAATCGTAAAGTTTTTACCAGATAAAACAGTTAATCAAAATCAATTGGGAAGGTGGTAACGCGAGCCATTATTCTACAACGATAATGCAAATACTAAGACGTTGTTCATAATTAAGTTGCACTTGTGATTAATCAATTTAATTACTTAGTGCGCTCCCACTCAGATCAATATCTCTCGTAATTGATGCTGGAGTGATTCAAGATCCAACCCAATCGTCCGCCATTGATGTGACATCACTGATGACTTAGACTGGACCGGTAGGCCAACTTGCCAATCATGCCAAAGGTGATTCTTGTTCATCTTTCGATGGGCGTGTTCCGGTAGCAAACTTTTATCCAAACCGTCAAGATAACCAAGTGTAATGTGCTGTGTGTTCTTTTAACACACCCGTCTTTTATGCGTCACACCGTGTGCACCCATGTGACATGACCTGCTCTGATGTGAAACATAGTATAGACGGTGCTACAGTTGGAAGAACACTATCAACTTGATATTGTTTTGCGAGAGATCACCCTAATAAAATACGACTATCGCGCATCAAACAAGGGTGCATCAAAGGGATAAACATCACAGGCAGTTCATAAAATTTTGTGATATAGCATAGCCCTTTGCTTCGTGAAGTCTTCATTGTCTTCACGTCGTCGTGGTTGAAGTCACCGTGTCCAACAATTTTGTCCTTGGCGCCGGGAACATCACCACGACTTCCGGCATGTGCGTCGGGGTCCACCTCCGCATCGTAGATCATCACCTTTGCATCTATCTATTGCTTTGCCTCGAGCTAATAAACAGTTCTGGCACGCAGGCCATAATTAAGTGACAATCATATGACTCCAGTCATCATGCCGTACCACGACACGCAGGTCGCGAATAAATATTACATAACATATAGCATCTCATACAAACACATTGCAAATCTTGAAGGCTATACCACATCACATGCATACTCTGCAAAAACGAGTTAGATCGCCATCTACACGGGTTGTTGCAACTTTTATCGTGGTTGTTAAGCAGGTTTACAAGGCAAACGAGAAACCCTAGACAAAACAAAAACACGATACTTCTTTTGTTGCTAGTTTAACATACGGGGTGCGTGTAGCAACTAATGCCACAAGCCAAACTTCGTTAAACGCGTGACCCCCGTGTGGATTTGAGTTCATAAAATCCACAAGCCCGTTCATGTAAAATTTTCTATAGCAAGACTAGGATGAGATCCAAGGAATTTGATGTAGTCCATGATCAAGGCAACCAGCATACTAAGAGCAGCATAGAGGGATCATGGCAAAACTCAAACCTTGTAGCAAAATCACATCATGCCGTCGAGCAAAGAAAAGATCACATGATAGGGAAGCAAACAAGAAAATCAATGCCTCATATCAACATATGATCTACCTAAACATGCATCTAATCAAGGATCGCTCATGATACCACTGTTGGGAAACGTAGTAGAAAACAAAAAATTTCGGCCTACGAATCAAGAACCCAAGATCATCCAAGAAGATTGCATACAAGGTTTTAGGTCATGGCTCACCAACCGATGTAGCGGAAGTAGAGTTGGTGAAGCTCGTGGACGTAGTGGAAGTAGATCTCGCAAGTTCTCCCACGAACAGTCCCTCGATCAATCCCACGAACAAGTCCCGCGATCTAGTCCCACGGACAAGTCCCATGAACAAGCTCCTCGAAGAAGGGTCGAAGGTACGACCCCTCCATTAGTATCCACACATCCCGTAGCAGCAATCCAGCAGCGCTCCGCCGTCCAGAGATGAACGCCACCGAGAAAACTAGAGGGAGAAAACCCTAACGGATTCCGATCTAGAACAGCGTCTAAACCGGGGTCTAAAAGTGGAGCAACGGGGTTTAGAGGAGGGAGGGTGGCGCATAGGCCTTGGGGATTGATTGTGTGTCTTCCCCCCACCCTTGGCTCACCTTATATAGGTGGACAAGGGGCCTAGGGCGCAGCTCAAGGAGGTTTGGGAGTCCAACTTGGACTCCCAAGCCTTCCAAACCTACACATACCTTCCCACCGGAAACCTTCCATAATGGTATTTGGAAATCCCACCTGGAGGATCTCCCACCCCTTTTTGGTGCGCCCCCACCACCTGGCCGGCCAGGGCAGCCTAGGTGGCTTGCCCCCCAAGGCCAGGGGCGCAGGGCAGTGGGTGGTACTGCCCGGAACCTTCCGGAACCTTCTAGAAGCTTCCAGGACCTTCCGGGACCTACCGGGACTGTTTCGGGACATTCCGGACACTTTTGGAGCACTTCCAATACCTTCCGAAACCTCTAACGAATGTTCCAGAGCCATCTAAATGGGTTTCGGAGCCATCCGGGCAAAGGTTATTATGTCCGGTGAACACAACATATTGTTTAAGCTGTCCACCGATCACCGAAACTATTCCGGTTGATCGTAAACTTTCCCATTACCATTTTCATATGTTCCGGAACCACCTGGGACTACTCCAGAGTGTCCGAACATATCCTAAATACCCAGAACTACTTCTGGTGCCCATATGAACTATTCCATAAATCTCCGGAACTACTTCCGGTACCCGTATGAACTATTCTGCTTTGCTTCCACTAAACCTTCTACCATACTAGTATTCTAACAGACTACTGCTCGTTAAGTGTGTGACCCAATAGGTTCGGTATAATGCGGACATGACTCAGAACATCTTCCGGACATAGGTCAACAGCCTTTTGTCAATAGCCAATAATCAACAGCGGAGCCTTGGACACCCATGTTGACTCCCACACATACACGAAGAAACTTCGAGTGAACCATTATGTTTATTCATGTACCATTCCCTTTGCTTCGTGATATATGACAAATTTAGAGGAGAGATGTTTGGCACCCATGTGTAAAAACTTTTGAACACAAGCCACTCGTTATCCTCTTTGCTCGTTTGTCCCTTTTCTCGTTATCGTATTCCGGTATACCCGTGACTGAATCAAAATGCGTCTGGCCAGACTATAATGGATACCGTCATACCGAGTGGGCCTGAAGTGAATATCTTCTTCATCGTGAAGGAGCAAATCCCATTCTTGAACTATCACAGTCACTAGCCACACCATCTGACATACCCAGAACTTATTTTACTACTTCCCATTTACGGGAGGATTCATCTAAGAACAAAGCATGTCTTCCTGTGTGAAGCAACTCGATACTCTCATGGTCTAAGGAATTACGTATATGATAAAATTTCATGATATGACTTATAACGTAGTTACGATGTGATCTCTAAGTATATCATTCAATACTGGGGTCGGTTCAACATCATTGTTCTGCTAACACTATGTTCCCATTGCTACTGACATCCTTGTTACAAGAACAATGTCCATGATTAAGAAAACGTAATCATCAGTTAGCACATGAGCTGGTCTTAGAGGCTAAACCAGGAACTCTTGGTCTTTACATTTCCACACATGCAAGTGAGTTTTCTTCTGAATCTCATAGTCAGGGTCATTGCAATTATAGCACAGAAATATAAACATTAATTACGAACGTGGAAATATATATATATAATAACATTTTATTAGTGCCTCTAGGGCATATTTCCAACACTCTGCGCCTGGAGGCCCAACATAGTCTACAAGAATAGAATCGTGTGTAGACATCAAGCTATTTCTCGCGTCATTTCCGGGAAGTAATGTAAGAGGTACTCACACTCTCGCAAGGAAGCTATTTCTTGCGGGGAGGTGAGAGCTTGAAGGTATATCTTTTGATCTTGCAATTAAATATTTTTGTTTCTTGTTTTTATTTTCACTAGTTAGGCTTACGGAAAATAAAATAAAAATGAGAGAGCTTTATGAGCTCTATCTTGAACTAGGACACGAAGTGTTTAAAGAGAAAATAAAAAAAACCTACAGAACTTTATTTTCATAGTCTTCATGATTGCAATGTTACAAGTATGTCTTATTTGAATACCTTTGATGCTAATGATATGCAAAGCAATAAGCTTGGGGATGCTATGTTTGATGGAGATGATATTTTTAGCCCCCCAAGTTTTGATGAGAATATTTGACAAGATGATACTTTGCCTTCTATATATGATGATTACACTGATGAATGTGATATTCTCAATCCATCTACTATTGAGGAGGAAATTTATTATGATTATAATATGCCTCCTATCTATGATGATTATTGTGATGACACCTATGCTATAAAGAATCATTTTTTCATGTAGATCATGATAAGAACGTTTTATGTGATGGTCATATTGTGGAATTTATTCATGATGATACTGAAAGTCACTATGAGAGAAGGAGATATGGTTTCACTTAGCTCAATAATATTAAGCTTCCTCTCTTCATGTTGAAAATTTTGAATTTGTACATGTTTTGCCTTCCTATGCATATTGCTTATTCTTCAATAAATTATTTCATTGCAGTATTCCTATGCATAGGAAGCATGTTAGACTTAAATGTGGTTGGTATTTTATTCTTGATGCTCTCTTTTCTGCTCCAACTCTTATTCTTACGAGAGCATCTTACAATTGTAAACTTATCCTTTATGGATATAAAGAAAGAGCTCCTGGGAGGCACCCCATGTTATCTTTACTTTCATCTTTTCCTTTTTGTTTTAGTGTGTCTTGGTGTTTGTTACTACTGTAGCAACACCATTGTATCTTTATTTTCAAGTTTTAGCCTCTAATGACGGGGAAGACAAAAGTTGTGACATGCTGTCCAGAAAACAGATTATGTTTCCTTCATCGCAAAAATCTTTAAAAATCCCCAGATCATCTTTTGACCTATATTTTTTACACCGTATGCTCTATATAATTGTCCTACTTTCATTAGTTTTGAGTTTTCTTATTTAAGGTACAGAAGTGCCTTCAGAAATTCAAGTTTCACATGTTGTTCTGTTTTCCCATATTTCTTCCTCGTAATTGCCTTTTCACATTTTGTGCAATTGTTCATGGTTTTTCTTAGCAAGAACCTTAAACAAAGTTGGGTAACAGTATCTAATGTTCAAACTAAGTGTTCCAATGTGTTCCAACAGTACCCAAGTGAAACTTTATTATTTATCGGCACTAACCGATCTAATCAGTTTATGAGAAGTTTCGTGTGAAGGAAGTTTTCAGGTTTTACGAAGGGAGATGATGAATGAAGATCAAGAAGTGTCAAAAGCTTAAGATTGGGGATGCCTCCGACACCCCCCGAAATATTCAAGAAGACTCAAGCGTCTAAGCTTGGGGATGCCCCTGTGCATCCCCTTCTTCATCAACAATTACCAGTCTGTCCTTCTTAGCACTATATTTTTATTGCTTCACATGTTATGTGCTATGCTTGGATCTTCTTTCTCTTTAGTTTTAGTTTCGCTTTGTTTTGTTTGCTGATCATATCTTGCGTGACCCAATAATCCTTGATTGGGAGAGAGACACGCTCCACTTTTGCTTAGAATACTCTTGTGCTTCATGTTTACTTGTTGAGTGTTCAATTTTAGTTTCTAGCTACTTCTTCATTTGTTAGCTCTTGTTTATCTTGTTTATATGTTGAAGAGCTATTAGTATCATTTATGGAAGATTTAGGACTCTCTTGTGATTCACTCCTATTTTAATAGAGAGTTGGCTTCTGTTGCACTAGTTGATATATCTATGATAAAAATGCTATGTGCATAATGTTGTTTAGCAGATCATGTTTTCTTATGGTTAGTCTCAAATAGTTGAGAGTGCATTATTTGTTATTTGACATACCAGCATGACTTATTTGCCTATGATGCGGTATGGTTTAGTGATATCTTCCTCCAAGTATTTTTTTTTGGATTAACTTGGCACATACACATATTCAAGACTGTAAAGAAATTATACCAAGCCTTGATGATCTTTCATTTCCTAATAGGATATAACTTTCATGCCCGATTCAATGTTTCTTTGTCGCTTTGTATGATTATGACAGTTAATGCTTTCTAGTTGGTCGCTCCCCCTTCTTTTTCTAGCCTTCACCTGTACTAAGAGGACTGACTGCTTGTGCATCCAAATCCTTGAAACAAGTTATTCCATGAGAGTCCACTTTATCTTCCTATATATGGTATTTACCTTCCATTCCTAATGAAGACTTTCATGTACTATCTCTAAAACTTTCAAATAAGCTTCCTCTTTGTACCCGTACAAGCTCATTGAGCGGTAGGGGTAATCAGTATCTTCTATGCTAAAGAGGTTTTACTCAATGACAAAGTTTAATCTAGTCAGATTTATGAGGCAGAGGCTGGTTGGTGAATGCCCAGTTCAAATTGGTTTATAAAAAATATAAAACTTACACTTCCCCCCGGCTTAAGATTGTATGGAGGGCACCCGCGGATGAGGCTAGCCATGGATTGTGTTTTTGTGGTGGAGGGGGAGTGTAAGGAAAATAAAAACGCATGGGACCCTCCAATAACATAGTTGGCATGGAAGATATTGAAAACCTTTGTCGTAAACCGTTGAATGGAAAGGCACGCTCTCAAAATAAAATTATCTATGATATAATCAGTGACCACTGGTACATATTAAGTATTTGCTTCCTTTGACGGATTATCATTTTGCCTTAAAAAATCCATGGTTCCAGAGTCTCCATCTTATTCTTTCAAAAGCACCGACTAGGAGAGCATGATTGTTATTCTGAGTATAATGTGTGTTGTCCTAAAGTATCATTGTCTTCTGCATGATTGTCATACAGCTTATTCTGAAATCATTATATCTAGTCATCACTTAAACTTCTAAGGTGCTCCTGCATTTATGTTTTGCTTCACTAAAGGGGGCAAGCGAGTTATCACTCTATGATGGTTGCACCATGCTCACTACAAACCTATTGGGTGTTTCAGTATCACGTTGTTAACTTTTAGTTCTTTGTGATATTCTCATGAGCCAACATAATTACTGAAGTTTCATTATCTCTATAAGCATTTGTCATGTAATTGTTAAAGACTACTTGGTAGCATGTTACAACAAAAATTATGTTGGTTATCATTTACGTGTTAGTTATTGCTCTAGGACGAGCAATAATTAAGCTTGGGATGCTGATACGTCCCAAATGTATCTATAATTTTTGCTTGTTCCATTCTTATTTGGTTGACATTGTTACATGTTTTGATGCACTTTCATGTATTTTACAACATATTTGGGAATAACCTATTAACCTAGTGCCAAGTGCCAGTTTTTGTCTGCTTTGTCTGTGCATTGCAAAAATAGGTCAAAAAAAGTGTTTAGAACAATCCAGAAAAATTACCAAAATTCATATTCATCAGAAGAGATCTCCAGCTGGAGGATGAGCTCTAGGGGTGGACCATAGCCCACAGGCATCGAGAGAGCGGGCCCAGCCCTTGCCCACGCCCCTGGTCGCCTGGGTGGCTGGCCCCACCTATCGGGACCTCCTTTGGCCTATATTTACCCTCGGATGCGAAAACCTTGAATATCCAATCGCTTTTTCCAGAAGGGTTTCCGATCTCCGCCGCCATGTACAACAAGCTTTGGGGGACCCGAAGTTCCTGTTCCGGCACCCTGGCAGGACGGGGAATTGCCCCCGGATTCATCTCCATCAACATTGCTTCCTTCCTCCATGATGCGGGAGAAGTTCCTCTTCGGGGTTGAGGTTTTCTACCAGTAGCTATGTGGTTATCTCTCTCTCCCATGATGTCATCTTGATTGTGAGATCAGCGGCTATGTTAATGTAGTTGTATCCCATGATGTTTCCCCTTCTTCTATGTATTGGATTTGATGTGCTCACTTGATAATATCTATTATAATCTCCGGGGACCGGTGACCTTGGGTCTCATATTGATATGGATTAGAAGAATATTTCATGAGTTCCTTCTTCTTTATTGTGGATTGAAATATATATATTTGAGTGATCTTGATGCTTGTGTTGAGGATAGTTTTCATAGTGCTTCGGTGACAGGATGGGCACTTTGTCATATTAGAAATAGACTATTATTGAGATATGTTGTGGTGTTTCTTAGTACTATATTTGGATGCTCTCAGTGACAGCGTGGGGTATCCATAGAAGTGGAATCGAACTCTAAGGTGGGCTTTTGTAGCCCTACACTAATTCTCGTCCTCTTTTGATCCTCAAAATAACGATCTCCGAGTTACGTCTTCCTTGCATGTTTTAGGAGGAAATATCATGTGTTTCAATTATATTAATGTTGTTGGGCGTTGCCACTAGTGAAAGTATGCCGCCTAGACCTTGTTTCCCACCACTGCAATACCGTTTTAGTCACTTTTACTACTTGCTACCTTGTTGTTTTTATTTATTCAGATTTATAGTACCTTTCTTTGCCACACCTACCACCCATATTTTACCATCTCTTCGCCGAACTAGTGCACCTATACAATTTATCATTGTATTAGGTGTGTTGGGGACACAAGAGACTTCTTGTATTTTAATTGCAGGGTTGCTTGAGAGAGACCACCTTCAACCTCTACTTCCCTGAGTTTGATAAACCTTAGGTCATCCACCTGAGGGAAATTATGTTGTCCTACAAACATCTATACTGGGAGGACCAACATAGTCTTCAAGAATATAAGCGTGTGTAGAAATCAGGCTCTCATTTGTCTCTCTAGTCTTGCAGATTTTCTAAAGTGCTCAGTCCCGTACATAGTTTCATTAAAGTCTCCAAGGCATAACCACACACCATGCAGTAATGCAAACAAAGTACGCAGAAACCTTCGGCTATGATGGCGATCTTCAACTCGAGGTGCCCCATAAAACCCAAACCGCCACTCGGTGAGTTTTGGTCCCTGTCTTGTACCTTAACATCAATGTGACACCTGCTAAAATTCTTGAGTTCCACAGTGATCTCCTTGGAACAGAAAAGGCCTATGCTGCCACTAAGACCTTCACTATCAACACCAAGGAAACCACCAAAACCCAATGTATGTTGCAATGCTTCCACTCGTTTTCCCCTAATCTTTATCTCCATAACAAAGAGAAGGGAGGGCCCTTCTTGCTTCACAATGCTGCGAATCTCTCAAACTGTCTCAGTGTTACCAAGCCCCCGACAGTTCCAAACAAGTAGATTCATTGATCCTGGCGGGGCTGGTTTTCAGCCTCCGCCAAATCATCTAAATCAATCATCAAGTCTCCATTATCAAGTTGGAGTGACTTTTTGTTCTTGAGGTCTCGGGCCACGCCTTCAACCTTACTAGGTGAATTTAAGATAGCGTTCCTTTTAATCCCATGCAGCTCCAAATCTGTAGCCAGAGTCGAGAATTAAAGTTTGCCATTTATAGTTGATGTACTTGTGGAGCCTTCACCTTCTCTATATATGTGCCACAAAGCATTGGCATTGAACTGAAAAACTGCATTCTTCACTTGGCCAGTATTACCACGCGGGATAAATGTCGGCCTACGTAGATCTTTATTCTGCTGCTTTTCATTCGACTTTGCATCGGTAGTCATCCCAGCCTCTCTCTCCTTCGGGAGGAAACTAGTCATTGTCGGAATTGACTTCTTCTTTGATTCCGGAAATATGATCCTTGCATCATATTCAAACGATCCATCCGCTTTCCTTGGAAGCGGATTGTGGCAATGAGAATCCGCGTGTCCAAGTTTCCCACAAGCGAAGCGGAAATATGGCAATCACTCAAAGAGTACTCCATATCTATCAACTTTCTGCCTTCGAAGCGAGTTAAACAATACCACCCTCCTTAGTGGTTCATGGACATCTACCCAGCGTGGGGTATCCAGCTTCCCCCCATCCTTTACTAGTACCGAAGAGGTCCCGCTTGATGAAGTCGCCAATATGTGATGCCACCACCTTGGCCCTCTCCTCATTCAACCAATTGAAAGGAAGATCATGGACTTTGATCCACATGGGGATCTTGTCAAACTTTACCTCATGCGGTCTCATACTCCAAACAAAATTGCTAAGAACCACCTCATGTTTGCCAATCATCCACTGTGAGCTTTCCCAGATCTGATCTGCATACGTCTTCAGATCCATACTCGCCACAAAGATTATCTCCCATTGCTTTGAACTCGAGACCTTTTGGGCCGCCCCAAGCTGGCCATAGAGCGTTGTTAATTGTTTGAACATGAAACTCTGTAATCGACAACACTTTACCGGCAAGGGAGAAACTTGTCTTCTCCGCTGCATCATCTAAATCATCCATGGTTGTAATCCTCTTCTCTGCGTCCATCATATTGAGAGAATTAAGCATCTCCGCCATACCGGTGGCCTTCTCCTTCCTTGCATCGTCGTTCTCCTCCTCTCGCCGCACCTCCTCACGGCCCGCCCCCTCACGCCCCGCCCCCACCATCCTACACGAACTGGTGGCGTGATCCCTACGGAACAAGGTGACTGCCGGCGGTGAGGATCTCCAATAGGCCTTAGGGATCTGAAGATCGCCCTTGCGTCGCCGCCGCACTTCAAAACCCTAGAAAATGTTTCGGGTTCCGTAAGTACAAACCAAGTTCTTCTTTTAAGAACAAGCACAAACCAAATTTTGTTAGTGTAAGATCTCTACATACTCTACTTATGAGCGTGTGCATTCTGTCTTCATGAAAAAACGTCGACGTATATAGCTCAAAGAAAATAGCTCGATAAAATAATTGGCCTGCCAGCTCCGCCCGGAGAACGGTCAACCGAACAAGGACGCCAAGCGAACGCTAGCCGCCGTGGCGTGCACGATCCCACGTCGGCGCGGCCGGTTCTACCGACTTCCCCCACCATTTCCCAGCCGCCCGGCAACCAACCGCCCGCGCAGCGCAGACGGAACCAAATCCCGGCACATCAGCCACCTTTCCCCACCCAAACATCCGTAACCACCCCGAATACGGGGGAAGAATCGACGGGGTAATCGCGTCAGATTTAGCGGGTGATCGTTATGCGCTGATGGCACCCTGCCCTGGCGGCGCCGGCGTGCACGCGCGCTGGACGGCGCGGGCGCTGGCCGGCGCCATCCTCGATCTCGCCATCGTCTACGCCTTCCTCTGCGCCGCTGCCGCCGCCTCCGCTGCCTCCGGCCTCCTAGCGCTCTTCCGCCTCCGGCTCCCCTGCACCTGCTCCCGCCCGCACCTCCCCTGCCTCTTCGCCTTCCTCTTCCGCTACCCATCCTGCGTCCTCGAATCCCTTCTCCTCTCCCTCCGCTCTCGCTTCCCCTTCGCCGCTAATTCTGACGACGACAGCCAGGACGAGGGAGAGGACGAAGATGATGATGAGGAAGAGGTAAATCTGAAGAGGGAGGTGGACGAGGGGAAGGACGTTAGCTCGGCGCTGCAGCAGGAGCTGGACAAGGAACGCAGTGCCGCGGCATCCGCTGCGGAGGAGGCCATGGGGATGATCCTGCGTCTGCAAAAGGAGAAATCGTCCTTGGAGATAGAGCTGCGGCAGCAGCGGCGCACCTCCGATGAGCGGTGCGCCTTCTACGAGGACGAGGTGGAGGAACTAAGGGACATCATGCTCATGCGGGAGCGCGAGAACAGGTCTTTGCAGAAGGAGGTGGAATCCTACCGGCGGTTGCTTGGTCTCAACATAGATGATGAGGAGGAGGAGGAGGAGATGATGACGCCACACAATTACTTTGTTGAGGGCGAGCCAAGCTCTTCCAAATCGGTTGATAGTAATGGAATGGTTCGGCTTGGGAATAATTCTGTGTTCAGCTTCAGGAAGAAGTCCATGCGCCAAGAAATTCTGTCACCCATTCGTGTGGGTCATGTTAAGGATGGGAATGAAGACACTTTGACTTTTCAGGCACTTGGGGAAGTTCCGGTGGTTGGATCGAAATTGGGGGCGAATAGCAGCGAAGATGATGGCACGGAGACAGTGGTAATTCTCCCCCTATCTGCCCGGAGTTTGGATTTACCCCAATCTGCTCCATATTTGGATCAAGGTGGTGATGTTGAAGTTGATGCTGCAGCTGGTATGAAAGCTAAGGAAGACATGGCTGCTGATGAATTTCAGGAGGTGGGCAGTGGGCGTGTAGACAAGACTTGCCATGATTTTATGGCAAGTGAGAATGATGCAAATATCTTTGATGTACATGTTGTTGATGATATTTCTTTCTCCAGTGAAGGTATGTGCAGATGGAGAAATAAAACTCAGTTGATATTTGCTATACTATCTGGCGTATGACAGGATGAAGTTCATTTCTATTGCAATGAACATAAGGGTACAAATATGTCCGTACTCTTCTGATTGCTGAAAATTATTATTCGATCTTAATTGATGTACACTTATCAATTCAAGTTCTTCATGCGCGAGTTCGTTGATTGGTTTGCCTAGGAGCTGCTATGTTACTTTCTTAAAACCATGTTAGTTATTGTTTGATATAGTTTGTATTTTGCTTTGAGTGCACATGCTATCTTGGATATTAAAATTATCAACTAGATATTGTTTACCATATTTACCACACAAAAAGTGTTACAACTAGTTTTTAACACTGATATATACATGTGTACCTGTATCCTCTTGAATTTTGTTACTAATTAATTTTGAATATTTTTCCATGTGTGCTGGCATACATGCTTAATTCCTATTGTATTCTGACTGCAATTTTGTTATTCACCAGCAAGACATGAACACCTATTGTAGTCCACAAATTTTAAGAATCTATTATGGTTGCATAATCACTTGAATCTAGCACTGAAAAAGAGACGTTCCTATGCAGTTAAAGGTCTGATCGGTCGAAGCTTATCAGATGCAACAATCCAAGCAGACAAGTTGCAGAATCGAGCTGCTGCAGATGATCTCCTGGGGAAAAGTCTAAATGCGATCAAAGGTGCACAAGACAAGATAAGGCTTGCAGCAAGTGAAAGGAGGCAATCATTACAGTTGCAACTCTTAGAGGATATAGCTGACCAACTTCAAGAAATCAAAGATGTTGCAGATGCAGGGCGACAATTGCATTGTATTTCTCCTAAAATTTCAAAGAATAGCTAGGTAATGAATGGAATTTTTTCTAGCTTTTCTTTCAGATATAGCATTTCGGACGGTGCTGCAACATCAAACATCCCTAGGCAATATATGCAAAATATGCAAACAATTGTCGATCCTACCATTTCCCATATGACTAACTCCATGCCCCATGGAGCCTCATTAAGCCCATATATGCTGATGTATTTCATTAGGCTGCGTACTTCATGCATGATAAGAAGGCATGAGTTTTTGGGACTTGTTTTTTTCTGTTTCTCTTGCCTTGTTTCTTTCTGTTTGGGAGATAAAAAATTAATATATTTTACTGTGTTTTATTGACTAAATTGCATATAACCAACAAAATTGCGTGCAAATTCTTAAAAAACCATTGTTTGATTAATAGTTTACAGAAACCACCGTTTTTGAGTAATTTTTTTTCTCATAGCACTAAAATCTTGATTGAGTGTGTTTTGAGACGGCCAACTCACTGTAAGTGATGACATGGCAACAATGACTGTCAATTTAGACGACCGTTAGACTGGACCATAATGTTGACATAGGGCCCACCTGTCATATGGTCAATCCTGCCTCTCTCACACAACCCCACAATGGGCACTATAGCTCATGTTTCGCTCCGGCCAGCGGCGGCGGCGGCGTGACCTAGCCCGCGCGCAGCGCCCCCTCCCTCACTGCCGCCGGTGCGCCACCGATCAAAGCCCGGTTGGCGGCGGCGGGGTTTTCTCTCCCCTTGCCCCGCGGCGGATGGCTCGGGCCATGGCTTCCAAGCGGCGATGACGCGCTTGTGCAGGCGGTCGTCCAATGCTGTGGAGGGCTACGCGGGGGTCCTCCGTTCCGTGTTGGTGGCGGCGATCGGCTCTGGCTGGCCAAATCTAGCCCTCGGCGGCTGTGGGGGCGGTGGGCCTCTCGCCGGTGCCATAGGCCGCAGGTGCTGCGCGGTGTCCCGTCCTGATGGCTGGCATCGGGCGGCTCGGCCGGGTGTTGTGATGCGAGGCGGCGGGCTGGGGTAGGAGGTGGCGGATCTGGTCCGTTGACGGCTGGACTGCTCACGATAACTACCCGGCCACACGCCCACGGGCTCGATCTGGGGCATACGGGAAATGGGTCTGTTGTAATCGTCCTCTTCCTCGCTTGGGTGCTGGCCACCGGCGGCATGTGGCTCGGCGTGGTGGTGGAGCGTGTTCGGCGTGGCAGCGACGGATCTTGTCGGCATCGGCTACTCTGGGGATGGTGGATTTGCCGGTCTGTCTCGTGGGACGGCTGTAACGCCCCCAGATCCTAACCCTATCATTAAGGTAGTTTGATTGCCTTGTCATCATGATCATCCTCATTTAGTCAAGGTAAAACTTTTCAAGATAACTTAAATAAAAGTGTCCTTAATATATTAGGTAATCCCAAGACCATTATAAAACTGAAAACAATAGTTTTTGCATATTAAATTGCATTTGGGAAATTCAAATAAAGGTGGAAAATAAAGTTGTGCCAAAAATGTTGGAAAAATATTCTAATTCTTGCAAATATTTCATAGGTAATGGGAACATAGTCACCACTATTTAATAAAATATTTACTTGGTCTATATAAATAAAAAAGTACCAAATCAGACCCATTTAATCCTTTAAATAATTAAATTGAGATCAATTGATTTATTTTGGACCTCAAACTTTTTGTGGCAATACATAATATTGTAACATGAATTTTGAGATCAGTGGAACCTTTTTGCAAAACCAATTGCTAGCAAAAAAATAAAACATTATTGAAAGAATAGCATAAAAGACCATAAATGGAAAATGGTTAACTTCCGCCCAGGGCAAAGCCCACCAACCCCAGCCCAGCCACCCGGCCCACTTTCCCCTCCCCTTGTCTTCTTCCTCATGCGCCTGTTCACCATGGCGTGGCAAGCATCCACGGTGCCATGGCCACTGTGGGCGACGTGTCGATCATCTGGTGAGTCCTTGTGGCGTATATGGACGACCCCGAGCCCGTGGACAAACCCTAACGCCATTTTCCCCCTCCCTTGCCTCACTATCATCGCCACAAAACGCCTGGGCGCGGCCGTCGCCGTCCGCCTTGCACCGACGTGGCCAGCAACCACTCCAAGCCAAACCAACATGTCCAGGAGCTCTGGCGCACTCGTCCTCGTCACCGACAGCAAGGAATAGAGACGGGAGCCGTCACGACTCGCGAATCGCGTCGTCTTCCTCCTCGGACCCGCCGGCGAACTTCGTCGACTCCCGTCGCTCCAGCACGCCGTCGAGCTCATTGCCACCTCCTGCATGCTCGCGGTGAGCCTCCTGTACGTCGTAAAATGGCCTTAGCCTTCCCCTGAGCCCCTAGCATATCCCCCTGTTCCCTTTGCTCCGGCCGCTGCCATGGCCGAAGGTTACGTCGACGTTGTGCTCCTCTGGACCGCCTTCTGCCGCGTATGGGCTTCCCATTCCTTCGCAAGGCCGAAGCGCTGTGTGGTTTTCTCGCAGTCGCCCCGCCTCGCCAAGTTCCACTGATGTCCGAACGCCGCCGCCGCACAACTCGACGCCGGCAATGATTCGGGCGAGTGCTCGCTCCAGATCCACCACCGTTGGATGCACCTCGTCGTGGGCGTTCTGTAGAGCCCAACCACGCCTCCAGCCACGTGCACTAGCGGTTTTCCGACGAGATCCCGCGCCGCCCCGTCGCGGTTTGCTCATCGCGGGCGCCAACACCGTTTCAACCTTACCGGTGGGCCCGCGTTGGCATGATTAACCCCTAAACGGCCACTAACGTGTGGGCCCTCATACTCCCCCTCTAATTAAACATATTTTTATTAACCCCCAGTGAGACTTACAGGTGGGCCAACTCCTTTAAAAATATCTCTGGAGATAATTAAAACTGTTTACTTAACTGTGTGAAGATGACACATGGGCTCCTCTGATTATTTGTTTAATTAAAGATGCAATTATAAATTGAGTGCATGACATGTGGGCCCTCTGTGTTATTTGATTAAATAAAACTGAATTTAAATGTCTCTATGTATGACATGTAGGTCCCACCAGTCAGCACACTGGTCTGGATAAGCTTTTGGATAATGTTTGTATTAAATAATAAAAGAAAATCCAGTAATTCTATAAAAGCATTTAAATATCAGAAATTCAATATCTTTTAAATCGTAGCTCCGACAGAAAAACTTTATACATGAAAGTTGCTCAGAAAAATGCAACCGTTCTGAATACGCTACATTCATAACCCCCCCACCCCTCTAACATACCGAACCCGAGACTTTCCCCCTCCGGGTCGTTTGTCCGGTAATTACCCGGTACCGGTAAAACTTTTCGGATGGAGATGTTCTGAACATAAACGTTGTTCAGAATGCATCAACGTTCACGGATACATTATCCACATGTCTGTCAGATGTCTCTAACACTGCAGACATGGAACCTTCCCCTCCGGATCATCTGTTCGGTAATCAACCGATACTGATGACTCAACCCCGGATAAATTCCTGCTTTGAGAAAATCACCGAGCACTGCGTTAGAGCCTCGTTGCTTTGTATATTCTATATCTTACACTTGTATTGCTATTATTGTTGTGTATTTACTGTTTCTCCCCCCTTTTATTCTTCGGTAGACCCCGTTGCTGCCGCTGGCTACACCGCTGCCGAGTACGACTACGTCGACGATGATCGTATCCCTGCCCACGCGCTTCCAGGCAAGCAGAATCATTCTCTTCCCCAGATATCGCCTATCTTTCCGTACATTTCTTGCACTAGGCATTACTACTGCTGCTACGATTACAATCCTATTCAATTGCATAGCCTGTCATTGTCGCCCCTTGATGAAAATTCCTTTATCCCATGCTGCCTTATAGTTATATTATATTCAGCAGTAAAACCCTGCGCATTGTTAGCTAGGATTAGATAGCAGGGTCGTGATCACTGGTGCGTGAATGCGGAAACGATATTATAACTGCAACATGTATGGTACAATGAAGACACCACCTAAGGTCCCCCGTAGCCCGGCTCTGCCGAGCCACATCAAGTGTGGGCTATCGAGGAGAAATACTCGTGTTCCACTTGATGTTGACTCTGTATAGCCGCTCTAGGTACCTGAGCAACGGTTGTCCTTAAGGTAAGAAGTCGGGTGACCCAACGGTGCCCGCGAGCAGTATTGCGTCGGGAACGACAGGGAGGGTACGACCGACGTTATTGGCGTGCTTGGCCCCTGCTCGTATCTCGCGAGAGTTAGCAAACCACGAAAGTCGATCTCTACCCGGAGCACACGCAAGATAAGGTAAGGAGTCGGTTCACCTTGTGGGTAACCGCAGAGACTTGGTGGGACGATCGGGCAGGCACCGATGTACTGGAGGTCCTGACTGCTGTCGTTGTCCGCGGGTCAATTAAGTCGAGGCAACGATAACGGTTGTCACGCAGGTTAAATAAAATGCTAAATGGTTTGGCGGATGACTTGAGAGACCCGTTGGTCTGTACGCACTACCTACACGTGGGATTACAGTGTGGGCCCTCCGCGTCGTAGTTTGTCCGAAAGCTCTTCAGACGTTAGCAGTACCATGGGCTGATTGCCGGGAAGCGGTGTTGTCTTCTTTGCTGCAGCAGGTGTGTTTGGATTTGTTTTTGCTTCACCGGCCAGCCTCGTACCGTTCAGGAGCGCGGAAGGGTGAGGGACCTAGACCCCTGAGCGCATAGGATATAGTCCGGCGAATGGCCTCTCTGCTGAGCCTAGGATGGGTTGCGCCGTGTCGGATAGCTTTGGTGGAGCGTTCCCTAACAAGGTTCCCGCCACCCTGGAGATCCGAGCGTGCAGGCTGAACAGTAGTGCACCCCTGCAGGGAGTTTAATCTATTCGAATAGCCGTGTCCACGGTAATAGGATGCTTTATGCTGAAGCTGGACCTTACCACTACTAACTATTACTATTAAACTTTATGGTTCCGGGTCTTCTTCCTCGCAGGAAAGTCGAGGAGGGAAACTCGGAGGCATTTATTATTATTAATCATTACAACTTACTATTATACAATGCTGCAACAACTTCTGCTTCATTGTTACTTTATGATTTATATAAACTGTTGGCTATTCTCTTCTTGTGCTGCAAGACTCGTCAGAAGATGCTAGTCTTCGATAGGCCTAGCTTCTTACCTTTATTATGATTTCTACCTTGCAGTCCACTATATACATCCTCCCCTTTCCATTTGATACAAATGCATAAATGCTTAGTAGCGGACGTAAGACTCGCGGGTATACTAGATACTCACCCTTGCTTTATTTCCCCCTTTATGTTTTGCCTGATCGGCCGCTGCAGTCGACGTTGGAGCCCAGGAGCAGGAGTACCCCGGAGGCGCCTACTACTACGTCGAGACCCCCGCTGAACAGGACCAGGAGTAGTTTGGAGGTTCCCAGGAAGGAGGCCTCGCCTTTTCGATCTGTTGTAATTTGTGCTAGCCTTCTTAAGGCAACCTTGTATTCTTGTGTCTGTACTGAGATAATTTTGCTTCCGCAAACTTTGTGCTTTCGAGCCCTCGTGGCCCTGGCTTGTATTAAACATCTTGTATTATTTTATTTGTAGAGTTGTGTTGTGATATCTTACCGTGAGTCCCTGATCTCGATCATGTACCTTGCGTGTATGATTACTATACACAACTTGATTTTGGGGGCGTCACAAGTTGGTATCAAAGCCGACTGCCTGTAGGACACCTGCTTCCAACTCCTTGGTCGAAGTCGAGTCTAGTCTTTGCAAAACTACTTTACTAACAATGTCGTGTGGCTTATCGGCCCACGTCGCAAACTGGGTGGTAATAGGATCCTTTTCTCCACATCCTTACTCTGGGACTCTGCACTCTCTTCCTTTCGGGTTAAAGATTTTTCTAACTCTGACTTTAGGTTCTCGTGAATACTTCCTCCCGGAGAGCCCCTCATTACAGATTGTCGCTTGCTTCACGAGAAGATACCAAAGATTACTCCCCGATAAAATTCCCGAGACCATATGTGCCGATCACCTTTACAATTCCCTGCCACCGATAAGTCCGTATGTATAACCACATACACCTTCCGTTCATCCATTCAATCCTAGTCGCTCTTGTTTTCACAAGATGCATCGAAATAATTTCCGTTGTTTTGGGAATCCTTTGAGCCTACTGCCTTGCAGCTTCTTTTCACCCTGCGGATAATTCCTCACATTTACCGAGGATCCATTCATCCTCAGTGGTTCCTGTGATTCCCAAAAATACTTTGAAATACTATTCGATCTCGCGACAATCCTCGACAGCCTACTGCTTTGGAGATTCTTCTTACCTGCTTGAACTATGATTAATCCCGTTTGTCGTGTAGTCTTTGATGACCTCCCTTGGTATTGCCATTCTGATCTGTTGAACCATCGTGTGTGCTAGTGCAAGCAATCATCAGTTGATCCCTATGAATCCATTCTTCTGGCTCAGACGTCATTCCGGACATGACCTGGTTCTCGGCAAATCAAACCTTAATTGATTAACCGTCAAGCTTCTATTCAACCTATTCATGTTTGATCAATGTATCTGAATCTGATACACCGATATGGAAGTCATAATCCCTTTGTACTTAAGCATCAAATTATTCCGTTGCTTCTATCTCCAATGCTTTGGCATTCTTTCTTCTTATGGTTGAGTACCGATACTCGCCCCAGACTCTCTGTACCCCCACCTGACCTTTTGGTGGATTACTACCTACCGTCCCCTTGTGTCCTAAATCATTGACGAGCTTCCCCTGAAACGAAATGCCTTTGGCAAACGGTATCATATGGTCCGTGTCATCAGCCTTTTGCTTTCAAACTTGTATCTCTTGTTCCTATTGTTTGTCGTATAGATTCGTAAATTGTCCCTATGGGTTGTATCTATGATTCATCCATCTGTGTGCACCCAGAAACTTCTGCGGGTTACACTCTACTGGTGTTACGTCAGATAAATTTCCTACTCTACAACTTCATCGAAAACAAGAAGTGAATGAAAGGTTATGCATTGAAGAAGTGGGAGTCGACCCTGAACCTTTGTGTTCATGCCCATGGATACTATGTAGAACTTATCATGAAAGCTTCTCGTAAGATACTTATCCCCTTGGTATAAATTCTTCTACACCTGTGATCCACCATTCTACCTTCGAGTATTACCCCTAGTATCTCGAGGATATCATGCCTTTGCACTACATCTTATGAATCTTGATGAGACAATACCATTCCCTGTTGTAACCACCCCATGGGTTCTAGGTTGTCGTCAACTGAGAGCACCGCTTACCTTTTGCTCCACCACCCCTTTTGTTTGGTGATGTTGCTATTCGATTGCATTCTCTTGAAACCCCTCGACACAATGAGTCGTGCTCATCATCGACATTTTGACTTCTCCCAAGTGTTAATTGAATTCATGGTGAGAAATACCGTCCTTGCCCCTAGATGATTTGTATTATCATCGACAACATCCTTTAACTCCCTGCCAATACAAACTTGGTCATATATATCTTGCTCTGCTTTCCCTTGGGAAAGATATACACGTGATACTTCTGTATCATTACATTTTCCCTTCCATTGGTCTGATTAATCGGATAATCACAACTACCCTTTCATTGGTGTGTTTAACCTTTCTTGTAATGTGTCATATCTGAGCAGTGATAATTCCCTTCTTATGTAAAAAGTTTGGTGTACTACGTTGTCCATACAATCTGTTACTATTGTTGCTATCATTTCGGTAACCACCGATGGACGAGAACTTTGCCTATTGGTCCGCCTCGTCATAACGAGCAGGAAAATGGTTCTCTTCGTCCCTCGCCCTTGGCACCAACGTTGTTGTCGACATAGCTAACAAGCTGTTCTCTGACTTACCTTGCAACTGGATCGCATTGTTTGTCATCACCCTTCTTATTCAATGTGGGCCCATAAACCACCGTTTCACAGGATCGAAACCTGACTCTTTTGTACATCCTCGTTCCCAAGGATTATGCTTCGTGCTTGACCTCGTATGCAATACACGATTCACCTACCTTGTGATACTCTGCCTGATATCAGACACCGTTCTTGTGCCTGATGCTCCGGACCCCCTTTTTGATCGTCTGTCATCGACATCGAATGCATGCCTATCCGCTGGAAAACTTCTCACGCCTTCTTTTGTTTCTCTCGATGTATCTCCCTTAGTTTAAAGTCGAGAGATACTTTGTACCCCATTCCCTTGGACAACCTCGGATTATTAAACTTGTAACGATCCGACTCCCCTTGAGTTTTCCCGAGCCTATTCGTAAGTACGATGAACACCCTGGATGAAGGATGGCAACTCGTCGAGATGCACTGATGCAGAGAAATGAAGACATCAACGTGAAGGATTAACTTCTTCGAGAAGGGCAACAAGAACTAGAAGAATCGTTAGAATTCAAAACCGAAAATTTAACCCCTTGCACATTGTCGGGACGAGAATTCTTTCTAGTGGGGGAGAATTGTAACGCCCCCAGATCCTAACCCTGTCATCATGATCATCCTCATTTAAAATTTGCATTGGGAAAATAACTCAACTTCAAACAAAAATGCAAATTCCAGTCAAGGTAAAACTTTTCAAAATAACTTAAATAAAAGTGTCCTTAATATAGTAGGTAATCCCAAGACCATTAGAAACCTGAAAACAATATGTTTTGAATATTAAATTGCATTTGGGAAATTCAAATAAAGGTGGAAAATAAGGTTGTGCCAAAAATGTTGGAAAAATATTCTAATTCTTGCAATATTTCATAGGTAATGGAAACATAGTCACCACTATTTAATAAAATATTTACTTGGTATATATAAATAAAACAATACCAAATCAGACCCATTTAATCCTTTAAATAATTAAATGGAGATCAATTGATTTATTTGGGACCTCAAACTTTTTGTGGAAATACATAATATTGTAACATGAATTTTGAGACCAGTGGAACCTTTTTGAAAAATCAATTGTTAGCCAAAAAAATAAAACAGTATTGAAAGAGTAGCATAAAAGATCATAAATGGAAAATGGTTACCTTCCGCCTAGGGAAAAGCCCACCAACCCCATCCCAGCCACCCGACCCACCTTCTCCTCCCCTTTTCTTCTTCCCCATGCGCTTGTTAACCATGGCGTGGCAAGCATACACGGTGCCATGGCCACTGTGGCCGCCGTGTCGATCATCTGCCGAGTCCTTGTGGCGTATATGGACGACCCCGAGCCCGTGGACAAACCCTAACGCCATTTCCCCCCTCCCTTGCCTCACCATCGTCGCCGCAAAACGCCTGGGCGCGGCCGTCGCCGTCCTCCTTGCACCGGCGTGGCCAACAACCACCCCAAGCCAAACCAACATGTCCAGGAGCTCCGGCGCACTCGTCCTCGTCATCGGCAATAAGGAATAGAGCTGGGAGCCGTCACGAATCGCGAATCGCGTCGTCTTCCACCTCGGACCCGCTGGCAAACTCCGTCGATTCCGGTCACTCCAACACGCCGTCGAGCCCACTGCCACCTCCTGCAAGCTCGCGGTGAGCCTCCTATACGTCGCGAAATGGCCTTAGCCTTCCCCTGAGCCCCTAGCCTATCCCCCCTTTTCCCTTTGCTCCGGCCGCCGCCATGGCCGGAGGTTACGTCGACAGTGTGCTCCTCTGGACCGCCTTGTGCCGCGTATGGGCTCCCTATTCCTTCGCGAGGCCGATGCGCTGCGTGGTTTGCTCGCAGTTTCCACGCCTCGCCAAGTTCTACTGATTTCCGAACGCCGACGCCGGCAATGATTCCGGCGAGTGCTCGCTCCAGATCCATCACCGTTGGATGCACCTCATCATGGGCGTTCTGTAGAACCCAACCACGCCTCCAGCCATGGGCCCTAGAGGTTTTCCGACGAGATCCCTCGCCGCGCCGCCGCGGTTTGGTCGTCTCCGGCGCCAACACCGTTTCAACCTGACCGGTGGCCCTGCGTTGGCATGATTAACCCCTAAACGACCACTGACGTGTGGGCCCTCATACCCCCCCTCTAATTAAACATATTTTTATTAACCCCCA
The DNA here is from genome assembly GCA_950022295.1 of Bromus sterilis. Lineage (NCBI taxonomy): Eukaryota > Viridiplantae > Streptophyta > Magnoliopsida > Poales > Poaceae > Bromus > Bromus sterilis. The sequence goes on along the minus strand of OX465596.1, from coordinate 142,576,911 downwards.
GTGAGAATTACAGGTGGGCCAGCCCCTTTAAAAATATCTCTGTAGATAATTAAAACTGTTTAGTTAACTGTGTGAGTATGACACATGGGCCCCTCTGATTATTTTTTTTAATTAAGGATGCAATTATAAATTGAGTGCATAACATATGGGCCCTCTGTGTTATTTGATTAAATAAAACTGTATTTAAATGTCTCTATGTATGAAATGTAGGTCCCACCAGTCAGTACACTGGTCTGGATAAGCTTTTGGATAATGTTTGTATTAAATAATAAAAGAAAATCCAGTAATTCTATAAAAGCATTTAAATATTAGAAATTCAATATCTTTTAAACCGTAGCTCCGACAGAAAAACTTTATACATGAAAGTTGCTCAGAAAAATGCAAGCATTCCGAATACGCTATCCGCGTACCCACCGCACCCCTCTGACATACCGAACCCGAGACTTTCCCCCTCCGGATCGTTTGTCCGGTAATTACCCGGTACCGGTAAAACTTTCTGGATGGAGATGTTCTGAACATAAACGTTGTTCTGAATGCATCAACGATCACAGATACATTATCCACATGCCTGTCAGATGTCTCTAACACTACAGACATGGAACCTTCCCCTCCGGATCATCTGTTCGGTAATCAACCGATACTGATGAGTGAACCCCGGATAAATTCCTGCTTCGAGCAAATCACCGAGCACTGCGTTAGTGCCTCGTTGCTTTGTATATTCTATATCTTACACTTGTATTGCTATTATTGTTGTGTATTTACTGTTTCTTCCCCCCTTTTATTCTCCGGTAGACCCCATTGCTGCCGCTGACTACACCGCTGCCGTGTACGACTACGTCGACGACGATCGTATCCCTACCCGCATGCTTCCAAGCAAGCAGATCCATTCTCTTCCCCAGATATCGCCTATCTTTCCGTACATTTCTTGCACTAGGCATTACTGTTGCTGCTACGATTACAATCCTATTCAATTGCATAGCCTGTCATTGTCGCCCCTTGATGAACATTCCTTAATCCTATGCTTCCTTATAGTTATATTATATTCATCAGTAAAACCCTGCGCATTGTTAGCTAGGATTAGATAGCAGGGCCGTGATCACTCTGGTGAGTGAATGCGGAAACAATATTATAACTGCAACAGGTACAGTACAATGAAGACACCGCCTAAGGTCCCCCCTAGCCCGGCTCTGCCGAGCCACATCAAGTGTGGGCTATCGAGAAGAAATCCTCGTGTTCCACTCGATGCTGACTCTATATAGCCGCTCTAGGTACCTGAGCAACGGTTGTCCATAAGGTAAGAAGTCGGGCGACCCAACGGTGCCCGCGAGCGGTATTGCGTCGGGAATGATAAGAAGGGTACGACCGACATTACTGGCGTGCTTGGCCCCTGCTCTTATCTCGCGAGAGTTACCAAACCATGAAAGTTGAGTTCTACCCAGAGCACACACAAGATAAGGGAAGGAGTCAGTTCACCTTGTTGGTAACCACAAAGACTTGGTGGGACGACAGGGTAGGTACCGATGTACTGGTGGTCCTGACTGCTTTCGTTGTCCGCGGGTCAGTTAAGTAGAGGCAACGATAACGGTTGTCACGCAGGTTAAATAAAATGATAAATGGTTCGGCGGATGACTTGAGAGACCCGTTGGTCTGTACGCACTACCTACACATGGGATTACGGTGTGGGACCTCCGCGTCGTAGTTTGTCCGAAAGATCTTCAGACATCAGCAGTACCACGGGCTGATTGCCGGGAAGCGGTCTTGTCTTGTTTGCTACAGCAGTTGTGTTTGGATTTGATTTTTTCTTCACCGGCAAATCTCGTACTGTTCAGGAGCGCGGAAGGGTGAGGGACCTAAAACCCTGAGCGCATAGGACATAGTCCGGCGGATGGCCTCTCTGCTGAGCCTAGGATGTTCTACGCCGTGTCGGATAGCTTTGGTGGAGCGTTCCCTAACAAGGTTCCCGCCACCCTGGATATCCGAGCGTGCAGGCTGAACAGTAGTGCACCCCTACAGGGAGTTTAATCTATTCGAATAGTCGTGTCCACGGTAATAAGACACTTTATGCTGAAGCTGGACCTTACCACTACTAACTATTACTATTAAACTGTATGGTTCCGGGTCTTCTTCCTCGCAGGGAAGTCGAGGAGGGGAACTCAGAGGCATTTATTATTATTAATCATTACAACTTACTATTATACAATGCTGAAGTAACTTCTGCTTCATTGTTACTTTATGTTTTATATAAACTGTTGGCTATTCTCTTCTTTTGATGCAAGACTCGTCAGAACATGCTAGTCTTCGATAGGCCTAGCTTCTTACCGTTATTCTGATTTCTACCTTGCAGTCCACTATATACAGCCTCCCCTTTACATTTGATACAAATGCATAAATGCTTAGTAGCGGACGTAAGACTTGCAGGTATACTAGATACTCACCCTTGCTTTAATTCCCCCTTTATGTTTTGCCTGATCGCCGCTGCAGTCGACGTTGGAGCCCAGGTGCGGGAGTACCCCGGAGGCGCCTACTACTACGTCGAGACCCCCGCTGACCAGGACCAGGAGTACTTTGGAGGTTCCCAGGCAGGAGGCCTCGCCTTTTCGATCTGTTGTTATTTGTGCTAGCCTTCTTAAGGCAACCTTGTATTCTTGTTCCTGTACTCAGATAATTTTGCTTCCGCTAGCTTTGTTCTTTCGAGCTGTTGTATTCGAGCCCTCGTGGCCCCTGGCTTGCATTAAACAACTTGTATTATTTTATTTGTAGAGTTGTGTTGTGATATCTTACCGTGAGTCCCTGATGTCGATCGTGTACCTTGCGTGTATGATTACTGTACACGGCTTGATTTTTGGGGCGTCACAACGGTGCGAGCCGTGGGCGGCTTCGGTGGTGGTGCGTGGCTGCGTTGTGTCGGTCCGATTTGGCCGGCACGGGATGTGGGTTGCGGTGGCGTGGTTTGGAGGTGGTTATCGGTGGTGCGGGCAAATGCGGACGGTGGCGACGTGGAAGCTGTTGTTCTACTGGCGGCGCGTGGTGGTGGTGCGCCGGCCTACCTTCTCCTGGGACGGGGCCGGCGCCACGCATGGCTGGATGCCAACGCTGCGAGTTGTGGTGGCGGCCCGGAGCTAGGTTTTGTACCCGGACAGGTCGGATTTGGGCCCGGGGCAAATTGGGGTTGCACCCCAGATAGTTGTGGCCGATCTTGGCCTAGGGTGCCTCTGTGTTTGGTTTCGACAAAGAGGTGGTGTGCGATGGTGGTGGCCCTGACACTGCTTTCCATCCTATTGATCAATGCCAACGACCATGCATTTTGCGTCGTTTGAGCTCCGGGTGGGCTTGACAGAGATCGTCGGTAGTCCTAAGATTGTATCCCCCCGGTCCATGGAGACTAGCTAGGGATGCATGCGTCGATGCCTCCTATAGTGGAGGGTCAACCCAGATTCAGGGACTGATGCCCGGCAAAGTGTAAGGCCCGATATGCGGTACTGTTCCAGATCTAGGTGTGTCCACCCAGACCCGGGGACGAAGCACATATCGATCCCGCCGCGACATATGACAAAGCCATATGCCCCGGATTTCCATCATGATATCACAAAATTACAGATACAGGATACAACATCTCATACAATCGGCATACAACTGCCTTAAATACAATACAACAGCGGAAGATATATGTCTGAGTACAGACTACAATCAAATGCCTAGTGGCAAAGAGAAAAACATCAATCCCATAACCACACGGGTCCAGGCCCTCCGCCGGGATCCGCCTAACTAGTCGTCGTCGAGTCTCCACGTGAAACGTCGATCACCATACATGTTGTCGATCAAGAACCCTGAAAAGAGTTTGGGGGTAGTATCATGAGTATAGAAGTACTCAGCATCACACTGTAGTGGTCAACTGACCCAGAAAGGACTTCATCACTCGTCATTCTAGGACAACTAGTAGTTTACGGTAAGGATGGGGTAAGTGGTGAGGTTGCTTCTGCACTAGCATTTATGAAGTGGCTAATGATCTAGAGAGTAAGGTAAGAAGCCAAGCATTCGATGAGGAATCGCCTCCAACAAGTCTTGCTATCAACTACTTACGCAATCATAACACCTATCCTATCCTTGTCCTCCTCTTCGCATCCCGACGAAGATGAAGCAGTAAAGGCACACACACGTTGATCAAATTATATTAAGATTATCTCAGTTGTTGTTGTCTATGAACAAGGAGTAGGTCTCAAGTCGTCCATAACTATGGACACGGTTTCTCGAAAAGATTTAACCCTGCAGGGGTGTACCAACTGCCCATTACAAGGCTCCGCATGCACGCCCATCTCTCTCAGTTTCTACCCATCATAGGCACCATTTTATGATTTAGTTCCAAGAGATCCGGAACGACAGATCCCTCTAACTAACAACGCACAAATCCGGGTGGCCCCCGGTGAGTCGACATCCAAGTCAAAAGCCGGCCGCGCTCTTGAATCGTCCTCTACCGTCTGGACGAGGTCGGGTTAGTTACCCAAACTATGTGGGCAACCCCCGAGCTTCCAGGTTTGGACCAAAAGAAAAACTATGTCTCCGCTGGCCTGAGTTGTTTGAAAATCTGCGAGGTCGACACTCGCACACACACGTTTTGCAAAAGCTAAAACCAGCTTGGGCCACCACTAGAAATGTTTGAAGCTAGATAGGTAAGAAGAGGGGACCCCATAGCATCCCACACGCGGTTAGTCACACTCAGTCTTAAAACCAATACCCGGAACTCGGATCCTAGGTGACTCGAATGGAACAAAGCGTCGGGGCGGGATAGCCTAGACCTTCCATCCTTCGTCGAATATAGTCAACATTATAATAATCATATCATCAACAACAATATAATAATGTGATAGCCCAAACCAAAGAGTAACAGGGTAACATCGTAGCATCCTAAGCATGCATACTAACCAGGGGCTGAGCAACGAGCAATAGTAACATAGCAGTACATAGTTTGCTGGGAGGGGACATGGCTGTATCGGTTTGAAAGAGGCTGTAAACATGTGGTAGGATCAAACATCGAACCTATCCTAGACTAGCATGCAAACCGCTGGTTGAAATAGAATGGATCATCAGTAATGTATAGTCCTTGCCTGTTGATAAGTCGGGTTCCGAAGGTGTAGTTGATCGCAAACTCGCGTCGTCTCCGAGAGGTACCCGCGGAAGCACATAAGATGGTAAACACTGGTAAGCAATCAACGAGCAAGCATCTATTACTACGAGGCAAACTCGAGCAAGCATCAATAAGAAGACAACACGAGACATCGCACCTACATTCGAGAGCGGTTACTAACAGGTTAAGTGGAGTACTCGTCGCACACGATGATACCGCACATTTACGGTGCTTCAAGTTGTTTAGCTACAGGTTATCAAAAAAGTTATTAACATGGAAAGCACAGAAGCATGGTATAGCACTCAAACATTACAAGAGGTGAAGCACAAAGTAAACTATCTATGCTAGTCAATTTAAGTGGGGCACAACCTAAACATGGCATATCACTAAGTGCCGCACGACAATTAAAAGATTTGGTATTGTTCTGTCCTAAACCATATTTTAGGTTGGTTAACAACATCAAACAATAACATAAACAGAAAGTACACGAAAAACTAATCAAGTTACATATAAGGCACACTCCAAACGGAGTTACGGTTAAAAAGATACAAGCAATACAAGTTACGGGCACAATCTGCCAACATCACGAAGCACTCTTTAGAGCAATGCATAAACAGGATAATCAATGCAAACATGCTCACAAATGATATGGAACTAAAGTAGTCATGACAGGGAAGGCATGGAAAAAGGAATCATGCAAAAAGACATCATGAACAACTAGTTATAACCCAAGCAAAATGCAATAAAACATTACTGGTCTAGGACTTAGTGAAAATCACGAAAACATGGCAGAAACTATTATTTTTATGCTGTATAAACAGGGGTATAACTATATGCAAAAGTGCAGAAACATGACATAGCAATACATGGGCATGAAGCAGACATGATTCTTAACAAAATGCAATTGGAATCACTCAATTCCGATAAAGGGTCGCGACGCACTCGTCGACCGAAGTTGCAACAATATATAAACAGCAGCACACTAACAGCAAGGTAGCTACTTTGAATGAAGATACAATCATGATGCAACAAGCAATTATGGCATGTAAATGCATGAAACTAAAGTAGAAACAATGCTTAACGCAACGCAAAAGGAATCACTCAATTCCGACGTACGGTTGCGAAGCAACCGTCGCCCGAAGTTTCAATCAAGCAACAGTTTTCAGGCAGTTTAACAGCAGCAGTTGCAATTAACGACCAGTGGCCCTGTTTGACCAGCAATTACACAATCAAGATGACCTCAGATGCAAATGATCACAAATTATGGATTGGAGTACACACAATTCTGAGCAAAATTCGTTTTGGGGGCACGTTCATCGGAGCTACGGATCAACGGGAAAATACGTTGCAAACAGACATCAGCAGCAAAATTACTCAGACTTAGCAGAAATTGCAAAAAGATAAAAACTGGGAAAAAAAAGAGAAGCCCACCATGGGCCTGGCCCAAGAGGCCGGAGGAGGCGGACTGGGCTTGGGGCGCATGCTGCTGGGCCCGGTGCGCTGCTGGACCGGGGCGTGGCCCACCTGGCCGCACGCGGCGGCTAGGGCGTCGGGCTCCTCCCGAGCGCACCCGAGCGGCGGCGGTGGCTGCGCCCGCCGGCGAGGAGCGGCGGCCCTCCGGCGAGGCGTCTTGAGGGCGGGGACGGCGGATCCGGCTGGATCCCGCACGGATCTGGCAGGCGGCGGCTGTGCGCGGGGCAGAGGGCGGCGGAGCTTGGTGCTGCCTCCCATGGCAGCCGACTGCGCCCCCTGTGTGTGTGAGAGAGAGGAGGAGGTTAGGGAGAGGGAAGGAAGGCGCGAGGGGAGGAGAGGAGGACCTGGCGGGGCGGCGGCTTGGGAGGAGCTCGCCGGCGGCGGCAGCGGCTGCGGCTGCTGGCCGAAGGGAGGCGGCGGCGGCCTCGGGCCCGGCGGCGCACGGGGTCGGCGCGGTGGAGAGGCTGCCCACGGGAGGAGAGAGGAGAGAGGAGGGTGACATGGCGCTCTCCTGGCCGTCAGATCGGGCGATCTGACGGTCCATATCTGATGGGCTAGCAAAGAACGAAAATTGGGTAATTTTGGGGCAAAGTGGAGGGGGTGGCTGCAATTTTGTGGCTAGGGAAACCCTAGAAATGGGTGGGAGTGTGGTGGTCTTTATATAGCCCCGGTGGCTGGCAGTTTGCAAAAACATCCCCGGTTTTTCTCTCGCGCGCGCGGTGTTCACGTTTCTGACCGCCGGGGGTCCGTAGGACCTCCGATCCGGGTAAAACTTCGAACTGCACGATCAGTGCATCGAGCCGGAGGCGTTCACGTCGCGCTGGAACCGTTCCGAAAACATTTTCCGGCGCGCTATAAAAATAACCCATTTAATTATTAAACGGGGTTTTTTCATTCCGTTGGCTGCAGCTGGTCTGGTGCGGTTTTCGCGACGGTGGTCGAGTGAAACCCGGTGTCTCAAAGGTCTAGTGTCCGGGTGGCAAGGGTCGGTCTCCGTACGGTACGAGATAAGAGGGGGAAAAATAATCGTCGATCGATAAATCGGGGATGCAAACACTGCAATCAAATCAGACAATCAAACAATTCACACCGAAAACAAAATTTTTAATTTTTGTGAAATCTGGGCTGTTACAATACAACACCACTAACAAGGGATCTCGTCCCGAGATCCAGGACGATCCGAGGGAGAGGGGTGATAGAAAAGAAAGTCGACAATCTTCAACACCACCAACAAGGGACTCTGCTCCATGTTGTCGTCGAACTTTTGTCGGGATAAATTTCCGTAGAGAGACGGCAACGTCGAAAAACGAAACCATCAGTGTCAAGAGGAAGAACGACAATTCAAAGTGACGATCAAGGGAAGCATTCTGACTGGAATTGTGAAGATACTGGCAAGAGAACTGAAGTCAATAGTCGACCAAGATGTTTAACCAGAGTCGGAAGAACTAAAGGTACTATAGGAATCCCCAAACCTGAGATCGGAATCGAGACAATACGCTGCAAGCAAGGCATTGTAACGGTTCCGAAACTCCAGACACTCGAGATCCTATAGTTTGAAAGGGGATAAGTCGAGAATAAAACACTTACGACACTTGTCCTGACCAGAGTAAGGGTACGGAGTAAAAAGATTCCTACTCTCCGTTAACTAACTTAGCAACTACAAAATAGTTTTTGTCTAGACTCGACTTCGGCCAGAGAAGGGATCCTACGGTCGGTAAGGCTCTGATACCAAGTTGTAAGGACCGATATGCGGTACTGTTCCAGATCTAGGTGTGTCCACCCAGATCCGGGGACGAAGCACAAATCGGTCCCACAGCGACATATGACAAAGCCATATGCCCCGGATTTCCAACATGATATCACAACATTACAGATACAGGATACAACATCTCATACAATCGGCATACAACTGCCTTAAATACAATACAACAGCGGAAGATATATGTCTGAGTACAGACTACAATCAAATGCCTAGTGGCAAAGAGAAAAACATCGATCCCATAACCACACGGGTCCAGGCCCTCCGCCGGGATCCGCCTAACTAGTCGTCGTCGATTCTCCACGTGAAACGTCGATCACCATACCTGTTGTCGATCAAGAACCCTGAAAAGAGTTTGGGGGTAGTATCATGAGTACAGAAGTACTCAGCATCCAACTGTAGTGGTCAACTGACCCAGCAAGGACTTCATCACTCGTCATGCTAGGACAACTAGTAGTTTACGGTAAGGATGGGGTAAGTGGTGAGGTTGCTGCCGCACTAGCATTTATGAAGTGGCTAACGATCTAGAGAGTAAGGTAAGAAGCCAAGCATTCGATGAGGAATCGCATCCAACAAGTCTTGCTATCAACTACTTACGCAATCATAACACCTATCTTGTTCTTGTCCTCCTCTTTGCATCCCGACGAAGAAGAAGCAATCAAGGCACACACACGTTGATCAAATTATATTAAGATTATCTCAGTTGTTGTTGTCTATGAACAAGAAGTAGGCCTCAAGTCGTCCATAACCGTGGACACGGCTTCTCAAAAAGATTTAACCCTGCAGGGGTGTACCAACTGCCCATTACAAGGCTCCGCACGCACGCCTATCTCTCTCAGTTGCTACCCATAATAGGCAACCATTTTATGATTTAGTTCCAAGAGATCCGGAACGACAATTCCCTCTAACTAACAACGCACAAATCCGGGTGGCCCCCGGTGAGTCGACATCCAACTCAAAAGCCGGCCGCGCTCTCGAATCGGCCTCTACCGTCTGGACGAGGTCGGGTTAGTTACCCAAACTATGTGGGCAACCCCCGAGCTTCATGGTTTGGACCAACAGAAAAACTATGTCTCCGCTGGCCCGAGTTGTTTGAAAATCTGTGAGGTCGACACTCGCACACACACGTTTTGCAAAAGGTAAAACCATCTTGGGCCACCACTAGAAATGTTTGAAGCTAGATAGGTAAGAAGAGGGGAACCCATCGCATCCCACACGCTGTTAGGCATGCTCAGTCTTAAAACCAATACCCGGAACTCGGATCCTAGATGACTCGAATGGAACAAAGTGTCGGGGCGGGATAGCCTAGACCTTCCATCCTTCGTCGAATATAGTCAACATTATAATAATCATATCATCAACAAAAATATAATATTATGATAGCCCAAACCAAAGAGTAACAGGGTAACATCGTAGCATCCTAAGCATGCATACTAAGCAGGGGCTGAGCAACGAGCAATAGTAACATAGCAGTACAGAGTTTGCTGGGAGGGGACATGGCTGCATCGGTTTGAAAGAGGCTGTAAACATGTGGTAGGATCAAACATCGAACCTATCCTAGACTAGCATGCAAACCGCTGGTTGAAATAGAATGGATCATGAGTAATGTATAGTCCTTGACTGTTGATAAGTCGGGTTCCGAAGGTGTAGTTGATCGCAAACTCGCGTCGTCTCCGAGAGGTACCCGTGGAAGCACATAAGACGGTAAACACTGGAAAGCAATCAACGAGCAAGCATCTATTACTACGAGGCAAACACGAGCAAGCATCAACAAGAAGGCAACACGAGACATCGCACCTACCGCCGAGAGCGGTTACTAACAGGTTAAGTGGAGTACTCGTCGCACACGACGATACCGCACATTTACGGTGCTTCAAGTTGTTTAGCTACAGGTTATCAACAAAGTTGTTAACATGGCAAGCACAGAAGCATGGCATAGCACTCAAACATTACAAGAGGTGAAGCACAAAGTAAACTATCTATGCTAGTCAATTTAAGTGGGGCACAACCTAAACATGGCATAGCACTAAGTGCCGCACGACAATTAAAAGATTTGGTAATGTTCTGTCCTAAACCATATTTTAGGTTGGTTAACAACATCAAACAATAACATAAACACAAAGTACATGAAAAACTAATCAAGTTACATATAAGGCACACTCCAAACGGCATACGCCTATAAGCATAAGTACCGTAAGGACATGTGAAGGTGGTCTTCTCTTGATTGGCAGTATTAACATGAATTTGAGAGAAGCCAGAGTACCCGTCAAGATAGAAAAAGTGAGGGTTTTTGGACAACCTCTCAAGCATTTGATCGATTAAAGGTAGCAAGTAGTGGTCCTTCCTGGTCGCCTTATTCAACTTCTTGTAATCAATACACATTCTATATCCAATAACAATCCTTTGAGGTATTAGTTCATTTTTATCTTTAGGAACAACAATCATACCTCCTTTCTTAGGAACACAATGAATTGGACTTACCCACTTACTATTAGCTATTGGATAGATGATACCTCCGGCTAGAATCTTGAGAACTTCAGTCCTAACAACGTCCTTCATCCTTGGAGAATTGACGGACTAATTCCCTTAAGGTCATCAAGGGTATAGCCAATAGCACCACGGTGTTTACGAAGTGTCTCCAATAATCGCTCTTCTTCAAATCCTGAAAGTTTAGCATTGATAAAAACATGATATATTTTCTTTTCATCTAAATAAGCATACTTGAGCGTATGGGGAAGTGGTTTGAGATCAAACACCGGGTCTTCTTTTGGTTGTGCAAGGATTCCTAAAGATTCAACCGGAAGGTTGTGCTTCAGGATAGAAGATTGCCTTAAGAATATGTCATCTAGATCGTTTCTTTCCTGCATATGCATATCATTCTCGTGGTCCTCCATATATTTCTGCAAAGGATCATTAGGAGGAATAGGAATAGAAGAAATATCTTCAAATTTTTTATCATTACTAGAAAAATCAGTACCACGAGGCTGCTTAGAGAACTTAGAGAAGTTAAATTCATATGGCTCACCATTGAATTCAACAGAAACTTTACCTTTCTTGCAATATATTATATCTCCACAAGTTCTGAGGAAAGGCCTACCAACGATAATAGGGCAAAAACTATCTTGTACTGAACCAAGTACTAGAAAGTCGGTAGGATACTTTACCTTTCCACATAGGACTTCAACATCTCTCCCAATTCCAATGGGAGATATAGTTTCTCTGTTTGCTTGATAAATAGTAACATCAATCTATTCAAGTTCACAGGGTGAAATCTCACCCATGATCTCCTGATAGAGTGAATAAGGAATAGCTCTAGCACTCGATCCCAAATCACATGGCCAATAAAAATTATGATCTCCTATTTTAACAGATACAAATGGTGTACCTGAAATTGGGCCTTTATTCTTGGCTGTAACAATGTTAGTGGAAGCAACACAAAAATTTATATTGGAATCCAAAACATAATTAGTAACTAGATCTTTAACCAATGAAACTTGAGGATCGACCTTGATCTGGTCCTCAGTCTCATCAGTTCTTCTCTCACTTTTATTTATTATTCCTGTCACAAAAGAGTGCTCCCTTGTCCTTGTGGGAAAAGGTTTTTTTTTTCATATATAACTGCAGGAAAAATAGGGTCAGCAACTTTAATAGCAACATGTAATTCTTTGAAGGGTTTATGATAATGATCCTTCTTCTTCTTAGAAGAGTCAACATGAGAGGCAAAGTCCTTACAAAAATCAATCATTAGCTAGGAATCAAGACCAATCTTACAACAAAAGGTATTAAAGTAATCAGCTTTCACATAGCTCTCAATATAATGATGCTCATAATTTATAACGGGTTCAATACCTTTATCAATTTCACACTCTTCAGTGTTCTTCTGAATCCTTTCAATGATATCACATCTTTCTTCAATGCTTCTTATTTGAAATACCCCACTAGAGGAGGCATCCAACATCTCCTTATCCTGACGAGAAAGCCTGACATAAAAATTTGTAAGTATAATTTCCTTGGGGAGCTCATGATTAGGAGATTTGAAAATTAGGGACTTCAATCTCCCCCAAGCTTGAGCGATGCTTTCTCCGTCACGAGACCAAAAGTTATAGATATAGTTCATGTCTCGATTAGTTTCATGAAGAGGATAAAACTTTGTATAAAAGGGAGACATAAGCTCTTGCCAATCAAGCAAATGTGAGTTATCGAGAATCGTATACCAATCGGAAGCTTTATCTGTAAGTGATACGGAGCATAATTTCCTCATGACAAACTCCATTGATACACCTGCAAGCTTAAATAATGAACATAGTTGTGAAAACTATAGCAAGTGTTCACCTGGTATCTGTCTCCTGCATAACGATTAGCCAAGACATAAACGATAATACCAGTTGGTGTTTTATATGGCACAATTTCAGTAGGGGTGGGAGTAACCACCATAGTAGTGGGGTGCTTCCCCACAAGCAACGAACCAAGAGTAGAGTTTTCCATAAGGACAAGAAGTAGCAACAACAAAATAAAAACAGCTTGCAAAATAAAAAGCTTTCCTTACCAGCTTCACTTACCAATAGCTCTACACTCCCCGGCAACGGCGCCAGAAAACAGTACTTGATGACCCTCAACTATAGGGTATCTATTGTAGTGTTTTCGATAAGTAAGAGTGTCAAACCCAACGAGGAGTAGAAGGTATTGATAAGTGACTTTGCACAAGGAATAACTGCAAGAACTGAAAGATAACTTTTAGGGGTTTTCGGTATAAGCAATGAGAAGGTAAAAACATGCAAAGTAAAAGCTACTGAGGAGCAACAAGTGGCCCAATCCTTTTGAGCAAAGGATAAGCCTAGCAACTGAACTTATAAAGGCTAAAGCCTTCTTGAGGACACATGTGAGAGGTAGTCATGTGCTTTCGCCATATCCCGTATCGGTACTATGTTTTGTATTGATAAGTGTTGAGTGGGTGGATCTATGCTAGTACACCTTATAGACTAAGACAAGTGCACTCTTATGATTAAACACCTTGCAAGCATCCGCAAATACTAGGTAGAAATTAAGGCAAAATCCTAACCACAACAATAAGATCAAGGATCCATTATTCCCTTGTAAAAAAGTGTGCGAACTGGGGTTCAGGTTTCTGTCACTCTGGCAACCTACCATAAGAATTATTTATACACAATGTATTCCTCTAGGTCCTTAACAAGACGAAGTGTTATGTGTTCGACTCACATAACAAAACTAGAAAAATAACAACACAACTTAAATATCAAACAACACATATTACTTCAACATCATATGACTACTAACAACTAGAGTTCTCCCATGTCCTCAAGAACTAAAGTAACTACTCACAAGACATAAAAGAGATCATGATCAGTGGTGATAAATAGATGATAAACAATCTGGATATAACAATAATTACCAAACAAAACTCAATAGAATTCACCACAAACAGGTAATCAACACCGATAAGGTAGAGTGGATGGATAGTACGAGTTACAACACAAGTTGCAATGGTGAGATGATGTCGGGTGAAGATGGAGATGGTGCTGATGTTGGGGATGATGTTAATGATGATCTCGATGATACCCGTGACGATGGTGATGACGATTATCTCCCCTTTCGGGAAGTGTTCTACCCGGCGGAATCTGCCCGCCGGAGATGCCTTTTCCTCTCTGGAGGTTTCTGCCACGGAACGGCGGCGGAACTCGCGAAACTCCTACTTTTTAGGGTTTTTGGATGACGACGGATATATATGCCAAAGGGGGGAGCCGGGAGTGACCCTAGGGGTCCAAGCGGCTTCCCGGTGCGCCCCTGGTTGGGGCCGTTCCAGGGGGGCGCCTGGGCACCTGGTGGCCCCCCTCTGGCTCCTTTTCGGCGAGGCTTCGTTATTCTCCAGTATAATAACCTCTGTCAATTTTCAGATCATTTGGAGATGTTCTGTTTCAGCAACTCAGTGTCCTCTTTTCTCTGCTGAATCATGCTGTTTCGGCACCGGAAAGTTGAAAATTGTGTAAAACAAGCCAAAACAACATAAGAATACCATCATAATGTGAAATATATCAATGAATAGGGGTGAATTACAATATAAAATAGTGATGCATTTTGGACGTATCAATGCGGCGCCCACAATACACCTTGGGTCCAGTAGACCTGCGAGGGTGGCGGCGGTGGGGGCAGAGGTAGCGATGAAGGCGACATCGGTGGCTTCAACGGCCAGAACGTAGACGATGACGTGTCAAAGGTTCAGTCGGTCCTCACGAGGTCGTGGATGACCTCACAGATATGATCAAGTTGTGGTTGTTTATGGGTTGTGGTGGCAGCGAGGCCGGTGGTAGATCCTCGTACCATGGCCTCGCTGGTGGCATCAGGATAAGTGGAGGCAGCGGGTGCACGTAGACGTCGTCGTCGGGCTCCGTGAAAATCACATCGAGCAAGTCTGTGAGCCCAGGCCACTTCTTGCGCTCCTCCGCTCGGTCTCCTCGAGGGTGGTCAGACTCCTATCAACGGGAACGCAAATGTGGGACTATTAAATAATGTGAGAACAACTGGTTCTAGCGTGGTCTCAATAAGCTAGCTAACTTGGTTGGGTGGAGAATTCTGCACAGGAAAACTTCGTGGGTTCAATCTAGCGCAAAAAATATTGTTAATTGGCTTCGAGCCCACGATAGAAGGCTCATTAGTGTAAAGATCGGTATGAATCATTTTCTTAACAATTTTTTTTCTTACTTATAGGTGGCATTGGTGGTAATTTCTATCAACTTTAAGGGCAAATAAGATGACAGACGAAAAAAGGGAGAAATGGACCTCCCTATATTATTAGGGAAAGATTTGTAAGATAGAATCAAGAGTATGTCAAGTGTTGCAACCGGTACCAGGTTGTAGCGATGTCATTTAGGAGAACTTACTTTAACTAACCGGACGCGGTGTTTTGGCTCTGGGAGCCCGCACTTTCTAATGAATAGTAAAATTAAAACAAACGGTAAAAAAATTAAAAAAATACGAAGTTTTTTGTGGATGTTCTTATTAGTGTGGCATGTGTTCTTGACAATTTTGATGTCATATGGCGAATTAGTTCTTTGTCGGTGAAAAAAACAAAATTAAGTATGATATTTGGAGGAAACATTTTGCGCTCGACTTCTCTTTTTTACATAGGTCAAACCGCTTAAGGTTTTCACTACCATTTGGATGCAACAATGAACACATAAATTTTTTTCTAATTTTTTTGACATTTACAAAATACATTTTTCGCAGTAGGAGAATGTGCACTCTAAAGACAGATTGAATGTACCCAACCCTATTCAATTTGGCTCTAATATGCACATGCTCCTGCATGCTAAAAATGTCCGGTTTACTGTCCGTAGTTTGCATGATGGACTGCAACTTTTTAACTAACTAGGTATGTGCCTATGCGGTTGCTTTTGGAGCTAAATATTTTTTTAATTCATATATGGAATAAATTTTGATGAAAAATAAGTAGATAAAATAAGTTTTTTAAGCATACAGTTTTGTCAATACTTAAAAACTAGAAGAATACCCCGCACGTTGCAGCGAAAATCTCTATACACACACTATAATGTAAATTGAAAGGGTATAGATCCAAGTAAATAAAATTGGACGACATGGACAACTCATTGACCATAATAGTGGATGATGTGGATAAGTTGCATGTTAAGATAAATATCATAAATGCACCTTAGTAGGATTTTGTTAGCGGATGATATCGAAAAATGATTGACTACAATAATGGATGATGTGGATAACTTGCATGTTGAGATAGATACCATAAATGCATCTTAGTGAGTTTTTCTTTATAAGAGATATAGATTGATAAAATAGATAGATGTTTGTGATAGATCTTCTTTATTACATTATCACAGATCGAGATCAATTATATTTATTTGTCTACATGTCATGATTTCTTTCAAAATAGTACAAGATAAATTATATTTATTTGTGTACATATCATGATTTTTTTCATGAAAACTGTATTAAAAATTATTTTAAAATGAAACATGCATGAAAGGTTGAATGAAGTGACATGAGAAGAATATTCGGGTGTAATATGAAGTCTTAGATTAAAGAGATAGAAAAAGAACACTCAGATTAAGAAATAGTTGTGGAGCTGAGATTAGGTTTTTTTAGGGGTAAAATACTTCTCATTCAATCAAATCCAAGTTTCTCGAAATACAAATTGGATAAGGTGGGTCAAAAACCCATAAATGCCTACCCGTACCTAGACTAGAAGCAAATTTAACAAGACGATGGGCATCGGGATTATAATTTCTCCCTTTGAAAACTAACTTGCACTCCAAAAAAAAATACTCTTATTAGCTACTAATACGTCTGAAACGTATCTATAATTTCTAATTGCTCCATGCATGTTTTGTGTGATATTGCTATGATCTAGATACACTTTCATACACTTTTGATCATATTTGGACTAACTTATTAACTCAGTGCACCATAGTGCCAGTTCCTGTTTTCTGCTGTTTTTCTATTCTAGGTTTCCCCCATATTAAAAGTGCTCCAAAAATTCAGGAAAAATTAGATAAAAAATCAGCGTATGGGAACATTCCAGAATCACCTGGGTGGAGGCAGAGGGCCACCACCAAGGACCTAGGTGGCCACTTGGCGCGACCTAGGGTCTAGCCGCGCCGGGGGGAGCCTGGACCCCTAGTGGCCCCCTGGCTGCGCCCCTTCGCCTATTTAATCTCCGTGATGCGAAACCCCTGAGGACAGAACCCTTTTTCACGATCTCGCCTCTGTTCTGCCGCCTCCGCGCTTCCAAGATCGGGAGTGCCAGCAGGCCTCTTCCCGGCACCCTGCCGGAGGGAGGTTGACCTCCGGGTGCTTCCCCTCCACCATGGACGCTTTCCGGATGTGCCGTGAGTAGTTTCCCTTGGACCATGGGTTCGTGATCAGTAGCTATGTGATGTTCACCTTGAAGGGTTCGTTGCATAGAAAACAAATTTTTTCCTACGATTGCAACTGCCAAGATCACATCTAGGAGATAACTTGTAACGGTTTGAGAAGGACTCACCCTCGAAGACCAAAAAGCTTTAACGAGAACGATTCTCGTGGGTGATGTAGTCGATCACTTGCCGACCTCAAGGTCGTGATGAAGATGGGCGCCACAAACGGGCAGCGCCTCCGTAATCGGTCACACGTACGGATCAGCGACGACCTTCGCCCCTTGCTCCAGTTGGGCAGCGGAAGAAGTGGATCCTCGGGAACTCCAGCAGCACTACAACATAGTGGTGGTGGTGGTAGAGAATATCTTGAGCAGGGCTTCGCCTAAGCACCGTACTCGTGAAACTGGATCAGCTAGCAAGGGGAGGAAGATGCCAACCAAAGGGCATATGAGAGATGGAGGAATTGAGTGAGTAGAGGGGTCTCCACCCATCTATATATAGGAGGGGGAGGCAGCCCCCAAGGGGTAGCCCGCCCCAAGAGGTGCCCCACCTCTCCCTTCATCATGTGGGTGGACTCTCCACTCACAAAAACAAAGGGTCACACATTATTCCCATAACTTCCATAATTCTCCACTCAAAATTCCAAGAGTTTATCACATTAAAACACTTTTAATTATCTTGTTTAATGTCACTCAAATTAATGAACACTTCATTCAATGAGTACTTCATTGATGAACACTTCATTCAATGAACACATTAACAATTATCCCCTTGCACTATTTTGATATACCGAAACTATTCCAGTAGTTTTATCAAAAACAGTCCATGTGATGTCCAGTATATTCTCCGGCGTTCCGTATC
Organism: Bromus sterilis; assembly: GCA_950022295.1. NCBI lineage: Eukaryota > Viridiplantae > Streptophyta > Magnoliopsida > Poales > Poaceae > Bromus > Bromus sterilis. The sequence continues at coordinate 142,558,793 of OX465596.1, read as the reverse complement.
CACTCAAACGCGTCAACGAATCCTTAAGTGTGTCACCCTACGGTTCGTGAATAAAATGGACATGACAGAGACTCTTCTCTGATCAATAATCATCAGCGGGATCTGGAGATCCATGATGACTCCCACTTACTCAACGATGAACTAGTGATCGTGTGAACCAAAACTCCGTAACCAATTCCTTTTGTCTCGCGATATTTTACTTGTCCGAGATCCGATCATTTGGTATCATCCATACCTAGTTCGATCTCGTTACCGACAAGTACTCTTTACTCGTTCCGTGATATAACATCCTCGTGAGCCAGTCACGTGCTTGCAAGCGATGTCAATGTGATATCACCGAGAGGGCCCAGAGTATATCTCTCCGCCATCTAGATGGACAAATCCCACTCTTGATCCACGAGCCTCAACTAACACTTTCCAAGTACCCAACGACACCTTTATAATCACCCTGTTACGGTGTGACGTTTGATGGAATCAAAGTACTCTTCCGGTGTCAGTGATTGACGTGATCTCATGGTCTAAGGATTAAGGTTACTTCGTGAAAGTTTGATACAGCAATAGAAACTTGATGACATGATCGTATTGCTATAACTACTGTGGGTGTATGTTCATCACATCATTCTCCAATGACATGACCTTGTCATTAACAACATCCAATGTTCATGATCAGGAAACCTTGATCATCCGTTAATCAACAAGCTAGTATAAAGAGAGGCATTACTAGGAACCTTTTCTCTGTTTATTAAACACACATGTATTAACGTTTCCGGTTAACACAATTATAGCATGAAAATAAACATTTATCATAAACATGGAATAAGATAATAACCACTTTATTATTGCCTCTCGGGCATATTCCCTTCAGTCTCCCACTTGCACTAGAGTCAATAATCTAGTTTGGTACTTGCGCATCCAACACCTATGGCATTCAGTTGTTATCCATACGCATTGCTAGTGGTAAACCTAATCTCCATATCTGACACTTCAGGTCCGTGTGTATTTGCATTTCTTTGCGTCTCTACGCATCACTCATTCACTAATGAGATGGCATTGCATAAATTTGGTCCTCCGGTGAGACCTTAGTCCCTTGAGCTCAAAACATGTTGAATCTATTGTCATACAATAGATCTTCATAGTATTAGCCCGTTTTGAACTACACCTAGTTTGTCAAACAAACTTCTTGACACAAATGCCCTCCTTTGCTGCTGCTAGAGCAGTCATATACTTAGCCTTTCGTTGTAGTATTCGTTATAATGCCTTAACTTTGGAACTCATCCAAATCCATTTGAAACTATTCCAAATCTATCATGGAACTTTCTTCCATTACATTTTGCCACCTTAACATACCGCCAAAATTGAGATAAATTTAGATTGTATCTTGCGACAAAACTAGTATCAATGTAACACTTTACAATGAACTATTGTCCAACATACATAATATATATTCTTAGTCCTTCCAAAGCACGTAAGGATATCTTTACTATTGTCCAATGATCATCTTATGAATCATTCTGATATATACTCATAACATTTAGAGCATAGGACATTCTGGAATTGTACATATCATGGTGTACATGATTGATCAAATCATTCATGTGATTTTACTCACCAAGTGTCAAAACACTTGAATCTCGCTTCAACCTTTTCCATGCGGCAAGAACCTTTCTCGTCGTTTCCATATTGAACTTATTCAATATTTCATATATGTACTTCGGCCCAACCATATTAGCACCTCAATCTATCTATATAGACCATATTAGCCCAATATACTGGTTTTGCCCAAATCTTCCATTAAAATCAAAATTTCAATGAAACTTCACCCGTGTCAATAAAAGATACATCATTTCCAATCAACAATATGTCTTCTACATAATGTATTAGAAATATGTCTCAGCGCTCCCACTTAATTTCTTGCAAAAGCAAGCATCTTCACCGTCTCTGATGAAACTAAACGTTTTAACAATTTCATCATGATGAAGATTCCAACTCCGCGAATGCTTATTTCAACCATTGAAATTTGCATGCTATTTTAGCATCCTTTGAATTAACAAAACCCTTTGGACCGTGTCCTGTACACGTCCTAGGTAACCATTCTATTAGAAGAACGTTGTTCCGTTTGTTCAACTACCATATACCAAAACTAGCATATGTAGTGGTTGCTACAATAATCCGTCCAGACTAAATATCGTTATGAAAGATCAAATCTTGTCATAGCCAACTCTTTGAACATAATCGTAAACCATTTTAACGATATGTCGAATATTTCATAGATGTGAGAACATCCACGTCAGTTTCTTTATAGATCCAAACACGGTATCTAGAGGGTCTTCCAAGTTCAGAAACTTGGTTTCTCGTGTATGGAACTATCACGGATTTTATAGCTTCTAGCCATTTTGACGGAGTCAGGGCCCATCATTGCTTCTTTGCATGTAGTCGGTCCATTATTATCAAATAACAATGATTCAATCTCAAATCTTACTATTTGATCGATTATCCGAACTACGCAGTTCAATAGGAACTTAGATCGCCGTGACCACAACCTTTGGGACACGGGAGCCAAGAGCATTGCGGCCGCTTCCGGGAAACTTTCCGGCGCTGCGCCACTTAGCACATAAAGCTTAGGTTCAACAACCTAATCGAAGTTCTACTGTCCTCCCACTTAACTTTTCGCAAAAATTCCTTCTCAAGAAACTTGATGCTCTTAGCCACAAAAAAAAACTTTTGTCTTTAGTGTTCTGGAGGAATACCCAACGGTTACTTTGGGATAACCCACAAAGACGTACTTTATCCGACTTTGGTTGTAAACATTTTACATATGCCTTGCATACCAAAATTTAAGAAAAGACAAATTGGGTTTTATCCCATTCCATAACTTATATGGTGTCATTTCAACGGATCTCGATGGCGCTCTTTTCAGTGAAAAGCGGTAGTCTCTAAAGCTTAATCCTTAAAATATAATGGCAATTTTATAAATAACACCTTTGATCCTTACCATGTCAAACAAGGTTTGATTACATCTCTCGAACACTCCATACTCCTATAGTGTTTCGGGAAATGCAAGTTTTGGAACGATTCCTAAACTCTCAGGCATTTGCTAAACTTTTAACTCAAAAATCTTCTTTTATGATCCAATCATAAACTCTTATTTTCTCGTTACAATGATTTTCACTTCATCTTGAAATTTATTTGAACATTTTCAAACATTTCATACTTCTTCCTTATCAAGTAAATATACACATATATTCACTCAAATCCTCGGTTAAAGTATATGAAGTTATAAGACCCACCACACACGGCTACACATAATGAACTATACACATCAACATGTATAATGTCCAATAAGTTAGTTGTCCGTCCTTCTTTGGCCTATGAACGGAGTTTCAATCATTTCTAGGAAATTCTTACAAGCGTCAGTTGATTCAAAATCAAAAGACTCCAAAATTCCACCAACATGGAGTTTCTTCATGTTATCTTTCCAATATGATTTAAACGGTGTTTCAATCATCTCTAGAAATTTCTCACAACCGTCAATTGATTCAAAATCAAAAGACTCCAAAATTCCATCACCATGGAGTTTCTTCATGTGTTTCTTTCCAATATGATTCAAACGGCGGTGTCACTCATAAGTGATCTTCTAATCATTTGTCTTGCGACATGTTTAGCATCAGTTATTATGGATGTGATTTCTCCAACAAGATTTATAAAGTTCATCCATCTTCTATGAATATGGTGATAATTTGAACAACTATTGTTCGTATAACACCAGAACAGAATAACAATTATTCAAATAAATCTTGAAGGCTAGGTTTAATTCCAACGATAAACACAATAATACTTTATTTTGTTCTTGATGAGAATCATCCCATATTCATTTGCTAGTTACTCAGGCCATTGCAATCTTGTATTGAGTTGTTCCGTATGACACTTCATACCAACCAATCAGTATCCAATACTCAAGAATCACACTGTTTAACAAGCAATGCATATACCCATAACATGTATATCATCTATATACCCGAGCTGGACATTTCCAGTCTTTTCCTTTTTCTTTTCGCCAAAATATTTTTCAGATCCTCTTTAAGCAATTCCTTTCCTTTTTAGAAGAATTTATCAACATCACTTGTGGCACCATTCAAATGACACATACTCCAAAGTGTGTTAGTCAAATACTAACACCCTTTGATTCTCACTTTGATGTAGATCACCGTCATCAAATGTTTGGTGTTCTTCCAAATTCCATTCTTTAGTAATCTTATAGTGTAGTAAACATTTTACCTACATCTTCCATTCATCCTATCATGACAACTTTCATGACAAAACTACCATAGCTCATAGGGACAAACTGTGAGTACAATATTAGTTCCCAAAAACTTTTTGGGAGATTAGGACACATAGTGTCTCCAACCTTCACAAATTCTCATACAATATGAGAACATGTTTCTCACTAAATTTTACTCTATCACATTGCAACTAAACATTGTTTCAGATATCGCTATATCTTCCACACATGATAGTTTCTGAAACAATCATTTCAGCTCCTAGATAACCTTGATAATAACAAACAACATTTGAATATCAAGGATCATGGAGGCAAGTGTGATACTTAGACACTAACACTGGAATTGTTACTCTCGATTTAATACACATTATTAAACTTCATGGAGCAAGCAAGGTTTGCTAAAGTTTGCAATAAGACTTTAAACTTTAGATTGACACTCAAACAATACGGTACCATTCCGTAAAGTTTAAATATCCAGAATTCTATAGTTCTATTATCTCAATTATAGCTAAGCGCAAAGGTAGTAAACAAATGCCAATGACTACAACGAACTATGCAAATTCACTTTGATTTAGTTCATGATAAAATGAGTTCATATAACTCCCACTCAAAAACAACATCCCTCGAGTCGTCTTTGGTGATTACACGAACCAAATTCACTACACCACGACCGATCATCACGTGAGGCGGTGTAGCTGCAACGGCGAGCATCTCAATATGGTTCATCATATCATCCATATGACTCGTGCTTAACCTTTCGGTCCATGTTCCGAGGCCATGTCTGTACATGCTAGGCTCGCCAAGTAGAACCTTAGTATTTGCATGTGTTTCAAGGCCATGTCTGTACATGCTAGGCTTGAAAACACCCGTTGTATGCGAACGTAGAGTCTATCACACCCGATCATCACGTGGTGTCTCGAAACGACGAACTTTCTTAACGGTGCATACTAAGGAAGAACATATAATTATCTTGATATTAAGTGAGAGGGATCATCTTATAATGCTACCGAAGCGATCATGATCGTAACTAAGCAAAATAAGATGCATAAAAGGATAAACATCACATGCATGGATAATGTGATATGATATGGTCCTTCTCGCATTAGATCTCCATCTTGTGCGTCTTGGTATGATCTCCATCATGCCACCGGCGCGGCACCAAGGTCCATGGCGCCACCACCATGGTCGTCCTTCTCCATTACAATATATCTCATGGATATATCTACAGCACGCAGGCCTTAAAAAAAAGGAAAAACACAACCATATGGCTCCTGCCGGTTGTTTACAATAAATCTTATTTCATACAACAATTTTGTAACAATGACCATATCACATCACATGCCCTGCAAAAACAAGTTAGACGCTTCTAAATTATCTTTGCAAATTTTACGTGGTTTTGGGCTTCCTAGGAAAGAACCGATCTTACCTACGGACAAGAACCACAACGTTGATTCGCTAGTTGTTTCTTTTCGTCCCTTTCCAGGGCCCTCCGTTGCAAATGCCATATCACTAATGTTAGAGAAACTGACACCCCCAAAGCCACTTTATACGGTACAAGCCGTATGTCAAGCGTGACACGCAATCTGCGCTTAGGGCTGCTTCAATCCAACATTGCCGCAATATGAACAAGTGCACAAAAGAGGGTAACAACTAGAGGATCAACGCCCACATCTCTATGTGTTCTAACCGTACAAAGCATCTACGCATAGACGAGGCTCTGATACCACTGAAGGGTTCGTTGCATAGAAAACAAAAATTTTCCTACGATTGCAACTGCCAAGATCACATCTAGGAGATAACTTGTAACGGTTTGAGAAGGACTCACCCTCGAAGACCAAAAAGCTTTAACGAGAACGATTCTCATGGGTGATGTAGTCGATCACTTGCCGACCTCAAGGTCGTGATGAAGATGGGCGCCACAAACGGGCAGCGCCTCCGTAATCGGTCACACGTACGGATCAGCGACGACCTTCGCCCCTTGCTCCAGTTGGGCAGCGGAAGAAGTGGATCCTCTGGAACTCCAGCAGCACTACAACATAGTGGTGGTGGTGGTAGAGAAGATCTTGAGCAGGGCTTCGCCTAAGCACCGTACTCATGAAACTGGATCAGCTAGCAAGGGGAGGAAGATGCCAACCAAAGGGCATATGAGATATGGAGGAATTGAGTGAGTAGAGGGGTCTCCACCCATCTATATATAGGAGGGGGAGGCAGCCCCCAAGGGGTAGCACGCCCCAAGAGGTGCCGCCACCTCTCCCTTCATCATGTGGGTGGACTCTCCACTCACAAAAACAAAGGGTCACACATTATTCCCATAACTTCCATAATTCTCCACTCAAAATTCCAAGAGTTTATCACATTAAAACACTTTTAATTATCTTGTTTAATGTCACTCAAATTAATGAACACTTCATTCAATGAGTACTTCATTGATGAACACTTCATTCAATGAACACATTAACAATTATCCCCTTGCACTATTTTGATATACCGAAACTATTCCAGTAGTTTTATCAAAAACAGTCCATGTGATGTCCAGTATATTCTCCGGCGTTCCGTATCCACTCAAACGCGTCAACGAATCCTTAAGTGTGTCACCCTACGGTTCGTGAATAAAATGGACATGACAGAGACTCTTCTCTGATCAATAATCATCAGCGGGATCTGGAGATCCATGATGACTCCCACTTACTCAACGATGAACTAGTGATCGTGTGAACCAAAACTCCGTAACCAATTCCTTTTGTCTCGCGATATTTTACTTGTCCGAGATCCGATCATTTGGTATCATCCATACCTAGTTCGATCTCGTTACCGACAAGTACTCTTTACTCGTTCCGTGATATAACATCCTCGTGAGCCAGTCACGTGCTTGCAAGCGATGTCAATGTGATATCACCGAGAGGGCCCAGAGTATATCTCTCCGTCATCTAGATGGACAAATCCCACTCTTGATCCACGAGCCTCAACTAACATTTTCCAAGTACCCAACGACACCTTTATAATCACCCTGTTACGGTGTGACGTTTGATGGAATCAAAGTACTCTTCCGGTGTCAGTGATTGACGTGATCTCATGGTCTAAGGATTAGGGTTACTTCGTGAAAGTTTGATACAGCAATAGAAACTTGATGAGATGATCGTATTGCTATAACTACTGTGGGTGTATGTTCATCACATCATTCTCCAATGACATGACCTTGTTATTAACAACATCCAATGTTCATGATCAGGAAACCTTGATCATCCGTTAATCAACAAGCTAGTATAAAGAGAGGCATTACTAGGAACCTTTTCTCTGTTTATTAAACACACATGTATTAACGTTTCCGGTTAACACAATTATAGCATGAAAATAAACATTTATCATAAACATGGAATAAGATAATAACCACTTTATTATTGCCTCTCGGGCATATTCCCTTCACACCTCCCCTCTTTGTTCTTCATGGTTTAGTCCTCGTGAGCTGCCCTACATGATCGAGGCACATATGTAATTTTCTGCTGTTTTTATGCTGAGTTTGCGTGGATCTGATGGATTATGAGATTATGTTCAGATTCTGATTGAGTAATATATTTGGTTCTTCTCTTTTATATTTTTGTTCCTAAGTAATTCTTGCATGTTCTCCATTGCTGTTTATTGCTTTGGCGAAGTAGTAGGTAGTGAATCCAAGAGGGAATGTTATGCTCGATTGTGGGTTCATGCCCCCGATGACACGCTTGAGTGACAGAAACATGAGTCTAGGGGTGTGTTGTTGCCACAAGGGGGAAAACAACAGTTCTTGTAACCGCGGTTGCAAGGATTGTTTACTTTACGCGAAGTGATTTTTAATGCAGTTGTCTGTTGCTTTGGGTTTACACTTTGGGTGGGGCTCGCAACTTAATACCAGCGAGATGTTCTGGATAGATATCTCAAGGTGGATGATTAGTACTAGATGCAGTTCGATTTCGATCTACTTATTTTGGCATACTGCCCATACTTTTGATCCTCTTCCTTTCTTTGTAGCATAATTAGCACTGCGGTGCTGATACGTCTCAAACACATCTACTTTTCCAAACACTTTTGCTATTGTTTTTGCCTCATTCCTACATGATTTGGACGAAACTAACCCGGACTGACGCTGTTTTCAGCAGAGCTGCCAGTGCTTTTTTTATATTGTGCAAGTTTCTGGATATTTAGGTACGCTGGAAAAATCCACAAAAATCAAATAAAAAATCAGTGTTCCCGAAGCTTCGACGATGCCAAAGGGGGGCCACAGAGCAGCTAGGGGGCATCCAGAAGGGTGTGGGGCGCGACCCAGCCCCTGGCCGCGCCACCTGCCCTCCTGGGTGGGTCCCACACCCTTGGTGCCCTACCTTGGCCCTATTTATTCCCTCAGCGTGGAAACTCCGAAAAAGGAGGTCGCTTTGGGCCCGAGTGCCTTGATTTCAGATCTGATCACCCTTTTGTTTCTTGAGTTTGAGGTGTTCTTGATCCTATCTACGAGTTGTATGCACCTATTATTGTCCGGAACCGGCGATCCCAATGGTGAAAGCTTGGGACACCAAAGGGGATGGACTATAATTTTAGGATTCCGTGTATCCATGAAGTGTTAATGCTTTGTTCCAGTGCTCTTTGATAGGAGTACCTTAATCTCCCTAAGTTCCTTTTGGCCCCGTTCGTCGCGGGAGGGTAGGACAAAAGATGTTGTGCAAAGATCTTATTGCAAGCACGTACAACTACCTTGGGATATATGCCTGATGTTTGATATTTGCCTAGATGATCCTTTCTTTTCTGTGAGCCTTTCCCGTGTTAGAATCTATTACATGTTTGTTCTCATCCAAGCAGCGCCCAACCATCCATCTCCCTAGCCTAAAGTGTTTCTTTCCGCTGGTTATTAGTTGTTTACTTTCGCTATTTTACTTTTGCTGTTTCACCACCACTATCACCACTATTATCACCCACACTACCATATTACCATTGTTACTAATAGCTTTGTGCAAGAAAGTGTTTATTTCAGGTGCGGTTGAACTGACAACTCAATTGTCAAAGCCTGTACGTATTCTTTGTGTCCCCAAGTGTCGAATCAATAAATTGGGTTATCTTGCCCGCGAGGACTATCTCGATCCCCTACAGTTGAGGGTTATCAAGTACTGTTTTCTGGCGCCGTTGCCGGTGACAATAGCTATATTTATAGGTCTACTTGAAGTATCCTGCCTGTTGCACATTATCCACTATGGGTAAGAAAGGAGACCCCAAGGTTCCGATCTTACCATCTTGTACGAGACGAGGTACTACTCTTAGCACTAGTGCTAAACATGATTCACCTTCAGCTATGAGTAAGTTTAATTCAACTCAGTTACATGCTACTTCTCTTGAGTCTGGAAATATGTCAGACACTTTTGATGATGCTGCTACTACCTTTGAGACTACTGGTTCACTTGGTTCTTTTATTGAAGAACAGATTGCTGCTCCTGCCCGATTCTCGGGAGTTGAAATTCCTGTTACCAAAATCCCTATTGGAAAAACTCATGATTTTTTTGGCCTCAAGGAGAAACTCCTTGAGGATGATCATATTATACTTGATGACGATTTATGTAGGGAGCTTAATGAATGTGCTGATTCCGACCCTGCTGCTATAAATAAGTTTCTAGCAAAGCACTCCTTGAAGAACTAGTTTACTCCTGATCCTACTTTTGCTACGTCTCCTATATGCATCACTGATCCTGATTATAATTTATCTGTTGACCTTTCACTTATATCCACAGTTGAAGCTGATCCCTTTTATGGCAGAGAAAATGAAGATGCTATCGAGCACCTGACCAAACTCACCGAGTTGGGTAGCTTGTTTACTACTGATGAAAGGATCCGAAACTTTTATGTGACCACGCTTCTTCCTTTTTCCTTGAAAGGAGATGCTAGAGCATGGTAAGATGCACTACCATGTGGTTCCATTCGAACTCCTCAAGATATGGCTATATCTTTCGTTGATAAGTATTTTCCCGCTCATATTTAACATGCTGCTTTACAAATAATTTATAACTTTAAACAGTTGCAGGATGAGCATCTCCCTAAAGCTTGGGGGAGATTTTGTAGTTTGCTGAAGGCTAGACCGGGACATGAGATCCCTAAGAATTAATTACTTGATATATTTTATGCCGGTCTAACTGATAAATCTGAATCCTATCTAGATAGTTGTGCTGGTTGTGTTTTCAGGCAAAGAACACCGGACGATGCAGAAGAATGGATGGGCAAGATTGCCAGAACCCACGAAGATTGGTCCGTCCCTGAACCACCTCCACCACCAAAGAAGAGGGGCATGCTTGTCCTAAGCCCCGAAGATATGCAAGAAGCAAAGAAGTATATAAAAGAGAAAGGTATTAAAGATAAAGACGTGAAGAATCTACCTCCAATTGAGAAGCTGTGTGAGCTTACCACTCACCCACCTATGGTAGGGGTACACTCTCTTTTAGATTTCAATGCAAGTGACATTCCTAAAGGTAAGCCTCCTGACCAATGTTTAGATGAGCTTGATAATTTTATTATGAAGCAAAGTCACTTCAATGAAAAGATACAAGGTCGGTTGCATGATAATACTCTTGCTATCAAAAGTTTGCTTGATGTTCTAGGAAGAACAGTTAATGATGTTAAATGTCTTGTGAAGCATTTTAATATGGTTCAAACTCAGCTTAAACAAATTTCTAATGTGCAAAAATATTTGCTTGCTAACATTGACAAACAGGACAATTTACATGCTTATGGTATAAAGACCCGGGGTGGAACACACACCCAGGACCCTCTCTATCCATAAAAAGATGCTGCAAAGAATGATCCACCTGAGGTTCGAGAAGAAGAACCACCTGATAAGCGTAAGAATTACACTAGGGAAGACTTCATTGCAAGGAGACACGGGAAGGAAAGAGAACCATGGGTACAGAAATCCATGCCCTTTCCAGGTAAGTCAGTCAAAACCAAAGAAGAAGAGCACTACAACAAGTTTTGTGAGTGGATGAAACCTCTTTTTCTTCCAATTCCTCTGAATGATGCTATTAAGTTACCTCCTTACTCTAAATATATGAAAGATATTGTTACTAATAAAAGAAAAGTTCCTAATGAGGCAATATATACTATGCTTGCTAACTACTCTTTCAGTGGCAAGATTCCTGAGAAGCTCGGTGATCCAGGTATACCCACCATTCCTTGCTCCATAAAGAATAATTATGTTAGAACTGCCTTATGTGATCTTGGTGCAGGAGTGAGTGTTATGCCCTTTTCTCTCTACAAAAGGCTTTGTTTAGAGAAACTAATTTCTACAGATATCTTTCTTCAGATGGCCGACAAGTCCACGACCGTCTCGGTCGGTATTTGTGAGGATGTTCCTATTGAAGTTGACAATTGCTTAATACTTACTGATTTTCTTGTGCTTAACATGCTCGAGGATGGGAGCATGTCTATTATTCTTGGTAGACCTTTTCTGAACACCGCAGGTGCAATTATTGATTATAATAAAGGAAAGGTTACCTTCAACGTGAATGACAAAGAACACACGGTGTATTTTCCAAAGAAGATCGACAAAAGGCATGGCCTTAACGCCATTGAGAATATCGAGACCATGAAGATTGGAGAATGGGATTGTCCACTACATGTATACCACAAATACAAAACAATTATGGTGGGACAATGTCCATCAAAGTGAGAATGCAATGATCACTTCATAAGAGGCGAGACTTTCTGCTCTATATATCACCGGTTGGTTGGTAAGACTTGACAAACCTTGCTAACTAGAATGTTTTATATAGGTAAAAAGCTGAGCTTGTTATGTTTTCATTTCCTTTAGCTTTTATTCTCCTTGCTGTACCTAAATTTTTGTGTTTAAGGATTCAATTGTTCTAACTTTTGCCCCAAGTTCACGAAAGTTTTTGCATCTTTTTGAACTTTGAAAAATTCTGTACAGTGAAGTTATTCGGAAAATTCCAGAAAATTCAGAATAAAATTTTCCAGGTAAAATGCCATCAGGAAGTACCGGTGGCTGACCAGGGGGATCCACCCCTGGCCTAGGAGGTCAGGTGGCGCGTCCCAGCCCCTAGCCGCGCCACACACCCTCCTGGGGCCCACAAGCACCCCATGCTAGCATCTCTTCTTCCACTCTCTCTCTCTTTCTCCCCAAAAACTCGCGTTCTTGCTATGGTTTCGTGTTCTTGCTCTTCTTTAGCACGGAACTTCGATCTCCCTCTACAACCACTCGTTTGAGCTGAAATTTGGAACAAATACTCCTTGGTATGTGACTCCCTCACCCCTCCAATTATTCTTCTAGTTGGTGGCTTCATTTGTGAGTATTTAGTAGTTCTTGGCGTTGTTTAGTTGAGCTTAAATGTTTGTGTAGAAATTTATTTTCCAAGTTTTGTTGCTAGTTTGAGCCTTGGTAAAGTAAGTAGAATGTTTTTCCCAAACTAGTTTTTCTTAAACCTTCATTTTTGTGATTTGTGAAATTTTTTAGAAATGGATAGGCTAGGAAGATGGCTTGGGAAGAAGAAACCCGAGCGCTCTAGCCGTGTTACGCGGTCCACAGCTTCACCTTCAACTACGAGGGTGAGCTACAATGAATAAATTGTACCCTTGGAGCTGTTGGATGTATCACCCGCAAAGGCCATGGCATTTCCATGCAGAGATTTCATGGAGGATGCCGGCATATAGGAGGAGTTCGACGCCCTGTGTGCCAGAGCAGGTTTGACACGGCTTATGATGAGTCGTGTGCCATAGTATGAGACGCTCACTGCTATCTTTATTAACAGTTTTAGATTTTATCCTGAAAGTGATGCTGAAATATTTCAGATTTATAAAAGATTACTAACGATGCCTATGAGTACCTTTTGTGAAGCTTTAGGTTTGCCCGACAGAGGAGAGAAGAGGAGGAAAAGTTCTCAAACTTCTGCACTCAAGACCCTTCTCGACTCGTTGTGCAACATTGAAGTGAGGAACACTAACCATCAGAAGATCTCCAATATTTTGTTTCCTCATCTCAGGTATTTCGCGTATTATGTTGCAAGAGGGGTGTTGGCTTGAGACAACACGAGAAGTACTTCTTCGCCTGATACTGCTATCATGGCGAATGCCCTCTCAAGGAATCACGAGTATCATGCGGGCACACTAATTGCTAGACGCCTTGATGCTAATAGCAACAAGGGGGATCTCTTTGGTGGCGTCTATGCCACACTTCTTTTAAAGTTTCTCGAAGGAGAACCGCGCCCAAATGATACAGTTTTTCCTTTTGTTCGTCTTGATTTAGTTGCCATGAAAAGGCATTTCTTTTTACTAGAGCCTCTGACCGATAGGCACTTGATTATATTTTATGGTTTGAGGGCGATGTGGAACGCATCATCCGTCTACGTGCACCACTTGTGTTTGATTTTTCTCGCAGGAACGGATACCGCTTTTCAGATAACCAGTTTCATGAGATCATGGGAAGATACCAGTTTCACGACCCCACGGAGGCGGTTGCGCCAGATGAGGAGGAGCGTGTGGTGTATCCACCCGTCAAGGAGGAGACCGCCGCCCGATGGGACGGAGTGTCTTCCTCTAGTTGGGATGAGGGACCTTCCTCATGGGAGGATCCGAGGACTTCAGTGTACGCACCGGAGGGCTCATATAACCCTTGGACTTACCAATACCCCGGAGCAAGAGGCTCCTCGGGACCGCAGTAGACGATCCCAACTTAGGCCAAAAGCCTAATATTGGGGGGGGGGTACGTACTCTCCTCCCTTTCCATTGTATCTTCCGTTTTGTTCGCTTTGATCTTTTTGAAGTCTTTGCCTGCTCTTATTTGTTCTTTTATTTTGCAAAAAAAACAAAAAGATTTCTCTTTTCTTTTTCTTTTATTTAACCTTTGAAAAACCCAAAAAGATTTCCTTTCTCTCGTTAGTTTTCTTTGTTTCAGAGTTTAGCTCAAGTCCGTGATGATTATATTTCCCACGTTCGGTCGTGCAAGTGACAAAGCAGTAATGACGAAGATCGACGAAATGGATGCAACAAGGAAAGCCGGTATGAACTATTTTTGTTTCTACTTTTGTACATATGCCTGCACTTATGATTAGAGACCAGCTTGTAGCGACTTAGTGCTATGTTTACAATGCTTTCCCAGTGTTCATGCTTTTGTTGTGGTTAGTCTCAAATAGCTAGATTTCATAATGTGTTGCTTGAAATGATTGACATGCATTGCATCGTTCATGGTTTGGCATATTGAAGTGGTATTTCCCTTCGGAGAATTCTTGGATTGACTTGGCACATGTTCACACATGTTTATGACTGATATGTCTATCATGCCTTGATGACCTTTTTATTTCAGAATAGTTATATCACTTTCATGCCCGATTCAATGTTACTTTGTCGCTCTACATGATTATGAAAATTATTGCTCTCTAGTTGGTCGCTTCCCAGTCTTTTGCTAGCCTTCACTCGCACAAAGAGGAATTCTGCTTCTGCATTCAAACTCCTTTTCAAAACAGTTATTCCACTTGAGACCACCATACCTTCCTATATGTGGTATTTACCAGCCACTCCTAACTTAGACTTTCTTGTGCCATCTCGAAATTTATTCAAAAGCTTCCCTTTTGTAACCATACAAGCTCATGGTGTGTTGAGGAAAATCAGTATCTGTCATGCCAAAAATATTTTGACAGAAGTTTTAACTAGTCAATAAAAAAATATATGAGAGTTACACCTCCCCCATACTTGATGATGGAATGAAATGGACCAAATGCTGTGAATGAAAGGTGGAACGATACCCTCTTTCCATCCTTGAGGCAAAATAAAAGGTTCCGTAGACGGTCAAAGGATTTATGGATAAGAGAACATGTGTAAGCAAAAGGCATTAATATGGTTGGCATGAGAGATATTGAGATACCTTTACCGTTCACCGTTGACTGGAAAGTTACACTTCTCAAAAGAGTTTTATCTCTGTTTTTAAAAACAAGAGCTCTGGCACATGTTTAGTCTTTTCTTCCTTTCACGGGTTTTCAACCTTTCCATCAAAATCCACGGTTCGAGAGTCTCACCTTCTTTCTTCAAAGCACCAACTATTGAGAGCATAATTGTCATTCTTAGTGTAACATGCATTGTCCCAAGGTACTACATTGTCTTCTGCATGCTTGTTATATTGCTAGTTTGAAATTATTAGTCCTAGTCTCCTTTAAAACTCCGGAGGAGTTTGTGCATTTATGTTTTTCTTCACTCATGGAGGCTAGCGAGATACCACTCTAATATGTTCATGCTATGTGCATTGTGATCTTGAGTTGATTTTCAGTAGCATATTATTTACTTTTGTTTCTTTGTGACTGATCACATGAAAGAAGGATTGCTTCGTGCATTGTCCTTGTAGCATGGTTTCAAAACCTGCTAAACTCTTTCGTAGTACATGCTTATATACATCTAATGAAGCAAAAGAGTTTGTCAAAGTTTTCTTTGTCGCGTCCAGTTCGTTGAACTGAATTGCTTGAGGACAAGCAATAGCTAAGCTTCGGGGAGTTGATACGTCTCAAACGTAACTACTTTTCCAAACACTTTTTCTATTGTTTTGGTCTCATTCCTGCATGATTTGGACGAAACTAACCCGGACTGACGCTGTTTCCAGCAGAGCTGCCAGTGCTGTTTTATATTGTGCAGATTTATGGATATTTAGGTACGCTGGAAAAATCCACAAAAATCAAATAAAAAATCAGAGTTCCCGAAGCTTCGACGATGCCAAAGGGGGGCCACAGAGCAGCCAGGGGGCACCCAGAAGGGTGTGGGGCGTGGCCCGGCTGCGCCACCTGCACTCCTGGGTGGGTCCATCACCCCCTGGTGCACTACCTTGGCCCTATTTATCCCCTCGGTGTGGAAACTCCGAAACAGGAGGTCTCTTTTCCAAACTACGTCGCGGAGCCGCCGCCACCCTCTGTTCTTCTCCGGGAGAGCTAATCTGGAGGCTCCTTTTGGCCTCCGGTGAGGGGAAATCATTGCCATTGTCATCATCATCGCCTCTCCATCACCCCTCCATGACTCCTTATCTCATGTGTGAGTAATTCCCTGCTGTAGGAAAAGGGGATGGTCGGAATTGGATGAGCTAGATCTTGTAATAGTTCATCAGATTGTTGGGGGCATGTTGCCTCTCATCTACTTGGTGTTTATCATCTCTGTTACAACTTGTTGCTCTTAATGCGTGTCACTTTGGGCCCGAGTGCCTTGATTTCAGATCCGATCACCCTTTTGTTTCTTAAGTTTGAGGTGTTCTTGATCCTATCTATGAGTTGTATGCACCTATTATTGTCCGGAACCGACGATCCCAATGGTGACAGCTTGGGACACCAAAGGGGATGGACTATAATTTGAGGATTCCGTGTATCCATGGAGTGTTAATGCTTTGTTCCGGTGCTCTTTGCAGGAGTACCTTAATATTCCTAAGTTCCTTTTGGCCCCGTTCGTAGCGGGAGGGTAGGACAAAAGATGTTGTGCAAAGTTCTTATTACGAGCACGTACAACTACCTTGGGATACATGCCTGATGTTTGATATTTTCCTAGATGATCCTTTCTTTTCTGTGCCTTGCCCGTGTTAGAATCTATTACATGTTTGTTCTCATCCAAGCAGCGCCCAACCATCCATCTCCCTAGCCTACAGTGTTTCTTTCTGCTGGTTATTAGTTGTTTACTTTCGCTGTTTTACTTTTGCTGTTTCACCACTATTATCACCCACACTACCATATTACCATTGCTACTAATACTTTTGTGCAAGGAAGTGTTTATTTCAGGTGCGGTTGAACTGACAACTCAATTGTCAAAGCCTGTACGTATTCTTTGTGTCCTCAATTGTCAAAGACTATCTCGATCCCTTACAGTTGAGGGTTATCAGGTGCGATTTTAATCCAGTCAATTTCCCAGCTATAATTTGTTTACCTCGCATAGCAGTTTTATCGTCTTTTGGGAGAGAGACATCACTAGTGAACATCATGGGACCCCGATCCCTATTCTCATCATTGTTTACACGCTCATTTATTTTCTACTTTTACTTTCCGGCTGCTATCATTATCATTATCCCTTGCATTTGATCTTTTGTAAACAACAACACAAGAGAGATTGACAACCTCTCTGAACTTCGTTAGGAGCAAATTTATTTGTGTCATGTGCAGGTCCATGCCAAGGAAGCAATTTTTGTCTTATGAGGTGCCATTGTTTCCTTGCCACCTACTTATCATCTCCGGAATCCTACTGGAGACAAACCCTATCCTCTACATAGGGGAAATTTGCTTCTATCCTACATCTCACCTTCCATTTGGGGTAACCAGCGAAGGGCGAGAATCCATTATTACCTCTCGCACATCAAGCAAATTTCTTGCGTCGTTGCCAGGGACTCTGAGTGTTAAGATAGGGGAGTTTCCCACTATGTTTTACCTTTGCTTTTTAGTCTTGTTAGTTTACTTTCCAGTTTTTGCTCTTGCTTTTGTGTCTTATATGAAAAACCAAAAAATAGTTGCTACCCTTTGCCTTTGTCTTGCTTTGCCTAGTGATGCTATCCTCACCATGGGTGCTGAACTACCCAAATATGGTAGGATGGTGATATGTTTCACTTGGATCATATTCGATCAATTTGTGCTCGCGCTAAAAACCCAACCGACTTGGTTGAGGGAAAATCACTCGATGAGCATGCTCATTATACACGGCACCGCCTATCTCAGAAAAGGAAACACTTATGGGATCAAATACATGTTTCTTATTGCCATGCTGAATTTTTGTTCCACGTTTATGATTTTACTTGCTGCTCTAATATAGATCATAAACACCTTCCTTTCCAATGTGAGTTTAATGAAAATGAGATCTTATATTCTTATGCTAAAAGACTTTATGATTACTTTGATGTTGAAAAGATTGAAGAGTTTGTTGCTTTTAAAGGTGCTTATGAGATTGCTTCTTTGATTGAAAAGTATTATGATACTATTCACAAGTCCGAAAACTTTGCTGTTCTTTCTTATTGCTTCAAGAATTATACTTCCAATTCTTATATTGAGGATTTTAAAAATAAAATGTTTGCTGCCCAAGAAGAGGCTTATGATTGCTTTGATGAGGAATCCCATGATTCTGAGGACTCACCTGATACTTCCCTTTCTGATGAACTTAATACTTGCTTTGTTGATGGCCATGATGCCAATATGGATTATGCTTGCGAAGATGAACTTGCTATAGTTCCTTATATTAAGCATGAAACTGTTGCTATTTCACCCACACTTGATTGTCCTATTATCCTTTTGAAATATCCAACTCATATTCCGGAGAACTGTGCTCTTATTGAGGCTCAATGTGATGATTGCATTTATCTTATGTTCCTAAAGACCATGTTGAAAACTACACATGTGTGCTTGTAGATCATGAAGAACATGCTTTATGTGATAGTTATATTCTTGATGTTGTTCATGATGCTACTGAAACTTATTTTGAGAGAGGAAAGCTTGGTTATAAAAACATCCATATTACTAAAACTCCTCTCTTTATGTTGAAAGTTTTGAAGTTGTTCTTTTTCCACCTTCCATTGCTTGTCTCTTTGTGCTTCTTTGATTTATTTTCTTACAAGATTCCCATGCATAGGAAGTGGGTTAGGCTTAAATGTGTTTCATATTTGCTTCTTGATGCTCTCTTTTGCTTCAAAATTCTTAATTTTGTGAGAGCATCTTTTATAATCTTCATGCCTAGCTTAAAGGCGTAAAAGAAAGAGCTTGTTGGGAGGAAACCAAAGATGTTTTTACTTCTGTTTTTATTGGTCTTGATGATTTTTACTACAATAGAAACATCATTGTATCTTTATTTTCAAGATTGGTGCCAAGTTATAGCCTCTTATAATAAGGGAAGCAAAAGTTGTGATACGCTGTCCAGAAAACAGATTCTGTCTTCTTGACCGAAAAAAATAAAGAAAATTACCAGTTCATCTTTTTGAACTAAATGTTTTACACAGAATGCCCCCGTGCATCCCCTTATCCATCAACAATCATCAGTTCATCCTTTGTCTCACTGTATTTTTATCACTTCATGCGTTATGTGCTATGCTTGGAACGTCTCAATCTTAGGTTTACTTTTTAGTATTCTTTAGCTTTTCTGCTGGTCATAACAAGTTAGACCCCAGCTTACTTTGTGTGGGAGAGAAACACGCTCCATTCCAATCTAGAACACATCATAGGATTTTTCATGCCTATCTTTTTACTGTTGTGTGTTCTTTATCTTTTCGTAGCTACTGCCATGTTTAGTTTTAGTTTGTCTTTAGAAAGAGCCTTGGCTTTTTATTAGTTTGTTGATGGAACTCTCTTTATTTTTCATGTTTATCTTGTTAAGAGAGATGGTTGTTGCACTGAGTGGTGTATTGTCTTGAAACTAGGTAATTGAGGTTGCTATTTCATTTTAGTAGTAACTTGCAATAGTTTTGAGGTATTTTTGTGAGTAATGTTTGAACTTTTGGTGTCAAGAGCTCTAGAATATTAGTGATAGGTGTCGTATTTTGGGAAATCCGTGTTTATTTTTTAAAACCTACAAAACTAGTTGAGAACTCTAGCTACTAGATGGATCGTTAATATTTTGAGGGATCGGATATTAGAGTACACTCACGTACCTTGAGTCGAGGATGCACAAGGATAACAAAACCCCCATACACTCCTCCTCGGGGTACTTGTCTCTTTGTGAACCTCCTCAGTAGATTGAGAGTTACCGATAGTAAGTGCATGAATTCTTCGGACTAATGTAAGTACTGAAAGTTGACACTTCCACCTCCTCATATTTGCTAGCCTCTCCCGTACCGTGCATTGCCCTGTTCTCACTCCGAGAGTTGGCGTCCACCTTCGCCGGTGCTTCCAAACCCTTGGCATGATGCGCTCTATCATCATAAACCTCCTTATATCTTTCCTCAAAACAGCCACCATACCTACCTATCAAGGCATTTCCATAGCCTTTCCGAGATATATTGCCATGAAACATCCACCTCTTCATGACTTGATCTTCATGTCATACATGCTCCTGCTACACTGGCAGAGGAATACATTGCATACATCATGATAGCTGCATCTTCTTTATGTTTGAGTACCTTGTAAAGTGTGAAGATCTTCTATACCCTCTTGCAAAATAGAGTGTTGCCCTTAAGTGAGGAAAAGATCCCAAAGTGGACAAAATAAAAGATCCCAAAGAGGAAAAATGAGAGTTAAATAGAAAGAGCCATTGAGGCCACCAAAAAAATACAAAAAAATAGATAAAAGAGAAAAAGAAATAAAAAGAGAGAAAGGGGCAACACTACTATCCTTTTGAAAGATCCACACTAGTAATCCCTCCTATCCTTGTACTCCATAGAGATGGTCATTTATGCATATAGCTATGTGGGGACCTTCACACTATAGAACTTAGCTTGCGTATTCCAAGGATGAGCCTCCTCAAAAGAGCTCTAGGTCTTCATGAGCGAGCAAGTTGGATGCACCCTCACTAGTTCCTTCAGAGAGCTTTTCTTAGATCATATGTGCATCCGTTGCATGACAATCCCTACTCCTCACATCATATCTATCATTTGGCCTTCTCGCCTATGATTGTCCTCATTGATGTGAGCCTTTCTTGCCTTCTTTGTCTTCCTCCTCCACTTTATTTCTCTCTTTGCCATCCTAAGTGTCAACTTTCGTGCTTACGCTCATCCATTGCATGAGTGCTCAAAATATCGAAAAGGAGTTGATTAAATTGACTTGTACCTGGCTAGTGGTCTGGGGACGAGTCAAGATATGAGTCCAAAGAATACCAAGTGTGAAACTTTAGTAGATTGAGTTCTCAAGAAAAATACTTTTTTCTCTCATATTCCCATATCCCCTTCTTGCACAAGATAACCCACAACTGCAGGGGATCGAGATAGTCTTCGCGGATAAGAATAACCCAATTTATAGATTCGACTCAAGGGGAGCCAAAGAATACCCACAAGCTTTGACAGTGGAGTTGTCAATTCCACCGCACCTGAGATACAATTACTTGCAACAAGATATTAATAGTAACTGCGATATGGAAGTGATGGTAGTAACGGAAATAGTGGTGGTGAAAAAGCGACAGTAAAACAGCAAAAAAAACAACTAGTAACCAACAGAATTAAAAACACAGTAGGATAGGGAGATGGATGCTTGGGTGCTGCATGGATAAGATACATCATGTATTTAACTTGGGGCAAGGCACACAGGAAAGCAATGATCATCTAGGCAAATATCAAACATTAGGCATGTATCCCACAGGTAGTTGTACGTGCTTGCAATAAGAACTTGCACAACATATTTTGTCCTACCATCCCGCTACGAACGGGGCCAAAAGGAACTTATGGAGATTAAGGTGCTCCTTTCAAAGAGCACCGGAACAAAGCATTAACAATCAATGGATACACGGAATCCTCAAATTATAGTCCATCCCCTTTGGTGTCCCAAGCTGTCACCATTGGGATCGTCGGTTCTGGACTATAATAGGTGCATACAACTTGTAGATAGGATCAAGAACACAAATATATTCATGCAAACACATAGGGTTCAGATCTGAAAACATGGCACTCGGGCCCAAAGTGACAAGCATTAAGAGCAACAAGTTGAAGCAAAGATGGTAAACACCAATCTAGATGATAGGCAACATGCCCCCAACAATCTGATAAACTATTACATGATCTAGCTCATCCAATCTCTACCATCCCTTTTGCCTACAACAGGGAATTACTCACACATGAAGGGAGAAGTCATGGAGGGAGGATCGAGTGGTGATGATGATGACGATGGCGATGATCTCCCCTCACCGGAGGCCAAAAAAGCCTCCAGATTAGCCCTCCCGGAGAAGAACAGAGGATGGTGGCGGCTCCGCATCGAGAATTGGGAAAACGACTTCTGTTCTTGGGTTTTCTCGCCACGGGAATAAATAGGAGTCGTAGTAGGGAACCAGAGGGGGGAGGACCCTCCCAGGCGGCCTCCTGGTGCAGCCAGGGGTGGGGCCACGCCAGCAGGGCGTCTGGGCCCCCCTGGCTGCCCTCTGGCCCCACTTCTGGCACATTGGTCCTTCGGGTGCTTGGATTTTCTGTGATTTTTCCTTGAATTTTCTGAGACACCTAAAAATCCATTTTCCTGCACACAATAAAACCATACAGGCAGCTCTGCTGAAAACATCATTAGTCCGGGTTAGTTTCATCCAAATCATGCAAGAATGAGGGAAAAACAATAGCAAAAGTGTTTGGAAAAGTAGATACGTGTGAGACGTATCAACTCCCCCAATCTTAGCATATTGCTTGTCGTCAAGCAATTCATTTCAGCGAATTGAACGCGACAAAGAAAACTTTGACAAACTCTGTTGCTTCATTAGATATATATAAGCATGTACTATGAAAAGAGTCTAGAAGGTATTGAAACAATGCTATAAGGACAATGCACGAAGCAATCCTTCTTTCATGTAAACAATCACAAACAACTAAAAGTAAATAATATGCTACTGAAAATAGAGACAAGATTACAATGCACAAAGCTTGAACATATTAGAGTGGTATCTCGCTAGCCTCCATGAGTGAAGCAAAACATAAATGCAGAAACTCCTCCGGAATTTTAAAGGAGACTAGAACTAAGAATTTCAGAATAAGTAATACCACAATCATGCAGAAGAGAATGTATTACTTTGGGACAATGCACATTACAATCAGAATGAAAATTATGCTCTCATATTTGGTGCTTTGAAGAAATAAGGTGGAGAATCTCAAACCGGGGATTTTGATGGCAAGTTTGAAAACCCGTGGCTGGAAGCAAAGAATAAACATGTACCAGAGCTCTTGGTTAGGAAAACAGAGATAAAATTTTTTTGGGAGGTGCATGATTTGTCAACGAATGCTAGTAGACAACCCAATCACCACTTATGCTAGACATGTTTCGAGGAACGGCTCCCAAGATGGGGACCATCACATCCCCTTAATCGCCTTTGTTTATCACCACCAAAGTTTTCTGATTTCCCATAAACAAAGCGTGAAGGTTGGTTTGGTTGTTGTGATTATCTTTTGTGAGTAGGGCGCAATCATGCCAGTCCCTCCTCGTATTAGGGGTTTGCAGATTAGACATGCAATCCCGGGATTAAAAATGTCTTAACATAAGCAGGTCATGAATTACCTACTACTTCCTCATGAGCTAAAGCAGTGGCACAACAAATGAGTGTTTTTTTGAATAATTTCGAGATGGTGCAAGAAAGTCTTTGTTAGGATGGCCGGTAAATACCACATAGGAAGGTATGGTGGATTCATATGGAATAACTGGTTTCAAAGATTTTGGATGCACAAGTAGAATTCCGCTTAGTGTGATGAAGGCTAGCAAAATAGTGGGAAGCGACCAACTAGAGAGCAATAACAGTCATAATCATGCAGAGCGACAAAGCAACATTGAATTGGGCATGAAAATGATATAACTATTCTGAAATTCAAAGATCATCAAGGCATAGCAGACTTTTTAGTCTTAAACATGTGTAAGCATGTGCCAAGTCAATCCAAAAATTCTCCAAAAGGAAATACCACTTCAGTATGCCAAACCATGAACAGTGCAATGCATGTATATCATTTCAACAACACATTATGTACCCTAGCTATTTGGGATTAGCCAAAAAAAAGCATTAACCACGTGGAAAGCATTGTAAACATAGCACTATGTCACTACAAGCTGGACTCTAAATTATAAGTACAATCATATGTACAAAAGTAGAAACAAAAAGAGGTTACACCAGTTTTCCTTGTTGCATCCCTTTCGTCGACCTTCGTCATCGCTGCCTTGTCGCTTGCACGATTGAACGTAGGAAAATGTAATCAAGTGAAAATGCCATCACGGACTCGAGCGGAACTCTGCAACAAATCAAACTAAAGAGGGAAAAGAAATCTTTTTGGATTTTTCAAAGGTTAAACGAAAGAAAAGGAAAGAGAAAATCTTTTTGTTGTTTTTACAAAGAAATAATCAAAGAAGAACAGGCAAAAAATTCGAAAATATCAAAACGAACAAATCGTAAAACAGATAATACAATGAAAAAATGGAGAAGGACACGTAGTCCCCCAAGCTTAGGCTTTTGGCCTAAGTTGGTATCTGCTACTGTGGTCCCCAGGAGCCTCCATCTCCAGGGTAGTACTGGTGTGTCCATGGGTCGTACGGGGCTTCAAGTGCATATACCGAAGTCCTGGGATCCTCCCACGAAGAAGGCTCCGCGCTCCAAGAGGAAGAAGACCCTTCACCCCACTGGGTAACGGGCTCCTCCTCCTCATCATGCACAACCCCCTCCATGGGGTTATGGAACTGCTACTGGGCCACGAACTCATCGAACTGAGTGACGTTGAAGGACCATCCGTTCCTGCGAGTAGAATCAAACAAAAAAGGAGAAGGTAGACGGATCTCCCGAATATCTATTAGTCCAAACCTGAGAATATAAATAAGGTTACCAAACTCGGAAGTCCTGGTAACGAACTCATGCCTCTTCAAAGCAGTAAGGTCAAAGCTTATAAAAGGAAAAGGCTCATCATCAGGATGTGGGGTGCGCTCTAGAGACTCAAGAATAAGTGTGGCATAAACGCCACCAAAGAGATCTCCCTTGTTGCCATTAAGGGCAAGTCGGTGAGCAATCAAGGCACCGAAAATATACGTAGTTTCCCCCGAGAGGGAATTTGCCAGGATATTTCTCGTGTTTTCACGAGCTAATACCCCTCTAGCAATATAATATGCAAAATACCTGAGCTGGTGAAACAAGATGTCAGAAATTTTTGAACGTCGGATATCCCTCGTATCCTGACTGCAAAGAGAGTTGAAGAGCATTCTCAGCTCGGTGGGCTGAGTGTTCATCTTTGCCGTCCGTCCAATGTTCGGCACACCTATTATTTCATAGAATCTTTCCAAAGATATGGTCAAAGGATCATTGTAAATTTTAAACTCAATAAGACCAACATCATGGTTATATCCAAAACTATTAATAAAATAGGAGGTGACTTTACGTTATTGAGTAACACGGCATGTTGCAAGCCGTGTCAAACCTGCATTAGCACAAAGGTTATCAAACTCCTCCTTAATACCTTCCGCTTCAAGAAAATCGTTGCACGAAAACATCATTGCCCGTGCTGGACTTGTATCTTCCAGCAACTCTAGGGGCACAACATCTTCATTGTAGCTCACCCTAGCAGCTGAGGATGAAGCTGCAGCTCTAGTTACTCTATAAGTGTGCTCGGGCTTCTTCTTTCCAAGCCATCCTTTTGCTTTTCCAAAGAAACTCATTTCTGATTTTTTTTGACAATTCACAAAAACAAGGATTTGAGAAAAATGAGTTGGGGCAAACTACTCTACTTACTTCCCTAAGTCATAAACTTGCATGAAAACTTGGAAAATAAATTTCTACACATGCTTGCAAGCTCATATGAACAACACCAAGAGCTACTAAATACTCACTAATGAAGCCACCAAATAAATATCTAATTGGAGGGGTGGAGGAGTCACATACCAGGGATTATTTTCTCAAAATCTCAGCTCGAATGATGGGCTATAGAGAGAGATCAAAAATCGCCTCCAAGAACAGCAAGAACGCAAGAACAAGTGCAGAACTCGTGTTTTTGGAGAGAGAGAGAGAGAGAGAGAGAGAGAGAGGAAGAAGACTTACCTGGGGAGGGGGCCCGTGGGCCCCAGGCGGCCAGGGGGAAGGACGCGCCAGCTGGCCGCCTGGGCCACTGGTGGCCCCCCTGGTCAGCACCAGGTGCTTCTGGGTCACTCCCGGCATGGAAATTTTTATTTTTATTTTTCTGGAATTTTTCTGACAACTTCACTGTTGAAATTTTTTCGGGGTTCAAAAAGCTGCAAAACTTTCTGAAAACTTGAAATAGTAGTTAGCTGCGTGAAGCTTCAAAAATAGTAATCTTTGGACCAGCAAGAAAGATAAAGCTAAAAGAAATGCGAACACAACAACCTCTACTTTGTACTTATATAAAACTCATTTAATAGCAAGGTTGATAACTCCTACTACTAAGCAAGCAATACATGGAGAAAAAAGTTTCACTTACTATGAAGCATTCATGGTACCTTCACTTTAATGGATATTGTCCCCACCATAATGGTTTTGTATTTGTGGTGCACATGTAGAGGAAAATCCCAATCACCAATCTTCACGGTCTCGATATTCTCTATAGAGTTGAGGCCATGCCTTTTGTCAATCTACTTCAGAAAATACACCGTGTGTTCTTTATCATTCACATAAAAAGTAACCTTTCCTTTATTGCGATCAATAATAGCACCTGCGGTGTTACGAAAAGGTCTACCAAGAATAATAGACATGCTCCCATCCTCGGGCATGTCGAGCACAAAAAAATCAGTAAGGATCAAACAATTAGCAACTTCAACGGGAACATCCTCACAAATACCAATGGGAACGGCCGTTGACTTGTGAGCCATCTGAAGAGAGATATCTGTTGGGATTAGTTTCTCTAAACAAAGCCTCTTGTAAAGAGAGAAAGGCATAACAATCACTCCTGCTCCAAGATCACATAAAGCAGTCTTGACATAATTATTCTTTATGGAGCAAGGAATGGTGGGTATACCTGGATCACCAAGCTTCTCAGGAATCTTGCCACTAAAAGAGTAGTTAGCAAGCATAGTAGATATTGCTACATTAGGAACTTTTCTTTTATTAGTAACAATATCTTTCATATATATCGAATAGGGAGGTAACTTATTAGCATCAGTCAAAGGAATTTGAAGAAAAAGAGGTTTCATCCACTCACAAAACTTATTGTAATCCTCTTCTTGTTTAGTTTTGAGAGACTTAACTTGAAAGGGCATGGGTTTCTGTACCCATGGTTCTCTTTCCTTCCCACGTCTCCTTGCGATGAAGTCTTCTCTAGTGTATTTCTTGCGTTTGTCGGGTGCTTCTTCTTCTTCTCAAACTTCGGGTGGATCATTCTTTTGACCATCCTTTTCAAGCTCAGCACCTTCTTCAGTCTCATCATCGGAGGTGCATATACTATTTGGATCAATAACAAGCTCTTCACTTGCAATTGGATCATTGGAATTGTCATCTTCTTTGTGCTTCTTCTTCTTATTCTTCGGAGAACTAACAATTTCTTCTTCCTGCATTTGATAATCTTGCTCGATTCTCTTCGGATGCCCCTCCGGATAGAGAGGATCTTGAGTGCTAGTTCCACCTCGGGTTTTAATCCCGAAGGCATGTATATCCTGTTTGGCATTGTTAGCTAGCAATCTTTTTGCACATTAGAAATTTTTTCAAGCTGATTTTGAACCATATGAAAATGCTTCACAAGACATTTAACATCATTAATTGTTCTACCTAGAACATCAAGCAAACTTTTGATAGAAAGGGAATTATCATGCAACTGACTTTGTATCCTCTCATTAAAGTGGCTTTGCTTCATAATAAAATTATCAAGCTCATCTAAACATTGATCAGGAGGCTTACCATGAGGGATGTCACTTGCATTGGGATCTAAAAGAGAGTGTACCTCTACCATAGGAGGGTGAGTGGAAGGCTCACACATCTTCTCAATAGGGGGTAGATTCTTCACGTCTTTAGTTTTAATACCCTTCTCTTTAATAGACTTCTTTGCTTCTTGCATATCTTCGGGGCTTAGGACGAGCATGCCCCTGTTTTTTGGTGGTGGAGGTGGTTCAGGGACGGACCAATCTTCGTGGTTCTTGGCAATCTCGCCCATTAATTCTTCTTCATCGTCCGGTGTTCTTTTCTTCAAAACACAACCATCACAACTGTCCAAATAGGATCTGGATTCATCAGTTAGACCAGCATAGAAAATTAATTCATTCTTAGGGACACCATGTCCCTGTCTAACCTGGATCAGACTGCAATACCTCCCCCAAGCTTTAGGGAGGTGCTCATCCTGCAACTGTTTAAAGTTATAAATTCTTTGTAAAGCAGCATGTGCATATGAGAACGAAAGTACTTATCAACAAAAGAGTGAGCTAATTCTTGAGGACTCCTAATGGAACCACATGGTAGTGCTTCATACCATGATTTAGCACCTTCCTTCAAAGAGAAAGGCAGAAGTTTAGTAACATAAAAGTTTCGTATCTTTTCATCTGTAGTAAACAGGCCACCCAACTCAGTGAGTTTGGTCAGGTGTGCAATAGCATCATCATTTTCTCTGCCATAAAAGGGGTCAGCTTCAACCATAGATATAAGTGAAAGATCAATAGAGAAATTATAATCAGGATCATTGATGCATATAGGAGATGTAGCAAATTCAGGATCAGAAACGGTCTTGTTCTTCAGGGAGTGTTTTTCGAGAAGCTTCTTAATAGCACCGGGGTCAGAGTCGACAAACTCTATTAGCTCCCTGCATAAATCATCATAAAGTATAATATAATCATCCTCAAGGATTTTCTCCTTGAGTTTACTCAAATCAGGATAATCTTAAGTTCCACCAATAGGGTAGTGAGTAACAGGAATTTCAGTTCCAGATTTTTTTGCAGCAGCGATCTGTTTCTCAAGAGCGTAACCGAGCGAACCAATATCATCAAGAGCAGTAGAAGCATAACCAAAAGTATCGGACATAGTAACGGATTCAGTAGAAGCATCATGTGGTGGAGGTGAAGCAAACCTACTCATAACTGAAGGTGAATCAAGTGTAGCACTAGTGTTAAAAACAGTACCT
Organism: Bromus sterilis; assembly: GCA_950022295.1. Lineage (NCBI taxonomy): Eukaryota > Viridiplantae > Streptophyta > Magnoliopsida > Poales > Poaceae > Bromus > Bromus sterilis. Next base: position 142,529,871 of record OX465596.1, on the reverse strand, counting down.
TTTCTTTTACGAGATGGTAAGATCGGGACCTTGGGGTCTTCTTTCTTACCCATAGAGGATAAATTGCAGAAGGTAAAATACTTCAAGTAGACTTGTGAATAAAGCTATGCTCCACGGCAAAGGCGCCAGAAAAAAACCTTGATAACCCACAACTGCAGGGGATCGAGATAGTCTTCGCGGGTAAGAATAACCCAATTTATAGATTCGACTCAAGTGGAGCCAAAGAATACCCACAAGATTTGACAGAGGAGTTGTCAATTCCACCGCACCTGAGATACACTTACTTGCAACAAGATATTAATAGTAACTGCGATATGGAAGTGATGGTAGTAACGGAAATAGTGGTGGTGAAACAGCGACAGTAAAACAACAAAAGCAAACAACTACTAATCAGCAGAATTAAAAACACTTTAGGCTAGGGATATGGATGGTTGGGTGCTGCATGGATAAGATACATCATGTATTTAACTTGGGGCAAGGCACACAGGAAAGCAATGATCATCTAGGAAAATATTAAACATTAGGCATGTATCCCACATGTAGTTGTACGTGCTTGCGATACGAACTTGCACACCATCTTTTTTCCTACCAAAAGGAACTTATGGAGATTAAGGTGCTCCTGTCAAAGAGCACCGGAACAAAGCATTAACAATCAATGGATACACGGAATCCTCAAATTATAGTCCATCCCCTTTGGAGTCCCAAGTTGTCACCTTTGGGATCGCCGGTTCCGGACTATAATAGGTGCATACAACTTGTAGATAGGATCAAGAACACAAATATATTCGTGCAAACACATAGGGTTCAGATATGAAAACATGGCACTCGGTCCCAAAGTGACAAGCATTAAGAGCAACAAGTTGAAGCAAAGATGATAAACACCAATCTACATGATAGGCAACATGCCCCAACAGTCTGATAAACTATTACATGATCTAGCTCATCCAATCCCTACCATCCCCTTTGCCTACAGCAGGGAATTACTCACACATGAAGGGAGAAGTCATCGAGGGAGGATGGAGTGGTGATGATGATGACGATGGCGATGATCTCCCCTCACCGAAGGACAAAACAGCCTCCAGATTAGCCCTCCCGGAGAAGAACAGAGGGTGGCAGCGGCTCCGCGACGAGAATTGGGAAAACGACTTCTGTTCTGGGGTTTTCTCGCCACGGGAATAAATAGGAGTCGAAGTAGGGCACCAGAGGGGTTAGGACCCTCCCAGGCGGCCTCCTGGCGCGGCCAGGGGTTGGGCCGCGCCAGCAGGGCGCCTGGGCCCCCCTGGCTGCCCTCTGGCCCCACTTCTGGCACATTGGTCCGTCGGGTGCGTGGATTTTCTGTGATTTTTCCTGGAATTTTCTGAGACACCTAAAAATCCATTTTCCTGCACACAATAAAACCAGACAGACAGCTCTGCAGAAAACATCGTTAGTCCGGGTTAATTTCGTCCAAATTATGCAAGAATGAGGGCAAAACAATAGAAAAAGTGTTTGGAAAAGTAGATACGTTTGAGACGTATCAACTCCCCCAAGCTTAGAATATTGCTTGTCCTCAAGCAATTCAGTTCAACGAACTGAACGCAACAAAGAAAAATTTGAAAAACTCTTTTGCTTCATTAGATGTATATAAGCATGTACTATGAAAAGAGTCTAAATGGTATTGAAACAATGCTATAAGGACAATGCACGAAGCAATCCTTCTTTATGTAAACAATCACAAACATCTAAAAGTAAATAATATGCTACTGAAAATCAAGGCAAGATTACAATGCACAAAGCTTGAACATATTTGAGTGGTATCTCGCTTGCCTCCATGAGTGAAGCAAAACATAAATGCAGAAACTCCTCCGGAATTTTAAAGGAGACTAGAACTAAGAATTTCAGAATAAGTAATACCACAATCATGCAGAAGACAATGTAGTACTTTGGGACAATGTACATTACACTCAGAATGAAAATTATGCTCTCATAGTTGGTGCTTTGAAGAAAGAAGGTGGAGACTCTCGAACCGGGGATTTTGAGGGCAAGGTTGAAAACCCGTGGCTGGAAGCAAAGACTGAACATGTACTAGAGCTCTTGGTTTTGAAAACAGAGATAAAAAGTTTTTGGGAGGTGCATGATTCGTCAACGAATGCTAGTAGACAACCCAATCACCTCTTATGCTAGACATGTTTCAAGGAGCGGCTCCCAAGATAGGGACGATCACATCCCCTTAATCTCCTTTGTTTATCACTACCAAAGTTTTCTGATTTCTCATAAACAAAGCGTGAAGGACGGTTTGTTGGTTGTGATTATCTTTTGTGAGTTGGGCGCACTCATGCTAGTCCCTCCTCGTATTAGGGGTTTGAAGATTAGACATGCAATCCCGGGATAAAACATGTCTTAACATAAGAAGGTCATGAATTACCTACTACTTCCTCATGAGCTAAAGAAGTGGCACAACACAGGAGTGTTTTTTTGAATAATTTCGAGATGGTAAAAGAAAGTCTTTGTTAGTATGGCCAGTAAATACCACATAGGACTGTATGGTGGACTCATATGGAATAACTGGTTTCAAGGATTTTGGATGCACAAGCAGAATTTCGCTTAGTGCGAGCGAAGGCTAGCAAAAGACTGGGAAGCGACCAACTAGAGAGCAATAACAGTCATAATCATGCAAAGTGACAAAGCAACATTGAATTGGGCAAGAAAATGATATAACTATTCTGAAATTCAAAGATCATCAAGGCATAACACACTTTTTAGTCTTAAACATGTTTAAGCATGTGCCATGTCAATCCAAGAATTCTCCAAAGGGAAATACCACTTCAGTATGCCAAACCATGAACAGTGCAATGCATGTAAATCATTTCAACAACACATTATGTACCCTAGCTATTTGGGATTAGCCACAAAGAAAGCATGAACCACTGGGAAAGCTTTGTAAACATAGCACTGTCACTACAAGCTGGTCTCTAAATCATAAGTACAAGCATATGTACAAAAGAAGAAACAAAAAAAGTTCATACCGGTTTTCCTTGTTTCATCCCTTTCGTCGACCTTCGTCATCACTGCCTTGTCGCTTGCATGATTGAACGTAGGAAAATATAATCAAGTGCAAATGCCATCACGGACTTGAGCTGAACTCTGCAACAAAGCAAACTAAAGAGAGAAAATAAATCTTTTTGGATTTTTCAAAGGTTAAACGAAAGAAAAACAAAGAGAAAAACTTTTTGTTCTTTTTGCAAAGAAAGAATCAAAGAAGAACAGGCAAAAACTTTGAAAATATCAAAACAAACATATCATAAAACGGATAATACAATGTAAAAAGGGAGAAGGACACGTACTCCCCCAAGCTTAGGCTTTTGGCCTAAGTTGGTATCTGCTACTGTGGTCCCCAGGAGCCTCCAGCTCCAGGGTAGTACTGGTGTGTCCATGGGTCGTACGAGGCTTCAGGTGCATAGACCGAAGTCCTAGGATCCTCCCACGAAAAAGGCTCCGCGCTCCAAGCGGAAGAAGACCCTTCAACCCACTGGGTTACGGGCTCCTCCTCCTCATCATGCACAACCCCCTCCATGGGGTTATGGGACTGCTGTTGGGCCACGAACTCATCAAACTGGGTGACGTTGAAGGACCATTCGTTCCTGCGAGTAGAATCAAACCAAGAAGGAGCAGGTAGACGGATCTCCCGAATATCGATTAGTCCAAACCTCAGAATATAAAGGAGGTTACCAAACTCGGAAGTCCTGGTAACGAACTCATGCCTCTTCATAGCAGTAAGGTCAAAGCTTATAAAAGAAAAAGGCTCATCATCAGGATGTGGGGTGCGCTCAAGAGACTCAAGAATAAGTGTGGCATAAACGCCACCAAAGAGATCTCCCTTGTTGCCATCAAGGGCAAGTCGGCGAGCAATCAAGGCACCCACATTATACGGAGAAGAACAGAGGGTGGCGGCGGCTCCGCGACGAGAATTGGGAAAACAACTTCTGTTCTGGGGTTTTCTCGCCACAGGAATAAATAGGAGTCGAAGTAGGGCACCAGAGGGGGGAGGACCCTCCCAGGCGGCCTCCTGGCCCGGGCGGGGGTGGGGCCGCGCCAGCAGGACGCCTGGGGCCCCCCTGGCTGCCCTCTGGCCCCACTTCTGGCACATTGGTCCTTCGGGTGCGTGGTTTTTCTATGATTTTTCCTGGAATTTTCTGAGATACCTAAAAATCCATTTTCCTTCACACAATAAAACCATACAGACAGCTCTGCTGAAAACATCGTTAGTCCGGGTTAGTTTCGTCCAAATGATGCAAGAATGAGGGAAAAACAATAGCAAATGTGTTTGGAAAAGTAGATACGTTTGAGACGTATCAGCACGCAAACACCATTTGGAGTCACGGACAGCAAGAGCACTTGCACCTAATGTTCTTTCGTTGCTTGTTTCAATGCTAATATAGACTCTTGCATGTTATGACTTGAATTGAATCACATACCTTGATTGCTTTACTTTTCAATGTTCTTTCGTTGCTGAAACGTTGAGGAAGATAGTTCTCTCACTTCTCGTTGGTTACCCCAAGTGGAAGGTGAGATGTAGCGTAGCAGCAAATTTACCCTATGTAGAGGATAGGGTTTGTCTCCCGTAGGACTTCAAGAGATAAAAGAAGGTGGTAAAGTGAACAATGGCGCCGTTCACAATCTAAGGATTTCTTACTTCACCTGGACCTGCACACACAGCAAATAACTTTGCTCCCAACGAGTACAGAGGAGTTGTCAATTCCTCCGGCCTTGCTGTTTACAAAGGATCAACGCAAGAGATAAAAGTGCAACTGAAAGTAAATTAAAGGTGTAAACAATGATGGAAATATGGACCGGGGTCCCATGACGTTCACTAGTGATGTCTCTCTCCCAAAAGACGATAAAAGTGCTAGCGAGGTAAACAAATCACAGCTGGGCAATTGACAGGATTATAAACGCACCGCAATGCTAACTATGCTACAAAAGAAAGGAAGAGGCTCAAAAGCAATGGGCAGTACGCGAGGGTAAGTAGACCGAAATCCATCTGCATCTACTACGAATCATCCACCTTGAGATATCTATCCAGAACATCTCGCTGATATTAAGTTGCGAATCCCACCCAAAGAGTAAACTCAAAGCAACAGACAACTGCATTAAAAGAACTTTGCATAAATTAAACAATCCTTGCACCCGCAGGTACAAGCACCGTTGTTTTATCCCTGGTGGCAACATCACATCCCCTAGTCTCATGTTTCTGTCACTCAAGCTAGACATCAAGGGGCTGAACCCACAATCAAGCATAACGCTCCCTGTTGGAGTTGCTACAAATCACTTGGCCAAAGTAAAATACGGCAACGGAGAACATGCAAGAATTAACTCAAGAACACAAATATGAAAGAGAACCAAACATATTACTCATCACAATCTGAATAAAGTCTCATAATCCATCAGATCCCAGCAAACTCAGCATAGCAACACGTAAAATTACAAAGGTGCCTCGGTCATGTGAGGTAGCTCACGAGGTCTCAAAAGTGGAAGCACAAAGAGGGGAGGAGAACATCACATAGCTACTGGTCATGGACCCATGGTCCAAGGGGGACTACTCACAACACATCCGGGGGACGTCCATGGCGATGGATGGTCTCCCGGAGGGGGTTCCTCCTTCCGGCAGGGTGTCGGGGCAGCTTCTCCTGGCAGCCCCGATCTTGAAACGGTGGCGGCGGAGGTACAGAGAGGAGAATGGGAACAGAAGATCGATATTTGGGGTTTGCTCCGCGGGAACTAAATATAGGCCAAGGGGGGCACCGAGGGGGGCCACAGGGCAGCCAGGAGGGTGCCCAGCGCGCCCTAGGGGGGGCGCCAGGGCCCCTCCTAGGGCCCTGGTTGGTGTTCTCCCTTTCAATCCTTGGTTCTTCAGGAAGCTTCCGCGACGCTGATATTTTATATAATTTTTCCAGAATTTATTTGGCACTTTTAATGGCCGGAAAACCTGAAATATAAAAACAGCAGAAAACAGGAACTGGCAACTAGGTGCACTGAGTTAATAGGTTAGTACAAATATGATCAAAAGTGTATGAAAGTTCAAGAAAAACATGGCAAAGTCACACAAATCAAGCATGGAGCAAGCAGAAATTATAGATACATTTAGGACGTATTAGTTGCTAGCGTATCACCACAGAAATTATCTTGTTATCATTTACCTACTCGAGGACGAGAAGGAATTAAGCATGTTTTGTGTGATATTGCTATGATCTAGATACACTTTCATACACTTTTTATCATATTTGGACTAACTTATTAACTCAGTGCACCACAGTGCCAGTTCTTGTTTTCTGCTGTTTTTATATTTCAGGTTTCCCCCATATTAAAAGTGCTCAAAAATTCGGGAAAATCGGATAAAAACTCCGCGTTCTGGAACCTTCCGGAATCACCTGGGTGGGGCTAGAGGGCCACCACCAGGGACCAAGGCGGCCACCTGGCGCGACCTAGGGTCTGGCCGCGCCGGGGGGGCGCCTGGACCCCTAGTGCCCCCCTGGCTGCCCCCTTCGCCTATTTAATCTCCGTGATGTGAAACCCCAAGGGACATAACCCTTTTTCGCCATTTCTCCTCTGTTTTGTCGCCGCCGCGCTTCCAAGATTGGGAGCGCCAACAGACCTCTTCTCGGCACCCTACCGGAAGGAGGATTGACCTCTGGGACTTTCTCCTCCACCATGGATGCTTCCCGGATGTGCCGTGAGTAGTTTCTCTTGGACCATGGGTCCGTGATCAGTGGCTATGTGATGTTCTCGTCCCCTGTTTCATCTTCTTGGTTTAGTCCTAGTGAGCTGCCCTACATGATCGAGGAACATATGTAATTTTCTCCTGTTGATATGGTGAGTTGCTGGGATCTGATGGATTATGAGATTATGTTCAGATTGTGATTGAGTAATATATTTGGTTCTTACCTTTTATATATTTTCCTAATTAATTCTTGCATGTTCTCCATTGTTGTTTATTGCTTTGGCCATGTAGTATCTGGTTTTTTTAGCGTGGCTATGGCCTTCCTTCCCATCGATGTGTTACCCATCCTATCGATCCACGTACCATGCCTTAACCGTCTCGTCGCCGAACTATTTGTACTAAATACAAAGACGGACACAATCCATGCATTCTAGTGTAATGGAATCATGACACTCCATCCGTTATGCGAATCAAATAGCCCCTAATATAGATAAAGAGCAAAGAATCATTTTTAAGGAGTTAGGCATGATGCTTCAATTGTGTATCGTCGACATTCGTACACTTCAAAATATATGATCCAAACATAAGATTGTGATCATCAATTAAAAAGTGCAGATTAAATCCATGCATACACAAAGTGATCATGAATTACAAAATATTTTCTTAAATTTGGAGCTAGATTTCTAGATAGCTATCGTTTCCCCACGATCTTCTTCTTACCCTTCTTTGTCGTGGTTGAATAATTTAGGCCCGGGAAGCCTTCACTTTTCCTCTTGAATGGGAGACCTTTCTTCGGTAGGGTTGTGGTGTATGTATCCTGAGCGGTGTAGTCATCTTCCATCTTCGGGTCGCTGTACTTGTCAAAATCTTGCTCGTTGGCAACTCCATCCATTCCAATGATGTTTCTCTTGCCTCTCCTCACTACAACGCGACTCAGCTTTGATGGGTCAGTAATGAAGAAGCATTGGTCCACTTGGCCAGCCAGTACCCATGGCTCATTTTTCGCGGTGACGTTTGCGCCCGCATACTTGGATTTGGCTTCGGGTATAACCATGGTGGTGAAGTACCGGTCTTCTTTTACGACGCTCTTGGCCCATCTCACATGGAACATCGACACCTTCTCTCCACAGTAGTCGAGCTCCCATATGTCCTCGATCCTTCCGTAGAATCTTGCCTTAACGTCATCGGTGTAGAATATCCCCGTTACCCCTGAGTTCTTGTAATCGCAGTTATTGTCCTTTTCCTCCGTGTAGAATGTTCGCAGATGTCCCTGTTTTCTCCACGCGTGTTTCTTGGGAAGCCACCTCCGAGACCTCTGGAACACGGTTTTTGAAGATCCGGGATCTTTATGTAGCTGGCGGTACGTTGTATTATCCATGCACCTAACGCATGCACAGAATCCTTGGACTACCTGCCCTGAGAAATATCCGTATCCGAGATATTCGTGCACCGTCGTGATCACCGCGGCTTTCATTAGGAAATATTGTTTTGCGCCGGCGTCCCACGTATTGACTCCGTCTTTCCATAAGCTTTCTAGCTCCTCTTTCAACAGCTGCAGATATAGATTGAGGTCCGCACCTGGTTGTTTCGGCCCTTGAACTAGCATACACATTGTTATGTACTTTTTCTTCATGCACTTCTAGGGGGGAAGGTTGTATATGCATACAAACACGGGCGATGTACTGTGTGTGCTGCTCTAGCCGCCAAACGGATTGACTCCATCGGCGCTCACACCAATCCTGAGGTTCCTTGGTTCTTCCCCAAAATCTTGGTATTCGAGGTCCAACGCAGTCCATTTGCTACCATCTGAAGGGTGCCTTAGCATGTCCTCCTTTTCCGGATCCGGGTTCGGGTCATCCTCTTTTAGCCTCTTTCTATCTGCGTGCCAGGTCATGATCTTTGCTTCCTCGGGATCTATGAAATACCTCTGCAAACGAGGAGTGATCGGAAAGTACCATACAACTTTTCTAGGAACTTTCTTCCCTCTCTTGTATCGACTAACACCGCACACCGAGCATGTGGTTTTCTCTTCGTCCTCACCCCGATAGATCATGCAATCATTTATGCAGATGTGGTATTTAACGTGTGGAAGATCGAGAGGGCACATGACTTTCTTGGCCTCAGCGATACTAGTTGGACACGTGTTGCCCTTCAGAAGACGATCGTGCCAGAATGCCATGTTATCATCGAAGCTTTCGTCGGTCCATTTGTGTTTTTACTTCATCTCCATATCCCAAAGTGTTACATTCAAGCGGGTATCCCCGTTGTTGCATCCTTCATACAACTTCGTAACCGCGTCTTTCTCGAGTTGCGCCATCTTGGCTTTCTCTCTAGCTGCACTTCTTGTGTTCAACGCCTCTTTGACAAGCAGCTCTTGAACATGAGGGTCTCGCACCCAGCTTGAATCCTCATCATGTCCGACATCTTGATCTTCATGTCCGGCATCTTGATCTACATGATCTGCTTTGACATCTTCTCCATGATCATGTACGGGATGCTCTTCGTCTTCCCGCCCGCCGCTGTTGTCTAGTTGCCCTCCTCATTTACTGGCGCCACACCGTTGACGTCCTCCTCCTCACCAGCTTCATCACTTATCCACCGTGTGTAGCCATCCATCAAACCATTACACTTCAGGTGTCTTTGCAATATTCCGGAATCAGGCTCGGTCACGCACTGCAGTTTGCATCTCCGACACGGACATCTTATATTCGACCTATTATTCCTTAGCATGTCGTTTGTCGCACATTGCATCCACCTAGCCACGGTGATATCGCTCAGCATCTCTCGGACCATGATCGATCACCTGCGTGCACAGAGAGAGCAACAAAAGTATATATCACAGTCGTCGTCGAAAAAATTCGGCATGACCTTCCCTAATAATGCATGGGAGCATGCAGAGAGTGCGCCAGAAATTTGCCGAAACGGAAATGAATGGACATTTCGGCAAAACATTGGCCACTCAAGATTCACATATACATCAAACCACCATAAGCTTCACATATACATAAAACCACCACAAGCTTCACATATACACTTCAGATATACATCAAAACCACCACAAGCTTGACATATACACTTCACATATGCATCAAACCACCACAAGCTTCACATATACACTTAACATATACATCAAACCACCACAAGCTTCACATATACATCAAACCCAAGCTTCACATATACAGCAAAACCCCAAGCTAATAAAGGCAAGTTTATGGGTGATAAATGGATGAAAAGAGTTTGGGAGGAGGTCCACTTACTTCAATATGAAACAAAATAGAATTAATGCCAAGTATGGATGGATAAATGGAAGAAATGAGGCGGGGAGGAGGAGAAAACCGAATAGATCTAGGGTGAGAAGAGTGGATATAGTTTGAGAATTGTGTGGAGTGAATGAGAGGTGGTAGGTGGGGTGGAGTAGATAAGGGCAGCTCTAGGCATTTAGTGGCGCATATAGCAAGTCTGTGGTGGCGCATTGTGGAAATGCGCCACCCCTAAGCTCTTAGGGGTGGCGCATTTCCAAAATGTGCCACCCCTAAGAACCTTATGGGTGGCGCATTTCCAAAATGCGCCACCCCTAAGCTCTTAGGGGTGGCACATTTTGGAAATACGCCACCTATAATGTTCTTAGGGGTGGCGCATTATCCAGAATGCGCCAGGTATAAGCTCATCCAGGCTGGCCCACTCTTAGGGGTGGCGCACTGGAAAATAATGCGCCACCCCTAAGGTCTTATGGGTGGCGCATTATTTTCCAGTGCGCCACCCCTAACAGATGGTGGAGCATCTCTTATTATATGTGCCACTAATAATGTTTCCATGTATATCTATTTCCCTAGTAGTGGTAGTGACTCCAAGAGGGAACGTTATGCTCGATTATGGGTTCATGCCCCCCGATGACACGCTTGAGTGACAGAAACATGAGTCTAGGGGATGTGTAGTTGCCACAAGGGGGAGAACAACGGTGCTTGTAACCGCGGTTGCAAGGATTGTTTACTTTACGCAAAGTGCTTTTTAATGCAGTTGTCTGTTGCTTTGGGTTTACACTTTGGGTGGGGCTCGCAACTTAATACCAGCGAGATGTTCTGGATTGATATCTCAAGGTGGATGATGTAAGTGCATCTAGTGCCCCCTTTGAGGTTTTGAAGTATTTGATGACAAAACGGTGAAGGGACTGATGTGTTCGTGAGTATACACAGGAAAACAGTGCCTGAGGATGAGGTTAACCAACGTTGTCGACCCCCCAAAATTTGGAGGAACATTGGAGAAATCGGTCTGTTTCCTGAAGACTGAAGTTGTGCGAAATCCTGAGGAATTAGGATCTTCAAGCGCTCGGCTGAAGATGAAGCTGTACCAGATCCTGAGGACGATACTGAGGACGTTCGCGCTGAAGACGAAGTTGAAGCATAGTCTTCGCTAAGACTTTTTATACTTCTTGAGTCGTAGGAAAACACCGCACTGTTGGAGGGGTTGAGGAAAATGAGTTCTGTATTTCTAAGGAAGTGCTCAATTAGAAATCCTCAAGAAAACCCTGAGGAAATCTCCTGCAGTAGAAGTTCAGTCCTCGGGTGTCTGAGATGTTGTTCTTCAGGACACTGATGCAACTAACTTCGGTTGAGGAGTCTGGAGATCGCCAGTGCGATTCTTCTGAAGATTGTGAGGAGAGAGAATAGTTTGACCGTGCCACCTGTTGCGTGGTGAGATGCTAGAACTTGTCTAGCAACGGTCATATCCGAGGGCGCGAGAGTAATTGCGTGCATTGGCATTTATGTCCTTTCACCTGGGATTGCTCTGCGGCTATAAATAGCCACCCCAGCCCCATTTGTGGGTTGGCTGCTCCGATAGAAAAACTGACACTTGTCATTTGAGAGCAACCCACCTCTGAGGACACTAAAGAACCTAAGTGAGGAAAACCACCAGCCTGAGTAGTTGAGCATTTCTGAGGGAGTCGGTTCGAGTGATCCGAAGCTTTTTACTCTTGAAGACTGTGATCTTCCAGCCGGTGTTGGAGTCTTCAGTCTGAGGAAGTCAAGATGCAATTGTGACTTCCCGGAGTGACTGAGTCTGTGAAGCTTTCGGGAGTCTACCTTGACGACTCACCTGAGTTATTGGACGGAGTCTGAGGACTTTAGTTCAAAGAGAATAAGGTGAAGACTATGTCTTCTGAGTTCAATCTCAGCCTCTCCAACCAGACGTAGAGTTGTCACAGCAACTCGAACTGGTTCATCAAGTCTTCGTCTTCAGTGCCCGGGTGCTATTTCTTCAACCTCAGTTATTATGTTCATGCACTGATGAGTTATCGTGATGCCTTACTTTCTAAGTTCACTCTGTACTGATTCCTCTGTTCGAGCTTCAAACATACCTTAACTATGCAATAGGTTGTTTTCAATTCACGCCAGTGCTTTTGTACTTCATTTGTTCTTCCTCGGGTTTCAACTTCCTCAATTTCGCATTGCCTCAGTCCTGAGGAAATAGAAATTACTCGAGATATTTGAAAATCTCCCATTCACCCCCCTCTGGTCGATATATTGCACTTTCAGATGATTAGTAGTAGATGTAGTTGGATTTTGGTCTACTTATTTTTGCGTACCGCCCATGCTTTTGCGTCTCTTCCTTTCTTTGTAGCATAGTTAGCATTGCAGTGCGTTTTTTATCCTGTCAATTGCCCAGCTGTAATTTGTTTACCTCGCATAGCAGTTTTATCGTCTTTTGGGAGAGAGACATCACTAGTGAACATCACGGGACCGTGGTACATATTCTCATCATTGTTTACACGCTCATTTATTTTCTGCTTTTACTTTCCGGCTGCTATCATTATCATTATCCCTTGAATTTGATCTTTTGTAAACAACAAGACCGGAGAGATTGAAAACCTCTCTGAACTTCGTTGGGAGCAAAGTTATTTGTGTCGTGTGCAGGTCCAGGCCAAGGAAGAAACTTTTGTCTTATTTGGTGCCATTGTTTCCTTTCCACCTACTTATGATCTCCGGAGTCCTACTGGAGACAAACCCTATCCTCTACATAGGGGAAATTTTCTGCTATCCTACATCTCACCTTCCTCTTGGGGTAACCAACGAAGGGCGAGACGCCATTATCATCTCTCACACATCAGCTACTATCTCAGAGGTAATCATACCAAACTTTCCCCCAGCTTCCTTTTGGATGTCCCAAATGACATTCTTCACATCACCAGAGATGATGATCCTTCTAAACATCAAATCTTGCGTGGGGGATTGAGCTTCTCTACACGCTAAAGCTTCCAAACACTTGGGGTTTGTAATCCCTGGGTAAACAACCATCGAGGAACCTTTGAATCTGCCCATGTGATCACAACAAACCACCGCAACAACCCTAGTTTATCGATCCATGGACATCCCTCCATCCACCCTAATATACACATACTCGTGCTCGATAGAGGCCCAACCTCTTCGAGTTCTTATCACAGGAGCTGGAGACGATCCCCCCTGGTCTAGCTACGCTCTCTTTCTCCTTCAGAAAATTATGGATAAAATTATGAGTATATAAGGGACTCTGATGTATCCCTTCATGGATGAGCTTGCACTGAGCATACCATATATCCCATAGCATTACAAAAACCACCATTGAATCCCTCTGTCCCATTGAATCCATAACCTTCGCGATCCAAAGCCTAGCGCTTGGCTCTCGGATCCCAATCAGGTGGTCGATGACCTCCTCCTCTCCCATGGCCCATATAGCCCTAGCCAAGTTGCACTCTAGTAAAGAGTGTCGACATGAATCAGGACTGTCACAAATAGGACTATGATCGCTCGCTTCCATGTTCTTTCGCTTGCTCACATCCTCCATCGGGATTGAAAATTTGGCTAGCCTCCACATGAAGTGGTGGATCTTCCCTGGAACCAGGCTCTTCCAAAGTATTTGCCAATTTTTTGTTTCGGCTTCCGCATTAGAACTAGCCGGCCTCCCCTCTAGCCAGTACTCTCACCTTGCCTTCGTATTTACCAGAATGTGATATGCCAATTTAACAGAGAACATTCCCTTCTTCTCGCAGCCCCACTTCCATCTATCCTCCACCATCCTAGTACTCAACGGGATACCCAAGATTAACTTTCTATCGGCTGGTAAGAACATCGTTACAATCGTATGGGCTCTCTAGGAGGCTGTCGGAATATCAATGAACTCACTTACATGAGCCGGTGGGTTAGGGATCAGACACGCTATAGGACGCATGTTACTCTCCCATGGCAGCCAATTATCTTCCTATATTTTCGTTTCTGTGCCATTGCCAATCCGCTTGATCAAGCCCCCCTTGAGAACTTCTCGGCCCTCGAGAACCGACCTCCAAATCTGCGAGGGATGGCTACCCAACACAGACGATAAGATGTCTCCATTGGTGAAGTAAATCGCTTTTAGCATTCTTGACGAAAGAGTGTCCGAATGTTTTAGAATTCTCCAAGCTTGTCGAACCAGCAAGGCCAGATTAAAGAGTTCAAAATCCCTGAAGCCAAGGCCACCCATAAGGTTCGGTTTGATCACCTCCTCCCGTGACACTCAAGCCGGCTTCCTCTTCCCTTCCTTTGCACCCCACCAAAACTGCCTAATCATCTTATTTAGTTCCTCCAGTAGTCCCCTAGGGAGTTTAAAGAATGACATTGAATAGACAGGCACCGCTTCAGCAACCGATTTTACAAGAACCTCCTTTCTAGTTGATGAGAAAAGCTTCTCCAACCACCCTTTAATCTTGTTCCACAACCTTTCCTTTAGATATTTGAATGCACCATTTTTGGAGGCGCCTACATCAGAAGGCATCCCGAGATATTTCACTTTTAACGTTTCATTTGGAACATTCAAAACTCCCTTGATTGCCTCCCGTACTAACTCCAGGAAACCCTTGCTGAAAAAGATAGAGGATTTTTACGGATTCACTTTCTTTCCCGAAGCATTGCAGTAGAACTCCAACAGGTTGAAACCTCATGAGCTCCTTCACTTGGTGCTTTAAAAACAGCAGCTGTCATCCACAAACAGAAGGAGATTAATTTGCGGCGCTGAAGGAGCAACTTTTAGAACACCCAAATGCGGAGACACAACTCGAGAATTTAAAAGGCACGAAAGGCCCTCTGCTGCTAAAAGAAACAAGGAGATATAAGATCTCCCTTTCATAGACCACGTGACGGAATGAACTCTTCCAACTTATTGCCATTAAAAAGGACGGAGTAGGAAACCGAACTAACCATACCCATGATGGTAGATACCCACTTTTGTGAAAAACCCAACTTTGTCAACATGGCCTGAAGATATGACCATTCCACTCTATCATATGCTTTCAACATATCAAGCTTCAAACCACCATGTTTGTGAACAACTGCTCGATTCCGTTTCATAAAATGTAAGAACTCATAAGCAGCAATGATATTATCTATGATTAGCCTTCACGGAACAAAAGCGGACTGCTCGGGTGAAGTAATATCCGGAAGAACCAACTTGAGCCTATTGGCTACAACTTTTTGGCAATCTTATAAATAACTTTACACAGGATGATAGGCCGGAATTGAAATAGTAAAATTGGGTCTTTAACCTTCGGGATAAGAACCAAATTTTAGGCAATCTTATAAAGAACGTTACACAAGATGATAGGCCAAGAATCTATGCTATTCCTAGGCAAGGATTGAAACCAAATTTTAGCTCCTCCTGTCAAGGAGAAAGGAAAAAGCTTAATCTTAACAATATAACCATCTACTTCTTTATACTTTTGCATATCACAAAGATCAACAAAATTAGTCAAGTGTAAAGCAACAACATCTCCAGCACCGGAGACTTGATCTTTCATAACAAGGTTCAGCAAAGCAGCTTTAATTTCATAGGAAGATGTTGAAGTGGCAGGTGGATCAATAGGAGTGCAGATAAAGCCATTGTTTTCATGACTAGTGAAGTCACATAACTTAGTGTTTTTAGTGGAACCCATAGTAACAGCAGCAAGCAAGAACAAGGTAAACAATTTTTTTGTGATTTTTGATAAAGGACACTAAGATAAAAACTAAAAGGTAGACTAACAAGACTAAAAAGCAAAGATAAAAGATAGTGTGCAACTCCCCTATCTTGAAGATTGGAATCCCAGGCAACGGCGCCAAAAATTTAGCTTGATGGTACTAAAGTAGTGCTCCTCGTTGGCTACCCCAAGTGGAAGGTTGAGATGTAGCTAGCAGTAATTTTCCCTCGGTCAAGATACCTTGGTTTGTCTCTGGTGAACTCCAAATGCTGCAAGTAGGTGTCAATGACGCCAAAAATTAAGTTGCCGAGTTGAGACAAGTTGACGTGGACCTGTAGACACAACAAGTAACTTTGCTCCCAACGAGTTCAGAGAGGTTGTCAATCTCTCCGGCCTTGTTGTTTACAAAGGATCAAACGCAAGGGTAGATAGTAGTGATAATTGCAATGGAAAGTAAAAAGCAGTAAAATAAAGTGGAGGTGTAAACAGTGGTGGTAATATGGACCGGGGTCCCATGATGTTCACTAGTAATGTCTCTCTCCCAAAAGACGATAAAACAGCTAAGCTGGGTGAACAAATTACAGCTGGGCAATTGAAAGAATTATAAACGCACCGCCATGCTAATCATGCTACTTGAAAGTAAGAGGCTCAAAAGTATGGGCAGTACGCCAAGACAAGTAGACCGAAATCCATCTGCATCTACTCACTAGTCATCCACCTTGAGATTTCTATCCAGAACATCTCGCTGGTATTAAGTTGCGAGCCCCACCTAAAGTGTAAACTCAAAGCAACAGACAATTGCATTAACAATCTATACGTAAGGTAAACAATCCTTGCAACCACGGTTACAACCACCATTTTTTTCTCCCTGGTGGCAACATCACATCCCCTAGTCTCATGTTTCTGTTACTCAAGCTAGACATCGGGGGGCATGAACCCACAATCAAGCATAACGCTCCCTCTTGGAGCTACTATCTACTACTTGGCCAAAGCAATAAAAAGTAATGGAGAACATGCAAGAATTACTCAAGAACAAAATATAAAAGGTAAATAAAATATATAACTCATCACGATCTGAACATAATCTAATAATCCATCGGATCCCAGCAAACACATCATAGCAACAGCAGGAAAATTACATAGGTGCGTTGATCATGTAGGGCAACTCACAAGGACTAAAACATTGAAGAACAAGATTGGAGAGAAGACATCACATAGCTACTGGTCATGGACCCACGGTACAAGGGGGAATACTTACGACACATCCGGGAAGCGTCCATGGTGGTGGAGAAGCTCCCGGTGGTCCTTCTTCCCTCCGGGAGGGTGCCAGGAAGGAGTCTTCTGGTGCTCCCGATCTTGGAAGCACGACGGCGGAGGAACAAAGAGTTATTTCGCGATGCAGGGTTCTCCTCGATTTTTTCTGGGATGAAGAGGTAATATTGGCCTAAGGGGGCAGCCAGGAGCCACCCAGTGGGCCCAGGCGCCCTGGTGGCGCGGCTAGGGGTCGGGCCGTGCCACCTGGCCTCCTGGGCACCAAGTGGGTCCCCATGGCCCTCCTTCGGGGTTTCGGAAGCTTCCGTTTTGCTAATTTTTATTCTGTTTTTTCTGGAATTTTTGGAGCCCTTTTAATTCGGGAAAAATCGCTGCAACTAAAAGACATCAGCAGACAGAAGCTGGCACTGGGTGCACTGATTTAGTAGGTTAGTACAAATATGTGTAAAATGATATAAAAGTGTAGCAAACCATGTAGCAATGTCACATAAAAGTGCATGGAACAAGCATAAATTATAGATACGTTTGGGATGTATCAACATCCCCAAGCTTAATTCATGCTCATCCTCGAGTAGGTAAATGATAACATAGATAATTTATTTGCTGACATGCTAACACACATATAAGAACTTCAAAGTAAATCAAGTAAGATGTGCAATTCAAGTCAAGATAATAACAAGCAAGAGTCTTAGTATTGATACTAGCAAAGCATGAACATAAAGGTGCAAGAGGTCTCGCTTTCCTTGACTCGAATGTCTCCAAATGGTGTTTGCGTGCAAGCATGGGAGATGGGATTCGAGAATAAAAAATATATATATATATAGTTTAATTGAGAAATCAATCTACTAAAGTTTCACACTTGGTCTCCTTCGAGATCTTATTTTGACTCATCCCCAGACCACTAGTCAGGTACAAGTCAAACTAATCCTCTCCCTTTCGACTTTGAGCACTCATGCAATGGATGAGAGCGAGCAAGATGCGTTAGCACTTAGGATGGAAAAGAGAGAAATGATAGGGAAGGAAGACAAAAAGGTTTGAAAGGCTCACATCAAAGAGGACAATCATAGGAAAGAGAAAGCCAAATTCTATATATGATGTGAGGAGTAGGGACTGCCATGCAACGGATGCACATATGAGCTACAGTAAGCTCTCCAATGGAACTAGTGGGGTTGCATCCAACTTGCTTGCTCATGAAGACCTGGAGCTAATTTGAGGAGGCTCATCCTTGGAATATGCAAGCCAAGTTCTATAGTGTAAGGGTCACCACATAGTTATGCATGAATGATAATCTCTATGGAGTACAAGAATAGCAATGGAGTACGAGTGTGGATCCTTCAAATGGAATAGTAGTGTTTCCCCCTTCTCTCTTTTTATTTATTTTTCTCTTTTTTCTCTCTTTTATTTATTCATTTTTGTTGCCTCATTGGATCTTTCTATTTAACTGTCATTTTTCCTCTTTGGGATCTTTTAAATTGTCCTCTTTGGGTTCTTTTCCTCACTTAAGGGCAACACTCTATATTTTACAAGAGTATAAAAGATCTTCACACTTTACAAGAAGTACTCAATCATAAAGAAAGAATGAAAACTATAATGATGTATGCAAATGTATGCCTCTTCCAGTTTAGCAGGATATGCAATGATACTAGCGCGTCTTGTATAAATAATAATGGCAAAGCCCAACTATCATGCCTTGCAATGTATGACATAAAGATCGACTCATGAGATGGTGGATGTTGCATTGCAATGTATCTCGGAAAGGCTATTGTAATGCCTTGATAGGTAGGTATGGTGGCTGTTTTGAGGAAGATATAAGGAGGTTTATGATGACAAAGAGTATCATGCCAAGGGTTTCGATGCACCAGCGGAGTATGTACCAACTCTAAAGATGAGAAAGGGAAATGCACGGTACCGAAGAGGCTAGCGAAATATGGGAAGGTGGAAGTGCAAACAATCGAGTACTCACATTAGTCCGAAGAACTCATGCACTTATTATTGGTAACTCTCTATCTAATCAGGAGGTTCACAAAGAGACAAGTACCCCGAAGAGGAGAGTATGGGGGTTTGGTTATCCTTGCGCATCCTCGACACATGGTACGTGAGGGTACTCTACAACACCTCCAGAGGTTAGCGATCCATCTAGTAGCTAGAGTTATCAACTAAAATTTTCTAGTTTTTGAAAATAAGCACATATTTCCCAAAATACGACACCTAACACCAATAGGCTAAAGATACTGGCACCTTGATTTCCAAACATTACTCTAATGAATACCTCAAAACTATTGCATGTTACTACTACACTTCTAATAGCAACCTTAATTACCTACTCATGCAAGACACACAACTCAGTGCAACAGGACCATTCTCTAAACAAGATAAGCATGAAGACTAAGAGAGTTCCTAGAACAACCTAAATAGAATCTCTTGAAAGATAAAGCGTGAAAACTAAGAGCTAAGCATGACATCAACTATGAAAAGATAAAGAACACACACAAAAAGAAAGATAAGCATGCAAGCCTATGTTGTTTTCTACGGTAGAGTGGAGCGTCTTTCTCTCCAAAACAATGAAGGCTAGGATCAAAATTTCCATTAAAATCAAGAAAAACTAAAGAAAACTAAAAGGTGAAGAGTGAGACACTCCAAGTTTAGCACATAATATATGAAGCAATAAAAATATAGCATGGAGAAGGACGAACTGATGATTGTTGATGGAGAAGGGGATGCACGGGGGAATCCCCAAGCTTAGACGCTTGAGTCTCCTTGGATATTTCTTGGGGGTGCATGGGGGCATCCCCAATCTTGAGCGCTTGACACTCCCGAATCTTCTTTCATCATCTCCCTTCGCATACTTGAAAACTCCCTTCATACGAACTCATCATAAGCTGATTAGAGTGGTTAGGACCCATGATAAAATAACTTTTTCTCCAATGGAAATAAATATATTCTTGAAGAGATACTGTTTCTCAAGATTACCAAAAAAAATTTGCAAAGAAAAAGCAAGCTTAAGGTTTGCAAAATTATGAAAAAGCAAAACCTGGCAGAATCTGTGAAAAACAGACCAGCAGGTAGTAAATAATTATTTTGGAGTACTTATGCAACTCAAATCAAGAAAATCAAAACAGATGCACGAAAGCCAATTGTATAGAGCATACTGTAAAAAATATTCAGATCAAAAAGATGATCTGGTGATTTACGGTCAATTTTTCCATCAAGGGGACAGAATCTGTTTCTGGACAGCATGTCACAACTTTTGAACTTTCTTGCAATCGGAGGCAAAAACTTGGCACAAAGCTTGAAAATAAAGATACAATGATGTTGCTACAATAGTAAAAAACATCAAGACCACTAAAACTTAAAATAAAAACATATTGGGTTGCCTCCCAAAAACATATTTTATGCCTTTTAGCTAGGCATCATACAAGAAAATCAAGTTTTATCAACATCAAAAGAATAGCTTGCCCGTGGAACGGACTCATAGGGTAACTTGATCTTGTTTCGAGGGAATTGTTCCACTCCCTTTTGAGGGGGAATTGGAATCTAATGGTCCCTTATTTCATGTCAACGATAGCACCAACGATGCGAAGAAAACGACGTCCCAAAATAATTGGACACGAGGGATCACACTCAATGTCCATAACAAGAAAATCAACGGGAACAAAATTATCATTGACAATAATAAGCACATCACCAATCCTTCATAAAGTTTCTTTACGGAAGAATCAACAAGACGAACACCAAAAGAACAAGTATCAAAAGGATTCAAACTAAGCATATCATACATTCTTTTTGGCATAAAGGAGGCACTAGCTCCAACATCACATAAAGCATAGAAAGAAAAAAAACTATTCAATTTAATTTTGACTATGGGATCCCAACCATATTATAGCTTCCTAGGGATGAAAGTCTCAAGTTTGAGCTTCTCCTCCCTAGCTTTGATAAGATCATTGGTAATATGCTCGGTAAAGGCAATGTTAAGTGTGCTAGTGTGGGGGTCTTTAGACATCCTTTGCAAAAAGTTGATCACTTCAGAAAGACTACAATTATCAAAATCAAGATCAGTACCATTAATCAAAGTTGTGGTGATATCATCTAAAATCATTCTCTTGGTAGTCTCTATATTGATAGGAACTTCTTGTCCTAAGGTTGAGGTATTAGCATCACCATTAATAGGTCCAATGGGACTAGGGATGTGTTGGGTGCTAAAAGTTTTAAGGTCCTCAACAACTTGTATAGTGGAGAGAGTAGTGTGTGTAGGAAGGCTCTTAATTCTATCTTCCTCTTCCTTTTCTCTAGCCCATCTATCCTTAAGTTTGGATGGCATTCTAATGTTCTCATTAATTTGGACTTGGATAGCATTAATGGGTGTGCTTTTCCATTCCTCTAGGGGTGAAGTTCTAATTTTAAGCAATTCTAGCTCCTGACTAAAACACCTCGTGACTTGTTTCCCCTACAACATGGAATCTAAATATAGCCTACGAAGTTGTATTTCGAAATTACAAGGACATGGACCGAATATAAGGTGACACAACACCATTAATAGCTATGGACGAAATTTATGAAATGCCATCTTGTATATTTCGTCCATCCTCCTTTATGTCCTCATGGTGGCTTCAATGTGCGGAAATATCCACCAGAAACTACGTCCTTTATTCCTCGTGCGTGCCTTCATCTCCATGCTTGATCATGATCCAATGTTCATCTTTCTTGTCCACGCTAGGTCCTTCATTTGTCAGCAAGAGAAATATATCTATGTTAGGCAGCATCATATTCACATGATTATTAGAAACATTACCAAGAAACGAAAGTACCTGATAATTTAACTGGCGTGCACGATTTCTAGTAATTCATCCAGTAGGTATATTAGCAGGGGCTGTGGGTGTAACTATGGTAGCCATGTCCTCATCATTCTCCCCTTCTTGAAAACAAAGCCGTCCTCGGCGTTGCTTAATCTGAAATGTGGCTATCAAAAGAGACAAGGTGTACATGTTGTGTATATATATATATATATATATTTCATCCATTTTTATTTCCCTCGGTTTTTGGACATGTAACACATGTATATATGAGTAACTTCCATATGTTGTGAAAAATAAAGATATGCGATCATCACAATACGTAAACGACCTGAAAGTAGTGCAACTCAGTTTGCATATATAAGTGAAGCTCTTATTCATATCTAAATATTTACAGTGCTCATCATTAAACCATCCCAACACCGGTGAATAAACGTTAATTTTTTTCGAAGGACATGCTACAACAGGCTTAACTAAGTAGTCATGCAACAAGTCATTCAACGCAGAATCATCACCAAGATTAGAGGTCATATAAAAATGATTAAGCATTGGCAGTTTCATAATAGTAACATGATTATCTAGAATAGATGGTGGGCTCAAATCAAAAGGTAACTCAACACATGATTTATTCAACTCTACTATGCATGCATCATCCTCATGTGAAGTTATTTCATCAATACCTTTGTTTTCACCTTGTTGCAACGACTCAGATGATGTAGGTACGGATGATGGCAAGGTCATAGAGGCTGGAGGCGATATCACACTCACAATAGGAGGCACGGGCGTCGTAGAAGGTGCAATGGCAAAGGAGACAATCGTGGTGGTGAGCAATAGTAATCGTCGTAGTCGCCCAGAGCATCCTCCTGTATCTGTCTCTCAAAGGTACAAGGACTAACATACATACCAATAATGCAATGAGAGTATAATGAAATCGTGCGCGAATGTCATCGTTCAAACCATTACAAAATCTATTCTCCTATCATCCTCAGATTCTTCTATGTCACACTGATGCATATACGATTTAAACTCTTGATAGTAAGCACGAATAGTGTTACTCCCTTGTTTTAATTGATTCAATTTGCGAAGCAATTCACAACGATAATAATGAGGAACAAATTTATGTCTCATTATAGCTTTCAAATCTTTCCAAATTGCAGGTTTATTATCAAAATTTTGCTTAATATTCACACTCCACCAAATGGAAGCAAAACCAGTAAATGTGCGAGTGGTAGCTGATGGCGCGAGAGTTGACGGGTGTAGTCTTCTCGCCCTTCGTTGGTGAGCCCCAAGTGGAAGGCGTGATGTAGCATAGCATCAAATTTCCCCCAGTAAAGATACCAAGGTTTGTCTCCAGTAGGACTCCAGAGATGATAAGTAGGTGTCAGCGACGTAACTGACGCGGACCTGCACACATACACAAATAACTTTGTTCCCAACGAAGTTCAGAGAGGTTGTCAATCTCTTCGGTCTTGTTGTTCACAAAGGATCAAACACAAGGGATAATGATAGCAACTGAAAGTAAAAGCAGAAAAGTAAGTGAGCGTGGAAACAGTAATGAGGATATGGACTGGGATACGTGATGTTCACTAGTGATGTCTCTCTCCCAAAAGACCATAAAACTGCTATGTGAGGTAAACAAATTACAGAAGGGCAATTGACAGGATTATGAACGCACCGCAATGCTAACTATGCTACAAAAGAAAGGAAGAGGCTCAAAAGCACGGGCAGTACGCCAAAATAAGTAGACCGAAATCCAACTACATCTACTACTAATCATCCACCTTGAGATATCTATCCAGAACATCTCGCTGGTATTAAGTTGCGAGCCCCACCCAAAGTGTAAACCCAAAGCAACAGACAACTGCATTAAAAAGCACTTTGCGTAAAGTAAACAATCCTTGCAACCGCGGTTACAAGCACCGTTGTTTTCCCCCTTGTGGCAACAACACATCCCCTAGACTCATGTTTCTGTCACTCAAGCGTGTCATCGGGGGGCATGAACCCAGAATCGAGCATAACGTTCCCTCTTGGGGTTACTACCTACTACTTGGCCAAAGCAATAAACAGCAATGGAGAACATGCAAGAATTACTTAGGAACAAAAATATAAGAGATAAGAACCAAATATATTACTCAATCACAATCTGAATATAATGTCATAATCCATCAGATCCCATCAAACTCAGCATAGCAACCTCAGAAAGATTACAAAAGTGCCTCGATCATGTAGGGCAGCTCACGAGGTCTAAACCATGAAGAACAAAGAGGGGAGGAGAACATCCCATAGCTACTGATCACGGACCCATGGTCCAAGGAAAACTACTCACGAGACATCCGCGGAGCATCCATGGAGGAGAGGAGACTCCCGGAGGTCGGTCCTCCCTCCGGCAGGGTGCCGGGAAGAGGTCTTCTGGTGCTCCCGATCTCAGAAGTGCGGCGGCGGCGGAACAGAGGAGAGATCACGAAAAAGGGTTCTCGCCCTGGAAGTTTCCCGTGACGGAGAATATATAGGTGAAGGGGGGAAACCAGAGGTGGACCAGGGGCCCCAGGCGCCCCCCTGGCGCGGCCAGGTGTGGGGCCGCACCGGGTGGCTTTCTGGGCCACCCCTGGCTCCCCTCTGGCCCCACTCGGGATCTTCGAGAAGCTTCCTGTACGCTGATTTTTCCTATATTTTTCCCAGAATTTTTCTCGCACTTTTTATATGGGGGAAAACTGAAATAGAAAAACAGCAGAAAACAGGAACTGGCACTGTGTTGCACTGAGTTAATAGGTTAGTCCAAATATGATCAAAAGTGTATGAAAGTGTATCTAGATCATAGCAATATCACACAAAACATGCATGGAGCAAGCAGAAATTATAGATACGTTTTGGACGTATCAACATCCCCAAGCTTAATTCCTGCTCTTCCTCGAGTAGGTAAATGATAACGGCATAATTTCTGTGGTGACATGCTAGCAACCATATAAGAACTTTGAAAAGTAATGCAATCAAGGTTAGAAACTCAATTCAAGTCATAACATGCAAGAGTCTATATTAGCATTGAAACAAGCAACAAAAGAACATTAGGTGCAAGAGGTCTCGTTGTCCGTGGCTCGAATGTCTCCAAATGGTGTTTGCGTGCAAGAAGGGGGATAGGGAATACGATAAAAACAATTTATTTGTTGAGAACTAAATCTACTAAAGTTTCACACTCGGTTTTTTTCTGGAATCTTATCTTGACTCGTCCCCAGACCACTATTCAGGTACGAGTTAATTTGATCCACTCCTTTTTCAATATGTTGAGCACTCATGCAATGGATGAGCGTAAGCACGAGAGTTGACTCTTAGGATGGCAAAGAGAGAAGTGCGGAGGAGGAAGACAAAAAGGATGAGAAAGGCTCACATCAATGAGGACAATCATAGGCAAGAGATGCCAAATGATAGATATGATGTGAGGAGTAGGGATTGCCATGCAACGGATGCACATACGAGCTAGGAAGCTCTCCAATGGAACTAGTGGGGGTGCATCTAACTTGCTCGCTCATGAAGACCTAGAGCTCGTTTGAGGAGGCTCATCCTTGGAATATGCAAGCCAAGTTCTATAGTGTGAAGGTCCCCACATAGCTATATGCATAATGATCATCTCTATGGAGTACAAGGATATAAAGGGAGTACTAGTGTGGATCTCTCAAAAGGATAGTAGTGTTGCCCCTTTCTCTCTTTTTATTTCCTTTTCTCTTTTTTCTATTTTTTTGTATTTTTTTGTGGCCTCAATGGCTCTTTCTATTTAACTCTCATTTCTCCTCTTTGGGATATTTTATTGTGTGCACTTTGGGATCTTTTCCTCACTTAAGGGCAACACTCTATTTTACAAGAAGGTAAAGCAGATCTTTCACACTTTACAAGGTACTCAGAATCATAAAGAAGATGTAACTATCATGATGTATGCAATGTATGTCGCTGCCAGTGTAGCAGGAACATGTATGACATGAAGATCAAGTCATGAGGAGGTGGATGTTGCATGGCAATATATCTCGGAAAGGCTATGGAAATGCCTTGATAGGTAGGTATGGTGGCTTTTTTGAAGAAAGATATAAGGAGGTTTATGATGACAGAGCGTATCATGCCAAGGGTTTGGATGTACCGGCGAAGGTGGACACCAACTCTCGGAGTGAGAAGAAGGCAATGCACGGCACGGGAGAGGCTAGCAAAATATGGGAAGGTGGAAGTGTCAACTTTCAATACTTACATTAGTCCAAAGAACTCATGCACTTATTATCGGTAACTCTCAATCTAAAAAGGAGGTTCACAAAGAGACATGTACCCCGAGGAGGAGTGTATGGGGGTTTGGTTATCCTTGCGCATCCTCGACTCATGGTACGTGAGTGTTCTCTAATATTCGATCCCTCCAAAGATTAGTGATCCATCTAGTAGCTAGAGTTCTCAACTAGTTTTGTAGGTTTGTGAAATACACACGGATTTCCCAAAATACGACACCTATCACTAATAGGCTAGAGCTCTTGACAACAAAAGTTCAAACATTACTCACAACAATACCTCAAAACTATTGCAAGTTACTACTAGAATTTAAATAGAAACCTCAATTACCTACTTTCAAGACAAGACACAACTCAGTGCAACAACCAACTCTCTTTAACAAGATAAACATGAAAACTAAAAAGAGTTCCAGCAACAAACTAAAAAAAAGCCAAGGCTCTTGCTAAAGACAAACTAAGACTAAGACTAAACACAGAAGCAGCTACGAAAAGATAAAGAACACACAACAACAAAAAGATAAGCAGGAAAAATCCTATGATGTGTTCTAGATTTTGAAAGTGGAGCGTGTTTCTCTCCCACACAAAGTAAGATGGGATCTAACTTGTTATGAACAGAAAGAAAAGCTAAAGAAAACTAAAAATAAAACCTAAGAGAGAGACGCTCCAAGCATAGCACATAACGCATGAAGTGATAAAAATATAGTGAGACGAAGGACGGACTGATGATTGTTGATGGAGAAGGGGATGCACGGGGGCATCCCCAAGCTTAGACGCTTGAGTCTCCTTGAATATTTATTGGGTATGCATGGGGGCATCCCCAATCTTGAGCGCTTGACAGTCCTGGATCTTCTTTCATCATCTTCCATCGCACACTTGAAAACTCCCTTCATACATAACTCACCATAAGCTGATTAGAGTGGTTAGTACCCTTAATAAAATAATTTTTCCCCACTGGATATAAAGATATTCTTGAAGAGCTACTGTTTCTCAAGAGTGCCAAAAAGTTTTTTCAAATAAAAAGCAAGCTTAAGGTTTGCAAAAGTTAGGAGAGACAAAACGTGGCAGAATCTGTGAAAAACAGAACAGGAGGTAGTAAAGAATTTTTTAGGGGCACTTCTGCAACTCAAATCAAAAAACTCAGAACATACGGAAGTTTCACAATTGTATAGACCACGCTGTCAAAAAAATTCAGATCAAAAAGATGATCTGGTGATTTGATTCGAATTTTTCTGTCAAGGGACAGAATCTGTTTTCTGGACACCACGTCACAACTTTTTCTTCCCTTATCATAAGAGGCTGGAACTTGGCACAAAGATGAAAAATAAAGATACAATGATGTTGCTACAGTAGTAACAAACATCAAGACACAACAAAAATAAAAAATAAACCTAAATTCGTTGCGGGCTGCCTCCCGAAAGCGCTTTATTTTATGCCTTTAAGCTTGGCATAATGCAAAAGATCAAGTTGTATCAATCGAATCATTATCAAGATCATCAAAAAGCTCTTCAATTGTACAACTAGTCTTGAGAGGTCTTTCAAATAAAGGCCTAATGAAGATACTTCTAGGGAGAGAACCAAACGGTGGAAAATCAATGGAAGATTCATTTATAAAATCATCAGAGAGAGGTATTTCTTCCAAAGTTTACACGGTTTCAACTTCTTTAGCAATTGTTTGTTTATTTTTAGGTCGGTGAACTCTAGGGACATAACTGAACTTAGGTTCCCTTCTTGCGGAAGTCTCTACCTTTTTTGGTTTGATTGAGGTAAAAGTAGTTCCTAGGGTATTAATGATTTCCTCAATCTTATCAATCCTAGAAAGATCCGTATCACGGGATTTGATGACCTCCAAAGTTTTAATAATTTTAAGCATGGAGCTATCAAGCCTATTCAAATTCCCTTGAATCTTGTGATCGAACTCATTTATCCTAGTTATACTTGGTATTTCTAACTCTATATTTTCAAGTTTCTTCATAATGTGAGCTAGAGTTATATCTTCTTGTATGCTAGCAATAGGGAGATTTCCAACAAGATTTTCAATAACATTAAGACACTCCCAAATCGGGGCTTCTAGGAAATTCCCATTGATAGTAGTATCTAATATGAACCTATTCCAAGGAGTAATCCCGACATAAAAATTTCTAAGCAGGATAGTAGTGGATTGCTTCTTGGTGGCTCTTTTTTGAGAATCATTAATTCTATACCAAGAATCTTTTAAACTTTCACCACCTTTTTGTTTAAAGGTGAGAACCTCTGTCTCAACAAAGGCAAAAGGGACAGACATAATGACAACCACTAGTAAGATAAATAATTTTTTTGTGATTTTTTTGAAATAAGACACAAAGATAAAAACTGAAAGGTAAACTAACAAGACTAAAAAACAAAGGTAAAGGGTAGTGTGCAACTCCCCTATCTTAGCACTCGGAGTCCCAGGCAACGGCGCCAGAAATTTGCTTGATGGCGCGAGAGTTGACGGGTGTAGTCTTCTCACCCTTCGTTGGTGAGCCCCAAGTGGAAGGCGTGATGTAGCACAACAACAAATTTCCCTCAGTAAAGATACCAAGGTTTGTCTCCAGTAGGACTCCAAAGATGATAAGTAGGTGTCAGCGGCGCGACTAATGCGGACCTGCACACAGACACAAATAACTTTGTTCCCAACGAAGTTCAAAGAGGTTGTCAATCTCTCCGGTCTAGTTGTTCACAAAGGATCAAACACAAGGGATAATGATAGCAACTGAAAGTAAAAGCAGAAAAGTAAATGAGCGTGGAAATAGTAATGAGGATATGGACCGGGATACGTGATGTTCACTAGTGATGTCTCTCTCCCAAAAGACGATAAAACTGCTATGCGAGGTAAACAAATTACAGAAGGGCAATTGACAGGATTATGAACGCACCACAATGCTAACTATGCTACAAAAGAAAGGAAGAGGCTCAAAAGCACGGGCAGTACGCAAAAATAAGTAGACCGAAATCCAACTGCATCTACTACTAATCATCCAACTTGAGATATCTATCCAGAACATCTCGCTGGTATTAAGTTGCGAGCCCCACCGAAAGTGTAAACCCAAAGCAACAGACAACTGCATTAAAAATCACTTTGCGTAATGTAAACAATCCTTGCAACCGCGGTTACAAGCACCGTTGCTTTCCCCCTTGTGGCAACAGCACATCCCCTAGACTCCTGTTTCTGTCACTCAAGCGTGTCATCGGGGGGCATGAACCCACAATCGAGCATAACGTTCCCTCTTGGGGTTACTACCTACTACTTGGCCAAAGCAATAAACAGCAACGGAGAACATGCAAGAATTACATAGGAAAAAAATATAAGAGATAAGAACCAAATATATTACTCAATCACAATCTAAACATAATCTCATAATCCATCAGATCCGATCAAACTCAACATAGGAACACCAGAAAGATTACAAAAGTGCCTCGATCATGTAGGGCAGCTCACGAGGTCTAAACCATGAAGAATAAAGATGGGAGGAGAACATCACATAGCTACTGATCACGGACCCATGGTCCAAGGAAAACTACTCACGAGATATCCGGGGAGCATCCATGGTGGAGAGGAGACTCCCGGAGGTCGGTCCTCCCTCCGGCAGGGTGCCGGGAAGAGGTCTTCTGGTGCTCCTGATCTCGGAAGCGCGGCGGCGGAGGAACAGCGGAGATATCGCGAAAAAGGGTTCTCGCCCGGAAGTTTCCCGTGACGGAGAATATATAGGCGAAGGGGGGCAGCCAGAGGTGGACCAGGGGCCCCAGGTGCCCCCTGGCGCGGCCAGGGGTGGGGCCGCGCCGGGTGGACGCCTGAGCCATCCCTGGCTCCCCTTTGGCCCCACTCGGGCTTTTCGCGAAGCTTCCTGTACGCTGATTTTTCCTATATTTTTCCCAGAATTTATCTGGCACTTTTTATATGCGGGAAAATTAAAATAGAAAAACAGCAGAAAACAAGAACTGGCACTGTGGTGCACTGAGTAAATAGGTTAGTCCAAATATGATCAAAAGTGTATCTAGATCATAGCAATATCACACAAAACATGCATGGAGCAAGCTGAAATTATAGATACGTTTTGGACGTATCAGTAGCTCGTACTCTCTCAGGTTCAGAAAAATTATTACTTGCAAAAATTTGTTCTACTTCAATCTCCCGATCAAGATAAACATGTGACACGCTCAGTGTCAAGTAACAGTAATCACTTTTGTAAATAACAATTACTGTTACTAATCCTTGCCTTCATCATCCTTGCAATTGATTATTTCAAAATGCCTTTGATTGTTATTAAAAACAAAGTGCTAAGTAAAACTTTGTCCTAAAATTGTGCAAGAAATTTTATAAAATGCACAATAATCAGTAGATCATGCCCACATAGGTATGGGAATTTATTAAGCTATAAAATAATTCAAATAATTATAAACATCAGCCTAAAATCTCCTTTATTGGGTTGCAGTTCAAAAAAAAATAGCAAATGATTTTAATTAATGCCCAAACTCTTTGTGGAAACTTTGTAAAGGGTAAAACCAATTATGGTGCAACTTGCATATTTTACAAAAACCAAAAGCTAATAAAATAAAATAAGAACATAAAAGAATAGCAGTAAAGAAAAACAAAAGAATAGAAAATATATCCTACGCACGGGGAAAGGCCCACCCAACTGGCCAAGCCCAGCCCACCCCTCTCCACTTCATCTCCCTCCCCTGTTTATGGCCTGTGCGGAAGCCATCCCCTGGCTGGCCACGTCGTGGGCGTCGTGGCGGCCATCGACGGATTGCCGGCGGGGGATAAGTTCCCGAGACCCCCCTGCCCTCCCCGAAATCCTAGAAGCCCTAACCCTAGCTCCGGTCACGGCGGGTTCATTGAATCACAGGGCGAGAGGAGGCACAGAAGGGAGCGGGAGCACCGTGAGCTTACCGTGATCACGTGGAGCTGTTCGGCGGGGCTGGGGAAGCTTTGGGCGTCGAGTAATCGCTCGTCGGAGAAGAGGTTGGCCGGTGGTGAACTCCTGAAGCTGGCGTCGTCCTGGCTGGCTCCCGGCTCAAATTGATGGTGCAGATTGAGCGAGCAGTCGACGGTGAAGCTCTTGGACAAGGTCTCGAGGCCGGAGGGGCTTGCTGGCCACGGCGGTGCACGGCCGTGCCCGGCTAGGGTTTCGGGTACGCGCGTTTGGATCCCCGGAGAGGAAGGAGGAGAGCGTGCGCGAGGGGTGATGTGGCCTGGGCGTCTCCAGAAGGTGGCGTGGCGAGGAGATAGCCCTCCCGGGAGGCAGGCAGCTACCTGGTGCGCCCATGGCGCCCGCCGGTGACCTGCCAGCCTGCCTGTCCAGGGAGGAAGACGCATGTGCTCTCCCTGGTGGGCTGGGCCAGGCTGAGGTGAGTGGGCCTCGCCCCTGGGCGAGAGGTAAGTTCTTTGTTTTTTTTCTTTTATTTGATTCTGTAATTTGTTTGACCTAGCTAAATAAAATAGCTAGGTATTTTTATAAATGCTCCAAATTTTTATATGGCCTCAAAATAAAAATAGCTAGCCACTTATAAAGTTTGGGCATTTTTAAAATTCAAATAATTTGAACTTTAATTCAAATAGGGGTTTAAATTTAAATCCATGCTCCTGTTTGAAAATTTGAAAAATCTATGAGCATGGGTTTGAATCCAAATCACTTTATATGTGATCACACTCATTTATAAGACTTTTCAAAATTGCAAAAGGAAGTTTTGGAGCAACTTTTTATCTGGCCATTTCAATTAAATTCATCTGGGGGGTTTTTCTCTCCCATTTCAATTTCTTTTGAAATTTTTATCATGATGCAAAGTGACTTGCTATTCTAGCACATACCTAACTTGGGGTTGTGACAGGTCATCCCAAAAGTAGTGCCGCAAATCATGAAAGAACGTCTTCCTTTGCTAAAATGTTAAACCTGGAGGCAACTACTTTGCAACGATAAAATTAGCACTGAAACCCGCTCGTTTTTGCACTCGGAGTCGACGTCTTCATCTCAACCGAGCACCGGTCGCAGCCGGCGAGGTGGCCGCCAAGCCTCCAGTGCCTCCCCTTGGTCTCCATGTGCTCGGGACGACGCGCGCGGGCGAGGGCTATGCCCCGGTGCCTTCAACGCAGCCAGCCGTGGCCAGGAGCGCCACTCCGGCATGCCCCCGCCGCTTCCTGTGGCTGCCGCCGGTTAGCCGCCGACCGGTTAGTTTAATTAGGGGCTAAGCCCCCCTCCTAATCCCTCTCTCTCTCACTGACTGGTGGGACCCAGCGCCCTAATAATCCCCTATTAATTTCATTAAAACGGGGTTAACCCCAGAGAAAATGACAGGTGGGTCCTAGGCGTCAGGTTGACTCGTCAGCCCCCCCTGCGTCATGCTGATGTCATGGTTGCGCAATAAATCGATTTCTTATTTAACAGAAATTCATGAAACTAGTTAAATCTTGTAAATTCAATAACTTTTAATCCATAACTCCAAATCAAATAATTTATATATGAAAAATCATCAGAAAAATGCAAGGATTCCAAATATCTTACTTTCATAGATGAAAAACACATCAATGATGGGGAACCAGTAGAATTTAGCTATATGTCTTATTTGGAATAAATCAAAATAAATGTTTAAATCATTTCAAATTAAATCTTTGCAATGCCAACCTTATCACATGAACATCAGAGGCATATCATACACATGACAACATGGTTTACCATATCCAAACATTAGCAAATGCAACTTTGGCTAATTTGAACCACATTTGGAGTTTGAATTTGAATTCCTTTTTCAAATCAACTTCAATTAAACTTGTTGCAAATTGAACATAGATCACATCAGTACCATGCCATGTTTCATTCTTGAATGTGCATTGCAATGTGATGTTTATACTTTGTTGTCTCGGTGTTTGCTTCTTCTCGATTGATCCATCGCCGGACGTAGTCCCTGTTTCTCCGAAGAGTGGCACCCCCCGAGTCTCGACAATAAGGCTAGCAAACCCCCTTTGATCATATCTATAAAAACCCAGTTTCCCTCTTGTTCTCTTATGCATGATTAGGTGATTCACATGTTACCATTCTTCCGCTAGTTGAACCCATCCTTTGCATGACCTATCATTGCTACCACAGTATTAAGCAAACCTCAACCTAGCAGATACAAGATTGTTTGTGTTCATCATGTGGCCCTTCATCCATGTTATGCTATGCCATGCTAGAGTTGTTTGCAATGAAGTTGATCCATCTGGGTGATGTATCGGGATGGTAGTGAACACATGCAACAAGGTGGTAACGTGTTGATGAAGTCACCCTAATATAAGTGAACAATGAGAGGCTGTGTAGGAGTACACAGTGGGTTGTCTCATTTACACTGCCCTAGGCCCCGAGTTCTTGTGTTGTGATCCAAGACACAGATTACTACCACATGTTGGGCTCTTTGACCCCTCTTGACCTGTTAACTCACCCCGACTAGGGTCCAGGATTCGCATGGGTTAACTTTATTCTATTTGCTTTCATAACGTAGTACGGTTTTAGGCAAGCGCAGCACCATCCGTCGAGGTGGGCTTGTCGGACCGTCCATACATCGTCTGGGTCCTGAACGGAAACCCCGGCCGGATTCCCGATTGGGGTACAACTCAGATAGGCGATCCCCTGGACTAGAGTTGGAGCCGTGAGGTAACTGTCGTGGTACTATCCTCGCCGACACCGCTTAAAGGTGACGAGTTCTAGGCGATAAGTGGTAGCTACGTATGTGAAGAAGTACACCCCTGCAGGGTTAATGAACTATTCGAATAGCCGTGTCCGTGGTTATGGACTACTTGGAGGTCTTTAATTGATTATTAGACAACTCAAATGGATACTCTAAAAATCTCAAGATAAGTGTGAGTGCTTTGGGTTGCTTCCTCGTGGGGAAGTCGAGGAAGGATCCGTGGTTGTGTATTGATGTGGTGATCAAGATTAGATGGACTCGTGTGCGCCTCTCATCTGAACTCTATGTAGTCGTAGTATAGGATAGCCAAGTCAAAGCTTTCTGCATTACAACCCCACTTGCCTTTACCTTGATACCTGAGCATGAGTAGTATAGTTCTGACGTAAGTCTTGCTGAGTACGACTTTGTACTAACGTTTTCTTATTCTATGTTTTAGAGACGAGCCACTGACCCTTATGGTGGCCTCCCCCTCAAGCTTGACGTCGACGAAGCAATGTAGTCCCATACAGCAGCCTGGTCCCTCTGGAGGGTCGTTGTGTTTTCTTAAAGGCTTCTTAAGCCATTTGTTAACCTTGTCTTTACTAAGACATAATTTCCGTCCGTTGTTGTATGATGTAATGTTGGATCACAGTGATGTGATCTCTTCTTGTAACACTACTATATCTGCTCTGTTTAGCAGATGCTATAAAGCTATGAGTTTGTAGAGTTCATGTTGTGTTACCTGCTGTTATACACTTGGCATGCATGCTGCGTGTATGTTTATATCGTGCATGTCATGTGTGGGATTCGATACCTTAGTTGAGTTCTTGCCGGCGGTCTTTTATACACCAAGTGGCCCTTAGATGTGCGCAGCTTGGGGCATCATGATGCGATTGCTCGTGACTCTGTCACGTGGCACACTTTGTTGTATGATTGAGCCCGCCCGAGACCCCGACTAAGAGATCGGGCTGGAGTCTGTTTATGTAAGTGTTATGATTCAATCGATAATATGGTTGAGGCGACTTGTCTATGAGTATGGGATTTCACCACCCATAATCATTTAGACTTGTGCGCGGACGATGAGGACCCATCTCAGTTGATCATCCGGGCCTGGATGGGATGCCCCTCACGTTCGAGCTTTCCGAGAGTGTCTTGTACTTGGCCTTGTCTTCTTAGACAAGTGGGTATGGCTCTCGGCTCTCCATATGATTGAATTGTGACTGGAATTACATATGCAAACCCCGGGTCCCGACAGACTTGGTATCAGAGCAGGACTGCCTGTAGGATTAGTAAACCTAGGCCGAAGTCGAGTCTAGCATTCTATAGTTATATAGTTACTTTGGGTATAAGGGAACAACGTAAGGCCTCTTTTTCTCCTTACCTTCACCGATCTGAGTTCTGAGTCACCCTCATCTTGTTCTACGGGAAGATAGGACTAGGCTCATCTATGTCTATACTAGAACATCTCGTCGTTTGCTTCTCATTAGCTGTAGGAATGTTTTGGTTGTCTAGAGTCACCATTCCATCAAGCCTTTTGAGAAGGTTCTGATAATTCTTGCAGATTGATTCATTTTTCCACCCCGGTACAGCCGTTATGCTGTCCGATTTGTCCTGTGTTTCCAGTGATTCCAATGCTTTTGCATTACAATCTTGTCCGCTCTTAAATTGTATCATCCTTTCTTTGATTCCATCATAAATCCTACTCTGATTGTTGATTTTTATCACACAGAATGTCAGGTGAAACTAGATGAGTTGAATCTGGTCACGGTAATCAAAGTGGTGATGATGGTCCTCTTTCACCGCCTTCTGCAGCGGAAATCATGATGGAGGCTGAGCGAAATCGACGTGATCAAACACGCCTTTTGGAACTCATTGAGAAGAATACTTCTCTCCAGCGAGATGCGGTAATATCCATCCAGGATTTTATCCTTTTGAATCCACCAGTTTTTCGATGTTCATCTGAGCCCCTTGATGCCGATGATTGGCTCCGTTCCATCGAGCATAAGCTTGAGACTGCGCATGTTTCTCCAGATGATCGTGTGATGTTCGCGGCATACTTTCTGGAAGGTGCTGCTGGTGAATGGTGGGAAAGTTTTGTTGCAATGCAGCCTGATGGTCACGTAGTGACTTGGCAGGAGTTCCGTGATGCCTTCCAAGGGTACCACATTCTGGACGAGCAGATGGAAAGAAAGAGGGAAGAGTTCTGCAACCTATCTCAGGGAAAGATGACTGTTCATCAGTACAGTACTGAGTTCAACCGACTTTCTCGTTATGCCCGTGAGAAGATTTCAACCGATGCCAAGAAGAAAGCAAGGTTCCGCAAGGGACTTAGCCCTGTCCTTCGTCATGATCTCAATCTCCTTGAATTTGTCAACTTCGAGGATTTGGTCAATAGATCATTCAGAGCTGAGCATGGAAATGAGGTCGTTGAAGAGTCTCGCAAGTGTGATCGTGATCTTGCTTCCTCTTCTAGTTTGGGTTCTCAGAGACGTCGATTTTGGATCCCAACTAGTGTCATTCCTTCTCACTTGATTCCAAGACCATCTCCACAAAGCAAGAAAACCCAGAAAGGCAGTAGAGAGCTTGCCATACAAACTCCACAACCTAACACCCGTTTGTGCTACAAGTGTGGTAATCCTGGCCACATTGCACGACAGTGTTCATTGCAATTGAATGTTCCTCCTCGTCCAAAACATAAAGCCAAAGCTAAGCCACCAAAGCCTTCCAAAGACAAGTCCGCTATTGTTGAATACGGACGTGTGAACCATGCCACCATTAAAGAAGCCCAAGAGGATACGAAGGTTGTACTCGGTACACTTCCTGTCAACTCCAAACCTGCTTCTGTTCTATTTGATTCTGGAGCTTCTCATTCCTTTTTGTCTGAAAAGTTCGCACTCCTTCATGACATTTCATTTGAGGAGTTGCCTACCCCTTTCATGATTAAAACTCCAGGATCCACATGGCGTACCAGTAGGGTAAGTCATGACAATGAAATTGCTGTTGAGGATGTTGTATTCCTTGCTTCTCTCATAGCCCTCAAATCTTCAGATATCGATATCATCTTAGGTATGGATTGGTTGTCCAAACACCGTGCCAAGATTGATTGTGCCACTAAATCAGTCCAACTCACTCATCCTTCCGGCAAGATAGTCCATTTCACATCTCAAGGTTCAGACACCCAGCTGTATTCGTTGAATGAACATCCCCTTCCTAACCTTGAAGATATTCCGATAGTTTGTGACTTTCCGGATGTCTTTCCAGAAGAGCTGCCGGGAATGCCACCCGACAGGTCTGTGGAATTCATAGTGGATCTTATACCAGGCACAACCCCAATTTCCAGACGCCCATATAGAATGGCCCCACATGAGTTAGCTGAGCTAAAAACCCAACTTGATGCTTCGTTGGCAAAAGGCTTCATCCGCCCTAGCTCATCGCCATGGGGTTGCCCCGTTCTGTTCGTAACGAAGAAAGATGGAACAGAAAGGATGTGCGTAGACTATCGCCCGCTAAATTAAGCGACGATAAAGAACAAGTACCCACTTCCAAGGATCAATGATCTTTATGATCAACTTGCTGGATCCTCTGTCTTCTCCAAGATGGATTTGAGATTAGGTTATCATCAAATCAAAATCAGAAACGAGGACATTCCCAAAACGGCTTTCACTACTCGTTATGGTCTTTACGAGTACACCGTCATGTCCTTCGGTTTAACCAATGCCCCAGCCACTTTTTCGCGCTTGATGAATTCGATCTTCATGGAGTACTTAGATAAATTTGTTGTGGTTTATCTTGATGACATTCTCATCTACTCGAAGAACGAAGAAGAGCACGCAGAACATCTTAGGCTGGTATTGATGAAACTTAGAGAACACGCCTTTATGCTAAATTCTCCAAGTGTGAATTTTGGCTACCAGAAGTGACCTACTTAGGCCACGTGATTTCTGTAAAAGGTGTTGCAGTCAATCCCGAGAGAGTTCAGGCCGTCCTTGATTGGACTCCACCTGAATCGGTTAAGGAAGTTAGGAGTTTTCTTGGCCTAGCAAGCTATTGTCGCTGCTTCGTTGAGAACTTCTCCAAAGTTGCAAAGCCTCTAACTGAACTCCTCAAGAAAGATAAGAAATTCCTATGGACTCCTAAGTGCGAGGAAATCTTTCAAGAGCTAAAAAGAAGATTGACTTCTGCACCCGTACTTGCACCTCCAGACACCAAAAGGGATTTCGAGATCTATTGTGATGCTTCACGGCAAGGGTTAGGATGCATACTTATGCAAGATCGACATGTGGTAGCTTATGCTTCACACCAGTTGCGTCCACATGAAGAGAACTATCCTACCCATGATCTTGAACTCGCTGCCGTAGTTCATGCCCTGAAGACTTGGCGACATTACCTCCTTGGTAATCGTTGTGAAATCTATACCGATCACCAAAGCCTCAAATACATATTCACCCAGCCAGATCTTAACCTCAGGCAAAGACGCTGGATAGAGTTGATAAAAGATTACGACTTGAGTATCTCTTACACCCCAGGCAAAGCCAATGTCATGGCTGATGCTCTAAGTCGTAAGTCGTATTGTAACAACCTTATGTTACAACAGTATCAACCACTTCTCTGTGAGGAATTCCGGAAGATGATTCTCGAGATTGTTCCTCATGGATTCCTTTCCACCTTGATTGTGAAACCAACCCTTGAGGATCAAATCAAAGCTGTTCAACAACGTGCTCGAGGTATCCGACATATCAAACAGAACATTGCCAGCAGTAAGGCAAGATGTTTTACCCTAGACCATGAAGGTACTGTGTACTTCGAGAATAGGATGGTAGTTCCGAAGAATAGGAATCTAAGGCAGCAGATCCTTAAGGAAGCCCATGACACCCCTCTCTCGATTCATCCTGGTAGTACTAAGATGTATCAAGATCTACGCCAGAGATTTTGGTGGACTAGGATGAAGCGCGAAATCGCGCAATTTGTTGCTAAGTGTGATGTTTGTCATCGTGTGAAAGCAGAGCATCAAAGGCCTGCTGGTACTCTTCAACCTTTAGCCATTCCTGAGTGGAAATGGGATAAATTCAGTATGGATTTCATTACTGGCTTTCCGAAGTCTCAGAAGGGAAAAAATGCCATATTCTTGGTCATTGACCGTCTTTCCAAAGTTGCTCATTTCCTTCCTGTTCGCGAGAGTATAACTGCTAGCGAGTTAGCGGATTTATATGTCTCCCGGATCATTTCTCTCCATGGTGTTCCTTTCGAAATCAATTCAGACCGTGGAAGTCTTTTCACCTCTCGATTTGGGGAAAGTTTTCAAAATGCTATGGGAACCCATCTCTCCTTTAGCACCGCCTTTCATCCCCAGTCAAGTGGTCAAGTAGAAAGAGTCAATCAAATTCTCGAAGACATGCTCCGAGCCTGTGTTATCTCATTCGGAAAGAGTTGGGAGAAATCTCT
Source organism: Bromus sterilis (assembly GCA_950022295.1). NCBI lineage: Eukaryota > Viridiplantae > Streptophyta > Magnoliopsida > Poales > Poaceae > Bromus > Bromus sterilis. The sequence goes on along the minus strand of OX465596.1, from coordinate 142,490,796 downwards.
TCCATTCGCCGAGTTTTCTTATAACAACAGCTTCCAATCTAGCTTGGGCATGGCACCCTTTGAATTTCTCTATGGACGAAAATGTCGAACACCATTGAACTGGTCAGAAAACGGTGAAAGACAATTCTTTGGACCGGATATGATCTAGGAAGCAGAAGAGAAGGTTCACATTGTTCGTGAGCAATTGAAAACCGCCCAGTCTCGTCAGAAAAGCTACTATGATCGTCATCATAGGCCAGAGAGCTACGAGCTGGACGAGAAGGCTTACCTCCGGGTTACTCCTCTGAAGGGAACCCATCGCTTCGGTATCAAAGGCAAATTGGCCCCACGTTACATAGGCCCCATCGCATTCTAGCTAAACGTGGAGAAGTTGCCTACCAACTTGAAGTACCGCCGCATCTTTCTCAGGTTCACGATGTCTTCCATGTATCTCAACTCAGGCGTTGCTTCAAGGACCCCATCCACGAAGTAGACCACGGAACGCTTGACCTCCAAGAAAATCTGTCTTATCGAGAGTATCCTGTCCGTATCCTCGATGAAGCTGAGCGCACCACCAGACGTCAGAAGATCAAGTTCCTTAAAGTGCAGTGGTCCAATCATTCTGAGAAGGAAGCCACCTTGGAACGAGAAGACCGTCTCCGAGTCGAGTACCCCACCCTCTTCCCGACTACTTCTGAATCTCGGGACGAGATTCTTTTGAGTGGGGGCGAGTTGTCACAACCCTAGTTTTGGTATGTGCTTTTATTACTAGAAATAATTGCATCATTTTTAATTACTATGGTTTAAGAATTGGGGATTTGGAAAAGCCTCAAAAGGAATTTTAATTAAAAGGCCAGATAATTTTTTTTTCCAAAATTCCTCCAAACAATTTTGAAAAGTCCTATAACGGAGTATGATCATTTTAAAAATGATTTGGAGTCAAACCCATACTCATGGATTTTTCAAATATTCAAACATAGGCTTGGAAATTAAATTTAAATGCTATTTGAATTGGATTCAAATTATTTGAACTCCAAAAATCCTGAAAACTTGGGTGTGGATTTATATCAGTCATACATATCCCCAATAAAAATATCAGGGTTTTATAAAAATGTTTTGTTATAAAAATAAAACAAAAGAAACAGAAACAAATAAAAGAAAAAGGAAAGCAACTCACCTGCTTACCTTCTGGCCCATCTAGCCCGGAGGCTTGGCCCAGCCCAGCTGGCCTCGGTGTCGTCTTCCTCCTCTGCAAGAAGGAGGGACGGCTGAGCCGTGCGCCGTGCATGGACGCCAACTCCTGCTTCTGGCCAACGCAGCCTCCCCCCCTTGTCCCTATCCCCGCGAGGAGAAGCGGCTGGAAGCTCTCCTCCATTCCCCTCCTCTCTCTGGTCGATCCACCCCCTCGCCTCGCCATTCTTTCCTCCGCCCGAGAGCTCGCCGCTGCTCACGTCGTGAACCACCGCGGCCAACGGCCACCTAGAGCCACACCGTCTTGTCCATAAAACTCGCCGGTGCCGTCTTCATCACCGGGGCCGTCCAATTGGAGCCGAGAGGCCCTCAAGGCCACGCCATCGTCGTCGTTTTCATCCCCAGCCGCCGGACCTCGTCATCAAATTCGTCGCCGCCGCCGCTCTTTGGCCCTCGCCGACCACCCCATCGTGCTCCCGGTGAGGTCCCGAACCTTTTGCCCCGAAACCCGCTCGTTTTTGCACTCGAAGTCGACGTCTTCATCTCAACCGAGCACCGGTCGCCGCCGGCGAGGTGGCCGCCGAGCCTCCAGTGCCTCCCCTTGGTCTCCATGTGTTCAGGACGACGCGCGCGGGCGAGGGCTATGCCCCGGTGCCTTCAACGCAGCCAGCCGTGGTCAGGAGCGCCACTCCGGCGTGCCCCCGCCGCGTCCTGTGGCTGCCGCCGGTTAGCCGCCGACCGGTTAGTTTAATTAGGGGCTAAGCCCCCCTCCTAATCCCTCTCTCTCTCACTGACTGGTGGGACCCAGCGCCCTAATAATCCCCTATTAATTTCATTAAAACAGGGTTAACCCCAGAGAAAATGACAGGTGGGTCCCAGGCGTCAGGTTGACTCGTCAGCCCCCCCTGCGTCATGCTGATGTCATGGTTGCGCAATAAATCGATTTCTTATTTAACAGAAATTCATGAAACTAGTTAAATCTTGTAAATTCAATAACTTTTAATCCATAACTCCAAATCAAATAATTTATATATGAAAAATCATCAGAAAAATGCAAGGATTCCAAATATCTTACTTTCATAGATGAAAAACACATCAATGATGGGGAACCAGTAGAATTTAGCTATATGTCTTATTTGGAATAAATCAAAATAAATGTTTAAATCATTTCAAATTAAATCTTTGCAATGCCAACCTTATCACATGAACATCAGAGGCATATCATACACATGACAACATGGTTTACCATATCCAAACATTAGCAAATGCAACTTTGGCTAATTTGAACCACATTTGGAGTTTGAATTTGAATTCCTTTTTCAAATCAACTTCAATTAAACTTGTTGCAAATTGAACATAGATCACATCAGTACCATGCCATGTTTCATTCTTGAATGTGCATTGCAATGTGATGTTTATACTTTGTTGTCTCGGTGTTTGCTTCTTCTCGATTGATCCATCGCCGGACGTAGTCCCTGTTTCTCCGAAGAGTGGCACCCCCCGAGTCTCGACAATAAGGCTAGCAAACCCCCTTTGATCATATCTATAAAAACCCAGTTTCCCTCTTGTTCTCTTATGCATGATTAGGTGATTCACATGTTACCATTCTTCCGCTAGTTGAACCCATCCTTTGCATGACCTATCATTGCTACCACAGTATTAAGCAAACCTCAACCTAGCAGATACAAGATTGTTTGTGTTCATCATGTGGCCCTTCATCCATGTTATGCTATGCCATGCTAGAGTTGTTTGCAATGAAGTTGATCCATCTGGGTGATGTATCGGGATGGTAGTGAACACATGCAACAAGGTGGTAACGTGTTGATGAAGTCACCCTAATATAAGTGAACAATGAGAGGCTGTGTAGGAGTACACAGTGGGTTGTCTCATTTACACTTCCCTAGTCCCCGAGTTCTTGTGTTGTGATCCAAGACACAGATTACTACCACATTTTGGGCTCTTTGACCCCTCTCGACCTATTAACTCACCCCGACTAGGGTCCAGGATTCGCATGGGTTAACTTTATTCTATTTTCTTTCATAACGTAGCACGATTTTAGGCAAGCGCAGCACCATCCGTCGAGGTGGGCTTGTCGGACCGTCCATACATCGTCTGGGTCCTGAACGGAAACCCCGGCCGGATTACCGATTGGGGTACAACTAAGATAGGCGATCCCCTAGACTAGATTTGGAGCCGTGAGGTAAGTGTCGTGGTACTATCCTCGCCGACACCGCTTGAAGGTGACGAGTTCTAGGCGATAAGTGGTAGCTACGTATGTGAAGAAGTACACCCCTGCAGGGTTAATGAACTATTCGAATAGCCGTGTCCGCGGTTATGGACTACTTGGAGGTCTTTACATGATTATTAGACAACTCAAATGGATACTCTAAAAATCTCAAGATAAGTGTGAGTGCTTTGGGTTGCTTCCTCGTGGGGAAGTCGAGGAGGGATCCATGGTTGTGTATTGATGTGGTGATCAAGATTAGATTGACTCGTGTGCGCCTCTCATCTCAACTCTATGTAGTCGTAGTATAGGATAGCCAAGTCAAAGATTTCTGCATTACAACCCCACTTGCCTTTACCTTGATACCTGAGCATGAGTAGTATAGTTCTGACGTAAGTCTTGCTGAGTACGACTTTGTACTCACGTTTGCTTATTCTATGTTTTAGGGACGAGACCACTGACCCTGATGGTGGCCTCCCCCTCAAGCTCGACGTCGACGAAGTAATGTAGTCCCAAACAGCAGCCTGGTCCCTCTGGAGGGTCATTGTGTTTTCTTAAAGGCTTCTTAAGCCATTTGTTAACCTTGTCTTTACTAAGACATAATTTGCTTCCGTTGTTGTATGATGTAATGTTGGATCACAGTGATGTGATCTCTGCTTGTAACACTACTATATCTGATCTGTTTAGCAGATGATATAAAGCTATGAGTTTGTAGAGTTCATGTTGTGTTACCTGCTGTTATACACTTTGAATGCATGCTGCGTGTATGTTTATATCGTGCATGTCATGTGTGTGATTCGATACCTTAGTTGAGTTCTTGCCGGCGGTCTTTTATACACCAAGTGGCCCTTAGATGTGCGCGGCTTGGGGCATCGCGATGCGATTGCTCGTGACTCTGTCACGTGGCACACTTTGTTGTATGATTGAGCCCGCCCGAGACCCCGACTAAGAGATCAGGCTGGAGTCTGTTTATGTAAGTGTTATGATTCAATCGATAATATGGTTGAGGCGACTTCTATATGAGTATGGGATTTCACCACCCATAATCATTTAGACTTGTGAGCGGACGATGAGGACCCATCTCTGTTGATCATCCAGGCCTGGATGGGATGGCCCTCACGTTCGAGCTTTCCGAGAGTGTCTTGTACTTGGCCTTGTCTGCTTAGACAAGTGGGTATGGCTCTCGGGTCTCCATATGATTGAATTGTGACTGGAATTACATATGGAAACCCCGGGTCCCGACAGTTTCCTAGTAGAACGTGCCGACTCCTATATATGCGTAAAGTCATAAAACGAACCATTACAAAGTGTCATATGCACCATTCCTTTTGCCTCACGATATATGTTGTCAAGCTCAAGGCGAGTACTTTTCACCCTTGTGATAGCTTGACCTCTCTTCTCGATACCGTGATAAAGAATCCTGAACCGGGTTAACACTTAACCCATATCGCATGGCCATGCTTTCTGAATCTTATCACTCGAGAGGTCCCAAAGAAAATCTCTCCAAAGTGGAGGGGCAAATCCCATCTTGATCAACCATGTCTCGCGGCATGTATCATGACTCACCCGTAAGCTACCTTTATAACTACCCAGTTATGGTGTAGCGTTTGATAGTCCCTAAGTGAGTCATTCCTCATCCTGAGAACATGCGAGGACCTCAGGTGTAACAGACCAGTTTTCACAAAATTTAAAAAATTTGTTTTCGGCGTGAATTGTTTGATTGTCTGATTTGTTTGCGGTGTTTGCATCCCCGATTTATCGATCGGCGATTAGTTTCCCCCTCTTATCTCGTATCGGACGGAGACCGACGCTTGCCACCCTGACACTCGACCTTTGCGACACCGGGTTTCACCCGATCACCGTCGCGAAAACCGCACGAGACCAGCCGCAGCCAACAGAACGAAAAACCCCGTTTAATAATTAAACGGGATATTTTTATAGCGCACAGGAAAGTGTTTTCGGAATGGTACTAGCGCTAGGTGAACGCCGCCAGCTCGACGCGTTGACAGCGTAGTTCGATGTTTTACCCGAATTGGCGGTACTGCGGACCCCCGGCGGTCAGAAACGTGAGCACCGCGCGCGCGAGAGAAAAATTGGAGATGTTTTTGCAAACTACCAGCCACCGGGGCTATATATACACCACCACCCCACTTAGGGTTTTCCCTAAGCACCTAGGCAGCCACTAGCCCACCAGATGTGGAAAAATCCCCCATTTTCGCAGCAACCCTAGCCCTCTCAGATCTGGACCGTCAGATATCGCGATCCGACGGCCCAGATCGCTCCCACCAACCTCTCCTCTCTCCTGAACCTCCACCTTCCTCCTCCTCTAGCCGTGGGTGCGCCGCTACCTCCTCTCCAGCCGGCCGGCCACCGGAGCAGCCGCCGGGTCAGTGGCAGCCTACGCACCCTTCCTCCGCGCCTCTCACCCCTCTGCCTCTTTCCCCGTAGGCCGCCGGACGCCGTCGAGGTCTCCGCGCCAAGGCCGGAGAATCAACAGCCGCGGAGCTCGCCCCGACATCCTAAGCACGCCGCCAGGACCGGCCGCACCACGCTTGCGCGGATCCGCGCCGCCACCCGAAGCTCGGCCTCCCTGTCTCCATGCCCGCCTCGCCGGAGGATGGCCGGCGCCGCCGCCGCTGGCGTGCACGGGCACGGGAGCCGCCCGGCTCGGCCTCCCCGTGTGGCCGCCACCGTGGCAGGCCGGCTGGCCCGGCAGCCCCAAGCGGCCCATCCAGGCAGGCCACTGAGCCCATGCCGCCCCCTCCTCTTTGGCCGACCTGATGGGTGAGGCCTTTTTTTCTGTTTTCCTTTTGTTGTTTTTTTTCCTGACTAACCCCTGTAATTTTTGCCAAGTCTTTTATAAATTGCTGTTGATCTGTTTTTGCGGTTAGAATTGCGAGTAAACCGTAGCTCCGATGAACGTGCCCCCAAAATGAAAGTTGCTTAGTTTCATGTGCACTTCAATTTATCTTGTGTGAGAATTTTCATTTGAGGTCATCTTGATTGTGTAATTGTTTGCTAAAGTGGGCATCAGGCCGTTAAACTGCTACTAATTCTTGTTAAGTGTTGTTGTTTATATTTTGTTGCAACTTTGCATGATGATTGTGACTCATCCATGAGGCCTATTGCATTGATTCTTTCTCCTATGTGTTAAGCATCATGTGTACTTCATTTCCATGCTTTAACTTGTCATATTTGGGTTCTCTAGCTATATTAAATATTGCTCCCAAGTGGTGATCCTGATGTTAATGTGCTGTTGTTGCTGAAAACTGTTATTTTGTTGCAACTTCGGTCGACGAGTGTGTCGCGACCGTTTATCGGAATTGATTGATTCCAATTGAATATTTTTAAGCATCATGTCTACTTTCATTACATGTATTTCATCTTCATGTTAGCATTACTGGTCATATATCTATTTAGCTCCAAAGTTTCTATGCTATTGTTTTTGACAGCCACCTCAGATTTTCACGAAGTCTGTTACTTTGCGATGCCATGTTGTTTTCTTAATATCTTTTGATCTATGATGCCTATTTGCATGATTATTTTTGCCATGCCTTACCTGTCATGTCTAGTTTAATTTCGTGTCATTTGTGAGCTTGTTTGCTTTGATTAACATGTTTATGCATTGCTCTAAAGTGTGCTTCGTGATGTTGGCAGTTTGTGCCCGTAACTTGTTTTGCTTGTATTTTTTTAACGTAACTCCGTTTGGGGTGTTCTTTATATGTAACTTGATTAGTTTTTCGTGTACTTTGTGTTTATGTTGTTGTTTGCTTCTGTTAACCAACCTAAAATATGGTTTAGAACATAACAGTACCAAATGTTTTAATCATCGTGCGGCACTTGGTGTTATGCCATGTTTAGGTTGTGCCTCACTTAAATTGACTAGCATAGATAGTTTACTTTGTGCTTCACCTCTTGACATGTTTGTGTGCTATTCCATGCTTGCTTGAGCTGCCATGTTAATAACTGTTGGTTGATCACCTGTAGCTAAACAACTTGAACCACCGTAAACGTGCGGTATCGTCGTGTGTGACCGATACCCCACTTAAACTGTTAGTAACCGCTCTCGACGGTAGGTGCGATGTCTCGTGTTGCCTTATTTTTTATGCTTGCTCGTGTTTGCCTCATAGTAATAGATGCTTTCTCGTTGATTGATTTCCAGTGTTTATCGTCTTGTGTACTTCCGCGGGTACCTTCGGAGACGATGCGAGCTTGCGATCAACTACACCTTCGGAACCCGACTTATCAACAGGCAAGGACTTTACATTACTTATGATCCATTCTATTTCAACCAGCGGTTTGCATGCTAGTCTAGGTTAGGTTCGATGTTTGATCCTACCACATGTTTACAGCCTCTTTCAAACCGATACAGCCATGTCCCCTCCTAACAAACCTTGTACTGCTATGTTACTGTTGCTCGTTGCTCAACCCTTGCTTAGTATGCATGCTTAGGATGGTATGATGTTACCTTGTTACTCCTTGGTTTGGGATATCCCCTTATTATATTGTTGCTGATGATATGATTATTATTAATGTTGACTATATTCGACGAAGGATGGAAGGTCTAGGCTATCCCGCCCCGACGCTTTGTTCCATTCGAGTCACCTAGGATCCGAGTTCCGGGTATTGGTTTTAAGACTGAGCGTGCCTAACCGCGTGTGGGATTTTACGGGGTCCCCTTTTCTTACCTACCTAGCTTCAAGCATTTCTAGTGGTGGCCCAAGCTGATTTACCATTTGAAACCGTATGTGTGCTGGTCGTACGCCAGTAGTTTTGAAACCAACCCGGACCAGTGAGGACATAGTTCCCTTGCTGTCCCATCATGACCGGCTGAGGACCCCGTGTCCCATGTGTGATTAACCGGCAATCCAAACCTGGAGTCATACGGTAGAGACCAGATCGAGAGCGCGGCCGGCTCCTGAGCTGGATGTCGTCTCACCGGGGGCCACCCGGATTTGTTCATTTTTAGTTAGAGGGACTTGTCGTTTTAGATCTCTTGGAACTAAATCATAAAATGGTTGCCTGTGATGGGTAGCAACTGAGAGAGATGGGCGTGCGTGCGGAGCCTTGTAATGGGCAGTTGGTACACCCCTGCAGGGTTAAATCTTTTCGAGAAGCTGTGTCCACGGTTATGGACGACTTGAGACCTACTCCCTGTTCATAGACAACAACAACTGAGATAATCTTAATATAACTTGATCAACGTGTGTGTGTGCCTTGACTCCTTCTTCTTCGTCGGGATGCGAAGAGGAGGACAAAGATAGGATAGGTGTTATGCTTGCGTAAGTAGTTGATAGCAAGACTTTTTGGAGGCGATTCCTCATCGAATTCTTGGCTTCTTACCTTACTCTCTAGATCGTTAGCCACTTCATAAATGCTAGTGCGGAAGAAACCTCACCACTTACCCCTTCCTTACCGTAAACTACTAGTTGTCCTAGAATGACGAGTGATGAAGTCCTTGCTGGGTCAGATGACCACTACAGTTGGATGCTGAGTACTTCTGTACTCATGATACTACCCCCAAACTCTTTTCAGGGTTCTTGATCGACAACAGGTACGGTGATCGACGTTTCACGTGGAGACTCGACAACGACTAGTTAGGCGGATCCCGGCGGAGGGCCTGGACCCGTGTGGTTATGGGAATCGATGTTTTCTCTTTGCCACTAGACATTTGATTGTAGTCTGTACTCAGACATGTATCTTCCGCTGTTATATCATATTTAAGGCAGTTGTATGCCGATTGTATGAGATGTTGTATCCTTGTATCTGTAATGTTGTGATATCATGTTGGAAATCCGGGGCATATGATTCGCCATATGTCGCGGTGGGACCGATATGTGCTTCGTCCCCGGATCTGGATGGAAACATCTAGATCTGGAACAGTACCGCATATCGGGCCTTACATCAGGTCTAGGACATGGCATATACATTGTATTGAGACTAACAGATGACAATATCTCGCAGTGTCTCAGAGTGGGTCTCTGTCCAACTCAGTGATGCCATCACTAATTCCATACTATCGGTAGCATCTCCATGCTCATGACTTGTGAAACATAGTAATCAATCAAATCATATACTAGTCAAGGATATGTGTCCGCATAACATTATCAACTATGGACCATTAGAACAATCATCATAGAATATATAGTCTCACAAACAAGTCACATGCTTATTGATACATATCAGTGATGATGTTCAAGGACAATACAAATAACACTAGTAGGAAATAGGCTATAGCCACCAGGTCATTGCTGGCGGATGCCAAAAGTTGTATGCCAGTGCTACTTTCACTAGCGTACAGAGTTAAGTGGATGCCAGGGCAATATAAGGTACCGCTGGCGTACATTATTATGTGCACGCGAGAGGCACGGCTTGCCCCGGGCTAAGCATCGGATCCAATTTCCGCTGGCGTATAGAATCCATGCCCACCAGCGCTATTTCTATTGCCGCTGGCGTACAGCTAAGCTTGTACGCCAGAGGAATTTTTCCCCCGAAATATTTTAAATTGCAGATGTTTTTGCTGGCGCGCCTACGGATTTTACGCCAGCGGTAATTCTGTTACCTATGGAGGAAAAATAGTTTTTACGCCAGAGGTATCCTGTGTAATTATTGGTGGGCTCGGGCTGCCACCAAATCCCTCCATTATTGCACCTCCATTATTGCTCTTCTCACTAGCTCAAAGTCCTCCCCTTCCCCCATCTTCACCACTCTTTTTAACCAATTAAAACTAGTTTATGTGATAGATCTAGCTCCATTACCCTTCTAATGTCCTTTCTACCAAAAGAAATGGCCACAAAAGAACCAAATTTAGCTCCTTTTGGTGAGATCCAAATATATCATCTCTATGTATAGGTGTAGCTAGATCTATCTACATCTCTCTTCTCTCCCACATTGTCTCTCTTAAGGTAAGGGATCAACATATATGTGCTATTTTTGTATTTTTTCGGATATGTGATGATGCATATATATGTGCTATATATTCTTGATGATGATGCATGCATGCATATATGAGATGATGAAATTTTTCCGGATATGTGATGATGCATATATGTGCTATTCTTATTGTGCAGGAAATGATGTCAATATTTTTCCAGAATGTTGATTCATTTCCGTTTCGGAAAATTTTGGCACTCTCTTATTAGTCCTATTTATAGGAAGATCATGCCGAAATTTTTAATGAAAAATGATTTCTTTACTTGTCTTGTGGTTCTATCACATGCAGGCGATCGATATGGCGCCCGGCCATATGAGTGATTGTGCCGTGAACAAATATTTGAGATATGCTACAGACGACATGATACAAAATAACCGCAGGGAGATAAGATGTCTGTGTGGCAAATGCAAAAAAGTGGGCTTGTTGAACCCCTTTTTGGGAGAGTTGCTGGAGCATCTGCTCATACATGGTTTCATGGATGGCCACACTCAGTGGCTTGATGAAGATGATGATGATGAAGTCCATGATGGTGCGGTGGATCATGATCAGCATGAAAATAATAACGATCACGGGCAAGAAGATGAAGAGCCTCCTGATGATCCTCCCGCACATGATGTTGGAGATCTAGAAGATGCGGAACAACACATAACCGAAGACGATGACATGCAAACACTGCTAGCTTCAGCCGTGCGAGACCCTCATCTCAAAGAGCTGCTTCTAAAGAAGACAACTAACTGCAGATCTGCTAGTATAGAGCAATCTAAGATGGCACAACTGGAGGTAGACTCGAATACTCCGTTGTATCCAGGTTGCGGATCGGAAGACTCTCGCTTGAAAGTAGCGCTCGATGTTCTCAAAATGAAGGCAAAACACAAATGGACTGACATAAGCGTCGACGCTAGCCTGCAATACTGGCAGAGTAAGCTTCCGGAGGGCAACTCGTGTCCTACAAGTTGTGATGAGGCCAAGAAATTCGTGTGCCCCTTTGATTTACCGCATGAAAAATACCACGTGTGCTTCAATGATTGCTACATTTATCGGAAAGAGTACACAAACATGATCACATGTCCGGTGTGCAATGACGCTCGATACAAGAAAGGGAAGAAACAACCTAGGAAAGTTGTGTGGTATTTTCCACTCATTCCCCGTTTGCAGCGGTATTCCGTGGACTACAAGGAAGCCAAGCTCATGCGGTGGCACGCGGACAGAAAAAATGTAGTATTGAAAGATCCAAAACAGTGTGAAAAGGAAGTTATGACACCCCCTTCGGAAGCAGGCCAGTGGAGAGCATTAGACAACGTAGATGAAAGTTTCGCGGCCGATCCGAGGAACCTCAAGTTGGGTGTGAGCACCGACGGAGTGAATCCATACAGCAACTAGAGCAGCACACATAGCACTTGGCCCGTGTTCGTATGGATATACAACCTCCCCCCTGGTTATGCATGAAGAGTAAGTACATACACATGTGCATGCTAATTCAAGGGCCAAAACAACCTAGCAACGACATCAATCTGTATCTAAAGCTACTGAAAGATGAGCTAGACAGGTTATGGGAAGGGGTGAACACATGGGACGCTAGCGTAGAAGAATATTTCCCTATGAGAGCCGCCTTGCTTTGTATGCACGACCATCTCGGCCACGGATATGTCGCAGGCCAGGTTTGCCACGGACATTGGGGATGTATGAGGTACATGGATGATCCAACGTTTATGCACCTTAAGAAAGATCCCGAGTCTTCAAAAACTATCTACACGGGGCATCAAAGGTGCTTACACAAGGATGACCTGTGGAGAAGGCGTGGAGACCTTTTCAATGGTGAAGATGAGCTCTAGGGACCTCCACGTAAGAGAGTGTCCTAAGCTAGTAAAGAAGTAAAAGGCACCAAAACCGCTCCTGGATGTATGGAAGACGAGGTCCGTGATCTGGGACTTGAAGTACTGGCCCGTTCTCGATACACCTCATTGCCTTGATCTAATGCATATCACAAAGAATGTGTCCGAGAGTTTGTTTGCCACTCTGCTCAACATGCCAGAAAAAACCAAAGATGGGCCGAAAGCAAGAAATGACCTGATACAACTAGGTATCAAGGAAGAGCTTCACGGGGGAATTGAGTCATCGGATGAGTTGACAAACCGACACAAGGGAAAAAAGGTTAATAAAAATGACTATCACTGCCCCCATCTTGTTTCACTCTAAGTGAGAACGAGCTTCAACAACTAATCAAGTGCCTTCTAGGAGTCAAAACCCCTTTCGGTTACTGTGGGCTGATAAGCAGATATCTAGACCAGCAGAAACAAAGGTTCAGCGGGATAAAGTCTCATGACTGTCATGTGATGATGACACAGATATTTCCGGTTGCGATTCGAGGGATAATGGACAAGCACGTACGTGAAACCCTTTTCGATTTCTGTAACTTTTTCGACGTGATCTCCCGAAAGTTGATTACACGGAAGCAACTCTCAAGGTTGCAGGAAGAGATAGTTGTGATATTATGCGAACTTGAGGTTTACTTTCCACCCGCATTCTTTGACATTTGTGTGCATCTGTTGGTCCATATCGTGGAAGATATCATCCACCTCGGACCGGCGTTCCTGCACAACATGATTCCGTTCAAAAGGATGAATGGAGTCATCAAAGGATTCGTTCGTAACAGGGCCTGTCCGGAAGGAAGCATTGTTCAGGGCTATCTCACCGAAGAGTGCATCTCTTTCTGCACGAATCTCCTGGGCGAAGTACATGACGCTGTTGGCCTGCCCGAAAACAGGCACCTTGGCAGGCTCGATGGAGTAGGCCACAAGAATGGCTGGAGGGAGTTGCATGTAGACTTTGAAAAACGACGGGTCGACTTTAACAGGGAAAACTTGGTAGCTCTACAACACCTTGAAATGGTCGATCCCTGGTGCAAAGAGCACGAAAACATCATTAGGAAGAAGTACACTGACCAGTTTAGAGAAAGGACAGATGGGGAAGTAATCAGAGAGCACAACTCCACTTTCTTGCATTGGTTCAAAGAACGCCTTGTCGCTAATCCACCGATGGATTTTCCAGAAGGCAGACTCGTATATGCTTTGTCACATGGTCCCTCACCCAACCTTGCGACATTTCAGGCATATGATATAAATGGGTTCACATTCTACATGGAAGAAAAGGATAAAAGTTCTGCTTATTAAAACACAGGATTAACGATGGTATCCTCAATCGGTAATGAAAAATTACGATACTACGAAAGGATCGAGGAGATATGGGATCTTGACTACTCTGGAGAGAAGGTGCCAATGTTTCGTGTCAGATGGGCTAGGAGATCAACCGTCATGAAAGAAAACAAATACTTCACCACCTTGGTTATAGCCGAATCCGGCAGCACTTCATCAAGCGTGAACGTCACTGCGCAAAATGAGCCATGGGTATTGGCTAAGCACTTTATGAACTTTGAACTTGATGGATATATCCTCTGTGATTTTTTGTTGATTAGAGGTTGCAATTGCATCCATATCCTAGAGGCAGTAAACATGATGCATACACACACGCTACTTTTTTATAACTCATTTTCACTAACCTATCCCACTTACTAGTAGTATTTTTAAATGGTGATAATAGATGTCAAACGAGGAAGTCGGTTGTTCTCGGGTACCTGCCGATCTCGTAGAGGATCATCCTTATTTCTCAATGATTGCGGCTCAACAGCTTGACGATGAACATGATGAAGGCGGCGATGCAGGCAACGAGACCACTACTAGTGGTGTCGGGGATGGCAACGAGACATCTCGTAGCGAAGCCAAGCGGCAGCGTAAGGAAAGTGGCCCAAACAAGCTCCGCACCATCCGGGAAGAATTTACGGAGGTGGACCCTGCTAGCGGTTTGCCTACATAGCCGACTCATGTTGCAAAAGGGTACGTCATCAGCATTGGATGCATCCTTCGAGAACTCGTCAACATCAATGAAGAGGACATTAGGGAAAAAAGCAAGGAACATGTGGCCACCCTCCTCATTCAGAGGCTGCACGCGCGATACAAGTTCCTGGAACCCTATGATAACCTTGATATCAAGAAAAATCTGGTGAACACATTCGCCCTAGGGAGGTTCAGCAAAGCCTTGTCCAGTTGGAAAGGGTATGTGAGGCAGGAGCTTGATGCGGGTTACGATTTTGATAAGATCCAAAGCCACTGGCAGTCAATTTTGGAAGAGGACTTCAATGTTTTCAAAGCCATCTATGACCTACCTGCAACAAAGGCGCTTAGGAAGTGGGGGAAAGATATGCACGAGAAGACCGTAGCTCCCCACAATCTCAGAAGCTGTGGTTACCCCGGAAAGCAGCTAGTTTGGGATAAGGAGGACGCGGAAAGGAAAGGGCCGGACCCCTACCCGAAGTTTAAAAACCCGCTCGGAAATCGATTTGTGCGAGCCCGATACAGGGTAAATCCCAAAACCAAGGAGCTATGCACGAACGAGAAGGTCAGGGAGCTTGAGAAAAAAGTTCGGGAGGAAGAAGAATTAGCTATACATGGAAACCTTATTAGTGGCGCATTTTATATGTAATGCGCCACTATGTTGTAAGGGGTGGCGCACTGGTAAAAAATGCTCCGCCTATAAGCTCTTATAGGTGGCGCCACCCTAAGAATGGGCCAGCCCTGGATCCCCTTATACGTGGCGCATTTGGAGAAATGCGCCACCCCTAAGAACCTTATAGGTGGCGCATTTTGGAAATGCGCCACCCAAGAGCTTATGGGTGGCGCATTCTGGAAATCCGCCACCCCTAAGGAATTATTATTGGCGCATTTAGAATGCGCCACCCATAAGCCCTTAGGGGTACCGCATCTTGCATATGCGCCACTACTAAGCAAAAACTGTGATGGAAAATTCCCAAATACCCCCCCCCCAAGTGGACCGCCTTTTCAATTTGAAAAAATTAAAAGAAAAATGAAAAAATGTCAAAAAAATAAAAGAAAATAAGTTTCCCATATGATAGGTGGTCTAGTTGTTAGGAAAATGTACAAATATGAATTTCGACTTTTTTTGCAAAATCTCTCGAGAATTTTGTAAAATGGGCATAACTTTTGCATATGACCTCTGATGAAAAAGATTTTTATATGAAAAATCATCTACTCGAAAAGTTATATCCAAATTCAACAGGAGGAACCCCGTTGAACATATTTAGAATCCTCAAACACCTAACAGAAAAAAGTTACGGGCATTTGGAGAAATGGAGACAAAAAAATGAAAAAAAATGAACTTAGTAGTGGCGCATTTTCTATGAAAATAGGCTAGAGCACCGATCGGGAAGTGCTACAGATCAATTTTTTCATAAAAAACCTAACAGAAAAAAGTTACTGGCATTTGAAGATTTTTTTTATTTTTTTGTTTTTTTGTAATTCAAAATAGGCTAGAGCACCGATCGGGAAGTTTAAAAAAAATTGAAAAATTTAGCTAGTAACGTTAAAAAAAATAAAAAAAATTTGAATTTTTTTTTTCAATTTTTTTAAAAAAGTTCAAAATATGCTAATGGTACCATCGAGAAAGTTTCAAAACAATATTGAAAATTTTATCACACCCATGAACATCAACAAGGTCTTAGACATCAACATGGTTTAATAGGATTTATATGATATATATATCAACAAGTGCCTGCTAGGTGAGCTGGAGTGGGAGTTGAATAGAACCGAGAAGTTAAGCGTGTTAGGGATGGATTAGTGCTAGGATGGGTGACCCTCGGGGAAGTTTGACCATGGATGTTAGTTTGACCTGAGATTAAGCATAGTGACCGGGCATTAAGCATACTAACCTGAGATTCAGAAGAAAAAAAATCGTTATCCAGATCCTGATTCAAAATTCAAAATTTAAAAAAAAATTAATAGTGGCGCATTGGGTGGCGCATTTTCAGAATGCGCCACTATTAAGGCCTTATTATTGGCTTGTCCTTAGTGGCTCATTTGAAATGCGCCACTAAAGGCAAAAAAAGGACGCCACTATAAGGGCGCTAAACAAGGTAAAGAAATTGTCGCAAGGTAAAGAAATTGTCGGTGTCAGCGCTGCCGCATCGTGGTCGTGTGGTCGGCGCCAGACTCTATCACAAATATTCATTTTTCTACCACGAGACCAAGGAGGCACGAAAGGAGAGGAAGAGGAACGAGGAGAAGAATGTGAGGGAAGAATTGGAGACCGTGAAAGCTGACATTCCCAACATAATCAATGCGCAAGTGACACAAACTGTCAACAACCTCCTTCCTACCATGATGAAGTCAATCACGGATTGGACGGAGGCTGACAAGGGTCTCTCCCCACAATCACCTTAGGTGCCAGCAACTCGAATAATGAGCCACCTATTGTGGAGATCAATACGACGGCGGCCGACAACACACCACAAGGTGTGAGGGATGAATCACCGGCCGGCACCGCGCCTCGTAGTAGCCCTTCCATTTCTTACACGCCGGCGGACATCTGTGGTCCTTCGTCATTAGACGAGCTCAACGCCCTGACGGTAAATAAGTTCCGCAAAAGTCTCTACTAGTTTAATTGGCGCTTGCTTTCCCTCTCTAACGCCTTACATGTTTTCGCAGGCCGACAAGGTGGGATGCACATTGCTATTACAAGTCAACAATGAGTTGAAGGACATGGCAAAGGCACGTATCGTGACACCACTTAACCGTGTGTTCCACACAGTGCCTATGGCCGATACCATGTTTAGGGTTACATTGGACCGGGTGTTCCCGGGTTGCGCAAATTTGGATCCTCCAACTCAACCCCCCGAAGCCGATAGCGAGTTGAACCTTGAACAATGCTTGTCTTGGCCAATGCTATGGCCTAAAGATCTGATTCGTCTGGACCCTTCTTTCATAACCCCAGAGAAAAACGAGGCCTTTGCTGAACCTGTCGATCATCATGACGACGATGATGTTCGCGTCGAACACTTCCTCATTGATGACCACGACTTACCTGCTGCCATCCAGGGTCCTCTTGATGATACAAAAGTCGTCGGTCCCAGCCAGGGTCCTCCCCACTCGACGAGGCGTCTATTCTCTTCTCAAGGAGCGCCAGAAGCAGCCCCCTTCAGCCCTCGTGATCAAGCTGGTCTCAGCCAAGACACAGTCCAAGTGGCGCTCCAAGATTCATTTGTGCAGCCTGCTAGCAGGAAGACGACGGGGCGGAAAAGAACGAAGAAACGTGCCTTTGACTCCAGCAGCTAGCCGGTGGAGGGGTGTAGGAAGCCGATCCGGGTCCAGGACAAGGTACCCATCATAAAATGACATGAGATCCATGAGTTGGTAAACCGATGTTGCCGCCAAAATTGTTAGAAATCGTCACTTCAGATATGAGGAACCTCCATAATGCTATTCTTTATGTGGAGACAAATCTTGCCAAAGATGACAATCCAATATACCCGCTTTACATAGGAAAGGTACCGGAGGGCTTGGGCTTTGTGGATAAATACCCAGGGGACTTGTTCTTCTTGCGATTTAATGACATCTGAACATGAATGCGCTCCACCCATCCATGGTCCGCCTGGCTGCGCTAAGCTTGGCTTACCAGCTCATCAAAGGTAATACCCCGAACATCGCTATAATGGACCCCATCTACATTCAAGAAAAGTTCTTGAACAACCCTAAGGGAAAGATATCGGCAACGAAGTACATCGAAGATTTCTTCGTGGATCATCCTTCCAAGAACATCTTTCTCATGCCTTACTTCCCTGAGTAAGTCGTTCTCTCTTGCAGCCTTAACATGCTTTCGCTATCATTAAATTAATCTGAGGCTGATGATCTCTTTGAACTACAAACAATTTTGTGTAGCAACCAATACGGCACCCTCATCGCTCTCGAGCTGAAAGACTCGCTTGCCATATATCTCGACTCGGGGAGTCATCAGAAATACAAAAACTACAAGCTAATCAAGGATGTTCTGGATGATTCTCTCACTGGATACTCTTATAGGGAGGGCATCATAAAAAGAAAAAACCAAAGGCGAGGAAAGTACACATTCATCCATAAAATGGACTTCGCCGGCATCAAGAAGGCGCCAGGCAGTACGAGGGAGGCCTGGTATGCCATCTATCATATGCGCGAGTACGTAAAGGATGAACAATGACTGCAATATATGTCGTCTCTCGCAAAATGGTGCGGAACCTTGGCGGGGTCCTCCGATGCCGAAGTAAGACAAGAGTTCAGACTAATCCATCAAATGATCGCGCGAACAATCTCCAGGGATGTCATACATAGCGATGGGGTGTACTTCTATAGTCATCTTCCACTACCTAACGCTGACATAGAAGCCCTCTTACATCAACATGGTGATGACAGACCATTCAACTCATTGCAAGGTTATCTCCCGTTCCCTCCACTGAAGTCAAAGCCGAAGCCGAGAAAGGAGTGAGAGGGTGTGTTCTCTATGCATGTAGCTAGTTTTTTTTGAACAATCGATGAACATGTTTTGTAAACTTTATCTCATGTTGAACTTGTGTACGTACTACATGATGCATATATTCTATATTTAGGGTTATAAGAATCATGTGCGTACTTAACTATTTTCTATCACATATTGCGGACATGTGAACTCCTTTTACATTGAACTAAGTCTTCTCTTATAATGCATGAATGTACACCCATCTTCCTTTTTAACTATCTTGGTTAATATTTTTATATGTCTTTCATACTGCAGAGATGAAGAAGTGGTATGTGGTGTACGAAGGTACGTTCCAGGAGTCTATGAGCACTGGGAAGATTTCTTCAAGCAAGTCAATAAGTTCAAGGGAAACAACTACAAGAGCTACAAGAGGAAAGCGGAGGCGGAAGCTCGGTACTTGAACTACCGGCAAGGGCAAGAGAGGAAGAACCACCGGATGAAGTCCAACTTCATTGTGATCTCCTTCTTGCTCATCGTCTTTACCATTCTCTTATATGCGATTTTAGTATAGATGAGTTCGTAATTAATGTTTATATTTCTGTGCTATAATTGCAATGACCCTGACTATGAGATTCAGAAGAAAACTCACTTGCATGTGTGGAAATGTAAACACCAAGAGTTCCTGGCTTAGCCTCTAAGACCAGCTCATGTGCTAACTGATGATTACGTTTTCTTAATCATGGACATTGTTCTTGTAACAAGGATGTCAGTAGAAATGGGAACATATTGTTAGCAGAACAATGATGTTGAACCGACCCCAGTATTGAATGATATACTTAGAGATCACATCGTAACTACGTTATAAGTCATATCATGAAATGTTATCATATACATAATTCCTTAGACCATGAGAGTATCGAGTTGCTTCACACAGGAAGACATGCTTTGGTTCTTAGATGAATCCTCCCGTAAATGGGAAGTAGTAAAATAAGTTCTGGGTATGTCAGATGGTGTGGCTAGTGACTGTGATAGTTCAAGAATGGGATTTGCTCCTTCACGATGAAGAGATATTGACTTTGGGCCCACTCGGTATGACGGTATCCATTCTAGTCTGGCCAGACGCATTGTGATTTAATCACGGGGATACCGGAATACAATAACGAGAAATAGAGACAAACGAGCAAAGAGGATAACGAGTGGCTTGTGTTCAAGAAGTTGTTACACATGGGTGACAAACATCTCTCCTCTAACTTTGTCATATATCACGAAGCAAAGGGAATGGTACATGACTAAACATAAAGGTTCACTCGAAGTTTATTCGTGTATGTGCGGGAGTCAACATGGGTGTCCATGGCTCCGCTGTTGATTATTGGCTATTGACAAAAGGCTATTGACCTATGTCCGGAAGATGTTCTGAGTCATGTCCGCATTATACCGAACCTATTGGGTCACACACTTAACGAGTAGTAATCTGTTAGAGAACTAGGAGATGAAAAGAGAAAGGGTACCGGAATTGTTTCGGGTGGAACCGGAAGTGTTTCCGGGTAGCACTAGAAGTGTTCTAGGTTGTGCTGAATGGTTTCAGAATATTCGTGAACGGTCTCGGATGATTTCGGAACATTCAAGAAGAGTCTTGAAGTGGTAACAAGACATCCGTGATAGTCTCGGAAGGTTTTGCAACATTCGGTAATAGTTGTGGAAAGGTTACGAAACATCAGGAAATTGTTTCGGGACTTCTAGAAATATTCCGAGAGGTTTCGGAAGGTTCCCGGGAGCTTATGGAAGTATCCGGAGGGTTAAGGAACTCTCCAAAGCGCGGAAACCGACGTTAGACCAAGTAGGAAGGTCCACAAGGTCGTAAATTGGAAGGAAAAGGAATTTCCTTGAGTCCAAGGGCCAGACGCCAGGTTCCCTGGCGTTTTGGACCAGGACGCCGGTGTCCACGGCGTTTCGGCGTGGAATCCGTGTTGGACTCCTCCTGGTGGCTAAAACCGACTTTGGGGAGAACCCTCGCCCAAGTTGCGACCCCAGGCTTCCACCTATATATTCGGGGGCAGGGGTAGCCCCAAAGACACACCAGAAAAGCCCCAAGGCTGCCCCAGCTAAATCCCACGCGCCTCTAATTCTCTTCGGTCTAGATCGTTCTAGTCCGGACGCCGCTAGGCTCTTCTCCCTCTAGTTTCTCTCGGTGGCATTCTTCTCTGGACGGCGGAGCGCTGCTGGATTGCTACATCGGGATGTGTGGATACCGGTAGAAGGATCATACCTTTGATCCTTCTTCGAGGTCCTTCTTCTTCCTCGGAGATCATGTTCGAGGGACTTGTTCATGGGACTTGATCGGGACGGATCGCGGGACGGTTTACGGGATAGATCGCGCAACGGATCGTGGAACGGTACGCGGGATCGATATCCTCCCGGTTGGGAGGTCATTGAAATTCCTAGCTGTGGGGATCTGCACCGATGGTCTTCACCAACTCTACTTCCGCTACATCGGTTGGTGAGCCATGACCTAAAACCTTGTATGCAATCTTCTTGGATGATCTTGGGTTCTTGATTCGTAGGCCGAAATTTTTTGTTTTCTACTACGTTTCCCAACAGTGGTATCAGAGCGATCCTTGATTAGATGCATGTTTGGGTCTAGATCATATGTGTGATATGAGGCATTGATTTTCTTGTTGCTTCCCTGTCATGTGATTTTTCTATGCTTGATGGCAAGTTGAGGTTTTGCTACAAGGATTGAGTTTTCCATCGACCCCTCTATGCTGCTTTCAGTATGCTGGTTGCCTTGATCATGGTCTACATCAAACTCCTTGGATCTCATCTTAATCTCGCACTAGAAGATTTAACATGGAGGGGCTTGTGGATTTTATGAACTCAAATCCACACGGGGGTCACGCGTTGAACGAAGTTTGGCTTGTGGCATTAGTTGCTACACGCACCCCGAACGTTAAACTAACAACATTGAAGTATCGTGTTTGGTTTGTATAGGGAACAACGTTTGCCTGTAGCCTGCTAATCAACCACGATAAAATTTGCAACAACCCGTGTAGATGGCGATCTAACTCGTTTTTGCAGAATGTGCATGTGATGTGGTATAGCCTTCAAGATTTGCAATGTATTTGTATGAGATGCTATATGTTATGTAATATTTATTCGCGACCTGCGTGTCGTGGTACGGCATGATGACTGGAGTCATATGATTGTCACTTAATTATGGCCTGCGTGCCAGAATTGTTTATTATCTCGAGGAAAAGCAATAGATAGATGCAAGGTGATGATCTACGATGCGGAGGTGGACCCCGACGCACATGCCGGAAGCCGTGGTGTTGGTCCCGGCACCAAGGACAAAGTTGGTGGACACGGTGACTTCAACCACGACGACGTGAAGACAATGAAGACTTCACGAAGCAAAGGGCTATACTATATCACATAATTTTATGAACTGCCTGTGATGTTTATCCCTTTGATGCACCCTTGTTTGATGCACGGTAGTCGTATTTTATTAGGGTGATCTCTCGCAAAACAATATCAAGTTGATAGTGTTCTCCCGACTATAGCACCGTCTATTCTATGTTTCACACCGGAGCAGGTCATGTCACATGGGTGCACACGGTGTGACGCATAAAAGAAGGGTGTGTTAAAAGAACACACAGCACATTACACTTGGTTGTCTTGACGGTTTGGATAAAAGTTTGCTACCGGAACACGCCCATCGAAAGATGAACAAGAATCACATGTGTTGTGATTGGCAAGTTGGCCTACCGGTCCAGTCTAAGTCATCAGTGATGTCACATCAATGGCGGACGATTGGGTCGGATCTTGAATCACTCCAGCATCAATTACGAGAGATATTGATCTGAGTGGGAGCACACTTAGTAATTAAATTGATTAATCACAAGTGCAACTTAATTATGAACAAAATCTTAGTATTTGCATTATCGTTGTAGAATATTGGCTCGCGTTACCACCTTTCCAATTGATTTTGATTAACTGTATTATCTGGTAAAAAATTTACGATTGGTACCGTATTGTGAGGACTATCCTCAATAGTGCCGAGAAGGACCATGTCCTATCGCAAATTTTTTGATGCTCTCCCACTGATGCTATGGATGATGTGACACACGTCCATAATCCAAAATGCTAGAATTCAACCACAGCTAAGTGCATTGTCTTCACCACCATGAAACCCGAACTATGAAACGTTTGGGCTAGTTATGTTATATTCATGGAACTGAAAAAATTGTTTTCAGTAGTAAGACAATTAATGTTGGATATAAGATATATAGTACAATGTATGATTGTAAGCATTAGTGAAAATGTTCACTATGCTCTATACAAAATTGATAAGTGTGGGATCCAGAAGAACACCGATCATATGATGATGAGAATTAAGGGAAAGGAAGTCCAAAGGATGTTAGTAAGACTTACACGCCGGAAATTCCATGGCCTGTGCCATCCTTAATCATGTGTGAGCTTTTGTGAGTAGGAGTGACATTGGAAATAGAACTATGATACGTATAAAGGAAAAACGAAAGAAGACTGGAATAACCAGCTAAGAAATGAAAGTCATACGGAGTTATAGATGAATTCATTGCTGGTCAAGAGATGTAATTCTTGGGAATCATGATTAAGAAGTTAATTGTGGATTCTGTATATTGTGATTAAACTGTTGATCACCGGAATATCACATCGATTGCATATTGTTGCAACTCGATGCAAGAAATACTATGGCCTTTATGACTAGCTAATGATGAGTTTTGACACACACGAGAACACGGTAAAAGGTTTACTATATTGTGTGTTGACTCTATGATTATCTTCATAATTCATTTTAGAGTTGAGTAAATTGTTACTACACTTTAGCCTTGTTGCAAAACATTATTTTGAATCATGTTTGTTGCAAGAGAGTTGTTCAAAGCTATGAATAACGTAAAGGCCATACTTCCATTATGAATAGGTTGTATGTTATGAATCTTGATAATAATATTAAAAATCCATAACACTGACGCTAAACGTCGCAAGACTGACAGAAATACCACATAGATGTGGCACTGCCGTTTATCACAAGTGACATAACATGCATGAAGAATTTCCATAAGTGATGGACTTTCGAGTCATATGATTATGAATCACTTGACGCTGGCGATCTTTGTCTCGAAGTAATGTGACTCAAACACCGTTGATAGGCCATACATGAACGGGCAACTAAACCATTGGTAATCATACATGATGATGTGTGTAGTCCAATAAGTGTAGTTGTGTGCAGTGGATTCCCTATCTTCACTCATGAGTTGAAGTAGATATGTGGATATCTGTTCAATAGAGACATACGTCTGAAATCTTTGAAATGTTCAAGGAATTTTAGAGTGAAATAGAAATTCATTGTAACGAGAAAATAAAGCTTCTGCAAATTAGATTGTAGAAAGCAATATTTGAGTTACAAGTTTAGCGAACGTCTGATGAGTTGTGAAGAAGTGTCATAACTTGCGTCTCCCGGAACACCACTATGAGTAAAGTGTTCGAGAGATGTAATCAAGCCATGTATGACACGGTAAGATCAAATATGACGTTTATCAATTTGCCATTATACTTATTAAAGTTATGCGTTAGAGACTACGGCTTTTACACTGAAAATAGCACCATCAAATCTGTTGAAATGACACCATATTAGATGTGGAATGGAAGTGTTAAAACCATATTGTCTTTTCTTAAAATTTGGGTATATGAGACATGTGTTTGACATGCTCAAAACACCAAATCAGATAAGTGCTACTTTGTTAAGGTTATGCCAAAAGTTTTGGTATTCCTCTATCACTACACAAAAGCAAAACTGTTTGTTGTTAAGAACGGTGTGTTTTGAAGAAAAATAGTTTCTTACAAAAGAGTGAGTGGGAGGACAGTGCAACTTGTTAAAGATTGTTGAATCTTCAAATACGTGTGCAGCTAAACCACACAGGTTAGACAAAACTCGTACAAACATTCATGATATGTAAGACGAGATATTATTGTTCGACAATGATAAACCTGTGATATACAAAGAAGCGTTGATGGGCCCTGACTCCGGGATTTGGCTAAATGCCAAATAATCCGAGATAGTATCCATGGAAGTAAGTCAAGTTTTGAACTTGGTAGACCCTCTGAAAGACTAAAAGTCTGAAGAATATATATGTGGATCTATAATTGATTCGGATGAAATTGTTTTATCCATAAAGCTCAACTCGTTGGAAAATTGTTTTCTGGCAAGTTCAAACGTTGACTACGGCGAAATAGTGTCGACCGTAGAGATGCTTTAGTCAATTCGGGTTATATTAGCAATTACTACATATCTCATTTATAGGATATGGTAGAATGAACGTCAAAACTAAGTTCCTACCCGGAAATATAACAAAGGACGTATACGTGATACGACCGGAATGTTTTGTCGATTCAAAGGATGCTAAAATAGATGCAAGCCTTGGATGTCCAGTGATGGACTGAAGCTGGCATAATGGAGTTGGAATTTTCGTTTTGATGAAATTGCCAAAAGAGTTTGTTTTCATCAGGAATAACGAAGATGCTTGAATGTTCAAGAAAGTAAGTGGGAGCTGAATGATATTTCTAAAACCTTATGTATATGACATATTTTTGATTGGAAATGATATAAAATTCTTGACACGAATAAGGACTTCATTGGAAATAGTTTGCAATTGAAGAACTTGGGCTAATATAGCATTATTATTGAGCACAGTGATCTATGTAGATAGTAAGTGCCTGATCATGCTAAAGCCAACATTACATGTTGACATGATACTAAAGTAGTTTAATATGAATATGCCAAGAAGGATGTTCTTGCCGAGGTCACGGTGAAAAGTTGTTTGCGGAAATCGGTGTTCATGAACACAGATAAGCAAAAACACATGAATTGAATTCCACTCACCTGTGTGTTTGGATTAATCATGTACACCATAATATGTAAAACAACCAGATATGTCCAGTGCTCCAAAAGGTTGTGAGCAAGATACCAAAGTGGTCAAAATGTTGATCATTGGACAAACAGTGAAAAGTTAAACTTATAAAAGATAAGATATGTTTCTCGGAAAAATGGAGAGAATGAAGAGCTCGTTGTAATGAGTTACACCAGCTGAATTTTTGATGTAAATAGTTACACCAATTCAGTCTTCATACTTACTCCGACCAATTTTCGATTTTAATTGGGATTATGTGTTTCACACATAAGGGTGGCACAGTATGGAGTAACTGTGTTAAGTTAGATACTGTGGAGAATTCTATAACAGAGGCTAAGTATATTGTTGCTTAAAGAAGTAACAAGGGAGGGTAGTTTGAATCATCAGTTCATGAACATGGTATGGTTTCCAAGATGCTTGAAGCTCATGGAACATTGATGAATGATTTCATGACTTATTCTAAAGGAACCAAGGTCCTGCCAAATGATTCGAACATATACAAAGCTAAACTGATAAAATTAGTGAATTTTAGGATAGCGTGAAAACGCGAAGATATGCAAGATACAAAGGGGCCTGAAACGTCAGATCCGATGATGAAGTCTATACCACAAATGAAGCATGTATTACACCGGTATGCCATAGGTGTAAAGTGCTCAAGCACTGATAATATTATTGACTCTAATGCAAGTGGGAGACTGTTGGAAATATGCCCTAGAAGAAATAATAAAATGTTATTATATATATTTCCACGTTCGTAATTAATGTTTATATTTCTGTGCTATAATTGCAATGACCCTGACTATGAGATTCAGAAGAAAACTCACTTGCATGTGTGGAAATGTAAACACCAAGAGTTACTGGTTTAGCCTCTAAGACCAGCTCATGTGCTAACTGATGATTACGTTTTCTTAATCATGGACATTGTTCTTGTAACAAGGATGTCAGTAGCAATGGGAACATATTGTTAGCAGAACAATGATGTTGAACCGACCCCAGTATTGAATGATATACTTAGAGATCACATCGTAACTACGTTATAAGTCATATCATGAAATGTTATCATATACGTAATTCCTTAGACCATGAGAGTATCGAGTTGCTTCACACAGGAAGACATGCTTTGGTTCTTAGATGAATCCTCCCGTAAATGGGAAGTAGTAAAATAAGTTCTGGGTATGTCAGATGGTGTGGCTAGTGACTGTGATAGTTCAAGAATGGGATTTGCTCCTTCACGATGAAGAGATATTGACTTTGGGCCCACTCGGTATGACGATATCCATTCTAGTCTGTCCAGACGCATTGTGATTTAATCACGGGGATACCGGAATATAATAACGAGAAATAGAGACAAACGAGCAAAGAGGATAACGAGTGGCTTGTGTTCAAGAAGTTGTTACACATGGGTGCCAAAAATCTCTCCTCTAACTTTGTCATATATCACGAAGCAAAGGGAATGGTACATGACTAAACATAAAGGTTCACTCGAAGTTTATTCGTGTATGTGCGGGAGTCAACATGGGTGTCCATGGCTCCGCTGTTGATTATTGGCTATTGACAAAAGGCTGTTGACCTATGTCCGGAAGATGTTCTGAGTCATGTCCGCATTATACCGAACCTATTTGGTCACACACTTAACGAGTAGTAATCTGTTAGAGAACTAGGAGATGAAAAGAGAAAGGGTACCGGAATTGTTTCGGGTGGAACCGGAAGTGTTTCCGGGTAGCACTAGAAGTGTTCTAGGTTGTGTTGAATGGTTTCAGAATATTCGTGAACGGTCTCGGATGATTTCGGAACATTCAAGAAGAGTCTTGAAGTGGTAACAAGACATCCGTGATAGTCTCGGAAGGTTTTGCAACATTCGGTAATAGTTGTGGAAAGCTAACGAAACATCGGGACATTGTTTCGGGACTTCTAGAAATGTTCCGAGAGGTTTCGGAAGGTTCCCGGGAGCTTATGGAAGTATCCGGAGGGTTAAGGAACTCTCCAAACCGCGGAAACCGATGTTAGACCAAGAAGGAAGGTCCACAAGGTCGTAACTTGGAAGGAAAAGGAATTTCCTTGAGTCCAAGGCCCAGACGCCAGGGTCCCTGGCGTTTTGGACCAGGACGCCGGGGTCCGCGGCGTTTCGGCGTGGAATCCGTGTTGGACTCCTCCTGGTGGCCAAAACCGACTTTGGGGAGAACCCTCGCCCAAGTTGCGACCCCAGGCTTCAACCTATATATTCGGGGGCAGGGGTAGCCCCAAAGACACACCAGAAAAGCCCCAAGGCTGCCCCAGATAAATCCCACGCACCTCTAATTCTCTTCGGGCTAGATCATTCTAGTCCGGACGCTGCTAGGCTCTTCTCCCTCTAGTTTCTCTCGGTGGCGTTCTTCTCTGGACGGCGGAGCGCTGCTGGATTGCTACATCGGGATGTGTGGATACCTGTAGAGGGATCATACCTTTGATCCTTCTGCGAGGTCCTTCTTCTTCCTCGGAGATCATGTTCGAGGGACTTGTTCGTGGGACTTGATCGGGAGGGATCGCGGGACGGTTTACGGGATAGATCGCGCAACGGATCGTGGAACGGTACGCGGGATCGATATCCTCCCGTTTGGGAGGTCATTGAAATTCCTAGCTGCGGGGATCTGCACCGATGGTCTTCACCAACTCTACTTCCGCTACATCGGTTGGTGAGCCATGACCTAAAACCTTGTATGCAATCTTCTTGGATGATCTTGGGTTCTTGATTCGTAGGCCGAAATTTTTTGTTTTCTACTACGTTTCCCCACAAGTACATCCTTTCAAAAAAACTTCCGACCTAAACTACCAATTACATCGAGATGTAGTTTGTGTGTGATACAATGTAGTGATGTAACTCTCAACTTGTCTATTTTTCTGTTTGTGATCTATGTGTGATGCCACTACAACATCTCTATTTTGGTTAGTAATGTGATGTAACAATATTTGATCATTCTTGTATATTTGAACTTATGAATTCTGTGTATTTTTATTGTGTTGGTAAACTGCGAAAATATTTGAGTATTTGTGTTGTTGGAATAACAAGTTTCAGCAGAAAAGTAATTCCAGAAAACATATTGCTGGCATACATAAAAGTTTATGCTGGCGGACGGTACCTAATCCAGGAATAATACTGTTTGCGTACATTAGATTGAACGCTGGCGGACACGTGGGGACGCCAGAGGCACTGGAGGACATCTCTAGCGGGCAGCATGTTTGTACGCCAGCGGTAACAGATGGTAGCGCTGGCGTACAATTTGTACGCCAGCGGTAGCTGTTACCACTCGCGTCACATCTCTGTCGTACGCCTGCCCGCCAGCGGTAGGTAAATTTTGTACTCCAGCAGTAGGCTATTTACTCCTAGTGTAACTGATGAATACATAAGGAGATAACATCATAACATGGTTGCCTCTAGGGCATATCTCCAACACCACCTTGGACCATGGGTCCATGATCAGTAGCTATGTGATGTTCTCCTCCCCTCTTTGTTCTTCATGAATTAGACCTTGTGAGCTGCCCTACATAATTAAGGCACATATGTAATTCTTTCTGCTGTTGCTATGGTCAGTTTGCTGGGATCTGATGGATTATGAGACTATGTTCAGATTGTGATGGAGTAATATATTTGGTTATTATCTTTTATATTTTTATTCTTGAGTAATTCTTTCATGTTCTCCGTCGCTGTTTATTGCTTTGGCCAAGTAGTAGGTAGTGACTCCAAGAGGGAGCGTTATGCTTGATTGTGGGGTTCATGCCCCCTGATGACTAGCTTGAGTGACATAAACATGAGTCTAGGTGATGTGTTGTTGCCACAAGGGGGAAAACAATGGTGCTTGTAACCGCGGTTGCAAGGATTGTTTGCTTTACGCAAAGTTCTTTTAATGCAGTTGTCTGTTGCTTTGGGTTTACACTTTGGGTGGGGCTCACAACTTAATACCAGCGAGATTTTCTGAAAAGATATCTCAAGGTGGATGATTAGTAGTAGATGCAATTGGATTTCGGTCTACTTATTTTGGCGTACCGCCCATGCTTTTGAGCCTCTTCCTTTCTTTGTAGCATAGTAAGCAGTGCGGTGCGTTTTTAATCCTGTCAATTGCCCAGCTGTGATTTGTTTACCTCGCATAGCAGTTTTATCGTCTTTTGGGAGAGAGACATCACTAGTGAACATCATGGGACCCCGGTCCATATTTTCACCACTGTTTACAGGCTCAATTTATTTCCTGCTTTTACTTTTAAGTAGCTATCACTATATATTATTTTTTGCGTTGATCCTTTGTAAACGGCAAGGCCGGAGAGATTGACAACCCCTCTGTACTCTTTGGGAGAAAACTTATTTCTATTTGTGTGTAGGTCCAGGCAAAGCAAGTGATTTTTTCAGACGGCGCATCACTTGCCGAACCACCTACTCGAAGTTATCTGAGTCCTACGGGAGACAAACTTAAACCTTGGCATATTTTCCAAGGGAAAGCTTGCTGCTGCACTACATCTAACCTTCCACTTGGGGTAACCAACGAGGAGTTAGTATCAAGCAAATTTCTGGCGCCATTGCCGGGCACTCCAATCTTCAAGATATGGGAGTTGCACACTATCTTTTACCTTTGCTTTTTAGTCTTGTTAGTTTACCTTTTAGTTTTTATCTCAGTGTCCGTTATAAAAAATCACAAAAAAAAATGTTTGTCACACCTCCTGCTACTATGGGTTCCACTGAAAACACCAAGTTGTGTGACTTCACTAGTGACAACAACAATGATTTTATCTGCACTCCTATTGCTACACCTGCTACTTCAGCTACCTTTATGAAATTAAACCTGCCTTGCTGAACCTTGTTCTGAGAGATCAATTCTCCAGTGTTGGAGATGATGCTGCTTTACACTTAAATAATTTTGTTGAACTTTGTGATATGCGAAAGTATAAGGAAATAGAAGGTGATATCATTAAGCTTAATATTTTCCCTTTCTTTTTGAGGGAAGGAGCTAAAACCTGGTTTCAACCATTGCCTAGGAATAGCATAGATTCTTGGGATAAGTGCACGGATGCTTTTTGGGAAGTACTACCCACCTGCTAAAATTATCCAATTGAGGAGTAACATTATAAATTTTAAGCAATTGGATAATGAACACGTTGCCCATGCTTGGGAACGAATGGAATCTCTTGTTAAGAAATGCCCTACACATGGTTTGACTACTTGGATGGTTATCCAGACTTTTTATGCAGGCTTGAATTTTACCTCGCGGAACCTGTTAGATTCGGACGCGGGAGAAACTTTATGTCAACAACACTTGGTGCTTCCACAAAACTCCTAGATGTGATGATGACTAATTATTCCCAATGGCACACTGAACGAGCTCCAACAGGTAGGAAGGTAAACTCTGTCGAGGTGATTTCCTCCCTAAATGAAAAAGTTGACTTGATTATGTCTCCACTTACCAAGCAATCTCCTATTGATCCTCATGATGTCCCTTTAAATTCTTTGGTTGCTCAAGAACAAGTAGATGTGAGCTTTATCTCTAGAAAAAACATCAATAATAATGCCTATAGGGGTAATTTTGCTAGCAATCCTAGACCGTTCCCATCCAACAATTATGAGAACAACAACAGTTATCCCAGCAACAAGAACCCCACTTCTGAATTAGAAAGGATGCTTAAAGAATTTATCACTACCCAAAAAGCCTTCAACAAGAGTGTAGAGGAAAGATTAGACAAATTAGATAATCTCTCTTTGAAGGTAGACAACCTATCCCTTGACATTGATATGCTTAAAATTAGAACCTCTCCCCGCGAGGAGAGAAAGGCCACCCCTATTAATGCTATCCAATTCCAAATGAATGAAAATATTAGGATGATGGCTAAACTTAAATAAAGTGGGGCTAGAGAAAAAGAGGAAGATGGTAGAATTAAGAGCCTTCCTACACACCACACTGTTGCTACTATCCAAGTTGTTGAGGATACCCAAAATTTTAGCACCCAACAGACTCCTAGTCCCATTGGACCTATTAATGGTGATGCTATTACCTTAAACATAGAAGAAGAAACTTCCATAAACATAGAGGCTTTCAAACAAGTGAGCCTAGATGACACCACTACTACCTTTGATAGTAGAGACATTGATTTTGATAGTTGCACCCTCTTAGAAGTTATTAGCTTACTACACAAAATGTCTAGAGACCCCCACACTAGCACACTAAATCTTGTCTTCATGGAGCATATCACTAATGCTCTCATTAAAGCTAGGGAGGAGAAGCTTAGAATAGAAGCCTCCATACCTAGGAAGCTAGAAGATGGTTGGGACCCTATGATTAAAATTAAATTGAATAACTTCTCTTGCTATTCTTTATGGGATGTTGGAGCTAGTACCTCGGTTATGCCCAAAAGAATATATGATATGTTTGAATTGAAAACTATTGATCCTTGTTCTTTTGGTGTTCTTCTCGTTGATTCTTCCGTAAAGAAACCTTTGGGGAAGATCGACAATGTTCTTATCATTGTCAATGACAATTATGTTCCCGTTGATTTCACTATTATGAACATAGATTGTGAACCTTTATGTCCAATTATTTTGGGACATCCTTTTCTTTGCACCATTGGTGTTGTTATTGACATGAAAGAGGGGAATATAAAATTTCAATTCCCTCTCAAAAAGGGGACGGAACACTTACCTAGGAAGAAGATTAAGTTACCTTTTGAGTCCGTCACACGTCTAGCTATTCTCTCTCTCTTGACAAAACTTGATCTTTTTGCTTTATGCCTAGCTTAAAGGCGTAAAAGAAAGCGCTTGTTGGGAGGCATCCCAAGATATTTTTACTTCTGTTTTTAGTGGTCTTGATGATTGTTACTACTGTGGCAACATCATTGTATCTTCATTTTCAAGCTTTGTGCCAAGTTTAGCCTCCGATTACAAGAAAGTTCAAAAGTTGTGACATGCTGTCCAGAAAACAGATTGTGTCCTTGGACGGAAAAATTAGCCTAAAATCACCAGATCAGCTTTTTGATCTGAATTGTGTTGACAGCGTTCTCTATACAATTGACTTTCGAGTGTTTGTTCTGAGTTTTTTGATTTGAGTTGCAGAAGTACCCCGAAAATATTATTTTTTACATGCTGGTCTTTTTCACAGATTCTTCCATGTTCTGCCTTTCCTTACTTTTTGAAGACTTGCGCTAGCTTTTTCTTTGCAAAAACCTTTTGGAAATCTTGAGAAACAGTAGCCCTTCAAGAAAATCTTTATTTCCAGTAGAGGAAAATTATTTTAGGAAGGGAGTTTTCAAGTGTGCGAGGGAAGATGATGAAAGAAGATTCGGGAGTGTCAAACGCTCAAGCTTGGGGATGCCCCCATGCATCCCAATAAATATTCAAGGAGACTCAAGAGTGGAAGCTTGGGGATGCCCCCGTGCATCCCCTTCTCCATCAACAATCATCAGTTCGTCCTCCGTTTCACTATATTTTTATCACTTCATGCGTTATGTGCTATGCTTGGAGCGTCTCGCTCTTAGGTTTACTTTTTATTTTTATTTAGCTTTGTTTGTTGTTCGTAACAAGTTAGAACCCAGCGTACTTTGTGTGGCAGAGAAACACGCTCCACTCCAAACTGGAACACATCATAGGATTTCATGCTTATCTTTCTTTTGTTGGGTGTTCTTTATCTTTTCGTAGTTGTTGCCATGTTTAGCTCTTAGTTTTCATGTTTATCTTGTTCAAGATATTTAGCTTTAGTTTAGTTTGTTGCTGGAACTCTCTTTAGTTTCCATGTTTATCTTGTTAAGAGAGTTGGTTGTTGCACTGAGTTTTGTCTTGACTTTAAGTAGGTAATTAAGGTTGCTATTCAATTGTAGTAGTAACTTGCAATAGTTTTGAGGTATTATCGTGAGTAATGTTTGAACTTTTGGTATCAAGAGCGCTAGCCTATTAGTGATAGGTGTCGTATTTTGGGAATTCCGTGTTTATTTTCAAAAACTACAAAAACTAGTTGAGAACTCTAGCTACTAGATGGATCACCAATCTTTGGAGGGATCGGATATTAGAGTACACTCACGTACCATGAGTCGAGGATGCGCAAGGATAACCAAACCCCCATACACTGCTCCTCGGGGTACTTGTCTCTTTGTGAACCTCCTTATTAGATTGAGAGTTACCTATAATAAGTGCATGAGCTCTTCGGACTAATGTAAGTATTGAAAGTTGACACTTCCACCTCCTCGTATTTTCTAGGCTCTTCGGTACCGTGCATTGCCCTCTTCTCACTCCAAGAGTCTGCTTCCACCTCGCCGGTGCATCCAAACCCTTGGCATGATACACTCTGTCATCATAAACCTCCTTATATCTTTCCTCAAAACAGCCACCATACCTACCTATCAAGGCATTTCCATAGCCTTTCCGAGATATATTTCCATGCAACATCCACCCCCTAATGACTTGATCTTCATGTCATACATGTTCCTGCTACACTGGCAGAGGCATACATTTTCATGCATCATGATAGCTACATCTTCTTTATGCTGAGTACCTTGTAAAGTGTGAAAGATCTTCTATACTTCTTGTAAAATAGAGTGTTGCCCTTAAGTGAGGAATAGATCCCAAAGAGGAAAAATGAGAGTTAAATAGAAAGACATTTGAGGCCTACTCGAGGACGAGTAGGAATTAAGCTTGGGGATGTTGATACGTCCCAAACATATCTATAATTTATGCTTGCTACATGCATGTTTTGTGTGATATTGCTATGTTTTATATACGCTTTCATACACTTTTGATCATATTTGGACTAACTTATTAACTGAGTGCACCCCAGTGCCAGTTCCTGTTTTCTGCGGTTTTTCTATTTCAGGTTTCCCCCGTATTAAAAACGCTCCAAAAATTCCGGGAAAATACAATAAAAAAATCAGCGTTCCGGAAGCTTCTGGAATCACCGAGGAGGGGCCAGAGCGGACCCACCAAGGCCCTAGGCGCCCTCCCGGCGCGGCCCCAGAAACTGACACTAGGTGCACTGAGTTAGTAGGTTAGTCCAAATACGTGCAAAATGATATATAAGTGTAGCAAAACATGTAGCAATG
Source organism: Bromus sterilis (assembly GCA_950022295.1). Classification (NCBI taxonomy): domain Eukaryota; kingdom Viridiplantae; phylum Streptophyta; class Magnoliopsida; order Poales; family Poaceae; genus Bromus; species Bromus sterilis. The sequence goes on along the minus strand of OX465596.1, from coordinate 142,456,148 downwards.
TCACATAAAAGTGCATGGAACAAGCAGAAATTATAGATACGTTTGGATGGATCAGTCCCCCATTGCTATCCATGGCAATCCAGAGGCTCCTACTATTGCCTTTAAATCGTCCCAAGTCTTGTATCTACCAGCCACTTGAGGTTCACCTTAAATCCAAGTAACTCTCATCGGGCCCTCTCCCAGACCCTTGATCACAGTATCCATGTGATATTTAGTGGAGCTAATGACCTCCACTTCAAACTCGTCATTCTAGAAAACTACCATCCCTCCACTTCGTCCTGAACTTCCAACCGCAGCCGAATTATCAAAACCCAAAGAAATCTTTGTAGCTTCAGCCCTCTCCTTTGATATTTGTGTTTCCGAAAAGCCAAGGAAATCCGGGGTAAATTTCGCAGTGAACTCACGCGCCTCTCGAACTGTCGCAGGGTTACACAAACCGCGACATTTTCCAATATAACATACTCAATTGCCCCGGTAGTGCCCCTCTAGGAGGCGCGCCGATTTTGCCATCATGTTCTTGTCTGTACTAGAGATTTTCACCTTTGGATCAGTCACCACATTCCTTGCATGTTTTGGATCTTTCTTTGGGGAAGGACTAGGCGGAACATCATTCATAGGGGCATCAACTGTAGTAGCAAGCGTAGCATTTGGAATATTATCAGAGGAGTCTCCCAGATCCTCCTTTGCCTCTGAACTCCTCTTCTTATTCTTATCAGCATCTGTCATCACAGCATCATTAAGTTTATCTCTGATCTCATCCACTAGAAATCTTTAACTTGCAATTGATTTGAAACTGAACTAGATGCACCCAGTCCCACAGTGCGGCTACCCCCTCCATCACCTCCACCAGAACGGGAACGAAAAACCCAATCAGCCCGAAGATTCTTATACATCAGAGCGCTGGGAGGATGGATCTCGTTCCTGTGTTCCTTATACACCTGGCCGAAGCAACCACAAACCGAACACCAGTCGGGCAATTTTTGATATGTGACATAAAATATCTCTCTCTTCCCTCCTCTGAGAATGGACACGTGATTTCTGAGAGGCTTTTGAACCTCCATACGAATTTTAATTCTGAAAAAGTTCTCGGCAAAATCATGAGACGCAGGTTCAGCCGCCACAAACTCACCGGCCTTGGAAGCAAGAGCCTTTATCAATGGCTAGTAGCCATCTGGAAGGTTTTGGATCTGCATCCAGCACTCGAAAGAACTTAGATTGATCAAGGTGGGCTTAGTGAAACCATCATACTTAGCTATCAACACTGGATAACCCCTAAAGTTCCAAGGGCCTCCCTCCATAGCCTTCTCCCACTCTTTCAATCACTTGAATCTGATCCAATATAGATTAAGCTCTAGAACCCTAAATCTTGACTCTCACACCACATCAGCCCTCATACTATTGAAGAAAGTCTCCTGGCAATAGCCCTTCTCTATGTAAACCCTGACAATTGCCAGCCACTTAGATACCTTGGTTGCTTCTTCAGCATATTCTTCAAAGACGATGTCGTCCAAGTCCTCGGTGATGCCCTCGATTTACGATCATGTACATTAATCATACACGCAAGGTACATGATCGAGATCAAGGTGCAACGGTGAGAATATCACAGCACAACACTAAACACAAAAGAATAAACCAATATATTACAACAAAGAGGGGGTCGCACGGACCCGAATACATAAGTCAAATCAAACATAATATCTGAGTACAGACATAGTTAGTCCAGTTTTGCCTTAAGAAGGCTAGCACAAATAACATCAGAGATACAGATCGAAAAGGTGAGGCCTCCTGCCTGGGATCCACCGAACTACTCCTGGTCAACGGGAACTCGACGTCGTAGTAGGCTCCTCCTGGAAACTCCTTCTCTTGGGCTCCAACGTCGACTGTAGCGGCCGATCAGGCAAAACAAAAAGGGGGAAATAAAGCAAGGGTGAGTATCTAGCATACCCGCGAGTCTTACGTCCGCTACTAAGCATTTATGCATTTGTATCAAATGGAAAGGGGAGGCTGTATATACTGGACTGCAAGGTAGAAATCAGAATAAGCAAGAGAAGCTAGGCCTATCGAAGACTAGCATATTCCGACAAGTCTTGCAGCACAAGAAGAGAACAGCCAACAGTTCAATAGCATGAAAGTAATAACAATGCAACAGAAGTTGTTGCAGGATTGTATAATAGTAAGTTGTAATGATTAATAAATATAATGCCTTCGAGTTCCCTTCCTCGACTCCCTGCGGGGAAAAGAAACCGGAACGAACAGTTTAATAGTAGTAGTTTGTAGTAGTAGGCTCTGGCTTCAGAATAAAGTGTCATGTTACCGTGTACACAACTATTCGAATAGATTATCTTCCCTGCAAGGGCTGCACTACAGTTACCCTGCACGCTCGGATCTCCAGGGTGGCGTACACCTTGTTAGGGAATGCCCCACCGAGGCTATCCGACACGCCGAGGCCCATCCTACGGCTCATCAGAGAGGTCCCCGCCGGTCTACAGCCCTAAGGGCAAGGGGGTCATGGGCCTATCACCCCTATCTCTCCGGGTCATTGTGAGGAAGGTGAATTCCAGCGCCGCAGTGCGATCCATCCTTGCCATAATGCTTTACTGGACGTCTTTCAGAGCTTTCGAACGAGACCAAAACGCGAAGGGCCCACACTGTAATCCCACGTGGAGGCACGTCGACCCACTCAAGTAATCCACCTGAACCGTTAAGCATTTTATTATTATCTCGCAGACAACCGTTATCGTTGCCTGACTAACAACACAATTGACAACGAACAGAAGCCAGGACCACCAGTGCGTCGGTGCCTGACATGTCGTCCCGTCAAAGCTCCGCGGTTACCAACAAGGTGAACCGACTCCTTAACTTGTCTCGCGTGTGCTCCTGGAGGAGCTCGACTTTCGTGGTTTGGTAACTCTCGCGAACAACGATCAGGGTCCAAGTCCGCCAGTACGTCGGTCATAACCTCCCTGTCGTCCCGTCGCAATATCGCTCGCGGGCACCGTGGGGGACAGGAGTGTACCCTGGAAAATCCCACGGTCAGGGACCCTGGGTTAGTCATGAGAGGCACAGGTTGGACGACAGCTCGTTGGCTAACAGGAGGATACGTTCCTGCTCGATGTTATTGATTGGAGATGGCAGTTACAGGGAGTCCAAGCCTAGTGCGCACAAGGCTAGGGTTACAGATGGTGTATTGCTTGATCTCGACATCTCCCCTCCTAGCCCTTATATACTAGGCTAGGTCTCGGGCATTCCGTCCTGAATTAGAGATGAGGTTTCCTAACCCTGATCTTGTTTCGTACGGCAAGTTTGCACCTTCCTTATGAGTCGCGGACTCCTACGTCGGTGCCACTAGTGGGCCAAGGCCGGACCTAGGCGGCATCTTTGTGGGCCTTTTGTCTTCGGGTACACCTGGTAGGCTCATCCATAGGAGTCGTGGGGTCACCCCCTCGTCAGTAGCCCCCGAGTGCTTGGGGGACTCGAAGAGTTGCGCAGGGACTCAAGTCCATTCTTGCGTCGTTTTGATGTATGCACGGTTTAACTGCGGGTCGCTGGCAGTCTGGGGCCATGACAAAACCTGTTTCGAGGGAATGCTAAGCTGAAAGGGCCCAAGGAGTCGACTGGTCGAGCCTTGGTGAATTGGACTAGTGGCAAAAACCGCAATAGACAAATCAAACTCACGTCCCTCGACATGAGCTTGGAACACTGGTGTCGAGCAAAAGTCAAGCCGCTGCAGGTCTTACAGTGATCAATTGCCGGCAGTAAAGTTCGTAGCCTAGGCGCGTCTGCCCGGCTTTTTCTATCATGCATACGCATGGAAAAGGTTGGGAGTGAAATCGCTCTGCGGCAAGTCCCAGCCCGGCCGATCTGCGCAGCGGGGTCTTACCTACACTCTAAGCTTGCGTGGCATCTGGGCACAGTGTATCGTATTCCAGGAATATGTATTTTTATTGAGGCGCGGAGCCTAGTAGATAATTCACCCACTTGGAATAAACAATCAAGTGAGCTGTTTTAGCGGTCACTCGCGGAGCTTTGCCGAACGCTCGAGCGAGGAGTAATTTCTTGGGAGGTCTTCGATTGCTCGGATACATAGAGTTCTGCGAGTAGTCACTCGAGTGTTGTCTTCCCTTTCGGGGTGAGGGAGCATCCAATACTCTGGGCCCATACGATCTGGCGAGTGCAGGGTCTGCTTATCTTGTGTCGTGGTGAGGGAGCAACCGAAACTCTTCATGTGTACGAGTAATCACTCGAGTACATCTTTCCTTTAGGTGAGGGAGCACACGAAACTCTCATGGGTGCGAGTAATCACTCGAGCATGTCTCTTCTTTGAGGTGAGGTAGCACCCAAAACTCTCGTAGGTGCGAGTAATCACTCGAGTACGTCTTTTCTTTTAGGTGAGGGAGCACCCGAAACTCTCAGGGGTGCGAGTAATTACTCGAGCGCGTCTTTTCTTTTAGGTGAGGGAGCACCCGAAACTCTCATGGGTGCGAGTAATTACTGGAGCACGTCTCTTCTTTTAGGTGAGGAAGCAACCGAAACTCTCATAGGTGGATACCCTCTCGATGGGATTTAAATATATTTGAAAAATGTATTTGAGTTGGAGAAAATGGTGCTTGCAGACTGCATTTTCCTTTTTGCGCTGCCGTTTTAATTTACCTTTTATTGGTGAGGATAACGATCTCCTTGCTGGAGGACTGTCAAAGATGCTCTGTCTACGAACCGTCATGTCTTCCTGACCGGTCATAATGATGGTCTTGGTGGTGTGCTGCAGCTGCCTGTTGAGTTACCGATGCACGTATTGAAAACGCGCGAGATTTGACGCATCCAGCGCACAGTGCTGCCCATGTCAAGGCATCTTTGTCTTGGAATTCGACTCGCCCGGCATGCTTGGTCTTTGAATTAATTGTTGTCGTCGTCTGGGCTTCTGCGTGCCCTTGGGGTTGTGCTATAAATAGACCCCTTTTCTTCATCCGGTTGTAGGGTTCGTCCTCTGCTCCTCTTCTTCATCTCCTCATGGGGCCAAGACGTAGTGTAGGTATGACTAGCCGCGGCCGGGTTCGCCGTGGTCGCGGTGGTCGTGCTCTGCGCTCTTCTCGCGGTGGCCGTCGTGGTGCACCGTCGACGCCTTCCTCTTCTTCCTCGGAGGAGGGTTTTTGGCGTTATGATTTCCTCCTACGCATCCGTGGCCGGAACGCCGCTCGCATTCTGCTTCCTTTTGCATTTTCTGCCCTTGTTTCTGAGCGTAGTCTTGATGGCTTGCTTCTTCCTCTTCAGGGGTGCACTCGATCTCCCTCTTATGTTAAGTTGGAGATCGATAGTTCCCGCTTGATTTTTCTTGGCTTTGGCTGGGAGTCGTTTGCTCGACGCTTGAACTTGCGTGATGGTGATACCCTCTGTTGTCGCTTTGATGGCGAAGATACTCTTACCATCCACGCTTTTGACCCGAGCGGTAATCGCATGGATCCGTACTGTCAGGAGACAAGCAGCGACGGTTCCGTCAGGTCGAGGAGTCCTACGCCTGCATATTCAACTGCTTCCTCCTCCGGCGACTCTTTGGGTGGTGATGCTGTGCCCTCCGGCTCTGGAGAGGACCTCGACGTCAAGCCACCGATGAAGCGGGCCCGCCAGCGACCTTGTAGAACGGGAGGCAGCAGCGTCATCTTCGCCGGCAGCTCGGGTGGAGCTGGAGAAGAAGCTGGTGGAGCAGGAGAAGAAGCTGGTGGAGCATCGTCTTCGGTGCTCCGCAAATAAGTCGAGCTTCACCTTTTGTTATGTCATTGGCATCGTGAGTTGGCTGCTTCGACTCCTCCTTTGTCTGTGATGAGGCCCGTTGTCTCAGTGCCAATTATCCCAGTATGGGCACACATGTAGAAGTCATAATTCCTTGGGTGATTCATGTTGTAGGCTTATCGGCTGTTTTTGTGTCTTTTGTAACTAGGTTATTTCTCCATGTAATGAGGATTGCCTTCGAGTAATCAGAGCTGCCTTCTATCCAATGTACTTCGAATCTTTTGTACTGAGGATGACCTTCGGGTTCTTCTAATGCGAAGTGTGTTTGCCTCCTTGTAATGGAATCTGTCTTTGAGTCCTTTGGTGATGTGATCTGTTTATAAGTCTTTCAGCGAGAGCTGCCTTCGAGTTCGTCGAGTCCTTGTACTGTGGATTCTGTCAGGTGCGCGACAGTGCTCCCGATGGGAGTAGCCCCCGAGGCTACGTTCGAGTTGTAGAGTCGAACGTAGGTTGAGATTTATTGTTTTCATCATTCTTCTGTTAGCTACTGTATTTTATCGGGTGCGCGACAGCGCTCCCGATGGGACTAGCCCCCGAGTCTTTAGGTGATCGTTGGCGATCAGGTGAAGACTAAAGGATTGTCTGTCTGGACCCGGGGTTAGCGTATGCAAGTCCAGTTAAGACATAGTCATATGGAGATCCGAGAACCGTACCCACTTGTCTAAGCAGACAAGGCCAAGCACAGAACGTTCTCGGAAAGCATCGTATGTGAGGGGTATCCCATCCAGGCCGGATGATCAACTGACATGGGTCCTCATCGTCCACACACAAGTCTAATGATATGGGTGGTGAAGTCCCATTTTCAAAGACAAGTCGCCTCATCCATACTAACGACTATCTCATAACTCTTACATAGACTTACTCTAGCCCGATCACTTAGTCGGGGTCTAGGGCGGGCTCGATCATACCACAAAGTGTGCACGAGACGGCGTCTCGAGCAATCGCATCGCGATGCCCTAAGCTGCACACATCTAAGGGCCACTTGGTGTATGAAAGACCGCCAGCCAGATCACAACTAAGGTCTCGAAAACCCATACAAAGACATGCATGTTATAAACATACACGCAGCACACATGCCTTGTATGAACAGTAGGTATCATTGCAATTCTCTACAAAGTATACATTTTTATTGATAACTCTTATACAGTGCACACAGAGATCACAAACATGTGATCCAACATTACAACACAAGCGGAAGCAAAGTATGTCTGAGTACAGACAAGTTTCACAAATGGCTTAAGAAGCATTATTTAAACACATGCCCTCCACGAGGGAACCAGTCGTCTGACTGGGACTAGACTAGCTTGATCTTTAGTCGTCCAGCTCGATGAAGAAGCCACCTTCGGGGTCAGTGGGTTTATCTAAAACATAGATTAAGCAAACGTGAGTACAAAGTCGTACTCAGCAAGACTTACATAGGAGGTGGGGTTTCACTTGCAGAAGTGCCAGCTTTGACTTGGCTAGTCCTGAACTACGAGTACCCGACTTTGAGGTAAGAAGCGTACACGAGTCCACTACATCTCTTCAACCAATTACACCACTATGGTTACTTCCTCGACTTCCCCACGAGAAGCACGCCATAGCACTCATACTTATCTTGGTGTGTTTTAGAAGTATCCAGTTCAAGTTGTCTAATAATCAAGCTAAGCTTTCCAAGCAGTCCTTAACCGCGGACTCGGCTATTCGAATAGTTTTGTTAATCCTGCAGGGGTGTACCGCTACACACACATGATCATCATTTACCGCCTTTGATCTCGACACCATTCAAGGGGTGCCAGCAAGGATGCTCACCACAACTGTTACCTCATAGCCGATCTAGTCCGAGAAAGCCGCCTACTTGGGTTGGCTACCACTATCGTGAACCCGGCCGGTTTACCGAAGTGGACCCAAGTGATGTGTGCGTGGTGCATAAGCCGGTCTCGGTTGAGCCGTTCTCTCACTTAGCATCCAGGCCACAAGCCTACCAGAACTCCGAACTATTGCGACATCTGGACATCGAAAGGGATGAGTTAGTAAGCTGAGAGGGGTCAGTGAGCCCAATGTTTGGTTGTACTCTTCATCTTGGATCACCACACAAGAACTCGGACTTAGGGCGGTGCTCAACGAGACAACCCACCGTGTGCTCCTACACAGCCTCTCATCGTTCACCTTGTATTAGGGTAGATTCACCAACACTTTTCTACCATCAACATCATGATCACTACCATCCCGACTCACATAACAATATCATCATGGTATCAATCTAAGCATGCAATAAGCAGTAACATTTGCAGGGGCCACATGATATGAATCAACTCCTACATTTGCTAGGATTGTGGTTTTCTTACTACTGTGACAAAATGATAGGTCATGCAAAGGAATGGGTTCATCTATGCGGTAGAAACGCATCATGGTAATCATCCTAAACAGTGCATAAGAGAGACATGAGAGGGAAGTGGGATTTTATCGACATGATCAATGGGGGTTTGCTTGCCTTGCTGACGAGGTTCGGGTTCGGGGTCTTCAACGAAGGGGGCAGCCTCCTGTTCCGGTTCCACCTCTACTCGACAAACAACAAACAAGGTAGCAAAGTAAATACAATGCACAATCACATGATGGAAGGTTGAAACTTGATGTATATGCTTTGATGTGTGAGGCAATTCCATTTAAATGGAGTATATTGCAAATTGAATTGAAAATTCAAACTCCAATTTGAATTCAAACTTAGCCAAGTTACATGTGACATTGATTGATCAATTTGAATCATTTGGAAATGTGTATGATATGCGTCTGATGTGTAAGTGAAATGTAGCATGTTGCCATGGTTCAAGTTGCAAAAACTTTTGAATTGAATTTGATTTAATTCCATTTAAATCAAATAGAAAATGCTACTGATCCCAATTTAAAATCAACTCAAACAAAGTTGAAAGTTGGATATTTGGATAGCTTATTTTCTCCTGGTCATTTTTCATATATTATTTGTCCAATTTGGAGTTAATATGATTTTTTCTATGATTTTCCAAAGTTTGAGCTATTTTATGGATTTTCTGGAATTCTTTAAATCATTTCTAATTTCTGGAAAAGATTTAATGCGTCAGCACTGCGCCAGCATGGCGTCAGCAGGGGGCTGACGAGTGGGCCAACCCTGTCAGTGGGTCTGGGGTTAATCCCCGTTTAGATTAAACTGACAGAGGGATTAAGGGGTCGAGGGCCCCACCTGTCATCGACTGTGGGGGTCATTAAGGGGGTGATTAGTCGGCTAATAATGCCGGACACGTCAGCCTTGCCGGCGACGTGCCTCCGGCGACCAACCAAGGCGGCGGTGTCCGCGGGGACGACGCTCCCGTGGTCCAATTCGCGCGCTTCGACCACTGAGACGAAGCTCTCGGTGTCGCGCGTCGATTGAGACCGAAAGGCAAGCCTGGGAGGCTCTGTACGCACGCCGGCGTCGAGCTTTGCGGCGGTGGTGCTACTGGCTGGAGGCCGAACTCTCTACGGAGCGCCATTTGGGGCGGGGATGGGTGTGTTCGGAGCAGTGGAGCACGGGGAATGCGATGGACAAGGTGACGGGGTTGATTTCTTAGCGTAGCCTCGTCGACGACGAGCACGGCGGCTCGGTACTCCGGCGTCCATGGCAGCTCGAGCTAGAGGAGGAGAAGGAAGCCGTGGCTTGAGGGGAAACACTCACCAGGTTACAGGGAACTCGACGAAGTAGTCGACGGAGCCGGTGAGGGAACGTGGACGGAGTATTGAACGGCGACGAGCAGCGAATCCGGTGAGCTCTCGGTGACGATTCCGACGACTAGAAGGGCTCCGGGATCTTGATTCCTTGCAGGGAGACGTAGTCGACGGTGGCGAAGCTGATGGACAAGCTCTTCTGGTCCCTAGCGCACGTTGGCCACGTCTTCCACGGTGGCGAGTTCCGGCGAGTCCTTGGACGGCGACGAAATCGGGCGAGGGAGACAGGGAGGGAGTTCGTGGAGAGGGGGAATGGAACGGGGGGATGTTCTGGGCGTCTCTAGGCGTGAAAATGTGGTGCGGGAGAAGCAGGAGGTGGCCAGGGGCTCGTCGGCGGCCACGGCATGGTCGCCACGCAGCTCCCTGTGTGCTGGCCGGGGAAGACGACAAGCGGGGAGGCTGGGCTGGGCCGGCTGGGGATGAGTTGGGCTTCTTTGCAGGTAAGCCACTTTTCCTTTTCTTCTTTCTTTTTCTTTTCTGTAAATTTGTTTTGCTTAGCAAATAAATAGCTGGGCATTTTATTAAATGCTGAAAAATTTTATATGGCCTCATAATAAAATAAACTAGCCACTTATAAAGTTTCAACATTTTTAAAATTCAAATAATTTGAATCTTAACTCAAATAGGGGTTTTTAATTAATTCCAAGGCACTGTTTGAATATTTGAAAAATCTATGAGCATGGGGTGGGTCCCACATCACTTGATATGTGATCACACTCATTTATAAGACTTTTCAAAAATCTAACAAGAATTTTTGGAGAAGATTTTTATCTGGCCTTTTGAATTAATTCATCTGGGGGGGTTCCTTCTCCCATTTTTCTTTTGATTTTGATTTCAAGGATTTCTTTTGAAATTTTTAACATGATGCAAGAGATTTGCTAACCCTAGCACATTACCTAACAGAGGGTTCTGACAACTCGCCCCCACTCAAAAGAATCTCGTCCCGAGATTCAGAAGTCTGTGGGAGGAAGGAGGGGTACTCGACACTGACACGGTCTTCTCTTTCCCACATAGCTTCTCTCTCAGAGTGGTGTGACCATTATACTTTCATAAACCTAATGTTCTAACGACGAGTGACACGCTCTGCGGAATCAAGAATACGAATGGGGTATTCTCGATAAGAAAGGTCATCATGGAGATCAAGCGTTTCATGGTCGACTTCGCGGATGGGGTCCTTGAAGCAACACCTGAGTTGGGACACATGGAATACATCATGTACTCGGGAAAGGTGCGGGGGTAGTTCAAGTTGGTAGGCAACTTCTCCACATTTAGCAAGAATGCGGAAAGGCCTGATGTAACGTGGGGCCAACTTTCCTTTGATACCGAAACGTTGGGTTCCCTTCAGAGGAGTAACCCCAAGGTAAGCCTTCTCATCCAGATTGTAGCTCTCTTGCCTATGATGACGATCATAGTAGCTTTTCTGACGAGACTGGGCTTCTTTCAATTGATCACGAACAATGCGAACTTGCTCTTCTGCTTCCTTGATCATGTCCGGTCCAAAGAATTGTCTTTCACCAGTTTCTGACCAGTTTAGTGGTGTTTGACATCGTCGTCCATAAAGGAGTTCAAAAGGAGCCATGTTCAGACTAGATTGAAAACTATTGTTATAAGAAAATTCGGCGAATGGCAGAGATTTCTCCCAATTCTTTCCGAATGAGATAACACAAGCTCTTAGCATGTCTTCAAGAATGTGGTTAACCCTTTCGACTTGACCGCTAGACTGAGGATGGAAAGCTGTACTAAAGGAGAGATGTGTTCCCATAGCATTCTGAAAGCTTCCCCAAAATCTAGAGGTGAAAAGGCTACCGCGATCAGAATTGATTTCCAAAGGAACACCGTGAAGGGATACAATTCTAGAGACGTACAAGTCCGCTAACTGGCTAGCAGTTATAGACTCGCTAACCGGAAGGAAGTGAGCAACTTTGGAAAGCCTATCTATGGCAACGAAGATGGCATTGTTTCCTATCTGGGTTTTTGGAAAGCCGGTGATGAAGTCCATACCGACTTTGTCCCATTTCCACTCGGGAATAGACAAAGATTGAAGTGTACCAGCAGGTCTTTGATGTTCTGCCTTAATGCGACGACAAACATCACATTCGGCAACAAATTGAGCAATGTCTCTCTTCATCCTAGTCCACCAAAATCTCTGGCGTAGATCTCGGTACATTTTCGTGCTACCGGGATGAATCAAGAGGGGTGTGTCATGGGCTTCTTTGAGGATGAGTTGCCTTAGTTCCCTATTCTTAGGTACTACTAAACGATTTTCAAAGAATACCGTTCCCTTGCTATCTGTGGAGAAATAAATAATATAATATTGATTGAATTGTTTTGATTTTGGGGTAAATGAAAACTTTTCCCTTGAGTTTTTGTTTAAACCTTTAAAAACCATTTAATAAAATTGGATAATCATTTATCCAATAATGAAAATTTTGGTTGTGAACTTTATTCAAAATTTCAAAGAATGATTTTCTTTCTTTTGTCCTTTTGAAATTTGGTACGAACCACAATTAAATATTTTCGAGTGAGAATAAAATGACTTTCTTAAATTTATTATGGTCCCATACTCATTCTCGAATTCTTATTTTGGAGTTTATTGGATATTGACGTTTAAGAGATATTTAAATATTTCCAATAATTTAATAAATAAAATGAGAGGAGATAATATGACTTCTCCAAAAACAGTATTGGAAAAATTTAATAATGTCGTTAATGAGTTTTTTTATAAAAAATCTATTTCTAAAATGTATTCTGAGAGGGAAATATAGTTTTCCTAGACTCTCTATGTTTTATTTGGCCTATACAATTTTATTTGAGAGTGTTTAACCCAAATAATAAAAATAGGATTCCTAAGTCAATTGGACTGAGGTCATCTATCTAATTTTTTCCCTCTATCTCTCTTTACTTTTTCTTTATCTTGGGACAAATTTTGCACTAAGGCCCATAGCCCGAGCGAGCTGTCTTCTTCCTCTCGTTCGTTCATGTGTACGTGAACACAGAAGCAAATGGCCATGGCAACTGAAGCTCTTCCTCTTTTCCTCCCATCTACTCTTTTGACCGATTCACTTCAGAACCTACACAAAAATTGTGGACAAGTTCATGAGGAATCCATTCATGGAAACAAACACGCGTTTTAATGCTTTTAATTGTCCATAATTTTCTCCATGAATTCCATTAACTCCATTCCAAAACCTCACCCACTCTCCTTCTATGGACCTCCCATGACCCTATAAATACCGCCCCTAGGACCTCTTTGAACCACACATCCCCACGCATAAAGTCCCTCTTCAAAGCCTTATCCTTCGTGCGCAATTTCTCGTCGGAGTAAAGATGCATCCACACTTCCGGTGAAGATTTTTGTCGCCATGAAAGGTACCTAGTCCATATTTCTTCCTCTAGTTTCTTCCCCTTGCCGATGCGCACCGTTGTGACATATTTTTCCTCTCGATTGCAAGGCCGGAGCACGCCGTCCGTGTCATTGTGCTCTTCATGCGTTCTTCTCTACTCCGGTGGAACTTCTCGGCTATCCGAAGGCGAACATGGAGCTATAACCTTGTCCATCGAGTAGCCCAAATCATCCTCTATCCCGTTCAGCTGTTTATTGACGCCCGCGACCTTTTTCCAAAATTCCGGCGAGATCTCCGGTGAGCCTTTCTCCCCTCTTTGTTCATCATTTTATTTTGTAAAAATCGAATGGGTACAGACCTATCAGAACTCGCCATTTTGCATCCTTTTTATTAATCCCGTAATTCATTTTAGCAAAAATAGTCAAACTTCAGAAATTCATATATTCTATCCCATAAGTCGGATTTCGACAAATTTCATATCCCCGAATTCCCTAGAACATGTAGTTTATTTTGGTCCAGTAATATTTCACTTTTGGTAATTCGAAATTTAACTCAAATTTATTATGTGAATTTGAGTATATTTATTATTCCTCTCATTCTATAATTTATTTAGAAATCTTTCCTTGACCAAATTTGATCCTAAGTGTCATACCTTTATGTTAGGACACTTGTCACATTCTTTTCATCATGTTGATACCCTATTGTTGACATTTCTCGCATTCTTTCCATTATATAAGAACCTTATTTGACCTCAAGCCTTTGTTTCAACTTTCATTTAGTTATATCTCTTTTTTATATAAATTTGGCTACAAAAATTCAATCTTCTCAACAAGATCATCATGATTTCTATCGGATCTTTTTGAATCCAATAAAAGAATTGATTTCCTATTCAAATATGCATATGGACAAACCAACCGAGTTTGACATACTCTCCATCCAATTGATTTTATAATCAACATCCAACATATCCAATTGATTTTACAATCCTCGGATATATGATTTCCATCATATTTCCATCCAATCCAATTTGATCCTATCTCAACCTATCCATGCCATAGTAATTAGTTTATTAATAGTAATAACTAAATATTTATGTTGTAATTGTATCTTATTTGGATCTTCACTTTGGATTGAGTTGTGTGTTGAAGTGTTTCTCTTTTACCGTTAGATATATTGTAACGAGATGGAGAGATGACTACGAGTAGAATATTTCATCGTCAGGATCCAGGCAAGTTACTCTTTTGATCATGCTCCAGTATTACCTATATTTTTTATATGCATTGTAGTCCAACTTAAATATTATGCATTGATAGGATTATATATTATGCTATGATATTACACCCAGTAGTTCATTGAGGTAGGTCTGAACCTTATATCATTGTCGCCACCGTGTAGAATTATACTGCTTTGCTAAGTAGACGTGGATTGGGAAGTGATCCATTATGAGGTATGAGTGACTAAGTAGTAAACAGGACCAAGATAATCTTAATGAACCACCTGGGTGGAATGGTTGGGGGCACCCTGGAGGAACCAGTGGATTTTCCTGAGTGACCTGGAGATGGCCAGTAATCACTGCAGAATGCCACCCAGGCTTAAAGGGATCAATCATATTTTTCATAACTAGAAGCTTACGTGTGCAGCCACAAGCTATTATGGGCTCTGGCTTGGTTGATTAGTTGTAGTGACTCTTACTAGGTGGTGCTACGAACGTAGTTATGAGTAGGTGGGATGGGCACCGCCAGAGTGAGGGAAACTCTTCTAAAAGACCATGTCTCGACCTTCCTGTTTCCATACAGCGTGTAGTGTGGAAAATACCAAAGGAGGTGGTCGAGTCTTGTGGGGAAAAGTGCACAAACCTCTGCAGAGTGTACAAACTGATCATGATTAGCCGTGTCCACGGTTACGGACAACTTTGAGCATCTAGAAGTGGGAATGTTGACGGATCTCATCATATTTAATTAATTAATCGGGTTTAATCAACTTTGGGAATAGATTGACTTGGAGAAACCAACTCAATCATATTATGAGTTTTGTAGTACTGTTATGATACTATTTGAGTAGGACAAAATCAGCTTTATGCAAGTTGAAACTTAGAGCTTTACCACCAGCGAAAATTTCATGTAGAAGATAGGTCTGGTATATATTCTTTTGGGAGTAACTTGCCGTACATTCAAAGTACTGACCCATTTTGGGCTGTAACCTTCGGTGTTGCAGGATTGTATACGACGAGTAAGTGATACGATGTAGGGTTACGATGTCTACAATCAACTTTGTCGTTGGTGTTGATGGGACTCCACTTATGTATTTCTTGTTTCCGCGGTGTATTCTAGCCCAAAGGCTATAAGGTAATAAATACCATGTGTTTACCTTACTTTTTGACATGTGATTCTTGGTATTTCATCGAGTACTATGTGTGCTAGAATACTGATCCAGGGATAGCATAGAAGCATAGTAGACTTGGTTCCTTTTGGGATCGGGTCGTTACAAGATGGTATCAGAGCACATGTTGACTGTAGGTCGTGACCCTAGAAACTGGAAAGCCATTAGGAAATTATACTCTCTAAAAATATATTTAAAAAAATTCCATTAGTACTCATCTTTTCTGAGATTTATCAAACACTTCCTCTTACCCCAAACAAATTAGATTATACCCATGCCACTTTGACCACTTAGAAGGATTATGTTATGTATCTTGGAGAAGGACAAGATATTGGACAACTCAAGACCATTTCAAAGTACAGATGATTTTAGTACGCAATAGAAGAATGGAAGTATTGAAGACTCGAAGAATTTGAAGACTTTGAAGATCCCGATATTACCGATGACCCATAGAAGAACTGGATACATCCAAGACTAAGATGCTTGTGAAGAAGTTAAGGAATATATTACACAATACCAATAGTATCCAAGCCACCATGAGAGTTGTGAAATGAACGAAAGAGTGCGAGTAGAGTGCCCGACCATGCGAGCTCATGTGGAGGAAGGTACCATAGGAATTGTTTGATTGACTTTATGAGTGATATTTGGAGTTTTCTCGGAGTTCTCGCTATTGATTTAATGATTGGTGTCATTTGGACTGTTAAATTTAAATTTGTATTTTTGGGATACGTATTTCGTAGGATTTATTATTAGTTGAACGTTGAGAGTTGTGAGCAACGGATGATGTATCAGAAGACCATCACATCGACGAAACTCCTTGTATCGAAGACTTTCAAGAACCGAAGAGAATGAAGACTTCCTGACGAAAACGTAGTAAACGAGTCTATTATGTATGTTAGTTGTTTGATAATTGTTGTGTAGGTATCCATCTCCTCTTCTCTCTAAAATTCTATCTCATCTCTGACCAACCTTAAAACCAATAGATGGACATTAATATTTTGATGAGACCAGTGACCCAGTCAAAGTAGAAGAGTGGATTCAAAATATAGAATGGACAAGAATCGCCCATTTGCAAGGAGAACACAATTGTTGAAGACGGAAGTTCCCTATTCTATGGATGCAAGTAGTGAGCACAAACAAAGTAGGATCATCGCCACCCAAAAACGTTTATTAGTTTTGCAGGTGAAGACCTCTTTAAGAGGAGTGAGAAAGACTGAGTGTTAGAATACGACATTCATCTATCTGCATATGAAGTAATAATTTGAGTACGGGATGGATTGGCCCCCATACCGAAGACTCTTATTATATACTTTGGTATGTTAGATTGGTAAATTAGAGAGACAAAAAAATGTAGTAGAGTGTCGATGCGACAAGCCTAAACCATAGAATGGTAAGACGCATTACCCTTGTAGATAGGCATCGTGCCTAACGTAGGTTGTACGGTGAGTAAGAAACATGAAGATTTTCAAGAAGCTTCATTTGGAAGTTATTTTGACCACCATGAGCGTCTTGATAGGTAGTTTTGGAACCTATGTATTTTTTTGCAAGACTTGTTCCTTGGGGAGATGCAGATTCTTATCTATAGAAGCTTGATGAAGAACAATCATGGAATGAAGGATTTTGAAGACACCATAAGCTTTCTTCTAACGGTGGTAGTTTCCTAACACCCTGGTGGATAAATGATACGAACCACACCTTGGTTGAGGTTCAGAACTGGTGTCTAAAGCTGCGTGCCCAGGATATGATTTAAGTAACGGAAGCATATGGAATTGTACCGGTGGGAGGCAAGCCTCAGATGAGAAGTGAAGGATAAACCGCAAGCCTCATAACGTTATGCCAAGACCATGGGGAAGTAACCCAAAAATCCTCGAGCCTAACTCATTTCTTTCGAGCCTTTGCAAATCTCGAGGACGAGATTTCTTTTAAGGGTGGTAGTTTGTAACATCCCAAAATTTTCCAAATTTTGGAATGTTAATAAATAATATAATATTGATTGAATTGTTTTGATTTTGGGGTAAATGAAAACTTTTCCCTTGAGTTTTTGTTTAAACCTTTACAAACCATTTAATAAAATTGGATAATCATTTATCCAATAATGAAAATTTTGTTGTGAACTTTATTCAAAATTTCAAAGAATGATTTTCTTTCTTTTGTCCTTTTGAAATTTGATACGAACCACAATTAAATATTTTCGAGTGAGAATAAAATGACTTTCTTAAATTTATTGTGGTCCCATACTCATTCTCGAATTCTTATTTTGGAGTTTATTGGATATTGACGTTTAAGAGATATTTAAACATTTCCAATAATTTAATAAATAAAATGAGAGGAGATAATATGACTTCTCCAAAAACAGTATTGGAAAAATTTAATAATGTCGTTAATGAGTTTTTTTATAAAAAATCTATTTCTAAAATGTATTCTGAGAGGGAAATATAGTTTTCCTAGACTCTCTATGTTTTATTTGGCCTATACAATTTTATTTGAGAGTGTTTAACCCAAATAATAAAAATAGGATTCCTAAGTCAATTGGACTGAGGTCATCTATCTAATTTTTTCCCTCTATCTCTCTTTACTTTTTCTTTATCTTGGGACAAATTTTGCACTAAGGCCCATAGCCCGAGCGAGCTGTCTTCTTCCTCTCGTTCGTTCATGTGTACGTGAACACAGAAGCAAATGGCCATGGCAACTGAAGCTCTTCCTCTTTTCCTCCCATCTACTCTTTTGACCGATTCACTTCAGAACCTACACAAAAATTGTGGACAAGTTCATGAGGAATCCATTCATGGAAACAAACACGCGTTTTAATGCTTTTAATTGTCCATAATTTTCTCCATGAATTCCATTAACTCCATTCCAAAACCTCACCCACTCTCCTTCTATGGACCTCCCATGACCCTATAAATACCGCCCCTAGGACCTCTTTGAACCACACATCCCCACGCATAAAGTCCCTCTTCAAAGCCTTATCCTTCGTGCGCAATTTCTCGTCGGAGTAAAGATGCATCCACACTTCCGGTGAAGATTTTTGTCGCCATGAAAGGTACCTAGTCCATATTTCTTCCTCTAGTTTCTTCCCCTTGCCGATGCGCACCGTTGTGACATATTTTTCCTCTCGATTGCAAGGCCGGAGCACGCCGTCCGTGTCATTGTGCTCTTCATGCGTTCTTCTCTACTCCGGTGGAACTTCTCGGCTATCCGAAGGCGAACATGGAGCTATAACCTTGTCCATCGAGTAGCCCAAATCATCCTCTATCCCGTTCGGCTGTTTATTGACGCCCGCGACCTTTTTCCAAAATTCCGGCGAGATCTCCGGTGAGCCTTTCTCCCCTCTTTGTTCATCATTTTATTTTGTAAAAATCGAATGGGTACAGACCTATCAGAACTCGCCATTTTGCATCCTTTTTATTAATCCCGTAATTCCTTTTAGCAAAAATAGTCAAACTTCAGAAATTCATATATTCTATCCCATAAGTCGGATTTCGACAAATTTCATATCCCCGAATTCCCTAGAACATGTAGTTTATTTTGGTCCAGTAATATTTCACTTTTGGTAATTCGAAATTTAACTCAAATTTATTATGTGAATTTGAGTATATTTATTATTCCTCTCATTCTATAATTTATTTAGAAATCTTTCCTTGACCAAATTTGATCCTAAGTGTCATACCTTTATGTTAGGACACTTGTCACATTCTTTTCATCATGTTGATACCCTATTGTTGACATTTCTCGCATTCTTTCCATTATATAAGAACCTTATTTGACCTCAAGCCTTTGTTTCAACTTTCATTTAGTTATATCTCTTTTTTATATAAATTTGGCTACAAAAATTCAATCTTCTCAACAAGATCATCATGATTTCTATCGGATCTTTTTGAATCCAATAAAAGAATTGATTTCCTATTCAAATATGCATATGGACAAACCAACCGAGTTTGACATACTCTCCATCCAATTGATTTTATAATCAACATCCAACATATCCAATTGATTTTACAATCCTCGGATATATGATTTCCATCATATTTCCATCCAATCCAATTTGATCCTATCTCAACCTATCCATGCCATAGTAATTAGTTTATTAATAGTAATAACTAAATATTTATGTTGTAATTGTATCTTATTTGGATCTTCACTTTGGATTGAGTTGTGTGTTGAAGTGTTTCTCTTTTACCGTTAGATATATTGTAACGAGATGGAGAGATGACTACGAGTAGAATATTTCATCGTCAGGATCCAGGCAAGTTACTCTTTTGATCATGCTCCAGTATTACCTATATTTTTTATATGCATTGTAGTCCAACTTAAATATTATGCATTGATAGGATTATATATTATGCTATGCTATTACACCCAGTAGTTCATTGAGGTAGGTCTGAACCTTATATCATTGTCGCCACCGTGTAGAATTATACTGCTTTGCTAAGTAGACGTGGATTGGGAAGTGATCCATTATGAGGTATGAGTGACTAAGTAGTAAACAGGACCAAGATAATCTTAATGAACCACCTGGGTGGAATGGTTGGGGGCACCCTGGAGGAACCAGTGGATTTTCCTGAGTGACCTGGAGATGGCCAGTAATCACTGCAGAATGCCACCCAGGCTTAAAGGGATCAATCATATTTTTCATAACTAGAAGCTTACGTGTGCAGCCACAAGCTATTATGGGCTCTGGCTTGGTTGATTAGTTGTAGTGACTCTTACTAGGTGGTGCTACGAACGTAGTTATGAGTAGGTGGGATGGGCACCGCCAGAGTGAGGGAAACTCTTCTAAAAGACCATGTCTCGACCTTCCTGTTTCCATACAGCGTGTAGTGTGGAAAATACCAAAGGAGGTGGTCGAGTCTTGTGGGGAAAAGTGCACAAACCTCTGCAGAGTGTACAAACTGATCATGATTAGCCGTGTCCACGGTTACGGACAACTTTGAGCATCTAGAAGTGGGAATGTTGACGGATCTCATCATATTTAATTAATTAATCGGGTTTAATCAACTTTGGGAATAGATTGACTTGGAGAAACCAACTCAATCATATTATGAGTTTTGTAGTACTGTTATGATACTATTTGAGTAGGACAAAATCAGCTTTATGCAAGTTGAAACTTAGAGCTTTACCACCAGCCAAAATTTCATGTAGAAGATAGGTCTGGTATATATTCTTTTGGGAGTAACTTGCCGTACATTCAAAGTACTGACCCATTTTGGGCTGTAACCTTCGGTGTTGCAGGATTGTATACGACGAGTAAGTGATACGATGTAGGGTTACGATGTCTACAATCAACTTTGTCGTTGGTGTTGATGGGACTCCACTTATGTATTTCTTGTTTCCGCGGTGTATTCTAGCCCAAAGGCTATAAGGTAATAAATACCATGTGTTTACCTTACTTTTTGACATGTGATTCTTGGTATTTCATCGAGTACTATGTGTGCTAGCATACTGATCCAGGGATAGCATAGAAGCATAGTAGACTTGGTTCCTTTTGGGATCGGGTCGTTACAAGATGGTATCAGAGCACATGTTGACTGTAGGTCGTGACCCTAGAAACTGGAAAGCCATTAGGAAATTATACTCTCTAAAAATATATTTAAAAAAATTCCATTAGTACTCATCTTTTCTGAGATTTATCAAACACTTCCTCTTACCCCAAACAAATTAGATTATACCCATGCCACTTTGACCACTTAGAAGGATTATGTTATGTATCTTGGAGAAGGACAAGATATTGGACAACTCAAGACCATTTCAAAGTACAGATGATTTTAGTACGCAATAGAAGAATGGAAGTATTGAAGACTCGAAGAATTTGAAGACTTTGAAGATCCCGATATTACCGATGACCCATAGAAGAACTGGATACATCCAAGACTAAGATGCTTGTGAAGAAGTTAAGGAATATATTACACAACACCAATAGTATCCAAGCCACCATGAGAGTTGTGAAATGAACGAAAGAGTGCGAGTAGAGTGCCCGACCATGCGAGCTCATGTGGAGGAAGGTACCATAGGAATTGTTTGATTGACTTTATGAGTGATATTTGGAGTTTTCTCGGAGTTCTCGCTATTGATTTAATGATTGGTGTCATTTGGACTGTTAAATTTAAATTTGTATTTTTGGGATACGTATTTCGTAGGATTTATTATTAGTTGAACCTTGAGAGTTGTGAGCAACGGATGATGTATCAGAAGACCATCACATCGACGAAACTCCTTGTATCGAAGACTTTCAAGAACCGAAGAGAATGAAGACTTCCTGACGAAAACGTAGTAAACGAGTCTATTATGTATGTTAGTTGTTTGATAATTGTTGTGTAGGTATCCATCTCCTGTTCTCTCTAAAATTCTATCTCATCTCTGACCAACCTTAAAACCAATAGATGGACATTAATATTTTGATGAGACCAGTGACCCAGTCAAAGTAGAAGAGTGGATTCAAAATATAGAATGGACAAGAATCGCCCATTTGCAAGGAGAACACAATTGTTGAAGACGGAAGTTCCCTATTCTATGGATGCAAGTAGTGAGCACAAACAAAGTAGGATCATCGCCACCCAAAAACGTTTATTAGTTTTGCAGGTGAAGACCTCTTTAAGAGGAGTGAGAAAGACTGAGTGTTAGAATACGACATTCATCTATCTGCATATGAAGTAATAATTTGAGTACGGGATGGATTGGCCCCCATACCGAAGACTCTTATTATATACTTTGGTATGTTAGATTGGTAAATTAGAGAGACAAAAAAATGTAGTAGAGTGTCGATGCGACAAGCCTAAACCATAGAATGGTAAGACGCATTACCCTTGTAGATAGGCGTCGTGCCTAACGTAGGTTGTACGGTGAGTAAGAAACATGAAGATTTTCAAGAAGCTTCATTTGGAAGTTATTTTGACCACCATGAGCGTCTTGATAGGTAGTTTTGGAACCTATGTATTTTTTTGCAAGACTTGTTCCTTGGGGAGATGCAGATTCTTATCTATAGAAGCTTGATGAAGAACAATCATGGAATGAAGGATTTTGAAGACCCCATAAGCTTTCTTCTAACGGTGGTAGTTTCCTAACACCCTGCTGGATAAATGATACGAACCACACCTTGGTTGAGGTTCAGAACTGGTGTCTAAAGCTGCGTGCCCAGGATATGATTTAAGTAACGGAAGCATATGGAATTGTACCGGTGGGAGGCAAGCCTCAGATGAGAAGTGAAGGATAAACCGCAAGCCTCATAACGTTATGCCAAGACCATGGGGAAGTAACCCAAAAATCCTCGAGCCTAACTCATTTCTTTCGAGCCTTTGCAAATCTCGAGGACGAGATTTCTTTTAAGGGTGGTAGTTTGTAACATCCCAAAATTTTCCAAATTTTGGAATGTTAATAAATAATATAATATTGATTGAATTGTTTTGATTTTGGGGTAAATGAAAACTTTTCCCTTGAGTTTTTGTTTAAACCTTTACAAACCATTTAATAAAATTGGATAATCATTTATCCAATAATGAAAATTTTGTTGTGAACTTTATTCAAAATTTCAAAGAATGATTTTCTTTCTTTTGTCCTTTTGAAATTTGATACGAACCACAATTAAATATTTTCGAGTGAGAATAAAATGACTTTCTTAAATTTATTGTGGTCCCATACTTATTCTCGAATTCTTATTTTGGAGTTTATTGGATATTGACGTTTAAGAGATATTTAAACATTTCCAATAATTTAATAAATAAAATGAGAGGAGATAATATGACTTCTCCAAAAACAGTATTGGAAAAATTTAATAATGTCGTTAATGAGTTTTTTTATAAAAAATCTATTTCTAAAATGTATTCTGAGAGGGAAATATAGTTTTCCTAGACTCTCTATGTTTTATTTGGCCTATACAATTTTATTTGAGAGTGTTTAACCCAAATAATAAAAATAGGATTCCTAAGTCAATTGGACTGAGGTCATCTATCTAATTTTTTCCCTCTATCTCTCTTTACTTTTTCTTTATCTTGGGACAAATTTTGCACTAAGGCCCATAGCCCGAGCGAGCTGTCTTCTTCCTCTCGTTCGTTCATGTGTACGTGAACACAGAAGCAAATGGCCATGGCAACTGAAGCTCTTCCTCTTTTCCTCCCATCTACTCTTTTGACCGATTCACTTCAGAACCTACACAAAAATTGTGGACAAGTTCATGAGGAATCCATTCATGGAAACAAACACGCGTTTTAATGCTTTTAATTGTCCATAATTTTCTCCATGAATTCCATTAACTCCATTCCAAAACCTCACCCACTCTCCTTCTATGGACCTCCCATGACCCTATAAATACCGCCCCTAGGACCTCTTTGAACCACACATCCCCACGCATAAAGTCCCTCTTCAAAGCCTTATCCTTCGTGCGCAATTTCTCGTCGGAGTAAAGATGCATCCACACTTCCGGTGAAGATTTTTGTCGCCATGAAAGGTACCTAGTCCATATTTCTTCCTCTAGTTTCTTCCCCTTGCCGATGCGCACCGTTGTGACATATTTTTCCTCTCGATTGCAAGGCCGGAGCACGCCGTCCGTGTCATTGTGCTCTTCATGCGTTCTTCTCTACTCCGGTGGAACTTCTCGGCTATCCGAAGGCGAACATGGAGCTATAACCTTGTCCATCGAGTAGCCCAAATCATCCTCTATCCCGTTCGGCTGTTTATTGACGCCCGCGACCTTTTTCCAAAATTCCGGCGAGATCTCCGGTGAGCCTTTCTCCCCTCTTTGTTCATCATTTTATTTTGTAAAAATCGAATGGGTACAGACCTATCAGAACTCGCCATTTTGCATCCTTTTTATTAATCCCGTAATTCCTTTTAGCAAAAATAGTCAAACTTCAGAAATTCATATATTCTATCCCATAAGTCGGATTTCGACAAATTTCATATCCCCGAATTCCCTAGAACATGTAGTTTATTTTGGTCCAGTAATATTTCACTTTTGGTAATTCGAAATTTAACTCAAATTTATTATGTGAATTTGAGTATATTTATTATTCCTCTCATTCTATAATTTATTTAGAAATCTTTCCTTGACCAAATTTGATCCTAAGTGTCATACCTTTATGTTAGGACACTTGTCACATTCTTTTCATCATGTTGATACCCTATTGTTGACATTTCTCGCATTCTTTCCATTATATAAGAACCTTATTTGACCTCAAGCCTTTGTTTCAACTTTCATTTAGTTATATCTCTTTTTTATATAAATTTGGCTACAAAAATTCAATCTTCTCAACAAGATCATCATGATTTCTATCGGATCTTTTTGAATCCAATAAAAGAATTGATTTCCTATTCAAATATGCATATGGACAAACCAACCGAGTTTGACATACTCTCCATCCAATTGATTTTATAATCAACATCCAACATATCCAATTGATTTTACAATCCTCGGATATATGATTTCCATCATATTTCCATCCAATCCAATTTGATCCTATCTCAACCTATCCATGCCATAGTAATTAGTTTATTAATAGTAATAACTAAATATTTATGTTGTAATTGTATCTTATTTGGATCTTCACTTTGGATTGAGTTGTGTGTTGAAGTGTTTCTCTTTTACCGTTAGATATATTGTAACGAGATGGAGAGATGACTACGAGTAGAATATTTCATCGTCAGGATCCAGGCAAGTTACTCTTTTGATCATGCTCCAGTATTACCTATATTTTTTATATGCATTGTAGTCCAACTTAAATATTATGCATTGATAGGATTATATATTATGCTATGCTATTACACCCAGTAGTTCATTGAGGTAGGTCTGAACCTTATATCATTGTCGCCACCGTGTAGAATTATACTGCTTTGCTAAGTAGACGTGGATTGGGAAGTGATCCATTATGAGGTATGAGTGACTAAGTAGTAAACAGGACCAAGATAATCTTAATGAACCACCTGGGTGGAATGGTTGGGGGCACCCTGGAGGAACCAGTGGATTTTCCTGAGTGACCTGGAGATGGCCAGTAATCACTGCAGAATGCCACCCAGGCTTAAAGGGATCAATCATATTTTTCATAACTAGAAGCTTACGTGTGCAGCCACAAGCTATTATGGGCTCTGGCTTGGTTGATTAGTTGTAGTGACTCTTACTAGGTGGTGCTACGAACGTAGTTATGAGTAGGTGGGATGGGCACCGCCAGAGTGAGGGAAACTCTTCTAAAAGACCATGTCTCGACCTTCCTGTTTCCATACAGCGTGTAGTGTGGAAAATACCAAAGGAGGTGGTCGAGTCTTGTGGGGAAAAGTGCACAAACCTCTGCAGAGTGTACAAACTGATCATGATTAGCCGTGTCCACGGTTACGGACAACTTTGAGCATCTAGAAGTGGGAATGTTGACGGATCTCATCATATTTAATTAATTAATCGGGTTTAATCAACTTTGGGAATAGATTGACTTGGAGAAACCAACTCAATCATATTATGAGTTTTGTAGTACTGTTATGATACTATTTGAGTAGGACAAAATCAGCTTTATGCAAGTTGAAACTTAGAGCTTTACCACCAGCCAAAATTTCATGTAGAAGATAGGTCTGGTATATATTCTTTTGGGAGTAACTTGCCGTACATTCAAAGTACTGACCCATTTTGGGCTGTAACCTTCGGTGTTGCAGGATTGTATACGACGAGTAAGTGATACGATGTAGGGTTACGATGTCTACAATCAACTTTGTCGTTGGTGTTGATGGGACTCCACTTATGTATTTCTTGTTTCCGCGGTGTATTCTAGCCCAAAGGCTATAAGGTAATAAATACCATGTGTTTACCTTACTTTTTGACATGTGATTCTTGGTATTTCATCGAGTACTATGTGTGCTAGCATACTGATCCAGGGATAGCATAGAAGCATAGTAGACTTGGTTCCTTTTGGGATCGGGTCGTTACAAGATGGTATCAGAGCACATGTTGACTGTAGGTCGTGACCCTAGAAACTGGAAAGCCATTAGGAAATTATACTCTCTAAAAATATATTTAAAAAAATTCCATTAGTACTCATCTTTTCTGAGATTTATCAAACACTTCCTCTTACCCCAAACAAATTAGATTATACCCATGCCACTTTGACCACTTAGAAGGATTATGTTATGTATCTTGGAGAAGGACAAGATATTGGACAACTCAAGACCATTTCAAAGTACAGATGATTTTAGTACGCAATAGAAGAATGGAAGTATTGAAGACTCGAAGAATTTGAAGACTTTGAAGATCCCGATATTACCGATGACCCATAGAAGAACTGG
Organism: Bromus sterilis; assembly: GCA_950022295.1. NCBI lineage: Eukaryota > Viridiplantae > Streptophyta > Magnoliopsida > Poales > Poaceae > Bromus > Bromus sterilis. The sequence continues at coordinate 142,429,668 of OX465596.1, read as the reverse complement.
ATACATCCAAGACTAAGATGCTTGTGAAGAAGTTAAGGAATATATTACACAACACCAATAGTATCCAAGCCACCATGAGAGTTGTGAAATGAACGAAAGAGTGCGAGTAGAGTGCCCGACCATGCGAGCTCATGTGGAGGAAGGTACCATAGGAATTGTTTGATTGACTTTATGAGTGATATTTGGAGTTTTCTCGGAGTTCTCGCTATTGATTTAATGATTGGTGTCATTTGGACTGTTAAATTTAAATTTGTATTTTTGGGATACGTATTTCGTAGGATTTATTATTAGTTGAACCTTGAGAGTTGTGAGCAACGGATGATGTATCAGAAGACCATCACATCGACGAAACTCCTTGTATCGAAGACTTTCAAGAACCGAAGAGAATGAAGACTTCCTGACGAAAACGTAGTAAACGAGTCTATTATGTATGTTAGTTGTTTGATAATTGTTGTGTAGGTATCCATCTCCTCTTCTCTCTAAAATTCTATCTCATCTCTGACCAACCTTAAAACCAATAGATGGACATTAATATTTTGATGAGACCAGTGACCCAGTCAAAGTAGAAGAGTGGATTCAAAATATAGAATGGACAAGAATCGCCCATTTGCAAGGAGAACACAATTGTTGAAGACGGAAGTTCCCTATTCTATGGATGCAAGTAGTGAGCACAAACAAAGTAGGATCATCGCCACCCAAAAACGTTTATTAGTTTTGCAGGTGAAGACCTCTTTAAGAGGAGTGAGAAAGACTGAGTGTTAGAATACGACATTCATCTATCTGCATATGAAGTAATAATTTGAGTACGGGATGGATTGGCCCCCATACCGAAGACTCTTATTATATACTTTGGTATGTTAGATTGGTAAATTAGAGAGACAAAAAAATGTAGTAGAGTGTCGATGCGACAAGCCTAAACCATAGAATGGTAAGACGCATTACCCTTGTAGATAGGCGTCGTGCCTAACGTAGGTTGTACGGTGAGTAAGAAACATGAAGATTTTCAAGAAGCTTCATTTGGAAGTTATTTTGACCACCATGAGCGTCTTGATAGGTAGTTTTGGAACCTATGTATTTTTTTGCAAGACTTGTTCCTTGGGGAGATGCAGATTCTTATCTATAGAAGCTTGATGAAGAACAATCATGGAATGAAGGATTTTGAAGACCCCATAAGCTTTCTTCTAACGGTGGTAGTTTCCTAACACCCTGCTGGATAAATGATACGAACCACACCTTGGTTGAGGTTCAGAACTGGTGTCTAAAGCTGCGTGCCCAGGATATGATTTAAGTAACGGAAGCATATGGAATTGTACCGGTGGGAGGCAAGCCTCAGATGAGAAGTGAAGGATAAACCGCAAGCCTCATAACGTTATGCCAAGACCATGGGGAAGTAACCCAAAAATCCTCGAGCCTAACTCATTTCTTTCGAGCCTTTGCAAATCTCGAGGACGAGATTTCTTTTAAGGGTGGTAGTTTGTAACATCCCAAAATTTTCCAAATTTTGGAATGTTAATAAATAATATAATATTGATTGAATTGTTTTGATTTTGGGGTAAATGAAAACTTTTCCCTTGAGTTTTTGTTTAAACCTTTACAAACCATTTAATAAAATTGGATAATCATTTATCCAATAATGAAAATTTTGTTGTGAACTTTATTCAAAATTTCAAAGAATGATTTTCTTTCTTTTGTCCTTTTGAAATTTGATACGAACCACAATTAAATATTTTCGAGTGAGAATAAAATGACTTTCTTAAATTTATTGTGGTCCCATACTCATTCTCGAATTCTTATTTTGGAGTTTATTGGATATTGACGTTTAAGAGATATTTAAACATTTCCAATAATTTAATAAATAAAATGAGAGGAGATAATATGACTTCTCCAAAAACAGTATTGGAAAAATTTCGTAATGTCGTTAATGAGTTTTTTTATAAAAAATCTATTTCTAAAATGTATTCTGAGAGGGAAATATAGTTTTCCTAGACTCCCTATGTTTTATTTGGCCTATACAATTTTATTTGAGAGTGTTTAACCCAAATAATAAAAATAGGATTCCTAAGTCAATTGGACTGAGGTCATCTATCTAATTTTTTCCCTCTATCTCTCTTTCCTTTATCTTTATCTTGGGACAAATTTTGCACTAAGGCCCATAGCCCGAGCGAGCTGTCTTCTTCCTCTCGTTCGTTCATGTGTACGTGAACACAGAAGCAAATGGCCATGGCAACTGAAGCTCTTCCTCTTTTCCTCCCATCTACTCTTTTGACCGATTCACTTCAGAACCTACACAAAAATTGTGGACAAGTTCATGAGGAATCCATTCATGGAAACAAACACGCGTTTTAATGCTTTTAATTGTCCATAATTTTCTCCATGAATGCCATTAACTCCATTCCAAAACCTCACCCACTCTCCTTCTATGGACCTCCCATGACCCTATAAATACCGCCCCTAGGACCCCTTTGAACCACACATCCCCACGCATAAAGTCCCTCTTCAAAGCCTTATCCTTCGTGCGCAATTTCTCGCCGGAGTAAAGATGCATCCACACTTCCGGTGAAGATTTTTGTCGCCATGAAAGGTACCTAGTCCATATTTCTTCCTCTAGTTTCTTCCCCTTGCCGATGCGCACCGTTGTGACATATTTTTCCTCTCGATTGCAAGGCCGGAGCACGCCGTCCGTGTCATTGTGCTCTTCATGCGTTCTTCTCTACTCCGGTGGAACTTCTCGGCTATCCGAAGGCGAACATGGAGCTATAACCTTGTCCATCGAGTAGCCCAAATCATCCTCTATCCCGTTCGGCTGTTTGTTGACGCCCGCGACCTTTTTCCAAAATTCCGGCGAGATCTGCGGTGAGCCATTCTCCCCTCTTTGTTCATCATTTTATTTTGTAAAAATCGAATGGGTACAGACCTATCAGAACTCGCCATTTTGCATCCTTTTTATTAATCCCGTAATTCCTTTTAGCAAAAATAGTCAAACTTCAGAAATTCATATATTCTATCCCATAAGTCGGATTTCGACAAATTTCATATCCCCGGATTCCCTAGAACATGTAGTTTATTTTGGTCCAGTAATATTTCACTTTTGGTAATTCGAAATTTAACTCAAATTTATTATGTGAATTTGAGTATATTTATTATTCCTCTCATTCTATAATTTATTTAGAAATCTTTCCTTGACCAAATTTGATCCTAAGTGTCATACCTTTATGTTAGGACACTTGTCACATTCTTTTCATCATGTTGATACCCTATTGTTGACATTTCTCGCATTCTTTCCATTATATAAGAACCTTATTTGACCTCAAGCCTTTGTTTCAACTTTCATTTAGTTATATCTCTTTTTTATATAAATTTGGCTACAAAAATTCAATCTTCTCAACAAGATCATCATGATTTCTATCGGATCTTTTTGAATCCAATAAAAGAATTGATTTCCTATTCAAATATGCATATGGACAAACCAACCGAGTTTGACATACTCTCCATCCAATTGATTTTATAATCAAACTCCAACATATCCAATTGATTTTACAATCCTCGGATATATGATTTCCATCATATTTCCATCCAATCCAACTTGATCCTATCTCAACCTATCCATGCCATAGTAATTAGTTTATTAATAGTAATAACTAAATATTTATGTTGTAATTGTATCTTATTTGGATCTTCACTTTGGATTGAGTTGTGTGTTGAAGTGTTTCTCTTTTACCGTTAGATATATTGTAACGAGATGGAGAGATGACTACGAGTAGAATATTTCATCGTCAGGATCCAGGCAAGTTACTCTTTTGGTCATGCTCCAGTATTACCTATATTTTTTATATGCATTGTAGTCCAACTTAAATATTATGCATTGATAGGATTATATATTATGCTATGCTATTACACCCAGTAGTTCATTGAGGTAGGTCTGAACCTTATATCATTGTCTCCACCGTGTAGAATTATACTGCTTTGCTAAGTAGACGTGGATTGGGAAGTGATCCATTATGAGGTATAAGTGACTAAGTAGTAAACAGGACCAAGATAATCTTAATGAACCACCTGGGTGGAATGGTTGGGGGCACCCTGGAGGAACCAGTGGATTTGCCTGAGTGACCTGGAGATGGCCAGTAATCACTGCGGAATGCCACCAAGGCTTAAAGGGATCAATCATATTTTTCATAACTAGAAGCTTACGTGTGCAGCCACAAGCTATTATGGGCTCTGGCTTGGTTGATTAGTTGTAGTGACTCTTACTAGGTGGTGCTACGAACGTAGTTATGAGTAGGTGGGATGGGCACCGCCAGAGTGAGGGAATCTCTTCTAAAAGACCATGTCTCGACCTTCCTGTTTCCATACAGCGTGTAGTGTGGCAAATACCAAAGGAGGTGGTCGAGTCTTGTGGGGAAAAGTGCACAAACCTCTGCAGAGTGTACAAACTGATCATGATTAGCCGTGTCCACGGTTACGGACAACTTTGAGCATCTAGAAGTGGGAATGTTGACGGATCTCATCATATTAAATTAATCAATCGGGTTTAATCAACTTTGGGAATAGATTGACTTGGAGAAACCAACTCAATCATATTATGAGTTTTGTAGTACTGTTATGATACTATTTGAGTAGGACAAACTCAGCTTTATGCAAGTTGAAACTTAGAGCTTTACCACCAGCCAAAATTGCATGTAGAAGATAGGTCTGGTATATATTCTTTTGGGAGTAACTTGCCGTACATTCAAAGTACTGACCCATTTTGGGCTGTAACCTTCGGTGTTGCAGGATTGTATACGACGAGTAAGTGATACGATGTAGGGTTACGATGTCTACACTCAACTTTTCCGTTGGTGTTGATGGGACTCCACTTATGTATGGCTTATTTCCGCGGTGTATTCTAGCCCAAAGGCTATAAGGTAATAAATACCATGTGTTTACGTTACTTTTTGACTTGTGATTCTTGGTATTTCATCGAGTACTATGTGTGCTAGCATACTGATCCAGGGATAGCACAGAAGCATAGTAGACTTGGTTCCTTTTGGGATTGGGTCGTTACAGAACTACGACAGCGAGTTCAAGGTCATGGGTAGGATAGTTTTCTTCATGTGGCCGCAACTGGCGTGAAGCATAAGCTACCACATGTTGATCTTGCAGAAGTATGCATCCTAACCCTTGCCATGAGGCGTCACAATAGATCTCGAAATCCTTTTTGGTGTCTGGAGGTGCAAGTATGGGTGCAGAAGTCAACCTTCTTTTTAGCTCTTGAAAGCTTTCCTCGCACTTGGGAGTCCATAAGAATTTCTTATCTTTCTTGAGGAGTTCAGTTAGAGGCTTTGCAACTTTAGAGAAGTTCTCGATGAAGCAACGGCAATAGCTGGCTAGGCCAAGAAAACTCCTAACTTTCTTAACCGATTCAGGTGGAGTCAAGTCAAGGACGGCCTGAACTCTCTCGGGATTCACAGCAATGCCTTTTGCAGAAATCACGTGGCCTAAGTAGGTCACTTCTGGTAGCCAAAATTCACACTTGGAGAATTTAGCATACAGGCGATGCTCTCTAAGTTTCATCAATACCAGCCTTAGGTGTTCAGCATGTTCTTCTTCGTTCTTCGAGTAGATGAGAATGTCATCAAGATAAACTACAACAAATTTATCTAAGTACTCCATGAACATCGAATTCATCATGCGTGAGAAAGTGGCGGGGGCATTGGTTAAACCAAAGGACATGACGGTGTACTCGTAAAGACCATAACGAGTAGTAAAATCCGTTTTGGGAATGTCCTCGTTTCGGATTTTGATTTGATGATAACCTAATCTCAAATCCATCTTCGAGAAGACAGAGGATCCTGCAAGTTCATCATAAAGATCATTGATCCTGGGCAGTGGGTACTTGTTCTTTATCGTCGCTAAATTTAGCGGGCGATAGTCTACGCACATCCTTTCTGTTCCATCTTTCTTCGTTACGAACAGAACGGGGCAACCCCATGGCGATGAGCTAGGGCGGATGAAGCCTTTTTCCAACAAAGCTTCCAGTTGGGTTTTAAGCTCAGCTAATTCACGTGGGGCCATTTTGTATGGGCGTCTGGAAATTGGTGCGGTTCCTGGGGCAAGATCCACTATGAACTCTACACATCTATCGGGTGGCATGGTTTAAGCAGTTTGGTTACTGGATGGTATTCCTGAGGATGACCATGGCTTACTAGGGGCTACAACAGATATGTCAGAGTAGCAAAGTACCCAACATGATAGTTATTGTGGTTCCTCTCGCTAGAAGACATCCAAAGTGGGAGAAAGAGCTGCAAATGAAACACTATAGGTTTCTAGAAGAAAACCTACATCAAACACTATGGAACTGACGGGAATGCCACCTAGAAGACTTCTGGAAGGACACCCGAAAAAGATAGAAGGATTTTGCAAATGCATCAGATTATGTAGAAACCTGGGATGACTCGGACAGCATAACGGCTGTAATTGCAAGAAAACAATTTTCTTTCAATGTAGATACAACACTTACTTAATACGATGTAAGAAATCAGCATTAAAACAATGCTAGGAAACCGGACACAACTTTCCTACGGTTACAAGGAAGCAAACAAAGAGATGTTCTAATCATACAGAGGAGAGCCTAGTCCTATCTTCCCGTAGAATAAGATGAGGGTGACTCAGAACTCAGAACGATGAGGGTAAGGAGAAAAAAGAAGCCTTACGTTGTTCCCTTATATACCCAGAGTAACTATATAACTATAGCAAGCTAGACTCGACTTCGGCCAAGGCTGATAATCCTACAGTCAGTCCTGCTCTGATACCAAGTCTGTCGGGACCCGGGGTTAGCGTATGCTAGTCCAGTTAAGACATAGTCATATGGAGAGCCGAGAACCGTACCCACTTGTCTAAGCAGACAAGGCCAAGCACAGAACATTCTCGGAAAGCATCGTACGTGAGGGGTATCCCATCTAGGCCGGATGATCAACTGAGATGGGTCCTCATCGTCCGCACACAAGTCTAATGATATGGGTGGTGAATTCCCATTTTCAAAGACAAGTCGCCTCAACCATACTAACGACTATCTCATAACTCCTACATAGACTTACTCCAACCCGATCACTTAGTCGGGGTCTAGGGCGGGCTCGATCATACCACAAAGTGTGCACGAGACGGAGTCTCGAGCAATCGCATCGCGATGCCCCAAGCTGCGCACATCTAAGGGCCACTTGGTGTATGAAAGACCGCCAGCCAGATCACAACTAAGGTCTCGAAAACCCATACAAAGACATGCATGTTATAAACATACACGCAGCACACATGCCTTGTATGAACAGTAGGTATCATTGCAATTCTCTACAAAGTATACATTTTTATTGATAACTCTTATAGAGTGCACACAAAGATCACAAATATGTGATCCAACATTACAACACAAGCGGAAGCAAAGTATGTCTGAGTACAGACAAGTTTAACAAATGGCTTAAGAAGCCTTATTTAAACACATGCCCTCCACGAGGGAACCAGTCGTCTGACTGGGACTAGACTAGCTTGATCTTCAGTCGTCCAGCTCGATGAAGAAGCCACCTTCGGGGTCAGTGGGTTCATCTAAAACATAGATTAAGCAAACGTGAGTACAAAGTCGTACTCAGCAAGACTTACATAGGAGCTATACTACTCATGCATATGTATCAAGGTAAAGGGAGGTGTGGTTTCACTTGCAGAAGTGCCATCTTTGACTTGGCTAGTCGTGAACTACGAGTACCAGACGTTGAGGTAAGAAGCGTACACGAGTCCACTACATCTCTTCAACCAATTACACCACTATGGTTACTTCCTCGACTTCCCCACGAGAAGCACGCCATAGCACTCACACTTATCTTGGTGTGTTTTAGAAGTATCCAGTTCAAGTTGTCTAATAATCAAGCTAATCTTTCCAAGCAGTCCTTAACCGCGGACGCGGCTATTCGAATAGTTTTGTTAACCCTGCAGGGGTGTACCGCTACACACACATGATCATCATTTACCGCCTTTGTTCTCGACACCATTCAAGGGGTGCCAGCGAGGATGCTCACCACAACTGTTACCTCATAGCCGATCTAGTCCGAGAAAGCCGCCTACTTGGGTTGGCTACCACTATCGTGAACCCGTCCGGTTTACCGAAGTGGACCCAAGTGATGTGTGCGTGGTGCATAAGCCGGTCTCGGTTGAGCCGTTCTCTCACTTAGCATCCAGGCCACAAGCCTACCAGAACTCCGAACTATTGCGACATCTGGACATCGAAAGGGATGCGTTAGTAAGCTGAGAGAGGTCAGTGAGCCCAATGTGTGGTTGTACTCTTCATCTTGGATCACCACACAAGAACTCGGACTTAGGGCGGTGTTCAACGAGACAACCCACCGTGTACTCCTACAAAGCCTCTCATTGTTCACCTTGTATTAGGATAGATTCACCAACACTTTTCTACCATCAACATCATGATCAGTACCATCCCGACTCAAATAATAGTATCATCATGGTATCACTCTAAGCATGCAATAAGCAGTAACATTTGCAGGGGCCACATGATATCAATCAACTCCTACATTTGCTAGGATTGTGTTTTGCTTACTACTGTGACAAAAGGATAGGTCATGCAAAGGAATGGGTTCATCTATGTGGTCGAAACGCATCATGGTAATCATCCTAAACAATGCATAAGCAAGACATGAGAGGGAAGTGGGATTTTATCGACATGATCAATGGGGGTTTGCTTGCCTTGCTGACGAGGTTCGGGTTCGGGGTCTTCAACGAAGGGGGCAGCCTCCTGTTCCGGTTCCACCTCTACTCGACAAACAACAAAAAAGGTAGCAAAGTAAATACAATGCACAATCATATGTTGGAAGGTTGAAACTTGATGTATATGCTTTGATGTGTGAGGCAATTCCATTTAAATGGAGTATATTGCAAATTGAATTGCAAATTCAAACTCCAATTTGAATTCAAACTTAGCCAAGTTACATGTGACAGTGATTGATCAATTTGAATCATTTGGAAATGTGTATGATTTGCCTCTGATGTGTAAGTGAAATGTAGCATGTTGCCATGGTTCAAGTTGCAAAAACTTTTGAATTGAATTTGATTTAATTCCATTTAAATCAAATAGAAAATGCTACTGATCCCAATTTAAAATCAACTCAAACAAAGTTAAAAGTTGGATATTTGGATAGCTTATTTTCTCCTGATCATTTTTCATATATTATTTGTCCAATTTGGAGTTAATATGAATTTTCTATGAATTTCCAAAGTTTGGGCTATTTTCTGGATTTTTTGAAATTCTTTAAATCATTTCTAATTTCTGGAAAAGATTTACTGCGTCAGCACTGCGCCAACATGGCGTCAGAAGGGGGCTGACGAGTGGGCCAACCCTGTCAGTGGGTCTGGGGTTAATCCCCGTTTAGATTAAACTGACAGAGGGATTAAGGGTCCAGGGCCCCACCTGTCATCGACTGTGGGGGTCATTAAAGGGGTGATTAGTCGGCTAATCATGCCGGACACGTCAGCCTTGCCGGCGACGTGCCTCCGGCGACCAACCGAGGCGGCGGTGTCCGCGGCGACGGTGCTCCCGTGGTCCAATTCGCGCGCTTCGACCACTGAGACGAAGCTCTCGGTGTCGCGCGTCGATTGAGACCAAAAGGGAAGCCTGGGAGGATCTGTACGCACGCCGGCGTCGAGCTTTGCGGCGGCGGTGCTACTGGCTGGAAGCCGAACTCGCTACGGAGAGCCATTTGGGGCGGGGATGGGTGTGTTCGGAGCAGTGGAGCACGGGGAATGCGATGGACAAGGTGACGGGGTTGATTGCTTAGCGTCGCCTCGTCGACGACGAGCATGGCCGCTCGGTACTCCGGCGTCCATGGCAGCTCGAGCTAGAGGAGGAGAAGGAAGCCGTGGCTTGAGGGGAAACGCTCACCAGGCTACAGGGAACTCGACGAAGTAGTCGACGGAGCCGGTGAGCGAACGTGGACGGAGTATTGAACGGCGACGAGCAGCGGATCCGGCGAGCTCTCGGTGATGATTCCGACGACTAGAAGGGCTCTGGGATATTGATTCCTTGCAGGGAGACGTAGTCGACGGTGGAGAAGCTGATGGACAAGCTCTTCTGGTCCCTAGCGCACGTTGGCCGCGTCTTCCACGGTGGCGAGTCCCGGCGAGTCCTCGGACGGCGACGAAATCGGGCGAGGGAGACGGGGAGGCAGTTCGTGGAGAGGGGGAATGGAACAGGGGGGTTCTGGGCGTCTCCAGGCGTGAAGATGTGGCGCGGGAGAAGCAGGAGGTGGCCAGGGGCTTGTCGGCGGCCACGGCATGGTCGCCACGCAGCTCCCTGCGTGCTGGCCGGGGAAGACGACAAGCGGGGAGGCTGGGCTGGGGCGGCTGGAGGATGAGTTGGGCTTCTTTGCCGGTAAGCCCCTTTTCCTTTTCTGCTTTCTTTTCCTTTTCTGTAAATTTGTTTTGCTTTGCAAATAAATTGCTAGGAATTTTATTAAATGCTGAAATTTTTTATATGGCCTCATAATAAAATAGACTAGCCACTTATAAAGTTTCAACATTTTTAAAATTCAAATAATTTGAATCTTAACTCAAATATGGGTTTTTAATTAATTCCAAGGCACTGTTTGAATATTTGAAAAATCTATGAGCATGGGGTGGGTCCCACATCACTTGATATGTGATCACACTCATTTATAAGACTTTTCAAAAATCTAACATGAATTTTTGGAGAGGATTTTTATCTGGCCTTTTGAATTAATTCATCTGGGGGGTTCCTTCTCCCATTTTGCTTTTGATTTTGATTTCAAGGATTTCTTTTGAAATTTTTAACATGATGCAAGAGATTTGCTAACCCTAGCACCTTACCTAACAGAGGGTTCTGACAATTTCTGTGTCCTGTGCTCCATCCATATGTGTCTAGAGTACTTGGTGTTCCTTCTGGTACTAGCCGTGTCTTCCCTTTGATTTCGATCAGTTTTCAGCAGGTGGCACCTGTCAGGGGTTTTTGCTTGGACCTTTTAATTTTTGGGCTGCATGAGTGACGATAGCGCCTCGGGGGTTGGGGGTGCTTTGAGCCCCCTAGTTGTTTGGGTCAAGATCGCGTGAGCGACTATGGCGTCTCTCGGGGGGATGTTGTACTCGAGCCCCCGAGTGCTTTGGTGAAAGATCGCGTGAGCGACGATAGCGTCTCTCGGGGGGAGTTTTGTACTCGAGCCCCCGAGTGCTTTGGGTAAAGATTGCGTGAGCGACGATAGCGTCTCTCGGGGGGAGTTTCGTACTCGAGCCCCCGAGTGCTTTGGATAAAGATTGCGTGAGCGACGATAGCGTCTCTCGGGGGAATTTTGTGCTCGAGCCCCCGAGTGCTTTGGATAAAGATCGGGTGAGCGACGATAGTGTCTCTCGGGGGGAGTTTAGTCCTCGAGCCCGAGTGCTTTGGATAAAGATCGCGTGAGGGATGATAGCGTCTCTCGAGGGGAGTTTCGTACTCGAGCCCCCGAGTGCTTTGGATAAAGATCGCGTGAGAGACGATAGCGTCTCTCTGGGGGAGTTTAGTCCTCGAGCCCGAGTGCTTTGGATAAAGATCGCGTGAGGGATGATAGCGTCTCTCGAGGGGAGTTTCGTACTCGAGCCCCCGAGTGCTTTGGATAAAGATCGCGTGAGCGACGATAGCGTCTCTCTGGGGGAGTTTCGTACTCGAGCCCCCGAGTGCTTTGGATAAAGATCGCGTGAGTGACGATAGCGTCTCTCAGGGGGAGTTTCGTACTCGAGCCCCCGAGTGCTTTGGATAAAGATCGCGTGAGCGACGATGGCGTCTCTCGGGTGGAGTTTCGTACTCGAGCCCCCGAGTGCTTTGGGGTGGTAGTGTTTGGGCAACATCATTTTATTGCATCGAGGGGTTACATGAGCTGTCAGTTGAGCATGATTGGTGGAGACTATGGGTAGAATAGGCGTAGGTTCGCTACGTTCCATGGATTCCCCACGTCCTCATCAGTCTTCAAGTTCTTCAGTCTATAGGCGCATCCTCCTATGACTTCTGAGATTATGAACGGTCCTTCCCATTGGGGGGCAAGTTTGTGGACATTCTCTTGTATCAGTCGCAGGACGAGGTCTCTTTTGTTGAATGTTCCGGTGCGCAGGCGGCTGCTTTGATAAGTGCGCAGCTTGTCCTGGTACCCCTCTCACCTTGCTAAGGCTGTGTCTCTTGTTTCGTCTGTTGTATCCTTGTCATCTTGCAGTGCTTCTTCTACTTCTTATTCTTCGTACCCCGAGATCCGGGGTGCCCCGAATTTGAGGTCGTGTGGTAGCACTGCCTCCGACCAATACACCATGAAGAAAGGTGTGTACTGGGTTGCGGTATTTGGGGTGGTACGCAGGCTCCAAAGTACTGCAGGGAGTTCTTCTATCCAGTTGCCCGCGGCCTGCTCGAGTGGTGCAAGGAGCCGTTTTTTTATTCCTCCGCATACTAGGCCATTTGCTTTTCCCACCTGGCCGTTGGACTGTGGGTGCGCGACTGATGCGTAGTTGATTTTGATGTCCAGTTCGTCACAGAAGTTCTGGAATTCTACTGTTGTGAAGTTCGTACCGTTGTCCGTGATGATGTTGTGTGGTACTCTGAACCTGAAGATTATTGTTTTGATAAAGTTCACTTCCGTGAGGGTTGTTGAGCTGGTGATGGGCACTGCCTCGATCCACTTGTTGAACTTGTCGACTGCTACTAGCAGGTGTGTTGTTCCTCCCTTTGATGATTTCTTGAGAGGGCCCACCATGTCCAGTCCCCAGATGGCGAACGGCCATGATAGTGGTATGGTGGCTGGAGCGTGCGATCTGCTGGCGAAATTTTGACAGGCGATGCAACGCCGCACGATGTCTTCTGCGTTTCTCATGGTTGTTGGCCAGTAGAGTCCTCCTCGATAGTATTTTACCACGATTGCTCGACTGCTGAGATGGTGCTCGTAGGTGCCTTCGTGGATCTCTAGTTGTAGGGTTTTTCCGCCTTCCTCGTCTATGCATTTTTGTAGGACCTCGGAAATGCTGCGCTTGTAGAGTTGTCCGTTGGTTACTGTGAATGTTTTGGATCACCGACTGATGTGTCTGGTTTCTGCGACGTCCTGCGGTAGGGTGCCGTCGATAAGGAATCTGAGGAGCGGCTCTCTCCAAGATGGGTCTTCGGGTGCGGCTGGCTCTGGCTCCTCGGCTGCGTTGTTGGCTTCTTCATTAACGATTTGGTTTGCGGCTGCCACTTTGGCTGGTTCACCTGTGTTGTCATCCCATGTTTCTGCTTCTGGTCCGAGTTCTTTGGTTGTGATGATGATCTCTTCTATGTAGACCTGGATGTTTCCACCAATCTGGTTTCTCATGTATGCTTGCGTTATTCGCTTGTATATTGTTCTTGCGTTGTTTAGGCCGAAAGGCATTTTGGGGCGTCGGGATGTGCCACAAGGGGTGACGGCCAAGGCGTGTTCTTCGTTTTTTTCCTCCATCCTGGCCTCATTGTGTCCTGAGTAGGCGTCGAGGAACGATAGTACGTCGCATCCTGCTGTCGATTTGATTATCTGATCGATTCTTGGCAGGGGAAAGTGATCCTTTGGGCCGTGTTTGTTGGATGGCCCGTAGTCGACGCACAACCGCAGCACGTCTGTGTCTTTCTTGGGGACGAGCACAGGGTTGGCGATCCAAGTGGCTTTCTTCGTTTCTCGGATGGATTGGGCGTCGAGTAGTCGGTTGATCTCCTCCCCAATTGCTCTGCGCTTGGGTTCCAAGAATCTTCGTAATGCTTGCTTCACTGGCTTGGTGTTTGGCTTGATACGCAGCGCGTGTTTCGCAAACTCGCGCGGTACTCCTGGCATGTCGGCTGGGCACCAGGAAAAGATTTCCCATTCTTCACGAAGGAAAGCGATGAGGGCAGTCGCTTGCTCTTCCGGGAGGTGGGCGTACACGCAGACTGTTTTTTCTGGGTCCGTCGGGTGCACTTGGTGTGTGACCGTGTCGTTGTCGATCCTGAAGTCGCGCCTGTATTCTTTTGACTCGCTTCGACTTTCTAGCGGGAAGATACTTTTTCCTGTCGCCATGGCTATTTCTGTGAGCTCTTGCTCAGCTCCGAAGGTGTCGGACACTTTGTGGAAATCGCGGTCACATTGGTCTGATTTGGTGAAGCTTCCGTTGACTGTGATGATGCCGGCGGATCCTGGCATCTTGAGTTTGAGGTAGGCGTAGTGCGGAATCGCCATAAATTGTGCAAATGCTGGACGCCCCAGTATTGGTTGGTACTGTGACTGCCAATCGAGGACTTCGAACTCGAGGGTGTGTCTTGCGAAATTGCGTCTTCTGCCAAAGACAACTTTGAGCTCGATTACTCCAAGGGAAGTGGCCGCTTCTCCTGGTACTACTCCATATAGCACGGTGCTTGATTTCTTCCATACTGATCGTGGGATCAGCGTCTTGTGTAGGGTGCTGACGAAGATTATGTTCAAGCTGCTGCCTCCGTCCATGAAGATTCTATCCATGTCGTACCCTCCGATTTGAGCATCGAGTACCAGGGGTGCGTGCCCCGGCCTTGGGACTGCAGGTGGGTGATCACTCTGGTCGAACGTGATGCTTGTTTCTGCGTCATGTAACTGGTAGACTTCGGCTGTGTTTATGTTCCTGGCTGCTCTGGCCTGCAGGGTGTAGGCGTCCTGTTGGGCTTGCGATACCCTGCCTTCCTGGATCGTGTATACCAGTCCTTGAGTCGGGTTGGAGCGTCTTTCGGGACTTGGAGTTAGTGACTGCTCGGTTCGTCGGGTGTGTTTGGCTTCCCGCTGTTTTTCTTCCTTGAGGCTGTCGGCGAGTTCGTTGAACAGGCGGCAGTCTCCCAGAGTGTGACTCGATCTGATGTATCCCCGGTCGTCTTCGAAGCAGTGGATCGTGCAGGGTCCTTCTAGCTGTTCCCTGACCGTGAGTTTGTTGGATCCGGCGTGTCGTTTCTTCCTTGAATTCGGAAAAACAGCGCGTGATCTGCCGGGTGCTCGTGGGCTCGTGGATCGATTTCGATCCCCGCGCTCAGATTATGGTTCTTGATATGGTTGGAAAATTCGTCTGGTCTTCGATCCGGGTCGTATATTCGCCGTTCTGAGTCTCAGAGTCGCTGTCCTGGCGGGCGACAGCTGTCCGTGCGGAGGGTCGTCGAGTGGTCGGCAAGCGCGTAGGTGTGTAGTGCGACTGGTCGAGTGGGGTCTCCTCGTAGAATCCTCGCACCGGTCTTCTATATCGTCAGTTCCTTCTTCGTTGGCGATGATTTTGAAGATCGCTGATCTCGAGCTCGGAGTCGGTGTCTTGTTGTGCGGTGGGTGCCTGGGTGGTGATGGGTCATCGAGTGGTCGGCGGGTCCTCTGCTTCGTGCTGTAGCTCGTCGACCGGGATATCTGTCTAGAACCATGGCGCCTTTTTTGGGTCATGGAGTTCTCCTTTGCTGGTGGTGGGCTCGGTTGCCTCCATAGTGTTGGTCCTAGCACAGCTGCAGGCCGAGCGATCTCGCTGGGGCGGCAGAGATGCTTGCCGTGATCTTGAATTCTTCTGATGGATTGCATCTGGTTCTTTCCCTTGAGTTGTAGCTTGCTGGAGACGGAACCGCCGAAGTCGTGATTCCAACCTGTGTAGGTCCCATAGACGGCGCCAATTGACGGGGATGTACCCCGGCAAATCCCACGGTCAGGGACCCTGGGTTAGTCATGAGAGGCACAGGTTGGACGATAGCTCGTTGGCTAACAGGAGGATACGTTCCTGCTCGATGTTATTGATTGGATATGGAAATTAAAGGGAGGCCAAGGATAGTGTGCACAATGCTAGGGTTACAGATTGTGTATGGCTTGATCTCGACGTCTCCCCTCCTAGCCCTTATATACTAGGCTAGGTCTCGGGGAGTCCGTCCTGGATTACAGATGAGGTTTCCTAACCCTGATCTTGTTTCGTACGGCAAGTTTGCACCTTCCTTATGAGTCGCGGACTCCTACGTAGGTGCCACTAGTGGGCCAAGGCCGGACCTAGGCGGCATCTTTGTGGGCCTTCTGTCTTCGGGTACACCGGGTAGGCTCATCCATAGGAGTCGTGGTGTCACCCCCTCGTCAGTGGGGTTTCCCGACTTCTTACCTTAAGGACAACGGTGTGGCTCGGGACCCTAGAGCGGCTATACAGAGTCAGCAACGAGTGGAGTACAAGGATTACCCCTTGATAGCTCACACTTGATGTTGCTCCTCAGAGCCTTGGTAGGGGCCTTAGGCGGTGTCTGCATTGTACCGTACCTGTGAAAGTTATAAATATTGAATCCGTGTTCACTCCCCTGAGTGATCACAGCCCGCTATCTTATCCTAGATAACAGTGCGCAGGGTTTACTGCTGAATATAATATAATTATAGGGCAGCATAGGATAAAAAGAAGGTACATCAAGGGGCGACAAAGACATGCTATGCAATTTAATAGGATTGTAACGTAGCAGCAGCAGCAATGCCTAGGGCAAGAAAAGTACGGAAAAGATAGGCGATATCTGGGGAAGAGAATGGCTCTGCTTTCCTGGAATCTCGACGGTAGAGGTACGGTCGTCGCCAACGTAATCGATCAAAGGGGCATAGCTAGCGGACGTCGGGACTACCGGACAATAAGAGAGGGGGAAGAAACGATAAATACACAGCAATAATAGCAATACAAATACAAGACATGTCAAACGCATGGTTAACGGTGTCCTATCGCAGTGCAGGGTGCTTTGCTCGTAGCGGGAATTTATCCGGGGATGACTCATCAGTACCGGTTGATTACCGGACAGATGATCCGGAGGGGGAAGGTTCCATGTCTGTAGTGTTAGAGACATCTGACAGACATATGGAGAGTGTATCCGTGCTCGTTATTCGTTCTGAACAACTTTCATTCACAGAACATTTTCATCCGGAAAGTTTTACCGGCTATGTTCGTCTGACAGACAGATGAACCGGAGGGAAATGTTCCATATTTGGTATGTTAGAGGGGTGCGGTGGGTACACTGGTAGCGTAACCATATTCATTATATTTTTCTGATCAATTTTCATGTATAATTTTTTTTATCGGAGCTACGGTTTAAAAGATATTGAATTTCAAAGTTTTATTCAATTTAAAAGAATTTCTGGAATTTCTTTATTATATAAATAGAACATTATCCACAACAGTAGGGGGTTGACTGAGTCAACATTGACAGATGGGGCCCAGTCAACAGTCTCTGTTGACCTGGTCAATCTAACCAGTGGGTCCCACATGTCATACATAGTGGCAAAGAAATCATTTTATTTAATCTAAAATAGCACAGGGGCCCACATGTCATTTACATGTTTATTTATAAATTCAATTCATTAAATCTCTCTGCCAGTGGGGCCAAGCTTTCATAGAGACATGTCTTAATTAACCAATTTTTATTAGCTTAAAAAGGCTGGTCCCACTGTCATAGGCTCATTTTAATTTAACAGGGTGGGGTTATTTGCAAATGATGGTTTACCCTCTAACTAACTGGGTGGCCCAATTTGTTAGTGGGACAACTCCACTGTGCCACGCGGGGGGGGGGGGGGGCACGCCGTTGTCAAGGCGAGCACGCCGATGAGGGGGGGGGGGCGGTGAGGCGCGGCGCGGCGAGCGCGCACCCAATGGAGGCCTCAAAAGCAGCAGGGAGAGTGGTGCGCGACCACGACGAGTTCAACGACGGTCGGAGCACGGCGGGGAGGAGAGACTACGGTGGAGGATCAATAGAGGAGAGGTGGGGAACCGGTGAAGCTCACTGAGGGGATGCTGGTGGTGAGCGTGCACGAGGCTGGGGAGGTCAGGGCGTGACGAATTTGAAGATGGGGGCGGCGGCCGTGGTGGGGAAGACGGTGGCGATTTGCAGTGTCCGGTGCCCGAGCGCTCGCATTCGTCGGCGGGGGCGAGGTAGACGGGCACTGCGGTGCCCCTGGACGTGGTCTCAAGGCTCGGGGGGGTTTGTTGGCCGCGCCGGCGACGGTGGCGCGCCCACTGTTGCGCCAGGGTCCCAGCGGGGAGGGCGAAGAAGAGAGGAGAGTCACGGCTCGAGAGGTAAATGATAGCGGCTAGGGTTCGCAGAGCGGGGGAGGGCATCTCGGGGCACTTATCCCCCGCCGGCTAGCCGTGGATGGCCGCCACGGCAGCACGGCCGCCGCATGGCCGAGGGATGGGCGCCACGCCTCCCCTGTACGGTGGTAGAAGAATGCAGGGAAGTGGGAGTGGGCCGGGGTGGGCTAGCCAAGTGGAGAGGGGAGGGGGCCTTGCCCCAGGCGGTAGATAGTGTTTTTCATTTTTATTTCTTTTTTTTTGTTCTTTCTTTTATGTTTTTATTTGTGTTAGTTGATTTAACATTTTTGTAAAACTTGTAACTTGCTCCAATATTATTGTTACATTTTGGACTACTGCTACAAAAAGTTTGGAGCTTTTATAAAATCATTTAATATTTGGTTTGAATATGCAACTGATGAAAGGGGCTGTTTTAGCACTAGTTTGGATTATTTGAATTTTTTATTGGCTTCATAAAACACAGTAACCACATTGGCATGGCCCACTAATTATTTGCGATTTAACAAAAGTGGTTGCACAATTTTTGGACAAAGTTTTATTTATCAAAAAAAATTTAATATCAAGCAAAAGTGATTTTGGATTTGTTTTGATTCCAAGTGATCAAGCAAGACTAGTAATAGTGATTAGCAACAGTAATAGTCGACAGTCAAAGTGATCACTATTACAGACACTGAGGGTGTTACAAATCTCCCCCACTACAAGAATTCTCGTCCCGAGAATTTTAAGCGGTATAGGGGAAAAGATTGGGGTATTCATCACGAAGACGATCTTCGCATTCCCAAGTGGCCCCCTCTTCAGAGTGATTCGACCACTGAACTTTGAGCAACTTGATTTCCTTGTTGCGGGTCCGACATTCAGACTGATCAACAATGCGGTCGGATGCTCTCGATAAGACAAGACTTGCTGCAGTTCAAGCATTGCAGGATCCACTACTCGGATAGGATCTTTGAAGCAGCGACGGAGCTGCGACACGTGAAATACATCATGGACTTGGGAGAGGTTTGACAGTAACTCCAATTTGTATGCCACCGATCCACTTCTAGAGAGGATACGGAACGGGCCAAT
The DNA here is from genome assembly GCA_950022295.1 of Bromus sterilis. NCBI lineage: Eukaryota > Viridiplantae > Streptophyta > Magnoliopsida > Poales > Poaceae > Bromus > Bromus sterilis. Next base: position 142,410,534 of record OX465596.1, on the reverse strand, counting down.
GTAGCGAGGAGCTAACTTGCCTTTGATCCCGAAACAATGAGTGCCTCTCATGGGAGTGACACGAAGGTAAGCCCTGTGCGCCGGGTTGATAGACCATTTCCTTGTGCTTGTGGTCATAGTTTCTCTTCTGGCGGGACTGAGCGGCCTTCAAGTGTTCACGGATAACGCGAACCTGATCTTCAGCATGTTGGATAATTTCCAGACCAATGAGAGTTCGTTCCCCAGTTTCTGACCAATTCAGAGGGGTTCGACACTTACGTCCATATAGAACTTCAAAGGGTGCCATCTTCAGACTAGCTTGATGGCTATTGTTGTACGGGAATTCAACAAATGGAAGGGATTCTTCCCATTTCTTACCGAAAGAGATGACACAAGCTCAAAGCATATCTTCAAGCACTTGATTTACTCGTTCGACTTGTCCTTGCGACTGGGGGTGATAAGCGGTGCTGAAATTTAGGTGAGTGCCCATAGCTTCTTGGAAACTATCCCAAAATCATGAGGTGAAAATGTTGCCATGGTCTGAACTGATCTCCAACGTAATACCGTGGAGGGACACAATTCTGGAAACATACAAGTCTGCTAACTGACTAGCAGAGATCGTCTCCATGACTGGCAGAAAGTGGACAACCTTGGAGAACCATTCGTTGACGACAAAGATATCATCATGACCCTTCTGTGATCGAGGAAATCCGATGACGAAGTCCATTTCAATCTTGCCCATTTCCATTCTGGAATAGAGAGTGGTTGCAGAGTTCCAGTAGGTATTTGATGCTCTCCCTTGACGCGACGGCAAATGTCACATTCAGAAACATATCGGGCAATGTCTTGCTTCATGTTAGGCCACCAGAACTGCGGACAAATGTCTTGGTATATCTTGGTGCTTCCAGGATGAATGGACAACGGGGTATCGTGAGCCACTTTCATGACCTTCGAGGTCATATCCAGGTTCTCATTCCTACCCTTGTAGAGAGTAACCACTAAACGGTTCTCGTAGAACACCGCACCTTCGCTATCAATAGTGAAGGGTGAGGGTCTTCCATTTGCGATATCGCGCTTAATCTTGTGTACGAAATCATCATAAAATTGTATAGCCTTGACGGATTTGACGAGATCTGGTTTGATAACCAGGTTATTTACATAACCTTGAGGAACAATCTCGATGTTCAACTTTTGAATCTCTTCATACAGAGGTGGTTGTTGTAGTTGAAACTCAAGTTCACTACAGTAGGCTTTACGGCTCAAGGCATCAGCCATCACATTAGCTTTGCCAGGAGTATATGAATATCCATGTTGAAATCGGCTATTGTCTCGAGCCATCTCTGGTGACAGAGATTCAGGTCTGGCTGAGTAAACAAGTACTTCAGGCTTTGGTGATCGTTGTAGATCTTGCAACGATTACCGACGAGGTAATGTCGCCACAGCTTCAATGCATAAATTACTGCTGCCAATATTCGAGATCATGGGTTGGATACTTATCTTCGGAAGAACGCAACTGACGAGAGCTAGAAGCAATCACTTTGCTCTCTTGCATTAGGACACAACCTAATCCTTGACGAGACACGTCGCGGTATATCACGAAGTCCTTCTTGGTATAAGGGGGAGCAAGAAGTGGGGGAGAAGTATGCTTCTCCTTGAGAGCTTGAAAACTTTCTTGGCATTTGTCTGTCCACTCAAACTTAATGCCTTTGTGAAGAAGATTATTCAGAGGCTTGGCAATCTTGTAGAAGTTCTCGACGAAACGGCGGCAATAGCTAGCGAGGCCGAGGAAACTTCTGACTTTCTTGACAGTCCTGGGAGGAGTCCATTCAAGAATAGCCTGAATACGTTCTGGGTTAAGTTACTTCGGGAAGCCAGAATTCACACTTAGAATACTTAGCATAGAGTTTGTGTTCTCGATGCTTTACAAGTATAAGACGAAGGTGTTCAGCATGTTCCTCTTCATTCTTGGAGTATACCAAGATATCATCCAGATAAACCACGACGAAATTGTCGAGGTATTCCATGAATATATAGTTCATCAACCGAGAGAAAGTGGCTGGGGCATTGGTCAGGCCAAAGGACATGACGGTGTACTCGTATGAAACATAACGAGTAATGAAGGCGGTCTTCGGGATGTCCTCTTCGCGGACCCAGATCTGATGGTAACCCAATCTGAAGTCAAGTTTTGAGAACACCGTAGATCCAGCAAGTTGATCATATAGATCGTTGATCCGAGGAAGCGGATACTTGTTCTGTATTGTTGCCTGGTTGATAGGTCGGTAATCTTGGACTAAACGGTTCGTTCCATCACTCTTATTGACAAAGAGGGAAGGTGCTCCCCAAGTAGAGGAACTTGGACGGATGAAGCCCTTTTGAAGTGTTGTGTCGATCTCCTTCTTCAGTTCAAGGAGGTGGTGAGGCGGCATCTTATAAGGACGCTTAGCAATAGGGACCGTGCCGGGCTTCAAGTCGATGACGAATTCGACTTCTCTCATCGGGGGTATTCCCGGCAGTTCTTCTGGGAAGACGTCGAGAAAATCTCAAACGACTGGAACGTTCTCAATTCCTTCAAGAGGTGAGGCAGTCAGTGCATTCAGAGCAAATATTTGGCTTTCGGCATGCTGAGCTGTTCGGGCCGAGTACAGAATCTTCTTGCCAGACGGGTGAGTGATCTGAACTGTCTTAGTGGCACAGTGGATATGGGCATCATGTGCCGCCAACCAATCCATACCGAGAATGACATCAATGTTGGACGATTTCAAGACAATAAGGGGAGCAGGGAACAACAAACCCACAATTACAATGGTGGTATCGGGGCTCATCATGGTGGCACGACTCTGGGATCGAACAACATTTACCGCTAAAGGAGTAGCCAAGGGTTTCATAGCTATTCCATGCAACTGAGCAAACGATTGGCACATAAATGAATGAGATGCCTCGGAACAAAAAAGAACAGAAGCTGGCGTTAAATTGACGAGTAAGGTGCCCATCACTATTTTTGGGGACTCGCGAGGTTCTTCCATCTTGAAATGAGTGAACTGAGCACAACTCATAGTAGACTGTTTGGTGTTGCGGTTACTGGAATGACGGCTTCTACAACTTCTTTTTCTACCAACAGGAGGACAAGGTGCGCGGTGACCTGGCTGTCCACACTGGCGGCATAAGCCATCATTAGAGGGAGGAGCCATAATATTGGGTTGTTCAGTCAGTACTGTTAGTGGTATCGGAGGCGGAGGCAAACGAGGTGCAACATAAGATGGCCTTGGCGTTGGAGCAGGCCGGTGAGAAACATTGTGTGGGAGCCAGACTCGAAGTTTCTGAACCGTCCGACCCGAAGATGGGCCAGCATCTCGAGCACGCTTGAGCGACTCATGGTGCTTAGTCAGAGCAGTTTTGACTTGGAAAGCCTTGCTGACAAGGGTCACCAAGTCCGCACAATCATGAAGGACAAGTGCGAGATCTATATCAGGACGCAGTCCTTCTCGAAATTTCTCCTGTTTTCGAACGTCGGTGGCGACGTCTCTCTCAGCATAGCGGGACAAATCAAGGAATTTCCTATGATATTCATCAACAGTTTTCTGGCCCTGACGGAGTTTGCAGAACTCCTCCTTCTTCTTGTCCATCAGACCTAGAGGAAAGCGCCATGCACGAAAAGCTGACTGGAATTCTTGCCAAGTGGTTACAGTTCCATCTGGCAGCGCATGCCTGTGGCTTTCCCACCATTGAGCAGCTGGACCCCTCAGATGATACGTTGCATAGGTGACATAACTGTCAGGGGGAACATCAGCTGACTCCATCTGAAAGGCGATATCACGGAGCCAATCATCAACATCCATTGGATTCGCGGATTCGCGGAACGTGGACGGGTTGAGGCGCATGAACTCTTGCAGTGTGATTGGGGCATTCTGGTTTGGAAGCTAGGGCATTACTCCGGCCATGAACTGACGGTTCAGATCAAACTGCGCACGGTTCAGCTCAAACTATTGCATCAGGGTGGCAAAATACGGTGGGGGTGGGGGATCATCAACCATTCTGCCTGAACAGCAGGGGTTAGTTCAGACAAAGTATTTGCAAGGATGAGAAGTCATACATGATGTAGTACGAGCAATGAACGATCAGTGCAGTAGATACACAATAGTAATCATAAAGACATACAGATCTTTGCACATAGTCGGTCAAAATCGAGCAGCGTAATGTCGTAGAAATTTAGGAAAAAGGACTCAGTATGCGGTGCGCAGACAGCGGTAAGGAATACAAGATGCAACATAGCTTCCACTGTGTTAATCACGACGCAAGAGAACTATTGGCCACATGAGTTTGTGCCAGAGAACGTGCGGCTTGCCCCGAATGAGAAAGGGGATCCGTGGTCCGGGACCTGGGTCAAAACTCCTGCGACACGACTCAATCAAAGGAGTACGCACTAGAACGCCGGGTGGAATCAAGAGAACGTGATCCTAATGTCAGAGTTAGTAAAACTTACCAGCAAGGATAAGAGAGCGGATTCCCAAATCATAGGTACGAAGAAAAGGATCCTAATACCATAGATATCACACGTAGTGACATCGATGTGGGCCCGTAAGCCAAACATTAAGTTAGCAAATGAGTTTTTCAAAGTCTAGACCATGATTTAAGATAGCCCGATATTTGGCCGATATATGATCGATATATCTTCTAGGAAAGCTCGCCGATATTTTTTCCCTTCATTGAATACTGGCAAATAGCCCAATATCTCGCCGATATAGTTGCATTCTTTGTATCAAATATCCCCAAATAGCTGCCAAAAAAGCCCGCCGATATATCCTGTATCCCGCTATTTTAAACCTTGGTCTAGACTCAACTTCGACCAGGTAGTGGTTGGGTGGATTCCTACAGGCATTCAGCTCTGATACCAACTTGTGACGCCCTCGATTTACGATCATGTACATTAATCATACACGCAAGGTACATGATCGAGATCAAGGTGCTACGGTGAGAATATCACAGCACAACACTAAACACAAAAGGATAAATAAATATATTAAAACAAAGGGGGTCGCACGGACCCGAATACATAAGTCAAATCAAACATAATATCTGAGTACAGACATAGTTAGTCAAGTTTTTCCTTAAGAAGGCTAGCACAAATAACATCAGAGATACAGATCGAAAAGGCGAGGCCTCCTTCCTGGGATCCACCGAACTACTCCTGGTCAACGGTAACTCGACGTCGTAGTAGGATCCTCCTGGAAACTCCTGCTCCTGGGCTCCAACGTCGACTGCAGGGGCCGATCAGGCAAAACAAAAAGGGAGAACTAAAGCAAGGATGAGTATCTAGCATACCCGCGAGTCTTACGTCCGCTACTAAGCATTTATGCATTTGTATCAAATGGAAAGGGGGGTTGTATATAGTGGACTGCAAGGTAGAAATCAGAATAAGGAAGAGAAGCTAGGCCTAACTAAGACTAGCATCTTCCGACGAGTCTCGCAGCACAAGAAGAGAACAACCAACAGTTCAATAGCATGAATGTAATAACAATGCAGCAGAAGTTGTTGCATCATTGTATAATAGTAAGTTGTAATGATTAATAAATATAATGCCTCCGAGTTCCCTTCCTCGAATTACTGCGAGGAAAAGAAACCAGAACCAACAGTTTAATAGTAGTAGTTTCTAGTAGTAGGCTCTAGCTTCAGCATAAAGGGTCATGTTACCGTGGACACGGCTATTCGAATAGATTATCTTCCCTGCAGGGGCTGCACTAGTGTTACCCTGCACGCTCGGATCTCCAGGGTGGCGTACACCTTGTTAGGGAATGCCCCACCGAGTCTATCCGACACGCCGAGGCCCACCCGACGGCTCATCAGAGAGGTCCCCGCCGGTCTACGGCCCTAAGGGCAAGGGGTTCATGGGCCTATCACCCCTCTCTCTCCGGGCCATTGTGAGGAGGGTGAATTCCAGCGTCGTAGCGCGACCCGTCCCTGCCACAATGTTGAACTGGACATCTTTCAGAGCTTTCAAACGAGACCCCAACGCGTAGGTCCCACACCGTAATCCCACATGGAGGTAGTGCGTATAGGGCACGTCGACCAACTCAAGTCATCCACCTGAACCGTTAAGCATTTTATTATTATCTCGCAGACAACCGTTATCGTTGCCTAACTACCAACACAACGGACAACGAACAGCAGCCAGGACCACCAGTGCGTCGGTGCCTACCCTGTCGTCCCGTCAAAGCTCCGCGGTTACCAACAAGGTGAACCGACTCCTTACCTTGTCTCGAGTGTGCTCCTGGAGGAGCTCGACTATTGTGGTTTGGTAACTCTTGCAGACAACAATCAGGGTCCAAGTCCTCCAGAACGTCGGTCGTAACCTCCTTGTCGTCCCATCGCAATACCGCTCGCGGGCACCGTGTGGTCGCCCGACTTCTTACCTTAAGGACAACCGTGGCCCAGGACCCTAGGGCAGCTATACAGAGTCAGCAACGAGTGGAGTACAAGGATTACCCCTTGATAGCTCACACTTGATGTGTCTCGGCAGTGCCGTGGTAGGGGCCTTAGGCGGTGTCTGCATTGTATCGTACCTGTGACAGTTATAAATATTGAATCTGTGTTCACTCCCCTGAGTGATAACGTCCCGCTCTCTAATCCTAGCTAACAATGCGCAGGGTTTACTGCTGAATATATTATAATATAATTATAGGGCAGCATAGGATAAAAGAAGGTACATAAGGGGCGACAAAGACAGGCTATGCAATTGAATAGGATTGTAACGTAGCAGCAGCAGCAATGCCTAGTGCAAGAAAAGTACGGAAAAGATAGGCGATATCTGGGGAAGAGAATGGCTTTGCTTGCCTGGAAGCTCGAGGGTAGAGGTACGGTCGTCGTCGACATAGCCGATCACAGGGGCATCGTCAGCAGACGTCCGGACTACCGGACAATAAGAGAGGGGGAACAAACGATAAATACACATCAATAATAGCAATACAAATACAAGACATGGCAAACGCATGGTTAATGGTGTTCTAACGCAGTGCAAGGTGCTTTTCTCGGAGTGGGAATTTATCCGGGGATGACTCATCAGTACCGGTTGATTACCGGATAGATGATCCGGAGGGGGAAGGTTCCATGTCTGTATTGTTAGAGACATCTGACAGACATGTGGATAATGTATACGTGCTCGTTGATTTGTTCTGAACAAATTTCATTCACAGAACATTTTCATCCGGAAAGTTTTACCGGCTCCGGTCGTCTGACAGGACGATGAACTGGAGGGGAAATGTTTTGTGTTGGGTATGTTAGAGGGGTGCGGTGGGTACACGGGTAGCGTATCCGTATTCTTTATATTTTTCTAATCAATTTTCATGTATAAAGGATTGCTAGCTAGGAAAAGAAATATAATAGGCATATCCGGACTCCCTGCGAGGAAAAGAAACCAGAACCAACAGTTTAATAGTAGTAGTTTCTAGTAGTAGGTTCTGTCTTCAGCATAAAGCATCATGTTACCGTGGACACGGCTATTCGAATAGATTATCTTCCCTGCAGGGGCTGCACTAGTGTTACCCTGCACACGCTCGGATCTCCAGGGTGGCATACACCTTGTTAGGGAATGCCCCACTAAGGCTATCCGACACGCCGAGGCCCACCCTACGGCTCATCAGAGAGGTCCCCGCCGGTCTACAGCCCTAAGGGCAAGGGGTTCATGGGCCTATCACCCCTCGCTCTCCGGGCCATTGTGAGAAGGGTGAATTCCAGCGCCGTAGCGCGATCCGTCCCTGCCACAATGCTGAACCGGACATCTTTCAGAGCATTCGAACAAGACCACAACGCGTAGGGCCCACACCGTACTCCCACATGGAGGTAGTGTGTATAGGGCACGTCGACCCACTCAAGTCATCCACCTGAACCGTTAAGCATTTAGCGCCGTAGCGCGATCCGTCCCTGCCACAATGCTGAACCGGACATCTTTCAGAGCATTCGAACAAGACCACAACGCGTAGGGCCCACACCGTAATCCCATATGGAGGTAGTGTGTATAGGGCACGTCGACCCACTCAAGTCATCCACCTGAACCGTTAAGCATTTTATTATTATCTCGCAGTGCCTGACTAACAACACAACGGACAACGAACAGCAGCCAGGACCACCAGTGCGTCGGTGCGTGCCCTGTCGTCCCGTCAAATCTCCGCGGTTACCAACAAGGTGAACCGACTCCTTACCTTGTCTCGAGTTTGCTCCTGGAGGAGCTCGACTATTGTGGTTTGGTAACTCTTGCAGACAACGATCAGGGTCCAAGTCCGCCAGTACGTCGGTCGTAACCTCCTTGTCGTCCCAACGCAAAACCGCTCGCGGGCACCGTTTGGTCGCCCGACTTCTTACCTTAAGGACAACCGTGGCCCAGGACCCTAGGGAAGCTATACAGAGTCAGCAGCGAGTGGAGTACAAGGATTACCCCTTGATAGCTCACACTTGATGTGGCTCGGCAGTGCCGTGGTAGGGGCCTTAGGCGGTGTCTGCATTGTACCGTACCTGTGACAGTTATAAATATTGAATCTGTGTTCACTCCCCTGAGTGATAACGTCCCGCTCTCTAATCCTAGCTAAAAATGCGCAGGGTTTACTGCTGAATATAATATAATATAATTATAGGGCAGCATAGGAAAAAAGAAGGTACATAAGGGGTGACAAAGACAGGCTATGCAATTGAATAGGATTGTAACGTAGCAGCAGCAGCAATGCCTAGTGCAAGAAAAGTACGGAAAAGATAGGCGATATCTGGGGAAGAGAATGGCTTTGCTTGCCTGAAAGCTCGACGGTAGAGGTACGGTCGTCGTCGACATAGCCGATCACAGGGGCATCGTCAGCGGACGTCCGGACTACTGGAAAATAAGAGAGGGGGAACAAACGATAAATACACATCAATAATAGAAATACAAATACAAGACATCGCAAACACATGGTTAATGGTGTTCTAACACAGGTCAAGGTGCTTTGCTCGGAGTGCGAGTTTATCCGGGGATGACTCATCAGTACCAGTTGATTACCGGATAGATGATCCGGAGGGGGAAGGTTCCATGTCTGTAGTGTTAGAGACATCTGACAGACATGTGGATAGTGTATCCGTGCTCGTTGATTCGTTCTGACAAATTTTCATTCACAGAACATTTTCATCCGGAAAGTTTTACCGGCTCCGGTCGTCTGACAGGCCGATGAACTGGAGGGGAAATGTTTTGTGTTCGGTGTCTTAGAGGGGTGCGGTGGGTACACGGGTAGCGTATCCGTATTCTTTATATTTTTCTAATAAATTTTCATGTATAAAGGATTGCTAGCTAGGAAAAGAAATATAATAGGCGTATCCGGACTCCCTGCGAGGAAAAGAAACCAGAACAAATAGTTTAATAGTAGTAGTTTCTACTAGTAGGCTCTGGCTTCAGCATAAAGCATCATGTTACCGTGGACACGGCTATTCGAGTAGATTATCTTCCCTGCAGGGGCTGCACTAGTGTTACCCTGCACACGCTCGGATCTCCAGTGTGGCGTACACCTTGTTAGGGAATGCCCCACTGAGGCTATCCGACACGCCGAGGCCCACCCTACGGCTCATCAGAGAGGTCCCCTTCGGTCTACAGCCCTAAGGGCAAGGGGTTCATGGGCCTATCACCCCTCGCTCTCCGGGACATTGTGAGGAGGGTGAATTCCAGCGCCGTAGCGCGATCCGTCCCTACCACAATGCTGAACTTGACATCTTTCAGAGCTTTCGAACGAGACCACAACGCGTAGGGCCCACAGCGTAATCCCACATGGAGGTAGTGCGTATAGGGCACGTCGACCCACTCAAGTCATCCACCTGAACCGTTAAGAATTTTATTATTATCTCGCAGACAACCGTTATCGTTGCCTGACTAACAACACAACGGACAACGAACAGCAGCCAGGACCACCAGTGCGTCGGTGCCCGCCCTGTCGTCCCGTCAAATCTCCGCGGTTACCAAAAAGGTGAACCGACTCCTTACCTTGTCTCGAGTGTGCTCCTGGAGGAGCTGGACTATTGTGGTTTGGTAACTCTTACAAATAACGATCAGGGTCCAAGTCCACCACTACGTCGGTCGTAACATCCTTGTCGTCGCATCGCAATACCGCTCGCAGGTAACGTGTGGTCGCCCGATTTCATACCTTAAGGACAAGTGTGGCCCAGGACCCTACGGCAGCTATAAAGAGTCAGCAACGAGTGGAGTACAAGGATTACCCCTTGATAGCTCACACTTGATGTGGCTCGGCAGAGCCGTGGTAGGGGCCTTAGGCGGTGTCTGCATTGTACCGTACCTGTGACAGTTATAAATATTGAATCTGTGTTCACTCCCCTGAGTGATCACGTCCCGCTATCTAATCCTAGCTAACAATGCGCAGGGTTTACTCCTGAATATAATATAATATAATTATAGGGCAGCATAGGATAAAAGAAGGTACATAAGGGGTGACAAAGACAGGCTATGAATTTAATAGGATTGTAACGTAGCAGCAGCAGCAGCAATGCCTAATGCAAGAAAAGTACGGAAAAGATAGGCGATATCTGGTGAAGAGAATGGCTTTGCTTGCCTGAAAGCTCGACGGTAGAGGTACGGTCGTCGTCGACATAGTCGATCACAGGGACATCGTCAGCGGACGTCCGGACTACCGGACAATAAGGGAGGGGGAACAAACGATAAATACACAGCAATAATAGCAATACAAATACAAGAAATGGCAAACACATGGTTAATGGTGTTCTATCACATTGTAAGGTGGTTTGCTCGGAGTGGGAATTTATCCGGGGATGACTCATCAGTACCGGTTGATTACCGGATAGATGATCCGGAAGGGGAAGGTTCCAAGTATGTAGTGTTAGAGACATGTGACAGACATGTGGATACTGTATCCGTGCTCGTTGATTCGTTCTGAACAAATTTCATTCATAGAACATTTTCATCCGGAAAGTTTTACCGGCTGCTGTCGTCTGACAGGCCAATGAACCGGAGGGGAAATGTTTTGTGTTCGGTATGTTAGAGGGGTGCGGTGGGTAAACGGTTAGCGTATCCGTATTCTTTATATTTTTCTGATCATTTTTCATGTATAGAGTTTTTTCATCGGAGCTACGGTTTAAAAGATATTGAATTTCAAAGTTTTATTCAATTTAAAAGAATTTCTGGAATTTCTTTTATTATTTGAAATAGAACATTATCCACAACAGTAGGGGGTTGACTGAGTCAACACTGATAGGTGGGGCCCAGTCAACAGTCTCTATTGACCAGGTCAATCTAACCAGTGGGTCCCACATGTCATACAAAGTGGCAAAGAAATCATTTTATTTAATCTAAAATAGCACAGGGGCCGACATGCCATTCACATGTTTATTTACAAATTCAATTTATTAAATCTCTCTGCTAGTGGGGCCAAGTTTTCATAGAGACATGTCTTAATTAACCAATTTTTATTAGCTTAAAAAGGCTAGGCCCACTGTCATAGGCTTATTTTCATTTAACTAGGTGGGGTTATTTGCAAATGGTGGTTTAGCCTCTAACTAACTGGGTGGCCCAACTTGTTAGTGGGACAACCCCACTATGCCACGGGGGGGGGGGGCGTCACGCCGGCGTCAAGCCGAGCACGCCGGTGAGCGCATTCCGGCGAGGGGGCAGTGAGGCGCGGTGAGCAGCCTGGAGGCGCGGCGCGGCTAGCGCGCACCCAACGGAGGCCTCAACGGCAGCAGGGAGAGTGGTGTGTGACCACGATGAGTTCAACGGCGGTCGGAGCGCGGCGGGGAGGAGAGACTACGGTGGCGGATTGTAAGGCCCGATATGCGGTAATGTTCCAGATCTAGATGTTTCCATCCAGATCCGGGGACGAAGCACATATCGATCCCACCGCGACATATGACACTGCCATATGCCCCGGATTTCCAACATGATATCACAACATTACAACTACAAGGATACAACATCTCATACAATCGGCATACAACTGCCTTAATACATTACATCAGCGGAAGATACATGTCTGAGTACAGACTACAATCGAATGCCTATTGGCAAAGGGAAAACACACCATTCCCGTAACCACACGGGTCCAGGCTCTCCGCCGGGATCCGCCTAACTAGTCGTCGTCGAGTATCCACGAAGGCGTCCAGAAGAAGGTCGAGGTAGTAATCAACTGCAGCAGCCGATCAGGAAAAACGTAAAAGGGAAAAGAAAAGCAAGGGGTGAGAATATATCAAAAGTCTTGTAACTAACTTCTCACGGGAAAGATGGGGGTAGTGGTGAGGATGTAGACGCACTAGCAATATATGAGTGGCTAACGTTATATTTTAGAGTAAGATGAGAACAAAGCATTCGATTAGGAATCACCTCCAACAAGTCTTGCTATCAACTACTTACGCAAACATAACACCTATCCTATCCTTTTCCTCCTCTTCGTATCCCGACGAAGAAGAAGCAGTAAGGCACACACACGTTTATCATGTTTATTAAGATTATCTCAGTTGTTGTTGTCTATGAACAAGGAGTATGTGTCAAGTCGTCCGTAACCATGGACACAGCTTCTCGAAAAGGTTTAACCCTGCAGGGGTGTACCAACTGCCCATTACAAGGCTCCGCACGCACGCCCATCTATCTCAGTTGTTACCCACCATAGGAAACCATTTTATGATATAGTTCCAAGAGATTCGAAACGGCAGGTCCCTCCTGCTATCAACAAACAAATCCGGGTGGCCCCTGGGGAGTCGACACCCAATCCAATGTTGGCCACGCTCTCGGATCGGACTCTTTCGTTAGGCTAAGGTCGAGGTAACTGATCCCCTCACATGTGGGAAGCCACCTAGCTCACAAGTGTGGACCAACATAGAAACCATGTCTCCGTTGGCCCAAGTTATTTTAAAGGATATATGCTAGGAGCGACTCGACAGACATATATGCATGGTTTTCAAATGGTAAATTAGCTTGGGCCACCACTTGAAATGTTTGAAGCTAGGTAGGTACGAAAAGGGGACCCCATAAAATCCCACACGCGGTTAGGCACGCTTGTCAAGAGACACAGTACTCAGAACTCAGGTTCTAGGTGACTCGAATGGAACAAACATTTGGGCGGGATAGCCTACACCTTCCATCCTTCGTCGAATATAGTCAACATTATAATAATCATATCATCCACAATAAATATAATAATGTGATAGCCCAATCCAAGGAGTAACAGGAGAATAGTTGATAACATCCTAGCATGCATACTAAGCAGTGGCTGAGCAGCGAGAAAAAGTAACATAGCCGATCAAGGTTTGCGGGGATGTGGAGGACTTGGCTGTTTGGGTTCATTTGAGAGGCATGAATATGAAGTGGTAGGATCAAGCAATCGTTCTATCCAAACCTAGGCGGGAGTGAGCTGAAAGTTATAATCATGATATATGCTCCCCTTTAGCTGATGAGAAGACGATCCGAAGGTGAAGTCGATTGCAAGCTCACAACGTCTCCGAGAGGTACCCGTGGAAGCACAGAAGAAGGAAAACTGGAAAAGGCAATCGACGAGCAAGCATATATTACTATGAAGCAATCACGAGAAATCATGAACAAGAAGGAAACACGAGACAACGCACTACGGCATCCCCGCGAGGAAGAAAACCCGGAACCATACAGTTTAATAATAATAGTTCCTAGTGGTAGGATCCAGCTTCAGCATAAAGTGTCATGTTACCGTGGACACGGCAATCCGAATAGATTAATCTTCCCTGCAGGGGTGCACTTGTGTTACGCTACACGCACGGATCTCCAGGGTGGCGAGAACCTTGTTAGGGAACGCTCCACCAAGGCTATCCGACACTTCATAGCCCATCTTTCAAACTCAACAGAGAGGTCATCCGCCGGACTATATCCTATGTACGCGGGGCTTTGGACCCTAACCCCGACGTACTCCTGCACGGTGCGAGGCTGGCCGGTGAAGTTAAAGCAAATCCAAATAATACACCACCGCGCGAGCAAATAAGACAACACCACTTCCCGGCGCAGGCCGCGGTACTGCTGACGTCTGAAGAGTCCTCGGACAACACTACGAAGCAGAGGAGCCCATAACTCGTAATTCCCACGGGTAGGTAGTGCGTACATGGCATATAGCCAACTCAAGACATTCACTAAACCATTTAGCATTTTAATTAACCTGCGTGACAACCGTTATCGTTGTCTCGACTTAACTGACCCGCGGACAACGACAGCAGCCAGGACCACCAATACATCGGTGCCTGCCCCGTCGTCCCACCAAGTCACTGCGGTTACCAACAAGGTGAACCGTCTCCTTACCTTGTCTCGCGTGTGCTCCTGGAGGAGCTCGACTTTCGTGGTTTGGTAACTCTCGCGGCCAACGATCAGGGGCCAAGCACACCGGTACACTGGTCGTACCCTCCCTGTCATCCCGTCGCAATACCACTCGCGGGCACCGTTGGGTCGCCCGACTTCTTACCTTTAAGGACACCAGTTGGTTCGAGTCCCTACCATTAAGTGAAACCAGGAGGTATCACCCTCCATGGCACACTTAAAGAGGTTTGACAGAGACATCAGCGAAATGAACTAAAGAGGTAAACCTCATATCATCCCGGTGATGCTACGCTACTGAGCCGACAAGAGTGAAATACGAGTCCATTCCACTCGTAAGTCAAACTCGAAGCGACTCGGTAGAGTTTCGCCGTTGTAGGTTCCCTAGGGTGTCTGCATTGATCCGTACCTATTTCAGTTGTAATATATCGTTCCCGCGATCACTCCCAGAGTGATCACGGCCCGCTATTCTAAACCTAACTAACAATGCGCAAGGTTTACTGCTGAATAATGCATAAGTGATAATAGGCAGCGTAGGATTAAAGGAAGGTACATCAAGGGGCGACAAAATCAGGCTATGCAATTGAATAGGATTGTAATCGTAGCAGCAGCAGTAACAATGCCTAGTGCAAGAAATGTACGGAAAGATAGGCGATATCTGGGGAAGAGAATGGCTCTTCTTGCCTGCAAGCTCGACAGTAGCGGTACGGTCGTCGACGAAGTAGTCGTACTCGGCAACGGTGCAGTCGCCGGCAGCAACGAGGTCTATCGGAGAATAAAGGGGGGATAAACAATAAATACACAACAATAATAGCAATACAAATGCAAGACATAACAGATGAATTATAAACGGGGTTCTAACGCAGTACGATGTATTAGGCTCGGAGCGGGAATCCGTCCGGGGATGAACTACCGGCTCCGGGTGAATATCGGACAAGGTGTCCGGAGGGGGGAGATATCATGCCGGAGGTGTCGTGGACATCCAACACATGCGTTGGTGGTGTATCCGGGTTAGTTGATCTATTCCGAACAACTTTCGTGTTAGGAATAAATTCATCCGGGTACTCTAACAGTACCGGACAGTTTAACGGCTATCGGGCAATCTATCGGACAGTGCCACCGGAGGGGGGAACAGTTTGATGATCGGTATGTTAGAGGGGTGTGGTGATGATATGGGTATCGTATCTGTAATCGTTGATCCGTTCTGAGTAACTTTCGTATACCAAGTATTTTGATCCGGGCAATTTTTATCGGTACCGGGAATTATCGATAGACAGCCCGAAGGGGGGAATGTCGATGTTCGGTACGTTAGAGGGGGGTGGTAGACATACGGATAGCGTATCTGTATTCGTTATATTTTTCTGATCAATTTTCATGTATAAAGTTTTTGAATCTGAGTTACGGTTTAAAAGTTATTCAAATTCAAAGTTTAAATCATTTTAAAAGATTTTATGAATTTATTTAATTCATTTATTCAAACATTATACAGAACAGTGGTTGACCTAGTCAAACCAGACAGAGGGGACCCACCTGTAAGGTTGACTGGTCAACTGACCAGTGGGTCCCACCTGTCAGCCTCTACTCATTTTACTAAATCTTTAATTTTATTCAAAAATCCACAGGACCCACATGTCATACACTGATTATTTATAATCTAATTCAATTAATCTAATAATCTAGTGGGACCCAGCTGTAAGTGACACATGTGTTAATTAACAGTTATTTTTAATTAAACAACTGCATGGGTCCACATGTCATACACACATGGGGGTTATCTCTGTTTAAGTTAATACATGGGGGGGGGTTAGTGGCTTGTTAGCCACAGGCTAACCGAACCATGCCCGCCGGCGACAAAGCACCACGGCGAGGCCACGGCGTGCAAGGGGGAAGGCGCCCCGGTGGCCCAATCATGCGACCAAAAACTGCAATCGAACGAGGCAAGCATCACCTAGCTACTGGTGCACAGGGTGTCCACCGGAGACAACCACCGCGACGGCTACGGTGAGCCCTAGCGGCGGCCGGAGCAAGTCGTTCATGGCCACAGTGGCAAGGAGAAGAAATCGAAGGGGGAAAAGAGAGGGAAGGTGCGTGAGCTCACAGGGAACCCGAGGAGGGTCTCGGGGAAGCCAGAGATGCAGCGGCGGCGGCGAATTTCGCGACGGAGGCGGCAGGTTGTAGTCGGAGGCAATCGGCGATGGCGATGGCTTGGCGGCGCCCTGGCTCGATTGAACGCGCGGGGAGGCGAAGACGTCCACACCGGAGCTATCGGACATGGCGACGAGGCCTGAGGTGGCTATTGGCCACGCGAGCTCGCGGCTGCGCCCATGGAGGATCCGGTCGTTGCGGCGAGCGAGAACGAGGGAGAAGGGGGGAAGGGAGGCAATGGCGATCTAGGTCTTCGGGGGGTGTCGTGGTGGCCTCCTTATCCAGAGGGGAAGGGGGGAGCAGGTAGCAGGGGGGCAGGTGAGGGAGGGCACCGGCGGCATGGCCGTGACGCCACGGGGGGGGGGGGAGCAGGTGAGGGAGAGAGAGAAGAGAGGGGTGGGCTGGGCCCTGGGGTGGGCCTCGCCTGGGGCGAGGCTTAGGGGTTTTTTTTCGAGTTTTCTTGTTTTTTTACTTTTCTTTTGTTTAAATGTATTTGGCTATTGTTTCATTTTTGTAAAATATGAAACATGCACAAAAATTAGTGATGCACTTTATAACAATGCCACAAAAAGTTTTGTGCCCAAATAAAATCAATTGCATTTTTGTTTTATTTAAAAGGTATTAAATGCCACTGATTTGACACTGTTTTTATTTGTTTAACATTTTTAAACCTGGTAATAAAATCCCATTCCACTTTTAATAAAGCCTACTGATTTTTAGGCATTTTATAAAAATGGTTTCATAAATTTTGGATCAACTTTATTTTCCACTTGTTTATTATAATTCCATGGTAATTTTAATATTTTTCAAGCCATTGTTTTTATTTCATATTACTAAATTACTTTAATAAAATATCCATTACTACATTATCATGGCCTAAGATTGCTAGGCATTTTATTTAATATGCTCTACAAATTTTTGGTTTGGCAAAGATTTTCATTTCCATATTAAAGTTTATGGCAATTTGGATAATCCAACCTTATGGGTTTCATGATTATCATTGACTTGAGATTATGCAAATGACTAAGGTGGTTTTGGTTTAACCATGATCAAATGAGGGAAAGGAATCCACAAGTCTTGGAGAGAATTTATAATATACCCAATTTGAAAATTTTATCTGGGATGGAAATTGACAGAGCTATGATCAAAGGTGATCATGGCTTGATCATCAACAGTAATGATCACAAACAGTGGAATCACTGTAGTGATTACTGTACTGGATCTGAGGGTGTTACACTCCTCAGCCCCAAGAAAGCAGCCGCAAGACGAGTGCGCCGTGAGCAGACCCCGAACAGGGACCCCAGTTCACCTGACGACGACAGTAGCGACGACTGGTGCAAGCGCCCAAACAAAAACAAAAACCACGACAGCGACGGCAACGGCAACAGGCGCAGCAGCAATCGGCGAGACGCACGCGACGACATAACACAAAACAAGGTCAACCGCGGAAGACGAAGGAGAGCAGCCCGGGAAGAATACTCGGACGAGCAAGCTTCCGACGAGGACATAGAACCATGCGGAGCACTGTGGTTCACGCGTGTAACACCCCAAAAATCGGGTTATCTATTTTTGTGTTGTTATTCCTTCCTATCTTTTTCTCCCGATCGTTTTCCCTTGGAGTCTGGTTTGACCAGAAGAATCCAGAAAATCCTTGACCTTGCAACCCTTTTCTCTTCCCCTTTGCAAGGCAAGATCCCTCCCCAGACCCTCGAGCCCTAGATATGCAAGAATATTGCCAAGTCCGGTGCAATGTTCTTCATATCATCTTAATTCCGTTTGTGCCAATCGATGGAAATAAATCCCGGAAAATACCTGGACATCTCTAAAGCTTGTGGAAACTTGTGGAGATGATCTTGGTGATCCTCTTGACCTCTCCCAAAGATATTGGCTATGATTTAATAAAGGAAATTGTGATTTTCTTTATAAAGCCAATAATCCCCTTTTAGCCATTTCCAAAGGAGCTACTATCTTGGTTGCTCCATTGGTGCTCAACTTAATTGTGGAGCTCCTACTAACCAACCCATGGCCATTTCTAGCCAAACATGAGGTTCCATAGTTCAAAGTTTGAGCATAGCTTCCATTTGAAAATTCAGGGCAGAATAGCACTTTCCAAAGGAAGTGTTATTTATAATTTCCCATTGCCTCCCATACTTTGTGTGCCATTTCCCATGCCCATGTCATGCTGTTGTGCCAAATTTCAGCTATAATGGAAAAGCCATTAATTCACACTAAATTCCCAAAGTTCCTGTCCAACAGGAAACTTTGTGAAGGAAATGCAAGCTATCCTTTCCCATTTGAGCTGAAATTTTGTGCACATACTTACCATAGTGTACAATTAAGCTCTGCCAAATTTCAAGCCAAGGGGACCAGAGTTCTAGCCACACCACAGCACAAACACCTTCTGCCTAGTTGGTGCATTTTTAAAGAAAGTGGTATGTACAATGGTCCATTTGAGCTCAAACTTGGCAATGGTAATCAACAATGGATAGGATTGGGCTGACCCAAGTTCCAGACCATTTCACTAGGTGTGCCTACCCCAGTTCAGCACAGACACATTGTTGGTTCAACATATGTCATGTCACTTTCAGTGGAGCCTTGGTGACCATGCACATGGCAGCACAAGCCCCATGCCATGTTTGCCCTACCAAGCATGTGCATCCTCCGCCTGAGATGTCACCTCCTCCAGTGGACATTGCCCCAAGCCAAACGCACGCTCTGGACACGTGGTTGCCTTTGTGAGCATGCACATGGCATGCTCTGTAAAGTTCTTGTGCTGTCTCCTGCTTTCCCGCGTCCGTTTCTTCGTGTCTGGTCATGTCCACCGTGCTCCCCACTCCAAGCCTAACCACGCGTGCCCTTCCCGCTCGTTTTATAAAGCCAATAAGCCCCTTTTAGCCATTTCCAAAGGAGCTACTATCTTGGTTGCTCCATTGGTGCTCAACTTAATTGTGGAGCTCCTACTAACAAACCCATGTACATTTCTAGCAAAACATGGGGTTCCATAGTTCAAAGTTTGAGCATAGCTTCCATTTGCAAATTCAGGGCAGAATAGCACTTTCCAAAGGAAGTGTTATTTATAATTTCCCATTGCCTCCCGAAGATTTTGTGCCATTTCCCCTGCCCATGTCATGGTGTTGTGCCAAATTTCAGCTATGATGGAAAAGACATTAATTCACACTAAATTCCCAAAGTTCCTGTCCAGCAGGCAACTTTGTGAAGGAAGTGCAAGCTAGCCATGCCCATTTGAGCTGAAATTTTGTGCACAAACTTATCCTAATGTACGATTAAGCTTTGCCAAATTTCAAGCCAAGGGGACCAGTGTGCTAGCCACACCACAACACAAACACCTTCTGCCTAGTTGGTGCATTTGTAAAGGAAGTGGTATGTACAATGGTCTATTTGAGCTGAAACTTGGCAGAGGTAATCATCAATGGATAGGATTGGGCTGACCAAAGTTCCAGACCATTTCACCAGGTGTGCCTCCCGCAGTTCAACACAAACACATTGCTGGTCCAACATATGTCATGTCACTTTCAGTGGCCCCATGTCATGTTTGCCCTGCCAAGCATGTGCATCCTCCTCCTGAGATGTCACCTCCCCCAGTGGACATTGCCCCAGGCCCAACGCACGCTCTGGACACGTGGTTGCCTTGGTGACCATGCATATGGCGTGCTCCGCAAAGTGCTTTTGTTGTCCCCTGCTTTCCTTCATCCATTTCTTCGTGTCTGGTCATGTCCACTGTGCTCCCCACTCCAAGCCTGACCACGCGTGCCCTTCCTGCTCGTCTTGTAGCCCCTGGAGGGTCATGCCGATAGCGGGTGCTGCATGGATTGATCGCCGCGTGGCCGCGCTCTGGATTCTTCGAGCTCGAGCTTATCCGAGCCCTCCCCGGGCTATAAAGGGAGCAGATCCAAAGCCCCAGCAGCAGCAGCACACCAGCAGCCCTCCCCCTCGCTTTCTCAGATCAGCCCGCCTCGCCACCGTAGCCGGAGCTCTCCACGGCCAGCCATGGACGCCGCTCGAATTCGAGCCATGGGTGGCGCCTCATCCTCCCATCCTACCGGCGTAGCCCCCCTGTGACCCACACCCCCTCCTCCGCCGTGCACTCACCGCCGGGAGCTCTCGCCAGGCCGACCCCGCGTTGGCCACCCTGCGGCCGCGCCCGCCATGACCATAGCCTCGGCCCCGCGCCGGCCGCCCCGCCTCCCAGCCCACAGCCCAAGCCCCTCCTCGTCGACCTACCTCGCCACCGTACTCGTCTGCAACCGGAGGACGGCCGCCCCGCGCATGCCCGCGCTGACTTGAGCTCGCGTATGCGCCTCCCACGGCCACCGCGTCCCGGCCGGAGGAGACGACGAGGTCGGCCGACCCTCGTGGGCCTGACACCACCAGCAACAGTGTGCCGGCGAGCCATGCCCGAGGAACTCGGCGGCGACCTCTCCCGCGTGGGCCGGCAACGGCGGCAGCACCAGCCTCGGTCGTCCTCTGTTTCGGACACGAGGAGAGCAGAGGAGAAGAACAGAGGAAGGAGAGATGTAGTGCTGACACGCGGGCCCCTCCCGTCAGTGGCTCAGCCCGGGCTCGTGCGAACATGTATTCCAGGAATACGTTTCCATGTGGAGAAAGCGCATTCGCTGCTGCCTCGGGTGGAAGTGTGCTTTCCCCTAGCGAAAGCGTACTTTCGTTCTACTGCGGGTATAAATGCGCTTTCCTTTTCGGAAAGCGTATTTTGGGCAATCCGTTTTCTCTCTCCGGCCGCCCCGTTTGCTGCTTATCAAATGAACGACCGTATCTCCGCGATCGTGACTCCGATTGCGGTGATTCAAGCGCCCATGTTCACCTTTTTCCGAGCCCGTCCCGTCTGTTCAACTTTCGTAATGTTTTGACATTGTGAAACCCTTTTGCCCCATATGTCGTTAGGCTACGCCGGAGAATCGTCGGTCCCATCGGATCTTTTCGAAAGGTGATCGCACGTCCGTCCGGTGGATTCTTCGACCCCCCAGGCAAGCAAGCCATCTGATATATGCTCTAAAGCATCGTGCCGTGTGTTCTAGTGTGCTTTAGAATATGATTATATCATGTTGCTTGAACGATGAACTAAACCCGGATCTGTTAATTTGACTTGACATGCTTATGCGATGCTTGCGTGACATGCTTATGCCATGCTTGCGTGACATGCTTATGCCATGCTTGCGTGACATGCTTATATTAATCATGCCATGTTCACTATGAGTAGCATGCTCGTGTTGTTTATAACATGCCAACTTGATATGATAAGTTAAAAATGATCATGCCCTGTTTACTGGTTAGTATCATGACCATGTTGTTCATGTTATGTTCATGCTATCATCCCCGTTCATGTTGATCATATCCATGTTCATCTGTATGTCGTCATCATGTTTATGTGAAGTCATGTTGTACTAGTATTCCTATGGTATATTTTGTTGCTATGCTTGATCATATGTTGCTCAGTTGATATTGTTGATGGGATCGGAATGGAGTAACCGTTGATCAAGTGCCACCGAACCGAGCTTTACTAGTGCAGCCACACTCTCCTGAATGGGCAGGCCTTGGCTTGGGCTATCGTTGTGCCTTCTACGGGTATCACCAAAGAGGGGGGATTATACACGCACGCTACCCTGGCCCGCTAGGTGGTGATAATCTCGACATCCAGAGTTATTTACCCGGGGTACCCTACGGCGGGGGGGGGGGGAGTTTATGGACCACGTGATGATCAGGGCCATATGATGGCTAGTGTTGGGAGGACATAGGGATGCCCAAGACAGTATGTCGGTGATACCGTAGGGAGGTTACGCGGTAGGCAAGTTTCGTTGGAGAAGTCCTAGTCCTCTCCTGCGGTAGGAGTTCCAAGGATCCTGTGGGACAAGTACCGAGGTACTGGATGGAGGAAGAACTCCATAGTGTGGGTAAAGTGCACAACCTCTGCAGAGTCATAAATCTATTCGAATAGCCGCTTCCTCGGTTATGGACACAGTTTGTACTAGGTCACACTTCGATCAACATAAGTTTTGTGGATGGTTGTGGTAAGTGGATGGTCATGCGATGACCGGATTGGTTTGGTGGTAACGAAGGACACCTAACCCGTTGAATGGTCATGCGATGACCGGGTTTGTTGTGTGGTAACGAAGGACACCTAACCCGTTGAATGTCATGTGATGACCGGATTGGTTGGGTGTTAACGAAGGACACCCGTTTAATGGTCATGAGATGACCCGATGTGGACTCAGTGAGGACTCCGAGGTAAGTTGCTTGATCATGAAATGGTCATTAGTGCCCATGTGATGATTGTTATTGCACTAATCTTATTCATGTTAATATGATAGATTCATCACGTTAAAATTGTTCAGATTCATCATGTTAATATTGTTTAAACTGCTATGCCATGATAACTAATATACTCTAATAACTTGTGCATGCTTGAATGCCATGGATTGCTTTGCTTGGTGTATATGTTACTTGGTTTTCTTGTTTGCGAGTACATTCAAACGTACTCACATGGATTTCATCCCTGGCTATTCCCGTAGCCAGATTTTCAGGTTTATCTAAGGATCCTCTTTCCCTAGGAGGAGTCGAGCGTTTGCGAGCTAGGAAGACTAACCCAGTCAGATCCTTGTGGATTGGAGCTGCTCCAAGTCAGTGCTATCGTAGACAGTTTATATTCCGCTGCCCCCATATCTGTAATGAACCATCTATGGTGGTAATATATTGATTCAAGCCACTTTGGCTTATGAATCCTTTTACATTTGTGCCTATGTTCTTGGTACGGGTTGTAAGCGCGCACACCAGAGTGATTCCTGGGCTGGTGTGTGGGCGACACTCGTCTGTGTAGAGTGGTATTCAGGCGGGGTGTCACAAACATGGTATCAGAGCAGCCAGGCTGAATGTAGGTTACCCCTAGTTGGATTCATTGTCTCTTGCTCAGTAGAAAGCCCAGATGGATTTCATCCATCTTTGCAAAATCCGCACGGCTACTATTGATCAAAAGACAATGACATAGGATTTCCCTCTCGTCTAGGCCCCAACTATCATGGCATTATTCTCCGGTGTGAAATTATCGCACTGGGCAATGATTGTGAGCCCTTAAAACCCCCTAGATAAGCCAGATATCCTCACCCTTCTTGCTAACCGTGGTATATCTCTCCTTATGTCTAGTTTCCATTGGGAAACGCCAGTTCCATCTTTCCTAAACAACCATAGACTAGTTGACTAAACCACCTTGGCTATGGTCATGCGGTGAGTTTGATGTTCTCCCTGGGGAAGTAGTAGAAGCTTTACGCCAATTGCTACCAGGAGCATGGTGTGATTTTGCTTCTAACACTACTAGGAGAAAGGCTAGTAGTAGCGCCCCTTTTAGGCTAGTAGTAGCGCCCCCCACCCGCTACTGCTAGCACGCTACAGCTAACTTGTAGCAGTAGCGCGCGTACGCACCCGCTACTACTACACAAGGTTATCAGTAGCGCCCCCCCTTAGAGCCCGCTACTACTAATACCAGTAGCGCGTACATGCAACAGGCGCTACTGGTATTTATTTTTCATTTTCTGTTTATTTTTCCCATCGTATTTTTGCTGTATTTGTACAGGTATTATACAATATAGTCTCATACACATACACAGGTTTTCTACAGAGTACAAATCTCATCATATCATACACATACAATAATCTGATGACCATATATATATATATCATCACGATCTCTCATATCCAACACAAATGATGTCTCTCATCATGTCATCTCTAAAATAGCGATAGAAGTTGTCACAATATCTTAAATACATGCAACTACAAGGAGGTTTCATCATCCATCTAAACTATGATATATACTAGAAGAGTGGTCACTATGAGGAAGAGTGGAATTATGTAGTAGCTCATGAAGCGCCGCCTCTGATCTTCCTCTCGCGCTAGCGTAAATCTCAAGTAACTAGCTTCCGCTTCCTCTCTGGTATTGAACCCTCTTTGGCTGCCGCACGGGAACCGGTGCACTTGGGCCTGACACTCTGGCCACTCATCGTACACTCCTGGAACCTTCCCTATGTACACGGCATAGCACTTCTTCGCCATCGATGATCTATGTACCTATTAGAGATGCATATTCGTTATAGGAATTCAACAATAGTACACAACATAATATACATGAGCAACACGAAGACAAAAAGTTAGTGAATAGATGAAACATAAAGTAACATACATAATATAATATACACACGTTGTTCATGGTACCCCAACTAATTCACTAGCTAGAAAGCGTTACGCAAGTAGTTCAACATGACCGTTAAATTACATCACAAAGGTTTCATATCGCTTCCAAAAGTATAAATTCAACCGAGACATCATCATCGGCATAGTCAATACACTAGAACTTCCATCCATCCATATCTGGGAGGACGCACCCTAGCTTATTGAACGGCGTAATGTCCAAAAGTTGAATTCCTACGCGAGTTTTAACATCAGCTCGCGATATTGGGCCGTGGTAGAACATCCCCTTCTTGTCGACGACTTCTTTCATGATGATGGTTGCAATATTCTTCAGGATGCGAAAGAAGTCATCTCTTACTTTATAATCCGGTTCGGCTATGTTTTTTGCCCATATCATGATATGATTGTCATCTTTGCTTGCCATGCGAAGACGTTGCTGATCCTTTCTGAACTCCATCATGAGATGGATGACATAGTATCCATCATTTGTACTTCCTTCGGGTTGATGGATACTGCAGAAGTTGGTTTTATGCAAGAAACACGGCGCGCCCTTCCTTCATGACTTTTTCTTGATGTTTCCACCCCTCATGTCGAAGCCCTCGAGAGCGGAATCCAGAAGACTCATTACTTTGGTGTAGTCCTTCCTTTTGAAGTTCCTAGACGAGTCGAAACACACGTCATGGGAGACTCGCGGGAAAAGAACGATAAGGACGGCGTGCCCCTCGCTGCGCAAAATAAATGCACCTCAAATTAGCTAGCCTCCATATGAGCAAAGGAATGATTGAAATGTAAAGGAAATCGGGCAATGACTTACATTGGATGATAAGGCACGAGAACCATTTCCTTCTCCTTATTCATCAGCATGAAATTTTTGATGTACTCCCTAGCAGTTTTAAGTTCATAGTCACCGAGCGACAAGAAGGACTCATGCATATAGTATGGATCTGCCACCGCGATTTGCGAGATTTCCTCTCTTTTGATGACAAAGCTCATATGGAGCGCAAAAAGGCGGACGATCGTAAAATCGAGCCGCCTAGTGATGAAAATCTCAAAGATGTGATCAAACCGCAGGAAGAACACTTTCGCAGGCGCCGTGTCGACGTAGCCCATGCCCGGAGGCACACGCACCGCATAAAGTGGATATCCTGGATCCTTCGACGCGAGAAGGCTTTTCTCTGTCGACAGTACATGGTCGTGCAGTCTCCTGAGATCCCCTGATATGCTCTCCAGCGGTTTCGGCGGGAGGATCGGCTCGCCCGCGACATGGATCAACGCCGTACCTTTCATCGGTACACGATCTGCAAAACCGGTTGGCGGAACCGACTTGCTGCTAGAAGCATTGACAGCCTTTTTGGCAGCTAAGTCTTTCCTATTCGGTCTCTTCCTCGGCTTCTTCTGGGGGAGAGGTTTTGATGAGCCTTTCATAGCGCCCTTGATCGCCAACCCAAGTGTTGACGAGCTGAGAAAGGGTTGTTCATGCTGGTTTGAGGCGGCATCTGGAGGCGTTTCCTTCAAGGGTTGCACGAAGAGAGACTTTTTGCACTCAGACCTAGGATGCTCCTGCTCCGACAGAATATCCATATCCTCGTCCACATGCTCCTTATTGGCCGAGTCATATGGCTGACTCATCATTTCTACTTCCTGATTAATGAAGGCGGTGTTGACGAATTGCATAGGGTCACCATCCTCGTCCATGACATCATCCATTGCTTGCTGGAGCACGGGGGCGAAATCACGATCCACTCTGCTTGGACCGCCTTCCTCGCGTCGCTCGCCGCTCTCACCCAGCATAACAGGCGGAGCTAATAATTGCGGAGGCGGGGTGGTGGTGTTCATACCTTCTTGGGAATGTGTTGTCGTTGGTGTGGTCATCATGGAGGCCGACTCGACACGAAGAAGACCCTTCTGCCATAGGATGAAATAGCCCTTGCAGTCTGCAAGCCGCTTAGGGGTCTCGTCTTCCTCTCCCCCGAGTTGTACCGGAGGAGCCAAATCCTCGTGGCCCGTTTTGACACTCTCCACGGAAACCTTGAAAGTGGTATTGGGCATCTGCATGGTGTGGATCATCCGATCCGTGGGATTTATTATCGTTGCCTTTCCCACATCCACCGTCTGGCCATTGATCATGTATAGTAAGGTGCATAGGGTTCTCTCGGCCTGCGAAAACATGTCTACGGTGTCAAACATCCAAAAGGCAACGAAAAAGGGATATATTATAGATATTTTGGTGTGACGCGTAATTACAGTGAGGGCGTCGAGCTCAGCCAAAGGTGAAGGCCCTCCTAGCACGCCAGAGACAGAGGACGGGATGCTATGAGCGGCTAATGGAGCATGTCCGGATGCGAAAGTAGGCGCCGCTGGTGCGATGTTCACCGAGTTTCTCCCGACGAAGCTAGTACGGGGAAAATCCGCTGCCGTTTTGTCTGGGTTTTGCTTCGTCCACTCGATAACAACCGGGATCAAGGATGAAACCGAAGCTGCGAACTCACCTCTATAGGCAGCTAAAGCTGCATTGACTGCCGAGTTGATCATCTCTTGTTTGGTCGCTTGTTCGGTCTCAGCTGCTTTTTTCTCAACCACAAGCTTCACCTTCTCGTTGATGTTGACCTGACTAAACTTCCTTCTCTCCTTTTTGGCCTCAGGGTCCTCATGGTAGTAGTGCTTCAACTGGGCACCGTCTCCGACGCCGTGCACACGTCCATGCTGCGGCCGAGTGTCCAAAGGGAGGCCCTTCATTATGTTCAAGGCCCGGTTGAGATGGGTGTCCCACTTGGGCCTCATCGTCGACTGAGACGATGAGTCGCTTTCGGCATCAAGCTTGTGTTGCTCTTTCTGCGAAAGAAACGTGGACCATTTACAAATGTTACTACAACGTGTATTCTGACTTGATAAGAAGCTAATATAAGGTGGAAAAAAATATTACCAGTAATCTCATGAATTCCCTCGTGGGCGCGTCCGTGGACCAAACCTTTTTCTTCGAGTCCCACTTGTAGCGGGCCCTGATGAAGTCATACTCCTGCGGGTCGGTGAACTCCGCCAAGGGGTCTGCGATCCCCGCGGCTTCACGTTCCACGTCCTCCTTGTCCCATATGGGCCTTTTGCCAATGTAACCACGGCTTCCGAGGCAGTGTTTCCCCGTGTTCCTTTTCTGAAGCCCCTTGAATTTCGCGGACCTAAGCTTGGCTTCGTCGGTAGCGCAAGTGTCCTTGAATTTTAAGAACTCAGCTTCCGTAAGTGATGGATTCTCCGCAAAAATCTTGGACAAAGGTTTGTTCTTCTCAATCAATCGTTTCACCCTCACTTTCCACGCGGACAATGCGTTGCTGAACTTGACCATGGCGGCGGCGTTTATGTCAGTCATGGCATCATCATCCCACGGAGTTTTGCTCTCATCCCGATCCGGGAACTTGAATCTGTTGTGCAGCTTCGTAAGGAGTAAATGTTCCATATTTGGTATGCTCCTCAAGTCATAGTCGTTGATGCTCGCGGTTTCCCGTAGGATGCATCCGACTTGGTTGTCGTAGCACTTGCGAGCTTCCGCCGGTGCTATTTGCTCGAATTTGCCAGGATGCACCTCTGTCACTAGCAGTTTGTCGGTGCCGAGCTTTTTTGGTTTTCGTACCCTCTCCTTCTTCTTATTTGCTGGTTCATTAGCGGCTTCAGCGCCGCCGGTGTCGGTGGCGCCGGTGTCAGTGCCATCGGTGCCATCAGGAGTGCTGTTGGACTCGATTTCGGCGTCCGTCGCACTAGCGGCATTTGGACCTATGTCTCGTAGCTGAGAAGACATATGGTCTAGGAAGGCGTGTTCATGCTGCTGGTAGTCCAAATCTTCATCTGCACCGGCTTCGTCGTTGGTCGACATGTTTCCTACGATATATTTAGTCTCCAAGTTTAATTATCAAACTATAAAAAGGGACTAAATACCGTCCTATCAAATACCGGGCAATCGATATGTGGACATACCGGCATGACCTTTGCTAAAAAGTGGACATATCGGGAACCTAAAATTTTCCGGAACGGAAATAAATCAACATTCCGGCAAAACATAGGCCCCTCGGATCCCTGCAAATGGAAAAAATAAGAAAATTCGTACACAATATCATTTCATTTGCATTTTCAACTCCAAAAGTTCATACAAACTCCAAGCTCATCAACATTAAATGGTAAGAAAGTTCGTACAAACCCCGTCGCTAACTAATTAGCATTTAGCGTTGGCTTCTTCGCTATTGAACCGTCTCTCGGCTAGGCATGGGCAGAAAGTTTGCTTCCAAGCTCATCAACATTAAAGGGTAAGACAAGTTCAACTCCAATTGCTAAGGCACACACTAACAAAATTAGCAGCACTAAGGCACACACTTCAACTCCAAAAGAGCAGCACTAAGGCACACACTAACAAAATTTGGATGAACAAATTGCTTGTCAAATGCTAAATTGCTAAATTTCTAACAGACCAACATTTTCAAATCCAATTTTTACTAGCTAAATTGCTTGTCAAATGCCACAAAACCTAGGGTTTATTAGCGGACCTAACCTGGCGGCGTCGGAGCTCCGCAAGAGAGGGCGGCGCGAATCGGGGACGGGCAGGCCGCGCGGCGCCGGGGTTCCACGGGGAGGTGCAGCGTCAGAGGGAGCCGAGGGGTGCCGGGCGGAGGAAGGCGGAGGGGGCGAGCGCCGGGGGTCCTCTGGGCGGCGCCGGCGAGCGGAGGGGGGCGAGCGAGCGGGGAAACAAGAGGGAGATGTGTGGGGGGTGGAGGGTAGACAGGGGTGATCTGGTTAATTTAAGTGAAACATAGCAGTAGAGGGCCCTGTCAACGAGCTCTACTGCTAAGTTTAGCAGTAGCGGGCCCTGTCAGCGAGAGCTACTGCTAAAATTAGCAGTAGCGGGCCCTGTCAGCGTGCGCTACTGCTAAACTTAGCAGTAGCGGGCCCTGTCAGAGCGCGCTACTGATATTTATGGCATTTTTCCCTCTTTTCATTTCCTTTTAAATATTTTTCCCAAACAACGACCGATACAATTTATATAATGTATATTTAACAGCGGCAATATATAATTTGACCGATCGATAACGCGGTTAAAGTGCAAGTATACAAAATAGATACATATATATATTACAACACACATTTAGTTTCTCAGCGTCGAGGACGTTTCTTAGTGATTAGATTCTTTCCTTTTTTGTTCGTTTCCGAATAATTTAGGCCCTCGTTGTGACTTTTCCTTTTCCATGGAGTACGA
Organism: Bromus sterilis; assembly: GCA_950022295.1. Taxonomy (NCBI): domain Eukaryota; kingdom Viridiplantae; phylum Streptophyta; class Magnoliopsida; order Poales; family Poaceae; genus Bromus; species Bromus sterilis. Next base: position 142,380,667 of record OX465596.1, on the reverse strand, counting down.
TCTTTCATAGGTAATGTAGTCTTCATTATTCTTTTGACATATGCTTCATCGTCGTCATCATCTTCCCTCATCGGGTTGCCATGCTGGTCATAGTCTTCTATGTTGGTGACTCCATCCATTCCGACGATGTTCCTTTTGCCTCTCCTCACGACAACACGGCTGGATTGCTCGGGTCGGTTATGTAGAAACATTGTGTCACATGCTTAGCGTGTATCCATGGCTCATTTTTGGCGATGACGTTCACGGTAGCGCTCTTGGCGTCGGGTATAGACATAGTAGTGAAATACCGGTTTTATCTTTCGACATTCTTAGCCCATCCGACACGGAACATCGTCACATTGTGTAGTCCAGAGTAGTTAAGCTCCCAGATCTCTTCGACCCTTCCGTAATATCTTTCAGTTGAGCCGTTGTCTTCAGTCATGCATTCTATCGTCACCCCCGAGTTCTGGAAATCACTTGTCATATCTCTGTCCTCCGTATAGAACGTGTATCCGATTATATCGTATGCCTAATAGGTGAGGAAGTTGACAGCAAGGCCATGTGCTGAAGCGTATATGAGCAATGCGTCTGTAGACCCCTCTTCCGGGGGATTGGCAAGAACATGCTCTTTGAACCCAGGCAAGAAAGTGGAGTTGTGCCCTCTAGTAACTTCGGCGTCCGTCTTGCGTAGGCCCTGGTCATGGTACTTCTTGGCGATGGTTTTTTTGTGCAGTGTCACGAAAGGGTCTACCACATCAAGATGTTGTAGCACTACTAAGTTTGCCATGTCCAAGTCATTGCGTCGATCTGAGTGGTCGACATGCAGTTCCCTCCCACAGTTGGTGTGACCTTCTCCTCCGAGCCTCCCATGGTGCTTGTTAACGGGCAAACCAACAACAGGGACGATGTCGTCGTCTCCGTTGCTTAGATAATTATCGCAGTAAGAGATGCACTCTTGTGTCAGATAGCCCTGTACGATGCCTCCATCTGGTCGGGACATGTTAGAAACGAATCCTTTGATGACCCCATTCATCCTCTCGAACGGCATCATGTTGTGCAGGTATGATGGGCCAAGGTCGATGATGTCATCCAGAATGTGGACACACAGATGCACCATGATGTCAAAGAACGCGGGCGGGAAGTACATCTCGAGCTCACATAGTATGACAACAATATCTTCCTGTAGCCTTGTGAGCTACTTCGAACTGATTGACTTTCGAGAGATAACATCGAAAAAATTGCAGAAACCAGTAAGCGTGTCAGGGACGTGCTTGTCCATTATCCCTCTAAGGGCAACCGGTAGTATCTGCGTCATCATCACGTGACAGTCATGAGACTTCATCCCGCTGAACCTTTTTTCTGCATGTCTAGATATCTGCTTATCTTCCCACAGTAACCGAAACTAACTTTTATTCCGGTAAGACACTTGAAAAATTGATCGATCTCCTTCGTATTGAAGGTGAACCAAGAAGGGGGGCAATATTTCTCTTCCTTCTTCTTTACTTTTTTGCCCCGCCTGCTGTCCCCCGCCTCTGTCTTGGCCGTTTTACGGCGCATGTGGAGATCTTCCCTTATTTCCAAATCTTCCAAGTCTCTTCTTGCCTTTGGCCCATCCTTGGTCTTCTCCGGCATGGTCATCAGTGTGCCAAGCAAACTCTCGAGAACATTCTTGGTGATATGCTTTTGATCAAGAAAATGAGGTGTATCGAGTTTGGGCCAGTACTCCAAGTCCCAGAAAATAGACCTTGTTTTCCATACCTTCAGCAGCGCTCCGGTTTTTTCATCTTTCCAGGTGCGGGGCACTCTTTCCAGTTTTTCAACAACTCATCAATTTCGGCGCCGCTCCTCTTACGCGGAGGTCCTCGATGCCCAGTCTCACCATTGAATAGATCTCCACGGTTTCTCCATGGGTCATTCTTCTCGAGCCATCTTCGATGGCCCATGTACACGATTTTCACAGACCCACCATCTTTCGTTAGCTGCTGAGACGTTGTATCATCCATGCACCTCGTGCATCCTCAATATCCATGGCACACCTGGCCTAATACATATATGTAACCGAGATAATCGTGCATCGTCGTCAGCACCGCGGCTTTCATATAGAAATATTCTTTTTCGAAAGCGTCCCATGTCTTGACTGGTGATTTCCATAACATTTCTATCTCCTCTTTCAATAGCTCAAGATATAGATTAATATTATTTCCCAGCTGTTTCGGCCCTTGAATCAGAATGCTCATGTGTATGTACTTTGTCTTCATGAAGTTCCACGGGGGAATGTTGTACATCCATACAAACACGGGCCATGTGCTATGGTTGGTGTTCTGCTTGCCAAACGGATTCATGCCATCTGAATTCACGCCAAGCATGACGTTCATTGGATCAAGATGAAATCCATATTCGGCGTTCAACGCTCTCCACTGGCTTCCATCCACAGGGTGTCTCATCTTCGGATCATCTCCATCATCGGGCACCTTCCTGACCGCGTGCCACCGCATGAGCTCAGCTTCCTTAGGATCTACGAAATAACGCTGCAGACGAGGAATGATCGGAAAGTACCATACAACTTTCTGAGGAGATTTATTTCCGGCCTTCTTGTATCTATCAACATTGCACACCGGACAACTGGTTTTTTCTGCGTTCTCGTTCCGATAAATGATGCAATCGTTGATGCATGCATGGTATCTAATGTGCGGCAGATAAAGAGGGCACACAATCTTCTTGGCCTCATCGACACTAGTAGGACAAAGGTTCCCCGGGGGAATAACTGTCTTGTTTAGATACTTGAGATGATCATCGAGGCTTTTGTCGCTCCATTTGTTTTTAGCCTTCATCTTTAGAAGTTCTAGCGTGAAACTCAAGCAGGTCACCTCAGGAGCGCAACCATCATACAACGGAGTCTTCAAGTCTACCTCCAGTTGCTCCAACTTGGCCTCCTCTCTAGAACCAGCTCTGTCGCTATTTGTCTTCTTGCGAAGCAGGTCTCGAACATGAGGGTCCCGCACGATTGAATTTAGTAGCGACGAAGGATCCGTCATGTCCGCATCTTCTCCGTCATGTTCGGCCTAATCTTCTCCGCCATTACCATGTGCGGCCTCTTCTCCGCCGTCATTTCCAGCGCCCTCTTCGGCTTCGGATCCATAATCATCTTTTCATCCGCTGCCATGGGGTTATTGGTTGCACCGTCGATATCGTCATCATCATCTTCAGTTATCCATCGAGTATAGCCATCCATGAAACCATATCTAAGCAGGTGCGCCTTCAAACGTCCACCCTTAAAGGGGTCCAGCCAGACGCCTTCTTTGCATTTTCGACACGGACATAAAATCTCCTTTTCATTTTTTTCAATCATGTCGTCCACTGCGGATCGCAAGTATCTATCCACCATCCTTCCACAGACCTTCATGGTCGCCTACTAGTTATACAAACAAAACATTATAACGACATGCATATGCATATCAAAGTCATACAAAAATTCGGCATGACCTTCCTAAAAATAGGACATATAGAGTTTTTTCCCGAAATTCGCCGAAACGGAAGTAAATCGACATTTCAGCAAAACATAGGCAAACTCTCATATCACACACCCATACACACACACAAACAAAAATATTTTTATTGATGCAAAGCACAATTTTTTACTCACATCTCATGCATCCACGTACCTAGCTAGCTAGGTAGTAATTAATTAAGAGAGAGAGAGAAAGTATATACCTTTTGTTAAAATATCACACATGGGAGAAGCTTGCACTAGCTAGTGAGGGGAAGGAGACAAAGGTGAGAAAGAGAGATAGCTAGATGCATTTATGCATGATATGTGGTGGTGGAGGAGGAGCAAATTAGAAGGAAAGAGAGAGATATTGCATTAATGTAGATGGTGTGTAGTGCATTAATGGAGATGGTGTAATGCATTAATGGAGATGGACAAGAGGTAGGAGAAGGAATGAGGAAGAAGAAAGTGAGGGAGAGACAGGAGGGGGAGGGGAATGGTTGGTGAAAAGGTGGCTGCTGCGCCTTACCAGCAGCGCCTGTACCGCTACGGCGCTACTGCTATTTTGTTAGTAGTAGCGACCCTTTAGAGAACGCGCTGCTGCTATTTGCGGCCCCTGGGTTAAGTTGGGTCCACTTTAGCAGCAGCGGGCGGAACGAAATGGCGCTACTGATAAGTAGATAGTAGTAGCGGGCTTTCCAGGGGGGCGCTGCTACTAGAACTTGTCAGCTGGGTTTGGTGGGGACCACCTTTACCAGTAGCGGGTCTACAGAGGCGGCGCTACTGATACAGGCATATCAATAGCGGGCGTCCATATAGCGCGCTACTGCTAAGTAGCAGTAGTGCCCGTCTTTAAAGGGCGCTACTATTAAGCCTCTACCTATAAACTTTTTCCTAGTAGTGTAAATCCTTAGAGAGGCATCGAGTGCGCTAAGTTAGTGCTGTTAGTGGATCTGCATTCGCGTGTGTTAGCCCGTAGATTTCGAGCTTTGTTTGCTTCTTGGTGCCTTTTTTTGTTGGTTGTTCCGTCCTTGTCGGTTTTATTGTTTGGCTATGAGTCATCCCATCGGTAGGGAGACCGATAGTGAGCCCCATAGTGTTGCCCTATCATGTGGAATCCGGCATGGTCACTGTATATTAACAGTTGACATAGTCGGATTTGACGCATGCCTAACCAATGGACCGACCACCTAGCTATCCTTGGATTGGACCCCAGCCAACCCTAGTTGTCTGCCGTGCCAGGCGTATCCTTTCCTTTTCTGAGTAGATCTCCGCCATGCCTGTGTGTCCCAGCCTTGCTTCCTATAAAACCCCGTCCTCCTTGCTGCAGCATTCCCCACTCAGTAAGCCAGACCACCAGGGAACCCCAGCCAGTTCCCCCTGGAAACCATGTCCGGCTTTTTCAAAGCCCCCACCTTTCATAGCAAGACCTCGGCGGTCAACCATGCTGGTTTTCCCCGCATCCTTTGGGAAATGCTTTCCCAAGCCCTTGGCTGTGTTGTTAACCCCGATTACCAGGTGTTCCAATTCGAGCCTTTCCCTCGCCTTTGCCGATATTGTGCAAAGGTTCTCATCCACCTTGGTCCCGATAAGATTGGAGAGCCCGTAGTCTTTGAGGGCAAGCCCATGCCCAATGCAGCATTGGATATCCAGAAGACTGCCGCAGAACCTGTCAGTCGCCTCCTATTCAAGTTTCCGCAGATCGGGGAGATGCGAGAGTTTCGCTACTTCCCAAATGTGTCAAGCTTTGGCTGCGAGCTCGCCGACACCACCAAGGAAGCCGACCCGGCAATAGTTCGTCTGGTTCAGTTCAGCACCGCCCAGGGACTATTGCTCGCCAGCATTCTTGAGGAGTTCAAAGCCATGGATAGTGGCATAACGCAAGTTGTTGGAGCCGCGTACCGTGCAGGACCCCAAGGTTTCTCCCAAGCCATCGATCCCTTTCTGCCACACCCAGTGCTATCCTCTCAGGTCGTGCCACCCTCTCGAGTAGTACTACCCTCCCAGACCGTGGACGAGTGCAACCTAGGCACTGTCTACGCCGACCCCACCAACCGAACTATCCTTCAGCTGTATCGGCAAGGTCTGCTCCAGCAAGATCCAGACACTGCCCCAGGAGTTGAGTCCCGACTAGCCGAGTTACTCGACTTCGGGCAGCATCTAAGCCTGCGTCCTCCAGGAAAGCCTGAGCTAGACTTGTTCTATAGATGTTTCCTAGTTGGTCTTCTGTCCTCGTCAGAGGATAGAAACCGTTGTTCCGAGTGAGTGGTTGTCGTGAGGTGCGTAGTCAGGTCGCGCTTGTTTCTGTTGCTTGTGTTGTGTGTGATGCTTGTATCGCCTGTATGTAATGCTTTATGTATGCCGTGTTTTTTTGTGCCTTTGTTGCATCTGTACCCTATTAAGCAGAAATGTTTAACAGAGCTGACGGTGGTTTCCAAGATGTTTGTAATCAGTAGAGCACTTACACCCTTAATATTGGACTCGTTCTGAGTCTCTAATAAATTCGAGCTAGTTTAGGTATATGTAAGCCCCAAGTACATATACCCACTCGCATTAAAACATCTTAGTGTGGTTTAATCTGATGTGTTTTCTTGCATTTGCATGTATACTGGTTTGAGTTTGCTGTTGGCCCGTTGCACGCACACGGCCACACAAGTTTATTCCTCATGAGTACGATCACCCTATTACCCGGATGGAATGAAAGGACACATCTCCCTCCTATCTGTGCCTGCCCCGTTTTTCCAGACCTTTGACCCGGAATTCAGAGGCAATTATTCTAGCCCCTGAACCCAGTCCCAGAGCCAGTCGCAATCTCAGATAAACTCTGAGAATTTTATTGCGGCATAAGCCTTGCAACCCTCCAGTACCATTGCAGACCCAGATCCTACCCAGATGCCCGTCCAGCCTGGTTGTCACTCGATGAGGAGCAACCAGAGGCGAGACCCTCGCGTTGCCAGAACCCCTCCGACCCCGCGCAAGCCTCCGAGATAGTGACGCCGCCGTCACCACTCTGCGCGACATCCGGCAGCCAGCTGCCTCGCCTCGCCGCATCTCTGCTTACTCCGTCGGCCCGAAGCGACCGTGGAGTAAGCATAGAGGACCACCAGCCTCCGTGCCATCGTCGTCCCGCTCCCGAGCTACCACATCCTTGTCCTCCTTCTCGCGAGCTCGCTCCTGCCGGGTGACCACCCATAGCTAGAGTGACAAGCTGACCAACGCATCTAGTAGCCCAACGAGCAGGCACCGTAGCAGCTCCAGGAACACGGCATCGCCAGGAGACTGTGGCTCCAGCTCCTCCAGGCCGAAGAGGTAGTAGAGCGGCATGGCGTGAGCTACCAGTAGCTGCGTCGCCGTCTTTTATAGCCCGATTCCGATGTATGGTGAACGAGGTCCAGGAGCCTAGCCGCTCGACCACCGGTGTCCCCGAAGAGAATCCGCGAGCAGTGCCGCCATCGGTGATGGCCCACGATGCAAGAGCACTCGCCGCGTCGACCCGTGCACGTCGCGCACTACCATCATAGGGTCTTGAGTTCCCTATGGGCTAGGTGCGCGTAGCCCCACCTCCACTCGGAGCAGCACCACCGCAGGAGAAGAGGAGGTCACTAGAGGAAGAAGAAGAAGAAGAAGAGGCTGCTGGTGGGCCCTGGACCCACATGCCAGCAGGAGGAACCACTGTTCATCGGGGTGACGTTAGCATTTTTGGAAAAGTGAATCTGTATCTTTTCTAAAAATGGTGGCCCTACAGTGGAGGTGATCCCGCGATATCCGTGTCTCGATCGTGATGCACCCGTGAATCGTTTTTCCCCAGCCCGGAAGTTTTTTTCGAGGAGTTGGTGTAATTTTGAGCTAACCCTACGAATCTCGAGGACGAGATTCTTTTAAGGGGGGAAGGTTTGTAACACCCCAAAAATTGGGTTATCGATTTTTGTGCTATTATTCCTTCCTAGCTTTTTCTCCCGATCTTTTTCCCTTGGAGTCTGGTTTATGACCAGAAGAATCCAGACAATCCTTGACCTTGCAACCCTTTTCTCTTCCCCTTTGCAAGGCAAGATCCCTCCCCAGACCCTCGAGCCCTAGATATGCAAGAATATTGCCATGTCCGGTGCAATGTTCTTCATATCATCTTAATTCCGTTTATGCCAATCGATGGAATTAAATCCCGGAAAATACCTGGACATCTCTAAAGCTTGTGGAAACTTGTGGAGATGATCTTGGTGATCCTCTTGACCTCTCCCAAAGATATTGGCTATGATTGAATAAAGGAAATTGTGATTTTCTTTATAAAGCCAATAATCCCCTTTTAGCCATTTCCAAAGGAGCTACTATCTTGGTTGCTCCATTGGTGCTCAACTTAATTGTGGAGCTCCTACTAACCAACCCATGGCCATTTCTAGCCAAACATGGGGTTCCATAGTTCAAAGTTTGAGCATAGCTTCCATTTGAAAATTCAGGGCAGAATAGCACTTTCCAAAGGAAGTGTTGTTTATAATTTCCCATTGCCTCCCATACTTTGTGTGCCATTTCCCCTACCCATGTCATGGTGTTGTGCCAAATTTCAGCTATAATGGAAAAGCCATTAATTCACACTAAATTCCCAAAGTTCATGTCCAACAGGAAACTTTGTGAAGGAAGTGCAAGCTATCCTTGCCCATTTGAGCTGAAATTTTGTGCACATACTTACCATAGTGTACAATTAAGCTCTGCCAAATTTCAAGCCAAGGGGACCAGAGTTCTAGCCACACCACAGCACAAACACCTTCTGCCTAGTTGGTGCATTCGTAAAGGAAGTGGTATGTACAATGGTCCATTTGAGCTCAAACTTGGCAATGGTAATCAACAATGGATAGGATTGGGCTGACCCAAGTTCCAGAACATTTCACCAGGTGTGCCTCCCCCAGTTCAGCACAGACACATTGTTGGTTCAACATATGTCATGTCACTTTCAGTGGCGCCTTGGTGACCATGCACATGGCAGCACAAGCCCCATGCCATGTTTGCCCTACCAAGCATGTGCATCCACCGCCTGAGATGTCACCTCCTCCAGTGGACATTGCCCCAGGCCAAACGCACGCCCTGGACACGTGGTTGCCTTGGTGACCATGCACATGGCATGCCCTGTAAAGTGCTTGTGATGTCTCCTGCTTTCCCGCGTCCGTTTCTTCGTGTCTGGTCATGTCCACCGTGCTCCCCACTCCAAGCCTGACCACGTGTGCCCTTCCCGCTCGTTTTATAGCCCCTGGAGGGTCATGCCGACAGCGGGTGCTCCATGGGGTAATCGCCGCGTGGCCGCCCTCTTGATTCTTCGAGCTCGATCTTATCCGAGCCCTCCCCGGGCTATAAAGGGAGCAGCTCCAGAGCCCCAGCAGCAGCACACGAGCAACCCTCCCACTCGCTTTCTCAGATCATCCCGCCTCGCCGCTGTAGCCGGAGCTCTCCACGGCCAGTCATGGCCGCCGCTCGAATTTGAGCGATGGGTGGCGCCTCCTCCTCCCATCCTGCCGTCGTCGCCCCCCTGTGACCCACGCCCCCTCCTCCGCCGTGCACTCGCCATCGGGAGCCCTCTCCGGGCTGACCCCGCGCTGGCCACCCCGCTGTCGCACCCGCGCCCGCCATGGCCATGGCCTCGGGCCCGCGCCGGCCACACCGCCTCCCAGACCACAGCCCGGGCCCCTCCTCGTCGACCTACCCCGCCACCGCACTCGTCTGCAACCGGAGGCCGGTCGCCCCACGCATGCCCGCGCCGGCTTGAGCTCGCGTAGGTGCCTCCCACGGCCGCCGCGTCCCGGCCGGAGGAGACTACGAGGCCGTCCTCCACTCGTGGCCCTGACACCACCAGAAACGGTGCGCCGGCGAGCCGCGCCCGAGGAGCTCGGCAGCGACCTCTCCCGCGCGGGCCGGCAATCGTGGCAGCGCCAGCCTCGGCCGTCCTCTGTTTTGGCCACGGGGTGAGCAGAGGAGAAGAACAAAGGAAGCAGAGATGTGGGGCTGATATGCGGGCCCCGCCTGTCAGTGGCTCAGCCCAGGCCCGTGCGAACATGTATTCCCGGAATACGTTTCCATGTGGAGAAAGTGTATTCGCTGCTGCCTTGGGTGGAAGTGCGCTTTCCCATAGCGAAAGCGTACTTTTGTTCTACTGCGGGTATAAATGCGCTTTCCTTTTCGAAAATCGTATTTTGTTCAATGCGTTTTGTCTCTCCGGCCGAAGCGGTCAAGGAGTGGACGTTCACCCGATAAGTCCCGTTTGCTTCTTATCGAATGAACGACCGTATCTCCGTGATCGTGACTCCGATTGCGGTGATTCAAGCGCCCAGGTTCACCGTTTTCCGAGACTGTCCCGTTGGTTCAACATTCATAATGTTTTGACATTGTGAAATTGACCCTTTTGCCCCGGATGTCGTTAGGCTTCGTCGGAGAACCGTCGGTCCCGTCGGATCTTTTCGGAAGGTGATCGCACGTCCATCCGGTGGATTCTTCGACCCCCCAGGCAAGCAAGCCATCTGATATATGCTCTAAAGTATCGTGTCGTTTGTTCTGGTATTCTTTAAAATATGATTATATCCTGTTGCTTGAACGATGAAATAAACCCCGATCTGTTAATTTGACTTGACATGCTTATGCCATGCTTGCGTGACATGCTTAAATTAATCATGCCATGTTCACTATGAGTATCACGCTCGTGCTGTTTATAACATGACTACTTGATATTATAAGTTAAAAATGATCATGCCTTGTTTACTGGTTAGTATCATGCCCATGTTGTTCATGTTATGTTCATGCTATCATCCCCTTTCATGTTGATCATATCCATGTTCATTTGTATGCCGTCATCATGTTTAAGTGAAGTCATGTTGTACTAGTATTGCTATGGTATATTTTGTTGCTATGCTTGATCATATGTTGCTTAGTTGATATTGTTGATGGGATTGGACTGGAGTAACCGTTGATCAAGTGCCACCGAACCGAGCTTTACTAGTGCAGCCACACTCGCCTGAATGGGCAGGCCTTGGCTTGGGCTATCGTTGTGCCTTCTACGGGTATCACCAAAGAGGGGGGATTATGCACGCACGCTACCCTGGCCCGGTAGGTGGTGACAATCTCGACATCCAGAGTTATTTACCCGGGGGTCCCTGCGGCGGGGGGGGGGGGGGACAAAGTTTATGGACCACGTGATGGTCAGGGCCATATGATGGTCAGTGTCGGGAGGACACAGGGATACCCAAGACAGTATGTCGGTGTTACCGTAGGGAGGTTACGCGGTAGGCTAGTTTCGTTGGAGAAGTCCTAGTCCACTCCTGCAGTAGGAGTTCCAAGGATCTTGTGGGACAAGTACCGTGGTACTGGATGGAGGAAGAACTCCGTAGTGTGGGTAAAGTGCACAAACTCTGCAGAGTCAGAAATCTATTCGAATAGCCGCGTCCTCGGTTATGGACACAGTTCGTACTAGGTCACACTTGGATCAACATAAGTTTGGTGGATGGTTCTGGTAAGTGGATGGTCATGCGATGACCGGATTGGTTGGGTGGTAACGAAGGCACCTAACCCGTTGAATGGTCATGCGATGACCGGGTGGGTTGGGTGGTAACGAAGGACACCTAACCCGTTGAATGGTCATGAGATGACCCGATGTGGAGTCGTTAAGGACTCCGAGGTAAGCTCCATGATCATGAAATGGTCATGAGTTCCCATGTGATGATTGTTATTGCACTAATCTTATTCATGATAATATGCTAGATTCATCACGTTAAAATTGTTCAGATTCATCATGTTAATATTGTTTAAACTGCTATGCCATGATAACTAATATACTCTAATAACTTGTGCATGCTTGAATGCCATGGATTGCTTTTCTTGGTGTATATGTTACTTGGTTTGCTTGTTTGCGAGTACATTCAAACGTACTCACATGGCTTTCCTCCCTGGCTATTCGCGTAGCCAGATTTTCAGGTTTATCTAAGGATCCGCTTTCCCTAGGAGGAGTCGAGCATTTGCGACCTAGGAAGAGTAACCCAGTCAGATCCTTTTGGATTGGAGCCACTCCAATTTAGTGCTTCTGTAGACAGTTTATATTCCACTGACCCCATATCTGGAATGAACCATCTATGGTGGTAATATATTGATTCAAGCCACTTTGGCTTATGAATCCTTTTACAGTTGTGCCTATGTTCTTGGTACCTGTTGTAAGTGCGCACACCAGAGTGATTCCTGGGCTGTCGTGTGGGCGACACTCGCTGTGTACAGTGTTATTCAGGCGGGGTGTCACAACACGATCCGTACGAGAAACACGGATGCCAAAAGGTTTCAAGCTAAACTCCACAACACACAAATACGACGGGATGGAAGAGCCAGAAGCATGGCTCGACGACTACCTAACAGCCGTCAAATTCCGGCGTGGAACCAATATCACAGTAATGTAGTACGTACAACTCATGCTCGAGAGCTCTGCACGACACTGGCTGAAAAACCTACCCCGAGGGTCAATCAGTTCCTAGAAGCAGTTCCGCAGCGCCTTCATCTACAACTTCAAGTCCACCTACAAACGACCGGCATCACTCGAGGAGCTGAGGGCCTGCAAACAAGGATCCAGAGAATGCCTGCGAGCATACATCCAGCGATGGACCATACTCAAAAACTCAGCCGAGGACATATCAGACAAAAGCGCAATCGACGCATTCAGGAGGGGCTTGCAACGCATCGACTTCAAGGAGCAACTCGGGCAGATGAAGGTCTGAACACTCGCACGACTGCTAGAGCAAGCCAACAACTGGGCAGACGGAGAAGACTCCGTACGGAACGAATCAGAAATCCAGACAGCGCGCTCAGAACACGACTACGACTACCACATCAGAGACAGAGGATTCGATAGAAGAAGAAAACGCCCAAGGCGTAATTTCTACGACGACAGAGGACCCGATATGGTTGCGGCCGGCTTCCTGGACGACAGAGAAGGAAGACACCGCGATGACAGAAGAATGCAGCACAGGGACAACCAAGAAGAAGCACCCCAAGTTCAGAAACGGGATTGGAGGACAAGGCAGCCGCGAGATGACGCCCGAGCATATCGCTCGGACAAAGAGCAGCTCGACGGACCATGTACACTACACGGGTTCAGAAACGAGTGTGGAGAGCTCAGATCAGGACACACCTTCAGAAACTGCAGGCGCTTCATCGAGCTCTCAGAAGAAAAAAGCCGATCTACAACAACATCAGCACAACCTCTCGCAAGTGTAGCAGTCGAGACCATCACCCACAACACACCACCAGCCCCTGCAATATCAGCAAGGCAAGTAGCATCAATCCAAGAACGAAGCACGACACCGGAGGAAGAAGAAAAGTACCCAGAAGCGCACGGCCGGATCTACATGATACAAGAAGGAAGACCGTCAAACAGGCAGCAGAAGCAAGTCACCACACAAGTTTTCCTCGCAGTCTCCTCGCACCCTGCTGTCCCAGAATACTTACGTGGGTCTGAGACTGAAATCACCTTCTCCCGAGAAGACCACCCGTCAGCCATCCCGCGTCCAGGACACGCCGCATTAGTACTTGAAGCAAGAATCGGAAACTACGACATGTCACGAGTCTTCATGGACGGTGGAAGTGGAATCAACATCATATTCACCAGAACCCTGGAAGAAATGCTCATCCAAAACTCAGCGCTAAAAACTCCAGGCACAACGTTCCACGGAATCGTGCCAGGGAAAGCAGTCTACCCCCTCGGAAAAATAAGTCTCGAGGTGGTTTTTGGCGGCACGAGAAACTTCCGCAAAGAGACATTGGATTTCGAAGTGGTCAACTGGAAATCACAGTACCATGCCATCCTAGGACGCCCAGCCTTCACGCGTTTCATGGCAGTCCCACACTACGCCTACCTCAAGCTGAAAATGCCAGGTCCGCGAGGAGTGATCATAGTCAGCGGCAGCTTCATCAGATCCGACCGCTGCGAGAAAGAGTTCCACAAGATATCGGAAACCTTCGGAGCACACCAAGCCAGCAGAGCCGGAGCGTCAGAAGAGGAGGCCCTACCATAGAAGAAAAATGGAGCAACCAGAGGACCTACAAGGTTTCGCACACCAAGAACCCATACCAGTACACCACATCAATCTACCACTCTTAGGGCTACCAAGCCATCGATCCAAATAAAAGGGTTGTCTTCAAACAGCCCCCCCCCCTCGTGTAAGAAACAAAAGGAAGAATATTGAAAATATTTTTCCAAGAAATTTTTTGCTCATTGGCACTCGGGGGATCGCCGTAGAAGCCACCCCCTGAGGCGTTCTTCGCTTACGCGACTCAAAGATTAGCACTCGGGGGCTCGCCGCAACAGCCAGCCCCCGAGGCGTTCTTCGCTTACGCGACTTAAAAATTGGCACTCGGGGGCTCGCCACAGCAGCCACCCCCCGAGGCGTTCTTCTCTTACGCGACTCAAAAATTTGGCACTCGGGGGCTCGCCGCAGCAGCCACCCCCCGAGGCGTTCTTCGCTTACGCAACTTAAAAATTGGCACTCGGGGGCTCGCCGCAGCAGCCAACCCCCGAGGCGTTCTTCTCTTACGGGACTCAAAAATTGGCACTCGGGGGCTCGCCGCAGCAGCCACCCCCCGAGGATTTCTTTGCTTATGTGACTTAAAAATTGGCACTCGGGGGCTCGCCGCAGCAGCCACCCCCAAGGCGTTCTTCGCTTACGCGACTTAAAAATTAGCACTCGGGGGCTCGCCGTAGCAGCCACCCCCCGAGGCGTTCTTCTCTTACGCGACTGGAAAATTGGCACTCGGGGGCTCGCCGCAGCAGCCACCCCCCGAGGCATTCTTCGCTTACGCGACTTAAAAATTGACACTCGGGGGCTCGCCGGAGCACCCACCCCCCGAGGCGTTCTTCGCTTACGCGACTCTAAAATTGGCACTCGGGGGCTCCTTGCCAAAAACTTAGCAGCCGACAAGACTAACCTGTACCACACAGGATCCATTTACAACAGACAAACAACGAAAAACAAAGGTAACATCAACACACGTTGTCCAGCAAAGGAACCAGCGCCAAGCAAAGACTAATCTCCAGGCTCTGATTTTACTTTACACAGAGGACCCAACCGACGGTCGTTATCCTCGACCACCCACTTCACAACTTGTCTTGCAGGCTTGTCCGCTACAGCGTAATGATCGTCCATCGGCTGAGCTCGACCACCAGGAGGACCTTGAGCTTCCAGCATAATGTCCACCCCAGGCCAATGACTATGGCAAAGGCAAAAGCACAGCGAGCCCCTGCATATATCTGGTGATTAGCTACATGCCGAAGATCTGCAGGCTGAGAGAACACACGACAAAGCTTTTCAAGAGAATACGGGACAGGATCCAAAGGATAAAACTCAGCAAAAATCCTGCCAAACACTCCGCAACAGTACTGTAACAGCCCAGATTTCACAAAAATTAAAAATTTTGTTTTCGGTGTGAATTGTTTGATTGTCTGATTTGTTTGCGGTGTCTGCATCCTCGATTTATCGATCGGCGATTATTTTTTCCCCCTTTTATCTCATATCGGACGGAGACCGACCCTTGCCACCCTTGACACTCCACCTTTGTGACATCGGGTTTCACCCGATCACCGTCGCGAAAACCGCACGAGACCAGCCGCAACCAACGGAACGAAAAACCCCGTTTAATAATTAAACAGAATATTTTTATAGCGCACCAGAAAGTGTTCTCGGAACGGTTCCAACGCGAGGTGAACACCGCCGGCTCGACGCGTTGATCGCGCAGTTCGAAGTTTCACCCGAATCGGAGGTACTGCGGACCTCCGGCGGTCAGAAATGTGAGCATCGCGCGCGAGAGAGAAAAATCGGAGATGTTTTTACAAACTGCCAGCCACCGGGTCTATATAAAGACCACCACACTCCCACCCATTTCTAGGGTTTCCCTAGCCACAATTTGCAGCACCCCCCCCCTTTTTATTTTTTTATTTTTGCATCTTTTATTTTTTTCCTAGCACCCTGTTATTTTTTCTAAGTCTGTGATAATTATGCTGCTGATGCTATTTTGCGAATAGAATAACGAGTGAACCGTAGCTCGGATCGTTTTGCGCCCAAAAGATGAATTGCTGAGTTTTATATTCTCTATCTTTTTTATGTAGAAAGTTTTTCTGTTTGAGGCCATCTTGATGTTGTTAATCTCTGTTGAAGTGGGCATCAGGCCGTTAACTGCTACTAATTCCTGTTAAATGCTGCTGTTATTATTTTATTGCAACTTTGGGTGATGATTGTGACTCATCCATGAGGCCTATTGCATTGATTCTTTTTCCTATGTGTTAAGAATCATGTGTACTACATTTACATGCTTTAACTTGTCATGTTTGGGTGATTTAGCTATATTAAATCTTGCTCCAAAGTAGTGACCATGATGTTAATGTGCTGCTGTGCTGAAAACTGTTATTTTGTTGCAACTTCGGTCGACGAGTGTGTCGCGACCGTTTATCGGAATTGAGTGATTCCAATTGCATATTGTTAAGCATCATGTCTACTTCCATTATATGTATTACATTGTCATGATATGCTTGATGGTCATATATTTATTGAGCTCCAAAGTTGCTATCCCACTGTTTTTGACAGCCACCTCTGTTTTTCTCTAAGTCTGTAACGTCACGATGCCATGTTGTTTTCTTAATATCTTTTGATCTATGATGCCTATTTGCATGATTCTTTTTGCCATGCCTTATCTGTCATGTCTACTTTAATTTCATGTCATTTTTGAGCATGTTTACATTCATTATCATGTTTATGCATTGCTCTAAAGTGTGCTTCGTGATGTTGGCAGATTGTGTTCCAAACTTGTTTTGCTTGTATCTTTTTAACCGTAACTGCGTTTGGGGTGTTCTTTATATGTAACTTGATTAGTTTTTCGTGTACTTTGTGTTTATGCTATTGTTTGCTGTTGTTAACCAACCTAAAATATGGTTTAGGAAAGAACAGTACCAAATGTTTTAATCATCGTGCGACACTTAGTGTTATGCCATGTTTAGGATGTGCTTCACTTAAATTGACTAGCATAGATAGTTTACTTTGTGCTTCACCTCTTGCCATGTTTGTGTTCTATGCCATGATTTCTTGAGTTTCCATGTTAAGAACCGTTGGTTAATCACCTGTATCTAAGCAACTTGAACCACCGTAAACATGCGGTATTCGTCATGTGTGACCGATACCCCACTTAAACTGTTAGTAAGCGTTCTCGACGATAGATCCGTATCGCGTTGCCATGTCATGTGATGTCTTCTTGATCTTGTATTGCTCCCTAGTAATAGTTGTGCACAGTTGATTGCTTTCCAGTGTTTCCTTCTTTTGTGCTACCTCGGGTACCTCTCGGAGACGATGCGAGCTTGCGATCCACTACACCTTCGGAACCCGACTTATCAACAGGCAAGGACTATACATTACTTATGATCCAATCGATTTCAACCAGCAGTTTGCATGCTAGTCTAGGATAGGTTCGATGTTTGATCCTACCACATGTTTACAACCTCTTTTAAACCGATACAGCCATGTCCCCTCCCAGCAAACCTTGTACTGCTATGTTACTATTGCTCGTTGCTCAGCCACTGCTTAGTATGCATGCTTAGGATGCTACGATGTTACCTCCTGTTAGTCCTTGGTTCGGGATATCACATTATTATATTGTTGTGGATGGTATGATTATTATAAATGTTGACTATATTCGACGAAGGATGGAAGGTCTAGGCTATCCCGCCCCGACGCTTTGTTCCATTCGAGTCACCTAGGATCCGAGTTCCGGGTATTGGTTTTGAGACTAAGCGTGCCTACCCGCGTGTGGGATACTATGTGGTCCCCTCTGCTTATCTACCTAGCTTCAAACATTTCTAGTGGTGGCCCAAGCTGATTTATCATTTGAAACGTGTGTGTGACTGGTCCGCGGCCGGCAGATTTTCAAACAACTTGGGCCAGTGGAGACATGGTTTCTCTGTTGGTCCACCCGATCAGCTAGGACCCGGTTTCCCATGTGTGATTAACCGGCTATCCGACCTGCGTCATACGGAAGAGTCTTATCCGAGAGCGTGGCCGACTTTTGGATTGCGTGTCGACTCCCCGGGGGCCACCCGGATTTGTTTGTTGTTAGCTAGAGGGACCTGTCATTTCGGATCTCTTGGGACTAAATCATAAAATGGTTGCCTATCATGGGTAGCAACTGAGAGAGATGGATGTGCGTGCGGAGCCTTGAAATGGGCAGTTGGTACACCCCTGCAGGGTTAAATCTTTTCCAGAAGCCGTGTCCACGGTTATGGACGACTTGAGACCTACTCCTTGTTCATAGACAACAACAACTGAGATAATCTTAATATAACTTGATCAACGTGTGTGTGTGTGCCTTGACTGCTTCTTCTTCGTCGGGATGCGAAGAGGAGGACAAGGATAGGATAGGTGTTATGTTTGCGTAAGTAGTTGATAGCAAGACTTGTTGGAGGCGATTCCTCATCGAATGCTTGGCTTCTTATCTTACTCTCTATATCGTTAGCCACCTCATAAATGCTAGTGCGGCAGCAACCTCACCACTTACCCCTTCCTTACAGTAAACTACTAGTTGTCCTAGAATGACGAGTGATGAAGTCCTTGCTGGGTCATATGACCACTACAGTTGGATGCTGAGTACTTCTGTACTCATGATACTACCCCCAAACTCTTTTCAGGGTTCTCGATCAACAACAGGTATGGTGATCGACGTTTCACGTGGAGACTCGACGACGACTAGTTAGGAGGATCCTGGCGGAGGGCCTGGACCCGTGTGGTTATGGGATCGATGTTTTTCTCTTTGCCACTAGGCATTTGCTTGTAGTCTGTACTCAGACATATATCTTCCGTTATTGTATTGTATTAAGGTAGTTGTATGCCGATTGTATGAGATGTTGTATCCTTGTATCTGTAATGTTGTATCCTTGTATCTATAATGTTGTGATATCATGTTGGAAATCCGGGGCATATGGTTATGTCATATGTCGCGGAGGGACCGATATGTGCTTCGTCCCCAGATCTGGATGGAAACATCTAGATCTGGAACAGTACCGCATATCGGGCCTTACAAGTACTCAAGAGCCCGCCGTACCCTCTCAACCCGCATCCGCAGAATAGCGAACACCCGAGCACGCGCCCTATCCATCCAGAAAGGATTGTTCGCCTGCACAACCGGTTCCTCCAGCCGCAACAACTCAGATTGCACTGCCGCCTCTTCCTCGCGAGAACGCCCAGCAAGCACTTCCCAATGAAGAACAAAAGATCAGCCGCAAGCATAAGGAAAAGAACTCGCGCAGTCGAATGGTCGAAGAGAGAAAAACTCACCCTTCAGAAGATCAGATAAATTTATCATCCAAGCCGCCAAGCTATCCAAGACGGCTTCAGGACGTTCACATTTTGAGCGATGGACCGCAACAGCACCTTTCAGGCGAACGATCTCACGCTCGGCCTCTTTCAACCTCAAGCAAACAGACTCGTAGGAACCCTCGCGAGCATCTTCCTTCAGCAAATTCCAAGCCCGAGAAACGTCCGGGATGGCCTACCGCAAAGAAGCAAAAGTCAAAGGAAACGAGACTACAAAGCAGCGCAAAAGAGCAAAGTTGTTCCATGAATTAAATAAAAAATATCCACCATCCTGCAGGAGGCACATTACAGCTGAAAGTTTCAAAACAAAAACAAGTTCTTCCTACTCCTCGGCGGAAGAATTGCGGTTATCAGCCTCCACAACTAGCTGCAGCTGGCGGGCCAGCCGAGTGGCTCGAGCACTCTTCTCGTCCGTATAATCAGGCAAACTATCCACCATGGAATCCTCAATGGGAACACCATGGACCAGAAGAAAAACAATAGACGTGGCAAGCCCACTCACCACGTTCTCGCGAACTAAGCCCTCCAGCTGATCACCATCAGGACCGAAGGCAGCAACCAGAGAATCAAGACTCTCAAGCCGTTTCTCCTCATCTGGGAACATATGCTCATGAAGAATATTCAGGAGAGTTGAAGCCCGAGCACAAACATCCCCAACAGCTACAGCAGCGCCCGAGACAGTATCCACAGAGCCACGGAGAGCGCCTGACCCCGCGGCAGCCACCTCCACTGTGCCAACATCGACAGAACCTGTAAGAAGGAAAACGACTCAAACACCCAGAAACTTAAGAGACGAACAAGCCCAAGTAAACGGAAAATAGCAAGAGTCCACAAACCAGTCAAAGAACCCGCCAAGTCCCGCAGGCGCTCCCACTCAACCTTCTTGACCTGGAGAAACTGCTCCTCCACCTGCCGCAACCGCTCGAGCTCGCCATGCTGCGCCTGCAGCTCCTTTTCCTTGGACTCCAGAGCTGCCCGAAGCTCAGCAAGCTCCTTTTTTGCAGCCTCTGCCCGCTTTTCAGCACCTTTCTTGTGACCTGTGGAATGGACACCAGTCAGACAAAACCAACTGGGAAAATAAAAAAAGACCAAGACTCAAGATCTCACGTCTCATAGCGGTCAAGCTCCCCTGGACCGAGTCATGAGCACGTCGCCACCGATCAGTCTCAGTCAACACACGTTCGCATATCCGGAACAAAGGCTGAATTCAAGTAAATGCATCAGTCAAATCCCAGGAAAGAATAAAATCAAGCTCAAGACTACAACCAATCACAAGTGATTGCTTGCAGCCTCGGGGGCTACTCCCATTGGGAGCAGTGCCGTGCTCCCAATATTCATCAGATCGACAATAGGAAAGCTAGAACCTACAACCAATCACATGTGATTGCTTGTAGCCTCGGGGGCTACTCCAACAAAGCTCAAAAGGACAAAGAAATCACATACCTGCTCCGCCATGCGATCAAAGAACCTTGCCTTATCTTTAGCAGAAAGATCTCGCCTCTCCAAGAAGTGCTCCTCAGAGATCAGTGGCTTAACATCTGGAGGTAAGTTGTAACAGCCCAGATTCCACAAAAATTAAAAAAATTGTTTTCGGTGTGAATTGTTTGATTGTCTGATTTGTTTGCGGTGTTTGCATCCTTGATTTATCGATCGGCGATTATTTTCCCCCCTCTTATCTCGTATCGGACGGAGACCGACCCTTCCACCCTGACACTCGACCTTTGAGACACCGGGTTTCACCCGATCACCGTCGCGAAAACCGCACAAGTCCAGCCATCCCCACCGGAACGCAAACCCCGTTTATTTAATATACGGATTATTTTATGGGGAGCCAAAAAATGTTGTCGGAATGTCACCGCAGTGAGGTACGATCGACGGGCTCGACGCGCTGTGCACGTGGTTCGAGATTTCGTCAGAATCGGGGTCCGTACGGAGTCTCGGCGGTCACGAACGCGATCACCGGACGCGCGAGAGGGGTACCGAGGGCATTTGCTTAAACAGGCCAGCCAACCTGCCTATATAAAGACCACCAGCCTCCCACACCCAATTAGGGTTTCCCTAAGTGAAATTCGCAGTCACCCCCCTCAAAAATATCCAGATCAGCCCCCTAGCCCCTCTCTATACCGAAACCCTAGATCTGGGAGCACCACAACCATCGGATCGCAGATCGGAGGGCCTGGAGGCTGCCACGTCGCCCTCCAGCCTGCCTCCTCCCACCTCCAGCCGTTGGACCGCGCCCGGGCCCTTTGGGCCCGCCGGCGACCGCTGTCGGGCCTGATCTGGGCTCCCAGCCCGCGCCTCGCCATCGCCTCCCGTGGCTGAGCGCCACCACGCTGCCGGACGCTGGCAACAGGAGCCCCCGCGTCGTGCCCTGCTCCGGTGAGCCCCTTGGCTGCGCCTCCTTTCTCCTCCTTGCCTCACCCCTCCTTTCTACCTGGTGCAGCGCCGCCGCGCCATGAAAGCTCGTCGTCGCGCCGAGAAACCTGCAGGACCCCGATGGCCACCGCGTCCCAGCAGCCGCGCGCCTCCCCGGGTCGCCCCTGGACGCCACCCTCGCCGGATCTGGCCGGCGCGCACCTCCTCGAGCCGTCCCACTTGCAGCCGCCAACGGAGCTCGCCGGAGCCCGCCTCCCAACGCTGGCACAGCCAGCCGCTTCTCGGCTCGGCACGGGAGCGGCCAGCCCAGCCGCCACAGCCACGTGGGCCGAGCCCAGCCGGCCAGCCCGCAAGGCCCAGCCAGCCAGGCCGGCTCCTCTCCTCTCCAGCGGCCACATGGGCCGAGCCCAATTGGGTGAGGCCCGAGCCTTTTATTTTCCTGTCAAGTATTTTCTTTTTTTAAAAAAATTCTGCTAAGTCTGGAATGTTTTACTACTGATTTAATTTTGCGACGTTAATTGCGAGTAAACCGTAGCCCGGATGCATGTGCTCCCAAAAGACGAATTGTTTAGAATTGTGTGCTCTAGCTTTCATCTTTTATTAGTTAATTGTTTTGAGCTTGTTTAGATATAGTTATTGCTGTTCAAACAGGCCACTGGTCGTTAATTTCAACTGCTGCTGTTAAACTGTCTGAAAACTGTTATTTTATTGCAACTTCGGGCGACGGTTGCTTCGCAACCGTACGTCGGAATTGAGTGATTCCTTTTACGTTGCGTTAAGAATTGTTTCTACTACAGTTTCATGCATTCACATGACATAATTGCTTGCTGCATCATAATTGTATCTTGCTCCAAAGTAGCTAACCTTCTGTTAGTGTGTTGCTGTTTATATTTTGTTGCAACTTCGATCGACGAGTGTGTCGTGACCGTTTATCGGAATTGAGTGATTCCAATTGCATATTGTTAAGCATCATGTCTACTTTCATTACTTGTATTGCATCTTAATGTTAGCATTACTGGTCGTATAGATATTTAGCTCCAAAGTTGCTATGCTGTTGTTTTGACCGCCACCTCTGTTTTCACTAAGTATGTTACATTGCGATGCCATGTTGTTTGCTTAATATCTTTTGATCTATGATGCCTATTTGCATGATTCTTTTTTCCATGCCTTCCCTGTCATGTCTACTTTAGTTCCATATCATTTGTGATCATGTTTGCATTGATTATCCTGTTTATGCATTGCTCTAAAGTGTGCTTCGTGATGTTGGCAGATTGTGCTCGTAACTTGTTTTGCTTATATCTTTTTAACCGTAACTCCGTTTGGGGTGTTCTTTATATGTAACTTGATTAGTTTTTCGTTTACTTTGTGTTTATGCTATTGTTTCCTGTTGTTAACCAACCTAAAATATGGTTTAGGATAGAACAGTACCAAATTCTTTAATCATCGTGGTGCACTTAGTGTTATGCCATGTTTAGGATGGGCCTCACTTAAATTGACTAGCATAGATAGTTTACTTTGTGCTTAACCTCTTGACCTGTTTGTGTGCTATGCCATGCTGGAGTGAGATGCCATGTTAACAACTTTGTTGATCACCTGTAGATAAACAACTTGAACCACCGTAAACGTGCGGTTTCGTCGTGTGTGACCGATACCCCACTTAAATTGTTAGTAACAGTTCTCGACGATAGATCTGTATCGCGTCGCCTTGTCGTGTGCTGACTTCTTGATCTTGTGTTGCCCCATAGTAATAGAGTTCTTGCTCGTTGATTGCTTTCCAGTGTTTATCGTCTTGTGTGCTTCCGCGGGTACCTTCGGAGACGATGCGAGCTTGCGATCAACTACACCTTCGGAGCCCGACTTATCAACAGGCAAGGACTATACATTACTTATGATCAATTCTATTTCAACCAGCGGTTTGCATGCTAGTCTAGGTTAGGTTAGATGTTTGATCCTACCACATGTTTACAGCCTCTTTCAAACCGATACAGCCATGTCCCTTCCCAACAAACCTTGTACTGCCATGTTACTATTGCTCATTGCTCAGCCCCTTCTTAGTATGCATGCTTAGGTTGCTACGATGTTACCCTGTTACTCTTTGGTTTGGGAAATCACATTATTATATTGTTGTTGATGATATGATTATTATAATGTTGACTATATTCGACGAAGGATGGAAGGTCTAGGCTATCCCGCCCCGACGCTTTGTTCCATTCGAGTCACCTAGGATCCGAGTTCCGGGTATTGGTTTTAAGACGGAGCGTGCCTAACCGCGTGTGGGATTTTATGGGGTCCCCTTTTCTTACCTACCTAGCTTCAAGCATTTCTAGTGGTGGCCCAAGCTGATTTTACCTTTTGAAACCGTGTGTGTGTTGGTCGTACGCCAGTAGTTTTCAAACAACCCGGGCCAGCGGAGACTTGGTTTCTCTTGTTGGTCCACCCCAGGGAGCTAGGGGGTTGTCCACATCTGTTTGGGCAACTAACCCGACCTCATCCAGGCGGTAGAGGCCGATTCGAGAGCGCGGCCGGCTTTTGAGTTGGGTGTCGACTCATCGGGGGCCACCCGGATTTGTTTGTTGTTAGCTAGAGGGACTTGTCGTTTCGGATCTCTTGGAACTAAATCATCAAATGGTTGCCTGTGATGGGTAGCAACTGAGAGAGATGGGCGTGCGTGCGGAGCCTTGTAATGGGCAGTTGGTACACCCCTGCAGGGTTAAATCTTTTCGAGAAGCCGTGTCCACGGTTATGGACGACTTGAGACCTACTCCTTGTTCATAGACAACAACAACAACTGAGATAATCTTAACATAACTTGATCAATGCGTGTGTGTGTGTGCCTTGACTGCTTCTTCTTCGTCGGGATGCGAAGAGGAGGACAAGGATAGGATAGGTGTTATGTTTGCGTAGTAGTTGATAGAAAGACTTGTTCGAGGCGATTCCTCATCGAATGCATGGCTTCTTATCTTACTCTGTAGATCGTTAGCCACTTCATAAATGCTAGTGCGGCAGCAACCTCACCACTTACCCCTTCCTTACCGTAAACTACTAGTTGTCCTAGAATGACGAGTGATGAAGTCCTTGCTGGGTCAAATGACCACTACAGTTGGATGATGAGTACTTCTGTACTCTTGATACTACTCCCGAACTCAATTCAGGGTCTTGATCGACAACAGGTATGGTGATCGAGGTTTCACGTGGAGACTCGACGATGACTAGTTAGGCGGATCCCGGCGGAGGGCCTAGACCCGTGTGGTTATGGGATCGATGTTTTTCTCTTTGCCACTAGGCATTTGGTTGTAGTCTGTAATCAGACGTGTATCTTCCGCTGTTGTATTGTATTAAGGCAGTTGTATGCCGATTGTATGAGATGTTGTATCCTTGTATCTGTAATGTTGTGATATCATGTTGGAAATCCAGGGCATATGACTTCGTCATATGTCGCGGTGGGACCGATATGTGCTTCGTCCCCGGATCTGGATGGAAACATCTAGATCTAGAACAGTACCGCATATCGGGCCTTACATAAGTCCCATCCAGGAGCCGCAGCAGCCGCAGCAGATCCCCCAGACGGAGCAGTCGCAGAAGTCCCCTCCGCACCTACAGTCACAGGGGTCGTCCCCGCACCTGAAGCCACAGGAGTAGCAGAATCAGCCAGCCTATCAGGCGCCGCACCAGAATCAGTCGAAGGAGCACCAACAGCAGCGGCACTCGCAAAAGAAGCAGCCGGAACAGGAGCGGTCCTACAAAAAACATATCTTCAGAACACAAGTCAAAGCAATAAACAACACAATGAAAAAATTGAAAGTTATACTAACCTGGCAGGCGCAGCACCCGGCCGCAGTAATATCTCGAACTTGCGTTTTTTTCGGGGAAGCTGAAGAAGGACAAGGCATAGGAGGCCGCACGACCGTTGGCAAATCATCACCGTCACCCGCCGCATCACGACCACTCGCACTCAAAGGGCAAGTGCGTTTGACACGCAGAGGACTCAAATCCCCAGAGTCATCTGCAACTGACGGTCGACCACCCGCTGACTCGACAGCATCAACACCCGAAGCATCTCCGTCACTCGCAGGCACACAGGATCAGCATCAGCCTCACCAGGCTCTCTTCCCCAATACTCGTACACTTTGTGACCTGTTGAACCCGGGTCAAAAGGTCACCATCAGAGAACTCCCCGGGCGGACACCTGGTCGAGTCATCGGGCCCAGTGTATTGCCACATGGGACACACCCGATACTGAAGCGGCTGCACGCGTCTCTTGACAAACACGGAGATCAGCTGACCTCCACTCAATACATCCTTCAAAGCAGTGATCTTTTGCACCAAAGGCTCCACAAGAGACAACTCGCGAGCAGACAAAGGATGTGCCCATGAAGACCGCTTAACCGCCTAGCAGCAGGATCGAAAGGGGCAAGACCAAATCGTTGACCCTCAACGCACTGATCCTTCACATAAAACCAACTCCTCCGCCATGAAAAGACGGAGGCCAGTTTCTCCAGATCAAAATAGGCAGCCTTCTCCTTAATGGAAATACCCACGCCCCCAATGGCATATTCAGAGTTCGTCCTCTTCACATTGAAAAGACGTTTCCAGAGGGCCCCAATGGGGATAGATCCCCAAAAAACACTCACAGAGCGTAATGAAGCAGGCAATGTGCAGGATCCCATTGGGAGTCAAGTCATGCAGTTGCAATTGATAGGCACAAAGGAACCCCCGGAGAAAAGGATGAACGGGAAGCGCAAAACCACGAGGGAAGAAGCTCTGAACGCATACCCGTTCATCTGTACGGGGCTCAGGAACCTCCTTATCCCCAGGAATCCGGGCGGCACCATGCACCACCACGCCGTCCGCCAGAAACTCATCCAGATCTGCGGCTCCAAAAGCAGATCGCTCCCATCTACCAGTCATCCTCGCCGACTCCTGTGCTGCACTACGGGGACGCTTGCACATGGATTTAACTAAGAGAACGGCGGAAAGAGAAAGGCAGGAGACAAGGAACGAAGAAAGAAGAAGAAGG
Organism: Bromus sterilis; assembly: GCA_950022295.1. Classification (NCBI taxonomy): domain Eukaryota; kingdom Viridiplantae; phylum Streptophyta; class Magnoliopsida; order Poales; family Poaceae; genus Bromus; species Bromus sterilis. Next base: position 142,354,449 of record OX465596.1, on the reverse strand, counting down.
GCTAGCAGCAGAAGGCAAAGGCTGGATGAAAACCTAAACAAACCAAACCCCCCGGTATTTAACCAGCAGTAGGGGAACGCAAGTCATCACCGTTAATTTTGGAATCCAGCGAACATGGCGCGATCCCACGATAGTCGAGAAACATGGAAAACTCAACCGACGCATTAACCATACCGCCCACTCCATGTGAAAAACGAGGACCATCATCGCGCAACGAGAAATTTTCGGGCAGCAGGCGTCAAGTCACTTCATTTTTTCATGACACGGCGACTCAACCTGTTAGGCGGGCCAGCAACATCACATCTCAGCAATGCGTCTTAAGCACGCACCTTCGGTCAGCATCTTGTTCCTCACAAACTTTTTAGTATTATTCCAAAAAATCTTTTACTCCCATTGGGAGTACCTTTATTTAAGTTCGGGTGCTCCCTCACCCTGAAGACAGTAAAGCATTCGAGTGACTACTCGCAAAAGGCTCAACAAGTATTCGACAATATGATCTACTCGCGCACTAGACGACTTTCCGAGTGGGTGCTTTCTTTCCTCGCCTGAGTACGCTACAAGATCCGCGAGTGACTGATACGTCCAAAACGTATGTATAATTTCTGCTTGCTCCATGCCTCTTTTGTGTTATATTGCTATGATATTGACGAACTTCCATAAAAATTTTATCATATTTGGACTAACCTATTAACTTAGTGCACCCCAGTGCCAGTTCCTGTTTTCTGTTGTTTTTCTATTTCAGGTTTCCCCTTATTAAAAGTACCAGAAAAATTCCTGGAAAAATATAGGAAAAATCAGCGTACCGGAAGCTTCGCGAAGAGCCCGAGAGGGGCCAGAGGGGAGCCAGGGGGTCCCAGGCGACCAGAGGGTGCGGGGCCAACCTCTAGCTGCCCCCTTTCGCCTATTTATTCCCCGTGACGAGAAACCCACGGGGACGGAACCCTTTTTCGCGATCTCTCCTCTGTTCCGCCGCAACCGCGCTTCCAAGATTGGGAGCACCAGAAGAACTCTTCCCGGCAACCTTCCGGAGGGAGGAACCACCTCCGGGAGCTTCTACACCACCATGTATGCTTCCCGGATGAACCGTGAGTAGTCCACCTTGGACCATGGGTCTATGATCAGTAGCTATGTGATGTTCTCCTCCCCTCTTTGTTCTTCATGGATTAGACCTCGTGAGCTGCCCTACAAGATCGAGGCACATATGTAATCTTTCTGATGTTCCTATGCTGAGTTTGCTGGGATCCGATGGATTATGTTCAGATTGTGATTGAGTTATATATTTGATTCTCTTCTTTTATATTTATGTTCTTGAGTAATTCTTGCATGTTTTCCGTTCCTGTTTATTGCTTTGGCCAAGTAGTAGGTAGTGCCTCCAAGAGGGAGCGTTATGCATGATTGTGGGTTCATGCCCCCCGATGACTAGCTTGAGTGACAGAAACATGATTCTAGGGGATGTGTTGTTGCCACAAGGGGAAAACAACGGTGCTTGTACTTGCGGGTGCAAGGATTGTTTACTTTACGCTAAGTTCTTTAATGCAGTTGTTCGTTGCTTTGAGTTTACACTTTGGGTGGGATTCGCATCTTAATACCAAGGAGATATTCTGGATAGACATCTCAAGGTGGATGATTAGTGGGTAGATGCAGATGGATTTCGGTCTACTTGTCTTGGCGTACCTCCCATGCTTTTGAGCCTCTTCCTTTCTGCATAGCATAATTAGCATTGGTTTTCGCACATAATCATGTCAATTGCCCAGCTGTGATTTGTTTACCTCGCATGGCTATTTTATCGTCTTTTCGGAGAGAGACATCACTAGTGAACATCATAGGACCCCTGGTCCATATTTCTACTATTGTTTACACCTTCAATTTACTTTCAGTATTTACTTTTCCGTAGATATCACTATCACTATTATCACGTGCGTTTTATCCTTTGTAAACAACAAGGCCGGAGGAATTGACAACTCCTCTGTACTCGTTGGGAGCAAAGCTATCTGTTGTGTGTGCAGGTCCAAGTAAAGTAACCAACTTAGAGTTGTGAACGGCGCCATTGTTTCACTTCACCACCTACTTGTATCTGTTGGAGTCCTACTGGTTCGATATTAAACCTTAGCATCTTTGCTTAGGGAACTTGCTACTACGCTACATCTCACCTTCCACTTGGGGTAACCAACGAGGGACGAGAAGCTATCTCGTGTATCAAGCAAATTTCTGGCGCCGTTGCCGGGGACTCCACTCTTGAAGATAGGGGAGTTGCACACTATCTTCTATCTTTGCTTGTTAGTCTTGTTTGTTTACCTTTCAGTTTTTTCTTTAGCGTCCTTTATCAAAAATCTAAAAAAAATACTCCCTCCGATCCTTAATAAGTGTCGCTCATTTTGTACTAAGCTAGTACAAACTTTGTACTAGATGAGCGACACTTATTATGGATCGGAGGGAGTAGTATGTTTAGTTCCTTACTTGCCAATCAATGTCTGACTTATTTGAAACCAGATCTTATTGGCATGGAGGATTCACCGAGGATCAACAAAAATGGTACAAGGAACACCGCTTGTCTCAAAAGGGGATAAACTTATGGAAACAAATACACCAGTTGTATGAGTATTCTAGAAACTTGTGCTCAATATATAATATATCTTTCTCCAGGGATGAATCTTGTTACTTTATGAGGCACAAACACCTTGCTTTCCAATGTGAGTACAATGATGATGAAACCTTAGCTTCTTATGCTAAGAGAAATTATGACTTTGATGATGCAGAGCAAATAGAAGAATTTGTTGCTTATAAGGGTGCCTATGAAATTACTTCTCTTCTTAAAAATATTGATGATGCCCCTTACAAATCTGAGAGTCTTGCTATACTTAACTATTGTTTGGAAAATTACGATGAAAATTATTATATTACTGATCATCTTGAGAGAATCTCTCCCCCAAAGGAAGAGACTAATGTTTTGCAGGACTCTATGGAAGAAGAAATTGTTGAACCCGAAAGCCCCTTGCATGAAAAAGAGGAGGAGAGTGACGAACAAAAGGAGGAAGAATAGAGCCATCCATGTCTACCTTCTAATGAGAGTAACTCTTTGACTCTTACCTTATATGAGTGTTATGATCCTATGGATTCCTTTGAAATATCCCTTTTTGATGAAGTTGATGCCTTCTATGCTTATGGCCGTGATGCCACTATGGATGATGCTTACGGAGATGAACTTGCTATAGTTCCTCATGTTAAGCATGAAATTTTTTCTATTGCACCCACACTTGATTTTCCTTTTATCCTTTTGAAATCTCCAACTCATATTCCGGAGAATTGTGCTCTTATCTAGGCTCAATGTGATGGGTTGCATTTATCTTATAATCCTAAAGACCGTGTTGAAAACTATACACGTGTGATTGTAGGTCATGAACAACATGATTTATGTGATAGTTATATTCTTGATGTTGTTCATGATACTACTGGAAATTATTTCGAGAGAGGGAAGTTTGGTTGTAGAAACTTCCATATTACTAAAACACATCTCTTCATGTTGAAAGTTTTGAAGTTGTTCTTCTTCAACCTTCCTATGCATGTCACTTTGTGCTTCTTTGATTTATTTTCTTACAAGATGCCTATGCATAGGAAGTGGGTTAGGCTTAAATGTGTTTCATATTTTCTTCTTGATGCTCTCTTTTGCTTCAAAATTCTTATTCTTGTGAGAGCATCTTCTATAATCTTTAAGCATAGCTAATGGCTTTAAAGAAGCGCTTTCGGGAGGCATCCCGCAAAGAATTTAGGATTTCATTTTTGTTTTATTGTGTTTTTAGTGGTCTTGATGATTTTTACTACTGTAGCAACATCATTGTATCTTTACTTTTCAAGCTTTGTGCCTTCTATAGCCTCATATGACAAGGGAAGTGAAAGTTGTGACATGCTGTCCAGAAAACAGATTATGTCCTCGTGACTAGAAAAATCACAGAAAAATCCCAGTTCATCTTTTTGAGCTGAATTATTTACACAGCGTGCTCTATACAATTATGAAACTTTCGTATGTTCTGAGTTTTTTGAATTGAGTTGCAGAAGTATCCCTAAAAAATTCTTTACTACCTGCTGGTCTGTTATTCACAGATTCTGTCCTGTTTTGCCTTTTCCTCATTTTGCAAACCTTCAGCTTGCTTTTTCTTTGCAAAACTTTTTGGCAATCTTGAGAAACAGTAGCTCTTCAATTTTATCTTTATTTCTAGTAGAGAAAAATTATTTTATTATGAGTACTAACCTCGCTAATCAGATTATGATGAGTTATGTATGTAGGGAGTTTTCAAGTGTGCGAGGGAAGATGATGAAAGAAGATTAAGAAGTGTCAAGCATTCAAGCTTGGGGATGCCCCCATGCATCCCCAAGAAATATTCAAGGAGACTCAAGCCTCTAAGCTTGGGGATGCCCCCCGTGCATCCCCTTCTCCATCAACAATTATCAGTTCGTCTCTCGTTTCACTATATTTTTATCACTTCATGCGTTATGTGCTATGCTTGGAGGTCTCGCTCTTAGGTTTTGTTTTTAGTTTTCTTTAGATTTGTTTGCTTTTCATAACAAGTTAGAACCCAGCTTTCTTTGTGTGGGAGAGAAACACGCTCCACTTCCAAAATTTAGAACACAACATAGGACTTTTCATGCTTATCTTTGCTATGTTTGTTCTTTATCTTTCCGTAGCTACTGTCATGTTTTGCTCTTAGCTTTCATGCTTATCTTTTCAAAGAGCTTTTGTTTAGTTTGTTGCTGGAACTCTCCTGAGTTTTCATGTTTATCTTGTTTAGAGAGTTTGTCTGTTGCACTGAGTTTTGTGTCTTTACTTGAAGTAGGTAATTGAGGTTGCTATTCTTTTGTAGTAGTAACTTGCAATAGTTTTGAGGTGTTGTTTTGAGTAATGTTTGGACTTTTGGTGTCAAGAGCTTTAGCCTTTTAGTGATAGATGTCGTATTTTGGGCAATCCGTGTTTATTTTCAAAACCCAAAAAATTAGTTGAGAACTCTAGCTACTAGATGGATCACTACTCTTCTGAGGGGTCGAATATTAGAGTACACTCACGTACCATGAGTCGAGGATGCGCAAGGACAACCAAACCCCCATACACACCTCCTCGGGGTACTTGTCTCTTTGTGAACCTCCTTATTAGATTGAGAGTTACAGATAATAAGTGCATGAGTTCTTCGGACTAATGTGAGTATTCGAAAGTTGACACTTCCACCTTCCCATATTTTGCTAGCCTTTTCTGTGCCGTGCATTGCTTTCTTCTCACTCCGAGAGTTAGCGTCCACCTTGTCCGGTACATCCAAACCCTTGGCACGATAGGCTCTGTCATCATAAACCTCCTTATATCCTTCCTCATAACAACCACCATACCTACCTATCAAGGCATTTCCATAGCCTTTCCGAGATATATTGCCATGCAACATACATCCTCTCATGACTTGATCTTCATGTCATACATGCTACTTGCTTGATCGATGATCTGCATGCTAGTTGGGCCTTGCCCTAATCATTGCTACATGACGCGCTAGTATCATTGCATATCCTGCTACACTGGCAGAGGCATACATTTGCATACATCATGATAGTTACATATTCTTTATGATATGAGTACGTTGTAAACTGTGAAAGATCTTCTATACTTTTTGTAATATATAGAGTGTTGCCCCTAAAGTGAGGAAAAGATCCCAAAGTGGATAAAATTAAAAGATCCCAAAGAGGACAAATGAGAGAAATAGAAAGATCCATCGAGGCCACCAAAAAATACAAAAAAAATAGAAAAAAGAGAAAAAAAGAGAGAAGGGGGCACACTACTATTCCTTTTGAGAGATCCACACTCGTACTCCATCCTATATCTTGTACTCCATAGAGATTATCATTCATGCATATAGCTATGTGGGGACCTTCACACTATAGAACTTGGCTTGTATATTCCAATGATGAGCCTCCTCAAATGAGCTCTAGGTCTTCTTGAGCAAGCAAGTTGGATGCACCCCCACTAGTTCCATTGGCTTATATCTTTTCACACCTTAGCTCATATGTGCATCTGTTGCATGGCAATCCCTACTCCTCAGATCATATCTATCATTTGGCTTTGTCACGCCTATGATTGTCCTCCTTGATGTGAGCCTTTCACACCTTTTTGTCTTCCTCCTCCACCATATTCTCTCTTTGCCATCCTAAGTGTCAACTTTCTTGCTTACGCTCATCCATTGCATGAGTGCTCAAAATGTCGAAAAGGAGTGGATCATTTTGACTTGTACCTGGCTAGTGGTCTGGGGATGAGTCAAGATAAGATTCCAAAGAAGACCAAGTGAGAAACTTTATTAGATTGAGTTCTCAACATAAAAATACTTTTTCTCATATATCCATATCCCCTTTCTTGCACGCAAACACCATTTGGAGACATTCGAGTCACGGACAGGGAGAGATCTTGCACCTTTATGTTCTTATGTTGCTTGTTTCAACACTAAATATGGACTCTTGCTTGTTATGACTTGAATTGAATTGCATGCCTTGATTTCTTTACTTAAACGTTCTTATATGGTTGTTAGCATGTCACCACAGAAATTATGCTTGTTATCATTTACCTACTCGAGGACGAGCAGGAATTAAGCTTGGGGATGTTGATACGTCCAAAACGTATCTATAATTTGTGCTTGCTCCATGCCTCTTTTGTGTGATATTGCTATGATATTGATGAACTTCCATACACTTTTGATCATATTTAGACTAACCTATTAACTCAGTGCACCCCAGTGCCAGTTCCCGTTTTCTGTTGTTTTTCTATTTTAGGTTTCCCCCTTATTAAAAGTACTAGAAAAATTCGGGGAAAATCAGCGTACCGGAAGCTTCGCGAAGATCCCGAGAGGGGACAGAGGGGAGACAGGGGGCCTAGGCGGCCAGAGGGCACGCCCCCACCCCTGGCCGCGCCAGGGGGGCGCTTGGAGCCCCTGTCCCACCTCTGAGTACCCCCTTTCGCCTACTTATTCCCCGTGACGAGAAACCCTCGGGGAAGGAACCCTTTTTCGCGATCTCTCCTCTGTTCCGCAGCCGCCACGCTTCCAAGATCAGGAGCACCAGAAGAACTCTTCCCGGCACCCTGCCGGAAGGAGGAACCACCTCCGGGAGCTTCTCCACCACCAGGGATGCTTCCCGGATGAACCATGAGTAGTCCACCTTGGACCATGGGTCTATGATCAGTAGCTATGTGATGTTCTCCTCCCCTCTTTGTTCTTCATGGATTAGACCTCGTGAGCTGCCCTACATGATCGAGGTACATATGTAATATTTCTGCTATTGCTATGCTGAGTTTGCTGGGATCCGATGGATTATGAGATTATGTTCAGATTGTGATTGAGTTATATATTTGATTCTCTTCTTTTATATTTATGTTCTTGAGTAATTCTTGCATGTTATCCGTTGTTGTTTATTGCTTTGGCCAAGTAGTAGGTAGTGACTCCAAGAGGGAGCGTTATGCATGATTGTGGGTTCATGCCCCCCGATGACTAGCTTGAGTGACAGAAACATGAGTCTAGGGGATGTGATGTTGCCACAAGGGGAAAACAACGGTGCTTGTATTTTCGGGTGCAAGGATTGTTTACTTTACGCAAAGTTCTTTAATGCAGTTGTCTGTTGCTTTGAGTTTACACTTTGGTGGGATTCGCAACTTAATACCAGCGAGATGTTCTGGATAGATATCTCAAGGTGGATGATTAGTGGGTAGATGCAGATGGATTTCGGTCTACTTGTCTTGGCGTACCGCCCATGCTTTTGAGCCTCTTCCTTTCTGTATAGCATAATTAGCATTGGTTTGCACACATAATCCTGTTAATTGCCTTGCTGTGATTTGTTTACCTCGCATGGCTATTTTATCGTCTTTTGGGAGAGAGACATCACTAGTGAACATCATAGGACCCCCGGTCCATATTTCTACTATTGTTTACACCTTAAATTTACTTTCAGTATTTACTTTTCCGTAGCTATCACTATCACTATTATCCCGTGCGTTTTATCCTTTGTAAGCAACAAGGCCGGAGGAATTGACAACTCCTATGTACTCGTTGGGAGCAAAGCTATCTGTTGTGTGTGCAGGTCCAGGTGAAGTAAGCACTTAGAGTTGTGAACGGCGCCATTGTTCACTTCACCACCTACTTGTATCTGTTGGAGTCCTACTGGTTCGATATTCAACCTTAGCATCTTTGCTAAGGGAAACTTGCTGCTACGCTACATCTCACCTTCCACTTGGGGTAACCAACGAGGGACGAGAAGCTATCTCGTGTATCAGTGACTACTAATATCTCACTTGATTGTTTATTCCAAGTGGGTGCATCGCTAACCAGGCTCCGTCCCTCTACAAAAACAATTATTCCTGGGCTACGACACACTGTACCCAGATGCCACACAATCTTGGCGTGTAGTTAAGACCCCGCTGCACAGAAAGGCCGGGCCGGGACTTGCTGCGGAGCGACTTCACTCCCTACCTTTTCCATGCGTTCGCATGATAGAAAGAGTCGGGCGGATGCGCTTAGGCTATTTTCTTAGACTGCCAGCAATTGATCCTATAAGACCTACAGCGGCATGACTTTTCTAGACACCGGTCGTTCCAGGTTCATGTCGAGGGACGTGAGCTTGATTGGGCTACTGCGGTATTTTCCACTAGCGCAATTCACCAAGGCTCGACCAGTCGATTCCTTGGGCTCTTTCAGCTTAGCAATCCCTCGAAACAGGTATTGTCGTGGCTCAAAACTGCCAGCGACCCGCGGCGGTTCTGTGCCTACAAACAATAAATCGCTGACGAATTCGAGTCCTGCGCGACTTTTCGAGTCCCCCAGGAACTCAGGGGCTACTGACGAGGGGGTGACCCCATGACTCCTGCGTATGAGGATACCTGGTGCGTATGAAGACAGAAGGCCTGCTTGGAAGCCTCGACAGGCCCACGACTGGCCCAATCAAGCACCGACGTAGGAGTCCACGACGGATATGGAAGGCGCAGCTTGGCGTACAAGGCAATACTAGAACTAGGAAACTATCTTTGTAATCCATTACGGACTCCCCGAGACCTAGCCTAGTATATAAAGGCTGGAAGGGGAGACGTCCAGATCAATCCAATACGCAATCTACTCTCCTGGTCTAGCGAGAACTCTCCTTGGCCTCCCCTGTAATCGCCCCCTCACGCAATAATATCGAGCAGGACGTGCTTCTCCTGTTAGCCGACGAGTATCGTCCAACCTGTCCCTTCTCTATGACTAACCCAGGGTCCCTGACCATGGGATTTTTCGGGGTTGATCCGCGTCAAACGCGCTATAAAAATAACCCGTTTAATTTCAATTTGGGGACCCACCAGTGCCCGAGGGGACCCAACAGTGCCCCAGGCGCCCTCCCGACGTGGCCTAGGGTGGGGTCGCGCCTGTACCCCTGGTGGCCCTCCTGGCTGCCCCTTCGCCTACTTATTCTCCGTCACGGGAAACCTCCGAAGACAGAACCCTTTTTCGCGTTCCCACCTCTGTTCCGACGCCGACGCGCTTCCAAGATCGGGAGCGCCAACAGACCTCTTCCCAGCACCTTGCCGGAGGGAGGATTGACCTCCGGGAGCTTCTCCTCCACCATGGACGCTTCCCGGATGATCCGTGGGTAGTCCACCATGGACCATGGGTCCATGATCAGTAGCTATGTGATGTTCTCCTCCCCTCTTTGTTCTACATGGATTAGACCTTGTGAGCTTCCCTACATGATCAAAGCACATATGTAATTCTTTATGTTGTTGATATGCTGAGTTTGCTGCGATCTGATAGATTATGAGACTATGTTCAGATTGTGATGGAGTAATATATTTGGTTCTTATCTTTTATATTTTTGTCCTTGAGTAATTATTGCATGTTCTCCGTTGTTGTTTATTGCTTTGGCCAAGTAGTAGGTAGTGACTCCAAGAGGGAGCGTTATACTTGATTGTGGGTTCATGCCCCTTGATGACTAGCTTGAGTGACAGAAACATGAGTCTAGGGGATGTGATGTTGCCACAAGGGGGAAAACAATGGTGCTTGTAACCGCAGTTGCAAGGATTGTTTACTTTACGCAAGTTCTTTTAATGCAGTTGTCTGTTGCTTTGGGTTTACACATTGGGTGGGGCTCGCAACTTAATACCAGCGAGATATTCTGGATAGATATCTCAAGGTGGATGATTAGTAGTAGATGTAGTTGGATTTTGGTTTACTTATTTTGGCGTACCGCCCATGCTTGTGAGCCTCTTACTTTCTTTGTAGCATAGTTAGCATTGCAGTGCTCTTTTAATCTTGTCAATTGCCCAGCTATGATTCGATTACCTCACATAGCAGTTTAACGTCTTTTGGGAGAGAGACATCACTAGTGAACATCATGGGACCCTGGTCTGTATTTTCACCACTGTTTACACGCTCAATTTATTTCCTGCTTTTACTTTTCAGTAGCTATCACTATCTATTATTTGTTGCGTTGATCCTTTGTAAACGGCCAGACCAGAGAGCTTGAAAACCTCTCTATACTCGTTGGGAGCAAAAAAAATTGTATTTGTGTGCAGGTCCAGACAAAGCAAGTGATTCTTTTCAGACGTCGCATCACTTGTCGAACCACCTACTCGAAGTTTCGGAGTCCTACGGGAGACAAACTTAAACCTTGGCATCTTTGACAAGGGAAATCTTGCTGCTGCACTACATCTAACCTTCCACTTGGGATAACTAACGAGGAGTTAGTATCAATTGGCTAATGGACAATGAGCGGGCCCACCCCAGGGAAATCAGGGGGGCATTTAAAGTGATATGCAATGAGAGCCCGGAACCCCCTGTTGTTTGATCATCTAGATTTTATTTGTGCGTCACTCACTACAACAGGACCCCCCTTTAGCAATTCCTTTTTCCGTATCTATATGTCCATATATGCATTGCAAGCGCCTTTACCAACGGTTTGGGATGCGTAGCCTTATCCAGTGTTGCTGCCACATAATGCAACGCTTATACTACCGTTGGTAAAAGGGATAATTATAAGACTACAACATATAAAACAGACTTTTACAACACATTAATATGTTGATGATTAATGTAGAGAAATCAAAATCTCATTGCTGGCAACGGAGAATGCCCAACGCTTCAAGTGTTGGTACATATATAGTATAAATATTGTAACATCCCCAAATTTCCCAAATTTTGGAATGTTAATTAAGTAAATTATATTAGTGTTTGTTTGCTTGATATGTTTGACTTTTACTGGGATCTGAAACTTTTGCATTTTAATTGAATAATAAAATGAGAGGGAATAAAAGGACTTTCCCTATTATTCATTGTTAATGTTTTGGTATTTATTGTTTAAAACAAATCCAACAAAATAAAATGAGAGAAGGCAATATGACTCCTTCGATATAAAAGAAAGTTGGAGATGTTTTAATAGCTTTTTGTTTTAATTGGAGTTATTTAAAAAAATTCCTTTCCAACATAATAATAACTTGAGAGGAGAAATATAGATTGGAATTTAGTAAAATAATTTTTGAGTAGTTTTGTTGATTTTTAAAATATCTTATAATTAACTAAAGACATTGGAAAACGTCATTTTATTTATTTATCTTTTTGGATATTCTGTTCATGGCATAATTTTCTGGAGATTATTTGATGAATCTAGAAATTTATTTTGTATTTTTCGGATGTACGGTTGATTTTATAAAATTGTTTGAAGGTTGGATTTATTTAAAAAAATCTGTAGCGTGCCGGCCCGTGTTCTTTGTCGCCGCTGGACGATAGGAGCCCGACTCGGACAATTTTTTTTTCGGTCTATATATATATATTCCAGAAAAAAAAAATCGTTTTTTGAGAAACCCTAATCCGCCCAGCGGGACCCGCATCTCGATTTCCGCGCCGCCGCCGGCGTACCTCGATTTCCGTGCCCGGCGAACCTCGTTTTTCACGCTGGCGAACCTCGGTTTCCGTGCCCGACGAACCTCGATTTTTGTGTCGCCGGTAAACCTTGGTTTCCGTGCTGTCGGCACGTCAGCGGTACGTCAGCAGATTTGTCCTGTAGCGAAAAGGATCTGTTTGCGACAGAAACTTTTATTTTATTCCCGAATAGGCCGTTTTTCACAGATTGCACGCTAGAATGGTTTAGGCTATATCTTTTAAACCGTATATCCGTTTTAGCTGATTCTTTTTCGCGTTACGACCGTAGTGAAGTCTAGTTTATAGTACGATACACTTTGCACTATTACACTTTTCGAATTTGAATTTTGTACAGCTTTAAATTCAAACTTCCGGTGACCGTATCTTTTATTCGGTGTATCCGTTTTCGCCGATTCTAGTTGCGTTGTGATGGTGGTGACATGTAGATATCGTTTAGCTACTGTTTAATGGTTTTACTTCCTGCTCATTTGTATCTTTTAATGTTGAAATTTTTTGTATGTGTGAAGTGTGATGTTGATTTGTTATACTGTTGATCGTGTAGATTGCCTGGAGTGCTGAAAGAATCAGAAATAAGTGTTAGGGTACTTTAACACCGTTCAAGGCAAGTTTCACTTTTGGTTATGCTTCACTGTTGATTCTGCACATACTATGTTTCTGTGCATGTGAAGGCCGTTATGTTATGCTGAATACTGGTAGGATAGCCACATGTTTTGATTGATCATTATATCCAACGTTGTTATTTTTTAGTATTTCTTGTGCTATGTGATTATATGCTTACTGTTGCAATAATAATCATGGGGGGAATTATTGTGTTATGCAAGTGTTTTGACAACATTATTATTAGTAAAATAGTAACTTGAAATTGAGGTATTGTAGAGTAGTATTACATCCTGAGGGCTCTGTAATATTCACTAACGATTGTTTATGTGGCATTGCACCCTGAGGGCTCTTCCATGTTCACTTGGGGTCTAGGTAGTGGCACTGTATCCTAAGGGCTCTACAGTATTCACGATAGGGCGATGTTGCATCCTGAGGGCTCTGTAACAGTTCGAATGTGTTTGTAGTGGCATCGTATCATGAGGGCTCTATAATGTTCACGAGTAGGAGGTACGTGTGCAATTTTATCCTGAGGGCTCTACAATACTCACGAAACCATGATCCCGAGGGCTCTCATGGCTGCCGTTAGAAATCCTATGATCCTGAGGGCTCTCATAGGCGATTTAGTTAGATGTTGTCCTTTGTGGGTTGATATTAACTTAAGATGATAAAAAAGGTTGAGTAGTAAGTAGAAGTAGGTGAATACCAACTTTATGTACAACAAACCAAGCTTGATTCATGTTCTTGATTTGAAATTAGTTATAGGATTGTTTTATCACTTTTGTTACTTTCCGTACAAATCAGATGTACTGACCCGTGTTCGGGCTGTAACCTTCGCGTTGCAGGTTTATCAGAAGATTAGCGTGTTATGATAGGGTTGTGAGTCTACACTCAGCATGTGCCTTGTGGATGTTGATGGGACTCCTCGCTACTAGTTTTGTTTCCGCTTTAGTTATATTGAATAAGCTAGCCTTGAGTTATGCAAGTTGTTATTTGTCTTGAATTCTGGATCATACGATGTAATAATGATGCACTTGTACTTTGATATACATCTATTATACTGTGTGTGCTAGCGAGTTCGATCCAGGGACTAGCACTTGATCGCAGAGACTCCGGTTCTAAGTGAATCAGGTCGTTACAGATGGTATCAGAGCAGTGTGTTGACTGTAGGTCGTAGCCCTAGAAAATGGACTAGAAAAGCCGTAGGAGTGAAAATTCGACTTTGCAACTTTTGCCTACTTATTAGTCCTTACTCTCGTATCCATATCTTCATTCATTGTTGACTATCTTCTCTTTTAAATTGTAGATGACCCTTGTAGTCATATTAGTGTTATATGAGAAAGATTAGTTGGCAGACCACCATTTTTAAGATAATTTATCGTTATGCGTCTAGTTGATTTTAGGATTGTTTGTGCTTGTGTGGCTTGTGTGTTTGCTGGAGCTTGATTGTTATTGTGTGCTTATGGGTAGTGATTCCGTTTAGACCTGTTTCTATCTAAACCTTACCTCTGCTCACCCACCAGATGCCGCCGAGACGTGATCCTATAGGAAATGGGAACAACAACAGTGAGGTGCCACCATACATGCAACAGTTGCTTCAGGGACAAGCTCAGTTAATCCAGTTGCTCACTCAGAACATGGGCAATAACAACAACAATGCGCCACCACCACCGCCGCCACATGTGGACACACTCACCAGGGTTCTGGAGGTTGAATCCTCAGAGGTTCTCTAGCACTCCTGAACCTATTATGGCGGATGATTGGATTCACTCAGTTATTAGGAATATGGACACTGTTGGCTGCACGGATGCTGAGAGGGTGAGGTTTGCCTCACATTTGTTGGAGGGTCCTGCCGCAGCATGGTGGGACAACTATTTGGTGACTTATCCCATTGACACCATCTCGTGGGCGCAGTTTCAGGCTGCCTTTCGCGCCGCACATGTCTCTGCATGCGCCATGGCCTTGAAGAAGAAGGAGTTTCGCAGCTTGCACCAGGGAGGTCGCACAGTGGCGGAGTATGTGGAGGAGTTCAACAAGCTCGCACGCTATGCTCCCAATGATGTCAATACTGATGCAGCCAGGCAGGAGAAGTTCTTGGAGGGTCTCAACGATGAGTTGGGAGTACAGTTGACTGTGGCCACCTTTGCAAATTGTCAGGAGCTTATTGATAGGGCTATTGTACTTGAGGGAAAGCACCACGCCATAGAAAATCGCAAAAGGAAATACAACAACAACAACAAAAACAACAACAACAACAACAATGACAAGTATAACTCAGGAGTTCAGCAAATGCCTCGTACTACATCAACATACCCTGATGTGCACAATGAACAGGGTAAGCACAATGGCCATGGATATAACTCAAATGAAGGGAACGCCAATCAATCACACACCCCTTCGACGCACAAGAGGGATATGAGAAAAGTAGTCTGTTTCAATTGCAAGAGGCCTGGACATTATGCGAGAGACTGCACTGAACCAGCTAGTGGGAATTGGTATTATGGAGAAAAGAAGCCTGATATTTTTGACAGAGAGCATGTGAATTATGTCAATGTGGGTAAATTTGGACGAAATAAGTGTGATCATGTGGAGAGAGGATATGTGAATTACGTCAATGTGGGAAGTTTCAATAAAGCATCAGACTTGGAATCCGGTAAGATTCTAATCAAGTCCCAATATTATGGTCATTCCTTACAGTAATGGTGCATCACATTTCTCATATCAAGTTGAAAAGAAGCATGAATTGCCATAAGGGGTTGATTTTGGATTTCTCTAGATACCAATCTTTAACCATTGCTAGCCAACTCGAATCTCGAGGATGAAATTCATTTTAAGTGGGGTAGTATGTAAGATCCCAAAATTTCCCAAATTTTGGAATGTTAATTAAGTAAATTATATTAGTGTTTGTTTGCTTGATATGTTTGACTTTTACTGGGATCTGAAACTTTTGCATTTTAATCGAATAATAAAATGAGAGGGAATAAAATTACTTTCCATATTAATCATTGTTAGTGTTTTGGTATTTATTGTTTAAAAAAAATCCAACAAAATAAAAGGAGAGAAGGTAATATGACTCCTTCGATATAAAATAAAGTTGGAGATGTTTTAGTATATTTTTGTTTTAATTGGAGTTATTTAAATAATTTCCCTTTCCAATATAATAATAACTTGAGAGGAGATAAAATGAATTCTTCAAAGAAATATAGATTGGAATTTAATAAAATAATTTTTTAGTAGTTTTATTGATTTTTAAAATACTTTATAACTAACTAAAGACATTGGAAAAATGTCATTTTATGTATTTATCTTTTTGGATATTCTGTTCATGGCATAATTTTTTGGAGATTATTTGATGAATTTAGAAATTTATTTTGTCTTTTTCGGATTTACAGTTGATTTTATAAAATTGTTTGAAGGTTGGATTTATTTAAAAAAAAACTGTAGCGCGTTGGCCCGTGTTGTTTGTCGCCGCTGGACGATTGGAGCCCGACTCGGACAAAAAAATTCGGTCTATATATATATTCCAGAAAAATTATTTTTCGTTTTTTGAGAAACACTAATCCACCCAGCGGGACCCGCATCTCGATTTCCACGTCGCCGCCGCCAAACCTCGGTTTCCGTGCCCGGCGAACCTCGTTTTCCGTGCTAGGCGAACCTCGGTTTCCGTGCCCGACGAACCTCGATTTTCCGTGTCGCCGGTGAACCTCGGTTTCCGTGCCGTCGCCATGTAAGCGGTACGTCACTAATTTTGTCCTGTAGCGAAAAGGACCAGTTTGCGACAGAAACTTTTATTTTATTCCCGAATAGGCCCTTTTTCACAGATTCCACCCTAGAATGGTTTAGGCTATATCTTTTAAACCGTATATCCGTTTTAGGTGATTCTTTTTGCGTTACGACCGTAGTGAAGTCTAGTTTACAGTAGGATACACTTTGCACTATTACACTTTTCGAATTGGAATTTTGTACAGCTTTAAATTCAAACTTCCGGTGACCGTATCTTTTATACGGTGTATCCGTTTTCGCCGATTCCAGTTGCGTTGGGATCGTGGTGACATATAGATATCGTTTAGCTACTAATTAATGGTTTTACTTGCTGTTCATTTGTATCTTTTAATGTTGAATTTTTTTTATGTGTGAAGTGTGATGTTGATTTGTTATACTATTGATCGTGTAGATTGCTTGGAGTGCAGAAAGAATCAGAAATAAGTGTTAGAGTACTTCAACACCGGTCAAGGCAAGTTTCACTTTTGGTTATGCTTCACCGTTGATTATGCACATACTATGTTTCTATGCATGTGATGGTCGTTATGTTATGCTGAAACCTTGTAGGATAGCCACATGTTTTGATTGATCACTATATCCAACGTTGTTATGTTTTAGTATTTCTTGTGCTATGTGATTATATGCTTACTATTGCAATGATAATCATGGGGGGAATTATTGTGTTATTCAAGTGTTGTGACAACATTATTAGTAGTAAAATAGTAACTTGAAATTGAGGTATTGTAGAGTAGTATTGCATCCTGAGGGCTCTGTAATATTCACGTACGATTGTTTGTGTGGCATTGCACCCTGAGGGCACTACAATGTTCACTTGGTGTCTCGGTAGTGGCACTGTATCCTGAGGGCTCTACAATATTCACGATAGGGTGATGTTGCATCCTGAGGGCTTTGTAACAGTCAGGAATGTGTTTGTAGTGGCATCGTATCCTGAGGGCTTTATGATGTTCACGAGTAGGAGGTACGTGTGCAATTGTATCCTGAGGGCTCTACAATACTCAAGAAACCATGATCCCGAGGGCTCTCATGGCTGCCGTTAGAAATCCTATGATCCTGAGGGCTCTCATAGGTAGTTTAGTTAGATGTTGTCTTTTGTGGGTTGACATTAACTTAAGATGATAAAAAAGGTGGGGTAGTAAGTTGAAGTAGGTGAATACAAAATTTATCTACAACAAACCAAGCTTGATTCATGTTCTTGATTTGAAATTAGTTGTAGGATTGCTTTATCACTTTTGTTACTTTCCGTACAAATCAGATGTACTGACCCGTGTTCGGGCTGTAACCTTCGCGTTGCAGGTTTATCAGAAGATTAGCGTGTTATGATAGGGTTGTGAGTCTACACTCAGCATGTGCCTTGTGGATGTTGATGGGACTCCTCGCTACTAGTTTTGTTTCCGCTTTAGTTATATTGAATAAGCTAGCCTTGAGTTATGCAAGTTGTTATTTGTCTTGAATTCTGGATCATACGATGTAATAATGATCCACTTGTACTTTGATATACATCTATTATACTGTGTGTGCTAGCGAGTTCGATCCAGGGACTGGCACTTGATCACAGAGACTCCGATTCTAAGTGAATCGGGTCGTTACAAATATAATTATTATATTATATATATATTGCTAGCAATTAAATTAATGCACCATGTAAAGGTGATAATTATATATTTCAAGTGAAGGAAAAACAAGAGAATATAGAGGAAGAAATCATTTATTAGATAAAACTGTTGGATTACAATAGTGGGTCTTACAGGAGGAACGCCATCCAAATTTGATGCATAATCTTACTATTTCTTGACACTATAACTTAAACTAAAATCATCCATCAACATTGCTAGAACTAAACTAAAACTTAACCAAGAAACAACATCCAACAGGAACATCAGCCCTTCAATATAACTAAAACTAAAAGCATCCATTATCATTATCATCATGAAACGGAACATCGACATCATCATTGCAGTATACTTTCCACACATCCATTTATCTTCTGAATCTACAAAAAAGAAAAGAAAATGATCTATCAACACACAATTCACTAGCATGATGCAAGTAGTAGTGGAGGAAAGATATTAGTCACGTATAAAGGTTCAAGTCCATGCAAAAAAACTGCATTACCGACAGTATTGCAATTTTTGTGACTCCATACCAAATTTTCAATTTTCACAAGTGTCATATCAACATGCACTGCCCAAAATTCATTTCTAATTTCATTACCATCAAGTTTAAATATAGGATCACAACTTACAATTGTAGCAAGGGCTACGTCCCTGTTATGATTTTTCAGGCTCTTCAAGAATACTTTAGTTCCTACGTTTTAGAGAAAATCAAAGTTACTATATGACAAAAAAACATGGAAACATATGAAATGAATTTGAGTACTCTTACAGGTAGTTCATTAGCACCCAACCAACTCAGCGAGCCACTTTGAGAACTCTTACTGCCTGCATTAGCACCTTTTGTTGTTGTTTTGGTCTGGACAATAGTCTGCTAGCAAAGGAGAAATAATAAACAAATAAACAAGCCCGCACTATAGTTTAAACACAAATTCGTATGCGATTATGAAAATATACCCAACTTATTTATAGTAGACGTTTTTTTCGTGACGTGCACTAACATTCTCACGCAATGTTTATTTGTTCTGGACAACATTCTCGTAGAAAGACACCATTAGATGCATAACAATTGGAGCAATATATTTTAAACATATTTTATATGGTAATAGAAATATACCTTATTTGTAGCAAAATCTATTTTCCCTTGTCCTGCACTAAAATTATGATGAGAGGTTTCTTGGTCATGGAGAACATTCTGATAGAAAGAAGTAAACAGATAAAATGTGAGCACTATAGCTTGATCATCATTTTTGTATGAGACTATGAAGATACCTGTGTGTAGTAGATTTTTTTTCTAGTTGTCGTGCACTGACACCATTATAAACCATGGTTTCTTTGTTCTAGGATAAAATGATACATATCAAGTTTTGAATATTGTATATGTAATTGCAAAAAATTGCAAGCGTAACTACTTAATACTCAGCAATTGCAGGTTCCAAAGAGTATTTAAGTAGAGAAACCTTATTTGAAACAGATTTTTTTTTCATGCTTGCAAATCTGCACCATTTGAACCTTACTTGGAACAGGATTATGATGCTCGATCGGTTCTTCCATCATATATTCTTCATCGGAATCAACTAATTCCTGTTCGTGACATATCCGCTGCAACATGACAATGACCAAAAGTTTAAATAAACGATGAACTAAGGCAGAAACCATTACTCTGAAGTGTAAATTTACATCTCAATGTTCATTAAGTAGGCATGAGGTGTCATCCGATTAATTTGTGGTGAAATTAACTAATGCTACAATTTTTAATGTATTTATAAGCAACAGTAGTACTCTGAGTACATAATGCAACTCTGTTGGTCAATTTGTTTACAAATTTCAAACTCTGAAAGAAGAAAATATTTTAGGCTTCAGAAATACTAGCAGCAATTTCCCAGAAAGTTAAAATAGAATAGTTTAAGCATAAGTCTCAAAGAGTATATAGACCAACATAGTAGGTCATCACTGGTAAAAGACTAAAAATCTATCAGCATATGTTGACTACTTGATCAGAAATCAAGAACATAAGGGCGGATTCAATTGACTTACCACACAGAAAACCTTTTTCCCTTCTGTAAAATCCCATCACGGTTTTACAGATTAATAAATAACTGGGTCCTTTTCTTATTAGTGTTGCTACATAGACCTTATATAACCATCTTGGTTAATATAATATTGTTTGAACTCTTTCATGATCCTCTCAGGGCTAGTGATAAGTCCTTGACTAGCAGTGGTCCATACATGATGAAGGAGGAAGATGCTACTGTCTATAGAAGGCCATACCTTGTCACAGGTTCATCTGGTTTTGCACTGATCTCAACGCAATAACAAGAGCATTGGGAAAGGATCTTAAGGTAGTACGCTTATCCATTGCCTTGCTTTTTATTTTGAAAGAAAAGTAGGGTGAGACCCCTCCTATCGATGCACACGTCCAATCCATTACTGTGTCATTTCGTTGTTAATGTAAATGTTCTAAATTAGTTGTTTTAGTGCCATATGTTTCAGATTCACAGTCTTTCGGTTGCCACTATAACTCTCTCTCTCGATTCTCACAAGTAGTCAAATCAAATCAAATAGTGTATGGATCAATGTCTATTTCCCAAGCCTAACCCTGTATTAAACTCGAACCACTAGTTTCCATTACCCTTCCCTAAGATAGCCAAACATATTGTACAGTATATAGCACACCGAGATTTGAAAAACTACAATTCAATCTGGGAGTGACACCAAACAAAAGAATTTGGATAGGATCCATGGGAAGAGGTAATCCCAGAAAGAAAAAAAGGTAATCCCAGCACAAAAAAATAATTTCTCTATCTCAGTAATAAAAAATGGTAAAATTTTGCAATGATTAAATCGAACATATGAATCAATGTCAGATAGGATAAGGAGCAGGGCCCTGACTAGATGAACTCGCAGGATTATTGCCACCATGTACCAAGCGGACTTGGAGAATCTACTAGCAGGATTTGCCTTGCAAGAGATATGTGAATTGTTAGAGATAACAGATTGTTAGTACGGAGGAAGAGAGGATGAGTTGTGGGAGAGTAGATTGGTAACTAACCTTTGCTCCGCCCATGGTGATGCCTCTGCCACCGGCCGCCGACGTGTGATGGATCCAGTACGATACGAGGAAGGGAACCGTGCTGATATGGGGGAGGTTTCCGATTTTATTTGCGTGGTTAGCTCATCACGATCTGTTTGAGCCATCCTGGATTCCTATGACAAGCGGGGCCACCGTAATTGAAGCGCGCGTACTATTTTTTTTTGCCATATTAGACGCTATTGGCGGGAGAGAACGGAGGGAAAGAAACAAATGGAGCGAAACCAATAAAAAAGATCAGATCCAACACAGAACGTGCTTCATCTATGTGTGTACAAATTCACACGCTATTAGCTTCCATGTTCCGAACGACAAGTATAATTGTCATCCGAGATCACTAGTTGTCGTTCATCATGCCAAAGATCCATTACCTATGCTACAGCTCGTCTCCGTCCGCTCCTCCTCTTCACTGTCGCCGGAGGACGTAATGCGGGCAAATCCCGGCGGCGGGGCCTCTCCCTACTCCCCTATTTGAGGATTAGACTACGCGAGTCGGACGGTAGTGGGGCATGGAGTCTGGCGGCGGTGGATCGGGGATGCCCGGTTTCAATCGGTAGTTGTGCTGGGAGGTGGTTGTGCACCATCACGGTGTGGTTGGCAATGTTTCGGCAATGTTGCTTTTGGATCTGGATATGAGGATGGGCGGCGCGGTTGGTCTTTTTGGTGGTGGTACCGCCGAAGGACGCATGTGGTGGTGAGTAGTCGCGGCCTGCCGGTCGAGGTCCCGTGTGCTCGCCAATGAAGGTGGCGTCGTGGCTTTAGCTGGCTGGAGGTCTCCACCTCCCAAATGTTCAGGTGTCCTTCCATGGCTCATGGCCATGCCTGCACGCTAGGGACACCTCATCACTTATCTTTGCCAGTGATCTCGATGTTTGGTACATGTTGGCTCCGCTTGCCGATAAGAATCAGCCAGATCTACTGCCATTCCTCCAAGCGTTACCCGACGCTACTGGCGGCTGCTTTGCGTTCATTCAACAGTGAGAAGGTTTTTTGATCTGGGTGTGTGGATGTCAGAGTGGCGGCTCCGGATGGTGGATGTCTGTTGAGGTGGCGGCCTCATACGGTGATGTTGTGTTGGGCTCATATGGTGGGTTCGTGGCTATGCATTACTTGGGTGACGACTTTGTGCCGCTTGTCGGCTCACTCAACGTGATCTGTGGGATCGGTCGATCTGGTACGCCGAGGATGCTTCCTCGGATTTTGGTGCAATGTTCGTCGTCTACGAGTGATATTTTTGAATAAAAAAGGCTATAAGGCGACCGTTTTTTGCAGCATTGAGGTGTCCCTGCAAGAGGGGGTGCCGGAGTGGCGGCTCCGGATTTAAAGGTGTGCCCGATCCGATCGTAGCCTTATTTCATGTGGTAGACGAGGTTGCCTCGCTTGTGCGGTTTTTGGTCCAGCTTCTCTCATAAACGGGCCCGCTATGTATTGTTTTCGATCTGGTTTTTCTTATAAAGTGGGTCGATTTTTCTTTTGAAACGCGATAAAATTCAGGTGGGGATATATCCCCGCTGTGACAGTTTAAGAAACAAATATAGTGTTTCATGTCATCCAGTACAACCGCGGTGTTCAAATCAAGTGTCACATGAAGGTGGAGATGCCCTCACCGCCACACAACCATTACACCCGGATCGGCGCGATGGCGTCGCCGCAGTGCCGCAAATAGCGCAATAAGTCTGTCAAGGAGAAAGTACATGTACCTTTGATGATCGTAAAGGCGTGCGACCGCCTCCTCCACTACCTTGGTGGTTGCGACGACGCCGAGAACTCGTCGCGAGCCATCGGGTCGGCCGAGGAGAGGGCGGCGAGTCAAGCAGCGTGTTAGGAGTCATCGCCAAGCAACACAACCTCCGCCGCCAGGGTCACGTTGGCCGCAGAGGCCCTTTGCACGACGTCGAAGGAAGCGGAGCGGCTCCTCCGCAAGCGACAAGGGACGGTCGTGCAAGGCTATCATGCTCCGTCACCGTTCCACCAATGGAAGGACTACTCGGACAACCACGATGGCACAGACGGCAATGGGAAACGCGGCGGGTCAACATGTTACCCATTGGTCCACGAACCGGTATGTACCTCATTTATGTTGGCCCAAAGCCAACGCGACCTGCTAGTGGAGTCGGTATTGAAGTGGCGGGCCGGTCGAGAGCAACTCCCGCGCCGTGTCCCAGTATTTGTGTCTGTTACATTCTAGAGAGATATGATTGAACGTGACATGCTAGGTTATCGACCTATCGCAAACCACAACGGTGACGAGAAAGTATCATCTTCATCGCCTTGGCGAGGAGAGGCTAAAGTAAAACAGTGGTCTCTAAGCGAGGCCACAGTGTCGCCACCTCCGGTAAGTCTCATTATTAGTCTCTCCCCGTGCCGACACCCACGATGGCCGCTGCCTCACTACGCATTGCGCATGACCAAGCAAACTTCCGTGAACGCGAGGTGGCGATCAAGAAACCCTGCCGTGACCCCGTGCCTTTCTGCCGCTGGAACCCGAACGATGATGACACCGACGACACAATGGAGTTATCGTCGGCCAGGCATACGAGGTCACCATCAAGTAGATGGTACTTTTTTTGAAGTTTTAATTTACCAGAAAAACTATCATCCATTTTTATTTTAAAATTATCTAAGTTTGAATAAAAATTGTCCAATTTTTTAAAATTTGCATCAAATTTGTTATTTTTTGTTAGATTCCATTGAAAATGTATCTGGATGATTACAGTACGCTTTCAACGCCAGCCCGGGCTGAGCTCCTCTTCCCCAAGTCCTTCGCGGCTGCTCTTCTCGAAGCCCTCTCTATGTTGGAAATCAAGCTAGGATTTACTCACGGTGTGAAACAATGATTTACTAAAACTCAACTCACGTGTACAAAACAAACTGTTAACTGAAGAAAATGTATAGCTAACTGAAGAAACAGCAAACTGAAGAAAAACGACAGCTACATTATTCTGGTGCAAAGTGATTAACAGTAACACTCTACTGTTGTTCCCCTCAAGTGATTATACCTACAAATCCTGTTGTCTGAATTATAGAGTACATGGACATAAAATAAATAAAAAATTAGTAATGCATTCGTCACTTCAACTAGGAACCACATTTTCAGATCGGTGACTTTCATTATCCATCGAACCTGCATGCAGAAGCAATAGAGTACTAAGTTTCGTGTCCAAAATGACATAATTTGCAGCAGCGATACTAAGAATGTAAGTAACAGTTCACATTGGAAACTGACCTTTATCGAGGTATTGGAAACTCACCATCACTTGGGCACTATAGGAGCAAGCATCTACAATTTCTTGTAAGATCGATGGAAGCGTCGTACTCAACAGGGAGCCGCGCACTTGATTATATATGAGAGGTGCCGACCCTCTATCTTGGCGTACAAGTTGTTGATACAGAGTTGGAGGAAGATACGACTAGGGGAAGAGAACCTAACAGACTACGTTGAGATTACAATGCGTATATCTGTTATACTTCTAACACCCTCCCTGAATCTCAACCATCCAAGATTGACATTCCTCTTGAACTCTTCAAACAACTTGACTGGAAGTGCTTTGGTGAGGCCATCTGCAACTTGATCTTTGGAGGGAATAAAAGGAATCTCCAGTTTCTTGTCTGCAACTCTCTCACGCACAAAGTGGAAGTCAATTTCAATGTGCTTCGTCCTAGCATGAAAGACTGGATTAGCTGACAAATATGTGGCACCCAAGTTGTCACACCACAGGCAGGAAATTCGTTGTTGTTTAACTCCTAACTCATCAAGTAATGACTCCAACCAAATGATTTCAGCAGTTGCATTAGCCAGTGATTTGTATTGAGCTTCTGTACTTGATTGTGACACTGTTTCTTGTTTTCTGCATTCCATGAAATGAGATTAGAACCAAAGAACACAGCAAAACCGCCAGTTGACCTCCTGTCATCACTGCAACCATCCCAGTCAGCATCAGAAAACGCACTAATAAGTGTAGAGTCTGACTTTCTGAATTTAATCCCAATACTCATGGTGTGCTTCACATATCGCAGAATTCTTTTAACAGTTGTCCAATGATCTGAAGTAAGTGCATGCAAGTACTGACATACTTTGTTAACAACAAAAGAAACATCCGGACGTGTCAAGGTCAAGTACTGAAGTCCTCCAACAGCACTCCTATACTTTGTACCCTCTTCTTCTGTGAGCGGTTCTCCATCATGTGCTGAGAGCTTCTCTGAAGAGGATAAAGGTGTAGGTGAAGGTTTGCAATCCTTCAACTATCCCATCCTGAGTTTTCTTGACTTCAATACCTAGAAAGAAGTGCAAGTCCCCAAGATCCTTCAAAGAAAATTTTGAACTTAGATCATGAAGAAGTGCATTGGTAGCACTTTGAGATGAGCTTGCAACTATGATGCCATCAACATATATGAGCAAGAATATGGTGACACCTTCTCTATTGAAAATGAACAAAGAAGTGCCAGTCTTGGATGCAATAAAACCAAACTTCTTCTACTGAGAGATCAGCCTGGAATACCAGGCTCTAGGTGCTTGCTTTAGTCCATAGAGTGCTTTATCAAGTTTACACACGAAGTTAGGTGTTTTGCTATCCTCATAACCTGGTGGTTGCCTCATATAAACCTCATCTTCCAGAACACCATGCAAAAACGCATTATGTACATCTAGATGTCTCAAACTCCAACCTCTCGATACAGAAATTGATAGCACAGGCCTTATGGTTGCAGCCTTGACAACAGAACTAAAAGTGTCCTCATAGTCAATACCATAGCGCTGTTTGAAACCATTTGCAACTAGGAGTGCTTTGTATCTGTCAATGGAGCCATCTGCCTTCTTTTTAATTCTGTAAACCCATTTGCAGTCTATGATATTTTTGCCTCTTTGTTCCGGCACAAGATGCCACGTCATGTTTTTCAGAAGCGCAGAATATTCAGCATCCATTTCCTTTCTCTAGTTTGGATCATCAAGTGCATCCTTCAGACGAGAAGGTTCTCTCGAAACACATAGCATCCCGTACCTCACAGTGCCATCAGTTCGGATTTTTGGATTTCGAATTCCTTTCTGCAGTCGAGTTAAAACTCGTGAAGATTCAACTACTTGTTGTTTCACAGGAGCTCCTACTGAGCTATTATTCGTAGAAGATCCGACAGAATTTTCCAACTGTAGCGGCACTATCGCAGATGAGGACGCTGACGCTGTCGTTGATGGTGTGGCCGAGCCACCACTCGAGTTTGGCACATTTGCCGTCGTAGAAGATCCCGGGCCACTTGACGTCGACAGCCTGCGCGTCCGTGCACCTGCGGAAGAACCTCCTGGGGAGACAGCCGAGGTGGAGTGTGCACACCCTGCACCTGCAGGGGAATCTCCTGGGGAGGCGTCCGAGGCAGCGCGTGCGCGCCCGCCCAGCGCAGCCTGCCGCCTGCCTAGCGCCAGATCCAAGGTGGATGGACGTACAGGTGTTGCTGGAGCATGCAAATCTGCCTCAAAATCTAGATTTTCTCCCTCTTCTCCGGCAGCATAAAATAACACTTCATTTTCTGCATTTTCTTCATTGTTCTGATTATTTTCTGCCTCAATTTCTTCGACAATATCCTCGTGGTCCTGCACAAGCATAGATGGAGTACTAGAAATAACAATAGCATCATGTTTATTAGTACAATTGTCGCCCCCGTAATCAGAACCTTGGAGATGGGATGGAAGGAGAAGAATCTCTTTGCGAAGAAGGGCTCCGGCATTTGGGTGAAGTGTTTTGAATGGAAAAACAGTTTCGTCATAGACAACATCCCGAGAGATATAAACTCTACCAGTGGACACGTCAAGGCACTTGACTCCTTTATGAAGATAACTATATCCTATAAAGACATATCTTTTTGATCGGAATGCACGTTTTCTGGTATTGTATGGTCTTAGGTTAGGCCAACATGCACAACCAAATACATGGAGGCCCTTGTAGTCGGGAATAGTGCCAAAGAGACGTGTGATGGGGGTGTGTAAGAGCAAGTTTTTCCCCCGAAGGTTTTGGAGATTGTTGGACAAAGCAGAAGTGGAACTAATATTGTTTTCGAGTATAAACAGATACTTAGGTTCCGAAAAAATGGAGTTTCCAAGGAGAAGATCGAAGGATAACTCACTGCAGTGAAGCTGCAGTCAACTACCGAAACCTTTGAAGGAAGACGACCCCCAAAAATGTCGTCGAAGAAGAAGACACTCTCGAGTAAAAGCGCAACGAGGATAAAGCTGAAGTTGGTCGAAGACTTAGTCTTTTTACTAGTTTCTCTTTATTTTCTTTAGTCGTAGGAAAAACCGTACTATCAAGAGGGGTTTGCTAGTTGAGATCTGTGTCGAAGTGAATTTTATGTGCTCAACCTAAACCCACAAAAGCCTACCGAGAGAAATCTTACTGAGTCGAGTGAATAGCTCGAAGGCAAAGTCATCGCACTTCGTGCCTTCGAGAGAGAACTCGTTCGGTAAGTTAGCTTACTTGTTCCTCAAGTAAAGTTGCGCAGTGATTGGAATCCGACCGTTGTGGACACGCGTCAAGAAGTCGCATAGGGTCACTTCAGTCATTTTACCCATCGGGATCGCCACCTATAAATACCCCGCACCTACCCGCCATTTCGGGTTGGCTGCTCCACTGAAGATTCTAAGACAGAAGTACTGTGGGCATCCCAAGAGAGTTCCATCGAAAGAAAACCAAAACCCAAGTCTAAACTGAGTTGAGAAATTCACAGATACTTAAGTCGAGATTAGCCGATCTTTTTATCTTGGAGAACTTAAAGTCTCCTAGACGGTTAGGCGTCACCTGTCAAGCAGTCGAAGAGAAATTGTCGCTGCTGAAGGAAGTCTGTAAAGGTCTCGGAGATGTCCTGAACCATCTACCACGAGTGAAAACTGGACAAGATCAAGGAGTTTGTTCTAGAGGAGAATAGGACGGAGAGAGTTTTGCTCCAGGTGTTCAATCACCAGTCCCTCCAACCAGACGTAGCCCTTTGCAGAGTGTGAACTGGTTTACCAAACATCGTCGTGTCAGGCTCGTTTTCCTTCTAGTATTTACTTTCAGTATTTACTCGTTGCCTGTTTGTCTTCTATGTTTTCCTTCGCTCTCAATCCTTTCGACCCATGCATGTCTTTCGATACTGTATTTCCTTCGAGATGCCTGTAGTCCTTCGCAGTTTGCATGAATTCCTTCTAAGTTCCTTAGAATTTTTAGAAGTTATCATTCACCCCCTCGCCCTTTGATCATTCTTGAGCTTTCAATTGGTATCAGAGCTAGGCACTCCCTACACTCTGCGTATTTTGTTCTAACCACCTGGAGTGTTGTCAAGAATGTCGTTTGCAGCTGTTCGCTCGGGGGAACCGATTCCTATCTACAATGGGAAGGACTAT
The DNA here is from genome assembly GCA_950022295.1 of Bromus sterilis. NCBI lineage: Eukaryota > Viridiplantae > Streptophyta > Magnoliopsida > Poales > Poaceae > Bromus > Bromus sterilis. The sequence continues at coordinate 142,326,087 of OX465596.1, read as the reverse complement.
CCTTATTGGAAGGACAAAATGAAGAGGAATATCATGGCCATCAACTCTGCCTCTTGGGATGTTGTCAAGAATGGTGTAAATGTCAAAGAGAAAAATGCTACCACTCCTGAGGAGGCAAACAAGATGGATCTTGATTCTGAAGTCTGGGTATTCATCAAAAATCATCTAATTCCAGAAAAATATCATGAAGTCAAGAATATTTCTACAGCCAAAGGTGTCTGGGACTATCTCGAGAAGATTGGTGAAGGTGTATCTACTCGGAAAGATGCGCGTATTGACACCCTTCGAAGCAAATTCTATCGATTCAAGAGGCACGAGGGAGAGAAAGTTAAATCCATATACAGCAGACTCACTGCTCTGTCAAATGAACTGATTTCCCATGGTGCCGAAGACATTACCAATTGGATCGTTGTCAGAACTTTGCTTCGTTCCCTTGATGATTCCTTCGATCACATTGTGCTGATGATCAAGGAAAGGACCGATTTCAAGGATCTGGTTGCCGCTAATATTCTCGGGAGACTCAACACTTTCGAGATGGAAGAAGAAGAAAAACAAGATGTCAACGGAACTCGAAGAAAATCTCATGCACTCAAGGCCAAAGCTTCACATCGTTCCTCTCCTGAAGTTAGTTCTGAATCTGGTGGTGCCTCAGATGATCCCGAGAACATTGGAAAAGATTTGGCACTGATAATGAAAAGATTCAACCGCTTCCAGAGAAGGAATTCCTCTTCACCGAAGAAAAACTACTCTTCCAGACATTCGAGCAATTCATCTCAGCATCGATCGTCATCCAGAAACTCTTCAGCGAAAGATAATTGTTGCTACAAGTGCCAGAAACCTGGTCACTTCATTGATGATTGTCCTCTCTGGGAAATTGAACATAGATCAAAGAACTCTCACAGCAACTCTTCGAGCAAGTCGCACAGATCAAGCAAAAACTATGATTCGAAGAGATATGATTCAAAGTCCAGAAAAGACAAGAAAGATGGTTCTGATGATGACAAGAAGAAGAAGTACCACAAACATCGAGAGAGTTCTTCCTCGAAATCACATTCCTCTCGACGCAAGAATTATCACCGTGCCAAAGCCTATCTGGGTAAAGAGATGAACTCTGAATATGATGCCTCCGGTTCCGAAGCTGAATCAAACTCAAGATCTGGTTCTAGTTCTGGTTCTGAATCTGATGGTCTTGCTGGTCTAGCTTTACCTTCGAACAAGACTTCAAGTTCATTCTTCACCAACGAAAGCAGTGAAGATGAATCTCCAGCTTACTGCTTGATGGCCAAGGCTAAGGTATCCTCTTCTAAGAATTCCTACGATACTTCTGATGGATCTTCTTATGAAAGTAACTCTAGGATAAGCTATGCCAAACTTGCCAAAATTGCTTCTATCCAACAAGATGAACTAGATTCTCTAAGTGAAACTATTCAAAAATCTGAGACGTTGTTGATCGATGAGATTGAGAAAGGTCAAACTTTGACAAATGAGCATGCTTCTCTGAAGGAAAAGTGTGATGAACTTTCCTCTCGGCATGATCTTCTCTTAGTGGACTACGAGAAGCTAACCTATGAATTCCTTCAAAGGAAAATGGCTCTCGAGAAACTGAGAGAGGCTCATGAAGAGTTGGAGAGTGACATTCTCACGCTCATTGCTCAACAGGCCTCAGAAGCTAAAAATGAATCTACTTCACCTTGCTTCACTTGTTTGGAACGAAGTAAAATTGAGTCTATTTCTGAGAAATGGAAAGGAAAGCAACCTATTGTCATTGATGATGCTAACCCCTCGAATGAGGAAACCATTACCGAGGAACTCCTCAGGTTGAGAAATTTATTTGAAACAGGCATGTTCAAAAGTGTTCATGCACACCAGTACCTATGTGATATCCTAAGGAAGGTTCTACTTCATAAGAATCCTCGAAACGAAAGAGTTGGTTTCGAAAGGAAAATCAACCCTGATGGCACCTACTGGGAACCCGAACAGTACCCTAAAACTTTCTGGGTTCTGGCGAAGGAAAATCCCATTGATATTGCTAACTTTTCAGGTTTCAACTACAAGATTGATAAGGCTATTGTTGATGAATCACTTGATTCTGACTACAATCTTATCAAAGATCAGGAAGGAAAGGTGTCTGCGGAATTCGTTGGTACTCCTTCAAAGAATGGTTTCTATAAGCGACAAATTTGTGTTTGCAAATATCTCGTAGAAAAACTGCCCCCTAACCATTCTATGCAGGGAAAATCTTCGGTACCACCGAAACACTACTATTCTCTCGAGGATAGAAATGAACCCTTGGTGTCTGCTTCAAATATTCCCCAGAAGGAATACTATCGGGTTGATAGAAATGTTTATCGTCATCGTGACAATAATACCAAAACTGCATTTACCTATCAGTACTCTAATCCCTTATCGAGGAATTATGTTTATGGTGTGCTTGATGGTCCCCCTCGCCAATATAATCCTGTTCGCTATAATATCTCTGCTTCGTCTAGCACTTTCATGCCTTCTCAGTCACCTGCTCGTTTGTGGGTGGTTAAGAAGAACTAATTATTCTACAGGGCTATGTCTCCGGTGGATCCGAATGGGTCATGGATAGTGGTTGTACAAATCATATGACCGGAGACAAAGATTTTTTCACCAAAGACAAACTTACTAAATCTTCTCAGAGATATATTACCTTCGGTGACAACAACAAAGGAAAAGTACATGGTTTGGGTAAGGTTGCAATATCGAAGGATAAGCATATTGACAAGGTTATGCTTGTTCAATCACTAGGATATAATCTTATGTCTATCTCAAAACTTTGTGATATGGGTATGGTTGTAATGTTTTCTGCTTCTCATTGTGTTGTCTTTTCACAGGATGATTATTCCTTCGTGTTCGAAGGATATCGCAAAGGTGATCTTTATATTGGTTATTTCTCTTCGGGACCTGCTGTGTCCACATGCTTAATGGCTAAAGCCACATCTGGTTGGTTATGGCACCGAAGACTTGGTCATGCAGGAATGAAAAATCTTCAAACTCTTATCTAGAAGAAGAATATCGTTGGAATTGATAATGTGAAATTCGATAAAGATCGTCTCTGCAGTGCCTGTGAAGCAGGAAAGATTGCCAAGAAACATCAGTCAGCAAAAACTATCATGACTACTACTCGTCCTCTTGAATTGCTTCATATTGATTTATTCGGTCCTCAAAATTATGCTAGCCTTGGAGGTAACAAGTATGGTCTGGTTATTGTTGATGATTTCTCTCGATATAATTGCGTTTTCTTTCTAGATGACAAGAGCAAGGTTGTTGAAATTTTCAAAACTTTCGCAAAGAGAGCTCATACCGAATATGAATTATCTCTCAAGCATATCAGAATTGATAATGGTACAGAATTCAAAAACACTCATATCGAAGAATTTCTTGATGAATATGGCTTTACTCATGAATTCTCGGCTGCTTATACACCGCAACAGAATGGTGTGGTCGAGAGAAAGAATCGAACTCTTATTGAAATGGCCAGAACAATGCTTGCTGAATACAAGACTCCTATCAGGTTATGGGTCGAAGCAATTAACACTGCAAGTCATATCATCAACAAGGTTTATTTGCACAAATTTCTGAAGAAAACTACACATGAGCTTATCACTGGTAAAAAGCCGAATGTTTCATATCTCAGGGTTTTTGGTGCTCCATGTTATATCAGAGATATGAATCATAGCTCCAAGTTTGCTCCAAAGGCACACGAAGGTTTACTCCTAGGTTATGGTTTGAATTCTCACACTTACAGAGTTTACAACTCTCATCTTGGCAAAGTTGTAGAAACTTTAAATGTTCGATTAGATGAAACTAACGGCTCTCAAAAGGAGCACTTACCTCTTAACCTGGATGAACCACCTTTGGATGAAGTTACCAGGAACATGGCTATTGGAGATATTCGGCCTGTCAAAGGAAATGCACATCAAGCCAACAAGGATGATGATGGTCCAATGTTCCAACACATTGCCCTGGGCGCTGGAGATCAACATCCTGAAGCTAATGATGTACAGGTCGAAGGAGAACGCATAAATGAAGAAAATGCTCTACCTGAAGGAGAAGCTGAACCCGAAGGAAATGATCCCGAAGGACAAGCTGATCCTGAAGGCCAAGCTGATCCCGAGGAACAACCAGATACTCAAGATGTTGAAGGAGCTTTATCTCCTGTTTGAAGAAGAGTGGACGTTGACTCAATACTCGAAGAGATTCGTCTACCAGGTCATCCTACCACTCGTTCTCTCACTCGTTTAGCTAACTTCTGCGGAAATTTCTCGTTTTTATCCATGCTAGAACCATCAAAATTCGATGAAGCCATGAAGGACTCAGACTGGATGACTGCAATGCTCGAAGAACTTAACCAGTTCGAGAGAAATAAAGTCTAGTCCCTTGTCGATAGACCTGATCCCAAGAAGCATAATATCATTGGTACGAAGTGGATTTTTTGCAACAAGAAAGACGAAGATGGCATTGTTATAAGGAATAAAGCTCGACTGGTTGCACAAGGCTACACCCAAATCGAAGGTATTGATTTCGGTGAGACTTATGCTCCAGTTGCTCGACTTGAATCCATTCGTGTCATGCTTGCTTTTGCCAATTACAATGGTATATTGCTATATCAAATGGATGTCAAAAGTGCATTTCTCAACGGTGAAATCGAAGAAGAAGTATATGTTATGAAGCCACCAGGTTTGAAAGACCCGAAGAATCCTGATAAGGTGTACAGGTTGCACAAGGCCCTATATGGGTTAAAGCAAGCACCTTGTGCTTGGTATGAAACACTGAAGGATTTCCTTCTGAAGAAGGGCTTCAAACCAGGAACAACTGACCCGACTCTTTTTACTCGTGCATACAAAGATGATCTCTTTGTGTGTCAAATTTATGTCGATGATATTATTTTTGGCTGTACTAACCCTGATATCAGCGAAGAATTTGCTCGTATGATGTCGAAGAAATATGAAATGTCTATGATGGGTGAATTGAAGTTCTTTCTCGGGCTTCAAATCCGTCAACAGAAGAATGGGACTTTTATCTCTCAAGAGAAGTACCTCAGAGATTGCCTGAAGAAGTTTGATCTTGTAAATTGCAAAACCATCAAGACTCCAATGCCTACGAATGTTCATCTAGATGCAGATGAGAAGGGAAACCCTTTCAATCAGAAGAAATGTCGCTCGATGATCGATTTGCTTCATTACCTTTGTGCATCTAGACCTGACATTATGCTATCAGTTTGTATGTGTGCTCGTTTTCAGGCAAACCCAAAAGAATCACATCATATTGCTGTCAAGCGAATTCTTCGATATCTGGCTCATAAACATACTTTGGGTCTATGGTATCCCAAGGGTGCCCAGTTTGATCTCGTTGGATATTCTGATTCTAACTGGGCTGGTGATCGAGTCGACAGGAAATCTACCTCAGCCACATGTTATTTTCTTGGTAAATCTCTTGTATGTTGGGCTGCGAAGAAACAGGATTGTGTTTCCATTTCTACGGCTGAAGCCGAGTATATTGCTGCCGGTTCATGCTGCACTCAAATTTTGTAGCTCAAGAAAACGCTAAAAGATTATGGTATTCTTGTGAAGAAAATTCCATTGCTATGTGATAACGAGAGTGCCATCAAAATTTCCCATAATCCAGTGCAACACTCTCGAACAAAGCATATTGATATTCATCATCATTTTCTTCGAGATCACGTTCAGCGAGAAGATATTGTTATCAGCCATGTTCGCACCGAAGATCAATTGGCTGATATATTTACGAAGCCCCTGGATGAGCAAAGGTTTTGTGCACTAAGGTGTGAGTTGAATATATTGGACTCACGCAATGTGCAGTAAGACTATAACTATCGGTACTATGTATTATATGTTTTAAGTAATTTACTTTCGTCGTTTTTCTATCGTGTTTCTTTTTCGTTTGTTTTTGTTCGTTTGGTGTTGTCCTATACACTTATCACTCCGAGTTTTCTTATTACTGTTTTTCCCTCGGATTGATTAAGTATCGGACCTTGTTTTCCCTCTATTCTATCCCTACCCTATCTTTGCTTTTCTCTCGTGAACATGTATATTTGTACTCGATTATGATTCCCTTCGAATGTCATTGATTCCGAAGGAAAATCTATCGAACTTTAATATACTTTTATACTCGATGTTCGATGAGTTTGGTCTCGAACGTGGAGCACCTTTCTTTCAGTTTGTTGGGATTTTTTCCGTGATTACCGGCACAAAATCCGTCCGTTGAATTCGGAGAGACACGAAATCTGCGCCGTTGGATCGGATTTGACGGCTACGTCAGACCCCACCTCTATAAATACCGATCCACCCCCACCCGAACAGATCTCACATTCCCTTGACTTCATCTCTCCGCTCCAGAGCTCTCTCGCGCGCCGCTGTGCTGTTCGTCACCGTCGATTCCCTCGCCGCTTTGCTGCCGGAAGGAAGTCGCCGGAGACCTTCCCGTCGACGAGGATTTTCATCCGCGCCGCCGTAGCCGCCGCACATCACCAATTTAGGGTATGTGAGGCTCTGGACTCGATTCCAATCTATCTGTTCATCGAGCCCCAGTTTTGTTCTTGATTTTCTTTTATTTTTCCTAGGTCTGTTTGATCCGTTTGTATTGTTGATCTTTGGGAAATCAGTTTCTAGAGTTCTCTGTCGATTCCCATCTGATCTAGGTAAGAAATCCCTCGGATTCTCTCACTTAGGCATATACCTCAGATGCATATCGATAGATTCACGCTTGTGCAATTTTTTCATACAAGTTCTTCGTTAGATTTGCACCCGATGAAAATCTAGCCCAACACTTCCATGAAAAACTTGCTTCAAGACTAATCTCTCGATATGCTTACTGCATTCAAAATGTTTTTCCTCAAAAATGTCTGGTACTTGTTCACAACTTTCCTCTATTCCCTCGTACCTATCTATTTCGCAGGAAAATGTCAGAGAACGAAGGAAATATCAGAGAATCCAAGCGTGTGGGAGGTCGTACAAGAATCACCAACACCTCTGAAGGTTTATCAGAAGAGCTGATTATTGAGAAGAAGTTGAGAACTCCACAAGGCTCAGTTGAAGATGATCGTACAAGAGAAAAAGACTGCAAGAGATTCGAAGGCTCCAAGCCCTTCGATGGTATGAATACAAGTCACTTATCCCTCGGTGGGAGACATTGTTTGCACTGAAAAATCCCTGGTCTGATATCAAGTCATTGAGGCTCAAGTGGACGAAGGCAAATAGACCACCTCGTACTCCCGATGCTCACCCATCCTCTCTCAAAACTCCTGAAGATTTCAAAGAGTTGGTTGCTGCTCGACCTGAACGAGCGAAAAAGAGGAAGGAAGCTAAAGACGGAAAGTTTCTTTTTGTTGTTGAGGGCATCGAGGATGTTGGTCCTAGCACCACATCGAAGGCTGGCAAGAAATCTGCCAAGCGTAAGAAAAAGGAAGTTATTGTTTCTCCACCTGAGGCAACTTTTGACGAAGAAGAAGCCCATTCTGACGGTCAAGACCCTGGCACAGAGGCAGATGTCGAAGACATTGCTCAGAAGAAGAAACCGAGCAATAGAGGCGTCAGGATTCAGGAGCCAGCTTCTAAGACTCCTCGAGTAACAATTGATATGACCAACTTGGTCACTGATCCACCAATTTCCTCTGCTCCCCCCGTGCAAACTCGTAGACAGAAACCTTCGGTCAGGTCGAAGGGAAAGCAAGCCCAAGTGGTTGAAGATGATGAGACCCTGATCCAACGAAAGGAAAGGTTGGCCAAGCAACAAGAACTTGAAGCGCAAGACTTGATAAAGTCCAAACTACTCAACTTCCACAGTCAACCCGAGCATAAAAATGCCTAGGTTGCTCAACAATTGGGCATCTTGCATCTGGTAAGCGAGAAATATAGACGCCAGATTGAAGGAGGCACTGTCCCCAGTGCTCCGAAGTAAAAGGTTGTGGCCCCAAGTGCCACCGAGAAAGTAGTGGCTCCCACAGTCACGAAGGAAAAGGGTGCAGCCGCTAGTGCTGCGAAGAAAAATGCTGAGGCTGCAAGTGCCTCGAAGTATAAAGCTGCGGACCCCAGTGCCGTAACAAAACCAGTCGCTGCTGCCAAGGCCACCAAGGTGGCCGAAATAAAAGCCAAAGAGGCTAGGCAAAAGGCTCAGGCTGCTCCAGTTCATCAAGCTGCTCCTGCTCCTGCCCCAGCTACACCAGTTGTGCCCGGCCTCTTGCTGATGAAGAAAACTCCAAAGAAGGATATTCTGCTGCAAATGCTGCATGGGATGCAGTGCAGATTTCCAACGTACTTTGGCGTATGGCCACAACTCCGAGCAAAGTCACTGCCGAGGATGATGTTCCTCCAGAGATTCAAGAACGATTTGCTTGCTACATGATTCGTTGGGAAGGATATCTCACCCAGGATCGAAAGGACAAAGAGCAAGAGAAGTTTTACACCAAGCAGCTTCAAGAAGAAACTGAGGACCTTGTGTCCCGAAAGTTTTTCAAGACTAAGATTGCAACCCTTGGTGAATCAAGAAGGACACAGAAAGAAAACATCACTTCTGTCAATGAAAAGGTTCGACAGATAGTATCTGCTATGTGCAAGGAGCACAATGAAGCCCTATCCAAGGGAAAATATCGAAAGAGAAAGTCTACTGCCCCAACCTCTTCGGGTGGGACGCCAGAGATCGAGAAAAATGCTAAGAAGCAAAAGTCTGCCGAGGTCGTTGCTGCAACAACACGACAGGAAACTGCCCCAACCCTCACCAAGAAACCCACTCCACCCAGTAAGGAAACTCCACCAGCTCGCCAAACCACTCCACCACCTCTCCAAGCCACCCCTCCACCTCGACAACAAACTCCACCCCCTTGTTAACCGTCACCACCAAAAGCTTCGTCGCCACCACCCAACCCACCATCACCACCTCACGTCATTCCATCGTCCACCCCAGCCATCGAGCCCCAAGCTCAGATTGTGACCGAGCAACCTTCTCAGGTGGAGCAAGAACATCATGCCCCCATTCCATATGCACAGAAGGACTATTCATTTGCCCAGACTCTGAACGAAGGAGAAGAAGCCGATGTTTATATAACAACTGTTTCCTCCCGTCAAGATGCTGCCGAAGGACAAAGTTATGGCGATGCCAGTTCGATTGAAAGTTCTTCCTCCTCCTCATCAAAATCTTTGAACGAAGAAATGTTTGATGCTTTTACACAACTGAATGAAGATATGGAGGCTATGGAGACAGCAGAGACCGAGAAACATGCTAATGCCGACGAAAGAGATGCCGTCGAAGAGCAGGCCTAGGAAAATGCTCCTGCAGCCATCCCAGCTCAGGATATCGTCAATGATCCATCTTTAATTACTCCCCCTAATGAGCCGATGCTTCAAATGCCAGATAATGCAGCCAGATATTTCCAGTTGATGAGCTCCAACATTCTGCGCATCCGAGAGAAATGCTCCCTTTGTTCCGCCCCGATGTTCCTCGAGGAGGCCCTATATTCAAGAGGCGGGAACACAAGCCTTTTTTCTTCGGCCCAATCCCTACGAGAAGTCCATAAATGCATATTCTCTTCGGTTTTGGACCCAAGAGCAAGCCATCTATTACACTTGTGTGCTGTACAACAAGTCTAGAGTTTTCCAACATCAGTACCTTGATATGCCTTCGGTGTACGCCACTTCATGTTTCGAGAATGTTGCCGAAACAATTGATGGTCTGCATGCTCATAAGATGTTTGCTCTCGATTGTGGCTACAATCCCGAGCTCATCAAGCAGTTTTATGCCACGTTGTATGTCACTGGTGATCCTGAGAATTCGAAGACGTGGAAATTTTCTTATGTGATTCAAGGCCAAGTGTTTCATATGACTGTCGATCAATTTCTGGCCATCATCAATTTGCCTCGTTTCGAAGGATTACCACACAAGCTGCATGATCTACCTGCTCCAACTCCAGCTAAATTTTCTACGTTGCTGAATCCAGATGTCGTAGGAGATCACTACCCAGATGAGCCGAAGCCAAGGCATTTAGTTTTTGAAGCAAAGTCATGGTTCTAGAAAGTGCAATATGTCGACCAGAGGGGGTGAATGGGAGATTTTAAAAAATCTTGAGGAATTTTTATTTCCTCAGGACTGAGGCAATACGAAATTGAGGAAGTTGAAACACGAGAAGAGAAAATGCAATACAAAATCAATGGCGTGACAGGAAATCAACCTATTGTATAGCTAAGGTAAGATCAAAGCACGAACCGAGGAATCAGTGCAGAGAGAACTCAGAAAGTAAGGCATCAGGATAAGTCATCAGTGCGTAAAAATAATAGCTGAGGTTGAAAAAATAGCACCAGGGCACTGAAGACATAGAGTTGACGAACCAGTTCGAGTTGCTATGACAACTCAACGTCTGGTTGGAGAGGCTGAGATTGAACTCAGAAGACATAGTCTTCACCTTATTCTTCTTGAACAAAAGTCCTCAGACTCCGTCCAATAACTCAGGTGAGTCTTCAAGGTAGACTCCCGAAACCTTCACAGACTTAGTCACTCAGGGAAGTCACAATTGCATGTTGACTTTCTCAGACCGAAGACTTCTACACCGGCTGGAAGATCACAGTCTTCAAGAGTAAAAAGCTTCAGATCACTCGAACCGACTTCCTCAGAAATTCTCAACTACTCAGGCTGGTGGTTTTCCTCACTCAGGTTCTTCAGTATCTTCAATGAGGTGGGTTGCTCTCAGATGACAAGTGTCAGTTTTTCACTCGGAGCAGCCAACCCACAAATGGGGCTGGGGGTGGCTATTTATTGCCGCGGGGCAATCCCAGGTGAAACGACATAAATGCCCATGCATGAAATTACTACCATGCCCACCCTTCGGACCGTTGGGTGGATCGGTACCAGCGTTCACCACGTGACACGTGGCACGGTCGGAATTTCTCTCTCTCTTTCTTTAGGAGAACTGTACTGGTAGTTTCCTGACTCCTCAACCGAAGACAAACTCCTCAGTGTCCTGAAGAACATCGTCTCAGACACCCGACGAATTGAATTTCTACTCCAGGATATTTCTCTGGGTTTTCCTCAGGATTTCTAATTGAGCACTTCCTCAGAAATACAGAACTCATTTTCCTCAACCCCTCCAACAGTGCGGTGTTTTCATACGACTCAAGAAGTATAAAAAGTCTTAGCGAAGACTACGCTTCGACTTCGTCTTCAGCGCGAACGTCCTCAGGATCAGGTACTTCTTCAGCTTCAGCCGAACGCTTCAGGATCCTGATTCCTCAGGATTTCACACAACTTCAGTCTTCAGGAAACACACCGATTTCTCCCATGTTCCTCAACATTTTGGGGGGGGGTCGACAACGGTGGTTAACCTCATCCTCAGGGAATGTTTCCTGTTTATACTCACAAACACATTAGTCCCTTAACCGTTTTGTCATCAAATGCTCCAAAACCTCACAGGGGGCACTAGATGCACTTACAATCTCCCCCATTTTGGTGATTTGATGACAATCAGGTTAAAGCTTCAACAAGATAAAATAAATAATTTTGAGGAAAGACTTGAAGAAAACAATTCATTGTTTCCGGATATAGAGATGCTCCCCCTGAGGATATGCATGTTTTGAGGACTTGATACAATTTTTGAAAAACATGAGGAGCTCCCCCTATATCCCGGATTGTTTGAAACAGTGCATCATATGGAATACTTTGAGGAATCAAACATAGCACTGAGTAATGTGGTTGCTGAGGAATTTCATGAGTAATAGAGAAACATGAGTAATGTCATGAGGTAACTTAAGAGTATCAGAAACCACACAAAATATCAGTGTACAACGCATTACAAAAATGATCGGAAGAACGAGAGTTGTAACTGAGGAACCCATAAGAACCCGCTTGAAGATAACTAAATTTCTCCCCCTTTGTCATTAATGAACAAAAAGGAGAGACTACTGCTAACGACCCAAAAGAGTGCCTCGGGGCTGAGCATCAGGGCGAAGACACGCCGTTGCAGTGTGAGGACAAGCCGCAGTGTCTTCAACTTCTTCAGGCGAGAATTCTTGAGCTAAAGAAAAGGAGTCCATCGCCAGAGGTGGGGTCTTGCTCTTGGTGAACTGACGAGGAGGCCGAATCTGAGGAAGTGTAGGTTGTCTGGGCCAAGCTTAGCAAGATCTTCAGGAGTGATGACTTCAGTCAAAAGAGCATCAAGCCGCTGATATGCATGATGAGCATACTGATGAACTTCCTTCTGAGTTGTATGCATCTGCGCCATATAGCTTAGAATGTCGCCGATCTAACGCTTCGTCCAGTCATGATTCTGATCCACCTTCTGATGCAGACTAATGAGGAGCTCGCGATCAGTCATCAGGCGAGCTTGAGTTGTTTCCTCAGTTGAGGCATGGGTGCGTTCCTCATGAGTGGTGCGAGACTGAGGCTGACGAATATTTCCACCGAGCGAGTCCTGAGGAAGTACTTCTTCATAGAAAGGCGCTTTGCCCTTGGCATTAGAGTCAACAGTGTGTTGAAGCACTTCAACTGGAGGAACATACGGGCGATGATTAGCCTGATCAGGCTTGAAGTTGATGCCAGTCTTGGTGCAGATGAGATTTATAATCCATGGAGCATATGGCTTCAGAATAATGAGGATTCTGAGCAGCATCCACCAACGTCCTGAAGAAGAAGTCTAAGACATCAATGGGAGCCGACATGCAGAGGCTATACAGAATGTTCTTCATGATTCCCACAACTTCCTCAGCGGTTGTGTAAGGCCCGATATGCGGTACTGTTCCAGATCTAGATGTTTCCATCCAGATCCGGGGACGAAGCACATATCGGTCCCACCGCGACATATGATGAAGTCATATGCCCCGGATTTCCAACATGATATCACAACATCACAGATACGGGATACAACATCTCATACAACCGGCATACAACTGCCTCAAATACAATACAACAACGGAAGATACATGTCTGAGTACAGACTACAAGCATATTCCTAGTGGCAAAGAGAAAAACATCGATCCCATAACCACACGGGTCCAGGCCCTCCGCCGGGATCCGCCTAACTAGTCGTCGTCGAGTCTCCGCGTGAAACGTCGATCACCGTACCTGTTGTCGATCAAGAACCCTGAAAAGAGTTTGGGGGGTAGTATCATGAGTACAGAGGTACTCATCATCCAACTGTAGTGGTCATGTGACCCAGCAAGGACTTCATCACTCGTCATTCTAGGACAACTAGTAGTTTACGGTAAGGATGAGGTAAGTGGTGAGGTTGCTGCCGCACTAGCATTTATGAAGTGGCTAACGATCTATAGAGTAAGGTAAGAAGCCAAGCATTCGATGAGGAATCGCCTCCAACAAGTCTTGCTATCAACTACTACGCAAACATAACACCTATCCTATCCTTGTCCTCCTCTTCGCATCCCGACGAAGAAGAAGCAATCAAGGCACACACACACGTTGATCAAGTTTATATTAAGATTATGTCAGTTGTTGTTGTCTATGAACAAGGAGTAGGTCTCAAGTCGTCCATAACCGTGGACACGGCTTCTCGAAAAGATTTAACCCTGCAGGGGTGTACCAACTGCCCATTACGAGGCTCCGCACGCACGTCCATCACTCTCAGTTGCTACCCATCACAGGCAACCATTTTATGATTTAGTTCCAAGTGATCCGAAACGACAGGTCCCTCTAACTAACAACGAACAAATCCGGGTGGCCCCCGGGGAGTCGACACCCAATCCAAAAGCCGGCAACGCTCTCGGATCGGACTCTTCCATGTGACGCAGGTCGGATTGCCGGTTAATCACACATGGGAAACCGGGTCCTAGCTGATCGGGTGGACCAACAGAGGAACTAAGTCTCCGCTGGCCCGAGTTGTTTCGAAAACAGCTGGGCGCCAACCAACACACACACGTTGCAAAAGGTAAAACCAGCTTGGGCCACCACTAGAAATGCTTGAAGCTAGGTAGGTACGAAAAGGGGACCCCATAAAATCCCACACGCGGTTAGGCACGCTCAGTCTTAAAACCAATACCCGGAACTCGGATCCTAGGTGACTCGAATGGAACAAAGCGTCGGGGCGGGATAGCCTAGACCTTCCATCCTTCGTCGAATATAGTCAACATTATAATAATCATATCATCAACAATAATAATGTGACATCCCAAACCCAGGAGTAACAGGGTAACATCGTAGCATCCTAAGCATGCATACTAAGCAGGGGCTGAGCAACGAGCAATAGTAACATAGCAGTACAAGGTTTGCTGGGAGGGGACATGGTTGTATCGGTTTGAAAGAGGCTGTAATCATGTGGTAGGATCAAACATCGAACTTAACCTAGACTAGCATGCAAACCGCTGGTTGAAATAGAATGGATCGTAAGTAATGTATAGTCCTTGCCTGTTGATAAGTCGGATTCCGAAGGTGTAGTCGATCTTAAGCTCGCATCGTCTCCGAGAGGTACCCGCGGAAGCACACAAGACGATAAACACTGGAAAGAAATCAACGAGCAAGCATCTATTACTACGAGGCAAACACGAGCAGGCATCAACAAGAAGGCAACACGGGACATCGCACCTACCGTCGAGAGCGGTTACTAACAGTTTAAGTGGGGTATCGGTCACACACGACGATACCGCACGTTTACGGTGGTTCAAGTTGTTTAGCTACAGGTGAGCAAAGGTTGTTTACATGGCAAGCACAGAAGCATGGCAAGAGGTGAAGCATAAATAAACTACCTAATCTAGTCACTTTAAGTGGGGGTAAAATCCTAGACATGGCAAACTATTGCTGACCCCACGATAAATATTGCATTTGGTAATGTTTTGCCCTAAACAATATTTTATTATTTTTATTAGCAAGCAAGAGCAGCATAAACACAATCTACATGCAATTCTAGTCAAGTTACATATAAGAAACATTTTAAACAGAGCAACAGATAAAAAGTTATAGCAGTTACAGTTACAGTGGCAAGCAGTGTAATTAGCAGTCAAACAGCATGTAAACAAAGTCAAACATGGCAACAAACAACATTTTGTTAATCTACGCGCAAAACAGAGCAACTTTCATGTAGAAAGCGTCTCCATCGGAGCTACCGGTGAAAAGTTACAGCTACCGCAATAAAAACAATTAACAGATAAATAAAAAGCCTAGAAAATAAAGAAAACATGCACTGGGCCGAATCTAGTCCTATTGGGCCCAACAGAGAAAAAAAATAGAACTAAATAAAAAAAGAAAAAAAAGGGGGCACTCACTGTTGGGCCGGCCTAAGAGAAGGGGGCGGCCTGGGCTGGCTGGCCGGCTTGGTGCTGGGCCTCGGAGGGGAGTTGGGCCGTGGGGGCGACTGGCCCACGCGGGCGCTGGGGAGGCCAGCCGGCACGTCCCGATCCAGCGGGAACCGGCAACGGCGGCGGATGGCTCCCGGCTCCGGCGAAGAGGGCTACAGCGGCGGGGAGGCCGGGAACGGAGGGGCGCGCGGGAAGATGGGGCGGCGGTCGGCTGGTGCAGGGTCGCCGGCGCGTTGGATCCCGTCGTGAAGGAGCAGGCGGTGCGGGGCGGAGCTCCATGGCGGCTGCGGGCTGGCCTTCCATGGCCGTGGCGACCTCACAGGGAGAGAGAGAGGAGGGTTAGGGAGAGAAGGGGAGAGGAGAAAGCGGGGAGAGGAGAGGGAGGACCTGCGGGTGCGGGGGCGGTCCGGCTGCCGGCGGGCGGCGGCTCGCCGGCCGGAGGAGGCAGCGGCGGCTCCACGGACTTGAGGGCCATGGCGCGGTGGGAGGAAGAGAGAGAGAGGAGAGAAGTTGGCCAGATCTGGGCCGTTGGATCTCAGATCTGATGGCTCAAATCTGAGGGAGGCTAGGGTTTCGCGAAAAAAGGGGCTATTGGGCAAATTTGGAGCAGATCTGGGGTGGTGGCTGCAATTTTTAGGCTAGGGAAACCCTAGAAAGGGGTGGGAGTGTGGTGGTCTTTATATAGCCCGGTGGCTGGCAGTTTGCAAAAACATCTCCGGTTTTTCTCTCGCGCGCGCGGTGCTCACGTTTCTGACCGCCGGGGGTCCGCAGTATCTCCGATTCGGGTAAAACTTCGAACTGCGCGATCAGTGCGTCGAGCCGGAGGCATTCACCTCGCGCTGGAACCATTCCGAAAACACTTTCCGGCGCGCTATAAAAATATCCCGTTTAATTATTAAACGAGGTTTTTCGTTCCGTTGGCTTTGGCTGGTCTCGTGCGGTTTTCGCGACGGTGATCGGGCGAAACCCGGTGTCGCAAAGGTCGAGTGTCAGGGTGGCAAGGGTCGGTCTCCGTCCGGTACGAGATAAGAGGGGGAAAATAATCACCGATCGATAAATCGGGGATGCAATCACCGCAAACAAAGCAGACAATCAAACAATCCACACCGAATTTTTTTTTTAATTTTTGTGAAAACTGGGCTGTTACAGGTTGATTCAAATCCCTTGATGGGGCAGAAAGACTTGGCCAAAATTGTGTACAAGGTGCTGGGCAGATAATGAAGCTCAGAGACTAGGAACCTGGTTCGTGGTGGAGCTTCAGGGTCTTGCGGCTTCATCAGCATATTCATCAGGTCATCCCGAAGAAGTGGAGCACCGTATGTGCTGGGGACTGAGGCATCAGAAGGAGGGAGTGTCAGAACCCTCTGTTAGATATGTGCTAGGGTTAGCAAGAAACTTTGCATCATGTTAAAAATTTCAAAAGAAATTGAAATGGGAGAGAGAACACCCCCAGATGAATTTAATTCAAATGGCCAGAATAAAAGTTGCTCCAAAAATTCCTTTTGCATTTTTGAAAAGTCTTATAAATGAGTGTGACCACATATCAAGTGATGTGGGACCAACCCCATGCTCATGGATTTTTCAAATATTCAAACGGGAGCGTGGATTTAAATTTAAACCCCTATTTGAATTAAAGTTCAAATAATTTGAATTTTAAAAATGTTCAAACTTTACAAGTGGCTAGCCTATTATATTGTGAAGCCATATAAAAAGTTTCAACATTTTATAAAATGTCTAGCTATTTAATTTAGCTAAGACAAAACAAATACAGAAAAGAAATTAAAGAACGGAAAGATTAAACAGACAAAAAATAGAAAAGAGAAAGGATCCTACTCACCTTGGGCCCCAGGCCCAACTTACCCCCTGCGCGGCCCAGGCCTGCTAGCCTCCTTCTCGTCTTGCCCAGCGACGGCAAGCTCCTCGGTGGCGGGCATGCCACGGCGGCATCGCCACCTGCTTGCCTGGAGGCCTCCCAGGCATCCTTATCGCGCCAGGAGACGTCCCGTGGACGCCCGCCTCACTTCCCCCTCCTCTCCACTGCTCTCGTGATCTCCTTCGCTCGATTTCGGCGCCGACAGAAAGCTCACCGAAGCGCACCGCCGTGGACGACGTGGCCACCTTTCCCTAGAGCTCAAGCTGCCGTGTCCCTCGTACTCGTCGTCGTCGAATTCATCTCCCCGCAGAAGATGGCGCCGTGATTTGGACTCAAGCCGCTGCAATCGCCCTCGAGCTCTCGCCGGATCCGCGACTCGTCGTCGTCCAATACTCCGGCTACGCTCCCTCCCCGACTCTAACGCCTACTCCATCGTGTTCACCAGCGTCTGGTGAGCGTTTCCCCTCAAGCCGCGGCACCCCTCCCCTCCTCTAGCTCGATCTGCCATGGTCGCCAAAGTACAGAGCCTCCGTGCTCGTCGTCGACGAGCCTGCGCTAAGCAATCATCCTCGCCACCTTGTCCTTTTTCACCGCCGTGCTCCTCTGGTTCGATCCCGCCTAACCCCGCTCCAAGTAGCGCCTCCTAGCGAGATCCCTCTCGCAGCCAAGCCACTGCCACCGCCAAACTCATCGCTGGCAAGCCTCCCGAGCACCCCAGCCACCCCAACCTTGCCCAATCGATGTGCGATGCCAAGAGCTGCGTCTCAGTGGTCGCAGCGCATCGTTTGGTGCCCGGAAACGCCCTCCCCGTAGACGCCGCCGTCTCGGGTGGTCGCCGGAGACATGCCGGCGGCGGGGTCCATGTGGGCAGGTGGTTTAGCCACTAGTCCCCCCCTGTGAGAATTACATGTGGGCCCCCAGGCCCTTAAACCTTTGGTTAAGCTTAAGTTAAAAGAAAATGTTTCAATTAATTAAGTAAGACACTGACATGTGGGCCCTAGGCCCTAATTAACCTCTGGGTTAATTTAAATCTAATCTAAACTATTTTAATTAAACAACAGTCACTTACATGTGGGACCCCCTGGTCAGTGGCCCCCTGACGCCATCATGAGGTCATGCTGATGCAGTAAAAGCTTTTCTATTTAAAAGAATTCCAGAAAAGTCAGAAAGTTGATTAAACTTTGGAAATTCATAACTAATTCATCCTAACTCCAAATATAGCAAATAATATGTCTAAAATTATCAGAAAAATTCAAGGATTCTGAATATGCAATTTGTTTTCATGTTTGAACAAGTTAACTTGGGTGAACAGAGAGAACAATGCATATGGAATTCGTTTAAATTCAAATTGGAGTTTGAATTTGCAATTCACTTGCAAGATACTCCATTTAAATGGAATTGCCTCACACATCAGAAGCATGTATACCAAGTTTCAACATTCAACCATGTGTTTGTGCATTGTACTTATGTTGCCCCCCCTTGATTGTTGTTTTTCGATAGAAGTGGAACCGTAACAGGAGGCGGCCCCCTTCGTTGAAGACCCCGATACCGAACCTCGTCAGCAAGGCAAGCAAACCCCCATTGATCATGTCAATAAAATACCACTTCCCTCTCAGTCTCTCTTATGCATTCTTTAGGATGATTACCATGCTACGTTTCTACCGCATAGATGAACCCATTCGTATGCATGACCTATCATTTGTCACAGTAGTAAGCAAAGCACAATCCTAGCAAATGTAGGAGTTGATTTTTATCATGTGGCCCCTGCAATTGTTACTGCTTATTGCATTCTTAGAGTGTTACAATGATGATATTGTTATGTGAGTCGGGATGGTAGCAATCATGATGATGATGGTGGAGATGTGTTGGTGAATCTACCCTAATACAAGGTGAACGATGAGAGGCCGTGTAGGAGTACACAGTGGGTTGTCTCGTTGAACACGGCCCTAAGTCCGAGTTCTTGTGTGGTGATCCAAGATGAAGAGTACAACCACACATTGGGCTCACTGACCCCTCTCAACCTACTAACTCATCCCTTTCGATGTCCAGATGTCGCAGTAGTTCGGAGTTCGGGTAGGTTTGTGGCCTGGCTGCTAAGTGAGAGAATGGCTCAGCCGAGACCGGCTTATGCACCACGCACACATCATCTGGTTCCACTTTGGTAAACCGGACGGGTTCACGATAGTGGTAGCCAACCCAGGTAGGCGGCTTTCTTGGACTAGATCGGCTATGAGGTAACAGTTGTGGTGAACATCCTCGCCGACACCCCTTGAATGGTGTCGAGATCAAAGGCGGTAACTGATGGTCATGTGTGTGTAGCGGTACACCCCTGCAGGGTTAACAAAACTATTCGAATAGCCGCGTCCGCGTTAAGGGACTGCTTGGAAAGCTTAGCTTGATTATTAGACAACTTGAACTGGATACTTATAAAACTTGCCAAGATAAGCGTGAGTGCTATGGCGTGCTTTCTCGTGGGAAAGTCAAGGAAGGCACCATAGTGGTGTAATTGGTTGGGGACATGTAGTGGACTCGTGTATGCCTCTTACCTCATGTCTGGTACTCATAGTTCAGGACTAGCCAAGTCAAAGCTGGCAATTCTGCATTGAAACCCCACCTCCCTTTACCTTGATACATGTGCATGAGTAGTATAGTTCCTACGTAAGTCTTGCTGAGTACGACTTTGTACTCACGTTTGATTATTATATGTTTTAGATGAACCCACTGACCCCAAAGGTGGATTCTTCCTCTAGCTCGACGACTGAAGACCAAGCTAGTGTAGTCCCAGTCAGCAGACTGGTTCCCTCGTGGAGGGCTTGTATTTAAATAAGGCTTCTTAAGCCATTTGTTAAACTTGTCTGTACCCAGACATAATTTGCTTCCGCATGCTTCTTGTAATGTTGGATCACGGTCTCGTGATCTCTGTGTGCACTCTGTAAGAGTTATCAATAAAGTTGTATACTTTGTAGAGAATTGCAATGATACCTGCTGTTCATACTTGACATATGTGCTGCGTGTATGATTATATCATGCATGTCTTAGTATGGGTTTTCGAGACCTTAGTTGTGATCTGGCTGGCGGTCTTTTATACACCAAGTGGCCCTTAGATGTGCGCAGCTTGGGGCATCGCGATGCGATTGTTCGTGACTCCGTCACGTGCACACTTTGATGTATGATCGAGCCCGCCCTAGACCCCGACTAAGTGATCAGGCTGGAGTAAGTCTATGTAAGGGTTATAATACAATCGATAGTATGGTTGAGGCGACTTGTCTATGAGTATGGGAGTTCACCACCCATATAATTTAGACTTGTGTGCGGACGATGAGGACCCATCTCAGTTGATAATCCGGCCTGGATGGGATGCCCCTCATGTTTGATGCTTCCCGAGAACGTTTTGTGCTTGGCCTTGTCTTCTTAGACAAGTGGGTACGGTTCTCGGCTCTCGATATGATTGTGTTGTAGCGAGTCTTGCATACGCTAACCCCGGGTCCCGACAGTGAGCTGAATAATCTCCACAATCTCAGGCACTGAGGAAGAGTAGTGCTAATGCTGAGTCATCCATTCAAGCACCCAAGTGTTGATGTCTTTGGGGTCCCCTGAGACATATAGTGTTGCATAAAATTGAAGCACAAGTTCTTCATTCCAATGGATGCACTCGGAGCAGAACTGAAGCAGCTTGGCATGATACAAGTCCTGCACCACATTGTTGAAGCATGGGATGTCCTCCATATCCAAATGAGGAATATGTTTATGAGGAAAAACCTTTTTTTCCATGTAGAGGACTGAGGCATAATAGTTCTTCTGAGTAGCTGTCCAGAACCTCAGGAGTTTGTTGGGCGGAGAAGAATGATACGGATTCTGGATCCCAGCCTGAAAGAAGCTCATCGCGTTGAATAATGCATCGGTGTTGAAGTTGGGACGTGCATCAGCTTCAAGATTGCGATAGAATGGCTTCTTCTGCTTCGGGCACAAAGAAACGGCTGAGGCAGTCTCCTGATGAGATGGTGAGGCTGAGGCAGAGGGTGGCGGCTGTGGAGAAGCATGGTCTTCAGCATGCGACTCAGGAACGGTTTTTGGCGAAGTTGCAGGTGCTGAGGGAGATGTAACTTGTCGATCCTCAGTGCAATCAGGTGCAGCCTCAGTGTCAGCATTGGTGTTGTGCTCGGCTTCATCTTCATCTATGGGGGGATCAGTCTCAGGTTCAACATTTGTTGTAGTCGCAACATCAGTATCAGCAGCAGAATTGGGGGGGGGTGCACGTGTGGCTTCTGGTTCATCAACATCAGAAGCTGAGGACGATGCACCAACAGAGTCTTCAAAGTGCTGAGAGGTATCAGGAAGCACCTCGGTGATAGTGGGGGAGTGAGGCTCGGGGGAAAAGATAGTATGAGTGGGGGAGTTTTCCAGCTCATATTCCTCATCATGGACACGAGGAGTACCATGTGTTGTAGTCATAGACCTAACAATAGATATAGGGGTAGTGATGGAGCTATGAAGATATGTACGCAAAGATGGTGACACAGGGAAAAATTATACAGGTTAGGCCTCTCCTTAGAGATAACAACCTTAATCCTGTCTCAGACGGACTGGGGTGTTCTTGCTCAAAGTGTCGATATTGTCCCCCTTCCTAGGGTGAAAAGGATGGGCTTATATAGAGTGCGCCATGTCCCTTCACTGCCTAGTAGTGGGTTTTAATTACAGAATTAATGATGGCTGTTATTACAATGAGAAACATCCCCCCATTACAGTCATTTAAGTAGGGGTAACGCATATGGTTTTAATGTCTTGTAACTCTAGCTCTTCCTCTTCTTGTCCGAGTATCATGCAGCTCGGCTTTTCTTGCTTCTGAGTAACCAGCTTACTCGGATGGTAGTGCTTTGCTCCGAATAACGCCTTACTCGGGAAATGGCCTTGTCCGAATAAAGTTGCCCCTGTAGTGGTGGTGTCGTCCGAGTAATCTAACTACTCGGAAGAGTTTAACTTTGTCCGAGTAGCTTCCTACTCGGATGAAAAGAAAAAGAGGGGAAGGAGGTTTTTTGTTTATGTTTTATTTTATAGAGAGTTTCCAAGAGGTGGTAGTACTAGGGATACCCCCTGATATAAGGCACATGAGGGTATACCTTAGGTATTACCACGACAGTAGCCCCCAAGTGCTTCTGGGTGCTCGCATGAATTCATGAGGTATATGGAGATTAAATTTCATAAGAGGCCCGGAAGGACTTTATCAATGTTTAAACTGTCCCCTCGATATGTGTAGGGTGAGTTGTTTTCGGAAAGATTGGCGACACTCAAGCGTCTCTCGGAAGAGGTGGACTGAGGCCTCGGAAGGCGTGTCTTGGGGTAAAAGGCCTTAAACCACATATGTAACCAAATCTGTAAAGTTTGATATTTAAAGCATCAGATGACGAGCTTTAAATCATATCCCATGGGATATCAATTCTTTACCCCTCACACCGGATCATGCTAATAATCTGGCAATCTACGTCAGAGACGGATTATCAGCGAATTAGTTATCCGGAATTTCCTCTGTAATGCTTACTGAAGCTAGTCCGGGATTTTTCGAAAGTGATTGCCTATTTTAGTCGTTTCGAATGATGACTTACTCGGATTTTGTTTTAATGATCCTTTTTCGAGTGATGACTCATTCGGAGCGGATCAAGAATGATGACATCCTTGTCCGAGTTAAGGTTTTATTCGGAGAAATCGTTTGAGGGCTTTTACTTCCGAGTTGTGCCAACTTGGAGAAATATTTTGTATGTCTTGCTTCCAAGCTGTTTTTCCATGGGAGCGAATCTTTTTTCTGTCAGGGGATCTTTTCTGTCAGGGAGACAGATATTCTGTCAGAGCGGCTCCTCGATTTCCGTGCCAGTCAGTTATTTTACCATTAACTGCGCGCCCTTTAAGGAGGCTAGATTTGGGGGACCGCAACAGGCGCCCTCATTAAGTGCCTTGATAACTGCGTGAGCATCCCCCTCGCATCTATAAATACAACTTGCTCTTTCTTCCTCCTCAGTTTAGCGCTTGCTCCTCCCTCTTCTCCACCGGTGACCTCCTAAATCGAGAGCTTCTTCTCCCATCGGTGATCTTCCAGGCGCTCTTCGTACCGGCGGAACCCCCATTTTCGCATCCCTCCGGCATCATGTCTGCGGGGGAATGGCTGCCTTCCATCATCTCGGCGGAGCTCATTCGGCGCTACCAAGACGAGGGGTTAATCCCTCGCCATGGCTGCCGCCTTCCTAGCCCAGGTGAGGTTGAACCTCACCCTAGAGAGGACGAGCGGGTTCTTCTTCTTTCTCATGTGGATAGGGGGTTTTCTCTTCCTCCTCATACTTTCCTACTTGATTTTCTTGCTTTCACCGGATCTCAACTGCATCACATCGTTCCCAATTCTATCACACTTATGTCTAGCTTTTTCTCTCTGTGTGAGGGTTTTCTTGGTATAGATCCTCATTGGAAACTTTTCCGCACCATCTACACCATAAAGCCCCAGAAGATAAAGAACTCTGGGGAGGCAGAGATAAATCATCTTTGTGGGGGGATGTTTTTGGCAAAGAGATAAGGTATCCAGTATTTTGCCTCCAGTTTACCCGATTCTGTGAAGAACTGGCAGAATAGCTGGTTTTACTGTAAGGTGGATACTGCTCCTGGTACTCGGACGCTGCCTCCTTACTCGGATATCAGACTATCTGACTCCCGAGGCTGGAATCCTCGGTTGGTTGCTTTCGAGAAACAACGGGTTTTACCCCTAATGAGGGAGGTGGTGAGGATGAAGAAGGCGGGGCTAGATGCTATGGATCTTATTGCTCTTTTTGTTAGTCGGAGAATTCAACCCCTGCAAGCCCGAGCTAGGAGGATGTGGGAGTACACAGGGATTGATGATAACACCCGCTATAACAACTCGGCAATGTCTCAGAAAGAATTTGAACAACTCATGAAAATCATCACCAGCGTGACTCATGGTGCGCAGATGTCTGGCCGAGTCAGGCCTCTTGATATTAACCGTCCTCCAGCTCTGGTGATTTGCTTTGACCTGACTAGTTTTTTGAATGTTGCCATAGATCCTGAATTTTAACTTGATTATTTTGTCTATTTTTCAGACGAACGTTGCTCCATCCCCAATCCCTCTGGCGCCACAACACCCTGATGAAGAGGACGAGGACAGCAACAACGACGCAGGACTCGGGATTGAAGATGACGAAGAGACGGAGTCCGATATAGTGCTTCCTCGCACAACTGCCGAGTAGCGCTCCAAAAATAATCACGACCGTGAAGCAGCTCGGGAAGGATCCGCTCGGGGAACGAAGCGTCCCATATCTCCGAGTAAAGGGGAGAGTAGACGCAAAGCCGCCGCCCTTAGTCCAAGTCATGGGAAAGTAGCTCCCTTGAAATAGCGAAAAACGCTTTCTACCCTTGGTGGGAGGAAAGTAGTGCTTCGACAGATGCCGCCGAAGTTCCCAGGAAGTCTTCCGGGTCGGGGTCTGCTCAGGCTGCTCCCGCCGCTGTCGCTCCCCCAAGACGAGCTCTTAAGACAGCTCGGAAGTATATCCGACAACTTTTTTTTATTTTTCTTTATTTAGTGATTTTTGCAAATCTTAACATTCCTCATATTGCAGTGTTCGTCCGGGTGGTTCCGAGTCGCTTCCTGGTGTTGAGACTCATGATGTTGCAGCTTATGAGGATGTTAGTAACTGCATTGTGACTGATTTCCAGGTGCTGGATTCTATTCCTGAACAAATTCCAGTCGATGGTGAGTACCCATTCTTTGGCTCTAGATTTTATCCTCGCTCAGTGCTTTGCTTATAAGTTTTCTTGTGCTAGATATGGACATTGGCCTTGACGTAGATCCGATCCCAACTGCGAATGCGACAACCTTCCCTGCTTCCAGCACCCAAACTGCTCCAGAAGCTTCTACCGATCAGGAGGTTATTGCCCCTGCGCCAGTTCAACCTGCCACCTCGGGGGTGAAGAATGCCGAGAATGCGCCAGTTCCTCCTGCCACCTCGGGGGTGAAGAATGCCGAGAAGATTTCTACTGTTTCTGTTGCAGCCTCAGGAGAAGTTCAACCTCCTCCTACTTCAATCTCGGTTGATGCCTCGATTGAGGATGCTGTAGTGGATGGCTTGAAGGGGTCTTTGGCGAAGGCCTCAGAAATTGATCTGCGGTTACGTGAGTTAGCCTCCGACGCTGGGATGATGAAGACCGAATGGCATGTAAGTACTTATGAAAGTCCTCTACCCACTGGGTGTGCGTGTTCAATTTCCGAGTTGTTTTTGATAGACTTCCCGTTGGGGCACTACTTAGTGCACCCAGTGGGTGTAGCCCCCAAGGCTCCGAGTAACTTCTTGAGGTTACTCGGAGTCTTATGTTGTAGAGGCTATTGACTTGATGATCTTCCAGTGGGGGCACTTCTTAGTGCACCCACTGGGTGTAGCCCCCAAGGCTCCGAGTAACTTCTTGAAGTTACTCGGAGTCTTATGTTGTAGATACTATTGATTTGACGTTCTTCCAGTTGGGGCACTTCTTAGTGCGCCCACTGGGCGTAGCCCCCAAGGCTCCGAGTAACTTCTTGAAGTTATTCGGAGTCTTATATTGTAGAGACTATTATCCTGAATGATTTTTCCTGTGCCAGGAGGCTTGCAAACTTGGCACTGATTTTGTGAAACTACAAGGAGAGCATGAAGCTTTGAAGAAGAAGCATGCTGAGGATAGTGGTAAGGCTATGTTCCTTGTAGTTAATGAGGAGTTCCAGATTTTTCACCATGTGACGTTTCTAGTAACTGAATCTGCAGAGGCTGCGAAGAAAGCGTATGATGCGAAGGTGAA
The DNA here is from genome assembly GCA_950022295.1 of Bromus sterilis. Lineage (NCBI taxonomy): Eukaryota > Viridiplantae > Streptophyta > Magnoliopsida > Poales > Poaceae > Bromus > Bromus sterilis. The sequence goes on along the minus strand of OX465596.1, from coordinate 142,300,125 downwards.
AGAAAATGATGGATTTGTCAACAAGATGAAAAAAGAGATTGAACAGACTGAGAAACGTGCGAAGGAGAAGAAGACTTTGGAGAAACAAGTAGCCAGCCAGAAGAAGACTCTTGAGGAAAAAGAGGCCACTATCTCCCAACTTCAATCCGACCTGCAGAAGCTGTTTGAGCTGCGTTCCAAAGATAAGGAAAACCATGAAGCTGAGCTGGCAGCAACTCGGGAGTCTGTCAAGAATGCTGAAGAATACTGTGCCAGGAGGTTTGCTTCGTTTAGTGAGATGCTATCCAGTAAGATGTCTTCCTTGCATTGTGCGTCCGACCTGTTGCTGTCTTGTCACTTTGTTTGATTTTTACACCATTGTTGTCTTTACAGTTTATTCCACCAATCCTGAAGCGGAACAAACTCGTATGGCCGAGTTTGCCGAGCTGATGAAGAAGGACAATTACACTCCCAGGACGACGGAATTTTCCTTATCCAAAGGCCTGCTGACCATGAGGTGCGCGAGTGCAAAGAAATATGCTGAAGAAACTATGGGTGCCACCTTAGGGTTGGAGAATTACATCTCGCCTACTGAGGAAAATCGTGTTCATCTGGATACAGTTGTTCCTATGCTTCAAGCAGCTCCGCAGAAAATTTCTCGTTGGAAAAGGTCTTCAGCTCGGAGTGGTGCAAATTATGCTCTGGCCCTGACTAAAGCTCATTTTTCAGAGAAAATCCACAATCTGGAACGAGTCGGAGATGGTGATCCAGAGCATGGTACGAGCTGTACAACCTTTTTGTCCCGATATGCTGAGACTGCGAGTCGGATTGCGAAGATGCCAGATCTTGATTTCTTCGTGGAATCTACTGGAGTTACCAGTGAATCTGATGAGGCTAGTGATGCCTGATCATGTTGAGGGAGAAACAGTTGAATTTGCCTCGGGATGCCGAGTGGTTTTGTAATAAATAGTTTATGTCTTATTGATGTGCCCTGGGTGCACAATTTGTCTCTAAAACTACCGCCCTTTAGTAAGAAGGCCTGACTCTATGGTGTTGATTTGTTTTGCTATAACCAGTTATCTGCAAGGATATAGAACTATGTTTCTGAAATCATTGTTCCTCTTCTTTCTCAGGTTTTTGAAGTGCTTGTTGAGCAATTTAATAAAATGCGGCTTAAGCTTCCATTCGAGCTGCGTACAGTTCGGACGAAAAAACTTGAGTTTTTCGCAACGTTAAGTAGCCCCCAAGTTTCAGAAGAACTTGTTGGGTAACTTAGTGAAATTTGGCTTAAGCTTTTGTCCGAGTTGCGTAAAGTTCGGACGAAAAACTTGAATTTTCACAACGTTAAGAAGCCCCCAAGTTTTGAGAGGAACTTGTTGGGTAACTTAGTGAAAATTTGGCTTAAGCTTTCGTCCGAGCTGCGTACAGGTCGGACGAAAAAACTTGAGTTTTTCACAACGTTAAGTAGCCCCCAAGTTTCAGAAGAACTTGTTGGGTAACTTAGTGAAAATTGTCTTAAGCTCTCGTCCGAGCTGCGTACGGCTCGGGCGAAAAACTTGAGTTTTTCGCAACGTTAAGTAGCCCCCAAGTTTCAGAGAAACTTGTTGGGTAACTTAGTGAAATTTGGCTTAAGCTTTTGTCCGAGCTGCATACAGCTCGGGCGAAAACTTGAATTTTTCGCAACGTTAAGTAGCCCCCAAGTTTTAGAAAAACTTGTTGGGTAACTTAGTTAAAATTTGGCTTAAGCTTCCATCCGAGCTGCGTACATCTCGGACGAAAAACTTGGGTTTTAAATAATGCAATTGATGAAGGCAGAATCTCTTTATTGAATCAATTCGTAAGAATCTCATGCATAGAAGCGCCGTAACATTTGGGCGTTCCATGCATGTGGCTGTTCTATATTATTCGTTACATCATATAGCCGATAGGCTCCATTACCTAAGACTTGGGTTACAATGTAATGACCTTCCCAGGGAGGGGCTAGCTTGTGATCAGAGGCTTGTCTGACACGCAAAACCATGTCACCTTCCTGAAAGGAGTGAGCTCGGATATGACGCTCGTGATATCGGCGAAGTTCTTGCTGATAAAATGTTGAGCGCGTTAGAGCTAAGTTTCTTTCTTCTTCTAAAAGGTCAATACCATCTTGCCGAGCTGTCTCGGCCTCTTCTTTAGTATACTGAGTTATTCGAGGGGCATTGTGCTTCAGGTCACTCGGCAGGACAGATTCTGAACCGTACACCAGGAAAAAGGGAGTTGCCCGAGTGGACCGATTTGGAGTCGTTCTCAATCCCCATAATACTGAGGGGAGCTCTTCAACCCAGGATCCTGCTGCTTCCTTTAGTTCCCGCATAAGACGCCGCTTGATTCCTTTCAAAATCAACCCATTTTTTCGGTCTACCTGGCCATTGGATTGAGGGTGTGCCACTGAGGCGAAGTTTACTCTGGTACCCATGTTCCATCAAAACTGCTTGAACTCGGCTGAATTGAAATTCGACCCGTTGTAGGTGATGATATCATGGGGAACGCCAAAACGATGTACAATGCCCTGGATGAAGCTGACTGAAGTGGCTGAGTCTAAGATTTTTATTGGTTTTGCTTCTATCCATTTTGTGAATTTGTCCACAGCTACTAGGATATGTGTGAACTCTGATGTGCCTGTCCTCAGTGGCCCTATCATGTCCAACCCCCATGTAGCAAAAGGCCATGCTAAGGGTATTGTCTTCAACTCGGAAGCTGGTTTGTGTGGCTGATTTGCGTAAAACTGACATCCTCTGCACTGATCAAAAATGTTCTTAGCATCTCTTAAAGCATTGGGCCAGAAGAATCCTGCTCGGAAAACTTTGGCTACTAGTGTCCGACTTGACGCATGGTGACCACATTCACCGGAATGTATGTCTTGTAAGATGAGTCGACCTTCTTCTTCTGATATGCACCGCTGGGGAAGCTTTGTGAGACTGTTTCTATACAACTCGTTGTTGATCACCGAGTAGGATTTTGCTTTTCGCACTACTTGCTTGGCTTCTACTTCGTCTTCTGGCAGCTCTTTCTTTTGCAAGTATCTCAGAATGGGCAAGGACCACTCAGGGGGGATTACCTCTATGTCAAAAACAAGATCCACAACCGCAGGAATATCTTCTTTGTCTGGAATGTTCTCATCTGGCAACATGCTCGGATCGGCTTCCGAGTAAGGGTCTTCCTTCACAGTTGGGGCGTGTATGTGCTCCAGATAGACTCCTGAGGGAATTTGTCCCCGAGTTGATCCTAGCTTGGCTAAGTCATCTGCTGCTTGGTTTTGTGCCCTTGGTATATGATGGAGCTCCAGCCCATCAAATTTTTTCTCCAGTTTTCTGACTGCTACACAGTAGGTTGTCATTGCCAGGCTCCGTATATCCCATTCTTTCATGACCTGATTGATCACCAGATCGGAGTCTCCAAAAATCATCAACCTTCTTATCCCGAGTGAAATGGCCATTCGTAATCCATACAAAAGGGCCTCATACTCGGCTTCATTGTTTGTTGCTGGGAAATGGATTTGAAGGACATATCTCATTTCGTCCTTTCTTGGGGAAACCAGCACTACTCCTGCTCCCGCCCCATTTAACATCTTTGACCCATCGAAAAACATACTCCAGTGTTCAGGGATTGGTTGTGGGATGCTCTGTGCTTCTGTCTATTCGGCAAAAAAATCTATCAAAGCCTGTGACTTGATTGCCTTCTTGGGTTGACAATGGATATCGTATGGTAAGAGGTCTAATCCCCATTTCGCAATTATGCCCGTAGCATATCTTTTGTTCATGATCTCGGCCAAAGGAGCTATTGATACTACTGTGACCGTGTGGTCTTGAAAGTAGTGAGCCAGCTTTTGTGATGCCAAGTGAATTCCCATTGCCAGCTTCTGGTAATGAGGATATCGCTGCTTGGATGGTGTGAGGACCTCGGAGATGAAATATACAGGTCATTGAATCTTCTGTGCTTTTCCTTCCTCTTCTCTTTCCACCACTATAGCTACACTGACGACTTGGCTTGTGGCTGCGATGTACAATAAGAGTGGCTCCTTTTCTATCGGTGCTGCGAGAACCGGCCGAGTTGATAACTGCCTTTTCAGTTCTTCAAAGGCCGCCTGGGCATCTTCGGTCCACTTGAAGTTTGACGATTTTTTCATTAGCTGATAGAGGGGGAGTGCCTTCTGTCCAAGTCGGGAAATGAATCGACTGAGTGCTGCGAGACACCCTGTCAACTTTTGGACATCTCGGAGCTTCTGAGGCGGCTTCATGTTCTGAATTGCTGCTATCTTGTCTGGGTTGGCTTCAATTCCTCTTTCCGAAACCATGAATCCGAGTAGCTTTCCGGTTGGCACACCAAATACACACTTTTCTGGATTCAATTTGATGTTATAAGATCGAAGACTCTGAAAGGTTTCGGCCAGGTCGGCCAACAAACTATTTCCTTCAGCTGTCTTGATTACAATGTCATCAACATATACTTCAACATTTCTGCCAATCTGCCAGATCAAACAATTCTGCATCATGCGTTGATATGTCGCCCCGCATTTTTAAGTCCAAATGGCATGGTGACATAGTAGAAACAGCCGAAAGGAGTTATAAATGCGGTTAGTATTTCATCTCGTTCATATAATCGGATTTGATGATAACCCGAGTATGCATCGAGGAAACATAGTCTTTCACACCCAGATGTGGAATCCACAATCTGATCAATGCGAGGAAGAGGGAAGTGATCTTTTGGACAATTTTTTTTGAGATGACGGAAATCAACGCAAGTTCTCCAAGATTTATCTTTCTTTGGAACCATCACAGGATTTGCTAACCACTCTGAGTGGAAGATTTCCCTAATGAATCCAGCTGCTAGCAATCTTGCTATTTCTTGTCCGATAGCTTTTCTCTTTTCTGAAGAAAAACGTCTAAGGGACTCTTTTACTGGTCTTGCCTTCGGATCAACCCGCAATTTGTGCTCAGCCAACTCCCTTGGGACTCCGGGCATGTCAGATGGCTTCCACGCAAAGATGTCCCAATTCTCACGGAGGAAGTTGATGAGCTCAAATTCCTATTTAGGGTCCAGATCACTGGTGATGTTGGTGAACTTGTCCTCATCATCAGGATGGATCCGCACCTTCTTGGTTTCTCCTGCCGACTCAAACGAAGATGATTTCTTGGGTTGCAACAACTCAGATGTGTCGACTGCTTTCTTCAACTCGGCCAACTCAACTTCTGCCATTTGCTGGTCGGCTATTAATGATCCTTTTTGCAGCAGCTCTTCCGCTTGTTTATAATCTCCGGACATAGTGATCACACCACTAGGACCTGGCATCTTTAACTTCAAATAAACATAGCAAGGAATTGCCATGAATTTTTCATAAGCGGGCCGTCCGAGTAGCGCGTTATAAGCACTCGGAAAGTCGACTACTTCGAAGGTAATCTTTTCCTTCCGAAAATTAGCAGGTGTACCGAAGACTACATTCAGAGTAATCATTCCTAGCGAGTGTGCTTTCTTTCCCGGGATGATCCCATGAAATTCCAAGTAACTGTTACTGAGTTTAGACATCGGAATGTTCATGCCTTTTAAGGTACTAGCATACAAAATATTTATGCCACTGCCTCCATCCATCAAGACATTCCTCAGCCTAAAATTGCCATTTCCTGTTTCCACCAACGGGTCAACTATCAGGGCGTGTCTTCCAGGGTGAGGGATATGAGGGGGATGGTACGATTGGTCGAACGTAATCGGAACATTTGTCCACTTCATATAACTCGGAACAGCAGGAGCAGCAGTGTTAACTTCTCTGAACCTCATTTTTTCAACTCTCTTCGATTCCCGACCTGCAAAAATGACCAATACTCCATCTTCCCGAGGAAAGCCTTCACTATCCAGATCTGGACTTCCTTCCTTTTTCTTTCCTTTGTCCTGCTGGGACCCGGTCTTTGCGTTTTGCGCAGCTCTCTTGATTAGTCGGCACTGTCTAGATGTGTGCTTCAGGAGAACCATCTTTCCTTCAGCATCTTGGGTGGTATGAAGAGGACAAGGCTGATTCAGAATATCATCATCATTTGAAGGCTTTTTCTGACGAGGCTGCCACTCCTTCCTTGGCTGATTTTTGCTGTGGATTCCTGCCGCATTTGCAACCGCTACCAATTCGGCGTCTGTTGGTGCCCCTTATGCCTTTCGCTTACCACTCCCACCTCCATTCTTTTGCTTGGGGTTGGAAGCCGAGTTGTTACCTCCACTTCGATACTGCTGGGACTTCTGCCGAATTTCCTCTTCCCCATTAGCATACTTGTTTGCGATTTCCATCAATCTGCCGAGTGAAGTGACATCAGGGGACCTTGCGAGCTTCAAGCTTAACTCCTTGTACTTGACACCTTGCTTAAAGGCATGAATTGCTTGGAACTCGGAGACTCCTTCTACCGAGTTGTGGAGTGTGATCCATCTCTGTATATATTCTCGAGTAGGCTCAGTGTGACCTTGAGTGCATAACTGCAATTCGGTCAGCCCTCCAGGTCTCTTGTAGGTTCCTTCAAAATTCTTGACGAAAACTCTTACTAGATCTTCCCATACCCAGATGCTGTTTGGTGGAAGCTGGTTTAGCCATGTCCGAGCTGAACCTTCCATCATCAGGGGAAGGTGCATCATGGCTATCTCGTCTCCACCACCTCCTATCGGGACTGCTATTTTGTAGTCATCTAACCACGTCTGCGGCTTGGCGTCACCTCGGTACTTCTCCACTCCTTGTGCTATCCTGAAGCAAGGAGGAATTGGGGTTGATCGGATTCTTTCGCTAAAACAAACGGGGCCTGTAGCCATCGGATAACTAACTTGGTCTTGTCGATACTGCCTGGCACGATCTACTCGATTTTGTACTAAATGGCTTCGAGCATCATCTTCAATATCTCGGTATCTTTCTTCTTGAAGATCCACTCGGCGCCGCTCTTGGTCCCTTCTCCGAGCTGCAAAGTCTTCGTCTCTCCTCCGAGCTGTATATTCATCACCTCTTCGGAACTCCGGGTTTTGAAACTGCTCATGGCGATATTCATCATGAGGATCCCCCTTGTTCCGAGGTGAATGATTTCTTTTTCTTCGGGGAGTATAAACAGACTGAGAGGTGCCCGTGAGGGGTGGTTGAGAGTGAACTCGCTGTAGTGATTGACTGACTTCAGCGTTCTGCTCCACTGCTTTTTGTAACAGGAATGCTAAGTGCTCTATTCCTTCAGCCGCCGAACCACTCGGCTGCAAGGAGTTTCCAATCCGAGTAGCTGCTATTAGATTTTCCATCGGGGTATCCAGAGCTCGGAAGGATCAATTTTCACCTTTTCCCCGTAGTTGCCGACTGTTCTACTCTGCTTGAGGCGAGCCACCTCCCGAGCCTGATGCTCCAATGTATTCTGCAGTTCGGTTAGACGTTGCCGTTCAGCTAAGTTGGTTAGCCTAGCTGCCTCTAAGTGTTGCCCTTCCAGAGTCGAGGTGTCTATGGGGGTTTGCAACATTCGCTCTGCTGCTTCTGCCGTCTCTTGTTCTTCCCGAGTAAGGGGCCGCCGACTTGGACCTCCAAGCTCTAGACGCCTGAAAGCAGATGTTCGCCGACGTCCTCCTCCTCCGAGTGGTATTTCTTCATCGCCCCGAGCTACTTCATTAGTCCGATCTCCGCCCTCTCTGGCCGGTGACCCCTGAGGTGGCGGAGTTCCAGCCATTCAAACTTCTGCCATGGTGACGGGAGAACCGCTGCTCCCTTCTTGTTCGGCTTCTGGCTCCGGGTCAGTCATCAAAAGGTCTTCATCGTCACCAGAGTTGAAGATGTGCAAGAGTGATGCTGTCGGACCTTCCTTCGCGATCAGCTCGCTGATGGCCTGCTGAGCTGACACCACTGAGTCGATGATTGCCACCTGCTGGATCGGGCAGGGCTTGTTTCGGTAAGGAACGCGCGGGAGGCCTGACCTCTTCTTCTTGTGGTGAATAGGCAGCAGAGCCTGGATCTGAGGACGAGATGGTAACTGGAGGCGAAGGCCCCCCGATTTTTCGGCTTGAAAGTGTACGCTGCCTCTTGAAGGTAACAGCTGCGCCTGGAGCGGCGCATCCGCCAGCCAAGCGGAGTCGTCGGCCACAAAGGCCAACGAACCAAAGAAAAACATCTCACCGCGGACGAGCTGGGGACCGCAAGTCGACGAGGAAGACGAAAAGAATCACATCTCTACGGTTGCTGATCAGCTTAGCCCCACGGTGGGCGCCAATTGTTTTAGTTATAGACCTAACAATAGATATAGGGGTAGTGATGGAGCTATGAAGATCTGTACGCAAAGATGGTGACACAGGGAAAAATTATACAGGTTAGGCCTCTTCTTAGAGATAACAACCTTAATCCTGTCTCAGATGGACTGGGGTGTTCTTGCTCAAAGTGTCGATATTGTCCCCCCTCCTAGGGTGAAAAGGATGGGCTTATATAGAGTGCGCCATGTCCCTTCACTGCCTAGTAGTGGGTTTTAAATACAGAATTAATGATGGTTGTTATTACAATGAGAAACGTCCCCCCATTACAGTCATTTAAGTAGGGGTAACGCATATGGTTTTAATGTCTTGTAACTCTAGCTCTTCCTCTTCTTGTCCGAGTATCATGCAGCTCGGCTTTTCTTGCTTCCGATTAACCAGCTTACTCGAATGGTAGTGCTTTGCTCTGAGTAACGCCTTACTCGGGAAATGGCCTTGTCCGAATAAGGTTGCCCCTGTAGTGGTGGTGTCGTCCGAGTAATCTAACTACTCGGAAGAGTTTAACTTTGTCCGAGTAGCTTCCTACTCAGATGAAAAGAAAAAGAGGGGAAGGAGGTTTTTTGTTTATGTTTTATTTTATAGAGAGTTTCCAAGAGGTGGTAGTATTAGGGATACCCCCTGATATAAGGCACATGAGGGTATACCTTAGGTATTACCACGACACCATGATCCACAATATCAACATCCATGTCTTCAATCTCAGTGATAATCGGTGGAGGTAGACACTGAGGTGTTGGAACAATGGGTGTAGCAGCAGCTGGTGGGGTGAATACGATGATGCTGCGCTGAGTATTTGTAGGTGGAGTGGAAGCAGCAGGGGAGTGAGCTGTGGTATCAGCAGCCCGAGATGCCGGAGGAGACGAGGAGAGTGGTGTAGCATCAATTGGCTCCTCAAATGTGGGCCCCAGTGTGGGCTTCTTCGCAGCTGGTGGAGTTGAGGGTTTGGCATCGGGCAGGCTCTTGAGGGCTTTGGTGGGATCCGCAGGCACAGTATCAGTAGGGGCTCAGGCAGCCGGGGGTGCTGAGACAGCGGGTTGTCGAAGCTTCATCAATTTGTCCATCTGCTGAGACATCCGTTCCTTGGATTTGCCGATGTAGGCACAGTTTGGCGGCATACTCAGTGTTGAGGCGATGAACCTCACATTGATGCTCGATGAACTCGAGAGGAGTAACATCCGTGACAGGTTTCCTTTTAAAGTCACTGTGGACTTTCTTCAGTTGAGCCTTCAGTTGTTTCTGAAGATCACGTTGATGTATCTCATTGATGAGGAACTATTGAACGTAGAACTTGATATCCTTAGGTATGTTCAAATCATCAAGAGGAGTATCAGGCTTGACAGACCATATTTCAATGTACTCCAAGATCTTCTTGGGATCAAGGAGAAGGGGGATTTCAGAACCCGTTGCCTCAGCTTTGCGCCTGGCTGCAGCATGCACATACTCAATCTTTTGTTCTTCAGTTGTTATGAAGCCGGTCAAATCTTCAAATTCATCTTCATCATCAAAACTCTGAGGAGTATGATGAATGGTGCCTCGCATAGAAGTTTTCCTTGGTGAGGGCCGGGGGCCACGTTGAAGAACAGTTTTGGTCTTCAGCTGAGGCTGAGGCATTGTGGTTGAGGCCTCAGGAGCACTGCCAGAATCACCAGTGTGAATTCTTGAGGCAGGGGCAGCACCGTCCGTGCGTTGACATGAGGGACCTGGAACATGAGGCTTAGCTGAGGACTTCTTTCAGGGCTTGATGCCAGGAGCTTTTCTTCGATGCTGAGCTCAAGGTTGTGGCTTCGGCTGAGGCTGAGGGTGAGGTGGAATCTGCACTGAGGCAGCCAAGTCACGGGCGAGATGAGCCGTTCACTTGAGATAACGCTGATAAGCCTCAGGGAAATCATCACGGGTCTTCAAGGTGGAAGGATGAGGAACAACACCCGGTGCAGGAGGAGGACGAGCCTTGATGCTCAAAGTCTTCAGGGGTGGATTGACTGTGAATGATTCCTCATGCTCAGGATTGATCCATTCATAGGCAGCCCATCGTTTAGCCCATTCCTTCGTGATTTTCTGAACCCTTTTCTTTCGTTCACCCGCAGTTTCACGTTCGGGAGTCTTCAGCTTCTCATACAGCTCAAGAGGCAAGTCTTTAGCAGTATCAGTGAGCTTACGACGAGGAGCCATTTTCTTCAATGGTGGAGACTAAGGAATGGTACGTTCGAGCTGACCTGCAAATGAAGTGATACTACGAGAACCATATGATTCCTCAGCAGACATGTACCTGTGACAGAATTAAGTTGCGAGGGAAGTGGGGTACGGTTATATGCGTTCATGAGGAATAGGCTGAGGAACTCAAAATAATGAGGCATAGGTATAGGTCTCAGAAAGCTAGCAATACTGTTGAGGAATGAAGTGGCATGAAGAAACGGGACGGTTCTTGAAGACACAACAGTATTGAGGAATAAGCAACGGAGGCATAAGCGTACCAGGACTAAGTTAAATGCTGAGGAACCACAACTCAGTCTTCTCCGGCGACGGTGAACTCTGGCGACGTTAGCACGAGAGCTTGAGGAGCTCAAGGGCGGCGGCGCGAGAGGGAGAGGAGAGGTGGGGGAAAGTGACCGTGGGGTGGATGTCTATTTATAGAGGAGTGAAAGCTGAGGGGTAGCGATATTTGTGGACAAGATTGCCCCTGGCGGTTGGGATCCTTAGTGGTTATCATAATGATGGATAAGCACGACTTGCGGTAAAATCGCAACAAAATAAAGAGAATCATAACTGATAATCCTCAATTTTGGGAACCTGAGGACAAAAGCTGAGGATGAAGACAAATGGTCTCAAGCTGAGGAATACATGATTCCCAAACGAACGCATATGAGATAGAAAGAATGGATAAGTGAGCACAGAGGGACGGGTCCGATCACGTTCACCTAGATGAAGAAGCAAATGCTAAGGAACAATAACTATGCTGTTGAGGACAAACACGGTAATCATCAGGATGAAGACTTCAACTGAGGAAACTGAGGATCAACAGATCCTGAGGAATTTGGGAGGTGGCGCTACCCACCTTATAGGGAATGAGACACTTGATACCATACAATTGTCGTATGGATCTTGAGTCAATTGCACGAGAATTTCTGCACACTTAGCAAGGTAGTTCCTCATGAATTGAGGAGTACAACGCACCGTGTGTTGTAGATCAGGATTCTTCAATATTGTTTAAGCGTTAGGATGTATGTCCATTCACTGGACGTTTGAGGAATCTAAGATATTTAGCTCACACCTCAGAGTGCTAAATCGCTTCTCATGCAAAGGCTTAGTGAATATATCAGCAAGTTGGTCTTCAGTCTTCACGTGGCTGATGAAGATGTCTTCCTTCAATACATGATCCCGAAGAAAGTGATACCGAATCTTAATGTGCTTCGTCCTCGAGTGTTGTACTAGATTCTGAGAGATCTTCATGGCACTCTCATTGTCACATAGTAGTGGTACTTTCTTCAGGTTGATGCCGTAGTCCTTTAGAGTTTTCTTCATCCAAAGAAGTTGTGAGCAGCTTGCACCAGCAGCGATGTATTCAGCTTCAGCAGTGGAGAGGGAGGCGCAGTTCTGCTTCTTCGATGACCAGCACACCAGAGAACGTCCGAGGAAATGACATGTTCCTGAGGTAGACTTCCGATCCACTCGATCTCCAGCATAGTCTGAGTCTGAGTACCCAACGAGATCCAGCTGTGTGCCTTTTGGATACCATAAACATAGTGACGGGGTGTGAGCCAAATATCGAAGAATTTGTTTCACCGCTTGGTGATGCGATTCCTTAGGTGCCGCTTGGAATCGGGCACACATGCAAACGCTCAACATTATATCAGGCCTAGATGCACATAGATATAGCAGAGAACCTACCATGGAGCGGTATACCTTTTGATCGTAGTCCTTGCCATTTTCATCAGGGCCAAGTTGCCCATTTGTAGGCATCGGTGTCTTGATACCCTTGCAGTCTTGCATCCCGAATTTCTTCAGGCACTCCTTGAGGTACTTCTCTTGAGAGATGAAGATGCCTTTGCGTTGTTTACGAATTTGAATCCCTAAGAAGAACTTCAGTTCGTCCATCATGGACATCTGATACTAGTCACTCATCAAGAATGCAAATTCTTCACTATATTTCTTGTTAGTGCATCCAAATAGAATGTCATCAACATAGATTTGACATATGAATAATGACCATCATATCGTTTTGTGAAAAGAGTTGGATCGAGGGAACCATATTTGAAGCCCTTGCCGATGAGGAAATCCCTTAGTGTGTCATACCAAGCCCGACGGGCTTGCTTCAGTCCATATAGGGCTTTCTTCAATCTGTACACCATATCAGGTTTCTTCGCATCTTCAAAACCTGGGGGTTGAGCAACATATACTTCTTCCTCGATATTACCATTGAGGAAAGCACTTTTCACATCCATTTGATATAACTTGATATTATGATGGTTAGTGAATGCAAGCATTATACGAATGGACTCAAGTATAGCAACAGGAGCGAAGGTTTCACCGAACTCGATCCCCTCGACTTGTGTGTATCCTTGTGCTACGAGACGAGCTTTGTTTCTGATGACTTGTCCATCTTCATCGAGTTTGTTGTGGCAGATCCACTTCGTGCCGATGACATTGTGAACTCGAGGATGAGGTCGTTTGACTAATTCCAAAACATCATTCAGTTTAACTGAAGAAGTTCGTCTTGCAACACCTGAATCCATTCCGCTTCTTGGAATGCCTCAGTGACTTTGGTGGGCTCTGAAATTGATACAAACGAGAAATGCCCACAAAAGTTAGCTATACGATTAGCTCTTGCACGAGTGAGAGGACCTGGTAGATTGACGCCGGGGAGGATTTTGTCCACTTGAACTTCATTCGCCACGTGAGGAAGACAAGGAAGACGATTTTGAGGCGCATCTTCTTCACTGTTATCAGATTCATTTCCATCTGCTTCAGGTGCTTCAGGGGTCTCAGGAGCCTCAGGATCAGGATCATCATCATGATTATTTGCATCAGGATTTGGATGTTCTTCAGGAGCAGGAGGTATGTGCGTTTATTCAGGATGATCCACAGGAATGATATCACCAGCACCCATCTTCTTGATCTGTTCTTCAGGTGGGGCTTCATCTAGATCAGGTGGCAGGTGCTCTCTTTGCGAGCCGTCAGATTCATCAAACCGCACATCTACAGTCTCAACAATTTTATGATGACTGATGTTGTAGACTCTGTAGGTGTGCGAGTTCATACCATAACCAAGCATGAAACCCTCACATGCTTTGGGTGCAAACTTGGACTGGTGATGAGGATCACGAATCCAGCAAGGTGCACCGAATACTTTGAAGTAACTTACATTGGATTTCTTAACGACCATTAGCTCATATGATGTTTTATTGACGAACTTGTGAAGATACACTCGATTGACGATGTGGCATGCAGTGTTGATTTCTTCGGCCCACCACATGAGTGGAGTGTTGTACTCAGCCAGCATCGTGCGAGCCATCTCGATAAGGGTTCGGTTCTTCCTCTCAACAACTCCATTTTGCTGAGGAGTGTAAGGCGCAAAGAATTCATGAGTGATTCCCAAGTCGTCGAGGAATTCCTCCACACCGATGTTCTTGAACTTAGTGCCGTTGTCACTTCGAATGTGCTTGATCTTCAGGTTGTAGTTGTTCATGACTCGCAGGGCGAAGCGCTTGAAGATTGCTGGGGTTTCTGACTTATAGAGAAGAAAATGCACCCAAGTGTATCGTGAGAAGTCATCAACAATAACAAGACCATACATACTACCTCCAAAGCTAGAATACTTTGGAGGGCCGAATAGATCCATGTGAAGCAATTCCAGAGGTCTTGTAGTTGTCATGATGGTCTTCGCTGGATGCTTGGCCTTGGTCATCTTTCCAGCTTCGCACGCACCACACAGCCGGTCCTTTGAGAATCTGATTTCCTCAATCCCGAGGACATGTTTCTTCAGCACCATCTTCTGGAGATTCCTCATTCCGGCGTGGCCGAGTCTTTGATGCCATAGCCAGCACTCTGAGGCTTGAGCCATTAGGCATGTAGCAACCTGAGGACCTTCAGAAAAATCTACAATATACAGATCACCTTTCCTAACTCCACTGAAGACAATGGAGTTATCTCTAACCATATAGACTACACAACCATATCTTCCGAAGAGAACAACGAGATCAAGATCACATAGAATAGAGACAGACATCAAGTTGTATCCAAGGGATTCAACAAGCATGACTTTGTCAATATGTTGGTCTCGAGAGATAGCAACTCTGCCGAGACCCAATACCTTACTTTTACCTTTATCGGCGAAGGTGATGGTTTTCTTCGAATGACTCAGAGATGATTCCCTAAGAAGGCTTCTGTCACCAGTCATGTGATTTGTGCATCCACTGTCCATCACCCACTCAGTCTTTCCCTGCAAAGGAATTAGTATCCCATACAGCAAGTTATGAGCCAGTCTCAGTTTGTAGAATTTATGGTTCCTCAGAATTAATTCCTCAGGACGTTCCTCAGGATTGATTCTATGAAACCAAACAATATAAATATCCTTCAACTGACTCAAATGATGTTGTCCTGGGCATATGATCTGCAGAATTTATGATTTCCTCAGGACATGTCCCTGCAAAGATGATCAGTTCTTCTTTACCACCCACATCTTAATGGGTGGTTTTCAGGTATATGAGGACTGATGAGAGTGATGAGACCTAATGGGACGTGAGATGGTGGTATCAGGATAAACAAATGAATAAGCATTCTTATGAGGGGCATCCCTGTGAACAAAATGGTTAGCTGATACATGATGATAATCATTTCCATTTGAGGTATCGTCCTCAAATGATACCCTCAGCTCATTTGCATCTTCATTCACAGGATGGTTAGTGATAAGGTCCTTCTGAACCCAGATCTTCTTGACTTGAGGACCGTTCCTGCAGTTAGTTCCGATGTATCTGGCGAATACCTCACCATTAATATCCTTAAACAGTTTATAGTTTGAGTCAAAAGACTCAATCACCACATCCGAGGAAACATCATCATAACCAGATAAGGTGTAGGGATCAGGAGGAGGCATCTTTGCCCGAACCCAATTGGTCTCTGGGTATTGTTCAGGTTTCCAGTAAGACCCATCAGGGTTGAGTTTCCGAGTGAATGTGACACCTTCTTTCCTCGGATTCCTGTTGAGAATTTGTTTCTTGAGGATGTCACAAAGAATCTGATCTCCTTTCAGACTCTTGAACATGTCGGTTTCTAGTAGACTCTTCAACCTAGCATTTTCTTCAAGAATGTCGATGGTATCCTGAGATGAGGGGTTAAATACCACAGAAGCAATAGAAATAACAGAGTCATGTTCAATGCATTTCAAACAGGGAGGATTAAATCCTTCTTGTGGCATGATGATCTGTTGGGAGAGGAGTGAATCATTTTCTTTCCTCAGATCGTCATGAGACATCCTCACGCGTTCAAGTTCTTGCTTCCTCATGAGGAACTCATGAGCCAGCTTCTCATGATCGGTGAGGAGTGCCTCATGGCGACTGAACAAGTCATCAAACTTTGACTGAAGAATTTTTTATTCATCAGTCAATTTTTTAATCTTTTTCATTTCCTCAACCAACATATCATCACCCTTGTTTAGTGAGGTCTGAATCTTTTCAAGTGCACGTTGTTGCTTAGATGCAAGATTAGCATAGTTTTCATCAGGTTCTTCATCAGAGGGATCATCTGATGATGAGTAAGTAGATACCTTGGAGGACTTGGCCATGAAGCAGAAGGCAGGGGTGGTGTTTTCAGCTTCATCATCAACATGCGACGGATCAGATTCCTCTGTGCTGAAGATTGACTTGGATACAAGCGACGTGGCAAGAGCCAGACCAGCCACACCCTCAGATTCCTTAGATTCTTCCTCAACATCAGGATCGGAACCAGATTCTTCAGAGTCCAATTCTTTGCCGAGATATGCGCGAGCCTTACGGGAGTTGTTGTTCCTGTATCTAGCAGGCTTTGAGGATCTTGAGGATTTCTTTTTTGTCTTTTCATAAGAATTGTCATCTTTCCCTTTCTTCTTCTTCTTCTTCAGTTTAGCTTCCTTTTCCCAAAGAGTACACTAAGCGATGTAATGCCCAGGTTTCTTGCATTTGTGGCAGACTCTCTTTCTTGTTTCAACAGAGTCATCATCTTTGCTTTTTCTTGAGAAGGATCTTGAGGAATTTCTGAAGCGATTCTTCTTCGTGAATCTTTGGAATTTTCTGGTGAGGAGAGCAAGTTCCCGGCTGAGGGTTTCAGGATCATCGGAATCAGCCTCAGACTCTTCATCAGAGGACACTCTTCGTGCTCTAGCTTTTAGCGCGCGGACTTTAGGCGTGGAGCTGTACAAGTCTCATTTTTCAGAGAGCTTCAGTTCATGAGCATTAAGGCGTTCGAGAATGTCAGCAGGATCTAGAGTCTTGAAGTCAGGACTTTCTTGAATCATAAGCGATAGGAACTCAAATGACTCATCCAGTGACCTCAGTAGTTTCTTCACCACCTCATGATCTATGATATCAGCGGCACCCAGTGCTTGAAGTTCATTGGATATGTCAGTGAGTCTGTCAAAGGTTTGCTGCACATGATCGTTGTCCAGCCTCTTGAACCTGTTGAAGAGACTGCGAAGTGTATCAACTCGAGAGTCTCATTGAGCAGAGACTCATTCATTATCTTTTGACAGTCTTGTCCATATCTTCTTTGCAGTATCCAGACCACTGATACGGTTGAACTGAGCCTTCTTGAGGTGACCACCAATAATGCTGCGAGATTTTGCATCAAGCTGTCAGTTCTTCTTGACAACTTCAGGAGCAGTCATCAAAGTATCTTCAGGAATGCCTTCATCAAAAATATCCCACAGACCCTTGTCAATGGCTTCAAGATGCATCCTCATCTTGTTCTTCCAGTACGGGTAGTCTGTCTCTTCGAAGATGGGGCAGTTTGAGGCAACGCTCATTATACCTGAGGTTGACATAACTAAAACTCCAGGTGGTTAAACCGAATCACACAGAACAAGGGAGTACCTTGCTCTGATACCAATTGAAAGTGCAATATGTCGACCAGAGGGGGGTGAATGGGAGATTTTCAAAAATCTTGAGGAATTTCTATTTCCTCAGGACCGAGGCAATTCGAAATTGAGGAAGTTGAAACACGAGAAGAGGAAATGCAATACAAAAGCAATGGCGTGACAGGAAATCAACCTATTGCATAGCTAAGGTAAGATCAAAGCACGAACTGAGGAATCAGTGCAGAGAGAACTCAGAAAGTAAGGCATCAGGATAAGTCATCAGTGCGTAAACATAATAGCTGAGGTTGAAGAAATAGCACCAAGGCACTGAAGACATAGAATTGATGAACCAGTTCGAGTTGCTGTGACAACTCTACGTCTAGTTGGAGAGGCTGAGATTGAACTTAGAAGACACAGTCTTCACCTTATTCTCCTTGAACTAAAGTCCTCAGACTCCGTCCAATAACTCAGGTGAGTCTTCAAGGTAGACTCCCGAAACCTTCACAGACTCAGTCACTCAGGGAAGTCACAATTGCATCTTTACTTCCTCAGACTGAAGACTTCTACACCAGCTGGAAGATCACAGTCATCAAGAGTAAAAAGCTTCGGATCACTCGAACCGAATTCCTCAGAAATGCTCAACTACTCAGGCTGGTGGTTTTCCTCACTCAGGTTCTTCGGTATCTTCAATGAGGTGGGTTGCTCTCAGATGACAAGTGTCAGTTTTTCTCTCGGAGCAGCCAACCCAAAAATGGGAATGGGGTGGCTATTTATAGCCGCGGAGCAACCCCAGGTGAAAGGACATAAATGCCCATGCATGAAATTACTACCATGCCCACCCTTCGGACCGTTGGTTGGATCGGTACCAGCGCTCACCACTTGACACGTGGGACGGTCGGAATCTCTCTCTCTTTCTTCAGGCGAACTGCACTGGCAGTTTCCTGACTCCTCAACCGAAGACAAACTCCTCAGTGTCCTGAAGAACATCGTCTCAGACACCCGAGGAATTGAACTTCTACTGCAAGAGATTTCTCTGGGTTTTCTTCAGGATTTCTAATTGAGCACTTCCTCAGAAATACATAACTCATTTTCCTCAACCCCTCCAACAGTGCGGTGTTTTCCTACGACTCAAGAAGTATAAAAAGTCTTAGCGAAGACTACGCTTCGACTTCGTCTTCAGCGCGAACGTCCCCAGGATCAGGTACTGCTTCAGCTTCAGCCGAACGCTTCAGGATCCTGATTCCTCAGGATTTCACACAACTTCAGTCTTCAGGAAACACACCAATTTCTCCCATGTTCCTTAACATTTTGGGGTTTCGACAACGGTGGTTAACCTCATCCTCAGGGACTGTTTCCTGTGTATGCTCACAAACACATAATTCCCTTAACCGTTTTTTCATCAAATACTCCAAAACCTCAAAGGGGGCACTAGATGCACTTACATTTCTATATTCTTTCGAAAACTTTGATGCCAATGCTCGATGTCCACGATGATTTTCCAATTCCTCATGATGTGCAACTTGCTCTATTGAAGTTAGTCCATGGTCATCCCTTCGATTTCGAAGACTACTTCATTCGCACGTTGGTGTCTTGTCCTGATGATCACAATTCTCACAAGCCCTATGCACCCTGGCTGATGGCAATCTGTAATTACTCTCGGGACGTGCCATTCCCCGTATCAATTTTCCCGAAGATTTTTACTCCACCCGTAAGGGAAGTATTGTAGATTGTTACTCGACCCAACGATTAGTTTGCAGAGCACACTGGTATCCGCGCCCATATGACTGAGCGCAGCATCCGCTTGAAGTTTATCAAGCCAGTGCATCACATGGAGGTATCTCTTCGATCTCAGCAAATGCTTCAACGTCACATTGACCAAGATTTCCTTCAGAAGCAAAAGATGATGGATGAAATCAACCATTTGCGCAACATTGCCATGAACAATAATCAGATGTTGCGTGAATGTCTTCGCCGCGATTGAAAAGGGCTGCGCAAGTTCAATTCCCTCGGTCAAATTCAGCTCTGCGGATTCGAAGAATATCCTCCTCATCTAAATAGGAACTGGACTAATGATGATCGTGTCGATCGACCAGATTTCAATATTCCTTTGCTGCCGAAGAACACGGACGTGCTCAGTGTTGATGATTTCTATCACATCACGGTGAACACCATTTCCTCCGAATCCGACCAAGATGAAGCACCTCGATGCCAAGAGAGAGTTTACTCTCCACTTCCTCGAAGCCCCAGGACCCCGCCGGAATCACAATTGGAATCTTCTGGAGATCACCACTCGTTCCGCACGAAGATTACTCCTCCAGGCGGCCGCCCCATTCGTCGTGCTCCAACGCTCGCCGAATCTTCTCGACGTCTCTAGCGCCGCACAAGCGAGTAGGGATTTCTTTCGACCCTATTCTCTCGACTTTTTGTACGTTGTGACAAAAAGGGGGAAATGTAGTCGCATCGAAGAAATTAGTTTGCCAACGGAGTTAAGGGCTTTGCTTTTCGTTCGTTGAACTTTGAGTTTTTGAGTAGTTCCAACAAACATTCGATTCTTATTTGATCTGGTTGTAACTAACTCTAAGTAGGTCTGTGAACTGCTACTTTTATCGTAAGATATCTATCTGCTGCTTGTGATACTTAACCTTTTGCAAGAAGTTATCTTTCATGTAAGTTCACAGGTCATTCTAGGAGATTGCATATTTCTTATTGGATATTATTTGGACTGAAATCTTGCTTGCTAAGATTATTGATGTTTTTCCCTCGACTCAACTTTTATCAAATATGCACTTCTCTGGAAATTCACATCTTCCGTGCATAGATCAAGGGGGAGTATTTCATCGATCTTAGAACTGGTTTATCATCGAAAACTCAAAACTTTCAAATTATTTATCGATGCCTGTTTTGTCAACAATCGTCCAAAAAGGGGGAGATTGTAAGAGCAAGTTTTTCCCCTGAAGGTTTTGGAGATCGTTGGACAAAGCAGAAGTGGAACTAATATTGTTTTCGATTATAAACAGATACTTAGGTTCCGAAAGAATGGAGTTTGCAAGGAGAAAGTCGAAGGACAACTCACTTCAGTGAAGTTGCAGTCAACTACCGAAACCTTTGAAGGAAGACAACCCCAAAAATGTCGTCGAAGAAGAAGACACTCTCGAGTAAAAGCGCCACGAGGAGAAAGCTGAAGCTGGTCGAAGACTTAGTCTTTTTACTAGTTTCTCTTTATTTTCTCGAGTCGTAGGAAAAACCGTACTATCAAGAGGGGTTTTCTAGTTGAGATCTTTGTCGAAGTGAATTTTCTCTGCTCAACCTAAACCCACAAAAGCCTACCGAGAGAAATCTTACTGAATTGAGTGAATAGCTCGAAGGAAAAGTCATCGCAGTTCATGCCTTCGAGAGAGAACTCGTTCGGTAAGTCAGCTTACTTTTTCCTCAAGTAAAGTTGCGTAGTGATTGGAATCCAACCGTTGTGGAGACGCGTCAAGCAGTCGCATCGGGTCACTTCAGTCATTTTACCCATCGGGATCGCCACCTATAAATACCCCACACCTACCGGCCATTTCGGCTTGGCTGCTCCACTGAAGATTCTAAGACAGAAGTACTGTGAGCATCCCAAGAGAGATCCATCGAGAGAAAACCAAAACCCAAGTCTAAACTGAGTTGAGAAATTCACATATACTTAGGTCGAGATTAGCTGATCTTTTTATCTTGGAGAACTGCAAGTCTCCTAGACAGTTAGGCGTCGCCTGTCAAGCAGTCGAAGAGAAATTGTCGCTGCTGAAGGAAGTCTGTAAAGGTCTCGGAGATGTCCTGAATCATCTACCACGAGTGAAAACTGGACAAGCTCGAGGAGTTTGTTGCACTGGAGAATAGGACGGAGAGAGTTTTTCTCCACGTGTTCAATCACCAGTCCCTCCAACCAGACGTAGCACTTTGCAGAGTGTGAACTGGTTTACCAAACATCATCATGTAAGGCTCGTTTTCCTTCTAGTATTTACTTTCAGTATTTACTCGTTGCCTATTTTTGTTCTATGTTTTCCTTCGCTCTCAATCCTTTCGACCCATGCATGTCTTTCGATACTATATTTCCTTCGAGATGCCTGTAGTCCTTTGCAGTTTGCATGAATTCCTTCTAAGTTCCTTAGAATTTTTAGAAGTGATCATTCACCCCCTCCCCCTCTGATTATTCTTAGCTTTCAGGGTGTCATATTTGATAACTTTGCTAGGTAGTATGTTGATGAGGTGTGTAGTAGTCAGGAAGGCTTGATCCCAGAATTAATGGCATGGATGCATTGGCTACTGATACGTCAAAAACGTATCTATAATTTCTGCTTGATCCATGGCTCTTTTGTGTGATATTGCTATGATATTGATGAACTTCCATACACTTTTGATCATATTTGGACTAACCTATTAACTCAGTGCACCCCAGTGCCAGTTCCTGTTTGCTGTTGTTTTTGTATTTCAGGTTTTCTGATTATTTAAAGTCCCAGAAAAATTCCGGGAAAAATATAGGAAAATCAACGTATAGGAAGCTTTCGGAGTCCCGAAGGGGGGCCAGAGGGGACCCACATGGGCTCCAGGCGGCCAGGTGGCGCGGCCTAGGGTGGGGCCGCGCCGGGAGGCCGCCTGGACCCCTGGTGGCCCCCCTGGCTGCCCCCTTCGCCTATTTATTCCCCGTGACGAGAAACCCTCGGGGACAGAACCCTTTTGCGTGATCTCTCCTCTGTTCCTCCGCCGCCGCGCTTCCAAGATCGGGAGCACCAGGAGACCTCTTCCCGGCACCCTGCCGGAGGGAGGAACCACCTCCGGGAGCTTCTCCACCACCATGGATGCTTCCTGGATGAACCGTGAGTAGTCCACCTTGGACCATGGGTCTATGATCAGTAGCTATGTTATGTTCACCTCCCCTCTTTGTTCTTCATGGATTAGACCGAGCTGCCCTACATGATCGAGGCACATATGTAATCTTTCTACTGTTGCTATGTTGAGTTTCCTGGGATCCGATGGATTATAAGACTATGTTCAGATTGTGTTTGAGTAATATATTTGATTCTCCTCTTTTATATTTATGTTCTTGAGTAATTCTTGCATGTTCTCCGTTGTTGTTTATTGCTTTGGCCAAGTAGTAGGTAGTGACTCCAAGAGGGAGCGCTATG
Organism: Bromus sterilis; assembly: GCA_950022295.1. NCBI lineage: Eukaryota > Viridiplantae > Streptophyta > Magnoliopsida > Poales > Poaceae > Bromus > Bromus sterilis. Next base: position 142,277,676 of record OX465596.1, on the reverse strand, counting down.
CATGATTGTGGGTTCATGCCCCCCGATGACTAGCTTGAGTGACAGAAACATGAGTCTAGGGGATGTGCTATTGCCACAAGGGAGAAAACAACGGTGCTTGTACTTGCAGGTGCAAGGATTGTTGACTTTACGCAAAGTTCTTTAATGCAGTTGTCTGTTGCTTTGAGTTTACACTTCGGGTGGGATTCGCAACTTAATACGAGCGAGATGTTCTGGATAGATATCTCAAGGTGGATGATTACTAGGTAGATGCAGATGGATTTTGGTCTACTTGTCTTGGCGTACCGCCCATGCTTTTGAGCCTCTTCCTTTCTTTATAGCATAGTTAGCATTGGTTTGCGCACATAATCCTATCAATTTCGCAGCTGTAATTTGTTTACCTCGCATGGCTATTTTATCGTTTTTTGGGAGAGAGACATCACTAGGCAACATCATAGGACCCCGGTCCATATTTCCAATATTGTTTACACCCGCTATTTATTACCTGCTTTATTTCCTTTTTCGTTGCTATCACTATCATTATTATCCTGTGTGTTTGATCCTTTGTGAACAACAAGGCCGGAGAGATTGACAACCTCTCTGAACTCGTTGGGAGCGAAGTTATTTGTTGTGTGTGCAGGTCCAGGTCAAGGAAACAACTTTTGTCTTAAAAATGGTGCCATTGTTTCCTTGCCACCTACTTTTCGATCTTCGAGTCCTACTGGTCGATCCTCAACCTTGGTATCTTTACCAAGGGAAATTGCTGCTATCTACATCTCAACCTTCCGCTTTGGGTAACCAACGAGGGGGTGAGAAATCGTACCATCAGCTAGTAATGCAAGTCCTACATCAACAATATGACGATGTTTTCATTCAACAGATCCATTTTGTTGATGTGCATGGGGACATGATACATGATGTTCTATACCAATGTTTTGAAAGAAAGAATTGAGTTTTTCATATTCACCTCCCTAGTCAGTTTGCATAGCAATGAGTTTTGTGTTTAGTTTTCTCTCAACAAGATTTTGAAAGTTTAAGAAAACCTGAAATACTTCCGATCGTTTCTTAAGGAGATAGATCCAAGTAAACTTACTATAATCATCAATGAAACTTACATAGTATGAATATCTACCTACTGATGTAGGGGCAGGTCCCCATACATCAGAGAATACAAGTTGTAAAGGAGAGGTAGAAATACTAGTAGAGATTGGATAGGGTAATTGATGACTTTTTGCTTGCTGACATGGATCACAAACTGACTCAATGCTAGACTCATGACTAAAAGGGAGTTTGTTTCTCCTAATGACATGTTTGACTATAACTGGCGAGGGATGACCAAGACAACTGTGCCACCTTGCGGAAGATGGCTTGACTGCTGGAAAGGCTTGTTTACTGGATGATAATGATGATGAGATGAGTGGATAGAGTCCTCCTACGCATCGTCCCTTAATAAGTGCTTTCCTCGTGGCCATGTCCTTGATAACAAAGAAGTAAGGATAAAATTCGATGAACACATGATTATCACGAGTAAATTTATAGACTGAGATAAGATTTTTTGCAGTTTGAGGGACATGCAAAATTTTGTTAAGATAAAGATTTTTATTGGGGGGTATTGACAATTGAATTACCAACATGAGAGATTGTCATACCAGATCCGTTCGCATTGTGGATTTTCTCATGGCCATTGTATTTCTTCATGGTGAGTTTGTCGAGTCCCTGTTGATGTGGTCGGTAGCGCCAGTATCCGCATACCAATTTTTATCAATACCATATGAGTTTGTGGCGATGTTGGCACCTTTTTCTGTAGGTTCATTGTCCTCATAGCGCCACCAGCATGCTCTAGCTCCTCCTGCATGAAACCTAAGACATATCTGGCACTCTGGGTGATCATGTGGTGCTTGCTGTTGCTGCTGTGATTGAAATTGCCCACGGCCCCCACTTCCAGTACCGCCAGGAGCAGGAGGGCGATTTCCACGGCCACCACGTCCTCTGGTTCCTCAACCGCGTCCTCGTGTCCGTCCTTGGATGTGCCCGCGGTACGCTGCATTGGCTGAAGAATTGAAACCAACATTGAGGCCGTCGCCTAGCATCTCAAGCCGCTGATCAAACGGGGAGATCTGGGCGCAGAGATCGTCCACCGATATGGTATTCTTGATAGCGCCCACAACAGCGACAACTGGATCGTAGTCCCGATCCAGGCTTGCAACGATGTAGTCTACCATCTCAGGATCTAACACAGGGCGTCCAGCAGCGGCGAGCTCATCTCCTAGGGACTTGATTTTGGCCATGAAGGTAGTGCTGGGCATTGTGCCCTGGTTGGTGTTGGCGATGGCGATACGCAAATTTGTAATCAGCAATTGGGACTGCGACGCAAAGATCGTCGTAATTGCAACCCATAGACCGGCGGAGCTTTCCTTGCCGATCACTTGCGCGAGAATCTCCCTGGACAGAGAGTTCAACAAGTAACTAAGGACTTGTTGATCCCTAGATAGCCATGGCCCATAGGCTGGGTTTGGCACCATCGCCATTGTCTTGTCCGACTGCTGCTGCTCCACCGTCTTCGGGGGCGCGGCGTCGGTGCCGTCCAGGAGGCCGGTGACCTGCGCTCCTCGCAGGGCCGGCATCACCTGGGCCTTCCACATCAGGTAGTTTCCCTTGGAGAGTTTCTCGGCAGGTGCGGCGCCGAGGTTGAGGGTAACCGAACTCGAGGAAGACATTGCGGCGACGAGATTAGCTAGATGGGAAGAGGTTGGCTCTGTATACTCAACAGGGAGCCGCGCACTTGATTATATATGAGAGGTGCCGACCCTCTATCTTGGCGTACAAGTTGTTGATACAGAGTTGGAGGAAGATACGGCTAGGGGAAGAGAACCTAACAGACTACGTTGAGATTACAATGCGTATATCTGTTATACGTCTAACATTTCTCTCTTTATATCTCTTCTCATCCAATTTTGTTTCTGATGGGCAGTATCAAAAAGCTCGAATAATTTGCTGACATAATAAGGTTCGTTTTCTACATCATTTTATTCTTCAGTCACCCATATCAAAATTATCTCGAGGCTTCATCGTCAAAACAATTGACCATCCTGGATAAATAATTACTGCATATAAGTTTCATGTTATTTCGTCCAAATCATGGAGATTCAGAGATCAGGGGACGCCGGGATGAGGTACCTCTCGAGCTGAGAAAGCGATGGGGATTTATTTCTCAAACCATTGTAAATGATATATCTGTTATTTGAGGAATAAAGTCCCTATGCTTTCAAAAAAAAACCTCTCGAGTTGAGAAAGTGATGGGGATTTGGGAGGCCCTGAGGATCAGCGGCTGTGGCGAGCGCTGAACGTAAGTTGTGGCTCCGGCAGTCCGGTCAGCAGGGCGCGCTCCTGCGCGGTGGTCCGCCGTGCGGCGCCTGCGCGGACAGCAGCCGACTGGGTGCCAAGCGGGAACGAGATCCTCTGACGTACTTCAAAGTACTGCCGAGGGACGTACTTTGCGTATCATCGTTCGATAGCCATCTGACGGCAGCTGGAAAAATGACCGGCGCATGCATGCATGAACCGTCTCCGTCTCCATCTGTGCCGTAGCTAGCTAGTGGCAGGCAGTTTGACTTCCTGTTCGTTGAGTTGTACTCTACTAAGAGTACTATGTTTCCGTGCTTCCAGCTTAGTCATGGATCAAGCTAATCCAGAAATAATTAACTTGTCGTTGAAGGTAACGTAGGAGCCACTTTCCACCAGGAGGAGAGGACGGGAGCGATTTGAGATTAAGCTAGTTAACCATGGTTAGCTGTCAAGTGCAAGTAGCTGCCCTTCGGTTTTGTAAGTGGGTGACCTTGTCTGTTATTGTAAGGAGCAGTGTTTCGGAATGAAATTGTGAGTTTATGGAGGAGTTTTATGGTTCTCGTCTCTTATTCATTCCCCCTTCGACCTTCGTCGCCGCAATTTATCTCTTCCGCTGCGTATAGTTCAAAAGTTTGACGAGTAATTAGACGGCTCCTGGTGCTAGTGAAGGTTCCGGTCGTGGGGAAAACGCCTATGTACATAGTAGTGGCACATTTTTTATCTATGCGCCACGCCTATGCGGGCCTCATTAAATTGTGACGCTGCGCCTAAATATCACTGTACATTGATTTATCGTCGCCCACACATCAAGCCCAAGAATCACTTTGGTATGCACGCTTAGAACATGTATCAACATGTATCACTCTGATAAAAGACAAGAACCATAAAGCGCCGGGTGAGCCGTAGATATAACGACTGAAGGGGCGGTTTACGGACTGCCCGCAAAAAAAATTACGGTCGGTGACGAGATAGCGCATCTGCTAGAGTGATTATTCACTACGGGAGAGGCGGTTGACGCCTACGGCCGACATCTACGCCGACGGCCAAATGTCGGGGCCGTCGGCGTAGACTGGCAGACTCGTCAGCCCCCGTAATGGGCCGTCGGCGTCCCAAAGCCATCGGCTTAGGCCTATTTAGGCCGAGGGCCGCCGTCGGCGTATAAATGTCGTCGGCGTAGGCCCAATTTACGCCGAGGGTTGCCGTCGGCGTAACTTCTGCCAGGTGGGCCCCGTTGACGGCGGGCGGCAACCCCGTTAGCCAGTAGAGGCTACGCCGACGGCCCCGACCTTTGGCCGTCGGCGTAGTACCTACTTTCATTTTTCTTTTTTATTTTCTTTTCTTTTGTTTAATAGTTTAATCTTTTATTACTAATACATAAAATAATATTGGAAATGGGATTATAATATATATATCATCTCATTTCAACCGTCGATATACGCCTCTTTATTCTTTTTGTGTCTTCTAGTTAATACATAAGATAATATATTAATAAATTATAATACTAAATTAAAATATATTATGCTACTAGTATTATATTAATATGTGTATGCTCCACAGTTTTACCTCCTGAGGAGAAAGCTATAAGGGTAAACCCCCGCTTCCTCCTCGGCCCCGCCCCTCGCGCCAGACTAGGCCGGGTTTCGGTGAAGAAAGATCGCCGGAGCGCCGTAGTATCGCATGAACTTGAATGTGATTGTAGGGTATGTGTCCAAGTGTGGTGTAAGATCCGTGCATAAATGCAATGTATAGCTCCTTGGTGTGACCATCTCCACATTCATGCAATAACACTATATATGCAAACTCATGGACATGCATGTAGGTGTGGAATACACCCGTTTGAGGGTATACCGGGGGCGACGATGTGTTACAAGGTCCTAACCTTGTTTTCCATGTAGTTATGTCCTAAAAAACCTCAACAAACAAAAATATAAATTGTTGGAACATCGTGCGAAGAAAGCTATAGGGGTAGACCTCAACACACCCCTCTGGAACAGGATGTAACACGTGAATTACCGCTGAAGCGTCGGAATCCTAGAAAAACTTGCATGTGGAGCTAGGGTATGTGTAAAAGTGTGGTGGAAGGCCCATAGTGTGATTTAATGTTTGTAGATGGCATATGTAGGTCATGTGTCTGACGTTGTTCACGGACATGGGCTAACACTTAGTAAAATCGTCGAGCCATATGTGGAAACTCCTGGTACATGTCTACCGGTGTGAAAAACGTGGTGAAATGTATTCAACCTTGGTTTTCCATGTACATATGTGCTAACCAAACATAGATAGATAAAAAAGTCCATTCGTCCATCCTCGTACGGAGAAAGCTATAAGGGTAGATCTGCGGCCCCCCCCCCCCGATCTAGGGTTTCAGAGGTGAATGACCGTCGGAGGGTCGGAATCATTGAAAACCTGCATGTGGAGCTAGGTTATGTTTATAAGTGTGATTTAATGTTTGTAGATGGCATATGTAGGTCATGTGTCTAACGTTGTTCACGGACATGGGCTAATACTTAGTAAAATCGTCGATCCTTATGTGGAAACTCCCGGTACGTGTCTACCGGTGTGAAAAATGTGGTGAAATATGTTCAACCTTGGTTTTCCATGTACATATGTGCTAACCAAACATATATAGATAAAAAAGTTCATTGGTCCATCCTCGTACGGAGAAAGCCATAAGGGTAGATCTGCGGGCCCCCGATCTAGGGTTTCGGAGGTGAATGACCGTCGGAGGGCCGGAATCATTGGAAAACCTGCATGTGGAGCTAGGTTATGTTTATAAGTGTGATTTAATGTTTGTAGATGGCATATGTAGGTCATGTGTCTGACGTTTTTCACGGACATGGGCTAACACTGAGTAAAATCGTCGATCCGTATGTGGAAACTCCCGGTACGTGTCTACCGGTGTGAATAATGTGGTGAAATGTGTTCAACCTTGGTTTTCCATGTACATATGTGCTAAACAAACATAGATAGATAAAAAAGTCCATTGGTCCATCCTCGTACGGAGAAATCTATAAGGGTAGATCTGTGGGCCCCCTCCGATCTAGAGCACACCGGTTCATGGTGGCGCGGGATCACCTGCTTCCGGTGTTGGTTCGACGGCGCCTCCGCACCGTCAGTCGCCTATCTTCACGCGCGGAGACCTCGGCTTCTCCGGCTCGACTCCCTCTCCGGACGTGATGAGCTGACGTGTAGAGGTCTCGTTTGTACCGAAACGATGTTTGGGATGTTGTTATACTTTGTATCCATACTATGTCTCTTATTTTGTATGTTTGGAACTTGTTATGCTATATATGTATAAGATGTTGTTATACTATGTCTCTTATTTTGCATTGTTTGGTATTTTTCAATGTGCATTTTTAATATAAATGCCTATAATGCCTGGCTCTGATCTGGGTATGAATAATATAATGGCTATATGCTTATGAGAATTTTAAATATGCAGGAAATGAACCAGAAATGAAAAAAGGGAAAACATGTCAGGACCTACGCCGACGGCCTGGCCGTCAGTGTAGGCCTTGTTTTGTGCCAAATGGCAGAGCCTACGCTGACGGCCTGGCCGTCGGCGTAGACCTGCTGCCCAGGCGCGAGGAGGAGGTGACGCGTGGCCTGGCTGGGAGGGAACCTAAGCCGACGGCCAGGCCGTCGGCGTAGGCCCGAAGCCCAGCCGCCCCACTGCCTGCTGCGTGGCACCCTAGGCCGACGGCCAGGCCGTCGGCGTAGAGGGCAACCAGGCCTAACGGCCGTTAAGCCCAGGGTGGGGCCCACTGGTGCTACGCCGAGGGCCTCTACGCCGACGGCCGCACAAAAACCGTCGGGCCAGACCGTACGCCGACGGCCTCCCCTACGCCGACGGGTTTTAGGGCAAGCCCGAGAAAACTCATGCCCGACGGCTATACGCCGACGGCGGCCGTCGGCGTAGGCCTAAGCCGACGGCTTTCTGGCCTACGCCGACGGTGGCCGGCGTCGGCGTATGGCTGCCGTCCCGTAGTGATTTTTGGATTAGCTTGATCCATGACTAAGCTGGAAGCACAGAAACAAATTACTCCTAGTACAACTCAACGAACAGACTGCCTGCCACTAGCTAGCTACGCGTAGACGGAGATGGTGCATGCATGCATGCGCCGATCGTTTTTCCAGCTGCCGTCAGATGGCTATCGAACGATGATACGCAAAGTACGTCCCTCGGCAGTACTTTGAAGTACGTCAGAGGATCTCGTTCCGGTGGCTCCGGGCGGCCAGGCAAGGACGGCGAGGCAGGCGGCAGTCTCCAGGCGGCGGATGGAGTGCAGAAACAGGGTTAACCGGGCGTGCGTTATCAGACCGACCGTGCGTTTTTTTTCGAGTGTTCGCTTTAGCACGACGACCAGCGCCTTATTATTTTCTCCAAGCCCATCACTTTATACGGACCGGGATATATAATTCCAAGCTGGAGGCTGGCCCACTGCCTCCGCCAATGTTCATCTACATCCGAGAATACAAGGAAGGAACAACGCACAATTTTATTTTTGCTCGTGCGGTTAGCACAGTATTTTGCGCCACATTCATTATGTGTACCGGCTTTGTGAAAGGTCTTTCTGTGTGGGAGGAGTTGCTGGGACGGCGACTCCAATGGCGATTAGGACGGCGTCGCGCCGCGGCTGCTAGCCTGGTGCTGGCCGGTGATTGATGGCCCCCGCGGCTGGGCTCCTCGCCGGGGTACGGGCTGCGTCTCTCTCGTGCAAGACGGCGCCGCCGACGTGGGTTCCTGGGCGTTCCCCTTTGCGTGGGCGGACGCCACGGACGACGACGACGAGGAGCCGCGCTCGGACCCGCCCGCCCTCCAGCCAGCGTCGCTCGGGGACTTCATTTGGCTAGCCAAGGTGGTTCCTTCCCGCCCTTCGGCGCCGCCTGGGCCTCCCCCGCCGCCTATTCTGGCGCTGCCGCGGGTGGAGCGCCTCCGCCTCTGCCATGTGGCTGCCGGTCGCGGGTTCTCTTCACTCCCACACGGGGTGGGTACGGGTCCCAGGCGCGGCCGCGTGGCACGCGAGCTCCCTTGGCTGACCGACTGAGGCCTGGCTGGATGGCGTGCCGGCGACCGCCGCCGCCGCCTCTGGGGTCGGGGCCGGGTGCGGGAGAGGGATACGCCGCCGTCGTTGGATTGGTCTCTCCCCCGTTGGTTGCGGGCCGGCCTGCCGCGCTGGAGGCCCACGACGTCCCTGAGTGGCGTCGGGCTGGCCGGGTGGGTGGGCTGGATGCCTCGGCCCAGCTGCGCCGGCCTTGAGCCAGCTTCAAGTCGCACTGGGCCGGCCCGCGGGAGAGGAGGGCCTGGCTGCTCGCCTCGGCTGATCCTGCCCGTTGGTTGTGGATCCAACGGGGGAGGACCGACCTGCGAGTTGCCTTCCCGGCCTCCAGGGCAGACGTGGCGCGACACCACGCCCTAGCCCGCTCCATCCGCCCCTTACTGCCGCCGCCCCCGTTGACCCACTCCTACCTCACCGACGCCATGACCCGAGAGGCCGGTGACGGTCGGCCGCGGCCGAAGCGCGCTCCCCCGGTCCTCTCGTCCTCGTCGCGCGCGCCCCCTGCCCCCACCCCTGACGCCACCCGCAACCCGCCGGCGCCGTCGCCCCCTCCCCCCCCCCCTCCCGAGACTGCCGGGTGGATGCCTCGCGCTCGCGCAGGACCGGGCCCTCGCCTGACGCCATCGGGGCTTGGGACCGGCGCCTTCCTCTCCCCGGATCCCCTGGTGACCAGCGCCGCGTGGCCGATCTCCACCGGGAGCAGGAGCTCCTGGCCGAGCTGCACCGGCTCCAAGCCAAGGCGGTGGGCAGGGACGACCCCAGGGTGCCTCGTCGGAGCGTGTCCCCTCCGTCCCGGGCGCGGGCTGCCTCTGACCGTGACAGGGAGCAGCGTGGAAGGTCCAACAACTCCCTCTCCTGGAGGTCGCCCCGCGGCTCCCGCTCCCCGTCGCGCCACTCCCGCTCGCCGCGTCACCGCAATCGGTCGTCGGTGCAGGTGGAGGTGGCTGGTCGCCGGCCCTTGGGCTCCCCGCCTCGCTCGGGGGAGGATCGTCCTCCCCGGTACGCCCCCCACCGCGGCGCCCGGCCCTGGATGAGGCGCATGGGCTGCGCTCGGATGATCCGTCGCGTCCGGTGGAGGGCCGCTCGGACCGCTACGCGCCGCCTCCCGGAGGCGCCGGATTTGGAGCCCCTACCGAAGAAGAAGAAGTACAAGAAGAAGGAATCGGGGATGGCGTGGTCCCTGAGGCCGGTGCCCCTCCCGTTGGTGATCGCGGCACTCCCCGTCCTTCGGTGCCGATTGCCCCGCGTCCTGAGCGTCGGCCCCGGTCGCGAGAGGAGCAGCTATGCTTCAACTTTGGGGTGGTGGGACACCTGCGCTCGGATTGCCCGGCTCCCCCACGGTGCCCGTTGACCCTGGAGTTCCAGGGCCACGTTGGTGACGGTGGCTTCTACTACGTGGACAAGGGAGAGGAGGAGATCCCGGTCCCTCCCCCCACCTGACGACTATCTCGGTTCTCTCGGGGCCGGGACCGGAGGTGGAGGGTCCTGCCACGACCGAGATGATACGGGTCGAGCTATGTGAGTACATTGGCCCGTACAATGATTCTCCATTCTCCTTGGAGGTCCATGAGACTGCCCCCTCTGTCTTTGCGGTGGCCTTCCCGTCAGCGGAGATGCTCAGGCTGTGCTCCCGTGCGAACAACATCGACTTCTCTCTCCATCAGCTCAAGGTGCAGATCCGCCCCTAGGTGTCGAATCCCGATACGGTCTCCTCCCTCTCCAAGACGTGGGTGTGCATCCACGGGATCCCGATGCCGGCCAGGAAGCCCCATATCATCAAGTCCATCTCCGAACTCCTGGAGAAGATGGTGGCGATGGACCTCGAGTCCCTGACTACGGAGGGCCCTGTCCGCATCCAGGTCCTATGTCTAGATGAGATGCGCCTGGAGGGCCTCACCCTGACGACCATCTACTTCGGCAAGGCAAGGCTCCGCCTGTAAGGCCCATATGAGGTATTGTTCCAGATCTAGATGTTTCTATCCAGATCTGGAGACGAAGCACATATCGGTCCCACCGCGACATATGCCGAATTCATATGCCCCGGATTTCCAACATGATATCACAACATTACAGATACAAGGATACAACATGTCATACAATCGGCATACAACTGCCTTAATACAATACAACAGCGGAAGGTACATGTTTGAGTACAGACTACAATCAAATGCCTAGTGGCAAAGAGAAAATCATCGATCCCCATAACCACACGAGTCCAGGCCCTCCGCCGGGATCCTCCTAACTAGTCGTCGTCGAGTCTCCACGTGAAACATCGATCACCATACCTGTTGTTGATCAAGAACCCTGAAAAGAGTTTGGGGGTAGTATCATGAGTACAGAAGTACTCAGCATCCAACTGTAGTGGTCAACTGACCCAGCAAGGACTTCATCACTCGTCATTCCAGGAAAACTAGTACTTTACGGTAAAGATGGGGTAAGTGGTGAGGTTGCTTCCGCACTAGCATTTATGAAGTGGCTAACGATCTAGAGAGTAAGGTAAGAAGCCAAGCATTAAATGAGAAATCGCCTCCAACAAGTCTGCTACCAACTACTTACACAAGCATAACACCAATCCTATCCTTGTCCTCCTCTTCGCATCCCGACGAATAAGAAGCAGTCGAGGCACACACACGTTGATCAAATTATATTAAGATTATCTCAGTTGTTGTTGTCTATGAACAACGAGTAGGTCGCAAGTCGTCCATAACCGTGGACAAGGCTTCTCGAAAAGATTTAACCCTGCAGGGGTGTACCAACTGCCCATTACAAAGCTCCGCACGCACGCCCATCTCTCTCAGTTGCTACCCATGATAGGCAACCATTTTATGATTTAGTCCCAAGAGATCCGGAACGACAGGTCCCTCTAACTAACAACGGACAAATCTGGTTGGCCCCTAGTGAGTCGACATCCAACTCAAAATTCGGTCGTGCTCTCGAATCAGTCTCTACCGTCTGGATGAGGTCGGGATGGCTAACCCTCGCCCGGGCAGGCACCCCAAGCTCCCTGAGGTGGACCAACACGATATACCATCCCACTGGCCCAATTTGTTTTAAATCCACTAGCTGCAGACCAGTTATGCATGCGGGTTTAAAATGGTAAAATCAGCTTGGGCCACCAATAGAAATGTTTGAAGCTAGCTAGGTAAAACAAGGGTACCCCATAGCATACCACACGCGGTTAGGCACGCTCAGTCTTAAAACCAATACCCGGAACTCGGATCCTAGGTGACTCGAATGGAATAAAGCGTCAGGGCGGGATAGGCTAGACCTTCCATCCTTCGACGAATAAAGCGTCGGGACGTTTTGATAGCCCAAACCAGGAGTAACAGGGTAACATCGTAGCATCCTAAGCATGCATACTAAGCAGGGGCTGAGCAACGACCAATAGTAACATAGCAGTACATGGTTTGCTGCGAGGGGACATGGCTGTATCGGTTTGAAAGAGGTTGTAAACATGTGGTAGGATCAAACATCGAACCTATCCTATACTAGCATGCAAACCGCTTGTTGAAATAGAATGGATCATAAGTAATGTATAGTCCTTTCCTGTTGATAAGTCGGGTTCCGAAGGTGTAGTTGATCGCAAGCTCGCATCGTCTCCGAGAGGTACCCGCGGAAGCACACAAGAGGGTAAACACTGGAGAGCAATCAACGAGCAAGCACTCTATTACTACGAGGAAAACACGAGCAAGCATCCACAAGAAGGCAACACGAGACAACGCACCTACCGTCGAGAGCGGTTACTAACAGGTTAAGTGGAGTATTCGTCACACACGACGATACCGCACATTTAGAATGGTACAAGTTGTTTAGCTACACAAGATGAGCAAAGATTATTAACATGGAACCTCACTCAAGCATGGCATAGCACAAAAACATGACAAGAGGTGAAGCACAAAGTAAACTATCTACGCTAGTCAATTTAAGTGAGGCACAATCCTAAACATGACATAACACTAAGTGTCTCACGATGATTTAAGCATTTGGTACTGTTCTGCCCTAAACCATATTTTAGTTTGGTTAACAGCAGCAAGCAATAGCATAAACACAAAGTACATGAAAACTAATCAAGTTACATATAAAGAATACTCCAAACGGAGTTACGGTTAAAAAGATGTAAGCAAAACAAGTTTGGAACACAATCTGCCAACATCAGGAAGCACACTTTAGAGCAATGCATAAAAAGAAAAATGAATCCAAACATGCTCAGAAATGATATGAAACTAAATTAGACATGGCAGGGAAGGCATGTCAAAAGGAATCATGCAAAAAGGAATCATGAACAATTAATTATAGCCCATGCAAAATGCAATAAAACATTACTGGTCTAAGACTTAGTGAAAATTAGGAAAATAGGGCATAAACTGTTATTTTCATGCCGTATAAACAGGGGCAAAACTATATGAAAATGTGCATAAACATGACATAGCAATACATGGTCATGAACTAGACATGATGGTGATCAGGTACAAAGAAGAATCACGGTCATAGGCATAACAGATCAAAAGATATTAAGCATGCAACATGGCATCGGAAAGTTACAGACTTAGTGAAAAACAGAGGTGGCTGTCAAAAACAGTGGCATAGAAACTTTGGAGCTAAACATATCTCTGACCAGAAATGTAAACATGACAACGCAATACATACAATGGAAGTACACATGATGCTTAACAGTATGCAACAAGAATTAATGCAATAGGCCTCATGGATGTGTCACAATCATCATGCAAACTTGCAATAAAATAACAACAGCAACACTTGACAGGAAATAATAGCAGTTAACAGTCTGATGCTCACTTCAACAAAGATTTGCACCATCAATATGACCTCAAATCAAAGTGCTCAAAAAGATGAAAGTTAGAGCACATAGCACAACAATTTTACTTTCCGATGCAACGTCATTCGAGCTACGGTTTCTTCGCAAAACTACTCGCAAAATAATACCAACAGCATAATACACAGGACTTGGCAAAAATTCAGCAAGTGATGAAAAAAAGGGATAGGCCGGCTCACCATGGGCCGAGGCCCATCTGGCCGGTGCGCTGGAGGGGAGGCCGCGGCTGGGCCAGGGAGCTGGCTGGGCCGGGGGCACCTGGGCCGTTGCTGGCGCTGGGCCGCCAGGGACGCGGTGGCCGGTCTGGCCGGCTCGGGCAGCCGTCCCGCGGCGGCGGCGGACAACGCCGGCGGTAGGACTCTGGCAGGGAGGCGCATGGCGGCGAGGGAGGCCCGGAACGGAGGGGAACTGGGCGCCTGTACCGGATCCGGTAAGTGGCAGAGGCTGCCGGCCTTTGGGCGAGCTCCGGCCCGAGCTTTCCATGGCGGCGGTGACTCCAAGCTTGGCGGCGCGGACCTGCGGCACATGGAGAGGAGGTGAGGAGGGAGGTGAGGGAGAGGCACGACGAAGATGGCGGCCTCACCGGGGTGCAACGGCTGGCGGCGGCTCGCCGGTGTGGCGCGCGCGGCCTCGCCGGAGCTCGGGAGGAGAGGCTCGGATGCGGCGGCGGCTTCCCGGCCCGAGATGGGCCTGCGACGGCGGCTCCAGGAGCTGCAGGGCCTGAGCAGCTGGGAGGCTGGCTGTGGCGGTTGCTCAGGGTGACGTGGCTCATCCTGGGCCTTCCATCTCGCAGATCGACGGCTAGGAGCAGCCAGTAGCTAGGGTTTTAGGATTTGGTGGAAAGAATGGGCAGATCTGGAAAAGTGGAGGGATGTGGCTGCAATTTTGTCTTAGGGGAAACCCTAAAAAGGGGTGGGAGAGTGGTGTCTTTATATAGCCCAGGTGGCTGGCAGTTAGCAAAAACATCCCCGATTTTTCTCTCGCACGCGCGGTGTTTACGTTTCTGACCGCCGAGGGTCCGTAGGACCTCCGATTCGGGTAAAACTTCGAACTGCGGGATCAGCGCGACGAACCCGTCAGTCGTACCTCACTTCGACGACGTTCCGATAATATTTTCCGATGCCCAATAAAATAACCCATTTAATTATTAAACGGTGTTTTTCGTTCCGTTGGCTACGGCTGGTCTTGTGCGGGTTTTTGCGACGGTGATCGGGTGAAACCCGGTTTCGGAAAGGTCAAGTGTCAGGGTGGCAAGGTTCGGTCTCCGTACGGTACGAGATAAGCGGGGGGGGGGGGGGGATAATCACCGATCGATAAATCGGGGATGCAAACAACGCAAACAAATCAGACAATCAAACAGTTCACACCGAAAACAATATTTTTAATTTTTGTGAAATCTGGGCTGTTACAATACAACACCACCAACAAGGGATCTCGTCCCGAGATCCTGGACGATCCGGGGGAGAGGGGCGGGAGAAAAGAGAGTCGACAATCTTCAACACCACCAACAAGGAACTCTGCTCCATGTCGACGTCGAACTTCCGTCAAGATAAATTTCCGCAGAGAGACGGCAACGTCAGAAAACGAAACCATCGAGGGATCAAGAGGAGAAATGATAGTCCAAGCGAAAATGAAGAGAAGCATTCTCACTGAAATCGTGAGGATACTGGGCAAGAGAACGGAAGTCAATAGACGACCAAGATGTTATCCGGAGTTGGAGAAGCTAAAGGTACTACAGTATTTCCCAAACCTGAGATCGGAATCGAGACAAAACGCTGCAAGAAAGGCATTGTAACGGTTCCGAAACCCCACACACTCGAAACCCTAGAGTTTGAGGGGGACAAGTCGAGAGTAAAAAACTTACGGAACTTGTCCTGACCAGATCATGGGTAAGGAGGAAAAAGAATCCTACTCTCCGATAACTAACTTAGTAACTACAAAATAGTTTTCGTCTAGACTCGACTTCGGCCAGAGAAAGGATGCTACGGTCGGTAAGGCTCTGATACCAAGTTGTAAGGCCCGATATGAGGTACTGTTCTAGATCTAGATGTTTCCATCCAGATCCGGGGACGAAGAACATATCGTTCCCACCGTGACATATGACGAAGTCATATGCCCCGGATTTCCAAGATGATATCACAACATTACAGATACAAGGATACAACATGTCATACAATCGGTGTACAACTGCCTTAATACAATACAACAACGAAAGGTACATGTCTGAGTACAGACTACAATGAAATGCCTAGTGGCAAAGAGAAAATCATCGATCCCCATAACCACACAGGTCCAGGCCCTCCGCCGGGATCCGGCTAACTAGTCGTCGTCGAGACTCCATGTGAAACATCAATCACCATACCTGTTGTCGATCAAGAACCCTGAAAACAGTTTGGGGGTATTATCATGAGTACAGAAGTACTCAGCATCCAACTGTAGTGGTCAACTGACACAGCAAGGACTTCATCACTCGTCATTCTAGGAAAACTAGTAGTTTACGGTAAGGATGGGGTAAGTGGTGAGGTTGCTTCCGCACTAGCATTTATGAAGTGGCTAACGATCTAGAGAGTAAGGTAAGAAGCCAAGCATTCGATGAGGAATCGCCTCCAACAAGTCTGCTACCAACTACTTACACAAGCATAACACCAATCCTATCCTTGTCCTCCTCTTCGCATCCCGACGAATAAGAAGCAGTCAAGGCACACACACGTTGATCAAATTATATTAAGATTATCTCAGTTGTTGTTGTCTATGAACAAGGAGTAGGTCGCAAGTCGTCCATAACCGTGGACAAGGCTTCTCGAAAAGATTTAACCCTGCAGGGGTGTACAACCTGTCCATTACAAAGCTCTGCACGCACACCCATCTCTCTCAGTTTCTACCCATGATAGGCAACCATTTTATGATTTAGTCCCAAGAGATCCAGAACGACAGGTCCCTCTAACTAATAACGCACAAATCTGGTTGGCCCCCGGTGAGTAAACATCCAACTCAAAAGCCGGTCGCGCTCTCGAATCAGTCTCTACCGTCTGGATGAGGTCGGGATGGCTAACCCTCACCCGGGCAGGCACCCCTAGCTCCCTGAGGTGGACCAATAGGATATACCATCCCACTGGCCCAATTTGTTTTAAATCCACTGGCTGCAGACAAGTTATGCATGCGGGTTTCAAATGGTAAAATCAGCTTGGGCCACCACTAGAAATGTTTGAAGCTAGCTAGGTAAAACAAGGGGACCCCATAGCATCCCACACGCGGTTAGGCACACTTATTCTTAAAATCAATACCCGGAACTCGGATCCTAGGTGACTCGAATGGAACAAAGCGTCGGGGCGGGATAGCCTAGACCTTCCATCCATCGTCGAATATAGTCAACATTATAATAATCATATCATCAACAACAATATAACAATGTGATAGCCCAAACCAGTAGTAACAGGGTAACATCGTAGCATCCTAAGCATTCATACTAAGCAGGGGCTGAGCAATGAGCAATAGTAACACAGCAGTACATGGTTTGCTGCGAGGGGACATGGCTGTATCGGTTTGAAAGAGGTTGTAAACATTTGGTAGGATCAAACATCGAACCTATCCTATACTAGCATCCAAACCGCTGGTTGAAATAGAATGGATCATAAGTAATGTATAGTCCTTGCCTGTTGATAAGTCAGGTTCCGAAGGTGTAGTTGATCGCAAGCTCGCGTCGTCTCCGAGAGGTACCCGCGGAAGCACACAAGAGGGTAAACACTGGAAAGCAATGAACGAGCAAGCACTCTATTACTACGAGGAAAACACGATCAAGCATCAACAAGAAGGCAACACGAGACAACACACCTACCATCGAGAGCGGTTACTAACAGGTTAAGTGGATTATTCGTCACACACGACGATACCACACATTTATAATGGTACAAGTTGTTTAGCTACACAAGGTCAACAAAGGTTATTAACATGGCACCTCACTCAAGCATGGCATAGCACAAAAACATGACAAGAGGTGAATCACAAAGTAAACTATCTATGCTAGTCAATTTAAGTGAGGCACAATCCTAAACATGACATAACACTAAGTGTCTCAGGATGATTTAAGCATTTGGTACTGCTCTTCCCTAAACCATATTTTAGGTTGGTTAACAGCAGCAAGCAATAGCATAAATACAAAGTACATGAAAAACTAATCAAGTTACATATAAAGAACACTCCAAACGGAGTTACAGTTAAAAAGATGTAAGAAAAACAAGTTTGGAACACAATCTACCAACATCAGGAAGCACACTTTAGAGCAATGCATAAACAGGAAAATGAATGCAAACATGCTCACAAATGATATGCAACTAAAGTAGACACAGCAGGGAAGCCATGTCAAAATAAATCATGCAAAAAGGCATCATGAACAATTAATTATAGCCCATGCAAAATGCAATAAAACATTACTGGTCTAGGACTTAGTGAAAATTAGAAAAACAGGGCATAAACTGTTATTTTCATGATGTATAAACATGGGCAAAACTATACGCAAATGTGCGTAAACATGACATAGCAATACATGGGCATGAACTAGACATGATGGTGATCAGGTACAAACAAGAATCACGATCATAGGCATAACAGATCAAAAGATATGAAGCATGCAACATGGCATCGGGAAGTTACAGACTTAGTGAAAAACAGAGGTGGCTGTCAAAAACAGTGGCATAGCAACTTTGGAGCTAAACATATCTATGACCAGAAATGTAAACATGACAAAGCAATACATATAATGGAAGTAGACATGATGCTTAACATTATGCAACAAGAATTAATGCAATAGGCCTCATGGATGTGTCACAATCATCATGCAAACTTGCAATAAAATAACAACAGTAGCACTTGACAGGAAATAATAGCAGTTAATAGTTTGATGCTCACTTCAACACAGATTTGCACCATCAATATGACCTCAAATCAAAGTTCTCACAAAAGATGAAAGTTAGAGCACATCAAGCACAAAATTTTCCTTTTGGGCGCAATGTCATCCGAGTTACGGTTTCATCGCAAAACTACTCGCAAAACTGTACCAGCAGCATAATGCACATGACTTAGCAAAATTTTCAGCAAGTGACGGAAAAAGGGATAGGCCGACTCACCATGGGCCGAGGCCCATCTGGCCGGTGCGCTGGAGGGGAGGCCGCGGCTGGGCCAGGGAGCTGGCTGGGCCGGGGGCACCTGGGACATGGCTGGCGCTGGTCTGCCAAGGACGTGGTGGTCGGTCTGGCCGGCTCGGGTAGCCGCCCCGCGGCGGCGGCGGACAACACCGGCGGCCGGACTCCGGAAGGGAGGCGCATGGCGGCGAGGGAGGACGGGAACAGAGGTGAACGGGGCGCCGGGACCGGATCCGGTAGGTGGTGGCGGCTGCCGGCCTTCGGGCGAGCTCCGACCCGAGCTTTCCATGGCGGAGGCGGCTCCAAGCTTGGCGGCGCAGACCTGCGGCACATGGAGAGGAGGTGAGGAGGGAGGTGAGGGTACGCAACGAAGATGGCGGCCTCACCGAGGCGCAACGGCTGGCGGCGGCTCGCCGGCGTGGCGTGCGCGGCCTTGCCCTAGCTCGGGAGGAGAGGCTCGGATGCGGCGGCGGCTTCCCGGGCCGAGATGGGCCCACGATGGGGGCACCAGGCCATGCGGGGCCCGAGCGGCTGGGAGGCTGGTTGTGGAGGTTGCTTGGGGTGACATGGCTCATCCTGGGCCTTCCATCTCGTAGATCGACGACTAGGAGCAGCAAGTAGCTAGGGTGTCGGGATTTGGAGGAAAGAATGGGCAGATCTGGAAAAGTGGAGGGGGGTGGGAGAGTGGTGGTCTTTATATAGCCCAGGTGGCTGGCAGTTTGCAAAAACATCCCCGGTTTTTCTCTCGCGTGCGCGGTATTTACGTTTCTGAACGACTAGGGTCCGCAGGACCTCCGATTCGGGTAAAACTTCGAACTGCGCGATCAACGCGACGAACCCGTCAGTCGTACCTCACTTCGATGACATTCCGAGAATATTTTCCGGTGCCCAATAAAATAACCCATTTAATTATTAAGCGGGGTTTTCGTTCCATTGGCTACGGCTAGTCTTGTGCGGGTTTTTGCGACGGTGATCGGGTGAAACCCGGTGTCGCAAAGGTCAAATGTCAGGGTGGCAAGGGTCGGTCTCCGTCCGGTAAGAGATAAGAGGGGGGGAAATAATCGCCAATCGATAAATCGGGGATGCAAACACCGCAAACAAATCAGACAATCAAACAGTTCACACCGAAAACAAAATTTTTAATTTTTGTGAAATCTGGGCTGTTCAGGGTAAAGAAGGGTTTGAGGGGGCGCTTGCTGCTGCACGTGTCGCGCATGAGGCGGCTCGGCAGCAGGCTCCGTTGGAGGAGGTTCCTACCGTGTTAGGTTCCTCCTGCCCCGTGGAGACCCCGGGTGCTGCCCCCCTTGGTGGCATCCCCTCACCTCGACGCCGCGGGCGCCCCCCGAAGCGGGGCCCGTCCGCACCTAAGGAGGTTGAGTCTGGTGCCCGATCTCCTGAACAAGTTGGTCGGAGGCGCACTGGCTCATGCTCGTCCCAGCCCCCGACTAATGGTGGGGCTCGATCGGTCCAGCGTAGGGGGCCTATGCGGGTGCCCGGATGAAGCTCCTATGCTGGAATATCCGGGGGTTTGGTCAGCTCGGCCGGCGCCGGTAGCTGATCAACTATCTGTGTGAGTAAGCCATCGATATAGTTCGTATTCAGGAGACGATCCGAAAGGATTTCTCCATCCTTGAACCGGAGGGGCTGAGCCCTCATAAGTTCGCTTGGCAGTGGCTGCCAATGTCTGGGCGTTTGGGCTGCATCATGATGGGGGCCCGGGAGGACACCTTTGAGGTGGTCGACATGGATCGGGGAGAGTTCTTTCTGAGTATGACCCTCACCGATTGGGCATCCCGATTTAGCTGGTAGGCCATTATTGTCTATGGCCCTGCGGACCATAGTCGGCCCGCTGGCTTCTTGAGCGAGCTTGAGGAGAACGTGGCCAGGAGCCCCGTGCCGGTGGTACCCGCGGGGGATTTTAACCTCATTCGGGATGCCTTAGAAAAGAGCTGTGACAACATTGACGCGCCCCGGATGTGCGATTTCAATGAATGCATTGCCAGGCTCGCTCTGCGGTAAATCGATAGAGTTGGTGGGTGGTTTACGTGGTGCAATAACCAGGTTAGCCCGATCCGCAGTGTGCTGGATCGGGTTCTAGTTTTGCCTGAGTGGGAGGTGGCGATCCCGCTTTGCTCACTTAGGCTGGTCATGCGGATTGGGTCAGATCACTCATTTTTTTATTATGTCTATTTGCAGTTTTATGACATATAATTTGCAACATATAAGTGGCAATGTATAATATTTGTTGCAATCTAAGTAGGATACTATGGTCAAGCACTGTAAGTCTACAACACATATGTGTAACAGCCCAGTCTTCACAAAAATTAAAATTTTTTGGTTTTCGGTGTGAATTGTTTGATTGTCTGATTTGTTTGCGGTGTTTGCATCCCCGATTTAACAATCGGCGATTATTTTTCCCACTCTTATCTCGTATCGGACGGAGACCGACCCTTGCCACCCTGACACTCGACATTTGCGACACCGGGTTTCGCCCGATCACCGTCGCGAAAACCACACGAGACCAACCGCAACCAACGGAACGAAAAACCCCGTTTAATAATTAAACGGGATATTTTTATAGCGTGCCGGAAAGTGTTCTTAGAATGGTTCCAGCGTGAGATGAACGCTGCCGGCTCGACGAGCTGATCGCGCAATTCGAAGTTTTACCCGAATCGGAGGTACTGCGGACTCCCGGCGGTCAGAAACGTAAACACCGCGCGCGAGAGAGAAAAACCGGGGATGTTTTTGCAAACTGCCAGCCACCTGGGCTATATAAAGACCACCACTCTTCCACCCCTTTCTAGGGTTTCCCTAGCCTAAATCTCTCAGCCACCCCCTGTTTTTGCCCCAAAATTGCCCCCAAATAGCCACAATTTCGAAACCCTAGCAAATCTGGATTTTTTTCCCGTCTGCGATCTGGGACGTCAGATCTTCCAATCTGACGGCCAGGAACCCGTCTCTCTCCTCTCTCTCCCGTGGAAGAAGCCCAAGCCGTACCCGAGGTCGCCGCCCGCGCCGGCGAGCAGCCGCGCCTCCCCTCCGGTGAGGTCCTTCCCCGCGCGCTCCTCCTCTTCTCTCCCTCCTCCCCACCTCCCTCTCGTCTCCTCCGTGGCAGGCTTGCCGACGGCCTCCGTTCGCTTACCATGGACACTGCCCCGCCACTTGAGCTCGCTGCGCCGCCTCTAGAACTCACCGCCGGCCACCTCCAGCCCGGATCTGACACCCCCAGGCCACCCCGCGCCTGATCCGCTCGCCCCCGACCGGCCTCGCGCCACCCCGTCTTCCTCTCGCCATGAGCCTCACGGCGCCGCCAGTAGCCACCACGTCCCGATCCGATCAGGATCGAGATGGAGCGCCTCCAGCCAGCCAGGTGGGCCGGCCCAGCCAGCCAGATCCGGCCCGTGAGGCCAGATCCAGCGCCCCAAGCCCAGCCGCCAGGCCTCTCCCGCTCCAGATGGGCCGCGGCCCATGAAATCGATATTTTTTCTAGCTCCCTCGAATTTTTGCTAAGTCTGAGATATTATGCTGCTGTTTCAATTTTGCAACGTCATTTGCGATCAAACCGTAGCTCGGAAGACGTTGCGCGCAAAAGGAAATTTTCTTAGAATTGTGTGTAATTCAGTTCATCTTTTGTGAGCATTTTGATTTGAGTCCATCTTGATGGTGCAAATCTGTGTTGAAGTGGGCAACAGACTGTTAACTGTTGCTAATTTCCTGTTAGTGTGTTGTTGCTGTTATTTTATTACAAGTTTGCATGATGATTGTGACACATCCATGAGGCCTATTGCATTGATTCTTTTTGCATACTGTTAAGCATCATGTCTACTTCCATTACATGTATTGTATTGTCATGTTTGCATTCTTGGTCATAGTTATTTTTTGCTCCAAAGTTGCTATGCTGATGTTGTTGACAGCCACCTCTGTTTTTCTCTAAGTCTGTAACGCTCCGATGCCATGTTGCATCCTTAATATCTTTTGATATGTTATGCCTATGACCTTGATTCTTTTTTGTACCTGATCATCATCATGTCTACTTCATGCCCATGTATTGCTATGTCATGTTGCTTCACTTTTGCATATAGTTTTTCTCCTGTTTGTACAACATAAAAATAACAGTTTCTGCCCTGTTTTCGTGATTTTCACTAAGTCCTAGACCAGTAATGTTTTATTGCATTTTGCATGGGCTATAACTAGTTGTTCATGATGCCTATTTGCATGATTATTTTTTCCATGCCTTCCTTGTCATGTCTACTTTAGTTGAATATCATTTGTGAGCATGTTTGCATTCGTTATCCTGTTTATGCAATGCTCTAAAGTGTGCTTCCTAATGTTGGCAGATTGTGTTCCAAACTTGTTTTGCTTGTATCTTTTTTACTGTAACTCCGCTTGGAGTGTTCTTTATATGTAACTTGATTAGTTTTTTTGTGTAATTTGTGTTTATGCCATTTTTTTCTGCTGTTATCCAACCTAAAATATGGTTTAGGACAGAACAGTACCAAATGTTTTAATTGTCGTGGGGTACTTAGTGTAATGTCATGTTTAGGTTGTGCCTCACTTAAATTCACTAGCATAGATAGTTTATCTTATGCTTCACCTCTTGACATGTTTGTGTGCTATGCCATGCTTGAGTGATATGACATGTTAACAACCTTTGCTCACCTTGTGTAGCTAAAATAACTTGAACCTTTCTAAATGTGCGGTATCGTCGCGTGTGACGAGTACTCCACTTAACCTGTTAATAACCGCTCTCGACGGTAGGTGCGATGTCTCGTGTTGCCTTCTTGTTGATGCTTGCTCGTGTTTGCTTCGTAGTAATAGATGCTTGCTCGTCGATTGCCTTTTCCAGTGTTTCCTTCTTGTGTGCTTCCGCGGGTACCTCTCGGAGACGATGCGAGCTTGTGATCAACTACACCTTCGAAACCCGACTTTTCAACAGGCAAGGACAATGCATTACTTATGATCCATTCTATTTCAACCAGCATTTTTCATGCCAGTCTAGGATAGGTTCGATGTTTGATCCTACCACATGTTTACAACCTCTTTCAAACCGATACAACCATGTCCCCTCCCAGCAAACCATGTACTGCTATGTACTATTGCTCGTTGCTCAGCCCCTGCTTAGTATGCATGCTTAGGATGCTATGATGTTACCCTGTTACTCCTTGGTTTGGGTTATCACATTATTATATTATTGTTTTTGATGATATGATTTTTATAATGTTGACTATATTCGACGAAGGATGGAAGGTCTAGGCTATCCCGCCCCGACGCTTTGTTCCATTCGAGTCACCTAGGATCCGAGTTCCGGGTATTGGTTCTAAGACTGAGCGTTCCTAACCGCGTGTGGGATTTTATGGGGTCCCCTTTTCTTACCTACCTAGCTTCAAACAATTCTAGTGGTGGCCCAAGCTGATTTACCATTTGAAACCGTGGGTGTGCTGGTCGGCCGCCAGTAGTTTTCCAACCAACCCGGACCAGTGAGGACATAGTTCCCTTGCTAGCCCACCTTGTCCGGCTGAGGACCCGGTTTCCCATGTGTGATTAACCGGCTATCCAAACCTGCGACAGACGGTACAGACCGATTCGAGAGCGCGGTCGGCTTTTGAGTTGGGTGTCGACCCACCGGCGGCCACCCGGATTTGTTCGTTGTTAGTTAGAGGGACCTGTCGTTTCGAATCTGTCGGAACTAAATCATAAAATGGTTTCCTATAATGGGTAGCATCTGAGAGAGATGGGTGTCCGTGCGGAGCCTTGTAATGGGCAGTTGGTACACCCCTGTAGGGATTAATCTTTTCGAGAAGCCGCGTCCACGGTTATGGACGACTTGGAACCCATGTCTTGTTCATAGATAACATCAACTTAATCATAACTATAACTTGATCAATGTGTGTGTGCCTTGACTATTTCTTCTTCGTCGGGATGCGAAGAGGAGGACAAGGATATGATAGGTGTTATGTTTGCATAAGTAGTTGATAGCAAGACTTGTTGGAGGCGATTCCTCATCGAATGCTTGGCTTCTTATCTTACTCTCTAGGTCGTTAGCCACTTCATAAATGCTAGTGCGGCAGTAACCTCACCACTTACCCCTTCCTTACCGTAAACTACTAGTTGACCTAGAATGACGAGTGATGAAGTCCTTGCTGGGTCAGATGACCACTACAGTGTGATGCTGACTACTTTTGTACTCATGATACTACCCAAAACTCTTTTCAGGGTTCTTGATCGACAGCAGGTATGGTGATCGACGTTTCACGTGGAGACTCGACGATGACTTGTTAGGCGGATCCCGGCGGAGGGCCTGGACCCGTGTGGTTATGGGGATCGATGTTTTTCTCTTTGCCAGTAGGCATTTGATTGTAGTCTGTACTCAGACATGTATCTTCCACTGTTGTATTGTATTAAGGTAGTTGTATGCCGATTGTATGAGATGTTGTATATATCCTTGTATCTATAATGTTGTGATATCATGTTGGAAATCCGGGGCATATGGCTATGTCATATGTCGCGGTGGGACCGATATGTGCTTCGTCCCCGGATCTGGATGGAAACATCTAGATATGGAACAGTACCGCATATCGGGCCTTACAACTTGGTATCAGAGCCTTACCGACCGTAGGATCCCTTTTCTGGCCGAAGTCGAGTCTAGACAAAAACTATTTTGTAGTTCTAAGTTAGTTTTCGGAGAGTAGGAATCTTTTTACTCCTTAACATTTTTATGGTTAGGACAAGTGTCGTAAGTGTTTTATTCTCGTCTTATCCTCCTCAAACCCTAGGATCTCGAGTGTGTGGAGTATCGGAACAGTTACAATGCCTTGCTTGCAGCGTATTGTGTCGATTCCGATCTCAGGTTTGGGAAATCATGTAGTACTTTTAGCTTCTCCAACTCCGGATAACATCTTGGTCGTCTATTGACCTCCGTTCTCATGCCCAGTATCCTCACGATTTCAGTGAGAATGCTTCCCTTGATCGTCGCTTTCAACTATCATTCTTCCTTTTGATCTCACGATGGTTTCGTTTTCCGACGTTGCCATCTCTCTGCGGAAATTTATCTCGACAGATGTTCGACGTCGACATGGAGCAGAGTCCCTTGTTGGTGGTGTTGAATATCATCGACTCTTTTCTCTCCCCCTTCCCCTCTCCCCCAGATCGTCCTGGATCTCGGGACGAGATCCCTTGTTGGTGGTGTTGTATTGTAACAGCCCAGATTTCACAAAAAATAATTTTTTTTGTTTTCGGTGTGAATTGTTTGATTGTCTGATTTTTTTGCGGTGTTTGCATCACCGATTTAACAATCGGCGAGTATTTTCCCCCTCTTATCTCGTATTGGACGGAGACCGACCCTTGCCACCCTGACACTCGACATTTGCGACACCGGGTCTCGCCCGATCACCGTCGCGAAAACCACATGAGACCAGCCGTAGCCAACGGAACGAAAAACCCCATTTAATAATTAAACGGGATATTTTTATAGCGTGTCGGAAAGTGTTCTCAGAACGGTTCCAGCGTGAGGTGAACGCCGCCGGCTCGACGCGTTGATCTCACAGTTCGAAGTTTTACCCGAATCGGAGGTACTGCGGACCCCCGGCGGTCAGAAATGTAAACACCGCGCGCGCGAGAGAAAAACCTTGGATGTTTTTGCAAACTGCTAGCCACGTGGGCTATATAAAGACCACCACTCTTCCACCCCTTTCTAGGGTTTCCCTGGCCTAAATCTTGCAGCCACCCCCCTGTTTTTGCCCCAAAATTGCCCCCAAATAGCCACAATTTCAAAACCCTAGAAAATCTGGATTTTTTTCCCGTCTGCGATCTGGGCCGTAAGATCTTCCAATCTGATGGCTAGGAACCCGTCTCTCCTCTCTCTCTCGTGGAAGCAGCCCAAGTCGTACCCGAGGTCGCCGCCCGTGCCGGCGAGCGCGCCTCCGCCGGCGAGCAGCCACGCCTCCCCTCCGGTGAGGTCCTTCCCCGCGCGCTCCTCCTCTTCTCTCCCTCCTCCTCACCTCCCTCTCGTCTCCTCCGTTGCAGGCTTGCGATGGCAGCCATTCGCCTTCCATGGACGCCGCCCCGCCACTTGAGCTTGCTGCGCCGCCTCTAGACCTCACCGCCGGCCACCTCCAGCCCGAATCCGGCAAACCCAGGCCACCCCGCGCCCGATCCGCTCGCCCCCGACCGGCCTCGCGCCACCCCGTCTTCCTCTCACTGTGAGCCGCACGGCGCCGCCAGCCGCCACCACGTCCCGATCCGATCGGGATCGAGATGGAGCGCCTCCAGCCAGCCAGGTGGGCCGGCCCAGCCAGCCAGATCCGGCCCGTGAGGCCAAATCCAGCGCCCCAGGCCCAGCCGCCAGGCCTTTCCCTCTCAAGATGAGCCGCGGCCCATGAAGTCGATATTTTTTTCTAGCTCCCTCGAATTTTTGCTAAGTCTGAGATATTATGCTGCTGTTTCAATTTTGCGACGTCATTTGCGATCAAACCGTTGCTCGGATGACGTTGCGCCCAAAAGGAAATTTTCTTAGAATTGTGTGTACTTCAGTTCACCTTTTGTGAGCATTTTGATTTGAGTCCATCTTGATTGTGCAAATCTGTGTTGAAGTGGGCATCAGACTGTTAACTGTTGCTAATTTCCTGTTAGTGTGTTGTTGCTGTTATTTTATTGCAAGTTTGCATGATGATTGTGACACATCCATGAGGTCTATTGCATTGATTATTTTTTCATATTGTTAAGCATCATGTCTACTTCCATTACATGTATTGCATTGTCATGTTTGCATTCTTGGTCATAGTTATTTTTAGCTCCAAAGTTGCTATGCTGCTGTTGTTGACAGCCACCTCTGTTTTTCTCTAAGTCTGTAACGCTCCGATGCCATGTTGCATGCTTAATATCTTTTGATATGTTATGCCTATGACCTTGATTCTTGTTTGTACCTGATCATCATCATGTCTAATTCATGCCCATGTATTGCTATGTCATGTTGCTTCACTTTTGCATATAGTTTTGCTCCTGTTTGTACAACATAAAAATAACAGTTTCTGCCCTGTTTTCGTGATTTTCACTAAGTCCTAGACCAGTAATGTTTTATTGCATTTTGCATGGGCTATAACTAGTTGTTCATGATGCCTATTTGCATGATTCTTTTTTCCATGCCTTCCTTGTCATGTATACTTTAGTTGCATATCATTTGTGAGCATGTTTGCATTCGTTATCCTGTTTATGCAATGCTCTAAAGTGTGTTCCAAACTTGTTTTGCTTGTATCTTTCTAACCGTAACTCCGTTTGGAGTATTCTTTATATGTAATTTTATTAGTTTTTCGTGTACTTTGTGTTTATGCTATTTTTTTCTGCTGTTAACCAACCTAAAATATGGTTTAGGACAGAACAGTACCAAATGTTTTAATTGTCGTGGAGTACTTAGTGTTATGCCATGTTTAGGTTGTGCCTCACTTAAATTGACTAGCATAGATAGTTTATCTTATGCTTCACCTCTTGACATGTTTGTTTGCTATGCCATGCTTGAGTGATATGAAATGTTAACAACCTTTTGTCACCTTGTGTAGCTAAAACAACTTGAACCTTTCTAAATGTGCGGTATCGTCGCGTGTGACGAGTACTCCACTTAACCTGTTAGTAACCGCTCTCGACGGTAGGTGCGATGTCTCGTGTTGCCTTATTGTTGATGCTTGCTCGTGTTTGCTTTATAGTAATAGATGCTTGCTCGTCGATTTCCTTTTCCAGGGTTTCCTTCTTGTGTGCTTCCGCGGGTACCTCTCGAGGACGACGCGAGCTTGCGACCAACTACACCTTCGGAACCCGACTTATCAACAGGCAAGGACTATGCATTAATTATGATCCATTCTATTTCAACCCGCGGTTTGCATGCTAGTCTAGGATAGGTTCTATCCTACCACATGTTTATAGCCTCTTTCAAACCGATACAGCCATGTCCCCTCCCAGCAAACAATGTACTGCTATGTACTATTTCTCGTTGCTCAGCCCCTGCTTAGTATGCATGCTTAGGATGCTACGATGTTACCCTGTTACTCCTTGGTTTGGGTTATCACATTATTATATTATTGTTGTTGATGATATGATTATTATAATGTTACTATATTCGACGAAGGATGGAAGGTCTAGGCTATCTCGCCCCGACGCTTTGATCCATTCGAGTCACCTAGGATCTGAGTTCCGGGTATTGGTTCTAAGACTAAGCGTGCCTGACCGCGTGTAGGATTTTATGGGGTCCCCTTTTCTTACCTACCTAGCTTCAAACATTTCTAGTGATGGCCCAAGTTGATTTACCATTTGAAACCGTGTGTGTGCTGGTCGGCCGCCAGTAGTTTTCCAACCAACCCGGACCAGTGAGGACATAGTTCCCTTGCTGGCCCACCTTGTCCGGCTGATGACCCGCTTTCCCATGTGTGATTAACCGGCTATCCAAACCTGCGACAGACGGTAGAGACCGATTCGAGAGCGCGGCCGGCTATTGAGTTGGGTGTCGACTCACCGGGGGCCACCCGGATTTGTTCGTTGTTATTTAGAGGGACCTGTCCTTTCGGATCTCTCGGAACTAAATCATAAAATGGTTGCCCATAATGGGTAGCAACTGAGAGAGATGGGCGTGCAAAGCCTTGTAATGAGCAGTTGGTACACCCCTGCAGGGTTAAATCTTTTCGAGAAGCTGTGTCCACGGTTATGGATGACTTGGAACCTTCGTCTTGTTCATAGATAACATCAACTGAATCATAACTATAACTTGATCAATGTGTGTGTGCCTTGAGTGTTTCTTCTTCGTCGGGATGCGAAGAGGAGGACAAGGATAGGATAGGTGTTATGTTTGCGTAAGTAGTTGATAGCAAGACTTGTTGGAGGCGACTCCTCATCGAACGCTTGGCTTCTTATCTTATTCTCTAGATCGTTAGCCACTTCATAAATGCTAGTGCGGCAGTAACCTCACCACTTACCCCTTCCTTATCGTGAACTACTAGTTGTCCTAGAATGACGAGTGATGAAGTCCTTGCTGGATCAGATGACCACTACAGTTGGATGCTGAGTACTTCTGTACCGATGATACTACCCCCAAACTCTTTTCAGGGTTCTTGATCGACAACAGGTATGGTGATCGACGTTTTACGTGGAGACTCGACAACGACTAGTTAGGCGGATCCCGGCGGAGGGCTTGGACCCGTGTGGTTATGAGGATCGATCTTTTTCTCTTTGCCAGTAGGCATTTAATTGTAGTCTGTACTCAGACATGTATCTTCCGCTGTTGTATTGTATTAAGGCAGTTGTATGCCGATTGTATGAGATGTTGTATCATTGTATCTGAAATGTTGTGATATCATGTTGGAAATCCGGGACATATGGCTATGTCATATGTCGCGGTGGGACCGATATGTGCTTCGTCCCCGGATCTGAATGGAAACATCTAGATCTGGAACAGTACCGCATATCGGGCCTTACAATATGCTACGACACTTATATGCGTATCTCCTTGTGACTTTTGCAACTGATAGTCAAGTCGTTATACAATATGTGTTTCTTTATAGGGGGTCTTGTAGTGACTCTTGCATGCCCCTATTTCTGTGATTGTTACATTCATCTATAAAGATAACAATGTTACATCGACAGGAATTTATGGAGGTTTCACATGATATTTAATTTGCATGCTGTGATTGGAGTAAGGGTGAGGAGAGACCCCACCCAGCTGTAATTCAGGGGAGGCAGTTATAATAAATTGTGGAAGCTCCGTAAAACCCCTGTAACCAGCGCGTACGTTTAGCATTATTGTAATAAAGGGAGGTGGATTTCTTAGTCCGTTTTTAGAATTTTGAAAAAAGTCACTTACTTTTATGCTAATCAACCCGCAGTCTACTGTTTTCTAAAAAATTGATTCACAACTTTCAATCTAGCCTGGGCCTCACATCTTCTAGCTGGGTTTGAGTGCCTTGGCCCATTAATCACGTTTTAACGTCCTATTCAAAAAAAAGTCATTCTTAATGTGTAAAAATTAATGCCCACATTAACATGTAATCAGATCACCTATAGTTTTTTGTGCCTTTTATAAAATTTAATTTTAAAAATTATCAATCCACTTTAAAATGTTTGCATAATTTTAAGAAAGTGTTAATGTATTAATCTAATGTTCATCTAATTTAAAAATGCTCACCCTCTCAAAAAATTCCATAAAATTTAAAATGTATTTATATATTTTAGGAAGAATGTTGATACCCGTTTTAATAATTTTATAAAAAAGCCCCTCACTTTTATGCTAATCAACCCGCAACCCATTATTTTCTAGAAAATTATTCACAACTTTCAATCTAGCATGGGTCTCACATCTTCTAGCTGGGGTTTAGTGCCTCGTCCCATTAATCACGTTTTAATGTCCTGTTCAAAAAACATATCGTTCTTAATGTTGGCTAAAAATACATGGTAAAAATTCTAACAATGTGTAAAAATAAATAAGCGCATTTAGATGTAATCAGATCAATTTTAGTTTTTTTTGCCTTTTATAAAATATAATTTTAAAAATTATCAATCCACTTTAAAATATTTGCATAATTTTAAAAAAGTGCTAATGTATTATTCTAATGTCCATCTAATTTTAAAATGCTCACCCTCTTAAAAAATCCATATAATTTAAAATGTATTTATATATTTTTGGAAGAATGTTGATACATTTATAAGAAAAATATTTCTACTACTTAAAAAGAATACAATGTTCCTTCGTTTATCGTCCGTTTCGTTCATCTATCTTCTTGTGTCTTTCTCGCGTAGCAATAAATAATATTAATTATCACCAAAATCACCGGATCCCCTTGCTAAAATCTCTGACGAAACATCTTAATGTGTGAAGGTAAATCACGGATCAACATAAATCACGGGCAGGATTTTATAAATAATTATTACACAATCACATTAATGTGGAAAGGTAATCATAGGTAAACGTAAGAACATATTGTGATGCACGTGCATTGTTATATTTAATTAAAAATAATGGGTATATATCTAAAAATAATATATTGTGGACCTACATATAGAATATGCACTTTCCTCAATAAGAAAAAAAGAGTAGACTCCATCCTTCCTCCTAAGAAGAAAATAAATTAAAGAAGGAATTAAACTTCGATGTACCTGAAAGAAAAAAATACTAATTATCAAGAAAACAATGGATACGCTTGTGTGCAAGTAACCATATCACTTTTAGTTTTTCTGTGTCTTTTAAAAGATCTAACTTTTTAAATTATTCATCCACTTTAAAATGTTTGCGTAATTTTAAAAAAAGTGTTCACATATTAAACTAATGTTCATCTAATTTAAAAAATTCTTACCCCCTTAAAATAAATTTTATGTCATTCAAAAAAGTGTTTACATGCTTAAAAATATTTATGCTCTTTAAAAAAGTCCATATAATGAATATATTTATGTATTGTAGAAAGAATGTTGATGCATTTACAAGAAATAATAAAATTTCAAAATGAGTGGGCGTATGGGGGTGATTTAGATCGTAGCTCGGGAAGCGAAGATGAAGTCCAACTCGACAGGATTAATGAATAATTATTCACTTGCAATTATATGATTCAATATTATATTGTCGATGTCCTTTTCCCCACCCTCACTTCTCACGCTGCACCTGTCAACAACGAGGAAGAGGTGGCACATGTCTTTTTAGATAGCATGAATGGACCTTGGACTAGGGGCAAGAGTGTGGGGATGATGCATGCACCAAGTTAGATGAGACAAGAGGGGTGTCTATCGTCCATCATCATCAAGAGTATGAAGAATAACCGGTTGATGCATGGAGAGGCTCATCAAGCGATATGCTACAGTATGATAACCAATATCATCAATTTGAAATTGAGCATGTGGGTAGGTGAAAAAGTGCGACCACCATGACGAAGAAGAGAAGTGACAACGTGAATGTATCGCTAGGAATACGAGGATTTATTTTCCCCATTGCAATGCACGGGCATTTTTCTAGTACCTAATAATAAAGAGAGGTGGCTTTCTTAGTCCATTTTAGTAATTTTACAAAAAAATCCCTAATATTTTTTTCTAATACACCCATAGTAAAAAAAATGTTCATACAAAATAAACTAGATTTGAGCGATCGATTGAGGTTTGGACCTCCCAAAGGCACGAACAATTAGCAAAAACAAAGCCCAGGTGGGGGATTGAGTCCACGACCTCCGCTTTCGTACAAGTTTAAAGTTATTTGGCATTTAATACACATATGGATTTTTGCTTACAAATTATTCATGTGTGAGCACTCCTTATTTTTTACTCGTCTCGAGTTTCCGTGGAACAACTACTCATTTTTAGTCATATTAATTATCGCTGAAATGGTTGAAATATGAATCTCACTAAATTTAAATATTAAAAAACCTTTCGCCTCGCTTTATAGACAGAAATTTTTGAGCCATGCAGGATACATTGAAAATTTTGAACATGCCCGACATGATGCGGGGGAGCGAACCGCAAGAACGGACCTCCCACACGAACAAAATCACCAGCGTCAATAGCATCTCAGACCAAGACACACCCCACAAGTTGACGAACAAGACCAGTCCCGGAGGTACACTAGCTGCGGACCGCCCACATCAAAGCCTTGACCACTGAACCATACTCCTAAGGCGGCGGCTTCAGGAAATAAAACGACGTCGGAGCACCGTCACTGCCCCAATCCGAGGGATTTAGAGCTTTCACCCAGGACGTGGAGGAGGAAGGCAATGGTTGAATCTCGATGCCATCTTCAGGAAGGAGAGTGATGCCAAGACAATTGTCGACATCGTGACCGCCACCGCCGATCAAGTGTTTCCCCATATTCAAGGACCCCCGCCTCAACCACCCCAGCCGCAAGATCAGAATCACTGACCGACAAGGCAGTCCAAGGATTGAGTGAGGGCGATACCATCTTCAGCACGAGATTGATACGTCCAAAACGTATCTATAATTTCTACTTTCTCCATGCCCTTCTGTGTGATATTGCTATGATATTGATGAACTTCCATACACTTTTGATCTTATTTGGACTAACCTATTAACTCAGTGCACCCCAGTGCCAGTTCCAGTTTTATGTTGTTTTTGTATTTCAGGTTTTCCCATTATTTAAAGTGCCAGAAATATTCCGGGAAAAATATAGGAAAAATCAGCATACGGGAACCTTCCAGAAGAGCCAAAGTGGGGCCCGAGGGGGCCAGGGGTGGCCCAGGCGTCCACCTGGCGCGGCCACCCCCTAGGCCGCGCCAGGGGGGGGTGCCTGGGGCCCCTGGTCCACCTCTGGCTTCCCCCTTCGCCTATTTATTCCCCGTGACGAGAAATCCTCGGGGACAGAACCCTTTTTCGTGATCTCTCCTCTGTTCCACCGCCGCCGCGCTTCCAAGATCGGGAGCACCAGGAGACCTCTTCCCGGCACCGTTCCGGAGGGAGGAACCACCTCCGGGAGCTTCTCCACCACCATGGATGCTTCCCGGATGAACCGTGAGTAGTCCACCTTGGACCATGGGTCCATGATCAGTAGCTATGTGATGTTCTCCTCCCCTCTTTGTTCTTCATGGTTTGGACCTCGTGAGCTGCCCTACATGATCGTGGCACATATGTAATCTTTCTGCTGTTGCTATGCTGAGTTTGCTGGGAGCTGATGGATGATGAGACTATGTTCAGATTTTGTTTGAGTAATATATTTGATTCTCTTCTTTTATATTTATGTTCTTGAGTAATTCTTGCATGTTCTCTGTTGCTGTTTATTGCTTTGGCCAAGTAGTAGGTAGTGACTTCAAGAGGGAGTGTTATGTATGATTGTGGGTTCATGCCCCCCGATGACTAGCTTAAGTGACAGAAACATGAGTCTAGGGGATGTGTTGTTGCCATAAGGGAGAAAACAACGGTGCCTGTACTTGCGGGTGCAAGGATTGTTTACTTTACGCAATGTTCTTTACTACAATTGTCTGTTGCTTTGAGTTTACACTTTGGGTGGGATTCGCAACTTAATACCAGCGAGATGTTCTGGATAGATATCTCAAGGTGGATGATTAGTAGGTAGATGCAGATGGATTTCGGTCTACTTGTCTTGGCGTACCGCCCATGCTTTTGAGCCTCTTCCTTTCTTTATAGCATAGTTTGCATTGGTTTGCGCACATAATCATGTCAATTGCCCAACTGTAATTTGTTTACCTCGCATGGATATTTTATCGTCTTTTGGGAGAGAGACATCACTAGTGAACATCATGGGACCCCGGTCCATATTTCCAATACTGTTTACACCCACTATTTATTTTCTGCTTATTTACTTTTCAGTTGCTATCACTATCATTATTATCCCGTGCGTTTGATCCTTTGTAAACAACAAGGCCGGAGGAATTGACAACATCTCTGAACTCGTTGGGAGCAAAGTTATCTGTTGTGTGTGCAGGTCCACGTCAACCGCCTAATTGTTGGCGCCGTTGTCACCTTCCTGTTGTTGCTGGAGTCCTACTGGAGACAAACCTTGGTATCTTCACCGAGGGAAATTTGCTGTTCTCTACATCTCAACCTTCCACTTTGGGTAACCAACAGGGGCGAGAAGCCATCAAAGCTAATTTCTGGCGCCGTTGCCGGGGACTCCGCTCTTCAGGATAGGGGAGTTGCACACTATCTTTTATCTTTGCTTTTTAGTCTTGTTAGTTTACCTTTCAGTTTTTGCTTTAGTGTCCTTTATCAAAAATAAAAAAATAATACTTATCTTGCTTGCTGCTGTTATGGGTTCCTCCGAGAACACCAAGTTGTGTGACTTCACTAGTCATAACAACAGTGACTTTATCTGCACTCATATTGCTCCACCTGCCACTTCAGCACCTTCTTATGAGATTAAACCTGCTTTGCTGAACCTTGTTATGAAAGATCAATTCTCCGGTACTGGAGATGATGCTGCTTTGCACTTAAATAATTTTGTTGAGCTCTGTGATATGCAAAAGTACAAAGAAGTAGATGGTGATATTGTTAAGCTTAAGCTTTTTTCCTTTCTCCTTGAGAGGAGGAGCTAAAATCTGGTTTCAATCCTTGCCTAGGAATAGCATAGATTCTTGGGATAAGTGCAAGGATGCTTTTATTGGGAATTACTACCCCCTGCTAAGATTATCCAATTGAGGAGTAATATTATGAATTTTAAGCAATTGGATAATGAGCACGTTTCCCAAGCTTGCGAATGCATGAAATCTCTTGTTAAGAATTGCCCTACGCATGGTTTGACTACTTGGATGGTTATCCAAACTTTTTATGCAGGCTTGAACTTTACCTCGCGGAACTTGCTAGATTCGGCCGCGGGAGGAACCTTTATGTCAACAATGCTTGGTTCTGCCACAAAACTACTTGATGAGATGATGACCAACTATTCCCAATGGCACACCGAAAGAGCTCCAACAGGTAGGAAGGTAAACTCTGTCGAGGAGATCTCCTCCCTAAATGAAAAAGTTGACTTGATTAGGTCTCTACTTACCAAGATATCTCCTATTGATCCTCATGATGTTCCTTTAAATTCTTTGATTTCTCATGATCAAGTAGATGTGAACTTTATCTCTAGAAACAACTTCAATAACAATGCTTATATGAGTAATTTTGATAGCAATCCTAGACCGTTCCCCTCCAACTACGGGAACAACAACACTTATCCAAGGACCAAGAACTCCACTTCTGAACTAGAGAGTATGCTTAAAGACTTCATCAGTACCCAAAAAGCCTTCAACAAGAGTGTAGACGAAAAACTAGACAGATTAGATAATCTCTCGTCGAAGGTAGACAATTTATCCCATGAAGTAGAATTTCTTAAAATTAGAACTTCTCCTCTTGAGGAGAGGAAGGTCACTCCTATGAACACTATTCAAGTGCAAATTAATGAAAACATTAGGATGATGGTTAAACTTAAAGAGAGATGGGCTAGAGAAAAGGAGGAAGAAGATATAATTAAGAGCCTTCCTACACACCATACTGTTGCTACTATCCAAGTTGTTGAGGATATCCAAATTCTTAGCACCCAATGCACCCCTAGTCCCATAGGACCTATTAATGGTGATGCTATGACCTCAACCGTAGAAGAAGAAACTCCTATGACTATAGAAGCTACCAAAAAAGTGAGCCTAAAGGACACCACTACCACTTTATTCGATAGTAGTGACCTTGATTTTGATAATTGCAGCCTTTCTGAAGTTATTCGTTTCCTTCAGAAGATGTCTAGAGATCCCCACACTAGCACACTTAATCTTTCCTTCATGGAGCATATCACCAATGCTCTCATTAAAGCTAGGGAGGAGAAGCTTAGGGTAGAACCCTCCATACCTAGAAATCTAGAAGATGGTTGGGATCCTATGATTAAAATTAAGTTGAATAACTTCTCTAGCTATACTTTATGTGATGTTGGAGCTAGTACCTCCGTTATGCCCAAAAGAATGTATAATATATTTGAATTGAAACCTTTGATCCTTGTTCTTTTGGTGTTCGTCTTGTCGATTCTTCCGTAAAGAAACCTTTGGGGAAGATCGATGATGTTCTTATCATTGTGAATGACAATTATGTTCCCGTTGATTTTACTATTATGGACATTGAATGTGAACCTTCTTGTCCAGTTATTTTGGGATGTCCTTTTGTTCACACCGTCGGTGCTGTTATTGATATGAAAGAAGGGATTATAAAATTCCAATTCCCTCTGATGAAAGGGATGGAACATTTCCCTAGAAATAAGATTAAGTTACCTTTTGACTCCATCACACGGGCTAATTATTTTCTTGATAAAACTTGATCTTATTGCATTAAGCCTAGCTAATGGCTTTAAAGAAGCGCTTTCGGGAGGCAGCCCGCAACGAATTTAGGTTTTCCTTTTTGTTTTTCTTATGATTTTAGTGGTCTTGGTGATTTTTACTACTGTAGCAACATCATTGTATCTTTACTTTTCAAGCTTTGTGCCAATTATAGCCTTTTATGACAAGGGAAGTGAAAGTTGTGACATGCTGTCCAGAAAACAGATTCTGTCCTCTTGGCGGGAAAAATTATAGAAAAATCCCAGTTCATCTTTTTGAGCTGAAATTTTTACACAGAGTGCTCTATACAATCACGGAACTTTCGTATGTTCTAAGTTTTTTTATTTGAGTTGCAGAAGTATCCCTAAACAATTCTTTACTACCTGCTCGTCTGTTTTTCACAGATTCTGTACTGTTTTGCATTTTCTTCGTTTTGCAAACCTTAAGCTTGCTTTTTCTTTGCAAAAACTTTTTTGGAAATCTTGAGAAACAGTAGATCTTGAAGAATATCCTTATTTCCAATAGAGGAAAAATTATTTTATTATGGGTACTAACCTCGCTAATCAGATTATGATGAGTTATGTATAAGGGAGTTATCAAGTGTGCGAGGGAAGATGATATAAGAAGATTCAGGAGTGTCAAACGCTCAAGCTTGGGGAAGCCCCCATGCACCCCCAAGAAATATTCAAGGAGACTCAAGCGTCTTATCTTGGGGATGCCCCCATGCATCCCCTTCTCCATCAACAATTATCAGTTCGTCTTTCGTTCCACTATATTTTTATCACTTCATGCGTTATGTTCTATGCTTGGCGCGTCTTGCTCTTTATTTCCTTTTTAGTGTTCTTTAGCTTTTATTCCTGTTCATAACAAGTTAGAACCCAGCTTTGTTTGTGTGGGAGAGAAACACGGTCCACTTCACCCTAGAACACAACATATGATTTTCATGCTTATCTTTGCTGTGTGTGTTCTTTATCTTTTTCGTAGCTGCTGTCATCTTTAGCTCTTAGCTTTCATGCTTATCTTTCTAAAGATCTTTTGTTTAGTTCGTTGCTGGAACTCTCTTGAGTTTTCATGTTTATCTTTTTTAGATAGTTTTCCTGTTGCACTGAGTTTTGTGTCTTGACCTGGAGTAGGTAATTGAGGTTGCTATTCTTTTGTAGTAGTAACTTGCAATAGTTTTGAGGTATTGCCTTGTGTAATGTTTGAACTTTTGGTGACAAGAGATTTAGCCTATTAGTGATAGATGTCGTATTTTGGGAAATCCGTGTTTATTTTCAAAACTTGCAAATTAGTTGAGAACTTTAGCTACTAGATGGATCACTACTCTTTGGAGGGATCGAATATTAGAGTACACTCACGTACCATGAGTCGAGGATGCGCAAGGATAACCAAACCCCCATAAACTCCTCCTCGGGGTACTTGTCTCTTTGTGAACCTCCTTATTAGATTGAGATTTACCGATAATAAGTGCATGAGTTCTTCGGACTAATGTGAGTATTCGAAAGTTGACACTTCCACCTTCCCATATTTTTCTAGCCTCTCCTGTGCCGTGCATTGCTTCCTTCTCACTCCGAGAGTTGGCGTACACCTTCGCCGGTACATCCAAATCCTTGGCATGATACGCTCCGTCATCATAAAACT
This sequence comes from Bromus sterilis, assembly GCA_950022295.1. Classification (NCBI taxonomy): domain Eukaryota; kingdom Viridiplantae; phylum Streptophyta; class Magnoliopsida; order Poales; family Poaceae; genus Bromus; species Bromus sterilis. Next base: position 142,238,918 of record OX465596.1, on the reverse strand, counting down.
CATTATATCCTTCCTCAAAACAGCCACCATACCTACCTATCAAGGCATTTCCATAGCCTTTCCGAGATACATTGCCATGCAACATCCACCTTCTCATGACTTGATCTTCATGTCATACATGCTACTTGCTTGATCGAAGAGCCGCATGCTAGTTGGGCCTTTCCCTAATCATTGCTACATGACGCTCTAGTATCATTGCATATCCTGCTACACTGGCAGAGGAATACATTTGCATACTTCATGATAGTTACATCTTCTTTTATTTGAGTACCTTTGTAAAGTGTGAAAGATCTTCTATACTTCTTGTAATATATAGAGTGTTGCCCCTAAAGTGAGGAAAAGATACCAAAGAGGACAAAATCAAAAGATCCCAAAGAGGATAAAATCAAAAGATCCCAAAGAGGACAAATGAGATAAATAGAAAGAGCCATTGAGGCCACACAAAAATTACAAAAAAATAGAAAAAAGAGAAAAGGTAATAAAAAGAGAGAAGGGGGCACACTTCTATTCCTTTTGAGAGATACACACTCGGACTCCCTCTTATATCTTGTACTCCATAGAGATTACCATTCATGCATATAGCTATGTGGGGACCTTCACGCTATAGAACTTGGCTTGTATATTCCAATGATGAGCCTCCTCAAATGAGCTCTAGGTCTTCTTGAGCAAGCAAGTTGGATGCACCCCCACTAGTTCCATTGGAGAGCTTACCTTAGTTCATATGTGCATCCGTTGGATGGCAGTCCCTACTCCTCACATCATATCTATTATTTGGCTTTCTCTCTCCTATGACTGTCCTCATTGATGTGAGCCTTTCTCACCTTTTTGTCTTCCTTCTCCACCATATTCTCTCTTGGCCATCCTAAGTTTCAACTTTCTTGCTTACGCTCATCCATTGCATGAGTGCTCAAAATGTCGAAAAGGAGTGGATCATTTTGACTTGTACCTGGCTAGTGGTGTGGGGATGAGTCAAGATAAGATTCCAAAGAAGACCAAGTGTGAAACTTTAGTAGATTAAGTTATCAACACAAAAATACTTTTTTCTCGTATATCCCTATCCCCTTTCTTGCACGCAAACACCATTTGGAGACATTCGAGTCACGGACAGCGAGAGCTCTTGCACCTTTATGTTCTTATGTTGCTTGTTTCAATTCTAATATAGACTCTTGCCTGTTATAACTTGAATTGAATTACATGCCCTGATTGCTTTACTTCAAATTTCTCATATGGTTTTTAGCATGTCACCACAAAAATTATGCTTGTTATCATTTACCTACTCGAGGACGAGCATGAATTAAGCTTGGGGATGTTGATACGTCCAAAACGTATCTATAATTTTTGCTTGCTCCATGCCTCTTTTGTGTGATATTGCTATGATATTGATGAACTTCCATACAATTTTGATCATATTTGGACTAACCTATTAACTCAGTGCACCCCGGTGCCAGTTCCTATTTTCTGCTGTTTTTGTATTTCAGGTTTTCCCATTATTTAAAGTGCCAGAAAAATTCCAGGAAAAATATAGGAAAAATCAGCGTGCGGGAACCTTCCAGAAGAGCCCAAGTGGGGGAAGAGGGGGGCCAGGGGTGGCCCAGGTGGCCACCTGGCGCGGCCACCCCCTTGGTCGCGCCAGGGTGGCGCCTGGGGCCCCTGGTCCATCTCTGGCTCCCCCCCTTCGCCTATTTATTCCCCGTGACGAGAAACCCTCGGGGACAGAACCATTTTTCGCTATCTCTCCTATGTTCCGCCGCCAACGCGATTTCAAGATCGGAAGCACCAGGAGACCTCTTCCCGGCACCCTGCCGGAGGGAGGAACGACCTCCGGGAGCTTCTCCACCACCATGGATGCTTCCCGGATGAACCGTGAGTAGTCCAACTTGGACCATGGGTCTATGATCAGTAGCTATGTGATGTTCTCCTCCCCTCTTTGTTCTTCATGGATTAGACCTCGTGAGCTGCCCTACATGATCGAGGCACATATGTAATCTTTCTGCTGTTTCTATGTTGAGTTTGCTGGGATCCGATGGATTATGAGACTATGTTCAGATTTTGTTTGAGTAATATATTTGATTCTCCTCTTTTATATTTATGTTCTTGAGTAATTCTTGCATGTTCTCCGTTGCTGTTTATTTCTTTGGTCAAGTAGTAGGTAGTGACTCCAAGAGGGAGCGTTATGCATGATTGTGGGTTCATGCTCCCCGATGACTAGCTTGAGTGACAGAAACATGAGTCTAGGAGATGTGTTGTTGCCACAAGGGAGAAAACAACGGTGCTTGTACTTGCGGGTGCAAGGATTGTTTACTTTACGCAAAGTTCTTTAATGCATTTTTTTGTTGCTTTGAGTTTACACTTTGGGTGGGATTCGCAACTTAATACCAGCGAGATGTTCTGGATAGATATCTCAAGGTGCATGATTAGTATGTAGATGCAGATGGATTTCGTTCTACTTGTCTTGGCATACCGCCCATACTTTTGATTTTCTTCCTTTCTTTATAGCATACTTAGCATTGGTTTGCGCACATAATCCTGTCAATTTCCCAGCTGTAATTTTTTTACCTCTCATGGCTATTTTATCGTCTTTTGGGAGAGAGACATCACTAGTGAACATCATGGGACCCCGGTCCATATTTCCAATACTGTTTACACCCGCTATTTATTTACTGCTCTATTTACTTTTCCGTTGCTATCACTATCATTATTGTCCCGTGCGTTTGATCCTTTGTAAACAACATGGCCGGAGATATTGACAACATCTCTGAACTCGTTGGGAGCAAAGTTATATGTTGTGTGTGCAAGTCCACGTCAACCTCCTAACTACTGGCGCCGTTGTCACCTTCATGTCGTTGTTGGAGTCTTGCTGGAGACAAACCTTGGTATCTTCACCGAGGGAAATTGCTGCTATCTACATCTCAACCTTCCACTTTGGGTAACCAACGAGGGGCGAGAAGCTATCGCGTTGTAGCCGGGGAAGAAAACTATACCCGTCAACTCTCGTACCATCAGAATCTGATGGATTATGAGACTATGTTCAGATTGTGTTTGAGTAATATATTTGATTCTCCTCTTTTATATTTATGTTCTTGAGTAATTCTTGCATGTTCTCTGTTGCTGTTTTTGCTTTGTCCAAGTAGTAGGTAGTGACTTAAAGAGGGAGCGTTATGCATGATTGTGGGTTCATGCCCCCGATGACTAGCTTGAGTGACAAAAACATGAGTCTAGGGGATGTGCTGTTGCCACAAGGGAGAAAAGAACGGTGCTTGTACTTGCGGGTGCAAGGATTGTTTACTTTACACAAAGTTCTTTAATTCAGTTGTCTGTTGCTTTGAGTTTATACTTTGGGTGGGATTCGCAACTTAATACCAGCGAGATGTTCTGGATAGATATCTCAAGGTGGATGATTAGTAGGTAGATGCAGATGGATTTCGGTCTACTTGTCTTGGCGTACCGCCCATGCTTTTGAGCCTCTTCCTTTCTTTATAGCATAGTTTGCATTGGTTTGCGCACATAATCCTGTCAATTGCCCAGCTGTAATTTGTTTACCTCGCATGGATATTTTATCGTCTTTTGGGAGAGAGACATCACTAGTGAACATCATGGGACCCCGGTCCATATTTCCAATACTGTTTACACCCACTATTTATTTTCTGCTTATTTACTTTTCAGTTGCTATCACTATCATTATTATCCCGTGCGTTTGATCCTTGGTAAACAATAAGGCCGGAGGGATTGACAACCTCTCTGAACTCGTTGGGCGCAAAGTTATCTGCTGTGTGGGCAGGTCCACTTCAACCGCCTAATTGCTGGCGCCTTTGTCACCTTCCTGTCGTTGCTGGAGTCCTACTGGAGACAAACCTTGGTATCTTCACCGAAGGAAATTGGCTGTTGTCTACATCTCAACCTTCCACTTTGGATAACCAGCGAGGGGCGAGAATCCATCAGAGATCCACATGGATTGTTGCCTTGCCTCCCACATAGCCATCAGAAGGCATGCATCAGCCAAGGGAAGGCGCCCATCAACAATCCTGTCGGACACCCACCGCCGAGATGGATGCAAGTCGCCGTAGAGACCACCGCCTCAGATTCGAGCACAACTCGCATAGTACACAACCAATCGATGTGCCCACCCCCAAAACCGCAAGTAAGGCCACACGCGCGACAAGCCCTCGCCGACCACCACCTGGAGCCGCCCGTTACCTGCGTAGCCACCGCTTCATTGCCACACCGAAAGCTTCGCTATGCGCTAGCGTCGCTTCCCTCGCATGCCGCTGCATCCCTTGCTACACCGATGCAGGCGGGAATGGAGAGGGCCCCATGTTGGCATCCATCGCGAGGGGCTTTGCCCAGGAGTCTCCAACAGTCGGCGGTGGGAGAAAGGAGTAGAGGAGGTGGGCAGACGAGAGGGGACGGTGCCGCCACACGTGTCGCCCGTGAGGGACGACGCGGGGGTAAGGTCAGGTCCCAATAGATACCAATTTCACCTCACTAAATTTAAAGATGCTTTAGTTTTTCTCCTATTGCAGCGCACATGAATTTTTGCATTAGTTGTTGCCGATTTGGTACAACTTTTTACTAAATCAACAACAACTTTTTTCTTGAATACGCAGCAGCCTGCGTATCATATATTAAAGGAGAAGGGGTAAGAAACCCAGTCCACCTCACAGTGATACATCTACATTAGTTACACCGCGAACTCCACTGATCCACACCCAACTCTACGCGACTACTCGCCCCTAGCCCACCTACGCAAGACCACAAACAGATGGTCCCAGCAGCCCTTGAGCAGCCCCGCATCCCTCCAAGATTCACCTTCTGCCGCTATCCGCAAAGCCAGGGCCTGGTGCGATGGCCTGACACCATTGAAGACGATAGCATTCCTGTACTTCCATAGTTCCCACATGATCAAGGTGAAGAGCATTCTGATGTCCCGGAGAGAGAACCTTGGGTCAAACTTGGTGGTGCACCAACTCACCAACTCCTCGACCGAGGAGGGCATCCAGTCATTCCTTCCCGGAGTCGTGCACACCTGCATCCAAACAGCACGCGAAAACACACAGGTCAACAAGAGGTGTTCGATGGACTCCTCCTCCTGGTCCCACAGAGGGCAGACAGCCTGGTGCGACAGTCCGCGTCTTGCCAGGCGATTAGACGTCCAACACCTATCCTGGAACACCAGCCAGAGGAAGAAACGACACCGGAGGGGTGCCCTGCACTTCCAAGTGAAGTCGGCCGTTGGCATGATCTCCCTCCCAGAGAACCTTGCCGCGTATGCAGAGCGCACAGAGAAATTTCCCCTGGCTCCCACCCCCATCTAAACTCATCGTCCACGTCCTCCTCCAGGTGGACCTGCCCAACCTGTACCCACAGCTGTAGGTATTCCCTAATTGCGGCCCCGCTTAGATAAGGGCCAAAATCCCGAGCCCAAGAATTTCCCCTCATCGCTTGGTGGACAGTGCGAGTAGCCCGGACCCGAGTGGGAACTTCCATATGTAAACTCGGGGCCAGCTCCCCGATCTTCCAGCCCCACAACCACCTATCTCCTCAGAAGAGTGCGCGCTTGCCATTACCAATCTCCACTCTCATAGCCGCCCCGGGTAAGTCCCGCTCCAGTCTTGGGACAACAATTTGAAACACTGACCATGGACGCAAGCCGCCCATCCTCTGTAGGCACGACCATCGTGCTTGCAACGCAACATTGAGCCACCGGAGGTGAGGGATGCCTTGGTCGAATCAACGACAACTGATATGTATGGAAAATAGAGAGTATTTTTTCAATCCTTCAAGGAATGTTTGGGTTCCTTTTTAATTGTTGCACCTTTTATTTTCAAATAGATCGGGTTAAAGTGTGTTTTTATTATAGACTTTGCTGTGTACACAAGTAATATACACGGTAAACTTGCGTAGGTAACAAACGATAATAAATTCTTTTGTTTCTTGAGTTATAAAAAATATGTTAGTAGATAGTAAGGTTTGATCAATGAAAAATACCTAAAAGAAATTCCTTTAAATCACAAGAATTATAAAGTGTTGGAATAGAATAACATAATGTTTAGGATGTCATGTGATATTCATGATTAGGAAAGCCGTGAGCTTAATAATTCATAGTTTTCTTTCCCATTTTGTAAAGATTGATTTGGCTAAAAGCATACTTCCTCTATATATTTAGAATAAAAATTTTAAGGAGACAATACCGACGCATACGCTCACAACTACGTACACACACTCATCTCTATGAAGGCATACACATATACCCTACCCTTATGAGTACCTCCGAGAGACTGATCTTGATTCAACGAGTCTTGAGATTTAACGAACCCATGATAAGCGCCTTCGCTGTCACGGGAATGTCTCCTCCCACTAAAAGAATATTCGTCTTTCATGAGACACCAAAGCGTCAAACCTTGGGTTTGATCCTTGGTGGGCTGGGAACACCACGGTTCCCCTAACCTTCCCACCACAGATGTGTTCTCTATATCTAGAATAATTGACATGTGTGCTTATTCAGCTATGAGAGGGTGATGAGCTTTTCTTCCATTGTTTTTAGGGAAGCAAAATGTTATCAGTTTATCTATTGCTCTTTTAAAGCTAAAAGAGTGAACTTTTTCCCCGTTGCAACGCACGGACAATTTTCCTAGTTAATAATAAAGATTACATAGGATTGAGTAGTACATCATGATCAAAAGGAGTGACAGAACAGTAGAATATGGAGAAAGTAAAACTAATGAAAATAAAATATATTCAAATCCAAGCATAAGTGGTTGAAACTATTTCATCCAAGGAACATGGTAGTTCTTTTGATTCTTGACTACAACGTGCTCCAGAGAATAGTGATTGGCTCCTGCTCACATCCAAAATCAACCCCAAAATCAACCATAGAATGCCTCCACCTCCTTCTGCCTAGCCGCATATGCTGCTCACGAATCTTCCTCAAAAGTAGATGCGATAGAAACTTCATCGTTTATATGCAGATTTAAGGTCTCTATGGGATTAGAGACTGTTACATGCGACCTACAGGTGGGTCGAACCAAGGTTGGCAGCTTTGGGGTGACAGGGGCGTACCTCCATCACCATTTCTAAGTGTACAATATTTAGGCCTACACCATTATAGAGCCTGCTTCGGGGTTGGTGTCTGTGATGAAGTGATAGAGAGCCTTTGCAAATTGTTACATGCGACCTACGGGTGGGTCGGACCCCGGGTTGACGGCTTTGGGGTGACAGGGGCGTACCTCCATCACCATGGTCGTAGAGGAGCTTGAAGTGGAAGAGGATGCAAGGCACGATGCATGGAAGGAAAATTCAATCTTCTACATTTTGTTTGATGGAAATGATAAACACGGAGTTTTACTTTGCAACAGATCAAGTGCTCATTGTTAAGACGTTATAGCTCCGATGAATTTATAGGTGTACAATATTTACAATGGAAAGGACCAACTTCTCTCTTGATGGCAAATAACATGTTATTGGTTCCATAAATAAGATCAATACATTGTAACCGTATGAAGAAAATAAAAAACACTAAAGAAGCTTCCAATTTTAGTGATTTTAGAATGTATTTACAGCATAAGGTCCCATTAGCATATCTTATTTTCTAGGATTTTATTTTAGAGAAAATATTTTCAGACATGGCTCAACATGGCAAATGGCATGGAGAATATACATATTTTGTGTGGAAAGTCAAGGACCAACGTTAAGGTCATGCTCTACAAACGTGAACAGCCTGACACCCGACCCAATATTGCCATCTCATGCAAGAACTTTGCACGTTCAAATTTGGACATAAACAGAAAACAGTAGACACCATAACTTTGTACCTAGCTGATTTATGGAGTCCCGTTGACGCTTCTTTCGTACACCTTAATCATCTAGTTAATGCTTGTTCAGACTTTCAAAGCATGGGACATGCTGCCTGGAGGTGTGGTGAAAGCAGAAGTACTATTTAGTTCGAACTTTGCTAGTCGATTTCAGTGAAGTTTTTTGTCTGATATATACATTTTAGGGAAGCAGCAAAATATCACTTTCTAAGATATGAAATCTGAAATTTTATATCCTTCACATTGCCAAGTTGAGCCATGCCTGAAAATATTTCCAAATTTACCAGATACATTGATAGAATAACTAGGAATCCATTGTGGACAATTATTGTATTGGCCTTCTTTAGTTTTGAAGTGGAAGAACTGTTTTGACTGTGAATTTGAAATATGATTCCATCGAGGAAATTGACATTGGTTATTGTATATGCAATAGTTGCTAAATTTATAAGTGTACAATATTTAGGCCTACACCATTATAGAGCCTGCTTCGGGGTTGGTGTCTGTGATGAAGTGATAGAGAGCCTTTGCAAATTGTTACATGCGACCTACGGGTGGGTCGGAACCCAGGTTGACGGCTTTGGGGTGACAAGGGCGTACCTCCATCACCATGGTCGTAGAGGAGCTTGAAGTGGAAGAGGATGCAAGGCACGATGCACGGAAGGAAAATCCAATCTTCTACATTTTGTTTGATGGAAATGATAAACGAGGAGTTTTACTTTGCAACAGATCAAGTGCTCATTGTTAAGACGTTATAGCTCCGATGAATTTATAGGTGTACGGTATTTACAATGGAAAGGGACAACTTCTCTCTTGATGGCAAATAACATGTTATTGGTTCCATAAATAAGATCAATACATTGTAACCGTATGAAGAAGATAAAAAACACTAAAGGAAGCTTCCATTTTTAGAGATTTTAGAATGTATTTACAGCATAAGGTCCCATTAGCATATCTTATTCTCTGGGATTTTATTTTAGATAAAATATTTTTAGACATGGCTCAACTTGGCAAATGGCATGAAGAATATACATATTTTGTGTGGAAAGTCAAGGACCAAGGTTAAGGTCATGCTCTACAAACGTGAACAGCCTGACACCCAACCCAATATTGCCATCTCATGCAAGAACTTTGCACGTTCATATTTGGACATAAAAAGAAGACATTAGACACCATAACTTTGTACCTAGCTGATTTATGGAGTCCCGTTGACTCTTCTTTCGTACACCTTAATCATCTTGTTAATGCTTGTTCAGACTTTCGAAGCATGGGGCATGCTGCCTGTAGTTGTGGTGAAAGCAGAAGTACTATTTAGTTCGAACTTTGCTAGTGGATTTCAGTGAAGTTTTTTCTCTGATATATACATTTTAGGGAAGCAGCAAAATATCACTTTCTAAGATAATGAATCTGAAATTTTATATCCTTCACATTGCCAAGTTGAGCCATGCCTCAAAATATTTCCAAATTTACCAGATACTTTGATAGAATAACTAGAAATCCATTGTCGACAATTATTGTATTGGCCTTCTTTAGTTTTGAAGTGGAAGAACTGTTTTGACTGTGAATTTGAAATATGATTCCATTGGGGAAATTGACATTGGTTATTGTATATGCAATAGTTGCTAAATTTCGAGTAGTAGTATCACTAGTGGACAGACCCCCATATTATCCCGGTTCATATGGGCCTTCAGTCCCGGTTCAACACCCGGGACCAATAACTCGGGACCAATGCTGGTCCCGGTTGGCCCATGAACCGGGACCGAAGAGGCTCCACGTGGCCAGGCGCGCAGCGAGGGGGGGAGGGGTCATCGGTCCCGGTTGATAGGAAGAACCGGGATCGGGCCTCCACTGCCGCGGCAGGATTTTGCCCTCTTTTTCTGCCACGGCAGGATTTTCTGATTTTTTCCATTTATTTAATTTGTGTTTTGTATTCAATTAAATGGTACCATATATATATAAAGCAACAATGAAGGAACCACAATATATATTACACATTATCGTCACGAATATATCATATACACCATCTCATTCCTCGTGCTTGGTCGAACATGTATTACACAAACGGTACTCACACGAGTTCGATCTAATTTACATCGGTCCTTGGCCGCTTGTCTTCCAAAAAATGAGGGTGAAAGAACTCTCCGGTCGGAGCTATGACATGGTCTAATAAGAATCCGGCGATTTTCTCTTGAATTTCTCGCACGCGTTCTCGTGGTAGAAGACCGTCCCGCATTCGTTTGATCTAATTAAAAGAAAGGGATCAATATATATGAATGAAACTAAACACAATTTAACGCAATAAATTAAAGTATTGAATGTTGTTTATCGTACTTCAATTTTCCTTATGTTTCGGGTTGCGGCCGTCTCTTTGGTCGTCTGGCGAATGAACTGGCAGACATAATATCCACATAAGTTATTCCCGGGTCCCTGTCTCAAACACTTTACGAGAACGGAGATCAATGAATATTATTATCAGCATGATAATTATACTGAAACTAGAATCAAAAAGATGCGCGGATCTAGCAAGTAGTACTTACATTCAGTGGTTCAAATGTAAGCTCTGCCGGAAGACCCGGTGTTTTGGCGGTGAACCGTTTCCAAGCCCTCTGGAGGCATGCCTGCATGTCCTCCCATGATTTCATAGATCTGCGTCCCGTGTCCATGACTTTTACTACTCCTTCGTCCGGAACAATGATCAACAGAATAAAGTGGAAGTTGCACACGCATAAAGAGTCAATTATATGCTTAACACCGAGCAAGCGAAATAGAATGTGTGCGAGACAGTAACACTCACTCGAAGTTGTAAGGAAATAGTATTTCCCTTCTTGTGCCGAAATACGTCAACGATTGCAACAAGTTGTTCTCTATCTGGTTGGGCTTATCTTTGAGAGTTCTTTCATGAACGAACTGGCAGTCAACGAACCCAATGTCATAGATTTGTCCTTTCTTGCATTCGAGAATCTTCATTCTGCATATATAATTAGTTTAGTGATGAGTGTAAGATTGTACATGAAACGAATGAGCTGAGCTAGAAAGGCTTGATCACTGAAATTAATGGTACTTACAGACAATATGCACTGACGATAGATTTGTCGATGGCGTCTCCTTGGTAAAACTGAAATAATTCTGAGAATTCAATCAGATCGAAGCCTTGTCCATGCCCGTAATGCTCGTTCTGAAATTTAACATAGATCCAGTTTTCGGATTTAGCATATTTTTCCATGTACCAGTCATGCAATTTTCGCATCTTTGTTGGTAGATCGTTGACTAACTCGGGTTTGACGAGAAGATACCCGTGTCGGTATTGGTATGCCGGTACGAATTCCTCGTCGTTCCCGGTCTCGAACTCATCCAGACGGCTCAGGTACTCATTAATACAGTCCTACTGCATGGGCTTTTGCTCCGTACTGTCTTATAAACTCCGTATCTTTGTTCGGATCATACGCATCGACCTGATGCTGCTGGGGGCGCGGCCAAGTGTACACTTTGAGCGGTTCGATCAGTTGATTTTCCTGTAGTCCCAGCTGGGCAATCTCTTTTCCGACTCTCCGCTCTTTTTCCTCAGCCGACTTTGTAATAGAGCTTTCATAGTCTGATGTGAGCGGTATGGGGTTGTGAAGCTTCTTCTTCAGTTCCACGCACGCGGCGTGATCTTCTGGGGTGCGCGGGAACAATGGCTTTATCGGCTTCTTCTTGTTGGCCACAGCAATCTTCCACTTTTCATAAGACATTTTTGCGGACACTTCCAGTTCCTCAGGTGTCATCTCTCCGGGAAGCTTCTTCATATTCTGATGAGGAACTTTTGGGAGGGGTGATCGCTTACGTTTCGGTGATTTCTTGTTGCTGATGCTGCTGCTGCCCCTCCTAGTATAGGTACGCTTCCGCTTCTGTCTCTGAGGCTTAGGAGATGGAGACGGCTGAGGCGACGGTGGAGATGCCTGAGGCGACGGTGGAGACTGCTGAGCCGGAGAGTGGTGAGGCGGTGAAGGCGATGGTTGTGGTGGAGAATGGTCACGTGGCGGCGAAGGTGGATTGCTCTTCTGAAGAGTGGGTGACCTTGGCGGCACATAATTTGGAAGCACGATGTGCTCCGTTCACCATATAACACTCCTCTTTTTGGCTTCTCCTAGTTCAGTCAGCTCCCTATCTTCACCTGCAGGGTGGTCCAGCTTCAGCTCCTCAAAATTATCCATCACATCATCCACCATGACGACAGCGTACCCTTCTGGAGTCGGGTTGCAATGATAAGTTGGTTTCTCCGGGATTGATAGGGCCATCCCGACCGCCACCATCACCTTTAAGTTCAGCACTTGCACCTTAAGCTCACAACGTGTGCTCTCCGTGATATAATCCACTGGGTAGCGTTTAGGAGCAGCCGTTGTTAGTGCGTCATCATCACCCTCCTGGAGCTGCGTGGAAGCTTGGGAGCTTTTCCGATTCGATGGGGTGCCGGTAGCATTGAATGTAGTTTCTAACAAGAGCCGCTGAGGTTGGCCGCCACTTTGCTGGCTAAGTCTGTCGATCAGCTCCTCCGCCCACTTTAAGCCTTCTTCTACATTACGCAGCCGCTCTTTGGTAGCCGCTTTCTCAGCCTCATTCACCGCTTTCTCTCTCTCAGCCGCCGCTTTCTCAGCTGCCTTCCTTTCCTTCCTCCTCTGATGGCTTTTATCTGGACATTTCTTGCTTTCCGGAGGGAAGGCAACTTTCCAACACTTGGAGCCTGGCGTGCCTCGGGCTCGTCCTGCGTGTTCTTTATTTTTTAGGGCGCGTGTGAGCTCGTCGTTCTCTCTATCGGGAATGAACCGTCCCGCTTCAATATCACGTACTGCATCTCTAATATCTTCGACGGGCAGCAGGGGATCATCTGCGTGTGACTGGTTATATATTGCCTTCCCATCTTTGTCCAACGTGCCCCCATGGCCGTAAAACCAGTTTCTTGTCCGTTCGTTCCATGTTGTAGGCTCTGGAGTGATCCCGGCATCAACATACTTGGCCTCAATTGCCTCCCACTTAGGCATGCAACCGGCGTAGCCAGCAGACCCCAATTTATGGTGGTACATCTTCTTAGCGGCATTCGTCTGATTTATTTCAGACCTTTGCTGCGCGTACTCAGATTTCTTGTACGCCACAAAATCATCCCACTGCTCTCTTATCTTACCATAGCCGTGTTCGAAATCTGGAGTCTTGTCTACCTTGACAAATTTTAGGTACAAGTTTTTCTTCCAATTCTTGAATTGCTCGGCCATCTTGCTGAGAGCAAACTTCTTGACTCTAGCCTCTAGCTCCAGTCTAGCTGCTGCCTCCTGAGCTGGATTATCCACCTCTGGCATCCGCAGGATGAAATTATGCATGAGCATGTTCAAAAGCTTGTCTTTCATGGTGTCGCACACAAACGAGATTGTAGGGTCCTTTGGCTGCATCCATTCTCGAATGGTGATCTGGATGTTGTCCCTCACGAGAGTTCCGCATGCCTTCACAAATTTTTTCTTGACATCGTCCGGAGCTAACGGTTCGCCGTCTGGACCAACCTCTTCGATCCTATACCTCACACTTTCATCCAACTTTTTGGTTGGGCCTCGTTTCGGTCTTGCGGAGGAATTGCCGGATCGGGATCTGGAGGGCTAAAAGAAGAAAGAGTGTTAATATATGCATGTACATATACAGCTGCATTTTAATTAACAGTAATTTACATATATATCAACCTCGCCGGTGTTTTCGAGATTAAAGGTTCCGCCGAAGCCGGAGCCGGAGCCGGCTTGTCTCCCGTCCGATGCTTCTTCTCGGTGGAGAGACTCATCTCCCTCACTGGAATCGTTCAGAAATGTGCGGGTGACATCTTGACCTTCATTTTTGTTGATCATATCGTGAAGCAAGTTTTCCTCATTTTCATCTCTATAAAATATTGGATCCATAGTATCTGCAAATTAAGAATTGCAAGCTATTATAATGCAAATAATCAAATGAAAATAAGCATATGCATATAGTCCTATCAAAACCTACTGAATAGTATTTCGAATCAGTCTTTGGTACAATGGAACAAAAGTTTTAATTTTCCACTTGACACCCAACAAAAAAATAATCACATATTTCTGAGCACCACAGCTCCAAAAATGAATTTTCAAACATTAACATTTACATTTCCAAACATTCCAAAATGTAAACAATGCATCTAAATATTCCTACACCACAGCTCCGAAACTTTGTACCACATTCACATATTTCTGAGCACCACATTTACATTTCCAAACTTTGTACAAATCAAACTAAAATCTAAACAAAATATCAACTAAAAATTAAAACATGAAAAAAAAGACAAAAAAAGGAGGAGGAGGAGAGCTCACCGAAGGAGGGAGGCCGGCCGGCGTCGCGGGGTGGCGTGGAGGCCGTGGAGGAGGCCGACGTAGGGGCTGAGGAGGAGGCTGGCGTCGGGGGCGGCGTGGAGGGGCTGGCGTCGGCGTGTGCGGGGGCGCGCGAGCTCGGGTGGCGACGGCGAGGCGGCGGCGGGCGGCGATCGGGCAGCCTGCCGGCGTCCTGAGGATTTTCGCGCGTTTTTCCTTAGTGAGTTGGGGAGGAAGAAGAGATGCGCGCGTATATACTAAGGGCCATTGGTCCCGGGTCGTCGCACCAACCGGGATCGTTGAGTCTTCGGTCCCGGTTCGTGCTACCAACCAGGATCGTTGGCCTAGGCGGGGAGGGACGTGGTGCTGCCACGTCGCAGCGCGCGCACCAGGGTCATCGGTCCCGGTTGTTGCGAATAACCGGGATCGTTGACCCTTTTTTCAATTTTTATGCAATCTTTTCATCTTCCCGCCCTTTTCAAATTTATTTTCTTTTTTAATTAGTTAGGTGTTTCACTTCAAAAAGATTTTTTGTTTGGAACTAAAAAAAACTTTTAACAGCAAAAGTGCTTTAATTTAATTAACTAATCCAAAACCATTTTTAGTTTTCAAAAATATTTATTTAACTATACAATTTAACTATTTTAACTATACAATTTTACTATTTTCAATTAAAAATGCATTTTCAAATATTTATTGCATAATTTGGAATTTGAAAAAACTTTCAACAGGAAAAGTGCTTCAATTTAAATAACTAATCCAAAATAATTATCTTTTTTCAAAAATATTTAATTTAAAAGACAATTTCTATATTTGAGGTGCCCAAAATCGTGAAAAAGAAAAATTTCTGGCGATTCGGCAGGAGGGGGCCTAATATTGAACTACAGGTACATGATATATTGCTTCTCATTTTTTTCTAAAATCATTTCTAGGTCCAAAATATGCTATTTCGTCAGAGATCCACTACAAGTTTAGCGAGGCTCAGCCCCGGGATAGGAATCCTCATCCTCGCCGTTTTGAATATGGTTTCAAACGGGCATAAAAAAATTCAAAAACCATACAAAGAACATGAAACCTTCGCGTGGTGTCATATTATGTGTCATATTTGCAAGTAAAAATACTAAACTTGGCTAATTGCAAACATCAGAAAAAATCCTTCACAAAATGATCAATCATGTTGGAGGTTTCATGTCATTTAGGTCAAACCACCAATGTTATGGCTTGAATCACGGCATAGTTTGTGATAATGTGCCCATATTACACACACAAATGTGTGTTGGGATGGCTTACGATGTTGCAGGAGGAAGTTTTCCTTTTCATCGCACGAAAAAGCCAATTTCATCGCGGATCACAAAAAAAGGTTCAATACATCACAAAAAAACCACCAATGGTTCAATACATAAAAGGTTCAATACATTATTACACATCACTTGTTTCCTACATTGCTTATGATCGCTTCTTGGGCCGTAACCACGGAGCATCTTCATTGCTTAATGAGATAGTTGGGTCAGTTTTCACTGTGAAGGGAGGAATTTCATGAAACTTATCGTAATCTTCGGACATGTCTGTCTTGTCCTCGACTCCCACGATGTTTCTTTTTCCTGAAAGAACTATGTGACGCCTGGGCTCATCGTCTGATGTATTCGTATCCTTGTTTTTCCTTTTTTCGGTCTAGAAGACATGTCCTTCACATAGAAAACCTGAGCCACATCTTTGGCTAGGACGAATGGGTCGTCTGTGTGACCAAGATTCTTGAGATCCACTGTTGTCATTCCGTACAGCTGGTCGACCTTTACCCCATCTCCATTCATGTTGACCCAACTGCACCGAAACAAAGGGACCTTAAAAGTAGGTCCATAGTCAAGTTCCCATATCTCATCTATGTAACCATAGTATGTGTCCTTTGTACCATCCTCGTTTGTTGCATCAAAGCGGACACCACTGTTTTGGTTGGTGCTCTTCTTATCTTGGGCGACCGTGTAAAATGTATTCCCATTTATCTCATACCCTTGGAAAGTCAATACAGTCTCAGACGGTGTCGCGGCCAGCAAGTAGAGTTGATTTCCAATAGTGGTGTCATGCATGAGACGTAATTGCCACCAAGTGCCGAAAGTCTCCATGTGTTTGACTTGAATCCATTGGTCATCCTCCCCCGGGAACTTGGAGCGTAGAACATTCATGTGTTCCTTGATATACAGTTGGACGAAGGTAGAACTTCGTAGAACTGTGTAGTGTGCTTCAGTCAAAGAATGCCCGTCCTGAAATATCTTTGCTTTCTTTCCTAGCGTTCCTTTTCCACTCAGTCTCCCCTCATACCGCGATTCAGGAACACCAATCGGCTTAAGGCCAGGAATAAAGTCAACACAGAACTCAATGACCTCCTCTGTTCCATAGCCCTTGGAGATGCTTCCTTCTGGCCTTGCACGGTTACGAACATATTTCTTTAAAACTCCCATGAACCTCTCGAAGGGGAACATATTGTGTAGAAATACTGGACCTAGAATGGCAATCTCGTCGACCAGGTGAACCAGCAGATGCGTCATAATATTGAAGAAGGACGGGGGGAACACCAACTCAAAACTTACGAGACATTGGACCACATCCTTCTGTAGCCTTTCCAGACTTGCATGATCGATTACCTTCTGAGATATTGCATTGAGAAATGCACATAGCTTCACAATGGGTACTCGAACATTTTCTGGTAGAAGCCCCCACAATGCAACCGGAAGCAACTGCGTCATAATCACGTGGAAATCATGAGACTTGAGGTTCTGGAATTTTTTCTCTGCCATATTCATTATTCCCTTTATATTTGACGAGAAGCCTGCCGGGACCTTGATACTTCTAAGGCATTCAAAAAAGATTTCCTTCTCTGCATTGGTAAGAGCGTAGCTGCTTAGATGCCCTTTATCAGTATGCCTGTGGTATGGGTCTTTCATACGTTGCTGGTCCTCTCGTGCTTCTGGTGTATCTTTTGACTTCCCATACACGCCCAGGAACCCTAGCAGGTTCACGCAAAGATTCTTCGTCACGTGCATCACGTCGATTGAAGAACGGACCTCTAGGTCTACCCAATAAGGTAGCTCCCAAAATATAGATTTCTTCTTCCACATGGCCGCATGTCCGGTAACGGCGTCTTTCGGAACAGATTGACTGCCAGGACCCTTTCCAAAGATTAATTCTAGGTCATTCACCATACCAAATACATCAGCACCTTTAGGGAGCTTAGGCTTTTTCCGGTGATCTGCCTCACCGTTGAAATGCTTGCCTTTCTTTCTCAGGATATGATTGAGCGGCAGAAATTGACGACACCCCAGGTACACAACCTTCTTACATTTATCCAAATATATACCTTTAGTCTTATCTAAACAGTGCGTGCATGCATTGTATCCCTTGTTTGACTGTCCTGAAATGTTACTAAGAGCGGGCCAATCATTGATGGTTACGAAAAGCAACGCTCGCAGGTAAAATTCCTCCTGTTTGTCCTCATCCCACACGTGTACACCTGGTTTGGCCCACATCTCCAAAAGTTCATCGACTAATGGCCTTAGGTACACATCAATGTCGTTGCCGGGTTGCCTCGGTCCTTGGATGAGCACTGGCATCATGATGAACTTCCGCTTCATGCACAACCAAGGAGGAAGGTTGTAGATACATAGAGTCACAGGCCAGGTGCTGTGACTACAACTCTTCTCTCCAAAAGGGTTCATGCCATCTGTACTTAGACCAAACCATAAGTTTCTTGCTTCATCTGTAAAGTCTGAGTGGTCTCTCTCGATTTTTCTCCACTGCGACCCATCAGTGGGGTGTCTCAACTTCCCGTCTTTCTTACGTTCTTCTTTGTGCCATCGCAGCAACCTGGCATGCTCCTTGTTTCTGAACAGACGTTTCAACCGTGGTATTATAGGACCATACAACATAACCTTAGCAGGAACCGTCTTCCTCGGGGGCTCGTCATCTCCCTCAGCATCACCAGGGTCATCTTGTCTGATCTTGTACCGACTCGCAGTGCATACCGGGCATTTATCAATACTCTCATACTTTTCACCGCGGTACAGGATGCAGTCATTAATGCATGCATGTATCTTCTGCACATCTAATCCTAGAGGGCAAATAACCTTCTTTGCTTCGTGTGTTGTCGCGGGCAATTCGTTATCCGGTGGAAGCTTTGACTTCATTATTTGCAGTAACTTCCCAAATCCGGTGTCAGAACAACCAAAATCTGCCTTCCATTTCAACAGTTCCAGTGTGGTACCGAGCTTTGTGCTGCCATCTTCGCAATTTGGGTACAAGGGCTTTTTGTGATCCTCTAGCATGGTCTCCAACTTCTCCTTCTCGTTTCCTGTTTCACAGTCTCGCTTTGCATCAGAAATGACCCGACCAAGACCATCAGCGGTCTCATCCGATGCCCGTTGTTCTTCTTCATTGTCACCTCGAGGAGCTCCATCTTCTTCATTGTCTTCCATTGCAGTGTCACCGAATTCTTCAGGAGACATAGGATAGCTATCATCATCCTCCTCTTCTTCATTGTCTTCCTACCTAACCCCTCTTTCTCCATGCTTGGACCAACAATAATATCCGGGAATGAAACCTCTCCGAAGCAGGTGGCCTTGAAGTGTTCTCGAGGAAGAGTACTCCGCCACGCTCCGACAGTCAATACAGGGACAAGGCATAAAATTATCCACTTTGTTTGCATTAGCCACATCGATAAATGTATGCAGGTTTCTAATAAACTAGGACCCGCGTCGATCGTTGTACATCCATCGCATTCGTGCTTCGATCTTCTTCATATAATTAACCATTACAATAACTTCGTGAATAGTGAAAAGACCACTATATATGCACACGTGCAGTATTTTTGTATCAGTTACAGATGAAGAAGATAAGGTTGCTAACCTCGGCCGAGGATACGGTGTTCTGAGGACCTAAGTGTGGCTCGGACATTTCGTCGAACACCGGGTGTGCAATCAAAGGAAAAAAAATTCTAGCACCCAGCCCACCCCAACACAATCCTGAAATTTTTTGAGGCAAAATGGCAAAGTGCTGGCTGGGGGCTTATATAGCTAGTGGAGAGGCAACGGTCCCGGTTTTGACCAATGCCTCGCAGTGCGCCACGTGTTGGTCGCTAGAGCGTTGGTCCCGGTTTTTGGCAAAAACCGGGACCGTTGCCCCAGTTGAACCGGGACCGTTGCCCTATCCAGACGAACCGGGACCGTTGCCCGGCATCGGTCCCGGTTCTGAAATGAACCGGGAGTGATGCCTTTTTTGGGCTGGACGAAAGGGGGGTCTCTCCACTAGTGTATTATCCCCTGTAGTAAACCTAACTTGCACATTACAATACAACGGGGTAATATCATACGTAACTTCTGTAGTCTGAAACAAAGGATAAAAAACTAAGTTAATTATTAATGATGATACAAATTGAGAAATAAGAAGATGACATGATAAATCAAAGATACAACTACATTTGATATTTCTTATATGGAAGGGAAGAGGGAAGGCGATCCACTTAACCCTGCAAACCTTGCTCCTAATCATATGGTCCGATTGCTATGAAATCACAGCGTCATGCACGGCCGCCCAGGATCCCATTCTGAAAACAGGGTTTCGCCTCCCTTTATAGATAAAGGACTGAAACAATATACACGGCCGATCGATACAAGATGGTGAGGTAACCCCCTAACAAACCTGATCCTAAGATAATCGGCGCACGCAGGCGCACGCGAACAACAAGAAGCATAGTGAAAACTAACCACCCACGCAACACCCTAACACACCTAAGCTCCACGACCACGCCCTCGGAAGGGAATACGACGCAAAACATTGCCGCTGTCGAGTCCAGTCGAACAAAGGTCTTCACCCGGAGCCTTGACACATAGAGCAGATCCTCGACGACGTCTTCAAGAAGATCACGACACCCACGGGTGTCGTCGCTGTCGGCGCCAAGGCATTGAGCTTTCGCTCGGCAACTCGCCCGTGCCACCGATGCCGCTAGAGGATTACGCGGAGGCCACTCCCAGATCCAGATTAGGACACCGCCCCAAGGAGGCTTGACCGGGCTACCCACCGCTCCACCACCCGTTGCCCACACAACCCGGGGGAGAGCCACCACCACCACAATGGTTCCTACCGGAAAGCAACCATGTGAACCACCTTTCAGGGCCGCCGCCCTGGCATCCATGCCGCCAGATAGCGTCCGTCAGTCCCGACACTACATCATCGACCCTGGTGGGGGAGAGCGAAGACACACCATCACCTCTCCGCCCGGCATCAGCCCCTGAGCCCGGGTAGGCGCCTCCAACGTCGGAAGCACCCACACCTGCATCCCCAGCCAGTACCGGTGAACTGGGAGGGACGCGACTCCGAGTCTGTCGACGGCCACCGGAGAGCCAACTCAATCCACACGACCGAGCGGGCTCACGCGACGCCAAGTCCAAGGCCACCGGTGCCGATCTGCGACCCGACAAAATGCTACCACGACCACCACCTACGAGCACCGTACCCGCTAGACGGGCATCACCGCCCACGTGCACCTCCCGGGCCAAGCCCAGCCACGCCTACCCGGAGCACCAGCCCCGATCCGCTCCGGGCTCCGAACTGACCCGCCCAAGCACGGACCCTAGATCTTGTCCAGCCCCGAGGCGCGTGTGGTGTCACCCGCCCAGCCCCGCGCACCGTCGGAACAGATCCAGGAGAAAGCGAGTCGTCACCGCCACCCTGCGCTACCTGCGCCGCCACCATCCCAGGCCGCCACAGCCCACGCCAGAGCCACCTCAGCTCGCGCTGTCCCACGGGTTAGACCGGCAAGGCCGGCGTAGCCAGAAGACAGACGCCACCCAGATCCATTGCCACACCGCCGAACACGCACCATCGAAGCCGCCACCGCCACCCCCTCCGCCGTCGAAGGAGCCCCGCTGCCGAATCTGGGAGAGCCGCCGCCCGTCGGCGCCGTAGGTCACATCCGTCCGGGGAAATTTCGCCCGTAGCCGCTGCACTTCGGACGGGCCATAGAAGGCCGAGGGCCGCTTGCTCGACCACCCCGCTGCCTAGCACGCCCGCCGCCGAGTCCCACGGCAGCCAGCGCCTCCGACAACCCCCCATGCTGCTGCTCTTCGCGACTTCGCCCGCAAGCAACGTCCCGTGCGGGTCGCGGTTCCTCCAGCGATCGATGGTTCGTCGGTGTTCTGTCCCATCTGCCAGTGGATTTTCCTGCGGTGCCGAGGTCTACAAAGAAATATGGGAGTCTGGCATATTCAGCGACGAGTGGACTTAAAGTTCTCGAGGGTCCCGGTACCCATCTATCACATCCGTTCGTTGCGTATTCAACGGCACCAGATCTGTACCTTGCCCAGCATGTTGTGCATGTATCACAGACGAGGATTAGCGGCAACCTCATGATTCCTGACCGTGAAATTTGTCCTTTCTCTATCCTCCTCTCGACAAGCAGAAGGAAATTGTTGCCACGCGTTCCCATTTTGACGCAGCAAAGCTGACTCCTACCCTGCATATGCCACTGTTTAAAGGAATCCAACGCCACCTATCAACGTCATGTCTTGTCCACCAGTGATTCAAACGAGAAAAAAAGAACTCACAGGTACTCAAATGGAGGGCGTACGTTTGACCTGCCGGTCCGTGAATCCAGTGATGGATGAGCCACTTCCAGGTTTTTAGAAGTCTTCATGCATGGCTAAATAACACATCGGTCGATGTAGTCATTTAAGATTGAGGGGCTGTTTGGTTCACAGCCAAAGCTTGTCACGCCTAATCTTAATAATGCCAAAATATTTTTGGCTTGTGTTTGATTTATTGACACACTTGTGGCTTGCCACACTTTATTAGTATTATGGTCGACATTTTATACACTTATTTTTTTGCCACACCTTGCCACACTTTGTAATGGCCATTTTGTTCACCACACTTTTGTGACAGCCACACTTTGACTAAGGTTAGTTGTGGCAAAGTTAGTAATAATCCAAACAACCTTTGAATTTTTGTTTGCATAATGAATGCAGCATACACAGGTATGTGATTCTCATCCCTAGATTGCAAGAAAGAGAGAGTTGCATTCACTATTTCAGGTCCGTGCACGGTACGGTTTGTTGATTTGTACCCTGAACTAGTAGAACAATGTCATTTATTTCTATTTGTGTTCCTTTTTTTTGAATGGAGAGAGAGCATCTGTTTGTGAGCCCGTGAGAGATAGAACGAATGGCAGAAGAGAGAGGGCATGTGTGAGAGTGAAAACTATTTTAAATGAGAGCAACGGGAATCTTGGGAGGAGAGAGAGAGACTGCGAGTCATGTCATTCTTGTATCTGAGAAACGTGAGGAGAGATAGCCTTTCTGTGTGCTGGAGAGAGAAAATGAATCGCTGAAGAGAGTGGCCGTGAGGAGAAGGTGTGGCAGAGAACCGGTTTGGTGAAGGCCCGTGAGAAAAATATCTCGGGCCGGTCAATACATGCATAGATACACGATTTGTGTTGTCATATCAAAGCACTATCACATCATTGCCAGCCAGATCTTTGTCTCGAATATTCCAAAATATGGAACTAAAATATACGCCGAAACAACTGCACACAACTTTAAACTCGGTGGGATTAACAGGAAGGGATCTGACATCTACAGTCTTTGATCCATATCCCTATGCATCTCAGACGGCCAGTGATAATGGGCACCTAGACCCTCGGGACTTCTTACAACTTTCCGATTCAGCGACCAAGCATGGAGAAAGCAAGGAGAGAGAGAGGGAGAGAGGAACACCCGCGCTTGTCCTCGGCATCTCCACTTCTAACGTGACGGGCCTCCAAGGAAGAGTCAACGTCGCCGCGCTCGATCTGGGAGGAAACGGAGGCGGCCGCCGTCGCACCTCTTCATCTGATTTCTCCGCTTCATGCGGTAGCCTGAACGAATTACATCCTCCAAAGAGAAGACGCTCATGAGCAACATCGACCTCGGCTGGACGATGGCGATTACGCCCTTGCCTTCCACCGCTGTGCCCAACACCAACTCGTTTTTCTTGCAACGAAAGAGTCCTCTCTGCGAGATAATCCTGAAACTGCACAATCTAGTCACGGTACATAACGCATCAGCAGCCGCCGCCGCCTTCCATCCGTGCCGCCGCCGGACCGTCTCATCTCAGATGGTCTTATGGTCGTGATGATGTGGTGGATCTTGGCTTCTGTCGATGGGAGAGTTTTAATTTTAGTTGGTTTTTTAAGATTTGTTAGGGTTTGCGTCTTACTCCGGATGACGACATGGTGGCGGCTTCGTGAAGATGGAATAAAGGTCTCCTTGCCTAGCCCTCATTTTGTTGGTGCGTTTAGCATCATCGATGGGCGTGTGAAGATGTGTTTTCAACGGTCCTGTCCTTGATGGATTTGCTTGTATCTGGCCATAATTGTCTACATTCTTGTGTCTTTAGGTTGGATCCTTCCGATCTACGCTACTCCTCAATGGTGATGGTTGTTCTGGTGTGCTGGTTCTATGGAGTCTTAGCACGGAGACTTCCCGACTGTCTACTACAACAAGTTTTGCTCGGCTTCGGTGAGGGAGGGGCGATGACAGCGGTGCGTCCTCGGCTCGCTTTAGTGCTTGTAGTCGTCTCTAGATGGTCTACGAATATGGATGTAATTTTTATTATTTCTGATGTTCGTTGTACAACCATTATTGAAGATGAATAGATCGGAAGTTCTTTCGCAAAAAAAGAGTCCTCCCTGCGCTCCCATTCCCCTTCCCCTCCATTCCAAATCCCTCCAGCCATGAGCACCGCCACCATCCACGCCGCCGTCGTCTTGCGCCACCGCGCCATCGCCAAAGACGGCCTCGGCCTCGGCCTGGGTCTCTCCTCCAGCCTGAGCCACGACGACGACGTACACTTGGCCGTAGCGCCGCGCTTCTAGGACTTCTCCAACCACCACCTCAACCTGAAGCACGACGACGATCGCGACCGCGTCAGCCTCCTCAACAAGGAGCATGATCACCTGATACGTCCAAAACGTATCTATAGTTTCTGCTTGCTCCATACATCTTTTGTGTGATATTGCTATGATATTGATGCACTTCCATACACTTTTGATCATATTTGGACTAACCTATTAATTCAGTGCAACCCAGTGCCAGTTCCTGTTTTCTGCTGTTTTTGTATTTCAGGTTTTCTCATTACTTAAAGTGCCAGAAAAATTCCGGGAAAAATATAGGAAAAATCAGCGTACAGGAAGCTTCGGGAAAAGTCCAGGTGGGGCCATAGGGGAGCCAGGGGTGGCCTAGGCGGCTACCTGGCGCGACCACCCCCTAGGCCGCGCCAGGGGGGCGCCTGGGGCCCCTGGTCCACCTATGGCTGCCCCCCTTCGCCTATATATCCCTCTCGTCCCGAAACCCTCGAGGACAGAACCCTTTTTCATGAACTCTCCTCTGTTCAGCCGCCGCCGCGTTTCCAAGATCGGGAGCACCAGGAGACCTCTTCCCGGCACCCTGTCGTAGGGAGGAACCACCTCCGGGAGCTTCTCCACCACCATGGATGCTTCCCGGATGAACTGTGAGTAGTCCACCTTGGACCATGGGTCCATGATCAGTAGCTATGTGATGGTCTCCTCCCATCTTTGTTCTTCATGGTTTAGACCTCGTGAGCTGCCCTACATGATCGAGGCACATATGTAATCTTTCTGCTGTTGTTATGCTGAGTTTGCTGGGATCTGATGGATTATGAGACTATGTTCAGATTTTGTTTGAGTAATATATTTGATTCTCCTCTTTTATATTTATGTTCTTGAGTAATTATTGCATGTTCTCCGTTGCTGTTTATTGCTTTGGCCAAGTAGTAGGTAGTGACTCCAAGAGGGAGCGTTATGCATGATTGTGGGTTCATGCCCCCTGATGACTAGCTTGAGTGACAGAAACACGATTCTAGGCGATGTGATGTCGCCACAATGGAGAAAACAATGATGCTTGTACTTGCGGGTGCAAGGATTGTTTACTTTACGCAAAGTTCTTTAATGCAGTTGTCTGTTTCTTTGAGTCTACACTTTGGGTGGGATTCACAACTTAATACCAGCGAGATGTTCTAGATAGATATCTCAAGGTGGATGATTAGTAGGTAGATGCAGATGGATTTCGGTCTACTTGACTTGGCGTACCGCCCATGCTTTTAAGCCCCTTCCTTTCTTTATAGCATAGTTTGCATTAGTTTGCGCACATAGTCATGTCAATTGCCCAGCTGTAATTTGTTTACCTCGCATGGCTATTTTATCGTCTTTTGGGAGAGAGACATCACTAGTGAACATCATGGGACCCCGGTAATATTTCCAACACTGTTTGCACCCGCTATTTGTTTCCTGCTTTATTTCCTTTTCCGTTGCTATTGTTATCATTAGTATCCCATGCGTTTGATCCTTTATGAACAACAAGGCCGAAGGGATTGAAAACCTCTCTGAACTCGTTGGGAGAAAAGTTATCTGTTGTGTGTGCAAGTCCACGTCAACCGCCTAATTGTTGGCGCCGTTGTCACCTTCCTATCGTTGTCGGGGTCTTACTGGAGACAAACCTTGGTATCTTCACCGAGGGAAATTTTCTGATGTCTACATCTCAACCTTCCACTTTGGGTAACCAACGAGGGGCGAGAAGCCATCAAAGCTAATTTCTGGCGCCGTTGCCGGGGACTCCGCTCTTCAAGATAGGTGAGTTGCACACTATCTTTTATCTTTGCTTTTTAGTCTTGTTAGTTTACTTTTAAGTTTTTGCTTTAGTGTACTTTATCAAAAATCAATTTTTTTTACCTTGCTAGTAGTTGTCATTATGCCTGTTCCTTTTTCCATTGGTGAAGCAGAAGTGCTCACCTTTAAACAAAGAGGTGGTGAAATTCTGAAAGATGCCTGGTATGGAATTAATGATTCCCAAAAAAGAGCCACCAAGAAGCAATCCACTACTATCCTTCTTAGAAACTTTTATGTTGGAATTACTTCTTGGAATAGGTTTATTCTAGATACTTCTATCAATGGGAATTTCCTAGAAGTCCCAGTTTGGGAAGCTCTTAGTATTATGGAAAATCCTGTTGGAAACCCCCCTGTTGCTAGCATTCAAGAGGACATTACCCTAGCTCACATTATGAAAAAAACTTGAAAAGATAGAGCTAGAGATGCCAAGCATTAATAAGATAAATGAGTTGGATCGTAATATTCAAGGGAATTTGAATAGACTCGATAGCTCCATGCATAAAATTTTCAAAACCTTGGAGACCATCAAATCCCATGACTTGGATCCTTCTAGGATAGATAAGATTGAGGAAATCATTGACACTCTAGGAACTACTTTCTCCTCAAGAACCAAAAAGGTAGAAACTCCGGCAAAGAAGGAACCTAAGTTCGTTTACGTTCCAAAGGCTCCTCGTTTCAAAAATAATCCATCTATTGCCAAAGGGGTTGAAACTGTGAAGACTTTGGAAGAGATACCTCTCTTTAATAGAATAAATGAAACTCCAATTGATCTTACGCCTTTTGCTTTTATCCCTAGAAGTATCTTCATTAGGCCTTTATTTTAAAGTCTTCTTAAGACTATTTGTACTATTGAAGAGCTTTTTGATGATCTTGATGATGGTTCAATTGATACAACTTGATCTTTTTTGCATTAAGCCTAGCTAATGGCTTTAAAGAAGCGCTTTCGGGAGGCAACCCGCAACGAATTTAGATGTTCCTTTTTGTTTTTCTTCTGTTTTTAGTGGTCTTGATGATTGTTACTGCTGTAGAAACATCATTGTATCTTTACTTTTCAAGCTTTGTGCCAATTATAGCCTCATATGATTTGGGAAGTGAAAGTTGTGACATGCTGTCCAGAAACAGATTCTGTCCTCGTGACGGGAAAAATCATAGAAAAATCCCAGTACAAGTTTTTGAGCTGAATGTTTTACACAGCATCCTCTATAAAATCACGGAACTTTCGTATGTTCTGAGTTTTTTGATTTGAGTTGCGGAAGTATCCCTAAAAAATTATTTACTACGTGCTGGTCTGTTTTTCACAGATTTTGTCCTGTTTTGCCTTATCTTCGTTTTGGAAACCTTAAGCTTGCTTTTTCTTTACAAAAACTTTTTGGCAATCTTAAGAAACAGTAGCTCTTCAATAATATCCTTATTTCCTGTAGAGGAAAAAATATTTTATTGTGGGTACTAACCTGGCTAATCAGATTATGATGAGTTATGTATGAAGGGAGTTTTCAAGTGTGCGAGGGAAGATGATAAAAGAAGATTCAGGAGTGTCAAACGCTCAAGCTTGGGGATGCCCCCATGCATCCACAAGAAATATTCAAGGAGACTCAAGCATCTAAGCTTGGGGATGCCCCCGTGCATCCCCTTCTCCATCAACAATTATCAGTTCGTCTTTCGTTCCACTATATTTTTATCACTTAATGCGTTATGTGCTATGCTTGCAGCGTCTTTCTCTTTATTTCCTTTTTAGTTTTCTTTAGCTTTGCTTGCTGTTCATAACAAGTTAGAACCAAACTTTCGTTGTGTGGGAGAGAAACACGCTCCACTTCACCCTAGAACACAACATATGATTTTTATGCTTATCTTTGCTCTGTGTGTTCTTTATCTTCTTTGTAGCTGCTGTCATGTTTACCTCTTAGTTTTCATGCTTATCTTTTTAAAGAGATTTTGTTTAGTTTGTTGCTAGAACTCTCTTGAGTTTTCATGTTTATCTTGTTTAGAGAGTTTTCCTGTTGCACTGAGTTTTGTGTGTTGACTTGAAGTAGGTAATTGAGGTTGATATTCGATTGTAGTAGTAACTTGCAATAGTTTTGAGGTATTGCCATGAGTAATGTTTGAACTTTTGGTGTCAAGAGCTTTAGCCTATTAGTGATAGATGTCGTATTTTGGGCAATCTGTGTTTATTTTCAAAAATCCTACAAAACTTGTTGAGAACTTTAGCTACTAGATGGATCACTAATCTTTGGAGGGATCGAATATTAGACTAAACTCACGTACCAAACCCCCATATACTCCTCCTCGGGGTACTTGTCTCTTTGTGAACCTCCTATTAGATTGAGAGTTACCGATAATAAGTGCATGAGTTTTTCGGACTAATGTGAGTATTCGAAAGTTGACACTTCCACCTCCTCATATTTGCTAGCCTCTCCTGTGCCGTGCATTGCCTTCTTCTCACTCCGAGAGTTGGCGTCCACCTTCGCCGGTAAATCCAAATCCTTGGCATGATACGCTCTGTCATCATAAGCCTTATTATATCCTTCCTCAAAACAGCCACCATACCTACCTATCAAGGCATTTCCATAGCCTTTCCAAGATACATTGCCATAAAACATCCTCCTTCTCATGACTTG
The DNA here is from genome assembly GCA_950022295.1 of Bromus sterilis. Classification (NCBI taxonomy): domain Eukaryota; kingdom Viridiplantae; phylum Streptophyta; class Magnoliopsida; order Poales; family Poaceae; genus Bromus; species Bromus sterilis. Next base: position 142,210,453 of record OX465596.1, on the reverse strand, counting down.
ATCTTCATGTCATACATGCCACTTGCTTGATCGATGAGCCGCATGCTAGTTGGGCCTTGCCCTAATCATTGCTACATGACGCACTAGTATCATTGCATATCCTGCTACACTGGAGGAGGCATACATTTGCATACTTCATGACAGTTTCAGTTTCTTTATGTTGAGTACTTTTGTAAAGTGTGAAAGATCTTCTATACTTATTGTAATATATAGAGTGTTGCCCCTAAAGTGAGGAAAAGATTCCAAAGAGGACAAAATCAAAAGATCCCAAAGAGTACAAATGAGAGAAATAAAAAGAGCCATTGAGGCCACCAAAAAAATAGAAAAAGAGAAAAAGAAATAAAAAGAGAGAAGGGGGCACACTACTATTCCTTTGGAGAGATCCACACTCGTACTCCATCCTATATCTTGTACTCCATAGAGATTATCATTTATGCATATAGCTATGTGGGGACCTTCACACTATAGAACTTGGCTTGTATATTCCAATGATGAGCCTCCTCAAATGAGCTCTAGGTATTCTTGAGAAAGCAACTTGGATGCACCCCCACTAGTTCCATTAGAGAGCTTACCTTAGCTCATATGTGCATCCGTTGCATGGCAATCCCTACTCCTCACATCATATATATCATTTGGCTTTCTCTCACCTATGATTGTCCTCATTGATGTGAGCCTTTCACACCTTTTTTGTCTTCCTCCCCCATCATTTTCTCTCTTTGTCATCCTAAGTGTCAACTTTCTTGCTTACGCTCATCCATTGCATGAGTGCTCAAAATGTCGAAAAGGAGTGGACCATTTTGACTTGTACCTGGATAGTGGTCTGGGGATGATTCAAGATAAGATTCCAAAGAAGACCAAGTGTGAAACTTTAGTAGATTGAGTTCTCAACACAAAAATAATTTTTTCTCGTATATCCCTATCCCCTTTGTTGCACACAAACACCATTTGGAGACATTCGAGTCACGGACAGCGAGAGCTCTGGCACATTTATGTTCTTATGTTGCTTGTTTCAATACTAATATAGACTCTTGCCTGTTATGACTTGAATTGAATTACATGCCTTGATTGCTTTACTTAAAAGTTCTTATATGGTTGTTAGCATGTCACCACAGAAATTATGCTTGTTATCATTTACCTACTCGAGGACGAGCAGGAATTAAGCTTGGGGATGTTGATACGTCCAAAACGTATCTATCATTTCTTCTTGCTCCATGCATCTTTTGTGTGATATTGCTATGATATTGATGCACTTCCATACACTTTTGATCATATTTGGACTAACCTATTAACTCAGTGCACCCTAGTGCCAGCTCCTGTTTTCTGCTGATTTTGAGGTTATCCCATTACTTAAAGTGCCAGAAAAATTCCGGGAAAAATATAGGAAAAATCAGCGTACAGGAAGCTTCGGGAAAAGCCCAGGTGGGTCCAGAGGGGAGCCAGGGGTGGACCAGGGGGCCACCTGGCGAGGCCGCCCCCTAGGCTGCGCCAGGGGGGCGCCTGGGGGCCCTGGTCTACCTCTGGCTGCCCCCTTCGCCTATATATCCATCTCGTCCCAAAACCCTCGAGGACAGAACCCTTTTTCGCGATCTCTCCTCTGTTCCGCCGCTGCCGTGCTTCCAAGACCGGGAGAACCAGGATACCTCTTCCCGGCACCCTGCCGGAGGGAGGAACCACCTCCGGGAGCTTCTCCACCACCATGGATGCTTCCCGGATGAACCGTGGGTAGTCCACCTTGGACCATGGGTCCATGATCAGTAGCTATGTGATGTTCTCCTCCCCTCTTTGTTCTTCATGGTTTAGACCTCGTGAGCTGCCCTACATGATCGAGGCACATATGTAATCTTTCTGCTGTTGCTATGCTGAGTTTGCTGGGATCTGATGGATTATGAGACTATGTTAAGATTGTGTTTGAGTAATATATTTGATTCTCCTCTTTTATATTTATGTTCTTGAGTAATTCTTGCATGTTCTCCGTTGCTGTTTATTGCTTTGTCCAAGTAGTAGGTAGTGACTCCAAGAGGGAGCGTTATGCATGATTCACTAGTAGAAAATGGCCCATTTGTCCCAGTTCCAGAGGCCCATTTGTCCTGGTTTCGGAACCGAGACTAAAGGGTCATTACTAATTCCCAAAACCTTTAGTCCCAGTTTGCCCACGAACCGAGAAAGATGGCCAACCACGTGGCCGCTGCTGCTTGCCCAGGCGGGAGGGCCTTTTGTCCCGGTTTGTGCCACCAACCGGGACCAAAGGACATCCACGTGGCAGCATTTCAGCGGCTGGGTTTTCGTTTTTTTGAAAGGGGGGGGGGGGGGTTAGGAGGTTTTGCAGGGTTAATTTAGGGGTTTGATATGTTGTTTTAGCTAGCTAATAAAGAGAGGTGTGTACTCTCTTATCTCCGTGCTTGGTCAACGCTACGCAACGTACTATACATATAGAGAGGACTCGACACGCTAGCTAGCTAGTAAACAAATGAAAAAACCATTAATATAAGTACAGAAGATCGTCATGAACATACATACATACATATATATATATATATATATATACAGAGAGAATATCGACCTCTCCTTCCCCGGCCGAGAGTTTAGTCGATACAACAAGTTTTCATATATCTATCCCTAACATCTGAACTCAATTTCCACATCTCATATCAAGTTCCATATGGAATTCTCCTTTCTTATCGATGACGTGGTCAAGAAATAATCCCACCAATTCCTCTTAAATTGCACTTATGCGATCTTTTGGTAGGAGTTCTTCTTGCAGCTCCCAAAGCTAATTTGAAGAAGGGGGTCAATACATGCATATATATGAATGAAACTCCAACACAAAATTGTGAATATTGTTGCTTACGCACATCAAACTCTTTTTTAGAGTAGCCGGCCTGCTTAGAGATCGTCGCGTTGTAGATGTGCTCACAAATGTAGTATCCACATAGATTAGTCCCTTCTGGCTGCCACAACCACTTTACGAGAAATAGAGGTCAATCAAACTGATAATGAAGCATTATAAATGGTATTGATGAAACGACTAGCTAGAATCAATGGGAGATGCGCGAAACTAGCTAGTAGTACTTACTTTCGGGTATGAAAATTTCAGTTCCTTCGGCAGTCCCAGAGCTTTTTTGGTGAACTGTTTACAAACCCTGCCATATACAATGAAAATAATTATTACCTGATATCAGGATATGAACAAAGTTGTCGATATATGATCGATTGAACTTACTTCGCGAGCATTTCAATGATCTCCGCATACTGCGTGCGATCTTTTCGTCTTGAGTCTAAGACGGTTACTACTCCCTTCTCAAGCTAAATATCTAGGAGAATAAAGTGGAAGCTGCGCACGCATGCATAACTCATCAATTACATCACTATAACCTCGAATATTAAGGAAAACCGAATATGCACAAGACAGTATAACACTCACTCGAAGTTGTAAGGAAAGATTATTTTATCTTTGTTTTGATTTTTACGCAACGATTTAAGCAAGTTGGCCTCGGATCGTTTGGCATCATTTTTAACCTCCCATGGATCAAAGATATTTAGGTTAATGAACCCAATATTGTAGATTTGTTTTTTCTTGCATTCGATGATCTTCAATCTGCATATATAGAGAGGATAAATTATATGTACATGCAATGAAAGAGCCGAGCTAGCTATATATATATATATATAGAAACTTAATTAAAGGAAGTACTACTTATAGACAGTAGAAAGTGACGATTACTTTATCGATGGCCATTTGATTGTAAAGCTGGAATAATTCCTCAAATGGAACATACAACTCGGTAATTCCAACGAGGTCGTGCTCATCCTCTTTAACTTTAAGCATCAAATTATCAACACCAGACGACTTGCAGAAATCCATGTACCACTCATGAAGTCTTCGCATCGTCGTTGTTAGAGGAGGATGATCAGGTTTGACGAGAGGATACCCGTACCGGGTGCTCAGGATTCCCGAGGGCCTCTGTGAGCTCGTCGTTCTCTCTGCCAGGAACGAACGTCCCTTCCCACGATGAGAAGAATAATTTCCGAAGCTTTTCTACTGGTACGGTCAATTGTTCGTTCGTCCAAACGCACTTCCCTGTTTCGGGGTTCAATGTCCCCCCAGCCCCGAAGAACCAATTCCTTCCATGGTCTGACCAGTTCCTTGTCTCTGGTATGATCCCTCTGTCAAGCAGGTCCTTCTCAGCCTTCTCCCACGACGGGAGGGCTTTGAGGTAGCCACCGGACCCCGTGCGATGGTGTAGCTTCTTCTTTGCAGCATTTAGCTTGTTTGTCTCTCACATCTTCTTACTCTTCTCCGATGTCTTGTGGGCCACAAATGCAGGCCAATCATGTTATATCTTCTCATATCGACCCGTGAATATTGGAGTCTTCTCTTTGTCGACAAAGTTTCTTTTCAAGTCATTCTTCCACCTCCTGAATAGTTCTGCCATCTTCTTAAGAGCATGAGTCTTGATCAATGGCTCTATAATTTTCCTTCAGCGAGGTCCAAAGATCATCTTTCTGTCTATCGTTGGCAAAAGACACTTGAGGGTCTTCGCTCTTTGGCTTATTCCATTGCTGGATACTGATAGGGATCTCCCTAACGAGGAACCCACACTGAGCATCAAAGGCGTCCTTGGTCCGGATGTGTTTAATCGGTTGGCCATTCCCGGTGATCTCGGTGATCGTGAACTTTTCATCCGGGATCAACTTTTTTTTCGGGCCTCGTCTCGTTACCGAAGTTTGGCTCGATCCGGAGGGCTAGAAAATAAGAAAGAAGAGAGTTAATATATATGTCTACATACCAAGACAATTAATGCATCAATTAAATTAGCTAGTCTCATCAGCACAGACTATATTAATATATATACCTCACCGGACTTTGCAACAACTCCTTCCTCCGTTCGCTCATCGTAGTCGTCCACGGTCCACTTCGTCATCCTCGAAGCCTGCTTCCAGATCATCGGTGTCGTTCAGATATGACATGACATCACCTCCTTCCTGGAGGATGTCGCCCACCAACGTTGGTCCTCCTTCGCGGATGATTTCACCCATAAAGTCTTCTTTTTCTAAGTTTCTTTGACCACCGTCCATAGTTTCTGCAAAATATTACAACATGCCCCGGTTACTTCCGGCTAATGATGAAGCCATGGATTTCTTCAATACTTTGAAACAATGCAACATCTCTCGAGCTCAACCATCCTCGGCGTTCCTTGACCCTCGACCCCTCGACGACCCTCGACCCTCGACCTCTCTCGGTGACCCTCAACCCTCGGCCGGGCTAGATATATCCCGACCCTCGAACCCTCGACCCTCGAGGTCGACCTCTCTCGGTGACCCTCGACCCTATATGTTCCCAACCCTCGACCGCACGGCGATCCTCGACACCCTCTCCTCTTCTTATTTTTTATTTTCCCTCTCCTTTAATAACATGAAGAAAAGATTTACTATTTTCTTTTTTCTCTTTTAATTTTACTTTTTTCTTTTTCTTTTTTTTTCTCCCCCACTATAGCTAGAACACATTTTAACACACACTTAGAAAAAATAAGAGGAGAATTAAGAAGAAGTAATAGAGGAGAAGAAGAAAAAATAGGGTTCTATTTTTTCTTTCTCCTCTATTCCTTCTTCTTCTCCTCTTATATTTTCTTCTTCCTCTCCTCTTCTTCTTCTCCTTTTTCCTCTTCTTATCTTTCTTTTTCCCTATCCTTCTTTTTATTTTTCCTTCTCTTCCTCTTTTCTTATCCCCCAACACTAGAACATTTTGACTTATTAAATTGAGACTAATTATAAAACAGAAAAAATAACATGTATTTTTTCATTTTTCTATTTTCTTTTCTCTGTTCTCTTTTAATTTTACTTTTTTCATTTTTTTTCTCCCCCTATAGCTAGAAAACATTTTAACTTAGAATTTTTTTGCCATGGCCGTGGCCGGCCGGCGGCGAGAGCACGGGAGGACCTCCCCCCTGCCATGGCGCCGCACGGGAGGAGCTCTCCCCTCTCGGCCATGGCGGCGCGCACGGGAGAGGAGCTAGCTCCCCCTCCCGGCCATGGCGGCCGGCGTGCAGGCGGGCGCGCGCGCGGCAAGAGATCTAGAGATCGAGAGCGATATGGAGGCGCTCATAGCGGGGAAGTCGTCGGCGACGGCGGGGGTGGTGCGGCGCCGGCGAGGTCTTCGGCAACGGCGGGGCGGTGCGCCACAGCGAGGAAATCGGGCAGCCTGATGGCGTCGGTGTCGTCTCCGGCGTCGTCTTGAGCAAATGGAGAGATGGGAACGACGGTTTCAAGGCGGGGGCTTATATAACCCAACCATTGGTTCCGGTTGGTGGTACCAACCGGTACCAAAGGGGGGCTTTTGTACCAGTTCGTGCCACAAACCGATACCAAAGGTCTTTTTCAGCAGCCAATAGGGCGGGAAAAGAGACCATTGGTACCGGTTTGTGGCACGAACCGGTACCGATGCAACCCTGTGGTACCGGTTGGTGCCACCAACCGGAACCAATGCCCCCTTTGGTACCAGTTGGTGCCACCAACCAGGACCAACCTGGCGCTGGCTCGGTGCGGTGGGATGTTTAGTCCCACCTCGCTAACCGAGGGTGCTCCAGAGTGGTTTATAAGCGCTGCTGCGCCAGCCATCTCGAGCTCCTCTCAAATGCAGGCTTTGCGTCCTATCCATTGTCACCCTTTGCCTGATGGCCTACTGGGCCTTTTTGGGCCTAGATCCTGGCCCATCATAGGGTTACTAGTCGCATCCAGGCCGCATTGGCCCAGTAGGTGCCATTTTTTATTATTCTTTCATTAATATAATTGTAAAAAGGACCTTTGGTCCCGGTTGGAGCCATCAACCGGGACGAATAGTCTATAATTAGTCCTTTTCTAGTAATACAAAATGGAAAAAAGGACCTTTAGTCCCGGTTGGAGCCACCATTCAAAGCCACATACTAAAATTTCAAAGGCATTTCATTTTTCTAAACTTATTTCAACTCAAGACTTTTTGTGAATTCAATATGCACCATTCAAAGACACATACTAAAATTTCAACCCTTTCTGACTTCATTTGCTATTTTTCATGCATTTAATGATTTATTTTGAGCTAAATGACCCTGAAATTGGAAAGCACTACAAATGAACTCAGAAAAGGTTGAAACTTGGCATGGTATCATCATTTGACCCACATAACATGTGTGCAAAAGTTGAGAGGATTACGACAAAAACTGGATGCACTTCGTGTACAAACTGGACCATCTCTTTCAAAGTACGAGGGTTTCATACGAAAACTCATGTGTTACAAAGGCATTTCATTTTTCTACACTTATTTAAACTCAAGACTTTATGTGCATTCAATATGCACCATTCAAAGCCACATACTAAAATTTCAACCCTTTCTGACTTCATTTGCTATTTTTCATGCATTTAATGATATATTTTGAGCTAAATGACCCTGAAATTGGAAAGCACTAGAACTGAACTCAGAAAAGGTTGAAACTTGGCATGGTATCATCATTTGACCCACATAACATGTGTGCAAAAGTTGAGAGGATTACGACAAAAACTGGATGCACTTCGTGTACAAACTGGACCATCTCTTTCAAAGTACGAGGGTTTCATACGAAAACTCATGTGTTACAAAGGCATTTCATTTTTCTACACTTATTTAAACTCAAGACTTTCTGTGCATTCAATATGAACCTTTCAAAGACACATACTAAAATTTCAACCCTTTCTGACTTCATTTGCTATTTTTCATGCATTTAATGATATATTTTGAGCTAAATGACCCTGAAATTGGAAAGCACTACAACTGAACTCAGAAAAGGTTGAAACTTGGCATGGTATCATGATTTGACCCACATAACATGTGTGAAAAAGTTGAGAGGATTACGTCAAAAACTGGATGCACTTCGTGTACAAACTGGACCATCTCTTTCAAAGTACGAGGGTTTCATACGAAAACTCATGTGTTACAAAGGCATTTCATTTTTCTACACTAATCTGAACTCAAGACTTTTTGTGCATTCAATATGCACCATTCAAAGCCACATACTAAAATTTCAACCCTTTCTAACTTCATTTGCTATTTTTCATGCATTTAATGATTTATTTTGAGCTAAATGACCCTGAAATTGGAAAGCACTACAACTAAACTCAGAAAAGGTTGAAACTTGGCATGGTATCATCATTTGACCCACATAACATGTGTGCAAAAGTTGAGAGGATTACGGTAAAAACTGGATGCACTTCGTGTACAAACTGGACCATCTCTTTCAAAGTACGAGGGTTTCATACGAAAACTCATGTGTTACAAAGGCATTTCATTTTTCTACACTTATTTCAACTCAAGAATTTTTGTGCAATCAATACGCACCATTCAAAGCCACATACTAAAATTTTGTCAGAACCCCAATTTGGGTAAGTGCTAGGGTTGCTTGTGTCCTTTGCATCATGAAGTAATTCAAATGGAATTCAAAATTGGGGAAAAGAAAAGCCCTAAAGAATTTAATTAAATGGCCAGATAAAAATATTTTTCCAAAAATCATTTGAACATTTGGAAAATTCCTATAAATGATGTTGATCATTACAAAAGAGGTTTGGGTTCATTCCCATGCCTATGGAATTTTCTAAAATTTAAAAGGTGCTCTGGAAATTAAATTTGATCCCTATTTGATTTGAAATTCAAATTGTTTGAATTTCAAAAATGCCCAAAAGTTATAAGTGGCTTGCTACTGGCCACCTAAGACTTATAAAAATATTTGGGCATTTAATAAAAATGCTTGGCTAATTTATTTGGCAGAGAAAACAAAATAACAGAAAAAGGAATAGAAGAAAATAGGAAAAGAAAACCCAGCCCAACCAAGTGGCCTCTGGCCCAACTAGCAGAACCGGCCCAGCCCACCTGGCCCTCCCCTTGTCGTCTTCTTCCCGGCGCCAGAGCAGGCAGCTCGTCGCCGTGGCGAGCATGCCCGCGGCCGCCGAGCCACCTGGCCTCCCTGTCTCTTTCTCGATGCCAAGGAGTCTCCCAGAAGACCCCGCACCCTTTCCCCTAGCCCCTGGTCTTCCCCCTCCTCTCGGCGTCTCCATTTTGCGCAAGATCCGAAGCTCGCCGGAGCGCGCATCCGCACCATCGTAACCACCCTCCTCCTCACGCTGCCAAACTGTGTCCAGGCGCTGCGCCATCGCCCTCTCCGTCGATCCCCCCTACGAATTGAGCCGCAGAGCCCTTGAAGCTGACGCCAACACCACCGGATCACGCCGGCCGCCGTGAGGTTCCCCATTGAATTGCGCCGCTACCGTAGCCCCTCCGGCTCCCTCGTCCTCGCCGTCACCTTCACGGTGAGCTCGCGCATCTGTACCTCTACTCCACGCTCCTCCCCGCGCCTCCTATGCCATTTTACATCGGGACAATGGCCGTCCGCCGAGCCATTTGAAGACGGCGGCGCCACAGCCCCCCTGAAGCCCCCCCAATGGCCTAGGTGGATGCGGGAGCACACGGGGATCAATTTGGTGCCCCTCCCGTGCACACTCGTGGCCATTTGGCCATCCCGGCACCCTCTCCGCCATGCCGGAGCTCACCGGCAGCGAGAGGCCCACACGGCCAGTTGATTAGGGGCTAACCCCCTGTTAATTGACCCCTAGGTCAATGAAAGGTGGGCCCTAGGCCCCCCCTAACCCCTCTGTTAAGTTAACAGAGAGGGGATTAATCCCTGTGAGACTTAGAGGGTGGACCCACAGGTCAGACCACCCCCTGATGTCATCCTTGCATGATCATGATGCAATAAAAGGATTTTTCCAGATTAAAAATAAATCCAAAGAAAATCAGAAAAATCTGAAAATAGAATAAACTTCAGAAAATCATATCTTTTAAAGCACAAATCCAAATGAGACAAATAATATATGGAAAATTATCAGAAAAATGCAAGGATTATGAATATGCAACTTGTTTCTATGTTTGACCATTTTAAAATGGGTGAACAGAATCAAACATGCATATGGAATAATTTGAATTTGAATATGAAGTTTGAATTTGCATTCCAAATGGAATACACTTCCATTAAGATCAATTTGCAACAAACCAGTAGCATTCACATCATGGAATAACTTATCATGTGATTGTGCATTCTATTTCAATGTTGTCCCCCCCCCTTTGTTGATGATTGTTCCGGTAACACACTTCCGAGACGGTGATCACCCCCGAAGAAGAAGACCGATAAACCAGTGAATCGTCAGCAAGGCAAGCAAACCCCATTGAAAATGTCTATAAAACCCCACTTCCCTCTCAATCTCTCTTATGCATGTTTAGGAGATCACCGAGATACGTTCTTCCGCATAGTTGAACCCATTCCGATGCATGACCTATCATTTTGTCACCGTATTAAGCAAACCACAATCATAGCAGATATAGGAGTTGAATGTTGAGCATGTGGCCCCTGCAATTGTTACTTCGTATTGCTGCTTAGTGATACAATGAGGTTACTATGATTTTGATTCGGGATGTAATATTCACAGTGTTGTTGTTGTTAACGTGTTGGTGAATTCACCCTAAACAAAGGTGAACGATGAGAGGCTGTGTAGGAGTACACAGTGGGTTGTCTCGTTGAACACTTACCTAGGCCCCGAGTTCGTGTTTTGTGATCCAAAACAAAGAGTATGAGCACATGTACGGTTTATGGGAGCCCCGTTTGGCCTCTTTACTTACGGATCCAGTCCAGGAGTCACACTAGATCCGGGCTTTCCATTTGGCATGTGCATACAAAAAGAATGAAGAAAAGTTTGCATCATATAGATATGTGGGTGGACCTGTGAGGCAGTAAAACCATCTGGCAGAGGTGGTGTCTCGGTCCCTTACATTATCTGAGTCCATTTCGTTGAACCTGTCGGACCCTCGAGCGGTGCCAATTTCAGGTAGTCGACTCCTAGATTAGAGAAGGTGATGTGAGGGTAGTGCCTTGGTTACATCCACGTCCGACACCCGCTTGAAGGGTGACAAGAACGAGGCGATAAGTGATGACACGTGTGTGAAGATGTACACCCCTGCAGGGTTAATGAACTATTCGAATAGCCGTGTCCGCGGTTATGGACTACTTGGAGACCTCTACTTGATCATTAGATAACTTGAATGGATACTCTAAAATTTGCAAGATCAGCGTGAGTGCTATGGCGTGCTTTCTCGTGGGGAAGTCGAGGAAGTATCCATAGTGGTGTATTGGTTGGAGACTTGGTAGTGGACTCGTGTACGCTTCTTACCTCAAGTCTGGTACTCATAGTTCAGAACTAGCCAAGTCAAAGCTGGCACTTCTGCATGTTGAACCCCACCTCCCTTTTACCTTGAAACTTGAGCATGAGTATTATAGTTCTGATGTAAGTCTTGCTGAGTACGACTTTGTACTCAAATTTGCTTATTCTATGTTTTAGATGAGAAACCAGACCCCGATGGAGTCACCTTCCTGAAGCTCGACGTTGACTAAGCTAGTATAGTTCCAAACAACAGTCTGGTCCCTCGTGGAAGGGCATGTTTGTTGAACAAGGCTTCTCTAAGCCATTTGTTAAACTTGTCTGTACTCACACCTAATTTGCTTCCGTTGTTTGATGTAATGATGGATCATAGGTATATGATCTTTGTGTACTCTATGTAAGTCAATAAAGATATACTTTGTAGAGTTCATGCAATGTGTACCTGCTGTTTACACTGGACATGTATGCTGCGTGTATGATTATAACATGCATGTCTTAGTGTGGAGTTCGATAGCTTAGTTGTGTTCTTGCTGGCGGTCTTTTATACACCAAGTGGCTCGTAGATGTGGACATCTTGGGGCATCGCGATGAGATTGCTCGTGACTCTGTCACATGGCACACTTCATTGTATGATTGAGCCCGCCCGAGACCCCGACTAAGTGATCGGGCTGAAGTCTGTTTATGTAAGTGTTATAATTCAATCGATAATATGGTTGAGGTGACTTTTCTATGAGTATGGGATTTCACCACCCATAATCATTTAGACTTGTGAGCGGGCGATGAGGACCCATATCGGTTGATCATCCGGCCTGGATGGGATGCCCATCACGTACGATTCTTTCCGAGAGTGTTCTGTGCTTGGCCTTGTCTGCTTAGACAAGTGGGTACGGCTCTCGGCTCTCCATATGATTGCGTTATAACAGGAATTACATATGCATATTCCGGGTCCCGACTTACTTGGTATCAGAGAAGGACTGTCTGTAGGATTATCAAACCCTTGGTCGAAGTCGAGTCTAGCATTCTATAGTTATATAGTTACTTGGGTATAAAGGGAACAACGTAAGGCTTCTATTTCTCCTTACCCTCATCGATATGAGTTCTGAGTCACCCTCATCTTGTTGTACGGGTAGATAGGACTAGTCTCATCTATGTCTTACTACAACATCTCGTTGATTGCTTCCTTGTAGCCGTAGGAAAGTTGTGTTCAGTTATCTAGAGTTATCGTGCTTCATGTTTTGAACTTCTTATGTAAGTGTTGTTGAAATGTTGTGAGAATTTTCATTTCTCTTGCAATTACAGCCGTTATGCTGTCCGAGTCATTTCAGGTTTCTTCATAATCTGATGCAATTGCAAAATCCTTCTCTCCATTTCGGTTGTCCTTTTAGAAGAACTTCTAGGTGGCATGCCCGACAGTTCCATATACTTTGTTGTAGGTTTTATTCTAGAAACCTATATTGATGCATTTGCAGCTCTTCCTCCCACTTTAGATGTCTTCTAGCAAGAAGAACCACACTAACCATCGTGTTGGGGTACTTTGCTACTCTGACATATCTGTTGTAGCCCCTAGTAAACCTTGGTCAACCTCGGAAGCTATCCAGAGATCCAACTCCTTATACCTATGCCACCCGACAGAAGTGTAGAATTCATAGTTGATCTTATACGAGGCACAATCCCAATTTCCAGACGCCCATATAGAATGGCCCCACGTGAGTTAGCTGAGCTCAAAACCCAACTTGATGCTTCGTTGGAAAAAGGCTTCATCCGCCCTAGATCATCGCCATGTGGTTGCCCCGTTTTGTTCGTAACGAAGAAAGATGGAACAGAAAGGATGTGCGTAGACTATCGCCCGCTAAATCTAGCGACGATAAATAACAAGTACCCATTGCTCAGGATCAATGATCTTTATGATCAACTTGCTGGATCCTCTGTCTTCTCCAAGATGGATTTGAGATTAGGCTATCATCAAATCAAAATCCGAAATGAGGACATTCCCAAGACCGCTTTCACTCTCGATATGGTCTTTACAAGTACACCATCATGTCCTTCGGTTTAACCAATGCCCCCGCTAGATTCTCACGCTTGATGAATTCGATCTTCATGGAGTACCTAGTTAAATTTGTTGTAGTTTATCTTGATGACATTATCATCTACTCGAAGAACGAAGAAGAGCACGCCGAACATCTTAGGCTGGTATTGATGAAACTTCGAGAGCATCGCCTTTATGCCAAGTTCTCTAAGTGCGAATTTTGGCTCCCAGAAGTGACCTACTTAGGCCATGTGATTTCTGCCATAGGCATTGCTGTCAATCCCGAGAGAGTTCAAGCCGTCCTTGACTGGACTCCACCTGAATGGGTTAAGCAAGTTAGGAGTTTTCTTGGCTTATCAAGCTATTGCCGCCGCTTCGTTGAAAACTTCTCCAAAATTTCAAAGCCTCTAACTGAACTCCTCAAGAAAGATAAGAAATTCCAGTGGACCCCCAAGTGCGAGGAAATCTTTCAAGAGCTAAAAGGAAGATTGACGTCTGCCCCCGTACTTGCGCCTCCAGACACCAAAAAGGATTTCGAAATCTATATTGATGCTTGATGGCAAGGGTTAGGATGCATACCTATGCAAGATCGACATGTGGTAGCATACACTTCACGCTAGTTGCGTCCACATGAAGTGAACTATCCTACCCATGATCTTGAACTCGCTACCGTAGTTCATGCCCTGAAGACTTGGTGACATTACGTCCTTCGTAATCGTTGTGAGATCTATTCTGATCACCAAAGCCTCAAATACATATTCACCCAGCCAGATCTTAATCTTAGGCAAAGACACTGGATTAAGTTGATAAAAGATTATGACTTAGGAATTTCTTACACCCCAGGCAAAGCCAATGTCATGGCTGATGCACTAAGTCTTAAGTCGTATTGTAACAACCTCATGTTACAACAGTATCAACCACTTCTTCATGAGGAATTTTGAAAGCTCGATCTCGAGATCGTTCCTCATGGATTTCTTTCTACCCTGGTGGCGAAACCAACCTTTGAGGATCAAATCATAGCCACCCAGAAACATGATAGTGGTATTCAAGAGATCGAGAAGAACATTGCTAGCGGAGATGCTAAATGTTTCTCTACAAATGATCAAGGAACGATATTCTGTGAAAATCGTTTGGTAGTCCATGAGAATCAAGACCTAAGGCAACTGATCCTTAAGGAAGCTCATGACACTCCCCTCTCCATTCATCCCGGTAGCACAAAAATGTACCGAGTTCTACGGCAGAGATTTTGGTGGACCCGGATGAAGAGAGACATTGCTCAATTTGTTGCTGAATGTGATGTTTGTCGTCACATTAAGGCAGAACATCAAAGACCTGCTGGTACTCTTCAACCTTTGCCTATTCCCGAGTGGAAATGGGACAATGTCAGTATGGATTTCATCACCGGCTTTCCAAAAACCTAGAAAGGAAATGATGCCATCTTCGTGGTCATTGACCGACTCTCAAAAGTTGATCACTTCCTTCATGTTCGCGAGTCTATAAGTGCTAGTCAGTTGGCGGACTTGTATGTCTCTAGAATTGTGTCTCTTCACGGTGTTCCTTTGTAAATCAATTCTGATCGTGGTAGCCTTTTCACCTCTCGATTTTGGGGAAGGTTTCAGAGTGCTATGGGAACTCATCTCTCCTTTAGTACAACTTTCCATTCTCAGTCTAGCGGTCAATTCGAAAGGGTTAACCAAATTCTTGAAGACATGCTCAGAGCTTGTGTTATCTCATTCGGAAAGAATTGGGAGAAATCTCTTCCATTCGCCGAATTTTCTTATAACAGCAGTTTTGAATCTAGTCTGAACATGGCTCCTTTTGAACTCCTCTATGGACGAAGATGTCGAACACCCCTAAACTGGTCAGAAACCGGTGAAAGACAATTCTTTGGACCAGATATGATCAAGGAAGCAGAAGAGCAAGTTCGCATTGTTCGTGAGAAATTGAAAACAACCCAGTCTCGTCAGAAAAGCTACTATGATCGTCATCATAGGCAAGAAAGCTACAATCTAAACGAGAAGGCTTACCTTCGGGTTACTCCTCTGAAGGGTACCCAACGATTCGGTATCGAAGGCAAGTTAGCCCCAAGTTACATCGGACCTTTCCTCATTCTTGCTAAACTTGGAGAAGTTGCCTACCAACTTGAACTACCTCTGCACTTTTCCCGAGTACACGATGTATTCCATGTGTCACAACTCAGGCGTTGCTTCAAGGACCCCATCCGTGAAGTCGACCATGAAACGCTTGATCTCCAAGATGACCTTTCTTATCGAGAGTACCCTGTTCGTATTCTTGATTCAGCAGAGCGTGTCACCCGTCATCAGAAGATCAAGTTCCTCAAAGTGCAATGGTCACATCACTTCGAGAAAGAAGCAACCTGGGAAAGAGAAGACCGCCTTCGTGCCGAGTACCCCACCTTCTTCCCGACGACTTCTGAATCTCGGGACGAGATTCTTTTGAGTGGGGGGCGAGTTGTCAGAACCCCAACTTGGGTAAGTGCTAGGGTTGCTTGTGTCCTTTGCATCATGAAGAAATTCAAATGGAATTCAAAATTGGGGAAAAGAAAAGCCCTAAAGAATTTAATTAAATGGCCAGATAAAAATCTTTTTACAAAAATAATTTGAACATTTGGAAAATTCCTATAAATGATGTTGATCATTACAAAAGTGGTTTGGGTTCATTCCCATGCCTATGGAATTTTCTAAAATTCAAAAGGTGCTCTGGAAATTAAATTTGATCCCTATTTGATTTGAAATTCAAATTGTTTGAATTTCAAAAATGCCCAAAAGTTATAAGTGGCTTGCTACTGGCCACCTAAGACTTATAAAAATATTTGGGCATTTAATAAAAATGCTTGGATAATTTATTTGGCAGAGCAAACAAAATAACAGAAAAAGAAATAGAAGAAAATAGGAAAAGAAAACCCAGCCCAACCCAGTGTCCTCTGGCGCAACTAGCAGAACCGGCCCAGCCCACCTGGCTCTCCCCTTGTCGTCTTCTTCCCGGCGCCAGAGCAGGAAGGACGCCGCCGTGGCGAGCATGCCCGCGGCCGCCGAGCCACCTAGGCCCCCTTGTCTCTTTCTCAACGACAAGGAGTCGCCCAGAAGACCCCGCACCCTTTCCCCTAGCCCCTGGTCTTCCCCCTCCTCTCGGTGTCTCCATTTTGTGCAAGATCCGAAGCTCGCCGGAGCGCGCATCCGCGCCACTGTGGCCACCCTCCTCCTCACGCCGCCAAACTGTGTCCAGGCGCTGCGCCGTCGCCCTCTCCGTCGACCCCCCCTACGAATTGAGCCGCGGAGCCCTTGGAGCTGATGCCAACACCACGGGATCATGCCGGCCGCCGTGAGGTTCCCTGTTGAATTGCGCCGCTACCGCAGCCCCTCCAGCTCCCTCATCCTCGCCGTCACCTTCACGGTGAGCTCGCGCATCTGTACCTCTACTCCACGCTCCTCCCCGCGCCTCCTACGCCATTTTACATCGGGACAGTGGCAGGCCGCCGAGCCATTTGAAGCCGGTGACGCCACAGCCCCCCTGAAGCCCCCCCAATGGCCCAGGTGGATGCGGGAGCACGCGGGGATCAATTTGGTGCCCCTCCCGTGCACACCCGTGGCCATTTGGCCATCCCGACGCCCTCTCCGCCGTGCCGGAGCTCACCAGTGGCGAGAGGCCCATGCGGCCAGTTGATTAGGTGCTAACCCCCTGTTAATTGACCCCTAGGTTAATGACAGGTGGGCCCCAGGCCCCCCTAACCCCTCTGTTAAGTTAACAGAGAGGGGATTAACCCCTGTGAGACTTACAGGGTGGACCCACAGGTCAGACCCCCCTTGATGTCATCCTTGCATTAGCATGATGCAATAAAAGGATTTTTCCAGATTAAAAATAAATCCAAAGAAAATCAGAAAAATCATAAAATAGAATAAACTTCAGAAATTCATATCTTTTAAACCACAAATCCAAATGAGACAAATAATATCTGGAAAATTATCAGAAAAATGCAAGGATTATGAGTATGCAACTTGTTTCTATGTTTGACCATTTTAAAAGGGTTGAACAGTATCAAACATGCATATGGCATAATTTGAATTTGAATTTGATGTTTGAACTTGCAAATGCAATACACTTCAATTAAGATGAATTGCCACAAACCAGTAGCATTCACATCATGGAATAAGTTATCATGTGATTGTGCATTCTATTTCAATGTTGTCCCCCCCTTTGTTGATGATTGTTCAGGTAACAGACTTCCGAGACGGTGAGCACCCCCGAAGCAGAAGACCGATAAAACAGTGAATCGTCAGCAAGGCAAGCAAACCCCATTGATTATGTATATAAACCCCACTTCCCTCTCAGTCTCTCTTATGCATGTTTAGGAGATCACTGAGATACGTTCTTCCGCATAGTTGAACCCATTCCGATGCATGACCTATCATTTTGTCACCGTATTAAGCAAACCACAATCCTAGCAGATATAGGAGTTGAATGTTGAGCATGTGGCCCCTGCAACTGTTACTTCTTATTGCTGCTTAGTTATACAATGAGGTTACTTTGATTGTGAGTCGGGATGGAATGTTCACAGTGTTGTTGTTGTTAACGTGTTGGTGAATCCACCCTAAACAAAGGTGAACGATGAGAGGCTGAGTAGGAGTACACAGTGGGTTGTCTCGTTGAACACTGCCCTAGGCCCCGAGTTCCTGTTTTGTGATCCATGACAAAGAGTATGAGACATGTAGGGTTTATGGGAGCCCCGTTTGGCCTATTTACTTACACGATCCAGTCCAGGAGTGTAACAGCCCAAATTTCACAAAAATTAAAAAAATTGTTTTCAGTGTGAATATTCTGATTGTCTGATTTGTTTGCGGTGTTTGCATCCCCGATTTATCGATCGGCGATTATATTACACCTTCTTATCTCGTATCGGACGGAGACCAACCCTTGCCACCGTAAATTGTTTCTTTAATAACTTTTTAACCGTTGCTCCGATTAAAATGTTCCTTATTTGTAACTTGACTAGAATTGCATGTAGATTGTGTTTATGCTGCTCTTGCTTTCTAATAAAAATAATAAAATATTGTTTAGGGAAAAACAGTACCAAACATTATAATTATCGCTGGGTCCGCAATAGCTGCCATGTATAGGTTTTACCCCCCACTTAAATTGACTAGCATAGATAGTTTACCTTGTGCTTCACCTTTTCCATTTTTGTGTGCTATGCCATGCTAGAGTGAGATGCCATGTTAACAACCTTTTCTCAACTTGTGTAGCTAAACAACTTGAACCCTTGTAAATGTGCGGTATCGTCGTGTGTGACGAGTACTCCACTTAAGCTGTTAGTAACCTCTCTCGACGTTAGGTGCGATGTCTCGTGTTGCCTTCTTGTTGATGCTTGCTCGTGTTTGCTTCGTAGTAATAGATGCTTGCTCGTTGATTGCTTTCCAGTGTTTACCATCTTGTGTGCTTCCACGGATACTCTCGGAGACGATGCGAGCTTGCGATCTCCTACACCTTCAGAACCCGACTTATCAACAGGCAAGGACTATACATTACTTATGATCCATTCTATTTCAACAAGCGGTTTGCATGCTATTCTAGGATAGGTTCGATGTTTGATCCTACCACATGTTTATAGCCTCTTTCAAACCGATACAGCATGGTCCCCTCCCAGCAAACCTTGTACTGCTATTTTACTATTGCTCGTTGCTCAGCCCCTGCTTAGTATGCATGCTTAGGATGCTACGATGTTACCCTGTTACTCCTTGGTTTGGGATATCACATTATTATTATTGTTGTTGATGATATGATTATTATAAATGTTGACTATATTCGACAAAGGATGGAAGGTCTAGGCTATCCCGCCCCGACGCTTTGTTCCATTCGAGTCACCTAGGATCCGAGTTCCGGGTATTGGTTTTAAGACTGAGCGTGCCTAACTGCGTGTGGGATGCTATGGGGTCCCCTTTTCTTACCTACCTAGCTTCAAACATTTCTAGAGGTGGCCCAAGCTGATTTACCATTTGAAACCGTGTGCGTAACTGGTCTGCAACCAGTGGATTTAAAACAACTCGGGCCAGCACAGACAGAGTTCCTTTGTTGGTCCACACTGGTGAGCTAGGGAAGTCCCCTGTTATATAGGTGAGGCTAACCCCGACCTTAGCCATTCGGAAGAGTCTGATCCGAGAGCGTGGCCGGCTTTTGGGTTGGGTGTCGACTCCCCGGGGGCCACTCGGATTTGTTCGTTGTTAGTTAGAGGGACCTGTCCTTTCGGATCTCTCGGAACTAAATCATAAAATGGTTGCCTGTGATGGGTAGCAACTAAGAGAAATGGGCGTGCGTGCGGATCCTTGTAATGGGCAGTTGGTACACCCCTGCAGGGTTAAATCTTTTTGAGAAGCCGTGTCCACGGTTATGGACGACTTGAGACCTACTCCTTGTTCATTGGCAACAACAACTGAGATAATCTTAATATAACTTGATCAACGTGTGTGTTCCTTAACTACTTCTTCTTCGTCGGGATGCGAAGAGGAGGACAAGGATAGGATAGGTGTTATGTCTGTGTAAGTAGTTGATAGCAAGACTTGTTGGAGGCGATTCCTCATCGAATGCTTGGCTTCTTATATTACTCTCTAGATCGTTAGCCACTTCATAAATGCAAGTGCGGCAGCAACCTCACCACTTACCCCATCCTTACTGTAACTACTAGTTGTCCTAGAATGACGAGTGAAGAAGTCCTTGCTGGGTCAGATGACCACTACAGTTGGATGTTGAGTACCTCTGTACTCATGATACTACCCCCAAACTCTTTTTAGGGTTCTTGATCGACAACGGGTATGGTGATCGACGTTTCACGTGGAGACTCGACCACGACTAGTTAGGCGGATCCCGGCGGAGGGCCTGGACCCGTGTGGTTAAGGGGATCGATGTTTTTCTCTTTGCCAATAGGCATTTTATTTTAGTCTGTACTCAAACATATACCTTCCGCTGATGTATTGTATTTAAGGCAGTTGTATGCCGATTGTATGAGATGTTGTATCCTTGTATCTGTAATGTTTTGATATCATGTTGGAAATCCGGGGTATATGGCTATGTCATATGTCGCGGTGGGACCGATATGTGCTTCGTCCCCTGGTCTGGATGGAAACATCTAGATCTGGAATAGTACCGCATATCGGGCCTTACAACTTGGTATCAGAGCTTTACCGACCGTAGGATCCCCTCTCTGGCCGAATTCAAGTCTAGAAAAAACTATTTTGTAGTTACTAAGTTATCGGAGAGTAGGAATATTTTTACTCCTTACCCTTTCTCTGGTCAGGACAAGTGTCGTAAGTGTTTTAATCTGACTTATCCCCTTTCAAACTTTAGGATCTCGAGTGTGTGGAGTATGGGAACCGTTACAATGCCTTGCTTGCAACATATTGTCTCGATTCCAAGCTCTGGTGAGAATTCCTGTAGTACCTGTAGCTTCTCCGATTTCGGGTATCATCTGGTTCATCCATTGCCATCCATCATTGTGCCGGTGTTTTCACGACTTGCGTCAAAAACACTATCCTTTGATCCGGTTATCGTTGTCGGTCCTCCTCTTGACACCGACGGTTTCGTATTCCCGACGATGTCGTCTCTCTACGGAAATTTATCTCGACAGAAGTTCGACGTCGACGTCGAGCAGAGTCCCTTGTTGGTGGTGTTGAAGATCGTCGTCTCTCTTTTCTCTCCCCCTCTCCCCCGGATCGTCTTGGATCTCGGGACGAGATCACTTGTTGGTGGTGTTGTATTGTAACAACCCAGATTTCACAAAAATTAAAAAAAAATCGGTGTGAATTTTATGATTGTCTGGTTTGTTTGCGGTGTTTGCATCCCCGATTTATCGATCGGCAATTATTTTACACCTTTTTATCTCGTATCAGACGGAGACCAACCCTTGCCACCGTAAATTGTTTCTTTAATAACTTTTTAACCGTTGCTCCGATTAAAATGTTCCTTATATGTAACTTGACTAGAATTGCATGTAGATTGTGTTTATGCTGCTCTTGCTTTCTAATAAAAATAATAAAATATTGTTTAGGGCAAAACAGTACCAAACATTATAATTATCGCGGGTTCCGCAATAGCTGCCATGTATAGGTTTTACCCCCCACTGAAATTGACTAGCATAGATAGTTTACCTTTTGCTTCACCTTTTCCATTTTTGTGTGCTATGCCATGCTAGAGTGAGATGCCATGTTAACAACCTTTGCTCACCTTGTGTAGCTAAACAACTTGAACCCTTGTAAATGTGCGGTATCGTCGTGTGTGACGAGTACTCCACTTAAGCTGTTAGTAACCTCTCTCGACGTTAGGTGCGATGTCTCGTGTTGCCTTCTTGTTGATGCTTGCTCGTGTTTGCTTCGTAGTAATAGATGCTTGCTCGTTGATTGCTTTCCAGTGTTTACCATCTTGTGTGCTTCCACGGATACTGTCGGAGACGATGCGAGCTTGCGATCTCCTACACCTTCGGAACCCGACTTATCAACAGGCAAGGACTATACATTACTTATGATCCATTCTATTTCAACAAGCGGTTTGCATGCTAATCTAGGATAGGTTCGATGTTTGATCCTACCACATGTTTATTGCCTCTTTCAAACCAATACATCCATGTCCCCTCCCAGCAAACTTTGTACTGCTATGTTACTATTTCTTGTTGCTCAGCCCCTGCTTAGTATGCATGCTTAGGATGCTATGATGTTACCATGTTACTCCTTGGTTTGGGATATCACATTATTATTATTGTTGTTGATGATATGATTATTATAAATGTTGACTATATTCGACAAAGGATGGAAGGTCTAGGCTATCCCGCCCCGACGCTTTGTTCCATTCGAGTCACCTAGGATCCGAGTTCCGGGTATTGGTTTTAAGACTGAGCGTGCCTAACTGCGTGTGAGATCCTATGGGGTCCCCTTTTCTTACCTACCTAGCTTCAAACATTTCTAGAGGTGGCCCAAGCTGATTTACCATTTGAAACCGTGTGCGTAACTGGTCTGCAACCAGTGGATTTAAAACAACTCGGGCCAGCACAGACAGAGTTCCTTTGTTGGTCCACACTGGTGAGCTAGGGAAGTCCCCTGTTATATAGGTGAGGCTAACCCCGACCTTAGCCATTCGGAAGAGTCCATTCCGAGAGCGTGGCCGGCTTTTGGGTTGGGTGTCGACTCCCCGGGGGCCACCAGGATTTGTTCGTTGTTAGTTAGAGGGACCCGTCATTTCGGATCTCTCGGAACTAAATCATAAAATGGTTGTCTGTGACTGGTAGCAACTGAGAGAGATGGGCGTGCGGAGCCTTGTAATGGGCAGTTGGTACACCCCTGCAGGGTTAAATCTTTTCGAGAAGCCGTGTCCACGGTTATGGACGACTTGAGACCTACTCATTGTTCATAGACAACAACAACTGAGATAATCTTAATATAACTTGATCAACGTGTGTGTGCCTTGACTGCTTCTTCTTCGTCGGGATGCGAAGAGGAGGACAAGGATAGGATAGGTGTTATGTTTGCGTAAGTAGTTCATAGCAAGACTTGTTGGAGGCGATTCCTCATCGAATGCTTGGCTTCTTATCTTACTCTCTAGATCGTTAGCCACTTCATAAATGCTAGTGCGGCAGCAACCTCACCACTTACCCCATCCTTACCGTAAACTACTAGTTGTCCTAGAATGAAGAGTGATGAAGTCCTTGCTGGGTCAGATGACCACTACAGTTGGATGCTGAGTACCTCTGTACTCATGATACAACCCCCAAACTCTTTTCATGGTTCTTGATCGACAACAGGTATGGTGATCATCGTTTCACGTGGAGACTCGACGACGACTAGTTAGGCAGATCCCGGCGAAGGGCCTGGACCCGTGTGGTTATGGGGATCGATGTTTTTCTCTTTGCCAGCAGGCATTTGATTGTAGTCTGTACTCAGAAATATACCTTCCGCTGATGTATTGTATTTAAGGCAGTTGTATGCCGATTGTACGGGATGTTGTATCCTTGTATCTGTAATGTTGTGATATCATGTTGGAAATCCGGGGCATATGGCTATGTCATATGTCGCGGTGGGACCGATATGCGGTTCGTCCCCGGGTCTGGATGGAAACATCTAGATCTGGAACAGTATCGCATATCGGGCCTTACAGGGAGTCACACTAGATTCGGGCTTTCCATTTGGCATGTGCATAGAAAAAGAATGAAGAAAAGGTTGCATCATATAGATATGTGGGTGGACCTGTGAGGCAGTAAAACCATCTGGCAGAGGTGGCCTCTCGGTCCCTTACATTATCTGAGTCCGTTTCGTTGAACCTGCCGTACTCTCGAGCGGTGCCAAACTCAGGTAGTCGACTCCTGGATTAGAGAAGGTGATGTGAGGTTAGTGCCTTGGTTTCATCCACGTCCGACACCGGCTTGAAGGGTGACAAGAACGAGGCGATAATTGATGACACGCGTTTGAAGATGTACACCCCTGCAGGGTTAATGAACTATTCGAATAGCCGTGTCCGCGGTTATGGACTACTTGAAGACCTCTACTTAATCATTAGATAACTTGAATGGATACTCTCAAACTCGCAAGATAAGCGTGAGTGCTATGGCGTGCTTTCTCGTGGGGAAGTCGAGGAAGTAACCATAGTGGTGTATTGGTTGGAGACTCTGTAGTGGACTCGTGTACGCTTCTTACCTCAAGTCTGGTACTCGTAGTTCAGGACTAGCCAAGTCAAAGCTGGCACTTCTGAATGTTGAACCCCACCTCCCTTTTACCTTGAAACTTGAGCATGAGTTGTATAGTTCTGATGTAATTCTTGCTGAGTATGACTTTGTACTCACGTTTCCTTATTCTATGTTTTGGATAAGAAACCAGAACCCGATGGAGTCACCTTCCTGAAGCGCGACGTTGACTAAGCTAGTATAGTTCCAGACAGCTGTCTAATCCCTCGTGGAAGGGCATGTTTGTTGAACAAGGCTTCTCTAAGACATTTGTTAAACTTGTCTGTACTCAGACCTAATTTGCTTTCGTTGTTTGATGTAATGATGGATCATAGTTATATGGTCTTTGTGTACTCTATGTAAGTCAATAAAGATATACTTTGTAGAGTTCATGCAATGTGTACCTGCTGTTTATACTGGACATGTATGCTGCGTGTATGATTATAACATGCATGTCTTAGTGTGGGGTTCGATAGCTTAGTTGTGTTCTTGCTGGCGGTATTTTATACACCAAGTGGCCCTTAGATGTGCGCAGCTTAGGGCATCGCGATGCGATTGCTCGTGACTCTGTCACGTGGCACACTTCGTTGTATGATTGAGCCCGTCCGAGACCCCGACTAAGTGATCGGGCTGGAGTCTGTTTATGTAAGTGTTATAATTCAATCGATAATATGGTTGAGGCGACTTGTCTATGAGTATGGGATTTCACCACCCATAATCATTTAGACTTGTGAGCGGGCGATGAGGACCCATATCAGTTGATCATCCGGCCTAGATGGGATGCCCATCACATACGATGCTTTCTGAGAGTGTTTTGTGCTTGGCCTTGTCTGCTTAGACAAGTGGGTACGGCTCTCGGCTCTCCATATGATTGCGTTATAACATGAATTACATATGCATATTCCGGGTCCCGACAAATTTCAACCCTTTCTGACTTCGTTTGCTATTTTTCATGCATTTAATGATTTATTTTGAGCTAAAGGACCCTAAAATTGGAAAGCACTACAACTGAACTCAGAAAAGGTTGAAACTTGGCATGGTATTATCATTTAACCCACATAACATGTGTGCAAAAGTTGAGAGGATTACGACAAAAATTGGATGCACTCGTGTCCTTCACTTTTTCTGTCTTCACTTTTTCTTCACTTGTGTCCTTTTCTTATTGCACCGTAACCATGGATAGTCTTCATCGTTTAACAGGGTGCTTGGATCAGCCTTTACTTTGAAGGGAGGAATGTCATGAAACTTGTCATAATCATCAGATAAGTCTGTCTTGCCCTCCAATCCCACGATATCTCTTTTTCCTGAATTAACTATGTGGCGCTTTGGCTCATCGTATGGCGTATTGGCTTCCTTATCTTTTCTTTTTCTCGGTTTGGTAGACATGTCCTTCACATAGAAAATTTGTGTCACATCATTGGCTAGGACGAATGGTTCGTATGGGTACCCATGATTGTTCAGATCCACTGTTGTCATTCCGTATTGTGGGTCTACCTGTACCCCGCCTCCGGACAGATTGACCCATTTGCACTTGAACAAAGGAACCTTAAAATCATGTCCGTAGTCAAGTTCCCATATGTCCACTATGTAACCATAATATGTGTCCTTTCCGATCTTGGTTGCTGCATCAAAGCGGACAGCACTGTTTTGGTTGGTGCTCTTTTGATCTTGGGTGATCGTTTAAAATGAATTCCCATTTATCTCGTATCCTTTGTAAGTCAATACAGTCGAGGATGGTTTCCTGGACAACGAGTACAACTCATCAGAAACAGTGGTGTCACCTCTCAGACGTGTTTAAAACCAACTTCCGAAAGTCCTGATGTGTTCACGTGTAATCCAGTCATCATCACACTGCTCCGGGTGTTTGGAGCGCACACTGTTCTTGTGTTTATTGACATACGGGGCCACCAAGGTAGAGTTGTGTAGAACTGTGTAGTGTGCTTGATACCAAGAATGCCCGTCCCTGCATATTATTGATGGCCCATGGAGATGCTTCCTTCTGGCCTAGCGCGGCTACGGACATATTTCTTTAGGACTCCCATGAACCTTTCAAAGGGGAATATGTTGTGTAGAAATACGGGGCCCGGAATGAAAATCTCGTCGACTAGATGAACTAGGACGTGCGTCATGATATTGAAGAAGGATGGTGGGAAAATCAGCTCGAAACTGACAAGACATTGTGCCACATCACTCCTTAGCCTTGGTAGAATTTCTGGATCGATCACCTTCTGAGATATTGCATTGAGGAATGCACATAGCTTCACATGGCTAATCGAACGTTTTCCGGTAAAAGCCCCCTCAATGCAATCGGAAGCAGTTGCGTCATAATCACATGGAAGTCATGAGATTTTAGGTTTTGAAACTTTTTCTCGGCCATATATATTATTCCCTTTATATTCAAAGAAGATTTCCTTCTCTTCTTTGGTAAGAGCGTAGCTGGCAGGACCTTCATACTTCTTTGGAGGCATGTCATCTTTTTCGTGCAAATGTTGTAGGTCCTCCCGTGCCTCTGGTGTATATTTTCTCTTTCCATACACACCCAAGAAGCCTAGCAGGTTCACGCAAAGGTTCTTCGTCACGTTCATCACGTCGATCGAAGAGCGAACCTCTAGGACTTTCCAATAGGGTAGGTCCCAGAATAGAGATTTATTCTTCCACATGGGTGCACGTCCCTCAGCGTCATTCGAAACAGCTACTCCACGAGGACCCTTTCCAAATGTTACGTGTAAATCATTGACCATAGCAAGTACGTGATCACCGGTACGCATGGCGTGCTTCTTCCGGCGATCTGCCTCGCCTTTGAAATGCTTGCCTCTCTTACGACATTGATGGTTGCTCGGAAGAAATCGACGATGCCCCAGGTACACATTCTTCCTGCTGTTGTCCAGGTATATACTTTCGGTGTCAGCTAAACAGTGCGTGCATGCGTGGTATCTCTTGTTTGTCTGTCCTGAAAGGTTACTGAGAGCAGGCCAATCATTGATGGTTTAAAACAACAAGGCATGCAGGTCAAATTCCTCCCGTTTGTGCTCATCCCACACACGTACACCATTTCCACTCCACAACTGTAAAAGTTCTTCAACTAATGGCCTTAGGTACACATCAATGTCGTTGCCGAGTTGCTTAGGGCCGTGGATGAGAATTGGCATCATAATGAACTTCCGCTTCATGCACATCCCAGGAGGAAGGTCATAGATACATAGAGTCATGGGCCATGTGCTGTGATTGCACCTCTGCTCCCCGAAAGGATTAATGTCGTCCGCGCTTAAACAAAACCATACGTTCCTTGGGTCACTTCCAAACTCATCCCGGTACTTTCTCTCGATTTGTCTCCATTGTGACCCATCAGCGGGGTGTCTCAAATTCCCGTCTTTCTTACGGTCCTCTCTATGCCATCGCATCAACATGGCATGCTCTTTGTTTCTGAATAGACGTTTCCACCGTGGTATTATAGGAGCATACCACATCACCTTGGCAGGAACCCTCTTCCTGGGGGGCTCGCCGTCAACATCACTAGGGTCACCTCGTCTGATCTTATACCGCAATGCACCGCATACCGGGCATGCATTAAAATCCACGTACGCACCGCGGTAGATGATGCAGTCATTAGGGCATGCATGTATCTTCTACACCTCCAATCCTAGAGGGAAGACGACCTTCTTTACTGCGTACGTAGTGTTGGGCAATTCGTTATCCTTTGGAAGTTTCTTCTTAAATATTTTCAGTATCTTCTCAAATCCTTTGTCAGGCACAACATTGTCTTCCTTCCACTGCAGCAAGTCCAGTACGGTACCGAGCTTTGTGGTGCCCTCTTCGCAATTGGGGTACAACCCTTTTTTTGTGATCCTCTAACATGCGATCGAACGTCAGCTTCTCCTTTTCACTTTCACACTGTCTCCTTGCATCAACAATGACCCGGCGGAGATCATCATTGGGCACATCGTCCGGTTCCTCTTGATCTTCATCGGGCACATCGTCCACTTCCCCCGTTGCAGCATCACCGTATTCAGGGGGCACATAGTTGTCATCGTACTCTCATTCTTTGCCGTCTTTCATCATAACCCCTATTTCTCCGTGCTTGGTCCAAACATTATAGTGTGGCATGAATCCCTTAAAACGCAGGTGGGCGTGAATGGTTTGCTGGTCAGAGTAAGACTTCGTATTCCCACATGTAGGGCATGGACAATAGATAAGACCATTCTGCTTGTTTGCCTCAGCCAGTTCGAGAAACTCATGCACGCCCTTAATGTACTGGGAGGTGTGTCTGTCACCGTACATCCATTGCCGGTTCATCTGCGTGCATTATATATAATTAAGTGTGTCAAAAACCATTACAGAACATCATGAATAGATAAGTGACCAAATTAATAGAAGTTCATCATCACAGTAAAACCAAAGTACATACATAGTTCTCATTGAACAACATACAACTCTCTAAAGCATCTAACTAAGCCATACGTTGAAACTATGTAAAACATTTCAATGCAACAACAAATGCGATCATAATCGCAACGAAGGTAACAATTAAACCAACGGCATAATGATACCAAGCCTCGGTATCAATTGCATATTTTCTAATCTTTCTAATCTTCAAGCGCATTGCATCCATCTTGATCTTGTTATCATTGATGACATCTGCAACATGAAACTCCAATAGAATCTTCTCCTCCTCAATTCTTTTTATTTTTACCTTCAAGTTATTGTTTTCTTCTTCAACTAAATTTAAGCTCTCGACAATAGGGTCGGTAGGAATTTCCGGTTCAACTACCTCCTAGATAAATAAAATCTATGTCACGTTGGTCGGCATAATTGTCATAAACAATAAATGAACCAAATAGTTATAAAAGAAAATATATACCACATCCGAATCATAGACAGGACGAGGGCCGAAATGTGCAGATACCATAACCATTGCACTATATAATAAAAAGCAATAATAAAAATAAGAAAATTAGACAAGTATATATCTAATCATAAAAGTAAGAATTATTTTCTTTTAGGAAGAAAATAAGAACAAGAGGCTGACCACGGTGGTGCCGGCGACGAGATTGGCGCGGGCGATCGACGGTGGTGAAGTCGGGTACGAGACGTGATGAATCGCTAAACCTAGACAAATCTTGAGGAAAACGGAGCTTGGAGGTCGAGTTTGGAGAGGAAAAAGCTTAAGTAGTGTGGCTCGGGCATTTCATCGAATACATCATGTGCATTGGAGGCGAGCTAGAGCACCAGAAAGCCCTCCCCTTGCCCTCCTCGAAAAAACAGAGCACCAGTGGAGTGCTCTGCTCGCCGACGAGGGGTATATATAGCCAAATCATTAGTCCCGGTTTGTGGCTGGAACTGGTACTAATGGCCAGCCTTTCATCCCGGGTCGAGCCACAAACTGGGACTAATGGTTGTGGGCCAGGAGCGAGGCCCATTGGTCCCGGTTCTTGTCTCGAACCGAGACATATGCCCCTAGACGAACCGGGACCAATGCCCCACGAGGCCCGGCCGGCCCCCTGGGCGCACGAACCGGGACATATGCCCCAATGGGTCCCGGTTCGTAGCTGAACCGGTGCTAATGGGCTGGCCAGGCCTTAACCAAAGCCCCTTTTTCTACTAGTGATTGTGGGTTCATGCCCCCTGATGACTAGCTTGAGTGACAAAAACATGAGTCTAGGGGATGTGCTATTGCCACAAGGTAGAAAACAACGGTGCTTGTACTTGCGGGTGCAAGGATTGTTTACTTTACGCAAAGTTCTTTAATGCAGTTGTCTGTTGCTTTGAGTTTACACTTTGGGTGGGATTCGCAACTTAATACCAGCGAGATGTTCTGGATAGATATCTCAAGGTGGATGATTAGTAGGTAGATGCAGATGGATTTCGGTCTACTTGTCTTGGCGTACCGCCCATGCTTTTGAGCCCCTTCCTTTCTTTATAGCATAGTTAGCATTTGTTTGCGCATATAATCCTGTCAATTATTCAGCTGTAATTTGTTTACCTCGCATGACTAGTTTTTCGTCTTTTGGGAGAGATACATCACTAGTGAACATCATGGGACTCCGGTCCATATTTCCAACACTGTTTACACCCGCTATTTATTTCCTTCTTTATTTCCTTTTCCGTTGCTATTGCTATCATTATTATCCCGTGCGTTTGATCCTTTGTAACAACAAGGCCGTAGGGATTGCCAACCTCTCTGAACTCGTTGGGAGCAAAGTTATCTGTTGTGTGTGCAGGTCCACGTCAACCGCCTAATTGTTGGCGTCGTTTTCACCTTCCGGTCGTTGTCGGAGTCCTACTGGAGACAAACCTTGGTATCTTCACCGACGGAAATTTGCTGCTGTCTACATCTCAACCTTCCACTTTGGGTAACCAACGAGGGGCGACAAGCCATCTTCACCTCAAGCCGATCACGACCACCTAAATCCAGAGCTCGATCCGGGAACGCACCCAGACCCGCTCCCACCGCCACCGGCACCGCCAGCGACAACGCCATCCTATCCCCGCCATGTCTTTAACCTTTGTCGTGTCATAGGGGGTGAGATAGAAAGTGCACCTCTGCCTTATCGCGCTCCAGGACACCGGCCTCGAATAGAGCGTCCGGAAGCGGGTCCACTACGTCGCACCATGTCGTGAATCACGCCCACGATCACGCGCACATGCTTTGTTCGCGCCTCCCGCCTTCGTCGCCGGAAGTAACGCGGGCCATCGCCGGGACACTCCTGCTCCCGAGTCGACCGCCGTGGTCGCCCAGAGCACGGTCGATGGCTGCGTTGCCACTCCTGTGTCAGCCGTCAATAAAGCGGCGGGGGGGGGGGGGGGGCTATTTATAGCAACCGAAAACCGACATAGATATCCAGTCAAAGCTGTCCAGAAAAATTGGGAGACCATAAAAAGCTTTGGTAATAAAACAACACACAGACACATATATTACCATTGGAACAAGTAGACAAATAAAGAAAAAAACAGGAACGTGGATAAATATGCCCAGCCGCAAATATTGACCAACACAAAAATTCTAGAAAAAACATGGATAGCAAAAGCTGACCACAGGAGACCCGATCACGGAAACGCCTAAACCAACACAGTGAACGTACACGGCTACAGCCCCAGAATTACACGTGTCAATCGCTGATTAATCAGTACATAGCTTCAAAAAAAGTCCAAAAAATCCTAGTAAAAGAAGTCTACCTAGAAATAGCATAGAGAGTATAATGCAGTATTTTGTTTTGGAAAGAGAAAGGGAATTGATTTCTTCCAGCCCACCGGCCAAGCGACGTGTTGGTTCATGCTCAATCACATGCCGAGTGACGCGCCGGTTAACGCTGGACCACGCGATGGGCTATGATCGAGCGGACCACGTGTGGCCTTACTCTATGCTCGATAATATCAGGGGCA
The DNA here is from genome assembly GCA_950022295.1 of Bromus sterilis. Classification (NCBI taxonomy): domain Eukaryota; kingdom Viridiplantae; phylum Streptophyta; class Magnoliopsida; order Poales; family Poaceae; genus Bromus; species Bromus sterilis. The sequence continues at coordinate 142,179,125 of OX465596.1, read as the reverse complement.
TCTCCTAAAGGTTGACGCCGAGAGCTGGCTCTAGCCATGTTAGCTCGACACAGAGAAGGTGGATTCCGCTAGCACAAGGTGTCCTGCATATTCGATTCGATGGGGGTTTATCAAGAGACAGAAGGACTGGAGCAGCGACTGCTGTGTGTCGGGACCATACGGATAACTACCTTGGTTCTTCTGTAGTGGTTTTGCCAGGTTTAACCGCCCGAAGTGCTTGGAAACCATTGCTTGCAGAGAGGCACAAGCCCTAACTCTTGATCTTATGGGCACTAAGATCCTTATTTCATGTGATGCCAAGAATGTGGTTCAAGATATCAAGGAAGTGGCAGGAGGAAAGCATGGTATGTGTAACAGCCCGAAAATACTACCCTAATTAAAAAATTTGTTTGCTATAATTATTTTGTTGATTGCTATAATTTTTTGTAGTATTTGTTTCGCCAATTTATTAATTGGTGATTATATTTCGCCACGTTGATCACGTAGTTTGAATTTTTACCTGAATCCGAGGTCGTATGCACTCCCGGCGGTCAGAAACGTAATCGTCGAACGCACGAGAGAGAAATCGGGGGCGTTTGCGTAAACATGCCAGCCAGGCCGGCCTATAAATAGACCACCACTCTCTCTCACCCATTTTAGGGTCCCCCTAGCCCATTTTTACAGCCATTGACGAGGGGGTGACCCCACGACTCCTCTACGTAAGGGTACCTGGTGCGTGTCAAGACTGGCGGCCCACTAAAAGACTCGTAAACTGACGTGAAGCCCAAGACTTGAGGCGCAAGACAAGGACTCCTACTTGTAGTCGACTAGGACTCATGTAAACCCCTACATGGCTATCTATATAAAGCGAGGCAGGGGCACCTCTCTATACATCAACAGATCACAACTCAGAAATCATCTAAACTCAAGATCTCACGCATAGAACTAGAGAGATCTCTCTCCACCAAAACCCTCGCGACACCCCTGTACATCATCATCAATACAAGATCAGACAAACAACATGTAGGGTTTTCCCTCCGGGGGCCTGAAGCTGGGTAAATCGTGCCCCATGTGTCGCTTGTCACCTTCGAATCCTACCAACGCGCAGGCCACGTCGCTCTCTTTCCTCCTACACGAAACCTAGGGTACTTAACCCTAGGATTTTCCGAGGACGATCCTCGTCAATTGGCACCGTGTGTGGGAAAGACATGCGCGTTGGAATAACGGATCGGCGGCTCCAATCTACATCGACAATCGACGATCCGTCGAATTCGTAAGGACTTCTTCAACAACTACATCAAGATCTACATCAAGCTCACGGAAAAAACAAGAAAATTTTCGAGTGCGTCACTCGAAGATCAACATCAACAAAAGCGCTCACGCGCAGCCTACAGGATAGAAAAACGTCCGTGTTGCGGGCACTGGAGACGGTGACTCGGAGCTCATCTAGACGATCCCTTCGGTGGAAAGATGCGGAATCCAATTTCCAAAAATCTGTAAACATTTCAAAAAATTCCAACTGCTGGATCTCCGTCGGGTACTCCCGCACTGAAGCACTCTTAGAATCTGACGGAACTCCGCGCGACTCCAGCAAATAAATTCCTGACATTGGCTCGAACATCAACCGGAAGATCCCTCTGGTGAAAGCATGCGGGTTTCAATCCCCCATCCGCACAATTTTGTTTAGAAAATTCTAACGTTTAGATCTCTGTCAGTTGCTCTCGCACTGCAACGCGCTTTTGGATCTACGCGAGATCGCGAATTTCCAATCGCGAATTCGAGTTCAATCTCGACCACGGCCGCGGCATCGATTCCGACCTCTACTTCAACTCCGGACGCGACATAGACTACGGACTAGGCGTCGACTCCGCCCTCTACACCAACTACGAGCGAGGTGTCGACTCCGTCCTCTACATCAACCACGGGAGAGGCATCGACTACGACCTCGACATCAACTCCGGCCGCGACATCGACTCGCGCCATTACAACGACATAACCTAATGAAAAAAATCTACGGATGCCGCATGGAGTGGACGAATCACGACGCACACTTGATGCCCGGGGGCTGGCGTTTTTTCGGCATCAACAACGACATCAACTTCATCGGCCCCAGTGCGGATACACGCCGCGAAACTTCGTCACGTCGACTCCGCCCGGCGCGCCGAGCCCTCCTCGGTCATTCACCGCACCGCCGACGACAATCACATAAATTCTCCTGTGTCGAGCTCCTTTGTATGGGTTCCCCCGTACCAAGCTCCATCACACAGGGGGCTCACACTTCAACGACAAAAAATTCAAGAGTGCATCTGACCATCGGACGCACCTGCGCCGAGTTCCTTCGTGCGGGTCTCCCCCGTGCCGAGCTCCATCGCGCAGGCGCTACCACACCGCTCGCTCTCCTACCGGTCAATCTACATCAACACACAACAACTCCACCCAACGCGTCGAGTCCTCTCATCACTCTCCGGTCAACTTCATCATGACAACTTCCCTGCGTAACCCCGCCGCCTCAACACTCTGGGGCTCGTGGACTCGGGGGCTGAATATTGTAGCCGCCATCACATGGACTCCGTCCTCTACATCGACTCCGGCTGCGGCATCGACTCTATCCATGGCATCGACTCTGTCCACTACCTCGACTATGGGCGCGACATTGACTCCATCTGTTGCACCAACTACACTCGCACCACACCTATGAAGGATCACAAATCGCTAAGTCCCTCTACTACGAGTCAAAAAATTCCGTTTCTCATATTTCTAACTTGATCGGGTCGCACTCTCCACTCGTGAGATATCTTACATCTGCCTGCAGCAAAGAGTTTCGCCGGCCCCACGAGACAACTAAAAGATTCGGGGGCTGCATATACACCGGTTTTGCAGGAAATTGAAGACAAGTCAACAAATCTTCATCCACCGCTTCTCGACCACAAGCCGCAACTTCGTCAAGACGACTCCGCCCAGCGTGTCGAGTCCTTTTTGGCCAGACGCCATGCACCCAACACTGGGGGGCTGCACCGTACAAGACAAGCCACCTACATCGGGGATAGCTTCAGAACAACTCAAGCCTATGCCCGACTCTACAAGTCGCACATAGCCTCGGGGGCTACTCCCATCGGGAGTGCTGCCGCGCACCCGACAAATTTCATCACGCGGATAAAAGAAGAGGACGGGGTTACCTTCAGAACAACTTGAGCTTATGTCCAACTCTACAAGTCGCACATAGCCTCGGGGGCTACCCCCATCGAGAGCGCTGCCGCGCACCCGACAAACTTCATCACGACCGACCAAACAAGAAGACGGGGTTAGCTTAACAAACAACTCAAGCCTATGCCCTACTCTATGAGTAGAACATAGCCTCGGGGGCTACTCCCATCGGGAGCGCTGGCGCGCACCCGACGAAGCACTGCTCGCTCATACTACGAAAAGAAGAACTCGATGCATTTTCGACGGGACAATACCTCAGTGTTTTTCCACCAGCAACAACACTCTCGGAAGATTCGAGTGTTCACTCTCAAGAAAAAGCACTCGCGGAGTATCAACCAAAAGCACTCGCGGAGTCTCAAGCAAAAGTACTCGCGGAGTCTCAAGCAAAAGCACTCTCGGAGTCTCAAGCAAAAGCACTCTCGGAGTCTCATGCAGAAGCACTCTCGGAAGATTTGATTTCTCACTCTCAAGCAAAAGCACTCTCGGAAGATTCGAGTGATCACTCTCAAACAAAGCACTCTCGGAAGATTCGAGTGGTCACTCTGAAACAAAGCACTCTCGGAAGATTCGAGTGAAAACTCTCAAACAACACGAAAGCACTCTCTGAAAAATTGAGTGCTCACTGATGGAGTATCAAGCAACCTGAAGCACTCTCGGAAGGTTTGAGTCCTTACTCGCCAATACTGAAAAGTGCTCGAGTGAATACTCGCACAAGATACAAGGCATAAAGAACGAGCAAAAGGACCCCCCGCCTAAGCACACAGACGCTCTGCGGGTGCTCACACTATTAGTCCACTCGATGGTTTTCCGAGTGGGTTCATCCCATATCAAACTCCCCTCCAAACAAGAACAAATTCATCTATAGAATTCGGGAGGTCCCTCACCCAAATGACGAAGTGCTCGAGTGGTTACTCGCACCAACAAGAGAAAATGCATCTCTAGAGTTTCGGGTGCTCCCTCACCCAGAAGGCAAAATGTACTCAAGTTACTACTCGCGCTAGCGGAAACAACACATCTGTGGAGTTCGGGTGCTCCCTCAACTTGAAAACAAAAAGTGTTCGAGTGGCTACTCGCAAAAGCTCAGCAAGCTAAACTACCCGCACACTCGACGATATTCCGAGTGGGTGCTTTCCTATATGACTCCTCGCCTGAGCATGCAAAAGCTTCGCGGGTGATGATGTCTATGCATGCTTCTATTCTTGTAGACTATGTTGGGCCTCCAAGCACAGAGGTTTGTAGGACAGCAGCAATTTCCCTCAAGTGGATGACCTATTGTTTATCGAACTCAGGGAAGTAGAGGTTGAAGATGGTCTCTCTCAAGCAACCTTGCAATTAAGATACAAGAAGTCTCTTGTGTCCCCAACACACCTAATACAACTAGGAGTCGTATAGGTGCACTAGTTCAGCGAAGATATGGTAAAATATGGGTGATAGGTGTAGCAAAGCAAGGTAATATAAATCTGTAATAAAAATTGCAGCAAGCAAACAAGTAGTAAACGTGAGCGCAAATGGTATTGCAATGGTGGAAACAAGGCCTAGGCTTCATACTTTAACTAGTGGCAACTCCCAACACCATAAACATAGTCTAATCACATTATATTTCCCATAAAACATGAATTGGAGACGCACTCAGAGGTCATTCCTTTGTGGTCAAGAGAGGACGAGAATTATGTAGGGCTAAAAAAGCACACCCCAAAGTTCGTAGTTCTCAATCTATGGATTTCCCAATGTCACCGCGGCCATCCAAAGAGATTACCACAATGACCACAACATATCTCAAGGATAGTCAAGGACAAGCACCAAGATACTCTCAATCATCAATCAATTCACAAAAGAGGAAATCACTCATGAAAATATTCTTCTAACCCATGTCCAATAGACCACTTTCCCCATGGTCTCGGGGATTATACTTGATAAGATCAAGTGAGTACATCAATCCAATACATAGAGGAAGGGGAAATATCATGGGATCAACCTAGATTAACATAGCCTATGATCACAACGAAGATCACATCATGGGAGAGAGAATTTACCACATAGCTACTGTTAGAAACCTTAGCCCCAAGGGGAACTACTCACACATGGACATGGTGAGAGAGAGAGAGTTGTTGATGGAGAGGTGCAGCCCGGAGGAGATGAAGGAGACGGCGGCGGCCACAGCCCTTGGGGACAGCGGCCCTTGGCCCCCTTCTTCTTTCTTGGAGATGGTGCTACTGTGGAGATTGATCTCCCCATCAAGACGGTTGCCAAGGCGGAGGAAATTTCGTGGTGCCCTTTGAACTAGGTTTCCTCTCTTTATACAGACTCTCGGATTCCCGTCATCCAGATTACGTCTTCTGTATTTCGGGGCTCCAAGGAGCATCCGGACTCTGATTGGGCCGAATTTTATGTCTAGATCCACCGGAAAAAATCCCTACAACTTTGTAGTTTTAAGTTTTTCCGTTTGAGTCCGTCTTCTAGCGTTTCCGAGGAGATCTTTAAAACCTGTTTGGTGCGGACATATTTCGGGAGAGTTAGAGTCCAACTCCTACAAGGCTCCTTTTTGTGATTTTTTCCTTTATTAATGTAATTCCTACACATAAAGTACAAAAACAATAACTTTTGCACTCTTGCAACCATTAGTAGGTTAGTTCCAAAATATGTTATAAAAAGATATGAAAGTGTATGAAAAGCATAACAATATCACATAAAACATGCATGGAGCAAGCAGAAATTATAGATACGTTTGGGAGGTATCAACTTCCCCAAGCTTAATTCATGATCGTCCTCGAGTAGGTAAATGATAACAAGCATAATTTCTGTGGTGACATGCTAGGAACCATATAAGAACTTTGAAACTAAAGAAATCAAAGCATGCAATTCAATTCAAGTCTTAACAAGAAAGAGTCTATATTAGCATTGACAAAAGCAACAAAAGAACAAATGGTGCAAGAGCTCTTGCTGTCTGTGACTCGAATGTCTCCAAATGGTGTTTGCGTGCAAGAAAGGGGACAGGGATATACGAGAGAGTAAAACATAGTTTTTATTGTTGAGAACTTAATCTACTAAAGTTTCACACTTGGTCTTCTTTGAAATCTTATCTTGACTCATCCCCAGACCACTAGCCAGGTACAAGTCAAAATGATCCACTCCCTTTCAATATTTTGAGCACTCATGCAATGGATGAGCGTAAGAAAGAAAGTTGACACTTAGGATGGAAAAGAGAGAAAAATGATGGAGGAGGAAGACAAAAAGGTGTGAAAGGCTCACATAAATGAGGACAATCATAGGCGAGAGAAAGCCAAATGATATATATGATGTGAGGAGTAGGGATTGCCATGCAACGGATGCACATATGAGCTAAGGTAATCTCTCCAATAGAACTAGTGGGATGCATCCAACTTGCTTGCTCAAGAAGACCTAGAGCTCATTTGAGGAGGCTCATCATTGGAATATAGAAGCCAAGTTCTATAGTGTGAAGTTCCCCACATAGCTATATGCATGAATGATCATCTCTATGGAGTACAAGGACAAGAGGGAGTACGAGTGTGGATCTTTCAAAAGAAATAGTAGTGTTGCCCCTTTCTACCTTTTTATTTTTTCTCCTTTTTCTTTTTTTTTGTATTTTTTGGTGGCCTCAATGGCTCTTTCTATTTAACTCTCATTTGTCCTCTTTGGGATCTTTTGATTTGTCCACTTTGGGATATTTTCCTCACTTAAGGGCAACACTCTAATTTACAAGAAGGTATAGAAGATCTTTCAAACTTTATAAGGTACTCAAAACATAAAGAAGATATAGCTATCATGATGTATGCAATGTATGCCGCTGCCAGTGTAGCAGGAACATGTATGACATGAAGATCAAGTCATGAAGAGGTGGATGTTGCATGGCAATATATCTCGAAAAGGCTATTGAAATTCCTTGATAGGTAGGTATGATGGATGTTTTTAGGAAAGATATAAGGAGGTTTATGATGACAGAGCGTATCATGCCAAGGGTATGGATGTACCGGCGAAGGTGGACGCCAACTCTCGGAGTGAGAAGGAGGCAATGCACGGCATAGGAGAGGCTAGCAAATATGAGGAGGTGGAAGTGTCAACTTTCAATACTTACATTAGTCCGAAGAACTCATGCACTTATTATCGGTAACTCTCAATCTAATGAGGAGGTTCACAAAGAGACAAGTACCCCGAGAAGGAGTTATGGGGGTTTGGTTATCCTTGCGCATCCTCGACTCATGGTATGTGAGTGTCCTCTAAAATTCGATCCCTCCAAAGATTAGTGATCCATCTAGTAGCTAAAGTTCTCAACTAATTTTGTAGGTTTTTCTAAAATAAACATGGATTGCCCAAAATATGACATCTATCACTAATAGGCTAAAGCTCTTGACACCAAAAGTTCAAACATTACTCACATCAATGCCTCAAAACTACTGCAAGTTACTACTGAAATTAAATAGCAACCTCAATCACCTACTTCTCAAAAACAAGACATAACTCAGTGCAACAACCAACTCTCTTAACAATATAAACATGAAAACTAAAGAGAGTTCCAGCGACAAACTAAAAAAAAGCCAAGGATCTTGCTAAGACAAACTAAGACTAAAACTAGACATGACATTAGCTACAAAAAGATAAAAAACACATAACAGCAAAAAGATAGGCATGAATAATCCTATGATGTTTTCTAGATTTTCGAAGTGGAGCGTGTTTCTCTCCCACATCTAGTAATAGTGGGAGAAAATTCAAGAAAATAGCTATCACATGAATCATTCTTATCATTATACACTTGCAAACATTTATTATTTATAGCATAAGTGTCATCACAATAATCATCATAGATAGGAGGCAAAGTATCATCAAAATAAATTTCCTCATCAAAACTTGGGGGGCTAAAAAGATCAACTTCATCGAACGTAGTATCCCCAAGCTTATAACTTTGCATATCATTAACATCAAAGGTATTCAAAGAAGACATACTAATAACATTGCTATTATCATGAGTGTTGTGCAAATAATAAAGCTCCATAGGCTTTTTGATTTTCTCTTCAAACACTTCATGTCCCAACTCAAGGTAGAGCTCTTAAAGCTCTCTCATAATATTTTTGTTGTTTTCCATAAGCCTAACTAGTGAAAATAAAAACAAGAAACGAAAAGATTTAATTGCAAGATCTAAATATATACCTTCAAGCACTCACCTCCCCGGCAACGGCGCCAGAAATAGCTTGATGTCTACTCACGCTTCTATTCTTGTAGACTATGTTGGGCCTCCAAGTGCAGAGGTTTCTAGGATAGCAGCAATTTCCCTCAAGTGGATGACCTAAGGTTTATCGAACTCAGGGAAGTAGAGGTTGAAGATGGTCTCTCTCAAGCAACCCTGCAATTATGATACAAGAAGTCTCTTATGTCCCCAACACACGTAATACAACTAGGAGTTGTATAGGTGCACTAGTTCGGCGAAGAGAAGGTAAAATATGGGTGATAGGTGTAGCAAAGCAAGGTAATATAAATCTGTACTAAAAAATGCAGCAAGCAAACAAGTAGTAAACGTAAGCGCAAAGGGTATTGCAATGGTGGAAACAAGGCCTAGGCTTCATACTTTCAATAGTGGCAACTCCCAACAACATTAACATAGTCTAATCACATGATATTTCCCATAAAACATGCAATGGAGACGCACTCGGAGGTCATTCCTTTGTGGTCAAGAGAGCACGAGAATATTTTAGGGCTAAAAAAGCACACCTCAAAGTTCGTAGTTCTCAATCTATGGATTTCCCAATGTCACCGCAGCCATCCAAAGAGATTACCACAATCACAACAACATATATCAAGGATAGTCAAAGACAAGAACCAAGAGACTCTCAATCTTCAATCAATTCACAAAAGAGAAAACCACTCAGGAAAATATTCTTCTAATCCATGTCCAATAGACCGCTGTCACCATGGTCTCGGGGATTATACTAGATAAGATCAACTGAGTACATCAATCCAATACATAGAGGAAGGGGAAATATCATGGGATCACCCTAGATTAACATAGCCTATGATCACAATGAAGATCACATCATGGGAGAGAGAATTGACCACATAGCTACTGTTAGAAACCTTAGCCCCGAGGGGAACTACTCACACATGGACATGGTGAGAGAGAGAGTTGTTGATGGAGAGGTGCAGCTCGGAGGAGATGAAGGAGACGACGGCAGCAGCGGCCATGGCCCTTGGGGGCAGCGGCCCTTGGCCCCCTTCTTATTTCTTGGAGATGGTGCTGCTGTGGAGATTGATCTCCCCCTCAAGACGGCTGCCAAGGGGGAGGAAATTTCGTGGTGCCCTTTGACCTAGGTTTCCTCTCTTTATATAGACTCTCGGATTCCCGTCATCCAGATTACGTCTTCTGTATTTCGGGGCTCCAGGGAGCATCCAGACTCCGATTGGACCGAATTTTATGTCTAGATCCACCGGAAAAAATTCCCTACAACTTTGTAGTCTTAAGTTTTTCCGTTTGAGGCCGTCTTCTAGCGTTTCCGAGGAGATCTTTAAAACCTGTCTTGTGGGGACATATTTCGGGAGAGTTAGAGTCCAACTCCTACAAGGCTCCTTTTTGTGATTTTTCCTTTATTCAAGTAATTCCTACACATAAAGTACAAAAACAATAACTTGTGCACTCTTGCAACCATTAGTAGGTTAGTTCCAAAATATGTTATAAAAAGATATGAAAGTGTATCAAAAGCATAGAAATATCACACAAAACATGGATGGAGGAGGCAGAAATTATAGATACGTTGGGACGTATCAGGTGACTACTAACAGCGCACTTGATCGTTTATTCCAAGTGGGTGCATCGCTAACCAGGCTCCGTGCCTCTACAAAAAAAACAATTATACTTGGGGTACGACACACTGTACCCAGATGCCACGCAAGCTTAGCGTGTAGGTAAGACCCCGCGGCGCGGAACGGCCGGGCCGGGACTTGCCACAGAGCGACTTCACTGCCGATCTTTTCCATGCGCTCGTATGATAGAAAGAGCCGAGCCGACGTGCTCAGGATATTTGCTTAGACTGGCAGCAATTGATCCTATAAGACCGACAGCGGCATGACTTTGCTCGACACCGGTCGTTCCAAATTCATGTCGAGGGACGTGGGCTTGATTGGGCTACTGCAGTATTTTCCACTAGCGCAATTCACCAAGGCTCGACCAGTCGACTCCTTGCGCCCTTTCAGCTTAGCAATCCCTCGAAACAGGTATTGTCATGGCTCAAAGCTTCCAGCGACCCGCAGCTATGCTGCGCATACGATGATAAAACAATAAATGAATTGGAGTCCCTGCGCGACTCTGCGAGTCCCCAGACACTCATACTCCCATCGGGAGCATACTTATGAAAAATTTGACTGCTCATTAGCAAATGATATATGGATCCTCAATCGAAGGTTCCGAAAGGTTCGACTGTTCACTCGACAACGCGACACGCACTACGGCGGCTACTGCAGATTCGAGTACCTGCGCGACTCTTCGAGTCCCCCAGGCACTCGGGGGATACTGACGAGGGGGTGACCCCAGGACTCCTCTACTTAAGGGTACCTGGTGCGTGTCAAGACTAGCGGCTCACTAGAATACTCGTAAACCGACGTGAAGCCCAAGACTTGAGGCGCAAGACAAGGACTCCTACTTGTAGTCGACTAGGACTCATGTAAACCCCTACCTGGCTATCTATATAAAGCGGGGCAAGGGCACCTCTCTAGACATCAACAGATCACAACACAGACATCATCTAAACTCAAGATCTCACGCATAGAACTAGACAGATCTCTCTCCACCAAAACCCTCGCGGCACCCCTGTACATCATCATCAATACAAGATCAGGCAAGCAACATGTAGGGTTTTCCCTCCGGGGGCCTGAAGCTGGGTAAATTGTGCCCCATGTGTCAGTTGTCACCTCCGAATCCTACCAACGTGTAGGCCATGTCGCTCTCCTTCCTTATACACGAAACCTAGGGTACCTAACCCTAGGATTTGTTGAGGCCGATCCTCGTCAGCCATCCCCTCCAAATTTGCCAAGATCTGCCCAGTTTAGCCCAAAATCCCGAAAACCCTAGCCTTGAGCCACCTCAGCCATTCGATCTGGCCATCTAGGGCTCAGATTTCGTCCACACCCCCCACAACCTCCTCCAACCGCCTGGGCCCCGCCGAGACGAGCGCCGTCGCCACCGAGCCCTCCTGAGGCCAAATCGGCCGCACCGCCCGCTTCATCGTGAGCGCCCAAGCCGCCCTGAGAAGGAGCTCCGCCCCAAGTCCTCCTCCGCCCTGCTCGCCGCGGATCCGCCGCCGCCGACTCCTCCCATGGCCATCTTGGCCTCCACGCCGAGCCGTCAATCACCATTCGGCGAGCCAGCAGCCTCGGCCGCCGCGATCGAGGCGGGATTAGGACGTGCGAGCTCCTGCCTCCAACTGCCGTGGGCCGCGCGCCCCAAGGCCCAGCCGCATCGCTTTGGCCCAAAGCGCCCTGTCCTCGACCCGACTCGGCTGCTACCTCCTCTCACCTGAGCGAGCGGCTGCTAAGTTGTGCCGACCCCGCCTCCTGGGCCAAGGCCCGCGAGGTGAGCAGCCCCTGATTTCCTTTTTTTCTCTTTTTCATGTTGGGAGCTGGGCCGGCCCGTATACAGTGCAGCGCTAGTGTGCGATATATAGTATTTAGCGCCCACCCTGTTTAGGCCCATCGGTTCGCTGTTTCGGCCCGATAATGGTTAGCATTATTTTCTAGTTTATTAATAATTGGCAGATTGAGTTACCGTTTGGCGATGCTCGTATCTTTTAAATAGTAGGACGGATCGCGATGCGTTCTACATGAAACTTGCTTAGTTTCTCGTGTAGATTAGTAAAATATGCTCTTTTGCCATGTTTGCACTTGTCTACATGTTGTTTCACTGATATTTACATGTCATGCCATTGTAAATGTATTCTTCCATAACTTAATAACCGTAACTCTATTTAAAATGTTCTTTATATGTAACTTGACTAGAATTTCGTGTAGATTGTGATTGTGCTATTGTTTGCTGTTGATAACCAATATAAAATATGGTTTAGGGCATAACAATACCAAATACTTAAAATTCTTATGGGGTACTGGTACGTCCCAAACGTATCTATAATTTGTGCTTGCTCCATGCATGTTTTGTGTGATGTTGCTATGATCTAGATACACTTTCATACACTTTTGATCATATTTGGACTAACTTATTTTTTTGACTTTATGGACTGTGAAGCACGATCTCTACAGTATTTTATTGCAAAAGGAGAACAAAAAGTTCTCAAAGGGGTAAGGGGATTTACATGCAAGGTAAAAATAATAAAACTTACCTATACAATCTACTACAGATTATTTATCCAAGGGAGTAAACTATCTCCAGTATCTCCCTAAAATCTATGTGAAAGAAGGGTGATATCATGCACAAAGTGATATTATTTGGACTAACTTATTAACTCAGTGCACCACAGTGCCAGTTCCTGTTTTCTGCTGTTTTCTAGTTCAGGTTTTCCCCATATTAAAAGTTCTCCAAAAAATCAGCGTGAACAAACCTTCCGGAATCACCTGGGTGGCGCGTGGACACCTGGTGCCCCCCTGGCTGCCCCCTTCGCCTATTTAATCTCCGTGATGGGATTCTTCTGAAGACAGAACCCTTTTTCGCGATCTCGCCTCTGTTCCGCCGCGCTTCCAAGATCGTGAGCGCCAGCAAACCTCTGCCCGGCACCCTGGCGGAGGGAGGATTGACCTCCGAGAGCCTCTCCTCCACCATGGACACTTCCCGGATGATCCGTGAGTAGTCCACCTTGGACCATGGGTCCGTGATTAGTAGCTATGTGATGTTCTCCTCCCCTTTTTGTTCTTCATGGATTAGACCTCGTGAGCTGCCCTACATGATTGAGGAACATATGTAATTTTCTGTTGTTGCTATGCTGAGTTTGCTGGGATCTAATGGATTATGAGACAATGTTCAGTTTGTGATTGAGTAATATATTTGGTTCTTATCTTTTATATTTATGTTCTTGCGTAATTCTTGCTTGTTCTCCATTGCTGTTTATTGATTTGGCCAAGTAGTAGGTAGTGACTCCAATACGGAACATTATGCTCGACTGTGGGTTCATGCCCCCTGATGACCAGTTTGAGTGAAAGAAACATGACTCTAGGTGATGTGCTGTTTCCACAAGGGGGAAAACAACAGTGCTTGTAACCGCGGTTGCAAGGATTGTTTACTTTACACAAAGTTCTTTTAATGCAGTTGTCTGTTGCTTTGGATTTACACTTTGGGTGAGGCTCGCAACTTAATACCAGCGAGATGTTCTGGATAGATATATCAAGGTGGATGATTAGTAGTAGATGCAGTTGGATTTCGGTCTACTTATTTTTGCGTACCACCCATGCTTTTGAGCCTCGTCCTTTCTTTGTAGCATAGTTAGCATTGCGGTGCGTTTTTAGTCCTGTCAATTTCCTAGCAGTGATTTGTTTACCTCGCATAGAAGTTTTATCGTATTTTGGGAAAGAGACATCACTAGTGAACATCACGGGACCCCGGTCCATATTCTCATCACTGTTTACACGCTCTTTTATTTCCTGTTTTTACTTTGTAGCTGCTATCACCATTATCATGATCCCTTGCGTTTGATCCTTTGTAAACAACAAGGCCGGAGAGACTGACAACCTCTCTTAACTTCGTTGGGAGCAAATTTATTTGTGTTGTGTGCATGTCCACGTCAATTGCGCCGTTGACACCTACTTTGCCGCTTTTGAGTCCTACAGGAGACAAACCCTATCCTCTACATAGGGGAAATTTGTTGCTAGCCTACATCTCACCTTCCACTTGGGGTAACCAACGAAGGGCGAGATGCCATTATCACTTCCGCATCATCAAGAAAATTTCTGGCGCCTTTGCCGGGGACTCCAAGTGCCAAGATAGGGGAGTTGCACACTATCTTTTACCTTTGCTTTTTAGTCTTGTTAGTTTACCTTTCAGTTTTTATCTTAGTGTCCTTTATCAAAAATAAAAATAAAAATATAGTATGTCTAGTTCCTTACTTGCCAATCAATGTCTAACTTCTTTGAAACTAGATCTTATTGGCATGGAGGATTCACTGAGGATCAACAAGAATGGTACAAGGAACACCGTTTGTCTCAAAATGGGATACACTTATGGAAACAAATACACCAGTTGTATGAGTATGCTAGAAACTTGTGCTCAATATATAATAATCTTTCTGCAAGGATGAATCTTGTTGCTTTATGATGCATAAACACCTTGCTTTCCAATGTGAGTACAACGATGATGAAACCTTAGCTTCTTATGCTAAGAGAAATTATGATTTTTATGATGCAGAGCAAATAGAAGAATATGTTGCTTATAAGGGTGCCTATGAAATTACTTCTCTTCTTAAAAATATTGATGATGTCCCTTACAAATCTGAGAGTCTTGCTATACTTAACTATTTTTTGGAAAATTATGATGCAAATTATAATATTACTGATCATCTTGAGAGAATCTCTCCCCAAAGGAAGAGGCTAATGTTTTGCAGGACTCTATGGAAGAAGAAATTGCTGATCCTGAAAGCTCCTTGGATGAAAAAGAGGAGGAGAGTAATGAACAAAAGGAGGAAGAATGGAGCCATCCATGTATACCTTCTAATGAGAGTAAATCTTTGACTCTTACCTTATATGAGTTATGATCCTATAGATTCTTTTGAAATATCCCTTTTTGATGAAGTTGACGCCTTCTATACTCGTGGCCATGATGCCATTATGAATGATGCTTACGGAGATGAACTTGCTATAGTTTCTCATGTTACGGAGATGAAATTGTTGCTATTGCACCCACACTTGATTTTCCTATTATCCTTTTGAAATCTCCAAATCATATTTCTGAGAATTTTGTCCTTATAAAGGCTCAATGTGACGGGTTGCATTTATTTATGATCCTAAAGACCGTGTTGAAAATTATACACGTGTGCTTGTAGGTCATGAACAATATGCTTTATGTGATAGTTATATTCTTTATGTTTTTCATGATACTACTGAAAATTACTTTGAGAGAGGAAAAATTAGTTGTAGAAACTTTCATGTCACAAAAACACCTCTCTTTATGATGAAAGTTTTGAAGTTGTTGTTGTTCCACCTTCCTATGCATGTCACTTTGTGCTTCTTTGATTTATTTTCTTACAAGATGCCTATGCATAGGAAGTGGGTTAGGCTTAAATGTGTTTCATATTTGCTTCTTGATGCTCTCTTTTGCTTCAAATCCGTATTTTTATGAGAGCATATTTTAAAATCTTCGTGCCTAGCTAAAAGGCGTAAAAGAAAGCGCTTGTTTGGAGGAAACCCAAGATGTTTTTACTTTTGTTTTTAGTGGTCTTGATGTTTGTTACTACTGTAGAAAAATCATTGTATCTTTATTTTCTAGCTTTGTGCTAAGTTTAGCCTCTTATGATAAGGGAAACAAAAGTTGTGACATGCTGTCGAGAAAACAGATTCTGTCTGCTTGACCGAAAAAATCAAAACAAATTACCAGTTCATCTTTTTGAGCTGATTTTTTTGCACAGCATGATCTATACAATTTGGAAACTTTTGTATGTTTTGATGTTTTTGATGTGAGTGGCATAAGTACCCTGAAAAAAATATTTACTACCTTCTGTTCTGTTTTTCACAGATTCTGCCACAGTTTTCCTTTCTTCACTTTTGCAAACATTAAGCTTGCTTTTTCTTTGCAAAAACTTTTTGGAAACCTTAAGAAATAGTAGCTCTTCAAGAATATCTTTATTTCCAGTGGAGAAAAAATATTTTATTAAGGGTAGTAACCTCTCTAATCAGTTTATGATGAGTTATGTATGAAGGGAGTTTTCAAGTGTGCGAGGGAAGATGAAGAAAGAAGATCCGGGAGTTCCAAACGCTCAAGCTTGGGGATGCACCGATGCATCCCCAATAAATATTCAAGGAGACTCAAGCGACTAAGCTTGGGGATGCCCCCGTGCATCCCCTTCTCCATCAACAATCATCAGTTCGTCCTTCGTCTCACTATATTTTAATCACTTCATGCGTTATGTGCTATGCTTGGAGCGTCTCTCTCTTAGGTTTCCTTTTTTGTTCTCTTTAGCTTTATTTGCTGTTCATAACAAGTTAGACCCCAACTTACTTTGTGTGGAAGAGAAACACGCTCTAGGTTAAACTAGAACACATCATAGAATTTTTCAAGCTTATCTTTCTTTGTTGTGTGTTCTTCTTGTTTCGTAGCTGCTACCATGTTAGTTTGTTAGTTTGTATTTTGCAAGAGCTTTAGCTTTTGTTTAGTTTGTTGCTGGAACTCTCTTTAGTTTTCATGTCTATATTTTTAAGAGAGTTTGTTGTTGCACTGAGTTCTGTCTTGTCTTGAAGTAGGTAATTGAGGTTGCTATTTAATTGTAGTAGTAACTTGCAATAGTTTTGAGGTATTGTTGTGAGTAATGTTTGAAGTTTTCGTGTCAAGAGCTCTAGAGTATTAGTGATAGGTGTCGTATTTTGGGAAATCAGTGTTTATTTTCAAAAACCTAAAAAAACTTGGTGAGAACTCTAGCTACTAGATGGATTGCTAATCTTTATGAGGGATCGGATAGTAGAGTACACTCACGTACCATGAGTCGATGATGCGCAAGGATAACCAAACTCCCATACACTCCTCCTCGGGGTACTTGTCTCTTTGTGAACCTCCTCATTAGATTGAGAGTTACCGATAATAAGTGCATGAGTTCTTCGGACTAATGTAAGTATTGAAAGTTAACACATCCACCTCCTCATATTTGCTAGCCTCTTCGGTACCGCGCATTCCCCTCTTCTCACTCCAAGAGTTGGCGTCCACCTTGCCGGTGCATCCAAACCCTTGGCATGATACGCTCTGTCATCATAAACCTCCTTATATATTTCCTCAAAACAGCCACCATACCTACCTATCAAGGCATTTCCATATCCTTTACGAGATATATTGCCATGCAACATCCACCTCTTCATGACTTGATCTTCATGTCATACATGTTCGTACTACACTGGCAGGGGCATATATTTGCATACATAATGAAAGATACAACTTCTTTATGTTGAGTACCTTGTAAAGTGTGAAGATCTTCTATACCTTGTAAAATAGAGTGTTTCCCCTAAGTGAGGAAAAGATCCCAAAGTGGACAAATTTTAAAGATCCCAAAGAGGAAAAATGAGAATTAAATATAAAGAGCCATTGAGGCCACCAAATACAAAAAATATAAAAAAGAGAAAAAGAAATAAAAAGAGAGAAAGGGGCAACACTACTATTCCTTTTGAAAGATCCACACTCGTACTCCCTATTATCTTGTACTCCATAGAGATGATCATTTATGCATATAGCTATGTGTGGACCTTCACACTGTATAACTTGGCTTGCATATTCAAAGGACGAGTGTACTCAAATGAGCTCTAGGTCTTCATGAGCGAGCAAGTTGGATGCACCCCCACTAGTTCCATTGGAGAGATTTTCTTAGCTCATATGTGCATCCGTTGCATGTAAATCCCTACTCCTCACATCATATCTATCATACGGCCTTCTCTCGCCTATGATTTTCCTCATTGATGTGAGCCTTCTCACCCTTTTTGTCTTCCTCCTCCACCATATTTCTCTCATTGCCATCCTAAGTGTCAACTCTCGTGCTTAGGCCTATCCATTGCATGAGTGCTCAAAATATCGAAAGGGAGTGGATCAAAATGACTTGTACCTGGCTAGTGGTCTGGGGAGGAGTCAAGATAATATTCCAAACAAGACAAAGTGTGAAACTTTAGTAGATTGAGTTCTCAACAATTTTTTTCTCGTATTCCCATCTCCCACTTCTTGCACGCAAACACCATTTAGAGACATTCGAGTCACGGATAGCGAGAGTTCTTGCACCTAATGTTCTTATGTTGCTTGTTTCAATGCTAATATAGACTCTTGCCTGTTATGACTTGAATTGAATTACATACCTTGATTGCTTTACTTTCAAAGTTCTTATATGGTTGTTAGCATGCCACCACAGAAATTATGCTTGTTATCATTTACCTACTCGAGGACGAGCAGGAATTAAGCTTAGGGATGTTGATACGTCCCAAACGTATCTATAATTTCTGCTTGCTCCATGCATGTTTTGTGTGATATTGCTATGATCTAGGTACACTTTCATACACTTTTGATCATATTTGGACTAACTTATTAACTCAGTGCACCACAGTGCCAGTTCCTGTTTTCTACTGTTTTTCTATTTCAGGTTTCCCCCATATTAAAAGTGCTCCAAAAATTTGGGAAAATCAGATAAAAAATCAGCGTGAAGGAACCTTCCAAAAGCACCTGGGTAGGGCTAAAGGGCCACCACCAGGGGTCCAGGCGCCCTGGTCTCGTGGCCTAGGGCTTGGCCGTGCCAGGGGGCGCCTGGACACTTGGTGGCCCCCTGGCTGCATCCTTCGCCTATTTAATCTCCATGACGGGATTCTTCGAAAGACAGAACCCTTTTTCGCGATCTCGCCTCTGTTCCGCCGCCGCCGCGCTTCCAAGATTGGGAGCGCCGGCAAACCTCTTCCCGGTACCCTTCCGGGGGGAGGACTGACCTCCGGGAGCCTCTACTCCACCATGGACACTTCCCGGATGATCCGTGAGTAGTCTACCTTGGACCATGGGTCCGTGATCAGTAGCTATGTGATGTTCTCCTCCCCTTTTTGTTCTTCATGGATTAGACCTCGTGACCTTCTCTACATGATCGAGGCACATATGTAATTTTCTGCTGTTGCTATGCTGAGTTTGCTGGGATCTAATGGATTATGAGACTATGTTCAGTTTGTGATTGAGTGATATATTTGGTTCTTATCTTTTATATTTAATATCTTGAGTAATTCTTTCATGTTCTCCGTTGCTGTTTATTGCTTTGGCGAAGTAGTAGGTAGTGACTCAAAGAGGGAACGTTATGCTCGATTGTGGGTTCATGCCCCATGATTACTAGCTTGAGTGACAGAAACATGAGTCTAGGGGATGTGATGTTGCCACAAGGGGGAAAACAACGGTGCTTGTAACCGCGGTTGCAAGGATTGTTTACTTTACACAAAGTTCTTTTAATGCAGTTGTCTGTTTCTTTGGGATTACACTTTGGGTGGGGCTCACAACTTAATACCAACGAGATGTTCTGGATAGATATCTCAAGATGGATGATTAGTAGTAGATGTAGTTGGATTTCGGTCTACTTGGTTTGGCGTACCGCCCATGCTTTTGAGCCTCTTCCTATCTTTGTAGCATAGTTATCATTGTGGTGCGTGTTTAATCCTGTCAATTGCCCAACTGTGATTTGTTTACCTCGCATAGCAGTTTTATCATCTTTTGGGAGAGAGAAATCACTAGTGAACATCACGGGACCCCGGTCCATATTCTTATGACTGTTAACACGCTTTTTCATTTCTTGTTTTTACTTTCTAGCTGCTATCACCATTATCTTATCCCTTGCGTTTGATCCTTTGTAAAAAACAAGGCCGGAGAGATTGACAACCTCTCTGAACTTTGTTGGGAGCAAATTTATTTGTGTTGTGTGCAGGTCCACGTCAATTGCGCCGTTGACACCTACTTTGCCGCTTTTGAGTCCTACGGGAGACAAACCCTATCCTCTACATAGGAGAAATTTACTGCTATCCTGGATCTCACCTTCCACTTGGGGTAACCAACGAAGGGTGAGAAGCCATTATCACTTCCGCATCATCAGGTACTTAGTGTTATGCCATGTCTAGGGTGTTGCCTCACTTAAATTGACTAGCATAGGTAGTTTACTTTATGCTTCACCTCTCGCCATGATTATGTGATATTCCATGCTTCTGTGAGATGCCATGTTAACAACTTTTGCTCATGTTGTGTAGCTACACAACTTGAACCGATGATAAATGTGCGGTATCGTCATGTGTGACCGATACTTCACTTAACTTTCTAGTAACCGCTGTCGAAGGTAGATGCGATATCGTAGTGCCGTGTATTGTGTTGCCTTCTTGCTCTTGCCTGCTTATGCTGGCTTCGTAGTAATAGATGCTTGTTAGTCGTTTACCTTTCCAGTGTTCCTTCTTGTGTGCTCCCGCGATTACCTTTGGGGACGTTGCGATCTTGCAATCGACTACACCTTCGAAATTGTCTTCTCATCAGGTAAGGGGGAGCATATATCATGCTTATTACGTTCAACTCACTTGCCTAGGTATAGGATATAACGATTGCTTGATCCTACCATCTCACATTGATGCCTCCATATTAAAACCCAAACAACCATGTTCCCCCACATCCCAGCAAACTTTTGTTTGGCCATGTACCTTCATTACTTAACCATTGCTTAGTATGCATGCTTAGGATGCTACCTATGTTATCCTGTTACTCCTCGGTTTGGGCTATCACAATATTATATTTTTGTGGATGATATGATTGTTATGATGTTGACTATATTCAAAAAAAGATGGAAGGTCTAAGCTATGCCACCATGATGCTATGTTCCATTCGAGTCACCTAGGATCTGAGTTACGGTTATTGTGTCTCTTGACGAGCATGCCTAAATGCGTGTGGGATTCTATGGGTTCCCATCTTCTTACCTACCTAGCTCCAAAAAATTCTAGTGGTGGCCCAAGCTGGTTTACCATTTGCAAACGTGTGTGTGCGAGTTGACCGGCCTCTCAGTTTTCGAAACAACCTGGGCCAGTGGGGCAAGTTTTTCCCATTGGTCCAACCTGATCGGCTGAGGACCCGGGCTCATTTGAGAAGATCAGATAATCCAAACCTGGACTCATACAGTAGAGATCAGATCGAGAGCACGGCGGGCTCCTGAGATGGATGTCGACTCACCAAGAGCCACCCGGAATTGTGTGTTGTTAGTTAGAGGGATTATGATGTCTGGACTCTCGGAACAACTCTTCAATGAGTGTCTTTAATAGACCCGACTGAGTGAACCAACGTACATCCAGAGCTTATAATGGGCAGTTGGTAGACCCCTGCAGGGTGAAATCTTTTTGAAAAGCCGTGTCCACTGTTATGGACGACTTGAGACCAACTCCTTGTTCATAGACAACATCAACTGGATCATAACTAAAACTTGATCAATGTGTGTGTGCCTTGACTTCTTTTTCTTCGTTGGGATGCGAAGGGGAGGACAAGGATCGGATAGGTGTTATGTTTGTGTAAGTAACTGATAGCAAGAACTATTGGAGGCGATTCCTCGTCGAATGCTTGGTTCTCATCTTACTCTAAATAGATTGTTAGCCACTTATATAATGCTAGTGAGGCCGCAACCTCAACCACTACCCCCATCTTACCGTGAGAAGTTAGTTACAAGACTTGTTGATATAGCTCACCCCCCTTCTTCTCTCTTTTATGTACATTATGCAAACGATCGTGGACTACAGAGGAGCTCGACGAACCTTCTTCGGGATGCCTTCGCAGAGACTCGACAACGACTAGTTAGGCGAATCCCGGCGGAGAGCCTAGACCCGTGTGGACGTGGGAATGGTGTGTTTTTCCTTTTCCAATAGGAATTTGATTGTAGTCTGTACTCAGACAGGTACCTTCCGCTGTTGTATTGTATTAAGGCAGTTGTATGAAAATTTTATGAGATTTTGTATCCTTGTAGTTGTAATGTTGTGATATCATGTTGAAATCCGAGACATATGGCTTCGTCATATGTCGCGGTGGGTCCAATATATGCTTCGTCCTCGGGTCCGAACGAAAACGTCCAGATCTGAAACAGTACCGCATATCGGGTCTTACAACTTTGTATCAGAGCCTTACCGACCGTAGGATCCCTTTTCGGGCCGAAGTCGAGTCTAGACAAAAACTATTTTTTAGTTACTAAGTTAGTTACCGGAGAGTAGGAATATTTTTACTCCTTACCCATGCTCTGGTAAGGACAAGTGACGTAAGTGTTTTACTCTCTCCTTATCCCCGTTCAAACTTTAGGATCTCGAGTGAGTGGAGTTTTGGAACCATTGCAATGCCTTGCTTGCAGCGTATTGTCTGGATTCCGATTTTAGGTTTGGGAATTCCTGTAGTACCTTTAGCTTCTCTGACTCTGGATAACATCTTTGTCGTCCATTGACTTCAGGCCTCCTGCCTAGTATCCTCATGATTGACTGAGAATGCTTCCCGTGATCGTCGCTTTGGACTATCGTTCTTCCTCTTGACACGTGATGGTTTCGTCCTTCGACGTTGCCGTCTCGCTGCGGAAAATTTCTTGACAGAGGTTCATCGTTCGACATGGAGCAGAGCTCCCTTTTGGTGGTGTTGAGGATCGTCGTCTCTCTTTTCTCTCCACCCTCTCCCCCGGATCGTCCTGGATCTCGGGACGAGATCCCTTGTTGGTGTTGTTGTATTGTAACAGCCCGGAAATTCCATCCTAATTAAAAAAATTGTTTGCTATAATTATTTTGTTGATTGCTAGAATTTTTTTAGTATTTGTTTCGCCAATTTACTAATTGGTTATTATATCCCCCCCTCTTTCTCGTATCGCATGTGTGACCGACCCTTTCCACCATGGCGCACGACCTTTGGCGACACCAGGTTTCATCCGAGCACTGTCGCAACTTCCGGCAGAGTCCAGCCAACGCCATTGGAACGAAACCATGTTTATTTAATAAACGGATTATTTTATTGGGTGCCGGAAAAATATTCTTGGAACGGTATCGAAGTGAGGTAGAAGTGACCGGCTCGACGCGCGGATCACGTGGTTTGAAGTTTTACCCGAATCGGAGGTCGTAAGGACTCCCGGGGATCAGAAAAG
Organism: Bromus sterilis; assembly: GCA_950022295.1. Taxonomy (NCBI): domain Eukaryota; kingdom Viridiplantae; phylum Streptophyta; class Magnoliopsida; order Poales; family Poaceae; genus Bromus; species Bromus sterilis. The sequence continues at coordinate 142,156,173 of OX465596.1, read as the reverse complement.
TAATCGTCGAACACACGAGAGAGAAACCGGGGGCGTTTGCGTAAACTTGGAAGCCAGGTGATGCCACTAGAGTTTACTTCTCGCCCCTTGTTGGTTACCCAAAGTGGAAGGTTGAGATGTAGACAACAGCAAATTTCCCTCGGTGAAGATACCAAGGTTTGTCTCTAGTAGGACACAGATAACGACAAGAATGTGACAACGGCACCAGAGATTGGCGGTTGTCGTGGAACTACACACACAACAGATAGCTTTGCTCCCAATGAGTACAAAGGGGTTGTCAATCCCTCCAGCCTTGTTGTTTACAAAGGATAAAATTTACGGGATAATAATGATAGTGATAGCAACGAAAAAGTAAATAAAGCAGTAAATTGATAGTGGGTGTAAACAGTATTGGAAATATGGACCGGGGTCCTATGATGTTCACTAGTGATGTCTCTGTTATGGTACGTGAGTGTACTCTAATATCCGACCCCTCAGAAGAGTAGTGATCCATCTATTAGCTGAAGTTCCCAACTAATTTTGTAAGTTTTGAAAATAAACACGGATTGCCCAAAATACGACATCTATCACTAATAGGCTAAAGTTCTGGACACCAAAAGTCCAAACATTACTCAAAACAATACCTCAAAACTATTGCAAGTTACTACTACAAAAAGAATAGCAACCTCAATTACCTACTTCAAGTCAAGACACAAAACTCAGTGCAACAGGCAAACTCTCTACACAAGATAAACATGAAAACTCAAGAGAGTTCCAGCAACAAACTAAACAAAAGCTCTTTGAAAAGATAAGCATGAAAACTAAGAGCAAAACATGGCAGTAGCTATGAAAAAGATAAAGAACACACACAGCAAAGATAAGCATGAAAAATCCTATGTTTTGTTCTAGATTTGAAAGTGGAGCGTGTTTCTCTCCCACACAAAGAAGGATGGGTTCTAACTTGTTATGAACAGAAAGAAAAACTAAAGAAAACTAAAAAAAAGAACCTAAGAGCGAGACGCTCCAAGCATAGCACATAATGCATGAAGTGATAAAAATATAGTGAAACGAGAGACGAACTGATAATTGTTGACGGAGAAGGGGATGCACGGGGGCATCTGCAAGGCCCGATATGCGGTACTGTTCCAGATCTAGGTGTTTCCACCCAGATCCAGGGACGAAACACATATCGGTCCCACCGCAACATATGACAAAGCCATATGCCCCGGATTTCCAACATGATATCACAACATAACAGATACAAGGTTACAACATCTCATACAATCGACATACAACTGCCTTAATACAATACAACAACGGAATATATATGTCTGAGTACAGACTACAATCAAATGCCTAGTGGCAAAGAGAAAAACATCGATCCCATAACCACACGGGTCCAGGCCCTCATATTGTTGATGGAGAGAGGAGCTCGGGCTGGGGAGACCAAACTGATGACATGGCACGACGCGGTTCGTCTGATCTGGATCCGACGGATCAGATCAGCGGTCTTGATCTGAGAGGGGGTTGGCTGCAATTTTGTACTAGGTAAACCCTAGAAAGGGGTGGCAGTGTGGTGGTCTTTATATAGCCCCGGTGGCTGGCAGTTTGCAAAAACATCTCCGGTTTTTCTCTCGCACGCGCAGTTCTAACGTTTCTGACCGCCGGGTGTCCGCAGTACCTCCGATTCGGGTAAAACTTCGAACTGCGCGATCAGCGCGTCGAGCCGGAGGCATTCACCTCGTGTTGGAACCGTTCCGAGAACACTTTATGGCGCGCTATAAAAATATAATTTTTAATTATTTAAACGGGGTTTTCGTTCCGTTGGCTACGGCTGGTCTCGTGCGGTTTTCGCGACGGTGATCGGGCGAAACCCGGTGTCGCAAAGGTCGAGTGTCACGGTGGCAAGGGTCGGTCTCTGTCCGATACGAGATAAGAGGGGAAAAATAATCGCCGATCGATAAATCGGGGATGCAAACACCGCAAACAAATCAGACAATCAAACAATTCACACCGAAAACAAAATTTTTAATTTTTGCGAAAACTGGGTTGTTACAATACAACACCACCAACAAGGGATCTCGTCCCGAGATCCAGGACGATCCGGGGGAGAGGGGGAAGAGAAAAGAGAGACGACGATGTTCAACACCACCAAGAAGGGACTCTACTCCATGTCGACATCGAACTTCCGTCGAGAAATTTCCGCAGGGAGACGACATCGTTGAAAATACAAAACCGTCGGTGTCAAGAGGAAGAACGACAATGAAAGCTAGATCAAAGGACAGTGCTTTTCGACGCAAATCGTGAAAACACTGGGCAAAAGGATGGATGGCAATGGATGACCCAGAAGATACCCAAAATCGGAGAAGCTAAAGGTACTACAGGAATTCCCAAACCCGAGATCGGAATCGAGACAACACGCTGCAAGCAAGACATTGTAACGGTTCCGAAACTCCACGCACTCGAGATCCTAGAGTTTGAAAGGGATAAGACGAGAATTAAACACTTACGACACTTGTCCTGACATGAGCAAGGGTAAGGAGTAAAAAGATTCCTACTCTCCGATAACTAACTTAGTAACTACAAAATAGTTTTTATCTAGACTCGACTTCGGCCAGAGAAGGGATCCTACGGTCGGTAAGGCTCTGATACCAAGTTGTAAGGCCCGATATGCGGTACTGTTCCAGATCTAGGCGTTTCCACCCAGATCCAGGGACGAAGCACATATCGGTCCCACCGCGACATATGACAAAGCCATATGCCCCGGATTTCCAACATGATATCACAACATTACAGATACAAGGTTACAACATCTCATACAATCGGTATACAACTGCCTTAATACAATACAACAGCGGAAGATATATGTCTGAGTACAGACTACAATCAAATGCCTAGTGGCAAAGAGAAAAACATCGATCCCATAACCACACGGGTCCAGGCCCTCCGTCGGGATCCGCCTAACTAGTCGTCGTCGAGTCTCCACGTGAAACGTCGATCACCGTACCTGTTGTCGATCAAGAACCCTGAAAAGAGTTTGGGGGCAGTATCATGAGTACATCAGTACTCAGCATCCAACTGTAGTAGTCATCTGACCCAGCAAGGACTTCATCACTCGTCATTCTAGGAAAACTAGGAGTTCACGCTAAGGATGGGGTAAGTGGTGAGGTTGCTGCCGCACTAGCATTTATGAAGTGGCTAACGATCTAGAGAGTAAGATAAGAAGCCAAGAATTCGATGAGGAATCGCCTCCAACAAGTATTGTTATCAACTACTTACGCAAACATAACACCTATCCTATCCTTGTCCTCGTCTTCGCATCCCGACGAAGAAGAAGCAGTCAAGGCACACACACACGTTGATCAAGTTGTATTAAGATTATCTCAGTTGTTGTTGTCTATGAACAATGAGTAGGTCTCAAGTCGTCCATAACCGTGGACACAGCTTCTCGAAAAGATTTAACCCTGCAGGGGTGTACCAACTACCCATTATGAGGCTCCGCACGCACGCCCATCTCTCTCAGTTGCTACCCATCACAGGCAACCATTTTATGATTTAATTCCAAGAGATCCGAAACGACAGGTCCCTCTAACTAACAACGAACAAATCCAGGTGGCCCCCGGTGAGTCGACATCCATCTCAGGAGCCGTCCGCGCTCTCGATCTGGTCTCAACCGTCTGTCGCAGGTTTGGATAGCCGGTTAATCACACATGGGACATCGGGTCCTCAGCCAGACAAGGTGGGCCAGCAAGGGAACTATGTCCTCACTGGTCCAGGTTGGTTTGTAAACAACTGGCGGCCGACCAGCACACACACGGTTTCAAATGGTAAATCAGCTTGGGCCACAAGAAATGTTTGAAGCTAGGTAGGTAAGAAAAGGGGACCCCATAAAATCCCACACGCGGTTAGGAACGCTCAGTCTTAAAACCAATACCCGGAACTCGGATCCTAGGTGACTCGAATGGAACAAAGCGTCGGGGCTGGATAGCCTAGACCTTCCATCCTTCATCGAATATAGTCAACATTATAATAATCAATATCATCAACAACAATATAATAATAATGTGATAGCCCAAACCAAGGAGTAACAGGGTAACATCGTCGCATCCTAAGCATGTATACTAAACAGGGGCTGAGCAACGAGCAATAGTAACATAGCAGTACAAGGTTTGCTGGGAGGGGACATGGCTATATCGGATTGAAAGAGGCTGTAAACATGTGGTAGGATCAAACATCGGACCTAACCTAGACTAACATGCAAACCGCTGGTTGAAATAGAATGGATCATAAGTAATGCATAGTCCTTGCCTGTTGATAAGTCGGGTTCCGAAGGTGTAGTTGATCGCAAGCTCGCATCGTCTCCGAGAGGTACCCGCGGAAGCACACAAGACGGTAAACACTAGAAAGCAATCAACGAGCAAGCATATATTACTACGAGGCAAACACGGGCAAGCATCAACAAGAAGGCAACACGAGACATCGCACCTACCGTCGAGAGCGGTTACTAACAGGTTAAGTGGAGTACTCGTCACACACGACGATACCGCACATTTACGGTGGTTCAAGTTGTTTAGCTACAGGTGATCAAAAAAGGTTGTTAACATGTCAAAGCACAGAAAAATGGCATAGCATGCAAACATGGCAAGGGTGAAGCATAAATAAAAAACCATATCTTGTCACTTTAAGTGGGGGTAAAATCTATACATGGCAAACTATTGCGGACCCCACGATATTTATTGCATTTGGTACTGTTTTTACCTAAACAACATTTTATTATTTTTATTAGCAAGCAAGAACGGCATAAACACAATTTACATGCAATTCTAGTCAAGTTACATATAAGAAACATTTTAATCCGAGCAACGGATAAAAAGTTATTGCAATTACAGTTTACAGTGGCAAGCAGTTTTAATTAGCAGGTAAACAACATGTAAACTAACTCAAACATGTAGAAAGCATCTCCATCGGAGCTACCGGTGAAAAGATATAAGCATCGCAAAAAGCTAATACAATCTTCCTAAATAATAAAAAAAACTAGCAGCAAAAAAAACTAAATGGGCCGAAACTAGTGCTATTGGGCCCAACAGAAAAAAAAAGAAAAAAAAAGGGCGCTCACCCTGCTGGGACGTGGCCCATCTGGCCTGGAGGCCGGCCTGGGCTGGGGGCGCTCGGACTGGTGGTGCTGGGCCGGCCCACCTGGGCCACCGGTGGCTGGAGGCGCTGGATCCGATCGGGACGGCTCGCTCCCGAGCGGGTGGTTCCCGGCGGCGGCTCGCCGGCCGGTTAGAGGAGGCGGCGCGACGGAGGGGATGGGGCGGTCGGCTCCACGCGCGACGGAGAGGCACCGGATCCGGTCTCCGGCGGGATAGGGCGGCCCGTCGAGGTCCACGGGGCGGCGCGTCAAGCTCCTGGAGGCCTCCCATGGCGCCTTCAATGGCAGCCGGCGGCGGCTCGAGCTGCGACCGCGGTGGCGCGGGACCTGCACGAAGGGGAGCTAGGTGAGGAGAGAATGGGAAGTGCGCAGGAAGAGGGGAGGGCCGGCCTGGCCTGGCTGCTGGTCGCCGACGGGCGGCCGGAGTCGCACGGCGCGAGGCGGCGCCCACGGGATGGAGAGGGCTCGGGGAGAGAGGAGCTCGGGCTGGGGAGACCAAACTGATGACGTGGCACGACGCGGTTCGTCTGATCTGGATCCGACGGATCAGATCAGCGGTCTTGATCTGAGAGGGGGTTGGCTGCAATTTTGTACTAGGTAAACCCTAGAAAGGGGTGGCAGTGTGGTGGTCTTTATATAGCCCCGTTGGCTGGAAATTTGCAAAAACATCTCCGGTTTTTCTCTCGCGCGCGCAGTGCTCACGTTTCTGACCGCCGGGGTCCGCAGTACCTCCGATTCGGGTAAAACTTCGAACTGCACAATCAGCGCGTCGAGCCGGAGGCATTCACCTCGCGTTGGAACCGTTCCGAGAACACTTTCCTGCGCGCTATAAAATATTCCATTTAATTATTTAAACGGGGTTTTCGTTCCGTTGGCTACGGCTGGTCTCGTGCGGTTTTCGCGGTGGTGATCGGGCGAAACCCGGTGTCGCAAAGGTCGAGTGTCAGGGTGGCAAGGGTCGGTCTCCGTCCGATACGAGATAAGAGGGAAAAAATAATCGCCGATCGATAAATCGGGGATGCAAAAACCGCAAACAAATCAGACAAGCAAACAATTCACACCGATTTTTTTTTTAATTTTTGCGAAAACTGGGCTGTTACAGCATCCCCAAGCTTAGACGCTTGAGTCTCCTTGAATATTTATCGGGGATGCATGGGGGCATCCCCAAGCTTGAGCGCTTGACACTCCTGAATCTTCTTTCATCATCTTCACTCGCACACTTGAAAACTCACTTCATACATAACTCATCATAATATGATTAGCGAGGTTAGTACACATAATAAAATAATTTTTCTCTACTGGAAATAAAGATATTCTTGAAGGGCTACTGTTTCTCAAGATTTCCAAAAAGTTTTTGCAAAAAAAAGCAAGCTTAAGGTTTGAAAAATGAAGAAAAGGCAAAACAGGACAGAATCTGTGAAAAACAGACCAGCAGGTAGTAGAATGCTGTGTAAAAATTCATCTCAAAAAGATGAACAGGTATTTTTTTGTGATTTATCTAGTCACGAGGACATAAACTGTTTTCTGGACAGCATGTCACAACTTTCACTTCCTTTCTCATATGAGGCTATAAAAGGCACAAATCTTGAAAAGTAAAGATACAATGATGTTGCTACAGTAGTAACAATCATCAAGACCACTAAAAACAGAAGAAAAACAAAAAGGAAATCCTAAATTCGTTGCGGGCTGCTTCCCGAAAGCGCTTCTTTAAAGCCATTAGCTAGGCATAAAGATTATAGAAGATGCTCTCACAAGAATAAGAATTGAAGCAAAAGAGAACATCAAGAAGCAAATATGAAATACATTTAAGCCTAACCCACTTCCTATGCATAGGCATCTTGTAATAAAATAAATCAAAGAAGCGCAAAGTGACATGCATAGGAAAGTGCAACAAGAACAACTTCAAAACTTTCAACATGAAGAGAAGTTTTTTTATAACATGAAAGTTTCTAAAACAAAACTTTCCTCTTTCAAAGTAATTTTCAGTAGTATCATGAACAACATCAAGAATATAACTATCACATAAATCATATTGTTCATGACCTACAAGCGCAGGTGTATAGTTTTCAACACGGTTTTTAGGATGATAAGATAGATGCAACCCATCACATTTCAAAAGGATAATAGGGCAATCAAGTGTGGGTGCAACAGCAACAATTTCATGCTTAACATAAGGAACTATAGCAAGTTCGTCTTTGTAAGCATCATCCATAGTGGCATCATGGCCATCAACAAAGCAAGTATCAAAATCATCAGAAAGGGATGTATCAAGTGAGTCCTCGGAATCATGGGATTTGTCAGAACCCTTTGTTAGGTAATGTGCTAGGATCAAAGTCATCTTGCATCATGTTAAAAATTTCAAAAGAAGTCTTTGAAATCAAATTCAAAAGCAAAATGGGAGAAGGAACCCCCCCAGATGAATTAATTCAAAAGGCCAGATAAAAAATCTTCTCCAAAAATTAATGTTAGATTTTTGAAAAGTCTTATAAATGAGTGTGATCACATATCAAGTGATGTGGGACCCACCCCATGCTCATGGATTTTTCAAATATTCAAACAGTGCCTTGGAATTTTAAAAAGTGCCAAACTTTATAAATGGCTAGTCTATATTATTATGAGGCCATATAAAAAGTTTCAGCATTTTAGAAAATGTCTAGGTATTTATTTTTGCTAGCCAAAACAAAAGGCAAAAATAAAAAAAAAGGAAAAAGAAAAAAAGAACTCACCTGGCCATTCGGCCCAACTCATCGCCCCGCGGCCCAGCAAGCCAGCCCAGCCCGTTGCCCCGTTTGTCTTCTTCCCTGGCGCGGCAAGAAGCTCGCTGGAGCGCATGCCGACGCCGGCGAGCACCTGCTAGCCTGCCTGGCACCCTCTCGAGCCTTGCTTCGTGCCAGAGAGACGCCGTGGATGACCGCTTCACTTTCCCCATCTCACCACTGTCTCTCCTGCCCTCTGCACTTTTTCCCCAATTCCTCCGAGAGCAGCCGCCGTTCGCCGTCGACGAAACCCGCAGCCAACACCGGAGACAAGAGAGGAGACCATGTCCATCATGCGCGCAGCTGTCGACTTCCTCGATCTGGAGAAGGTGGAGGTCTAATCGAGACCGAGGCCAACGCAAGCTTCATCGAGACCTCGTCGGAGCCGCAGATCGCCGTCGCCAATTACTCCGGCCACAGAGCTCCTCCGACCATACCACCGCCTCCACTGCAACCGTGGTGATCTTCTGCTTCACCCCATCTATTTCATGGTTGCCCCCTTGGCCTGTACCGCCTTTTGCCATGGAAGCCGGGGAACCTCGCCGCCGGGAAGTTCCTCGCCGCACAACCTTGAACCCCAGCACCCCACGGTCATGTCCTTCGCAAACCCCACGCACTGCTGCTTCGTTTGATCCCATCCCCGCTTGAAATGGCGCCTTGTAACGAATTCCACCTCGCGGCCGTGCCCTTGTTGCCGGAAAGCTCGTCGCCGGCGAGCGTACATAGCACCCCAGCCTCTCCAATCGGTCCCAATCGACGCGCGTTGACGAGGGCTTCAACCTGGTGGAAGTAGCGCCCGATTTGGCCCACGGGAACGCCGTTGCAGAGGACGCAGCCGCACGGGATGGTCGCCGGCGACTTGCCGCCGGTGAGGTCCACGTGGCCGGCGTGTTTAAACGTTAACCACCCCCCTAATCCACCCCCAGTGAGGCAAACAAGTGGGCCCAGGGCCCTTAATCCCCCCCGGTTCGTTTAAACTAACCGGGTTAATTAACCCAGTGACTGACACCCCGGCCCCACATGTCAGCACCCCCCCCCCACGTCACCCTTGCGCAAGCATGACGGAATAAAAGAATTTCCAGATTAAAAGAAAATCAGAAAAATCCAGAAAATCCAAAAAATAGCCCAAACTTTGGAAATTCATAGAAAATTCATATTACCTCCAAATTTAACAAATAATATATGAAAAATGATCAGGAGAAAATAAGCTATCCAAATAACCAACTTTCAAATATGTTTGAGTTGAATTTAAATTGGGACCAGTAGCATTTGCTATTTGGTTTAAATGGAATTAAATCAAATTCTTTTCAAATGTTGTTGCATTTTGAACCATAGCAACATACCACATTATACTTGAACTTCAGAAGCATATCATACACATTTCAAAATGGTTTAACTTGTTCAAACAATGTCATATGCAACTTTGCTAAATTGAATTCAAATTGGAGTTTGAATTTGCAATTCAATTTGCAATATACTCCATTTAAATAAAATTGCTTCACACATCAAAGCATAGACATCAATTTTCAACCTTAAACCATGTGATTGTGCATTGTATTTACTTTGCTACCTTGTTTGTTGTTTGTCGAGTAGAGGTGAAACCGGAACAGGAGGCTGCCCCCTTCGTTGAAGACCACGAACCCGAACCTCGTCAGCAAGGCAAGCAAACCCCCATTGATCATGTCGATAAAATCCCACTTCCCTCTCATGTCTCGCTTATGCATTGTATAGGATGATTACCATGCTACGTTTCTACCGCATAGATGAACCCATTCCTTTGCATGCCCTATCATTTGTCACAGTAGTAGGCAAACCACAATCATAGCAAATGTAGGTGTTGGTTGATATCATGTGGCCCCTGCAATTGTTACTGCTTATTGCATGCTTAGATTGATAAAATGATGTTATTGTTATGTGAGTCGGGATGGTAGTGATCATGATGATGATGGTGGAAAGGTGTTGGTGAATCTACCCTAATACAAGGTGAACGATGAGAGGCTGTGTAGGAGTACACAGTGGGTTGTCTCGTTGAACACCGCCCTAAGTCCGGCTTATGCAGCACGCACACATTGGGCTCACTGACCCCTCTCAACCTATTAACTCATCCCTTTCGATGTCCAGATGTCGCAATAGTTCGGAGTTCTGGTAGGTCTGTGGCCTGGCTGCTAAGTGAGAGAACGGCTCACCCGAGACCGGCTTATGCAGCACGCACACATCATCTGGGTCCACTTCGGTAAACCAGCCGGGTTCACGATAGTGGTAGCCAACCCAGGTAGGCGGCTTTCTTGGACTAGATAGGCTATGAGGTAACAGTTGTGGTGAGCATCCTCGCCGACACTTCTTGAACGGTGTCGAGTACAAAGGCGGTAACCGATGATCATGTGTGTGTAGCGGTACACCCCTGCAGGGTTAACAAAACTATTCAAATAGTCGCGTCCGCGGTTAAGGACTGCTTGGAAAGCTTAGCTTGATTATTAGACAACTTGAACTGGATACTTCTAAAACACACCAAGATAAGTGTGAGTGCTATGGCGTGCTTTCTCGTGGGGAAGTCGAGGAAGGCACCATAGTGGTGTGATTGGTTGGAGAAAGTAGTGGACTCGTGTACGCTTCTTACCTCAAGTCTGGTACTCGTAGTTCAGGATTAGCCAAGTCAAAGCTGGCACTTCTACAAGTGAAACCCCACCTCCCTTTACCTTGATACATGTGCATGAGTAGTATAGCTCCTATGTAAGTCTTGCTGAGTACGACTTTGTACTCACATTTGCTTATTTTATGTTTTAGATGAACCCACTTGTAACAGCCCATGTGCAATAAATTGAAACACCATGAGATTGTACTTTGTCTGTTGACTATGTAACTTGGCATGATGCTCAATTTATGATTTCATGTGGTGATTTAATTGGCATCGGGATTGGAGTCATGTTGGGTTGTTTTCTTTTGCATCCAAAGTGGTTCAAGAAGGGCAGTCATGGAATTTTCCTTGCCACATGCTTACTCTTCTTGATCCCAATCTTGGCCTAGCCATTTCATTTGCCTTTGCAGGGATTTTAAAATCCTCAAGGTATTTTTGACTCCATCAAAAATAGAAGCTCCAGTTCAAAGTGGTTTTGAAATTCAAAATGAGCTCACATTTTTTTTGTTGCCAAAAATGCCCAAACCATTTTTAGAAATTGAGGAATAATGCAAGGATTAAGAATTTCAAGATCATGGAATTTTGAACCTTCTATTTTTCTCTCAAAAACTCTTCAAAGTCCTTTTCTATTTAATTTTAAATAGAAAAGGGTACTGTTTTGCTTTTGGGGATTTTTCACTGCATGCAAAAATGATCAAACCAATTTTGGGTGATCAATTAACTTTTTAGGGGATTTAAAAAAAATATTTGGAATATTTTTCTTTTCCCCTAGCTTTTCTTTTCCTTCCTTATTTCTCTGCTGCTCTTTTTCTTTTGGATAAAGGGGCCCTGTTCCTCCCTTCTCACCTCCAGCCCAGCTGGGCCGCCCGATTCAGCCCACCTGGAGCCGCGTGTTTCTTTTCCTTTTCCCCTCTCTTTCTCTGCCAGCGGGACCCCACCTGTCATCCCCCTCCCCTCTGCTTTTTCTTCCCCCTCACGCACATGGCGCCCGTGGAGGAGAGGCCCTCCTTCATCCACGTCGCCTCTCCCCCCTCTCATATATGAGCCCCCTGGCTCCCCCCTAACCCTAGCTCCTTTCCCCCTCGAGCGCCGCCGCCTCCATCTCCTCCTTCCCCTGCATCCTGCTCGAGCTCGCCATGGACAGGAGGTCCATGGCCTGAGGTCCCTGTGTGGCTCGGCTCCGTCTTTGTCTTCATTGCGTGAAGGACACCGGCGACCTTCCTCCCGAGCCCGTTCGAGCCATACGAATCGCCCCGCTGTGAGCTCACCAATTCCTCCCCTGCTTCCGTTGTCTCCCGTCCGCCGTATTTTTCCGTCGAACAGTAGCACCTGTCCCTAGCACGGCGAGGCGTGGCGTGTGGAGAAATGGGTTCCGGGCACCTCCAGCTGCGACTGGGTGAAGCCTTGGCGTTCCCGGCGAGCCGTGCAAGATGCGGTGAACGCCGGAAGTCCTCGCGCGCGGGAGTTGCAGTCTGAACTTCGTCAGAAGCAGTCAAGCCGCCCCCTTTTCTTCAGACCGCACCTCGAACTGCTTCGATTCTTCGTGAGGTAGATCACCGTAGCAGGAGGGAGTCGAGGCAGCGCTGCTTCTTTTGATTGGAGTCCTGGATCAACTCCCACGAGAGCAAGATCCCGCCTTTCTTCCCGTCGACAGTCGACTGAACTTGGGATTCAGTTTCGTGTTCAGTTCAGCAAGCACCCCGTAGCTAGTTGATTTTCAGTGCGAGCAGTGTTCTGTCAAAACCCGATCAGTAGCCGAGTGGCAGCGCGCTTGGAGTGGAGACGCGCGGTGCGGGGTTCGAATCCCCCTGGGGACGAATTACCCCAAATTTTTGCTCCTTTTTAGCGCCTGGCCGTGGATCCAGCTGGGCTCGGCCCATTTGCTTTAGCGCACCAGGTGGCAGGGAGCAGCAGTGGGCTGCTGGTCGAAGCCAGCCCAAGCTGGCTGGACTGCCCTTTTCTTTTTTTGTATTTATTCTTTTTCTTTTCTGTTTTTATTTAATCCAAGTTTGAATTCAAATTCAAACTCGACTTTCACCTCCTGTTCAATTGAGGCATGCCTTATGTCAATTTGGGGTAATTTGAGCTACTGAGTTCAGTGGTGATATTCATTCTTGTAATTGGCCCCTTTATTAAATGAAGCTTGGTCAAAAGTGCAATAAGCCCCCTGTTTAAATTCCTGTTGAGCCAAGCTTGGTCAAAAATTCAAATGGCCCATGCCATATATGAATTTTAGGTAATTTTGAGCAGGGAATTACATGGTGATGATGATATGTTCATCTGAGCCTTTTTCAAAATGTTTGCAGTGCAGTTTTGCACTCAGCCCCCTAAACCTCAGAGGATTTTGCAACCTTCCTTGCAAACTTCAAATGTGGGCATGCTAGACATGCTTTTGGGGTGTTTTCTTGCAAGGATTCCAATGGTGAGGTTCTCATGGTGTGTTGTGCCACTCATGGAAGCAAGGGGTGTCACCTGATCCAGATGCTTCCAAATCTTTTGTCTGCAACAACTTCAGCTTCAGTGCATCTGAAATTGTTGTTCCTCCAGTCTTTCAAATCTTGTTCCATGTCCTCTCCAATTTTTCTTCTCCAAGTCAGCCCAACATTTTGTTGTATGTGTGTGACTGGTTTCCAACAGTTGTTGCACCTTCCTAAGTGTCAACTTCACCGACACTACTCCGTCTCCGGAATCACTGTTTTACTTTCATGTTATTTAAATTCTTGTAATGCTTCGTTGATCATGCCATGCTCTCATGCTATTTACACCTAAGTTAAGGCTCAGACCAAAGCCATTACAATGTAAATAAAATGCATATGAAAGTGATGACTTGTCGTCATCACCTTCATTTAAACTTGACTAGACAGGGTCATATCATGTAAACAAAACTTGAACATGCCATCCTTGTTTGAGTTGCTACAGTTGCTTACTTTTGTGCCTTTCCTGCCGGTACCTTACGTTAGCACCTGAGACCGCCGAGGAGACTTACGTGGAGCTGTCCGACACCGAGCCCGAGGGTACCGTGAGTGCTGCTTCGACTACCTTACCAGGCAAGGGGGAGATCTGTGTCATTACTTTATAACTTTCTGCTCATGCCTAGCTGTAGATCTAGAACGCTATTGCTTGATCTGATCTACCTTATACGCCATGTTTAAAACCATACAGCCATGATCCCCACATCCCAGCAAACCATTGTTCTGCTAAGTTACCGCTGCTCAGCCATTGCTTAGTATGGATAGAAAACTTGCTGCTTACCCTATATATTTATGGTTGGGATATCATGCTATAAAAGAAGTTGGTTGATATTTGTTATTGTTAAATGATGTTAATTATATTCGACGAAAGGTGGAAGGCTGGACTATTCCCGTCCGGTGCTTTGTTCCATTTGAGTCACCTAGGACCTGAGTTCCGGGTATTGTGTTTCTTGACGAGCGTGCCTAATCGTGTGGGGGGTTTTATGGGGCCCCCTTATCTTACCTACCTAGCTTCTTACAATTCTAGTGGTGGCCCGAGCTGATTTACATTTGCTTCGCGTGTGTGTTGGTTGGTACCCCAGCTGTTTACAAACAAACTGGGCTAGTGGAGCATAGTTCTCTATTGGTCCACCTGATCAGCTAGGACCCGGTCTCATAGGAGAACTAACCGGTAATCCGACCTGCGTCATACGGAAGAGTCCGATCCGAGAGCGTGGCCAGCTTGAGGTTTGGGTGTCGACTCCCCGGGGGCCACCCGGAGTTGTGCGTTGTTAGTTAGAGGGATTCTGACGTTCCGGAGTTTCAGGCGCTTACCTAGCCAAGTGGAAACCGGGCGAACATGCGACGTCTGTAATGGACAGTTGGTACACCCCTGCAGGGTAAATCTTTTCGAAAAGCCGTGTCTGCGGTTATGGACTACTTGAGACCTACTCCTTGTTCATAGAATAACATCAATTATAAATATGTTATAAAATTTGACAAACCATGCGTGTGCCTTGGTTGTCTTTCTTCGTCCAGGGGGACCGAGAGAGAAACGAGGTTGTGTTATGTTTGCGTAAGTAGGTGGATAGCCGACCTACGATACGTTGTCAACGTAACTTCTTGGATCTCACCTCTATTCTGATAGAACGTGTAGCCACCATATATGCTAGTACGGCTGCAAACTGTCTATATCTTTACCTTACCTGTAGCGTTAGTTATTCCGTAATGATGTGTTCTCACCCCCGTTTACTTTTCCGCCTTTACCGCTTTGCCTGATCGGCCGCTGCAGTGGACTACTACCTCGATCCCAGCACCGGACGATACTTCGTGGAGGTGCCCCCGGAGGATGACGACGAGTACGACTACACCGACCAGTAGGATCCTTAGTTGGGTTCAGACGTTCCCGTGGGTGGATATTTCTGTGGAGCCCTCTCTAGGGCAATTTGGGTCTTGACCGTACTCGGTCCCGACTATGCTTCCGCTTGATGTATTGATGTATTGATGAGATGTACTCATATTGATGTTATATTATTAGTCAGTGGTGTTGTATGCCCTGCTCTATTTATATTCTCTATATGTATCTCCTTCCTTGTAGAGTTTTGCTTATATACTTGTTGTTGAGAATCCGGCAGCGACACGAGTGCGAGTGTCGTGCGCCGGTGGCGTTTGATGCGCTTCTAATTCCGACTGGTCGCGAAAGAGACTAGTTAGAGTTAGTACCGCATCAGGGGCCTTACACCACTGACCCCGAAGGTGGCTTCTTCATCGAGCTCGACGACTGAAGATCAAGCTAGTCTAGTCCCAGTCAGACGACTGGTTCCCTCGTGGAGGGCTTGTGTTTAAATAAGGCTTCTTAAGCCATTTGTTAAACTTGTCTGTACTCAGACATACTTTTCTTCCGCTTGTCTGTTGTAATTGTTGGATCACATACTTGTGATCTCTGTGTGCACTCTGTAAGAGTTATCAATAAAATGTATACTTTGTAGAGAATTGCAATGATACCTGCTGTTCATACAAGGCATGTGTGTTGCGTGTATGTTTATAACATGCATGTCTTTGTATGGGTTTTCGAGACCTTAGTTGTGATCTAGCTGGCAGTCTTTCATACACCAAGTGGCCCTTAGATGTGCGCAGCTTGGGGCATCGCAATGCGATTGATCGAGACTCCGTCTCGTGCACACTTTGTGGTATGATTGAGCCCGCCCTAGACCGCGACTAAGTGATCGGGCTGGAGTAAGTCTATGTAAGAGTTATGAGATAGTCGATAGTATGGTTGAGGCGACTTGTCTGTGAATATGGGAGTTCATCACCCATATCATTAGACTTGTGTGTGTACGATGAGGACCCATCTCAGTTGATCATCCGGCCTGGATGGGATGCCCCTCATGTACGATGCTTTCCGAGAATGTTCTGTGCTTGGCCTTGTCTTCTTAGACAAGTGGGTACGGTTCTCGGCTCTCCATATGACTATGTCGTAGCGGGACTTGCATACGCTAACCCCGTGTCCCGACAGGATTCCTCATCAAAGCAATCATTAGACTCTTCTAGGGCAGCAAAAAATTTATTTTTAAAATCCTCAATATAAGAATTGGGAGTATAGTTCTTGAACCAATAAGAAAGAACTGCAAAGTTTCCAGATTTGTAAATAGTATCGTGATACTTTTCAATCAAAGAAGCAATCTCATAAGCACCTTTAAAAGCAAAAAACTCTTCAATATTTTGAACATCAAAGTAATCATAAACACCTTTGGCATAAGAAGATAGGATCTCATTTTCATTAAACTCACATTGGAAAGGAAGGTGTTTATGCTCTATAGTAGAGCAGCAAGTAAAATCATAATTGTGGCATAAACACTCAACATAGCAATAAGAAGTTTGTATTTGGTCCCATATGTGTTTCCCTTTCTGAGATAGTCGGTGCCGCATATAATGAGCATGCTCATCCAAAGATTTTCCCTCAACCAAGTCGGTTGGGTTTTTAGCGCGAGCACAAATTGATCGAAGACGATCCAAGTGAAACATGTCCATCCTTCCATATTTGGGTGGTTCCACACCCATGATGAAGATAGCATCAGTAGGCAGAGAAAGACAAAGAAGAAAGGTAGCAACTATTTTTCTGGTTTTTCGTAAAAGACACAAAAGCAAAAACTCAAAGGTAAACTAACAAGACTAAAAAGCAAAGATAAAAGATAGTGTGCAACTCTCCTATCTTGAAGAGTGGAGTCCGAGGCAACAGTGCCAGAAATTGCTTTGATGTCAAGAGAGTTTACTTCTCGCCCCTCGTTGGTTACCCAAAGTGGAAGGTTGAGATGTAGACAGCAGCAAATTTCCCTCGGTGAAGATACCAAGGTTTGTCTCCAGTAGGACTCCAATAACGACAAGAAGGTGACAACGGCGCCTGAGATTGGCGGTTGTCGTGGACCTGCACACACAACAGATAGCTTTGCTCCCAACGAGTACAAAGGGGTTGTCAATCCCTTCGGCCTTGTTGTTTACAAAGGATAAAATGTACGGGATAATAATGATAGTGATAGCAACAGAAAAGTAAATAAAGCAGTAAATTGATAGTGGGTGTAAACAGTATTGGAAATATGGACCGGGGTCCTATGATGTTCACTAGTGATGTCTCTCTCCCAAAAGACGATAAAATAGCCATGCGAGGTAAACAAATTACAGCTGGGCAATTGACAGGATTATGTGCGCAAACCAATGATAATTATGCTATAAAGAAAGGAAGAGGCTCAAAAGCATGGGCGTACGCCAAGAAAAGTAGACCGAATTCCATCTTCATCTACCTACTAATCATCCACCTTGAGATATCTATCCAGAACAGCTCGCTGGTATTAAGTTGCGAATCCCACCCAACGTGTAAACTCAAAGCAATAGACAACTACCTTAAAGAACTTTGCGTAAAGTAAACAATCCTTGCACCCGCAAGTACAAGCACCATTTTTCCCACTTGTGGGAACATCACATCCCCTAGACTCATGTTTCTGTCACTCAAGCTAGTCATCGGGGGGCATGAACCCACAATAATGCATAACGCTCCCTCTTGGAGTCACTACTTACTACTTGGCCAAAGCAATAAAAAGCAACGGAGAACATGCAAGAATTACTCAAGAACATAAATATAAAAGAGGAGAATCAAATATATTACTCAAACACAATCTGAACATAATCTCATAATCCATCGGATCCCAGCAAAATAAGCATAGCAACAGCAGAAATATTAAATATTTTCCTCGATCATGTAGGGCAGCTCACGAGGTCTAATCCATGAAGAACAAAGAGGGGAGGAGCACATCACATAGCTACTAATCATAGATCCATGGTCCAAGGTGGACTACTCACGGCTCATACGGGAAGCATACATGGTGGTGGAGAAGCTCCCGGAGGTGGTTCCTCCCTCCGGCAGGGTGCCGGGAAGAGGTCTTCTGGTGCTCCCGATCTTGGAAGCGTGGCGGCGGCGGAACAGAGGAGAGATCACGAAAAAGGGTTCCCGTCTCGGGGTTTTTGCGTCATGTGGAATAAATAGGCAAAGGGGGGCAGCCAGGGGGCCCACCAGGGGTCCAGGCGGCCCCCTGGCGTGACCCCACCCTGGGGCGCGCCGGGAGGGCGCCTGGGGCCCTGCTGGGTCCCCTCTGGCCCCCTTGGTGATTCCGGAAGCTTCCTGTAGGCTGATTTTTTGTTGCATTTTTCCCAAATTTTTGGAGCACTTTTAATATGGGGGAAACCTGAAATAGAAAAACAGTAGAAAACACGAACTGGCACTGGGGTGCACTGAATTAATAGGATAGTCCAGATATGATCAAAAGTGTATGGAAGTTCCTCAATATCATAGCAATATCACACAAAAGAGGCATCGAGCAAGCAGAAATTATAGATACATTTTTGACGTATCACCAGGCCATCCTATAAATAGACCACCACTCTCTCCCACCCATTCTAGGGTTCCCCTAGCCCATTTTTACAGCCATCCCATCCAAATTTGCCCAGATCTGCCCCAGTTTAGCCCCAAATCCCGAAAACCCTAGCCTTGAGCCACCTCGGCCGTTGGGTCTGGTCATCTAGGGCTCAGATTTCGTCCACGTATGCAAGTCCAAATAAGACATAGTCATATGGAGAGCCGAGAACCGCACCCACTTGTCTAAGCAGACAAGGCCAAGCACTGAACATTCTCGGAAAGCATCGTACGTGAGGGGCATCCCATCCAGGCCGGATGATCAACTCTGATGGGTCCTCATCGTCCGCACACAAGTCTAATGATATGGGTGGTGAACTCCCATATTCAAAGACAAGTCGCCTAAACCATACTATCGACTATCTCAAAACTCTTACATAGACTTACTCCAGCCCGATCACTTAGTCGGGGTCTAGGGCGGGCTCGATCATACCACAAAGTGTGCACGAGACAGAGTCTCGGACAATCGCATCGCGATGCCCCAAGCTGCGCACATCTAAGGGCCACTTGGTGTATGAAAGACCGCCAGCCAGAACACAACTAAGGTCTCGAAAACCCATACAAAGACATGCATGTTATAAACATACATGCAGCACACATGCCTTGTATGAACAGCAGGTACCATTGCAATTCTCTACAAAGTGTACATTTTATTTATAACTCTTATAGAGTACACACAGAGATCACATACATGTGATCCAACATTACAACTCAGAGCGGAAGAAAATTATGTCTGGGTACAGACAAGTTTAACAAATTGGCTTAAGAAGCCTTATTCAAACATAAAGCCCTCCACGAGGGAACCAGTCTGCTGACTGGGACTAGACTAGCTTAACTTCAGTCGTCCAGCTCGATGAAGAAGCCACCTTCGGGGTCAGTGGCGTCATCTAAAACATATATTAAGCAAACGTGAGTACAAAGTCGTACTCAGCAAGACTTACATAGGAGCTATACTACTCATGCACATGTATCAAGGTAAAGGGAGGTGGGGTTCACTTGCAGAAATGCCAGCTTTGACTTGGCTAGTCCTGAACTACGAGTACCAGACTTTGAGGTAAGAAACGTACACGAGTCGACTACTTTCACCAACCAATTACACCACTATGGTGCCTTCCTCGACTTCCCCACGAGAAAGCACGCCATAGCACTCACACTTATCTTGGTGTGTTCTAGAAGTATCCGGTTCAAGTTATCTAATAATCAAGCTAAGCTTTCCAAGTAGTCCATAACCGCGGACGCGACTATTCGAATAGTTTTGTTAACCTTGCAAGGGTGTACCGCTACACACACATGACCATCATTTACCGCCTTTGATCTCGACACCATTCAAGGGGTGCCAGCGAGGATGCTCACCACAACTGTTATCTCATAGCCTATCTAGTCCAAGAAAGCCACCTACTTGGGTGGGCTACCACTATCGTGAACCCGGCCGGTTTACCGAAGTGGACCCAAGCGATGTGTGCGTGGTGCATAAGCCGGTCTCGGGTGAGCCGTTCTCTCACTTAGCATCCAGGCCACAAGCCTACCAGAACTCCGAACTACTGCGACATCTGGACATCGAAAGGGATGAGTTAATAGGTTGAGAGGGGTCAGTGAGCCCAATGTGTGGTTGTACTATTCATCTTGGATCACCACACAAGAAATCGAACTTAGGGCGGTGTTCAACGAGACAACCCACCGTGTACTCCTACACAGCCTCTCATCGTTCACCTTGTATTAGGTCGATTCACCAACACTTTTCTACCATCATCAACATGATCATTCCTATCCCGACTCACATCACAGTAACAACATGGTATCATACTAAGCATGCAATAAGAGATAACATTTGCAGGGGCCACATGATATCATTCAACTCCTACATTTGCTAGGATTGTGGTTTGCTTATTACTGTGACAAAAGATAGCTCATTAAAAGGAATGGGTTCATCTATGCGGTAGAATCATAACATGGTGATCATCCTATACAATGCATAAGAGAGACCTGAGAGGGAAGTGGTATTTTATCGACATGATCAATGGGGTTTTGCTTGCCTTGCTGACGAGGTTCGGGTTCTGGATCTTCAGCGAAGGGGGTGACCTCTTGCTCCGGTTCCACCTCTACTCGACAAACAAAGCATGAAGTAGCAATCAATATGAATGCAATGCTCAAGCACATGATTGAATGTTAAAGCTTGAAGTACAAGTTTTGATGTGTGAGGCAATTCCATTTAAGTGGAATATATTGCATTTAAAATGCAAATTCAAACTCCACAATTGAATTCAACATTAACCAAGTTATATGTGATATAGTTTGATCATTTTGAATTATCTTCAAATGTGTATGATATGCCTCTGATGTGTAAGTGAAATGTAGCATGTTGCCATGGTTCAAGTTGCCAAAAATATTTGAATTGAATTTGATTTAATTCCATTTAAATCAAATAGAAAATGCTACTGATCACATTTTAAATTCAACTCAAACAGAGTTGAAAGTTGCATATTTGGAAAGATAATTTTCTCCTGATCATTTTTCATATATTATTTTCCCAATTTGGAGTTAATATGAATTTTCTATGACTTTCCAAAGTTTGGGGTATTTTCTGGATTTTTTGGAATTATTTTTAATTCAAAAATTCTCTGGAAATTCATTACTGCGTCACTGTGACATCAGCATGACGTCAGGGGTCCACTAACTGCTGGGACCCACTGGTCAGCCTCTCACTGGTTAAAAAAACGATTTAAATTAAACTTTTAACTTAGCAGGGGATTAGAGTGGTTGGGCCCGCATGTCAGCCTCTGCAGGGGGGGGATTAGCATTAAACTAATCACGGATTAAGGCTAATCCACCGGCGGCTAAACGCCGGTGGCCTGGCCACGGCGGCGCGGTACGGAAACGTGCTCTGGGCATGCGTTTGACGCGCCAGTGGCATCAAACGGAAGATGGAAGAGTGTCGCGTCGAATGGAGCCAGCCAGAGGGGCTGGAGCTCACCGGAGCGTCGCCGGCGTCAAGCCCTAGCGGCGGCCGTGGCTCAGGCTCGAGGTGAACTCGGCTACGGGGCACCATTTGGGGAGGTTTTAGGCTGGATTGAACCGGAGGAGTCCTGTGGTGACAGCGGACAGGGTGACAGGGCCGATTGCTTTGCGGTTGCTCGACGACGACGACCGGGGCGGCGAGGTACTCCGGCTTCCATGGCAGCCACGGCTAGAGGAAGCAATCGAAGCGGGAAACTTAGGAGTTCCGGGCGTGAGCTCACCAGGAACTCGGCAGAGGTGGTGGCGAAGGCTGAGGTGGCTCGACGGCGACGAATTCGTCGTTGATCTTCCTCGGCTCCGGCGAGAAGGAAACGACGATTGCGGCGGCTCCTTGAACAATTAGGTCATCGTCTTCAACAGCTTGGGGTGGACGACAACGTAGCGCGAGGGGGACACGATCTTCTGGCTCTTCTCCGGCGTTAGCCACGGATGTCGTCGACGGTGAACGGCGGCTGCTCTCGGGGGAAAAGGGGAAAGCGAGGAGGAGGCGCGAGACGAAGCGGCGATGGGGGAAAGTGAGAGAGGGAGCCGAGGGCTTCTCCGTGGCGCACTTTGGAGGCTTGGGGCGGCCTGGAAGGTCCTGGGCGTCGAGGTGGCGTCCACGGCGTCGGCGCCTCGCCACCGAGCTGCTTGGCAGCGCGGGGTGGAAGACGACAGGGGAGTTCCCCTGGTGGGCTGGGCCGGCTGGAGAGGTGGGCCTCGCCCCTGGCGGGAGGTAAGTTTTTCCTTTTTCCTCTGTTTAATCTTTCCTTTCTTTTTCTGTAATTTGTTTTGGCTCTGATAAAAATACCAAACCATTTTATTAAATGCTGAAATTTTTTATGTGGCCTCATAATAATATAGACTATCCACTCATAAACTTTCAACATTTTTAAAATTCAAATGATTTGAATTTTAAATCAAAAAGGGGTATTTCTTTAATTCCAAGGTACTGTTTGAATATTTGAAAAATCTATGAGCATGGGGTGGGTCCCACATCACTTGATATGTGATCACACTCATTTATAAGACTTTTCAAAACTCTAACATGAATTTTTGGAAAAGATTTTTATCTGGCCTTTTGAATTAATTCATCTGGGGGGTGTTCCTTCTCCCATTTGGATTTTGAATTTGATTTCCAAGATTTATTTTTGAAATTTTTACATGATGCAAAGGCACTAGCTAACCCTAGCACATACCTAACAGAGGGTTCTGACAACTCGCCCCCACTCAAAAGAATCTCGTCCCGAGATTCAGAAGTCTGCGGGAGGAAGGTGGGGTACTCGGCACTGAGACGGTCTTCTCTCTCCCACGTGGCTTCTCTTTCAGAGTGGTGTGACCATTGCACTTTCAGAAACCTAATCTTCTGACGACGAGTGACACGCTCTGCGGAATCAAGAACACAAACGGGGTATTCTCGATAAGAAAGGTCATCTTGGAGATCAAGCGTTTCATGGTCGACTTCGCGGATGGGGTCCTTGAAGCAACGCCTGAGTTGGGACACATGGAATACATTGTGTACTCGGGAAAGGTGCGGAGGTAGTTCAAGTTGGCAGGCAACTTCTCCACGTTTAGCTAAGATGCGGAAAGGGCCGATGTAACGTGGGGCCAACTTGCCTTTGATACCGAAACGTTGGGTACCCTTCAGAGGAGTAACCCGAAGGTAAGCCTTCTCATCCAGATTGTAGCTCTCTTGCCTATGATGACGATCATAGTAGCTTTTCTCACGAGACTGGGCTGCTTTCAATTGATCACGAACAATGCGAACTTGCTCTTCTGCTTCCTTGATCATATCCGGTCCAAAGAATTGTCTTTCACCGGTTTCAGACCAGTTTAGTGGTGTTCGACATCGTCGTCCATAAAGGAGTTCAAAAGGAGCCATGTTCAGACTAGATTGAAAACTATTGTTATAAGCAAATTCGGCAAATGGAAGAGAATTCTCCCAATTCTTTCCGAATGAGATAACACAAGCGCTGAGCATGTCTTCAAGAATTTGGTTAACCCTTTCGACTTGACCGCTAGACTGAGGATGGAAAGCCGTACTAAAGGAGAGATGAGTTCCCATAGCACGTTGGAAGCTTCCCCAAAATCTAGAGGTGAAAAGGCTACCGCGATCAGAATTGATTTCCAAAGGAACACCGTGAAGAGACACAATTCTAGAGATGTACAAGTCCGCTAACTGACTAGCAGTTATAGACTCGCGAACCGGAAGGAAGTGAGCAACTTTGGAAAGCCTATCTATGCCAACGAAAATGGCATTGTTTCCTTTCTGGGTTCTTGGAAAGCCAGTGATGAAGTCCTAACCGACTTTGTCCCATTTCCACTCGGGACTAGACAAAGGTTGAAGTGTACCAGCAGGTCTTTGATGTTCTGCCTTAATGCAACGACAGACATCACATTCGGCAACAAATTGAGCAATGTCTCTCTTCATCCTAGTCCACCAAAATCTCTGGCGTAGATCTCGGTACATTTTCGTGCTACCGGGATGAATTGAGAGGGGTGTGTCATGGGCTTCTTTGAGGATGAGTTGCCTTAGTTCCTTATTCTTAGGTACTACCAAACGATTTTCAAAGAATACCGTTCCCTTGTTATATGTGGAGAAACATTTAGCAACTCCGCTAGCAATGTTCTCCTTGATCCGGCGAACACCTCGTGCACGCCTTTGGGCAACTATAATTTGATCCTCAAGGGTTGGTTTTGCCACCAAGGTAGAAAGATAGCCATGAGGAACAATTTCAAGGTTGAGCTTGCGAAAGTTCTCATGAAGAAGTGGTTGATACGGCTGTAACATGAGGTTGTTACAGTACGACTTACGACTTAGTGCATCAGCCATGACATTGGCTTTGCCTGGGGTGTAAGAAATTGCTACGTCGTAATCTTTTATCAACTCAATCCAGCGTCTTTGCCTGAGGTTAAGATCTGGCTGGGTGAAAATATATTTGAGGCTTTGGTGGTCGGAATAAATCTCACAACGATTACCAAGGAGGTAATGTCGCCAAGTTGTTAGAGCATGAACTACGGCAGCGAGTTCAAGGTCATGAGTAGGATAGTTCTCTTCATGTGGCCGCAACTGGCGTGAAGCATAAGCTACCACATGTCGATCTTGCAGAAGTATGCATCCTAACCTTTGCCGTGATGCATCAAAATAGATTTCGAAATCCCTTTTGGTGTCTGGAGGTGCAAGTACAGGTGCAGAAGTCAATCTTCTTTTTAGATCTCGAAAGCTTTCCTCGCACTTGGGAGTCCATAAGAATTTCTTATCTTTCTTGAGAAGTTCAGTTAGAGGCTTTGCAACTTTAGAAAAGTTCTCGACGAAGCGACGGCAATAGCTGGCTAGGCCAAGAAAACTTCTAACTTGCTTAACCGATTCAGGTGGAGTCCAGTCAAGGACGGCCTGAACTCTCTCGGGATTCACAGCAATGCCTTTTGCAGAAATTACGTGGCCTAAGTAGGTCACTTCTGGTAGCCAGAATTCACACTTGGAGAATTTAGCGTACAGGCGATGCTCTCTAAGTTTCATCAATACCAGCCTTAAGTGTTCGGCATGATCTCCTTCGTTCTTCGAGTAGATGAGAATGTCATCGACATAAACCACAACAAATTTATCTAGGTACTCCATGAAGATCGAATTCATCAAGCGTGAGAATGTGGCGGGGGCATTGGTTAAACCAAAGGACATGACGGTGTACTCGTAAAGACCATAACGAGTAGTAAAAGCCGTTTTGGGAATGTCGTCATTTCGGATTCTGATGTGATGATAACCTAATCTCAAATCCATCTTGGAAAAGACAGCGGATCCTGCAAGTTGATCATAAAGATCATTGATCCTGGGCAGTGGGTATTTGTGCTTTATCGTCGCTAAATTTAGCGGGCGATAATCTACGCACATCCTTTCTGTTCCATCTTTCTTCTTTACGAACAGAACGGGGCAACCCCATGGCGATGAGCTAGGGCGGATGAAGCCTTTTGCCAACGAAGCATCAAGTTGGGTTTTTAGCTCAGCTAACTCATGTGGGGCCATTTTATATGGGCATTTGGAAATTGGTGCGGTTCCTGGAACAAGATCCACTATAAACTCTACGCATCTGTCGGGTGGCATGCCCGGCAGCTCTTCAGGAAAGACATCCGGGAAGTCACGAACCACCGGAATATCTTCAAGTTCGGGAAGGGGAAGTACATTCAAAGAATGCACTTGGGTTCTTGTTCTGGGTGAGGTATAGTTGATGGTTTTGCCCGAAGGGTGGGTGAGTTTCACGGATTTTCCTTTGCAATCCAGATAGGCATTCTGTCTTGATAGCCAATCCATGCCAAGGATGACATCAATATCTGAAGACTTGAGGGCTATGAGTGAAGCAAGGAATACTAAACCCTCAATTGCTATTTGGTTACCATGGCTTACTCTATTAGTTTGCCATCTTGACCCTGGAGTTTGAATAACCATTGGGGTGGACAATTCAACAAAGGGTAACTCATGACGAAGTGCATAACTTTCCGACATGAATGAATGAGATGCTCCTGGGTCGAAAAGAACGGAAGTAGGAACAAAATTGACTGGGAGCGTACCAAGAATGACGTCAGTGGTGTCATCAGTCTCTTCGGCAGCAATCTGGTTCAGACGTCCACGAGTGGCTGGAGGAGTGGGTTTGGCGGTGTAGACCTTCTGGGGTGGCTTGCCACGGCCATTGTTGTTGTTGTTGTTGTTGCCTCCGGCACGGGGTGGAACATTCTGGTGTTGGAGCTGGTTCTGGGGACACTCGCGAGAGTAGTGGCCTGCCTGACCACACTTGTAACAAGCTCCGAAAACAGTGCGTGGAGCTGGGTGGTTTGGTGGAGCTGGGTGGAATTGGGTGGTTGGACGAGGCGCCACATAGGATGGTCTCGGTGGGTTGTTCTGGCGGAACATGCTATTTGGAATCCAGATCTTGCGCTTCTGGGAGCCAGAACTGGATGAACTATCATCTCTGGGGTGTTTGCGAAAGTCGTTGGGGGTGTTCATGTCCTCTGCCTTAATGGCCTTGTTGACAAGGACCTGGAATGTGGCAATTCATGAAGGTTGAGCTCGCGACGGAGTCCGGAGTTGAGGCCACGACGGAACCTCTCTTGTTTCTTGGAGTCGGTGGAGACTTCTTCAGTTGCATAATGAGCAAGTCGGTTGAACTCACGACTAAACTCGTCCACGGATCTCCTGCCTTGAGTGAGGTTACAGAACTCCTCACGCTTGCGGTCCATAAGACCCTTGGGGATGTGGTGCTCGCGGAAAGAGGTGCATAATTCCTCCCAAGATGCAGGTGGTCCAACTGGGCGCATATTCAGAAAGTTCTCCCACCAAGAGCTAGCTGCACCTTCGAGGTGATAGGTGGCGTAGTTAACCTTGTCGCCATCTGCAACATGGCCGGCTTGGAGCTTCCTCTCGATGCTGCGAAGCCAGTCATCGGCGTCAAGGGGCTCGGTGGAGTAACTGAAAACCGGGGGATGAAGCCGGATGAAGTCGTTCAGGGACACCAGCTCATTGCGCTGCTGAGTGGTGTTGCGTGCGATGACTTCCAGCAGGTGGTGAGAGTCACGGCGGTTCCTCTCGACCTCCATCAGAACTTGGGCCATCGTGGGTGGGGGTGGAAGGTTGCCTTCCTCCTGGTCGTTCGCACGACCTTGGTTACGACCAATCTGGCCACGTGTTCCTTGAGACATCCTGAAGGTGAAAAACCAAAGTCAAACAGAGTTGATTGAAGAGTCTAATCAATGTATTGAAGTACTGGAAGGATTACAGAGTAAAGGAAGTAATCATCTTGACAACATGGTGATAAAAGCATACAAGCCATATATTCACAAGCTGTCATACAAACCATACATTGTTTAAGTACAAGCACAAAGCTAATACAAACGTGATGAAGATGATACATCCTTCAGAGGCACTCTGACTTCCTATACATTATTTATCTAAGCCTCTGGACTTAGACACCTTGCTTACAATATACTAGGATAGTACTACATCCTCACTAAGTAAGACCACAGGCGGTCTCACTCATCTCCATCTCCATAGTAATCCTCGTAAAAGTTACCTGCATATCCCGGTAGCTGGAGGTGACCATCGGAAAACACGGAGGCTTGTGGACCCTGATATCCATTTGGGCAAGGATGGGGCCTAGGTCCTGTGTAGGGTGGAAGCAAAGGACCACGGGGTGGAAAAATGCCTCCAATCTCGGGCCAAGCAACTCGAGAAGGCATCTGGGTCCTCACTGGATAGATCGCATCAAACTCAACTGATCCCACACTCACAAAGGGTGCCAAGAGCGTCAGTGCCCGGTACAGACGAACTCGGGTGGCATGGAGCTCAAAACGGAGAGCGCGTGCATCACGATCTCTGTCACTAGCAAACCTAGCAGTCACCTGGAGTGCTGGATCCTCTGCAGAGTGATCTGAGTAGAGTCCGGTGTAATATCCCTCTTCTCCTGGAAGTGCAGCAGGGATATAGCGGAATGAGGTCTCTCTCAGCATGGTGTGCTCCTCTCTCAACAGTGTAATACATGAATATGCAGCATCCTGCACAGCCATGTTCTCGGTAACGCCGATGCCATGTCCAAAGTGGATAGGCTGGGTGACTCCAACGTGGTGCGGGTAGATCCGGACAATGCAGTGGAACTGCGTCTGGTTGAAGTCGTGGAACTGCTCCTCGATGGTGTACTCGGGGTACCATCGATATCCCACGTAGGACATCATCTCGATCAACGTGGCGGAATGGCCACGCACACCGAGGCACCTGGTCAAACGAACAATCTGCCGAGGGGGAAGATCTTCCATCTGAAACAGAAAGGAGTTTGCAAATGCATCAGATTATGAGATAAACCTGGAATGACTCGGACAGCATAACGGCTGTAATTGTAAGAAATGAAAATTTCTTTCAATCATGAAAAACAGCACTTACATAATACGATGTAAGAAGTCAGCATTATAACAATGCTAGGAAAACCTGACACAACTTTCCTACGGCTATAGGGAAGCAAACAACGAGATGTGCTAATAAGACAGAGGAGAGCCTAGTCCTATCCTCCCGTAGAATAAGATGAGGGTGACTCAGAACTCAGAACGAAGGGGGTAAGGAGAAAAAGAAGCCTTACGTTGTTCCCTTATATACCCAGAGTAACTATATAACTATAGAATGCTAGACTCGACTTCGGCCAAGGCTACTAGTCCTACAGTCAGTCCTGCTCTGATACCAAGTCTGTCGGGACCCGGGGTTAGCGTATGCAAGTCCAGTTAAGACATAGTCATATGGAGAGCCGAGAACCGCACCCACTTGTCTAAGCAGACAAGGCCAAGCACTGAACATTCTCGGAAAGCATCGTACGTGAGGGGCATCCCATCCAGGCCGGATGATCAACTGTGATGGGTCCTCATCGTCCGCACACAATTCTAATGATATGGGTGGTGAACTCCCATATTCAAAGACAAGTCGCCTCAACCATACTATCGACTATCTCAAAACTCTTACATAGACTTACTCCAGCCCGATCACTTAGTCGGGGTCTAGGGCGGGCTCGATCATACCACAAAGTGTGCACGAGACAGAGTCTCGGACAATCGCATCGCGATGCCCCAAGCTGCGCACATCTAAGGGCCACTTGGTGTATGAAAGACCGCCAGCCAGAACACAACTAAGGTCTCGAAAGCCCATACAAAGACATGCATGTTATAAACATACATGCAGCACACATGCCTTGTATGAACAGCAGGTACCATTGCAATTCTCTACAAAGTGTACATTTTATTTATAACTCTTATAGAGTACACACAGAGATCACATACATGTGATCCAACATTACAACTCAGAGCGGAAGCAAATTATGTCTGGGTACAGACAAGTTTAACAAATTGGCTTAAGAAGCCTTATTCAAACATAAAGCCCTCCACGAGGGAACCAGTCTGCTGACTGGGACTAGACTAGCTTAACTTCAGTCGTCCAGCTCGATGAAGAAGCCACCTTCGGGGTCAGTGGCGTCATCTAAAACATATATTAAGCAAACGTGAGTACAAAGTTGTACTCAGCAAGACTTACATAGGAGCTATACTACTCATGCACATGTATCAAGGTAAAGGGAGGTGGGGTTCACTTGCAGAAATGCCAGCTTTGACTTGGCTAGTCCTGAACTACGAGTACCAGACTTTGAGGTAAGAAGCGTACACGAGTCCACTACTTTCACCAACCAATTACACCACTATGGTGCCTTCCTCGACTTCCCCACGAGAAAGCACGCCATAGCACTCACACTTATCTTGGTGTGTTCTAGAAGTATCCGGTTCAAGTTATCTAATAATCAAGCTAAGCTTTCCAAGTAGTCCATAACCGCGGACGCGGCTATTCGAATAGTTTTATTAACCTTGCAAGGGTGTACCGCTACACACACATGACCATCATTTACCGCCTTTGATCTCGACACCATTCAAGGGGTGCCAGCGAGGATGCTCACCACAACTGTTACCTCATAGCCTATCTAGTCCAAGAAATCCGCCTACTTGGGTGGGCTACCACTATCGTGAACCCGGCCGGTTTACCGAAGTGGACCCAAGCGATGTGTGCATGGTGCATAAGCCGGTCTCGGGTGAGCCGTTCTCTCACTTAGCATCCAGGCCACAAGCCTACCAGAACTCCGAACTACTGCGACATCTGGACATCGAAAGGGATGAGTTAATAGGTTGAGAGGGGTCAGTGAGCCCAATGTGTGGTTGTACTCTTCATCTTGGATCACCACACAAGAACTCGAACTTAGGGCGGTGTTCAACGAGACAACCCACCGTGTACTCCTACACAGCCTCTCATCGTTCACCTTGTATTAGGTCGATTCACCAACACTTTTCTACCATCATCAACATGATCATTCCCATCCCGACTCACATCACAGTAACAACATGGTATCATACTAAGCATGCAATAAGCGATAACATTTGCAGGGGCCACATGATATCATTCAACTCCTACATTTGCTAGGATTGTGGTTTGCTTATTATTGTGACAAAAGATAGGTCATGCAAAGGAATGGGTTCATCTATGCGGTAGAATCGTAACATGGTGATCATCCTATGCAATGCATAAGCGAGACATGAGAGGGAAGTGGGATTTTATCGACATGATCAATGGGGTTTTGCTTGCCTTGCTGACGAGCTTCGGGTTCTGGATCTTCAGCGAAGGGGGTGACCTCTTGCTCCGGTTCCACCTCTACTCGACAAACAAAGCATGAAGTAGCAATCAATATGAATGCAATGCTCAAGCACATGATTGAAAGTTAAAGCTTGAAGTACAAGTTTTGATGTGTGAGGCAATTCCATTTAAGTGGAATATATTGCATTTAAAATGCAAATTCAAACTCCACAAT
The DNA here is from genome assembly GCA_950022295.1 of Bromus sterilis. Lineage (NCBI taxonomy): Eukaryota > Viridiplantae > Streptophyta > Magnoliopsida > Poales > Poaceae > Bromus > Bromus sterilis. The sequence continues at coordinate 142,125,375 of OX465596.1, read as the reverse complement.
TGAATTCAACATTAACCAAGTTATATGTGATATAGTTTGATCATTTTGAATTATCTTCAAATGTGTATGATATGCCTCTGATGTGTAAGTGAAATGTAGCATGTTGCCATGGTTCAAGTTGCCAAAAATATTTTTATTGAATTTGATTTAATACCATTTAAATCAAATAGCAAATGCTACTGATCACATTTTAAATTCATCTCAAACAGAGTTGAAAGATGGATATTTGGAAAGATAATTTTCTCCTGATCATTTTTCATATATTATTTGCCCAATTTGGAGTTAATATGAATTTTCTATGAATTTCCAAAGTTTGGGGTATTTTCTGGATTTTCTGGAATTATTTTTAATTCAAAAATTCTCTGGAAATTCATTACTGCGTCACTGTGACATCAGCATGACGTCAGGGGTCCACTGACTGCTGGGACCCACTGGTCAGCCTCTCACTGGTTAAAAAAAATGATTTAAATTAAACTTTTAACTTAGCAGGGGATTAGATTGGTTCGGCCCGCATGTCAGCCTCTCCAGGGGGGGGGGATTAGCATTAAACTAATCACGGATTAAGGCTAATCCACCGGCGGCTAAACGCCGGTGGCCTGGCCACGGCGGCGCGGTATGGCAACGTGCTCTGGGCATGCGTTTGACGCGCCAGTGGCATCAAACGGAAGCTGGAAGAGCGCCGCGTCGAATGGAGCCAGCCAGAGGGGCTGGAGCTCACCGGAGCGTCGCCGGCGTCAAGCCCTAGCGGCGGCCGTGGCTCGGGCTCGAGGTGAACTCGGCTACGGGGCACCATTTTGGGCGGTTTTAGGCTGGATCGAACCGGAGGAGTCCTGCAGTGACAACGGACAGGGTGACAGGGCCGATTGCTTTGCGGTTGCTCGACGACGACGACCGGGGAGGCGAGGTACTCCGGCTTCCATGGCAGCCACGGCTAGAGGAAGCAATCGAAGCGGGAAACTTAGGGGTTCCGGGCGTGAGCTCACCAGGAACTCGGCAGAGGTGGTGGCGAAGGCTGAGGTGGCTCGACGGCGACGAATTCATCGTTGATCTTCCTCGGCTCCGGCGAGAAGGAAACGGCGATTGCGGCGGCTCCTTGAACAATTAGGTCATCGTCTTCAACAGCTTGGCGTGGACGACAACGTAGCGCGAGGGGGACACGATCTTCTGGCTCTTCTCCGGCGTTGGCCACGGATGTCGTCGACGGTGAACGGCGGCTGCTCTCGGGGGAAAAGGGGAAAGCGAGGAGGAGGCGCGAGACGAAGCGGCGATGGGGGAAAGTGAGAGAGGGAGCCGAGGGCGTCTCCGTGGCGCACTTTGGAGGCTTGGGGCGGCCTGGAAGGTCCTGGGCGTCGAGGTGGCGTCCACGGCGTCGGCGCCTCGCCACCGAGCTGCTTGGCAGCGCGGGGTGGAAGACGACAGGGGAGTTCCCCTGGTGGGCTGGGCCGGCTGGAGAGGTGGGCCTCGCCCCTGGCGGGAGGTAAGTTTTTTCCTTTTTCCTCTGTTTAATCTTTCCTTTCTTTTTCTGTAATTTGTTTTGGCTCTGATAAAAATACCAAACCATTTTATTAAATGCTGAAAACTTTTATGTGGCCTCATAATAATATAGACTAGCCACTCATAAACTTTCAACATTTTTAAAATTCAAATGATTTGAATTTTAAATCAAAAAGGGGTATTTCTTTAATTCCAAGGTACTGTTTGAATATTTGAGAAATCTATGAGCATGGGGTGGGTCCCACATCACTTGATATGTGATCACACTCATTTATAAGACTTTTCAAAACTCTAACATGAATTTTTGGAAAAGATTTTTATCTGGCCTTTTGAATTAATTCATCTGGGGGTTGTTCCTTCTCCCATTTGGATTTTGAATTTGATTTCCAAGATTTCTATTTGAAATTTTTACATGATGCAAAGGCACTAGCTAACCCTAGCACATACCTAACAGAGGGTTCTGACATTTCCTTTCCAATGTTTCCTTCTTGTGTGCTCCCACGATTACCTTTGGGGACATTGCGATCTTGCGATCGACTACACCTTCGGAATCGTCTTCTCATCGGGTAAGGGGGAGCATATATCATGCTTATAACTTTCAGCTCACTTTCCTAGGTATAGGATAGAACGATTTCTTGATCCTACCACCTCACATTGATGCCTCCATATTAAATCCCAAACAACCATGTTCCCCCACATCCCAGCAAACCTTTGTTTGGCCATGTACCTTGTTTTCTTAACCACTTCTTAGTATGCATGCTTAGGATGCTACTTATTTTATCCTTTTACTCCTTGGTTTGGGCTATCACACTATTATATTATTGTGGATTATATGATTATTATGATGTTGACTATATTCGACGAAGGATGGAAGGTCTAGTCTATCCCGCCACGATGCTTTGTTCCATTCGAGTCACCTAGGATCCGTGTTTTGGGTATTGTGTCTCTTGACGAGCCTTCCTCACCACGTGTGGGATTCTATGGGGTCCCCTGTTCTTACCTACCTAGATCCAAAAAATTCTAGTGGTGGCCCAAGCTGATTTAATATTTGCAAACGTGTGTGTGCGAGTTGACCGGTCTCGCAGTTTTTGAAACAACGTGGGCCAGTGGGGGCAATGTTTCCCATTGGTCTAACCTGACCGGTTGAGGACCTGGCTCAGTTGAACATATATGATAATCCAAACCTGGAGTCATACGATAGAGACCAGATCGAGAGCGCGGCCGGCTCCTGAGTTGGATGTCGACTCATCGGGGGCCACCGGGAATTGTGCGTTGTTAGTTAGAGGGATTATGACGCTTGGACTCTCTGAACAACTCTCTAATGAGTGTCTTTAACGGGCCCGACTGAGAGCAACAGCGTACATGTGGACCTTATAATGGGCAGTTGGTACACCCCTTCAGGGTTAAATCTTTTTGAAAATCCGTGTCCATGGTTATGGACGATTTTATACCTACTCCTTGTTCATAGAGAACATCAACTGGATCATAACTAAAACTTGATCAAACTGTGTGTTCCTTGACTTCTTCTTCTTCGTCGGGATGCGAAGGGGAGGGCAAGGATAGGATAGGTGTTATGTTTGCGAAAGTAGCTGATAGCAAGACTTGTTGGAGGCGATTCCTCATCGAATGCTTGGTACTCATCTTAGTCTAAATAGATTGTTAGCCACTTATATAATGCTAGTGCAGCTGCAACCTCAACCACTACCCCCATCTTACCTTGAAAAGTTAGTTACAAGACTTGTTTATATAGCTCACCCCCTTCTTCTGTCTTTTATGTATGTTATGCAAACGATCATGGACTACATAGGAGATCGACGACCCTTCTTCTGGACGCCTTCGCGGATACTTGATGATGACTAGTTAGGCAGATCCCGGTGGAGAGCCTGGACCCGAGTGGACGTGGGAATGGTGTGTTTTACCTTTGCCAATAGGCATTGGATTGTAGTCTGTACTCAGACATGTACCTTCCGTTATTGTATTGTATTAAGGAAGTTGTATGCCGATTGTATGAGATGTTGTATCCTTGTAGTTGTAATGTTGTGATCTCATGTTGAAATCCGATACATATGGCTTCGTCATATGTCGCGGTGGGTGTCGTGGGAAAGTCACGACAGATGTCCTCATGAGAGAACTTGATTATGTGGACTTTGCTATGAGTGTATGAGGAAGAAGAAATATCACAGAGAAAGAGAAACGCGGTTTTATACAACTTCAGGCTCCGGGAAACATCATCCGGTAAAAACCCTACATGTTGTTTGTGGCTAGGTCTTATTCCTTTGCTGACGGGGAGTCGCCGGCGTGTCGCCAACTCTCTTACAGTTGTGTCTAGTTGCCCCGAGTTTAGATCACCCGGGACTAATCTCTAATCCAGAGCCTCTTGCCGTCTGTTGACTCTATCTCTATTGAAAACCTACTTTGGTCTCTCCAGAAAACCTACTCTCGTCTTTGCTGAAAGCCTACTCTCGTCTCTGCAGAAATCCTACTCCCATCTCTGTAGAAAGCCTACTCTCATGTCTGGATAAAGCCTACTCTCGTCTCTGGAGAAAGCCTACTCTCGTCTCTCAAGAACTTGGCCTCAATGGGCGTCTTACCCCTCCTTATATAGGTGGAAGGGGGAGGCTTACATGTAGAGTCCTATCCTGATTCAAACTAGTCTCATCTTATATTGCAAGTCGGATATCAACCCGAGTCCTACTCTAAGTCTTGTAGCCTTCCAAGTTAAGTGGACTTCTTCCAAGATCGGGACTTGTTTCCTATAGCGAATCCTGCTTCTGCCGAAGCAAACCGACTCATGGATCCTGTAGAGGAGTCCATGTATAAAAATCCTACTCATGGTTCCTGTAGAGGAGTCCACGTGTAAAAGGCCTACTCACGGATCCTGTAAAAGTCCAACTCACGGATCCTGTAAAAGGCCGACTCACGGATCCTGTAAAAGGCCGACTCACGGATCCTCTATAAGAGTCCATGTATTTTGGCTGAGTTTACCTTTTGGGTGCTGCCTTCTGGCTGAATCTACCTTTAGGGTGCTGCCTTCTGGCTGGGTTTTAACTGTGAGCAATCCCCCCGACAGTAGCCCCAAGTTTAGCTTTGGACGCAATCTTGGCGCGGGCTTCATTTTTTCTCTGCTTGCCCTTGGCAATGAGATTTTCGTAGAAGGGAAAGCCAGGTGCGCGTCCATGGTAAATTTCCAATATAATAAATAGTAAGTGAAAAGACCGGGTCCGGAGGGCAAACCATTAGGGAAATTTTCTCCACTGATTCATGTTAACAAACCCGATATTACTCAGTTTTTGGCTCTTCCACCTTTTAGTTCAATGTTGCCTCTTGCTCTTCCGGGTGCTGTCAAAGGACTTGAAAATTTTACGTGAAATTTATATCCATATCTCCTGTAGCTCCCAAGATCTGAGTTTATCATCTCGTGATGACTTTGAGTTTTTTATAAAATAGCCATGCTGGTGTAACCCCCAAGTGCATGGTTGTTTTGCCTGCCGACACCTCTAACTTGTAATTGTGAAATTTGCTTCGAAGTAGTGTATCCCCCAAGTGACGGGTTGTTTTTCCTTCCGCAACCTGGGACTTACAATTTCTTGCTGGTTTTCCGAAGTTGGCAAGTATTATATGTCGAAGCCAGCAAATTTTGTTGAATCCGGCAAATTAAAGCTGAAGACTTTTTGTTGAAACCTGCTTATATTTTCTTGCTGATAAAGTCGGCGAATGCGAGTTTGCTGAAGCCGGTAGACATGATATGCTGGGTTATGTTCCTAGCTTCCAAATAAAGTGGCCCTTCGAGTGCTGGAATATGTTTCCTTCAGCAACCCGAAATAGTATGTGCTAACTGTTATGTCTTGACTGGCGCTTTCTCTTGATAAAGTCGGTTTAATGTCTGTTGTCTTTCTATTATGAAAATTTGACCAATATCTTAGTATCTTAACCATATGTAGCCCCCATGAATCGGGATAATTAATTATGTTTCATGCTAAGTCATGTTTAAAATCAACATATGGTTCTTATGAGTCGGCGTAGATAAATGGCGATTTTATAATAATAACAATGTATCGTTTCGAAAATCGAAGTATACCCCCAATGATTTGGCATGATTTAAATTCATGTCGAATCATAGTAGGATTTTTTTAGGTATAGCCCCTATGAGTCGGCATGATTAATTTACTCTCATGTCGATTCATAGCAAAGATCAAAGTATAGTCCCCATGAGTCGACATGATTAAGTTACTCTCATGTCGAGTCATAGTAGACCAAGAATTGACGTGTATCCCCCAAGAGTCGGCATGATTAATTTACTCTCATGTGAAGTCATAGTGGAGCCGGGAAGATGGAACTCCAAAGATGCTACCATGGCTTCTTATTGGCGTGAAGTGGAAAAATTAGCCTGACTCTTCCGTATGGCGAAGGTCGGGGTTAGCCTCACCTAAACTCAGGGGCTTCCATAGCTCACCAGTGTGGACCAACAAAGGAACACTTTCTCTGCTGGCCCGAGTTGTTTAAAATCTGCTTGCTGCAGACCAGTCACACACACGGGGTTTCAAATGGTAAATAAGCTGGAGCCACCACTTGAAATGTTTGGAGCTAGGTAGGTAAGAAGAGAGGACCCCATAGCTTCCCACACGTGGTTAGGAACGCTCATCAAGACACACAATACCCGAAACTCGGGTCCTAGGTGAGTCGAATGGAACAAAGTGTCGGGGCGGGATAGCCTGGACCTTTCATCCTTCGTCGAATATATTAAACATTATAATAATCATATCATCCCGACCAATATAATAGTATGATAGCCCAATCCAAGGAGTAATAGGATAACAATTGATAGCATCCTAAGCTTGCATACTAAGAAGTGGTTAAGAAAGCAAGGTACATGGCCAAACAAAGGTTTGCTGGGATGTGGAGGACATGGATGTTTGGGTTTATTTGAGAGGCATAAATATGAAGTGGTAGGATCAAGCAATCGTTCTATCCTATACCTAGGCACAAGTGAGCTGAAAGTTATAAGCATGATATATGCTCCCCCTTACCTGATGAGAAGACGAAGCCGAAGGTGCAGTCGATCGCAAACTAGCATCATCTTTGAGAGTAACCGAGAGAGCACACAATGAAACACTGGAAAGATAATCGACGAGCAAGCATCTATTACTACATAGAAACCACCATTAAGCAAGAAAAAGAAGGCAACACGAGACAACGCAATACGATCGCATCTATCGTCGAGAGCGGTTACTAGCAGGTTAAGTGGACTACTCGTCACACACAATGATATCGCACATTTATAATGGTTCAAGTTACTTAGCTTCACAACACGAGCAAAGGTTGTTAACATGACATCTCACTCAAGCATGTGATATCACACAATCATGGCAAGAAGGTGAAGCACAAAGTAAAATATCTACGCTAGTCAATTTAAGTGAGGTAAATCCTAAACATGGACATCACTAAGTAGCCCACAACAATTTAAGTATTTGGTACTTTTCTTCCCTAAACCATATTTTAGGTTGGTTAACAACAGAAAACAATAGCACCATCACAATCTACACAAAATTCTAGTCAAGTTACATCTAAAGAACACCCGAAACGGAGTTACGGTTACAAAGTTATGGCATATTACATTTTACAGTGGAAAGGGTTGTAATTAGCAGGTAAACAAGATGTAAACAAGTTCAACCATGGAAAAGAGAAACATTTTAAGATTCTACACAAAAAACGGAGCAACTGGCATGTAGAAAGTGTCGCGATCCGAGCTACCGTTGAAAAGATATAGCTACCCCAAAAACTATGCACAATTTGCAATTTAAATAAGCCTAGACAAAATAGATAAGAGTTGTCGGGCCGAATCTAAACTATACGGGACCAAACAAGGGGCGCTAGATACTATCCGATGCACACATGCGATACATAGCAACAGGCATATTGGGCCAAGCCCACTAGCACAGATAAAAAAAACAGGGCGGCTAAGCCAGCTCACCTTGGCGGGCCGTGGCCCAGGCCGACGGGGTGGGCGTCGGATATCTAGGGTGCGCACCGGGCGAGAGGCGCGAAGCAGGCCCACGGGGGCGCGTTGGCTGGGCCGCGGAACCAAGATGGCCCACGCGGGCGCAGCGAGCGGGAGGCGGCGCCGGCAAGGCTGCGGCTTCCGGCGAGGCAGGCGGTGCAGGGGAGGCCGGAGGAGGGCGGCGCGCCTCGGATCCTCGTGAGGTCGTCGACGGGTTCAAGGTGGTGGCTCGGATGACAGTCATGGCGCGACTCAGACCTTGGGCGTCCATGGCCTGCGGTGGAGCTCCCGTGGTGGCGCTGCGAGGAGGGAGAGGGAAGGTCAGAGGAGGAGGGAAGGACGAGAAGAGGAAGGAGAGGAGGGCACGGGAGGAGGAGCTTGCCAGGCGGCGGACGACGATGAGTGGCTGGCCGATGGCCCGGAGCGCTGCGGCTCTAGGCGGCGGCTGGAGCGGAGAGGCGAGCTCCGTGGCCCAGATCCGGCCTTTGGCAGGCCGCAGCAGTGGAGGAGCAGCCCCTGCGGGGCCGGAACTGGGTTGGAGCTTGCTGGGGTTCAATCTGAGCCCCATATCTGATGATCTGATGGCTGAAATGGCTTGGGGATTAGGGTTTCGGAGAGAGGAGGACTAGGAGGCAAATCTGGGTGTTTTGTGAGGGGGGTGGCTGCAAATTTTGTTTATGGAAACCCTAGAAGGGCTAGGAGAGGGTGGTGGTCTATTTATAGGCTAGCCTGGATGGAAGTTTTACACAAACGCCCTCGGGTTTTCTCTCACGCGTCCGATCCTCCACGTTTTCTTACCACCGGGAGTCCATACGACCTCCGATTCGGACGAAATCTCGAACCACCTCAGTTAGTTCTACCTCAGTTCTATACCGTTCCAAGAATATTTTCCGGCGCCCAATAAAATAATCCGTTTATTAAATAAACAGGGTTTTTGTTCCAATGATGATGATTGGTCTTGTGCCAAAAGTTTCGATGGTGCTCGGGTGAACCCGGGGTCGAAAAGGTTGTGTGCCGTGGTGGAAATGGGTATGTCACGTATGCCGGTACAAGAAGGAGGGGGGAAATATAATGACCAATTAATAAATTGGCGAAGCCAATACTGCAAACAATTCTAACAAGAAATCAAATAACGCAACAAACAAATTTTTTAATTTGGGTGAAAACCCCGGGCTGTTAGAGCCCCCAAGGGTCTCCATTTGTACGGCTTCGGTGACCGCCCTCAAGTATCCTATAGTGGTATAACGACATCTTTAATTGGTGAGAGATTGAGAAGAAATAGGGTGTCCCTCATTGCCTTCGTGTGAGAATTGTGTTCCACACCCTCTCCAAATGGAGAGATACTTCTCGCAAGAGAAGGAACTTCGGTAAAAATCCTTGTCTCCATCGGCTCCACTTGCGGTTATCTCTACCTTTACTTTGAGCAAGCTTATTACCTTGTTTATCTTGTGCTTGTTCATATTATTGTTGCATTTCTTGTCCATCGGTTGTTCACCTTGCTCCACATCTAGTCAACCTATTTACTTGTGCACCTACTTTTTGATAGCCACACTGCTCAAAACTAGAGAGGGCTGGGCTGGAATTGTATCCCCCCCCCGCGTCACCCTCCTCTGGCGACACGGGGAAACCCTAGTGCGCGGCCTAGGGACCCAATCTCTCCTTCTCCCGCATTGCCACCGCCGGAGGGGGCGCCGGCAAAGCCAGGCGCGCCTCAAGGATGGTGGCGGCGGGGCGGTTCTTCTCTGCCTCCTCGTCTTCCCTTGCGTTCTCCTGTACGACCGGCGCTGCTGGCGGCCTCGAGCGGGTGCGCGCCGGCCTTGCTGATACACGATATAACTTCTCGTCCCTCGTTGGTTACCCCAAGTGGAAGGTGAGATATAGCGTAGCGGAAAACTTCCCTTAGAGAAGATGCTAAGGTTTAGAGTGTCTCCAGTAGGACTCTAACAGATACAAGTAGGTGGTTCGGCAAGTGATGCGCCATTGATAATAACTTGCTTCTCGTGGACCTGCACACACAACAGATAGCTTTGCTCCCAACGAGTACAGAGGAGTTGTCAATTCCTCCGGCCTTGTTGTTTACAAAGGATAAAACGCACAGGGTAATAATGATAGTGATAGCTACGGAAAAGTAAATACTGAAAGTAAATTGAATGTGTAAACAGTGTTGGAAATATGGACCGGGTTCCTATGATGTTCACTAGTAATGTCTCTCTCCCAAAAGACGATAAAATAGCCGTGCGAGGTAAACAAATTACATCTGGGCAATTGACAGGATTAGGTGCGCAAACCAATGCAAATTATGCTATACAAGTAGACCGAAATCCATCTGCATCTGCCTACTAATCATCCACCTTGAGATATCTATCCAGAACATCTCGCTGGTATTAAGTTGTGAATCGCACCCAAAGTGTAAACTCAAAGCAACAGACAACTGCATTAAATAACTTTGCGTAAAGTAAACAATCCTTGCACCCGCAAGTACAAGCACCGTTGTTTTCCCCTTGTGACAACAACACATCCCCTAGACTCATGTTTTTGTCACTCAAGCTAGTCATCGGGGGGCATGAACCCACAATCATGCATAACGCTCCCTCTTGGAGTCACTACCTACTACTTGGCCAAAGCAATTAATAGCAACGGAGAACGTGCAATAATTACTCAAGAACATAAATATAAAAGAAGAGAATAAAATATATAAATCAATCACAATCTGAACATAATCTCATAATCCATCGGATCCCAGCAAACTCAGCATAGCAACAGCAGAAAGATTACATAAGTGCCTCGATCATGTAGGGAAACTCACAAGGTCTAATCCATGAAGAACAAAGAGGGGAGGAGAACATCACATAGCTACTGATCATAGACCCATGGTCCAAGGTGGACTACTCACGGTTCATCCGGGAAGCATCCATGGTAGTGGAGAAGCTCCCGGAGGTGATTCCTCCCTTCGGAAGGGTGCCGGGAAAAGGTCTTCTGGTGCTCGCGATCTTGGAAGCGCGGCGGCGGGGGAACAGAGGAGAGATCGCGAAAAAGGGTTCCGTTCCGAGGGTTTCTCGTCACGGGGAAGAAATAGGTGAAGGGGGGCAGCCAGAGGTGGGCCAGGGGCTCCAGGCGCCCCCCTGACGCGGCCAGGGGTCGGGCCGCGCCCTCTGGCCGCCTGGGCCCCCCTGCCCCCCCTCGGCTCATACTTTGCTCTTCTAGAAGGTTCCCGTACGCTGATTTTTCCTATATTTTTCCCGGAATTTTTCTGGTACTTTTAATAAGTGGGAAACCTGAAATAGAAAAACAGCAAAAAACAGGAACTGGCACTGGGGTGCACCGAGTTAATAGGTTAGTCCAAATATGATCAAAAGTGTATGGAAGTTCATCAATATCATAGCAATATCACAGAAAAGAGGCATGGAGCAAGCAGAAATTATAGATACGTTTTGGACGTATCAACATCCCCAAGCTTAATTCCCGCTCGTCCTCGAGTAGGTAAATGATAATAGCATAATTTTTGTGGTGACGTGCTAAGAACCATATAAGAACTTTGTAAGTAAAGCAATCAAGGCATGTAATTCAATTCAAGTCATAACATGCAAGAGTCTATATTTGGCATTGAAACAAACAACATAAGAACATAAAGGTGCAAGATCTCTTGCTATCCGTGACTCGAATGTCTCCAAATGGTGTTTGATTCCAAGAAAGGGGATAGGGATATACAAGAAAAAGTATTTTTATGTTGAGAACTCAATCTACTAAAGTTTCACACTTGGTATTCTTTGAAATCTTATCTTGACTCATCCCCAGACCACTAGCCAGGTACAAGTCAAAATGATCCACTCCATTTCGACATTTTGAGCACTCATGCAATGGATGAGCGTAAACAAGTAAGTTGACACTTAGGATGGATAAGAGAGAATATGGTGGAGGAGGAAGACAAAAAAGGTGTGAAAGGCTCACATCAATGAGGCCAATCATAGGCAAGAGAAAGCCAAATGATAAATATGATGTGGGGAGTAGGGATTTCCATGCAATGGTGTAACACCCCGGGTGTCACACTACCGTAACCCAAAAATAATCACTTTGATTAAAGCCAAGACCTCTTGATTAGGCATGTGATAATCACCTTGACCATGGCATGTTCAAATTCAACCCATTGAAAAATTCCAAAACAAAGTGACAATTAAGGTTGCTCCAAAAATTTTGGAACCAATTTTATAAAATGCCAAATAGTCAGTAGGTATTATTAAAAATGAAATAGGAGTTTATTAAAATGTTTTACTAATTTAATCAAATCAAAACAGTGTCAAATTAGTGGCATTTAATGCATTTTAAATATAACAAAAATGCAAATGATTTTTTATGAACCCCAAACTTTTTATAGCAGTATATTAAATTACAAATGAAATTATGGAGCAAGTCTCATATATAACAAAAAGCTTTTGTTGAATAATTAAAATACAAACAGAAAAGAATAAACAAGAAGAAAACAAAAAAGGGGGGAAACCCTATTAGCGCCCTGGGCAAAGCCCACCAACCCCAGCAAATCCACCCGGCCCACCTTCCTCTCCCCTTGTCTTCTTCCCTACGCCCCTGTTCACCATGGCGTGGCAAGCATCCACCCGCCATGGCCGCTGGGGCGGCTCGTGTCGAGCATCCTACGGCTCGCCGACGATTATAAGGTCCCCGAGCCCCCCCCCCCCCCACGAAACCCTAGAACCTCTCCCTCCCCAGTTTTTCCCCTCCCTCGCGTCGCCATCGTCTCCATGTTCCCGTTCGAGCCTGCCATGGTCGCCCTCCAGTGAACCCGCGCGGCCAACGGCCCCGCCGCGCCACTCCTTGTTGTCCAGCAGCCTCCCCGTGGACGTCTACATCGCCTCGCGCAGCTGGTCGTCGCCGGGACCCATCGGAGGCCACAAATCGGGCCGATCCCCTCCGCAGGCCGCCGCGGAGTCCGGCGTCGATTGCCGCCCCTGCAAGCCTCCTCGCGCTTCCCTGAGCTCGGCTTCACCATCCGAGTGAGCTCCTCTTCGATCCCCATCCTCTCGGGCCCGTCTTCGCTCGCAAGAACACCGCCTCCGCCATGGTCGTGCTCCGGCTGCCGCTGCGGTGATCGCCGTCGTAGTTTAGGGCCTCCCCGTGGTCGTATCCTGGTGCCACGCGATGCACGAAGTTGCTAGATCCTGAACGAGCCAATGCACGCTCCGTTTGGGCTGCCCGTGGGCGAGCTCCGCTCCACGCTGCCTTGCGGTTCCGCCAATGGCACCGCCGCCATTCTTGCCTCCTCCCCACGACCTCCTGTCGGTCCAGAGGGATGCACACGAGTGCCTGCTACGCCCAGATTCCACCAACACACCCTCCCTTCGCCGGAGACAGCCGGCCGGAGCTCCTCCGCCGCGTCGGCCTCGTCGCCGGTGTGCTCCCAGGGCAAGCCATGGACTAGCCATGGGCTAAACCCACTGACATGTGGGCCCTCTGCCCTGTTTGATTAATTTAGATTAACTTAAAGAGCCACACCCTATGACATGTGGGCCCCAGGCCAGTGGTTTAGTTAATAAAACTGTTAATTAAAACTTACCCACTGACATGTGGGCCCTCTGCAATTTTTGATTAAATGAAAATGATTTAAATGCCTCTGTGTATGACAAGTGGGACCCCACTGATTATTTAGATATAATTAATTGAGTTACTAAAATCTGAGGCTGACATGTGGAGCCCACATGTCAGCACTGTTGTGGATAATGTTTTGGATAATGTTGAATTTAAATAATAAAAATAATTCTAGAAATGATTTAAATTGTTTAAAACTTAGAAAATTAATATCTTTTAAACGGTATATAAAATCGAAAAACTTTATACATCAAAATTGATCAGAAAATAATAACGAATACAGATACGCTATCCGTATACCCACCGCACCCCTCTAACACACCGAACATCGAACCGTCCCCCTCCGGACCGTATGTCTGATGATTTGTCCGGTACTGTCAAAGTATCCGGATGAATTTATTCTGAACACGAAAGTTGTTCAGAATGGATCAACTAACTCGGATACACCCTTCACATGTTTGTCGGATGTCCACGACACCTCCGGCATGGTACCTTCCCCCTCCGAACACCTTGTCCGGTAATCACCCAGCGCCGGTATTTCATCCTCGGATGAATTCCCGCTCCGAGCATAACGCATTGTACTGCGTTAGAACACCGATAACATTTCATCTGTCATGTCATGCATTTGATTGCTATGTTTGTTTTATATTTACTGTTTTCCCCCATTTATTCTTCGGTATACCCCGCTGCTACCTCCGACTACACCGCTGCCGGGTACGATGTAAGAGAAAAGTTATACCCCCATGAGTTTTGGATATTGTTGGTCAAAACAGTAGAGGAACTAACAAGTTTTCTAGTGTGAAACAGATGGTTAGGTCCCTGAAGTTATAGGTTGGTGATAAAGCTTCAACGAAGATTTATACTTTTACTGAAGTATATCCTCTGGAGTGAAGCTCATCACGGATGTCGACCCCTAAAAAGATAAGGAATCCTGAAGCACGTCTCATCGAAGAAGATGACCAGGATGGCGCAAGACTTAGTTGTTTTTGCGTAGTTCTTTTTCCACTTCTTTGAGTCGTAGGAAAACCGTACTATCAAGAGGGGTTTAGTAAATGTACTCCGAAGGTCTTGATGAAAAGACTCAGATCGAATCCAAACCAGGGAGAAACCAGAGTTGAAGAAATCTCATGTGCGCTAGGTAATGCTTCACCAGCGAAGACTTAGTTCTTTCGGCTCTTGAAGCAGAACCAAGTCCGTGAGTCAGCTTTACTTGGACCGCAAGTAAAGTTGCGCTTTGATTGGAAATATGACCGTTGGGGACAGGTGTCAAGCTGTCACATCGGGTCACTTCAGTCATTTCGCACCTAGGGATTGCCACCTATAAATACGCCACCCCAGCCCTCATTGGCTGGTGGCTGCTCCAAGATTGATTCCTTACAGAAGAGAGAGAGAGAGCAAACCCCACCGATGCATATCAAAAACCCATCCACAGAAGCATAAGTCCTATTGATCTGAGTTGATTCATTATGACTTAGGAAGAAGTTTGCTAGCCTTTTTATCTTGGAGAACTGCAATTCTCCTAGACGGTTAGAGAGTTGTTCTTCAGAGAGCGAAGAGTTATTGTCGCCTCGAAGTCCATTTTCTCAAAGGTTTCGGTGATTTCCTCAATAATCAACCACGAGTGAAGAACTGACAAAGCTCAAGGAGATTGGTGCAGTGGAGAAACGGACGGAGAGAGGTTAGCTCCTGTGTTCAATCACAAGTCCCTCCAACCAGACGTAGCACTTTGCAGAGTGTGAACTGGTCGATCAAACATCGCCGAGTCAAGAGTTCGTTTTACTTTCCGCACTTGCATTCAGTTTATCAATTGCTTCAGTGATCCGCTTCGATGCAATTGATTCGATGCTTTTGATTCGCTATGTTTTGCGTCAATCATGTTCTGCTTCAATATTTACCTTTCTGTTGAATCTCTTCGATTGCTGAGTTATGCTTCACTTCACAGTTTTATGCAAAATTTTGAAGTGATCATTCACCCCCTCCCCCTCTGATCACATACTTGGTCTAACAATTGGTATCAGAGCTAGGCACTCTTTATTTGGATTAACATCCTGGAGTGTTTTCAAGTATGTCTTCTAGTATGTCTTTCGCAGCTATTCGATCTGGCGAACCTATTCCTATTTTCAATGGGAAGGACTACCCGTACTGGAAGGACAAGATGAAAAGAAATATCATGGCTATCAACTCAACTGCCTGGCAAGTTGTCTTGTATGGAGTCACTGTTGCCGATGAGAAGGAGATCACCCCTGAAGAAGCAACGCTGATTGATCTTGATTCTGTAGTTTGGGTTTTCATCACCAATCACGTGACACCTGAAAAGTATCATGAAGTGAAGAATATTCCAACTGCCAAAGGTGTCTGGGACTATCTTGAGAAGATTGGTGAAGGTGTTTCTACCCAGAAAGATGCCAGAATTGACACTCTCCGAAGCAAATTCTATCGCTTCAAGAGAAACGAGGGTGAAAAAGTCAGTTCCATTTACAGCAGACTCACAACTCTTGCTAATGAATTGATTTCCCTCGGTGCTGATGACATTACACCTCACTCTGTTGTGAGAACTCTGCTTCGCTCATTGGATGATTCGTTTTATCACATAGTGCTGATGATCAAGGAAAGGACTGATTTCAGACGTCTTGTTGCTGCTGATGTTCTTGAGAGACTCACTACCTTTGAAATGGAAGAAGAAGAGAAACGTGACATAAATGGTTCTCGAAGGAGATCCCATGCCCTGAAAGAAAAAGCTTCGCGTCATTCTTCACCAGAAGTCAGTTCTGCTTCAGGTGTCGAATCAGATGATCCCTCAAGCATTTGAAAGGATTTAGCACTGATAATGAGACGCTTCAATCGCTTTCAAAGAAAAGGTTTTTCTTCACCCAAGAAGAGTTATCCTTCAAGAAGCTCAAGTCATTCTTCCTACTGTTCATCCTCTAGAAGCTCTCCATCAAAGGACAATTGCTGCTACAAGTGCAAGAAACCAGGTCACTACATTGTTGATTGCCCTCTGTGGGAAGCTGAGAAAAAATCGAAGCATTCACTCAGAGACTCTTCATCGAAGTCTTACAGATCCTCCAGAAGTCATGAGTCAAAGAGACATGATTTCAGTTCAAGAAGAGAAAAGAAGAAAGATTCTGATGATGATAAGAGGAAGAAGTATCATAAGAAGCGTGAGGGTTCTTCATCGAAGACTCACTCGTCTCGTCGAAGCCGCTCTCAACGTGCCAAGGCCTATCTGGGGAAGGAGATGAACTCAAAAGACGAAGCATCTGGTTCCGAAGCTGAACAAGATTCAAGGTCTGCGTCTGGGTCCGAATCAGGTGGTGTTGCTGGTTTGGCCTTTGCTTCAGCAGATGCTTCAATCAATGCTTCGAGCTCATTCTTCACCAACAACAGTAGTGAAGATGAAACTCCTGCATATTGCTTCATGGCCAAGGCAAAGGTATCTTCATCCAAGTGAAACTATGATACTTCTGATTGTTTTTCATATGAAAGTGACTCAAAGATAAGCTATGCTAAACTTGCTAAAATTGCTTAAATTCAACAAGATGAACTTGATTCACTGAGCAAAACCATTAAAAAATCAGAAATGTTGTTGATTGATGAGATTGAGAAAGGTCAAACTTTAACTAATGAGCATACTGCTCTGAAGGAGAAGTTTGAAGAATTATCCTCTCGGCATGATCTTCTTTCAGTTGATTATGAGAAGCTCACCTATGAATTTCTTCAAAGGAAAATGGCTCTCGAAAAACTGAAAGAGGCTCATGAAGAGTTGGAAAATGTTAATCTCTCTCTCATGGCTCAACAAGGTTCTGAAGCAAATCATAAAACTGAATCACCTTGTTTGGACTACTTGGAACGAAGCAAAACTTTCCAAAGGGAAAGCTTCTATTGTTATTGATGATACTAATGCCTCCGATGAGGAAAATCCTGCTGTTAGCGAGGAACTCCTCAGGTTGAAAAACTTATTTGAATCAGGCATGTTCAAAAGTGTGCAAGGACATCAATATCTCTGTGATAGCCTGAGGAAGGCTCTCCTTCACAGGAATCCCAGGAATGAAGGTGTTGGTTTCGAGAGTAAGATAAATCCTGTTGGCACATATTGGGAGCCTGAGTAGTATCCTAAGACTGTTTGGGTTCTAGCGAAGGAGAGACCCATTGATATTGCTAACCTTTCAGGTTTCAACTGCAAAATGAACAAAGTCATTGTGGATGAATCACTTGATTCAGACTACAAACTCATGAAAGATGAATAGGGAAAAGTTTCAGCTGAGTATGTAGGTATTCCACAAAAGAATGGATTCTATAAGAGGCAGATATGGGTGCAGAAAGCACTTGTGGAAAAACTGCCTGCTAACCATTCCATGCAGGGAAAGTCTTCGGTACCACCGAATCATTTCTACTCTCTTGTGCTTGCGAAGCTGGTAAAATTACGAAGAAACATCATTCAGCGAAGACCATCATGACAACCACTCGTCCTCTTGAATTGCTTCATATGGATCTTTTTGGTCCTCAAAATTATGCAAGCTTGGGAGGAAACAAATATGGTCTAGTTATTGTTGATGACTTCTCTCGTTATACTTGGGTTTTGTTTTTGGATGACAAGAGAAAAGTGGTTGAAATCTTCAAGTCATTCGCTAAGAGAGCTCAAACAGAATATGAATTATCTCTGAAGCATATCCGAAGTGATAATGGAACTGAGTTAAAAAATACTCATATTGAAGATTTTCTTGATGATCATGGTTTTACGCATGAGTTCTCTGCTGCCTATACACCTCAACAGAATGGTGTAGTTGAAAGGAAGAATAGAACTCTTATTGAGATGGCCAGAACTATGCTTGCTGAATACAAGACTCCTATTAGGTTCTAGGCCGAAGCAATCAATACTGCATGTCACATCATCAACAAGGTTTACCTTCACAAATTCTTGAAGAAAACTTCACATGAGCTTATCACTGGCAACAAACCAAATGTATCATATCTTAGGGTATTTGGTGCTCCATGCTTTATTAGAGATATGAATCATAGCTCCAAATTTGCCCCTAAGGCACATGAAGTTTTTCTTTTAGGTTATGGCTCAAACTCTCACACTTACAGAGTCTATAACTCTCACTTTGGGAAAGTTATGGAAACTGTGAATGTAAGGTTTGATGAATCTAATGGCTCTCAAAAGGAGCATTTGCCTCATGATCTAGATGAACCTCCTCTTGATGAAGTAATAAAGTCCATGGCTATTGGTGAGATTCGCCCTGTTGAAGCCAATCAACGTCAAGCTGTTAGGGATGATGATGGTCCAATGTTCCCACACATAGCCTGGGGCGCTGGAGATCAACATCCTGAAGCTAATGATGAACAGGACGAAGAAGGTCAAAGGAACGAAGGAAATGCTAATCCTGAAGGAAATGCTGAAGCTGAACCCGAAGCTGATGCAGATCCTGAAGCAGAAGCTGAGCCTGAAGCAAATGATACTATGTTATCACGAGTTCGAAGAAGAGTTGATTTGGATTCGATCCTCGAAGATATCAATCTACCAGGTCGTCCCACTACTCGATCTCGCACTCGCTTGGCTAACTTCTGTGGAAACTTTTCCTTTGTCTCCATGCTAGAGCCTTCATAATATGATGAAGCCATGAAGGACCCTGATTGGTTATTGGCTATGATGGAAGAACTTCACCAATTTGAAAGAAACAAGGTCTGGTCACTTGTTGAAAGGCCAGATCCCACGAAGCACAACGTTATTGGCACAAAGTGGATATTTCACAACAAGCAAGATGAAGATGGTATTGTGGTAAGAAATAAAGCTAGATTGGTAGCACAAGGTTACACCCAAATCGAAGGCATTGACTTTGGTGAAACCTATGCTCCAGTAGCCCGTCTCAAATCCATTCGTGTCATGCTTGCTTTTGCTAACCACAAAAATATATTGCTATATCAAATGGATGTCAAGAGTGCTTTTCTTAATGGTGAAATCGAAGAAGTGTATGTTATGCAGCGTCCAGGTTTTGAAGACTCGAAGAATCCTGATGTGGTGTACAGGCTCCACAAAGCTTTGTATGGACTGAAGCAAGCACCTCGTGCTTGGTATGAAACATTGAAGGATTTCCTCCTGAAGAAAGGCTTCAAACCAGGAACAACTGACCCCACTCTTTTCACTCGATCATATAACAATGATCTATTTGTGTGTCAGATATATGTAGATGATATTATTTTTGGCTGTACTAACACTGAAATCAGCGAAGAATTTGCAAGAATGATGTCAAAGAAATATGAGATGTCTATGATGGGAGAATTGAAGTTTTTCCTTGGACTTCAGATTCGACAACAGAAGAATGGCACCTTTATTTCACAAGAGAAATACTTGAAGGATTGCCTGAAGAAGTTTGATCTTGCTGAATGCAAGACCATTAGAACTCCCATGCCTACTAATGGATTTCTTGATGCAGATGAGAAAGGGAAACCCTTCGATCAGAAGAAGTTTCGGTCTATGATAGGTTCACTCTTATACTTATGTGCATCTAGACCTGACATCATGCTATCAGTTTGTATTTGTGCTCGTTTTCAGGCAAATCCGAAGGAATCGCATCATATAGCGGTGAAGCGAATTCTTCGATATCTAGCTCATACTCCTTCTTTGGGACTTTGGTATCCCAAAGGTACTCAGTTTGATTTGATTGGATATTCTGATTCAGACTGGGCTGGTGATAGGGTTGACAGGAAATCTACCTCAGGCACTTGTCATTTTCTTGGTAGATCTCTTGTGTGTTGGGCTTCAAATAAACAGAACTGTGTCTCAATATCTACTGCTGAAGCTGAATACATTGCTGCTGGCTCATGCTACACTCAAATACTTTGGCTTAAGCAGACGCTGAAAGATTATGGTATTTTTGTGAATAAAATCCCTCTGCTTTGTGACAATGAGAGTGCCATCAAGATTTCTCACAATCCTATGCAACACTCTCGAACGAAGCATATTGATATTCGTCATCATTTTCTTCGAGATCATGTTCAGCGAGAAGACATTGAGATCAGTCATGTAAGAACTGAAGATCAATTGGCAGACATATTCACTAAGCCATTGGACGAGAAAAGGTTTTGTACATTGAGATGTGAGCTAAACATCTTAGACTCAAACAATGTTCAGTAAGATCGAAACTTTTCATTGTATATATTCACCTTCGTTGTGTATTTATGTGTTTAGTTTCGATTGAGTTTTCCTTCGTCTTAATTTAGTTTCGTTTATCATTTGCTTTCTGTTCTGTGTGTTCTTTATTTGTTCGTTTCTTTTGTCCCCTATGCTTGTCACTTTTAGCTTCATTGTTGTTCTTCGAAGTGATAAGTTTCGGACCCCATCTCTCTTTTCAGATTCGCTCCCAATCTTCTCTATCTTGAATGATAGGCACAATTGAAACGGAAAGCATATTGCTTCGAACATCATTGAGTTCCGAATCAAATGCCTCCAACTTTATCGAAGTTTTTGCTCTCGGACAAGAACTATTCTTCGGCCGTTGAGTCCCCGTCGTTTTCGGGTCGTTGAGATTCGCTCGCGATACGCCACTTCATCTGAGCCGTTGAATCGGAAGAGTCAGTCGCTGTGAACCGTTCGATTTGATCTGGTAACCGCTCCAGGTCGGGCCTATTTAAGGCATTCACCCAGCGAAACGGTTCACCCACGACTCATTTTCTCCGATTTCCCCGTCTTCCACCTCGAGCAATCCGCAGAGCTCTCGTCCCCGTCGTCGCCGTCGCCGCTTCACTGCCGGAACGCCGCCGCCATGGACATTCCCGTCGACGCAGAGCACTTCTCCGCTCCCCGTCGCCGTAGCCGCCTTGCATCACCAAGTTAGGGACTGTTTGATCCGTGCTGTTTCTTGCTCCTTGGGAAAACTGTTCGTAGAATCAAAGTGATCCCATCTCCTCAGGATGTCTGACGAAGAGGCTGCAAAGGGGAATGAGTCTCCGATTATTGAAGGACTGGAAAATTACCCAGAGCCACCGAAGCAGAAGGGCAAAGGAGGCAAAACTAAGGAAGTAAATAATGCCCGAGGCATTCCCGAAGCAATTCGCATCAAGATGGGCTATGACACCCCACCAGAAGAGACAGATCATGACCGAAAGATTCGACTACAAAGGATTCGTCGATATTGGGCTATTCGGTGGTACAAGTTCAAAAGCATTCCAACTTCGAAGTGGGCAATGCAATTCGCCTTCAGCCCACCTTATCGGTACACCACCGCTATGTGCGCTCAGTACACTGCAGCCAACCGGAAGAAGTACTACCCGAAGCCTCCGGCTGTCCCGCACCCAAATTCACTCAAGACCCCAGATGATTATCCTGAAGAGCAGGAGAGGCTTGCTATTCTGGCTGAGAAGAAGAGGATTAGAGAAGAGAAGAAGGCAAAAGCTCTTCTTGCTGCAGGGCTTGATGAAGCTGAACCATCGAAGCCTAAGAAGAGGCGAAAGCTTCGGAAGCTGAGTGATTCACCCCCTCCTGCTTCAGAAGAGGAGGCTGAACACAAAGCTGATGACGAAGCTGATGCAGCTGCACAGCTTGAAGACTCTATCGATGAAGATCCTGCTGATGAAGCAGATGATGAGTCTGAACACTCTCCCATTCCCCCAAGTCCAAAGAAGAAACTGATTCGGATGCCTCTGAAGAAGAAGGCTGGAGCGAAGCCAACTGCTCCTAAAGGTGTTAAGTTTCAAGAACCAACTAAACCTCCTGCTCCCAAAAGAAACATAGATTTGACGAACTTGGTGGTTGAGGCTCCCCTGTCTTCCAAGCCTCCCCGCCGTCTTGTTCCAACCGAGCAGAGGACCAAGGAACGGCATGACCCTAAGGCAAAGCCTGTGGCTAAGCCTGCTGCTGTGCCCGAAGCCAAAGCTCCTGAGCCTTCTAAGGCTTCGAAGCCAAAGACAACGGTGGCCAAGCCTGGCCAGACTTATGCCCAGGTTGGCACAAAGAAGCTGTCAGAAGCTGAATTGCGGAGAAGAGACCGCATTGAAGCTGAACGTCTGCATGCCGAAGCTCAAGCCAAAGCTAAGGAAGAAAAAGAAGCTAAAGAAAAGGAGAAAGCTGATAGAGAAGCAGCTGAGCTGGAGAAGCAAAGGAAGGAGCTGGCCGAGGCAAACCAGCAAGCTGAAGCGAAGCGCAAGCTAGCTGAAGCTAAAGCTCAAGAGGCTAAGGCTGCCGCCGAAACCAAACAACTTAGCGAAGCTGAAGCTAAGCGTCAAGCTCAGCTTGATATTCTTCGCACAAAGAAAGCTGAGAAAGCTGCAAGGGCCGCTCAAAAGGAAGCCGCTGTGGACATGGCACCGAAGGACCTTCCCTCGAAGCCAGTCGCAACTCCTGTCCCCGAAGCCCATGTTGAAGCTGAGCACAGTGAACACATCTTCCCAGATGCTAGAGAAGGTGAACTATGGGACTGTTTGGGCCTGACCCAGACATACTATAAGCTTGTTGAAGCTGTAAATCCCCAGGCTGTGGATATTGGGAATATCTATATTTCACCAAATCTTTCAGCCATGCTCGAAACTTTATACACTCAGCTAAGGGATTTGCATTCAAGGGACAGATCAGAAACTGCTAAGATTCTGAAATTCAAGAAGAAAGCAGATGATGAGTCTGATGAGGATTTCAAGAGCGAAGCCATAGCTGCTTCGAAGAAGATTGCTATTGTTAATGAACAAACGAAGCAAAATATTCAAGTCTATCTTGGCAAGATTAAGTCTGCCATTGAAGAATGTTGCAAGACCCACAATGCTTCAGTCATGGCTCTTGATTCCAAGAAGCGCGAAGCCATGGTCAAGCAATTAGCTTCACCTCTTCCCAAGTTGCAACCAAGGAAGATACGACTTATTACTGACTCTGAAGAAGCTGATGAGGTGAGCTCTCATCCGGCCGAGAAGGCCCCAAGAAAGGCATCGCCCCCTCGATGAAAAATCATCAAGCTTGGCAAACCCACTTCGAAGCCATCCGCCCCCGTCGTCGCTCCACCCCGTGCTCCAACTCCTCCTCCACCTCAACCCACTCCTCAACCGTCTGCTCAAGACAACTTTGTGCCACAACCTTCTCCACCCCCTCAAGACATTCCTGAAAAGGATTACTCTTCAGCTCACTCTGCTGAGGAGTCTGAAGACAAAGAAGGCGAAGCCCAAGATCAAGCTGTTAATGCTGAAGCCAATGCAGATGCAGAAGTCGAAGCTGAAGCCGAAGCAAATGATTTGGCCATTGTAACTCAACCGCCAAGGCGAATCACAGATGCACGAAGGCATTGCATTCCTGCTCAAGACACACAGCTAGACTCCGTTTATCCCAGAGAGACTTTTCCCATATTCTTGGGAGAAGGAACTTCTTCAAGACATGGTCCTGAATTTGACATTGAAGTTCATCGCAAGAAGCTTCGATTCTTTGGCACTAGTCCATATGATTCACCAAGAACTGCAGATGACCTTCGCTTCTGGACTGCTGAACAACAAATTCTATACACGAAGCTTTACTGCCAGAAAGGTGTTCTGTTCAGACACAAGTACTTGGACATGCACAGCCTATCATCTGCAACGTGCTTCCAAAACATCATGGAAACTATCGAAGCACAAAACTTGACTGGTTTGTTTGCTATGGAGACTCCATTCAACTCAGAGCTAGTGAAGCAATTCTATGCCACACTATATGTCTCTGGAATCCCAGATGATACTAGAACATGGATACTTGAATGGATGATTCAAGGGAAAGTGTTCCGGATGCACTCAGATGAATTCATGGAAATAGTGAATATACCAAGACACACAAGAGAACTTGCAAAGGTTCATATGTTACCGGATCCCACTGAAGCCGAATTTGCATCACTTTTGGATCCCGAAGTCTCTGGAGATCACATGCCAGCGAACATTCGCCCGAAGCATCTAGTGTTCATTTCGAAGACTTGGTTTTACATCCTGTCAAATTCACTGATGCCTCTCAGTTCTGCGAATGAAGAATCAAACATTCTCTATCCTACTCGTCATGCTCTATTGAAGCTCACCCATGGACATGTGTTTGACTTCGAGGATTGTTTTCTTCGATACATGGTACAAGCTGCAGAATTGGTAAATCAACTTAAGCCATAGGCCCCTTGGCTGCAAGCCATTTGCAACCATGGACGCAGCGAAGATTACACTGCGAAGCATCACCCGAAGCTGTTCTGCCCCCTGTCCGCGACACGATGAATATCTTCAGGCGGCCAAATGATCCTTTTGCCACATATGTCGGCGTTAGACCGAATGTCAATGAACGCAATATGTCGAAGCGTTTTCAAAAAGAAGTGTACCACTTTGAAGTTGCAATTCGAAACCAGCAACTGCTTGAAAACTTCATTGAAGGAAATCAGCGCCAAATGCAACATCTGTCAGATGAGATTAATAGAGTTGGAAACATTGCCCTGAACAACAACCAGTACTTGAAGGTGTTGAAGCATCATTCTTGGAAAGGTTTACGGAAATTCAACTCAGTGAAGAAACTTGAAGCCGACCGGATTTTCAAGGAGTATCCACATCTTCAATGTTCCTTCTCCAGAAATGATACGGTCGACCGCCCCAACCCCAAGATCCCTTCGCTGGACAAGATTGATGAAGTCCTCTTTGTCAACCCTGCTGAACAGATTCGCCCCGATACCTTCTCGGATGAAGACTCCCATACCTCGAAGCACGAAGACGATCCTCTCGACGATAGCGACCTTGAACTGCTTCAAGCGCCGATGGACTTCGACGAGGAAGAGTCACCTGCTTTGAACGAAGGCGATACTTCAGGCGATGCATCTTCTTCAGGCGAAGACAATGTGCAGGGTCCCAGGGTTGCAGCTGACGCATAGGTGCTCTTGATCTACCTATCAACCTTTTGTCCAATTATTGACAAAAAGGGGGAGAAAGTTGCATCGATTGAGTTTAGATTCGCTGCGGGGTTTAGGGTTTTGATTCGATCTTTTGCATGTTAAGTTACGACAAACATTCCATTCTCTTCGATTGGGTTGTAACTTAAGTATTACTTCGATTGTGAACTGTTTCATCTTATATGTCAATAACCCCCGTGCTTGCAAGTTGCTCTCCTATTTTTATCTTGCAGGTGGTTATTATCTTTAAGTTCACAGGTTATTGGATGATTGCATATTCTTCAAGTCATATTCTCTATATGCAATTGATTCGCTAAGATATGTGTTAGGCTTCCCATTGATGATATTCTTCAACAAGCATTCTCTTCGATTCTACAAATCTTCAATGCTTGCATTCAGGGGGAGTCATAAGCTTCATATCTTAGAGTTTGCTCTGAACTCAACTCAAATTCCATATCTTTTGTCGATGCCTGTTTTGTCAACAATAGTCCAAAAAGGGGAGACTGTAAGAGCAAAGTTATACCCCCATGAGTTTTGGATATTGTTGGTCAAAACAGTAGAGGAACTAACAAGTTTTCTAGTGTGAAACAGATGGTTAGGTCCCTGAAGTTATAGGTTGGTGATAAAGCTTCAACGAAGATTTATACTTTTACTGAAGTATATCCTCTGGAGTGAAGCTCATCACGGATGTCGACCCCTAAAAAGATAAGGAATCCTGAAGCACGTCTCATCGAAGAAGATGACCAGGATGGCGCAAGACTTAGTTGTTTTTGCGTAGTTCTTTTTCCACTTCTTTGAGTCGTAGGAAAACCGTACTATCAAGAGGGGTTTAGTAAATGTACTCCGAAGGTTTTGATGAAAAGACTCAGATCGAATCCAAACCAGGGAGAAACCAGAGTTGAAGAAATCTCATGTGCGCTAGGTAATGCTTCACCAGCGAAGACTTAGTTCTTTCGGCTCCTGAAGTAGAACCAAGTCCGTGAGTCAGCTTTACTTGTACCGCAAGTAAAGTTGCGCTTTGATTGGAAATATGACCGTTGGGGACAGGTGTCAAGCTGTCACATCGGGTCACTTCAGTCATTTCGCACCTAGGGATTGCCACCTATAAATACGCCACCCCAGCCCTCATTGGCCAGTGGCTGCTCCAAGATTGATTCCTTACAGAAGAGAGAGAGAGAGAGCAAACCCCACCGATGCATATCAAAAACCCATCCACAGAAGCATAAGTCCTATTGATCTGAGTTGATTCATTATGACTTAGGAAGAAGTTTGCTAGCCTTTTTATCTTGGAGAACTGCAATTCTCCTAGACGGTTAGAGAGTTGTTCTTCAGAGAGCGAAGAGTTATTGTCATCTCGAAGTCCAGTTTCTCAAAGGTTTCGGTGATTTCCTCAATAATCAACCACGAGTGAAGAACTGACCAAGCTCAAGGAGATTGGTGCAGTGGAGAAACGGACGGAGAGAGGTTAGCTCCTGTGTTCAATCACAAGTCCCTCCAACCAGACGTAGCACTTTGCAGAGTGTGAACTGGTCGATCAAACATCGCCGAGTCAAGAGTTCGTTTTACTTTCCGCACTTGCATTCAATTTATCAATTGCTTCAGTGATCCGCTTCGATGCAATTGATTCGATGCTTTTTATTCGCTATGTTTTGCGTCAATCATGTTCTGCTTCAATATTTAACTTTCTGTTGAATCTCTTCGATTGCTGAGTTATGCTTCACTTCACAGTTTTATGCAAAATTTTGAAGTGATCATTCACCCCCTCCCCCTCTGATCACATACTTGGTCTAACATACGACTACTTCGTCGATGACCCTACCCCTACCGTCGAGCTTCCACGCAAGCCGAGCCATTCTCTTCCCTAGATATCGCCTATCTTTTCCGTAATTTCTTGCACTAGGCATTGTTACTGCTGCTGCTACGATTACAATCCTATTCAATTGCATAGCCTGTTTTTGTCGCCCCTTGGTGTACCTCCTTTATCCTATGCTGCCTATTATAATTATGCATTATTCAACAGTGAGCCCTGCGCATTGTTAGCTAGGATTAGATAGAGGGTCGTGTCCACTCAGGGGAGTGAACACGGATACGATATATCAACTGTAATAGGTACGATACAATGCAGACACCGCCTAAGGCCCCTAGTTCGGCTCTGCTGAGCCACCTCAAGTGCAGCTACCGAGGAGTAATCCTCGTACTCCACCCGTTGCTGACTCTTTATAGCCGCTCTAGGTACCTGAGCAACGGCTTTCCTTAAAGGTAAGAAAGTCGGGTGACCCAACGGTGCCCGCGAGAGGTATGGCGTCGGGAACGACAGGGAGGGTACGACCGACGTTACTGGCGTGCTTGGCCCTTGCTCGTATCTCGCGAGAGTTACCAAACCATGAAAAGTCGAGCTCTACCAAGAGCACACACGAGACAAGGTAAGGAGACGTTTTACCTTGTTGGTAACCGCAGTGACTTGGTGGGACGACAGGGCAGGCACCGATGTACTGGTGGTCCTGACTGCTGTCGTTGACCGCGGGTCAGGTAAGTCAGGGCAACGATAACGGTTGTCACGCAGGTTAATTAAAATGCTAAATGGTTCGGCGGATGTCTTGAGTAGCCTTTTGGCTTGTACACACTACCTACACGTGGGACGAGGAGTGTGGGCTCCCCTGCATCGTAGTCTCGTTCGAGGGTCTTCAGACATCGGCAGTATCGCGGGCTGATTGCTGGAAGTGGTGTTGTCTTCTCTTGCTCGAGCGGTGTATTTGTATTTGCTTTGATTTTGCTTCACCGGCCAGTCATGCGCCGTGCAGGAGTACGTTCGGGTTAGGGTTCAAAGCCCGGCGTACATAGGATATAGTCTGGCGGATGACCTCTTTGTTGATTGCCGAAGGATGGGCTACTTTGTGTCGGATAGCTTTGGTGGAGCGTTTCCTAACAACGTTCCCGCCACCCTGGAGATCCGAGCGTCGTAGAGTCACGCCAGTGCACCCCTGCAGGGAAGATTAATCTATTTGAATAGCCGTGTCCACGGTAACAAGACGCTTTATGCTAAAGCTCGATCTTACCACTACAAACTATTAGTATTAAACTGTATGGTTCCGGGTTTTCTTCCTCGCATGAGAAGTCGAGGAGGGGAACTCAGAGGCATTATTATTATTAATCATTACAACTTATATTATACAATGCTGCAGCAACTTCTGCTTCATTGCTACTTTATTGCTTTATATAAACTGTTGGATGATTCTATTCTTGTGCTGCAAGACATCGTCGGAAGATGCTAGTCTTCGATAGGCCTAGCTTCTTACCCTTATTCTGATTCCTATCTTGCAGTCCACTATATATACAGCCTTCCCTTTCCATTGATACAATGCATAATTCTTAGTAGCGGACGTAAGACTCGCGGGTATGCTAGATACTCACCTTTTCTTTATTTCCCATTTTTGTTTTGCTTGATCGGCCGCTGCAGTTGACATTGGAGCCTTGGAGTCCAGGAGAAGGAGATCCCCGATGCCTTCTACGACGTCGAGTCCCCCGTTGACCAGGAGTAGTTCGGAGGTTCCCAGGCAGGAGGCCTCGCCTTTTCGATCTGTTGTTATTTGTGCTAGACTTCTTAAGGAAACCTTGTATTCTTGTGTCTGTACTCAGATACTATTGCTTCCGCTAACTTTGTGCTCTCGAGCTGTTGTATTTGAGCCCTCGTGGCCCCTGGCTTGTATTAAACAACTTATATTATTTTATTTGTAGAGTTGTGTTGTGATATCCCACCGTGAGTCCCTAGTCTCGATCGTGTACCTTGCGTGTATGATTACTGTACACGGTCTGATTTTGGGGGCGTCACAAACGGATGCACATATGAGCTAAGGTAAGATCTCCAATGGAACTAGTGGGGGTGCATCCAACTTGCTTTCTCAAGAAGACCTAGAGCTATTTTGAGGAGGCTCATCATTGGAATATACAAGCCAAGTTCTATAGTGTGAAGGTCCCCACATAGCTATATGCATGAATGATAATCTCTATGGAGTACAAGATATAAGAGGGAGTACGAGTGTGGATCTCTCAAAAGGAATAGTAGTGTGCCCCCTTCTCTCTTTTTATTTCTTTTTCTCTTATTTTTTTATTTTGATTTTTCTGGCCTCAATTGCTCTTTCTATTTCTCTCATTTGTCCTCTTTGGGATCTTTTGATTTTGTCCTCTTTGGGATCTTTTAATTTGCCCACTTTGGGATCTTTTCCTCACTGTAGGGGCAACACTCTATATATTACAAGAAGTATAGAAGATCTTTCACACTTTACAAAGTACTCAAATCATAAAGAAGATGTAACTATCATGATGTATGTAAATGTATGCCTCTGCCAGTGTAGCAGGATATGCAATGATACTATCGCGTCATGTAGAAATGATTAGGGCAAGGCCCAACTAGCATGCGGCTCATCGATCAAGAAAGTAGCATGTATGACATGAAGATCAAGTCATGAGAAGATGGATGTTGCATGGCAATATATCTCGGAAAGGCTATGAAAATTTCTTGATAGGTAGGTATGGTGGCTGTTTTGAGGAAGGATATAAGGAGGTTATAATGATAGAGAGTATCTTGCCTAGGTTTGGATGTACCGGAGAAGGTGGACGCCAACTCTCGGAGTGAGAAGAAAGCAATGCACGGCACAGGAGAGGCTAGCAAAATATGGGAAGGTGGAAGTGTCAACTTTCGAATACTCACATTAGTCCGAAGAACTCATGAAGTTATTATCGGTAACTCTCAATCTAATAAGGAGGTTTCAAAAAGAAACAAGTACCCCGAGGAGGTGTGTATGGGGGTTTGGTTATCCTTGCGCATCCTCGACTCATGGTACGTGAGTGTACTCTAATATTCGACCCCTCAGAAGAGTAGTGATCCATCTAGTAGCTAGAGTTCTCAACTAATTTGTAGGTTTCGAAAATAAACACAGATGGCCCAAAATACGACATGTATCACTAATAGGCTAAACCTCTTGACACCAAAATTCCAAAAATTACTCAAAACAACACCTCGAAACTATTGCAAGTTACTACTACAAAAAGAATAGCAACCTCAATTACCTACTTCAGTCAAGACACACAACTCAGTGCAACCAGCAAAATCTCTAAACAAGATAAACATGTAAAATCAAGAGAGTTCCAGCAACAAACTAAACAAAATCTCTTTGAAAAGATAAACATGAAAACCAAGAGCTAAACATGCCAGTAGCTACGAAAAGATAAATAACACACACAGCAAAGATAAGCATGAAAAGTCCTATGTTTTGTCCTAGATTTTGGAAGTGGAGCGTGTTTCTCTCCCACACAAAGAAATCTGGGTTCTAACTTTTTATGAACAGCAAGCAAATCTAAAGAAAACTAAAAATAAAACCTAAGAGCGAGACGCTCCAAGAATAGCACATAACGCATGAAGTGATAAAAATATAGTGAAACGAGAGACGAACTGATAATTGTTGATAGAGAAGGGGATGCACGGGGGCATCCCCAAGCTTAGACGCTTGAGTCTCCTTGAATATTTCTTGGGGATGCATGGGGGCATCCCCAAGCTTGAGCGCTTGACACTCCTTAATCTTCTTTAATCATCTTCCCTCGCACCCTTGAAAACTCCCTTCATACATAACTCATCATAATCTGATTAGCGAGGTTAGTACCCATAATAAAATAAATTTTCTCTACTGGAAATAAGGATAATATTGAAGAGCTACTGTTTCTCAAGATTTCCAAAAAGTTTTTGCAAATAAAAAGCAAGCTTAAGGTTTGCAAAATGAAGAAAAGGCAAAACAGGATAGAATCTGTGAAAAACAGACCAGCATGTAGTAAAGAATTTTTTAGGGATACTTCTGCAACTCAAATGAAAATACTTAGAACATACGAAAGTTTCATAATTTTATAGAGCACTCTGTGTAAAAACTTCAGCTCAAAAAGATGAACTTGGATGTTTCTCTGATTTTTCTAGTCACGAGAACAGAATCTGTTTTCTGGACAGCATGTCACATCTTTCACTACCCTTGTCGTATGAGGCTATAAAAGGCACAAAGCTTGAAAAGTAAATATACAATGATGTTGATACAGTAGTAACAATTATCAAGACCACTAAAAACAGAAGGAAAAAAAAGGAAATACTAAATTCGTTTCGGACTGCCTCCCGAAAGCGCTTCTTTAAAGCCATTAGCTAGGCTTAATGCAAAAAGAAGGAATCAAAGATCATCATAATAATCGGAGTTGTATTATGATTCGAATGGTTCCTCAACAAGTTCATCCTTGTTTCTTTTAGGAAAGGGGTACACACCTTTTGCCTTCCCGCGTAGGCGTATTTGTCCCTTACCTATATCAATGAAGCCTTTCACGGCTCGGAGGAAATCGCTCCCAAGCACTATGTTTCCTTGGTTTGGCTTCATGACAAAGAAATCAACCATTGCAATCCATTTAAGGAATGTCACGGGTACATCTTTTATCCTTCCCTAGATCTCAGAAATATCTCCATTAGCATGTTCATGATATGATGATAATTTGTCCATGTTAAATTTTAAAGAATCATAAAAAACTTTTGGCATAGTAGAAACCATAGATCCAATGTCACAAAAGGCAAGGAAGTCTTGGTTAGAGATGCTAACAAAGGGTTCCCAGTCACCATCTATCTCATAGACATCTTTCTTATTTGACTGGGGTTTCTTTGCTTTTTTCAAGTCTAGAGCATCCAATCTCTTTTCAATAGTAGCAAGTCTATCTATAACAGTATCAAAACTATAATCATAAACAAAGTAACTAGATAGACCATGTATAATTTCAAGAGCTCTAGCTTCATCACAAGCTAAGAAATCCCCTTCAGCTGTAATATCAAGAGAGTGCTTGCACCATCTAAAAAGACCATGGTAAAAATTTCTAAGCACAATTTTTATAGGTATCCAAGGCATAACTCACCTATGTGCATCAGAAATTCTATCTCAAGCCTTCTTCATATTTTCTCCATCCCTTTGATGGAAATCTAAGACCTCATACTCCCTCAAGACACGAAATCCTAATATTCTTGACTAAACATAAAGGATAACTAAAAGCAAGATAACTAATTTTTTGATTTTTTTATAAAAGACACTAAAGCAAAAACTGAAAGGTAAACTAACAAGACTAAAAAGCAAAGATAAAAGATAGTGTGCAACTCCCCTATCTTGAAGAGTGGAGTCCCCGGCAACGGCGCCAGAAATTTGCTTGATACACGAGATAACTTCTCGTCCCTCGTTGGTCATCCCAAGTGGAAGGTGAGATGTAGCGTAGCGGCACATTTCACTTAGCGAAGATGCAAAGGTTTAGAGTATCTCCAGTAGGACTCCAACAGATACAAGTAGGTGGTTCGGCAAGTGATGATCCGTTGATAATCACTTGGTTCTCCTGGACCTGCACACACAAGAGATAGCTTTTCTCACAACGAGTATAGAGGAGTTGTCAATTCCTCCGGCCTTGTTGTTTACAAAGGATAAAACGCACGGGATAATAATGATAGTGATAGCTACAGAAAAGTAAATACTGAAAGTAAATTGAAGGTGTAAAGAATATTGGAAATATGGACCGGGGTCCTATGATGTTCACTAGTGATGTCTCTCTCCCAAAAGACGATAAAATAGCCATGCGAGGTAAAAAAATTACAGCTGGACAATTGACAGGATTAGGTGCGCAAACCAATGCTAATTATGCTATACAGAAAGGAAGAGGCTCAAAAGCATGGGCGGTACGCCAAGACATGTAGACCGAAATCCATCTGCATCTACCTACTAATCATCCACCTTGAGATATCTATCCAGAACATCTCGCTGGTATTAAGTTGCGAATCCCATCCAAAGTGTAAAATCAAAGCAACAGACAACTGCGTTAAAGAACTTTGCGTAAATTAAACAATCCTTGCACCCGCAAGTACAAGCACCGTTGTTTTCCCCCTTATGGCAACAACACATCCCCTAGACTTATGTTTCTGTCACTCAAGCTAGTCATCGGGGGGAATGAACCCACAATCATGCATAACGCTCCCTCTTGGAGTCACTACCTACTACTTGGCCAAAGTAATAAACAACAACGGAGAACATGCAAGAATTACTCAAGAAAATAAATATAAAAGAAGATAATATAATATATAACTCAATCACAATCTGAACATAATCTCATAATCCATCGGATCCCAGCAAACTCAGCATAGCAACAGCAGAAAGATTACATAAGTGCCTCGATCATGTAGGGCATCTCACGAGGTCTAATCCATGAAGAACAAAGATGGGAGGAGAACATCACATAGCTACTGATCATAGACTATGCAATTGAATAGGATTGTAACGTAGCAGCAGCAGTAACAATGCCTACTGCAAGAAAGTACGGAAAAGATATACGATATCTGGGGAAGGAAAATGGCTCTGCTTGCCTGGAAGCTCGACGGTAGGGGTACGGTCGTCGACGAAGTAGTCGTACTCGGCAACGGTGTAGTCGGCGACAACAGCGAGGTCTATCGGAGAATAAAGGGGGGGAAACAATAAAGCAACGAGGCGATATAAAGCAACGAGGCTCTAATGTAGTGCGATGCAATATGCTCGGAGCGGGAATTCATCCGTGGATGAACTGCCAGCTCCGGGTGATTACCGGACAAGGTGTCCGAAGGGGGAAAGGTATCATGTCGGAGGTGTCGTGGACATCCGACAAAGATAAGGGCGGTGTATCCGGGTTAGTTGAACCATTCTGAACAACTTTCGTGTTTAGAATAAATTCATCCGGATATTTAACAGTACCGGACAAATCATAAAACAAACGGTCCGGAGGGGGACGATTCCATGTGCGGTATGTTAGAGGGGTGGTGTGGGCGTATGGATAGCGTATTTTTATTTGTTGTACTTTTCTAATCAATTTTCATGTATAAAGTTTTTCCATCTGAGCTACGGTTTAAAAGATATTAATTTCTGAAGTTTAAATCATTTTAAAATATTTTTTGGATTTCTTTTATTGTTAAAATAGAAACATTGTCCACAAGTGGTGGACTGGTCAACTCTGACCAGTGGGTCCCACTGGTTAGTGACACATTTAATAAAAATGGTTAATTTAAATTAAACAGCATGAGGGACCCATCTGTCATAGACTATAGTTCTAAATAAGGGCTTAAATAATCCAGTGATTAGATTAAGGCCTAGGGTCCACTTGTCAGTGACTTAGGGGGGGTTACCTCCACTTATTCAAATCCAGAGACAATTAGAGGGCATAGGGGCCACTGTCAGTTTCACAGGGGTGTGGGCTTAACTTCTAACCACCCCACTAACAGGTGGGGCCACCCTGCTAGAGACTCATCTCGCCGCCGGCGAGATACAGTAAAGCCGGCGACGGCCGTGTGCTGCGTGCGATGCATCAAATCGGATGCGACCAGCTGATTCCATTCATGCCAAAAACGCGGGCCAAATCGGAGCAGGGCGACGACTACGACGACAACGGCGGCCGCCGGAGCACGGCGCCCACGGCGGGGTGGCCAGCCGACGAATCCAAAGGGGAAAAAAGAGGGCACAAGCGGGTGCTCACCGAGGAGGCTCACGGCGGCCCGGCGAAATCTTTGGAGCAGCAGAGGCGCCGGAATCGAAGGAGGGATCGTCGGCGGCCGGCGGAGATCAACGGCGAGATGGCAGGCCTCCGGCGCTCCTCGAACTCGATTGAAGGCGTGAGGCGACAAAGGCGACGGTGGGGCGTCGGCTGGACAACACGGGACGGTGAGGCGAGGCCGTTGGCCGCGCGGGCGCGACGGTCGGCCACGGCAGCGTTCAGATGTGAGCTCGAACAAGAGCGAGGGAGGGCGCATGAGAGTGGGAAGAATGGCGAGGATGGGTACCGGGTGGGTGGCTTCGATCCTTATCCACCAGCGACATCCAGGGGAGGAGGGGCCGGCTCGACGTCGCCGGCCACGGCCGCAGCGACACACCGACGAGAGTGTTTGAGAGCAGGTGGAAGGAGACGGGCCGGGGTGGATGGGCTGAGGGGGTATTTCCCATGGGCTTTAGATAGATCTTTTTGTTTTCTTTATTTCTTTTCTCTTCTTTCTTTTCTGTTTCATTTGTTTTTGCTACTTTTACATTTTTTAAAATGTTTAACATATCCCATAATCAGTATTGTGTAACATTAGAGTGCTAAAAAAAGTTTGGTGTCAAAAGAAATATATTTAATATTTCTTTTAAATATCCAAATGACAATTGGTGCTGTTTTGGCTCGTGTTTGAATTCTTTGAATTTTTCAGAGGCATAATAAATTACCATAACCACATAGGCATGGCCCACTGTATATTTGTGATTTTACAAAAGTGGTTTTACAATTTTGGACAAAGTTTAATTGTCACAATATTTTTGATATAACAAAAAGGCATTAGAATTTGTTTTGTTTCAAAGTTGATCAATGCTAAGATTAGTGACAGTGATTAGCAACAGCAATGTGATCACTGTAGGTGATTACTGTAGTGGGACACCCGGGGTGTTACAAATCTCCACCACTACGAAGAATTCTCGTCCCGAGAATTAAAATAGTGGTAGGGGTAAGGTTTCAGCTTCGTATACTAACGATTCTTCTGGTGCTTGTTTTCCTTCTCGAAGAAGTTAATCCTTCATGTTGTCGTCTTCATTTCTCTGTAGCAGTGCGTCTCGATGAGTTTTCATCTTTTCTTCGGGGCTTCATTGTACTTACGCAAAGGGTAGGAGGTCAAACTTAAGGGGGTCGGATCGGTACCAGGTTAATCAACCGAGGTTGCCCAAGGGAATAAGGTACAAGGTATCTTCCGAGTTTAAACTCAGGGTAATACATCGAGAGAAACAAAATAAGGCATGAGAGGTTTCAAGTGGATAGGCATGCACTTGACGATGATAACGGAGGATGAAAAAGGTGTCCAGAGAATCAGGCATAAGCACTGAGTCTGATATCAAACTGAATATCACAAGGTAGAGGACTCGTGAGTGGCATACAAGGTCAAGAAAGAGGAATAACCTCGAGAACAGAAAGGTACAAGAGAGTCAGGTTTTGATCCTGTGGAACTGTGGGTTATGGGCCCACGCGTATAAGAAGGACGGTGACAAACAATGCGATCAAGTTTCAAGGTAAGTCAGGGAACAGCTGGTCAACTATGTCGGCAACAACATCAATGCCAAGGGTGAGAGACGAAGAGAACCATTTTCCTGCTCATTAAGATGAGGCAGACCAATTGGCAAAGTTCTTGTCCATCGGTGGTCACCGAAAAGTCATCAACAATAGTAACAGATTGTATGGACAAAGTAGTACACCGAAGTGTTTACATAAGACGGGAGTTATCACTGCTTAGATAATTTATATTAAAAGAAAGGTTAAACAGACCAATGGAAAGGAAATTGTGATGATACACAAGTATCAGGCGTAATTCTTTCCCAAGGAAAGGAAGAGTAAGATATACATGACCAAGTTTGTATTGGCAGGGAGTCAAAGGATGTTTTCAATGATAACACAAATCATCGAGGGCAAGCGTGGTATTTCTCACCATAAATTCAATAGACACATGGAAGAAGCAAAAATGCTGATGATGACCACGACACATCATGTCAAAAGGTTTCAAGAAAATACAATCGAATAACGGCGACATCAAGCAAAAGGAATGGTGAAGCAAAAGTATTCGTTGTTCTCGGTTGACAACAACCCAGAACCATGAAATGGCTATGACAGGGATAGGCATTGTTTCATCACAATTCATAAGATGTATTGCAAAGGCATGATATCCTCGAGATACCAGGGGTAATACTCGAATAATGGAGGATCATAGGTGCAGAAGAATTCATACCAAGGGGATAATTATCTTTACTAGAAGCTTTCATGGCAAGTTCTACATCGTATCCATGGGCATGAACACAAGTTCAAGGTCGACTCCCACTTCTTTAATGCATAACCTTTCATTTACTTCTTGATTTCGCGGAATTGCCGTGTTGGGAGCTTATCTGGAGTAGTACCAGTAGAGTATGAC
The DNA here is from genome assembly GCA_950022295.1 of Bromus sterilis. Taxonomy (NCBI): domain Eukaryota; kingdom Viridiplantae; phylum Streptophyta; class Magnoliopsida; order Poales; family Poaceae; genus Bromus; species Bromus sterilis. The sequence goes on along the minus strand of OX465596.1, from coordinate 142,088,441 downwards.
CCGCATAAAGTTTGGGTTCATACAGATTAAGGGAAGCATAGGGTTAACCCATCGGGGCATTTTGAAACCCATACAACAAACATCATAAGCGAGGGATAACAATTCTAATACAGAAGGCTGACGACACCGAGAAAATGATACCGTTCGCCAAAGGCATTTCGTATCACGGGAAACTCGTCAATGATTTAGGACACAAGGGGTCGGCATGTAGTAATCAACCAAAAAGGTCAGGCGGTGTACAGAGAGTCTGGGGCGAGTATCCGTACCAACCATAAGAAGAAAGAATGCCAAAGCATTGGAGATAGAAGCATCGGAATAATTCGATGCTTAAGTACAATAGAATTATTACTTCCATATCGATCTATCAGATTCAGATACATCGATCAAACATGAATAAGTTGAATAGTAGCTTGACGTTTAATCAATTAAGGTTTGATTTACCGAGAACCAGCTCATGTCCGGAATGACGTCTGAGCCAGAAGAATGGATTCATAGGGATCAACTGATGATTGCGTGCACTAGCACACACGATGATTCAACAGATTAGAATGGAAATACCAAGTGAGGTCATAAAAGACTACAAGACAAACGGGATTAATCAAAGTGCAAGCAGGTAAGAAGAATCTCCAAAGCAGTAGGCTGCCGAGTATTGTCGCGCGATCGAATAGTATTTCAAAGTATTTTGGGAATCAAAGTAACAACTTAGGATGAACGGATCCTTGATAAATATGAGGAATTATCCGCAGGGTGAAAAGAAGATGCAAGGCAGTAGGCTCAAAGGATTTCCGAAACAATGGAAAGTATTTTGATGCATCTTGTGAACACAAGAGCAACTGGGATTGAATGGATGAACGAAAGGTGGATGTGGTTATACATACGGACTTATCGGTGGTAGGGAATTGTAAAGGTGATCGGCACATATGGTCTCGAGAGTTTTATCGGATAGTAATCTTCGGTATCTTCTCGTGAAGCAAGCGATCATCTGTAATGAGGGGCTCTCCGGGAGGAAGTAGTCACGAGAACCTAAGTCAGAGTTAGAAAAATCTTTAACCCGAAAAGAGGAGAGAGTAGAGTCCCAGAGTAAAGGTACGGAGAAAAAGGATCCTAATATCACCCAGTTTGCGACGTGGGCCGATAAGACACACAACACTGTTAGTAAAGTAGTTTTCCAAAGACTAGACTCGACTTCGACCAAGGAGTTGGAAGGGGGTGTCCTACAGGCAGTCGGCTCTGATACCAACTTGTGACGCTCCAAAAAATCGAGCCCTGTATAGTAATCATACACGCAAGGTACACGATCGAGATCAGGGACTCACGGTGAGATATCACAACAAAACTGTACAAATGAAATAATACAAGCTGTTTAATACAAGCCAGGGGCCACGAGGGCTCGAATACAACAGCTCGAAAGCACAAAGTTAGCGGAAGCAATGGTATCTGACTACAGACACAAGAATACAAGGTTGCCTTAAGAAGGCTAGCACAAAATCAACACTTTATCGAAAAGGCAAGGCCTCCTGCGTGGGAACCTCCAAACTACTCCTGGTCAGCGGGGGACTCGACGTCGTAGAAGGCATCGGGGATCTTCATGTTGCGGTGGCCGGCATTGGGGATCTCCTGCTCCTGGACTCCAAGGCTCCAACTTCGACTGCAGCGGCCGATCAGGCAAAGAGAAAAGGGGGAAATAAAGAAAAGGTGAGTATCTAGCATACCCACGAGTCTTACGTCCGCTACTAAGCATTTATGCATTGTATCAAATGGAAGGGGAGGTTGTATATAGTGGACTGCAAGGTAGAACATCAGAGTAAGGGTAAGAAGCTAGGCCTAACGAAGAGTAGCATCTTCCGACGAGTCTTGAAGCATAAGGAGAGAATAGCCAACAGTTTATATAAAGCATAAAATAACAATGCAGCAGAAGTTGCTGCAGCATTGTATAATAGTAAGTTGTAATAATTAGCAATACCTCCAAGATCCCTTCCTTGACATCCCAGCGAGGAAGAAAACCCGGAAACATACAGTTTAATAATAATAGTTTGTAGTGGTAAGATCCAGCTTCAGCATAAAGAGTCCTGTTACCGTGGACACGCCTATTCGAATAGATTAATCTTCCCTGCAGGGGTGCACTTGTGTTACACTACACGCACGGATCTCCAGGGTGGCGGGCACCTTGTTAGGGAACACCCCACCGAGGTTATCCGACACTCCACAGCCCATCTTTCAAACTCAACAGAGAGGTCATCCGTCGGACTATATCCTATGTATACGGGGCTTTGGACCCTAACCCCGATGTACTCCTGCACGGTGCGAGGCTAGCCGGTGAAGTTAAAGAAAATCCAAATAAGACACCACCGCGCGAGCAAATAAGACAACACCACTTCCCGGCGCAGGCCGCAGTACTGCTGACGTCTGAAGATCCTCGGACGACACTACAAAGCAGAGGATCCCATAACTCGTAATTCCCACGTGTAGGCAGCGCGTATAAGCCAAAAGGATACTCAAGTCATCCGCCGAACCACTATTCATTTTATTAACTTGCGGGGCAACCGTTATCGTTTCCTCGACTTAACTGACCCGCGGACAATGAGAGCAGTCAGGACCACCAGTACATCGGTGCCTGCCCTGTCGTCCCACCAAGTCTCTGCGGTTACCAACAAGGTGAACCATCTCCTTACCTGTCTCGCGTGTGCTCCTGGATGAGCTCGACTTTCGTGGTTTGGTAACTCTCGCAGCCAACGATCAGCGGCCAAGCACACCGGTACACTGGTCGTACCCTCCCTGTCGTCCCGTAGCAATACCACTCGCGGGCACCGTTGGGTCGCCCGACTTCTTACCTTTAAGGACACCAGTTGGTTCAAGTTCCTACCATTAAGTGAAACCAGGAGGTATCACCCTCGATGGCACACTTAAAGTGGTTTGACAGAGACATCAGTGGAATGAACTAAAGAGGTAAACCTCGTATCATCCCGGTGATGCTACGCTACTGAGCCGACGAGAGTGAAATACGAGTTCATCCACTCCTAAGTCAAACTCGAAGCGACTCGGCAGAGTCTCGCCGTTGTAGGTTCCCTATGGCGTCTGCATTGATCTGTACCTATCGCAGTTGTAATATATCATTTCCGCGATCACTCCCAGAGTGATCACAGCCCGCTATCTAATCCTAGCTAACAATGCGCAGGGCTCATTGTTAATGGAATATATATATTTATAGGCAGCATAGGATACGAAAGGTACAAGAAGGGGCGACAAAATCAGGCAATGCAATTGAATAGGTAACGTAGCAGCAAAATTAACAATGCCTAGTGCAAGAAAGTACGGAAAAGATAGGCGATATCTGGGGAAGGAAAATGGATCTGCTTGCCTGGAAGCTCGACGGTAGGGGTACGGTCGTCGACGAAGTAGTCGTACTCGGCAACGGTGTAGTCGGCGGCAGCAACGAGGTCTATGGAAGAATAAAGGGGGGGGAGAAACAACAAATACACAGCAATAATAGCAATACAATTGTATGACATAGAAGATATAAAGCAACGGGGCTCTAACGCAGTGCGATGCAATATGCTCGGAGCGGGAATTCATCCGTGGATGAACTGCCAGCTCCGGGTGATTACCGGACAAGGTGTCCAGAGGGGGAAAGGTATCATGTAGGAGGTGTCGTGGACATTCGACAAATATAAGGGGGGTGTATCCGGGTTACTTGAACCATTCTGAACAACTTTCGTGTTCAGAATAAATTCAACCATTCTGAACAGTACCGGACAAATCATCGGACAGAAGGTCCGGAGGGGGACGGTTCCATGTGCGGTATGTTAGAGGGGCGGTGTGGGCGTATGGATAGCGTATTCTCATTTGTTGTATTTTTCTGATCAATTTTCATGTTAAAGTTTTTCCATCCGAGCTACGGTTTAAAAGATATTAATTTCTGAAGTTTAAATCATTTTAAAAGATTTTCTGGATTTCTTTTATTATTAAAATAGAAACATTATCCACAAGTGGTGGACTGGTCCGTGACACACTTAATAAAAATGGTTAATTTAAATTAAACAGCATGTGGGACCCATCTGTCATACTCTATAGTTCTAAATATGGGTTTAAATAATCGAGTGATTAGATTAAGGCCCAGGGGCCACTTGTTAGTGACTTAGGGGGGGGGGTTACCTCCACTTATTCAAATCCAGAGACAATTAGAGGACACAGGGCCCACTATCAGTGTCACAAGGGTGTGGGCTTAACTGCTAACCACCCCACTGACAGGTGGGGCCACCCTGCCAGAGACTCCTCTCGCCGCCGGCGAGATACAGTAAAGCGGGCGACGGTCGTGTGCTCCGTACGGTGCATCAAATCGGATGCGGTTTGCTCCTATGCGATCTGTGCGAGGAGCTGATTCCATTCATGCCAAAAATGCGGGCCAGATCACAGCAGGGCGATGGCTACGAGGACAACGGCGGTCGCCGGAGCACGGCGCCCACGGCGGGGTGGCCAGCCGATGAAGCAGAAGGGGAAAAAGAGGGCACAAGCGGGTGCTCACCGAGGAGGCTCAAGGTGGCCCGGAGAAAGCTTTGGAGCAGCAGAGGCGCCGGAATCGAAGGCGGGGTCGCCGGCGGCCGGCGGAGATCAACGGCGAGATGGAGGGCCTCCGGCGCTCCTCGAGCTCGATTGAAGGCGTGAAGCGACGAAGCCGACGGTGGGGCGTCGGCTGGACAACACGGGACGGCGAGGCGAGGCCGTTGGCCGCGCGGGCGCGGCGGCCGGCCACGACAGCGTTCAGCTGTGAGCTCGAAAAGGAGCGAGGGAGGGCGCGTGAGAGTGGGAAGAATGGCGAGGATGGGTACCGGGGTGGGTGGCTTCGATCCTTATCCACCAGCGACATCCAGGGGAGGAGGGGTCGGCTCGACGTCGCCGGCTACGGCTGCAGCGACACGCCGACGGGAGTGGGTGAGAGCAGGTGGAAGGAGACGGGCCGGGGTGGATGGGCTGAGGGGGTATTGCCTATGGGCGTTAGATAGATCTTTTTGTTTTCTTTATTTCTTTTCTCTTCTTTCTTTTCTATTTCATTTGGTTTTGCTACTTTTACATTTTTGTAAAATGTTTAACATATCCCATAATCAGTATTGTGTAACATTAGAGTTCCAAAAAAAATTTTAGGGTCAAAAGAAATATATTTAATATTTCTTTTAAATATAAAAATGACAATTGGTGTTCTTTTGGCTGGTGTTTGAATTATTTGAATTTTTCAGAGGCATAATAAATTACCATAACCACATGGGCATGGCCCACTGTATATTTGTGATTTTACAAAAGTGGTTTCACAATTTTGGACAAAGTTTAATTGTCACATTATTTTTGATATGACCAAAAGGCATTTGAATTTGTTTTGTTTCAAAGTTAATCAATGCCAAGATTAGTGACAGTGATTAGCAACAGTAATGTGATCACTGTAGGTGATTACTATAGTGGGACACCCGGGGTGTTACAAAGAAATGCAAACGTCTCGGTAACAATGCCCAGAGCGATGCCCAACCATACCAGCAGGAACAAAGGTGCCAGGATTGCACACAAGCATCCAAGGAGCCTGCCCTAAGCATTCCAAACCTGGTCGCCCCGCTAAACACACTTGGGAACAGTGCAACTTCATGCAAGAATACAAACGCCAAATTGAGGAAAGCATCCAAAAGGCAAATCAGTACGACGAAGCCCCTGCCGGCTCGTGCTACTACAGGAGATCAAGAAAATGGACCCGCCCTCAATAAAATCCGGATTTCCATTTCTTGTTCTTCATATATTAAAGTCTATTTTCATCGCAACCAGGCTATCGCCATATATTAAAGTCGATTTTTATCGCAACCAGGCTATCGCCATATATTAAAGTCGATTTTCATCGCAACCAGGCTATCGCCATATATTAAATCCAATTTTCATCGCAACTAGTCTATCACCACATCTCAAAGTCAACTTTTTCGCATCGGCTCTCGCCACAATTATGCATAAAATAATTTTTCATAGTCTTTCATATATATTACATCACATTACATCTCATTACATATTTCATCATATTACACTGCATATTGCATTACAAAAAACTCTCAGAGACATGGGGACTTGATCAACCCTCTACCGGCTTTGGGCATGTATATTACTTTCTCAAGGTGAAAGAGGGGGAGCCTAATGATACTCATCGACTCCGACCGGAAAAACCCGGCATATACATGTAAAAACTTTTGTTTGTTTAACTAAATATAAAGGGGGGTTCGATGGCTCCCATCAACCCTTACGTCCTGACAATATCTTGGCATACACATGACTTGGCCACGCCACCCAGCCTGTACAGTATAGATCTTCCTTAACTAACGCGAAACTGGTTGGTCTGAACTTCAAGGTTTACATAAACCATCTATCGAACTTAGTCCTACAAGACGGGCACGCTAGTAACTAGAAAGCCGGCTCTACAGAGATGTTTCGACTTTTCTAACCAATAATCTCTCTCAATGCGAGAAGATGAGGTTAAAGCCGACTTCTACTAGCCTTTACATTACAATACTGTATTCATAGCATCATGCATATTTCCAAAAAATTCTTACAAATAAAAGCTAGACCTATGTGACTCGGCACACGCACTTAGGTGCGCATACCGACTCATGGGGACTACACTTCAAAAAATCTCTTCTCAAAGACCCGACATGACACAATGATGTTCATACTGGCTCTTGGGGACTAAACTTCGAAAGCTTTCTTATCAAGCTAAAACTCGGTATAGCACCCAGATGCATACACCGACTCTCGGGGAGCAACATTGCAAAAATTCCTTATCACAAGGTCTGGGAATTATGGTGCATACGCAGACTTTCCTACTCACAAGGACAATTGGCTGCAATCATAGCAAAAAGAGGTACAGAAACTGACTCAACTGAGGCCAAACTCTTCCAAAGAAGAAAGACTATTGCAAGTCGACGAAAGCATGAAGACAGGAACTGAAGATCGACTTGCGCCATGAAAAGATCAAAATAAAATTTCCACAAGGCAACATCCAAGACAAGGTAGCATCAAAGTACCTCACCAACACACTACTCACGAAACTCGGGACAAGTCTCCCAATATTACAAACCCGGCACTACAGCCGTATTAAAAATATCATGAAGTTTTTCAAGAGCCAATCAACATAACAGCCTACGCCTGATCATCGGCCTTGCTCTACGATGACGACCCGGCAGCACTTGCAGATGACATGACGACATTATACATTTCAACAAAGTTCGCATCAGAGATATCATCCATCTTCAGCACATCTTCTTCCGCACCTAAAGCCGGCTCGACAGAATCAGCCGGCTCTGAGACCTTCTTCGGAGATGGAAGAAGAGCAAACTCGGTTGGAACTAGCAGATCGACTCGACGCCGCTTATCGGTATCATCATAACCGGCTTCTAAGTAAGACAGCTCCATCTCATCAGCTATCTTGGTCGCAGCAGAATGAGTCTCCCTACGAATCTTGGTGTGGTCATCTTTGGAGAACTTCGAGTTGTAGGCCTTGAACTCAGGAAAGCCGGCAGGCAACAATTCCTGCTTCAAGATAGGAGTATAGGCTTTGGGAAGCTCCAGTCCTCGCATCACAGCCATCCGGCAACCTGAGCGCTTACCAAGTTTCACCCAGTCAGGCACAACCGAAAGAGGCCCCATCATATCAGTGATCCTCTTCATGCTTTGGGGCTTCGACTGGGTCGCACCTATAGCCTTGCAGGCACCTTCAAAAATCTGCTTCACAATAGTGAAGGTACAAGTCAACTTCATCGCAGGTGACTCTTTCACAATGTCATGCTCTTTCCCTGCAGAAATAGACAGACGAAACAAAGTCAGAAAAATAGCACAGAGCGTCGGAGAAACAGAAATTACCAAGAGTTTTTTCGACTCACCAAATATGGCTGATACGAGTCGGTTGACGCTTCCCTTTAACGTTTCCAGCATCTTTTCAACCGACTCTAGCTTCTTCTCGTCCGCATCACACTGAGCCTGCATGTCATCAGAGGCCTTTGTCAAAGCATTCTGAATCTCAGCAAAGTCGGCTTTCACCCTACTAAGCTCATCCTCTTTCTTCTTCAGTTCATCAAGAAGCTGGTCAATTTGCTTCTCAGCTTGCTCACGCTTGGCCATCTCGGCCCTACATCTCTCCTCCACCTGGCAAGCGTCATTTCCGAGCTTCAAAGCAAGAGCCTGTCAAAAACAAAGACAAATCATTAAGTATCTTCTCAGACACCCTTCCTAAACAGATACTTGGGGGCTACACCTTCAAAATTCTAACCCGGTGAAATAAAATTTCACCGACTCATGGGAGTTACAGCCCAAATTTTTTTTTCGGCTTTAGCTTTTTCCGACTTACAATGACTACTCAAGAAACACAACCCACCATGGTTTATTAAAACAAACCACGCCGGCTTATGGGGGCTACAGATATTATATCACACAGAAAGCATAGAAAGATACCTCATACTGCTGCCGGAGCTCGACAACTATGTTATGTTGCTCAATGGTACAGGCCAGTGATCGCTTGTATAACTCCTCAAGAGAAGATTTCTCAGAAGTTAGCTCACGTGATCGACTCTTCACCTGCTCTTTACTATCCACGATCTTGGCCAACAATGTCTGAGCAGGTTGGATGCCCTAGTGAGTCCCTGTAATCGTCACTTCTTCATGAATCATCTTCTCCAAAGGAGCCGGGGTAGAAGTTGGGGCCTCCTCAATGATTGGAGCCTCCGACTTCTTGGTATCATCAGCAGGAGAAGTATCCTTGTAGGTCCGGAAGGACTTGACTCATTCAAGCCGACCCTTTTCAAAATCTCAGTCTCCGTAAAATCTGCCGACTCCTTTATAACTTCAGAGTCGGCCAGATCCTTGGGATCAATCCGAGCACTGCTCGGAAAAAAGGATACGACTCGTTAAATTTATTAAACATAAGTCGATAGAGTCAGCACATCAATAAAGACACTCCCCCGAAGTTGATAGGGATAGGAGCTTGGGCAGATGATCCCTCTGAAGAAGAATTGCCGGCTTGCGGCGGATCGTCCCTATGATTTCCCGACTCACGAGCGGGAGTCGATGCATCAGCAGCCTTGCTTCGAACACGACGAGGCTCATTCTCCAGAATCAAGAGAGGGTCCTCCGAGTCGGTACTACTAGTACATCTCTTTGAGCCCTGCGCCTATTGAAAAATATACAACATAAGGGTGCAAAAATCCTACAAACTTAGAAGAGCCGGAAAAGATACACACCGGTGGATCTACATTTTTACTCTCTTTGTGAGAGTCGGCTTCAGCAGGAGGAACTTTATCCTGGTCTACCTCCTCTTCATCTTCATTATCACCCGAGTCACCCTATGAAGAACGATAAGGGCCAGGAGAAGGAAGTACATGTCAGAAAAGATGAACGATCAACTCTTACTGTATGACTCGGACTCTTGGCACCGCCGGCAAAATCTTGTCCCGCAGTCTACCATGGGTCATCATCCTGGAAGATAGGAGAGTCGAAAAATAAAAAAAAACATACTTCAAAGAAACGGTGGAACAAATTATGAGGCAAGAGCATACATCTAGAGCCGGGTTAGTGATACGTCCCAAACGTATCTATAATTTCTGCGTGCTCCATGCATGTTTTGTGTGATATTGCTATGTTTTTTATACACTTTCATATCTTTTTATAACATATTTTGGAACTAACCTATTAATGGTTGCAAGAGTGCACAAGTTCTTTTTTTCTACTTTATGTGTAGGAATTACTTGGATAAAGGAAAAATCACAAAAAGAAGCCTTGTAGGAGTTGGATTCTAACTCTCCCGAAATCTGTCCCCACCAGACAGGTTTTAAAGATCGTCTCGGAAACGCTAGAAGACAACCTCAAACGGAAACACTTAAAACTACAAAGTTGTAGGGAATTATTTTCCGGTAGATTTAGACATCAAATTCGGCCCAATCGGAGTACGGATGCTTCCAGAAAATCCGAAATACAGAAGACATAATCTGGATGACGGGAATCTGAGAGCCTATATAAAGAGAGGAAACCTAGGTCAAAGGGCACCACGAAAATTCCTCCCCGTTGGCAGATGTCTTGAGCGGGAGATCAATCTCCACAGCAGCACCATCTCCAAGGAAGAAGAAGGGGCCAAGGGCCGCTGCCCCCAAGGGCCGTGGCCGTGGCCGTGCGCGCCGCCGTCGCCGTCTCCTTCATCACCTCCGGGCTTCACCTCTCCGTCAACAACTCTCCCTCTCACCATGTCCATGTGTGAGTAGTTCCCCTCGGGGCTGAGGCTTATATATTGATCTATGTGGTTTCTCTCTCTCCCATGATGTGATCTTTGTTGTGATCATAGGCTATGTTAATCTAGGGTGATCCCATGATATTTCCCATTCCTCTATGTATTGGATTGATGTACTCAATTGATCTTATCTAGTATAATCTTCGAGACCAAGGTGACAGCAGTCTATTGTACATGGGTTAGAAGAATATTATCATGAGTGATTTTCTCTTTTGTGTGTTGATTGAAGATTGAGAGTCTCTTGGTGCTTGTCTTTGACTATCCTTGAGATATGTTGTGGTGATTGTAGTACTCTCTTTGGATGGCCGCGGTGACATTGGGAAATCCATAGATTGAGAACTAAGAACTTTGAGGTGTGCTTTTGTAACCCTACATAACTCTCATCCTCTCTTGACCACAAATAATGACCTCCGAGTGCGTCTCCATTGCATGTTTTATGGGAAATATCATGTGATTAGAGTATGTTAATGTTGTTGGGAGTTGCCACTAGTGAAAGTATGAAGCCTAGGCCTTGTTTCCACCATTGTTACACCTTTTGTGCTCACTTTTATTAAATTTTTGCTTGCTGCACTTTTTATTACAGATTTATATTACTTCGTTTTGCCACACCTATCTCCTATATTTTACCATCTCTTCGCCGAACTAGTGCACCTATACAACTCCTAGTTGTATTAGGTGTGTTGGGGACACAAGAGACTTCTTGTATCTTAATTGCAGGGTTGCTTGAGAGAGACCATCTTCAACCTCTACTTCTCTGAGTTCGATAAACTTTAGGTCATCCATTGAGGGAAATTGCTGCTGTCTTATAAACCTCTGCGCTTGGAGGCCCAACGTAGTCTACAAGAATAGAAGCGTGCGTAGACATCAAGCTATTTCTGGCGCCGTTGCCGGGGACTCCGAGTGCTAAGATAGGGGAGTTGCACACTACCTTTACCTTTGTTTTTTTAGTCTTGTTAGTTTACCTTTCCGTTTTTACTTTTTTGTCCTTAATAAAAAATACCAAAAATACCTACTAGTGCTATCTTCACCATGGGTGTGGAACCACCCAAATATGGTAGGATGGACATGTTTCACTTGGCTCGTCTTCGATCAATTTGTGCTCACGCTAAAAACCCAACCGACTTGGTTGAGGAAAAATCATTGGATGAGCATGCTCATTATACGCGGCTTAGCCTATCTGAGAAAGGGAAAAACTTATGGGACCAAATACAAATTTCTTATTGCTATGCCGAGTGTTTATTCCACATTTATGATTTTACTTGCTGCTCAGATATAGAGAGTAAACACCTTCCTTTCCAATGTGAGTTTAATGAAAATGAGATCCTATCTTCTTATGCCAAAGGTGTTTATGATTACTTTGATGTTGAAAAGATTGAAGAGTTTGTTGCTTTTAAAGGTGCTTATGCGATTGCTTCTTTGATTGAAAAGTATTACGATACTATTCACAAGTCTGAAAACTTTGTTGTTCTTGCTTATTGCTTTGAGAATTATACTTCCAATGCTTATATTGAGGATTTTAAAAATATAATTCTTGCTGCCCAAGAAGATTCTAATGATTTCTATGAAGAGGAATCTTACGATTCCGAGGACTCGCTTGATACTTCCCTTTCTGATGATTTTGATACTTGCTTTGTTGATGGCCATGATGCCACTATGGATGATGCCTACGAAGATGAACTTGCTATAGTTCCTTATGTTAAGCATGAAATTATTGTTGTTGCACCCACCCTTGATTGCCCTATTATACTTTTGAAATCTCCAACTATTCCGTAGGATTTTGCTCTTATCAAGGCTCAATGTGATGGGTTGCATCTATCTTATCATCCTAAAAACCGTGCTGAAAACCATACACGTGTGCTTGTAGGTCATGAACAACATGATTTATGTGATAGTTATATTCTTGATGTTGTTCATGATGCAACTGAAAATTACTTTGAGAGAGGAAAGTTTGGTTGTAGAAACTTCCATGTTACAAAAACACCTCTCTTCATGCTGAAAGTTTTGAAGTTGTTCTTGTTATACCTTCCTATGCATGTCACTTTGTCCTTCTTTGATTTATTTTCTTACAAGATTCCTATGCATAGGAAGTGGGTTAGGCTTAAATGTGTTTCATATTTGCTTCTTCATGCTCTCTTTTGCTTCAAAATTCTTATTCTTGTGAGAGCATCTTCTATAATCTTCATGCCTAGCTTAAAGGCATAAAAGAAAATGCTTTCGGGAGGCAGCCCGCAACGAATTTAGGTTTCTTTTTGCTTTTTGTTGTGTCTTGATGTTTGTTACTACTGTAGCAACATCATTGTATCTTTATTTTTCAGCTTTGTGCCAAGTTATAGCCTCTTATGATAAGGGAAGCAAAAGTTGTGACGTGTTGTCCAGAAAACAGATTCTGTGCCTTGACAGAGAAATTTGAATAAAATCACCAGATCATCTTTTTGATCTGAATTTTTTTCACAGCGTGCTCTATACAATTGTGAAACTTCCGTATGTTCTGAGTTTTTTGATTTGAGTTGCAGAAGTGCCCCTACAAAATTCTTTACTACCTGCTGTTCTGTTTTCCATAGATTCTGCCACGTTTTGTCTCTCCAAACTTTTGCAAACCTTAAGCTTTCTTTTTATTTTCAAAAACTTTTTGGCACTCTTGATAAACAGTAGCTCTTCAAGAATATCTTTATATCCAGTGGGGAAAAGTTATTTTATTAAGGGGGCTAACCTCTCTAATCAGCTTATGATGAGTTATGTATGAAGGGAGTTTTCAAGTGTGCGATGGAAGATGATGAAAGAAGATCCAGGAGTGTCAAGCGCTCAAGCTTGGGGATGCCCCCATGCATCCCCAATAAATATTCAAGGAGACTCAAGAGTCTAGGCTTGGGGATGCCCCCGTGCATCCCCTTCTCCATCAACAATTATCAGTTCGTCCCTCGTCGCACTATATTTTTATCACTTTATGCATTATGTGCTATGCTTGGAGCGTCTTGCTCTTTAGTTTTTAGTTTTCTTTAGCTTTTCCTGCTGGTCATATCTTGTGAGATATTACAATCCTTGATTGCGAGAGAAACACGCTCCACTTTAAACTAGAACATCTCAGAGGATTTTATGCTTATCTTTTGCTGTGAGTGTTCTTTATCTTTTCATAGCTACTTTTCTGTTTAGTTGTAGTGCTTTAGAGTTTCTCTAGAGCTTTTGTCTCAGGTCTGAACTTTCTATAATTTTCATGCTTATCTTGTTTGGAGAGTTTGCCTGTTGCACTGAGTTATGTGTCTTGACTAGAAAGTAGGTAGTTGAAGTTGCTATTCTTTTTGTAGTAGTAACTTGCAATAGTTTTTAGGTGTTGACTTGAGTAATGTTTGAACTTTTGGTGTCAAGAGCTTTAGCCTATTAGTGATAGATGTCGTATTTTGGGCAATCCGTGTGTATTTTCAAAACCTACAAAAACTAGTTGAGAACTCTAACTACTAGATGGATCACTAATCTTTGGAGGGATCGAATATTAGAGTACACTCACGTACCATGAGTCGAGGATGCGCAAGGATAACCAAACCCCCATACACTCCTCCTCGGGGTACTTGTCTCTTTGTGAACCTCCTTACTAGATTAAGAGTTACCGATAATAAGTGCATGAGTTCTTCGGACTAATGTAAGTATTGAAAGTTGACACTTCCACCTCCTCATATTATCTAGCCTCTCCTGTGTCGTGCATTGCTTTCTTCTCACTCCGAGAGTTGGCATCCACCTTCGCCGGTACATCCAAACCCTTGGCATGATACGCTCTGTCATCATAAACCTCCTTATATCTTTCCTCAAAACAGTCACCATACCTACCTATCAAGGCATTTCCATAGCCTTTCCGAGGTATATTGCCATGCAACATCCACCTCTTCATGACTTGATCTTCATGTCATACATGTTCCTGCTACACTGGCAGAGGCATACATTTGCATACATCATGATAGCTACATCTTCTTTATGTTTTGAATACCTTGAAAAGTGTGAAATATCTTCTATACCCTCTTGTAAATTAGAGTGTTGCCCTTAAGTGAGGAAAAGATCCCAAAGTGGACAAATCAAAAGATCCCAAAGAGGACAAATGAGAGTTAAATAGATAGAGCCATTGAGGCCACTAAAAAATACAAAAAAAAAAAAAAAAAGAGAGAGAAAGGGGCAACACTACTATCCTTTTGAAAGATCCACACTAGTACTCCCTCTTATCCTTGTACTCCATAGAGATGATCATACATGCATATAGCTATGTGAGGACCTTCACACTATAGAACTTGGCTTGTATATTCCGATGATGAGCCTCCTCAAATGAGCTCTAGGTCTTCTTGAGCAAGCCAGTTGGATGCACCCCCACTAGTTCCATTGGAGAGATTACCTTACCTCATATGTGCATCCGTTGCATGCCAATCCCTACTCCTCACATCATATCTATCACTTGGCTTTATCTCGCGTACGATTGTCCCCATTAATGTGAGCCTTTCACACCCTTTTTATCTTCCTCCTCCACCATATTCTCTCTTTTCCATCCTAAGTGTCAACTTTCTTGCTTACGCTCATCCATTACATGAGTGCTGAAAATGTCGAAAAGGAGTGGATCATTTTGACTTGTACCTGGCTAGTGGTCTGGGGATGAGTCAAGATAAGATTCGAAAGAAGACCAAGTGTGAAACTTTAGTAGATTCAGTTCTGATCACAAAAAATATTTTTTCTCGTATATCCCTATCCCCTTTCTTGCATGCAAACACCATTTGGAGACATTCGAGTCACGGACAGAGAGAGCTCTTGCACCTTTATGTTCTTATGTTGCTTGTTTCAATACTAATATAGACTCTTGCCTGTTATGACTTGAATTGAATTACATGCCTTGATTTCTTGACTTAAGAGTCCTTAAATGGTTGGTAGCATGTCACCACAGAAATTATGCTTGTTATCATTACCTACTCGAGTACGAGCAGGAATTAATCTTGGGCATGTTGATACGTCCCAAACGTATCTATAATTTCTGCTTGCTCCATGCATGTTTTATGTGATATTGCTATGCTTTTGATATACTTTCATATCTTTTTATAACATATTTTGAAACTAACCTATTAATGGTTGCAAGAGTGCACAAGTTCTTTTTTTCTACTTTATGTGTAGGAATTACTTGGATAAAGGAAAAATCACAAAAAGGAGCCTTGTAGGAGTTGGATTCTAACTCTCGCGAAATATGTCCCCACCAGACAGGTTGTAAGGATCGCCTAGGAAACGCTAGAAGACGGCCTCAAACGGAAAAACGTAAACTAAAAAGTTGTAGGGAATTTTTTTCCGGTGGATTTAGACCTAAAATTCGGCCCAATCGGAGTTCGGATGCTTCCAGAAACCCCAAAATACAGAAGACGTAATCTGGATGACGGGAATCTTAGAGCCTATATAAAGAGAGGAAACCTAGGTCAAAGGGCACCACGAAAATTCCTCCCCCTTGGCAGCTGTCTTGAGGAGGAGATCAATCTCCATAGCAGCACCATCTCCAAGGAATAAGAAGGGGCCAAGGGCCGTGGTCGTGGCCGTGGGCGCCGCCGCCGCCGTGGCCGCCGTCTCCTTCATCTCCTCCGGGCTGCACCTCTCCATCAACAACTCTCCCTCTCACCATGTCCATGTGTGAGTAGTTCCCTCGGGGCTAAGGCTTATATCTTGATCTATGTGGTTTCTCTCTCTCCCATGATGTGATCTTTGTTGTGATCATAGGTTATGTTAATCTAGGGTGATCCCATGATATTTCCCCTTCCTCTATGTATTGGATTGATGTACTCAATTGATTTTATCTAGTATAATATCCGAGACCAAGGTGAGAGCGGTCTATTGGACATGGGTTAGAAGAATATTATCATGAGTGATTTCCTCTTTCGTGTGTTGATTGAAGATTGAGAGTCTCTTGGTGCTTGTCTTTGACTATCCTTGAGATATGTTGTGGTGATTGTAGTACTCTCTTTGGATGGCCGCGGTGACATTGGGAAATCTATAGATTGAGAACTACGAACTTTGAGGTGTTCTTTTGGAGCCCTAAATAATTCTCATCCTCTCTTGACCACAAAGGAATGACCTCCGAGTGCGTCTCCATTGCATGTTTTATGGGAAATATCATGTGATTAGACTATGTTAATGTTGTTGGGAGTTTCCACTAGTGAAAGTATGAAGCCTAGGCCTTGTTTCCACCATTGTTACACCGTTTGTGCTCACTTTTATTACATGTTTGCTTGCTGCACTTTTTATTACAGATTTATATTACTTCGTTTTGCCACACCTATCACCTATATTTTACCATCTCTTCGCCGAACTAGTGCACCTATACAACTCCTAGTTGTATTAGGTGTGTTGGGGACACAAGAGACTTCTTGTATCTTAATTGCAGGGTTGCTTGAGAGAGACCATCTTCAACCTCTACTTCCCTGAGTTCGATAAACCTTAGGTCATCCACTTGAGGGAAATTGCTGCTGTCCTACAAACCTCTGCGCTTGGAGGCCCAACATAGTCTACAAGAATAGAAGCGTGCGTAGACATCAGTTAGCTACACAGAACGGAGCCACACCGACTCTCTTCAGATCATCAAGCTTCTCCTGAAGAAATTTCTTGCAAGCTCTCGCTATCTCATCAGCAGAAATCTCATTATGATCAAAACACATGGGGTATTCTTTTCCAGTATATTTACACATAATATGATCTCTTTGGCTGAGAGGATGGATCTGCCAACCAACCCAGCACCGGGTTAAATCCCTACCAGTAAGCCCGTGGGAAAACAAGGCCTTTATCCGAGCAATTATCTGCTCATTCCTCTTTTGGTGCTTTTCCTTACGGTAAAGATTCAGGTTATCACGGAACACCAGCCGGTTCTCACGAAAGCCGGGCAGAGGATGCTCACCAGGAATCTCCTGCGCAACACAATAAAAATAGGACTTCTGCCAGTCCTTCACTTTGCTAGTGAGCCGAGAAGCAGGGAAGATCGACTTGGCCCTCTTCTGGATAGTAACTCCTCCACATTCCAAAGCCGGTCCACCACTATACTCAGTTTTCTTGTTGCAATAGTAGAATTCGGCAAACAAACTGAGAGTCGGCCTAATTTGCAAGTAAGCCTCACAAAACACACGAAAGTGACATATGTTGAGCACCGAGTAGGCACTTGATACGTCCCAAACGTATCTATAATTACTTCTTGCTCCATGCATGTTTTGTGTGATATTTCTCTGATGTAGATACACTTTCATACACTTTTGATCATCTTTAGACTAACTTATTAACTCAGTGCACCCAGGTGCTAGTTCCTGTTTTCTGCTGTTTTCTATTTTAGGTTTCCCCCATATTAAAAGTGCTCCAAAAATTTGGGAAAAATCAGATAAAAAATCAGAATTCCGGAAGCTTCCGGATTCACCGAAGAAGGGCCAGAGGGGCCCCACCTGGTGCCCAGGCGGCCAGTGGGCGCGGCTCAGGGCTTGGCCGCGCAGGGTGGCCTCGTGGGCGATTGGTGCCCCCCCCGGTGCCCCCCTTTGGATCCTATTTATTCTCCCGTTGCAAGAACACTGATTGTAGAACCCTTTTCTCCAGAAGCAATTCCGATCTCCGCCTCCATCGCCAACAAGCTTCGGGGGACCAGAATTCTTGTGCAGGCACCCTACCGGGACGGGGAAGTGCCCCCGGATTCATCTCCATCGATGTTTCTTCCTCCCTCCATGATGAGGGAGTAGTGCCTCCTCGGGGCTGAGGTTTCTACCCGTAGCTATGTGCTCAATTCTCTCTCCCATGATGTGATCTTCGTTGTGATCATAGGCTATGTTAATCTAGGGTGATCCCATGCTATTTCCTGTTCCTCTATGTATTGGATTGATGTACTCACTTGATCTTATCTAGTATAATCCCCGAGACCATGGTGACAGCAGTCTATTGGACATGGGTTAGAAGAATATTTTCATGAGTGATTTCCTCTTTTGTGTGTTGATTAAAGATTGAGAGTCTCTTGGTGCTTGTCTTTGACTATCTATGTGATATGTTCTGGTGATTGTGGTACTCTCTCTGGATGGCCACGATGACATTGGGAAATCCATAGATTGAGAACTACGAACTCTGAGGTGTGCTTTTGGAGCCCTACATAATTCTCTTCCCCTCTTGACCACAAAGGAATGACCTCCGAGTACGTCTCCATTGCATGTTTTATGGGAAATATCATGTTATTAGGCTATGTTAATGATGTTGGGAGTTGCCACTAGTGAAAGTATGAAGCATATGCCTTGTTTCCACCATTGTTGCACCGTTTATGCTCACTTTTGTCACATGTTTGCTTGCTGCACTTTTTATTACAGATTTATATTACCTTGCTTTGCCACACCTATCACCCATATTTTACCATCTCTTCGCCGAACTCGTGCACCTAGACAACTCCTAGTTGTATTAGGTGTGTTGGGGACACAAGAGACTTCTTGTATCTTAATTGCAGGGTTGCTTGAGAGAGACCATCTTCAACCTCTACTTCCTTGAGTTTGATAAACCTTAGGTCATCCACTTCAGGGAAATTGTTGCTGTCCTACAAACCTCTGCGCTTGGAGGCCCAAACATAGTCTACAAGAATAGAAGCGTGCATAGACATCAATATATTTCTGGCGCCGTTTCCAGAGAGGTAAGCATTGAAGGTATATCTTTAGATCTTTCAATTATATCTTTTCGTTTCTTGTTTTTATTTTCACTAGTTAGGCTTATGGAAAACAACAAAAATATTATGAGAGAGCTTTAGGAGCTCTACCTTGAGTTGGGACATGAAGTGTTTGAGGAGAAAATCTAAAAGCCTATGGAGCTTTATTATTTTCAGAACACTCATGATAGTAGCAATGTTATTAGTATGTCTTCTTTGATTACCTTTGATGTTGATGATATGCAAAGTTATAAGCTTGGGGATGCTACGTTTTATGAAGATGATCTTTTTAGCCCCCCAAGTTTCGATGAGGAAATTTATTTTGATGATACTTTGCCTCCTATCTATGATGATTATTGTGATGACACTTATGCTATAAAGAATGAATGTTTTGAAGTGTATCATGATAAGAATGATTCATGTGATAACTATTTTCTTGAGTTTGCTCCCACTATTACTAATGAGAAGGATTTTGCTTATGTGGAGAGTAACAAATTTTCTATGATTGTGGATCATGATAAGAATTTTTTTATGTGATACTTATATTGTTGAGTTTATTCATGATCCCACTGAAAATTATTATGAGAGGGGAACATATGCTTATAGATATTTCAATAATATCAAGTTCCATCTCTTTATGTTGAAGGTTTTGAAGTTGCACTTATTTTGGCTTCCTATGCTAATATCTTTATGCTTCAATGAGTTATTTCTCTACAAGATCCCTTTGCATAGGAAGCATGTTAGACTTAAATGTGTTTGATATTTTCTTCTTGATGCTCTTTTTTTTTCTTCAACTCTTATTCCTACGAGAGCATCACTATAATCTTAAGCCTATCTTTATGGCTATAAAGAAAGAGCTCTAGGGAGACAACCCTTGTTATCTTTACTTTGAGTTTTTACTTTCATTTTTTAGTGGTCTTGATGATTGTTACTACTGTAGCAACATCATTGTATCTTTATTTTCAAGCTTTGTGCCAAGTTATAGCCTCATATGACAAGGGAAGTGAAAGTTGTGACATGTTGTCCAGAAAACAGATTCTGTCCATGTGACGGGAAAATCAGATTAAATAACCAGTTCATATTTTTGAGCTCAATTTTTGACACAGCATGCTCTATACAATTACGGAACTTTCGTATGTTCTGAGTTTTTTGATTTGAGTTGCAGAAGTACCCCTAAAAAATTCTTTACTACCTGCTGTTCTGTTTTTCACAGATTCTCCACGTTCTGTCTCTCCTAACTTTTGAAAACCTTAAGATTTTTTCTTTGCAAAAACCTTTTGGCAATCTTGAGAAACAATATCTCTTGAAGAATATCCATATATCCAGCGGGAAAAATTATTTATTAAGGGTACTAACCTCTCTAATCAGCTTATGATGAGTTATGTATGATGGGAGTTTTCAAGTGTGCGATGGAAGATGATGAAAGAAGATTCGGGAGTGTCAAGCGCTCAAGCTTGGGGATGCCCCCATGCATCCCCAACAAACATTCAAGGAGAATCAAGCATCTAAGCTTGGGGTTGCCCCCGTGCATCCCCTTCTCCATCAACAATCATCAGTTCGTCCTCCGTCTCACTATATTTTTATCACTTAATGCGTTATGTGCTATGCTTGCAGCATCTCGCTCTTAGGTTTTATTTTTAGTTTTCTTTAGCTTTGCTTTCTATTCATAAAAAGTTAGATCCCGTCTTACTTTGGGTGGGAGAGAAACATGCACCACTTTCAAAATCTAGAACACATCATAGGATTCTTCGTGCCTATCTTTTTGCTGTTATGTGTTCTTTATCTTTTCATAGCTACTGCCATGATTAGTTTTAGTCTTAGTTTGTCTTTAGCAAGAGCCTTGACTTTTTCTTAGTTTGTTGCTGGAACTCTCTTTAGTTTTCATGTTTATCTTGTTAAGAGAGTTGGTTGTTGCACTGACTTGTGTCTTGTCTTGAAAGTAGGTAATTGAGGTTGCTATTTAATTTTAGTAGTAAGTTGCAATAGTTTTGAGGTATTTATGTGAGTAATGCTTGAACTTTTGGTGTCAAGAGCTCTAGCTTATTAGTGATAGGTCTCGTATTTTGGGTAATCCGTGTTTATTTTCAAAACCTGCAAAAACTAGTTGAGAACTCTAGCTACTAGATGGATCGCTAATATTTGGAGGGATCGAATATTAGAGTACACTCACGTACCATGAGTCGAGGATGCGCAAGGATAACCAAACCCCCATACACTCCTCCTCGGGGTACTTGTCTCTTTGTGAACCTCCTTATTAGATTGAGAGTTACCGATAAGAAGTGCATGAGTTCTTCCGACTAATGTAAGTATTGCAATTTGACACTTCCACCTCCTCATATTTGCTAGCCTTTCATGTGTCGTCCATTGCCTCCTTCTCACTCCGAGAGTTGGCGTCCACCTTCGCTGGTATATCCAAACGCTTGGCATGATACGCTCTGTCATCATAAACCTCCTTATATCTTTCCTTAAAACAGCCACCATACCTACCTATCAAGGAATTTCCATAGCCTTTGGGAGATATATTTCCATGCAACATCCACCTCTTCATGACTTGATCTTCATGTCATACTTGTTCCTGCTACACTGGCAGCGACATACATTGCATACATCATGATAGCTACATATTCTTTATGTTTTGAGTACCTTGTAAAGTGTGAAAGGTCTTCTATACCCTCTTGTAAATTAGAGTGTTGCTCTTAAGTGAGGAAAATATCCAAAAGTGGACAAAATAAAAGATCCCAAAGAGGAAAAATGAGAGTTAACTAGAAAGAGCCGTTGAGGCCACCAAAGAATACAAAAAATAGAAAAAATAGAAACAAAAAATGAAAGAGAGAAAGGGGCAACACTACTATCCTTTTGAAAGATCCACACTAGTACTCCCTCTTATCCTTGTACTCCATAGAGATGATCATACTTGCTTATAGCTATGTGGGGACCTTCACACTATAGAACTTGGCTTGCATATTCCAAGGGTGAGTCTCCTCAAAAGAGCTCTAGGTCTGCATGAGCGAGCAAGTTAGATGCACCCCCACTAGTTCCATTGGAGAGCTTTTCTTAGCTCATATGTGCATCCGTTGCATGGAAATCCCTACTCCTCACATCATATCTATCATTTGTCCGTATCGCCTATGATTGTCCTCATTGATGTGAGCCCTTCTCATCCTTTTTGTCTTCCTCCTCCACCATATTTCTCTCTTTCCCATCCTAAGTGTCAACTCTCGTGCTTACGCTCATCCATTGCATGAGTGCTCAAAATATCGAAAAGGAGTGGATCAAATTGACTTGTACCTGGCTAGTGGTCTGGGGATGAGTCAAGATAAGATTCCAGAGAAGACCAAGTGTGAAACTTTTGTACATTGAGTTCTCAAAAAATATATTTTTTCTCTCGTATTCCCATACCCCCCTTCTTGCACGAAAACACCATTTGGAGACATTCGAGTCACGGACAGCTAAGAGCTCTTGCACCTAATGTTCTTTCGTTGCTTGTTTCAATGCTAATATATACTCTTGCATGTAATGACTTGAATTGAATCACATACCTTGATTAATTTACTTTCAAAGTTCTTATATGGTTGCTAGCATGTCACCATAGAAATTATGCTTGTTATGATTTACCTACTCGAGGACGAGCAGGAATTAAGCTTGGGCATGTTGATACGTCCCAAACGTATCTATAATTTCTGCTTGCTCCATGCATGTTTTGTGTGATATTTCTACAATCTAGATACACTTTCATACACTTTTCATCATATTTGGACTAACTTATTAACTCAGTGCATCCCAGTGCCAGTTCCTGTTTTCTGCTGTTTTTCTATTTCAGGTTTCACCCATATTAAAAGTGCTACAAAAAATCAGGAAAAATCTGAAAAAAATCAGCGTTCCGGAAGCTTCCGGATTCACCGAAGAAGGGCCAGAGGGGCCCCACCTGGTGTCCAGGCGGCCAGTGGGAGCGGCCTATGGCTTGGCCGCGCCGGGTGGCCCCGTGGGCGACTCGTGGCCCCCCCGGTTCCCCCCTTTGGCTCCAATTTATTCTCCTGTCACAAAAACCTTGATTCCAGAACCCTTTTCTCCAGAAGGACCATAATTCCTGGATTCATCTCCATCGACGTTGCTTCCTCCCTCCATGATGCGGGAGTAGTCCCTCCTCGGGGCTGAAGTTTCTACTAGTAGCTATGTGGTCAATTCTCTCGCCCATTATGTGATCTTTGTTGTGATCATCGGCTATGTTAATCTAGGGTGATCCCATGATATTTCCCCTTCCTCTATGTATTGGATTGATGTAATCACTTGATCTTATCTAGTATAATCCCTGAGACCATGGTGACAGCGGTCTATTGGACATGGGTTAGAAGAATATTGTCATGAGTGATTTCCTCTTTTGTGTGTTGATTGAAGATTGAGAGTCTCTTGGTGCTTATCTTTGACGATCCATGAGATATGTTGTGGTGATTGTGGTACTCTCTTTGGATATCCGCGGTGACATTGGGAAATCCATAGATTGAGAACTACGAACTCTGAGGTGTGCTTTTGTAGCCCTACATAATTCTCGTCCTCTCTTGACGACAAAGGAATGACCTCCGAGTACGTCTCCATTGCATGTTTTGTGGGAAATATCATGTGATTAGACTATGTTAATGTTGTTGGGAGTTTCCACTAGTGAAAGTATGAAGCCTAGGCCTTGTTTCCACCATTGTTACACCGTTTGTGCTCACTTTTGTCACATGTTTGCTTGCTGCACTTTTTATTACAGATTTATGTTACCTTGATTTGCCACACCTATCAACCATATTTTACCATCTCTTCGCTGAACTAGTGCACCTATACAACTCCTAGTTGTATTAGGTGTGTTGGGGACACAAGAGACTTCTTGTATCTTAATTGCAGGGTTGTTTGAGAGAGACCATCTTCAACCTCTACTTCCCTGAGTTCGATAAACCTTAGGTCATCCACTTGAGGGAAATTGCTGCTGTCCTACAAACCTTTGCGCTTGGAGGCCCAACATAGTCTACAAGAATAGAAGCGTGCATAGACATCAGCACTCATGTCTTGAAGATGTAGTATATAGCACTGCAGCACACTCCTGAAGAACTTTGACCCTAGAGGACGAAAACGCCGGGTCACATGATCAGCAAAGATAATAATTTCACCCTCCTTGGGCTCTGGCCGTGTCTCCTCCCCTGGGACTCGCCACTTGATCTCATCCTGGGGCTGAAGAATTCCGCCTGCTACCATTTTGTTTAACTTCTCTAAAGTCACATGACTTTTGGCCCAGTTCGCCTCTACTGTTGTCCTTTGAGTTGGCGGCTTTTTACCCCCCTGTTTCTTGTGGGCAGCGATCTTTTTACCCATAGTGTAAGAATCGGATCTAAGATATGAAAGATGATATGGAGCCGATTAAAACAAGCAATGGATAACCCTATCTGAAGTCCAAAAAATCGGATCCAGATCGGCTCTATAATAGCTACACAGTTCAAATCCAGGAAGTCGAACAAAAATCGACTCTATGGCGACTACATGAGTCAGACCTAAGAAGTCGGGTTGAAATAGCCTCTATGACGGATACAGAAACAAGTTTCGCAAATTATGGCAATATGAAAGGATCTACCGGGCTCAGTAAAATCAATGAAAAATATGAACGAAATCTGACGGTTATGGAAGAAACCCTAAGCAGTCAAGGATCACAGATCTACATTATCTTTCCGAGCAAGCTATGGGAATAAGCAATCTACAGGGAATCTTAGCCTATATGACAAACATGAAGATCTAGATATACCATTAAAGACCCCTCAGGGTACCGAACAGTAAAATCTTGAAGACCACTAGCAATGGTGATGAACGAAATATCTGAAGCAAGAGGTAAGGGCGAAGAGCTTACCCGAGCAACGAGCAAGAGTGGCACGGTCCCAGGCTGTTCTTCGCAGCTCGCTGAAGGAATAAAACTTGACGTCGCGGCAGAAGTAGAGCTTGGACCTTCTATGCGCAAGGAAGAAAATGATGAGGAAAAGGGTGTGGACAGAATAGAAAGGGTAGATGGGAGACGGGATCTATTTATAAAGGGAAACTGTCCCAGAACCCGAGGCGTCGCATGATGATGTCTAGTGGTAAGAAATCTAGTGGGCATTGATTGCGCCGCCATAATCGGGATAAAAACCAATCCAAAGATTCCAAGATAAGAGAAAGGATCGGATCTATTGTTAAAAGATAGAACCAAGTTTGGATACCAAAGAATGTGAGTCGGCACGGTGGCAAGAGCCGGTTTAATAAAAATTGATTCCTTGAAGACCAAAAAGATATACATCGACTCTCTAGAAAATATCAAAGAAGATAGGAGTCGGATTATCCAATCTAGTAAGTCGGCGACCATAGGAGGCAACAAAAAGATTAACGTGAAGACTGAAGCTTCACGCCAATCCCGGGGGCTAATGTCGGGGGGATGGATTAAAGCCCAGACCCGGCGTTAGGTCTATCTGCCGGCTCGCCTGCCGAAGGCCCACAAGAAAAGACCCGGCCCGAGGCCGGCTGCGTCAAGGAAAGAAGATCGAAGCCGTAGAGGGAATTCGGCTTACCTTGTATAACATATTTGTAAAGTAAAATAGGACTCCACCTCGTGTCGCAGTCGGATCCACGGAATCCCGGGACATTGGCGCCTTTATAAGCCGAGGTCCACGGGATCCAGGGTCAAGGAACAATCTTAGCTTAAGATAGGTCTAGACACTTGTCGACAAAACCTAGATCTCATCGATATTAAGTTTCCGATTGTCTCTCTTGTAATCAACCAAACCGACTCTTCTTTCGAGAGTCGGAACTCATAATAAGAGGAAGCAGGAGTAGTCTTTTACCTTGAGACAAAGAGGGGCTGAATCCTGGGTAAATAGCCGAGTCTCTTGTCAATGTCGACTCTCTCCACGAAATCACCTCGCAGCAAAGGTCCTATGTTAAGTTGGACTCTTCAGACATCTTCCGTGACTTTCCCACGACAGTTCTCGTTCCTCTGCCCGGGATCTCGGGGGGAAACCATTGATCCTCGTGGGATGGAGGGAGGGAGGCGCTCTTCTTTCGCTTTGCCTCTCGGGGCCTCGCCTTGGATGTCCACCGGACTAGACCTGTGGTGTGTTTGGTGGTTTTGGCAGAGGCAATCTCGTCTTCGGCCCGGCGGGGCGCGGTCTTGGAGACGGCGTGGTTGTTGGAGCGGTGGCTCCGGTCTTTCGCCTCCGCCTGTTGCGTTGAGGTGTGGTGTCGACCTAGTTGGTTGTCGACCCGTGTGGAGCGCAACCTCGGGGCTGGCGTGTGTTGTTGTGTTGTACGGTTTTTGGACTATTTTCTTTAGAAATGGGCCAACTCTCTTCTACTATATCTATAAAAGGCAAAGCTTTTGCCTCGTTTCAAAAAAAGATAGACACAGTTCTCTTGTTATATATCTTGCTATCACATAGTTGTTTATCTTGCTTAGTATAAGTTGTTGGTGCACATAGTTGAGCCTAGCATATTTAGGTTTCTTGCTTGGCAAATTAACGTTAATTTTATTCCGCATTTTTTCAAGCCTAAACCGTAATTATTTTAAGCGCCTATTCACCCCCCCCTCTGTATGCGACATCCATGTCATTTCAGAAAGCATTCCAACCTCAAATTCCTCATCTTCTTGTTTTTTCTATCCATCTGCCACAACCACAAATACACATAGGAAGTTAACTAGAACATACAGTAGCAAAAACATAGTTCACAAAAAATAGCACATACTTTGGTTGAAAGCAAATAACATAGTTCAATACGACACAAATTCGAAGCGCATACATGGAACATATGCCTTTTCTTCCATTTTTAATTTTATTTAATTATATTTTAATATTTAATTCTATTAATTAAATAATAAAAAAGATTTCAACATTATTAAATAATATTTTGAACTTATCAAAATATCCAGAACTTCTTCCGAACTTCCCGGAATAATTCCGGTGTACTCTCCTATTTCACCGATGATCCCGGATCTATCCTTATTGCGTCGAATACCCTTAAGTGTGACACCCTACCGTCCGGGAAACCACAGACATGATCAAGACACTCTCTTGATCAATGACCATAAGTTGGACCTGGTTACAATCCTAGGTGGCCCCTGTGCTTATATCAAATGAACTTCATCATTGTTGGATCCGTTAACGTTGAGTCATGTTCCCTTTTTCCTACAGTACTTTGTTTCTCCAAGGTTTTATCGTCGTTATCCAATATATCTAGTTCATCCTCGTTACCAACAAACATATTTACTCGTTCCCGTGATATTGCAACCCCGTGACCTAGTCACATGTTTGCGCAAACTTTATGATGCAATATAACCGAGTGGGCCGAGACTACCTATCCGTCACTCAAATGGACAAATCTAGCTTTGATCTATTTGCATACTCATTAACATATCTACTTTTGAATACCTATGATACACCTTTATTGCCACCATATTTCAGTGAGGCGGTGGATGTAAATCAAAGCATCCTAATAGATAGCAATTACATATGATCATTACGTTCTAAGGATCTGGTCACTACGTTATAGTTATCGCAATGTTGAATGTGACTGGATCACAATGCAACACTTCTGGTGGGTGTGTGTCCATCATATCATTTACCTAATGATACGACCCCATATTGTCATTAGACTATTATGTTCTCATGATCAGGAAACCTTGATCATCCGATTTTCCAATGGACTAGTATACTGGAGTTAACTAGGGACCTGGTTGTCTTATACCACGCGTGTATTAAGGTTTCCGCTCAATTACAGTTATAGCAAAGTATAAAACATATTATGAACTAATGGAATATGCTAACAAAACATATTTTATTTGCCTCTAGGGCACATTCCCAAAAGTCTCCCACTTGCACAGGAGTACACATAATCTAGTTGCATTTTTCTGTGGATCATAACTCCATATCATGTATATGGTTTTTGATCATGCTTGCCTAGGGAAAAAGTTGTATCAACAGTCGGTACCATTCAGATCCGTATGTCTTTTGCAAATTGTTAATGTCACCTAGTTTGACATTAATTCATTATTCCATAATTAAGGGGGGAAACAGTAGGGTATGACCCCACTGTAGCTTCTAAATTATTAACTGGTAACAAAGTACAAAGTAAATTACATGGCTTGAGCTAAGACAAAGTCATAAAGAAAATTAAATTACATTGTCAAGCCTTTCTTTGAATGATTCAGCATATTTAACCTTGATTCTATATCTCAAAATTTTAATCTCAGAGAAATAGTGCTCCTTCCAGTGCAACATGGAAGGGTTCCTGTTTATGAAGATTTTATCATTTCTAGCCATCCAAATAGCCCAGGTAGCAGTGATAATGATATCCATGAAGAATGGAACATCTAGCCTCTATTTGATGTCCTCAAAAGCCTCCAAGATAGATGAATTTCTGGTTCTGGTGGGACTAAGAACCGAATCCCATCATTATTCCATAATGACGAGGTTTAAATATTTGGCGGTAGAGTGAGACTTGGTTTGTTGTGTTTCAGCAATGACATCTGTTGGGTCACGCAGACTTTCCCATAGTCATACACGCTGACACTCACTCAGTCAGAAGTCGAATTTCTTAAGCCAGAATATAACTCTTGCCACTTATAAAGCAACCATATCAATGTAGATTTAATCATCAGTTCATTGTATGAAACTTTGATGTCTAACCATGTTTTTTCAACTTGGGCATTTCTTAGTATGATATCTCAATTTTCTAGGTAAGTGTTAGACCTTGAACCAACATAAAATTTATGGTCAACTTAACTATCCTTTCAAAATTAGAGATGTATCCTCAGTTCTCTCTAGATAGTGAAGGATAAACATATCTCTTTGTTCAATGATTTACTTCATAAATCATATCACAAGATGTTCTTCTTAATAATAACTTGGGTCACATTACGTCGAGTGCAAAACTCTAGTTTTATATGAGAGAACCTATGACAGAGGCATAGAGGATGTAGCACATCCATTTCTTTCATTTAACCATTATTTAACCATTGTTCTTGTACTGAGGTTAACTCGATACTTCTCTTGGATATACAGGTAAGAACTACCTTCTTGACTTGTCCTATTCTGAACTCCTTCAAAATCTTATCCAAGAAAGTATTCTGACTTAATGTATTTAAGCGCATTAATCTATCTTAATAGATTTTCAATGCTTAATACTTATTCATCTTCATTTATGAAATATTCAAATAATCATTAATACCAACTACACTATTCACAATATGTTATCCATATATGAGAGTGTTGTCATGCTCCCACTGAAATATGTCATGCACATATTAAGTTCAGGATAACACTCACATAGCTCCCACTCAAATATGTCAGTCACCAATAAGACTAGGATAATATCCACATAGCTCCCACTCATATATGTCAGTTACATATAAGACTAGGATAATACTCCCATAGCTGCCAATCAAAATATGCCGTCCATATATCAAGTATAGGAAACTATTCGGCTCCCACTTAGTTTCATGCAAATGCATGTTTCTTTGATATCCTGGCTCAGTCCAAAATCCTTTGATCATCAATCAAATCGAGAATTCAGGTTACGAGACACTAGTATCCATATGTTTTCCAAAACCTTCTTGTTGTACCAATTACAACACTTCTTCAAATGAAGGACTTGAGGAAGTCACGGTATTCATAATAATTTGGATCAATCATAGTGAATATCCCATTGACTTAAGAATCACTACATATTGTAGTCAAACTTTTGAATTTGTCAGAAACATTCTTTGTGACAAATCAATCTTGATGTCTTCTTTGATGTTCACATTTATTCCTTATAACTTTGAAGTTATTGAGAATATCAAGTAACATCTTTAGTCGATAAGATTCAAGTAATCTTAAATGTAAATCGATATAGGATTTCATGACTCATAGTCATATCTCGTACTTAGGTCCATCAACGCTTCTTCGTAGTTCATAGGTATGTCTTGTTCTATTAACTTGACAAGTGAATCATGAATATTATTTTGCACAAGGGAAAATATGTATTCTTGAATCCTACTTTGTTCTGTAAAAACTTTAATGGAAACATCATGATCATTATCACCAATTTCACCTCTAACTATAGAGCTTTTCTTCTGGAATATATTCCATGGCGCTACTCTGACATCTGGAGGCAAGGTCAATTACCTTGGTTGAACTTTCACTTTCTTTCATTGACACATTCATCAAGAACACTTCTTGACAAACACCAAACTTACGAACACAAGTTTTGCTCCTTTGGTTCTAGTTATGGAAGATGCATCCGTAGTTGTCGAAGGATACACTACAGAGATAATTTATCATAGAAATCAAGTTACCTAGAAACCATGACACACCATAACATATATATTGTTGGTTTTCACGAAATCAGATGGTTCCCTATACTAGAGTTAGTGTTTGCATATTAAATTAATAACTCTAAACTATAATAACGTAACTCGATAAGAGATAACTTAAACCATACACTATTAAATAGAGTATGATTATAATGTTCAGGCACATCAACAATATTTAAGTGTCTCAAAACATCATAATTTGTGGAACAACTTTGACAGAAGTCTGTATGCTCAAGGCTAACTCAAAACCTGTGTCACTTTGATCAAATCGTAGAGACTTGTATTTCTTGTTCATTTAATACCCATCTTCATTCTAAAATCTCTTTGATCAGATCAAATTATTTTAGACTCATGTTTCATTAGTGAATACAGATATCCATCTAAGTCCACATATGAAGTTCACGAAATAATGAAATTCACTACATGATGAAATATAATACATCACAATGTATGATATACAACAATCATCTCAAACTCTATTTTACCAGAATGCTAGGTTTTATTCATCTCACCTAAAGAGGCATGGTTCGCATGTGTCAAGAGATCAAGTATCTCAAGACTTCATGAAACCAATCATGACTTAAACGGTAGTGTCAGTATTAAGTTTGCATAATTCTTTGCATTACAATATTTCTTATAAATGGTCAAAATACTATCATCAATATAAGAATAACTCATTCATAACCATAATGTGACCATAAAAGAAATCAGTCATAAAAGGAGAACAACTGACTTATTTCTCACTAATATGAATAATTTTCTTCGCGAGATGCAAGACACATTGATAAAGTTCACATACAAACGATCATAAATTTATTCATATATTAATCAAATGATAGATGTAGAGCGAGAGTGTTGTCGACCATCAACTATCTTGATTACTGTCAGCACACATTGTCACCTCATTCCTTCCAAGACACTCTATAAGCAGTAAGATCAAGCAGCGAATACTTAATCAACCACAATTATTGTTTTGTGGGGAAAGACATTTATAACTCGTATACCTTCCACTTCAATGACTAGTCCTGCATTGGTTCTACCTTTAAAGTTCAAAACTTTAACCATGAACTCATGACAGGGGAACGATTCTCCTTCATGACATAGTCTAGGTACGGTCTTTGTAGCTGGGAGGAAGCGGATGCCACTTCCCAGTTATCGCAAAGTAACCAGTCATTTAGTAGTCCAAGTTGTACACAAGGTGTTCATATATCTTATACAGTTTCCAAGTGACTTTCTCAGGAGGTTATTCCTTCCACCATAGTTGAAGTAAACCCCGTCCATATACTCATATTCCATTACTCTGATTTGCGACATAGTGTTGTTTAAGTTCACCTAACACGTCATACATGTTGTTGTCGTTTAACACGCACTTGCAATTTAGATTTTGTAGAATGAAGTATGGTGTATTGGACAACCATTCATAAGTGACGGTCAGTACGACACTCATCATAATCTTCCTTAATTATGGAGTTATCATGTGTATCTCCTAGAAGTTGTCATATTACATTTAGCAAGTCATTACTAATGAGTATGTCTCTAACGGTGTTAGTACCAATCAATGAAGTAAGACCCATTTATCTTAAGTTCTACATCATACATAAAAGAGCCATAGTTTTAAAAATTGGGTATGACATTATCTACAATGATATTAGCTAAGACATGAAGACTAGGGGTGTGTTTGGTTGGGGATTCAGTCCGCTCGGCTCGCGGCCGCGTGAGTCGCCTGAATCAGTCGCGTCCCTCCGCCCGCCCTGCCCGCACAAAATCGCTCCGCCCGCCCCGCCCGCTCCCACCAGCGCCGAACCAAACATCCGGCTCTGCTCTTGCGATTGGACCAACACAGGCCGTCACATCCAACCAAACACACCCGAAGTTCATAATAGGAGTTTATTCTAAGTGATTACACGATCCTTGAGAACTATACCTCCCCCGATCGTCATGGCCATCAGTATATTCTCAAGGTAGGCCATCATGCAATCACATCATCTATGTGACTCATGCTTGATCTTTCGATCATTGTGTCCCGATGCCATGTTTCTAGACATGCTAGGCTCGCCACAATAACCTTAGTGATTATATGCCGTGTATGCAAGGCCATGTTTCTAGACATGCTAGGCTTGCTCCACCCCTCTCATGTGAACGTTAATATGTTTGACACCCTGGTGACACATGATGCCTCCATAATGAAGATCTTTTCAGATGGTGCTTCACTAAGGAAGGAAACTTTGTTGGATTAGTGAGGGATCATCCTATCATGCTATCGTCGTATATCTAATACGAGAAAAACATGATGCAACAGTATAAACCATACTAACTATGATGACCCCTTGAAAATGAAAGTGAAAACACCTTCTACTTTATCTTTTGAAAGTTTTAAGTGGTTGCTAGGGGTTTCGATAAAGAACCATTTCTATCCTATGAAAAACAAGCCACAACACAATCGAGCAATTGTCTCTACTACACCCCTGTCGGGGCCCTCCATTCCAAACGTCTTCGCATCACTATTGTTAGAGAGACAGACACCCCCAGAGCCACTTATACGGTACAAGCCATATGTAAAGCGTGGAACCAGTATCGCAAAAACGCGTAAGGTCGGTCGGGGACGCTTCATTAGAACATTGCCTCAATGCGAAACGAGTACATGTGAGAGGGTAAAAATTGGAGAGTTGATTCCCACATACTAGATGTGTTCTATCTGTACAATACATCTACGCATAGCCTTGATCTGATAACATTGTTGGGGAAGGGGCCAGAAAATAATAATTTTTCATAACCTACGTGTCCCGAACCCAAGACCTATGCTATTGCAATGCAAGTAACGGATGGAAATCCACGTATGTAGTCCGTTAAGAAGGAAACGTTCCCGCGTGAAATTGGTTGATGTACTCGTACCTGCCGATCCTCGATGCGGCAGATATCGTCAACGACTCTAGAATCCACCCAGTCCTTGTAGATCGATGACGGGATTACGTCCCCGTCGGAACGTTATCGGTGAAGACGTCACGATACGGCCCTGACGATGAAGGATCACCACAAGTGTAGAGCCTCGCGGGATTACACACATAAGGTGTACCCGACGTCCCTCCGGGATCCGAACCAAGCGAGCAGCGGAAAGAAGATGGATTCAGATCCCATTTCCAGCAGCACGACGACAAGCGTATGGTGGAGAAATCACCAACCCAGTGCAGACTCCAAACAAGGGGAGTCCATTTAAAGGAAGGAGAAAGGAGAAAGAGAGAGATTAATGTTATGAAGAAAAAAAAGGCACCCTAACCCTCCTTATATAGGACAAGGAGGGGTGCCAACCTCCCTCAACTTCCCATGTGGGACTAAACTCAAGGGGAGAGAGGGGGGTGCGCCATAAGGGGGGTGGGCCCCTCCCTTGGCGCCATGGGCCAAGGAGGGAGGCTCCCTCCTCCCCTAATGGGCCTCTTTAGGCCTATATGCCTTTTCTTCCATTTTTAATTATATTTTAATATTTAATTATGTTAATTAAATAATAAAACATATTTAAACATTCTTAAATAATATTTTCAAACCTTTCAAAATATCTAGAACTTCTCCTGTCACTTCCCGGAACAATTCTGGTATTCTCTCCTATTTCACTGATGATCCCGAATCTATCGTTATTTCGTCGAATACCCTGAAGTGTGACAACCTACGGTCCTGGAGACAATAGACATGATCAAGACACTCTCTTGACCAATGACCATCAGTTGGACCCGGTTACAATCCTAGATGGCCCATGCTCTTCCATCGAATGAACTTCATTGTTGTTGGATCCGTTAACGTTGAGTCATGTTCCCTTAGTCCTACGGTACTTTGTTTGTCCAAGGTTTGATCATCGGTATCCAATATACCTAGTTCATCCTCGTTACCGACAAACATATTTACAAGTTCCCATGATTTTGCAAACCCGTGACCTAGTCACATGTTTGCGCAAACTTTATGATGCAATATCACCGAGTGGCCCAGAGTACCTATCCTTCACTCGAATGGACAAATCCCGCTTTGATCTACTTGCATACTCATTAACATATCTAATTCGGAACACCTAAGCTACACCTTTATGGCCACCATATTTCAGTGAGGCGGTGGATGTAAATCAAAGCATCCTAATAGACAGCAATTACGTATGATCATTATAGTCTAAAGATCTGGTCACTACGTTATAGTTTTCACAGTGTTGAACTATGTGACTGGATCCCGTTGCAACACGTCTGGTGGGTGTGTTTACATCATATCATTCACCTACTGATTGATACGTCCAAAATGCGTCACTATTTTACAACATAATTTACCTCTATTCATTGATATATTTCATGTTATGATGATGTTATTATAGTGTTTTGGCTTATTTTACAAATTTTACAACTTTTCGGCACATCAAGTGGCCATATAATTTTACGCAAGGATCAACAGGGAAAAGTGCACATCAAGTGGCCATATCAGCACATCTCCAAATGACTTGAAATTCATGGGGCATAACTTTCTTACGAATTGACGAAGACCAGCCGAAGAGAACCTGGAGGGGGGCCACCAGGCTCCCAGGCGCCCTGGTGGCGTGGGCTCCTCTGAGGATGCGCCAGGTGGCCGCCTGGGAGGTGGGCCCCACTCCCGAAGCCCCACTTTGGGCTATATCTTCATCGTGACCTAAAAACCCCAAAATGGAGAGAGTTTCCGGAGTTCCACCGCCGCTCCATGGCGGAAACCTACAGAGAAGAAAATACCTTTCCAGCGAGCATATTCCGCCAAGGAGAACTCCTCCCAGAGGGGAGATCGTCCTCATCGTCATCACCATCGTTAAGGGCATCATCGAGATCATCATCACCATCATCTCCATCACCAGCACCATCTCCATCTTCATCCCATCTCATCTCACAATTGCAATCCATGTTGTAACTTGCACTATCCATCCCCTCTATGCAACCAGTGTTGATTACTCTTTTGTGGTGAATGCTATTGAATTTTGTTGGAGAATTATTGTTATGACCACATTGTTTATCATATATTTATCACCTCTAATCATGATCTATTTTATGTCTTGTGAGTAGTTCCTTTACTTCTTGAGGACTTGGGAGAAGTTTAGTTGTTAGTAGTCATATGATGTTGAAGTAATATGTGTTGTTTGATATTTAAGTTGTGGTGTTATTCTTCTTGTGGTGTTATGTGAACATCGACTACATAACAGTTCACCTTTTTAAGGACCTAGGGGAATGCATTGTGTATAATTTATGCTTATGGTGGGTTGCCGGAGTGATAGAAACCTGAACCCCAGTTTGCACACTTTTGCATGAGGGAGTGTTGGATCCTAAAGTTTATTGCTATGATTAGGCTTTGCCTTAATTTCTCTCTTGTATTTGCGGATGCTTGCAAGAGGTTTAATCATAAGTGTAAGAGCAAGTTTTTCCCCTGAAGGTTTTGGAGATTGTTGGACAAAGCAGTAGAGGAACTAATTTTTTTTTCAAGTATAAACAGATATTAGGTCCTGAATAATGGAGTTTGCTGGTAGAAGGTCGAAGGACAACTGACTTCAGCGAAGCTGCAACCTTATACCGAAACCTTTGAAGAAAGACGACCCCTAAAAATATCGTCGATCAAGAAGAAGCTCTCGAGTAGATTCCCAACGAGGAGAAAGCTAAAGCTGGACGAATACTTAGTATTTTACTAGTTTCTCTTTTTTTTCTTGAGTCGTAGGAAAAACTGTACTATCAACCGGGGTTTGCTAGTTAAAATCTTAGTCGAAGTGAATTTTCTCTGCTCAACTTAAAACCCAAAGATAGCCTACCAGAGAAATCTTAATGAGTCGTCGCACTTGGTGCCTTCGAGAGAGAACTCGTTCGGTAAGTCAGCTTACTTTCTCCGCAGGAAAGTTGCATAGTGATTGAAAATCCGACAATTGTGGACACGAATCAAGCGGTTACATCGGGTCACTTCAGTCATTTCACCATCAGGATCGCTGATAAGTGCAAACCCGATGAACGAGTTCACTACAGAGGGTTTCCCGATCTTCACATCGTAGGATCGAATCGGGTGGGATAACTAGCTGCAAGCACCTGCTATAACTAGCTTTATACCTGCCAAGGTTGGATGCAACCCGTACGTTGGGGATGGTTGGCCGGAGCTACAAGAACTCCAACCCGCTATCCGAACAATCGCAGAACCACAAACCGGGACTAACCCACATAAAACGGCCGGAACCGTAGAGCACGAATTAGGGGGAACCAGAGGCTCATTCTCGCGAATCCGGATGAACTCACAAGAGAAAAGGTGGCAAGGATCTCTTGGATCTCTCTAGCAGTCTTGCTGCATAAGCTTGTATCTGAATGGTTTAAAAAATGTTCTAAAAGGATGGGCGAGATGGGGTTTTATATCAGGGACAACCCCCCTTAGCTATGTGTGAAAAGGGTTTAAAATGGTGCAGAATTCGCATGCCTTCCTTGGATGGAGAGTAGTAAGCTTTTGAAGTTATTGGAGAGCTCCTCGGAAATTCGTGAAGCATTGACAGCCTGGACACCTTCCACGAGAATGGCTAGTACTTTTGACTCACAACTCCAAATGAGTTGAGATTTTTTGCATTGGAAAGTAAACTTGATGTAGCTTTTGGTGATATACCCCAAAGATCCCGTCTCTGCTCCCTATAGGTGTGGCGCAGCCATAGATCAGAGGAAAAAAATCTGCAGAAAATAGATTCACTCGAAACTTGTTTTCTTCAATTTTATTTCTTCAACTTGTTTTTTCACGAGCTCATATGTTGTTGGTTTCCTTCATTGTGTACCTGAGTTCAACCAAAAACAATGGAGATGAAAGCACATTCATTTCATCAAGTTTATAAGATAAACTTAAGTTAGCGTTCATCTGGGCATGTGCTTTCTTGATTCGACTTAATAACTCTTTCCAACTAAATTGCGCCCTTCGTTCAAATGCCATGTATGGTATATCCATGTTCTCATCATCCTCCCTCCCTTGATGAAGAGTCGTCCTCGACTCTCTTTGATCTTAGAATTGTGTTACGTCTCATTATGTATTTGTTTGTCACATCTCACAATTTGTGTAGAGATGTTTAGTGGTGTGTCGACGATTATGATGTCCTCATCATCTCCCCACTATTCAAAAGGAGTCGTTCTCGACTCTAGTTGGTTGTCAGACAAAAGAAAAGAGGGAAATACCAATTCATTAAGCAAAGGTTTCATGATATAAAAAAAATTAGTGTTCAACTTTGCTAAGTTATTTTTTATGTCAACATGATGTTTTGTTCGGCTCAGTAGTTCCTTCCAAGAAACATTTTTATGGAGTACAAATTTATAATCAGCCATGATCCTTATAATGTCACTCTCTTTCCCTTGGAAGGAAGTAATCCCAACCTCCTTATTGTTTCCAATATAACTACACGAGGACAAAAAAAAACAAGGCAATGAGTATCTCGAATACTTATGTGTGATTGTTAAGGTTTTGATATCATTTGTGGGCTCGCCAAGGTTGATAAACACATGTTTTTGAATGGATGATGATGTTCCAAATAATTTGTCTTTTATTTCATCTCGCCATTGTTTCAGTTTGTCATAAGTACATCACTTTGGGTGCATCAAAATTGATGATCTTTTCTGTTTTACCTCATTGAGTACCTTCATGCCTTTGTGGAAGTTAACATGCACATATGATCTATGTGTAGTACAGATCCATGTGCCCCATAATTTTTCTTTGATCTCCTCCTCACATCTTTGTAAGAGGGCAGCAAGGTATGGTCTCAAAATCTGCACATCATGCAAAGAGGAAGAACTTTTCGAGTTGTTAGTACGTGAATAATCTTCCTCCCTCTCCTTTGGTGGACCATTCAACTCTCTGACTTTGTGTTCTATGCTCTCATTCTCGTATTTGGTGGACTCATATAAATCAACAATCATCTCATTCTTATTGGGTGGAATATTTTTTGGTGTATCACTCTTCACACTCTGATCATCTTGATCAATCTCAACATCACAATTTGTGGACTCACATAACTCACTAATGCTCTCATTTTGATGGTGTGGAATATTTGGTGGTGAGTCACTCATCTCTGGAATATTATGTTGGAGGCTCTCACTCTCCCATGTGGTGGCATCACACAAGTCACTTATTTTGCCACTCCTAGTTTGTGGAATTTCAGTTTGCGGATCACAAATCTCTCTAATCTTCTCACTCTGATTTGGTGGAATACCATGTGGTGTCTCACGCCTCTCTCTAATCTTGTGGTGAACTCTCTCTTCCTCACATTTGGTGGAATCTCTCAACTCCCTATTTTGGTCATTCTTGATATATGGAGTTTTTGGTTGTGGACACTCTTCCTTACATAGGTTCGGTATCACTGTGTTCTTCACAGAATGAGGAGCAGCCATGGTAACCAACGAGGAATTAGGGCGAGGTTGGTGTCGAGCCCCAATTCCACGTAGTGGAAAATGCTTGTCAAGCATCCTATCCATGGCTTGGAGAAGATCGTCACATAGTCGTTGCATGTCCGCTCGGGTGGCCACACCAATTTTATCTTCATGTATCTTTCCATTTTGTGTAAATCATGCCATGTTAGTGGGCTAAAAGTGGGGTAGAAAAACAAATTTATGGAATCACAAAACCTCACCTCTTACTCACCAAAGATCTTATGAGTTCACATCAGATTGTGCTTCTCCCGGATGTGTTAAAGCGATTGAAAGACAGGGGTCAACGAACTAGCTTTGGTTTTTTGTGGAGCTTGGTGGGGTAAACAGAAAGGGGCTTTTGATGAAATCAAGTTGATACAAACCAAGAAAATATGTGAATAGATATGATGCACCTTTACACCAAGAATGAAGATTACCCAACACAAGCTTCTGAAAATTTTCTATGAAGCTGAAACTTTTGGATCTTACACAACACACACAAGCTTCTAAAATTTTTCTACCAAGATGGAACTTTTGGATCTTATACAACACACAAGCTTCTGGAATTTTTCTACCAAGATAGAACTTTTTGATCTTACACAACACACAAGCTTCTGAAATTTTTCTACCAAGATAGAAGTTTTGGATCTTGAACAAACCTTTCTTTTTCTCTCTTGATATTTTTCCACTCTTTTTTTCTCTCTTATTTCCAAAGCACAACAAACAATCTGAAAATAATTACGAGAATGAAACTTGGTGCAGATATAAAGATGAAGAACATGCAAGGTATGCAACAACAAGATCTCAGCACCAACAAGGCTTGGATTTTTTTTTGGTGGGGCTTTGGACTTCTAGGAAAGAAAATATAGCATGAAAAGCACTCGATCTAAAGGGATGATAGCAAGATAAACTTGTATAACAGATCGTACTGTGTCAACGAAGGTTCTGATACCACATGATAAGTGCAAACCCGATGAACGAGTTCACTACCGAGGGTTGCCCGATCTTCACGTCGTAGGATCGAATCGGGTGGTATAACTAGTTGCAAGCAGCCGGGATAACTAGCTTTATACCTGCCAAGGTTGGATGCAACCCGTACATTGGGGATGGCTGACCGGAGCTACAAGAACTCCAACCCGCTGTACGAATAATCGCAGAACCACAAACCGGGACTAACCCACACAAAACATCAGGAACCGTAGAGCACTAATTATGGGGAACCAGAGGCTCCTTCTCTCGAATCCGGATGAACTCACAAGAGCAAAGGTAGCAAGGATCTCTTGGATCTCTCTAGCAGTCTTGCTGCATAAGCTTGTAGTTGAATGGTTTCAAAAAAAGATGTTCTAAAAGGATGGGGGAGCTGGGGTTTTATAGCAGGGACAACCGCCCTTATCTATGTGTGAAAAGGGTTTAAAATGGTGCAGAATTCGCATGCCTTCCATGGATGGAGAGTTGTAAGCTTTTGATGTTATTGGAGAGCTCCTCTGAAATTCCCGAAGCATTGACAGCCTGAACACCTTCCACGAGAATGGCTAGTACTTTTGACTCACAACTCCAAATGTCAGATCCCTCTGTTAGGTATGTGCTAGGGTTTACAAGTAACTTTGCATCATGCAAAAGGTTCAAAAAGAAACCTTGAAAATCAAATTCAAATCCAAATGGGAGAAGGAACACCCCCCAGATGAATTAATTCAAAAGGCCAGATAAAAATATTTTCCAAAAATTCATGTTAGAGTTTTGAAAAGTCTTATAAATGAGTGTGATCACATATCAAGTGATGTGGGACCCACCCCATGCTCATAGATTTTTCAAATATTCAAACAGTACCTTGGAATTAAAGAAATACCCCTTTTTGATTTAAAATTCAATTCATTTTAATTTTAAAAATGTTGAAAGTTTATGAGTGGCTAGTTTATATTGTTATGAGGCCATGTAAAAGTTTTCAGCATTTAATAAAATGTTTAGCTATTTATTTTTAGCTAAACAGAACAAATTACAGAAAAACAGAAAGGAAAGATTAAACAGAAAGGAAAAAGACTTACCTCTCGCCTGGGCGAAGCCGGCCCACCCAGCCCAGCCGGCCCAAAGGGGCACGGGGGTCTTCTTCCACCTCCCGCGCCTCCAAGCTGCTCGGTGGAATGCCACCGAGCTAGCTGGGCACGTCGACGCCTCTCCCGACGACACCTGCCCCTCCCGCGCCTTCTAGCGACGCCACGGAGACGCTGGAGATGCCGTGAGCCCATTCCCCCCCTCCAGAGCTTCCTCCTCCTCCTCCCGTGCTCGTTTCCTTCGCCACCCGAGAGCGCCGCCGCTCGCCGTAGTAATAACTCATGGCCAACGACGTCCCCGAGCTACGCCGTGCTGTTCATCCTCCTCCTCGTCGACGACTACCCCAAGCTGGAGAAGATGGGCGCCTGATTGAACTCGTGGACGACGCAAGCTTCATCACGACCTCGCCGGACCCGCAACCTCGCCGTCTTCGATTCGCCGTCGTCAAGCCTTCCCCGCCTCCATCGACTGCGCCGCTGCCTTCCCTACGTTTGGGTGAGCGTTTCCCCTCACCTAGCCAGTCCCCTCTCGCTCTGTATCCTACGCCACCATGGGAGCCGAGCTCTGTCGCCGCCATGGACGACGATGAGGTCGCCCCTGTGCCCCTTCATCGCGTCCAGCGCGCGCGTTTAACTCCTGGTCATGCCAGCATTCGAACGCACTCAAGATCGACCTAATCCGTGCACGGTTGCGTCAACTACGACCTCGTCGCCGTACTGCTGCCGCCGGAGTCGTCGCTGTCGTCGATTCCGAGCACCCCGCGAGCCCCCGATGCCACCAGAAGACGCGGAAGACCTCCAGGAGCAAGATGCAGTCCTCCCCGTGCTCTCCCGTGGACGGAATCGACCTCCCCGTGCAGCGCCGCCGTGACCAGGCCGCCGGCGTTTAGCCGCCGGCAGGTCCGACGTGGCCAGGGTTAAGTTAACCCCTAATGACCCCCTAGTGAGACTTACAGGTGGGCCCAAGGCCCTCCCTAATTACTCTGTTAAGTTTTAACCACGGGTTTAACCCTACAGAGGCTGACCAGTGGGACCCCTTGTCAGTTTGACTCGGGTCAAACCCCCTGATGTCATGCTGATGCAATAATGACGCAGTAAATGATTTTCCAGAAAAGAAAAATAGTTTAATAAATCCAGAAATTCCAGAAAATACCCCAAACTTTGGAAATTCATAGATAATTCATATTAACTCCAAATTGGACAAATAATATATGAAAAATGATCAGGAGAAAATTATCTTTCCAAATATGCAACTTTCAACTCTGTTTGAGTTGATCTTAAAATGGGAACAGTAGCATATGTCATTTGCTTTATTTGAATTAAATTCAAATTCAAACCAAATGATTTTGCCACTTGTACCATGAAATTATGATGCAAATCAACCACACTTCAGAGGCATATCATACACATTTGAAGTTGATTCAAATTGTTCAAACTATATCATATATAACTTGTTTAAGGATGAATTCAAATGTGGAATTTGAATTTGCATTTAAAAATGCAATATATTCCACTTAAATGGAATTGCCTCACCCATCAAAACTTATACTCCAAGCTTTAACACTATATCATGTACTTGAGCATTGCATTCATATTGATTGCTACTTCCTGTTTTGTTTGTCGAGTAGAGGTGGAACCGGAGCAAGAGGTCACCCCCTTCGCTGAAGATCCAGAACCCGAACCTCGTCAGCAAGGCAAGCAAAACCCCATTGATCATGTCGATAAAATCCCACTTCCCTCTCATGTCTCGCTTATGCATTGTTTAGGATGATCACCATGTTACGATTCTACCGCATAGATGAACCCATTCCTTTGCATGACCTATCTTTTTGTCACAGTAGTAAGCAAACCACAATCCTAGCAAATGTAGGAGTTGAATGATATCATGTAACCCCTGCAATGCTACTGCTTATTGCATTCTTAGTATGTTACCATGTTGTTACTGTGATGTGAGTCGGGATGGTAATGATCATGTTGATGTTGGTAGAAAAGTGTTGGTGAATCGACCCTAATACAAGGTGAACGATGAGAGGTTGTGTAGGAGTACACGGTGGGTTGTCTCGTTGAACACCGCCCTAAGTCCGAGTTCTTGTGTGGTGATCCAAGATGAAGAGTACAACCACACATTGGGCTCACTGACCCCTCTCAACCTATTAACTCATCCCTTTCGATGTCCAGATGTCGCAGTAGTTCAGAGTTCTGGTAGGCTTGTGGCCTGGATGCTAAGTGAGAGAACGGCTCAACCGAGACCGGCTTATGCACCACGCACACATCGCTTGGGTCCACTTCGGTAAACCGGCCGGGTTCACGATTGTGGTAGCCAACCCAAGTAGGCGTCTTTCTTGGACTAGATAGGCTATGAGGTAACAGTTGTGGTGAGCATCCTCGCTGGCACCCCTTGAATGGTGTCGAGATCAAAGGCGGTAAATGATGGTCATGTATGTGTAGCGGTACACCCTTTCAAGGTTAACAAAACTATTCGAATAGCCGCGTCCGCGGTTATGGACTACTCTGAAAGCTTAGCTTGATTATTAGATAACTTGAACCGGATACTTCTAAAACACACCAAGATAAGTGTGAGTGCTATGGCGTGCTTTCTCGTGGGGAAGTTGAGAAAGGCACCATAGTGGTGTATTGTTTGGTGAAAGTAGTGGACTCGTGTACGCTTCTTACCTCAAAGTCTGGTACTCGTAGTTCAGGACTAGCCAAGTCAAAGCTGGCATTTCTGCAAGTGAACCCCACCTCCCTTTACCTTGATACATGTGCATGAGTAGTATAGCTCCTATGTAAGTCTTGCTGAGTACGCCTTTGTACTCACGTTTGCTTAATCTATGTTTTAGATGACGCCACTGACCCCGAAGGTGGCTTCTTCATCGAGCTGGACGACTGAAGTTAAGCTAGTCTAGTCCCAGTCAGCAGACTGGTTCCCTCGTGGAGGGCTTTATGTTTGAATAAGGCTTCTTAAGCCAATTTGTTAAACTTGTCTGTACTCAGACATAATTTGCTTCCGTTCTGTGTTGTAATGTTGGATCACATGTATGTGATCTCTGTGTGTACTCTATAAGAGTTATAAATAAAATGTACACTTTGTAGAGAATTGCAATGGTACCTACTGTTCATACAAGGCATGTGTGCTGCGTGTATGCTTATAACATGCATGTCTTTGTATGGGTTTTCGAGACCTTAGTTGTGTTCTGGCTGGCGGTCTTTCATACACCAAGTGGACCTTAGATGTGCGC
Source organism: Bromus sterilis (assembly GCA_950022295.1). Lineage (NCBI taxonomy): Eukaryota > Viridiplantae > Streptophyta > Magnoliopsida > Poales > Poaceae > Bromus > Bromus sterilis. The sequence continues at coordinate 142,044,473 of OX465596.1, read as the reverse complement.
AGCTTGGGGCATCGCGATGCGATTGCTCGAGACTCCGTCTCGTGCACACTTTGTGGTATGATCGAGCCCGCCCTAGACCCCGACTAAGTGATCGGGCTGGAGTAAGTCTATGTAAGAGTTTTGAGATAGTCGATAGTATGGTTGAGGTGACTTGTCTTTGAATATGGGAGTTCACCACCCATATCATTAGACTTGTGTGCGGACGATGAGGACCCATCACAGTTGATCATCCGGCCTGGATGGGATGCCCCTCACGTACGATGCTTTCCGAGAATGTTCAGTGCTTGGCCTTGTCTGCTTAGACAAGTGGGTGCGGTTCTCGGCTCTCCATATGACTATGTCTTAACTGTACTTGCATACGCTAACCCCGGGTCCCGACACCAAATGATGTGATATTTTTTGCATTGGAAAGTAAACTTGATGTAGCTTTTGGTGATATACCCCAAAGATCCCGTCCCTGCTCCCTATGGGTGTAGGTCAGCCAAAGATCAGAGGAAAAAAATCTGCAGAAAATAGATTCACTCGAAACTTGTTTTCTTCAATTTTATTTCTTCAACTTGTTTCTTCATGACCTCATATGTTGATGGTTTTCTTCATTGTGTACCCGAGTTCAAACAACAACAATGGAGATGAAAGAACATCCATTTCATCAAGTTTATAAGATAAACTTAAGTTAGCATTCATCTGGGCATGTGCTTTCTTGTTTTGACTTAGTAACTCTTTCGAACTAAATTGCGCCCTTCGTTCAAATGCCATGTATGGTACATCCATGTTCTCATCAATCGCCGCCTATAAATACCCCGCACCCGCCCGCCATTTGCGGTTGGTTGCTCCACTAAATAGTCTGAGACAGAAGAGTATTGAGCGTGCCGAGAAAGATTTCGAGAGAAAACCAAAAACAAGTCCAAACTGAGTTGAGCTATTCACTAACACTTAGGTTGATATTATACGATCTTTTTATCTTGTATATCTTCAAGTCTCCTAGACGGTTAGGCGTCGCCTGTCAAGCAGTCGAAGAGTAATTTTCACTGCCGAAGGAAGTCTGTAAAGGTTTCGGAGATGTCCTGAATCATCTACCCCGAGTAAGAACTGGACAAACTCGAGGAGTTTGTTGCAATGGAGAATAGGACGGAGAGAGTTTCGCTCCACGTGTTCAATCACCAGTCCCTCCAACAAACGTAGCACTTTGCAGATTGTGAACTTGTTTACCAAACATAGCAGTGTCAGGCTCATTTTTCTTACTCTTATTTACATTTTATATTTACTCTATTGCATGTTTGCCTTCTGTAACGACCCGGTCCCAAAAGGAACCAAGTCTACTGTGCGTCTGTGCTATCCCTGGATCAGTATGCTAGCACACACAGTACTCGATGAAATACCATGAATCACATGTCAAAAAGTAACGTAAATACATGGTATTTATTACCTTATAGCCTTTGGGCTAGAATACACCGCGGAAATAAACAATACATAAGTGGAGTCCCATCAACACCAACGGCAAAGTTGAGTGTAGACATCGTAACCCTACATCGCATCACTTACTCGTCATATACAATCCTGCAACACCGAAGGTTACAACCCAAAATGGGTCAGTACTTTGAATGTACGGTAAGTTACTCCCAAAAAAATATATAACAGACCTATCTTCTACATGCAATTTTGGCTGGTGGAAAAGCTCTAAGAGTTTTAGTTTGCATAAAGCTGATTTTTTCCTTCTCAAAGATTATCATAACAGTACTACAAAGCTCATAATATGATTGAATTGGTTTCTCCAAGTCAATCTATTCCCAAAGTTGATTAAACCCGATTGATTAATTAAATATGATGAGATCCGTCAACATTCCCACTTCTAGATGCTCAAAGTTGTCCGTAACCGGGGACACGGCTAATCATGATAAGTTTGTACACTCTGCAGAGGTTTGTGCACTTTTCCCCACAAGACTCGACCACCTCCTTTTTAGTTCGTCACATTACATGTTGTATGAGAACCGGAAGGTCGAGACATGGTCTTTTAGAAGAGTTTCCCTCACTCTGGCGGTGCCCATCCCACCTACTCATAACTACGTTCGTAGCACCACCTAGTAAGAGTCACTACAACTAATCAACCAAGCCAGAGCCCATAATAGCTTGTGGCTGCACACGTAAGCTTCTAGTTATGAAAAATATGATTGATCCCTTTAAGCCTGGGTGGCATTCCGCAGTGATTACTGGCCATCTCCAGGTCACTCAGCTAAATCCACTGGTTCCTCCAGGGTGCCCCCAACCATTCCACCCAGGTGGTTCATTAAGATTATCTTGGTCCTGTTTACTACTTAGTCACTCATACCTCATAATGGATCACTTCCCAATCCACGTCTACTTAGCAAAGCAGTATAATTCTACACGGTGGCGACAATGATATAAGGTTCAGACCTACCTCAATGAACTACTGGTTGTAATAGCACAGCATAATATATAATCCTATCAATGCATAATATTTAAGTTGGACTACAATGCATATAAAAAATATAGGTAATACTGGAGCATGATCAAAAGAGTAACTTGCCTGGATCCTGACGATGAAATATTCTACTCGTAGTCATCTCTCCATCTTGTTACAATATATCTAACGGTAAAAGAGAAACACTTCAACACACAACTCAATCCAAAGTGAAGATCCAAATAAGATACAATTACAACATAAATATTTAGTTATTACTATTAATAAACTAATTACTATGGCATGGATAGGTTGAGATAGGATCAAGTTGGATTGGATGGAAATATGATGGAAATCATATATCCGAGGGTTGTAAAATCAATTGTATATGTTGGAGGTTGATTATAAAATCAATTGGATGGAGAGTATGTCAAACTCAGTTGGTTTGTCCATATGAATATTTCAATAGGAAATCAATTCTTGGATTGGATTCAAAAATATCCGATAGAAATCGTGATGATCTTGTTGAGAAGATTGAATTTTTGTAGCCAAATTTATATAAAAAAGAGATATAACTAAATGGAAGCTAAGACGAAGGTTTGAGGTCAAACTAGTGTATTTATATGATGGAAAGAATGTGAAAATTGTCCAAACTAAAAGAATTGATTTTAAAGATCAAATTTGATGAAGAAAATATTCCAAATAAATTATAGAATAAGATGTATATCAAATATACTCAAATTATAGAAATAACTATGAGTTAAATTTCAAATTATCAAAAGTGGAATATTACTGGAAAATAATAAACTACATTTTCCGAGGAATCCGGGGATATAAAATTTGTCGAAAACCGACTTACGGGCTAGAAGATATGAATTTTTTAAGGTTATATATTTTTGCTAAAATGAATTACGGGATTAATAAAAGGATGCCATGTGGCGAGTTCTGATAGGTCCGCACCTTTTCAATTTTTTACAAAAAAAAATGATGAACAAATGGGACAAAATCTTACCGGAGATCTCGCCGGAATTTTGGAAAAAGGTCTCCGGCGTCAACGAACAGCCGAACGGGGTAGAGGATGATTTGGGCTACTCGATGGACAAGGTTATAGCTCCATGTTCGCCTTCGGATAGCCGAGAAGTTCCACCGGAGTAGAGAAGAACGCATGAAGAGCACAATGACACGGACGGCGTGCTCCGGTCTTGCAATCGAGAGGAAAAATATGTCACAACGGTGCGCATCGGCAAGGGAAAGAAACTAGAGGAATAAATATGGACTAGGTACCTTTCATGGCGACAAAAATCTTCACCGGAAGTGTGGATGTATCCTAACTCCGGCGATGAATTGCTAACGAATGAGAGTGTTTTTAAGAGGGACTTTCTGCGTGGGGATGTGTGGTTCAAAGGGGTCCTAGGGGCGGTATTTATAGGGTCATGGGAGGTCCATAGAAGGAGAGTGGGTGAGGTTTTGGAAATGGAGTTAATGGCATTCATGGAGAAATAATGGGCATTAAAAGCAAGGTTTTGGAAATGGATTTAATGACATTCATGGAGTAATAATGGGCAATTAAAAGCATTAAAACGCGTGTTTGTTTCCGTGAATGAATTCCTCATGAACTTGTCCACAATTTTTGTGTAGGTTCTGAAATGAATCGGTCAAAAGAGTATATGGGAGGAAAGGAGGAAGAGCTTCAGTTGCCATGGCCATTTGCTTCTGTGTTCACGTACACATGAACGAACGAGAGGAAGAAGACAGCTCGCTCGGGCAATGGGCCTTAGTGGAAATTTGGCCCAAGATAAAGAAAAAGGAAAGAGAGATAGGGGAAAAATTAGATAGATGACCTCAGTCCAATTGACTTAGAAATCCTATTTTTATTATCTGGGTTAAACACTCTCAAATAAAATTGTATAGGCCAAATAAAACATAGAGAGTCTAGGAAAACTATATTTCCCTGTCAGAATAAATTTTAGAAATAGATTTTTATGAAAAAAAAAACTCATTAACGACATTATTAAAATTTTCCAATACTGTTTTTGGAGAAGTCATATTATCTCCTCTCATTTTGTTTATTAAATTATTGGAAATATTTAAATATCTCTTAGACGTCAATATCCAATAAACTCCAAAATAAGAATTTGAGAATGAGTATGGGACCACAATAAATTTAAGAAATTCATTTTATTCTCACTCGGAAATATTTAATTGTGGTTCGTACCAAATTTCAAAAGGACAAAAGAAAGAAAATCATTCTTTGAAATTTTGAATAAAGTTCACTACCAAAATTTTCATTATTGGATAAATGATTATCCAATTTTATTAAATGGTTTGTAAAGGTTTAAACAAAAACACAAGGGAAAAGTTTTCATTTATCCCAAAATCAAAACAATTCAATCAATATTATATTATTTATTAACATTCCAAAATTTTGAAAATTTTGGGATGTTACAAACTACCACATTTAAAAGAAATCTCGTCCTCGAGATTTGCAAAGGCTCGAAAGAAATGAGTTAGGCTCAAGGATTTTTGGGTTACTTCCCCATGGTCTTGGCATAACATTATGAGGCTTGCGGTTTATCCTTCACTTCTCATCTGAGGCTTGCCTCCCACCGGTACAATTCCATATGCTTTCGTTACTTAAATCATATCCTGGGCACGCAGCTTTAGACACCAGTTCTGAACCTTAACCAGGGTGTGGTTCGCATCATTTACAGCACCAGGGTGATAGGGAACTACCACCCTTAGAAGAAAGCTTATGGGGTCTTCAAAATCCTTCATTCCATGATGGTTCTTAATCAAGCTTCTATAGATAAGAATCTGCATCTCCCCAAGGAACAAGTCTTGCAAAAAAATACATGGGTTCCAAAACTAATTATCGAGACGCTCATGGTGGTCAAAATAACTTCCAAATGATGCTTCTTGAAAATCTTCATGTTTCTTACTCACCGTACAACCTACGTTAGGCACGATGCCTATCTACAAAGGGTAATGTGTCTTACCATTATATGGTTTAGGCTTGTCGCATCGACACTCTACTACTTTTTTGTCTCTCTAATTTACCAATCTAACATACCAAAGTATATAATAAGAGTCTCCGGTATGGGGTCCAATCCATCCCGTACTCAAATCATTACTTCATATGTAGATAGATGAATCACGTATTCTAACACTAAGTCTTTCTCACTCCTCTTAAAGAGGTCTTCATCTACAAGGCTAATCTAACGTTTTTTTGGGTGGCGATGATCCTACATGGTTTGTGGTCAAAACTTGCATCCGTAGAGTAAGAGAACTTCTGTCTTCAGCAATTGTGTTCTCCTTGCTAATGGGAGTTTCTTGTCCATTATATATTTTGAATCCACTCTTCTACTTTGACTGGGTCACTGGTGTCATCAAAATATTAATGTCCATCTATGTGTTTCAAGGTTGGTCAGAGATGAGATAGAATTTTAGAGAGAAGAGGAGATGGATACCTACACAACAATTATCAAACAACTAACATACATAATAGGCTCGTTCACTATGTTTTCTTCAGGAAGTCTTCATTCTCTTAGGTTCTTGAAAGTCTTCGATACAAGAAGTTTCATCGATGTGATGGTCTTCTGATACATCATCCGTTGCTCGCAACTCTCAAGGTTCAATTAATAATAAATCCTACGAAATACGTATCCCAAAAATACAAATTTAAATTTAACAGTTCAAATGACACCAATCATTAAATCAATAGCGAGAACTCCGAGAAAACTCCAAATATCACTCATAAAGTCAATCAAACAATTCCTATGGTACCTTCCTCCACATGAGCTCGCATGGTCGGGCACTCTACTCGCACTCTTTCGTTCATTTCACAACTCTCATGGTGGGCTTGGATACTATTGGTATTGTGTAATATATTCCTTAACTTCTTCACAACCATCTTAGTCTTGGATGTACCCGGGTCTTCTATGGGTCTTGAATAATCTTGGGATCTTTAGAGTCTTCAAATTCTTCGAGTCTTCCATACTTCCATACTTCTAATTCACGTTGAAAACATCTATTCTCCGAAATGGTATTGAGTTGTCCAATATCGTGTCCTTCCCGAAGAGACGTAACACAATCCTTCTCAGTGGTCAAAGTGGCATGGGTATAGTCTAACTTGTTAGGGATAAGAGGGAGTGTTTGGTAAAACTTAGAAAAGATGAGTAGTAATGGATTTTTTTTAAAATAATATTTTTAGAGAGTATACTTCCTAATGATTTTCCAGTTTCTAGGGCCACGACCTACAGTCAACATGTGCTCTGATACCATCTTGTAGCGACCCGGTCCCAAAAGGAACCAAGTCTACTGTGCTTCTGTGCTATCCCTAGATCAGTATGCTAGCACACACGGTACTCGATGAAATACCATGAATCACATGTCAAAAAGTAACGTAAATACATGGTATTTATTACCTTATAGCCTTTGGGCTATAATACACCGCGGAAATAAACAATACATAAGTGGACTCCCATCAACACCAACGGCAAAGTTAAGTGTAGACATCGTAACCCTACATCGCATCACTTACTCGTCATATACAATCCTGCAACACCGAAGGTTACAGCCCAAAATGGGTCAGTACTTTGAATGTACGGCAAGTTACTCCCAAAAAAATATATAACAGACCTATCTTCTACATGCAATTTTGGTTGGTGGAAAAGTTCTAAGAGTTTCAGTTTGCATAAAGATGATTTTTTCCTACTCAAAGATTATCATAACAGTACTACAAAGCTCATAATATGATTGAATTGGTTTCTCCAAGTCAATCTATTCCCAAAGTTGATTAAACCCGATTGATTAATTAAATATGATGAGATCCGTCAACATTCCCACTTCTAGATGCTCAAAGTTGTCCGTAACCGGGGACACGGCTAATCATGATCAGTTTTGTACACTCTGCAGAGGTTTGTGCACTTTTCCCCACAAGACTCGACCACCTCCTTGTTAGTTCGTCACACTACATGTTGTATGAGAACCGGAAGGTCGAGACATGGTCTTTTAGAAGAGTTTCCCTCACTCTGGCGGTGCCCATCCCACCTACTCATAACTACGTTCGTAGCACCACCTAGTAAGAGTCACTACAAATAATCAACCAAGCCAGAGCCCATAATAGCTTGTGGCTGCACACATAAGCTTCTAGTTATGAAAAATATGATTGACCCCTTTAAGCCTGGGTGGCATTCCGCAGTGATTACTGGCCATCTCCAGGTCACTGAGGCAAATCCACTGGTTCCTCCAGGGTGCCCCCAACCATTCCACCCAGGTGGTTCATTAAGATTATCTTGGTCCTGTTTACTACTTAGTCACTCATTCCTCATAATAGATCACTTCCCAATCCACGTCTACTTAGCAAAGCAGTATAATTCTACACGGTGGCGACAATGATATAAGGTTCAGACCTACCTCAATGAACTACTGGGTGTAATAGCATAGCATAATATATAATCCTATCAATGCATAATATTTAAGTTGGACTACAATGCATATAAAAAATATAGGTAATACTGGAGCATGATCAAAAGAGTAACTTGCCTGGATAGAGACGATGAAATATTCTACTCGTAGTCATCTCTCCATCTCGTTACAATGTATCTAACGGTAAAAGAGAAACACTTCAACACACAACTTAATCCAAAGTGAAGATCCAAATAAGATACAATCACAACATAAATATTTAGTTATTACTATTAATAAACTAATTACTATGGCATGGATAGGTTGAGATAGGATCAAGTTGGATTGGATGGAAATATGATGGAAATCATATATCCGAGGGTTGTAAAATCAATTGTATATGTTGGAGGTTGATTATAAAATTAATTGGATGGAGAGTATGTCAAACTCAGTTGGTTTGTCCATATGAATATTTCAATAGGAAATCAATTCTTGGATTGGATTCAAAAAGATCCGATAGAAATCGTGATGATCTTGTTGAGAAAATTGAATTTTTGTAGCCAAATTTATATAGAAAAGAGATATAACTAAATGGAAGCTAAGACGAAGGTTTGAGGTCAAACTAGTGTATTTATATGATGGAAAGAATGTGAAAATTGTCCAAACTGAAAGAATTGATTTTAAGGATCAAACTTGATGAAGAAAATATTCCAAATAAATTATAGAATAAGATGTATATCAAATATACTCAAATTATAGAAATAACTTTGAGTTAAATTTCAAATTATCAAAAGTGGAATATTACTGGAAAATAATAAACTACATTTTCCAAGGAATCCGGGGATATAAAATTTGTCGAAAACCGACTTACGGGCTAGAAGATATGAATTTTTGAAGTTTATATATTTTTGCTAAAATGAATTACGGGATTAATAAAAGGATGCCACGTGGCGAGTTCTGATAGGTCCGCACCTTTTCGGCTAACAGGAGACAGGGTTGGTGAAAAATTCAAAAAGAAAATCAAAATTGGGGAAAAGAAAAGCCCTGAGTATTTAATTTAAATAGCCAGATAAAAATCTTTTTCCAAAAATCTTTTGAACATTTGGAAAATTCCTATAAATGATGCTGATCATTTTAAAAGTGGTTTGGGTTCTTTACCATGCCCATGGAATATTCAAAAATTCAAAATGTGCTTTGGAAAATAAATAATACCCCTATATGATTTGAAATTCAAATTATTTGAATTTCAAAAATCTTCAAAACTTGTGAGTGGCTAGCTATATATTTTATAAGCCCACATAAAAGTTTTCAAGATTTTATAAAATGCTTTGCTATTTTATCCAGAGCAAAAATAACTTACAGAAAAGGAAAACACAGAAAAAAAAAGAAGAAAAATAGAAAAATAAAATCCCAGCCCACCCCTTCGGCCTCGGGCCCAACTAACTGCACCCCGGCCCAAGCCCACGAGGGGCTTGTCGTCTACCCCAAGCAACTCGCTGTCGAGCATGCCGGGGGCGACGACCGCCACCTCGACGGCGAGAGCCGTCTAGGCCTCCCCGGACTCCCTCTCCTCGCCACGACAGCGCCCAGACTACCCCACTCCTTTCCCCTCACTCACCGCTTCCTCTCTGCCCTTCCCCTCGTCGATTTCCTCACCATCCCGAGCCCGCCGGAGAGCACCGCCGTGGGTCATCGTGGCCAACGACTGCCACTCGCCGCGCAACCATGTCCAGGCGCACCCCCGCTGAAGACTTCGTCGAGTAGCGCTTCCAATCGAGCCGAGGGGCCCCTGGGGACGTCGCCAGCATCAATTCCTTGTCGTCGGCCGCCGAGGAGCTCAACGGCGATTCCGCCACCGTCCGGTGCTCTCCGACCTTGCCGTCCTCTTCGTTCGCTCCGGGGTGAGCTCCCGCGTCTTTCCCCTCTTCTAACGCTCCTCCCCGCGGCCCCTAACGCAGATTTCCTCACGACCATGCTACGGCCGCCGCCCGAGCACGTCGTCGGCGAGGCTCCGGCAGCTCCCTTGCCCCGCCATGTGCACAGGTCGACGCGGGCGACCACGGGGAGCATCTAGGTGCCCTCCCCGTGCCATTTGGTGGCCGGGAGCACCTCCCGTGTGTGCGCCGCCGCGCACTGGTGCCACCGGAGGCTAACCGCCGGCAAGCCCCTCCATTAACCCTAATCCCAGCACTAACCACCCCCTAGGCCACTGACGAGTGGGCCCAGGGCCCTAACTAACTAAGGGTTAGTTTAACAGAAAACTAATTAAACTAACCCCCACTGACAGCCTAGGCCCACCTGTCAGCCCCCCCCCACACGCCAGGATGACGTCAGCCTGGCGCAACAAGTCAATTAAATTGATTAAATCAATTACAGAAAATCCAGAAAATAGCCAAATCTTTAGAAAATCATAATTAATTCATCCTAACTCCAAATATAACAAATAATATGTCTAAAATTATCAGAAAAATACAAGGATTATGAATATACAACTTGCTTCTATGTTTGACCATTTTAAAATGTGTGAACAGTAGCAAACATGCATATGGATCCTTTTTCAAATTCAAATTTGGAGTAAATTTGCAAATGATTTTGGAACACCCTTAATTCCAATGGATTCATCCACACATCAGAAGCTTTACTTCAACTATACCACATCACTTCATGATCAACATTTTCAAATGAACATTCATGCATTCACATGCATTTGAAGTTCATCGATAAATCAAATGGAGTTTGAATTTGCAATTCAAATGCAGTATGCTCCTTTTAAATGGAATGCTCAACACATCAGTACCATGAACATCACCATTACAATCTTATTCATGTGATTGTGCATTGTACATTATGTTGATCCTATGATTGTCATGTTGCTGATAGAAGTGGAGTCAGAACCTGAGACCACCCCCTTCGTTGAAGACACCGTTACCGAACCTCGTCAGCAAGGCAAGCAAACCCCCATTGATCATGTCGATAAAATCCCACTTCCCTCTCATGTCTCGCTTATGCATTGTTTAGGATGATTACCATGATGCGTTTCTACCGCATAGATGAACCCATTCCTTTGCATGACCTATCATTTTGTCACAGTAGTAAGCAAACCACAATCCTAGAAAATGTAGGAGTTGATTGATATCATGTGGCCCCTGCAATTGTTACTGCTTATTGCATGCTTAGTGGTACAATGAGGTTGCTTATGATGTGAGTCGGGATGGTAGTGATCATGATGATGATGGTAGAAAGGTGTCGGTGGATCTACCCCAATACAAGGTGAACGATGAGAGGCTGTGTAGGAGTACACGGTGGGTTGTCTCGTTGAACACCGCCCTAAGTCCGAGTTCTTGTGTGGTGATCCAAGATGAAGAGTACAACCACACATTGGGCTCACTGACCCCTCTCAACCTGTTAACTCATCCCTTTCGATGTCCAGATGTCGAAATAGTTCGGAGTTCTGGTAGGTATGTGGCCTGGATGCTAAGTGAGAGAATGGCTCATCCGAGACCGGCTTATGCACCACGCACACATCACTTGGGTCCACTTTGGTAAACCGGCCGAGTTCACGATAGTGGTAGCCAACCCAGGTAGGCGGCTTTCTCGGACTAGATAGGCTATGAGGTAACAGTTGTGGTGAGCATCCTCGCCGACACTTCTTGAACGGTGTCGAGTACAAAGGCGGTAACTGATGATCATGTGTGTGTAGAGGTACACCCCTGCATGGTTAACAAAACTATTCGAATAGCCGCGTCCGCGGTTATGGACTGCTTGGAAAGCTTAGCTTGATTATTAGACAACTTGAACTGGATACTTCTAAAACACACCAAGATAAGTGTGAGTTCTATGGCGTGCTTTCTCGTGGGGAAGTCGAGGAAGGCACCATAGTGGTGTAATTGGTTGGAGAAAGTAGTGGACTCGTGTACGCTTCTTACCTCAAGTCTGGTACTCGTAGTTCAAGACTAGCCAAGTCAAAGCTGGCACTTCTGCAAGTGAAACCCCACCTCCCTTTACCTTGATACATGTGCATGAGTAGTATAGCTCCTATGTAAGTCTTGATGAGTATGACTTTGTACTCACGTTTGCTTATTCTATGTTTTAGATGAACGCACCGACCCCGATGGTGGCTTCTACCTGAAGCTCGAAGATTGAAGACTCAAACCAAGACCAAGCTAGTGTAGTCCCAGTCAGACGACTGGTTCCCTCGTTGAGGGCTTGTTTTTAGATAAGGCTTCTCTAAGCCATTTGTTAAACTTGTCTGTACTCAGACCTACTTTGCTTCCTCTTGTCTGTTGTAATGTTGGATCACATTCTTATGATCTCTGTGTGCACTCGGTAAGAGTTATCAATAAAGTATATATACATTGTAGAGAATTGCAATGATACCTGCTGTTCATACAAGGCATGTGTGCTGCGTGTATGTTTATAACATGCATGTCTTAGTATGGGTTTTCGAGACCTTAGTTGTGATCTGGCTGGCGGTCCTTTATACACCAAGTGGCCCTTAGATGTGCGCAGCTTGGGGCATCACGATGCGATTGCTCGAGACTCTGTCTCGTGCACACTTTGATGTATGATCGAGCCTGCCCTAGACCCCGACTAAGTGATCGTGCTGGAGAAAGTCTATGTAAGGGTTATAATACAATCGGTAGTATGGTTGAGGCGACTTGTCTATGAGTATGGGAGTTCACCACCCATATCATTTAGACTTGTGTGCGAACGATGAGGACCCATTTCAGTTGATCATCCGGCCTGGATGGGATGCCCCTCACGTTCGATGCTTTCCGAGAACGTTCTGTGCTTGGCCTTGTCTGCTTAGACAAGTGGGTACGGTTCTCGGCTCTCCATATGATTGTGTTGTAGCGAGGCTTGCATACGCTAACCCCGGGTCCCGATAGACTTGGTATCAGAGCAGGACTGACTGTAGGATTATCAGCCTTGGCCGAAGTCGAGTCTAGCCTTCTATAGTTATATAGTTATTCTGGGTATATAAGGGAACAACGTAAGGCTTCTTTTTCTCCTTACCCTCATCGTTCTGAGTTCTGAGTCACCCTCATCTTATTCTACAGGAAGATAGGACTAGGCTCACCTCTGTATGATTAGAACATCTCGTTGTTTGCTTCCTTGTAGCCGTAGGAAAGTTGTGTCCGGTTTCCTAGCATTGTTGTAATGCTGATTTCTTACATCGTATTATGTAAGTGCTGTATCTACATTGAAAGAAAATTGTTTTCTTGCAATTACAGCCGTTATGCTGTCCGAATCATTCCAGGTTTCTTCAAAATCTGATGCATTTGCAAAATTCTTCCCTCCTTTTCGGTTGTCCTTTTAGAAGAACTTCTAGGTGGAATTCCCGACAGTTCCATAGAGTTTGATGTAGGTTTTCTTCTAGAAACCTATAGTGTTTCATTTGTAGCTCTTTCTCCCACTTTAGATGTCTTCTAGCCAGAAGAACCACACTAACCATCGTGTTGGGGTACTTTGTTACTCTAACATATCTGTTGTAGCCCCTAGTAAACCATGGTCATCCTCAGGAAAACCATCCAGTAACCAAACTCCTTAAACCTAGCCACCCGACAGATGTGTAGAGTTCATTGTAGATCTTGCCCCAGGAACCGCCCCAATTTCCAGACGCCCATACAAAATGGCCCCACGTGAGTTAGCTGAGCTTAAAACCCAACTGGAAGCTTTGTTGGAAAAAGGCTTCATCCGCCCTAGCTCATCACCATGGGGTTGCCCCGTTCTGTTCGTAACGAAGAAAGATGGAACAGAAAGGATGTGCGTAGACTATCGCCTGCTAAATTTAGCGACGATAAAGAACAAGTACCCATTGCCCAGGATCAATGATCTTTATGATCAACTTGCAGGATCCTCTGTCTTCTCCAAGATGGATTTGAGATTAGGCTATCATCAAATCAAAATCCGAAACGAGGAGAATCCCAAAACGGCTTTTACTACTCGTTATGGTCTTTACGAGTACACCGTCATGTCCGTTCGTTTAACCAATGCCCCCGCCACTTTCTCACGCATGATGAATTCAATCTTCATGGAGTACTTAGATAAATTTTTTGTGGTTTATCTCGATGACATTCTCATCTACTCGAAGAACGAAGAAGAACATGCCGAACACCTAAGGCTGGTATTGATGAAACTTAGAGAGCATCGCCTATATGCTAAATTCTCCAAGTGTGAATTTTGGCTACCAGAAGTGACCTACTTAGGCCACGTGATTTCTGCAAAAGGCATTGCTGTGAATCCCGAGAGAGTTCAGGCCGTCCTTGACTGGACTCCACCTAATCGGTTAAGCAAGTTAGGAGTTTTCTTGGCCTAGCCAGTTATTTCCGTCGCTTCGTCGAGAACTTTTCTAAAGTTGAAAAGCCTCTAACTGAACTCCTCAAGAAAGATAAGAAATTCCTATGGACTCCCAAGTGCGAGGAAAGCTTTCAAGAGCTAAAAAGAAGATTGACTTCTGCACCCATACTTGCACCTCCAGATACCAAAAAGGATTTCGAGATCTATTGTGACGCATCACGGCAAGGGTTAGGATGCATACTTCTGCAAGATCGACATGTGGTAGCTTATGCTTCACGCCAGTTGCGGCCACATGAAGAGAAATATCTTACCCATGACCTTGAACTCGCTGCCGTAGTTCATGCCCTAACAACTTGGCGACATTACCTCCTTGGTAATCGTTGCGGGATCTATTCCGACCACCAAAGCCCCAAATACATTTTCACCCAGCCATATCTTAATCTCAGGCAAAGACGCTGGATTAAGTTGATAAAAGATTATGACTTAGGAATTTATTACACCCCAGGCAAAGCCAATGTCATGGCTGATGCACTAAGTCGTAAGTCGTATTGTAACAACCTCATGTTACAACAGTATCAACCACTTCTTCATGAAGAATTTCGAAAGATTAATCTCGAGATTGTTCCACATGGATCTCTTTTCAACTTGGTGGCGAAACCAACCCTTGAGGATCAAATCATAGTTGCCGAAAGGCGTGCACGAGGTGTTCGCCGGATCAAGGAGAACATTGCTAGCGGAGTTGCTAAATGTTTCTCCACAGATAGTAAAGGAACGGTATTCTTTGGAAATCGTTTGGTAGTACCTAATAATAGGGAACTAAGGCAACTCATCCTCAAAGAAGCCCATGACACACCCCTCTCGATTAATCCCGGTAGCACAAAAATGTACCGAGATCTATGCCAGAGATTTTGGTGGACTAGGATGAAGAGAGACATTGCTCAATTTGTTGCCGAATGTGATGTTTGTCGTCGCATTAAGGCAGAACATCAAAGACCTTCTGGTACACTTCAATCTTTGTCTATTCCCGAGTGGAAATGGGACAATGTCGGTATGGACTTCATCACCGGCTTTCCAAAAACCAAGAAAGGAAACAATGCCATCTTCGTTGTCATAGATAGGCTTTCCAAAGTTGCTCACTTCCTTCCAGTTCGCGAGTCTATAACTGCTAGCCAGTTAGCACACTTGTACGTCTCTAGAATTGTATCCCTTCATGGTGTTTATTTGGAAATCAATTCTGATCGAGGTAGCCTTTTCACCTCTAGATTTTGGGGAAGCTTCCAACATGCTATGGAAACTCATCTCTCCTTTAGTACAGCTTTCCATCCTCAGTCTAGCGGTCAAGTCGAAAGGGTCAACCAAATTCTTGAAGACATGCTCAGAGCTTGTGTTATATCATTCGGAAACAATTGGGAGAAGTCTCTTCCATTCGCCGAATTTTCTTATAACAATAGTTTTCAATCTAGTCTGAACATGGCTCCTTTTGAACTCCTTTATGGACGACGATGTCGAACACCACTAAACTGGTCAGAAACCGGTGAAAGAAAATTCTTTGGACCGGACATGATCAAGGAAGCAGAAGAGCAAGTTCGCATTGTTCGTGATCAATTGAAAGCAGCCCAGTCTCGTCAGAAAAGCTACTATGATCGTCATCATAGGCAAGAGAGCTACAATCTGGATGAGAAGGCTTACCTCCGGGTTACTCCTCTGAAGGGAACCCAACGTTTCGGCATCAAAGGAAAATTGGCCCCACGTTACATCGGACCTTTCCGCATTCTTTCTAAACGTGGAGAAGTTTCCTACCAACTTGAACTACCCCCGGACCTTTCCCGAGTACATGATGTATTCCATGTGTCCCAACTCAGGCGTTGCTTCAAGGACCCCATCCGCGAAGTCAACCATGAAACTCTTGATCTCCAAGATGACCTTTCTTATCGAGAATACCCCGTTCGTATTCTTGATTCCGCAGAGCGTGTCACTCGCCGAAAGAAGATCAAGTTTCTGAAAGTTCAGTGGTCACACCACTCCAAGAAAGATGCCACGTGGGAAAGTGAAGACCGTCTCAGTGTTGAGTACCCTCCTTCCTCCCGCAGACTTCTGAATCTCGGGACGAGATTCTTTTGAGTGCGGGCGATTGTCACAACCCCAATTTAGGCAAGTGCTAGGGTTTGAGTTCCCTTTGCATCATGTGAAAAATTCAAAAAGAAAATCAAAATTGGGGAAAAGAAAAGCCATGAGAATTTAATTTAAATAGCCAGATAAAAATCTTTTTCCAATAATCTTTTGAACATTTGGAAAATTCCTATAAATGATGCTGATCATTTTAAAAGTGGTTTGGGTTCTTTACCATGCCCATGGAATATTCAAAAATTCAAAATGTGCTTTGGAAATTAAATAATACCCCTATTTGATTTGAAATTCAAATTATTTGAATTTCAAAAATCTCCAAAACTTGTGAGTGGCTAGCTATATATTTTATAAGCCCACATAAAAGTTTTCAAGATTTTATAAAATGCTTTGCTATTTTATCCAGAGCAAAAAAAATTTACAGAAAAGGAAACACAGAAAAACAGAAGAAAAATAGAAAAAGGAAATCCCAGCCCACCCCTTCGGCCTCGGGCCCAACTAACTGCACCCCGGCCCAAGCCCACGAGGGGCTTGTCGTCTACCCCAAGCAGCTCGCTGTCGAGCATGCCGAGGGCGACGACCGCCACCTCGACGGCAAGAGCCGTCTAGGCCTGCCCGGACTCCCTCTCCTCGCCACGACAGCGCCAGACTACCCCACTCCTTTCGCCTCACTCGCCGCTTCCTCTCTGCCCTTCCCCTCGTCGATTTCCTCACCATCCCGAGCCCGCCGGAGAGCACCGCCGTGCGCCATCGTGGCCAACGGCTGCCACTCGCCGCGCAACCATGTCCAGGCGCACCCCCTGTCACAACCCCAAGTTAGGTATGTGCTAGGATCAAGTGCTACCTTGCATCATGCAAAAATTCAAAAAAAAGAAAATTCAAAAATGGGGAAAAGAAAAGCCCTGAGAAGTTATTTCAAATGGCCAGATAAAAATCTTTTTCCAAAAATCTTTTGAACATTTGGAAAATTCCTATAAATGGTGCTGATCATTTTAAAAATGGTTTGGGAGCAATCCCATGCTCATGGAATTTTCTAATATTCAAACAGTGCCTTGGAATTAATAAAATAATCCTATTTGAGTTAAGATTCAAATTATTTGAATTTTAAAAATGTTGAAACTTTATAAGTGGCTAGTCTATTTTATTATGAGGCCATATAAAAATTTTCAGCATTTATAAAAATACCTAGCTATTTTATTTGGCTAGGTCAACCTATTTACAGAAGAAATAAAAAGAAAAGAGAAAACCAGAGAGAAAGCAGGGAGTTACCTGGCGCCTCAGGCGAGGCCCATCTTCCCTTGGCCTGGCCCAGCCCACCCGAAGCGTTGTCGTCTTCTTCCCCCGCCGAGCCAAGCTGCTCGCTGGAGCAGAGCATGGCTACGGCGACGACACGGCGACGCCCGCGCCTTCTAGGCCACCCCCTGCCTCCTTCTCTCGCCACGCGAACGCCCACGTCGCCCCGTTCCTCTTTCCCCTCGCAGAGACGAGCTCCTGTTCTTCCTCCTCGCGAATCCCGCGCAAACCCGTAGCCTAGCCGGAGCACGGCGGAGCACCGACGCAGCGACCAAGCTCCCAACGAGGCGCCACCTTGTCCATCCTCTCCAGCGACGTCAATTTCCTCATTCCCCTACATCGATTGGAACCGAGACGCACCGGAGGAGATGGCCGCATCAAAATCCCGCCGCCGGCCGCCATGTCGTCAGACGACAAATTCGCCACCTTCTGAAGCTCCCCGGCGATGCAAACGCCATCTTCGAGCTCCTGGTGAGCTCCTCAGCGTTTTCCCCCTACCCCCAGCCTCTCCCGTGCCCGATTTCTTCTGGTCGCCGTCGACAGAAGTCCGGACGCCGCGCCCGACGACGTAGCCGTGGCCTGAGGCCACGTCTTTGACCCCTGCCTGCTCCATCCGTCGCGGACGACCGATAGCTGCACGCCCATGCCCTCAGCTCCTCTTCCCTTGCCCTCTGTCGCCATCTCCACCTGAGCCCGAGCCCGGCCGCCGCGCTCCTCGTCGCCGGCATGGCTCCAGGCCTCCCCGAGGTCCCCGGCGTACTCCACGCGATGCGCACGGGCTCCAGCTACCCGTAGATGGCCTCAGCGGGCAAAGCGGTGGCCGGAATCGCCGTCCCGTACGAGCGCCGCCGCACTGGTGCCGCCAGCGGCTAACCGCCGGCAAGGCCCACGTGTTTAGGGGCTAAAC
This sequence comes from Bromus sterilis, assembly GCA_950022295.1. NCBI lineage: Eukaryota > Viridiplantae > Streptophyta > Magnoliopsida > Poales > Poaceae > Bromus > Bromus sterilis. The sequence goes on along the minus strand of OX465596.1, from coordinate 142,026,024 downwards.
CCCCTCCTAATTGACCCCATGGGTCAATGACAGGTGGGCCCCAGCCCCTAATCCCTCTGTTTATTTATTTTTGAACCACGGGATTAACCCCCTGTGTCACAGACAGGTGGGTCCCTGTTGTCAGCCCCCCCCCCACGTCACTGTGACGTCAGCCTGACGAATTAAATCGAGTTAATGAATTTCCAATGAATTATTAAATCAGAGAAATTCCAGAAAATACCCTAAACTTTGGAAATTCATAATTAATTCATCCTAACTCAAAATATAGCAAATAATATGTCTAAAATTATCAGAAAAATACAAGGATTATGAATATGCAATTTGTTTTCATGTTTGACCATTTTAAAATGGGTGTACAGTAGCAAACATGCATATGGATCCTTTTCAAATTCAAATTTGGGATGATTTTGCAAATGATTTTGCAACACCCTTAATTCCAATGGTTTCATACACACATCAGAAGCTTTACTTCAAATATACAACATCACTTCATGATCAAACTTTTCAAATGAACTTTCATGCATGCAAATGCATTGGAATTTCATCGACAAATCAAATGGAGTTTGAATTTGCATTTCAAATGCAATATACTCCTTTTAAATGGAATACTCAACACATCAGTACCTTGAACATCACCATTTCAATATTATTCATGTGATTGTGCATTGTACATTATGTTGATCCTATGATTGTCCTGTTGCTGATAGAAGTGGAGCCGGAATCCGAGATCACCCCCTTCGCTGAAGATCCAGAACCCGAACCTCCTCAACAAGGCAAGCAAACCCCCATTGATCATGTCGATAAAATCCCACTTCCCTCTCATGTCTCGCTTATGCATTGTTTAGGATGATCACCATGCTTCGTTTCTACCGCATAGATGAACCCATTCTTTGCATGACCTATCCTTTTGTCACAGTAGTAAGCAAACCACAATCCTAGCAACTGTAGGAGTTGTTTGATATCATGTGGCCCCTGCAATGTTACTGCTTATTGCATGCTTAGTATGATACCATGTTGTTACTGTGATGTGAGTCGGGATGGGAATGATCATGTTGTTGATGGTAGAAAAGTATTGGTGAATCGACCCTAATACAAGGTGAACGATGAGAGGCTGTGTAGGAGTACACAGTGGGTTGTCTCGTTGAACACCGCCCTAACACGAGTTCTTGTTTGGTGATCCAAGATGAAGAGTACAACCACACATTGGGCTCACTGACCCCTCTCGGCTTACTAACTCATCCCCTTCGATGTCCAGATGTCGCAGTAGTTCGGATTTCTGTAGGTATTGTGGCCTGGTAGCCAAGTGAGAGAACGGCTCATCCGAGACCGGCTTTCGCACCACGCACACATCGTCTGGGTCCACTTCGGTAAACCGGCCGGGTTCACGATAGTGGCAAACAACCCAGATAGGCGGCTTTCATGGACTAGATCGGCTATGAGGTAACGGTTGTGGTGGCATCCTCGCTGTCATCTCTTGAACGATGACACGCAAAAGGCGGTAACTGATGGCACGTGTGTGTAGCGGTACACCCTTGCAAGGTTAACAAAACTATTCGAATAGCCGCGTCCGCGGTTATGGACTGCTTGGAAAGCTTAGCTTGATTATTAGACAACTTGAACTGGATACTTCTAAAATACACCCAGATAAGCGTGAGTGCTATGGTGTGCTTCTCGTGGGGAAGTCGAGGAAGTAACCATAGTGGAGTAATTGGTTGAAGAGATGTAGTGGAGTCGTGTACGCTTCTTACCTCAAGTCTGGTACTCGTAGTTCAGGACTAGCCAAGTCAAAGCTGGCACTTCTGCAAGTGAACCCCACCTCCCTTTACCTTGATACATGTGCATGAGTAGTATAGCTCCTATGTAAGTCTTGCTGAGTACGTCTTTGTACTCACGTTTGCTTAATCTATGTTTTAGATGAACCCACCGACCCCGTGGGGACTTCTACCTGAAGCTCGAAGAATGAAGACTCAGACCAAGACCAAGCTAGCGTAGTCCCAGTCAGACGACTGGTTCCCTCGTGGAGGGCTTGTTTTTAGATAAAGGCTTCTTTAAGCCATTTGTTAAACTTGTCTGTACTCAGACCTACTTTGCTTCCGCATGCATGTTGTAATGTTGGATCACATGCTTGTGATCTCTGTGTGCACTCTGTAAGAGTTATTCAATAAAGTATATAATTTGTAGAGAATTGCAATGATACCTGTTGTTCATACAAGGCATGTGTGCTGCGTGTATGTTTATAACATGCATGTCTTTGTATGGGTTTTCGAGACCTTAGTTGTGATCTGGCTGGCGGTCTTTTATACACCAAGTGGCCCTTAGATGTGCGCAGCTTGGGGCATCGCGATGCGATTGCTCGAGACTCTGTCTCGTGCACAATTTGATGTATGATCGAGCCCGCCCTAGACCCCGACTAAGTGATCGGGCTGGAGTAAGTCTATGTAAGGGTTATAATACAATCGATAGTATGGTTGAGGCGACTTGTCTATGAGTATGGGAATTCACCACCCATATCAGTTAGACTTGTGTGCGGACGATGAGGACCCATCTCAGTGGATCATCCGGCCTGAATGGGATGCCCCTCATGTTCGATGCTTTCCGAGAACGTTCTGTGCTTGGCCTTGTCTGCTTAGACAAGTGGGTACGGTTCTCGGCTCTCCATATAATTGTGTTGTAGCGAGGCTTATATACGCTAATTCCGGGTCCCGACACCCCCGCTGAAGACTTCGTCGAGTAGCGCTTCCAATCGAGCCGAGGGCCCCCTGGAGACGTCGCCAGCATCAATTCCTCGCCGCCGGCCGCCGAGGAGCTCAACGGCGATTCCGCCACCGTCCGGTGCCCTTCGACCTTGCCGTCCTCTTCGTTCGCTCCGGGGTGAGCTCCCGCGTGTTTCTCCTCATCTAACGCTCCTCCCCGCGGCCCCTAACGCCGATTTCCTCACGGCCATGCTACGGCCGCCGCCCGAGCACGTCGCCGGCGAGGCTCCGGCAGCTCCCTTGCCCCGCCATGTGCAAAGGTCGACGCGGGCGACCACGGGGAGCATCTAGGTGCCCTCTCCGTACCATTTGGTGGCCGGGAGCACCTCCCGTGTGTGCGCCGCCGCGCACTGGTGCCACCGGCGGCTAACCGCCGGCAAGCCCCTCCATTAACCGTAATCCCAGCACTAACCACCCCCTGGGCCACTGACGAGAGGGCCCAGGGCCCTAACTAACTAAGGGTTAGTTTAACAGAAAACTAATTAAACTAACCCCCACTGACAGCCTAGGCCCACCTGTCAGCCCCCCCCCCACACGCCAGCATGACGTCAGCCTGGCGCAACAAGTCAATTAAATTGATTAAATCAATTACAGAAAATCCAGAAAATAGCCTAATCTTTAGAAAATCATAATTAATTCATCCTAACTCCAAATATAACAAATAATATGTCTAAAATTTTCAGAAAAATACAAGGATTATGAATATGCAACTTGTTTCTATGTTTGACCATTTTAAAATGGGTGAACAGTAGCAAACATGCATATGGATCCTTTTCAAATTCAAATTTGGAGTAAATTTGCAAATGATTTTGCAACACCCTTAATTCCAATGGATTCATCCACACATCAGAAGCTTTACTTCAACTATACCACATCACTTCATGATCAACATTTTCAAATGAACATTCATGCATTCAAATGCATTTGAAATTCATCGATAAATCAAATGGAGTTTGAATTTGCAATTCAAATGCAATATGCTCCTTTTAAATGGAATGCTCAACACATTAGTACCATGAACATCACCATTACAATCTTATGCATGTGATTGTGCATTGTACATTCTGTTGATCCTATGATTGTCATGTTGCTGATAGAAGCGGAGCCGGAACCCGAGACCACCCCCTTCATTGAAGACACCGTTACCGAACCTCGTCAGCAAGGCAAGCAAACCCCCATTGATCATGTCGATAAAATCCCACTTCCCTCCCATGTCTCGCTTATGCATTGTTTAGGATGATTACCATGATGCGTTTCTACCGCATAGATGAACCCATTCCTTTGCATGACCTATCATTTTGTCACAGTAGTAAGCAAACCACAATCCTAGCAAATGTAGGAGTTTATTGATATCATGTGGGCCCTGCAATTGTTACTGCTTATTGCATGCTTAGAGTGATACCATGATGATACTTTTATGTGAGTCGGGATGGTAGTGATCATGATGATGATGGTAGAAAAGTGTTGGCGAATCTACCCTAATACAAGGTGAACGATGAGAGGCTATGTAGGAGTACATGGTGGGTTGTCTCGTTGAACTCCGACCTAAGTCCGAGTTCTTGTGTGGTGATCCAAGATGAAGAGTACAACCACACATTGGGCTCACTGACCCCTCTCAACCTATTAACTCATCCCTTTCGATGTCCAGATGTCGCAATAGTTCAGAGTTCTGGTAGGTCTGTGGCCTGGATGCTAAGTGAGAGAACGGCTCATCCGAGACCGGCTTATGCACCACGCACACATCACTTGGGTGCACTTCGGTAAACCGGCCGGGTTCACGATAGTGGTAGCCAACCCAGGTAGGCGGCTTTCTCGGACTAGATAGGCTATGAGGTAACAGTTGTGGTGATCATCCTCGCCGACACTTCTTGAACGGTGTCGAGTACAAAGGCGGTAACTGATGATCATGTGTGTGTAGCGGTACACCCCTGCAGGGTTAACAAAACTATTCGAATAGCCGCATCCGCGGTTATGGACTGCTTGGAAAGCTTAGCTTGATTATTAGACAACTTGAAATGGATACTTCTAAAACACACCAAGATAAGTTTGAGTGCTATGGCGTGCTTTCTCGTGGGGAAGTCGAGGAAGGCACCATAGTGGTGTAATTGGTTGGAGAAAGTAGTGGACTCATGTACGCTTCTTACCTCAAGTCTGGTACTCGTAGCTCAGGACTAGCCAAGTCAAAGCTGACACTTCTGCAAGTGAAACCGCACCTCCCTTTACCTTGATACATGTGCATGAGTAGTATAGCTCCTATGTAAGTCTTGCTGAGTACGACTTTGTACTCATGTTTGCTTATTGTATGTTTTAGATGAACCCACCGACCCCGATGGTGGCTTCTATCTGAAGCTCGAAGATTGAAGACTCAGACCAAGACCAAGCGAGTGTAGTCCCAGCCAGACGACTGGTTCCCTCGTGGAGGGCTTGTTTTTAGATAAGGCTTCTCTAAGCCATTTGTTAAACTTGTCTGTACTCAGACCTACTTTGCTTCCGCTTGTCTGTTGTAATGTTGGATCACATGCTTGTGATATTTGTTTGCACTCTGTAAGAGTTATCAAGTTAAGTGTACTCCTTTAGTGTACTCCTTTAGAGGAGAGTCTCCTGTCTGGCCGACTCCTGTAGAGGAGAGTCTCCTGTCTGGCCGACTCCTATAGAGGAGAGTCTCCTGCCTGGACGACTCCTATTAGGAGAGTCTCCGTCAGGCCAACTCATGTAGGGGAGAGTCTCCGTCAGGCCTTCTCTAGTATCCAGGACTTGTCTTATGTCGTCTCTAGTCTCTAGGACCTTTCTTCTACCGACTCTAGTCTCCAGGACCTATCTTCTGCCAGGGTCTTAGCTGTGAGTAATCCCCCCGACAGCACTCGAGTGTCTGGGTGGATTGTCCTTCTGGATGATGATCGGGTCTTGCTGTTTGGTGCGAGTAGCCACTCGAGCACTTCATCATCTTCTAGGTAAGGGAGCACCCGAACTCTGCAGAAGCATTAGTCTTTGCCGGTGCGAGTGATCACTCAAGCACGTCATGATCTGTTGGGTGAGGGAGCACCCGAACTGTAACAGCCCAGATTTTGCAAAATATAAAAAAATTTGTTTTCGGTGTGAATTGTTTGATTGCCTGATTTGTTTGTGGTGTTTGCATCCCCGATTTATAGATCGGCGATCATTTTTTCCCCTCTTATCTCGTACCGGACGGAAACCGACCCTTTCCACCCTGACACTCGACCTTTGCGACACTGGGTTTCACCCGATCACTGTCACGAAAACCGCACGAGACCAGCCGCAGCCAACGGAACGAAAAACCCCGTTTAATAATTAAACGGGTTATTTTTATAGCACGCCGGAAAGTGTTCTCGAAACGGTTCCAGCGCGAGGTGAACGCCGCCGGCTCAACGCGCTGATCGAGCAGTTCGAAGTTTTACCCGAATCGGAGGAACTGCGGACCCCCGGCGGTCAGAAACGTAAACACCGCACGTGGGAGAGGAAAACCGGGGATGTTTTTGAAAACTTCCAGCCACCTGGGCTATATAAAGACCACCACACTCCCACCCCATTTCTAGGGTTTCCCTAGCCACAAATTGCAGCCACCCCCCTCCACTTTGCCCCAAATCTACCCCAATTTCGTCCAGATCCAGTGGTTCGATCCGGACCGTCGGATCCAGATCGGGCGTTCCACAATGCGCCACGTCAGCAGATGGAGAGCCCCAGCCAGCAGCCTCCCGTGGAGGCTCCTGCACACCCGATCCACCCCGCCGCCGCCGCGCGCCCCCGGCCGGTGAGCCGCGCGCCGCCGCACCCCAGGTCAGCCGCCGCGGCCTTCTCCCCCTGTTCTCCTTCTCCTTCCTCCTTCCCCTGGTCTCTAACTCTCTCTCCCTCCCGTATGCTTGCGCCATGGACGCCTCAAGATGAAGCTCGCCGTCGCGCCGTGTGGGGCCTCGCCGTTACTGCCCTTGGGCCTCACAGCTCGTCGGATCCGCCGACCCAGCCGTCCCCGCGCCCTTCCTTTGACCTTGTCGCGCCGTCCCCGCCTCCCTGGGCCGCCCCTCGCCTGAGCTGGCGAGCTGCCGCCGCCGATGCCAGCCGTCCCGCTGGATCGGGATCGAACCGGCAAGCAACCGCCACCGCTGGGCCGGCCAGCGCGCCTCGCGGCCCACTCGCCCCTCCTACAGCCCACCTCAGATCCGAGGCCCAGCACCGAGCTGGCCACTCCAGCCAGTGTGCCGAGCCCACGGTGAGCGCCCCACCCTTTTTTTCTTTTTTTTTCTTTTCTTTTTCTTCTTTTTCTGTTGGGCCCAGTAGATTTCGGCCCGTTTAATTTTTTTGCTAGGATTTTATTATTAATTAGCAGGTTATTATACGTTTTAGCGAGGGTCGTATCTTTTTAACCGTAGATCGGATCGCAACGCGTTAAGTATGAAACTTGCTTAGTTTTTTGTGTAGTTTAATAAAATGTGCTCTTTTGCCTTGGTTGACTTTGTTTACATGTTGTTTTACTTCTAATTACAACTGCTTGCCATTGTAAACTGTAATTGCAATAACTTTTTAACCGTTGCTCGGATTAAAATGTTTCTTATATGTAACTTGACTAGAATTGCATGTAGATTTTGTTTATCCTGCTCTTGCTTGCTAATAAAAATAATAAAATATTGTTTAGGGAAAAACAGTACCAAACATTATATTTATCGTGGGGTCCGTAATAGTTGGCATGTATAGGTTTTTACCCCCACTTAAAATGACTAGATTAGATAGTTTACTTTGTGCTTCACCTCTTGCCATGTTTGTGTGCTATGTCATGCTTGAGTGAGATGCCATGTTAACAACCTTTGTTGATCACCTGTAGCTAAACAACTTGAACCTTTCCAAATGTGCGGTATCGTCGTGTGCGACGAGTACTCCACTTAACCTGTTAGTAACCGCTCTCGACGGTAGGTGCGATGTATCGTGTTGCTCCTTGATGATGCTTGCTCATGTTTGCCTCGTAGTAATAGATGGTTGCTCGTTGATTGCTTTCTAGTGTTTACCGTCTTGTGTGCTTCCGCGGGTACCTCTCAGAGACGACGCGAGTTTGCGATCAACTACACCTTCGGGACCCGACTTATCAACAGGCAAGGACTATACATTACTTATGATCCATTCTATTTCAACCAGCGGTTTGCATGCTAGTCTAGGATAGGTTCGATGTTTGATCCTACCACATGTTTACAGCCTCTTTCAAACCGATACAACCATGTCCCCTCCCAGCAAACCATGTACTGCTATGTTACTATTGCTCGTTGCTCAGCCCCTTCTTAGTATGCATGCTTAGGATGCTACGATGTTACCCTGTTACTCCTTGGTTTGGGATATCACATTATTATTATTGTTTGGATGATATGATTATTATTATAATGTTGACTATATTCGACGAAGGATGGAAGGTCTAGGCTATCCCGCCCCGACGCTTTGTTCCATTCGAGTTACCTAGGATCCGAGTTCCGGGTATTGGTTTTAAGACTGAGCCTGCCTAACCGCGTGTGGGATTTTATGGGGTCCCCTTTTCTTACCTACCTAGCTTCAAACATTTCTAGTGGTGGCCCAAGCTGATTTACTATTTTAAACTGTGTGTGTGCTGGTCGGCCGCCAGTAGTTTTCAAACAACCCGGGCCAGCGGAGACATGGTTTCTCTTGTTGGTCCACCTCAGGGAGCTAGGGGGTTGTCCAGATCTGTTTGGGCAACTATCCCGACCTCATCCAGACGGTAGATGTCAAAACCCTAATTTAGGTTTGTGTTTTTCCAAGCTTGCATTTTTGCATCATGAAAAAAATTGCAAAAGAAAAAGAATTGGGGAAAAGAAAAGCCCTAAATGATTTAAATAAAAAGGCCAGAAATAAATCTTTTTCCATAATTCTTTTGGATGTGTTGAAAAATCCTAAAAATGAGTGTGATCATTTTAAAATTGATTTGGGATTAATCCCATGCTCATAGATTTTTCAAAAATCCAAATAGTGGTTTGGAAATTAAATCAATTGCCTATTTGAATTGGAATTCAAATAATTTGAATTTCAAAAATTCCCAAAACTTGGGGTTGACTAGTGCTAAGTCACCTAGAGTTTATAAAATTATTTGGGGGTTTTTATAAAATTCCCTAATATTTTATTTAAAGGGCAAAACAAATAACAGAAACAATAAAAAGAAAACAAAAGGCAGAGCCTTACCTTGCGCCCAGGGCGAGGCCCACTTACCTTTTAGCCTCGGCCCAGCCCACCAGACGCGTTGTCGTCTTCCTCCACCGCGGCAAGCAGCTCGGTGGCGAGCTTGCCGCCGTGCACGCCACCGAGGCCACCTAGGCCCTTCCCCTGCCTTTTCCTCGTGCCACCGCGACGCCTAGAAGACCCCAGGCCACTCCTCAATCTCCCTGGTCACTCTCTCTGCCTCTCCCGCTCAATCTCACCGCGACCCGAAACCCTAGCGGAGCACGGCCGTGCGGCACCGTGGCGACCGAGCTCCTCGAGAGACACCACCATGTCCATCTTCCTCACCGGTGACGGATACATCGATCCCCGCGTCCAATTTGAGCAATGGAGCAATACCGGCGACGCAAGCTCCAAGACTTCACCGCCGGCTGCAGAATTTCCGACGAGCAATTGCTCTCTGCCAGCTCCTCCTCCGGCCTCGCTGCGGCCTCCATCGCACTCCGGTGAGCTCCACGACCTTTTTCCCCCTAGCCTAGCTTTGTCCCGACCCCTCGACGCTGTTCTCGCCTTTGACAGTGGTCCGGCCGCCGCGCCTGTCGTCGTTGCCGTGGCCCCGAGCGCCTCCTTGAACCCCTAGTAGCCGCAGCCGACACGCGACGTCGCGGGCATCATGCCCGTGCCCTCCGTTCTCCTCCCCGTGGCCCCAGCCGATTCCGGCGAGGGCGCCGCCGTGGCTAGGCCACCGGCGTCTAGCCGCCGGTCGGTTAGGCCGTAACCCACGAGCTATACCTCCCCCCACGTCACTGACCGGTGGACCCGGCCCCCCCCTCTAATTAACCAGGGGTTAATTAAACCGGATTTTAACCCCTGGGTCACTCACAGCCAGGACCCACTGGTCAGCCCCCCCCCTTGCGTCATGCTGACATCGTAATGACGCAGTAAATCTTAAATCTTTTATTAAATCAGAAAATTCCAGAAAATGGCCTAAACTTTGAAATTGAATAACTTTTAAACCGTAAGTCCAAATTCAAAGTGTAATATATGAAAAATTATCAGAATAAAATTCTCTATCCAAATAACCAACTTTCAACCATGTTTGAAATGTTTAAAATAAGGGATCAGTAGCATTTTGCTATTTGGCTCTTTTGTATTAAATCAATTAAATTACTTTGATCATTCTAAATTCAACCAAACAATGCAAAGGTGATCACTTACACTTCATAAGCTTTTCACACACTTGATCACATGGGTTACAAAGAACAAACTTTAGCAAATGCAAGTCGACCAAATTTGAATAACACTTGGAGTTTGAATTTGAATTCAATTTTCAAATCAACTTCAATTAACATGTGGCAATTCAAACATAGGTCACCTCAGCACCTTGCCATGCTTTGTTTTGCATTTTGAATGTGCATTGTATTATCTTGATTGTGCTTTACTTCCTGTGCTTCGGTGATTGCATCTTCTTGGTAGAGTTGATCTCGGAGACGAGTTCAACCTCACGTCAGAAGACTAGTACCTCGTGATCGTCAGCAAGGCAAGCACCCCCTCTTTGATCATGTCGATAAAATCCCAGTTCCCTCTCATTCTCGCAAATGCATGTTTAGGATGTCACCATGATATGTTCTACCTCTAGTTGAACCTATTCCTTTGCATGACCTATCATTTTGTCACAGTAGTAAGCAAACCACAATCCTAGAAGATGTAGGAGTTGTTTGTTAACTTGTGGCCCCTGCAACTGTTACAGCTTATTGCATGCTTAGAGTTGTTACCTGAGGCTACTTTGTTGTGAGTCAGGATGGTAGTGATCATGTGAATGATGGTGGTAACGTGTTGGTGAATCTACCCTAAACAAAGGTGAACGATGAGAGGTTGTGTAGGAGTACACAGTGGGTTGTCTCGTTGAACACTGCCTTAGGCCCGAGTTCTTGTGTTGTTATCCAAGACTAAGAGTACGACCACACATTGGGCTCACTGACCCCTCTCGGCCTAGTACCTCACCCCGGACCAGCCCAGGAGTCGCAAGTAGTTCGCCCTTTAACGATCTCAAGCAGGTGGAACCAAGTTAAGTGGTTGGCGTAGGTTGTGGGAACGTTGAATCAAGTGATCATGATCGAGTTGAGCTTGATGGCGGTCACACAACGTTTGAGTCCGCATCGGAAAAATCGGCCGGATTCCGATCGTGGTCCCAACTCAAATAGGCGACTCCCTAGGACTAGAGATGGTGCCGTGAGTGAAGTGTCGTGGCAGCATCCTCGCCGGTACTCTTTTGACGGGTCCATCCCCAGGCGGTAACTGATGAGGCGTGTGTGTAGCAGTACACCCCTGCAGGGTTAATGAACTATTCGAATAGCTGTGTCCGCGGTTATGGACTACTTGGAGACCTTTACTTGACCATAGACAACTGGAACGGTTACTCTTAAAACTTGCCAAGATAAGCGTGAGTGCTGTGGCGTGCTTCCTCATGGGGAAGTCGAGGAAGTATCCATAGTGGTGTATTGGTCGGAGACTTGTTACTTGGACTCGTGTACGCTCCTTACCTCATTCTGGTATTCGTAGTACAGGACTAGCCAAGTCAAAGCTGGGACTTCTGCAAGTGAAACCCCACCTCCCTTTGTCTTGATACATGTGCATGAGTAGTATAGTTCCTATGTAAGTCTTGCTGAGTACGACTTTGTACTCACGTTTGCTTATTCTATGTTTTAGAGACGAGACCACTGACCCTGAAGGTGGCCTCTACCTCGAGCTCGACCTGGACCAGGTCGTATAGATCCAGACAGCAGCCTGTGCCCTTTGGAGGGTCGTTGTATTTTCTTTCAGGCTTCTTAAGCCATTTGTTAACCTTGTCGTTACTAAGACATAATTTGCTTTCGTTGATGCTTGATGTAATTGGATCACATCCATGTGATCTCTGCTTGTAATATAACTACTATGTCTGCTCTGTTTAGCAGAAGTTATAAAGACTATGAGTTTGTAGAGTTCATGTTGTGATTACCATCTGTTTATAATAGACATGTGTGCTGCGTGTATGATTATAACATGCATGTCTTAGTATGGGTTATCGAGACCTTAGTAGTGATCTGACTGGCGGTCTTTTATACACCAAGTGGCCCTTAGATGTGCGCATCTTGGGGCATCGCGATGCGATTGCTCGAGACTCTGTCTCGTGCACACTTTGTGGTATGATCGAGCCCGCCCTAGACCCCGACTAAGTGATCGGGCTGGAGTAAGTCTATGTAAGAGTTATGAGATAGTCGATAGTATGGTTGAGGCGACTTGTCTGTGAATATGGGAGTTCATCACCCATATCATTAGACTTGTGTGCGGACGATGAGGACCCATCTCAGTTGGTCATCCGCCCTGGATGGGATGCCCCTCACGTACAATGCTTTCCGAGAACGTTCTGTGCTTGGCCTTGTCTGCTTAGACAAGTGGGTACAGTTCTCGGCTCTCCATATGACTATGTCGTAGCGGGACTTGCATACGCTAACCCCGGGTCCCGACAGTAGAGGCCGATTCTAGAGCGCGGCCGGCTTTTGAGTTGGGTGTCGACTCACTGGGGGCCACCCGGATTTGTTCGTTGTTAGCTAGAGGGACCTGTCGTTTCGGATCTCTTGGAACTAAATCATAAAATGGTTGCCTATAATGGGAGCCTTGTAATGGGCAGTTGGTACACCACTGCAGGGTTAAATCTTTTCGAGAAGCCATGTCCACGGTTATGGACGACTTGAGACCTACTCCTTGTTCATAGACAACAACAACTGAGATAATCTTAATATAACTTGATCAACGTGTGTGTGTGCCTTGACTGCTTCTTCTTCGTCGGGATGCGAAGAGGAGGTCAAGGATAGGATAGGTGTTACGATTGCGTAAGTAGTTGATAGCAAGACTTGTTGGAGGCGATTCCTCATCGAATGCTTGGCTTCTTACCTTACTTTCTAGATTGTTAGCCACTTCATAAATGCTAGTGAGGCAGCAACCTCACCACTTACCCCTTCCTTACCGTAAACTATTAGTTGTCCTAGAATGACGAGTGATGAAGTCCTTGCTGGGTCAGGTGACCACTACAGTTGGATGCTGAGTACTTCTGTACTCATGATACTACCCCCAAACTCTTTTCAGGGTTCTTGATCGACAACAGGTATGGTGATCGACGTTTCACGTGGAGACTCGACGACGACTAGTTAGGCCGATCCCGGCGGAGGGCCTGGACCCGTGTGGTTATGGGGATCGATGTTTTTCTCTTTGCCAGTAGGCATTTGATTGTAGTCTGTACTCAGACATGTATCTTTCGCTGTTGTATTGTATTTAAGGCAGTTGTATGCCGATTGTATGAGATGTTGTATCTTTGTATCTGTAATGTTGTGATATCATGTTGGAAATCCGGGGCATATGGCTATGTCATATGTCGCGGTGGGACCGATATATGCTTCGTCCCCGGATCTGGGTTGAAACACCTAGATCTGGAACAGTACCGCATATCGGGCCTTACAACTTGGTATTAGAGCCTTACCGACCGTAGGATCCCTTTTCTGGCCAAAGTCGAGTCTAGACAAAAACTATTTTGTAGTTACTAAGTTAGTTATCGGAGAGTAGGAATCTTTTTACTCCTTACCTTTGCTCTGGTCAGGACAAGTGTCGTAAGTGTTTTATTCTCGCCTTTTCCCCTTCAAAACTCTAGGATCTCGAGTGTGTGGAGTATCGAAATCGTTACAATGCTATGCTTGCAGCGTATTATCTCGATTCCGACCTCTGGTTTGGGAATTCCTGTAGTACCTTTAACTTCTCCGATCTTGGGTATCATCTGGGTCATCCATTGCCATCCCTCCTTTTACCGGTCTTTTTACGACTTGCGTCTAAAATCACTATCCCTTGATCTGGTTTTCGCGATCGTTCTTCCTCTTGACACTGACGGTTTCGTTTTTATGACGATGTCGTCTCTCTGCGGAAATTTATCTCGACAGAAGTTCGACGTCGACATGGAGCAGAGTCCCTTGTTGGTGGTGTTGAAGATTGTCGACTCTCTTTTCTCTTCCCCTCTCCCCCGGATCGCCCTGGATCTCGGGACGAGATCCCTTGTTGGTGGTGTTGTATTGTAACAGCCCAGATTTAAAAAAAAAATTGTTTTCGGTGTGAATTGTTTGATTGCCTGATTTGTTTGTGATGTTCGCATCCCCAATTTACAGATCGGCGATTATTTTTCCCCTCTTATCTCGTACCGGACGGAGACTGAACCTTGCCACCCTGACAGTCGACCTTTGCGACACCGGGTTTCACCCGATCACCGTCGCGAAAACCGCACGAGAACAGCCGCAGCCAACGGAACGAAAAACCCCGTTTAATAATTAAACGGGTTATTTTGATAACGCGTCGGAAAGTGTTCTCGAAACGGTTCCAGCGCGAGGTGAACGCCGCCGGCTCAACGCGTTGATCGCGCAGTTCGAAGTTTTACCCGAATCGGAGGTCCTGCGGACCCCCGGCGGTTAGAAACATAAACACCGCGCATGCGAGAGGAAAACCGGGGATGTTTTTTCAAACTGCCAGCCACCTGGGCTATATAAAGACCACCACACTCCCACCCCATTTCTAGGGTTTTCCCTAGCCACAAATTGCAGCCACCCCCCTCCACTTTTCCCCAAATCTACCCCAATTTCGTCCAGATCCAGTGGTTCGATCCGGACCGTCGGATCCAGATCGGGCGTTCCACAATGCGCCACGTCAGCGGATGGAGAGCCCCAGCCAGCAGCCTCGCGTGGAGGCTCCTCCACACCCGATCCACCCCCCCTCCGCGCGCCCCCGGCCGGTGAGTCGCGCGCCGCCGCACCCCGATGTCAGCCGCCGCAGCCTTCTCCGCCTGTTCTCCTTCTTCTTCCTCCTTCCCCTGGTCTCTAACTCTCTCCCTCCCGTATGCTTGCTCCATGGACGCCTCAAGATTAAGCTCGCCGTCGAGCCGTGTGGGACCTCGCCGTGACTGCCCTTGCGCCTCGTAGCTCGTCGGATCCGCCGTCCCCAGCCGTGCCCGCGCCCTTCCTTCGACCTTGTCGCGCCGTCCCCGCCTCCCTGGGCCGCCCCTCGCCGGAGCTGGCGAGCCGCCGCCGCCGGTGCCAGGCGTCCCGCTGGATCGGAATCGAACCGGCGAGCAACCGCCGCGGCTGGACCGGCCAGCGTGCCTCGCGGCCCACCTCGCCCCTCCTGCAGCCCACCTCAGATCCGAGGCCCAGCACCGAGCCGGCCACTCCAGCCAGTGGGCCGAGCCCACGGTGAGCGCCCACCCTTTTTTTTCCTTTTTTTTATTTTCTTTTTTTCTTTTCTTTTTTTCTTTTCTTTTTTTTCTTTTTCTGTTGGGCCCAGTAGATTTCGGCCCGTTTAGTTTTTTTTGCTAGCATTTTATTATTAATTAGCAGATTATTATACGTTTTAGCGAGGGCCGTATCTTTTTAACCGTAGATCGGATCGCAACGCGTTAAATATGAAACTTGCTTAGTTTTTTGTGTAGTTTAATAAAATGTGCTCTTTTGCCTTGTTTGACTTTGTTTACATGCTGTTTTTCTGCTAATTACAACTGCTTGCCACTGTAAACTGTAATTGCAATAACTTTTTAACCGTTGCTCGGATTAAAATGTTTCTTATAAGTAACTTGACTACAATTTCATGTAGATTGTGTTTATGCTGCTCTTGCTTGATAATAAAAATGATAAAATATTGTTTAGGGCAAAACAGTACCAAACATTATAATTATCGTGGGGTCTGTAATAGTTGGCATGTATAGGTTTTTACCCCCACTTAAAATGACTAGATTAGATAGTTTACTTTGTGCTTCACCTCTTGCCATGTTTGTGTTCTATGCCATGCTTGAGTGACATGCCATGTTAACAACCTTTGTTGATCACCTGTAGCTAAACAACTTGAACCTTTCCAAATGTGCGGTATCGTCGTGTGCGACGAGTACTCCACTTAACCTGTTAGTAACCGCTCTCGACGGTAGGTGCGATGTCTCATGTTGCTTCTTGTTGATGCTTGCTCGTGTTTGCCTCGTAGTAATAGATGCTTTCTCGTTGATTGCTTTCCAGTGTTTACCGTCTTGTGTGCTTCCGCGGGTACCTCTCGGAGACGACGCGAGTTTGCGAACAACTACACCTTCGGAACCCGACTTATCAACAGGCAAGGACTATACATTACTTATGATCCATTCAATTTCAGCGAGCGGTTTGCATGCTAGTCTAGGATAGGTTCGATGTTTGATCCTACCACATGTTTACAGCCTCTTTCAAACCGATACAGCCATGTACCCTCCCAGCAAACCATGTACTGCTATGTTACTATTGCTCGTTGCTCAGCCCCTTCTTAGTATGCATGCTTAGGATGCTACGATGTTACCCTGTTACTCCTTGGTTTGGGATATCACATTATTATTATTGTTTGAATGATATGATTATTATTATAATGTTGACTATATTCGACGAAGGATGGAAGGTCTAGGCTATCCCGCCCCGACGCTTTGTTCCATTCGATTTACCTAGGATCCGAGTTCCGGGTATTGGTTTTAAGACTGAGCGTGCCTAACCGCGTGTGGGAGTTTATGGGGTCCCCTTTTCTTACCTACCTAGCTTCAAACATTTCTAGTGGTGGCCCAAGCTGATTTACCATTTGAAACCGTGTGTGTGTTGGTCGGCCGCCAGTAGTTTTCAAACAACACGGGCTAGCGGAGACATGGTTTCTCTTGTTGGTCCAACTCAGGGAGCTAGGGGGTTGTCCACATCTGTTTGGGAAACTAACTCGACCTCATCCAGACGGTAGAGGCCGATTCGAGAGCGCGGCCGGCTTTTGAGATGGGTGTCGACTCACCGGGGGCCACCCGGATTTGTTTGTTGTTAGCTAGAGGGACCTGTCGTTTCCGATCTCTTGGAACTAAATCATAAAATGGTTGCATATAATGGGTAGCAACTGAGAGAGATGGACGTGCGTGCGGAGCCTTGTAATGGGCAGTTGGTACACCCCTGCAGGGTTAAATCTTTTCGAGAAGCCGTGTCCACGGTTATGGACGACTTGAGACCTACTCCTTGTTCATAGACAACAACAACTGATATAATCTTAATATAACTTGATCAATGTGTGTGTGTGCCTTGACTGCTTCTTCTTCGTCAGGATGCGAAGAGGAGGACAAGGATAGGATAGGTGTTATGATTGCGTAAGTAGTTGATAGCAAGACTTGTTGGAGGCGATTCCTCATCGAATGCTTGGCTTCTTACCTTAATCTCTAGATCGTTAGCCACTTCATAAATGCTAGTGCGGCAGAAACCTCACCACTTACCCCTTACTTACCGTAAACTACTAGTTGTCCTAGAATGATGAGTGATGAAGTGCTTGCTGGGTCAGATGACCACTACAGTTGGATGCTGAGTACTTCTGTACTCATGATACTACCCCCAACTCTTTTCAGGGTTCATGATCGACAACAGGTATGGTGATCGACGTTTCACGTGGAGACTCGACGACGACTAGTTAGGCGGATCCCGACAGAGGGCCTGGACCCGTGTGGTTATGGGGATCGATGTTTTTTTCTTTGTCAGTAGGCATTTGATTGTAGTCTGTACTCAGACATGTATCTTCCGCTGTTTTATTGTATTTAAGGCAGTTGTATACCGATTTTATGAGATGTTGTATCCTTGTATCTGTAATGTTGTGATATCATGTTGGAAATCCGGGGCATATGGCTATGTCATAGGTCGCGGTGGGACCGATTTGTGCTTCGTCCCCGGATCTGGGTGGAAACACCTAGATCTGGAATAGTACCGCATATCGGGCCTTACACGAACTCTGTAGATGTGTTTGTTCTAGTTGGAGGGGAGTAGCCACTTGTGTCCTCGAGGCTTGGTTCATGCTCTGTTTTTAGTAAAGACAGGGCGCTCCCGATTGGAGTAAAATTTTGAATAGTGGTCAAAAGTTTGGAGTAGAGAGCCGGGAAGACGGAGAATCGTTCCACTGTTTGGTTTTTGAAGTGAATTGTCTTGCATCAATTCTATCTGAGTTGTTCTCGACGCAGGGATCTTAATGATGCTCTCGGTGACGTGGGTGATGACGGTGGGTAGTTTTGCGTGCTACTGCCTGTTTGGTTTCCGATGCGTGTATGGAAAACACGCGATATTTCATGTATTCTTTATTAAATTATTCGTTGGATGAGAAGAGACACCTTGTCTTGGATTCCGTGTCGCCACACATTCTGGACTTGTTTTAATAATTGCGTCGTTTGGATTTCGGCGTATTTTCCTTTCTTTCCCTTGGCCTGCGTTATAAATACCTCTTTTTGTTTGCTTTGGCTCGGCACTTGTTCTTCTCCCATCTTGTTCTCCTTGTTCCTTTCGATATGGTTCCCAAGCGTGTTGGTCGTGTAGTTGTTGTTAGCTCTTCCGGCGGCATGGTTGGCTAGGGTCGTGGTCGTGGTGGCCGTATGCCTCGCTCTTCCCGTCATCGAGGTGTTAGGGAGGAAACGGTGCCTCTCCCTTCATCTGCGGAGGAGGGTGTCTGGCGTTACGACTTTCTTCTGTGTGTTCTTAGCCCGACTGTTGCTCGAATCTCAGAGGTTTTTGGGTTCGGCTTCAAGGATGTTCTTGGCCTCCTTTATGGATAGAACTCAAATTTGATAGCTCATTCTTGATTTTCTTGGGGTCTGGCTGGAGGTCATTTTCTCGCCGTCTGAATTTGCGCGATGGAGATAGCCTTTGATGTCGGTTTGATGATGAAGATACTCTCACCGTTCGTGCTTTTGATGCCGGTGGAAATCGTATGGACCCGTACTGGGAGGATTCGAGTAGTGACAGGTCCGGTGGGTCAAGGGGTACTTCGTCTTCTTATCATGTGGTTTCATCTTCTGCCGACTCCTCGACTGGTGGTGCGTGCTCTTCTAGTTCTAAGGAGGACTCGGATGTCAAGCCACCAACCAAGCGGGTGCATCGATAGGCAAGGTTGCTAGGCTCAGGAAGGAGGCGAGTTGTTCCTTGTAGACTTAGGCTTACTTTGTCGGTGATTATGCTCGTCAAGATGTGGACCAAAGTGCCAATTATCTCAGCATGTGCACACATGTAGAATTCATAATTCCATGTGATGATTAGTCTTGTAGTCCCTTGATCTGTGATAGCTGCTCGAGTGCACGGTCTTGTAATTCCTACTGTAAAGTATTTTTCTTTGAGTGTTGAACCTTGTATCTCTTTCGTATGTAATGGTAACTGGCTTCGAGTGCTTGTAACGGAACCTGTCTTGATATATTTGACCTTGTATATCCCTGATATATAATGGGAACTGCCTTCGGGTGCTTGTAATGAAAACTGTCTTCTGGTACTTGTAATGGAACCTGTCTCGCGGTCAATTGCTCCTTTCGATAATATCGGGTGCGCGACAGCGCTCCCGATGGGAGTAGCCCCCGAGGCTATGTTCGATTCTTAGTGTCGGGCATAGGCTCAAAAATATTCATCCGATCCATGCTTGCCCGTCTTGGGTTTGGACCGCAATTGTAAAATTCATCGGGTGTGCGACAGCGCTCCTGATGAGAGTATCCCCCGAGTCTTTAGGTGATCACTTGTGATCGGGTGAAGAGTTAGAGAGATATTCCTGGTAGATGTTTTATCCTTAGTGTCGAACTTGAATGGGAGTTACTTCACAGAGGGAAGCGAGCATGTGCTTGAATTTCCAAGTGTAAGAGACAGTATTGTCATCATGACGAAGAAGCTTTGGAGTTGCTAAAGTAGCAGTGTTGCATAAACGGAGAGTGCCTTGGATGGGAAGTCTACGCTCCAGCCCCGAGTGTTTTAGTAGCATTGTCGTGTAAGAGAAAAGCGTCTCTCGGGGGGAGTCTGCGCTCGAGCCCCCCCCCCCCCCCGAGTGCTTAAGTAGTATCGTCGCGTAAGATAAAAGCATCTCTTGGGGCGAGTCTGCACTCGAGGCCCCGAGTGCTTAAGTAGTATCATCATGTAAGTGATAAGCATCTCTCGGGGGGATTCGGTGCTCGATCCCCCGAGTGCTTAAGTAGTATCGTCGCGTAAGAGAAAAGCGTGTCTCGGGGGGAGTCTGCGCTCGAGCCCCCGAGTGCTTAAGTACTGTTATTTGGACAACACATCATTTATTGCTTCGATTTTTTACATGAGTTGCCAATCGGTACTGATGCCGATATTGCGTTGCTAGGTGAAAGTTTCGTTGAGTAGTCTATGGGTAGAAAATGATTAAGTTTTCCACGTTCCACGGGTTCCCACGTCTTCATTGGTCTTCGGGTTCAATAGTCTCTATGCTCCTCCTCCTACGACCTCAGAGACAATAAATGGTCCTTCCCACTTTGGGGCAAGCATGTGGACATTTTCTTGTATTAGTCGTAGGATGAGGTCTCCTTCACTGAAGGTTCTTGTTCGCAGGCGGCTGCTTTGGTATGTGCGCAACTTGTCTTGGTATCCTTCTTAACTTCCTAGAGCTATGTCTCTTGCCTCATCTGCGACATCTTTGTCGTCTTCGAGTGCGTCCTCATCTTCTTCCTCTTTGTACCCCGTGATTCGAGGGTCTCCAAATTTGAGGTCGTGTGGTAATACGGTCTCCGCCCCGTACACCATAAAGAATGACGTGCATTGGGTTGAGGCGTTGGGAGTAGTGTGCAAGCTCCATAGGACTGCGGGAAGTTCTTCTATCCAGTTGCTCGCGGCCTGCTCGAGTGGTGCCAGGAGCCTCTTTTTTATTCCACCGCACACTAGGCCATTTGATTTCTCCACTATTCCATTGGACTACGGGTGCGCGATTGAAGCGTAGTTGATCTTGATAACCAGCTCCTGGCAGAAGTTTTGGAATTCTGCTGTTGTGAAGTTTGTTCCATTGTCAGTGATGATGTTGTGCGGCACCGCCGAATCGAAAGATGATTGACTTGATAAAGTTGACTGTTGTGAGGGATGTTGTCATGGGAAAGTCACGGCAGATGTCCGTAGAGTTGGACTTATCATGGGACCTTTGCTGCGAGGCGAATTCGAGGAGAAAGTTGACATAGACACGGGACTCGGCGGTTTACCAAGGTTCGACCCCGTCGATGCGGTAAAGACCTACTCCTGCTTCTTGACTATTGTGGGATCAACTCTTCAATAGGAAGAGCCGACCTTATCGATTATAGTGATGATCTTTCCCAACCTTAGTCTCGTGGAGATCTAGGTTATAGCGCGAGTTGTCTAGTACTGGCTGGAGGTAAGTTCTGGCTCTGGCTCCCGTGGACCTCGGCTTATAAAGGTGCCGGGTCCCGGGATTCTGAGAGTCCGACTCCTACACGATGTGCAGCTCTATTCTACTTTACAAGTTTGCTACGTGCTATACAAGTTAAGTCGAATTCCTTCTAGGGCTTCAATCTTCACGCTTGGCATGTCAGACTCATAGCCGGGTCTTCTTTTTGGGTCTTCACATGTAAGTCGGCCCAAAGGTTTCTAATTCCGGGTCTTTGGGCCTGATCCACCCCCCCCCCGACATTAGCCCCCAGGATTGTTATGATGCTTTAGTCTTGATAGCAATCTTCTTTATTTTCTTCATTGCCGCCGGCTCATCATGGATCAAGGGCCGACTTTATGCTTGGCGGTGATTGGGAGTCGGAGTCGTCTCTCTTCAATCTTGCTTCAGTTTTTTTTATCTTTATAGATCTGACTCTCCTGGTTGAGTCAACTAATATTTGATGTTCATTGGTCATTCGAGGAGATTGCATATTTCTCATTGGATATTATCTGGAATGCAATTTCACTCGCTAAGATTATTGATATTTTTCCCTCGACTCTACTTGTCAAATATGCACTTCACAGCAAACTCTCATCTTCCGTGCATACATCAAGGGGGAGTATTTCATCGATCTTAGCACTAGTTTATCATCGAAAAATCAAAACTTTTTCAATTATTTATCGATGCCTGTTTTGTCAACAATCGTCCAAAAAGGGGGAGATTGTAAGAGCAAGTTTTGCCCCGAAGGTTTTGGACATTGTTGAACAAAGCAGAAGTGGAACTAATATTGTTTTCGAGTATAAACAGATTCTTAGGTTCTGAAAGAATGGAGTTTGCATGTAGAAGGTCGGAGGACAACTCACTGCAGCGAAGCTGCAGTCATCTACCGAAACCTTTGAAGGAAGACGACCCCTAAAAATGTCGTCGAAGAAAAAGACTCTCTCAAGTAAAAGCGCAACGAGGAGAAAGCTGAAGCTGGTCGAAGACTTAGTCTTTTTACTAGTTTCTCTTTATATTCTTGAGTCGTAGGAAAAACCGTACTATTAAGAGGGGTTTGCTAGTTGATATCTTTGTCGAAGTGAATTTTCTCTGCTCAACCTAAACCCACGAAATCCTACCGAGATAAATCTTACTGAGTCGAGTAAATAGCTCGAAGGCAAAGTCATCGCACTTCGTGCCTTCGAGAGAGAACTCGTTCGGTAAGTCAGCTTACTTGTTCCTCAAGTAAAGTTGCGCAGTGATTGGAATCCGACCGTTGTGGACACACGTCAAGGTGTCGCATTGGGTCACTTCAGTCATTTTACCCATCGGGATCGCCAACTATAAATACCCCGCACCTACCCGCCATTTCGGGTCGGCTGCTCCACTGAAGATTCTAAGACAGAAGTCTGTGAGCATCCCAAGAGATATCCATCGAGGGAAAACCAAAACCCAAGTTGAGCTCAGTTGAGAAATTCACAGAGACTTAGGTTGAGATTAGCCAATCTTTTTATCTTGGAGAACTGCAAGTCTCCTAGACGGTTAGGTGTCGCCTGTCAAGCAGTCGAAGAGTAATTGTCGCTGCTGAAGGAAGTTTGTAAAGGTATCGGAGATGTCCTGAATCATCTACCACGAGTGAAAACTGGACAAGCTCGAGGAGTTTGTTGCAGTGGAGAATAGGACAGAGAGAGTTTTTCTCCAGGTGTTCAATCACCAATCCCTCCAACCAGACGTAGCACTTTGCAGAGTGTGAACTGGTTTACCAAACATCGTCGAGTCAGGCTCATTTTCCTTCTAGCATTTACATTCAGTATTTACTCGTTGCATGATTGTCTTCGATGTTTTCCTTCTCTCCCAATCCTTTCGAGCCATGCATTACTTTCGATACTGTATTTCCTTCGAGATGCCATTAGTCCTTCGCAGTTTGCATGAATTCCTTCTAAGTTCCTTAGAATTTTTAGAAGTGATCATTCACCCCCTCCCCCTCTGATCATTCTTGAGCTTTCAATTGGTATCAGAGCTAGGCACTCCCTACGCTCTGTGTATTTTGGTCTAACAACCTGGAGTGTTGTCAAGAATGTCGTTTGCAGCTGTTCACTCGGGGGAACCGATTCCTATCTACAATGGGAAGGACTATCCCTATTGGAAGGACAAAATGAAGAGGAATATAATGGCTATCAACTCTGCCGCTTTGGAAGTTGTCAAGAATGGTGTAACTGTGAAAGACAAAAATGCTATCACTCCTGAAGAGGCAAAGAAGATAGAGCTAGATGCTGAAGTCTGGGTCTTCATTACAAATCATTTGATTCCAGAGAAATATCATGAGGTCAAGAATATTTCTTCGGCCAAAGGTGTTTGGGACTATCTCGAGAAGATTGGTGAAGGCGTTTCTACCCAGAAAGATGCTCGTATCAACACCCTTCGAAGCAAGTTCTATCGTTTCAAGAGGCACGAGGGAGAAAAAGTTAACTCCATATACAGCAGACTCACTGCGCTGTCAAATGAACTGATTTCCCTCGGTGCCAAAGACATTACCAATCGGATTATTGTCAGAACTTTACTCCGTTCCCTTAATGATTCCTTCGATCACATTGTGCTGATGATTAAGGGAAGAACTGATTTCAAGGATCTAGTTGCCGCTGATATTCTTGAGAAACTCAATACCTTCGAGATGGAAGAAGATGAAAAACGAGATGTTAATGGGACTCGAAGAAAATTACATGCACTAAAGGCCAGAGCTTCACATCACTCCTCTCCTGAAGCCAGTTCTGAATCTGGTGGTGCCACTGATGACCCCGAGAATATTGGAAAAGATCTGGCACTGATAATGAGAAGATTCAACCGCTTTCAGAGACGGAACTCCTCTTCACCGAAGAAAAACTACTCTTCAAGACATTCGCGCAATTCATCACAACATCGATCATCATCCAGAAACTCTTCAGCGAAAGATAACTGTTGCTAGAAGTGCAAGAAGCCAGGCACTTCATTGCTGATTGTCCTCTCTGGGAAATTGAACATAGATCAAAGCATTCTCACAGCAACTCTTCGAGCAAGTCACACAGATCGAGCAAAAACTATGATTCGAAGAGATATGATTCAAAGTCCAGAAAAGACAAGAAAGATGGTTCTGATGATGACAAGAAGAAGAAGTATCACAAGCATCGAGAGAGTTCTTCCTCGAAATCACACTCCTCTCGACGCAAGAATTCTCACCGTGCCAAAGACTACTTGGGTAAAGAGATGAACTCTGAAGATGAAGCATCTGGTTCCGAAGCTGAATCAAACTCAAGATCTGGTTTTGGTTCTGGTTTTGAATCTGATGGTGTTGTTGGACTAGCATTTGCTTCAAACAAGAATTCAAGTTCATTATTCTCCAACCAAAGCAGTGAAGATGAAACTCCAGCTTACTGCTTCATGGACAAGGCTAAGGTATCCTCATCTAAGAATTCCTACGATACTTCGGATGGATCTGCTTATGAAAGTAACTCTAGGATAAGCTATGCTAAACTTGCTAAAATTTCTTCTATCCAACAAGATGAACTAGATTCTCTAAGTGAAACTATTCAAAAATCTGAGACTTTGTTGATCGATGCGATTGAGAAAGGTCAAAATTTGACGAATGAGCATGCTGCTCTGAAAGAAAAGTATGATGAACTTTCCTCTCGGCGTGATCTTTTGTCAATGGACTACGAGAAGCTAACCTATGAATTCCTTCAAAGGAAAATGGCTCTCGAGAAACTGAGAGAGGCTAATGAAGACTTGGAAAGTGTCAATCTCACGCTCATGGCTCAACAAGGCTCAGAAGCTAAAAATGAATCTACTTCACCTTGCTTAACTTTTTTGGAACGAAGTAAAATTGAGTCTATTTATGAGAGATCGAAAGGAAAGAAACATATTGTTATTGATGATGCTAACCCCTCGAACGAGGAAACCATTACCGAGGAACTCCTCAAGTTGAGAAATTTATTTGAAAAAGGCATGTTCAAAAGTGTGTAGGGACACCAGTACCTATGTGATATCCTACGAAAGGCTCTCCTTCACAGGAATCCACGAAACGAAGGAGTTGGCTTCGAACAGAAAATCAACCCTGATGGAACCTACTGGGAACCCGAGCAGTATACTAAAACTGTCTGGGTTCTTGCGAAAGAAAAGCCCATTGACATTGCTAACCTTTCAGGTGTCAGTTGCAAAATTGATAAAGCTATTGTTGATGAATCACTTCATTCTGACTACAAGCTTGTCAAAGATCAGGAAGGAAAGGTGTCGGCTGAATTCGTTGGTACTCCTTCGAAGAATGGTTTCTATAAGCGACAGATTTGTGTTCGCAAATCTCTCGTAGAAAAACTGCACCCTAACCATTCTATGCAGGGAAAATCCTCGGTACCACCGAATCACTACTATTCTCTCGAGGATAGAAATGAACCTTTGGTGCCTGCTTCGAATGTTCCCCAGAAGGAATACTATCGTATCGATAGAAATGTTTATCGTCATCGTAACAATAATACCAAAATTGCTTTTACCCATCAATACTCTAACCCCTCGTCGAGGAATTATACTTATGGTGTGCTTGATGGTCCCGATCGACAATATAATCCTGTTCGCTATAATATTGCTGCCTCATCTAGCACTTCCATGCCTTCTAAGTCAACTGCTCGTTTGTGGGTGGTTAAGAAGAACTAATTCTTCTGCAGGGCTATGTCTCCGGTGGATCCGAATGGGTCATGGATAGTGGGTGTACAAATCATATGACCGGAGACAAAGATTTGTTCACCGAAGACAAACTCACTGAATCTTCACAGAGATACATTACCTTCGGTGACAAAAACAAAGGAAAAGTACTTGGTTTGGGTAAGGTTGCTATATCGAAGGATAAGCATATCGATAAGGTCATTCTTGTTCAATCACTAGGACATAATCTTATGTCTATCTCAAAACTATGTGATATGGGTATGCTTGTACTGTTTTCTGCTTCTCGTTGTGTTGTCTTTTCACAGGATGATTATTCCTTCGTGTTCGAAGGATATCGCAAAGGTGATCTTTATATCGTTGATTTTTCTTCGGGACCTGTAGTGTCCACATGTTTAATGGCCAAAGCCACTTTTGGTTGGTTATGGCACCGAAGACTTGGTCATGCAGGAATGATAAATCTTCAAACTCTTATCTCGAAGAAGAACATCGTTGGAATTGATAATGTGAAATTCTATAAAGATCGTCTATGCAGTGCCTGTGAAGCAGGAAAGATTGCCAAGAAACATCACTCAGCAAAAACTATAATGACTACTACTCGTCCTCTTGAATTACTTCATATGGATTTATTCGGTCCTCAAAATTATGCTAGTCTTGGAGGTAAAAAGTATGGTCTGGTTATTGTTGCTGATTTCTCTCGATATACTTGGGTTTTCTTTCTAGATGACAAAAGCAAGGTTGTCGAAATTTTCAAAACTTTCGCAAAGAGAGCTCAGACTGAATATGAATTATCTCTCAAGCATATCAGAAGTGATAGTGGTACAGAATTCAAAAACACTCATATCGAAGAATTTCTTGATGAATAGGCTTTACTCATGAATTCTCGGCTCCTTATACACCGCAACAAAATGGTGTGGTCGAGAGAAAGAATCGAACACTTATTGAAATGGCCAGAACAATGCTTGCTGAATACAAGACTCCTATCAGGTTCAGGGCCGAAGCTATTAATACTTCATGTCATATCATCAACAAGGTTTATCTACACAAATTTCTGAAGAAAACTTCACATGAACTCGTCACTGGTAAAAAGCCGAATGTTTCATATCTCAGGGTTTTTGGTGCTCCATGTTATATCAGAGATATGAATCACAACTCCAAGTTTGCCCCAAAGGCTCACGAAGGTTTTCTCCTAGGTTATGGTTCCAATTATCACACTTACAGAGTTTACAACTCACATCTTGGAAAAGTTGTAGAAACTGTAAATTTTCGATTTGATGAAACTAACGGCTCTCAAAAGGAGCAATTACCTCTAAACCTGGATGAACCACCTTTGGATGAAGTTATCAGATACATGGCTATTGGAGATATTCGACCTGTCGAAGGAAATGCACGTCAAGCCAACAAGGATGATGATGGTCCAATGTTCCCACACATATCCCGGGGCGCTGGAGATCAATATCCCGAAGCAAATGATGTACAGGTCGAAGGAGAACGCGTAAACGAAGAAAATGTCCAACCCGAAGGAAATGATCCCGAAGGACAAGCTGATCCCAAAGGTTAAGCTGATCCCGAAGAACAACCGGATCCACAAGATGATGAAGAAGTTTTACCTCGTGTTCGAAGAAGAGTGGACGTCGACTCAATTCTCGAAGAGATTCGTTTACCAGGTCGTCCCACCACTCGTTCTCGTACTCGATTAGCTAACTTCTATGGAAATTTTTCGTTTCTATCCATGCTAGAACCATCGAAATTTGATGAAGCCATGAAGGACTCAGACTGGATGACTGCAATGCTCGAAGAACTTAATCAGTTCGAGAGAAATAAAGTCTGGTCCCTTGTTGATAGACCTGATCCCAAGAAGCATAATATCATTGGTACGAAGTGGATTTTTCGCAACAAGCAAGATGAAGATGGCATTGTGGTAAGGAATAAAGCTCGACTGGTTGCACAAGGCTACACCCAAATCGAAGGTATTGATTTCGGTGAGACTTTTTCTCCAGTTGATCGACTTGAATCCATTCGTGTCATGCTTTCTTTTGCCAATTACAATGGTATATTGCTATATCAAATGGATGTCAAAAGTGCATTTCTTAACAGTGAAATCGAAGAAGAATTGTATGTTATGCAGCCACCAGGTTTTTGAAGACCCGAAGAATCCTGACAAGGTGTACAGGTTTCACAAGGCCCTATATGGGTTAATGCAAGCACCTCGTGCTTGGTATGAAACACTTAAGGATTTTCTTCAGAAGAAGTGCTTCAAACCAAGAACAACTGATCCGACTCTTTTTACTCGTGCATACAAAAATGATCTTTTTGTGTGTCAAATTTACGTCGATGATATTATTTTTGGCTGTACTAACCCTGATATTAGCGAAGAATTTGCTCGTATGATGTCGAAGAAATATGAAATGTCTATGATGGGTGAATTGAAGTTCTTTCTCAGGCTTGAAATCCGTCAACAGAAGAACGGGACTTTCATTTCTCAAGAGAAATACCTCAGAGATTGCCTGAAGTAGTTTGATCTTGTCAGTTGTAAAACTATCAAGACTCCAATGCCTACTAATGTTCATCTAGATGTAGATGAGAAGGGCAAACCTTTCAATCAGAAGAAATATCGCTCGATGATCGGTTCGCTTCTTTATCTTTGTGCATCTAGACCTGACATTATGCTATCAGTTTGTATGTGTGCTCATTTTCAAGCAAACCCGAAAGAATCACATCATATTGCTGTCAAGTGAATTCTTCGATATCTGGCTGACACACCAACTTTGGGACTTTGGTATCCAAAGGGTGCCCAGTTTGATCTCGTTGGATATTCTTACTCTGACTGGGCTGGTGATCGAGTCGACAGGAAATCTACCTCAGGCACATGTCATTTTCTCGGTAGATCTCTTGTCTGTTGGGCTTCGAAGAAACAGAATTGCGTATCTATTTCTACGGCTGAAGCCGAGTATATTGCTGCCGGTTCATGCTGCACTCAGATTCTGTGGCTCAAGCAAACGCTGAAATATTATGGTATTCTTGTGAAGAAAATTCCATTGCTATGTGATAACGAGAGTGCTATCAAAATTGCCCATAATCCTGTGCAACACTCTCGAACAAAACATATTGACATTGGTCATCATTTTCTTCGAGATCACGTTCACCGAGAAGATATTGTTATCAGTCATGTACGCACCGAAGATCAATTGGCTGATATCTTTTTGAAGCCCCTGGATGAGAAGAGGTTCTGTGCACTAAGGTGTGAGTTGAACATCTTGGACTCACGCAATGTGCAGTAAGACCATAACTATCGGTACTATGTATTATACGTTTTCTTTCTATGTTGTTTACTTACGTTAATTTTTCTATCGTGTTTCTTTTTCGTTTGTTTTGGTTCGTTTGGTGTTGTCCTATACACTTATCACTCCAAGTCTTATCACTGTTTTTACCTTGGATTGATTAAGCATCGTACCCTGTTTTCCCTCTATTTTATCCCTACCCCATCTGTGCTTTTTTCTCTCGTGAACATGTATATTTGTACTTGATAAAGATTCCCTTCGAATGTCATTGATTCCGAAGGTAAATCTATAGAACGTTTATCTACTTTTATACTCGATGTTCGATGAGTTTGGTCTCGGACGTGGAGCAACTTTCTTTTGGTTCGTTGGGATTTTCCCGCGATTATCGCCAGAAAATCCGTCTGTTGAATGCGGAGAGACGTGGAATCTGCGTCGTTGGATCAGATCTGACAGTTATGTCAATCCCCTCCCCTATAAATACTGATCCACCCCACCGGTTTAGCACTCGCAATCTCCTCGACTTCATCTCTCCGCTCCCGAAGTTCTCTGTCGCGCTCCGCTGTGCTGCTCGTCGCCGTCGACTCCCTCGCCGCTTTGCTGCCGGAAGGAAGCCGCCGGAGACCATCCCGTCGACGAGGAACTTCATCCGCGTCGTCGTAGTCGCCGCATGGAAGGCCCGATATGCGGTACTGTTCCAGATCTAGAAGTTTCCATCCAGATCCAGGGACGAAGCACATATCGGTCCCACCGCGACATATGACAATGCCATATGCCCCGGATTTCCAACATGATATCACAACATTACAGATACATGGATACAACATCTCATACAATCGGCATACAACTGCCTCAAATACAATACAACAGCGGAAGATACATGTCTAAGTACAGACTACAATCAAATGCCTAGTGGCAAAGAGAAAAACATCGATCCCCATAACCACACGGGTCCAGGCCCTCTGCCGGGATCCGCCTAACTAGTCGTCGTCGAGTCTCCACATGAAACGTCGATCACCATACCTGTTGTCGATCAAGAACCCTGAAAAGAGTTTGGGGGTAGTATCATAAGTACAGAAGTACTCAACATCCAACTGTAGTGGTCATCTGACCCAGCAAGGACTTCATCACTCGTCATTCTAGGACAACTAGTAGTTTACGGTAAGGAAGGGGTAAGTGGTGAGGTTGCTGCCGCACTAGCATTTATGAAGTGGATAACGATCTAGAGAGTAAGATAAGGAGCCAAGCATTCGATGAGGAAATCGCCTCCAACAAGTATTGCTAAAAGCTACTTACGCAAGCATAACACCTATCCTATCCTTGTCCTCCTCTTCGCATACCGACGAAGAAGAAGCAGTCAAGGCACACACACGTTGATCAAATTATATTAAAAATTATCTCAGTTGTTGTTGTCTATGAACAAGGAGTAGGTCCCAAGTCGTCCATAACCGTGGACACGGCTTCTCGAAAAGATTTAACCCTGCAGGGGTGTACCAACTGCCCATTACGAGGCGTCGCATGCTCGCCCATCTCTCTCAGTTGCTACCCATTATAGGCAACCATTTTATGATTTAGTTCCAAGAGATCCGAAACGACAGGTCCCTCTAACTAACAACGAACAAATCCGGGTGGCCCCCGGGGAGTCGACACCCAATCCAAAAGCTGGCCACGCTCTCGGATCGGACTCTTCCGTATGGCCAAGGTCGGGTTTAGTCTCACCTATATAACAGGGGACTTCCCTAGCTCACGAGTGTGTGGACCAACAGAGGAACTAAGTCTCCGCTGCCCGAGTTGTTTGAAAACTACTGGCAGCTGACCAGCACACACACGGTTTCAAATGGTAAATCAGCTTGGGCCACCACTAGAAATGTTTGAAGCTAGGTAGGTAAGAAAAGGGCACCCCATAAAATCCCACACGCGATTAGGCACGCTCAGTCTTAAAACCAATACCCGGAACTCGGATCCTAGGTGACTCGAATGGAACAAAGCGTCAGGGCGGGATAGCCTAGACCTTCCATCCTTCGTCGAATATAGTCAACATTATAATAATCATATCATCAACAGCAATGTAATAATGTGATATCCCAAGCCAAGGAGTAACAGGGTAACATCGTAGCATCCTAAGCATGCATACTAAGCAGGGGCTGAGCAACGAGCAATAGTAACATGGCAGTACAAGTTTTGCTGGGAAGGGACATGGCTGTATCGGTTTGAAAGAGGCTGTAAACATGTGGTAGGATCAAACATCAAACCTAACCTAGACTAGCATGCAAACCGCTGGTTTAAATAGAATGGATCATAAGGAATGTATAGTCCTTGCCTGTTGATAAGTCAGGTTCCAAAGGTGTAGTTGGTCTCACGCTCGCATCGTCTCTGAGAGGTACCCGCGGAAGCACACAAGACGATAAACACTGGAACGCAATCAACGAGCAAGCACTCAATTACTACGGGGCAACACAAGATCAAGAATACAGCACACGACACGGCAACGCGATACGGATCTATCGTCGAGAACGGTTACTAACAGTTTCAGTGGGGTATCGGTCAAACACGTCGAATACCGCACGTTTACAGTGGTTCAAGTTGTTTAGCTACAGGTGAACAATCAACGGTTATTAACATGGAAACTCAAGCAAGCATGGCATAAAACACAAACAGGTCAAGAAGTGAAGCACAAAGTAAACTATTTATGCTAGTCAATTTAAATGAGGCACAATCTAAACATGGCATAACACTAAGTGCCGCATGATGATTAAAACATTTGGTACTGTTCTGTCCTAAACAATATTTTAGGTTGGTTAACAACAGCAAACAATAGCATAAACACAAAGTACACGAATAACTAATCAAGTTATATATAAGGCACACTCCAAACGGAGTTACGGTTAAAAAGATATAAGCAAAACAAGTTACGGGCACAAACTGCCAACATCACGAAGCACACTTTAGAGCAATGCATAAACAGGTTAATCAATGCAAACATGCTCACAAATGATATGGAACTAAAGTATACATGACAGGGAAGGCATGGAAAAAAGAATCATGCAAATAGGCATCATAGATCAAAAGATATTAAGCATGCATCATGGCATCGCAAAGTAACAGACTTAGAGAAAAACAGAGGTGGCTGTCAAAAATAGCAGCATAGCAACTTTGGAGCTAAATAACTATATGACCAGCAAGCATATCATGGCAATGAAATACATTTAATGGAATTAGACATGATGCTTAACAATATGCAATTGGAATCATTCAATTCCGATAAACGGTCGCAACACACTCGTCGACCGAAGTTGCAACAAAATAACAGTTTCAGCAACAGCAGCACATTAACATCAGGATCACCACTTTGGAGCAAGATACAATCATGATGCAGCAGGCAATTATTGCATGTGAATGCATGGAACTGAATTAGAAACAATGCTTAACAGGATGCAAAAGAAATCAATCAATTCCGATGAACGGTTGCGAAGCAATCGTCACCCGAAGTTGCAATAAAATAATAACAGCAGCACTTAACAACAATTTGTAGCAGTTTAACGGCCTGATGCCCACTTTAGCACACAATTACACAATATAGATGAGCTCAAATGCAAAAACTTTCTACATACGAATGCTAGAGCACGCAAAACTGAGAAACTTTCGTTTTGGGGGCACGTTCATCCGACCTACGGTTTAAGCGTAATTAACGGTGCAAAATCGAATCAGCAGCAAAAGTCTCAAACTTAGCAAAAAAACTACACAGGATCAGAGAGAAAAAAAAGTCGGGCCCAAAAGCTCACCATGGGCCTCGGGGCCCATCTCGGCCTAGGAGAGGTGGATCTGGCCTGCTTGGGCTGGGGGTTTGCTGGGCTGCCAGACCGGCCCAGCTCGGCCGCTGGAGGGAGCTGGCTCGGGCTTGGCCCAACTGGCCACGGCGGCTTAGGCTGGCTCGGGCTGCTCCCGCAGCCGCGGCGGCGGCCGTTCACGCCGGCGAGGGCGGCCGGAGGGAGGCGCTGGAGGCGGGGAACGGGCGCGGGGTGGCGAGGAGGTGCGGATCCGGTCGGCTTCTTGCGGGATCCAGGCGGCGCTCGGGCTTGAGCTCGCCGGCTGCTGGAGCCAGGACGGGCGGCGGCCTGCAGCTGCGAGGAGAAGGGAGGGTGAGACCAGGAGGAGAAGAGAAGAGGGAGAGGAAGAGGAAGGAGGGGTCGGGCGCGGCGGTGGCTCGCCGGCTGCGGCGGCTCCGGCCGGAGTGGAGGCGGCGGCTGCCTCCATGGCTGCGCGGTGGGAGGAGACAGAGGAGAGAGAAGGTCCAGGGAGCTGACGTGGCGCACTCCGGTGCGTCCGATCGCGGGGTCGAATGGCCCGACAAAATCTGGGATTTGGGAGGCAAAACTGGGCAAAGTGGAGGGGGGTGGCTGCAAAATTTTGGCTAGGGAAACCATAGAAATGGGTGGGAGTGCGGTGGTCTTTATATAACCCCGGTGGCTGGCGGTTTGCAAAAACATCCCCGGTTCTTCTCTCGCGCGCGCGGTGCTCACGTTTCTGACCGCCGGGGGTCCGCAGTACCTCCGATTCGGGTAAAACTTCGAACTGCGCGATCAGTGCGTCGAGCCGGAGGCGTTCACCTTGCGCTGGAACCGTTCCGAAAACATTTTCCGGCGCGCTATAAAAATAACCCGTTTAATTATTAAACGGGGTTTTTCGTTTCGTTGGCTGCGGCTGGTCTCGTGCGGTTTTCGCGACGGTGATCGGGTGAAACCCGGTGTCGCAAAGGTCGAGTGTCGAGGTTGCAAGGGTCGGTCTCCGTCCGGTATGAGATAAGAGGGGGGGAAAATAATCGCCGATCTATAAATCAGGGATGCAAACACCGCAAACAAATCAGACAATCAAACAATTTACACTGAAAAAAAATTTAATTTTTTTGTGAAAACTGGGCTGTTACACCGCACATCGCCAAGTTAGGGTATGTGTGGCTCTAAGACTCGATTCCAATCTCTTCTGTTCATCGAGCCCTAGATTTGTTCTTGATTTTCTCTCATTTTATTAGGTCTGTTTGATCCTTTTGGATCATTGAATCTTGGGAAATCTGTTTCTAGCGTTTTCTGTCGATTCCCCATCCAAGCTAGGTAAGAAATCCCTCGGATTCTCTCACTTAGACAATTTCCACAGAAGCGTATCGATGGATTTGCACTTGTGCACTTATTTCATTCAAGTTCTTCGTTAGATTTACACTTGATGAAAATCTAGCCTAGCACTTGCTTGAAAAACTTGCTGCAAGACCAGTTTATCGATATGTTTACTGCATTCAAAATGATTTTCCTCGAAAACCGCTGGTACTTGTTCACAACTTTCCTATATTCCCTCGTACCTATCTTTTTCGCAGGAAAATGTCTAGGATCGAAGGAAATGCCAGAGCACCCAAGCGTGTGGGAGGCCGAACAAGAATCACCAACAAATCTGAAGGATTATCAGAGGATTTGATCATAGAAAATAAGTTGAGAACGCCTGAAGGTTCTGAAGATGAACGCATGAGAGAAAACCGTCTGCAAGAGATTCGAAGGCTTCAAGCGCTTCGTTGGTATGAGTACAAGGCTATTATTCCTCGATGGGAGAGGCTGTTTGCAATGAAAAATCCTTGGTCTGATGTCAAATCTTTAAGGCCCAAGTGGACGAAAGATAATCGACCACCTCCTCCAACTGATGCTCATCCATCCTCTTTGAAAACACCTGCCGACTTTCAAGAGCTGGTTGATGCTCGAGAAGCACGAGCACAAAAACGCAAAGAGGCTAAAGCAAGAAAGGAGGCTGCTGCTTCTGCGGGTACCGAGGAAGTTGGCCCGAGCGCCAAACCGAAGGCTGGCAAGAAATCAGCCAAGCGAAAGAAAAAGGTGGTAATTGTCTCGCCACTAGATGCGAGCTCCGAAGAAGAAGAAAATTCTGATGATCAAGACCCTGGCACTGAGGCTGATGTCGAGGACATTGCTCAGAA
Source organism: Bromus sterilis (assembly GCA_950022295.1). Taxonomy (NCBI): domain Eukaryota; kingdom Viridiplantae; phylum Streptophyta; class Magnoliopsida; order Poales; family Poaceae; genus Bromus; species Bromus sterilis. The sequence goes on along the minus strand of OX465596.1, from coordinate 141,990,967 downwards.
GAAGAAGCCGAGCAGTAAAGGCATCAGGATCAAGGAGCCAGCTACCCAGGCTCATCGAGCAACAATTGACATGACCAATTTGGTCACTGATCCTCGCAGGGTAAAACCTTTGGCCAAATCGAAGGGAAAGAAAGCTCATGTGGCCGAGGACGATGAAACACTTATCCAGCGTAAGGAAAGGATGGCAAAGCAAAAAGAACAAGAAGATAAAGACTTGACAAATTCCAAGCTCTTAAACTTCCACAGTCAGCCCGAGCATAAAAAGGCTCAAGTTGCTCAACAGTTAGGCATTTCAAATCTGGTCAGTGAAAAGTATCGACGACAGATTGCTGAAAGCACAATTCCTTGTGCCCCAAAGGAAAAGGCTGTGGACCCTAGCGCCACCAAGCAAGTAGTGACTCCCACAGTCACGAAGGAAAAGGATGCAGCTGCAAGTGCTACGAAGAAAATCGCTGAGGCCCCAAGTGCCTCGAAGGATAAAGCTGCAGCCCCTAGTGCCGTAACAAAACCCATTGCTGCTGCCAAGGCCACCAAGGAGGTCGAGAAGAAAGCCAAAGAGGCCAGGCAGAAGGCTCAGGCTGTTCCAGTTCCTCGAGCCGCACCAGCTCCTGCACCTGCCCCTGCTGCACCTGTTGTTTTCGGCTCTCGTGCCGATGAAGAGAGCTCCAACGAAGGATATTCTGGTGCCCATGCTCTTTGGTATGCTGGTAATATTTCACATATCCTCTGGAAGATGGCTACCACACCGAGCAAAGTCACTGCCTAGGATGATGTCCCTGCTGAGATCCAAGAGCATGTTGCTCGATACATGATTCTCAAGGACAAGGATCAAGTGAGATTTTACTCCAGGCAACTTCAAGAAGAAACCGAGGACCTTGAGTCCCGTAAATTTTTCAAATCCAAGATTGCCACCCTTGAAGCATCGAGAAGGGCACAGAAGGGAAACCCGACCGCTGTGAATGAAAAGGTTCGAAAAATTGTGTCTGCCATATGCAAAGAGCACAATGATGCCCTGTACAAAAGAAAATCTCGAAAGAGAAAGTCTTCTGCCCCAACCTCTGCGCGTGGGACGCCAGAGATCGAAAAGAATACCAAGAAGTCCAAGCCAACTGAGGTCGTTACTTCCACAGCACGAGAGGAAACTGCACCAACCCCCACCAAGCAACCCACTCCTCCTCGTAAAACAACTCCACCACCTCGCCAAGCCACTCCTTCCCCTCGACAACAAACACCTCCTCCTCGTCCACCATCACCACCAAAAGCCTCGTCGCCACCACAAAACCCACCATCACCACCTCACATCATTCCATCGACCACCCCAACCATCAAGACCCAAGCACAAGCAGAGACCGAGCAACCTGATCAGGTCGAGCAAGAAACTCAAGCCCCCATCTCCTCTGCTCAAAAAGATTACTCCTCTGCCCAGACTCTGCTTGAAGGAGAAGACGCTGATGTTGATATCACAACAGTTTCTTCTTGTCAAGATGTTGTCGAAGGAAATAGTTCTGGAGATGACAGTTCTAGTGACAGTTCTTCCTCCTCCTCATCAAATTACTCGAACGAAGAAATGGTTGATGCTTTCGCACAACTGGACGAAGATTTGGAGGCCATGGAGACTGAAGAAGCCGTTCAAATTGCTAATGCCGACGAAGGAGTTGTCGTCAAAGCACAGGCCGAGGAGGATGCCCCTGCAGCCATCCCAGCTCAGGATATTATAAATGTTCCTTCTTCAATTCCTCGTCCTGCTGAGCCAGTTTTCCAGATGCCGGATAATGCTGCCGAGGTTTTTCCTGTTGATGAGCTGCTCCTTTCTGCTCATCCGAGAGAAATGCTGCCCCTGTTCCGTTCAGATGTTCCTCGAGGAGGCCCCATCTTCAAAAGGCGTGAACACAAGCCATTTTTCTTCGGGACCAATCCCTACGAGAAGCCCAGAAGTGCAGATTCTCTTCGGTTTTGAACCCAAGAGCAAGCCATATACTACACCCGTGTGCTATACAACAAGGCGAGAGTTTTCCAACATCAATACCTTGATATGCCTTCGGTGTACTCCACTTCATGTTTCGAGAATGTTGCCGAAACAATTGATGGTCTTCACGCTCACAAGATGTTTGCTCTCGATTGTGGGTACAATCCCGAGCTTATCAAGCAATTTTATGCAACTCTCTATGTCACTGGTGATCCCGAGAACTCGAAGACGTGGAAATTTGATTATATGATCCAAGGCCAAGTATTCCATATGACTGTCGACCAATTTCTGGCCATCATCAATTTACCTCGGTTCGAAGGATTACCACACAAGCTTCATGACTTACCTGCTCCAAATCTTGCTGAATTTTCTACGCTCATGAATCCAGATGTCGTAGGAGATAACTACCCGGCTGAGCCCAAGCCAAGACATTTGGTATTTGAAGCACAGGCATGGTTTTATATTCTTTCGAAGACCTTGATGCCAGTGCTCGATGTGCACGATGATTTTCCCATTCCCAATGATGTGCAAATTGCTCTGTTGAAGTTAGTCCACGGTCATCCTTTCGATTTTGAATACTACTTCATCAGAACTTTGGTGTCTTGTGCTGATGATCACAATTCCCACAAGCCGTATGCACCATGGCTGATGGCTATCTGCAATTACTCTCGGGACGTGCCATTCCCCGTGTCAATTTTCCCGAAGATTTTCACTCCACCAGTTAGGGAAGTATTGCAGATTGTTGCTCGACCCAACGATCAATATGCTGAGCACACTGGCATCCGCGCCCACTTAACTGAGCGTAATGTTCGCTCGAAGTTTATCAAGCCAGTGCATCACATTGAAGTTTCTCTTCGGTCCCAGCAAATGCTTCAACATCATATCGACCAAGATTTCATTCAGAAGCAAGCATTGATGGACGAGATAAATCATTTGCGCAATATTACCATGAACAACAATCAGATGTTGCGTGAATGCCTTCGCCGTGATTGGAAAGGACTGCGGAAATTCAATTCCCTCGGTCAACTTCAACGGTGCGGCTTCGAAGAATATCCTCCCCATCTGAAAAGGAATTGGACTAATGATGATCGAGTAGATCGCCCGGATCACAATATCCCTCGGCTGCCGAAGAACAGAGATGTGCTCAGTGTCGATGATTATTATCACATTACTATGAACACCTTCTCCTCTGACTCCGAGAAAGATGAAGCCCCTCAACGCCAACCGAAAGTTTACACTCCTCATCCTCGAAGCCCCAGGACCCCACCGGAATCGCAGCTGGAATCTTCTGGAGATCGCCACTCCTTCCGCACGAAGATCAATCCTCTAGGCGCTCGCCCAATTCGTCGTGCTCCAACGCTCGCCGAATCTTCTCGTCGTCGCCGGAGCCATCCAAGCGAGTAGGGATTTCTCTCGACCCTATTCTCTCGACTTTTTGTAGGTTGTGACAAAAAGGTGGAGATGTAGTGGCATCGAAGAAATTAGTTTGCCTTCGGGGTTAAGGGCTTTTCTTTTCGTTCGATAAACTTTTGAACGTTGAGGTTTCCGAGTAGTTTCAACAAACTTTTGATTCATATTCGATCTGGTTGTAACTAACTCTAAGTAGGTCTGTGAACTGATATCCTTTTCGTAAGATATCTATCTGCTGCTTGCGATACTTAACCTTTTTGCAGGAATTATCTTTCATATAAGTTCACAGGTCATTCGAGGAGATTGCATATTTCTCATTGGATATTATCTGGAATGCAATTTCACTCGCTAAGATTATTGATATTTTTCCTCGACTCTAGTTGTCAAATATGCACTTCACAGGAAACTCTCATCTTCCGTGCATACATCAAGGGGGAGTATTTCATCGATCTTAGCACTGGTTTATCATCGAAAACTCAAAACTTTTTCAATTATTTATCGATGCCTGTTTTGTCAACAATCGTCCAAAAAGGGGGAGATTGTAAGAGCAAGTTTTGCCCCCGAAGGTTTTGGACATTGTTGGACAAAGAAGAAGTGGAACTAATATTGTTTTCGAGTATAAACAGATTCTTAGGTTCCGAAAGAATGGAGTTTGCATGTAGAAGGTCGAAGGACAACTCACTGCAGCGAAGCTGCAGTCATCTACCAAAACCTTTGAAGGAAGACCACCCCTAAAAATGTCGTCGAAGAAAAAGACTCTCTCGAGTAAAAGTGCAACGAGGAGAAAACTGAAGCTGGTCGAAGACTTAGTCTTTTTACTAGTTTCTCTTTATATTCTTGAGTCGTACGAAAAACCGTACTATTAAGAGGGGTTTGCTAGTTGAGATCTTTGTCAAAGTGAATTTGCTCTGCTCAACCTAAACCCACGAAAGCCTACCGAGAGAAATCTTACTGAGTCGAGTAAATAGCTCGAAGGCAAAGTCATCGCACTTCGTGCCTTCGAGAGAGAACTCATTCGGTAAGTTAGGTTACTTGTTCCTCAAGTAAAGTTGCGCAGTGATTGGAATCCGACCGTTGTGGACACGCGTCAAGCTGTCGCATCGGGTCACTTCAGTCATTTTACCCATCGGGATCGCCAACTATAAATACCCCGCACCTACCCGCCATTTCGGGTCGGCTGCTCCACTGAAGATTCTAAGAGAGAAGTCTGTGAGCATCCCAAGAGAGATCTATAGAGAGAAAACCAAAACCCAAGTTGAGCTGAGTTGAGCAATTCACAGATACTTAGGTTGAGATTAGCCAATATTTTTATCTTGGAGAACTGCAAGTCTCCTAGACGGTTAGGCGTCCCCTGTCAAGCAGTCGAAGAGTAATTGTCGCTGCTGAAGGAAGTTTATAAAGGTCTCGGAGATGTCCTGAATCATCTACCACAAGTGAAAACTGGACAAGCTCAAGGAATTTGTTGTAGTGGAGAATAGGACGGAGAGAGTTTTGCTCCAGGTGTTCAATCACCAGTCCCTCCAACCAGACGTAGCACTTTGCAGAGTGTGAACTGGTTTACCAAACATCGTCGAGTCAGGCTCGTTTTCCTTCTAGCATTTACATTCAGTATTTACTCGTTGCCTGTTTGTATATGATGTTTTCCTTCTCTCCCAATCCTTTCGAGCCATGCATTACTTTCGATACTGTATTTCCTTCGAGATGCCATTATTCCTTCGCAGTTTGCATGCATTCCTTCTAAGTTCCTTAGAATTTTTAGAAGTGATCATTCACCCCCTCCCCCTCTGATCATTCTTGAGCTTTCAGTAACCCATGAAGCAAGGCTTCATACTCTGCTGCATTGTTGGTGCAGGTGAACTACAGCTGCAAAACATAGCAGAATTTCTCCCCTTTAAGTCAGGTAAGTACCACGCGGGCTCCTGACCCTTGGAGCTGCCGACTTCCATCGAAGTGCATCGTCCAATATTTGGTAACTGGCTTCTCCGGAGATGTTTGGATTTCCGCCCAGTCATTGATCAAGTCAACTAACGACTGGGATTTGATGGCCGTTCGAGGTTTATATTTGAAGTGATAAGCCCCCAACTCTATGGCCCAATTTGCAATCCTTCCCGTGGCTTCCCGGTTTTGGATGATATCTGCAAGTGGTGCTGAGCTGGCTACAGTTATGGGGTGCTCCTGAAAGTAGTGTTTAAGTTTCCGACTAGCCATGAATACACCAAGAACCAATTTCTGCCAGTGTGGATAACGTTGCTTCGATAAAGTCAAAACGTCACTGACGTAATAAACTGGCCTTTGCAGGGGGAGCTCTTTGCCGGCTTCCATACGCTCAACAACAGCCACAGCGCTTACTGCTCGATTGTTGGCTGCGATATAAAGTAACATTGGTTCCTTTGGATTGGGAGCTGCCAAGATTGGAGCCTGGGATAGCTGCTTCTGCAATGAATCTAGGGCCTGATCGGCTTCGTCATCCCAGACAAATGTTTCTTATTTCCTCAGAAGTCGATACAGGGGGATTGTTTTTTCATCGAGTCGGCTTATAAACCGACTCAGAGCGGCTACACATCCTGTGAGTCGTTGGACTCCCTTTACTGAGGCCGGCTTCTGAAGTGTCATGATAGCGTTGATTTTCTCTGGGTTTGCCTCGATACCTCTCTCTGATACTATGTATCCAAGGAGCTTACCTGCAGGTACCCCAAAGGTGCATTTGGCCGGGTTAGCTTCATCTGGTACTTGCGCAGATTTTTGAAGGTTTCATGTAAGTCACCGATGAGTGAGTCAGCCAATTGGAATTTGATCACTATATCATCTACATATGCATGCACGTTGCGCACAATCTGCTCTTTGAGGAAACTCTGCACTGTTCGCTGATATGTGGCTCCCGCATTCTTAAGGCCAAAAGTCATAGAAGTGTAACAGTAGATCCCGAAGGGAGTGATGAAAGCCGTTTTTTCTTGATCCTCAAGGGCCATCTTGATCTGGTGATAACCAGAGTAGGCGTCAAGGAAACATAGGAGCTCACATCCCGCAGTCGAGTCTATGATCTGGTCAATACGAGGGAGTGTGAAGGGATCCTCCGGGCAGGCCTTATTTAAGTCTGTGTAGTCGATGCACATGCGCCAGGTCCCGTTCTTTTTCAAAACGAGGACCGGGTTTGCGAGCCATTCTGGATAGAAGACTTCCATGATGAACCCGGCGGCAAGGAGCCGGGCTATCTCTTCCCCAATAGTGTTTCTCCTTTCATCGTTAAAACGGCGAAGGAATTGCTTGACCGGCTTCAGCTTTGGATCTATGTTTAGGTGGAGCTCAGCGAGTTCACTCGGTTCACCTGGCATATCAGAGGGTTTCCATGCAAAGATGTCCCGATTCTCACGAAGGAACTCGATGAGCACGCTTTCCTATTTATCAGATAACTCTGTCCCAATGATGAACTGCTAAGAAGAGTCACCAGGGACAAAGTCAACTTTCTTTGTATCCTGAGCCGGTTGGAACTTGGGGTTGTTGTCGGGAGTCGGTTTCTTCAGGTTTGTGGGGTCTGTCGGGTCTACCTTTTCTTGGCATACTGACAAGTCCTCTTTGGTGCGTGTCGACTCGGCAAATTTTACGTGTTGTTCGTCACACTCCACTGCCCTGGACCGACTTCCATCGACTGTGATTGGGCCACTAGGACCCGGCATCTTTAGTTTAAGTAGACATAACATGTCCGACCCATGAATTTGGCGTAAGCCGATCTGCCTAAAATAGTGTGATATGGGCTCTCGAGTTTTACCACTTCAAAGAGTATGAGCTCGGAGCAGAAATTTTCGGCGTTTTCAAAAGCCGTCTCAAGGTAGATCTTGCCTATCGGACGTGATGACTTGCCCGGGACTATTCCGTGGAAAACTGTCGGGACCAGGAATATCCATATGTAATTCCTGTTACAACACAATCATATGGAGAGCCGAGAGTCGTACCCACTTGTCTAAGAAGATAAGGCCAAGCACAGAACACTCACGAAAAGCATCGTACGTGAGGGGCATCCCATCCAGGCCGGATGATCAACTGAGATGGGTCCTCATCGCCCGCTCACAAGTCTAAATGATTATGGGTGGTGAAATCCCATACTAATAGAAAAGTCGCCTCAACCATATTAGCGATTGAATTATAACACTTACATAAACAGACTCCAGCCCGATCACCTAGTCAGGATATCGGGCGGGCTCAATCATACAACAAAGTGTGCTACGTGATAGAGTCACGAGAAATCGCATCGCGATGCCCCAAGCTACGCACATCTAATGGCCACTTGGTGTATAAAAGACCGCCGGCAAGAACACAACTAAGTTATCGAAAACCCATACTAAGACATGCATGTTATAATCATACACGCAGCACACATGTCTAGTATGAACATCATGTATCATCACATAACTCTACAAAGTACTTCTTTATTACCTTACACATAGAGCATACAAAGATCACATGTCTGTGATCAAAATTACATCATACAACGGAATAAAATTAGTTCTGAGTACAGACAAGATTAATAAATGGGTTAGAGAAGCCTTGTTCAACAAACAAGCCCTTCCACGAGGGACCAGACTGCTGTCTGGGACAATTCTAGCTTAGTCAATGTCGAGCTTCAAGAAGGTGTCTCCATCGGGGTCAGGGGTCTCATCTAAAACATAGAATAAGAAAACATGAGGACAAAGTCGTACTCAGCAAAACATACATCAGAACTATTCAACTCATGCTCAAGTTTCAAGGTACAGGGAGGTGGGGTTTCAATGCAGAAGTGCCAGCTTTGACTTGGCTAGTCCTGTACTACGATTACCAGAATGAGGTAAGAAGCGTACACGGGTCCACTACCAAGTCTCCAACCAATACACCACTATGGATACTTCCTCGACTTCCCCACGAGGAAGGACACCATAGCACTCACACTTATCTTGGCAATTTTAGAGTAACCGTTCAAGTTGTCTACTAATCAAGTAAAGGTCTCCAAGTAGTCCATAACCGCACACACGGCTATTCGAATAGTTCATTAACCCTGCAGGGGTGTACTTCTTCCCATGCGTGTCATCACTTACCGCCCAGAAATCATCATCCTTCAAGCGTATGTCGGACGAGGACAATCACCAAGGCAATTACCTCACATTACCTTCTCTAATCCAGGAGTCGACTATCTGAGTGGTTACCGCTCGAGAGTCCGGCCGGTTCACGATGTCGGACCCAGAAAATGTAGGCAACCGAGACGCCACCCTGGAGGATGGTTTTATTGTCTCACAGGTCCACCCACATATCTAAATGATGCAAACTCTGATTCGTTATTTTTATATTCATATGCCAAATGAAAATCCCGAACTAGTGTGACTCCTGGACTTGATCGGGGGTGAGTTAATAGGCCAAACGGGGTCCCCATAAAACCCTACATGTGGTAGTAATCTTTGTCTTGGGTCACAATACAAGAACTCGGGGCCTAGGGCAGTGTTCAACGAGACAACACTGTGTACTCCTACACAGCCTCTCATCGTTCACCTTGTTTAGGTCAAATTCACCACACCCTTTTCATCAGAAATAACATGAACATGACTGCTACCAACATCAATTCATCACCCAAGATGGACCAATGCTTCCACAACTCTAGGCATAGCATAAGCATAACATGGATGACTGGCCACATGATAATCACAAGAAATTCCTAGATCTGCTAGGTTGAGATTTTCTTAATACTGTGGCAGAAATGATAGGTCATGCAAATAAATGGGTTCAACTAGCGGTAGAACGTATCATGGTGAACTCCTAAACATGCATAAGAGAGACTGAGAGGGAACTGGGTTTTTATAGACATGATCAATGGGGTTTGCTTGCCTTGCTGACGATACACTGGTTTATCGGTCTTCTGCTTCAGGGGTGACCTCCGTCTCGGAACAATACTCAATAAAGGGGGCAACATCGAAATAAAATGCACAATCACATGATAAGGTTGTCCATGATGTATATGGTACTGGTTTGCTGACAATTGCATTTAATTGAAATGTATTGCAAAGGATTTGCAAATTCAAACTCCAAATTCAAATTCAAATTATGCCATATACTCATTTGCTTCTGTTCACCCATTTTAAAATGCTCAAACATAGAAACAAGTTGCATATTCATAATCCTTGCATTTTTCTAATAAATTTTCATATATTATATGTTTAATTTGGAGTTCATATGAATTTTCTATGATTTATTGAAGTTTATAACATTTTCTGCAATTTACTAGATTTTCTTTAATTTAAATAAACAGAGAAATATGTTTATTGCGTCAGCATGACGCAGTGCTGATGTCAAGCAGGGCTGACATGTGGGGCCTCTGACTAGGGGGACCCACTGGTCAGCCTCTCTGGGGTTAATCCACGTTTTATTTTAAGCTGGGAATTTGTTTAAGGGCTCTGGCCCATCTTTCATTGGCTTAGGGGATAATTAGCCGATGTGATTAGTCTTAACCGGCCGGCCACACCAGCGGTCGCCGGCGGCGACGCCAAAACACGGCGGCTCCCGCACGGGATGGCGAATCTGGTGGCCCTTTGGTGCGCTGCTTGCACAGAAGTGACCCCCGTTCTCCCACGCATCGAGGGTTGTAGGCGGGCGTCTTGGGGGTCGACCGGAGACGTCGCTGGCGTCGAGGAAGGCGGTGGCCGGAGCAGCAGCACAACGGGCATGGCGATTGGGGGCACGGGAAGGAGCTCGGAGGGGATGGGGTGAAGTGGAATCTCACCCTGAACGTGCTGGTGCAGACGGTGGAAGCGGAGGAGCAACGGTAACGGAGGAATTCCTCGTCGGAGTTCCACGTCAGCCGAAGCTTCTCGGTGAAGCTAGCGTCGTCTACAGGGAAGCCGGGTTCGTCATCTTCTACGGGGGCGCCCTGCTCGACGAGGCGAAGCTCCTGGACATGGAGGTGCGGCGATAGGAAGCCGGTGGCCACGCGGTGTCAGAACCCTCTGTTAGGTAATGTGCTAGGATCAAAGTAACCTTGCATCATGTCAAAATTTCAAAAGAAATCTTTGAAATCAAAATCAAAAGCAAAATGGGAGAAGGAACCCCCCCCCAGATGAATTAATTCAAAAGGCCAGATAAAAATCTTCTCCAAAAATTCATGTTAGATTTTTGAAAAGTCTTATAAATGAGTGTGATCACATATCAAGTGATGTGGGACCCACCCCATGCTCATAGATTTTTCAAATATTCAAACAGTGCCTTGGATTTAATCAAAAACCCCTATTTGAGTTAAGATTCAAATTATTTGAATTTTAAAAATGTTGAAACTTTATAAGTGGCTAGTCTATATTATTATGAAGCCATATAAAATTTTTCAGCATTTAATAAAATGCATAGCTATTTATTTAGCACAGCAAAAAAAAGACAGAAAATAAAAACAGAAAGGAAAGATTAAACAGAAATAAGAAAAGGCAGAGAACCTTACCTGTTGCACTGGGTGAGGCCCACCTACCTTGGCCCAGCTAGGCCCAGCCGCCACCCGGGCTGTCGTCTTCCTCAGGCAGCCAGGCAGCTGCGTGCCCGGCATGCCACGGCCGCCACGCCACCTGCTTTCCTGGCGCCCCCCCCACAGCCTCCCGAGCCCTCTAGACACGTCCTGGAGACGCCCACGTCCACTCCCCTCCCTCCAGAACCACCTCCCCCTCCGCTCTCGCCCGTTCCGCCGACGTCCGTGAAGCTCGCCGGAGCACCGTCAAGCCCCCGCGTAGCCATCGACGCCGAGAAGCCCCCGGATCCTGTCCATCGTCTTCACCGCAGTTGTCTTCGTCTTTGAGCGAAATATGGGGAGCTGAAGCCACCTGGAGCTGCCGAATCGTGTCGTCGTCTTCATCTACGGCCGCCGCGCAACATCGTCGATTACATCGCCGTCGAGCCACCCCAGCCCTCACCACCACCTCCGTTGAGTTCCTGGTGAGCTCACGGTCAAAACCCCTAACCTCGCCCCCTCGATTTCTTCCTCTGTCACCGATTTCCATGGTCTCCGGAGTACCGAGCCGCCACGGTCGTCGTCGGCGAGCATCTACTAGGCAATCATCCTCGCCCTCTTGTCCATCACCTCCACCATGAACTGCTGCTTCGAACGTGCCCAGCAGTGGCTCAAATGGTGCTCTGCAGCGAGATCCACCCCGAGCCCGTGCCACGGCCGCCGCGGAAGGTCGTCGCCGGCGTCGCTCCGGTGGCCTCCTTGGTCACCTAGACCCTCCCCGAGACGCGCGGCTCCACGAGCTTGCGTTTGGTGCCTCCAGCGCTTCAAACGGACCACGACAGCCTCCTCCCGTGCAGCGCCGCCGTGGCCAGGCCGCCGGCATTTAACCGCCGGTGGGTTAGCCACTAATCCCCCTCCTAACCCCACCCTGGGCCACTGACCAGTGGGGGCAGTGGCTTAATTAAGCCACTAGATTAAATTAACCAGCCGGGTTAATTAGCCAGTGACACTGACACCCCTGGCCCACCTGTCAGCCCCCTGGTGACGCCAGCAGTGCATCATGCTGATGCAATAAAAGGAATAAAGGAATTTCCAAATAAAAAAAGAAAATAAAAATAATTCAGAAAAATCCAGAAAATACCCCAAACTTTGGAAATTCATAGAAAATTCATATTAACTCCAAATTGGACAAATAATATATGAAAATGATCAGGAGAAAATAAGCTATCCAAAAATCCAACTTTCAACTATGTTTGAGTTGATTTTAAAATGGGACCAGTAGCATATGTCATTTGATTTATTTGGAATTTATTCAAATTCAATTCAAATGATTTTGCAACTTGGACCATGGAATTATGCTACATTTCAACCACACTTCAGAGGCATATCATACACATTTCCAAAAGGTTCAAAATGATCAAACAATGTCACATGTAACTTGGTCAAGTTTGAATTCAAATTGGAGTTTGAATTTGCAGTTCAATTTGCAATATACTCCATTTAAATGGAATTGCTTCACACATCAAAGCATATACATCAAATTTCAACCTTCCATCATGTGATTGTGCATTGTATTTACTTTTGCTACCTTGTTGTTGTTTGTCGAGTAGAGGTGGAACCGGAGCAGGAGGCTGCCCCCTTGGTTGAAGACCCTGAACCCGAACCTCGTCAGCAAGGCAAGCAAACCCCCATTGATCATGTCGATAAAATCCCAATTCCCTCTCATGTCTCGCTTATGCATTGTATAGGATGATTACCATGCTGCGTTTCTACCGCATATATGAACCCATTCCTTTGCATGACCTATCATTTTGTCACAGTAGTAAGCAAACCACAATCCTAGCAAATGTAGCAGTTGATTGATATCATGTGGCCCCTGCAAATGATACTTCTTATTGCATGCTTAGAGTGATACCATGATGATACTTTTATGTGAGTCGGAATGGTAGTGATCATGATGATGATGGTAGAAAAGTGTTGGTGAATCGACCCTAATACAAGGTGAACGATGAGAGGCTGTGTAGGAGTACACGGTGGGTTGTCTCGTTGAACACCGCCCTAAGTTCGAGTCCTTGTGTGGTGATCCAAGATGAAGAGTACAACCACACATTGGGCTCACTGACCCCTCTCAACTTACTAACTCATCCCCTTCGATGTCCATATGTCGCAATAGTTCGGAGTTCTGGTAGGCTTGTGGCCTGGATGCTAACTGAGAGAACGGCTCATCCGAGACCGGCTTATGCACCACGCACACATCACTTGGGTCCACTTCGGTAAACCGGCCGGGTTCACGATAGTGGTAACCAACCCAAGTAGGCGGCTTTCTCGGACTAGATCGGCTATGAGGTAACAGTTGTGGTGAGCATCCTCGCTGGCACCCCTTGAATGGTGTCGAGATCAAAGGCGGTAAATGATGATCATGTGTGTGTAGCGGTACACCCCTGCAGGGTTAACAAAACTATTCGAATAGCCGCGTCCGCGGTTATGGACTGCTTGGAAAGCTTAGCTTGATTATTAGACAACTTGAATCGGATACTTCTAAAACACACCAAGATAAGTGTGAGTGCTATGGCGTGCTTTCTCGTGGGGAAGTCGAGGAAGGCACCATAGTGGTGTAATTGGTTGGAGAAAGTAGTGGTCTCGTGTACGCTTCTTACCTCAAACTCTGGTACTCGTAGTTCAGGATTAGCCAAGTCAAAGCTGGCACTTCTGCAAGTGAACCCCACCTCCCTGTACCGTGATACATATGCATGAGTAGTATAGCTCCTATGTAAGTCTTGCTGAGTACGACTTTGTACTCACGTTTGCTTAATCTATGTTTTAGATGAAACCACTGACCCCGAAGGTGGCTTCTTCATCGAGATGGACGACTGAAGATCAAGCTAGTCTAGTCCCAGTTAGACGACTGGTTCCCTCGTGGAGGGCTTGTGTTTAAATAAGGCTTCTTAAGCCATTTGTTAAACTTGTGATCTCTGTTTGCACTCTATAAGAGTTATCAATGAAATTGTATACTTTGTAGAGAATTGCAATGATACCTACTGTTCATACAAGGCATGTGTGCTGCGTGTATGTTTATAACATGCATGTCTTTGTATGGGTTTTCGAGACCTTAGTTGTGATTTAGCTGGCGGTCTTTCATACACCAAGTGGCCCTTAGATGTACGCTGCTTGGGGCATCGCGATGCGATTGTTCGAGACTCCATCTCGTGCACACTTTGTGGTATGATCGAGCCCGCCCTAGACCCAGATTAAGTGATCGGGCTGGAGTAAGTCTATGTAAGAGTTACGAGATAGTCGGTAGTATGGTTGAGGCGACTTGTCTTTGAATATGGGAGCTCATCACCCATATCATTTGACTTGTGTGCGGATGATGAGGACCCATCTCAGTTGATCATCCGGCCTGGATGGGATACCCCTCACGTACGATGCTTTCCGAGAACGTTCTGTGCTTGGCCTTGTCTTCTTAGACAAGTGGGTACGGTTCTCGGCTCTCCATATGACTATGTCTTAGCTGGACTTTCATACGCTAAACCCGGGTCCCGACAGACTTGGTATCAGAGCAGGACTGATTGTAGGACTAGTAGCCTTGGCCGAAGTCGAGTCTAGCTTGCTATAGTTATATAGTTACTCTGGGTATATAAGGGAACAACGTAAGGCTTCTTTTTTTCTCCTTACCCCCTTCGTTCTGAGTTCTGAGTCACCCTCATCTTATTCTACGGGAAGATAGGACTAGGCTCTCCTCTGTCTGATTAGAACATCTTGTTGTTTGCTTCCTTGTAGCCGTAGGAAAGTTGTGATCGGTTTGTTAGAGTGGTTATGCTTCCTGATTTATTACATCGTATGTAAGTGTTGTTTCCATGTTGTAATAAATTGTCTTTTTCTTGCAATTACAGCCGTTATGCTGTCCGAGTCATTCCAGGTTTATCTCATAATCTGATGCATTTGCAAACTCCTTCTTTCTGTTTCAGATGGCAGTGTTGGGGTACGGGGCAGAAAACACAAATTTTTCACACCTACGGTACCCGAACCCAAGATCTATGCTATGGCGATGTAAAGTAACGGAGGGAATCGGTGTTCATACCTTTGAAGACCGAAAGCGGGAAACGTTCTTACGAACATGTTTGGCGTAGACTCAGAACTACGACCTCCCTGTCGTGTAGAAGACCACCACCGGAGAGGATGACTCCCGGTAAACCTCCAGCGACGAAGCAGCACCACAGGTGTAGATCCTCGAAGAGATTATACACGTACGGCACAATCGATGTTCCTCCCGGGCTCCGAACCAGGCGAGCAGCGGAAAGAAGACGGCTACGGATCCCGACTCCGGCAGAGCGACGGCCTGCCTTATGGTGGAGAACTCCAATCCTCGTGCAGACTCCAAACAAGGGGAGTCCACTTCCGGAAATGGAGAAGGAAGAAGAAGGAGATCAATTGTTGTATGGAAAAAGGGGGGTCTACCCCTCTATATAAAGGCCAAGGGTGGTGTGATCCCTCTTCCCTCCCCCATGTGGGACTAAACCCCCAAGGGTGGAGGGGTGCGCCGGCCAAGGGGGGGTTGGGCCCCACCCCTTGGCGCCAAGCCCAAGGGGGGAACCCCCTCCTCCCCTAATGGGCCTCTAAGGCCCATATAGCCATTTTTCCATTATTTTAATTATTTAATAAGTTTAAATATTTAATTCAGATAATTAAATAATAAAAAACATTATTAAAACAATTAAACTTTATTTTGAACTATTCAAAATGTCCGGAAACCATTCCGTCCTCCTCCGGAACTATTCCGGTGATTTCTCCTATTTCACCGATTGATCCCGTAACTGTCCTATGCATCGATTGCCCTTAAGTGTAACACCCTAACGGTCCGGGAAACAGCAGACATGGTCGAGACTCTTCTCATTGACCAATGACTAGTCAGTTGGACCTGGTTACAATCCTTGACAGCCCCTGCGCTTCCATCGAATGAGCTTCGATCGCTTTTGGAAACCGTTAACGATACGACGTAATCCCTTTGTTCTGCGGTACCTTGTTTTTTTGAGGTTTGATCTTCGGTATCCCACATACCGTGTTCACATCTCGTTCATGACAAACAACTTCTCTCGTCCATGATCATTGCATCTCTTTGTGACCTAGTCACGTCCTTGCAAGGGGTTGATGCAATATCACCGAGTGGGCCCAGAGTACCTGTCCTGTCATAAGGACTGACAAATCCCGCTTTGATCTATTAACATACTCATCAACCATCTATTTCGGAATACCCAAAGTGCACCGTTATAGCCAGCATATTTCAGTCAGGCGGTGGGATACAAATCAAAGTCTCCTCATAGATCGTGATTACGTATGATCATTACGGTCTAAGGACTAAGGCATACGTTACAAAGTCATAGCAACGCTGAACTATGTGACTCGATCACATTGCATTACTTTTAGGTGGGTGTCTGTCCATCACATCATTCCCCTAATGATATGACCTCATTGTCAATGGACTTAAGTGTCGCCATGATCAGGAAAGCTTGATCAATCAATTGCCCAATGAGATAGTTTACCCGAGTTAAACTACGGACCATGTTTTATACTACACCTGTATTAGTATTTCCAAGTAATACAGTTATAGCACAGTATAAAACGTATTATGAACAAAACGGATATGTGACAAATATCTTTATTAATTTGTCTCTAGGGCACATATCCAACAGTCTCCCACTTGCACTAGAGTACAAATTACACTAGTTTACATCAGGTATGTATCTAACACCAATGGTCTCTCGGTGTTCTTCAAACTTGCCCTGTGAAAGAGGTTTAGTCAACGGGTCTGCTGCGTTCAGATCCGTATGTATCTTGTGAATCCTAGTGTGTCCATCCCTGACGTAGTCTCGCGTCACATGGAACTTTCGGAGGATGTGCTTGGCTGTAGAGTGAGTTCTTGGCTCCTTCGCGTTAGCAATGGCACCCGTGTTGTCGCAGAAGATTCCCACGGGGTCAGTGCAACTGGGAAAGACGTCAAGCTCGATCACGAACTTCTTCAGCCACATCGCCTCATTTGACGCTTCGCAAGCGGCAATATACTCCGACTCCATTGAAGATTGAGCGACGACTGACTGTTTGCCGCTCCTCCAGCTAATCGCGCCACCGTTCAACATGAAAACATATCCCGTCTGGGATTTCGAGTCATCTAGGTCTGAGCCGAGGCTTGCGTCAATGTAACCCTTTACGGTGAGCTCCTCATCAACTCCTCCATAAACGAGAAAGAGATCCTTGGTTCTTCTTAAGTACTTAAGGATGTTCTTTACTGCTGTCCAATGAGCCATTCCCGGATTACTCTGGTAACGATTAGTCATACTAATGGCCAACGCTAAATCTGGTCTGGTACATAACATAGCATACATGAGAGAACCTATGGCTGAGGCATAGGGCTTTGAGGACATCTCCTCTTTCTCTTTAGCTGTGGTTGGGCATTGGGTCACGCTTAATTTGACACCTTTTATAACTGGCAAGAGACCTCTCTTGGAGTCATCCATTTTGAACCTTTTCAAAATCTTGTCAATATAAGTATTCTGACTCAAGGCCAACCTCCGATTAGGTCTATCTCTATAGATCTTAATCCCCAGTATGTACGCAGCTTCACCTAGGTCCTTCATGGAAAATTGTCCATTCAGATATTCCTTCACTTCCTCTAAGAATTTCTTATCGTTCCCTATTAGTAATATGTCATCCACATATAACACAAGGAATGCTACAGAGCTCCCACTCAATTTCTTATAGACGCAGAACTCTTCGACGTTTTGGACAAATCCAAAAGCTTTAATGACCTCATCAAATCGAAGATTCCAGCTCCGAGATGCTTGCTTCAACCCATATATGGACCGTTGAAGCTTGCAAACCATACCAGCATTCCTTGGATCGACAAACCCCTCTGGTTGCATCATATACAACTCTTCCTCAATGTTGCCATTTAGGAATGCAGTTTTCACATCCATCTGCCATATCTCGTAATCATGATATGCAGCTATTGCTAGTAGGATCCGAATAGACTTTATCATCGCTACAGGAGAGAACGTCTCCTCGTAGTCAACTCCTTGAATTTGTCGGAAACCCTTCGCGACAAGTCGAGCTTTGTAGACAGATACGTTAGCGTCAGTCTTTTTCTTGAAAATCCATTTATTCTCGACGGCCTTGCGGTCCTCGGGAATATCCACCAAAGTCCATACTTTGTTGGTGTACATGGAGTCTATTTCGGATTTCATGGCTTCAAGCCATTTCTCGGACTCGGTTCCCTCCATTGCTTCTTTGTAACTCGTAGGTTCATCCGACTCAACAGCCGAGATTGCATTCACAAGCTGTCCGTAAAACTCAGTAGGTTGACGGACTCTTGATGACCTACGGGGCATAAAAGGTTCCTCTTCATTCTCATCATGATCATTATGAATTTCATGATCGTTATGAATGTCGTTCTGGCCATTCTCTTCAACTCCCACTGTGGAAGATGGTTCCAGAACAAATTCCGTAGCCATTTCATCCAATTGGAGTGATTGGTCAGTTACTTCATCGAGGTCTATTTTCCTCCCACTCAACTCTTTCGCGAGAAACTCCTTCTCAAGAAAGTGTCCCGTCTTGGCAACAAACGTTTTGCTGTCAGACTTGTTGTAGAAGGTGTACCCACAAGTTTCCTTGGGATAGCCCACAAAGATGCACTTATCCGCCTTGGATTCAAGTTTGTCAGGCTGTAGTTTCCTAACATAAGCCTCACAACCCCAAATCTTCAGGTGAGACAACTCAGGTTTAGTGCCATGCCATTCTTCAAATGGTGTTGTCTTTACGGATTTGGATGGTGCCCTATTAAGAATATGAATGGCGGTTGCTAATGCATACCCCCAGAATGACACAGGCAAATCAGTATGAGACATCATCGATTGCACGCTATCCAATAGGGTTCGATTACGTCGCTCAGCTACACCGTTTCTCTGAGGTGTGCCTGCCGGCGTAAGCTGTGGTATTATGCCACAAGACTTCAGATGATTGCCAAACTCGTGACTCAAATACTCGCCACCTCGATCCGATCGAAGGTGCTTGATTTTCCTTCCGAGTTGATTTTCGACCTCATTCTGAAATTCCTTGAACTTTTCAAAGGTTTCAGACTTGTGCTTCATCAAGTAAATATACCCATATCTACTCAAGTCATCAGTAAAGGTCACGAAGTAACGAAGATCATTGCGAGTGGGGACGTTCATGGGTCCACATACATCCGTATGTATGATCCCCAATAAGACATCCGCACGCTCCATCACACCATTGAATGGAGTCCTTGTCATTTTGCCCATGAGGCATTGTTCACATGTATCAAGGGATCCAAAATCCAATGACTTAAGAAGTCCATCCTTATGGAGCTTCTCCATGCGTTTTACACCAATATGACCAAGTCGGCAATGCCACATCATCATGTGATCTTCATTATTCTTCAATCTTTTGGCCTCAATATTGTTAACGTGACACACGTCACCATCGAGATTAAGTACGAATAAACCATGCAACTCCGGTGCGTGAACATAAAACATATCATTCTTATAAATCGAACAACCAATTGTATCGGACTTAAAAGAATAGTGGTCTCGCTTCAAGCAAGAACCACTCACGATGTTCACACTCAACGCGGGTACATAGTAACATTTATTCAGAACTAAAACCAATCCCGAAGGGAGACTAAGATGCTTCGTGCCGACTGCCAAGACTTCAATCCGGCAGCCATTCCCCATGCGCATCGTCACTTCATCCTTGACCAAGCGTCTCCTATTCCTTAGTCCCTGAATGGAATTAGAAATATGAGCGACAGACCCTGTATCAAATATCCAGGATGTGTTCCCAGCGCTTGTCAAGAGAAGATCAACAATATGTATATCAAATATACCTTTGTCTCTCTTGGCGACCTTGCCAGCCTTCTTGTCCTTTAGGTACTTGGGACAGTTGCGCTTCCAGTGACCTTCACCCTTGCAGTAGAAGCACTCCACTCTGAGTTTAGGCTTGGGTGCCTTGGGAGGAGCGGCAACTGACTTGCCATCCCTCTTAGGGCCACCTCTTCTGGCCTTCTCCCGTCTGCTTGACTTCTTGAAGTCAGTGGTCTTGTTGACCATGAAGACGGCGTTCTCCTTCTTGATCTCAACCTCAGCGCTCTTTAGCATGGCGAACAACTCAGAAGGGGTTTTTGTCATACCCTGCATGTTGTAGTTCAGCACAAAGCCTTTGTAGCTAGGGGGAAGCGACTGCAACACCCTATCAACCGCAAGTTCATCTGGAATCTGACATTCCAGAGCATTCAAGCGCTGAACGTAGCCAGACATTTTGACCACGTGCTCACTCACGCTGCCGTGCTCATCCATATTTGCTGAGAAGAAGGCTTCAGAAGCCTCGTACCGTTCAGCCCTGGCTTGAGGTGCGAAGACCGCCTTGAGGTCGGTGATAATCTCATATGCACACATCCTCTCAAAGCGTTTCGGCAGCTCAGCCTCCATGGAGTAGAGCATGCCACTCTGGACAAGGTTGTAATCATCAGTCCTGGAGAGATAGACATTCTTCTCGTCCTGACTGGCATCATCTGCTGGTGCGTCACCTAACGCGTCCTCTAGTACGTATGCCATTTTGAGGGGAACGAGGAGAATCCTCAGGGTGCGGAACCAGTTGGTGAAATTTGTCCCATCTGTTTTTAGCTTATCTTTCTCTAGGAATGATCCTAAGTTGAACGAGGGGCGAGGTGCTGCCATCTACAAGGTTGGATTCACAACGATACATATTTAGACTTTTGTTCATAATGTGGAGTTTCAATTTAATCTTAAAATTCTAGAAAGCTCCCACTTAGATAAACACCTCTCAATTTAACTAAGTGATTACACAATCCCAGCCCCCATACCTCCCCCGATATGTACGGCCCAGTATGCGAACCAGGTAGGCCTCTAAGCCAATCACATCAGGCATGTGACTCGTGCTCGACCTTTCGGTCTTCTGTGTTCCAGGCCTACATCTACATACGTCAAGTCTGCCAATCGAACCTTGATGTTAGCTGTTCAGGCAACGCCATATCTGCATATGCCAGGCTCGCCGAACCCAACCTCATGCGAGCTCCGTTGAATATGTAGGACAACTCCGGTATGTACGGAGCGTCATGCCATATGGGAGAACCTTCCAGGTGGTGCCCATCAAAAGGGAGAACACAATGTTGGTATTGTGAGAGATGGTCCTGTTTCGTGCTACCGTCGATATATCTAGCATACTAGCATAAAACAGGAAGTAAAACTTTAAATCATACTACCTATGATCCCCCTTCATGCAAAGCAAAGTTAAAACTTCTTTCTACTTTAGCTTGTGCAAGTTTTACGTGGCTGCTAGGGGTTTCGAGAGAGAGAACCGATTTCTATCCTGCGAAAAACATGCCACAACACCGTCTCTTATCCGTCTCTATTACACCCCTGTCGGGGCCCTCTGTTGCAAACATCTTCGCATCGCTAATGCAGAGAGACAGACACCCCCCCCCCAGCCACTTTATATGGTACAAGCCATATGTCAATCGTGGAACCAGTCTCGCGTAAACGCGTAAGGTCGGTCGGGGGCCGCTTCATCAAACATTGCCGCAATGCTCCAATGAGTACACGTGGGAGGGTAACGAATGAAGATTCGATGCCCACATCCTAGATGTGTACTATCCGTACAATACATCTACGCATAGCTAGCTCATGATACCACTGTTGGGATCCGGGGCAGAAAACACAAATTTTTCGCACCTACGGTACCCGAACCAAAGATCTATGCTATGGCGATGTAAATAACGGAGGGAATCGGTGTTCATACCTTTGAAGACCGAAAGCGGGAAACGTTCTTACGAACGTGGTTGGCGTAGACTTAGAACTACGACCTCCCTGTCGTGTAGAAGACCACCACCGGCGAGGATGACTCCCGGTAAAGCTCCAGCGACGAAGCAGCACCACAGGTGTAGTGCCTCGAAGAGATTATACACGTACGGCACAATCGATGTTCCTCCCGGGCTCCGAACCAGGCGAGCAGCGGAAAGAAGACTGCTACGGATCCCGACTCCGGCAGAGCGACGGCCTGCCTTATGGTGGAGAACTCCAATCCTGGTGCATACTCCAAACAAGGGGAGTCCACTTCCGGAAATGGAGAAGGAAGAAGAAGGAGATCAATTGTTGTATGGAAAAAGGGGGGTCTACCCCTCTATATAAAGGCCAAGGGGGGTGTGATCCCTCTTCCCTCCCCCATGTGGGACTAAACCCCCAAGGGGGGAGGGGTGCGCCGGCCAAGGGGGGGTTGGGCCCCACCCCTTGGCGCCAAGCCCAAGGGGGGGAACCCCCTCATCCCCTAATGGGCCTCTAAGGCCCATATAGCCATTTTTCCATTATTTTAATTATTTAATAAGTTTTAAATATTTAATTCAGATAATTAAATAATAAAAAACATTATTAAAACAATTAAAATTTATTTTGAACTATTCAAAATGTCCGGAAACCATTCCGTCCTCCTCCGGAACTATTCCGGTGATTTCTCCTATTTCACCGATTGATCCCGTAACTGTCCTATGCATCGATTTCCCTTAAGTGTAACACCCTAACGGTCCGGGAAACAGCAGACATGGTCGAGACTCTTCTCATTGACCAATGACTAGTCAGTTGGACCTAGTTACAATCCTTGACAGCCCCTGCGCTTCCATCGAATGAGCTTCGATCGCTTTTGGAAACCGTTAACGATACGACGTAATCCCTTTGTTCTGCGGTACCTTGTTTGTTCGAGGTTTGATCGTCGGTATCCCACATACCATGTTCACATCTCGTTCATGACAAACAACTTCTCTCGTCCATGATCATTGCATCTCTTTGTGACCTAGTCACGTCCTTGCAAGGGGTTGATGCAATATCATCGAGTGGGCCCAGAGTACCTGTCCTGTCATAAGGACTGACAAATCCCTCTTTGATCTATTAACATACTCATCAACCATCTATTTCGGAATACCCAAAGTGCACTGTTATAGCCAGCATATTTCAGTCAGGCGGTGGGATACAAATCAAAGTCTCCTCATAGATCGTGATTACGTATGATCATTACGGTCTAAGGACTAAGGCATACGTTACAAAGTCATAGCAACGCTGAACTATGTGACTCGATCACATTGCATTACTTTTAGGTGGGTGTCTGTCCATCACATCATTCCCCTAATGATATGACCTCATTGTCAATGGACTTAAGTGTCGCCATGATCAGGAAAGCTTGATCAATCAATTGCCCAATGAGATAGTTTACCCGAGTTAAACTACGGACCATGTTTTATACTACACCTGTATTAGTATTTCCATGTAATACAGTTATAGCACAGTATAAAACGTATTATGAACAAAACGGATATGTGACAAATATCTTTATTAATTTGTCTCTAGGGCACATATCCAATAGGCAGATCTTCCCCCTCGGCAGATTGTTCGTTTGACCAGGTGCCTTGGTGTACGTGGCCATCCCGCCACATTGATCGAGATGATGTCCTATGTGGGATATCGATGGTATCCTGAGTACACCGTTGAGGAGCAGTTCCTCAACTTCAACCAGACCCAGTTCCACTGTATTGTCAGGATCTACCCGCACCACGTTGGAGTCACTCAGCCTATCCACTTTGAACATGGCATTGGCATGACAGAGAACATGGGTGTGCAGGATGCTGCATATTCATGTATTACCCTGCTGAGAGAGACCTCATTCCGCTATATCCCTGCTGCACTTCCAGGAGAAGAGGGATATTACACCGGACTCTACTCAGATCACTCTGCAGAGGATCCCGCACTTCAGGTGACTGCTAGGTTTGCTAGTGATCGAGATCGTGATGCACACGCTCTCCGTTTCGAGCTCCACGCCACTCGTGTTCGTCTGTATCGAGCACTGACCCTTTTGGTACCCTTCGTGAGCGTTGGATCAGTTGAGTATGATGCTATCTACCCAGCCAGGACGCAGATGCCTTCTCGAGTTGCTTGGCCCGAGATTGGAGGCATTTTTCCACCCCGTGGTCCTTTGCTTCCACCCTATGCTGGACCTAGGCCCCATCCTTGCCCAAATGGATATCAGGGTCCACAGGCCTCCGTGTTTTCCGATGGTCACCTTCAGCTACCGGGATACGCGGGTAACTTTTATGAGGACTACTATGGAGATGGAGATGAGTGAGACCGCCTGTGGTCTTACTTAGTGATGATGTAGTAGTATCTTAGTGTATTGTACGCAAGGGTCTAAGTTCCAGAGGCTTAGATAAATAATGTATAGGAAGTCGGAGTGCCTCTGAAGGATGTATCATCTTCATCACGTTTGTATTAGCTTGGTGCTTGTACTAAAACGATGTATGGCTTGTATGACAGCTTGTGAATATATGGCTTGTATGCTTTATCACCATGTTGTCAAGATGATTACTTCCTTTGCTCTGTAATCCTTCCAGTACTTCAATACCTTGTTTAGACTCTCCCAATCAACTCTGTTTGACTTTGGTTTTTCACCTTCAGGATGTCTCAAGGAACCCGTGGCCAGATTGGTCGTAACCAGGGTCGTGTGAATGACCAGGAGGAAGGCAACCTTCCACCCCCACCCACGATGGCTCAGGTTCTGATGGAGGTCGAGAGGAACCACCGAGACTCTCACCACCTGCTGGAAGTCATTGCTCGCAACACCACTCAGCAGCGCAACGAGTTGGTGTCCCTGAACGACTTCATCCGACTTCATCCCCCGGTTTTCAGTTACTCCACCGAGCCCCTTGACACCGATGACTGGCTTCGCAGCATCGAGAGGAAGCTCCAAGCAGGCCATGTTGCAGATGGCGACAAGGTCAGCTATGCCACCTATCACCTCGAAGGTGCAGCTAGCTCTTGGTGGGAGAACTTCCTGAATATGCGTCCCGCTGGACCGCCTACATCTTGGGATGAATTCTGCACTTCCTTCCGCGAGCACCACATCCCCAAGGGTCTTATGGACCGCAGGCGTGAGGAGTTCTGCAACCTCGCTCAAGGCAGAAGGACCGTTGACGAGTTTAGTCGTGAGTTCAACCGACTTGCTTGTTATGCTACCGAAGAAGTCTCCACCGACGCAAAGAAGCAAGAGAGGTTCCGTCGTGGCCTCAATTCTGGACTCCGTCGTGAGCTCAACCTACATGACTTTGCCACATTCCAGGTCCTTCTCAACAAGGCCATCAAGGCAGAGGACATGAACACCCCCAACGATTTCCGCAAACACCCTAGAGACGACAGTTCATCCAGTTCTTGCTCCCAGAAACGCAAGATCTGGATCCAAAACAGTATGTTCCGCCAGAACAACCCACCGAGGCCATCCTATGTGGCGCCTCGTCCACCAACCCAGTTCCACTCAGCTCCACCGAACAACCCAGCTCCCCGCACTGTTTTCGGAGCCTGTTACAAGTGTGGTCACGCAGGCCACTACTCTCGTGAGTGTCCCCAGAACCAGATCCAGCATCAGAATGCTCCACCCCGTGCCTGAGGCAACAACAATGGTCGTGGCAAGCCACCCCAGAAGGTCTACACCGCCAAACCCGCTCCTCCCGCCACTCGTGGACGTGTGAACCAGATTGCCGCCGAAGAGACTGATGACACCACTGACGTCATTCTTGGTACGCTCCCAGTCAATTATGTTCCTACTTCTGTTCTTTTCGACCCAGGAGCATCTCATTCATTCATGTCGGAAAGTTATGCACTTCGTCATGAGTTATCTTTTGTTGAATTGTCCACCCCAATGATTATTCAAACTCCAGGGTCAAGATGGCAAACTAATAGAGTGCGCCATGGTAATCAAATTGCAATTGAGGGTTTAGTATTCCTTGCTTCACTCATAGCCCTCAAGTCTTCAGATATTGATGTCATCCTTGGCATGGATTGGCTATCAAGACAGAATGCCTACCTGGATTGCAAAGGCAAGTCCATGAAACTCACCCACCCTTCAGGAAAAACCGTCAACTATACCTCACCCAGAACAAGAACCCAAATGCATTCCTTGAATGTACTTCCCCTTCCCGAACTTGAAGATATTCCGGTGGTTCGTGACTTCCCGGATGTCGTTCCTGAAGACCTGCCGGGCATGCCACCCAACAGATGTGTAGAGTTTATAGTGGATCTTGCCCCAGGAACCGCACCAATTTCTAGACGCCCATACAAAATGGCCCCACGTGAGCTAGCTGAGCTTAAAACCCAACTGGAAGCTTTGTTGGAGAAAGGCTTCATCCGCCCTAGCTCATCGCCATGGGGTTGCCCCGTTCTATTCGTAACCAAGAAAGATGGAACAGAAAGGATGTGCGTAGACTATCGCCCGCTAAATTTAGCAACGATAAAGAACAAGTACCCATTGCCCAGGATCAATGATCTTTATGATCAACTTGCAGGATCATCTGTATTCTCCAAGATGGATTTGAGATTAGGTTATCATCAAATCAAGATCCGAAACGAGGACATTCCCAAAACGGCTTTTACTACTCGTTATGGTCTTTACGAGTACACCGTCATGTCCTTTGGTTTAACCAATGCCCCGCCACTTTCTCACGCATGATGAATTCGATCTTCATGGAGTATTTGGACTAGTTCGTCGTGGTTTACCTCGATGACATCCTTATATACTCGAAGAACGAAGAAGAACATGTCGAACACCTAAGGCTGGTATTGGTGAAACTTAGAGAGCATCGCCTGTATGCTAAATTCTCCAAGTGTGAATTTTGGCTACCAGAAGTGACCTACTTAGGCCACGTGATTTCTGCAAAAGGCATTGCTGTGAATCCCGAGAGAGTTCAGGCTGTCCTTGACTGGACTCCACCTGAATCGATTAAGCAAGTTAGGAGTTTTCTTGGCCTAGCCAGCTATTGCCGTCGCTTCGTCGAGAACTTTTCTAAAGTTGCAAAGCTCTAACTGAACTCCTCAAGAAAGATAAGAAATTCCTATGGACTTCCAAGTGCGAGTAAAGCTTTCAAGAGCTAAAAAGAAGATTGACTTCTGCACCCATACTTGCACCTCCAGACACCAAAAAGGATTTCGAAATCTATTGTGACGCATCACGGCAAGGGTTAGGATGCATACTTCTGCAAGATCGATATGTGGTAGCTTATGCTTCATGCCAGTTGCGACCACATGAAGAGAACTATCCTACCCATGACCTTGAACTCGCTGCCGTAGTTCATGCCCTAACAACTTGGCGACATTACCTCCTTGGTAATCGTTGTGAGATTTATTCCGACCACCAAAGCCTCAAATACATTTTCACCCAGCCAGATCTTAATCTCAGGCAAAGACGCTGGATTGAGTTGATAAAAGATTATGACGTAGTAATTTCTTACACCCCAGGCAAAGCCAATGTCATGGCTGATGCACTAAGTCGTAAGTCGTATTGTAACAACCTCATGTTACAACAGTATCAACTACTTCTTCATGAGGACTTTCGCAAGCTCAATCTTGAGATTGTTCCTCATGGCTATCTTTCTAACTTGGTGGCGAAACCAACTCTTGAGGATCAAATCATAGTTTCCCAAAGGCGTGCACGAGGTGTTCGCCGGATCAAACAGAACATTGCTAGCGGAGTTTCTAAATGTTTCTCCACAGATATCAAGGGAACGATATTCTTTGGAAATCGTTTGGTAGTACCTAAGAATAGGGAACTAAGGCAACTCATCCTCAAGGAAGCCCATGACACACCCCTCTCGATTCATCCCGGTAGCACAAAAATGTACCGAGATCTACGCCAGAGATTTTGGTGGACTAGGATGAAGAGAGACATTGCTCAATTTGTTTCCGAATGTGATGTTTGTCGTCGCATTAAGGCAGAACATCAAAGACCTGCTGGTACACTTCAACCTTTGTCTATTCCCAAGTGGAAATGGGACAAAGTAGGTATGGATTTCATTACCGGCTTTCCAAGAACCCAGAAAGGAAACAATGCCATCTTCGTTGTCATAGATAGGCTTTCCAAAGTTGCTCACTTCCTTCCGGTTCGCGAGTCTATAACTGCTAGCCAGTTAGCGGACTTGTACATCTCTAGAATTGTATCCCTTCACGGTGTTCCTTTGGAAATCAATTCTGATCGTGGTAGCCTTTTTACCTCTAGATTTTGGGTAAGCTTTCAGAATGCTATGGGAACTCATCTCTCCTTTAGTACGGCTTTCCATCCTCAATCTAGCGGTCAAGTTGAAAGAGTTAACCAAATTCTTGAAGACATGCTCAGGGCTTGTGTTATCTCATTCGGAAAGAATTGGGAGAAGTCTCTGCTATTCGCCGAATTTGCTTATAACAATAGTTTTCAATCTAGTCTGAACATGGCTCCTTTTGAACTCCTATATGGACGACGATGTCGAACACCACTAAACTGGTCAGAAACCGGTGATAGACAATTCTTTGGACCGGACATGATCAAGGAAGCAGAAGAGCAAGTTCGCCTTGTTCGTGATCAATTGAAAGCATCCCAGTCTCGTCAGAAAAGCTACTATGATCGTCATCATAGGAAAGAGAGCTACAATCTGGATGAGA
The DNA here is from genome assembly GCA_950022295.1 of Bromus sterilis. Lineage (NCBI taxonomy): Eukaryota > Viridiplantae > Streptophyta > Magnoliopsida > Poales > Poaceae > Bromus > Bromus sterilis. The sequence goes on along the minus strand of OX465596.1, from coordinate 141,962,619 downwards.
AGGCTTACCTTCGGGTTACTCCTCTGAAGGGAACCCAATGTTGTGGTATCGAAGGCAAGTTGGCCCCACGTTACATCGGACCTTTCCGCATTCTTGCCAAACGTGGAGAAGTTGCCTACCAACTTGAACTACCCCCACACCTTTCCCGAGTACATGATGTATTCCATGTGTCCCAACTCAGGCGTTGCTTCAAGGACCCCATCCGCGAAGTCGACCATGAAACGCTTGATCTCCAAGATGACCTTTCTTATCGAGAATACCCCGTTCGTATTCTTGATTCCGCAGAGCGTGTCACTCGTCGTTAGAAGATTAGGTTTCTGAAAGTGCAATGGTCACACCACTCTGAGAGAGAAGCTACGTGGGAAAGAGAAGACCGTCTCAGTGCCGAGTACCCCACTTTCCTCCCGCAGACTTCTGAATCTCGGGACGAGATTCTTTTGAGTGGGGGCGAGTTGTCAGAACCCTCTGTTAGGTAATGTGCTAGGATCAAAGTAACCTTGCATCATGTCAAAATTTGAAAAGAAATCTTTGAAATCAAAATCAAAAGCAAAATGGGAGAAGGAACCCCCCCCAGATGAATTAATTCAAAAGGCCAGATAAAAATCTTCTCCAAAAATTCATGTTAGATTTTTGAAAAGTCTTATAAATGAGTGTGATCACATATCAAGTGATGTGGGACCCACCCCATGCTCATAGATTTTTCAAATATTCAAACAGTGCCTTGGATTTAATCAAAAACCCCTATTTGAGTTAAGATTCAAATTATTTGAATTTTAAAAATGTTATTATGAAGCCATATAAAAATTTTCAGGATTTAATAAAATGCCTAGCTATTTATTTAGCACAGCAAAACAAAAGACAGAAAATAAAAACAGAAAGGAAAGATTAAACAGAAATAAGAAAAGGCAGAGAACCTTACCTGTTGCACTGGGCGAGGCCCACCTACCTAGGCCCAGCTAGGCCCAGCCGCCACCCGGGCTGTCATCTTCCTCAGGCAGCCAGGCAGCTGCGTGCCCGGCATGCCACGGCCGCCACGCCACCTGCTTGCCTGGTGCCCCCCCAGCCTCCCGAGCCCTCTAGACACGTCCTGGAGAAGCCCACGTCCACTCCGCTCCCTCCAGAACCACCTTCCCCTCCTCTCTCGCCCGTTCCGCCGACGTCCGTGAAGCTCGCCGGAGCACCGTCAAGCCCCCGCGTAGCCATCGACGCCGAGAAGCCCCCGGATCCTGTCCATCGGCTTCACCGCAGTTGTCTTCGTCTTTGAGCGGAATATGGGGAGCTGATGCCCCCTGGAGCTGCTGAATCGCGTCGTCGTCTTCATCTACGGCCGCCGCGCAACATCGTCGATTACATCGCCGTCGATCCACCCCAGCCCTCGCCACCACCTCCGTTGACTTCCTGGTGAGCTCACGGTCACCGATTTCCATGGTCGTCGGAGTACCGAGCCGCCACGGTCGTCGTCGGCGAGCATCTGCTAGGCAATCATCCTCGCCGTCTTGTCCATCACCTCCATCGTGAACTGCTGCTTCGAACGCGCCCAGCGGTGGCTCAAATGGTGCTCTGCAGCGAGATCCACCCCAAGCCCGTGCCCGAGACGCGCGGCTCCACGAGCATGCGTTTGGTGCCTCCACCGCTTCAAACGGACCACGACAGCCTCCTCCCGTGCAGCGCCTACGTGGCCAGGCCGTCGGCGTTTAGCCGCCGGTGGGTTAGCCACTAATCCCCCTCCTAACCCCACCCTGGGCCACTGACCAGTGGGCCCAGTGGCTTAATTAAGCCACTGGATTTAATTAACCAGCCGGGTTAATTAGCCAGTGACACTGACACCCCTGGCCCACCTGTCAGCCCCCTGGTGACGCCAGCAGTGCATCATGCTGATGCAATAAAAGGAATAAAGGAATTTCCAAATAAAAAAAGAAAATAAAAATAATTCAGAAAAATCCAGAAAATACCCCAAACTTTGGAAATTCATAGAAAATTCATATTAACTCCAAATTGGACAAATAATATATGAAAAATGATCAGGAGAAAATAAGCTATCCAAAAATCCAACTTTCAACTATGTTTGAGTTGATTTTAAAATGGGACCAGTAGCATATGTCATTTGATTTATTTGGAATTTATTCAAATTCAATTCAAATGATTTTGCAACTTGGACCATTGAATTATGCTACATTTCAACCACACTTCAGAGGCATATCATACACATTTACAAAAGGTTCAAAATGATCAAACAATATCACATGTAACTTGGTCAAGTTTGAATTCAAATTGGAGTTTGAATTTGCAATTCAATTTGCAATATACTCCATTTAAATGGAATTGCATCACACATCAAAGCATATACATCAAATTTCAACCTTCCATCATGTGATTGTGCATTGTATTTACTTTTGCTACCTTGTTGTTGTTTATCGAGTAGAGGTGGAACCGGAGCAGGAGGCTGCCCCCTTCGTTGAAGACCCCGAACCCGAACCTCGTCAGCAAGGCAAGCAAACCCCCATTGATCATGTCGATAAAATCCCAATTCCCTCTCATGTCTCTCTTATGCATTGGATAGGATGATTACCATGATGCGTTTCTACCGCATAGATGAACCCATTCCTTTGCATGACCTATCATTTTGTCACAGTAGTAAGCAAACCACAATCCTAGCAAATGTAGGAGTTGATTGATATCATGTGGGCCCTGCAAATGATACTGCTTATTGCATGCTTAGAGTGATACCATGATGATACTGTTATGTGAGTCGGAATGGTAGTGATCATGATGATGATGGTAGAAAAGTGTTGGTGAATCGACCCTAATACAAGGTGAACGATGAGAGGCTGTGTAGGAGTACACGGTGGGTTGTCTCGTTGAACACCGCCCTAAGTCCGAGTTCTTGTGTGGTGATCCAAGATGAAGAGTACAACCACACATTGGGCTCACTGACCCGTCTCAACTTACTAACTCATCCCCTTCGATGTCGAGATGTCGCAATAGTTCGGAGTTCTGGTAGGCTTGTGGCCTGGATGCTAAGTGAGAGAACAGCTCATCCGAGACCGGCTTATGCACCACGCACACATCACTTGGGTCCACTTCGGTAAACCGACCGGGTTCACGATAGTGGTAACCAACCCAAGTAGGCGGCTTTCTCGGACTAGATCGGCTATGAGGTAACAGTTGTGGTGAGCATCCTCGCTGGCACCCCTTGAATGGTGTCGAGATCAAAGGCGTTAAATGATGATCATGTGTGTGTAGAGGTACACCCCTGCAGGGTTAACAAAACTATTCGAATAGCCGCGTCCGCGGTTATGGACTGCTTGGAAAGCTTAGCTTGATTATTAGACAACTTGAATCGGATACTTCTAAAACACACCAAGATAAGTGTCAGAACCCCAACTAGGGTAAGTGCTAGGGTTGTTTGATCCCTTTGCATCATGCAAAAATTCAAAAGAAATTCAAAAATGGGGAAGCAGAAAGCCCTGAGAAATTATTTGAAATGGCCAGATAAAAATCTTTTTCCAAAAATCATTTGAATGTTTGGAAAATTCCTATAAATGATGCTGATTATTTGAAAAGTGGTTTGGGATCAATCCCATACACATAGAATTTTCTAATATTCAAACAGTGGCTTTGGAAATTAAATAAACCCCTATTTGAATTAAAATTCAAATGTTTTGAATTTTAATAATGTCCAAATTTTTTAAGTGGTCAGCTCTATGTTTAATGAGGCCATATAAAAAATTTGGCAATTAATAAAATGCCTAGCTATTTTAAGTAGCTAGGTCAATCTAATTACAGAAAATATAAAAATAAAAAGAAAGCAGAGACTTTACCTAACGCCGACAGGCGAGGCCCACCTTACCTCGGCCTGGCCCAGCCCGGCCCAGCCGCGCTGTGTCGTCTTCCTCCCCCGCCCCAAAGCAGCTCGCTTGAGAGCTGGGGGCACGCGTCGACGGCCACCGACGAGGAGAGCCTCCTAGGCCTCTCCCTCGCGCACCCGAGCACGCCACGCAGCTGCTCACTCCCTCCCCTGCACACCTTGCCTCTCTCTGGCCCTCCCTCTCTCTCTCCGGCGAAGTTCCCGAGCGCGCCGCAGAGCACGTCGCCGCCCAGCCGTGGCCAATGGACCCCTCCCGGCGAGCCGTCGTGTCCAGTGAAGTCCCCATCGTCGTATTCTTCAAGACGTGCCTCCAATTCGAGCCCAGAGGACCGAGGGCGTCGCCATCTTACCGTCAAGCCGCCGGCCGCCGTGGACCCCATCGGAAAATTAGTCGTCACCACGCCCTCCAATCCCGCGCCGTCGACTCCGTTGGAACCAGGGTGAGCTCCTCACCATTTCCCCCCGCCTCGCGCTCTCTCCCGTGCACCATAGCCCCACCTCCACCTCACCAGTAGCCGGCCGCCGCAAACGTCGACGCCGTCGTCGCCATGAAGCTTCCCGATGACCGCTGCGTGCTCCACTGGATGCGGACGACGATGGAGCACCTCCCAGTGCCTTCCCCTCCTTCTCCCGTGGCCAAATCCTTACTCTGGCGAGCCCTCCGCCGTGTCTGTGGCTGCCGCCGGTTAGCCGCCGTCCAGTTAACCAAACCCACCCCCCTAATCTAAACCCCACCCACTGACAAGTGGGCCCCAGGCCACCCCTAACCACTGTTAGTTTAAACTAACAGAGGGGCTAACCCCCCTGAGGCTGACAGAGGGGCCCCACCAGTCAGGAGCCCCCACACGTCATGCTGAGGTCAGCATGACGCATTAAACCAAATTCTAGTTTTTAAAAGAGTTAAATAAAACAGAGAAAAATCCAGAAAATGAGTTAAACTTTGGAAATTCATAACTAATTCATTTTAACTCCAAATATAACAAATAATATGTCTAAAATTATCAGAAAAATCCAAGGATTATGAATATGGTCTCTGTTTTCATGTTTGACCATTTTAAAATGGGTGAACAGTGCAAAACATCCATATGGCTTTAATTCAAATTCAAATTTGAAGCACATTTGCAAATGACTTTGCATTTGACTTCTTTTAAATGGAATTGTACCCACTTTGTGACCAAGAACATCACCATTTCAATATTTATCATGTGTTTGAGCATTGCAAATAAATTTATACCTTGTTTGATTGTTTGCTCGATAGACGTGCAACCGGAACCGAAGGCCACCCCCTTCGTTGAAGACCCCGATATCGAACCTCGTCAGCAAGGCAAGCAAACCCCATTGATCATGTCTATAAAATCCCAATACCCTCTCAGTCTCGCTTATGCATGTTTAGGAGATCACTTTGTATCGATTTTACCGCATAGTTGAACCCATATCCGATGCATGACCTATCATCTTGTCACAGTAGTAAGCAAACCACAATCCTAGCTGACATAGGAGTTGATTGATATCATGAAGCCCCTGCAACTGTTACAGCTTATTGCATGCTTAATGTGAGTCGGGATGATGATGAACATGGTGTTGATGAAAGTGAAACTGTGTTGGTGAATCCACCCTAATACAAGGTGAACGATGAGAGGCTATGTAGGAGTACACAGTGGGTTGTCTCGTTGAACACTGCCTTAGGCACCGAGTTATTGTATGGTAATCCATGACAAAGAGTACAACCACACATTGGGCTCACTGACCCCTCTCGGCCTAGTACCTTGATCCGTGTCGACGTCCAGGAGTCACATTAGTTTGGGCTTTCCATTTGGCATCTGCATAGAAAAAGCATGAAGGAATGATTGCATCATATAGATATGTGGGTGCACCTGTGAGGCAGGAAAACCATCTGCCAGAGGTGGCGTCTCGGTCACCTACATTGTTTGAGTCCGTTTCGTTGATCCGGCCGGGCTCTCGAGCGGAGGCAAACTCAGATAGTCGACTCTTGGAATAGACCGGTTGTGAGCGAAGTGTCGTGGTGAACATCCTCGCTGTCACCTCTTGAACGGTGGCGAGACCTGGCGGTAACTGATGGTCATGTGTGTGTAGTTTACACCCTTGCAAGGTTAACAAAACTATTCGAATAGCCGCGTTCGCGGTTAAGGACTACTTGGAACCTGTACCTGATTATTAGACAACTTGAACTGGATACTTCTAAAATACACCAAGATAAGCGTGAGTGCTATGGTGTGCTTTCTCGTGGGGAAGTCGAGGAAGGCACCATAGTGGTGTATTGGTTGGAGATGTAGTGGACTCGTGTACGCTTCTTACCTCAAGTCTGGTATTCGTAGTTCAGGAATAGCCAAGTCAAAGCTGGCACTTCTGCATGTTGAAACCCCACCTCCCTTTACCTTGATACTTGAGCATGAGTAGTATAGATCTGATGTAAGTCTTGCTGAGTACGACTTTGTACTCACGTTTTCTTATTCTATGTTTTAGATAAGAACCGGACCCCGATGGAGTCACCTTCGTGAAGTTCGACGTTGACCTTGGTAGTATAGTCCCAGACAGCAGTCTGGTCCCTCGTGGAAGGGCATGTTTGTTTACAAGGCTTCTCTAAGCCATTTGTTAAACTTGTCTGTACTCAGACCTAATTTGCTTCCGTTGTATGATGTAATGTTGATCACAGACATGTGATCTTTGTATGCTCTATGTGTATATCAATAAAGAGTACTTTGTAGAGTTATGTGATGATACCTGCTGTTCATACTAGGCATGTGTGCTGCGTGTATGTTTATAACATGCATGTCTTAGTATGGGTTTTCGAGACCTTAGTTGTGATTTGGCTAGCGGTCTTTTATACACCAAGTGGCCCTTAGATGTGCGCAGCTTGGGTCATCGCGATGCGATTGCTCGTGACTCAGTCACGTGCACACTTAGTTGTATGATCGAGCCCGCCCTAGACCCCGACTAAGTGATCGGGCTGGAGTAAGTCTATGTAAGAGTTAGGATCCAATCGATAACATGGTTGAGGCGAATTGTCTATGAGTATGGGATTCACCACCCATAAGCATTTAGACTTGTGAGCGGACGATGAGGACCCATCTCAGATGATCATCCGGCCTGAATGGGATGCCCCTCACGTTCGATGCTTACCGAGAACGTTATGTGCTTTTCCTTGTCTCCTTAGACAAGTGGGTACGGTTCTCGGCTCTCCATGTGATTGTATCGTGACTGGAATTACATATGCTAACCCCGGGTCCCGACAATAACTGTGAGTGCTATGGCGTGCTTTCTCGTGGGGAAGTCGAGGAAGGCACCATAGTGGTGTAATTGGTTGCAGAAAGTAGTGGACTCGTGTACGCTTCTTACCTCAAAGTATGGTACTCGTAGTTCAGGATTAGCCAAGTCAAAGCTGGCACTTCTGCAAGTGAACCCCACCTCCCTGTACCTTGATACATATGCATGAGTAGTATAGCTCCTATGTAAGTATTGCTGAGTACGACTATGCATGAGATCTCGCGAGGCAGAGTGGGAGGAGAGTAGGGAGAGGGAAAGAATGACGAGGGCGACCTCCTGGTGCTTCCAGGCGCGAGTGCGTGGGTTCCGAGGCTGCTACGTGGCCTCGCCGTCGACGGCGGCCACGACATGCACGCCACCGTGCTTCTTCGGTGCGTGGGAGAGAAGACGACAAGAAGGTGCGGGCTGGGATGGGCCAAATGGGCCAGGGGGGGATGAGTTGGGCCAGTTCCCAAGTAAGGCCCCTTTCTATTTTTATTTCTCTTTTGCTTTTCTGCAATTTGTTCAGTTTTGATAATATAAATACCAAAATATTTTATAAAATCCCCAAATTATTTATATGGACTTACATGGCATAACACTAGCAAATCCCAAGATTTGAAGATTTTGGAAATTCAATTTATTTGAATTTCAATTCAAATTGGGTTATTATTTAATTTCCAAGCCTTCTTGGACTTTTTGAAAAATCTTAGGGCATGAGGTTGGACCCAGAACACATGAAATGTTATCATGCCCATTTATAGAGATTTTCAAAAAGTTCAGAATAATTTTGGAAAAAGATTTTTCTCTGGCCATTTGAAATAAAATCTGTAGGGCTTTCTGCTTTCCCCAATTCCAATTTCTTTTGAAATTTTTGCATGATGCAAAGGATCAAGCTACCCCTAGCACATACCTAAAATTGGGTTGTGACAACTCGCCCCCACTCAAAAGAATCTCGTCCCGAGATTCAGAAGTCGTCGAGAGGAAGGTGGGGTACTCGGCACGAAGGCGGTCTTCTCTTTCCCAGGTTGCGTCTTTCTCGGAATGGTGTGACCATTGCACTTTGAGGAACTTGATCTTCTGACGACGAGTGACACGCTCTGTGGAATCAAGAATATTAACGGGGTATTCTTGATAAAAAAAAGGTCATCTTGGAGATCAAGCGTTTCATGGTCTACTTCGCGGATGGGGTCCTTAAAGCAACGCCTGAGTTGTAACACGTGGAATACATCATGTACTCGGGAAAGGTGCGGGGGTAGTTCAAGTTGGTAGGCAACTTGTCCACGTTTAGCGAGAATGCGGAAAAGGTTCGATGTAACGTGGGGCCAACTTGCCTTTGATAACGAATTGTTTGGTAGCCTTTAGAGGATTAACCCGAAGGTAAGCCTTCTCATCAATATTGAAGCTCTCTTCCCTATCATGACAATCATAGTATCTTTTCTGATGAGACTGGGTGGCTTTCAATAGATCACGAACAATGCGAACTTGCTCTTCTGCTTCCTTGATCATATCCGGTCCAAAGAATTGTCTTTCACCGGTTTCTGATCAGTTTAGGGGTGTTTGACATTTCCGTCCATAGAGAAATTCAAAAGGAGCGATGCCCAAACTAGATTGGAAGCTATTCTTATACGCAAATTCGGCAAAAGGAAGAGAATTCTCCCATTTCTTTTGGAAAGAGATAACACAAGCTCTGAGCATGTCTTCGAGAATTTGATTGACCCTCTCTACTTGACCACTGGACTGCGGGTGATAAGCGGTGCTAAAGGAGACGTGGGTTCCCATAACATTCTGAGAACTTTCCCAAAATCGAGAAGTGAAAAGACTACCATGGTCTGAATTGATTTCCAAAGGAACACCGTGAAGTGACACGATTTTGGAGACATACAAGTCCGCTAACTGGCTAGCAGTAATAGACTCGCGAACGGGAAAGAAGTGAGCAACTTTGGAAAGTTGGTCAATGACAACGAACATGGCATCATTTCCTTTCTGCGTTTTTGGAAAGCCAGTGATGAAGTCCATACTGAGTTATTCCCATTTCCACTCGGGAATAGGCAAAGGTTGAAGAGTACCAGCAGGTCTTTGATGTTCTGCCTTAATGCGATGACAAACATCACATTCGGCAACAAATTGAGCAAAGTCTCGCTTCATCCTAGTCCACAAAAATCTAATGCGTAGATCTTGGTACATTTTTGTGCTAACGGGATGAATCGAGAACAGAGTGTCAGGGGCTTTTTTGAGAATTAGTTTCCTTAGATCCCTATTCTTAGGTACTAACAAACGATTTTCAAAGAATATCGTTCCTTTGCTATCTGTGGAGAAACATTTAGCAACTCCGCTAGCAATGTTCTCCTTGATCCGGCGAACACCTCATGCACGCCTTTGGAAAACTATGATTTGATCCTCGAGGATTGGTTTCTCCACCAAGTTGAAAAGAGATCGACGACGAACAACCTCGAGGTTGAGCTTTCGAAATTCCTCATGAAGAAGTGGTTGATACTATTGTAACATGAGGTTGGTACAATACGACTTACGACTTAGTGCATCAGCCATGAAATTGGCTTTGCCTTGGGTGTATGAGATTCCTAAGTCATAATCTTTTATCAACTCTATCCAGCATCTTTGCATGAAATTAAGATCTGGCTGGGTGAATATGTATTGGAGGCTTTGGTGATCAGAATAGATCTAGCAGTGATTACCAAGGAGGTAATGTCACCATGTCTTCAGTGCATGAACTACGACAGCGAGTCCAAGATCATGGGTAGGATAATTTTCTTCATGTGGACGTAGTTGCCGTGAAGCGTACGCTACCAAATGTCGATCTTGCATAAGTATGCATCCTAACCGTTGCCATGAAGCATCACAGTAGATCTCGAAATCCATTTTGGTGTCTGGAGGTGCGAGTACGGGGGCAGAAGTCAATCTTCTTTTTAGCTCTTGAAAGCTTTCGTTGCACTTGGAAGTCCATTGGAATTTCATATCTTTCTTGAGGATTTCAGTTAGAGGCTTTGCAACTTTGGAGAAGTTCTCAAAGAATCGGCGACAATAGCTTGCTAAGCCAAGAAAACTCCTAACTTGCTTAACCGATTCAAGTGGAGTCCAGTCAAGGACGGCCTGAACTCTCTCGGGATTGACAGCAATGCCTTTCGCAGAAATCACATGGCCTAAGTAGGTCACTTCTGGTAGCCAAAATTCAAACTTAGAGAACTTGGCATAAATGTGATGCTGTCGAAGTTTCATCAATACCAGCCTAAGATGCTCGGCATGTTCTTCTTCGTTCTTGGAGTATATAAGGATGTCATCGAGGTAAACCACGACGAACTTGCCCAAATACTCCATGAAGATTGAATTCATCATGCGCGAGAAAGTGGCGGGGGCATTGGTTAGACCGAAGGACATGACGGTGAACTCGTAAAGACCATATCGAGTAGTGAAAGCCGTCTTGGGAATGTCCTCCTTTCGGATTTTGATTTGATGATAGCCTAATCTCAAATCCACCTTGGAGTAGAGGATCCAGCAAGTTGATCATAGAGATCATTTATCCTGGGCAGTGGGTACTTGTTCTTTATCGTCGGTAGATTTAGCAGGCGATAGTCTACGCACATCCTTTCTGTTCCATCTTTCTTCGTTACGAACTGAACGGGGCAACCCCATGGCGATGAGCTAGGGCGGATGAAGCCTTTTGCCAACAAAGCTTCAAGTTGGATTTTTAGTTCAGCTAACTCACGTGGGGACATTCTATATGGGCGTCCGGAAATTGGGGTTGTGCCTGGCATAAGATCTACGATGAACTCTACACATCTGTCGGTTGACCAGGTTTAAAGAGTTGGGTTACTGGGTAGTTTTTCTAGAGGATGACCATGGCTTACTAGGGGCTACAACAGACATGTTAGAGTAGCAAAGTACCCCAATACGATGGTCATTGTGGTTATTATGGTTAGAAGACGTCTAAAGTGGGAGGAAGAACTGCAAATGCATCAATACAGGTTTCTAGAATAAAACCTACAACAAACTCTATGGAACTGTCGGGCATGCCACCTAGAAGTTCTTCTAAAAGGACAACCGAAATGGAGAGAAGGATTTTGCAAATGCATCATATTATGAAAAAACCTGGGATGACTCGGACAGCATAACGGCTGTAATTGCAAGAGAAATGGAAATCCTCACAACATTTCAACGGCACTTTCATAAGAAGTTCCAAATAGGAAGCACAACGACTCTAGAAAACCAAACACAAATTTCCTACGGGTACACGGAAGAAACAACGAGATGTTCTAGTAAGACATGGATGAGCCTAGTCATATCTTCCCGTAGAAAAGGTGAGGGTGACTCAGAACTCAGATCGACGAGGGTAAGGAGAAAGAAGAAGCCTTATGTTGTTCCCTTATATACCCAGAGTAACTATATAACTATAGAATGCTAGACTCGACTTCGACCAAGGCTGATAATCCTACAGATTGTCCTACTCTGATACCAAGTCTGTCGGCACCCGGAATATGCATATGTAATTCCTGTTACAACACAATCATATGGAGAGTCGAGAGTCGTACCCACTTGTCTAAGAAGACAAGGCCAAGCACAGAACACTCTCGGAAAGCATCGTACGTGAGGGGCATCCCTTCCAGGTCGGGTGATCAACTGAGATGGGTCCTCATCGCCCGCTCACAATTATAAATGATTATGGGTGGTGAAATCCCATACTCATAGACAAGTCGCCTCAACCATATTATCGATTGAATTATAACACTTACATAAACAGACTCCAGCCCGATCACCTAGTCGGGATCTCGGGCGGGCTAAATCATACAACAAAGTGTGCCACATGACAGAGTCACGAGCAATCGCATCGCGATGACCCAAGATACGCACATCTAAAGGCCACTTGGTGAATAAAAGACCGCAGGCAAGAACACAACTAAGTTATCGAAAACCCATACTAAGACATGCATGTAATAATCATACACGCAACACACATGTCTAGTATGAACAGCAGGTATCATCACATAACTCTACAAAGTACTTCTTTATTGACTTACACATAGAGCATACAAAGATCACATGTCTGTGATCAACATTACATCATACAACGGAAGCAAATTAGGTCTGAGTAAAGACAAGATTAACAAATGGCTTAGAGAAGCCTTGTTCAACAAACAAGCCCTTCCACGAGGGACCAGACTGCTGTCTGGGACTATACTAGCTTAGTCCACGTCGAGCTTCAGGAAGGTGTCTCCATCGGGGTCAGGGGTCTCATCTAAAACATAGAATAAGAAAACGTGAGTAGAAAGTCGTACTCAGCAAGACTTACATCAGAACTATTCTACTCATGCTCAAGTTTCAAGGTAAAGGGAGGTGGGGTTTCAATGCAGAAGTGCCAGCTTTGACTTGGCTAGTCCTGTACTACGATTACCAGAATGAGGTAAGAAGCGTACACGAGTCCACTACCAAGTCTCCAACCTATACACCACTATGGATACTTCCTCGACTTCCCCACGAGGAAGGATACCATAGAACTCACACTTATCTTGGAAATTTTAGAGTAACCGTTCAAGTTGTCTACTAATCAAGTAAAGGTCTCCAAGTACTCCATAACCGTGGACACGGCTATTCGAATAGTTCATTAACCCTTCATGGGTGTACTTCTTCACATGCGTGTCATCATTTACCGCCCAGGAATCGTCATCCTTCAAGCGGATGTCGGACGAGGACAATCACCAAGGCACTTACCTCACATTACCTTCTTTAATCCAGGAGTCGACTATCTGAGTGGTTACCGCTCGAGAGTCCGGCCGGTTCACGATACGGACCCAGACAATGTAGGCAACCGAGACGCCACCCTGGAAGATAGTTTTACTGTCTCACAGGTCCACCCACATATCTAAATGATGCAACCTCTCATTCATTCTTTTTCTATGCATATGCCAAATGGAAAGCCGAACTAGTGTGACTCCTGGGTTGAGTTAATAGGCCAAACGGGGTCCCCATAAAACCCTACATGTGGTAGTAATCTTTGTCTTGGATCACAATACAAGAACTCGGGGCCTAGGGAAGTGTTCAACGAGACAACCCACTGTGTACTCCTACACAGCCTCTCATCGTTCAACTTGTTTAGGTCAAATTCACCACACCCTTTTCATCACAAATAACATGAACATGACTGCTACCAACATCAATTCATCACCCAAGATGTACCAATGCTTCCACAACTCTATGCATAGCATAAGCATAACATGGATGAATGGCCACATGATGATCACAAGCAATTCCTAGATCTGCTAGGTTGAGGTTTGCTTAATACTGTGGCAAAAATGATAGGTCATGCAAAGCAATGGGTTCAACTAGCGGTAGAACGTATCATGGTGAACTCCTAAACATGCATAAGAGAGACTGAGAGGGAACTGGGTTTTTATAGACATGATCAATGGGGTTTGCTTGCCTTGTTGATGATACACTGGTTTATCGGTCTTTTGCTTCAGGGGTGACCTCCGTCTTGGAAGCACTGTTACTGGAACAATCATCAACAAAGGGGGGGGCAACATCGAAATAAAATGCACAATCACATGATAAGGTTGTCCATGATGTATATGGTACTGGTTTGTTGACAATTCCATTTAATTAAAGTGCATTGAAAAGGATTTGCAAATTCAAACTCCAAATTCAAATTAAAATTATGCCATATACTCATTTGCTTCTGTTCGCCCATTTTAAAATGGTCAAACATAAAAACAAGTTGCATATTCATAATCCTTGCATATTCTGATAATTTTTCATATATTATATGTTTAATTTGGAGTTCATATGAATTTTCTATGATTTATTGAAGTTTATAACATTTTCTTCAATTTACTCAATTTTCTTTAATTTAAATAAGTAGAGAAATATGTTTATTGCGTCAGCATGACGCAGTGCTGATGTTAGGGGGGGCTGACATGTCAGGCCTCTGACCAGGGGGGCCCACTGGTCAGCCTCTCTGGGGTTAATGCCCATTTTATTTTAAACTGGGAATTTGTTTAAGGGCTCTGGGCCCATCTGTCATTGGCTTAGGGGGTAACTAGGCAGTGTGATTAGTCTTAACCGGCCGACCACATCAGCGCTCACCGGCGGCGACGCCAGAACACGGCAGCGCCTGCACGGGATGGTGAATTTGGTGGCCCTTTGGTGCGCTGCTTGCACATAAGTGACCCCCGTTCTCCCGCGCATCGAAGGGAGTAGGCGGGCGTCTCGGGGGTCGACCGGAGACGTTGCCGGCGTCGAGGAAGGCGGCGGCCGGAGCAGCAGCACAACGGGCAGGCGATTGGGGGCACGGGAAGGAGCTCAGAGGGGATGGGGCGAAGGGGAAGCTCACCCTGAACATACTGGTGCAGACGGTGGAAGCGGAGGAGCAACGGCGACGGAGGAATTCCTCGCCGGAGTTCCACGGCGGCCGAAGCTTCTCGGTGAAGCTAGCATCGTCTACGGGGAAGCCAGGCTCTTCGTCTTCTATGGGGGCGCCTTTATCGACGAGGCGAAGCTCCTGGACATGGCGGTGCGACGATAGGAAGCCGGTGGCCACGCGGGTTCACGGTGGCCGGAAATGGTGAGCTGCGGGCGTGCGCGAGATCTCGCGAGGCAGAGCGGGAGGAGAGTAAGGAGAGGGAAAGAATGACGAGGGCGACCTCCTGGTGCTTCTAGGCGCGAGTAGGTGGGTGCGGAGGCTGCTGCGTGGCCTCGCCGTCGACGGCGGCCACGGCATGCACGCCACCGTGCTGCTTCGGTGCACGGGGGAGAAGACGACAAAAAGGTGCGGGCTGGGCTGGGCCAAATGGGCTAGGGGGGATGAGTTGGGCCAGTTCCCAGGTAAGGCCCCTTTCTCTTTTTCTTTCTCTTTTGCTTTTCTGCAATTTGTTCTGTTTTGATAAAATAAATACCAAAACATTTTATAAAATCCCCAAATTATTTATATGGACTTACATGGCATAACTCTAGCCAATCCCAAGATTTGAAGATTTTTGAAATTAAATTTATTTGAATTTCAACTCAAATTGTGTTATTATTTAATTTCCAAGCCTTCTTGGACTTTTTGAAAAATCTTAGGGCATGAGGTTGGACCCACAACACATGAAATGTGATCATGCCCATTTATAGACATTTTCAAAAAGTTCAGAAGAATTTTGGAAAAAGATTTTTCTCTGGCCATTTGAATTAAAATCTTTAGGGCTTTCTGCTTTCCCCAATTCCAATTTCTTTCGAAATTTTTGCATGATGCAAAGGTTCAAGCTAACCCTAGCACATACCTAAACTTGGGTTGTGACAAAAACGATGTTGGAGGGTTGCAACTGTTTTTGGGTCAACTCCATCATGCGGAAAGTTTCGTAGTAAAGGATGTTGATGATGCTTCCTCCATCCATGAGCACTTTGTCAAGTGTATATCCTCCAATTTGTGGAGATACTACTAGAACCAGGGCCCCCGGGTTATCCACCACCGGGGGTGATCATCCCTTATCCAAGTGATTGGCTATTCTGACCAATTAAGCCACCTGGGCCAAGTCGGCTCTGCAGTCACAGCCATAGCGGCTCTCCGTTGTAGCTTCCTATCCATCCTGCAACTTCTGGTGGTGAAAACGTGATATGCTGCACGGTCATGGAGTTATTTCGGGTTTTCTTGGAATCCAGCAATCCCTGACTGATTTTGCTGGCCCCCACCTCCGGGTCCTTGGTGTTGAGGCATTGCACCGGCTCCTTGGTAACCAGGATTTTGGTTGTTACCGTTCTGGTCGGCTCCCCCACCTGACCCGGGAAGTCCCCGGTTCCCACGCCGTGCAAATTATTTCATGAAATTGCAATCTTCCCAGGTGTGGTTGGCTGGGCGACTGGGTTTACTATGGGTTGGGCAAGGACTCTTCATAGCTGCGTCAAAGCTGTTTGGGCAAAAATTTCCTTCCGGCTTGCGGTAGTTGTTGCCCCCCTTCTTCTGTCTTTGGGAGCCGACATTTGTGTTGGCTACCAAGTCAAAAGTGGTGTGATCAAGTCGGTGCTTGGATTGCTGATTCTGATTCTGGGATGTTTTGCCGCCGTTTTTGTTCTGGACGGCTTTATCCTGTTGAGGTTCAATATCCTTGGTTTTTTCAGACTCGTCATATTTGATAATCGCGTTCATGAGCTCTCCTATATCCTTGACCGTCTGTTTGAGTCGGCCAAGCTTGTGTACTAGGGGCTCGAACTTGCAGTTCCTTTCCAAGACAATGACGGCTGTTTGGGAAGTGATAGTGTTCGAGAAGTGGATTATTTCTGTTACCCATCGTGCCCAACTCAGGGTCAACTCTCCTTCCTTCTGGACAGAATGCTCCAAGTCAACAATTGTGGTGGCTCACCGACATGTTCCTTGGAAGTTCTTGATGAACTTTTCCTTGAGATCCGCCCAGGAGGTGACAGAATTCTCTGGGAGCTTTTTGAACCATGTGCGAGCCGGCCCTTCCAACATCATTGTGAGGTAACGGGCACAAACTCCTTCGCTGGCTTGTAACATGTCCATGGCTAGGTCATAAGTTTCGATCCAAGCTGTCTGGTCCATGTCAGGTGTATAGTTCGCGATCTTACGTGGGCCCTTGAAATATGATGGCAAGCGTGTATTTCGTAGAGCCGGCACCAGGCATCGGTTGCCCACGGATCTGTTGATGAACTCGGTGCCTTGATCTTGGGGTGGAGGTTGGGTCATCTGCTCTACACGGCGTTCGAGATTGAAGCCGGCCGGCAGGTCTTGGATCCATATTGCCCCCTGAGGGTCCGACGATGGTGGATCTCTACGCTGGTGATGGCTGCTCGAGCCGGCCAGAGCCGGTGAATCCCCTTGCCGGCTCATACTTTGATATGGGGTCTCATGAAAGTATTGGAATCCCTGTGAGTATTGGGCTTGCTGTGTGATTGCGGTTTTGAGCAGATTGATTGCCCCTCGAGTGGCCTGGTCCACCGGTGTGTCTCCGTGCGCAGGCACGCTGGCGAGGAACCGTGTTTCTGCCACCACATTTTTCATGGGGTTATTGAAATGATCCGGAGGTGTATGGAATCATTCCTACCGTGGCGAAGGGACAAGTTGCCTCGGTGGTGTGAACCCTGGAGGAGTTGATTGATGCGTATCCTGCAAACGTATCCGTGCCTGGAGATCAGTGGGAATTCGGCTCACGGGCCCTGCAAGGCGTGCGTTGGCAAGACTTAGTTTCTGAGCTTCTATCAACTCTAACTCGTGTTGTAAGCGCCTGGTTTCTTGGGAGAGACGAGTTTCTCTCTCCACCATCTGTGCGTTATGGGAGTTAATTTCCCTCCGTATGCTCATCACCTGGGCCTTGAGTCCATTGACTCTGGTTCTCCATGCTTCCTGGTTTTCCGCAGTCATTGGTGTAGCTAAGGCTTCATCCAGGGCGTTTAGGGCATCTATGAGGACTTCTCCTCCCGTGAGCACTTCTGGTTGTTCCCTATCTGGATTAGGGGCCGTGTTGTGAGCCGTCTCTACATTCCGATTCTGCGTTGCGCCCTGAGCCAGCTGACTTCCCTGTTCTTCGGTGCCTGCCATGAACATTGTCACGCAGTATGGAGGCTCGTATTGCGGGAAGTCGGGGTCATATTCTGCTGTTCCCGGAATGAGTCTGTTGCTCCCGGCGGATCGGATGGAGCCGGTATCTGAGAATCTTGTTTCACTAGGATGTGAGTCAGCGTCAGATGTCTCTTCTGAGGCGTCGGGCGTCAGGGACTCGACAGAGCGCGCCGGCTCTGGACATCCAGCAATGAAACCAATAAAAGTGTGCCTTGGGCCGGCATGTCGCCGACTCGAGGTTTCCAGGGGGACTTCAGGACCCGGCTCTGTCTCAGATCCGTCTGTCTTCCCAATGTAGATGTGAATAGATCCGATCGGGACCCGATAACCGGATGAGACGGAATCAGCGTAAGGGCCCCAAGTCGAGTCGTCGATGCAGAGCTTTCCACGCCGGCTCCTGGTGATTCATCCACCCACGAATCCTTCCATACCTTGCAGAGCTCCCCCTAGAATATCAACACCTGCGAGCGCAGGCCCCACGGTGGGAACGTCACGGCAGATGTCCGTAGAGTCGGACTTATCATGGGACTTTGCTGCGAGGCAAATTCGAGGAGAGAGTCAACATAGACACGGGACTTGGCGGTTTACCCAGTTTCGGCCCCGTCGATGCATTAAAGGCCTACTCCTGCTTCTTGACTATTGTGGGATCGACTCTTCAATAGGAAGAGCCGATCTTATCGATTACAGTGATGATCTTTTGAACCTTAGTCTCGTGGAGATCTAGGTTATAGCGCGAGTTGTCTAGTCCTGGCTTGAGGTAAGTTCTGGCTCTGGATCCCGTGGACCTCGACTTATAAAGGTGTCGGGTCTCGGGATTCCAAGAGTCCGACTCCTACACGATGTGGAGTTCTATTCTACTTTACAAGTTTGCTACGTGCTATACAAGGTAGGTCGAATTCCTTCTAGGGCTTCAATCTTCACGCTTGGCACGTCAGACTCCTGGTCGGGTCTTCTTTGTGGGCCTTCACATGTAAGTCGGCCCAGAGGTTTCTAATGCCGGGTCTATGGGCTTGATCCATCCCCCCGACAGATGTCGAGCTAGTAATTGTCATTGCTTCGATCCACTTGGTGAACTTGTCGACTGCTACTAAAAGATGTGTTCAACCTCCTTTTGAGGATTTCTTGAGTGGGCCCACCATATCGAGTCCCCATGTGGCGAAGGTCCAGGATATTGGTATAGTTTTAAGTTCCGACGCTGGCGAGTGGGGCCTGCTGGCGAATTTTTGACAGGAGATGCAGCGTCACACGATGTCTTCCGCATTTCGCGTTGCAGTTGGCCAGTAAAACACTTCTCGAAAAGCCTTGGCGACTAGAGCGTGAATCCTCGCATGGTGTCCGCAAGTGCCTTCATGGATTTCGAGTAGTAGGCCTTGTGATCTTCCTCCTCAATGCACTTTTGGAGTACTTGAGAGAGGCTGCACTTTGAGAGCTGTATGTTGATTATGGTGAACGCCTTGGAATGTCGACTGATGCGCCGCGCTTCCGCGACGTCTTGCGGCAAGCTGCCATGTATCAGAAATCTGAGGAAAGGTCTTGTCCAGGTTGGGCCTTCGAGTGCCATTGTTTCTGCCTCCTCGACTATGTTGTTGCCTTCTTCATTAGCGGCTGGGTTCGCTGCTGCCACTTGCGCCGGTTCGCTTGTGTTGCCGGCTTCTGTGGCTGCATTTGGCGCGAGTGTCTTGGTTTTGATTGATATCTGACTGATGCTCTCAAGGAAAACGCCTGAGGGAACTGATCCTCGAGTTGAACCGATATTTGTGAGCTCGTCTGCTTCTATGTTGTTTTCCCTAGCAATGTAGTTGAGCTCGCATCCGTCGAATTCTCCTTCAAGGGTGTTGTAGAGCTTCTGGTATGCTGACATTGCTGGTTGAACGACAAGGTTGGATTCGCCGTAGATTGCGAAGCGAGTGGTGCCGTAATCCTTTGCCATGCGCGTTCCATGGAGTAGTGCCTCGTATTCTGCTTCGTTGTTTGATGCCTTGCTAAAGTTGATCTGGAGCACGTATCTGGGCTTATCTCCTTTGGGTGATATTAGCACGACGCATGCTCCATCCCAATGATGCATTTTAGACCTGTCGGAGAGGTCCGGGTGTTTGTACTTCCATCCACAATACCAGAAAATCTAGGAGTACTTGGGGTTTGATCGCCGTTGGGTGCCTGAATTGCAGGTCGCGAGGGCTTATTTCGATGTTCCACTCGACGACTCGACCTATTTATCCTGGGTTGTTGAGGATGTCGGCGAGTGGTGTGCTTCTCATGACCGTGATGAGGTTCTCCTCAAAGTAATGTGTTACTTTTCGTGATGTCTTGATGATGGCATACACGAGCTTTTGGTAGTGCGGGTACCGCTGCTGATATTTCGTGAGGACCTCGCTGAGGTAATAGATTGGCCTATGTATGATTTGCACTTTGCCTTCTTCCATGCGCTCGACGATGAGCGTGGTGCTGACCACGCTGTTGCGCGCTGCTATATAGAGGTATAGGGGCTCTTGCTCCTTCGGTACTACTATAATTGGCGGGTTCGAGAGGGTCTTCTTTAGGTCCGCGAATGCACTCTGGGCTTCTTCAGTCCACTTGAATTTTCCTCCTTTTCTGAGTAGCTGGTAGAATGGCAGAGTCCTCTCTCCCAGCCTGCTGATGAAACGACTTAAGGCTGTGACCCGTCCGGTGAGTTGTTGGACTCCTTTGATGTCGACCGGTTCTTGCATCCTTGCTAGTGCCTGGACTTTTTCTGGTTGGCTTCAACTGCTCGGGCAGAGACCATGTACCCGAGCAGATTTCCGGCTGGGACGCTGAACACGCACTTTTTTGGGTTGAGCTTGATCCTGTATCTGGTGAGTGCTGCGAAAGTCTCTCGAAGGTCGTCGAGTAGTGGGTCTGTGTTGTATGTTTTGACGACGATGTCGTCGACGTAGACTGGGACGTTTCTGCCGATTTGGTCCCTTAGACATGCTTGCATCATCCGTGGGTACGTGGCTCCTGCGTTTTTAGCCCGAAAGGCATTGTCTTGTAGTAGAATACACCATAGTGGATGATGAATGAGGAATGCTCTTAGTCTTCTTCCTTCGTCCTGATTTGGTTGTACCCTGAGTAGGCATCGAGAAAAGACAGGACGTCTCATCCTGCGGTAGAGTCGATGATCTGGTCTATCCTTGGGAGAGGGAAGTGATCCTTTGGGCAGTGCTTGTTGGAGAGCCCATAGTCGACGCACATGCATAGTACATCGGTGTCCTTTTTACGTACCAGGACTGGGTTTACGATCCAGGTGGCCTTCTTCGTCCGTCGGATGAATAGTATGTCGAGTAATCGGTTGACTTCTTCTCCAATGGGTCTGCACTTGGGTTCGGAGTCGCTGCGGCATGTGGTGTTTCCTCGAGCGAGACTTCAATGTAGACTTCTTGCGCTTGTTCTAGCGTCGTGGCTGGCTTCGTAGCTGCGGCTTGTGTTCGCCTTCTTAGTTGTCGAGTTCTTTTTTGTCGGGTGTGACTTTGGTAGTCGTCGAAAGATTGATTTTGGCACAGTTGTTGGCCGAGCGATCTTGGTGGCGCGACTGAGAGGCTTGCGATGAACTTGAGTTCTTCGAGTGGGCTGGATTTTGCTCGAGTCCTCGAGTTGCAGCTTGCTGATGGCA
The DNA here is from genome assembly GCA_950022295.1 of Bromus sterilis. Taxonomy (NCBI): domain Eukaryota; kingdom Viridiplantae; phylum Streptophyta; class Magnoliopsida; order Poales; family Poaceae; genus Bromus; species Bromus sterilis. Next base: position 141,941,292 of record OX465596.1, on the reverse strand, counting down.
AGACCGCCGAGATCGTGATTCCAACCTACGTCTTCCCCACAGTCGGCGCCAATTGACGAGGATTGACCTCGACAAATCCCATGGTTAGGAACCCTGGGTTAGATCGTAGAGGAGATGTGCAGGTTGGCGATACTCATCGGCTAACAGCAGACAGGGATTTACCCAGGTTCAGGGCCCTCGATCGGTGAAACCCCTACTTCATTCTCGATTATATTATGATGGAGGAGATTATAGTGGAGGTCGAGGTGAGTTCTCTCGGGACCTGGGTTGTTTCTATGATATTGGATGCCCTAGACGTCCCCTCTCCTAGCCTTTATATACTAGGATGGGTTGCAAGGAGTCCATCTAGAGTGATAGAGACAACTACCTAATCTAGTTTTAGTCTAGGACACCAAGCCGTAGCTTCCATAGTCGTCGAGGACTCCTACGTCGGTGCCTTGAGTGGGCCAGTCGTGGGCCGGTCGAGGCTTCCAGCGGGCCTTCTGTCTTGATACGCACCAGGTACTCTCATCTGTAGGAGTCGCGGGGTCACCCCTCATCATTCGTCATAGTCATCGGGTGAGCTTGGATCCATGTCTGGCGTCTTCTCGCGGGTCGCTCGCCTTGTGCTTGATTTTTTGGGTATTGACGCTGCGATCGCGTCGTTCATCACTTTGAGTGCTCGCGCGATGTTGTGGTTTGCATCTTCTTTTTCTCCGTTCTGAGCGTAGTGTAGATATGCTTTGGCAGCTAGGTGTTCTTATTCTTCGACGTCGTCTTGGAGTCGGAATGCGTCGTTGTAACAGCCCAGATTTCACAAAAATTAAAAAATTCATTTTCGGTGTGAATTGTTTGATTGTCTGATTTGTTTGCGGTGTTTGCATCCCCAATTTATCGATCGGAGATTATTTTTCCCCCTCTTATCTCGTATCGGACGGAGAACGACCCTTGCCACCCTGACACTCGACATTTGCGACATCGGGTTTCGCCCGATCGTCGTCGCGAAAATCGCCCGAGACCAGCCGCAGCCAACGGAAGAAAAGAACCTCGTTTAATAATTAAACGGGTTATTTTTATAGCGCATCGGAAAGTTTTCTCGGAACAGTTCCAACTCGAGGTGAACGCCGCCGGCTTGACGCGCTGATCGCGCAGTTCGAAGTTTTACCCGAATCGGAGGTCCTGCGGACCCCCAGCGGTCAGAAACGTAAACACCGAGCGCGTCAGAGAGAAAATGGGGATATTTTTGCAAAATGCCAACCACTTGGGCGATATAAAGACCACCACACTCCCACCCCTTTCTAGGGTTTCCCTAGCCACAAAATTGCAGCCACCCCCCTATCAATAGCCCCAATTTTCGCAATTTAGCCCCATTTTCGCCCAAACCCTAGCTCCCTGCGATCTCCACCGTCGAATCGGCCGATCCAATGGCCCAGATCGGCTCTGGCCTCCACCAACCTCCACCCGTGGAGCCCGAGCAGGCCGCCGCCGTGCTCCTCGCGCCACCGCCGGCAGGCCGCAGCAGCCGTCGGCCACCTCTCCCCTCACATCCCCGCGCCTCCCTTTCTCCCTGCTCCTCCTCTCCTCGCCTCACCTGCCTTCTCCTCTGCGTAGGGCCGCCGCCGGCGAGAGCAACAGCCGCCACGCCATGGCTGCCTGCTGGAGCTCGCCTCCGTAGCGCCGCCCGAAGCCGCCATCCTTTGCCATGGCGCGACCCCACGCCACCCCAAGATTCCGGCGGCTGGATCTGCCGCCCTCGCCTGCCACACCGTCCGGTGAACGCCGCTCGTCGCCGGCGTAGGCTGGCGTCGCCGCCGCCCCCGTGGGACACGCTCGGGATCAAGCGTACCGGCTGCCTACTCGCCCGCCCTTGCATGGACCGGCTTGGTGGGCCGACATGCCAGATCCAGGCCCAAGCGGCCCGAACCGCTACCCAAACCAGCCACGGTCTGATGGGCCAGGCCCATCGGTGAGGTATCACCTTTTTTCTGCTATTAAAACCTGCGAATTTTTTCTAAGTCTGGAAAATATGTGCTGCTGATTCAATTTTGTGTCTAGATTTGCGATCAAACCATAGCCCGGATGCATGTGCGCCCAAAAGGAAATTTGTTTAGAATTGTGTGTACTTCAGTTCATCTTTTGTGAGCATTCTTATTTGAGGCCATCTTGATAGTGCAATTCTGTGTTGAAGTGGGCATCAGACTATTTAGCTGCTACTAATTTATGTTATGTGTTGCTGCTATTATTTTATTGCAAGTTTGATTGATGATTGTGACACATCCATGAGGCCTATTGCGTTGATTCTTTTTGCACACTGTTAAGCATCATGTCTACTTCCATTACATGTATTTCATTCTCATGTTTGCATTCCTGGTCATAGTTATTTTTAGCTTCAAAGTTTCTATGCTGCTGTTGTTGACAACCACCTCTGTTTTTCACCAAGTCTGTAACGTCCCGATGCCATGTTAAATGTTTAATATCTTTTGATCTATGATGCCTATGACCTTGATTCTTGTTTGTACCTGATCATCATCATGCCTAATCCATGCCCATATATTGCTATGTCATGTTGCTGCACTTTTTCATATAGATTTACCCCTGTTTATACAGCATAAAAATAACAGTTTCTGCCATGTTTCTCTGATTTTCACTAAGTCATTGACGAGTAATGTTTTATAGCTTTTTGTGTTGCATATAACTAGTAAACCATGATGCCTATTTGCATGATTACTTTTTCCATGTCTTCCCTGCGATGTCTACTTTAGTTTCATATCATTTGAGAGCATGTTTGCATTCATTATCCTTTTTATGCATTGCTCTAAAGTGTGCTTCCCGATGTTGGCAGATTGTGCTCGTAACATGTTTTGCTTGTATCTTTTTCTCAAAATCAAAATTCTCAAAAAAGATGAACTGAAGTACACACAATTCTAAGCAATTTTATTTTCGGGCGCAACGTGATCCGAGCTACAGTTTCTTTGCAAAACTACTCGCAAAACAGTACCAGCAGCAGATAATTTCCAGACTTAGAAAAAATTACAGGGTGCTAATGAAAAAAAACAGAGGCAAACATAAAAAAAGGGGGGCGGCCTGGCTCACCCTGGGCCTTGGCCCATGAAGCCTGGATGGCTGGAGAGGGGCTGGCGGGTGGGCCTTGCCTGGCAGGCCGCAGGCGGCTGGTGGGTTGCGCCGGCCCACAGCGATCACGGCGGTTGGGGACGGGGGCGCTGGCTCGAGGCCATTCCCGTGGCCGGCTGGCGGCTGTCAGCGCCGGCGGCTGCTCCGGCGGGGCAAGCGGCGGAGGGCGGACGGAGGGCGGCGCAGGGTGGTGCAGGGGAGGTCCGGCGAGGCGGAAGGAGTCCGGCGGGCGTCCGGGTCGCCGGCGGCGCGAGGAGAGCTCTAGGGGCGCAAGCTTCGGCTGGCTTCCATGGAGCGCCGGTTTGCTGCGAGCAGAGAGGGGGGTGAGGAAGGAAAAGATAAGGAGGAGGTGCGGGAGGACCTCCACGGGGGCGCGGATGCGGTGGCCGGCCGGCGGCACGCCGGCGCACGGTGGTGCTGCCAGGGCTCCACGGGGACGGCGCGGTGGAGATGGAGAGGAGAGAGGAGGAGGTTGGTGGGGAGTTCCATGGGCATTGACGTGGCGCAACAAGGGCCGTAAGAACTTCAGATCTGACGGTCCAGAATGATTTCAGCAGATATTCCAGATCTGAGGCTAGGTTTGGACGAAAATTGGGGCAATTTTTGGGGCAAAGTGGAGGGGATGGCTGCAATTTTGTGGCTAGGGAAACCCTAGAAAGGGGTGGGAGTGTGGTGGTCTTTATATAGCCCAGGTGGCTGGCAATTTGCAAAAACATCCCCATTTTTTCTCTCGCGCGCGCGGTGTTTACGTTTCTGACCGACGGGGGTCCGCAGGACCTCCGATTCGGGTAAAACTTCGAACTGCGTGATCAGCGCGTCGAGCCGGCGGCATTCACCTTGCGCTGGAACCGTTTCGAGAACACTTTCTGGTGCGCTATAAAACTTACCCGTTTAGTTATTAAACGGGGTTTTTCGTTCCGTTGGCTGCGGCTGGTCTCGTGCGGTTTTCTCGACGGTGATCGGGTGAAACCCGGTGTCGCAAGGTTGAGTGTCAGGGTGGCAAGGGTTAGTCTCCGTCCGATACGAGATAAGAGGGGTGGAAAATAATCGTCGATCGATAAATCGGGGATGCAAACACCGCAAACAAATCAGACAATCAAACAATTCACACCGAAAACAAAAAAAATTATTTTTATGAAATCTGGGCTATTACATTACAACACCACCAACAAGGGATCTCGTCCCGAGATCCAGGACGATCCGGGGGAGAGGGGAAGGGGAGAGAAAAGAGAGTCGACGATTCTTCAACACCACCAACAAGGGACTCTGCTCCATTTCGATGTCGAGCTTCCGTCGATAAACTTTCCGCAGAGAGACGACACCGTCGGAAAAACGAAACCGTCACTGACAAGAGGAAGAACGATCGCGAAAACCAGATCAAGGGATAGTGATTTTCGACGCAAGTCGTAAAAACACCGGCAAAAGGATGGATGGAAATGGATGACCCAGATGATACCCGAAATCGGAGAAGCTAAAGGTACTACAGGAATTCCCACCTGAGCTCGGAATCGAGGCAATACGCTGCAAGCAAGGCATTGTAACGATTTTGATACTCCACACACTCGAGATCCTAAAGTTTGAAGGGGATAAGGCAAGAATTAAAACCTCTACGTTACTTGTCCGGACCAGAGCAAGGGTAAGGAGTAAAAAGATCCCTACTCTTCGACAACTAACTTAGTAACTACAAAATAGTTTTTTTCTAGACTCGACTTCGGCCAGAAAAGGGATCCTACAGTCGGTAAGGCTCTGATACCAAGTTGTAAGGCCCGATATGCGGTACTGTTCCAGATCTAGATGTTTCCATCCAGATCCGGGGACGAAGCACATATCGGTCCCACCGCGACATATGACAATGCCATATGCCCCAGATTTCCAACATGATATCACAACATTACAGATATAAGGATACAACATCTCATACAATCGGCATACAAGTGCCTTAATACAATACAACAGCGGAAGATGTGTCTGAGTACAGACTACAACCAAATTCCTAGTGGCAAAGAGCAAAATATCGATCCCCATAACCACATGGGTCCAGCCCCTCCGCCGGGATCCGCCTAACTAGTCGTCGTCGAGTCTCCACGTGAAACATCGATCACCGTACCTGTTGTAGATCAAGAACCCTGAAGAGAGTTTGGGGGTAGTATCATGAGTACAGAGGTACTCAGCATCGAACTGTAGAGGTCAACTGACCCAGCAAGGACTTCATCACCCGTGATACTATGGGGTCCCCTTTTCTTACCTACCTAGCTTCAAACATTTCGAGTGGTGGCCCAAGCTGATTTACCATTTGAAACCGTGTCTGTGTTGGTCGGCCGCCAGTAGTTTTCAAACCAACCTGGGCCAGCGGGGACATGGTTTCCTTGTTGGTACACCTTGTTCACCTGAAGACCCGGTCTCATGTGAGATTAACCGACTATCCAAACCTGCGACAGACGGTAGAGACCGATTCGAGAGCGTGGCCGGTTTTGAGTTGGTTGTCGACTCACTGGGGGCCACCCGGATTTGTTCGTTGTTAGTTAGAGGGACCTATCGTTTCGGATCTCTCGGAACTAAATCATAAAATGGTTGCCTATAATGGGTAGCAACTGAGAGAGATGGGCGTGCGTGCGAAGCCTTGTAATGGGCAGTTGGTACACCCCTGCAGGGTTAAATCTTTTCGAGAAGCCGTGTCCACGGTTATGGACGACTTGTGACCTATTCCTTGTTCATAGACAACAACAACTGAGATAATCTTAATATAACTTGATCAATGTGTGTGTGCCTTGACTGCTTCTTCTTCGTCAGGATGCGAAGACGAGGACAAGGATAGGATAGGTGTTATGATTGCGTAAGTAGTTGATATCAAGACTTGTTGGAGGCGATTCCTCATCGAATGCTTGGCTTCTTACCTTACTCTCTAGATCGTTAGCCACTTCATAAATGCTAGTGCGGCAGCAACCTCACCACTTACCCCATCCTTACCGTAAACTACTAGTTGTCCTAGAATGACGAGTGATGAAGTCCTTGCTGGGTCAGTTGACCACCACAGTTGGATGCTGAGTACCTCTGTACTCATGATACTACCCCCCAAACTCTTTTTAGGGTTCTTGATCGACAACAGGTATGGTGATCGACGTTTCACGTGGAGACTCGATGACGACTAGTTAGGCGGATCCCGGCGGAGGGCCTGGACCTGTGTGGTTATGGGGATCGATGTTTTTCTCTTTGCCAGTAGGCATTTGATTGTAGTCTGTACTCAGACATATACCTTCCGCTGATATATTGTAATTAAGGAAGTTGTATGCCGCTTGTATGAGATGTTGTATCCTTGTATCTGGAATGTTGTGATATCATGTTGGAAATCCGGGGCATATGACTTCGTCATATGTCGCGGGGGGACCGATATATACTTCGTCCCCGGATCTGGATGGAAACATCTAGATCTAGAACAGTACCGCATATCGGGCCTTACAGTCATCCAGTTTGCGAGCAACTTTTTTCTTGTCCTTTTGGCGTAGGTTGTTGAATCTAGACCTGCGCTGTTGGGGTGAGCTGTGATCGAAGGAGTCATCCACGGGTTCGGGTGGTGCCTTGCGATCGTCCCTCGATTCGTCCGTGACTCTTCTTTGCTTATCCAGCTCAAGCCTCAGACGTCTGGTTTTCTTGGTGACGTCACTTGCTAGCTTGTTGTATGCTTTGAGTTCATCGCGTGTTGCATCCTCAGGGAGGAGCTTGCCGCATTTTATTGCGTTTTTTCCTCTGGTGATCGCTTCTTTGCATAGGATGATTTTTTCTGTGGGTTGAGCTTGTCTTTCGGCTTCTAAGGCGTGGCACCTGCTTCTCTAAGGTTGGTCGTCTTTGTGAGTGCTTTTTTCTTGTCTCCTGAACACTTTTCTTGGTATGGTTCTTGGTTCATCGAGGGTGATTGTTAGTTGTCTCGTGTTGTCGAGTTCACTGCCCCTACTATTTTTACCAGCTCCTCTGTTGTTGCCAGGGTCATCCGTTTTGCCCCTGTCGTCTGAACTTGTTGCATGGGTATCCGCCATGAACACATGGAACGGTGTCTTGCGTGCTGGCCTTGTCTCCTTTCTGTTGTGCCTTTTCCATGCGAGTGTTGCACCCGCGCAGTCGTGGGTGGTGCAGTGGATCGGGCTGATGTGGGTTCCACGATTGACTCGAAAAGTCTTCGCGCAGACGGATGACTTGTCTTTGGAAGTTGCCGTCGTTGCGGTTGTTGTTGCGGGTTCACGAACACGATCTGTGAGGCGAAGGGTGCCCCAGCATTTGACGTAGATCTGGTACCCTCCGAAGGTTAGGTCTACACATGTGCGGAGATCAACGAAAGCTAACCGCGGGATGGGAAGATGCGCGATGAAGCCGAGGGACCCGAACAGATCAGATTCCGCTCGAGTAGTGGAGGCGTCGAGTGCTCCGATAGTCAACGAGTCACTAGTTGCTGATGACGGAACTGTCGAGATCGTTGTTCCAACTTGTGTCTTCCCCACGATCGGCGCCAATTGACGAGGCTCGAACTTGGAAAATCCCATGGTAAGGTACCCTGGGTTTAGATCGTAGATAGAGGTGCTGGTTGGCAATGCTCGTCGGCTAACAGGAGACAGGGATTTACCCAGGTTTAGGGCCCTCGATCGGTTAAACCCCGACTTCCTGATCTTTTGTATGATGATGGGATTGCGGTGGCGGTCGAGGCGAGATCGCTCGGGACCGGAGGTGTTGCTATGAGATTGGATGCCCTAGACATCCCCTCTCCCAGCCTTTATATACTAGGCTGGTCGCAAGGAGTCCGTCTAGGTTTATAGGGGATGTTGCCTAATCTAGCTAATATCTTGGACGCCAAGACGTGGTTTCCATAACTCCAAGGACTCCTTTGTCGGTGCTTCGAATGGGCCAGTCGTGGGCCGGTCGAAGCTTCCAGTGGGCCTCCTCTGTTGACACGCACCAGGTACCCTCATCCTCAGGAGTTGTGGGGACACCCCCTTTTCAGGTAGCATTTCACCACAAAAATTATCTTCGTTATCATATACCTACCCGAGGACGAGCAGGAATTAAGCTTGGGGATGTTCATACATCCCAAACGTATCTATAATTTTTGCTTGTTCCATGCTTGTTTTGATGCACTTTGATATATGTTTTGATGCACTTTCATATCTTTCACAAGCTCTTTTGGACCAACACATTAACCTAGTTCCCAGTGCCAGTTTATGTCTGTTTTTGTCCATGCATTGCATAAAAAGGTAAACAATATTGCCGAAAAAATGCAAAAAAATTGTGAAAAAACTTTTTTGAAGGAAGGTTCCAAATTCCCGAAGGAGGGGCCAGAGGAGCCACCCCCTTTCCAGGTCGCCACCTGGCGTGGCCAGGGCCTGGACATCTGGCCATGTGGGCCCACCCCTGGTGCCCCACTTTGGCTCTATTTATTCCCCGTGATCTAGAAATCCCAACAAAGGAATCCTATTCCATGTTTTTGCCATTGTTTCGCCGCCATCGTGATCCCGAGATCGGGATCAGCAGAAGTTCCTGTCCTAGCACCATGTCAGAGGGAGGTGTCGTCGCATAGTAACAACAGATGCCATAGGGATGGCTAAAGAGAGGGGAAGACTCGGGGAGAACTATGTCGATGGTGCCGGAATCGGGTTGGGCACAAGCACGGTGAAGGACACCACGATGTACCCAGGTTCGGGGCTCTCCGGAAAAATAACACCCCTACTCCTCCTTGCCTTCTCTATATGAATGATCTCACAAACTACAATCAATGCTCCTGGAGCTGTTTCAGAGGAAGAAGAGACTTGTCGTGGGCATGGTTCTCTCCTGCTTCTCTATATGAACTACGGTGGGAAGTAAATGCAATGGGGTCGTCCCTCTCGCAGGAGGGGTACCCCGGGCTCTTATAGTGTGAGCTCGGGGTACTACGGTCATTTCATTCGGAGGCTGGCCCCAGCTGTCATCCTCTCGTTGGCTAGGGTCCACCGACTGCAAATCCCTGGTGATCCGGACCTGGCAAGCGGCTGCCCATACTGTAGCTCGTAGGTTATGATGAGTGAACAGTGGAGCTATGATCTCTGGTCTTGTCGTCCTGTCCGCAGATTTAGCGGAAAGGGTGACAACTCTCCTTTGACAGATCGGCAAAGTGACTTGGCTTGCTTCCACCCGGATCTCTCGGGATCACGCACTTATGACCTTGTACCATGAGCTCCGACCTGATCCAAGGTCAACTTTTGGACTGATGAAGAGTGAGACGATTGCGCCTAGGCCAACTGCTTGCATTCGGCATGGTCGATTTCTTGTGGGAAATCGGCCATGTGACTGCCTAGCTCGGCCCAGCTGCAGCCCAATCGGCCCCAGCCTTGTCTTGATAGATTGCTTTTGCCTGGGTGACCCTACCCGAGTATCATTCCCCCGACACTAGTGATGACCCTCAACGTAAAGGGATCTATTGTAGCGTTTTCGATAAGTAAGAGTGTCGAACCCAACGAGGAGCGAAAGGTACTGATAGGTGATGGTGGACAAGGAAAAACTGCAAACACTGAAAGATAACTTTTTTAGGTGTTTTCGATATAAGCAACGATAAGATAAAAGCAAGCAAAGTAAATAGTACTGAGGAGCAGCAAGTGGCCCAATCCTTTTGAGCAAAGGATAAGCCTGGCAACTAAACTTATAAAGACTAAAGCGTTCTTGAGGACACATGGAGAGGTAGCACGTGCTTTCGCCATACTCCGTATCGATAACAAGTGTTGTGCTGATAAGTGTTGAGTGGTTGGATCTATTGTAGTACACCTTCTAGACTAAGATAAGTGCACTCTTATGATTAAACATCTTGCAAGCATCCGCAAATACAAGATAGAAATTAAGGCAAAGCCTAACCACAACAATAAGATCAAGGATCCATTATTCCCTTGTGCAAAAGTGTGCAAACTGGGGTTCAGGTTTCTGTCACTCCAGAAACCCACCGTAGGCATTCTTAATAAAAAATATATTCCCCTAGGTCCTTAAGAAGGAAAAGTGTTGAGTGTTTGACTCACACAACACCACTAGGAAAATAGCAACACAACTTAAATATCAAACAACACAAATTACTTAAACATCATATGACTACAAGCAACTAGACTTCTCCCATGTCCTCAAGAACTAAAGTAACTACTCACAAGACATAAAATAGATCATGATTAGAGGTGATAAATATATGACAAACAATCTGGAAATAATGGTATTTCTCCAACAAAACTCAATAGTATTCACCACAAGGTAGTAATCAACACCGGTAGAGTAGAGAGGATAGATAGTACGGATTACAACACAAGAAGAACTTGTGAGGTGAGATTGGATGGTGGTGGAGAAGGTGCTGATGTTGGGGATGATGTTGATGATGATCTCGATGATGCCCGTGACAATGGTGATGACGATGGCGATGATCTCCCCTTCCGGGAGGTGATCTCCTCCGCAGAATCAGCCCGCCGGAGAGCCCTTTTATTCTCTATAGGTTTCCGCCACGGAGCGGCGGCGGAACTCCATGAAAGCTTCTCTTTTTAGGGTTTTCGCATAACGAGGAGTATATAGGCCAGAGGGGGGAGCCGGGAGTGGCCCCAGGGCTCCAGGAGCCCTCCCGGCGCGGCCAGGGGTGGGGCCGGGCCAGGTGGCCGCCTGGGGCCCCTGTGGCCCCCCTCTGGCCCCTCTTCGGCGAGCCTTCGTGAATCTCCTGGAAAATACCCCCCGTCATTTTTTAGGTAATTTGGAGGTATTCTTCTTCAGCAACTCAGCGTCCACTTTTTACCGCTGAATCCTGCGTCTGCTGCTTTGGCACCGGAAAGTTGCAAACTGTGTAAACAAGCCAAAAGAACATAAGAACATCATCGTAATGTGAAATATATCAATGAATAAGGATGAATTACGATATAAAATAGTGATGCATTTTGGACGTATCAACTAGCCCCTAAAGCTGTAAAGGTCCCACGGTCGCTTGACTGCGGGGCCTTTGCAGTTTTTCATCTTTTTCTTTGACGCTTCGACTTCTCTGGCCTCATCGGATGCCTCCTCCCGAGCTAGGTTCTTAGCTCGGAGATCACACCCGGCCGACCAGATATGTGCTGCTTCGAACTCCTTGCGCCGATCTGAACCATGACCTTGTCGATTGCTCTATGCTTTTTTTTAATTCTTCTGGCAAAGCTTCGCCAAGCTAAGACTGGGCACGACTGATTGTTCTCCAACGGTTACCTTGACCGATATTTTGACCAACCCACGTCGCACGTCGTTTCAGATTCCTCCGGGCGCAGTTAATGCCCCGGGCCACACGACCCACGCGCGACAAGACGTTACTGCGCACGCCTCGCCTTCTGCGCCAGGATATTCTGTGCCGAAACCGCTGATCCTCCTCTCAATATGCGATCCCACTCGCCCCCGCCGCCCATATAAGTCCGGCGTTTGTCGCCCTGCGTGCTTGTGTCGCCACCACACCGCGCCAGGTCTCTGCTTCCTACTCGCGCACTCCACCGCCGCCGCGTATCTGCTTGCTGGCCCTTGCCGCCGCCCTCTCTCTCTCCTTATCTTCGATTCTTCTCACCGCCGCCCTGGAGGATGCACTGGCTGCCGCCGCTGACGAGAAATCTGCCGCCAGCCGAGGCCGGTGGAAAGGCTCCACGGTCGATGACGACGAGATCTGCCAACTCATCCACTCTCGCAAGATGCCGGCCGGCATCGAATGGCGCGCTCCTGGCGAGGAGATTGTGCCGGAGCCGCGCACCAGCGAACGCGTGGTCTTCGTCGCGCACTTCGAGCGCGGCTTCGGGCTGCCGGTAAGCACTTTCTTCCGAGAGTTCCTCGACTTCCACAAACTCCAGCCGCATCATCTTGCCGCCAACTTCATCATGGAGATGTCGTGCTTCATTACTCTCTGCGAGGGTTACCTCGGCGTCCGGCCGAGCATCGGGCTGTGGAAGCGCCTCTTCCACATCTGAGGTCACATGGCTCGGATCGGAAACCTTCTGCCGAATCCAGAGGGGGAAGACAAGCCGCCGATCCACGAGACTACCATGACCGACTGCGGCGGTTGCATCCTCTACTCCAGCAAGTAGGGTTACGAGTCTCCTACCATCATACAGTCTTGCAAGGACTGGCAAAAAACTTTCTTCTACGTCTGATCTCCCGACAAAGGCCCCGACCTCACCAACCTGCATGAGTTCTAGCTCGCCCCGCCGACTGAAAAATATAAGTGCTTGACCAAGCTCGGAGTCGGCGACTGCGACATTGACGCCCAAGTGGCTCAGATAGCCCAATTGGAGAAGGACGGCCTAAAGGCATATGACCTCGTGGCCACATGGGTTCAGGTTCGAGTGCTCCCGCTTCAGCGCCGAGTTCATCGGATCTGCGACATGGCGACCTGGAGGGATCCCACTCGGATCTGCACTCGAAAGCTGAGCCTTAAAGAGTTGCGCCTCCGAGTGAAGGCACTCACCAGCACCCCGAAACCAGACCCCTTCAAGTTCGGCCTAAAATGCCTCCACCGCGGGCGCAAACCTCCGGAGGTATGCTTCGTCTGCTTTACATTTTTGTCCGATTGCTCGGCTACCCACTCGATTTCCTGATATCTTCTGCTTTTCCTTTCAGCACTTCATCGCGTCCGACGTGATGCAAGATGGTCAGGTTGCCGGCTCCTTCGCCCCTAATCGCACCGAGAAGGACCCGGCGGACCTTGAGTACAATGGCTCCCTCATTTACGATTCTAGCACCGACGACGGACCTGCCGACGCCGGTGTGGCAGATCAAGGGGTACGTGTGATCCCTCTTTAGAACGCTTTCTGGATGAGTGGAGTGACGATGAAAGCACCTCAAGATTTGGAGATTCCGGTGCAGATTCACATCCCGCATCCAAGAATGCGCCGCTCAAACACTCCCGAGCTGATGGCTCGACTTCTAGCGCCGCAGCCGACGAAGGTGCAACGGCTGCAGCCATTGCTCCGAAGGGAAAGGCCCCTCAGACTGGGCGCACTCGGGGGGCGACTAGGAAGGCTCCCGGTGTCAAGCCCAAGGTGGGCCCTGTTCTGAAGAAAATTCCTCTGGACATTCCACCGCTGCGCTTCCGAATGTCCCTGGGAGCTCCGATGACCATTGGGTAACAACCTTGTTCCTCCAACTTTGGCCGTTATATTCTTCTCCCTTCTATTTTGTTGATCTCATTCTTCTTCGCAAGTCTCCTGTCGATCTGGATGACATCGACCGCGAGATTCCCTCATTCACCGGCCCGATTGCCTCTGCCACCTCCGTCCATGCTGACGGCTCCCGAAAACGGCCGCCGATTGCTCCTCACTCGTCGAAGGATGCCGAGCGCAAGGCCAAGAAAGCCCGCGCCGACCTCGCCAAGCCTCTGAGAAAGCCTTTGCCCAAGGTCTCTGCGGCCCCCAAGGACGTCGTCGATCTAGAGGCCACCTGCGGCGAGGGGCCACAACCGGATCCTCCGACTATTCCATCCCTGCCATAGTCCTCCGATCAGATCCACCACGCCGTCTCCACGACTACCCCGACGATCGTGATGGTGCCGCTCCCTCCTTCTAATGCGTTGACTTCAAGCATTACGGCTCCACTGGTGACTTCTCCACCATCTTCAACCGCTGCCGTCTCCAAGGCTCTGATTCCTTCGTCGACATCGGCGACGAACTCGTCCGCTGCTCCTGAACCGCAGCTGCACTCGGTGGAGCAATTCCGAGTTGAATGTTCTAGCCCCGTGCCCGCTGGCTCTGAGCCCGATTCCTCGTACCACTATCCTATCGCCTCTCACGACCCCATGAATTTGGCCTCCAACCAAGTGAAGGAATTCTCTGCCGGCATCCTCCAGGAGCTCGAACTCGTCGACCGCAATCACACTGTAAGTTTCTCTCTAGTGGGGGCGCGCAAGCGCACCCACTGGGTGTAGTCCCCGAGATTCAATCCGATTGCTTGCAAACAGCTCGGATCTTCTTCTGATTCTTATTTTGTCGTGACGTCCTCAGATCGGTGGATCTGCCCTCAGATGGGTGCGCGCAAGCGCACCCACTGGGTGTAGTCCCCGAGATTCGGGCCGATTGCTTTGTAATCAGCTCAGATCTTCTCTTGATTTCTGATCTTTTCGGTGAATAACTTTTCCTTTTAATCAGCCTATCTCCGAGGGAAAAAGCATGGTCTTCGAGAACTTGCTTGAATCTTATTCTTCGAGTTTGCGACTTCTCTCCTCTGCTCAGCTCCAAATGAATCAACAGACGGCGAAGGTTCCCGAACTGACAGGTAACTTCACTGACCAGATCCTGATTGGTTTAGTCCTCTGATTCTAACTTTTCTTTTACCCACAATTTGGCAGCTGCAGATGCTGCCGCATCCTTGCCGACTGTTACTGCTCTTCAGGACCGGATAGCCAAGCTGGTGGATCAGCTCGACCGTCAGGGCCCTGAACTTTATACCGCTCGGGAGGATCTTGAACGACTGCGCCTTGTGGAGGCCGATTTGTCTCGGTCTGCCGAGCAGCTGCGGGGAGAGATCACCTCTCTGAAAACCAGTCACAAGACCGAGCTAGAGAAGGTGGTCTTGGCCCCAGTCGCAGCCGGAGATGGATTGCACGCAGAGCGCGACGCTGCAGTGACTGCTAGGCGTGTGCTACAGGCCGAGAGAGATGATGTCGTGGCCAAGCTGGAGGCCATGACGTTGCGCCAAAATGATGAGCTAACTAAATCCCGACGCGAGGCCAGAGTTAATCTCGAGGGAATGTGCGAGATGGATTCCCATCTTTTCGTTGAGCTGTCATGTTTGCCTTTATTTTCTTGCCGATTGCTTTTCTTATTTTTTGAATCTTACCAAGTTGATGTTCCGACACAGAGCATTGGCCCGCCTCCGAGCCCGCCACCGAGCACGCGGTTGCAGAAGAAAGGCGAGTCCGAGAAGAAGAGGGCTTGCCTGTGAGGAATGATGATGAGGGATGGAGTCCCCGGGAATTTATCCTTGCCACCGAAGCTCGCATCCCGTGATTCACGGCAGTGTCTTTGCATTCAAACTGGGCATCCAGAAGCTTGCCGAGCTGAAGCCCGCATTCGCACGCATGCGCCATGGTGAGGGATCTTAAGCTGGTGTTTATGATGAATCCGACGAGGAAGAGGAGGAAGAGGAGCAAGGAGACACTTCCAATATAACCAATGAACAAATGCTGCTTCTTCTCAAGGATGCTCCCCGTCGGGTCGAGGCTTTGCTTGATTTGGCAGCTCGGACTGGTGCGAAGACGGCGCTCCAAACCGTGCTGAGTTGGTATCCCAAGCTAAGCTTAGCTCGCCTTTACACCATGTGTGACGGGGCGTCGGAGCTTCTTCAGAGTACTTATTCACAGGTGAATCATCTTGCGACGACAATGTCTGGGTGGTTCCCCAACACCGATTACACTCCAACTCTTGATAATGTTGGGATGCCGATTGCTCCATTGTCGATAGCCGCCCTGGCCAACGACACCCCCTCCACTGATAGTCGCGCCAGAGGAGGTCAGGGCAGTCAGCCAGGTCGCTCCTCGAGCAGCCATCTGTACCATGATGATCTGTCCATCAGCAGCTCTTCTCACACTTCACCAAGAGCTACCTCTGGAAAGATTGGCACCAAAACAGCTGACGCTGATTCCTCCATGGCAAAGGAAGATTCGGCTGCACCGGAGAAATTAGAGGCTGCTGCTACGCAAGAGGTTCCGATTGCGCCGGAGTAAGCAGTTCCGGCCACTACGCAGGCGCCATCGACTGCTCCGACATCCTCCACCGCACCGCCGACAGCTCCGACTACTTCAGCCGTGCCGCCGACAACTCCAGTCTCTGCTGCTCCCAACGCATGACCGCTCTACTGTATTTTTTGTTGCTGCCCACTTTCGTAAGACTTGCTAAATTCCAAGGACACCCACTGGGGGTGGTTTGATGTAATGAACCTATTCGGCCTTAGGCCCTTTTTCTTATGCTTTATGTTTGCTTGTGGCATGAACTTCTTATGCGATCCACCGTGCGGTCTGTGGTCCGATCAAAGGATCGTACTCCGCTCTGGGTTTGGTAAATGGCCCCGAGCTACTCGAGCGCTAGAACGAAGGATTCTTACATAGAATCAACGATCGATTGCTCCTTTCCGGTTTCTCGGTGCACCGGTCGGGGACACAATCGGTGAACGGCGCTGTCGGCCGTAGTTCTCTTTTTTAGAGTGTTTTAAGTTCATGAGATAGAACCGCAGGACCGAATAGTCACCGCTTTCATCGATGCCACAGCCAACTTGTGATATGTGCTCGCGTCCAGCGTTAGCTCGGTTCTGACCCTGCAGTCCTCGTGTTTTCTCAATTTGTACTTTGTGACCATATGGTCGGTCAGTCCCCGAGTGAATTTTTCACACATCTAAAGCATTGCCAAATGCGGCGTGCTCGAAAAGGAAAGAACCATATAAATACAATCGAATGCTATCCTTTTAGATGCATAACAGCTTTACTGATTGATTGCGGGATAGCACGAATACATTTGTACCACTCAACTGAAAAAAGGGCATAAGAGCTCAGCGTTCCAAGGACGTTGCGTTTCAAATCCTGAAGTGTCTTTGTGACGAGTGCCTTGGGTGCAATCGATGAGGTAGTATGCATTGTTCTTGAGCACTCGGCTAACGACGAAAGGACCTTCCCAAGGTGAGGACAATTTGCGCTGACCATCCGACTTCTTGATTCGGCAAAGAACCAAATCGCCCTCACGAAAAGTGAGGGGGCGGATCTTCTTGCTGTGGTAATGCCGCAGCTTCTTTTGGTAAATTGTCGACCTGGATAGGGCCAACAGGCAGGCTTCTTCTTTTAGATCAATGTCGTCTTCTCGAGCCTCCTTGGCTTCTGCCTCAGTGTATTAGGCGTGCCGAGGTGAGTCAAACACAATATCGGCTGGAATGACTGCTTCTGAGCCATACACGAGGAAGTATGGAGTGAATCCAGTTGACCTGTTCGGTGTGGTTCTCAAGCTCCACAAGACTGCTGGAAGTTCTTCAACCCAAGCTCCGGGTGCTCTTTCAAGCGGCTCAACTAATCGGGGTTTGATGCCCGACAGGATGATGTCGTTTTCTCTTTCTGCTTAGCCATTTGACTGGGGGTGTACCACGGATGCCACATCGAGCCGAATGCCGTACTCGGATGCATACCGAGCCAATGCTCCCTTTGCAAAATTCGTGTCGTTGTCTGTGATGATGCTATTGGGAACTCCGTATCTGGTTGTAATGTCGGCAATGAACCTGACTTCCATCGGACCATCCAGCTTCTTGATCGGACGTGCCTCAATCCACTTGGTTAATTTATCGACTGCGACTAGTAGGTGGGTCAGACGACCCCTCGCTCGCTTCAATGGCCCAACCATGTCCAGTCCTTATACCGCAAACGGCCATGCTATTGGGATTGTTTAGAGTGCTGATGCCGGAAGGTGTCTCTTAGCTCTGAATCACTGAAAACCGTTGCAATGCTTAACCAGATGCTCCGCTGCTTCTCGCACTACTAGAGAAATAGCTATACATGGAAACCTTATTAGTGGCGCATTTTATATGTAATGTGCCACTATGTTGTAAGGGGCGGCGCACTGGTAAAAAATGCGCCACCCATAAGCTCTTATAGGTGGCGCATTTTCCAAAATACGCTACCCCTAAGAGTGGGCCAGCCCTGGATCCCCTTATACGTGGCGCATTTGGAGAAATGCGCCACCCCTAAGAACCTTATAGGTGGCGCACCTAAGAGTAACCCGTTGAACATTTTTAGAATCCTCAAAAACCTAACAGAAAATAAGTTACGGGCGTTTGAAGATCTGGAGTCCAAAAAAATGAAAAAAAATTGAAAAAAATTTGAACTTAGTAGTGGCGCATTTTGTATGAAATGCACCACTAGTAACAGAAGTTTTTTAAAAAATATTTAAAAATATTTTTTTTTGAAAAATTAAAAATAGGCTAGCGATGGGGAAGTTTCAAAAAAAGGTTTAAAAAATTTAGCTAGTAACATTAAAAAAATTAAAAAATGAAAATTTTAATTTTTTATTTTCAAATTTTTTTGAAAAAAGTTCAAAATATGCTAATGATCCCATCGTGAAAGTTTCAAAAAAATATTGAAAATTGTAGCACACCCATGAACATCAACATGGTTCAATAGGATTTATATGATAGATATATCAACAAGTGCCTGCTAGGTGAGCTGAAGTGGGAGTTGAATAGAACCGAGAAGTTAAGCGTGCTGGGGCTAGAGTAGTGCTAGGATGGGTGGCCCTCGGGGAAGTTTGACCATGGAGGTTAGTTTGACCTGAGATTAAGCATACTATCTTGAGATTAAGAAAAAAATAAAAAAATAAAAATATTGTTTTCCAGATCCAGATTCAAAATTTAAAAAAATTTAATAGTGGCGCATTTTCAAAATGCGCCACCCCTTAGACTCTTATAGGTGGCGCATTCGGGCTTATAGGTGGCGCATTTCGAAATGCGCCACGCATAAGAGTTTTAGGGGTGGCGCATTTGAAATGCGCCACTATTAAGGCCTTATTAGTGGCTTGTCCTTAGTGGCGCATTTGAAATGCACCACTAAAGGCCAAAAAAGGACGCCACTATAATGCCTTTTCCTAGTAGTGTCGCGTAGTTTGCCAATAAAAACCATGGTGGAAAGCCTTGGATATGATTGTTGTTGTTGATGCATGGTGGCCGCATTCGCCTTGATGAATGTCCCTGAGCAGCTCCAATCCCCTGTCCTCTTCTACACATCGCTGGAGAACTCTAGTTGCGCTTATGTGCATTAGCTCGTTGTTGATGATGGTGTATGCACAAGATCGACGTTGGACTTGCCTAGCTTTTACTTCATCTGGGGGGAGGTTTCCATCGACCAGAAAATCTCTGATCGGCTGTGCCAAGGCTGGAGCGCTGACAACCACCATGACCATTGCCTGATGTGGTGCGACTGCTTCTTCAAGATCGGTCTCTTGTGATTCTTTCATCTCAGACTCAATCTCTGAGCTGACGGCTACAGCGCCTGGCTTGCAATCGGCAGTCCCTGGTGTTGCTTGCTCTGCTGAGGCTGAGGCATCAAGATCTACTGGCTCTTCTCTTGGAATCGGTACTTCTGGATCGCAATCGGCAGCCCCTGGTATCATTGGTTCGGATGCGGCCATGACACTTGGTGCTGTTGCTGCTGCTTTTGCCTTGGATTTCTTCTTTTTGCTTCCGTCGGCGGTCTCTGGACCGCAATCGGTAGTTGCTTGTGCTACTGGCTCTGCTAAGGCCGCAACCCTTGGTTGCTTCTTCAGAGTTGGGATCTTTGCCGGCTAGACCAACTTTGCTTGCCTCAAAGCCTCTAGGTCGGTTTCTTATATGAAAATGGATTCGGATTCTAGCGGAGGTGTGATGGACAGCTTCTTGATGTGCTCCAGTGATATCCTTGGTGGAATAGTTTGCCTAGTTGAGCCGAGATTGGAGAGTGCATCTGCTGCTTCGTTCTTTGCTCTGGGCACATGATGAAATTCACAGCCTTCAAAATACCCACTGAGTTGCTGCACTAAGAACCGATAGCTTGCCATGTTTACATCCTTTGCGTCCCAATTTCCTGTGCACTGTTGTACCACCAGGTCGGAGTCACCAAAACACTCTATGTTTGGAATGCCGATCTCCTTAGCCAGCTTGATGCCATGCACAAGGGCCTCATACTCAGCAACATTGTTTGACGCTGCGAAGTGGATTTGCAGCACATAATGCAATCAATCTCCTTTTGGTGATGTGAGGACAATGCCAGCCCCTAGGCCATTCTTCATCTTGGACCCATCAAAGTGCATCCTCCAATGGTCTAATCCTGAAGCGGGTGCCGCATATTGAGTTTCAGCCCAGTCCACCAGGAAATCGGCCATTGCTTGGGATTTGATTGATGTCCTTGGCTCGTATTGGATGCCATGAGAGGCGATCTCAATTTCCCATTTTTCCACTCTGTCGGTTGCATCTCTGCTGCCTATGATATCAGCTAGTGGAGCCGAGCTGACCACTGTAATCAGATGAGCTTGGAAATAGGGCTTCAGTCTCTTGGCAACCATGTAGACCCCATAGCACATTTTCTGGTAATGAGGATAGTTTTTCTTGGATGTTGAGAGCACCTCGCTGATGTAATATACTGGCCGCTGAATCGGTTGCGCTTTGTCCTTCTTAGGACGCACTACCACCATCACTCCATTGATCACCGATTGGTCGCCGCGATGTATAACATCATCGGATCCTTCTCAATCGGAGCGGCCAGAATCGGCGCGGTGGAGAGCATGCGCTTCAGTTCTTTGAATGCTTCATTTGCCAGCAGAGTCCATGTGAACTTCTCTGTCTTCTTCATTAGCTCATACAATGGGATTGCTTTTTTCTCCTAGCCGACTGGGAAATCGACTGAGTGATGCGAAGCACCCGGTGAACTTTTGTACTTGCTTCAGATAATTGGGCTTGTCCATCCGTTCGATTGCCGCTATCTTCTCGGGATTGCATTCGATTCCTCTTTCGGAAATGAGAAATCCCAAGAGTTTTCCGGCTGGAACACCGAATACACACTTCTCTGGATTCAGCTTGATCTGGTAGGTGCGCAGATTGGTGAATGTCTCCTTGAGGTTGTCCAGGAGTGTGACTCCTTTGACCGTTTTCACTACCAGATCATCTACATACACATGCAAGTTTCTGCCGAGCTGAGAATGCGTGCATCGCTGGATAGTGCGCTGATAGGTAGCGCCTCCATTCTTCAGACCGAAAGGCATAATGATATAGCAGTAAGCCCCAAAGGGGGTTATGAATGCAGTTTTTATTTGATCTTCCACACCAAGTTTGATCTGGTGATAGCCAGTAGTGGCATCCTGAAATGACCAAAGCTCGCAGCCGGCCGTAGAGTCAAAGACTTGATCTATACGGGGCAGAGCAAACGGATCCTTAGGGCATGACTTGTTCAGGCAAGTGTAATCGATACACATGCGCCAGGTCTTGTTCTTCTTCATCACGAGGACTGGGTTCGCCAACCACTCGGGGTAGAACACCTCCATGATGAAGCCTGCAGCTGGAAGCTTGGCGACCTCTTCGCCGATTGCTCTTCTCTTGCCTTCAGAAAAGCGTCGAAGGGGTTGCTTGACCGGTTTCGAACCTGGCCGAATGTGGAGCTTGTGCTCGGCGAGTTCCCTCGGCACTCCAGACATGTCTTGTGGAGACCATGCTAAGATGTCCCGAGTCTCACGGAGGAACTCGACAATCTCGCTTTCCTATTTGTTTCTAAGTCATGCTCCGACCACAACAAACTTGGTTGGGTCGGAGGGATCTAGAGCAACCTTTGTTGTCTTTGGCCGACTGAAAATCAGTCTCTGCATCTGCTCTCTTAGCTGGGCCGACTGGGAGGGGAACCTTGCTTTGAGCCTGAGGCATTGCTACCACCTTGTCGAGCTGACGCTTCTCTTCGGTGACCACAAAGGAATCGGCCAAATTTGCACCAGCCGACGAGCCCTCGAGGGACTTCCTGAAGTCCCCGGTGACGGTGATGATGCCTTTTGGCCCTGGGAGCTTCATCTTCAGGTAAAGCGCATATGCGTTGAGCATAAACTTGGCTATTGCAGGCAATCCCAAGAGGGCATGGTATGGGCTGCTGAGGTCGGCGACCTCGAACCAGATCGGCTCTCTCCTGAAGTTCTCCTTAGTGCCAAATATCACATCCAGCAGAATGCGGCCCATAGGGGTGCACGACAGAAAAGGGATAATCCCATGGAAAGTCGTCCGGCAGCGCTCCAGATCCCTCTCCGTGAGACCCAACTTGACCATCGTATCTCTGTACAGAATGTTGATTGTGCTCCCTGGATCAATGAGCACTCGGGAAAACAGACATGAAAACTTGGGGGATGCAAACAGGGCATCCACCACGAGCGGATAGGTGCCCGGATTCGGCATAAAACTTGGGTGATCCTTCCTGCCCCAGGTAATCTTGCAATCCGACCAATGCATGTACTAGGGAATCGGCGGCATGGTGGCATTGACCTCCTGAGCTCGGGCTCTCCGACTGCCCTTGTCACTTGATTCACTGGTAAAAATCATGTATGCCGTATCTTGCCGCGGAAACTGTTTCTGCACCTGAGGTGGTCCTCTGTTCTGGGGTGGAGGTGGTAATGCTTCTCCCTTCGCAATGCGCTTGACAAAGTCACACTGTCGAGTGGTATGTGCCGCTGGCTTTCCCGGACTGTTGTGCATTTTGCACGGCTGATCCAACATATCTTCGAATGTGTACTTCGGATTCACTGGCCACTGCGGCTTTGCATTTGGCTTCATCTTCCGACTGCCTCCTGCATCCCCTAGTTCCTCTTGGTCCTGGACAGCGGCCACCTACCGACTTCCATACTGAGCATCTGGTTGCTCATCCTTCCTCTTTCCATTGTTCTGTTGGTTGTTGTTGTTGTTGTTCCGACTGTTTTCTCTGTGCTCTTCCTGACTGAGCCCTTGGTTTCCTTCTTCTGCCGTCTGCGCAGCCCCTTGCGTCTGAACGACACCACCGATGCCAAGCTGAATGGGCTCACGCATCACGGAATCGGAGGCAGCGAAAGCATTGGCGACCTTCATGAGCTCGGCCACCGACGAGAAATCTTTGCAGAGCAACTTGTGCTTCAGCATCGATCCCGCCAAGCATCCGTCTGTGAAATACTGGATGGCATATATCTCATGGACTCCTTCACATGAGTTCTTCAACTTGATCCACCAAGCTAGATACTCTTGGAGTGGCTCGTCCTTGCCTTGCACGCAGAGGGCGAGCTGCCGGGGAAGATGTGGCCGATCATACGTGCCGGTGAAGTTACGAATGAAAGCTTCCGAGAAATCTTCCCAGAAAATGATGTTGTTGCTGGGCAAACTGTTCAGCCAAGTCTGAGTTGACCCCTGCAACATCAGAGGAGCATAGCATACAGCTACACGCCGAATGCCGCCGGCAATGCCGACTGTGGTCATGTAATATGTCAGCCAGTCCTCTGGCTTAACGGAGCCGTTGTACTTGGGGTATTTCTGGGTATGGTGAATCCTTTGGGGAACTGCTCGGTCCGAATGCGGTGTCCGAAACACGCTGGGTTGTCTGCTCCCTCCTCCTCTTGTTGTGCATCTCTTTCCAGCAGCTCAATGCGATGCCTAGCATCATTCTCGCCGATCTGACGAGCACCGAGCCGATTGTTGATTGCTGGTCTTGCTTCTGGTTGATGAGGTGGGTCATTGCGCCTACTGCTAATAGCCGGCTCCTCTACTCTTATGTTCATGATCGGGGGACCCCGACTGCTCCTGACCGTGCTCTCACTCCGAGATTTGCCCTGCTGCCTGTTTTGCCGCGACGCATTTGGCCGTTGGATGGATTCCGGAACCAGCCTCGCGGTCCTTCTCGATGCTTCAAGTCCTGCAACCGGGTCTTCCAACGCCGCTTCCTCTGCTGCTTTGCAGTTTCCAACAGCTCGCGCATTCGGCGAGTCTTCTTACGCCGCTCCTCTCCTTCCAAGTCCTCCAGCTCGATCGCAATCTTCTCGGAAACTCGCAGATTGTTGTCCGGTGTGCCGTATGTTGTTTTCTGAACAAATGCTGATGCTTCCGACTGATCGCCTCCCGACATCTCTCTACCGACTGCTCGGCCTCTACTCCTGAGATCCTCTAAGACCACCGGTGCAATCGTACGCCGCGGACTGGCGTGTGCTGCATTGTACTCTCGGGTGATGGCTCCAAGCCTTCGCTCTTCCGCAAGCACGTGCTCAGCCCTGCGAGAAAGAGCAAGTCGGGCCTTCTCCAACTCTGTGTGAACTTGGTCGGGGTCACCATTCCTGTTCACGGGTGTTTATAACACATCCCGCAATGCACTGGTGCCGACTCTTTCCGCAGCGTCCGCTACCTCCTTGGATTACCTTGCTGCGCTTGCCGCACCTTGATTGCTTGATGCAGTCGTCCCTGCCATCATGACAGCTGCGTGCACACATGACTCCACTCCGTCGGGAGCTACCGTGCAGCCCTTGGTCGGCAGCGGATACGTGCCACTTGAGAAGACGCGCACCTCCCTGGGATATGCCTCGGGGAAGCTGCTGATGAAGAGATGATGACTGCCGATCTGCAGCGATACGCCGGGCGGCAGAGGTGTGTCAACCCCAAACCGAGCAGTGTAGTCCACCACAAAGTCCACTGCCCCATGCCTAAAGATCAGGCTAGAAGCGTGGCTCATGCTTGATGACGAAGAAGATCTCGTCCGGATCAGAACTCCAGTCAACGCCTTGGTCTGCCCCACGGTGGGCACCAACTGTCGTTTCATAGTAACAAAAGATTCCATAGGGATGGCTTAAGAAAGAGGAAGACTCGAGGAAGAACTATGTCGATGGTGCCGGAATCGGGTTGGGCACAAGACGGTGAAGGACACCACGATGTAACCAGGTTCGGGGCTCTCCGGAGAGATAACACCCCTACTCCTGCTTGTCTGCTCTATACGAATGATCCCACGAACTACATTCAATGCTCCTAGAGCCATTTCAGAGGAAGAAGAGACCTGTCGTGGGCATGGTTCTCTCTTGCTTCTTTGTATGAACTACGGTGGGAAGTAAATGCAATGGGGTCGTCCCTCTCGCGGGAGGGGTACCCCGGGCTCTTATAGTGTGAGCTCGTGGTACTACGGTCATTTCATTCGGCGGCTGGCCCCAGCTCTCATCCTCTCGTCGGCTGGTGTCCACCAACTTCAAATCCCCGGTGATCCGGACCTATCAAGCGGCTTCCCATACTGTAGCTCGTAGGTTATGATGAGTGAACAGTGGAGCTCTGATCTCTGGTCTTGTCGTCATGTGCGCGGATTCATCGGAAAGGGTGACAACTCTCCTCTGACAGATCGGCGAAGTGACTTGGCTTGCTGCCACCCGGATCACTCGGGGTCACGCATTTATGACCTTGGACCAGGAGCTCCGACCTAATCCAAGGTCAACTTTTGGACTGATGAAGGGTGAGACGGTTGCGCCTAGGTCGACGCTTGAATTCGGCATGGTCGATTGCTTGTGGGAAATCGGCCATGCGACTTCCTAGCTCGGCCCAGCTGCAGCCCAATTGGCCCCAGCCCTTGTCTTGAAAGATTGCTTTCGCCTGGGTGACCCTACCCGGGTATCATTCCCCCGACAGGAGGATTGATCTCCGGAGGCCCCTCCATCACCACGATTGCCTTTGAGATGCTTCGTGAGTAGTTCCTCCTTGGACCTAGGGTTCACGCTAGCAAGTTAGTCTATGTATTCTCTCCAATCTTGTGCTTAAATGTCTAGTCCTTGTGAGCAGCATATCATGATCAAGACATATATGTTATAGTTTCTATGTTGTTATGTTGTGTTTGCTGGGATCCGGTGGATTATGAGATTATGTTCATATCGTGGAAGTAATATATTTTATCTCTTTTATGTTGTGTTCTTCAATGTTCTTGCATGTTCTCCGTTGTAATTTATTGCTTTGACCAAGTAGTAGATTGTGATTCAAAGAGGGAGTGTTATTTAGATAGTGGGTTCATGTCTCGTGATGTCCAACTTGAGTGACAGAAACATGGGACTAGGGAATGTGTTGTTGCCATTAGGGGTAAAATAGTGGCGCTTGTGACTGCGTGTCACAAGGGTTTCTTACAGTAACATTACGCATCAAGTGTTAAAGCAACTATCCATTGCTTTGGGTTTTTAACACATACTTGTGGCTCGCAACTTAATATCAGTGAGATGTTCCGGATTAGATTCCTCAAGGTGGATGATTGGTAAGAAGAAGTTGATGAATAAACGGTCTACTTGTCCTGGTGTATTGTCCATACAATTGAACCTTGCACTATCTGCCAGCATAATTATAATTGCGGTGCGTTGGTAATCCTGTCAATTTCCCAGCTGTAACTTGTTCACCCGACATAGTTTTTATCGTATTTTGGGATAGTGACATCACTAGTGAGCGCCAGGACGTCCAGGTCTATATCCTCATCATATATTTACACCTTTGCAATTTACTGTTTTCCTTTCTTTCAAGTTGCACCTTTTTATTATCTCTTACGATCCTTTGTAAACGACAAGGTCAGAGATATTGACAAACTCTATGACTTGTTGGGAGCAAAGTTAGTTGTGTCTTATATGCATGTCCAATTCAACTTACGCACCAGCTAATCTCTTGATCCGTTGTCACCTTCTTGTCATCTCCGGAATCCTACGGGAGACATAAACCTTGGTATCTTCACTGAAGAAAATTTGCTTCTATCTATAGCATAACCTTCCACTTGGGGTAACCAACAAGGAGGTGTTATGTACACCGATCAGCTACTAGGGACTTTGTTTGTTTAATTACCACGAGTGTATTAATGTTCCTGCTTAATATAGATATGGCATGGCATTAAACTTATTATGAACTAATGAAAGAAGGTAATAAACATGTTTTATTATTTGCCTCTGGGGCCTATTTCCAATAGTCTCCCACTTGCACTAAAGTACAAATAATCTAGTTGCATTTATTACTGATCATCATCCCTTATCACATAAGTATTACTGACCAAGCTTGCTTGTTGAAAAGGTTTCGTCAAAGGTCTATGTCATTCATATCAGTATGTCTTTTGCAAATAATTGATGTTACCTTATTTAACATTCAACACCTAATAAAGTATATGTTTGGTGGTAGAGTGAGAGTTTCTCAGTGTTTTACAATTATATCCGTTTGGTCACTTGGAATTTCCCATATTCATGTATATTGAAAACTGTAAGAGCAAAGGTTTGCCCTCATGTGTTTTGGGTATTGTTGGACAAGACAGTAGAGGAACTAACAATGTTTACGAGTGTAAATAGTTGCTTAGGTTCCTGGAGAACAAGTTAAGTGGTAGACCTTAAAGGAAGATGGACAAGATGTCGAGGCTTATTCCTTGGAGCGAAGCTGAATCACGATGGGTGACCCCTAGAAAGTTATGATGTCATGATGCATAACTCATTAAAGGAAAGGAAGAAGACGACACAAGACTTAGTAGTTTTTGTGTAGTTCTTTTTCTATTCTTTGAGTCATAGGAAAAACTGTACTATCAAGAAGGGTTAGTAAGTCGAAGCCGAAGTCATTGTGAAAATACTCAGTTCGAAACTAAACCCAGTGAGAGCTTGAGAGGAGAAATCACATATGTGCCGAGTTAAGTTTTTGTGGCAAAGGCTTTGTACTTTCCGCCTCCGAATCGAAACTCATATTGTGAGTCAGCTTTACTTGCTCCGCAAGTAAAGTTGGACATTGATGACAAATCCGACCGTCGTGGACACACTTCAGGTCAAATTGGTCATTTCGCACCTTGGGATCGCCACCTATAAATACGCCGCCCCCGCCGTCATTTGCGGGGGAGCTGCTTCGTGGGTATTCCTAGAGAGAGAGACTGTTTTGAGCATCCGAAGAAAGATACCGGATCAAAACCAAAAGCCCTTCCACCGAAACACAAGTACTATTGATCTGAGATGATTCATTGTGACTTAGGTGTAAGTTTGCTAGCCTTTTTATCTTGGAGGACTGCAAGCCTCCTAGACGGTTAGAGAGTCGTCTTCAGATAGCAAAGAGAAATTGTCGCCTCAAAGTTCAAGTCTGTCAAAGGTTTCAAAGATTTCCTCAATAATCTACCATGAGTCAAAACTGGCCAAGCTCAAGGAGATTGGTGCATTGGAGAAACGGTCGGAGAGAGGTTAGCTCATGTGTTCAATCACAAGTCCCTCCAACCAGACGTAGCACTTTGCAGAGTGTGAACTGGTCGAACAAACATCGCTGCGTAATGAGGCTCGTTCTACTTTCCGTACTTACATTTAGTACTTTTAGTTTTGATGTTGTGCTTCATTATGTTATGCTTCACTATGTTTAGCTTCACTGTGTAGTTTTGTTTCATAGTTGTCTGTTCTGTTGTTCTTCCTTCGGTGCCTTTTGCTTCACTTTGAAGTTTCTGACAAAGATTTTGAAGTGATCATTCACCCCCTTCCCCTCTGATCACATCCTTGGTCTTTCAATTGGTATCAGAGTAGGCACTCCCTACGCTATGTGTGTTTTGGACTAACATCTTGGAGTGTTGCTAAGTATTTCATTTGCAGCTATTCGTTGCGGTGAACCCATTCCTGTGTTCAATGGAACTAACTACCCATACTGGAGGACAAGATGATGAGAAACATCGTATCCATTGATAAAGCTGCCTGGGAAGTTGTTCATACTGGAGTTCAAGTCAAAGACAAAGATGCTCTTACTCCTAATGAAATGAATAAACTGGCTCTTGATTCACAAGTTTGGATGTTCACTACAAATCACTTGATCCCTGAGAAATATAATGAAGTGGAGAATATCCCCTCTACCAAAGGTGTCTGGGACTATCCTGAGAATATTGAAGAAGGTGTCTCTACCCAGAAAGATGCTCGAATTGAAACACTCTGAAGAAAACTTCATCGGTTCAAGCGTCATGAAGATGAAAATGTTGGTTCTATCTACAGCAAACTCACTGCTCTAGCGAATGAGTTGACCTCCCTTTTCGCAACTAATGTCGCTAGCCAAATGGTTGTAAGAATTTTTCTCCGATCCCTGGATGACTCCTTCGCTCACCTTGTGTTCATGATCAAACAGAGAACTGACGTCAGAGATTTAGTCCCTGCTGAAATTCTTGAGAGACTCAAACCTTTGAGATGGAAGAAGATGAGAAACGTGATGTCAATGGATCTCGAAGAAGAACACATGCCCTCAAGGCAGAAGCTACACGCCATTCTTCTTTAGATGCCA
This sequence comes from Bromus sterilis, assembly GCA_950022295.1. Classification (NCBI taxonomy): domain Eukaryota; kingdom Viridiplantae; phylum Streptophyta; class Magnoliopsida; order Poales; family Poaceae; genus Bromus; species Bromus sterilis. The sequence goes on along the minus strand of OX465596.1, from coordinate 141,912,450 downwards.
GTTCTGTATCTGGTGGTGAATCAGATGATCCTGCTAGCATTGGAAAGGATTTGGACCTAATCATGAAGCTCTTCAATCGTTTCAAAATAAAAATATCTTCATCAACGAAGAAAAACTACTCATCAGGGCACTCAAGCAATTCCTCTCACCTCTCATCCTCAAGAAACTCGCCAGCGAAAGATAACTGCTGCTACAAGTGCAAGAAACTAGGCCATTACATCACTGACTATCATTTTGTCAGAACCCTCTGTTAGGTATGTTCTAGGGTTTAGCATCAACTTGCATCATGTTAAAAAAATTCAAAAGAAATGGAAATGGGAGAAGAACCCCCCCCCCCAGATGAATTTAATTCAAATGGCCAGAATAAAAGTTTCTCCAAAAATTCCTTTTGCATTTTTGAAAAGTCTCATAAATGAGTGTGATCACATATCAAGTAATGTGGGACCAACCCCATGCTCATGGATTTTTCAAATATTCAAACAGGAGCATGGATTTAAATTTAAACCCCTATTTGAATTAAAGTTCAAATTATTGAATTTTAAAAATTCCCAAACTTTATAAGTGGCTAGGTATATGCATTACAAGTCCACATAAAACTTGGGGCATTTTATAAAATGGCTAGCTAATTTTTTTAGCAAAGCCAAAACAAATACCAGAAAGAAAAAGAAACAGAAAAAGGAAAAGGCTTACCTATGAAGAGGCCCAACTTATCGCCCCGCGGCCCAGCAAGCCAAGCCCAGCCCAACTCCCCCTTGTCGTCTTCCCGCCGCGTCGACAAGCACCTCGGTGGAGGGCATGCCGATGCCGGCGAGCACCATCCTTCCTGCAAGGCGCCCTCCCACTCTTTCTAAGCGCGCCTGGAGACGCCATGGAACCCTCCACTTCATTCCCCCTCCTCCCAGTGCCTATCCTCCCCTCTCCAGCTCTCCCGCGAAGAACTCTGAGAGCACAGCAGGCCATGCCGATGGAGACTTGCAGCCCGAGCCCGAGTTAGCCGCCAAGAACTTGTCCATCGTCCTCGCCGTCCTCAAGTTCGTCTCCGTGCAAGAAATCGTGCTTCAATTCGAACCCAAGACGAAGAACGCCTCCTCGAATTGCCGCCGGTCACCGGAGGTCGCCGCCTTCAATTCGCCGCCACCCATGCTTCCCCGACCCCGTTAGCCATCCCGTCGAGTTCGTGGTGACCTTTTGAGCATTTCCCCTCAAGTTTTGGCACCCCGCCCTTCTTCTAGCCCGATCCTCCATAGGAGCCAAAGCACCTCGCCGCCACGGTCGTCGTCGGCGAGCCCCCGCTACACAAACGACCTCGCGACCTTGTCTATCGCATGCGCCGTGCACTACTGCTTCAAACCAACCCAGGCCCGCTCCTTTTAGCGCCTCCTAGCAGAATCCACCTCGCAGCCGTTGCTCCGTCGCTGCAAAGCTTGACGCCGGTGAGCCTACAGAGCCCCCATCCCTTGTTCTTGGTCCAGATCGATGCGCGACGACGATAGCTCCCCGTGCAGCTCCGCCGGAGACACGTCGCCGGCGTGCTGATGTGTCCGGCGAGGTTAAGCCCTTGGCCCCACCCCACAGAGACACTGCCATGTGGGCCCAGCCCCTGACTAATCACTGGATTAGTTTAAATCTAATTAAAACGGTTTAATTAAAACACTAAGTCACTTACAGGTGGGACCCACTGGTCAGAGGCCCCCTGACGCCAGCATGATCTCATGCTTACGCAATAACTGGTTTTCCAATTTAAAGATTAATCCGGAAATTCCAGAAAATGATTTAAACTTTGGAAATTCAAAACTAATTCATTTTAACTCCAAATTAAACATACAATATATGTAAAATGATCAGAAAAATGCAAGGATTCTGAATATGCACCTTGTTTTCATGTTTGACCAATTTGAAATGGGGAACAGAAGCAAACATGCATATGAACCCTTTTAAATTAATATATGGAGTTTTAATTTGCAACTCAAATGCAATACACTCCATTTAAATGGAATTGGCAACACATCAACACCCCTTACACCATGTTATAACACTTGATCATGTGATTGTGAATTTTCTTTATATTGATCACTTTGTTTGCATTGTTTGCTATCGAATAGATGTGGAGCCGGAACCCGAGATCACCCCCTCCGTTGAAGATACCGTGACTGGACCTCCTCAACAAGGCAAGCAAACCCCCATTGATCATGTCGATAAAATCCCACTTCCCTCTCAGTCTCTCTTATGCATTGTTTAGGATGATTACCATGATAACGTTTCTACCGCATAGATGAACCCATTCCTTTGCATGACCTAACATTTGTCACAGTAGTAAGCAAACCACAATCCTAGCAGATGTAGGAGTTGACTGATATCATGTGGTCCCTGCAACTGTTACTGCTTATTGCATGCTTAGAGTGATACAATGTTGATACTGTTATGTGAGTCGGGATGGTAGCAATCATGTTGATGATGGTGCAAATGTGTTCGTGAATCTACCCTAGTACAACGTGAATGATGAGAGGCTGTGTAGGAGTACACAGTGAGTTGTCTCGTTGAACACCGTCCTAAGTCCGTGTTCTTGTGTGGTGATCCAAAATAAAGAGTACAACCACACATTGGGCTCACTGACCCCTCTCAACCTACTAACTCATCCCTTTCGATATCCACATCTCGCAGTAGTTCGGAGTTCTGGTAGGTTTGTGGCATGGCTGCTAAGTGAGAGAACGGCTCAACCGAGACCGACTTATGCACCACGCACACATCATCTGGGTCCACTTCGGTAAACCGGTCGGGTTCACGATAGTGGTACCCAACCCAGGTGGGCGGCTTTCTTGGACTAGATCGGCTATGAGGTAATAGTTGTGGTGAGCATCCTCGCCGACACCCCATGAATGGTGTCGAGGCCAAGGCGGTAACTGATGGTCATGTGTGTGTAGCGGTACACCCCTGCAGGGTTAACAAAACTATTCGAATAGCCGCGTCCGCGGTAAGGGACTGCTTGGAAAGCTTAGCTTGATTATTAGACAGCTTGAACTGGATACTTTAAAACTTGCCAAGATAAGCGTGAGTGCTATGGCATGCTTTCTCGTGGGAAGTCGAGGAAGGCACCATAGTGGTGTAATTGGTTGGAGACATGTAGTGGACTCATGTACGCTTCTTACCTCAAGTCTGGTACTCGTAGTTCAGGACTACCCAAGTCAAAGATGGCACTTGTGCTGATGAACCCCACCTCCCTTTGCCTTGATACATGTGCATGAGTAGTATAGCTCCTACGTAAGTCTTGCTGAGTACGATTTTATACTCACGTTTTCTTATTCTATGTTTTAGATGAACCCACTGATCCCGAAGGTGGATTCTTCCTAGAGCTCGACGACTGATCAAGCTAGTGTAGTCCCAGTCAGCAGACTGGTTCCCTCGTGGAAGGGCTTGTTTATAAATAAGGCTTCTCTAAGCCAGTTGTTAAACTTGTCTGTACTCATACCTAATTTGCTTCCGCATGCTTGATGTAATGGTGGATCACGGTCTCGTGATCCCTATGTGCACTCTGTAAGAGTTATCAATAAAGTTGTAAACTTTGTAGAGAATTGCAATGATACCTGCTATTCATACTAGACATGTGTGCTGCGTGTATGATTATAACATGCCTGTCTTAGTATGGGATTTCGAGACCTTAGTTGTGATCTGGCTAGCGGTGTTTTATACACCAAGTGGCCCTTAGATGTGCGCAGCTTGGGCATCGCGATGCGATTGCTCGTGACTCTGTCACGTGCACACTTTGTTGTATGATCGAGCCCACCCTAGACCCCGACTAAGTGATCGGGCTGGAGTAAGTCTATGTAAGTGTTATAATACAATCGAGATTATGGTTGAGGTGACTTGTCTATGAATATGGGAGTTCACCACCCATATCATTTAGACTTGTGTGCGGACGATGAGGACCCATCTCAGTTGATCATCCGGCCTGGATGGGATGCCCCTCACGTTCGATGCTTTCCGAGAGCGTTATGTGCTTGGCCTTGTCTGCTTAGACAAGTGGGTACGGCTCTCGGCTCTCCATATGATTGTGTTGTAATGGGACTTGCATACGCTAAACCCGGGTCCCGACACCTTTATGGGAAGTTGAAAACAAATCAAAGCACTCTCACAGAAATTCCTCTATCAAGTCTCATAAATCATCCAAAAGCTATGAGCCAAAGAAATATAAATCAAGACATGGAAGAGAGAAGAAAAATGATTCTGATGATGATGATAAGAAGAAGAAGACTAAGAAGAAGAAGTATCACAAGAAGCATAAGGGCTCATCTTCGAAGACTTATTTATCTCGTTGAAGCAGCTCTCATCGGGCCAAAGCTTATGTAACAGCCCTGTTTTCACAAAAATTAAAAAATTTGTTTTCGATGTGAATTGTTTGATTGTCTGATTTGTTTGCAGTGTTTGCATCCCCGATTTATCGATCGGTGATTATTTTTCCCCCTCTTATCTCGTATCGAACGAAGACCGACCCTTGCCACCCTGACTCTCGACCTTTGCGACACCGGGTTTCACCCGATCACCGTCGCGAAAACCGCACGAGACCAGCCGCAGCCAACGGAACGAAAAACCCCGTTTAATAAGTAAACGGGTTATTTTTATAGCGCGCCGGAAGATTTTCTCGGAACGGTTCCAACGCGAGGTGAACGCCGCCGGCTCGACGCGCTGATCGCGCAGTTCGAAGTTTTACCCGAATCGGAGGTACTGCGGACCCCCGGCGGTCAGAAATGTAAACACCGCGCGAGAGAGAGAAAAACCGGGGATGTTTTTGCAAACTGCTAGCCACCTGTGCTATATAAAGACCACCACACTCCCACCCCTTTTCTAGGGTTTCACTAGCCAAAATTTGCAGCCACCCCCCTCTGATTTTCCAGATCTTCCAGAAATACCCCATTTTTTTCGTCCAAACCCTAGGTCAGATCTGCCCAATGGATCTGGACCGACAGATCTTGCGATCTGACGGCCAGGAAGCTCCCCACCAACCCTGCCCTTTCTCAATCCTCTCCCTCCTGCCCATGGAACCCGTGCCCGCCGCACCAACCGATCCGCCGCCCGCCGGCCGCCACCCCGGCGAGCTCGCCGCCGGCGCTCTCCCTTCTCTCCTCCATGCCGCGCCCTCTCTTCCTTTCTTTCCTCACCGCCTCCCCTCTCCTGCAGGTCGTCGGCGCCGCCCCGAGCTCCAAGTCGCGCCATGGGCCGAGCCGAAGCTCGCCCGCGAGCCGCCCTGGCGCGAGCTCCCTCCGGCCTCCTCCGTGCGGCCCCGATCCGCCTCTCGGCCCCGCTGCTTCCTCGCCTCCGGTGACCGGCGAGCCACCGTGCAGCCGCCGCTGCCTCTCTGCTCGACGGGGACGGCCCCGATCCGGCCTCCAACCGGGGCCAGGTGGGCCGGCGCCCACCAGCGGCCCACCGAGCGACGACCCAACAGCGCAGCCCAGCCGGCCTACCAGCCTCCTCGGCCCAAGAGGTCTATTTTTTTTCCCTGAGACCCTTGAAATTTCTGCTAAGTCTTTTATGTATATGTTGCTGATGCTGTTTTGTAATGCGATTTCCCGTTGATCCGTAGCTCCGATGAACGTGCCCCCAAAACGAAAGTTGCTCAGTTTTGCGTGCTCTAGCGTTCTTATGTAGAAATTTTTTGCATTTGAGGTCATCTTGATTGTGTAATTCTGTGTTGAAGTGGGAATCAGGCCGTTAAACTGCTACTTTTTCCTGTTAAGTGTTGTTGTTATTATTTTATTGCAACTTTGCATGATAATTGTGACTAATCCATGAGGCCTATTGCATTGATTCTTTTTCCTATGTGTTAACCATCATGTGTACTTCATTTCCATGCTTTAACTTGTCATGTTTGAGTGCTCTAGCTATATTAAATCTTGCTCCAAAGTGGTGATCCTGATGTTATTGTGCTGCTGTTGCTGAAACTGTTATTTTATTGCAACTTCGGGTGACGATTGCTTCGCAACCGTTTATCGGAATTAATTGATTCCAATTGCATATTGTTAAGCATCATGTCTACTTTCATTACATGTATTGCATCTTCATGTTAGCATTCCTGGTCATATAGATATTCTGCTCTAAAGTTTGCTATGCTGCTTTTTTTTATAGCCACCTCAATTTTTGTGATGCCATGTTGTTTGCTTAATATCTTTTGATCTATGATGCCTATTTGCATGATTATTTTTGCCATGCCTTCCCTGTCATGTCTGCTTTAATTTCATATCATTTGTGAGCATGTTTGCATTGATTTACCTGTTTATGCATTGCTCTAAAGTGTGCTTCGTGATGTTGGCAGATTGTGCCCGTAACTTGTTTTGCTTATATCTTTTTAACCGTAACTCCGTGTGGAGTGTTCTTTATATGTAACTTGATTAGTTTTTCATGTACTTTGTGTTTTTGCTATTGCTTGCTGTTGTTAACCAACTTAAAATATGGTTTAGGGCAGAACAGTACCAAATGTTTTAATCATCGTGCGGCACTTAGTGTTATGCCATGTTTAGGTTGTGCCTCACTTAAATTGACTAGCATAGATAGTTTACTTTGTGCTTCACCTCTTGCCATGTTTGTGTGATATGCCATGCTTACTTGAGTTGCCATGTTAATAACCATTGGCTGATCACCTGTAGCTAAACAACTTGAACCATCGTAAACGTGCGGTATCGTCGTGTGTGACAAGTACTCCACTTAACATGTTAGTAACCGCTCTCGACGGTAGGTGCGATGTCTCGTGTTGCCTTCTTGTTGATGCTTGCTCGTGTTTGCTTCTGAGTAATAGATGCTTGCTCGTTGATTGATTTCCAGTGTTTACCGTCTTGTGTGCTTCCGCGGGTACCTCTCGGAGACGATGCGAGCTTGCGATCAACTACACATTCGGAACCCGACTTATCAACAGGCAAGGACTATACATTGCTTGTGATCCATTCTATTTCAACCAGAGGTTTGCATGCTAGTCTAGGTTAGGTTCGATGTTTGATCCTACCACATGTTTACAGCCTTTTCAAACCGATACAGCCATGTCCCCTCCCAGCAAACCTTGTACTGCTATGTTACTATTGCTCGTTGCTCAGCCCCTGCTTAGTATGCATGCTTAGGATGCTACGATGTTACCTTGTTACTCCTTGGTTTGGGATATCACATTATTATATTGTTGTTGATGATATGATTATTACAATGTTGACTATATTCGACGAAGGATGGAAGGTCTAGGCTATCCCGCCCCGACGCTTTGTTCCATTCGAGTCACCTAGGATCCGAGTTCCGGGTATTGGTTTTAAGAATGAGCGTCCCTAACCGCGTGTGGGATTTTATGGGGTCCCCTCTTCTTACCTATCTAACTTCAAACCTTTCTAGTGGTGGCCCAAGCTGGTTTTACCTTTTGCAAAACGTGTGTGTGCGAGTGTCGACCTCGCAGATTTTCAAACAACTCGGGCCAGCGGAGATAGAGTTCCTTTGTTGGTCCAAACCTGGAAGCTCGAGGGTTATCCACAGTGTTGGTTTAGTTACCCCGACCTCGTCCAGACGGTAGAGGCCGAATCGAGAGCGCTGCCGGCTTTTGAGTTGGATGTCGACTCACCGGAGGCCACCCGGATTTGTGCGTTGTTAGTTAGAGGGACCTGTCGTTCCGGATCTCTTGGGAATAAATCATAACATGGCTACCTGTGATGGGTAGAAACTGAGAGAGATGGGCGTGCGTACGGAGCCTTGTAATGGGCAGTTGGTACGCCCCTGCAGGGTTAAATCTTTTCGAGAAGCCGTGTCCACGGTTATGGACGACTTGAGACCTACTCCTTGTTCATAGACAACAACAACAACTGAGATAATCTTAATATAACTTGATCAACGTGTGTGTGTGCCTTGGCTGCTTCTTCTTCGTCGGGATGCGAAGAGGAGGACAAGGATAGGATAGGTGTTATGATTGCGTAAGTAGTTAATAGCAAGACTTGTTGGAGGCGATTCCTCATCGAATGCTTGGCTTCTTATCTTACTCTCTAGATCGTTAGCCACTTCATAATGCTAGTGCGGCAGCAACCTCACCACTTACCCCTTCCTTACCGTAAACTACTAGTTGTCCTAGAATGACGAGTGATGAAGTCCTTGCTGGGTCAGATGACCACTACAGTTGGATGATGAGTACCTCTGTACTCATGATACTACCCCCAAACTCTTTTCAGGGTTCTTGATCGACGACAGGTATGGCGATCGGCGTTTCACGTGGAGACTCGACGACGACTAGTTAGGCGGATCCCGGCAGAGGGCCTGGATCCGTGTGGTTATGGGATCGATGTTTTCTCTTTGCCACTAGGCATTTGATTGTAGTCTGTACTCAGACATGTATCTTCCGTTGTTATATTGTATTGAAGGCAGTTGTATGCCGATTGTATGAGATGTTGTATCCTTGTATCTGTAATGTTGTGATATCATGTTGGAAATCCGGGGCATATGACTCCGTCCTATGTCGCGGTGGGACCGATATGTGCTTCGTCCCCGGATCTGGATGGAAACATCTAGATCTGGAACAGTACCGCATATCGGGCCTTACAGCTTATCTGCGGAAAGAAATGAACTCCAAAGAAGAAGCATCTAGATCCGAAGAAGAATCAAGATCAGGATCTAGTTCAAGATCAGCATCCGATGGTTTTTCTAGAATTGCATTCGCTTCAACTCCAGCTTTGAAATCTACTTCGAGCTCATTCTTTACCAACCACAGCAGCATAGATGAAACTCCTTCCTACAGTTTCACGGCCAAGGCAAAGGTATCTTCCTCTAAATTTACCTATGATACTTCCGATGGCTCCTCATATGATAGTGAATCTAGAATCAACTATGCTAAACTTGCTAAAACTGCTTCAATACAACAAGATGAGCTTGATTGACTTAGCAAAACTATTAAGAAATCAGAGATCATGTTGATTGATGAGATAGAGAAAGGTCAAACTTTAACTAATGAGAATGATGCTCTGAAGGAGAAGGTTTGAGGAACTATCCACTCGGCATGATCTTCTTTTAGTGGACTATGCGAAGCTCACCTATGAATTTCTTCAAAGGAAATTGGCTCTCGAAAAACTGAAAGAGGCTCATGAAGAATTGGAAAATGTCAACCTCTCTCTCATGGCTCAACAAGTTTCCGAAGCTAAACTTAACTCTGATTCACTTTGCTTAACTTGTTTGGACTGTTGGAAAACCGAGTCTAATTCAAAATTGAACAAAGGCAAAGAACATATGGTTATTGATGATGCTAATCCCTCGGATGAAGAAAATTCTGCTGTTACCGAGGAACTCCTCAGGTTGAAAGATTTGTTTGAAACAGGTATGTTCAAAAGTGTTCAGGGACACCAGTACCTCTGTGATATCCTGAAGAAGGCTCTCCTTCATAGGAATCCTCGAAAGGAAGGTGTTGGTTTCGAAAGGAAACTAAACCCTGATGGCACTTACTGGGAACCTGAGAAGTATGCAAAAAATGTGTGTGTTTTGGGGAAGGAAAAGCCCATTGATAGTGCTAACCTTTCAGGTTTCAAATACAAAATTGATAAGGCCATTGTTGACGAGTCACTTGACTCTGACTACAAACTAATCAAAGATCAGGAAGGAAAAGTTTCGACCGAATATATTGGTACCCCACCAAAGAATGTTTCTATAAGAGACAAATCTGGGTGCGCAATTCACTCATAGAAAAAATGCATGCTAACCATTCTATGCAGGGAAAATCTTCGTTACCACCGAAACACTTCCATTCTCTTGAAGAGAGAAATGATCCTTTGGTTCCCGAATCAAATGTTCCTCAAAAGGAATAGTATTGTGTTGGTCGTAATATCTATCATCAGTGTGATAACAATGATAAGATTTCCTATGCTCGTTCATATCCTAACCCTTCACAGAGGAATTACATTTATGGTGTACTTGATGGTCCTCCTTGTAGATATAATCCTACTCACTATTATTCCGCTTCATCAACTAGTCCACCTGTCCCTTCTCAGTCACCTGCTCGTTTGTGGGTGGTTAAGAAGAACTAATTCTTCTGCAGGGCTATGTCTCAGGTGGATCCGAATGGGTCATGGACAATGGTTGCACTAATCATATGACCGAAGACAAAGAGTTGTTCACCGAAACAAAACTCACTCAATCTTCTTAGAGGTACATTACCTTCGGTGACAACAACAAGGGTAAAGTTATTGGTTTGGTTGCTATATCTAAAGACAAGCATATTGACAAATTTATGCTAGTTCAATCTCTTGGATATAATCTAATGTCTATATCAAAGCTATGTATATGGCAATGCTCATTATGTTTTCTGCTTCGCATTGTGTTGTGTTTTCACAGGATGATTATATAGTTTCCTTCGAGGGCTATCCAAGAGGTGATTTATATATTGTGGATTTCTCTTCGGGCCCTGTTGTTTCCACCTGCTTAATGAAAATAGCTTCTTCAGGGTGGTTATGGCACAGAAGACTAGGTCATGAAGGGATGAGAAATCTTCAAATTCTTGCCAAGAAGAATCATGTCATTGGACTTAGTGAAGTAAAGTTCTTGAAGAATCATCTCTGTAGGTCCTGTGAAGCAAGAAAGCTTACTAAGAAACATCATTCAGCAAAGACAATCATTTCTACTACTCGTCCTCTTGAATTGCTTCATATGGATCTATTTGGTCCCCAAAATTATGCTAGCTTGGGAGGTAACAAGTATGGTCTCGTTATTAATGATGATTTTTCTCGCTTCACTTAGGTTTTCTTTCTAGATGACAAGAGAAAAGTTGTCGAGATCTTCAAGTCATTCGCAAAGGGAGCTCAAAATGAATATGAACTGAAAGTTAAGCACATACGAAGTGATAATGGAACTGAATTCAAGAATACTCATATCAAAGAATTTCTTGATGATTATGGTATCACTCATGAATTCTCTGCTGCTTATACACCTCAACAAAATGGTGTTGTTGGGAGAAAGAATAACACTCTCATTAAAATGGCCAGAACTATGCTTGCTGAATACAAGACTCCTATCAGGTTCTGGGCCGAAGCAATTAATACTGCATGACATATCATCAACAAGGTTTACCTTCATAAGTTCCTGAAGAAAACTTATCATGAACTCATCATTGGTAAGAAGCCTAATGTTTCATACCTTAGGGTGTTTGGTGCTCGATGTTTTATTAGAGATATGAATCATAGCTCTAAATTTGCCTTTAAGTCACATGAAGGTTTTCTCTTAGGTTATGGCTGGAACTCTCACACTTACAGAGTGTATAACTCTCACTTTGAGAAACTTATGGAAACTGTAAATGTGAGGTTTGATGAAACTAATGGCTCTCAAAAAGAGCATTTGCCTCATGATCTAGATGAACCTCCTCTGGATGAAGTAATCAGGTCCATGGCCATTGGAGATATTCGCCCTATCGAAGGAAATCCTCGTCAAGATAATAGGGATGATGATGATCCAATGTTCCCACACATATCCCTGGGAACTAGAGATCAAAATCTTAAAGAAAATGATGGGCAGGACAATGAAGAACCTATGAACGAAGAAAATGGTGATCTTGAAGGACAATCTGATCCCGAAGGACAAGCTGACCCCGAAGGAAAAGCTGGTCCCTAAGAAGATCCTGAGCCACAAGCAAACTAAGTAGCATTACCTCGAGTTTGATAAAGAGTTGATGTTGATTCGATCCTCGAATACATTCGTCAACTAGGTTGTCCCACTACTCGATCTCGTACTCGTTTGGCTAACTTTTGTGGAATTTTTTTGTTTGTCGACATGTTAGAACCTTCAAAGTTTGATGAATCCATGAAGGACCTAGAATGGTTAACTTCTATGATCGAAGAACTTCATCAGTTTGAAAGAAACAAAGTCTGGTCCCTCGTTGAGATACCTGATCCCATGAAGCATAATATAATTGGTACGAAATGGATATTTCGCAACAAGCAAGACGAAGATGGTATTGTGGTAAGAAACAAAGAACGACTGGTTGCACAAGGTTGCACTCAAATCGAAGGTATTGATTTTGGTGAAACCTATGCTCCAGTAGCTCGTCTAGAATCCATTTGTGTTATGCTTTCCTTTGCAAATTACAATGGTATTTTGCTATATCAAATGTATGTCAAAAGTGTTTTTATTAACGATGAAATCGAGTAAGGATTATATGTTATGCAACCACCATGTTTTGAATACCCGAAGAATCCTAACATGGTTTACAAGTTACACAAGGCTCTTTATGGGTTAAAGCAAGCACCTCGTGCTTGTTATGAAAATCTTAAAGACTTTCTTCTCAAGAAGGGCTTCAAACCAGGAACAACTGACCCAACTCTGTTCACCCGATCCAATAATGGTGATTTATTTTTGTGTCAGATATATGTAGCTGACATTATCTTTGGTTACACTAACCCTGATATCAGTGAAGAATTCTCCAAAATGATGTCGAAGAAATATGAGATGTCTATGATGGGTGAGTTGAAGTTTTTCCTCGGACTTCAGATTCGTCAAAAGAAGAATGGGACATTCATATCTCAAGAAAAATATCTCAAGGATTGCCTAAAGAAGTTTGGCCTCACTACCTGCAAAACAAGCAAGACTCCTATGCCAACCAGTGGGTTTATTGATGCAGATTAGAAGGGAAAACCCTTCTATGATAAGAAATATCGGTCTATGATTGGTTCTCTCTTATATCTATGTGCATCTAGACCTAACATTATGCTTTCAGTATGTATTTGTGCTCGATTTCAGGCGAATCCAAAAGAATCACATCATATTGTTGTTAAGTGAATTTTTTGATATATTTCTCACACACCTACCTTGGGCCTATGGTATCCCAAAGGTGCTCAGTTTGATCTCATTGGATATTCTGATTCGGACTGGGCTGGTGATCGTGTCGATCGTAAATCTACCTCAGGCACTTGTCATTTTCTTGGTAGAACTCTTGTGTGTTGGGCTTCGAAGAAACAAAAGTTTGCATCAATATCTACTGTTGAAGCCGAATATATTATTGTTGGCTCATGTTGCACTCAGATCCTTTGGCTTAAGGAGACGCTAAAAGATTATGGTATTAATGTGAAGAAAAATCCCCTTCTATGTGATAATGAGAGTGCCATCAAAATTTCTCACAATCCAGTGCAGCACTCTCGGACGGAGCATATCGCCCTCATTTTCTTCGTGATCATGTTCAACGTGAAGATATTGTGATTAACCATGTCAGAGTTGAAGACCAATTGGCTGATATTTTCACGAAACCATTGGATGAGAAGAGGTTATGTGCATTGAGATGTGAGCAAAATATCTTAGACTCACACAATGTTCTGTAAGGCTAAACCTCACTTCCTTGTACATATTCATTTCATATTGTTTGAGTGTTTAGTTTTGTTTGCCCGATTACCTTCAAGTTCTGTCTGTTGATTCGTTTTGGTTTTAGTTTCTTATGCTAATGACCTTTAGTTTCATTTTCTTGTTTGGTCTCGAGGTGATAAGTTCAGACCCTATCCCTTCTATTCTTCTTCGTTTCCAATCTATCTAGTATAAAATGGTTAAACACATTTGAAACGATATGCATTTTTTTCGAACCTCATTGAGTTCCGAATCAAATGCTGTCAACTTTTATTGAAGTTTTCACTCAATGTCGAGAGTTTGGTTTCGGCCCTTGAGATCCGTATTTTTCGGGCCGTTGAGTTTTCTAGCGATCCGCCACGAGATCCTCGCCATAGAATTCGGAGAGACAATGGATGGGAGCCATCCGATGTGATTTGAAAGATATGTCAGATCGGCCACTATATAAGGAACCCACCCCACCGAAACTGACCCCTCACTTCATCTCTCTCCCCGCGACTCCTCTGCTCCCGAGCGTGCCACCGTGCCATCTCGCTCCATCCGACGACCTCACCGCTTTGCTTCCAAACGGTCATCGCCTGGAGTGTTCCCCGTCGACGAGAGCATTTTCCTCACCGCTCACATCGCCATAGTTGCCCTCCATCACCGAATTAGGGTACGCCAGGCTCAATCCAATCTCTTTGTCTCTTGATCTTCTGCAAGATTGGATGCATGTTCTTAGATCCTTTTTCTATTGGATTTATCTAGGGTTTTCTAGATCCAGTGGATCCTTTTCTCTGTGGGAAAACTGTTTGTAGAATCTCAAGTTCCCACTCTGATTCAGGTTAGACTTCAGATTGATCTTTCGATCCATTTGTTCTGTGTTAGATCTCTTTCTTGCAAAATTGATCTAGCTCGGCACAGATAAGAACGTGAATCAAAACCTAATCTCACCGAATCTCTTGTCAACATCATTTTCGAAAGTTTTTCTGGTGCTGATCATATCTGTGTCTATTTTTCCTTTGTCCCTATCTCTTTTTCACAGAATGTCTGCTGAACTTGATTTATGTAATGAGTCCCAGTACTCGATGATGATGCTCCAGCAGAATTGGATCAAGGTGCATCGAAGAGGAAAGAAGGAAGAACCATGGAGCTCAACAATGCTCGCGGTATTCCTCTGGTCGTAATTGACAGGCTTGGCTTCACAACGCCTGATGAAGAAACTCCTCATGAAAGGAAAATCAGATTACAAGGAATTCGCCGCTACTGGGCAATTCGTTGGTACAAGTACAAGTGTGTGCCCACAGGAAAATGGGCTATGCAGTTTGCCTTCAGTCCTCCCTTCAAGTATTGTATGCAGATGGCAAACAAGTACAACCCAAACAACGGTCATCTGTATTATCCAGGCTCCCAAAGAAACCTCACCCCTCATCCCTCAAAACTCCCGAAGATTATCCAAAAGAACATAAATGGTTGGCCATTCTGACTGAAAAGCTTCGAAAGAAGAAAGAGAAAGAAGCTGCCAAGAAGCGCGCAGCCGAAGCTGCTGGCTAAGAAACCAGCTCTCCGAAGAAGAAATGTCGGAAGATGAGAAAGAAGGCTGCCTCACCTCCTCTTGCCTTCACTAATGAAGAACAAGAAAATCTCCTTGCCAAAGCACTTGAGGATTCATACGAAGAATAAGACCCATCAACTCATGCAGACAATGAGTCTGAAAAGGCTCCTGTTTCTCCCCCTCCAAAGTAAAAGATTTGTGTTCCTCTGAAGAAGAAGCCTAGTGAGAAGCCAGCATCAAGAGGCATTCAAATTCGTGATCCCACAGACATGTCTATTGCTCGCCCAGTCAACCACACCACTCATTTGGTGATAGATAAGCCTCTAGCTTCTAAGTATCCTCCCCAAGTTGCTCCAACGGAAATAAGGTCGAAGCAGAAGCACGATCCTTCAAAGCAGATCAAAACTACTAAGAAGCCTACTGCCCTTTCCAAGCCAAAGGAAACTGTTGCCAAGATGGCGCCCTTTGTGGCTCAGGTGGCCCGTAAGCCCATCGAAAAAGAACACAGAAAGAAAGAGATGGACGACACCCGTGAGCTTCACAGGTTAGCCAAGGAATCAACCGCGAAGGAAAAGCAAACTCCTGATTCTGCAACCAAAGCTACTGAAGCTTCTAACACGAAGTGAAAGCTTGCTGCAGTAGCTGAAAATGAGAAGAAAGCAACTGCTGACGCTCAGCAGCTCAAAGGCTATAAAGAAAAGATAAAAATATCTCTTGAAAAGATCTCCACTAAAACAACTAAGAAAAGAGCACGAGAGGCTCAGAAGCAAGGTGTAGTATCCAATGTACATCGAAACATTGTTGTTGCCCCTATGGCTCAAGATGACATGGACTATCACAAACAATATCAGTTTCCAGATCCTCACAAAGCTGAACTGTAGGATGCCTTGGGAATCACCGAAGCTCTATGGAAGAAGAGTGAGTCAGAAGAAGAAGTTTTTCCTGGTGAAGTGTATGTGCCACCCACCATCAAAGAAATGATCGCAAATATTATGTCGAAGCTAAAGGAACTGTCCGCTCAAGATAGAGTTGAATCTGCCAAGATTCATGTAACAGCCCAGATTTCGCAAAAATTAAAAAAAAAATCGGTGTGTATTTTTTGATTGTCTGATTTGTTTGCGGTATTTGCATCCCCGATTTATCGATCGTCGATTCCCCCCCCCCCCCCCTCTTATCTCGTACCGGACGAATACCGACCCTTGCCACCCTAACACTCGGCATTTGCGACACCGGGTTTCGCCCGATCACCGTCGCGAAACCGCACAAGACCAACCGCAGCCAACGGAACGAAAAACCCCGTTTAATAAGTAAATGTGGTATTTTTATAGCGCACGGGAAAGTGTTCTCGGAACAGTTCCAACGCGAGGAGAACGCCGCCGGCTCGACGCGCTGATCGAGTAGTTCGAAGTTTTACCCGAATCGGAGGTCCTCCGGACCCCCGGCGGTGAGAAACGTAAACACCGCGCGTGCGGGAGAAAAACCGGGGATGTTTTTGCAAACTACCAGGCACCTGGGCTATATAAATACCACCACTCTCCCACCCCTTTCTAGGGTTTCCCTAGCCTAAAAATTGCAGCCACACCCCTGATTTATCTCAGATCTGCCCAAAAATCCCTCCACCAGCCGAAACCCTATCCCAAACCATCGATCTAGACCGTTAGATCCAGATCGGGCGCTCCCAGTGTTCCACGTAGCCTCCCAGCCGGTTTGGGGCCCGCAGGGCCCGCTCCTCCGCCGCCGTCGGCCCGCCCGAGCCCATCGTGCTGCCACCTGTCCCGTGGATCCCGCCGACGCCTCCCTCCGGCTAGCCGCCGGCGACAACCCGCACCGGCCAACCTCCTCCTCTCCCCGCGGCTCATCCCTCATCTTTTCCTCCTCCCTCTCTCACCTCCCTCTCTCTCCTCCTTCGCAGGCCACCGGAGGGAGCACAGCGCCGCCTCTTCCATGGCTGAGCCCGAGCTCGGAGCTCGAGTCGCCGTCGGCGTCTTCCACCACGCAGCCTCCGCTCCAGATCCGACCGGAGGCCACCGGATCCGAGTCGCGCCACACCTCCGCCTCCAGCCATCCTGGTGGCCCGCTTCACCCCTTGCCCTGCGCCGCCCGTCGCCGGGAACGGCTGCCACCGCCGCGGTCGGGGCCAATAGGCCGGCCAGCCAGGCCGCCACCAGCAAGGGGGCCCGCGCCAGCCACCTGGCCCACCCGACGCCAGCAGCCTTAGCCCGCCAGCCTCCAGGCCAGATGGGCCGGCCCAAACATGAGGCCTTTTATTTTTTTTATCTGTGTATTAGCCCCTGCGAATTTTTCTAAGTCTGGAAGATTGTGTTTTTGTTTCATTTTTGTGTTGTAATTTGCGATCAAACGGTAGCTCGGATGACGTTGCGCCCAAAAGGAAAATTGTTTCGTTTTGTGTGTACTTCAGTTCATCTTTTGTGAGCATTTTGATTTGAGGCCATCTTGATGTTGTTAATCTCTATTGAAGTGGGCATCAGGCTGTTTAACTGATACTAATTTCCGTCATGTGTTGCTGCTGTTATTTATTTGAAAGTTTGCATGATGATTGTGACTCATCCATGAGGCCTATTGCATTGATTCTTGTTGCATACTGTTAAGCATCATGTCTACTTTCAGTATATGTATTGCATTGTCATGTTTACATTTCGGGTCAGTTATTTTTAGCCCCAAAGTTGCTATGCCACTGTTTTTGACAGCCACCTCTGTTTTTCTCTAAGTCTATAACTTTCCGATGCCATGTTGCATGCTTAATATCTTTTGATCTATGATGCCTATGACCATGATTCTTGTTTGTACCTGGTCATCATCATGTCTAGTTCATGCCCATATATTGCTATGTCATTTTGCTGCACTTTTGCATATAGTTTTACCCATGTTTATATAGCATGAAAATAACAGTTTTTTCCATGAAAATAATAGTCCTAGACAAGTAATGTTTTATAGCCTTTTGTGTTGCTTATAACTAGTGAACTATGATGCCTATTTGCATGATTCCTTTTTCCATGCCTTCCCTTTCATGTCTACATTAATTTCATATCATCTGTGGGCATGTTTGCATTCATTATCCTGTTTATGCATTGCTCTAAAGTGTGGTACCTGATGTTGGCAGATTGTGTTCCAAACTTGTATTGCTTGTATCTTTTTAACCGTAACTCCGTTTGGAGTGTACTTTACATGTATCTTGATTAGTTTTTCTTGTACTTTGTGTTTATTCTATTGTTTTCTGCTGTTAACCAACCTAAAATATGGTTTAGGACAGAACAGTACCAAATGATTAATTGTCGTGTTGTACTTAGTGTTATGCCATGTTTAGGTTGTGCCTCACTTAAATTGACTAGCATAGTTAGTTTATCTTATGCTCCACCTCTTGTAATGTTTGTGTGCTATGCCATGCTTGATTGAGTTTCCATGTTAACAACCTTTGTTGATCACTTGTAGCTAAACAACTTGAACAATCGTAAACGTGTGGTATCGTCGTGTGTGACGAGTACTCCACTTAACTCGTTAGCCACCGCTTTCGATGATAGATGTGATACCGTAGTGCGTTGTCTCGTGTTGCCTTCTTCTTGATGCTTGTTAGTATTTGCCTTGTAGTAATAGAGTGCTTTCTTGTTGATTGCTTTCAAGTGTTTACCGTCTTGTGTGCTTCCGCGGGTACCTCTCGGAGACGATGCGAGCTTGCGATCAACTACACCTTCGGAACCCGACTTATCAACGGGAAAGTACTATACATTACTTATGATCCATTCTATTTCAACCAGCGGTTTGCATGCTAGTCTAGGATAGGTTCGATGTTTGATCCTACCACATGTTTACAGCCTCTATCAAACCGATACAGCCATGTCCCCTCCCAACAAACCTTGTACTGCTATGTTACTATTGCTCGTTGCTCAGCCCCTGCTTAGTATGCATGCTTAGGATGATATGATGTTACCCTGTTACTCCTTGGTTTTGGGCTATCACATTATTATATTTCTATTGATGATATGATTATTATAAATGTTGACTATACTCGACGAAGGATGGAAGGTATAGGCTATCCCGCCCCGACGCTTTGTTCCATTCGAGTCACCTAGGATCCGAGTACCGGGTATTGGTTCTAAGACTGAGCGTGCCTAACCGCGTGTGGGATTTTATGGGGTCACCTTTTCTTACCTACCTAGCTTCAAACATTTCTAGTGGTGCCCCAAGCTGGTTTACCATTTGAAACCGTGTGTGTGTCTGTCGGGTAGCTCCTGGCAGATATTCTTTAAACCAACCTGGGCGAGCGGGAACATGGTTTCCTTGTTGGTCCAACTTGTTCAGCTGAGGACCCGGCCTCATGTGAGAATTACCAGCAATCCAAACATGCGACCGACGGTAGAGACCAGATCAAGAGCGCGGCCGGCTACTGGGCTGGATGTCCACTCACCGGGGGCCACCTGGATTTGTTCGTTGTTAGTTAGAGGGACCTGTCGTTTCGGATATCTCGGAACTAAATCATAAAATGGTTGCCTGTGATGGGTAGCAACTGAGAGAGATGGGCGTGCTTGCGGATCCTTGTAATGCGCAGTTGGTACACCCCTACAGGGTTAAATCTTTTCGAGAAGCCGTGTCCACGGTTATGGACGACTTGAGACCTACTCCTTGTTCATAGACAAGAACAACTGAGATAATCTTAATATAACTTGGTTCACGTGTGTGTGCCTTGACTGCTTCTTCTTTGTCGGGATGCGAAGAGGAGGACAAGGATAGGACAGGTGTTATGCTTGCGTAAGTAGGTGGATAGGAGACTTGTTGGAGGCGATTCCTCATCGAATGCTTGGCTTCTTATCTTACTCTCTAGATCATTAGCCACTTCATAAATGCTAGTGGGGCAGCAACCTCGCCACTTACCCCATCCTAAACTTAAACTACTAGTTTTCCTAGAATGACGAGTGATGAAGTCCTTGCTGGGTCAGTTGACCACTACAGTTCGATGTTGAGTACTTCTGTACAAATGATACTACCCCCAAACTATTTTCAGGGTTCTTGATCGACATCAGGTATGTTGATCGACGTTTCACGTGGAGACTCGACGACGACTAGTTAGGCGGATCCCGGCGGAGGACCTGGAACCGTGTGGTTATGGGGATCGGTGATTTCTCTTTTCCACCAGGCATTTGATTGTAGTCTGTACTTAGACATGTATCTTCCGTTGTTGTAGTATATCAAGGCAGTTGTATGCCGATTGTATGAGATGTTGTATCCATGTAGCTGTAATGTTGTGTATCATGTTGGAAATCCGGGGTATATGGCGTTGTCATATGTCGCGGTAGGACCGATATGTGCTTCGTCCCCGGATCTAGATGGAAACATCTAGATATGGAGCAGTACCGCATATCGGGCCTTATAACTTGGTATCAGAGCCTTACTGACCGTAGGATCCCTTTTCTGGCCGTAGTCGAGTCTAGAAAAAAATTATTTTGTAGTTACTAAGTTAGTTATCGGAGAGTAGGATTCTTTTTCCTCCTTACCCATGCTCTGGTCAGGAAAACTGTCGTAAGTGTTTTAACTCTCGACTTATCCCCTTCAAACTCTAGGATCTCGAGTAAGTGGAGTTTCGGAATAGTTACAATGCCTTGCTTGCAGCGTATTTTCTCAATTCTAAGCTCAGGTTGGGAAATCCTATAGTACCTTTAGTTCTTCTGACTCTGGGTAAAAGTCTTGGTCGTTTGTTGACCCCATTCCACTTGCCTATTATCCTCATGATTTCAGTGAGAATGCTTCCCTTGATCGTTGCTTTCAACTATCCTTCTTCCTCTTGTCAATGACGGTTTCGTTTTTCCGACGATGTCGTCTCTCTATGGAAAGTATCTCGACGGAGATCGTCGTCCGACATGGAGCAGAGTCCCTTGTTGGTGGTGTTGAAGATCGTCGTCTCTTTTTTCTCTCCCCTCCTCTCCCCCGGATCGTCCTGGATCTCGGGACGAGATCCCTCGTTGGTGGTTTTGTATTGTAACAGCCCAGATTTCGCAAAAATTAAAAAAAATCGGTGTGAATTGTTTGATTGTATGATTTGTTTGCGGTGTTTGCATCCCCGATTTATCGATCGACGATTATTTTTCCCCCTCTTATCTCGTACCGGACGGATACCGACCCTTGCCACCCTAACACTCGACATTTGCGACACCGGGTTTCGCCCGATCACCAGCCGCAGCCAACAGAACAAAAAACCCCGTTTAATTAGTAAACGGGATATTTTTATAGCAGGCTGGAAAGTGTTCTCGGAACGGTTCCAGCGCGAGGTGAACGCCGCCGGCTCGACGCGCCGATCACGCAGTTCGAAGTTTTACCCGAATCGGAGGTCCTGCGGACCCCCGGCAGTCAGAAACGTAAACACCGCGCGTGTGGGAGAAAAACCGGGGATGTTTTTGCAAACTACCAGCCACCTGGGCTATATAAATACCACCACTCTCCCACCCCTTTCTAGGGTTTCCCTAGCCTAAAAATTGCAGCCACACCCCTGATATATCTCAGATCTGCCCAAAAATCCCTCCACCAGCAGAAACCCTAGCCCAAACCCTCGATCTGGACCGTTAGATCCAGATCGGAGCGCTCCCAGTGCGCCACGTAGCCTCCCAGCCGGTTTGGGCCCCGCTGGGCCCGCTCCTCCGCCGCCTTCGGCCCACCCGAGCCCATCGCGCCTCTGCCTGTCCCGTGGATCTCGTCGTCGCCTCCCTCCGGCTGGCCGCCGGCGAGCAACCCGCGCCGGCTATCCTCCTCCTCTCCCCACGGCTCCTCCCTCCTCTTTTCCTCCTCCCACTCTCACCTCGCTCTCCCTCCTCCTTCGCAGGCTGTCGGCGGGAGCATAGCGCCGCCTCTTCCATGGTCGAGCCCGAGCTTGGAGCTCAAGTCGCCGTCGGCGTCTTCCGCCACGCAGCCTCCGCTCCGGATCTGACCGGAGGCCACCGGATTCGAGCCGCGCCACACCTCCGCCTCCGGCCATCCTGGTGGCCGGCGCCACCCCTTGCCCTGCACCTTCCGTCGCCTGGAATGGCTGTCGCCGTCGCGGTCGGGTCCAACAGGCCGGCTGTAACAGCCCAAATTTCACAAAAATTAAAAAATTTGTTTTCGGTGTGAATTGTTTGATTGTCTGATTTGTTTGCGGTGTTTGCATCCCCGATTTATCGATCGACGATTATTTTTCCCCCTCTTATCTCGTATCGGACGGAGACCGACCCTTGCCACCCTGACACTCGACCTTTGTGACACCGGGTTTAACCCGATCACCGTCGCGAAAACCGCACGAGACCAGCCGCAGCCAACGGAACGAAAACCCTGTTTAATAATTAAGAGGGATATTTTTATAGCGCGCCGGAAAGTGTTCTCGAAACATTTCCAGCGCGAGGTGAACGCCTCCGGCTCGACGCACCGATCGCGCAATTCGAAGTTTTACCCGAATCGGAGGTACTGCGGACCCCCGGCGGTCAGCAACGTGAGCACCGCGCGCGCGAGAGAGAAACCGGGGATATTTTTGCAAACTGCCAGCCACCGGGGCTATATAAAGACCACCACACTTCCACCCATTTCTAGGGTTTCCCTAGCCACAGTTTGCAGCCACATCCCCAATTTTTCTCAATTTTCTGCCCAATGAGTTCTGGACCGTCAGATGCGGAGATTCGACAGCCCAGATCGCGTATATCCCCCACCACTCCATCTCTCTCCTCCATGCAGCCGCCACCCGTGAGCAACCGCCGGCGCCTCAAACTCCGGCAGCGCCCGCCGCCGTGCGTGCCCCCTCTGGTGAGCCAGCCCGCCGCGCTCCTCTTATCCCCTTCCCTCTCTCCCTCATCTGCCCTCTCCCTCTCCTCGTGCAGGCTTCATAGGAACCTCCAGCCGCCGCGCCATGGCCTGGAACCGAGGGGAGCTCGGCCCGCGCCGCCCGACCTGCTCGCTCCAACTGCCGAAGGCAGCTGCCGAAACAGGATCCGCGGCGCCCCGTGCCCCTGCGCCCGTCCTTGCCGACCCATCCTCCTCGCGCGGCTCCTCCGGCGAGCTTGGTGGCCGCCGCCAGCCGCCGGCTCGACCCCGGCGCCGATCTGGATCGGGCAGACGAGCCAGGCCGGCCTGCCATGTGGGCCAGCGCGGCCCAAGCCAGCCCAGCGGCCCAGACCGCCAACCGCCTCCTCTGCCTCATGGGCTCGGCCCAGTTGTGGTGAGGCCCGCATGCTGTTTTTTCCCCTGAGATCTGTGTTATTTCTGCTAAGTCCCTGGAATTTTTACTGTTGTTTCAGTTTTGCAACGATGATAGCGATCAAACCGTAGCTCCGATGAACGTGCCCCCAAAACGAAAGTTGCTCAGAATTGCGTGTAGTTCAATTCATCTTTTGTGATATTTTGCATTTGAGGTCATCTTGATTGTGTAATTGTGCACTAAAGTGGGCATCAGGCCGTTAAACTGCTACTAATTCCTGTTAAGTGCTGCTGTTTATATTTTGTTGCAATTTTGCATGATGATTGTGACTCATCCATGAGGCCTATTGCATTGATTCTTTCTCCTATGTGTTAACCATCATGAGTACTTCATTATCATGCTTTAACTTGTCATGTTTGGGTGCTTTAGCTATATTAAATCTTGCTTCAAAGTGATGAGCCTGATGTTAATGTGTTGCTGTTGCTGAAATTGTTATTTTGTTGCAACTTCGGTCGACGAGTGTGTCGCGACCGTTTATCGGAATTGAATGATTCCAATTGCATATTGTTAAGCATCATGTCTACTTTCATTATATGTATTGAATTGTCATGATATGCTTGCTGGTCATATAGTTATTGAGCTCCAAAGTTGCTATCCCGCTGTTTTTGACAGCCACCTCTGATTTTCTCTAAGTCTGTAACGTCACGATGCCATGTTGTTTGCTTAATATCTTTTGATCTATGATGTTTTTTTGCATGATTATTTTTGCAATGCCTTACTTGTCATGTCTAGTTTAATTTCATATCATTTGTGAGCATTTTGCATTGATTATCCTGTTTGGGCATTGCTCTAAATTGTGCTTCATGATGTTGGCAGATTGTGCCCGTAACTTGTTTTGCTTATATCTTTTTAACCGTGACTCCGTTTGGGGTGTTCTTTATATGTAACTTGATTAGTTTTTCGTGTACTTTGTGTTTATGCTATTTTTTTCTGTTGTTAACCAACCTAAAATATGGTTTAGGACAGAACAGTACCAAATGTTTTAATCATCGTGCGGCACTTAGTGTTATGCCATGTTTAGGTTGTGCCTCACTTAAATTGACTAGCATAGATAGTTTACTTTGTGTTTCACCTCTTGACATGTTTGTGTGCTATGCCATGCTTGCTTGAGTTGCCATGTTAATAACCGTTGGTTGATCACCTGTAGCTAAGCAACTTGAACCACCGTAAACGTGCGGTATTCGTCGTGTGTGACCGATACCCCACTTAAACTGTTAGTAACCGTTCTCGACGATAGATCCGTATCGCGTTGCCGTGTCGCGTGATGTCTTCTTGATATTGTGTTGCCCCGTAGTAATAGAGTGCTTGCTCGTTGATTGCTTTCCAGTGTTTATCGTCTTGTGTGCTACCGCGGGTACCTCTCGGAGACGTTGCGAGCGTGCGATCGACTACACCTTCGGAACCCGACTTATCAACATGCAAGGACATATATATTACTTATGATCCATTCTATTTCAACCAGAGGTTTGCTTTCTAGTCTAGGTTAGGTTTGATGTTTGATCCTACCACATGTTTACAGTCTCTTTCAAACCGATACAGCCATGTCCCTTCCCAGCAAACCTTGTACTGCTATGTTACTATTTCTCGTTTCTCAGCCCCTGCTTAGTATGCATGCTTAGGATGCTATGATGTTACCCTGTTACTCCTTGGTTTTGGGATATCACATTATTATATTGTTGTTGATGATATGATTATTATAATGTTGACTATATTCGACGAAGGATGGAAGGTCTAGGCTATCCCGCCCCGACGCTTTGTTCCATTCGAGTCACCTAGGACCCAAGTTCCGTGTATTGGTTTTAAGACTGAGCATGCCTAATCGCATGTGGGATTTTATGGGGTCCCCTCTTCTTACCTACCTAGCTTCAAACATTTATAGAGGTGGCCCAAGCTGATTTACCATTTGAAACCGTGTGTGTGCTGGTCAGCTTCCTGTAGTTTTGAAACAACTCGGGCCAGCAGAGACAGAGTTCCTTTGTTGGTCCACACTGGTGAGCTAGGGAAGTCCCCTGTTATATAGGTGAGACTAAACCCGACCTTGGCCATACGGAAGAGTCCGATCCGAGAGCGTGGCCAGCTTTTGGATTGGGTGTCGACTCCTCGGTGGCCACCCGGATTTGTTCGTTGTTAGTTAGAGGGACCTGTCGTTTCGGATCTCTTGGAACTAAATTATAAAATGGTTGCCTATAATGGGTAGCAACTGAGAGAGATGGGCGAGCATGCGACGCCTCGTAATGGGCAGTTGGTACACCCCTGCAGGGTTAAATCTTTTCGAGAAGCCGTGTCCACGGTTATGGACGACTTGAGACATACTCCTTTTTCATAGACAACAACAACTGAGATAATCTTAATATAACTTGATCAACGTGTGTGTGCCTTGACTGCTTCTTCTTCGTCGGGATGCGAAGAGGAGGACAAGGATAGGATAGGTGTTATGTTTGCGTAAGTAGTTGATAGCAAGACTTGTTGGAGGCGATTCCTCATCGAATTCTTGGCTTCTTACCTTACTCTCTAGATCGTTAGCCACTTCATAAATGCTAGTGCGGAAGCAACCTCACCACTTACCCCTTCCTTCCCGTAAACTACTAGTTGTCCTAGAATGATGAGTGATGAAGTCAGTGCAGGGTCAGATGACCACTACAGTTGGATGCTGAGTACCTCTGTACTCATGATACTACCCCCAAACTCTTTTCAGGGTTCTTGATCGACAACATGTATGGTGATCGACATTTCACGTGGAGACTTGACGACGACTAGTTAGGCGGATCCCGGCGGAGGGCCTGGACCCGTGTGGTTATGGGATCGTTGATTTTCTTTTGCCACTAGGCTTTTGCTTGTAGTCTGTACTCAGACATATATCTTCCGTTGTTGTATTGTATTAAGGCAGTACTATGCCGATTGTATGAGATGTTGTATCCTTGTATCATGTTGGGAATCCAGGGCATATGGCTTTGTCATATGTCGCGGTGGGACCGATATGTGCTTCATCCCCGGATCTGGGTGGAAACACCTAAATCTGGAACAGTACCGCTTATCGGGCCTTACACCGGCCAGCCAGGCCGTCGCCGCCAAGGGGGCCTACGCCAGCCAGCCGGCCCACCCGACGCCAGTAGCCTCAGCCCGCCAGCCTCCAGGCCAGATGGGCCGGCCGAAACGTGAGGCCTTTTATTTTTTTTATTTGTGTATTAGCCTCTGCGAATTTTTCTAAGTCTGGAAGATTGTGTTGTTGTTTCATTTTTGCGGTGTAATTTGCGATCGAACGATAGCTCAGATGACGTTGCGCCCAAAAGGAAAATTGTTTAGTTTTGTGTGTACTTCAGTTCATCTTTTGTGAGCATTTTGATTTGAGGCCATCTTGATGTTGTTAATCTCTGTGGAAGTGGTCATCAGGCTGTTTAACTGCTACTAGTTTCTATCATGTGATGCTACTGTTATTTTATTGCAAGTTTGCATGATGATTGTGACTCATCCATGAGGCCTATTGCATTGATTCTTGTTGCATACTGTTAAGCATCATGTCTACTTTCAGTATTTGTATTGCATTGTCATGTTTACATTTCTGGTCATAGTTATTTTTAGCCCCAAAGTTTCTATGTTATTTTTTTTTACAGCCACCTCTGTTTTTCTCTTAAATCTGTAACTTTCCGATGCCAAGTTGCATGCTTAATATAATTTGATCAATGATGCCTATGACCATGATTCTTGTTTGTACCTGATCATCATCATGTCTAGTTCATGCCAATATATTGATATGTCATGTTGCTGCACTTTTGCATATAGTTTTACCCCTGTTTATATAGCATGAAAATAACAGTTTCTGCCATGTTTTCCTGATTTTCACCAAGTCCTAGACCAGTAATGTTTTATAGCTTTTTGTGTTGCTTATAACTAGTGAGCTATGATGCCTATTTGCATGATTCCTGTTGCCATGCCTTCCTTGTCATGTCTAATTTAGTTGCATATCATTTGTGGGCATGTTTGCATTCATTATCCTGTTTATGCATTGCTCTAAAGTTTGCGACCCGATGTTGGCAGATTGTGTTCCAAACTTGTATTGCTTGTATCTTTTTAACCGTAACTCCGTTTGGAGTGTACTTTACATGTATCTTGATTAGTTTTTCGTGTACTTTGTGTTTATGCTATTGTTTGCTGCTGTTAACCAACCTAAAATATGTTTTACGAAAGAACAGTACCAAATTTTTAATTGTCGTGCGGCACTTAGTGTTATGACATGTTTAGGTTGTGCCTCGCATAAATTGACTAGCATAGTTAGTTTATCTTATGCTTCACCTCTTGTAATGTTTGTGTGCTATTCCATGCTTGATTGAGTTGCCATGTTAACAACCTTTGTTGATCACCTTTAGCTAAACAACTTGAACCATCATAAACGTGCGGTATCGCCGTGTGTGACGAGTACTCCACTTAACCTGTTAGCCACCGCTTTCGACGATAGATGTGATACCTTAGTGCGTTGTCTCGTGTTGCCTTCTTCTTGATGTTTGTTCCTGTTTCCCTCTTAGTAATAGAGTGCTTGCTCGTTGATTGCTTTCCAGTGTTTACCGTCTTATGTGCTTCCGCGGGTACCTCTCAGAGACGATGCGAGCTTGCGATCAACTACACCTTCGGAACCCGACTTATCAACAGGCAAGGACTATACATTACTTATGATCCATTCTATTTCAACCAACGGTTTGCATGCTAGGCTAGGATAGGTTCGATGTTTGATCCTACCACATGTTTACAGCCTCTATCAAACCGATACAGCCATGTCCCCTCCCAGCAAACCTTGTACTGCTATGTTACTATTGCTCGTTTCTCAGCCCCTTCTTAGTATGCATGCTTAGGATACAACGATGTTACCCTGTTACTCCTTGGTTTTGGGCTATCACATTATTATATTGTTGTTGACGATATGATTATTATAAATGTTGACTATACTCGACGAAGTATGGAAGGTCTAGGCTATCCCGCCCCGACGCTTTGTTCCATTCGAGTCACCTAGGATCCGAGTTCCGGGTATTGGTTCTAAGACTGAGCGTGCCTAACCGCGTGTGGGATTTTATGGGGTCCCCTTTTCTTACCTACCTAGCTTCAAATATTTCTAGTGGTGGCCCAAGCTGATTTACTATTTGAAACCCTGTGTGTGTCTATCGGGTAGCTCCTCGAAGATATTCTTTAAACCAACCTAGGCCAGCGGGAACATGGTTTCCTTGTTGTTCCAACCTGTTCAGCTGAGGACCCGGCCTCATGTGAGAATTACCGGCAATCCAAACCTGCGACAGACGGTAGACACCAGATCGAGAGCGC
Source organism: Bromus sterilis (assembly GCA_950022295.1). NCBI lineage: Eukaryota > Viridiplantae > Streptophyta > Magnoliopsida > Poales > Poaceae > Bromus > Bromus sterilis. The sequence goes on along the minus strand of OX465596.1, from coordinate 141,884,065 downwards.
GGCCGGCTCCTGAGATGGATGTCGACTCACCGAGGGCCACCCGGATTTGTTCGTTGTTAGTTAGAGGGACCTGTCGTTTCGGATCTCTCGGAACTAAATCATAAAATGGTTTCCTGTGATGGGTAGCAATTGAGAGAGATGGGCGTGCGTGCGGAGCCTTGTAATGGGCAGTTGGTACACCCCTGCAGGGTTAAATCTTTTCGAGAAGCCGTGTCCACGGTTATGGACGACTTGAGACCTACTCCTTGTTCATAGACAACAACAACTGAGATAATCTTAATATAACTCTATTCACGTGTGTGTGCCTTGACTGCTTCTTCTTCGTCGGGATGCGAAGAGGAGGACAAGGATAGGATAGGTGTTATGGTTGCGTAAGTAGGTGGATAGCAGACTTGTTGGAGGCGATTCCTCATCGAATGCTTGGCTTCTTATCTTACTCTCTAGATCGTTAGCCACTTCATAAATGCTAGTGCGACAGCAACCTCACCACTTACCCCATCCTTACCGTAAACTACTAGTTTTCCTAGAATGACGAGTGATGAAGTCCTTGTCGGGTTAGTTGACCACTACAGTTGGATGCTGAGTACTTCTGTACTCATGATACTACCCCCAAACTCTTTTCAGGGTTCTGTATCGACATCAGGTATGGTGATCGACGTTTCACGTGGAGACTCGACGACGACTAGTTAGGCGGATCCCGGCGGAGGGCCTGGACCCGTGTGGTCATGGGGATCGATGATTTCTCTTTGCCACCAGGCATTTGATTGTAGTCTGTCCTCAGACATGTATCTTCCGCTGTTGTATTATATTAAGGAAGTTTTATGCCGATTGTATGAGATGTTGTATCCATGTAGTTGTAATGTTGTGATATCATGTTGGAAATGCAGGGCATATGGCGTTGTCATATGTCGCGGTGGGACCGATATGTGCTTCGTAACCGGATCTGGATGGAATGGAACAGTACCGCATATCGGGCCTTACAATTCACAAATTCCAGAAGAAACTTGGGACCGAAGATGATGAAGACATCAAGGATTTAGTACTATCTCTTCTTCAGCAAGTCACTGATAAGAATCACGTCACCAAGAGTGACGTTCTGGTTTACAAAGGCAAGATCAGATCAGTTGTTGAAGATCTTTACCGCAGCCACAATGAAGATATTATTGCTGCTGATTCTAGAAAGATAAAAGCCACCGCTGAAGCATTATCTCGTGATCCTACTTCGAAAAAGAAACCCGGAGAGACGAGAGCCCGTATGACTCTGGCCGACGCTGCTGACATGGATGATGAAGGCGAGTCCAGCCCGCCTATGATTTCTACCCGTGCACCCAAGTCTGGCCCGAAACCTGCTCCACCCAATGGCCCAACTTCCCCCGGGTGCAAACGCCACCCCCTCAGCAACAACAACATGTCCCAGAAGCTGAAGCTCCTCAGAGCTCCCCCCTTCTGCAGAAGTGCAAAAGACTCGTGACTATTCACCTGCATACTCTATCCAAGAGTCTGAGTCACGTGCGGTTGAATCAAATGCCTCTCCCGCCGCAGATGAAGAGGTTGAAATCATGGACTCCTCACAAGAACTGGACCTTGCCAAGGCACAAGAGGCTGGGAAATCTCAGGTGATCCCATCTCCTCGCCAGCTTCAGATCAGACCTTCTTCGCAATGCAGAGCTGCGCAAGATACGCAGCTGGATTCCATCTACCCCAGGGAAACATTCCCTATCTTTCTGGGTGCAAGCAGCTCATCAAGGCACGGTCCTGAGTTTGACCTTGAGCGTCATCAAAGAAAATTGCGCTTCTTTGGAAATAGCACATATGTTTCACCAAGAACAGGTAATGACCTTCGCTTCTGGACAGCCGAACAGCAAGTGCTCTACACTAAAGTGTTCTATCAGAAGGATGTTTTGTTTCACCATTGCTATCTAGATCTGCGAAGCATGGCCATAGCTCACTGCTTCCATAATATTTGTGAAACAATCAACTCTCAAAACTTGGTCAGTTTATTTGCTCGTCGCTCGACCTTCAACTCAGAGTTGATCAAGAAATTTTATGCCACTTTGTATGTGTCTGGCGAATCCAGTGATCCCAGTACCTGGATATTATAATGGATGATTCAATGGCAAGTGTTTCGTATGAACTCGCCGGAGTTCATGGAGATTTTGAATATTCCTCGCCACACTGGTGCTCTGGCCAAGATTCATTTACATTCAAACATGACTGATGGAGAATTTGCATCACTGCTGGATCCTGAGGTCACCGAAGAATTTATGCCTGAGAATACTCGTCCGAAGCATTTGGTGTTCATTTCCAAGACATGGTTTTACATCTTGTCCAATTATTTGTTGCCGCTCACTAATGCTTCAGCAGAGTCAAAAGTTTATCCTCAAGTGCGGCATGCTATTCTCAAGTTATATCAAGTCATGGTGTTTGACTTCGAAGATTGTTTTAATTGCACCATGGTCCTTGCTGCTGAGCTGCCCTTCACCTTAAAACCCTATGCTCCATGGCTACAAGATGTGTGTAATTATGGTGGTGCTGAAGATTTCATTGCTCGCCACCACCCGCAGCTATTCACTCCTCCTAGGCGTGACACAAGGAATATGCTAAGGAAGCCCAACAATCCCATGAGCACTTATGTTGGAATTCGACAAGAAGTCAATGAACGAAACCTGATGAAGCATTTTAAGTAAGATTTTTATCACTTTGAGGTTTCGCTTCGCTCCCAGTAGATGCTCGAGAACTACATCGAGACAATCAAAGGAAAATGCAAGCTTTGATGGACGAAGTAAATCGTGTGGGCAATATTGTGCTGAACAATAATCAATATCTTCGCGTGGTGAAGCGTCATTCATGGAAAGGGCTTCAAAAGTTCTATTCTTCCAAGGGTCTAAACAAAGAACACTTCTACAAAGATTACCCGCGTCTGAACCGAAACTTTTCCAGGGATGACAGAGTGGATCACCTGAACCGGAAGCTTCCCCCACTCTACAAGATCGACGAAGTTCTATTCGTCAACGAGCCAGAACCCATCCGCCCAGATATTGTCTCCGAAAGTGATTCTGTGACGTCCAATCCTGACGACATCGTCGAAGACAGCGACTTCGATCTCATCGCTCCGGCCGATTCTCAAGATTATATGTCACCCACATCCGAAAAAAATCTTTCGGTGACCAATCTTCTTCGACCGAATCTTCTCCGCGCGGGTCTTCTCGGCTGAGTCCCCAAGATGGTACCAATGCGTAGCCACTCTCAATTCTCTTTACCACCTTTTGTCCAACCATTGACAAAAAGGGGGAGAATATTGCATCGATGAGTCTAGTTTGCCACGGGGATATGGGTTTTTCTTCGCATTTCAAGTTGCAACAAACTTTCCATTCGCTTCGATTGGGTTGTAACTTAACTTAAGTCATGTTTGTGAAATACATTGCTACTCTATCCTATTAAATTATCCCCTTCTTGCAAGTATTGCTTCACATCATTTCCCTTGCAGGTGGTTATTATAACTTAGTTCACACGTCATTCGAGAGGATTGCATATCATTAGAATTCTATTTGGAACTGCAATCCTACTCGCTAAGATAGTTCATTTTGCTCTCTACCGAAGAAAAAATATTTATGCATATACATCGATTCTATTTATCTTCGGCCTACATTCAGGGGGAGTAAAAGATTCACATCTTAGAGTTTGTTCACATCACTACTCAAAACTTCAATATTTTTATCGATGCATGTTTTGTCAACAGTAGTCCAAAAAGGGGGAGATTCTAAGAGCAAAGTTTTGCCCCCATGTGTTTTGGATATTGTTGGACAAGACAGTAGAGAAATGATGACCCTCAACTGTAGGGGGTCTATTGTAGAGTTTTTGATAAGTAAGAGTGTCAACCCCAACGAGGAGCAGAAGGTATTGATAAGTGACTTTGGTAAAGAAATAACTGCAAACACTGAAAGATAACTTTTTAGAGATTTTCGGTATAAGCAACGAGAATATAACAAAGTAAAAGGTATTGAGGAGTAACACGTGGAACAATCCTTTTGAGCAAAGGATAAGCCTGGCAATTGAACTTTATAAAGACTAAAGTGTTCTTGAGGACACACGGGAGAGGTAGTCATGTGCTTTCTCCATATTCCGCATCGACACTATGTTTTATGTTGATAAGTGTTGAGTGGGTGGATCTATGCTAGTACACCTTATAGACTAAGATAAGTGCACTCTTATGATTAAACACCTTGCAAACATCCGCAAATACAAGGTAGAAGTTAAGTCAAAAGCCTAACCATAGCAATACGATCAAGGATCCATTATTCCCTTGTGCAAAAGTGTGCAAACTGGGGTTTAGGTTTCCGTCACTCCGGCAACCCACCGTAAGCATTCTTTATACACAATGCATTCCCATAGGTCCTTAGCAAGGTGAAGTGTTGTTTGTTCGACTCACACAACACCACTAGGAAAATAACAACACAACTTAAATATCAAACAACACATATTACTTCAACATCATATGACTACTAACAACTAGACTTCTCCCATGTCCTCAAGAACTAAAGTAACTACTCACAAGACATAAAAGAGATCATGATCAGTGGTGATAAATAGATGATAAATGTAACAGCCCAGTTTACACAAAAATTAAAAAATTGTTTTTCGGTGTGAATTGTTTGATTGTCTGTTGTGTTTGCGGTGTTTGCATCCCCGATTTATCGATCAGCGATTATTTTTCCCCCTCTTATCTCGTACCGGACGGAGACCGACCCTTGCCACCCTGACACTCGACCTTTGCGACACCGGGTTTCACCCGATCACCGTCGCGAAAAACGCACGAGACCAGCCGCAGCCAACGGAACGGAAAACCCCGTTTAATAAGTAAACGGGATATTTTTATAGCGTGCCGGAAAGTGTTCTCGGAACGGTTCCAGCGCGAGGTGAACGTCGCCGACTCGACGCGCTGATCGCGCAGTTTGAAGTTTTACCCAAATCGGAGGTCTCGCGGGCCCCGGCGGTCAGAAACGTAAAGACGACGCGCGCGAGAGAAAAACCAGGGATGTTTTTGCAAACTTCTAGCCACCTGGGCTATATAAAGACCACCACACTCCCACCTCTTTCTAGGGTTTCCCTAGCCACAAATTTGCAGCCACCCCCCTCAGATCTGCCCCAATTTTCGCAGTTTTACCCCAATTCCAGCACACCCTAGTCCCATCTGATCTGGACCGTCAGATCCGGAGATCCGACGGCCCAGATGCGCTCTGGCTCCCCACCTACCACCTCTCCTCCTAGCAGCCGTCGCCAGCCCGCGAGGACGCCGCCGCCGCGTCCAACTCCGGCCATCGCGCGCCCCCGCCGGCCCCTCTCCTCCCGCGCCCCCTCCTCTCCTCCTAGCCCCTCCTCTCTCCCCTGATCTCTCTCCTCCCCTGCCGCAGGTCACCATGACGGCGCCGCCTGAGCCGCCATGGCTCCTTCCTCCCCGAGCCCGAGCGCCACCCGCCATGGCAGGGAGCTCGCCACCGCGCCGGCAGGTGTAGCCGCGCCGCCCCTGCCTTGGCCTGCGCCGCCGCGCGCCTCCTCGCCGGAGCCAGGACGGCCGGAGCCTCCGCTCGCCGGCGACGTTGCGCCAGCCGCCGCTGCGCTCGATCCGATCGGGACGAGCTCCTGCCTCCAACCGTCGCCCCCTGGGCCGGCCTGCCCACCCCGCGCGGCCTGCCAGCGCCCCACGGCCCAGCAAGCACGAGGCCTAGGCCGCCACCCTCCAGATGGATTCGGCCCATGGTGAGCTGAGATCCAGCCCATGCTTTTTCTTCCTAGACCCTCTGTTATTTTTTCTAAGTCTGGAAACAAATGTGCTGCTGATTCAATTTTGTGTTGTCGTTTGCGATCAAACCGTAGCTCGGATGACGTTGCGCCCAAAAGGAAAATTGCTTAGAATTGTTTGTACTTCAATCCATCTTTTGTGAGAATTTTGATTTGAGGTCATATTGATGGTGCAAATATGTGTTGAAGTGGGCATCAGGCCGTTAAACTGCTACTAATTGATGTTATGTGCTGCTGTTGTTATTTTATTGCAACTTTGGGTGATGATTGTGACACATCCATGAGGCCTATTGCATTGATTCTTTTTCCTAAGTGTTAAGCATCATGTGTACTTCATTTCCATCCTTTAACTTGTCATGTTTGGCTGCTTTAGCTATATTAAATCTAGCTCCAAAGTGGTGATCCTGATGTTAATGTGCTGCTGTGCTGAAAACAAATAATTTGTTGCAACTTCGGGTGACGGTTGCGTCGCAACCGTTTATCGGAATTGAGTGATTCCAATTGCATATTGTTAAGCATCATGTCTACTTTCATTAAATGTATTGCATCTTCATTCTAGCATTCCTGGTGATATAGATATTTAGCTCCAAAGTTGCTATGCCACTGTTTTTGACAGCCACCTCGGTTTTTCTCTAAGTCTGTAACGTTCCGATGCCATGTTGCATGCTTAATATCTTTTGATATATGATGCCTTTTTTCATGATTATTTTTGCCATGCCTTCCCTGTCATGTCTACTTTAGTTCCATATCATTTGTGAGCATGTTTGCATTGATTATCCTGTTTACGCAATGCTCTAAAGTGTGCTTCCTGATGTTGGCAGATTGTGTTACAAACTTGTTTTGCTTGTATTTTTTTAACCGTAGCTCCGTTTGGAGTGTGCCTTATATGTAACTTGATTATTTTTTCGTGTACTTTGTGTTTATGCTATTGTTTGCTGTTGTTAACCAACCTAAAATATGGTTTAGGGCAGAAAAGTACCAATTACTTAAATTGTCGTGGAGCACTTAGTGTTATGCTATGTTTAGGATTGTGCCTCACTTAAATTGACTAGCATAGATAGTTTACTTTGTGCTTCACCTCTTGAAATGTTTGTGTGCTATGCCATGCTTGCTTGAGTTGCCATGTTAATAACCGTTGGTTGATCACATGTAGCTAAGAAACTTGAACCACCGTAAACGTGCGGTATTCGTCGTGTGTGACCGATACCCCACTTAAACTTTTAGTAACTGTTCTCGACGATAGATCCGTATCGCGTTGTCGTGTCGTGTGAAGTCTTCTTGATCTTGTGTTTCCCCGTAGTAATAGAGTGCTTGCTCGTTGATTGCTTTCCAGTGTTTATCGTCTTGAGTGCTTTCGCGGGTACCTCTCGGAGACGATGCGAGCTTGCGATCCACTACACCTTCGGAACCCGACTTATCAACAGGCAAGGACTATACATTACTTATGATCCATTCTATTTCAACCAGCAGTTTGCATGCTAGTCTAGGTTAGGTTCGATGTTTGCTCCTACCACATGTTTACAGCCTCTTTCAAACCGATACAGCCATGTCCCTTCCCAGCAAACCTTGTACTGCTATGTTACTATTGCTCGTTGCTCAGCCCCTGCTTAGTATGCATGCTTAGGATGATACGATGTTATCCTGTTACTCCTTGGTTTGGGCTATCACATTATTATATTATATTGTTGTTGATGATATGATTATTATAAATGTTGACTATATTCGACGAAGGATGGAAGGTCTAGGCTATCCCGCCCTGACGCTTTGTTCCATTCGAGTCACCTAGGATCCGAGTTGCGGGTATTGGTTTTAAGACTGAGCGTGCCTAACCGCGTGTGGGATTTTATGGGGTCCCCTTTTCTTACCTACCTAGCTTCAAACATTTCTAGTGGTGGCCCAAGCTGATTTACCATTTGAAACCTTGTGTGTGCTGGTCAGCTGCCAGTAGTTTTCAAACCAACCTGGACCAGTGAGGACATAGTTCCCTTTCTAGCCCACCTTGTTCGGTGAAGGACCCGGTTTCCCATGGGTGATTAACCGGCTATCGAAACCCGAGACAGACGGTAGAGACCAATTCGAGAGTGCGGCCGGCTTTTGAGTTGGCTGTCGACTCACCGGGGGCCACACGGATTTGTTCGTTGTTAGTTAGAGGGACCTGTCGCTTCGGATCTCTTGGAACTAAATCATAAAATGGTTGCCTATGATGGGTAGCAACTGAGAGAGATGGGCGTGCATGCGGAGCCTTGTAATGGGAAGTTGGTACACCCCTGCAGGGTTAAATCTTTTCGAGAAGTCGTGTCCACGGTTATGGACGACTTGAGACCTACTCCTTGTTCATAGACAACAACAGCTGAGATAATCTTCATATAATTTGATCAATGTGTGTGTGCCTTGACTGCTTCTTCTTCGTCGGGAAGTGAAGAGGAGGACAAGGATAGGATAGGTGTTATGTTTGCATATGTAGGTGGATAGCAGACTTGTTAGAGGCGATTCCTCATCGAATGCTTCGCTTGTTATCTTACTCTCTAGATTGTTAGCCACTTCATAAATGCTAGTGCGGCAGCAAACTCACCACTTACCCCTTCCTTACCGTAAACTACTAGTTGTCCTAGAATGACGAGTTATGAAGTCCTTGCTGTGTCAGTTGATCACTACAGTTGGATGCTGAGTACTTTTGTACTCATGATACTACCCCCCCCCCTCCAAACTCTTTTCAGGGTTCTTGATCGACAACAGGTATGGTGATCGACGTTTCACGTGGAGACTCGACGACGACTAGTTAGCCTGATCCCAGCGGAGGGCCTGGACCCGTGTGGTTATAGGATCGATGTTTTTCTCTTTGCCAGTAGGCTTTTGATTGTAGTCTGTACTCAGACATGTATCTTCCGCTATTGTATTGTATTAAGGAAGTTGTATGCCGATTGTATGAGATGTTGTATCCTTGTATCTGTAATGTTGTGATATCATGTTGGAAATCCGGGGCATATGTCTATGTCATATGTCGCGGTGGGACCGATATGTGCTTCGTCCCCGGATCTGGATGGAAACATCTAGATCTGGAACAGTACCGCATATCGGGCCTTACAACAAACAATCTAGACATAAGAATATTTCTCCAACAAAACTCAATAGCATTCACCACAAAGGAGTAATCAACACTGGTAGAGTAGAGAGGATAGATAGTACGGATTACAACACAAGTTGCAATTGTGAAATGAGGTATGATGAAGATGGAGATGGTGCTCATGTTGGGGATGATGATCTCGATGATGCCCGTGATGATGGTGATGACGATGGCGATGATCTCCCTTTTTGGGAGGTGTTCTCCCCAGCGGAATCTGCCCGTCGGAGATTTCTTTTATTCTCTGTAGGTTTCCGCCATGGAACAGCGGCGGAACTCGCAAAAACTCCTCTCCTTTTAGGGTTTTCAGATGACGAGGAATATATATAGGCCAGAGAGGGAGCCGGGAGTGGACCCAGAGGTCCAGGCGGCCTCCCAGCGTGCCCCTGGTGGGGGCACGCCAGAGCGGCGCCTGGGCACCTGGTGGCCCCCCTCTGGCCCCTTTTCGGCTAAACTTCATTAATCTTCTGGAAAATATCCTCCGTCGATGTTCAGCGCATTTGTAGATGTTCTGTTTAAGCAATTCAATGTCCACTTTTCTCCGCTGAATCCTGCGTCTGCTATTTCGGCACTGGAAAGTTGCAAACAGTGTAAAACAAGACAAAACAATATAAGAACAACATCATAACATGAAATATATCAATGGATAGGGGTGAATTACAATATAAAATAGTGATGCATTTTGGACGTATCAACTCCCCCAAGCCTAGACCTCGCTTGTCCCCAAGTGAATACTGAGCTCGGTAAACCTGTCCACAAGTTTAGAGAGTGAAGTGTTGATAAATAGAATACGGACAAGAAGCATCATGATTTATTTACCAAACTCAAGCATCCTCGATAGCAACCTCAACTCAGAAGGCCCTTATGAAAAAGTAGTGACAATTATAATCAAAACTAGGGCTAAGGAAACTCAACAAATCATGGAAAACATATCCTTGGTCAAGGGACAATGAATAGTTTTTATTATTTCTCTTTCTCTTTAAATGGAACAATTTGAAGATTTTGAAAGAGCATGTTATTAGTCATGAAGTGCAAATGCTAACACAAAGGAAGATTTTTTCTTGGCATAAGCTTTCGCAAACAACTTACTTATAAAAAGATAATTTCAACAAGGATGTGGCATGACAAAACTTAATGTGGCATCATATGAATGAATCCTTGTTAACATCAAGTGTTTGTTCTCTTCACTGTGTAGTTTTGCTTCATAGTTGTTTGTTCTGTTGTTCTTCCTTTGCTTCCTTTTGCTTCACTTTGAAGTTTCTGTCAAAAAATTTGAAGTGATCATTCACCCCCTCCCCCTCTGATCACATTCATGGTCTTTCAAAAGCACACTCAATTAGAAGTCAAACATCCTATGCTATAACACTATACTTGCCACTTCTGGAGCAACTACATATCTATATATCGATGTACATTTTATTTGATAGTACATCGTATGTCACCCCGATGACCAACAAGGTTTATGTCAACTTAGGTATTCATCTATATGAGATCTCTCAATTATCCAAGCTCGTGTTTGAAAACTTGAACCAGCGTAACATTTTACGTTTCCAGTCCACTATCCTTTTAATTTTGAGATGTATCCTTAGTTCTATCTCTATAGGCACTATAGGATGAACTTAAAATATTATTCAATGATTTACTCATAAAACACTTCAGAACATATTCTTCGGTCTAAGAATCTTGGTCACATTACGTCAAGTATTTAACATGATTTGTATGATAGAATCTATGACTAAGAATGTTTGTTAAGCTCCCACACAAATATGTCAGTCACATATAAGACTAGATAACAAATCTCCCACTCAAAATATGTCATCTACATATTCCATTCGGGAAATCTATTCATCTCCCACTCAGCTTTATTCATACGTAGGTTTTACCAAAATTTTTCTTTAGTAGAAAATATATTTGATCATCCCATCAAATCGAGAATTCCAGATACGAGACACTAGTACCCATATGTCCTTTTCAAAAAAAATGTTGTACTGGTTACAAAATTTCTTAGAGCAGATTCCGAAGCCATTTTAGTTTTGATAATACTATGGATTCATCATAGTAAATATCCTGTTGACTCAAGCATCGCTACTTTTCATAGTAACCTTTTGAATTTGTCAAAACATCTTTTCTGACAAACCGAGATTTATGTCATTTCCGATGTTACATCTTTTCCTTATAACCTTGTAGTTTATCGAGAATATCAAGCAACTCATTTACTCGATAAGATTCAACAATTTTTAATGTAACTCATCATAGGATTTCATGACTCTTAGTCATTTCTCGCATTCAGGTTTACCATCACAACTTTGTAGTTCATAGGTATGTTTGTTCTATTAACATGACAAGTGAATCATGAATATTATTCTGTACTGAAACAGAACAAATTCTTGAATCCTACCAGTTTAGTAAAAGCTTCGTTGAGAACATCATAATCAGTGTCATCTGTTTCTCTTCTATAAGTAGAGTTTTGATTTCGGAACACATTCTGTTATCCTAGCTCTAATAAATATTTTGGGTAAGGTGGACAACCTTTTGTCTATGCTTTTACTTTGTTCTTTTCAACCCATTTATCGAGAAACCCCTTCTCGACAAATACCAAGTTTTGGAAGATGTGTCCATAGTTACCTAAGGACATATTACGAAGATGTCTTTTGAATTTATCATATAAACCCTCTTTTAGAAAAAATAACGCGCCATACTCATATGCGGTTGTCTTCGTAAACTTTAGATGGTTTCCTATATATTAAAGTGAGTGTTTTTCTTATTTTAATTACTCTAAATGATGATCGTAACACGGTAAGAGATGATTTAGACCATACAGTATTCTATAGAGTATGATTATGGTGCTTGGACACATAAACAGTTTTCAAATGCTTCTGGCATCATAATTTGTGGAATATTTCCTACAAGTCATTGTGCCAAGAATATAACTGAAAACATTGCCACTTTGATAAAATCATGGGGACTTGTCTTTCTTGTTCTGTTTAATTCCATTCTTCACTCTAGGATAGTCGTTTGATCATATCAAATGGTTTCAGACTTCATGAACCCACTATCGATCACAACGCTCCCTCTTGGAGTTATAATCCATTACTTGGCCAAAGTAACAGCTTAAAATGGAGATCATGCAATGACACTCTAAGAAAATATCAAAAGATATCAAATATAAAGCATGAACAGTCTGATCATAATATCATAATCTATCGGATCCCAGCAAACAAAGCATAGAAATTACATAAACAATGCATTGATCATGATAGGCAGCTCACAAGGACTAATTAGTGAAGCACAAAGGAGGAGAGGCAACAATCTAGCTATTTCCATGGACCCAAGGTCTATGTGTGAACTACTCATGCCTCATAGTGGAGGCTGGCATGGCGAGGAAGAGGACTACAGGGATGATCTTCCACTCCGGAAGGGTGCCGGGACAGAGCTCTAGCAGCCCTAGATCAAAGTTCTGAGGTGGCGGCAATACGGTGATTGTTTATGCGATAATTCTTCCTCCCCCAACCGTGTAGGTTTACGAGGGATATATAGGCCAAAGGGGGCAAGAGGGGTGGCACCACCTCCCAGGCGACCTGAGGGCGCGGCCAGGGGGTTGGTCGATCCCCCTGGCTGCCTCATCCCCTCGTGCCCCTCCTTTGCGAGTTTTTGGCACCAATATCTTCGTCTCGGATAAAAACTGGTATTTGTAAATTTCAGTGCATTTGGAGAATATTTTCTATGTAGGATTTCTGAAATAAAAAGACAGCAGAAAACAGGAACTGACACTGAGCACTGGATTAATAGATTAGTTCCATAAAATGTTATAAATAGATGTAAAAGCATGTAGCAATCTCATGAAACAAGCATGGAATAAGAAAAAGATTATAGATTCATTTTGGACATATCACCAAGCTACCTCGCGGCATTAGTCGTTGTCACTGGGCCGATGGTTGCTTGGTGGGAGCCACAATGTAGCGGCAACAAAGTGTCTCTTTGAAGAGGTGTGGCTATGGAGAAGGATGGATATGACCTTCGAGATGTTTGATTTGTCGGATCTAGCTTCTTCAACTTTGGAGATCTCGGGGATATAGTAAGAACATTGAACTGTGGCGGGGACCAGGTGCAGATTGCGGTGGCCAATGAAACATATTTGTAAGGGTCTCTCTGTCGGGACCCGAGGTTAGCGTATGCAAGTCCCGCTACGACATAGTCATATGGAGAGCCGAGAACCGTACCCACTTGTCTAAGCAGACAAAGCCAAGCACAGAACGTCCTCGGAAAGCATCGTACGTGAGGGGCATCCCATCCAGGCCGGATGATCAACTGAGATGGGTCCTCATCGTCCGCACACAAGTCTAATGATATGGGTGATGAACTCCCATATTCAAAGAAAAGTCGCCTCAACCATACTATCGACTATCTCATAAATCTTACATAGACTTACTCCAGCCCGATCACTTAGTCGGGGTCTAGGGCGGGCTCGATTATACATCAAAGTGTGCTCGAGACAGATTCTCGAACAATCGCATCGCGATGCCCCAAGCTGCGCACATCGAAGGGCCACTTGGTGTATAAAAGACCGCCAGCCAGATCACAACTAAGGTCTCGAAAACCCATACAAAGACATGCATGTTATAAACATACACGCAGCACACATGCCTTGTATGAACAGCAGGTATCATTGCAATTCTCTACAAAGTATACATTTTATTGATAACTCTCACAGAGTGCACACAGAGATCACAAGCATGTGATCCAACATTACAACAGACAAGCGGAAGCAAAGTAGGTCTGAGTACAGACAAGTTTAACACATGTCTTAAGAAGCCTTATTTAAACACAAGCCCTCCACGAGGGAACCAGTCGTCTGACTGGGACTATACTAGCTTGGTCTTCAGTCGTCGAGCTCGATGAAGAAGCCACCTTCGGGGTCAGTGGGTTCATCTAAAACATAGAATAAGCAAACGTGAGTACAAAGTCGTACTCAGCAAGACTTACATAGGAGCTATACTACTCATGCACATGTATCAAGGTAAAGGGAGGTGGGGTTCAATTGCAGAAGTGCCAGCTTTGACTTGGCTAGTCCTGAACTACGAGTACCAGACTTTGAGGTAAGAAGCGTACACGAGTCCACTACTTTCTCCAACCAATTACACCACTATGGTGCCTTCCTCGACTTCCCCACGAGAAAGCACGCCATAGCACTCACACTTATCTTGGTGTATTTTAGAAGTATCCAGTTCAAGTTGTGTAATAATCAAGCTAAGATTTCCAAGTAGTCCTTAACCGCAGACGCGGCTATTCGAATAGTTTTGTTAACCCTATAGGGGTGTACCGCTACACACACATGATCATCAGTTACCTCCTTTGTACTCGACATCGTTCAAGAAGTGTCGGCGAGGATTCTCACCACAACTGTTACCTCATAGCCGATCTAGTCCAAGAAAGCCGCCTACCTGGGTTGGCTACCACTATCGTGAACCCGTCCGGTTTACCGAAGTGGACCCAGGTGATGTGTGCGTGGTGCATAAGCCGGTCTCGGATGAGCCGTTCTCTCACTTGGCTACCAGGCCACAATACCTACAGAAATCCGAACTACTGCGACATCTGGACATCGAAGGGGATGAGTTAGTAAGCCGAGAGGGGTCAGTGAACCCAATGTGTGGTTGTACTCTTCATCTTGGATCACCAAACAAGAACTCGTGTTAGGGCGGTGTTCAACGAGACAACCCACTGTGTACTCCTACACAGCCTCTCATCGTTCACCTTGTATTAGGGTAGATTCACCAACACCTTTCCACCATCATCAACATGATCACTACCATCCCGACTCACATAACAGTAACATCATTGTATCACTCTAAGCATGCAATAAGCAGTAACAATTGCAGGGGCCACATGATATCAATCAACTCCTACATTTGCTAGGATTGTGGTTTGCTTACTACTGTGACAAATGATAGGTCATGCAAAGGAATGGGTTCATCTATGCGGTAGAAACGTAGCATGGTAATCATCCTATAAAATGCATAAGCGAGACATGAGAGGGAAGTGGGATTTTATCGACATGATCAAAGGGGGTTTGCTTGCCTTGCTGACGAGGTTCGGGTTCAGGGTCTTCAACGAAGGGGGCTGCCTCCTGTTCCGGTTCCACCTCTACTCGACAAACAACAAACAAGGTAGCAAAATAAATACAATGCACAAGCACATGGTTGAAGGTTGAAACTTGATGCATATGCTTTGATGTGTGAAGCAATTCCACTTAAATGGGGTATTTGCAATTGAATTTGCAAATTTAAAGTCCACAATTTAGCCAAGTTATATATGATATTGTTTGATCAAGTTAAACCCTTTTGAAATGTGTATGATATGCCTCTGAAGTTCAAGTATAATGTGGTATGTTGCTATGGTTCAAATTGCAAAAGCATTTGAAATGAATTTGATTTAATTCCACTTAAACCAAATAGCAAATGCTACTGGTCCCCTTTTATTTTCAACTCAAACATGGTTGAAAGTTGGATATTTGGATAGATAATTTTCTCCTGATCATTTTTCATATATTATTTGTTAAATTTGGAGTTAATATGAATTTTCTATGAATTTCCAAAGTTTCAGCCCTTTTCTGGAATTTTTGGATTATTCTGTAATCAGAAATTCCTTTTACTGCGTCAGCCTTATGTCACAGTGACGCTAGGGGGGGCTGACTGGTGGGCCAGGGGTGTCAGCCTCTCTGTTAATTAACCCGGTTAGTTAAAACTAACCAGGGGATTAAGGGGAGGGGCAGGGCCCAGGGTCACTTAACCCAGGTGGGGTTAAGCCCCTAACCACGGCCACATCGGCGGGTTGCTGGCGGCTAAACGCCGGCGTCACCAGACGCGGCGGCGCTGCACGGGAGGACGATTCCGGCGTCCAAAAGAAGCGCTGAGACCTCCATCTTGAAGCCCTCCCTTGCGCGCGTCGATTGGTGCAGAGCAACGCCACCGGAAGGCATCGGAGGCACATCAGCGACGAGCCCTAGCGGCGGCGGAGCCACGGTCTTGACGCAGTCGACGCTGCGCTGCTCGTGCTTGGCCATGCGCTAGCTAGACGGCCTCCTGGGAACGCCAGCTATGTGATGGATAGCACGGCGAGGACAGACGAGCAATAGAGCAGCCCCACCGGCGACCATGGCGGCGGCGAGCTCCTGCTCTCATGGCGAATCCAGCTAGAGAGGTTGCGGGTCTCTGAGAGCTTGGGGGAAATGCTCACCAGATCACAGGGAGCACGACGAGGTAGTCGTTGGAGTCGGGGAGGTCACAGCGGCGGGGAATTTAACGGAGACCTTCACGCCGGCCGGCGGCGAGAGCTTGAAGGGGACGTCGTTGGTGGAGCTTCCCGGCTCGATTCCTTCTGCAGCTCGGAGTAGTCGACGACGAGGAGCTTGAAGGACACGGCGGCGTAGCTTGACAGGCTCACTGGCCACGCGTGGACATGACGGCGAACGGCGGCGCTCTCGGGTGGAGGAAGAAATCGGCGAGGGAGGAGGAAGGAGTTGCGCTGGAGGGGAGGAATGGAGGAGGCATGCTCCAGGGCGTCTCCAGGCGAAGGAAGAAGGTACGGGGAGGCCTGGAAGGCCCTCGACACCGACGTGGCGTCCACGGCTGGCTCGGTGGCTTTCCACCGAGCAGCTTGGGTGCACGGGACGGGGAAGAACACCCTGCTGCCCCTGGTGGGCCGGCTGGGCTGGCTGGGCTGCTCTCGCCTGGGCGCCAGATAAGTGTTCTCTGCCTCTTTTCCTTATTTTTCTTTTCTGTTTTCTTCTGACATTTGTTTTGGCTAGCTAAAATAAATGGCAAACCATTTTATTAAATGCTGAAACTTTTTATGTGGCATCACAATATACTAGGCTAGCCACTTGTAAAGTTTGAACATTTTTAAAATTCAAATTATTTGAACTTTAAATCAAATTGGGGTTTTTGATTAATTCCAAGGTCCTGTTTGAATATTTGAAAAATCCATGAGCATGGGGTGGGTCCCACATCACTTGATATGTGATCACACTCATTTATAAGACTTTTCAAAAATCTAACATGAATTTTTGGAGAAGATTTATTTCTGGCCTTTTGAATTAATTCATCTGGGGGGGTTCCTTCTCCCATTTGCTTTTGAACTTGATTTCAATCACTTCTTTTGAAATTTTTAACATGATGCAAGAAGACTTTGATCCTAGCACATTACCTAACAGAGGGTTCTGACACTCTCTCTCTCTTCATATCCGGTGGTTTTCTTTGACGGTGTAATGCAATCTACAGACGATGACTTGACGCAGAAGGTATGGTTGTGCAAAGAGAATGGTTGGTGTTCTAGCCCTATGCATGTAGCTGCTGGGATCATGGAAGAGTGGTGGAGATAGTACATGATTGACTTCAACTATTTCTGGTGTGAAAACCTAGGTTTAACCAAAGTTGGATATAACTGACAATGGCGATGTTTTCACGTTGTTACCTTATGGAAGGCATTGCTCGAACATTTTCAAGTTGGTTCTTTAGGGTGAAAATATGGCCTTTGGTGGTTGGATTTGGTGACAACGGTGCTTGAGCATCACTCCCTTCCTGAATGTGTTGTTGTTGAAAAAACTTATTGTCCTTGTGATTTCATGAGATAATTGGTGTGGATGGGGCCATTATCGTAGTTGTCGATCATAGATTTGATAGCTTCAGGGGGCTTTTTCTTGCTTGGGATGCCTTTGCTCTTATATGACTTTTTATTTATTAGCCTATTTTTGTGTGTGTTGGTGTTGTTCCAAGTATGCATCATGGAATGACGCATTAGTCACATAGAAGGCAACGCCAAGACGACAGGTTCTAGTACAAGCTACATACAACCGAAAACATCACAGCCAACATGGACAAAACGCCACATGCGGACTACTCGCTAGTAGCACACCCTACCGCCCTAATCGAAAGTGATCTATCGTCCCTGAGAAACCTGGTCGCGCACCAATTCTTCCCCTCGCAGAAGACCTGTTGGAGCACCATGCTCGCCGAGGGGGCCATCCCATTGAAGACCACGTTGTTGCGATGTGTCCAGAGCGTCCAAAATACGAGGGATATGGATGTCCATACTTCCCTCCTTGCTTCTCTTGTTGTATGGATAGAAGTCCACCAGTCTCCTAGGCTAGCATCATTGTCGGGAAGCAAATCTGGGCATCCCCATCGACTCATTATGGGTGTCCACGCCTACCAGCCTAGGACGCATTCGAGCAGGATGTGATAAATCGTCTTCGGCTCCTGGTCAAAAAAGGGGCAGGCAACCGGGTGCGGCAAGCCACGCCGCGTGGGCCTGTTTGTCGTCCAGAATGTAAGGCCCGATATGAGGTACTATTCCACATCTAGACGTTTCCATCCAGATCCGGGGACGAAGCACATATCGGTCCCACCGCAACATATGACAATGTCATATGCCCCGGATTTCCAACATGATATCACAACATTACAGCTACAAGGATACAACATCTCATACAATCGGCATACAATTGCCTTAATACAATACATCAGCGGGAGATACATATCTGAGTATAGACTACAATCAAATGCCTAGTGGCAAAGGTAAAACACACAATTCCCGTAACCACACGGTTCCAGGCTCTCCGCCGGGATCCGCCTAACTAGTCGTCGCTGAGTCTCCGCAAAGGCGTCCAGAAGAAGGGTTGTAGAGCTCTTCTGAAGTCCAAGATCGTTTGCATAATGTGCGTAAAAGAGAAAAGAAGGGGTGAGCTATATCAACAAGTCTTGTAACTAACTTCTCACGGTAAGATGAGGGTAGTGGTGAGGTTGCAGCCGCACTAGCAATATATGCGTGGCTAACTTTCTATTTAGAGTGAGATGAGAAGCCAAGCATTCAATGAGGAATCGCCTCCAACTAGTCTGCTATCAGCTACTTACGCAATCATAACACCTATCCTATCCCTGACCTGCCCTTCATCACCCGGTGAAGAAAAAGCAGTCAAGGCACACACACACATTGATCAAGTCATTAAGATTATCTCAATTGTTGTTGTCTATGAACAAGGAGTAGGTCTCAAGTCGTCTATAACCGTGGATACAGCTTCTCAAACGGATTTAACCCTGCAGGGGTGTACCAACTTCCCATTACAAGGCTCCGCACGCACGCTCATCTCTCTCAGTTGCTACCCATCATAGGCAACCATTTTATGATTTAAGTCTGAGAGATCTGAAACGACGGGTCCCTCTAACTAAAAAAGAACAAATCCGTGTGGCCTCCGGGGAGTCGACACCCAATCCAAAAGCCTGCCGCGCTCTCGGATCGGCCTCTTCCGTTTCAACAGGGTTTGGGTTACCGGGACAGCTCACATGGGGCCGGGCCCTCGCCGGCCAAGGGTGGACCAACAAGTAAACCATGTCCCCGCTGGCCCAGGTTGTTTTAAAGGATATCTGCTACGAGCGACCCGACAGACATATATACATGGTTTGCAAATGGTAAATCAGCTTGCGCCACCACTAGAAATGTTTGAAGCTTGGTAGGTAAGAAAAGGGACCCCATAGTATCCCACACGCGGTTAGGCACGCTCAGTCTTAGAACCAATACCCGGAACTCGGATCCTAGGTGACTCGAATGGAACAAAGCGTCGTGGCGGGATAGCCTAGACCTTCCATCCTTCGTCAAGTATAGTCAACATTATAATAATCATATCATCCACAATAATATAATAGTGTGATAGCCCAATCTAAGGAGAAACAGGATAACAGTTGTTAGTATCCTAAGGATGCATACTAAGCAGTGGTTAAGCGAGCAAGGTACATGGCCAAAAAATGGTTTTCTAGGATGTGGGGGACATGGTTGTTTGGGTTTATTTGAGAGGCATAAATATGAAGTGGTGGGATCAAGCAATCGTTCTATCCTATACCTAGGCACAAGTGAGCTGAAAGTTATAAGCATGACATATGCTCACCCTTACCTGATGAGAAGACAAAACCGAAGGCGTAGTCGATCGCAAACTCGCAGCGTCTCCGAGAGTACCCGCGGGAACACACAAGAAGTAAACACTGGAAAGACAACTAACGGAGATGCATCTATTACTACGAAGCAATCATGAGCAATCATCAACAAGAAGGCAACACGAGACAACACACTTCGATCGCATCTATTGTCGAGAGCGGTTACTAACGGGTTAAGTGAAGTATTCATCACACACGACGATATCGCACATTTAGAATGGTTCAAGTTGTTTAGCTACACAACATGAGCAAAGTTTGTTAACATGGCATCTCACTAAAGCATGTCATATCACACAATCACGGCAAGAGGTGAAGCATAAAGTCAACTATCTATGCTAGTCATTTTAAGTGAGGCAACACCCTAAACATGGCATAACACTAAGTACCCCACGAAAATTAAGTATTTGGTACTTTTCTGCCCTAAATAATATTTTATTATTTTTCTTAGCAAGCAAAAACAGCATATTTATGATATACGCGAAATTCTAGGCAAGTTACATATAAAGACCATTTTTATCGGAGCAACGGTTAAAAGTTATGGCAATTACAGTTAAAGTGGCATGCATGTAAATAGCAGGTAAAAAGAAAGTTAATAAGTTTAAACATGGTAAATAAGCAAATTTTATTAATCTACATGAAATTCTAAGAACATGTAGAACGCATCACGATCCGAGCTACCGTTAAAAAGATATTCGCATTGCAAAATTTGTAACACAATCTGCCAATAACAAAAAAACAGAAGGAGATAAAATGCTACTGGGCCTATTCTAGTGCTGCTGGGCCTATAACAAAGGGTGATGCCTAACTAAAACACGCACACGGCGTCACATAGGCTCAGATCTATTGGGCCAAACCCCTACCACAACAGAGAGAAAAAAAAGGGGGCGCCTTCACCTTAGCAGGCCTCGGCCCAGGAAGGCTGTGGGCGCGGAATAGCCGGACGACGCCCTGGGCGCTGGGTGCGGGGGCGAGCTAGGCTGGGCGAGGAGGCGTGTTGGGTCGCTGGCCTAGCCTGGCCGCCGGGGCGCGCCGGCCCAGGTGCTGCGAGGTGGCCCAGCTGGGCGGCTCGTCCTCGTCCGCACGGGGCAGAGGCCACGACGTCGAGCAGCAGCCATCTCCGGGACGAGGCGCGAGGCGCCGGGCGTGGGGGACGGCCGGAAAGGGGAGATTTGGGGTTGCGCCGGCCGGATCCGAAGACAGCGGCCCTCCTAGCGGCGGCTGCAAGCTTGGCCGGGGCGGCCATGGCATCGCGCGATCTCCGGTGACGGGAGCTTCATCCATGGCGGCGGCGCCCCTGTGAAGAAGAAGGACACGGGGAGAGAGGGAAAAGGAGGAGGAAAGCGCGGTGCGGGGTTGCTGACCGGGCGTGGTCGGCGCGGCGGCGTGGCTGCTCGCCGGGAGGCGGCGGCGGACATCCACGGGAGGAGCTCGGGAGGCTGGCCACCATGGCCCAGATCGGGCCGTGGAGCGGTCCTGCCGGCGGGATCCCGGTCCTGCGGGGCCCGGGCGCGGTCTGGAGGCTGTGCGGAGCGACGTGGACGATTGTGGGTGCTCCGATCTACGATCCGACGGCCAGGATTGGGCGTTCTAGGGTTTCGAGTAGGAGGAGGGCTGTGGATCAGATCTGAAATTTCTAGGGGTGGCTGCGAATTTAACATGAGGGAAACCCTAGAAAGGCTAGGAGCGGGTGGTGGTCTTTATATAGGCTGGCTTGGCTGGCGGGTTTACGCAAACGCCCTCAGGTCTTCTGTCGCGTCCGGTTCTCCACGTTTCTGACCATCGGGAGTCCATACGACACTCGATTCGGGCGAAATCTCGAACCACGCGCTCAGCGCGGCGAGCCCGTCAATTCAACCTCACTTCAATAATGTTCCGGGAACATTTTTACGGCGCCCAATAAAATAATCCGTTTATTAAATAAACAGGGTTTTCGTTCCGGTGGCGATGGCTGGTCTTGTGCCGATTGCGACGGTGCTCGGGTGAAACCCGGTGTCGCAAAGGTCGTGTGCCGTGGTGGAAAAGGGTTGGTCTCGCATCCAATGCGAGTAGGGGAAATATACTCACCGATTAATAAATCGGCGAAGCAAATACTTCAAACAATTATAGCAATCAACAAAATAATACAACCAGCAAAAATTTTAATTAGGGTGGAATTTCCGGGCTGTTACAATACAACACCACCACCAAGGGATCTCGTCCTGAGATCCTCGATGATCCGGGGGAGAGGGGAAAGAGAAAAGAGACACGACGTTCTTCAACACCACCAACATGGGGCTCTGCTTCATGTCGAACGACGATCTTACGTCGAGAAACTTTCCGCAGAGAGACGGCAACGTCGGAGAACGGGACCGTCAAGTGTCAAGAGGCGGAACGGCAGGGAGATCCGGATCGAAGGATAGTGTTCCCACTCAAATCGTGAAGACACCAGTCAAAAGGACGGAGGGCAAGGAATGACCATGACGTACACCAGAGTTAGAGAAACTAAAGGTACTACATGATTTCCCAACCTAAGATCGGAATCGAGAAAATACGCTGCAAGCAAGGCATTGTAGTCATTCCGAAACTCCACTTACTCGATATCCTAGAGTTTGAAGGGGATAAGTCGAGATTAAAACACTTACGACACTTGTCCTGACCAGAGCAAGGGTAAGGATTAAAAAGATTCCTACTCTCCGGTAACTAACTTAGTAACCACAAAATAATTTTTGCCTAGACTCGACTTCGGCCAGAAATGGGATCCTACGGTCGGTAAAGCTCTGATACCAAGTTGTAAGGCCTGATATGTGGTACTGTACCAGATCTAGACGTTTCAAACCAGATCCGGGGACGAAGCACATATCGGTCCCACCGCGACATATGAAAATGTCATATGCCCCGGATTTCCAACATGATATCACAACATTACAGCTACAAGGATACAACATCTCATACAATCGGCATACAACTGCCTGAATACGATACATCAGCGGAAGATACATGTCTGAGTACAGACTACAATCAAATTCCTAGTGGAAAAGGTAAAACACACCATTCCCTTAACCACGCGGGTCCAGGCTCTCCGTCGGGATCCGCCTAACTAGTCGTCGCTGAGTCTCCGCGAAGGCGTCCAGAAGAAGGGTCGCCAAGCTCCTCTTAAGTCCAAGATCGTTCGCATAACGTGCGTAAAAGAGAAAAGAAGGGGTGAACTATATCAACAAGTCTTGTAACTAACTTCTCACGGTAAGATGGGGTTAGTGGTGAGGTTGCAGCCGCACTAGCAATATATGTGTAAGGCCCGATATGCGGTACTGTTCCAGATCTAGATGTTACCACCCAGATCCGGGGACGAAGCACATATCGGTCCCACCGCGACATATGACATAGCCATATGCCCCGGATTTCCAACATGATATCACAACATTACAGATACAAGGATACAACATCTCATACAATCGGCATACAACTGCCTCAAATACAATACAACAGCGGAAGGTACATGTCTGAGTACAGACTACAATCAAATGCCTACTGGCAAAGAGAAAAACACCGATCCCCATAACCACACGGGTACAGGCCCTCCGCCGGGATCCTCCTAACTAGTCGTCGTCGAGTCTCCACGTGAAACGTCGATCACCATACCTGTCGTCGATCAAGAACCCTGAAAAGAGTTTGGGGGTAGTATCATGAGTACACAAGTACTCACCATCCAACTGTAGTGGTCAACTGACCCAGCAAGGACTTCATCACTCATCATTCTAGGACAACTAGTAGTTTACGGTAAGGAAGGGGTAAGTGGTGAGGTTGCTGCCGCACTAGCATTTATGAAGTGGCTAACGATCTGGAGAGTAAGATAAGAAGCCAAGCATTCAATGAGGAATCGCCTCCAACAAGTCTGCTATCCACCTACATACGCAAACATAACACCTATCCTATCCTTGTCCTCCTCTTCGCATCCCGACAAAGAAGAAGCAGTCAAGGAACACACACATTGATCAAGTTATTTAAGATTATCTCAGCTGTTGTTGTCTATGAACAAGGAGTAGGTCTCAAGTCGTCCATAACCGTGGACACAGCTTCTCGAAAAGATTTAACCCTGCAGGGGTGTACCAACTGCCTATTACAAGGCTCCGCACGCACGTCCATCTCTCTCAGTTCCTACCCATCACAGGAAGCCATTTTATGATTTAGTCCCGAGAGATCCGAAACGACAGGTCCCTCTAACTAACAATGAACAAATCCGGGTGGCCCCCGGGGAGTCGACACCCAATCCAAAAGTCGGCCACGCTCTCGGATCGGACTCTTCCGTATGGCTAAGGTCGGGGTAGCCTCACCTATATAACAGGGGACTTCCCTAGCTCACCAGTGTGGACCAACAAAGGAACTCTGTCTCTGCTGGCCCGAGTTGTTTTAAAACCACTGGCTGCAGACCAGTTACGCACACGGTTTCAAATGGTAAATCAGCTTGGGCCACCTCTGGAAATGTTTGAAGCTAGGTAGGTAAGAAAAGGGGACCCCATAAAATCCCACACGCGGTTAGCCACGCTCAGCCTTAAAACCAATACCCGGAACTCGGATCCTAGGTGACTCGAATGGAACAAAGCGTCGGGGCGGGATAGCCTAGACCTTCCATCCTTCGTCGAGTATAGTCAACATTTATAAATAATCATATCATCAACAACAATAATAATAATGTGATATCCCAAACAAAAGAGTAACAGGGGAACATCGTAGCATCCTAAGCATGCATACTAAGCAGGGGCTGAGCAACGAGCAATAGTAACATAGCAGTACAAGGTTTGCTGGGAGGGGACATGGCTGTATCAGTTTGAAAGAGGCTGTAAACATGTGGTAGGATCAAACATCGAACCTATCCTAGACTAGCATGCAAACCGCTGGTTGAAATAGAATGGATCATAACTAATGTATAGTCCTTGCATGTTGATAAGTCGGGTTCCGAAGGTGTAGTTGATCTCAAGCTCGCATCGTCTCCGAGAGGTACCCGTGGAAGCACACAAGACGGATAAACACTGTAAAGCAATCAACGAGCAAGAGGTGATCAACAAAGGTTGTTAACATGGAAACTTAATCAAGCATGGCATAGCACACAAACATGTCAAGAGGTGAAGCACAAAGTAAACTATCTATGCTAGTCAATTTAAGCGAGGCACAACCTAAACATGGCATAACACTAAGTGCCTCACGATGATTAAACGATTTGGTATTGTTCTGCCCTAAACCATATTTTAGGTTTGTTAACAATAGCAAACAATAGCATAAACACAAAGTACACGAAAACTAATCAAGTTACACATAAAGAACACCCCAAACGGAGTTACGGGCACAATCTGTCAACATCACGAAGCACACTTTAGAGCAATGCATAAACAGTAAAACGAATGCAAACATGCTCACAAATGATATGAAACTAAAGTAGATATGACAAGTAAGGCATAGCAAAAAGAATCATGCAAAAAGGCATCATAGATCAAAAGATATTAAGCAAAGAACATGGCATCGTGACGTTACATACTTAGAGAAAAGCAGAGGTGGTTGTCAAAAACAGCAGCATAGCAACTTTGGAGCTCAATAACTATATGACCAGCAAGCATATCATGGCAATGCAATACATATAATGAAAGTAGACATGATGCTTAATAATATGCAATTGGAATCACTCAATTCCGATAAACGGTCGTGACACACTCGTCGACCGAAGTTGCAACAAAATATAAACAGCAGCACACTAACAGCAGGGTAGCTACTTTGGAGCAAGATACAATCATGATGCAGCAAGAAATTATGGCATGTGAATGCATGAAACTGAAGTAGAAACAACGCTTAACGCAACGCAAAAGGAATCACTCAATTCCGACGTACGGTTGCGAAGCAATCGTCACCCGAAGTTGCAATAAAAATAACAGTTACAACAAGTTTAACAGCAGCAGTTGCAATTAACGATCTGATGCCCTGTTTAGCACACAATTACATAATCAAGATGACCTCAAATGAAAATGCTCACAAAAGATGAATTGAAGTACACGCAATTCTGAGCAACTTTCATTTTAGGGCACGTTCATCGGAGCTACAGCTCAACGGGAAAATACGTTGCAAACAGACATCAGCAGCAAAAATAAAAGACTTAGCAGAAATTACAAACGCAAAGAAAAAATTGGTGGCTCTCACCAGTGGGCCGAGGCCCACGAGGCCGCGTGTAACAGCCCAGATTTCACAAAAATAAAAAAATTTGTTTTCGGTGTGAATTGTTTGATTGTCCGATTTGTTTGCGGTGTTTGCATCCCCGATTTATCGATTAGCGATTATTTTCCCCCCTCTTGTCTCGTATCGGACGGAGACCAACCCTTGACACCCTGACACTCGACCTTTGCGACACCGGGTTTCACCCGATCACCGTCGCGAAAACCGCACGAGACCAGCCGCAGCCAACGGAACGAAAAGCCCCGTTTAATAATTAAACGGGATATTTTATAGCGCGCCGGAAAGTGTTTTCGGAACGGTTACAGCGCGAGGTGAACGCCGCCGGCTCGACGCGCTGATCGCGCAGTTCAAAGTTTTACCCGAATCGGAGGTATTGCGGACCCCCGGCGGTCAGAAACGTGAGCGCCGCGCGCGCGAGAGAAAAAAACCGGGGATGTTTTTGCAAACTGCCAGCCACCGAGGCTATATAAATACCACCACACTCCCACCCATTTCTAGGGTTTCCCTAGCCACAAAATTTGCAGCCACACCCCCAGTTTTGCTCAATTTGCTGCCCAATGAGTTCTGGGCGGTCAGATCGTCAGATCCGACGGCCTGGGATCGTCCACGTCAGCGTCGCACCTAGCTCTCTCCTCTCTCCTCACCGCGAGCAACCTCCTGCCCGTGGGCATGTCGCCGCCGCCCTCGCTCGATCCGGCCCGGCCGCTGCGCCTTGCCACTCCGGGAGCCGCCCCTGCAGGTCTCCCCTGCCCCGTGGCCCTCCTCTCTCTTTTCCCTGCCTCCTCCTTCCTCCTCTAAACCTCTCTCTTCTCTCTCTGCGAGCATGGCGCCATGGACGGGAGCTTCATGGAGCTCGCTCGTGCCCGGCGGCGATCTCGCCGGTGACTCCCCCCAACGCCCAGATCCAGTCGCCGCGGGCCCATTCCGGCCGTCCCCGTCACCCGGCATCGCCAGCCACTCGCCGGACCGCCGTCGGCTTGGCCGCCGCGGCAAGCCTGGCCGCACGCCACGGACGTGCTCTGGAACGAGCGCGTCGCCTCCCGTTGCACCCTTTGGGCCGACCTCGCCCGTGCCCTAGCGGCCCACCCCCAACCAACAGGCCCAGGCGGCCCCCCGCCCCCCAACTCCCCAGCCGGCCTGGGCCACGGCCCAACAGTAAGCGCCCCAGCCTTTCCTCTTTTTTTTCTTTTTTTTTCTCTGCTGTTGGGCCTAGCAGCAATAGTTTCGGCCCGTTAGAGTTTTTTTTCCTTTCTAGGTTTTTTTTATTTAGGCGGATTTAGTTTTTTTTTGCGAGGCTCGTATCTTTTAACCGGTAGCTCCGATGGAGACGCTTTCTACATGAAAGTTGCTCCGTTTTGCGCGTAGGTCATTAAAATGTTGTTTGTTGCCATGTTTGACTTTGTTTACATGTTGTTTAACTGCTAATTACAATTGCTTGCCACTGTAAACTGTAATTGCCATAACTTTTTAACCGTTGCTCTGTTTAAAATGTTCTTTATATGTAACTTGACTAGAATTGCATGTAGATTGTGTTGATGCTGCTCTTGCTTGCTAATAAAAATAATAAAATATTGTTTAGGGCAAAACATTACCAAATGCAATAAATATCGTGGGGTCCGCAATAGTTTGCCATGTCTAGGATTTCACCCCACTTAAATTGACTAGCTTAGGTAGTTTATTTATGCTTCACCTCTTGACCTGTTTGTGTGCTATGCCATGCTTTAGTGAGTTGCCATGTTAACAACCTTTGTTGATCACCTGTAGCTAAACAACTTGAACCACCGTAAACGTGCGGTATCGTCGTGTGTGACGAGTACTCCACTAAACCTGTTAGTAACCGCTCTCGACGGTAGGTGCGATGTCTCGTGTTGCCTTCTTGTTGATGCTTGCTCGTGTTTCCATCATAGTAATAGATGCTTCTCGTTGATTGCTTTCCCTTGTTTATCGTCTTGTGTGCTTCCGCGTGTACCTCTCGGAGACGATGCGAGCTTGCGATCAACTACACCTTCGGAACCCAGCTTATCAACAGGCAAGGACTATACATTACTTATGATCCATTCTATTTCAACCAGCGGTTTGCATGCTAGTCTAGGTTAGGTTCGATGTTTGATCCTACCACATGTTTACAACCTCTTTCAAATCGATACAGCCATGTCCCTTCCCAGCAAACCTTGTACTGCTATGTTACTATTGCTCGTTGCTCAGCCCCTCCTTAGTATGCATACTTAGGATGCTACGATGTTACCCTATTACTCCTTGGTTTGGGATATCACATTATTATATTGTTGTTGATGATATGATTATTATAAATGTTGACTATATTCGATGAAGGATGGAAGGTCTAGGTTATCCCGCCCCGACGCTTTGTTCCATTCGAGTCACCTAGGACCCGAGTTCCGGGTATTGGTTTTAAGACTGAGCGTGCCTAACCGCGTGTGGGATTTTATGGGGTCCCCTTTTCTTACCTACCTAGCTTCAAACATTTCTAGAGGTGGCCCAAGCTGGTTTTACCATTTGAAAACCGTGCGTGTGACTGTTGAGCTCCCAGCAGATTTTCAAATAACTCGGGCCAGCGGAGACATGGTTTCTTTGTTGGTCCACGCCTGGAAGCTAGGGGGCTGCCCACAGCTGTTTGGGTAGCTAACCCGACCTCGTCCAGCCGGAAGAGTCTGATCCGATAGCGCGGCCGGCCTTTGGATTGGGTGTCAACTCCCCGGGGGCCACCCGGATTTGTGCGTTGTTAGTTAGAGGGACTTGTCGTTCCGGATCTCTTGGGACTACATCATAAAATGGTTGCCTATCATGGGTAGCAACTGGGAGAGATGGGTGTGCGTGCGGAGCCTTGTAATGGGCAGTTGGTACACCCCTGCAGGGTTAAATCTTTTCGAGAAGCCGTGTCCACGGTTATGGACGACTTGAGACCTACTCCTTGTTCATAGACAACAACAACTGAGATAATCTTAATATAACTTGATCAACGTGTGTGTGTGCCTTGACTGCTTCTTCTTCGTCGGGATGCGAAGAGGAGGACAAGGATAGGATAGGTGTTATGTTTGCGTATGTAGGTGGATAGCAGACTTGTTGGAGGCGATTCCTCATCGAATGCTTGGCTTCTTATCTTACTCTCTAGATCGTTAGCCACTTCATAAATGCTTGTGCGGCAGCAACCTCACCACTTACCCCTTCCTTACCGTAAACTACTAGTTGTCCTAGAATGACGAGTGATGAAGTCCTTGTTGGGTCAGTTGACCACTACAGTTGGATGCTGAGTAATTCTGTACTCATGATACTACCCCCAAACTCTTTTCAGGGTTCTTGATCGACGACAGGTATGGTGATCGACGTTTCACGTGGAGACTCGACGACGACTAATTAGGCGGATCCCGGCGGAGGGCCTGGACCCGTGTGGTTATGGGGACCGATGTTTTTCTCTTTGCCAGTAGGCATTTCATTGTAGTCTGTAATCAGACATGTACCTTCCGCTGATGTATTGTATTTAAGGCAGTTGTATGCCGATTGTATGAGATGTTGTATCTTGTATCTGTAATGTTGTGATATCATGTTGGAAAATCCGGGGCATATGACTTCGTCATATGTCGCGGTGGGACCGATATGTGCTTCGTCCCCGGATCTGGATGGAAACATCTAGATCTGGAACAGTACCGCATATCGGGCCTTGCACCGCGGTGGGAGGAGCTAGGCCGGCAGGCTGGGATCCCTGGCTGGGCCTGTGGCACGCAGGCCGGGCCCAGGTCAGCGAGGCAGGATGGCGCGGCCCACCCAGCGGCTTTCCCCCTTGCTCCCGACTGGATCGGACGGGGCAGCGGATGGTGGCGCCGGCGGCGACCATGCCGACGAGGTGGCGGGGCAGCAAGAGGCGGGTCCGCCGCTGGAGAGGCCGGAGGAGGGCTGCGCGCAGGGGACCAGGCCGGATCCAGCCGGCAGCGGGTCTAGGGCGGCGCGAAGAGGAGCACCCGCGGCGGCGCAGCGAGCTCAAGCTCCCGACGTCCATGGCGCTTCGTGGCGGCGGCAGACCTGCAGCAGAGGGACGGGGTGGTCAGGGGAGAGGAGAGAAAGGAGGAGGGAGGAGAGGGAAGGAGGAGGAGAGAGGCGCGGCGGTCCGTGGCTGCTTGCCGGCGGCTGCGGCCGTGGAGGCGCCCGGCGGCGTGGAGGCGTGAGGAGAGAGGAGAGAGGAGAGGTTAGGGGCTGACATGGCACCATCTGGGCCATCAGATCTGAGATCTGGTGGTCCAGATCTGAGGAGGGCTAGGTTTTGGGCTAGAATTAGGAAAATTTGCGAAAATTGGGCTATTGTGAGGGGGTGGCTGCAATTTTGGACTAGGGAAACCCTAGAAATGGGATGGGAGTGTGGTGGTCTTTATATAACCCCGGTGGCTGGCAGTTTGCAAAAACATCCCCAGTTTTTCTCTCGCGCGCGCGGTGCTCACGTTTCTGACCGCCGGGGGTCCGCAGTACCTCCGATTCGGGTAAAACTTTGAACTGCGCGATCAGCGAGTCGAGCCGGAGGCGTTCACCTCGCGCTGGAACCGTTCCGAGAACACTTTCCGGCGCGCTATAAAAATAACCCGTTTAATTATTAACCGAGGTTTTTCGTTCCGTTGGCTGCGGCTGGTCTTGTGCGGTTTTTGCGACGGTGATCGGGTGAAACCCGGTGTCGCAAAGGTCGAGTGTCATGGTGGCAAGGGTCGGTCTCTGTCCGATACGACAATAGGGGAAGAAAAATAATCGCCGATCGATAAATCGGGGATGCAAACACCGCAAACAAATCAGACAATCAAACAATCCACACCGAAAACAAAATTTTTAATTTTTCTGAAAACTGGGATGTTACAATACTACACCACCAACAAGGGATCTCGTCCCGAGATCCAGGACGATCCGGGGGAGAGGGGGGAGAGAAAAGAGAGTAGACGATCTTCAACACCACCAACAAGGGACTCTGCTCCATGTCGACGACGAACTTCCATCGAGAAAACTTTCCGCAGAGAGATGGCGACGTCGAAAAAAAAACGAAACCATCGATGGATCACGAGGAGGAACAATAATTGAAAGCGACGATCAAAGGAAGCATTCTCACTGAAATAGTGAGGATAGTAGGCAAGAGAACTGAAGTCAATAGACGACCAAGATGTTATCCGGAATCGGAGAAGCTAAAGGTACTACAGGAATTCCCAACCTGAGATAGGAATCGAGACAATACACTACAAGCAAGGCATTGTAACGGTTCCGAAAGTCCACACACTCGAGATCCTAGAGTTTTGAAGGGGATATGTCAAGAATTAAAACACTTACGACACTTGTCCTGACCAGAGCAAGGGTAAGGAGTAAAAAGATTCCTACTCTCCGACAACTAACTTCATAACTACAAAATAGTTTTTATCTAAACTCGACTTCGGCCAGAGAAGGGATCCTACGGTCGGTAAGGCTCTGATACCAAGTTGTAAGGCCCGATCTGCGGTACTGTTCCAGATCTAGATGTTACCACCCAGATCCGGGGACGAAGCACATATCGGTCCCACCGCGACATATGACATAGCCATATGCCCCGAATTTCCAACATGATATCACAACAGTACAGATACAAGGATACAACATCCCATACAATCGGCATACAACTGCCTCAAATACAATACAACACGGAAGATACATGTCTGAGTATAGACTACAATCAAATGCCTACTGGCAAAGAGAAAAACATCGATCCCCATAACCACACGGGTCCAGGCCCTCCGCCGGGATCCTCATAACTAGTCGTCGTCGAGTCTCCACGTGAAACATCGATCACCATACCTGTTGTCGATCAAGAACCCTAAAAAGACTTTGGGGGTAGTATCATGAGTACAGAAGTACTCAGCATCCAACTGTAGTGGTCAACTGACCCAGCAAGGACTTCATCACTCGTCATTCTAGGACAACTAGTAGTTTATTGTAAGGAAGGGGTAAGTGGTGAGGTTGCTGCCGCACTAGAATTTATGAAGTGGCTAATGATCTAGAGAGTAAGATAAGAAGCCAAGCATTCGATGAGGAATCGCCTCCACCTACATACGCAAACATAACACCTATCCTATCCTTGTCCTCCTCTTCGCATCCCGACAAAGAAGAAGCAGTCAAGGCACAGACACATTGATCAAGTTATTTAAGATTATCTCAGCTGTTGTTGTCTATGAACAAGGAGTAGGTCTCAAGTCGTCCATAACCGTGGACACGGCTTCTCGAAAAGATTTAACCCTGCAGGGGTGTACCAACTTCCCATTACAAGGCTCCGCACGCACGTCCATCTCTCTCAGTTTCTACCCATCACAGGCAGCCATTTTATGATTTAGTTCCAAGAGATCCGAAACGAGAGGTCCCTCTAACTAACAAAGAACAAATCCGGGTGGCCCCCGGGGAGTCGACACCCAATCCAAAAGCCGACCACGCTCTCGGATCGGACTCTTCCGTATGGCTAAGGTCGGGGGTAGCCTCACTTATATAACAGGGGACTTCCCTAGCTCACCAGTGTGGACCTACAAAGGAACTCTGTCTCTGCTAGCCCGAGTTGTTTTAAAACCACTCGCTGCAGACCAGTTACGCACACGGTTTCAAATGGTAAATCATCTTGGGCCGCCTCTAGAAATTTTTGAAGCTAGGTAGGTAAGAAAAGGGGACCCCATAAAATCCCACACGCGGTTAGGCACGCTCAGTCTTAAAACCAATACCCGGAACTCGGATCCTAGGTGACTCGAATGGAACAAAGCGTCGGGGCGGGATAGCCTAGACCTTCCATCCTTCGTCGAGTATAGTCAACATTTATAAATAATCATATCATCAACAACAATAATAATAATGTGATATCCCAAACCAAAGAGTATAGGGGAACATCGTAGCATCCTAAGCATGCATACTAAGCAGGGGCTGAGCAACGAGCAATAGTAACATAGCAGTACAAGGTTTGCTGGGAGGGGACATGGCTGTATCAGTTTGAAAGAGGCTGTAAACATGTGGTAGGATCAAACATCGAACCTATCCTAGACTAGCATGCAAACCGTTGGTTGAAATAGAATGGAGCATAAGTAATGTATAGTCCTTTCCTGTTGATAAGTCGGGTTCCGAAGGTGTAGTTGATCTCAAGCTCGCATCGTCTCCGAGAGGTACCCGCGGAAGCACACAAGACGGATAAACACTGGAAAGCAATCAACGAGCAAGAATCTATTACTACGAAGCAAACACGAGCAAGCATCAACAAGAAGGTAACACGGAACATCGCACCTACCGTCGAGAGCGGTTACTAACAGGTTAAGTGAAGTACTCGTCACACACGACGATACCGCACATTTAGAAAGGTTCAAGTTGTTTAGCTACAGGTGATCAACAAAGGTTGTTAACATGGCAACTCAAGCAAGCATGGCATAGCACACAAACATGTCAAGAGGTGAAGCAAAAAGTAAACTATCTATGCTAGTCAATTTAAGCGAGGCACAACCTAAACATGGCATAACACTAAGTGTCTCACGATGATTAAAGGATTTGGTATTGTTCTGCCCTAAACCATATTTTAGGTTGGTTAACAATAGCAAACAATAGCATAAACACAAAGTACACGGAGTTACGGTTAAAAAGATACAAGCAAAACAAGTTACGGGCACAATCTGTCAACATCACGAAGCACACTTTAGAGCAATGCATAAACAGTACAATGAATGCAAACATGCTCACAAATGATATGAAACTAAAGTAGATATGACAAGTAAGTCATGGCAAAAAGAATCATGCAAAAAGGCATCATAGATCAAAAGATATTAAGCAAACAACATGGCATCGTGACGTTACAGACTTAGAGAAAAACAGAGGTGGCTGTCAAAAACAGCAGCAAAGCAACTTTGGAGCTCAATAACTATATGACCATCAAGCATATCATGGAAATTCAATACATATAATGAAAGTAGACATGATGCTTAACAATATGCAATTGGAATCACTCAATTCCGATAAACGGTCGCGACACACTCGTCGACCGAAGTTGCAACAAAATATAAACAGCAGGGTAGCTACTTTGGAGCAAGATACAATCATGATGCAGAAAGAAATTATGGCATGTGAATGCGTGAAACTGAAGTAGAAACAATGCTTAACGCAACTCAAAAGAAATCACTCAATTCCGACGTACGGTTGAGAAGCAATCGTCACCCGAAGTTGCAATAAAAATAACAGTTACAACAAGTTTAACAGCAGCTGTTGAAATTAACGATCTGATGCCCTGTTTAGCACACAATTACACAATCAATATGACCTCAAATGCAAATGCTCACAAATTTGAATTGAAGTGCACGCAATTCTGAGCAACTTTCATTTTGGGGGCACGTTCATCGGAGCTACGGATCAACGGGAAATTACGTTGCAAACAGACATCAGCAGCAAAAATAAAAGACTTAGCAGAAATTACAAACGCAAAGAAAAAAAATGGTGGCTCTCACAATTGGGCCGAGGCCCACGAGGCCACGGTGGGAGGAGCTAGGCCGGCGGGCTGGGATCCCTGGCTGGGCCGGTGGCACGTAGGTCGGGCCCAGGTCAGCGAGGCAGACTGGCGCGGCCCACCCAGCGGCTTGCCCCCTTGCTCCCGACTAGATCGGACGGGGCAGCGGCTGGTGGCGCTGGCGGCGACCATGCCGGCGAGGTGGCGGCGCGGCAAGAGGCGGATCTGCCGCTGGAGAGGCTGGAGGAGGGCGGCGCGCAGGGGACCAGGACGGATCCAGCCGGCAGCGGGTCTAGGGCGGCGCGAAGAGGAGCACCCGCGGCGGCGCAGCGAGCTCAAGCTCCCGGCGTCCATGGCGCTTCGTGGCGGCGGCGGACCTGCAGCAGAGGGACGGGGTGGTCAGGGGAGAGGAGAGAAAGGAGGAGGGAGGAGAAGGAAGGAGGAGGAGAGAGGCACGGCGGTCCGTGGCTGCTTGCCAGCGGCTGCGGCCGTGGAGGCGCCCGGCGGCGTGGAGGCGTGAGGAGAGAGGAGAGAGGAGAGGTTAGGGGCTGATGTGGCACCATCTGGGCCATCAGATCTGAGATCTGATGGTCCAGATCTGAGGAGGGCTAGGTTTTGGGCTAGAATTAGGAAAACTTGCGAAAATTGGGCTATTGTGAGGGGGGTGGCTGCAATTTTGGACTAGGGAAACCCTAGAAAGGAGGTGGGAGTGTGGTGGTCTTTATATAGCCCCGGTGGATGGCAGTTTGCAAAAACATCCTTGGTTTTTCTCTCGCGCGCGCGGTGCTCACGTTTCTGACTGCCGGGTGTTCGCAGTACCTCCGATTCGGGTAAAACTTCGAACTGCGCGATCAGCGAGTCGAGCCGGAGGCGTTCACCTCGCGTTGGAACCATTCTGAGAACACTTTCCGGCGCGCTATAAAAATAACCCGTTTAATTATTAAACGGGGTTTTTCGTTCCGTTGGCTGCGGCTGGTCTCGTGCGGTTTCGCGGCTGTGATCGGGTGAAACCCGGTGTCGGAAAGGTCGAGTGTCAGGGTGGCAAGGGTCGGTCTCCGTCCGATACGAGAATTGGGGAAGAAAAATAATCGCCGATCGATAAATCGGGGATGCAAACACCGCAAACAAATCAGACAATCAAACAATTCACACCGAAAACAACATTTTTCATTTTTGTGAAAACTGGGTTGTTACAATATGAGTGGCTAACGTTCTATTTAGAGTGAGATGAGAAGCCAAGCGTTCAATGAGGAATTGCCTCCAACAAGTCTACTATCAGCTACTTACGCAATCATAACACCTATCCTATCCCTGTCCTCCCCTTCATCACCCGATGAAGAAGAAGCAGTCAAGGCACACACACATTGATCAAGTTATTAAGATTATCTCAGTTTTTGTTGTCTATGAACAATGAGTAGGTATCAAGTCGTCCATAACCGTGGACACGGCTTCTCGAAAATATTTAACCCTACAGTTGTTTACCAACTGCCCATTACAAGGCTCTGCACGCACGCTCATCTCTCTCTGTTGCTACCCATCACAGGTAACCATTTTATGATTTAGTTCCGAGAGATTCGAAACGACAGGTCCCTCTTAGTAACAACGAACAAATTCGGGTGGCCCCCAGGGAGTCGACACCCAATCCAAAAGCCGACCGCGCTCTCGCATCGGCCTCTTCCGTCTCAACAGGGTTTGAGTTACCGGGACATCTCACATGGGGCCGGTCCCTCGCCGGCCAAGGGTGGACCAAAATGGAATCCATGTCCCCGCTGGCCCAGGTTGTTTTAAAGGATATCTGCTAGGAGCGACCCGACAGACATATATACATGGTTTGCAAATGGTAAATCAGCTTGGGCCACCACTAGAAATGTTTGAACCTAGGTAGGTAAGAAAAGGGGACCACATAGTATCCCACACCCGGTTAGAAATGCTCAGTCTTAGAACCAATACCCGGAACTCGGATCCTAGGTGACTCGAATGGAATAAAGCGTCGGGGCGGGATAGCATAGACCTTCCATCCTTCGTCGAGTATAGTCAACATTATAATAATCATATCATCCACAATTATATAATAGTGTGATACCCCAATCCAAGGAGAAACAGGATAACAGTTGATAGCATCCTAAGCATGCATACTAAGCAGTGGTTAAGCAAGCAAGGTACATGGCCAAACAATGGTTTGCTAGGATGTGGGGGACATGGCTGTTTTGGTTTATTTGAGAGGAATAAATATGAAGTGGTGGGATCAAAAAATCGTTCTATCCTATACCTAGGCACAAGTGAGCTGAAAGTTATAAGCATGACAATGCTCCCCCTTACCTGATGAGAAGACGAAACCGAAGGTCTAGTCGATCGCAAACTCGCAATGTCTCTGAGAGTACCCGCGGCAGCACACAAGAAGTAAACACTGGAAAGACAACCAACGGAGCTTCATTTATTACTACGAAGCAATCACGAGAAAGCATCAACAAGAAGGCAACACGAGACAACTCACTTCGATCGCATCTATCGTCGAGAGCGGTTACTAACAGGTTAAGTGAAGTATTCCTCACTCACGACGATACCGCACATTTAGAATGGTTCAAGTTTTTTAGCTACACAACATGAGCAAAGGTTGTTAACATGGCATCTCACTCAAGCATGGCATATCACACAATTACTGCAATAGGTGAAGCATAAATTAAACTATCTATGCTAGTCATTTTAAGTGAGGCAACACCCTAAACATGGCATAACACTAAGTACCCCACGACAATTAAGAATTTGGTACTGTTCTGCCCTAAACCATATTTTATTATTTTTATTAGCAAGCAAGAACGGCATATTCATGATCTACAAGAAATTCTAGTCAAGTTACATGTAAAGAACATTTTTATCGGAGCAACGGTTAAAAAGTTATGGCAATTACAGTTTACAGTGGCATGCGATGTAAATAGCAGGTAAACAGCAAGTTAATAAGTTTAAACATGGCAAAGAAGCACATTTTATTAATCTCCAAGAAATTCTAAGCAATTTACATGTAGAACGCGTCGCGATCCGAGCTAACGTTAAAAAGATATTCGCATTGCAACATTTGTAACACAATCTGCCAATAACAAAAAAACAAAAGGACATAAACTGCTACTAGGCCTATTCTAGTGTTGTTGGGCCCATAACAAAGGGCGACGCCTAAAGACATAGGCTCAGATCTATTGGGCCAAGCCCCTACCATAACAGAGAAAAAATAATAATAAAAAGGGGGCGCCTTCACCTTAGCAGGCCTCGGCCCAGGAAGGTTGTGGGCGCGGAATAGCCGGATGACGCCCTGGGCGCTGGGTGCGCGGGCGAGTTAGGCTGGGCGAGGAGGCGCGTTGGGCTGCTGGCCTAGCCTGGCCGCTGGGGCGCGCCGGCCCACGTGCTGCGAGGTGGCCCAGTTGGGCGGTTCGTCCTCGTCCGCACGGGACAGAGGCCACGACGGCAAGCGCGGCCATCTCCAGGAGGAGGCGCGAGGCGCCGGGCGTGGGGGACGGCCGGAAAGGTGAGATCCGGGGGCGCGGCGACCGGATCCGGTGACAGCAGCCCTCCTAGCGGCGGTTGCGAGCTTGGCCATGGCGTCGCGCGAGCTCCGTCGACGGGAGCTTCATCCATGGCGGCGGCGACCCTGTGAAGAAGAAGGAAAAGGGGAGAGAGGGAAAACAAGGAGGAAGGAGGAAGGTGCGGTGTGGGGTTGCTCCCCGGGCGTGGTCGGCGCGGCGGCGTGGCTGCTCGCCGGGAGGCGGCGGTGGATCTCCATGGGAGGAGCTCGGGAGGCTGGCCACCGTGGCCCAGATCAGGACGTGGAGCGGGCCTAGCGGCAGGATCCCGGCCCTGCGGGGCCCCGGGCGCGGTCTGGAGGCTGTGCGGAGTGACGTGGACGATTGTGGGCTCTCCGATCTGCGATCCGACGGCCAAGATTGGCTGGGTTCTAGGGTTTCGAGTAGGAGGAGGGCTGTGGAGCAGATCTGAAATTTCTAGGGGGTGGCTGCAAATTTTACATGGGGGAAACCCTAGAAATTCTAGGAGAGGGTGGTGGTATTTATATAGGATGGCTTGGCTGGCGGGTTTACGCAAACGCCCTCGGGTCTTCTCTCGCGTCCGGTTCTCCACGTTTCTGACCGCCGAGAGTCCATATGACATCTGATTCGGGCGAAATCTCGTACCACGCTGACGAGGATCGGCCCCGGCAAATCCCATGGTCAGGGACCCTAGGTTATTCATAGAGAAGGAACAGGTTGGACGATACTCGTCGGCTAACAGGAGAAGCACTTCCTGCTCGATATTATTGCGTGAGGGGGCGATTACAAGGGAGGCCAAGGCGAGTTCTCGCAAGGCTAGGAGAGTAGATTGGATCTTGGATGATCAAGACGTATCCCTTCCCAGCCTTTATATACAAGGCCAGGTCTCGGGGAGTCCGTACTAGATTACAGAGATATTTTCCTAGTCCTAGTCTTGTCTTGTGCGCCAAGTCGTGCCTTCCATATCAGTCGCGGAGTCCTACGTCGGTGTCTTGATTGGGCCAGTCGTGGGCCTTTCGAGGCTTTCCAGCGGGCCTTCCGTCTTCATACACACCAGGTATCCTCACACGCAGGAGTCGTGGGGTCACCCCCTCGTCAGTAGCCCCCCGAGTGCCTGGGGGACTCGAAGAGTCGCGCAGTGACTCGAATTTAACATTGCTTTATCATCGCAGGCGCAGCATAGCTGCGGGTCGCTAGCAGTTTTGAGCCATAAAAATACCTATTCCGAGGGATTGCTAAGCTGAAAAGGGCCCAAGGAGTCGACTGGTCGAGCATTGGTGAATTGCGCTAGTGGAAAATACCGCAGTAGCCCAATCAAGCTCACGTCCCTCGACATGAACTTGGAACGACCGGTGTCTAGCATAGTCATGCCGCTGCAGGTCTTATAGGATCAATTGATGCCAGTCTAAGAAAATAGCATGAGCGCGTCCGTTCAGCTCTTTCTATCATGCAAGCACATGGAAAAGATTGGGAGTGAAGTCTCTCTGCGGCAAGTCCCGGCCCGGCCGTTCTGCGCAGTGGGGTCTTACCTACATGCTAAGCTTGTGTGGCATCTCGGTACAGTGTATCGTAGCCCAGGTATAATTGTTTTTCTTTATAGAGGCACGGAGCCTGGTTAGCGATGCACCCACTTGGAATAAACAATCAAGTGAGCTGTTAGTAGTTACTCGCGGAGTTTTTGCGAGCTCAAACGAGGAAAATAAGAAAGCGCCCACTCGGGAGGTCATCAAGTCAGCGAGTAGATCGTAGTGTCCAATACTTTGTGGAGTTCTTGCGAGTAGTCACTCGAATGCTTTACTGTCTTCGGGGTGAGGGAGCACCCGAACTCTGTAAGTATGTTTATTTCTGCTAGTGATCACTCGAGCACGCGTTTGCTTTTCTGGGTGAGGGAGCACCCGAACTCTGTTGATGTCGTGATTACTTGTTGGCGCAAGCAGCCACTCGAGAAAATCCTTTCCTTTCATGTGAGGGAGCACCCGATCTCGAGTAAAGCTACTCCCAATGGGAGTAAAAGATTTTTGGAATAATATGAAAAACTTGTGAGGAGTGTGATGCTGACCGAAGATGCGTACTTAGTATGCGTTGCTGAGATGTGACGTTGCTGGTCCGCCTGACAGGTTGGGTTGTCGTGGCGTGTGAATGGAAATGACTTGACGCCCTGTCACCCGAAAATTTCGCACTGTGTGATGATGGCCCTCGTTTTTCGCGCGTAGTGGGCGGTATGGTTAATGCGCCAGTTGAGTTTTCCATGCTTCTCGACTATAGTGGGATCGCGCCACGTCCGCTGAGTTCCAAGATTAATGGTGATGATTTGCGTGCCCCTTACTGTTGGTTAAATACCGGGGATCCTGGTGGGTTTAGGTTTTCACCCAGCCATTTCCCTCTCCTGCTTGTCCTTCTTCTTCCTTCTTCGTTCCTTGCCTCCTTCTTTTTCTCTTTGCGCGGTTTGGTGGTGAGATCCATGTCCAAGCGTCCTCGTAGTGCAACGGAGGAGTCGGCGAGGATGACTGGTAGATGGGAGCGGTCTTCTTTTGGAGCCGCATCTCTGGATGATTTGGTGGCGGACGGCATGGTGGTGAATGGTGCTGCCCGGATTCCTGGGGATGAGGAGGTTCCTGCGCCCCGTCCAGATGAACGGGTATGCTTTCAGAGCTTCTTTCCTCATGGTTTTGCGCTTCCAGTTCATCCTTTCCACCGGGGGTTTCTTTTTGTCTATCAATTGCAACTGCATGACTTGACCCCCAATGGGATTCTGCATATTGCATGCTTTATCACCCTCTGTGAGGGTTTTCTGGGGATCTATCCCCATTGGGGACTCTGGAAGCGTCTTTTCAATGTGAAGAGGACGAACTCTGAATATGCCAATTGGGGTGTGGGTATTTCCATTAAGGAAAAGGCTGCCTATTTTGATCTGGAAAAGCTGGACTCCGTCTATACATGGCGGAAGAGCTGGTTTTATCTGAAGGATCGGCACGTTGAGGGGCAGCAATTTGGTCTTGCCCCTTTCGATCCTGCTGCGTGAGCGGTTAAGCGGTCTTCGTGGGCACATCTTTTGTCTGCTCGCGAGGTGTCTCTTGTGGAGCCGTTGGTGCAAAAGATCTCTGCTTTGAAGGATGAGTTGACTGGTGGTCAGCTTATCTCCGTGTTTGTGAGGAGACGCGTGCAGCCGCTTCAGCACCGGGTGCGTCCCATGTGGCAATACACTGAGCCCAACGACTCGACCAGGTGTTCGCCCGAGGAGTTCGCGGGTGGTAGGCCGTCAGCTGCAGATGACTCTGGGGATTCGAGTTCTCTACGTGTCAAACGCACTCGCCCTTTGAGTGTGAGTGGTCGTGACGCAACGCGTGACGGCGATCATTTGCCAACAGTCGTGCAACCTGTTGTGCCGTATCCTCCTTCGACTGCTCCGAAAAAACGCAAGTTCGGGATATTGCTTCGTCCGGGCGCTCCACCTGCTGGGTTCGTATAACTTTCTGCTTGGTATTTTTGTTGTTTTTGTGTTGACTCCTTTTTCTAAGGATATGTTGCTTGTAGGACTGCTCCAGTGCCGCTGTTGTTGATCTTCATTCGACTGACTCTGGTGTGGCGCCTGGTCTGCCGACTGACTCTGCGACTCCTGTGGCTTCAGGTGCGGGGACGACCCCTGTGACTGTAGGTGTGGAGGGAACTCCTGCGACTGCTCCGTCTGGGGGATCTGTTTCGGCTGCTGCGGCACCTGGAGGGGACTTTCCTCCAGATGTCAAGCCAGTGATTCCTGAGGAGCACTTCTTGGAAAGGCGGGATCTTTCTGCTGAGGATAAGGCGGAAAAAAATTATCGCATGGCGGAGCAGGTATGGGATTTCTTGCCCTTCTGAACCTTATTGGAGTAGCCCCCGGGGCTACAAGCGATCATTTTTTATTGGTTGCAGTTTTTTAGCTTGGGTCTTTCTCTCTCGTTGATATTTGTTTGAATATTGGGAGCACGGCAGTGCTCCCAATGGGAGTAGCCTCCGAGGTTGCAAGCAATCATTTCTGATTGGTTGTAGTCTTGAGCTTGATTTTCTTCTTTCCTTGGCTTTGACTGGTACATTTACTTGAATTCAGCCTTTGTTCCGGATATGCGAATGTGTGCTGACTGAGACTGATCGGTGGCGACATGCTCATGACTCGGTCCAGGGGAGCTTTACTACTATGAGA
This sequence comes from Bromus sterilis, assembly GCA_950022295.1. Taxonomy (NCBI): domain Eukaryota; kingdom Viridiplantae; phylum Streptophyta; class Magnoliopsida; order Poales; family Poaceae; genus Bromus; species Bromus sterilis. The sequence continues at coordinate 141,841,785 of OX465596.1, read as the reverse complement.
CGTGAGCTCTTGATTCTTGGTCTTTGTTTCCTTAGCTAGTTGGTTTATCTGACTGGTGTCCATTCCGCAGGTCGCAAGAAAGGTGCTGACAAGCACGCAGAGGCTGCAAAAAAGGAGCTCGCTGAGCTTTGGACCGTTCTGGAATCCAAGGAAAGGGACCTTCAGGCGCAGCATGGCGAGCTCGAGCGGTTGCGGCGGGTGGAGGAGCAATTTCTCCAGGTCGAGAAAGTTGAGTGCAAGTGCCTGCGGGACTTGGCGGGCTCTTTGGCTGGTGTGTGGACTGTTCCTGTCTTTCGCTCTTTAGGGTTTGCTCGCCTATTAAGTTTCTGAGTACTGAGTCTTTTTCCTTCTTGCAGGTTCCGCGGGGTATTGGGGCGGTGGAGGTGGCTGCTGCAGGATCGGGTACTCTCTGTGGTGCTGTGGATACTGTCTCGGGCGCTGCTGTGGCTGTGGGGGATGTTTGTGCTCGGGCTTCGACTCTCCTGAAGCTTCTTCATGAGCATATGTTCCCGGATGAGGAGAAGAAGCCAGAAGGTCTTGATTCTCTGGTTGCTGCCTTCGGTCCGGACGGTGATCAGCTGGAGGGCTTGGTTCGCGAGAACATGGTGAGTGGGCTTGCCACGTCTATTGTTGTTGTCCTGGGGCATCGTGTCCCCATTGAGGATTCCATGGTGGATAGTCTGCCTGATTATACAGACGAGCGGAGTGCTCTCGCCACTCGGCTGGCCCGCCAGCTGCAGCTGGTTGTGGAGGCTGATAACCGTAATTCTTCAGCCGAGGAGTAGGGTGAACTTGTTTTTGTTTTGGAACTTTGAGCTGTAGTGTGCCTCCTGCGGGATGGTGGATCTTTTTTAATTCATGGAACTACTTTGCTCTTTTGTGCTGCTTGTTGTCTCGTTTCTTTTGACTTGTTCCCCTTTGCGGTAGACCACCCCGAGCGTTTCTCGGGCTTGGAATTTGTTGAAGGAGGATGCTCGCGAGGGTGCCTACGAGTCTGTTTGCTTGAGGCTAAAAGAGGGCGAGCGTGAGATCGTTCGCCTGAAAGGTGTTGTTGGAGTCCATCTCTCGAAACGTGAACGCGCTAAAGCTGTCTTGGATAGCTTGGCGGCTTGGGTGATAAAGTTGTCTGATCTTCTGAAGGGTGAGTTTGTCTCTTTTCGACTGCTCGACTGTGCGAGTTCTTTTTCTTGTGCTTGCGGCTGATCTTTTGTTCTTCGTTACGAAGTGCTTGATGGGCGGTCTCGCGAGGAAGAGAAAGTCGTACAGTCGGAGTTGTTGATGCTGGAGGACCAAGTTGTGCAGACGAACAATCCCTTCTGGATGGATAGGGCGCGTTCTCGAGTGTTCGCCGTTCTGTGGATGCGGGTTGTGAGGGTGTCGCGGGCTCTTGAGTACTGTTGCGGGGTGTTTGGCAGGATCTTTGCTGAGTTTTATCCGTTGGATCCTGTCTCATCGTCACTTGAGAGGCTATGTTGGGTGTTCTCTTAGCCTGCGGAACTTCGTCGCGTAGTGAATCACCAGATTCATGCAAGGGCCCGATGTTCTTTTGCTTTTGTCCATTGTCATTGGCCTAGTGTGGACATTATGTTGGCGGCTCGAGGTCCTCCTGGTGCTCGAGCTCAGCCTATGGATGACCATTATGCCCTGGCGGACGAGCCTGTGAGCCATGTTGTGAAGTGGGTTGTCGAGGAGAATGACCGTCATCTGGGCGCTCTGTGTAAAGTGAAATCAGAGCCTGCAGATTAGGCTTTGCTTGGTGTAGGTTCTTCTTTTGAGCTGTAGGTTGTCTTCTTCTGCTGGACGGCATGTGCCATTGTTCCCTTTTTATTTGTTTTGCTTGATCTGTTATGAATGGATCCTGTGTGGTACGGGCGGGTCTTATCGGTTTTTGCTTTTTTAGGCGAGTAACTCCTTAGGGGGTGGCTGCGGCGCGCGAGCGCCCGAGTGCTGATTTTAAGTCGCGTAAGCGACGAACGCCTCGGGGGGTGGCTGCTGCGGCGATCACCCGAGTGCCAGATTTTAAGTCGCGTAAGCGAAGAACGCCTCGGGGGGTGGCTGCTACGGCGAGCCCCCGAGTGCCAAATTTTAAGTCGCGTAAGCGAAGAACGCCTGGGGGTGGCTACTGCGGCGAGCCCCCGAGTGCCAAATTTTAAGTCACGTAAGCGAAGAACGCCCCGGCGGGTGGCTGCTGCAGCGAGCCCCCGAGTGCCAAATTTTAAGTCGCGTAAGAAAAGAACGCCTCGAGGGGTGGCTGCTGCGGCGAGCCCCCGAGTGCCAAATTTTAAGTCGCGTAAGCGAAGAACGCCTCGGGGTGTGGCTTCTGCGGCGAGCCCCCGAGTGCCAAATTTTAAGTCGCGTAAGCGAAGAACGCCTCAGGGGGTGGGTGCTGCGGCGAGCCCCCGAGTGCCAATGAGCGAAATTTTTGGAAAAATATTTTCAATATTCTTCCTGTTGTTTCTTACACGAGGGGGGCTGTTGAAGACGGCCCTTTTATTTGGATCGATGGCTAGTAGTCCTAGAAATTGTAAGTTGCTGCGGTAGTGGCATGGGTCCTTGGTGTGTGAAGCCTGTAGGTCCTCTGGTTGCTCCTTTTGTTTCTATGGGAGGGCCTCTTCCTCTGGTGTCGCGGCTCTGCTGGCTTGGTGTGCTCCGAAGGTTTCTGATATCTTGTGGAACTCTTTATCGCAGCGGTCGGATATGATGAAGCTGCCGCTGACTATGATCACTCCTCGCGGGCCTGGCATTTTCAGCTTGAGGTAGGCGTAGTGTGGAACTGCCATGAAGCGCGCGAAGGCTGGGCATCATAGGATGGCGTGGTATTCTGATTTCCAGTCGACCACTTCGAGGTCCAATGTTTCCTTGCGGAAGTTACTCGTTCTACCAAAAACCACCTCGAGACTTATTTTTCCGAGGGGGTAGACTGGTTTACCTGGCACAATTCCATGGAAGGTTGTGCCTGAGGTTTTTAGTGCCGAATTTTGGATGAGCATTTCTTCCAGGGTTCTGGTGAATATGATGTTGATTCCACTGCCACCGTCCATGAAGACTCGTGACATGTCGTAGTTTCCAATTCTTTCTTCGAGTACTAATGCCGCGTGTCCTGGACACAGGATGGTTGGCGGGTGATCTTCTTAGGAGAAGGTAATTTCAGTCTCGGACCCGCATAAGTATTCTGGGACGGCGGGGTGCGAGGAGACTGCGAGGAAAACTTGTCCGGTGACCTGCTTCTGCTGCCTGTTTGATGGTCTTCCTTCTTGTATCATGTAAATCCGGCCATGTGCTCCTGGGTATTTTTCTTCTTCCTCGGGTGTCAATCGCCGCTCTTGGATTGCTGCTACTTGTCTTGCTGGTATTGCAGGGGCTCGTGGTGCATTGTGGGCGATGGTCCCGACTGCTACGCTTGTGAGAGGCTGTGCTGCTGTTGTGGTAGATCGGCTTTTTTCTTCTGAGAGCTCGATGAAGCTCCTGTAGTTTCTGAGAGTGTGTCCTGATCTGCGCTCTCCGCGCTCGTTTCTGAACCCGTGTAAAGTACATGGTCCGTCGAGCTGTTCTTTGGCCGAGCGATATGCTCGGGCGTCGTCTCGCGGCTGCCTTGATCTCCAATCTCGTTTCTGAACTTGGGGTGCTTCTTCTTGGTTGTCCCTACGCTGCATTCTGATGTCATCTCGATATCTGCCGTCTCTATCATCCGGGAAGCCGGCCGCGACCATATCGGGTCCTCTGTCGTCGTAGAAGTTACGCCTCGGGCGTTTTCTTCTTCCCTCGAATCCTCTGTCGCCGGTGTAGTAGTCATAGTCGCGTTTTGAGCGCGATGTCTGGGTCTCTGATTCTTTCCGCACGGAGTCTTCTCCGTCTGCCTAGTTGTTGGCTTGCTCTAGTAGTCGTGCGAGTGTTCAGACCTTCATCTTCCCGAGTTTCTCCTTGAAGTCGATGCATTGCAGGCCCCTCCTGAATGCGTCGATTGCGCTTTCATCTGATATATCCTCGGCTGAATTTTTGAGTATGGTCCATCACTGGATGTATGCTAGCAGGGATTCTCTGGATCCTTGCTTGCAGGCCCTGAGATCCTCGAGTGATGCTAGTCATTTGTAGGTGGACATGAAGTTCTCGATGAAGGCTCTGCGGAACTTCTTCCAGGAACTGATTGATCCTCGCGGAAGGTTCTTCAGCCAGTGTCGCGTCGATCTCTCGAGCATGAGTTGTACGTACTGCATTGCTGTGATATTGGTTCCTCGCTGGAATTTAACGGCTGTTAGGTAATCGTCGAGCCATGATTCTGGCTCCTCCAGCCCGTCATACTTGTGCGTTGTGGAGTTTAGTTTGAAACCTTTCGGCATTCGTGTTTCTCGTACGGATCGCGTGAAGCACAGTGCTCCGCATGGTTCTATGTCCTCGTCGGAAGCTTGCTCATCCGAGTATTCTTCGTGGGCTGCCCGTCTTCGTCTTCCGCGATTGACCTTGTTTTGCGTTATGTCATCATGTGCGTCTCGTCGATTGCTGTTGCATCTGTTGCCATTGTCGTCGATGTCGTGGTTTTTGTTTTTGTTTGGGCGCTTGCGCCAGTCGTCGCTGCTGTCGTCGTAGTCGGGTGAACTGGGGTCCCTGTCCGAAGTCTGCTCGCGGGGGACTCGCCTTGCACCTGCTTTTTTAGGGGTTGAGGCAGTGATGGTGTCTTTCATTATTTTGAATGCCATCGTCGTATTGTGCTCTAAGCCGCCCTTCTTGCCCTTCTGCGCGCGAGATAGGTATTCTTGGGAAGTTATAAGGGCCTCTGCTGTCGTGAGTTGCTCTTCTTCGTCGTCGTCATCTTCTAGCTTGAAGTCGTCATCTAGTTTGCGGGATACCTTCTTCTTGTCCGTGTGTCTTAGATTACTAAATCTGGATCTAGCTCGGACAGGGTAATCGTAGTCGGAGGAGTTGCATCTGGGAGGTGGCTTGCGGTTGGTCCTTGAGTCGATGACTGTTTTTCCTTGCTTCTCTAATGCTAGACGTTGATGTCTTGTTTTCTTGGTGATGTCACTCGCCAATTTTTTGTATGCTCTAAGCTCGTCTCGCGTCGCGTTTTCCGGGAGTAGTTTGCCGAGATTTACTGTGTCCTTTACTCTGGCGATTGCTTCTTTGGACAGGTAGATTTTTTCTACGTGATGGTCCTCTTTCGTCGTGCCTGGGGTTTGGCGCTTGCTGCTTTCTGGCTCGTCGCTCCTGTGATTGTTGTGCTCTAGTAATTATACAATTTTCTTGGTATGGTGCCTGGTTCTCGAAGTGTGACGGTGACCTGGCCGATGTTGTCGGGATCACTGGTTTTGCTGCTTAAGCGAGCCTCTCGACGACTGCTCAGGTCATCGTCTTGGCCTTTGTCATCTGTGGTTGGCTCATGGATTTCCGCCATGAACACCTGGGACGGTGTCCTGACTGATGTCTTGCTTGCGTGCATGTTGCGCTTCTTCCATGGTGTCGGTCCACTCAAGTAGTCGCGACTGACGTGACGTCTTGTGTTGGGTTGGGAGTCGTGGCTGACTCGCAGGGTCGTCGCGCGGGCGGGTGTTGATTCGATCACTGTTGTAGAGACTGTTGTTGCGGGTGCTCGAGTGTTGTCCATGAGGCAGAGGGTTCCCCAGTGGTTGATGTAGGTATGGTACGCTCCGAAGGTCAGGTTGATGCCAGTGCGCAGATCGGCGAAGGCCAGTTGAAAGGTCGGGAGGTAAGCCATGAAGCCGAGGGACCCAAACAGATCAGAGTCTGCTCGAGTCGTGGAGTCGATGAGTGTTGACGGAGTCGCTGCCTTGACAGTTGCTGGTGACGAGGCCGCCGAGATCGTGATTCCAACCTGTGTAGTTCCCACAGACGGCGCCAATTGACGAGGATCGGCCTCGGCAAATCCCATGGTCAGGGACCCTAGGTTAGTCATAGAGAAGGAACAGGTTGGACGATACTCGTCGGCTAACAGGAGAAGCACTTCCTGCTCGATATTATTGCATGAGGGGGCGATTACAAGGGAGGCCAAGGCGAGTTCTCACAAGGCTAGGAGAGTAGACTGGATTTTGGATGATCAAGACGTCTCCCCTCCCAGCCTTTATATACTGGGCCAGGTCTCGGGGAGTCCGTACTAGATTACAGAGATATTTTCCTAGTCCTAGTCTTGTCTTGTGCGCCAAGTCGTGCCTTCCATATCAGTCGCGGACTCCTACGTCGGTCTCTTGATTGGGCCAGTCGTGGGCCTGTCGAGGCTTTCCAGCGGGCCTTCGTCTTCATACACACCAGGTATCCTCACACGCAGGAGTCGTGGGGTCACCCCCTCGTCACACGCGCTCAGCACAGCGAGCCCGTCAATTCAACCTCACTTCAATAACATTCCCAGAACATTTTTCCGGCGCCCAATAAAATAATCCGTTTATTAAATAAACAGGGTTTTCGTTCCGGTGGCGATGGCTGGTCTTGTGTCGATTGCGACGGTGCTCGGGTGAAACCCGGTGTCGCAAAGGTCGTATGCCGTGGTGGAAAAGGGTTGGTCTCGCATCCGATACGAGAAGTAGGAGGAAATATACTCACCGACTAATATATCGATGAAGGAAATACTGCAAACAATTATAGCAATCAACAAAATAATACAACCAGCAAAATTTTTAATTAGGGTGGAATTTCCAGACTGTTACACAGCATCTACCTTGCATGGTGAGCCATGAGAAGATCTTACACGTCATCGAGGCCCTCGTGCGCCAGATCTGTGTGGACCCAGCAGATTCCACCCTGCCCGCAAAGAGGGTGTGGTAGGCCGTGCGAGAGGAGAATCTCCCATCGCCTTCCCATGCCCAATAGATCCAGTCATGCCCAAGGGCGATGTTCTGTGTCTAGTCAACCAGTATGAGAAATTCAGCCAGTGCCTATGCGTTCATGCTCGGCACCACGTCGATCCACCAGCCTCCATTAATGCCATGTATCACCACGTGCCTCTTCTTCTCTAACAAATCTGAGCAACGCCAGTAGGGTCATGTCGATGGGACTCGCGTCCATCCACCAGTCGGGGTGTCACGTCCATTGCCAAGCGTGCACCTAGTGGCCGCTCGGTATATCCCGTAGGAGACGACATCCACCTAGATCTCAAACATCTTCCATCGCCAAGTGTGTGTTAGTGTTAGTTGTGTGCATTCAACCTATACAGAGATTGGATATATACTCATTGTATTTGTTTCCCGTTAATACTTCATTTTAAAACAATAAAAACTCCTTTATCAAAAGGAAAATAACTTTCCCGAGTCCCAATAGACCAACGCACATGATTCCAAACTAGGAGCAGTGAAACAAAGACTCCCTTTTTAGACATTTTTTTTCATCACCGTAAGTAAAGATCATAGTATTTCTTAGGCCTCAGCTTTGACATTGGTCATCAAAGGTCAGGTTCACATTTGCCCCTACTGTTGCATTGCTGCCCTTTTTGGCTCTTTGTAGATTCGTTGCAATTAGTTACAGGTGTGGTCTGGGCGATGTTTCAGCGTAACACTTTCTATCAGTAGTCTGATAGGAAGCCAACGCCAGACCGCTCGTTGTCTGTTGATTCTGGTTTATTCCCACGGTGGAGATAACAAAAGTTAATGCCTAATATATCTCTGAGAATTGCTAACCATATGCATGCACATGTCTGTATATCCCCCACATCTCGCATCCGTTACATCTGAGCTCATTCTTTCCATCGTCAATCCCATATGCACGCCTCTCTTCAAGCTCGCCATTGACATCGCCACCCTAGGACTATCCAAATTTTTCGCTTATTCGATTTGTTGCGCGCAGTGATTGTGCTTCCTTCATACTGCATCCCTTGAACAGGTCAGATCTGAACCCAAGCCGCTGCGTCGATCTGCTCTGCGATGCGTCCCTCAGATTCGGCGGAGGTGGATCCGGCGGCTTATCTGCATCAATCGAGGACCAACATGGCAACGTGTAGGAGTGATGGTGATGGCAACGTGGATGCCAGGGGTGGCAGCGGCAATGGCGAGGACGTCAATCAACAACGGGGACAAGGTCAGCGATGTGGAACCGTCTTAGTCATCTTCCACCATTGGTGATACTAGCGGGAAGCAAATAAAATGTACATGTGCATAAGTGTTGATCTACTATTGAAGCATGCATTGAAAGTTTGAAACTAAGGAAGTATGTTTTGTCCATATTATTTGTGTTGACGAAGCGCCGAATGATAACATATGAAGCTTTAGAAAATTCTGTAGGAAGCAAGTAATTGGAATCATAATACATTAAGCTTGTAGAAAAAAGGAGGCATACAATGATAATGGTTATGTGATTAACATTTAAATATTTCTACCTAACATGAATTTGAATCAATGGTGATATATGAAATCTTTAGAACACAAAAAAGGAACCATTTTTCATTTAAATAATGGAAGCATTGATATTTTGGTGTATAAGCATGGAATGGTAAGTAATGAAGCTTCATGCAAATTATATATGAAGCAAATAAATCTATTATATTATTAAAACAAGAGACAAACAAGCTACCACATTTACCCACATATGCTAATATTATTTAAACCGTTCGATCAACATATTAATGGCTAAGATTTAATATTTTTGCGTAACACAATAAATATGTGTGTACCAGCGGATTAAGCTGTCACGTACACATATGAAAGTACATGTATAAGGTAACTAGAATTGATCCTTAAAAAAACTAGAATTAGAATCTGAAACGGAAACGTGTGGCGGTTAACAAACAAAAAAGTTACGTGCAAGTATATCCATCACGTACCTAGATCAAATCTTTCCCTAATAATAAAGGGAGGTGCGTTTCTCCCCTTTTTTCGTCCATCATACACTGTATTTCTACTGTTGGATGAAATTATATGAATTGCCACCGGTAAGTTATGACAAGATAACGTTTCGTGCTGACCTCCTCCCCTCGAGTACGAAAGCCAGGCAAAATTTTCGTAATTTCCGTGCTTCGTTTTCGTTATTGGGCCGGCCAATCGACGTTGCAGTGATGGATTTGTGGTGGCCCGGCAAAAATACTTGCAGCAGAACCTGCGTCCTTTGACATCAACGATCCAAGGTTCACCAAATAAGCCTAACCGGTTTGTGATAGACAAGATTGACAGACAATAAATAATACCACATCGCTTTCCTACATCAAACCCTACGGACTTATATACGCATAGACTTTCTTTCGTATCGAGCAAATCAGCAAGCTGGCTCGGAAATCAAACGAGCTAATACAGAGCAAAAGAAGGAAAAGAATTAGCTCACGGGAGCGGCTCCAAGTTGGAAGATGATGGACGTAACAAGTGCATGCATGCATGCACTCTCTCTTAGGGTGGGCTAAATAAAGGGAGCAGGAGCAGGAGCAGCTCTTCAATGAAGGATGGCGTAACAAGTGCCTATATGCTGCCATGCAAGCATTTTCTCCCTAGGGATGCGGCAGGCAACACAGTGGTGCTATGACAACAGAGCGACATCAGGGGTGCTGCAATCAAAGCGGATAAGCGACACGCTCGCAGGTAGGTGCACAGGGAGTTGCCGAGGCCGCCGCCATTAGATAAGGATGTCATCTGGACAATCCCTAAAGATGGCCATTTGTACGACACGGTTAGCACACATATAACAAAAGCACATTTGTACGAGACGGTGCTTGGCGAAGTACATTTTTTTGTCTAATATCAGTAGTTCAACATTACTGATGTGTGTGCGATATTTTTATTATGGCATCTGATGCCTAATATGTCGGTGTGATATGTGTCATCACTAGGCATCAACGGTTTGATCTACTACAACGTTGCACTGAAGTCAGACAAAAAAAAATGTTTGTACCAATGTGCACTTACTTCCAATAAGGAACCCTTCACGTGTATACCAACGTTTTGGTTCTTGGCATGTCTTAATGATTTTTCCATTTTTTGCAAAAGCACCGGCTGCATCAAGAGAGAAAACTGGATGGGTGATGAACAAATGATACTGGAGTACTACTTGTGGTGAGTTCCAGCTCCACAGAAACATGCAAAGAAACATGCAAACCACACGTATGGCTCCGTCAAACAGGTGCTTCCTCTACACTCATTAATTTGAAATATACACATCCTAATTCATAATTCCTAATGCTTAAATAAATTCTACCATATAATGAGTAATTAATAAAAGTACTATTGTATAAAGTTCTTTTCAACCTTACCTAATTATTTATAAAGTTTAACGTGATAAGAAACACAAAAGATCATTAAAACACATTGGTCAGAATATGGAAGTCATTTATCAGGATTATGTATTGGCCGGTCTAAGTAGTTACATATAGTATAGTGTACTATTTATGTGTTAGATTTCATTAATACTAGATCATCGAAAACGTGTGTTGTTGCGTCCGTCTATATTTGCGATGTAATGTCAAGTAAGTAATGCAATTATATAAAATAACAATAATTTAGTTTTCTCAGGATAAAACGGGAGGAAATGATTGATGACCGTCCATCTCGAGTCGAACATCACATCGTATAGGCAAATAAGAGGGTCTTGATTTTGGTTTCGGGAGTATGAAGGAGTAGATCGATCAGTGAAGCACATACTTATCAACAGAGAGGTGAGGTGCGAGGGAAGAATTTAGATTTTGCTTTTATATACACTAAAATAGGTAGGTGTAAGATATATTTTTACCGTTGCAACGGACGGGCCTTTTTCCTAGTATATCTATCACGTACCTATAGCTTACATGCAAAAAAATAGGAGTGTGCTATGTAGCGGCGCCGCATGCAACGTGTTGTCGTGCGGCGGCTACTAGCTAGCTTAATTATGGTTGCATCTTTCTAATTATGCTTATATGCAAGTGCACAGTTCATTCTTGTGACACCCCCAAAATCAAGCCGTGTACAGTAATCATACACGCAAGGTACACAATCGAGATCACGGACTCACGGTGAGATATCACAACACAACTCTACAAATAAAATAATACAAGCTGTTTAATACAAGCCAGGGGCCACGAGGGCTCGAATACAACAGCTCGAGAGCACAAAGTTAGCGGAAGCAATAGTATCTGAGTACAGACACAAGGGTACAAGGTTGCCTTAAGAAGGCTAGCACAAAATCAACACTCGATCGAAAAGGCAAGGCCTCCTGCCTGGGAACCTCCAAACTACTCCTGGTCAAAGGGGAACTCGACGTCGTAGAAGGCATCGGGGATCTTCATGTTGCGGTGGTCGGCATTGGGGATCTCCTGCTCCTGGGCTCCAAGGCTCCAACGTCGACTGCAGCGGCTGATCAGGCAAACCAAAAAGGGGGGAAATAAAGCAGGTGAGTATCTAGCATACCCGTGAGTCTTACGTCCGCTACTAAGCATTTATGCATTTGTATCAAATGGAACGGGGAGGCTGTATATAGTGGACTGCAAGGTAGAAAGTCAGAATAAGGATAAGAAGCTAGGCCTATCGAAGACTAGCATCTTCTGACGATGTCTTGCAGCATGAGAAGAGAAACAGCCAACAGTTTATATAAAGCATAAAGTAACAATGAAGCAGAAGTTGCTGCAACATTGTATAATATAAGTTGTAATGAGTAATAATAATAATGCCTCCGAGTTCCCCTCCTCGACTTCCCTGCGAGGAAGAAAACCCGGACACGGTTTAATAGTAATATTTTGTAGTGGTAAGATCCAGCTTCAGCATAAAGCGTCCTATTACCGTGGACACGGCTATTCGAATAGATTAAACTCCCTGCAGGGGTGCACTACTGTTCAGCCTGCACGCTCGGATCTCCAGGGTGGCGTGAACCTGGTTAGGGAACGCCCCACCGAGGCTATCCGACACATCGCAGCCCATCCTAGACTCAGCAGAGAGGCCATCCGCCAGACTATATCCTATGCGCCAACGGGTCTAGGTCCCTCACCCTTCCACGCTCCTGCACGGTACGAGACTGGCCGGTGAAGCAAAAGCAAATCCAAAACACACCTGCTGCAGCAAATAAGACAAGACCGCTTCCCGGCTATCAGCCCGTGGTACTGCTGACGTCGGAAGAGCTTTCGGACAAACTACGACGCAGGGGAGCCCATAACTCCTTATCCCACGTGAAGGTAGTGTGTACAGACCAACGGGTCTCTCAAGTCATCCGCCGAACCATTTAGCATTTTAATTAACTTGCGTGAAAACCGTTATCGTTGCCTCGACTTAACCGACCCGCGGTCAACGACAGAAGTCAGGACCAACAGTACATCGGTGCCTGCCCTGTCGTCCCACCAAGTCATTGCGGTTACCAACAAGGTGAACCGTCTCCTTACCTTTTCTCGCGTGTGCTCTTGGTAGAGCTCGACTTTTCGTAGTTTGGTAACTCTCGCGAGATACGAGCAGGGGCCAAGCACGCCCGTAATGTCGGTCGTACCATCCCTGTCGCTCCCGACAATATACCGCTCGCGGGCACCGTTGGGTCGCCCGACTCTTACCTTTAAGGACACCAGTTGGTTCGAGTGCCTACCATTAAGTGAAACCAGGAGGTATCATCCTCGATGGCACAATTAAAGAGGTTTGACAGAGACATCAGCGGAATGAACTAAAGAGGTAAACCTCATATCATCCCGGTGATGCTACGCTACTGAGCCGACGAGAGTGAAATACGAGTCCATTCCACTCATAAGTCAAACTCGAAACGACTCGGCAGAGTCTCGCCGTTGTAGGTTCCCTGGGGCGTCTGCATTGGACCGTACCTGTTGCAGTTGTATATATTTTGTATCCGCGTCACTCCCCTGAGTGGTCACGGCCCGCTATCTAATCCTAGCTAACAAAGCGCAGGTTTCACTGCTGAATATTATATAAGTAACAATAGGCAGCATAGGATAAAGGAAGATACATCAAGGGGCGACAAAAGCAGGCTATGCAATTGAATAGGATTGTAACCTAGCAGCAGCAGTACCAATGCCTAGTGCAAGAAAGTACGGAAAGGTAGGCGATATCTGGGGAAGAGAATGGCTCTGCTTGCCTGGAAGCTCGGTAGTAGCGGTACGGTCGTCGACGAAGTAGTCGTACTCGGCAACGGTGTCGTCGGCGGCAGTGTCGAGGTCTATCGAAGAATAAGGGTGGAGAAACAATAAATACACAGCGATAATAGCAATACAAATTCAAGACAAGGCAACACATTGTTGGCGATGTTCTAATGCAGTGTTAAGTATTTTAGTCGGAGCGGGAATTTATCCGGGGATGACTCATCGGTACCGGTTGATTATCGGACCAATGATCCGGAGGGGGAAGGTACCATGCCGGAGGTGTCGTGGACATCCGACAAACGTATGGATGGTGTATCCGTGTTAGTTGATCCATTCTGACAAACTTTCGTGTTCAGAATAAATTCATCCGGAGAGTTTTATGGTATCGAGCAATTATCGGACAGACGGCCCGGAGGGGGGGAATGTCGATGTTCGTTGTGTTAGAGGGGGTGGTAGACATACAGATAGCGTATTATTATTCTATGTATTTTTCTGATCAAGTTTGATATATAAATTATTTTCATCGGAGTTACGGATTAAAAGATATTGGTTTTTAAAGTTTTATTCAATTGAAAAGAATTTCTGGAATTTCTTTTATTATTTTAAATGCAACATTATCCAAAACCTTATCCAAAACAGTGCTGACAGGGTGGACCCACATGTCATACACTGAGACAGAAACAAATCATTTTATTTAATTAAAAAGCGGATGGGCCCACATGTCATACACTGGACTTTTAATAAATCATTTTAATTTAGTTAAACGGAGATGGGGTCCACTGGTCAGTGACACATGTTTATTTTTAACTTAATAAAATGTTAGGGGTAATGGCCTAGGGCCCATTGTCATAGACATTGTTTTTGGAACCCACTCAATTTTTGCTAAGTTTGGGATTCTTGTTCCCAAATCAACACTTAGCTGTTTTCGAGAGGCTACGGTTCAGTGTTCTGCTCATCCGCCGAGTTAGTGCCTTATATCAAATTTTAACAGTTTTCTGTTGTCTACAAACCTGTACGACTGGCAAATTTATTAGAGTTCATTCACTTCATTAAAACTTGGTATGAAAAGTGCTACTCGAGGTTAATTTTGGAAATTATTAAAATGTGCAAAGTTTGCTACATAATTACGATTGATCCATAGCTTAAATGGAGATGTTTCCAACACATGTTTTGCTCTACATCATGTGTACTATCATGCTATGCCCTCAGATGGCATGACAGATACCTACAACAAGTTCATCCACAGCGCCAAATCGGCCATCGGGTAAACTCCGTTTTGCGGCTTAACATAAATCCGCATTTTGCGAATTTGGTAGGAATTAATCCGTGCATCGAATGGACTTGGTCCAATGGCGAAAATCGAAGCTCGTTAGGTGTACTACATATCTACATAACTTTTATTCATGATAAAATCTGTTTTCTTGCTGCTTGTTGTTGTCCAAGGTGGTGCATCAGTGTGGTATTCAGAGGAGCAGCAACAACATTCAGTGGTAGTAGCAGACTAACAACTTCAGCAGCAGCATCAATTAACAACAGCTGCGGCTCAGCTCCAGCAGAGCATCGGCGAGGAGCAGCATAGTAGGAAAGAGCAGCAGGGTGTGGCCTCAGTATGCATTGGCCTTGGGCCACACATGCACGCACAACACACACCACGCAGGACACACACGCACCCCCTTTGTTGTACACGCAGCTCACACATCTCACTCCCGGCCATGGCCTTGCCATCGCCAACCGCGAGCAGCAGCGCAACGGTGCAGCAGCAGAGAAGGGGAAGAGGTGGCGCTCACAATGAGGTTGGTGGGGAGGACGCAGAGGAGCCGGGGCGGCGGCCGAAGCCGTGGACGCGGTGACGCGTCACGTTGGCCAGGACACCAGGGCGGCCGAGGCCGTGGACAGCAGGCGCGGCAGCAGGTTGCGTGGCCACACAGGCGAGCATGAGCAGCGTGGAGAAGTCCATCCCGGAGGCGCTAGAGGCCACGGAGGCAGCCATGGCGGCGCCGTGCACCGACGACCGACGCGGCTAGGGTTTGTCGTGGTCGCGCAGAGAGGAAACGGACGACGAATCGCCGCCATGGAGGAGTACCTCCGTCGAGGGGGAGGCTGCAGGGGCGAGCGCGGCAGCCAGGAAGGTCGGCGGCGCCCGGAATCGGCCGGCGCCAGCGTTGCCTGGAGGAGGCCACGGCCATGAGGGGACTCGGGAGATAGATAGGCTCGAGAGAGAGAGGAGTGGATGGGGATGGGGACGGCTCGGTCGTGCTCTTTGTCTAGGCCGCCAGGGTGGGCAAAGATGGGTTGGGCCTGTAGGGAGCTTCTTTGTGCGTTAGATATTGTTTAACTTATTGTTTTTTCACTTTTCTTTTCTTTCTGTTTAATATTTCTACTGATTTATCTTATTCTAGATAGTTGATGATTTTGTAAAAATGAGAAACTGGTAGGAATAAATTCTATGGAGCATTATGGACTGCCCCAAAAAGTTTGGGATCCAACTAGAGTTATTTGAATTCTTCTTTAAATTTAAATGGTATAAGGTTACCCTTTTGGCACTATTTAATTTATTGGGAAAAGTTTTGTCCCTCTACCTTTTGCGTTTATGTCTTATTCTCTGCTCTATTGAGCATGCCCACAAAACTTGGAGGCAGTTAGAGTTCAATAACTAATTTCTAATTTTCAATAGGCCACTTTATTTGTTGTTGGACCATTTGTGAACTTACTAGGAATTTACTATTGAGTCAGATGAAGTTTGTTTCAACATGACAATTGGTCAGTGGAATTTGTCGAATAACACGAACACTTTTGTTTTACTATTTGAAGAGTTAATAACTTGACTTGCAACTCGTATTAGAATTTATATGCCATAATAAATATCCATCACCATGGTACGTTAGTCTACTGACTTTTGTGCATTTAACAAAATTGTTTGCATAATTTTTGGACAATGTTTTATTTCCACTTGGTTCTGGAATTTTTATTTGGGTTGAATTTGGATCACTAAGATCAAGGGTGATCATGCATGCTTAACCACAGTGACTTGGCAACAGTAAAAGTGATTACTGTAGGTGATTAGTGTAGTGTGACACCCGGGGTGTTACAATTCTCCCCCACTACAAAGAATTCTCGTCCCGAGAATTAAAAGGTAGTGCAAGGGGTAGAGTTTTGGTTTCATAATCTAACGAGTCTTCTGGTTCTTGTTGCCCTTCTCGAAGAAGTTAATCCTTCATGTTGACATCTTCATTCCTCTGCATCAGTGCATCTCGACGAGTTGTCATCCTTCCATCGGGGTCTTCATCGTACTTACGAATAGGCTAGGAGATAAAACTTAAGGGGGGCGGATCGGTACCAGGTTAATCAACCGAGGTTGTCCCAGGGAATGGGGTACAAAGTATCTTCTGAGTTTAAACTCAGGGCAATGCATCGAGAGAACAAAAGAACGCATGAGAAGTTTTAAGTGGATAGGCATGCATTCGATGTCGATGACGGATGATGAAAAGGGGTCCAGAGCATCAGGCATAAGCACTGAGTCTTATATCGGGCTGAATATCACAAGGTAGGCAACTCGTGAATGTCATATGAGGTCAAGCACGAGGAATAGTACTCGGGAATGGGAATGTACAAAAGAGTCAGGTTTCGATCCTGTGGAACTGTCGGTTATGGGCCCCCATTGAATAAGAGGGTGGCATCATACCATGCGATCGCGAGGCATGGTTTGTCAGAGAACAGATCGTCAGTTATCTCGGCAACAACATCGGCAACAAGGGCAGTGGACAAAGAGAACCACTAGGCAAAGCTCTCGTCCATTGGCGATAACCAAAGAGGTTATCCACGATAGTAACAGGTTGTACCAACAGAGTAGTACATCGAAGTGTTTACATAAGAAGGGGATTATCACTGCTCAGATAAGACACATTACAAGAAAGGTTAAACAGACCAATGGAAGGAAATTGTGATGATACACAAGTATCAGGTGTATATCTTTCCCAAGGGAAAGCAGAACACGATATACACGACCAAGTTGTATTGACAGGGAGCCAAGGAAGGTTGTCGATGATAACACAAATCATCGAGGGGCAAGGATGGTATTTCACACGATGAATCCAATTGACACATGGAAGAAGCCATGTCATATTAGTCGAATAATAATCCACCAAAGGTTGGGTGGTTCGCAAAGAATCTGATGTGAGTATCGACACTCAACCAGAAGGAGAAGGGATGCAAAGGCATCGGATGATAGAAGCATCAGAATAATTCGATGCTGAAGTACAAGGGAATTGTGATTTCCAGATCGGGAGGTTGATGTAATTATCCACACAGACTTGTCGGTGGCAGGGGGTTGCAAAGACGATGAACACGTAGGTTCTCGAGAATTTAACGACGAGTAATCTTCGAAATCTTCAGGCGAAGCAAGCGATCATCTTGGGTGAAGGGCTCTCCGGGTAGATGCGACCACGAGATCCTAATGTCAGAGTTAGTAAAATTTCCCGAAAGGATAAAAGAATAGAATCCCAGAGTAAAGGTACGGAGAAAAAGATCCTAATACCACCAAGTTTGCGATGTGGGCCGATAAGCCACACGACACTGTTAATAAACTAGTTTTGCAAAGACTAGACTCGACTTCGACCAAGGAGTTGGAAGGGGTGTCCTACAGGCAGTCGGCTCTGATACCAACTTGTGACGCCCCCAAACTCAAGCCGTGTACAGTAATCATACACGCAAGGTACACGATCGAGATCAGGGACTCACGGTGAGATATCACAACACAACTCTACAAATAAAATAATACAAGATGTTTAATACAAGCCAGGGGCCACGAGGGCTCGAATACAACAGCTCGAGAGCACAAAGTTAGAGGAAGCAATAGTATCTGAGTGTGAACACAAGGGTACAAGGTTGCCTTAAGAAGGCTAGCACAAAATCAACACTCAATCGAAAAGGCAAGGCCTCCTGCCTGGGAACCTCCAAACTACTCCTGGTCAAAGGGGAACTCGACGTCGTAGAAGGCATCGAGGATCTTCATGTTACAGTGGTCGGCATTGGGGATCTCCTGCTCCTGGGCTCCAAGGCTCCAACGTCGACTGCAGCGGCCGATCAGGCAAAACAAAAAGGGGGGAAATAAAGCAGGTGAGTATCTAGCATACCCGTGAGTCTTACGTCCGCTACTAAGCATTTATGCATTTGTATCAAATGGAAAGGGGAGGCTGTATATAGTGGACTGCAAGGTAGAAAGTCAGAATAAGGATAAGAAGCTAGGCCTATCGAAGACTAGCATCTTCTGACGATGTCTTGCAGCATGAGAAGAGAAACAGCCAACAGTTTATATAAAGCATAAAGTAGCAATGAAGCAGAAGTTGCTGCAACATTGTATAATATAAGTTGTAATGAGTAATAATAATAATAACTCCGAGTTCCCCTCCTCGACTTCCCTGCGAGGAAGAAAACCCGGAACCATACAGTTTAATAGTAATAGTTTGTAGTGGTAAGATCCAGCTTCAGCATAAAGCGTCCTGTTACCGTGGACACGGCTATTCGAATAGATTAAACTCCCTACAGGGGTGCACTACTGTTCAGCCTGCACGCTCGGATCTCCAGGGTGGCGTGAACCTGGTTAGGGAACGCCCCACCGAGGCTATCCGGCACATCGCAGCCCATCCTAGACTCAGCAGAGAGGCCATCCTCCGGACTATATCCTATGCGCCAACGGGTCTAGGTCCCTCACCCTTGCACGCTCCTGCACGGTACGAGACTGGCCGGTGAAGCAAAAGCAAATCCAAAACACACCTGCTGCAGCAAATAAGACAAGACCGCTTCCCGGCTATCAGCCCGTGGTACTGCTGACGTCTGAAGAGCTTCCGGACAAACTACGACGCAGGGGAGCCCATAACTCCTTATCCCACGTGAAGGTAGTGCATACAGACCAACGGGTCTCTCAAGTCATCCGCCGAACCATTTAGCATTTTAATTAACTTGCGTGACAACCGTTATCGTTGCATCGACTTAACCGACCCGCGGTCAACGACAGAAGTCAGGACCACCAGTACATCGGTGCCTGCCCTGTCGTCCCACCAAGTCACTGCGGTTACCAACAAGGTGAACCGTCTCCTTACCTTTTCTCGCGTGTGCTCTTGGTAGAGCTCGACTTTTCGTAGTTTGGTAACTCTCGCGAGATACGAGCAGGGGCCAAGCACGCCAGTAATGTCGGTCGTACCATCCCTGTCGCTCCCGACAATATACCGCTCGCGGGCACCGTTGGGTCGCCCGACTCTTACCTTTAAGGACACCAGTTGGTTCGAGTGCCTACCATTAAGTGAAACCAGGAGGTATCATCCTCGATGGCACACTTAAAGAGGTTTGACAGAGACATCAGCGGAATGAACTAAAGAGGTAAACCTCATATCATCCCGGTGATGCTACGCTACTGAGCCGACGAGAGTGAAATACGAGTCCATTCCACTCATAAGTCAAACTCGAAACGACTCGGCAGAGTCTCGCCGTTGTAGGTTCCCTGGGGCGTCTGCATTGGACCGTACCTGTTGCAGTTGTATATATTTTGTATCCGCGTCACTCCCCTGAGTGGTCACGGCCCGCTATCTAATCCTAGCTAACAAAGCGCAGGTTTCACTGCTGAATATTATATAAGTAACAATAGGCAGCATAGGATAAAGGAAGATACATCAAGGGGAGACAAAAGCAGGCTATGCAATTGAATAGGATTGTAACCTAGCAGCAGCAGTACCAATGCCTAGTGCAAGAAAGTACGGAAAGGTAGGCGATATCTGGGGAAGAGAATGGCTCTGCTTGCCTGGAAGCTCGGTAGTAGCGGTACGGTTGTCGACGAAGTAGTCGTACTCGGCAACGGTGTCGTCGGCGGGAGTGTAGAGGTCTATCGAAGAATAAGGGTGGAGAAACAATAAATACACAGCAATAATAGCAATACAAATTCAAGACAAGGCAACACATTGTTGGCGATGTTCTAATGCAGTGTTAAGTATTTTAGTCGGAGCGGGAATTTATCCGGGGATGACTCATCGGTACCGGTTGATTATCGGACCAATGATCCGGAGGGGGAAGGTACCATGCCGGAGGTGTCGTGGACATCCGACAAACGTATGGATGGTGTATCCGTGTTAGTTGATCCATTCTGACAAACTTTCGTGTTCAGAATAAATTCATCCGGAGAGTTTTATGGTATCGAGCAATTGTCGGACAGACGGTCCGGAGGGGGGGAATGTCGATGTTCGTTGTGTTAGAGGGGGTGGTAGACATACGGATAGCGTATTATTATTCTACGTATTTTTCTGATCAAGTTTGATATATAAATTATTTTCATCGGAGTTACGGATTAAAAGATATTGGTTTTTAAAGTTTTATTCAATTGAAAAGAATTTCTGGAATTTCTTTTATTATTTTAAATGCAACATTATCCAAAACCTTATCCAAAACAGTGCTGACAGGGTGGACCCACATGTCATACATTGAAAAAGAAACAAATCATTTTATTTAATTAAAAAGCTGATAGGCCCACATGTCATACACTGGACTTTTAATAAATCATTTTAATTTAGTTAAACGGAGATGGGGTCCACTGGTCAGTGACACATGTTTATTTTTAACTTAATAAAATGTTAGGGGTAATGGCCTAGGGCCCATTGTCATAGACATTGTTTTTGGAACCCACTCAATTTTTGCTAAGTTTAGGATTCTTGTTCCCAAATCAACACTTAGCTGTTTTCGAGAGGCTACGGTTCAGTGTTCTGCTCATCCGCCGAGTTAGTGCCTTATATCAAATTTTAACAGTTTTCTGTTGTCTACAAACCTGTACGACTGGCAAATTTATTAGAGTTCATTCACTTCATTAAAACTTGGTATGAAAAGTGCTACTCGAGGTTAATTTCGGAAATTATTAAAATGTGCAAAGTTTGCTACATAATTACGATTGATCCATAGCTTAAATGGAGATGTTTCCAACACATGTTTTGCTCTACATCATGTGTACTATCATGCTATGCCCTCAGATGGCATGACAGATACCTACAACAAGTTCATCCACAGCGCCAAATCGGCCATCGGGTAAACTCCGTTTTGCGGCTTAACATAAATCCGCATTTTGCGAATTTGGTAGGAATTAATCCGTGCATCGAATGGACTTGGTCCAATGGCGAAAATCGAAGCTCGTTAGGTGTACTACATATCTACATAACTTTTATTCATGATAAAATCTGTTTTCTTGCTGCTTGTTGTTGTCCAAGGTGGTGCATCAGTGTGGTATTCAGAGGAGCATCAACAACATTCAGTGGTAGTAGCAGACTAACAACTTCAGCAGCAGCATCAATTAACAACAGCTGCGGCTCAGCTCCAGCAGAGCATCGGCGAGGAGCAGCATAGTAGGAAAGAGCAGCAGGGTGTGGCCTCAGTATGCATTGGCCTTGGGCCACACATGCACGCACAACACACACCACGCAGGACACACACGCAACCCCTTTGTTGTACACGCAGCTCACACATCTCACTCCCGTCCATGGCCTTGCCATCGCCAACCGCGAGCAGCAGCGCAACGGTGCAGCAGCACAGAAGGGGAAGAGGTGGCGCTCACAATGAGGTTGGTGGGGAGGACGCAGAGGAGCCGGGGCGGCGGCCGAAGCCGTGGACGCGGCGACGCGTCACGGTGGCCAGGACACCAGGGCGGCCGAGGCCGTGGACAGCAGGCGCGGCAGCAGGTTGCGTGGCCACACAGGCGAGCATGAGCAGCGTCGAGAAGTCCATCCCGGAGGCGCTAGAGGCCACGGAGGCAGCCATGGCGGCGCCGTGCACCGACGACCGACGCGGCTAGGGTTTGCCGTGGTCGCGCAGAGAGGAAACGGACGACGAATCGCCGCCATGGAGGAGTACCTCCGTCGAGGGGGAGGCTGCAGGGGCGAGCGCGGCAGCCGGGAAGGTCGGCGGCGCCCAGAATCGGCCGGCGCCAGCGTTGCCTGGAGGAGGCCACGGCCATGAGGGGACTCGGGAGATAGATAGGCTCGAGAGAGAGAGGAGTGGATGGGGATGGGGACGGCTCGGTCGTGCTCTTTGTCTAGGCCGCCAGGGTGGGCAAAGATGGGTTGGGCCTGTAGGGAGCTTCTTTGTGCGTTAGATATTGTTTAACTTATTGTTTTTTCACTTTTCTTTTCTTTCTGTTTAATATTTCTACTGATTTATCTTATTCTAGATAGTTGATGATTTTGTAAAAATGAGAAACTGGTAGGAATAAATTCTATGGAGCATTATGGACTGCCCCAAAAAGTTTGGGATCCAACTAGAGTTATTTGAATTCTTCTTTAAATTTAAATGGTATAAGGTTACCCTTTTGGCACTATTTAATTTATTGGGAAAAGTTTTGTCCCTCTACCTTTTGCGTTTATGTCTTATTCTCTGCTCTATTGAGCATGCCCACAAAACATGGAGGCAGTTAGAGTTCAATAACTAATTTCTAATTTTCAATAGGCCACTTTATTTGTTGTTGGACCATTTGTGAACTTACTAGGAATTTACTATTGAGTCAGATGAAGTTTGTTTCAACATGACAATTGGTCAGTGGAATTTGTCGAATAACACGAACACTTTTGTTTTACTATTTGAAGAGTTAATAACTTGACTTGCAACTCGTATTAGAATTTATATGCCATAATAAATATCCATCACCATGGTACGTTAGTCTACTGACTTTTGTGCATTTAACAAAATTGTTTGCATAATTTTTGGACAATGTTTTATTTCCACTTGGTTCTGGAATTTTTATTTGGGTTGAATTTGGATCACTAAGATCAAGGGTGATCATGCATGCTTAACCACAGTGACTTGGCAACAGTAAAAGTGATTACTGTAGGTGATTAGTGTAGTGTGACACCCGGGGTGTTACAATTCTCCCCCACTACAAAGAATTCTCGTCCCGAGAATTAAAAGGTAGTGCAAGGGGTAGAGTTTTGGTTTCATAATCTAACGAGTCTTCTGGTTCTTGTTGCCCTTCTCGAAGAAGTTAATCCTTCATGTTGACATCTTCATTCCTCTGCATCAGTGCATCTCGACGAGTTGTCATCCTTCCATCGGGGTCTTCATCGTACTTACGAATAGGCTAGGAGATAAAACTTAAGGGGGGCGGATCGGTACCAGGTTAATCAACCGAGGTTGTCCCAGGGAATGGGGTACAAAGTATCTTCTGAGTTTAAACTCAGGGCAATGCATCGAGAGAACAAAAGAACGCATGAGAAGTTTTAAGCGGATAGGCATGCATTCGATGTCGATGACGGATGATGAAAAGGGGTCCAGAGCATCAGGCATAAGCACTGAGTCTTATATCGGGCTGAATATCACAAGGTAGGCAACTCGTGAATGTCATATGAGGTCAAGCACGAGGAATAGTACTCGGGAATGGGAATGTACAAAAGAGTCAGGTTTCGATCCTGTGGAACTGTCGGTTATGGGCCCCCATTGAATAAGAGGGTGGCATCATACCATGCGATCGCGAGGCATGGTTTGTCAGAGAACAGATCGTCAGTTATCTCGGCAACAACATCGGCAACAAGGGCAGTGGACAAAGAGAACCACTAGGCAAAGCTCTCGTCCATTGGCGATAACCAAAGAGGTTATCCACGATAGTAACAGGTTGTACCAACAGAGTAGTACATCGAAGTGTTTACATAAGAAGGGGATTATCACTGCTCAGATAAGACACATTACAAGAAAGGTTAAACAGACCAATGGAAGGAAATTGTGATGATACACAAGTATCAGGTGTATATCTTTCCCAAGGGAAAGCAGAACACGATATACACGACCAAGTTGTATTGACAGGGAGCCAAGGAAGGTTGTCGATGATAACACAAATCATCGAGGGGCAAGGATGGTATTTCACACGATGAATCCAATTGACACATGGAAGAAGCCATGTCATATTAGTCGAATAATAATCCACCAAAGGTTGGGTGGTTCGCAAAGAATCTGATGTGAGTATCGACACTCAACCAGAAGGAGAAGGGATGCAAAGGCATCGGATGATAGAAGCATCAGAATAATTCGATGCTGAAGTACAAGGGAATTGTGATTTCCAGATCGGGAGGTTGATGTAATTATCCACACAGACTTGTCGGTGGCAGGGGGTTGCAAAGACGATGAACACGTAGGTTCTCGAGAATTTAACGACGAGTAATCTTCGAAATCTTCAGGCGAAGCAAGCGATCATCTTGGGTGAAGGGCTCTCCGGGTAGATGCGACCACGAGATCCTAATGTCAGAGTTAGTAAAATTTCCCGAAAGGATAAAAGAATAGAATCCCAGAGTAAAGGTACGGAGAAAAAGATCCTAATACCACCAAGTTTGCGATGTGGGCCGATAAGCCACACGACACTGTTAATAAACTAGTTTTGCAAAGACTAGACTCGACTTCGACCAAGGAGTTGGAAGGGGTGTCCTACAGGCAGTCGGCTCTGATACCAACTTGTGACGCCCCCAAACTCAAGCCGTGTACAGTAATCATACACGCAAGGTACACGATCGAGATCAGGGACTCACGGTGAGATATCACAACACAACTCTACAAATAAAATAATACAAGATGTTTAATACAAGCCAGGGGCCACGAGGGCTCGAATACAACAGCTCGAGAGCACAAAGTTAGAGGAAGCAATAGTATCTGAGTGTGAACACAAGGGTACAAGGTTGCCTTAAGAAGGCTAGCACAAAATCAACACTCAATCGAAAAGGCAAGGCCTCCTGCCTGGGAACCTCCAAACTACTCCTGGTCAAAGGGGAACTCGACGTCGTAGAAGGCATCGAGGATCTTCATGTTACAGTGGTCGGCATTGGGGATCTCCTGCTCCTGGGCTCCAAGGCTCCAACGTCGACTGCAGCGGCCGATCAGGCAAAACAAAAAGGGGGGAAATAAAGCAGGTGAGTATCTAGCATACCCGTGAGTCTTACGTCCGCTACTAAGCATTTATGCATTTGTATCAAATGGAAAGGGGAGGCTGTATATAGTGGACTGCAAGGTAGAAAGTCAGAATAAGGATAAGAAGCTAGGCCTATCGAAGACTAGCATCTTCTGACGATGTCTTGCAGCATGAGAAGAGAAACAGCCAACAGTTTATATAAAGCATAAAGTAGCAATGAAGCAGAAGTTGCTGCAACATTGTATAATATAAGTTGTAATGAGTAATAATAATAATAACTCCGAGTTCCCCTCCTCGACTTCCCTGCGAGGAAGAAAACCCGGAACCATACAGTTTAATAGTAATAGTTTGTAGTGGTAAGATCCAGCTTCAGCATAAAGCGTCCTGTTACCGTGGACACGGCTATTCGAATAGATTAAACTCCCTACAGGGGTGCACTACTGTTCAGCCTGCACGCTCGGATCTCCAGGGTGGCGTGAACCTGGTTAGGGAACGCCCCACCGAGGCTATCCGGCACATCGCAGCCCATCCTAGACTCAGCAGAGAGGCCATCCTCCGGACTATATCCTATGCGCCAACGGGTCTAGGTCCCTCACCCTTGCACGCTCCTGCACGGTACGAGACTGGCCGGTGAAGCAAAAGCAAATCCAAAACACACCTGCTGCAGCAAATAAGACAAGACCGCTTCCCGGCTATCAGCCCGTGGTACTGCTGACGTCTGAAGAGCTTCCGGACAAACTACGACACAGGGGAGCCCATAACTCCTTATCCCACGTGAAGGTAGTGCGTACAGACCAACGGGTCTCTCAAGTCATCCGCCGAACCATTTAGCATTTTAATTAACTTGCGTGAAAACCGTTATCGTTGCCTCGACTTAACCGACCCGCGGTCAACGACAGCAGTCAGGACCACCAGTACATCGGTGCTTGCCCTGTCGTCCCACCAAGTCACTGCGGTTACCAACAAGGTGAACCGTCTCCTTACCTTGTCTCGCGTGTGCTCTTGGTAGAGCTCGACTTTTCGTAGTTTGGTAACTCTCGCGAGATACGAGCAGGGGCCAAGCACGCCAGTAACGTCAGTCGTACCATCCCTGTCGCTCCCGACAATATACCGCTCGCGGGCACCGTTGCGTCGCCCGACTCTTACCTTTAAGGACACCAGTTGGTTCGAGTGCCTACCATTAAGTGAAACCAGGAGGTATCATCCTCGATGGCACACTTAAAGAGGTTTGATAGAGACATCAGCGGAATGAACTAAAGAGGTAAACCTCATATCATCCCGGTGATGCTACGCTACTGAGCCGACGAGAGTGAAATACGAGTCCATTCCACTCATAAGTCAAACTCGAAACGACTCGGTAGAGTCTCGCCGTTGTAGGTTCCCTGGGGCGTCTGCATTGGACCGTACCTGTTGCAGTTGTATATATTTTGTATCCGCGTCACTCCCCTGAGTGGTCACGGCCCGCTATCTAATCCTAGCTAACAAAGCGCAGGTTTCACTGCTGAATATTATATAAGTAACAATAGGCAGCATAGGATAAAGGAAGATACATCAAGGGGAGACAAAAGCAGGCTATGCAATTGAATAGGATTTTAACCTAGCAGCAGCAGTACCAATGCCTAGTGCAAGAAAGTACGGAAAGGTAGGCGATATCTGGGGAAGAGAATGGCTCTGCTTGCCTGGAAGCTCGGTAGTAGCGGTACGGTCGTCGACGAAGTAGTCGTACTCGGCAACGGTGTCGTCGGCGGCAGTGTAGAGGTCTATCGAAGAATAAGGGTGGAGAAACAATAAATACACAGCGATAATAGCAATACAAATTCAAGACAAGGCAACACATTGTTGGCGATGTTCTAATGCAGTGTTAAGTATTTTAGTCGGAGCGGGAATTTATCCGGGGATGACTCATCGGTACCGGTTGATTATCGGACCAATGATCCGGAGGGGGAAGGTACCATGCCGGAGGTGTCGTGGACATCCGACAAACGTATGGATGGTGTATCCGTGTTAGTTGATCCATTCTGACAAACTTTCGTGTTCAGAATAAATTCATCCGGAGAGTTTTATGGTATAGAGCAATTGTCGGACAGACGGCCCGGAGGGGGGGAATGTCGATGTTCGTTGTGTTAGAGGGGGTGGTAGACATACGGATAGCGTATTATTATTCTACGTATTTTTCTGATCAAGTTTGATATATAAATTACTTTCATCGGAGTTACGGATTAAAAGATATTGGTTTTTAAAGTTTTATTCAATTGAAAAGAATTTCTGGAATTTCTTTTATTATTTTAAATGCAACATTATCCAAAACCTTATCCAAAACAGTGCTGACAGGGTGGACCCACATGTCATACATTGAGACAGAAACAAATCATTTTATTTAATTAAAAAGCTGATAGGCCCACATGTCATACACTGGACTTTTAATAAATCATTTTAATTTAGTTAAACGGAGATGGGGTCCACTGGTCAGTGACACATGTTTATTTTTAACTTAATAAAATGTTAGGGGTAATGGCCTAGGGCCCATTGTCATAGACATTGTTTTTGGAACCCACTCAATTTTTGCTAAGTTTAGGATTCTTGTTCCCAAATCAACACTTAGCTGTTTTCGAGAGGCTACGGTTCAGTGTTCTGCTCATCCGCCGAGTTAGTGCCTTATATCAAATTTTAACAGTTTTCTGTTGTCTACAAACCTGTACGACTGGCAAATTTATTAGAGTTCATGCACTTCATTAAAACTTGGTATGAAAAGTGCTACTCGAGGTTAATTTCGGAAATTATTAAAATGTGCAAAGTTTGCTACATAATTACGATTGATCCATAGCTTAAATGGAGATGTTTCCAACACATGTTTTGCTCTACATCATGTGTACTATCATGCTATGCCCTCAGATGGCATGACAGATACCTACAACAAGTTCATCCACAGCGCCAAATCGGCCATCGGGTAGACTCCGTTTTGCGGCTTAACATAAATCCGCATTTTGCGAATTTGGTAGGAATTAATCCGTGCATCGAATGGACTTGGTCCAATGGCAAAAATCGAAGCTCGTTAGGTGTACTAAATATCTACATAACTTTTATTCTTGATAAAATCTGTTTTCTTGCTTCTTGTTGTTGTCCAAGGTGGTGCATCAGTGTGGTATTCAGAGGAGCAGCAACAACATTCAGTGGTAGTAGCAGACTAACAACTTCAGCAGCAGCATCAATTAACAACAGCTGCGGCTCAGCTCCAGCAGAGCATCGGCGAGGAGCAGCATAGTAGGAAAGAGCAGCAGGGTGTGGCCTCAGTAGGCATTGGCCTTGGGCCACACATGCACGCACAACACACACCACGCAGGACACACACGCACCCCCTTTGTTGTACACGCAGCTCACACATCTCACTCCCGGCCATGGCCTTGCCATCGCCAACCGCGAGCAGCAGCGCAACGGTGCAGCAGCAGAGAAGGGGAAGAGGTGGCGCTCACAATGAGGTTGGTGGGGAGGACGCAGAGGAGCCGGGGCGGCGGCCGAAGCCGTGGACGCGGCGACGCGTCACGGTGGCCAGGACACCAGGGCGGCCGAGGCCGTGGACACCAGGCGCGGCAACAGGTTGCGTGGCCACACAGGCGAGCATGAGCAGCGTCGAGAAGTCCATCCCGGAGGCGCTAGAGGCCACGGAGGCAGCCATGGCGGCGTCGTGCACCGACGACCGACGCGGCTAGGGTTTGCCGTGGTCGCGCAGAGAGGAAACGGACGACGAATCGCCGCCATGGAGGAGTACCTCCGTCGAGGGGGAGGCTGCAGGGGCGAGCGCGGCAGCCGGGAAGGTCGGCGGCGCCCAGAATCGGCCGGCGCCAGCGTTGCCTGGAGGAGGCCACGGCCATGAGGGGACTCGGGAGATAGATAGGCTCGAGAGAGAGAGGAGTGGATGGGGATGGGGCCGGCTCGGTCGTGCTTTTTGTCTAGGCCGCCAGGGTGGGCAAAGATGGGCTGGGCCTGTAGGGAGCTTCTTTGTGCGTTAGATATTGTTTAACTTATTGTTTTTTCACTTTTCTTTTCTTTCTGTTTAATATTTCTACTGATTTATCTTATTCTAGATAGTTGATGATTTTGTAAAAATGAGAAACTGGTAGGAATAAATTCTATGGAGCATTATGGACTGCCCCAAAAAGTTTGGGATCCAACTAGAGTTATTTGAATTCTTCTTTAAATTTAAATGGTATAAGGTTACCCTTTTGGCACTATTTAATTTATTGGGAAAAGTTGTGTCCCTCTACCTTTCGCGTTTATGTCTTATTCTCTGCTCTATTGAGCATGCCCACAAAACTTGGAGGCAGTTAGAGTTCAATAACTAATTTCTAATTTTCAATAGGCCATTTTATTTGTTGTTGGACCATTTGTGAACTTACTAGGAATTTACTATTGAGTCAGATGAAGTTTGTTTCAACATGACAATTGGTCAGTGGAATTTGTCGAATAACACGAACACTTTTGTTTTACTATTTGAAGAGTTAATAACTTGACTTGCAACTCGTATTAGAATTTATATGCCATAATAAATATCCATCACCATGGTACGTTAGTCTACTGACTTTTGTGCATTTAACAAAATTGTTTGCATAATTTTTGGACAATGTTTTATTTCCACTTGGTTCTGGAATTTTTATTTGGGTTGAATTTGGATCACTAAGATCAAGGGTGATCATGCATGCTTAACCACAGTGACTTGGCAACAGTAAAAATGATTATTGTAGG
This sequence comes from Bromus sterilis, assembly GCA_950022295.1. NCBI lineage: Eukaryota > Viridiplantae > Streptophyta > Magnoliopsida > Poales > Poaceae > Bromus > Bromus sterilis. Next base: position 141,812,173 of record OX465596.1, on the reverse strand, counting down.
TGATTACTGTAGTGTGACACCCGGGGTGTTACAATCCTACTCTTTCTCGTACAAGCAAAACGTACTAGCTTTTCTAACTTCAATTTTTTGAAATGTTTTATCTTCCAAACCGCTAACCCGATTGACGGTCCGTTCGTACCATTAGCTTTCTCGCGACGAGATCTTCGAAACTAGATATCATGTTAACATGTTTTAACAACTTTTTTTTCATCAGTACTTGCCACATTTCTGTTACTTACTTACCTGATAATTATTTATATAGTTACCATTTTATATCAACTTTGTTGTCGAATCATTGCACATCAATATACATAAATGAAAAAGTTGGTTTATGATATTTATTTCTCTTTAGAATCACCTAAAAAGCACTCATACTTGTCATGTTATTTATAGCCAAAATGTCATAATGACTTGTTGTGTTTGAACAGTTGGTTACCGGTTTAATTATGTTCGGTTGCCGTATTTTATATCTAATTGACATGATGGTTTATTGTTCTTGTCAATTCTATCAGTTTAAGTTGTCATTTTATTTTATCGCGTTGTATCTTAAGCTTAAGTGTACGGAACTATTTCTCCGACAACTATGTACAAACATTTGTGGTAAGAGTTCACGGTAAAAATGGTAACTAGGATGACCTAATCTGACAAATGACGGTGACGAAAAAAATTCACGAAAACATATCAATATGGGATCTTATTTCGAAGATCTCGTCGCGACAAATCTAATAGTGAAAACGGATCATCAATCGGATTAACGGCTTAAGAGATAAATCTCTTAGAAAATTAAATTTGCAAAAGTTAACGTATAGAGCGGATGGATTGAGCCGCCGCAGGGACGTGTGTTGATGCGGCGGAGTTGCTTAGCTGTATGTGCATGCACCGTTATTTTAGATGGATGTTATCACGTGCCTATAGCTTACACGCAAAAATGATAAAGCTATATGTGCATGCAATGTTATTTTAGATGGACGTTTGCATGCACCTAAGTCCTAGCCATCAACGCATTGCATATAATCATAAAAAACATATCTGTAGTTCTGAACGAAGTAAATCGAGCCATCCAAAAAATCTATGAGCTATTCACACTTATGAATATATTTTACAAATAAAAAATCATAAATTTTATACTCAAGGAAAAAACATAAACTTGGAGGTCGTCACTGTTTTGGACATACTACAATACAACGATGTCTAAGAAATTATAAGTTATTCTCTCAGTTTTTGTACATAAAAACCGACTACAAATAGTACCCACAGTATGAAGTGCATATGACAATGTCATGCTAGCATTAACATGCATAATCGTACCTTAAGCCTCCATTAGGTAACGGGTTGACCTTTCCAAAAAGAGGATAACTGGACGAATGACAACTGAAAAAACGTGTTTATGAAGAAATTAATAGTTTGATTAAAAAGTACATGTATATTTGTAATTAAGAATAAGAAATATGTATAAATTATAAAAAATAGAAAATATCTATATAAGAACTTAAATAGCTAAATATGGAATTAATTATATATTGATAAAAATAGTATTAGGTGGATGAGAAATACTACTGATTTTTTAAACCAATATAAAATATATATTTTAAAAAACAGATTTTGCATGAAAATAATTATATAGATGCAAGAAACTTCCACATGAAGGGACTCCGCAAGGATTTAATCAGTAATGTACTATGCACAAAAAATATAATTGGGGGAAATAATAATTAAAACATACAAAAATTGGAATAGATAAATGGTGGTCACAAAATACATATATAGAGAGAGGCTATATAGAGAAAACAATGAAGAAGGGAAAAAAGTGCCAAAAGAAGAACAAAAAGGTAACATATTTGTTGATACACATGTGTTACATATGTAGTTTTGTCTAAGGACACACATGAAATATGCATTAGGTGTATTGACTTGATCGTTTTTAGCGGTACAATAAAATAGTTTGTCCTAAGTACAATGGAGGTGACCAAAAGCATCCATGTACTATCCATTACTAGCAAATCTGGAAAACCTAAAAGTGATGAATAAGTGATAAACTAGGTCGAAGAAATGAGTATATTCATGTATATGGGATCACATAAGACCAAGCATGGAATTATTTAAGATTTTTTTTGTTAATATCATGTGATAATAATTGTGGGTTAATGTTAATGAGCTCTGTATGTGCGTGATTATATCGGATGAAGGAAAGTAGTTTCAATAGGTTATATTACAACATAATGCAAACTTCCCATACACGAGTAGAAAATGAAAAACAAATGTAAATAATGTGGAGTAATGTGGTTGAGTTGTAGAAATGAAGCAAATTTAAGTTTCATAGAAATAAGACACATTGAGGGAGAAAATGACACAATGCTTATTTAAAAGGCACCAATATTTTAATTTTGTAATTGATCGGAAAAAATCTGACCCCTTTTCAAGAAGAATAAATATCCAACTAAAAGGGTATAATCAAATTTATATTCCTTCTACCAATATATAAAAGTAGAAACTAGCAGAAATGGAGCGATTGGACAAATTCATTCAATGTGTTTAGAAGAAGAATTGTCGTATGGAATTGAGGCATTGCTCGATATATCATAGATTCATGATAAATCGAGGTATTTATGTAAACAAATTTAGTTTCATGGTCTACAATCTCAATTCAGTTTAAGTTGTTGTTATTGGTAACAGTTCAAGTGATCAATAATTGCTCAAGGAAAACAAATAGTCATCACAATTAGGTGAAGATGAACATTTATATATTGTTCAAGTTGCATCATAGAGCATGTGTACAAAGTTATGATATGACATTTATGTAAATATGTAGTAAATCTAGCCGCGCATTTTGCGTAGGTCGCTACGCTAGTTGCTAGTAAACCAAAGAATTACAAACATAGTGCAAAAGCAAATATATTTAAAAATAAATAAAGGAAGCACAGCACAAGAATGCATCGTTTGTAATTTTAGAAACAGGTAAAATCGATGTTTTATTTGAAGGAACAAAATTGAAAAAGGACACTTTTTTAGATGTTGACGTATTAATTGTGCGTGCTTCCTAGGAGCAGTTAAGAAGGTAATCGCAATTAACACGCTGATGCATGAAACGTGGAAACTAACCAAAGCTAAGGCCCACGTTCGGTTAGTCTGCTCATATCCGACACTGATGGTAAACTGGTCTAATGGATGCAAGACATCAGTAGTGTGATGCTTAGTGCTTCCCGTTCACGCGTTCACGCTTTCGCATACGGTCAGGTTCTGAATATAAAGCACAACCACAGAGAACTTACTGAATTATAGGCAGAGAAGCAAATTTCACAAAAATCACACTTGTAAGTTTTGAGAAAAGATACAAAACAGTTTGAACTACATGTGAGAGCAAGATGTAAATACACGCAAGAACATCGAGAACAAACCTAACCCCTTCTAAAACATACGAAAAGTATGGCCAGTGTAGTAGCATGACCTTTTAGATTTTGAACTTTTCTGGCGAAAACAGTCCTTGAAGAATGGTAGGGAAAACAGTCCTTGAAGAATGGTAGGGAAAACAGTTTAACTTCTCAACAATCAGTTGTACAAATTCAACACTTCGGTACAGTCATGGTACCAAAATTAAGACAAACAGAACATCACATGTCAACTTTTCTCTTATTTGGGAAGATTTAACGCAAGAAACTTGGCTAGCTGAGATTTTCTAGCTTTAAGCAACTCCTGCCTTGGATAGCTCCTCCAACTTCTTGTCAATCTGGGCTTCTGTCAAGCCGTCCAATCGCACACACCTCTCCACACCCATATCTGAGCAGTAGACATGCACAGTATATCAACAAATATTATAGACACGTGGACGTGGTGTTAAATATACATCCACATAATATATACACAATTACATGACACACCGAACACATTATCTTAATTCTAATCCAATATTATATGCATGGAACAAAAGAAAGGGTGCATATGGATTTTCAAGAATCAAATATTTGGTAATCCGTATGCAGTTCTTTGTTAATCCTAATATGCATAGCCCTGTGTCTGCAAACTATAACGGTTTATCACTTTTCCTCAGTTAGCATTGGTTGTCCATTTCACTGAAATACATGGTCTGTAACTGAATTGATGTGCAAGGCACATGCCAAATAAGTGTGTAACCAATTACATAGATTTTTCTCGGTTTATTGTTTCTTTTGTACTAGCATGTATCTATGAAAAGCATTGTATACAGAATTTGAAGGCCAAATACATGATTTTAATCTGCGCTTCCTTTCTTTTCTAGCCCGAAGCCTGTAGGCATCAAGAGTCCAGACACAATACCTTGTAATATCAGTAGCATGCCATGCCTACCAGTAGTATGTAGTTTTTTCAACAGGTTATAAGTTGTGAAGGAAGACAGCTGAGCCCAGGGAGAACTCCGGGAGCAATGAAGACCTATGTAAAGACTACATAAAATGTTGAACCGGTATGTGTCTTGCTGCCCATCTTCACTTAAGCCCATGTAGCCCAGGCCCATGGCCAATTGGCCATGACCTAGAAGAGGAGGAGCAGCTCCCAGCCATATGCCATAGAGCGCACACACATCGACTAAATCCCAGCCGCCACACCGAGCCAAAGAAGAACTGAAGGTACGGAGCTATCTCCGATTCTACATGGTATCAAACGCCATGGCGGTCTAGTCGCCAGCCGGCGGTGGGGTCCGGCTGCGGGCGGCGCGGCTCATCTCGGCGGCAGGGTCTCTTCTCTCTCCCTCTCTCACAGTGGACCTGGGGTAGGCTGGCGAGCGAGGGCGAGGGCCCCAAGTGATGTGTGGCAGAGGAGGAGGAGCAAAGGAGGAAGAGAAGGAGGCTGTCTGAATTGCACTTGCTGCTGCTGTGCAGGTGCTGAAGTTGTTGCTACTGTACTGCTGCTGGTGCTTACTGCTACAGGTGTTGATCACTCTGTTCCTCACCTTCAAGATGGAGAGCTCGAACTTTGGAGCCATCGTGGCTTGTCAGGAAGTGGCTCAAAAGATTGAACTGTCGCCCATGGACACGAAGCTAGAGGGGGCTGCCAATTATCTAAGCTGGCCTCGGAGGGCATTGTTGGTTGTGGTGCAGAAGGAGCTTGATGGGTACGGTTGAAGAACTGAGAGACAAGACTACTGCAGAGGGCAAGAGGTGGAAGGTCATCAGCTATATGCTTACTGGGTGGTTGTTGAACTCGATGGTACCCTCCATTGGACGATCTGTGGAGGGCCAATCCACATCTTTTAAGATATGGAAGACTGTCCACTCAGTACTCCGGCAAGGACAATGTCATGCTCATTGCTCATATTGAGGGGAAGATTAGTCGGTCAGGCCAAGGTTACATGTCAGTAATGGCATATGTGACAGAGATGCAGGCTTTGTGGGCAGACCAGGATCATTGTGATCCTATGGAACCCTATGATGTGACTTCAATCGCGGGCACAAGTGGATGACACGTAGGCATGTGCTGAAACTTTTGGAGGGCCTCAAAGGGCTCTTTGATGGCAGGAAGGCATCCCTACTGCGCCAATCTCTCCTACCTACTATTGATGAGGCTATTGCAGCAGTGACTCAAGAGGAGGTGTGGTTATCTCTTGAGAAAGCAGACGTGACGGTTGTGCCGACTTCGACGTTTGCAGTCACTAAGCATACGAAGTGGAGAGATCTCAAGGGATGTTTTATGTCAGAACCCTCTGTTAGGTAATGTGCTAGGGTTAGCAAGTCACTTGCATCATGTTAAAATTTCAAAAGAAATCTTTGAAATCAAAATCAAAAGCAAATTGGGAGAAGAAACCCCCCAAATGAATTAATTCAAAAGGCCAGATAAAAATCTTCTCCAAAAATTCATGTTAGATTTTTGAAAAGTCTTATAAATGAGTGTGATCACATATCAAGTGATGTGGGACCCACCCCATACTCAGAGATTTTTCAAATATTCAAACAGTGCCTTGGATTTAATCAAAAACCCCTATTTGAGTTAAGATTCAAATTATTTGAATTTTAAAAATGTAGAAACTTTACAAGTAGCTAAACTAGTTTATTGTGATGCCACATAAAAAGTTTCAGCATTTTATAAATTGGTTTGATATTTTTATCAGAGCCAAAACAAATTTACAGAAAAGAAAAAGAAAGCAGAAAAGGGAAAAAGGACTTACCTGGAAGCAGCCCAGCAAGCTCCCCGCAGCCCACCTGGCCGGCCCAGCCCAGCCTCCCCGCTTGGCGTCTTCCTCCCCACGCCCCGAAGCTGCTCGGTGGAATGCATGCAGCGCTCCACCGACGCCGCCGACGAGCCCGGCCACGCAGCTGCTTCCCCCTCGTCCCTTTCGCGTTCCGTGGACGTCTGGAAGACTCCACGACCCACTCTCCCCTTCCCCAGCTCACCCCGTGCTCTCCCTCTGCGAAACCCGACGACCACCGAGCGTCGCCGTCGCCATGGCTCCGAGCCCACGCGGCCAGTGAGCTCCTCAGTGCAAGACAAGGTGCCCGACGTGCTCCCCGACGACGACTACCTCCTCTGGCAGAAGGAATCGAGCCCCGGAGCTCTGTAGCCGACGTCCCCTTCTTCGTCTTCGCCTCCGGCCACCGCGCGCCATCGACGAATTCGTCACCGTCAAGCAACCCCCGACCTCGCGTTCGCGTTCTTTACAACAGTGGTGAGCAGGCGCATCGATCCCCTCTGTTTCCCCCTTCCAATCAGTCCTGTACCACGAACTGCCATGAGAGCCGAGCAAGGTCGCCGCCAAGGTTGAACCTGCGGTTGCTCCCGTGCTCCCAAGTCCTGTCCAGCACGCGCGTTTGGCTCCTGGAGTTCGTAGCAATCGAACGCAACCCTCCCGGCGTCAAAACGTGCCCTCTAGCTCCACTTCCGACCTCCCCGTTGTTCTGCTTCCGCCGGAGTAGTCGCCGCCGTCCATCCCGACCTTCCCGTGACCCCCTGATGCTTCCTCTCGACGCGGGCGACGACGCTGCACCCGTTGGTGGTCTCCGTTTCCTCTCCCGTGGCCTCTAGCCGATTCCGGCGAGTCGCCGCCGTGGCCAGAGCCACCGGCGTCAAGCCGGCGCCATTAGGGCCCTTAACCACGAGCTAAACCCCCCTGGAGTCCATGACAGGTGGGGCCCAGAGCCCTTAATCCCCCCGGTTAGTTTGAACTAACCGGGTTAATTAACCCAGACCCACTGACAGCCTTGGCCCACACGTCAGAACCCCCCCCCCCACGTCAGCCTTGCGCAAGCATGACGCCATAATTGAATTTCCAGAAATTGAAAAGAATTAAAGAAATTCCAGAAAATAGCTCAAACTTTGGAAATTCATAGAAAATTCATATTAACTCCAAATTGGACAAATAATATATGAAAAATGATCAGGAGAAAATAAGCTATCCAAAAATCCAACTTTCAACTATGTTTGAGTTGATTTTAAAATGGGACCAGTAGCATATGTCATTTGATTTATTTGGAATTTATTCAAATTCAATTCAAATGCTTTTGCACCTTGGACCATGGAAATATGCTATATTTCAACCACATCAGAGGCATATCATACACATTTGAAGATGATTCAAATTGATCAAACCATGTCACATATAACTTGACTAAGTTTGAATTCAAATTGGATTTTGAATTTGCAATTCAATTTGCAATATACTCCATTTAAATGGAATTGATTCACACATCAAAGCATTTACATCAAGTTCCAACCTTCCATCATGTGATTGTGCATTGTATTTACTTTGCTACTTTGCTTGTTGTTTGTCGAGTAGAGGTGGAACCGGAGCAGGAGGCTACCCCCTTCGTTGAAGACCCTGAACCCGAACCTCGTCAGCAAGGCAAGCAAACCCCCATTGATCATGTCGATAAAATCCCACTTCCCTCTCATGTCTCGCTTATGCATTATTTAGGATGATTACCATGCTGCGTTTCTACCGCATAGATAAACACATTCCTTTGCATGACCTATCATTTTGTCACAGTAGTAAGCAAACCACAATCCTAGCAAATGTAGGAGTTGATTGATATCATATGGCCCTTGCAATTGTTACTGCTTATTGCATGCTTAGAGTGATACCATGATGATACTGTTATGTGAGTCGGGATGGTAGTGATCATGATGATGATGGTAGAAAAGTGTTGGTGAATCTACCCTAATACAAGGTGAACGATGAGAGGCTGTGTAGGAGTACACGGTGGGTTGTCTCGTTGAACACCGCCCTAAGACCGAGTTCTTGTGTGGTGATCCAAGATGAAGAGTACAACCACACATTGGGCTCACTGACCCCTCTCAGCTTACTAACTCATCCTTTTCGATGTCCAGATGTCGCAATAGTTCGGAATTCTGGTAGGTCTGTGGCCTGGATGCTAAGTGAGAGAACGGCTCATCCAAGACCGGCTTATGCACCACGCACACATCACTTCGGTCCACTTCGGTAAACCGGCCGGGTTCACGATAGTGGTAACCAACCCAAGTAGGCGGCTTTCTCGAACTAGATCGGCTATGAGGTAACAGTTGTGGTGAGCATCCTCGCTGGCACCCCTTGAATGGTGTCGAGATCAAAGGCGGTAAATGATAATCATGTGTGTGTAGCGGTACACCCCTGCAGGGTTAACAAAACTATTCGAATAGCCGCGTCCGCGGTTATGGACTGCTTGGAAAGCTTAGCTTGATTATTAGACAACTTGAACTGGATACTTCTAAAACACACCAAGATAAGTGTGAGTGCTATGGCGTGCTTTCTCGTGGGGAAGTCGAGGAAGGCACCATAGTGGTGTAATTGGTTGGAGAAAGTAGTGGACTCATGTACGCTTCTTACCTCAAAGTCTGGTACTCGTAGTTCAGGATTAGCCAAGTCAAAGCTGGCACTTCTGCAAGTGAAACTCCACCTCCCTTTACCTTGATACATGTAAATGGGTAGTATAGCTCCTATGTAAGTCTTGCTGAGTACGACTTTGTACTCACGTTTGCTTAATCTATGTTTTAGATGAAACCACTGACCCCGAAGGTGGCTTCTTTATCGAGCTGGACGACTGAAGATCAAGCTAGTCTAGTCCCAGTCAGACGATTGGTTCCCTCGTGAAGGGCTTTGTGTTTAAATAAGGCTTCTTAAGCCATTTGTTAAACTTGTCTGTACTCAGACATAATTTGCTTCCGCTTGTGTTGTAATGTTGGATCACATGTTTGTGATCTCTGTGTGCACTCTAAGAGTTATCAAAAAAATTGTATACTTTGTAGAGAATTGCAATGATACCTACTGTTCATACAAGGCATGTGTGCTGCGTGTATGTTTATAACATGCATGTCTTTGTATGGGTTTTGAGACCTTAGTTGGATCTGGCTGACGGTCTTTCGTACACCAAGTGGCCCTTAGATGTGCGCAGCTTGGGGCATCGCGATGCGATTGTTCGAGACTCGGCCTCGGACACACTTTGTGGTATGATCGAGCCCGCCCTAGACCCCGACTAAGTGATCGGGCTGGAGTAAGTCTATGTAAGAGTTATGAGATAGTCGATAGTATGGTTGAGGCGACTTGTCTTTAAATATGGGAGTTCACCACCCATATCATTAGACTTGTGTGCGGACGATGAGGACCCATCTCAGTTGATCATCCGGCCTGGATGGGATGCCCCTCACGTACGATGCTTTCCGAGAACGTTCTGTGCTTGGCCTTGTCTGCTTAGACAAGTGGGTACGGTTCTCGGCTCTCCATATGACTATGTCTTAGCTGGACTTGCATACGCTAACCCCGGGTCCTGACATTTTACCTATGGGAAGATAGGTCATCTGAAGTGGGAATGTAAAACTCGTGGCAAAGGCAGGGGATACAACGGAGGGGGGTGCAGAAGAGGTATGACTGCTAGAGGCAGAGGCGGATCCTCAGGGGGTCAGACTACCATGGGCAAAGGTGGATACTCAGGAAACTAAGGGGGGAGAGGGCACACATGGTGGATGAAGGGGACAGTAGGACGTCATAGGGCGGAAGAAAACCAGAAAAGAAGGGGGGGCGTCAATGGTCCAATAACTAAACTCTCGTAATGCAACAATAACTTGTCCAAAGGGAGCTATCTATAAGCGCGGATAGCTATCCTAGCAATCAGTATCTATTGAGGAAAATTGGTGGTTCTCTAGTTAATAAATTAGTATATAAATACGTCTCGCTTAGCACTCACACACAACACATATGTTAGTCTAGTTGGTAATACAATGAATTGTGTCCACAATCAGGAGGTTGTGAGTTCAATTCACCCTTCATGCATTTTTGGGGGGTGGGGTGGGGTGGTGGGGGGAGATCACGAGAGAAAATCGATAAGTGCATTGATCACGCGGGACAGGAAATCGGGAAGCCAGTCCCATGGTTAATGCCGCACTCAAAAGGAAAAAAAATCGGGAAGCCAATCCCACAATTAAAGCCGCGGGCAAAGGAAAAAAATTTGGGAAGGGAAATCAAGAGGAAGTCGCGGGCGTAGGATGCAGATCCTATGGCGTGCAAATCATTCGGTAGTTTGGCCAAAATTTTGTGGTTCGCAGGTTAATATTTACCTTAAAGCAAACATCATAATCATAAATAAATTAATGATCTCGGATGAACCTATGCAACTAGAGGTTTGCCACAAATTTAGCACACACGCATATCTGTCACACACACACACGTAATCCATTCATGATTCATCATGACACACCCATCATCTATTCAGCACGCACACGCATGACAGATGCACATCACACAGAAGAAAGCATGCACCACCCAGCGAAGGAGAGTACAAACTCGGCAGTGGTGCGCGGTTATCCGGCGTGCTATTCGTGGTAGGAGATTAGGCACGTCGTCTACAGGAGCTGCTGGGCACGCACACATGCCCAACCACCACGAAGACCACCTCATTCATCCTCGTGAGGCTTGATCTAGCCTCCCTGGCATCAGATGTGCTATTGTGGGCGGCGCTCGTGATGAAGCACGCCGACCAACGGAGGTGTGGTAAGCACGGTTGCTAGTAGGCAGAGGCTTGGGGACGGAAGGAGACTCGGCAGTGACTTTAGCAGGGACCGACGATGACTTCTAGTACAACCAGCCACTGGGGTGCTCTGACGGGCAACACCGATAGTTGGAACCAGCCACCGAGGGTGCTATGAAGGTAGTGCCGGGATGCTGAAATAAATCATTTCCGATGCTACGACGGGCACCGCCGAGAGTTGAAACCAACTATCGAGGGTGCTATGACCCTCGACCAGCGGAGGTGTGGTAAGCACGGTTGCCAGTAGGCGGAGGCTTGGGGACGGAAGGAGACTCGGCAGTGAATTTAGCGGGGGACCGACGATGACTTCTAGTACAACCAGCCACTGGGGTGCTCTGATGGGCAAAACCGATAGTTGGAACCAGCCACCGAGGGTGCTATGACGGTAGTGCCGGGATGCTGAAATCGATCATTCCCGATGCTACCACGGGCACCGCCGAGAGTTGAAACCAACTATCGAGGGTGCTATGACCCAGCGGAGGTGTGGTAAGCACGGTTGCCAGTAGGCGAAGACTTGGGGAGGGAAGGAGACTCGGCAGTGACTTTAGCGGGGACCGACGATGACTTCTAGTACAACAAGCCACTGGGGTGCTCTAACGGGCAACACCGATAGTTGGAACCAGCCATCGAGGGTGCTATGACGGTAGTGCCAGGATGCTGAAATCGATCATTCCCGATGCTACGACCAGCACCGTCGAGAGTTGAAACCAACTATCAAGGGTGGTATGACCCAGCATCAGGCGTTGCTACTACCACGACGCTAGGATGTTGCAACCGGTCACGCCCGATGCTAAGACCGATGGGTTGACGCGGCACGATCGGTGCTCCAATCGGCGACTGGCGAGCTGCAACCGATGGTAGGTGGTGCTACATTCTTTGTCAACAGATGTTGTGACAAACTCAACGGACACCGATAACGGCGACCCTCCAAGGGGTGTCGGCAAGCTTCAGCATGATGCGGATGCTAAGACCAGCGGGGGCGACGTCGAGGGGAGTTGTTGCGCCTCTCAAGAGCTGCACACGCGCTCGTTGGTGAACGGAGGTGGATATGTGCGCATCGAGGTTTCTGATTAGGAGGTAGAAGGAGTATGTCCTTGGATTGACCAAAACGGGAGGAAGGGAGGCGATCCAACGATGTTGAGCAACTTCATCAAAGGGTGGATGAGGGGGCAATCTGGCGCTCTGGTCAGTTGGTCGGCACCTACGAGCGCCCTTACCCTATATCAAAGAATGAGACAGAACAAGGAAACCAAACAAAATGGGTGCATTGTGCTAGCTGATACAAATGGCGACGGTAGTATTTGGGAAACATCACAAAAAAATCCCAGCAACACTTGGGAGGCCTTTGGTTAGGGTGCATCTTTTTGGGGGTATTCGCATTTGTGGGAGTTTGGCCTGACTAAGTGATTACATAACAAAAGCCATGGTGTGCACATAGTTTGGTAGCCTGCATTGCACCAATGAGCAGTTTGATGACTAGCATTTGGTTGGCAACAATTCTAGATTATGGTTGTCGATGTGCAAAACAAGGCGTTTGGTTGTGCACGGCCTATGTAATAAACATTGTTCCGATCCTAGCTAGTAATCAAATGGCAGTTCATCCTAGCCACTAACAGATTGCAGTACAAATTAACAGTCATATGGCATATGGCTCAACAGAGGGAAGTTTATCGATGTCGAACAAAGGGGAAGTACATCTTTGTGTTACCTCTGTTTTCTCACATTGCCTCAGCCTACGCTAACTTTTTACTCTTCCAAGCTTCATTGTCATGTGACTCCACACCATGGCCGGAGTTATCAACATCAACCATCACATCTTCCTCCTTCGGCACAAGCTCATCCTAACCCCATTCTATGATTCAGTTATGGAGAATGCAACATGTAAGAACAAGCCTAACTTGGGTGGGGAAAAGATGGAATGGCTTTTGATCCAGGATCTTAAATCTATTCTTCGGAGCTCCAAATTGCCCTCTCAACTGCAACTAGAGTGTTTGAGACTGAACAATTCTGCAACAATCCTAGGATAGTTCCTAGAAGAGAACTCGACCAAATGGTACCTAGTTTCCTGAAGGGTGGAAGAATACCAGGTCAACATGCATATCCAGCATATCCTAGGTAGAACCTATCATCGAGGATATTGATGCCATCAGGTCGAGCCATGTTGATAGCAAGATCATGGGTTGATCCTTCCCAACCAGCTAACACATATGTGAACTTCGGATCGAAATCAACAACAGCAAGCACATTCTAGTTTGTGTAGTGCTTTCTACCCCTTATGTCGCAGCATGTGACCTCGACACTCTAGAATTCACATGAGTACCATCTATTGCGCCAATGCAATCCTGTGATGGCATGAAAACATATTGTTACGGCTCTATGACAACATTACAAGCATATTATGGCATGAACTACGAGCAGTGCTCACCTTGAAATAACAATGCCATCTTTGGTTCGTGCAAATCTAGTTAGGAGTGTGCTCACTTGGTGGCTTGATCATCTCTTCTCTGAGCTACCCAATAGCATACAGGACTTGCTTGAAATACCTAGAAATGGTCTTCATTGATATCCTGAAGGTGCTATGAATAACCATGAACCTCTGATTAAGATCTACAACATGAAGGAACATGGCAACTTGCTATTCCACAATGGTGTGGATGCTATCTTCTAGCAGCCCCATGTACCTAAAAGTATCCCTAAGCATGGCAAAAGGTGATCTTCGCATTCAAAGCATGTTCACAACCTTTTATGTTGTTAGTGCTATAGATGTAGTTCTGATTTGCCATCCTCTCCCTATCTCGGTTAACATTGGACCATAAGGGATGACAGCCTTAGCACTCCGACAAACAACTCTCTTGTGGACCAAGAGGTAAGCAATGGTGAAATCGACCATACATCGTACCTAACGACCTAACAAAGGGGGTTGTATGCTGCTAACCCGCTTTGGAGCCGAAAACCCACCCATGGCGAAGACAAGGAGGACGAGACGGAGTCGGCGACGAAGAGGAGAAGCAAATCCTGCTGCCGAAGATTGAAGTCACCGTCGCGGCTTCCGCAGATCTAAGTTGACGCCGCCACTAGTGCCAATAACTAAAGCTGGATTTGTCCTAGTCCTAGCACTAGAGGTGAGCGAGTAAATGGGGTGGGGTGATGCTAGCTTTCGCACGGGTGGATTCCGATCTCCCACCATCTTCACGCCCACTCCTCTCTACGCCCCCTTTTGCGCTCGACTCAACATGGCTCGCTCGAAACGGCCAATTCAAGCGTTTATAGTAAAGACAGGCTCAGGACTGCTTTAAGGTTGATGCGCGTGCAAGGCAGACCCGTGTCCGGTACCAAACACGCTTTTCTTGCACCCAGTGAACCTGTTTGGGGGATGCAGCCTATCAAACCCCTCCTAATGATGAGAATTACTCCCATCTCATGTGCTCGAAATTTCCAGTAACTGTACAACCTCACATGAATATCTGGACAGGTCCGAAGTCCCCCACTTCCAATATCTCCCAAGGTATCAGGATCCGGTAGTTCTAATAGAAACATTTCACGCTTCAAATAGGCAATAGTTCCGAAGATCAATAGAGTAGAACAGACCATCCCGGGAACCATGACAATGGCAAGATCTCGGGTTCCTGGCAGAAGATGGAATCGAGGGCTTCTTACCGTAGCGCGCCCAGAGCTGAGGCTGGACGCCGGAGCACTCGCGGATGAGGACGGGGAGGGTGGGGTTGCGGGTTTTGAGGTCGCCGTAGTTCTTCTTGACGAACTCCCTGCAAATCAGATAGCAATCCAACGCCACGACATGAGAGAAGAATCCATTGTAGGGGAGAGAGAGAGAGAGGGGATGGGGTAGAGAGAGAAAGAGGGGAAGAGAAGCGGGGGTGTGGGTGCTACCGGGCGGGGCCGCTGGCCGGGGAAGACTGGCAGAAGAGGAAGCGGATCTCCTTCACGTTCCGGGAAAGGGTCGCCCGCCACGCCATCGCCGACGGCTATTTGCTTCTCTTCTCGGATCCCTTTTTCTGTATCTTCCTCTGCTGGGGAATCCGGAGTCCGATGCCACGGGCGGAGGAACGGGGCTGTTTGTTTGGTTGCTGCCTCAAAAGAATTTTGCCAAGAGAAGTCGACACTAGCCTTGGTTGGTTCCTAAAAGCAAACCCTCTCCAATGCATTGTTTCTTACTACCACAACCCCATAATACATTGTTTTTAGATGTTGTATTTTATTTAATGATTTCAGCTTCATGCATAAATATGATTGGTCTAACCATGCTTTTTGTATATGGCAACGTGCAAGGGTTGTATCTTAGCTAAGAACCTCTCTGTCTTTCTTCATTAAATATTATGTCACGTAAACAAAATGTATATGATTACGCGCTAAGATACTAGCATTGGCAGTGCCCTAACAGAACTTGTATCTCGCGGACCTTTAAAACTGGTATAAGGGTCACGAAAAATGCGATATAAGGATTGGAAATGGCCGCGGCAGAACGAGACCCTTAAACTCAACCCGTAAAATTTGAAAATGATCATTCGCGGAAGAAATGCAGAACAGAATACGGCATTGCATAGTTAAATTGCATCACATTGATCATCATCATCAAATTCTACATAGCATAAAATTGAGCTCACCGGAGCTCTACGGATGAGGCCGCGAGGCAGCGGCGGCGGCGGCGACGCTCACTCGTCGTCGGAGCCGATGTCGATGTAGATCCTCGCCTGATCCTCCCTTTCGCGGCGCCAGGCGGCCTGATTGGTCTCAAAGTTGCGGGCGGTGGCGAGGCCCTGCTCAAAGAGCACGGCGTCGATCTTCTCCTCGCGTCGTCGGCGCGCCTCCGCCTCCGCCTCCTCGCAGGCACTGCGCGCCACAATGGCCTTGATCCGATCCGCCTCGTCAAGGGGGGAGGGGAAGGAAGTCCTCCGGTCTGGTGACGCGCTACGGGCGCTACTCCTCCTCCTCCAGCTCGAGCTTGACGGTGCGGCCCGCGCTGGAGGAGCTACCATCGCCGAAGAACCGGTCGACGTCGTTGTAGGCGTCGCCCGCACCGGAGGAGTCGCCCCGGCCTGCAGCGGTCATACTCGTCGACCTCGCGCCGGAGGAGGACGGCGGCGGCAACAGGCCGCGGTTCGTTCGCCGGCGGACGCTACGCTTGCGCGCGGCGTCGGAGGCGACGCGGCGCTTGCGCTCCTCATCGTCGTCGTCGCCGCCGGACGCTCCGAGGCTGGAGTACCACATCTAGCGCCACATCGGGGGTCGAGGACGGCGGATCTGGCGACCGGCAGTGAGAATCGTGCGGATGCGGCGGTCGGCGGTGAGAAATCACGGCTGGATTTGCGCTAGCGGCGGCAGGGGAAGGATAAGGTTTCGGCCCGTATATGCGGCCGAAAACTGAATAAATAGCGACCGGGGGGTCGATTTGCGGGGCACCGTAGACATTTTTACAGGTCCGTGATACGCTTCAAACGTATCTATAATTTCTTCTTGTTTCATGCTCATTTAGGTGACATTGCTATGTGTTTTGCTACACTTTTATATTTTTTTACACATATTTGGACTAACCTACTAACTCAGTGCATCCAGTGCCAGTTTCTGTCTTCTGATGTCTGTGAATTGCAGGTTTTTACCCATATTTATGATGGTACGAGAGATGATAATGGTTTCTCGCCCTTCGTTGGTTACCCCAAGTGGAAGGTTGAGATGTAGATAGTAGCAAATTTCCCTCGGTGAAGATACCAAGGTTTGTCTCCGGTAGGAATCCAAGGTCGACAAGTAGGTGGCTGCTGCTCTAGCGCTTACAGAAGACGCGGACATGCACGCACAACAAGTAACTTTGCTCCCAACGAGTACAAAGAGGTTGTCAATCCCTCCGGCCTTGTCGTTTACAAAGTATCAAACGCAAGAGGATAGTAGTGGTAATTGCAACGGTAAGTAAAAGCAGAAAGTAAATATGGACATGGGTCCCATGATGTTCACTAGTGACGTCTCTCTCCCAAAAGACGATAAAATAGCTAAGCTGGGTAAACAAATTACAGTTGGGCAATTGACAGAATTATAAACGCACCGCAATGCTAATTATGCTACAAAGAAAGTTATAGGCTCAAAAGTATGGGCAGTACGCCAAGACAAGTAGACCGAAATCCAACTGCATCTACTCACTAATCACCCACCTTGAGATATCTATCTAGAACATCTCGCTGGTATTAAGTTGTGAGCCCCACCCAAAGTGTAAACTCAAAGCAACAAACAACTGCATTAACAAACTTTGCGTAAGGTAAACAATCCTTGCAACCGCGGTTACAAGCACCGTTGTTTTCTCCCTGATGGCAACAACACATCCCCTAGTCTCATGTTTCTGTCACTCAAGCTAGATATCGGGGGGCATGAACCCACAATCATGCATAAACGCTCGCTGTTGGAGTTACTATCTACTACTTGCCCAAAGAAATAAAAAGCAACGGAGAACATGCACGAATTACTCAAGAACAAAATATAAAAGGTAAACCAAATATATAACTCATCACGATCTGAACATAATCTCATAATCAATCGGATCCCAGCAAACACAACATAGCAACGGCAGGAAAATTACATAGATGCCTTGATCATTGTGACGCCCCCAAAATCAAGTCGTGTACAGTAATCATACACGCAAGGTACACGATCGAGATCAGGGACTCACGATAAGATATCACAACACAACTCTACAAATATAAATAATACAAGCTGTTTAATACAAGCCAGGGGCCACGAGGGCTCAAATACAACAGCTTGAGAGCACAAAGTTAGCGGAAGCAATAGTATCTGAGTACATACACAAGGTACGCATGATTTGCCTTAAGAAGTCTAGCACAAATAACAACAGATAGAAAAGGCGAGGCCTCCTGCCTGGAAACCTCCAAACTACTCCTGGTCATCGGGGATCTTCACGTTACGGTGGTCGGCATCAGGGATCTCCTGCTCCTGGGCTCCAACGTCGACTGCAGCGGCCAATCAGGCAAAACAAAAAGGGGGAAATAAAGCAAGGGTGATTATCTAGCATACCCGCAAGTCTTACGTCCGCTACTAAGCATTTATGCATTTGTATCAAATGGAAAGGTGAGGCTGTATATAGTGGATTGCAAGGTAGAAATCAGAATAAGGATAAGAAGCTAGGCCTATCGAAGACTAGCATCTTCCGATGAGTCTTGCAACATGAGGAGAGAATAGCCAATAGTTTATATAAAGCATAAAGTAACAATGCAGCAGAAGTTGCTGCAGCATTGTATAATAGTGAGTTGTAATAATTAACAATGCCTCTGAGATCACCTCCTCGACTTCCCAGCGAGGAAGAAAACCCGGAACCATACAGTTTAATAATAATAGTTTGTAGTAGTAGGATCTGGCTTCAGCATAAAGCGTCCTGTTACCGTGGACACGACTATTCGAATAGAATAATCTTCCCTGCAGGGGTGCACTTCTGTTACACTACAACGCACGGATCTCTAGGTTGGCGGGAACCTTGTTAGGGAACGCTCCACCGAGGCTATCCGACACAAATTAGCCCATCCTTCATACTCAACAGAGAGGCCATCCGCCGGTCTAAATACTAAGTACGCAGGGCCTTGGACCCCAACCCTGACGTACTCCTGCACGGTGCGTGGGTGGCCTAAAAGCCGTAGCAAAAACAACACAGCTCGAGCAAAGAAGACATCGCACTTCCCGGCAATCAGCCCGCGGTACTGCTGACGTCTGAAGAATCTTCGAATGAGACTACGATGAAGAGGATCCCATAACTCATTATCCCACGTGTAGGCAACGCGTATAAGCCAAAAGTCTACTCAAGTCATCCGCCGAACCCTTAGTCATTTTATTAACTTGCGGGACAACCGTTATCGTTGCCTCGACTTAACTGACCCGCGGACAACGACAACAGTTAGGACCACCAGTACATCGGTGCCTGCCTTGTCGTCCCACCAAGTCTCTGCGGTTACGAACAAGGTGAATCGACTCCTTACCTTGTCTCGCGTGTGCTCCTGGAGGAGCTCGACTTTCGTGGTTTGGTAACTCTCGCGGCCAACGATCAGGGGCCAAGCACACCGGTACACTGGTCGTACCCTCCATGTCGTCCCGTCGCAATACCGCTCGCGTGCACCATTGGGTCACCCGACTTCTTACCTTTAAGGACAACCGTTGTTCAGGACCCTAGGGCGGCTATACAGAGTCAGCAACGAGTGGAGTACGAGGATTACTCCTCGATAGCTCCACTTGATGTGGCTCGGCAGAGCCGAGGTAGGGGCCTTAGGCGGTGTTTGCATTGTACCGTACCTGTGCAGTTATAATCATCGTATCCGCGTTCACTCCCAGAGTGATCACGACCCGCTATCTAATCCTAGTTGATTAACAAAGCACGGGGCTCACTGCTGAATATCATATATATATATTTATAGGCAGCATAGGATAAAGGAAGGCACATCAAGGGGCGACAATGACAGGCTATCTAATTGAATAGGTAAGCAACGTAGCACCAGCAGTAACAATGCCTAGTGCAAGAAATTTACGGAAAAGGTAGGTGATATCTAGGGAAGATAATGGTTGTGCTTGCTTGGAAGCTCGCGGAAGGGGTACGGTCGTCGACGACGTAGTTGATCACAGGGGCATCGACATCGGTCGTCGGGACTACCGGACAATAAGAGGGGGGAGAAACAATAAATAAACGGCAACAATAGCAATACAAATGTATGACATAGCAGATACAAAGCAACGGGGCTCTAACGCAATGTTCGGTGATTGCTCGGAGCAGGAGTTTATCCGGGGATGATTCATCAATACCGGGTGATTATCGGACAGATGATCTGGAGGGGAAGGTTCCATGTCTGTAGTGTTAGAGACATCTGACAGACATGTAGATAGTGTAACCGTGATCGTTGATGCATTCCGAACAACTTTTATGTCCAGAAAATTTCCATCCGGAAAGTTTTACCGGTACCAGCTAATTACCGGACAGACGATCCAGAGGGGGAAAGTCTCAGTTTCGTTATGTTAGAGGGGTGCGGTGGGTATGCGGGTAGCGTATTCTTATTTGCTATATTTTCTGATCAATTTTCATGTATAAAATATTTTCATCTGACTTACGGATTAAAAGATATTGAATTTCAAAGTTTAAACTATTTTTTACATTTCCTTTATTATTTAAATCAAACATTATCCATATATTTATCCACAATAGTATTCTGACTAGAGGGACCCACATGTCATAGAGAGAGGCTATTAAAGCATTTTATTTATATAAACAGCATAGAAGGGCCCACTTGTCATACAATGGTTAATCTTTATTTATCATGTTAATTAATTTCCTATAGGTGGCACCTAGCTGTAAGTGGCACATGTGTTAACAATATGTTATTTAATGGCCTTGGTCCCAGCAGTCAGTGACCTAGGGGGGTTATCTCCATTTATTTAAATCAGCAGCTTAATTAAAGGGCGGGGCCCACATGTTAGTGACCCCATGGGTGATTAACCTAACACTAATGATATTTCTGGCGCGTGGGTCCCACATGGCAGAGTCATGGGTTGACGCCGGCGATGACAGAAGCGGTTGGCAGCGACCGTGCGCACGATTCCGACGACCAAGATGGGCGCGGGGCGGCTCGTTCGAACACTGAGGCCATCCCACGTCGAAGGGTGGTGGTGGCCTCGTCGGGGGTGGTCGGAATCCACGCCGGCGACGAGCTATGGCGGCGACCGTTCTCGGACGTGCACGGGAACTCGGCTAGGGGGCGATTCGGTGGGCGTGCGCTACCTGGGCGTGACCTACAGCGCATCAGGAGCAGGGTGGTGCTACTGGCGCGCGCTGGGAAGCTTGGGGCACACATTTGGCCAACCACGGCGGCGGCCGGAGCACACGTAAAGGGGGCCGATGACTTGGACTCAGCGGATGGCCGTGGGCGGTTGGCGGTGGTCGGGGAATTCACCAGTGAGGCGTAGGGGCTAGCATTGTGCTCGGGGAAGGGTTGCAGCGGTGGGAATCGGGCTACGATCTCGGCGGCGCGAGATAGAAGACGATGACGATTGCGAGGGTTGTGGTGGCTCCGGGCTCCCCTCCTTCTGCTGGACGACGAAGTTGACGACAACGCGTCGCAAGGACACAAAGGGGAGGGCTGCAGTGGTGGTTGGCCGCAGCGGCGCACGGCGATGGCGACGGCTGGCCTCGGGCGAGTTCTCCTCGACGAGCAAGAGGCGAGGGAGGGGGAAAAGTGGCTGGATCTCGATCCAGATGGGGTGGGGGGAGATCTTTATTGCGACGGTGGACTGTAGCGACCCGGCGACATGGTAGGGCTCGACGGCGACGACGAGCCCGTCGGACGCACCGTGTCACCAGTCGGATGAGCAGTGCGGGGGGGGGGGGGGGGGTAGGGGATGAGTGGTGAAGCTGGCCCCGGGGGTTGTGTCATTGCCCATAGGCGTAGGCTAGGGATTTTTATTTTATTTTTGTTTTCTATTTTGTAAGTTATTAATTTATTTGGCTACCAGCAGAATTTTGTAAATTATGTAGCTAGTCCCAGTATTATTGTTACAATTTACTATATTAATACAAAAAGTTTAGTGGCCTAATAAATTCATTTGAATTGTCATTAATTATTAAAGGAGTTAAAAGGGGTTGTCTGCTACTATATTAATTGATTATATTATTTAATCATGATAATAAAATACTAAGGTTATTTTTAGGATGACCTAATAACCATTTTGCTTTTTATAAAATTGTTTGCATAATTTTTGGGTCAAGTTTAATTTCCACTTAGATTTGGAACTTTTATCTCGGCTGAATTTGGATCACTATGATCAAGGGTGATCATCCATGCTTAACCACAATGACTTGGAAACAGTAAAAGTGATTACTGTAGGTGATTACTTTAGGGTGACACCCGGGGTGTTACAAATCTCCACCAGTACAAAGAATTTTCGTCCCGAGAATTAAAGGTAGGTTAAGGGGTAAGGTTTCGGTTTCGTATTCTAACGATTCTTCTGGTGCTTGTTGCCCTTCTCGAAGGAGTTGGTCGACAATGTTGTTGTCTTCATTTCTCTGCATCAGTGCATCTCGATGAGTGTTCATCCTTGTTTCGGGGCTGCATCGTACCTACGGATAGGGTAGGAGTTAAAACTTAAGGGGCGTCGGATCGGTACAAGGTTAATCAACTGAGATGGTCCAAGGGAATGGGGTACAAAGTATATCACGAGTTAAACTCGGGGAGATACATCGAGAGAAAGAAAAGAAGGCATGAGAAGTTTTCAAGCGGATATGCAAGCATTCGACGATGATAACGGAGGATGAAAAGGGCCCCAGAGCATCAGGCATAAGCACTGAGTCTGATATCGGACTGAATATCACAAGGTAGAGGATTCATGAATTGCATAAGAGGTCAAGCAAGAGGAATAACCTCGAGAACAGAAAGGTACAAGAGAGTCAGGTTTTGATCCTGTGGAACTGTGGGTTATGGGCCCGCATTGAAGAAGAAGGGTGGTGACAAACAATGCGATCAAGTTGCAAGGTAAGTCAAAGAAAAACTTGTTAGCTATGTTGGCAACAACATCGGTGCCAAGGGCGAGGGACAAAGAGAACCGTTTTCCTGCTCGTTAAGACGAGGCGGAGGAGTAGGCAAAGTTCTTGTCCATCGGTGGTTACCGAAAGGTTATCAACAATAGTAACGGGTTGTACAGACAGAGTAGTACATCGAAGTGTTAACAAAAGCAGGGATTATCACTGCTCAGATAAGTTATATCACAAGAAATGATAAACATACCAATGGAAAGGAAACTGTGATGATACACCAGTATCAGGTGTATAACTTTCCCAAGGGAGAGCAGAGCAAGATATACATGACCAAGTTTTTATTGGCCGGGAGTGAAAGGATGTTGTCGATGATAACACAAATCACCGAGGGGCAGGAATGGTAATTCTCACCATAAATTCAATAGACACAAGGAAGAAGCAAAAAAATGTTGATGATGACCACGACACTTTATGTCGAGAGGTTACAAGAGAATGCAATCGAATAGCAACATCACCAATCAAAAGGGGTGGTGGAGCAAAAGTTAAGAGGTGTTCTCGGTTGACGACAACCTAGAACCCATGGAGTGGTTACGACAGGGAAATGTATTGTTTCAACAAAATTCTTAAGATGCAGTGCAAAGGCATGATATCCTCGAGATACCAAGGGTAATACTCGAAGGTAGAATGGAGGATCATAGGTGTAGAAGAATTTATACCAAGGGGACACTTATCTTACGGGAAGCTTCCATGATAAGTTCTACATTGTATCCATGGGCATGAACATAAAGGTCCAGGGTTGAATCCCACTTCTTCAATGCAATACCTTTCATTCACTTATCGATTTCGATGAAGTTGTCGCGTTGGAATTTTATCTGGCGTAACACCAGTAGTGTATGACCCATAGGAGTTTACGGGTTCACACGTATGGCTGAAGCATAGATACAACTCATCGAGGCATTTTTACGCATCTATACAATGAACAACAGGAACAACGGATTCAAGTTTGAAAGCGGAAAGCTGATGACACATAACGGATGATACCGGTCGCCAAAGGCATTTCGTATCAGGGGAAACTCGTCAATGATTTAGGACACAAAGGAACTGCAGGTAGTAATCCACCCAAAAGGTCAGGTGGTGTACAGAGAGTCTGGTGTGAGTATCAGTACTCAACCATAAGAAGAAAGAATGCATAAGCATCGGATATAGAAGCATCTGAATAGTTTGACGCTGGAGTGCAAAGGAATTACGATGTCCAAAAGACGGACAATCAAGGATGGTTTGAGTCACCGAGATCCAGCCCATGTCCGAAATGACGTCTGAGCCGGAAGAACGAATTCATAGGGACCAAAGGATGATTGGGTGCATTCGCACACATGATGATTTCCATAAGATTGGTATGGCATGGACAAGGGGTGTCAATAAAGAATACTTAGACATTTGGAATTAACCATATTGCAAGCAGGAAGAAGAACCTCCAAAGCAGTAGGCTGCCGAGGATTCCCAAGACATTGGAGAGTATATCGGGGTATCTCACAAACACAAGAGCATCTGGGAAAGAAGGTATAGATAACAAGGATGTGTAGTTATCCACGGGGATTTTCCGGTGGTAGAGAATTGCAAAGGCAATGGGCTCAAGGGTCTCGATAATTTCTCGGAGAGAAATCTTCAGCATCTTCTGTTGAATCAGGTGATCATCGGTATTGGGGGGGGGGTTCTCCGGGAGGAAGTAGTCACGAGAACCTAGAGTTAGCGTTAACAAAATATTTAACCCGAAAGTATGAGAGAGTAGAGTCCCAGAGTAAAGGTGCGGAGAAAAAGGATTCTAATAGCACCCAATTTTGAGACGTGGGCCGATAAGCCACATGACACTGTTAGTAAAGAAGTTTGCAAATACTAGACTCAACTTGGACCAAGGAGTGGGAAGGGGGTTACCTACAGGCAGCTGGCTCTAATACAACCTTATGATGCCCCCAAAATCAAGTCGTGTACAGTAATCATACACGCAAGGTACACGATCGAGATCAGGGACTCATGGTAAGATATCACAACACAACTCTACAAATAAAAATAATACAAGCTGTTTAATACAAGCCAGGGGCCACGAGGACTCGAATACAACAGCTTGAGAGCACAAAGTTAGCGGAAGCAATAGTATCTGAGTACAGACACAAGGTACACATGGTTTGCTTTAATAAGGCTAGCACAAATAACAACAGATCGAAAAGGCGATGCCTCATGCCTGGGAACCTCCAAACTACTCCTGGTCATTGGGGATCTTCACGTTACGGTGGTCGGCATCAGGGATCTCCTGCTCCTGGGCTCCAACATCGACTGCAGCGGCTGATCAGGCAAAACAAAAAGGGGGAAATAAAGCAAGGGTGAGTATCTAGCATACCCGCGAGTCTTACGTCCGCTACTAAGCATTTATGCATTTGTATCAAATGGAAAGGGGAGGCTGTATATAGTGGAATGCAAGGTAGAAATCAGAATAAGGATAAGAAGCTAGGCCTATCGAAGACTAGCATCTTCCGACAAGTCTTGCAGCATGAGGAGAGAATAGCCAACAGTTTATATAAAGCATAAAGTAACAATCCAGCAGAAGTTGCTGCGGCATTGTATAATAGTAAGTTGTAATAATTAACAATGCCTCTGAGATCACCTCCTCGACTTCCCAGCGAGGAAGAAAACCCGGAACCATATAGTTTAGTAATAATAGTTTGTAGTAGTAGGATCTGGCTTCAGCATAAAGTGTCCTGTTACCGTGGACACGACTATTCGAATAGAATAATATTCCCTGCAGGGGTGCACTTCTGTTACACTACAACGCACGGATCTCCAGGGTGGCGGGAACCTTGTTAGGGAACGCTGCACCGAGGCTATCCGACACAAAGTAGCCCATCCTTCAAACTCAATAGAGAGGCCATCTGCCGGTCTAAATCCTAAGTACGCGGGGCCTTGGACCCCAACCCTGACGTACTCCTGCACGGTGCGTGGGTGGCCGGGAAGCCGTAGAAAAAACAATACAGGTCGAGCAGAGAAGACACCGCAATTCCCGACAATCAGCCTACGGTACTGCTGATGTGTGAAGAGTCTTCGAACGAGACTGCGATGCAGAGGAACACATAACTCAGTATCCCACGTGTAGGCAGCGCGTATAAGCCAAAAGGCTACTCAAGTCATCCGCCGAACGCTTAGTCATTTTATTAACTTGCGGGACAACCGTTATCGTTGCCTCTACTTAAATAACCCGCGGACAACGACAACAGTCAGGACCACCAGTACGGCGGTGCCTGCCTTTCGTCCCACCAATTCTCTGCAGTTACCAACAAGGTGAACTGACTCCTTACCTTGTCTCGCGTGTGCTCCTGGAGGAGCTTGACTTTCGTGGTTTGGTAACTCTCGCGACCAATGATCAGGGGCGAAGCACACCGGTACACTGGTCGTACCCGCCCTGTTGTCCCGTCGCAATACCGCTCGCGGGCACCGTTGGGTCACCCGACTTCTTACCTTTAAGGACAACCGTTGTTCAGGACCCTAGGGCGGCTATACAGAGTCAACAACAAGTGGAGTACGAGGATTACTCCTCAATAGCTCCACTTGATGTGGCTTGGCAGAGCCGAGGTAGGGGCCTTAGGCGGTTTCTGCATTGTACCGTACCTATGCAGTTATAATCATCGTATCCGCGTTCACTCCCAGAGTGATCACGACCCGCTATCTAATCCTAGTTGACTAACAAAGCGCAGGGCTCACTGTTGAATACCACATATATATATATTTATAGGCAGCATAGGATAAAGGAAGGCACATCAAGGGGCGACAATGACAGGCTATGCAATTGAATAGGTCATCAGCATAGCAGCAGCAGTAACAATGCCTAGTGCAAGAAATGTACGGAAAAGGTAGGCGATATCTGGGGAAGAGAATGGCTCTGCTTGCCTAGAAGCTCGCGGAAGGGGTACGATCGTCAACGACGTAGTTGATCATAGGGGCATTGGCATCGGTCGTCGAGACTACCGGAAAATAAGAGGGGGGAGAAACAATAAATATACGGGAACAATACCAATACAAATGTACTCCCTCCGTTCCTTGATATAAGGTGCCTAAGGTTTTGAGAAAATTCCAAAAGACATGGCATATTAATATTATACCACCCGTCTAGGCAAATATACCTACGGAAAGAGATAGAACGGAGGTCCCCTTTCCTATTATTGGCGGATTCAAAAAAAATTCTCCCCATTTTTTCCATGGAAAGATCAACTCAATTGTAGCATTATATGTATGCGTTAATATCCGTGCAAAAACCTTAGGCACCTTATATCAAGGAACGGAGGGAGTATGACATAGCAGATACAAAGCAACGTGTGACGCCCCCAAAATCAATCCGTGTACAGTAATCATACACCCAGGGTACATGGCTGAGATTAGGGTGCCACGATGAGAATATCACAGCACAACACTAAACACAAAAGGATAAACAAATATGTTACAATACCAGGGATCACGAGGACCCGAATACATAAGTCATACAAGCCATAATATCTGAGTACAGACATAGTTAGTCAAGTTTTGCCTTAAGAAGGCTAGCACAAATGACATCAGAGATACATATCGAAAAGGCGAGGCCTCCTGCCTGGGATCCACCGAACTACTCCTGGTCGACGGGGAACTCGATGTCGTAGTAGTCGCCTCCGGGGTACTCCTGCTCCTGGGCTCCAACGTCGACTGCAGCGGCCGATCAGGCAAAGCGAAAAAGGGGAAATAAAGCAAAGGTGAGTATCAAGCATACCCGCGAGT
Organism: Bromus sterilis; assembly: GCA_950022295.1. NCBI lineage: Eukaryota > Viridiplantae > Streptophyta > Magnoliopsida > Poales > Poaceae > Bromus > Bromus sterilis. The sequence continues at coordinate 141,784,882 of OX465596.1, read as the reverse complement.
CTTACGTCCGCTACTAAGCATTTATGCATTGTATCAAATGGAAGGGGAGGCTATATATAGTGGACTGCAAGATAGAAATCAGAATAAGGGTAAGAAGCTAGGCCTATCGAAGACTAGCATCTTCCGACGAGTCTTACAGCATGAGGAGAGAATAGCCAACAGATTATATAAAGCATAAAGTAACAATGCAGCAGAAGTTGCTGCAGCATTGTATAATAATAAGTTGTAATCATAATTAACAATGCCTCCGAGTTCCCTTCCTCAACATCCCCGCGAGGAAGAAAACCCGGAACCATACAGTTTAATAGTAGTAGTTTGTAGTGGTAAGATCCAGCTTCAGCATAAAGCGTCCTGTTACCGTGGACACGGCTATTCGAATAGATCAATCTTCCCTGCAGGGGTGCACTTGTGTTACACTACACGCACAGATCTCCAGGGTGGCGGGCACCTTGTTAGGGAACGCTCCACCGAGGCTATCCGACACTCCGTAGCCCATCTTTCAAACTCAACAGAGAGGCCATCCACCGGTCTAAATCCTAAGTACGCCGGGCCTTGGACCCCAACACGAACGTACTCCTGCACAGTGCGTGACTGGCCGGTGAAGTTAAATCAAATCCAAATAAGACACCACCGCGCGAGAAAATAAGACAACACCACTTCCCGGCAATCAGCCCGCAGTACTGCTGACGTCTGAAGAGTGCTCGAACGACACTACGAAGCAGAGGAGCCCATAACTCGTAATTCCCACGTGTAGGCAGCGCGTATATGCCAAAAGGCTACTCAAGACATCCGCCGAACCATTTAGTATTTTAATTAACCCGCGTGACAACCGTTATTGTTGCCACGACTTAACTGACCCGCGGACAACGTCAGCAGCCAGGACCACCAGTACATCGGTGCCTGCCCTGTCGTCCCACCAAGTCTCTGCGGTTACCAACAAGGTGAACCGTCTCCTTACCTTGTCTCGCGTGTGCTCCTGGAGGAGCTTGACTTTCGTGGTTTGGTAGCTCTTGCGGTCAACGATCAGGGGCCAAGCACACCTGTACACTGGTCGTACCCTCCATGTCGTCCCGTCGCAATACCTCTCGCGGGCACCGTTGGGTCGCCCGACTTCTAACCTGAAGGACAACCGTTGCTTAGGTACCTAGAGCGGCTATATAGAGTCAGCAACGAGTGGAGTATGAGGATTTCTCCTTGATAGCTCACACTTGATGGTGGCCCGGCAGAGCCGAGCTAGGGGGCCTGAGGCGGTGTCTGCATTGTACCGTACTTGTGCAGTAGTAATATTTGTATCCGCGTTCACTCCCCTGAGTGATCACGACCCGCTATCTAACCCTAGCTAACAATGCGCAGGGCTCACTGCTGAATATAATATATAATAGGAAGCATAGGATAAAGGAAGGTACATCAAGGGGCGACAAAAATAGGCTATGCAATTGAATAGGATTGTAACATAGCAGCAGCAGTAACAATGCCTAGTGCAAGAAAAGTACGGAAAGATAGGCGATATCTGGGGAAGAGAATGGCTCTGCTTGCCTGGAAGCTCGACGGTAGGGGTGGGGTCGTCGACGAAGTAGTTGTACTCAGCAGCGGTGTAGTCGACGACAGTAGCGGGGTCTACCGAAGATTAATGGGGGGAGAAACAGTAAATACAAAGCAATCATATAAAAACAGATGCATGACATGACAGATGCAATGCTAACGGTGTTCTAACGCAGTGCAATGCACGTTGCTCGGAACGGAAATTCATCTGGAGATGAACTACCGGCTCCGGGTGATTACCGGACAGATGAACCGGACAGGAAGGTTCCATGTCTGCAGTGTTAGAGGCATCTGACAGACATGTGGATATTGTATTCGTGATCGTTGATTCATTCTGAGCAACTTTCATGTTCAGAATAAATTCATCCGGCAGGTTTTTACCGGCACCGGAGAATTATCGGCAGACGGCTCGATGGGGGAATGTCGATGCTCGGTAAGTTAGAGGGGGGTGGTAGTCATATGGATAGTGTATTCGTATTCATTATATTTTTATGATCAATTTTCATGTATAAAGTTTTTGAATCTGAGTTACAGTTTAAAAGTTATTGAATTTCAAAGTTTTAAATCATTTAAATGATTTTCTGAATTTCTTTTATTATTAAATTCGAACATTATCCAAAACATTATCCACAACAGTGCCTGACATGTGGGACCCACATGTCAGCCTCTGTTTATTTATAAAGCATTTTAATAAATCAGAAAAGCCTCTGGGCCCACTGGTCATGGACTCAACATTTTATAAAACCAATTTATTAAATAAAAACTCAGTGGGGCCCAGTTGTCATACACAGAGAGTTAACTAACAATTTTATTTATTATAACAGGCCAGGGGCCCACCTGTCATATGTCCAGGGGTTAACTTAACAATTTTAATTAACAGGGGTTAACAGGGGGTATGGCCCGTAGGTCAGTGGCTTAGCAGAGGGGGATTAGTGCTAAGCACGTATCTGACCAGGGGGCCCCGCAAGGCAGTGACTCCGGCGAGCTCGTCGGTGACAGAGCGCCGACGAGGTCGAGCCAGAGCACGCTACAAGGCATGGTTCGCAGTGTGGTTGGGTGCATTCGAAAGAGGAGACTCGCGTCGTTCGATTGGTGGTAGTGGCTAGACTGGGGGTTCACCGGAACGACGCCGGCGTTGAACGTGGCGGCGGCTGGGCTACGGAGGTTGACGAAGACGAGGTTGAAGTGGGTTTCGTTGGGCATGCGTTACATGGGCGATTTCCTGGAGACGTGGAGAGTAAGGTGACGCGAACCACGCGCCAAAAGCATGATCTAGGCCGCGGGGAAGAACACGTCGGCACCGACGGAGCCACGACTCCAATGGCGTCGGCCGATTCAGTGCACGAGGGGCTACGCGGGGAGTTGGGGGAGGTAGAGGAGCTCACGGCGGTTTTGTAGGCGAGCAAAGCGTGCGCGGGGGAGGCTTGACGGCGCCGGAATTCCTCTGCGACGTCGCAGCGGCCGGAGTTGGGGAAGTTGACCGTGCACTCGACGTAGTGGCTCTGAGCTCGATTCCTTGCGCTCGGCGACGAAGACGACGACGTGGAACACGCTGGACAAGTCCTCAGGGCTCGGGGGCGTCAGTGGCCACGGCGATGCGCGGTCATGGCGACGGCGGCTCGGGTAGATTTTTCCCCCGACGACTGCGAGAAGAGGAGGAGGGGAAATGGAGGGGGAGGTTGTCCAGGGGGTGGCTGGGGGCGGCCTTATCGTCTCAGAAGCATAGGGGAGGTGGGGACGTCCGGCAAGGCGCCAGCCACGGTGGTGCCGCCACGGCGACGGGAGCGGGTGGGGATGGGGGCAAATAGGGGAAGGGGGGTTAGGCCGGGTGGGCCTCGCGCAGGGCGAGGGATAACTATTTTTCCTTTTTTTCTGTTTCTTTTGTTTACTGTCTTTTCTGTTTTGTATTTGTTTTTTAATGTTTACATTTTTACAAATCCTGTTAGGTGTTTCTAAATTATAGTTGTATCCCATGTAGGTGATACAACAAGTTTGGTGCATTTTAAAATTCATTGGATATTTCAAATAGAATATAAATGATTAAAATGGACTTTATGAGCTACTGTTTTAATTGTTTGTAATTTTCCATGGGTCAACAAATACCCAAAGTTAGTCCAACATGGTTCTATTGATTTTTGGCAATTTACAAAATTGGTTTCAGAATTTTTGATCAAGGTTTAATTTGCCACAATTTTCCTAACCACATATAAAATGTTATTGACTTAGGGTTTTGATTCCAAGTGATCATGCACATGGGGCATGGGTTGTTGATCACCCACATCAAGGTTTGATTAAGATCACATCAAAGTTTTAATGGAGACACGGGAGCAACAGTGCTGATGATTACTGTTACAGACAACTGAGGGTGTTACAAATCTCCCCCACTACAAGAATTCTCGTCCCGAGAATTTAAGTAGTAGCGAGGAAAAGATCGGGGTATTCATCGCGAAGGCGATCTTCGCGTTCCCAAGTGGCTTCATCTTCAGAATGATTCGACCACTGAACTTTGAGGAATTTGACAGTCTTGTTGCGGGGTTTGCGTTCCGACTGATCAAGAATGCGGCTCGGATGTTCTCGAGAAGTCAAGTCTTGCTGCAGCTCAATCATATCATGTTCCACTTCGCGGATAGGGTCCTTGAAGCAACGACGGAGTTGCGACACGTGGAAGACATCGTGGACTTGGGAGAGGTTCGGCGGCAATTCCAACCGGTATGCCACGGGTCCACTCCTGGAAAGGATACGGAACGGGCCAATGTATCGAGGAGCCAACTTGCCCTTGATAACAAAGCGATGAATGCCCCTCATTGGAGTGACACGGAGGTAAGCGTATTCACCAGGTTGATACTCCATTTCCCGGTGTTTGCGATCATAATTGCTCTTCTGACGAGACTGAGCGGCCTTGAGATTTTCTTGCACAACGCGAACCTGATCTTCAGCTTGTTGGACAAGATCCGGACCGAAGTAGGGTCGTTCCCCAGTTCCTGACCAATTTAGGGGGGTTCGACATTTACGTCCGTAAAGAACTTCGAAGGGGGCCATCTTCAAACTAGCCTGATAGCTATTGTTGTACGAGAATTCCGTGTACGGGAGAGATTCCTCCCATTTCATGCCGAATGAAAGGACACAAGCGCGAAGCATGTCTTCCAGCACTTGATTGACTCGTTCAACTTGGCCTTGCTACTGGGGGTGATAAGCGGTGCTGAGAGACAGACGAGTCCCGAATGCTTCCATGAAACTCTTCCAGTATCTTGAGGTGAAAAGGCTGCCACGGTCTGAACTGATCTCCGGCGGAATACCGTGGAGTGACACAATCCGGGAGATATACAAGTTTGCTAACTGACTAGCAGTGATCGTCTCCTTGACTGGCAGGAAGTGAACAATCTTGGAGAATCGGTCGATGACGACAAAGATGGCATCGTTACCTTTCTGTGACTTGGGAAAACCGGTGACGAAGTCCATTTCGACTTTGTCCCACTTCCAATCAGGAGGAGGGAGTGGTTGCAACCAACCAGCAGGTTTCTGATGTCCGGCCTTGACGCGACTGCAAACGTCACATTGAGAAACATAGCGGGCGATGTCTTGCTTCATGTAAGGCCACCAGTACTGTTGACGAAGGTCTTTATACATCTTGGTACTGCCAGGGTGGATTGACAAGGGAGAATTATGTGCTTCCTCCATGATATCCGGGCCACAATTAATGATGGCCGGGCTCACAGGAACTACTAAGCGGCCCTTGAAGTACACAGTATCACCATCATTGGTATCAATGGTAAAAGGGAGGGCTTTCCTGCTGCGATGTCTTGCTTGATCTTCACAATGTCAACGTCAAGAGGCTGTCTACTCTTGATGAGGGTGTCGAGGCTTGACTCAAGAACCAGGTTGTTAACGTAACCTTGAGGAACAATCTTGAGGTTCATCTTGTGAAGCTCTTCATACAGATGTGGTTGCTGTACCTGAACTTCAAGTTCAGAACAGTAAGCTTTGCGGCTCAAGGCATCGGGCATCACATTAGCCTTGCCAGAGGTATACGAAATATCCATGTTGAAGTCGGCTATTGTCTCGAGCCATCGTTGTTGACGAAGATTCAGGTCTGGCTGATTAAACAGGTACTTCAGACTTTGGTGGTCTGTGTAGACCTCGCAACGATTACCGACGAGGTAATGTCGCCACAGCTTCAATGCATAAATTACTGCTGCCAATTCGAGATCATGTGTTGGATACTTGTCTTCGTGAGCATGCAACTGACGAGAGCCATAAGCAATCACTTTGCGCTCTTGCATTAGAACACAGCCTAATCCTTGACGAGACGCGTCGCAATATATCATGAAGTCCTTCTGAGTATCAGGGGGAGCGAGCACCGGGGGAGAAGTTAGCTTGTCCTTGAGTGCTTGGAAACTTTCTTGACATTTATCTATCCACTCAAACTTGACGCCTTTGTGAAGCAGATTAGTTAGGGGCCTGGCAATCTTGGAAAAATTCTCGACGAAACGGCGGCAATAGCTAGCGAGCCCGAGGAAACTGCGGACTTGCTTGACGGTCTTGGGAGGAGTCCAGTCAAGAATAGCCTGGATACGTTCTGGGGTGACGGCAATGCCATCCTTGGAAATCACGTGCCCAAGGTAGGTTACTTCGGGAAGCCAGAACTCACACTTAGAATACTTAGCGTAGAGTTTGTGTTCTCGAAGCTTCTCCAGTATAAGACGAAGATATTCAGCATGTTCTTCTTCATTCTTGGAATATATCAATATATCATCCAGATAAACCACGACGAACTTGTCGAGGTACTCCATGAAAATATAATTCATCAATCTGGAGAAGGTGGATGGAGCATTGGTTAAGCCAAAGGACATGACGGTGTACTCGTATGAACCATAGCGAGTAATGAAGGAAGTCTTCGGAATGTCCTCGTCACGGACTCGGATTTGGTGATAACCCAACCTCAAGTCGAGTTTAGAAAACACCTTGGATCCAGCAAGTTGATCATATAGATCGTTGATCCGGGGAAGTGTGTATTTGTTCTGGATGGTGGCTTGGTTAATGGGCCGATAATCTTGGACCAATCGGTTTGTCCCATCGCTCTTCTTGACAAAAAGCGAAGGTGCTCCCCAAGCAGAGGAACTGGGGCGAATGAATCCTTTCTGAAGTGCCTTGTCGATTTCCTCCTTAAGTTCAAGGAGTTCATGTGGCGGTATCTTGTAAGGACGCTTGGCAATAGGAACAGTGCCTGGCTTCAAGTCGATGAAGAATTCAACTTCTCTGATCGGGGGTATTCCCGGCAGTTCTTCCGGGAAGACGTCGGGAAAATCGCGAACGACCGGAACGTTCTCAATTCCTTACAGAGGTGAGATATTCAAATAATTCATCATAAAGATCCGTGTTTCAGCATCACGGGTAATTCGGGTGGTGTGGTTAACAATCTCGCCGGAGGGGTGAAAAAGTTGGACATACTTGGTGCCACAATACAGTGCGGCATCGTGAAATTTCAACCAATCCATTCCCAGAATGAGGTCTATGGTGGAAGACTTCAGAACGATGGGGGAAGCACGGAATTCAATTCCTTCAATTTCAATGGTGGTTTCGGGCACGATCTTGGAGGTGTGGCAATGGCCTATCGGGGTGCGGACAACCATCGGTGGGTTCATCTTTTCTAGCGTAAAGTTATGCGACAATGCAAATGCTTCCGACAAGAATGAATGCGATGCTCCTGTATCAAATAAAACAGTAGCAGGTACGGAATTAACGAGAAGGGTACCCATCACGGTAGCTGGTTGTTGCTGAGCTTCTTCAACATTGATGTTGTTAGCATTTCCACGAGCATGAGCAGCAGACCCAGTATTATATTTGGGGGTCCTGTTGTTGCCACGACCATTTCCGCGGCCAGCAGGGTGAACTACCAGTTGCTTCTGTTTCTGGGGGCACTCTCTGGTAAAATGCCCAGGTTGGTAGCACGCGAAGCATAATCCATCCTGAGGACGAAGGGGGGGTAGCATTGGGTGGTGCAGGCAGAGCTCTTGGCATCTACGGTGGCGGAGGCAGACGGAGTGCAGCATAAGACGGCCTTGGAGCAGGTACAGGTGAATGGGTCACACTGGTAGGGAGCCAGATACGACGCTTATGCGTTGCGCCCGAAGATGAGCCAACGTCACGATAACGCTTCAGAGAGTTCTTGTGCTCCATCTGGGCAGTCTCGACGGTGATAGCCTTGTTCACCATGGTGGCGAAGTTGGCAAAATCATGAACGGCAAGAGCGAGACTGAGGTCTGGATTGAGGCCACGACGGAACTTCTGCTGCCTACGAGCATCAGTGGTGATCTTCTCTTCCGCATAGCGAGAGAGGTTGAGGAACTCGCGCTGATAGGCTTCAACAGTCATGTCGCCCTGAGTGAGGTTGCGGAATTATTCATGGTTGCGATCCATGATCCCCTGAGGAATGTAGCGGGCGCAGAAGGCGGACTGAAATTCATCCCAAGTGATGACTTCTCCAACTGGCAGTGACCGCTTGTGGGTGCTCCACCACTGAGCAGCGGCGCCTTTTAGATGATAAGACGCAAAGTTCACATAGTCGGCTGGATCGACATTAGCAGACTCCAGCTCATGAGTGATGTCGCGAAGCCAGTCATCAGCATCCAACGGCTGAACAGAGTTGCGGAACATAGTGCGATTAAGGCGGGTGAAGTCGTGCAGAGTCACGGTGGCATGCTGATGGTGGTGCCCATTCTGATTCGGCTGGGGGAACTGAGCCATGACATTCTGCATGAACTGACGGTTCATCTGGAACTGTTGCATCATCGCGGCCATGTAATCCGGCGGCGGAGGTGGGTCGTTGGCACCACGACCACGACCACGACCACCACGACCAGCCATCCTGCTAGAATTTAACAGGGGTATTTCAGCGATGAAAATTTAACGAGATACCGGAATCAAGCCTGAAGTAAAGCGACGACGAAGAGGAGGCGTGGATATATATAGGAGTAGTCATATAAGACATACACATTTACACACGGAGTCAATCGAAAATCGGGCAGCGTAACGTCGTAGAAATTAAGGAAAAAGGACTCACTAGGCGGCGCGCAGACCGCGGTAAGGATTACACGACGCGACATAGATTCCACTTGTCAATCACTCCGCAAGAAAACTGTTGGCCACAGGAGTTAATGCCAGAGGACGCGCGGCCTTCCCAGAATGAGAATGGGATCCGCGGTCCAGGACCTGGGGTAGAACTCCTGCGACACGACTCAATCAATGGGGTAGCACCAAAACGCCGGATGGAATCAAGAGAACATGATCCTAATGTCAGAGTTTGTAAAACTTACTAGCAAGGATAAGAGAGCAGATTCCCAGAGCATAGGTAAGGAGAAAAGGATCCTAATACCATAGATATCACACGTAGTGACATCGATGTGGGCCTGTGAGCCAAATATTAAGTTAGCAAAATAGTTTTTCAAAGTCTAGACTCAACTTCGACCAAGTAGTGGTGGGGTGGCTTCCTATAGGCAGTCGGCTCCGATACCAACTTGTGACGCCCCAAAATCAATCCGTGTACAGTAATCATACACGCAGGGTACACGGCTGAGATTATGGTGCCACGGTGAGAATATCACAGCACAACACTAAACACAAAAGGATAAACAAATATGTTATAATACCAGGGATCACGAGGACCCGAATACTTAAGTCATACAAGCCATAATATCTGAGTACAAACATAGTTAGTCAAGTTTTGCCTTAAGAAGGCTAGCACAAATGACATCAGAGATACAGATCGAAAAGGCGAGGCCTCCTGCCTGGGATCCACCGAACTACTCCTGGTCGACGGGGAACTCAACGTCGTAGTAGTCACCTCCGGGGTACTCCTGCTCCTGGGCTCCAACGTCGACTACAGCGGCCGATTAGGCAAAGCGAAAAAGGGGAAATAAAGTAAAGGTGAGTATCTAGCATACCCGCGAGTCTTACGTCCGCTACTAAGCATTTATGCATTATATCAAATGGAAGGGGAGGCTATATATAGTGGACTGCAAGATAGAAATCAGAATAAGGGTAAGAAGCTAGGCCTATCGAAGACTAGCATATTCCGACGAGTCTTACAGCATGAGGAGAGAATAGCCAACAGTTTATATAAAGCATAAAGTAAATTTGCAGAAGAAGTTGCTGCAGCATTGTATAATAATAAGTTGTAATCATAATTAACAATGCCTCCGAGTTCCCTTCCTCAACATCCCCGCGAGGAAGAAAACCCGGAACCATACAGTTTACTAGTAGTAGTTTGTAGTGGTAAGATCCAGCTTCAGCATAAAGCGTCCTGTTACCGTGGACACGGCTATTCGAATAGATCAATCTTCCCTGCAGAGGTGCACTTGTGTTACACTACACGCACGGATCTCCAGGGTGGCGGGCACCTTGTTAGGGAACGCTCCACCAAGGCTATCCGACACTCCGTAGTCCATCTTTAAAACTCAACAGAGAGGCCATCCGTCGGTCTTAATCCTTAGTACGCCGGGCCTTGGACCCCAACCCGAACGTACTCCTGCACGGTGCGTGACTGGCCGGTGAAGTTAAATCAAATCCAAATAAGACACCACCGCGCGAGCAAATAAGACAACACCACTTCCCGGCAATCAACCCGCAGTACTGCTGACGTCTGAAGAGTCCTCGGATGACACTACGAAGCAGAGGAGCCCATAACTCGTAATTCCCACGTGTAGGCAGCGCGTATAAGCCAAATGGCAACTCAAGACATCCGCCGAACCATTTAGCATTTAATTAACCTGCGTGACAACCGTTATCGTTGCCTCGACTTAACTGACCCGCGGACAACGTCAGTAGCCAGGACCACCAGTACATCGGTGCTTGCCCTGTCGTCCCACCAAGTCTCTGCGGTTAGCAACAAGGTGAACCGTCTCCTTACCTTGTCTCGCGTGTGCTCCTGGAGGAGCTCGACTTTCATGGTTTGGTAGCTCTCGCGGCCAACGATCCGGGGCCAAGCACATCGGTACATTGGTACCCTCCCTGTCGTCCCGTCGCAATACCTCTCGCGGGCACCGTTGGGTCGCCCGACTTCTTACCTGAAGGACAACCGTTGCTCAGGTACCTAGAGCGGCTATATAGAGTCAGCAACGAGTGGAGTACGAGGATTTCTCCTTGATAGCTCACACTTGATGGTGGCCCAGCAGAGCCGAGCTAGGGGGCCTGAGGCGGTGTCTACATTGTACCGTACCTGTGCAGTAGTAATATTTGTATCCGCGTTCACTCCCCTGAGTGATTACGGCCCGCTATCTAACCCTAGCTAACAATGCGCAGGGCTCACTGCTGAATATAATATATAATAGGAAGCATAGAATAAAGGAAGGTACATCAAGGGGCGACAAAAACAGGCTATGCAATTGAATAGGATTGTAACGTAGCAGCAGCAGTAACAATGCCTAGTGCAAGAAAAGTACGGAAAGATAGGCGATATCTGGGGAATAGAATGGCTCTGCTTGCCTGGAAGCTCGACGGTAGGGGTGGGGTCGTCGATGAAGTAGTTGTACTCAGCAGCGGTGTAGTCGACGGCAGCAGCGGGGTCTACCGGAGATTAAGGGGGGGAGAAACAGTAAATACAAAGCAAGCATATACAAACATATGCATGACATGACAGATGCAATGCTAACGGTGTTCTAACGCAGTGCAATGCATGTTGCTCGGAACGGAAATTCATCTGGGGATGAACTACAGGCTCCGGGTGATTACCGGACAGATGAACCGGAGGGGAAGGTTCCATGTCTGCAGTGTTAGAGGCATGTGACAGAGATGTGGATATTGTATTCGTGATCGTTGATTCATTCTGAGCAACTTTCACGTTCAGAACAAATTCATTTTACAGGTTTTTACATGCACCGGAGAATTATCGACAAACGGCCCGAAGGGGGAATGTCGATGCTCGGTAAGTTAGAGGGGGGTGGTAGTCATATGGATAGCGTATTTGTGTTCATTATATTTTTCTGATCAATTTTCATGTATAAAGTTTTTGAATCTGAGTTACGGTTTAAAAGTTATTGAATTTCAAAGTCTTAAATCATTTAAATGATTTTCTGAATTTCTCTTATTATTAAATTCCAACATTATCCAAAACATTATCCACAACAGTGCCTGACATGTGAGACCCACATGTCAGCCTCTGTTTATTTATAAAACATTTTAATAAATGAGAAAAAGCCTCTGGGCCCACTGGTCATGGACTCAACATTTTATAAAACCAATTTATTAAATAAAAACTCAGTGAAGCCCAGTTGTCATACACAGAGAGTTAACTAACAATTTTATTTATTTAAATAGGCCAGGGGCCCACCTGTCATATGTCCTGGGGTTAACTTAACAGTTTTAATTAACAGGGGTTAACAAGGGGTATGGCCCGCAGGTCAGTGGCTTAGCAGAGGGGGATTAGTGCTAAGCACGTATCTGACCAGGGGGCCCCGCATGGCAGTGACTCCGGCGAGCTCGCCGGCGACAGAGCGCCGACGAGGTTGAGCCAGAGCACGCTACAGGGCATCGTTCGCAGCGTGGTTGGGTGCATTCGAAAGAGGAGACTCGCGCCGTTCGATTGGTGGTAGTGGCTAGACTGGGGGTTCACCGGAACGACGCCAACGTTGAACGTGGCGGCGGCTAGGCTACGGAGGTTGACGAAGACGAGGTTGAAGTGGGTCTCGTTGGGCATGCGTTACATGGGCGAGTTCCTGGAGACGTGGAGAGTAAGGTGACGCGAACCACGCGCCAAAAGCATGATCTAGGCCGCGAGAAAGAACACGTCGGCGGCGACGGAGCCACGGCTCCAATGGCGTCGGCCGATTCAGTGCATGAGGGGCTACGCGGGGAGTTGGGGGAGGTAGTTTTGTAGGCGAGCAAAGCGTGCGCGGGGGAGGCTTGACGGCGCCAGAATTCCTCTGCGACGTCGCGGCGGCCGGACTTGGGGAAGTTGACCGTGCGCTCGACGTAGTGGCTCCGAGCTCGATTCCTTGCGCTCGGCGACGAAGACAACGACGTGGAACACGCTGGAAAAGTCCTCGGGGCTCGGGGGCGTCAGTGGCCACGACGGTGCGCGGTCATGGCGACGGCGGCTCGGGTAGATTTTTCCCCGACGACTGCGAGAAGAGGAGGAGGGGAAATGGAGGGGGAGGTTGTCCAGGGGGTGGATGGGGGCGGCCTTATCGCCTCAGCGGAACAGGGGAGGTGGGGGCGGCCGGCAGAGGCGCCAGCCACGGTGGTGCCGCCACGGCGACGGGAGCGGGTGGGGATGGGATGGGGGCAGATAGGGGAAGGGGGGGTTGGGCCGGGTGGGCCTCGCGCAGGGCGAGGGATAACTATTTTTCCTTTTTTTCTGTTTCTTTTGTTTACTGTCTTTTCTGTTTTGTATTTGTTTTTTAATGTTTACATTTTTACAAATCCTGTTAGGTGTTTCTAAATTATAGTTGTATCCCATGTAGGTGATACAACAAGTTTGGTGCATTTTAAAATTCATTGGATATTTCAAATAGAATATAAATGATTAAAATGGACTTTATGAGCTACTGTTTTAATTGTTTGTAGTTTTCCATGGGTCAACAAATACCCAAAGTTAGTCCAACATGGTTCTATTGATTTTTGGCAATTTACAAAATTGGTTTCAGAATTTTTGATGAAGGTTTAATTTGCCACAATTTTCCTAACCACATATAAAAGGTTATTGACTTAGGGTTTTGATTCCAAGTGATCATGCACATGGGGCATGGGTTGTTGATCACCCACATCAAGGTTCGATTAAGATCACATCAAAGTTTGAATGAAGACAGGGGAGCAACAGTAATGATGATTACTGTTTCAGACAACTGAGAGTGTTACACAACGGGGCTCTAACGCAATGTTCGGTGATTGCTCGGAGCAGGAGTTTATACGGGGATGATTCATTAGTATCGGGTGATTATCGGAAAGATGATCCAGAGGGGAAGGTTCCATGTCTGCATTGTTAGAGACATCTGACAGACATGTGGATAGTGTAACCATGATCGTTGATGCATTCTGAACAACTTTTATGTTCAGAACATTTCCATCAGGAAAGTTTTACCGGTACCGGGTAATTACTGGACAGACGATCTGGAGGGGGAAAGTCTCGGTTTCGGTATGTTAGAGGGGTGCTGTGAGTATGCGGGTAGCGTATTCTTATTCGCTATATTTTTCTGATCAATTTTCATGTATAAAATATTTTCATCTGACTTACGGATTAAAATATATTAAATTTCAAAGTTTAAACCATTTTAACATTTCTTTTATTATTTAAATTAAACATTATCCATATCTTTATCCACAATAGTATTCTAACTAGAGGAACCCACATGTCATAGAGAGAGGTTATTAAAGCATTTTATTTATTTAAACAGCACAGAAGGGCCCACTTGTCATACGCTAGTTAATCTTTATTTATCATGTTAATTAATTTCCTACAGGTGGGACCTAGCTATAAGTGGCACAGGTGTTAACAATATGTTATTTAATTTATTTAATGGCCTTGGGCCCAGCAGTCAGTGACCTAGGGGGGTTATCTCCATTTATTTAAATCAACAACTTAATTAAAGGGCGGGGCCCACATGTAAGTGACCCAGGGGTGATTAACTTAACATTGATGATATTTCTGGCGCGTGGGTCCACATGGCAGCGTCATGGGTTGATGTCGGCGATGAGAGAGGCGGCCGGCGGCGACCGTGCGCACAATTCCGGCGACCAAGATGGGCGCATGGCGGCTCGTTCGCACGCTGAGGCCAACCCGCGTCGAAGGGTGGTGGTGGCCTCGTCAGGGGTGGTCGGAATCCACGCGGGCGACGAGCTATGGCGGCGGCCGTTCTCGGACGTGCACGGGAACTCGACTAAGGGGCGATTCGGTGGGCATGCGTTACCTAGGCCTGACCTACAGCGCATCAGGAGCAGGGTGGTGCTACTGGCGCGCGCTCGGAAGCTCGGGGGCACGCATTTGGCCAACCACGGCGGCGGCCGGAGCACACGTAAAGGGGGGCGACGACTTGAACTCAACGGACGGCCATGGGCGGTTGGCGGTGGTCGGGGAACTCACCAGCGAGGCGTAGGGGCTGGCATTGTGCTCGGGGAAGGGTTGCAGTGGCGGGAATCGGGCTGCGATCTCGGCGGCGCGAGATAGAAGACGATGACGATTGCGAGGGTTGTGGTGGCTCCGGGCTCCCCTCCTTCTGCTGGACGATGAAGTCAACGATAACGCGTCGCAAGGACATGAAGGTGAGGGCTGCAGTGGTGGTTGGCCACGGCGGTGCACGTCGATGGCGACGAATGGCCTCGGGCGAGTTCTCCACGGCGAGCGAGAGGTGAGGGAGGGGGAAAAGTGGCTAGATCCCGATCCAGATGGGGCGGGCGGAAGATCTTTATTGCGCGGTGGACTGTAGCGACCTGGCGACGACGAGCCCGTCGGACGCGTCGTGTCACCGGTCGGGTGAGCAGTGCGGGGGGGGGGGGGGGGGGGGTTAGTGGATGAGTGGGGAAGCTGGCCCCGGGGGTTGGACCGTTGCCCATAGGCGTAGGATAGGGATTTTTATTTTCTTTTTGTTTTTTGTTTTGTAAGTTTATAATTTATTTGGCTACCAGCAGAATTTTCTAAATTATGTAGCAAGTCCCAATATTGTTGTTACAATTTACTATATTAATACAAAAAGTTTGGTGGCCTAATAAAATCATTTGAGTTGTCATTAATTATTAAAGGAGTTAAATGGGGTTGTCTGCTACTGTATCAATTGATTATATTATTTAATCATGATAGTAAAATACCAAGGTTATTTTTAGGATGACCTAATAACCATTGTGTATTTTATAAATTTGTTTGCATAATTTTCGGGTCAAGTTTAATTTCCACTTAGATTTGGAACTTTTATCTGGGCTGAATTTGGATCACTATGATCAAGGGTGATCATCCATGCTTAACCACAATGACTTGGCAACAGTAAAAGTGATTAATGTAGGGTGACACCCGGGGTGTTATAATCATGAGGGCAGCTCACAAGGGCTAGGAAATGAAGCACAAGATTGGAGAGAAGACATCACATAGCTACTGGTCATGGACCCATGGTCCAAGAGGACTACTCACGGCACATCCAAGAAGCGTCCATGGCGGTGGAGAAGCTCCCGGAGGTCAATCCTCCCTCTGGAAGGGTGCCGGGAAGAGGTCTTCTGGTGGTCCCGATCTGGGAAGCACGGCGGCGACGGAACTGAGATCACGTGCTCTAGCCTAGAGATCACGTCTTCTGGCACATGACACTGCTTGATATAGAACCGAACCACTTTTATTAACGATCACATGGGTACAAGGGGTCGATTACACTGCTAGCGGAGCGAGGCAATGAACAACTGGCTCCTAATGCTAGCCACAGATCTACACCGAGCAGCGGGATAACTCTAGGGTAGCGGAATACATCTTAGCAGCGGAACAACGGCGACGGGGATGAACTCCATTTCACAGGGACACTAACTGGGACACCTCCTAGCTCGCAAACACCGGGAACATCGTCCTACGCAATCACGGCATTCCTGCAAGTCTAGCATGACACACCAGGTCAGTACATTGAATGTACTTGCAAGCTCACAGCATCCAAAGCACCAAGGCAAAACAATAACATGACATAACAGTTCCGGCAATACTAACATGATGCATCTAGCATATTATCAAGGCTACAACTAATGCATGAACAATCATCGTTTAAGGTCACAGGGACCCCGTATGATCATCGCATGATCATACGGCTTACCTCGGAGTCATTACAGACTCAAGCACCGGGTCATCGCATGACCACTCCACTTTCATGGGTCGTCGCATGACCACTTAACGGGTTAGGTGTCCTTATGTTACCACCAACCAATCTGGTCATCGCATGACCAAACGGGTCATCGCATGACCACTCAACGGGTACATTCGTCGCATGACTACCCAACTTATACGGGTCGTCGCACGACCATCCACTGGGCACAAACACCAGACTAGACTCACGTTGACTCATGGTGTGACCTAGTACGAACTTTCCATAACCGTGGACACGGCTATTCGAATAGATTTTGACTGTGCAGAGTTTGTGCACTTTACCCACGCTATGGAGCTCTTCCTCCATCCAGTACCTTGGAACTTGTCCCACAAGAACCTCGGAACTCGTACCATAGGAGTGGACTAGGACTTCTCCAACGAGACCGTTCTACCACGTGCCTCCCTTACCGTATCACCTGACATGCTTCGCAAGCCATGCCTTGGGTAGCCCTGTGTCCTCCAGACACCCGCCATCGCATGGCAAACAATGTTGTCCCAACCGGGGTACAACTGTCCCAATCGGGGACCACGCGCAAAACAAACCAAACCGTCTCTCAAGACTATCCCGCTTACCGGGCTAGGGTAACCACACCCGCATAGCCTTCCCTCCTTGGTGATACGCATAAGAGAGCCCACCGATAGACCGAATCAAGACCTTCCCATATAGGCAAGTGTGTCTGCACTGATAAGTTCAGTTCGGTGGCACCTGACCAACTTGACACCAAGCATATATTCTACTGCATAATCAAGTATCCGGTGCAACATGACAATCTATAGGTCATAATCTTATCAATGCATGCAAAACAATCCAAAGTACGGTTACGATCATATCATAATGTACATTATGATTGGTTGATTAACTTAGTCATGTCAAGATGATTAACATTCAACCAAGCAAGATCATAAACCTAACTAGGATATGATGCGCACAAGCATAACATAACCATGGCATGATCGTAATGATTCAAAACAACGTCATCATTTTATCCAAAAGTAAAGCACGATGATGAATCACATCAAAGCTTTACGAAGGTGTAACAAGGAGTGTGGCTTGCCTTTCACCAGAGGAGTGTGAAATACTCCTGGCCTTCAAGACAAATTCATCCCTAAAAATATATTTTAAATAGCCAAAGGAAATGTCACATAAAGGTTATCTTTTTAACCAGCAAAAATCAATAGAGAAACATGGCATGAAAATTATGCCAAATTAGAGAGGAGATTAAGACAAACTAATGCAAAAAGAATCAACCCTTTGGACTTATAGAATAGGAGATATCACTGGTCAAAATATTGATTTAAAAATTATTTAAATCAATTTTGGAAATTCCTGGGGGGGGGGGAGGTGACGTCGAAGATGTTAAGTGGAATGGCGCCTCCACTTATACCGCTTCGGGATGGGCCAGAGAGGCTGACAGGTGGGCCATGTGTGTCAGGCTGGGAGAGAAAAAGAGAGGGGCAGGGGCGGCGAGCTCACCGGCTGCTCAATGACGGCGAGGAGGGCACAGCGGGGTGCGGGACGTGCTCGGCTGGAACGAGGAGCTCACGGCGGTCGCGCCCGTACCCGTGGATACTCAAATGGTGGCCGAAAGGGGAGGGGGAAGCTCGTCTCAACGGCGACAGGGGCACGTGCTCCGGCGAGCTTGACGACGACATCAATTCCGGTGGCTATCCGGCCGGGGCTCGATCGGGGAAGGTGAAGGGGCTCACGAGGAATCAAATGGTGGGGGTGGCTAGGCTAGAGGCGCTCGGAATTGAGGGGGAGGTCGCTGCAACGGTAAAGCGGCGCTGGTGGCCGGAGCCGGAGAAGAAGGCCTCCATGGCTCGATTCCTTCTGCTAGGGGACAATTGAGTAGTTGGCCGGGATGGGGGTGTAGCTGAGTAAGGTCGGGCATGGCTAGATATAGCCGGGGCGAGATGCTTGGCCCGGGCGCCGCCGAGCAGAAGAGGACACTGCGGAGCAGTGACCAGGGTGAGGTGGCACGGGTCTCGGAGGATCGGGAGGGTTCTAGGAGCGTCATGCGCGAGCAGGAGCACGCGTGGAGCAGGGGGCAAGCATTGGAGATGGCGGCGGGTCAGGGCAATGTGCTCGTCGCGATGCGCATGGAGGATGGAGTCCGGCGCGATTGCGACGAGGGAGAGAGATGCAGAGGGAACACACACGCCTGTCAAAGCCATTCGGCGCGGGTGGACACGGGGAAACGACCATGGGTGTGCTGGAGCGTGGACTGGCCGCGTCTAGTGACTCCCGGGCACGCGCAGAGCACGCCAGGTGCGGCCAAACACGTGCTCACCAAGGGGCCTGGTGCACGCACTGCAGTTCTACGTGGCCAACCATGTCTAGCGTGGATTCCCCTCCAGGACCAACACAGTGCTGGTCTTAACTAGTCAAGGAAGGCTCAGAAGTGATCTTATCCTCAAGGATAAGATTGATGCAGTGATCTTGCAGGGCAAGCCATGGTCAAATGGTGGACAGTGGTTGCATGGCATGTTGTCAAAGGGCTTTGTGGTTGAGAGGACTAGCATTCTGCAAAGTTCCAACCCAATTGGTCAAAGGAATAATACACTTCCTTTGCAAGTGCCAAAATGGACCAGAAAATTGTCTTGAATCTAGCATCTCATAGGCTTGGTGGAATTGGATGAAATTTGTTGTGGTGGGGTTATTTGGTGGTTTTCATATGTGTGCAAAATTTCAGGGCCAATGGATGTGCCTATCTAATACTTGCTTCACAAGGTACTCTGCTGGCCAGAAACTTACTCTTCATGTTGTGGTCACATGCGTGGTTGGGTTTGGCTCAAAGTTGGATTAGGAGGGTAATGTGGGTGTGGGAGTAGGCACAAAAAGTTTCAAGGCAAATGGGTTCCCCTATCATGCACTTTCTTCACAATGCCCCCTTGCTGCATACCAACTTTGGGAATTTTTGTATGGATCTTGGCTTCTCCCCTAAGGCTGAAACTTGGCATAGCCTCATGATATGATCACGAGAGTACGTAGAAAATGTTTCCACTGCAATGGATGAAGATAAATGACACTTCTTTCACAAAGTGCTATTCTTCCCTCACAGACAAATGAATTTCTCTTGAGGAAAAACCCACTTGGGCCATGCAATGTTTTTGGATAATTTGGCTAGAAATGGCATCAAAGAGACATGGAAATTATTTGGGGATTTATGGAGCAATATAAATCGGGGTCGCTTCACAATCCTCAAATAACAGGGAATATTCCTTTTATTGGAAAAGGAATACATGGCTTGAATAAAAATGGGGCTTGGATGGGTTGGATCAAAGGATGATCAGGGGAAAGGGCTAGGGAAATCATGGGCTACTTGAGCAAGGAAAGAAAATATGCTCAAGTCTCAAGTCCAAAGAGTTTCTCAAAGTCAAACCAAATAGCAAATCCTGTAAATCAGAAAAGTTTTTGGAAAAAGAAAGTTCCAAAATCCAGGGTGTCACAATGTTGGGAATGTGCCCTAGAGGCAAATAAAATATATTTTATCGAGCATATTCCATTAGTTCATAATACGTTTGATACTATGCTATAACTGTATTAAGCGGAAACATTAATACAGGTGTGGTATACAAACAACCAGGTCCCTAGTCAACCCTAGTATACTAGTCCATTGGCCGATTGATGATCAAGGTTTCCTGATCATGAGACAATGGCGTCTGTTGACAATGGAGTCGTATCATTGGATAATGATATGATGGACATACACCCACCAGAAATGTTGCGATGTGATCAAGTCACATAGTTCGACATTGCGATAACTATAACGTAGTGGCCAGATCCTTAGACCGTAATGATCATACGTAATTACTGTCTATTAGGATGCCTTGATTTGCTACCCACCGCCTGACTGAAATATGCTTGCCATAAAGGAGTACTTCAGGTATTCCGAATAGATATGTTAATGAGTACGCAAATAGATCAAAGCGGGATTTGTCCATCCGTGTGACGGATAGGTACTCTGGGCCCACTCGGTGATGTTACATCATAAAGTTTGCAAACGTGTGACTAGGTCACGGAGTTGTAATATAACGGGAACGAGTAAACTTGTTTGTTGAGAACGAGGACGAACTAGGTATATTGGATACCGATGATCAAACCTCGGACAAGCAAAGTACCACAGGACAAAGGGAACAGGCACACGGTTAACGGATCCAACAACGATTGAAGTTCATTCGATGGAAGCGCAGGGGCTATCAAGGATTGTAACCAGGTCCAATTGATTAGTCATTGATCAATGAGAATTGTCTCGATCATATCTGCTGTTTCCCGGACCGTAGGGTGTTACACTTAAGGGTACTCGACGCAGTAAGGATTGATTCGGGATCACCGGAGAAATTAGAGAGAACACCGGAATTGTTCCGATGAAGGTCGGAAGTTGTTCCGGGTATTTTGAAAGGTTTAATATATGTTTTATTATTTAATTATCTGAATTAAATATTAAAATTTATTTAAATATAATTAAAAATGGTAGAAAAGGCATATGGGCCTCATAGGGCCCATTAGGGGGAGAGGGAGTCCTCCCCCATGGGCCATGGCGCCATGAGGGGAGGGCCCACCCCCCTAGGTCTGCGCCAAAACCCCCCTCCCTTGGGATTACACCCACTCCGGAAGTGGAGGGGGGGTGGCAACCCCTCCTTGGCCTATATAAGGAGGGGTAGGGTGCCCTTTTTTCTTCATACAAATTGATTTGAGACAAGTTTCTCTCATCTCTCTCTCCCTCCTTTCTCCTTCCTCGAGTGGACTCCCCTTGTTTGGAGTCTACACTTGGTTGGGGATTTCTCCACTAAACGCACGCCGTCGTGCTGCTGAAATCGGGATCCGAATCCATCTTCTTTCCGCTGCTCTACTGGTTTGGAGCCCGGAGGGACGTCGGGTATACTGTATGTGTATAATCCCGCGAGGCACTACACTTGTGGTGCTACTTCATCGTCGTGGCCGTATCGCAAGGTATTCATCGACAACGTTCCAACGGGGACGTGATCCCGTCATCGGTCCACAAGGATCGGGTGGCTACAGTAGTCATCGTGGATCTGCGCGGCATCGGGGATTGTCGGTACGACTACACCAACCACGTTCATGCGGGAACGTTTCCCGCTTAACGGACTACATACTGGTATGTGATCTATTTCTGTCCGGTACTTGCATCGCCATAGCATAGGTTTTGGGTATGGGTCTCGTAGGTTATGAAAATTTTGTGTTTTCTGCCCCGAACCCCAACAGTGGTATCAGAGCAAGGCTATGCGTAGATGTATTGTACGGATAGAACACATCTAGTATGTGGGCATCAATTCTCCAATTGTTACCCTCTCACGTGTACTCATTTAGCGTTGCGGCAATGTTTGATGAAGCGGCCCCCGACCGACCTTACGCGTTTACGTGAGACTGGTTCCACGCTTGACATATGGCTTGTACCATATAAAGTGGCTGGGGCTGTGTCTGTCTCTCTGCATTAGCGATGCGAAGATGTTTGCAACGGAGGGCCCCAACAGGGGTGTAATAGAGACAATTGTGGATTGGTGTTGTGGCTTGTTTTCGTAGGATAGAAACGGTTCTTTTCTCGAAACCCCTAGCAGCCACGTAAAACTTGCAAAAGATAAAGTAGAAAGGCGTTTTTAACTTTAATTTTCTTGTAAGGGGGAATCATAGCATGTATGATTTATGTTGCATCCTGTTTTGCTAATATGTTAGATATATGACGGTAGCATAATAGGATGATCCCTCACTAAAACCAACATAGTGTCCTTACCCTAGTGAGCACCACCTGGAAAGTACTACATTATGGAGGCACCACGTGTCACACGTGTGTCAAACATTTTTTCGTTCACATGAGGTGGGTGTAGCAAGCTTGGCATATGTATATGATATGGCCTTGCATGACACAGCAACAAATCACATAGAGCGTGGTGGCGAGCCTGGCATATGTATATGATATTGTAACACCCCAGAGCTATTAACAGTAATCACTACAGTGATCCCCTTGGTAATGATCATCACTGTTGTTAATCAAGCCATGGTCACCTTTGATCATAGCTCTGCCAATTCCAACCCTGAATTTTTTTTCAAATTGGGTGGGTTATAAATCTTGCTCCAAGAATTTTGGGAGATTATAAGTCACCTTGCAAATAAATAGACCAAGTCATACCTAGCCTTTAGAATAATCCCAAGTCAATGATAATTATGAAACTACTAGTGGTGGGTTATTAAATTGTCCCTAAGAAATTAAAATAAAAAGTGGAACATAAAGTTAAACTAAAAATTGTTAAAACAATTTTATTAAATGCCTAATAATCTTTAGGCCATATTAAAATAACAGTGGGAATTTATTACAAGGTTTAAATATTGTAAACAAATCAAAACAATAACAAAACAGTAGTGTTTGATCCCTTTTAAATAAAACAAAATTGCAAATGAATTTAATTAATCCCCAAACTTTTTGTAGCACTGCTATACTATGTAGCACTAATATAGGATCTAGTTACAACTTTGTGTAAAATCAAATGTTGGCTAATTAAAATATAGAAAGAAAAGCAAAACAGAAAAGAAAAACAATTTAAGAAAAACCTATCCTACACTGTGGGCGAGGCCCACCCCGGCCCATCTTCCTCCCCCATCGGCCCAGCCCAACCCCAGCCCCCATCCCCTACCTCCTGTTCACGGTGGGAGCCGTGGCAGGCATCCACCGGCCATGCCACGGCCATGGCGCCGTGGAGGCCATCCCGCTGCCGCCTGCGAGGATAAAGACGACCCCTCCGCGCCCCCCTTGGCCCCCGAAACCCTAACCCTCGATTTCCCCTGTCCTCTTGCTCCCTCTCTCAAATCGAGCTGCGCCCATGGACGAGGACGACGAGCTCACTGTCCTCTTCGTCACCGGCGTGGCCATCGCCTTCTTCCTCGTCAAGGATGGCGCTGGAGAGGACCACGGCGCAGAACTACGCATCCGTGCGCGAGGAGATGGACCGCGGACCCCCCTCGATGTCGCCCCTGACCCCTCCTTCCACGAGGCCGTCGATGCCGTTGCCATCGATCTGCCTCGCCCCGGCCACCCCCAACGCCACCGAGCCCACCATAGCCCCCTGGTGAGCCCGCGCCTCCACTTCCCCCTCCAAGTTGCGCCACGCCCCCCTCCTCCCTTCTTCTGTTCGCCGTTGTAAAACGTCGCGGTCGTGCTCGCCGGACGCCATGGCCGCGTGCTCCCCGCCTCTGACCATGGTCGCGCCCCGCTCCCCTACCCTGTGTTCTGCTGCAGATCCTTGCCGCAGCTGTACTCGCGTGCTCGCACGCCCCTGCCACGACCCCGTTTGCCTGGCTGGTTGTAGTCACTAGCCACGGCCATGGCATGGCGTGTGTTGTGTGCGTGTGTATCTTATGTGCGTGTGTGTGTTAGGTGTGTGTGCGTGTTAGGTTCAGGTGTGTATGGCCTTCGGCCCCCTTCTGCCCCTTGCTGCTTCAGCTGCGCGCCGCCGTTGTGGTCCCTCGCCGGGACGGCCGCACCTGCCGCTGCCCTGCTGAACTTTGCTATCCCTGCTGCTGAACCTTGCTTTTGTTGCTGCTTCTGAATTTTAGCTGCTACTACTCACCTATGGCTGTTGTACCCCTTTTGACAAGGACAAAGTAGCCACAAAATGATTCAAAAAATGGCTGAAATTTGGATGGACATAAAGTAGAAGTACCAAGCTTCAATTTGTTCCATTGAACAAGTTTCAGAAAATGCAAGGATTAATTCCTATGAAAATCACAAAACACACATTTCTCTTGACTGAAAAATGATAGAAATAAGATTTATGTTCATGGCTAATTTAGAACAAAGTTTGGACATGATACAATACCCTACTATGGCAGATAGTGGCATAACCCTGTAGCACACTTGTTTTATATCAAAATACCTTTAGGATTCATACTCAATAGAGCTATAGATTTGATGCAATCGTCAATCAAAGTTTGCTAAGTTTAACAATTTCTAAAGATATCATTAAGTGGCATTTTTCCGTAAAATATTTGATCGAGTAGATGAACTCTAATAAATTTGGTTTTCGTACCAGATTATAGATCACAAAAAGTGCTCAGAATTGATATAGAACACAAATTTTTCGGTTGGGCAGAACCATAAACCGTAGCCTCCCGGAAATGCTAAATAAGGTTTAGAATAGAATTCCCAGACTTAGTAAAATTTAGGGAATCCAAATGAGACAATAACGAGTTGGCCCCACTTGATATTAAATAAATAAAAGGTTTATTTAAATGCCATAGGATGACGTGTAGGCCCCATGCTATTTTAGACTAAATAAAATGAATTGTTTAACACTGTCTATGACAGGTGGTCACTGTTTTGGATAATGTTTAATTAAATAATAAAATAAATTCATAAAATTGATCTAAATGATTAAAACTTTGGAATTTAATATCTTTTAAATCGTAAGTCGGAACAAAATAAGTTATACATCAAAATTGATCAGAAAAATATAACGAATAACAATATGCTATCTGTATACCCACCACACCCCTCTAACACAACAAACATCGACATCCCCCCTTCGGACCGTCTGTCCGATAAACTGTCCGGTACTGTTAGAGTGCCCGGATGATTTTATTCCGAACACGAATGTTTCTCAGAATAGATCAACTAGCACGGATACACCCCCCTTATGTTTGTCCGGTACCCACGACACCTCCGGCTTGATCCTTCCCCCCCTCCGGACACCCTGTCCGGTAATTACCCGGTGCTGGCAGTTCATCCCCGGATGAATTCCCGCTCCGAGCAGCGTGCGTTGCACTGCGTTAGAACACCGTTAACATTGCATACGTCATGCTATTCATTTGTTTGCTATGATTGCTTTATATTTACTGTTTCTTCCCCCCTTTGTTCTCCGATAGACCCCGCTGCTACCGCCGACTACACTGTTGCCGGGTACGACTACTTCGTCGACGACCCTACCCCTACTGTCGAGCTTCCAGGCAAGCAGAGCCATTCTCTTCCCCAGATATCGCCTACCTTTTCCGTACTTTATTGCACTAGGCATTGTTACTGCTGCTGCTACGATGACAATCCTATTCAATTGCATAGCCTGATTTTGTCGCCCCTTGATGTACCTTTCCTTTATCCTATGCTGCCTGTTATAATTATGCATATATTCAGCAGTGAGCCCTGCGCATTGTTCGCTAGGACTAGATAGCGGGACGTGATCACTCAGGGGAGTGAACACGGATACAATATATACAACTGCACAGGTATGGTACCAAGCAGACACCGCCAAAGGCCCCTATCTGGGTTATGCCTAGTCACCTCAAGTGTGAGCTATCAAGGAGTAATCCTTGTACTCCACCCGAGGCTGACTTTGTCTTGCCGCCATAGGGTCCTGAACAGCGGTTGTCCTTAAGGTAAGAAGTCGGGCGACCCAACGGTGCTCGCGAGAGGTATATCGTCGGGAACGACAGGGAGGGTACGACCGACGTTACTGGCGTGCTTGGCCCCTGCTCGTATCTCGCGAGAGTTACCAAACCACGAAAGTCGAGCTCTACCAAGAGCAAACGTGAGACAAGGTAAGGAGACGGTTCACCTTGTTGGTAACCGCAGTGACTTGGTGGGACGACAGGGCAGGCACCGATGTACTGGTGGTCCTGACTGCTGTCGTTGACCGCGGGTCGGTTAAGTCGAGGCAACAATAACGGTTGTCACGCAGGTTAATTAAAATTGTAAATGGTTCGGCGGATGTCTTGAGTAGCCTTTTTGGCTTGTACGCACTACCTACACGTGGGACGAGGAGTGTGGGCTCCCCTGCATCGTAGTCTCGTTCGAGGGTCTTCAGACGTCAGCAGTACCGCGGGCTGATTGCCGGGCAGTGGTGTTGTCTTCTCTTGCTCGAGCGGTGTATTTGTATTTGCTTTGATTTTGCTTCATCGGCCAGTCACGCACCGTGCAGGAGTACGTTCGGGTTAGGGTCCAAAGCCCGGCGTACATAGGATATAGTCCGGCGGATGACCTCTCTGTTGATTGCCGAAGGATGGGCTACTTTGTGTCGGATAGCTTTGGTGGAGCGTTCCCTAACAAGGTTCTCTCCACCCTGGAGATCCGAGCGTCGTAGAGTCACGCCAGTGCACCCCTGCAGGGAAGATTAATCTATTCGAATAGCCGTGTCCACGGTAACAGGACGCTTTATGCTGAAGCTGGATCTTACCACCACAAACTATTATTATTAAACTGTATGGTTCCGAGTTTTCTTCCTCGCGGGGATGTCGAGGAGGTGAACTCGAAGGCATTGTTAATTATGATTACAACTTATTATTATACAATGCTGCAGCAACTTCTGCTGCATTGTTACTTTCATTACTGTTATATTAACTGTTGGCTGATTCTTACCTCATGCTGCAAGACATCGTCGGAAGATGCTAGACTTCGATAGGCCTAGCTTCTTATCCTTATTCTGATTTCTATCTTGCAGTCCACTATATACAGCCTCCTCTTTCCGTTGATACAAATGCATAATGCTTAGTAGCGGACGTAAGACTCGCGGGTATACTAGATACTCACCCTGCTTTATTTCCTTTACTGTTTTGCCTGATCGGCCGCTGCAGTCGACGTTGGAGTCCAGGAGTAGGAGATCCCCGATGTCGACCACCGCAACGTGAAGATCCCCGATGCCTTCTATGACGTCGAGTTCCCTGTTGACCAGGAGTAGCTTGGAGGTTCCCAGGCAGGAGGCCTCTCCTTTTCAATCGTGTTGTTTTTTGTGCTAGCCTTCTTAAGGCAACCTTGTATTCTTGTGTCTGTACTCAGATACTATTGCTTCCGCTAACTTTGTGCTTTCGAGCTGTTGTATTCGAGCCCTCGTGGCCCATGGCTTGTATTAAACAGCTTGTATTATTTTATTTGTAGAGTTGTGTTGTGATATCTCTCCGTGAGTCCCTGATCTCGATCGTGTACCTTGCGTGTATGATTACCGTACACGGTCTGATTTTGGGGGCGTCACAGATATGGCCTCGGGACACAAGAGACCGAAAGGTCGAGCATGAGTCACGTGGATGATGTGATTGGCATGATGGCCTACCTTGAACAACATACTGATGGCTGTGACGATCGGGGGAGGTATGTTGTTCAAGGATCGTGTAATCACTTAGAATAAACTATGAGGGATGTTTGTCTGAGTGGGAGTTCCAGAATTGTTTTTGAAACATGAACTCCATATTATGAACTTAATCTTCATGTCTTAGCAAATATCATTGTAGATAATGTCATACCAATGTTTAGAACTATGGCCTTTTTTAGTATGATAGAACTTAAGGTAAATGGGTCTTACTTCATTGATGTGTACCAACACCATTAGAGACATACTCATTAGTAATGACTTGCTAAACATAATACGAAGAATTGCTAGGAGATACACCTGAAAACTCCGTAATCAAGGAAGATGATGATGAGTATCGCACTCACCGTCACTTATGAATGACTGTCCAATACACCATAATTCATTCTATGGAATCTGAATTGTGAATGCATGTTAACCAACACGTATGACGTGCTAGGTGAACTTGAAAGCACTTGGTCACAAATCAGAGTAATGGAATATGAGTATATGGACGTGGTTTCTTTCAACAATGGTGGAAGGAACAACCTGCTGAGAAAGTCACTTGGAAAATGTATAAGATACATGGAACACCTTGTGTATAACTTGGACTACTGAATGACTGGTTACTTTGCGATAACTAGGGAGTTGCATCCGCTTCCTCCCAGTTACAAAGACCATGTCTGGACTATGTCATGAAGGAGAATCGTTCACCTGTCATGAGGTCATGGTTAAAGTCAAGAACTTTAGGAGTAGAACCAATGCAGGAATGGTCATTGACGGAGAAGGTATATTTGATATACGAGTTATAAATGTCTTTCCCACAAAACACTAATTGCGGTTGATTAAGTATTCGATGCTTGAACTTACTGCTTGAGAGTGACTTGGAAGGGATGGGGTGACAATGTGTGCTGACGGCAATCAAGATAGTTGATGGTCGACAACACTCTCCCTCTACATCTATCAATTGATTAATATATGAATAAATTTTATGTTCGTTTGAATGAGGACTTTATTAGTGTGTCTTGCATCTCGCGAAGACAATTATTCATATTAGTGAGAAACAAGTCAGTTGTTCTCCTTTCATGAATGATATCTCTTATGGTCACATTACGATTATGAATGAGTTATTCTTATATTGATGATAGTTGTTTGATCATTTATAAGAAATATTGTAATGCCAAGAAATATCCAGGCTTAATAATGACACTACAGTTTAAGTCATGAATGGTATGATGATGTCTTAAGATACTTGATCTCTTGACACATACAAACCATGCTTTTAGGTGAGATGACTAAAACCTCGCATTCTGGTAAACGGAATGTGTACTGATTGTTGAGTATCATACATTGTGATGTATCGTATGTCAGCATGTGGTGAATTTCATTATTTCGTGAACCTTGTATGTGGACTTAGATGAATATTTGTATTCACTAATGAAACATGAGTCTGAAATAATTTGATATGATCAAAAGGGATTTCAGAGTAAAGATTGATATTAAATTAACAAGAAAGACAAGTCTCTACAATTTGATCAAAGTGACAAATGTTTTGAGTTAGTCTTGGGCATAAAGACTTGTGTGAAAGTTGTTCCACAAATTGCAATGTCTTGAGACACTTCAATATGATTGACGTGCCTAAACATTGTGATCATATTCCATCGAAAAGTGTATGGTCTAAGTTATCTCTTACCAAGTTACGTTATTATTGTTTAGAGTTATTAATTTAATATGCAAACACTCACTTCAGCATAGGGAACCATCTGAGTTTGTGGAAACCAACACTATTTATGTCATGGTGTGTTGTGGTTTCTAGGAAGCTTGATTTATGTAAGATAAATTATCTTTGTAGTGTATCCTAAGACAACTATGGATGCATCTTCCACAACTAGAACTAAAAGGAGCAAAACTTGTATTGCTATGTTTGGTGTTTGTCAAGAATTGTTCTTGATAAATGTGGTAATGGAATAAAAGTGAAAGTTCAACCAAGGTAATTGACCTTGCCTCCAAATGTCAGAGTAGTGCAACGGAATATGTTCTGGAAGCAAAGCTCTACAATAAGAGGAGAAACTAATGATAATGATCATGATCTTATGATGGGAGCTTTTACTGAGAAAGGTAGAATTCAAGAATATATATTTGCCCCTGGTGAAAAATGATATTCATGATTCACTTGTCATGTTAATGGAACAAGACATTCCTACGAACTACAAAGAAGCGATGGTGGACCTAAGTACGAGATATGACTATGAGTCATGAAATCCTATGTTGAGTTACATTTAAGATTGCTTGAATCTTATCAAGTAAGGAGGTTACTTGATATTCACAATAACTTTAGATTTATGAGGAATAAATGTGAACATCAAAGGGATGTCAAGATTGGTTTGTCACAAAGATTGTTTCTGACAAATTCAATGGGTTGACTACAATGTGTAGTAATGCTTGAGTCAAAGGGATATTCACTACGATTGATCCAGGATTGTTATCAATACCGTGACTTCCTCAAATCCTGTATTTGAAGAAGTGTTGTAATTGGTACAACAAGAAGGTTTTGGAAAAAACATATGGATACTAGTGTCTCGTAAACTGAATTCTCATTTTGATGGACGATCAAAGGATTTTGGACTTAACCAAAATATTGAGGAAACATGCATTTGCATGAAACTGAGTGGGAGCTGAATAGTTTCCTGAAACTTAATATGTAGACGACATATTTTGAGTGGGAGCTATGTGAGTATTATCCTAGACTTATATGTAAATGACATATTTGAGTAGGAGCCATGTGGTTAGTATCCTGAACTTAATATGTGTCTGACATATCTAAGTGGGAGCCATGTGGATGTTATCCTTGTCTTATATGTGACCGACATATTTGAGTGGGAGCAATATGAGTGTTATCCTATAACTTAATATGTGCATGACATATTTGAGTGGGAGCATGATAACATTCTCATATATGGATAACATATTATGAATGGTGCAGTTGGTGTTAATGATTATTTGAATCTTTCATAAATGAAAATAAATAAGTATTAAGCATTGAAGATCTATTAAAATAGATATGTGTTTAATAACATTGAGTCGTAATACTTTCCTGGATAAGACTCTGAAGGAGTTCAGAATGGGACAAGTCAAGAAGTGGTCCTTACTTGTATATCCAAGAGAAGTGTTGAGTTAATCTCAGTACAAGAACAATGGTTAATGGTTAATGAAAGAAATGGATGTGTTAGATCCTCTATGCATTTGTCATAGGTTCTTTCATATAAAACCAGAGTTATGTACTCGACGTAATGTGACCAAGTTCTTAGTAGTAAGAACATGTTGTAATATGATTTATGAGTAAATCATTGAACAAAGAGTTAAGTT
Organism: Bromus sterilis; assembly: GCA_950022295.1. Classification (NCBI taxonomy): domain Eukaryota; kingdom Viridiplantae; phylum Streptophyta; class Magnoliopsida; order Poales; family Poaceae; genus Bromus; species Bromus sterilis. Next base: position 141,754,092 of record OX465596.1, on the reverse strand, counting down.
TATCCTTCGGTGTCTGAAGAGAACTGAGGATACATCTCAAATTTGTAAAGGATAGTGGACTTGACCATAAATGTTATGCTGGTTCAAGTTTTGACACTAACCTAGAAAATTGAGATATCATACTAATGAATGCCTAAGTTGAAAGAAACATGGTTAGACATCAAAGTTGCATACAATGCACTAAGGATTGAATCTACATTGACGTGGCTGCTTTAGAAGTAGCAGGAGTTATATTATGGCTTAAAGAAGTTCGACTTCTGATTGAGTGCGTTTCAAGTGTGCATGACTATGGGAAAGTCCGCGTGACCCACCGGATGTCATTGCTATGACACAGAAAACGAAGTCTCACTTCACCGCCAAATATATATACCTCATCATTATAGTGGATAATGAAGGAATGTCAAATTAGGTGACATTATGATTCGCAAAAGGACATACGGTTCTGAATGGTACCCAGACCGTTGATACAACCTCTTCCACGGGCAAGCATGATCAATAAGGAGTTATGATCCAGAGAAAATGCAACTAGATTATTTGTACTCTAGTGCAAGTGGGAGACTGTTGGGAATGTGCCCTAGAGGCAAATAAAATATGTTTTATCGAGCATATTCCATTACTTCATAATACATTTGATACTATGCTATAACTGTATTAAGCGGAAACATTAATACAGGTGTGGTATACAAACAACCAGGTCCCTAGTCAACCCTAGTATACTAGTCCATTGGGCGATTGATGATCAAGGTTTCCTGATCATGAGACAATGGCGTCTGTTGACAATGGAGTCGTATCATTGGATAATGATATGATGGACATACACCCACCAGAAATGTTGCGATGTGATCAAGTCACATAGTTCGACATTGCGATAACTATAACGTAGTGACCAGATCCTTAGACCGCAATGATCATACGTAATTACTGTCTATTAGGATGCCTTGATTTGCTACCCACCGCCTGACTGAGATATGCTGGCCATAAAGGAGTACTTCAGGTATTCCGAATAGATATGTTAATGAGTATGCAAATAGATCAAAGCGGGATTTGTCCATCCGTGTGACAGATAGGTACTCTGGGCCCACTCGGTGATGTTACATCATAAAGTTTGCAAACGTGTGACTAGGTCACGGAGTTGTAATATCACGGGAACGAGTAAACTTGTTTGTTGAGAACGAGGACGAACTAGGTATATTGGATACCGATGATCAAACCTCGGACAAGCAAAGTACCACAGGACAAAGGGAACAGTCACACGGTTAACGGATCCGACAGCGATTGAAGTTCATTCAATGGAAGCGCAGGGGCTATCAAGGATTGTAACCAGGTCCAATTGATTAGTCATTGATCAATGAGAATTGTCTCGATCATATCTGCTGTTTCCCGGACCGTAGGGTGTTACACTTAAGGGTACTCGACGCAGTAAGGATTGATTCAGGATCACCGGAGAAATTGGAGAGAACACCGGAATTGTTCCGATGAAGGTCGGAAGTTGTTTCGGGTATTTTGAAAGGTTCAAAATATATTTAATAATGTTTAATATATGTTTTATTATTTAATTATCTGAATTAAATATTAAAATGTATTTAAATATAATTAAAAATGGAAGAAAAGGCATATGGGCCTCATAGGGCCCATTACGGGGAGAGGGAGTCCTCCCCCATGGGCCATGGCGCCATGAGGGGGGGCCAACCCCCTAGGGATGCGCCAAAACCCCCCTCCCTTGGGATTAGTCCCACCCCGGAAGTGGAGGGGGGGGTGGCACCCCTCTTTGGCCTATATAAGGAGGGGTAGGGTGCCCTTTTTTCTTCATACAAATTGATTTGAGACAAGTTTCTCTCATCTCTCTCTCCCTCCTTTCTCCTTCCTCGAGTGGACTCCCCTTCTTTGGAGTCTACACTTGGTTGGGGATTTCTCCACTAAACGCACACCGTCATGCTGCTGGAATCGGGATCCGAATCCATCTTCTTTCCGCTGCTCTACTGGTTCAGAGCCCGGAGGGACGTCGGGTATACTGTATGTGTATAATCCCGCGAGGCACTACACTTGTGGTGCTACTTCATCGTCGTGGCCGTATCGCGAGGTCTTCATCGACAACGTTCCGACGGGGACGTAATCCCGTCATCGGTCCACAAGGATTGGGTGGCTACAGGAGTCATCGTGGATCTGCGCGGCATCGGGGATAGCCGGTACGACTACACCAACCACGTTCATGCGGGAACGTTTCCCGCTTAACGGACTACATACTGGTATGTGATCTATTTCTGTCCATTACTTGCATCGCCATAGCATAGGTCTTGGGTATGGGTCTCGTAGGTTATGAAAAATTTGTGTTTTTTGCCCCGAACCCCAACACACAAACCTACCCCCCTTAGAAAAATCTCGTCCTTGAGATTTGGTTGCTCAGGAAACCATTGAAAACATACCGTCTCAAGGAAACGCACTGCTTCTCGGGTTTACGTTTTACCGCATAACGTTCCTTCGGTGGCATCCAAAATCTTTTGGCTCAGGGGGTTTACTTCACCCAATCCATATTTCTGAAGGGATATTTTCCTTTACTTATCGGATCCCTTCCTGCTGGCTTCCATCCTCATGTCGGCTAACTTGTATGACTGTGGGTATCTGGGCATGGTGCAATGTTGACGCTATTGGTACTACCCTCGGGGTGTCTCAGGCCTTGTCTATGGCACATTCTTGAATCCTTTGTATCGGATCTTTTGAGAATAGACCGAGCTTTCATGGACAACTGGCTCAAGATGATCATCATACTGACGTACTACCGTGCGGAACTTTGACTGTCTGCACATGGTGTTTTATCACTTTGTTTGGCTCGTACCTCTTGAGCATTAGTTCTGGCCGGGGCACAAGATTTGAACTTTTACTCATGATGAGATTGACTTTACATGCTGCCATATCCGTGGGTGGCAATATGCCGTGTTATGCTTTAACACTGTCCTTGCAGTCAAAACGCCGAGCTGGGTGGGGGAGATTTAGAGAAGCGTACTTGAGCGTCCCAGCAATTACAGACAACTCCAGACATTTGCAACCTCACAAGCTGACCAACTGGATACTCGATCCGTTCCCATAGGAACTGGGGTCCCTTAGGTTTGGGCATCCAAGGTGATCCTTAGGGAAACAGGGTTCCAACTGATTGGGGTGAATTTGACCATGCAGTCCATATAATTTCACTCTTTCCTTACGTGTTGGTTTGCAAGGGTTGCATAGTTTTGGCATCCTATGGGTGTAGTGCTAACTCTTGTCTCATATACCACAGCAGGGTTCCATATACGCCATGTCCGTCTGCCTTGGTTCTTGCTTCCGCGAGAATCACTTTTTTATGTACTTCCCGTGTACTGGCTTTCTTTTTGTCGAGATCCTTTCCATGAGTTAGTTGGGCTACCTTCATCTGTTGTCTCTTGGCGAATCATGGTGATCCTTGGTTGCAATAAACTGGGCCTCATGGTTATTCTTTTTCAGGGACTTGTTGGACGCGACGAGTTGAATCTTATGGTTGTGGTCGAGACCAAAGGCTTCCTTGTTTCCTTTCCTTCTGGTATCCCTTCGTAATTTGTCAGTCTTTATACCCAGTTGAGATACGGATTTGTTTCCTCTGCTTGCTTTCTTGCGGAGGTTGCAGTTCCTATCGCTGTCCATATGTGTAAGTTACTTGATTACGAGCATGTTTGAATCGATACAGGAGTACCTCGTATAACTTGGGAGGTATGCCCATAAAATATGCAGCTTCATATGCAACTGACTATGTTGAAATCTTCCTTGCTTTTGAACTATCGGGTTTTTGACAATGCTGTTGCCGGCACGATGGCGTATCGGAGAAGACTGGGTTGATTCCGCTTGAAGCTTAGCTGGGGTAGCGTGCTGAGGAAGGCTGGGTACCGTGTCTTGGAAGCTTTCTCCGGTGGCGTATTGAGGAAGACGTGGTGTCGTACGCGGGAAGCTTCACAGATAGCTTACTGCTGAAGGCGGGGTGCCCTATCTCGGAAGTTTGCCTCTAAGTACTGTGGATGTACCGGTTCCTTGTGACGGAAGTTTCTGCGGCAGTTTACTGTAGATAGTCAGGATAGCTTGTGCGGGAATCCCTCCCTGTGGCGTACTGAGAACGATTGGGTGCATTGCATCTTAAGCTTCTCTTGAGAGCTTGTAGCAAACGATTGGATGCCTTGTCCGAGAAGCTAACCAGGTAGCGTACAGGGGAAGGAGGATGCGCTGCACTGTCGGATGTGTCCGGTATCTTGCCAAGGGAGGTTGGGGTTCTTTGTACTCGAGGCTTTCCGACAATAGCGTGTGGAAAACTGAATACTGCGCACTGGGATTCGCTAACTTACTCGCTGCTGTCTTGTCAGAGACGATCATGGTTCCAATCATTTCTTTGCTGGGTTCTGAGTTCATGGCATATTCTGACTTCCTTCTGGAGTATACCCTGATATAACAACTTGTGTATGACCAGATTGCAGCTTGTGTATGCCATACCTTTGATGCAGATGTTCATGGCTTATCTTTTCCCTTATTGAATCTTCACGGCTGTACCGGAGGATGCTGGCTTGACTCACCCGATTCATCTTGGTAGAGTTCATTCTTGAGCCAAATATTTCCAAAGCAATCCGTGTGAATTCTTCCCGACTTTCTAATCTTCCAACTCATTGCGGTGTTTCACTGATTCTTCGCGGTATGCGGTGGGTTGATGAGCAACTTTCCATCAGGGAATAAAGCGACACCAAAGAACCAAAGGAAAAACCAACGAAGAAATGCAACGGAGCGAAAGCCAATAGCAATTGATAGAAGGTTCATCACTTCAAAAGTTTTAGCGCTAGTCAATGACCATCTGAATCCCTTGCATAAAACCAACAAATAACCCAGTAGCCACCAGAACGGTTCTTACAACTCTGATCTGGGACGTTTACTTGAATAACTCAACCACTGCTCAAGACGGCCGACCATGAATCAGTTCAGAGCATGACACAACACTGATAAAAAGAATGCAGAGGTCCCCTAAGACGGTCGAGAAAACAGCTCAGAACATAGGTTTGCCACCGCAAAGAGAAACTCAACAACTGCCCGAGACGGCCGAAAAGCAGCTCAGAACACGGGTCGGTTGCTGAAAAGAGAAAAAAAAGTAGGCATCCACCCTAGACGGCCGAAAACATATCAGCTCAGAACCACGCGTGGTGCCGTTATCCAAAAGAAAGCAAGCAAGGGTCCGTCAGAGTCATATGCTACCCGCAAAAATATACCCATTAAACCTCGAAGAATGAAATATGGGATCGACGAAGAAATTATATGAAGCGAAGAGCAATAGCACTGAAAGTGCATCGAGATCACACACAAACATATCATATCTTATTACTACCCACATCAACATGCAACCTGCAACATCCACGACTACTACTACTCATGCAACATGAACTATGGGGAACTTATACGCCATAGTCCGCCGGCGGGTCGTCAGATGCAGAGGGAGCTGGCGGAGGATTTGCCGAAGCCAAAGCTACAACAAGGGCTCTCCTTGCATGCCTTGCGTCACGGACGAGCTCGACGTTGAGGGCGTATTCGGCGATCATGTAGCGAGACATGCCAATCACCGCTGCATCGACTTCGGCGAGAGGCCGAGGAAACCTTACTCCTTGGGGAGGGATGGCAAAAGTGGGATAGAAATGGAAGGCATGATTCTGATGCATCACGCTTTCTTGCTGGCGAAGACCTGCGAGGCCTGTCAACACGGAAAGTTGGACGACACGATCTGAGGTAGAGGCGTGCGCGCCCTGAAAGTTTTAGTTACGCATGCCGATGGGAAGGTGAGCTGTCATAACTACATTGGCGCGATACTCGGGTACCTCCCCCCCGAGCAGTGTCGGAGAAACTTGGTACACCGGCACTCCTCCATTTGGGTAGAGGCAATGCTAAACGTTGGCAAGGAGATAGGCAAAGCTGACCGGTGAAAGGTATGTTGGGTATCCCACCGGGTACTCTGCCATCTACACTCATTAGACAGATCGTTAGAAAATATAAGGCTACCTATATGCATGTTATGTAGAAAACAAGTGCAGCAATAAGATGCATCACACAAGCAGTATATAAACTCTAACTCTAACGCCAGTCTAACGTCCTTCTAACGTTCGCGCGGGCTAGGGCATCCTACAGTCAGTCCGGCTCTGATACCAAGCGTTGTGGCACCCCGACTCAGAATACTGGAACGCCCCGTGCTCCAGCCGAGAGATCACGTCTTCTGGAACACGACACTGCTTGATATAGAACTGAACCACTTTTATTAACGATAATATGGGTACAAGGGGTCGATTACACTGCTAGCGGAGCGAGGCAATGAACAACTGGCTCCTAAATCTAGCCACAGATCTACACCAAGCAGCGGGATAACTCTACAGCAGCGGAATACATCTTAGCAGCGGAACAACGGCGACGGGGATGGACTCCATTGCACAGGGACACTGACTGAGACACCTCCTAGCTCGCAAACACCGGGAACGTCATCCTACGCAATCACGACATTGCCTGCAAGTCTGGCATGACACGCCAGGTCAGTACATTGAATGTACTTGCAAGCTCACAACATCCAAAGCACCAAGTCAAAACAATAACATGACATAATAGCTCAGGCAATACTAACATGATGCATCCAGCATATTACCAAGGCTACAACTAATGCATGAACAATCATCGTTTAAGGTCATAGGGACCCCATATGATCATCGCATGATCATACGTCTTACCTCGGAGTCATTATAGACTCAAGCACCAGGTCATCGCATGAGCACTGCACTTTCACGGGTTGTCGCACGAGCACTTAACGGGTCAGGTGTCCTTATGTTACCACCCAACCAATCCGGTCATCGCATGACCAAACGGGTCATCGCATGACCACTCAACGGGTACAGTCATCGCATGACTACCCAACTTATACGGGTCGTCGCACGACCATCCACTGGGCACAAACACCAAACCAGACTCACGTTGACTCATGGTGTGACCTAGCACGAACTTTCCAAAATCGTGGACGCGGCTATTCGAATAGATTTAGATTCTGCAGAGTTTGTGCACTTTACCCATGCTAGGGAGCTCTTCCTCCGTCCAGTACCTTGGAACTTGTCCCACAGGAACCTCAGAACTCATACCATAGGAGTGGACTAGGACTTCTCCAACGAGACCGTTCTACCGCGTGCCTCCCTTACCGTATCAGCCGACATGCTTCAAAAGCCATGCCTTGGGTAGCCCTGTGTCCTCCAAACACCTGCCATCGCATGGCAAACAATGTTGTTCCAATCGGGGATTGCGCGTAAAAATAACCAAACCAGCTCTCAAGACTATCGCCACTTATAGGGCCAGGGTAACCGCGTGCGCATAGGCTTCCCTCCTTGGTGATATGCATAGGAGAGCCCACCGATAGACCGAATCAAGGCCTTCCCATATTGGCAAGTGTGTCTGCACTGATAAGTTCAGTTCGGTGGCACCTGACAATCTTGACACCAAGCATATATTCTACTGCATAATCAAGTATCAGGTGCAACATGACAATCTATAGGTCATAATCTTATCAATGCATGCAGAACAATCCAAGGTACGGTTACGATCATATCATAATGTACATTATGATTGGTTGATTAACTTAGTCATGTCAAGATGATTAACATGCAACCAAGCAAGATCATAAACCTAACTAAGATATGATGCACACAAGCATAACATAACCTTGGCATGATCGTAATGATTCAAAACAACGTCATCATTTTCTCCGAAAGTAAAGCATGATGATGAATCATGTCAAAGATTTATGAAGGTGCAACAAGGAGTGTGGCTTGCCTTTCACCAGAGGAGTGTGTAATACTCCTGGCCTTCAAGACAAATTCATCCCTAAAAATATATTTTAAACAGCAAAAGGAAATGTCACATAAAGGTTCTATTTTTAACCAGCAAAAATCAACAGAGAAACATGGCATGAAAATTATGCCAAATTAGAGAGGAGATTAAGACAAAACTAATGCAACAAGAATCAAACCTTTTGGACGTATAGAATAGGAGATATCACTGGTCAAAATGTGGTCAAAATATTGATTTAAAAATTATTTAAATCAATTTTGGAAATTCCCAGGGGCGGGGGAACGTCGAAGACGTAAAGTGGAATGGCGCCCACACTTATACCGCTTCGGGCCGGGCTAGAGAGGCTGACAGGTGGGCCATGGGTGTCAGGCTGGGAGAGAAAACGAGAGGGGCAAGGGCGGCGAGCTCACCGACGGCTCAACGGAGATGAGGAGGGCACGGTGGTGTGCGTGACGTGCTCGGCTGGAACGGGGAGCTCACGGCGGTTAAGCCCGTACCCGTGCCTCCTCAAATGGTGGCCGAAAGGGGAAGGGGAAGCTCGTCTCAGCAGCAGTAGGGGAACGTGCTCCGATGAGCTTGACGACGACGTCAATTTCGGCGGCTATCCGGCCAGGGCTCGGTCAGGGAAGTTGAAGGGGCTCACGGGGAGTCGAATGGTGGGGGTGGCTAGGCTAGGGGCGCTCGGAATTGAGGGGGAGGTCGCTGAAACGGTGCGGCGGCACTGGTGGCCGGAGGCAGAGAAGAAGTCTTCCCTGGCTCGATTCCTTCTGCTAGGGGACAATTGAGTAGTTGGCCGGGCTGGGGGTGAAGCTGAGAAGTTCGGGCATGGCTATATATAGCCAGGGCGAAATGATTGGCCCGGGCGCCGCCGATCAGAAGAGGACACAGCGGAGCAGTGGTTGGGGTGAGGTGGCGCGGGTCTAGGAGGCTCGGGAGGGTTCTAGGAGCGTCACGCGCAAGGAGGAGCACGCGTGGAGCAGTGGGCAAGTAATGGAGATGGCGACAGGTCAGGGAACTTTGCCCGTCGCGATGCGCATGGAGGAGGGCGGCCGGCGTGATTCCAGCAAGGGAGAGACGTGCAGAGGGAATACGCATGCCTGGCAAAGCCATTCGGCACGGGTGGACACGGAGGAAACAGCCATGGGTTTTCTGCAGCGTGGATTGGTCGCGTCTAGTGACTCCCAGGCACGCGCAGAGCACGCCGGGTGCGGCCAAACGCGTGCTCACCAAGGGGCCTGGTGCACGTGCTGAAGTTCTATGTGGCCAACCATGTCTAGCGTGGAGTCCCCTCCAAGAATAACATAGTGCTAGTCTTCACTGGTCAAGGAAGGATCATAGGTGATCTTATCTTCAAGGATAAGATTGATGCAGTGATCTTGCAGAGCAAGCCATGGTCAAATGGTGGATAGTGGTTGCATGGCATGTTGTCAAAGGGCTTTGTGGTTGAGAGGACTAGAATTATGCAAAGTTCCAGCCCAATTGGTCAAAGGAATAATACACTTCCTTTGCAAGTGCCAAAATGGACCAGAAAATTGTGTTGAAGCTAGCATCTCATAGGCTTGGTGGATGTAACAGCCCGAGATTTTCACCTAAATTAAAAAAAATGTTTGTTGCTTTATTTTGTTGATTTCTAGAATTGTTTGCAGTATTTGCTTCGCCGAATTATTAATCGGTGAATATTCTCCCCCTCTTTCTCGTACCGACACGCGTGACCAAACCTTTTTCCAACGGCACACGACCTTTTGCGCCACCAGGTTTCACCCGAGCACCGTCGCAACGTCCGGCGCAAGACTACCCATCACCATCGGTGCGGAAACCCCATTTATATTTAAACAGGTTATTTTATTGAAAGGTGTTCGACGTCTCCGTTGGACGCGAAACCTTGTAGACGTTGTCGGTACGACGAGGGGACGCTGTGTTTTGAATTTCGTGTGGTTCCGATTTCGTCGGGTAGGTAAGCGATCCAAAGTGCTCGGCATAGTAGCCAGTATATATTCAGCGACGTATTTATAAAAATATCACGCGGGCTCTTAGACAACCTCCTGGTCTTGTCTCTTATCTTATATGCCTAGCCCACCCAAAAACCATGCCTAAATCCCCTCTAAAGAGGCCCAAAACAACCCGTTTAACCTCTCCCTAACCTCCCTCCATAAATAGACAACTAAACCCGCCTATCTGGGAAACCCTAGCCCTACCTCCCCAGATTTCCGTGCCAATCATCTCCCCCGCCGCCACCTGGTGCAACCCCCTCACCAATCACCTCCAGATCCCGATCAGCCGATCTGGGCCGCCGGATCTGGATCGGATGGCCCGAAAGGCGCCATGTCACCAGACGCCCCCAGCCACCCGTGGAGCCTCCTCCTCCCGAGCGCCTCAGTCGCCGTCCTCCACACCAACCGCCTCCACGAGCCGACCGCCAACGAGCCGCCGCCTCGTGCAGGTCAACGCCCATGTGCGCCACCTCCTCCTCACCCCTCTGTGTGCCTCGTCCTTCTCCACTCTCACCCCGTGCGCCCTCTCTCTCCCTCGCAGCACGGCCGCAACCGCCATGCACGAGGAGCACCGCGCCGTGCGACCAAAGACCCCGTCGGCGACCGGATCGGGCGGATCCGGCAGCCTCCGGCCGAGCCACGCCTTCCCCGTCCTCCCTTCGTCCCGCATCGCAGCTTCCTCGCCGGAGCCTCCGGCAACCACCAGCTCCAGGTGCCACCGTGCCGATCCAGACGAGGGAGACACCCCCGTCGCCCGACTGGGCCCTCCCAGCGCCCCGTGGCCCACCTGCAACAGCGCCCGCGGCCCAGCGTCCCCCCAGCTGGCGCTATCCTACGCTCGCGGGTGAAGCGACGCTATTCGTCACCCACCGCTTCATGGGCCGAGGCCCGCTGTGGTGAGGCGCCCCATTTTTTTCCTATTGTTGTTGTTGGGCTTGGCCCAGTTAAATTGTAGATCTGCTGCTCTCTGAGCGTTTTATAGTCTTGTCCGCCCCCTTCTAGGCCCGTTTACGTTAGCTTTCGGTCCAACGCATGTTTATTTATTTTTCTGGGCATAAAATATGGCAGATTGTGTTGGTATTTTGCGATGCGAATATCTTTTTAACCGTTAGTCGGATCGAGACGAGTTGTACATGAAAGTTTCTTAGAATTTTGTGTAGATTAATAAAATGTGCTACTTTGCCATGTTTGGACTTGTCTACATGTTTTTTTACTGCTAATTACATCGCATGTCACCGTAAATGTAATAGGCCATATCTTTTTAACCGTTGCTCCGATAAAAATGTTTCTTACATGTAACTTGACTAGAATTTCGTGTACATTGTGATTGTGCTATTGTTTACTGTTGTTAACCAACCTAAAATATGATTTAGGGCAGAACAGTAACAAATGCTTTAATCATCGTGGGGCACTTAGTGGAATGCCATGTTTAGGTTGTGCCTCACTTAAATTGACTAGCATAGATAGTTTACTTTATGCTTCACCTCTTGCCATGATTGTGTGATATGCCATGCTTGAGTGAGATGCCATGTTAACAACCTTTGCTCATGTTGTGTAGCTACACAACTTGAACCATTCTAAATGTGTGGTATCGTCGTGGGTGTCGAGTACTCCATTTAACCTGTTAGTAACCGCTCTCGACGATAGATGCGATATCGAAGTGCGTTGTCTCATGTTGCCTTCTTGTTGATGCTTGCTCGTGATTGCTTTGTAGTAATAGATTCTTGCTCGTCGATTTCCTTTTCTAGTGTTTCCTTCTTGTGTGATCCCGCGGTTACTCTCAGAGATGATGCGAGCTTGCGATCGACTACACATTCGACTTCGTCTTCTCATCAGGTAAGGGGGAGCATATATCATGCTTATAAATTTCAGCTCACTTGCGCCTAGGTATAGGATAGAACGATTGCTTGATCCTACCACTTCATATTCATGCCTCTCAAATAAACCCAAACATTCATGTCCTCCACCATCCCAGCAAACCTTGTTCGACTATGTTACTCTTGCTCGCTGCTCAGCCACTTCTTAGTATGCATGCTAGGATGCTATCAGCTGTTACCTCGTGTTACTCCTTGGATTGGGCTATCACATTATTATATTGTTGTGGGTGATATGATTATTATAATGTTGACTATATTCGACGAAGGATGGAAGGTCTAGGCTAACCCGCCCCGATGCTTTGTTCCATTCGAGTCACCTAGGACCCAAGTTTCGGGTATTGTGTCTCTTGACGAGCGTGCCTAACCGCGTGTGGCATTTTATGGGGTCCCCTTTTCTTACCTACCTAGGTTCAAACAGTTCTAGAGGTGGCCCAAGCTGATTTACCATTTGAAACCGTGTGTGTGCTTGGTTGGCCCCCAAAAAAATTTAAACAAACCGGGCCAGTGGGAACATGGTTTTTCTGTTGGTCCACCTGATCAGCTAGGACCCGGCCTCATGTGAGAATTTATCGGTAATTCGACCTGCGTCATACGGAAGAGTCCGATCCGAGAGTGCGGACGGCTTTTGGATTGGGTGTCGACTCCCCGGGGGCCACCCGGAATTGTGCGTTGTTAGTTAGAGGGATCATGACGTCCGGTTCTCTTGGAACAACTCTTCAATGAGTGTCTTTAACGGGCCTGACTGAGAGAGCTTGGCGTGCGTGCGGAGCCTTTAATGGGCAGTTGGTACACCCCTGCAGGGTTAAATCTTTTCGAGAAGCCGTGTACACGGTTATGGACGACTTTGAACCTACGTCTTGTTCATAGATAACATCAATTGAATCATATTTAATAACTTAATCAACGTGTGTGTGCCTTGACTGCTTCTTCTTCGTCGGTATGGGAAGGGGAGGACAAGGAGAGGATATGTGTTATGTTTGCATAAGTAGCTGATAGCAAGACCTTTTGGAGGCGATTCCTTATCGAATGCTTGGTTCTCATCTTACTCTAAAATAGACCGTTAGCCACTCATATATTGCTAGTGCGGCTGCAACCTCAACCACTACCCCCATCTTACCTTGAGAAGTTAGTTACAAGACTTGTTGATATAGCTCACCCCTTTCTTCTCTCTTTTATGCATGTTATGCAACGATCTTGGACTTCAGTGGAGCTCGACGACCCTTCTTCTGGACGCCTTCGCGGAGACTCGACGACGACTAGTTAGGCGGATCCCGGCGGAGAGCCTGGACCCGTGTGTTTACGGGAATGGTGTGTTTTACCTTTGCCACTAGGCATTTGATTGTAGTCTGTACTCAGACATGTATCTTCCGCTGATGTATTGTATTAAGGCAGTTTTATGCCGATTGTATGAGATGTTGTATCCTTGTAACTGTAATGTTTTCATATCATGTTGGAAATCCGGGGCATATGGCATTGACATATGTCACGGTGGGACCGATATGTGCTTCATCCCTGGATCTGGATGGAAACATCTAGATCTGGATCAGTACCGCATATCGGGCCTTACAGTGGGCTTGGCTGAAATTTGGTGTGATGGGGTTATTTGGTGGTTTGCATATGTGTGAAAAATTTCATGGCCAATGGATGTGCCTAGCTAGTACTTGTTTCACAAGGTACTCTACTGGCCAGAAACTTACTCTTGATGTTGTGGTCACATGGGTGGTTGTGTTTGGCTCAAACTTGGTTTAGGAGGTTAATTTGGGTGTGGGAGTAGGCACAAAAAGTTTCAAGGCAAATGGGTTCCCCTACCATGAACTTTCTTCACAATACCTCCTTGCTACATACCAACTTTGGGAATTTTGGTATGGAGCTTGGCTTGTCCCATAAGGCTGAAACTTGGCATAGCCTCGTGATATGATCACAAGAGCATGCACAAAAAGTTTCACCAGCAATGGATGAGGATAAATGACACTTCCTTCACAAAGTGCTATTCTGCCCTCACAGACAAATGAATTTCTTTTGAGGAAAAATCCACTTGGGCCATGCAATGTTTTTGGAGAATTTGGCTAGAAATGGCATCAAAGAGATGTGAGAATTATTTGGGGATTTATGGAGCAATATAAATAGGGGTTGCTTCACAATCCTCAAATAACGGGAAATATTAATAATATTGGAAAAGGAATACATGGCTTGAACAAAAATGGGGCTTGGATGGGTTGGATCAAAGAATGATCATGGGCAAGGGCTAAAGAAATCATGGGCTACTTGATAAAGGAAAGAAAATATGCTCAAGTCTCAAATCCAAAGAGTTTCTCAAAGTCAAACCAAATAACAAATCCTGAAATAAATCAGAAAAGTTTTTGGAAAAAGAAAGTTCCAAAATCCAGGGTGTCGCAGGCAGGGTGTCGGGAAGAGGTCTTCTGGTGATCCCAATCTTGGAAGCGCGGCGACGGCGGAACAGAGAGGAAATTCGCGATGCAGGTGTCTCTTCGAGGGTTTTTGGAGCGAGGGGTAAAAATAGGCCGAAGGGGGGCACCAGGGGTGGCCCCACCTCCTAGGCGCTCTGGTGGCGCGACTAGGGTGGGGGTCGTGCCACCTAGCCTCCTGGGTGTGTCCTGGATCCCCCCGTCTCCCCTTCGGTGCTCTGGAATCTTCTTATACGCTGATTTTTTATATGGTTTTTCTGGAATTTTATGAGATCTATAAATTTGGGTAAAAACCTGCAACTTACAGACATCTGCAGACAGAAACTAGCACTGGGTGCACTGAGTTAGTAGGTTAGTCCAAATATGTGTAAAAAAATATTGAAGTGTAGCAAAACACATAGCAATGTCACCTAAAAGAGCATGGAATAAGCAAAAATTATAGATACGTTTGGGACGTATCAGGATCCTCACACTATAGAACTTGGCTTGCATATTCCAATGATGATCCTCCTCAAAAGAGATCTAAGTCTTCATGAGAAAGAAACTTGGATGCACCCCCACTAGTTCCATTGGAGAGCTTACCTTAGCTCATATGTGCATTCGTTGCATGGCAATCCCTACTCCTCACATCGTATCTATCATTTGGCTTTCTCTCGCCTATGATTGTCCTCATTGATGTGAGCCTTTCACACCTTTTTGTCTTCCTTCCCCATCATTTATCTCTTTGCCATCCTAAGTGCCAACATATCTTACTCGCGCTCATCCATTGCATGAGTGCTCAAAGTCGAAAGGGAGAGGATCATTTTGACTTGTGCCTGGCTAGTGGTCTGGGGACGAGTCAAAATAAGATTGTGAAGGAGACCAAGTGTTTAGTTTTAGTATATTGACCTCTCAATTAAACTATATACTATTTTATGCTCTAAACCCATCTCCCACTTCTTGCACGCAAACACCATTTGGAGACATTTGAGTCACGGATATCAAGAGCTCTTGCACCTTTATGTTCTTACTTTACTAGTTTCAATACTAGATATAGACTCTTGCTTGTTATTGTCTTGACTTAAATTGCATATCTTACTTGCTTTACTTTGAAGTTATTATATGTGTGTTAGCATGTCACCACAGAATTTATCTGTGTTATCATTTACCTACTTGAGGACAAGCAGGAATTAAGCTTGGGGATGTTGATACGTCCCAAACGTATCTATAATTTCTGCTTGTTCCATGCTCATTTGGGTGACATTATTATGTGTTTTGCTACACTTTCATACCTTTTTACACATATTTCGACTAACCTACTAACCTAGTGCACCCAGTGCCAATTTCTGTCTTCTGATGTCTGTGAATTGCAGGTTTTTCCCAATATTTACAATGCCCAAAAAATTCCAAGAAAAATATATATAGAATCAGCGTACCGGAAGCTTCCAGAACACCGAAGGGCACCCGGAGAGGGGCCACCCCCCTCTCAGGCGGCCACCTGGTGCGGCCAGGGGTGGGGTCGCGCCCCAACGCCGCCTGAGAGGTGGGGCCCTCCCCTGGTGCCCCCTTCGGCCTATATTACCTCCTCGATGCAGAAACCCTAAAAAGAGAACCCACATCACGAATTTCCCCTCTGTTCCGCCGCCGCCGTGATCCTGAGATCAGGAGCACTAGAAGACCTCATCCCGACACCCTGCCGGAGGGAGGATTGACCTCCGAGAGCTTCTCCACCACCATGAGCGCTTCCCGGATGTGCCGTGAGTAGTCCCCCTTGGACATTGGGTCCATGAACAGTATCTATGTGATGTCTTCTCTCAAATCTAGTGCTTCACTTCTTAGCCATTGTGAGCTGCCCTACATGATCATGGCACTTATGTAATTTTCCTGTTGTTGCTAAGCTGTGTTTGCTGGGATTCGACGGATTATGAGATTATGTTCAGATCGTGATGAGTTATATATTTGGTTCTCCTGTTATATTTTGTTCTTGAGTAATTCTTGCATGTTCTTCGTTTCTTTTTATTGCCTTGGCCAAGTAGTAGATAGTAACTCCAAGAGGGAGCGTTTATGCTTGATTGTGGGTTCATGCCCCCCGATGTCTAGCTTGAGTGACAGAAACATGAGACTAGGGGATGTGTTGTTGCCACCAGGGAGAAAACAACGGTGTTTGTAACCGCGGTTGCAAGGATTGTTTACCTTACGCATAGTTTGTTAATGCAGTTGTCTTGTGGCATAGTTAGCATTGATGTGTGTTTATAATTCTGTCAATTGCCAAGCTGTAATTTGTTCACCCAGCTTAGTTGTTTTATATTCTTTTGGGAGAGAGACATCACTAGTGAACATCATGGGACCCCGGTCCATATTTCCACCATTGTTGACACCTCAAATATTTACTGCTTTATTTCCTTTCAGTTGCAATCACCATCACTATTTCCACCGTGCGTTTGATCCCTCGTAAATGACAAGGCCGGAAAGATTGACAACCTCTCTGTACTCGTTGGGAGCAAAGTAACATGTATTCTCATGTTTTTGTCACTGAAGTTAGAGATCGGGGGGCATGAACCCACAATTAAGCATAAACGCTCCCTCTTGGAGTTACTATCTATTACTTGTCCAAAGCAATAAAAAGCAACAGAGAACATGCAAGAATTACTCAAGATCAAAATATAAAAGGAGAACCAAATATATAACTCATCACAATCTAAACATAATCTCATAATCCATCGGATCCCAGCAAACACATCATAGCAACAGCAGGAAAATTACATAGATGCCTTGATCATGTAGGGCAGCTCACAAGGGCTAAGAATGTAAGCACAATATTGGAGAGAAGACATCACATAGCTATTGGTCATGGACCCATGGTCCAAGGAGTACTACTCACGTCACATCCGGGAAGCGCTCATGGTGGTGGAGAAGCTCCCGGAGGTCAATCCTCCCTCCGACAGGGTGCGGGGAAGGGGTCTTCTGGTGCTCCCGATCTTGGAAGCACGGCGGCGGCGGCGGAACAGAGGTGAAAATCGCGATGCGGGTCTCCTCTCGAGGGTTTATGGAACGTGGTGTAAATATAGGCCGAAGGGGGGCATCGGGGGAAGGCCCCTCCCCCCAGGCTCCCGGCTCGCGCGGCCTAGGGTGGGCTCATGCTATCTGGCCGCTTGGGAGGGGTGGCCCTCCTTCGGTCTTCCGGAAGCTTCTGACGTGCTGATTTTTTATATATTTTTCTTGGAATTTTTTGGGCTTTGTAAATATGGGTAAAAACCTGCAATTCACAGACATTAGCAAACAGAAACTTGCACAAGGTGCACTGAGTAAGTACGTTAGTCCAAATATGTGTAAAAAGGTATGAAAGTGTAGCAAAACACATAGCAAAGTCACCCAAATGAGCATGGAACAAGCATAAATTATAGATATGTTTGGGACGTATCAACATCCCCAAGCTTAATTCCTGCTCGTCCTCGATTAGGTAAATGATAACGCAGATAATTTCTGTGGTGACATGCCAACACACATATAAGAACTTCAATGTAAAGCAAGTACGATATGCAATTCAAGTCAAGACAATAACAACCAAGAGTCTATAGCTAGTATTGAAACTAGTAAAGTAAGAGCTTAAAGGTGCAAGAGCTCTCGCTGTCCATGACACGAATGTCTCCAAATGGTGTTTGTGTGCAAGAAGTGGGAGATGGGTTTAGAGCATAAAAAACTATATATTTTAATTGAGGACTCAATCTACTAAAACTTCACACTTGGTCTCCTTCAGAATCTTATTTTGACTCGTCCGCAGACCACTTGTCAGGAAAAAGTCAAACTGATCCTCTCCCTTTCGACTTTGAGCACTCATGCAATGGATGAGAGCAAGCAATATATGTTGGCACTTAGGATGGAGAAGATAAAAAATGATGGGGAAGGAAGACAAAAAGGTGTGAAAGGCTCACGTCAATGAGGACAATCATAGGCGAGAGAAAGCTAAATGATAAATATGATGTGAGGAATAGGGATTGCCATGCAACGGATGCACATATGAGCTAAGGCAAGCTCTCCAATTGAACTAGTGGGGATGCATCCAAATTGCTTGCTCATGAAGACCTGGAGCTCATTTGAGGAGGCTCATTCTTGGAATATGCAAGCAAAGTTCTATAGTGTAAGGATCCCCACATAGTTATGCATGAATGATATGAATATATCTATGGAGTACAAATATGACAATCGAGTACGAGTGTGGATCTTTCAAAAGGAATAGTAGTGTTTCCCCCTTCTCTTTTTTTTCTTTTTTCTATTTTTTGTATTTTTGTGGCCTCATTTGCTCTTTCTATTTATCTCTCATTTGTCCTCTTTCGGATCTTTTAATTTATCCTCTTTTGGGATCTTTTATTTTGTACTCTTTGGGATCTTTTCCTCACTTTATGGGCAACACTCTATGTTTTACAAGAATATAAAGAAGATCTTCACACTTTACAAGAAGTACTCAACATAAAGAAAACTAAAAAAACTATCATGATGTATGTAAATGTATGCCTCTGCCAGGGTAGCAGGATATGAAATGATACTAGCGCATCATGTAGCAATGATAAGGGCAAGGCCCAACTAGCAAAATCATGTATGACATGAAGATCAAGTCATGAGATGATGGATGTTGCATGACAATGTATCTTGGAAAGGCTATAGAAATGCCTTGATAGGTAGGTATGGTGGCTATTTTGAGGAGGATATAAGGAGGTTTATGATGACAGAGCGTATCATGCCAAGGGTTTGGATGCACCGACGCAGTATGCACCAATTCTTAAGATGAGAAAGGGCAATGCACGGTACCGAAGAGGCTAGAAAAATATGGAAGGTGGAAGTGCCAACAATCGATTACTAACATTAGTCCGAAGAACTCATGCACTTATTATCGGTAACTCTCTATCTAATCAGGAGGTTCACAAAGAGACAAATACCCAGAGGAGGAGTGTATGGGGGTTTGGTTATCCTTGCGCATCCTCGACCCATGGTACGTGAGGGTACTCTATATACTAGATGACCCGTTACGCCAAATGGCGCAGAGTCTCATTTGAAACCATGTATTCGTAGAAAAAACTTGCATTTTAGAAACCAGTGACAGTGCTAACTATACCCTTACCCTTTAAGATGCGAAAGGGATCATAATTCTTCGTTGATACCCTTGAAGGTGCCAGTTACGGTGATCTCTCCCCATTGTTTAGGGACAATACTTTGAACACCTTTGGTAGATAAGACCATCTTGGTAGGAAAAAACAGCCAATATAAACTGATTTCTAAATAGTGAGCGTAGTGCTCAAAATAAAATTCGTTTTATTATACATTAAGTGAGTGAAAAATTAAGTCATCTCTTTTTAATTTGGATTCAAATTTAAAGCTGCCTTGGGTGTATTGTAGAATATCCATTTGAAACCATGTATTCATAGAAAAAACTTGCATTTTAGAAACCAGTTACAGTGCTAACTATACCCTTACCCTTGAAAATGCGAAAGGGATCATAATTCTTCTTTAACACCCATAAGGTGCTAGTTACAGTGATCTCTCCCCATTGTTTATGGTCAATACTTTGAACACCTGTGGTAGGAAAAAACAACGAATGCAAACTAAGTTCTGAATAGTGAGCGTATTGCTCGAAACAAAATTTGTTTTATTATACATTAAGTGAGTGAAAAATTAAGTCATCTCTTTTTAATTCGGATTCAAATTCTAAGAGCATCTCTAGCAGAGCCCTTATCCCGCAGACCCTTAAAATCGCAATAAGGGTCGAGAAACGCGCGGTATAAGGATCCAATACGGCTACGACAGAATAGACCCCGTAAACACAAACCTTAAATAAGAATATTCCCAAATATTATTATTTTTTCTTTTTTTTCTTTTCCCATATTTCTTGTTCCTCCTTCCGTCTCTCCCCAAGGTACAGGAGGCCGGGGGGCGCCGGGACTCGCGTGGTCGGTGGAGGCAGCCACGGCCGGCCTGGACGCGATGGCTCGTGCAGGCACGGTCGGCCAAGGTGCGGCAGGGACAGTCGGGGTGAGAGGAAGACTGGCGGCGTCGGGGATGGAAGGGGGGGGATCGGGGGGCAGCGGCCTGGGCGCGAGGAAGGCCGGCGACGCCGACGATGGGCGGGGACGGTCGGGGCGTTGGGAACGGCCGGCAGCGCCGGGGCGTAGCGGCCTGGGCACCGAGGACGGCGACCGACGACGGTTGGAACTGGCGGTGAAGGCGTTTCCGTGCCAGGTGCTCTCCCGCCAATCGATTTCTATGGATACATGTTGCGCTCGAGTCGAGGTAGGCAATTTGCTGCGTCGCTTATAATTTTTTATGAGTTCGTTCAGTTTACAGTATCTATTATGTCATTCTTTTTCCGCGCGGACCCTTAAACTGGCGATTATTATAAAGGTCCACCGCGGATAAGAGCTCTGCTAGAGTTGCTCTAAAGCTGCCTTGGGTGTATTGTAGAATATTAAATTGCACCAAATGGCGCAGCGTCCCATTTTAGAGCAAGAAGCATTTCCAAAAGGTAGCTTATGTTAGCTACACGCAAGGTATAACAAGTCAAAATTTAAATGCCGAAGAGAGAACATGTGATTGATTAATTTGATCTACTTTGTTTGTGCTTTTAAAACACAGACAATTGGGTAGTCTAACTAAAATAAATTTCTGCAAAATCCACATATGAAGTACAAATCAAGCAAACAATAATACAAAGTTCATATAAACACATGTATTTGACATGACAACTTTAAACTCATAGCTTCATTGATCATTTCAATGGTTGTTCTTGTACTTGTCATGTCCAATAGATTGCTCCGATCGCTGTTGACTTCTCTACTGGCACGGCTGAATTTATGTTGTACACTGCACACCACATGTGGCATAATTTTTTTTGACCTATGAACAACCATCATTGTGCTCAAGTCAAGGAACAAAATGTAAAATATGTTTTCAAATCTAGTATTGCTGAAGTATGGACTTCAGAACTTACCCGGCCACACCAAAACTGCAGTTCCTTGAAAAGTAAGTCCTGATTGTTGTTCCTAGACTGCCAAACAGTATGAAACAAGCAATATAACTAACATTCTAATGCACGTATCCATTTAGATTATCTACGTGTCATCACCTTAGCAAAACCATTCTATGGTGCGGCTGCTGGAATAGATGCAGGGTTTTGATACCCTAGATTTGTCCAGCTATGGGACGGGAAGATTCCATTAGGTACATTAGAACCATTAGTATTTAGCATACTGGCATTCCTCGGAACCATATGGGATGCATTTCCAGATTTAAGAGCATCTATTAGAATAGCTTACTGCTGGAACATAAAAGCAAGCTGTTGTTGATGGATAGCAAATGGTGATGCCATATCCGAATGCGAAAAACAAGTATTGGTTGAGGTAAGAGTTTACATGTGTTTTTCTGGTCAGCCATTTCAAATAAATATATGAGTAGAGTGAGGAGTGCTTTCACTAACCTTCTCAAATAGACTCATGATAAAAGGTTATGCATATTTTCCAGATTGAAAATCAAGGTTACCAACAGATGAAAATTTTGTGCAATAGGATATTGTCAATAATAAAAGCTTCTGAAAAGGATTTTATTTTATTCTCCCTTTCACTTGAGCAATGAGTTAGCATAACTACATATGTAGTCAGGAAAAATGCGACTTGTGTTAACGTTTGTTGTAAATAAATGCAATGCCACATTCAGAACACAAATAATTTTTTTTAAATGAAGTTGATTCCTTTATACACCTTTCAGAAACAAGAATGATCAAAATAAGGGTTAAAAGATGGCGACCAATACTTGTCCTTCAATTGCGAAGCATTGAGAATTTACATCAAGTCGCCACCTTTTTTGAGGGTGTCACAAAACCAAACTCTCAAACGAGTCAGAAAAGAAATAATTAGCATTGATGCCATGTTCAAATATACGGAAGGTGTACTACCCTATGTAAACAAAAGATAGTTACACCTGCCTGGTCTAATATTTTGGTATTCTCAAGAACAAGCACAAAAATCAACTTATACTATCACTGAGGTTCTTGATCGGCTGACTCATGTTGTGACTCCAAACAAAATATTAGTGATATCTAGTCTGTCAAATGTAAAGAGAGTTCATTCTGAAAACTGTGCGGTAGATTCTGTACTTTAGTAGTGATTTTAGAAGTTAAATTCAATGCATTTTACACACTTGAAACAATCAATAAAAACTATTCCCTCCGATCCATAATAAGTGTCGCTTGTTTAGTACAAAGTTTGTACTAGCTTAGTACAAAATAAGCGACACTTATTATGGATCGGAGGGAGTAAGAACAAAAGAAGAACTGAGTCCCCAAACAATAAACCCTATTCCATTCGAAGGATAGCTTGTAGTACAATTTAGCAGAATAATTTATTCATGGAAAGTAGAGAATTTTCTAAACTGAAAGCATATCGTCTTCAGAAAAATATTAATACTCACAATAAGATCAAGGGCACAAAACGAAGCCATGAGCCCTCCCATGGAATGTCCTATCATCATTATGGGAATATTGCCATATGGGTTCAGAAAATTCGATCAAACTGGCCCAAGTAACTTGCAAATGTTAGCAGAAAATACATTTCATCAAAAGCATGTATTACTTATATATCTTAAAACTGGCCCAAGTAACTTGCAAATGTTAGCAGAAAAATACATTTCACCAAAATCATATATTCTTTTATACTGACCCAAGTAACTTGCAAATGTCAGCAGAAAATACATTTCACCAAAATCATGTATTATTTTATATCTTAAAACTGACCCAAGCCTCAGAATAACAGAACATGCAAGACGTAATACCAATCAAGCATGTCAATCAGATGTAAGAATATGATGATGTGAAGTTTAGAATTGATATATCGAATTTAACATGTTGAAAGAATCCAAACCGGAATTGACAAAGCTTCAGAGAAACTTCACCATATAAATCTTCGATAGGTTGCAGGATCGAATTAGTAACCGACTTTCAAAAGTGTCTGCAGTCTGGCTATTCATTCTCAGATTCTACATAAGCAACTAGGTTATCGGGCTACAAAATTGATTGGTGACAGCTGCGGATGGAACCTACAGGGGTACCAACGAACATGGCATTACCTCCAAAACTGATGGCCTCTTACTTCAACAAGCCGAGCCCATGACGAGCAAACCTATCAAATAAAAAAGAGTGACAACTACCTAAATATGCAACTGGGCAATTAAATCATGCTAACTAATTCAAAATAATCTTGTTATGATTGATTGGAACTAACTTTAGAAGAATGAGGAAAAGGGCTAAGAATGAGGAGAAGGGCTGGGGGCAAGTGGTGGCTGACCTCAGTCTCCATAGGCACCGCAAGGATGCAACCGACCAACTCCTTCTTCCATGCAGCTCCACCGCACCACCATGACCCGCTGCTTCATGTCCTTATTAGCATCTCCCGTAGAAACGAGCAAGGGGGCAGGAGGACGAGCAACTGACAAGGGAGAGAGGAGGAGCGATGCCGCCACCCTCGTGTCCGCACGCCCAGTACACCGGTATAAATTGGGGGGAAAGAGAAAGGTCAAACTTGATGGTTAACTGCATAGAGTTCATCTGTGCGCACACCCAGCCTGCTCCCCCGCGCACCGTCAGCTAGTTTATCCACCAAACCCTAGGTCTGGGCTTGCGTGGTAGGAGTGACGGAACGCGAGTTTGGGCGGCGGGTGAAGGCAAAGGTGAGCGAGACCTCCCTGCACCTTCCTCCCGCTGGCATTGCGGCAGGCCATCGGCGTGGGCGTCATCGACTTCTCTTCGGCTGGCTGCTCCTCCCCGCTGGTCTCCCTTGGTCCACCATGACGGGCAGCTTCCCCAGGCATCCTGCCCTGCGGTGGCAGCAGCAACGACGCGGGAGAGTGGACGGAGATGAGGTGGGAGTGGAGGTAGAAGCGACGGCGCGGAAGAGTGAGTCAGGCCGCGCGGGGGCGGGAGGCGAGAGAGATGTGAAAACAAGAGAGGAGGGGCTGTGTGTGTAGGGTTTCTCTTTTTTTTCCCCGGCTTGGACGAGTGATGTGACCGTCCCGGCGAGTGCGGAGCATTTTGTGAATTTTTTCACCTAGCGAATAGTTACCCAGTCAACGAGTATTCGCTCGGGTCCATATGTCATTGACCTTTAAAAAGATAACAGCGGGTAAAAAAAGCAAGCACACAGTCAACCGATCCAACAATTCTCAATGGAAGTCAATGGCCATCCAACGGCTCACGAACCTTGCCCCCGAGGAAGGGTTCAAGAGGGGAGTTGGCTAGCATCCTTTATAAGTTAAACTAGATGACCCGTTGCGCCAATGGCGCAAGGGGCTAAAGAAAACAGGTACTCATAGAAATGTAGTGTGTATTGAGATGAGCCATAATCAGAAACATCAATTGAAAGCTCAGGATATGCATAATAATAGAGCTTGGTAGATAACCAACTATTGAAAGCTGATGGTATACATAATAACACAGTACAAATATAGGAGTAGCCCAAATACTTCACAAAAGCACTATAAGTAGGAGTGGTTTAGAGATTGATAATAAAATCCTTGAAGCATAAGGAAATAGCTAATTAGGTAGGATGTTCATACATAGTTCTATATATTACATTGCATGGTAGCTTATTTACACTGGTTAATTACACCAGAACACACAAGACATGTAGCAAAAATAGTGCCTGGGTGGCAACATAACGAACTTGCTACCTGCGGGCTCTGGAACGACAGGCTGCTGCATCAATAAGCATGTATTTCTTTGAGCTAAGCAACTGATGTACCCATAAGATAAAAAGATGAATCATACATATGTAATGAAGAGGGTAAGAAACATTTCTTTTGGTCTCCATTACAGGTTGATGCAACCATTGTTACTGCCAGAGAGACATACAAACTGTGCATGATCAGTGAATACATACAATTTCAGAAAGAGCAAAAGAGTCATGTTTATATGGAAAAATTTAAATATCATAGGCCTGGTTTTTACACAGCAATCACGGGCATGCCATTATATATCTATTTCAAATTATCTGCGCAAAAAAGATTGCTTTAAAACTGAAGCAAGAAGCGATTAAAATGAAATGCATCAAAGCAATTCATTACTAAACACCAGAATAAAATAAGATAGCTTCATTCTGGTAGTGGGAGGCTACAAAATAGAAGAGGATTGCTTTTTATATGGAAACATTCAAACATCCTAGGCCTGTATTTGACCGCGCAGTCACAGATCTATTCTGGTACCCCTTCCTCTTCGTATTTTCATATTACATATCTTTAGTATTTTAGATGTTGATATTTTCTAATATAAATTTAGTCAAACTTTATGAAGTTTCACTCAAGACAAATCTTATATGTAGAGTAAAAAACAGAGAGCGTAAATCCATCTCAAATGATCTGCTCTAGAAGGTTGTTTTATAACGAAGCAAGAAGCAGCAAAAATGAAAATGCAGTATAGCATCCTTCCAAGCCAGAATTCATACTCTTAACTAAGTCATATATAAGCGGAAACAATGGGTGGAGGTAGAAAATTTGCAACATGGACATATAAATATGGAGTTTCTGCTGGTTTATTGCTCTTGCATATGGCAAAAGAAGGGGCCTTGGTTAATTTTATTCTACTGCGATAAATTTTAGTGGAACCTAAAATCGAAATGCATTATCTTAAACATTGAAACCCTGATTGCAAAAGCATCAGTAAGTTGAATGATTTTTGCCAGCAAGGTAAATGCAAGTTGTACATCAAGATTCATGTAGTGGAAACAATTTACCAGAGGGAGATGGGTAGTCTGCACACAGTAGAAAGGAATTTGTTTTGATTTGATCTTCTCCAACTGGCTGGTTTCTAACTGAACAAGGAAATAGGCAAAAGGACAAATCATTAGAAATGACCTACTTGAATATAATCTGAAACATCACGCAAAGGGCGAGAGCAAACCAAACATTGGAACCATCATATGTGCAAGCAAGAGTGATGCAATGACTTACGATGATATTTATACATGATGAAACATATGTAGTGGGTTTGAACACAAAAGGGGGTAATAACTTAGATACCAAATACATAATTGAGACAGAAACATAAGCCACAGAAAGCTACAACACAAATGCAATAAAATCATCCTAAACAAGAGGTGTTTGTGATAGAAGTTATACAAGTAGATAGTAGCAAAAGTTGTTGACAATGTTCTTAAAGGACGTAGACAGTTAGGTGGACCCCTTTGACTGCATCTAAAGGCGAAATCAGTTAGGTGGACGTGGACAATTGTTAGATACATGTGTAAAGCTCAAATAAACACGAAGGCTAAGTAGCCCTAGGAAAAATCTACAAATTATAGATCAGATCGAAGAAGAAATTTCTACAGAAAAAATCATTAAGATAACAGAGAATCACAAAGATGCTCGATCGACTCGTTGGTGAGCTTACATTCAGACAAATGCCAGAATCAGTAATGCACAACCTCAAGTTGATAATATACGCATATTGTTAATCTAAAAGAGAGGACTGCATATAATAAGCTGCAAAAATACAGTTCATAAGCCATCTAATATTTCTTTGCCAAAAATGCTCGAAAGTGATGTGGAATAGATAAACTCAATGAATGTTAGTGAACATAAGATAATTTTTTGCATGCGATTAAGAAACAAAATAGGATGAGCTCATTTTTTATTTGTAATAGAATTCCTTATCTTTTCCTGGGTGAGCATTTTTTTAGTATAGCAAAGGCAATGCACAAAGCATAGTCCAGATGCACACACACAGAGAGAGAGAGAGAGAGAGAGAGAGAGATAATTCACCTTGGTATTTTACACCAAAATTTCCTAAAGATCCTTCCTCTTCTCATCTTCTTTTTCAAATCCGCACACAGATAGGAAAAACAAAAAGAGATAAATCAAAATCAGATCATCAAAGAAAGGGGAAGATGTACTATAAAATAGAGAAATGAGATCTTCCAGCCAGGCTTAATAACAATAAAGTTATCCTAGAAATCTAGGATAAAGAAATAACAACCATAATTAACTAACCCAGCTAATAATCTAGAACCAGAGAGTGTGGAAAAGGGGAATCAACACATAAACAGATCGAGCAAATACCTGCTTCTGAGATTGAAACCCCATGATGTTCACATGAACCCTGACGTACACTCCACCCCTGCACAGCAAGCCAGAAAAACATACTGGTATATCAAACACTTCCAAACAGGAAAATTTGAACATGCATAAGAATGCATCACACACCACCATAAGGTGTGTTAGGATGGTGGTGCTGCCGGGTTGGGACGGAGGAGGAGGTAGACGGGGCGCCGCCATGAAGTAGGTCGGGGGAGCAGGGAGGTGGCGCTGCCGGGTGAACCAAAATTTAGGCCAAATAAAACAGATACATTAGTGGCAGCCATCTCTAGTTGGGCCAGCAACCACTCCATGGCAGATCCAGCCGCTGAGCAGTATTAGCCATTGACTGAATTAACCAGCAAACACAGACAGACAGTAGATCATATAGTGGACCATTGCATCAGCAAGCAAGGGAAAGTACAAACTTAGATTAGGAAAAGTACTAAATGATCAACAAGACATATCATAGACAAAATGTGCACACAAAATCAAGGAATCGGCATACATACTTACATAGGATGCAGGCAATGTAAGGAGAGAGTGAAAGTAAGCAACAAAGGGGGAATAAACTCGTCACCTCTAGCGCTGCATTCGCATCACAGATGGCAGCATGAGGCTTGTCCATTTTCATAAGCACAGATGCTGCACCA
The DNA here is from genome assembly GCA_950022295.1 of Bromus sterilis. Classification (NCBI taxonomy): domain Eukaryota; kingdom Viridiplantae; phylum Streptophyta; class Magnoliopsida; order Poales; family Poaceae; genus Bromus; species Bromus sterilis. The sequence goes on along the minus strand of OX465596.1, from coordinate 141,726,217 downwards.
AACAAAAGGATTCCACAACCCAGTTAGGTTCTACTAATCCATGAATGATAGATGATGGTGAATTCATCCAACATAAGGAATGTTTCTGTATAGCAACAAAAGAAGGCAATGTTACTACCTTCTGAAATGATTCCTTTGCCATGGCCTTGGATTACTCGAAGGCATCATGTCTCCCCCTGGTAACCTCGACCAAATGTTCTCCTATCTGCCAAAGGAAGTCGCCATGTTTCAGTCAAAATTGGTGGCAGTGAGGTGATAAATTATTAATAGAAGAAAAGAGCATAATCCTGGGTTGTAAGGTAATAATAATGTAGGCATCTAGGGAAAGGTAGCAAACTTTTGCCATTGAAAGTTTTCACATTTTCTGCATCCAGTTTAGTACAGCGTGACCCAGCCGGAAGAACATACAAAGGAAACATAATCATATGCATCTACCATACTGGCGTTCAATATTAAAGCGCTAGCCCAAATGCTAGTGTATAAAAACTATGCTAGAGCAGAGCAGCAATAACTTGGAAAAAATAACAAAGAGCATCTTGTTTGTGAGGGAAAGCAGGGAGCAACCTTGTGCGGGTGTTATCGTCGAAGGGGAGGCCAAGATTGGAATCGAAGATGTTCTCATTGAGGTCGACAGCTCGATCGTGGGGTCCGGGTCGTCACAATCGTTGTCCTAGTTCATACCCAGTCATGGCAGCTGCTCTCTGAACTCTAGCCTATACCCAGCCTGAATATTGAATCTCAAACATAAAAATGATAAAAACTAAACTAAACTATCAATAGCTTGAACTTGAATCTGAAACATAAAAATGATAAAAACTAAACTAAACATATTGAATATGAAATTTTTAATGAAACTTGAACCGACCACTGATATGAACAAAATAAACAAATAACTGATGAAAAGATAAGCTAATAGAACACTCACAAAGGAAGAAAGAAGTAATATTGTGGGGCTGAATATAAACTGGAGAATGGAAAACTAAATTGAGAACAAACACACACACACACACAATAGTGAGCTGCCTCACACCTCTATCCTAGAAAAATAGTCCACATAGCATTGCCAGGAAGTAAAAACTCCCCCGTTCAGATTTATGGGGTGAACTGAACCCCCATCAAATAAACACGTGCGTGGTTGTGGAACCATAACAAAGTAATCGCTTCCCAAAAAATGAAACCGCAGAAACATCACAAAACTTCTGACCTCGCACCCAGGGGGAAATTGCCTTGCGATTTACTAATTTCAAATTCACCCAAATCAAAACAAAATCTGAAGGAAAATGAAAGGGTCCTGAAAAAATTCTGTAAGCTAAAACGGAGAGACACTATGCTAGCGCATGAATTTTCTACGAGCACGGAGAACAAATGCCCAGCAGAACGATCTAAGTTTGACAGCGCGTGCTCCAAACAAAAAATGAACACACTGAGCACGAAAAATGGTACGTAGGCTTGAGCAAACGATAACACGGGGAGGTAGGGGGAGGAGGGCCAAAATCTTGTTGTACCGTCCGCCCGCTCGGCGACGACGGCTGCTTCCTACCTTCCTGGCGAACACTTGTTGGCGGAGCAGGACGGAACACCCCCGCCGACCTCTTCAATGAACCGCCCTCTAATTTTTCCTCCCGCTGCTCCCCCTACAGCTAGCCTCACTCTTCATGGAGCCCATCCTCTCATCTTTTCTTTCCCCTACAGGAGCCGATCCAGGTCGCCGCCCGATCTGGAGCAGCTGCTGAGCACGGGAGAGGGGGAGGAGGAATGGAAGCAGAAGGGAGAGAGGGAACCAGAGAGGGTGGGCGGCGGCACGGAAGGAGCGAGTAGGACGGTGGCGGCGGAACGGGAGGGGCGAGGAAAGGAGAGGAGGAGGCGGCGGCAAAAGGGGGCGAGAAGAGGAGAGAGGGCACGACAGGGCGGGGCAGGGGGGCTCGGGATTTTGAGGCTGCTGCGTCGCTACAAGGAACCGCCGGGACCCATCATCAGCGAGAGAACGCGAGGCCCAAAGCTACCAACCAGGTTCTCCGCCAACCACCGACGCAAAGGAGGGAACCACTTGCGCTGCAGTCCCGATCGCAGCGCCACTTCCTTTTTTACCTTGTCTGTAGAGTAACCCACCCAGTGCTGTGAATCAACCGGGCCACCGGTCATGGGCTTTAACCTCCTCTCATCTCACCCCTAAGTAATTCCTAATTGAACCAAAGGTGGATTAGGCAGCCAGCAGTGTACAAACGCATGTTCACTCGCGCTAGGAACGACCAAGACAGTTTGAAGAGGCTGGGATCGCTGGGTAGCCGGGTTGGCTAGGAGGTTTTATAGGAGGAATTCCAACCCCTCCAGAGGTTAGCGACCCATTTAGTAGTTAGAGTTCTTCACTAATTTTTTATAGTTTTCGAAAATAAACACAGATTGCCCAAAATACGTCACCTATCACTAATAGGCTCAAGCTCTTGGCACCAAAAGTTCAAACATTACTCAAATCAATACCTCAAAACTATTGCAAGTTACTACTATATTCATAATAGCAATCTTAATTACCTACTCATGCAAGACACAGAACTCAGTGCAACAAGCCAACTCTCAAAACAAGATAAGAATGATAACTCAAGGGAGTTCCAAAAGCAACCTAAATAAAAGCTTTTGACAAGATAAACATCAAAACTAAGAGCTAAGCATGATAACAACTACAAAAAGATAAAGAACACACAAAAAGATAAGCATGCAAAACTATGTTGTGTTCTAAGGTGGAGTGGAGCGTGTTTCTCTCCCAAACAATGAAGGCTACGGTCCAAACTTTTATGAACAGCAAGCAAAACTAAAACAAACTAAAAAAGTAAAGAGCGAGACGCTCCAAGCATAGCAAATAATACATGAAGAGATAAAAATATAGCATGGAAAATGACGAACTGATGATTGTTGATGGAGAAGGGGATGCACGGGGGAAACCGCAAGCTTAGATGATTGAGTATCCTTGGATATTTTTTGGGGGTGCATGGGGGCATCCCCAAGCTTGTGCTTTTGACACTCCCGGATCTTTTTTCATCATCTTCCATCGCATACTTGAAAACTCCCTTCACACGAAACTCATCATAAGGTGATTAGAGTGGTTAGTACCCATAAATACATAATTTTTCTCCACTATAAATAAAGATTTTCATGAATATCTACTATTTATAAAGATTTCCAATAAGTTTTTGCAAAGAAAAAGCAAGCTTAAGATTTGCAAAACGATGAAAACGCAAAACGTGGCAGAATCTGTGAAAAACAGACCAGCAGATAGTAAATAATTTTTTGGGAGTACTTCTGCAACTCAAATAAAAAAACTCAGAACAGATGCCAGAAAGCTAATTGTATAGAGCATACTGTCCAAAAAATTCAGATCAAAAAAATGATCTGGTGATTTATCATGAATTTTTCCGTCAAGCAGACAAAATCTGTTTCTGGACAGCATGTCACAACTTTTGAACTTTCTTGCAATCGGAGGCTAAAACTTGGCACAAAGGTTGAAAATAAAGATACAATGATGTTGCTACATTAGTAACAATCATGAAGACCATTAAAACTGAAAGTAAAAACATTTTGGGTTGCCTCCAGTAAGCGCTTTCTTTTATGCCTTTAGCTAGGCATGATGCAAAAAGATCAAGTTGTATCAACTCCAAAAGAATAACTTGCCCGTGTAAGGGACTCATAAGGTAACTTAATCTTCTTTAAAGGGAAGTGTTCTATTCCCTTTTTGAGGGGGAATTGGAATCTAATGGTCCCTTATTTCATGTCAATGATAGCACCAATGGTGCGGAGAAAAGAACGTCCCAAAATAATTGGACATGAGGGGTCACACTCAATGTCCATAACAAGAAAATCAATGGGAACATAATTATCATTGAAAACAATAAGAATATCATCAATCCTTCCTAAAGGTTTCTTTACAGAAGATTCAACAAGACGAACACTGATACGTCCAAAATGCATCACTATTTTATATCATAATTTACCTCTATTCATTGATATATTTCATATTATGATGATGTTCTTATAGTGTTTTGGCTTGTTATACATAGTTTACAACTTTTCGTTGCTGAAACAGCAGACGTAGGAACCAACGGGGAAAAGTGCACATCAAGTGTCCATATCAGCACATCTCTAAATAACCTGAAATTCACAGGGGGTAATTTTCTAAAGAATTGACGAAGACCAGCCGAAGGGCACCTGGAGGGGGGCTACTAGGCTCCTAGGCGCCCTTGTGGCGCGACCCCCCTCCTGGATGCGCCAGGTGGCTGCCTGGGAGGTTATCCCTACTCCCGGGACACCCCTTTGGCCTATATCTTCATCCTGACCTAAAAACCCCAAAACGAGAAGAGTTTCCAGAGTTCCGTCGTCGCTCCGTGGCGGAAACATACATAGAAGAAAAGACCTTTCCAGCGGGTAGATTCCAACGGGGAGAACTCCTCCCGAAGGGGGAGATTGTCCTCATCTTCATCATCCTCGCCATCAACACCATCTCCATCTTCATCCCATGTCATCTAACCATTGCAATCCAAGTTGTAACTCGTACTATCCATCCCCTCTACTCTACCGGTGTTGACTCTTTGTGGTGAATGCTTTTGATTTTTGTTGGAGAATCATTGTTATGACCAAATTGTTTATCATATATTTATCACAACTGATCATGATCTCTTTTATGTCTTGTGAGTAGTTCTTTTAGTTCTTGAGGACATGGGAGAAGTCTAGTTGTTAGTAGTCATATGATGTTGAAGTAATATGTGTTGTTTGATATTTAAGTTGTGGTGTTATTGTTCTAGTGGTGTTGTGTGAACGTCGACTACACAACACTTCGCCTTTTTAAGGACCTAGGGGAATGCATTGTGTATAAAGTATGCTTATGGTGGGTTGCCGGAGTGGCAGAAACCTGAACCCCAGTTCACACACTTTTGCACGAGGGATTGTTGGGCCCTAAAGTTTATTTCTATGCTTAGGCTGTGACTTAATTTCTCTCTTCTATTTGCGGATGCTTGCAAGAGGTTTAATCATAAGAGTGTGATTATCTTAGTCTAGAAAGTGCACTAGCATAGGTCCACCCACACAACACTTATCAATACAAAACATAGTACCGATACGAAATATGGCGAAGGCACATGGCTATCTCTCCCGTGTGTCCTCAAGAACGCTTTAGCCTTTATAACTTTAAATCCGTTGGCTTATCCTTTGTACAAAAGGACTGGGCCACCTTTCTGCACTTTATCAAAATTTACTTTATTTGCTTTATTCCTCTTATTACTTATACCCGAAAACCCATAAAAAGTTACCTTTCAGTACTTGCAGTTATTCCCATCTCAAGATCACTTGTCAATACCTTCTGCTCCTCGTTGGGTTCGACACTCTCACTTATCGAAAAGGATACGATATATCCCCTACACTTGTGGGTCATCAAGACCATTTTCTGGCGCCGTTTCCGGGGATCGTAGCGCTATTGGAAAGTGAAATGGGTAAGGAAACCTTTATATTGTATGTGCTGATTTTATTTTGTTGCTGTTACTTTTAGTCCCTATGGAAAACTTAGCTCTTGGTGCTTTGCTTGAGGGGAATCGCCCCACCATTACTGTGGTGGAGATGGCTCCCCCACCTATTGAAATTGTGCCCTTTAAAATACCAACCGGTATTGTGGATTGTGTTATTGCTAATCGATATGCAGGAGATAGATATCCAGGTGAACACTTGCTATATCTTTCACAACTATGCTCCTTATTTAAGCTTGCAGGCATATCGATGGAATTTGTTATGAGAAAGCTATTCTCTCTATCATTAAAAGATAAGGCTTGAGATTTGTATAGGCTTCTTGATAACTCTCATTTACTAAATTGGCAAGAACTTATGCCTCTCTTTTATGCAAAGTTTTATCTTCTTCATGAAATACATCCAGACAGGAATTTATAACTTTTGGTCTCGTGATGGAGAAAGCATCGCTCAAGCTTGGGGGATATTAAAGTCCCTAATGCTCAAATGTCCCAATCATGAGCTCCCAAAGGAAATTATTCTTACAAATTTTTATGCAAGACTTTCTCGTCAAGATAGAGAGATGCTTGATGCCTCCTCTAGTGGGGTATTCCGCACCAGAAGAGTTGAAGAAAGGTGGGATCTTATTGAAAGGATCCAAAAGAACTTTGAATATTTATAAAGTTATTGAACCCCTTATAAATTATGAGCATGATTACATTGAGAGTTATGTGAAAACTATCTATTTCAATATTTTTGTGCTAAGATTGGTCTTGATTCCCAACTTCTCATTGATTTTTGCAAAAACTTTGCCTCTCATATTTATTCCTCTAAAAAGAAGGAGGATCAGCATCATAAGCCCTTTAAGGATTTACCCGTTGATATTCATGTTGTTGACCCTATTTCACCTGCAGTTATATATGAAATAAACCCTTTTCCTGCAAGGATGATGGAGCATTCTTTTGTGACAGGCATAGTAAACAAAAGTTAGAGAAGAACTGATGAGCCTGAGGACCAGATCAAGGTCGACCTTCAAGTTGCATTGGTTAAAGATCTTGTTACCAGTGATACTATAGATTCCAGAATAATTTTTTGTGCTATTTCCACTAACCTTGTTACAACCAAGAATAAAGGCCCAATTTCAGGTACTCCACCAGTATCTATTAAAATAGGATATCACAATTATTATGGGCTATGCGATTCGGGATCGAGTGCTAGTGATATTCCTTATTCACTCTATCAGGAGATTATGAGTGAGATTTCACCTTGTGAGCTTGAAGAAATTGATGTTACTATTTATCTAGCAAACAGAGAAACTATCTCTCCTATTGGAATTGTGAGAGATGTTGAAGTCTTAAGAGGAAAGTTAAAATACCCTACCGACTTTCTAGTACTTGGTTCAGTGAAAGTTGTGGCACCCCGACTCAGAATACCGGAACGCCCCGTGCTCCAGCCCAGAGATCATGTCTTCTGGAACACGACACTTCTTGATATAGAACTGAACAACTTCTATTACCGATGAAATGGGTACAAGGGGTCTATTATAATGCTAGCGGAGCGAGGCGGAGAACAACTTGCTCCTAATTTTAGCCACAAAACTACATCAAGAAGCGGAATAACTCTATAGCAGCGGAACAATGGCGATGGTGATGGACTCCACTCCACAGGGGCACTGGCTGGGACACCTCCTAGCTCGCAAACACCGGGAACATCGTCCTATAGAAACACGACATTGCCTGCAAATCTGGCATGACACGCCAGGTCAGTACATTGAATGTACTTGCAAGCTCACAACATCCAAAGCACCAAGGAAAAACAATAACATAACAATAACCGTTCAAATAATGCTATCATGATGAAACTAGCATAACACCAAGATTAAGACTAGTGCATGAACAACCATCATTTAAGGTCACATGGACCACTTATTCTTCTCATGATCATCACATGATCATGCATCTTACCTCAGAGTCCTTACAGACTCAACCATCGGGTTACGGGTCATCGCATGACCAATCAACTTGTACGTGTCTTTGCACGACCACTCAAAGTGTTAGGGGTCATCGCATGACCACCCAACATATCAGGTCATCGCATGACCAACAACTTATACGGGTCATCGCATGGCCAAAAACTTTCACGGGTCATCGCATGACCAACAACTTTCATGAGTCATCACATGACCAACAACTTAGCATGATCATCAAACCGGGTTCATGTTGATCCATAGTGTGACCTAGTATGAACTGTGTCCAATACCGTGGAATCAGCTATTCGAATAGATTTCTAATACTCTGCAGAGTTTGCGCACTTTACCCACATTATGGAGTTCTTCCTCCATCCAGTACCTTGGAACTTGTCCCACAGGAACCTCGGAACTCGTACCATAGGAGTGGACTAGGACTTCTCCAACGAGACTGTTCTACCGCGTGCCTCCCTTACCGTATCACCCAACATACTTCGCAAGTCATGCCGTGGGTAACCCCGTGTCCTCCAGACACCCGCTACCATCATGGAAAACGGCCACCGTGTGGCAAACAAACTTGTTCCAAACGGGGACGAGATCCCAATAACCAAACTGGCTCTCAAGACTATCGCCGCTTACCTGATCAGGGTAACCGCGCGCGCATATCCTTCCCTCCTTGGTGATACGCATAAGAGAGCACACCGATAGACTGAGCTAAGGCTTTCCCATATAGGAGAGTGTGGCTGCACTGATAAGTTCGGTTCGGTGGCACCTGATCAACTTGGCATAAAGCATGTATCCAAATGCATAACCATCAACTATCAGGTGCAACATGAAAATCTGAGTCCAAGTCATAGCAATATATGTAGAACAATCCAAGGTACGATCACGGTTATATCATAATCCAAAGCATGTTTAAATGATTAACCTAGCCATGTCAAGATGATCAAAATAGTAACATGCAACATAGCAAGATCATAAACCTAACTAGGGGTATGATGCATACAAGCATAACATGGAAATAGCATGATTATAGTAATTCAAAGCATATCAAGAAAGGTCATAATATTATCCGAAATGCTACGACAAGTTGTAAAACCACGTCAAAGTTTCACAAAGATGCAAAAGGGGGTTGTGGCTTTCCTTTCACCAAGGGAGTGTGGATATACTCCTGGTCTTCAACACAAAGCAAACCCTAAAAATATATTTTTAGAATAGCAAAAGAACTTGTCACATAAAGGTTTCTTTTGATCAGAAAATAACAACAGAACAATATGGCATAAAAATTATGCCAAATTAAAGAGGGGCTCAAGACAAAACTAGGGGAAAAATAACCAACCCATTTGGACTCGTGGTTTAAAAGACATTGCAGGTCAAACTAATCAATTTAAATAGATTTAAATAGATTTTCTGGAAATTCCAGAGGGTTGACGTCGAAGGCGGGTTTTGGAAACACGTTTCCACTTATGTAACGGTTCGGGCTGGGGTTGAGGCTGACGGGTGGGGCCATGGTGTCATATTCATAAGAGGGAGTGGGGAACAGAGCGCGGTGAGCTCACCGGCGGCGTAGCTCCGGCGAGAGGCCACGGCTGGGCTCGGGGTGGGTGCGGTTGGATAAGGAATAACTTCAAGAACTGAAAGATAACTTATTAGGGGTTTTCGATATAAGCAACAAGAAGGTAAAAACAAGCAAAGTAAAAGGGTACTGAGGAGCAACAAGTGGCCCAATCCTTTTGAGCAAAGGATAGGCCTGGCAACTGAACTTATAAAGGCTAAAGCGTTCTTGAGGACACACGGGAGAGGTAGTCACGTGCGATACGTCCCAAACATATCTATAATTTCTGCTTTCTCCATGCATGTTTTGTGTGATATTTCTATGTTTTAGATACACTTTCATACACTTTTGATCATATTTGGACTAACCTATTAACTCAGTGAACCCCAGTGCCAGTTTATGTTTTCTGCTGTTTTCTATTCCAGGTTTCCCCTGTATTAAAAATGCTCCAAAAATTCCAGAAAAATCCAATTAAAAAAATACGCGTACGGGAACCTTCCATAGTCCCGAAGGGGGGCCGAAGGGGACCCACCAGGGCCCCAGGCGCCCTCTCGGCGCGCCCTAGGGTGGGGCCTCCTAGACCCCTGGTGGCCCCTTCGCCTATATTTATCTCTTGACCCGAAACCCCCGAAGACAAAAGTTGCTTCCTTGACCTGGACCTACACACAGACACAAATAACTTTTCTCCCAACAAAGTTCAGAGAGGTTGTCAATCTCTCCGGTCTTCTTGTTTAGAAAGGATCAAAACACAAGGGATAATGATAATGATAGCAACTGAAAGTAAAAGCAGAAAAGTAAATGAGCGTGTAAACAGTGATGAGACTATGGACCGGGGTCCCGTGATGTTCACTAGTGATGTCTGTCTCCCAAAAGACGATAAAACTGCTATGCGAGGTAAAAAAATCACAGCTGGGCAATTGTCAGGATTATAAACACACCGCAATGCTAACTATGCTACAAAAGAAAGGAAGAGGCTCAAAAGCATGGGCAGTACGCCAAAATAAGTAGACCGAAATCCAACTGCATCTACTACTAATCATCCACCTTGAGATATCTATCCAGAACATCTCGCTGGTATTAAGTTGAGAGCCCCACCCAAAGTGTAAACCCAAAGCAACAAAAAACTGCACTAAAAAACACTTTGCGTAAAGTAAACAATCCTTGCAACCGCGGTTACAAGCACCGTTGTTTTCCCCCTTTTGGAAAAAAGAGGGGAGGAGAACATCACATAGCTACTGATCACGGACCCATGGTCCAAAGGAAACTACTCACGGCACATCCGGCAAGCGTCCATGGTGAAGGGTAAGCTCCCGGAGGTCGATCCTCCCTCCGGCAGTGTGCCGGGAAGAAGTCTGCTAGCGCTCCCGATCTTGGAAGTGCGGTGGCGGAACAGAGGAGAGATCGCGAAAAGGGGTTCTCTTCTCGGAAGTTTCACGTCATGGTGAATATATAAACGAAGGGGGGAAGCCAGGGGGGCCACCAGGAGTCCAGGCGCCCCCTGGCGCGGCCAAGCCCTAGGCCGCGCCAGGTGTCCGCCTGGGCACCTGGTGGTGGCCCCCTGGCCCTCCTTCGGGGTTCCGGAAGCTTCCGATGCGCTGCTTTTTTATCTGTTTTTCCCAAATTTTTGGAGCACTTTTAATATGGGGGAAACCTGGAACAAAAAAACAGCAGAAAACAGAAACTGGCACTGGGGTGCACTGAGTTAATAGGTTAGTCCAAATATGATCAAAAGTGTATGAAAGTGTATCTAGATCATATCAATATCACACAAAACATGCATGGAGCAAGCAGAAATTATCGATACTTTTGGGACGTATCAACATCCCCAAGCTTAATTCCTGCTCGTCCTCGAGTAGGTGAATGGTAACAAGCATAATTTCTGTGGTGACATGCTAGCAACCATATAAGAACTTTGAAAAGTAAAGCAATCAAGGTATGTGATTCAATTCAAGTCATAACATGCAAGAGTCTATATTAGCATTGAAACAAGTAACAAAAGAACATTAGGTGCAAGAGCTCTCGCTGTCCGTGACTCCAATGTCTCCAAATGGTGTTTGCGTGCAATAAGGGGGATAGGGAATACGAGAAAAAAGTATGTTTTGGTTGAGAACTCAATGTACTAAAGTTTCACACTTGGTCTTCATTGGAATCTTATCTTGACTCGTCCCTGGACCACTAGCCAGGTACAAGTAAATTTGATCCACTCCTTTTCGATATTTTGAGCACTCATGCAATGGATGAGCGTAATCACGAGAGTTGACACTTAGGATGGCAAAGAGAGAAATAAGGTGGAGGAAGAAGAGAAAAAGGTGATAAAGGCTCACATCAATAAGGACAGTCATAGGCGAGAAGGCCAAATGATAGATATGATGTGAGGAGTAGGGATTTCCATGCAACGGATGCACATACGAGCTAAAAATCTCTCCAATGGAACTAGTGGGGGTGCATCTAACTTGCTCGCTCATGAAGACATAGAGCTCTTTTGAGGAGGCTCATCCTTGGAATATGCAAGGAAAGTTCTATAGTGTGAAGGTCCCCACATAGCTATATGCATGAATGATCATCTCTATGGAGTACAAGGATAAGAGGGAGTACTAGTGTGGATCTTTCAAAAGGATAGTAGTGTTGCCCCTTTCTCTCTTTTTATTTTCTTTTTATCCTTTTTCTATTTTTTGTATTCTTTTGGTGGCCTCAATGGCTCTTTCTATTTAACTCTCATTTCTCCTCTTTGGGATCTTTTATTTTTTGTCCACTTTGGGATCTTTTCCTCACTTAAGGGCAACACTCTAATTTACAAGAGGGTATAGAAGATCTTTCACACTTTACAAGGTACTCAAATCATAAAGAAGATGTAGCTATCATGATGTATGCAATGTATGCCGCTGCCAGTGTAGCAGGAACATGTATGACATGAAATCAAGTCATGAAGAGGTGGATGTTGCATGGCAATATATCTCGGAAAGGCTATGGAAATGCCTTGATAGGTAGGTATGGTGGCTGTTTTGAGGAAGGATATAAGGAGGTTTATGATGACAGAGCGTATCATGCCAAGGGTTTGGATGTACCGGCGAAGGTGGACGCCAACTCTCAGAGTGAGAAGAAGGCAATGCACGGCACGGGAGAGGCTAGCAAATATGAGGAGGTGGAAGTGTCAACTGTCAATACTTACATTAGTCCGTAGAACTCATGCACTTATTATCGGTAACTCTCAATCTAATAAGGAGGTTCACAAAGAGACAAGTACCCCGGGGAGGAGTGTATGGGGGTTTGGTTATCCTTGTGCATCCTCGACTCATGGTACGTGAGTGTACTCTAATATACGATCCCTCCAAAGATTAGCGATCCATCTAGTTGCTAGAGTTCTCAACTAGTTTTGTAGGTTTTAAAAATACACAGGGATTGCCCAAAATACGACACCTATCACTAATAGGCTAGAGCTCTTGACACCAAAAGGTCAAACATTACTCACATCAATACCTCAAAACTATTGCGAGTTACTACTAAAATTAAATAGCAACCTCAATTACCTACTTTCAAGACAAGACACAACTCAGTGCAATAACCAACTCTCTTAACAAGATAAACATGAAAACTAAAGAGAGTTCCAGAAACAAAATAAACAAAAGCCAAGGCTCTTACTAAAGACAAACTAAAACTAAACTAAACATGGCAGTAGCTACGAAAAGATAAAGAACACACAACAACAAAAAGATAAGCATGAAAAATCCTATGATGTGTTCTAGATTGGAGTGGAGCGTGTTTCTCTCCCACACAAAGTAATATGGTGTCGGGACCCGGGGTTAGCGTATGAAAGTACAGTTAAGACATAGTCATATGGAGAGCCGAGAACCGCACCCACTTGTCTAAGCAGACAAGGCCAAACACTGAACATTCTCGGAGAGCATCGTACGTGAGGGGCATCCCATCCAGGCCGGATGATCAACTGTAATGGGTCCTCATCGTACGCACACAAGTCTACTGATATGGGTGGTGAACTCCCATATTCAAAGACAAGTCGCCTCAACCATACTATCGACTATCTCTAGACTCTTACATAGACTTACTCCAGCCCGATCACTTAGTCGGGGTCTAGGGCGGGCTCGATCATACCACAAAGTGTGCCCGAGACCGAGTCTCGAACAATCGCATCGCGATGCCCCAAGCTGCGCACATCTAAGGGCCACTTGGTGTATGAAAGACCGCCAGCCAGAACACAACTAAGGTCTCGAAAACCCATACAAAGACATGCATGTTATAAACATACACGCAGCACACATGCCTTGTATGAACAGCAGGTACCATTGCAATTCTCTACAAAGTGTACATTTTATTTATAACTCTTATAGAGTACACACAGAGATCACATACATGTGATCCAACATTACAACGCAGAACGGAAGAAAATTATGTCTGAGTACAGACAAGTTTAACAAATGGCTTAAGAAGCCTTATTCAAACACAAAGCCCTCCACGAGGGAACCAGTCTGCTGACTGGGACTAGACTAGCTTAACTTCAGTCGTCCAGCTCGATGAAGAAGCCACCTTCGGGGTCAGTGGCGTCATCTAAAACATAGATTAAGCAAACGTGAGTACAAAGGCGTACTCAGCAAGACTTACATAGGAGCTATACTACTCATGCACATGTATCAAGGAAAAGAGAGGTGGGGTTCACTTGCAGAAATGCCAGCTTTGACTTGGCTAGTCCTGAACTACGATTACCAGACTTTGAGGTAAGAAGCGTACACGAGTCCACTACTTTCACCAACCAATACACCACTATGGTGCCTTCCTCGACTTCCCCACGAGGAAGCACGCCATAGCACTCACTCTTATCTTGGTGTGTTTTAGAAGTATCCGGTTCAAGTTATCTAATAATCAAGCTAAGCTTTCCAAGCAGTCCATAACCGCGGACGCGGCTATTCGAATAGTTTTGTTAACCTTGCAAGGGTGTACCGCTACACACACATGACCATCATTTACTGCCTTTGATCTCGACACCATTCAAGGGGTGCCAGCGAGGATGCTCACCACAACTGTTATCTCATAGCCTATCTAGTCCAAGAAAGCCGCCTACTTGGGTTGGCTACCACAATCGTGAACCCGGCCGGTTTACCGAAGTGGACCCAAGCGATGTGTGCGTGGTGCATAAGCCGGTCTCGGATGAGCCGTTCTCTCACTTAGCATCCAGGCCACAAGCCTACCAGAACTCCGAACTACTGCGACATCTGGACATCGAAAGGGATGAGTTAATAAGTTGAGAGGGGTCAGTGAGCCCAATGTGTGGTTGTACTCTTCATCTTGGATCACCACACAAGAACTCGGACTTAGGGCGGTGTTCAACGAGACAACCCACCGTGTACTCCTACACAGCCTCTCATCGTTCACCTTGTATTAGGGTCGATTCACCAACACTTTTCTACCATCAGCAACATGATCATTCCCATCCCGACTCACATCACAGTAACAACATGGTATCATACTAAGCATGCAATAAGCGGTAACATTTGCAGGGGCCACATGATATCATTCAACTCCTACATTTGCTAGGATTATGGTTTGCTTACTACTGTGACAAAAGATAGGTCATGCAAAGGAATGGGTTCATCTATGCGGTAGAATCGTAACATGGTGATCATCCTATACAATGCATAAGCGAGACATGAGAGGGAAGTGGGATTTTATCGACATGATCAATGGGGTTTTGCTTGCCTTGTTGACGAGATTCGGGCTCTGGATCTTCAGCGAAGGGGGTGACCTCTTGCTCCGGTTCCACCTCTACTCGACAAACAAAGCACGAAGTAGCAATCAATATGAATGCAATGCTCAAGCACATGATAGAATGTTTAAGGTTGAAGTACAAGTTTGATGTGTGAGGCAATTCCATTTAAGTGGAATATATTGCATTTTTAAAATGCAAATTCAAATTCCACATTTGAATTCAACATTAATCAAGTTACATGTGATATAGTTTGATCAATTTGAATTAAATTCAAATGTGTATGATATGCCTCTGAAGTGTGGTTGATTTGCAACATAAATCCATGGTCCAAGTGGCAAAATCATTTGGTTTGAATTTGAAATAAATTCAAATAAAGCAAATGATATATGCTACTGGTCCCATTTTAAATTCAACTCAAACAGAGTTGAAAGTTGCATATTTGGAAAGATAATTTTCTCCTGATCATTTTTCATATATTATTTGTCCAATTTGGAGTTAATATGAATTTTCTATGAATTTCCAAAGTTTGGGGTATTTTCTGGATTTTCTGGAATTCTTTTTAATCTCTGGAAATCCTTTATTGCGTCACTGCGGTGTCATGCTGGCGTCAGGGGGGTTTGACCCGAGTCAAACTGACAAGGGGTCCCACCTGTCATCCACAGTGGGGGTTAATCCCCTGATTAAAATTAACCCGAAGGGTTAATTAGTGGCTGGCCCCACCTGTCAGCCACTGGGTTAAGCTTAACAGGGTCATTAGGGGGGCTAATGGTGGGCTCGCCGTGAAGTCGCCGGAATCCTGCCGGAGACTCGCCGGAGTTGGGTTCTAGGGCACGGAGAGGGGCCTGGAGTGTATGGACCTTCTCCTTGAGGTCGTCCGCATCGAGTGGTGGCATCAGGGGGCCACGGGGATCACCGGAGCGTCATCGGCGACGAGCGGCGGCGGAAGTCGGCACGGGACTCGTCGGGTTCTTCGTTTTGTGCATGGATTTGGAAACCGAGAGCATGGAAACGAAGCTGGGGTGTGTGCGGAGCTAGTGGAGCCATCCAGGGGTCAAACGGGGGCTCTGGCGAATGACTTCGACGACGAGCGGCGGCGCTTGGTCTCGGACGTCGTCGGAATCACGTTTCGCGCACGGATTCAAACGGCAAGATGAGGGAAAAAGCGCGCCTGCTCACCCTGGTTGCAGAGACGGACTCGAGGAAGCCGGAGGAGCTGCGGCTGCGGCGGAATCGACGACGAGCTCTTGCGGGTTCAGCGGCGGCTCGGTGAAGAGGACGACGTGCTCGGGGCTCCTGGCTTCGATTGCTTGCACACGGCGATGAAGACGACGACGGCGCGCGTCCTGGACAAGGTGGCAGCGACTGAGGAGGAAGGTGGCCACGGGTCTCCACGGCGGTGCGCTCCGGTGAGCTCTCGGACGTCGATGAAATCGCGAAGAGGAGAGGGGGAGGAGGTCCAGGGAGAGGTGGAATGGATGCGGTGGCCTTCTGGGCGTCTCCAGGCGTGAAGAGGTGGCAAGGGGGAAGCAGGAGGTGGCCAGGGCTCGGCGGCGGCGTCGGTGGAGTGCTGCATGCATTCCACCGAGAAGCTTCGGGGCGTGGGGAGGAAGACGCCAAGGGGGATCCGCGGGCTGGGCCGGTTGGAGAGGTGGGCCTCGCCCCTGGGCGACAGGTAACGTTATCTAAATTCTTCTGTTTAATCTTTCCTTTCTTTTCTGTAATTTGTATTGGCTCTGATAAAAAAAATACCAAACCATTTTATTAAATGCTGAAAACTTTTATGTGGCCTCATAATAATATGGACTAGCCACTCATAAACTTTCAACATTTTTAAAATTCAAATGATTTGAATTTTAAATCAAATAGGGGGATTTCTTTATTTCCAAGGTACTGTTTGAATATTTGAAAAATCTATGAGCATGGGGTGGGTCCCACATCACTTGATATGTGATCACGCTCATTTATAAGACTTTTCAAAACTCTAACATGAATTTTTGGAAAATATTTTTATCTGGCCTTTTGAATTAATTCATCTGGGGGGTGTTCCTTCTCCCATTTGGATTTTGAATTTGATTTTCAAGGTTTCTTTTTGAAACTTTTGCATGATGCAAAGGTACTAGCTAACCCTAGCACATACCTAACAGAGGGATCTGACAACTCGCCCCCACTCAAAAGAATCTCGTCCCGAGATTCAGAAGTCTGCGGGAGGAAAGTGGGGTACTCGGCACTGAGACGGTCTTCTCTCTCCCACGTGGCTTCTCTTTCAGAGTGGTGTGACCATTGCACTTTCAGAAACCTAATCTTCTGACGACGAGTGACACGCTCTGCTGAATCAAGAATACGAACGGGGTATTCTCGATAAGAAAGGTCATCTTGGAGATCAAGCGTTTCATGGTCGACTTCGCGGATGGGGTCCTTGAAGCAACGCCTGAGTTGGGATACATGGAATACATCGTGTACTCGGGAAAGGTGCGGGGGTAGTTCAAGTTGGTAGGCAACTTCTCCACGTTTAGCTAGAATGCGGAAAGGTCCGATGTAACGTGGGGCCAACTTGCCTTTGATACCGAAACGTTGGGTTCCCTTCAGAGGAGTAACCCGAAGGTAAGCCTTCTCATCCAGATTGTAGCTCTCTTGCCTATGATGACGATCATAGTAGCTTTTCTGACGAGACTGGGCTGCTTTCAATTGATCACGAACAATGCGAACTTGATCTTCTGCTTCCTTGATCATATCTGGTCCAAAGAATTGTCTTTCACCGGTTTCTGACCAGTTTAGTGGTGTTCGACATCGTCGTCCATAAAGAAGTTCAAAAGGAGCCATGTTCAGACTAGCTTGAAAACTATTGTTATAAGCAAATTCGGCATATGGAAGAGAATTCTCCCAATTCTTCCCGAATGAGATAACACAAGCTCTGAGCATGTCTTCAAGAATTTGGTTAACCCTTTCGACTTGACCGCTAGACTGAGGATGGAAAGCCGTACTAAAGGAGAGATGAGTTCCCATAGCATTCTGAAAGCTTCCCCAAAATCTAGAGGTGAAAAGGCTACCGCGATCAGAATTGATTTCCAAAGGAACACCGTGAAGGGACACAATTCTGGAGATGTACAAGTCCGCTAAATGACTAGCAGTTATAGACTCGCGAACCGGAAGGAAGTGAGCAACTTTGGAGAGCCTATCTATGACAACGAAGATGGCATTGTTTCCTTTCTGGGTTCTTGGAAAGCCTGTGATGAAGTCCATACCGACTTTGTCCCATTTCCACTCGGGAATAGACAAAGGTTGAAGTGTACCAGCAGGTCTTTGATGTTCTGCTTTAATGCGACGACAAGGATCACATTCGGCAACAAATTGAGCAATGTCTCTCTTCATCCTAGTCCACCAAAATCTCTGGCGTAGATCTCGGTACATTTTCGTGCTACCGGGATGAATTGAGAGGGGTGTGTCATGGGCTTCTTTGAGGATGAGTTGCCTTAGTTCCCTATTCTTAGGTACTACCAAACGATTTCCAAAGAATACCGTTCCTTTGCTATCTGTGGAGAAACATTTAGCAACTCCGCTAGCAATGTTCTCCTTGATCCGGCGAACTCCTCGTGCACGTCTTTGGGCAACTATGATTTGATCCTCAAGAGTCGGTTTCGCCACCAAGGTTGAAAGATAGCCATGAGGAACAATCTCAAGATTGAGCTTGCGAAAGTTCTCATGAAGAAGTGGTTGATACTGCTGTAACATGAGGTTGTTACAGTACGACTTACGACTTAGTGCATCAGCCATGACATTGGCTTTGCCTGGGGTGTAAGAAATTGCTACGTCGTAATCTTTTATCAACTCAATCCAGCGTCTTTGCCTGAGATTAAGATCTGGCTGGGTGAAAATATATTTGAGGCTTTGGTGGTCGGAATAAATCTCACAACGATTACCAAGGAGGTAATGTCGCCAAGTTGTTAGAGCATGAACTACAGCAGCGAGTTCAAGGTCATGGGTAGGATAATTCTCTTCATGTGGCCGCAACTGGCGTGAAGCATAAGCTACCACATGTCGATCTTGCAGAAGTATGCATCCTAACCCTTGCTGTGATGCGTCACAATAGATCTCGAAATCCATTTTGGTGTCTGGAGGTGCAAGCACGGGTGCAGAAGTTAATCTTCTTTTTAGCTCTTGAAAGCTTTCCTCGCACTTGGGATTCCATAAGAATTTCTTATCTTTCTTGAGGAGTTCAGTGAGAGGCTTTGCATCTTTAGAAAAGTTCTCGACGAAGCGACGACAATAGCTGGCTAGGCCAAGAAAACTCCTTACTTGCTTAACCGATTCAGGTGGAGTCCAGTCAAGGACGGCCTGAACTCTCTCGGGATTCACAGCAATGCCTTTTGCAGAAACCACGTGGCCTAAGTAGGTCACTTCTGGTAGCCAGAATTCACACTTGGAGAATTTAGCGTACAGGCGATGCTCTCTAAGTTTCATCAATACCAGCCTTAAGTGTTCGGCATGATCTTTTTCATTCTTCGAGTAGATGAGAATATCATCAAGATAAACTACAACAAATTTATCTAGGTACTCCATGAAGATCGAATTCATCAAGCGTGAGAATGTGGCGGGGGCATTGGTTAAACCAAAGGACATGACGGTGTACTCGTAAAGACCATAACGAGTAGTAAAAGCCGTTTTGGGAATGTCCTCGTTTCGGATTCTGATCTGACGATAACCTAATCTTAAATCCATCTTGGAGAAGACGGCGGATCCTGCAAGTTGATCATAAAGATCATTGATCCTGGGCAGTGGGTATTTGTTCTTTATCGTCGCTAAATTTAGCGGGCGATAGTCTACGCACATCCTTTCTGTTCCATCTTTCTTCTTCACGAACAGAACGGGGCAACCCCATGGCGATGAGCTAGGGCGAATGAAGCCTTTTGCCAACGAAGCATCAAGTTGGGTTTTTAGCTCAGCTAACTCATGTGGGGCCATTTTATATGGGCGTTTGGAAATTGGTGCGGTTCCTGGAACAAGATCCACTATAAACTCTACACACCTTTCGGGTGGCATGCCCGGCAGCTCTTCAGGAAAAACATCCGGGAAGTCACGAACCACCAGAATATCTTCAAGTTCGGGAAGGGGAAGTACATTCAAAGAATGCACTTGGGTTCTTGTTCTGGGTGAGGTATAGTTAACGGTTGTGCCTGAAGGGTGGGTGAGTTTCACGGATTTGCCTTTGCAATCCAGATAGGCATTCTGTCTTGATAGCCAATCCATGCCAAGGATGACATGAATGTCTGAAGACTTGAGGGCTATGAGTGAAGCAAGGAATATTAAACCCTCAATTGCTATTTGATTACCATGGCTCACTCTACTAGTTTGCCATCTTGACCCTGGAGTTTGAATAATCATTGGGGTGGACAATTCAACAAAGGGCAACTCATGACGAAGTGCATAACTTTCCGACATGAATGAATGAGATGCTCCTGGGTCGAAAAGAACGGAAGTAGGAACAAAATTGACTGGGAGCGTACCAAGAATGACGTCAGTGGTGTCGTCAGTCTCTTCGGCGGCAATCTGATTCAGACGTCCACGATTGGCGGGAGGAGCGGGTTTGGCGGTGTAGACCTTCTGGGGTGGCTTGCCACGACCATTGTTGTTGTTGTTGTTGTTGCCTCCGGCACGTGGTGGAGCATTCTGGTGCTGGATCTGGTTTTGGGGGCACTCGCGAGAATAGTGGCCTGCCTGACCACACTTGTAGCAAGCTCCGAAAACAGTGCGTGGAGCTGGGTGGTACTGGGTGGGTGGACGAGGCGCCGTATAGGATGGCCTCGGTGGGTTGTTCTGGCGGAACATGCTATTTGGGATCCAGATCTTGCGTTTCTGGGAACCAGAGCTGGATGAACCTTCCTCTCTAGGGTGTTTGCGAAAATCGTTGGGGGTGTTCATGTCCTCTGCCTTGATGGCTTTGTTGACAAGGACCTGGAATGTGGCAAAGTCATGGAGGTTGAGCTCACGACGAAGTCCGGTGTTGAGGCCACGACGGAACCTCTCTTGTTTCTTGGAGTCGGTGGAGACTTCTTCAGTGGCATAACGAGCAAGTCGGTTGAACTCACGACTGAACTCGTCAACTGTTCTTCTGCCTTGGGTGAGGTTACAGAATTCCTCACGTTTGCGGTCCATGAGACCTTTGGGAATGTGATGCTCGCGGAAAGAGGTACAGAACTCCTCCCAAGATGCAGGTGGTCCAACTGGGCGCATATTCAGAAAATTCTCCCACCAAGAGCTCGCGGCACCTTCGAGGTGATAGGTGGCATAATTGACCTTGTCGCCATCTGCAACATGGCCGGCTTGGAGCTTCCTCTCGATGCTGCGAAGCCAGTCATCGGCGTCAAGGGGCTCGGTGGAGTAACGGAAAACCGGGGGATGAAGCCGGATGAAGTCGTTCAGAGACACCAGCTCATTGCGCTGCTGAGTGGTGTTGCGTGCGATGACTTCCAGTAGGTGGTGAGAGTCACGGCGGTTCCTCTCGACCTCCATCAGAACTTGGGCCATCGTGGGTGGGGGTGGAAGGTTGTCTTCCTCCTGATTGTTCCCACGACCTTGGTTACGACCAACCTGGCCACGAGTTCCTTGAGACATCCTGAGGTGAAAAACCAAAGTCAAACAGAGTTGAGTTGAAGAGTCTAATCAAGGTATTGAAGTACTGGAAGGATTACAGAGCAAAGGAAGTAATCATCTTGACAACATGGTGATAAAGCATACAAGCCATATATTCACAAGCTGTCATACAAACCATACAACGTTTTAGTACAAGCACCAAGCTAATACAAACGTGATGAAGATAATACATCCTTCAGAGGCACTCTGACTTCCTATACATTATTTATCTAAGCCTCTGGAACTTAGACACCTTGCTTACAATATACTAGGATACTACTACATTCTCACTAAGTAAGACCACAGGCGGTCTCACTCATCTCCATCTCCATAGTAATCTTCATAAAAATTACCCGCGTATCCCGGTAGCTGGAGGTGACCATCGGAAAACACGGAGGCTTGTGGACCCTGATATCCATTTGGGCAAGGATGGGGCGTAGGTCCAGTGTAGGGTGGAAGCAAAGGACCACGGGGTGGAAAAATTCCTCCAATCTCGGGCCAAGCAACTCGAGAAGGCATCTGGGTCCTTACTGGATAGATCGCATCGTACTCCAGTGATCCCACGCTCACAAAGGGTGCCAAGAGCGTCAGTGCTCGGTACAGACGAACACGAGTAGCGTGGAGCTCAAAACGGAGAGCGCGTGCATCACGATCTCTGTCACTAGCAAACCTAGCAGTCACCTGAAGTGCTGGATCCTCTGCGGAGTGATCTGAGTAGAGTCCGGTGTAATATCCCTCTTCTCCTGGAAGTGCAGCTGGGATATAGCGGAATAAAGTCTCTCTCAGCAAAGTGTGCTCCTCTCTCAGCAGTGTGATACATGAGTATGCAGCATCCTGCACAGCCATGTTCTCGGTAACGCCGATGCCATGTCCAAAGTGGATAGGCTGGGTGACTCCAACGTGGTGTGGGTAGATCCGGACAATGCAGTGAAACTGCGTCTGGTTGAAATCGTGGAACTGCTCCTCGATGGTGTACTCAGGGTACCATCGATATCCCACATAGGACATCATCTCGATCAACGTGGCGGGGTGGCCACGCACACCGAGGCACCTGGTCAAACGAACAATCTGCCGAGGGGGAAGATTTGCCATCTGAAACAGAAAGCAAGAGTTTGCAAATGCATCAGATTATATGATAAACCTGGAATGACTCGGACAGCATAACGGCTGTAATTGTAAGAAATGACAATTTCTTTCAATCATGAAAAAACAGCACTTACATAATACGATGTAAGAAATCAGCATTATAACAATGCTAGGAAAACCTGGACACAACTTTCCTACGGCTATAAGGAAGCAATCAACGAGATATGCTAATCAGACAGAGGAGAGCCTAGTCCTATCTTCCCGTAGAGTAAGATGAGGGTGACTCAGAACTCAGAACGAAGGGGGTAAGGAGAAAAATGAAGCCTTACGTTGTTCCCTTATATACCCAGAGTAACTATATAACTATAGCAAGCTAGACTCAACTTCGGCCAAGGCTACTAGTCCTACAGTCAGTCCTGCTCTGATACCAAGTCTGTCGGGACCCGGGGTTAGCGTATGCAAGTATAGTTAAGACATAGTCATATGGAGAGCCGAGAACCGCACCCACTTGTCTAAGCAGACAAGGCCAAGCACTGAACATTCTCGGAGAGCATCGTACGTGAGGGGCATCCCATCCAGGCCGGATGATCAACTGTAATGGGTCCTCATCGTACGCACACAAGTCTACTGATATGGGTGGTGAACTACCATATTCAAAGACAAGTCGCCTCAACCATACTATCGACTATCTCTAGACTCTTACATAGACTTACTCCAGCCCGATCACTTAGTCGGGGTCTAGGGCGGGCTCGATCATACCACAAAGTGTGCCCGAGACCGAGTCTCGAACAATCGCATCGCGATGCCCCAAGCTGCGCACATCTAAGGGCCACTTGGTGTATGAAAGACCGCCAGCCAGAACACAACTAAGGTCTCGAAAACCCATACAAAGACATGCATGTTATAAACATACACGCAGCACACATGCCTTGTATGAACAGCAAGTACCATTGCAATTCTCTACAAAGTGTACATTTTATTTATAACTCTTATAGAGTACACACAGAGATCACATACATGTGATCCAACATTACAACGCAGAACAGAAGCAAATTATGTCTGAGTACAGACAAGTTTAACAAATGGCTTAAGAAGCCTTATTCAAACACAAAGCCCTCCATGAGGGAACCAGTCTGCTGACTGGGACTAGACTAGCTTAACTTCAGTCGTCCAGCTCGATGAAGAAGCCACCTTCGGGGTCAGTGGCGTCATCTAAAACATAGATTAAGCAAACGTGAGTACAAAGGCGTACTCAGCAAGACTTACATAGGAGCTATACTACTCATGCACATGTATCAAGGAAAAGAGAGGTGGGGTTCACTTGCAGAAATGCCAGCTTTGACTTGGCTAGTCCTGAACTACGATTACCAGACTTTGAGGTAAGAAGCGTACACGAGTCCACTACTTTCACCAACCAATACACCACTATGGTGCCTTCCTCGACTTCCCCACGAGGAAGCACGCCATAGCACTCACTCTTATCTTGGTGTGTTTTAGAAGTATCCGGTTCAAGTTATCTAATAATCAAGCTAAGCTTTCCAAGCAGTCCATAACCGCGGACGCGGCTATTCGAATAGTTTTGTTAACCTTGCAAGGGTGTACCGCTACACACACATGACCATCATTTACTGCCTTTGATCTCGACACCATTCAAGGGGTGCCAGCGAGGATGCTCACCACAACTGTTATCTCATAGCCTATCTAGTCCAAGAAAGCCGCCTACTTGGGTTGGCTACCACAATCGTGAACCCGGCCGGTTTACCGAAGTGGACCCAAGCGATGTGTGCGTGGTGCATAAGCCGGTCTCGGATGAGCCGTTCTCTCACTTAGCATCCAGGCCACAAGCCTACCAGAACTCCGAACTACTGCGACATCTGGACATCGAAAGGGATGAGTTAATAAGTTGAGAGGGGTCAGTGAGCCCAATGTGTGGTTGTACTCTTCATCTTGGATCACCACACAAGAACTCGGACTTAGGGCGGTGTTCAACGAGACAACCCACCGTGTACTCCTACACAGCCTCTCATCGTTCACCTTGTATTAGGGTCGATTCACCAACACTTTTCTACCATCAGCAACATGATCATTCCCATCCCGACTCACATCACAGTAACAACATGGTATCATACTAAGCATGCAATAAGCGGTAACATTTGCAGGGGCCACATGATATCATTCAACTCCTACATTTGCTAGGATTATGGTTTGCTTACTACTGTGACAAAAGATAGGTCATGCAAAGGAATGGGTTCATCTATGCGGTAGAATCGTAACATGGTGATCATCCTATACAATGCATAAGCGAGACATGAGAGGGAAGTGGGATTTTATCGACATGATCAATGGGGTTTTGCTTGCCTTGCTGACGAGATTCGGGCTCTGGATCTTCAGCGAAGGGGGTGACCTCTTGCTCCGGTTCCACCTCTACTCGACAAACAAAGCACGAAGTAGCAATCAATATGAATGCAATGCTCAAGCACATGATAGAATGTTTAAGGTTGAAGTACAAGTTTGATGTGTGAGGCAATTCCATTTAAGTGGAATATATTGCATTTTTAAAATGCAAATTCAAATTCCACATTTGAATTCAACATTAATCAAGTTACATGTGATATAGTTTGATCAATTTGAATTAAATTCAAATGTGTATGATATGCCTCTGAAGTGTGGTTGATTTGCAACATAAATCCATGGTCCAAGTGGCAAAATCATTTGGTTTGAATTTGAAATAAATTCAAATAAAGCAAATGATATATGCTACTGGTCCCATTTTAAATTCAACTCAAACAGAGTTGAAAGTTGCATATTTGGAAAGATAATTTTCTCCTGATCATTTTTCATATATTATTTGTCCAATTTGGAGTTAATATGAATTTTCTATGAATTTCCAAAGTTTGGGGTATTTTCTGGATTTTCTGGAATTCTTTTTAATCTCTGGAAATCCTTTATTGCGTCACTGCGGTGTCATGCTGGCGTCAGGGGGGTTTGACCCGAGTCAAACTGACAAGGGGTCCCACCTGTCATCCACAGTGGGGGTTAATCCCCTGATTAAAATTAACCCGAAGGGTTAATTAGTGGCTGGCCCCACCTGTCAGCCACTGGGTTAAGCTTAACAGGGTCATTAGGGGGGCTAATGGTGGGCTCGCCGTGAAGTCGCCGGAATCCTGCCGGTGACTCGCCGGAGTTGGGTTCTAGGGCACGGAGAGGGGCCTGGAGTGCATGGACCTTCTCCTTGAGGTCGTCCGCATCGAGTGGTGGCATCAGGGGGCCACGGGGATCACCGGAGCGTCATCGGCGACGAGCGGCGGCGGAAGTCGGCACGGGACTCGTCGGGTTCTTCGTTTTGTGCATGGATTTGGAAACCGAGAGCATGGAAACGAAGCTGGGGTGTGTGCGGAGCTAGTGGAGCCATCCAGGGGTCAAACGGGGGCTCTGGCGAATGACTTCGACGACGAGCGGCGGCGCTTGGTCTCGGACCTCGTCGGAATCACGATTCGGGCACGGATTCAAATGGCAAGATGAGGGAAAAAGCGCGCCTGCTCACCCTGGTTGCAGAGACGGACTCGAGGAAGCCGGAGGAGCTGCGGCTGCGGCGGAATCGACGACGAGCTCTTGCGGGTTCAGCGGCGGCTCGGTGAAGAGGACGACGTGCTCGGGGCTCCTGGCTTCGATTGCTTGCACACGGCGATGAAGACGACGACGGCGCGCGTCCTGGACAAGGTGGCAGCGACTGAGGAGGAAGGTGGCCACGGGTCTCCACGGCGGTGCGCTCCGGTGAGCTCTCGGACGTCGATGAAATCGCGAAGAGGAGAGGGGGAGGAGGTCCAGGGAGAGGTGGAATGGATGCGGTGGCCTTCTGGGCGTCTCCAGGCGTGAAGAGGTGGCGAGGGGGAAGCAGGAGGTGGCCAGGGCTCGTCGGCGGCGTCGGTGGAGTGCTGCATGCATTCCACCGAGCAGCTTCGGGGCGTGGGGAGGAAGACGCCAAGGGGGCTCCGCGGGCTGGGCCGGCTGGAGAGGTGGGCCTCGCCCCTGGGCGACAGGTAACGTTATCTAAATTCTTCTGTTTAATCTTTCCTTTCTTTTCTGTAATTTGTATTGGCTCTGATAAAAAAAATACCAAACCATTTTATTAAATGCTGAAAACTTTTATGTGGCCTCATAATAATATGGACTAGCCACTCATAAACTTTCAACATTTTTAAAATTCAAATGATTTGAATTTTAAATCAAATAGGGGGATTTCTTTATTTCCAAGGTACTGTTTGACTATTTGAAAAATCTATGAGCATGGGGTGGGTCCCACATCACTTGATATGTGATCACACTCATTTATAAGACTTTTCAAAACTCTAACATGAATTTTTGGAAAATATTTTTATCTGGCCTTTTGAATTAATTCATCTGGGGGGTGTTCCTTCTCCCATTTGGATTTTGAATTTGATTTTCAAGGTTTCTTTTTGAAACTTTTGCATGATGCAAAGGTACTAGCTAACCCTAGCACATACCTAACAGAGGGATCTGACATATGGGGTCTACCTTTTATGAAAAGCAAGCAAAGCTAAAGAAAACTAAAAATAAAACCTAAGAGAGAGACACTCCAAGCATAGCACATAACACATGTATTGATAAAAATATAGTGAGACGAAGGACAAACTGATGATTGTTGATGGAGAAGGGGATGCACGGGGGCATACCCAAGCTTAGACGCTTGAGTCTCATTGAATATTTATTGTGGATGCATGGGGACATCCCCAAGCTTGAGCGCTTGACACTCCCGGATCTTGTTTCATCATCTTCCATCGCACACTTGAAAACTCCCTTCATACATAACTCATTATAAGATGATTAGAGAGGTTAGTACCCTTAATAAAATAAAATTTCCCCACTGGATATAAAGATATTCTTGAAGAGCTACTGTTTCTCAAGATTGCCAAAAGGTTTTTGCAAAGAAAAAGCAAACTTAAGGTTTGCAAAAGAAAGGAGAGACAAAACGTGGAAGAATCTATGAAAAACAGAACATCGGGTAGTAGAGAATTTTTTCGGGGTACTTCTGCAACTCAAATAAAAAACTCAGATCATACGAAATTTTAACAATTGTATAGAGCATGATGTGTAAAAAATTTAGCTGAAAATATGAACTGGTCATTTGATCCTATTGTTTCCGTCAAAAAGACAAAATCTTTTTTCTGGGCAGCATGTCACAACTTTTGCTTCCTTTATCATAAGATGCTATAACATGGCACAAAGCTTAAAAATAAGATACAATGATGTTGCTACAGTAGTAACAATCATCAAGACCACTAAAAACATAAGTAAAAACATCTTGGGTTGCCTCCCAACAAGCGCTTTCTTTTACGCCTTTAAACTAGGCATAAGGTAAAAGAAGAATCAAGTTTTATCAAGAGAAATAGAATAGCTAGCCCATGTAACAGACTCAAATGGTAACTTGATTTTCTTTCTAGGGAAGTGTTCCATCCCCTTTTTGAGAGGGAATTGAAATTTTATATTCCCCTCTTTCATGTCAATGACGGCACCAACGGTGCGAAGAAAAGGACGTCCCAAAATAATTGGACATAAAGGTTCACACTCTATATCCATAATAATAAAA
This sequence comes from Bromus sterilis, assembly GCA_950022295.1. Classification (NCBI taxonomy): domain Eukaryota; kingdom Viridiplantae; phylum Streptophyta; class Magnoliopsida; order Poales; family Poaceae; genus Bromus; species Bromus sterilis. The sequence continues at coordinate 141,698,175 of OX465596.1, read as the reverse complement.
TCAACGGGAACATAGTTGTCATTGACAATGATAAGAACATCATCGATCTTCCCCAAAGGTTTATTTACGGAAGAATCAACAAGACGAACACCAAAAGAACAAGAATCAAAAGGTTTCAATTCGAACATATCATACATTCTTTTGGGCATGACGGAGGTACTAGCTCCAACGTCACATAAATCATACCAAGAGAAGTTATTTAATTTAATTTTTATCATAGGGTCCCAACCATCATTTAGCTTCGTAGGTATGGAGTCTTCTATCCTAAGCTTCTCCTCCCTAGATTTGATGAGAGCATTTGTGATATACTCCGTGAAGGCAAGATTGAGTGTGCTAGTGTGGGGGTCTCTAGACATTTTGTGTAGCAAGCTAATAACTTCTGAGAGGGTGCAACTATCAAAATCAATATCACTACTATCGAAGGTTGTAGTAGTGTCATCTAGGCTCACTTGTTTGAAACCCTCTATGTTCATAGGAGTTTCCTCTTCTATGGTTGAGGTATTAGCATCACCTTTAATAGATCCAATGGGACCAGGAGTGCATTGGGTGCTAATAGTTTCGGTATCCTCAACAATTTGGATAGTGGCAACTGTGTGGTGTGTAGGAAGGCTCTTAATTCTATCCTCTTCCTATTTTTCTCTAGCCCATCTTTCTTTAAGTTTAGCCATCATCCTAATATTTTAATTAATTTTTAATTGGATAGCATTAATAGGAGTGGCCTTACTCTCCTCAAGGGGAAAGGTTCTAATTTTTAGCATCTCAACATCAAGGGCTAGGCTATCTACCTTCAAAGAGAGATTATCTAACTTAGCTAATTTCTCTTCTACATTCTTGTTGAAGGCTTTTTGGGTAGTGATAAAGTCTCTAAGCATACTTTCTAGTTTAGAAGTGGGGTTCTTGTTGCTAGGATAAGTGTTGTTGTTCCCATAGTTGGATGGAAACGGTCCAGGATTACTAGCAAAATTGCCCCTATAAGCATTATTGTTGAAGTTTTTTCTAGGAATAAAGTTCACATCTACTTGTTCCTGAGCAACCAAAGAATTTAAGGAAACATCATGAGGATCAATAGAGGGTTGCTTGGTAAGTAGAGACATAATTAAGTCAACTTTTTCATTTAGGGAGGTAATCTCCTCAACAGAGTTTACCTTCCTACCTGTTGGAGCGCGTTCGGTGTGCCATTGGGAATAGTTGGTCATCATCTCATCGAGAATTTTTATGGCAGCAGCAAGTGTAGTTGACATAAAGGTTCCTCCCGCGGTAGAATCTAACAGGTTCCGCGAGGTAAAGTTCAAACCTGCATAAAAAGTATGGATAACCATCCAGGTAGTCAAACCATGTGTAGGGCATTTCTTAACAAGAGATTTCATATGTTCCCAAGATTGGGCAACGTGTTCATTATCCAATTGCTTAAAATTCATAATGTTACTTCTCAATTGGATAATTTTAGCACGTGGGTAGTACTTCCCAATAAAAGCATCTTTGCACTTATCCCAAGAATCTATGCTATTCCTAGGCAAAGATTGAAACCAGATTTTAGCTCCTTCCCTCAAAGAGAAAGGAAAAAGCTTGAGCTTAACAACATCACCTTCTATTTATTTATACTTTTGCATATCACATAACTCAACAAAATTATGTAACTGTAAAGCAGCATCATCTCTAGCACCATAGAATTGAACTCTCATAACAAGGTTTAACAAAGCAGGTTTAATTTCATAAGAGGTAGCTGAAGTGGCAGGTGTGGCAATAGGAGTGCAGATAAAGTCTTTGTTGTTGTGAATAAGTCACACAACTTGGTGTTTTCAGTGGAACCCATAGTAGTAGCACGTGTGGCAGTTTTTTTTTGTAATTTTTGATATAAGACATAAAGATAAAAACTGAAAGGTAAACTAACAAGACTAAAAAGTAAAGGTAAAATGTAGTGGGAAACTCCCCTATCTTATCACTCGGATTCCCCGGCAACGGCGTCATAAATTTTCTTGATACGCGAGAGAGGATAATTGCTTCTCGCCCTTCGTTGGTTACCCCAAGTGGAAGGTGAGATGCAGCGTAGCGGAAAGTTTCCCTCGGTGAAGATACCGAGGTTTTAATATTGTCTCCCGTAGGACTCCGGCAATGATAAGTAGGTGGCAAGGAAACAATGGCACCGTTTTAGACAAAAGTTGCTTCCTTGACCTGGACCTGCACACAGACACAAATAACTTTGCTCCCAACGAAGTTCAGAGAGGTTGTCAATCTCTCCGGTCTTGTTGTCTACAAAGGATAAAAACAAAAGGGGTAATCATAATGATAGAAACTGAAAGTAAAAGCAGAAAAGTAAATGAGCGTGTAAACAGTGATGAGAATATGGACCGGGGTCCCGTGATGTTCACTAGTGATGTCTCTCTCCCAAAAGACGATTAAACTGCTATGTGATACGTCCCAAACATATCTATAATTTCTTCTTGCTCCATGCATGTTTTTTGTGTCTTTGCCATGTTTTTCTTGAACTTTCATACACTTTTTATCATATTTGGACTAACCTATTAACTCAGTGCACCTAGTTGCCAGTTCCTGTTTTTCTGCTGTTTTTGTATTTCAGGTTTTCCGGTCATTAAAAGTGCCCAATAAATCTCGGAAAAATTATATAAAAAATCAGCGTCACAAAAGCTTACGGAATAATCAAGATATGGCAGGAGAGCCACCACCGGGGTCCTAGGAGGGTACCTGGCGCGGCCCCACCCTAGGCCGCGCCAGGAGGCCTCCTGGCTTCCTGGTGGCCCCCCTCGGTGCCCCCTTCACCTATATTTACCCCCCGTGACGGAAACCCCTAATATCGATCTGCTATTCCCGTTCTCCTCTCTGTTCCTCCGCCACCGCCGTTTCAAGATCGGGGCTGCCAGGAGAAGCTGCCCCGGCACCCTGCCGGAAGGAGGAATCCTCTCCGAGAGACCATCCATCGCCATGGACGCCTCCCGAGTGTACCGTGAGTAGTCCCCCTTAGATCATGGGTCCGTGACCAGTAGCTATGTGATGTACTCCTCCCCTCTTTGTGCTTCCAATTTCGAGACCTCGTGAGATGCCTCACATGATCGAGGAATGTTTGTAGTTTTGTATGTTGCTATGCTGAGTTTGCTGGGATCTGATGGATTATGAGATTATGTTCAGATTGTGATGAGTGATATATTTGGTTCTCTTTTATATTTGTGTTCTTTAGTAAATTCTTGCATGTTCTCCGTTGCCGTATTTTACTTTGGCCAAGTGATTCGTTGCAACTCCAAGAGGGAGCATTATGCTTGATTGTGGGTTCAGCCCCTTGATGTCTAGCTTGAGTGACAGAAACATGAGACTAGGGGATGTGTTTCCACCAGGGACAAAAAAACGGTGCTTGCACTTGCGGGTGCAAGGATTGTTTACTTTACGCATGGTTCTTTTAATGCAGTTGTCTATTGCTTTGAGTTTACACTTTGGGTGGGATTCACAACTTAATACCAGCGAGATGTTCTGGATAGATATCTCAAGGTGGATGATTCGTAGTAGATGCAGATGGATTTCGGTCTACTTACCTTGGTGTACTACCCATTGCTTTTGAGCCTCTTCGTTTCTTTTGTAGCGTAGTTAGCATTGCGGTGCGTTTATAATCTTGTCAATTCCCGAGCTGTGATTTGTTTACCTCGCTAGCACTTTTACCGTCTTTTGGGAGAGAGACATCAATAGTGAACATCATGGGATCCCGGTCCATATTCACATCATTGTTTACACTTTCAATTTACTTTCAGTTCTTACTTTCAGTTGCCACTATTATTATCTCTTGCGTTGATCCTTTGTAAACAACAAGGCCGAAGGAATTGACAAGTCATATGTACTTGTTGGGAGCAAAGTTATATGTTCTTTGTGCAGGTCCAGGCAAAGTTAGCAACCTCGGCGCCACTGTTCACTTTACCACCTTCTTGTATCTCTGCGAGTCCTACGGGAGACAAAACCTATCCTCTACATAGGGGAAATTCTGCTGCTATGTTACATCTCACCTTCCACTTGGGGTAACCAACAAGGAGCGAGAGAAGTATCTTCCTTGCTTGCATCAAGCAATTTCTGGCGCCGTTGTCGGGGACTCCAGCCTACAAGATAGGGGAGTTGCACACTATCTTTTATCTTGTCTTTTTAGTCTTGCTAGTTTACCTTTTAGTTTTTTTTCTTTCGTGTCCCTTATCAAAAATACCAAAAATACCTGTTACCTTGTTAGTAGTTACCACTATGGCTGGTCCTTTTACCTTTGGTGAGGCAGAAGTACTTACCTTTACTCACAGAGGTGGTGAAATTCTGAAAGATGCTTGGTATAGAATTAATGATTCTCAAAAGAGAGCCACCAAGAAGCAATCCACTACTATCCTGCTTAGAAATTTTTATGTTGGAATCACTTCTTGGAATAGGTTTAACTTAGACACTTCTACCAATGGGAACTTTATTGAGGCTCCAGTTTGGGAAGCCCTTAATATTATTGAAAATCTTGTTGGAAGTCTCCCCATTGCCAGTATTAAGGAGGACATTACTCTAACTCACATTATGAGAAAACTTGAAAAAATAGAGTTAGAGATGCCAAGTATCGATAAAGTAAATGAGTTGGATTGTAAGATTCAAGGGAATTTGAATAGGCTAGATAACTCCATGCAAAAAATTATCAAAATTTTGGAGACTATCAAATCCCTTGATGAGAAGTCTTCTGGGATAGAAAAGATTGAGGAAGTGATTGAAACTATAGGAACTACCTTTTCCTCAATCAAAACTAAAAAGGATGAAACTCCAGCAAGAAATGAACCCAAGTTCTCCCCTAAGGTTCCTTGAGCTAAAGCTAACACACCTATTGCCAAAAGAGTTGAAACAGTGAAGACTTTGGAGGAGATACCTATCTTTAATTTTGAAACTCCAATTGATTTTCCTCCTTTTGATTTTATCCCTAGAAGCATTTTTATTTGGACTTTATTTGATAAACCTCTCAAGACTAGTTGTACTATTGAAGAGCTTTTTGATGATCTTGATGATGGATCAATTAGTACAACTTGATGTTTTGCTTTAAGCCTAGCTAATGGCTTTAAAGAAGCGCTTTCGGGAGGCAGCCCGCAACGAATTTAGGTTTTCTTTTTTGTTTTTCTTCTGTTTTTAGTGGTCTTGATGATTGTTACTACTGTAGAAACATCATTGTATCTCTATTTTCAAGCTTTGTGCATATTATAGCCTCATATGACAAGGGAAGTGAAAGTTGTGACATGCTGTCCAGAAAACAGATTCTGTCCTCTTGACGGGAAAAATCGTAGAAAAATCTCAGTTCATCTTCTTGAGATTAATTTTTTACACAGCGTGCTATATACAATCACGGAACTTTCGTATTTTCTGAGTTTTTTGATTTGAGTTGAAGAAGTATCTCTAAAAAATTCTTTACTACGTGTTGTTTTGTTTTTCACAGATTCTGCCACGTTTTGTCTCTCTTTACTTTTGCAAACCTTATGCTTCCTTTTTTTTGCAAAAAACTTTGTGGCAATCTTGAGAAACAGTAGCTCTTCAAGAATATATTTACATCCAGTGGGGAAAAATTATTTTAATAGGGTACTAACCTCTCTAATCAGTTTACAATGAGTTATGTATGAAGGGAGTTTTCAAGTGTGCGATGGAAGATGATGAAAGAAGATCCTGGAGTGTCAAACGCTCAAGCTTGGGGATGCCCATGTGCACCCCCAATAAATATTCAAGGATACTCAAGCGTCTAAGCTTGGGGGTGCCCCCGTGCATCCCCTTCTTCATCAACAATTATCAGTTCGTCCCTCGTTGCACTATATTTTTATCACTTCATGCGTTATGTGCTATGCTTGGAGCGTCTCGCTCTTTAATTTTCTTAGTTTTTTTGCTTTGTTTGCCGTTCATAACAAGTTAGACCCCAAATTTCTTTTGTGTGGGAGAGAAACACGCTCCGCTTGAACTAGAACTCCTCATAGGATTTGCATGCTTATTCTCTTAGCTGTGAGTTGTTCTTTTTCTTTTCTTAGCTGCTGGCCTGTTTAGTTATAGTGCTTTAGTTTTCTTCTAGAGATTTTGTCTTGTCTTAGGTTGAACTTTCTATAGGTTGCATGTTTATCTTGTTTAGACAGTTTGCCTGTTGCACTGAGTTTTGTGTCTTGACTAGAAAGTAGGTAGTTGATGTTGCTATTCTCTTTGTAGTAGTAACTTGCAATAGTTTTGAGGTATTGACTGGAGTAATGTTTGAACTTTTGGTGTCAAGAGCTCGAGCCTATTAGTGATAGATGTCGTATTTTGGGCAATCCGTGTTTATTTTCGAAAACCAAAACCCCTGTTGAGAACTCTAGCTACTAGATGGATCACTAACCTCTGGAGGGTTCGAATATTAGAGTACACTCACGTACCATGAGTCGAGGATGCGCAAGGATAACCAAACCCCCATACACTCCTCCTCGGTGTACCTATCACTTTGAGAACCTCCTGATTAGATTGAGAGTTGCCGATAATAAGTGCATGAGTTCTTCAGACTAATGTGAGTATTCGAAAGGTGACACTTCCACCTTCCCATATTTTGCTAGCCTCTCCTGTGCCGTGCATTGCCTCCTTCTCACTCCGAGAGTTGGCGTCCACCTTCGCCGGTACATCCAAACCCTTGGCATTATACACTCTGTCGCCATAAAACTCCTTATATCTTTCCTCAAAATAGCCACCATACCTACGTATCAAGGCATTTCCATAGCCTTTCCGAGATACATTGCCATGCAACATCCATCTTCTCATGACTTGATCTTCATGTCATACATGCTACTTGGTTGATTGATGAGCCGCATGCTAGTTGGGACTTGCCCTAATCATTGCTACATGACGCGCTAGTATCATTGCATATCCTGCTACCCTGGCAGAGGCATACATTTGCATCATGATAGTTACATTTTCTTTATGTGAGTACCTTTGTAAAGTGTGAAAGATCTCCTATATTCTTTTAAAATATAGAGTGTAGCCCTAAAGTGAGGAAAAGATCCCAAAGAGGACAAAATTAAAAGATCCCAAAGAGGACAAATGAGAGAAATAGAAAGAGCCATTGAGGCCACCAAAAAATAGAAAAAATAGAAAAAATAAAAATAAAAAGAGAGATGGGGGCACACTACTATTCCTTTTGAGAGATCCACACTAGTACTTCATACTCTATCCCTTGTACTCCATAGAGATTATCATACATGCATATAGCTATGTGGGGACCCTTCACACTATAGAACTTGGCTTGTATATTCCAATGATGAGCCTCCTCAAAAGAGCTCTAGGTCATCTTGAGCAAGCAAGTTAGATGCACCCCACTAGTTCCCTGGGAGAGATTTTAGCTCACATGTGTATCCGTTGCATGGCAATCCTTACTCCTCACATCGTATCTATCATATGGCCTTCTCTCGCCTATGATTGTCCTCATTGATGTGAGCCTTTCACACATTTTTTGTCTTCCTCCTCCACCTTCTTTCTGTTTCGCCTTTTAGTTGTCAACTTCCTTGCTCACGCTCATCCATTGCATGAGTGCTCAAAATATCGAATGGGAGTGGATCAAATTGACTTGTACCTGACTAGTGGTCTGGGGACGAGTCAAGATAAGAATCCAAAGGAGACTAAGTGTGAAACATTAGTAGATAGTGGGTCTCAACAACTATTTTTTATCTTGTATTTCCCTATCCCCTTTCTTGCAAGCAAACACCATCTGGAGACATTCGAGTCACGGATAGCGAGAGCTCTTGCACCTTTTGTTCTTTTGTTACTTATGTCAAAGCTAATATAGACTCTTGCTTGTTAAGACTTGAATTGAATTGCATGCTTTGATTGATTTACTTAAAAGTCTTTATATGGTTGTGTGGCATGTCACCACAGAAATTATGCTTGTTATCATTTACCTACCCGAGGAGGAGCTGTAATTAAGCTTGGGGATGTTGATACGTCCCAAACGTATCTATAATTTCTGCTTGCTCCATGCATGTTCTGTGTGACTTTGCCATGTTTTGCTTGAACTTTCATACACTGTTTTTCTGCTGTTTTTGTATTTCAGGTTTTCCGTCCATTAAAAGTGCCCAATAAATCCCGGAAAAATTATATAAAAAATCAGCGTCACGGAAGCTTCTGGAATAATCACGATATGGCAGGAGAGCCACCACCGGGGACCCAGGAGGGTCCCTGGCGCGGCCCCACCCTAGGCCGCGCCAGGAGGCCTCCTGGATTCCTGGTGGGCCCCCTCGGTGCCCCCTTCGCCTATATTTAGCCCCCATGACGGAAACCCCTAATATCGATCTGCCATTCCCGTTCTCCTCTCTGTTCCGCCGCCACCGCTGTTTCAAGATCGGGGCTGCCAGGAGAAGCTGCCCCGGCACCCTGCCGGAAGGAGGAATCCCCTCCGGGAGACCATCCATCGCCATGGACGCATCCCAGATGTACCGTGAGTAGTCCCCCTTGTACCATGGGTCCGTGACCAGTAGCTATGTGATGTACTCCTCCCCTCTTTGTGCTTCCACTTTCGAGACCTCGTGAGCTGCCTCACATGATCGAGGCACTTTTGTAGTTTTCTATTTTGCTATGCTGAGTTTGCATGGATCTGATGGATTATGAGATTATGTTCAGATTGTGATGACTAATATATTTGGTTCTCCTTTATATTTGTGTTCTTTAGTAAATTCTTGCATGTTATCCGTTGCCGTATTTTACTTTGGCCAGGTGATTTGTTGCAACTCCAAGAGGGAGTGTTATGCTTGATTGTGGGTTCAGCCCCTTGATGTCTAGCTTGAGTGACAGAAACATGAGACTAGGGGATGTGCTGTTGCCACCAGGGCCAAAACAACGGTGCTTGTACTTGCGGGTGCAAGAATTTTTTACTTTACGCATGGTTCTTTTAATGCAGTTGTCTGTTGCTTTGAGTTTACACTTTGGGTGGGATTCATAACTTAATACCAGGGAGATGTTCTGGATAGATATCTCAAGGTGGATGATTCGTATTAGATGCAGATGGATTTCGGTCTACTTACCTTGGCGTACTTCCCATTTCTTTTGAGCCTCTTCCTTTCTTTTGTAGCATAGTTAGCATTGCGGTGCGTTTATAATCCTGTCAATTACCCAGTTGTGATTTGTTTACCTCGCTAGCACTTTTATCGTCTTTTGGGAGAGAGACATCACTAGTGAACATCATGGGACCCCGGTCCATATTCACATCATTGTTTACACTTTTAATTTACTTCCAGTTCTTACTTTTAGTTGCCACTATTATTATCTCTTGCGTTGATCCTTTGTAAACAGCAAGGCCGGAGGAATTGACAACTCCTCTGTACTCGTTGGGAGCAAAGTTATTTGCTGTGTGTACAGGTCCAGGCGAAGTTAGCAACCTCGGCGCCACTGTTCACTTTACCACCTTCTTGTATCTCTGCGAGTCCTACGGGAGACAAACCCTATCCTCTACATAGGGGAAATTCTGCTGCTACGCTACATCTCACCTTCGACTTGGGGTAACCAACGAGGAGCGAGAGAAGTATCTTCCTTGCTAGCATCACTATGCGAGGTAAACAAATTACAGATGGGAAATTGGCAGGATTATAAATGCACCGCAATGCTAACTATGCTACAAAAGAAAGGAAGAGGCTAAAAAGTATGGGCAGTACGCCAAAATAACTAGACCAAAATACAACTGCATCTACTACTAATCATCCACCTTGAGATATCTATCCAGAACATCTCGCTGGTATTAAGTTGCGAGCCCCACCCAAAGTGTAAACCCAAAGCAACAGACAACTGCATTAGAAAGCACTTTGAGTAAAGTAAACAATCCTTGCAACCGCGGTTACAAGCACCGTTGTTTTCCCCCTTGTGGCAATATCACATCCCCTAGACTCATGTTTCTGTCACTCAAGCGTGTCACCAGGGGGCATGAACCCACAATCGAGCACAACGTTCCCTCTTGGAGTTACTACCTACTACTTGGCCAAAGCAATAAACAGCAACGGAGAACATGCAAGAATTACTTAGGAACAAAAATATAAAAGATAAGAACCAAATATATTATTCTATCACAATCTGAACATAATCTCATAATCCATCAGATCCTAATAAACTCAGCATACCAACAGCAGAAAGATTACATATGTGCCTCGATCATGTAGGGTAGCTCACGAGGTCTAAACCATGAAGAACAAAGAGGGGAGGAGAACATCACATAGCTACTGATCACGGACCCATGGTCCAAAGGAAACTACTCACGGCACATCCGGGAAGCATCCATGGTGAAGGGGAAGCTCCCGGAGGTCGATCCTCCCTCCGGCAGGGTGCCGTTAAGTAGTCTGCTAGCGCTCCCGATCTTGGAAGCGTGGCGGCGTCAGAACAGAGGTGAGATCGCGAAAAGGAGTTATCTTCTCGGAAGTTTCACGTCACGGGGAATATATAGGCGAAGGGGGGCAGCCAGGGGGGCCACCAGGAGTCCAGGCGCCCCCCTGGCGCGGCCAAGCCCTAGGCCGCGCCAGGTGGCCGCCTGGGAACCTGGTGGTGCCCCCTCGGCACTCCTTCGGGGTTCCGGAAGCTTCCGATGCGCTGATTTTTATCCGATTTTTCCCGAATTTTTGGAGTACTTTTAATATGGGGGAAACCTGGAACAAAAAAAACAGCAGAAAATAGAAACTGGCACTGGGGTGCACTGAGTTAATAGGTTAGTCCAAATATGATCAAAAGTGTATGAAAGTGTATCTAGATCATAGCAATATTACACAAAACATGCATGGAGCAAGCAGAAATTATTGATGTGCGAGGTAATGATAGTGATTTCTCGCCCTTCGTTGGTAAACCCCAAGTGGAAGGCGTGATGTAGCACAACAGCAAACTTCCCTAAGTAAAGATACCAAGGTTTGTCTCCAGTAGGACTCCAGAGATGATAAGTAGGTGTCAGCGGCGCAACTGACGCGGACCTGCACACAGACACAAATAACTTTGTTCCCAACGAAATTCAGAGAGGTTGTCAATCTCTCCGGTCTTGTTGTTCAGAAAGGATCAAACGCAAGGGATAATGATAGCAACTGAAAGTAAAAGCAGAAAAGTAAATGAGCGTGTAAACAGTGATGAGGATATGGACCGGGATACGTGATGTTCACTAGTGATGTCTCTCTCCCAAAAGACGATAAAACTGCTATGCGAGGTGAACAAATTACAGAAGGGCAATTGACAGTATTATGAACGCGCCGCAATGCTAACTATCCTACAAAAGAATGGAAGAGGCTCAAAAGCATGGGCAGTACGCCAAAATAAGTAGACCCAAATCCAACTGCATCTACTACTAATCATCCACCTTGAGATATCTATCCAGAACATCTCGCTGGTATTAAGTTGCGAGCCCCACCCAAAGTTTAAACCCAAAGCAACAGACAACTGCATTAAAAAGCACTTTGCGTAAAGTAAACAATCCTTGCAACCACGGTTACAAGCACCGTTGTTTTCCCCCTTGTGGCAACAACACATCCCCTAGACTCATGTTTCTGTCACTCAAGCGTGTCATCGGGGGGCATGAACCCACAATCGAGCAAAACATTCCCTCTTGGGGTTACTACCTATTACTTGGCCAAAGCAATAAACAGCAACGGAGAACATGCAAGAATTACTTAGGAACAAAAATATAAGAGATAAGAACCAAATATATTACTCAATCACAATCTGAACATAATCTCATAATCCATCAGATCCCATCAAACTCAGCATAGCAACAGCAGAAACATTACAAAAGTGTATCGATCATGTAGGGCAGCTCACGAGGTCTAAACCATGAAGAACAAATGGGGAGGAGAACATCACATAGCTACTGATCACGGACCCATGGTCCAAGGAAAACTACTCACAAGACATCCGGGAAGCATCCATGGTGGAGAGGAGACTCCCGGATGTCAACCCTCCCTCCGGCAGGGTGCCGGGAAGAGGTCTTCTGGTGCTCCCGATCTCGGAAGCGCGGCGGCGGCGGAACAGAGGCGAGATCGCGAAAAAGGGTTCTGTCCTCAAGGGTTTCACGTCACAGGGAATATATAGGCGAAGGGGGGGGGGCAGCCAGAGGTGGACCAGGGGCCCTAGGCGCCCCCCTGGCGTGGCCCAGGGGGTGGCCGCGCACGCCGGGTGGCCGCCTGGGCCACCCCTGGATCCCCTCTGGCCCCACTCGGGCTCTTCGCGAAGCTTCCTGTACGCTGATTTTTCCTATATTTTTCCCGGAATTTTTCTGGCACTTTTTATATGGGGGAAAACTGAAATAGAAAAACAGCAGAAAACAGGAACTGGCACTGTGGTGCACTGAGTTAATAGGTTAGTCCAAATATGATCAAAAGTGTATGAAAGTGTATCTAGATCATAGCAATATCACACAAAACATGCATGAAGCAAGCAGAAATTATAGATACGTTTTGGACGTACCAATTATCGATTCGTTTGGGACGTATCAATGATCCGTGAGTAGTCCACCTTGGACCATGGGTCCATGATCAGTATCTATGTGATGTTCTCCTCCCCTCTTTGTTCTTCATGGATTAGACCTTGTGAGCTTCCCTACATGATCAAGGCACATATGTAATTCTTTCTGCTATTGCTATGCTGAGTTTGCTGGGATCGGATGGATTATGAGACTATGTTCAGATTGTGATTGAGTAATATATTTGGTTCTTATCTTTTATATTTTTGTTCTTGAGTAATTCTTGCATGTTCTCCGTTGCTGTTTATTGCTTTGGCCAAGTAGTAGGTAGTGACTCCAAGAGGGAGCGTTACGCTTGATTGTGGGTTCATGCCACTTGATCACTAGCTTGAGTGACAAAAACATGAGTCTAGGGGATGTGCTGTTGCCACAAGGGGGGAAACAACGGTGCTTGTAACCGCAGTTGCAAGGATTGTTTACTTTATGCAAAGTTCTTTTAATGCAGTTGCATGTTGCTTTGGGTTTACACTTTGGGTGGGGCTCGCAACTTAATACCAGCGAGATGTTCTGGATAGATATCTCAAGGTGGATGATTAGTAGTAGATGCAGTTGGATTTCGGTCTACTTATTTTGCGTAATGCCCATGCTTTTGAGCCTCTTACTTTCTTCGTAGCATAGTTAGAATTGGTTTGCGCCCGTAATCCTGTCAATTGCCTAGCTGTGATTTTTTTAACCTCACATAGTAGTTTTATCGTCTTTTGGGAGAGAGACATCACTAGTGAACATCATGGGACCCCGGTCCATATTTCCATCACTGTTTACACCCTCAATTTCCTTCCTCTTTTACTTTCCGGTTGCAATTATCATTACCCTTTTATCTGTTGTGTTGATCCTTTGTAAACGGCAAGGCCGGAGAGATTACCAACCTCTCTGTACTCGTTGGGAGGAAAGTTATTTGTTGTGTGTGCAGGTCCAGGTAAAGTAAGCAACCTGAGGTTGTGAACGACGCCATTGTTCACTTTACCACCTACTTGAAGTTATCGGAGTCCTACTGGAGACAATCTAAACCTTGGTATCTTTGCCAAGGGAAATTTGCTGCTAGGCTACATCCAACCTTCCACTTGGGGTAACCAATGAGGAGCACTACTACAATGCCATCAAGCTAATTTCTGGCGCCGTTTCCGGGGACTCCAATCTTCAAGATAGGGGAGTTGCACACTATCTTTTACCTTTGCTTTTTAGTCTTGTTAGTTTACCTTTCAGTTTTTATCTTCGTGTCCTTTATAAAAAACCACAAAAAATATATTTACCTTGCTTTTACTAGTCCTTCTTGTTTAGTTAAGCATGTTAGGACTTGTTGCTTTGAGGGAATCGGAAGTTTTAGATTTCCATCAAAGGGATGGAGAGAATATGAAGAAGGCATGCGGCAGAATTTCTGAAACACATAGAAGAATTATGCCTTGGATACCTATAAAAATTGTGCTTAAAAATTTCTACCATGGTCTTTTTAAGTGGTGTAATCACTCTCTTGATATTATAGCTGAAGGAGACTTTTTAGAGTGTGATGAAGCTAGATCTCTTGATATTTTGCATGGTTTATCTAGTTATTTTATTTATGATCGTAGTTTTGATATTGTTATAGATAGACTTGCTACTATTGAAAATAGGATGGATGCTCTAGACTTGAGGAAGGAAGAGGAGCTTAAGCCCAAGAAGAAAGAAATGTTGGAGATAGATGATGATTGGGAGCCTTTTGTTAGGATTAGCATCTCTAACCAAGACTTCCTCGCTTTTTGTGATATTGGATCCATGGTTTCTACAATGCCAAAAATAGTGTACGATTCTTTGAAACTAAAAATGGATAATATGTCATCTTATCATGAACATACTAATGGAGATATCTCTGAGATCCACGGAAAGGTAAAAGAAGTCCAAGTGACATTCCTTAAAAGGGTTGCAATGGTGGATTTCTTCATCATGGAGCCAAACCAAAGTAATATCGTGCTTGGAAGGGACTTCCTACGAGCTATGAAAGGCTTCATTGATATTGGTAAGGGGCAGATACACTTACGTGGTAAAGCGAAAGGTAAGTAACTCTTCCCTAGGAAAAAGAAGAATGAACTTATTGAAAATATTTGAAGGTTTTTATGACTCCGATGATCTCGGGGAGCTTTGATTCTTCTTTTTTCCTCTTGCCTATCTTAAAGGCATAAAAGAAAGCGCTTGTTGGGAGGCAACCCAAGATGCTATTTACTTCTGTTTTTAGCGGTCTTGATGATTGTTACTACTGTAGCAACATCATTGTATCTTTATTTTCAAGCTTTGTGCCAATTTTAGCCTCCGATTGCAAGAAAGTCCAAAAGTTGTGACATGCTGTCCAAAAAATAGATTTTGTCCTTGGACGGAAAAATTCTCCTAAAATCACCAGATCATCTTTTTGATCTGAATTTGTTTGACAACATGCTCAATACAATTGGCTTTCGAGCATCTGTTCTGATTTTCTTGATTTGAGTTGCAGAAGTACCCCAAAAAATTTATTTAGTACCTGTTGATCTGTTTGTCACAGATTCTGCCACGTTTTTCCTTTCCTCACTTTTTCAAGTCTTGCGCTAGTTTTTTCTTTGCAAAAACTTTTTGGAAATCTTGAGAAACAATAGACCTTCAAGAAAATCTTTATTTCCTGTAGAGGAAAATTATTTTATTAAGGGTACTAACCTCTCTAATCAGCTTATGATGAGTTATGTATGAAGGGAGTTTTCAAGTGTACGAGGGAACATGATGAAAGAAGATCCGGGAGTGTCAAACGCTCAAGATTGGGGATGCCCCCATGCATCCCAAATAAATATCCAAGGAGACTCAAGCGTCTAAGCTTGGGGATGCCCCCGTGCATCCTGTCGTGGATATAATCCTGACAATAGAGATAGGGGTGTAATATGAGCTATATGAATCTGTACGTAGAGTGGTAGACACAGGGGGGAATTATACATGTTAGGCCTCTCCTTAGAGATAAAAACCTTGGTCCTGTCTGTAAGACCCCCGATGCGGTACTATCTCGAGTTACTCGCTTTTGTGTCCAACCTAAAATAGAAGCGCATAAGTGGCCACCGACGCACGATACTCGCACTCGTATCGCTATCGGATTCTCGACAACAGGTAAATGAAGCTTGAACAACTAAGACATAAATATATATAAGTCCAGGGCATACAATCGCCGCTTGTATTTATTACATCATCTCAGAGATCATAAGATCCAACAGTACATCATAACATCATGCGGAAGACACACACGACCGAGTACAGTCAAAATCCAAATGGCCCTAGAGAGGGCTGCACATAAATAAATCCACCCAGGGAACGTCGGAACCCAACTATAGGCCTACTGGGAGAAGTCCTCCTCATCGTCCTCCTCCGGTGGCACCTCCACGAAGTAACGTCCAGTGCTCGGGTCGAGGTAGTAATCATCTGCAGAGGACGATCAGGCAAAACAATAAAAGGGAAAATAAAAGCAAGAGGTGAGAATATATCAATGCAGTATAACTAACTACTCATAGTAAGGAAGAGTAGTGGTTGAGGTTGCAGCCGCGCTAGCATATATGAGTGGCTAACGAACTAAGAGAGTAAGGGAAGATCCAAGAACTTGCGTTGACAACGTGTCATAGGTATGCTATTCACCTACTTACGCAAAACATAACACAACCTTGTCCCCTCTTTGTCGCCCCGGACGAAGAAGAGCAATCAAGGAAACTCACACGTTGGAAACTTTTAAAGCATGATTAAATTGATGTTATTCTATGAACAAGGAGTAGGTCTCAAGTCGTCCATAACTGCGGACACGGCTTTTCGAAAAGATTTAACCCTGCAGAGGTGTACCAACTGCCCATCATAGGATTCGCATGTACGCCCGGTTTCCACTTGGCTAGGTAAACGCCTGAAACTCCGGAATGTCAGAGTCCCTCTAACTAACAACGCACAATTCCGGGTGGCCCCCGGTGAGTCGACATCCAACTCAAAGGTCGGCCGCGCTCTCGAATCGGCCTCTACCGCATGACTCCAGGTTTGGATTACCGGTTAATCTCACATGAGACCGAGTCCTCAGCCGTTCATAATGGGCCTGCAAGAAACCATGTCCTTACTGGTCCGGGTTGGTTTGAAAACAGCTGGTGTACCAACCAAGCACACACACATTTGCAAATAGTAAATCAGCTTGGGCCACCACTAGAACTGTTTGAAGCTAGGTAAGTAAGACAAGGGGACCCCATAGAATCCCACACACGATTAGGCACGCTCGTCAAGAAACACAATACCCGGAACTCGGGACCTAGGTGACTCAAATGGAACAAAACACCTGGCGGGAACAGCCCGGTCACCCATCCTTTGTCAAATATAAATTAACATCAAAATAATAAATATCGACCAATTTCTGATAATAGCATGATATCCCACCAAGCAGAAATGGGTATAAGCAGCGGGTTAAGGAACTACACATACTAAGCAATGGTTAAGCAAGCAATGTACATAGCCAAACAAGGTTTTGCTAGGATGTGAGGGCATGGCTGTTTGGGTTTAATTGAGAGGCAAAAGTATATGGTGGTAGGATCAAGAAACCGTTCTAAATACAGCTAGGCAAGCGAGCTGAAAGCTATAAAGAATGATATATAAACCCCCTTGCCTGGGTAATCGGTCGACGGAGAAGACGTAGCAGGGTCCTCGGGCTCGGTGTCGGAAATCTCCACTAAAGTCTCCTCGGCAGTCTCAGGTGCTAACGTAAGGTACCGGCAAGGAAAGAACACAAGTAAACATCAAGATCAAATTGCTCAAGCATGGACGGGATGATCAAGTTTATTAGGCCTGATGTGACCCTAACTAGTCAAATTTAAATGAAGGTGTTGACGACACGTCAACAAACTCCATATGCAATTATTAATGTTTTATGGCTTTGGTCATAGCCTTAACTTTGGTGTAAGTGACATGGCAACATGGCATGGCATGAGCAACAACAACAAGTTAACAATAATAAGCATCGTGAAAAATAAACTACCGATTTCGGAGACGGAGAAGTGTCGGTGAAATTGACACCAAAGAAGTATCAAAGGAAGGACACATGGGGATGCAAGACATGACTAGCACCCCATGACCAGAGAGGTGCAACATACTCCATAGGGGCAATGCACCAAGACATGGGAAACAAAAAGGAATGAAGCAAGATAAAGTCCACAATGGCATGATCACATGTGCGTACAACTCCCTCCACTTTTGTCACAATTTTTATGTTGCTCAAACACAAAAACAGAGGTGACCATGCTGACCAGTGGATTTTCAACCCCATTTTGATATATGGCATGTGCCCAAAGCATTTGGATTCAAACAAAAACAAAAATACAAAGGGATTTGAGTTTGAATAAAAAGAAAAAGGGAAACAAAAAAAGCAGAGGACATGCCACTTGGGCCAGCCTCGGTTGCCACTAGCCCAACTACTTGACCAGCCCCAAGCTGCGTGGGTGATACTGGGCTGAGCCCAGTCAGCCCACAGTGGCTCGAGCCACTGATCAAAGGGGCCCGCCGGTCAGCCTCTAAGAAAAACACAAAAATAGGGGGGGGGATATGTCCCCGGCGGGGATCGAACCCACACCGCCTCGATGCCAACACAGGCCTCACACCACTGCGCTACTGAAGTGTTCTCGACAGAGAACTGTTGGAGTGCAACAAGTAATAACATGCGTGCTTCTGAACTTGGAAACCTGACGAACGGGTTCAGAAAGCGCGCAACAGGGAACTCCGGCGATGCTGGCCTCGCACAGGGGACTGCGGGGACCCAACCTACAGGTGCTGCGCACTGCTGGAACATCCAGGCTCTCGTCTCCACTTCCATACCAGACCGGAGACGCCGGGACCGAACGCTAGCTTCGTCGGAAAACTCCACGGCCACAGGTCTGTCCACGGGTTCAGAACCGCACAACGAGAGCACACAAAGGCGACTCCTTTTATACCATACACCCACTCTGGACGCAGCCAGAGCACGTCCGTGCATGGCTAGGCCAAGGTACGACCACGGTGATCGCCGGTAAGGCGGGACCCGTGGGCACGGCGGACGAGAACAGGGGAACACACGATACCAACTGCGTAGACGGAGGGGAACAGGGAACGTCGACGTCCTCACCTAGGGGGGCTTGGAGAAGAGATCGACACCCTAGAGACAACGACGATGCAGCGGGCCGTCGTCGAGGCAGAATGGCGGCGCTGCGGGTGCTCTCGACATGGGATCACATCAGGCCTCCTAGCTGCGACCTGTCGACGGAAACGGGTTAGGAAAGCGTGCAGGAAGGCGACAATGGACGCACGCTCGACAAGGAGGCGCGGCGACGGTGAAATCAAGCTCTGTACTGGCGGTCATGGCAGAAACTGGGGAGGACGAGGAGGAAGTAGGGAGGCGGCGTCGGATAAATTGGAGGGGGGAACGGACTGCCTAGGGTTCTAGGAGGCCTCAGACGCTCTCCTTTAAAAGGGGGAGGCCCTCTGGCCACGTCGGCCGCATCGACGTCGACGCTCCCGCCGGCGTGAGAGAGGAAGGGGAGGGGACCCTGGCCATGGTGTAAAGGCGGTCACCGCGGGCCGTCCGATCAAGATCGCACGGTTAGACGCCCTCCAGCGTACCGCTTCGCTGGATGGGGTCGGTTGGGCTGCGGGGAGTTGAGGGGAGGTCTGCTGGGCTGGGCCTAGCAGGTCCTCTGCCTCCAGAAAAAAAGATAGAACTGGAATTTTCCATTTATTGAAACAGAAAATTCCCAAGAGTTTTTTAGAGCCAACCATGAGAGGGAAAAACATATGAAAATATGTTTTGGGATCCTTGCAATATTTCCCAATTTATAAATTTGGTTTGGCCATTTTTATTGCAACTAAAATGTGGGGCCATTTGTGAAATTCAAACAACATTGAACTATGGCCCACATTTTTAGAATTGGCAAAAATGGTGCAAGGCTTTTGAAAAGCTTGGGAAGGGAAAAGAAATGGCTATTCCAAGTTTGGGGTCAAGGGGAGCATGCAAGCAACATGGAAAAAAAAATCCTCAAACACCCTTCGTGAACCACCTTGTTTGAATTCAAAAGTAAATCAAATGAACTCAAAACTTCTTGGCATTTAAAATCATCACATGGAATTACATCCTCTTGCATCATAACAAGTTTCAAAGCCATTGATGAAAGAAAAATTACATCATGAACATATAATTTGCTCTTGGGCTGTTACAGCACTCCCCCACCAACTCAGGATCTCGTCCCGAGATCTAAGCCTGAAACAACTCTGGATACTCGGAACGGAGATGATCTTCACGCTCCCACGTTGATTCCTTCTCCGAATGATGTGACCACTGCACCTTCATGAACTTGACAGTCTTGTTGCGAGTCTTTCGCTCGGACGTCTCAAGAACACGAACTGGACGCTCTGAGTAGGAAAGGTCCGTGCTCAGATGGATCTCGCCCAAGTCAACGGCCTGCTCTGTCTGCTTGAAGCACTGCTTTAGCTGGGACACATGGAACACGTCATGCACCATGGACAGACTCTCTGGAAGCTCAAGCCGAAAGGCGAGAGGTCCTCTAGTCTCAAGGATGCGGAAAGGTCTGACAAATCTTTGAGCGAGCTTTCCTTTGATGCCAAAGCGGTGTGTCCCCCTCAACGAAGACACTCTCAGGTACGCCCATTCACCAATCAGAAACGCCACACCACGTTGCCTCTTGTCATAATAGGCCTTCTGCCTTGAATGTGCTGCCTTTAGGTGCTCTCGGACAATCTTGACCCTGTCTTATGCCTCTTTGATCACATCTGGACCGAACAACTGCCTTTCTCCTATTTCGGACCAGTTCAGAGGTGTCCTGCACTTCTGGCCATACAAGACCTCAAAAGGTGCTGCCTGCAGACTTGCTTGATAGCTGTTGTTGTAAGAAAACTCAGCATACGGCAAGCATTCCTCCCATTTCATGCCAAAGGAAATGACACATGCTCGAAGCATGTCCTCGAGGATTTGGTTCATGCGCTCGACCTGCCCACTTGTCTGAGGGTGATAGGAGGTACTGAAAAACACTATCGTACCAATCGCCCTTTGAAAGGCCTTCCAGAACTTAGAGGTGAAAAGGCTGCCTCTATCAGAACTGATCTTCTTGGGAATGCCATGCAAAGATACAACTCTTGCGGTATACAAATCCGCCAACTGAGCTGCTGAAATGGAGTCCTTCAATGGAAAGAAATGGGCAACTTTGGAAAGATTGTCAATGACAACAAAGATGGCATTGTTCTTCTTCTGCGACAAGGGGAAGCCTGTGATGAAATCCATAACTATGTGATCCCATTTCCACTCCGGAATCTCAAGTGGCTGAAATAGCCCTGCAGGCTTCTGGTGCTGTGCCTTCACTCTCCTGCACATATAACACTGACACACGTAACGGGCAACATCCCGCTTCATACGAGTCCACCAAAAGCTTTCCTAGAGATCTTGATACATCTTTGTGCTGCCAGGGTGAATCGATAGCTTAGAATCATGGGCCTCCTTCATGATGACCTCTCTGAGATCGCCCTCCTTGGGAACAACAACTCTCTCCTCAAAGAACACGGTGCCGTCATTATGCACTGAAAAGCAACCGTACTTGGGAACTGAGGCGAGAATACCCTGTTTGATCTTTTGTATCATTGAGCAGCCAGACTGAGCTTCACAGATCTTCTCATGGATAGTGGGCTCTACCACCAGGTTGGCAAGGTAGCCTGCTGGAACTAGCTCGAGATTGAGCCTGCAAAATGACTCACACAAATCAGGGTGGATCTTATGCACCTGTATATTATTGCAATCTCCCTTGCGGCTCAGCGCATCAGCTATGACATCCGCGTTCCCAGGCGTGTACTGAACATCAACTGTGTACTCAGTAATGGTTTCAAGCCATCTTCTTTGCCTCAAGTTTAGATTTGGATGAGTGAACACTTACTTCAGACTCTTGTGGTCGGTGAACACATCCACCTTCCTCCCTAAGAGGAGGTGTTGCCAAGTGATCAAGGCGTGCACAACTGCTACAAGCTCCAAGTCGTGCGTGGGATAATTCCTCTCACTCGTCTTCAACTGCCGTGAGGTATAAGCCACAATGTTTCTGCCTTGCATCAAAACTCCGCCTAGACCTTGCAATGAGGCATCACAAAACACCTGGAAAGGATGTGACTCGTCTGGCGGCGTGAGAATTGGAGATGTGGTCAACTTCTCTTTCAACTCCTAAAAGGTTGACTGGCAAGCCGGTGACCAAGTGTATCGCTTGCCCTTGCACAAAAATTTAGTCATTGGCTTTGCTATTTCGGAGAAATTATGTACAAACCTTCTGGAATTGCTGGCGAGGCCGAGAAAACTCCTTAGCTTCTTCACATTCTTCAGCGGAGCCCACTCTTGAATAGTGCGGACTCGCTCTGGATCAACCGCAGTACCCTTAGTGGAAATGACATGGCCAAGAAAATTGACCTTGTCGAGCCAAAACTCACACTTGGAGAACTTGGCATAGTACCGGTGCTCTCTCAGCTTCTGGAGCACCAGGCGAAGATGTTCCTCATGTTCAGCCTCTGACTTGGAATACATAAGAATGACGTCGAGGTAGAGGATAACAAACACATCGAGCCACTCTTGGAACAAATAGTTCATAGCTCTCATGAATGTTGGAGGGGCGTTTGAGAAACCAAAAGTCATGACTGTGAACTCATACAACCCATAACATGTGCTGAACGCGGTCTTGGGAATGTCCTCTTCACGAACACGGATCTGGTGATACCCCATCCACAAGTCAAGCTTGTAAAACACCTTTTCCCTGTTCAACTTTCGAACAGATCATTGATGCGGGGTAAAGATTATTTGTTCTTGCTGGTCTTCTTGTTAATACCGCGATAGTCCTGGACCAAGCGGCTAGTCCCATCTTTCTTCTGGACAAACAAAGCTGGTGCACCCCAAGGGGAAGTGCTGGCGCGGATAAAACCGCCTGCCTCCAACTCTGTCAACTGCTTCTTGAGCTCAATCAGCTCCTTCGAACACATCTTGTACGGATGCCGAGAAATCGGCTGAGTACCAGGCTCTAATTCAATAACGAACTCAATAGATCGAACTGGGGGAATTCCTGGCAACTCCTCTGGAAAGACTTCTGGAAAGTCACATACAACTTTGACTTGTTTGAGCAAAGGTGCGACTCTTGCGTTCAGGGTATACAACTGTGCTCCTCCTGCCATTGAGTCACAAGTATACCGGACTTCTGCACCTGAATCATGTGTCAACTTGACGGATCTTGACGGGCAATCAATCTTGGCTTTGTACTGTACAAGACAATCCATACCCAAAATGACATCGATGTCAGAGCGAGGCAAGACAACCAGGGATGCTGAGAAGATAACATCCTGGATACAGATCTCCGCATCTGAAAAAAAACGGACGAGCTGGCCCTTGAACCAGGAGTGTGAACCGCAAGTGGTGACGGGAGCAACTCGGACTGAAGGTCATTTGTTGAAGCAAAGGACTGAGATACGAATGAATGGGAAGCTCCGAAATCGAACAACACATTCGCAGGAACAGAATTAACAAGCAACCTACCAATCACGATCTCTGAAGACTGCTGCGCATCTCACATCATCACGTTGTTCACCCGAACTGCACGTGGCTGTGCCCTGACCATCGCAGTGCTCGAAGTGGAGCGAGGTGGGGGCGGTGGGAGCCGAGCAAAGCGCGGATCGGTGCACTTGGGAGAAGTGTGCCCCAGCTCTCCACACTTGTAGCAGATCACGCCTGACCTGGGCTGGGACTGTGGCCTGAGTGGCCTCGCGTGTGGTGGTGTAGAGCGAGGGGCCTGCTGAACTGGGACGGGAGGGCGGGCAAAAGTGCGGACAACTGCCCCCATCGGCTGGAACTGCTGCCTCTGTGACCCAAGTCTTTGCCTTCTTGTGGACCATCATTGCAGAGCTGTGCTCTCTCTAGCGCTTTCTTTCTGGTCCCACTCTGCTCTGGCTGACTCCTGGCGGATAGCTGAATCGACGAACTGCGAGAACAACATAGGGTTGCACTGGGTGAGCGCATACTTGACTTTGTGCTGAGACCCCCATGGAACCTGGCAATCCGCTTGGCCTCTGTGGAGACCTCCTCCGGAGCGTACCTGGCGAACCTGACGAAGGCCATGTTGTACTCCTGAACTGACCTCTCACCCTGTCTCAGAGCTAAGAACTCCTCTAGCTTCCTGTCCATCAAGCCACTCGGAATATGCGCTGCTCTGAAGTCTGTGACGAAGGCCTCCCACGTGATCACAACATCTCCCTTGTTGGCCTTGTAGGTATCGTACCAACTGGCTGCTGCACCCTGAAGCTGGAAGGAGGCGAAGGTGACGTTGTCTGCTGGCCTGACGGTGTTTGCGTTGAAGTGCTTCTTGATCTCTGCTATCCAATCATCTGCTTCCAGCGGGTCTCGAGCGCTGATAACCTGGGGGGGGGGGGTTGATAGCAAGGAACTGCTGCAAAGTCGTGTGCTGTGGCCGATCACTCCTCTGGGCAGTCTGGTTCCGGAGCATCTGTAAGATCGCATCTGTACCCTGAGCCATTGCGGCCACAGCCTCCCCAAGGATAGAGTTCTCCGGCGGCGTCATGTTCCCTCTCATCATCCTGTATACAGGAACACTTATGAGAACATGGCAGAAATATCGATGAAACTAGAAGGCAAAATAATATTGACAACAAAACTTCCTCACGAGGTATGAGGAAGCCGAAAGCTGAATATCCACCAAGGTTAACCCGGAAAGTCCAAAAGCTAGGTGCTACTTGAATCCCCAAACCGAGATCATCCGAATCCAAGATAATAATCTGCTAGCGAGCACACAACAATATATACGAGTGGTTCAAGACCTGAACGTTGAGACATCTGCCCTGAGCGGCCCGCCGAAGCGGTCTCCTATAGGGGGAGGAACCACATCCGGAGGATGCAACCATCCTTGTATAGGAGTTTCACATGATGTACACCATAAGCGAGGTGGAGCTTTCAACCCCAAGTGGCGGCTCAGTGTTCTCAACGTGCGCCAACCCTTCTCGTCGCTAGCAAACGATTATAGAGGAATCAGAGCCTCATGTAAACGAGAACCTCGATTTGTTTTGAAAGGAAAAGTTGTAGAGAGAAAACAACGTTTCACTTCCTCATGGAAAAAGGGATGGGGGGTGGGGTAAGAAAAAAAAGAGTTTCTACTCTCCAATTTTTCCTTAGTAACTACAAAATAGTTTCTAGATTCAACTTCGGCCAGTAAGGGGTCCTACAGTCAGTCCTGCTCTGATACCAAGTTGTAAGGCCCCCTATGCGGTACTATCTCGAGTTAGTCGCTTTCGCGTCCAACCTGAGAGAGAAGCGCATAAGTTGCCACCGACGCACGATACTCGCACTCGTATCGCTATCGGATTCTCGACAACAGGTAAATGAAGCATGAACAACTAAGACATAAATATATATAAGTCCAGGGCATACACTCGCCGCTGATATTTATTACATCATCTCAGAGATCATAAGATCCAACAGTACATCATCACATCATGCGGAAGACAAACACGACCGAGTACGGTCAAAATCCAAATGGCCCTAGAGAGGGCTGCACATAAACAAATCCACCCATGGAACATCGGAACCCAACTATAGGCCTACTAGGCGAAGTCCTCCTCATCGTCCTCCTCCGGTGGCACCTTCACGAAGTAACGCCCAGTGCTCGGGTCGAGGTAGTAATCAACTACAGCCGCCGATCAGGAAAAACAATAAAAGGGAAACGAAAAGCAATAGGTGAGAATATATCAATGCAGTATAACAAACTTCTCACGGTAAGGAAAAGTAGTGGTTGAGGTTGCAGCTGCGCTAGCATATATGAGTGGCTAACGAACTAATTGAGTAACGGAAGATCCAAGAACGTGCGTTGACAACGTGTCATAGGTCTTCTATTCACCTACTTACGCAAAACATAACACAACCTTGTCCCCTCTTTGTCGCCCCACACAAGAAGAGCAATCAAGGCAACTCACACGTTGGCAACTTTTCAAGCATGATTAAATTGATGTTATTCTACGAACAAGGAGTAGGTCTCAAGTCGTCCATAACCGCGGACACGGCTTTTCAAAAAGATTTAACCCTGAAGGGGTGTACCAACTGCCCATCATAGGCTTCGCATGTACGCCCGGTTTCCACTTGGCTAGGTAAACGCCTGAAACTCCGAAATGTCAGAGTCCCTCTAACTAACAACGCACAATTCCGGGTGGCCCCCGGTGAGTCGACATCCAACTCAAAAGCCGGCCGCGCTCTCGAATCGGCCTCTACTGTATGACTCCAGGTTTGGATTACTGGTTAATCTCACATGAGATCGGGTCCTCAGCCGGTCATAATGGGCCAGCAAGGAACCATGTCCTTACTGGTCCGGGTTGGTTTGAAAACAACTGGGGTACCAACCAAGCAGACACATGTTTGCAAATAGAAAATTAGCTTGGGCCACCACTAGAACTGTTTGAAGCTAGGTATGTAAGACAAGGGGACCCCATAGAATCCCACACACAATTAGGCACGCTCGTCAAGAAACACAGTACCCGGAACTCAGGACCTACGTGACTCGAATGGAACAAAACACCTCGCGGGAACAGCCCGGTCTCGCATCCTTTGTCAAATATAAATTAACATCATAATAATAAATATCAACCAATTTCTGATAATAGCATGATATACCACCAATAAGAAATGGGTATAAGCAGCAGGTTAATGGCCTACACATACTAAGAAATGGTTAAGCTAGCAAGGTATATAGCCAAACAAGGTTTTGCTAGGATGTGGGGGCATGGCTGTTTGGGTTTAATTGAGAGGCAAAAGTATATGGTGGTAGGATCAAGCAACCATTCTAAATACAACTAGGTAAGGGAGCTGAAAGCTATAAAGAATGATATATAAACCCCATTGCCTGGGTAATTGGTCGACGGAGCAGAGGTAGCAGGGTCCTCGGGCTCGGTGTCGGAAATCTCCACGAAAGTCTCCTCGGCGGTCTCAGGTGCTAACGTAAGGTACCGGCAAGGAAAGCACAAAAGTAAACATCAAGATCAAAATGCTCAAGCATGGATGGGATGATCAAGTTTAATAGGCATGATGTGACCCTAACTAGTCAAATTTAAATGAAGGTGTTGACGACACGTCAACAAACTCCATATGTAATTATTAATGTTTATGGCTTTGGTCATAGCCTTAACTTTGGTGTAAGTGACATGGCAACATGGCATGGCATGAGCAACAACAACTACTTAACAATAATAAGCATCGTGAAAAATAAACTACCGATTCCGGAGACGGAGAAGTGTCGGTGAAATGGACACCAAAGAAGTATGAAAGGAAGGACACATGGGGATGCAAGACATGACTAGCACCCCATGACCAGAGAGGTGCAACATACTCCAAAGGGGCCATACACCAAGACATGGGCAACAAAAAGGAATGAAGCAAGATAAAGTCCACCATGGCATGACCACATGTGGGTACAACTCCCTCCACTTTTGTCACAATTTTTATGTTGCTCAAACACAAAAACAGAGGTGACCATGCTGACCAGTGGATTTTTATACCCCATTTTGGTATATGGCATGTGACCAAAGCATTTGGATTCAAACAGAAACAAAAATCCAAAGGGATTTGAGTTTGAAGAAAAAGAAAAAGGGAAACAAAAAAAGCAGAGGCCATGCCACTTGGGCCAGCCTCGGGTGCCACTGGCCCAACTACTGGACCAGCCCCAAGATGCGCGGGTGATACTAGGTTGAGCCCAGTCAGCCCATAGTGGCTCGAGCCACTAATCAAAGGGGCCCGCCGGCCAGCCTCTGAGAAAAACACAAAAATAGGGGGGGGGGATATGTCCCCGGGGGGGGATCGAACCCACACCGCCCCGATGCCAACACATGCCTCACACCACTGTGCTACTTAAGTGTTCTTGACAGAGAAAAGTTGGAGTACAAGAAATACTAACACGCGTGCTTCTGAACTTGGACATCTGTCGAACTGGTTCAGACAACGCACAACAGGGAACTCTGGCGATGCTGGCCTCGCACAGGGGACTCCGTCGGCACAACCTACAGGTGCTGCGCGCTGCTGGAACATCCAGGCTCCCGTCTCTACTTCCATACCACAGCGGAGACGTCGGGACTAGACGCTAGCTTCGCCGGAAAACTCCACGGCCACATGTCTGTCCACGGGTTCAGAACCGCACAACGAGAGCACACAAAGGCGACTCCTTTGAGATCATACACCCGCTATGGACGCGGCCATAGCACGTCCGCGCATGGCTAGGCAAAGCTACGGCCACAGTGATCACCGAAAAGGCGGGACCCATGGGAACGGCGGACGGGAACAGGGGAACACGCGATACCAACGTGCGGAGACGGAGGGGAACAGGGAACGGCGGCATCCTCACCTAGGGGGGCTTGGAGAAGAGCTCGACACCCCAGAGATGAAGACGATGCAGCAGGCCGATGTCGAGGCAGAACGGTGGCGCTGCGGGTGCTCACGAAGTGGGATCACAGCAGACCTCCTAGGTGCGTCCTGTCGACGGGAACAGGTTAGGAAAGCGTGCAGGAAGGCGACAATGGACGCGTGCTCGACGAGGAGGCGCGGCGACGGTGAAATCGAGCTCTGTACCTGCGGTCATGGCGGAAACAGGGGAGGACGAGGAGGAAGCAGGGAGGCGGCGGCGGAGAAATTGGAGGGGGGGACGGACTGCCTAGGGTTCCAGGAGGCCTCGGGCGCTCTCCTTTAAAGAGGGGAGGCCCTCTGGCCACGTCGGCCGCATCGACGTCGACGCTCCCGCCGGCGTGAGAGAGGAAGGGGGAGGGGAACCTGGCCACGGTGTAAAGGCGGTCACCGCGGGCCATCCGATCAAGATCGCACGGTTAGACGCCCTCCAGCGTACCACTTCGCTGGATGGGGCCTGTTGGGCTGAGGGGAGTTGAGGGGAGGCCTGCTGGGCTGGGCCTCGCAGGTCCTCTGCCTCCAGAAAAAAAGATAGAACTAGAATTTTCCATTTATTGAAACAGAAAATTCCCAAGAGTTTTTCAGAGCCAACCATGAGAGGGAAAAACATATGAAAATATGTTTTCGGATCCTTGCAATATTTCCCAATTTATAAAATTGGTTTGGCCATTTTAGAGCAACTAAAATGTGGTGCCATTTATGAAATTCAAACCACATTGAACTATGGCCCACATTTTTAGAATTGGCAAAAATGGTGCAAGGCTTTTGAGAAGCTTGGGAAGGGAAAAGAAATGGCTATGCCAAGTTTGGGGTCAAGGGGAGCATGCAAGCAACATGGAAAAAATAATCCTCAAACACCCTTCTTGAACCACCTTGTTTGAATTCAAAAGTAAATCAAATGAACTCAAAACTTCTTGGCATTTAAAATCATCACATGGAATTACATCCTCTTGCATCGTAACAAGTTTCAAAGCCATTGATGAAAGAAAAATTACATCATGAACATATAATTTTCTCTTGGGCTGTTACACTATCCCAGGCTGACTGGGGTGTTCTTGCTCAAGATATGAGAGGTTGTGTTGCGCGTGACCTTTTCTGGGGTGAGGGGAGGCTTATATAGAGTGTGCCTCTACCCCTTCAATGCCCCAGTAAATGGGTCATAATTACAGGTATAAACGCCTATTCTTAATACAAGAAATGACCTACTCATTACTTCCAATTAAGAAGAAACGCGTCTGGCTTTAATGCCCCGCGCCCGTTGCTCTCCTTTCTCCGAGTAGTGAGCAACTCGTCGATTCCCTCTTCCGAGTAACTGATCACTCGGATCTTGCCTGCTCTTCCGAGTAAGTGATTACTCAGAGATCATCTCTTCTTCCGAGTAACGGATTACTCGAAGGCGTCGTGACCTGTGTCCCTATGTTTTGTCGAACCCTTTATGCTTTGGTGATTTCATTTGTTTTCTTGGGTATTTTTGGGAGATCACAATACTAAGGGTACCCATTGATTCCTTAATGCTTAAAGGTATGCCTTTGGTGTGACCATGACAGTAGCCCCCAAGTTATTTTGGGCACTCGTGATTGAGGTAGTTGACATCGTCAGGATTCATGAGGTATGTGAAGGTTAAACTCAATAAGAGGCCCGAAATAACTTTATTGATATTTGAACTTTTCCCTCGAACAGAGGTTGGGCAAGTTAACGGAAAAATCTGGCGACACTCAAGCGTCTCTCGGAAGAAGTGGACTGAGGCCCCGGAGGGCGTGTCTTGGAGTAAAATGCCTTAAACTCCATGTAAACCAGATTTGTAAAGTTGATATTCTAAGCCATAAAAAATTGAGCTTTAGATCATACCACGTGGGATATCAAGTCTTTACCCCCTGCACCTTATCATACTAGTGATCTGGCATTCTACGTCAGAGACGGACCACTAGCGAGTTAACTACTCGGAATTTTCCTCGAGTAAATAATAAATACATGATTTTCTATTTGCGGTGCGCTTCGGAATGCAATTCCTTAGCGTTCCGAGTGATGGCTTACTCGGTCATTTTGGTATGATAGTATTTTATGAGTCGTAACTTACTCGGGAAGTTTTCTAAGTGATGTCTTACACGGTTTGTGATGTCAGCAGAGAGGCTTCCGAGTAAGCCATTACTCGGCATGGAGCTACGTGCTTTCCGAGTGGGCGAAATGGTCTCGGGCTTTGAGTTAAATCTGTCTGAGTCTTAAATGAAGTGGATCTTGTATTGTCACAGAATCTCTTCGTCAAGTTAAGTGGACGCGTTGTCAGGTCTGTCGCCTCGATTCCCGCAACGGTCTTTAAGGATAATCATTAACTGCTCCCTAAAAAGTAGGGTGGATTACGGGGAAACAAACCGTCTCCCCCGTAATGGGTTGCGGATCTGACGCGTGGTGGTTGGCCTCTTTGAAGTAGCTTCCCTCCCGTGGCAAAAAGTAGATCTGAATTCACTTGCCCCTTGACGGTTCCTTCTCTTCCTCTTTCTCTCTCTTCTTTGCATCCATGCCGCCGCCGGAGCGCCCTTCTTCCTCCTCGCCGATTGCTCGTGCCTCGCCTACGACTTCGCCCTTATCTCCGCGTCGCCCTGCCGGAACCATGTCTGCCGGGGAGTGGTGTCACAACCCTAGTTTTGGTATGTGCGTTTTATTTATAGAATTAAGGCATCATGTTTAAATTTCCTTTTTAATAATTGAGGATTTGGAAAAGCCAGACAAAAATCTTTTTCCAAAAATCTTCTTAAGTTTTTGAAAAGTCCTATAAATGGGCATGATCACATCTCATGTGTTGTGGGTCCCACTACATGCTCCAAGATTTTTCAAAAATTCAGAGAAGGGCTTGTAAATTAAATCATATTCATATTTGAATTGAAATTCAAATGTTTTGAATTTCAAAAATCTTCAAAACTTGGTAGTGGCTAGTACTTTATCACCTAAGTCCAAGATAAATAATTGAGGATTTTAGAAAATGCCCAGCTATTTATTTTAGCAAAGCAAAACAAATAACAGATCGAAAAACAGAAATAAAAAGAATAAAAGGCCAAAGGTCACTTACCTGTCCACCTGGCCCAGCTATCCGGTCCAGCACGCCAGGGGTACATGCATCTTCAACCCCTGGCCAGGCAGGCAGGCAGCTCACCGGCGACCACGGCATGGCCGCCAGGCAGCTGCCTGGCTGCTCCCCCGTCCTTATCCAGCACCGTGGAGACCCCGTGCAGCCCCCTTCCTTTCTCCCCTGGACCTCTTCCCCTCTCTCCCCGGCGAGAACCCGCTAGGACCCGAGCGCCGCGCAGTTCGCCGTTGAGCCTCCACGCGGCCACTGGCCTTCTCCCGCCGCA
This sequence comes from Bromus sterilis, assembly GCA_950022295.1. Taxonomy (NCBI): domain Eukaryota; kingdom Viridiplantae; phylum Streptophyta; class Magnoliopsida; order Poales; family Poaceae; genus Bromus; species Bromus sterilis. The sequence continues at coordinate 141,666,911 of OX465596.1, read as the reverse complement.
CCAACTTGTCCAAGGCGCCCGCCATCCTCGTCTTCGTCTCAGAGGCAGGTCAATTGAAGCCTAGGACCTCCCACGATGACGCCGGCATCGAGTTCGTCCGCCACGGTATTCGAGCTCCGGCGAGAAATATCCCCCCCTCCAGCGCTCGTCTGTCGCTTCCGGCTTCTCCAACACCCCCAGGGTGATCCCGTGGCTCGATTTACCCCATCCCGAGCCCCACCACACGCCCCGGTGCCCTCCTTCCGTCACCGGCCGAGCGGCGCGGCCGTGGAGCTTCACCCCGCCATGGCCTCCGACCTCCTCCCGTGAGTGCTTGTGCTCCCCTCGAAGCGGACGTGTGCGGGGAGCCGTTCGGTGCCTCTCCCGTGGCCTCCTTTCCCGGAAATGCCGGCACCAGTGGACGCCGCCGTGGGTTTTGGTCGCCGCAGGCCGGAAGTCCGGCGAGGCCCACGTGTCTGAGTAATTAGGGCCTTAATTCCCCCCAACTACCCCCTTGGGTCACAGATAGGTGGGACCAGCCCCCTTAATCTTCTAATTAATTTAAACAAACAGAGGAGTTTAGCACTGTGTCACTGACCAAGTGGCCCCACCGATCAGCCCCCCTATGAAATCAGCATTGCATCATGCTGATGCAATAAGTGGAATTTCTCTGTTTAATTAAATTCTAGAAAATGTTTAAAACTTCAATAATTCATAGAAAATTAACCACAACTCCAAATTAATTAAATAATATATGCAAAATTATCAGAAAAATGCAAGGAATCCAAATATGCAACTTTCATGCATGAAAAAATAGTTTACAAAGATCAAACAGTAGAAGATGTGATTTGGGCATTTTGAATAATCATTTGGAGTTTGAATTTGGAATTCTTTTCCAAATATACTTCAATTAACTTGTTTAAATATGAACATACCCCACATAAGAACCATGCCATGCTATGTTATGCATCTTGATTGTGCACTGCAATGTGATCTTTACATTGTTGTTGTCTCTGTGTTTGCCTCTTCTCGATATATTCATCGCCGGACGTAGTTTCTGACTGCCCTGAAGAGTGACACCTCGTGATCGTCAACATGGCAAGCAAAACCCTATTGATCATGTCTATATAAACCCATTTCCCTCTTGTTATCTTATGCATGATTAGGTGATTCATATGTTACCGTTCTACCGCTAGTTGAACCCATCCTTTGCATGACCTATCATTGCTGCCACAGTATTAAGGAAACCTCAACCTAGCAGATCCAGGATTGTTTGTGTTCATCGTGTGGCCCTTCATCCATATTATGCTATGCCATGCTAGAGTTGTTCGTAATGAAGATGATCCATCTGGGTGATGTATCGGGATGGTAGAGAACAAAGAAATGTAATGGTAATGTGTTGGTGAAGCCATCCTAATAAAGGTGAAAAAGGAGAGGCTGTGTAGGCGTACACAGTGGGTTGTCTCATTTATAGTTCCCTAGGCCCCGAGTTCTCGTGTTGTGATCCAAGACAAGAGTACTTCCACATGAAGGGCTATGTGACCCCGTTTGGCCTACTAACTCACCCCGACTATGGTACAGGATTCACATGGGTTATTGCTTATTCGATTTGATTTTGTGCCGGAGTGGGAGGAGATGCACGGTTACTGTCAGGCCCGATATGCGGTACTGTTCTAGATCTAGATGTTTCCATCCAGATCTGGGGACGAAGCACATATCGGTCCCACCGCGACATATGACGAAGTCATATGCCCCGGATTTCCAACATGATATCACAACATTACAGATACAGGATACAACATCTCATACAATCGGCATAAAAATGCCTTAATACAATACAACAACGGAAGATACATGTCTGAGTACAGACTACAAGCAAAATCCTACTGGCAAAGAGAAAACATCGATCGCATAACCACACGGGTCCAGGCCCTCCGCCGGCATCCGCCTAACTAGTCGTCGTCGAGTCTCCACGTGAAACGTCGATCACCATACCTGTTGTCGATCAGAATCCTGAAAAGAGTTTGGGGGTAGTATCATGAGTACAGAGGTACTCAGCATCCAACTGTAGTGGTCATCTGACCCAGCAAGGACTTCATCACTCGTCATTCTAGGACAACTAGTAGTTTATGGTAAGGAAAGGGTAAGTGGTGAGGTTGCTGCCGCACTAGCATTATGAAGTGGCTAACGATCTAGAGAGTAAGATAAGAAGCCAAGCATTCGATGAGGAATCGCCTCCAACAAGTCTTGCTATCAACTACTTACGCAATCATAACACCTATCTTATCCTTGTCCTCCTCTTCGCATCCCGACGAAGAAGAAGCAGTCAAGGCACACACACACGTTGATCAAGTTATATTGAAATTATCTCAGTTGTTGTTGTCTATGAACAAGGAGTAGGTCTCAAGTCGTCCATAACCGTGGACACGGCTTCTCGAAAAGATTTAACCCTGCATGGGTGTACCAACTTCCCATTACAAGGCTCCGCACGCACGCCCATCTCTCTCAGTTGGTACCCATTATAGGCAACCATTTTATGATTTAGTTCCAAGAGATCCGAAACGAAAGGTCCCTCTAACTAACAACGAACAAATCCGGGTGGCCCCCGGTGAGTCGACATCCAGCTCAGGAGCCGGCCGCGCTCTCGATCTGGTCTCAACCGTCTGTCGCAGGTTTGGATAGCCGGTTAATCACACATGGGAAACCGGGTCCTCAGCCGGACAAGGTGGGCCAGCAAGGTAACTATGTCCTCACTGGTCCAGGTTGGTTTGTAAACAACTGGCGGCCGACCAGCACACACACGGTTTCAAATGGTAAATCAGCTTGGGCCACCACTAGAAATGTTTGAAGCTAGGTAGGTAAGAAAAGGGGACCCCATAAAATCCCACACGCGGTTAGGAACGAGCAATAGTAACATCGTAGCATCCTAAGCATGCATACTAAGCAGGGGCTGAGCAACGAGCAATAGTAACATAGCAGTACATGGTTTGCTGGGAGGGGACATGGCTGTAACGGTTTGAAAGAGGCTGTACACATGTGGTAGGATCAAACATCGAATCTATCCTAGCTAGCATGCAAACCGCTGGATGAAATAGAATGGATCATAAGTAATGTATAGTCCTTGCCTGTTGATAAGTCGGGTTCCGAAGGTGTAGTTGATCACAAGCTCGCATCGTCTCCAAGAGGTACCCGCGGAAGCACACAAGACGGTAAACACTGGAAAGCAATCAACGAGCAAGCACTCTATTACTACGAAGCAAACACGAGCAAGCACCAACAAGAAGGCAACACGAGACATCGCACCTACCGTCGAGAGCGGTTACTAACAGGTTAAGTGGAGTACTCGTCACACCCGACAATACCGCATGTTTACGGTGGTTCAAGTTGTTTAGCTACAGGTGATCAACAAAGGTTATTAACATGGCATATCACTCAAGCATGGCATGTCACACAAGCATGGCAAGAGGTTAAGCATAAGAAAAACTATCTAATCTAGTCAATTTAAGTGGGGTGAAATCCTAGACATGGCAAACTATTGCGGACCCCACGATAAAATGGAATTTGGTACTGTTTTGCCCTAAACAATATTTTATTATTTTTATTAGCAAGCAAGAAAAGCAAAAACACAATCTACATGCAATTCTAGTCAAGTTACATATAAAGAACATTTTAATCAGAGCAACAACTAAAAAGTTATGGCAGTTACAATTTAAAGTGGCAGACAGTGTAATTAGCAGGTAAACAACATGTAAACAAGGTCAAACATGGCAACAAGCAACATTTTGTTAAACTACACGCAAAACGGAGCAACTTTCATGTAGAAAGCGTCCCCATCGGAGCTACCGGTGAAAAGATACATGCCTCGCAAAATTAACAATACAATCTGCCTAAATTAATAAAAAAAACCTAGCAAAAAAACAACTAAACGGGCCGAAACTAGTCCTATTGGGCCCAACAGAAAAAAAACAGAACTAATAAAAAAAATAAAAAAAGGGGGGGCTCACCTCATGGGCCGAGGCCCAAGGGGCCTGGGCTGGATCTGGCCAGCTGCGCTGGGCTTGAAGGGCTTCTGGGCCGCCTTGGCCTGGCAGCTGGGCCGCGCTGCTGGGCCGTGGGGGCGCCGGTTGGAGCCAGCCAGTCGTCCCGTCCCTGAGCTCCCGATCCAGGACGCTGGCGGCGGCGCGCTTGACAAAGCCCGGCGAGGGGCGGCGGCCGAGACGAGCAGGGGAGGCCGGGAGGCGCGGCAAGGTGCAGAGGGGGAAGGAGGAGCCAGATCCCGGCACGGTGGCTGCCGGCGAGCTCCAAGGCGGCGGGGCCTCGAGCTCTTGCTTCGGGCGGCGGCTTCCCACGACGCTCGCAAACTGAAGGGAGGAGAAGAGGGAAGCGGCTGTGAGGGAGGAGGAGAGGAGAAGGGGTGCGGGAGGAGAGGTCACCGGAGCGGGCTGCCGGTCGGCGGCGTGGCCGGAGCGGGCGCGACGGTGGCGCAGTGAAGCGCATGGGCGCGAGGAAGCTTCTCGGGCAGGGGGTTGCTCCACGGGTGACTGGGGCTCGTTTGGGCCGTTGGATCGGCCGATCCGACGGTCCAGATCGCAGGGAAGTTAGGGTTTGAGAAAAATGGGGATAAAAACTGCGAAAATGGGGTGTTTTGTGCCAGATCTGGGGCTGGTGGCTGCCTAGGTGCTTAGGGGAAACCCTAAGTGGGGTGGTGGTCTTCATATAGCCCCGGTGGCTGGCAGTTTGCAAAAACATCTCCGGTTTTTCTCTCGCGCGTGCGGTGCTTACGTTTCTGACCGCCGGGGGTCCGCAGTACCTCCGATTCGGGTAAAACTTCGAACTGCGCGATCAGTGCGTCGAGCCGGAGGCATTCACCTCGCGCTGGAACCGTTCCGAAAACACTTTCCGGCGCGCTGTAAAAATAACCCGTTTAATTATTAAACGGGGTTTTCGTTCCGTTGGCTGCGGCTGGTCTCGTGCGGTTTTCGCGACGGTGATCGGGTGAAACCCGGTGTCGCAAAGGTCGAGTGTCAGGGTGGCAAGGGTCGGTCTCCTTCCGATACGAGATAAGAGGGGGAAAAATAATCAACGAGCGATAAATCGGGGATGCAAACACCGGAAACAAATCAGACAATCAAACAATTCACACCGAAAACAAAATTTTTAATTTTTGTGAAAACTGGGCTGTTACAGTTACTTTGTAGCATGGTTTTAGACAAGTGCAGTACCATCCGTCGAGGTGGGCTTTTCGGACCGTCCATACATCGTTTGAGTCCTGAATGGAAACCCCAGACGGATTTCTGATTGGGGTACATACTCAAATAGGCGATCCCATGGACTAGAGTTGGAGCCGTGAGGTAAGTGCCTTGGTGTTTATCCTCGTCCGACATCCTCTTGAAGGATGACGAGTCACGGGCGGTAAGTGATGACACGTGTGTGAAGCGTACACCCCTACAGGGTAATGATCTATTCGAATAGCCGTGTTCGCGGTTATGGACTACTTGGAGACATTTACTTGATTATTAGATAACTTAAATGGATACACTAAAACTGCCAAGATAAGTGTGACTGCCTTGGGTTGCTTCCTCGTGGGGAAGTCGAGGAAGAATCCATGGTGGTTTATTGATGTGGTGATCAAGATTAGATGGACTCGAGTGCGCTTCTCATCTCAACTCTATGTAGTCGTAGTACATGATAGCCAAGTCAAAGCTTTCTGCATTACAACCCCACTTGCCTTTACCTTGATACCTGAGCATAAGTAGTGTAGATCTGATGTAAGTCTTGCTGAGTAACACTTTGTACTCAAGTTTTCTTAATTTATGTTTTAGAGAGGAGACCACTGACCCTGATGGTGGCCTCTACTTCAAGGTCGACGCCGACTAAGTCGTATAGTTCCAGACAGTAGCCTGGTTCCTTTGGAGGGTCGTTGTATCTTCTTTCAGGCTTCTTAAGCCATTTGTTAACCTTGTCTTTACTAAGACATAGTTTGCTTCCATTGTTGCTTGATGTAATGTTGGATCACAGTCATGTGATCTCTGCTTGTAATACAACTGCTATTTCTGCTCAGTTTAGCAGATGCAATAAAGTCTATAATTTTGTAGAGTTCATGTTGTGTTACCTGCTGTTATACACTTGGCATGCATGCTGGGTGTACATTTATATCGTGCATGTCATATGTGGGGTTCGATAGCTTAGTTGTGCTCTCGCCGGCGGTCTTTCTTACACCATGTGTCCCTGAGATGTGTGCAGCTTGGGGCATCGCGATGCGATTGCTCGTGACTCCGTCACGTGGCACACTTTGTTGTACGATCGAGCCCGCCCGAGACTCCGACTAAGTGATCGGGCCGGAGTCTGTTTATGTAAATGTTATGATTCAATCGATAATATGGTTCAGGCGACTTGTCTATGAGTATGGGATTTCACCACCCATAATCATTTAGACTTGTGAGCGGACGATGAGGACCCATCTCAGTTGATCATCCGGGCCTGGATGGGATGCCCCTCACGTTCGAGATTTCCGAGAGTGTCTTGTACTTGGCCTTGTCTTCTTAGACAAGTGGGTACGAATCTCAGCCCTCCATATGATTGAGTTGTGACTGGAATTACATATGCAAACCCCGGGTCCTGACAGACTTGGTATCAGATCAGGACTGCCTGTAGTATTACTAAACCTTGGCCGAAGTCGAGTCTAGCATTCTATAGTTATATAATTACTTGGGTATATGGGAACAACGTAAGGCTTCATTTTTCTCCTTAACCTCATCGATCTGAGTTCTGAGTCACCCTCATCTTTTCTACGGGATGATAGGACTAGGCTCTTCTATGTCTATACTAGAACATCTCGTTGTTTGATTCTCAGTAGCTGTAGGAATGTTTTGGTCGTCTAGAGTCACCATTCCATCGAGCCCTTTGAGAAGGTTCTGATCATTCTTGCAGATTGATTCATTTTTTCACCCCGGTACAGCCGTTATACTGTCCAATTTGTCCCGTGTTTCTAGTGATTCCGATGCTTTTGCATTACAATCTTGTCTGCTCTTAAATTAAGTCATCTTTGCTTTGATTCTGGAGCTTCTCATTCCTTTTTGTCTGAAAAGTTCGAACTCCTGCATGACATTTCATTCGAGGAGTTTCCTACCTCTTTCGTGATTAAAACTCCAGGATCCACATGGCGTACCAGTAGGGTAAGTCGTGATAATGAAATTGTTTTTGAGGATCTTGTATTCCTTGCTTCTCTCATAGCCCTCAAATATTCAGATATCGATATCATCTTAGGTATAGATTGGTTGTCTAAACACCGTGCTAAGATTGATTGTTCCACTAAATCAGTTCAACTCACTCATCCTTCCGGCAAGATAGTTCATTTCGCATCTAGAGGTTCAGAAACCCAGCTATATTCGTTGAATGAACATCCCCTTCCTATCCTTGAAGATATTCCGATAGTTTGTGACTTTCTGGATGTCTTTCCAGAAGAGATGCCAGGAATGCCTCCTGACAGATGTGTAGAATTCATTGTAGTTCTTATCCCAGGAACCACCCCAATTTCCAGACGCCCATATAGAATGGCCCCACATGAGTTAGCTGAGCTTAAAATCCAAATTGAAGCTTCGTTGGCAAAAGGCTTCATCCTCCCTAGCTCATCGCCATGGGGTTGCCCCGCTTTGCTCGTAACGAAGAAAGATGGAATAGAAAGGATGTGCGTAGATTATTGCCCGCTTAATCTAGCAACGATAAAGAACAAGTACCCACTTCCCAGGATCAATGATCTTTATGATCAACTTGCTGGATCCTCTGTCTTCTCCAAAATGGATTTGAGATTAGGTTATCATCAAATCAAAATCAGAAACGAGGACATTCCCAAAACGGATTTCACTACTCGTTATGGTCTTTTTGAGTACACCGTCATGTCCTTCGGTTTAACCAATGCCCCCGCCACATTCTCGCGCTTGATGAATTCGATCTTCATGGAGTACTTAGATAAATTTGTTGTAGTTTATCTTGATGACATTCTCATCTAATCGAAGAACGAAGAAGAGAACGCATAACATCTTAGGCTGGTATTGATGAAACTTCGAGAGCATCGCCTTTATGCTAAGTTTTCCAAATGTGAATTTTGGTTTCTAGAAGTGACCTACCTAGGCCACGTGATTTCTGCAAAAGGCATTGATGTCAATCCCGAGAGAGTTCAGGCCGTCCTTGACTGGACTCCACCTGAATCGGTTAAGCAAGTTAGGAGTTTTCTTGGCCTAGCAAGCTATTGTCGCCGCTTCGTTGAGAACTTCTCCAAAGTTTCAAAGCCTCTAACTGAACTCCTCAAGAAAGATAAGAAATTCGAATGGACCCCCAAATGCGAGGAAATCTTTCAAGAGCTGAAAAGAAGATTGACTTCTGCACCCGTACTTGCGCCTCCAGACACCAAAAGGGATTTTGAAATCTATTGTGATGCTTCACGTCAAGGGTTAGGATGCATACTTATGCAAGATCGACATGTGGTAGCATATGCTTCACGCCAGTTGCGTCCACATGAAGAGAACTATCCTACCCATGATCTTGAACTCGCTGCCGTAGTTCATGCCCTGAAGACTTGGCGACATTACCTCCTTGGTAATCGTTGTGAAATCTATACTGATCACCAAAGCCTCAAATACATATTCACCCAGCCAGATCTTAACCTCAGGCAAAGACGCTGGATAGAGTTGATAAAAGATTATGACTTAAGTATTTCTTATACCCCAGGCAAAGCCAATGTCATGGTTGATGCACTAAGTCGTAAGTCGTATTGTAACAACCTCATGTTACAACAGTATCAACCACTTCTCTATGAGGAATTTCGAAAGCTCAATCTCGAGAATGTTCCTCATGGATTCCTTTCCACCTTGATAGTGAAACCAACTCTTGAGGATCAAATCATAGCTACCTAGAAACATGATAGTGGTATCCAAGAGATCAAGGAGAACATTGCTAGCAAAAGTGCTAAATGTTTCTCTGTAAATGATCAAGGAACGGTATTCTTTGAGAATCGTTTCGTAGTGCCAGAAAACCAAAACCTAAAACAAATGATCCTTCAGGAAGCTCATGACACACCTCTCTAGATTCATCCTGGTAGTACGAAAATGTACCAAGATCTACGCCAGAGATTTTGGTGGACCGTTATGAAGTGAGAAATCGCTCAATTTGTTGCTGAATGTGATGTTTGTCGTCGCATGAAGACAGAGCACCAAAGACCTGCTGGTACTCTTCAACCTTTGCCTATCCCTGAGTGGAAATGGGATAAAGTCGGTATGGATTTCATCACTGGCTTTCCAAAGTCTCAGAAGGGAAACAATGCCATCTTCATGGTCATTGACCGTCTTTCAAAAGTTTCTCATTTCCTTCCTGTTCTCGAGAGTATAACTGCTGGCCAGTTAGCGGATTTATATGTCTCCCGGATCGTTTCTCTCCATGGTGTTCCTTTGGAGATCAATTCAGACCGTGGAAGTCTTTTCACCTCTCGATTTTGGGAAAGTTTTCAAAATGCTATGGGAACTCATCTCTCCTTTAGCACCGCCTTTCATCCCCAGTCAAGTGGTCAAGTAGAAAGAGTCACTCAAGTTCTCGAAGACATGCTCAGAGCTTGTGTTATCTCATTCGGAAAGAGTTGGGAGAAATCTCTTCCATTCACCGAGTTTTCCTATAACAACAACTTCCAATCTAGCTTGGGCATGGCACCCTTTGAATTTCTCTATGGCCGAAAATGTCGAGCACCATTGAACTAGTCAGAAGCCGGTGAAAGACAATTCTTTGGACCAGATATGATCCAGGAAGCAGAAGATAATGTTCGCATTGTTCGTGAGCAATTGAAAACATCCCAGTCTCGTTAGAAAAGCTACTATGATCGTCATCATAGGCCAGAAAGCTATGAGCTGGACGATAAGGCTTACCTCCGGGTTACTCCTCTGAAGGGAACCCATCGCTTCGGTATCAAAGGCAAATTGGCCTCATGTTACATCGGTCCCTTTCACATTCTAGCTAAACGTGGAGAAGTTGCATACCAACTTGAACTACCCCCACATCTTTCTCAAGTTCACGATGTCTTCCACGTATCTCAACTCAGGCGTTGCTTCAAGGAACCCATCCGCGAAGTAGACCACGAAACGCTTGACCTCCAAGAGAACCTGTCATATCGAGAGGATCATGTCCGTATCCTTGATGAAGCTGAGCGCACCACCCGACGTCAGAAGATCAAGTTCTTTAAAGTGCAATGGTCCAACCATTCTGAAAAGGAAGCCACCTGGGAACGAGAAGATCGTCTTCGAACCGAATACCCCACCCTCTTCCCGACGACTTCTGAATCTCGGGACGAGATTCTTTTGAGTGGGGGCGAGTTGTCACAACCCTAGTTTTGGTATGTGCTTTTTATTTATAGAATTAAGGCATCATGTTTAAATTTTCTTTTTAATAATTGAGGATTTGGAAAAGCCTCAAAATGAATTTAAATAAATGGACAGACAAAAATCTTTTTCCAAAAATATTTTGAAGTTTTTGAAAAGTCCTATAAATGGGCATGGTCACATCTCATGTGTTGTGGGTCCCACTGCATGCTCCAAGATTTTTCAAAAATTCAGAGAAGGGCTTGGAAATTAAATCATATTCATATTTGAATTTGTAATCCAAATGTGTTGAATTTCAAAAATCTTCAAAACTTGGGAGTGGCTAGTACTTTGTCACCTAAGTCCAAGATAAATAATTGAGGATTTTAGAAAATGCCTAGCTATTTATTTTAGCAAAGAAAAACAAATAACAGAAAGAAAAATAGAAAGAAAAAGAATAAAAAGACAAAGTCCACTTACCTGGCGACCTGGCCCAGGTAGCCGACCTAGCCCGCCAGGGGTACATGCGTCTTCAACCCCTGGAGAGGCAGGCAGGCAGCTCGCCGGCGACCACGGCATGGCCGCCAGGAAGCTGCCTGGCTGCTCCCCCGTCCTTATCCAGCGCCGTGGAGACCCCGTGCAACCCCCTTCCTTGTCCCCCTCCCCTGGACCTATTCCCCTCTCTCCCCGGCGAGTTCCCGCAAGGACCCGAGCGCCGCGCAGTTCGCCGTCGAGGCTCCACGCGGCCACCAGCCTTCTCCCGCCGCACCAACTTGTCCAAGGCGCCCGCCATCCTCGTCTTCGTCTCCGGGGCAGGTCAATTGAAGCCTAGGACCTCCCGCGACGACGCCGACATCGAGTTCGTCTGCCACGGTCTTCGAGCTCCGGCGAGAAATAGCCCCCCCTCTGGCTCTCCGCCGTCGCTTCCGGCTTCTCCAACACTCCCAGGGTGAGCCCGTGGCTCGATTTCCTCCATCCCGAGCCCCACCACATGCCCCGGTGCCCTCCTTCCCTCAACGGCTGAGCGGTGCCGCCGCAGAGCTTCACCCCGCCATGGCCTCAGGCCACCTCCCGTGAGCGCGTGTTCTCCCCTCGAAGCGCACGTGTGCGGGGAGCCCTTCGGTGCCTCTCCCGTGGCCCCCCGTGCCCGGAAACGCCGACACCAGTGGACGTCGCCGTGGGTTTTGGTCGCCGCTGACCGGAACTCCGGCGAGGCCCACTTGTCTGAGTAATTAGGGGCTTAATTCCCCCCTAACTACCCCCTTGGGCCACAGACAGGTGGGGCCAGCCCCTTAATCTTGTAATTAATTTAAAAAAACAGAGGAGTTTAGCTCTGTGTCACTGACCATGTGGCCCCACATGTCAGCCCCCCCTGTGACATCAGCATTGCATCATGCTGATGCAATAAGTGGAACTTCTCTGTTTAATTAAATTCCAGAAAATTACAGAAAATGTTTAAAACTTCAATAATTCATAGAAAATTAACCACAACTCCAAATTAAATAAATAATATATGAAAAGTTATCAGAAAAATGCAAGGAATCCAAATATGCAACTTTCATGCATGACAAAATAGTTTACAAAGATCAAATAGTAGCAAATGTGATTTGGGCATTTTTTGAATAATCATTTGGAGTTTGAATTTGGAATTATTTTCCAAATATACTTCAATTAACTTGTTGAAATATGAACATACCCCGCATCAGAACCATGCCATTCTATGTTATGCATCTTGATTGTGCATTGCAATGTGATGTTTACATTGTTGTTGTAACGACCCAATTCACACCGAATTGAAGTCTCTGTGCTCAAGTGCCAGTCCCTGGATCGAACTCGCTGGCACACACAGTATAATAGATGTATATCAAAGTACAAGTGCATCATTTTTACAACGTATGATCCAGAGTAAATAAATAACAAGTTGCATAGCTCAAGTCTAGCTTACTCAATATAAATATAGCGGAAGCAAAAGCAAATAACGTAGAGTCCCATCAACAGCCACAAGCGAACATGCTGAGTGTAGACTCGCAACCCCTAAACGCACCTTACTGATCGTCTGAAAAACCTGCAACACCGAAGGTTACAGCCCGACAACGGGTCAGTACATCTGATTTGTACGGCAAGTGACACGAAAAAGTTTATATAAAGGACCTACAACTACATGCAAGGTAAGTCAAAGGAAAGGCTTATGGTTTAGTTTTGCAGAAAGCCAATTTTCTCCTGAACTAAACTAGTCAAAATTTTATGTTGAACTTACTACTAAAGATTGAACTGGGCACACCAGTCTCAATCCACCACACCCTTTATTAATCTTGCCCACTCAAAATTATTAAGGTGATTCATCTGTCAAGATCCTCCATTAACAGTAATGTCTAGTAGCTCAAAGATGTCCATAACCGATGACACGGCTAGGCGCAAAAACTCCGGCGTTCCGCACACAATACCTTGAAAAAACCGCGAAAAACGCACTCCGACGATGCTCCGGCGAAAATTCCGGCGAAGCTCCGGTGATGACGTCGGCGGCGGCGGTGGCGGCGGGTCCCGCGGATTAGATTAGAGCTAACCCTAAACGCTGGCGAAAATAAATTAGCCCTAACCGGGGCTATTTATAGCCAGCCCCTAATCGCTCTTTTTTTTTGTAAATCCGAAATAAAAACAAATTCGGTCTGCTGGAAAAAAAACAGACCAGGCCCAATAGGCCCAAAACAATATTAGAAAAATCACGGAAAATTATTTTAAAATTCCGTCTTCGCCAATATTTTTAAAATAATAAAATTGAATTTTTGGCTTGACCAAAATAATAAAATAAAATAAAAACTTTGCAACTTATTTTTAAATATTTTTAAATACTTTTCTGGCATTTTAAAAATACCGAAAACTCTGAAAATTGATTTAAAAACTTTTCCAGAGCATAAATAAATTCCAAAAATAATTTTAGAAAATGTTTATAACTCCAAAGTAAAATTAAAAAGTCCCCTAAAAATGTTTTAACTATTCTTCAACGAATTAAAAATGGGGACAAGTCCTTTTATATCCTCTCCAGCAAACTGCCATGTGTTGAAAAATGTTTAAAAATATTTTAGAAGAATTCCAATAAAGAATTAAAACCTTTTCCAAACTTCAAAAATGTTGAAGGAGTCATATTACCTTCTCTCATTTTATTTTGTTGGTTTTTTTTTAAATAATAAATTCCAAAACACCAACGGTGAATATTAGGGAAAGTCATTTTATTCCCTCTCATTTTAATATTCAACAAACTCCAAAAGTTTTAACTCCCAGAGAATATCAAACACATCAAGCAAACAATCATTATCTATTTAATTTATTAACATTCCAAAATTCGGAGAATTTTGGGATGTTACAGTTGTTGTCTCGGTGGTTGCCTCTTCTCGATAGATTCATCGTCGGACGTAGTTTCTGACTGCCCTGAAGAGTGACACCTCGTGATCGTCAACAAGGCAAGCAAACCCCCATTCACCATGTCTATATAAACCCATTTCCCTCTTGTTCTGTTATGAATGATTAGGTGATTCACATGTTACCGTTCTACCGCTAGTTGAACCCATCCTTTGCATGACCTATCATTGCTGCCACAGTATTAAGCAAACCCCAAACTAGCAGATCCAGGATTGTTTGTGTTCATCATGTGGCCCTTCATCCATGTTATGCTATGCCATGCTAGAGTTGTTTGCAATGAAGATGATCCATCTGGGTGATGTATCGGGATGGTAGAGAACAAAGCAATGTAATGGTAATGTGTTGGTGAAGCCACCCTAATAGAGGTGAACAACGGGAGGCTGTGTAGGAGTACACAGTGGGTTGTCTCATTTACACTGCCCTAGGCACCGAGTTCTCTTGTTGTGATCCAAGACAAGAGTACTTCCACATGCAGGTCTATGGGACCCAGTTTGGCCTACTAACTCACCCCGACTATGATCCAGGATTCGCATGGGTTATTGATTCTTCGATTTGATTTTGTGCCGGAGTGGGAGGAGATACATGGTTACTTTGTAGCACGGTTTTAGACAAGTGCAGTACCATCCGTCGAGGTGGGCTTGTCGGACCGTCCATACATCATTTGAGTCCTGAATGGAAACCCCGTCCGAATTTCTGATTGGGGTACATACTCAAATAGGCGATCCCCTGGACTAGAGTTGGAGCCGTGAGGTAAGTGCCTTGGTGTTTATCCTCGTCCGACATCCGCTTGAAGGATGACGAGTCACGGGCGGTAATTGATGACACATGTGTGAAGCTACACCCCTGCAGGGTAATGATCTATTCGAATAGCCGTGTCCGCGGTTATGGACTACTTGGAGATCTTTACTTGATTATTAGATAACTTAAATGGATACTCTAAAACTGCCAAGATAAGTGTGAGTGCCTTGGGTTGCTTCCTCGTGGGGAAGTCGAGGAAGAATCCATGGTGGTGTATTGATGTGGTGATCAAGATTAGATGGACTCGAGTGCGCTTCTCATCTCAACTCTATGTAGTCGTAGTACATGATAGCCAAGTCAAAGCTTTCTGCATTACAACCCCACTTGCCTTTACCTTGATACCTGAGCATAAGTAGTGTAGATATGATGTAAGTCTTCTTGAGTAAGACTTTGTACTCACGTTTGCTTAATCTATGTTTTAGAGAGGAGACCACTGACCCTGATGGTGGCCTCTACTTCAATGTAAGGGCTGATATGCGGTACTGTTCCAGATCTAGATGTTTCCATCCAGATCCGGGGACGAAGCACATATCGGTCCCACCGCGACACATGACGAAGTCATATGCCCCGGATTTCCAACATGATATCACAACATTACAGATACAAGGATACAACATCTCATAAAACCGGCATACAACTGCCTTAATACAATACAACAACGGAAGATATATGTCTGAGTACAGACTACAAGCAAATGCTTACTGGCAAAAGAAAACATCGATCCCCATAACCACACGGGTCCAGGCCCTCCGCCGGGATCCGCCTAACTAGTCGTCGTCAAGTCTCAACGTGAAACGTCGATCACCATACCTGTCGTCGATCAAGAACCCTGAAAAGAGTTTGGGGGTAGTATCATGAGTACAGAAGTACTCAGCATCCAACTATAGTGGTCAACTGACCCAGCAAGGACTTCATCACTCGTCATTCTAGGACAACTAGTAGTTTACGGTAAGCAAGGGGTAAGTGGTGAGGTTGCTGCCACACTAGCATTTATGAAGTGGCTAACGATCTAGAGAGTAAGATAAGAAGCCAAGCATTCGATGAGGAATCGCCTCCAACAAGTCTGCTATCCACCTACATACGGAAACATAACACCTATCCTATCCTTTTCCTCCTCTTCGCATCCCGATGAAGAAGAAGCAGTCAAGGCACACACACACGTTGATCAAGTTATATTAAGATTATCTCAGTTGTTGTTGTCTATGAACAAGGAGTAGGTCTCAAGTCGTCCATAACCGTCGACACGGCTTCTCGAAAAGATTTAACCCTGCAGTGGTGTACCAACTGCCCATTACAAGGCTCTGCATGCACGCCCATCTCTCTCAGTTGCTACCCATCACAGGCAACCATTTTATGATTTAGTTCTGAGAGATGAGAAACAACAGGTCCCTCTAGCTAATATCGAACAAATCCGGGTGGCCCCCGGGGAGTCGACATCCAATTCAGGAGCCGGCCGCGCTCTCGGGCTGATCTCTACCGTATGCCTCGGGTTTGGATTGCCGGTAAATTCTCACATGAGTCCGGGTCCTCAGCCGGACAGGTTGGACCAACCGTGGACACGACTTCTCGAAAAGATTTAACCCTGCAGGGGTGTACCAACTTCCCATTACAAGGCTCCGCATGCACGCCCATCTCTCTCAGTTGCTACCCATCATAGGCAACCATTTTATGATTTAGTTCCAAGAGATCCGAAACGACAGGTCCCTCTAACTAACAACGAACAAATCCGGGTGGCCCCCGGTGAGTCGACTTCCATCTCAGGAGCCAGCCGCGCTCTCGATCTGGTCTCTACCGTCTGTCGCAGGTTTGGATAGCCGGTTAATCACACATGGGACACCGGGTCCTCAGCCGGACAAAGTGGGCCAGCAAGGGAACTAAGTCCCACACGAATACCCAGAACTCGGATCCTAGGTGACTCGAATGGAACAAAACGTCGGGGCGGGATAGCCTAGACCTTCCATGCTTCGTCGAATATAGTGAACATTATAATAATCATATCATCAACAACAATATAAGAATGTGATATCCCAAACCCAGGAGTAACAGGGTAACATCGTAGCATCCTAAGCATGCATACTAAGCAGGGGCTGAGCAACGAGCAATAGTAACATAGCAGTACAAGGTTTGCTGGGAGGGGACATGGCTGTATCGGTTTGAAAGAGGCTGTAAACATGTGGTAGGATCAAACATCGAACCTAACCTATACTAGCATGCAAACCGCTGGTTGAAATAGAATGGATCATAAGTAATGCATAGTCTTTGCCTGTTGATAAGTCGGGTTCCGAAGGTGTAGTCGATCGCAAGCTCGCATCGGCTCCGAGAGGTACCCGCGGGAGCACACAAGAAGTAAACACTGGAAAGCAATCAACGGTGCACCACTATTACTACGGAGCAATACAAGATCAAAGAGGCAACACAAGGCACGGCAACGCGATACGGATCTATCGTCGAGAACGGTTACTAACAGTTTAAGTGGGGTATCGGTCACACACGACGAATACCGCACGTTTACGGTGGTTCAAGTTGCTTAGCTACAGGTGATCAACCAACGGTTGTTAACATGGAAACTCAAGCAAGCATGGCATAGCACACAAACAGGTCAAGAGGTGAAGTACAAAGTAAACTATCTATGCTAGTCACTTTAAGTGAGGCACAACCTAAACATGGCATAACAATAAGTGCCGCACGATAATTAAAGGATTTGGTACTGTTCTGCCCTAAACCATATTTTAGGTTGGTTAACAACAGAAAACAATATAATAAACACAAAGTACACGAAAAACTAATCAAGTTACATATAAAGAACACCCCAAACGGAGTTACGGTTAAAAAGATACAAGCAAAACAAGTTATGCACACATGCTGTATAAACAGGGGTAAATCTATATGAAAAAGTGCAGCAACATGACATAGAAATACATGGGATGAAAGTAGACATGATTCTTAACAATATGCAATTGGAATCACTCAATTCCGATAAACGGTCGCGACACACTCGTCGACCGAAGTTGCAACAAAATAACAGTTTTCAGCACAGCAGCACAATAACATCAGGGTCACCACTTTGGAGCAAGATTTAATATAGATAGAGCACCCAAACATGACAAGTTAAAGCATGGCAATGAAGTACACATGATTCTTAACAAATAGGAAAAAGAATCAATGCAATAGGCCTCATGGATGAGTCACAATCATCATGCAAAGTTGCAACAAAATAATAACAGCAGCTCATAATAGCAATTTGTAGCAGTTTAACGACCTGATGCCCACTTCAGCACACAATTACACAATCAAGACGAGCTCAAATGCAAAAACTTTCTACATACGAACGCTAGAGCACGCAAAACTGAGCAACTTTCGATTTTGGGGGCACGTTCATCGGAGCTACGGTTTAAGCGTTATTAACGGTGCAAAACAGATCACAGCAGCAATTTTTAGGGACTTAGAAAAAATTACTGGGGCTAAGGAAAAAAACATAGACAATAAAAAAAGGGGGGGGGGGGGGCGCCTGGCTCACCCATGGGCCGAGGCCCACTGGCCTGGAGGCGGCCTTGCGCTGGGCTGCTGGGGCTTGCTTGGGCTGCGGTGCTGGATCCAGCCCACCTGGGGCGTCCACGCTGGGGAAGGCGACCGGCCGCCTCGTGTGCCCGTGCCAGCCCGACCGCGGCGGCGGCTCGCCGGCCGGCCAGTGGCGGCTGCTAGAGGCGGTGGGGAAGGGGTCCGAGGGAGGCGCATGAGGGCCGGAGGAGGCCGGATCCGGCGCGTCCAGAGGCGGGGACGGCGGGGAGCAAGGCGGCGGCGAGCTCAGTTGGGGCCGAGGCGAGCTCCAAGGCCATGGCGGTGGCAACGTGCTGCACTCTGGCGGCTGCGACCTGCAGCGGGGAGGAGAGGGATTAGGAGGAAGATGAGAGGGAGGAGAAGGAGGGAGAGGTGAGAGGGAAGGAGGGGGGCCCGGCGGCTGCTGCGGCATGGCGGCCGAAGGCGCAGGCGGCGGCGACGTGGTTGCCCACGGGTGGAGGTGAGAGATTGGAGAGGTAGGTGGAGGATGAGTGTGATCTGGGCCGTTGGATCGGCCGATCCGACGGTCCAGATCCGCTGGGGCTAGGGTTTGGGCGAAAATGGCTATTTTTGGGGCAAAACTAGGGGTGTGGCTGCAAATTTGGCTCAGGGAAACCCTATAAAGGGGTGGGAGTGCGGTGGTCTTTATATAGCCCCGGTGGCTGGCAGTTTGCAAAAACATCTCCGGTTTTTCTCTCGTGCGCGCGGTGTTCACGTTTCTGACCGCCGGGGGTCCGCAGTACCTCCGATTCGGGTAAAACTTCAAACTGCGCGATCAGCGCGTCGAGCCGGAGGCGTTCACCTCGCGCTGGAACCGTTCTGAGAACACTTTCCGACGCGCTATAAAAATAACCCATTTAATTATTAAATGGGGTTTTCGTTCCGTTGGCTGCGGCTGGTCTCGTGCGGTTTTCGTGACAGTGATCGGGTTAAACCCGGTGTCACAAAGGTCGAGTGTCAGGGTGGCAAGGGTCGGTCTCCGTCCGATACGAGATAAGAGGGGGAAAAATAATCGTCGATCGATAGATCAGGGATGCAAACACCGCAAACAAATTAGACAATCAAACAATTCACGCCGAAAACAAAATTTTTAATTTTTATGAAAACTGGGCTGTTACATTCAATCTCGATGCCGACTAAGTCGTATAGTTCCAGACAGCAGCCTGGTTCCATTGGAGGGTCGTTGTATCTTCTTTCAGGCTTCTTAAGCCATTTGTTAACCTTGTCTTTACTAAGACATAATTTGCTTCCTTTGTTTCTTGATGTAATGTTGGATCACAGTCATGTGATCTCTGCTTGTAATACAACTGCTATGTCTGCTCAGTTTAGCAGATGCAATAAAGTCTATGAGTTTGTAGAGTTCATGTTGTGTTACCTGTTGTTACACACTTGGCATGCATGTTGCGTGTACGTTTATATCGTGCATGTCATGTGTGGGGTTCGATTGCTTAGTTGTGCTCTCGCCGGCGGTCTTTCTTACACCAAGTGGCCCTGAGATGTGTGCAGCTTGGGGCATCGCGATGCGATTGCTCGTGACTCCGTCACGTGGCACACTTCGTTGTACGATCGAGCCCGCCTGAGACCCCGACTAAGTGATCGGGCTGGAGTCTGTTTATGTAAGTGTTATGATTCAATCGATAATATGGTTGAGGCGACTTGTCTATGAGTATGGGATTTCACCACCCATAATCATTTAGACTTGTGAGCGGACGATGAGGACCCATCTCAGTTGATCATTCGGGCCTGGATGGGATGCCCCTCACGTTCGAGCTTTCCGAGAGTGTCTTGTACTTGGCCTTGTCTGCTTAGACAAGTGGGTATGGCTCTCGGCTCTCCATATGAGTGAGTTGTGACTGGAATTACCGTTGCAAACCCCGGGTCCCGACAAGTGGCTTCCATCGATCGTGATGACGGAGATGATGCAAGGATACCAAGATTCCGGTATGGTCCCTCGCCATGGCTTCCGCCTTCTGATACGTCCCAAACTTATCGATAATTTCTGCTTGCTCCATGCATGTTTTGTGTGATATTTCTATGATCTAGATACACTTTCATACATTTTTGATCATATTCGGACTAACCTATTAACTCAGTGCACCCCAATGCCAGTTTCTGTTTTGTGCTGTTTTTCTATTTCAGTTTTCCCCCATATTAAAAGTGCTCAAAAAATTCGGGAAAAATTAGATAAAAAATCATCCTGTAGGAACCTTCCGGAGTCCTGAAGGGGGACCAGGTGGGACCCACGAGGGACCTAGGCGCCTAGCTGGCGCGACCTAGGGCTTGGCCGCACCAGGGGGGTGCCTGGACCCCTGGTGCCCCCCTGGCTGCCCCCATTTGCCTATATAACTCCCGTGACGTGAAACTTCCGAAGACATAGCCCTTTTTTCGCGATCTCGCCTCTGTTCCGCCGCCGCCGCACTTCCAAGATCGGGAGCACCAGCAGGACCCTTCCCGGCACCCTGCCGTAGGGAGGATCGACCTCCGGGAGCTTCCCCTCCACCTATAACGACCCAATTCACATATAATTGGAGTCTGTGTGCTCAAGTGCTAGTCCCTGGATCGAACTCGCTAGCAAACACAGTGATAGATGTATAACAAAGTACAAGTGCATCATTATTACATCATATGATTCAGAATTCATAACATAAACCA
Source organism: Bromus sterilis (assembly GCA_950022295.1). Lineage (NCBI taxonomy): Eukaryota > Viridiplantae > Streptophyta > Magnoliopsida > Poales > Poaceae > Bromus > Bromus sterilis. The sequence goes on along the minus strand of OX465596.1, from coordinate 141,646,167 downwards.
GTTGCATAGCTCAAGACTAGCTTATTCAATATAAATATAGCGGAAGTAGCAAATAGTAAATATCAAGGAGTCCCATCAACATCCACAAGTGACATGCTGAGTGAAGACCCGCGACCCTAAACGCACCTTACTGGTCATCTGAAAAACTAGCAACACCAAAGGTTGCAACCCGACAAAGGGTCAGTACATCTGATTTGTACGACAAGTCACACGAAAATGGATATAACAGACCTATCGCTACATGCAAGGTAAGTCAAAGGAAGGCTTATGGTTTTGTTTTGTAGAAAGCTGATTTTTCCTTAGTCTACCTAAATCAAAATTTTAGTTTAGCTTACTAAATAAGGTTGAATTGGGCTACACCAATTCCAACCCATACCCTTTATTAAAGTTTCCCACTCAAGTTTTATTCAGGTGAGTCATCTGTCAAGACCATCCAACAATAGTAATGCCTAGTTGCTCAAAGTTGTCCTTAACCGGGGACACGGCTAATCATGATCAATTTGTACACTCTGCAGAGGTCTGTACACTTTACCCACTGGACACAACCCAAAGATTGAGATGAAGTCTTCAGAAGAGGTCACCTCCACCCTTTGGTAGCCGGTACACCTATCATATCTACATCAGCTAGCTACCAGGGCCAGGCTCCCTACAACTTACTCGACTAAGCCAGAGCCCATATAGCCAGTGGTCATACATGGAAGCTACTAGTCACTAAGTCTGTCCGATCTTTTTGAGCCTAGGCGACGCCCACTTAGGGTGCACTCTCAGGGGTGCAGTCCTTAGATAAGGTGCATGACCCCATTATGCCTTCTCTCCATACCATGCAAAACCATTGGGAGCATTTAACCCTGAACCTGCCTTTAAAGAAGGCGCAGCCTCCAGGAGCATCCCGCCCATCCAGAGGTGAACTCTATTTAATGTTTTCTAGTCAAGTTAATAAATCCTCACATAACTCAATGTAATATCAACCAATCCCCTTCTACAAGCATAGCAATATAAATAACAAACACGAGCTAGGGCGACAAAGAATACAGGATCAGATCATATGGTTATCCTACCAGGTTTGCAGCAATAGTATATAGTAGCATTCCTACACATGCAGAGGGTGATAGTTGCTACATGCATAATGAAAAATATAGGTATGATATGGTCAATGTTTAAATTTCCTTGCTCCTGTTCTAGATGATCACACTCTTCACAGAAAGTTGCGGTGCACTCCGGACAGTCTACACGATCAAACAATATAGCATTCAATAACACATTCAACACATAAACAAAGCAATATTAAAATAACCAAATGAACAGCAAGAAAGCCAACTAAACAATAGCTAAACGATATCTACAAGTCACCACGATCCCAACGCAACTGGAATCGACGAAAACGGATACACCGTACAAAAGATACGGTCACCGGAAGTTTGAACTTGAATCTGTACAAAATTCAAATTCGAAAAGTGTAACAGTGCAAAGTGCATCCTAATGTAAACTAGACTTCACTACGGTCGCAACTCAAAAAGAATCACCTAAAATGGAGCTACGATTTAAAAGATATAGACAATACAGTTCTAGGGTGAAATCTGCGAAAAAGGGTCTCTTTGCGAATAAAATAACTTTCTGTCGTGACTAGGTCCCTGACCACGGAGTGAACGACGTTCGCTTCGGTGAACTTTCCAGCAAACGTTCGTCGAATAGAGAACCGACGATTAACCGGAACCCTAACCCTTAAACCAAAAAAAACCCGGAATAAACAATATCTGGATCTGGGAATAAACCCTAAAATCCGGGCCGTTGGAGGGGCGCGGTGCGATGGCACGGGTGTCGCGAGGCGGCGACGTGGCGACGGCGGCAAGGAGGCGGGGCGGCGGCGGTTACCGCGGCGGAGGCGGTTTTCGGCGGCGGGTCCCGCGTGGAGGCGAAATTAGGGTTTGGAAAAAAATAAAAAGAGAAAATCCAATTTTTATATATAGCCGAAAATATATTTTTTAAGTCCGAATCCGGCCCGAGTCAGGTGAAATAAAAAACAGACTGGGTCACTAGAAGGCCCAAAGCGAAACTCGTTTTTGTAAAACTTTTATTTGGTCAACCAACTACGTAGAACATTTTTAAATAAATAAATATTAATTTTAAAAGTGTCACAACAATAAAATAAAATAACAAAAATAATTGTTTTTGCCAAAATTTCTATTTTGGCTATTATGCAATTTTAATAAATACTTTTTATGCAATAAACTCCATATAAAAATTATAAAAAAATCCCAAAAATAATTTTGAGTCATTTATAATTTCTATGACACAGTTTATAAACACCCAAAAATATTTTCAACACTTTTCAACTTTATTTAAAACGGGGATAAGTCATGTTATATCCTCCAATAAATTGGCTTAAGTTAAAAAATGTTTAAAATATTTAGAAAATCCAATTAATGCAAAACTCTAGCATGACATGCATATGATGATCTATTAACATCCGAATTTAGAAAATTGGGATGTTGCAAATCTACCCCCCTTAAGATGAATCTCGTCTTCGAGATTCGGGCTAGCTAGCGAAGTGGTGTGGATGATCTTGCTTCAAATCCTCTTCGCGTTCCCAAGTAGCTTCTTCCTCGGTATGATGATCCAACTGAACTTTGCATAGCTTGATTGTCTTGGTGCGGGTAACTCTTTCTGCAGTCTCCAGAATCTTCACAGGTTTCTCCTCATAAGTCAAGTCACTCTTCAACTGAATTGCCTCAAGTGGTACTGTATCTCTCAAAGGAACATCTGCCATCTCTGCATGACACTTCTTCAGCTGGGATACGTGAAACACATCATGAAATCCTGAAAAAGCTTCTGGCAAATCCAACTGATAAGTTACCTCTCCTCTGCGCTCCAAGATCTTGTAAGTTCCAAAAAAATGTGGTAATAACTTGCCCTTGATTCCAAACCTCTTGATTCCACGAATTGGTGAAACTCTCAGATATGCATGGTCCCCAACCTCATAGGTTACATCCTTATGCTTAGCATCTTCATACCTCTTCTGCCTGGACTGTGCTATCTTCAGCCTATCATGGATCACTTGACCTTCTCCTCAGCATCTCTGATCAGGTCTGGTCCAAACAACTGATGTTCTCCCACTTCATCCCACATCAACGGTGTTATGCACTTCTTGCCATACAGTAACTCAAATGGTGCCATCTGCAGACTAGCCTGATAACTGTTGTTATATGAGAACTCAGCATATGGTAGATTATCATCCCAACTAGACCCATAGTCTAACGCACAAGCTCTCAGCATATCCTCCAGAGTCTGATTTACTCTCTCTGTCTGCTCATCTGTCGGTGGATGAAAAGCTGTATTGAATTCCAGCCTGGTGCCCAAGGTCTCATGCAACTGGCGCCAAAACTTAGATGTAAACTGAGTACCTCTATCAGACACTACCTTACTTGGAACTCCATGCAGACAAACAATCCTGGTCATATAAATCTTGGCTAGCTTAGCACTTGTATAAGTTGTCTTTACCGGAATGAAGTGAGCAACTTAGTCAAACGATCAACAATCACCCAAATAGAATCATATCCTGCTCGAGTTCTGAGTAAACCAGTAATAAAGTCCATACCTATCTGATCCCACTTCCAATCGGGTATAGGCAAAGGCTGTACCAATACTGCTGGCTTCTGATGTTCGGCTTTGACTCTCTGGCAAACATCACACAATGCAATATACTGAGCTATCTCTCGCTTCAGGCTAGGCCACCAAAATCTCTCCCTCAAGTCCAAGTACATCTTGGTATTCCTTGGATGGATAGAATAAGGAGAATCATGTGCCTCCTGAAGAATCAGGTTCTTGATCTCTGCATCTTGCGGTACACAAATGCGCTTCTCAAACCAAATGGCTCCATGCTCATCCTCACGGAAATCCTCTTCTTTCCCTTTGATCATATTCTCCTTTATTTCATCAATCTCTGCATCACCCTTCTGAGCTTCTCTGATTCTTTCCAACAAATTTGGCTTCACTTCTAATGTTGCCACATATCCCTTAGGAACTATCTCCAACCTGATATTCTTGAACTGCTCACATAACTCAAGTGGCATATCCTCAACATTAGCAACATCAATATGACTCTTACGGTTAACGCATCAGCAACAACATTCGCCTTACCAGGATGATACTGCACATTCAAATCATAATCCTTAATAAGCTCTAGCCATCTACTCTTCCCGAGGTTCAACTCCTTCTGCGTAAAGATATACTTCAAACTGTTATGATTAGTAAATATATCACAATGATTACCAACAAGATATTGCCTCCATGTTTTCAATGCATGAACAACTGCGGCTAACTCCAAATCATGTGTAGGATAGTTCTGCTCATGGTTCTTAAGCTGACGTGAAGCATAAGAAACAACTTTACCTCCTTGTATCAAAACACAACCAAGTCCTCGACGAGATGCATCACAATATACTTGTAAATCTTTATGTATATCAGGAAAACATAAGACTGGTGCAGTTACTAACCGTTTCTTCAACTCCTGAAAGCTGGTTTCACATTCATTGCTCCAATAAAACTTATTCTCTTTGTTTAATAGCTCAGTCATTGGTTTTGCAATCCTGGAGAAATTCTCAATGAACCTCCTATAATATCCTGCAAGCCCCAAGAAACTGCGAATGTCGCCAACTGTCTTGGGTGTCTCCCATTCTGTAACTGTTGAAACCTTGGATGGGTCCACAACTACTCCTTCTCCTGACACAACATGCCCAAGGAATCCTACCTCCTTCAATCAAAACTCACACTTGCTGAACTTGGCATAAAACTTGTGCTCCCTGAGCTTCTCCAATACCAAACTAAGATGTGCTTCATGCTCTTTCTCATTCTTGGAATACACCAATATATCATGAATGAACACCACAACGAACTTATCCAAGAACTCCATAAACACCTTATTCATCATATTCATGAAGTATGCAGGAGAATTGGTCAATCCAAATGACATAACGGTATACTCATACAATCCATACCTTGTAGTAAAAGCAGTCTTCGGAATATCCTTCTCCCGAATCTTCCATTCATGATAGCCAGAACGAAGATCAATCTTAGAGAACACACAAGGTCCCTCCAACTGGTCAAATAGATCATTAATCACAAGTAGATGATACTTATTCTTGATAGTAACATTATTCAAAGAACGGTAATCCACACACATCCTCAATGTTCCATCCTTCTTCTCAACAAACAACACTGGAGCTCCCCAAGGTGACGAGCTTGGGCGAATGAATCCCTTTGCCTGCAACTCTCTAAGATGCTCCTTGAACTCTGCAAGCTCATTAACGGGCATCCTATACGGCCTCTTAGCAATAGGCCCATTGCCTGGTATTAAATAAATAAGGAACTCAATCTCCCTATCTGGTGGCATACCTGGCAAATACTCTGGAAACACATCCGGATAATCCCTCACAACACGCACATCATCCAGGCTACCCCCCTTAAGAGAATTCACTTGAGCATGCTGATGCTTATACTTGGACACATATCTGATCTTCTGCCTAGTTGGTGTACGGAGAGTGATGGACCGACTGGCACAATCAATAACACCTTGGTACTTGGCTAGCCAATCCATGCCCAGTATAACATCCAAACCTTGTGACTTCAATACAATCAAATCTGTAGGAAAAACATGCTTCCCTATGGCTAGGCTCAACTGATAGCATCCCAAACTAGCTGACATCTCTGCTCCCGGTGAACTTATGAGCATAGATGACTTAAGAACTACGGTAGGTAACTCATGCTTAACCACAAATACCCTCGATATGAAAGAATGCGATGCACCAGAATAAAAAAGAACAAGTGTGGGTACTGAATTGATAAAGAACTTACCAATCACAGCATCAGGCTCATCATAGATCTCCTCCACGTTGACATGGTTCACCTGCCCCTTGTTGAAAGGATTGGGCTTGCTGACTCCAGAATTCCCATTGTTGTCCTTATTCTTGGGGCACATGTTGGAGTAGTGTCCCATCTTCCTGCACTTGAAACACTGAACTCGACTAAGGTCCTTCTGAGCATTCACCACTTGACGGTTCTGGTTGTAGTTCTCACCATTTCCATTTCCATTCCCATTGCCATTGCCATTGCCTTTGCCATTGCCATTCTTATGCCCATTGTGATGATTGTGGCCATTACCTCCATTATGATTGTGTCCTCCACTGTGAACATGGCCATTCCCACCATTGTGGTTATGTCCATGGTTATGTCCTCCATTGCCACCATAAGAATTGCATGGCTTCTGATGCGGTCCAGAGTTATACTTGCCACCATTGTTGTTGTTTTTGTACTTCCTCTTGCGGTTCTCAATGGCCTGCTGCTTGCCTTCCAACACAATAGCTTTGTCTATGAGCCCATGGTAGTTAGCAAAAGTAGCCACTGTCAACTGGACTCCCAACTCATCATTCAGCCCCTCCAAGAACTTCTCCTGCCTTGCTGCATCATTCCTGACATCATCTGGAGCATATCTTGCAAGCTTGTTGAACACCTCAACATACTCGGCAACTGAACGACCTCCCTGACGCAAACTGCGGAACTCCTTCTTCTTCAAGCTCATGGCGCCTGCTGAAACATGTGCGGCGCGAAAGGCAGACTGGAACTGCGCCCAAGTGATGGCGTCGATGGGATAAGTCACCAAGTAGTTGTCCCACCATGCTGCAGCGGGACCCTCCAGCAAATGTGAGGAGAACCTCACTCTCTCTGCCTTCGTACAACCAACTGTCTCGAAGTTCCCCCCCACTGAACGAAGCCAGTCATTCGCCACTATGGGCTCAGGAGTGCTAGAGAACCTCTGAGGATTCAACCTCAGGAACCTCGCAAGCGTGTCCACAGGTGGTGGTGGTGGCGCATTGTTGTTGTTGCCCATGTTCTGAGTGAGCAACTGGATCAGCTGAGCTTGTCCTTGAAGTAGCTGCTGCATGTAAGCTGGCACTCCATTGTTGTTGTTCTCATTCCCCGTGGGATCACGTCTCGGCGGAATCTATTGGGCAAGAATAGATAAGTTGTAGACAGAAAGTAGCTAGGGAAATATATCCTACCCCATATATATATACAATACATATATCACCAATCAACTTCACCAAACAATATCACCATAGCATCAAACATATAACAATCATCAACCAATGCACTCATACGAAAAACCATCACATATCACACCATATAGTTTGAAATACATTGTATAACTGATATAAGATCCTCAACACAACCACGGGTAATATAAGATCCTCAACACAACCACGAATAATAGTATATGAAGCAACCTAGTATTTCCACACCGAATAAGTCGACATGGTCCAATACGCTAACACGATAACGGTAGTAAACTAATTGCCGGTGAAGTAATTCCGAATGCTGTCTTTGCTAAACAGCATGCGGTATTCGCGCCCGCTAATGCGGTTGCGCCTTTTGGGACTCGACTCATCTTTTTCTGCCGAGGTCTTTACTTCTGGTTCCTCTTCTGGTTCTTCAATCCCATTGGCCTTCATCTTCTCCTTCAGCCTCGTTATCTCTGCTTGCATCTCCACCCTCTCCTTCTTCAGCTTGTTGTTGTCCCTCTTGAGCCTGGTGTTCTTCTGCTGCAACTCAGTGATGGTGTAGAGGCCTGACTGAGTGTCCTTCTCCAGGCAATGGATGTGCTTCTCCAGGCTCTGGATGATGTAGCTAGTTGTACCTGGCCAAATGGCCCCAGGCACATACTTGAACTTTTTTGGCCATATGTTCCCCGATGGAAGGATCTTGGTCATCTCCGCGTACACCGTACCCTTTAGCTGGGCGGCATACATCTCAACGATGCGTCCAAGAGCTATGTGAGCGGCTATGCGCACACACTGCTCCTTCTCCTGGGCATGCACCTCGAATGACTCCTTGATCACGCTTTCCTCGTTTGTCATGCTTCCTAGGATAAATGTCTCCACTTGCCAGTAGTCATCAGCTCCCCTTGTCTCCACGATGTCCGGCTGAAAGACTGGCGCGTAGATGTTCAGGTAGTGGCAAATCCCCCTGAGCTCAGGTCCAAACGCCATGGCGCGGTATGACAAAGTGGTCATCTAAAATCAAAGAGAGGAAAGGCAAGATTAGAACAGGTATGAATACGAGATGGAGAAGGTAAGTAAGTACAAGACAAAGTGATGTAAAGTAATATTTTCATTCCTATGGCTTTTCTAATCCATTTTCTAGGGTCACGTCCTACAGTCAACACACTCCTCTGATACCATCTGTAACGACCCAATTCACATAGAATTGAAGTCTCTGTGCTCAAGTTCCAGTCCCTGGATCGAACTCGCTGTCACACACAGTATCATAGATGTATATCAAAGTACAAGTGCATCATTATTACAACGTATGATCCAGAATAAAATAAATAACAAGTTGCATAGATCAAGGCTAGCTTATTCAACATAAATATAGCGGAAGCAAAAACAAGTAACGTGGAGTCCCATCAACAGCCACAAGCGAACATGCTGAGTGTAGACTCGCAACCCTAAACGCACCTTACTGGTCGTCTGAGAAACCTGCAACACCGAAGGTTACAGCCCGACAACGGGTCAGTACATCTTATTTGTACGGCAAGTGACACGGAAAATTTTATATAAAGGACCTAAATCTACATGCAAGGTGAGTCAAAGGAAAGGCTTATGGTTTTGTTTTGTAGAAAGCCAAATTTCTCCTGAACTAAACTAGTCAAAATTTTAAGTTGAACTTACTACTTAAGATCGAACTGGGCACACCAGTTCCAACACCACACCCTTTATTTAATCTTGCCCACTCAAATTATTATTGTGATTCATATGTCAAGATCCTCCAGTAACAGTAATGTCTAGTAGCTCAAGGATGTCCATAACCGGGGACACGACTAATCATGATTAGTTTTTACTCTGCAGAGGTTAGTACACTTTCCCCGCTGGACTCAACCCGAAGATTGAGACAAAGTATTTCAGAAGAGGTCACCTACACCCAACGGCAAGCCGGTACCACCTATCACATCTACATCTGCTAGCTTTGCACGGGAGAGGCTTCCTACATCATACTCAACTAAGCCAGAGCCCATATGGCCAGCGGCTGTACATGGAAGCTCCTAGTCACCAAGTATGTCTGATCTTTTTGAGCCTGGACGGCGCCCACTTACGTTCATAGGGTAGCACCATGACGTACTGTCAACCACCAAAACCAAGCATTAGGGGTACAACCTGGTCTCGCCCTTAGATAAGGCACGAGCCCCCAGGAAGCACTCCCTGCCCGTCCAGAGGTGATTTCTATTTATTATAAAGTTGCTACACAAATTATTAAATAGCTCACATGCACTCCATGAATTTACACAAACCAAACCACGTATACAAAGCATAGCAATAAAGTAACAACACGTGCTAGGTTGATCTACAAATACAAGTCAAGACATGTGGCTATCCTAACTGGTTTTGCAGCAACAATAAAGTAAACTACCTATCATGCAATAGGGTGATATCCTTAACATAATGCATATAGAAAATATAGGTATGAGTATGGTCAAAGCATCACTTGCCCTCTTCCTATTCCTGAGGATCACAATCCTCAAAAAACGAGGCGGCGCACTCCGGACAATCTATACGAGCAAACATAGCACCAATCAACATATATTCAATACAATTATGCACAAACAGTAATAAACATACCAATAACAGTAGAAAAACTTGCCTAACAGAAGCTAAACTTAAAGTACCCGACAAAATAAAACCAACGCAAAAAGAAACGGCGCAAACGGGCGCACCGTTAAAAAGATACGGCTACCGGAAGTTCAAATTTTGATCTGCTCGGTATTCAAATTTGAAAACTTCAAACTTCTGTAAAACTTAGTCTACTGGTTATAATTTTTCAACACGGTCGCAACGCAGCAGGAATCACTCAATTACGAGTTACGGTTAAAAAGTACTCGCGAAAACGGTATCGGGTGAAATCGGGGTGCAATCTGCAAAAAGGACCCAACCGTAAATAAAATAACTTAAAAAAAGCGATCGGGTCCCTGCGCAGAAACTGGCCGGATCTGGCCGGAATCCGGCGAACCGGCGGCGGCAGCGGTGATATGTCCAAAACGTATCTATAATTTCTGCTTGCTCCATGCATGCTTTTGTGTGATATTGCTATGATCTAGATACACTTTCATACACTTTTGATCATATTTGGACTAACCTATTAACTCAGTGCACCACAGTGCGAGTTCCTGTTTTCTGCTGTTTTTCTATTTCAGTGTTCCCCCATACAAAAAGTGCCAGAAAAATTCCGGGAAAAATATAGGAAAAATCAGCGTACATGAAGCTTCGCGAAGAGCCCGAGTGGGGGCCAGAGGGGAGCCAGGGGGGCCCGAGGCGGCCACCCCGTGGGCCGCGCCAGGGGGCGCCTGGGGTCCCTGGTCCACCTCTGGCTTCCCCCATTCGCCTATATATTCCTCGTGACGTGAAACCCTCGAGGACATAACCCTTTTTCGCGATCTCGCCTCTGTTCCGCCGCCGCCGCGCTTCCGAGATCGGGAGCACCAGAAGACCTCTTCCCGGCATCCTGTCGGAGGGAGGGTTGACCTCCGGGAGTCTCCTCTCCACCATGGATGCTTCCCGGATGTCTTGTGAGTAGTTTCCCTTGGACCATGGGTCCGTGATCAGTAGCTATGTGATGTTCTCCTCCCCTCTTTGTTCTTCATGGTTTAGACCTCGTGAGCTGCCCTACATGATCGAGGCACTTTTGTAATCTTTCTGCTGTTGCTATGCTGAGTTTGATGGGATCTGATGGATTATGAGATTATGTTCAGATTGTGATTGAGTAATATATTTGGTTCTTATCTCTTATATTTTTGTTCCTAAGTAATTCTTGCATGTTCTCCGTTGCTGTTTATTGCTTTGGACAAGTAGTAGGTAGTAACCCCAAGAGGGAACGTTTTGCTCGATTGTGGGTTCATGCCCCCCGATGACACGCTTGAGTGACAGAAACATGAGTCTAGGGGATGTGCTGTTGCCACAAGGGGGAAAACAACGGTGCTTGTAACCGCGGTTGCAAGGATTGTTTACTTTACACAAAGTGATTTTTAATGCAGTTGTCTGTTGCTTTGGGTTTACACTTTGGGTGGGGCTCGCAACTTAATACCAGCGAGATGTTCGTGATAGATATCTCAAGGTGGATGATTAGTAGTAGATGTAGTTGGATTTCGGTCTACTTATTTTGGCGTACTGCCCATGCTTTTGAGCCTCTTCCTTTCTTTGTAGCATAGTTAGCATTGCGGTGCGTTCATAATCCTGTCAAATGCCCTTCTGTAATTTGTTTACCTCGCATAGCAGTTTTATCGTCTTTTGGGAGAGAGACATCACTAGTGAACATCACGTATCCCGGTCGATATCCTCATTACTGTTTACACGCTCATTTACTTTTCTGATTTTACTTTCAGTTGCTATAATTATCCCTTGCGTTTGATCCTTTGTGAACAACAAGACCGGAGAGATTGACAACCTCTCTGAACTTCGTTGGGAACAAAGTTATTTGTGTCTGTGTGCAGGTCCGCGTCAGTTGCGCCGCTGACACCTACTTATCATCTCTGGAGTCCTACTGGAGACAAACCTTGGTATCTTTACTGAGGGAAATTTGCTGTTGTGCTACATCACGCCTTCCACTTGGGGTTTACCAACGAAGGGCGATAAATCACTATCATTACCTCGCACATCAAGCCAAATTTCTGGCGCCGTTGCCGGGGACTCCGATTGTTAAGATAGGGGAGTTGCACACTACCCTTTACCTTTGTTTTTTTAGTCTTGTTAGTTTACCCTTCAGTTTTTATCTCAGTGTCCTTTATGAAAAACCACAAAAATAGTTGCTACCTTTTGCCTTTGTCTTGCTTTGCCTATTTATGCTATCCTCACCATGGGTGATGAACCACCCAAATATGGTAGGATGGACATGTTTCACTTGGATCGTCTTCGATCAATTTGTTCTCGCGCTAAAAACCTAACCGACTTGGTTGAGGGAAAATCATTGGATCAACATGCTCATTATACGAGGCACCGCCTATCTCAGAAAGGGAAACACTTATGGGATCAAATACATGTTTCTTATTGCCATGCTAAACTTTTGTGCCACATTTATGATTTTACTTGTTGTTCTAATATAGATCATAAACACCTCCCTTTCCAATGTGAGTTTAATGAAAATGAGATCTATCTTCTTATGCTAAAGGTGTTTATGATTACTTTGATGTTGAAAAGATTGAAGAGTTTGTTGCTTTTAAAGGTGCCTATGAGATTGCTTCCTTGACTGAAAAGTATCACGATAATATTTTCGAGTCTGAAAACTTTGCAGTTCTTGCTTATTTATTCGAGAATTATACTTCCAATTATTATATTGAGGATTTTAAAAATAAAATGTTTGCTGCCCAAGAATAGGCCAATGATTGCTTTGAGGAGGAATCCCATGATTCCGAGGACTCACTTGAAATATCCCTTTCTGAAAATTTTGATACTTGCTTTGTTGATGGCCAAGATGCCACTATGGATGATGCTGACGAAAATGAACTCTCTATAGTTCCTTATGTTAAGCATGAAATTGTTGCTATTGCACCCACACTTGATTGTCCTATTATCCTTTTGAAATCTCCAACTCCGGAGAATTTTCCTCTTATCAAATCTCAATATGTTGGGTTGCATTTATCTTATGATCCTAAAAACCGTGTTGAAAATAATACACGTGTGCTCGTAGGTCATGAACAATATGATTTATGTGATATTTATATTCTTGATGTTGTTCATGATACTACTGAAAATTATTTTGAGAGAGGAAAGTTTGGTTGTAGAAACTTCCATATTACTAAAACTACTCTCTTTATGTTGAAAGTTTTGAAGATGTTCTTGTTCCACCTTCCTATGTTGGTTTCTTTGTGCTTCTTTGATTTATTTTATTACAAGATGCATATGAATAGGAAGTGGGTTCGGCTTAAATGTGTTTCATATTTGCTTCTTGATGCTCTCTTTTGCTTCAAAATTCTTATTCTTGTGAGAGCATCTTCTATAATCTTTAAGCCTAGCTAATGGCTTTAAAAAAGCGCTTTCGGGAGGCAGCCCGCAAAGAATTTAGGTTTTTCTTTTTTCTTTTGTTGTGTCTTGATGATTCTTACTACTGTAGCAACATCATTGTATCTTTATTTTTCAGCTTTGTGCCAAGTTATAGCCTCTTATGATAAGGGAAGCAAAAGTTGTGACATGCTGTCCAGAAAACAGATTCTGTCCCTTGACAGAAAAATTCGAATCAAATCACCAGATCATCTTTTTGATCTGAATTGTTTTGACAGCGTGCTCTATATAATTGTGAAACTTTCATATGTTCTGAGTTTTTTGATTTGAGTTGCAGAAGTTCCCCTAAAAAATTCTTTACTACCTGCTGTTCAGTTTTTCACAGATTCTGCCACGTTTTGTCTCTCCTAACTTTTGCAAACCTTAAGCTTGCTTTTTCTTTGCAAATTTTTTTTGGCACTCTTGAGAAACAGTAGCTCTTCAAGAATATCTTTATATCCAGTGGGGAAAAATTATTTTATTAAGGGTACTAACCTCTCTAATAAGCTTATGACGAGTTATGTATGAAGGGAGTTTTCAAGTGTGCGATGGAAGATGATGAAAGAAGATCCAGGAGTGTCAAGTGCTCAAGCTTGGGGATGCCCCCATGCATCTCCAATAAATATTCAAGGAGACTCAAGCGTCTAAGCTTGGGGCTTCCCCCGTGCATCCCCTTCTCCATCAACAATCATCAGTTCGTCCTTCGTCTGAGTATATTTTTATCACTTCATGCGTTATGTGCTATGCTTGGAGCGTCTCGCTCTTAGGTTTTATTTTTAGTTTTCTTTAGTTTTGCTTGATGTTCATAACAAGTTAGACCCCTTCTTACTTTGTGTGGGAGAGAAAAACGCTCCACTTTCAAAATCTAGAACACATCATAGGATTTTTCCTGCTTATCTTTTGCTGTTGTGTGTTCTTTATCTTTTCATAGCTGCTGCCATGTTTAGTTTTAGTCTTAGTTTGTCTTTAGCACGAGCCCTTGGCTTTTTTTTAGTCTGTTGCTTGAACTCTTTTTAGTTTTCAAGTTTATCTTGTTAAAGAGAGTTGGTTGTTGCACTGAGTTGTGTTTTGTCTTGGAAGTAGGTAATTGAGGTTGCTATTTAATTCTAGTAGTAACTTGCAATAGTTTTGAAGTTTTGATGTGAGTAATGTTTGAACTTTTGGTGTCAAGAGCTCTAGCCTATTATTGATAGGTGTCATATTTTGGGAAATCCGTGTGTATTTTAGAAACCTACAAAACTAGTTGAGAACTCTAGCTACTAGATGGATCACTAATCTTTGGAGGGATCGAATATTAGAGAACACTCACGTACCATGAGTCGAGGATGCGCAAGGATAACCAAACCCCCATACACTCCTCCTCGGGGTACTTGTCTCTTTGTGAACCTCCTAATTAGATTGAGAGTTACCGATAATAAGTGCATGAGTTCTTCGGACTAATGTAAGTATTGAAAGTTGACACTTCCACCTTCCCATATTTTGCTAGCCTCTCCCGTGCCGTGCATTGCCTTCTTCTCACTCCGAGAGTTGGTGTCCACCTTCGCCGGTACATCCAAACCCTTGGCACGATACGCTCTGTCATCATAAACCTCCTTATATCTTTTCTCAAAACAGCCACCATACCTACCTATCAAGGCATTTCCATAGCCTTTCCGAGATATATTGCTATGCACCATCCACCTCCTCATGACTTGATCTTCATGTCATACATGTTCCTGCTACACTGACAGTGACATACATTGCATACATCATGATAGTTACATCTTCTTTATGATTTTGAGTACCTTGTAAAGTGTGAAAGATATCCTTTACCTTCTTGTAAAATAGAGTGTTGCCCTTAAGTGAGGAAAAGATCCCAAAGTGGACACAATAAAAGATCCCAAAGAGGACAAATGAGAGTTAAGTAGAAAGAGCCATTGAGGCCACAAAAAAATAGAAAAAAGAGAAAAAAGAGAAAAAGAAATAAAAAGAGAGAAAGAGGCAACACTACTATCCTTTTGAGAGATCCACACTAGTACTCCCTTTATATCCTTGTACTCCATAGAGATGATCATTATGCATATAGCTATGTGGGGACCTTCACACTATAGAACTTGGCTTGCATATTCCAAGGATGAGCCTCCTCAAACGAGCTCTAGGTCTTCATGAGCGAGCAACTTAGATGCACCCCCACTAGTTCCATTGGAGAGCTTCCTAGCTCGTATGTGCATCCGGTGCATAGCAATCCCTACTCCTCACATCAAATATATCATTTGGCATCTCTTGCCTATGATTGTCCTCATTGATGTGAGCCTTTCTCACCCTTTTTGTCTTCCTCCTCCACACTATTTCCCTCTTTTCCATCCAAAGTGTCAACTCTTGTGCTTACGCTATCCATTGCATTAGTGATCAAAATATTGAAAAAGCAGTGGATCAAATTGACATGTACCTGGCTAGTGGTCTGGGGACGAGTCAAGATAAGATTCCAGAAAAAGACCAAGTGTGAAACTTTAGTAGATTGAGTTCTAAACAAATAAATGTTTTTTCTCGTATTCCCTATCCCCCTTCTTGCACGCAAACACCATTTGGAGACATTCGAGTCACGTACAGCGAGAGCTCTTGCACCTAATGTTCTTTTGTTACTTGTTTCAATGCTAATATAGACTCTTGCATGTTATGACTTGAATTGAATCTCTAACCTTGATTGCTTTACTTTTCAAAGTTCTTATATGGTTGCTAGCATGTCACCACAGAAATTATGCCGTTATCATTTACCTACTCGAGGACGAGCAGGAATTAAGCTTGGGGATGTTGATACGTCCAAAACGTATCTATAATTTCTGCTTGCTCCATGCATGCTTTTGTGCGATATTGCTATGATCTAGATACACTTTCATACACTTTTGCTCATATTTGGACTAACCTATTAACTCAGTGCACCACAGTGCCAGTTCCTGTTTTCTGCTGTTTTTCTATTTCAGTTTTCCCCCATATAAAAAGTGCCAGAAAAATTCCGGGAAAAATATAGGAAATATCAGCGTAAAGGAATCTTCGCGAAGAGCCCGAGTGGGGCCAGAGGGGAGCCAGGGGGCCCCAGGCGGCCACCCCCTGGGCCGCGCCAGGGGGGCGCCTGGGGCCCCTGGTCCACCTTTGGCTGCCCCCCTTCACCTATATATTCCCCGTGACGTGAAACCCTCGAGGACAGAACCCTTTTTCGCGATCTCGCCTCTGTTCCGCCGCCGCCGCGCTTCCGAGATCGGCAGCACCAGAAGACCTCTTCCCGGCACCCTGCCGGAGGGAGGGTTGACCTCCGGGAGTCTCCTCTCCACCATGGATGCTTCCCGGATGTCTTGTGAGTAGTTTTCCTTGGAACATGGGTCCGTGATCAGTAGCTATGTGATGTTCTCCTCCCCTCTTTGTTCTTCATGGTTTAGACCTCGTGAGCTGCCCTACATGATCGAGGTACTTTTTTAATCTTTCTGCTGTTGCTATGCTGAGTTTGATGGGATATGATGGATTATGAGATTATGTTAAGATTGTGATTGAGTAATATATTTGGTTCTTATCTCTTATATTTTTGTTCCTAAGTAATTCTTGCATGTTCTCCGTTGCTGTTTATTGCTTTGGCCAAGTAGTAGGTAGTAACCCCAAGAGGGAACGTTTTGCTCGATTGTGGGTTCATGCCCCCCGATGACACGCTTGAGTGACAGAAACATGAGTCTAGGGGATGTGCTGTTGCCACAAGGGGGAAAATAACGGTGCTTGTAACCGCGGTTGCAAGGATTGTTTAGTTTACGCAAAGTTCTTTTTAATGCAGTTGTCTGTCGCTTTGGGTATACACTTTGGGTGGGGCTCCCAACTTAATACCAGCGAGATGTTCTGGATAGATATCTCAAGGTGGATGATTAGTAGTAGATGCAGTTGGATTTCGGTCTACTTATTTTGGCGTACTGCCCATGCTTTTGGGCCTCTTCCTTTCTTTTGTAGCATAGTTAGCATTGCGGTGCGTTCATAATCCTGTCAATTGCCCTTCTGTAATTTGTTCACCTCGCATAGCAGTTTTATCGTCTTTTGGGAGAGAGACATCACTAGTCAACATCACGTATCCCGGTCCATATCCTCATTACTGTTTACACGCTCATTTACTTTTCTGCTTTTACTTTCATTTGCTATCATTATCCCTTGCGTTTGATCCTTTGTGAACAACAAGACCGGAGAGATTGACAACCTCTTTGAACTTCGTTGGGAACAAAGTTATTTGTGTCTGTGTGCAGGGCCGCGTCAGTTGCGCGGCTGACACCTACTTATCATATCTGGAGTCCTACTGGAGACAAACCTTGGTATCTTTACTAAGGGAAATTTGCTGCTGTGCTACATCACGCCTTCCACTTGGGGTTTACCAACGAAGGGCGAGAAATCACTATCATTACCTCGCACATCAAGCCAAATTTCTGGCACCGTTGTCGGGGACTCCGAGTGCTAAGATAGGGGAGTTGCACACTACCCTTTACCTTTGTTTTTTTAGTCTTGTTAGTTTACCCTTCAGTTTTTATCTCAGTGTCCTTTATGAAAAACCCCAAAAATAGTTGCTACCTTTTAGAAATTATTTATAACCCCAAAGTAAATTTATTAAGTATCCCAAAAATATTTTAAACTATTTTCCAACAATTTAAAAATGGGGATAAGTCCTCTTATATCCTCACCAGCGAACTGCCATGTGTTGAAAAATGTTAAAAATATTTTTAAAACTCCAGAAAAATGCGGAAACAGCATGAGATGCATATGATGATCTATTAACATCCGAATTTAGAAAATTGGGATGTTACAATCAGTATGCTAGCACACACAGTACTCGATGAAATACCATAGTATCGATACAGTACTCGATGAAATACCTAAATTAACGTCAATACGTGGTATTTATTACCTTACAACCCTTGGGCTAGAATAAACAGCAGAAATAATCCATACAATAAGTGGAGTCCCATCAACGCCAACGACAAAGTTGAGTGTAGACTTCACGACCCTATATCGTATCACTTACTCGTCGTATATAATCCTGCAACACCGAAGGTTACATCCCGACAACGGCCCAGTACATTTGAATGTACGACAAGTCACACAAAAAAGGATAGAACATACCTACATCTACATGCAAAGATAAGTCAAAGGAAGGCTTCTGGTTTTATTTTGCAGAAAGCTGATTTTTCCCAATCTACCTAAGTCAAAATTTTAGTTTAACTTACTACATAAGGTTGAATTGGGCTACACCAATTCCAACCCATACCCTTTATTAAATCTTCCCACTCAAGTTTTATTAAGGTGAGTCATCTGTCAAGACCCTCCAATTGTCAAAGATAAGCTTCAATATGTCGACATCTTTGCTCCCATGTTCACATCTTCTTCTTTCTCTTCAATCTTGGACACATGTTGCCATAGTGTCCCTTGTTCCTACATCTGTAACACTGAAGTTCGCTAAGATCCTTCTTTTTCTTCTTCACGGGTGCTTCCATGAACTCATGGATAATTTTCTTCATTCCTTCCTTTTGATTTTGAATCACTTGTTGTGTCATGGTGTAAAGGTGACACTGAACGGGGTAATGATCAGTTCCTTCACACACAAAACATGTGAATTGTGAAGTGGGACATTCTTCACCCCAGTGCATTTCCTCACAATAGGGACAATCATCTTGGTGTCCTTCGTAGGAGTGTCCTACTTCCCCGCAAATTTTGCAAGCACGGGTTCTCGCCCTTCTTCCTTCTTGCCGGTTGCTCGTGCCTCGCCTGCGACTTCACCCTTATCTCCGCGCCACCCTACCGGAATCATGTCTGTCGGGGAGTGTTTTCCATCGATCGTGACGACGAAGATGCCGCAAGGATACTAAGATTCCGGTATGGCCCCTCGCCATGGCTGCCGCCTTCTGATACGTCCCAAAATTATCGATAATTTCTGCTTGCTCCATGCATGTTTTGTCTGATATTGCTATGATATAAATACACTTTCATACACTTTTGATCATATTTGGACTAACCTATTAACTAAGTGCACCCCAGTGCCAGTTTATGTTTTCTGCTGTTTTTCTATTTCAGTTTTCCCCCATATTAAAAGTGCTCAAAAAATTCGGGAAAAATAAGATAAAAAATCAAAGTGAAGGAACCTTCCGGAGTCCCGAATGGGGACCAGGTGGGACCCACCAGGGCCCCAGGCTCCTAGCTGGCGCGGCCTAGGGCTTGGCCGCTCCAAGGGGGTGCCTGGACTCCTGGTGGCCCCCATGGCTGCCCCCTTCGCCTATATAACTCCTGTGACGTGAAACTTCCGAAGACAGAACCCATTTTCGCGATCTGGCCTCTGTTCCGCCGCCGCCGCGCTTCCAAGATCGGGAGCACCAGCAGGACCCTTCCCGACACAATGCCGGAGGGAGGATCGACCTCCGGCAGATTCCCCTCCACCATGGACGCTTCCCGGATGTGCCGTGAGTAGTTTCCTTTGGAGCATGGGTCCGTGATTAGTAGCTATGTGATGTTCTCCTCCCCTCTTTTTTCTTCATGCTTTAGACCTCGTGAGATGATACGTCCAAAACGTATCTATAATTTCTGCTTGCTCCATGACTTTTTTGTGTGATATTACTATGATATTGATGAACTTCCATACACTTTTGATCATATTTGGACTAAACTTTTAACTCAGTGCACCCTAGTGCCAGTTCCTGTTTTTTGTTGTTTTTGTATTTAAGGTTTTCCCATTATTTGAAGTGCCAGAAAAATTCCGGGAAAAATATAGGAAAAAACAACGTACGGGAACCTTCCAGAAGAGCCCAAGTGGGGGCAGAGGGGGCCAGGGGTGTCCAGGAGGCCACCTGGCGCGGCCACCCCCTAGGCCGCGCCAGGGGGGCGCCTGGGGCCCATGGTCCACCTCTGGCTGCCCCCTTCTCCTATTTATTCCCCGTGACGAGAAACCCTCGAGGACAGAACCCTTTTTCGCGATCTCTACTCTGTTCCGCCGCCCCCGCGCTTCCAAGATAGGGAGCACCAGGAGACCTCTTCTGGCACCCTGCCGGAGGGAGGAACCACCTCTGGGGGCTTCTCCACCACCATGGATTCTTCCCGGATGAACCGTGAGTAGTCCACCTTGGACCATGGGTCTATGATCAGTAGCTATGTGATGTTCTCCTCCGCTCTTTATTCTTCATGGATTAGACCCCGTGAGCTGCCCTACATGACCGAGGCACATATGTAATCTTTCTGCTGTTGCTATGCTGAGTTTGCTAGGATCTGATGGATTATGAGACTATGTTCAGATTGTGTTTGAGTAATATATTTGATTCTCCACTTTTATATTTATGTTCTTGAGTAATTTTTGCAGGTTCTCCGTTGCTGTTTATTGCTTTGGCCAAGTAGTAGGTAGTGACTCCAAGAGGGAGCGTTATGCATGACTGTGGGTTCATGCCCCCCGATGACTAGCTTGAGTGACAGAAACATAAGTCTAGGGGATGTGTTGTTGACGCAAGGGAGAAAACAACGGTGCTTGTACTTGCGGGTGCAAGGATTGTTTACTTTACACAAAGTTCTTTAATGCAGTTGTATGTTGCTTTGAGTTTACACTTTGGGTGGGATTCGCAACTTAATACCAGCAAAATGTTCTGGATAGATATCTCAAGGTGGATGATTAGTAGGTAGATGCAGATGGATTTCGGTCTACTTGTCTTGGCGTACCGCCCATGCTTTTGAGCCTCTTCCTTTCTTTATAGCATAGTTAGCATTGGTTTGCGCACATAATCCTGTCAATTGCCCAGCTGTAATTTGTTTACCTTGCATGGCTATTTTATAGTCTTTTGGGAGAGAGACATCACTAGTGAACATCATGGGACCCCGGTCCATATTTCCAATACTGTTTACACCCGCTATTTATTTTCTGCTCTATTTACTTTTCCGTTGCTATCACTATCATTATTATCCCGTGCGTTTGATCCTTTGTGAACAACAAGGACGGAGAGATTGAAAAACTCTCTAAACTCGTTGGGAGCAAACTTATGTGTTGTGTGTGCAAGTCCACATCAACCGCCTAACTTCTGGCGCAGTTGTCACCTTCCTATTGTTGCTGGAGTCCTGCTGGAGACAAACCTTGGTATCTTCACCGAGGGAAATTGCTGCTATCTACATCTCAACCTTCCACTTTTGGTAACCAACGAGGGGCGAGAAGCTACCGCGTTGTTGCCGGGGAAGCAAACTATACCCGTCAACTCTCGTACCATCATGAGCTTCCCTACATGATCGAGGCACATATGTAATCTTTCTGCTTTTGCAATGCTGAGTTTGATGGGATCTGATGGATTACGAGATTATGTTCAGATTGTGATAGAGTAATATATTTGGTTCTTATCTCTTATATTTTTGTTCCTAAGTAATTCTTGCATGTTCTCCGTTGCTGTTTATTGCTTTGGACAAGTAGTAGGTAGTGACTCCAAGAGGGAACGTTATGCTCGATTGTGGGTACATGCCCCCCTCATGACACGCTTGAGTGACAGAAACATGAGTCTAGGGGATTTGTTTTGGCCATAAGGGGGAAAACAACGGTGCTTGTAACCGCGGTTGCAAGGATTGTTTACTTTACGCAAAGTTGTTTTTAATGCAGTTGTCTGTTGCTTTGGGTTTATACTTTGGGTGGGGCTCAAAACTTAAGACCAGCGAGATGTTCTGGATAGATATCTCAAGGTGGATGATTAGTAGTAGATTTAGTTGGATTTCGGTCTACTTATTTTGGCGTACTGCCCATGCTTATGAGCCTCTTCCTGTCTTTGTAGCATAGTTACCATTGCGCTGCATTTATAATCCTGTCAATTGCACTTCTGTAATTTGTTAACTCGCATAGCAGTTTTATTGTCTTTTATGAGAGAGACATCACTAGTGAACATCACGGGACCCCGGTCCCTATTTTCATCACTGTTTACACGCTCATTTAATTTTCAGTATTTACTTTCAGTTGCTATTATCATTATCATTATCCCTTGCGTTTGATCCTTTGTAAAAAACAAGACCGGAGAGATTGATAACCTCTCTGAAATTCGTTGGGAGCAAAGTTAATTGTGTCTGTGTGCAGGTCCAGGTTAAGGAATCAACGTTTGTCGTAACGGTGCCATTGTTTTCTTTCCACCTACTTATCATTGCCGGAGTCCTACGGGAGACAATCTTAAAACCTCGGTATCTTCACCGAGGGACACTTGCCGCTACGCTGCATCTCACCTTCCACTTGGGGTAACCAACGAAGGGCGAGAAGCAATTATCATCTCTCGCGTATTTATACGTCCCAAATGCATCGATAATTTCTGCTTGCTCCATGCATGTTTTGTGTGATATTGCTATGATCTAGATACACTTTCATACACTTTTGATCATATTTGGACTAACTTATTACTCAGTGCACCCCAGTGCCAGTTTCTGTTTTCTGCTCTTTTTCTCTTTCAGTTTTCCCCCGTATAAAAAGTGCTCCAAAAATCCGGGAAAATCAGATAAAAATCAGCGTACCGGAAGCTTCCAGAGCCCCAAAGGAGGGCCAGGGGTCACCACGAGGTGCCCAGGCGGCCACCTGGCGCGGCAGGAGCCTGGCCGTGCCACTGGGGCGCTTGGACCCCTGGTGGCCCCCTGGTTGTCCCCTTAGCCTATTTAATCTCCGTCACAGGAAACCTCCGAAGAGAAAACCCTTTTTCGCGATCTCGCCTCTGTTCCGCCGCCGCCGCACTTCCAAGATTGGGAGCACCTTCAGGACCATTCCCGGCACCCTGCCGGAGGGAGGATTGACCTCCGGGAGCTTCTCCTCCACCATGGACGCTTCCCGGATATTCCGTGAGTAGTTTCCTTTGGACCATGGGTCCGTGATCAGTAGCTATGTGATGTTCTCCTCCCCTCTTTGTTCTTCATGGTTTAGACCTCGTGAGCTGCCCTACATGATCGAGGCACATATGTAATCTTTCTGCTTTTTCTATGTTGAGTTTGATGGGATCTGATAGATTATGAGATTATGTTCAGATTGCGATAGAGTAATATAATTGGTTCTTATCTTTTGTATTTTTGTTCTGAAGTAATTCATGCATGTTCTCCGTTACTATTTATTTCTTTGACCAAGTGGTAGGTAGTAACTACAAGAGGGAACGTTATGCTCGATTGTGGGTAGATGCCCCCTGATTACACGCTTGAGTGACATAAACATGAGTCTAGGGGATGTGTTGTGGCCACAAGGGGGAAAACAACGGTTCTTGTAACCGCGGTTACAAGGATTGTTTAATTTACGCAAAGTTCTTTTTAATGCAGTTGTCTATTGCTTTGGGTTTACACTTTGGGTGGGGCTCGCAACTTAATACCAGAGAGATGTTCTGGATAGATATCTCAAGGTGGATGATTAGTAGTAGATGCAGATGGATTTTGGTCTACTTATTTTGGCATACTGCCCATGCTTTTGAGCCTCTTCCTTTCTTTTGTAGCATAGTTAGCATTGCGGTGCGTTTATAATCCTGTCAATTGCCCGTCTGTGATTTTTTTACCTCGCATAGAAGTTTTATCGTCTTTTGGGAGAGAGACATCACTAGTGAACATCACGGGACCCCGGTCCATATTCTCATCATTGTTTACACGCTCATTTATTTTCTAGCTTTTACTTTCAGTTGCTATCATTATCATTATACCTTGTGTTAGATCCTTTGTAAACAACAAGACCGGAGAGATTGACAACCTCTCTGAACTATGTTGGGAGCAAATTTAATTGTGTCGTGTGCAGGTCGAGGAGAAGCAAGTGATTCTTTTTAGACGGCGCATCACTTGCCGGATCACCTACTTATCATTGCCAAAGTCCTACGGGAGACAAACCCTATCCTCTACATAGGGGAAATTTTCTTCTATCCTACATCTCAACTTCCACTTGGGGTAACCAACGAAGGGCGAGAAGCCATTATCACTTCCACGCCATCAAGCAAATTTCTGGCGCCGTTGCCGGGGACTCCGAGTGATAAGATAGGGGAGTTTCCCACTACCTTTTACCTTTACTTTTTAGTCCTGTTAGTTTACCTTTCAGTTTTCATCTTCGTGTCCTTTGTTAAAAATCAAAAAAAATAATAGTATGTCTAGTTCCTTACTTGCCAATCAATGTCTGACTTCTTTGAAACCACATCTTATTGGCATGGAGGATTCACCGAGGATCAACAAAAGTGGTACAAGGAAGACCGCTTATCTCAAAAGGGGATACACTTATGGAAACAAATACATCAGTTGTATGAGTATGCTAGAAAATTGTGCTTAATACTCCCTCCATTCCTAAATATAAGGTGTATAGTTTTCATAAAAAAGTCAAACTTAGGTAACTTTGACCTGATTTGTAGATAAATATATTGATATAAATTATACCAAAACAATATTATCAGATTCATCTTGAAATATATTTTCATATTGTATTTAATAAATATCATAGATGTTGATAGTTTTTACTATAAATTTGGTCAAAGATAATAAAGTTTGACTTAAAAAAAAAACTATACACCTTATATCAAGGAACGGAGGGAGTATATAATATATCTTTTTGCAGGGATGAATCTTGTTGCTTTATGAGGCATAAACACCTTGCTTTCCTATTTGAGTACAATGACGATGAAACTTTAGCTTCTTATGATAAGAGAAATTATGATTTTTATGATGCAGAGGAAATAGAATAATTTGTTGCTTATAAGGGTGCCTATGAAATTACTTCTCTTCTTAAAAATATTGATGATGCCCCTTACAAATCTAAGAGTCTTGCTATACTTAATTATTGTTTGTAAAATTATGATGCAAATTATTATATCACTGATCATCTTGAGAGAACCTCTCCCCCAAATGAAGAGACTAATGATTTTCAGGACTCTATGGAAGAAGAAATTGCTGAACCTGAAAGCTCCTTGGATGTAAAAGAGGAGGAGAGTGACGAAGAAAAGGAGGAAGAATGGAGCTATCCATGTCTACCTTCTAATGAGAGTAACTCTTTGAATCTTACCTTATATAAGTATTATGATCCTATGGGTTCTTTTGAAATATCCCTTTTTGATGAAGTTGATGCCTTCTATGCTTATGGCCGTGATGCCACTATGAGTGATACTTACGGAGATGAAATTTCTATAGCTCCTCATGTTAAGCATGAAACTTTTTCTATTGCACCCACACTTGATTGCTCTATTATCCTTTTGAAATCTACAAATCATATTCGAGAGAATTTTCCTCTTATCAAAGCTCAATGTGATGGGTTGCATTTATCTTATGATCCTATAGACCGTGTTGAAAACAATACACGTGTGCTTGTAGGTCATGAACAATATGATTTATGTAATAGTTATATTCTTGATGTTGTTCATAATACTACTGAAAATTAGTTTGAGAGAGGAATATTTGGTTATAAAAACTTCCATGTTACAAAAACACCTCTCTCTAACTTGAAACTTCTGAAGTTGTTCTTGTTCCACCTTCCTATGCATGTCACTTGGTGCTTCTTTGATCAATTTTCTTACAAGATGCCTATGCATAGGAAGCGGGTTAGGATTAAATGTGTTTCATATTTGCTTCTTGATGCTCTCTTTTGCTTCAAATTCATATTCTTATGAGAGCATATTTTATAATCCTTATGGCTAGCTTAAAGACGCAAAATAAAGTGCTTGTTGGGAGGCAACCCAAGATGTTTTTACTTCTGTTTTTAGTGGTCTTGATGATTGTTACTACTGTAGAAACATCATTGTATCTTTATTTTCATGCTTTGTGCGAAGTTATAGCCTCATATGACAAGGGAAGCGAAATTTGTGACATGTTGTCCAGAAAACAGATTCTGTCTTCGTGATGGGAAAAATCGGATCAAATCACCAGTTCATCTTTTTGAGCTGAATTTTTTACACAGCGTGCTATATACAATAGCGGAACTACGTATGTTCTAAGTTTTTTGTTTGAGTTGTAGAAGTACCCCCTAAAAAATTGTTTACTACCTGCTGTTCTGTTTTTCACAGATTCTGCCACGTTTTGTCTCTCCGTACTTTTGCAAACCTTAAGCTTGCTTTTTCCTTGCAAAAACCTTTTGGAAATCTTGAGAAACAATAGCTCTTCAAGAATATCTTTACATCCAGTGGGGAAAAATATTTTATTAAGGGAACTAAACTCTCTAATCAGCTTATGATGAGTTATGTATGAAGGGAGTTTTCAAGTGTGTGAAGGAAGATGATGAAAGAAGATTCGGGAGTGTCAAGCTCTCAAGCTTGGGGATGCCCCCATGCATCCCCATAAAAAAATATTCAAGGAGACTCAAGCGTCTAAGCTTGGGTATGGCCCCGAGCATCCCCTTCTCCATCAACAATCATCAGTTAGTCCTTCGTCTCCTATATTTTTATCACTTCATGCGTTATGTGTTATGCTTGGAGCGTCTCGCTCTTAGGTTTTATTTTTAGTTTTCTTTAGCTTTGATTGCTGTTCGTAAAAAGTTAGACCCTTTCTTACTTTGTGTGGCAGAGAAACACGCTCCACTTTCAAAATTTAGAACACATCATATGATTCTTCATGCCTATCTTTTTGCTATTGTGTGTTCTTTATCTTCTCGTAGCTACTGCCTTGTTTAGTTCTAGTCTTTGTTTGTCTTTGGTAAGATCCTCGGCTTTTGTTCTGTTTGTTGCTGGAACTCTCTTTAGTTTTCATGTTTATCTTGTTAAAAGAGTTGGTTGTTGCACTGAGTTGTGTCTTGTCTTGAAAGTAGGAGATTGAGGTTGCTGTTTAATTTTAGTAGTAACTTGCAATAGTTTTGAGGTATTGATGTGAGTAATGTTTGAACTTTTGGTGTCAAGAGTTCTAGCCTATAGTGATAGGTGTCGTATTTTGGGAAATCCGTGTTTATTTTCAGAAACCTACAAAACTAGTTGAGAACTCTAGCTACTAGATGGATCGCTAATCTTTGGAGGGATCGGATATTAGAGTACAACCACGTACCATGAGTCGAGGATGCACAAGGATAACCACCCCCCATACACTTCTCCTCGGGGTACTTGTCTCTTTGTGAACCTCCTTATTAGATTGAGAGTTACCAATAATAAGTGCATGAGTTGTTCGTACTAATGTAACTATTGAAAGTTGACACTTCCACCTCCTCATATTTACTAGCCTCTCCGGTGCCGTGCATTGCGTCCTTCTCACTCCAAGAGTTGGCGTCCAACTTCTCCGATACATCCAAACCCTTGGCATGATATGCTCTGTCATCATAAACCTCCTTATATCTTTCCTCAAAACAGCCACCATACCTACCTATCAAGGCATTTCCAATGACTTTCCGAGATATATTGCCATGCAACATCCACCTCTTCATGACTTGATCTTCATGTTATACATGTTCTTGCTACACTAGCAGCGGCATACATTACATACATCATGATAGCTACATCTTCTTTATGATTTGAGTACCTTATAAAGTGTGAAAGATCTTCTATACCCCCTTGTAAATTAAAGTGTTTCCCTTAAGTGAGGAAAAGATCCCAAAGTGGACATAATAAAAGATCCCAAAGAGGACAAATGAGAGTTAAATAGAAAGAGCCATTGAGGCCACCAAAAAAATACAAAAAAAAAAGAAAATAGAAAGACCTTCACACTATAGAACTTGGCTTGCATATTCCAAGGATGAGCCTCCTCAAAAGAGCTCTAGGTATTCATGAGCGAGCAAGTTAGATGCACCCCCACTAGTTCCATTGGAGAGCTTTTCATCTCATCCGTGGCATGGAAATCCCTACTCCTCACATCATATCTATCATTTGGCTTTCTCGCCTATGAATGTCCTCATTGATGTGAGCATTTCTCACCCTTTTTGTCTTCCTCCTCCACCATATTTCTCTCTTTGCCATCCTATGTGTCAACTCTCGTGCTTACGCTCATCCTTTGCATGAGTGCTCAAAATATCGAAAAGGAGTGGATCAAATTGACATGTACCTGGCTAGTAGTCTGGGGACGAGTCAAGATAAGATTCCAAAGAAGACCAAGTGTGAAACTTTAGTAGATTGATTTCTCAACAAAAATACTTTTTTTTTCTCGTATTCCCTATCCCCCTTCTTGCACGCAAACACCATTTGGAGATATTCGAGTCACGGACAGCGAGAGCTCTTGCACCTAATGTTCTTTCGTTGTTTGTTTCAATGCTAATATAGACTCTTGCATGTTATGACATGAATTGAATCACATACCTTGATTGCTTTAGTTTTCAAAGTTCTTATATGGTTGCTAGAATGTCACCACAGAAATTATGCTTGTTATCATTTACCTACTCACTACTAGGAAAAAGCTTATAGGTAGAGGCTTAACAGTAGCGCCCTCTAAAGAGGGGCGCTACTGATAATTGGCAGTAGCGCCTCCTCTGGAAGACTATTGCTTCTATTCCTTCAGCAGTAGTGCCCCCGCCGCAGAACCACTACTGGTAAAGGTGGTCCTCACCAAAGCCAGCTGACAAGTGATAGTAGTAGCGCCTCCCAGGAAAGCCCGCTACTACTATCACCTTATCAGTAGCGCCCTGCCGTCTCTCTCGCTGCTGCTAAAGTGGACCCAACTTATCCAAGAGGCCCGAAAATAGCGGCAGCGCGTTTACGGGAGGGGCGCTACTACTAATACAATAGCAGTAGCGCGGCACAGTTACAGGCGCTGCTGGTAAGGCGCAACAACCACCTTTTCACCAACCCCCCTTCCCCCTCCTCTCTCTCCCTCACTTCCTTCTTCCCCATTCCTTGTCCTACCTCTTGTCCATCTCCATTAATGCATTACACCATCTCCATTAATGCACCACACCATCTCCATTAATGAAATATCTCTCTCTTTCCTTCTTTGCTCCTCCTCGATCCGGCCACCACCATGCATATGCACATCTCTCGATCTCATCCTCATCTCACTAGCTTCCCACCATAAATGCATCTAGCTATCTCTCTTTCTCACCTTTGTCTCCATCCCCTCACTAGCTAGTGCAAACTTCTCCCAAGTGTGATATTTTAACAAAAAAGTATATACTTTCTCTCTCTCTCTCTTAATTAAATAGTAGCTAGCTAGCTAGGTGAATGCATGAGATGTGAGTAAAAAATTGTGCTTTGCATGAATGAAAATATTTGTGTGTGTGTATGGGTGTGTGATATGAGAGTTTGCCTATGTTTTGCCAAAATATCGATTTATTTTCGTTTCGGCGAATTTCGGGCAAACTCTATATGTCCTATTTTTAGGAAAGGTCATGCTGAATTTTTGTATGACTTTGATATGCATATGCATGTGTCATTATAATCTTTTGTTTATATAACTCGCAGGAGACCATGAAGGTATGTGGAAGGATGGTGAATAGATACTTGCAATCCGCGGTGGACGACATGAGTGAAAAAAACGAAAAGGAGATTTTATGTCCGTGTAAAAAATGCAAAGAAGGCGTCTGGCTGGACCCCTTTAAGGGTGGACGTTTGAAGGCACACCAGCTTAGATATGGTTTCATGGATGGCTATACTCGATGGATAACTGAAGATGATGATGACGATATCGACGGTGCAACCAATAACCCCATGGCAGCGGATGAAGAGATGATTGATGGATCCGAAGACGAAGAGGGCGCTAGAAATTATGACGGCGGAGAAGAGGCCACACATGGTAATGGCGGTGAAGATCAAGCCGAACATGACGGAGAAGATGCGGACATGAAGGATCCTTCGTCGCTACTAAATTCAATCGTGCGGGACCCTCATGTTCGAGACCTGCTTCGCAAGAAGACGACTAGCGACAGAGCTACTTCTAGAGAGGAGGCCAAGTTGGAGCAATTGAAGGTAGACTCGAAGACTCCATTGTATGATGGTTGCGCTCCTGAGGTGACCCACTTGAGTTTCACGCTCGAACTTCTAAAGAAGAATGCTAAAAACAAATGGAGTGACAAAAGCCTCGATGATCATATCAAGTATCTAAGCAAGACGGTTCTTCCCCCGGGGAACCTTTGTCCTACTAGTGTCGATAGGCCAAGAAGATTGTGTGCCCTCTTGATCTGCCACACATTAGATACCATGCATGCATCAAAGATTGTATCATTTATCGGAACGAGAACGTAGAAAAAACCAGTTGTCCGGTGTGCAATGCCGATAGATACAAGAAGGCCGGAAAGAAATCTCCTCAGAAAGTTGTATGGTACTTTCTGATCGCTCCTCGTCTGCGGCGTTATTTCGTAGATCCTAAGGAAACATAGCTAATGCGGTGGCACGCTGTCAGGAAGGTGCCCGATGATGGAGATGCTCGGAGGAGAAGGTCACACCAACGGTCGGAGGGAACTTCATGTCGACCACTCGGATCGGCGCAATGACTTTGACAGAGCAAACTTAGTAGTGCTACAACATCTTGACGTGGTAGACCCTTTCGTTACACTACACAAAGAAATGATCTTCAAGAAGTACCATGACCAGGGCCTACGCAAGACGGACGCCGAAGTTACTAAAGAGCACAACTCCACTTTCTTGCCTTGGTTCAAAGAGCATGTTCTTGCTAATCCCCCGGAAGAGGGGTCTACAGACGCATTGCTCATATACGCCTTAGCACATGGCCCCGCTGTCAACTTCCTCACCTATCAGGCATACGATATAAACGGATACACGTTCTATACGGAGGCCAGAGATATGAAAAGTGATTTCCAGAACTCGGGGGTGACGATAGAATGCATGACTGACGACAACGGCTCAACTGAAAGATTCTACGGAAGGGTCGAAGAGATCTTGGAGCTTAACTACTCTTGACTACACAATGCGATGATGTTCCGTGTCAGATGGGCTAAGAATGTCGAAAGAGAAAACAGGTATTTCACTACTATGTCTATACCCGACGCCAAGAGCGCTACCGTGAACGTCATCGCCAAAAATGAGCCATGGGTACACGCTAAGCACATGACACAATGTTTCTACATAACCGACCCGAGCAGTCCCAGTCGTGTTGTCGTTAGGAGAGGCAAAAGAAACATCGCCGGAACGGATGGAGTCGCCAACATAGAAGACTACGACAAGTACGGCAACCCGATGAGGGAAGATGACGATGACGATGAAGCATATGTCAAAAGAAGAATGAAGACTACATTACCTATGAAAGATCGTACTCCATGGAAAAGGAAAAGTCACAACGAGGGCCTAAATTATTCTGAAACGAACAAGAAATGAAAGAAGCTAATCACTAAGAAACGTCCTCGACGCTGAGAAACTAAATGTGTGTTGTAATATATATATGTATATATTTTGTGTACTCGCACTTTAACCATTATCGATCAGTCAAATTATTATATATGTGTTGTAATACATGGAGTACATATGTATTGCCGTTGTTAAATATACATTATATAAATTATATAAAAAGGAAATTAAAAGTAAAAAAATATGCCAGAAATAGCAGTAGCGCGCCCTACCGGTGAGCCCGCTACTGCTAAATGACAGTAGCGCGCCCTGCCAGTGGGCCCCCTACTGCTAAATAACAGTAGCGTGCCCTACCAGGGGCCCCGCTACTGCTACTGCTAGTTTCTTCTTCATTCCCCGCTCTCTCTCTGCCACACTTCTCTCCGGCCCTCTCGAACTCGGCCTCCCCGCCGTCGTCGACGCGCCTCCGCGACTCATCCTTCGTCGCCGCGCCTCCGCGGGCTCGCCCTCGTCACCGCTCCTTCGCTGCCCGCCTCTTCCTCCTCCTCTGCACCTCCTCGGCCGACGCTGCCCCGCCCCTCCTACCTCCCTCGCCACCGCCGTCGAGCATCTAGGTAGTCCTCCCTCCCATCTCTCCCCTCCTCCTCTCCCCTCCACCCTCTCTCTCCCCTCCTCCCTACTTTTTCCCTCACCCCTCCCGTAATTTTGCTTGCACGGTAGGTGTTTGTGAAAATTCCTATGCCATGTTTGCTGTGTAGGATTTTGTTGTTGTTTAGGAGCATTGTTTAGGAGCTTAGCACAATAGTTATTTGTTGTTTAGGAACATTGGAAATTTAAAATGAAATTGAAATTATATTGTGTAGGAGTTTGTATGAACTTCTGGAGTTGAAAATGCAAATGAAATGATATTGTGTACGAATTTTCTTCTATTTTCCATATCCAGGGACCCGAGGGTCCTATGTTTTGCCGGAATGTTGATTTATTTCCGTTCCGGCAAATTTCAGGTTCCCGATATGTCCACTTTTTAGCAAAGGTCATGCCAAAATTTTCCGTGAATTTCGACATGACTTGTGCTACAAAGTATGACATATCGAGTGCCTGGTATTTGATAGGATGGTATTTAGTCCTTTTTTTTATAATTTGAGAATTAAACTTGGAGACTAAATATATCGTAGGAGACATGTCGACCAACAACGAATCCGAGGCAGATGAAGATTTTGAGTACCATCAGCATGAACACGCCTTCCTCGACCATACGTGTTCTCAGCTAGGAGAGGAAGGTCCAAATGCCGCTAATGCGACGGACGCCGAAATCGAGTCTGACAGCACTCATGATGGCACCGATGGCACTGACACCGGCGGCGCCGAAGCCGGTAATGAACCAGGAAAGAAGAAGAAGATGTCAAGGTTACGAAAACCAAAAAATCTCGGCACCGAGAAACTGCTAGTGACAGAGGTTCATCCTGGCAAATTCGAGCCAACAGCGCCAGCAGAAGCGCGCAAGTGCTATGTCAACCAAGTCGGATGCATCATACGGGAAACCGCGAGCATCAACGACTATGACTTGAGGAGTATACCAAATATGGAGCATCTCCTCCTTACGAAGCTGCACAACAGATTCAAGTTCCCGGAACGGGATGACAGCAAACATCCGTGGAATGATGATGCCATGACTGAGATAAATTCCGCCGCCATGGTCAAGTTTAGCAACGCATTTTCCTGGTGGAAAGTGAGGGTGAAACGATTGATTGAGATGAAAAAACCTTTGTCCAAGATTTTTGCGGAGAATCCATCACTTACAGAAGCTGAGTTCTTAAAATTCAAGGACACTTGCGCTACCGACGAAGCCAAGCTTAGGTCCGCGAAATTCAAGGGGCTTCAGGAAAGGAACACGGGGAAACACCGCCTAGGAAGCCGTGGTTACATTGTCAAAAGGCCCATATGGGACAAGGAGAACGCGGAACATGAAGCCGCGGGGATCCCAGACCCCTTGGCGGAGTTCACCGACCCGCAGGAGTATGACTTCATCAGGGCCCGGTAGAAGTGGGACTCAAAAAAAAAGGTTTGGTCCATGGACGCGCCCACGATGGAATTGATGAGATTACTGGTAATAATTATTTCTTCCACCTCATATTAGCTTCTCATCTATTCAGAATACACATTGTAGTAACATTTGTAAATGGTTCACGTTTCTTTTGCAGAAAGAACAACACAAGCTTGATGCCGAAAGCGACTCATCGTCTCAGTTGATGATGAGGCCCAAGTGGGACAGCCATCTCAACCGGGCCTTGAACATAATGAAGTGCCTCCCTTTGGACACTCGGCCGCAACATGGACGTGTGCACGGCGTAGGAGACGGTGCCGAGTGGAAGCACTACTACCACGAGGACCCTGAGGCCAAAAGGCAGAGAAGGAAGTTTAGCCATGTGAGCATCCACAAGAAGGTGAAGCTTGCGGTTGAGAAAAAAGCAGCTGAGACCGAACAAGCGACCAAAGACGAGATGATCCACTCGGCAGTCAATGTAGCTTTAGCTGCCTGTAGAGAAGATTTCGTAGCTTCGGTTTCATCCTTGATCCCGGATGTTATCGAGTGGACGAAGCGAAATCCAGAGAAAATGGCAGCGGATTTTCCCCGTCCTAGCTTCTTTGGGAGCAACTTGGTGAACATCGCACCAGCGGCGCCTGCTCTCGCATCCGGACATGCTCCATCAGCCGCTCATAGCAGCCCGTCCTTTGTCTCTAGCGTGCTACGCGGGCCTTCGACTTTGGCTGAGCTCGACGCCCTCACGGTAATTACGCGTCACACCAACATATCTATAATATATCCCTTTTTCATTGCCTTTTGAATGTCTAACGCCGTAGACATGTCTTCGCAGGCCGAGAGAACCGTGTGCACCTTACTATAAATGATCGATGGCCAGACGGTGGATGTGGGAAAGGCAACGATAATAAATCCCACGCATCGGATGATCCACACCATGCAGATGCCCAGTAACACTTTCAAGGTTTCCGTGGCGAGTGTCAAACCGGGCCACGAGGATTTGGCTCCTCCGGTACGACTCGGGGGAGAGGAAGACGAGACCCCTAAGCGGCTTGCAGAATGCAAGGAATTTTTCATCCTATGGGCGAAGGGTCTTCTTCGTGTCGAGTCGGCCGCCGTGATCACCACACCAACAACAACACATCCCGAAGAAGGTATGAACACCACCACCCCGCCTCCAAAATTATTAGCGTCGCCTGTTATGCTGGGTGAGAGCGGCGAGCGACGCGAGGAAGGGGGTCCAAGCAAAGTGGATCGTGATTTCGCCCCCGTGCTCCAGCAAGCAAAGGATGATGACATGGAGGAGGATGATGACCCTTTGCGGTTCCTCAATACCGGCTACATTCCCGACATAGAAATGATGATTCAGCCATATGACTCGTCGGAGCATGTGGACGAGGAGATGTATATTCTGCCGGAGCAGGAGCATCCTAGGTCTGAGTGCAAAAAGTCTCTCTTCATGCAACCCTTGCAGGACACGCCTCCAGATGCCGCCTCAAACCAGCATGAACAAGGCGATGGTCTACGTGAAAAGGTGCTCAGCCCGTCAACACTTGGGGTGGCGATCAAGGGCGCTATGAAAGGCTCATCACAACCTCTCCCCCAGAAGAAGCCGATGAAGAGACCGAGTAGGAAAGACTTAGCTTCCAAAAAGGCTGCCAATGCTTCTAGCAGCAAGTCGGTTCCGCTAACCGGTTTTGCAGACCGTGTACCGATGAAAGGTATGGCATTGATCCATGTCGCGGGCGAGCCGATCCTACCGCCAAAACCGCTGGAGATCATATCAGGGGATCTCAAGAGACTGCACGACCATGTACTGTCGACAGATAAAAGCCATCTCGCGTCGAAGGATCTAGGATATCCACTTTATGCGGTGCGTGTGCCTCCGGGCATGGGATACGTCGACACGGCGCCCGCGGAAGTGTTCTTCCTGCGGTTTGATCACATCTTTGAGATGTTCCTCACTAGGCGGCTCGATTTTACGATCGTCCACCTTTTTGCGCTCGATATGAGCTTTGTCATCAAAAGAGAGGAAATCTCGGAAATCGCGGTGAAAGATCCATACTACATGCATGAGTCCTTCTTGTCGCTCGGTGACTATGAACTTAAAACGGCTAGGGAGTACATCGAAAATTTCATGCTGATGAATAAGGAGAAGGAAATGGTTCTCGTGCCTTATCATCCAATGTAAGTCTTTTCCCGATTGCCTTTACATCACAATAATTCCTTTGCTCATATGGAGGCTAGCTAATTTGAGGTGCATTTATTTTGCGCAGCGAGGGGCACGCCGTCCTTATCGTTCTTTTCCAGCGAGTCTCACATGCCGTGTATTTCGACTCGTCTAGGAACTTCAAAAGGAAGTACTACACCAAAGTAATGAGTCTTCTGGATTCCTCGCTCCAAGGCTTCAGCATGAGGGGTGGCCACATCGAGAAAAAGTCACGAAGGAAGGGCGCGCCGTGTTTCTCGCATAAAACCAGCTTCTGCAGTATCCATCAACCGGAAGGAAGTACAAACGATGGATACTATGTCATAAATCTCATGATGGAGTTCAGAAAGGATCAACAACTTCTTCGCATGGCAAGCAAAGATGACAATCATATCATGATATGGGAAAAAAACTTAGCCGAACCATATTATAAAGTAAGAGATGACTTCTTTCGCATCCTGAAGGATATTGCAACCATCATCATGAAAGAAGTCATCGACAAGAAGGGGATGTTCTACCAGGGCCCAATATCGCGAGCTGATGTTAAAACTCGCGTAGGAATGAAGCTTTTGGACATTACGCCGTTCAATAAGCTAGGGGGCGTCCTCCCAGATATGGAATGATGGAAGTTCTAGTGTATTGACTATGCCGATGATGATGTCTCGGTTGAATTTATACTTTTGGAAGCGATATGAAACCTTTGTGATGTAATTTAACGGTCCTGTTGAACTGCTTGCGTAACTCTTGCTAGCTAGTGAATTAGTTGGGGTACGATGAACAACGTGCGTATATTATATTATGTATGTTACTTTATCTTGCATCTATTCACTAACTTTTTTCTTCGTGTTGCTCAAGTATATTATGTTGTGTACTATTGTTGAATTCCTATGATGAATATGCATCTCTAACAAGTACATAGATCATCGATGGCGAAGAAGTGCTATGTCGTGTACATAGGGAAGGTTCCAGGAGTGTATGATGAGTGGCCAGAGTGTTAGGCCCAAGTGCACCGGTTCCCGGGTGGCATCCAAAGAGGGCTCAATACCAGAGAGGATGCGGAAGCTAGTTACTTGAGATTTACGCTAGCGCGAGAGGAATATCAGAGGCGACGCTTCATGAGCTACTACATAATTCCATTCTTCCTCATAATGACCGCTCTTCTAGTATATATCATAGTTTAGATGGATGATGAGACTTGCTTGTAGTTGCATGTATTTAAGATATTGTGACAACTTCTATCGCTATTTTAGAGATGGCATGACGAGAGACATCATTTGTGTTGGATATGAGAGATCATGATGATATATATATGGTCATCAGATTATTGTATGTGTATGATATGATGAGATTTGTACTCTGTAGAAAACCCGTGTATGTGTATGAAACTATATTGTATAATATCTGTACAAATACAACAAAAATACGATGGGAAAAAGAAACAGAAAATGAAAAATAAATAATAGTAGCGTCTGTTACATGTAGCAGTAGCGCATGTATACCAGTAGCGGCTGGTACAGTACGCGCTGCCAATATTAGTAGTAGCGGGCTCTACGGGAGGCGCTACTGATAACCTTGTGTAGTAGTAGCGGATGCGTACGCGCGCTACCGCTACAACTTAGCTGTAGCGTGCTATCAGTAGCGGGTGGGGGGGGGGGCGCTACTACTAGCCTTTCTCCTAGTAGTGACTCGAGGACGAGCAGGAATTAAGCTTGGGGATGTTGATACGTCCCAACCGTATCGATAATTTCTGCTTGCTCCATGCATATTTTGTGTGATATTGCTATGATCTAGATACATTTTCATACACTTTTGATCATATTTGGACTAACCTATTAACTCAGTGCATCCCAGTGCCAGTTTCTGTTTTCTGCTGTTTTTCTATTTCAGTTTTCCCCCGTATAAAAAGTGCTCCATAAATCCAGGAAAAGTCAGATAAAAAATCAGCGTACCGGAAGCTTCCAGGGTGTAACAGCCCAGATTTCACAAAAATTAAAATTTTGTTTTATGCGTGAATTGTTTGATTGTCTAATTTGTTTGCGGTGTTTGCGTCCCCAATTTATCGATCGACTATTATTTTCCCCCACTTATCTCGTACCGAACGGAGACCTACCCTTTCCACCCTGACACTCGACCTTTGCGACACCGGGTTTCACCCGATCACCGTCGCGAAAACCTGTACAAGACCATCCGTAGCCAACGAAACGAAAATCTTCGTTTAATAATTAAATGGGTTATTTTATTGGGCACCGGAAAATATTCTTGGAACGGTATCGAAGTGAGGTACGACTGACGGGCTTAACGCGCTGAGTGTGTGGTTCGAGATTTCACCCGAATCGGAGGTCGTATGCACTCCCGGCGGTCAGAAACGTGGAGTATCAAAAACACGAGAGAAAACCCGAGGGCTTTTGCGTAAACTTGCCAACCAGGCCACCTATATAAACACCACCACTCCCCCTAGCCCTTCTAGGGTTTCCCCTTGTAAAAATTGCAGCCACCCCGCTCCACTTTGCCAGATCTTCCCCTAATTTGTCCCAAATCCCGAAACCCTAATTCCAATCTAATTCAGGCCGTTAGATCTCCAGATCGAAGGCCAGAGTTTGTCCACGTCGCCCCAGCCTCCTCCCAGCCGCGTTCGGGCCCCGAGGGCCCGCTTCGCTGCCACCAGACCCGCCATGGTACAGATCTGGGTCGCACCCGCCGCGGCAGCACGCCTCGTCTCCGGCTGCCGGCGACCACCGAGCCACCGCGCTGCCTCCCTTCCCTCTCATCTCCTCGTGCTGCTCCTCCCCCTCTAATCTCTCTCCTTCGTTCTCTCTGTCGCCTGAAAGGAGCACGACCTCCGCCAGGGATGCCTGCGATTGGAGTCACTCGAAGCTTGCCGTCGGCCCCAAGACCTCACCGGAGACCTACGCCGGCCGGATCCGGTGACTGACCGCCTCCAAACGCCCCCTGCAACCTCCGGTCACCTTGCCTCCTCGCCGGAGAGGCCAAGACGGTGGCGCCTCCGCTCGGGAACGTCCAGGGACGAGTGTCCCGTCGCCCCTACTACTCGCATCGCCCGTGGTGGGCTGGCCTGCCGAGCGCCCCCCGGGCCCAGCGCGCCCCTAAGTGGCCCAGCAGCATCCCTTGGCCCATGGTGCTCCTATCGCCCACGAGCACGCATGCGTTATCCCTCGCCACGCCCCCCTCTTTTCTTTTTATTTTTTTTCTTGCTGCACTGCTGGGCCGGCTCGTGAACCGTTTCTCGCCCATGTGCGTTGTTTAGATAGCCTATACCCACCTCGTTTCGGCCCGTTTCGTTCTGATTCGGCCCGAGAACCGTAGTAGTTTTTGTTTTCTGGTGAAATAAATATGGCATGATATTGTTGTATTTTTCGATGCCCGTATCTTTTCAACCGTAGCTCGGATCGCGACGTGTAATACATGAAACTTGATTAGTTTTCTATATGGATTAGTAAAATGTGCCCCTTTGTCATGTTTGAATTTGTTTACATGTTCTTTGCCTGCTAATTACATCGCATGCCACTGTAAAATGTAATAGGCCGTAACTTTTTAACTGTTGCTCCAAATAAAATGTTTCTTATATGTACCTTGACTAGAATTGCGTGTAGATTGTGTTTATGCTGTTCTTTCTTGCTAATAAAAATAATAAAATATTTTTTAGGGCAAATTAGTACCAAACATATTTATTTTGCGGGGTAAATAGCGATATGCCATGTGTAGGAATTTTACGCGCTTAACTTGACTACTATAGGTAGATTACTTGTGCCATGATTGTGTGATATGCCATGCTTGGGTGAGATGCCATGTCAACAACCTTTTCTTATGTTGTGTATTTAAACAACTTGAACCATTCTAAATGTGCAGTATCGTCGTGTGTGACGAGTACTCCACTTAACCTGGTAGTAACCACTCTCGACGGTAGGTGCGTTGTCTCGTGTTAACTTCTTGATGTTGTTTTCTCATGATTGCTTCGTAGTAATAGATTCTTGCTCGTCAATTGCGTTTTCCAGTGTTTCTTTCTTGTGTGCTTCTGGGGTTACTTTCGGAGCGATGCGAGCATGCGATCAACTACACCTTCAGTTTCGTGATATGCCATGTGTAGGAATTTTACCCGCTTAACTTGACTAGTATAGGTAGATTACTTATGCTTCACCTCTTGCCATGATTGTGTGATATGCCGTGCTTGGGTGAGATGCCATTTTAACAACCTTTGCTCATGTTGTGTATCTAAACAACTTGAACCATTCTAAATGTGCAGTATCGTCGTGTGTGACGAGTACTCCACTTAACCTGGTAGTAACCTCTCTCGACGGTAGGTGCGTTGTCTCGTGTTAACTTCTTGATGTTGTTTGCTCGTGATTGCTTAGTAGTAATAGATTCTTGATCGTTGATTGCCTTTTCCAGTGTTTCCTTCTTGTGTGCTTTCGGGGTTACCTTCTTGTGTGCTTTCGGGGTTACCTTCGTGTTCTCATCAGGTAAGGGGGAGCATATATCATGCTTATAACTTTCATCTCACTCGCGCCTAGGTGTAGGATAGAACGATTGCTTGATCCTACCACTTCATATTCATGCCTCTCAAATAAACCCAAACAGCCATGTCCCTCCACATCCCAGCAAACCTTGTTCGGCTATGTTACTATTGCTCGCTGCTCAGCCACTGCTTAGTATGCATGCTAGGATGCTATTCAACTGTTACCTCCTGTTACGCCTTGGTTTGGGCTATCACACTATTATATTTTTTGTGGATGATGTGATTATTATAATGTTGACTATATTCGACGAAGGATGCAAGGTCTAGGATATCCCGCCCCGACGCTTTGTTCCATTTGAGTCACCTAGGACCCGAGTTTCGGGTATTGTGTATCTTGAGGAGCGTGCCTAACCGCGTGTGGGATACTATGGGGTCCCCTCTTCTTACCTACCTAGCTCCAAACATTTCTAGTGGTGGCCCAAGCTGAATTACCATTTGAAACCGCGTGCGTAACTAGTCTGCAGCCAGTGGATTTAAAATAACCTGGGCCAGTTGGATGGTATATCCTATTTGTCCAACCTATCCGGCTGAGGACCCGGCCCTGGGTATGGGTGATAGATGGCTTCTCGCCCCTCGTTGGTTACCTAAAGTGGAAGGTTTGAGATGCAGTGCAGCAGCAAGTTTCCCTCGGTGAAGATACCAAGGTTATCGAACTAGTAGGACTCAGGAGATACAAGTAGGTGGCAACGTCGCCAGAAATTGCTTCCAGACTAGGGTGTTGTCGTGGACCTACACACAGAAACAAATAACTTTTCTCCCAACGAGTACAGAGGAGTTGTCAATTCCTCCGGCCTTGTCGTTTACAAAGGATCAACGCAAGAGATAAAAGGTGCAAAGGAAAGTAAAAGCTGAAAGTAAATTGAGGGTGTGAACAATAATGTGAAGATGGACCAGGGTCCCGTGATTTTCACTAGTGATGTCTCTCTCCCAAAAGACGATAAAAGTGCTAGCGAGGTAAACAAATCACAGTTGGGCAATTGACAGGATTATGAAGGCACCGCAATGCTAACTATGCTACAAAGAAAGGAAGGGCTCAAAAGCAATGGCAGTACGCCAAGGTAAGTAGACCGAAATCCATCTTCATCTACTACGAATCATCCACATTGAGATATCTATCCAGAACATGTTGCCTGTATTAAGTTGTGAATCCCACCCAAAGTGTAAACTCAAAGCAACAGACAACTGCATTAAAAGAACTTTGCGTAAAGTAAACAATCCTTGCACCCGCGGGTACAAGCACCGTTGTTTTATCCCTGGTGGCAACATCACATCCCCTAGTCTCATGTTTCTGTCACTCAAGCTAGACATCAAGGGGCTGAACCCACAATCGAGCATAACGCTCTCTCTTGGAGTTGCAAATAAAATACTTGGCCAAAGCAAATACCGCAACGGAGAA
Organism: Bromus sterilis; assembly: GCA_950022295.1. Lineage (NCBI taxonomy): Eukaryota > Viridiplantae > Streptophyta > Magnoliopsida > Poales > Poaceae > Bromus > Bromus sterilis. Next base: position 141,604,783 of record OX465596.1, on the reverse strand, counting down.
CATGCAAGAATTTACTCAAGAACAAAATATAAAAGAGAAGAACCAAATATATTACTCATCACAATCTGAACATAGTCTCATAATCCATCAGATCCCAACAAACTCAGCATAGAAATAGCAGAAATTACATAGATGCCTTGATAATGTGAGGCAGCTCACGAGGACTCTAAAGTGGAAGCACAAAAGGGGGAGAGATAGATCACATAGCTACTGGTCACGGAACCATGGTCCAAGGGAAACTACTCACGGTACATACGGGAGGCGTCCATGGCTATGGAGGGTCTCCCGGAGGGGGTAGCTTCTCCCAACAGGGTGCCGGAGCAGCTTCTCCAGGCAGCCCCGATCTAGAAACGGTGGCGGCAGCGAAACAGAGGCGAGATCGCGAAAGAGGAGTCCGTATTAGGGGTTTCCACCCCGAGGGGTAAATATAGGCGAAGGGGGCGTCGAGGGGACCCACGAGGCAGTCAGGAGGGTACCTAGCGCGACCCAGGGTGGGGCCGCGCCACCTGCCCTCCTGGCTGCCTGGTGGTGGCCCCCTTCCCTCTCTTGGTGATTCCGGAAGCTTCTGTTGCGCTGATTTTTTATATATTTTTCCCGGAATTTTTGGAGCACTTTTAATGGCCGGAAAACCTGAAATACAAAAACAGCAGAAAAACAGAAACTGGCAACTGGGTGCACTGAGTTAATTGGTTAGTCCAAATAGGTGAAAAGTGTATGAAAGTTCAAGGAAAACATGGCAAAGTCACACAAAACATGCATGGAGCAAGCAGAAATTATAGATACGTTTGGGACGTATCAACATCCCCAAGCTTAATTCCTGCTCGTCCTCGAGTAGGTAAATGATAACAATCATAATTTCTGTGGTGACATGCCACACAACCATAAAAGTACTTTTAAGTAAAGAAATCAAAGCACACAATTCAATTCAAGTATTAACAAGCAAGAGTCTATATTAGCATTGACACAAGCAACAAAAGAACAAAAGGATGAGGGACTCGAATGTCTCCAAATGAATCGAATGTCTCCAAATGACTCTTGCTGTCCGTGACTCGAATGTCTCCAAATCCTGTTTGCGTGCAAGCAAAGGATAGGGAAATACGAGAGAAAAAATAAGGTTGTTGAGAACAACTATCTCCTAAAGTTTCACACTTGGTCTCCTTTGGATTCTTATCTGGACTCGTCACAGACCACTAGCCAGGTACAAGTCAAACTGATCCACTCCCTTTCGATATTTTGAGCACTCATGCAATGGATGAGCATGAGCAAGAAAGTTTCACCTAAAAGGCGAAATAGAAAGAAGGTGGAGGAGGAAGATAAAAAGGTGTGAAAGGCTCACATCAATGAGGACAATCATATGCGAGAGAAGGCCATATGATAGATATGATGTGAGGAGTAGGGATTTCCATACAACGGATGCACATGTGAGCTAAAAGCTCTCCAAGGGAACTATTGGGGGTGCATCTAACTTGCTTGCTCATGAAGACCTAGAGCTCGTTTGAGAAGGCTCATCATTGGAATATACAAGCCAAGTTCTATAGTGTGAAGGGTCCCCACATAGCTATATGCATGATGATGATCTCTATGGAGTACAAGGGATAGGAGATGAAGTACTAGTGTGGATCTCTCAAAAGGAATAGTACTATGCCCCCTTCTCTTTTTTTTTCTCTTTTTCTCTTTTTTTTATTGTTTTGGTGGCCTCAATGGCTCTTTCTATTTAACTCTCATTTGTCCTCTTTGGGACCTTTTGATTTTGTCCTCTTTGGGATCTTTTCCTCACTTTAGGGGCAATACTCTATATTTTACAAGAATGTAGGAGATCTTTCACACTTTACAAAGGTACTCACATAAAGAAAATGTAACTATCATGATGCAAATGTATGCTTCTGCCAGGGTAGCAGGATATGCAATGATACTAGCGCGTCATGTAGCAATGATTAGGGCAAGGCCCAACTAGCATGCGGCTCATAGATCAAGCAAGTAGCATGTATGACATGAAGATCAAGTCATGAGAAGATGGATGTTGCATGGGAATGTATCTCAGAAAGGCTATGGAAATGCCTTGTAGGCAGGTATGGTGGCTGTTTTGAGGAAAGATATAAGGAGGCTTATGATGACAGAGTGTATCATGCCAAGGTTTTGGATGCACCGGCGAAGTATGCGCCAACTCTCGAGGTGAGAAAGGGCAATGCACGGTACCGAAGAGGCTAGAAAAAGTATAGGTGGGTGGAAGTGTCAACTTTCGAATACTCACATTAGTGCGAAGAACTCATGCACTTATTATCGGTAACTCTCAATCTAATCAGGAGGTTCACAAAGAGACAGGTACCCCGAGGAGGAGTGTATGGGGTTTGTTTATCCTTGCGCATCCTCGACTCATGGTACGTGAGTGTACTCTAATATTCGAACCATCCAAAGGTTAGTGATCCATCTAGTAGCTAGAGTTCTCAACAGGGGTTTTTTTGGTTTTCAAAAAACACACGGATTGCCCAAATACGACATCTATCACTAATAGGCAAGAGCTCTTGACACCATAAGTTCAAACATTATTCTAGTCAATACCTCAAAACTATTGCAAGTTACTACTACAAAGAGAACAAAAACTTTAACTACCTACTTTTAGTCAAGACACAGAACTCAGTGCAACAGGAAAACTCTCTAACAAGATAAAACATGCAACCTATAGAAAGTTCAACCTAAGACAAAAGAAAAGCTCTAGAAAAAACTAAAGCACTACAAATAAACAGAACAATATCTAAGAAAAGAAAAAGAACAGCTCACAGCTAAAAGAATAAACATGCAAATCCTATGAGGAGTTCTAGTTCAAGCGGAGCGTGAATCTCTCCCACACAAAATAGTAAGTTGGGGTCTAACTTGTTACTACAGAAAACAAAGCAAAAGAAAACTAAAACAAAACCTAAGAGCGAGACGCTCCAAGAATAGCACATAATGCATGAAGTGATAAAAATATAGTGCAACGAGAGACGAACTGATAATTGTTGATGAAGAAGGGGATGCACGGGGGCATCCCCAAGATTAGACGCTTGAGTCTCCTTGATTATTTATTGGGGGTGCACATGGGCATCCCCAAGCTTGAGCTTTTGACCCTCCTGAATCTTCTTTCATCATCCTCCATCGCGCACTTGAAAACTCCCTTCATACATAACTCATTGTAGGCTGATTAGAGAGGTTAGTACCCTAATAAAATAATTTTTCTCTACTGCAAATAAAGATTTCCAGGAAGATCTACTGTTTCTAAAGATTTCCAAAAGGTTTTTTTGCAAATAAAAAGCAAGCTTAAGGTTTGCAAAAGTGAAGAGAGACAAAACGTGGCAGAATCTGTGAAAAACAGACCAGAAGATAAAAACGAATTTTTTAGGGGTACTTCTGCAACTCAGATCAAAAAACTCAGAACATACGGAAGTTTCGTAATTGTATAGAGCACGCTGTGTAAAAGTTTCAGCTCAAAAAGACTAACTGGGATTTTTCTCTGATTTTTCTAGTCACGAGGACAGAATCTGTTTTCTGGACAGCATGTCACAACTTTTACTTCCCTTGTCATATGAAGCTATAAAAGGCAAAAAGCTTGAAAAGTAAAGATACAATGATGTTTCTACAGTAGTAAAAATCATCAAGACCACTAATAACAGAAGAAAAGAAAAAAGAAAAACCTAAATTCGTTGCGGGGTGCCTCCCGAAAGCGCTTCTTTAAAGCCATTAGCTAGGCTTGAGGATTATAGAAGATGCTCTCATGAGAATAAGAATTTGGAGCAAAAGGGAGCATCAAGAAGAAAATATGAGAAACATTTAAGCCTAACCCACTTCCTATGCATAGACATCTTATAAGAAAATAAATCAAAGAAGCAAAAAGAAACCAACATAGGAAGGTGGAACAAGAACATCTTCAAAACTTTCAACATAAAGAGAGGAGTTTTAGTAATATGGAAGTTTATACAACCAAACTTCCCTCTCTCAAAATAATTTTCAGTAGTATCATGAACAACATCAATAATATAACTATCACATAAATCATGTTGTTCATGACCTACAAGCACACGTGTATAGTTTTCAACATTGAGCCTTGATAAGACAATTCTCCGGAATATGAGTTGGAGATTTCAAAAGGATAATAGGACAATCAAGTGTGGGCGCAATAGAAAAAATTTCATGCTTAACGTAAGGAATTATAGAAAGTTCATCTTTGTAAGCATCATCCATAGTGGCATCATGGCCATCAACAAAGCAAGTATCAAAATCATAGGAAGTATCAAGTGAGTCCTCGGAATCATAGGACTCCTCATCATAGCAATCATTAGCCTCTTCTCGGGCAGCCAGCATTCTATTTTTAAAATCCTCAATATCAGCATTAGAAGTATAATTCTCAAAGCAATAAGCAAGAACAGCAAAGTTTTCGGACTTGTGAATAGTATCGTAATACTTTTCAATCAAAGAAGCAATCTCATAAGCACCTTTAAAAGCAACAAACTCTTCATTATTTTCAACGTCAAAGTAATCATAAACAACTTTGGCATAAGAAGATAGGATCTCATTTTCATTAAACTCACATTGGAAAGGAAGGTGTTTACTCTCTATATTAGAGCAGCAAGTAAAATCATAAATGTGGCATAAAGATTCAGCATAGCAATAAGAAACTTGTATTTGATCCCATAAGTGTTTCCCTTTCTGAGATAGGCGGTGCCGCGTGTAATGAGCATGGTCATCCATTGATTTTCCCTCAACCAAGTGGGTTGGGTTTTTAGCGCGAGCACAAATTGATTGAAGATGAGCCAAGTGAAACATGTCCATCCTACCATATTTGGGTGGTTCAACACCCATGGTAAAGATAGCATCATCAAGCAAGGTAACAGGTATTTTTGGTATTTTTGATAAGGGACACAAAAGTAAAAACTAAAAGGTAAACTAACATGACTAAAAAGCAAAGATAAAAGATAGTGTGCAACTCCCTTATCTTGTAGACTTGAGTCCCCGGCAACGACGCCAGAAATTTGCTTGATGGCTTCTCGCCCCTCGTTGGTTACCCCAAGTGGAAGGTTTGAGATGCAGTGCAGCAGCAAGTTTCCCTCGGTGAAGATACCAAGGTTATCGAACCAGTAGGACTCAGGAGATACAAGTAGGTGGCAACGTCGCCAGAAATTGCTTCCAGACTAGGGTGTTGTCGTGGACCTACACACAGAAACAAATAACTTTTCTCCCAACGAGTACAGAGGAGTTGTCAATTCCTCCGGCCTTGTCGTTTACAAAGGATCAACGCAAGAGATAAAAGGTGCAAAGGAAAGTAAAAGCTGAAAGTAAATTGAGGGTGTGAACAATAATGTGAAGATGGACCAGGGTCCCGTGATTTTCACTAGTGATGTCTCTCTCCCAAAAGACGATAAAAGTGCTAGCGAGGTAAACAAATCACAGTTGGGCAATTGACAGGATTATGAAGGCACCGCAATGCTAACTATGCTACAAAGAAAGGAAGGGCTCAAAAGCAATGGCAGTACGCCAAGGTAAGTAGACCGAAATCCATCTTCATCTACTACGAATCATCCACATTGAGATATCTATCCAGAACATGTTGCCTGTATTAAGTTGTGAATCCCACCCAAAGTGTAAACTCAAAGCAACAGACAACTGCATTAAAAGAACTTTGCGTAAAGTAAACAATCCTTGCACCCGCGGGTACAAGCACCGTTGTTTTATCCCTGGTGGCAACATCACATCCCCTAGTCTCATGTTTCTGTCACTCAAGCTAGACATCAAGGGGCTGAACCCACAATTGAGCATAACGCTCTCTCTTGGAGTTGCAAATAAAATACTTGGCCAAAGCAAATACCGCAACGGAGAACATGCAAGAATTTACTCAAGAACAAAATATAAAAGAGAAGAACCAACTATATTACTCATCACAATCTGAACATAGTCTCATAATCCATCAGATCCCAACAAACTCAGCATAGTAACAGCAGAAATTACATAGATGCCTCGATCATGTGAGCAGCTCACGAGGACTCGAAAGTGGAAGCACAAAAGGGGGAGAGATAGATCACATAGCTACTGGTCACGGACCCATGGTCCAAGGGAAACTACTCACGGTACATACGGGAGGCGTCCATGGATATGGAGGGTCTCCCAGAGGAGGTAGCTTCTCCCGGCAGGGTGCCGGAGCAGCTTCTCCAGGCAGCCCCGATCTAGAAACGGCGGCGCCGGCGGAACAGAGGCGAGATCGTGAAATAGGAGTCTGTATTAGGGGTTTCCACCCCGAGGGGTAAATATAGGTGAAGGTGGGCGTCGAGGGGACCCACGAGGCAGTCAGGAGGGTCCCTGGCGCGGCCCAGGGTGGGGCCGCGCCACCTTCCCTCCTGGCTGCCTGGTGGTGGCCCCCCTTCCCTCTCTTGGTGATTCGGGCAGCTTCTGTTGCGCTGATTTTTTATATATTTTCCCGGAATTTTTGGAGCACTTTTAATGGCCGGAAAACCTGAAATACAAATACAGCAGAAAAACAGAAACTGGAAACTGGGTGCACTGAGTTAATAGGTTAGTACAAATAGGTTCTAAAGTGTATGAAAGTTCAAGCAAAACATGACAAAGTCACACAAAACATGCATGGAGCAAGCAGAAATTATAGATACGTTTGGGACATATCAGTGATCTGGCAATCCAAACCTGTGACAGACGATAGAGACCAGTTCGAGAGCGCGGCCGACTTTTGGAGTGGATGTCGACTCACCGGATGCCACCCGGATTTGTGTGTTGTTAGTTAGAGGGACCTGTCGTTTCGGATCTCTTGGAACTAAATCATAAAATGGTTGCCTGTGATGGGAAGCAACTGAGAGAGATGGGCGTGCGTGCGGAGACTTGTAATGGGAAGTTGGTACACCCCTGCAGGGTTAAATCTTTTCGAGAAGTCGTGTCCATGCTTATGGACGACTTGAGACCGTAGCTCACCTCCTTCTTTTCTCTTTTACGCACGTGATGCAAATGACATTGGACTTCAGAGGAGCTCGACGACCCTTCTTATAGAAGCCTTCACGAAGACTCGACGACGACTAGTTAGGTGGATCCCGGCGGATGAGCCTGGACCCGTGTGGTTACGGGGATGGTGTGTTTTACCTTTGCCACGAGGCATCTGATTGTAGTCTGTACTCAGACATGTACCTTCCGCTAATGTAATGTATTTAAGGCAGTTGTATGCCGATTGTATAAGATGTTGTATCCTTGTAGCTGTAATGTTGTGATATCATGTTGGAAATCCTGGGCATATGACATTGTCATATGTCGCGGTGGGACTGATATGTGCTTCGTCCCCGGATCTGGATGGAAACATCTAGATCTGGAACATTACCGCATATCGGGCCTTACACAGAGGGCCAGGGGGCCACCACCACGTGCCCAGGCAGCCACCTGGCGCGACCAGTGGCCTGACTGCGCCAGGGTGCGCCTGGATCCCTGGCTGCCCCCTTCGCCTATTTAATCTCTGTCACGGGAAACCTCCGAAGAGAGAACCCTTTTTCGTGATCTCGCCTCAGTTCCGCCGCCGCTGCGCTTCCAAGATCGGGAGCACCTTCAGGACCCTTCCCGGCACCCTGCCGGAGGGAGGATCGACCTCCGAGAGCTTCTCCTCCACCATGGACGCTTCCCGGATGTGCCTTGAGTAGTTTACTTTGGACCATGGGCCCGTGATCAGTAGCTATGTGATGTTCTCCTCCCCTCTTTGTTCTTCATGGTTTAGACCTCGTGAGCTTCCCTACATGATCGAGGCACATATGTAATCTTTCTACTTTTGCTATGCTGATTTTGATGGGATCTGATGGATTATGAGATTATGTTCAGATTGTGATAGAGTAATATAATTGGTTCTTATCTTTTGTATTTTTGTTCCGAAGTAATTCTTGCATGTTCTCCGTTACTGTTTATTGCTTTGGCCAAGTGGTAGGTAGTAACTCCAAGAGGGAACGTTATGCTCGATTGTGGGTACATGCCCCCTGATGACACGCTTGAGTGACATAAACATGAGTCTAGGGGATGTGCGGTGGCCACAAGGGGGAAAACAACGGTGCTTGTAACCGCGGCTACAAGGATTGTTTACTTTAATGCAGTTTTCTGTTGCTTTGGGTTTACACTTTGGGTGGGGCTCGCAACTTAATACCAGCGAGATGTTCTGGATAGATATCTCAAGGTGGATGATTAGTAGTAGATGTAGATGGATTTCGGTCTACTTATTTTGTCGTACTGCCCATGATTTTGAGCCCCTTCCTTTCTTTTGTAGCATAGTTGCATTGCGGTGCGTTTATAATCCTGTCAATTGCCCGTCTGTAATTTTTTTACCTCGCATAGCAGTTTTATCGTCTTTTGGGAGAGAGACATCACTAGTGAACATCACGGGACCCCTGTCCATATTCTCATCATTGTTTACACGCTCATTTATATTCTAGCTTTTACTTTCAGTTGCTATCATTATCATTGTCCCTTGTGTTTGATCCTTTGTAAACAACAATACCGGAGAGATTGACAACCTGCATCGTCGACGCCGGAGCGGGAATTCATTTTGCACGTCGACGCCGGCGACCCCCTCAATCGGATCTGCCTCCCCGCAGCTCCTGTTGCCGCCCTTCCTCCTCGCCCCTAGCCGCCGGTGGCCGGCGCAGCCACCGGGCAGCCGCCGTCTCTCGGGAGGGAGCCGAGCCGGCGCCCAATCCAGCCGACTTGTGGGCTGGCCTGCTCCAACATGGCCTAGCGCCAGGCCCGCCAGCCTCCTCCAGGCCCAGCTGGTCCCGATCCAGCACCCAGGCCGCAGCCCCAGCCGCAGTTGGGCCGGCCCGAGAGGTGAGGCCCTTATGCTTTTTTTTCTGTTGTTAGACCCTGCGATTTTTCTAAGTCTGGAAACAAATGTGGTGCTAATTCAATTTTGCGTTGTCGTTTGCGAGTAAACCGTAGCCCGGATCGCGTTGCGCCCAAAAGGAAAATTGTTTAGTTTTGTGTGTAATTCAATCCATATTTTGTGAGAATTTTGATTTGAGGCCATCTTGATGTTGTTAATCACTATTGAAGTGGGCATCAGACTTTTAATTGCTATTATTTTCTGTTAGTGTGCTGCTTCTGTTATTTTATTGCAAGTTTGCTTGATGATTGTGACACATCCATGAGGCATATACTGTTAAGCATCATGTCTACTTCAATGTTATGCATTCACATCTCATATTTGCCTGCTGCATGATGTTTGTTTCATCACCCAAAGTTGCTATCCTGCTGTTGTTGACAACCACCTCTGCTTTTCTCTAAGTCTGTAACTTTCCGATGCCATGTTGCATGCTTAATATGTTTTGATCTGTGATGCATATGACCTTGATTCTTGTTTGTGCCTGATCACCATCATGTCTAGTTCATGCCCATATATTTCCATGTCATGTTGCCGTACATTTGCATATAGTTTTTCTCCATGTCATGTTGCCATGTTTTCCTGATTTTCACAAAGTCCTAGACCAGTAATGTTTATAGCTTTTTGTGTTGCTTATAACTAGTGAACCATGATGCCTATTTGCATGATTACTTTTGACATGCCATGCCTTACATGTATACTTTAGTTTCATATCATTTTTTTATGCATGTTTGCAACCTTTTGCTTGTTTATTTGTTGTTCTAAAGTGTGCTTCCTGATGTTGGCAGATTGTGTGCATAACTTGTAATGCTTGTATCTTTTTAACCGTAACTCCGTTTGTGGTATTCTTTATATGTAACTTTATTAGTTTTCCGTGTACTTTGTATTTTTGCTATTGTTTGCTTTTGTTAACCAACCTAAAATATGGTTTAGGGCAGAACAGTAACAAACACTTAAATTATCGTGGAGCACTTAGTGTTATGCCATGTTTAGGTTGTGCCTCACTTAAATTGACTTGCATAGGTAGTTTACCTTATGCTTCAACTCTTGTCATGTTTGTGTGCTATGCCATGCTTGCTTGAGTTTCCATGTTTACAACCTTTGTTGATCATCTGTAACTAAACAACTTGAACCAATATAAATGTGCGGTATCGTTGTGTGTGACGAGTACTCCACTTAACCTGTTAGTAACCGCTCTCGACGGTAGGTGCGATGTTTTGTGTTGCCTTCTTGTTGATGCTTGCTCGTGTTTGCTTCGTAGTAATAGATGCTTGCTCGTTGATTGCTTTCCAGTGTTTACCGTCTTTTATGCTTTCGCGGGTACCTCTCGGAGGCGATGCGAGATTGCGATCGGCTACACCTTCAAAACCCGACTTATCAACAGGCAAGGACTATAAATTACTTGTGATCCATTCTATTTCAACCAGCGGTTGCATGCCAGTATAGGTTAGGTTCGATGTTTGATCCTACCATATGTTTAAAGCCTCTTTCAAACCGATACATCCATGTCCCCTCCCAGCAAACCATGTACTGCTATGTTACTATTGCTCGTTGCTCAGCCCCTGCTTAGTACGCATGCTTAGGATGCTACGATGTTACCCCTATGAACATAGAGGGTTTCAAACAAGTAAGCTTAGATGACACTACTACCACCTTCGATAGTAGTGATATTGATTTTGATAGTTGCGCCCTCTCAGAAGTTATTAGCTTACTGCACAAAATGTCTAGAGACCCCCACACTAGCACACTCAATCTTGCCTTCACGAAGCATATCAAAAATGCTCTCATCAAATCTAGGGAGGAGAAGCTTAGGATAGAAGCCTCCATACCTAGGAAGATAGATGATGGTTGGGACCCTATGATAAAAATTAAATTAAATAACTTCTCTTTCTATGCTTTATGTGACGTTGGAGCTAGTACCTCTGTCATGCCCAAAAGAATGTATGATATGTTTGAATTGAAACCTTTTGATTCTTGTTCTTTTGGTGTTTGTCTTGTCGATTCTTCTGTAAATAAACCTTTGGGGAAGATCGACGATGTGCTTATCATTGTCAATCACAATTATGTTCCCGTTGATTTTATCATTATGGATATAGAGTGTGAACCTTTATGCCCAATTATTTTGGGACGTCCTTTTCTCTGCACCATTGGTGCTATCATTGACATGAAAGAGGGGAATATAAAATTTCAATTCCCTCTCAAAGAGGGGATGGAACACTTCCCTAGAAAGAAAATCAAGTTACCTTTTGAGCCCGTTACACGGGCTAGCTATTCTCTTTCTCTTGATAAAACTTGATTCTTCTTTTGCCTTATGCCTAGCTTAAAGGCGTAAAAGAAAGCACTTGTTGGGAGGCAACCCAAGATGTTTTTACTTCTATTTTTAGTGGTCTTGATGTTTGTTACTACTGTAGGAACATCATTGTATCTTTATTTTCAAGCTTTGTTCCAAGTTATAGCCTCATATGACAAGGGAAGCAAAAGTTGTGACATGCTGTCCAGAAAACAGATTCTATCTTCGTGACGGGAAAAATCGGATCAAATCACCAGTTCATCTTTTTGAGCTGAATTTTTTACGCAGCGTGCTCTATACAACTGCGAAACTTTCGTATGTTGCAGAAGTACCCCTAAAAATATTTACTACCTGCTGTTCTGTTTTTCATAGATTCTGCCACGTTTTGTCTCTCCTTACTTTTGCAAACCTTAAGCTTGCTTTTTCTTTGCAAAAACCTTTTGGCAATCTTGAGAAACCGTATCTCTTCAAGAATATCTTTATATCCAATGGGGAAAATATTTTATTAAGGGTACTAACCTCTCTAATCAGCTTATGATGAGTTATGTATGAAGGGAGTTTTCAAGTGTGCGATGGAAGATGATGAAAGAAGATCTGGGAGTGTCAAGCGCTCAAGCATGGGGATGCCCCCATGCATCCCCAATAAATATTCAAGGAGACTCAAGCGTCTAAGATTGGGAATGCTGATACGTCAAAAATGCATCACTATTTTGTATAGTATTTCTTTCTTATTCATTAATATATTTCATGCTATGATGCTATTCTTATGTTGTTTTGGCTTATTTTACACAGTTTGCAACTTTCCGGTGCCGAAGCAGCATACGCAGGATTCAGCGGTAAAAGGTGGACGCTGAGTTGCTGAAGAAGAACACATCCAAATTACCTGAAAATCGACAGATGGTGTTTTTCAGAAGAATGACGAAGACACGCCGAAGAAGGGCTAGAGGGGGCCACAAGGTGCCCAGGCGGCCACCTGGCGCAGCCCCCACCCTGGCCGCGCTGGGAGGGCGCTTGGACCCCTGGGGCCACTCCCGGCTCCCCCCTCTGGCCTATATATCACTCGTCATGTAAAAAACCTAAAATAGGAGATTTTTCAGATTTCCGACGCCACTCCGTGGCGGAAACCTACAGAGGAGAAAAGACATCTCCGGCGGGCATATTCCGCCGGTGAGAACACCTCCCTGAAGGGGAGATCGTCACCATCGTCATCACCATCGTCACGGGCATCATCGAGATCATCATCAACATAATCCCTAACATCAGAACCATCTTCATCTTCATCCAATCTCACCTCACAAGTCCAACTTGTGTTGTAATCCGTACTATCTATCCTCTCTACTCTACCAATGTTGATTACTACCGTGTGATGAATGCTATTGAGTTTTGTTGGAGAAATACCATTGTGTCCAGATTGTTTATCATCTATTTATCCCCACTGATCATGATCTCTTTTATGTCTTGTGAGTAGTTACTTTAGTTCTTGAGGACATGGGAGAAGTCTAGTTGTTAGTAGTCATATGATGTTGAAGTAATATGTGTTGTTTGATATTTAAGTTGTATTGTTATTTTCCTAGTGGTGTTGTGTGAGTCGAACACTCAACACTTCTCCTTATTAAGGACCTAGGGGAATGCATTGTGTATAAAGAATGCTTACGGTGGGTTGCCGGACTGACAGAAACGTGAACCCTAGTTCGCATGCTTTTGCACAAGGGAATAGTGGATCAACGATCGTATTGCTATGGTTAGGCTTTTTCCTTAATTACTATCTTGTATTTGCGGATGCTTGCAAGGTGTTTAATCATAAGAGTGCACTTATCTTAGTCTAGAGGGTGCACTAGAATAGATCCACCCACTCAACACTTATTAGCACAGCACATAGTACCGATACGGAATATGGCGAAAGCACGTGACTGTTTCTCCCATGCATCCTCATGAACGTCTTATCCTTTATAAGTTCAGTTGCTAGGCCTATCCTTTGCTCAAAAGGATCGGGACACTTTACTCCTCAGTGCCTTTCACTTTCCTTGCTTTTACCTTTTTGTTGCTTATACCGAAAACCCCTAAAAAAGCTATTTTTCAGTTCCTGCAGCTATTTGTTTACCAAAGTCACTTACCAATACCTTCTGCTCCTCGTTGTGTTCAGCACTCTTATTTATCAAAAACTCTACAAACGATCCCCTACATTTGAGGGTCATGAAGTGCTTTTTTCTGGCGCCATTGCCGGGGAGCGTAGCGCTATTAATAAATGAAGCTGGTAAGGAAATTTTTATATTTCTGTTTATTTTGCCGTTGTTGATTTTGTCCTAATGGACACCTTTACTCTTGGATCGTTGTTTTTGGGGAAACGCCCCACAACTTTGGTGGTCACTCCTACGCCTACTGAAATTGTGCCTTACAAAATACCGTCTGGTATTATCAATTATGTCATATCTAATCGTTATGCAGGAGATAGACATCCAGGTGAACACTTGCTATATTTAACACAAATATGTTCATTATTTAAGCTTGCAGGTGTGTCGCTGGAATTCATCATGAAGAAATTATACTCCATATCACTTATAGGTAAAGCTTCAGATTGGTATGAGCTCCTCGATAACTCACATCTACTCAATTGGGAAGAGCTTATGTCTCTCTTTTATACAAACTTTTACCCTCTTCATGAAATTCATCGAGACATGAGTTACATCTACAACTTTTGGTCTCGCGACGGAGAGAGCATCGCTCAAGCTTGGGGGAGACTTAAATCCCTAATGTTCAAATGTCCTATCCATGAACTCCCCAAAAATATTATAATTACAAATTTTTATGCAAAGCTTTCTCGTCAGAATAAGGAGATGTTGTACGCCTCCTCTAGCGGGGTATTCCAAACAAGAAGCGTCGAAGAAAAGTGGGATCTCATTGAGAGGATCCAGAAGAATACTGAAGACTGGGAAATCGATAAAGGTATTGAACCTTCTATAAATTATGAGCATGATTACATTGAGAGCTATGTGAAAACCGATTATTTTAATACCTTTCGTTCTCAGATTGGTCTTGATTCCCAGCTTATGATTGATTTTTGTAAGAACTTTGCCTCTCACATTGACTCTTCTAAGGAGGAGAAGGATCAGTATCATAAACCCTTTAAAGAGTTACCTGTTGATATTCATGTTGCTGACCCTATTCTGCCTGCAGTTTTTTTATGAAAATCCCCCTTTTCCTACAAGGATGAGGGAGCACTCTTTTGTGACAGGCATAATGAATAAAAGTGGGAGAAGAATTAGCGAACCTGAGGACCTGATCAAGTTCGATCCTCAAGTTGCGATGGTTAAAGATTTAGTTACTAATGATGTTTTAGATTCCGAGTTAAATTTTTGTGTTGTTTCAACTGACATTGTCATACCCAAGAATAAGATCCAAATTTCAGGTACACCAGTTGTATCTGTCAAAATAGGTGATCACAAATATTACGGGCTTTGCGAACTGGGATCCAGTGCTAGCGCTATTCCTTATTCACTCTTTGAGGAGATAATGAGTGAGATTTCACCCTGTGAACTTGAAGAGATCGATGTTACTATTTATCTAGCAAACAAAGAAACTATCTCTCCCATTGGAATTGTTAGAGATGTTGAAGTCCTATGTGGAAAGGTAAAGTATCCTACCGACTTTCTCGTACTTGGTTCAGTGCAAGATATTTTTTTCCTATTATATTTGGTAGACCTTTCCTCAGCACTTGTGGTGCTATTAGAGATTGTAAAAAAGGTAAAGTTTCTGTTGAATTCGATGGTGAGCCATGTGAATTTAATTTTTCTAAATTTTCCAAGAAACCTCGTGGTACTGATTTACTTAGTGATGATAAAATTATTGAAAATATTGCTTATATTGCTATTCCTCCTAATTATCCTTTGCAGCAATGTATGGAAGACCACAAAAATGATATGCATATACAGGAAAGAAATGCGTTAGACGAAATATTCACAAGACAAACTACTATCCTGAAGCATGTAACATCCCAGATTTCACAAAAATTAAATTTTTTTGTTTTCGGTGTGAATTGTTTGATTTGTTTGCGGTGTTTGCATCCCCGATCTATCGATCGACGATTATTTTTCCCCCTCTTATCTCGTATCATACGGAGACCGACCCTTGCCACCCTAACACTCGACCTTTGTGACACCGGGTTTCACCCGTTCACTGTCGCGAAAACCACACGAGATTAGCCGCAACCAACAGAACGAAAAACCCCAATTAATAAGTAAACGGGATATTTTTATAGCGCGCCGGAAAGTGTTCTCGGAACGGTTCTAGCGCGAGGTGAACGCTGCCGGCTCGACGCGCTGATCGCGGAGTTTGAAGTTTTACCCGAATCGGAGATCCTGCGGACCCCCGACGGTCAGAATCGTAAACTCCGCGCGCGCGAGAGAAAAACCGGGGATGTTTTTTCAAGTTCCTGTTACCGCCCTTCCTCCTCGCCCCTAGCCGCCGTCGCTCGGGAGGGAGCCGAGCCGGCGCCCGATCCAGCCGACTTGTGGGCTGGCCTGCTCCAACATGGCCTAGCGCCAGGCCCGCCAGCCTCCTCCAGGCCCAGCTGGTCCCGATCCAGCACCCAGGCCGTAGCCCCAGCCGCAGTTGGGCCGGCCCGAGAGGTGAGGCCCTTATTCTTTTTTTTCTGTTGTTAGACCCTGCGATTTTTCTAAGTCTGGAAACAAATGTGGTGCTGATTCAATTTTGCGTTGTCGTTTGCGAGTAAACCGTAGCCCGGATCGCGTTGCGCCCAAAAGGAAAATTGTTTAGTTTTGTGTGTAATTCAATCCATCTTTTGTGAGAATTTTGATTTGAGGCCATCTTGATGTTGTTAATCACTATTGAAGTGGGCATCTGACTTTTAATTGCTATTATTTTCTGTTAGTGTGCTGCTTCTGTTATTTTATTGCAAGTTTGCTTGATGATTGTGACACATCCATGAGGCATATACTGTTAAGCATCATTTCTACTTCAATGTTATGCATTCACATGTCATATTTGCCTGCTGCATGATGTTTGTTTCATCACCCAAAGTTGCTATCCTGCTGTTATTGACAACCACCTCTTCTTTTCTCTAAGTCTGTAACTTTCCGATGCCATGTTGCATGCTTAATATGTTTTGATCTGTGATGCATATGACCTTGATTCTTGTTTGTGCCTGATCACCATCATGTCTAGTTCATGCCCATATATTTCCATGTCATGTTGCCGTACATTTGCATATAGTTTTTCTCCATGTCATGTTGCCATGTTTTCCTGATTTTCACAAAGTCCTAGACCAGTAATGTTTATAGCTTTTTGTGTTGCTTATAACTAGTGAACCATGATGCCTATTTGCATGATTACTTTTGACATGCCATGCCTTACATGTATACTTTAGTTTCATATCATTTTTTTATGCATGTTTGCAACCTTTTGCTTGTTTATTTGTTGTTCTAAAGTGTGCTTCCTGATGTTGGCAGATTGTGTGCATAACTTGTAATGCTTGTATCTTTTTAACCGTAACTCCATTTGTGGTATTCTTTATATGTAACTTGATTAGTTTTCCGTGTACTTTGTATTTGTGCTATTGTTTGCTGTTGTTAACCAACCTAAAATATGGTTTAGGGCAGAACAGTAACAAACACTTAAATTATCGTGGAGCACTTAGTGTTATGCCATGTTTAGGTTGTGCCTCACTTAAATTGACTTGCATAGGTAGTTTACCTTATGCTTCAACTCTTGTCATGTTTGTGGGCTATGCCATTCTTGCTTGAGTTTCCATGTTTAGAACCTTTGTTGATCATCTGTAACTAAACAACTTGAACCAATATAAATGTGCGGTATCGTTGTGTGTGACGAGTACTCCACTTAACCTGTTAGTAACCGCTCTCGACGGTAGCTGCGATGTTTTGTGTTGCCTTCTTGTTGATGCTTGCTCGTGTTTGCTTCGTAGTAATAGATGCTTGCTCGTTGATTGCTTTCCAGTGTTTACCGTCTTTTGTGCTTTCGCGGGTACCTCTTGGAGGCGATGCGAGATTGCGATCGGCTACACCTTCAAAACCCGACTTATCACCAGGCAAGGACTATACATTACTTGTGATCCATTCTATTTCAACCAGCGGTTGCATGCCAGTATAGGTTAGGTTCGATGTTTGATCCTACCATATGTTTAAAGCCTCTTTCAAACCGATACAGCCATGTCCCTGCCCAGCAAACCATGTACTGCTATGTTACTATTGCTCGTTGCTCAGCCCCTGCTTAGTACGCATGCTTAGGATGCTACGATGTTACCCTGTTACTCCTTGGTTTGGGATATCACATTATTATATTGTTTTTGATGATATGATTACTATAAATGTTGACTATACTCGACGAAGGATGGAAGGTCTAGGCTATCCCGTCCCGACGCTTTGTTCCATTCGAGTCACCTAGGATCCGAGTTCCAGGTATTGGTTTTAAGACTGAGCGTGCCTAACCGCGTGTGGGATGTTATGGGGTCCCCTTTTCTTACCTACCTACCTTCAAATATTTCTAGTGGTGGCCCAAGGTGATTTTACCATTTGAAACCGTGTGCGTAAATGGTCTGCAGCCAGTGGATTTACAACAACTCGGTCCAGCAGAGACAGAGTTCCTTTTTTGGTCCACACTGGTGAGCTAGGGGAGCCCCTGAGTTTAGGTGAGGCTAACCCCGACCTTAGCCATACTGAAGAGTCCGGTCCGAGAGCGTGGCCGGCTTTTGGGTTGGGTCTCGACTCCCCGGGGGCCACCCGGATTTGTTCGTTGTTAGTTAGAGGGACCTGTCGTTTCGGATCTCTCAGAATTAAATCATAAAATGGTTGCCTGTGATGGTTAGCAACTGAGAGAGATGGGCGTGCTTGCGGAGCCTTGTAATGGGAAGTTGGTACACCCCTGTGGGGTTAAATCTTTTCGGAGTAGCCGTGTCCACGGTTATGGACGACTTGAGACCTACTCCTTGTTCATAGACAACAACAACTGAGATAATCTTAATAAACTTGATCAACGTGTGTGTGCCTTGAATGCTTCTTCTTCGTCGGGATGCGAAGAGTAGGACAAGGATAGGATAGGTGTTATGTTTGCGTCAGTAGCTGATAGCAAGACTTGTTGGAGGCGATTTCTTATCGAATTCTTGACGTCTTAACTTACTGTCTAGGTCGTTGGTCATTTCAAAAATGCTAGTGCGGCAGCAACCTCACCACTTACCCCATCCTTACCGTAAACTACTAGTTGTCCTAGAATGACTAGTGATGACGTCCTTGCTGGGTCAGTTGACCAGTACAATTTGATGCTGAGTACTTCTGTACTCATGATACTACCCCCAAACTCTTTTCAGGGTTCTTGATCGACAACAGGTATGGTGATCGACGTTTCACGTGGAGGCTCGACGACGACTATTTAGGCGGATCCCGGTGGAGGGCCTGGACCCGTGTGGTTATGGGGATTGATGTTTTTCTCTTTGCCAGTAGGCATTTGATTGTAGTTTGTACTCAGACATGTATCTTCCGTTGATGTATGTGGGACCGATATGTGCTTCGTCCCCGGATCTGGATGGAAACAGTCCGCATATCGGGCCTTAGAACTGTGTATCAAAGCCTTACCGACCGTAGGATACCTTATCTGGCCGAAGTCGAGTCTAGACAAAAACTATTCTGTAGTTACTAAGTTAGTTATCGGAGAGTAGGAATCTTTTTCCACCTTACCTTTGCTCTGGTCAGGAAAAGTGACGTAAGTGTTTTAATTCTTGCCTTATACCCATCAAACTCTAGGATCTCGACTGTGTGGATGTCGGGACCCGGTGTTAGCATATGCAAGACTCTCTACAACACAATAATATGGAGAGCCGAGAACCGTACCCACTTGTCTAAGAAGACAAGGCCAAGCACAGAACATTCTCGGAACGCATCGAACGTGAAGGGCATCCCATCCAGGTCGGATGATCAACTGAGATGGGTCCTCATCGCCCGCACACAAGTCTAAATGATATGGGTGGTGAACTCCCATATTCATAGACAAGTCGGGGTCTAGGGCGGGCTCGATCACTTAGTAGGGGTCTAGGGAGAGCTTGATCATACATCAAAGTGTGCACATGACGGAGTCACGAGCACTCGCATCGCGATGCCCCAAGCTGCGCACATCTAAGGGTCACTTGGTGTATAAAAGACCGCCAGCCAGATCACAACTAAGGTCTCGAAAACCCATACTAAGACATGCATGATATAATCATACACATGTCTAGTATGAACAGCAGGTATCATTGCAATTCTCTACAAAGTTTACAACTTTATTGATAACTCTTACGGAGTGCACACAGAGATCACGAGACCGTGATCCAACATTACAACAAGCATGCGGAAGCAAAGTAGGTCTGAGTACAGACAAGTTTAACAAATGGCTTAGAGAAGCCTTATTTATAAACAAGCCCTCCACAAGGGAACCAGTCTGCTGACTAGGACTACACTAGCTTGGTCTTCAGTCGTCGAGCTCCAGGAAGAATCCACCATCGGGGTTAGTGGGTTCATCTAAAACGTGAGTACAAAGTCGTATTCAGCAAGACTTACGTAGGAGCTACACTACTCATGCCCATGTATCAAGGTAAAGGGAGGTGGGTTTTCAATGCAGAAGTGCCAACTTTGACTTGGCTAGTCCTGAACTAAGAGTACCAGACTTGAGGTAAGAAGCGTACACGAGTCCACTACATGTCTCCAACCAATTACACCACTATGGTGCCTACCTCGACTCCCCACGAGAAAGCACGCCATAGCACTCACGCTTATCTTGGCAAGTTTTATAAGTATCCAGTTCAAGGTTTCTAATTATCAAGCTAAGCTTTCCAAGCAGTCCTTAACTGCGGACGCGGCTATTCGAATAGTTTTGTTAACCCTGCAGGGGTGTACCGCTACACACACATGACCATCAGTTACCGTCTTTGGCCTCGACACCATTCAAGGGGTGTCGGCGAGGATGTTCACCACAACAATTCGCCAACAACTCCGTTCTAGTCCAGAGAGTCGCCTATCTGAGGGGGATCCGTATGGAAGTCCGGCCGAGGTTCCAGTACAACCTCAAACGATGTGTGCAGGGTCCCAAGCCGGTCTTGGAAAGCCGTTGATCCACTTCGCAGACCGTGCCACAGCCCTATCAGAACTCCGAACTACTGCGACTTCTGGGGTTCGAACGTGGTGAGCTACTAGGATGAGAGGGGTCAGTGAGCCCAATGTGTTGTTGCACTCTTCTTCTTGGATCACCACACAAGAACTCGGACTTAAGGCGGTTTTCAACAAGACAACCCACTGTGTACTCCTATACAACCTCTCATCGTTCACCATGTATTAGGGTAGATTCACCAACACATTTCCACCATCATCAACATGATCACTACCATCCCGACTCATAAAGAGCAACCTCATTGTAACTCTAAGCATGAAATAAGCAGTACTGTGACAAAATGATAGGTCATGCAAAGGAATGGGTTCAACTATGCGGTAGAAACGCATCATGGTAACCATCCTAAACAATGCATAAGCTTTACTGCAAACAAAGTCCATATTCACATACAAACAAAGTCCATATTCACATTCCTTGGATTTTTCTGATAATTTTACGCATATTATTTGCCATATTTGGAGTGAGAATGAATATTCTATGAATTTCCAAAGTTTAAAGTATTTGCTGCCCTTTTTCTGAATTAAATTAAATCAAATAAGCTTTACTGCATCAGCATGAGGTCATGCTGACGTCAGGGGGCCTCTGACCACTGGGACCCACATGTCAGTGGTTGTTCTGTTAATTAAAACGATTTAAATTAATTTGAGTCAACAGAGGGGATTAAGTAGGGGTTGGGCCCACATGTCATGGTCACTAGAAGGTGGGGCCAGGGGGATTAAGGGCTGGGGTTATGTGCTAATGGAGTGCTCATCGTCGACGAGGTCCTGTTCACGCCGGAGCACGCCGGGATCGTGCTCTGGGCAGGCGCTTGACGCACTGCTGGCTCTATTCGCGAGCTGGGAGTTTCCCGCGTCGTTTTGGAGTGGAGGGGGTGGATGGGGTGCACTGGAATGGCGCCGACGTCATGCCCTAGCGGTGGCAGAGGCACGGCTTCGAGCCAAAGCTCGCAGTGGTGCTCTGCTTGAGCCAGCGATGTACGAAATCGTCGCAGAGGAGCAAGGCGGAGACGAAGGACATGGAGACGGCGACGTTTGCGTAGCGGAGGCTCGTCGCCATGGTTCCCGGCGGCGAGGAGCTTCGGCTCTCATGGTGGAACGGCACAGAGGAAGCAATCGAGGGCGTAGCTAGAGGGGTTCTGAGCTATGGCTCACCAGGAACGCAACGGAGTTGGTGGCGAGGACGGAGGTGGCTTGCCGGAGATGCAATCGACGATGGAGCACGCCGGCCGTAGACGAAGACGACGACTCGATTCGGCGGCTCCAGGGGGCTTCAGCTCTCCATCTTCTGCTCGAAGACGAAGACGTCTACGGCGAAGACGATGGACAGGCTCTGGGGGCTTCTCGGCGTCGATGGCCACGTCGGGGCACGGCGGTGAACTCCGGTGGTCTCGGGTTGGTGCGGTTTCTTGCGAGAGAGAGCGAGTGAACGACCAGGGAGAGAGGGAAGTGGACGACGACAACTTGGGACGTCTCCAGGCGCGAGACGAGGACACGGGGAAGCTAGAGGTGGCCAGGGCGTCGCCGACATGCTCGCCACGGCGGCAGCATCCTGGATGGCGCGAGGAAGAAGACCGGCCTGCCCCTGGGCTGGGCTGCCTCGGTTAGTTGGGTCGAAAACCATGGTAAGGCCCTTTTCTCTTTTTTCTTTCTGTTTTATTTCTGTTATTTGTTGTGCCTTGCTAAAAAAATAGCTAGGCATTTTATTAAATGCCCCAAATTTTTATATCGCCTCACAATATATATAGCTAGCCACTTATTAAGTTTGGACATTTTTAAAATTCAAATTATTTGAACTTTAATTCAAATAGAGGTTTAAATTTAAATCCATGCTCCTGTTTGAATATTTGAAAAATCTATGAGCATGGGTTTGAATCCAAATCACTTTATATGTGATCACACTCATTTATGAGACTTTTCAAAATTGCAAAAGGAATTTTTGGACCAACTTTGTATCTGGCCATTTGAATTAAATTCATCTGGGGGTTTTTCTCTCCCATTTCAATTTCTTTTGAAATTTTTATCATGAATTCAATGTAGCTCTTGATCCTAGCACATACCTAACTTGGGGTTGTGACAACTTGCCGCCACTCAAAAGAATCTCGTCCCAAGATTCAGAAGTCTGCGGGAGGAAGGAGGGGTACTCGGCACTGAGACAGTCTTCTCTTTCCCAAGTGGCTTCTCTCTCAGAGTGGTGTGACCATTGCACTTTCAGAAACTTAATCTTCTGACGACGAGTGACACGCTCTGCTGAATCAAGAATACGAACAGGGTACTCTCGATAAGAAAGGTCATCTTGGAGAGCAAGCGTTTCATGGTCGACTTCGCGGATGGGGTCCTTGAAGCAACGCCTGAGTTGTGGCACATGGAATAAATCATGTACTCGGGAAAGGTGCGGGGGTAGTTCAAGTTGGTAGGCAACTTCTCCACGTTTAGCTAGAATGTAGAAAGGTCAGACGTAACGTGGGGCCAACTTGCCTTTGATACCGAATCGATGGGTTCCCTTCAGAGGAGTAACCTGAAGGTAGGCCTTCTCATCCAGATTGTAGATTTATTGCCTATGATGACGATCATAGTAGCTTTTCTGACGAGACTGGGCTGCTTTCAATTGATCACGAACAATGCGAACTTGATCTTCTGCTTCCTTGATCATATTCGGTCCAAAGAATTGTCTTTCACCGGTTTCTGACCAGTTTAGGGGTGTTCGACATTGTTGTCCATATAGGAGTTGAAAAGGAGCCATGTTCAGACTAGATTGGAAACTATTGTTATAAGAAAATTCGGCGAATGGAAGAGACTTCTCCCAATTCTTTCCGAATGAGATAACACAAGCTCTGAGCATGTCTTCAGGAATTCGGTTAACCCTTTCGACTTGACCACTAGACTGAGGATGGAAAGTTGTACTAAAGGATAGATGAGTTCCCATAGCATTCTGAAAGCTTCCCAAAATCTAGAGGTGAAAAGGCTACCACGATCAGAATTGATTTCCAAAGGAATTCCGTGAAGAGACACAATTCTAGAGACATACAAGTCCGCTAACAGGCTCGCAGTTATAGACTCGCGAACGGGAAGGAAGTGTGCAACTTTGGAAAGTCTATCCACCACAACGAAGATGGCATCATTTCCTTTCTGGGTTTTTGGAAAGCCGGTGATGAAGTCCATAACGACTTTGTCCCATTTCCACTCGGGAATAGGCAAAGGTTGAAGTGTACCAGCAGGTCTTTGGTGTTCTGCCTTAATGCGACGACAAACATCACATTCAGCAACAAATCGAGCAATGTCTCTCTTCATCCTAGTCCACCAAAATCTCTGGCGTAGATCTCGGTACATTTTTGTGCTACCGGGATGAATCGAGAGGGGTGTGTCATGGGCTTCTTTGAGGATGAGTAGCCTTAGATCTCTATTCTTAGGTACTACCAAACGATTTTCAAAGAATAACATTCCTTTGCTATATGTGGAGAAACATTTAGCAACTCCGCTAGCAATGTTCTCCTTGATCCGACGAACACCTCGTGCACGCCTTTGGGCAACTGTGATTTGATCCTCAAGTGTTGGTTTCGCCACCAAGTTGAAAATAGATCCACGAGGAACAATCTCGAGATTGAGATTTCGAAATTTCTCATGAAGAAGTGGTTGATACTGTTGTACCATGAGGTTGTTACAATACGACTTACGACTTAGTGCATCAGCCATGACATTGGCTTTGCCTGGGGTGTAAGAAATTCCTAAGTCATAATCTTTTATCAACTCTATCTAGCGTCTTTGCCTGAGATTAAGATCTGGGTGGGTGAATATGTATTTGAGGCTTTGGTGGTCGAAATAGATCTCACAACGATTACCAAGGAGGTAATGTCGCCAAGTTGTCAGGGCATGAACTACGGCAACGAGTTCAAGATCATGGGTAGGATAGTTCTCTTCATGTGGACGCAACTGGCATGAAGCATAAGCTACCACATGTATATCTTGCATAAGTATGCATCCTAACCCTTGCCGTGAGGCGTCACAAAACATCTCGAAATCCTTTTTGGTGTCTGGAGTCGCAAGTACGGGTGCAGAAGTCAATCTTCTTTTTAGCTCTTGAAAGCTTTCCTCGCACGTGGGAGTCCATAGGAATTTCTTATCTTTCTTGAGGAGTTCAGTAGAGGCTTTGCAACTTTAGAAAAGTTCTCGACGAAGCGGCGGCAATAGCTTGCTAAGCCAAGAAAACTCCTAACTTGCTTAACCGATTCAGGTGGAGTCCAGTCAAGGACGGCCTGAAATCTCTCGGGATTGAAAGCAATGCCTTTTGCAGAAATCACGAGGCCTAAGTAGGTCACTTCTGGTAGCCAAAATTCACACTTGGAGAACTTGGCATAAAGGTGATGCTCTCTAAGTTTCATCAATACCAGCCTGAGATGTTCAGCATGTTCTTCTTCGTTCTTTGAGTAGATGAGAATGCCATCAAGATAAACTACAACAAATTTATCTAGGTACTCCATGAAGATCGAGTTCATCATGCGCGAGAAAGTGGCGGGGGCATTGGTTAAAACGAAGGACATGACGGTATACTCGTAAAGACCATAACGAGTAGTAAAAGCCGTTTTGGGAATGTCCTCGTTTCTGATTTTGATTTGATGATAACCTAATCTCAAATCCATCTTGGAGAAGACAGAGGATCCTGCAAGTTCATCATAAAGATCATTTATCCTGGGCAGTGGGTATTTGTTCTTTATCGTCTCTAGATTTAGCGGGCGATAGTCTACGCACATCCTTTCTGTTCCATCTTTCTTCGTTACGAACAGAACGGGGCAACCCCATGACGATGAGCTAGGGCGGATGAAGCCTTTTGCCAACAAAGCTTCAAGTTGGATTTTAAGCTCAGCTAACTCAGGTGGTGCCATTTTGTATGGGCGTCTAGAAATTGGTGCGGTTCCTGGCATAAGATCCACTATGAACTCTACACATCTGTCGGGTGGATAGATTTAAAGGGCTGGGTTTCTGGATTGTTTTCCTAGAGGTCAACCATGGCTTACTAGGGGTTACAACAGATATGTCAGAGTAGCAAGGTACCCCAACACTATGGTTAGTGTGGTTCTTCTGGCTAGAAGACATCTAAAGTGGGAGGAAGACCTGCAAATGAATCAGTATAGGTTTCTAGGAAAAAACCTACAACAAACACTATGGAACTGTCGGGAATGCCACCTAACAAATCTTCTAGAAAGACAACCGAAATAGAGAGAAGGATTTTGCAAATGCATCAGATTATGAAGAAACCTAGGATGACTCGGACAACATAACGGCTGTAATTGTAAGAAATGTCTTTTCTTGCAATGTAGAAACAACACTTACATAATAAGATGTAAGAAATCATGAGTACAACAACTCTAGAAGACTGAACACAACTTGCCTATGGCTACAAGGAAGAAAACAACGAGATGTTCTAGTAAGACATAGATGAGCCTAGTCCTATCTTCCCGTAGAACAAGATGAGGGTGACTCAGAACTCAGAACGATGAGGGTAAGGAGAAAAAAAATCCTTACGTTGTTCCCTTGTATACCCAGAGTAACTATATAACTATAGAAGGCTAGACTCGACTTCGGCCAAGGCTAATAATCCTACAGTCAGTCCTGCTCTGATACCAAGTCTGTCGGGACCCGGGGTTAGCGTATGCAAGACTCGCTACAACACAATCATATGGAGAGCCGAGAACCGTACCCACTTGTCTAAGAAGACAAGGCCAAGAACAGAACGTTCTCGAAAAGCATCGAACGTGAGGGGCATCCCATCCAGGCTGGATGATAACCTGAGATGGTTCCTCCTCGCCCGCACACAAGTCTAAATGATATGGGTGGTTATATCCCATACTCATAGACAAGTCGCCTCAACCATACTATCTTTTGTATTATAACCCTTACATAGACTTACTCCAGCCCGATCACTTAGTCGGGGTCTAGGGTGGGCTCGATCATGCATCAAAGTGTGCACGTGACGGAGTCACGAGCAATCGCATCGCGATGCCCCAAGCTGCGCACATCTAAGGGCCACTTGGTGTATAAAAGACCGCCAGCCAGATCAAAACTAAGGTCTCAAAAACCCATACTAAGACATGCATGATATAATCATACACGCAACACACATGTCTAGTATGAACAGCAGGTATCATTGCAATTCTCTACAAAGTTTATAACTTTATTGATAACTCTTACAGAGTGCACACAGAGATCACGAGACCGTGATCCAACATTACAACAAGCATGCGGAAGCAAAGTAGGTCTGAGTACAGACAAGTTTAACAAAAGGCTTAGAGAAGCCTTATCTATAAACAAGCCCTCCACGAGGGAACCAGTCTGCTGACTGGGACTACACTATCTTGGTCTTCAGTCGTCGAGCTCTAGGAAGAATCCACCATCGGGGTCAGTGGGTTCATCTAAAACATAGAATAAGCAAACGTGAGTACAAAGTCGTACTCAACAAGACTTACGTAGGAGCTACACTACTCATGCACATTTATCAAAGTAAAGGGAGGTGGGGTTTCAATGCAGAAGTGCCAGCTTTGACTTGGCTAGTCCTGAAATACGAGTACCAGACTTGAGGTAAGAAGCGTACACTAGTCCACTACATGTCTCCAACGAATTACACCACTATGGTGCCTTCCTCGACTCCCCACGAGAAAGCACGCCATAGCACTCACGCTTATCTTGGCAAGTTTTATAAGTATCCAGTTCAAGGTTTCTAATAATCAAGCTAAGCTTTCCAAGCAGTCCTTAACCGCGGACGCGGCTATGCGAATAGTTTTGTTAACCCTGCAGGGGTGTACCGCTACACACACATGACCATCAGTTACCGCCTTTGGCCTCGACACCATTCAAGGGGTGTCGGCGAGGATGTTCACCACAAAACTTCGCCCACAACTCCGTTCTAGTCCAGAGAGTCACCTATCTGAGGGGGATCCGTATGGAAGTCCGGCCGAGGTTCCAGTACAGCCTCGAACGATGTGTGCAGGGTCCCAAGCCGGTCTTGGAAAGCCGTTCATCCACTTCGCAGACCGTGCCACAACCCTACCAGAACTCCGAACTACTGCGACTTCTGGGGTTCGAATGGGGTGAGGTACTAGGATGAGAGGGGTCAGTGATCCCACTATGTGGTTTCACTCTTCTTCTTTGATCACCACACAAGAACTCGGACTTAAGGCAGTGTTCAACGAGACAACCCACTGTTTACTCCTACACAACCTCTCATCGTTCACCTTGTATTAGGGTAGATTCACCAACACATTTCCACCATCATCAACATGATCACTACCATCCTTACTCACAAAGAGTAACCTCATTGTAACTCTAAGCATGCAATAAGCAGTAACAGTTTCATGGGCCACATGATATCAACCAACTCCTACATCTTCTTGGATTGTGGTTTTCTTACTACTGTGAAAAAATGATAGGTCGTGCAATGGAATGGGTTCAACTATGCGGTAGAAACGCATCATGGTAATCATACTAAACAATGCATAAGCGAGACTAAGAGGGAATTGGGATTTTATCAACATGATCAATGGGGGTTTGCTTGCCTTGCTGACGAGGTTCAGTATCGGGGTCTTCAACGAAGGGGGTGGCCTCCTATTCCAGTTGCACGTCTTTCGACCAAACAAAGAAATCAAGGGGTAAATGTAAGGCAATGCTCAAACACAAGATCAATATTGTGGTGGTCATGTTCATGGTCACAATGTTTGTACAATTCCATTTAAAAGAAGCCAATTGCAAAGTCATTTGCAAATGGACCTCAATTTTGAATTTAAATTAAAGCCATATGTATGTTTGCCACTGTTCACCCAATTTAAATTGGTCAAACATACAAACAAAGTCAATATTCACATTCATTGGATTTTTCTGATAATTTTAGACATATTATTTGCCATATTTGGAGTTAGAATGAATATTCTATGAATTTCCAAA
This sequence comes from Bromus sterilis, assembly GCA_950022295.1. NCBI lineage: Eukaryota > Viridiplantae > Streptophyta > Magnoliopsida > Poales > Poaceae > Bromus > Bromus sterilis. The sequence continues at coordinate 141,576,519 of OX465596.1, read as the reverse complement.
GTTTAAAGTATTTTCTGTCCTTTTTCTGAATTAAATTAAATCAAATAAGCTTTACTGCATCAGCATGAGGTCATGCTGATGTCAAGGGGCCCCTGACCAGTGGGACCCACATGTCAGTGGTTGTTCTGTTAATTAAAATGGTTTAAATTAATTTGAGTTAACAAAGGGGATTAAATAGGGGTTGGGCCCACATGTCATGGTCACTGGCAGGTGGGGCCAGGGGGATTAAAGGATGGGGTTATGTGCTAATGGAGTGCTTGTCGCCGACGAGGTCTTGTTCACGCCGGAGCACGTCGGGATTGTGCTCTAGGCACGCGTTTGATGCGCTGTTGGCTCCGTTCGCGAGCTGGCAGTTTCCCGCGTCGTTCTGGAGTGGAGGGGGTGGCTGGGGTGTACTGGAATGGCGCCGGCGTCGTGCCCTAGCGGCGGCAGAGGCACGGGCTCAAGGCAAAGCTCGCCGTGGTGCTCTTCTTGAGCCAGCGATGCATGAAATCGTCGCAGAGGAGCAAGGAGGAGACGAAGGACATGGAGGCGGCGACGTTTGCGTAGCAGAGGCCCGTCGCCATGGTTCCCGACGGCGAGGAGCTTCGGCTCTCATGGCGGAACGTCACAGAGGAAGCAATCGAGGGCGTAGCTAGAGGGGTTCTGAGCTATGGCGCACCAGGAACTCAACGGAGTTGGTGGCGAGGACGGAGGTGGCTTGCCGGAGACGCAATCGACGATGGCGCACGGCGGCCGTAGACGAAGATGACGACTCGATTCGGCGGCTCCAGGGGGCTTCAGCTCCCAATCTCCTGCTCGAAGACGATAACGGCTACGGCGAAGACGATGGACAGGCTCTGGGGGCTTCTCGGCGTCGATGGCCACGTCGGGGCACGGCGGTGAATTCCGGTGGTCTCGGGGTTGTGCGGTTTCTTGCGAGAGAGAGCGAGTGAGCGACCAGGGAGAGAGGGAAGTGGACGACGACAACTTGGGACGTCTCCAGGCGCGAGACGAGGACACGGGGAAGCAGGAGGTGGCCAGGGCGTCGTCGGCATGCTCGCCATGGCGGCAGCAGCCTGGCTGGCGTGAGGAAGAAGACCGGCCTGCCCCTGGGCTGGGCTGCCTCGGTTAGTTGGGCTAAAAACCATGGTAAGGCCCTTTTCTCTTTTTTTCTTTCTGTTTTATTTCTATTATTTGTTGTGCCTTGCTAAAAAAATAGCTAGGCATTTTATTAAATGCCCCAAATTTTTATATGGCCTCACAATATATATAGCTAGCCACTTATAAAGTTTGGACATTTTTAAAATTCAAATTATTTGAACTTTAGTTCAAAGAGGGGTTTAAATTTAAATCCATGCTCCTGTTTGAATATTTGAAAAATCCATGAGCATGGGTTTGAATCCAAATCACTTTATATGTGATCACACTCATTTATGAGACTTTTCAAAATTGCAAAAGGAATTTTTGGAGCAACTTTTTATCTGGCCATTTGAATTAAATTCATAGTGGGGTTTTTCTCTCCCATTTCAATTTATTTTGAAATTTTTATCATGAATGCAATGTAGCTCCTGATCCTAGCACATACCTAACTTGGGGTTGTGACAGTGGAGTAGCGAAATCATTACAATGCTTTGCTTGGGAAGTATTGTCTCGATTCCGAGCTCAGGTGGGAATTCCTGTAGTACCTTTAGCTACTCCGATTTCGGGTATCATCTGGGTCATCCATTGCCATCCATCCTTTTGCCAGTGTTTTCATGACTTGCGTCCAAAATACTATCCTTTGATCTGGGTCTCGCTGTCATTCTTCCTCTTGACCACCTGATGGTTTCGTTCTCCGACGTTGCCGTCTCTCTGCGGAAAGTTTCTCGACGGAAGTTCGTCGTTCGACATGGAGAAGAGTCCCTTGTTGGTGGTGTTGAAGATCGTCGACTCTCTTATTTTCCCATTCCCCTCTCCTCCGAATGGTCCTGGATCTCGGGACGAGATCCCTTGTTGGTGGTGTTGTAATATAACAGCCCGGATTTCACAAAAATAAAAAAAAATTGTTTTCGGTGTGAATTGTTTGATTGTCTGATTTGTTTGCGGTGTTTGCATCCCCGATCTATCGATCGACGATTATATTTCCCCCTCTTATCTCGTATCAGACGGAGACCGACCCTTGCCACCCTAACAGTCGACCTTTGCGACACCGGGTTTCAACCGATCACCGTCGCGAAAACCGCACGAGACCAGCCGCAGTCAGCAGAAGAAAAAACCCCGTTTAATAAGTAAACGGGATATTTTATTGCGCGCCGGAAAGTTTTCTCGGAACGGTTCCAGCGCGAGGTGAACACCGCCGGCTCGACGCGCTGATCGCGCAGTTTGAAGTTTTACCCGAATCGGAGGTCCTGCGGACCCCCGGCAGTAAGAAACGTAAACTCCGCGCGCGCGAGAGAAAAACCAGGGATGTTTTTGCAAACTGCAAGCCACCTGGGTTATATAAAGACCACCACTCTCCCACCCCTTTCTAGGGTTTCCTCTAAGCCAAAATTGCAGCCACAACCCCTCAAAATAGCCCCAATTTTCGCAATTTAGCCCCATTTTTCCCAAACCCTAGGTTCATGCGATCTGGACTGTCGGATCGGCCGATCCAACGGCCCAGATCACACCCAGCCCTCCACCAACCTCTCCTCCCTCTCTCCTGGCTGCCGCGGCCTGCACCGTGGAGCCGCCGCCGCCTCCAACTCTGGCAGCCGCGCCGCCGGCCACCCCTTTCCCCTCGTGCCCTTCCTCCTTCCCTCCTTCTCTCCATTCCCCTCCTCACCTCCTTTGTTTCCTCCTCGCAGCACCGCCTTCCGCCATCAGGCCGATCCAAAGGAACCAGGCCGCCGCCAGGAGCTCCCGTCGCCGCCCGCACGTCGACGCCGGCGACCCCCTCCACCAGATCCGCCTCCCCGCAGCTCCTGCCGCCGCTCTTCCTCCTCGCCCCTCGCCGCCGGTGGTCGACACAGCCACCGGGCAGCCGCTGCCTCTCGAGAGGAATCCGAGCCGGCGCCCGATCCAACCGCCTTGTGGGCCGGCCTGCTCCAACATGGCCTAGCGACAGGCCCGCCATCCTCCTCCAGGCCCAGCTGGTCCCGATCCAGCACCCAGCCGCAGTTGGGCCGGCCCGAGGGGTGAGGCTGACGGGGATCAACCCCGGCAAATCCTATGGTCAGGGACCCTAGGTTTCGTGTAGGAGGAAAGACAGCGACGTGGCCTGCGCGTTGGTAGGATTCGGAGGTGACAATCGACACATGGGGCACTATTTACCCAGCTTCAGGCCCCCGGAGGGAAAACCTACATGCTGCTTGTCTGATCTTGTATTGGTGATGATGTACAGACGTGCCGTGAGGGCTTTGGTGGAGAGAGATCTGTCTAGTCCTATGCGTGGGGATTGAGAGCTTGTGTCTTGAGTCCTCTAGAGAGGTGCCCCTACCTCGCTTTATATAGATAGCCAGGTAGGGTTTACAAGAGTCCTAGTCAACTACGAATATGAGTCCTCGTTTTGCGCCTCAAGGCTTCGGCTTCACGTCTTATTCCATCATGTCGGTGTCCACGAGTGGGCCCCTGGTGGGCCACAAGCCATGACACGCACCAGGTACCCTCACGTAGAGGAGTCGTGGGGTTACCCCCTCGTCAGTAGCCCCCGAGTGCCTGGGGGACTCGAAGAGTCGCGCAGGGACTCGAATCTGCAGTAGCCGCCGTAGTGCGTGTCGATCAGTTGCTGATGAACAGTCGAAGATGTCGTGAGTATGCTCCCGATGGGAGTATTTGGATGAAACATCGAAATTTCAGTCTGGTTCGTCTTCGTATTTCATCGTCGGGTGGGGAGAAGTTGCCCAGTCGAGCAGTCGTCGGGTGCGCGTCAGCGCTCCCGATGGGAGTAGCCCCCGAGGCTATGTGCGACTCGTAGAGTCGCGCATAGGCTCAAGTTGTTTTTAAGCTAATCCCTTCATTCTTGTCGGATGCGCGAGTAGTGCTCGTCGTGTGCGCGTCAGTGCTCCCGATGGGAGTAGCCCCCGAGGCTATGTTTGACTTCTTGCAGTCGAGCATAGACTCAAGACTTCTTCATCATCGAGTAATTTTCTTCCGAGGAAGTGCTCGACTCGGGTCTTGCGTCGTAGGCGTGAGTTGTTGTAGGGATCAGTCGTGGACGAGGAGGTTGACGTCGCCGCGTCATGAGGGCGCGCAGCCCCCGAGCATCTGCTGAGAAGGAGAAAAAGGGTGCAACTGTATTAAGATGTACTTGCACGATATACAAAAGAATTGTAAGGTGCATGATTTGCAGATGTTGCACTTTTGTCGAGTGGAAAGTGTAGCATCATACAAAGTTCATGCGTGTCTTTTCATGAGTAGGCCCTCCAGCAGCAAACTCCTGCCGGGTAACAGGGACGCGATGCCAGACTTGTTGAAACCGGAGACAATAGCGGCCTTTTGGTACCCAGCCTCACTATTTTGACGAACGCGAATACACAGCATATAAAACTAAGCATGATCCAAAAAATGATTTTGTAGCCTTCAGATGTTTGTGTGCGACTGCGTAGTCGTTTTTGGCGACTGATCGAGAATGTATAAAGGTTTTGGAATCATAGCATAAGAATGTAAAGAATACTTAGCTGTAGGATCGACCCGGCGAAGGATGTCGAAGATGGCAATCGAGTAGTCGACGATGAGCAGTCGACGAGGCGAGAACGGAGTCGATGTGACAGCGACTGCGACGTTCAGCCCCCCGAGTCCGCTAACCCCCGACTCTTCGAGCCCCCGAGTGTTGAGGTGGCGGAGTTGCGCAGTGAAGTCGTTGGGATGAAGTTTTGCGGCGTGTATCCGAACTGGAGCTGATGAAGTTGATGTCATTGTTGATGTCGAAAAAGTGCCAGCCCCCGAGCATCGAGTGCGCGTCGTGATTCGTCCGTGGTTGATGTAGAGGACGGAGTCGATGCCGCAGCCAGGGTCAATGTCGCGCCCGAAGCCGATGTAGAGGACGGAGTAGACGCCGCGGCCGCGGACGAGATATTGCCAGTTTGGATTGGATCGTGACTGATTTCTCAATCTGTTGCAGCGATGGTTTCGACTATGTTTTTTTTTCTTCTTCGATCTGGATCTTCATAGTGAATCATTGTTGATATAGTCGCCGGGATGTCGATTGCTCGTCGTGTGTTGTTGTTGTTGCGGCTCAATTTGATGTAGAAACATTGGTGAGTCATCCATGGCATGTCGAGTTGGAGTAAAAGCCTTGTGGGTCAACATTGAACCCGAATTCGCGATCTTGCGTTGAACTGCGAGAGCCGCTGACGGAGATGTAACCGTTGAATTTTCTGAAAATTTTTGTGCTGATGGGGGATTGAATCCCGCATGCTTTCACCGGAGGGATCTTCCAGTTGATGTCCGAGCTAATGTCAAGAATTTTTTTCCTAGAGTCGTGTGGAGTTCCGTAAGATTCCGAGAGTGCTTCAGTGCGCGGGTCTCCGACGGAGATCCAGCCGTTGGAATTTGCTGAAATTTTCACAGATTTTTGAAAATTGGTTTTCCCATCATTCCACCGAAGGGATCGTCGAAATGATCTCGGAGTAGCCTTCACGAGTTCCCGCAACACAGACGTTTTTTTGTACTGTAGGCTGCGCGTGAGCGCTTTTCTTGATGTCGATCTTCGAGTGACGCGCTCGAAAATTTTCTTGGTTTCTCTGTGAGCTTGATGTAGATATTGATGTAGTCGTTGAAGAAGCTGAGATTGCGATGAACCCAACTTGAATAGATCCCACTTAAACTGTTAGTAACCGCTCTCGACGGTAGGTGCGATGTCTCGTGTTGCCTTCTTGTTGATGCATGCTCGTGTTTGCCTCGTAGTAATATATGCTTGCTCGTTGCTCAGCCCCTGCTTAGTATGCATGCTTAGGATGCTACAATGTTACCCTGCTACTCCTTGGTTGGGGATATCACATTATTATATTGTTGTTGATGATATGATTATTATAATGTTGACTATATTCGACGAAGGATGGAAGGTCTAGGCTATCCCACCCCGACGCTTTGTTCCATTCGATTCACCTAGGACCTGAGTTACGGGTATTGGTTTTAAGACTGAGCGTGCCTAATCGCGTGTGGGATTTTATGGGGTCCCCTCTTCTTACCTACCTAGCTTCAAACATTTCTAGAGGTGGCCCAAGCTGATTTACCATTTGAAACCCGTGTGTGTGCTGGTCAGCTGCCAGTAGTTTCAAACAACTCGGGCCAGCGGAGACATAGTTCCTCTGTTGGTCCACCCTTGGTGAGCTAGGGTTCCCCTGATGTGAGGTGTGATTTCCCGACCTTAGCCTTACAGAAGAGTCCGATCCGAGAGCGTGGCCGGCTTTTGGGTTGGGTGTCGACTCCTCGGGGGCCACCCGGATTTCTGCGTTGTTAGATAGAGGGACCTATCATTTCGGATCTCTTGGAACTAAATCATAAAATGGTAGCCTGTAATGGGTAGAAACTGAGAGAGATGGACGTGCGTGCGGAGCCTCGTAATGGGCAGTTGGTACACCCCTGCAGGGTTAAATCTTTTCGAGAAGCCGTGTCCACGGTTATGGACGACTTGAGAACTACTCCTTGTTCATAGACAACAACAACTGAGATAATCTTAATATAACTTGATCAATGTGTGTGTGCCTTGACTGCTTCTTCTTCGTTGGGACGCGAAGAGGAGGACAAGGATAGGATAGGTGTTATTCTTGCGTAAGTAGCTGATAGCAAGACTTGTTGAAGGCGATTCCTCATCGAATGCTTGGCTTCTTATCTTACTCTCTAGATCGTCAGCCACTTCATAAATGCTAGTGCGGCAGCAACCTCACCACTTACCCCATCCTTACCGTAAACTACTAGTTTTCCTAGAATGACGAGTGATGAAGTCCTTGTTGGGTCAGATGACCACTACAGTTGGATGCTAAGTACTTCTGTACTCATGATACTACCCCCAAACTCTTTTCAGGGTACTTGATCGACGACAGGTACGGTGATCGACGTTTCACGTGGAGACTCGACGACGACTAGTTAGGAGGAACCTGGCGGAGGGCCTGGACCCGTGTGGTTATGGGGATCGATGTTTTTCTATTTTCCAGTAGGCATTTGATTGTAGTTTGTACCGAGACCTGTATCTTCCGCTGTTGTATTGTATTTGAGGCAGTTGTATGCCGATTGTATGAGATGTTGTATCCTTGTATATGTAATGTTGTGATATCATGTTGGAAATCCGGGGCATATGGCTTTGTCATATGTCGAGCTGGGACCGATATGTGCTTCGTCCCCGGATCTGGATGGAAACATCTAGATCTGGAACAGTACCGCATATCGGGCCTTACACGATGTGAGATTGCGATAGGCTAATCCTTCGGAACCCGTCTTATCAACAGGCAAGGACTATACATTACGTATGATCCATTCTATTTCAACCAGCGGTTGCATGCCAGTCTAGGTTAGGTTCGATGTTTGATCCTACCACATGTTTACAACCTCTTTCAAACCGATACAGCCATGTCCCCTCCTAGAAAACCATGTACTGTTATGTTACTATTTCTCGTTGCCCATGCCCCTGCATAGTACGCATGCTTAGGATGCTACGATGTTACCCTGTTACTCCTTGGTTTGGGCTATCATATTATTATATTGTTGTTGATTATATGATTACTATAAATGTTGACTATACTCGACGAAGGATGGAAGGTCTAGGCTATCCCGCCCCGACGCTTTGTTCCATTCGAGTCACCTAGGATCCGAGTTCCGGGTATTGGTTTTAAGACCGAGCGTGCCTAACCGCGTGTGGGATGCTATGGGGTCCCCTTTTCTTACCTACCTAGCTCCAAACATTTCTAGTGGTGGCCCAAGCTGATTTTACGATTTGAAACCGTGTGCGTAACTGGTCTGCAGCCACAGGATTTAAAACAACTCGGGCCAGCAGAGACAGAGTTCCTTTGTTGGTCCACAGTGGTGAGCTAGGGAAGCCCCTGAGTTCCGGTGAGGCTAACCCCGACCTTAGCCATACGGAAGAGCCCGATCTGAGAGCGTGGCTGGCTTTTGGGTTGGGTGTCGACTCCCCGGGGGCCACCCAGATTTGTTCGTTGTTAGTTAGAGGGACCTGTCGTTTCGGATCTCTCAGAACTAAATCATAAAATGGTTGCCTGTGATGGGTAGCAACTGAGAGAGATGGTTGCGCGTGCGGAGCCTTGTAATGGGAAGTTGGTACACCCCTGCAGGGTTGAATATTTTCGAGAAGCCGTGTCCACGGTTATGGACGACTTGAGACCTACTTGTTCATAGACAACAACTGAGATAATCTTAATAAATTTGATCAACGTTTTTGTGCCTTGACTGCTTCTTCTTCGTCGGGATGCGAAGAGGCGGACAAGGATAGGATAGGTGTTCTGTTTGCGTAAGTAGCTGATAGCAAGACTTATTGGAGGCGATTCCTCATTGAATGATTGGCTTCTTAACTTACTCTCTAGATCGTTAGTCATTTCATAAATGCTAGTGCGGCAGGAACCTCACCACTTACCCCATCCTTACCATAAACTAATAGTTGTCCTAGAATGACGAGTGATGAAGTCCTTGCTGGGTCAGTTGACCACTACAGTTGGATGCTGAGTACTTCTGTACTCATGATACTACCCCCAAACTCTTTTCAGGGTTCTTGATCGACAACAGGTATGGTGATCGACGTTTCACGTGGAGACTGGACGACGACTAGTTAGGAGGATCCCGGCGGAGGGCCTGGACCCGTGTGGTTATGGGGATCAATGTTTTTCTCTTTGCCAGTAGGCTTATTATTTTAGTCTGTACTTAGACATGTATCTTTCGCTGATGTATTGTATTAAGGAAGTTGTATGTCGATTGTATGAGATGTTGTATCCTTTTATCTGTAATGTTGTGATATCATGTTGGAAATCCGGGGCATATGATTTCGTCATATATCGCGGTGGGACCGATATGTGCTTCGTCCCCTGATCTAATGGAAACATCTAAATCTGGAACAGTACCACATATCAGGCCTTACAAAGCACAACCTTCCAGTTGAGCCTTTGGTGATTCTAGCACAACCAAAAGAAGACCCGGTGTTTGACCTCAAACCATTGCCCGATACGCTCAAGTATGCCTATTTAGATGAAAAGAAAATATATCCTGTCATTATCAATATATCCTTTCAGGATTTGAAGAGGAGCAATTATTGGAGACACTTCGCAGACACCGTGGTGCCTTGGGCTATGCCCTTGATGACCTTAAGGGGATTAGTTCGTCGAGTTGCCAACACACTATCAATCTCGAGCCCGATGCTAAGCCAATTCTTGATCATCAACGACGGCTGAACCCAAAGATGAAGGAATTGGTTAGGACAGAAATTCTCAAGCTTCTAGCCGCAGGTATCATCTATCCTATAGCTGATAGTACGTGGGTAAGTCCAGTTCATTGTGTTCCTAAGAAAGGAGGTATGACTGTTGTTCCTAATGATAAAAATGAACTAATACCTCAATGAGTTGTTATTGGATATAGAGTGTGTATTGATTACAGGAAGTTGAACAAGGCAACTAGGAAGGATCACTAATCGCTGCCCTTTATTGATCAGATGCTAGAGAGGTTGTCTAAAAACACCCACTTTTTCTATCTTGATGGGTACTCTGGCTTCTCTCAAATTCATGTCAACACTTCAGATCAAGAGAAGACCACATTCACGTGTCCCTACGGTACTTATGCTTATAGGTGCATGCATTTTGGTCTATGCAATGCACCTGCTACTTTTCAGAAATGTATGTCTGCTATTTTTCATGGTTTCTGTGAGGAAATTGTGGAAGTCTTCATGGACAATTTCTCAGTCTATGGAACTTCCTTTGACCACTGTCTCCATAATCTTAATAAAGTTTTGCAGAGATGCGAGGACACAAACTTAGTCTTAAACTGGGAAAAATGCCACTTCATGGTTAACGAAGGGATCGTGCTTGGTCACAAGATTTCCGAGAGGGGAATTTAAGTGGACAAGGCGAAGATTGAAGCTATTGAAAGGATGCCCTATCCAACGGAAATCAAAGGTATTCGTAGTTTTCTCGGTCATGCTGGTTTCTATAGAAGATTTATTAAAGATTTTTCTAAGACTTCGAGACCCCTCACTAATCTTCTCCAGAAGGATGTTCCTTTTGTATTTGATGAAGATTTTAAGGAGGCTTTCGAATTTCTTAAGAAAGCTTTGATAACTTCTCCTATAGTAAAACCACCTGACTGGAATTTGCCCTTTGAAATTATGTGTGATGCTAGTGATTTTGCTATTGGAGCTGTTTTAGGACAAAGGGTTGACAACAAATTGAATGTTATACATTATGCTAGCAAGACCCTTGATAGTGCTGAAAGGAATTATGCTACTACTAAGAAGGAATTCTTAGCAGTAGTGTTTGCTTGTGATAAATTTAGGCCTTATATTTTTGATTCAAAAGTTATTATTCATACTGACCATGCTGGTCTTAAGTACCTTATGGCGAAGAAGGACGCCAAACCAAGACTCATCAGGTGGGTACTCCTTATTCTAGAAGTTGATTTACAGATTGTTGATAGGAAAGGAGCAGACAAGCCGGTAGCGGACAATCTTTCAAGGATGGAAGATATACCGCATGATCCTATCCGAGTCAACGACAGTTTTCCAGACGAACAACTTGCCTTTGTACAAGTACAATCTCTCTCCGATCCTTGGTTTGCAGATTATGATAATTTTATCATTGCAAAGTATTTGCCTCCACTTTTAACATTTCAGCAAAGGAAGAAGTTCTTTCATGATTTGAGGCACTACTTCTGGGATGACCCTCATCTTTTCAAAGAAGGTCCTGACGGGATCGTGAGAAGATGCATACCGGAACATTTGCAGAAGGACATTCTCAAGCAATGTCATGATAGTCCCTATGGAGGACATCACGCCGGTGAGAGGACCGCACATAAGGTTCTCCAATCAGGTTTTTATTGGCCTACTCTCTTTAAAGATGCTAGAAATTTTGTTTTATATTGTGATAAGTGCCAGAGAGTTGGTAATATTAGTAGAAGGAATGAGATGCCTATGAATTACTCACTAGTGATTGAGCCTTTTGATTGCTGCAGTTTTGATTTTATGGGTCCTTTTCCTCCTTCAAACAAGTACACTCACATTTTAGTAGCGGTTGACTATGTAACCAAGTGGGTTGAAGCGATCCCCACTGAGAGTGCCGATCACAGAACATCTTTGAAAGTGCTCAAAGATGTTATTTTCCCTAGGTTTGGTGTACCTAGGTATCTCATGACTGATGGAGGATCATACTTCACGCATGGAGCTTTTAGAAAAGCTCTAGCAAAGTACGATGTCAATCATAGAATTGCTTCACCGTACAATCCTCAAACTAGTGAGAAAGTTGATCTCACCAATAGAGAGATCAAGTTGATCTTACAAAAGATAGTTAACAGTAGGCAGGACTGGTCAAAGAAGCTAGGAGATTCTATGTGGGCCTATAGAACTTCTTACAAAAAGCCCATGGTCATGTCCCCGTATAAGATGATCTATGGCAAGGCCTGCCATTTTCCATTAGAATTAGAACACAAAGCTGTCTGGGATGTTAGAGAGCTTAATTCTGACCCAAGGTTAGCTGGTGAAAAGCGCCTCATGAACTTGACTTCTCTAGATGAGTGGAGAAGTGAAGCTTACGAGAGTGCTAAAATGTTCAAGGAAAAGGTAAAGAAGTGGCATGATAGAAGGATTCTTAAACGTGAACTTAATGTTGGAGATAAAGTTTTGTTGTTTAGATCCCGTTACAGGTTTTCTCCAGGTAAATTACTTTTGAGATGGGAAGGGCCATTTCATATCGAAGAAGTTTACCGGTCAAGTGTAATCAAGATTAATAATTTTGATGGCACCAAACCTCAAGTTGTGAATGGGCAAAGACTCAAGCATTACATGGCGGGAGATCCCGTCAACGTTGATGTAAATATAATACACACAACAACTCATGAAGAATATTTTGCAGCCCCGTTTCAGACACCAGCAGAAGCAGAATAAGAAAAGGTATGTATTACGTTAAGGAAACATCGTGAAACCTCCATAAAAGTTCCAGATTACAAGTTTTTGCAAAATATAGAAAATTCAGAGCCTAATTGGAGCCGGAGAGGAGCTCCAGGGGGCCCAGGCACCCACTGGCGCGACCTACCTCCTGGCCGCGCCGGGTGGCCTCCTGGGCACTCCTGAGCCCGTCTCCGACTCCACTTTGGCTCGTTACCTTCCTATTTTTGCAGAAATTTTTGCTATATATTTTCCCGGATAGCCCCGACACCGTATCTCTTGATTTTGTGTGTTTTCTTCTCGAGCTGTTTCTGCCAGGACAAAAAGATATTTTTAGATATGTCCTCTTGTGGTTCGAGCGGAGAAGACTTCTTGGGGCGACGTCTACGCCAAGTCTAGCCGGATCTGAACCAAGGGAAGCACATTGATTGGGCTACAGAAGAAGAAATTTCCGCAAGACAAGAGGAGATGGAGCGCTCCGTGAGAGAGGAAGTCAAGATTATCAATGCCCCACAACAAGGAGGTTCAAGCAATCCCATCATTGTGGGATCTGTCCAACCTCAATATGATCTTTCTCTTAACCTTTCAGGGTGTCCCACTTCACTTGAAGATAAACGTACGATCTCCACCATCTCCGAGGCTTACTCATCACCAACCAAATATGTGAAGATTTTGGTGTACTGAAATTACAAGTGGAAGTCTTGGAGTCAGAAAACCGAACCCGTCGCCGTGTCATTAGGGATCTGAAGAATCAACAACAAAAATAATGAGGAGTAAATCTCCTTGGGTAATGGCGCCCCTCATCTTGTTCCAAGGTTGGGGGAGTGCCCGGTATCTTTATCTTTATCTTAAGTCTTTTAGAGTCAAGTAGAGTCGTATCATGTCTAGGGAAGTTATTATATGAAATAGGTGTTTACATTGAGGTCTATCACTCCTTCTGTGTAGAGTTTGTATCTGTGAGTGTGGAGTCGTCTATGTTGGAATATTAATGAGATGTCTATTGGTTCCTTCGCTGCACTCGGTATTCTCTTCACGCAATCGACCTTATTTGATGATTCTTAAGGGGAGTATTGACCTTATATCAGGTGTGGCTTTGAAAATTTAATTTAATTTTGGCAAACATAACTTTGGTCTTGAAAACATGCATGTTTTACCAAGTAGCGACATAGCCAAAACCTTTATGTTATTATGCTTGAAGTGTTATGTTGACAAGGACGAAAACTTGATGTGTTATGCTTACCTTCATGTTTATGCTTTATATGTTTAGCATCTAAGTTAGCATCAATTGTCTGTTCTCTCAAAGCCTTGTCTAGCCAAACTCTTTGCCTAGCAGATTTCTTCTTGTGCATCCATACCCTGAAACCAATACCTTCCATATGAGTCCACCATACCTTCCTATTCGTGGTATTCTACTACCACTCCTATAAGTATAGAATTTATGTGTTATCCTTAAATGTTGAAAATCTTCTGTTTTGTGCCTCGTGTTTAGCTCATGAGGAAGTAGTAGGTAATTCATGATCTTCTTAAGTTGGAAAAGTTTTACCCCGAGATTGCATGTCTAAACTGCAAACCCATAATACGAGGAGGAACTAGCATGAGTGCGCCCAGCTCGAAAGATAATATAACAAACAAAGCCTCCTTCACGCTTGGTCTATGAGAAATCAGAAACTTTGGCAGTGATTAACAAAGGAGATTAAGGGGATGTGATCGTCCCCACTTGGGAGCCGTTCCTCGAAACTTGTTCATCTTGAGAAATAATTGAGCTATCTATTAGGATTTGTTGACAAACTATGCACCGCCCAAAGTTTATTTTTATTCTGTTTGATTTAAGGATAGCACATGAGTTTTCCCTGCTTGCCTTTAACAAGGCCTTTCCTTTACTTTTATGTTGGGTCAGTTTACCTACTTCTTTCTTTTCCCAAAGAGAACTAACACTTGATGTTGATGAGGATTCATTCATATAATGCTGCATTTAGTTTTGCCATACCCCATCATTGTTGACATTATATTTTTGATAAGTAAGTTGTTTGCGGAAGCTTTTGCCAAGAAAAATCTTCCTTTGTGTTAGCATTTGCACTTCATGACTAATAACATGTTCTTTCAAAATCTTCAAATTGTTCCATTATAAGTAGAAAGAGAAAAGTAAAAGTTAATAGTTGTCCTTTGACCAAGGATATGTTTGCCATAATTTGATGAGTTCTCTCAGCCCTACTTTTGATTATAATTGTTATTACTTTCTCATAAGGACCTTATGAGTTGAGGTTGCTGTTGAGGATGCTTGAGTTTGATGGAGAAACCTTGATGCTTCTTGTTCGTATTCTATTTATCGACACTACACTCTCTAAAATTGTGGACAGGTTTATCGAGCTTAGTATTCGCTTGGGGACAAGCAAGGTCTAAGCTTGGGGGAGTTGATACGTCCAAAATGCATCACTATTTTATATAGTAATTATTTCTTATTCATTGATATATTTCATGCTATGATGCTATTGTTATGTTGTTTTGGCTTATTTTACACAGTTTGCAGCTTTCCGGTGCCAAAGCAGCATACGAAGGATTCAACGGTAAAAAGTGGACACTGAGTTGCTGAAGAAGAACACCTCCAAATTACCTGAAAATCGAATGATGAAGACACGCCGAAGAGGGGTCAGAGGGGTTACACAGGGTGCCCAGGAGGCCACCTGGCGCGGCCCCCACCCTGGCTGCGCCGGGAGGGCACCTGGACCCCTGGGGCCACTCCCGGCTCCGCCCTCTGGCCTATATATCACTCGTCATCTAAAAACCCTAAAAGAGGAGAGTTTTCGGAGTTCCACCACCGCTCCGTGGCGGAAACCTACAGAGGAGAAAAGACTTCCTCGACGGGCATATTCCACCGGCAAGAACACCTCCTGGAAGGGGAGATTGTCGCCATCGTCATCACCATCGTAACAGGCATCATCGAGTTCATCATCAACATCATCCCCAACATCAGCACCATGTTCATATTCATCCAATCTCACCTCACAAGTCCAACTTGTGTTGTAATCCATACTATCTATCCTCTCTACTCTACCGGTGTCGATTACTACCGTGTGATGAATGCTATTGAGTTTTGTTGGAGAAATACCACTGTGTCCAGATTGTTTATCATCTATTTATCCCCACTGATCATGATGTCTTTTATGTCTTGTGAGTAGTTACTTTAGTTCTTGAGGAAATGGGAGAAGTCTAGTTGTTAGTAGTCATATGATGTTGAATTAATATGTGTTGTTTGATATTTAAGTTCTGTTGTTATTTTCCTAGTGGTGTTGTGTGAGTTGAATACTGAACACTTCGCCTTATTAAGGACCTAGGGGAATGCATTGTGTATAAAGAATGCTTACGGTGGGTTGCCGGAGTGACAGAAACCTGAACCCCAGTTCGCACGCTTTTGCACAAGGGAACAATGGATCAACGATCGTATTTCTATGATTAGGCTTTTGCCTTAATTACTATCTTGTATTTGTGGATGCTTGCAAGGTATTTAATCATAAGAGTGCACTTATCTTAGTCTAGAAGGTGCACTAGCATAGATCCATCCACTCAACACTTATCAGCACAACACATAGTACCGATACGGAATATGGCGAAATCACGTGACTGTTTCTCCCTTGCGTCCTCAAGAACGTCTTAGCCTTTATAAGTTCTGTTGCTAGGCCTATCCTTCGCTCAAAAGGATCGGGCCACTTGTTACTCCTCAATGCCTTTCACTTTCCTTGCTTTTACCTTTTTGTTGCTTATACCGAAAACCCCTAAAAAAGCTATCTTTCAGTTCCTGCAACTATTTCTTTTAACAACCCAGTTTTTGCAAAAATTAAAATTTTTGTTTTCGGTGTGAATTGTTTGATTGTCTGATTTGTTTGCGGTGTTTGCATCCCCGATTTATCGATCGGCGATTATTTTTCCCCCTCTTATCTCGTACCGGACGAAGACCGACCCTTGCCACCCTGAAACTCGACCTTTGCGACACCGGGTTTCACCCGATCACCGTCGCGAAAACCGCACGAGACCAGCCGCAGCCAACGGAACGAAAATACCCGTTTAATAAATAAACGGGATATTTTTATAGCGCGCCGGAAAGTGTTTTCGGAACGGTTCCAGCGCGAGGTGAACGCCGCTGGCTCGATGCACTGATCGCGAAGTTCAAAGTTTTACCCGAATCGGAGGTACTGCGGACCCCCGGCGGTCAGAAACGTGAGCACCGCGCGCGAGAGAGAAAAACCGGGGATATTTTTGCAAACTGCCAGCCACCTGGGCTATATAAAGACCACCACACTCCCACCCATTTCTAGGGTTTCCCTAGCCACAATTTGCAGCCACGACCCCAATTTTTCTCAGTTTTCTGCCCAATGAGTTCTGGACCGTCATATCCGGAGATCCGACGGCCTAGATCGGATCTAGCCACCCCACCTCCTCTCTCTTCCTCCTCCAACCAAGTCGCGCCCCAACCGTGGAGCCGCCGACGGGCCCGAGGCCGCCGCCGGCCACTCCCCTCCGGCCAGCCGGCCTCCTCCTCTCCCTCTCCTCCTTCCCTCTCCTCTCTTTCTCCCTCTCTCACCCGCTGCTCCCTTCTGCTCGCAGGAAGCCGCCGCCCGGCCGTCCATGGAGCTCGGAGGCGCTGCGGGCAGGAGCTCGCCGGCCACCGGCCTCCCCTGCTCCGGCCTCCCTCCACCACCCTGCCAAGCCCAGCACGCCGCGCGCCCCCTGGAGCAGCACCCCGCGCCCCTCCGCTGGCTCGCTCCTCTCCGGAGACCGACGGCGCCGCTGCCGTGGCTCCACACGTGCGGAACGCCCGAACCGGCCGCCTCCAACGCCCGCTCACTGCCCCCCTGTGGGCCGGCCAGATCCAGGCCCATGGCACCCCCGGCCCACTATCCCAGGCCGCCAGCCCAGTGGCCTCCCAGGCCACTAGTGGGCTCAGCCCATGGGTGAGATTTTTTTTTATTTTTTCTGTGGATAGCCCCTGCGTTTTTTTCTAAGTCTGGGAACTTTTGTTGTTGTATGCCTGTTTGCGACGTATTTTCCCGTTGAACCGTAGACCGGATGAACGTGCCCCCAAAACGAAAGTTGCTCAGTTTTGCGTGCTCTAGCATTCGTATGTATAAAGTTTTTCCATTTGATGTCGTCTTGATCGTGTAATTGTGTGCTGAAGTGGGCATCAGGCCGTTAACTGCTAGTTTTTCTTCTTAAGTGCTGCTGTTAATGTTTTGTTGCAACTTCGGTCGACGAGTGTGTCGCGACCGTTTAGCAGAATTGAGTGATTCCAATTGAATATTGTTAAGCATCATGTCTACTTCATGCCCATGTATTTCCATGTCATGTTTCTGCACTTTTGCATATAGTTATACCCCTGTTTATACAGCATAAAAATAATAGTTTCTGCCATGTTGTTTGCTTAATATCTTTTGATCCGTGATGTCTTTTTGCATGATTGTTTTTTCCATGCCTTCCATGTCATGTCTACTATAGTTCCATGTCATTTGTAAGCATGTTTTCATTGATTACCCTGTTTATGCAATGCTCTAAAGTGTGCTTCCTGATGTTGGCAGTTTGTGCCCGTAACCTGTTTTGCTTGTATCTTTTTAACCGTAACTCCGTTTGGGGTGTTCTTTATATGTAACTTGATTAGTTTTTCGTGTAATTTATGTTTATGCTATTGTTTTCTTCTGTTAACCAACCTAAAATATGGTTTAGGGCAGAACAGTACCAAATCCTTTAATCATCGTGAGGCACTTAGTGTTATGCCATGTTTAGGGAGTTGCCTCGCTTAACTTGACTAGTATAGATAGTTTAATTTGTGCTTCACCTCTTGCCATGTTTATGTGCTATGCCATGCTTGGGTTCCTTGCCATGTTAATAACCGTTGGTTTATCACTTTTAGCTAAACAACTTAAACCGATTCTAAATGTGCGGTATCGTCGTGTGTGACGAGTACTCCACTTAACCTGTTAGTAACCATTCTCGACGATAGATCCGTATTGTGTTCTCGTGCCTTGTGTTGTCTCTTTGATCTTGTATTTCTCCGTAGTAATAGTGGTGCACCGTTGATTGCTTTCCAGTGTTTACTTATTGTGTGCTCCCGCGGGTACCTCTCGGAGACGATGCGAGCTCGCGATCACCTACACCTTCGGAACCCGACTTATCAACAGGCAAGGACTATACATTACTCATGATCCATTCTATTTCAACCAGCGGTTTGCATGCTAGTCTAGGTTAGGTTTGATGTTTGATCCTACCACATGTTTACAGCCTCTTTCAAACCGATAGAGCCATGTCACCTCCCAGCAAACCTTGTACTGCTATGTTACTACTGCTCGTTGCTCAGCCCCTGCTTAGTATGCATGCTTAGGATGCTACGATGTTACCCTGTTACTTCTGGTTTGGGATATGACATTATTATTGTTATTGATGATATGATTATTATAATGTTGACTATATTCGACGAAGGATGGAAGGTCTAGGCTATCCCGCCCCGACGCTTTGTACCATTCGAGTCACCTAGGACCCGAGTTCCGGGTATTGGTTTTAAGACTGAGCGTGCCTAACCGCGTGTGGGATTTTATGGGGTCCCCTTTTCTTACCTACCTAGCTTCAAACATTTCTAGAGGTGGCCCAAGCTGATTTACCATTTGAAACCGCATGCATAACTGGTCTGCAGCCAGTGGTTTTAAAACAACTCGGGCCAGCAGAGACATAGTTCCTTTGTTGGTCCACACTGGTGAGCTAGGGAAGTCCCCTGTTATATAGGTGAGGCTAACCCCGACCTTAGCCATATGGAAGAGTCCGATCCGAGAGCGTGGCCAGCTTTTGGATTCGGTGTCGACTCCCCGGGGGCCACCCGGATTTGTTCGTTGTTAGTTAGAGGGACCTGTCGTTTCGGATCTCTTGGAACTAAATCATAAAATGGTTGCCTGTGATGGGTAGCAACTGAGAGAGATGGACGTGCGTGCGGAGCCTCGTAATGGGCAGTTGGTACACCCCTGCAGGGTTAAATCTTTTCGAGAAGCTGTGTCCACGGTTATGGACGACTTGAGACCTACTCCTTGTTCATAGACAACAACAACTGAGATAATCTTAATATAACTTGATCAACGTGTGTGTGCCTTGACTGCTTCTTCTTCGTCGGGATGCGAAGAGGAGGACAAGGATAGGATAGGTGTTATGTTTGCGTAGTAGTTGATAGCTAGACTTGTTGGAGGCGATTCCTCATCGAATGCTTGGCTTCTTATCTTACTCTCTAGATCGTTAGCCACTTCATAAATGCTAGTGCGGCAGCAACCTCACCACTTACCCCATCCTTACCGTAAACTACTAGTTGTCCTAGAAAGACGAGTGATGAAGTCCTTGCTGGGTCAGATGACAACTACAGTTGGATGCTGAGTACCTCTGTACTCATGATACTACCCCCAAACTCTTTTCAGGGTTCTTGATCGACAACAGGTATGGTGATCGACGTTTCGCGTGGAGACTCGACGACGACTAGTTAGGCGGATCCCGGCGGAGGGCCTGGACCCGTGTGGTTATGTGGATCGATGTTTTTCTCTTTGCCAGTAGGCATTTGATTGTATTCTGTACTCAGACATGTATCCTCCGTTGTTGTATTGTATTTAAGGCAGTTGTATGCCGATTGTATGAGATGTTGTATCCTTGTATCTGTAATGTTGTGATATCATGTTGGAAATCCGGGGCATATGACTTCTTCATATGTCGCGGTGGGACCGATATGTTCTTCGTCGTCGGATCTGGATGGAAACATCTAGATCTGGAACAGTTCCGCATATCGGGCCTTACATTTCTTTACCAAAGTCACTTACCAATACCTTCTGCTCCTCGTTGGTTTCGGCACTCTTATTTATCGAAAACTATATAAACGATCCCCTACAGTTAAGGGTCATCAGAAGCCCCCGTGCATCCCCTTCTCCATCAACAATCATCAGTTCGTCCTTCGTCTCACTATTTTTTTATCACTTCATGCGTTATGTGCTATGCTTGGAGCGTCCCGCTCTTAGGTTTTATTTTTAGTTTTCTTTAGCTTTGCTTGCTGTTCATATGTATTACTTTCTGTGGGAGAGAAACACGCTCCACTTTCAAAATCTAGAACACATCATAGGATTTTTCATGCCTATCTTTTTGCTATTGTGTGTTCTTTATCTTTTCGAGCTATTGCCATGTTTAGTTTTAGTTTTAGTTTGTATTTAGCAAGAGCCTTGGCTTTTGTTTAGTTTGTTGCTGGAACTCTCTTTAGTTTTCATGTTTATCTTGTTAAGAGAGTTGGTTGTTGCACTGAGTTGTGTCTTGTCTTGAAAGTAGGTAATTGAGGTTGCTATTTAATTTTAGTAGTAACTTGCAATAGTTTCAAGGTATTGATGTGAGTAATGTTTGAACTTTTGGTGTCAAGAGCTCTAGCCTATTAGTGATAGGTGTCGTATTTTGGGAAATCCGAGTTTATTTTCAAAACCTACAAAACTAGTTGAGAACTCTAGCGACTAGATGGATCGCTAATCTTTGGAGGGATCGAATATTAGAGTACACTCACGTACCATGAGTCGAGGATGCGCAAGGATAACCAAACCCCCATACACTCCTCCTCGGGGTACTTGTCTCTTTGTTAACCTCCTTATTAGATTGAAAGTTACTGATAATAAGTATTGAAAGTTGACACTTCCACCTCCTCATATTTTCTAGCCTCTTCTGTGCCGTGTATTGCATTCTTCTCACTCCGAGACTTGGCGTCAACTTCGTCGGTACATCCAAACCCTTGGGATGATACGCTCTGTCATCATAAACCTCCTTATATCCTTCCTCAAAACAGCCACCATACCTACCTATCAAGGCATTTCCATAGCCTTTCCGAGATATATTGCCATGCAACATCCACCTCTTCATGACTTGATCTTCATGTCATATTTGTTCCTGCTACACTGGCAGCGGCATACATTTCATACATCATGATAGCTTCATCTTCTTTATAATTTGAGTACCTTGTAAGGTGTGAAAGATCTTCTATACCCTCTTGTAAATTAGAGTGTTTCCCTTAAGTGAGGAAAAGATCCCAAAGTGGACAAAATAAAAGATCCCAAAGAGGACAAATGAGAGTTAAATAGAAAGAGCCATTGAGGCCACCAAAAAATACAAAAAATAGAAAAATAGAAAAAGAAATAAAAAGAGAGAAAGGGGCAACACTACTATCCTTTTGAAAGATCCACACTAGTACTCCCTCTTATCCTTGTACTCAATAGAGATGATCATTCATGCATATAGCTATGTGGGGACCTTCACACTGTAGAACTTGTCTTGCATATTCCAAGGATGAGCCTCCTCAACAGAGCTCTAGGTCTTCATGAGTGAGAAAGTTAGATGTACCCCCACTAGTTCCATTGGTGAGCTTTTAGCTCATATGTGCATCCGTTTCATGGCAATCCCTACTCCTCACATCATATATATCATTTGGCCTTCTCGCCTATGATTGTCCTCGTTGATGTGAGCCTTTCTCACCCTTTTTGTCTTCCTCCTCCACCATATTTCTCTCTTTGCCATCCTAAGTGTCAACTCTTGTGCTTACGCTCATCCATTGCGTGAGTTCTCAAAATATCGAAAAGGAGTGGATCAAATTGACTTGTACCTGGCTAGTGGTCTGGGGACGAGTCAAGATAAGAATCCAAAGATGACCAAGTGTGAAACTTTAGTAGATTCAGTTCTGAACACAAAAATACTTTTTTTCTCGTATTCCCTATCCCCTTTCTTGCACGCAAACACCATTTGGAGACATTCGAGTCACGGACAGCGAGAGCTCTTGCACCTAATGTTCTTTTGTTACTTTTTTTCAATGCTAATATACACTCTTGCATGTTATGACTTGATTTGAATCACATACCTTGATTGCTTTACTTTTCAAAGTTCTTATATGTTTTCTAGCATGTCACCACATAAATTATGCTTGTTATCATTTACCTACTCGAGGATGAGCAGGAAATAAGCTTGGGGATATTGATACGTCCCCAACGTATCTATAACTTCCGCTTGCTCCGTGCATGTTTTGTGTGATATTGCTATGATCTAGATACACTTTCATACAATTTTGATTATATTTTCTGTTATTTTTCTATTGTAGTTTTCCCCCATATTAGAAGTGCTCAAAAAATTCAGGAAAAATCAGATAAAAAAACAGCGTCAAGGAACCTTCCGAAGTCTCGAAGGGGGACCAGGTGGGACCCACCAGGGCCCTGGGCGCCTAGCTGGCGCGACCTAGGGGTTGGCCGCGCCAGGGGGGGCGCCTGGACCCCTGGTGGCCCCCTGGCTGCCCCCTTCGCCTATATAACTCCCGTGACGTGAAACTTCTGAAGACTGAACCCCTTTTCGCGATCTCGCCTCTGTTCCACCGCCATCGCGCTTCCAAGATTGGGAGCACCTGTAGGACCCTTCCTGGCAGCCTGCCGGAGAGAGAATCGACCTCCGGGAGCTTCCCTTCCACCATGGACGCTTCCCAGATGTTCCTTAAGTAGTTTCCTTTGGACCATGGGTCCGTGATCAGTAGCTATGTGATGTTCTCGTCCCCTCTTTGTTCTTCATGGTTTAGAGCTCGTGAGCTTACCTACATGATCGAGGCACATATGTAATCTTTCTGCTTTTTCTATGCTGAGTTTGATGTGATCTGATGGATTATGAGATTATGTTCAAATTGTGATAGAGTAATATATTTGGTTCTTATCTCTTATATTTTTGTTCATTAGTAATTCTTGCATGTTCTCCATTGTTGTTTATTGCTTTGCCAAGTAGTAGGTAGTGACTCCAAGAGGGAACGTTATGCTCGATTGTGGGTACATGCCCCCTGATGACACGCTTGAGTGACAGAAACATGAGTCTAGGGGATGTGATGTGGCCACAAGGGGGAAAAACGGTGCTTGTAACCACGGTTGCAAAGATTGTTTACTTTATGCAAAGTTCTTTTTAATTCAGTTGTTTGTTGCTTTGGGTTTACACTTTGGGTGGTGAAGTGGATCGGCCTCGGAAAATCCCATGGTCAAGGACCCTGGGTTTGTCATATTGAAGGAACAGGTTGGACGATAATCGTCGGCTAAAAGGAGAAGCACTTCCTGCTCGAAATTATTGCATGAGGGGACGATTACAAGGGAGGCCAAGGCGAGTTCTCGCAAGGCTAGGAGAGTAGATTGGATATTGGATGATCAAGACGTCTCCCCTCCCAGCCTTTATATACTAGGATAGGTCTCAAGGAGTCTGTACTAGATTACAGAGATAATTTCCTGGCCCTAGTCTTGCCTTGTGCGGCAAGTCGTGCCTTCCATATCAGTCGCGACCTCCTACGTCGGTGTCTTGATTGGGCCAGTCGTGGGCCTGTTGAGGCTTTCCAGCGGCCTTCCGTCTTCATACACACCAGGTATCCTCACACACAGGAGTCGTGGGGTTACCCCCTCGTTAGTAGCCCCCGAGTTCCTGGGGGACTCGAAGAGTCGCGCAGGGACTCGAACTCGTCAATGATTTATTATCGCAGGCGCAACATAGTTGCGGGTCACTTGGCAGTTTTGAGCCATGACAATACCTGTTTCGAGGGATTTCTAAGCTGAAAGGGCCCAAGGAGTCGACTGGTCGAACCTTGGTGAATTGTGCTAGTGGCAAATACCGCAGTAGCCCAATCAAGCTCACGTCCCTCGACATGAACTTGGAACGACCGGTGTCTAGCAAAGTCATGCCGCTGCAGGTCTTATAGGATAAATTGCTGCCAGTCTAAGCAAATAGCCCGAGCGCGTCCACTCAGCTCTTTCTATCATGGGAGCGCATGGAAAAGATCGAGAGTGAAGTTGCTCTGCGGCAAGTACCGGCCCGGCCGTTCTGCGCAGCGGGGTCTTACCTACACGCTAAGCTTGCGTGGCGTCTGGGTAAAGTGTGTCGTAGCCCAGGTATAGTTTTTGTATTGTCACAGAGCCTGGTTAGCGATACACCCACTTGGAATAAACAATCAAGTGAGCTATTACTAGTTACTCGCGACATTTTTATGAGCTCAGGCGAGGGGTCATATACGAAAGCATCCTCTCGCAATTTCATCGATTGTGGGGGTAGTTTAGCTTGCTTGAGCTATTTTCGAGTAGGGACTCGAGCACTTTTTTTGTCTTCGAGGTGAGGGAGCACTCGAACTCCATGGACGCGTTGTTTCCGCTGACGCGAGTAGTCCCGCGAGTGCATGTTCGCCTTTTGGGTGAGGGAGCACCCGAAACTCTGTAAGTGCGAGTGGTTTACTCGAGCATATCCTCATCTTCGATTCCGGTTGAGGGAGCACCTGAACTCTCAAGTTTTTGGACTTTTATTTTTGTTTTTGAATAAAGATACTCCCGATGGGAGTAAAATATTTTGGAATCGGAATATTTTGGCACTGAGAGATAAGTAGCCTTTGCCAGTCTTTTTTTCGATTTTTTTATCTTGATCCATCGTTCTTGGGACGTCGCGTTTATGGTCCTTGGCATGCTATTTGATGACCTATGATGATTCTTGGTCTTTGATTCGTCGCGTCTTCTAGTCATGATGACGACTTGGACGCCGTGCTGCCCGTTGGATTTCCAAGGTGTGTATGGGAAACATGTGAGATTTGACGCCTCCTTTAAGTATGGTTGACCGTGTGAAGGCATCTTTTCTTGGAATTCGTAACGCCCGGTGTGTTTGGTCTTTGATTTAATGATGGCGCCCCCTGGGCTTCTATGTTTTTTTTCCTGGTTTGCCCCTGGGCTGCGCTATAAATACCCGATGTTTTATTGCCTGGGCTTGGTCATCCATTCTTCTCCTATCTTCTTCTTCTTCCCATGGCTCCCAAGCGGGGTGGTGGTGCTTCTGCCCGAGGTCGTGGCCGGCGTGGTCGTGGTGGCCACACCCCCCGCTCTTCTCGTGGTGGGAGCCGTGGAGCTGCGGAGACGCCCTCTTCGTCTTGCGCGGACGAGGGTTTTTGGCGCTATGATTTCCTTCTGTGTATTCTTAGTCGCACTGCTACTCGGATACCTCTTCCATTCTCATCTGCCGCCATGATTTCTGAGCTCAGTCTGAGGGGTCTGTGGCTTCAGGGGTGTGCTCGATCTCCTGCTTGGGTTGAGCTTTCTGTTGATGGCTCCTTCTTGATTTTTCTTGATGCTGGCTGGAGGTCATTTTCATGGTAGCTAAACTTGCGTGATGGGGATAGTCTTTGCTGTCGTTTTGATGGTGAAGCTACCCTCATCGTTCGTGCTTTTGATGTCGGTGGCAATCGTCTGGATCCGTACTGGGAAGAAACAAGAAGTGTAATTTCCGATGGGTCGAGTGGTGGTTTGCCTGCTTCTCCCATGACTTCATCTTCTGCCGATTCCTCAGCTGATGGTGCTTGCTCTTCTAGTTCTAAGGATGAGCTGGACATCAAACCTGTCGTCAAGAGGCTGCGTCAGTAGGTGAGGCACCTTATAGAACTGGAGGATGGCGACTTGCTTCTTCGCAGGCTGAGTTTCTACTTTGTCTATGGTGATGTTCGTCAAGTTGTGGTACGAAAGTGCCAATGATCTCAGCATGAGCATACATGTAGAAGTCATAATTCCTTGGGATAATTGTAACCTGTCCGGTAGCTCCTCGAGTCCTTTTGTATTGATAACTCTCCTTGACTCCTTTCTAATGGAAACTGTACTCGACTCCTTTTGTAATGGGAAACTATCTTCGACTCCTTTGTAATGGAAACTGTCTTCGACTCCTTTGTAATGGAAACTTTCCACGTCTTCTTTGTAATGGAAACTGTCTTTGACTTCTTTGTAATGGAAACTGTCTTCGACTCCTTTGTAATGGAAACTGTCTTCGGGTGCGCGGCAACGCTCCCGATGGGAGTAGCCCCCGAGGCTACGTTTGATTTGTAGAATCAGGCGTAGGATGTGATCTTTTGTCTACCTGGGCTGTCCCTTCTTGTGGCTGTTTTGTAGTTTATTCCGGGTTTTAGTCGGGTGCGCGTCAGCCCTCCCAATGGGAGTAGCCCCCGAGTCTTTAGGAGATCGTTTGCGATCAGGTGAAGACTAAAGAACTTTGCATTTTCCGATGCGATTCTCTTGCGAAAAAACTCTTGGTGCTTCGAGGAGACCATGAGTTCTGGTTCCAGGTTGTTTGCAGGTAAGGTGGCATGGGCGAGGGTAGCATCTCTCGGGAAGATTTTATGCTCGAGTCTTCGAGTGTTCTTAAGTAAAGGTCGTGTGAGCGAGGATAGTGTCTCTCGGTGGGAGTTTATACTCGAGCCCCCGAGTTCTTTTAAGTAAAGGTCGCGTGAGCAAGGATAGCGTCTCTCGGGGTGAGTTTATGCTCGAGCCCCTAGTGCTTTTCAAGTAAATGTCGCATGAGCGAGGATAGCGTCTCTCGGGGGATTTTATGCTAGAGCCCCTGAGTGCTTTTAAGTAAAGGTCACTTGAGCGAGGATAGCGTCTCTCGGGGGGATTTTATGCTCGAGCCCCCGAGTGCTTTTAAGTGAAGGTCGCATAAGCGAGGATAGCGTCTCTCGGGGGGAGTTTATGCTCGAGCCCCCGAGTGCTTTTAAGTGATAATTTTTGGGCAACACCATCTTATTTCTTCGGGTATTACATGGGTTGCTGATCGTACTGCTGTCGGTGCCGCTGTAATGTTTCGAGGGCTATGGGTAGAACAAGCGTAGTTTCGCTACGCTCCATGGGTTTCCCACGTCTTCATTGGTCTTCGGGTTCTTCAACCTGTATGCACTTCCTCCGATGACTTCTGAGATTATGAATGGCCCTTCCCATTGTGTGGCGAGTTTATGCACTTTTTCTTGTATCAGTCGCAAGAC
This sequence comes from Bromus sterilis, assembly GCA_950022295.1. NCBI lineage: Eukaryota > Viridiplantae > Streptophyta > Magnoliopsida > Poales > Poaceae > Bromus > Bromus sterilis. The sequence continues at coordinate 141,549,667 of OX465596.1, read as the reverse complement.
GAGGCCTCCTTTGCTTAAGGTTCTGGTACGCAGGCGGCTGCTTTGATATGTGCGTAGCTTGTCCTGGTATCCTTCAGATCTTGTTATGGCTGTGTCTCGTGCTTCGTCTGATGTGTCTTTATCGTTCTGTAGTGCTTCTTCTGCTTCTTCCTCTTCGTACCCTGAGATCCGGGGAGCTCCAAATTTTAAGTCATGCGGCAGTACTGCTTCTGCCCCGTATACCAGGAAGAAAGGTGTATACTGGGTCGAGTTGTTTGGGGTAGTACGCAGGCTCCATAGTACCGCAACGCCATACGACATCTTCTGCATTTCTCATGGCGGTCGGCCAATATAAACCTCCTCGAAAAGCGTTGGACACGAGTGCGCGACTGCTCGCGTGATGCCCACAGGTGCCTTCGTTAATCTCGAGCAGTAGGGATTTGTCTTCTTCTTCATCAATACACTTCTGAAGGACCTGGGAGATGCTGTGCTTGTAGAGCTATCTGTTGATTACTGTGAATGCTTTGGATCATCGACTGATCCATCGGGCTTCTGCAACATCCTGTTGTAGGGTGCCTTCGATTAGGAATCGAAGGAATGGTTTTGCCCAGTCTGGGTCTTCAAGTGCGGCTGGTTCTGCGACTTCGGTTGCTTGGCTTCTTGTGTCGTCGGCTGTGCTTTCTACTGCCACCTGCGCTGGTTCATTTGTGTCATCGGGTTCTACTGGCTTTACTTTGATTGATCTCTGGCTGATGCTCTCAAGGAACACGCCTGGTGGTATTGGTCCTCGAGTCGATCCAATGTTCGCAAGTTCTTCGGCTTCTGTGTTATTTTCTCTGGAGACGTAGTTGGGTTCGCAGCCGTCGAATCCTCCCTCTAGTGTGTTGTAGAGCTTCTGGTAGGCCATCATGTTGTCTGCGACTGCGTTGCAGTCTCTCATCGCCTGCTGGACGACGAGGTTGGAATCGCCGTCGATCGAGAGTCGAGTGGCGCCACAAGTTTTTGCCATGCGCATGCCGTGGAGTAGTGCCACGTATTCTGCTTCGTTGTTGGAGGCATTGCTGAATTTGATCTGGAGGACGTATTTGAGCTTCGTTCCTTTGGGGGAGACTAGTAGGACGCCTGCTCTGGCTCCTTGCTGTATTTTGGACCCGTCGAATAACATCGTCCATGAGTTGGACAGATCCGGGGGGCCTGGTGTTTGGACCTCTGTCCACTCGACCAGGAAGTCTGGGAGTACTTGGGCTTTGATTGTTGTCGGGTGTTTGAACTGCAGATCTCGCGGGCTGAGCTCAATGTTCCACTTAGCGACTCGGCCGGTCGCTCCGGGGTTGTTGAGGATGTCCGCGAGTGGTGACTGCTCACGACTGTGATGGGGTGTTCGTCGAAGTAGTGCGATACTTTCCTTGAGGTCATGATGATGGCGAGCAGGAGCTTCTGGTAGTGCCGGTACCGTTGCTGGGGCTTTGTGAGCAGCATGCTTAGGTAGTAGATTGGTCTTTGTATGCTCTGGATTTTTCCTTCTTCTACGCGCTCGACGACGAGCGCCGTGCTGACTACGCTGCTGCGCGCTGCTATGTAGATGTACAGTTTCTCCCGTTCTTTGGGTACCGCAAAGATTGGTGGAGTCAAGAGGGTTTTCTTTAGATCTGCGAATGCATTGCGGGCTTCCTCGGTCCACTCGAATTTTTCTCCTTTAATGAGCAGTTGGTAGAACGGTAGGGTCCTTTATCCTAGCCTGCTGATGAAACGACTCAATGATGTGAGTCTTCCTGTGAGTTGCTGCACACCTTTGATGATAGTTGGATTTTGCATATTGGCGATTGCTTGGAATTTTTCGAGGTTTTCTTCGATTCCTCGGGCGGAGACCATCTACCCGAGTAGTTTTCCGGCTAGGACGTCGAACACGCACTTTTTTGGGTTGAGCTTCATTTTGTACTTGTTGAGGGCCGCGAATGTTTCATGGAGGTCGTCGAGTAGCGTTTTTGCGCTGTAGATTTTGATGACAATGTCGTCTACGTAGACCTGGACGTTTCTGCCAATTTGGTCTCTCAAGCATGCTTGCATCATTCGTTGGTACATAGCTCTGGCATTTTTTAGACCAAAGGGCATTGTTCGGTAGCAGAACACGCCATAGGGGGTGATGAACGAGGTGTCCTCTTCGTCTTCTTCCTTCATCCTGATCTGATTGTATCTTGAGTATGCATCGAGGAAGGATAGGAGGTCGCAACCTGCTGTGGAGTCGATTATCTGGTCGATTCTCGGCAGGGGTAAGTGGTCTTTCGGGAAATGCTTGTACGTCAGTGTATTTTTTAGGGACCAGGACTAGGTTTGCAATCCAGGTTGCTTTCTTCGTTTCCCGAATGAACTGTGCGTCGAGTAGTCGGTTGATTTCTTTTCCGATTGCTTTGCGCTTGGGTTCTGAGAATCGTCGCAGCGCCTACTTTACTGGCTTAGTGTTTGTCTTGATGTGGAACGTGTGTTCTGCAAATTCTCGCGGTATTTCGGGCATGTAGGCTGGGCACCAGGCGAAAATTTTCCACTCTTCGCGAAGGAAGGCTATGAGGGTGGCTGCTTGTTCTTCTGGGAGGTGGGCGTATACGCGCACCGTATTCTCTGGGTCCATTGGGTGAACCTGGTGGGTGATCGACGCTGAAATCGCGGCCGAATTCTTTTGACTCGCTTCGGCCCGCCAATGGAAAACTGCTTTTATCTCTCACCATGGCTATTTCTTCGAGTTGTTGTTGAGCTCTGAACGTGTCGAAGACTTTGTGGAAGTCGCGATAGCACTGGTCCGATTTGGTGAAGCTTCCATTGATTGTGATGACTCCTATGGGTCCTGGCATCTTGAGTTTGAGATATGCATAGTGCGGAACCGCCATGAATTGGGCAAACGCTGGTCGCCCGAGTATGGCGTGGTACTGCGACTGCCAGTCGAGCACTTCGAACTCGAGGACTTGTCTTGCGAAGTTTCGCTTGTTGCCAAATATGACATCGAGCTCAATTGTCCCGATGGAGGCGACTGCTTCACTTGGAACTACACCATATATTGTGGTGCCTGGCTTCTTCGAAACTGGTCGTGGGATTAGCATCTTGTGTAGGATGCTGGCGAAGATTATGTTTAAGCCGCTGCCTCCGTCCATGAAGACTATGTTCATGTCATAGCCTCCGATCTGGGCTTCAAGGACCAGGGGTGCATGCCCCGGCCTTGGGAGTGCGGGCGGGTGGTCGCTCTGAGAGAAGGTGATGTTGGTCTCGGCGCCACACAGTTGGTAGATTTCTGCTATCCTTAGGCCCTCGGCCGCTCGGGGCTGTAGGGTGTAAGCGTCCTGCTTTGCTTTTGAGGGTCTTCCTTCTTGGATCATGCAGATTCGTCCATGGGACGCGGGATACTGCCTTTCTGTACTTGGTGCTGGTGACTGCGCGCTTCTTCGGGTGCGCTTGGCTTCACGCTGCTTTTCCTCCTTGAGGCTGTTGGAGAGTTCGGTGAATAGACGACAATCTCCTAGGGTGTGGGTTTCTCTGAGGCGTCCCCACCCGTCTTCAAAATAGTGGATCGTGCAAGGTCCTTCCAGTTGCTTTTCGGCTGTGAGCCTACTGTAGCCAGCGTGCCTTCTTCTCCTTGAGACTTGGAAATTTTGCGAGTGGTCTTCTGTTCGGTTGTGGAATATTAGGTCGAGCTCTATCCCATCGCTGAGCGACTGATTCCGGATGAAGTTGGTGAATTCATCTGGTCTTCGATCTGGGTTTTAGTACTCGCCGGTCTGGGTTTCGGAGTCGCTGCCTTGTTGTGCGGCGGGAGTCCGGGTGGCGGCGGGTCGTCGAGTGGTCGGCGAGTCTGATGTCACGCGCCGCGACTCTTCGAGTGGGATTCCCGTGTAAAGTCCTCGCGCCTGTCTTCTGGGTCATTGAGTTATTTTCCGTCGGCGATGGATAAAGTAGTCGTCGAGATGCTGGGCTTGATTCGGCTGCAGGCTAAGTGATCTTGGTGGGGCGATGAAGATGCTTGTGGTTAACTTGAACTCCTCGAGCGTGTTAGATCTAGCTCTATCCCTCGAGTCATGGTTTGCTGAAGGCGGGGCCGCCGAGATCGTGATTCCAACCTGTGTAGTTCCCACAGACGGCGCCAATTGACGAGGATCGGCCTCGGCAAAGCCCATGGTCAGGGACCCCCTGGGTTAGTCATAGAGAAGGAACAGTTTGGACGATACTCGTCGGCTAACAAGAGAAGCACTTCCTGCTCGATATTATTGCGTGAGGGGACGATTACAAGGGAGGCCAAGGCGAGTTCTCGCAAGGCTAGGAAAGTAGATTGGATATTGGATGATCATGACGTATCCCCTCCCAGCCTTTATATACAAGGCTAGGTCTCGGGGAGTCCGTACTAGATTACAGACATAATTTCCTAGTTCTAGTCTTGCCTTGTGCGCCAAGCCGTGCCTTACATATCAGTCGCGGACTTCTACGTCAGTGTCTTGATTGGGCCAGTCATGGGCCATTTGAGGCTTTCCAGCTGGCCTTACGTCTTCATACACACCAGGTATCCTCACACGCAGGAGTCGTGGGGTTACCCCCTCGTTAGGTGGGGCTCGCAACTTAATACCAGCGAGATGTTCTGGATAGATATCTCAAGGCGGATGATTAGTAGTAGATGCAGTTGGATTTCGGTCTACTTATTTTGGCGTACTGCCCATGCATATGAGCCTCTTCCTTTCTTTGTAGCATAGTTAGCATTGCGGTGCGTTTATAATCCTGTCAATTGCCCTTCTATAATTTGTTTACCTCGCATAGCAGTTTTATCGTCGTTTGGGAGAGATACATTACTAGTGAACATCACGGGACCCCGTTCCATATTCTCATCACTTTTTACACGCTCATTTACTTTTCAGTATTTAATTTCAATTGCTATTATCATTATCATTATCCCTTCGTTCGATCCTTTGTAAACAATAAAACCGGAGAGATTGACAACCTCTCTGAACTTCATTGGGAGCAAAGTTAATTGTGTCTGTGTGCAGGTCTAGGTCAAGGAAGCAACGTTTGTCGTAAACGGTGCCATTGTTTTCTTGCCACCTACTTATCATTGCCGGAGTCCTACGGGAGACAATCTTAAAACCTCGGTATCTTCACTGAGGGAAACATGCCGCTACGCTGCATCTCACCTTCCACTTGGGGTAACCAACGAAGGGCGAGAAGCAATTATCATCTCTCGCGTATCACCTTCCTGCTCCTGGGGAAGACGAACCTCTTCCCCGGGAGGGTGAGCGGGTTCTACTTCTTTCCCATGTAGGTCGTGGGTTCTCTCTTCCTCCGCATCCATTCTTCTTGGATTTTTTGTCTTTGACTGGTTCTCAACTTAATCACCTTGTTCCCAATGCCATCACTCTACTATCTAGCTTTTTTACCCTATGTGAGGGTTACTTGGGCATAGAGCCTCATTGGCATCTCTTCCGCACCATTTATACCATTAGGCCTCAAAAGGCGAAGAAGTCCGGGGAAGGTGGTGGTGTGGAGTTTAACCATTTGTGCGGAGGTTTGTTCTTAGCTAGGAATCAGGGGACCCAATATTTTTCTTCAAGCCTACTAGATTCCGTAAAGAACTGGCATAATAGTTGATTTTACTGCAAGGTGGAGGAGGAGCCAGGAGTTCGTATGTTGCCCCCTTACTCGGATGTGAGGCTGACCAATTCTCAGGGTTGGAACCCTCGTCTCACCAACGCCGAGAAGGAGCAGGTGCTCCCTTTAATGCGCGAAGTCGTGAAGCTAAAGAAGAACTGCTTAGATGCCATGGATCTAATCGCCACTTTTGGTATTCGGAGGATTCAACCTCTCCAAACTAGGGCTCGGGGGATGTGGATGTACACTGGGCTCGAGGATAACACTCGGTATAGCAATGCCGAGATGCCCACAGATGAAGTTGAGTTCCAAATTAAGGTCATCACCAGCGTGACTCACGGTCTGCAGCCGGTGGGCCGAGTGAGGCCACTTAGCAGCGAGAATCTTCCTACTTTGGTAGGTTCATTCACTTTGTATGTATTTTTCGCTGATCTTCTTCTGTCTGTTTGCTCTGACTCGGGCTTCTATCTTTATGCATCAGGATGCTTCTCGGTTTCATTCTCCCATTCCTTTGGCCCCTCAACATCCCATGGAAGAAGATGAAGATGGAAATACTGGTGCGGGAATTGGGGTTGATACTGTAGAGGAGCTAGAATATGAGGCAACATGTAATTTGTGCTCAGCCACCCCCCTTGGAATTCCAGGCATATGAGAGGGCTTCCATGCAAAGATATCCCAATTCTCACGGAGGAAGTTGATGAGATCGTGTTCCTATTTAGGGTCCATGTCGGTTGCGATATTGGTGAACTTATCCTTGTTGGTAGGATGAATCTGCACCCTCTTGGTTTCCCCTGCTGACTAAAATGAGGACGTCTTCTTGGGTTGAACTAACTCAGACGAGTCAGCCACTTTCTTGTACTCGGCCAGCTCGACCTCAGCCATTTGTTCATCAGCTATCAATGAGCCGTGTGGGCCAGGCATTTTCAAATTCAGATAGACATAGCACGGTATGGACATAAATTTGCATAGGTTGGCCTTCCGAGTAGGGCATGATAGGCACTCGGAAAATCAACTAACTCAAAGGTAATCTATTCTTTCCGGAAATTACTCGGAGTACAAAAATCACATTGAGGGAGATCATGCCTAGAGAATGCGCCTTCTTCCCTGGGATGATTCCATGAAATTCCAGATAACTTTTACGAAGTTTAGACATTGGAATATTCATACTTTTGAGGGTGCTGGCATGTAGAATGTTTATTCCACTGTCTCCAGCCATTAAAACATTTCTCAACCTAAAGTTTCAATTCCCGGTCTCCACTAAGGGATCAACAATTAAGGCATGTCTTCCTGGGGTAGGAATATGGGGAGGGTGATCCGACTGGTCAAAAGTGATCGGAGTATCAGCCCACTTCATGTAACTTGGAGTTGATGGAGCCGCCGAGTTAACCTCCCTGAATCGTATCTTCTCAACTCTCTTTGACTCCTGTCCTGCAGAAATGACCAACACTCCATCTTCTCTAGGGAAACCTTCACTATCTAGGTCTGACCTTGATGCTTTCTTTTTGCCGGTGTATTTATCCTGCAGAGGTCATGCTTTTCCATTCTGAGCTGCCCTCCTGATCAAACGACACTGTCGAGTTGTATGCTTTGGGAGAATTAACTTTCCTTCAGCATCTTGGGTTTTATGAAGAGGACAGGGCTGATCGAAAACCTCATCAAGATATGCCGGCTTCTTTTGGCGTGGTTGCCACTCCTTCCTTTGGTGACCTCTGCCATGAATCCAGGAGGCATTCGCAGCTGCCAGCAACTCGGCATCTAATGGGGCGTCTTCTGCTTTTCGCTTGTTGTTGCCTCCAGTCTTCTGCTTTGGGTTAGGTGCCGAGTTGCTCCCTCCACCTCGGTGCTGCTGGGTCTTCTGGCGAATCTCCTCTTCACCATTGTCATACTTATTCACGATCTCCATGAGTCTCCCGAGTGAAGTTACATGGGGCGACCTTGCCAGTTTTAGGCTCAACTCTCTATACTTAACCCCTTGCTTGAAAGCATGGATGGCCTTAAATTCCGAGACTCCATCTACCGAGTTGTGGAGCGTAATCCACCTTTGGATGTAATCCCTGGTGGACTCCGTATTCCCTTGTACACACAATTGCAACTCGGTGAACCCTCCAGGTCTCTTGTAAGTTCCTTCGAAGTTCTTGACAAAAACTTTCTCTAGATCTTCCCAAATCCAAATACTACTGGGGGGAAGCTGGTTCAACCATGTCCGAGCTGAGCCCTCCAGCATCAAAGGAAGGTGCATCATGGAAATCTCATCTCCTCCCGCTCCGATTTGCACAACTATCGTGTAATCATCTAGCCATGTCTGGGGTTTTGCATCACCTCAGTACTTTTCCACCCCTTGTGCTATTCGGAAGTGAGGAGGAATGCGAGTAGACCGGATTCTCTCGCTGAAACAAACTGGCCCTATAGCCATTGAGGGGTGAGCCCGATCCCGCCGATGGGACCTAGCACGATCAACTCGTCTCTGCACCAGATGACTCCGGGCATCGTCATGGACATCAATATATCGGTTGCCTTGATGACTAGCTCGTCGTTGATGGAAATATTCTCTCGGTGGAACACCTTTCTCAGACCTGTGAACCTCATAGTTATCTGTTCTCCGATGCTCTGCACGCCGATATTGATCATGGTGATAACCCTCTTTGGGATCATTTTTGCGCCTAGAGGGTGTGTTCCTATTTCTCCGAGCGTCACCATAAGGCGTATGCACTGATTGCGATGTTCCAGCGGGAGGAATTTGGGAATGAACGCGCTGCTATGATTGAATGACTGCAGCGTTTTGATCTACTGCTGCCGGTACACTAGGCTGCAAAGAGTTTGCAATCCGAGTTGCCGCTATGAGGTTCTCCACTGGAGTTTCCATGTCTCGTAAAGGTTCTCGTCCGTGCCCTCGCAACTGCCAACTTGTTCTCCTTTGCTTTAGCCAAGCGACATCACGGGCCTCGCGCTCTAAGGTATTTTCCAACTCGGCTAAGCGCTCTCGCTCTGCTAGGTTAGTTAGCATAGAAGCTTCTAGGCCTCGCTCTTCTAGAGTGGTTTTGTCAATGGGAGTATGCAATAGTCGCTCTGCTTGTTCCACTTCTTCTTGCTCTTCTCGAGTCAAAGGTCAGGGCTGTCGGCTCAACCCTCCGAGTTCTAACCTTCATAAGGCGGATGTACGCCCAGTTGGCTCACGACCATCGACCCCAGATGGGATGTTGGCTCCATTCCGAGCTGGATCAACTCAGGCTGGCGACGGTTGAGGTGGAGGTATTTCCTCCATGCAAACTTCTGCAACTACAATTGGGACGCCGCTGCTGCCCGCTTGTTCTTCATCAGGTTCTAGATCAGACATCACCATACCCTCATCTTCAGCCGAGTTGAAAAGATGCAAAAGGCATGCTGATGGGCATTCTCTTGCGATCAATTCATCAAGGGCTCTCTGGGCTGATTCCACCGAGTCAATGACTGCCACTTTCTACACCATGACTTGCTTGTTGCGATGAGGAGCACATGGATGACCTGAACGTTTCTTCTTGCGGAAAACGGACAAAGTAGCTTGTGCCTGACCCTTAACTGACAACTGGAGACGCAGAGCTCCCGACTCATCATCTCGGAAGTGGACGCTGCCTCTCGAAGGCAGCAATTGCGCCTGGAGCGGTGAATCCGCTAGCCAAGCAGAATCATCGGCCACAAAGGCTAACGATCCAAAATGGAACATCTCGCCGCAGACGAGCTCAGGGCCGTAGACCGATGAGGGAGATGAAGAAGACACCATCTCTATGATTACTGATAACTCAGCCCCATGGTGGGCGCCAACTGTCGTGGATATAATCCTGACAGTAGAGATAGGGGTGTAATAGGAGCTATATGAATATGTACGTAGAGTGGTTGACGTAGGGGGGAATTTTACAGGTTAGGCCTCTCCTTAGAAATAAAAACCTTAGTCCAGTCCCAGGCTAACTGGGGTGTTCTTGCTCAAGATATGAGAGGTTGTGTTGCGGTGATCTTTTCTGGGGTGAGGGGGAGGCTTATATAGAGTGCGCCTCTTCCCCTTCAATGCCCTAGTAAACGGGTCATAATTACAGGTATAAACACCTATTCTTAATACAAGAAACGGCCTACTCATTACTTCTAATTAAGAAGGAGAAATGCCTCTGGCTTTAATGATAGGGCCCGTTGCTCTCCTTTCTTCGAGTAGTGAGCAGCTCGCCGATTCCCTCTTCCGAGTAACTGGTCACTCAGAGCTTGCCTGCTCTTCCGAGTAACCGATTACTCGGAGATCATCTCTTCTTCCGAGTAACGGATTACTCGGAGGTGTCGTGACCTGTGTCCCTATGTTTTATCGAAACCTTTATGCTTTGGTGATTTCATTTATTTTCTTGGGTATTTTTGAGAGATCACAATACTAAGGTTACACATTGATTCCTAATGCTTAAGGGTATTCCTTTGGTGTGACCACAACACATCCCCTTCTCCATCAACGATCACCAGTTCGTCCTTCGTTCTACTATATTTTTATTACTTGATGAGTTATGCGCTATGCTTGGAGCGTCCCGCTCTTTAGATTAATTTTTAGTTTTCTTTGGCTTTGCTTGCTGTTCATAACAAGTTAGAACCCATGTTTCTTTGTGTGGGAGAGAAACACACTCCACTTCAAACTAGAACACATCATAGGATTTTCATGTTTATCTTCCTTTTGTTGTGTGTTCTTTATCTTTTCTTAGCTGTTGTCTTGTTTAGCTCTTTGTTTTCGTGTTTATATTTTTCAAGAGGTTTTGTTTAGGTTGTTGCTGGAACTCTCTTTAGTTTTCATGTTTATCTTGTTTAGAGAGTTGATTGTTGCACTGAGTTGTTTCTTGACTTTAAGTAGGTAATTGAGGTTGCTATTCAATTGTAGTAGTAACTTGCAATATTTTTGAGGTATTATTGTGAGTAATGTTTGAACTTTTGGTGTCAAGAGCTCTAGCCTATGAGTGATAGGTGTCGTATTTTGGGCAAGCCGTGTTTATTTTCAAAAAACTAAAAAAACTAGTTGAGAACTCTAGCTACTAGATGGATCACTAATCTTTGGAGGGATCAGATATTAGAGTACACTCACATACCATGAGTCGAGGATGCGCAACGATAACCAAACCCCCATACACTCCTCGCGGTACTTGTCTCTTTGTGAACCTCCTGATTAGATTCAGAGTTACCGATAATAAGTGCATGAGTTCTTCGGAATAATGTAAGTATTGAAAGTTGACACTTCCACCTCCTCATATTTGCTAGCCTCTTCGGTACCGTGCATTGCCCTGTTCTCACTCCGAGAGTTGGCGTCCACCTCGCTGGTGCATCCAAACCCTTGGCATGATATGCTCTGTCATCATAATTCTCCTTATATCTTTCCTCAAAACATCCAGCATGCCTACCTATCAAGGCATTTCCATAGCCTTTCCGAGATATATTGACATGCAACATCCACCTTCTCATGAATTGATCTTCATGTCATACATGTTCCTACTACACTGGCAGAGGCACACATTTTCCTACATCATGATAGCTACATCTTCTTTATGTTGAGTACCTTGTAAAGTGTGAAATATCTTCTATACTTCTTGTAAAATAGAGTGTTGCCCTTAAGTGAGGAAAAGATCCCAAAGAGGACAAATTTAAAAGATCCCAAAGAGGACAAATGAGAGTTAAATATAATGAGCCATTGAGGCCACACAAAAATGCAAAAAATAGAAAATATTGAAAAAATAAAATAAAAAGAGAGAAGGAAGCAACCCTACTATTCCTTTTGAAAGATCCACACTCGTACTCCCTCTTATACCTTGTGCTCAATAGAGATGATCATATATGCATATAGCTATGTGGGGACCTTCACACTATAGAACTTGGCTTGTATATTCCAATGATGAGCCTCCTCAAATGAGCTCTAGGTCTTCTTCAGCGAGCAAGTTGGATGCACCCCCTCTAGTTCCATTAGAGAGCTTTTATTAGCTCGTATGTGCATCCGTTGGATGGCAATCCCTACTCCTCACATCATGTCTATCATTTGGCCCTCTCGCCTATGATTGTCCTCATTGAGGTGAGCCTTTCAAACCTTTTTGTCTCCCTCCTCCACGATATCTCTCTCTTTGCCATCCTAAGTGTCAACTCTCGTACTTACGCTCATCCATTGCATGAGTGCAAAAAATATGAAAAGGGAGTGGATCAAAGTGACTTGTACTTGGCTAGTGGTATGGCGACGAGTCAAGATAAGATTCCAAAGAAGACTAAGTGTGAAACTTTAGTAGATTTAGTTCTCAAAAAATATATTTTCTCTCTCTCATATTATGTGGAGACATTCGAGTCACGGACAACAAGAGCTCTTGCACCTTAATGTTCTTATGTTGCTTGTTTCAATGCTAATATAGACTCTTGCTTGTTATGACTTGAATTGAATTACATACCATGATTGCTTTACTTAAAAGTTCTTATATGGTTGGTAGCATGTCACCACAGAAATTATGCCTGTTATCTCATTCCTACTCGAGGACAAGCAGGAATTAGGCTTGGGGATGTTGATACCTCCCAAACGTATCTATAATTTCTGCTTGCTCCATGCATGTTTTGTGTGATATTGCTATGTTTTAGATACAATTTCATACAGTTTTGATCATATTCGGACTAACCTATTAACTCAGTGCACCCAGTGCCAGTTTTTATTATCAGCTGTTTTTCTATTTCAGGTTTCCCCCGTATTAAAAATGCTCCAAAAATTCCGGAAAAATCCAATAAAAAATCAGCGTACGTGAACCTTCCAGAGTCCTGAAGGGCGGCCGGAGGGGACCCACCAGGGCTCGAGGCGCCCTCCCGGCGCGCCCTAGGGTGGGGTCGCGCAAGGGGGCTGCCGGGACCCCTGGTGGCCCCCTTTTCTGCCCCTTTTCCTATATTTATCTCTCGACCCGAAACCCTCGGAGATAGAACGCTTTTTTGCGATCTCGCCTCTGTTCCGCTTCCGCCACACTTCCATGATCGGGAGCACTAGAAGACCTCTTCCCAGCACCCTGCCGGAGGGAGGATTGACCTCCGGGAGCTTCTCCACCACCATGGACGCTTCCCGGATGATCCGTGAGTAGTCCACCTTGGACCATGGGTCCATGATTGGTAGCTATATGATGTTCTCCTCCCCTCTTTGTTCTTCATGGATTAGACCTTGTGATCTGCCCTACATGATCAAGGCACATATGTAATTATTTTTCGCCGTTGCTATGCTGAGTTTGATGGGATCTGATGGATTATGAGACTATGTTCATATTGTGATTGAGTAATATATTTGGTTCTTATCTTTTACATTTTTGTTCTTGAGTAATTATTGCATGTTCTTCGTTGTTGTTTATTGCTTTGGCCAAGTAGTAGGTAGTGACTCCAACAGGGAGCGTCATGCTTGATTGTGGGTTCATGCTCCATAATGAGTAGCTTGAGTGAAAAAACATGAGTCTAGGGGATGCGTTGTTGACACAAGGGGGAAAACAACAGTGCTTGTAACCGCGGTTGCAAGGATTTTTTATTTTATGCAAAGTTGTTTTAATGTAGTTGTTTGTTGCTTTGGGTTTACACTTTGGGTGTGGCTCGCTACTTAATCCAGCGAGATATTCTGGATAGATATCTCAAGGTGGATGATTAGTAGTAGATGCAGTTGGATTTCGGTCTACTTATTTTTGCGTACCTCCCATGCTTTTGAGCCTCTTCCTTTCTTCGTAGCATAGTTAGCATTGGTTTGCGCCTGTAATCCTGTCAATTTCCCAGCCATGATTTGTTTAGCTTGCATAGCAGTTTTATCGTCTTTTGGGAGAGACATCACTAGTGAACATCATGGGACCCCCGTCCATATTTCCATCACTGTTTACACCCTCAATTACTTCCTGCTTTTACTTTCCAGTTTCAATTAACATTACCCTTTTATCTGTTGCGTTGATCTTTTTTAAATGGCAAGGCTAGAGAGATTGACAACCTCTCTGTACTCGTTGGGATCAAAGTTATTTGTTGTGTGTGCAGGTCCAGGTAAAGTAAGCAACCTGAGGTTTTGAACGGCGCCATTGTTCACTTTACCACCTACTTGAAGTTATTGGAGTCCTACTGGAGACAATCTAAACCTTGGTATCTTTGCCAAGGTAAATTTGCTGCTAGGCTACATCCAACCTTCCACTTGGGGTAACCAACGAGGAGCACTACTTCAGTTCCATCAATGTGCTTTTGCCATATTCCATATCAGTACTATGTTTTGTGTTGATAAGTGTTGAGTGGGTGGATCTATGCTAGTACACCTTCTAGACTAAGATAAGTGCACTCTTAGGATTAAACACCTTGCAAACATCCGCAAATACAAGGTAGAAATTAAGGCATAAGCCTAACTACACCAATAAGATCAAGGATCCATTATTCCCTTGTGCAAAAGTGTGCGAACTGGGGTTCAGGTTTTTGTCACTCCGGGAACCCACCGTAAGCATCCTTTATACACAATGCGTTCCCCTAGGTCCTTAACAAGATGAAGTGTTGAGTGTCCGACTCACACAACACCACTAGAGAAATAACAACACAACTTAAATATCAAACAACACATATTACTTCAACATCATATGAGTACTCACAACTAGACTTCTCCCATGTCCTCAAGAACTAAAGTAACTACTCACAAGACATAAAAGAGATCATGATCGGTGGTGATAAATAGATGATAAAAAATCTGGACATAACAATAATTATCCATCAAAACTCAATAGCATTCACCACAAAGGAGTAATCAACACCGATAAGGTAGAGTGGATGGATAGTACGGGTTAAAACACAAGTTGCAATGGTGAGATGACGTGGGATGAAGATGGAGATGGTGCTGATGTTGATGATGATCTCGATGATGCCTGTGACGATGGTGATGACGATGGCGATGATCTCCCCTTCCGGGAGGTGTTCTCCCCGGTGGTATCTTCCCGCCGGAGATGTCTTTTCTTCTCTATAGGTTTCCGCCACGGAGCGGCGGTGAAACTTGTGAAACTCCTCTCTTTCTAGGGTTTTTGGATGACGGGGAATATATATGCCAAAGGGGGGAGCCGGGAGTGGCCCCAGGGGTCCAGGCAGCCTCCCGGCGCGCCCCTTGTGGGGGCCGCACCAGGGGGGCGCCTGGTGGCCCCCCGCTGGCTCCTTTTCGGCGAAGATTCATTATTCTTCTGGAAAATATCCTCCTACTATTTTCAGCGCATTTGGAGATGTTCTGTTTGAGAAACTCAGTGTCCACTTTTCTCCGCTGAATCTTGTGTCTATTGTTTCGGCACTGGAAAGTTGCAAACTGTGTAAAGCAAGCCAAAACAACATAAGAATAGAATCATCATGTGAATTATATCAATGAATAGGGGTGAATTATGATATAAAATAGTGATGCATTTTGGACATATCAACTCCCCCAAGCTTAGACCTCTCTTGTCCCTAAGCGAAGACTGAGCTCGGTAAACCGGTCCAGAAGTTTAGAGAGTGAAGTGTCGATAAATAGAATACGGACAAGAAGCATGACGATTTCTTCACCAAAAGCAAGCATCCTCGATGCTAGCGAGGAAATACTTGTCGCCCTTCGTTTGTTACCCCAAGTGGAAGGTTGAGATGTAGCGTAGCGACATATTTCCCTTGGCAAAGATACCAAGGTTGATAGTCAAACCAGTAGGACTCCGAGGTCGATAAGTAGGTGGTAAAGTGAACAATGGCGCCGTTCACAACCGAGGTTGCTTACTTTACCTGGACCTGCACTCAAATACAAATAACTTTTCTCCCAACGAAGTTCAAAGAGGTTGTCAATCTGTTCGGTCTTACTATTCACAAAGGATCAACGCAACAGATAGTAGATAATCATAGCTATAACTAGAAAGTAAAAGAAGGATGTAAATTGAATGTGTAAGAGTGGTGGAAATATGGACCCGGGTCCCATGATGTTCACTAGTGATGTCTCTCTCCCAAAAGACGATAAAACTGCTATGCGAGGTTAACAAATCACAGCCAGGCAATTGACAGGATTACGGGCGCAAACCAATGCTAACTATGCTACAAAGAAAGGAAGAGGCTCAAAAGCATGGGCGGTATGCCAAAATAAGTAGACTGATATCCATTTGCATCTACTACTAATCATCCACCTTGAGATATCTATCCAGAACATCTCGCTGGTATTAAGTTGCGAGCCCCACCCAAAGTGTAAACCCAAAGAAACAGACAACTGCATTAAAAGAACTTTTCGTAAAGTAAACAATCCTTCCAACCTTGGTTAAAGCACCGTTGTTTTCCCCCTTGTGGTAACAACACATCCCCTAGACTCATGTTTCTGTCACTCAAGCTAGTCATTAGCGGGCATGAACCCACAATCAAGCATAACGCTCGCTCTTGGAGTCATTACGTACTACTTGGCCAAAGCAATAAACAGCAACGGAGAACATGCAAAAATTACTCAAGAACAAAAATATAAAAGATAAGAACCAAATATATTACTCAATCACAATCAGAACATAGTATCATAATCCATCAGATCCCAGAAAACTCAGCATAGTAACATCAGAAAGAATTACATATGTGCCTTGATCATGTAGGGCCGCTCACAAGGTCTAATCAATGAAGAACAAAGAGGGCAGGAGAACATTACATAGCTCCTGATCATGGACCAATGGTCCAAGGTGGGCTACTCACGGATCATCCGAGAAGCATCCATGGTGGTGGAGAAGCTCCCAGAGGTCAATCCTCCTCCGGTAGGGTGCCAGGAAGAGGTCTGCTAGCACTCCTGATCTTGGAAGCGCGACGGCGGCGGAGCAGAGGTGAGCTCGCGAAAAGGGGTTCTGACCTTGAGGGTTTCGGAGGACGTAGAATAAATAGGCGAAGGGGGGCAACCAGGGGGGCCACTAGGGGTCCAGGCGCCCCCCTGGAACAGGCCCACTCCTGGCCGCGCGGGGAGGGCGCCTGGGGCCCTGGTGGGTCCCCTCTGGCCCCTCGGTAATTCCGGAAGCTTCCAAAGCACTGATTTTTATTGTATTTTCTCGGAATGTTTGGAGCATTTTTAATAGGGAGGAAACCTGAGGTGCATTGAGTTAATAGGTTATTCCAAATATGATAAAGAAGTGTATGCAAGTGTATCTAACACATTGCAATATCACACAAAACATGAATGGAGAAAGCAGAAATTATAGATACGTTTGTGACGTATCAACATCCCCAAGCTTAATTCCTGCTCGTCCTCGAGTAGGTAAATTATAACAAGCATAATTTCTATGGCGACATGCTAACAACCATATAAGAACTTTGTAAGTAAAGCAATCAAGGTATGTAATTCAATTCAAGTCAAAACAAGGAAGAATCTATATTAGCATTGAAACAAGCAACATAGGAACATAAAGGTGCAAGAGCTCTCGCTGTACGTGACTCGAATGTCTCCAGATGGTGCTAGCGTTCAAGAAGTGGGGGATGGGAATATGAGAAAAAATATGTATTTGTTGAGAACTCAATCTACTAAATTTTCACACTTAGTCTTCTTTGGAATCTTATCTTGACTTGTCCCCAGACCACTAGCCAGGTACAAGTCAATTTGATCCACTCCCTTTTGATATTTTGAGCACTCATGAAATGGATGAGCGTAAGCACGAGAGTTGGCACTTAGGATGGCAAAGAGAGAGATAAGGTGGAGGAGGAAGACAAAAAGGGTACACAATCATAGGCGAGAGAAGGCCAAATGATAGATATGATGTGAGGAGTAGGGATTGCCATGCAACAGATGCACATATGAGCTAGAAAAGCTCTCCAATGGAACTAGTGGGGTGCATCCAACTTGCTCGCTCAAGAATACCTAGAGTTGGTTGAGGAGGCTCATCATTGGAATATACAAGCCAAGTTCTATAGTGTGAAGTTCCCCACATATCTATATGCATATATGATCATCTCTATGGAGTACAAGGTATAAGAGGGTGTACGAGTGTGGATCTTTCAAAACGAATAGTAGTGTTGCCCCCTTCTCTCTGTTTATTTCTTTTTCTATTTTTTCTATTTTTTTCTTATTTTTTGTTGGCCTCAATATTTCTTTCTATTTAACTCTCATTTTTCCTGTTTGGGATCTTTTAATTTTGTCGTCTTTGGGATCTTTTCCTCACTTAAGGGAAACACTCTATTTTACAAGAAGTATAGAAGATCTTCACACTTACAAGGTACTCAACATAAAGAAGATGTAGCTATCATGATGTATGCAAATGTATGGCTCTGCCAGTGTAGGAGGAACATGTATGACATGAAGATCAAGTCATGAGAAGGTGGATGTTGCATGGCATTATATCTCGGAAAGCCTATGGAAATGCCTTGATAGGTAGGTATGGTGGCTGTTTTGAGGAAAGATATAAGGAGGTTTATGATGACAAAGCGTATCATGCCAAGGGTTTGGATGCACCGGCGAGGTGGACGCCAATTCTCGGAGTGAGAAGAGGGCAATGCGCGGTACCGAAGAGGCTAGCAAATATGAGGACATGGAAGTGCCAACTTTCAATACTTACGTTAGTCCGAAGAACTCATGCACTTATTATCGGTAACTCTCAATCTAATAAGGAGGTTCACAAAGAGACAAGTACCCCTAGGAGGAGTGTATGGGGGTTTGGTTATCCTTGCACATCGTCGACTCATGGTACTTGAGTGTACTCTAATATCCGATCCCTCCAAAGATTAGTGATCCACCTAGTAGCTAGAGTTCTCAACTAGTTTTTTTTGTTTTTGAAAATAAACACGGATTTCCCAAAATAAGAAACATATCACTAATAGGATAGAGCTCTTTACACCAAAAGTTCAAACATTACTCACAACAATACCTGAAAACTATTGCAAGTTACTACTACAATTGAATAGCAACCTCAATTACCTACTTAAAGTCAAGACACAACTCAGTGCAACAACAAACTCTCTTAACAAGATAAACATGAAAACTAAAGAGAATTCTAGAAACAAACTAATCTAAAGCTCTTGAAAAAGATAAACATGAAACCTAAGAGCTTAACATGAGAACAGCTAAGAACACACAACAAAAGAAAGATAAGCATTAAAATCCTATGATGTGTTCTAGTTTGAAGTGGAGCATGTTTCTCTCCCACACAAAGTAAGTTGGGTTCTAACTTGTTATGAACAGAAAACAAAGCTAAACAAACTAAAAATAATACTAAAGAGAGAGACGCTCCAAGCATAGAACATAACGCATGAAGTGATAAAAATATAGTGCGACGAAGGACGAACTGATGATTATTGATGGAGAAGTGGATGAACGGGGGGCATCCCCAAGCTTAGACGCTTGAGTCTCCTTGAATATTTATTAGGTATGCATGGGGGCATCCCCAAGCTTGAGCGTTTGACACTCCCGGATCATCTTTCATCATCTTCCCTCGCACACTTGAAAACTCCCTTCATACATATCTCATCATAAGCTGATTAGAGAGGTTAGTACCCTTAATAAAATAATTTGCCTCTACTGGAAATACATATTTTCTTTGAAGGGATACTGTTTCTCAAGATTGCCAAAAAGTTTTTGCAAAGAAAAATCTAGCGCAATTCTTGCAAAAGTAAGGAAAGGCAAAATGTGGCAGAATCTGTGAAAAACAGAACAACAGGTAGTAAATGATTTTTTCGAGGTACTTCTACGACTCGAATCAAAAAACTCAGAACAGACGCTCGATAGCCAATTGTATGGAGCACGCTATCAAAAAAATTCATATCAAAAGGATGATCTAGTAATTTTTGGTGAATTTATCGGTCCTAGGATATAATCTGTTTTCTGGACAGCATGTCACAACTTTTGAACTTTCTTGCAATCGGAGGCTAAACTTGGCACAAAGCTTGGAAATAAAGATACAATGATGTTGTTATAGTAGCAACAATCATCAAGACCACTTAAAACATAAGTATAAACATCTTGGGTTGCCTCCCAACAAGCGCTTTCTTTTACGCCTTTAAGCTAGGCAAGAAGCAAAAAGATCAAGTTTTATCATGTGAAAGAGAATAGCTAGCCCGTGTAACGGACTCAAAAGGTAACTTAATCTTCTTCCTAGGGAAGTGTTCCATCCCATTTTTGAGAGGGAATTGAAATTTTATATTCCCCTCTTTCATGTCAATAAAAGCATCAACAGTGCGAAGAAAAGGACGTCCCAAAATAATTGGACATAAAGGTTCACACTCTATGTCCATAATAGTGAAATCAACGGGAACATAGTTGTCATTGACAATGATAAGAATATCATCGATCTTCCCAAAAGATTTCTTTACGGAAGAATCAACGAGATGAACACCAAAAGAACAAGGATCAAAAGGTTTCAATTCAAACATATCATACATTCTTTTGGGCATATCGGAGGTACTAGCTCCAACATCACATAAAGCATAGCAAGAGAAGTTATTCAATTTGATTTTAATCATATGATCGCAACCATCTTCTAGATTCCTAGGTATGGAGGCTTCTACTCTAAGCTTATCCTCCCTAGATTTAATCAGAGCATTAGTGATATGCTCCGTGAAGGCAAGATTTAGTGTGCTAGTGTGGGGGTCTCTAGACATTTTGTGTAGTAAGCTAATAACTTCTGAGAGGGTGCAACTGTCAAAGTCAATGTCACTACTATCAAAGGTGGTAGTGGTGTCATCTAGGCTCACTTGTTTGAAAGCCTCTATGTTCATAGGAGTTTCTTCTTCTATGGTTGAGGTAATAGCATCACCATTAATAGGTCCAATGGGTCTAGGAGTGTGTTGGGTGCTAAAAGTTTGGGTATCCTCAACAACTTGGAAGGCTCTTAATTCTTTCTTCTTCCATGGGGATAACTTTTGGTTTGGCTTCCATCTGATTTATCAAAGTAGTTTGGGTGTGAGACATGTTTGAAACATAGGTTTCAGTGGTGGTGAGTCTAGTTTGGAGATTAGAGATCTCACTATTCAGGCTCTCAAGTTTCTTACTAATGTTTTGCAAAATGGAAGTGTGCTCACCTAATTGTCTGGAGAAGGCTTTGTTTTGTTCAAACTATGTGTGCATATAATTCTTGGTGGCCTTCTCCATCTCTACCAGTTTCTCATAGCTAGGTAAATCTCTTTCCTTATAAGTTTGACCATAGGAGTTGTTGTTTCTAGGATAAGTGTTCTTGTTCCCATAGTTTTTGGATGGGAACAGTCTAGGATTGCTAGAAAAATTACGCCTATAAGTATTATTATTGAAGTTGTTTCTAGAGATAAAGTTCACATCTACTTGTTCTTGAGCAACCAAAGAATTTAAAGGGACATCATGAAGATAAATAGGAGATTGATTGGTAAGTAGAGACATAATTAAGTCAACTTTTTCATTTAGGGAGGAAATCTCCTCGATAGAGTTTATCTTCCTACCTGTTGGAGCTCGTTCGGTGTGCCATTGGGAATAGTTGTTCATCATCTCATCTAGGAGTTTTGTGGCAGCACCAAGTGTTGTTGACATAAAGGTTCCTCCCGCGGACGAATCAAACAGGTTCCGCGAGGTAAAGTTCAAGCCTGCATAAAAAGTCTGGATAACCATCCAAGTAGTCAAACCATGTGTAGGGCATTTCTTAACAAGAGATTTTATTCGCTCCCAAGCTTGGGCAACGTGTTCATTATCCAATTGCTTAAAATTCATAATGTTACTCCTCAATTGGATAATTTTAGCAGGTGGGTAGTACTTCCCAATAAAATCATCCTTGCAATTATCCGAAGAACCTATGATATTCCTAGGCAAGGATTGAAACCAGATTTTAGCTCCTTCCCTCAAAGAGAAAGGGAAAAGCTTAAGCTTAACAATATCACCTTCTACTTCTTTATACTTTTGCATATCATAGAGTTCAACAAAATTATTTAAGTGTAAAGCAACATCATCTCCAACATCATCTCATAACAAGGTTCAGCAAGGCAGGTTTAGTTTCATAAGAGGTAGCTGAAGTAGCAGGTGTAGCAATAGGATTGCAGATTAAATCATTGTTGTTGTGACTAGTGAAGTCACACAACTTAGTGTTTTCAGTGGAACCCATAGTAGCAGCAAGTGTGACAAATTTTTTTTTTGTGATTTTCGATAAAGGAGACGAAGATAAAAACTGAAAGGTAAACTAACAAGACTAAGAATCAAAGGTAAAAGATAGTGTGCAATTCCCCTATCTTGAAGATTGGAGTCCCCGGAAACGGCGCCAGAAACTGCTTGATGCTAGCGAGGAAATACTTCTCCCCCTCCGTTGGTTACCCCAAGTGGAAGCTTGAGATGTAGCGTAGCGACAGATTTCCCTTGGCAAAGATACTAAGGTTGAGACTCAGCCCAATATGACTCCAAGGTCGACAAGTAGGTGGTAAAGTGAACAATGGCGCCGTTCACAACCGAGGTTGCTTACTATACCTGGATCTGCACACAAATACAAATAACTTTGCTCCCAACGAAGATCAGAGAGGTTGTCAATCTCTCCGGTCTTACTGTACACAAAGGATCAACGCAACAGATAGTAGATAGTGATAGCTATAACTAGAAAGTAAAAGTAGGAAGTAAATTGAATGTGTAACAGTGGTGGAAATATGGACTGGGGTCTCATGATGTTCACTAGTGATGTCTCTCTCTCCCAAAAGACGATAAAACTGCTATGCGAGGCAAACAAATCACAGCTGGGCAATTGAAAGGATTACGGGCGCAAACCAATTCTAACTATGCTACAAACAAAGGAAGAGGCTCAAAAGCATGGGCGGTACGCAAAAATAAGTAGACCGAAATCCATCTATATCTACTACTAATCATCCACCTTAAGGTATCTATCCAGAAAAACTCGATGGTAATAAGTTGTGAGCCCCACCCAAAGTGTAAACCCAAAGCAACAGACAACTGCATTAAAAGAACTTTGCGTAAAGTAAACAATCCTTGCAACCACAGTTACAGGAACCGTAGTTTTCCCCCCTTATGGCAACATCACATCCCCTAGACTCATGTTTCTGTCACTCAAGCTAGTCATCAGGGGGCATGAACCCACAATCAAGCATAACGCTCCCTCTTGGAGTCCCTACCTACTACTTGGCCAAAGCAATAAACAGCAACGAAGAACATGCAAGAATTACCCAAGATAAAAAATATAAAAGATAAGAACCAAATATATTACTCAATCACAATCTGAACATAGTCTCATAATCCATCAGATCCGAGCAAACTCGGCATAGCAATAGCAGAAAGAATTACATATTTGTCTTGATCATGTAGGGCTACTCACAAGGTCTAATCCATAAAGAACAAAGAGGGGAGGAGAATATCACATAGGTACTGATCATGGATCCATGGTCCAAGGTGGACCACTCACGGATCATCCGGGAAGTGTCCATGGTGGTGGAGAATCTCCCGGAGGTCAATCCTCTCTTCGGCAGGGTGTCGGGAAGAGGTCTGATGGTGCTCTCGATCTTGTAAGCGCAGCGGCGGCGGAACATAGGCGAGATCATGAAAAGGGGTTCTGTCCTCGAGGGTTTCGGAGGACGGGGAATAAATAGGCGAAGGGGGGCAGCCAGGGGGCCACCAGGGGT
The DNA here is from genome assembly GCA_950022295.1 of Bromus sterilis. Classification (NCBI taxonomy): domain Eukaryota; kingdom Viridiplantae; phylum Streptophyta; class Magnoliopsida; order Poales; family Poaceae; genus Bromus; species Bromus sterilis. Next base: position 141,526,546 of record OX465596.1, on the reverse strand, counting down.
CCAGGCGCCCCCCTGGCGATGCCCCCACTCCGGGACGCGCCGGGAGGGCGCCTGGGCCCTGTTGGGTCCCCTCTGGCCCCTCCTCGGTGATTCTGGAAGCTTGTAACATCCCAAAATTCTAAATTTTCGAATGTTATAATAATTAAATAATTAAGATTTGTCTTGTTTGATTTGTGTGTTATTGATCTGAGTGAAATAGACTAGGATCTGGATCTTTTGGGATTTAAATGAATATAAAATGAGAGGTAATGAAATGACTTTCCTAATATTCATTTTTGTTCTTTTACATTATTATGTAAAACCAATCCAACAATAAAAAGAAGAGAGAAGGTAATATGACTCCTTCAACAAATAAAAGAAAGTTGGAAAAATGTTTTTAATAGAAGTTTTATTTTATTTGATCTTATTTTAAATAATTTTATATTTAAAATAAAAATAATTAAATGAGGGAAGATAATATGACTTCTTCAATTTCATTTGAAAATGATTGAAAACCTTGCTTTGGGTTTTATTTGGATTTATTATAAAATGTTTTTTGAATCTTTTTATTTTGGATAAAAAGTTATTGAATATTCTATTTAGATTATCCTAAGATTTAAGAAATTTATTTGGGAATTTTTGGGGTTATAAATTATTTTATAAAACTCTCTAAAGTTGTGATAAAAATAAGTAAATAAGTAAATATATATTCTTATTATTTATACTAAAAAATATTGAGTTATTTTTTGGAGTTAACTTATTATTTTAAAAATATCTCTATAGTGGGTTTTGAAAAAAAATCGTTAATAAAAAAAAACAGGCGGGCCACAGTGGCCATTTTGGCCCATCTCGCCTAGCCCCGCGTACAAGCGCACGTGCTCGTCTTCCAGACCGAGTCGACCAGGACTCGAGTTCTGGACGGACTCAACAATGGAGCCCCCGCCTCCGTGTTCCTCCGGGACACCTCCCGGATAGTCCCCTGACCACGTAATCTTGTCCTATAAATACCCCATGACCCCCTCAACCGATTCCCCACACTTTTTCGCCCCGAATCGCAACAAATTCTTCCCTATTTTGAGGTCAATCACGCCGGCTGAACCGACTTTGTCGGTAGATCCCTTCGCCGTTGAGCATCCTCTCGCCCTCTAATTTTGCAGACCGACTTCTTTCTTCGTTGTGCATCTAATGGACATATTTTCCATCTTTCTTTTCTTGCGCAAGATTGATCTCCAAGTTTTGCGCGCACCATGGGAGTTCATCGGAGCGCGCTCAGTTCATCGCGTCTCTACGCCCGTATGGACGACGTTGGGGATCATCACCACCACCATTGTGTTCTCCTAGTCAAGCTCTACATCCTCGACGACTTCTTTACCGCCGGAGATCGCCGGAACCGTCGTGTTCGTCGCATCAAAGTCTACCCGCCGTGGTTAGTAGAAGTGTCATAACCTTTTAATTGTTGCTCCGTTTTAGATGAAACTAGCGGCCAATTGGTTGTTTCTAAACCCTCTAGACATTAGGTACGGTAGATCCAAGTTTCGAGAAAAAAATAATTTTTTTCGTTTGATCAAAAAGATTTCTAAATCGTATGCCAATTCGTTCTAGTAATATCTTTTTGGTCGTAGATCCGTTTTGCGTGATTCCAAAGCCCACGGTTTTCTTTCGAAACGCTCTATCCAGGACCACCCTAAACTTTGATTTGTCATATTCGAAAACAATCAAATCTGATCAGATTCAAATTCAAGTTTCTTTTGATCATAATTTTTTCTTTACAACTCGATTTTGATTGATTCTTTTTGCAAACTAAAACCCTAACTAAACCCTATATTCTAGACACCTTGCAACCCACCTTGAACGTATTTGTGATCTGTTTTTAAAAACCTTTTTGTTTTGGTTCTTTTCGGAGTTTCTTTGATTTTGTTTTGCTATTGTCTGGAATCATGTGTTGATTGTGAACTTTGTTTGATCGCAATAGATTTCTCAGAGTGTGATGAATAGAATTTACGAAATTGTGAGTATGAATAACTTCATCAAGATTCAAGGCAAGTCATATCTTTGGTCATACTCCCTATTACCTATGTTTTCAATGCATTAGTTCTTCTTCTTTAGATTGCATGATAGGTTATGCTATGCTATTACACAAGGTAGTTCATTGAGGTAGGTCCGATCCTTACATCATTGTCACCATCGTATACTATGATATTTCTATGCTAAATAGACGTGGATTGGGAAGTGAATCATTATGAGGTATGAGTGATAATGTAGTAAATAGGACCAAGATACAGTTATTGAACTACCTGGGTGGGATGATTGCGAGTGACCTGCGGGTGGGCAGTGTTCATTACGGAAAGCCACTGAGGCTCAAAGGGACTAATTGTATTGACATACCTAGAAGCTTACGTGTGCAGCCACAAGCTACTATGGGCTTTGGCTTGGTTGATCAGTTGTAGGGACTCTTACTAGGTAGTGCTATGAAAGTAGTTGTGAGTAGGTGGGATGGGTTCTACCGGAGTAAGGGAAACTCTTCTGAAAGACCATGTCTCGACCTTCCTGTTGTCATACACCATGAAGTGTGACAAACTACAAAGGAGGTTGTCGAGTCTTGTGGGGAAAAGTGCACAAACCTCTGCAGAGTATAAAACTAATCGATTAGCCGTGTCCCCGATTATGGCCAATTTGAGCGACTAGTTGTGGTAATACTGATTTGTCTCATCATCTTATTTAACTGATTGGTTTAATCACTTTGTGATAGATTGAGTGGAATTTCCATCTCGATCGTATGCTATTGTAGAACTTAGTTACTACCTCCGATCCAAATTAATTGACGCACACTTAGTATAGTTTTGTACTAAAGTTATGCTAAGTGTGCGTCAATTACTAATGATCGGAGGGAGTACTATTATTCTATAGGAAAAAATTAGCCTTTTTCAAAGTAAATGTAGAAGCTCCACCAGCCAAATTTCATGTATTGTAGGACTTTTACTTCTTTCTGGGATATGATTTGCTATAACAACCCAGATTTCACAAAAAATTAAATTTTTTGTTTTTGATGTGAATTGTTCGATTGTCTGATTTATTTGCGGTGTTTGCATCCCCGATTTATCGATCGGCCATTATTTTTCCCACTCTTATCTTGTACCGGACGGAGACCGATCCTTTCCACCCTGACACTCGACCTTTGCGACACCGGGTTTCACCCGATCACCGTCGCGAAAACCTGCACAAGACCAGCCGTAGCCAACGGAATGAAACCCCCGTTTAATAAGTAAACGAGATATTTTCATAGCGCGCCGGAAAGTGTTCTCGGAACGGTTCCAGCGCGAGGTGAACGCCGCCGGCTCGATGCGCTGATCGCGCAGTTCGAAGTTTTACTCGAATTGGAGGTCCTACGGACCCCGGCGGTCAGAAAAGTAAACACAGCGCGCGCGAGAGAAAAACCGGGGATGTTGTTGCAAACTGCCATCTAGCTGGGCTATATAAATACCACCACTCTCCCACCCCTTTCTAGGGTTTCCCTAGCCAAAATATGCAGCCACCCCCTCCAAATTGCCCAGATCTGCCCAATATACCCAAATTTTGCAAAACCCTAGCTTCCCTTTGATCCAAACCGTCAGATCTGGGATCTGACGGCCCAGAACTGGCCTCCTCACCCTCCCAGCCAACCCGGGGGCCGCCGGGACGAGCGCCGCCGCCGCGGTCCCGCCCGAGCCTGTCACGCCGCACCGTCTCTCGTGGAGAGCCGCCGCGGCCGCCGCCGCCTGTCTCCGGCCAGGGAGCCACCAGTCGGCCCCTCTCCTCTCCCTTCTCACCCTCGTGCCCCTCCTCCTCTGCTCACCCCCGGCTTTCTCCCTCGCAGGCACGGGACGCCGCCGGCCAACGCCCGCCATGGCCACGGCGAGCTCAAGCTCAAGCCGCGCCGCGCCTCGTGGCCCCCATCGTCGTCTCCGGCCAGATCCAGCATGTAGCCGGCCGGATCCGTCGTGGCCACCTCCTCACGCGGCCTTCACGCCACGCGCTACCGCTCCACCGCCCGCCGGCCGGCCACGGGAATGGCCCCGACCGATGCCCCTCGCCTCCAACCGACATGGGCCCGACGCCCACCAACGGCCCACCTCAACACCGCGGCCCATCTCCTCCATCGCAGCCGTCTGATGGGCCGGCCCAAGTAAGGTCGTCCCCTTTTTTTCCCTGAGCACTATTTTCCTTTTTATTTATTTTCTAAGTCTAGAAATTTTTTGCTACTGATTCAGTTTCGCAACGTAGATTGCGAACAAACCGTAGCCCGGATGACGTTGCGCCCAAAAGGATTTTTTTTAGTTTTGTGTGTACTTCAATCGTGAGCATTTTTATTTGAGGCCATCGTGATGTTGTTAATCTGTGTTGAAGTGAGCATTAGGCTGTTAACTGTTGCAAATTTTTTCTGCTAAGTGTTGCTGCTGTTATTTTATTGAAAGTTTGCTTGATGATTGTGACACATCCATGAGGCCTATGCTATTGATTCTTGTTGCATCCTGTTAAGCATCATGTCTACTTCAATGCTATGCATTCACTTGTCATGTTTGCATGATGTAGCTATATTATTTATTGCTCCAAAGTGGTGACCCTGATAACATGAGCTGTTGTTTATATAAAGTTGCTACTTTGCTGCCCTATATCTTTTTAACAGTGCATCCTATTGAGCATTGCAATATGTCATTTTGATCTATGGCATGTCTACTACCATTATATGTATTGCATTGTCATGTTTACATTCCTGGACATAGATATGTTTAGCTCCAAAGTTGCTATCCTGTTGTTTTTGACAGCCACCTCTGTTTTTCACTAAGTCTATAACTTTCCGATGCCATGTTGCATGCTTAATATCTTTAGATTTGTTATGCCTACAACCTTGATTCTTCTTTTTACCTGATCACCATCATGTCTAGTTCATGCCCATCTATTGCTATGTCATGTTGTTGCACTTTTACATATGGTTTTTCTCCTGTTTATACAGCATGAAAATAACAGTTTCTGCCCTGTTTTCCTGATTTTCACAAAGTCCTTGACCAGTAATGATTTATAGCTTTTTGTGTTGCTTATAACTAGTGAACTATGATGCTTATTTGCAAGATTCCTTTTGCCATGCCTTGCCTGCCATGTCTAATTTAGTTGCATATCATTTGTGAGCATGTTTGCATTCATTGTCTTGTTTATGCATTGCTCTAAAGTGTGCTTCCTGATGTTGGCAGATTGTGTTCCAAACTTGTATTGCTTGTATCTTTTTAACCGTAACTCCGTTTGGAGTGTTCTTTATATGTAACTTGATTAGTTTTTCGTGTACTTTGTGTTTATGCTATTGTTTGTTGTTGTTAACAAACCTTAAATATGGTTTAGGGCAGAACAGTACCAAATACTTTAATTGTTGTGGGGTACTTAGTGTTATGCCATGTTTAGGTTGTGCCTCACTTAAATTGACTAGCATAGATAGTTTACCTTATGCTTCACCTCTTTTCATGTTTGTGTGCTATGCTGTAAGGCACGATATGCGGTACTATTCCAGATCTAGATGTTTCCATCCAGATACGGGGACGAATCACATATCGGTCCCACCGCGACATATGACATAGTCATATGCCCCGGATTTCCAACATGATATCACAACATTACAGACACAAGGATACAACATCTCATACAATCGGCATACAACTGCGTTAAATACAATACATCAGTGGAAGGTACATGTCTGAGTATAGACTACAATCAAATGCCTACTGGTAAAGACAAAAGCATCGATCCACATAACCACACGTGTCCAAGCCCTCCGCCGGGATCCGCCTAACTAGTCGTCATCGAGTCTCCACGTGAAACGTCGATCACCGTACCTGTTGTCGATCAAGAACCCTGAAAAGAGTTTGGGGATAGTATCATGAGTACAGAAGTACTCAACATCCAACTGTAGTGGTCAACAGACCCAGCAAGAACTTCATCACTCGTCATTCTAGGAAAACTAGTAGTTTACGGTAAGGAAGGGGTAAGTGGTGAGGTTGCTGCCGCACTAGCATTTATGAAGTGGCTAACGATCTAGAGAGTAAGATAAGAAGCCAAGCATTCGATGAGGAATCGCCTCAAACAAGTCTTGCTATCAACTACTACGCAAACATAACACCTATCCTATCCTTGCCCTCCTCTTCGCATCCCGACGAAGAAGAAGCAGTCAAGGCATACACACACATTGATCAAATTACATTAAGATTATCTCAGTTATTGTTGTCTATGAACAAGGAGTAGGTCTCAAGTCGTCCATAACCGTGAACACGGCTTCTCGAAAAGATTTAACCCTGCAGGGGTGTACCAACTGCCCATTACAAGGCTCGGCACGCACGCCCATCTCTCTCAGTTGCTACCCATCACAGGAAACCATTTTATGATTTAGTTCCAAGAGATCCGAAACGACAGGTCCCTCTAACTATCAACGAACAAATCCGGGTGGCCCCCGGGGAGTCGACACCCAATCCAAAAGATGGCCACGCTCTCGGATCGGACTCTTCCGTCTCAACAGGGTTTGGGTTACCGAGACGCCTCACGTGAGGCCTCGGGCCCTCGCCGGTCAAAGTTGGACCAACAGGGAAACCAAGTCTCCGCTGGTCCCGGTTGTTTAAAAATTGCGAGGGGATCCACCAAGCACACACACGGGGTTTCAAATGGTAAATCAGCTCGGGCCACCACTAGAAATGTTTGTAGCTAGATAGGTCAGAAAAGGGGACCCCATAAAATCCCACACGCGGTTAGGCACGCTCAGTCTTAAAACCAATACCCGGAACTCGGATCCTAGGTGACTCGAATGGAACAAAGCGTCGGGGCGGGATAGCCTAGACTTTCCATCCTTCGTCGAATATAGTCAACATTATAATAATCATATCATCCATAACAATATAATAATGTGATATCCCAAACCAAGGAGTAACAGAGTAACATCGTAGCATCCTAAGCATGCATACTAAGAAGGGGCTGAGCAACGAGCAATAGTAACATAGCAGTACAAGGTTTGCTGGGAGGGGACATGGCTGTATCGGTTTAAAAGAGGCTGTAAACATGTGGTAGGATCAAACATCGAACCTAACCTAGACTAGCATGAAAACCGCTGGTTGAAATAGAATGGATCATAAGTAATGTATAGTCCTTGCCTGTTGATAAGTCGGGTTCCGAAGGTGTAGTCGATCGCACGCTCACATCATCTCCGAAGGTACCCGCGGAAGCACACAAGACGATAAACATTGGAATGCAATCAACGAGCAAGCACTCTATTACTACGAGGCAAACACGAGCAAGCATCAACAAGAAGGCAACATGAGACATCGCCCCTACCGTCGAGAGCGGTTACTAACAATTTAAGTGGAATACTCGTCACACACGACGAATATCGCACCTTTACGGTGGTTCAAGTTGCTTAGCTACAGGTGATCAACCAACGGTCATTAACATGGCAACTCAAGCAAGCATGGCATAGCACACAAACATGACAAGAGGTGAAGCACAAAGTAAACTATCTATGCTAGTCAATTTAAGTGAGGCACAACCTAAACATGGCATAACACTAAGTGTCGCACGATAATTAAAGGATTTGGTACTGTTCTGCCCTAAACCATATTTTATTGGTTAACAACAACAAACAATAGCATAAACACAAAGTACACGAAAAAATAATCAAGTTACATATAAAGAACACCCCAAACGGAGTTACGGTTAAAAAGATATAAGCAAGACAAGCTATGCACACATGCTGTATAAACAGGGGTAAATCTATATGCAAAAGTGCAGCAACATGACATAGCAATACATGGGATCAAAGTAGACATGATGCTTAACAATATGCAATTGGAATCATTCAATTCCGATAAACGGTCGCGACACAGTCGTCGACCGAAGTTACAACAAAATAACAGTTTCAGCAACAGCAACACAATAACATCAGGATCACCACTTTGGAGCAAGATTTAATTATGATGCAGCAGGCAATTGTGGCATGTTAATGCATGGAACTGAGGTAGAAACAATGCTTAACAGGATGCAAAAGGAATCAATCAATTCCGACGTACGGTTGCGAAGCAACCGTCGCCCGAAGTTCCAATAAAATAATAACAGCAGCACATAATAGCAATTTGTAGCAGTTTAACGGACCGATGCCTTGTTCAGCACACAATTACACAATCAAGATGAGCTCAAATGCAAATGATCACAAAAGATGAATTAAAGTACACGCAATTCTAAGAAACTTTCGTTTTGGGGGCACGTTCATCGGAGCTACGGTTTAAGCGTTATTAACGGTGCAAAACAGATCACAACAACAATTTTCAGGGACTTAGAAAAAAATTACAGGGGCTAAGGAAAAAAAACAGAGACAATAAAAATAAAAAAATAAATAAAAAAAGGGGGGGTGCCTGCCTCACCCATGGGCCGAGGCCCACTGGCCTGGAGGCGGCCTTGCGCTGGGCTGCTGTGGCCTGCTTGGGCTGCGGTGCTGGATCCAGCCCACCAGGGGCGTCCACGCTGGAGGAGGCGACCGGCCGCCTCGTGCGCCCACGCCAGCCCGACCGCGGCGGCTTCTAGAGGCGATGGGGCAGGGGTCCGAGGGAGGCGCGTGAGGGCGAGAGGAGGCCGGATCCGGCGCGTCCAGAGGCGGGGACGGCGGGGAGCAAGGCGGCGGCGAGCTCAGTTGGGGCCGAGGCGAGCTCCAAGGCCATGGCGGCGGCGACGTGCTGCACTCCGGCGGCTGCGACCTGTAGCGGGGAGGAGATGGATTAGGAGGAAGATGGGAGGGAGGAGAAGGAGGGAGAGGTGAGAGGGAAGGAGGGGGGCGGCGGCTGCTGCGGCATGGCAGCCGGAGGCGCAGGCGGCGGAGACGTGGTTGCCCACGGGTGGAGGTGAGAGAGAGGAGAGGTAGGTGGAGGCTGAGCGCGATCTGGGCCGTTGGATCGGCCGATCCGACGGTCCAGATCCGCTGGGGCTAGGGTTTGGGCGAAAATGGCTATTTTTGGGGCAAAACTGGGGGTGTGGCTGCAATTTTGGCTCAGGGAAACCCTAAGTGGGGCTGGGAGAGTCGTGGTCTTTATATAGCCCCGGTGGCTGGCAGTTTACAAAAACATCCCCGGTTTTTCTCTCGCGTGCGCGGTGCTCACGTTTCTGACCGTCGGGGGTCCGCAGGACCTCCGATTCGGGTAAAACTTCGAACTGCGCGATCAGTGCGTCGAGCCGGCGGCGTTCACCTCATGCAGGAACCATACCGAGAACACTTTCCGGTGCGCTATAAAAATAACCTGTTTAATTATTAAACGGGGTTTTCGTTCCGTTGGCTGCGGCTGGTCTCGTGCGGTCTCGCGACGGTGATCGGGCGAAACCCAGTGTCGCAAATGTCGAGTGTCAGGGTGGAAAGGGTCGGTCTCCGTCCGATACGAGATAAGAGGGGGAAAAATAATCGCCGATCGATAAATCGGGGATGCAAACACCGCAAACAAATCAGAAAATCAAACAATTCACACTGAAAGCAAATTTTTTTAATTTTTGTGAAAACTGGCCTGTTACATATGCCATGCTTGAGTGAGATGCCATGTTAACAACCTTGCTCACCTTGAGTAGCTAAACAACTTGAACCCTTGTGAACGTACGGTATCGTCGTGTGTGACGAGTACTCCACTTAACCTGTTAGTAACCGTTCTCGACGGTAGGTGCGATCTCTCGTGTTGCCTTCTTGTTGATGCTTGCTCGTGTTCTCTTCATAGTAATAGATGCTTGCTCGTCGATTGCTTTCCAGTGTTTCCTCCCTGTGTGCTCCCGCGGTTACTCTCGGATACGGTGCGAGCTTGCGATCAACTACACCTTCGGAACCCAACTTATCAACACGCAAGGACTATACATTACTTATGATCCATTCTATTTCATCCAGCGGTTTGCATGCTAGTCGAGGATAGGTTCGATGTTTGATCCTACCACCTGTTTACAGCCTATTTCAAATCGATACATCCATGTCCCCTCCCAGCAAACTATGTTCTGCTATGTTACTATTGCTGGTTGCTCAGCCCCTGCTTAGTATGCATGCTTAGGATTCTACGATGTTACCCTGTTACTCCTTGGTTTGGACTATCACATTATTATTATTTTGTTGTTGATGATATGATTATTATAATTTTGACTGTATTTGACGAAGGATGGAAGGTCTAGGCTATCCCGCCCTGATGCTTTGTTCCATTCGAGTCACCTAGGACCCGAGTTCCGGGTATTGTGTCTCTTGACAAACGTGCCTAACCACGTGTGGGATGCTATTGGGTCCCCTCTTCTTACCTATCTAGCTTCAAACATTTCTAGTGGTGGCCCAAGATGATTTTACCATTTGAAAACCATGCATATATGTATGTCGGGTAGCTCCTGGCGGATATCCTTTAAAACAACCTGGGCCAGCGGGAACATGGTTTGCTTGTTGGTCCAACCTGGCCGGCTGAGGACCCGGGCTCATATGAGAATTCACCGGTTATCCAAACCCGAGTCATATGGTAGAGAACAAGAGGGCGGCCGGCTCTTGAGATGGATGTCGACTCACCGAGGGCCACCCGGATTTGTTCGTTGTTAGTTAGAGGGACCTGTCGTTTCGGATCTCTTGGAACTAAATCATAAAATGGTTGCCTGTGATGCGTAGCAACTGAGGGAGATGGGCGTGCGTGCAGAGCCTTGTAATGGGCAGTTGGTACACCCCTGCAGGGTTAAATCTTTTCGAAAAGTTGTGTCCACGGTTATGGACGACTTGAGACCTACTCCTTGTTCATAGACAACAGCAACTGAGATAATCTTAATATAACTTTATCAACGTGTGTGTGCCTTGACTGCTTCTTCTTCGTCGGGATGTGAAGAGGAGGAAAAGGATAGGATAGGTATTATGCTTGCGTAAGTAGGTGGATAGCAAGACTTGTTGGAGGCGATTCCTCATCGAATGCTTGGCTTCTTATCTTAATCCCTAGATTGTTAGCCACTTCATAAATGCTAGTGCGGCAGCAACCTCACCACTTACCCCATCCTTACCGTAAACTAATAGTTGTCCTTGAATGACGAGTGATGAAGTCCTTTTTGGGTCAGATTACCACTACAGTTGGATGCTGAGTACTTCTGTACTCATGATACTACCCCCAAATTCCTTTCAGGGTTCTTGATCGACATTTCACGTGGAGATTCGACGACGACTAGTTAGGCGGATCCCGGCGAAGGGCCTAGACCCGCGTGGTTATGGGGATCGAGGATTTTACCTTTGCCACTAGGCATTCGATTGTAGTTTGTACTCAGGCATGTATCTTCCGATGTTGTATTGTATCAAGGCAGTTGTATTCCGATTGTATGGGATGTTGTATCCTTGTATCTGTAATGTTGTGATATCATGTTGGAAATCCGGGGCATATGGCATTGTCATATGTCGCGGTGGGACCGATATGTGCTTCGTCCCCTGATCTGGATGGAAACGTCTAGATTTGGAACAGTACCGCATATTGGGCCTTACATTTGCCGTACATTCAAATGTACTGACCAGTTGTCGGGCTGTAACCTTCGGTGTTGCAGGATTATATACGACGAGTAAGTGATACGATATAGGGTCGTGAAGTCTACACTCGACTTTGCAGTTGGCGTTGATGGGACTCCACTTATATATTGATCGGTCTGCTGTGTATTCTAGCCCAAGGGTTGTAAGGTAATAAATACCATGTATTTACGTTAATTTATGATATGTGATACTATGGTATTTCATCGAGTACTGTGTGTGCTAGCATACTATTCCAGGGATAGCACAGAAGCACATTAGACTTGGTTCCCTTCGGGACCGCGTCATTACAAGATGGTATCAGAGCACATGTTGACTGTAGGTCATGACCCTAGAAATTGGAAAGCCATAGGAAATACTATTGCTAAAAATATTATTTTGAAAAATAAAAATCCATTACTTCTCATCTTTTCCGAGTTTTATCAAACACTCCCTCTTACCCCAAACAAGTTAGACTATACCCGTGCCACTTGACTACTTGGAAGGATCGTCTTACGCTACATCGAGAAGGATAAGTTATTGGACTCGTGATCAATTAAGTGTAAAGAGGATTATACTGTGCATTGAAAGAATGGAAGTTACCAACTACAATTATCAAAGATTTTGATGACTCGAAGATTTTTTGAAGACTCCGAAGATCCCAAGATTTTCCCATGACCTTTATAGGACTAAATGAAGGGAATATGCCCGAGAGGCAATAATAAAGTGGTTATTATCTTATTCCATGTTTATGATAAATGTTTATTTTCATGCTATAATTGTGTTAACCGGAAACGTTAATACATGTGTGTTTAATAAACAGAGAAAAGGTTCCTAGTAATGCCTCTCTTTATACTAGCTTGTTGATTAACGGATGATCAAGGTTTCCTGATCATGAACATTGGATGTTGTTAATAACAAGGTCATGTCATTCGAGAATGATGTGATGAACATACACCCACAGTAGTTATAGCAATACGATCATGTCATCAAGTTTCTATTGCTGTATCAAACTTTCACGAAGTAACCCTAATCCTTAGACCATGAGATCACGTCAATCACTAACACCGGAAGAGTACTTTGATTCCATCAAACGTCACACCGTAACAGGGTGATTATAAAGGTGTCGTTGGGTACTTGGAAAGTGTTAGTTGAGGCTCGTGGATCAAGAGTGGGATTTGTCCATCCAGATGACGGAGAGATATACTCTGGGCCCTCTCGGTGATATCACATTGACATCGCTTGCAAGCACGTGACTGGCTCACGAGGATGTTATATCACGGAACGAGTAAAGAGTACTTGTCGGTAACGAGATCGAACTAGGTATGGATGATACCAAATGATCGGATCTCGGACAAGTAAAATATCGCGAGACAAAAGGAATTGGTTACGGAGTTTTGGTTCACACGATCACTAGTTCATCGTTGAGTAAGTGGGAGTCATCATGGATCTCCAGATCCCGCTGATGATTATTAATCAGAGAAGAGTCTCTGTCATGTCCATTTTATTCACGAACCGTAGGGTGACACACTTAAGGATTCGTTGACGCGTTTGAGTGGATACGGAACGCCAGAGAATATACTGGACAGCACATGGACTGTTTTGATAAAACTGCTGGAATAGTTTCGGTATATCAAAATAGTGCAAGGGGATAATTGTTAATGTGTTCATTGAATGAAGTGTTCATCAATGAAGTACTCATTGAATGAAGTGTTCATTAATTTGAGTGACATTAAACAAGATAATTAAAAGTGTTTTAATGTGATAAACTCTTGGAATTTTGAGTGGAGAATTATGGAAGTTATGGGAATAATGTGTGACCCTTTGTTTTTGTGAGTGGGGAGTCCACCCACATGATGAGGGGAGAGGTGGGGGCACCTCTTGGGGCGTGCTACCCCTTGGGGGCTGCCTCCCCCTCCTATATATAGATGGGTGGAGACCCCTCTACACACGAATTCCTCCATCTCTCATATGCCCTTTGGTTGGCATATTCCTCCCCTTGCTAGCTGATCCAGTTTCACGAGTACGGTGCTTAGGCGAAGCCCTGCTCAAGATCTTCTCTACCACCACCACCACTATGTTGTAGTGCTGCTGGTGTTCCCGAGGATCCACTACTTCCGCTGCCCAACTGGAGCAAGGGGCGGAGGTCGTCGCTGATCCGTACGTGTGACCGATTACGGAGGCGCTGCCCGTTTGTGGCGCCCATCTTCATCACGACCTTGAGGTCGGCAAGTGATCGACTACATCACCCACGAGAATCGTTCTCGTTAAATCTTTTTGGTCTTCGAGGGTGAGTCCTTCTCAAACCGTTACAAGTTATCTCCTAGATGTGATCTTGGCAGTTGCAATCGTAGGAAAATTTTTGTTTTCTATGCAACGAACCCTTCACTAAACCCACATTATATGCTCACGTTAGATGCGGTTATTTGTGTGTTATATTTTTTGTTGTTCTCCCCTTCCCTCCAAACTTATCCCCGAAACCAAAACCCTTGGACCCCATAGATGGTGTATGGAGATGAACTCATCTTTTCCAGAGCGATGACTCGGTTGGAGACCGAACAATGGATTCAGAACATGGAGGATCACATGAAGGATAACAGTGTGGTAAGAAACGATATGGTGCAATATGCTCTTCAGTACTTTGCAAAAGGTGCTGCTACTTGGTGGAGGATGTACCAAGCTATCAATGGATGGAAAGTAGAAATCACTTGGGAGGAATTCAAATTGAGTCTACTAAGATCTCGTCTTGTCACCTAAACAAGGAAGGCTAGTATAAACGATCTGAAGAAACAGCGCGCATGCAAGATCTGTGGAGAAATAGGAGACACCCACGAGGAACATCAGGATGAATGCCCTTATTGCGAAGAAAATCACCCAACTGAAGAATGCCCCACTAGACAGGTTACATGTTTCTTGTTTGAAGGAACTACCCATTACCCCGCCCAGTGTAACTTATACCCCATGGTACAGAAAGTGATCCAACAAGATAAGGAAGGGATGAAGTAAGCTCTTAGTAAACACATAGAAGTACTCATGATGAAGGGAGATGTTAAAGACCCTCTTGGAGGAACATCAACCCCAGTTTGCATCAAGTCATGCTATTCATGTGGAGAAGAAGGACATATTTCACAAAATTGCATGAAGAAGGGGAAAGAGTACTTGGGTAAATTCCCGACAATAGAAGTGGAGTATGACCAACAAGAAATAGAAGATTGGAGCAACATAGAAAGGTCCACAAAGAAACAAAAGGTGTTTGGAAGTGTCATGTGTTGGCATTGTAACAAGGATGTACGTTATGCACTGATACGTCCCAAACGTATCTAGAATTTCTTTTTGCTCCATGCATGTTTTGTGTGACTTTGCCATGTTTTGCTTGAACTTTCATACACTTTTGAGCATATTTGGACTAATCTATTAACCCAGTGCACCCAGCTGCCAGTTGCTGTTTTTTGCTGTTTTTGTATTTCACGTTTTTCGGCCATTAAAAGTGCTCCAAAAAATCCGGAAAAATCAGATAAAAAATCAGCGACCCGGAAGCTTCCAGAATCACCAAGGTAGCGGAGGGGGGCCACCACCAGGAGACCAGGAGGGTCCCTGGCGCGGCCCCACCCTAGGCCGCGCCAGGATGCCTCCTGGCTGCCTGGTGGGTCCCCTCGACACCCCACCTCCGCCTATATTTAGCCCTCGGGGTGGAAACCCCTAATATTGATCTCTTTTCCGCGAACTTGCCTCTGTACCGCTGCCGCCGCCGTTTCAAGATCGGGGCTGCCTGGAGAAGCTGCCCCGGCACCCTGCCGGGAGGAGGAACCCCCTCCGGGAGACCATCCATAGCCATGGACGCCTCCCGGATGTGCCGTGAGTAGTCCCCCTTGGACCATGGGTCCGTGACCAGTAGCTATGTGATGTACCTCTCCCCTCTTTGTGCTTCCACTTTCGAGACCTCGTGAGCTGCCTCACATGATCGAGGCACTTTTGTAATTTCTGCTGTTGCTATGCTGAGTTTGCTGGGATCTGATGGATTATGAGAGTATGTTCAGATTTTGATGAGTAATATATTTGGTTCTTATCTTTTATATTTTGTTCTTGAGTAAATTCTTGCATGTTCTCCGTTGCAGTATTTTGCTTTGGCCAAGTAGTTTGCTTGCAACTCCAAGAGGGAGCGTTATGCTTGATTGTGGGTTCAGCCCCCTGATGTCTAGCTTGAGTGACAGAAACATGAGACTAGGGGATGTGTTGTTGCCACCAGGGATAAATAACGGTTCTTGTACCCGCGGGTGCAAGGATTGTTTAGTTTACGCAAAGTTCTTTTAATGCAGTTGTCTATTGCTTTGAGTTTACACTTTGGGTGGGATTCGCAACTTAATACCAGCGAGATGTTCTGGATAGATATCTCAAGGTGGATGATTCGTAGTAGATGCAGTTGGATTTCGGTCTACTTACCTTGGCGTACTGCCCATTGCCTTTGAGCCCTTCGTTTCTTTGCAACATAGTTAACATTGCGGTGCCTTTATAATTCTGTCAATTGCCCAGGTGTGATTTGTTTACCTCGCTAGCACTTTTATCGTCTTTTGGGAGAGAGACATCACTAGTGAAAATCACGGGACCCCCGTCCATCTTCACATTATTGTTTACACCCTTAGTTTAATTTCAGTATTTACTTTCAGTTCCACTTTTATCTCTTGCGTTGATCCTTTGTAAACAGCAAGGACGGAGGAATTGACAACTCCTCTGTACTCGTTGGGAGCAAAGTTATTTGTATCTGTGTGCAGGTCCTAGTCAAGCGCCGTGACACCTACTTGTATCTCTTGGAGTCCTACTGGTTCGATACTCAACCTTAGAATCTTTGCTAAGGGAAACTTGTTGCTACACTGCATCTCAACTTCCACTTGCGGTAACCAACGAGGAGAGTTTCCACTCTGTATTATGCACCTGGTTACCCTTGTAAAGCCTACGACCTTCTCGCAAAAAGAAAAACCCAGACCAAGAAGAAGAGGATGGATCAGGATTCACAGAAGAAGCCTTACACCCCGGAGAACACCGCTTATGTTAAAGACGTCAAGAATATAGAGGAATGCATCAGAGAAACCAAAGGGAAACGATGAAAGCAATGTGTATCCCTTGAAGAACCCAATTTCCGCTAAGAAGGGTCGGAGTCAAATCATTTGTTTTAGGTGCAGAGAAGCGGGGCACTACTCTACCAAATGCCCCGAAAGGAAGACAAATCCTCAAGGAGCTTAAGTAATCACAATGAGACCCCGAAATTGGAAAGGAGTAATTGGTTTTGCTGCAAGGAGGAAGGTCAGTTTACCGGGAGAATGTCCTAATTTATAGAAGTCTTATGCTGAGAGATTAGATGTGAAGCATTCAATAAGTTTAGTAGGGAAGATTTTTGTAAAATTGAGAAGTCGGATGGAGATGTGTAATTCTATGAGATTGTAATGCTTAATTTTAGAATCAATGAAGCCAGTATCTGCCTTTGGTCAGGAAACAACCACTTGTGTGAATTGAATGTTTATGAGTACTAACACTACAAGCAAGGAGAAGTGATTCGGAAGCTAATGAAGAGACCCTAGATTCTCATTTTAAGGGTGGTAGTATCTTATATTACTACCCGAAGAATGATCGAAGTCTTAACTACATCAGACCTCATAATGGAGTTTGACAAGTAAATCGTGAGTCCGTTTGGATATGTGATAGTCTGCATTCAGATATTAAGGAAGAATTATAGTTGGATTTTAAGAATGAGAAGCAAGACTTATGTTTGAGATGGAGAATATTTGCAACCCGAAGAGGATTTAAGATTTGCAATAGGTGAGGAGGGCCCATTACCCACAAGCTCCAGGATTTGATAAGAAGCAAGCACATTCTTGTGGAAAGAAGAATCATGGAGGAAGTTACGGCTCTATCAACCGACTATTTCATAGGAGTTTACGTAAAACCCGAGAGTTGTGAAGAAACGGTAGTTGTTTTGTTTGGCATGCAGAAACCATGGAATTACCTGAACTCAGTTCGTGGAGAAGTTAATTCTGCAGTTCTTGTGAGGATGCCCGAGTGTTAGAATGCGAGATTCGCTAAACCATATACAAGATAATGATTTGGGTGCGGAATGGATTGGCCACCATAACAATTACTCTTATTATTTGCTTTGTTATGGGGATGGTAAATCTAGAGTGACTTACCTATAATAGAGAGAGACGACGACACTAAGCCAAAACTTTAGAATCATAGGATATTGACCATGTACATTGCAACCCTCGTGAATCATAAGTAATACGGTGAGAATAAGCCAAGACCCATTTTCTGCAGGAAGCCCTCTTCTTAGTATTGGCGTTCGAACTATCATTCATGAAGGTAGAGTATATGGAAGACTCATTATTTAGATAAAGATTACATACCTCAAAGGAGTAGGGGTATATGTAAGAAGGAAGTCGTCGAAGGAGCGATATCTTTGAAGACCTGGGATTTTTCTTTTAAGGGTGGTAGAACCCTAGACATTCGTAGGATCAGTGGATTTTGAATATGGAAGACCCCAAACCTGACCTTTTCTTTCTAGCCTCTTCGTATCTCGAGGACGAGATTCATTTTAAGGGTGGTAGATTTGTAACATCACAAAATTCTGGATTTTATAATAATTAAATAATTAGGATTTGTCTTGTTTGATTTGTGTGTTATTGATCTGAGTGAAATAGACTAGGATCTGGAAATTTTGGGATTTAAATGAATATTAAATGAGAGGGAATAAAATGACTTTCCTAATATTTATTTTTGTTCTTTTACATTATTATGTAAAACCAATCCAACTATAAAATAAGAGAGAAGGTAATGTGACTCCTTCAACAAATAAAAGAAAGTTGGAAAAATGTTTTCAATAGAAGTTTTATTTTACTGCATCTTATTTTAAATAATTTTATATTTAAAATAAAAATAACTAAATGAACGAAGATAATATGACTTCTTCAATTTCATTTGAAGATGATTTAAAACCTTGCTTTGGGTTTTATTTGGATTTGTTAGAAATTTCTTTTGAATCTTTTTATTTTGGATAATTTTTTTTTGATTATTCTATTTAGATTATCCTAATATTTTAGAAATTTATTGGGGAATTTTAGGAGTTATAAATTATTTTATAAAACTCTCTGAAGTTGTGTTAAAAATAAGTAAATAAATATATTTTATTATTTTTTTATTTTTAAAAAAATATTGCGTTATTTTTTGGAGTTATTTTATTATTCTAAAATATCTCTATAGTCGGTTTTGAAAAAAAAATCGTTAACAAAAAACACGGGTGGGCCGGCCAGCCAGCAGGCCCGACCAGCCGCGCCAGCGGGCCACAGTGGCCATTTTGGCCCATCTTGCCCAGCCCCGCGTACGAGCGCACGTGCTCGTCTTCCAGACCGAGTCAGTCGGTACTCGAGTCCTGGACGGACTCAACAATGGCGCCGCCGCCTCCGTGTTCCTCCGGGACACCTCCCGGATAGTCCCCTGCCCACGAAATATTGTCCTATAAATACCCCATGACCCCCTCAACCGATTCCCCACATTTTTTCGCCCCAAATCGCACCAAATTCTGCCCTATTTCCAGGTCAATCTCGCCGGCTGAACCGACTTCGTCGGTAGATCCCATCGACGGTGAGCATCCTCTCTCCCTCAAATTTTGAAGACCGACTTCTTTCTTCGTTGTGCATCTAATGGACATCTTTTCCCTCTTTCTTTTCTTGCGCAAGATTTATCTCCAATTTTTACGCGCACCACTGGAGTTCATCGGAGCGCGCTCAGTTCATCATTGGGGATCATCACCACCACTGTTGTAATCTCCTAGTCAAGCTCTACATCCTAGACGACTTCTTTGCCACCGGAGATCGCCAGAACCGTCGTCTTCATCGCGTCAAAGTCTACCCGCCGCGGTTAGTAAAAATGTCGTAATATTTTAACCGTTGCTCCGTTTTAGATGAAACTAGCGGTCAATTGGTTGTTTCTAAACCCTCTACACATTAGGTATGGTAGATCCAAGTTTTGAGAAAAAAAATTGGTTTGATCAAAAATATTTCTAAATCCTATGCAAATTCATTCTAGTAATATCTTTTTGGTCGTAGATCCGTTTTGCGTGATTCCAAAGCCCGCGGTTTTCTTTCAAAACCTCTATCTAGTAACATCCTAAACTTTGATTTGTGATTTTGAAAACAATAAAATCTGATCGGATTCAAATTCAAGTTTCTTTTGACCGTAATTTTTTCTTTACAACTTGGTTTTGATTGATTCTTTTTGCAAACTAAAACCTATATTCTAGACATCTTGTAACCCACCTTGAACGTATTTGTGATCTGTTTTCAAAATGTTTTTGTTTTGGTTCTTTTCGGAGTTTCTTTGATTTTGTTTGTCTATTGTCTGGAATCGTGTGTTAATTGTGAACTTTGTTTGATCGCAATAGATTGCTCAGAGTGTGATGAATAGAATTGCCGAAATTCTGAGTGCGAATAACTTCATCAAGATTCAAGGCAAGTCATATCTTTGGTCATACTCCCTATTACCTATGTTTTCAAGGCATTAGTTCTTCTTATTTAGATTGCATGATAGGTTATGTTATGCTATTACACCCAATAGTTCATTGAGGTAGGTCTAATCCTTACATCATTATCACCATCTTATACTATGATATTGCAATGCTAAATAGACGTGGATTGGGAAGTGAATCATTATGAGGTATGAGTGATAATGTATTAAGTAGGACCAAGATAAAGTTAATGAATACCTAGGTGGCATGGTTGGGAGTGACCTGCGGGTGGGCAGTGTTCATTGCGGAAAGCCACTCAGACTCAAAGGGACTAATTGTATTGACATACCAGAAGCTTACGTGTGCAGCCACAAGCTACAATGGGCTCTGTCTTGGCTGGTCAGTTGTAGGGACTCGTACTAGGTAGTGTTATGAAAGTAGTAGTGAGTAGGTGGGATGGGTGCTACCGGAGTAGGGGAAACTCTTCCGAAAGACCTTGTATTGACCTTCCTGTTGTCATACACCATGAAGTGTGATGAACTACAAAGGAGGTGGTCGAGTCTTGTGGGGGAAAGTGCACAAACCTCTACAGAGTATAAAACTAATCGATTAGCTGTGTCCCCGGTTATGGACAATTTGAGCGACTAGTTGTGGTAATATTGATTTGTCTCGTCATCTTTAATTAATTGATTGGTTTAATCACTTCGGCATAGATTGAGTGGAATTTCCATGTCGATCGTATGCTATTGTAGAACTTAGTTACTATAATTCTATAGGAAAAAATTAGCTTTTTGCAAAGTAAATTTAGAATCTCCACGAGCCAAATTGCATGTATTGTAGGAATTTTACTTCTTTCCGGGATATGATTTGCCATACATTCAAATGTACTGACCCGTTGTCGGGTTGTATCCTTCGGTGTTGCAGGATTATATACGACGAGTAAGTGATACGATATAGGGTCGTGAAGTCTACACCCAACTTTGCCGTTGGCGTTGATGGGACTCCACTTATATATTGATTGTTCTGCCTTGTATACTAGCCCAAGGGCTGTAAGGTAATAAATACCATGTATTTACGTTAATTTATGACATGTGATACTATGGTATTTCATTGAGTACTGTGTGTGCTAGCATACTGATCCAGGGATAGCACAGAAGCACAGTAGACTTGGTTCCCTTCGGGACCGGGACGTTACAAAGCTTCTGAAGCACTGATTTTTTATTTTATTTTCCCGGAAATTTTGGACCATTTTTAATACGGGGGAAACCTGAAATAGAAAAACAGCAGAAAACAGGAACTGGCACTGAGGTGCACTGAGTTGATAAGTTAGTCCAAATATGATCAAAAGTGTATGAAAGTTTATCTAAAAGATAGAAATATCACAAAAAAACATGCATGGAAGAAGCAGAAATTATAGATAAGTTTGGGACGTATCAATCCTCAATAGCAACCTCAACTCATAACGCCCTTATGAAAAAGTACTGAAAATTATAATCAAAAGTAGGGCTAAGGAAACTCATCAAATCATGGCAAAGATAACATTGGTCAAGGGACAACTAATAACTTTTATTCTTGTTCTTTCTCTTTATAATGAATCAATTTGAAGATTTTGAAAGAACATGTTACTAGTGAGGAAGTGCAAGTGCTAACACAAAGGAATATGTTTCTTGACATAAGCTTTTTTCAAACAACTTACTTATCAAAAGATAATGTCAACAAGGATGTGATATGACCCATCTTAATGCAACATTATATGAATGAATACTTGTCAACATCAAGTGTCTGTTCTCTTTAAGAAAGGAATGAAGTAGGAAAAACTGACTCAACATAAAAGTAAAAGACATACCCTACTATAGGGAAGTAGGGAAAACTCATCTGCTATCTTTAAATCAAACAGAATGAAAAGAAGTTTTGGGAGGTGCATAGTTTGTCAACGAATGTTGATAGATAGCTCAATTACTTCTCAAGCTGGACAAGTTTCAAGGAATGGATCCCAACGGGGGACGATCACATCCCCTTAATCTCCTTTGTTTATCACTGCCAAAGTTCCTGATTTCTCATAGACCAAGCGTGAAGGAGGGTTTGTTTGTTGTATTATCTTACGATGTAGGCGCACTCATGCTAGTTTCTCCTCGTATTATGGGTTTGTAGATTAGACATGCAATATCGGGGTAAAACTTGTCCAACTTAGGAAGATCATGAACTACCTACTACTTCCTCATGAGCTAAACCAGAGGCACAAAACATAAGATTTTGAACATTTAAGGATAACACATGAATTCTATACTTTTAGGAGTGGTAGGGAAATACCACGAATAGGAAGGTATGGTGGACTCATATGGAAGATATCTGTTTCAGGGTATGGATACACAAGAAGGAATCTTCTTAGTACAGAGTTTGGCTAGCAAAGGCTTTGAGAGAACAGATTATTGATGATGACTAGGATGCAAAGCATATAAATCATAAAAATTAAAGTAAGCATAACAAATCAACTTGTCTTCCTTGTCAACACAACACTTCAAGCATAATAACATAAAGGTTTTGGCTATGTCACTACTTGAGAAAATCATGCTTGTTGTTATGACCAAAGCTATGTTTGCCAAGATCTAAATAATTTTTTCAAAGCCATACCTGATATAAAGTTAATACTTCCCATAAGAGACATCATATAAGGTCGATTACATGGAGAGAATACCGAGTGCAGCGAATAAATCAATAAACTTCTCATTAATATTCCATCATAGACGACTCCACACTCCCGGATACAAGACTCTCCACAAAGGAGTGATAGACCTCAATGGAAACACCTATTTCATAAGATAATTTCCCTAGACATGATATGACTCTACTTGACTCTAAAAGAAAAAGATAAAGATAAAGATACCGGGCACTCCCCCAAGCTTGGAACAAGCTACGAGATGCCTTTACCCGAGGAGATTTCACTCCTCATTCCTGTTCATGTTGATTCTTTAGATCTCTAATGATACGTCGAAGGGTTCGGTTTTCATCTTCCAAGATTTCCACTTGTACTTTCAGCACACGGAAATCTTCACAGAGTTGGTTGGTGATGCGGTAAGCTTCAGATATCATGGAAGTTGTATTTGGATCATCAAGTGGAGGGGTGTAACGACTTGGTCCCAAAAAGAACCAAGTCTACTGTGCTTCTGTGCTATCCCAGGATCAGTATGCTAGCACACACAGTACTCGATGAAATACCATAAAATCACATGTCATAATGTAACGTAAATATATGGTATTTATTACCTTATAGCCCTTGGGCTAGAATACACACCAGAAACAATGAATACATATGTCGAGTCCCATCAACACCAACGGCAAAGTTGAGTGTAGACATCGTAACCCAACATCGCATAACTTACTCGTCGTATATGTCGGTACCCGGGGTTTGCGTATGTAATTCCAGTCAGAACTCAATTATATGGAGAGCCGAGAGTCATACCCACTTGTCTAAGCAGACAAGGCCAAGCACAGAACGCTCTCGGAAAGCATCGTACGTGAGGGGCATCCCATCCAGGCCGGATGATCAACTGAGATGGGTCCTCATCGCCCGCTCACAAGTCTAAATGATTATGGGTGGTGAAATCCCATACTCATAGACAAGTCGCCTCAACGATATTATCAATTCAATCATAACACTTACATAAACAGACTCCAACCCGATCACTTAGTCGGGGTCTCGGGAGGGCTCAATCATACAACAAAGTGTGCCACGTGACAGAGTCACGAGCAATCGCATCGCGATGCCCCAAGCTGCGCACATCTAAGGGCCACTTGGTGTATAAAAGACCGCCAGCAAATCACAACTAAGCTATTGAACCCCACACTAAGACATGCATGTTATAATCATACACGCAACACACATGTCCAGTGTAAACAGCAGGTACACATTGCATGAACTCTACAAAGTATATCTTTATTTACTTACATAGAGTACACAAAGAGATCACATGAATGTGATCCAACATTACATCGAACAACGGAAGCAAATTAGGTCTGAGTACAGACAAGTTTAACAAATGGCTTAGAGAAGCCCTGTAAACATACATAGCCCTTCCAGAAGGGACTAGACTGCTGTCTGGAACTATACTAACTTAGTCAACGTCGAGCTTCAAGAATGTGACTCCATCGGGGTCTGGGTTCTCATCTAAAACATAGAATAAGCAAACATGAGTACAAAGTCATATTCAGCAAGACTTGCATCAGAACTATAGTACTCATGCTCAAGTTTCAAGGTAAAGGGAGGTGGGGTTTCAATGCAGAAGTCCGAGCTTTGACTTGGCTAGTCCTTTACTACAAGTGCCATACTTGAGGTAAGAACCGTACACGAGTCCACTACCAACTCTCCAACCAATACACCACTATGGATCCTTCCTCGACTTCCCCACGAGGAAGCACGACACATCACTCGCACTTATCTTGCGAGTTTTATAGTATCCGTTGAAGTTGTCTAATAATCAAGCATAGGTCTCCAAGTAGTCCATGACCGCAGACGCGGCTATTCGAATAGATTGTTAACCCTGCAGGGGTGTAAACTACACACACATGACTATTAGTTACCACCAGGTCTCGTCACCATTCAAGGGGTACCGGCGAGTATGTTCACCATGACACTTCGCTCACAACCGGTCTATTCCAGGAGTCGACTATCTGAGGTAGATCCCGCTCGAGAGCCCGGCCGGATCAACGGTACGGACTCAGACAATGTAGGCAACCGAGACGCCATCTGAGAAGATGGTTTCACTGTCTCACAGATCCACCCACATATCTATATGATGCAACCTTTCATCCATTCTTTTCTATGCATATGCCAAATGGAAAGCCCGAACTAATGTGACTGCTGGACTTCAACACGGATCAAGGTACTAGGCCGAGAGGGGTTAGTGAGCCCAATGTGTGGTTGCTCTCTTTGTCTTGGATTACCATTTAAGAACTCGGGCTTAAGGCGGTGTTCAACGGGACAACCCACTGTGTACTCCTACACAGCCTCTCATCATTCACCTTGTATTAGGGTAGATTCACCAACACAGTTTCACCTTCATCAGCACCATGTTCAGTATCATCCCGACTCACATCAAAAGTATCCTCATTGTAAACTCTAAGCATGCAATAAGCTTTAACAGTTGCAGGGGCCTCATGATATCAATCAACTCCTATTTCAGCTAGGATTGTGGTTTGCTTACTACTATGACAAGATGATAGGTCATGCATCGGATATGGGTTCAACTATGCAGTAGAATCGATAACAAGGTGATCATCCTAATCAATGAATAAGCGAGACTGAGAGGGAAGTGGGATTTTATAGACATGATCAATGGGGTTTGCTTGCCTTGCTGACGATACACGGGTCTAACGGTCTTCTGCTTCGGGGGTGACCTCCGTCTCGGAAACACTGTTACCGAATCAATCATCAACAAAGGGGCGCAACATCGAATGTAAATACACTGCTAAGAAGTTCTACAAGCTGGTGCATGATCCTATACATGCAAATCCTATTTTAAATTGGATTTGGAAATCCTGTTGCATCTTGAAGAACAAAGTTTTCGCTTGGCTGGTAATCATGGATCGTCTCAATACAAAGGACATGCTCATCAGACGACACTGGAACATGCAGGATGGTCCTGAGTGTGTGTTGTGCCATACCCAACACCTGGAGACCAGAGATCATCTCTTTTTCCAGTGCAACTTGAGTGCTATAATATGGGCATATCTGCAAATTGGTTGGAGCCATGGTTCTGACATGATTCACATTGCCAAGAGCGCCAAGGAGTCCTTCAATAAACCTTTCTTCGCTATAGTGGTGTTTATTGCCTGGTGGAACATCTGGTTGACCAGGAATGCTAAATGTTTCAACCATGTCAGGCCCTCTTTTGCTAAGTGGAGGGTTGGCTTCATTCATAATTTAACCCTGCTTAGTTATAGAATTAAGGCTAGATTTAAGGATCTTTTACTTAGATGGATTGATTTCCTTCCACCTCAAGAGGTGTTTTTTTGAAGCTTTTGTTGTACATTTGTAAATATTGTGTTCCTGGTAATAAAATGCTAGGGGGATATTTACCCCTCAGTTTGAAAGCTTCAAAAACATCGAATGTAAATGCACAAGAACATGATGTAAAGAGCACTGATGTGTTGAAAATTCAATTTAATTGAAGTGTATTGTAATTGAATTGCAAATTCAAACTTCAAATTCAAATTCAAATTAATCCATATGCACATTTGTTACTGTTCACCCATTTTAGAATGGTCAAACATAAAAAAAGTTCCATATTCTTAATCCTTGCATTTTTGTGATAATTTTTCATATATTATTTGTCCAATTTGGATTTATGGTTAATTTTCTATGATTTTTCAAAGTTCAACTATTTTCTGGAATTTTCTGGATTTCTTTTAATTGGAAAAAGGTTTATTGCGTCATGCTGGCATCAGCATGACGTGGGGGTGGGTTGACTGGTCAAGTGAACAGTGGGCCAGGCCTGTCATACGCTCTGGGATTTAGTCCCTGTTTTATTTAAATCCCAGGATTAATTAAGGGCTAGGGGGGCCACTATCATTGTCTTGGGGGTGGATTAGGAGGGTGATTAAGAGCTAATCGGCCAGCCACGTCAGTGCTCGCCGGCGTCATGTCGCCGGTGACATCCAACGCCGCGGCGCCCCTCCTGGATGGCGGTGCAGGGCACCAAATTGGCTCCCGCGACCACTGAACGCTAGCCCACAGCCGCGCGCATCTCGCTGGGCATCACAGTCTCACTAGGAGGCAACGGGACGACGCCGATGTTGAGGAAGGCGGCAGTAGGAGCTCTTCCCTTGTGGCCGTCGTCGACAGAGAGCACGGGAAGAGGTGAGGGGAGGGGCAAACGACGCGGAAGCTCACCCCGGAGCTTCTGGAGGGGACCTAGGGGTCGGAGGGGCTGCGGTGGCGGAGAAATCGCCGACGAACTCCACCGCGGCCGGCGGTGACTCGACGGTGATGGCATCGATACCGGAGCTCCTCGGGCTCGATTGGTTCCACGGGAAGATGTAGTCGTCGATGGCGGTTCTTCTGGGCATCATGGCGGGGGAAGATGGAGGCCGTTGGCCACGCAGTTTGCACGGCGGCGCTCCGGTGAGCTCTCGGGCGGCGTCGAAAACGGCGAGGGAGAGGGCGGAGAGAGAGCGGAGAGAGGGGGAAGAAGGTGCGGGGGCTTCTGGGCGTTTCCTGGCGCGTAGATGAGGCCCCGTGTGGCCTGGGGGTGCCTCGGTGGCGTGCGCGGCGGCGAGCTCGCCACCGAGGTGCTTGCCGACGCCGGGCAAGACGACAAGGTGCTGGGGGTGGGCCTGGGCCGTGGGGAGCTAGTTGGGCCAGGGGGCCTGGTAGGGTGGGCTATTTTCCTTTTTTCTAATTTCTTCTGTATTTGTTTCTGTTTTGTATTTTCTTCCATTTGTTTTGTCCCAAATAAAATAACAAGAAATTTTATAAAATCTTCAAAACTTTTATGTGGGCTTAGAATATATATAGCTATCGACTCACAAGTTTTGGAGATTTTTGAAATTCAAATAATTTGAATTTCAAATCAAATAGGGGTTATTTTAATTTCCAAGGTCCTGTTTGGATTTTTGTAAAATTCCATGTGCATGAATTGGGTCCCACAACACATGGAACATGATCATGCACATTATCAGAGGTTTTACAAATTTTCAAAAGGATTTTTAGAAGAAACTTTTATCTGGCCATTTTGAATTAAATTCAATTAGGGCTTTCTGCTTTCCCCATTTCGATTTCTTTTGAAATTTTTGCATGATGCAATGGCCTAAGCTATCCCTAGCACATACCTAACTAGGGGTTGTGACAACTCGCCCCCACTCAAAACAATCTCGTCCCGAGATTCAGAAGTCGTCGGGAGGAAGGTGGGGTACTCGGCACGAAGGCGGTCTTCTCTTTCCCATGTTGCTTCTTTCTCGGAGTGATGTGACCGTTGCACTTTGAGACACTTGATCTTCTGACGATGAGTGACTCGCTCTGTGGAATCAAGAATACGAACGGGGTACTCTCGATAAGAAAGGTCATCTTGGAGATCAAGCGTTTCATGGTCGACTTCGCGGATGGGGTCCTTGAAGCAACGCCTGAGTTGTGACACGTGGAATACATCATGTACTCAGAAAAGGTGCGAGGGTAGTTCAAGTTGGTAGGCAACTTCTCCACGTTTAGCAAGAATGCGAAAAGGTCCGATATAACGTGGGGCCAACTTGCCTTTGATACCGAGGCATTGGGTTCCCTTCAGAGGAGCAACCCAAAGGTAAGCCTTCTCATCCAGATTGTAGCTTTCTTTCCTATGATGACGATCATAGTAGCTTTTCTGACAAGACTGGGCGGCTTTCAATTGATCACGAACAATGCGAACTTGATCTTCTGCTTATTTTCTTATATCCAGTGCAAAGAATTGTCTTTCACCGGTTTCTGACCAATTGAGGGGTGTTCGACATCGTCGTCCATAAAGGAATTCAAAAGGATCCATGTTCAGACTAGATTGGAAACTATTGTTATAAGAAAATTCGGCAAATGGTAGAGACTTCTCCCAATTCTTTCCGAAAGAGATAACATAAGCTCTGAGCATGTCTTCGAGAATTTGGTTAACCCTTTGAACTTGACCGCTAGACTGGGGATGGAAAGTTGTACTAAAGGAGAGATGAGTTCCGGCTACCACGATCAAAATTGATTTCCAAACAAACACCATGAAGAGAAACAATTCTAGAGACATACAAGTCCGCTAAACGGCTAGCAGTTATAGACTCGCGAACTGGAAGGAAGTGAGCATCTTTGGAAAGCGTATCAATGACAACAAAGATGGCATCATTTCCTTTCTGGGTTTTTGGAAAGCCAGTGATGAAATCCATACTGAGTTTGTCCCCTTTCCACTCGGGAATAGGCAAGGGTTGAAGATTACCAGCAGGTCTTTGGTGTTCTGCCTTAATGCGACGACAAACATCACATTCAGCAATGAACTGAGCAATTTGTCGCTTCATTCTAGTCCACCAAAATATCTGGCGTAGGTCTTGGTACATCTTTGTGCTACCAGGATGTATCGAAAGGGGTTTATCATGAGCCTCCTTAAGAATTAGCCTCCTAAGATTGTGTTTTCATGGTACAACCAATCGAGTGCCAAAGAAAACAACACCTTGATCATTTATGGAGAGACATTTAGAACCTCCGCTAGCAATGTTCTTATTGATCTCTTGAATACCACTATCACGTTTCTGGGCGGATATGATTTTATCCTCAAGGGTTGGTTTCACCACCAAGGTAGAAAGATAGCCATGAGGAACAATCTCAAGATTGAGCTTGCGAAATTCCTCATGAAGAAGTGGTTCACACTGTTGTAACATGAGGTTGTTACAATACGACTTACGACTTAGTGCATCATCCATCACATTGGCTTTGCCTGGGGTGGAAAAAATTCCTAAGTCATAATCTTTGATGAACTCAATCCAGCGTCTTTTCCTGAGATTAAGATCTGGATGGGTGAATATGTATTTGAGGCTTTGGTGGTCTGAATGGATCTCACAACGATTACCAAGGAGGTAATGTCGCCAAGTTCTCAGGGCATGAACTACGACAGCGAGTTCAAGATCATGGGTAGGATAGTTCTCTTCATGTGGACGCAACTGGCGTGAAGAATAAGCTACCACATGTCTATCTTGCATAAGTATGCATCCTAACCCTTGCCGTGAAGCATCACAATAGATCTCGAAATCCTTTTTGGTGTCTGGAGGCGCAAGTACGGGGGCAGAAGTTAATCTTCTTTTTATCTCTTGAAAGCTCTCCTCGCACTTAGGGTTCCATTTGAATTTCTTCTCTTTCTTGAGGAGTTCAGTTAGAGGCTTTGCAACTTTAGAAAAGTTCTCGATGAAGCGGCGGCAATAGCTTGCTAAGCCAAGAAAACTCCTAACTTGCTTAACCGATTCAAGTGGATTCCAGTCAAGGACGGCCTGAACTCTCTCGGGATTCATAGCAATGCCTTTTGCAGAAATCACGTGGCCTAAGTAGGTCACTTCTGGTAGCCAAAATTCACACTTGGAGAATTTAGCATACAGGCGATGCTCTCGAAGTTTCATCAATACCAACCTAAGATGTTCAACATGTTCTTCTTCGTTCTTAGAGTAGATGAGAATGTCATCAAGATAAACTAAAACAAATTTATCCAAGTACTCCATGAAGATCGAATTCATCATGCGCGAGAATGTGGCGGGGGCACTGGTTAAACCGAAGGACATGACGGTGTACTCGTAAAGACCATATCGAGTAGTGAAATCCGTCTTGGGAATGTCCTCGCCTCGGATTTTGATTTGATGATAGCATAATCTCAAATCCATCTTGGAGAAGACAGAGGATCCATCAAGTTGATCATAAAGATCATTGATCCTGGGCAGTGGGTACTTGTTCTTTATTGTTGCTAGATTTAGCGGGTGATAGTCTACGCACGTCCTTTTTGTTCTATCTTTCTTCGTTACGAACAGAACGGGGCAACCCCATGGCGATGAGCTAGGGCGGATGAAGCCTTTTGGCAACAAAGATTCAAGTTTGATTTTAAGCTCAGCTAACTCATGTGGGGCCATTCTATATGGACGTCTGAAAATTGGGGTTGTGCCTGGTATAAGATCCACTATGAACTCTACACATCTGTCGGGTGACTAGGTTTAAGGAGTTGGGTTACTGTGTAGTTTCCTAGAGGATGACCATGGCTTACTAGGGGCTACAACAGATATGTCAGAGTAGCAAAGTACCCTAACATGATGGTTAGTGTAGTTATTCTGGCTATAAGACATCTAAAGTGGGAGGAAGAACTGCAAATGCATCAATATAGGTTTCTAGAAGAAAACCTACAACAAACTCTATGGAACTGTCAGGCATACCACCTAGAAGTTCCTCTAAAAGGACAAGCAAAATGGAGAGAAGGATTTTGCAAATGCATCAGATTATGAAGAAACATGGAATGACTCGGACAGCATAACGGTTGTAATTGTAAGAAATTTCTTTTCTTGCAATGTAGAAACAACACTTACATAATAAGATGTAAGAAATCAGGAGTACAACAACTCTAGAAGACTGAACACAACTTTCCTACGGCTACAAGGAAGCAAACAACGAGATGTTCTAGTAAGACATAGAGGAGCCTAGTCCTATCTTCCCGTAGAAAAGATGAAGGTGACTCAGAACTCAGATCGATGAGGGTGAGGAGAATAAAGAAGTCTTACGTTGTTCCCTTATACCCAAGTAACTATATAACTATATAATGCTAGACTCGACTTTGACCAAGGGTTTGATAATCCTACAGACAGTCCTGCTCTGATACCAAGTCTGTCCGGACCCGGGGTTTGCGTATGTAATTCCAGTCACAACTCAATCAGATGGAGAGCCGAGAGTCATACCCACTTGTCTAAGCAGACAAGGCCAAGAACATAACACTCTCGGAAAGCATAGCATGTGAGGGGCATCCCATCCAGGCCGGATGATCAACTGAGATGGGTCCTCATCGCCCTCTCACAACTCTAAACGATTATGGGTGGTGAAATCCCATACTCATAGACAAGTTACCTCAACCATATTATCGATTGAATCATAACACTTACATAAACAGACTCCAGCCCGATCACTTAGTCGGGGTCTCGAGCGGGCTCAATCATACAACGAAGTGTGCCACATGACAGAGTCACAAGCAATCGCATCGTGATGCCCCAAGCTGCGCACACCTAAGGGCCATTTGGTGTATAAAAGACCGCCAGCAAGAGCAGAACTAAGCTATCGAACCCCACAGTAAGACATGCATGTTATAATCATACACGTAGCATACATGTCCAGTGTAAACAAGAGGTACACATTGCATGAACTCTACAAAGTATATCTTTATTGACTTACATAGAGTACACAAAGAGATCACATGAATGTGATCCAACATTACATCGAACAACGGAAGCAAATTAGGTCTGAGTACAGACAAGTTTAACAAATGGCTTAGAGAAGCCTTGTAAACATACATAGCCCTTCCACAAGGGACCAGACTGCTGTCTGGAACTATACGAACTTATTCAATGTCGAGCTTCAGGAAGGTGACTCCATCGGGGTCTGGGTTCTAATCTAAAACATAGAATAAGCAAACGTGAGTACAAAGTCGTACTCAGAAAGACTTACATCAGAACTATTTTACTCATTCTCAAGTTTCAAGGTAAAGGGAGGTGTGGTTTCAATGCAGAAGTGCCAGCTTTGACTTGGCTAGTCCTGTACTACGAGTACCAGACTTGAGGTAAGAAGCGTACATGAGTCCACTACCAAGTCTCCAACCAATACACCACTATGGATCCTTCATCGACTTCCCCACGAGGAAGCACGCCACAACACTCACAGTTATCTTGCGAGTTTTAGAGGATCCGTTGAAGTTGTCTAGTAATCAAGCATAGGTCTCCAAGTAGTCCATGACCGCGGACGCGGCTATTCGAATAGTTTCTCAACCCTGCAGGGGTGTAAACTACACACACATGACCATCAGTTACCGCCAGGTCTCGTCACCATTCAAGGGGTGCCGGCGAGGATGTTCACCACGACACTTCGCTCACAACCGGTTTATTCCAGGAGTCGACTATCTGAGGTAGATCCCGCTCGAGAGCCCGGCCGGATCAACGATATGGACTCCGACAATGTAGGCAACCCAGATGCCATCTGAGAAGATGGTTTCACTGTCTCACAGATCCACCCACATATCTATATGATGCAACCTTTCATCTATTCTTTTTCTATGCATATGCCAAATGGAAAGCCCGAACTAATGTGACTCCTGGACTTCAACACGGATCAAGGTACTAGGCCGAGAGGGGTCAGTGAGCCCAATGTGTGGTTGTACTCTTTGTCTTGGATTACCATACAAGAACTCGGGCTTAAGGCGGTGTTCAACGAGACAACCCACTGTGTACTCCTACACAGCCTCTCATCGTTCACCTTGTATTAGGGTAGATTCACCAACACAGTTTCACCTTCATCAACACCATGTTCACTATCATCCTCACTCACATCAAAAGTATCATCATTGTAAACTCTAAGCATGCAATAAGTTTTAATAGTTGCAGGGTCCTCATGATATCAATCAACTCCTATGTCAGTTAGGATTGTGGTTTGCTTACTACGGTGACAAGATGATAGGTCATGCATCGGATATGGGTTCAACTATGCGGTAGAATCGATAAAAAGGTGATCATCTTAATCAATGAATAAGCGAGATTTGGAGGGAAGTGGGATTTTATAGACACGATCAATGGGGTTTGCTTGCCTTCCTGACAATACACGGGTCTAACGGTCTTCTACTTCGGGGGTGACCTCCGTCTCGGAAACGCTGTTACCGAATCAATCATCAACAAAGGGTGGCAACATCAAATGTAAATGCACAAGCACATGATTTAGTTGTTACATGATGTAAATAGCACTTATGTGTTGAAGATTCAATTTAATTGAAGTGTATTGCAATTGAATTGCAAATTCAAACTTCAAATTCAAATTCAAATGAAACCATATGCACATTTTCTACTGTTCACCCATTTTAAAATGGTCAAACATAAAAAAGTTGCATATTCTTAATCCTTGAATTTTTCTGATAATTTTTCATATATTATTTGTCCAATTTGGAGTTATGGTTAATTTTCTATGATTTTTCAAAGTATAACTATTTTCTGGAATTTTCTGGATTTCTTTTAATTGGAAAAAGGTTTATTGCGTCATGCTGGCACCAGCATGACGTGGGGGTGGGTTGACTGGTCAACTGACCAGTGGGCCAGGCCTTTCATAGGATTTGGGGTTTAATCCCTGGATTAATTAAGGGCTAGGGGGCCCACTTTCATTGTCTTGGGGGTGGATTAGGAGGGTGATTAAGAGCTAATCGGCCAGCCACGTCAATGCTCGTCGGCGTCATGTCGCCGGTGACATCTGACGCGGCGGCGCCCCTCCTGGACGGCGGTGCAGGGCACCAAATGGGCTCCTGCGACCACTAATTGCTAGACCACAGCCGCGCGCATCTCGCTGGGCATCGCAGTCTCACCAGGAGGCAACGAGACAAGGCCGGTGTTGAGGAAGTCGGCGGCCGGAGCTCTGCCGTGGTGGCCGTCATCGACAGAGAGCACGGGAAGAGGTGAGGGGAGGGGAAAACAAGGTGGAAGCTCACCCCGGAGCTTCTGGAGGGGACCTAGGGGTCGGAGTGGGTGCGGTGGCGGAGAAATCACTGATGAACTCCACGGCGACTGGCGGTGACTTGATGGTGATGGCATCGATTCCGGAGCTCCTCGGGCTCGATTGGTTCCGCGGGAAGATGTAGTCGTCGACGGCGGTTCATCTGGGCACCATGGCGGGGGCAGATGGAGGCCGTTGGCCATGCGGTTTGCACGGCAGCACTTGATACGTCCCAAACGTATCTATAATTTCTGCTTGCTCCATGCATGTTTTTTGTAATATTGCTATGCTTTTGATACACTTTCATATCTTTTTATAACATATTTTGGAACTAACCTATTAATGGTTGCAAGAGTGCACAAGTTCTTTTTTTTCTACTTTATGTGTAGGAATTACTTGGATAAAGGAAAGATAGCAAAAAGAAGCCTTGTAAGAGTTGGACTCTAACTTTGCCAAAATCTGTCCCCACCAGACATGTTTTAAATATCGCCTCGGAAATGCTAGAAGACGGCACCAAACGGAAAAACTTAAAACTACAAAGTTGTGGGGAATTTTTTTTCCGGTGGATCTAGACATAGAACTTGGCCCAATCAGAGTTCGGATGCTCCCTGAAGGCCCGAAATACCGAAGACGTAATCTGGATGACGTGAATCCGAGAGTCTATATAAAGAGAGAAAACCTAGATCGAAGGGCAGCACTAAGTTTCTCCCCCTTGGCAGCCGTCTTGAGGGGGAGATCAATCTCCACAGCAGAACCATATCCAAGGAAGAAGAAGGGGGCCAAGGGCCGCTGCCCCCAAGGGCCTTGGCCACCGCCGTGGCCGTGGTCGTGGGCGCCGCCGTCGCCGTCTCCTTCATCTCCTCCGGGTTGCACTTCTCCATCAACAACTCTCCCTCTCACCATGTCCAGGTGTGAGTAGTTCCCCCTCGGGGCTAAGGCTTGTATCTTGATCTATTTGGTTTCTCTCTCTGTCCCATTGTGTGATCTTTGTTGTGATCATTGCCTATGTTAATCTAGGGTGATCCCATGATGTTTCCCCTTCTTCTATGTATTGGATTTGATCTACTCACTTGATCCTATCTAGTATAATCCCCGAGACCATGGTGACATCGGTCTATTGGACATGGGTTAGAAGAATATTTTCATGAGTGATTTCCTCTTTTGTGTGTGGATTGAAGATTGAGAGGATCTTGATACTTGTCTTTGACTATCCTTTAGATATGTTGTGGTGATTGTGGTACTCTCTTTGGATGGCCGCGGTGACATTGGAAAATCCATAGATGGGAAATACGAACTCTGAGGTGTGCTTTTGTAGCCCTACACAACTCTCGTCCTCTCTTGACCACAAAGGAATGACCTCCGAGTACGTCTCCATTGCATGTTTTATGAGAAATATCATGTGATTAGAATATGTTAATTTTGTTGAGAATTGCCACTAGTGAAAGTATGAAGCCTAGGCCTTGTTTCCACCATTGTTACACCGTTTGTGCTCACTTTTGTCACATGTTTGCTTGCTGCACTTTTTATTACAGATTTATATTACTTTGTTTTGCCACACCTATCACCCATATTTTACCATCTGTTCGCCGAACTAGTGCACCTATACAATTCCTAGTTGTATTAGGTGTGTTGGGGACACAAGAGACTTCTTGTATCTTAATTGCAGGGTTTCTTGAGAAAGACCATGTTCAACCTCTACTTCCCTGAGTTCGATAAACCTTAGGTCATCCACTTGAGGGAAATTGTTGCTGTCCTACACAACTCTGCGCTTGGAGGCCCAACATAGTCTACAAAAATAGAAGCGTGCGTAGACATCAAGCTATTTCTGGCGCCATTGCCGGGGAGATAAGGTTTGAAGGTATATCCATAGATCTTGCAATTAAATCTTTTTGTTTCTTGTTTTTTATTCTCACTAGTTAGGCTTTATGGAAAACAACCAAAAAATTATGAGAGCTTTATGATCTCTATCTTGAGTTAGGACATGAAGTGTTTGAGGAGATCAAAAAGCCTATGGAGCTTTATTATTTGAACAACACTCATGATAGTAGTAATGTTATTAGCATGTCTTCTTTGAATACCTTTAATCCTAATGATATGCAAAGCTATAAGCTTGGGGATGCTACGTTTTATGAAGATGATCTTTTTAGCCCCGGAAGTTTTGATGAGGAAATTTATTTTGATGATACTTTGCCTCCTATCTATGATGATTATTGTGAT
The DNA here is from genome assembly GCA_950022295.1 of Bromus sterilis. Lineage (NCBI taxonomy): Eukaryota > Viridiplantae > Streptophyta > Magnoliopsida > Poales > Poaceae > Bromus > Bromus sterilis. The sequence continues at coordinate 141,490,129 of OX465596.1, read as the reverse complement.
GACACTTAGGCTATAAAGAATACTATTTTGCAAGTGGATCATCATAAGAAGGATTCATGTGATAGCTATTTTCTTGAGTTTGCTCCCACTATTACTAGTGAGAATGATTTTTCTTATGAAGGGAGTAATAAATTTTCTATGCTTGTGGATCATGATAAGAATTTTTTATGTGATACTTATATTTTTGAGTTTATCCATGATCCCACAGAAAATCATTATGAGAGGGGAACATATGCTTATAGATATTTCAATAATATCAAGTTCCCTCTCTTTATGTTGAAGGTTTTAAAGTTGCACTTATTTTGGCTTCCTATGCTAATATCTTTATGCTTCAATGATTTATTTCTCTACAAGATACCTTTGCATAGGAAGCATGTTAGACTTAAATTTGTTTGATATTTGCTTCTTGATGCTCTTTTTTGTTCTTCAACTCTTAATCCTACGAGAGCATCACTAAAATCTTAAGCCTATCTTTATGGCTATAAAGAAAGAGCTCTAGGGAGTTTTCAGTTTTTAATTTCAGTTTTTAATTTCAGTTTTTAGTGGTATTGATGATTGTTACTACTTTAGCAACATCATTGTATCTTTATTTTCAAGCTTTGTGCCAAGATATAGCCTCATATGACAAGGGAAGTGAAAGTTGTGACATGCTGTCCAGAAAACAAATTATGTCCTCGTGACGGGAAAAATTAGGTCAAATCACCAGTTCATCATTTTGAGCTGAGTTTTTTACAAAGCGTGCTCTATACAATCACGGAACTTTCGTATAATCTCAGTTTTTTGATTTGAGTTACAGAAGTACCCCTAAAAAATTCTTTACTACTTGCTGTTCTGTTTTTTCACAGATTCTGCCACGTTTTGTCTCTCCTAACTTTTGCAAACCTTAAGCTTGCTTTTTCTTTGCAAAACCTTTTGGAAATCTTGAGAAAGAGTAGATCTTCAAAAATATCTTTATATCCACTGGGGAAAATTATTTATTAAGGGTACTAACATCTCTAATCAGCTTATGATGAGTTATGTATGATGGGAGTTTTCAAGTGTGCGATAGAAGATGATGAAAGAAGATTCCGGAGTGTCAACCACTCAAGATTGGGGATGCACCCATGCATCCCCAATAAATATTCAAGGAGACTCAAGCGTCTAAGCTTGGGGATGCCCTCGTGCATCCCCTTCTCCATCAACAATCATCAGTTTGTCCTTCGTCTCACTATATTTTTATCACTTCATGCGTTATGTGCTATGCTTGGAGCATCTCGCCCTTAGGTTTTATTTTTGGTTTTCTTTAGCTTTGCTTGCTGTTCATAAAAAGTTAGATCCCGTCTTACTTTGTGTGGGATAGAAACACGCTCCACTTTCAAAATCTAGAACACATCATAGGATTCTTCATGCCTATCTTTTTGCTGTTATGTGTTCTTTATCTTTTCGTAGCTACTGTCAAGTCTAGTTTTAGTCTTAGTTTCTCTTAGCAAGAGACTTGGGTTTTGTTTAGTTTGTCGCTGGAAATCTCTTTAGTTTTCATGTTTATCTTGTTAAGATAGTTGGTTGTTGCACTGAGTTATGTCTTGTTTTTTGAGAATTAGGTGATTGAGGTTGCTATTTAATTTCAGTAGTAACTTGCAATAGTTTTGAGGCATTGATGTGAGTAATGTTTGAACTTTTGGTGTCAAGAGCTCTAGACTATTAGTGATAGGTGTCGTATTTTGGGCAATCCGTGTTTATTTTCAAAACCTACAAAACTAGTTGAGAACTCTAGCTACTAGATGGATCACTAGTCTTCTGAGGGGTCGGATATTAGAGTACACTCACGTACCATGAGTCGAGGATGCGCAAGGATAACCAAACCCCCATACAATCCTCCTCGGGGTACTTATCTCTTTGTGAACCTCCTAATTAGATTGAGAGTTACCGATAATAAGTGCATGAGTTCTTCGGACTAATGTGAGTATTCGAAAGTTGACACTTCCACCTACCCATATTTTTCTAGCCTCTCCAGTGCCGTGCATTTCCTCCTTCTCACTCCGACAGTTGGCGTCCACCTTCGCCGGTACATCCAAATCCTTGGCACGATACGCTCTGTCATCGTAAGCCTCATTATATCCCTCCTCAAAACAACCACCATACCTGCATATCAAGGCATTTACATAGCCTTTCCGAGATACATTGCCATGCAACATCCACCTTCTCATGACTTGATCTTCATGTCATACATGCTTTTGCTTGATCGATGAGCCGCATGTTAGTTGGGCTTTTCCCTAATCATTGCTACATGACGCGCTAGTATCCTTGCATATCCTGCTACACTGGCAGAGGCATACATTTGCATACTTCATGATAGTTTCATTTTCTTTATGTTGAGTACTCTTGTAAAGTGTGAAAGATCTTCTATACTTCTTGTAATATATAGAGTGTTTCCCCTAAAGTGAGGAAAAGATCCCAAGGAGGAAAAAATCAAAAGATCCTATTAAGGACAAATGAGAGAAATAGAAAGATCCATTGAGGCCACCAAAAAAATAAAAAAATATAAAAAAGAGAAAAAGAAATAAAAAGAGATAAGGGGGCACACTATTATTCCGTTTGAGAGATCCACACTCGTACTCCCTCTTATATATTGTAATCCATAGAGATTATCATTCATGCATATAGCTATGTGGGGACCTTCACACTATAGAACTTGGCTTGTATATTCTAATGATGAGCCTCCTCAAATGAGCTCTAGGTCTTCTTGAGCAAACAAGTTGGATGCACCCCACTAGTTCCATTGGAGAGCTTACCTTAGCTCATATGTGCATCCGTTGCATGGAAATCCCTACTCCTCACATCGTATCTATCATTTGGCTTTCTCTCGCCTATGATTGTCCTCATTGATGTGAGCCTTTCAAACCTTTTTTTTGTCTTCCTCCCCCATCATTTTTCTCTCTTTGCCATCCTAAGTGTCAACTTTCTTGCTTACGCTCATCCATTGCATGAGTGGTCAAAATATCGAAAAGTAGTGGATCATTTTAACTTGTACCTGCCTAGTGGTCTGGGGACGAGTCAAGATAAGATTCCAAAGAAGACCAAGTGTGAAACTTTAGTAGATTGAGTTCTCAACAAGTATACTTTTCTCTCGTACTCCCATATCCCCCTTCTCGTACGCAAACACCATTTGGAGACATTCGAGTAACGGACAGCAAGAGATCTTGCACCCTTTGTTCTTTTGTTGCTTGTGTCAATGCTAATATAGACTCTTGCTTGTTAAGACTTGAATTGAATTGCATGATTTATGGTTCCTACCATGTCACCACAGAAATTATGCTTGTTATCATTTACCTACTCGAGGACGAGCAGAATTAAGCTTTGGGATGTTGATGCGTCCCAAACGTATCTATAATTTCTGCTTGCTCCATGCATGTTTTCTGTGATATTGTTATGCTTTTGATACACTTTCATATCTTTTTATAACCTATTTTGGAACACTAACCTATTAATGGTTGCAAGAGCGCACAAGTTCTTGTTTTTCTACTTTATGTGTAAGAATTACTTGGATAAAGGAAAGATCACAAAAAGAAGCCTTGTAAGAGTTGGACTCTAACTTTCCCGAAATCTGTCCCCACCAGACATGTTTTAAAGATCGCCTCGGAAACGCTAGAAGACGGCCTCAAGCGGAAAAACTTAAAACTAGAAAGTTGTAGGGAATTTTTTTCCGGTGGATCTAGACATAACATTCGGCCCAATCGGAGTTCGCATGCTCTCTGTAGGCCCGAAATACCGAAGACGTAATCCGGATAACGGTAATCCGAGAGTCTATATAAAGAGAAGAAACCTAGATCAAAGGGCAGCACGAAATTTCCTCCCCCTTGGCAGCCGTCTTGAGGGGGAGATCAATCTCCACAGCAGAACCTTCTCCAAGGAAGAAGAAGGGGGCCAAGGGCCGCTGTCCCCAAGGGTCGTGGCCACCACCGTCGTTGTGGCCGTGGGCGTCGCCGCCGCCGTCGCCGTCTCCTTCATCTCCTCCGGGTTGCACCTCTCCATCAACAACTCTCCCTATCACCATGTCCATGTGTGAATAGTTCCCCCTCGGGGCTAAGGCTTGTATCTTGATCTATGTGGTTTCTCTCTCTCCCATGATGTGATCTTTGTTGTGATCATGGGCTATGTTAATGCAGGGTGATCCCATGTTGTGTCCCCTTCTTCTATGTATTGGATTTGATCTACTCACTTGATCCTATTTAGTATAATCCCCGAGACCATGGTGACATCGGTCTATTGGACATGGGTTAGAAGAATATTTTCATGAGTGATTTCCTCTTTTGTGTGTGGATTGAAGATTGAGAGTCTCTTGGTACTTGTCTTTGACTATCCTTTAGTTATGTTGTGGTGATTGTGGTACTCTCTTTGGATGGCCGCGGTGACATTGGGAAATCCATAGATGGGAACTACGAACTCTGAGGTGTGATTTTGTAGCCCCTACACAATTCTCGTCCTCTCTTGACCACAAAGGAATGACCTCCGAGTACGTCTCCATTGCATGTTTTATGGGAAATATCATGTGATTAGAATATGTTAATGCTGTTGAGCTTTGCCACTAGTGAAAGTATGAAGCCTAGGCCTTGTTTCCACCATTGTTACACCCTTTGGTCTAACTTTTTCACATGTTTGTTGCTGCACTTTTTATGACATATTTATATTACTTTATTTTGCCACATCTATCACCCATATTTTACCATCTCTTTGCCTAACTAGTGCACCTATACAACTCCTAGTTGTATTAGGTGTGTTGGGGACACAAGAGACTTCTTGTATCTCAATTGCAGGGTTTCTTGAGAGAGACCATGTTCAACCTCTACTTCCCTGAGTTCGATAAACCTTAGGTCATCCACTTGAGGGAAATTGTTGCTGTCCTACAAACCTCTGTGCTTGGAGGCCCAACATAGTCTACAAGAATAGAAGTGTGCGTAGACATCAGCGCTCCGGTGAGCTCTCGGGCTGTGTCAAAAACAGCGAGGGAGAGGGCAGAGAGAGAGCGACGAGAGGGGGAAGAAGGTGCGGGGGTTTCTGGGCGTTGCGTGGCGCGTAGATGAGGCCCCGTGTGGCCTGGGGGTGCCTCGGTGGCGTGCGCGGCGGCGAGCTCGCCACCGAGGTGATTGCCGACGCCGGGCAAGAAGACAAGGTGCTTGGGGTGGGCTTGGGCCGCGGGGAGGTAGTTGGGCCAGGGGGCCTGGTAGGGTGGGCTGTTTTACTTTTTTCTAATTTCTTCGGTATTTGTTTTTGTTTTCTATTTTCTGCCATTTGTTCTGCCCCAAATAAAATAACAAGACATTTTATAAAATCTTCAAAACTTTTATGTGGGCTTAGAATATATATAGCTAGCCACTCACAAGTTTTGGATATTTTTGAAATTCAAATAATTTGAATTTCAAATCAAATAGGGGTTATTTTAATTTCCAAGTCATGTTTGGATTTTTCTAAAATTCCATGTGCATGAATTAGGTCCCTCAACACATGGAACATGATCATGCACATTATCAGAGGTTTTACAAATATTCAAAAGGATTTTTAGAAGAAATTTTTATCTGGCCATTTTGAATTAAAATCAATTAGGGATTTCTGCTTTCCCCATTTGGATTTCTTTTGAAATTTTTGCATGATGCAAAGGCCTAAGCTATCCCTAGCACATACCTAACTTGGGGTTGTGACAGTATACAATCCTGCAACACCGAAGATTACAGCCCAAAATGGGTCAGTACTTTGAATGTACGACAAGTTACTCCCAAAAGAATATATTATAGACCTATCTTCTACATGCAATTTGGCTGGTGGAAAAGCTCTAAGAGTTTCAGTTTGCATAAAGTTGATTTAGTCCTACTCAAAGAGTATCATAATAGTACTACAAACCTCATAATATGATTGAGTTGGTTTCTCCAAGTCAATCTATTCCCAAATTTGATTAAACCTGATTGATTAATTAAATATGATGAGATCCGTCAACATTCCAACTTCTAGATGCTCAAAGTTGTCCGTAACCGTGGACACGGCTAATCATGATCAGTTTGTACACTCTGCAGAGGTTTGTGCACTTTTCCCCACAAGACTCAACCACCTCCTTTTTAGTTCATCATACTGCATTTTGTATGGGAACCGGAAGGTCGAGACATGGTCTTTTAGAAGAGTTTCCCTCACTCTTGCGGTGCCCATCCCACCTAATTATGACTACGTTCGTAGAACCACCTAGTAAGAGTCACTCCAACTAATACCCCAAGCCAGAGCCAATAATAACTTGTGGTTGCACAGTAAGCTTCTAGTTATGAAAAATATGATTGATCCCTTTAAGACTGGGTGGCATTCCGCAGTGATTACTGGCCATCTCCAGGTCACTCAAGGAAATCCAATGGTTCCTCCAGGGTTCCCCCAACCATTCCACCCAGGTAGTTCATTAATTTTATCTTGGTCCTGTTTACTACATAGTCACTCATACCTCATAGTGGATCACTTCCCAATCCACGTCTACTTAGCAAAGTAGTATAATTCTACACGGTGGCGATAATGATAGAAGGTTCGGACCTACCTCAATGAACTATTGGGTGTAATAGCATAGCATACTACATAATCCTATTATTGCATAATATTTAAGTTCGACTACAATGCATAGGGAAATATAGGTATAACTGTAGTATGACCAAAAGAGTAACTTGCCTGGATCCTGAAGATGAAATATTCTACTCGTAGTCGTCTCTCCTTCTCGTTACAATATATCTATCGGTAAAAGAGAAATACTTCAACACACAACACAAATCCAAATTGAAGATCCAAAAAAAAATACAATTTACAACATAAATATTTAGTTATTACTATTAATAAACTAATTACTATGGCATGTCTACGTTGAGATAGGATCAAGTTGGATTGGATGGAAAATGATGGAAATCATATCTTCGGGGATTGAAAAAAATCAATTGAATATGTTGGAGCTTGATTATAAAATTAATTGGATGGAGAGTATGTCAAACTTCAGTTTGTTTGACCATATAAAAATGATCTGATAGAAATCTTGAAAAGATTGAATTATTTCTATGGTCGGATTTATAAAGGGAAATGATATAACTAAATGGAAGCTGAAACAAAGGCTTGAGGTCAAAATAAGGTGTTAACATAAATAAAAGACTGTGACAAATGTCAACATAGAAAGTTATGGATCTAAGGATCAATGTTGATGAAGGAAATATTTCAAAATAAATTATAGAATGAGAGGAATAATAAATATACTCAAATTCAGATAATAAATTTGAATTAAAATTTGAATTATCAAAAGTGAAATATTACTGGACCAAAATAAACTACATGTTTCAAAAAATATGTAGGTATAAAATTTGTCAAAATCCGACTTACAGGATAGAAGATATGATTTTCCGAAGATTGGATATTTTTGATAAAATGAATTTCGGTATTAATAAAAAGGATGCCACGTGGCGAGTTCTGATAGGTCTGCACCTATTCAATTTAAACGGAACAAAAAATGAACGGATGAGAGAGAGATCAGCGGAGAGTTCGTCGGAATTTGAAGAAGAAGATTTCCGACATCAACGAACAAACAAACGGTGTACATGACGACCTCGGAGACTTGTTGGACAAGGTTCATGCTTCAGTTTCCTCCTCGTATGGCATACAAGTGTTGTCGCACTTGAGCAGAACACGTTGAGAGCATGATGACGCGGACGGCGTGCTCCGGCCTTACAATTGGGAGGGAAAACATGTCACAATGGTGCACAAAGGAAAGGAGAAGAAACTAGAGGAAAAAATATGACCTAGGTACCTTCCATGGCAACAAAATCTTCACCGGAAGTGTGGATGCATCTTTACTCCGCCCAGCAATTGCTCACAAATGAGAGGGTTTTGGAGAGGGACTTTATGCATGGGGATGTGTGGTTCAAAGGGGTCCTAGGGGCGGTATTTATAGGGTCATGGGAGGTACATAGAAGGAGAGTGAGCGAGGTTTTGGAAATGGAGTTAATGGCATTCATGGAGAAATAATGGGCATTAAAAGAGAGGTTTTGGAAATGGAGTTAATGGCATTCATTGAAAAATAATGGACATTAAAAGCGAGTTTTTGGAAATGGAGTTAATGGCATTCATGGAGAAATAATTGGCATTAAAAGCTTTAAACTGGGGTTTTAATTTTCTGAATATAATGTTCTATGAATGTAGACTTCGTATTGAATCCGTGAAGGAATTAAATAGAAGGAGGGGAGGAAGGAGTCGAGGTGCCATGTACCTCGTTATTTCTATAACGAGTGACTTGTTCGTTCATGAACGTGAGAAAGAAGAAGAAGAAGAAGAAGATATGAGGCTTAGTGGAAATTAGGTCCAAGGAGGAAAAAGACAGAGGAAAAAATAGAGAAATATGGGCTCGGCTCAGATGATCTAGGATTTATATTTTCTAATATCTAACAACACTAAAATTCTGGATTATCAAATCCCTCCAAATGGCAAAACATATATGTAGACTAAATAAAATATAGAGAGTATAGGAATATATTTCTCTCCAAATAAATTTTATAAATATATTTTTGACAACCAAAATTCATTTAAGGCATTAATAAATTCCCCAAATTATTTTTAGGGTTTATAAATACCCAAAATGATTAATAAATACATGAGCATTATTAAATATTTCCAATACTATTTTGGGAGAAGTCATATTATCTCCTCTTATTTTATTAAATAAATTATTAGAAATATTTAAATATCTCTTAAACGTCAATATCAAATAAACTCAAATTTCAAATAAAATTCGAGAATGAGTATGGGACCACAATAATTTTGAGAAAATCATTTTATTTTCTCTCTAAAATATTTAATTGTGGTTCCTACCAAATTTCAAAAAGACAAAAGAAAGAAAATCATTCTTTGAATTTTGAATAAACTTCACAATCAAGATTTTTATTATTGGATAAATGATTATCCAAATTTTACTAAATGGTTTGTAAAGGTTTAAACAAAAACTCATATGAAAAGTTTTCATTTACTCTAAATTTCAAACAAGTCAATCAATATTATATTATCTATTAAAATTCCAAAATTTTGAAATTTTGGGATCTTACAAGGGGTTGTTCCTTAAGGGTTAAGAGAAAGATCATAATGAGGTTGGGCACACCCCACCATTATGGGGTTGCTTGAACTTCCTCCTTGCGTCGATGGTCCTCCTTGTTGCTGGGCGGTGATAATACTGACTTCTTTCCTCACGAAGCGCTCCATCTCCGCCTGTCTTTCAGCAATCTCTTCTTCCGTAGCCTAATCAACATACTTTCCTCGGTTGAGATCCTACTGAAGTTGACGTAAACGCCAGCCCATGTAGTCTTCTTTGCTTGAGCCACAAGAAGACATCTCTTAATAGTGACTTTTGTCCTGGTAGAAATAGATCAAAAAGAAAACACACGAAATCGCGAGATACGGTGCCGGGACGATCCGAGCAAATATATAGCAATTTTTTTTGCAACAAAAGCAAGGTAACAAGAAAAAGTGGGGTCGGATACGAACTCCGGGGTGCCCAGGCGGCCTCCCAGCGCGGCCAGGCGGTACGCCGCGCTAGGGCGGCGCCTAGGCCCCCTAGAGCTCCTCTCTGACTCCGTTTAGGCTTGGAATTTTCCTAATTTTGCAAAAAACGTAATATGGAACTTTTATTGATGTTTGCGATGTTTCCTTACCGTAATACATACCTTTCCTTATTCTTCTTCTGCTGGTGTCCGAAACAGGGCTGCAACATATTCTTCAGGAGTTGTTGTATGTATCAAATTCACATCAACATTGACAGGGTATCCTGTCGTGTAATGCTTGAGTCTTTGCCCATTCACAACGTGAGGTTTGTTGCCTTCAAAATTGTTAATCTTAATTGCACCAGAGCGGTAGACTTCTTCGATATGAAATGGCCCTTCCCACCTGGAAAGTAGTTTTCCTGGAGAAAACCTGAAACGAGATCTAAACAAGAAAACTTTATCACCGACATTAAATTCACGTTTCAAAATCCTTCTATCATGCCACTTCTTTACCTTTTCCTTAAATTTTTTAGCACTCTCGTAAGATTCACTTCTCCACTCATCTAGAGAAGTCAAGTTCATAAGGCGCTTTTCACAAGCTAAATTTGGGTCAGCATTAAGCTCTCTAAAAGACCAGAAAGCTCTCTGTTCTAACTCTAATGGCAAATGGCAAGCCTTGCCATATACCATCTTATAGGGAGACATGCCCATGGGTTTTTTGTAAGCAGTTCTATACGCCCACAAAGAATCTCCTAACTTCTTTGACCAATCCTGTCTAGAACTATTAACTGTCTTTTCCAAGATCAATTTGATCTCTTTATTGGTGAGCTCAACTTGCCCACTAGTTTGAGGATGGTACAGTGAAGCAATTCTATGATTGACATCGTACTTGGCTAAAGCTTTTCTAAAAGCTCCATGTGTGAAGTGTGATCCTCCAACAGTCATGGGGTACCTTGGTACACCAAACCTAGGAAAAATTACATCTTTGAGCATTTTCAAAGATGTCTTGTGATCAGCACTCTCAATGGGGATTGCTTCAACCCACTTGGTTACATAATCAACAGAATGTACTTATGTGAAGGAGGAAAAGGACCCATAAAATCAAAACCCCAGCAATCAAAAGGCTCAATCACTAGAGAGTAATTCATAGGAATCTCATTTATCTTACTAGTATTACCAACTCTCTAACACTTATCACAAGATAAACATAATTTCTAGCATCCTTAAAGAGAGTAGGCCAATAAAAACCTGATTGGAGAACCTTATGTGCGTTCCTCTCATCGGCATGATGTCCTCCATAGGGACTATCGTGACATTGTCTGAGAATGTCCCCCTTCTCGCGTTCCGGTATGCATCTTCTCACGATCCCGTCCGGACCTTCTTTAAAAAGATGAGGGTCATCCCAAAAGTAATGACTCAAATCGTGGAAGAACTTCTTCCTTTGCTGAAATGTTAAACCTGGAGGCAAAAACTTTGCAACGAAAAAATTAGCATAATCTGCAAACCAAGGATCGGAGAGAGATTGTACTTTTACAACAGCTAGTTGTTCGTCCGGAAATTTGTCGTTGAATGGAATGGGATCATGCCGTATATCTTCCATCCTTGAAATATTGTCCGCCACCGGATTGTCTCCTCCTTTCCTATCAACAATCTGCAAATCAAATTCTTGAAGAAGGAGTACCCATCTGATGAGCCTTGGTTTGGCATCCTTATTCTCCATAAGATACTTAAGGGCAGCGTGGTCAGTATGAATAATAACTTTAGAATCAACAATATACTTCCTAAACTTATCACAAGCAAACACTACTGCTAAGAATTCCTTCTCAGTAGTATCATAATTCTTTTGAGAACTATCAAGGGTTTTTCTAGCATAATGTATAACTTTCAACTTCTTATCAATCCTTTGTCCTAAAACAGCTCCAACAATAAAATCACTAGCATCACACATAATTTAAAAGGGCAAATTCCAATCAAGTGGTTGTACTATAGAAGCGGTTATTAAAGCTTTCTTAAGAACTTCGAAGGCTTCCTTACAATCTTCATCAAATACAAAAGGAACATCCTTCTGGAGAAGATTAGTGAGGAGTCTTGAAGTCTTAGAAAAGTCTTTAATAAATCTTCTATAGAAACCAGCATGACTGAGAAAACTACAAATACCTTTGATGTCCCTTGGATAAGACATCCGTTCAATAGCTTCAATCTTCGCCTTGTCCACTTCAGTTCCCCTCTCGGAAATCTTTTGACCAAGAACGATCCCTTCGTTAACCATGAAGTGGCACTTTTGCCAATTTAGCACTAAATTTGTATCCTCGCATCTCTGCAAGACTTTGTTAAGATTGTAGAGACAGTGGTCAAAGGAAGTTCCATAGACAGAGAAATCATCCATGAAGACTTCCACAATCTCCTCGCAGAAACCATGAAAAATAGCAGACATACATCTCTGAAAAGTAGCAGGTGCATTGCATGAACCAAAAGGCATACACGTATAAGCATAAGTACCGTAAGGACATGTGAAAGTGGTCTTCTCTTGATCGGTAGTATTGACATGAATTTGAGAGAAGCCAGAGTACCCGTCGAGATAGCAAAAGTGGGTTTTTTGGACAACGTCTCTAGCATATGATCGGTGAAAGGCAGCGGGTAATGGTCCTTCCTGGTTGCCTTTTTCAACTTCCTGTAATCAATACACATTCTATATCCAATAACAACTCTTTGAGGTATTAGTTCATTTTTATCATGCCTCCTTTCTTAGGAACACAATGAACTGGACTTACCCACTTACTATCACCTATAGGGTAGATGATACCTGCGACTAGAAGCTTGAGAATTTCAGTCCTAACCACGTCCTTCATCCTTGGGTTCAACCGTCGTTGATGATCAACAACTGGTTTAGCATCGGGCTCGAGATTGATAGTATGTTGGAAAATCGATGGACTAATCCCCTTAAGGTCATCAAGGGTATAGCCAAGAGCACCACGGTATCTACGAAGTGTCTCCAATAATCGCTCTTCTTCAAATCCTGGAAGTTTAGCATTGATAATAACAGGATATATTTTCTTTTCATCTAAATAAGCGTACTTGAGCGTTTCAGGGAGCGGTTTGAGATCAAACATCAGGTCTTCTTTTGGTTGTGCAAGGATACCCAAAGGTTCAACCGAAAGGTTGTGCTTTAGGATAGTAGATTTCCTTAAGAATATTTCATCTAACTCATCTATTTCCTGCATATGCATATCATTCTTGTGGTCCTCCATATATTGCTGCAAAGGATTGTTAGGAGGAATAGCAATAGAAGCAATGTCTTCAATAATTTTATCATTACTAGAAAAATCAGTACCACGAGGATGCTTAGAGAACTTGGAAAAATTAAATTCACATGGCTCACCATTGAATTCAACAGAAACTTTAGTTTCTTGCAATTTATTATAGCTCCACAAGTGCTAATGAAATGCCTACCAAAGATAGTAGGGCAAAAACTATCTTGCACTGAACCAAGTACTAGAAAGTCGGTAGGATACTTTACCTTTCCACATAGGACTTCAACATCACTCATAATTCCAACAGGGAGAGATAGTTTCTCTATTTTCTAGATAAATAGTAACATCAACCTCTTCAAGTTCACAAGGTGAAATGTCACCCATGATCTCCTGATAGAGTGAATAAGGAATAGCGCTAGCACTTGATCCCAAATCACATAGCCGATAATAATTATGATCTCCTATTTTAACAGATACAGCTGGCGTACTTGAAATTGGGCCTTTATTCTTGGCTGTAACAATGTTAGTAGAAACAACACAAAAAGTTATATTGGAATCTAAAACCACATTAGTAACTAGATCTTTAACCAATGCAACTTGAGGTTAGACCATGATCTGGTCCTCGGGCTCATGAGCTCTTCTCTCACTTTTATTTGTTATTCTTGTCACAAAAGAGTGCTCCCTTATCCTTGCGGGAAAAAGTGTTTTTTCCTATATAACTGCAGGCAAAATAGGTCAGCAACATTAATAGAAAAATTTAATTCTTTGAAGGGTTTATGGTGCTGATCCTTCTCCTTCTTATAAGAGTCAATATGAGCGGCAAATTCTTACAAAAATCAATCATTAGTTGGGAACCAATACCAATCTTAGAGCAAAAGGTATTAAAGTATTCAGTTTTCACATAGGTCTCAATATAATCATGCTCATAATTTATAACAGGTTCAATACCTTTATCAATTTCCCAGTCTTCAGTGTTCTTCTGAATTCCCACAATGAGATCCCATCTCTCTTCAATGCTTCTCGTTTAGAATACCCCACTAGAGAAGGCATCCAACATCTCCTTATATTGATATCGGGACCCGGAATATGCATATGTAATTCTAGTCACGATGCAATCACATGGCGAGCCGAGAGCCGTACCCACTTGTCTAAGTAGACTAGGACAAGCACAGAACACTCTCGAAAAGCATCGAACTTGAGGGGCATCCCATCCAGGCCGGATGATCAACTAAGATGGGTCCTCATCGTCCGCTCACAAGTCTAAATGCTTATGGGTGGTGAATCCCATACTCATAGACAAGTCGCCTCAACCATGTTATAGATTGAATCCTAACTCTTACATAGACTTACTCCAGGCTGATCACTTAGTCGGGGTCTAGGGCGGGCTCGATCATACATCAAAGTGTGCACGTAACAGAGCCACGAGCAATCGCATCACGATGCCCCAAGCTGCGCACATCTAAGGGCCACTTGGTGTATAAAAGACCGCCAGCCAGATCACAACTAAGGTCTCGAAAACCCATACTAAGACATGCATGTTATAAACATACACGCAACACACATGCCTAGTATGAACAACAGGTATCATCACATTACTCTACAAAGTGTATCTTTATTGACTTACACATAGAGCATACAAAGATCACATGTATGTGATCATCATTACATCATACAACGGAAGCAAATTAGGTCTGAGTACAGACAAGTTTAACAAATGGCTTAGAGAAGCCTTGTTCAACATACATACATGCCCTTCCACGAGGGACCAGACTGCTGTCTGGAACTATACTACCAAGGTCAACGTCGAGCTTCACGAAGGTGACTCCATCGGGGTCCGGGTTCTCATCTAAAACATAGAATAAGCAAAGGTGAGTACAAAGTCGTACTCAGCAAGACTTACATCAAAACTATACTACTCATGCTCAAGTTTCAAGGTAAAGGAGGTGAGGTTTCAATGGAGAAGTGCAAGCTTTGACTTGGCTAGTCCTGTACTACGAGTACCAGACTTGAGGTAAGAAGCGTACACGAGTCCACTATCAAGTCTCTGACCAATACACCACTATGGTTACTTCCTCGACTTCCCCACGAGGAGCACACCATAGCACTCACGCTTATCTTGCGAGTTTTAGAAGTATCCATTCAAGTTGTCTAATAATCAGGTACAGGTTTCCAAGTAGTCCATAACCGTGGAAACGGCTATTCGAATAGTTTATTAACCCTGCAGGGGTGTACATCTTCACATGCGTTTCATCACTTATCGCCTCATTCTTGTCACCCTTCAAGAGGGTGTCGGATGTGGATGAAACCAAGGCACTAACCTCACATCACCTTCTCTAATCCAGGAGTCGACTACCTGAGTTTGTCACCGCTCGAGAGTCCGGCCGGTTCTACGAAATGGACTCAGATAATGCAAGGGACCGAGACGCCACCTTTGACTGATGGTTTCGCTGCCTCACAGTTCCACCCACATATCTATTCATAAGTCAAATTGAAAGCCCGAATCTAGTGTGACTCCTGGACCGGATCGGGTACGTAAAGAGGCCAAACGGGACTCCCATAAACCCTACATGTGGTCATACTCTTTGTCTTGGATCACAAAACAGGAACTCGGGGCCTAGGGCAGTGTTCAACGAGACAACCCACTGTGTACTCCTACATAGCCTCTCATCGTTCACCTTTATTTAGGGTGGATTCACCAACACGTTATCATCAGCACCAATATGAATATCCATCCCGACACACAAACAATGTAACCTCATTGTATCATTAAGCAGCAATAAGCAGTAACAGTTGCAGGGGCCACATGCTCATCATTCAACTCCTACATCTGCTAGGATTGTGGTTTTCTTAATACGATGGAAAAAATGATAGGTCATGCATCGGAATGGGTTCAACTATGCGAAAGAACGTGTCTCGGTGATCTCCTAAACATGCATAAGCGAGACTGAGAGGGAAGTAGTATTTTATAGACATGATCAATGGGGGTTTGCTATCCTTGCTGACGATACACGGGTCTTAACGGTGGTCTTCTTCTTCGGGGTGATCACCATCTCGGAACGTCTGACATCGGAGGCAATCATCAACAAGGGGGGGACAACTTCGGAAGTAAATGCACAATCACATGATAATGTTGTCCATGATGTGAATGGTGCTGGTTTGTGGTACATTTGATTTAAATGAAGTGTATTGCATTTGAAATGCAAATTCAAACTCCACATATGAATTTCAATTTAACTAAATTGCAATTGCTATTGTTTGTTCTTTGAAAACCATGTGATCATGTGTGTAATATGTCTCTGATGTACAAGTGACCAAGTTTACATTGTATTGGTTCAAAGTGGAAAAGCATTTGAATTAAATTTGAATTAATTCCATTTAAACCAAATAGAAAAAGCTACTGGTCCCATTTTAAATTCAACTCAAACATAGCTGAAACTTTTATATTTGGATAGATTATTTTCTGCTGATCATTTTTCATAAATTATTTGTCCAATTTGGAGTTAATATGAATTAGTTATAATTTTCTAAAGTTTAATTGATTTTCTGGATTTTTCTCTGTTTTCTTTAATTCTTATAATTTCTGGAAAAATGTTTATTGCATCAGCATGATGCAATGCTGACGTCACAGGGGGGCTAACATGTGGGGCTAGGGTGTCAGCCTCAAGGGGGTTAATCCCTGTTTTAATTAATTTAACAGTGGCTTAGTTAAGCCACTTGGCCCAGTGTCAGTGAGGTTAGGGGGGTTTAATTAGTGCTAATGATGGCCAAGTCGCCCGCGCCGGCGGTTAGCCGGCGGTGGCCAGCCGAGACGGCGGAGGCTCGCCGGAGTGGCTTCCCGGCCATGGTTGGGCACGGGGAGACCACTGGGAGGTGCCTCGTGCACGTCAGCTTCAAGCCGTGCACATGGGGGCCAAGGGGCGGCCGGAGAGCACGCCGACGACGAGAGGGCGCGGCGGCCGGGCACTGACCATGGAGAAAAGCATTGAGGGGAACGTTGACGAGCGCAAGGTGAGGGGAAAGAACGGCGAGCTCACCCTAGAGCAAACGGCGGGGTCGTCGAGGCCGCAGGAGCTGCGACGGTGACGAATTCTTCGTCGGAGCTCCACGGCGGCCGAAACTTCTCGGTGATGCTAGCGTTGTCTCCAGTGGCTCCCTGGCTCGATTGAGTGCTCGGGAAGACGAACGCGGGTCCTGCGGTGCTGCTGGACAAGTCGAAGAGGTGAGGGAGGGCCATTGGCCACGGTGGCGCACGGCGGCGCTCTCCAGCGAACTGCGGTCCGTGAGGAAATCGACGAGGGGAGGCGGGGAGATTGAGTAGAGAGAGGGGGAAATGTCGGGGGCGTGCTCCAGAAGCCTCCAGGCGTGAGGACGTGGGCGGGGAGGCAGCTGCCTGACCTCGGCGGCCACGGCGACGGCGTGCATGCCAGCCACCGAGCTGCTTGCGGCTGTGGGAGGAAGACGCCAAGAGGAGGGGGTGGGCTGGGCCGGCCTGGTGGCTGGGCAGGCTTGAGTTGGGCCAGAAGCACAGGTAGGCCTCCTTTCCCTTTTCTTTCTGATTTAATTTTCTGACATTTGTTCTGTTTTGATAAAAAAATACCAAAACATTTTATAAAATCCGAAAATTATTTATATGGACTTACATGGCATAACACTAGCCAATCCCAAGATTTGAAGATTTTTGAAATTCAACTTATTTGAATTTCAATTCAAATAGGGTTTTTATTTAATTTCCAAGGCACTTATAATATATTTGAAAAATCAGTGAGCCTTGAGTGGGACCCACTCCACTTTATATGTGATCTCACTTATTTCTGTGACTTTTCAAAATTATCACAATGAATTTTTGGATGCAATTTTTATCTGGCCTTTTGAATTAAATTCTTTAGGGATTTTATTTTCCCCATTTTTGAATTTCTTTTGAAATTTTCACATGATGCAAAGGGTCAAGCAAGCCCTAGCACTTACCCTAGTTGGGGTTCTGACATGTGACGAGCAAGCTTGGCATAAAAATTTGTAAGTATAATATCCTTGGGGAGCTCATGAATAGGTCATTTGAGCATTAGGGACTTCAGTCTCCTCCGAGCTTGAGCGATTCTATCTCCGTCACGAGACCAAAAGTTATAGATATAATTCCTGTCTCGATGAATTTCATGAAGAGGATAAAACTTTGTATAAAAGAGAGACATAAGCTCTTGCCAAGTAAGTAAATGCGAGTTATCTAGAAGCTTATACCAATTTGAAGCTTTATCTATAAGCGATAAGGAGAATAATTTCTTCATGACAAATTCCATTGACACACCTGCAAGCTTAAATAATGAACATAGTTGTGATAGATATAGCAAGTGTTCACATGTGTGTCTGTCTCCTGCATAACGATTAGCCAAGACATAATCAATAATACCATTTTGTATTTTATAAGGCACAATTTCAGTAGGGGTGGGAGTAACCACCACAGTAGTAGGGCGTTTCACCAAAAGCAATGAACCAAGAGTAGAGGTGTCCATAAGGACGAAAAGTAGCAACAGCAAAATAAAAAAACACGCAAAATATGAAGCTTTCCTTACCAGCTTCACTAACCAATAGCACTACACTCCCCGGCAACGGCACTAGAAAACAGTTGTTGATGACCCTCAACTGTAGGGGATCTATTGTAGCGTTTTCGATAAGTAAGAGTGTAGAACCCAACGAGGAGCAGAATCTATTGATAAGTGACTTTGGATAAGGAATAACTGCAAGCACTAAAAGATAATTTATTAGGGGTTTTTGGTATAAGCAACAAGAAGGTAAAAACAAGCAAATTAAAAGGGTACTGGGGATCAACAAGTGGCCCAATCCTTTTGAGTGAAGGATAGGCCTGGCAACAGAACTTATAAAGGATAAAGCGTTTGTCGGGACCTGGGGTTAGCGTATGCAAGACTCGCTACAACAAAATCATATGGAGAGCCGAGAACCATACCCACTTGTCTAAGCAGACAAGGCCAAGCACAGAACATTCTCGGAAAGCATCGAACGTGAGGGGCATCCCATCCAGGCCGGATGATCAACTGAGATTGGTCCTCATCGTCCGCACACAAGTCTAAATGATATGGGTGGTGAACCCCCATACTCATAGACAAGTCGCCTCAACCATAATATCAATTGTATTATAACCCTTCCATAGACTTACTCCAGCCCGATCACTTAGTCGGGGTCTAGGGTGGGCTCGATCATACATCAAAGTGTGCACGTGACAGAGTCACGAACAATCGCATCGCGATGCCCCAACCTGTGCACATCTATGGGCCACTTGTTTTATAAAAGACCGCCAGCAAAATCACAACTAAGGTCTCGAAAACCCATACTAAGACATGCTTGTTATAATCATACACGCAATACACATGTCTAGTATGAACAGTAGGTATCATTGCAATTCTCTACAAAGTTTACATCTTTATTGATAACTCTTAAAGAGTGCACACAGAGATCACAAGTCTGTGATCCAACATTACATCAAACATGTGGAAGCAAAGTAGGTCTGAGTACAGACAAGTTTAACAAATGGCTTAGAGAAGCCTTATTTATAAACAAGCCCTTCCATGAGGGAGCAGTCGTCTGACTTGGACTACACTAGCTTGGCTTCAGTCGTCGAGCTCCAGGAAGAATCCACCTTCTGGGTCAGTGGATTCATCTAAAACATACAATAAGAAAATGTGAGTACAAAGTCGTACTCAGCAAGACTTACGTAGGAGCTATACTACTCATGCACATGTATCAATGTAAAGGGAGGTGGGGTTCAAAAGCAGAAGTGCCAGCTTTGACTTGGCTAGTCCTGAACTACGAGTACCAAACTTGAGGTAAGAAGCGTACACGAGTCCACTACATGTCTCCAACCAATTACACCACTATGTTTCCTTCCTCGAATCCCCACGAGAAAGCACGTCATAGCACTCACACTTATCTTGGCAAAATTTATAAGTATCCAGTTCAAGTTGTCTAATAATCAAGCTAAGCTTTCCAAGCAGTCCCTTACCGCGGACGCGGCTATTTAAATACTTTTGTTAACCCTGCAGGGGTGTACCGCTAAACATACATGACCATCAGTTACCACATTTGGCCTCAACACCATTCAAGGGGTGTCAGCGAGGATGTTCACCACAACTATTACCTCATAGCCGATCTAGTCCAAGAAAGCCGCCTACCTGGGTTGGCTACCACTATCGTGAACCCGGCCGGTTTACCGAAGTGGACCCAGATGATGTGTGTGTGGTGCATAAGCCGGTCTCGGTTGAGCCGTTCTCTCACTTAGCAGCCAGGCCACAAACCTACCAGAACTCCGAACTACTGCGACATCTGGACATCGAAAGGGATGAGTTAGTAGGTTGAGAGGGGTCAGTGAGCCCAATGTGTGGTTGTACTATTCATCTTGGATCACCACACAAGAACTCGGACTTAGGGCGGTGTTCAACGAGACAACCCACTGTGTACTCCTACACAGCCTCTCATCGCTCACCTTGTATTAGGGTAGATTCACCAACACATTTCCACCATCATCAACATGATCACTACCATCCCGACTCACAAAAGAGTAACCTCATTGTAACTCTAAGCATGCAATAAGCGGTAACAGTTGCAGGGGCCACATGATATCATTCAGCTCCTACATCTGCTAGGATTGTGGTTTGCTTCCTACTGTGACAAAATGATAGGTCATGCAAAGGAATGGGTTCATCTATGTGGTAGAAACGTAGCATGGTAATCATCCTAAACAATGCATAAGCGAGACTGAGAGGGAAGTGGGATTTTATCGACATGATCAATGGGGGTTTGCTTGCCTTGCTGACGAGGTTCGGTAACGGTGTCTTCAACGAAGGGGGTGTCCTCGGGTTCCAGATCCACTTCTATTAGCAACACGACAATCATAGGATCAACATAATGTACAATGCTCAATCACATGAATAAGATTGTAATGGTGATGTTCATGGTAGCATTGTGTTGCCAATTCCATTTAAAAGAAGTGCATTGCAAAGTCATTTGCAAATTCACTCCAAATTTGAATTCAAAAGAATGCCATATGCACATTTGTCCCTGTTCACCCAATTTAATTGGTCAAACATGAAAACAAAGTGCATATTCAGATTCCTTGCATTTTTTCTGATAATTTTACATATATTATATGTCCAATTTGGAGTTAAAATGAATTAGTTATGAATTTCCAAAGTTTAATTCATTTTCTGGATTTTTCTGCTTTTCTTTATAAATGGAAATTCGATTTAATGCGTAAGCATGAGGTCATGCTGGCGTCAAGGGGGGCTCTGACCAGAGGGGCCCACTGGTCAGTGGCTCTGGGTTAATTAGTTTCTATTTACATTAAACTCTGGTTTAATTAGGGACCTGTGCCACTGGTCAGTGGCCCAGGGGTGATTAGGAGGGTTATTAGGGGGGCTCTAATAGTGGGGCTCAACGCCGGCGGCACTATAGTCGCCGGAATCTCACCGTAGTTTCAAAATAGGGCACGGGGTGGAGAATGGATGGCACCGGCGTGATCCTCATCGTCTTCCGTGTTGAATGGACCTAGCTGGGGCTCAAGGAGACCACCGGAGCGTCGTCGGCGTCGGGTTTGGCGGCGGCAGTAGCTAGGGCTTCGATGTCCTCGCGCTCTAGAGCTCCATTTTGACCGTGGCATGGTGCAACAGATTGCTGTGAGCACAGGGATGCTGCTGCGAGCGCTAGCTGAGCCGAAGGGGCACGACGGCGACCTCCACATCAAATGCGGCGGCTGTAAGCTTCGGATTTCAAGGCGGCCATGGATAGAGAACAAGAGGGAGGGCGCTACGTTAGGGGACATGAGAAGGAGCTCACCACGAACTCGACGGCGTGGTCAGCAGGCTCGGGGAGGCTCTGGTGGCGGCGTAATTGACGGCAATCTTCTCTGCGGCCGGCGAGAACTCGGGGACGATGATGGCGGCTCGGGGTCGAATTGACTCGCGATCTTCTGCACGGTGATGAAGACGAAGGTGGCGAAGAGGAAGGACAGCTCGGTGCGGCCTGGGGGTGAAGATGGCCACACGTTCTTCACGGAATGGCGGCGACGGCGCTCGGGTCGTCGTTGAGCTTGGCGAGAGAGAGTGCGAGAGCGTCTAAAGAGGGGGGGAATGGACGTGCGGCTCGTCCAGGAGCTGCGTGGCGTGACTAGAGGCTTCAGGAGGGACAGGTGGCGACCGTAGCGACGTCCCCGTGCTCGGATGGCTCGGTGGCTTTCCACCGAGCATCTTGGGGCGCGGGGGTGCGAAAGAAGACCCATGTGCCCCTGGTGGGATGGCTGGGCCGGCTGAGCTGGGCTTCGCCCAGGCGACAGGTAAGCTTTTCTATTTTCCTGTCTGTTTAATCTTTCCTTTCTTAATTTCTTTTCTGTAATTTTGTTTTCCCAAGTAAATAAAATAGTTAAGCATTTTGTAAATGCTCAAAATTTATATTTGTACTTACATGACCAGTAGCTAGTCATTCCCAACTTTTGTACATTTTTGAAATTCAAAATATTTGAATTCCAATTCAAATAGGGGTTTTTGATTAATTCCAAGGTCCTGTTTGAATATTTGAAAAATCTATGAGCATGGGATTGCTACCACATCACTTTATATGTGATCACACTCATTCATGTGAGTTTTCAAAAGTCAAACAAGAATTTTTGGAGCAACGTTTATTCTGGCCATTTGAAATAAATTCATCTGGGGGGTGTTCTCTCTCCCATTTCAATTTCTTTTGGAAATTTTTAACATGATGCAAAGTGAGACTTGATCCTAGCACATACCTAACAGAGGGTTCTGACAACTTTCACCCACTCAAAAGAATCTCGTCCCAAGATTCAGAAGTCTGCGGGAGGAAGGAGGTGTACTCGGCACTGAGACGG
The DNA here is from genome assembly GCA_950022295.1 of Bromus sterilis. Taxonomy (NCBI): domain Eukaryota; kingdom Viridiplantae; phylum Streptophyta; class Magnoliopsida; order Poales; family Poaceae; genus Bromus; species Bromus sterilis. The sequence continues at coordinate 141,467,483 of OX465596.1, read as the reverse complement.
TCTTCTCTTTCCCACGTGGCTTCTCTCTCAGAGTGGTGTGACCATTGCACTTTCAGAAACTTAATCTTCTGACGATGAGTGACACACTCTGCTGAATCAAGAATACGAACGGGGTATTCTCGATAAGAAAGGTCATCTTGAAGATCAAGCGTTTCATGGTCTACTTCACGGATGGGGTCCTTGAAGCAACGCCTGAGTTGTTACTCATGGAATACATCATGTACTCGGGAAAGGTGTGGGGGTAGTTAAAGTTGGTAGGCAACTTTTCCATGTTTAGCAAGAATGCGGAAAGGTCCGATGTAACGTGGGGCCAACTTGCCTTTGATTCCGAATCGTTGGGTTCCCTTCAGAGGAGTAACCCTAAGGTAAGCCTTTTCGTCCAGATGTAGCTTTCTTGCCTATGATGACGATCATAGTAGCTTTTCTGATGAGACTGGGCTCCTTTCAATTCATCACGAAACAATGCGAACCTTTTCTTCTGCTTCCATGATCATATCCGGTCCAAAGAATTGTCTTTCACCGGTTTCTAACCAGTTAAGGGGTGTACGACATCGTCGTCCATAGAGGAGATCCAAAGGAGCCATGTTTAGACTAGATTGGAAACTATTGTTATAAGAAAATTCGGCGAATGGAAGAGACTTCTCCCAATTCTTTCCGAATGAGATAACACAAGCTCTAAGCATGTCTTCGAGAATTTGGTTAACCCTTTCGACTTGACCACTAGACTGAGGATGGAAAGCTGTACTAAAGGAGACATGAGTTCCCATAGCATTCTGAAAGCTTCCCCAAAATCTAGAGGTGAAAAGGCTACCACGATCAAAATTGATTTCCAAAGGAACACCCTGAAGAGGCACAATTCTAGAGACATACAAGTCTGCTAACTGGCTAGCAGTTATGGACTCGCGAACGGGAAGGAAGTGAGCAACTTTGCAAAGTCTATCCACAACAACGAAGATGGCATCATTTCCTTTCTGGGTTTTTGGAAAGCCAGTGATGAAATCCATACTGACTTTGTCCCATTCCCACTCGGGAATAGGCAAAGGTTGAAGTGTACCAGTAGGTCTTTGGTGTTCTGCCTTAATGCAACGACAAACATCACATTCGGCAACAAATCGAGCAATGTCTCTCTTCATCCTAGTCCACCAAAATCTCTGGCGTAGATTTCGGTACATTTTTGTGCTACCGGGATGAATCGAGAGGGGTGTGTCATGGGCTTCTTTGAGGATGAGTTGCCTTAGATCCCTATTCTTAGGTACTACCAAACGATTTCCAAAGAATACCGTTCCTTTACTATCTGTGGAGAAACATTCAGCAACTCCGCTAGCAATTTTCTCCTTGATCCGACGAACACCTCGTGCGCGCCTTTGGGCAACTATGATTTGATCCTCAAGTGTTGGTTTCGCCACCAAGTTGAAAAGAGATCCACGAGGAACAATCTCGAGATTGATCTTTAAAAATTCCTCATGAAGAAGTGGTTGACACTGTTGTAACATGAGGTTGTTACAATACGACTTACGATTTAGTGTATCATCCATGACATTGGCTTTGCCTGGGGTGTAAGAAATTCCTAAGTCAAAATCTTTTATCAACTCAATCCAGCGTCTTTGCCTGAGATTAAGATCTGGCTGGGTGAATATATATTTGAGGCTTTGGTGGTCGGAATAGATCTCACAACGATTACCAAGAAGGTAATGTCTCCAAGTTGTTAGGGCATGAACTACGGCCGCGAGTTCAAGATCATGGGTAGGATAGTTCTCTTCATGTGGACGCAACTGCCGTGAAGCATAAGCTACCACATGTCTATCTTGCATAAGTATGCATCCTAACCCTTGCCGTGAGGCGTCACAAGAGATCCAAAAATCCTTTTTGGTGTCTGGAGGCACAAGTACGGTTGCAGAAGTCAATCTTCTTTTTAGCTCTTGAAAGCTTTCCTCACACTTGGGTGCCCATTGGAATTTCTTATCTTTCTTGAGGAGTTCAGTCAGAGGCTTTGCAACTTTAGAAAAGTTCTCGACAAACCGCGACAATAGCTTGATAAGCCAAGAAAACTTCTAACTTGCTTAACCGGTTCAGGTGGAGTCCAGTCAAGGACGTCCTGGACATTCTCGGGATTGACAACAATGCTTTTTGCAGAAATCACGTGGCCTAAGTAGGTCACTTCTGGTAGCCAAAATTCACACTTGGAAAATTTAGCATACACGCGATGCTCTCGAAGTTTCATCAATACCAACCTGAGATGTTCGGCATGTTCTTCTTCGTTCTTCGAGTAGATTAGAATGTCATCAAGATAAACTACAACAAATTTATCCAAGTACTCCATGAAGATCGAATTCATCATGCGCGAGAAAGTGGCGGGGGCATTGGTTAAACCAAAGGACATGACGGTGTACTCGTAAAGACCATAACGAGTAGTGAAAGCCGTTTTTGGAATGTCCTCGTTTTTTATTTTGATTTGATGATAGCCTAATCTCAAATCCATCTTGGAGAAGACAGAGGATCCAGCAAGTTGATCATAAAGATCATTGATCCTGGGAAGTGGGTACTTGTTCTTTATCGTCGTTAGATTTAGCGGATGATAGTCTACGCACATCCTTTCTGTTCCATCTTTCTTCGTTACGAACAGAACGGGGAAACCCCATGGCGATGAGCTAGGGCGGATGAAGCCTTTTGCCAAAAAAGCTTCAAGTTGGGTTTTAAGCTCAGCTAACTCACGTGGGGCCATTTTGTATGGGCGTATGGAAATTGGTGCGGTTCCTGGCATAAGATCCACTATGAACTCTACACATCTGTCGGGTGGCATTCCCGACAGCTCTTCAGGAAAGACATTCGGGAAGTCACGAACCACCGGAATATCTTCAAGGTCGGGAAGGGGAAGCACAATCAAAGAATGCATCTGGGTTCTTGTTCTTGGTGAGCAATAATCTATTGTCTGGCCTGAAGGATGTGTAAGTCTAACTGACTTGGCTTTACAATCAAGAAAAGCATTTTGTCTTGGTAACCAATCCATACCAAGGATGACATCAATGTCTGAAGACTTGAGGGCTATGAGTGAAGCAAGGAATACTAAACCCTCAATTGCACTTTGATTGCCATGGCTTACTCTATTAGTTTGCCACTTGGAACCAGGAGTTTGAATAATCATTGGGGTGAACATTTCATCAAAGGATATCTCATGCCGAAGTGCATAACTCTCCGACATGAATGAGTGAGATGCTCCTGGATCGATAAGGACAGAACTGGGAACATAATTGACTGGGAGCATACCAAGAACGACGTCAGAGGTACCATCCGTCTCCTCAGATGAGATTTGGTTCACACGTCCAAGATTCATGGAAGAAGATGGCTTGGTGGTGGAGACCTTCGGGGATGGCTTGGCACGAACATTGGGGTTCCCTTTGGCATGAGTTGGAGCATTCTTATTTATGGGGCACTCACGAGAATAGTGACCAGGCAGGCCACATCTGAAGCAGGCTCCAAAGATAGTGCGGGGAGCTGGGTTGTGAGGTGGAGCTGGATGGAACGGAGCTGGTGGACGAGGCGCCACAAAGGATGGCCTCGGTGGGTTGTTCTGGCGGAACATGCTATTGGGGATCCAGATCTTGCGCTTCTGAGGGCCTGAACTGGGTGAACCATCGTCTCTAGGATGCTTGCGGGAATCCTCGGGAGTGATCATATCCTCCGCCTTGATGGCCTTGTTGACAAGGATCTCGAATGTCGATAAGTCATGAAGATTGAGCTCACGACGAACTCCAGAATTGAGTCCCTTGCGGAACCTCTCTTGCTTCTTGGAGTCGGTGGAGACCTCCTCGGGAGCATAGCGGGCAAGACGATTGAACTCCCGACTAAACTCATCAACTGACCTTCTTCCTTGGGTAAGATTGCAAAACTCCTCTCTCTTGCGGTCCATGAGTCCCTTAGGAATGTGATGCTCGCGAAAAGCGTCACAGAACCCATTCCACGAAGTCAACTATCCAGCTGGACGCATCTTCAGAAAGTTCTTCCACCAAGAGCTAGCTGCACCCTCGAGGTGGTAGGTGGCATATTTGACTCTTTCACCATCTACAACATGTCCAGAATGGAGCTTTCTCTCGATGATGCGAAGCCAGTCATCGGCATCAAGGTGCTCAGTGGAATAGCTGAAAACTTGGGGATAAAGCTGGATGAAGTCATTCAACGACACAAGCTCATTCCGCTGCTGGTCAGTGTTACGAGCAATGACCCCCAACAACTCATGAGAGTCCCTTCGGTTTCTTTCAACCTCCATTAGAACTTGAGCCATCGTGGGTGATGGTGGAAGATTGCCTTCCTCCAAATCATCCCCACGAGCTTGGGCACGACCAAGGTGGCCACGGGTTCCTTGAGACATCTTGAAGGATAAGATCAATGTCAAACAGAGTTGAATGAGTTTGCAAATGCATCAGATTATGAAGATAACTGGAATGACTCGGACAACATAACGGCTGTAATTTCAAGAGAAAACAATTTCTTACAACATGGAAACAACACTTACATACGATGTAAGAAATCGGGAAGCATAACACCTATAGCAAACCGAACACAACTCTCCTACGGCTATAAGGAGGCAATCAACGAGATGTTCTACTAAGACATACATGAGCCTAGTCCTATCTTCCCGTAGAACAAGATGAGGGTGATTCAGAACTCAGAACGATGAAGGTAAGGAGAAAAAAGAAGCCTTACGTTGTTCCCTTATATACCCAGAGTAATTATATAACTATAGAAGGCTAGACTCAACTTCGACCAAGGCTGATAATCCTACAGTCATCCTCCTCTGATACCAAGTCAGTCGGGACCCGGGGTTAGCGTATGCAAGACTCGCTTCAACACAATCATATGGAGAGCCGAGAACCGTACCCACTTATCTAAGCAGACAAGGCCAAGCACAAAATGTTCTCAGAAAGCATCGAACGTGAGGGGCATCCCATCTAGGCCGGATGATCAACTGAGATGGGTCCTCATCGTCCGCACACAAGTCTAAATGATATGGGTGGTGAACTCCCATACTCATAGACAAGTCGCCTCAACCATACTATCGTTTGTAATGTAACCCTTACATAGACTTACTCTAGCCCGATCACTTAGTCGGGGTCTAGGGAGGGCTCGATCATACATCAAAGTGTGCAGACAGAGTCACTAACAATCGCATCGCGATGCCCCAGGCTGCGCACATCTAAGGGCCACTTGGTCTATAAAAGACTGCCAACCAGATCACAACTAAGGTCTCGAAAACCCATACTAAGACATGCATGTTATAATCATACACGCAGCACACATGTCTAGTATGAACAACAGGTATCATTGCAATTCTCTACAAAGTTTACATATTTATTGATAACTCTTACAGAGTGCACATAGAGATCACAAGTATGTGATCCAACATTACATCAAACATGCGGAAGCAAAGTAGTTCTGAGTACAGACAAGTTTAACAAATGGCTTAGAGAAGCTTTATTTATAAACAAGCCCTTCCACGAGGGAGCAGTCTTCTGACTGGGACTACACTAGCTTGGCTTCAGTCGTCGAGCTCCAGGAAGAATCCACCTTCGGGGTCAGTGGGAACATCTAAAACAGAGAATAAGCAAACGTGAGTACAAAGTCGTACTCAGCAAGACTTACGTAGGAGCTATACTACTCATGCACATGTATCAAGGTAAAGGGAGGTAGGGTTCAAAAGGAGGAGTGCCAGCTTTGACTTGGCTAGTCCTGAACTACGAGTACCAGACTTGAGGTAAGAAGCGTACACGAGTCCACTACATGTCTCCAACCAATTACACCACTATGTTGCCTTCCTCGACTCCCCACGAGAAAGCTTGCCATAGCACTCACGGTTATCTTGGAAAATTTTATAACTATCCAGTTCAAGTTATCTAATAATCAAGCTAAGCTTTCCAAGCAGTCCCTTATCGCGGAAGCGGCTATTCGAATAGTTTTGTTAACCCTGCAGGGGTGTACCGCCGCACACACAAGACCATCAGTTACCGCCTTTGGCCTCGACACCATTCAAGGGGTGTCGGCGAGGATTCTCGCCACAACTGTTACCTCATAGCCGATCTTGTCCAAGAAAGCCGCCTACCTGGGTTGGCTACCACTATCGTGAACCCGGCCGGTTTACCGAAATGGACCCAGATGATGTGTGCGTGGTGCATAAGACGGTCTCGGTTGAGCCGTTCTCTCACTTAGCAACTAGGCCACAAACCTACCAGAACTCCGAACTACTGCGACATCTGGACATCAAAAGGGATGAGTTAGTAGGTTGAGAGGGGTCAGTGAGCCCAATGTGTGGTTGTACTCTTCATCTTGGATCACCACACAAGAACTCGGACTTAGGGCGGTGTTCCACAAGACAACCCACTGTGTACTCCTACCCAACCTGTCATCGTTTACCTTGTATTAGGGTAGATTCACCAACACATTTCCACCATCATCAACATGATCACTACCATCCCGACTCACAAAAGAGTAACCTCATTGTAACTCTCAGCATGCAATAAGCTGTAACAGTTGCAGGGGCCACATGATATCATTCAACTCCTACATATGCTAGGATTGTGGTTTGGTTCCTACTGTGACAAAATGATAGGTCATGCAAAGGAACGGGTTCATCTATGCGGTAGAAACGTAGCATGGTAATCATCCTAAACAATGCATAAGCGAGACTGAGAGGGAAGTGTGATTTTATCGACATGATCAATGGGGGTTTGCTTGCCTTGCTGACGAGGTTCGGTAACGGTGTCTTCAACGAAGGGGGTGGCCTCGGGTTCCGGTTCCACTTCTATTAGCAACACGACAATCATAGGATCAATAGAATGTAAAATTCTCAATCACATGAATAAGATTGTAATGGTGATGTTCATGGTAGCATTGTGTTGCCAATTCCATTTAAAAGAAGTGCATTGCAAAGTCATTTGCAAATTCACTCCAAATTTGAATTCAAAATAATGCCATATGCACATTTGTCCCGTTTCAACCAATTTAAATTGGTCAAACATGAAAAAAAAGTGCATATTCAGATTCCTTGCATTTTTCTGATAATTTTACATATATTATATGTCCAATTTGGAGTTAAAATGAATTAGTTATGAATTTCCAAAGTTTAATTCATTTTCTAGATTTTTCTGCTTTTCTTTATAAATGGGAATTTGATTTAATGCGTAACCATGAGGTCATGCTGGCATCAGGGGCGGCTCTAACCAGAGGGGCCCACTGGTCTGTGGCTCTGGGTTAATTAGTTTCTATTTAAAATAAACCCCGGTTTCATTAGGGACCTGAGCCCACTGGTCAGTGGCCCAGGGGTGATTAGGAGGGTCATTAGGGGGGCTCTAATGGTGGGGCTCAACGTCGGTGGCACTTTAGCCGCCAGAATCTCGCAGGAGTTTCGAAACAGGGCACGGGGTGGAGAATGGTAGGCACGGCGTGATCCTCATTGTCTTCCGCGTCGAATGGACCTAGCTGGGGCTCAAGGAGACCACCGGAGCATCGTCGGCGTCGGGGTTGGCGGCGGCAGTAGCTAGGGCTTTGGCGTCCTCGTGCTCTAGAGCGCCATTTTGACCGTGGTGTGGTGCAACAGATTGCTGGGAGCACAGAGATGCTGCTGCATGCGTTAGCTGAGCCGAAGGGGCACGACGGCGACCTCGACATCAACTTCGGCGGCCGTAAGCTTCGGCGTTCATGGCGGCCGTGGATAGGGAACGAGAGGGAGGGCGCTAGGTTAGGGGATATTAGCAGGAGCTCACCTCGAACTCAATGGCGTGGTCAGCAGGCTCGGGGAGGATCTGGTGGCGGCGTAATTGACGGCAATCTTCTCTGCGACCGGCGAGAACTCGGGGACGATTCTGGTGGCTCGGTGTCGAACTGACTCGCGATCTTCTGCAGGGTGATGAAGACGAAGGCGGCGAGGAGGAAGGACAGCTCGGTGCGGCCTGGGGGTGACGATGGCCACGCGTTCTTCATGGCATGGCGACGACGGCGCTCGGGTCGTCGTCGAGCTTGGCGTGAGAGAGTGCAAGAGCGTCTACAGAGGGGGGAATGGACGTGTGGCTCGTCCAGGAGCTGCGTGGCGCGACTAGAGGCTTCGGGAAGGGCAGGTGGCGACCGTAGCGACGTCGCCATGCTCGGCTGGCTCGGTGGCTTTCCACCGAGCAGCTTGGGGGCGTGGGGTTGGGAAGAAGACCCCTGTGCCCCTGGTGGGCTGGCTGGGCCGGCTGAGCTGGGCTTCGCCCAGGCGACAGGTAAGCTTTTCTATTTTCCTGTATGTTTAATCTTTCCTTTCTTAATTTATTTTCTGTAATTTTGTTTGCCCAATTAAATAAAAGAGATAGGCATTTTTATAAATGCTCAAAATTTATATTTGGACTTACATGACCAGTAGCCAGTCATTCCCAACTTTTGAACATTTTTGAAATTCAAAATATTTGAATTCCAATTCAAATAGGGTTTTTTGATTAATTCCAAGGTCCTGTTTGAATATTTGAAAAATCTATGAGCATGGGATTGCTAACATATCACTTTATATGTGATCACACTCATTTATGTGAGTTTTCAAAAGTCAAACAAGAATTTTTGGAGCAACTTTTATTCTGGCCATTTGAATTAAATTCATCTGGGGGGTTTTCTCGCTCCCATTTCAATTTCTTTTGGAATTTTTTAACATGATGCAAAGTGAGACTTGATCCTAGCACATACCTAACAGAGGGTTCTGACAGCGTTCTTGAGGACACACGGGAGAGGTAGTCATGTTCTTTCGCCATATTCCGTATCAGTACTATGTTTTGTGTTGATAAGTGTTGAGTGGGTGGATTTATGCAAGTACACCTTCTATATTAAGATAAGTGCACTCTTATGATTAAACACCTTGCAAGCATTCGCAAATACAAGGTAGAAATTAAGGAATAAGCCTAACCACAGCAATAAGATCAAGGATCTATTATTCCCTTCTGCAAAAGTGTGCGAGCTAGGGTTCAGATTTCTGTCACTCCGGCAACCCACCGTAAGCATTCTTTATACACAATGCATTCCCCTAGGTCCTTAACAAGGCGACATGATGAGTGTTCGACTCACACAACACCACTAGAGAAATAACAACACAACTTAAATATCAAATAACACATATTACTTCAACATCATATGACTACTAACAACTAGACTTCTCCCATGTCCTCAAGAACTAAATTAATTACTCACAAGACATAAAAGAGATCATGATTAGTGGTGATAAATAGATGATAAAAAATCTGGAAATAACAATAATTCAACAAAAAAACTCAATAGAATTCACCACAAAGGAGTAATCAACACCGATAATGTACTGATGTTGGATGGATAGTACGGGTTGCAACACAAGTTGCAATGGTGATATGATGTGGCATGAAGATGGAGATGGTGCTGATGTTGGGGACGATGTTGATGATGATCTTGATGATGCCTGTGACGATGGTGATGACGATGCCAATGATCTCCCCTTCCGGGAGGTGTTCTCCCCGGCGGAATCTGCCCGCCGGAGATGTCTTTTCTTCTCTATAGGTTTCCGCCACGGAGCGGCGGCAGAACTCGCAAAACTCCTCTCTTTCAAGGGTTTTTCGATGACGGGGAATATATGCCAAAGGGGGGAGCCGGGAATCGCCCCAGGGGTCCAGGAGGCCTCCCGGTGCGCCCCTGGTAGGGGTCGCGCCAAGGGGTTGCCTGGGCACCTAGTGGACTCCCACTGGCTCGTTTTCGGCGAAGCTTCGTTATTCTTCTGGAAAATATCCTTCGTCGATTTTCAGCGCTTTTGGAGATGTTATGTTTCAGCAACTCAGTTTCCACTTTTCTTCGTTGAATCCTATGTCTGCTGTTTCGGCACCGGAAAGTTGCAAATTGTGTAAAGAAAGCCAAAACAACATAAGAATAGTATCATAATGTGAAATATCTCAATGAATACGGGTGAATTACGATATAAAATAGTGATGCATTTTGGACGTATCACTCCGTGGTTGTGGGCACCCCAGACTATATGTCCGAAGTGGCCAGTTGTGTATACTGTCATGCTCCCATGAGAAGTGTCGCATGACACACAACTCGACATGGATATCATAGTCTCAATGTTCATACAATACCGAATACAAGTCTTACAAATAACATAGTCTTACATTGCCTCATCAGGCTTAAATGGTAGCGGAATAAGCAAAAGCATGATAGATAGCAGCGGCACAATCCACGGGGTAGTCCAGAGCATAACACGTCCTTGTAATCTCCGGTAGAATCATCGTCATATACCTGCTCCTCCAAACCTGACCGATTGAATAACAAGGGACAAAGCCGTGAGTACATACAAAGTACTCGCAAACCACCTAAAGAAAGAAACAAAGTACTCGCAAACCACCGAAAATAATAGGATGGCTATATGGTGGAGTTTTATTTCACACAATGAATTTGGATAAGTCAAGTCCAACCTTTTTCCCACAATATCAGCATCATCATTGCGAACCATAAACTCGGTATCGGGATTTCTCATCTATTCCCCACAAAGTGTGGCCTCACTAGCTGTCCATGACCGTGGACTCCGGATACTCGAATAGTTTTCACTCTATAGAGGTTGTACACTTTACACACCACATTCAATACATCCGCCGTGTGTCCCTTACGGATCGTCATAACTCAGTATGCGGGTCTCGGATAATCGACCATAGTCTTCCCCTTGCTTACCCTAGTACAGGTGATCTACCCGATGCCCACATCCTGAACTGTCCGCATGCAAGGTCATGCTCCTCTTGGACACATGCCTTCACCGTAGTAGAGGTGCGGAAAAGTTCCGTGCCACCGCTGCCTCGGCAGCGACCTCACCTCCGGCGCATCGGTAGGCTTACATGCTTCTATGTATTATGTAGTTAGAAGATCCCCGTACTAAGATATGCAAGCTTCCAACTAGCCCTGTCCCATACCAGAGTATAGTGGTTGTACAGTATGGCTAGATTTTGGCGGCACTTATAGAGAGTCCCTCCAGACTTTGTCCATGTCCAACGATGTTCCACATTACCGGCCATACCACCCTCTTAGGTGTATGGTGTACCATATAGGATGAAGTATGACTATGCATGTTGTTATGTAATGCTAATTACCAGAGCTGAGTGATGGTCTCGACAAAATGTCGGGATCACCAGGGTTCTACTTTGTTATCCCAAATAGGTAGGCTATGGGGTGATATGGAGTTTCCCTAATATAGCTAATACAATCCCAAACCATATGAGCATAATAAAATGATACAATATAAATGATAAAAAGCAAAGTAAAAATGGGTCAAGCAGAGTTTGAGTTTGACGGTGTCTTGCCTTCATCGGAGATGTACCCTGGGTTGGCTTCTTCGATAGCTTGGGAGGAGTCTTCACCTGCAGCGTCAATCGTCTCGTCTACAAAACAACAGGGCAATAGCAAGCACCACATTTCACAAACAATAACACAAGCAACAAAGGACAAAAAAATTCTTAGAGTTTTATATTTGTTAAGATTTAAATCTTATATCACCCTAATAGGGTTAAAATTTATGACAAGACATTAGGATAATTTTGGTGGATTTATTAACAACAATATTAAACAAAACAACTTTAACTAAAGGCAATGTTTCTAACCCAATTTATTCACTAAAAACTTTTAAATTTATTTTATTTTTATTAACTAAAAGCATATCAATTTGCTACTGACCAGAGGCACATTTAATAATAATCTAACAAATTAATACTAGTAACATAAATTCTATATAAATTAACTAGCAATAGAAATAATAATAAAAGGGTCACAAATTTATCTAAGCCAAATAATATTCTACACATACAGAAATATCAAGAATATTCATAGGAATATAAACAAATCAACATTCCATTTTTAGGGTTAACAGAGATTTATTAAAAATTACTCTTAGCGGCTAATAGGTACAATTAGCTAGTTAAAACTAAAGCAATTACTTTGGTACTGTAGAAAATTTATTCTAAACAAGAAGAAAAATAAAGCATAAGTTTATGAATATAAAAAAAATTATTTCATTTTTTCTGAGCTATAGTTATTTTGCTAATATTATTTAGGTGCTGCAGATTATAAAGAAAAAAGGAAAATACGAAGCCAGCCGGCCCGGGCTATTCGGAGCCCACGGGCGCTTGCCTCCAGTGGGACGAGCCCGCGCACAGCGCAGCGCTGAGTTGTATTTTTTTAATAACAACGAAGAGGTACCGGCTCGCCCTGACCGTTGGATCAAGTGTGATTTGACGGCCAAGGGGCCTTCTTCCTCCTCTCGTCCAGCTAGGGCACGGGCGGCCTCCCAGGGTGAACAGAGGCGGGGCGGACCTCGTCGGAGGGCCTCCGGTGGCCGGCGGCCGGCGGAGAGTGGAGGGGGAGGTGCGACGCGGCCAGGGGGCCATTTTCCCCAAAAACGGACGCATGCGACGCGAAAAAACCGCGACGCCCATGGCGGACAGAAGGTAGTCCGGGATGCTCACCGAGGGCATCCCAGGCGACGGTCGGCAGCGTGCTAGGGAGGCGGGGTGCGGAACTGCGGTAGGGGCTCTCTTTTTTATGTTGGAGAGGCGCTTCACAGAGACAAACGGCGATGGCTTGATGTAGACGAACGGGGCTCGGGGTAGACGGCGAGGCAGCTCCTCCGGGCTCGTCGGCGGCGTCTCCTTTGCCAGCGCGGCTCCGGCGTGGGGTGGCGATGGTGGAGAGGCGCGCCGGCTTCTCCCTCCTCTCCTTATTCTTCATCCTCCTCCCCTTCTTTCCTCCTCCTTTTCCTTCTGCCTCCTCTCGGCTTCCTTCTTCTCTGCTTCTCGGGCGAGTGGGTGAGGTGGAGCGGGTTGCTATGAAGAGCGGGGCGAGGTGGAGTGAGGAAATGGGAGGGCTAGGGCTCCCCTTTTATAGCGTGAGGAGGGGTGGCTTGGGCGGGAAGAGCGAGCGGGGAGAGGTGAGGGCAAGCGCGCGTGCTGCGTCCGGTTGATCCGTGGCCTCGACGGTCACTGGACGAGGAAGGCGGTGAGGGCTGGCGTCAGCCAGGTGATGTCGCGACGGCCCCCACGTGCTGACGTCAGGGGTGGTGCTGAGTGGCTGCCTGGTGGGGTCCGGTTGTAAGAGGGTTGGGGAGAGAGAGCATGGGTTAGAGAGAGGGAGAGATGGACTGCGGCCCAGTAGGCTAGGTTTCCCTTTTATTTTAACAAAAATTTCTCCTTGAAATTCGGAAGAACAACGCGTGATCCGCTGGATGCTCGTGAGCTCGTGGGTCGATTTCGATCCCCTCGCTTAGATTCTGGTTCCTTATGAGATTGGCGAATTCGTCTAGCCTTCGATCTGGATCGTAGTATTCGTCGGTCTGAGTCTCAGAGTTGCTGTCCTGGAGGGCGGCGGCTGTCCGCACGGCGGCGGGTCATCGAGTGGTCGGCGTGCGCGTGGCTGTATAGTTCGACTCGTCAGGTGAGGTCTCTTCCTAGAGTCCTTGCGCCCGTCTTCTGGGTCCTCGACTTCTTCCTCGTTGGTGATGTTCTTGGCGATCGCTGATCTCGAGCTCGGAGTCGGTGTCTTGTTGTGCGGCGTGTGCCTGGGTGGCGGTGGGTCATCGAGTGGTCGGCAGGTCCTCTTCTTCATGCTGCCGTTCGTCGATTGGGATCTCCATGTGTAACCCTTGCGCCTTTATTTTGGGTCGTCGAGTTCTCCTTCAATGGCGGTGGGCGTGGTTGACGCCGTAGTATTGGTCTCGATACGGCTATAGGCTAAGAGATCTTGCGGGGGAGGCAGAGATATTCTCCATGATCTTGAATTCCTCGGGTAGATTGCATCTAGTTCTTGCTCTTGAGTTGTGGCTTGCTGAAGACGGAACCGCCGAGATCGTAATTCCAACCTGTGTAGTTCCCACAGACGGCGCCAATTGACGGGGATGTACCCCGGCAAATCTCATGGTCAGGGACCCTGGGTTAGTCATGAGAGGCACAGGTTGGACGATTGCTCGTCGGCTAACATGAGGATACGTTCCTGCTCGATATTATTGATCGGATATGGCGATTACAGGGAAGCCGAGGGTAGTGCGCACAAGGCTAGGGTTACAGATTTTGTATTGCTTGTCCCCTGATGTCTCCCCTCCAAGCCCTTATAAACTAGGCTAGGTCTCGGGGAGTCCGTCCTGGATTACAGATGAGGTTTCCTAACCATGATCTTGTTTCGTACGACAAGTTTGCACCTTCCTTATGAGTCGTGGACTCCGACGTCGGTGCCACTAGTGGGCCAAGGCTGGGCCCAAGAGGCATCTTCGTGGGCCTTCTGTCTTCGGGTACACCGGGTGGGCTCATTCGTAGGAGTCGTGGGGTCAACCCTCGTCAGCAGTAGCCGAAAACATGGCGGCCTATCAGAAGCTCTACAACACGCTCGAAGGAAGTTTTGATGGTTGCGAGCTCAATTATATCCCCAGAACAAACAACACAGAAGCTGACGAACTTGCAAACATCGTCTCGACTCGAGGACCAGTTCCACCCGGCGTCTTCCTCGAAAGCATCAGCCAGAGATCCATCAAGGTAAAAGCAGCAGCACCCGAGGCAGCTACAAATGACGACACCATTGAGCCAGCACAGGTGGCATCAACGAGTCCATCCGAGGGCAGCAGCAGCCAAGCGGTCGAACCTACAGATTCAATAACACTCGAAGGACCAGCGTGGAAAAAACCATTCCTCCGATTCCTAATCGAAGGAACGTTACCGCAAGACGTCTCAGAAGTTCGGCGCATCAGTCGTCGATCCAAGGCATTCACAGTGATCAACAGACAGCTATACAAACGCAACATCAACCAGATACTCCAAAAGTGCATCGACGAAGAAGACGGGAAAGCCCTACAGCTCGAAATCCACGAGGGTACCTGCGGGCACCACGCGAGGAGTCGATCGCTCATGTCCAAAGCATTCCGAACAGGGTTTTATTGGCCCACTGCGATGAAAAACGCAGAAGACATCGTGCGGTGTTGCATCGCCTGTCAAAAATTCGCCAGCAGACCGCACGCTCCAGCCTCAGAACTCAAGACCATACCAATATCATGGCCGTTCGCCACCTGGGGACTCGACATGGTGGGCCCGCTGAAGAAATCATCAAAGGGAGGAAGAACACACCTGCTAGTAGCAGTTGAAAAGTTCACCAAATGGATCGAAGCAGTCCCCGTCACCAGCTCCACATCCCTCACGGCGGTAAATTTTATCAAATCAATCATCTTCAGGTTCGGAGTACCACACAACATAATCACGGACAATAGTACGAACTTCACAGCGGCAGAATTCCAGAACTTCTGCGAAGAACTGGGCATCAAAATCAACTACGCAATTCGCGCAGCCACAGTCCAACGGCTAGGTGGAAAAAGCAAATGGCCTAGTATGCGGAGGAATAAAAAAACGGCTCCTCGCACCACTCGAGCAGGCCGCAGGAAACTGGGTAGAAGAACTCCCTGAAGTACTATGGAGTCTGCGCACTACCCCAAATACCGCAACCCAGTACACACCTTTCATCATGGTGTACGGGTCGGAGGCAGTGCTTCCACATGACCTCAAATTCGGGGCACCACGGATCTCGGTGTACGAGGAAGAGGAAGCAGAAGAAGCACTACAAGATGACAAGGACACAACAGACGAAGCAAGAGACACAGCCCTAGCAAGGTCAGAGGGGTACCAGGACAAGTTGCGCACTTACCAAAGCAGGCGCCTGCGCACCAGAACCTTCAACAAAGGAGACCTCGTCCTGCGACTGATACAAGAGAAAGTCCACAAGCTTGTCCCCTAATGGGAAGGACCGTTCATAGTCTCAGAAGTATTAGGAGGAGGGGCCTATAGACTGAAGAACCCGAAGACTGACGAGGACGTGGGAAATCCATGGAACGTAGCAAACCTACGCCGGTTCTACCCATAGTCTCCACCAGTCATGCTCAAACTGGCAAGCTCATGGAACCCTTCGACGCAATAAAATGATATCGCCCAAATATTACCACCTCAAAGAACTCGGGGGCTCGAGTACAAAACTCCCCCCGAGAGACGCTATCGTCGCTCACGCGACCTTTACCCAAAAGCACCCGGGGCCTCGAGTACAAAAACTCCCCCCGAGAAGACGCTATCGTCGCTCACGCGATCTTTACCCAAAGCACTCGAGGGCTCGAGTACAAAACTCCCCCCGAGAGACGCTATCATCGCTCACGCGATCTTTACCAAAAGCACTCGAGGGATCGAGCACAAAACTCTCCCCGAGAGACGCTATCATCGCTCACACGACCTTTACCCAAAGCCCTCGTGGGCTCGAGTACCAAACTCCCCCCGAGAGACGCTATCGTCACTCACACGATCCTTACTTCAAGATCTTAGGGGATCGAGTACCAGCTCCCCCTGAGAGACGCTATCATTTCCTCTGCAGCCCGTAACTTAAAGGGTCCAAGCAAAATCCCCGACAGGCGCCACCTGCTGAAAACCGTTCGGAATCAACGGGAAGCCACGACTACAACCAGATGGAAACACCAAGTACTTTGGAGAAATATGGATGGAGCACAGGACACACACAATCATTTAGTCTTCACCTGATTGCCAACAATCACCTAAAGACATGGGGGCTACTCCCTGTTGGGATACGGGGCAGAAAACACAAATTTTTCACACCTACGGTACCCGAACCCAAGATCTATGCTATGGCGATGTAAAGTAATGGAGGGAATCGGTGTTCATACCTTTGAAGACCGAAAGCGGGAAACGTTCTTACGAACGTGGTTGGCGTAGACTCAGAACTACGACCTCCCTGTCGTGTAGAAGACCACCACCGGCGAGGATGACTCCCGGTAAACCTCCAGCGACGAAGCAGCACCACAGGTGTAGTGCCTCGAAGAGATTATACACGTACGGCACAATCGATGTTCCTCCCGGGCTCCGAACCAGACGAGCAGCGGAAAGAAGACGGCTACGGATCCCGACTCCAGCAGAGCGACGGCCTGCCTTATGGTGGAGAACTCCAATCCCGGTGCAGACTGCAAACAAGGGGAGTCCACTTCCGGAAATGGAGAAGGAAGAAGAAGGAGATCAATTGTTGTATGGAAAAAGGGGGGTCTACCCCTCTATATAAAGGCCAAGGGGGGGTGTGATCCCTCTTCCCTCCCCCATGTGGGACTAAACCCCCAAGGGGGGAGGGGTGCGCCGGCCAAGGGGGGGTTGGGCCCCACCCCTTGGCGCCAAGCCCAAGGGGGGGAACACCCTCCTCCCCTAATGGGCCTCTAAGGCCCATATAGCCATTTTTCCATTATTTTAATTATTTAATAAGTTTTAAATATTTAATTCAGATAATTAAATAATAAAAAACATTATTAAAACAATTAAACTTTATTTTGAACTATTCAAAATGTCCGGAAACCATTCCGTCCTCCTCCGGAACTATTCCGGTGATTTCTCCTATTTCACCGATTGATCCCGTAACTGTCCTATGCATCGATTGCCCTTAAGTGTAACACCCTAACGGTCCGGGAAACAGCAGACATGGTCGAGACTCTTCGCAGTGACCAATGACTAGTCAGTTGGACCTGGTTACAATCCTTGACAGCCCCTGCGCTTCCATCGAATGAGCTTCGATCGCTTTTGGAAACCGTTCACGATACGACGTAATCCCTTTGTGCTGCGGTACCTTGTTTGTTCGAGGTTTGATCGTCGGTATCCCACATACCGTGTTCACATCTCGTTCATGACAAACAACTTCTCTCGTCCATGATCATTGCATCTCTTTGTGACCTAGTCACGTCCTTGCAAGGGGTTGATGCAATATCACCGAGTGGGCCCAGAGTACCTGTCCTGTCATAAGGACTGACAAATCCCGCTTTGATCTATTAACATACTCATCAACCATCTATTTCGGAATACCCAAAGTGCACCGTTATAGCCAGCATATTTCAGTCAGGCGGTGGGATACAAATCAAAGTCTCCTCATAGATCGTGATTACGTATGATCATTACGGTCTAAGGACTAAGGCATACGTTACAAAGTCATAGCAACGCTGAACTATGTGACTCGATCACATTGCATTACTTTTAGGTGGGTGTCTGTCCATCACATCATTCCCCTAATGATATGACCTCATTGTCAATGGACTTAAGTGTCGCCATGATCAGGAAAGCTTGATCAATCAATTGCCCAATGAGATAGTTTACCCGAGTTAAACTACGGACCATGTTTTATACTACACCTGTATTAGTATTTCCAAGTAATACAGTTATAGCACAGTATAAAACGTATTATGAACAAAACGGATATGTGACAAATATCTTTATTAATTTGTCTCTAGGGCACATATCCAACAGTCTCCCACTTGCACTAGAGTACAAATTACACTAGTTTACATCAGGTATGTATCTAACACCAATGGTCTCTCGGTGTTCTTCAAACTTGCCCTGTGGAAGAGGTTTAGTCATCGGGTCTGCTGCGTTCAGATCCGTATGTATCTTGTGAATCCTAGTGTGTCCATCCCTGACGTAGTCTCGCGTCACATGGAACTTTCGGAGGATGTGCTTGGCTGTAGAGTGAGTTCTTGGCTCCTTCGCATTAGCAATGGCACCCGTGTTGTCGCAGAAGATTCCCACGGGGTCAGTGCAACTGGGAAAGACGTCAAGCTCGATCACGAACTTCTTCAGCCACAGCGCCTCATTTGACGCTTCGCAAGCGGCAATATACTCCGACTCCATTGAAGATTGAGCGACGACTAACTGTTTGCCGCTCCTCCAGCTAATCGCGCCACCGTTCAACATGAAAACATATCCCGTCTAGGATTTCGAGTCATCTAGGTCTGAGCCGAGGCTTGCGTTAACGTAACCCTTTACGGTGAGCTCCTCATCAACTCCTCCATAAACAAGAAAGAGATCCTTGGTTCTTCTCAAGTACTTAAGGATGTTCTTTACTGCTGTCCAATGGGCCATTCCCGGATTACTCTGGTAGCGATTAGTCATACTAATGGCCAGCGCTAAATCCGGTCTGGTACATAACATAGCATACATGAGAGAACCTATGGCTGAGGCATAGGGCTTTGAGGACATCTCCTCTTTCTCTTTAGCTGTGGTTGGGCATTGAGTCACGCTTAATTTGACACCTTTTATAACTGGCAAGAGACCTCTCTTGGAGTCATCCATTTTGAATCTTTTCAAAATCTTGTCAATATAAGTGTTCTGACTCAAGGCCAACCGTCGATTAGGTATATCTCTATAGATCTTAATCCCTAGTATGTACGCAGCTTCACCTAGGTCCTTCATGGAAAATTGTCCATTCAGATATTCCTTTACTTCCTCTAAGAATTTCTTATCGTTCCCTATTAGTAATATGTCATCCACATATAACACAAGGAATGCTACAGAGCTCCCACTCAGTTTCTTATAGACGCAGAACTCTTCGACGTTTTGGACAAATCCAAAAGCTTTAATGACCTCATCAAATCGAAGATTCCAGCTCCGAGATGCTTGCTTCAACCCATATATGGACCGTTGAAGCTTGCAAACCATACCAGCATTCCTTGGATCGACAAACCCCTCTGGTTGCATCATATACAACTCTTCCTCAATGTTGCCATTTAGGAATGCAGTTTTCACATCCATCTGCCATATCTCGTAATCATGATATGCAGCTATTGCTAGTAGGATCCGAATAGACTTTATCATCGCTACAGGAGAGAACGTCTCCTCGTAGTCAACTCCTTGAATTTGTCGGAAACCCTTCGTGACAAGTCGAGCTTTGTAGACAGATACGTTTCCGTCTGCGTCAGTCTTTTTCTTGAAAATCCATTTATTCTCGACGGCCTTGCGGTCCTCGGGAATATCCACCAAAGTACATACTTTGTTGGTGTACATGGAGTCTATTTCGGATTTCATGGCTTCAAGCCATTTCTCGGACTCGGGTCCCTCCACTGCTTCTTTGTAACTCGTAGGTTCATCCGACTCAACAGCCGAGATTGCATTCACAAGCTGTCCGTAAAACTCAGTAGGTTGACGGACTCTTGATGACCTACGGGGCATAAAAGGTTCCTCTTCATTCTCATCATGATCATCATGAATGTCATGATCGTTATGAATGTCGTTCTGGCCATTCTCTTCAACTCCCACTGTGGAAGATGGTTCCAGAACAAATTCCGTAGCCATTTCATCCAATTGGAGTGATTGGTCAGTTACTTCATCGAGGTCTTTTTTCCTCCCACTCAACTCTTTCGCGAGAAACTCCTTCTCAAGAAAGTGTCCCGTCTTGGCAACAAACGTTTTGCTGTCAGACTTGTTGTAGAAGGTGTACCCACAAGTTTCCTTGGGATAGCCCACAAAGATGCACTTATCCGCCTTGGATTCAAGTTTGTCAGGCTGTACTTTCCTAACATAAGCCTCACAACCCCAAATCTTCAGGTGAGATAACTCAGGTTTAGTGCCATGCCATTCTTCAAATGGTGTTGTCTTTACGGATTTGGATGGTGCCCTATTAAGAATATGAATGGCGGTTTCTAATGCATACCCCCAGAATGACACAGGCAAATCAGTATGAGACATCATCGATCGCACGCTATCCAATAGGGTTTGATTACGTCGCTCAGCTACACCGTTTCTCTGAGGTGTGCCTGCCGGCGTAAGCTGTGGTATTATGCCACAAGACTTCAGATGATTGCCAAACTCGTGACTCAAATACTCGCCACCTCGATCCGATCGAAGGTGCTTGATTTTCCTTCCGAGTTGATTTTCGACCTCATTATGAAATTCCTTGAACTTTTCAAAGGTTTCAGACTTGTGCTTCATCAAGTAAATATACCCATATCTACTCAAGTCATCAGTAAAGGTCACGAAGTAACGAAGATCATTGCGAGTGGGGACGTTCATGGGTCCACATACATCCGTATGTATGATCCCCAATAAGACATCCGCACGCTCCATCACACCATTGAATGGAGTCCTTGTCATTTTGCCCATGAGGCATTGTTCACATGTATCAAGGGATCCAAAATCCAATGACTTAAGAAGTCCATCCTTATGGAGCTTCTCCATGCGTTTTATACCAATATGACCAAGTCGGCAATGCCACATCATCATGTGATCTTCATTATTCTTCAATCTTTTGGCCTCAATATTGTTAACGTGACACACGTCACCATCGAGATTAAGTACGAATAAACCATGCGACTCCGGTGCGTGAACATAAAACATATCATCCTTATAAATCGAACAACCAATTGTATCAGTCTTAAAAGAATAGTGGTCTCGCTTCAAGCAAGAACCACTCACGATGTTCACACTCAACGCGGGTACATAGTAACATTTATTCAGAACTAAAACCAATCCCAAAGGGAGACTAAGATGCTTCGTGCCGACCGCCAAGACTTCAATCCGGCAGCCATTCCCCACGCGCATCGTCACTTCATCTTTGACCAAGCGTCTCCTATTCCTTAGTCCCTGAATGGAATTAGAAATATGAGTGACAGACCCTGTATCAAATATCCAGGATGTGTTCCCAGCGCTTGTCAAGAGAAGATCAACAATAAGTATATCAAATATACCTTCGTCTCTCTTGGCGACCTTGCCAGCCTTCTTGTCCTTTAGGTACTTAGGACAGTTGCGCTTCCAGTGACCTTCACCCTTGCAGTAGAAGCACTCCACTCCGAGTTTAGGCTTGGGTGCCTTGGGAGGAGCGGCAACTGACTTGCCATCCCTCTTAGGGCCACCTCTCCTGGCCTTCTCCCGTCTGCTTGACTTCTTGAAGTCAGTGGTCTTGTTGACCATGAAGACGGCGTGCTCCTTCTTGATCTCAACCTCAGCGCTCTTTAGCATGGCGAACAACTCAGAAGGGGTTTTGGTCATACCATGCATGTTGTAGTTCAGCACAAAGCCTTTGTAGCTAGGGGTAAGCGACTGCAACACCCTATCAACCGCAAGTTCATCTGGAATCTGACATTCCAGAGCATTCAAGCGCTGAACATAGCCAGACATTTTGACCACGTGCTCACTCACGCTGCCGTGCTCATCCATCTTTGCTGAGAAGAAGGCTTCAGAAGCCTCGTACCGTTCAGCCCTGGCTTGAGGTGCGAAGACCGCCTTGAGGTCGGTGATAATCTCATATGCACCCATCCTCTCAAAGCGTTTCTGCAGCTCAGTCTCCATGGAGTAGAGCATGCCACTCTGGACAAGGTTGTAATCATCAGTCCTGGAGAGATAGACATTCTTCTCGTCCTGATTGGCATCATCTGCTGGTGCGTCACCTAATGCGTCCTCTAGTACGTATGCCATTTTGAGGGGAACGAGGAGAATCCTCAGGGTGCGGAACCAGTTGGTGAAGTTTGTCCCATCTGTTTTTAGCTTATCTTTCTCTAGGAATGATCCTAAGTTGAACGAGGGGCGAGGTGCTGCCATCTACAAGGTTGGATTCACAATGATACAATTTAGACTTTTGTTCATAATGTGGAGTTTCAATTTAATCTTAAAATTCTAGAAAGCTCCCACTTAGATAAACACCTCTCAATTTAACTAAGTGATTACACAATCCCAGCCCCCATACCTCCCCCGATATGTACGGCCCAGTATGCGAACCAGGTAGGCCTCTAAGCCAATCACATCAGGCATGTGACTCGTGCTCGACCTTTCGGTCTTCTGTGTTCCAGGCCCGCATCTACATACGTCAAGCCTGCCAATCGAACCTTGATGTTAGCTGTTCAGGCAAGGCCATATCTGCATATGCCAGGCTCGCCGAACCCAACCTCATGCGAGCTCCGTTGAATATGTAGGACAACTCCGGTATGTACGGAGCGTCAGGCCATATGGGAGAACCTTCCAGGTGGTGCCCATCAAAAGGGAGAACACAATGTTGGTATTGTGAGAGATGGTCCTGTTTCGTGCTACCGTCGATATATCTAGCATACTAGCATAAAACAGGAAGTAAAACTTTAAATCATACTACCTATGATCCCCCTTCATGCAAAGCAAAGTTAAAACGTCTTTCTACTTTAGCTTGTGCAAGTTTTACATGGCTGCTAGGGGTTTCAAGAGAGAGAACCGATTTCTATCCTGCGAAAAACATTCCACAACACCGTCTCTTATCCGTCTCTATTACACCCCTGTCGGGGCCCTCCGTTGCAAACATCTTCGCATCGCTAATGCAGAGAGACAGACACCCCCCAGCCACTTTATATGGTACAAGCCATATGTCAAGCGTGGAACCAGTCTCGCGTAAACGCGTAAGGTCGGTCGGGGGCCGCTTCATCAAACATTGCCGCAATGCTCCAATGAGTACACGTGGGAGGGTAACGAATGAAGATTCGATGCCCACATCCTAGATGTGTTCTATCCGTACAATACATCTAGGCATAGCTAGCTCTAATACCACTGTTGGGATACGGGGCAGAAAACACAAATTTTTCACACCTACGGTACTCGAACCCAAGATCTATGCTATGGCGATGTAAAGTAACGGAGGGAATCGGTGTTCATACCTTTGAAGACCAAAAGCGGGAAACGTTCTTACGAACGTGGTTGGCGTAGACTCAGAACTACGACCTCCCTGTCGTGTAGAAGACCACCACCGGCGAGGATGACTCCCGGTAAACCTCCAGCTACGAAGCAGCACCACAGGTGTAGTGCCTCGAAGAGATTATACACGTACGGCACAATCGATGTTCCTCCCGGGCTCCGAACCAGGCGAGCAGCGGAAAGAAGACGGCTACGGATCCCGACTCCGGCAGAGCGACGGCCTGCCTTATGGTGGAGAACTCCAATCCTGGTGCAGACTCCAAACAAGGCGAGTCCACTTCCGGAAATGGAGAAGGAAGAAGAAGGAGATCAATTGTTGTATGGAAAAAGGGGGGTCTACCCCTCTATATAAAGGCCAAGAGGGGGCGTGATCCCTCTTCCCTCCCCCATGTGGGACTAAACCCCCAAGGGGGGAGGGGTGCGCCGGACAAGGGGGGTTGGGCCCCACCCCTTGGCGCCAAGCCCAAGGGGGGGAACCCCCTCCTCCCCTAATGGGCCTCTAAGGCCCATATAGCCATTTTTCCATTATTTTAATTATTTAATAAGTTTTAAATATTTAATTCAGATAATTAAATAAAAAAACATTATTAAAACAATTAAACTTTATTTTGAACTATTCAAAATGTCCGGAAACCATTCCGTCCTCCTCCGGAACTATTCCGGTGATTTCTCCTATTTCACCGATTGATCCCGTAACTGTCCTATGCATCGATTGCCCTTAAGTGTAACACCCTAATGGTCCGGGAAACAGCAGACATGGTCGAGACTCTTCTCATTGACCAATGACTAGTCAGTTGGACCTGGTTACAATCCTTGACAGCCCCTGCGCTTCCATCGAATGAGCTTCGATCGCTTTTGGAAACCGTTCACGATACGACGTAATCCCTTTGTGCTGCGGTACCTTGTTTGTTCGAGGTTTGATCGTCGGTATCCCACATACCGTGTTCACATCTCGTTCATGACAAACCACTTCTCTCGTCCATGATCATTGCCTCTCTTTGTGACCTAGTCACGTCCTTGCAAGGGGTTGATGCAATATCACCGAGTGGGCCCAGAGTACCTGTCCTGTCATAAGGACTGACAAATCCCGCTTTGATCTATTAACATACTCATCAACCATCTATTTCGGAATACCCAAAGTGCACCGTTATAGCCAGCATATTTCAGTCAGGCGGTGGGATACAAATCAAAGTCTCCTCATAGATCGTGATTACGTATGATCATTACGGTCTAAGGACTAAGGCATACGTTACAAAGTCATAGCAACGCTGAACTATGTGACTCGATCACATTGCATTACTTTTAGGTGGGTGTCTATCCATCACATCATTCCCCTAATGATATGACCTCATTGTCAATGGACTTAAGTGTCGCCATGATCAGGAAAGCTTGATCAATCAATTTCCCAATGAGATAGTTTACCCGAGTTAAACTACGGACCATGTTTTATACTACACCTGTATTAGTATTTCCATGTAATACAGTTATAGCACAGTATAAAACGTATTATGAACAAAACGGATATGTGACAAATATCTTTATTAATTT
Organism: Bromus sterilis; assembly: GCA_950022295.1. NCBI lineage: Eukaryota > Viridiplantae > Streptophyta > Magnoliopsida > Poales > Poaceae > Bromus > Bromus sterilis. The sequence continues at coordinate 141,442,437 of OX465596.1, read as the reverse complement.
GTCTCTAGGGCACATATCCAACACTCCCATCGGGAGTGCTGTCGCGCACCCGATAAAAGATGGCAGTTAAGAGAAGAACGATGAAGGAAACAAATCTCAGCCAACGTTCGACTCTACAACTCGAACGTAGCCTCGGGGGCTACTCCCATCGGGAGCGCTGTCGTGCACTCGATAAAATCCACAGTACAAGAACTTGACGGACTCGAAGATAGCTCTCGTTGAAAGACTTAAAGATAGATCACATCGAAAAGGACTCGAAGACAGATTCCAATACATAGACTCAAACACAGCTCGCGTTACAAGGACCTAAAGATCATTCTCAGTAGAAAAAGACTAGAAGTACATTGGATAGAAGGCAACTCTGATTACTCGAAGGAAACCCTCATTACATGGAGAACTAACCTAGTTACAAAAGACACAAGAAGCCGATAAGCTTACGGCATCAATCACCCAAGGAATTACGACTTCTACATATGTGCCCATGCTGGGATGATTGGTACTAAGACAACGAGCATCACCACAGACAAAGGAGGAGTCGAAGCAGCCAGCTCATGATGTCAATGACTTAAAAAATGGTGAAGCTCGACTTATTTGCGGAGCAACGAGGACGATGCTCCACCAGCTTCTTCTCCTGCTCCACCAGCTTCTTCTCACCCGAGCTGCCGGCGAAGATGACGCCGTTGCCTCCAGTTCTACAAGGTCGCATGGCGTTCCCGCTTGATGACTGGCTTGACGTCGAGGTCCTCTTCAGAGTTTGAAGGCACAGTATCATCACCCAAGGAATCGCCAGATGATGAAGCCGTTGAAGACGTGGGCATAGGACAGCCCGACCTGCCAGAATTGTCACTGCTGGTCTCCTGCCAGCACGGGTCCATGCGATTGCCACTCGGGTCAAAAGCGCGAATGGCGAAACGGCAACAAAGAGTATCACCGTCACACAAGTTGAAACGCCGAGAAAACAACTTCCAGCCAAAACCAAGGAAAATCAAGCGAGAGCTGTCGGTCTCCAACTCAACTTAAGAAGGAGGCCGAGAGCAACCCTGAAGACGAAGAAGCAGGCCATCCAGGCCACGCAAAGAAACAATGGCAACAAATACAGAAGGAAGAAGAATGCGAGCAGCGTTCCGGCCGCGGACGCGTAGAAGAAAATCCTAGTGCCAAACACCCTCCTCTGAGGAAGAGGAGGAAGGCATCAACGCTGCACCACGACGACCACCGCGAGAAGAGCACGGAGTACAACCTCCGCGGCCGTGGCGAACATGGCCGCGGCCAGTCATACCTGCACCTCACTTGGGACCCATGAGAAGAGGAACAGAAAGAGGAAGATGAAGAAGAGGAGCAAGACGGGCAGAGGACGAACACTACTACTACACGAAGAAAAGGGGTCTACTTATAGCACAAACCCAAGAGCATGCAGAAGCCCAGACAACGGGAGAATTTAATTCAAAGACCAAGAACGCCAGGCGATTCGAATTCCGAGACAAAGATGCCTTCACACGGGAGGCACAGTGCGCTGGACGCGTCAAATCTCGCGCGTTTTCAATGCGCACATCGGTAACCCAACAGGCGGCTACAGCACGCCACAAGGGCCATCATCATGACCGGTCATGAAGACATGACGGTTCGCAGACAGAGCATCTTTGACGGTCCTCCAGCAAGGAGATCATTACCCTTACCAACACGAGGTAAATTAACATGGCAGCGCAAAAGAAAAGGCAGCCTGCAAGCACCATTTTTTACTGACTCAAATATATTTCTCAAATATATTTAACTCCCATCGGGAGCATATCCACCCATGAGAGTTTCAGGTGCTCCCTCACCTAAAGAATAAATACGTGCTCGAGTAGTCACTCGCACTCACAGAGTCCCGAGTGCTCCCTCACTCGAAAGGAAAGAAACACGCATTAGGGCATTCTATCACCTGAAAGGCAAAAGACGTGCTGGAGTGATTGCTCGTACCCATGAGAGTCTCGGGTGATCCCTCACCCAGAAGAAAAGATATGCTCGGGAGATTACTCGCACCCATGAAAGTTTCGGGTTCTCCCTCACCACGACACAAGATAATCCAACCTGCACTCGCCAGATCGTATGGTCCCAGAGTATCGGGTGCTCCCTCACCCCGAGACCGAAGGCGATCCTCGAGTGATTACTCGCAGAACTTTGAGTACCCGAGCACTCGAAGACCTCCCGAGAAAGTACTCCTTTAAATTCTCCCTCGCTCGAGCGCTCGGCAAAGCTCCGCGAGTAACCGCTAAAACAACTCACTTGATTGTTTATTCCAAGTGGGTGCATCACTAATTAGGCTCCGTGCCTCGATAAAAAATACATATTCCTGGAACACGATACACTATGCCCAGATGCCACGCAAGCTTAGCGTGTAGGTAAGACCCCGCTACGCAGATCGGCCGGGCTGGGACTTGCCGTAGAGCGATTTCACTCCCAATCTTATCCATGCGCTTGCATGATAGAAAAGGCCGGGCGGACGCGCCTAGGCTACGAACCTTACTGGAGGCAACTGATCACTGTATGACCTGCAGCGGCATGACTTTTGCTCGACACCAGTGTTCCAAGCTCATGGCGAGGGACGTGAGCTTGATTGGGCTACTGTGGTTTTTGCCACTAGCGCAATTCACCAAGTCTCGACTAGTCAACTACTTGGGCCCTTTCAGCTTAGCAATCCCTCGAAACAGGTTTTTGTCATGGCCCTAGACTGCAAACGACCCGCGGTTGAACCGTGCATACATCTAAACAACGCAAGAACGGACTCGAGTCCCTGCGCGACTCTTCAAGTCCCCCAGGCAGGCGGGTGCTACTGACGAGGGGGTGACCCCACGACTCCTATGGATGGGCCTACCCGGTATACCCTAAGAAAGAAGGCCCACAAGGATGCCGCCTGGACCCAGCCTTGGCCTGCTAGTGGCACCGACCTGGGAGTCTGCGACTCATAAGGAAAGTGCAAACCTGCCATACGGTACAAGCTTAGGGTTAGGAAATATTATCTATAACCTGAGACGGACTCCCCGAGACCTGGCCGACTATATAAAGGCCAGGAGGGGGGACGTCAAGATCAACCCAATACTCAATCTGTAACCCTAGCCTTGGGTGCACTAGCCTTGGCCTTCCTGTAACCGCCATCTCCAAGCAATAATATCGAGAAGGAACGTATCCTCCTGTTAGCCGACGAGTTATCGTCCAACCTGTGCCTCTCATGACTAACCCAGGGTCCCTGACGATGGGATTTTCCTGGGTACATCCCCGTCAATACCGCCAACCACCCTAAAGCAGTACTCAAGAGCTCGTGGCACCCTATCAACCCGCCGCCGGAGAACAGAAAATACCTTTGCACATGCCCTATCCATCCAAAAAGGATTGTTAGTCTGCACGACCGGGTCATCCAAGCACGACAACTCCGACTGCACAACATCCTCTTCCTCGCGATATCGACCAGCTAGCACTTCGCAGGAAAAGAAAACACACAACAAGGAACAAATGAGGCACAACATAAAGCACTCGAACAACCGAGAACTCAAGACCGCAAGACTCACCCTTCAGCAGATCAGAAATTTTTGACATCCAAGCAGCTACGCTATCCAAGACAGCCTCAACATGTTCACGCTTTGAGCGATGAATCGCAACAGCTGCCTTGAGCCGTCTAAACGCACGGTCCGTGTCTTTAAGACTCAAACATAAGGACACGTAATCCCCCTCGCGAGCATCCTCCTTCAACAAATTCCAAGCCCGAGAGACGCCCGGGGCAGCCTACCGCAAAAAAAGGAAGAGTCGAGAAAAGAGGAAAAGAACAGCAAACAAGGACAAAGCAGTCTCACCAATAAAACATTCAACATTCCATACTCCAAAGTTATCCCCCATTCTCCTACTCCGCACCTAGGACTTGCGGATATCGGCCTCTACAACCAACTGCAGCTGACGAGCAAGCTGAGTGGCCCGACTGATATGTTCATCATTATAATCAGGAAAGCTACCCCCCATGGCATCTTCAATGGGAACACCATGCCCCAAGAGAACAACAAAGGACGTTGCGAGTCCACTCACCACTTTCTCGCGAACCAAGCCTTCCAAGCGATCTCCATCTGGACAAAAACCAGCAACCTGCAGATCAAGACCCTCCGATCGATCCTCCTCCTCTGGATACATGTGTTCATGAAGAAGCTTGAGGAGGGTCGAAGCACGACCACAGACATCCTTCGCGGCACCAGCGCCAGTCAACGCGGCAAGCACAGCGCCACAGATAGTGGTCGAGTCCGGGGAAATAGTTGTCGCAATCTGAACGCTTACAGAGTCTACATCACCGGAAAATAACAATGATCAGAGATCCAAGCTAAGAGCCACCACAAAAACAAGAAGCATTAGAGCAAATTCCTCACCTGTCAAAGTACTCGCCATGTTGCGCAGGCGACCACCCTCAATCGACTCCATCTGCCGGAACTGCTCCTCAACTTGTCGCAGTCGTTCGAGCTCGTGACGCTGCACCTGCAGATCCTTCTCCTTCAACTCCAAAGTATCCCGGAGCAACGCAAGTTCTTTCTCCGCAGCAGAAACTCGCTTCTCCGCATCCTTCTTGCGACCTACAGCAAAGGCGTGACTCAAGCACCAAAGACGAAACAAACAACAACATGAAAATGCAAAGAGAGGAGGAAACTCACGCCTCATGGTAGTCAGATCCCCCTGGGCAACATCGTGAGCACGCCGGTCTCAATCGGCTTCAGTTAGCACGCGCTCGTACATACGGAAGAGTGTCTAGAACAGAATGATATTCAGAAGTCAGAGTTACACAAAGTAAAACAAGCTTAAGACTGTGACTAATCACAAGTGATTGCCCGCAGCCTCGGGGGCTGCTCCCATTGGGAGCGCTGCCGTGCCCCCAATGGTATTCACAAATCAGAATCAAACAAAGGCGAACAAGCTAAAGACTACGACCAACCACAAGTGATTGCTCGGAGCCTCGGGGGCTACTCCCATCGGGAGCGTTGCCGCGCCCTCAATATAAGTCGGAAGCAAGAAGAACTTTATACCTGCTCAGCCATGCAATCAAAAAACGTGGCCTTGTCCTCAACTGGGAAGTATTTTCTCTCCAACATGTACCCCTCAGGAAACACGGGTTTCGCATCTGGAGTAGAGTCGCCCTCAGCAGCGGCTGCAGACCCCCCCGGATGGAGCAGTCGCAGGAGTCTTCCCTGTACCTGAAACCACATGAGTCACTGAAGGACCCGACCGCCCAGCCACCGTATCAGAGTCAGCCGACTGAGGATCCGCAGCAGCAACACTCGTTGAAGAAGCAGCCGGAACGGGAATGGTAATGCAACTACATATGTTTAGAGCCTGAAAACAAAACAACAACATAAGAAAAAAGAAGAAATACGCACCCAACAGGTGCGACACCCGGACGAATCAACAATCCAACCCTTCGCTTCTTCGGAGGAACCGGAGGAGGGAAAGGTGCAATGAAGGGCGCGACTGGTGGCAGACCACCATCACCACCTTCTGCAGTCCGCTCAACAGCAGTTGAGGAGCGACTAAGCTTGATGTGCAGTGCCCCAAATCTTCATCGTCTTCAGCAGCCGACGGTCGACCACCAAGGCTCGAACCCGCAGACTCGCCAGCACCAGCACGCGAACCGTCTCCGTCACCCGCGGGTGCAGGATCCACCATGACCACATCAGGTTCCTCCAGTATCTCCGCATCCTCAGGCTGTGGTGGATTGTTCAGGAGGGTAACATGATCCTACAAGTACCAACACCATTAACAAGAAGCAAGATATCAGGAAACTTCACAAACGAACAAAGACTCGAGAAAATACTTCAGGCAAAGGCGCATCGGTAGCATACGGAAAAATGAGCTCTCAACACCAGTACTCGTGTACTTGGTGACTTGATGGATCAGAAAAAGGAGGCCACTATCCGAAATATCTATGGGCGAACACCTAGTCGGGTCCTCGAGTTCAGTATACCGCCACATGGGATGCACCTGGTGCTGGAGCGGTTGGAAGCGCCTCCTCATAAACACAGGAATAAGCTGGACACAAGTTATCCCCTTCTTCAGAACAGCAAGTTTCTGCACTAAAGGCTCAATAGTAGCTACTTCACCAACATTCAGAGCATGCACCCAAGACGACCGCTTGACCACTCGCCCAACCGTGTTAAAGGGAGCAAGACCAAATTGTTGGCCGTCAACATGCCGATCCTTCAAATAAAACCAGTTCCTCCGCCATGTATAGACAGAGTCCAGTTTTTCCAGATCCAAATAGGCATTCTTCTCTTTAATGGAAATGCCGACGCCCCCAATGGCGTATTCATAATTTGTACTGTTCACGTTGAAGAGGCGTTTCTAGAGCCCCCAATGGGGATAGATCCCTATGAAACCCTCATAGAGCATGATAAAGCATGCAATATGCAGTATCCCATTCGGACACAAGTCATGGAGCTGAAGTTGGTACGCAAAGAGCAATCCCCGGACGAACGGATGAACGGGTAGAGAAAATCCATGAGGGAAAAAACTCTGAACGCATACCCCCTCTTCGTCGCGAGGCGCAGGTGACGGGGGGATGGACCAAGCCCATAACCCGGCATTAGGAACTATGGGCCGACTCACCTAAGGAAGCCCCACAAAAGAAGACCTGGCCACGGGCTGGCCGCGCCAAGCATGAAGATCGAAGCCATAGAAGGAATTCGACTTACCTTGTATAACACGTAGCATATTTGTAAAGTAGAATAGGACTCCACCTCGTGTCGGAGTCGGACTCACGGAAACCCGGGACCCGTCACCTTTATAAGTTGAGGTCCATGGGATCCAGAGTCAAAATAATCTCGATCCAAGATAGGACTAGACACTTTCGGCGTAACATAGATCTCCCCGAGACTAAGGTTGCGATCCGACTCACTTGTAATAGATCCACCGACTCTTCTAATTGGAGAGTCGAAACCCATAAATAATAAGAAGCAAGAGTAGGCTTTTACCTCGAGACAAAGAGGGGCTGAAACCTGGGTAAATCGCCGAGTCTCTCTTCCATGTCGACTCTCTCCTCGTATCCACCTTGTAGCAAAGGTCCCATGTCCAGTTCGACTCTTCAAACATATGCCGTGACTTTTCCACGATAGTTGGCGCCCACCGTGGGGCATGCGCATGAAAGTGTTGAGATTCTGGAGGGATCTCCGCAAGGCATGGAGGGATTCGTCGCTGGACGGATCACCAGAAGCCAGCGCGGAAAGCTCTTCATCGGCGACTCAACTTGGGGCCCGGAAACCGATTCTGTCGAATCGGGATATCGGGTCCCGATCGGGTCTATCCACATCTTAATCGGCAGGGCAGACAGCTCTGAGCCAAAGCCAGATCATGAAGTCCTCATCGAAACCTCTAGTCGGCGACATGCCGGCTCCAAACACGCTTTCATAGGATTCATTGATGAGCCTCCAAAGCCGGAGCGCTCTGTCGAGTCCCCAATGCACGACACCTCGGAAGAACTAACTGATGCCGACTCATACCCCAGTGAATGAAGCTTCTCAGATGAGAGGTCCATCTGATCCGTTGGGAGCAACAGACTCGACACCGGTGTGCCTGAATACAACACGGTTATCCTCACTTTAAGCCTCCATACTGTGCCACAGTGTTCATGGACAGCACTGGAGGACAGAGGAGTCAGGCAACCCAAAATCAAGGAGCAGAGCCGGCTTCCAGTGCGGCCCCTAATCCAGATAGGGATCCAGCATCCCACTCGCCAGAACAAGTCCCCACTGGAGAAGAAGCCCTCCCAGATGCCTTGAACTCCCTCGATGAGGCCTTAGCCATGACGGTAGCAACGGAGAATCAGGAGGCCTGGAGGGCAAGAGTCAACGGGCTCAAGTGTAACACCCCGGGTGTCTTATCTAATGCCAAGTCATCATGATTATGCTAATAATGATCACCCTTGATCATGTCTTGTTCAAATTCAACCCGATTAAAAAAATTCCAAAACAATGTGGCAATTAATGTTCAACCAAAAATTGTGGAACCAGTTTTATAAAATGCCTAATAATCAGTAGGTCTTATTAAAAATGAAATATGAGTTTATTAAAATGTTTTACTAATTTAATCAAATCAAAAAGTGTCAAATCATTTTCATTTAATCATATTTAAATAAAACAAAAATGCAAATGATTTTATAATTGGGCCAAACATTTTGTGGCATTGATGTACTGTGTCACCCTAGTAATGGAGCAAAGGAAATATTTTACAAAACTCAAATGATAACAAAACAAAATGGAAACAGTAATGAAAAGGAAGAAAAAAAGAAAAAAAAGAAAAAAAACCTTAAAACCGCCCAGGGCATATCCCTCCAGCCCCCAACCGGCCCAACACAAAGTGGCCCAGCCAACCCAGGCCGACCCACCCGCGCCTTCCGCTGTAGCAGCGATGCCGTGGCGAACATCGTGCGGCGGAAGCCGGCGGCCGTCGCCGTGGCCTCCATCGGTCGGTCGACGCACCCTATGAAGCCATCGTGGACGCCACTGACCTAGCCCCCATCCCATCCCCCGTCGCGCCTCCCTCTCTCTGGACCGAGCACACCCGTGTGCCGCCGTGGCCTTCCTGTGGCCGCCGCCGCACACCGTGGATGCGCCGCCACCTTTACCGTCGCCAACGGCCACCCCCGAGCACGCCACCTTGTCCGGTCAACTCGCCGCCCTCGGCTTCATCACCCCGTGCGTGGAATCGGTCTACAGATCTCCATGGAGGACGCCCTCGTCCTCGCCCTCGCCTACGGCCACCGCCCCCGCCGCCTTCGAATCGCCCTCGCCGGTGCCTCCCCAAGGCTGTTGCCCTCCTCGACACACTCATGGTGAGCATATCAACCACCGCCAACTTCTCCTAGCCGCCCTCTAACTCTGTAGCCGCCGTTCCCCTTTACCGAGCTCTGCCGTCCGCCCTGGGCGGGGCTTGCTCCGGGCGAGCTCACGGGGCGCCCTCGCCATGCGCCCCACGCTCCCTAGCCACTCTGGCAGCTCCCTCTCCACGCCCGGGCCATGCTTGTGTCCACTCCTAAACGCCCAGCGCATGCTGCCTTCTCCTGTACGCCGCTGGAGCTGCGGTACTGGCCCTCCTATTGTATGCTACTGCAGTTGTTAACTGTTGCCGCTGCTGAATTGACACTGCTACTGCTAAACCCAACATTTTGTGCAACTAAACCAACAACAAAAACAGCAACAAACATGTCCTAAAATATCCAAAATTTAAATGAACTAAAAGTATTTGTATCAAGCTTCAATTTATTCCATTCGACCAAGTCCAGTAGATGCAAGGATTAATTCCAATAAAAATCACAAAACACACATTTCTGTCAAAAGAAAATGACAGAAAATCAGATTAGGGTCATAGCTACTCTAAAGCCTTTGATGAACAAGCTATGGTGATCTTTCATGCCAATTGAGTGCATTACATATTTTTTCTCTTGTTCTAGCACAAAGCACCTATAGGGTGTATAAGGTTCGCCAATATTATTCAAGTTCACAAACGAAGGAACACCTTTAAGAACATTGATGAAATCATCTTGTTCATCAATTTTCAGGCCAAGGCCACCATTATAAAAAGTATTATCAAACATCTTGCGAACTTCTTTTGGAGCTTGGTGATAAACTAACAATTATGAATAAGTTGTCAACTTGGGAAGCAAGAAAATAAGGAAGTAAACAAGTCAAAGTTGTTTAAGAAACTCACGTGGAGATAGAACCAGCTTAATGTCGTCCAATAGCATCCAAATGTCCTTATTTCGAAATGTATTTTAATCATCGACATTCTAAAAAGAAGGAAAATAATGATGAACAATAATATCAACGAATACAACAATAATATCACTCATACATATATATCGAGTAATACAACGGTAAACAACGTGACTTGCGTAGTGCTTGTTCATACATATATATCTTAAGACTCATACATATAATACGTGACTAATACAGTAAACAACGTCGGGTGCGGAAGGTGGCCACCCAAACAGAAGGAACCACCACGAAATCGTAGCTCGGGTGAGATCCCTGAAGAACCTTCCAGGTCCTCCATGACCCGGCGTCCAACACCACCATGTAGCGACGGACGTGCTCGTCCTCCTCCCTGACACGTCGGCGTACAATCCACTCGGGGGCCGCCTGCCTCTGCATCGACTGTGACCCACGCGACCGGCACCAAAGAAGATCCGGGTCCACGACAGGACCCGGATTCCTCACTAAGAGGCGCGCCTCAGAGATTACCTCCCAGTGCCAGCCTGTCGGGACCCAGGGTTTGCCTATGTAATTCCTATTACATCACAATCATATGGAGAGCCGAGATCCGTACCCACTTGTCTAAGCAGACAAGGCAAAGCATAGAACACTCTCGGAAAGCATCGAACGTGAGGGGCATCCCATCCAGGCCGGATGATCAACTGAGCTGGGTCCTCATCGTCCTCTCACAAGTGTAAATGATTATGGGTGGTGAAATCCCTTTTTCATAGAAAAGTCGCCTCAACCACAGTATCGATTGAATTATAACACTTACATAAACAGACTCCAGCCCGATCACTTAGTCGGGGTCTCGGGCGGTCTCAATCATACATCAAAGTGTGCCACGTGACAGGGTCACGAGCAATCGCATCGCGATGCCCACAGCTGCGCACATCTAAGGGCCACTTGTTTTATGAAAGACTGTCGGCAAGAACACAACTAAGCTATTGAACCCCACACTAAGACATGCACGTTATAAACATACACGCAGCATACATGTCCAGTGTAAACAGCAGGTAATCACAACATGAACTGTACAAACTCATAGTCTTTATAACTTCTTCTAAACTGAGCAGACATAGTAGTTGTATTACAAGCAGAGATCACATGAATGTGATCCAACATTACATCAAACAACAACGGAAGCAAATTATATCTTATTAAAGAAAAGTTTAACAAATGGCTTAACAAGCCTGAGAGAAAAATACAACGACCCTCCAAAGGGCACATGCTGCTGTCTGGAACTATGCGACTTAGTCCACGTCGAGGTCGTGGTAGAGGCCACCATCAGGGTCAGTGGTCTCGTCTCTAAAACATAAAATAAGCAAACGTGAGTACAAATACGTACTCACCAAGACTTACTTAGGAACTATACTACTCATGCTCAAGTTTCAGGGTAAAGTGAGGTGGGGTTTCAATGCAGAAGTGCCAGCTTTGACTTGGCTAATCATGTACTACGAATACCAGAGTGAGGTAAGAAGCGTACACGAGTCCAAGTATCAAGTCTCCAATCAATACACCACTATGGATCCTTCCTCGAATTCCCATGAGAAAGCAAACCATAGCACTCACTCTTATCTTGGAAATTTTAGAGTAACCATTCAAGTTGTCTATGATCAAGTAAAGGTCTCCAAGTAGTCCATAAACGTGGACACAACTATTCGAATAGTTCATTAACCATGCAGGGGTGTACTGCTACACACACGCACGCATCAGTTACCGCCTGGGAGCGGACCCTTCAAGCGAGTACCGGCGAGGATGTTGCCACGACACTTCACCCATATCACCATCTCTAGTTCTAGGGAGTCGCCTATTTGAGTTGGGACAACAATCGTAATCCGTCCGATTTTTCCGATGCGGACTCAAATGTTTTGTGTCCAGCCATCAAGCTCAACTCGATCATGATCAATTGATTCAACTAGGCCACAACCTACGTCCACCACTTACCTTGATGCACCTTCTCGAGATCGTTAAAGTTCAAACTACTTGCAACTCCTGGACTTGGTCAGGGGTGAGGTACTAGTCCAAGAGGGGTCAGTGAGCCCAATGTGTGGTCGTACTCTTAGTCTTGGATAACAAAACAAGAACTCGGGATTAAGGTGGTGTTCAGGGAGACAACCAACTGTGTACTCCTACACAACCTCTCATCGTTCACCTTGTTTAGGTCAAATTCACCAACACGTTACCACCATCATTCACATGATCACTACCATCCCAACTCACATCAAATTAATCTCTAAGCTTGCAATAAGCTGTAACAGTTGTAGGGGACACATGATACCAATCAACTCCTACATCTGCTAGGATTGTGGTTTGCTTACTACTGTGACAAAATGATAGGCCATGCAAAGGAATGGGTTCAACTAGCGGTAGAACGTATCATGGTGACATCCTAAACATGCATAAGCTATAACGAGAGGGAACTGGGATTTTATAGACATGATCAAATAGGGGGTGCTTGCCTTGTTGACGATCACGAGGTAACACTCTTCTGACGTGAGGTTGGACTCGTCTCCAAGATCAACTCCTACCGAGAAGAAGCAATCACCAAAGCACTTAAAAGTAATGCACATGGCCGTAGCCGTTGACGGCTAGACGCCGGTGGCACTGGCCACGGTGGCGCCTCGTCGGAGTAGGCTTTCCAGCCACGGGAGGGGCGGAAGAGGCCACTGTCAGGTGCCTCGCGCTCGTGCGCGTCGCCTAGGGCACACGGGCGGGGGGGGGGGGGGGCTCGGGTGCACCAGGTCCACGCCGGCAATGACTCCTATGGCGGACGGAGCTACTGTCCAATGGAAAACGGCGACGAGGCGACGGGGAGGAGCGTGGGAAGGGGGAAACTGGTGAGGGGCTCACTAGGAGCTCGAAGGTGGGCACAGCGAGGCTGGGGAGGGGTTGTCCGTGGAGCAATTGATCGCCGGAGTCACGGCGGCAGGCGGCGATGTGCTGACGCGGGCGTCGTCCTCGGGGCCTCCAGGCTCGATTCCGCGCGTGGCGTGACGAAGACGAGCACGGGGCATCTCCTGGACACGGTTGTGCGTCGTCCTGTCGTGGTTGGCCAGGCATACGCACGGGCTCGCTCCGGCGAGCTCTCTGGGTGGCTCGGAAAATTGGCGAGGGAGAGCGAGCAGGCAAATAGGGAGAGGGGGAGATGGAACGGGACGTCCAGGGCGTGAGCTGGCGAGGGGGTTGAGGCGCCTCGGTGGCAGCGACGACGTCGTCGACATGCCGGGCACGCAGTTGTGTGCTCGTGCCCGTGGTAGACGACAAGGGCGCCGAGGTGGGCCTGGGACGGCTTTTGTGAGCTGGGCCTGACCCAGATGGGCTTCTCTTCTTCTGTTTTTCTTTTTATTTCTTTTCTGTTTTGATTTGATTTCTAAACCAAATCATTTAATAAAAATCTAAAAACTTTTATTTGATCCTATAAGGCATATATAAGTCCACTCACAAAGTTTTAGAATTATTGGAATTATAATTAATTAATTCCAATGGCAAATACAATATTAAATTAATTTCCAAGGGCATTTCGGATATTTTTGAAAATTCATTGAGCATGGAGTGGGACCCACTTCACATGAAATGTGATCATGCCCATTTATGAGATTTTTCAAAAAGTTCAAAGCGTTTTTGGAAAAAGATTTTTGTCTGGCCTTTTATTAAAATTATTTTGGGGATTTTTGCTTCCCCATTTCTTTTACTTTTGCAAAAAAATTCATGATGCAAAAATGCTAGCTTAGAAAAGCACAAACCTAAATTAGGGTTCTGACAACTCGCCCCCACTCACAAGAATCTCGTCCCGAGATTCAGAAATCGTCGGGAAGAGGGTGGGGTACTCAGCTCGTAAATGATCCTCTCATTCCCAGGTGGCTTCTTTCTCTGAATGATGTGACCACTACACTTTGAGGAATCTGATCTTTTGACGTCTAGTTCTACGCTCGGCTTCATCAAGAATACTAACAGGGGTACCCTCGATATGAAAGGTTATCTTGGAGATCAAGCATTTCGTGGTCTACTTCGCGGATGAGGTCCTTGAAGCAACGCTTGAATTGAGAGACGTGGAAGACATCATGAACCTGGGAGAGGTGGGGGGGTAGTTCCAATTGGTAGGCAACTTCTCCATGTTTTGCGAGAATGCGAAAGGGACCAATGTAACGTGGATCCAACTTGCCTTTGATACCGAAGCGATGGGTACCCTTCAGAGGAGTAACTCGAAGCTAAGCCTTCTCATCCAGATTATAGCTTTCTTCCCTATGATGACGATCATAATAGCTTTTCTGACGAGACTGGGCTGTTTTCAATTTCTCACGAACAATGCGAACCTGCTCTTCTGCATCCTGAATCATATCCGGTCCAAAGAATTGTCTTTCACCGGTTTCTGACCAGTTTAGGGGTGTTCCACATTTCCTTCCATAGAGAAATTCAAAACGAGCCACGCCCAAACTAGATTGGAAGCTATTGTTATACGCAAATTCGGCAAAAGGAAGAGAATTCTCCCATTTCTTTCCGAAAGAGATAGCACAAGCTCTAAGCATGTCTTCGAGAATTTGATTGACCCTTTCTACTTGATCACTTGACTGCGGGTGATAAGCGGTGCTAAAGGAGAGGTGGGTTCCCATAGCATTCTGAAAACTTTCCCAAAATCGAGAAGTTAAAAGACTAACACGGTCTGAATTGATTTCCAAAGGAACACCGTGAAGAGACACGATTCGGGAGATATACAAGTCCGCTAACTGGCTAGCAGTTATAGACTCGTGAACAGGAAGGAAGTGAGCAAATTTTGAAAGTCGATCAATGACAACGAAGATGGCATCATTTCCTTTCTGGGTTTCTGGAAAACCAGTGATGAAGTCCATACTGACTTTATCCCACTTCCACTCGGGGATAGGCAAAGGTCTAAGAGTACCAGAAGGTCTTTCATGTTCTTCCTTAACGCGACGACAAACATCACATTCAGCAATGAACTGAGAAATTTCTCGCTTCATCCTAGTCCACCAAAATCTATGGCATAGATCTTGATACATTTCAGTACTACCAGGACGAATCGAGAAGGGTGATTCATGGGCTTCTCTAAGGATCAGCTGTCTAAGGTTCTTATTCTTCGGTACTACTATCCTGTTCTAAAAGTATACAATACCTTCATTGTCTAGGGTAAAACATTCAGCCTTACCACAAGCAATGTTTTCTTTGATGTACCGGATACCGCGAGCACGTTTCTGTGCAGCTTTGATTTGATCCTCAAGAGTTGGTTTCAGTTCCAAGGTGGAAAGGAATCCATAAGGAACAATCTCAAGATTAAGCTTTCGAAGTTCCTCATAGAGAAGTGGTTGATACTGTTGTAACATGAGGTTGTTACAATACGACTTACGACTTAGTGCATCAGCCATGACATTGCCTTTGCCTGGGGTATAAGAAATTCCTAAGTCATAATCCTTTATCAACTCAATCCAGCGTATTTGTCTGAGATTAAGATCTGGCTGGGTGAATATGTATTTGAGGCTTTGGTGATGAAAATAGATCTCACAACGATTACCAAGGAGGAAATGTCGCCAAGTTTTTAAGGCATGAACTACGGCAACGAGTTCAAGATCATGGGTAGGATAGTTCTCTTCACGTGGACGCAACTGGCGTGAAGCGTATGCTACCACATGTCGATCTTGCATAAGTATGCACCCTAACCTTTGCCTTGAAGCATCACAATAGATCTCGAAATTATTTTTGGTGTCTGGAGGTGCAAGTACGGGGGAAAAATTCAATCTTCTCTTTAGCTCTTGAAAGCTTTCCTCGCACTTGGGGGTCCGTTCGAATTTCTTATCTTCCTTGAGAAGTTCAGTTAGAGGATTTGCAATTTTGGAGAAGTTCTCAATGAAGAGGTGGCAATAGCTTGCTAAGCCAAGAAAATTCCTAACTTGCTTAACCAATTCAGGTGGAGTCCACTCAAGGACGGCCTGAACTCTCTCGGTATTGTAAGAAATGCCTTTGGCAGAAATCACGTGGCCTAGATAGGTCACTTCTGGTAGCCAGAATACACACTTTGAGAACCTGGCATATATTCTATGCTCTCGAAGTTTCATCAATACCAGCCTAAGATGATCAACATGTTCTTCTTCGTTCTTCGAGTATATAAGGATGTCATCGAGATAAACTACGACTAACTTGTCAAATACTACATGAAGATCGAATTCATCAAGCGCAAAAAAGTGGCTGGGGAATTGGTTAAACCGAAGGACATAATGGTGTACTCGTAAAGACCATAACGAGTAGTGAAAGTCGTTTTGGGAATGTCCTCGTTTTTTATTTTTATTTGGAAGTGGGTACTTATTTTTTATCGTCGCTAGATTTAGCGGGCGATAGTCTACGCACATCCTTTCTGTTCCATCTTTCTTCGTTACGAACAGAACAGGGCAACCTGATGGCGATGAGCTAGAGCGGATGTGTAAGGCCCCCGATGCGGTACTATCTCGAGTTAGTCGCTCTCGCGTCCGACTTGAGATAGAAGCGCATAAGTGGCCAACGACGCATGATACTCGCACTCGTATCGCTATCGGGTTCTCGAAAATAGGTAAATGAAGCATGAACAGCTAAGACATAAATATATATAAGTCCAGGGCATACACTCGCCGCTGGTATTTATTACACCATCTCAGAGATCATAAGATCCAACAGTAGATCATAACATCATGTGGAAGACACACAGGACCGAGTACGGTCAAAATCCAACTGGCCCTAGAGAGGGCTGCACATAAACATGTCCACCCACGGAACGTCGGAACCCAACTATAGGATCTACTAGGCGAATTCCTCCTCATCGTCCTCCTCCGGTGGCACCTCCACGAAGTAACGTCCAGTGCTCGGGTCGAGGTAGTAATCAACTACAGGGGCCGATCAGGAAAAACAATAAAAGGGGAAAGAAAAGAAAGAGGTGAGAATATATCAATGCAGTATAACTAAGTTCTCACGATAAGGAAAAGTAGTGGATGAGGTTGTAGTCGCGCTAGCATATATGAGTGGCTAACGAAATATTAGAGTAAGGTAAGATCCAAGAACTTACGTTGACAACGTGTCATTGGTCTGCTATCCACCTACTTACGCACAACATAACACAAACTTGTCCCCTCTTTGTCGCCCTGGACGAAGAAGAGCAATCAAGGAAACTCACACGTTGGAAACTTTTAAGCATGATTAAATTGATGTTATTCTATGAACAAGGAGTAGGTCTCAAGTCGTCCATAAACGCGGACACGGCTTTTCGAAAAGATTTAACCCTGCAAGGGTGTACCAACTTCCCAGCATAGGCTTCGCATGTACGTCCGGTTCCCACTTGGCTGTGTAAACGCCTGAAACTCCGGATTGTCAGAGTCCCTCTCACTAACGATGCACAATTCCGGGTGGCCCCCGGGGAGTTGACATCCAATCTAAAAGCCGTCTGAGCTCTCAGATCGGCCTCTTCCGTCTCAACAGGGTTTGGGTTACCGAGAGACCTCACATGAGGTCCCAGGCCCTCGCAGGTCAATCTTTGACCAACAAAGGAACCATGTCCTCGCTGGTCCGGGTTGGTTGTAAAACTGCTGGGGTACGAACCAAGAACACACACGTTTGCAAATAGTAAATCAGCTTGGGCCACCTCTAGAACTGTATGAAGCTAGGTAGGTAAGACAAGGGGGCCCCATAGAATCCCACACACGATTAGGCACGCTCGTCAAGAAATACAATACCCGGAAATCGGAACCTAGGTGACTCGAATGGAACAAAACACCTGGCGGGAACAGCCCGGTCTCCCATCCTTCGTCAAGTATCAGTTAACATCATAATAATAAATATCAATCAATTTCTTATAATAGCATGATAAACCACCAAGCAGCAATGGATAGAAACAGCAGGTTAAGGGCCTACACATACTAAGAAATGGTTAAGCAAGCAAGGTACATAGCCAAACAAGGTTTTGCTAGGATGTGGGGACATGGTTGTTTGGGTTTAAGTGAGAGGAAAAATTATAGGGTGGTAGGATCAAGCAACCGTTCTAAATACAGCTAGGAAGGCGAGCAGAAAGCTATAAAGAATGATATATAAACGCCTTTGCCTGGGTAATCAGTCGACGGAGCAGACATAGCAGGGTCCTCGGGCTCGGTGTCAGAAATCTCCATGAAAGTCTCCTCAGCAGTCTTAGGTGCTAACGTAAGGTACCGGCAAGGAAAAGCACACAAGTAAACATCGAGACCAAAATGCTCAAGCTTAGATGGGATGATCAAATTTAATTAGACATGGTGTGACCCTAGCTAGTCAAGTTTAAATGAAGGTGTTGACGACACATCAACAAACTCCATATGCAATTATTAATATTTTTATGGCTTTGTTCATATCCCTAACTTTGGTGTAAATAATCATGGCAACATGGCATGGCACTACTAGAGAAATAGCTATACATGGAAACCTTATTAGTGGCGCATTTTTTATGTAATGCGCCACTATGTTGTAAGGGGTGGCGCATTGGTTAAAAATGCGCCACCTATAAGCTCTTATAGGTGGCACATTTTTTAAATTGTGCCTCCCCTAAGGGTGGGCCAGCCCTGGATCCTCTTATACGTGGCGCATTTGGAGAAATGCGCCACCCCTAAGAACCTTATAGGTGGCGCATTCTGGAAATGCGCCGCCCCTAAGAGCTTATGGGTGGCGCATTCTAGAAAATACGCCATCCCTAAGGAATTATTAGTGGTGCATTCAGAATGCGCCACCCATAAGCTCTTAGGGCTGGCGCATCTTGCATATGCGCCACTACTGAGCAAAAAATCTAATGGAAAATTCCCAACACACAAATACACCCGCCTCCGTGGACCGCCTTTTCATTTTGAAAAAAATAAAAGAAAATGATAGAAATGTCAAAAAAAGAAAAGAAATAATTTTCCCATGTGATATGTGGTCTAGTTGTTAGGAAAATTTACAAATAAGAATTTCGACTTTTTTTGAAAAATCTCTCGAGAATTTTGTAAAATGGGCATAACTTTTGCATACGACCTCCGATGAAAAAGTTTTTTATATTAAAAATCATCTACTCGAAAAGTTATATCGAAATTCAATTGGGGGAACCCCATTGAACATTTTTAGAATCCTCAAAAACCTATCAGAAAAAAAGTGACGGGCGTTTGAATATCTGGAAGCCAAATAAATTGAAAAAGATTCAAAACTTATTAGTAGCGCATTTTTCTAGGTGCGCCACCCCTAATATTCTTATGGGTGGCGCATTTTGCAATATGCGCCACTAATAAGGGTATATATTACCCGTGCGGCTTCCTTCTCCTCCTTACCTCTTCATTCTTATCCTCCTCTCCTCCACCATCTCCTCCTCCTCTCCACCTTCTCCATGGCGCCCTACTCCTCCCCTCCTCCATGGCTCCTCATCCTCCCCTCCTCCATGGCTCCAAGGCTGCTGCTCCTCCTCATCCTCCCCTCCTCCATGGCTCCTCCTCCTCCTCCAAGGTTCCCTCTCCTCCACGGGTCTTCTTCTTCCTCCTCCCCTCCTCCATTGCTCCTACTCCTCCAAGGTTCCTCCTCCCCTTTCTTCTTCCTCCTCCCCTTTCTTCTTCCTCCTCCCCACCTCCATGGCTCCTACTCCTCATGGTTCCTCCTCCCCTTTCTTGGCTCCTCCTCCTCCTCATCTCTTCCTCCATGGCGCCCTACATCCTCTCATCTCATCTCCACCATCCTCCAAGATTCCAAATTGGCTAGATGAACGGGACAGAGAATAAAAATGAGCAAACAAAGTGGCTAGATGAACGGGACAAATCATTTAAAGAAAAAACGAGCAAAAAAACAAGCAAAAAAATCGTAATCCAGATCCAGATCCACATTCAAAATTCAAAAAAAAGTTAATGGTGGTGCATCTT
Source organism: Bromus sterilis (assembly GCA_950022295.1). Lineage (NCBI taxonomy): Eukaryota > Viridiplantae > Streptophyta > Magnoliopsida > Poales > Poaceae > Bromus > Bromus sterilis. The sequence goes on along the minus strand of OX465596.1, from coordinate 141,422,813 downwards.
CAAAATGCGCCACCCCTAAGGCCTTATTAGTGGCGCGTTTCAGAAATGCGCCACGCCTAAGATTCTTAGGGGTGGCGCATTTGAAATGCACCACTATTAAGGCCTTATTAGTGGCTTGTCCTTAGTGGCGCATTTGAAATGCGCCACTAAAGGCAAAAAAAGGACGCCACTAAAAGGCCATTCCCTCGTAGTGGCACGAACAACAATAACAAGTTAATAAAGATCAGTGCATCGTGAGAAATAATCTATCGATTCCGGAGACTCAAAGGTGTCGGTGAAATTGACACCCGGAAGGTTCAAAAGAAGAAAAGGATCCCAAACACTTGCATATGACAATATGCTAGGGCTGGTTCATGGAGGCAAAGGATCAGAGGTGACATGGCCCTTTTGAATTTGCAAACCAAGTTAGAAAATTGATAGTTCAAGGGGGCCTTTAGGAAAAATTGACAACACCTCAATAATTTAAGGCTCAATTTACAAAATAGACCTCACCATGGGCTTCATTAGGAAATTCTACCCCAAAATCATATATGGGATGACATGGTTGAGGCAGAAATGTTCAATGCCCAAATTCAGATTTGAATTTAAATTCAAATCAAATTTTGGAAATTAAAACCAGAAAAGAAGTCAAAAAGAAAAAGGGAAGGAGGAGAGGCCCAGCACTTGGGCTGGTCTCGGCCAAACTGGCCCAGTCTCTCCCTCTAGCCCAGCCTTCTAGCCCACTGGCGTAGCCGAGGCCACTTGGCCAAGACCACACACTTGCTGGGAAAACAAACAAAAAAAAGAAAGGGGACAATTGTCCCAGCGGGGGATCGAACCCACGACCTCCTTCTTGAAATGCCAGGCCCGATCCACTACGCTACAGTGTCTAGCTCGATAGAGACGCGAGGCCCAGCCTGCTAACCACTGTCTCCCCTCGTCTCTGAAACTCTAAAGAAACCCGACAGCACCGCGGACAGGGGAACTCCGGCGACCACGGCGGTGGCCGGGCTGCACCTCAGCCGGAATGGGAGGGCACTGCGCGGAGAGGGAACCTCCACGGTCCCATTTTCCAAACCTCCCTCGCAGGAGACGCAAAGACGGCAATGCTAGCCCCACCGGAACTCTCGGTGGGGAGCTGCTCTGCACTGAAGAACTACGCGTGCGCGGCAATAGACACATGTCGGCGACCGTGGCCTCGCGTACGGGGTGCCGGCGGCTTGACCGAGACCTGGGAACGTTGCCCGGCTCACCCACGATTACGCACACAACGAGATCTGGGCCCGAGGTCACATGATGGCGCTAGCCTCGCCATAAAGGGAGGTGGCGCGGCTTTTCTTCAGGTTCAGAAAATGGCCACTTGCGAAACACGACGCGCACGGCCAAAGGGGTCTTCTTGGCGTCCCTCCGCGTGTCCAGAACGCGAGCGGCATGCACACACGTGCATCCGGCCATGCCCCGGGCACAACAACTGCGAATTCTCTGCCGGCGACAAGCTACTTCGGCGACTACAGCTATGGCGTGGAAGGAAGAGGTCCTAGTGGCCTACTGGAACCAGGCATACGGGGTCGTCGTCGTCAGGGAAGAAGATGCCGCGGCGGGGTCGACGGCTCGGGGGTGCTCTGCTAATCCTAGCGTGGCCCTGGGAGGCGGAAAAGGGATGAGGCACCGCACGGGATTGACGTGCGCAAATGTGCGCTCGACGTTTAGGTGAAACAGCAGCAAATTGGGCGGCGCTTACAGGAGCTCATGGCGGAAACAAGGGAAGGAGTACCGAGTGGAACACGTCGGCGGCGGCCCTAGGGGAGCCCTGGGCGTGCTTATAAGGGGGGAAGCCCTCGGGCCACGTCGTCGTCCATGCTGCCTCCGTGGCCTCTCCGGCATGAGAGAGTAGAAGGGAAAAGCAGCGAGCCACGCTGGAAAGGAGGAGTACGATGCGCGTACGGCTTCGCCGCGGGCTAGGCCGAGGGGAGAAGAGGGCCCAACGGGGCTGGGATGGCGCAAGAAAAGGAAAAGAAGAAACCCCCTCTCCGGCTTATTTTCCATTTGATAAAAAAGAAAGCACTTGGGGAGTTTTCCAGAAACATTTGGAAGAAATTTAATCACATAAAAATATGCAAAATGATCCTTGCAATATTCCTCAATTTTCAAAATTGGTTTGACCAATTTCGGAACAACTAAAATGTGGGGACATTCTTGATATTCAAAACACTTTGAACTATGGCTCACATTTTTAGAAGTTGCAAAAATGAAGTAGAGTTAAAAAACCCTTGGAAATGGAAATGAAATGGCTATGCCAAGTTTGGGGTTTAGGGGATCATACATGCAAATGAGAAAAATCCCCCAACATCCTTCTTGAGCCAACTTGTTTGAATTTAAAGGCAAATCAAATGGGCTCCAATCCCAATGCAAACTGAAATCACCACATGAATTCATATGAGCTAGCACCATGTGAAGTTACAAGGTCATCAGACAAAGTAAAATTACATGATGTTTTACGAATTGCATATGGGTTGTTATAGCTCTCCCCCACCAACTCAGGATCTCGTCCCGAGATCTAAGCCTGAAACCACTCTGGATACTCGGAACGAAGATGATCTTCACGCTCCCACGTTGATTCCTTATGCAAATGATATGCCCACTACACCTTCATGAACTTGACGGTCTTGTTGCGAGTCTTGCGCTCGGATGTCTCAAGAACACGGACTAGATGCTCTGAGTAGGAAAGGTCCGCACTTAGCTGGATCTCGCCCAAGTCAACGGCCTGCTATGGCTGCTTGAAGCACTGCTTTAACTAGGACACATGGAACACGTCATGCACCATGGACAGACTCTTTGGAAGCTCAAGCCGAAAGGCGAGAGGTCCTCTAGTCTCAAGGATGCGGAAAGGTCCGACAAATCTTGGAGTGAGCTTTCCTTTGATACCAAAGCGGTGAGTTCCCCTCAACGGACACACCATGGTGCCTCTTGTCATAATAGGCCTTCTGACTTGACTGTGCTGCGCTGCTCTCGGACAATCTTCACTTTGTCCTATGCCTCCTGGATCACATCTGGACCGAAAAACTGCCTCTCACCTGTCTCGGACCAGTTCAGAGGTGTCCTGCACTTCCGGCCATACAAGACCTCAAAATGTGCTGCCTGCAGACTTGCCTAATAGTTGTTGTTGTAAGAAAACTCAGCATACAGCAAGAATTCCTCCCATTTCATGCCAAAGGAGATGACACATGCTCGAAGCATGTCCTCGAGGATTTGGTTCACGAGCTCGACCTACCCACTTGTCTGAGGGTGATAAGCATTACTGAACAATATTGTCGTACCGATCGCCTTTTGAAAGGCCTGCCAGAACTTGAAGGTGAAAAGACTGCCTCTATCAGAACTGATCTTCTGGGGAATGCCATGCAAAGATACAACTCTTGTGGTATACTAATCCACCAACTGAGCTGCTGAAATGGAGTCCTTCACAGGAAAGTAGTGGGAAACTTTGGAAAGATTGTCAATGACGACAAATATGGCATTTTTCTTCTTCTGTGACAAGGGGAAGCCTGTGATGAAATCCATCTCTATGTGATCCCATTTCCACTCCGGAATCTCAAGTGGCTGAAGTAGCCCTGCAGGCTTCTGGTGCCGTGCCTTGACTCTCCTGCACACATCACACTGAGATACGAAACGGGAAACATACAGCTTCATACGAGTCCACCAAAAGCTTAGCTTGAGATCTTGATACATCTTAGTGCTGCCAGGGTGAATCGATAGCTTGGAATCATGGGCCTCCTTCATGATGACCTCTCTGAGATATCCCTATTTGGAAAAAACAACTCTCTCCTCAAAGAACACGGTGTCGTCATTATGCACTAAAAAGAAACCATACTTTGGAACTGAGGCGGCAATACCCTGTTTGATCTTTTGTATCATTGAGCTGCCGGACTGAGCTTCACGGATCTTCTCATGGATAGTGGGCTCTACCACAAGGTTGGCAAGGTAGCCTGCTGGAACTTGCTCGAGATTGAGCCTGCGAAAGGACTCACACAAATCAGGGTGGATCTTCTGCACCTGGATATTATTGCAGTCGCCCTTGTGGCTCAGCGCATCAGCTATGACATTCGCCTTGCCAGGCGTGTATGAAATATCAATTGTGTACTCATTAATGGTTTCAAGCCATCTTCTTTTCCTCAAGTTCAGATTTGGCTGAGTGAACAAGTACTTCAGACTCTTGTGGTCAGTGAACACGTCTACCTTCCTCCCTAAGAGGAGCTGTCGCCAAGTGATCAAAGCATGCACAACTGCTGCAAGCTCCAAGTCGTGCGTGGGATAATTCCTCTCACTCGTCTTCAACTGTCGTGAGGTATAGGCCACAATGTTTCTTCATTGCATCAAAACTCCGCCTAGACCTTGAAATGAGGCATCACAAAACACCTGAAAAGGCTGTGACTCGTCTGGCGGCGTGAGAATTGGTGTTGTGGTCAAGTTCTCTTTCAACTCCTCGAAGATTGACTGGCAAGCCGATGACCAAGTGTATCGCTTGCCCTTGCACAACAGTTCAGTCATTGGACTTGCTATTTTGGAGAAATTATGTACAAACCTCCTGCAATAACTGGCGAGGCCGAGAAAACTCCTTAGCTGCTTCACATTCTTTGGCGGAGCCCACTCTTGAATAGTGCGTACTCGCTCTGGATCAACCGCAATACCCTCAGCGGAAATGACATGGCCAATAAAATTGACCTTGTCGAGCCACAACTCACACTTGGAGAACTTGGCATAGTACCGGTGCTCTCTTAGCTTCTTCAGCACCAGGCGAAGATGTTCCTCATGTTCAGCCCCTGACTTGGAATAGACAAGAATGTCGTCGAGGTAGAGGATTGCAAACACATCGGGCCACACTTGTAACAAATAGTTAATAGCTCTCATGAATGTTGGAGGGTCGTTTGAGAAGCCAAAAGTCATGACTGTGAACTCATACAACCCATAACGTGTGTTGAACGCGGTCTTGGGAATGTCCTCTTCACGAACACGGATTTGGTGATACCCCATCCTCAAGTCAATCTTGGAAAACACCTTTGCCCCATTCAGCTGTTCGAACAGATCATTTATGCGGGGTAAAGGGTATTTTTTCTTGATGGTCTTGTTGTTGATACCGCGATAGTCCTAGACCAAGCGGCTAGTCCCATCTTTCTTTTGGACAAACAAAGTTGGTGCACCCCAAGGGGAAGTGATCGGGCGGATAAAACCGCCTGCCTCCAACTCTGTTCGCTGCTTCTTGAGCTCAATCAACTCCTTGGAACACATCTTGTACGGATGCCGAGAAATCGGCTGAGTACCAGTATCTAGCTCAATAACAAACTCAATAGCTCGAACTGGGGGAATTCCTGGCAACTCCCCTGGAAAGACGTCTAGAAACTCACAGACAACTTTGACTTCTTCGAGAAAAGACGCGACTCCTGCGTTCAGGGTATAAAACTGTGCTGCTCCTGCCATTGAGCCACAAGTGTAGAAGATTTCTGCGCCTGAATCATGTGTCAATCTCACGGATCTTGAAGGGCAATCGATGTTGGCCTTGTGCTGCACAAGCCAATCCATGCCCAAGATGACATCGATGTCGGAACGGGTCAACACGATCAACGAAGCTGAGAAGGGAAGTCCCTGGATATGAATCTCCACATCTCGGACAAAGGCAGACGTATTCGTCTTGGAACCCGGAGAAACAATAGATAGCTGCTGAGATAAACCTTGCGGATGTAACTCAGCACGCTCAACAAAAGCTCTGGAGATGAAAGAGTGGGAAGCTCCGGAATCAAACTAAACTGTCACAGAAACTGAAGTAACAAGCAACCTACCAATCACAATCTCAGAAGACTGCTGAGCATCTGTCATCATCACGTTGTTCACCCGAACTGCACGTGACTGTGCCCTCACCATTGCAGTGCTCGGAGTAGAACGAGCTGGGGGCGGTGGGAGCCGAGCTAAGAGCGGATCGGTGCACATGGGAGAAGTGTGCCCCGGATCTCCACACTTGTAGCAGATCACGCCTGACCTGGGCTGGGACTGCGGCCTGGGTGGCCTCGCGTGTGGTGGTGTAGAGCGAGGGGCCTGCTGAACTTGGAAGGGAGGGCGGGAAAAAGTGCGGACAACTACCCCCTCTGCTGGAATTGCTGCCTCTGTGGTGGCGCCTCTGTGACCCAAACCTTTGCCTTCTTGTGGACCATCATTGCGGAGCTGTACTCTCTCTCTGACGCTTTCTGTCTGCGTCCCACTCTGCTCTGGCTGACTCCTGGCGGATAGCTGAATCGACGAACTGCGAGAACATCGTAGGGTTGCACTAGGTGGGTGCAAACTTGATCTTTGTGCTGAGACCCCCATGGAACCTGGAAATCCGCTTGGCCTCTGTGGAGACCTCCTCAGGAGCGTACCTGGCGAGCCTGACGAAGGCCAGGTTGTACTCCTGAACTGACCTCTCACACTGCCTCAGAGCCAAGAATTCCTCTCGCTTCCTGTCCATCAAGCCACTCGAAATATGCGCTGCTCTAAAGTCTGTGACGAAGTCCTCCCACATGATCACAACATCGCCCTTGTTGGCCTTGTAGGTATCGTACCAGCTCGCTGCTGCACCCTGAAGTTGGAAGGAGGCGAAGGTGACGTAGTTTTCTGGCCTAACGGTGTTTGCGTTGAAATGCTTCTTGATCTCTGCTATCCAATTGTCTGCTTCCAGCGGGTCTCGAGCCTCTGAGAACCTGGGGGGTTGATAGCAAGGAACTGTTGCAAAGTCGTGTGTTGTGGTCGATCACTCCTGTGGGAAGTCTGGTTCTGGAGCATCTGTAAGATCGCAGATGTTCACTGAGCCACTGCCGCCACAGCCTCCCCAAGGATAGGGTCCTCCGGCGGCGGCATGTTCCCTCTTGGCATCCTGTATACAGGAACACTTATGAGAACATGGTAGAAATATTGATGAAACCAGAAGATAAAGCAATATTGACAACAAAACTTCCTCACGAGGTATGAGGAAGCCGAAGGCTGAATATCCACCAAGGTTAACCCAGAAAGTCCGAAATCTAGGTGCTACTTGAATCCCCAAACCCGAGATCATCCAAATCCAAGATAAGAATCTGCTAGCGAGCACACAATAATATATATACGAGTGGTTGAAGACCTTAATGTTAAGATATCTGCCCTGAGCGGCCCGCCGAAGCGGTCTCCTATAGGGGGAGGAACCACATACGGAGGATGCCAACCATCCTTGTATAGGAGTTTCACCTGAGGTACGCCGTAAGCGAGGTGGAGCTATCAACCCCAAGTGGCGGCTCAGTGGTCTCAACGTACTCCAACCCTTCTCGTCGCTAGCAAAGAATTATAGAGGAATGACGAGAACCTAGATTTGTTTTGAAAGGATAAGTTGCATAGAAGAAAACAATGTTTCACTTCCTCACGGAAAAAGGGGTGGGCGGGTGGGGTAATAAGAAAAAGAAAGAGTTCCTACTCTCCGATTTTTCCTTAGTAACTACAAAATAGTTTCTAGACTCAACTTCGGCCAGTAAGAGGTCCTACAGTCAGTCCTGCTCTGATACCAAGTTGTAAGGATCCCGATGCGGTACTATCTCGAGTTAGTCACTTTCGCGTTCGACCTGAGATAGAAGCGCATAAGTGACCACCGACGCACGATACTCGCACTCGTATCGCTATCGGGTTCTCGACAACAGGTAAATGAAGCAGGATCAACTAAGACATAAATATATATAAGTCTAGGGCATACACTCGCCGCTGGTATTTATTACATCATATCAGAGATCATAAGATCCAACAGTACATCATAACATCATGCGGAAGACATACACGACCGAGTACGGTAAAATCTAAATGGCCCTAGAGAGGGCTACACATAAACATGTCCACCCATGAAACGTCGGAACCCAACTATAGGATCTACTGGGCGAAGTCCTCCTCATCATCCTCCTCTAGTGGCACCTCCACGAAGTAACGTCCAGTGCTCGGGTCGAGTTAGTAATCAACTATAGCGGCCGATCAGGAAAAACAATAACAGGGGAAAGAAAAGCAAGAGGTGAGAATATATCAATGCAGTATAACTAACTTCTCATGGTAAGGAAAAGTAGTGGTTGAGGTTGCAGTCGTGCTAACATATATGAGTGGCAAATGAACTATTAGAGTAACAGAACATCCAAGAACTTACATTGACAACGTTCCATAGGTCTTCTATTCACCTACTTACGCAAAACATAACACAACCTTGTCCCCTCTTTGTCTCCCCGTACGAAGAAGAGCAATCAAGGAAACTCACACGTTGGCAACTTTTAAGCATGATTAAATTGATGTTATTCTACGAACAAGGAGTAATTCTCAAGCCGTCCATAACCGCGGACACGGCTTTTAGAAAAGATTTAACCCTGCAGGGGTGTACCCACTTCCCATCATAGGCTTCGCATGTACGTTCGGTTCCCACTTGGCTGTGTAAATGCAAGAAACTCTGGAACGTCAGAGTCCCTCTAACTAACGACGCACATTTTCGGGTGGCCCCTGGGGAGTCGACAACCAATCTAAAAGTCGGGCGAGGTCTCAGATCGGCCTCTTCCGTCTCAATATGGTTTGGGTTACCGAGACACCTCACGTGAGGTCTCGGGCCCTCGTCGGTCAATGTTGGACCAACAAAGGAACCATGTCCTTGCTGGTCCGGGTTGGTTGTAAAACTACTGGGGTACCAACCAAGCACACACACGTTTGAAAATAGTAAATCAGCTTGGGCCACCTCTAGAACTGTATGAAGCTAGGTAGGTAAGACAAGGGGACCCCATAGAATCCCACACTCGATTAGGCACGCTCGTCAAGAAACACAATACCCGGAACTCGCGACCTAGGTGACTCGAATGGAACAAAACACCTGGCGGGAACAACCCGGTCTCCCATCCTTCGTAAATTATAAGTTAACATCCTAATAATAAATATCAACCAATTTCTGATAATAGCATGATAAACCACCAAGTAGCAATGGGTATAACCAGCAGGTTAAGGGCCTACACCTACTAAGCAATGGTTAAGCAAGCAAGGTACATAGTCAAACAAGGTTTTGCTAGGATGTGGGGACATGGCTGTTTGGGTTTAAGTGAGAGGCAAAAGTATAGGATGGTAGGATCCAGCAACCATTCTAAATACTGCTAGGCAGGCAAGCTGAAAGCTATAAAGAATGCTATATAAACCCCCTTGCGTGGCTAATCAGTCGACGAAGCAGACGTAGCAGGGTCCTCGGGCTCGGTGTCGGAAATCTCCACGAAAGGCTCCTCAGCAGTCTCAGGTGCTAACGTAAGGTACCGGCAAGGAAAAGCACACAAGATCGAGACCAAAATGCTCAAGCGCGGATGGGATGATCAAATTTAATTACACATGGTGTGACCCTAGCTAGTCAAGTTTAAATGAAGGTGTTGACGACACGTCAACAAACTCCATATGAAATTATTAGTATTTTTATGGCTTTGGTCATAGCCCTAACTTTGGTGTAAATAATCATGGCAACATGGCATGGCATGAACAACAATAACAAGTTAACAAAGATAAGTGCATCGTGAGAAATAATCTATCGATTTTGGAGACTAAAAAGTGTCGGTGCAATTGACACCCGGAAGGTACAACAGAAGAAAAGGATCCCAGACACTTGCATATTACAATATACTAGGTCTGGTTCATGGAGGCAAAGGATCAGAGGTGACATGGCCTTTTTAAATTTGCAAACCAAGTTAGCAAATTGAAAGATCTAGGGGGCCTTTATACAAAATTGACAACACCTCAATAATTTAAGGCTCAATTAAAAAAATAGACCTCACCATGGGCTTCATTGGGAAATTCGTCCCCAAAATCATATATGGGATGACATGGTTGAGGCAGAAATGTTCAATCCCAAAATTTAGATTTGAATTTAAATTCAAATCAAATTTTGGAAATTAAAACCAGAAAATAAGTCAAAAATAAAAAGGGAAGGAAGAGAGGCCCAGCACTTGGGCTGGTCTTGGACAAACTGGCCCAGTCTCTCCCTCTGGCCCAACCTGCTAGCCCACTGGTGTAGCCGAGGCCACTAGGCCAAGCCCACACACCTGCTGGGAAAAAAAACAAAAGAAAGAAAGGGGACAATTGTCCCAGCAGGGGATCGAACCCACGACCTCCTTCTCGAAACGCCAGGCCCGATCCACTACGCTACAGTGGCTAGCTCGTCAAAGACGTGAGGCCCAGCCTGCTAACCACTGTCTCCCCTCGTCTCTGAAACTCTGAAGAAACACGACAACACCGCGGACAGGGGAACTCCAGCGACCACGTCGGCCGTGCTGCACCTCAGCCAGAACCGGAGGGCGCTGCGCAGAGAGGGAACCTCCACGGTCCCATATTCCAAACCTCCCTCGCCGGAGATACAAAGACGGTGATGATAGGCACATGTCGGCGACCGTGGCTTCGCGTACGGGGTGTCGGCGGTTTGACCGAGACCTGGGAATGATGCCCGACACACCCACGATTACGCACACAACAAGATCTAGGCCGGAGGTCGCATGGCGGTAGCGCTAGCCTCGTCGGAAAAGGAGGCGGCGCGGCTCTGCTTCTGGTTCAGAAAACGACCACTTGCCAAAAACGACGCACGCGGCCAAAGGGGGCTCCGTGGCGTCCCTCCGCGTGTCCAGAACGCGAGCGGCACGCACAGACACGTGCGAATTGTCTGCCGGCGACGAGCTACTACGGCGACTACAGCTATGGTGCGGAAGGAAGAGGTCCTAGTGGCCTACTGGAACCAGTAAGGTGACGCTCACCTCGGGGAGGAAGAAAACGTGCTCGGCGCGGAGGCGTACGGGGTCGTCGTTGTCGTCGGGGAAGAAGATGTCGTGGCGGGGTCGACGGCTCGGGGGTGCGCTGCTCCTCCTAGCGTGGCCCTGTGAGGCGGGAAAGGGATGAGGCACCGCACGGGATCGACGTGCGCAAACGTGCGCTTGACGTTGAGGTGAAACGGCGGCGAATTGGGCGGCGCTTACCGGAGCTCGTGGCGGAAACAGGGGAAGGAGCACCGAGAGGAACGCGTCGGCGACGGCATAATTGGGAGGGGGAACGCGTTATAGGGTTCCTGGGGGAGCCCTGGGCGTGCTTATAAGGGGGGCAGCCCTCCGTCCACGTTGTCGTCCATGCTGCCTCCGTGGCATCTCCGGCGTGAGAAAGGAGAGGGGAAAAGCAGCGAGCCACGCTGGAAAGGAGGATTACGATGGGCGTACGGCTTCGCCGCGGGCTGGGCCGAGGGGAGAAGAGGCCCCAACGGGGCTGGGCTAGCGCAAGAAAAGGAAAAGAAGAAAACCCTCTTCGGCTTATTTTCCATTTGATAAAACAGAAAGCACTTGGGGAGTTTTCCAGAAACATTTGCAAGAAATTTAATCACATAAAAATATGCAAAATGATCCTTGCAATATTCCTCAATTTTCAAAATTGGTTTGACCAATTTTTGAACAACTAAAATGTGGGGCCATTCTTGATATTCAAAACACTTTGAACTATGGCTCAAATAGTTAGAAGCTGAAAAATGAGGTAGAGTTTTAAAAACCTTTGGAAATGGAAATGAAATGGCTATGCCAAGTTTGGGGTTTAGGGGAGCATAAATGCAAATGGGAAAAATCCCCCAACATTCTTCTTGAGCCAACTTGTTTGAATTTAAAGGAAAATTAAATGGGCTCCAATCCCAATGCAAAATGAAATCACCACATGAATTCATATGAGCTAGCACCATGTGTAGTTACAAGGTCATCTGACAAAGTAAAATTACATGATGCTTTACAAATTGCATATGGGCTGTTACAGGATGAAGCCTTTTGCCAACAGAGCTTCAAGTTGGATTTTAAGCTCAGCTAACTCACGTGAGGCCATTTTGTATGGGCGTCTGGAAATTGGGGCGGTTCCTGGCATAAGATCTACAATGAATTCTACACATATTTCGGGTGGCTAGATTGAGGAGGTTGGATTGTTGGGTGGTTTTCTTGAGGATGACCATGGCTTACTAGGGCTACAACATATATGTCAGAGTAGCAAAGTACACCAACACGATGGTTACTGTGGTTATTCTGGCTAGAAGTCATCTAAAGTTGGAGGAAGAACTGCAAATGCATCAATATAGTTGTCTAGAATAAAACCTACAACAAACTGAAAGCTCAAGAATGATCAGAGGGGGAGGGGGTGAATGATCACTTCTAAAAATTCTAAGGAACTTAGAAGGAATTCATGCAAACTGAGAAGGACTAAAGACATCTCAAAGGAATTACAGTATCGAAAGATATACATAGCTCGAAAGGTTTGGGAGCGAAGGTAAACATCGAAGGAAAACAGGCAGGGAGTAAATACTTAATGTAAATGCGAGAAAGAAAACGAGCCTGACACGACGATGTTGGGTAAACCAGTTCACATCTCTGCAAAGTGCTACGTCTGGTTGGAGAGACTGGTGATTGAACACCTGGAGGAAAACTCTCTCCGTCCTATTCTCCAATGCAACAAACTCCTCGAGCTTGTCCAGTTTTCACTCGTGGTAGATGATTCAGGACATCTCCGAGACCTTTACAAACTTCCTTCAGCAGCGACATTTTCTCTTTGACTGCTTGACAGGCGACGCCTAACCGTCTAGGAGACTTGCAGTTCTCCAAGATAAAAAGATCGACTAAATTCGACTGAAGTCTCTGTGAATTTCTCAACTCATTCCAGACTTGGGTTTTTGGTTTTCTCTCGATGGATCTCACTTGGGATGCTCACAGCACTTCTATCTTAGAATCTTCAGTGGAGCAGCCAACCCGAAATGGCGGGTAGGTGCGGGGTATTTATAGTTGGCGATCCCGATGGGTAAAATGACTAAGGTGACCCGATGCGACTGCTTGACGTGTGTCCACAACGGTCGGATTCCAATCACTGCACAACTTTACTTGAGGAACAAGTAAGCTGACTTACCGAACGAGTTCTCTCTCGAAGGCACGAAGTGCGATGACTTTGCCTTCGAGCTATTCTCTCGACTCAGTAAGATTTCTCTCGGTAGGCTTTCGTGGGATTAGGTTGAGCAGAGCAAATTCACTTCGACAAAGATCTCAACTAGCAAACCCCTCTTGATAGTACGGTTTTTCCTATGACTCAAGAAAATAAAGAGAAACTAGTAAAAAGACTAAGGCCCTGTTTGTTTGGGCTTTTGCTTCCGCTTTTGCAGCTTTTTCATTTTGGCCAAGAAGCCATAAAAGCTCCAAAATCATCTATTTAGGAGCTTATATGACTTTTGATGAATCAATATAACAATATTTAGCTCCAAAAGCCATAAAAACACCAAAAGCACCTATTTAGGAGCTTCTATGGCTTCTTGGCCAAAATGGAAAAGCTGAAAAAGCAGAAGCAAAAGCCCAAATAAATAGGGCCTAAGTCTTCGACCAGCTTCAGCTTTCTCCTCGTTGCGCTTTTACTCGAGAGAGTCTTCTTCTTCAACGACAATTTTAGGGGTCGTCTTCATTCAAAGGTTTCGGTAGATGACTTCAGCTTCGCTGCAGTGAGTTTTCCTTCGAGCTTCTCCTTGCAAAATCCATTCTTTCGGAACCTAAGTACCTGTTTATACTCGAAAACAATATTAGTTCAGCTTCTTCTTTTTCCAACAATCTCCAAAACCTTCGGGGGCAAAACTTGCTCTTACAATCTTGCCCTTTTTGGACGATTGTTGACAACACAGGCATCGATAAATAATTTGAAAGTTTTGATTTTTCGATGAAAAACCGGTGAAATTGCATTCCAGATAATATCCGATAAGAAATATGCAATCTCCTCGAATGACCTGTGAACTTATACGAAAGATAGCTTCCTGCAAAAGGTTAAGTATAGCAAGCAGCAGATAGATATCTTACGATAGAAATAGCATTTCACAGACCTACTTAGAGTTAGTTACAACCAGATTGAATATGAATTGAATGTTTGTTGAAACTACTCCGAAACTTCAAAGTTCAAAAGTTCAACGAACGAAAAGCAAAGCCCTTAACCCCGTTGGCAAACTAATTTCTTCGATGCCACTACATCTCCCCCTTTTTGTCACAACGTACAAAAAGTCGAGAGAATAGGGTCGAAAGAAATGCCTACTCGCTTGGGCGGCGCTGGCGACGTCGAGAAGATTCGGTTAGCGATGGAGCACGACGAATTGGGCGAGCGCCAGCAGGATTAATCTTCATGCGGAAGGAGTGTTGATCTCACGAAGATTCCAACTGCGACTCCGGCGGGGTCCTGGGGCTTCGAGGAAGAGGAGAGTAAACTCTCGCTTGGCGTAGAGGCGCTTCATCTTTCTCGGAGTAGGAAGTAATGGTGTTCACGGTGATGTGATAGAAATCATCAACACTAAGCACATCCCTGTTCTTCGGCAGCAGAGGAATATTGAAATCTGGGCGATCTACTCGATCATCAATTGTCTAGTTCCTGTTGAGATGGGGAGCATATTCTTCGAAACCGCATCGTTGAAGTTGACCGAGGGAATTGAATTTCCGCAGCCCTTTCCAATCGCGGCGAAGACATTCACGCAGCATCTGTTTGTTGTTCATGGCAATGTTGCGAAAGTGGTTTATCTCATCCATCATGGACTGCTTCTGAATGAAATCTTTGTCAATATGGTGTTGACGCATTTGCTGGGACCTAACAGAAACCTCCATGTGGTGCACTGGCTTGATAAACTTCGAGCGAATATTACGCTCAGTCATTTGGGCGCGGATGCCAGTGTGCTCTACAAACTGATCGTTGGGTCGAGTAACAATCTGCAATACTTCCCTAACAGGTGGAGTGAAAATCTTCGGGAATATTGATACGGGGAATGGCACGTCCCGAGAGTAATTGCAGATCGCCATCAGCCAAGGTGCATATGGATTGTGGGAATTGTGATCATCAGCACAAGACACCAACGTGCGAATGAAGTAGTCTTCAAAATCGAAGGGATGACCGTGGACTAACTTCAATAGAGCAAGTTGCACATCATGAGGAATTGGGAAATCATCATGCTCATCGAGCATTGGCATTAAGGTCTTCGAAAGAATATAGAACCATGCCTTTTCTTCAAAAACTAAGTGCCTCGGCTTGGGATCAGCAGGGTAGTGATATCCTACGACATTTGGATTCATCAACGAGGAAAATTCAGCAGGAGTTGGAGCAGGTAAGTCATGAATCTTGTGTGGTAATCCTTCGAACCGAGGTAAATTGATGATGGCCAGAAATTGATCGGCAGTCATGTGAAATACTTGGCCTTGGATCGTGTAATAAAATTTCCATGTCTTCGAGTTCTCGGGATCACCAGTGACATACAGCATGGCATAAAAATTGCTTAATGAACTCAGGATTGTAGCCACAATCGAGAGCAAACATTTTATGAGCATGCAGACCATCAATTGTTTCGGCAAAATTCTCGAAACATGAGGTTGAGTACATTGAAGGCATATCAAGATACTGATGCTGGAAAACTCTCGCCTTGTTGTACATCACACAGGTGTAGTAGATGGCTTGCTCTTGGGTCCAAAACCGAAGAGAATATGCATTTCTGGGCTTCTCGTAGGGATTGGTCCCGAAGAAAAATGGCTTGTGTTCACGCCTTTTGAAGATAGGGCCTCCTCGGGGAACATCAGGGCGGAACAATGGCAGCATTTCTCTCGGAGGAGCAGAATTGAGCAGCTCCTGGACCGGGAAGACTTCAGCAGCATTTTCTAACATTTGATATATTATCTAAGCAGGGCGAGGAATTGAAGATGGAACATTGACAATATCCTGAGCTGGGATAGCTGCAGGAGCATTTTCCTCGGCTTGTTCTTCGACGGCAACTCCTTCGTCGGCAGGGGCATTTTGGGCGGCCTCCTGTGTCTCCATGGCCTCCATATCTTCGTTCAGCTGGGCAAAGACAACCAACATTTCTTCTTCCGAAGAGTTTGATGAAGAGGAGAAAGAACTTCCACTCGAACTGGCATCGCCAGAACTTTGTCGTTCGGCAGCATCTTGACGAGAAGAAACAGTTGTGATATCAACATCGGCTTCTTCTCCTTCATGCAGAGTCTGGGTAGAGGAATAATCCTTCTCAGCAGAGGAAATGGGGGCTTGAAGTTCTTGCTCGACCTAAGCAGGTTGCTCGGTCTCAACATGAGCTTGGTGCTGGATGGTTGTGGTGGTCGATGGAATGACATGAGCTGGTGATGGTGGGTTTGGTGGTGGCGACGAAGCTTTTGGTGGTGATGGTTGACGAGGTCGTGGAGTTTTCTTACGGGGAGGAGTGGGTTTCTTGGCGAGGAGTGGTGTAGTTTCCTGTCGTGCTGATGCAGCAATGACCTCGGTAGACTTTTTCTTCTTGGCATTTTTCTCGATCTCTAGCGTCCCACGCGCAGAGGTTGGGGCAGCAGACTTTCTCTTTCGAGATGGTCTCTTGGACAGGGCTTCATTGTGCTCTTTG
Organism: Bromus sterilis; assembly: GCA_950022295.1. Taxonomy (NCBI): domain Eukaryota; kingdom Viridiplantae; phylum Streptophyta; class Magnoliopsida; order Poales; family Poaceae; genus Bromus; species Bromus sterilis. The sequence continues at coordinate 141,406,396 of OX465596.1, read as the reverse complement.
CACATTGCAGATACAACTTGTCGAACCTTTTCATTGACAGCAGTTATGTTTTCCTTCTGTGCCCTTCTGGATGCTTCAAGGGTTGCAATTTTGGACTTGAAAAACTGACGGGACTCAAGGTCCTCAGTTTCTTCTCGTTTCTTCTTGGAGTATAACTTCTCTTGCTCTTTGTCCTTGCGATCCTGGGTGAGATATCCTTCCCAGCAGATCATGTATCGAGCAACTCGCTCTTGTATTTCTGGTGGGACATCATCCTCGACAATGACTTTTCTCGGTGTGGTTGCCATCTTCCAGAGGATATGACATATTTGAGCAGCATCCCAAAGAGCATTTGCGGAAGAATCTCCTTCGTTGGAGCTTTCTTCATCGGCACGAGGGCCGGAAACAACTGGTGCAACACGGGCAGGTGCAGGAGCTGGAGCAGCTCAAGGAACTGGAGCAGCCTGAGCCTTCTGCCTAGCCTCTTTGGCTTTCTTCTCGGCCTCCTTGGTGGCCTTAGCAGTAGCAATGGGTTTTGTTACGGCACTAGGGGCCGCAGCTTTATCCTTCGAGGCACTAGGGGCCTCAGCATTTTTCTTCGCAGCACTAGCGGTTGCATCCTTTTCCTTCGTGACTGTGGGAGTCACCACTTTCTCGGTGGCACTTGGGGCCACGACCTTTTCTTTCGGAGAACTGGGAACAGTGCCCTCTTCAATCTGGCGTTTATACTTGTTGCTAACCAGATGCAAAATGCCCAACTGTTTAGCAACCTGGGCCTTTTTATGCTCGGGCTGACTGTGAAAGTTGAACAGCTTTGCCTTTTGCAAGTCTTGGGCTTCGAGATCTTGTTGCTTGGCCAGCCTTTCTTTTCGCTGGATCAGCGTCTCATCATCTTCAGCCACTTGGGCTGTCCTTCCCTTCGATCTGACCGAAGGTTTTTTTTCTGCGTGTTTGAACTGGGGGAGCAGAGGAAATAGGAGGATCTATGACCAAGTTGGTCATGTCAATTGTTACTCGAGGAGCCTTAGCAGCTGGCTCCTGGATCCTGATGCCTTTATTGCTCGATCTTTTCTTCAAAGCAATATCCTCGATGTCAGCCTCTGTGTCAGGGACTTGATCATCGGAGTTGGCTTCTTCTTCGGAACTTGCCTCTGGTGGAGAGACAATGACTTCCTTTTTCTTTCGCTTGGAAGATTTCTTGCCAGCCTTCGGTTTAGCACTTGGGCCAACTTCCTCGGCACCCTCAGCAGCAGCAGCCTCTTTCTTGCTTTGGCTTCTTTACGCTTTTTTGCTCGGGCAGCTCTAGCCTCAACCAATTCTTTAAAATCAGCAGGTGTTTTGAGAGAGGATGGTTGAGCATCTTCTGGAGGAGGTGGTCGATTATCTTTAGTCCATTTGGGCCTTAATGACTTAACATCAAACCAAGGATTTCTCAAAGCAAGCAGCCTCTCCCAGCGAGGAATAATTGACTTGTACTCATACCAACGAAGCGCTTGAAGCCTTCGAATTTCTTGTAGTCTGTTTTCTCTCGTACGTTCATCTTTTGAGCCTTCAGGCGTTCTCAATTTCTTCTCGATGATCAATTCCTCTGATAAACCTTCAGAGTTGTTGGTGATTTCGAGGAAAAGCATTTTGAACGCAGTAAGCATATCAAGGAATTTGTCTTGAAGCAAGTTTTTCATGGAAGTGCTACGCTACATTTCCATCGAGTGTTAATCTAACAAAGAACTCATATGAAATAATTGCACAAGCCTAAATCTATCGATATGCATCTGTGGGATATGCCTAAGTGAGAGAATCCAAGGGATTTCTTACCTAGAACAGATTGGAAATCGACAAAGAATCCTACAAACAGATTTCCCAAAGTTCAATGATCCGAACGGATCAAATAGACCTAAAACAAATAACGGAAAATCAAGAAAAAGTATGGAGCACGATGAACAGATGAGATAGGAATCGTGTCCATAGCCTCACATACCCTAACTTGGCGATGTGCGGCGGCTGCGGCGACGCGGATGAAGTTCCTCTTCGACGGGAAGGTCTCCGGTGACTTTCTTCCGGCAGCAAAGCGGCGAGAGAGTTGACGGCGACGAACAGCACGGCAGCGCGCGAGAGAGAGCTTCGTGAGCCGAGAGATGAAGTCGAGGGAGTTGTGTGGCCTATGCCGGTGGGGTGGATCAGTATTTATAGGGGAGGGGTCTGACATAACTGTCAGATCTGATCCAACGTCGCAGATTACGCGTCTCTCCGCATTCAATGGACGGATATTTGTGGCGGTAATCGCTGGAAAATCCCAACGAACCAAAAGAAAGTTGCTCCGCGTCCGAGACCAAACTCATCGAACATCGAGTATAAAGGTAGATAAACGTTCGATAGATTTTCCTTCGGAATCAATGACATTCGAAGGGAATCTTAATCGAGTACAAATATACATGTTCACGAGAGAAAAGCAAAGATGGGGTAGGGATAGAATAGAGGGGAAACAGGGTCCGATGCTTAATCAATCCGAGGGAAAAACAGTGATAAGAAAACTCGGAGTGAGAAGTGTATAGGACAACACCAAACGAACAAAAAGAACGAAAAGGAAACATGATAGAAAAATAACGTAAGTAAACAACATAGAAGGAAAACATATAATACATAATATCGACAGTTATGATCTTATTGCACATTGCGTGAGTCCAATATGTTTAACTCACACCTTAGTGCACAAAACCTTTTCTCATCCAGGGGCTTCGTAAAGATATCAGCCAATTGATCTTCGGTGCGAACATGGCTGATAACAATATCTTCTCACTGAACGTGATCTCGAAGAAAATGATGACGAATATCAATATGCTTCGTTCGAGAGTGTTGCACTGGATTATGGGCAATTTTGATAGAATTCTCGTTATCACATAGCAATGGAATTTTCTTCACAAGAATACCATAATCTTTCAGCGTTTTCTTGAGCCACAGAATTTGGGTGCAGCATGAACCGGCAGCAATATACTCAGCTTCAGCCATAGAAATAGATACACAATTATGTTTCTTCGAAGCCCAACAGACAAGAGATCTCCCGAGAAAATGACATGTGCCTGGGGTAGATTTCCTGTCGACTCCATCACCAGCCCAGTCAGAATCAGAATATCCAACGAGATCAAACTGGGCACCCATAGGATACCATAGTCCCAAAGTTGGTGAATGAGCCAGATATCGAAGAGTTCGCTTCACAGCAATATGATGTGATTCTTCCGGGTTCGCCTGAAAACGAGCACACATACAAACTGATAGCATAATGTCAGGTCTAGATGCACAAAGTTAAAGAAGCGAACCAATCATCGAGTGATATTTCTTCTGATCGAAAGGTTTGCTCTTCTCATCTGCATCTAGATGAACATTCGTAGGCATTGGAGTCTTGATAGTTTTACAACTGACAAGATTGAACTTCTTCAAGAAATCTCTGAGGTACTTTTCTTGAGATATAAAAGTCCCATTCTTATGTTGACGGATTTGAAGTCCGAGAAAGAACTTCAATTCACCCATCATAGACATTTCATATTTCTTCGACATCATACGAGCAAATTCTTCGCTGATATCAGGGTTAGTACAGCCAAATATAATATCATCTACATAAATTTGACACACAAAAAGATCATTTTTGTATGCATGAGTAAATAGAGTTGGGTCAGTTGTTCGTGGTTTGAAGCCCTTCTTCAGAAGAAAATCCGTCAGTGTTTCATACCAAGCTCGAGGTGCCTGCTTTAACCCATATAGGGCCTTGTGCAACCTGTACACCTTATCAGGATTCTTCGGGTCTTCAAAACCTGGTGGCTGCCAAACATATACTTCTTCTTTGATTTCACCGTTAAGAAATGCACTTTTGACATCCATTTGATATAGCAATGTACCATTGTAATTGGCAAACGCAAGCATGAAGCGAATGGATTCAAGTCGAGCAACAGGAGCATAAGTCTCACCGAAATCAATACCTTCGATTTGGGTGTAGCCTTGTGCAACTAGTCGAGCTTTATTCCTTATAAAAATTCCATCTTCATCTTGCTTGTTGCGAAAAATCCACTTCGTACCAATGATATTATGCTTCTTGGGATCAGGTCTATCGACTAGGGGCCAGAATTTATTTCTCTCGAACTGATTAAGTTCTTCGAGCATTGCAGTCATCCAGTCTGAGTCCTTCATGGCTTCATCGAATTTCGATGGTTCTAGCATGGATACAAACGAAAAATTTCCACAGAAGTTAGCTAAACGAGTACGAGAACGAGTGGTGGGACGACCTGGTAAGCGAATCTCTTCGAGTATTGAGTCGACGTCCACTCTTCTTCGAACACGAGGCAAAGCTCCTTCATCATCTTGTGGATCCGGTTGTTCTTCGGGATCAGGTTGTCTTTCAGGATCAGCTTGTCCTTCGGGATCATTTCCTTCGGGTTCAGCTTCTCCTTCGGGTTGAGAATTTTCTTCGTTTATGCATTCTCTTTCGACCTGTACATCATTTGCTTCGGGATGTTGATCTCCAGCGCCCCGGGCTATGTGTGGGAACATTGGACCATCATCATCTTTGTTGGCTTGATGTGCATTTCCTTCGACAGGCCGAATATCTCCAATAGCCATGTACCTGATAACTTCATCCAAAGGTGGTTCATCCAGGTTAAAAGGTAATTGCTCCTTTTGAGAGCCGTTAGTTTCATCAAATCGAACATTTACAGTTTCTACAACTTTGCCAAGATGAGAGTTGTAAACTCTGTAAGTGTGAGAATTCGAACCATAACCTAGGAGAAAACCTTCGTGAGCCTTTGGGGAAAACTTGGAGCTGTGATTCATATCTCTGATGTAACATGGAGAACCAAAAACCCTGAGATATGAAACATTTGGCTTTTTGCCAGTAATAAGCTCATGTGAAGTTTTCTTCAGAAATTTGTGCAGATAAACCTTGTTGATGATATGACATGAAGTATTAATTGGTTCGGCCCAGAACCTGATAGGAGTCTTCTATTCAGCAAGCATTATTCTGGCCATTTCAATAAGTGTTCAATTCTTTCTCTCGACCACACCATTCTGTTGTGTTGTATAGGCAGCCGAGAATTCATGAGTGAAGCCATATTCATCAAGGAATTCTTCGATATGAGTGTTTTTGAATTATGTACCATTATTACTTCTGATATGATTGAGAGATAATTCATATTAAGTCTGAGCTCTCTTTGCGAAACTTTTGAAAATTTCAACAACCTTGATCTTGTCATCTAGAAAGAAAACCCTAGTATATCGAGAGAAATCATCAACAATAACCAGACCATACTTGTTTCCTCCAAGGCTAGCATAATTTTTAGGACCGAATAAATCCATATGAAGCAATTCAAGAGGACGAGTAGTAGTCATTACAGTTTTTGATGAATGATGCTTCTTGGCAATCTTTCCTACTTCACAGGCACTGCATAGACGATCTTTATCGAATTTCACATTATCAATTCCAACGATGTTCTTCTTCGAGATAAGAGTGTGAAGATTTTTCATTCCTACATGACCAAGTCTTCGGTGCCATAACCAACCAGAAGTGGCTTTGGCCATTAAACATGTGGACACTGCAGGTCCCGAAGTGAAATCAACAACATAAAGATCACCTTTGCGATATCCTTCGAACACGAAGGAATAATCATCCTGTGAAAAGACAACACAACGAGAAGCAGAAAACAGTACAAGCATACCCATATCACAAAGTTTTGAGATAGAAATAAGATTATATCCTAGTGATTGAACAAGCATAACCTTGTCAATATGCTTATCCTTCGATATAGTGACCTTACCCAAACCAAGTACTTTCCCTTTGTTGTTGTCACCGAAGGTAATATATCTCTGTGAAGATTCAGTAAGTTCGCTTCGGTAAACAAATCTTTGTCTCCGGTCATATGATTTGTACAGCCACTATCCATGACCCATTTGGATCCACCGGAGACATAGCCCTGCAGAAGAATTAGTTCTTCTTAACCACCCACAAACGAGCAGGTGACTTAGAAGGCATGGAAGTGCTAGATGAGGTAGCGATATTATAGCGAAGAGGATTATATTGTTGATCGGGACCATCAAGCACACCATAAAATAATTCCTCGACGAGGGGTTAGAGTACTGGTAGGTAATAGCAGTTTTTGTATTATTGTCACGATGATGATAAACATTTCTATCAACTCGATAGTATTCTTTCTGGGGAACATTTGAAGCAGGCACCAAGGGTTCATTTCTATCCTCGAGAGAATAGTAGTGATTCGGTGGTACCGAGGATTTTCCCTGCATAGAATGGTTAGGGGGCAGTTTTTCTATGAGAGATTTGCGAACCCAAATCTGTCGCTTATAGAAACCATTCTTCGGAGCAGTACCAACGAATTCAGCCGACATCTTTCCTTCCTGATCTTTGACAAGCTTGTAGTTAGAATCAAGTGATTCATCAACAATAGCCTTATCAATTTTGCAACTGAAACCTGAAAGGTTAGCAATATCAATGGGCTTTTCCTTCGCAAGAACCCAGACAGTTTTAGGATACTGCTCGGGTTCCCAGTAGGCGCCATCAGGGGTGAGTTTCCTTACGAAACCAACTCCTTCGTTTCGAGGATTCCTATGAAGTAGAGCCTTCCTTAGGATATCACATAGGTACTGGTGTCCCTGAACGCTTTTCAACATGTCTGTTTCAAATAAATTTCTCAACCTGAGGAGTTCCTCGGTAATGGTTTCCTCGTTCGAGGGGTTAGCATCATCAATAACAATAGGTTTCTTTCCTTTCGATTTCTCAGAAATAGACTCAATTTTACGTCGTTCCAAACAAGTCAAGCAAGGTGAAGTAGATTCATTTTTATCGCCTGAGCTCTGCTCAGCAATGAGCGTGAGATTGACACTCTCCAATTCTTCATGAGCCTCTCTCAGTTTCTCGAGAGCCATTTTCCTTTGAAGAAATTCATAGGTTAGTTTATCGTAGTCCACTGAGATAAGATCATGCCGAGAGGAAAGTTCATCATACTTTTCCTTCAGAGCTGCATGCTCATTCGTCAAAGTTTGACCTTTCTCAATCTCATCGATCAACAAAGTCTTAGATTTTTTAATAGTTTCACTTAGTGAATCTAGTTCATCTTGTTGGATAGAAGCAATTTTGGCAAGTTTGGCATAGCTTATCTTAGAGTTACTTTCATAAGCAGATTCATCAGAAGTATCGTAGGAATTCTTAGAAGAGGATACCTTAGCCTTGGCCATGAAGCAGTAAGCTCGAGATTCATCTTCACTGCTTTGGTTGGTGAAGTGTCAGAACCCTAATTTAGTTTTGTGCTTTTCTAAGCTTGTATTTTTGCATCATGAAAAATTTTGCAAAAGAAAAAGAAATGGGGAAAATAAAATCCCTAAATTAATTAAATAAAAAGGCCAGAAATAAAAAAAATTCCAAAATTATTTTGGATATGTTGAAAAGTCCTAAAAATGAGTGTGAACATTTTAAAAGTGATTTGGGATTAATCCCATGCTCATAGATTTATCAAAAATCCAAACAGTGGCTTGGAAATTAAATCAATTGTCTATTTGAATTGGAATTCAAATAATTTGACTTTAAAAAATTCCCAAAACTTGGGGTTGACTAATACTAAGTCACCTAGGTTTTATAAAAATAATTGGGGGTTTTTATTAAACGCCCTAGTATTTATTTTTAGGGAAAAACAAAAATAACAGAAAGAATAAAAGGAAAAGAAAAGATAGAGCTTACCTTTCGCACAGGGTGAGGCCCACTTACCTTCTGGCCCAGACCGGCCCAGCCTCCACTGGTCTTGTCTTCTACCTCAGGCAGCCAGGCAGCTGCGTGCCCGGCATGCCGACGCCGTCGCCACGCCACCTCCCTGCCTGCCTCCCCCATCCTCATCTCCTCGCCCCGGACGCCTAGAGTCATCCTCCTTATTCCTCTCTCTCTGGCTCGCTCTTCTCGCCCTGCCGCTGTTTCTCGCGCCCGCCCGAGACCTAGCCGGAGCGGCCGCCGTTCTCCGACGCGGCCACCGGTCGAGCCAGCCCGAGAAGACTGTCCAGTGGAGTCCGCGTCGTCGGCTTCATCAAGTTTCCCCGCCAATTCAATCCCGGAGGCCCCGAGGACGACGCCCTTCTCATCGAACCACCGCCGGCCGCTGTGGATTCCGGCAAGAAATTGCACGCCATCGCGCCCTCCCCGGCCCCGCCGTGCTTCTCATCGCGTTCAGGGTGAGCTCATGGTTGTTTTCCCCACAGCCTCTTCGTCGTCCCCGCCATGGACAGAGGTCTGGCCACCACGCGGGTCGTCGCCGGCGTGGCCCGAGGCCTCCTTGAGGTCCCTCGCGTGCTCCATGCGATGCGCGTGAGCACGGGGCACACGCCCGTGCCTCCGGTTCCCCTCCCCGTGGCCCTAGCCGATTCCGGCGAGGGCGCGGCCGCGTACAGAGCTGCCGGCGTTGAGCCGCCGGCCACTTAGCCCCTTAATCCCCGTGCTAACCACCCCCACAAGCCACTGACAAGTGGGCCCTTTCCCCTAATTAACCACTGGTTAATTTAAACCGTATCAATTAACCCCCTGACCCTATGACAGCCGGGCGCCACTGGTCAGTTGACCAGTCAACCCGCTGACGTCAGCATGACGTAGTGCTGATGCAATAATTCCTTTTTCTGTTTATTTTTAATCCAGAAAAGACAGAAATAGTTCAAACTTTGAATTCGAATAACTTTCAAACTGTAACTCAGGTTGAAATGTTTTTTATATGAAAAATGATCAGAAGAAAATTCTCTATCCAAATAACAAACTTGCAACCATGTTTGAAATGCTTTGCTATTTGGTACATTTGGTTTAAATCAAATAAATTGCAAATGCTATTCTCACTTGAACCATTGCAATACAATACACCTCACATGGACATAAGAAGCACAACACACCCATGATCAAATTCATATCATGCCATATTGTTTGTGCATTACAATATTTTGAATGTGCATTACTTTCAGTGCTTCGATGATTTCTTCTTCTCGGTAGAGTTGATCTCGGAGACGAGTTTAACTTCACGACAGAAGACTAGTACCTCGTGATCATTAGCAAGGCAAGTACCCCATCTTTGATCATATCGATAAAATCCCAGTTCCCTCTCATTCTCGCAAATGCATGTTTAGGATGTAACCATGATACGTTCTACCACTAGTTGAACCCATTCCTTTGCATGACCTATCATTTTGTCACAGTAGTAAGAAAACCACAATCCTAGCAGATGTAGGAGTTGTTTGATATCTTGTGGGCCCTGCAACTGGTACAGCTTATTGCATGCTTAGAGTTGTTACCTGAGGCTACATTGATGTGAGTCGGGATGGTAGTGATCATGTGAATGATGGTGGTAACGTGTCGGTGAATTTGACCTAAACAAGGTGAACGATGAGAGGCTGTGTAGGAGTACACAGTGGGTTGTCTCGTTGACCCCTCTCGGCCTAGTACCTCACCCCGGACCTGTCCAGGAGTCGCAAGTAGTTCGCCCTTTAACGATCTCAAGCAGGTGGAACCAAGGTAAGTGGTTGGCGTAGGTTGTGGGCACGTTGAATCAAGTGATCATGATCGAGTTGAGCTTGATGGCGGTCACACAACATTTGAGTCCGCATCGGAAAAATCAGCCGGATTCCGATTGTGGTCCTAACTCAAATAGGCGACTCCCTAGGACTAGAGATGGTGCTGTGAGTGAAGTGTCGTGGCAGCATCCTCACCGGTACTCACTTGAAGGGTCCATACCCAGGCGGTAACTGATGAGGCGTGTGTGTAGCAGTACACCCCTACAGGGTTAATGAACTATTCGAATAGCCGTGTCCGCGGTTATGGACTACTTGGAGACCTTTACTTGATCATAGACAACTTCAATGGTTACTTTAAAACTTTTCAAGATAAGTGTGAGTGCTATGGCATGCTTCCTCGTGGGGAAGTCGAGGAAGTATCCATAGTGGTGTCTTGATTGGAGACTTGATACTTAGACTCGTGTACGCTCCTTACCTCTTTCTGGTATTCGTAGTACAGGACTAGCCAAGTCAAAGTTGACACTTCTGCAAGTGAAACCCCACCTCCCTTTGCCTTGATACATGTGCATGAGTAGTATAGTTCCTATGAAAGTCTTGCTGAGTACGTCTTTGTACTCACGTTTTCTTATTCTATGTTTTAGAGACGAGACCACTGACCCTGATGGTGGCCTCTACCTCGAGCTCGACGTGGACCAGGTCGTATAGTTCCAGACAGCAGCCTGTGCCCTTTGGAGGGTCGTTGTATTTTCTTTCAGGCTTCTTAAGCCATTTGTTAAGCTTGTCTTTACTAAGACATAATTTGCTTCCATTGATGTTTGATGTAATGTTGGATCACAACCCTCTGATCTCTGCTTGTAATACAACTACTATGTCTGCTCTGTTTAGCAGAAGTTATAAAGACTGAGTTTGTAGAGTTCATGTTGTGATTACCATCTATTTATACTAGACATGTGTGCTGCGTGTATGATTATAACATGCATGTCTTAGTATGGGTTTTCGTGACCTTAGTTGTGATCTGGTTTGCGGTCTTTTATACACCAAGTGGCCCTTAGATGTGCGCAGCTTGGGGCATCGCGATGCGATTGCTCGTGACTCTGTCACGTGCACACTTTGTTGTATGATCGAGCCCGCCCTAGACCCCGACTAAGTGATCGGGCTGGAGTAAGTCTATGTAAGGGTTATGATTCAATCGATAACATGGTTGAGGCGACTTTTCTATGAGTATGGGATTCACCACCCATAAGCATTTAGACTTGTGAGTGGACGATGAGGACCCATCTTAGTTGATCATCCGGCCTGGATGGGATGCCCCTCACGTTCGATGCTTACCAAGAGTGATCTGTGCTTGGCCTTGTCTGCTTAGACAAGTGGGTATGGCTCTCGCCTCTCCATGTGATTGCTTTGTGACCGGAATTACATACGCTAACCCCGGGTCCCGACATGACGAATGAACTTGAAGTCTTGTTGGAAGCAAATGCTAGACCAGCAACACTATCAGATTCAAAACCAGAACCAGAACCAGATCTTGAGTTTGATTCAGCTTCGGAACCGGAGGCTTCATCTTCAGAGTTCATTTCTTTACCCAAATAGGCTTTGGCACGGTGAGAATTCTTGCGTCGAGAGGAATGTTATTTCGAGGAAGAAATCTCTCGATGCTTGTGGTACTTCTTCTTCTTGTCATCATCAGAACCATCTTTCTTGTCTTTTCTGGACTTTGAATCATATCTCTTCAACTCATAGTTTTTGCTCGATCTGTGTGACTTGCTCGAAGAGTTTCTATGAGAATGCTTTGATCTATGTTCAATTTCCCTGAGAGGACAAGTAGCAATGAAGTAACCTGGTTTCTTGCACCTGTAGCAACAGTTATCTTTCGCTGAAGAGTTTCTGGATGATGATCGATGCTGTGATGAATTGCTCGAATGTCTTGAAGAGTAGTTTTTCTTCGGTGAAGAGGAGTTCCTTCTCTGAAAGCGGTTGAATCTTTTCATTATCAGTGCCATATCTTTTCCAATGTTCTCGGGGTCATCTGAGGCACAAACAGATTCAGAACTAGCTTCAGGGGAGTAGTGATGTGAAGCTTTGGCCTTGAGTGCGTGAGATTTTCTTCGAGTCCCATTAACATCTCGTTTTTCATCTTTTTCCATCTCGAAGGTGTTGACTCTCTCGAGAATATCAGTGGAAACAAGATCATTGAAATCAGTCCTTTCCTTAATCATCAGCACAATGTGATCGAAGGAATCATCAAGGGAACGGAGCAAAGTTCTGACAATAATTCGATTGGTAATGTCTTCGGCACCGACGGAAATCAGTTCATTTGACAACGCAGTGAGTCTGCTGTATATGGAGTTAACTTTTTCTCCCTCGTGCCTCTTGAAACGATAGAATTTGCTTCGAAGAGTGTCGATACGAGCATCTTTCTGAGTAGAGACACCTTCACCAATCTTCTCGAGATAGTCCCAGACACCTTTGGCCGAAGAAATATTCTTGACTTCATGATATTTCTCTGGAATCAGATGATTTGTAATGAATACCCAGACTTCAGCATCGAGGGCCATCTTCTTAGCCTCTTCAGGAGTGATAGCACTTTTTTCTTTGACATTTACACCATTCTTGACAACTTCCCAATCGGCAGAGTTGATGGCCATGATGTTCCTCTTCATTTTGTCCTTCCAATAGGGATAGTCCTTCCCATTGTAAATAGTAATCGGTTCCCCCAAGCGAACAGCTGCGAACGACATTCTTGACAACACTCCAGGTGGTTAGACCAAAATACGCAGAGCGTAGGGAGTGCCTAGCTCTGATACCAATTGAAAGCTCAAGAATGATCAGAGGGGGAGGGGTTGAATGATCACTTCTAAAAATTCTAAGGAACCTAGAAGGAATTCATGCAAACTGCAAAGGACTAAAGACATCTCGAAGGAATTAAAGTATCGAAAGATATACATAGCTCGAAAGTATTGGGAGCGAAGGTAAACATCGAAGGCAAACAGGCAGCGAGTAAATACTTAATCTAAATGCGAGAAAGAAAATGAGCCTGACACGACGATGTTTGGTAAACCAGATCACACTCTGCAAAGTGCTACGTCTGGTTGGAGGGACTGGTGATTGAACATATGGAGCAAAACTCTCTCCGTCCTATTCCCCACTGCAACAAACTCCTCGAGCTTGTCCAGTTTTCACTCGTGGTAGATGATTCAAGACATCTCCGAGACCTTTACAAACTTCTTTCAGTAGCGACAATTTCTCTTCGACTGCTTGACAGGCGACGCCTAACCTTCTAGGAGACTTGCAGTTCTCCAAGATAAAAAGATCGGCTAATCTCGACCAAAGTCTTTGTGAATTGCTCAACTCAGTTCAGACTCGGGTTTTTGGTTTTCTCTCGATGGATCTCACTTGGGATGCTCACAACACTTCTATCTCAGAATCTTCAGTGGAGCAGCCAACCTTAAATGGCGGGTAGGTGCGGGGTATTTATAGTTGGCGATCCTGATGGGTAAAATGACTGAGGTGTCCCGATGCGACTGCTTGACGCGTGTCCACAACGGTCGGATTCCAATCACTGCGCAACTTTACTTGAGGAACAAGTAAGCTGACTTACCGAACGAGATCTCTCTCGAAGGCACGAAGTGCGATGACTTTGCCTTTGATCTATTCACTCGACTTAGTAAGATTTCTCTCGGTAGGCTTTCGTGGGTTTAGGTTGAGCAGAGAAAATTCACTTCAACAAAGATCTCAACTAGGAAACCCCTCTTGATAGTACGGTTTTTCCTACGACTCAAGAAAATAAAGAGAAACTAGTAAAGATACTAAGTCTTCGACCAACTTCAACTTTCTCCTTGTTGCACTTTTACTCGAGAGAGTCTTCTTCTTCGACGACATTTTTAGGGGTCGTCTTCCTTCAAAGGTTTCGGTAGATGACTGCAGCTTTGCTGCAGTGAGTTGTCCTTCGACCTTCTCCTTGCAAACTCCATTCTTTCGGAACCTAAGTATCTGTTTATACTCGAAAAAAATATTAGTTCCACTTCTTCTTTGTCCAACAATCTCCAAAACCTTCGGGCGCAAAACTTGCTCTTACACAAACTCTATGGAATTCTCGGGAATTCCACCTAGAAATTCATCTGGAGGGACAACCGAAACGGAGAGAAGGATTTTTCAATTGCATCAGATTATGAAGAAACCTGGAATGAATCGGACAACATAACGTCTGTAATTGCAAGAGAAATGGAAATTCTCGCAACATTTCAACAACACTTACATAAGGAGTCTCAAAATAGGAAGCACAACGATTCTAGACAACCGAACACAACTTTCTACGGCTACAAGGAAGCAATCAATGAGATGTCCTAGTAAAAGACATAGATGAGCCTAGTCCTATCTTCTCGTAGAACAAGATGAGGATGACTCAGAACTCAGATCGATGAGGGTAAGGAGAAAAAATAAAATCTTACGTTGTTCCCATATACCCGTGTAACTATATAACTATAGAATGCTAGACTCGACATCGACCAAGGTTTGATAATCCTACAGACAGTCCTGCTCTGATACCAAGTCTCTCGGGGCCCGGGTTTTGCGTATGTAATTCTTGTTACAACACAATCATATGGCGAGCCGAGAGCCGTACCAACTTGTCTAAGCAGACAAGGCCAAGCACAGAACAATCTCGGAAAGCATCGAACGTGAGGGGCATCCCATCCAGGCCGGATGATCAACTGAGATGGGTCCTCATCGTCCGCTCACAACTCTAAATGATTATGGGTGGTGAAATCCCATACTCATAGACAAGTCGCCTCAACCACATTATCGATGAATTATAACACTTACATAAACAGACTCCAGCCCGATCACTTAGTCGGGGTCTCGGGCGGGCTCAATCATACATCAAAGTGTGCCACGTGACAGGGTCACGAGCAATCGCATCGCGATGCCCCAAGCTGAGCACATCTAAGGGACACTTGGTGTATGAAAGATCGCCGGCAAGAACACAACTAAGCTATCGAACCCCACACTAAGACATGCACGTTATAAACATACACGTAGCATACATGTCCAGTGTAAACACCAGGTAATCACAACATGAACTCGGCAAACTCATAGTCTTTATAACTTCTGCTAAACAGAGCAGACATAGTAGTTGTATTACAAGCAGAGATCACATGACTGTGATCCAACATTACATCAAACAACAACGGAAGCATATTATGTCTTACTAAACACAAGTTTAACAAATGGCTTAAGAAGCCTGAAAGAAAATACAACAACCCTCCAAAGGGCACAGGCTGCTGTCTGGAACTATGCGACTTAGTCCATGTCAAGCTCGGGGTAGAGGCCACCATCAGGGTCATTGGTCTCGTCCCTAAAACATAAAATAAGCAAACATGAGTACAAAGACGTAATCAAGAAGATTTACATAGGAACTATACTACTCATGCTCAAGTTTCAAGGTAAAGGGAGGTGGGGTTTCAATGCAGAACTGCCAGCTTTGACTTGGCTAATCCTGTACTACAAATACCAGAGTGAGGTAAGAATCATACACGAGTCCAAGTATCAAGTCTCCAATCAATACACCACTATGGATCCTTCGTCGACTTCCCACGAGAAAGCAAACCATAGCACTCACACTTATCTTGGCAATTTTAGAGTAACCATTCATGTTGTCTATGATCAAGTAAAGGTCTCCAAGTAGTCCATAACCGCGGACACAGCTATTCGAATAGTTCATTAACCCTGAAGGGGTGTACTGCTACACACATGCACGCATCAGTTACCGCCTGGGAGCGGACCCTTCAAGCAAGTACTAAAGAGGATGTTGTAGGGGAACGCGGCAGAAAACAAAAAAATTCCGCACTACGAACAGCCTAGGACCACTATGGAGACTGCATACAAGGTTTTTGATCTGATTGTTACCGACTCGTAGTGCAGCGGAAGTAGAGTCGATGTAGATCGTCGGTGCAGATCCCCGCAGCTAGGATTTACAACCTCCCAACCACGAGAATGTATTCCCTCGTCTGCTCCTCGGACAGCGCTCAGGGAGGCGGTCGGACAGTCCCTCGGACGATGTCACGGACAGCCCTTCGGGAGGCCCCTCGAAACTCGATCGGTAACTCGGACAGCCCTTCGGGAGGACCCTTGAAACTCGAACGATAATTTGGACAGCCCTTCGGGAGGACCCTCGAACAGCCCCTCGGGCAAAAGATCGAAACTACGACCTCTCTACGGGGTTGCACACATACGGTGTCATCTATCCGGCAGGGCTTCGCCGTCCAGAACTAGTTCCTGCCGGAACACAGACAGCCTTTCGGCTCTACGAAACTATTTCGTGTGAGGGAGAGAAGAAGCCAGATAATTGCATGGCATGTGTTGAGAACTCAAGTGAGAGCTTGGATCAAGGATATGGGGCTGCCCTCACACCTCTATTTATAGGAAACCCAAGGGGGCTTTCTTGGCTCCCAAGTCCTTCTAGAAGGCTTTCCAAAAATATCTCAAGTAGTACTTTTTACTATTCATGACACCACTTTTTCGCGTCCGAAAATTCCGAAAATATTTCTGTGGGTCTTAGAATAATTCCAACACCCACTAAAATGATTTTGGGCGCATTCCGAAACAATTCCGGATTAGTGATTTTCATCTGCGAAAAGAAACCTAAGCATTTCCGGCAGCTCCGGAACATTTTCGGCAGCTCCGAAATATTTCCGAAAAAAATATTTTAATCTTTTCTCCAGAAAAATTCCAGAAGTTACCAGAACAATTCTGGCACTCTCCAAAATTACCAGGTGCTCTCCGAAACCTTTTCGGCTTAGTGGTTTACCCCGAAACAACTTTTCGGTTTTCTCTCTCGGAACTTTTCCGCCGTCTCCGAAACCTTTCCGGTGACTTTATCTCAGACTCCCTGTCTAGTATTCAACAGATAGATGACCCTTAAGCGTGTGACCCTGTAGGTTCGATGAAGTATAGACATGACCGGAACACTTTCCGATCAATGATCAATAGCGGAACCAAGGACATCCATATTGATCCCTATACCCATACGAAGAATTATTCGAGTGAACCTTTAGTTGCTGTGTGCTATTCCTGTTGCTTCGCGATATATTACAAATACCCGAGGTGAGACTTATTGGCATCCCCGTGAATCAACAACTTGTCCACTATGCCAGTTACCTCGTTCCTGGTATTGTTCTCTTTTCTCGTTCCCGCGTTCCGGCATCCCTGTGATCAAATCACACTGTGTCTGGCCAGACGATGGTGGATACCGTAACACCGAGAGGGCCCTAAGAATATCTCTCCAACGACGGAGGAGCAAATCCCAATCTCGAGCTACCTAGTTCCTTGTCATACTTTTCCGTGAACCCGCAAGCTGCCGTAATAGCCACCCTTTTACAGATGACGTTTAACAAAACCCCAAAGTTCACGAAGCAAGTACGAAGGAACTCGATACTCTCATGGTCTAAGGAATTATGCAAACGCACAACTTTATCTGTGTTATTAACCATTAACTTGTGACGAATGTATCTCATAGCATAACATCAATTCGGGTCGTTTCAACACAAATGTTCTTCTAACATTGTGCCCTCAAAATTGCCGGCATAGTCATGCCCATGATCAGGAAAACAGAACCATCATGCAACACTTGAGCTAGTCTTAGAGGCGAGACTAGGAATATATATTTTTTATCCGTTTATTATTCCACACGTGCATATGAGTCTTCCTCCGAGCCTCGTGGTTATTGCAGACTCGAGAACCATAGCAGTTATAGCATGGAATATAAACATAATTAGGAACATGGGGATAAATAATAACATTTATTATTGCCTCTAGGGCATATCTCCTACAGACTCCCACTTGCACTAGAGTCAATAATCTAGTCAATGCTAATGCACTTTACACCTACGGCATACTGGTGTAAAATATGCTTCACATGTGGTATAGCCTGATGTCCAACGGATCTGACAATTTCAACTCCGTGTGTATCTTTGCATATCCTCGCGTTTTCACGCTTTCACAAAATTCATATTTTGTGTGGACTTGGCTTTGTATATATGCGAATCACTAGTCGAACCTTGATTCCTCAGACTGAGCTATGGAGCAACTATCTTCAATAGTGTTCCATTGACCAAAGACATATTGGAACCATACTAAGTTCATGAATGAACTATATGATTCAACATTTTCTTTGTTGCTTCTAAAGCAGCAACATACATAGCCATTTGTTATAGAATTTCGCCACAGTAACCTGTTATGAACAATTCCAACTTACTGTGCCACCATATTGTGTATTACACACAAAAAAACTTTAACTCAAATCGAAAATCGCATGGAGCATTGATGAAGACCGTATCGATGTAATTACTTACAAAAAGTACTTCATAATCTCTTCTTACGAGAAAACATGTCATCAGTGCTACTTTAGTACTCAATGACATTTTTCACTGTTGTCCCACGATCAGTTCTTTGATCACTTTGGTATCTATACTCGCAACAACTTTGGAGTATTGGACATATCTGGTTGTTTTACATACCATGGAATACATGATTAATCCCAACACGAAGGTGTGTGGAATCTCCATCATGTAATTTGCTCATCAGTGTTTTGGGACACTTAGTCTTGCAAAAACTCTTTCCATGTGACTTTGGCAAGAATCACTCCTTGTCGTTTTTAATGCTAAATTGTTTTGGCATCTTGTCAGTATGTATTTTGGCTTAGCCCTATTAGGCAATTCTATCTCTTAGATAATTATGCCTAATATCAAGGCTACTTAACCCAAGCACTTCATCAAAAAACTATTTTCAATGAAGTCCTAATTCATGTCAAGAAATTTATATTATTTCCAATTAACAATGTGTCAAGCACACACAAGGTTTTTAGAAATATTATTATGCTCCCACTTACTTTCTTGAAATCACAAGCATCTTCGTTATCCATTGATGAAATCAAACTCTTTTGACTATTTCATCAAAAACGAAGATTCCAACTCCATTATGCTCTCTTTTGTCCATCGCAGGAACTCTGAAGTTTGCATACTTACTAGCATCCTCTGGACTGACAAAATACCTTGGACTGTATCTCCAAGGCAGTATTTCCATCTCATGGAAATCCTTTTGGCATCCATGTTTCATATCTCATGAATGAAATACGTATTAATTGCTAGTTTAACCCGAACCGACTTTAAGCATCGCTACGGAGAGACAATCTCGCCGTAGTTAATTCCTTGAAATTGTTATAAGCAACAAGTCGAGCTTTATGGATAAAACATTTTTATCCGTATCAGTTTATAGTTCCATTAATATTCGTTAGACTCTAAGTCTTCCGAATGGTCCATCAAGATACAATCTTGAATTACGTATATGGAAACTATCTCGGATTTGTATTGGCATTTAGCCAATTCCGGAGTCAGGGCCCATCATCGCTTCCTTGATTATCATAGGTATGCTGTTGTCTAACAACAATATCTCGTTTTCGCACCTGAGAGGTTTGCACGAGTTTTGCCTACGTGGCTCAGTTACAAGTTTGACCGAAGTCCATACATCTCATGTAGAGGCTTCCGTATCAGTTGCAGTAGGAAACTCTGGAATCACTTCCAAGGTTCCTTTCCTTTGATCTGATGACGAAGATACTGTTATCTCGTCGAGTTGCACTGTCCTCCCACTCACCTTTTTTCAAGAACCATTCTCTTTAAAAGCATACCGTTCTTTGTGGCAAAACCTTTTGCCTCGGTATAGTGGTGGAGGAATTCCCAATAATTTGGGATAACCTACAAAGTAGCACTTGTCTAATTTGGAATAGGTTTGTAAACAGTTTACACAATCCCCATATTCCAAATGTTAAGAAAAGATAAAACATGGTTGGGCGTACCATACCATGGCGTCATTTCAACAGACCTGATGGCGCTCCTTTCAGTGTAAAAGCCGCAGTCTCTAAAGCATTACATTAAAAGGGATAATGGCAAATTGATTTATGTCATCTTTGATCTTACCATGTCAGAAATGGTTTGATTACATCTTCAAGGACATTCCACTTGCAGTGGTGTTCCGGGAGGTGCAAGTTATGAAAACTCTTTTCACAACTCATCAGACATTGGCTAAACTTGTAACTCAAAAATTCCTTTCTGCAATCGAATTGTAGAAACATAATTTTCTTGTTACAATAACTTTCACTTCATTTTTGAAAACCTTTCGAATGATTTCAAAAGATCCAGACTTACGTCTCATCAAGTAAATATCCATATATCTACTTGAGTCTTTTCTGAAGATAGATAAATCCACTACTAACAACATTTATCGGACTACACACATCAAATGTATGATCACCAATAAGTTTGTTGTTCGTTCCTCATGGCCTGTGAACGGTATTTCAGTCACTTAACTTTTCGGAAGAAAGTTGCAAGTGTGAGATGATTCATAATCAAATGACTTCAAAATCCATCATTATGGAATTTCTCCATGCGGGTTTCTCCAATGTGACCAAATGCAGTGCCACACATATGTGGTATTCTTTTAGTCTTTCGACATTTAGCGTCATTGTTATGGATGTATCATATTACCATCAATATTCGTAACATACATCCCATCCCCGATGGAAGCATGGCCCTTTATGTTATTCATAATACTGAACAAAAATTGTTCTTTTATGAACAACCTTCTTGCAACATACTTTATGCAATGGGCTAGAGTGTATAAAACTCTAAAACGAATTATGAAAATAAATACAGATGGTGATACACCGATGGAAGGTATAGTAACTTTTACTATGTTCCCAGCGCGTATCTAAACCTCATTA
This sequence comes from Bromus sterilis, assembly GCA_950022295.1. Classification (NCBI taxonomy): domain Eukaryota; kingdom Viridiplantae; phylum Streptophyta; class Magnoliopsida; order Poales; family Poaceae; genus Bromus; species Bromus sterilis. The sequence goes on along the minus strand of OX465596.1, from coordinate 141,386,118 downwards.
CTGGCAAGTCTTTTAGGCCGTAGTGGCTCTTGCATCGAGTTGCAACAGAATGCAATCGAGCGGGTATTCCTGTGATCAACTTTTAATCATAATACCCAAGAATTATGGACTAACTGTTTAATCACAATTCCCAAGAACTATTTATTTTTGACCAGCCTTCCATACATCAATAACTTTCATGACTTTTATACATGAGCTGAACATTCCAGTCTTCTTTCTTTTTGCCCTTATACTTTTAACAGTTTAACTTTCAATATATTTCTCCTACTCTCAGAAGAAGCACCCAACTTTAAGAGTGGCGTTAGCCCCGGACTTCCTAGGCGTGTGAGTCATACTAACACCCTTTGGACATTTCCTTTCTCTTTAAGTTGTTTGTTTTATTCACCTTCATCATATGACAGGCGTTCTTCTGGATCCCTCTCTTATCAGTCAAATGCCCAGTAAACACTTTACTAATACTTTGCAAACAAATATTGCTTTGGATATCTCATATCTTTTAGCCTTTGTCTGTATCTGAAAACAATTTTCAGTTCCATGAATATTACATAACTATCCCAAACTTGTGAAGTTCGGGTCTTATGGAAGCAAACGTATTGCACTTGACCACAATGGAATTCTAGCTTTTGGATCGAAGGACGAGAGTCACATCATCCATAGCATTAGCGGGAGGACACCGAAAGCATGCGATAGGACAAAATCCTTCTCGGCACTCTTGAGGACAATCCTCGCATTACGTTACCAACCGTAAAGTTTTAACCAGATATTTAACAGCTTATTCAATTTTAATAGGGAAGGTGGAAACGCGAGCCATTATTCTACAACTATTAGAAAATTATACTTAGACAGTGTTCATAATTAATTGCACTCAGAATTAAACAAGTTAATTCTAAAATGCGCTCCCACTCAAATCAATATCTCTCAAAATTGATTATGAGTGATTCAAGATCCAAATATCAATACAACGCCATAGAATCATCATCTCATGACGAGGATTTTGATTTGGTAGGCCAACTTGCCGATCACATCTCTATGTGACTCTTGTTCATCTTTCGATGCATGTGTTCCGAGCTCAGGACGATCCTGCCATGAACGTCAAGACAACCAAGTGATCTTGCTGCGAGGTCTGACCTCACCCGCCTTACATTTCTCCAATCGTTCGTACCCATGCATCCATGGCGCACCCCGAAAGGATAGAAGCTGTGACGGTGCTACATTTGGGAGAACACTAACTACTTGATATTTTAAGTGAGAGATCACCCTAATAAAAAGCGACTACCGCGCAATCAAGAAGGGTGCAACTTAAGGGATAAATATCTCAGGTAATTCATAATTGCATGATATGGTATAGCCCCTTCTGACGGAGAAGTCAAGTATTTCTTCGTCTTTGGCATTTGCGTCGGAGTTCACCTTCGCGAAGTTTGCCACCACCTTGTCGATGCACCAAATAATATTGCTATCTTTATAGCTAATAAAATAAGTGCATTACATAAGGTTGACTCGCAGGTCATTAAAGTGACAATCATATGGCTCCAGCCATCATGCCGAATCATGACACGCAGGTCATGTTAATAAATTTACATTATATAGTCATCTCATACATAATCAAATTAATATGAGCTTTGCTATACCACATCACATGCACATCCTGCAAAACCAAGTTAGACTCCTCTAATCGGTTTATGCAAAATTTTATTTTACGTGGCTTCTAAGGTTTTGACTTAAACCACAGCTACCAACGTTTATCATCAAGCATGATTATTCAAGTCGCTAGATTAACTTTGCGGGGTGTATGAAACACGAGATAATAAAATCTCGAGCCCCATACTGAACTTCGTCATACGCGTGATCCCCGTGCAGATCATATCTGCATTGCCCTTTAGTCTGCAGAATTTCTTCTTTCTCTAACTATGGTGGAATTCAACGAACTGTTAGCACTTCTTTGATTAATCAGGATCGCAGATTCCCAAAACTTTGAAAGTCCACCATACTGTTATTGAGATCAGAAATACACAAATTCCAGGGAAGCAACAAGAACATCGGGTAACAGATTTCATCTGCCACCCGCATAAATAATTTTCAGCAATAGATCTGATCTACTCCAAAATTATATTATGCAATACTCATACATCTCTATGTATTCTAGATCGCAACATGCATCTACGCATAGCACGGCTCTGATGCCACTGTAGGGGAACGCGGCAGAAAACAAAAAAATTCCGCACTACGAACAGCCTAGGACCACTATGGAGACTGCATACAAGGTTTTTGATCTGATCGTTACCGACTCGTAGTGCAGCGGAAGTAGAGTCGATGTAGATCGTCGGTGCAGATCCCCGCAGCTAGGATTTACAACCTCCCAACCACGAGAATGTATTCCCTCGTCTGCTCCTCGGACAGCGCTCAGGGAGGCGGTCGGACAGTCCCTCGGACGATGTCACGGAAAGCCCTTCGGGAGGCCCCTCGAAACTCGATCGGTAACTCGGACAGCCCTTCGGGAGGACCCTTGAAACTCGAACGATAATTTGGACAGCCCTTCGGGAGGACCCTCGAACAGCCCCTCGGGCAAAAGATCGAAACTACGACCTCTCTACGGGGTTGCACACATACGGTGTCATCTATCCGGCAGGGCTTCGCCGTCCAGAACTAGTTCCTGCCGGAACCCAGACAGCCTTTCGGCTCTACGAAACTATTTCGTGTGAGGGAGAGAAGAAGCCAGATAATTGCATGGCATGTGTTGAGAACTCAAGTGAGAGCTTGGATCAAGGATATGGGGCTGCCCTCACACCTCTATTTATAGGAAACCCAAGGGGGCTTTCTTGGCTCCCAAGTCCTTCTAGAAGGCTTTCCAAAAATATCTCAAGTAGTACTTTTTACTATTCATGACACCACTTTTTCGCGTCCGAAAATTCCGAAAATATTTCTGTGGGTCTTAGAATAATTCCAACACCCACTAAAATGATTTTGGGCGCATTCCGAAACAATTCCGGATTAGTGATTTTCATCTGCGAAAAGCAACCTAAGCATTTCCGGCAGCTCCGGAACATTTTCGGCAGCTCCGAAATATTTCCGAAAAAAATATTTTAATCTTTTCTCCAGAAAAATTCCAGAAGTTACCAGAACAATTCTGGCACTCTCCAAAATTACCAGGTGCTCTCCGAAACCTTTTCGGCTTAGTGGTTTACCCCGAAACAACTTTTCGGTTTTCTCTCTCGGAACTTTTCCGCCGTCTCCGAAACCTTTCCGGTGACTTTATCTCAGACTCCCTGTCTAGTATTCAACAGATAGATGACCCTTAAGCGTGTGACCCTGTAGGTTCGATGAAGTATAGACATGACCGGAACACTTTCCGATCAATGATCAATAGCGGAACCGAGGACATCCATATTGATCCCTATACCCATACGAAGAATTATTCGAGTGAACCTTTAGTTGCTGTGTGCTATTCCTGTTGCTTCGCGATATATTACAAATACCCGAGGTGAGACTTATTGGCATCCCCGTGAATCAACAACTTGTCCACTATGCCAGTTACCTCGTTCCTGGTATTGTTCTCTTTTCTCGTTCCCGCGTTCCGGCATCCCTGTGATCAAATCACACTGTGTCTGGCCAAACGATGGTGGATACCGTAACACCGAGAGGGCCCTAAGAATATCTCTCCAACGACGGAGGAGCAAATCCCAATCTCGAGCTACCTAGTTCCTTGTCATACTTTTCCGTGAACCCGCAAGCTGCCGTAATAGCCACCCTTTTACAGATGACGTTTAACAAAACCCCAAAGTTCACGAAGCAAGTACGAAGGAACTCGATACTCTCATGGTCTAAGGAATTATGCAAACGCACAACGTTATCTGTGTTATTAACCATTAACTTGTGACGAATGTATCTCATAGCATAACATCAATTCGGGTCGTTTCAACACAAATGTTCTTCTAACATTGTGCCCTCAAAATTGCCGGCATAGTCATGCCCATGATCAGGAAAACAGAACCATCATGCAACACTTGAGCTAGTCTTAGAGGCAAGACTAGGAATATATATTTTTTATCCGTTTATTATTCCACACGTGCATATGAGTCTTCCTCCGAGCCTCGTGGTTATTGCAGACTCGAGAACCATAGCAGTTATAGCATGGAATATAAACATAATTAGGAACATGGGGATAAATAATAACATTTATTATTGCCTCTAGGGCATATCTCCTACAGATGTTGCCACGGCACTTCACTCACAGCACCATCTCTAGTCCTAGGGAGTCGCCTATTTGAGTTGGGACCACAATCGGAATCCGGCCGATTTTTCCGATGCGGACTCAAACATTGTGTTTCCAGTCATCAAGCTCAACTCGATCATGATCGATTGATTCAACTAGGCCACAACCTACGTCCACCACTTACCTTGATGCACCTGCTTGAGATCATTAAAGTACGAACTACTTGCGACTCCTGGACTTGGTCCGGGGTGAGGTACTAGGCCAAGAGGGGTCAGTGAGCCCAATGTGTGGTCGTACTCTTAGTCTTGGATAACAACACAAGAACTCGGGCTTAAGGTGGTGTTCAACGAGACAACCCACTGTGTACTCCTACATAGCCTCTCATCGTTCACCTTGTTTAGGTCAAATTCACCAACACGTTACCACCATCATTCACATGATCACTACCATCCCGACTCACATCAAAGTAACCTCATTGAAACCTCTAAGCATGTAATAAGCTATAACAGTTGCAGGGGCCACATGATATCAATCAACTCCTACATCTGCTAGGATTGTGGTTTTCTTACTACACTACAAGAAATCTTTTAATGCATGACGGATTTATGATGACGTTTTGAGAAATCGTCATCGAATATAACGGATTTCTATGCTCCGTCCATTGAAACTGTCATTGGTCAGCAAGATGTGAATGACCCGTATAATTAGTAGGTCCTTTATGATGGCCTTTAATGTACCGTCACAATATATGTCATGGACAAGTTGCTAGATCTGTTTTGTTTTTGTTTTTTTTTATTCACCATTTGGACCGTCAAGGATGGCATTTGTTGATGTGGCATGCACTACTTTCCGTTTGGTCCATATGTTAGTTGAATGCAATCAGCACTGTATATATCAAAATTGAAAAAACAGGCGCGGTGTGAAATTTTTAGAGCGCGTGCGTGGACATACACAATTTTAAGTCGTCGACGCGGTTGGGTAGCAAAAAATTCAGGCCAACTAATTTAAGCCCATTTTCACACGCATCTAACCCTAACCCCCATTATATCCTCCCGTTCTCTCAGCCACCACACCTATCTTCCTCCGCTCCCGATCCACCGCTCCCATCTCTACTTCCCTCTACACACGTCGTGGACCTCCACGAGACCGACGGCCCTGCAGTTGTACGAGGTCGACGCTATCCATGTCGGGACCCGGGGTTAGCGTATGCAAGCCTCTCTACAACACAATCATATGGAGAGCCGAGAACCGTACCCACTTGTCTAAGCAGACAAGGCCAAGAACAGAACATTCTCGGAAAGCATCGAACGTGAGGGGCATCCCATCCAGGACGGATGATCAACTGAAATGGGTCATCATCGTCCGCACACAAGTCTAAATGATATGGGTGGTGAACTCCCATACTCATAGACAAGTCGCCTCAACCATACTATCGATTGTATTATAACCCTTACATAGACTTACTCCAGCCCGATCACTTAGTCGGGGTCTAGGGAGGGCTCGATCATACATAAAAGTGTGCACGTGACGGAGTCACGAACAATCGCATCACGATGCCCCAAGCTACGCACATCTAAGGGCCACTTGGTGTATAAAAGACCGCCAGCCAGATCACAACTAAGGTCTCGAAAACCCATACTAAGACATGCATGTTATAAACATACACGCAGCACACATGCCTTGGATGAACAGCAGGTGTCATTGCAATTCTCTACAAAGTATATACTTTATTGATAACTCTTACAGAGTGCACACAGAGATCACAAGCATGTGATCCAACATTACAACAGACAAGCGGAAGCAAAGTAGGTCTGAGTACAGACAAGTTTAACAAATGGCTTAGAGAAGCCTTATGTAAAAATAAGCCCTCCACGAGGGAACCAGTCGTCTGACTGGGACTACACTAGCTTGGTCTTGGTCTGAGTCTTCATTCTTCGAGCTTCGGGTAGAATTCACCATCGGGGTCGGTGGGTTCATCTAAAACATAGATTAAGCAAACGTGAGTACAAAGTCGTACTCAGCAAGACTTACATAGGAGCTATACTACTCATGCACATGTATCAAGGTAATGGGAGGTGGGGTTTCACTTGCAGAAGTGTCAGCTTTGACTTGGCTAGTCCTGAACTACGAATACCAGACTTGAGGTAAGAAGCGTACACGAGTCCACTACTTTCTCCAACCAATTACACCACTATGGTGCCTTCCTCGACTTCCCCACGAGAAAGCACGCCATAGCACTCACACTTATCTTGGTGTGTTTTAGAAGTATCCAGTTCAAGTTATCTAATAATCAAGCTAAGCTTTCCAAGCAGTCCATAACCGCGGACGCGGCTATTCGAATAGTTTTGTTAACCCTGCAGGGGTGTACCGCTACACACACATGATCATCATTTACCGCCTTTGATCTCGACACCATTCAAGGGGTGCCAGCGAGGATTCTCACCACAACTGTTACCTCATAGCCGATCTAGTCCGAGAAAGCCACCGACTTGGGTTGGCTACCACTATCGTGAACCCGGCTGGTTTACCGAAGTGGACCCAAGTGATGTGTGTGTGGTGCATAAGCCGGTCTCGGATGAGCCGTTCTCTCACTTAGCATCCAAGCCACAGACCTACCAGAACTCCGAACTATTGCGACATCTGGACATCGAAAGGGATGAGTTAGTAAGCTGAGAGGGGTCAGTGAGCCCAATGTGTGGTTGTACTCTTCATCTTGGATCACCACACAAGAACTCGGACTTAGGGCGGTGTTCAACGAGACAACCCACCGTGTACTCCTACACAGCCTCTCATCGTTCACCTTGTATTAGGGTAGATTCACCAACACTTTTCTACCATCATCATCATGATCACTACCATCCCGACTCACATAAAAGTATCATCATGGCATCACTCTAAGCATGCAATAAGCAGTAACATTTCCAGGGGCCACATGATATCAATCAACTCCTACATTTGCTAGGATTGTGGTTTGCTTACTACTGTGCCAAAATGATAGGTCATGCAAATGAATGGGTTCATCTATGCGGTAGAAACGCATCATGGTAATCATCCTAAACAATGCATAAGCGAGACATGAGAGGGAAGTGGGATTTTATCGACATGATCAATGGGGGTTTGCTTGCCTTGCTGACGAGGTTCGGGTTCGGGGTCTTCAACGAAGGGGGCAGCCTTCTGCTCCGGTTCCACCTCTACTCGACAAACAACAAACAAGGTAGCAAAGTAAATACAATTCACAATCACATGATGGAAGGTTGAAACTTGATGTATATGCTTTGATGTGTGAGGCAATTCCATTTAAATGGAGTATATTGCAAATTGAATTGCAAATTCAAACTCCAATTTGAATTCAAACTTAGCCAAGTTACATGTGACATTGTTTGATCAATTTGAATCATTTGGAAATGTGAATGATATGCCTCTGATGTGTAATTGAAATGTAGCATGTTGCCATGGTTAAAGTTGCAAAAACTTTTGAATTGAATTTGATTTAATTCCATTTAAATCAAATATCAAATGCTACTGATAACATTTTAAATTCAACTCAAACAAAGTTTAAAGTTGGATATTTGGATAGCTTATTTTCTCCTGATCATTTTTCATATATTATTTGTCCAATTTGGAGTTAATATGTATTTTCTATGAATTTCCAAAGTTTGGGATAATTTCTGGATTTTCTGGAATTTCTTTAATTCATTTCAATTTCTGGAAATTCATTTATGGCGTCATGCTTGCACAAGGCTGACGTGGGGCGGGGGGGGGGGGCTTCTCCCGTGTGGGCCAGGCTTGTCAGCCACTGGGTTAATTAACCTGGTTAGTTTAAACTAACCGGGGGGGATTAAGGCCTTGGGCCCACTTGTCATCGGCTCTGAGGGTCATTAGGGGGTGGTTAGGGCTAACCACGCCGGCCACGTCAGCTCACCGGCGGCTCAACGCCGGCGACCTTCCAGCACGGCAGCGACACACGGGAGGGTGATTCCGGGCACCATTCGAAGCGCTGCGACCACTGAGACGTAGCTCTTGACATCGCGCGTCGAATGGGCCAAGGTACGGGTGCTGGGAGGCACCGTAGCCACGTCGGCGACGAGCCCTAGCGGCGGCGGAGCCACTGGCCAGACGCAGTCGTCAACTCAGTGCACGGGGAGAGGCAACGGTGGGCTCGTTAGACGCGCAAGAACTCCAGGAAGACGATGCACGCACTGGATGAGACGATAGGGCACAGGGGCGACCTCGTCGTCGTCCATGGAGGCTTGGTACCCCGGCGAACATGGAGGAATGAGCTAGAGGAGGGGAGCGGTGCCGTGGCTTGAGGAGAAACGCTCACCCAGACGAAGGGAGTGCAGCTGTGTAGTCGATGGAGGTGAGGAAGCTCTGGAGCTGCCGGATTTCGAGGTGGATCCGCGGCGGCCGGAGACGAAGACGATGAAGTTAGCGAGCTCGTGGAGGCGCCTGGCTTCGATTCCTTCTGCGCGGTGGGGTTGTAGACGATGGCAGAGCGGATGGACTTGAAGGTGCGTCCTCTCGTCGACGGTGGCCGCGTGAAGACGGCGGCGTGCTCCACGGTTGCTCACGGGCGGCGATGGAATCGAGCGGGAGAGGAAGGAGGAAGCTCTGGACGGGGGGGGGGGGGGGAATGGATCGGGACGGCCGAGAGGCGTCTCCAGGCGCAACTAGACGACTCGGGAGGCGCCAGGCAGGCTAGCACGTGCTCGCCGGCGTCGGCATGCGCTCCAGCGAGCTGCTTGCCGCGCCGGGGAAGACGACAAGGGGAGGCTGCGGGCTTGGGCTGCGGTGCGGTGAGTTGGGCCGGGGAGGCCCAGGTAAGTGGGCTCCTTTCCCTTTTCTATTTTTTGTCTGTTTAATATTTCCTTTCTTTTCTGTAATTTTTTTTTGCTGTGCTAATTAAATAGCTAGGCATTTTATTAAATGCTGAAAAATTTTATATGGCCTCATAATAATATAGACCAGCCACTTATATAGTTTCAACATTTTTAAAATTCAAATAATTTGAATCTTAACTCAAATAGGGGTTTTTAATTAATTCCAAGGCACTGTTTGAATATTTGAAAAATCCATGAGCATGGGTTTGGTCCCACATCATCTGATATGTGCTCACACTCATTTATAAGACTTTTCAAAAATCTAACATGAATTTTTGGAGAAGATTTTTATCTGGCCTTTTGAATTAATTCATCTGGGGGGGTTCCTTCTCCCATTTTTCTTTTGAATTTGATTTCAATGATTTCTTTTGAAATTTTAACATGATGCAAGTGACTTACTAACCCTAGCACATTACCTAACAGAGGGTTCTGACAACTCGCCCCCACTCAACAGAATCTCGTCCCGAGATTCAGAAGTCTGCGGGAGGAAGGAGGGATACTCGGCACTAATACAGTCTTCTCTTTCCCACGTAGCTTCTCTCTCAAAGTGGTGTGACCATTGCACTTTCAGAAACCTAATCTTCTGAAGACGAGTGACACGCTCTGCGGAAGCAAGAATACGAATGGGGTATTCTCGATAAGAAAGGTCATCTTGGAGATCAAGCGTTTCATGGTCGACTTCGCGGATGGGGTCCTTGAAGCAACGCCTGAGTTGGGACACATGGAATACATCATGTACTCGGGAAAGGTGCGGGGGTAGTTCAAGTTGGTAGGCAACTTCTCCATGTTTAGCAAGAATGTGGAAAGGTCCGATGTAACGTGGGGCCAATTTGCCTTTGATCCCAAAACGTTGGGTTCCCTTCAGAGGAGTAACCCGAAGGTAAGCCTTCTCATCTAGATTGTAGCTCTCTTGCCTATGATGACGATCATAGTAGATTTTCTGACGAGTCTGGGCTGATTTCAATTGATCACGAACAATGCGAACTTGCTCTTCTGCTTCCTTGATCATGTCCGGTCCAAAGAATTGTCTTTCACCGGTTTCTGACCAGTTTAGTGGTGTTCGACATCGTCGTCCATATAACACAAGATCTGAGCATGTCGTCAAGAATTTGGTTGACCCTTTCGACTTGACCGCTAGACTAAGGATGAAAAGCTATACTAAAGGAGAGATGAGTTCCCATAGCATGTTGAAAGCTTCCCCAAAATCTAGAGGTGAAAAGGCTACCACGATCAAAATTGATTTCCAAAGGAACACCGTGAAGGGATACAATTCTAGAGACGTACAAGTCCGATAACTGGCTAGCAGTTATAGACTCGCGAGCTGGAAGGAAGTGAGCTACTTTGGAAAGCCTATCTATGACAACGAAGATGGCATTGTTTCCTTTCTGGGTTTTTGGAAAGCCGGTGATGAAGTCCATACTGACTTTGTCCCATTTCCACTCGGGAATAGACAAAGGTTGAAGTGTACCAGCAGGTCTTTGATGTTCTGCCTTAATGCGACGACAAACATCACATTCGGCAAAAAATTGAGCAATGTCTCTCTTCATCCTAGTCCACCAAAATCTCTGGCGTAGATCTCGGTACATTTTTGTGCTACCTGGATGAATCGAGAGGGGTGTGTCATGGGCTTCTTTGAGGATGAGTTGCCTTAGTTCCCTATTCTTAGGTACTACCAAACGATTTTCAAAGAATACCGTTCCCTTGCTATTTGTGGAGAAACATTTAGCAACTCCGCTAACAATGTTCTCCTTGATCCGGCGAACACCTCGTGCACGCCTTTGGGAAACTATGATTTGATCCTCAAGAGTTGGTTTCGCCACCAAGGTAGAAAGATAGCCATGAGGAACAATCTCAAGATTGAGCTTGTGAAAGTCATCATGAAGAAGTGGTTGATACTGTTGTAACATGAGGTTGTTACAATACGACTTACGACTTAGTGCATCAGCCATGACATTGGCTTTGCCTGGGGTGTAATAAATTCCTACGTCGTAATCTTTTATCAACTCAATCCAGCGTCTTTCCCTGAGATTAAGATCTGGCTGGGTGAAAATGTATTTGAGGCTTTGGTGTTCGGAATAGATTTCACAATGATTACCAAGGAGGTAATGTCGCCAAGTTGTTAGGGCATGAACTACGGCAGCGAGTTCAAGGTCATGGGTAGGATAGTTCTCTTCATGTGGCCGCAACTGGCGTGAAGCATAAGCTACCACATGTCGATCTTGCAGAAGTATGCATCCTAACCCTTGCCATGAGGCGTCACAAAAGATCTCGAAATCCTTTTTGGTGTCTGGAGGTGCAAGTACGGGTGAAGAAGTCAATCTTCTTTTTAGCTCTTGAAAGCTTTCCTCGCACTTGGAACTCCATAGGAATTTCTTATCTTTCTTGAGGAGTTCAGTTAGAGGCTTTGCAACTTTAGAGAAGTTCTCGACGAAGCGACGGCAGTAGCTGGCTAGGCCAAGAAAACTCCTAACTTGCTTAACGATTCAGGTGGAGTCCAGTCAAGGACGGCCTGAACTCTCTCTGGATTCACAGCAATTCCTTTTGCAGAAATCATGTGGCCTAAGTAGGTCACTTCTGGTAGCCAAAATTCACACTTGGAGAATTTAGCATATAGGCGATGCTCTCTAAGTTTCATCAATACCAGCCTTAGGTGTTCGGCATGTTCTTCTTCGTTCTTCGAGTAGATGAGAATATCATCGAGATAAACCACAACAAATTTATCTAAGTACTCCATGAAGATTGAATTCATCATGTGTGAGAAAGTGGCGGGGGCATTGGTTAAACCAGAGGACATGACGGTGTACTCGTAAAGACCATAACGAGTAGTAAAAGCCGTTTTGGGAATGTCCTCGTTTCGGATTTTGATTTGATGATAGCCTAATCTCAAATCCATCTTGGAGAAGACAGAGGATCCTGCAAGTTGATCATAAAGATCATTGATCCTGGGCAATGGGTACTTGTTCTTTATCGTTGCTAAATTTAGCGGGCGATAGTCTACGCACATCCTTTCTGTTCCATCTTTCTTCGTTACGAACAGAACGGGGCAACCCCATGGCGATGAGCTAGGGCGGATGAAGCCTTTTTCCAACAAAGCTTCCAGTTGGGTTTTAAGCTCAGCTAACTCACGTGGGGCCATTTTGTATGGGCGTCTAGAAATTGGTGCGGTTCCTCGGGCAAGATCCACTATAAACTCTACACATCTGTCGGGTGGCTAGGCTTAAGGGTTTGGATCTCTCGATAGCTTCCTAGAGGATGACCAAGGTTTACTAGGGGCTACAACAGATATGTCAGATTAACAAGGTACCCCAACACGATGGTTAGTGTGGTTCTTCTGGCTAGAAGACATCTAAAGTGGGAGCAAGAGCGGCAATTGAATCACTATAGGTTTCTAGAGAAACAACTACAACAACTCTATGGAACTGGCGGGCATGCCACCTAGAAGTTCTCCTAAAAGGACAACCGAAAAGGAGGGAAGAATTTTTCAAATGCATCAGATTTTGAAGAAACCTGGAAAGACTTGGACTGCATAATGGCTGTAATTGCAAGAAAACAATTTTCTTTCAATGTAGATACAGCACTTACATAATACGATGTAAGAAATCAGCATTACAAAAATGCTAGGAAACCGGACACAACTTTCCTACGGCTACAAGGAAGCAAACAACGAGATGTTCTAATCAGACAGAGGTAAGCCTAGTCCTATCTTCCCGTAGAATATGATGAGGGTGACTCAGAACTCAGATCGATGAGGGTAAGGAGAAAAAAGAAGCCTTACGTTGTTCCCTTATATACCCATAGTAACTATATAACTATAGAAGGCTAGACTCGACTTCGGCCAAGGCTGATAATCCTACAGTCAGTCCTGCTCTGATACCAAGTCTGTCGGGACCCGGGGTTAGCGTATGCAAGCCTCGCTACAACACAATCATATGGAGAGCCGAGAACCGTACCCACTTGTCTAAGCAGACAAGGCCAAGCACAGAACGTTCTCGGAAAGCATCGAACGTGCGGGGCATCCCATCCAGGCCGGATGATCAACTGAAATGGGTCCTCATCGTCCACACACAAGTCTAAACGATATGGGTGGTGAACTCCCATACTCATAGACAAGTCGCCTCAACCATACTATCGATTGTATTATAACCCTTACATAGACTTACTCCATCCCGATCACTTAGTCGGGGTCTAGGGCGGGCTCGATCATACATCAAAGTGTGCACGTGACGGAGTCACAAACAATCGCATCGCGATGCCCCAAGCTGCGCACATTTAAGGGACACTTGGTGTATAAAAGACCGCCAGCCAGATCACAACTAAGGTCTCGAAAACCCATACTAAGACATGCATGTTATAAACATACACGCAGCACACATGCCTTGTATGAACAGCAGGTATCATTGCAATTCTCTACAAACTATATACTTTATTGATAACTCTTACAGAGTGCACAAAGAGATCACAAGCATGTGATCCAACATTACAACAGACAAGCGGAAGAAAAGTAGGTCTGAGTACAGACAAGTTTAACCAATGGCTTAGAGAAGCCTTATGTAAAAACAAGCCCTCCACGAGGGAACCAGTCGTCTGACTGGGACTACACTAGCTTGGTCTTGGTCTGAGTCTTCACTCTTCGAGCTTCGGGTAGAAGTCACCATCGGGGTCGGTGGGTTCATCTAAAACATAGATTAAGCAAACGTGAGTACAAAGTCGTACTCAGCAAGACTTACATAGGAGCTATACTACTCATGCACATGTATCAAGGTAAAGGGAGGTGGGGTTTCACTTGCAGAAGTGCCATCTTTGAATTGGCTAGTCCTGAACTACGAATACCAGACTTGAGGTAAGAAGCGTACACGAGTCCACTACTTTCTCCAACCAATTACACCACTATGGTGCCTTCCTCGACTTCCCCACGAGAAAGCACGCCATAGCACTCACACTTATCTTGGTGTGTTTTAGAAATATCCAGTTCAAGTTATCTAATAATCAAGCTAAGCTTTCCAAGCAGTCCATAACCGCGGACGCGGCTATTCGAATAGTTTTGTTAACCCTGCAGGGGTGTACCGCTACACACACGTGATCATCATTTACCGCCTTTGATCTCGACACCATTCAAGGGGTGCCAGCGAGGATTCTCACCACAACTGTTACCTCATAGCCGATCTAGTCCGAGAAAGCCGCCTACTTGGGTTGGCTACCACTATCGTGAACCCGGCCGGTTTACCGAAGTGGACCCAAGTGATGTGTGCGTGGTGCATAAGCCGGTCTCGGATGAGCCGTTCTCTCACTTAGCATCCAGGCCACAGACCTACCAGAACTCCGAACTATTGCGACATCTGGACATCGAAAGGGATGAGTTAGTAAGTTGAGAGGGGTCAGTGAGCCCAATGTGTGGTTGTACTCTTCATCTTGGATCACCACACAAGAACTCGGACTTAGGGAGGTGTTCAACGAGACAACCTACCGTGTACTCCTACACAGTCTCTCATCGTTCACCTTGTATTAGGGTAGATTCACCAACACTTTTCTACCATCATCATCATGATCACTACCATCCCGACTCACATAACAGTATCATCATGGCATCACTCTAAGCATGCAATAAGCAGTAACATTTTCAGGGGCCACATGATATCAATCAACTCCTACATTTGCTAGGATTGTGGTTTGCTTACTACTGTGACAAAATGATAGGTCATGCAAAGGAATGGGTTCATCTATGCGGTAGAAACGCATCATGGTAATCATCCTAAACAATGCATAAGCGAGACATGAGAGGGAAGTGGGATTTTATCGACATGATCAATGGGGGTTTGCTTGCCTTGCTGACGAGGTTCGGGTTCGGGGTCTTCAACGAAGGGGGCAGCCTCCTGCTCCGGTTCCACCTCTACTCGACAAACAACATACAAGGTAGCAAAGTAAATACAATGCACAATCACATGATGGAAGGTTGAAACTTGATGTATATGCTTTGGTGTGTGAGGCAATTCCATCTAATTGGAGTATATTGCAAATTGAATTGCAAATTCAAACTCCAATTTGAATTCAAACTTAGCCAAGTTACATGTGACATTGTTTGATCAATTTGAATCATTTGGAAATTTGTATGATATGCCTCTGATGTGTAATTGAAATGTAGCATGTTGCCATGGTTAAAGTTGCAAAAACTTTTGAATTGAATTTGATTTAATTCCATTTAAATCAAATAGCAAATGCTACTGATAACATTTTAAATTCAACTCAAACAAAGTTTAAAGTTGGATATTGGGATAGGTATCAAGGTAATTAACCCAAACTAAAGGTGGGGTATCAAGGTAAAGGGCCAGGGTTGTCAGCCACTGGGTTAATTAACCCGGTTAGTTTAAACTAACCGGGGGGGATTAAGGCCTTGGGCCCACTTGTCATCGGCTCTGAGGGTCATTAGGGGGGTGGTTAGGGCTCACCACTCCGGCCACGTCAGCTCACCGGCGGCTCAACACCGGCGACGTTCCAGCACGGCGGCGACACATGGTAGGGTGATTCCGGGCACCATTCGAAGCGCTGCAACCACTGAGACGTAGCTCTTGACGTCGCGCGTCGAATGGGCCAAGGTACGGGTGCTGGGAGGCACCGTAGCCACGTCGGCGACGAGCTCTAGCGGCGGCGGAGCCACTGGCCAGACGTAGTCCTCGACTCAGTGCACGGGGAGAGGCAACGGTGGGCTCTTTAGACGCGCAAGAACACCAGGAAGACGATGCACGCACTGGACGAGACGATAGGGCACAGGGGCGACCTCGTAGTCGTCCATGGCGGCTCGGTACTCCGGCGAACATGGCGGAATGAGCTAGAGGAGGGGAGCGGTGCCGTGGCTTGAGGGGAGACGCTCACCCAGACGCAGGGAGTGCAGCTGTGTAGTCGATGGAGGTTGGGAAGCTCGTGAGCTGCCGGATTTCGAGGTGGATCCGCGGCGGCCGGAGACGAAGACGATGAAGTTAGCGAGCTCGTGGGGGCGCCTGGCTTCGATTCCTTCTACATGGTGGGGTTGTAGACGACGGCGGAGCGGATGGACTTGACGGTGCGTCCTCTCGTCGACGGTGGCCGCGTGAAGACGGCGGCGTGCTCCACGGTTGCTCACGGGCGGCGATGGAATCGAGTGGGAGAGGAAGGAGGAAGCTCTGGACAAGGGGGAATGGATCGGGACGGCCGAGAGGCGTCTCCAGGCGCAACTAGACGACTCGGGAGGCGCCAGGCAGGCTAACAGGTGCTCGCCGGCGTCGGCATGCGCTCCAGCGAGCTGCTTGCCGCGCCGGGGAAGACGACAAGGGGAGGCTGCGGGCTTGGGCTGCGGTGCGGTGAGTTGGGCCGGGGAGGCCCAGGTAAGTGGGCTCCTTTCCCTTTCTATTTTCTGTCTGTTTAATATTTCCTTTCTTTTCTGTAATTTTGTGTTGCTGTGCTAATTAAATAGCTAGGCATTTTATTAAATGCTGAAAAAATTTATATGGCCTCATAATAATATAGACCAGCCACTTATAAAGTTTCAACATTTTTAAAATTCAAATAATTTGAATCTTAACTCAAATAGGGGTTTTTAATTAATTCCAAGGCACTGTTTGAATATTTGAAAAATCCATGAGCATGGGTTTGGTCCCACATCACCTGATATGTGATCACACTCATTTATAAGACTTTTCAAAAATCTAACATGAATTTTTGGAGAAGATTTTTATCTGGCCTTTTGAATTAATTCATCTGGGGGGGTTCCTTCTCCCCTTTTTCTTTTGAATTTGATTTCAATGATTTCTGTTGAAATTTTAACATGATGCAAGTGACTTACTAACCCTAGCACATTACCTAACAGAGGGTTCTGACAATCCATTACCCGTAGGGTAGATTTAGCCGGCATCGTCGGTCGGGCTCGAGCAACGCACGGACACGGTGAACCCCTTCAAGCGCTGGTTGTCTCAACCAGATCGACGCCAATGAGAAGACCAAGGAGGTGGTGGCGGTAGTAGCACCGATCTCGTGGGCCTGCTTCTCTCCTGCAACACTTGTAAGTCCCTAATGTCCAAGGCGGCCATGGATCCATCTCCTTCCAGCGGCCACGGATCTATCTTCGGCTGGCGGACACTGATCCATCTTCGGCCGACAGCGAGTGGTGATGTACAGGTTGAGCCGTCGGCATGGATGCAACGTACAGGGGAACGACGACGACGGATCCTGCCTTTCCTTCACTGATGTTGCCCCCTTCTTAGTTGTTTCTCCTAGCTAGGTAATATTGTAAGCTCGGGTGTTAACTTTGTCTACCTTTTGGCAAGCTCTGATTTAAGAATTTTATTCATCCTAGAATCACTTGACATGGTTGTACATCTTGACCTACAGTTTATTTGTACATGTAGATTTGTAATCTAGAGTTTAATGATGTTTGGTAAGGAACCTTATGCATATCTCTAATTTGAATTTAGCTAAAATCGCATACTCTGGTTAGTAATGCTAGGATGATACAAATGTTGTCAAATGGTCGTACAAGTTTCAGCACAAAAAATTTCAATTGATAAATGTATTGATATATATTCTATCATGCTCAATATGGAGTGGTTGGATTTCATACTGACAGAACTGCGAGATAGATTTATTTGAAAGTGACTCACTTGTCTTACTGCATAGTAAACACATTACCGAGCTAATAGATAATTCATTTTAATCACATCTGCCTATTACATGGAGAGCATCTAATGACATCATGTTCACTGTTCTATTATTTTCTATTGCTTGGTTCCTTCATGATGCAATTAGGTGGCTGCAAACTACATTTTTACTGTTGTTTGGCTACTTGAAAACTGTTTTAGCATGTAGCTACACCATGTAAAGCTCCTTATTCGAGTGTCGTGCTAGAAATGGAGCTTAATTTTTTAGATCATGATTAAAAGTATTGTTTATTTAGTGATGGTCCTATGCAATTGTGCAAATTTTAAAATGAAATGATGTTGTTGTCAACTCAATAACTTATGCATGATATTTCATTTTTCTGGATAACTATGATGCCCACAAAGTAGATTGGAAATCAAGCGGTCAGGTTTTTCTTTCATGATTGAGTTATTTTTATACTACTGCCAAACAAGGGAACTAAATCAGACATGAAACATAACACAATTTAAGTGAAAGTAACAAAGTATAATGTATAATCATTGAAGGTAAAAACAACTAGCTTTGTATTCTGATTCTCTCTTATCTTTCTGGAACAGCTGTGGTCCACTGTAGCTTACTGAATGTTACTCTTGCTCAACATATAATCATGTTTGTTGGTCTGTATCTCTCTGCTTAAGAATAGAGAAGCTTGTTTGTTGGTCTTTTTAGCTAATACTAGCAGATAACATGTAAGTGGTTTATCTGAAGTTCAATAGAGTGATATCTAAAGATTTTATTTATCAGAAACCTCTATTAGGTATGTGCTAGGATCAAGTCTCACTTTGCATCATGGAAAAATTTCAAAAAGAAAATGAAATCGGAGAGAGAACACCCCCCCCCCCAAAGGAATTTAATTCAAATGGCCAGAATAAAAGTTGGTCCAAAATTTCCTTTTGCATTTTTAAAAGGTCTCATAAATGAGTATGAGCACATATCAAGTGATATGGGACAAATCCCATGCTCATGGATATTTCAAATATTCAAACAGGAGCATGGATTTAAATTTAAACCCCTATTTGAATTAAAGTTCAAATAATTTGAATTTTAAAAATGCCCAAACTTTATGAGTGGCTAGCTATATGCATTACAAGTCCACATAAAAATTTGGAGCATTTTATTAAATGCCTAGCTATTTTACTTAGCAAGGAAAAACAAAATACAGAAAATAAAAAGAAACAGAAAAAAAACGAGTACTTACTTGGCCTCGAGCCCAACTAGCCGTACCTAGCCCAGCAGCAGCCCAGCCCAGCCCAGGGGGGGGGGGGTACATGTGTCTTCCTCCCTAGACAGGCAGGCAGCACGCCGGCGAGCGCCGTGGGCTCGCCAGGCAGCTACTTACCCCCTGGAGGCTTATCTCCTCGCCACGACGACGCCCTGGAGACGACATGTTCATTCCCCCTCTCCTAGCCATTCCCCTCTCTCCCAGCGTGATCCCGCCAACGTCCGAGAAGATCCGGAGAGCACCAGCCATGGAAACTCGTGGCCCGAGCCTGAGCTAGGTCTCCGGAGTGTGTCCATCCTCTTTGCCGTCCTTGACTTCAAAACCCCTCTGCTAGCTTCCTCAATCCTTGTCTCCTTCGCGTTTCGCCATGAGAACCGAAGCAGCTCGCCGCCGTGGTCCATGTCGGCGAGCCCCAGCTACGCAATCGTCCTCGCGGCCATGTCCATCACCCCCTCATCGATCTGGTGCTTCGAACGCGACCATCGCTGCTTCTCCCCGCGCACAAAATCAACGACTTCCCCAAGCCAGTAGCTCCGCCGCCGCTAAGGCTCGACGTCGACGACGATTCTGTGCCCCTAATGCCCTGTTCTTGGTCCCATTCGATGCGTGGCACCAAGAGCTGCGTCTCAGTGGTTGCAGCGCTCAATTTGGGCCACGGGAACACCGTCTCCGCGGACACTGCCGTCCCTGGACCTCGCCGGCGACTAGCCGCCGGCGAGGCTGACGTGGTGGATTAGTTTAACCACTAATCCCCCCAGCAGTCACTTACAGGTGGGCCCAAGGCCCCTATAACCTCTCTGTTAATTTAATTAACAGGGATTAAACCCAAAGAGGCTGACAGCCCTGACCCACAGGTCAGTTTGACGTGGGTCAAAAACCCCTACATCATGCTGACCTCAATATGACGCAATAACTGGTTTTCCCAATTTAAAAGAATAAGCCAGAAAATCCAGAAAATGCTTTAAACTTTGGAAATTCATAACTAATTCATTTTAACTCCAAATTAGACATATAATATATGTAAAATTATCAGAAAAATGCAAAGATTCTGAATATGCAACTTGTTTTCATGTTTGGCCAAGTTTAATTGGGTGAACAGTGACAACAATGCATATGAATTCATTTGAAATTTGAATTGGAGTTTGATTTTTCATTTCAAATGCATTACACTCCTTTTAATTGGAATAACTCACACATCAGTGGCACATACATCAAGTTTCAACCTTCAACTCATGTGTTTGAGCATTGTCTTATTATTGTTTCGATGTTTGTGTTGTTTATCGAATAGAGGTGGAACCGGAACCCGAGATCACCCCCTTTGCTGAAGATACCGTGTACGACCTTCGTCAGCAAGGCAAGCAAAACCCCGTTGATCATGTCGAAAAAATCCCACTTCCCTCTCAGTCTCTCTTATGCATTGTTTAGGATGATTACGATGCTACGTTTCTACCGCATAGATGAACCCATTCATTTTCATGACCTATCATATGTCACAGTAGTAATCAAACCACACTCCTAGCAGATGTAGGAGTTGATTGATATCATATGGCCCCTGCAACAGTTAATGCTTATTGCATGCTTAGAGTGATACAATGTTGATATTGTTATGTGAGTCGGGATGCTAGCAATCATGATGATGATGGTGGAAATGTGTTGGTGAATCTACCCTAATACAAGGTGAACGATGAAAGGCTGTGTAGGAGTACACAGTGGGTTGTCTCGTTGAACACCGCCTTAAGCCCGAGTTCTTGTGTGGTGATCCAAGATGAAGAGTACTACCACATGTTGGGCAAACGGACCCCCGCTCAACCTACTAACTCGCCTCTTCTCAGTTCAATGAGTCGCAGTAGTTCGGAGTTCTGGTAGGTTTGTGGCCTGGCTGCAAAGTGAGAGAACGGCTGAACCGAGACCGGCTTATGCACCACGAACACATCTTCTGGGACCACTTCGGTAAACCGGCCGGGTTACGAATGTGGAAACCATCCCAGATAGGCGTCTTCATTGAACCTGAGTTGGCTGTGAGGTAAAAGTTGTGGAGATTATCCTCGCCGACACCCGCTTGAAGGGTGAAGAGATCCCGGCGGTAACTAATAGTTTCATGTGTGTAGCAGTACACCCCTGCAGGGTTAATAAACTATTCGAATAGTCGCGTCCGCGGTAAGGGACTACTTGGAAAGTTGTGCCTGATTAATAGACAACTTGAACTTGATACTTATAAAACTTGCCAAGATAAGCATGAGTGCTATGGCGTGCTTTCTCGTGGGAAGTCGAGGAAGGCACCATTGGGGTTTAATTGGTTGGAGACATGTAGTGGAATCGTGTACGCTTCTTACCTCAAGTCTGGTACTCATAGTTCAGGACTAGCCAGTCAAAGCTGGCACTTCTGCTTTTGAACCCCACCTACTTTTACCTTGATACATGTGCATGAGTAGTATCGTTCCTATGTAAGTCTTGCTAAGTACTACTTTGTACTCACGTTTTCTTATTCTATGTTTGAGATGAACCGACTGACACCGATGGTGGCTTCTTCCTGGAGCTCGACGACTGATCAAGCTAGTGTAGTCCCAGTCAGACGACTAGTACGTCGTGGAAGGGATTGTTTATAAATAAGGCTTCTCTAAGCCATTTGTTAAACTTGTCTGTACTCAGACCTACTTTGCTTCCATATGTTTGATGCAATGTTGGATCACAGTCTTGTGATCTCTGTGTGCACTCTCTAAGAGTTATCAATAAAGTTGTAAACTTTGTACAGACTTGCAATGATACCTGATGTTCATACTAGACATGTGTGTCGCGTGTATGATTATAACATGCATGTCTTAGTATGAGTTTTCGAGACCTTAGTTGTGATCTGGATGGCGGTCTTTTATACACGAAGTGGCCCTTATATGTGCGCAGCTTGGGGCATCGCGATGCGATTGCTCGTGACTCCGTCACGTGCACACTTTGATGTATGATCGAGCCCGCCCTAGACCCCGACTAAGTGATCGGGCTGGAGTAAGTCTATGTAAGTGTTGTAATACAATCGAGAGTATGGTTGATGCGACTTATCTATGAATATGGGGGTTCACCACCCATATCATTTAGACTTGTGTGCGGACGATGAGGACCCATCTCAGTTGATCATCCGGCCTGGATGGGATGCCCCTCACGTTCGATGCTTTCCAAGAGCGTTCTGTGCTTGGACTTGTCTTCTTAGACAAGTGGGTACAGCTCTCGGCTCTCCATATGATTGTGTTGTAACGGGACTTGCATATGCTAACCCCGGGTCCCGACAAACTTTTTATCAGAGCAGGACTGTCTATAGGATTATCAAACCTTTGGTCGATGTCTATTCTAGCATTCTATAGTTATATAGTTACTTTGGGTATAAGGGAACAACGTAAGGCTTCTTTTTTCTCCTTACCCTCATCGATCTGAGTTCTGAGTCACCCTCATCTTTTCTACGGGAAGATAGGACAAGTCTCATCTATGTCATTAGAACATCTCGTTGATTGCTTCCTTGTAGCCGTAGGAAAGTTGTGTTCGGTTGTCTAGAGTTGTGGTGCTTCCTGTTTTGAACTTCTTATGTAAGTGTTGTTAAAATGTTGTGAGGATTTTCATTTCTCTTGCAATTACAGCCATTATGCTGTCCAAGTCATTCCAGTTTTCTTCATAATCTGATGCATTTGAAAAATCCTTCTCTCTATTTTGGATGTCTTTCCATAAGAATTTCTAGGTCGTATTCCCGACAGTTCCATAGTGTTTGATGTAGGTTTTATTCTAGAAACCTATACCGATTCATTTGCAGCTCTTCCTCCCACCTTAGATGTCTTATAGACAGAATGATCACTTTAACCATCGTGTTGGGGTACTTTGCTACTCTGACATATCTGTTGTAGCCCCTAGTAAGCCATGGTCATCCTTAGGAAAACTATCCAGTAATCCAACTCCTTAAACCTAGTCACCCGACAGGTGTGTAGAATTCATAGTTGATCTTATGTCAGGCGCAACCCTAATTTCCAGACGCCCATATAGAATGGCCCCACGTGAGTTAGCCGAGCTTAAAATTCAACTCAAAGCTTTGTTGTCAAAAGGCTTCATCCGCCCTAGCTCATCGCCATGGGGTTGCCCCGTTCTATTCGTAATGAAGAAAGATGGAACAGAAAGGATGTGCGTAGATTATCGCCCGCTTAATCTAGCGACGATAAAGAACAAGTACCCACTTCCCAGGATCAATGATCTTTGTGATCAACTTGCTGGATCCTCTATCTTCTCCAAGATGGATTTGAGTTTAGGCTATCATCAAATCAAAATCAGAAACAAGGACATTCCCAAAACAGCTTTCACTACTCGTTATGGTCTTTACGAGTACACCGTCATGTCCTTTGGTTTAACCAATGCCCCCGCCACTTTCTCGCGCATGATGAATTCGATCTTGATGGAGTATTTGGACAAGTTCGTCGTGGTTTACCTCGATGACATCCTTATATACTCGAAGAACGAATAAGAACACGCGGAGCATCTTAGGTTGGTATTGATGAAACTTCGAGAGCATCGCATTTATGCCAAGTTCTCTAAGTGCGAATTTTGGCTACCAGAAGTGACCTACTTAGGCCAAGTGATTTCTGCGAAAGGTATTGCTGTCAATCCCGAGAGAGTTCAAGCCGTCCTTGACTAGACTCCGCCTGAATCGGTTAAGAAAGTTAGGAGTTTTCTTGGCTTAGCAAGCTATTGTCGACGCTTCGTTGAGAACTTCTCCAAAGTTGCAAAGCCTCTAACTAAACTCCTCAGGAAAGATAAGAAATTCTAATGGACTCCCAAGTGCGAGGAGAGCTTTCAAGAGCTAAAAAGAAGATTGACTTCTGCCCCCGTACTTTCACCTCCAGACACCAAAAAGGATTTCGAGATCTATTGTGACGCTTCACGGCAAGGGTTAGGAATGCATACTTATGCAAGATCGACATGTCGTAGAATACACTTCACGCCAGTTGCGTCCACATGAAGAGAACTACCCTACCCATGATCTTGAAATCGCTGCCGTAGTTCATGCCCTGAAGACTTGGCGACATTACTTCCTTGGTAATCGTTGTGAGATCTATTCTGATCACCAAAGCCTCAAATACATATTCACCCAGCCAGATCTTAATCTCAGGCAAAGACGCTGGGTAAAGTTGATAAAAGATTATGACTTAGGAATTTCTAACACCCCAGGAAAAGCCAATGTCATGGCTGATGCACTAAGTCGTAAGTCGTATTGTAACAACCTCATGTTACAACAGTATCAACCACTTCTTCATGAGGAATTTCGCAAGATCAATCTTGAGATAGTTCCTCATGGTTTTCTTCCTACCTTGGCGGCGAAACCAACACTTGAGGATCAAATCATAGCCGCCCAGAAACATGATAGTGGTATTCAAGAGATCAAGAAGAACATTGCTAGCGGAGATGCTGAATGTTTCTCTACAAATGATCAAGGAACGATATTCTTTGAAAGTCGTTTAGTAGTTCCTGAGAATGAAGACCTAAGGCAACTGATCCTTAAGGAAGCTCATGACACTCCCCTATTGATTCTTCCCGGTAGCACAAAAATGTACCGAGATCTACGCCAGAGATTTTGGAGGACCCGGATGAAGAGAGACATTGCTCAATTTGTTGCCGAATGTGATGTTTGTCGTCGCATTAAGGCAGAACACCAAAGACCTGCCGGTACTCTTCAACCATTGTCCATTCCTAAGTGGAAATGGGACAAAGTCAGTATGGACTTCATCACCGGCTTTCCAAAACCCAGAAAGGAAATGATGCCATCTTCGTTGTCATTGATCGACTTTCCAAAGTTTCTCACTTCCTTCCCGTTCGTGAGTCTATAACTGCTAGCCAGTTAGCGGACTTGTATGTCTCTAGAATTGTGTCTCTTCGTGGTGTTCCTTTGGAAATCAATTCTAATCATGGTAGCCTTTTCACCTCTAGATTTTGGGGAAGCTTTCAGAATGCTATGGGAACTCATCTCTCCTTTAGTACAGCTTTCCATCCCCAGTCTAGCGGTCAAGTTGAAAGTGTTAACCAAATTCTCGAGGACATGCTCAGAGCTTGTGTTATCTCATTCGGAAAGAATTGGGAGAAGTCTCTTCCATTTTCCGAATTTGCTTATAACAGTAGTTTGCAATCTAGTCTGAATATGGCTCCTTTTGAACTCCTCTATGGACGCAGATGTTGAACATGCCTAAACTGGTCAGAAACCGGTGAAAGACAATTCTTTGGACCGGATATGATCATGGAAGCAGAAGAGCAAGTTCGCATTGTTCGTGATCAATTGAAAGCAACCCATTCTCGTCAGAAAAGTTACTATGATCGTCATCATAGGCAAGAAAGCTACAATCTGGATGAGAAGGCTTACCTTCGGGTTACTCCTCTGAAGGGAACCCGACGATTCAGTATCAAAGGCAAGTTGGCCCCACGTTACATCGGACCTTTCCGCATTCTTGCTAAATGTGGAGAAGTTGCCTACCAACTTGAACTACCCCCGCACCTTTCCCGAGTACATGATGTATTCCATGTGTCACAACTCAGGCGTTGCTTCAAGGACCCCATCCGCGAAGTCGACCATGAAACACTTTATCTCCAAGATGACCTTTCGTATCGAGAATACCCCGTTCGTATTCTTCATTCAGCAGAGCGTGTCGCTCGTCATCAGAAGATTAAATTTCTGAAAGTTCAATGGTCACACCACTCTGAGAAAGAAGCCACGTGGGAAAGAGAAGACTGTCTCAGTGCCGAGTACCCCTCCTTCCTCCCGCAGACTTCTGAATCTCGGGACGAGATTCTATTGAGTGAGTTCGAGTTGTCAGAACCCTCTGTTAGGTATGTGCTAGGATCAAGTCTCACTTTTCATCATGGAAAAATTTCAAAAAGAAAATGAAATGGGAGAGAGAACACTCCCAAATGAATTTAATTCAAATGGCCAGAATAAAAGTTGCTCCAAAAATTAATTTTGCATTTTTTAAAAGTCTCATAAATGAGTATGATCACATATCAAGTGATGTGGGACCAACCCCATGCTCATGGATTTTTCAAATATTCAAACAGGAGCATGGATTTAAATTTAAGCCCCTATTTGAATTAAATTTCAAAGAATTTGAATTTTAAAAATGCCTTAACTTTATGATTGGCTAGCTATATGCATTACAAGTCCACATAAAAATTTGGAGAATTTTATAAAATGCCTAGCTATTTTACTTAGCAAGGCAAAACGAAATACAGAAAAGAAAAAGAAACTGAAAAAAAACGAGTAGTTACCTGGAGTCGGGCCCAACTAGCTGTACCTGGCCCAACAGCAGCCCAGCCCAGCCCAGGGGGCGGTACATGCGTCTTCCTCCCTGGACAGGCAGGCAGGCAGCACGCCGGCGAGCGTCGTGGGCTCTCTAGGCAGTTGCTTACCCCCTGAAGGCTTATCTCCTCGCCACAACGACGCCCTGGAGACGCCAGTTCATTCCCCCCCCCCCGATCTCCTGGCCATTCCCCTCTCTCCCAGCGTGATCCCGCCAATGTCCGAGAATAACCGGAGAGCACCCTGTTGGAAATATGCCCTAGAGGCAATAATAAAATGTTATTATATATATTTCCACATTCGTAATTAATGTTTATATTTCTGTGCTATAATTGCAATGACCCTGACTATGAGATTCAGAAGAAAACTCGCTTGCATGTGTGGAAATGTAAACACCAAGAGTTCCTGGTTTAGCCTCTAAGACCAGCTCATGTGCTAACTGATGATTACGTTTTCTTAATCATGGACATTGTTCTTGTAACAAGGATGTCAGTAGCAATGGGAACATA
Source organism: Bromus sterilis (assembly GCA_950022295.1). Classification (NCBI taxonomy): domain Eukaryota; kingdom Viridiplantae; phylum Streptophyta; class Magnoliopsida; order Poales; family Poaceae; genus Bromus; species Bromus sterilis. Next base: position 141,359,327 of record OX465596.1, on the reverse strand, counting down.
TTGTTAGCAGAACAATGATGTTGAACCGACCCCAGTATTGAATGATATACTTAGAGATCACATCGTAACAACGTTATAAGTCATATCATGAAATGTTATCATATACGTAATTCCTTAGACCATGAGAGTATCGAGTTGCTTCACACAGGAAGACATGCTTTGGTTCTTAGATGAATCCTCCCGTAAATGGGAAGTAGTAAAATAAGTTCTGGGTATGTCAGATGGTGTGGCTAGTGACTGTGATAGTTCAAGAATGGGATTTGCTCCTTCACGATGAAGAAGATATTCACCTCGGGCCCACTCGGTATGAAGGTATCCATTATAGTCTGGCCAGACGCATTGTGATTCAGTCACAGGGATACCGGAATACGATAACGAGAAAAGGGACAAACGAGCAAAGAGGATAACGAGTGGCTTATGTTCAAGAAGTTGTTACACATGGGTGCCAAACATCTCTCCTCTAACTTTGTAATATATCACAAAGCAAAGGGAATGGTACATGAATAAACATAATGGTTCACTCGAAGTTTCTTCGTGTATGTGCGGGAGTCAACATGGGTGTCCATGGCTCCGCTGTTGATTATTGGCTATTGACGAAAGGCTGTTGACCTATGTCCGGAAGATGTTCTGAGTCATGTCCGCATTATGCCGAACCTATTGGGTCACACACTTAACGAGCAGTAGTCTGTTAGAATACTAGAATGGTAGAAGGTTTAGTGGAAGCAAAGCAGAATAGTTCATACGGGTACCGGAAGTAGTTCCGGGGATTTATGAAATAGTTCATAAGGGCACCAAAAGTAGTTTTGGGTATTTAAGGATATGTCCGGATCACTCTGGAGTAGTCCCAGGTGGTTCCGGAACATATGAAAATGGTAATGGGAAAGTTTACAATCAACCGGAATAGTTTCGGTGATCGGTGGACAGCTTAAACAATATGTTGTGTTCACCGGACATAATAACCTTTGCCCGGATGGCTCCGAAACCCATTTAGATGGCTCCAGAACATTCGTTAGAGGTTCCGGAAGGTATTGGAAGTGCTCCAAAAGTGTCCGGAATGTCCCGAAACAGTCCCGGTAGGTCCCGGAAGGTCCTGGAAGCTTCTAGAAGGTTCCGGAAGGTTCCGGGAAGTACCACCCACTGCCCTGCGCCCCTGGCCTTGGGGGGCAAGCCACCTAGGCTGCCCTGGCCGGCCAGGTGGTGGGGGCGCACCAAAAAGGGGTGGGAGATCCTCCAGGTGGGATTTCCAAATACCATTATGGAAGGTTTCCGGTGGGAAGGTATGTGTAGGTTTGGAAGGCTTGGGAGTCCAAGTTGGACTCCCAAACCTCCTTGAGCTGCGCCCTAGGCCCCTTGGCCACCTATATAAGGTGATCCAAGGGTGGGGGAAGACACACACAATCAATCCCCAAGGCCTATGCGCCACCCTCCCTCCTCTAAACCCCGTTGCTCCACTTTTAGACCCCGGTTTAGACGCTGTTCTAGATCGGAATCCGTTAGGGTTTTCTCCCTCTAGTTTTCTCGGTGGCGTTCATCTCTGGACGGCGGAGCGATGCTGGATTGCTGCTACGGGATGTGTGGATACTAATGGAGGGGTCGTACCTTCGACCCTTCTTCGAGGAGCTTGTTCATGGGACTTGTCCGTGGGACTAGATCGCGGGACTTGTTCGTGGGATTGATCGAGGGACTGTTCGTGGGAGAGCTTGCGAGATCTACTTCCACTACGTCCACGAGCTTCACCAACTCTACTTCCGCTACATCGGTTGGTGAGCCATGACCTAAAACCTTGTATGCAATCTTCTTGGATGATCTTGGGTTCTTGATTCGTAGGCCGAAATTTTTGTTTTCTGCTACGTTTCCGAACAGTGGTATCAGAGCAATCCTTGATTAGATGCATGTTTAGGTCTAGATCATATGTGTGATATGAGGCATTGATTTTCTTGTTGCTTCCCTGTCATCTGATTTTTTCTATGCTTGATGGCAAGTTGAGGTTTTGCTACAAGGATTGAGTTTTCCATCGATCCCTCTATGTTGCTTTCAGTATGCTGGTTGCCTTGATCATGGTCTACATCAAACTCCTTGGATCTCATCTTAATCTCGCAATAGAAGATTTAACATGGAGGGGCTTGTGGATTTTATGAACTCAAATCCACACGGGGGTCACGCGTTTAACGAAGTTTGGCTTGTGGCATTAGTTGCTGCACACACCCCGTATGTTAAACTAGCAACAAAAGAAGTATCGTGTTTTGTTTTATCTAGGGTTTCTCGTTTGCCTTGTAAACCTGCTTAACAACCACGATAAAAGTTGCAACAACCCGTGTAGATGGCGATCTAACTCGTTTTTGCAGAGTATGCATGTGATGTGGTATAGCCTTCAAGATTTGCAATGTGTTTGTATGAGATGCTATATGTTATGTAATATTTATTCGCGACCTGCGTGTCGTGGTACGGCATGATGACTGGAGTCATATGATTGTCACTTAATTATGGCCTGCGTGCCAGAACTGTTTATTAGCTCGAGGCAAAGCAATAGATAGATGCAAGGTGTTGATCTACGATGCGGAGGTGGACCCCGACGCACATGCCGGAAGCCGTGGTGATGTTCCCGGCGCCAAGGACAAAGTTGGTGGACACGGTGACTTCAACCACGACGACGTGAAGACAATGAAGACTTCACGAAGCAAAGGGCTATACTATATCACATAATTTTATGAACTGCCTGTGATGTTTATCCCTTTGATGCACCCTTGTTTGATGCGCGGTAGTCGTATTTTATTAGGGTGATCTCTCGCAAAACAATATCAAGTTGATAGTGTTCTCCCAACTGTAGCACCGTCTATACTATGTTTCACACCGGAGCAGGTCATGTCACATGGGTGCACACGTGTGTGACGCATAAAAGGAGGGTGTGTTAAAAGAACACACAGCGCATTACACTTGGTTGTCTTGACGGTTTGGATAAAAGTTTGCTACCGGAACACGCCCATCGAAAGATGAACAAGAATCACCTTTGGCGTGATTGGCAAGTTGGCCTACCGGTCCAGTCTAAGTCATCAGTGATGTCACATCAATGGCGGACGATTGGGTTGGATCTTGAATCACTCCAGCATCAATTACGAGAGATATTGATCTGAGTGGGAGCGCACTTAGTAATTAAATTGATTAATCACAAGTGCAACTTAATTATGAACAAAGTCTTAGTATTTGCATTATCGTTGTAGAATAATGGCTCGCGTTACCACCTTCCCAATTGATTTTGATTAACAGTATTATCTGGTAAAAACTTTACGATTGGTACCGTATTGTGAGGACTATCCTCAATAGTGCCGAGAAGGACCATGTCCTATCGCAAATTTTTGATGCTCTCCCGCTGATGCTATGGATGATGTGACTTACGTCCATAATCCAAAAATGCTAGAATTCCACCACAGCTAAGTGCATTGTCTTCACCACCATGAAACCCGAACTTCGAGAAGTTTGGGATAGTTATGTTATATTCATGGAACTGAAAAATAAGTTTTCAGTAGTAAGACAATTAATGTTGGATATAAGATATCTAGTACAATGTATGATTGTAAGCATTAGTGAAAATGTTCATTGTGCTCTAAACAAAACTGATAAGTGTGGGATCCAGAAGAACAATGATCATATGATGATGAGGATTAAGGGAAAGGAAGTTCCATAGGGTGTTAGTAAGACTTACACGCCGGAAAGTCCATGGCCTGCACCACCCTTGATCATGTGTGATCTTCTGTGAGTAGGAGTGACATTGGAAATAGAACTATGATACGTATAAAGGCAAAACGAAAGAAGACTGGAATAACCAGCTCAGAAATGAAAGTCATACGGAGTTATAGATGAATTCATTGCTGGTCAAGAGATGTAATTCTTGGGAATCATGATTAAGCAGTTAATTGTGGATTCTGTATATTGTGATTAAACTGTTGATCACCGGAATATCACATCGACTGCATATTTTTGTAAATCAATGCAAGAAATACTATGGCCTTTATGACTAGCTAATGATGAGTTTTGACACGCTCGGGAACACGGTAAAAGGTTTACTATACCGTGTGTTGACTCTATGATTATCTTCATAATTCATTTTAGAGTTGAGTAAATTGTTACTACACTTTAGGCTTGTTGCAAAACATCATTTTGAATCATGTTTGTTGCAAGAGAGTTGTTCAAAGCTATGAATAACGTAAAGGCCATACTTCCATTATGAATAGGTTGTATGTTATGAATCTTGATAATAATACTAAACATCCATAACACTGACACTAAACGTCGCAAGACTGACAGAAATACCACATAGATGTGGCACTGCCGTTTATCACAAGTGACATAACATGCATGAAGAATTTCCATAAGTGATGGACTTTCAAGTCATATGACTACGAATCACTTGACGCTTGCGATCTTTGTCTCGAAGTAATGTGACTAAAACACCGTTGATAGGCCATACATGAACGGGCAACTAAACCATTGGTAATCATACATGATGATGTGTGTAGTCCAATAAGTGTAGTTGTGTGCAGTGGATTCCCTATCTTCACTCATGAGTTGAAGTAGATATGTGGATATCTGTTCAATAGAGACATACGTCTGAAATCTTTGAAATGTTCAAGGAATTATAGAGTGAAATAGAAATTCATTGTAACGAGAAAAATAAAGCTTCTGCAAATTAGATTGTAGAAAGTAATATTTGAGTTACAAGTTTAGCGAACGTCTGATGAGTTGTGAAGAAGTGTCATAACTTGCGTCTCCCGGAACACCACTATGAGTAAACAGTTCGAGAGATGTAATCAAGCCATGTATGACACGGTAAGATCAAATATGACGTTTATCAATTTGCCATTATACTTATTAAAGTTATGCGTTAGTGACTACGGCTTTTACACTGAAAAGAGCATCATCAAATCTGTTGAAATGACACCATATTAGATGTGGTATGGACTGTTAAAACCATGTTGTCTTTTCTTAAAATTTGGGTATATGAGGCATATGTTTGACATCCTCAAAACCCCAAATCAGATAAGTGCTACTTTGTTAAGGTTATGCCAAAAGTTTTGGTATTCCTCTATCACTACACAAAAGCAAAACTGTTTCTTGTTAAGAACAATGTGTTTTGAAGAAAAATAGTTTCTTACAAAAAGGTGAGTGGGAGGACAGTGCAACTTGTCAAAGATTGTTGAATCTTCAGAGAAGTGCGCAGCTGAACCACACAGGTTAGACAAAACTCGTACAAACATTCATGATATGTAAAACGAGATATTGTTGTTCGACAATGATAAACCTGTGATATACAAAGAAGCGTTGATGGGCCCTGACTCCGGGATTTGGCTAAATGCCAAATAATCCGAGATAGTATCCATGGAAGTAAGTCAAGTTTTGAACTTGGTAGACCCTCCGAAAGACTAAAAGTCTGAAGAATATATATATGGATCTATAATTGATTCGGATGAAATTGTTTTATCCATAAAGCTCAACTCGTTGGAAAATTTCTTTCTAGCAAGTTCAAAGGTTGACTACGGCGAAATAGTGTCGACCGTAGAAATGCTTTAGTCAGTTCGGGTTATACTAGCAATTACTACATATCTCATTTATAGGATATGGTAGAATGAACGTCAAAAACAAAGTTCCTACACGGAAATATAACAAAGGACGTATACGTGATACGACCGGAATGTTTTGTCGATTCAAAGGATGCTAAAATAGATGCAAGCCTTGGATATCCAGTGATGGACTGAAGCTAGCATAATGGAGTTGGAATTTTCGTTGTGATGAAATTGCGAAAAGAGTTTGTTTTCATCAGGAATAACGAAGATGCTTGAATATTCAAGAAAGTAAGTGGGAGCTGAATAATATTTCTAAAACCTTATGTAGATGACATATTGTTGATTGGAAATGATATAAATTTCTTGACACGAATAAGGACTTCGTTGGAAATAGTTTTCAGTTGAAGAATTTGGGCTGATATAGCATTAGGATTGAGCACAATGATCTATGTAGATAGTAAGTGCCTGATCATGCTAAGACCAACATTACATGTTGACATGATACTAAAGTAGTTTAGTATGAAAACGCCAAGAAGAATGTTCTTGCCGAGGTCACGGTGAAAAATTATTTGCAGATATCAGTGTTCATGAACACAGATAAGCAAAAACACGTGAATTGAATTCCACTCACCTGTGTGTTTGGATTAATCATGTACACCATAATATGTAAAACGACCAGATATGTCCAACGCTCCAAAAGGTTGTGAGCAAGATACCAAAGTGATCAATATGTTGATCATTGGACAAACAATGAAAAGTTAAACTTATGATAGATAAGATTTGTTTCTCGGAAAATGGAGAGAATGAAGAGCTCGTTGTAATGGGTTACACCAGCTGAATTTTTGATGTAAATAGTCACACCAATTCAGTCTTCATACTTACTCCGACCGATTTTCGATTTTAATTGGGATTATGTGTTTCACACATAAGGGTGGCGCAGTATGAAGGAACTTTGTCAAGTTCGATACTGTGGCGAATTCTATAACACTGGCTAAGTATATTGTTGCTTAAAGAAGTAACAAGGGAGGTTATTTTGAATCATCAGTTCATTTATGAACATGGTATGGTTTCCAAGATGCTTAAAGCTCATGGAACATTTATGAATGATTTCATGACTTATTCTAAAGGAACCAAGGTCCTGTCAAATGATTCAAACATATACAAAGCTAAACTGATAAAATTAGTGAATTTTATGATAGCGTGAAAACGCGAAGATATGCAAGATACAAACGGGCCTGAAACATCAGATCCGATGATGAAGTCTATACCACAAATGAAGCATGTATTACACCGGTATGCCATAGGTGTAAAATGCTCAAGCACTGATAATATTATTGACTCTAGTGCAAGTGGGAGACTGTTGGAAATATGCCCTAGAGGCAATAATAAAATGTTATTATATATATTTCCACGTTCGTAATTAATGTTTATATTTCTGTGCTATAATTGCAATGACCCTGACTATGAGATTCAGAAGAAAACTCACTTGCATGTGTGGAAATGTAAACACCAAGAGTTCCTGGTTTAGCCTCTAAGACCAGCTCATGTGCTAACTGATGATTACGTTTTCTTAATCATGGACATTGTTCTTGTAACAAGGATGTCAGTAGCAATGGGAACATATTGTTAGCAGAACAATGATGTTGAACCGACCCCAGTATTGAATGATATACTTAGAGATCACATCGTAACAACGTTATAAGTCATATCATGAAATGTTATCATATACGTAATTCCTTAGACCATGAGAGTATCGAGTTGCTTCACACAGGAAGACATGCTTTGGTTCTTAGATGAATCCTCCCGTAAATGGGAAGTAGTAAAATAAGTTCTGGGTATGTCAGATGGTGTGGCTAGTGACTGTGATAGTTCAAGAATGGGATTTTCTCCTTCACGATGAAGAAGATATTCACTTCGGGCCCACTCGGTATGAAGGTATCCATTATATTCTGGCCAGACGCATTGTGATTCAGTCACAGGGATACCGGAATACGATAACGAGAAAAGGGACAAACGAGCAAAGAGGATAACGAGTGGCTTATGTTCAAGAAGTTGTTACACATGGGTGCCAAACATCTCTCCTCTAACTTTGTCATATATCACGAAGCAAAGGGAATGGTACATGAATAAACATAATGGTTCACTCGAAGTTTCTTCGTGTATGTGCGGGAGTCAACATGGGTGTCCATGGCTCCGCTGTTGATTATTGGCTATTGACGAAAGGCTGTTGACCTATGTCCGGAAGATGTTCTGAGTCATGTCCGCATTATACCGAACCTATTGGGTCACACACTTAACGAGCAGTAGTCTATTAGAATACTAGAATGGTAGAAGGTTTAGTGGAAGCAAAGCAGAATAGTTCATACGGGTACCGGAAGTAGTTCCGGGTATTTATGAAATAGTTCATAAGGGCACCAAAAGTAGTTTTGGGTATTTAAGGATATGTCCGGATCACTCTGGAGTAGTCCCAGGTGGTTCCGGAACATATGAAAATGGTAATGGGAAAGTTTACAATCAACCGGAATAGTTTCGGTGATCGGTGGACAGCTTAAACAATATGTTGTGTTCACCGGACATAATAACCTTTTCCCGGATGGCTCCGAAACCCATTTAGATGGCTCCGGAACATTCGTTAGAGGTTCCGGAAGGTATTGGAAGTGCTCCAAAAGTGTCCGGAATGTCCCGAAACAGTCCCGGTAGGTCCCGGAAGGTCCTGGAAGCTTCTAGAAGGTTCCGGAAGGTTCCGGGCAGTACCACCCACTTCCCTGCGCCCCTGGCCTTGGGGGGCAAGCCACCTAGGCTGCCCTGGCCGGCCAGGTGGTGGGGGCGCACCAAAAAGGGGTGGGAGATCCTCCAGGTGGGATTTCCAAATACCATTATGGAAGGTTTCCGGTGGGAAGGTATGTGTAGGTTTGGAAGGCTTGGGAGTCCAAGTTGGACTCCCAAACCTCCTTGAGCTGCGCCCTAGGCCCCTTGGCCACCTATATAAGGTGAGCCAAGGGTGGGGGAAGACACACACACAATCAATCCCCAAGGCCTATGCGCCACCCTCCCTCCTCTAAACCCCGTTGCTCCACTTTTAGACCCCGGTTTAGACGCTGTTCTAGATCGGAATCCGTTAGGGTTTTCTCCCTCTAGTTTTCTCGGTGGCTTTCATCTCTAGACGGCGGAGCGCTGCTGGATTTCTGCTACGGGATGTGTGGATACTAATGGAGGGGTCGTACCTTCGACCCTTCTTCGAGGAGCTTGTTCATGGGACTTGTCCGTGGGACTAGATCGCGGGACTTGTTCGTGGGATTGATCGAGGGATTGTTCGTGGGAGAGCTTGCGAGATCTACTTCCACTACGTCCACGAGCTTCACCAACTCTACTTCCGCTACATCGGTTGGTGAGCCATGACCTAAAACCTTGTATGCAATCTTCTTGGATGATCTTGGGTTCTTGATTCGTAGGCCGAAATTTTTGTTTTCTGCTACGTTTCCCAACACACCCGCCATGGAAACTCGTGGCCCGAGCCCGAGCTAGGTCCCCGGAGTGTGTCCATCCTCTTCGCCGTCCTCGACTTCGTCTCCGTGCAAGAAATCGCAGGCCAATTCGACCTCCAGCCGTCGGAACCATCGCCAAGATCTCGCCGGACCTGAAGAACTCCGACGACGATTACCTCGCCGTCCAGCCACCCCAGCTCAAAACGCCTTCACCGTTGGATTACGGTGATATGGCGATCAAAACCCCTCTGCTAGCTTCCCCAATCCTTGTCTCCTTCGCGTTTCACCATGTGATCGGAAGCATCTCGCCGCCGTGGTCCATGTAGGCGAGCCCCAGCTACGCAATCGTCCTCGCGGCCATGTCCATCACCCCCACCTCGATCTGGTGCTTCGAACGCGACCATCGCTGCTTCTCCCCGCGCACAAAATCGATGACTGCCCCGAGCCAGTAGCTCCGCCGCCGCTAAGGCTCGACGTCGACGACGATTCCGTGCCCCTCAGACCCTGTTCTTGGTCCCATTCGATGCGCGGCACCAAGAGTTGCGTCTCAGTGGTTGCAGCGCTCGATTTGGGCCACGGGAACGACGTCTCCGCGTACACCGCCGTCCCTGGACCTCGCCGGCGACTAGCCGCCGGCAAGGCTGACGTGGTGGATTAGTTTAACCACTAATCCCCCCCACCCAGCAGTCACTTACTGGTGGGCCCAAGGCCCCCTCTAACCTCTCTGTTAATTTAATTAACAGGGATTAAACCCAAAGAGGCTGACAGCTCTGGCCCACAGGTCAGTTTGACCTGGGTCAAAACCCGCTACGTCATGCTGACCTCACTATGACGCAATAACTGGTTTTCCCAATTTAAAAGAATAAGCCAAAAAATACATAAAATGCTTTAAACTTTGGAAATTCATAACTAATTCATTTTAACTCCAAATTAAACATATAATATATGTACAATTATCAGAAAAATGCAAGGATTCTGAATATGCATCTTGTTTTCATGTTTGACCAAGTTTACTTGGGTGAACAGTGACAACAATGCATATGAATTCATTTGAAATTTGAATTGGAGTTTGATTTTGCATTACAAATGCAATACACTCCTTTTAATTGGAATAACTCACACATCAGTGACACATACATCAAGTTTCAACCTTCAACTCATGTGTTTGAGCATTGTCTTATTATTGTTTCGATGTTTGTGTTGTTTGTCGAATAGAGGTGGAGCCGGAACCCGAGATCACCCCCTCCATTGAAGATACCGTGTACGACCTTCGTCAGCAAGGCAAGAAAACCCCCGTTGATCATGTCGAAAAACTCCCACTTCCCTCTGAGTCTCGCTTGTGCATTGTTTAGGATGATTACCATGCTACGTTTCTACCGCATAGATGAACCCATTCCTTTGCATGACCTATCATTTGTCACAGTAGTAAGCAAACCACAATCCTAGCAGATGTAGGAGTTGATTGATATCATGTGGCCCCTGCAACTGTTACTACTTATTGCATGCTTAGAGTGATACAATATTGATATTGCTATGTGAGTCGGGATGGTAGCAATCATGATGATGATGGTGGAAATGTGTTGGTGATTCTACCCTAATACAAGGTGAACGATGAGAGGTTGTGTAAGAGTACACAGTGGGTTGTATCGTCGAACACCGCCTTAAGCCCGAGTTCTTGTGTGGTGATCCAATATGAAGAGTACTACCACATGCTGGGAAAACGGACCCCCGCTCAACTTACTAACTCACCCCTTCTCAGTTCAATGAGTCGCAGTAGTTCCGAGTTCTGGTATGTTTGTGGCCTGGCTGCAAAGTGAGAGAATGGTTGAACCGAGACCGGCTTATGCACCACGCACACATGTTCTGGGACCACTTCGGTAAATCGGTCGGGTTACGAATGTGGAAACCATCCCAGATAGGCGCCTTCATTGAACCTGAGTTGGTTGTCAGGTAAAAGTTGTCGAGATTATCCTCGCCGACACCCTCTTGAAGGGTGACGAGATCCCGGCGGTAACTGATAGTTTCATCTGTGTAGCAGTACACACCTGCAGGGTTAATAAACTATTCGAATAATCGCATCCGCGGTAAGGGACTACTTGGAAAGTTGTGCTGGATTATTAGAAAACTTGAACTGGATACTTATAAAACTTTCCAATATAAGCATGAGTTCTATGGCATGCTTTCTCGTGGGAAGTCGAGGAAGGCACCATAGTGGTGTAATTGTTTGGAGACATGTAGTGGACTCGTGTACGCTTTTTACCTCAAGTCTGGTACTCATAGTTCAGGACTAGCCAAGTCAAAGCTGGCACTTTTTCTTCTTTTGAAACCCACCTACCTTTACCTTGATACATATGCATGAGTACTATAGTTCCTACGTAAGTCTTACTAAGTACGACTTTGTACTCACGTTTGCTTATTCTATGTTTTAGATGAACCCACTGAACCCGATGGTGGCTTCTTCCTGGAGCTCGACGGCTGATCAAGATAGTGTAGTCCCAGTCAGACTACTGGTCCCTCGTGGAAGGGCTTGTTTATAAATAAGGCTTCTCTAAGCCATTTGTTAAACTTGTTTGTACTCGGACCTACTTTGCTTCCGTATGTTTGATGCAATGTTGGATCACAGTCTTGTGATCTCTGTGTGCACTCTGTAAGAGTTATCAATAAAGTTGTAAACTTTGTAGAGAATTGCAATGATACCTGCTGTTCATACTATACATGTGTGCTGCGTGTATGATTATAACATGCATGTCTTAGTATGGGTTTTCGAGACCTTAGTTGTGATCTAGCTGGCGGTCTTTTATACACCAAGTGGCCCTTAGATGTGTGCAGCTTGGGGCATCGCGATGTGATTGCTCGTGACTCCGTCACGTGCACACTTTGATGTATGATCGAGCCCGCCCTAGACCCTGACTAAGTTATCGGGCTGGATTAAGTCTATGTAAGTGTTGTAATACAATCGAGAGTGCTGTTGTGGCGACCTGTCTATGAATATGGGGGTTCACCACCCATATAATTTAGACTTGTGCGGACGATGAGGACACATATCAGTTGATCATCCGGCCTGGATGGGATGCCCCTCACGTTCGATGCTTTCCGAGAGCGTTCTGTGCTTGGCCTTGTCTGCTTAGAGAAGTGGGTACGGCTCTCGTCTCTCCATATGATTGTGTTGTAACGGGACTTGCATACGCTAACCCCTGGTCCCGACATTGTGTTAGTGATAGTAGATGCTCGTGGGGTTTTCGGTGTGCTGAATGGTGGTCTAAAGCTAGTAGAATTTAGCAGTTTATTTTGTTTGTTGTCCACGTCTAATTTATTTGGTCATTCCTTGATTTCTTTCGGTTTTGCATCCTGTCGATCCACTTTGTCTTTCCTAATCCTTTTGTGTATTGGCCATGTCTCATTTATTTGTCCCTTTCTTGATATTTTGAAAGGCATTCAAAAGGTTTGGCTTACTTGGTTTCTATTTCTTACGCCTATTTGTTGTCTCCGTTGGGAGGAGGTGTGTTGCATGGGGTTGGTTGTGTCTTTCGACTTACTACTCAATTCATCTAGGTGGTCAAGAATGTGCGGCCATCATTAGAACAGTATCAACTGGGGCGTCGTTGGTGCATCCACCTAATCGAAACAACCGTATATTGGTATTTCTTTATTAAAAATTTACACCTATTTTAACCACAGTTTGACATAATGTATTTCCCCCAAACAATTACATATTGTATACATGTTTGATCTTCCTTATACTTTATTATAGGAAGTTCAATTTCATTCACTAGCTAACTTGATAAAATTTTGGCAATGTGTATGCATATATAACAATGTGCTAGATAACTACTTCTCAAAGAATACATCTTGTTTTAGTCTCTCTAAGCAATAGTTGCATTGATTTAGCTTAACCAATTTCTCTTGGCCTGGATATTTGATATTTTTCATCTATGTTATTCTTATGCGTTAGGACAGCTTGAAACCATTTTGAGAAGATGAATTGGTCATTTCAATTTTATGAATGGAAAATTGTTGCACAAATCATTTATATATATATATATATCAATATATGTATAGTTTAGAAGTGAAAAACCAATTCCACTATTCACCATTTTATGTACGTATCTAATTTTCTATATTGAAATGGTATTAAAATAAATTACCTATTGTTTTTACTACTATAAAAAAACCTATTAATTTAACAAACATTAATTACCCATTTCATCAATGTGTTGAAAAACAACAATCGAAATAATTTATTAGATTCTTTTATGAATTATGACATCAGCAATGCATATTGGCACACACCCAGCAATTAAGCATGACTATATAACTCAACTATGTCTACCTACTCTCCATGTTAGCTCAAAAACTCGACCATTTATCAAAACTATTACTTATCGTACAAGATGTTTTGAGGAGGGTCTCAACAACATAATTTAAGATATTTGTATTTATCTTTCATAAACTATACATTTTATTAGTTCTATGTATATTTATGCACTATATTTGAACATCTGTTTGAATTCATATGTGTTACTGTTTTTCAATTTATATATAGAACGCTCTTGCATTTGACTTTACATTTCTTTAGGTTGTTAATGCACATTTAAGTATTTATGTATTTTTACCTTTGGTTTGAAGGTTGGCCCGCAGTTGAGTACTTGAGATAGTGTGACTGAAAGAACATTGACCTCTATGGCATCGATCGAGGCGAGGACGACAGATGGCTTTTTCACCTTAAACATATTAGTTATAATGTTTTCGTGTTGTTGATGTAATGTTGATATAGGCTGTTATGGTTACTTGTGGTTCTTGTGATTTGTAATAGTTCTCTTATATGGCCTTAATGATGGTTAATATACGATTGGAGTATTTTTTATTAAAATTGGTTTTATTTTTAAAATCTTCATTAAGCGTCATCTAAAAGATTCAAATGCTAATGGGACACTCAAAAATTATTGGGCCAAATTATAAAAAGGGACACAACTAGAATTTGTGGGTTGACACCATAATTGGGCCAATTACCAGGAACATAAATGGGCTAAATTTCAATTGGGCTGGTAACGTTAAAGGCCACCACATCAGATCCCTATCGGTTTCCATGTAAGATGATGACATGGCATGAAAGTTAACACCGTTACTTAATAGTAATCTATGACAGTCAAATACCGTCATAGATTCATGACGGTTTTATTGATCCGTCATGGAATACATGGTGGTTAAATTATGACGTGATATACATGACAGATTTAAAATCCGTCATGCGCTTCGATGACAATTTTGTGCTCATGTATGACGGTTTGTATCTGTCATGGATTAAAAGATTTCTTGTAGTGCTACTGTGAAAAAATGATAGGTCATGCAAAGGAATGGGTTCAACTAGTGGTAGAACGTATCATGGTGACATCCTAAACATGCATAAGTGAGAACGAGAGGGAACTGGGATTTTATAGACATGATCAAATAGGCGGTGCTTGCCTTGTTGACGATCACGAGGTAACACTCTTCTGACGTGAGGTTAAACTCGTCTCCGAGATCAACTCCTACCAAGAAGAAGCAATCACCAAAGCACTGAAAGTAATGCACAATCAATATAATGAAATGAACAAACAATATGGCATGATATGATGATGAACATGTGTGTGTTAAGCTCATTATGTCCATGTGATATGTATTGTATAGCAAAGGTTCAAGTTGGAATAGCATAAGCTATTTATTTGATTTATTCCAAAAGAACCAAATAGAAAAATGCTACTGACCCATCATTGTACTAATTCAAACATGGATGAAAGTTTTATATTTGGGTAGAGCATTTTATCCTGATCAATTTTGATATAAAAATCATTTCAATCCGAGTTACGGTTTAAAAGTTATTCAAAATCAAAGTTTGGAATATTTTCTGCAATTTCCGGAATATTTTTAAATTGAAAAAAGGATTACTGCATCAACATTGCATCATGGTGATGTCATCAGTTGACTGGTCAAATCTTACACGTGGGTCCTACATGTCAGTGGCTGGGGGGTTAAATGTCTCTTTTTAATTATAAAACTTGGGTTAATTAGTGGTTGGCCCACATGTCATTGGCCTAAGAAAAATTAACAGGGGGATTAGCATGGGGATTAGGCCCTAACGGCCATGGCCGTCGACGACTCCCGCGACGGCCGGAGCTACTGTCCGATGGAAAACGGCGACGAGGCGACGGGGAGGAGCGCGGGGAGGGGGAAACTGACGAGGGGCTCACCAGGAGCTCGAAGGTGGGCATGGCGAGGCCGGGGAGGGGCTGTCCATGGAGCAATTGCTCGCTGGAGTCATGGCGGCCGGCGGCGATGAGCTGATGCGGGCGTCGTCCTCGGGGCCTTCGGGCTCAATTCCGCGCGTGGGGCGTCTCCTGGACACGGTTGCGCGCCGTCCCGTCGTGGTTGGCCACGCAGACGCACGGGCTCGCTCCGGGGAGCTCACGGGTGGCTCGGAAAATTGGCGAGGGAGAGCGAGCAGGTGAACAGGGAGAGGGGGAGATGGAACGGGACGTCCAGGGCATGCGGTGGCGAGGGGGTTGAGGCAGGGGAGGGGCCTGGAGGCGCCTTGGTGGAATCCACGGCATCGTCGTCATGCCGGGGACGCAGTTGTGTGCTCGTGCCCGGGGTAGACGACCAAGGCGCCTAGGTGGGCTTGGTCCGGCTTCTGTGAGCTGGGCCTGACCCAGGTGAGCTTCTCTTCTTCTGTTTTTCTTTTTATTTCTTTTTTGTTTTCTGTTTTGATTTGATTTCTAAACAAAATCATTCAATAAAAATCTAAAAACTTTTATGTGATCCTATAAGACATATATAAGTCCACTCACAAAGTTTAGAATTATTGGAATTATAATTAATTAATTCCAAAGGGAAATACAATATTAAATTAATTTCCAAGGGCATTTTGGACTTTTTTGAAAATTCATTGAGCATGGAGTGGGACCTACTTCACATGAAATGTTATCATGCCCATTTATGATATTTTTCAAAAAGTTCAAAGCATTTTTGGAAAAATATTTTTGTCTTGCCTTTTATTAAAATTGTTTTGGGGCTTTTTGCTTCCCCATTTCTTCTACTTTTGCAAAAGATTTCATGATGCAAAAATGCTAGCTTAGAAAAGCACAAACCTAAATTAGGGTTCTGACACAGCCCGGGGGAGCCCAGTCATGGACATCGCCCATCCCATCAATCAGGTGCTCTCCGACGCGGCGATGACGGGGATGCGGGCCAGGCATCATTGCCGGGAACTTTTTTAATATACAAAGTTTTATTAAAATGAACGAGTGAAATTTTTATACTAACTAACAAATTAACAAAATAAGACAATAATACTTCCGGCAAAATTATCGTTTCGATAAATTTTACTCCTGTTTCGAAAAATCCCGGGCACTCGATATGTCGTACTTTTCTAGCAAAGTCACGCCGAAATCCGCGGAAATTTTCGGTATGAAATTTTCTAAAAAATGGACATATCGAGCGCCAGAAATTTTCCAGAACGGAAATTAATCGACATTCCGGCAAAACATTGGTCACTCATAACCCTGCAAACAATGATCCTAATTAATCAATATGCTAACTAAAGGACAATTTAAACTACACAAGCACCACACACACATATTTAAACTAGAGGAGGATCAATAATGATGTTGCGTGCTTCTCAAGGTATAATATTTTTTCCCTAGCAATAATATGAACCCTAACAATGCATCCATAGCAATAGCAATTTTTCATAGCAATAGCAATTTTTCAAACCCTAACAATGCATGAGGTAGAGGTGGATGTGGGAGTGGGGAGGAGGCGAGAGATCTCGCCTGGGACGGAGGTGGCGACGGAGTGGAGTGTATGGTGGCGATGGCGACGGCGTCGAGTGGAGGGCGGCGACTGGACGGTGGCGGGTCGGGGAGACGGCGCAGTCGGGGCGGCGGCGGGTCGGGGCAACGGCGCGGTCAGGACAGCGACGCGGGGGAAGAAGAGAAGGAGAGTGAGAGAGAGAGAGAAATGTGAGAGAGAGGAGAGAGTTAGGCCGGTTATGTGCGATCCACTTTAACAGCAACGGGCAATAGGTCGGGCGTGCTACAGCTACGGCACTAGTAGTAGCGCTCTTTAGAGGAAATCACTACTACTGCAACTTGTCAGCTGGGTTTGGTGGCGACCACCTTTAGCAGTAGCGGGCGCAAGTAAGAGGCGCTACTAACATAGGCCTAGCAGTAGCGGGCACCCTTAGAAGGCGCGACTGCTAATTAGCAGTAGCGCCCTCAAGAGATGGGCGCTACTGTTAAGCCCCTACCTATAAGCTTTTTCCTAGTAGTGTATGGTACTCACAATACGGTATAAGAACTACCTCATATTTTCTCTTCATCAAACCAAGGACGTCTCGTTGACGATCCATCTGGCTCACAAGACTGCTATACAGCTCAAGGAAAGCCGACTCCTCTTCCAACTAAGTCGATCTCTGATTATACCCCGGCTTGTCCTCCTCAAAAGGACGAGTCCAATGTACCGAAGGACCAGAAAAATCTTGTATCTTAACCTGCACCCTGAAAAAAGGCAAAGCACATAAACATCAGTTACTCAAGAGGATAAAAGAAAAATATATAGCTTACCTTATGACTGTTTGATAATATGAAGAGTCGTCGTCAGACAAATCAATGATGGGAGCTGACTCAGGTAGACTCACATTAACCAGAAGTGACATTCGACCTGGTGAAGTCACCGCACTCGGATAATATAAATCCTCAGGATCGGAAGACTCGATTCTTCGTCTTTTTACCGATTCTTTCGACTTGAAGAACAAGAAGAACAGTAAACATACTTGAAAGGATCCAAATAAAACAAAGAAGGACACAAAATAATACCCCTTATTCAAAGGAGTCCTCCAGTTCTTCATCATGACTAGCATTTTTGTCAAACTCAAACTCATCATTATCATAGCCCACTGCTATAAAAGGGTCATCAGCCAAAGTCCATGGATCCGGCTCCTACACGAACAATACATTCAATTAGGCTAATGTCGAGTACACTGCTTGATAAAAATATATATATAACGAAAGACAAAAGGCATTTCATAAAGGAGAGTTGGTCTGAAGATTCATTTCATAAAGCAAAGGAGTTTCCTTTTTACATAAGTTGATTAGCCCAGTATTCCTAAAAGGCATCATCACAGACAAAGGAAAATGAACCCTAAGTCCACTTGCGAGCACGCCTTGGGATCGGATTGACGTCTCTGAGGTCTCGCTCATAGCTAGAGTATCTATCACCATATCCTCGGCTTGAACTCCTTCATCCGAAGATGAGTCGGAGGAGCCAGAGCTAGTGATGATCCTTCCTCTCTGGTCACTTGCGGCAGGAGAGCGATGATAGTCGTCTCCTTCTTCTGAGTCGGCTGCACTAGTGCTCTCCGCATAACATTCTAGGCGGTCTCCATGGGCATTCAAAGGTCTCACCAAGAGGGAATCTTTCCCATCAAACCTGCAACAGAGGAAATCACCCCTACGCAAATTGTACCAACGATCAAAGGTTTTCCATCCTTTCCCCAGGAACGTTGAGGCGTCCTCCTCAAAATCCATTTCCTCCCAGATAGGGCCATATGGGCACCCTTCGACATGCAAGAAAAAGCCTGGGGGCTTGAGATCCACTATGGAAATGGCGAAAGAAAGAGAAAGCTTGATGCAATGACGAAAGCGGGAGAGAATATTTACCACTAAATCATGGTTGGAGACGCCTTCGTGGACGGTAGTCTCGCATAGACCGGCCGCGGTTTCTTCACGGCCATCGCGGTGTAACAGCCCATGAGAAATAATTGAAATCTTCATGAGATTGTACTTTGTCTGATGACTTTGTAACTTGGCATGGTGCTAGAGATTATAATTTCATGTGATGATTTAATTTTCCAAAGGGTTTTGGACCCATTTGATTTGAATTTGAATTCAAACAGATGGGCTCAAGAGAGGTGTTTGATGAATTGTTCCATTTGCAATTGCGCACCCCTAAATCTCAAACTTGGCATAGCCTTTTCCTTTCCATTGTCAAGGGTTTGAAAAACCTCACATAATTTTTGCCATCACCAAAAATTGGGGTCATAGTTCAAAGTGTTTTGAATTTCAAAAAGTGGCTCCACATTTTAGTTGTTGTAAAAATGTTCAAACCTATTTCGGAAATTAAGGTATATTATAGGGATTATTTTGACTATTTTTGTGTAATTAAATTCCTTGTAATCATTTCTGAAAAATCCCCAAAGGATTTTCTATTTTATTAAATGGAAAAGGTCCAGGCAAGGGGGGTTTCTCTTTTTTTCTCTTCTCTGGTGCAGGCCTAGCCCAACTGGGCCACTACACCCTTCCTGGGCTAGAGCCCATCCCGAAGCGGTACGCGGGGGCGTCCCTCGGCCGTTGGATGAATCCAATGGTCCGGGCATGTCGCCTTTACAGCGTGGCCGGAGGGGACCTCGCCGTCCCCTCTCACACCGGCGACCACGGGGGCAGCCCCGGCGTCGACGTGGCCGGGGAAGGTTCCCTATATAGCCAGGGGATCCGGGGAACCCTAGCTCGCCCGTTCCCCTCTTCAATTCGTCCCGCCGCCGCCTCATGCGAGCTCCTCGATCTCCCCTGTTCCGCCTCTAGCAGCAACTCCGGTGAGGGATTCCGCCGCAGTCGCGCCGTGCCGGTGAGCGTGCGCTTGCACCGGCCATCCAGGAGCTCACCTCCTTCATTTTTCCCGCGCAGATGGCGACGTGAAGCCCCCAGCCTTCCCTACGGCGACGACCCCCCCCCCTCTTCGGCAGCGTCTTCTTCTTCGTCGTCGATGACCCCGAACGCCTCCGTTTCGACCTCGTCTCCGTCCTCCCCTAGGTGAGCGTCGATTTATTTGTGCCGTAGATCCCTAGGGCCCTCTTTCCCTCCATGCAGTAGCGTTAGCTCAGCTGTAGCTCGCCGTGGGTAGCCAATTCGTAGTCGTCGTGCCTCGGGCTTGGTCCAGACGTGCGCGCACGCGTGCCGCTCGCGCTCTGGACGCGCGTAGGGCTGCCAAGGAGCCTCCTTGGAGCCGTACGCATCGTGCTCGCATATCGCCAGTCTCCTGAACCTGTAGCAGAGCCGCCGCCTCCAAATCCCGGCGAGGCTAGCGTCGCCGTTGCGTGACCTCAGGCCTAGGTCTTGTCACCGGTGTGGTCACGGTAGTGTCGTGCGTCGATCCTGGGTCTTGGCCACGCTGCCGATGCCCCGTGCGTGCCGCCATGGTCGCCGGTTCAGAGTGTCGCCGCCACCTGAATTTCTGTCAGAGCAGTGCAGAGGTACGCAGTCGTCTTCAGGTGAGCAAGGCGTGGCCTTTGCTGCGCCACGACCACCACCTTAGGCACCCTGGTGTTCAGGGGTGTGGCCTCTCAAATTTTCAGGCCTCAGGTGAGCCGTAGCTGCTCCCTGGACAAGGCGATGGTCGTCGGAATCTCTCGCCCGCAGATGTTCGTCGTTGTTCTTCAGTGTTGCGCTGATTCAGAGAGGAGGGAGAAGATGTGTCTACAATGCTGGACCGGGCTACCTTTTCGAATAGCAGTGTGGCACCCCGGCTCAGAGGACCGGAACACCCCGTGCTCCAGCCCAGAGATCAAGTCTTCTGGAACACGGCACTGCATGATATAGAACTGAACAACTCTCGATTAATACATATATGGGTACAAGGGGTTTATTACAACGCTGGCGGAGCGAGACGGAGAACAAGCCTGCTCCTCAAGCTCGCCACGGATCTACACCAAGCAGCAGACTAACTCTCTAGCAGTGGAATATAACTCGGCAGCGGAACAACGGCTACGGTGATGAACTCCACTCGATAGGGACACTGGCTGGGACACCTCCTAGCTCGCAAACACCGGGAACGTCGTCCTACACGTCCAAAGCATGGCCTGCAAATCTGGCATGACACACCAGGTTAGTACATCGAATGTACTTGCAAGCTCACAACAACCATGCACCAAGGCAAAACAATAACATGGAATACAGGTTAAAGTATATTAATGAACATCATGCAAGCAGATAATCATCGAGTATATCATTAGCATATTATCAGCATTTTATCATTAAGACTAATGCATAATCAATCATCGTTTAAGGTCACATGGACCACACATGATCATTGCTTGATCATGTGGCTTACCTCGGAGTCCTTGTCGACTCAAGAACCGGTCATCGCATGACCAACAACTTACCACGATCGTCGCACTACCATTCAACGGACTAGGTGTCCCCCGATACCACCCAACCAATCTACTCATCGTATCAACTTACCATGCTCATGCCAACCGAACTCATGTTGATCTTAGTGTGACCTACTGTGAACTGTGTCCAATATCGTGGACTCGACTATTCGAATAGATTTGTAACACTCTGCAGAGGATGTGCACTTTACCCACACTATGGAGTCGCTCCTCCATCCAGTACCTTGGAACGTCTCCCAGGAGTGGACTAGGATTTCTCCAACGATGACCGTTCTACCGGTGACTCCCCTTACTGTATCACCCGACACGCTTCGCAAGACATGTCGTGGGTAGCCCCATGTCCTCCAGACACACCAGCCATCGCATGGAAACTGACGGTCGCACGGTCCATAAATGTGTCCCTCGCAGGGACTGCGCGCAAAACATACCTGACTCTCAAGACTACCGCCGCCTACCTGATCAGGGTAGTCTGCGCGCGCATAGCCTTCCCTACTTGGTGATACGCAATTAGAAAAACCACCAATAGACCGAGCCAAGGCCTTCCCATATAGGCGAGTGTGGCTGCACCAGGTAAGCTCAGTTCGGTGGCACCTGATCAACTTTGCATGGAATGTGTCTTCGATAGCAATCACAAGCATCAGGTGCAACATGAGCATTCATATAACATTATCGTGCCATACATGGAAAAAAAATCCAAGTTACAGTTATAGTGGTATCATTTCAAGCATGTTTATGAGATTAACTTAACTAGGTTAAGGGTGATCAACATAGTATCAACATGATATTAACATCTAGCATTATCGTGAGCATGGTGGAGATTACAATGCATACAAGCATAGCATCTAGAACTTGATCAAGCATGGCCATAGCATAATAAAGGCATGTCATGGATGTCATCGGTTCAACATATCATGGATATAACATGGTGATACGGTAATTAAAACATAGCACAATAACAACATGATCACGGCATATCACGAGAGTTGCATCACCGAAGGTTAAAGAATTTTTAAAGCACGTCAAAGCTTTACGAAGGTGCAAAAGAAGTTGTGGCTTGCCTTCACCAAAGGGCTGTGAAGAAGCTCCGGGTCTTCAACACAAGCAAATCCTTGAAAATATTTTTAAATAAAGCAACGGAGAAAAAGTCAAACGTCATCTTTTGTTTGACCAGCAATTATCAACATCAAAACATGGCATGCAACCTATGCCAAAACGAAGAGGATCTCTATACGAAAACAATGCAAAAAAGTCGCCTCATTTGGACTTACGCTTGTGACGATACGAGGAAAACGGGATCGGAGGCTGGTTTTTTGGAAGAAATACGCTTTCAGTGTGGAGAAGGCGTATTTCGGGCTGAAGAAGAGCGAAAATGCGCCTTTGGTGTGGGATGGCGTAATTCCGTCCGAAAGGGTGTAGAATACACTTTCAATTCAAGAAGACGTATTTTCTGCGAACCGTCTCCAATGAAGCAAAGTGGGCTCGGGTGCTGCAGCCGCTTACAGGCGGGGCCCGGCGGTCAGATCTCCTCTCCCTCCTCTTGCTCTGTCTCCAGGCCGACCCGAGCAGAGCCAGGGCCGCTGCCGTCGTTGCCGGCTGGTGGCGCGGGAGGGACCACTGGTGGGGTGGCCAGGCGCGGCGGGCCGGGGTGAGGCTGCCGGCTGTCAGAACCCTAAATTAGGTTTGTGTTTAACCTAGCTTGCATTTTTGCATCGTAAATCAAATTGCAAAAGAAAAATAAATGGGGAAAAGAAAAGCCCTAAATGAATTAAATAATAAGGCCAGAAATAAATCTTTTTCCAAAATTCTTTTGGATATGTTGAAAAGTCCTAAAAATGAGTGTGATCATTTTAAAATTGATTTGGGATTAATCCCATGCTCATAGATTTTTCAAAATTCCAAACAGTGGCTTGGAAATTAAATCATTTGTCTATTTGAATTGGAATTCAAATAATTTGAATTTCAAAAATTCCCAAAACTTGGGGTTGACTTCTATAGAGTCATCTAGGTTTTACAAAAATAATTGGGAGTTTTTATAAAATGCCCTAGTATTTATTTTTAGGGCAACCAAATTAAACAGAAAAAGAAATAAAAGAAAAAGAAAAGAAAAAGGGCAAAAGCCCACTTACCTGCGGCCCAACTAGCCGAGGCGTCCCAGCCCAGGGGCAGCCTCGTCTTCTTCAGGGCGCCAGGCAGGCACACGGCTACGTGTCACGCATGCCGTGGCCGTGGCCACCTCCTGCTTCGCCGTGGCGCCCCCTGCCTCCTTCTCCTCGCCGCTAGACACCTGGGGACGCCCCGCATCTTCTCCCCCTCTCTCTGGCCGCGCTCCCCTTCTCCTTCCTCCGTTTCGGGCACCAACCGAGCCGCAGCCGGAGCACGCCGCCATGTCCTGCGCGGCCACCGTGCCCCACTCGCCGCCTAGATTTGTCCAGTAACTCCGCCGGCATCAACTTCGTCGCCCCACGCACGGAATCGAGCCCGGAGGCCCCAGAGACGACGCTCTCTTCTTCGATCCGCCGCCGGCCGCCATTGTTTCCGGCGAGAAATTCATCGCGCCCGGCTTCCCTCCGGCTTCCCCGAGTGTGTCACCGAGTTCCTAGTAAGCCTCTCGACGTTTCCCTCCTCCTAGCTCCCCTCCTCGTGCTCCTTTTCGTCGATCGCCATGTTCAGAGACTCCGGCCGCCTCCTCCTTCGTCGTGGACGTGGCCACGGGCCGTCCCGTGTTGCCCCGATGGCACAGGCGTACGCGCGCGACTCCAAGCTTCGCCCCAGTCCTCCTCTTTCGTCCTCCCGTGCCCGAAATCGCAGTCCGGCGACAACTCCGACCGGCTACAGTGGAGTCCGGCGAGCTCAACCATTAGTACCCTTAACCCAGCTCCTAACCCCCTCTCCTCTCTCGCTGACAGGTGGGCCCAGGACCCCCTCTAATTAACCAGGGGGTTAATTAAATCGGGATTAACCCCCTAGTCACTGACCAGAGGGCCCCACTGGTCAGGCCAGCCCCTGCGTCATCGTGATGTCATCATGACGCAATAAAGGATAAATAATTTATTTAATCAGTAAATTACAGAAAATAAGCAAAACTTTGAAATTGAATATCTTTTAAACCATAACTCCAAATGAAAAGATTTAGATATGAAATTTGATCAGAATAAAATTCTCTATCCAAATATGCAACTTCTAACCTTGTTTGAATTAGTTATATTGAGGAACCAGTAGCATTTTTCTATATGGATTATTTGATATAATTCCATTCAAATGCCAACACCAATTCAACTTGATTCATTGCTATGCAATACTGATCACCTACATTTCAGAAGCATTCCACATATATGATCACTTGGTTTACAATGAACAAACTTTAGCAAATGCAACTTGGACCAATTTGAATACATTTGGAGTTTGAATTTGAATTACTTTTCAAATCAACTTCAATTAACATGTTGCAAGTTAAACATAGATCACATCAGTACCTTGCCATGCTATGTTTTGCATATTGATTGTGCATTGTACTATGTTGAATGTGCATTACTTTCAGTGCTTCGGTGATTGCTTCTTCTCGGTAGAGTTGATCTCGGGGACGAGTTTAACTTCACGACAGAAGACTAGTACCTCGTGATTGTCAGCAAGGCAAGCACCACCTCTTTGATCATGTCGATAAAACCCCAGTTCCCTCTCATTCTCGCTTATGCATGTTTAGGATGTCACCATGATACGTTCTACCGCTAGTTCAACCTATTCCTTTGCATGACCTATCATTTTGTCACAGTAGTAAGCAAACCACAATCCTAGCAGATGTAGGAGTTGGTTGTTATCTTGTGGCCCCTGCAACTGTTACAGCTTATTGCATGCTTAGAGTTTACAATGAGGCTACTTTGTTGTGAGTCGGGATGGTAGTGATCATGTGAATGATGGTGGTAACGTGTTGGTGAATTTGACCTAAACAAGGTGAACGATGAGAGGTTGTGTAGGAGTACACAGTGGGTTGTCTCGTTGAACACTGCCTTAAGCCCGTGTTCTTGTGGTGTTATCCAAGACTAAGAGTACGACCACACATTGGGCTCACTGACCCCTCTCGGCCTAGTACCTCACCCCGGACCTGTCCAGGAGTCGCAAGTAGTTCGCCCTTTAACGATCTCAAGAAGGTGGAACCAAGGTAAGTGGTTGTCGTAGGTTGTGGGCACGTTGAATCAAGTGATCATGATCGAGTTGAGCTTGATGGTGGTCACACAACGTTTGAGTCCGCATCGGAAAAATCGGCCGGATTCTAATCGTGGTCCCAACTCAAATAGGCGACTCCCTAGGACTAGAGATGGTGCCGTGAGTGAAGTGTCGTGGCAGCATCCTCGCCGGTACTCACTTGAAGGGTCCATCCCCAGGCGATAACTGATGAGGCGTGTGTGTAGCAATACACCCCTGCAGGGTTAATGAACGATTTGAATAGCCGTGTCCGCGGTTATGGACTACTTGGAGACCTTTACTTGATCATAGACAACTTCAATGGTTACTTTAAAACTTGCCAAGATAAGTGTGAGTGCTATGGCGTGCTTCCTCGTGGGGAAGTCGAGGAAGTATCCATAGTGGTGTACTGGTTGGAGACTTGTTACTTGGACTCGTGTACCCTCCTTACCTCTTTCTGGTATTCGTACTACAGGACTAGCCAATTCAAAGCTGGCACTTCTGCAATGAAACCCCACCTCCCTTTGCCTTGATACAGGTGCATGAGTAGTATCACTACAGGAAACAGGAGTTTTGCCGTCAGCCAAAGCTGAAGGCAAACATATGAAAAGCTGACGGCAAAGGCTTTGCCGTCAGCTCCACGATGGCAAACCTGTTGTCAGCCCATCAGTCGGCAGTGAACTGCTTTGCCGTCCGCTTAAAATCGACCGACGGCAAAGACTGTGCCTTCAGTCATTTTACACCGGCTGACGGCAAAGCCTCTCATACGACCAGCCTCTGAGTTAACACCGTGGGCTGAGTTAACGGCATGCATTGCCGTCAGCTTGCCGTCCCGCTGACGGAAAAGCACTTGCCTGGGCCCACATGGCAGCAGTTTGCCAAGGGTTGTGCACAGGCTGACGGCAAAGCTTTGCCGTCAGCTTGCCTTCAGGCTGACGGCAAAGCATTGACCAAATGGTCACTGTCACAGCCCAGATTGCAGAGGCTGCCACCACGTATCCTCTTTGCCGTCAGCTTGCTGACGGCAACGCCTTTGCCATCAGCAAGCTGATGGCAAAGCTCTTTGTATCTATCTTTTTAATTTGTTTTCTTTAATTCCCTGCATTTAAACAATAATATATATAGATATATAGATATATTATAGCCAACATGATATATTATAGTCATCTCCATCCCACAAGTAATACAAAAAGTGCCAACATGATATAAATGTACAAGTCATACAAAAAGTGCCAACATGATACAAATGTACAAGTCCACTAGCTAGTGCATACATATAGTTTAAAACAGCAACAAGTCGACTACATAATCACACACGTCTACAAAGGCCAGCACTATGCAAAGAATGCATCCATCCTAACATCCTATATGTACAACAAGAAGCATCCATCCATGCATAAAGGCAAATCTGCAAAATGAAAACATAATCATATGTTAGTTATGGAAAAGAAGAAATCCAAAATGATGAAAAGATGAAAATAAAAAGGAAAAAGAAGAACAAGGAGAAGAAGAGTAAGGAGAAGAAGAAGAGAAGAGGAAGAATAAGAATAGGATGAAAGGAAGAAGAGAAGATGGAGAAAAAGAAAGAAGAGAAAAGTAAGAATAAGAAGAACTTTTCTTATTTTACTTTCTTTTTCACCTCTTTCTTCTTCACTTCTTTCTTTTCCTCCTCTCCTTCTTATTCTACAATACTTGTTCTTCTTAGACCTCAAGAGCTAAATATATCTCATTTTAGATCTAACTAAGTCATTAATTCATTTTTGAGCTTTATATGCGAAGTATAAGTCATTTTTAGGTTTATAAGCCACTTAAGCTAGTAAATTCATTATTGAGCTTTTATAAGACAAGTATAAGTCATTGTTGAACTTAATAAGCTTATAAAATCTAATTTGAGCTTTAAAAGCTTACAAAACCAAGTTTGAGCTTTATAAGCTTATAAAGTCACTATTGAGCTTTTAGAAGCCAAGTATAACTCAATTTTCATCGAACTAAGCTATTAACATCATTTTTCAGCTTTATGAGCTTATGAAGTCATTGAGGAGCTATTATAAGCCAAGTATAAGTCATTTTTGAGGTTTACAAGCTTATAAAGCCAAGTATAAGCTTTATAAGATTATATAGTCATTTTTTAGCTTTTATAAGCCAAGAATAAGTAAATATTTATGTAACTAAGCTATTACTACCATTATTGAGCTTTATGAGCATATAAAGTCATTGATGATCTTTATGTAACTTACCGGAGGCCACCTCAAGGCTGAGAAGCGCCGCCACGTGGGTTGCTCGGGGATTCACTAGGAGATTCTGGTGGGTTGTGAGATGCAGCTCCGGAATTATGTTGCAACAAAGGATGAGTTGCAATGTGGTAAGCATGATGACACTTGATGGTATAAGACCGGGCTATGTTGATCATTGAAAGAAACTTACCGTTCCGAGAGGAGAAACGATAGGCGTCGGCATCGGTGGAGGGGTAAGACCTTGCTTCTCCCACATACTCTGCGAGTTAGTGTTTGAGGACTCGAGCATATTAGCAAGTGAACCAAACATATGCATATGCATTCTTAGCGGATATATGCAAAAGTAGTAACTTACCGAGAAGAGGTCGTAGATGGCCTTCGTCTGGGCATTATTGCGTGCCCTCTCCTCCTCGAGTATCCTCTGGGTCCTCTCCTCCGTGAGCCGGTCCCTCTCCGCAAGATGCTCCGAAAACATCTCTTGTGTCGCATGTCTCTCCCTCTGAATGGCGTCATGCGAACACTCAAGAATATAGCAATTATTGTCATCATCGCTACGTAGTCTAAAGAACGGAAAGAAAAACTAAGACAAAGTTATACCTGGATAGCAATCTCCACTGGCCGCGGGCGAGGTCGTACAGCAGGAGCGGAGCTCGTTTGCCTCGCCTTGATCTGAGGTAGAGTCTCTGGGCAAGGTACGAAGCCAGTGCACATGGAGGTGTTGCCATGATACTTACCGCCACCAGCAATCATTAAGGCCTCCGGATCCATCTCCTCCTCGCTCGGGTCAAATTGAGGACCGCGTAGCTCTTTTGCCACCTCAGAATAGGCCATCATCTTGTGGTAGGCTGCAATGCTGGTGTACGCCTCAACACCGTCGCCCTTGGAATATGACTTCACTGTTTTGTACTTTCCCTTATGGGCCATGGAAAATGAGCGAAATCCCTTAGGCACGGGTTGATTATGGTGTTTCGCCTACAATGAAAAGCAAAGAAAAGGCATGAAACAAATCAATTGTTTAATGATGAAAGGACATGAAACTGAAAACAAAAATGCACATACCCATTTTTTGCGTACTCATTGACGTTGAGATTGCCTTGGTGGTGTGCCACACCTACCATTTATGCACGCCTAGCCTTGGCGATTTTGTGGGTGGACAGCCAGGCATCACTGAGCCATTTGTCCACTATCGCCTCAAAGCTATCCATCTTATTTGCACACCATCTCGGGGGCGCCTATGAATTAATAATCTTATAAAGTCATTGAATAGCTTTTTTAAGCCAAGTACAAGTCAAGTTTTATGTAACTAAGCTATTATTATCATTTTTTAGTTTTACAAGCTTATAGAGCCAAGTTTGACCTTTATAAACTAATAAAGCCAAGTTTGACACTTATAAGCTTATAAAGCCAAGTTTGAGCTTCATAAGCTTACAAAGAAAAGTTTGACACTTGTAAGCATATAAAGGCAAGTTTGAGCTTCATAAGCTTATAAAGAAAAGTTTGACACTTATAAGCTTATAAAGCCAAGTTTGAGCTTCATAATCTTATAAAGAAAAGTTGGAGCTAACTAGGCCTTACTTATAAGTGTAGGAATTTGAATTAGTTAGTAATTTACCTCGAAGTATTCTTCCTTCTTAAGGAAAACTTTTTTGGCCTTCTTCACGCCCTTCTTGGCGTACCAATCTCGAACACACTGAACACGCATCTCGTGCCTAGTGTTCGTGAGTAGCCTCACTATCTCCTTCTCGAGATTCTTCTGGGCCGCCGGCTCCATCCCCTCCTCAACCCTATAGTAGCACTGAAAAATGCATCGAACATATCCTTAGATGAGTGAAATGATTCCAACGCTAATAAATGATTGCAATGCTTTGAATACTTACCCAAAAAGTAGGCACCACCATGTCGGCTTTGGTACGGCATTCAACGTTGTTGATGCGTTCATCTGGCGGGGTCGGGGCGGCTTTGTAGTGTGGCCAAGTGAGGCCGGGCTCAGGAACCCTACCCTCAACAGGCAACTGGACTAGCCCGGGGAACTTCTCCTTAAGCACGGCACCAAGGAGGCAGTTCGGATTCCGAGCACCTTCCGGGTAAGTCCACGCCCTGCAAAATAAGAACACAAAGACATTAGTTCTTGTTGGACCGTATGTACATGTATGATATATATATAAAAGGAACAAAAAAAATTCATCAACTTACTTCTCCCCATCTAGCGCAATCAATGTCCTCTGCGCAGGGTCCGGACGTGGTGGGAGCCCTGTCATACCACCCTGGTACACCGGCTTCTTGGAAGAGGAGCTCCCCTCACCCCCATCATCCCCCTCACCCCCCTCAGCCTCGTCATCATCGCTATCATAATCCTCATCAGCATCATCACCATCCGTGCGAGCACGCTCCTCCCAAGGATCATCCCAACGAGGCTCCGTCGACTGCCTCGATGCCTCCGGTGTCTCCGAGTGCACCGACGGTGTCCGCTGCTCCGGTGCCTCCGACTGCATCGGCGGTGGCCGCTGCTCCGGTGTCTCCGACTGCACCGGCGCCGCCGACTGCCTCATTGCCTCCGGCGCCGCCGATTGCACCGGTGGCTCCTGCACCGATGAGACTGTCCTGTGATTGGGTGACTTGGCTAGGGAGCCACCTGCTCGACCACCTCCTCGACCACCGGGTTTAGCTCTCTTTTGGCATTTCCCCCGACCTCTCCCATGAGGCTGCTCAGCACGCGCCGGCGGCGAGCTGGCTGCGACAATACCCGCCAGCAAATCTCTCCGTAGAGGTAGAGGTGGTCGAGACTCCACCGGTGGGTCCCTACGGCTCGCCATGTTTCAACACCTGTTACGGAGTAAAGATGAATTAGTAAAGTAAGGAAATAAATAATACAAATTCATATATACAAAAAACAAACATATGCATATAAAGATGAGTTAGTACATTAAGGAAATAAAAAATACAAATTCATATATACAAAAAATAAAAGAAAGTTGGGATGCATACAACTAATAGTCGGGATCATCTGTATCTTCTCCAGGATCAATAAAAACATCATCGTCACTATCACGTGTGTCGTCATGAATGATCTCTTCTCCGGGATCGGGTTCAGCGTCAACCACATTTCGAAAGACTTTTTGTAACCGGTCAAGCAATGATAGGTCATCCACATCGGTAACCTCTTCGTGTTCCAGTTCTTCATCTTCCTCCTCATCATCATCGGTAACCTCTTCGTGTTCCACTTCTTCCTCTTCCTCCGCATTGTCATTCTCTACTTCCATGTTTTGACCAAACGTAGAGGTTTTTCCAAAATGTTTTTTGGCCACACGTGTTTCTTGGAAGAATTCTCCGTCATATGTGTCTGGGTCTATGTGAGGTTGATAATCCTCTTCTTCATTGGGGGCAGGTAGTTTACCATGTGGCGGCACGTCATAGACGACATACCAATCTTCGAGATTCTTTACACTTTGGCAGGCCCATGGAATATAGAAAACTTGTGTGGCCTGTTGAGCCACAAAATAAACTTTGGCAACATTTAAACGGTTCTTCTGTTTAATTTCAACTAGCCCAACATGCTCATGAGTTCGTCTAGTGTCCTTCGGATCGAACCAATGACATTTGACGTTCGGAGGATTTTCACCATAATACAGCAGTTCGTATATTTCTTCAACTATTCCATAATACTCGACTCCTCCATCTATAGCGGACACACCGGAATTCATTGTTTTCCGATCGGGCATAGTTTGCTCTTTCATACCAGTACGAAAGTGATACCCATTGATGTCGTATTTTTCATATGTATGGACCTTAAAGTCAAAACCATTTGCGATTTGTCTCAATTTAGCGTCCATCGACTCTGAATTAGCCTACAAGTTGAAACGGAAAGGCTTGTTGTATTAGTCGGTACTGAGACGACGAAGAAATAAAAATGGCATGTATATCATATAAGAAGTACCGTTTGTGTAAACCAAGAGATGAAACCGGGATTGCCGCCTCCCCGCTTCTCAAGAAGATTAATCTCTTCGATGGAGTCTTTTTCGATCGCCACTCCATTCGAGAATTGCGCGACGAATCGACTGTATCAAATAATTAAGAGAAGTTAGACACACAACTCGTCAAGAAGTTGCAGAACAATTAATATGTACCGCCCACTTACTCGATGTATGGCCGCACTTCTGTCATGTTGGTCAAGATATACAATGTAATGATGCCGCATTCCTCGAAGGTCAACGACTTTGTCTTCATAACCCCACAAGGTGCGAGGCTCCCTTTAAAGAGTTTGAACTTGGATTCATGTCGTTCGGGGTCGCCAGTATTGTACCGAGGATTTGGATTATGCAAACTGTAATTAGTGGTAGCATAGTGTGCTGTCACGAAGTTTGCCGGTTCCTCGACAACGAATGCCTCAGCCATTGATGCTTCAATTCTCCGTTTATTTTTACATTTTGCTCGAAGCGTCTTCTGCATTATCTAGGTTGCATAGCACCAACGGTTTTGCACAAGGCCACCCAATCTTTCCTCCATCGGTAGATGCAAAATCATATGTTGCATCGGACTAAAGAATCCCGGTGGAAAGATCTTCTCTAACTTGCATATCAACTCCGGCGCCAGTTTTTCCATCTCTTCTATCATAATAGGCAATAATTCTTTAGCACAAAGAACAAGGAAGAAATAGCTTTGCTCTTCCATTACTAGCCATTCATCCTCGGGGATGTAGCCGCGCAACATCACCGGCATTATCCGCTCAAGCCATATGTGCCAATCGTGACTCTTCAGCCCAAAGATTTTCAACTTTTCAAGACTTGCTCCCCTTGCTAGATTCGCTGCATACCCATCGGGGAACATCAACTTTTTTTCACCCAGATGAGGATTTCCCTCATGTGTTCCCTTTTAATAACACATTTACTAAATAGTAATTAACTAACTAACAGATTGTACTAACTAAAGTAAACTAACTATAACAGATCTACTAACTAGCTATAATAGAATCCTAAAAACAAAAATGAAATCAAAAAATATTCTATAACAGATCTACTAACTAACTAACTAACTAACTACAACAGATCTACTAACTAAATAAGTAAACTAACAAATTTCTACTACTAACAATAAATAGAAATGAAAAAAAAACAGGGAAAGGGGGCTCACCTACAGGTCGACTACGAGGAGTTGCCAGCGCTGGCCGGTGCAGGGCGGGGCGGAGGAGGGAGGAGGCGGCCGGCGAGGGAGGGGCCAGTCCGGGCCGGGGCCTGCGGCGTGGTCGGCCGGCGACGGCGACGGCGACCCGGTCCTGGTAGAGCGCGGCGAGCAAGAGATGAGAGAAGTAGAGGGAGAGGAGATAGGAGAGAAGGAAGGGAGAGGGAGAGGAGAGAGGAGAGAAGGAAGGGAGAGGGAGAGGATAGAGGAGCGGCGGCTCACCGGCGACACAGCAGGGGGAGGGACGGCCGGGGTGGTGGTGGCGGCGGCGGCGAGTGGGGTGGGGAGAGACGGGTGGGGAGAGTGAGTGGTGGGGTTAGGTCTAACCGCGGGTGGGGGGTTAAGGCCCCGCTTAGCCGTCAGCTGGCTGACGGCAACGTCTGCCGTTAGGCTAAGCCGTCAGCTGGCTGACGGCTAAGCGGCGGGCCGTTATCCCTCAGCCATGTGGTGGGGCCTAGACATACGTTGCCGTCAGGGCGGCTTTGCCGTCAGTCATTCTGCACTTTGCCGTCAGCTGACTGACGGCGTTGCCCCGACTGACGGCTAACAAATATTTTTCCTACAGTTGATTCTTTGCCATCTGCATTTTACCAAGCTGACGACAAAGCATTCTTTTCCGTCAGCCCCGATGAACAGCTGACAGCAAATCTCAAAGCTGATGGCAAAACTCTTGTTTCCAGTAGTGTATAGTTCCTATGTAAGTCTTGCTGAGTATGTCTTTGTACTCACGTTTGCTTATTCTATGTTTTAGAGACGAGACCACTGACCCTGATGGTGGCCTCTACCTCGAACTCGACGTGGACCAGGTCGCATAGTTCCAGACAGCAGCCTGTGCCCTTTGGAGGGTCGTTGTATTTTCTTTCAGGCTTCTTAAGCCATTTGTTAAACTTGTCTTTACTAAGACACAATTTGCTTCCGTTGATGTTTGATGTAATGTTGGATCACAGACATGTGATCTCTGCTTGTAATACAACTACTATGTCTGCTTTGTTTAGCAGAAGTTATAAAGACTATGAGTTTGTAGAGTTCATGTTGTGATTACCATCTGTTTATACTAGACATGTGTGTTGTGTGTATGATTATAACATGCATGTCTTAGTATGGGTTTTCGTGACCTTAGTTGTGATCTGGCTAGCGGTCTTTTATACACCAAGTGGCCCTTAAATGTGCGCAGCTTGGGGCATCGCGATGCGATTGCTCGTGACTCTGTCACATGCACACTTTGTTGTATGATCGAGCCCGCCCTAGACCCCGACTAAGTGATCGGGCTGGAGTAAGTCTATGTAAGGGTTATGAT
Organism: Bromus sterilis; assembly: GCA_950022295.1. Taxonomy (NCBI): domain Eukaryota; kingdom Viridiplantae; phylum Streptophyta; class Magnoliopsida; order Poales; family Poaceae; genus Bromus; species Bromus sterilis. Next base: position 141,325,197 of record OX465596.1, on the reverse strand, counting down.
TCAATAGATAACATGGTTGAGGCGACTTGTCTATGAGTATGGGATTCACCACCCATAAGCATTTAGACTTGTGAGCGGACAATGAGGAACCATCTCAGTTGATCATCCGGCCAGGATGAGATGCCCCTCACGTTCAATGCTTACTGAGAGTGATCTATGATTGGCCTTGTCTGCTTAGACAAGTGGGTACGGCTCTCGGCTCTCCATGTGATTTCATTGTGACTGGAATTACATATGCTAACCCCGGGTCCCGACAGACTTGGTATCAGAGCAGGACTGTCTGTAGGATTATCAAACCCTTGGACGATGTCGAGTCTAGCATTCTATAGTTATATAGTTACATTGGGTATAAGGGAACAACGTAAGACTTATTTTTCTCCTTATCCTCATTGATCTGAGTTCTGAGTCATCCTCATCTTATTCTACGGGAAGATAGGACTAGGCTCATCTATGTCTTTACTAGGACATCTCGTTGTTTGCTTCTTTGTAGCTGTAGGAATGTTGTTGTCTTCCAGAGTCATCATTCCATAGTGCTTCTTTGGAAGTGATGTTGTTATCTTGCTGGTTGTCTCATTTTCCATTCCGGTATAGCCGTTATGCTGTTCGTTTGTGACTTAGATGCTCTTGCATTATAGTCTTGTTGTCTTAGCATAGAATTGTGTCCTAAATTCTATTCTGATTGTTGATCCTTATCACACAGAATGTCAGGTGCAAATCAAGATGTTGATCCCAGTCCCGGTAACATAGACGGTGAAGAACCTCCACCACCAACCTCAACGGCAGAAATCATGATGGAGGCTGAGCAGAATCATCGTGATCAGACACGTCTTCTCGAGCGTATTGAGCAGAACACTTCTCATCAGCATCATAGTGTTGTTACCATCCAGGACTTCATTCTCCTCAACCCACCAGTTTTCCAATGTCCTTCCGAGCCCCTTGATGACGATGATTGGCTTCGTTCCCTCGAGCGTAAGCTTGAGACGGCCCATGTTGCTCCCGGTGATAGTGTGCTATTTGCGGCATACTTTCTGGAAGGTGCTGCTCTTCAGTGGTGGGAGAATTTTGTAGCAATGCAGCCCGTTGGTCACGTGGTGACTTGGCAAGAGTTCTGTGATGACTTCCGAGGATTTCATATTCCGGATCAGCTGATGGAGCGGAAGAGAGAAGAATTTTGCAATCTGACCCAAGGAAAGATGACTATTCATGAGTATAGGACTGAGTTCACTCGTCTAGCACGTTATGCCCAAGAAGAAGTATCCACCGATGCCAAGAAACAAGCAAGGTTCCGCAAGGGACTTAGCCCCGTCCTTCGTCATGACCTGAATCTTCACGAGTTCATCAACTTCAGAGACTTGGTCGACAAATCCTTCAAGGCCGAGTATGGAAATGAGTTGTATGAAGAGTCTCGCAAGCGTGATCGTGAGTTTGCACAATCTTCTAGCTCAGGTTCTCGAAAACGCTGTGTATGGATTCCCTTCAATGACGTCAGTCATGCTGGAAGTGCTTCTAGACCACCAACCACCATATATCGTCCACCTCAACCCAATCTTCCTCCTTGGAATTTTGTTGGACAATCAAGTGCTCATGTTCCTTTCATTCCACGTGGTGTTTGTTTCCAATGTGGAAAATCAGGCCACAATGTTTGAGAGTGTCCCCAAAATCATGTAGCCACCACCCCTAAACCAAAGCAAGCCTTTCGTCGTGGCAAGCCACCACCCAAGACTTCCAATGTCAAGCCTCCTTCCTATGAATATGGTTATGTGAATCATGTATCCATTCTAGATTCCCATAAGTCAACCAATGTTGTACTTGGAACCCTTCCTGTCAATTCCACCCCAGCTTCGGTTCTTTTCGCCCCAGGAGCATCTCATTCATTCATATCTCAGGATTTTGCACTGTCACATGACATCTCTTTTTCGATGTTATCCACACCCTTAGTTGTGCAAGCCCCTGGATCCAGATGGCACACCACCATGGTGAGTCATGAGAATGAAATTGCTATTGAGGGTTTAGTATTCCTTGCATCGCTCATAGCCCTCAATTCTTCAGACATTGATGTCATCCTAGGAATGGATTGGTTATCAAGACAGAATGTTGTCCTTGATTGTAAAGCCAAGTCAATGAAACTAACCCATCCATCAGGCCAGACAATCAAGTACACCTCACCAAGATCTAAAACACAGGTGCATTCTTTGAATGTGCTTCCTCTTCCAGACCTTGAAGATATTCCGGTGGTTCGTGACTTCCCGGATGTCTTTCCAGAAGAGCTGCCAGGCATACCACCTGACAGATCTGTAGAGTTTGTGGTGGATCTTATCCCAGGAACCGCCCCAATATCCAGACGCCCATATAGAATGGCCCCACGTGAGTTAGCTGAGCTCAAAATCCAACTTGAAGCTTCGTTGGCAAAAGGCTTCATCCGCCCTAGCTCATCGCCATGGGGTTGCCCCGTTCTGTTCGTAACAAAGAAAGATGGAACAGAAAGGATGTGCGTAGACTATCGCCCGCTAAATCTAGCGACGATAAAGAACAAGTACCCACTGCTCAGGATCAATGATCTTTATGATCAACTTGCTGGATCCTCTGTCTTCTCCAAGATGGATTTGAGGTTAGGCTATCATCAAATCAAAATCAGAAACGAGGACATTTCCAAAACGGCTTTCACTACTCGTTATAGTCTTTATGAGTACACCGTTATGTCCTTCAGTTTAACCAATGCCCCAGCCACTTTTTCGCGCTTGATGAATTCGATCTTCATGGAGTACTTGGATAAATTTGTTGTAGTTTATCTCGATGACATTCTCATCTACTCGAAGAACGAAGAATAACATGCCGAACATCTCAGGCTGGTATTGATGAAACTTAGAGAGCATCGCCTATATGCCAAATTCTCAAAGTGTGAATTCTGGCTACCAGAAGTGACCTACTTAGGCCACGTGATTTCTGCAGAAGGCATTGTTGTGAATCCCGAGAGAGTTCAGGCCGTCCTTGAGTGGACTCCACCTGAATCGGTTAAGCAAGTTAGGAGTTCTGTTGGCTTAGCAAGCTATTGTCGCCGCTTCGTCGAGAACTTCTCCAAAGTTGCAAAGCCTCTTACTGAACTCCTCAAGAAATATAAGAAAATCGAATGGACTCCCAAGTGCGAGGAAAGCTTTCAAGAGCTAAAGAGAAGATTGACTTCTGCACCCGTACTTGCGCCTCCAGACACCAAAAAGGATTTCGAGATCTTTTGTGGCGCCTCACGGCAAGGGTTAGGATGAATACTTATGCAAGATAGACATGTGGTAGCTTATGCTTCACGCCAGTTGCGTCCACATGAAGAGAACTATCCTACCCATGATCTTGAACTCGCTGTTGTAGTTCATGCCCTGACAACTTGGCGACATTACCTCCTTGGTAATCGTTGTGAGATCTATTCTGACCACCAAAGCCTCAAATACAATTTCACCCAGCTAGATCTTAATGTCAGGCAAAGACGCTGGATTGAGTTGATAAAAGATTATGACTTAGGAATATCTTACATCCCAGGCAAAGCCAATGTCATGGCTGATGCACTAAGTCATAAGTCGTATTGTAACAACCTCATGTTACAACAGTATCAACCACTTCTTCATGAGGAATTTCAAGAGCTCAAACTCGAGATTGTTCCTCGTGGATCTCTTTTCAACTTGGTGGCGAAACCAACCCTTGAGGATAAAATCATAGTTGCCCAAAGGCGTGCACGAGGTGTTCGCCGGATCAAGGAGAACATTGCTAGCGGAGTTGCTAAATGTTTCTCCATAGATAGTAAAGGAACGATATTATTTGGAAATCGTTTGGTAGTACCTAAGAATAGGTAACTAAGGCAAATCATCCTCAAAGAAGCCCATGACACACCCCTCTCGATTCATCCCGGTAGCACAAAAATGTACCGAGATCTACGCCAGAGATTTTGGTGGACTAGGATGAAGAGAGAAATTGCTCAGTTCATTGCTGAATGTGATGTTTGTCGTCGCGTTAAGGCAGAACATCAAAGACCTGTTGGTACTCTTAGACCTTTGCCTATCCCCGAGTGGAAATGGGATAAAGTCAGTATGGACTTCATCACTGGCTTTCCAAAAACCCAAAAAGGAAATGAAGCCATCTTCGTTGTCATTGAACGACTTTCCAAAGTTTCTCACTTCCTTCCCGTTCGCGAGTCTATAACTGCTAGCCAGTTAGCGGACTTGTATGTCTCCCGAATCGTGTCACTTCACGGTGTTCCTTTGGAAATCAATTCAGACCGTGGTAATCTTTTCACTTCTCGATTTTGGGAAAGTTTCCAGAATGCTATGGGAACCCACCTCTCCTTTAGCACCGCTTACCACCCACAGTCAAGTGGTCAAGTAGAAAGGGTCAATCAAATTCTCGAAGACATGCTCAGAGCTTGTGTTATCTCTTTCGGAAAGAGATGGGATAATTCTCTTCCTTTTGTCGAATTTGCGTATAACAATAGCTTCCAATCTAGTTTGGGCATGGCTCCTTTTGAATTTCTCTATGGACGGAAATGTCGAACACCCCTAAACTGGTCAGAAACCGGTGAAAGACAATTCTTTGGACCGGATATGATTCAGGATGCAGAAGAGCAGGTTTGCATTGTTCGTGAGAAATTGAAAACAGCCCAGTCTCGTCAGAAAAGCTATTATGATCGTCATCATAGGGAAGAGAGCTATCATCTGGATGAGAAGGCTTACCTTTGGGTTACTCCTCTGAAGGGTACCCATCGCTTCAGTATCAAAGGCAAGTTGGGCCCACGTTATATCGGTCATTTTCGCATTCTCGCTAAACGTCGAGAAGTTGCCTACCAATTGGAACTACCCCCTCACCTCTCCCAGGTTCATGATGTCTTCCACGTCTCTCAACTCAGGCGTTGCTTCAAGGACCCCATCCGCGAAGTAGACCACGAAACGCTTGATCTCCAAGATAACCTTTCATATCGAGAGTACCCTGTTCGTATTCTTGATGAAGCCGAGTGTAGCACTAGACGTCAGAAGATCAGATTCCTCAAAGTGCAGTGGTCACATCATTCAGAGAAAGAAGCTACCTGGGAACAAGAGGATCGTCTACGAGCTGAGTACCCCACCTTCCTCCCGACGACTTCTGAATCTCGGGACGAGATTCTTTTGAGTGGGGGCGAGTTGTCAGAACCCTAAATTAGGTTTGTGTTTAACCTAGCTTGCATTTTTGCATCATAAATAAAATTGCAAAAGAAAAAAATGGGGAAAAGAAAAGCCCTAAATTAATTAAATAAAAAGGCCAGAAATAAATCTTTTTCCACAATTCTTTTGGATATGTTGAAAAGTCCTAAAAATGAGTGTGATCATTTTAAAAGTGATTTGGGATTAATCCCATGCTCATAGATTTTTCAAAATTCCAAACTGTGGCTTGGAAATTAAATCATTTGTCTATTTGAATTGGAATTCAAATAATTTGAATTTCAAAAATTCCCAAAACTTGGGGTTGACTTGTATAGAGTCATCTAGGTTTTATAAAAATGATTGGAGTTTTTATAAAATGCCCTAGTATTTATTTTTAGGGAAAACAAATTAAACAGAAAAAGAAATAAAAGAAAAAGAAAAGAAAAGGGCAAAAGCCCACTTACCTGCGGCCCAACTAGCCGAGGCGTCCCAGCCCAGGGGCAGCCTCGTCTTCTTCAGGGCGCCAGGCAGGCACACGGCTGCGTGCCGCGCATGCCGTGGCCGTGGCCACCTCCTGCTTCGCTGAGGCGCCCCCTGCCTCCTTCTCCTCGCCGCTGGACACCTGGGGACACCCCGCCTCTTCTCCCCCTCTCTCTGGTCGTGCTCCCCTTCTCCTTCCTCCGTTTCGCGTACCAACCGAGCCGCAACCGGAGCACGCCGCCGTGGCCTGCGCGGCCACCGTGCCCCACTCGCCGCCTAGAGCTGTCCAGTAACTCCGCCGGCATCAACTTCGTCGCCCCACGCACGGAATCGAGCCTGGAGGCCCCAGAGACGACGCCCTCTTCTTCGATCCGTCGCCGGCCGCCATTGTTTCCAGCGAGAAATTCTTCGCGCCCGGCTTCCCCGAGTGCGTCATCGCGTTCCTAGTAAGCCTCTCGACGTTTCCCCCCTCCTAGCTCCCCTCCTCGTGCTCCTTTTCGTTGATCGCCATGGTCAGAGACTCTGGCCGCCACCTCCTTCGTCGTGGACGTGGCCACGGGCCGTCCCGTGTTGCCCCGATGGCACAGGCATACGCGCGCGACTACAAGCTTCGCCCCAGTGCTCCTCTTTCGTCCTCCCGTGCCCGAAATCGTAGTCCGGCGACAACTCCGGCCGGCTACAGTGGAGTCCGGCGAGCTCCGGCATTAGCACCCCTAACCTAGCTCCTAACCCCCTCTCCTCTCTCGCTGACAGGTGGGCCCAGGACCCTCTCTAATTAACCATGGGGTTAATTAAACCGAGATTAACCCCCTAGTCACTGACCAAAGGGCCCCACTGGTCAGGCCAGCCCCTGCGTCATCGTGATGTCATCATGACACAATAAAGGATAAATAATTTATTTAATCAGTAAATTATAGAAAATAAGCAAAACTTTGAAATTGAATATCTTTTAAACCATAACTCCAAATGAAAAGATTTATATATGAAATTTGATCAGAATAAAATTCTCTATCCAAATATGCAACTTATAACCTTGTTTGAATTAGTTATATTGAGGAACCAGTAGCATTTTTCTATATGGATTATTTGATATAATTCCATTCAAATGCCAACACCAATTCAACTTGATTCATTGCTATGCAATACTAATCACCTACACTTCAGAAGCATTCTACATACATGATCACTTGGTTTACAATGAAAAAACTTTAGCAAATGCAACTTGGACCAATTTGAATACATTTGGAGTTTGAATTTGAATTACTTTTCAAATCAACTTCAATTAACATGTTGCAAGTTAAACATAGATCACATCAGTACCTTGCCATGCTATGTTTTGCATATTGATTGTGCATTGTACTATGTTGAATGTGCATTACTTTCAGTGCTTCGTTGATTGCTTCTTCTCGGTAGAGTTGATCTCGGGGACGAGTTGAACTTCACGACAGAAGACTAGTACCTCGTGATCGTCAGCAAGGCAAGCACCCCCTCTTTGATCATGTCGATAAAACCCCAGTTCCCTCTCATTCTCGCTTATGCATGTTTAGGATGTCACCATGATACGTTCTACCGCTAGTTCAACCTATTCCTTTGCATGACCTATCATTTTGTCAAAGTAGTAAGCAAACCACAATCCTAGCAGATGTAGGAGTTTGTTGTTATCTTGTGGCCCCTGCAACTGTTAGAGCTTATTGCATTCTTAGAGTTGTTACCTGAGGCTACTTTGATGTGAGTCGGGATGATAGTGATCATGTGAATGATGGTGGTAACGTGTTGGTGAATTTGACCTAAACAAGGTGAACGATGAGAGGCTGTGTAGGAGTACACAGTGGGTTGTCTCGTTGAACACTGCCTTAAGCCCGAGTTCTTGTGGTGTTATCCAAGACTAAGAGTACGACCACACATTGGGCTCACTGACCCCTCTCGGCCTAGTACCTCACCCCGGACCTGTCCAGGAGTAGCAAGTAGTTCGCCCTTTAACGATCTCAAGCAGGTGGAACCAAGGTAAGTGGTTGGCGTAGGTTGTGGGCACGTTGAATCAAGTGATCATGATCGAGTTGAGCTTGATGGCGGTCACACAACGTTTGAGTCCGCATCGGAAAAATCGGTCGGATTTCGATCGTGGTCCCAACTCAAATAGGCGACTTCCTAGGACTAGAGATGGTGCCTGCCGAGGGGGTGACCCCACGACTCCTACGGATGAGCCTACCTGGTGTCCGTGAAGGCAGAAGGCCCATGAAGATACGGCCTCGGCCCACTAGATGGCACCGACGTAGAGGTCCTCGACTCACAAGGAAGGTGCGAAGACCTGCCGTATGGAGCAAGATAGGGTTAGGAAAGTTTACCTGTATACGTAGATGAACTCCCCGAGACCTAGCCCGATATATAAGGGCTGGGAGGGACGACACCAAGGACATCGAATCTTACTTGTAACCCTAGCCTTGAGCGCTCCGGCCTTGGCCTCCACTGTAATTGCATCTCCCCAATCGAGCAGGAGCGAGCCTCCCTGTTTGCCGACGAGCTATCGTCCAACCTGCGCCTCTCATGACTAACCCAGGGTCCCTGACCATGGGATTTGCCGGGGTTGATCCCCGTCAATTGACGCCATCTGTGAGAAAGACATGCGCGTTGGAATCACGGATCGGCGGCTCATACCTACATCGACAATCGACGATCCGTTGACTTCGGAAGGATTTATTCAAGATTGGGTTCATCGCAATCCCGTCTTCTTCAACAACTACATCAAGATATACATCAAGCTCACGGAGAAAACAAGAAAAATTTTGAGCGCGCCCCTCGAAGATCGACATCAACAAAAGCGCTCACGCCCAGCCTACAGGACAGAAAAAACATCTGTGTTGCGGGCACTCGCGGCGGCAACTCGGAGCTCATCTCGACGATCCCTTCGATGGAAAGATGGGAAATCCAATTTTGGAAAATATGTGAAAATTTCAGCAAATTCCAACGGCTAGATCTTCGTCGGCGACTACCGCACTGAAGCACACTCGGAATCTGACGGAACTCCGCGCGACTCCAGCAACAAAATTTCAGACATTAGCTCGGACATCAACTCAAAGATCCCTCCAGTGAAAAGTTGAGGAATTCAATCCTCCATCAGAAAAAAAAATTCAGAAAATTCCAACGGTTAGATCTCCGTCAGCGGCTCTCGCACTACAACACGTTTTTGGATCTACGCAAGATCGCGAATTCGGGTTCAATCTTGACCCACAAGGCTTCTACTCCAACTCGACATGCCATGGATGACTCACCAATGTTTCTACATCGACTCGAGCTGCTACAACAATAGCACACGACGAGCAATCGACAACTCAACGACTCGGCGACTACATCAACAATGATTCACTACGAAGATCCAGATCGAAGAAGAAGAAAAAACGCAGCCGAAACCGTCGCCGCAACAGATTGCGGAATCAAGCTGCGCACGTCTACAGTCAAGGCTTCGACTCCGTCCGCCACATCGACTCCGTCCTCTACATCAACCACGGACGAATCACGATGCGCACTCGATGCTCGGGGGCTGGCACTTTTTCGACATCAACAACGACATTAACTTCATCGGCTCCAGTGCGGATACACGCTGCGGAATTTCGTCACGTCGAGTCCTTCTCGGTCACTTGCCGCACCGTCGACTCCAAGCACACAAATCATCCTGCGTCGAGCTCCTTTGTATGGGCTCTCCCGTACCGAGCTCCATCCCGCAAGAATCGCCGCGTCGAGTCCTCTCGTCACTCGCTGGATAAATTCATCACGACGACTTTGCTACGCAACTCCGCCACCTCAACACTCAGGGCTCGCGGACTCGGGGGCTCGCAGACTCGGGGGCTCACGGACTCAGGGGCTGAACGTCGCAGTCGCCATCAAATTGACTCCGTTCTCACCTCGTCGACTGCTTGTCTTCGACACCCTCCGCCGCGTCGATCCTATAGCTAAGTTTTCTTTACACTATTATGATATGATACATTCTCGATCAGTCGCCAAAGACGACTAGGCGGTCGCACACAAACATCTGAAGGCTAAAAAAAATCATCATGCCGACTGCGCAGTCATGCAGAAACATCTCAGAGCTACAAAATCATTCTTTGGATCATGCTCAGTTTTATATGTGTTTATTCGCGTTTATAGTGAGGCTGGGTACCAAAAGGCCGCTCTTGTCTCCGGGTTCAACAAGTCTGGCATAGCGTCCCTGTTACCCGGCAAGAGTATACTGCTGGAGGGCCTACTCATGAAAAGACATGCATAAACTTTATATGCTGCTACATTTTCCACTCGACAAAAGTGCAATATCTACAAATCATGCACCTTAAAATTATTTTGTATATTGCGCAACTACATCTTAACACAGTTGCATCCTTTTTCTCCTTCTCAGCAGATACACAGGGGCTGGGTGCCCTCATGACGTGGCGACACCAACCTCCTCATCCACGACTGATCCCTACAACAACTCACGCTTACGACGCAAGACCCGAGTCGAGCACTTCCTCGGATGACAATTACTCGACGACGAAGAAGTCTTGAGTCTATGCTCGACTGCAAGCAGTCGAACATAGCCTCGGGGGCTACTCCCATCAGGAGCGCTGACGCGCACCCGACGAGCACCACTCGCGCATCTGATAAGACGATGGGGTTAGCTTAAAAACAACTTGAGCCTATGCGCGACTCTACAAGTCGCACATAGCCTCGGGGGCTACTCCCATCGGGAGCGCTGACACGCACCCGACGACCACTCGACTGGGCAACTTCTTCCCACCCGACGATGAAACAAGAAGACGAACCGGACTGCAATTTCGATGCTTCATCCAAATACTCCCATCGGGAGCATACTCACGACATCTTCGACTGTTCATCAGCAAATGACCGACACGCACTACGGCGGCTATTGCTGATTCGAGTCCCTACGCGACTCTTCTTGTCCCCCAGGCACTCGGGGTCTACTGACGAGGGGATACCCCCACGACTCCTCTACAAGAGGGTACCTGGTGCGTGTCATGGTTGGCGGCCCACCAGGGTCCCACTCGTGGACACCGACATAATGGAATAAGACGTGAAGCCGAAGACTTTAGGCGCAAGACAAGGACTCTTACTTGTAGATTGATTAGGACTCTTGTAAAACCCTACCTGGCTATCTATATAAAGCGAGGCAGGGGCACCTCTCTAGACAATCTCACAACTCCTCTCAACCCCCACGCATAGAACTAGACAGATCTCTCTCCACCAAAGCCCTCACGGCACCTTTGTACATCATCATCAATACAAGATCAGACAAGCAGCATGTAGGGTTTTCCCTCCGGGGGTCTGAAGCTAGGTAAATCGTGCCCCATGTGTCGCTTGTCACCTACGAATCCTACCAACGCGCAGGCCACATCGCTGTCTTTCCTCCTACACGATACCTAGGGTCCCTGACCATAGGATTTGCCGAGGCCGATCCTCGTCACCTCCCTAGCTTTAATAAGAGCATTGGTAATATGCTCGGTAAAGGCAATGTTAAGTGTGCTAGTGTGGGGGTCCTTAGCCATTCTTTGCAAAAAGATGATAACTTCAGAAAGAATAAATTTATCAAAATCGAGATCAGTACCATTAATTAAAGTGGTGGTGATGTCATCTAAGCTCATTCTCTTGGTATTCTCTAGATTGATAGGAACTTCTTGTTCTAAGGTTGAGGTATTAGAATCACCATTAATAGGTCCAATGGGACTAGGGATGTGTTGGGTGCTAAAAGTTTAGAGATCCTCAACAATATGTATAGTGAGACAGTAGTATGTGTAAGAAGGTCCTTAATTCTATCTTCCTCTTCCTTTTCTCTAGCCCATCTATCCTTAAGTTTGGCTAGCATTATAATATTCTCATTAATTTGGACTTGGATAGAGTTCATGGGTGTGGTTTTCCTCTCCTCAAGGGGAGAAGTTCTAATCTTAAGCAATTCTACCTCATGAGCTCTGTTGTCAACATTCGTATAAAGGCTATCTAGTTTTTCTAATTTCTCTTTTACACTCTTGTTGAAGGCTTTTTGAGAAGTGATAAAGTCCTTAAGCATGCTCTCTAATTCAGAAGTGGATTTTTTGGTGCTAGGATAAGTATTGTTGTTCCCATAGTTGTTGGATGGGAACAGTCTAGGATTGCTACCAAAATTACTCCTATAAGCATTATTATTAAAGTTGTTCCTAGAAATAAAATTAACATCAACTTTCTCTAGAGCAACCAAAGAATTCAAAGAAACATCATGAGGATCAATAGGAGATTGCTTAGTAGTAAAGACATGATCAAGTCAACTTTTTCATTTAGGGAGGATATTTCCTCAACATAGTTTACCTTCCAACCTATTGAAGCTCTTTCAGTGAGCCATTGAGAATAGTTTGTCATCATCTCATCTAAAAGATTTGTGGCAGCACCAAGTGTTGTTGACATAAATGTTCCCCCTGCGGCCGAGTCTAACATATTACGCGAGGTAAATTTCAAGCCTACATAATAATTCTGGATAACCATCCAAGTAGTCAAACCATGTGTGGGGAAATTCTTAACAAGAGATTTCATGCATTCCCAAGCATGGTAACGTGTTCATTATCAAACTGCTTAAAATTCATAATATTGCTCCTCAATTGGACAATCTTAGCAGGTGGGTAGTACTTCTGAATAAAAGCATCCTTGCATTTATCCCAAGAATCTATGATATTCCTAGGCAAGGATTGAAACCAAATTTTAGCTCCTACTCTCAAGGAGAAAGGAAAAAGCTTAATCTTGACAATATCACCTTCTACTTCTTTATACTTTTGCATATCACAAAGTTCAACAAAATTATTCAAGTGTAAAGCAGCATCATCTCCAGTACCGGAGAATTGTTCTTTCATAAATAGATTTAGCAAAGCAGGTTTAATTTCGTAAGAAGATGCTGAAGTGGAAAGTGTAGCAATAGGAGTGTAGATAAAGTCATTGTTGTTGTGACTAGTGAAGTCACACAACTTAGTGTTTTCAGTGAAACCCATAATGGTAGCAGCAATCAAGAACAAGGTAAACAATTTTGTTGTGATTTTTGATAAAGGACACTAAGATAAAAACGATAAAGTAAACTAACAAGTGTGCAATTCCATATCTCGAAGAGTGGAGTCGCCGGCATCGGCGCCAGAAATTCGCTTGATGGCAGCGAAGTAGTGCTCATCATTGGTTACCCCAAGTGGAAGGTGTGGATGTAATAGCAGCAAATTTCCCTTACAGGAGGACTGTAAGGTTTATCAAATCCAGGAGGACTCCGAGATCGACAAGTAGGTGGATCGGCAAGGGATGCGCCATTGGAAATCACTTTCTTTACCTGGACCTGCACACACAACAAATAACTTTACTCTCAACGAGTACAGAGGGGTTGTCTATCTCTCCGGCCTTGTTGTTTACAAAGGATCAAACGCAAGACATAATGATAGTGGTAGTGATAATTGCAACGAAAATTAAAAGTAGTAAATAAAGTGGAGGTGTAAACAGTGGTGGAAATATGGACCGGGGTCCCATGAAGTTCACAAGTGATGTCTCTCTCCCAAAAGAAGATAAACAACTATGCAAGGTGAGAAAATTACAGTTGGGCAATTGACAGGATTAAAAACGCACCGCAATGCTAACTATGCTAAAAAAGAAAGGAAGAAACTCAAAAGCATGGTAGTACGCCAAAACAAGTAGACCGAAATCCATCTGCATCTACTCATTAATCATCCACCTTGAGATATCTATCCAGAACATCTCGCTGGTATTAAGTTGTGAGCCCCGCCCAAAGTGTAAACCCAAAGCAACAGACAATTGCATTAACAATATATGTGTATGGTAAAAAATCCTTCCAACCGCGGTTACAAGCACCGTTGTTTTCTCCCTGGTGGCAACAACACATCCCCTAGTATCATGTTTCTGTCACTCAAGCTATACATCGGGGGGCATGAACCCACACTCAAGCATAACACTCCCTCTTGGAGTTACTATCTACTACTTGGCCAAAGCAATAAAAACAACGGAGAACATGCAATAATTACTCAAGAACAAAATATAAAAGGTAAACCAAATCTATAACTCATCACGATCTGAACATAATCTCATAATCCATCGGATCCTAGCAAACACAGCATAGCAACAACAGGAAAATTACATAGGTTCCTTGATCATGTAGGGTACCTCACAAGGGCTAAACATTGAAGAACAAGATTGGAGAGAAGACATAAATAAAAGTAATGGAAATATGGACTGGGGTCCCATGATGTTCACTAGTGATTTCTCTGTCCCAACAGACGATAAACAACTATGCAAGGTGAACAAATTACAGATGGGCAATTGACAGAATTATAAACGCACCGCAATGCTTAGTATGTTACTTGAAAGTAAGAGGCTCAAAAGTATGGGCAGTACGCCGAGACAAGTAGACTGAAATCCATCCGCATCTACTCACTAATCATCCACCTTCAGATATCTATCCAGAACATCTCACTGGTATTAAGTTGCCAGCCCCACCCGAAGTGTAAACTCAAAACAACAGACAACTTCATTAACAATCTATACATAAGGTAAAAAATCCTTGCAACTGCGGTTACAAGCACCGTTGTTTTATCCCTGGTGGCAATAGCACATCCCCTAGTCTCATGTTTCTATCACTCAAGCTAGACATCGGGAGGCATGAACCAACAATCATGCATAACGCTCCCTCTTGGAAAATTACATAGGCGCCTTCATCATGTATGGCAGCTCACAAGATTAAACATTGATGAACAAGATTGGAGAGAAGACATCACATATCTACTGGTCATGGACCCATGGTCCAAGGGGGACTTCTCACGGCACATTCGAGAAGCGTCCATGGTGGTGGAGAAGCTCCCGGAGGTCAATCCTCCCTCCGGAAGGGTGCCGGGAAGTGGTCTTCTGGTGCCCCCGATCTTGGAAGCGCGGCGGCAGCAGAACAGAGAGGTATTTCGCGATGCGGGGTTCTCCTCGAGGGTTTCTGCGATCTAGAGGTAATATAGGCCAAAGGGGGAGCCAGGGGCCACCTGGGGCTCCCAGGCGCCCTTGTGGCGCGGCCAGGGGTGGGGGCCCCTGGCCCTCTTTCGGGGTTTTGGAAAGCTTCCTTCTCGCTGATTTTTATTCTATTTTTCCGGGAATTTTTGGAGCATTTTAAATTGGGGAAAAATCACTGCAACTAAAGACATCAGCAGATAGAAACTGGCACTGGGTGCACTGAGTTAGTAGGTTAGTCCAAATATGTTTAAAATGATATGAAAGTGTAGCAAAACATGTAGCAATGTCACATAAAAGTGCATGGAACAAGCAGAAATTATAGATACGTTTGGGACGTATCACACGACCATGTCGGCCCCGGCCCCTGGTCTCGTGACTTGTGCTAGCGCTTGTCTCTTAAACTCCACGGAGACGAAGCTTGGGAGCCATGACGGGGGACGTGGGGAAGAATGAAGAGGAAGAAGATAGAAAGGAAGGAGACGTGGGCATGAATCATGTCTGCGCCACGGGTTAAATAGCCTAAGTTGGGGGTAAACCAATAAATTCATCCACGGCGGCAGTGAAGATTCCCACGCCAGCCTTTAACGCACGGGACTCAGCGTTTCCCCATACGATGGGACTTAATGGTGACGCCTCGATAAGTGGAGGGTCATAGATTGCGTTCACACCCTAGAGTGATCTGTTTAATCGATACGACTTCTACGTTGACTGAAGAGAAGGACACAAAGGGCACAGGCTCTGGGGACTTCCGGGTCTAGTGACAAGGTTTTACATTAAAAAAGATTGCCCTGGAGCCGGCCCCACGCCAATCTTGGGGCTACTATCGGGGGGATAATTCGTGGACCCTACAAGATCAGCAATAGGGCCTCCATATTCAAGATGAATAGAGTCGGCCTATGGGGCGGCTCATTAAAGAGAAGGCCCAAAAAAAGGTTCAGCCTATGAACTGACCGACTTAAAAGATGAAGACTGATACGTTCCAAACATATCTACAATTTCTCCATGTTCCATGCACTTTTATGTGAAATTGCTACATGTTTTGCTACACTTTTATATCATTTTACACATATTTGGAGTAACCTACTAACTCGGTGCACCCAGTGCCAGTTTTTGTCTGCTGATGTCTTTAGTTGCTGTGATTTTTTCCCAATTTAAAATGCTCCAAAAATTCCAGAAAAATCAGAATAAAACTCAGCCTCACGGAAGCTTCAGGAACCACCAAAAGAGAGCCAGAGGGGGGCCACCCCCTCCCAGGCGGCCAGGTGGCGCGGCCCACCTCTTGGCCGCCCCACCAGGGTGCCTCGGAGGTGGGAACACCCCCTGGTGCCCCCTTCGGCCTATTTTTACCCCGTGTCGCAGAAACCCTCGAGGAGAATCCCACATCGCGAAATACATCTTTGTTCCGCCGCCGCCGAGCTTCCAAGATTGGGAGCACCAGAAGAGCTCTTCCCGGCACCATGCCGGAGGGAGGATTGATCTCCAGGAGCTTCTCCACCACCATGGATGCTTCCCGGATGTGCCGTGAGTAGTCTCCCTTGGACCATGGGTCCATGACCAGTAGTTATGTGATGTCTTCTCTCCATCCTGGTTCTTCAATGTTTAGTCCTTGTGAGCTGCCCTACATGATCAAGTCACCTATGTAATTTCCCTGTTGTTGCTATGATGTGTTTGCTGGGATCCGATGGATTATGAAATTATGTTCAGATCGCGATGAGTTATATACTTGGTTTACCTTTTATATTTTGTTCTTGAGTAATTCTTGCATGTTCTCCGTTGCTTTTTATTGCTTTGGCCAACTAGTAGATAGTAACTCCAAGAGGGAGCGTTATGCATGATTGTGGGTTCATGCCCCCCCCCCAATGTCTAGGTTGAGTGACAGAAACATGAGACTAGGGGATGTGTTGTTGCCACCAGGGAGAAAACAACGGTGCTTTTAACCGCGGGGTAACACCTCGATAATCAGGCCACAGTAATTCGATATTGATCACCTTATCTAATGCCGAGTCATCATGATTATTCTAATAATGATCACCCTTGATCATGGATTTTTCAAATTCAAACCCTGTTGGAATTCAAGTTGGAAAAAACAATGTGAAATTAATGTTGCTCCGAAAATTGTGTAATGACTTTCTAAAAATGAAAAATATTCATTGGGTCATAATAAAACAGGAATATGAATTTATTCAAATGTTTAGGTAATTTAAACGGATAAACATAGTAGCCAAATCAGCCCCCTTTAGTCCTTTGGTAATTAAATAAAATCTAAATGATTTTTTTATTTGACCCTCAAAACTTTTGCAACAGTACAATAATATGTAACAATAATAATGGGACAACTTTCCTATTTGTAAAAATCAAATGATTGGAAACAAAATAAAACAGAAAATGGGTAAATACAGAAAAATGGAAAAGCTTAAAGAATCGCTCGGTGCGATTACCTCCCTCGGCCCAGCACCCGGCCCAATTTCCCCTCCCTTGTCCTCTTCCCCTCACCTGCTCCCTGTCCCCACCCCACGACGCCATGGCCATGGCCATGCCGGCCCCTCCCCCTCACCTTCCCCCCTCACCTGCCCCCTCCTCCACCTGCTCCCCATGGAGATAAGGCATCCCCTGCCACCCCGACCCTTGGCCTCACTCCTTTCCCCATCTCCCCCCCCCGCCTCTGTTTCCTCAATGCGCGAGCAACGCCGTGCTCGTGGCCACGCCGTCGCCGTGGTCATGGACAATGGCCACCTACGGCCGAGCGGGCACGCCTAGGACGATCCCCGAGCTCGCCTACTCCTTCCACACCGACGAACACAAGCGCTCGGCCACCGAAACGCGTGGATCGAGACGGGTTCCCCTCCTCTGCACCTCCGACGAACCTCGTCGATTCCGGCCGCCCCTGTGCTACTAAGCTACCACCGGGCCCACATGAGCCTCCACGGTGAGCTCCCACACCTCCCCGTCCCGTCCTTCCTCTCCTCACGTCCCGTGGCTGCCGTGGCCGTGCTCGGGTCACCACCGCGCCACCATGGCCGGACACGCCTGGGCCGCTCCCTGTCTCGCCACGGCCGTGCTCGGCTGCCCTGGCAACGCCTTGGCCGCCCGGTGCTGCACCCGTGCCTCCACCGTGCCCTCACTCGCCGGAGGGCCGCTAGGGCCTCGCCTCCGGCGTGTGCGTGCGTGCGCGTGTACCAGTTTAACCAGGGGCTAACCCCCTGTGCCAATGACGAGTGGGCCCTAGGCCATTGGGTTAGTTTAATACAAAACTGTTAAAGATAATTGTCCCTGTTAGACTTACAGGTGGGCCCAACCATTTAAGTTAATAAAAATGGATTAGTTATAATCTGTCTCACTGACACCTGGACCCCAACACTAATTAAACTAGACAATTAATCTGTTAAAAAACAATGTCTCAATGACATGTGGGGCCCTCTGTATTGTTTAATTAAATAAATAGAATTATTGCTGCTGTGAGTATGACATGTAGGTCCCACCAGTCTGTGACACTGTTTTGGATAAGCTTTTGGATAATGTTGCATTTTAATAATAAAGAAAATCTAGAAATTCTTTTAAAATGATTTAAACTTTAGAAATTAATATCTTTTAATCCGTAAGTCAGATGGAAAAACTTTACACATGAAAATTGATCAGAAAAATATCACGAATACGGATACGCTACCAATACACCGACCACACCCCTCTAATATACCGCACACGAGACTTTCCCACTCTGGATCGTCTGTCCGGTAATCACCCGGAGCCGGTAAAACTTTCCGGATGAAAATGTTCTGAATATGGAAGTTATTCAGAATGAATCAACGAGGAGGGATACACTATCCACATGTCTGTCAGATGTCTCTAACACTGCATACATGGAACCTTCCCCTCCGGATCATCTGTCCGGCAATCAACCGGTTGCTTTGTATCTTCTATGTCATACAATTGTATTGCTATTATTGTTGTGAATTTACTGTTTCTCCCCCTTATTTTCTGGTAGACCCCGTTGCTGCCACCGATGACACCACCAAGTACGACTACTTCATCGACGACCGTACCCCTATCGCTAGCTTCGAGGCAAGCAGAGCCATTTCCTTCCCCAGATATCGCCTATCTTTTCTGTACATTTAATGCACTAGGCATTGATACTGTTGCTGCTACGTTACAATCCTATTCAATTGCATAGCCTGTTTTTGTCACCCCTTGATGTACCTTCCTTTATCCTATGCTTAATTATAAATAAATATATAATATTCAGCAGTGAACCATGCGCATTGTTAGCTCGGTTTAGAATAGCGGGTTGTGATCACTCTGGTGAGTGAACGCGGATTACAAAATATTATAACTGCAACAGGTACAAATCAATGCAGACGCCCTAGGGAACCTACAACGGCGAGACTCTGTCGCGTCGCTTCGAGTTTGACTTACGAGTGGAATGGACTTGTATTTCACTCTCGTCGGCTCAGTAGCGTAGCATCACCGGGATGATACGAGGTTTACCTCTTTAGTTCATTCCGCTGATGTATTTGTCGAACCTCTTCAAGTGTACCATCGAGGGTGATTCCTCCTGGTTTCACTTGATGGTAGGAACTCGAATCAACTTGTGTTCTTACAGGTAAGGAGTCGGGTGACCCAACGGTGCCCGCGCAGGGTATCTTGGTGGAACGACATGTCAGGTGTATTCCAACGGTGTGCGGCGGGCCTGGTACTGTTCGTGGCTGAGAGGTATCCTGTTGTACGAAAGTCGAGCTCTTCAAAGAGCAAATGCGAGACAAGGTAAGGAGACAGTTCATCTTGTTGGTAACCGCAAGAGTTGGTGGGACGTCAAAGCAGGCACCGATGTTACTGGTGGACCTGAATGCTGCCATTGTCCGCGACTCACCCAGAAAGGGGCACCAATAACGGTTTTCCCGACAGATAATAATAAAATGCTTAACGGTTCAGGCGGATGACTTGAGTAGCCTTCTGGCTTGTACGAACTACCTATACGTGGGAATTACGAGTATGGGCTCCTCCGCAACGTAGCCTCGTACGAAAACTCTGAAAGACGTCCAATTCAGCATTGCGGCACGGTCGGATCGCTCCGATGGCGATGTAATTCACCGTCCTCGCAACGACCCGGAGAGCGAGGGGTGATAGGCCCATGACCCCCTTTCCCTTAGGGCTGTAGACCGGCGGGGACCTCTCTGATGAGCCGTAGGATGGACTGCGTTGTGTCAGATAGCCTCGATGGGGTGTTCCCTAACAAGATGTACGCCACCCTGGAGATCCGAGCGTGTAGGGTAACAATAGTGCAGCCCCTGCAGGGAAGATAATTTATTCGAATAGCCGTGTCCACGGTAACAGGACGCTTTCTTCTGAAGCCAGATCCTACCACTAGAAACTATTACTATTAAACTGTTGGTTCCGAGTTTGCTTCCTCGCGGGGATGTCGAGGGGGTAATCTCGGAGGCATTGTTAATTATGATTACAACTTATTATTATACAATGTTGTAGCAACTTCTGCTGCATTTTTACTTTCATTACTGTTATATTAAACTGTTGGTTGATTCTTACCTCATGCTGCAAGACTCGTCGGAGGATGCTAGTCTTCGATAGTCCTAGCTTCTCATCCTTATTCTGAATTTCTACCTTGTAGTCCACTATATACAGCCTCCCCTTTCCATTCGATACAAATGCATAAATGCTTAGTAGCGGACGTAAGACTCGTGGGTATGCTAGATACTCAGCCTTGTTTTATTTCCCCCTTTTTGTATTGCCTGATCGTCCGCTGCAGTCGACGTTGGAGCCCAGGAGCAGGAGATCCCCGATGTCGACCACCGACACGTGAAGATCCCAGGTGCCTTTCTACGACGTCGAGTTCACCGTTGACCAGGAGTAGTTTGGAGGTTCCCAGGCAGGAGGCCTCGCCTTTTCGATCGTTGTTGTGTTTGTCCTAGCCTTCTTAAGGAAAACTTGTATCCTTGTGTTTGTACTCAGATACTATTGCTTCTGCTAACTCTATGCTTTCGAGCTGTTGTATTCGAGCCCTCATGGCCTCTGGCTTGTATTAGACAGCTTGTAATATTTTATTTGTAGAGTTGTGTTGTGATATCTCATCGTGGCACCTTGATCGTGTACCTTGCGTGTATGATTACTGTACACGGTTCGATTTTGGGGGCGTCACACGCGGTTGCAAGGATTTTTTACCTTACATATAGATTGTTAATGCATTGTCTGTTGCTTTGAGTTTACACTTTGGGTGGGGCTCGCAACTTAATACCATCGAGATGTTCTAGATAGATATCTCAAGGTGGATGATTAGTGAGTAGATGCAGATGGATTTCAGGCTACTTGTGTTGGCGTACTACCCATACTTTTGATCCTCTTACTTTCAAGTAGCATAATTAGCATTGCAGTGCGTTTATAAATTTTTTCAATTGCATAGCTGTAATTTGTTCACCAAGCTTAGCTGTTTATCGTCTTTTGGGAGAGAGAATTCACTAGTGAAGATCATGGGACACCGGTCCATATTTCCACCATTGTTTACACCTCCACTTTTATTTCTTGTTTTTACTTTTATTTGAAATTACCACTATCAGTATCTCTCGCATTTGATTCTTTGTAAACGACAAGGCCGGAGGGATTGACAAGCCCTCTGTACTCGTTGGGACCAAAGTTATTTCTTTCTGTGTAAAGGTCCACGTCAACTCTCGCGTCACCAAGTAATCTCTGGTGCCGTTGACACCTACTTGTCGATCCTTGGAGTCCTCGTGGATTCGATAAACCTTACAGTCCTCGTGTAAAGGAAATTAGCCGCTATCTACATCTCTACCTTCCACTACTGGAAAAAAGGTATTTAATGGCGCACTGGATTTTGACATTAATGGCGCACTTTAGGTGCGCCATTACTAGCACGCCATTAGTAAGTGATAGTAATGGCGCACATCTGGTGCGCCATTAATATCTTGTATACTAATGGCGCACCAGAAGTGCGCCATTACTAAGGCCACAAATGCGCCACTGACGTTACTGGTCCCACCATATGTGTATCTTGTGCTTTGGGTTACTAATGGCGCACTTTTAGGAAGTGCGCCATTGCTTTGTTTCTCCACATGCGCCACTGAGGCACACTATGTGCACCATTACTATGAATATTAGGTTTTTTTTCTTTTTCTTTTCTGTATTTGCACAGGTTACAAACAGATATAAAAAGCAGATTTATAAACAGCACAGATATAAACAACAAATTTATCGAATACAATAGAAGATTAGTCTCCGATTACAAATCATCATATTAGTCTCCAAATTCAAAATACCGAACAAAGTTAGAACATTACAAGTCTCGAGTAGCGAGTTTGATCACATTACAAGTCGATATATCTAAACTACAATGACATTGAAGAAGAGGGTGGCGATCACGATAAGCATCATCGTGACCAAAGTGATCTTCATCCGGTTCCTCCTCTGCTCCCTCCTCTCCCCCGCTAGATAGCGCGTGTATCTAGCTTCCGCCTCCGCCCTTGTGGGGTACCCTTTGTAACTGTTACCGCTAAAACGGTGAACTTGTCTCCGACAATCCTCCCAGTCGTCGTAGACTCCGGGAATCCTACCAATGTACACGACATACGACGGCATCTGCTTTATGCACTGGACAAACAAAACATTAAGAGAAAATTACATATAATATTTAAGCGGTGCATACGTATACAACAAAATTAAGGACCAAAGGAAGAGAAAAGAAACACACATTAATAGCACACGGTTCATGGTCCTAGTAATAAATAGCATCGATACATATAAGTTGAATGATGACTGTTTAAACTAAGGAGACATATGTACAGACAAGTTCATAAAAGTTTATACAACACACACGAGATCTTGTCGATAGTCCAGAACTACATAGCTAGGTGCATGGGCATCAAGACTTTTGACTCCGCTCACGGGCCGGAGCGTGGGTGAAGCCGCCGTCTTTCGTGATGGTCATGAATGAGAGATCGCCATCAGCCTGCAATCTTGGCATTGTATCTATTTCACGGTTGGACAGTTGATTGTTGAGGTAGAACTCCCCCATGTTATGAAGGACATCTTCAGAGATGATTCCTGCCAACTCCGACGGGATGCGAAAGAATTCTTGTCTGAGGTCGGCGTCTTGGATTGCCAACAAGCGTTCGGCCCAGTGCTTGAGATGAGCTGAGAGCGTAAGCTGCTGCTGGTCCCGTACAAACGCCCGCATGTGATGGATGGCGTAGTAGGCATCCTTCTGATCGCCAAGCGGCTGCTTGACGCAGGCGAACTTTGTTACGTGAGTGAACACATGCACCTCGTACCTAACAACTTCCTTCTTGAAGGTGACTCCAGATTTGGAGTAGCGCGAGAGAGCCTCATCTTGAACTTTCTTGATATTTGTGTAGTCTTTGTTCGACTCACGGTCCGGGTCCAAATACGTGTCCATGGACCATTTCGGGTTTAGAGCGATGAGTGTGCACTTTGTTTCATCACTGCACACAACACGGATGTTAGGAGGAAAAGAACGACCGAAATCTAAGCAAAACCTAATGTATGTTACGGTGACGTGAGGGGATGACTTACTCGGGAAAGTAAGGCAGGAGGAAGTTGTCCTTATCCTTGTTCGCCATAATGATGCCTTCGAGGTAATCACTAGCGAGTCGCCGGTCCCCGGGGCTGGTCAAGAGCTTAGAACGCATGTAGAAGGGGTCGACTATAACAATGTCCGGGGTCTTGTCTCTAATGATCCGCATTTGCATACTGAGCGCAAATAGCCGAACGAATGTGTAGTGCAGCGGAAAAAGGTGAAACATAGCGAAGATGTCATCAAACCGCAGGAAGATCACACGTCCGATGTCGCAAGCAACAAAGCCCTTTCCCTCTGGCACCTTGGAGTTGAAAATCGGGTATGCCACATCATTCTCTCTGAGACGCCGCGTCTCTGTATTCAGAACAACGTCATGCAGACTCTTCATAGCGCCGGTTGCAGCATCGAGCATTGCAGCAGATAGCATCGGCCTACCTGCCACATGCACCCTCGACATGATTCCATCGGGTCTTGGTGGCCCATCTTGAGCACGGATCGTCGGTGCCGACTGGCTCGCAGTAGTGTGACCCTTCCTCCTTCTTGTCCGTCCCTTCTTCTTCTGCTTCTCATGTAATGGGACCTTTACCTTCTCGGAGACTGCCTTCCTGAGTGTGTTGGGGCTGATAACATTTCGCGCCTCGGCCATCTCAGCCTCGGTGAAGGCGGCAGCTGGAGGCGTCTCCTGAGAACTGAACAGTTGACGCTTATTGTTGGAATTCATCTCCGCGCTACGAGATAGGTGGGAGGAGTCTTTTGCACCAAGGTTTGGTTCTTGAGAAGCAGGCGGGAAAAGGTCGTCCATGTCGCACCCACCGAGTTCCTCGTAGGAGTCATCGACACGGGCAAGTAGTGTGTTGGTGTTGCTCCGATCTTGTTCCACATCGATGTCCGTGGGGTGGTGGCCCGGATCAGCCGACGGCGTTGCAACGGTCTTAGCATGGCTTGGCGCCGGCACAACTGGCGGTGGGGTGGAGTAGTTCCCCAGCCACAAACGAATCTGGCTCTTCGGCCAAAGCTTTCTCCAGTTCAAGCAGCCGTGGAGGTCCATCACATCTTCGTCCTCGGCTACAGGGGGTCGATAGGGAGGTAACAATTCGCCGTAGCCATCCAGCACCCGAAACAATTGAACCTTATACACGTTGGCTGGCATCGGATTACCATGGAACACGCGGATGCCCGGTTGAACGATTCTGCCCACGGCAACATCGACCAACTCCTCGTCCACGAAGTGCAGGAGAGTGCATGGAACGTTGACGGTGCCCTGCGAAAACATGTAGGGCGTCAAGGATGCCCAGTCAAAGGCAAAAGGAGATGAAGTCATCGGCTGAGGCTTAGTTACCGTGATGGCGTCGAGCTCGGCTAATGTCGATGGACCGCCAACGGCGGGCGGGCATGTGACGGAGGGGGTGCTTGCTCCTGAGGTGCCGGGCGTTGGTGTTTTACGCTCCAATACTTGCACCGCCGCCGGGGTCACAAAGGGTCACCGTCGCGGCCGCAGCCGGGGGCACCGTCCTGGCCGCCGCCGGGGTCAAAAACGCATCCACCGCCGGGGACACCAACGGGGCCGCCGCCGCTGCCGTTGCGTTGTGAGAGTTGCTTCCCATGAAGCTGGGAATCGGGGGCAACCCCTCTTGACCGCTCGCAAGCCAGTCTCGCATGAACACAAACAAGGAAGGCATCATGTTGTTGAGCGCATGTCCAACTTGTTCTTCCACAATGCGTGGAATCTGATCCATTCCTGGAGTTGTGCCTCCGAGCCGCTAGTGCTTTTCTCCTTTCGCCTAGTGCTATAGTAGTTCGACCATTTTGTGGAACAGCCTTTGCCGGACACACGACCAGCTGACGAAGGCTTACTAAGTTTATCCTTTTTCCTGAGTGTGTTGATCTCCCTGTTTAAAGAGTTGTCCCAAGGGGCGATAGGCGGGGACCCCGCACTGCTGCCTTCAGTTTC
Organism: Bromus sterilis; assembly: GCA_950022295.1. Taxonomy (NCBI): domain Eukaryota; kingdom Viridiplantae; phylum Streptophyta; class Magnoliopsida; order Poales; family Poaceae; genus Bromus; species Bromus sterilis. The sequence goes on along the minus strand of OX465596.1, from coordinate 141,300,059 downwards.
CTGCACAAGGAACGCGGGGACCATTCAGAAATTTGGCTTCGCTAATTTTAAAATGCAACCATATGGAGCTAATTTAACAGGGGGAGGTATTCTTTACCAGAAGACGCTCAAGCTCCTCCACCTTCGGATCCGTCGTAAGCTCCCCTGTTATCGGGTTCCTCTTGTACCGGGCCCTGACATAGTTATCTGTAGGCTTATCTCTGTATTTTTTGAAGAGGGGCGGTAGGCCTTGCGCGGCACGCTCCGCGTCCTCCTTGTTCCATTTCGGTTCCGCCACTCTGTAACCACCGGGACCGAGTCTGTGAACCCCTAAGTTCAATTCCCGCATACTTTTCCCCCACTGACTCGATTCACTGGTTGAGGTGTCCTCGCACTTGATCTTCAACTCCTCGTAGTAAGTTTCGCTGATCGAAGGATTTGACTCCTTGATCTTCTTGTAACTAACACCTTTACTAATCATTTTCTTCACCATGCTTCTCCAAGTAGCCAGGGATGTGCTCATCTTCGTGAGGGTGGCACTATTCACTTTATTCCCGTGGAGTCGTGTGTTTGCGAATTGAGCGGGGAACTTGTATCGGTTGTGCAGCTTCATGAAGAGGAGGTTGCGCAAATTCGCTCGGTCAGGATACCTTAGGTTCTCGGTGTTGATCGAGACGATGCCCCGGAGAATGCACCCGAGTTGTCCGGCGTACCCACCCGAGTTGTCCGGCGTACCCACCAAAAGGCTACTCAAGTCATCTGCCGAACCCGTTAAGCATTTTATTAATTTTCTGTCGAGACAACCGTTATCGTTGCCCCTTACTGAATGAGTCGTGGACAACGACAGCAGTTCAGGACCACCAGTAACATCGGTGCCTGCCCTGCCGTCCCACCAACTCGTGCGGTTACCAACAAGGTGAACCGTCTCCTTACCTTGTCTCGCGTTTGCTCTTGGTAGAGCTCGACTTTCGTACAACAGGAAATCCTTCGGCCACGAACAGTACCAGGCCCGCCGCACACCGGTGGATTACACCTGACCTGTCGTTCCGCTAAGATAACCTGCGCGGGCACCGTTGGGTCACCCGACTCCTTACCTGTAAGGACACCAGTTGATTCAAGTTCCTATCATCAAGTGGAACCAGGAGGAATCACCCTCGATGGTACACTTGAAGAGGTTCGACAAAGACATCAGCGGAATGAACTAAAGAGGAATATTCTCGTATCACCCCGGTGGTGCCGAGACACCAGCGGAATGAACTAAAGAGGAATACCCTCGTATCATCCCAGTGATGCTACGCTACTGAGCCGACGAGAGTGAAATACGAGTCCATCCACTCATAAGTCATACTCGAAGCGACTCGGCAGAGTCTCGCCGTTGTAGGTTCCCTAGGGCGTCTGCATTGATCTGTACCTGTTGCAGTTATAATATTTTGTAATCCTCGTTCACTCACCAGAGTGGTCACGGCCCGCTATTCTAAACCTAGCTAACAATGCGCAGGGTTTACTGCTGAATATTATATATATATTTATAAGGCAGCATAGGACAAAGGAAAGGTACATCAAGGGGCGACAAAAACATGCTATGCAATTGAATAGGATTGTAACGTAGCAGCAGCAGTAACCATGCCTAGTGCAAGAAAAGTACGGAAAGGTAGGTGATATCTGGGGAAGGAAAATGGCTCTGCTTGCCTGTAATCTCGACGGTAGAGGTACGGTCGTCGACGAAGTAGTCGATCACAGGGGCATCAGCAGCGGACGTCGAGACTACCGGACAATAAAAGAGGGGGGAGAAACAATAAATACACAACAATAATAGAAATACAAATACAAGACATGGCAGAAGCATGGTTAACGGTATTCTATCGCAGTGCAAGGTGCTTTGCTCGGAGCGGGAAATTATCCGGGGATGACGCATCAGTACCGGTTGATTACAGAACAAATGATCCGAAGGGGGAAGGTTCCAAGTCTGAGGTGTCGTGGACATTTGACAAACATATGGATAGTGTATCCGCGTTAGTTGAACTATTCTGAACAACTTTCATGTTCAGAATAAATTCATCCGGATAGTTTTGCCGGCACCGGGCGTCTGACAAACAGATGAACCGGAGGGGAAATGTTCCACGTTCGGTATGCCAGAGAGGTGCGGTGGGGGTATGGGTAGCGTATCCGTACTCGTTGTATTATTCTGATCAACTTTGATGTATAAAATATTTTGATCTGACCTACGGTTTATTTTATATGATTTTATAAACTTTAATTGATTTTCAGGAATATTTTAATTCAAAGTAATAACGGTAAATACTTTTATATTCAGACTGAGCCAGCCACAGTCAATGACATGTGGGGCCGTCGGGGCGCAGCCAACAGTTGACTAGTCAAGGTTGAATGGTCAACAGGGTCAATGTGGGGCCCAGGTGTCATTGCCTCATTTCTGGATTCTCTGGAATTTGGCTGAGTCTGGGAATTTTTGTCTTAAACATCAATTAGCAGTTTTCGGAAGGCTGCGATTTAGGTTTCCACTCCACCGATGAATTTGTGTCTTATAACAATCTTCATCAGTTGTCAGTGATCTCGAATCCGGTACGGATGGCATTTTTAGTAGAGCACATTTACTTAATTAAAACCTGGCCGAAAAAGTGTTGCCCGACGTTAATTCTCAGAATTGTTAAGAGATGCAAGGTTCGTCCGATGATTGTCGTTGATCCGTAGCTCAGATGGAGATACATCCAGCATGTGTTTTGCGCTATAACATTTGTACAATCATGCCATGTCCTTCGATGGCATGACAGATACCTATATCAAGTTCATCCATTGCACCAAATTGGCCATCGGGTCAACTTCGTTTTGCGATTTAATATAAATCCGCATTTTGCAAATTTGGTAGGAATTAATCCGTGCATTTTCTGAAGTTGCTCCAATGGAACAAATTGAAGCTGGTTATGTCTAGTTTCCATTCATAACATTTTTAGCTATCTTTGATTTGTTTCCTTGCTAATATGTTGCTGTCAAAACGGTTACAAGCTAGCAACAGCAGCAAGGTTCAGTACACGTAATAGATTCAGAGAAGGCATCCAGCAGTTTCAGCGGCAGCAGTACGCGACGGCCTCGGGCGGCCACGGGCACACGCAGGCGCACGGCGCGGCCTACGCGTGGGCGGGGCGTGGCCAGGCAAGGTCCGGGGCGAGCCCGAGCGCGGCCAGGCTAGGCGCGGCCGGCGCTGGACACGGCGAAGGCGTTCCCGGCCATGGCAACCACGGCGCGACATGGCACAACAGGGGCGTAGGGAAGGGAGAGCAAGGGGAGGCTCACAGCAGCGGGAACGGTGGCGGTTGAGGCTGCGGAGCAGGGCGGAGTAGTCCGGCGGGGCAGGCCGGAGGGGCGAGCCGCCGGTGATGCGGGCTGGCTGGGCCCGATGGGGAACAGGGGGGTGGGTTCAGACAGGGGAAGTGGGGGTGGGCCTGGGGCTGGGCCCAATGGAATTTCGCCCTGAGCAAAAATCTTAGTCCTTTTTCATTTCTTCCTTTTAGTTATTTAGTTTTTTTAGGTATTAAATTAAATGCATAGGCATTTTTTTAAAACTTGAAAGTTGCTCCAATATTAGTGTTAGGTAATATACAGTGGCTACATAAAGTTTGAACTGTAAATAAAATCATTCATCATTTTATTTAAATAATAATTATTTAATTTGGACTTTTTAATCTACTGTTTTATTTGTTTGCATTATTTATAGCACAATAAATAACAACAACTATACCAACCTGGTCCAGAGATTATTAGTGAATTTATAAAAGTGGTTGGGCAATTTTTGGACAAACTTTAATTGTCACCTAGGTTTTAATATTGCACCCAAGACATTTCAAGATTTGATTTGAATTCAAATGAAAAGGGTTGGACTTTTTATTGATTCATGATGAACAAGGTCCAAGATCACATTGCTTTTGAATATCACCCAACATGATTATTGAAAGGATCAATGCAAAGGTGATCAAAGTGAAATTAGCAACAGTGATTTGACTGTAGCAAAAGGATTACTGTTCCAACAACAGTGATTATTGTTGGGTTACTGTAGCGTGACACCCGGGGTGTTACAAATCTCCCCCACTACAAGAATTCTCGTCCCGAGAATTTGAGTGGTAGAAAAAAAATTCCGTATTTTTCGCGAAGGCGAACTTCACGTTCAGGAGTGGCTTCATGCTCAACATGATTTGACCACCGAACCTTAACGAACTCGACTGTGTTTTTAGAGGTCATGGTAGAGTTCACCATCTCACCGAAGGGTGAAAAGTTGAACAACTCTAGTGTGTCAATAGATTGCAGCCGTGTGGTTTTCAACCAAACCATCACCAAAACAAGGTTGATGGTGGCCGACTTGAGACTATGTGGGTGGGGGTAGCAAGGAGCCCAACTCCTTCAACTCCAAGGGTGATGTTAGGAGCCATTAGGCCAACGGCGGATGCATCCGAGGGTCATGACAGATTACCGGGGTATGCGTAGCACATCGAGAGAATAAAGGCGGATATGCATTCATTCGATGCCGATAACGGATGATGAAAAGGGGTCTAGGGCATCAGGCATAAGCATTGAGTCTGATACCGAATGAACATCACAAAGCAGGTGACAAGAGTCAGGTTTCGATCCTGTGGAACTGCGGGTTATGGGCCCACATTGAATAAGAAGGGTGGTGACATTCAACGCGATCACGACGCACGGTTTGTCAGGGAACAAATTTTCAGCGAGGTCGGCAACAACATCGGTACCAAGGGCAAGGGACGAAGAGAACCATATCTCTGCTCGTTAAGACGAGGCAGACCAATCGGCAAATCTTTCGCCCATCGGCGGTAACCAAAAGGTTATCCACGATAGTAACATGTTGTACCAACAGAGTAGTACATCGAAGTGTTTACATAAGCAGGGGATTATCACTGCTCAGTTAAGACACCTTATAGGAAAGGTTAAACAGACCAATCGAAAGGAAGATGTGATGATACACATGTATCAGGTGTATATCTTTCCCAAAGGAAAGCAGAACACGATATACTCGACCAAGTTGTATTGGCAGAGAGTCAAAGGAGGTTGTCGATGATAACACAAATCATCGAGGGCAAGGATGGTATTTCACATGATGAATCCAATTGACACATGGGAGAAGCCATGTAAGATTAGTCGGATAATAATCCACCAAAGGTCGGATGGTTCGCAAAGAATCTGATGTGAGTATCGACACTCAACCAGAAGGAGAAAGAATGCAAAGGCATCAGGTGATAGAAGCATCAGAATAATTCAATGCTTAAGTACAAGGGAATTATGACTTTCAGATCGGGAGGTGGATGCAATTATCCACACGGACTTATCGGTTGCATGGGATTGCAAAGGCGATGACCACGTAGGATCTCGGGAATTGATCAGAGAGTAATCGTCGAAATCTTCAGGTGGATCAGGCGATCATCGAGAATGCAGAGCTCTCCGGGAGGAAGGAGGTACGTGAACCTAAGTCAGAGTTATTAAAACTTTACCAGCAAGGATAAGAGAGCAGAGTCCCAGAGCATAGGTACGGAGAAAAAGATCCTAATACCAAAGATATCACACGTAGTGACATCGATGTGGGCCCGTAAGCCAAACACTTAAGTTAGCAAGTAGTTTTGCAAATACTAGACTCGACTTCGACCAAGGAGTGGTTAGGGGCTTCCTACAGGCAGTCGGCTCTGATACCAACTTGTGACGCCCCCAAAATCAGACCGTGTACAGTAATCATACACGCAAGGTACACGATCGAGTTTAGGGACTCACGGTGAGATATCACAACACAACTCTACAAATAAAATAATACAAGCTGTTTAATACAAGCCAGGGGCCACGAGGGCTCGAATATAACAGCTCAATAGTATCTGAGTACAGACACAAGGGTACAAGGTTGCCTTAAGAAGGCTAGCACAAAAATCAACACTCGATCAAAAAGGCGAGGCCTCCTGCCTGGGAACCTCCAAACTACTCCTGGTCAAAGGGGAACTCGACGTCGTAGAAGGCATCGGGGATCTTCATGTTGCGGTGCTCGGCATCGGGGATCTCCTGCTCCTGGACTCCAACGTCGACTGCAGCGGCCGATCAGGCAAAACAAAAAAGGGGAGAAATAAAGCAGGGGTGAGTATCTAACATACCCGCGAGTCTTACGTCCGCTACTAAGCATTTATGCATGTATCAAATGGAAAAGGGAGGTTGTATATAGTGGACTGCAAGGTAGAAATCAGAGTAAAGGTAAGAAGCTAGCCCTATCGAAGACTAGCATCTTCCGACGAGTCTTGCAGCATGAGGTAAGAATCAGCCAACAGTTTAATATAACAGTAATGAATGTAACAATGCAGCAGAAGTTGCTGCAGCATTGTATAATAATAAGTTGTAATCATAATTAACAATGCCTCCGAGTTCCCCTCCTCGACATCCCCGCGAGGAAGAAAACCCGGAACCAACAGTTTAATAGTAGTAGTTTGTAGTGATAGGATCTGGCTTCAGCATAAAGCGTCCTGTTACCGTGGACACGGCTATCGATAGATTAATCTTCCCTGCAGGGGTGCACTAGTGTGACACTACACGCTCGGATCTCCAGGGTGGCGTACACCTGGTTAGGGAGCACCCCACCGAGGCTATACGACACAACGCAGTCCATCCTACGACTCATCAGAGAGGTCCCCGACGGTCTACATCCCTAAGTGCAAGGGGGTCATGGGCCTATCACCCCTCGCTCTCCGGGTCGTTGCGAGGAGGGTGAATTCCAACGCCGCAGCGCGATCCGTCCCTGCCGCAATGCTGAACTGGACGTCTTTCAGAGCTTTCGAACGAGGCTACATTGCGGAGGCGCCCAAACGCGTAATCCCACGCATAGGTAGTGCGTACAAGCAAAAAGGCTACTCAAGTCATCCGCCGAACCCGTTAAGCATTTTATTAATTTTCTGTCGAGACAACCGTTATCGTTGCCCCTTACTGAATGAGTCGCGGACAACGACAGCAGTTCAGGACCACCAGTAACGTCGGTGCCTGCCCTGTCGTCCCACCAACTCGTGCGGTTACCAACAAGGTGAACCGTCTCCTTACCTTGTCTCGCGTTTGCTCTTGGTAGAGCTCGACTTTCGTACAACAGGAAATCCTTCGGCCACGAACAGTACCAGGCCCGCCGCACACCGGTGGATTACACCTGACCTGTCGTTCCGCTAAGATAACCTGCGCGGGCACCGTTAGGTCACCCGACTCCTTACCTGTAAGGACACCAGTTGATTCGAGTTCCTATCATCAAGTGGAACCAGGAGGAATCACCCTCGATGGTACACTTGAAGAGGTTCGACAAAGACATCAGCGGAATGAACTAAAGAGGAATATTCTCGTATCACCCCGGTGGTGCCGAGACACCAGCGGAATGAACTAAAGAGGAATACCCTCGTATCATCCCAGTGATGCTACGCTACTGAGCCGACGAGAGTGAAATACGAGTCCATCCACTCGTAAGTCATACTCGAAGCGACTCGGCAGAGTCTCGCCGTTGTAGGTTCCCTAGGGCGCCTGCATTGATCCGTACCTGTTGCAGTTATAATATTTTGTAATCCGCGTTCACTCACCAGAGTGGTCACGGCCCGCTATTCTAAACCTAGCTAACAATGCGCAGGGTTTACTGCTGAATATTATATATATATTTATAAGGCAGCATAGGACAAAGGAAAGGTACATCAAGGGGCGACAAAAACATGCTATGCAATTGAATAGGATTGTAACGTAGCACCAGCAGTAACCATGCCTAGTGCAAGAAAAGTACGGAAAGGTAGGTGATATCTGGGGAAGGAAAATGGCTCTGCTTGCCTGTAATCTTGACGGTAGAGGTACGGTCGTCGACGAAGTAGTCGATCACAGGGGCATCAGCAACGGACGTCGAGACTACCGGACAATAAAAGAGGGGGGAGAAACAATAAATACACAACAATAATAGAAATACAAATACAAGACATGGCAGAAGCATGGTTAACGGTATTCTATCGCAGTGCAAGGTGCTTTGCTCGGAGCGGGAAATTATCCGGGGATGACGCATCAGTACCGGTTGATTACCGAACAAATGATCCGAAGGGGGAAGGTTCCAAGTCTGAGGTGTCGTGGACATTTGACAAACATATGGATAGTGTATCCGCGTTTGTTGAACTATTCTGAACAACTTTCATGTTCAGAATAAATTCATCCGGATAGTTTTACCGGCACCGGGCGTCTGACAAACAGATGAACCGGAGGGGAAATGTTCCACGTTCGGTATGCCAGAGAGGTGCGGTGGGGGTATGGGTAGCGTATCCGTACTCGTTGTATTATTCTGATCAACTTTGATGTATAAAATATTTTGATCTGACCTACGGTTTATTTTATATGATTTTCTGAACTTTAATTGATTTTCAGGAATATTTTAATTCAAATTAATAACGGTAAATACTTTTATATTCAGACTGAGCCAGCCACAGTCAATGACATGTGGGGCCGTCGGGGCGCAGCCAACAGTTGACTAGTCAAGGTTGACTGGTCAACAGGGTCAATGTGGGGCCCAGGTGTCATTGCCTCATTTCTGGATTCTCTGGAATTTGGCTAAGTCTGGGAATTTTTGTCTTAAACATCAATTAGCAGTTTTCGGAAGGCTGGGATTTAGGTTTCCACTCCACCGATGAATTTGTGTCTTATAACAATCTTCATCAGTTGTCAGTGATCTCGAATCTGGTACGGATGGCATTTTTAGTAGAGCACATTTACTTAATTAAAACCTGGCCGAAAAAGTGTTGCCCGACGTTAATTCTCAGAATTGTTAAGAGATGCAAGGTTCGTCCGATGATTGTCGTTGATCCGTAGCTCAGATGGAGATGCATCCAGCATGTGTTTTGCGCTATAACATTTGTACAATCATGCCATGTCCTTCGATGGCATGACAGATACCTATATCAAGTTCATCCATAGCACCAAATTGGCCATCGGGTCAACTTCGTTTTGCGATTTAATATAAATCCGCATTTTGAAAATTTGGTAGGAATTAATCCGTGCATTTTCTGAAGTTGCTCCAATGGAACAAATTGAAGCTGGTTATGTCTAGTTTCCATTCATAACATTTTTAGCTATCTTTGATTTGTTTTCTTGCTAATATGTTGCTGTCAAAACGGTTACAAGCTAGCAACAGCAGCAAGGTTCAGTACACGTAATAGATTCAGAGAAGGCATCCAGCAGTTTCAGCGGCAGCAGTACGCGACGGCCTCGGGCGGCCACGGGCACACGCAGGCGCACGGCGCGGCCTACGCGTGGGCGGGGCGTGGCCAGGCAAGGTCCGGGGCGAGCCCGAGCGCGGCCAGGCTAGGCGCGGCCGGCGCTGGACACGGCGAAGGCGTGCCCGGCCATGGCAACCACGGCGCGACATGGCACAACAGGGGCGTAGGGAAGGGAGAGCAAGGGGAGGCTCACAGCAGCGGGAACGGCGGCGGTTGAGGCTGCGGAGCAGGGCGGAGTAGTCCGGCGGGGCAGGCCGGAGGGTCGAGCCGGCGGTGATGCGGCCTGGCTGGGCCCGATGGGGAACAGGGGGGTGGGTTCAGACAGGGGAAGTGGGGGTGGGCCTGGGGCTGGGCCCAATGGAATTTCGCCCTGAGCAAAAATCTTAGTCCTTTTTCATTTCTTCCTTTCAGTTATTTAGTTTTTTTTTAGGTATTAAATTAAATGCATAGGCATTTTTGTAAAACTTGAAAGTTGCTCCAATATTAGTGTTAGGTAATATACAGTGGCTACTTAAAGTTTGAACTGTAAATAAAATCATTCATCATTTTATTTAAATAATAATTATTTAATTTGGACTTTTTAATCTACTGTTTTATTTGTTTGCATTATTTTATAGCACAATAAATAACAACAACTATACCAACCTGGTCCAGAGATTATTAGTGAATTTATCAAAGTGGTTGGCCAATTTTTGGACAAACTTTAATTGTCACCTAGGTTTTAATATTGCACCCAAGACATTTCAAGATTTGATTTGAATTCAAATGAAAAGGGTTGGACTTTTTATTGATTCATGATGAACAAGGTCGAAGATCACATTGCTTTTGAATATCACCCAACATGATTATTGAAAGGATCAATGCAAAGGTGATCAAAGTGAAATTAGCAACAGTGATTTGACTGTAGCAAAAGGATTACTGTTCCAACAACAGTGATTATTGTTGGGTTACTGTAGCGTGACACCCGGGGTGTTACAAATCTCCCCCACTACAAGAATTCTCGTCCCGAGAATTTGAGTGGTAGAAAAAAAATTCCGTATTTTTCGCGAAGGCGAACTTCACGTTCAGGAGTGGCTTCATGCTCAACATGATTTGACCACCGAACCTTAACGAACTCGACTGTGTTTTTAGAGGTCATGGTAGAGTTCACCATCTCACCGAAGGGTGAAAAGTTGAACAACTCTAGTGTGTCAATAGATTGCAGCCGTGTGGTTTTCAACCAAACCATCACCAAAACAAGGTTGATGGTGGCCGACTTGAGACTATGTGGGTGGGGGTAGCAAGGAGCCCAACTCCTTCAACTCCAAGGGTGATGTTAGGAGCCATTAGGCCAACGGCGGATGCATCCGAGGGTCATGACGGATTACCGGGGTATGCGTAGCACATCGAGAGAATAAAAGAACGCATGAGAAGTCTCAGGCGGATATGCATGCATTCGATGCCGATAACGGATGATGAAAATGGGTCTAGAGCATCAGGCATAAGCATTGAGTCTGATACCGAATGAACATCACAAAGCAGGTGACAAGAGTCAGGTTTCGATCCTGTGGAACTGTGGGTTATGGGCCCACATTGAATAAGAAGGGTGGTGACATTCAACGCGATCACGACGCACGGTTTGTCAGGGAACAAATTTTCAGCGAGGTCGGCAACAACATCGGTACCAAGGGCAAGGGACGAAGAGAACCATATCTCTGCTCGTTAAGACGAGGCAGACCAATCGGCAAATCTTTCGCCCATCGGCGGTAACCAAAAGGTTATCCACGATAGTAACATGTTGTACCAACAGAGTAGTACATCGAAGTGTTTACATAAGCAGGGGATTATCACTGCTCAGTTAAGACACCTTATAGGAAAGGTTAAACAGACCAATCGAAAGGAAGATGTGATGATACACATGTATCAGGTGTATATCTTTCCCAAAGGAAAGCAGAACACGATATACTCGACCAAGTTGTATTGGCAGAGAGTCAAAGGAGGTTGTCGATGATAACACAAATCATCGAGGGCAAGGATGGTATTTCACATGATGAATCCAATTGACACATGGGAGAAGCCATGTAAGATTAGTCGGATAATAATCCACCAAAGGTCGGATGGTTCGCAAAGAATCTGATGTGAGTATCGACACTCAACCAGAAGGAGAAAGAATGCAAAGGCATCAGGTGATAGAAGCATCAGAATAATTCAATGCTTAAGTACAAGGGAATTATGACTTTCAGATCGGGAGGTGGATGCAATTATCCACACGGACTTATCGGTTGCATGGGATTGCAAAGGCGATGACCACGTAGGATCTCGGGAATTGATCAGAGAGTAATCGTCGAAATCTTCAGGTGGATCAGGCGATCATCGAGAATGCAGAGCTCTCCGGGAGGAAGGAGGTACGTGAACCTAAGTCAGAGTTATTAAAACTTTACCAGCAAGGATAAGAGAGCAGAGTCCCAGAGCATAGGTACGGAGAAAAAGATCCTAATACCAAAGATATCACACGTAGTGACATCGATGTGGGCCCGTAAGCCAAACACTTAAGTTAGCAAGTAGTTTTGCAAATACTAGACTCGACTTCGACCAAGGAGTGGTTAGGGGCTTCCTACAGGCAGTCGGCTCTGATACCAACTTGTGACGCCCCCAAAATCAGACCGTGTACAGTAATCATACACGCAAGGTACACGATCGAGTTTAGGGACTCACGGTGAGATATCACAACACAACTCTACAAATAAAATAATACAAGCTGTTTAATACAAGCCAGGGGCCACGAGGGCTCGAATATAACAGCTCAATAGTATCTGAGTACAGACACAAGGGTACAAGGTTGCCTTAAGAAGGCTAGCACAAAAATCAACACTCGATCAAAAAGGCGAGGCCTCCTGCCTGGGAACCTCCAAACTACTCCTGGTCAAAGGGGAACTCGACGTCGTAGAAGGCATCGGGGATCTTCATGTTGCGGTGCTCGGCATCGGGGATCTCCTGCTCCTGGACTCCAACGTCGACTGCAGCGGCCGATCAGGCAAAACAAAAAAGGGGAGAAATAAAGCAGGGGTGAGTATCTAACATACCCGCGAGTCTTACGTCCGCTACTAAGCATTTATGCATGTATCAAATGGAAAAGGGAGGTTGTATATAGTGGACTGCAAGGTAGAAATCAGAGTAAAGGTAAGAAGCTAGCCCTATCGAAGACTAGCATCTTCCGACGAGTCTTGCAGCATGAGGTAAGAATCAGCCAACAGTTTAATATAACAGTAATGAATGTAACAATGCAGCAGAAGTTGCTGCAGCATTGTATAATAATAAGTTGTAATCATAATTAACAATGCCTCCGAGTTCCCCTCCTCGACATCCCCGCGAGGAAGAAAACCCGGAACCAACAGTTTAATAGTAGTAGTTTGTAGTGATAGGATCTGGCTTCAGCATAAAGCGTCCTGTTACCGTGGACACGGCTATCGATAGATTAATCTTCCCTGCAGGGGTGCACTAGTGTGACACTACACGCTCGGATCTCCAGGGTGGCGTACACCTGGTTAGGGAGCACCCCACCGAGGCTATACGACACAACGCAGTCCATCCTACGACTCATCAGAGAGGTCCCCGACGGTCTACATCCCTAAGTGCAAGGGGGTCATGGGCCTATCACCCCTCGCTCTCCGGGTCGTTGCGAGGAGGGTGAATTCCAACGCCGCAGCGCGATCCGTCCCTGCCGCAATGCTGAACTGGACGTCTTTCAGAGCTTTCGAACGAGGCTACATTGCGAAGGCGCCCAAACGCGTAATCCCACGCATAGGTAGTGCGTACAAGCAAAAAGGCTACTCAAGTCATCCGCCGAACCCGTTAAGCATTTTATTAATTTTCTGTCGAGACAACCGTTATCGTTGCCCCTTACTGAATGAGTCGCGGACAACGACAGCAGTTCAGGACCACCAGTAACGTCGGTGCCTGCCCTGTCGTCCCACCAACTCGTGCGGTTACCAACAAGGTGAACCGTCTCCTTACCTTGTCTCGCGTTTGCTCTTGGTAGAGCTCGACTTTCGTACAACAGGAAATCCTTCGGCCACGAACAGTACCAGGCCCGCCGCACACCGGTGGATTACACCTGACCTGTCGTTCCGCTAAGATAACCTGCGCGGGCACCGTTAGGTCACCCGACTCCTTACCTGTAAGGACACCAGTTGATTCGAGTTCCTATCATCAAGTGGAACCAGGAGGAATCACCCTCGATGGTACACTTGAAGAGGTTCGACAAAGACATCAGCGGAATGAACTAAAGAGGAATATTCTCGTATCACCCCGGTGGTGCCGAGACACCAGCGGAATGAACTAAAGAGGAATACCCTCGTATCATCCTAGTGATGCTACGCTACTGAGCCGACGAGAGTGAAATACGAGTCCATCCACTCGTAAGTCATACTCGAAGCGACTCGGCAGAGTCTCGCCGTTGTAGGTTCCCTAGGGCGCCTGCATTGATCCGTACCTGTTGCAGTTATAATATTTTGTAATCCGCGTTCACTCACCAGAGTGGTCACGGCCCGCTATTCTAAACCTAGCTAACAATGCGCAGGGTTTACTGCTGAATATTATATATATATTTATAAGGCAGCATAGGACAAAGGAAAGGTACATCAAGGGGCGACAAAAACATGCTATGCAATTGAATAGGATTGTAACGTAGCAGCAGCAGTAACCATGCCTAGTGCAAGAAAAGTACGGAAAGGTAGGTGATATTTGGGGAAGGAAAATGGCTCTGCTTGCCTGTAATCTCGACGGTAGAGGTACGGTCGTCGACGAAGTAGTCGATCACAGGGGCATCAGCAGCGGACGTCGAGACTACCGGACAATAAAAGAGGGGGGAGAAACAATAAATACACAGCAATAATAGAAATACAAATACAATACATGGCAGAAGCATGGTTAACGGTATTCTATCGCAGTGCAAGGTGCTTTGCTCGGAGCGGGAAATTATCCGGGGATGACGCATCAGTACCGGTTGATTACCGAACAAATGATCCGAAGGGGGAAGGTTCCAAGTCTGAGGTGTCGTGGACATTTGACAAACATATGGATAGTTTATTTTATATGATTTTCTAAACTTTAATTGATTTTCAGGAATATTTTAATTCAAATTAATAACGGTAAATACTTTTATATTCAGACTGAGCCAGCCACAGTCAATGACATGTGGGGCCGTCGGGGTGCAGCCAACAGTTGACTAGTCAAGGTTGGCTGGTCAACAGGGTCAATGTGGGGCCCAGGTGTCATTGCCTCATTTCTGGATTCTCTGGAATTTGGCTGAGTCTGGGAATTTTTGTCTTAAACATCAATTAGCAGTTTTCGGAAGGCTGCGATTTAGGTTTCCACTCCACCGATGAATTTGTGTCTTATAACAATCTTCATCAGTTGTCAGTGATCTCGAATCCGGTACGGATGGCATTTTTAGTAGAGCACATTTACTTAATTAAAACCTGGCCGAAAAAGTGTTGCCCGACGTTAATTCTCAGAATTGTTAAGAGATGCAAGGTTCGTCCGATGATTGTCGTTGATCCGTAGCTCAGATGGAGATGCATCCAACATGTGTTTTGCGCTATAACATTTGTACAATCATGCCATGTCCTTCGATGGCATGACAGATACCTATATCAAGTTCATCCATAGCACCAAATTGGCCATCGGGTCAACTTCGTTTTGCGATTTAATATAAATCCGCATTTTGCAAATTTGGTAGGAATTAATCCGTGCATTTTCTGAAGTTGCTCCAATGGAACAAATTGAAGCTGGTTATGTCTAGTTTCCATTCATAACATTTTTAGCTATCTTTGATTTGTTTCCTTGCTAATATGTTGCTGTCAAAACGGTTACAAGCTAGCAACAGCAGCAAGGTGCAGTACACGTAATAGATTCAGAGAAGGCATCCAGCAGTTTCAGCGGCAGCAGTACGCGACGGCCTCGGGCGGCCACGGGCACACGCAGGCGCACGGTGCGGCCTACGCGTGGGCGGGGCGTGGCCAGGCAAGGTCCGGGGCGAGCCCGAGCGCGGCCAGGCTAGGCGCGGCCGACGCTGGACACGGCGAAGGCGTGCCCGGCCATGGCAACCACGGCGCGACATGGCACAACAGGGGCGTAGGGAAGGGAGAGCAAGGGGAGGCTCACAGCAGCGGGAACGGCGGCGGTTGAGGCTGCGGAGCAGGGCGGAGTAGTCCGGCGGGGCAGGCCGGAGGGGCGAGCCGCCGGTGATGCGGGCTGGCTGGGCCCGATGGGGAACAGGGGGGTGGGTTCAGACAGGGGAAGTGGGGGTGGGCCTGGGGCTGGGCCCAATGGAATTTCGCCCTGAGCAAAAATCTTAGTCCTTTTTCATTTCTTCCTTTCAGTTATTTAGTTTTTTTTAGGTATTAAATTAAATGCATAGGCATTTTTGTAAAACTTGAAAGTTGCTCCAATATTAGTGTTAGGTAATATACAGTGGCTACTTAAAGTTTGAACTGTAAATAAAATCATTCATCATTTTATTTAAATAATAATTATTTAATTTGGACTTTTTAATCTACTGTTTTATTTGTTTGCATTATTTTATAGCACAATAAATAACAACAACTATACCAACCTGGTCCAGAGATTATTAGTGAATTTATAAAAGTGGTTGGGCAATTTTTGCACAAACTTTAATTGTCACCTAGGTTTTAATATTGCACCCAAGACATTTCAAGATTTGATTTGAATTCAAATGAAAAGGGTTGGACTTTTTATTGATTCATGATGAACAAGGTCGAAGATCACATTGCTTTTGAATATCACCCAACATGATTATTGAAAGGATCAATGCAAAGATGATCAAAGTGAAATTAGCAACAGTGATTTGACTGTAGCAAAAGGATTACGGTTTCAACAACAGTGATTACTGTTGGGTTACTGTAGCGTGACACCCGGCGTGTTACAGCGCTCCAATAGGTAGGAAGGTAAACTCTGCCGAGGATATTACCTCCTAAATGAAAAAGTTGACTTGATTATGTCTCTACTTACCAAACAACTCTCTATGGATCCTCATGATGTTCCATTAAATTCTTTGGTTGCTCAGGAACAAGTAGATGTGAACTTTATTGCTAGAAACAACTTCAACAATAATGCTTACAGGGGCAACATTGCTAGTAATCCTAGACCGTTTCCATCCAACTATGGGAACGACAACACTTACCCTAGCAACAAGAACCCCACTTATGAATTAGAAAACATGCTTAGAGACTTTATCACTACCCAAAAAGCCTTCACCAAGAATGTAGAAGATAAATTAGCTAAGTTATATAATCTCTCTTTGAAGGTAGATAGCTTAGCCCTTGATGTTGAGAGGCTAAAAATTAGAACCTCCCCCCTTGAGGAGAGGAAGGCCACTCCTATTAATGCTATCCAATTCCAAATCAATGAAAATATTAGGATGATGGCTAAACTTAAAGAAAAATGGGCTAGAGAAAAAGAGGAACAGGATAGAATTAAGATCCTTCCTACGCACCACACATTTGATACTATCCAAATTGTTGAGGACACCCAAACTATTAGCACCCAATGCACTCCTAGTCCCATTGGACCTATTAATGGTGATGCTAATACCTCAACCGTGGAAGAAGAAACTCCTATGAACATAGAGGGTTTCAAACAAGTGAGTCTAGATGACACTACTACCACCTTTGATAGTAGTGATATTGACTTTGATAGTTGCGCCCTCTCAGAAGTTATTAGCTTGTTACACAAAATGTCTAGAGACCCCCACACTATCACACTTAATCTTGCCTTCACGGAGCATATCACAAATGCTCTCATCAAAGCTAGGGAGGAGAAGCTTAGGATAGAAACCTCCATACCTAGGAATCAAGATAATGGTTGGGACCCTATGATTAAAATTAAATCGAATAACTTCTCTTGCTATGCTTTATGTGACATTGGAGCTAGTACATCCGTCATGCCCAAAAGAATGTATGACATGTTTGAATTGAAACCTTTTAATTCTTGTTCTTTTGGTGTTCTTCTTGTTGATGCTTCCGCAAAGAAACCTTTGGGGAAGATCGACGATGTTCTTATCATTGTCAATGACAATTATGTTCCCGTCGATTTTATTATTATGGACATAGAGTGTGAACCTTCATGTCCAATTATTTTGGGACGTCCTTTTCTTCGCACCGTTGGTGCTATTATTGACATGAAAGAGGGGAATATAAAATTTCATTTCCCTCTTAAAAATAAAGTTACCATTTGAGTTCGTTACACGGGCTAGCTATTCTCTTTCTCTTGATAAAACTTGATTCTTCTTTTGCTTTATGCCTAGCTTAAAGGCGTACAAGAAAGCGCTTGTTGGGAGGCAACCCAAGATGTTTTTAATGTTGTTTTTAGTGGTCTTGATGATTTTTACTACTGTAGCAACATCATTGTATCTTTATTTTCAAGCTTTGTTCCAAGTTATAGCCTCTTATGATAAGGGAAGAAAAAGTTGTGACATGCTATCCAGAAAACAGATTCTGTCTTCTTGACGGAAAAACTCGAAACAAATCACCACTTCGTCTTTTTCAGATGAATGTTTTACACAGCATGCTCTATACAATTGTGAAACTCTCGTATGTTCAGAGTTTTTTATTTGAGTTGCAGAAGTACCCCAAAAGAATTATTTACTACCCGTCGTTCTGTTTTTCACAGATTCTGCCACATTTTACCTTTCGTTACTTTTGCAGACCTTAAGCTTTCTTTTTCTTTGAAAAAACTTTTTGGCACTCTTGAGAAACAGTATCTCTTCAAGAATATCTTTATATCAGGTGGGGAAAAATTATTTTATTAAGGGTACTAACCTCTCTAATCAGCTTATGATGAGTTATGTATGAAGGGTGTTTTCAAGTGTGTGAGAGAAGATGATGAAAGAAGATCCGGGAGTGTCAAGCGCTCTAGCTTGGGGATGCCCCCATGCATCCCCAATAAATATTCAAGGAGACTCAAGCGTCTAAGGTTGGGTATGCCCCCGTGCATCCCCTTCTCCATCAACAATCATCAGTTCGTCCTTCGTCTCACTATATTTTTATCACTTCATGTGTTATGTGCTATGCTTGGAGCGTCTCACTCTTAGGTTTAGTTTTTAGTTTTCTTTAGATTTTCTTGCTGTTCATAACGAGTTAGACCCCAGCTTACTTTGTGTTGGAGAGAAACACGCTCCACTCCAATCTAGAACACATCATAGGATTTTTCATGCTTATCTTTTTACTGTTGTGTGTTATTTATCTTTTCATAGCTACTGCCATGTTTAGTTTTAGTTTGTATTTAGCAAGAGCCTTGGCTTTTGTTTAGTTTGTTGCTGGAAATCTCTTTAGTTTTCATGTTTATCTTGTTAAGAGAGTTGGTTGTTGCACTGAGTTGTGTCTTGTCTTGAAAGTAGGCAATTGAGGTTGCTATTTAATTATAGTAGTAACTTGCAATAGTTTTGAGGTATTGTTGTGAGTAATGTTTGAAATTTTGGTGTCAAGAGCTCTAGCCTATTAGTGATAGGTGTCGTATTTTGGGAAATCCGTGTTTATTTTCAAAAACCTACAAAACTAGTTGAGAACTCTAGCTACTAGATGGATCGCTAATCTTTTGAGGGATCGGATATTAGAGTACACTCACGTACCATGAGTCGAGGATGCGCAAGGCTAAAAAAAACCCCATACACTCCTCCTCGGGGTACTTGTATCTTTGTGAACCTCCTTATTAGATTGAGAGTTACCGATAATAAGTGCATGAGTTCTTCGGACTAATGTAAGTATTGAAAGTTGACACTTCCACCTCCTCATATTTGCTAGCCTCTCCCGTACCGTGCATTGCCCTCTTCTCACTCCGAGTTTTGGAATCCACCTTCGCCGGTGCATCCAAACCCTTGGCATGATACGCTCTGTCATCATAAACCTCCTTATATCTTTCCTCAAAACAGCCACCATACCTACCTATCAAGGCATTTCCGTAGCCTTTCCGAGATATATTGCCATGCAACATCCACCTCTTCATGACTTGATCTTCATGTCATACATTTTCCTGCTTGTAAGTGCATCAAGTGCCCTCCCCTTGAGGTTTTGGAGTTTGATGACAAAACGGTTAAGGGACTGATGTGTTTGTGAGTATACACAGGAGAACAGTCCCGGATGAGGTGTTTAACCACCAATGTCGACCCCCCAAAATGTTGAGGAACATTGGAGAAATCGGTGT
Organism: Bromus sterilis; assembly: GCA_950022295.1. Taxonomy (NCBI): domain Eukaryota; kingdom Viridiplantae; phylum Streptophyta; class Magnoliopsida; order Poales; family Poaceae; genus Bromus; species Bromus sterilis. Next base: position 141,280,611 of record OX465596.1, on the reverse strand, counting down.
GTTTCCTGAAGAATGAAGTTGCACGAAATCCTGAGGAAGTAGGATCCTGAAGCGTTCGGTTGAAGCTGAAGCTGAAGAAGATTCTGAGGAAGTTCTCGCTGAAGACGAAGTTGAAGCGTAGTCTTCGCTAAGTCTTTTTATACTTCTTGAGTCATAGGAAAACACCGCACTGTTGGAGGGGTTGAAGAAAACGAGTTTCGAAGGTCTGAGGAAGTGCTCAGTTAGGAATCCTGAAGAAAAACCCTGAGGAAATCTCCTGCAGTAGAAGTTCAGTTCCTCGGGTGTCTGAGACGTTGTTCTTCAGGACACTGAGGAATCTGTCTTCGGTTGAGGAGTCTGGAGACTGCGAGTGCAGTTCTCCTGAAGAGAGTGAGATCTCCTGCAGTAGAAGTTCAGTCCTCATGTGTCTGAGACGTTGTTCTTCAGGACACTGAGGTAACTAACTTCGGTTGAGGAGTCTGGAGAGAGAATACTTTGACCGTGCCACGTGTTGCGTGGTGAGAGGCTAGAACTTGTCTAGAAACGGTCATTTCCGAGGGCATGAGAGTAATTGCATGCATGGGCATTTATGTCCTTTCGCCTCGGGTTGCTCCGCGGCTATAAATAGCCACCCCCAGCCCCATTTGTGGGTTGGCTGCTCCGAGAGAAAAACTGACACTTGTCATTTGAGAGCAACCCACCTCTGAGGAAACTGAAGAACCTATGTGAGGAAAACCACCAGCCTGAGTAGTTGAGCATTTCTGAGGAAGTCGGTTTGAGTGATCCGAAGCTTTTTACTCTTGAAGACTGTGATCTTCCAGCCGGTGTAGAAGTCTTCAGTCTGAGGATGTCAAGATGCAATTGTGACTTCCCGGAGTGACTGAGTCTGTAAAGGTTTCGGGAGTCTACCTTGAAGACTCACCTGAGTTATTGGACGGAGTCTGAGGACTTTAGTTCAAGGAGAACAAGGTGAAGACTATGTCTTCTGAGTTGAATCTCAGCCTCTCCAACCAGACGTAGAGTTGTCACAGCAACTTGAACTGGTCTACCAAACCATTGTCTTCAATTTCTGGTGATATCTCCTCAATCTCTTAAGCCTCAGTATTATGTCTTCAGTATCCATGTTGACTGCTTGTGCTTCAGCTCTCCCTCTGCTATTAGTCTTCATACTATGCATCTGAAACACTTCTGCTTATCTGAATTGATTTATTTCTGTTGCATTATGATGAGCTACCCTGATGATTACATTCTGTGAAGTTTTATTTCTTCATGATTTTGGTTACTTCTTCAGCTTCATGATTGCTTCAGTCCTGAAGAAAATCAAAATCTGGTAGCAAAATTGAAAATCTCCCATTCACCCCCCCCCCTCTGGTCGATATATTGCACTTTCAATTGGTATCAGAGCAAGGTACTCCCTTTTTCTGTGTGATTCGGTTTAACCACCTGGAGTTTTAGTTATGTCGACCTCAGGTACAATGAGCGTTGCCTCAAACTGCCCCATCTTCGACGGAACAGACTATCCATACTGGAAGAACAAGATGAGGATGCATCTTGAAGCCATTGACAAGGATCTGTCGGACATTGTTGATCAAGGCATTCCTGAAGCAAATCTGATGACTGCTCCCGAAGTTGTCAAGAAAAACTGGCAGCTTGATGCAAAAGCTCGAAGCATCATTGGTGGTCATCTCAATAAGGCTCAGTTCAACCGTATCAGTGGTCTGGATACTGCAAAGAAGATATGGACAAGACTGTCTAAAGTTAATGAAGGAGTCTCAGCTCAACGAGACTCACGAGTTGACACACTCCGCAGTCTCTTCAATCGGTTCAAGAGGCTGGATAATGAGCACGTGCAACAAACCTTTGACAGACTCACTGAAATATCCAATGAACTTCAAGCTCTTGGTGATGTTGATATCACAGATCATGAAGTTGTGAAGAAACTGCTGAGGTCACTGGATGACTCATTTGAGTTCCTATCACTGTTGATTCAAGAAAGGCCGGACTTCAAGACTCTGGATCCAGCAGACATTCTCGAGCGCCTCAATGCTCATGAACTGAAGCTCTCTGAAAAACGAGACTTATACAGCCCCACGCCTAAGGTCCGTGCGCTAAAAGCTAGAGCACGAAGAGTGTCCTCTGATGAAGAGTCTGAGGCTGATACTGATAATCCTGAGACTCTCAGCCGTGAACTTGCTCTCCTTACCAGAAAGTTTCAAAGGTTCACGAAGAAGAATCGCTTCGGAAATTCCTCAAGATCGTCCTCAAGAAAAAGCAAAGATGATGATTCTGTCGAAGCTAGAAAGAGAGTTTGCCACAAGTGCAAGAAACCTGGGCATTACATCGCTGAGTGTCCTCTATGGGAAAAGGAAGCTAAACTGAAGAAGAAGAAGAAAGGGAAAGATGAAAGTTCTGATGCAAAGACAAAGAAGAAATCCTCAAGATCCTCAAGGTCTACTGGATACAGGAATAGCAGTTCCCGTAAGGCTCGCGCTTATCTTGGGAAAGAATTGGACTCGGAAGAATCTGGTTCCAACCCTGATGCTGAGGAAGAAGAATCTGAAGAATCTGAGGGTGTGGCTGGTTTGGCTCTTGCCACGACACTTGTCTCAAAGTCAATCTTCAGCACTGAAGAATTTGGTCCATCACATGCTGATGATGAAGCTGAAGACACAACTCCTTCCTTCTGCTTCATGGCCAAGTCCTCCAAGGTATCTTCTTACTCATCATCAGATCAACCCTCTGATAAAGAACCTGATGAAAACTATGCTAAACTTGCATCTAAGCAACAACGTGCACTTGAAAAGACTCAGTTCTCATTAAACAAAAGTGATGATATGTTGGTTGAGGAAATGACGAAGACTCAAAAGTTGACTGATGAATCAAAAATTCTTCAGTCAAAGTTTGATGACTTGTTCAATCGGCATGAGGCACTCCTTACTGATCATGAAAAGCTGTCTCATGAGTTCCTCATGAGGAAACAAGAACTTGAACGTGTAAGGATGTCTCATGACGATCTGAAGAAAGAAAATGATTCACTCCTCTCCCAACAGATCATCATGCCACAAGAAGGATTCAATCCTCCCTGTTTAAGATGCATTGAACGTGATCAAATTATATCTGTGTCTAGTTCCTCAATGTCTTCAGACTCTGTTATTTCTATTACTTCTGTGGTATCTAACCCCTCATCTGAGGATACCATAGAAATTGCTGAAGAAAATGCTAGGTTGAAGAGTCTACTGGAAACAGGCATGTTCAAGAGTCTGAAAGGACATCAGACTCTCTGTGACATTCTCAAGAAACAGATCCTCAACAGAAACCCGAGGAAAGAAGGCATCGCATTCACTCGGAGACTCAACCCTGATGGGTCTTACTGGAAACCTGAACAATATCCTGAGACCATTTGGGCTCGAGCAATGATGCCTCCTCCTGATCCCTATACCTTATCTGGTTATGATGTTGTTTCTTCGGACGTGATGACTGAGTCATTTGACTCAAACTATAAACTGTTTAAGAATGGTAATGGTGAGGTATTTGCCAGATTCATCGGAACTAACTGCAGGAACGGTCCTCCAGTCAAGCAGATCTGGGTGCCAAAGGACCTCATCACTAACCTTCCTGTGAATGCGGATGCAAATGAGCTGAGGATATCATCTGAGGACGATACCTCAAAAGGAAATGATTATAATCATGTATCTGCTAACCATTTTGTTCACAGGGAAGCTCCTCGTAAGAATGCTTACTCATTTGTTTATCCTGATGCTGCCATCTCTCACCCCATTAGGTCTCACCATCCTCATCAATCCTCATGTGCCTCAAAACCACCCATAAAGATGTGGGTGGTTAAGAACTAATCATTCTTGCAGGGACATGTCCTGAGGCAATTACAATTTCTGCAGATCATATGCCCAGGACAACAATAAATGAGTCAGTTGAAGAATAATTATATTGTTTGATTTCTTAGAATCAATCCTGAGGAACATCCTGAGGAATTAATTCTGAGGAATCTTAAACTCCTCAAACTGAGACTGGCTCATAACTTGCTGTATGAGATACTAATTCATTTGCAGGGAAAGACTGAATGGGTGATGGATAGTGGATGCACAAATCACATGACTGGTGACAGAAGTCTTCTTATGGAATCATCACTAAGTCCTTCTTCAAATAAAACCATCACCTTTGCTGATAAAGGTAAAAGTAAGGTATTGGGTCTCGGCAGAGTGGCTATCTCTCGAGACCAACATATTGATAAAGTCATGCTTGTTGAATCTCTTGGATACAACTTGATGTCTGTATCTATGCTGTGTGATCTTGATCTCGCTGTTCTCTTCGGAAAACATGGTTGTATTGTCTTCATGATTAGCGATAAATCCATAGTCTTCAGTGGGGTTAGGAAAGGTGACCTGTATATTGTAGATTTCTCTGAAGGTCCTCAGGTTGCTACATGTCTCTTGGCACGAGCCTCAGAGTGCTGGCTATGGCATCGAAGACTCGGCCACGCTGGAATGAGAAATCTTCAGAAGCTGGTACTGAAGAAACATGTCCTCGGGATTGAGGAAATCAGATTCTCAAAGGACCGGCTCTGTGGTGCCTGCGAAGCTGGAAAGATGACCAAGGCCAATCACCCAGCGAAGACCATCATGACTACTACGAGACCACTGGAATTGCTTCACATGGATGTATTTGGTCCTCCAAAGTATTCGAGCTTTGGAGGTAACATGTATGGTCTTGTTATTGTTGATGACTTCTCACGATACACTTGGGTGCATTTTCTTCTCTATAAGTCAGAAACTCCAGCAATCCTCAAGCGCTTCGCCCTGCGAGTCATGAACAACTACAACCTGAAGATCAAGCACATTCGAAGCGACAACGGCACTGAGTTCAAGAACTTCGGTGTGGAAGAATTCCTCGATGACTTGGGAATTGCTCATGAATTCTCTGCGCCATACACTCCTCAGCAAAATGGCGTTGTTGAGAGGAAGAATCGAACCCTCATCGAGATGGCTCGCACGATGCTGGCTGAGTACAATACTCCACTCAAGTGGTGGGTTGAAGCAATCAACACTGCCTGTCACATCGTCAATCGAGTGTATCTTCACAAGTTCTTCAATAAAACATCATACGAGTTAATGGTCGGTAAGAAACCCAATGTAAGTTACTTCAAAGTATTCGGTGCACCTTGCTGGATACGTGATCCTCATCACGAGTCCAAATTTGCACCCAAAGCATGTGAGGGTTTCATGCTCGGCTATGGTATCAACTCGCACACCTACAGAGTCTTCAACATTAGTCATTACAAAATTGTTGAAACTGTAGACGTGCGTTTTGATGAGTCTGATGGATCCCAAAGAGAGCACCTGCCACATGATTTAGGTGAAGCACCACCTGAAGAACAGATCAAGAAGATGGGTGCTGGTGACATCATTCCTGTGGATCATTCTGAAGAAATCCACATACCTCCTACTCCTGAAGAACACCCAAATCCTGAAGCGAATAATCCTGATGACGATCCTGATCCTGAGGCAACTGATACGCCTGAAGCTCCTGAAGCACCTGAAACTGATGCTAACGAATCTGACAGCAGTGACGAAGATGCGCCTCAAGATCATCCTCCTCGACTTCCTCGTGTGGCAAATGAAGTTCAAGTGGACAAAATCCTCGCTGACATCAACCTACCAGGTCCTCTCACTCGTGCAAGAGCTAATCGCATAGCTAACTTTTGTGGGCATTTCTCGTTTGTATCAATTTCAGAGCCCACCAAAGTCACCGAGGCATTCCGAGAAGCGGAATGGATTCAGGCAATGCAAGACGAACTTCTTCAGTTTAAACTGAATGATGTTTGGGAACTAGTCAAACGTCCTGATCCTAGAGTTCACAATGTCATTGGCACGAAGTGGATCTACCGCAACAAACTTGATGAAGATGGACAAGTCATCAGAAACAAAGCTCGTCTCGTAGATCAAGGATATACTCAAGTCGAGGGGATCGACTTCGGTGAAACCTTCGCTCCTGTAGCTAGACTTGAGTCCATTCGCATTATGCTTGCATTCACTAATCATCATAATATCAAGTTATATCAAATGGATGTGAAAAGTGCCTTCCTCAATGGTAATATCGAGGAAGAAGTATATGTTGCTCAACCTCCAGGTTTTGAAGACGCCAAGAAGCCTGATATGGTGTACAGATTGAAGAAAGCCCTCTATGGACTGAAGCAAGCCCCTCGGGCTTGGTATGACACACTAAGGGACTTCCTCATCAGCAAGGGCTTCAAATATGGTTCCCTCGACCCAACTCTTTTCACAAAACGATATGATGATGCATTATTCATATGTCAAATTTATGTTGATGACATAATATTTGGATGCACTAACAAGAAATACAGTGAAGAATTTGCATTCTTGATGAGTGAACAGTATCAGATGTCGATGATGGGCGAGCTGAAGTTCTTCTTAGGACTCCAAATTCGTCAACAACGCAATGGCATCTTCATCTCTCAGGAGAAGTATCTCAAGGAGTGCCTGAGGAAATTCGGAATGCAAGACTGCAAGGGCATCAAGACACCGATGCCTACAAACGGACAACTTGGCCCCGATGAAAATGGCAAGGACTACGATCAAAAGGTATACCGCTCCATGATAGGTTCTCTGCTATATCTATGTGCATCCAGGCCTGATATAATGTTGAGCGTTTGCATGTGTGCCCGATTCCAAGCGGCACCAAAGGAATCGCATCACCAAGCGGTGAAACGAATTCTTCGATATTTGGCTCACACCCCGTCTCTAGGCTTATGGTATCCAAAAGGCACACAGCTGGATCTCGTTGGGTACTCAGACTCAGATTATGCTGGAGATCGAGTGGATCAGAAGTCTACCTCAGGAACATGTCATTTCCTCGGACGTTCTCTTGTGTGCTGGTCATCGAAGAAGCAGAACTGCGTCTCCCTCTCCACCGCTGAAGCTGAATACATTGCTGCTGGTGCAAGCTGCTCACAGCTTCTTTGGATGAAGCAAACCCTGAAGGACTACGGCATCAACCTGAAGAAAGTACCACTACTATGTGACAATGAGAGCGCCATCAAGATCTCTCAGAATCCGGTACAACACTCGAGGACGAAGCATATTGAGATACGGTATCACTTTCTTCGGGATCATGTCTGGAAGGAAGATATCGTCATCATCCACGTGAAGACTGAAGATCAACTTGCTGATATATTCACTAAGCCTTTGGATGAGAAGCGATTTAGCACTCTGAGGTGTGAGCTAAATATCTTAGATTCCTCAAACGTCCAGTGAATGGACACACATGCTAACGCTTAAACAATATTGAAGAATCCTGATGCACAACACACGATGCGTCGTACTCCTCAACTCATGAGGAACTACCTTGCTAAGTGTGAAGAAATTAACGTGGAATTGACTCAAGATCCATACGACAATTGTATGGTATCAGGTGTCTCATTCCCTATAAGGTGGGTAGCGCCACCGCCCAAAAACCTCAGGATTTGGTGTTCCTCAACTTCCTCAGGATTTGATGTTATTGATCCTCCTCAGGATTCTAAGTCTTCATTACTGATGATTATTGTGTTTGTCCTCAACAGCGTTCACCTATAGTTATTGATCTTCAGTTTTTGCTTCTTCAACTAGGTGAACGTGATCGGACCCATCCCTCTGTGCTCACTTATCTAATCTGTCTATCTCATATGCGTTCATCCGGAAATTATATATTCCTCAGGCTGAGACCTTAAGTCATCATCATTCGCCTGAGACCATTTGTCTTCGTCTTCAGCCTTTGTCCTCAAGATCCTCAAATCACGGATTTTCTGTTACAACTGTCTTCAATTTGTTGCGATTTTACCGCACGCCGTAATTATCCACCATCACGATATCCACTGAGGATCCCAACAATCAGGGGCTATCTCGTCCACTAATTTCGCAACCCCTCAGTTTTTACCCCTCTATAAATAGCCCTCTACCCCCTCCTTCGGTCATTTACCCCCCAACGCTTCTCTCACTCTCGCGCCGCCGCCCTTGAGCTCCTCAAGCTCGAGCGCTAACGTCGCCGGGGACGAAGACTCATTGTTCCTCAGCATTCGCCTCAGTCTGGTATGCTTATTCCTCAGTGGCTTATTCCTCAGCATATTATTCCTCAGTACTGTTGTGTCCTCAAGCCAGTTCATCCTCAACTGTACTGCTAGCCTTCTGAGACCTGTACCTATGCCTCATTCCTTTGTTTTCCTCAGCCTATTCCTCATGAACGCATATAACCGTACCCCACTTCCCTCGCAACTTAATTCTGTCACAGGTACATGTCTGCTGAGGAATCGTATGGTTCTCATAGTCTCACTTCATTTGCAGCTCAGCTCGAACGTACAATTCCTCAGTCTCCTCAGCTGAAGAAAATGCCTCCTCGGCGCAAGCATACTGATACCGCAAAAGACTTGCCCCCTCAGCTATATGAAAAGCTGAAGACTCCCGAACGAGAAACCAGTGATGAACGTAAGAAACGGGTTCAGAAGATCACGAGGGAATGGGCCAAGCGTTGGGTGGCCTACCAATGGCTGAATCCTCAACATGAGGAAATGTTTGCAGTCAATCCGCCACTGAAGACCTTGGGTATCAAGACTCGACCTCCACCAGCTCCTGGAGTCGTTCCTGATCCAACCACACTGCGCACTCCTGAAGACTTTCCAGCGGCATATGAGCTATACCTCAAACGCACTCGCAACCGGGTCAAGAATCTGGTCCGTGATATGACTGCTTCAATACAAATTCCGCCTCAAGATCAGTCTCAACCCAGACAACAACCTCCGCCTCAGCACCGCAAAAAGGCTCCGGGCATGAAACCTTTCTCGAAGACCTCAACTAAGCCTCAAGTTGTTGGTTCCTCATGTCAACGAACAGATGGTGCTGCCCCCTCTTCAAGAATACGCACTGATGAATCTGGTGCTCCTGAGGCCTCAATCACAATGCCTCAGCATCAGCTGAAGACCAAAACAGTTCTTCAACGGGGCCCTCGCCCTTCACCAAAGAAAACTGCTATGCGTGGCGCCATCCATCATACTCCTCAATCTTCTGATGATGAAGATGAATTTGAGGATCTGGCCGGCTTCGTCGCCACTGAAGCTGATAAGATTGAATACGTGCGTGCTGCGGCCCGACGCAAAGCTGAAGCAACGGGTTCAGAAATCCCGCTTCTCCTTGATCCCAAGAAGATCTTGGAATACATTGATATCTGGTCTGTTAAGCCTGACACTCCGCTTGATGATTTGGACATCCCGAAAGACATCAAATTCTATGTTCAACAATTCCTCATAAATGAGATTCATCAACGAGATCTTCAGAAACAGCTGAAGGCCAAACTGAAGAAAGTCCTCAGTGACTTCAAAAAGAAACCTATCACTGAAGTTACTCCTCAGGAGTTCGTTGAGCATCAATGTGAAGTTCAACGTCTCAACATTGAGTTCGCTGCCAACCGGACATATATTGGCAAATCCAAGGAACGGATCTCACATCAGATGGCCAAGTTGATGAAACTTCGCCAGCCTGCTTCCTCAGCACCCACGGATGCTTCTGCCAAAAGCCTCAAGCGCACGGCTGAAGCTCAACCCTCAACTCCACCCACTGCGAAAAAGCCTACTGTGGATGAACCAATTGACGCTACACCTCTGTCCTCAGCTCCTCCATCAAAACAAGTCGCTGAAACCACCATACTGGTTACTGTTGCATCAACTCCACCACAGAATCCTCAGCGCAGCTTAATCGTCTTCACACCACCACGTGCTGCCACACCCATTGTTCCCACTCCACCGTCCCCACCGCCACCAGTTATCACTGAAGTTGAAGACATGGACATCGACATCATGGATCATGGAACTCCTCGTGTTCATGATGAAGACTTTGGGCTGACCAACTCACCCACTCACACCGTCTTCTCCCCTGAGCCTCACTCTGATACAGTAACCGAGGTGCTTCCTGATACCTCTCTGCAGTCTGAAGCCTCTATTGGTGCATCATCCTCAGCGTCTGATGCAGATGACCCCGAAGCCTCCAGTGCTCCAACACACTCTGCTGCTGATACTGATGCTGCAGCCCACACTACTGCTGATACTGATGCTGCAGCAAATACTACCACTGATACTCATGCTGCTGCTCCCAAGTCTGACCAACCCGCCGCTGAAGCTGAAGCTGAGCACAGCACCAATGCTCCTCCTGAAGCAGAAAACAGTACCAACGCAAATGCTGACACCTCAAAGGATGGCTCTAAAGACAAACAGGCCACATCACCTCGACTTCCCAAGGTCCCCAAGGAGCCTGAAGCATCTGCTGCACCTCCACCTCAGCCTCAAGCCTCTCTTCAGATTGAAGTGCCTCAAGCGCCTTCACCACCTCAAGGCCCAATTCAAGCTCGGTCCTTGTGTCCAAAACAGAAGCAACCATTCTTCCGTGACCTTGAAGCTGATGACACTCCAAGCTTTGATGCTGCTGATTTCTTCAATGCCATGAGTTTCTTTCAAGAGGGGATTCAAAATCCGTATCACTCTGCTCCACCTCGAAAGCTGCTGAGGTTCTGGACTGCCACTCAGAAGAATTACTATGCTTCAGTGCTATATAAGCAAAACAAAATATTTCCACACAAGCATATTCCTCTGATGGATATGGAAGAACTTCCTTGCTTCAACAATGTGCTTCAGGATCTACATCATGCCCAGCTGCTTCAATTCTTCTCTGAATGCATACACTGGAATGAAGAGATTGTGCTTCAGTTCTATGCCACATTGTATATTTCAGGAAATCCTCTGGATATCACCACCTGGGTCCTCGAATGGATGACTGAGCATCATCACTACACCATCACTGTTCCTGAAGCAATTGATATACTTGAGTTGCCTCAGTGCACTTCTCCTGCGGCCTGTTCCTATGGGTCTCAAACTCTTCGAGATGACTTGATGAACATGCTCATGACGCCTCTGGCCCCTGAAGCCCCAGCTCGCACAAAGTTTCCAGTCTCTGAGCTTCAGTATCTGCCGAGTACATTGTATCGGATTCTGGAGAAAACCTTCTGCCCCATTAAAGGCTATGAATCCTCAGCTGAAGAAGTAGTTGGCGTCATGAAGAACATACTTCACAACCTCTGCATGTCTGGGCCGATCAACATTCCTGACTTCTTCTTCAGAACTCTTGTTGATGCTGCACAGAACCCACACATCCTGAAGCCATACGCGCCATGGATCATGAAGCTCATCCGAGCCGTAACAAGAATTGAGTATCAACCTGATCACCCGAATCACAGGACCTATCTGCCGCCTGTCGAAGTGCTTCAGCATACAATTGCCACAAATGACAAAGGCAAAGGCATCTTCTATGAAGAAGTTCTCCCGACCAATTCCCTCGGTGGAAATATTCGTCATCCTCAGTCTCGCACAACTGATGAAACAAGAACTCATGCCTCAACTGAGGATACAACTCAGGCTCGAGTGATGACTGATCGAGAGCTTCTGATTAGTCTTCATCAGAAAGTTGATAGAAATCATGAATGGGTAAAGCGTCAGTTTTCTGAGATTCTCAGCTATATGGCTCACACGCATTCTTCTGTGAAGAAAGTGCATCAGTATGCTCATCATACATATCAACATCTTGATGCCCTGATGCGCGAAGTCATCACCCCTGAAGACCTTGCCAAGTTGGAACTTCAACAGCCTCAGATTCCAGCAATCAGACCCCCAAGGCAATTCAGACGCTGCACAACTCCTCCTCCGGCAATGGATTCTTATTCTTCAAACCAGGAGATGACTGCTGAAGAAGCTGAAGACACTGCTGGCTGTGCTCACACTGCAACGGATTGCCTCAGGCGTGACTCACCTCAGCCTTGAAGCAACTTCAAAGGGGCGTTAGCTTCAGTTTTTTTCCCTTTTTGTTCATTTTATGACAAAGGGGGAGAAATCTGTTAGTCTTCAAGCGGGTCTTAGTTATGGGGTTCTTCAGTTCCAACTCTCGTTCTTCAGATATTTTTGTAATGAGTTGTAAACTGATATTTTGGTGTTTGCCTGATACTTTTCCTCAGTTAACTCATGCTATTTCCTCACGCTTATCATATATGCATGTGATTATCTCTGCAAATATCTCTATCAGTGCGTTGTTTAATCCTCAATCACTTCATAACATGCACTGATACAAAAATGCCTGGATATAGGGGGAGCTCCTCATATACCTCAAAATTCTTTAGATATTAAACATTTTTCAACTTATATGCATATCCTCAGAGGGAGCTTCATTATATCCAGCTTAATGATAAAAATGTTCTTCAAAGTTTTTATTCTTCAAACTCATAATTTTATCCCCGTTGAAGCTTAACCTGATTGTCATCAAATCACCAAAAAGGGGGAGATTGTAAGTGCATCAAGTGCCCTCCCCTTGAGGTTTTGGAGTTTGATGACAAAACGGTTAAGGGACTGATGTGTTTGTGAGTATACACAGGAGAACAGTCCCGGATGAGGTGTTTAACCACCAATGTCGACCCCCCAAAATGTTGAGGAACATTGGAGAAATCGGTGTGTTTCCTGAAGAATGAAGTTGCGCGAAATCCTGAGGAAGTAGGATCCTGAAGCGTTCGGTTGAAGCTGAAGCTGAAGACGATTCTGAGGAAGTTCTCGCTGAAGACGAAGTTGAAGCGTAGTCTTCGCTAAGACTTTTTATACTTCTTGAGTCATAGGAAAACACCGCACTGTTGGAGGGGTTGAAGAAAACGAGTTCCGAAGGTCTGAGGAAGTGCTCAGTTAGGAATCCTGAAGAAAAACCCTGAGGAAATCTCCTGCAGTAGAAGTTCAGTTCCTCGGGTGTCTGAGACGTTGTTCTTCAGGACACTGAGGAATCTGTCTTCGGTTGAGGAGTCTGGAGACTGCGAGTGCAGTTCTCCTGAAGAGAGTGAGATCTCCTGCAGTAGAAGTTCAATCCTCATGTGTCTGAGACGTTGTTCTTCAGGACACTGAGGTAACTAACTTCGGTTGAGGAGTCTGGAGAGAGAATACTTTGACCGTGCCACGTGTTGCGTGGTGAGAGGCTAGAACTTGTCTAGCAACGGTCATTTCCGAGGGCATGAGAGTAATTGCATGCATGGGCATTTATGTCCTTTCTCCTCGGGTTGCTCCGCGGCTATAAATAGCCACCCCCAGCCCCATTTGTGGGTTGGCTGCTCCGAGAGAAAAACTGACACTTGTCATTTGAGAGCAACCCACCTCTGAGGAAACTGAAGAACCTATGTGAGGAAAACCACCAGCCTGAGTAGTTGAGCATTTCTGAGGAAGTCGGTTTGAGTGATCCGAAGCTTTTTACTCTTGAAGACTGTGATCTTCCAGCCGGTGTAGAAGTCTTCAGTCTGAGGATGTCAAGATGCAATTGTGACTTCCTGGAGTGACTGAGTCTGTAAAGGTTTCGGGAGTCTACCTTGAAGACTCACCTGAGTTATTGGACGGAGTCTGAGGACTTTAGTTCAAGGAGAACAAGGTGAAGACTATGTCTTCTGAGTTGAATCTCAGCCTCTCCAACCAGACGTAGAGTTGTCACAGCAACTTGAACTGGTCTACCAAACCATTGTCTTCAATTTCTGGTGATATCTCCTCAATCTCTTAAGCCTCAGTATTATGTCTTCAGTATCCATGTTGACTGCTTGTGCTTCAGCTCTCCCTCTGCTATTAGTCTTCATACTATGCATCTGAAACACTTCTGCTTATCTGAATTGATTTATTTCTGTTGCATTATGATGAGCTGCCCTGATGATTACATTCTGTGAAGTTTTATTTCTTCATGATTTTGGTTACTTCTTCAGCTTCATGATTGCTTCAGTCCTGAAGAAAATCAAAATCTGGTAGCAAAATTGAAAATCTCCCATTCACCCCCCCCTCTGGTCGATATATTGCACTTTCACTGCTATACTGGCAGTGGCATATATTGCATACATCATGATAGCTACATCTTCTTTATTTTTGAGTACCTTGTAAAGTGTGAAGATCCTCTATACCTTCTTGTAAAATAGAGTGTTGCCCTTAAGTGAGGAAAATATCCCAAAGTGGACAAAATAAAAGATCCCAAAGAGGATAAATGAGAGTTAAATAGAAAGAGCCATTGAGGTCATCAAAAAATAGAAAAAATGGAAAAAAGAGAAAAAATGAATAAAAAGTGATAAAGGGGCAACACTACTATCCTTTTGAAAGATCCACACTAGTACTCCCTCTTATTCTTGTAGTCCATAGGGATGATCATTTATGCATATAGCTATGTGGGTACCTTCACACTATAGAACTTGTCTTGCATATTCCAAGGATGAGCCTCCTCAAACGAGCTCTAGGTCTTCCTGAGCAAGAAAGTTGGATGAACCCCCACTAGTTCCTTCTGAGATCTTTCCTTAGCTCATATGTGCATTCGTTGCATGGCAATCCCTAGTCCTCACATCATATCTATCATTTGGCCTTCTCGCCTATGATTGTCCTCATTGATGTGAGCCTTTCTCACCTTTTTTTCTTCCTCCTCCACCATATTTCTCTCTTTGCCATCCTAAGTGCCAAGTTTCGTGCTTACACTCATCCATTGCATGAATGCTCAAAATATCGAAAAGGAGTGGATCAAATTGACGTGTTCCTGGCTAGTGGTCTCGAGACGAGTCAAGATAAGATTCCAAATAAGACCAAGTGTGAAACTTTAGTAGATTGAGTTCTCAACAAAAATACTTTTTCCTCGTATTCCCATATCCCCTTTCTTGCACGGAAACACCATTTGGAGACATTCGAGTTACGGACATCGAGAGCTCTTGCACCTAATGTTCTTTTGTTACTTGTTTCAATGCTAATATAGACTCTTGCATGTTATGACTTGAATTGAATCACATACCTTGATTGCTTCACTTTTAAAAGTTCTTATATGGTTGCTAGCATGTCACCACAGAAATTATGCTTTTTATTATTTACCTACTCGAGGACGAGCAGGAATTAATCTTGGGATGTTGATACGTCCCAAACGTATCTATAATTTCTGCTTGCTCCATGCATGTTTTGTGTGATATTGTAATGATCTAGATACACTTTCATACACTTTTGATCATGTTTGGACTAACTTATTAACTCAGCGCACCACAGTGTCAGTTCCCGTTTTCTGTTGTTTTTCTATTTCAGGTTTCCCCCATATATTAAAAGTTCTCTAAAAATTCAGGAAAATCAGATAAAAAATCAGCATACGGGAACCTTCCGGAATCACCTGGGTGGGGCCAGAGGGCCACCATCAGGGACCCAGGCGGCCACCTGGCGCGGCTTAGGGTCTGGCCGCGCCAGAGGGGCCTGGACCCCTGGTGGCCCCCCTGGCTGCCCCCCCTTCGCCTATTTAATCTCCGTGACACGAAACCCCCGAAGACAAAACTCCCCAAGAACAACGCATGCATACCAACGATGATAACAAGATGTGTTATTTAGTTGAACCACCACCACCCCTCCCCACTTAACTCTAACTTCCCAGTACCCCCACCCTCCACCTCTCTCCATCTACCGCCCCCTGCCTCCCCCAAGATAATCACAACTGAGCGCACTAGAAGTCTAGAACACAAATCTGCCCAGAGCCGGCGCAGGGGCGCGGGATCCCGGTGGGCGTGATTCTGTCCCTCTGCGGTCTGCGCCGCGCTGGATCTCCACCTCCATGGACCACATCATCGCCGGCTAATCCCGCTGCCCTCCCTACTTTTTCTCCGCGTCGGGGATCGCACGCACCCAACGCCCATCAGTCTCGCATCAGCTAAGGTGCCGCCGTGGTCGTCCCTCCGCGCGACCGTAGATGCAAGAGCCGCCGTTTTTCCTCCGTCAGCCAGCATCGGCGCAAGCACCGACGGCGCCGCCATCGGCACATAGCAGCCGAATGGACGCAACACACCGATTCACTCATCTTGCAGCGGCCAGCAAGTCACCCAACCCCAAAGAAAATGACGACCACCTCTTGACCTCTCCAAAATCCTGAGTCCGGGCAAGTGCTTGATTTGCCAGTTGCGCTACTGACTTGTATAGTTGTATCCACTGCTCATATCTCTTGATTTACTTGCCTTTTTAGGGGAGATTATTTGCAACTGATGTGAGTACTGTTTTTTGTCCCAGAGATTTGCAGGTGATGTATCGTAAGTACTGCTGCAAGAGGGGAAAAGAACATGAAAGACAAGACATGTAATTTCCCTTGATTCTTTCATATCCCTAAATTTCACACACAAACATGATTGCTAGTGAAGAATTATTGTTAGAAGTGGTTACCACAACAACATTCTGAGTGTGAATTGTATCGCATGAAGCACTGTTCTTAACATGACAACAATCTGATTGCTTCAAGTTTCCAGTTTATATACAGTCCCCCAAAATAAATTGAATCTAGTGAAAAATTGTCTAGGGTTCTAATCCACTTATATTTAACCTTGATCTGTTTTGGGGTTCCAGTTTATTCAGGAATGGGTGCCATGATGTCACTAGCTGAACTTTACGCAAAAGTTGTTTGCCATTATACGAATGCTACACTATAAGCCACAGAGCAACAAGTTAAGTTTAAGACAATACCCATGTACAAACCAGATTTCTTATGGTGATTCATTCTGGTACGTTCATCCCTTCATGGTCAAGTCAGGGGCTCCAGGTTGGAGTGATGACGATTAGAAGTGGATTAGAATATTCTTAATTGTCCTGCTCTTCCCCCTTTTCATTTCTTAGTTCATTATGAACATCTTCTTTGTATGCATAAGTTGATAACTCCATCTATCCCAAATCTGTTTATGCTTTTTTTTTCTCGTGTTGTTGCTTTTGCAGGTTCTGAGAATTTTATTCATTGCTCAGGAAATTCTAGTTTGTGATTTTTTAAATCTTAGGTAACTACAATGTCTTCTGGTGGCCCTGATATTTCTCCTAATACACCATATCAAGCATGATTAATTAACTATCCTATGGAAGAGTAGTATGGGATTAATGTGACAAAAAGCTAATTAGTGCAGATCTCTCTCGAAAATGGAAGTATTCAGTTTAGTACATACGTTATTACTGGTTACCTACTTAAATCATTTAGTTCGCTGCTGAATTTATATATTGCCAATATAATATAATGTTTGCATAATTTTTAATACTAAATCGATCTGATAGTTGTTCACAATGAACAGCCACTTCTGATAGGTCAAAGTTGCTTGGTGTTTCAATATGCGGTTTCTTATATAACGAGCATTGGATATTCAGAATATGTACAGGGCAATTAATATAAATATAATGTCCTCCATTTATAAAGAATGGGTGAAGACTCGGAAGTCTTTGTACTTCGTAACATGGCGATGGCCCTTCACTATTGTGTATTATTGCTATTTCTTTACAGAGTGATGATATTGATATTTCAAGTTTGTTCACTTACTGCTTATGATTTTTTAGAGCAAATAGATTGGAACACTAGAAATATATAATGATACTCCATATAGTTTTTATTTGATGCAAGATGCAAAAATAATCAGTACACATATCTAGGTTGCATTATCCGAGATTTTATTTAATAAATTCATGTTTTTTTTGTATTCAGATTATTAATTTGACCCACATATGTATAAAATCTTACCTCTCTATTAACCTGTTTTCTATAATGTTGCACAATTTACTCATCTCACATTGTTATTATTGCAGGTCACCAATATAAATGGATGGTGCATGGGTCAGATGTTGATTGCAGATTGAGAATGCAGCTACTACAAGATAACTAGATCTGTCATTTTAATGACTAATGTGTCAAACATTATAGTTGTGGAAGGTCAACGAATTGGGCAATTGATAGATAGTTTCTACCGTTGTAATCTTTGGATCATGTTCTTTGTAATACAACATAGTCGTATCAATATATGAGACCTTTCTGATTATTATTGCGGCTCCTATGCATTGTTGGCATTGACCAAATAATTCTCGCTAGCGGTACATACATTATCATTAATTATTCATCGTATCATTTGAAGCTTTTACTCTGTGCGGTGATATTGCCACCAACGCATATGCAACGTTGTTGGGATCTAGTTCTATATGTTGCTATCTACAAACGCGTGCATATGGTTGTAGACCATTGCAACGCCACCAATGACAACACATATTAATCAGTTGGGTTAGATGTTGCCAACACATATATGGACATACAACAACACATCAATGTGTTGATGAAGGGGGGTTCCTCTTGTAGTATCTGTTCCGCTTCAAAGATCGGGAGCACCGGCAGACTTCTTCCCGGCACCCTGCCGGATGGAGGGTTGACCTCCGGGAGCTTCCCCTCCACCATGGACGCTTCTCGGATGTGCCGTGAGTAGTTTCCCTTGGACCATGGGTCCGTAATTAGTAGTTATGTGATGTTCTCCTCCCCTCTTTGTTCTTCATGGTTTAGTACTCTTGAGCTGCCCTACATGATCGAGGCACATATGTAATTTTCTGCTGTTGCTATGCTGAGTTTGCTGGGATCTGATGGATTATGAGATTATGTTCAGATTGTGATTGAGTAATATATTTGGTTCTTATCTTTTATATTTTTGTTCCTAAGTAATTATTGCATGTTATATGTTGTTGTTTATTGCTTTGGCCAAGTAGTAGGTAGTGACTCCAAGAGGGAACGTTATGCTCGATTGTGGGTTCATGCCCCCCGATTGTACGCTTGAGACATAAACATGAGTCTAGGGGATGTGTTGTTGCGACAAGGGGGGAAAACGGTGCTTTTAACCGCGGTTGCAAAGATTTTTTACTTTACGCAAAGTGTTTTTTAATGCAGTTGTGTGTTGATTTGGGTTTACACTTTGGGTGATGCTCGCAACTTAATACCAGCGAGATGTTCTGGATAGATATCTCAAGGTGGATGATTAGTAGTAGATGCAGTTGGATTTCGGTCTACTTATTTTCGCATACCGCCCATTCTTTTGAGCCTCCTCCTTTCTTTGTAGCATAGTTAGCATTCCGGTGCGTTTTTAATCCTGTCAATTGCCCAGCTGTAATTTGTTTACCTCGCATAGAAATTTTATCGTCTTTTGGGAGAAAGACATCACTAGTGAACATCATGGGACCCCGGCCCATATTCTCATCATTATTTACGCGCTCATTTATTTTCTGCTTTTAGTTTCCAGCTGCTATCATTATCATTATCCCTTGCATTTGATCCTTTGTAAACAACAAGACCAGAGAGATTGACAACCTCTCTGAACTTCGTTGGGAGAAAAGTTATTTGTTTCTGTGTGCAGGTCCAAGAGAAGCAAGTGATTCTTTTCAGACGGCGCATCACTTGCCGAACCACCTACTTATCATTGCTGGAGTCCTACGGGAGATAAACCATATCCTCTACATATGGGAAAATTGTTGTTATCCTACATCTCACCTTACACTTGGGGTAACCAACGAAGGGCGAGAAACCATTATCATCATCTCGCACATCAAGCAAATTTCTGGCGGCGTTGCCGGGGAAGCAAGCAAAACTACACCCGTCAACTCTCACGCCAGCAAGTAAATTTCTGGCGCCGTTGCCGGGGAAGCAAGAAAAACTACACTCGTAAACTCTCACGCCAGCAATCTCCTTCCACCAATCATCAACAATCTTTGGTCAACATAAGTTCCATTTCATTCTGTCTCAAGTATGGAGGGGAAACTGAAAGTTTTTATAAATTTTGAAATGAATGAGAACTGGGCATTCTCTAGACCTGCCTCTGCCTCATAAAGTTGACTAGAATAAACTTTGTCAAGAAGTAAAAAAAATTCATGGAAGATATCGATTACCCCTAACGCTCCATGAGCTTGTATGGATACAAAATGAGAAGTGCATTTGAATAATTTTAAGATAGTACAAGAAAGTATTCGTTAGGATGGCTGGTAAATACCATATATAGGAAGGTATGGTGGACTCATATGGCGCAACTGGTTTCAAGGATTTTGGATGCACAAGCAGTCAATCCGCTAAGTATAGCTGAAGGATAGAAAAAGATGGGAAAGCGACCAACTAGAGAGCAATAACGGTCATAATCATGCAGAGGGACAAAGCAACATTGAATCGGGCATAAAAGTGATATGACTACTCTGAAATAAAAAGAACGTCAAGGCTTGGTAGACTTCTAGTCATAAATATGTGTAAGCATGTGCCAAGTCAATCCAAAAATTCTCCGAAGGGAAATACCACTTTATTATGCCAAACCATGAACAATGCAATGCATGCAAATCATTTCAATAACACATTATTCACTCCACCTATTTGAGACTAGTCACAAAGAAAGAATGAACTACTGGGAAAGCATTGTAAACATAGCACTATGTCGCTACAAGATGGTCTCTAGATCATAAGTACATGCATATGTACAAAAGTAGAAATAAATAGTGTTCATACCGGCTTTCCTTGTTGCATCCTTTTCGTCGATCTTCATCATTATCGCCTCGTCACTTGCACGATCGAACATCGAAAGATATAGTCAAGTGCAATTGCAATCATGGACGTCAGCTGAACTCTGTAAACAAAGCAAACTAAAGAGAGAAAGGAAATCTTTTGGGTTTTTTCAAAGGTTAATCAAAACAAAAGAAAGGAGAAATCTTTTTTTTTGCAAATTAAGAAGGAAAAAGAAGAATAGGAAAAAACTCTTAAAAGATTAAAGTGAACACCATGGATAATACAATGAAAAGGGAGAAGGGTACATACTCCCCCAAGCTTAGGCTTTTGGCCTAAGTTTGGCTCGGCTATTGCGGGCCCGAGGAGCTCCCTCCGTCTCTGGGATAGTAGTGGTAGCCCCATGGGTCGTGTTGGGCGTCTGGTGCAGAGAACGACATCCTGCCATCCTCCCAAGAAGAAGGCTCCGCATTCCAAGAAGAAGACCCCTCACCCCATTGGGCAACGGGTGCCCCCTGGGAAGGCGAAATCTTCTCTGACTCCTCTTCCTCGGGAGCAACCCCTTACATGGGTGCGTGGAACTACTGTTGAGCCACAAACTCGTCTAGCTCAACCACGGTGAAGGACCATCCGTTCCTGCTAGTGAAAATAAAGAAAAGTGGTGCAGGTATACGGATCTCACGGCTAGTATTTTCTCCGAACTTCATAATATAATCAAGACTTCCAAACTGAGAAGCCCTAGTAACAAACTCATGCCTCTTCATAGCATTAAGTTCAAAACGCCAATCATCTGCACATACAGCTAGGTTAAGATGCTCAACAATAAGTGTGGCAAAGATGCCACCATAGTTAGGACCCTTCTCGCCATTAGTGTCGAGACGGCGAGCAATCAAAGCACCTATGTTATACGTACGATCCCCCTCGAGGGCGGCTGCCAAGATATCTAGAGCTGGAGCGGTAATGTTGCTCATGTTCTCACGAGCTAAAACCCTTCGAGCGATATAGTAAGCGAAATACCTGATGTGGGGAAACAGGATGCCAGAAATCTTGCCTCGACGAATCTCTCTCGGGTTTCCACTTCAGAGAGAGTTGAAGAGGGCCTTAAGTATAGAGGGTTGCGTCTTCATCATGTCCGTCCTCCCTACATTCCCCACACCTATAACCTCACAAAACTCTGCCAATGACAAGGTTATAATATCATCATAAATTGTAAATTCAATGGTAGAAGCTATATCATTGAATTTAAACCAATTGACAAAGTAATAAGTGAGCTTAGGATATTGTGGCACTTGATGTTTCACAAGGCGTGTCAAACTTGCAGCTGCACAAAGGTTATTGAATTCATTTTGCAAACCTGCCGCGGCAAGAAAATCCGAACATGGGTATGTCATGGCATGCAACACGTCAGACTTGTCGAACAGCCCCAGGGGCACAATGTCATCATTCTAGCTCAACCTCGTACTTGAGGATGATGCTGCAACTCTAGTAACTCTGTTCGTTGGTTCGGGTTGTTTTCCCCAAAACCATCCTCTAGCCTTTCTAAACATCCCCTGATCTGAAATTTTTAGCAAGTCACAAAAAGTGATAAGTAAGAAAAGAGAGTTGAATCATACTACTCTCCTAACTCCCCTAAGATCTAAACTTGCATCAAAACATCAAAAATAAATTTCTAAACATGCATGCAAGCTCATATGAGCAGCCACCAAGAACTCCAAAATACTCACATATAAGTTTACCAGTCAAAATTCTATTTGGAGGAGTGGAGGAGTCACATAGCAAGGAGAAAATGCCCAAAATCTCAGCTGAAATGATGGGTTGTAGAAGGAAATTGAAAATAACAGCCAAGAGCACCAAGAACTCAGTTCCAGCAAGAAACTCAAGATTTTTGGAGCAAGAGAGAGACGAGATACGTGGTGGGCCCAGGCGGTTGGTGGCGCGGCCAAGGGATGGACCCCCCCTAGTCAGCCTATGGCACTCCCAGGTCACATTTTTTACAAAAAAATTATTTTAATTTTTTTGGAATTTTTCAGACATCTTCATTTTTGAATATTTTTCGAGGTAGCGAAAGTTGCACAACTTCCAGAAACTCGAAACAAGGGTTAAATTTATGAAGTTTCAAAAATATAAAGCTCAGGTAAATCAAGGAGGATTGAAAGCAAAAAAGAAATGAAAACATAATGAGCTTCCCTTTTTACTTATATAGAACGGGTTTGTTAGCAAGGTGGATCAAGTCTTACTACCAAACAAATTATATATAGAGCACAACGTTTCACTTCTTGTAAGGTGTTCATGGTACCTTTATTTTGATGGACATTGTCCCCACCATAATGGTTTTGTATTTGTGTTGCAGATGTAGAGGACAATCGTAATCTCCAATCTTTACGGTTTCAATATTTCCAATGGAATTAAGGCCATGCCTATTATCAATCTTCTTTGGAAAATAAACCGTGTGCTCCTTGTCATTAACATTGAAAGTGACCTTTCCTTTATTGCAATCAATTATAGACATGCTCCCATCCTTGGGCATGTCTAACACCACCAAATCAATAAGAATTAAACAATTAGCAACTTCAACAGGAACATCCTCACAAATATCAATTGGAACGGCTGTTGACTTGTGATACGTCCCAAACGTATCTATAATTTCTTCTTGCTCCATGCATGTTTTGTGTGATATTTCTATGATTTTGATGCACTTTGATACACTTTTGATCATATTTGGACTAACCTATTAACTC
This sequence comes from Bromus sterilis, assembly GCA_950022295.1. Classification (NCBI taxonomy): domain Eukaryota; kingdom Viridiplantae; phylum Streptophyta; class Magnoliopsida; order Poales; family Poaceae; genus Bromus; species Bromus sterilis. The sequence goes on along the minus strand of OX465596.1, from coordinate 141,257,528 downwards.
AGTGCACCTCAGTGCCAGTTCCTGTTTTCTGATGTATTTGTATTTCAGGTTTTCCCATTACTTAAAGTGCCCAGAAAATTCTGGGAAAAATATATAAAAATCAGCATTCTAGAAGAGTCCTCCAGCCGGAGGATGAAGTCCTGGGGTGGCCCACAGCCCCCAGGCGCCCTCCTGGTGCGGCTAGGGCTGGACCCGCACTGGGTGGTCGCCTGGGCGACTGGGACCTCCCCTGGTGGCCCCCCTTGGCTCTTATTTATACTCCCGTCGCGAAAACCCTGACTCCAGAACTCTTTTCTCCAGAAGCAATTACGATATCCGCCGCCAGCTGATACGTCCAAAATGCATCACTATTTATATCGTAATTCACCCCTATTCATTGATATATTTCATGTTATGATGCTATTCTGATGTTGTTTTGGCTTGTTTTACACAGTTTGCAAATTTCCGATGCCGAAGCAGCAGACGCAGGATTCAGCGATAAAAAGTGGACATAGAGTTGCTGAATCAGAAGACCTCCAAATGACCTGAAAATCGACGAAGGCTATTTTGCAGAAAATTGATGGAGGCACACAAAATGAGAGCCAGAGGGGGGCCACCAGGTGCCCAGGCGCCCCCCTGGCGCGGCCCCCACCAGGGGTGCGTCGGGAGGCCTCCTGGACCCCTGGGGCCACCCCCGTCTCCCCCCTTTGGCCTATTTATGCTCCGTCATCTGAAAATCCTAAAAAGGAGGAGTTTCGCGAGTTCCACCGCCGATCCATGGAGGAAACCTACAGAGAAGAAAAGACATCTCCGGCGGGAAGATTCCGCCAGGGAGAACACCTCCCGGAAGGGGAGATCATCGCCATCGTCATCACCATCGTCACGGGCATCATAGCATTAAGTTCAAAACGCCAATCATCTGCACATACAGCTAGGTTAAGATGCTCAACAATAAGTGTGGCAAAGATGCCACCATAGTTAGGACCCTTCTCGCCATTAGTGTCGAGACGGCGAGCAATCAAAGCACCTATGTTATACGTACGATCCCCCTCGAGGGCGGCTGCCAAGATATCTAGAGCTGGAGCGGTAATGTTGCTCATGTTCTCACGAGCTAAAACCCTTCGAGCGATATAGTAAGCGAAATACCTGATGTGGGGAAACAGGATGCCAGAAATCTTGCCTCGACGAATCTCTCTCGGGTTTCCACTTCAGAGAGAGTTGAAGAGGGCCTTAAGTATAGAGGGTTGCGTCTTCATCATGTCCGTCCTCCCTACATTCCCCACACCTATAACCTCACAAAACTCTGCCAATGACAAGGTTATAATATCATCATAAATTGTAAATTCAATGGTAGAAGCTATATCATTGAATTTAAACCAATTGACAAAGTAATAAGTGAGCTTAGGATATTGTGGCACTTGATGTTTCACAAGGCGTGTCAAACTTGCAGCTGCACAAAGGTTATTGAATTCATTTTGCAAACCTGCCGCGGCAAGAAAATCCGAACATGGGTATGTCATGGCATGCAACACGTCAGACTTGTCGAACAGCCCCAGGGGCACAATGTCATCATTCTAGCTCAACCTCGTACTTGAGGATGATGCTGCAACTCTAGTAACTCTGTTCGTTGGTTCGGGTTGTTTTCCCCAAAACCATCCTCTAGCCTTTCTAAACATCCCCTGATCTGAAATTTTTAGCAAGTCACAAAAAGTGATAAGTAAGAAAAGAGAGTTGAATCATACTACTCTCCTAACTCCCCTAAGATCTAAACTTGCATCAAAACATCAAAAATAAATTTCTAAACATGCATGCAAGCTCATATGAGCAGCCACCAAGAACTCCAAAATACTCACATATAAGTTTACCAGTCAAAATTCTATTTGGAGGAGTGGAGGAGTCACATAGCAAGGAGAAAATGCCCAAAATCTCAGCTGAAATGATGGGTTGTAGAAGGAAATTGAAAATAACAGCCAAGAGCACCAAGAACTCAGTTCCAGCAAGAAACTCAAGATTTTTGGAGCAAGAGAGAGACGAGATACGTGGTGGGCCCAGGCGGTTGGTGGCGCGGCCAAGGGATGGACCCCCCCTAGTCAGCCTATGGCACTCCCAGGTCACATTTTTTACAAAAAAATTATTTTAATTTTTTTGGAATTTTTCAGACATCTTCATTTTTGAATATTTTTCGAGGTAGCGAAAGTTGCACAACTTCCAGAAACTCGAAACAAGGGTTAAATTTATGAAGTTTCAAAAATATAAAGCTCAGGTAAATCAAGGAGGATTGAAAGCAAAAAAGAAATGAAAACATAATGAGCTTCCCTTTTTACTTATATAGAACGGGTTTGTTAGCAAGGTGGATCAAGTCTTACTACCAAACAAATTATATATAGAGCACAACGTTTCACTTCTTGTAAGGTGTTCATGGTACCTTTATTTTGATGGACATTGTCCCCACCATAATGGTTTTGTATTTGTGTTGCAGATGTAGAGGACAATCGTAATCTCCAATCTTTACGGTTTCAATATTTCCAATGGAATTAAGGCCATGCCTATTATCAATCTTCTTTGGAAAATAAACCGTGTGCTCCTTGTCATTAACATTGAAAGTGACCTTTCCTTTATTGCAATCAATTATAGACATGCTCCCATCCTTGGGCATGTCTAACACCACCAAATCAATAAGAATTAAACAATTAGCAACTTCAACAGGAACATCCTCACAAATATCAATTGGAACGGCTGTTGACTTGTGATACGTCCCAAACGTATCTATAATTTCTTCTTGCTCCATGCATGTTTTGTGTGATATTTCTATGATTTTGATGCACTTTGATACACTTTTGATCATATTTGGACTAACCTATTAACTCAGTGCACCTCAGTGCCAGTTCCTGTTTTCTGATGTATTTGTATTTCAGGTTTTCCCATTACTTAAAGTGCCCAAAAAATTCTGGGAAAAATATATAAAAATCAGCATTCTAGAAGAGTCCTCCAGCCGGAGGATGAAGTCCTGGGGTGGCCCACAGCCCCCAGGCGCCCTCCTGGTGCGGCTAGGGCTGGACCCGCACTGGGTGGTCGCCTGGGCGACTGGGACCTCCCCTGGTGGCCCCCCTTGGCTCTTATTTATACTCCCGTCGCGAAAACCCTGACTCCAGAACTCTTTTCTCCAGAAGCAATTACGATATCCGCCGCCAGCTGATACGTCCAAAATGCATCACTATTTATATCGTAATTCACCCCTATTCATTGATATATTTCATGTTATGATGCTATTCTGATGTTGTTTTGGCTTGTTTTACACAGTTTGCAAATTTCCGATGCCGAAGCAGCAGACGCAGGATTCAGCGATAAAAAGTGGACATAGAGTTGCTGAATCAGAAGACCTCCAAATGACCTGAAAATCGACGAAGGCTATTTTGCAGAAAATTGATGGAGGCACACAAAATGAGAGCCAGAGGGGGGCCACCAGGTGCCCAGGCGCCCCCCTGTTGCGGCCCCCACCAGGGGTGCGTCGGGAGGCCTCCTGGACCCCTGGGGCCACCCCCGTCTCCCCCCTTTGGCCTATTTATGCTCCGTCATCTGAAAATCCTAAAAAGGAGGAGTTTCGCGAGTTCCACCGCCGATCCATGGAGGAAACCTACAGAGAAGAAAAGACATCTCCGGCGGGAAGATTCCGCCAGGGAGAACACCTCCCGGAAGGGGAGAACATCGCCATCGTCATCAACATCGTCACGGGCATCATAGAGATCATCATCAACATCATCCCCAACATCAACATCATCCCCAACATCAGCATCATCCCCAACATCAACACCATCTCCACCACCATCCTATCTCATCTCACAATTGCAACTTGTGTTGTAATCCGTACTATCTATCCTCTCTACTCTACCGGTGTTGATTACTACTTTGTGGTGAATGCTATTGAGTTTTGTTGGAGAAATATTGTTATGTCCAGATTGTTTATCATCTATTTATCACCATTTATCATGATCTCTTTTATGTATTGTGAGTAGTTACTTTAGTTCTTGAGGACATGGGAGAAGTCTAGTTGTTAGTAGTCATATGATGTTGAAGTAATATGTGTTGTTTGATATTTAAGTTGTGTTGTTATTTTCCTAGTGGTGTTTTGTGAGTCGAACACTCAACACTTCGCCTTGATAAGGACATAGCGGAATGCATTTTGTATAAAGAATGCTTATAGTGGGTTGCCGGAGTGACAGAAACCTGAACCCCAGTTTGCACAATTTTTGCACAAGAGAATAATAGATCCTTGATCGTATTGCTGTGGTTAGGCCTATGCCTTAATTTCTACCTTGTATCTGCGGATGCTTGCAAGGTGTTTAATCATAAGAGTGCACTTATCTTAGTCTAGAAGGTGTATTAGCATAGATCCACCCACTCAACACTTATCAACACAAAACATAGTATCGATACAGAATATGGCGAAAGCACGTGACTGTCTCTCCCGTGTGTCCTCAAGAACACTTTACCCTATATAAGTTCAGTTGCTAGGCTTATCCTTTGCTCAAAAGGATCGGGCCACTTGTTACTCCTTAGTACCTTTAACTTTGCTTTCTTTTATCTTCTCGTTGCTTATACTGAAAAACTCCTAAAAAAGCTATCTTTCAGTGGTTGCGGTTATTTATTTACCAAACTCACTTATCAATACCTTCTGCTCCTCGTTGGGTTCGACATTCTTATTTATGGAAAACGTTATAATCGATCCCCTACAATTGAGGGTCATCAAGTACTGTTTTCTGGCGCCGTTGCCCGGGAGCGTAGCTCTATTAGTAAGTGAGGCTGGTAAGGAGCTTTTATATTTCTGTTTTTATTTTTATTTTTGTTGCTACTCTTTGTCCTTATGGACACCTCTAATCTTGGTTCGTTGATTATGAGGAAACAGCCCGCTACTGTGGTGGTCACTCCCACCCCTACTAAAATTGTGCCTTATAAAATACCAACTAGATTTATCGATTATGTCTTGGCTAATCATTATGCAGGAGACAGACATCTAGGTGAACACTTGCTATATTTATCACAATTATGTTCACTATTTAAGCTTGCAGGTGTGTCAATGGAGTTCGTCATGAAGAAATTATTCTCCGTATCACTTATAGATAAAGCTTCAGATTGGTATAAGCTCCTCGATAACTCACATTTACTTAATTGACAAGAGCTTATGACTCTCTTTTATACAAAGTTTTATCCTCTTCATGAAATTCATCGAGACAGGAACTACATCTATAACTTTAGGTCTCGTGAGGGAGAGAGCATCGCTCAAGCTTGGGGGAGACTGAAGTCCCTAATGTTCAAATGTCCTATTCATGAGCTCCCCAAAGATATTATACTGACAAATTTTTATGATAGGCTTTCTCATCAGGATAAGGTGATGTTGGATGCCTCCTCTAGTGGGGTATTTCAAACGAGAAACGTTGAAGAGAGATGGGATCTCATTGGAAGGATCCATAAGAACACTGAAGACTGGGAAATTGATAAAGGTATTGAACCCATTATAAATTATGAGCATGATTATATTGAGAGCTATGTGAAAACTGATTACTTTAATAACTATTTCTCTAAGATTGGTCTTGATTCCCAGCTAATGATTGATTTTTGTAAGAACTTTGCCTCTCACATTGACTCTTCTAAGGAGGAGAAGGATCAGTACCATAAACCTTTTAAAGAATTACCTGTTGCTATTAATGTTGCTGACCCTATTTTTCCTACAGTTATATATGAAAAGCCCCCTTTTCCCGCAAGGATAAGGGAGCACTCTTGTGTGACAGGCATAATAAATAAAAGTGAGAGAATAACTGGCGAACCTGAGGACCATATCAAGGTCGATCCTCAAGTTGCAGTGGTTAAGGACCTAGTTACTAATGATGTTTTAGATTCCAATATAAGTTTTTGTGCTGTTTCAACTAACATTGTTATAGCCAAGAATAAAAGCCCAATTTCAGGTACACCAGTTGTATCTGGTAAAATAGGAGATAACAATTATTACGGGCTATGTGATTTGGGATCGAGTGCTAGCGCTATTCCTTATTCGCTGTATCAGGAGATCATGGGTGAGATTTCACCCTGTGAACTTGAAGAGGTTGATGTTACTATTTATCTAGCAAACAAAGAAACTATCTCTCCCATTGGAATTGTGAGGGATGTTGAAGTCCTATGTGGAAAGTTAAAGTACCCTACCGACTTTCTAGTACTTGGTTCAGTGCAAGATAGTTTTTTCCCTATTATCTTTGGTAGGCATTTCCTCAAAACTTGTGAAGCTATAATAGATTGCAGAAAAGGTAAAGTATCTGTTGAATTCGATGGTGAGCCATATGAATTTAAATTTTCTAAGTTTTCTAAGCATCCTCGTGGTACTGATTTACCTAGTAATGATAAAATTATTGAAGATATTGCTTCCATTGATATGCATCCTAATGATCCTTTGCAGCAATGATATGCATATGCAAGAAAAGAAATGAGTTAGATGAAATATTCACAAGACAAACTGCTATCCCGATACGCTCAAGTATGCTTATTTAGATGAAAATAAAATATATCATGTTATTATCAATGCTAACCTTTCAGGATTTGAAGAAGAGCGACTATTGGAGACACTTCGCAGACACCAGGGTGCCTTGGCTATACCCTTGATGACCTTAAGGGGATTAGTCCATCGATTTGCCAACATACTATCAATCTCGAGCCCGATGCTAAACCAGTTGTTGATCATCAACGACGGTTGAACCCAAGGATGAAGGACGTGGTTAGGACTGAAATTCTCAAGCTTCTAGCCGCAGGTATCATATATCCTATAGCTGATAGTAGGTGGGTAAGTCCAGTTCATTGTGTTCCTAAGAAAGGAGGTATGACTATTGTTCCTAATGATAAAAATGAACTAATACCTCAAAGAGTTGTTATTGGATATAGAATGTGTATTGATTACAGGAAGTTAAACAAGGCCACCAGGAAGGATCACTACCCGCTGCGTTTCATCGATCAAATGCTTGAGAGGTTGTCCAAAAACACCCACTTTTGCTATCTTTACGGGTACTCTGGCTTCTCTCAAATTCATGTTAATACTGCCGATCAAGAGAAGACCACTTTCATGTGTCCTTACGGTACTTATGCTTATAGGAGTATGCCTTTTGGTTTATGTAATGCACTTGCTACTTTTCAGAGATGCATGTCGGGTATTTTTCATGGTTTCTGTGAGGAGATTGTGGAAGTATTCATGGACAATTTCTCCGTCTATGGAACTTCCTTTGACCACTATCTCCACAATCTTACTAAAGTTTTGCAGAGATGCTAGGATACAAATTTAGTTCTAAATTGGGAAAAGTGCCACTTCATGGTTAACGAAGGGATCGTCCTTGGTCACAAGATTTCCAAGAGGGGAATTGGAGTGGACTAGGCGAAGATTGAAGCTATTGAAATGATTCCCTATCCAAGGGACATCAAAGGTATTTGTAGTTTTCTCGTTCATGCTGGTTTCTATAGAAGATTTATTAAATACTTTTCTAAGACTTCGAGACCCCTCACTAATCTTCTCCAGAAGGATGTTCCTTTTGCATTTGATGAAGATTGCAAGGAATCCTTCGAAGTTCTTCGAAATATTTAATAACCTCTACTATAGTACAACCACCTGATTGGAAATTTCCCTTTAAAATTATGTGTGATGCTAGTGATTTTGATGTTGGAGCTGTTTTAGGACAAAGGTTGATAAGAAATTGAATGTTATACACTATGCAAGCAAAACCCTTGATAGTTCTCACAATAATTATGCTACTACTGAGAAGGAATTATTAGCAGTAGTGTTTGCTTGTGATAAGTTTATACCTTATATTGTTGATTCTAAGGTTATTATTCGTACATACCATGCTTCCCTTAAGTACCTTATGGAGAATAAGGATGCCAAACCAAGACTCATCAGGTAAGTACTCATTCTTCAAGAATTTGATTGACATATTGTTGATAGGAAAGGAGCAGACAATCCGGTGGCGGATAATCTTTCAAGGATGGAAGATATACCTCATGATCCCATTCCAGTCAACGACAACATTCCAGACAAACAACTAGCTATTGTAAAAGTACAATCTCTCTCCAGTCCTTGATTTGCAGATTATGCTAATTTTATCATTGCAAAGTATTTGCCTCCAGGTTTAACATTTCAGCAAAGGAAGAAGTTCTTCCACAATTTGAGGCATTACTTTTGGGATGACCCTCATCCTTTCAAAGAAGGTCCGGACAGGATCGTGAGAAGATGCATACCGGAACACAAGCAGAAGGACATTCTCAGACAATGTCACGATAGTCTCTACGGAGGACATCATGCCGGTGAGCGAACCGAAAATAAGGTTCTCCAATCAGGTTTTTATTGGCCTACTCTCTTTAAAGATGCTAGAAATTATGTTTTATCTTGCGATAAGTGCCAGAGAGTTGGTAATATTAGTAGGAGGAATGAGATGCACTACTGGAATTCTCTTGTTTGCCGTCTGCCTTGGCAGACGGCAAACACACCTTTAGCTGTCGACAAAGATGTTTGTCGTCTGCCCCCGGTCGTCATAGCTCCTGTCAACAGTTTCTTCGGCAAAGAGGTGCTTTTCCGTCTGCACAAAATCGACGGACGGCAAAGCCCTTTGCCGACCGTATAATGGTAAGTAGATGGCAACGACAGCCTGACGGCAAAAAGGTTACAAGCCCCTCCGTCAGGCCGTTAACGGCGAGGTCTGCCGTCTACCGACAGACGGCAAAGATATGGTGACGTCATCAGATCTTTGCCGTCTGCCGGGCAGACGGCATAGCAATGTTCTTTGCCGTTTGCCTTGTATATGTAGACGGCATACAGACCAAATGGCACCCAGTCTGTTCCCAGATTGCACAGCTGGGTGCCACGTGTCACCTTTGCCGACAGGACGCAGACGGCAAAGGCCGTTGCCGACTGCCGACAGATGGCAAAGAGCCTGGATAGCCACTGTTTTTTCTGTTTTCTTTTAAATCCCTGCATTTGAAAAAAATATAGCAATATAGACATATACATGTTCTCCAACAGCAGTATAAGAACCCACACATGTTGATCAAGCAAAACTATGCATATATGTGTTGGAAATATGCCCTAGAGGCAATAATAAAATGTTATTATATATATATTTCCACGTTCGTAATTAATGTTTATATTTCTGTGCTATAATTGCAATGACCCTGACTGTGAGATTCAGAAGAAAACTCATTTGCATGTGTGGAAATGTAAACACCAAGAGTTCCTGGTTTAGCCTCTAAGACCAGCTCATGTGCTAACTGATGATTACGTTTTCTTAATCATGGACATTGTTCTTGTAACAAGGATGTCAGTAGCAATGGGAACATATTGTTAGCAGAACAATGATGTTGAACCGACCCCAGTATTGAATGATATACTTAGAGATCACATCGTAACTACGTTATAAGTCATATCATGAAATGTTTTCATATACGTAATTCCTTAGACCATGAGAGTATCAAGTTGCTTCACACAGGAAGACATGCTTTGGTTCTTAGATGAATCCTCCCGTAAATGGGAAGTAGTAAAATAAGTTCTGGGTATGTCAGATGGTGTGGCTAGTGACTGTGATAGTTCAAGAATGGGATTTGCTCCTTCACGATGAAGAAGATATTCACTTCGGGCCCACTCGGTATGACGGTATCCATTATAGTCTGGCCAGACGCATTGTGATTCAGTCACGGGGATACCGGAATACGATAACGAGAAAAAGGGACAAACGAGCAAAGAGGATAACGAGTGGCTTGTGTTCAAAAGTTGTTACACATGGGTGCCAAACTTCTCTCCTCTAACTTTGTCATATATCGCGAAGCAAAGGGAATGGTACATGACTAAACATAATGGTTCACTCGAAGTTTCTTCGTGTATGTGCGGGAGTCAACATGGGTGTCCATGGCTCCGCTGTTGATTATTGGCTATTGACAAAAGGCTGTTGACCTATGTCCGGAAGATGTTCTGAGTCATGTCCGCATTATACCGAACCTATTGGGTCACACACTTAACGAGCAGTAGTCTGTTAGAATACTAGTATGGTAGAAGGTTTAGTGGAAGCAAAGCAGAATAGTTCATACGGGTACCGGAAGTAGTTCCGGGGATTTATGAAATAGTTCATAAGGGCACCAAAAGTAGTTTTGGGTATTTAAGGATATGTCCGGATCACTCTGGAGTAGTCCCAGGTGGTTCCGGAACATATGAAAATGGTAATGGGAAAGTTTACGATCAACCGGAATAGTTTCGGTGATCGGTGGACAGCTTAAACAATATGTTGTGTTCACCGGACATAATAACCTTTGCCCTGATGGCTCCGAAACCCATTTAGATGGCTCCGGAACATTCGTTAGAGGTTCCGGAAGGTAATGGAAGTGCTCCAAAAGTGTCCGGAATGTCCCAAAACAGTCCCGGTAGGTCCCGGAAGGTCCTGGAAGCTTCTAGAAGGTTCCGGAAGGTTCCGGGCAGTACCACCCACTGCCCTGCGCCCCTGGCCTTGGGGGGCAAGCCACCTAGGCTGCCCTGGTCGGCCAGGTGGTGGGGGCGCACCAAAAAGGGGTGGGAGATCCTCCAGGTGGGATTTCCAAATACCATTATGGAAGGTTTCCGGTGGGAAGGTATGTGTAGGTTTGGAAGGCTTGGGAGTCCAAGTTGGACTCCCAAACCTCCTTGAGCTGCGCCCTAGGCCCCTTGGCCACCTATATAAGGTGAGCCAAGGGTGGGGGAAGACACAGACAACTTGTCCCCAAGGCCTATGCGCCACCCTCCCTCCTCTAAACCCCGTTGCTCCACAATTAGACCCCGGTTTAGACGTTGTTCTAGATCGGAATCCGTTAGGGTTTTCTCCCTCTAGTTTTCTCGGTGGCGTTCATCTCTGGACGGCGGAGCGCTGCTGGATTGCTGCTACAGGATGTGTGGATACTAATGGAGGGGTCGTACCTTCGACCCTTCTTCGAGGAGCTTGTTCATGGGACTTGTCCGTGGGACTAGATCGCGGGACTTGTTCGTGGGATTGATCAAGGGACTGTTCGTGGGAGAACTTGCGAGATCTAATTCCACTACGTCCACGAGCTTCACCAAATCTACTTCCGCTACATCGGTTGGTGAGCCATGACCTAAAACCTTGTATGCAATCTTCTTGGATGATCTTGGGTTCTTGATTCGTAGGCCGAAATTTTTTGTTTTCTACTACGTTTCCCAACAGTGGTATCATGAGCGATCCTTGATTAGATTCATGTTTAGGTCTAGATCATATGTGTGATATGAGGCATTGATTTTCTTGTTGCTTCCCTGTCATGTGATTTTTTCTATGCTTGATGGCAAGTTGAGGTTTTGCTACAAGGATTGAGTTTTCCATTGATCCCTCTATGCTGCTTTCAGTATGCTGGTTGCCTTGATCATGGTCTACATCAAACTCCTTGGATCTCATCTTAATCTCGCAATAGAAGATTTAACATGGAGGGGCTTGTGGATTTTATGAACTCAAATCCACACGGGGGTCACGCGTTTAACGAAGTTTGGCTTGTGGCATTAGTTGCTACACGCACCCCGTATGTTAAACTAGCAACAAAAGAAGTATCGTGTTTTGTTTTATCTAGGGTTTCTCGTTTTACTTGTAAACCTGCTTAACAACCACGATAAAAGTTGCAACAACCCATGTAGATGGCGATCTAAATCGTTTTTGCAGAGTATGCATGTGATGTGGTATAGCCTTCAAGATTTGCAATGTGTTTGTATGAGATGCTATATGATGTAATATTTATTCGCGACCTGCGTGTCGTGGTACGGCATGATGACTGGAGTCATATGATTGTCACTTAATTATGGCCTGCGTTCCAGAACTGTTTATTAGCTCGAGGCAAAGCAATAGATAGATGCAAGGTGATGATCCACGATGCGGAGGTGGACCCCGACGCACATGCCGGAAGCCGTGGTGATGTTCCCGGTGCCAAGGACAAAGTTGGTGGACACGGTGACTTCAACCACGACGACGTGAAGACAATGAAGACTTCACGAAGCAAAGGGCTATACTATATCACATAATTTTATGAACTGCCTGTGATGTTTATCCCTTTGATGCACCCTTGTTTGATGCGCGGTAGTCGTATTTTATTAGGGTGATCTCTCGCAAAACAATATCAAGTTGATAGTGTTCTCCCAACTGTAGCACCGTCTATACTATGTTTCACACCGGAGCAGGTCATGTCACATGGGTGCACACGTGTGTGACGCATAAAAGGCGGGTGTGTTAAAAGAACACACAGCGCATTACACTTGGTTGTCTTGACGGTTTGGATAAAAGTTTGCTACCGGAACACGCCCATCAAAAGATGAACAAGAATCACCTTTGGCGTGATTGGCAAGTTGGCCTACCGGTCCAGTCTAAGTCATCAGTGATGTCACATCAATGGCGGACGATTGGGTTGGATCTTGAATCACTCCAGCATCAATTACGAGACATATTGATCTGAGTGGGAGCGCACTTAGTAATTAAATTGATTAATCACAAGTGCAACTTAATTATGAACAAAGTCTTAGTATTTGCATTATCGTTGTAGAACAATGGCTCGCGTTACCACCTTCCCAATTGATTTTGATTAACTGTATTATCTGGTAAAAACTTTACGATTGGTACCGTATTGTGAGGACTATCCTCAATAGTGCCGAGAAGGACCATGTCCTATCGCTAATTTTCGATGCTTTCCCGCTAATGCTATGGATGATGTGACCTACGTCCATAATCCAAAAGGCTAGAATTCCACCACATCTAAGTGTATTGTCGTAATCACCATGAAACCCAAACTTCGAAACGTTTGGGATAGTTATGTTATATTCATGGAACTGAAAAATTGTTTTCAGTGATAAGACAATTGATGTAGGATATAAGATATCTAGTACAATGTCTGATTGTAAGCATTAGTGAAAATGTTCATTATGCTCTAACAAAACTGATAAGTGTGGGATCCAGAAGAACACCGATCATATGATGATGAGGATTAAGGGAAAGGAAGTTCCATAGGGTGTTAGTAAGACTTACACGCCGGAAAGTCCATGGCTTGCGCCACCCTTGATCATGTGTGATCTTCTGTGAGTAGGAGTGACATTGGAAATAGAACTATGATACGTATAAAGGCAAAACGAAAGAAGACTGGAATATCCAGCTCAGAAATGAAAGTCATACGGAGTTATAGATGAATTCATTGCTGGTCAAGAGATGTAATTCTTGGGAATCATGATTAAGCAGTTAATTGTGGATTCTGTATATTGTGATTAAACTGTTGATCATCGGAATATCACATCGATTGCATATTGTTGCAACTCGATGCAAGAAATACTATGGCCTTTATGACCAGCTAATGATGAGTTTTGACACGCTTGGGAACACGGTAAAAGGTTTACTATACCGTGTGTTGACTCTATGATTATCTTCATAATTCATTTTAGAGTTGAGTAAATTGTTACTACACTTTAGCCTTGTTGCAAAACATCATTTTGAATCATGTTTGTTGCAAGAGAGTTGTTCAAAGCTATGAATAACGTAAAGGCCATACTTCCATTATGAATAGGTTGTATGTTATGAATCTTGATAATAATACTAAACATCCATAACACTGATGCTAAACGTCGCAAGACGGACATAAATACCACATAGATGTGGCACTGCCGTTTATCACAAGTGACATAACATGCATGAAGAATTTCCATAAGTGATGGACTTTCGAGTCATATGATTATGAATCACTTGACGCTTGCGATCTTTGTCTCGAAGTAATGTGACTAAAACACCGTTGATAGGCCATACATGAACGGGCAACTAAACCATTGGTAATCATACATGATGATGTGTGTAGTCCAATAAGTGTAGTTGTGTGCAGTGGATTCCCTATCTTCACTCATGAGTTGAAGTAGATATGTGGATATCTGTTCAATAGAGACATACGTCTGAAATCTTTGAAATGTTCAAGGAATTTTAGAGTGAAATAGAAATTCATTGTAATGAGAAAATAAAGCTTCTGCAAATTAGATTGTAGAAAGTAATATTTGAGTTACAAGTTTAGCGAAAGTCTGATGAGTTGTGAAGAAGTGTCATAACTTGCGTCTCCTCGAACACCACTATGAGTAAAGTGTTCGAGAGATGTAATTAAGCCATGTATGACACGGTAAAGATCAAATATGACGTTTATCAATTTGCCATTATACTTATTAAAGTTATGCGTTAGTGACTACAGCTTTTACACTGAAAAGAGCACCATCAAATCTGTTCAAATGACACCATATTAGATGTGGTATGGACTGTTAAAACCATGTTGTCTTTTCTTAAAATTTGGGTATATGAGGCATATGTTTGACATACTCAAAACCCCAAATCATATAAGTGCTACTTTGTTAAGGTTATGCCAAAAGTTTTGGTATTCCTCTATCACTACACAAAAGCAAAACTGTTTGCTGTTAAGAACAATGTATTTTGAAGAAAAATAGTTTCTTACAAAAGAGTGAGTGGGAGGACAGTGCAACTTGTCAAAGATTGTTGAATCTTCAGAGAAGTGCGCAGCTGAACCACACAGGTTAGACAAAACTCGTACAAACATTCATGATATGTAAAACGAGATATTGTTGTTCGACAATGATAAATTTGTGATATACAAAGAAGCGTTGATGGGCCCTGACTCCGGGATTTGGCTAAATGCCAAATAATCCGAGATAGTATCCATGGAAGTAAGTCAAGTTTTGAACTTGGTAGACCCTCCGAAAGACTAAAAGTCTGAAGAATATATATATGTGGATCTATAATTGATTCAGATGAAATTGTTTTTATCCATAAAGCTCAACTCGTTGGAAAATTGTTTTCTAGCAAGTTCAAAGGTTGACTACGGCGAAGTAGTTTCGACCGTAGAGATGCTTTAGTCAGTTCGAGTTATATTAGCAATTACTACATATCTCATTTATAGGATATGGTAGAATGAACGTCAAAACAAAGTTCCTACACGGAAATATAACAAAGGACGTATATGTGATACGACCGGAATGTTTTGTCGATTCAAAGGATGCTAAAATAGATGCAAGCCTTGGATATCCAGTGATGGACTGGAGCTAGCATAATGGAGTTGGAATTTTCGTTGTGATGAAATTGCCAAAAGAGTTTGTTTTCATCAGGAATAACGAAGATGCTTGAATATTCAAGAAAGTAAGTGGGAGCTGAATAATATTTCTAAAACCTTATGTAGATGACATATTGTTGGTTAGAAATGATATAAATTTCTTGACACGAATAAGGACTTCATTGGAAATAGTTTTCAGTTGAAGAACTTGGGATGATATAGCATTAGTATTGAGCATAGTGATCTATGAAGATAGTAAGTTCCTGATCATGCTAAAGCCAACCCTACATATTGACATGATACTAAAGTAGTTTAGTATGAAATGCCAAGAAACATGTTCTTGCCGAAGTCGTGGTGAAAAGTTGTTTGCAGAAATAGGTGTTGATGAACACAGATAAGCAAAAACACGTGAATTGAATTCCACTCACCCGTGTGTTTGGATTAATCATGTACACCATAATATGTAAAACGACCAGATATGTCCAGTGCTTCAAAAGGTTATGAGCAAGATACCAAAGTGATCAATATGTTGATCATTGGACAAACAGTGAAAAGTTAAAGTTATGATAGATAAGATATGTTTCTCGGAAAATGGAGATAATGAAGAGCTCGTTGTAACAAGTTACACCAGCTGAATTTTGATGTAAACAGTTACACCAATTCAGTCTTCATACTTACTCCGATCGATTTTTGATTTTAATTGGGATTATGTGTTTCACACATAAGGGTGGCACAGTATGGAGGAACTATGTCAAGTTCGATACTGTGGCGAATTCTATAACAGAGGCTAAGTATATTGTTGCTTAAAGAAGTAACAAGGAGGGTATTTTGAATCATAAATTCATTTATGAACATGGTATGGTTTCCTAGATGCTTGAAGCTCATGGAACATTGACGAATGATTTCATGACTTATTCTAAGGAACCAAGGTCCTACCAAATGATTCAAACATATACAAAGCTAAACTGATAAAATTAGTGAATTTTATGATAGCGTGAAAACGCGAAGATATGCAAGATACAAACGGGCCTGAAACGTCAGATCCGAAGATGAGGTCTATACCACAAATGAGGCATTTATTACACCGGTATGCCATAGGTGTAAAGTGCTCAAGCACTGACAATATTATTGACTCTAGTGCAAGTGGGAGACTGTTGGAAATATGCCCTAGAGGCAATAATAAAATGTTATTATATATATATTTCCACGTTCGTAATTAATGTTTATATTTCTGTGCTATAATTGCAATGACCCTGACTGTGAGATTCAGAAGAAAACTCATTTGCATGTGTGGAAATGTAAACACCAAGAGTTCCTGGTTTAGCCTCTAAGACCAGCTCATGTGCTAACTGATGATTACGTTTTCTTAATCATGGACATTGTTCTTGTAACAAGGATGTCAGTAGCAATGGGAACATATTGTTAGCAGAACAATGATGTTGAACCGACCCCAGTATTGAATGATATACTTAGAGATCACATCGTAACTACGTTATAAGTCATATCATGAAATGTTTTCATATACGTAATTCCTTAGACCATGAGAGTATCAAGTTGCTTCACACAGGAAGACATGCTTTGGTTCTTAGATGAATCCTCCCGTAAATGGGAAGTAGTAAAATAAGTTCTGGGTATGTCAGATGGTGTGGCTAGTGACTGTGATAGTTCAAGAATGGGATTTTCTCCTTCACGATGAAGAAGATATTCACTTCGGGCCCACTCGGTATGACGGTATCCATTATAGTCTGGCCAGACGCATTGTGATTCAGTCACGGGGATACCGGAATACGATAACGAGAAAAAGGGACAAACGAGCAAAGAGGATAACGAGTGGCTTGTGTTCAAAAGTTGTTACACATGGGTGCCAAACTTCTCTCCTCTAACTTTGTCATATATCGCGAAGCAAAGGGAATGGTACATGACTAAACATAATGGTTCACTCGAAGTTTCTTCGTGTATGTGCGGGAGTCAACATGGGTGTCCATGGCTCCGCTGTTGATTATTGGCTATTGACAAAAGGCTGTTGACCTATGTCCGGAAGATGTTCTGAGTCATGTCCGCATTATACCGAACCTATTGGGTCACACACTTAACGAGCAGTAGTCTGTTAGAATACTAGTATGGTAGAAGGTTTAGTGGAAGCAAAGCAGAATAGTTCATACGGGTACCGGAAGTAGTTCCGGGGATTTATGAAATAGTTCATAAGGGCACCAAAAGTAGTTTTGGGTATTTAAGGATATGTCCGGATCACTCTGGAGTAGTCCCAGGTGGTTCCGGAACATATGAAAATGGTAATGGGAAAGTTTACGATCAACCGGAATAGTTTCGGTGATCGGTGGACAGCTTAAACAATATGTTGTGTTCACCGGACATAATAACCTTTGCCCTGATGGCTCCGAAACCCATTTATATGGCTCCGGAACATTCGTTAGAGGTTCCGGAAGGTATTGGAAGTGCTCCAAAAGTGTCCGGAATGTCCCAAAACAGTCCCGGTAGGTCCCGGAAGGTCCTGGAAGCTTCTAGAAGGTTCCGGAAGGTTCCGGCAGTACCACCCACTGCCCTGCGCCCCTGTCCTTGGGGGGCAAGCCACCTAGGCTGCCCTGGCTGGCCAGGTGGTGGGGGCGCACCAAAAAGGGGTGGGAGATCCTCCAGGTGGGATTTCCAAATACCATTATGGAAGGTTTCCGGTGGGAAGGTATGTGTAGGTTTGGAAGGCTTGGGAGTCCAAGTTGGACTCCCAAACCTCCTTGAGCTGCGCCCTAGGCCCCTTGGCCACCTATATAAGGTGAGCCAAGGGTGGGGGAAGACACAGACAACTTGTCCCCAAGGCCTATGCGCCACCCTCCCTCCTCTAAACCCCGTTGCTCCACAATTAGACCCCGGTTTAGACGCTGTTCTAGATCGGAATCCGTTAGGGTTTTCTCCCTCTAGTTTTCTCGGTGGCGTTCATCTCTGGACGGCGGAGCGCTGCTGGATTGCTGCTACGGGATGTGTGGATACTAATGGAGGGGTCGTACCTTCGACCCTTCTTCGAGGAGCTTGTTCATGGGACTTGTCCGTGGGACTAGATCGCGGGACTTGTTCGTGGGATTGATCAAGGGACTGTTCGTGGGAGAACTTGCGAGATCTAATTCCACTACGTCCACGAGCTTCACCAACTCTACTTCCGCTACATCGGTTGGTGAGCCATGACCTAAAACCTTGTATGCAATCTTCTTGGATGATCTTGGGTTCTTGATTCGTAGGCCGAAATTTTTTGTTTTCTACTACGTTTCCCAACAATATGTTCATCAATCCCATCATATATAGTCTCAAACACACAAGTGATCAAACACATGTTCTCCAAACACAATATATACATAGTACATAGTAAACCAGCAACTATCAAACACACAAGTGACCAAAATAGTTTATAAAACTAAGCTACAAGTCCAAATGCAGCACTCCATCATAGCATGACTACTCCCTTGAAGCAAATCTGCAAAATGAAGCTAAGAAAGTTATAAGAAGAACAAGTAGAAGAAGAAGTAAAATGAGAAGAAGAAGAAGAAAAAGGAGAAGGAGAAGAAGAAGAAGGAAAGATCCTCTCATTCTTCTTCTGTTTTCTTCTTTTCTTTTGAGAAAACAAAGCTAACATAAGCAATGGTGATCAAATTAAGCTATATTTAGCATATTTTGAGGAAATTGAGCTAACTTCAGCATTTTTGAGAAACTAAGCAAACTTTAACAATTGTTGTGCCAATTTAAGCTAGCTTTAGCATTTTTTGACCCAATTTTTTGACCCAATTAAGATAACTTTGAGATTTTGTGAGAAAACTAAGTTGACTATGTTAGTTTTGGAACTAACTAAGCTAAATATGTCCTTTTTGTGTAAAATAGGCAAAGTATGCATTTTCAAACTAACTAAGCATTTATAAAGAAAAATATAGAACAAAAATTATTAAAAGTGTAGCCCTCAAGGCTGAGGTGGCTGAGAAGCATCGGTCGGGTTGCCCGAGGTTGACTGGGGAGAAGGGTCATGGGATGCATCCCGAGAATTATGCTGCACGAAAAGATCAACTAGCGGTTAGCATGACACCATATTGATGATCATTGAAAGATACTCACCGTCCCCACAGGAGAGATGATCGGCACCGGTGGAGCGGCCTGGACAGTCTTCTCGCACATAGTCTACACATTTTTTTCCAAGAGTCAATCATATTAGTTCCTAATATAAACAAACATTATAACATGCGTTCTTTGGGTGAATATGAACAAGTGACTTACCACGATGAGCTCGTACAAGGCCCGGTTCGACGCATCGTGGCGTGCCGCGACCTCCTCAAGAGCCTTCGCCGTCCTCTCCTCCGCCAACCGCTCTCTCTCTGCTGCCTTCTCCTCCGCCAACCGCTCCTTCTCCTCGAGTAGCCGCTGGGTATTCTGTCGCTCTCTCTCAAGAGCTTCCTGCAACCCCACTCCTGTAGTTAGCATTGTAATATTCGATGAGAGAACACATGAATGCAAGAGTCCTTATGGCTAACCTCGATAGCGAGATTGACTGGCCGCGCACGAGTCCTTATAGCAGGAGAATAGCTCGTTTGGCGCGCCTTGATCTCAGGAAGAGTCCTATTGCACCGAATCAACTTATCTCCAATGGCCATGGAGCCATGGCGCTTTCTGCCACCAGAGATCATCACCAGCTCCGGGTCTATAGGCTTCCCAACCGGGGTATAATCCTGCCCGTGCTTCTCCTTCGCCACCTCGGTATAAGCCTTCATCTTACCGTAGGCGGCAACGTTGGTGAAAGTCGACGGAGTGGCAATATCCGACTCTGAGAGTGCCTTGGCCTTCTTGTACGATGCTGTATGGGCCATGCCATAATTGTCGAACACACCAAGCGGCTCTGTTTTATTATGCTCCGCCTAAAAGACAAAGCAAAGCACAATATTAGTAAACTGCTAAGTTGTGGGTGCGTAAAAGACAATATTAGCAAAACACACATACCCATTTTTCCCGTAACAAGCTAAGTTGCGGCTGCCTTGATGGTGTGGCACACCAACCATCTGGGCGCGCCGGTCCTTGGCATTGTTGTGGGCGGCCAACCAGGCTTCTGAGCACCACTGGTCCACAATGACCTCCCAACAAACCATCTTATCCGCACACCATCTCGGTGGCGCCTAAGTTAGTAAACATGAAGATTAGAAATTATATAGGACTAGCTAGCTAGGAATGAAATCAATGAAACTAAAAGATGCAAGAAGGGGTTACCATCATGTACTGGTCCCTCGAAAGATACTTCTTTCGGCATTCCGACTTGCTACGCTTAAGGCCACGCTTGGCGTAGTAGTCACGGACCGCCTGCACTCGCATCTTGTGCCTTGTGTTCTGCAAGAGGTGCCTGCACTCTTGGATGAGCACCTTTCCCGCCTCCTCCTCCATGGACTCTTCGACCTTGTAATAGACCTGATATTAAAAGCACGAGACAACACTGATGAGTGCACCAACTATCTAGCTATTCTCAAGTTCTCATTGTGTGAAAGAGAAATTACCCAAAAGCCGTTCAACACCATGTCCGCTCTGGTGTGGCATTCGACCCCGTTGACGGTCGTATTTGATGGGGCCTGGGAAGCTATATAGTGCTCCCAAAAGAGTCCAGACTGCGGACGCGAATCATCATCGGGAAACTGAACCAACCCTGGGAAATTCTGCCTGATGAGCACACCAAGGATGTCGTTGGGATTGCGGACACCCGAGGCGTATGCCCAACCCCTGCAATACAAAAAAGTAAAAAAGCCATCAGATATTTGCATAAACCTCGGCGTACTAAAACAAAGTAATTAAGTGCACTTACGTCTCTCCATCAGGCGTAATCAACGACCTATGGGCGGGAGTCACCGGCTCAGCCGGGAGCCGTGTACCCCCACGCTGGTACACGGTGTTACCCTCCACCCCCTCAGCCTCATCATCAGTGTGAACCGCCTCCTCTTCACCAACCTTCTTCTCTTCACGAACCTCCCCCTCGGGCGTATCCACCTCAGGCCACGGACCCCAGGACGTGCGCCCGGATGTAGCCTCCTCCTCCACCACGGGACTCTGCGGGGAGGGAACCACCCTGTGCTCTGGTGAATCAGCCGGAGGTGGTGGCGAGGAAGGCGCAACTGTCTGCCTCCCTCTCGTGCGGCCACCACCTGCTCTGCCTCCTCTCCCGCCCCTCTTCGTACGACCTCCTCTCCCCTTGGGCACCTCAGAAGTAGGAGGCGAGGACATACTGGAAAGCAAAGAATTACGTAGAGTCCCTGGTGCGAGCGTAGTACCCCGGCCCCTACCTCGTGACGAAGAACCACCCGCGGAGGTATCTCCATCCATATCTGTCACGAACCTGCCAGAAGCATAGTAAAAGAAATTAGTACAAATGAGAAAAATAAATAATACTACTACAAAAGAAGAAAAAGTAATTACTATAATGAGAATATATATAAATATATTTAAAGTTGGGATTCATACAATTAACAATAGTCAGGATCAGCCGTCTCTTCGCCGGGATCAATTGATGGATCATCATCACTATCACGCGTGTCGTCGTAAATGACGGCATCGTCGGGTTCAACAACACCAACATTTGGAAGGCCTTTCTGTAAACGGTCAAGCATTAACACGTCATCTGGAGCAGTAACCTCTTCTTCTTCAGGAGGCTCTTGCACATCATTGGTATGGGCTTATTCCTCATCATCGGTATCGGGTTCACTCTCATTGTCTTGTTCCATGTTCTCGGGTTGTGTAGAGAGGTTTCAGAAACGTTTTTTCAGGCTCCGGGTTTCTTGGAAGAATTCTCCTTCATATGTCTCCGGTTAATGTGAGGCTCATAATCATCTTCATTGGGGGGGGTCTAATATGTGGCGGCACATCATAAACGACATCCCAACCTTTCAGGTTTTCACTCGTTTGGAAGGGGTATGATAGATAGAAAACCTGGGTGGCCTGTTGAGCCGTAATATGGACATCATGGACATTGAAATGTGTGTCTTGTCGAATTTCGACTAGACCTACATGTTCATGAGTCCGTCTAGTCTCCGACGGAAGAAACCAATGACATTTGAAGACAACGACGTTCGGAGGATTTTCACCATAGAATAGAAGTTCGTATATTGCTTCAACTCTTCCATAATATTCGATACCTCCTTCGCTAACAGCCGACACACCCGAATTTGTAGATGTTCGATCGGGCATTATTTGTTCTTTACCAACGGTACGAAAGCGATACCCGTTGATATCGTATTTCTCAAATGTACGGACCTTAAAGTCAAAACCATTAGCGACTTGTCACAATTCGGCGTCTATAGGCTCGTCAGGTGAATTTGCCTATAAGTTTAATAGGAAAATATTGGTATATTAGTCGGAAATATGAACAACAAATGAAACCCTTTATGAATGGTAGTTACCGTTCGTTTGAACCAAGAGATGAAACCGGGATTTCCATGTCCATGTTTGGCGAGAAGATCATACTCTGCGATGGAATCCCTTTCAATAACCGCTCCATTCGAGTATTGGGCGACGTATCGACTGTACCAATTGATGTCAATAAGACACCAGAATTATAAGAAGTTGCAAAACATTTTACGTACCGAGCACTTACTCGATGTACGGACGCACTTTTGTTAGGTTGGTAAAGATATACAATGTAAGGGTCCTCCATTCTTCGAGATCCAAAATCATATTTCTCGAAGCACCAACAGATCCAAGCTTCCCTTTGAATAGGCTGAGGTTGGATTGACGTCGTTCGGGGTCGCCTGTATTGTATCGAGGCTTTGGATTATGCAAATGGCGATTTTTGGCTCATAGTGTGCTGTCACGAAGTTTGCCGCCTCCTCGGTAATGAATGCCTCGGCCATGGATGCTTCAATTCTACGTTTATTTTTACATTTTGCTCGAAACGTCTTCTGCATTCTCTCGGTTGAATAGCACCAACGGTTTTGCACAGGGCCACCCAATCTTGCCTCGGTCGGGATATGCAATATCAAATGCTGCATCGGATTAAAAAAACCCGGTGGAAAGATCTTTTCTAACTTGCAGAGCAACTCCGCCGCCGTCTCTTCCATGTCTTCTAGCACGCCATCGGATAGTTCTTTAGCACAAAGAACACGAAAGAAATAGCTCAGTTCTTCCAGTACTAGCCATTCTTCCTCGGGGATATAGCCGCGCAACATCACCGGCATTACCCGCTCAAGCCATATGTGCCTGTTTTGCACCCACAAGAGAATTTCCCTCATATGCCCCCTTTCAAGAATGAACCAGGCCCTTGGCTTCGACCAATTCTTCCTTCCCATCGGCTGTCGCATGTTCTGTAAAGGTCTATCACATAGAGTCTCCTGGTCGACTCTAGCTTTAGGATTATCCTTTGACTTCCCATCTATGCCAAAAAATGTACCAAATAGGGCCTCACCGATATTATTTTCAGTGTGCATCACATCAATGTTGTGTGGAAGTTCGAGGTCTTTGAAGTAGGGGAGATCCCAGAAGCATGTCTTGTGAGTCCATGCGTGTTCCGAATTATATCCTTTGAAATACCCGGGACATTCTGGATCAGGCTCGAGAGAGTTCAACTGAGCCAGGACCAGTTCACCCGTCATCGTAGGTGCTTCCAGGTTTTTGACAGCTTTTACTTTGATGAAGTTCTTCCTGTCTCTTCTGAAAGGATGCTTAGGAGGCAGAAACTATCTATGCAAGTCGAAGCAGGAATACTTGCCACCCGCCTTCAGCCAATGAAACTAAAGAGCAGCCTTGCATGTTGGGCATGCGAACCTTCCATGAACACACATGCCAGAGAAAAGCGCATACGCCGGCAGGTCATGCATCGAGTACTGATACCACACATGCATTATGATGGTCTTTTTGCTAGCTGCATCGTATGTCTTGAACCCTTCATCCCAAGCTTGTTGCAATTCCTCCTTAAGCGGTTGCATGTACACATCCATATTCTTCCCCAGATATTTGGGCCCTGGTATTATCAATGTCAGGAAAATGTTCTTCCTTTTCATAATCTCTGAGGGGGGAAGATTGAGTGGCATGACAAATACAGGCCAACAACTATATGAGGCTGCCATCAGACCGAAAGGATTGAACCCATCCGTGCCGACGGCGATTCGACAATGCTTTGGCTCCTTAGCTTTTTGCACATGTTTTTCATCGAAGTGCTTCCATGCTAAACCATCTGATGGGTGAGTCAACATCGGCTTCCCATCTGCATCAAATTCCGTTCTCTTCCCATATTTGTGCCATGTCATCTATCTGGCTGTCTCTTCCATCATGTAAAGGCATTGAATTCTTGGTATCACTGGAAGATACCTAAGAACATTTACGGGTATTTTGGTCTACGTCTTCTCTCCTTAACCATTGTCTACCACAACATACCTGGATGACTTGCATTTGGGACAATAGTCTTCCTACGCATACTCTTTCCTAAATAAAGCACATCCATTCTCACAAGCATGTATCTTCTCATAGGGCATCTTAAGTACCTTGAGGATCTTATCCGATTGGTACAGGTTTGTAGGCATAACATGATCTTTTGGTAGAAACCGCCCAAATAGGGTCATGATTGCATTGTAGCATTCTGTGCCCAAGTTGAATTGTGCCTTCACAGCCATCACTTGTGCGATGGCATCGAGCTGACAAAGCTCAGTGTGAGCGTGGAGAGGACGTTTTGAGGACTCCAACATCTCATAGAAGGCCTTCGCAGTTTCCTCCATCTCATCGTCATCATCCCGCGCATCGTCAAAGTCCTGCACCATGTCTTCGATCCCGGTTCCGTACTCGTCCGTGCGCTGGCGGACCACCTTGTCTCTCCTGCGTCCGGTAGACTCGCCATGGAAAGCCCACACCATATAATCAGGCTTAAAACCCCACTTCTGCAAGTGTTTACCCATATCCACCTCTATCGCCTGTTTATAGTTGTCGCACCTAACACAGGGGCACCAGGTTTTTCTCTGACCATTTGCAAACGCTGCTCTCAGAAAGTCCTTGGTTTTCATTGCCCATTCAGTGCTGATCTCTTTCTGATTAGGGCGACCGGTGTACATCCAGGCACGATCATCGCTCATCTTGTCACTAGCTAGCTACTAAACAACAAATATACAAGTTGTCAATTTTATTACGTCCAATTTTTATTGCTTTTATCATACATAGCTACCTCATACGCAATTAATTAACCTACACACTAATAGGTAAAGATAGGTCCTAATCCCACCCGAGTATGTGTAGATTGGGTTCTTTTTCCCATTATCTGCTCCCGACCCGACGCAGAATTTCGGCAGCACCTCCCTGCTGTTCTCCTAATACATGTCTCGACAACAAGCCGAGAGGGTGTGTATCCAGAGAACAACAGGGAGGCGCTGACGAAATTCCATGTCGGATCAGGAACAGAGCATGCAAAAACGACCCAATCTACACATACTCGGGTTGTCCATGGATAACTTTGGACAATTCGAAAGAATTACTATTATAAATATGCAAATGAATGCATATTTATACTGTAATCCTTTCGAACGGGAGACGCATACTGGTTACGCGACTGTATATTGAATCTACCTATAACTAGCTAGTGTCATCGGCACAAAGACCGGAACAGAGCAAAGGAAGGGGAACCAGGAGGATAAGACATGTTCTGCTCACCCTCGAGTGCAGGGGGAGATCGTCGAACACAAGGGGAGGTCGTCGAACACCAGACCCTTGCAGGGAAAGTATTGCACATTAAAAATCAACCGATCAATACAGATATTCTATTTCTTTTTCTTTTCCATTTCCAATTCTTTTTATTTTTTTTCTATTTTTCTTTCTACGCTTCTTTTTTCTCCACTTCTTCTTTTTCTTCTTCTTCTATTTCTCCTCTTCTTCTTCTCCTTCTTCTTCTTCTTCTTCTTCTTCTTCCTTCTCCTCTTCTAATAATTTTTTTCTATTTCTTTTTCTTTTCCATTTCTAATTCTTTTTATTTTTTCTATTCTTCTTTCTACTCTTCTTTTTTATCCACTTATTCTTTTTCTTCTTCTTCTATTTCTCCTCTTCTTCTTCTCCTTCTTCTTCTTCTTCTTCTTCTAACCTACACTAACCTAACCTAACACTAACCTACAATCTAAGCAAAATAACTTAATTAACAGAAAAATACACTAACTAACTACAATATATACACCAACTAACTACAATACTAAAAAATTAACACTAAGAAACTACAATACTAAAACAGAGAAAAAACAACAACAAAATTAACAGAGAAAAATTAGAGAGAGAGGGGAAGGGGCTCACCGGAGTTGGAGGCCGGCGGCGTCGATGGAGGGCGGAGGCGGCTTCAGGGAGGCCGGTGGCGGCAGCGCTGGTGGAGGGCGGCGGCGGCTTCCGGTAGGCCGGTGGCGGCGGCGTTGGAGGAGGGCGGGGCGGGGCAGGGCATGGGGTGGGGCAGAGCAGCGGCGCGGGGTCGACGACGGCGTGTGACAGGGTGGCGGCGTGCTGGACGGAGGGGGGCGGCGGCGCGCTGGACGGGAAGGGGGCGGCGGCGCGGTTGGGTGGTGGGGAGAGGGGAGAGAGAGGGAGGTGGGGCAGGCCGTGAGGGGTTAACGGCCCTGCGGCTTTGCTGTCTGCCGACCTAAGGCAAATGGCACTATGCCGTCTGCCGGCAGACGGCAAAGCTGTGGGCCGTTAGCCAGGCCGAGTCTCCAGCTCCAGTGGGCCCCGCGGGTGGTTTGCCGTCTACCTTTAGACGGCATAGAGGCGTTTGTCGTCTGCCATCCGGGAGGCAGACGACATACCTGTAGTTTGTCGTATGTCTCCTTTTTTCCGTCTGTTTTTAGGGCAGCAGACGGCATACCACTGGTTTGCCGTCCGCCCCGACGAAAAACAGACGGCAAAGCCCCTGGCACATGGAAAACTGGTGAATTCCAGTAGTGATGCCTATGAATTACTCTCTAGTGACTGAGCCTTTTGATTGCTGGAGTTTCGATTTTATGGGCCCTTTTCCTCCCTCACACAAGTACACTCACATTTTAGTAGTTGTTGACTATGTAACCAAGTGGGTTGAAGCAATCCCCACTGAGAGTGTTGGTCACCAGACATCTTTGAAAATTCTCAAAGATGTAATTTTCCCTAGGTTTGCTGTACCAAGGTATCTTATGACTGATGGAGGATCACACTTCACGCATGGAGCTTTTAGAAAAGCTTTAGCCAAGTACAATGTCAATCATAGAATTGCTTCATCGTAGCATCCTCAAACTAGTGGGCAAGTTGAGCTGACCAATAGAGAGATCAAGTTGATCTTACAAAAGACAGTTAACAGTTCTAGAAAGGACTGGTCAAAGAAGTTAGGAGATGATTTATGGGCGTATAGAACTGCTTACAAAAACCGCATGGGCATGTCTCCCTATAAGATGGTCTATGGAAAGGCTCGCCATTTGCCATTAGATTTAGAACACAAAGCTTTCTGGGCTGTTAGAGAGCTTAATGATAACCCAAAGTTGGCTGGTGAAAAGCTTCTCATGAACTTGACCTATCTAGATGAGTGGAGAAGTGAAGTTTACCAGAGTGCTAAAATGTTTAAGGAAAGGTAAAGAAGTGGCATGATAGAAGGATTCTGAAACGTTAATTTAATTTTGGTGATAAAGTTTTGTTGTTTAGATCTCATTTTAAGTTTTCTCCAGGTAAACTACTTTCCAGATGGGAAGGGTCATTTCATATCGAATAAGACTACCGCTCCGGTGCAATCAAGATTAACAATTTTGATGGCACCAAACCTCAAGTTGTGAATGGGCAAAGACTCAAACATTACATGGCGGGAGACCCTGTCAATGTTGATATAAATTTAACGGTCATTTACATTTTCCCCTAATCTTGTCCCAGTCTCAGCTTTACCCCTAAAAAACAAGTGCTCAACTTTACCCCTGTTCCGTCTGATGCCGTTTCAGAAATACCCTTTTCGTACCCTTTCCGTCCAGTCAAAGAGCTTTGACCGTCTATGAGACATTTATTGGAAGATTTTGCCCCTGTGTCTATATTCACTTACACGAGGGACCCACTCATGATAAAAAAACTACAACCTCTCATCCTCTCTCTCTCTTCTTACACAGGACCCTCTCATCTCTCTCTCTTACCTCCATCACCCCCCCGTGCTGAGCGAGTTCCCTGCCGCCCCTCACCCTCCCGTGCTCCGACGAGCTCCCCCACCACCCTGGACCCCCGCGCTCGGCCAGCTCCTCCTCGGACCCTCGCCCTCCCACGCTCGATGAGCTCCCGTCGCCCCCCTTAGATCCCGCGCGCTCAGCGAGCTCTGCGCCACAGCTGGACTCCTGTCGCCGCCCCTGGTCTTCCTGAGCTCGGCGAGATCCCCGGTGCGCTCAGCCGCGCAGGCCACCACCCTACCCCTCTCCCCCCCCGTTGGTCTCTCCCTCACCTCTCTATGTGTTCAACTAAAGCCGCCATGGAAGCCTCCTCAAGGTCGCGCCGCGGCTCCTCCTGGTCGTGCCCCTCCCCGCTGGCACCAGATCCAGTGGGATCCAACCCATCGGCACCAGATTCGCTCGTTGGCGCGCCTCCTGCCATGCCTCTCGTTCCGACAAGCTCTCCCTCCGCCCCTGGACAAGCTCCATTACCTGGTGTCGCGTCGATCTCCGGCCCGGCAAGCCTCCTCACGCGCTCGGGATTTGTATTTTTTTCTTTTTTTCTTTTTAGCTAATTTGTATTTAGGTTAGCCTAATCTAAATTTATTTCCTTTTTAGTTAGTCTTATCTGTATGTAGTTTAACCTTGTATGTAAAGTAAGGCACTGACATGTGAGGTCTTTTGCTTAATATAATAGTAAGGACGTGTGAGAGAGAGTAAGGGCATATTTGTCAAAAAAATGTTACGAACACGGTCAAACCCCTTTGACTGGACGGAAACGGCCCTCAGGGGTATTTTTGTAGCCGCACTAAACGGAAGAGGGGCAAAGTTGAGCACATGTTCCATATTACGAGTTTTTGCAAAAATAGAAAAATTCAAGGCCTGATTGCAGCCGGAGAGAGCTCTAGGGGGGCCAGGCGCCCCCCTAGCGCGGCCTACCTCGTGGCCGCACCAGGTGGCCGCCTGGGCACCCCGAAGTCCGTCTCCGATCCCACTTTGGCTCGTTACCTTCCTTTTGTTGCAGAAATTTTTGCTATATATTTTTCCGGATCATCCCGGCACCGTATCTCGCGATTTCATGTGTTTTCTTTTTGAGCTGTTTTTTCCAGGACAAAAAGATATTTTTAGAGATGTCTTCTTGTGGCTCGAGCAGAGAAGACTTCTTGGGGCGACGTCTACACCAAGTCCAGAAGGATCTCAACCAAGGAAAGTGTTGATGATATAATTTGGCTGCTAGGTATTTTATATGCCAAATTAATTTGAATGATCGTGCTTGGATTATTTGTTTATATGTTTATCTGAATTTGTTGTTTAGCTAAAATTGCAGCCTTGGTTGAACAGCAAGCAGATATTACAACAGCAAGCTCTTTAATGTGGAGATATATATGGAGTATTTCGTGTACTGGTGGCTACCCAAGATAAGTCCTCGATGGGTTTAAAGAATATGCTGGGATTAAATATCATCTGTCATATGCCAAGCTGAAGACTTTGTCATTTATTCAGTTACGTACCAGAAGCGCACAAATATGTTGTTACTTGATTATACGTACTAGTACTAGCCGGATTGATTAAGGAGTATTAGGAATATAAAATTTGGCTTGGACGTGAAGGAAACGAGTCCGTGTCCTATTGTACTTGCCATAGACCAGGCTGCCCTATATAACGTGGGCATATGGCCGGTTGGAGAGGAACCAATTGATACACAACAAAAAACACATCTATTCTTACGTACGTACTTTTCCGTTCGTTCTCTTCTCTACCAAGCTCTAGTTCCTTTAGGGTTTGGTGATCTTTGCCGTTTTGCGCAGAAAAGCGGCCGTCCCTCCTCTCCGTAATTGAGGAACCTTTGTTGCTTTTCTCGAAAAGCATCCGCTCGTCGTCGCGAAAGACGACGGTTATCATGGTGTTCGGCGGTGCAATTTTCTGCCGCAACACAATTGGCAACTCCGCTGAGGAAGAAGAATAAAGAAAT
This sequence comes from Bromus sterilis, assembly GCA_950022295.1. Lineage (NCBI taxonomy): Eukaryota > Viridiplantae > Streptophyta > Magnoliopsida > Poales > Poaceae > Bromus > Bromus sterilis. Next base: position 141,227,342 of record OX465596.1, on the reverse strand, counting down.
ACACAAGATGAACGCCGACCCCAAAAACGGTAGCGCCGTCAGCTCGGACAACATCATCCCGGCCATGCTTGAGGATCTCTCGGAAGAAGACCGGCAGGAGATTGAGCGCGTGCTTGAAGAACAGAAGGTCGAGGGGTTGAAGAAGATGTTGGCTGGATTCCAGAAGACAAGGAACGGCGTCGTCTAGAAGGTAGCTATGCCGAGTACTTCCGATCTACTCGGCGCTGAGGTAAAAATTTCAACCGACGAAATTGCTCATCTAATTGATGTGTCTGTAGCTAGTAACTATGGTTCTGATAATGACAAATACAGTGCATACAATTACCCAAGCTGTAGTTAATAAGTTTGAAGAATTTAAGGAGCAGCTTGAGGGTAGTATACCTCGTCATGTGCGTTCAGTAGTGCTACTAATTAATGATGAAAAATCTGGTAAGAAGTCAATCCCTAATGAAATTAGCCGATTGCTTAGTCTTTCTGGTCACACGTACGCACCAGGTGCCTCGGTCAGTGCTGCACAACATATTAGCGTTCCCTTAAGTAATAATCTAGGTGGCCAGAACGATGCTAGCGGTTCGGCTAATAATTTTGTTTCGGGTGCTGCTCCTCCTATTGTTACAACTTCGGCTCCACCAAATTATAACTACAATAACCGAAGTGGTATTTTAAATTTTAATTTGCAGAAACCTTTTTATCAAATAGTAGCATATAATACGCCACCATTGCTTCTTGTTGGTACCAGGATTCCGTACGGGCCGATATCCGATTCATATTTTAGTGGACCTCCGTTGCCAACTTCACATGCCCAAATTTCTTTGGAGGAGTATCCGCCGCGTACTGGCATTCCATCAGCTCCACAAACAAATTCTCCACAACCCAATGATAGTTTTAAAGATCAACTTGCTAGTATACTTAGAGAATTTGGTTTAGAACCTAAGGGTAGAGAACGTGAATATCAGAAACCATATCTGATTATTTTGACTCGACACCATATCCTCGTGGTTTTAGAATTACAGATTTTGTTAAATTTACGGGGGAAGATGGTAGATCAACTTTTGAGCATGTGGGGCAATTTTTAGCACAATGTAGCGAGGTCGGCACATCGGATGTTTATAGAGTTAAATTATTTTCTTTATCTTTATCCGGTGCTGCATTTACTTGGTTTACATCGCTTGCTCCTAATTCTATTTCAACATGGGCACAATTGGAGCAAAAATTTCATGAGTATTTTTATAGCGGTGAAACTGAACTTCGACTTTCAGATTTGACTAGGGCTAGGCAGAAATATAATGAGCATGTTCTTGATTATATTAGGAGGTTTAGAGATGTCAAAAACCGATGTTTTAGCTTGACCATAGCCGAAAAGGATTTAGCCGATCTTTCCTTTTCGGGTCTGCTCACTCATATTAAGGATAAATTAGAAGGGCAAGAATTTTTAGATGTTAATCAAGTTTTGCAGAAGGCTTTGGGGCAGGAAAACCGTGCTAAGGAAATTAAACAATATAGACGGTTTAAAGATAATAGGAACAAAGATAAGGATAATCACACGGTTAATGCTTTAGATTATGATAGCGATTCGGCTAGTGATGATGATGGTAACATATGTGTAGCCGAATGGGATCAAGTGTCAAAGTCGAAACCTTTTGCATGTACAGCGTTGAAACCTACACCTGCTAGAAGAGAAGAAATTAAATAGACTTTTGATGATAGCAAGTGTGATAGGATTTTTGATATGCTACTGCAAGGGAAATTAATTAGAGTACGGGAGGGTCATGTAATTCCACCTCCAGAAGAATTGGGTAGAAGAGCTTATTGTATGTGGCATAATTATTTTTCTCATGCTACTAATGATTGTAATGTGTTTCGTCGACAGGTGCAATCGGCCATTAATGAAGGATGATTGACATTTACCGAAGGCTCTAAGATGAAGCTTGATAGCGACCCGTTTCCCATCAACATGGTCGAGTTTGAAAGTAAGAAAATGCTTATTCGGTCGGATCAGACCGAGTCCGCAAAAGAAAAAAAATGTTGTTCATGATAGTGCTCCTCCAAGGATGATCAAACCAAAAAAATCCAGAGGTGGGAGTGTGGAAAGTCAATGGAGAAAGAAAACAAGTTCCAATAATAAAGCCTACAGTAAGCATGTTGTTGGAAAAATATACTTCACGCAGGAACGGTAACGTGTTTAATCGGCTTGGAGGCGTTAAGCGTCCTAGGTCTCCTTCTGGACCCGGAGGTCATGAGCTATGGCAAAGGAATTCATATGACCAGCCACCGTATTTTGCAATGCAGCCTGCATATTGGGGCGGTGCACCTCCCATGTATCCACAATTTCCTACGTGGGGTTTTAACCTGTGGGCGTCGCATCCTATAGGACCAGCAGGTTATTTTCAGCCTGGGTGGGTTCCGTCGAGGCCTATGTTCAGACCACACTTACATGAGAAAAGGGCTAGATTTAATGAAGAAGCTCGACCACGTGATGCAATTGTTATTCAAGGTAACCGACCACCTGTACACAGTGCAAATGGTAGGAACTATAAGCGCGGACGAAAGCTTACTTGGGTGCCGAAGAAGCGTGCTGAAACTCAGCATGTACAAAACTTGGATGGTTCTGTTACTTCTCATGCTCTGAAACATGGAGAAGGCCAATCGGCTAAAGGTGTCGAGCGCAGTACAAAAGCAGAAAATAATAATCCAGTAAGGTATGGAGTGGTGCAAGAGAGAGATGCTGGTACGCAGGACAAAAATTTGAGTAATATACTCGTTGCCTCATCTAGTACTAATCAAAAGGGTGATTCAGCTAGCACAACCCATGCAACCATGAGGAACAACAGTTCACGTACATCCACAAGTTGGTCTCCTATTATTTTTAGCACGTTTAACCAACATGGGAGTCTTAGTAATAGGGGAGGCCAAATTAATGTATCTGGTGGTGCATCTGATCAGCAAAGAAGTATTTTGGCTAAGTAAATAATATTTGTTCCAGGAACGACAGTGCATCGATACAGGCTGAGAGACTCGGGAGGCAGCACAGATTAGTCAGTCGCTCCAGGAACCAAACCTGGACCTCGTTGGTGTCCGACGGGGCTAACACATACTCAGAAACGACGAGTACAACGGCTGCGTGCACTGGACATGAAGGAAGAAATAGCCGTGAAAAAACGCGATGAATTGCTCAATCGGGAGACCAATGGTGTCCGCAAAAATTTGGAAAGAGAAGCGCATCATGGAGGAGGAGAATGAAGCAGAAGATGACATGAGTGACAACCTCACCGATGACACGGCTGGTGATCCCGTCGATGACCCGATTGATCACCCTGCGGATGACACGGTTGATGATGAGGCTGCTGAATATCGCGATGAAATACTTAGTGATATGGATACTAATATGGTATTTGCATTACCCGCTGAATTTCGTGCGCCCGAGGCTGAGGTTGCACAACTTGTTATTGGTACAAAAAATGCTACATTTGAGAAGCCAGAGAAGCCCGAGCAACACCTAAAACCATTATTCATCAGGGGTCATATTGATGGTAAGCCTATTGGTTGCATGCTTGTTGATGGTGGCGCTGGGGTTAATATTATGCCATTTTCGGTTTTTTCTAAATTGGACCGAAAAGAGAGTGACTTACTGAAGACCAACATGACACTTTCGGTTTTTTCTAAATTGGGTTCTCTTCAGACATGTCTAAAGCTAAGGGAGTAATCTCTATTGAGCTCACAGTCGGAAGCAAGACATTGCCGACTGCATTTTTTGTGGTTGATGTCAAGGGTCGGTACAATGTTCTGTTGGGACGCGACTGGATTCAGTCGAATTGCTGCATTCCTTCTACTCTGCATCAATGCTTAATTCAATGGGTAAATGATGATGTGGAGGTAATTAGGGAAGATGATTCAGCTTGCATAGCTATGACAGAAGCGCCAATTGATTGGCAACTCAGTGACATGCAATGCTTGACCGGTAGGGACCTATCGGATTATGACTACATTAGTGTAGGTAGAGATGGTTTTGTACCTATAAATGTACAACCGGCTGATATAGCTCAGCTTAATAATCTATCTATTTAAATGATGAACAAAGATGAGAGTATTAAGTGGTTGCAAAGACGCACAGAGGAGTATCGTTCCGGAAAGAGCAATATGCATGAAACTATAGAAGAATTTGAGGACATATAAAAGCTTGGACATGGATTCTCATCGGTTGATCCGCTTGAAGAAATAGATATTGGTGATGGAAGCATTCCGAGGCCTACATTTTTCAATGCTAACTTGAAGGTCGATTAGAAAAGCAAGGTATGTGGGTTACTTAAAGAATTTGTTGATTGCTTTGCTTGGAATTATACTGAAATGCCTGGTTTAAGCAGAGATCTAGTTGAGCATAGATTACCTATTAAATATGGTTTTAGGTCATATAAACAACCTCGCAGAAATTTCAATCCTAATATGTATGACCGCATCAAAGAGGAAATTGATCGGTTGTTGAAAGCTAGATTTATTCGGCCATGTAAATATGCCGAGTGGGTTTCTAATATTGTTCCTGTTGAAAAGAAAAACACCGGTGTAATTAGAATATGTGTTGATTTTAGAGATTTGAATAAGGCTACTCCGAAAGATGAATTTCCTATGCCTATTGCCGAGATGCTTATTAATGATGCCTCAGGACATAGAGTTATCAGTTTTTTAGATGGTAATGCGGATTACAATCAAATATTTATGTCCGAACAAGATATGTCTAAGACTGCTTTTCGTTGCCCTGGCTTTGACGATTTATTTGAGTGGGTAGTCATGATGTTTTGTTTGAAAAATATTGGCGCTACATATGAACGAGCTATGAATTTAATATTACATGATTTGCTAGGCGTCATATTAGAAATATATATTGATGACATAGTTGTTAAACTGGATGGGTTTGATCATCACTTAGCCGATTTACGATTGGGTTTTGAAAGGATGCGTAAGTATGGGTTAAAGATGAATCCCCTTAAACACTAGTAGGGAAATAGCTATACATGGAAAGCTTATTAGTGGCGCATTTTATATGTAATGCGCCACTATGTTGTAAGGGGTGGCGCACTGGTAAAAAATGCGCCACCTATAAGCCCTTATAGGTGGCGCATTTTTAAAAATGCGCCACCCCTAAGAGTGGGCCAGCCCTGGATCCCCTTATACGTGGCGCATTTGGAGAAATGTGCCACCCCTAAGAACCTTATAGGTGGCGCATTTTGAAAATGCGCCACCCCTAAGAGCTTAGAGGTGGCGCATTCTGGAAATGTGCCACCCCTAAGGAATTATTAGTGGCGCATTCAGAATGCGCCACCCATAAGCTCTTAGGGGTGGCGCATTTCCCATATGCGCCACTAATAAGAAAAAACTGCGCGGGAAAATTCCCAAATACACCCCCCCGTGGACCACCTTTTCAATTTGAAAAAAAATAAAAGAAAATGATAGAAATGTCAAAAAAATAAAAGAAAATAAGTTTCCCAAATGATATGTGGTCTAGTTGTTAGGAAAATTTACAAATATGTATTTCGACTTTTTTTGCAAAATCTCCCGAGAATTTTGTAAAATGGGCTTAACTTTTGCATACGACCTTCGATGAAAAAGTTTTTTATATGAAAAATCATCTACTCGAAAAGTTATATCCAAATTCAACTGGGTGTAACCCGTTGAACATTTTTAGAATCCTCAAAAACCTAACAGAAAAAAAGTTACGGGCGTTTGAAGATCTGAAGGCCCAAAAAAAGAAAAAATTTGAAATTTTTTTTGAACTTAGTAGTGGCGCATTTTGTATGAAATGCGCCACTAGTAACAGAAAAAAATTTGAATTTTTTTTTAATTTTTTTTTTAAAAATTCAAAATAGGCTAGAGGACATATCGGGAAGTTAAAAAGGTTGAAAATTTTAGATAGTAACATTAAAAAAAAATTAAAAATAAAAAATTTAAATTAAAAAAAATCAAAAAAAGTTTAAAAAGTTCAAAATATGCTAATGGTCCCATCGAGAAAGTTTCAAAAAAATGTTGAAAATTTTAGCACACCCATGAACATTAACAAGGTCCTAGACATCAACATGGTTTAATAGGATTTATATGTTAGATATATCAACAAGTGCCTGCTAGGTGAGCTGGAGTGAGAGTTGAATAGAACCGAGAAGTTAAGCGTGCTGGGGCTAGAGTACTGCTAGGATGGGTGACCCTCGGGGAAGTTTGACCTGAGATTAAGCATATTGACTGGCATTAAGCATACTAACCTGAGATTAAGAAAAAAATAAAAATACAAAATAAAAAAATTGTTTTCCAGATCCAGATTCAAAATTCAAAATTTAAAAAAATTAATATTGGTGCATTTTCAGAATGCGCCACCCCTAACAGCTTATAGGTGGCGCATTCTTAGATGCGCCACGCCTAAGGGTCTTAGGGGTGGCGCATCCAGAATGCGCCACCTATAAGCCCTTATTAGTGGCTTGTAGTTAGTGGCACATCCTAAATGCGCCACTAAACAGAAAAAAGGACGCCACTAAAAGGGCATTCCCTAGTAGTGAAATGTGCTTTTGGTGTGTCGGATGGAAAGTTCTTAGGATTTATAATTCATGAACATGGCATAGAGACTGATCCTAAGATCTGGAAGAGCCGACTTTCAAAAGGGATGTGCAAAAATTGTTGGGGAAGATTAATTACTTGAGACGATTCATATCTACCCTTGCAGGAAAAATTGAATCATTTGTCCCATTGCTTCGGCTAAAGAAAGAAGCCAAATTCACTTGGGAGCAGAACAAAAAGAGGCTTTTGATAACATACAAAGATATTTGTTGAGTCCTCCGGTATTACATGCACCCAAGTCTGGTACGTCGTTAAGGTTATACATTGATGCACAAGACAAAGTGATCGGCGCGGTATTGGTGCAAGAAGATGGCGGGAAGGAATACATTATTGCATATCTAAGTCGCCGCTTGATCGACGCTGAGATTCGGTATGTGTTTATTGAAAAATTATGCTTATCTTTATATTATGCATGTACCAAATTTCGAACTTATTTACTATCCAGGACATGTATAGTAGCTACTCAAGCCGACGTGGTTAAACACATGTTGCAAAAACCGATTCTTAGTGGTAGGATTGGTACATGGGCTTATTCACTAATAGAATGTGACTTAGTATATGAATCGGTGCGTACTATGAGAGTTCAAGTTATAGCCGATTTTATTGTTGATCATAGAATTAAGGATGAAGAAGATATTAATTATGTTAGTGTATGCCCATGGAAACTTTATTTTGATGGATCGGTTTGTAGAGAGGGACAAGGCGTCGGCAATGTTTTAATTTCACCTAATAATGTTATGTTCGAAACATCGATCCGTTTAGAATATAATTGTAATAATAACCAAGCAGAGTATGAAGCTTTATTGTTTGGTTTACAAAATTTAGTTCATATGGGCGTAAAGGATATATATGCTTTTGGTGATTCGCTTCTGGTAGTGCAACAAATTAAAGGCGAATACACTTGCTTTGATGGTCTGCTAAATAGTTAATTGGACCGATGTTTAGATATAATCAAGTCCGTGGATACATTCACTATTCATCATATACCTAGGGAACAAAATTCTAGAGCTAATTATTTAGCACAGCAAGCATCTGGGTATCACATTAGTAAAGGAAAAAAATTATATTGGAAAATCCGATGCATGCTGATTTAGTAAATAAATCTATCATGTTGGAGACTTTGCCACAGGATGCACTTGGTTCTATGACCGTTGAACAACTAGCAATACAATGCAATATAAATTCGGTGCAAGGCTCACAAGTGACCGAATTAACTAATAATTTAGAACATGTAGATTAGAGAATTCCTCTAGTTAATCGTTTAACGGATCCAAGTCAAACCAGAGATAGGAAAATTCGGTGGCAAGCTTTAAAATATACTTTGTTGGATGACGAGTTATATCGCCGAATTATAGATGGGTTGCTTTTAAAATGCTTGGATTCTGACCAGTCTAGATTGGCGATGGGTGAAGTACACGAAGGTATATGTGGGACACATCAGTCGGCTGATAAAATGAGATGGTTATTAAAAAGAGCAGGTTTTTATTGGCCGACTTTGTTAGAAGACTGCTTTCTCTATTATAGAGGCTGTGAGACATGTTAGAAATTTGGCAATATATAGTTAGCGCCCGCGGCTATGTGAAATCCCATAATTAAGCCATGGCCATTTAGAGGACGGGGCTTATATTTTATTGGTGAGATACATCCTTCGTCCTCTAAGAGACATCGCTTCGTTCTAGTAGCCACAGACTATTTTACTAAATGGACCGAAGGAGTTCCTCTAAAAAATATGACTCATAAGGAAGCTATTAATTTTATTTTAGAGCATATTATTCATAGATTAGGTATTCCTCAAACTTTAACTACTGATCAAGGTGCTTCTTTTATGTCTCATCAATTTCGTGAGTTTGCCGAATCTTTTGGAATTAAGTTGTTGAATTCGTCGCCTTATTATGCTCAAGCTAATGGACAGGGCGAATCTAGAAATGAAACTTTAATTAAGCTTATAAAAAAGAAAATTGAGGAGCATCCGAGAAGATGGCATGAAGTTCTTTCGGAAGCTTTATGGGCTCATCGGATATCCAAGCACGGCGCGACTCAAGTCACACCGTTTGAGCTAGTATATGGTCAGGAGGTGGTGTTACCTGTGGACGTTAACTTACAGGCTCTTAGAGTGGCCAGACAAAATGATTTGTCGGTTGTAGACTATAATAATTTGATGATGGACATAATAGATGATGTTCCAGAAGAAAGATTAAGAGCTTTACGAGAAATTGAAAAAGAAAAATTAAGAGTAGCTAAGGCTTATAACAAAAAGGTGAAGGAAAAATCGTTTCAAATAGGAGATTTAGTATGGAAAACGATTTTACCTATTGGAACTAGAGATAGAAAATTCGGCAAATGGTCGCCGAGTTGGGAGGGTCCATATAAAGTTATAAAGATTGTTCCTGGAAATTCATATTTTGTACAATCTTTGAAAGGAGTGAAGTTGTCTAAAGCTCTCAATGAAAAATATTTGAAGAAGTATTATCCTAGCATGTGGCAAGAGAGTTGATGATGTTATGGCCGATATATTATTTCAATTATCGCCCTAAGAAGAAGTTGGCCGATATATTATTTTAGATATCTTCCTAAGGAAATTTGGCCGATGTGTTCTTTGGACATCGCCCTAAGATTGATATAGCTGGTAAAGTAATCAGCACCGTCCCAAGGTATTGTTCCAAGTGTTTTTGATAAATGCAATTGTACCAAAAACAAGGGGCATGTGTTGATGATATAATTTGGCTGCTAGGTATTTTATATGCCAAATTAATTTGAATGATCGTGCTTGGATTCTTTGTTTATATATTTATCTGAATTTGTTGTTTAGCTAAAATTGCAGCCTTGGTTGAACATCCAGAAGATATTACAGTAACAAGCTCTTTAATCAGGAGATATATATGGAGTATTTCATGTGCTGGTGGCTACCCAAGATAAGTCATCGATGGGTTTAAAGAATATAATGGGATTAAATATCATCTGTTATATGCGAAGCTGAAGACGTTGTCGTTTATTCAGTTACGTACCAGAAGCGCACAAATATGTTGTTACTTGATTATACGTACTAGTACTAGACGGATTGACTAAGGAGTATTAGGAATATAAAATTTGGCTTGGACGTGAAGGAAACGAGTTTGTGTCCTATTGTACTTGCCTTAGACCAGGCTGCCCTATATAACGTGGGCATATGGCCGGTTGGAGAGGAACCAATCGATACACAACAAAAAACACATCTATTCTTATGTACTTTTCCGTTCGTTCTCTCCTCTGCCAAGCTCTAGTTCCTCTAGGGTTTGGTGATCTTTGCCATTTTGCGCTGAAAAGCGGCCCTCCATCCTCTCCGTAATCGAGGAACCTTTGTTGCTTTGCTCGAAAAGCATTCGCTCGTCGTCGCGAAAGACGACGGTTATCGTGGTGTTCGGCGGTGCAATTTTCTGCCGCAACAGGAAGTGCATTGATTGGGCTACAAAAGAAGAAATCGCTGCAAGACAAGCGGAGATAGAGCGCTCCTGTCGGGACCCGGGGTTAGCGTATGCAAGACTCTCTACAACACAATCATATGGAGAGCCGAGAACCGTACCCACTTGTCTAAGAAGACAAGGCCAAGCACAGAACGTTCTCGGAAAGCATCGAACGTGAGGGGCATCCCATCCAGGCCGGACGATCAACTGAGATGGGTCCTCATCGTCCGCACACAAGTCTAAATGATATGGGTGGTGAACTCCCATACTCATAGACAAGTCGCCTCAACCATACTATCGACTGTATTATAACCCTTACATAGACTTACTCCAGCCCGATCACTTAGTCGGGGTCTAGGGCGGGCTCGATCATACATCAAAGTGTGCACGTGATAGAGTCATGAGCAATCGCATCGCGATGCCCCAAGCTGCACACATCTAAGGGCCACTTGGTGTATAAAATACCGCCAGCCAGATCACAACTAAGTTCTCGAAAACCCATACAAAGACATGCATGTTATAAACATACACACAGCACACATGCCTTGTATGAACAGCAGGTATCATTGCAATTCTCTACAAAGTATACATTTTATTGATAACTCTCACAGAGTGCACACAGAGATCACGAGACCGTGATCCAACATTACAACAAGAATGTGGAAGCAAAGTAGGTCTAAGTACAGACAAATTTAACAAATGGCTTAGAGAAGCCTTATTTATAAAAAAGCCCTCCATGAGGGAACCAGTCTGCTGACTGGGACTACACTAGCTTGGTCTTCAGTCGTCGATCTCGAGGAAGAATCCACCTTCGGGGTCAGTGGGTTCATCTAAAACATAGAATAATCAAACGTGAGTACAAAGTCGCACTCAGCAAGACTTACATAGGAGCTATACTACTCATGCACATGTATCAAGGTAAAGGAGGTGGAGTTCATAAGCAGAAGTGCCATCTTTGACTTAGCTAGTCCTGAACTACGAGTACCAGACTTGAGGTAAGAAGCGTATACGAGTCCACTACATGTATCCAACCAATTATACCACTATGGTGCCTTCCTCGACTTCCCCACGAGAAAGCACGCCATAGCACTCATACTTATCTTGGCAAGTTTTATAAATATCCAGTTCAAGTTGTCTAATAATCAGGCACAACTTTCCAAGTAGTCCCTTACCGCGGACGCGGCTATTCGAATAGTTTATTAACCCTGCAGGGGTGTACTGCTACACACATGAAACCATCAGTTACCACCGGGATCTCGTCACCCTTCAAGCGGGTGTCGGCGAGGATAATGTCCACAAATTTTACCTCACAGCCAACTCCAGTTCAATGAAGACGCCTATCTGGGATGGTTTCCACATTCGTAACCCAGCCGGTTTACCGAAGTGGTCCCAAAAGATGTGTGTGTGGTGCATAAGCCGGTCTCGGCTGAGCCGTTCTCTCACTTTGCATCCAGGCCACAAACCTAACAGAACTCCGAACTACAGCGACTCATTGAACTGAGAAGGAGTGAGTTAATAGGTTGAGCGGGGATCCGTTTTCCCAACATGTGGTAGTACTCTTCAACTTGGATCACCACACAAGAACTCGGGCTTAAGGCGGTGTTGAACGAGACAACCCACTGTGTACTCCTACACAGCCTCTCATCGTTCACCTTGTATTAGGGTAGATTCACCAACACATTTCCACCATCATCAACATGATTGCTACCATCCCGACTCACATAACAGTATCAACATTGTATCACTCTAAGAATGCAATAAGCATTAACTGTTGCAGGGGCCACATGATATCAATCAACTCTTACATTTTCTATGATTGTGGTTTGCCTACTACTGTGACAATTGATAGGTCATGCAAACGAATGGGTTCATCTATGCGGTAGAAACGTAGCATGGTAATCATCCTAACAATGCATAAGCGAGATTGAGAGGGAAGTGGGATTTTATCGACATGATCAATGGGGGTTTGCTTGCCTTGCTGACTGATGTGCGAGGTAAGGATAGTGATTTCTCGCCCTTCGTTGGTAAACCCCAAGTGGAAGGCGTGATGTAGCACAGCAACAAATTTCCCTCAGTAAAGATACCAAGGTTTGTCTCCAGTAGGACTCCAGAGATGATAAGTAGGTGTCAGCGGCGCAACTGACGCGGACCTGCACACAGACACAAATAACTTTGTTCCCAACGAAGTTCAGAGAGGTTGTCAATCTCTCCGGTCTTGTTGTTCACAAAGGATCAAACGTAAGGGATAATGATAGCAACTGAAAGTAAAAGCAGAAAAGTAAATGAGCGTGTAAACAGTAATGAGGATATAGACCGGGATACGTGATATTCACTAGTGATGTCTCTCTCCCAAAAGACGATAAAACTGCTATGCGAGGTGAACAAATTATAGAAGGGCAATTGACAGGATTATGAACGCACCGCAATGCTAACTATGCTACAAAAGAAAGGAAGAGGCTCAAAAGCATGGGCAGTATGCCAAAATAAGTAGACCGAAATCCAACTGCATCTACTACTAATCATCCACCTTGAGATATCTATCCAGAACATCTCGCTGGTATTAAGTTGCGAGCCCCACCCAAAGTGTAAACCCAAAGCAACAGACAACTGCATTAAAAATCACTTTGCGTAAAGTAAACAATCCTTGCAACCGCGGTTACAAGCACCGTTGTTTTCCCCCTTGTGGCAACAGCACATCCCCTAGACTCATGTTTCTGTCACTCAAGCGTGTCATCGGGGGGCATGAACCCACAATCGAGCAAAACGTTCCCTCTTGGGGTTACTACCTACTACTTGGCCAAAGCAATAAACAGCAACAGAGAACATGCAAGAATTACTTAGGAACAAAAATATAAGAGATAAGAACCAAATATATTACTCAATCACAATCTGAACATAATCTCATAATCCATCAGATCCCATCAAACTCAGCATAGCAGCAGCAGAAAGATTACAAAAGTGCCTCGATCATGTAGGGCAGCTCACGAGGTCTAAACCATGAAGAACAAAGAGGGGAGGAGAACATCACATAGCTACTGATCACGGACCCATGGTCCAAGGAAAACTACTCACAAGACATCCGGGAAGCATCCATGGTGGAGAGGAGACTCCCGGAGGTCAACCCTCCCTCCGGCAGGGTGCCGGGAAGAGGTCTTCTGGTGCTCCCGATCTTGGAAGCGCGGCGGCGGCGGAACAGAGGCGAGATCGCGAAAAAGGGTTCTTTCCTCGAGGGTTTCACGTCACGGGGAATATATAGGCGAAGGGGGGTAGCCAAAGGTGGACCAGGGGCCCCAGGCGCCCCCTGGCGCGGCCCAGGGGGTGGCCGCGCCGGGTGGCCGCCTGGGCCACCCCTGGCTCCCCTCTGGCCCCACTCGAGCTCTTCGCGAAGCTTCCTGTACGCTGATTTTTCCTATATTTTTCCCGGAATTTTTCTGGCATTTTTTATATGGGGGAAAACTGAAATAGAAAAACAACAGAAAACAGGAACTGGCACTGTGGTGCACTGAGTTAATAGGTTAGTCCAAATATGATCAAAAGTGTATGAAAGTGTATCTAGATCATAGCAATATCACACAAAACATGCATGGAGCAAGCAGAAATTATAGATACGTTTTGGACGTATCACTGACGAGGTTCAGGCTCAGGGTCTTCAACGAAGGGGGCAGCCTCCTGTTCCGGTTCCACTTCTACTCGACAAACAACAAACAAGGAAGCAATATAAATACAATGCACAATCACATGGTTGAAGTTTGAAACTTGATGTATATGCTTCTGATGTGTGAGGGAATTCCATTTAGAAGGAGTGTATTGCAAATGAATTGAAAATTCAAACTCCATTTTGAATTTAAAAGGAATGCATATGCCTTGTTGCCACTGTTCACCCAAGCGAACTTGGTCAAACATGAAAGAAGATTCCATATTCAGATTCCTTGAATTTTTCTAATAATTTTAGACATATTATTTGCTTATTTTGAGTTAGGATGAATTTTCTATGAATTTCCAAAGTTTAGCATATTTTCTGCCAATTTCTGAATTGATTTAAATAGAAAATAATTTACTGCATCAACATGAGGTCATGCTGACGTCATGGGGCCTCTGACCACTGGGACCCACATGTCAGTGTCTCACTGTGTTAAGTAAAATGATTTAATTTGAATTAATCTAACAGGGCATTAGCAGGGGGGCTGGCCCACATGTCTGTGGCTATGGAAAGTGGGGCCAGGGGGATTAAACGCTGGGGGTTAAGCTCTAATGGAGCTGCTCGTCGCTGGCGCCACTGTAGTCGCCGAAATCTCGCCGGATTTGCGATTTAGGGCTCGGGGTGGGGATTGGATGGCATAGACGGGTTCCTCGTCGTCTTCCGCGTCGACTGGGAGTAGCAGGGGGTCACGGGGAGGGCTCTAGCCTCGCCGGCGTCGAAGATGGCGGAGGCAGTAGCTCGGACCTTGACGAAGAGCTCGTTGTAGTGCACTAAAAGGAGAAAGGAGTAGCGCGTTGCGTTCCTGGAGCAAGCAGGGGTCATATGCACGCTCTGGGCTAAGATGGGGAGCACGGGAGCAAGGGGGGCATCGTCCATGGCGGCGAGGAGCTTCGGCTCTCATGGCGGATTCGGCTAGAGGGTGAACGGAGGGCTGCCAAGTTGGGGATTTTGCTCACCAGGCGATGGGGAGTACGATGGAGTAGGCGACGAGCTCCGGGAGGTCACGCTGGCGCCGGAATTTGAGGTGGATCCGCGGCGGCCGGAGTGGAAGACGATGAAGAGGGCGTCGGCTACACGGCGTCTCGGTTCGATTCCTTCTGCAACTCGACGAAGTCGACGGTGGCGGAGGCGATGGACACCTTGGCGCGGCTCGTGGACGACGTTGGCCACGCGGGCTTCAAACCATGGCGACGGCGGCGTTCTGTTCTGAACATTAGTTAGTCATTCCCAAGTTTTGAACATTTTTGAAATTCAACTTATTTGAATTCAAATTCAAATAGGGGTATTTGATTAATTCCAAGGTCCTGTTTGAATATTTGAAAAATCCATGAGCATGGGGTTGGTCCCACATCACTTGATATGTGATCACACTCATTTATAAGACTTTTCAAAAATGCAAAAGGAATTTTTGGAGCAACTTTTATTCTGGCCATTTGAATTAATTCATTTGGGGGTGTTCTCTCTCCCATTTGGAATTTGAATTTGATTTCTTTGATGAATGCAAGTGAGCCTTTGATCCTAGCACATACCTAACTTGGGGTTGTGACAACTCGCCCCCACACAAAAGAATCTCGTCCCGAGATTCAGAAGTCTGCGGGAGGAAGGAGGGGTACTCGGCACTGAGACGGTCTTCTCTTTCCCACGTGGCTTCTCCCTCAAAGTGGTGTGACTATTGCACTTTCAGAAACTTAATATTCTGACGACGAGTGACACGCTCTGCGGAATCAAGAATACGAATGGGGTATTCTCGATAAGAAAGGTCATCTTGGAGATCAAGCGTTTCATGGTCGACTTCGCGGATGGGGTCCTTGAAGCAACGCCTGAGTTGTGACACATGGAATACATCATGTACTCGGGAAAGGTGCGGGGGTAGTTCAAGTTGGTAGGCAACTTCTCCACGTTTAGCAAGAATGTGGAAAGGTCCTATGTAACGTGGGGCCAACTTGACGTTTGATACCGAATCGTTGGGTTCCCTTCAGAGGAGTAACCCGAAGGTAAGCCTTCTCATCCAGATTGTAGCTTTCTTTCCTATGATAACGATCATAGTAGCTTTTCTGACGAGACTGGGCTGCTTTCAATTGATCACGAACAATGCGAACTTTCTCTTCTGCTTCCATGATCATATCCGGTCCAAAGAATTGTCTTTCACCGGTTTCTGACCAGTTTAGGGGTGTTCGACATCGTCGTCCATATAGGAGTTCAAAAGGAGCCATGTTCAGACTAGATTGGAAACTATTGTTATAAGAAAATTCTGCGAATGGAAGAGACTTCTCCCAATTCTTTCCGAATGAGATAACACAAGCTCTGAGCATGTCCTCGAGAATTTGGTTAACTCTTTCGACTTGACCACTAGACTGAGGATGGAAAGCTGTACTAAAGGAGAGATGAGTTCCCATAGCATTCTGGAAGCTTCACCAAAATCTAGAGGTGAAAAGGCTACCATGATCAGAATTGATTTCCAAAGGAACACCATGAAGAGACACAATTCTAGAGACATACAAGTACGCTAACTGGCTAGCAGTTATAGACTCGCGAACGGGCAGGAAGTGTGCAACTTTGGAAAGTCTATCCACCACAACGAAGATGGAATCATTTCCTTTCTGGTTTTTGGAAAGCCAGTGATGAAATCCATACTGACTTTGTCCCATTTCCACGTTGGAATAGGCAAAGGTTGAAGTGTACCAGCAGGTCTTTGATGTTTGGCCTTAATGCGACGAGAAACATCACATTCGGCAATGAACTGAGCAATTTGTCGCTTCATCCTAGTCCACCAAAATCTCTGGCGTAGGTCTCGGTACATCTTTGTGCTACCAGGATGAATCGAAAGGGGTGTGTCATGGGCCTCCTTAAGAATTAGCCTCCTAAGATTGTGTTTTCGTGGTACAACCAATCGAGTGCAAATAAAACGACACCTTGATCATTTATGGAGAAACATTTAGCAACTCCGCTAGCAATGTTCTTCTTGATCTCTCGAATACCACTATCACGTTTCTGGGTGGATATAATTTTATCCTCAAGGGTTGGTTTCGCCACCAAGGTAGAAAGATAGCCATGAGGAACAATCTCAAGATTGAGCTTGCGAAATTCCTCATGCAGAAGTGGTTGATACTGTTGTAACATGAGGTTGTTACAATATGACTTACGACTTAGTGCATCAGCCATGACATTGGCTTTGCCTGGGGTGTAAGAAATTCCTACGTCGTAATCTTTTATCAACTCAATCCAGCGTCTTTGCCTGAGATTAAGATCTGGCTGGGTGAAAATGTATTTGAGGCTTTGGTGGTCAGAAAAGATCTCACAACGATTACCAAGGAGGTAATGTCGCCAAGTTGTCAGGGCATGAACTACGACAGCGAGTTCAAGATCATGGGTAGGATAGTTCTCTTCATGTGGACGCAACTGGTGTGAAGCATAAGCTACCACATGTCTATCTTGCATAAGTATGCATCCTAACCGTTGCCATGAGGCGTCACAAAAGATCTCGAAATCCTTTTTGGTGTCTGGAGGCGCAAGTACGGGTGCAGAGGTCAATCTTATTTTTAGCTCTTGAAAGCTTTCCTCGCACTTGGGAGTCCATAGGAATTTATTATCTTTCTTGAGGAGTTCAGTTAGAGTCTTTGCAACTTTAGAAAAGTTCTCGACGAAGCGGCGACAATAGCTTGCTAGGCCAAGAAAACTCCTAACTTGCTTAACCGATTCAGGTGGAGTCTAGTCAAGGACGGCCTGAACTCTCTCGGGATTCACAGCAATGCCTTTTGCAGAAATCACGTGGCCTAAGTAGGTCACTTCTGGTAGCCAAAATTCACACTTGGATAATTTAGCATACAGGCGATGCTCTCTAAGTTTCATCAATACCAGCCTAAGATGTTCGGCATGTTCTTCTTCGTTCTTCGAGTAGATGAGAATGTCATCAAGATAAACTACAACAAATTAATCTAAGTATTCCATGAAGATCGAATTCATCATGCACGAGAAAGTGGCGGGGGCATTAGTTAAACCAAAGGACATGACGGTGTACTCGTAAAGACCATAACGAGTACTGAAAGCCGTTTTTGGAATGTCCTCGTTTCTGATTTTGATTTGATGATAGCCTAATCTCAAATCCATCTTGGAGAAGACAGAGGATCCTGCAAGTTGATCATAAAGATCATTGATCCTGGGCAGTGGGTACTTGTTCTTTATCGTCGCTAGATTTAGCGGACGATAGTCTACGCACATCCTTTCTGTTCCATCTTTCTTCGTTACGAACAGAACGGGGCAACCCCATGGCGATGAGCTAGGGAGGATGAAGCCTTTTGCCAACAAAGCTTCAAGTTGGATTTTAAGCTCAGCTAACTCACGTGGGTCCATTTTGTATGGGCGTCTGGAAATTGGTGCGGTTCCTGGCATAAGATCCACTATGAACTCTACACATCTGTCGGGTGGCATTCCCGGCAGCTCTTCTGGAAAGACATCCGGGAAGTCACGAACCACCGGAATATCTTCAAGGTCGGGAAGGGGAAGTACATTCAAAGAATGCACCTGGGTTCTCGTTTTGGGTGAGGTGTAGTTGACTGTCTTGCCTGAAGGGTGGGTTAGTTTCACTAATTTGCCTTTGCAATCAAGGTAGGCATTCTGCCTTGATAGCCAATCCATGCCAAGTATTACATCGATGTTGGAAGACTTGAGGGCTATGAGTGAAGCAAGGAATACTAAACCCTCAATTGCAATTTGATTGCCATGGCTTACTCTATTAGTCTGCCATCTTGACCCTGGAGTTTGAATAATCATTGGGGTGGACAATTCAACAAAGGATAACTCATGACGAAGTGCATAACTTTCCGACATGAATGAATGAGATGCTCCTGGGTCAAAAAGAACGGAAGTAGGAACATAATTGACTGGGAGCCTACCAAGAATGACGTCACAAGTGTCGTCAGTCTCTTTAGCTGATATATGGTTCACACGTCCACGAGTGGCGGGAGGAGTGGGTTTGGTGGTGTAGACCTTCGGGGGTGGCTTGCCACGACCATTGTTGTTACCTCCGGCACGGGGTGGAGCATTCTGATTCTGGAGCTGGTTCTGGGGACAGTCGCGGGAGTAGTGGCCTGCCTGACCACACTTGTAGCAGGCTCCAAAGACAGTGTGGGGAGCTGAGTTGTTCGGTGGAGCGGGGTGGAACGAAGCTGGTGGACGAGGCGCCACATAGGATGGCCTCGATGGGTTGTTCTAGCGAAACATGCTGTTGGGGATCCAGATCTTGCGCTTCTGAGAGCCTGAGCTGGATGAACCATCGTCTCTAGGGTGTTTGCGGAAGTCATTGGGGGTGTTCATGTCCTCCGCCTTGATGGCCTTGTTGACAAGGACCTGGAAGGTGGCGAAGTCATGTAGGTTGAGCTCACGACGAAGTCCAGAATTGAGTCCACGACGGAACCTCTCTTGCTTATTGGCGTCGGTGGCGACCTCTTCAGTAGCATAACGAGCCAGTCGGTTGAACTCACGACTAAACTCGTCAACAGTCCTTCTGCCTTGGGTGAGGTTGCTGAACTCCTGACGCTTGCGGTCCATAAGACCCTTTGGAATATGGTGCTCACGGAATGAAGTGCAGAACTCATCCAAGTTGTGGGCGGTCCAACGGGACGCGTGTTCAGGAAATTCGCCCACCAAGAGCTAGCTGCACCCTCGAGGTGGTAAGTGGCATATCTGACCCTGTCACCATCTGCAACATGGCTTGCCTGGAGCTTCCTCTCGATGCTGCGAAGCCAGTCATCGGCGTCAAGGGGCTCGGTGGAGTAGCTGAAGACCGGGGGATGAAGACGGATGAAGTCATTCAAGGACACCAACTCGTTGTGCTGCTGAGAGGTGTTGCGGGCAATGACTTCCAGCAACTGGTGAGAGTCTCGGCGGTTCCTCTCAACCTCCATCAGAACCTGAGCCATCGTGGGTGGGGTGGAATATTGCCTTCCTCCGGTTCATTCCCATGACCATGGGCACGGCCAAGCTGGCCACGGGTTCCTTGAGACATCCTGAAGGTGAAAACCAAAGTCAAACAGAGTTGATTGGAAGAGTCTAAACAAGGTATTGAAGGTACTGGAAGAATCACAGAGCAAAGGAAGTAATCATCTTGACAACGTGGTGATAAAACCATTCAAGCCATATATTCACAAGCTGTCATACAAACCATACATCGTTTTAGTACAAGCGCCAAGCTAATACAAACGTGATGAAGATGATACATCCTTCAGAGGCACTCTGACTTCCTATACATTATTTATCTAAGCCTCTGGAACTTAGAACACCTTGCGTACAATACACTAAAGATACTACTACATCCTCACCAAAGTAAGACCACATGCGGTCTCACTCATCTCTATCTCCATAGTAGTCCTCGTAAAATTTACCCGCGTAACCCGGTAGCTGAAGGTGACCATCGGAAAAAACGGAGGCTTGTGGACCCTGATATCCATTTGGGCAAGGATGGGCCCTAGGTCTAGCGTAGGGTGGAAGCAGAGGACCACGGGGTGGAAAAATGCCTCCAATCTCGGGCCAAGCAACTCAAGAAGGCATTTGTGTCCTGACTGGGTAGATAGCATCATACTCCACTAATCCAACACTCACAAAAGGAGCCAGGATTGTAAGTGCTCGATACAGACGGACACAGGTGGCGTGAAGCTCAAAACGAAGGGCACGTGCATCACGATCTCTATCACAAGCGTGCCGAGCAGTGATCTGAAGCAAAGGATCCTCCAAAGAGTGATCTGTGTACAATCCGGTGTAATATCCCTCTTCTCCTGGAAGTGCAGCAGGGATATAGCGGAAAGATGTGCCTCCAAGAATAGCGTGCTCCTCTCTCAGCAGAGTCATACATGAGTATGCAGCATCCTACACAGCCATGTTCTCAGTCATGCCAATGCCATGTCCAAAGTGGATAGGCTGAGTGACTCCAGTGTGGTGCGGGTAGATCCTGACAATGCAGTGGAACTGGGTCTGGTTGAAGTCAAGGAACTACTCCTCAACTGTATACTCAGGGTACCATCGGTATCCAATGAAGGACATCATCTCGATCAGCATGGCGGGATGGCCAAGCACACCGAGGCACCTAGTCAAACGAACAATCTGCCGAGGGGGAAGATCTGCCATCTGAAACAGAAAGAAGGAGTTTGCAAATGCATCAGATTATGAAGAAACTTGGAATGACTCGCACAGCATAACGGCTGTAATTGTAAGAAATGTCTTTTCTTGCAATGTAGAAACATCACTTACATACGATGTAACAAATCAGGAAGCACAACAACTCTAGCAAACCGAACACAACTTTCCTACGGCTACAAGGAAGCAAACAACGAGATGTTCTAGTAAGACATAGATGAGCCTAGTCCTATCTTCCCGTAGAACAAGATGAGGGTGACTCAGAACTCAGAATGATGAGGGTAAGGAGAAAAGAGAAGCCTTATGTTGTTCCCTTATATACCCAGAGTAACTATATAACTATAGCAAGCTTGTCACAATCCCAATTTAGGTATATGCTAGGGTTTAGCATCAACTTGCATTCATGTCAAAAATTTCAAAAGGAATCTGAATTGGAGAAGGAAACCCTCCCAAACAATTTAATTGAAATGGCCAGAATAAAAGTTGCTCAAAAAATTCCTTTTGCATTTTTGAAAAGTCTCATAAATGAGTGTGATCACATATAAAGTGATCTGGATTCAAACCCATGCTTATAGATTTTTCAAATATTCAAACAGGAGCCTGGATTTAAATTTAAACCCCTATTTGAATTAAAGTTCAAATTAATTGAATTTTAAAAGTGTTCAAATTTTATAAGTGGCTAACTCTCTATTTTATGAGGCCATATAAAATAATTTGGGCATTTATAAAAATGCCTAGCTATTTTATTTGCTAAGCTAAACAAAAATGCAGAAAAGAAAAAGAAACAAAAAAGGAAAAGAAGAACTCACCTGTGTTTCAGCCCAACTTATCCCCCCCACGGCCCAGGCCCGCTCCCCCAGCCTTGTCGTCTTCCCCCAGTGAGGCAAGCTGCTCGCTGGAGGGCATGCCGTCGCTGGCGGCCTCCTCCCTGCCTGCCTGGCGCCTCCCCAGGGCCTCTAATCGCGCCACGGAGACGCCCGAGGCCTTCTCGTCCTCTTCCTCTCCTCTGGCTCCACCTTCACCCTCTCCCTCGCCGTGTTCTTCACCGGACCGAAGGTCACGTCGGAGCGCGCCGCCGCACCCGCGTGGCCGTCGTCTTCCTTAAGCTTCGCCGAGGTGTCCAGAAGACTCACCGCCGTCTACTTGCTGACCGTGCGCAACGAATCGAGCCGAAGCCCTTTGGAGACGTCGCCCACATCAACTTCCTCCACCACGGCCGCCGTGCGCCATTGCTGGAATTCGTCGCCGTCGAGCAACCCTCGGCCCCGTCGTCTTCTTCATTCGATCTAGGGTGAGCCGCTCGTCAGTTTGCCCCCTTCCCCACCTCCTCCCGTGCCCTCTTGCGTAGTTCCGACAAGGACAGTGGCCGGACAGCCGCCACGGTTGATGCCCTCGTCGTCTCAGTGCTTGCTTTTGGCCCCCGCCTTCACCAACAGACGCGCGAGCTTCCCAGCTCCCTCCCCGTGCTCTCAGTTCTCCCTCCCGTGCCCTAAAACTGAAGTCCGGCGAGAGTTCCGGTGAGCCCGAGCCGGCGACGCCATTAGAGCCCTAATCCTAAGCTTAATCCCCCCACGAGAGACTGACATGTGGGCCCAAGGCCACACTAATCCCCGGTTTAATTTAAACAAAAGATTAAACCAACCCCTCCCACTGACAAGCCAGACCCACCTGTCAGCAGCCCCCCCTGACGTCAGCCTGACGCAGTAAATCGAATTATTGAATTATTTAAATTCCAGTAAATCCAGAAAATAGCCCAAACTTTGGAAAATCATAATAAATTCATTTTAACTCCAAATATAGCAAGTAATATGTCTAAAATTATCAAAAAAACACAAGGATTTTGAATATGCAACTTGTTTCTATGTTTGACCATTTTAAAATGGGTGAACAGTAGCAAACATGCATATGGAAATCTTTTGAATTCAAATTTGGAGTGATTTTGCAAATGACTTTGCAACACACTTCTTTTAAATGTTTTCATCCACACATCAGAGACTTTACCTCACCTTTACAACATCACTTCGTTCTCAACCTTTTCAAATGAACATTCATGGATTCAAATGCATTTGAAATTCATCGATAAATCAAATGGAGTTTGAATTTGCATTTCAAATGCAATATACTCCTTTTAAATGGAATGCTCAACACATCAGTACCATGAACATCACCTTATACAATTGATCATGTGCTTGTGCATTGTACCTTATGTTGATCACTTTGTTTGTATTGTTTTCTCGGATAGAAGTGGAGCCGGAAACCGAGTTCACCCCCTTCGTTGAAGACCCCGATACTGAACCTCGTCAGCAAGGCAAGCAACCCCCATTGGTCATGTCGATAACATTCCACGTCCCTCTCATGTCTCGCTTATGCATTGAATAGGATGATTACCATGCTACGTTTCTACCGCATAGATGAACCCATTCCTTTGCATGACCTATCTTTTGTCACAGTAGTAAGCAAACCACAATCCTAGCAAATGTAGGAGTTGGTTGATATCATGTGACCCCTGCAACTGTTACTGCTTATTGCATGCTTAGAGTTATAATGAGGTTACTCTTTTGTGAGTCAGTATGGTAGTGATCATGATGATGGTGGAAATGTGTTGGTGAATCTACCCTAATACAAGGTGAACGATGAGAGGCTGTGTAGGAGTACACAGTGGGTTGTCTTGTTGAACACCGCCTTAAGCCCGAGTTCTTGTGTGGTGATCCAAGAAGAAGAGTGCAGCCACACATTGGGCTCACTGACCCCTCTCAACCTAGTACCTCACCCCGTTCGAACCCCAGAAGTCGCAGTAGTTTGGAGTTCTGGTAGGGCTGTGGCACGGTCTGCGAAGTGGATGAACGGCTTTTCAAGACCGGCTTGGGACCCTGCACACATCGTTTGAGGCTGTACTGGAACCTCGACCGGACTTCCATACGGATCCCCCTCAGATAGGCGACTCTCTGGACTAGAACGGAGCTGTGTGCGAAGTGTTGTGGTGAACATCTTTGCCGACACCCCTTGAATGGTGTCGAGGCCAAAGGCGGTAACTGATGGTCATGTGTGTGTAGTGGTACACCCCTGCAGGGTTCACAAAACTATTCAAATAGCCGCGTCCGAGGTTAAGGATTGAATGGAAAACTTAGCTTGATTATTAGACAACTTGAACTGGATACTTATAAAACTTACCAAGATAAGCGTGAGTGCTATGGCGTTCTTTCTCGTGGGGAAGTCGAGGAAGGCGCCATAGTGGTGTAATTGGTTGGAGATGTAGTGGACTCGTGTACGCTTCTTACCTCAAGTCTGGTACTCGTAGTTCAGGACTAGCCAAGTCAAAGCTGGCACTTCTGCTTATGAACCCCACCTCCCTTTACCTTGATACATGTGCATGATTAGTATAGTTCCTACGTAAGTCTTGCTGAGTACGAATTTGTACTCACGTTTGCTTATTCTATGTTTTAGATGAACCCACTGACCCCGAAGGTGGATTCTTCCTCGAGCTCGACGACTGAAGACCAAGCTAGTGTAGTCCCAGTCAGCAGATTGGTTCCATCGTGAAGGGCTTGTTTATAGATAAGGCTTCTCTAAGCCATTTGTTAAACTTGTCTGTACTCAGACCTACTTTGCTTCCGCCTGTTTGATGTAATGTTGGATCACAGACTTGTGATCTCTGTGTGCACTCTGTAAGAGTTATCAATAAAGTTGTATACTTTGTAGAGAATTACAATTATACCTGCTGTTCATACTAGACATGTGTGTTGCGTGTATGTTTATAACATGCATGTCTTAGTATGGGTTTTCGAGACCTTAGTTGTGATCTGCCTGGCGGTCTTTTATACACCAAGTGGTCCTTAGATGTGCGCAGCTTGGGGCATCGCGATGCGATTGTTCGTGACTCTGTCACGTGCACACTTTGATATATGATCGAGCCCGCCCAAGACCCCGACTAAGTGATCGGGCTGGAGTAAGTCTATGTAAGGGTTATAATTCAATCGAGAGTATGGTTGAGGCGACTTGTCTATGAATATGGTAGTCCACTACCCATATCATTTAGACTTGTGTGCGGACGATGAGGACCCATTTCAGTTGACCATCCGGCCTGGATGGGATGCCCCTCACGTTCGATGCTTTCCGAGAGCGTTCTGTGCTTGGCCTTGTCTGCTTAGACAAGTGGGTACGACTCTCGGCTCTCCATATGATTGTGTCGTAGCGAGTCTTGCATACGCTCACCCCGGGTCCCGACAAAGCTAGACTCGACTTCGGCCAAGGCTGGTAATCCTACAGTCAGTCCTACTCTGATACCAAGTCTGTCGGGATCCGGGGTTAGCGTATGCAAGACTCGCTACAACACAATCATATGGAGAGCCGAGAATCGTACCCACTTGTCTAAGCAGACAAGGACAAGCACAGAACATTCTCGGAAAGCATCGAACGTGAGGGGCATCCCATCCAGGACGGATGATCAACTGAGATGGGTCCTCATCGTCCGCACACAAGTCTAAATGATATGGGTGGTGAACTCCCATACTCATAGACAAGTCGCCTCAACCATACTATCGACTGTATTATAACCCTTACATAGACTTACTCCAGCCCGATCACTTAGTCGGGGTCTAGGGCGGGCTCGATCATACATCAAAGTGTGCACGTGACAGAGTCACGAGAAATCGCATCGCGATGCCCCAAGCTGCGCATATCTAAGGGCCACTTGGTGTATAAAAGACCGCCAGCCAGATCACAACTAAGGTCTCGAAAACGCATACAAAGACATGCATGTTATAAACATACACGCAACACACATTGTAAGAGCAAAGTTTTGCCCCCGTGTGTTTTGGATATTGTTGGACAAGACAGTAGAGAAACTAACAATGTTTTCTAGTGTAAACAGTTGTATAGGTTCCTGAAGGACAAGCTAGGTGATAAAGCTTCGGTGAAGGTCTTCAAGTTATCGAAGCATAACCCTCGGAGCGAAGCTTAATCACGAATGATGACCCCCAAAAATGAAGGTGTCCTGAAGCTCTACTCATTGAAGGAAATGAAGAGGACGGCGCAAGACTTAGATGTTTTTGTGTAGTTCTTTTTCGATTCTTTGAGTCATAGGACAAACCGTACTATCAAGAGGGGTATTTAGTTTGTGGACATCGAAGTCATTGAGAAAATGCTCAGATCAAATCCAAGCCAAGTGAGAAGCCTGAGTGAAGAAATCTCATGTGCACTAAGTTAAGCCTCAGTAGCAAAGACTTTGTTCTTTGGCTACTGAAGCAGAACTAAGTCCGTGAGTCAGCTTTACTTGTTCCTCAAGTAAAGTTGCACATTGATGACAAATCCGACCGTTGTGGACACGTGTCAAGCTGTCACCTCGGGTCAATTTGGTCATTCCGCACCTCGGGATCGCCAACTATAAATACGCCGCCCCCTCCTCCATTTGCGGGTGGCTGCTCTGAGATCATTCCAAGAGAGACTGTAGAGAGCAACCCCAAAAACGCCACCGAAGCAAAACCCAAGACCCAGAATACTGAAGCCTAAGTCCCATTGATCTGAGTAGATTCGAGATGACTTAGGTGAAAGCTTCTAGCCTTTTTATCTTGGAGAACTGCAATTCTCCTAGACGGTTAGAGTGTTGTTATTCAGAGAGCGAAGAGTAATTGTCACCTCGAAGTCCAGTTTGTCAAAGGTTTCGGTGATTTCCTCAATAATCAACCACGAGTGAAGAACTGATCAAGCTCAAGGAGTTTGATACAGTGGAGCAACGGACGGAGAGAGATTTTCTCCAGGTGTTCAATCACCAGTCCCTCCAACCAGACGTAGCGCTTTGCAGAGCGTGAACTGGTCGAACAAACATCGCCGAGTTCCAGTTCGTTTTACTTCAAGCATTTACCTTCAGTATTGCATTTGCTTCACTGTTATGCTTCAATGGGTTTTGATTCACTGCATTTAGCTTCGCTTCCAGTTATACTTCGCTATTCCGCACTATTTATGCTTCACTTCAATAGTTTCAGTAGAAAATTTTGAAGTGATCATTCACCCCTTCCCCCTCTGATCACATACTTGGACTTTCAATTGGTACCAGAGGTAGTCACTCCCTACACTCTGTGTGTTTTGGATTAACCTCCTGGAGTGTCTTCAAGTATGTCTTTCGCAGCTATTCGCTCTGGCGAACCTATTCCTATTTTCAATCGGAAGGACTACCCGTACTGGAAGGACAAGATGAAAAGAAATATCATGACTATCAACTCAACTGCCTGGCAAGTTGTCTTGTATGGAGTCACTGTTGCCGATGAGAAGGCCATCACCCCTGAAGAAGCAAAACTGATTGATCTTGATTCTGTAGTTTGGGTTTTCATCACCAATCACTTGACACCTGAAAAGTATCATGAAGTGAAGAATATTCCAACTGCCAAAGGTGTCTGGGACTATCTTGAAAAAATTGGTGAAGGTGTTTCTACCCAGAAAGATGCCAGAATTGACACACTCTGAAGCAAATTCTATCGCTTCAAGAGAAACGAGGGTGAAAAAGTCAGCTCCATTTACAGCAGACTCACAGCTCTTGCTAATGAGTTGATTTCCCTCGGTGCTGATGACATTACTCCTCACTCTGTTGTGAGAACTTTGCTTCGCTCATTGGATGACTCGTTTGATCACATTGTGCTGATGATCAAGGAAAGGACTGATTTCAGACGTCTTGTTGCTGCTGTTATTCTTGAGAGACTCACTACCTTTGAAATGGAAGAAGATGAGAAACGTGACATAAATGGTTCACGAAGAAAAACTCATGCTTTGAAAGCAAAAGCTTCACGTCATTCTTCACCCGAAGTCAGTTTTGCTTCAGGTGTCGAATCAGATGATCCTGCAAGTATTGGGAAGGATTTGGCATTGATCATGAGACGCTTCAATCGCTTCCAAAGAAAAGGTTTTTCTTCACCGAGAAAGAGTTATTCTTCAAGAAGCTCCACTCACTCATCTCACCGTTCATCCTCAAGAAGCTCTCCATCAAAAGACAACTGTTGCTACAAATTCAAGAAACCAGGTCACTACATTGCTGATTTCCCTCTGTGGGAAGCTGAGAACAAAGCAAAGCATTCGCTCAGAGACTCCTCATCCAAGTCCCACAGATCCTCCAGAAGCTATGAATCCAAGAGACATGATTCGAGTTCGAGAAGAGATAAGAAGAAAGATTCTGATGATGACAAGAGGAAGAAGTATCACAAGAAGCGTGAGGGTTCTTCATCGAAGACTCACTCGTCTCGTCGAAGCAGCTCTCACCGATCCAAGGCCTATCTGGGAAAGGAGATGAACTCCGAAGAAGAAGCCTCTGGGTCCGAAGCTCATTCAGGCTCAAGGTCTGGGTCTGGGTCCGAATCAGATGGTGTTGCTAGTTTGGCATTCGCTTCAGCAGATGCTTCGGCAAAAGCTTCGAGCTCATTCTTCACCAACAACAGTAGTGAAGATGAATCTCCTGCATATTGCTTCATGGCCAAGGCGAAGGGCTATGTCTCCGGTGGATCCGAATGGGTCATGGATAGTGGTTGCACAAATCATATGACCGGAGACAAGGAGTTATTCACCGAAGAAAAACTATCTCACTCTTCTCAGAAGTACATTACCTTCGGTGATAACAACAAGGGTAAAGTTTTAGGTTTGGGTAAGGTTGCCATATCGAAAGATAAGCACATTGACAAGGTTATGCTAGTCCAATCACTTGGATATAATCTTATGTCTATTTCGAAGTTATGTGATATGGGTATGCTTGTTCTGTTTTCTGCTTCGCGTTGTGTTGTCTTTTCACAGGATGACTATGCGTTTGTCTTCGAGGGTTACCGAAAAGGAGACTTATACATTGTTGATTTTTCTTCGGGCCCTGCTGTATCCACATGCTTAATGGCAAAAGCTTCATCTGGGTGGTTATGGCATCGAAGACTTGGTCATGCAGGGATGAGAAATCTTCATAACTTAGTGAAGAAGAATCATGTTATTGGCCTTAGCGAAGTTAAATTCGACAAGGATCGTCTCTGCAGTGCTTGTGAAGCTGGTAAAATTACAAAGAAACATCATTCAGCGAAGACTATCATGACTACCACTCGTCCTCTTGAATTGCTTCATATGGATCTTTTTGGTCCTCAAAATTATGCAAGCCTGGGAGGAAATAAATATGGTCTAGTTATTGTTGATGACTTCTCCCGTTATACTTGGGTTTTCTTTTTGGATGACAAGAGCAAAGTTGTTGAAATCTTCAAGTCATTCGCCAAGAGAGCTCAAACAGAATATGAATTATCTCTGAAGCATATCCGAAGTGATAATGGAACTGAATTCAAAAACACTCATATTGAAGATTTTCTTGATGATCATGGTTTTACTCATGAGTTCTCTGCTGCTTATACACCTCAACAGAATGGTGTTGTTGAAAGGAAGAATAGAACTCTCATTGAGATGGCCAGAACTATGCTTGCTGAATACAAGACTCCTATTAGGTTCTGGGCCGAAGCAATTAACACAGCTTGTCATATCATCAACAAGGTTTACCTTCACAAATTTCTGAAGAAGACTTCACATGAGCTTATCACTGGTAACAAACCTAATGTTTCGTACCTTAGGGTGTTTGGTGCTCCATGCTTTATTAGAGATATGAATCATAGCTCCAAATTTGCCCCTAAGGCACATGAAGGTTTTCTTTTAGGTTATGGCTCAAACTCTCACACCTACAGAGTCTATAACTCTCACTTTGGGAAAGTCATGGAAGCTGTGAATGTGAGGTTTGATGAAACTAATGGCTCTCAAAAAGAGCATTTGCCTCATGATCTAGATGAACCTCCTCTTGATGAAGTAATCAGGTCCATGGCTATTGGAGAGATTCGCCCTGTCGAAGCCAATACTCGTCAAGCAAATAGGGATGATGATGGTCCAATGTTCCCACACATAGCCCGGGGCGCTGGAGATCAACATCCTGAAGCTAATGATGAACAGGACGAAGAAGAACAAAGGAACGAAGGAAATGCTAATCCCGAAGGAAATGCTGAAGCTGAAGGTGAAGCAGATCCTGAAACTGAAGCAGAACCTGAAGCAGAAGCTGAGCCTGAAGCTAATGATTCGACCTTATCACGAGTCCGAAGAAGAGTTGATGTTGATACGATCCTTGAAGAAATTCATCAACCAGGTCGTCCTACAACTCGCTCTCGCACTCGTTTGGCTAACTTCTGTGGAAACTTTTCGTTTGTCTCCATGCTAGAACCCTCAAAGTTTGATGAAGCCATGAAGGATCCAGATTGGTTAACTGCCATGCTCGAAGAACTTAACCAGTTCGAGCGAAACAAAGTCTGGTCCTTAGTTGATAGACCTGATCCCACGAAGCACAACATCATTGGTACAAAGTGGATTTTTCGCAACAAGCAAGATGAAGATGGTGTAGTGGTAAGAAACAAAGCACGACTGGTAGCACAAGGTTACACCCAAATTGAAGGTATCGATTTCGGTGAAACTTATGCTCCTGTTGCTCGTCTCGAATCCATTCGTGTTATGCTAGCCTTTGCAAATTTAAATGGTATTCTGCTTTATCAAATGGATGTGAAAAGTGCTTTTCTTAACGGAGAAATCGAGGAAGAAGTGTATGATATGCAACCTCCAGGTTTTGAAGACCCGAAGAAACCCGACATGGTGTACAGGTTACACAAGGCCCTCTATGGGCTGAATCAAGCACCTCGTGCTTGGTACGACACATTGAAGGATTTCCTTCTGAAGAAAGGCTTCAAACCAGGAACCACTGACCCAACGCTTTTCACTCGATCTTATAATGGTAATTTGTTTGTATGTCAAATATATGTAGATGATATTATTTTTGGATGCACTAACACTGAAATCAGCGAAGATTTTTCCAAGATGATGTCGAAGAAATATGAGATGTCTATGATGGGTGAATTGAAGTTCTTCCTTGGACTTCAAATCCGTCAACAGAAGAATGGCACCTTTATTTCTCAAGAAAAATATCTCAAGGATTGCCTGAAGAAGTTTGGTCTTTCTGAATGCAAAACTATTAAGACGCCTATGCCTACCAATGGCTTCTTAGATGCAGATGAGAAGGGCAAAGCCTTCGACCAGAAGAAATATCGGTCTATGATTGGATCCCTTTTATATCTTTGTGCATCTAGACCTGACATTATGCTTTCAGTTTGTATTTGTGCTCGTTTTCAGGCAAATCCAAAGGAATCACATCATACTGCTGTAAAGAGAATTCTTCGTTATCTGGCTCACACACCAACCTTGGGGTTGTGGTATCCCAAGGGAGCTCAGTTTGATCTCATTGGCTATTCTGACTCAGACTGGGCTGGTGATCGTATGGATAGGAAATCAACTTCAGGTACTTGTCATTTCCTTGGAAGATCACTTGTGTGTTGGGCTTCAAAGAAGCAAAACTGTGTTTCAATATCTACTGCTGAAGCCGAATACATTGTTGCTGGGTCATGTTGTACTCAGATTCTATGGCTGAAGCAAACACTGAAGGATTATGGTATTCATGTGAAGAAAATTCCGCTCCTATGTGATAATGAGAGTGCAATCAAAATTGCTCACAATCCTGTACAACACTCTCGCACGAAGCATATTGATATATGCCATCATTTTCTTCGTGATCATGTTCAGCGTGAAGATATTGTTATTAGTCATGTCAGGAATGAAGATCAACTGGCAGACATATTCACGAAACCATTGGATGAGAAAAGGTTCTGTACGTTAAGGTGTGAGCTCAATATATTGGACTCACGACATGTACTGTAAGATCGAACCTTTAGTCTTCTGTATATATTCATTTACTTCGTCGCTTACCTATTTTGTTTCGTTGTTTGATTTTGTTTCGTTTTCTTTATTTTATCTCGTTTGGATTTAGTCCTCTATGCTTATCACCTTTTGCTTCATTTGGTTTTTCTTTGAGGTGATAAGTTTCGGACCCTACCCCTTCTGTTTCTTTTTCTTTCTAACTCTATCTGTCCATATTGGGTGAGCACAATTGAAACGGAAAGTATTTTGCTTCGAACATCATTGAGTTCCGAATCAAATGCTTCCAATTCTCATCGAAGTTTTACTCAAGTCGAGGACTTATTCTTCAGTCGTTGAGATCCCGTCAAATCCGAGTCGTTGAGATTTTCTCGCGATTCGCCACGAAATCCTCGCCGTAGAATCCGGAGAGATAGACGTTGGGGGCCGTTTGATCTGATATGACAGCTCCTGTCAGACCGGCCTGTATAAGGCATCCCACCTCAGCGAAGCCATCCCACCTCCTCATTCGCATCTCCCCGGAACCCTATCTCCCGAGCGCCGCCGAGCTCTTCGTCTCCGTCGCCGCTCTCGCCGCTTCACTGCCGGAAGAGCGCCGCCGTGGACTTCACGCCGTCGACGAGCACATCCTCTCCGCTCTTCGCCGCCGTAGTTGCTTGACGCCACCGAGTTAGGGTACGCCAAGCCTCGGTCCAATCTCCATCTCTAGTGTTCCTCTGTTTCCAGATTGGATCCGAGTTCATAGTTTGTTTGTTTTTGGATGATTTCCGTAGGTTTCCTTGATCCGTTGGATCGTTGCACCGTTGCGAAACCTGTTTCTGCTAGTCAAGGTTTCCTCCTCGATTCAGGTTAGAAGTTAGGGTTAGTATCTATCTGTTCTGTGTTAGGGTTTCTGCTCATCTTGTGTGAGATTAAGTCTAGCTCAGAACAGACCAGAATCCCTACCAAAATTCTTCACTGAATCTCTTGTCAAAACTCTTGTTTTTGGATTGAAACTTTTGCTGGTGCTCATTCCATACTCGCCTTTTTTCCCTCGCTACCTTTGTGCTGTTCACAGGATGTCTGCAGAGTTAGGCTTCGGAAATGAGTCTCCAAATCTCGATCACATCAACGAAGCAGAACGTTCTGCTCCAAAGAAGAAAGGAGGCCGTACAAAGGAAACCAACAACGCTAGAGGCATCCCCGAATCAATTCGCATTGCTCTGGGTTATGACACACCTCCTGAAGAGACCAAGGAGCAGCGCAAGAACCGCTTGCAAAACATTCGCCGGTACTGGGCTGTACGATGGTACAAATACAAGAGCATTCCCACATGGAAATGGACTATGCAATTTGCCTTCAGTCCACCCTATCAGTATACTTCAGCCATGTGCAGTCAGTACACTGAAGAGAATCGTCACCTGTACTACCCAGTTCCACCGAAGCTTCCTCACCCCAACACTCTCAAGACTCCTGATGATTATCCAGAATAACAAGAACGATTGAGACTCGCTTCTGAAGCCAAGAGGCTGAAAGAAGAGAAGAAGGCAGCCAAGTTGGCTGAAGCAGAAGCCCAAGGTGCTGGGCCAAGCTCAAAGAAGAAGAAGAAGCTGAAGAAGAAGTCTGCTTCTCCACCCCATGCTACAACAGAAGATGAAGAACATGCCAGATTAGAGCAAGCTGCTCTGGAAGACTCAATTATGGACGAATCAAATGCTGCTGACGACGAATCAGAATTCGAAGCAGATGACGAATCGGATGATCCTGCTCCCCCCAAGAAGCAAAAACTTCAGATCCCACTGAAGAAAAAGCCAGGAGAGAAACCTGATGCAAAGGTCAAGCCTTCTACTCGTCCCACCATTGATCTCTCCAACTTGGTTGTCACGAAGCCCTTGGCCTCCAAGCCACCGGCTGATGCCCCCGACAAGGAGAGGCGATCAAAGCAGAAGCACGACCCCGCCAAGAGACAACCTGCAAAGGCTTCAGCATCAACGAAGCCCAAGCAGTCTGCTGCAACAAACACTTCAGCGAAGCACAAGCTCACTGAAGAAGTATTGAGACAGAAAGACCTCGAAGAGGCACTTGAGCGCAACATCCTTGCCAGAAGCGCTGCTGAGAAGAAGAAGGCAGATGAGGATGCTGCCAGACAGAAAAAGGAGTTGGACTCAGCCAAGATGGCTGCAGAGAAGGCTGAGACGAAGCGCAAGCTCGCCGAAGCCGCAAAGAACGAAGAGAAAGCTGCTGTTGAAGCTAAACTGCTTGCTGAACATGAAGCAAAGCGCAAGGCCTCTTTAGAAGGCCTCAGGACGAAGAAAGCTGAAAAAGCTGCTAGGGCAAGCCAGAAGAAGCCCGTAGTTGATATGACTCCCTCATCTATTCCATCAAATCAGAAAGGCATATCTTTGCCTGAAGCTCAAGCTGAAGCTGATCGTCAGAGTGACCATCCATTCCCTGACTCACGTGAAGGCAAACTCTGGGATCAGTTGGGCATCACTGAAGCCCTTTGGGAGAAGTGTGCAGCTGAAGATCCTGATGCTGTTGACTTTGGAGAAGTTTACATCTCCAGGTCTATCGAAGCTATGATCTCTACCATGATCAGTCAGCTGAAGGATTTGCATTCAAGAGATAGGGCTGAAATGAAAAAGATTCACAACTATCAGAAGCGAGCTAAATCAGAACCTGATGAAGAATTCAAACAGCATGCCCTGAAATTGCTTCAACAAGTGACAGAAGTCAATTCTACCACCAAG
Organism: Bromus sterilis; assembly: GCA_950022295.1. Classification (NCBI taxonomy): domain Eukaryota; kingdom Viridiplantae; phylum Streptophyta; class Magnoliopsida; order Poales; family Poaceae; genus Bromus; species Bromus sterilis. The sequence continues at coordinate 141,193,008 of OX465596.1, read as the reverse complement.
GACAATATCAAAATCTTCAAAGTCAAAGTAAAGGCCGCTATAGATGACATGGTGAAGACCCATAATGCTTCCATTATGGAAAGGGATTCGAGGAAACGCAAGGCTTCGCCCGAAGCTGAACGAGTTATTGCACCGGCTCAATCTCCTAAGCCTGCTCCATCAAAGGCAACTGGACCCTCACCCAAGAAGAGAACTACCAAGAAGCGCAAGGTTACTTTGGCCTCTGCCGCAGACATGGATACAAGTGATGAACAGCCACAGGAAACTCCTGAAGCAGTTCCCACTCCTGCACCGAAGCCAAAACCTTCCAAACCCACACCAAAGCCTTCAGCTCCTCCCACCAAGACTCCCACACCTCCTCCTACAAGAACCACCCCCAAACCAACTCCACCACAAAGATATCCTACACCTACACCAACGCCTGCACGAAACCCCACACCCATTCCACCCCGTGTTCCCACACCCATCCGTGCTCCAACCCCCGAACCACAAAGGATTCCCACTCCACCAGTTGCTCCCGCACCACCTCCATCACCTCCCCGTGAAGCTAATGCTCCATCACCAACCCACTCCAGAACCCATGTATCCCGAGACTTTTCCCCCGCCAGAACAGTTCAAGATTCTGAAGCACATGTGCCCGATACCGAAGCACATGACGACGAAGACGAACAAGTACAAATTCTGAATCTGTCGCAAGAGCAAGCGCTTGTAGTCGCTCAATCTGCTGGCCCTTCAAGAGCCAATCAAATTGCTCCTCTGCAAAGAATTCGCGAGCGTTCGCGCCCCTGCCAAGATACCTAGCTTGACTCCAATTACCCTCGTGAAACTTTTCCTATTTTCAAGGGTGCTGGTTATTCTTCAAGGCATGGCCCGAAATTTGACCTGGAACAGCATCGGAAGCACCATCGATTCTTTGGTGTTAGTCCTTATGCTTCTGACCGCACAGCTGATGACCTTCGTTTTTGGACCGCTGAGCAACAAGTCTTATACACCAAAGTCTTCTGTCAGCAAGGAGTTCTGTTTAGGCACAAGTTTCTGGACATGCGAAGTCTTTCCACTGCATCCTGCTTTCAGAACGTCCTCGAAACTATTGAAAATCAGAATTTGACTCGGTTGTTTGCGTTAAGCACTCCTTTCAACTCAGAGCTCATCAAGCAATTCTATGCAACCCTTTATGTGTCTGGTGATGCCACTGAACCCAGCTCATGGACGCTAGAATGGATGATTCAAGGCAAAGTCTTCAGGATGTCCTCTGTTGAATTCATGGAAATTGTCAATATTCCACGGCATTCTGGAGTCCCAGAAAAGATTCATATTGAGCCAGAACTGACTGAACAAGAATTTGTTACTCTGTTGGATCCAGAAGTCACTGCAAACTACATTCCTCAAAACATTCGCCCGAAGCATTTGAATTTCATCTCTAGGACTTGGTTCTACATCTTGTCCAACTCATTGATCCCTTTGAGTACTGCTTCGGAAGAATCGAATCTTTATCCTGAGACAAGGCATGCTATTATGAAGCTCACACATGGTCTCATATTTAACTTTGAGGATTGCTTCATTAGGAATTTGGTTCATGCAGCAGAGCTACCTTTCACACTGAAACCCTATGCTACCTGGCTGCAAGTTGTATGTAACTATGGCTGGAACGAAGACTTTGTGGCCCGCCATCATCCGAAGCTTTTCCTCCCACCAGTGCATGACTCTTTGGAACTGCTGAGGAAACCCAATGATCCATTTGCCACATATGTTGGTGTCCTCCATGAAGTCAATGAGCGAAACTTATCCAAGACGTTCCAGAAAGACTGCCATCATTTTGAAGTTAATCTTCGCACACAGCAAATGCTTGACAACTTCATTGAAGCAAATCAGCGCCAGATGCAGTTTCTTGCTGATGAGATCAACCGAGTTGGCAATATAGCTCTCAACAACAATCAATACTTGCGTGTGCTCAAGCGTCATTCCTGGAAAGGGCTCAGGAAGTTCAACTCTGTCAAAGGCCTTCGTAAAGATCGCATCTACAAAGAGTATGAGCACCCCCAGCGAAACTTTTCCCGAGATGACTCAGTGGACCGCCCGAATCAGAAGATCCCTCCCCTACACAAGATTGATGAAGTTTTCTTAGTCAACGAGCCTGAACCCATCCGTCCTGATACTGTCTCCGAGAATGACTCCATCACTTCGAAGGACGACGGCCTTGATGACAGCGACCTCGACATGAACCTCATCACTCAGTCGCGCCACGAAGCTATTCCAACATCATCTTCCGAAGAAGGAATCCTCTGGCGATCAGTCTTCGTCGGATGAGTCTTCGTCAAGAACTGCTTCGTCGGGTTCTCAGGGTGCTGATGCTGCGTAATAAGATCTCTCGAACCTCTTCTCAACCTTTTGTCCAATCATTGACAAAAAGGGGGAGAATGAGGGCATCGATGAGTTAGTTTTGCATCGTGGAAAGGGTTCTTGCTATCTGTTTTTGCTTCGTTTGGTTAAGTTACGACAAACACTCCATTCCTTTCGATTGGGTTGTAACTTAAGTTTTATTTCGGTCATGCTACTCCTGTGCTACACTTAAAGTTTTAATAACCCCTTTGCTTGCAAGTATTGCTTCGTATCTTCTATCTTGCAGGTGGTTATTATTTTCTAAGTCACAGGTCATTGGAAGCAATTGCATACTTTCCTGGATATATATATCTTCAATGCAATTGTATTCGCTAAGATATCTTGTTTTGCTCTCCACCGAAGAACATTTATCTCAAGCATTAACTTCGATTATATAAATCTTTGATGCTTGTATTCAGGGGGAGCCTAAAACTTCATATCTTAGAGTTTGTCCCATCACTTCACAAAAAACTTCAATATCTTTTATCGATGCCTGTTTTGTCAACAATAGTCCAAAAAGGGGGAGATTGTAAGAGCAAAGTTTTGCCCCCGTGTGTTTTGGATATTGTTGGACAAGACAGTAGAGGAACTAACAATGTTTTCTAGTGTAAACAGTTGTATAGGTTCCTGAAGGACAAGCTAGGTGATAAAGCTTCGGTGAAGGTCTTCAAGTTATCGAAGCATAACCTTCGGAGCGAAGCTTAATCACGAAGGATGACCCCCAAAAATGAAGGTGTCCTGAAGCTCTACTCATTGAAGGAAATGAAGAGGACGGCGCAAGACTTAGATGTTTTTGTGTAGTTCTTTTTCGATTCTTTGAGTCATAGGACAAACGTACTATCAAGAGGGGTATTTAGTTTGTGGACATCGAAGTCATTGAGAAAATGCTCAGATCAAATCCAAGCCAAGTGAGAAGCCTGAGTGAAGAAATCTCATGTGCACTAAGTTAAGCCTCAGTAGCAAAGACTTCGTACTTTGGCTACTGAAGCAGAACTAAGTCTGTGAGTCAGCTTTACTTGTTCCTCAAGTAAAGTTGCGCATTGATGACAAATCCGACCGTTGTGGACACGTGTCAAGCTGTCACCTCGGGTCAGTTTGGTCATTCTGCACCTCGGGATCGCCAACTATAAATACGCCACCCCCTCCTCCATTTGCGGGTGGCTGCTCTGAGATCATTCCAAGAGTGACTGTAGAGAGCAACCCCAAAAACGCCACCGAAGCAAAACCCAAGACCCAGAATACTGAAGCCTAAGTCCCATTGATCTGAGTAGATTCGAGATGACTTAGGTGAAAGCTTCTAGCCTTTTTATCTTGGAGAACTGCAATTCTCCTAGACGGTTAGAGTGTTGTTCTTCAGAGAGCGAAGAGTAATTGTCGCCTCGAAGTCCAGTTTGTCAAAGGTTTCGGTGATTTCCTCAATAATCAACCACGACTGAAGAACTGATCAAGCTCAAGGAGTTTGATACAGTGGAGCAACGGACGGAGAGAGATTTGCTCCAGGTGTTCAATCACCAGTCCCTCCAACCAGACGTAGCGCTTTGCAGAGCGTGAACTGGTCGAACAAACATCGCCGAGTCCTAGTTCGTTTTACTTCAAGCATTTACCTTCAGTATTGCATTTGCTTCACTGTTATGCTTCAATGGGTTTTGATTCACTGCATTTAGCTTCGCGTTATACTTCGCTATTCCGCACTATTTATGCTTCACTTCAATAGTTTCAGTAGAAAATTTTGAAGTGATCATTCACCCCCTCCCCCTCTGATCACATACTTGGACTTTCACACATGCCTTGTATGAACAGCAGGTATCATTGCAATTCTCTACAAAGTATACATTTTATTGATAACTCTCACAGAGTGCACACAAAGATCACGAGACCGTGATCCAACATTACAACAAGCATCTGGAAGAAAAGTAGGTCTGAGTACAAACAAGTTTAACAAATGGATTAGATAAGCCTTATTTATAAACAAGCCCTCCACGAGGGAACCAGTCTGCTGACTGGGACTACACTAGCTTGGTCTTCAGTCGTCGAGCTCGAGGAAGAATCCACCTTCGGGGTCAGTGGGTTCATCTAAAACATAGAATAAGCAAATGTGAGTAAAAAGTCGTACTCAGCAAGACTTACGTAGGAGCTATACTACTCATGCACATGTATCAAGGTAAGGGAGGTGGGGTTCATAAGCAGAAGTGCCAGCTTTGACTTAGCTAGTCCTAAACTACGAGTACCAGACTTGAGGTAAGAAGCGTAAACGAGTCCACTACATGTCTCCAACCAATTACACCACTATGGTGCCTTCCTCTACTTCCCCAAGAGAAAGCACGCGATAGCACTCACGCTTATCTTGGCAAGTTTTATAAGTATCCAGTTCAAGTTGTCTAATAATCAGGCACAGCTTTCCAAGTAGTCCCTTACAGCGGACGCAGCTATTCGAATAGTTTATTAACCCTGTAGGGGTGTATTGCTACACACATGAAACCATCAGTTACCGCCAGGATCTCGTCACCCTTCAAGCGGGTGTCGGCGAGGATAATCTCCACAACTTTTACCTCACAGCCAACTCCAGTTCAATGAAGACGCCTATCTGGGATGGTTTCCACATTCGTAACCTGGCCGGTTTACCGAAGTGGTCCCAGAAGATGTGTGCGTGGTGCATAAGCCGGTCTCGGCTGAGCCGTTCTCTCACTTTGCAGCCAGGACACAAACCTACCAGAACTCCGAACTACTGCGACTCATTGAACTGAGAAGGGGTGAGTTAATAGGTTGAGCGGGGATCCGTTTTCCCAACATGTGATAGTACTCTTCAGCTTGGATCACCACACAATAACTCGGGCTTAAGGCGGTGTTCGACGAGACAACCCACTGTGTACTCATACACAACCTCTTATCGTTCACCTTGTATTAGGGTAGATTCACCAACACATTTCCACCATCATCAACATGATTGCTACCATCCCGACTCACATAACAGTCTCAACATTGTATCACTCTAAGCATGCAATAAGCAGTAACAATTGCAGGGGCCACATGATATCAATCAACTCCTACATTTGCTAGGATTGTGGTTTGCCTACTACTGTGACAATTGATAAGTCATGCAAAGGAATGGGTTCATCTATGTGGTAGAAACGTAGCATGGTAATCATCCTAACAATGCATATGCGAGATTGAGAGGGAATTGGGATTTTATCGACATGATTAATGGGGGTTTGCTTGCCTTGCTGACGAGGTTCAGGTTCAGGGTCTTCAACGAAGGGGGCAGCCTCATGTTCCGGTTCCACTTCTACTCGACAAACAACAAACAAGGAAGCAATATAAATACAATGCACAATCACATGGTTGAAGGTTGAAACTTGATGTATATGCTTCTGATGTGTGAGGTAATTCCATTTAGAAGGAGTGTATTGCAAATGAATTGCAAATTCAAACTCCATTTTGAATTTAAAAGGAATGCATATGCCTTGTTGCCACTTTTCACCCAAGAAAACTTGGTCAAACATGAAAACAGATTGGATATTCAGATTCCTTGAATTATCCTAATAATTTTCGACATATTATTTGCTATATTTGGAGTTAGGATGAATTTTCTATGAATTTCCAAAGTTTAGCATATTTTCTGCCAATTTCTGAATTGATTTAAATAGAAAATCACTTACTGCATTAGCATGAGGTCATGCTGACGTCAGGGGGCCTCTGACCACTGGGACCCACTTGTCAGTGTCTCACTGTGTTAATTAAAATTATTTAATTTGAATTAATCTAACAGGGGATTAGCAGGGGGGCTGGCCCACATGTTTGTGGCTATGACGACGTTGGACATGCGGGCTTCAAACCATGGCAACGGCGGCGTTCTGTTCTTCGCGGGGCTCAGCGAGAGAGAGGAGGATAGCCACAGGGGAGGGGGGAATGGACGCACGGCGTCTCCAGCGTCTCCGTGGCGTGGCTAGAAGGCGCGGGAGGGGCAGGTGGCATCTGGAGAAGCGTCGACGTGCTCGGCTGGCTCGGTGGCATTCCACCGAGCAGCTTGGGAGCGCGGGGTCGGGGAAGAAGACCCTTGTGCCCCTTTGGGCCGGCTGGTCTGGCTTCGCCCAGGCGACAGGTAAGGTTTTTTTTTGTTTTCTTTTCTGTTTAATCTTTCCTTTCTTGATTTTCTTTTCTGTAATTTGTTTTGCCCATTAAATAAAATAGCTAGGCATTTTTATAAATGCTCAAAATTTATATATGGACTTACATGACAATTAGTTAGTCATTCCCAAGTTTTAAACATTTTTGAAATTCAACTTATTTGAATTCAAATTCAAATAGGGGTATTTGATTAATTCCAAGGTCCTGTTTGAATATTTGAAAAATCCATGAGCATGGGGTTGGTCCCACATCACTTGATATGTGATCACACTCATTTATAAGACTTTTCAAAAATGAAAAAGGAATTTTTGGAGCAACTTTTATTCTGGCCATTTGAATTAATTCATCTGGGGGTGTTCTCTCTCCCATTTGGAATTTGAATTTGATTTCTTTGATGAATGCAAGTGAGCCTTTGATCCTAGCACATACCTAACTTTGGGTCGTGACAGCTCCGTGAGAGAAGAAGTCAAGATTATCACCAATCAGCAACTAGGGGGTTCATCAACACAAGGAGGAAGATCAAGCAACCCCATCATGGTGGGGAGTGTCCAACCTTATTATGTTCTTTCTCTTAACCTTTCAGGAACGGCCCCTTCACTTGAAGATCAACGTATGACTTCCACCATATCTGAAGCTTACTGCATCACCAATCAACTCTGTGAAGATTTCCGTGTACTGAAAGTACCAGTGGAAGTCTTGGAATATGAAAACCGAACACTTCACCGTGTCATCAGAGATCTGAAGAATCAACAGGAACAGGAATGAGGAGTAAAATATCCTCGGGTAATGGCATCCCCTTAACTTGTTCCAAGCTTGGGGGAGTGCCTGGTATCTTTATCTTTATCTTAGTCTTTTATAGTCAAGTAGAGTCGTATCATGTCTAGGGAAGTTATTATATGAAATAGGCGTTTGCATTGAGGTCTATCACTCCTTTGTGGAGAGTCTTTTATCCGTGAGTGGGGAGTCATCTATGATGGAATATTAATGATAAGTCTATTCGTTCCTTCGCTGCACTCGTTATTCTCTTCACGCAATCGACCTTATATGATGATTCTTATGGGTAATATTGACCTTACCTCAGGTATGGCTTTGAAAACTTTATTTAAATTTTGGCAAACATAGCTTTGGTCATGACAACATGCATGTTTTCTCAAGTAGCGACATAGCCAAAACCTTTATGTTATTATGCTTGAAGTGTTATGTTGACAAGGAAGACAACTTGATGTATTATGCTTACCTTAATGTTTATGATTTATGTGCTTTGCTTACCTTAGTGTTTATGATTTATGTGATTTATCTTTATCTTTATCTTTGTCTTTTAGAGTCAAGTAGAGTCATATCATGTCTAGGGAAATTATCTTATGAAATAGGTGTTTGCATTGAGGTCTATCACTCCTTTGTGGAGAGTCTTGTATCCGTGAGTGTGGAGTCGTCTATGATGGAATATTAATGAGAAGTTTATTGATTTATTCGCTGCACTCGGTATTCTCTCCATGCAATCGACCTTATATGATGTCTCTTATGGGAAGTATTGAATTTATATCAGGTATGGCTTTGAAAAAATTATTTAGATCTTGGCAAACATAGCTTTGGTCATAACAACAAGCATGATTTTCTCAAGTAGTCACATAGCCAAAACCTTTATGTTATTATGCTTGAAGTGTTGTGTTGACAAGGAAGACAAGTTGATTTTTTATGCTTACTTTAATGTTTATGATTTATATGCTTTGCATCCCAGTCATCATCAATTGTCTGTTCTCTCAAAGCCTTTGCTAGCCAAACTCTGTACTAAGAAGATTCATGCTTGTGTATCCATACCCTGAAACCAATATCTTCCATATGAGTCCACCATACCTTCCTATTCTTGGTATTTCACTACCACTCCTAAAAGTATAGAATTTATGTTTTATCCTTAAATGTTCAAAATCTTCTGTTTTGTACCTCTTGTTTAGCTCATGAGGAAGTTGTAGGTAATTCATGATCTTCTTAAGTTGGACAAGTTTTACCCCTGGATTGCATGTCTAATCTGCAAACCCCTAATACGAGGAGGAACTGGCATGAGTGCGCCCAGCTCGTAAGATAATACAAGAAACAAACCCTCCTTCATGCTTGGTCTATGAGAAATCAGAAAATTTGGCAGTGATAAACAAGCGAGATTAAGGGTATGTGATCGTCCCCACTTGGGAGCCGTTCCTTGAAACTTTTCCAGTTTGAGCAGTAATTGAGCTATCTATTAGCATTCGTTGACAAACTATGCACCTCCCAAAATTTGTTTTCATTCTGTTTGATTTAAGGATAGCAAATGAGTTTTCCCTACTTGCCTATAACAAGGCATGTCTTTTACTTTTATGTTGATTCAGTTTTCCCTACTTCCTTCTATTCTTAAAGAGAACAGACACTTGATGTTGATGAGGATTCATTCATATAATGTTGCATTAAGTTTTGTCATGCCACATCCTTGTTGATATTATCATTTGATAAGTAAGTTGTTTGCGAAAGCTTATGCAAAGCAAGCATCTTCCTTTGTGTTAGCATTTTCACTTCATGACTAATAACATGTTCTTTCAAAATCTTCAAATTGTTTCATTATGAAAAGAAAGAACACAAGTAAAAGTTATTAGTTGTCCTTTGACCAAGGATATGTTTGCCATGATTTGATGAGTTTCCTTAGAACTTCTTTTAATTATAATTGTTACTACTTTCTCATAAGGACCTTATGAGTTGAGGTTGCTGTTGAGGATGCGTGAGTTTGGTGAAGAAATCATGATGCTTCTTGTCTGTATTCTATTTATCGACACTTCACTCTCTAAACTTGTGGACAGGTTTACCGAGCTCAGTATTCGCTTGGGGACAAGCGAGGTCTAATCTTGGGGGAGTTGACACGTCCAAAATGCATCACTATTTTATATCGTAATTCACCCCTACTCATTGATATATTTAATGTTATGATGTTATTCTTATGTTGTTTTGGCTTCCTTTACACAGTTTGCAACTTTGTGATGCCGAAGCAGCAGACGCGGGATTCAGAGGTAAAAAGTGGACACAGAGTTGCTAAATCAGAAGAGACCTGAAAATCGACGAAGGTTATTTTCCAAAAAATTGACGAACGCACGCAAAACGAGAGCCAGAGGGGGCCACCAGGTGCCCAGGCGCCCCCTAGCGCGGCCCCCACCAGGGGCACGTCGGGAGGCCGCCTGGACCTCTGGGGCCACCCCGGCTCCCCGCTTTGTCCTATTTATTCTCCGTCATCTGAAAACCCTAAAAAAGGAGGAGTTTCGCGAGTTCCACCGCCGCTACATGGCGTAAACCTCCCAGAAGGGAAGATCATCGCCATCATCATCACCATCATCACGGGCATCATCGAGATCATCATCAACATCATCCCCAACATCAGCACCATCTCCACCACCATGCTATCTCATCTCACAATTGCAAATTGTGTTGTAATCCGTACTATCTATCCTCTCTACTCTACCGGTGTTGATTACTACTTTTTGGTGATAGCTATTGAGTTTTGTTGGAGAAATATTGTTATGTCCAGATTGTTTATCATCTATTTATCACCACTGATCGTGATCTGTTTTATGTCTTGTGAGTAGTTACTTTAGTTCTTGAGGACATGGGAGAATTCTAGTTGTTAGTAGTCATATGATGTTGAAGTAATATGTATTATTTGATATTTAAGTTGTGTTGTTATTTTCCTCGTGGTGTTGTGTGAGTCGAACACTCAACACTTCTCCTTGATAAGGACCTAGGGGAATTCATTGTGTATAAAGAATGCTCACGGTGGGTTGCCGGAGTGACAGAAACATGAACCCCAGTTTGCACACTTTTGCACAAGGGAATAATGGATCCTTGATAGTATTGTTGTGGTTAGGCTTATGCCTTAATTTCCACCTTGTATTTGCAGATGCTTGCAAGGTGTTTCATCATAAGAGTGCACTTATCTTAGTCTAGAAGGTTTACTAGAATAGATGCACCCACTCAACACTTATCAACACAAAACATAGTACCAATATGGAATATGGCGAAAGCACGTGACTATCTCTCCCGTGTGTCCTCAAGAACAATTTAGCTTATATAAGTTCAGTTGCTAGGCTTATCCTTTGCTAAAAAGTATCGGGCCACTTGTTACTCCTCAGTACCTTTCACTTTTCTTGCTTTTATCTTCTCGTTGCTTATACCGAAAAACCCCTAAAAAGCTATCTTTCAGTGGTTGCAGTTATTTCTTTACCAAAGTCACTGTGACGCCCCCAAAATCAGACAGTGTACATTAATCATACACGCAAGGTACACGATCGAGATTAGGGACACACGGTGAGATATCACAACACAACTCTACAAAATAAAATAATACAAGATGTTTAATACAAGCCAGGGGCCACGAGGGCTCGAATACAACAGCTCGAGAGCACAAAGTTAGCGGAAGCAATAGTATCTGAGTACAGACACAAGAATACAAGGTTGTCTTAATAAGGCTAGAACAAAATCAACACTTGATCGAAAAGGCGAGGCCTCCTGCCTGGGAACCTCCAAACTACTCCTGGTCAATGGGGAACTCGACGTCGTAGAAGGCACCGGGGATCTCCTGCTCCTGGAATCCAAGGCTCCAGCGTCGAATGCAGCGTCCGATCAGGAAAAACTAAAGGAGGAAATAAAGCAAGGGTGAGTATCTAGTATACCCGCGAGTCTTACGTCCGGTACTAAGCATTTATGCATTTGTATCAAATGGAAAGGGGAGGCTGTATATAGTGGACTGCAAGGTAGAAATCAGAATAAGGGTAAGAAGCTAGGCCTGTCGAAGACTAGCATCTTCTGACGTTGTCTTGCAGCACAAGAAGAGAGCAGCCAAAAGTTCATATAAAGCATAAAGTAACAATGAAGCAGAAGTTGTTGCAGCATTGTATAATATAAGTTGTAATGATTAATAATAATAATGCCTCTGAGTTCCCCTCCTCGACTACCCTACGAGGAAGAAAACCCGGAACCAATAAGTTTAATAGTAGTAGTTTGTAGTGGTAAGGTCCAGCTTCAGCATAAAGCGTCCTGTTACCGTGGACACGTCTATTCGAATAAATTAAACTCCCTGCAGGGGTGCACTACTGTTCAGCCTGCATGCTCGGATCTCCAGGGTGGCGTACACCTTGTTAGGGAATGCCCCACCGAGGCTATCCGACACATCGCAGTTCATCCTAGGCTCAGCAGAGAGGCCATCCACCGGACTATATCCTATGCGCCAAGGGGTCTAGGTCCCTCACCCTTGCACGCTACTGCACGGAACGAGACTGGCCGGTGAAGCAAAAGAAAATCCAAACACACCTGCTGCAGCAAAGAAGACATGACAACTTCCCGGCAATCAGCCCGTGGTACTGCTGACGTGTGAAGTGCTTTCGGACAAACTACGACTCGGAGGGCCCACATCGTAATCCCACGTGTAGGTAGTGCGTACAGACCGACGGGCCTCACAAGTCATCCACCGAACCATTTAGCATTTTAATTAACCTGCTTGACAACAGTTATCGTTTCCTCGACTTAACTGACCCGCGGACAACGACAGCAGTCAGGACCACCAGTACATTGGTGCCTGCCCTGTCGTCCCACCAAGTCTCTGCGGTTACCAACAAGGTGAACTGACTCATTACCTTATCTCGCGTGTGCTCTTGGTAGAGCTCGACTTTCGTGGTTTGGTAACTCTCACGAGATACGAGCAGCGGCCAAGCACGCCAGTAACGTCGGTCGTACCCTCCCTGTCGTTCCCGACGCAATACCGCTCGCCGGCACCGTTAGGTCGCCCGACTTCTTACCCTTAAGGACAACCGTTGCTCAGGTACCTAGAGCGGCTATACAAATTCATCAACGAGTGGAGTACAAGGATTACTCCTCGGTAGCTCCACTTGATGGTGGCTCGGCAGAGACAAGCTACGGGGCCTTAGGCGGTGTCTGCATTGTACCGTACCTGTGCAGTTATATATATTTTGTATCCGTGTCACTCCCCGGAATGGTCACGGCCCACTATCTAATCCTAGCTAACAATGCGCAGGGCTCACTGTTGAATATAATATATATTTATCAGGCAACATAGGATAAAGGCAGGTACATCAAGGGGCGACAAAAATAGGCTATGCAATTGAATAGGATTGTAATTGTAGCAGCAGCAGTAACAATGCCTAGTGCAAGAAATGTACGGAAAGATAGGCGATATATGGGTAAGAGAATGGCTCTGCTTGCGTGGAAGCTCGTGGTAGGGGTACGGTCGTCGATGACGTAGTCGATCACAAGGGCATCGGCATTGGTCGTTGGGACTACCAGACAATAAGAGAGGGGGGACAAACAATAAATACACAACAATAATATCAATAAAAATACAAGGCATGGCAAACTCAATGTCAACGGTGTTCTAACGCAGTGCAAGGTGTATTGCTCGGAGCGGGAATTCATCTGGGGACGAACTGCCAGCTCCGGGTTATTACCGGACAGGGTGTCCGGAGGGGGAAGGATTCATGCCGGAGATGTCGTGGACATCCGACAAACGTGTGGATGGTGTAACCGTGCTAGTTGAAACAAGCCAAAAAACTTTCGTGTTCAGAATAAATTAATCTGGATACTTCGACAGTACCGGACAAATCATCGGACAGACGGTCCGGAGGGGGACGGTTCGATGTTCGGTGTGTTAGAGGGGTGTGGTTGGTATACGGATAGCGTATCCGTATTTGTTATATTTTTCTGATCAATTTTTATGTATAAAGTTTTTGAATTTGACTTACGGTTTAAAAGATATTCAAATTCAAAGATTAAACCATTTTAACTCAATTTCTGGATTTTCTTTTATTTATTAATTCAACATTATCCACAATCTTATCCACAACAGTACTGACAGGGTGGACCCACATGTCATAGACACGGGTATTTAAATCACTTTATTTAATTGAATAAAGCAGAGAGGACCCACATGTCCTTCTCACATATTTAATAAATGAATATTTTTGATTACTTACAACTGGGACCCACATGTCATACACTTAGGTATTAATAGCCGTTTAATTAAACAGGGGTTAGTTAAAAAGGCCTGGGGCCCATGTGTCATAGACTCAAGTTTTTATCACTGTTTTAAGTAAACCAGAGATTGTTTAAAGGGTTGGGCCCACATGTCATTGACCCAGGGGTTGTTTAACTGGGGGTTAGGGGCTAAACAAAACGGCCATGGCCGTGGCCACTCAGGCCAGCGGCGGCGCGGCCAGGCCGGCCGGTGAGGGGGGGCTGTAGGGCGAGCTAGCTGCGGTGGGGTGCGGCCGTGCGCGGCGAGCACCAGCGGGCGCGTGGCTACGGGAGTCGGGCGTGCCCGTGGATGCGCAGGGCGTGTCCAAGGCATGGCCAGGGCGCGGCCGGAGCAATACGGTGACGAAGAGGCCGCCCACGGGCACACGCGGATGCAGGTAGGGGGCGCGGGCGCAGCTCCGGATCGAGTGATGCGCGTGGTTGCGGCCCGGGCGTCCAGTAAGCGCGAGCACAGGGGAGCCCGGCCGGAGACGGAGACCACAACGGCGACCGATGCGTAGGGGGAGGGGCTACGACGCGTAATCGGCAAAGAGAAGAGGAGGAAACGGAGAGGTATCTCACCGCGGAGATCGGGGGAGGCCTGGGGCGGCCGGGGAAGCAGCGAGGGCGAAAAATCGCAGCATGATTCGCCGGCGGTCGTGCGGGAGGAGCGCGATTGGCGATGAGACGTGGTCGTCCATGGGCGAGCTCCCGGACAACACGCGGTGGCACAGGGAGGCTTCTGGCCGCGCCAACGGCGAGGTGGCGGCGACGGCCGTGCGGGCTCCTTGCGCGGGGAGGAGACAGAGGCGTGGAAGACGGGGAAAATAGCGGCTAGGGTTGCGATGAGGGTGTCAGGGGGCGACCTTATCCATCCCCAGACGTTGTAGGGACGCAGGGGCGAGCTGGTGTGGTGGCCACGGTGGCCACGGTCGCCATGACGACGCGGTCGGAGGAACAGTGGGGAAGAAGATGTGGTTGGGGTGGGATGGGCCCTGGGTGGGCCTGTTGCCTAGGGCATAGGATAGTATTTTTCTTTTTTTTATATTTGTTTTCTGTTTTTATTTTTTGTTCTTTTTATTTTATGTTTGTATTTCTTTTATTTGCTTTAGTAATTTTTTAACATATGTAATATGTTCCATAATTAGTATGGCACAATTCGATAGTGCCACGAAAAGTTTGAGACTTTTATAAATTCATTTAATTTGTGCTTATAATTAAATGAGTTAATTGGGGTTGCTTTTGCTACTACTTTGATTTGATTAAAATAGTAAAACATTTTAATAAGCTACTATTTCATTTTTAATATGACCTAATGATTATTAGACATTTTATAAAACTGGTTCCATAATTTTTGATTGAACATTAATGACCACTTGTTTTGGAATTTTTAATTGGGTTGAATTTTGGAACAAGCCATGGTCAAGGTGATCATCACATGCCTAATTATGGTGACATGGCAACAGTAAAAGTGATTACTGTAGTGTGACACCCGGGATGTTACAGTCACTTATCCATACCTTCTGCTCCTTGTTGGGTTCGACACTCTTATTTATCGAAAACTCTAGAATCGATTCCCTACAGTTGAAGGTCATCACGATCGCCAACAACCTTCGGAGGATCAAAATTCCTGTGTCGGCACCCTGCCAGGACGGGGAAGTGCCCCCGAATTCATCTCCATCGACGTTGCTTCCTCCCTCCATGATGCGGGAGTAATTCCTCCTCGGGACTGAGTTTTCTACTAGTAGCTATGTGGTCAATTCTCTCTCCTATGATGTGATCTTGATTTTGATCATAGGCTATGTTAATCTAGGGTGATGCCATGATGTTTCCCCTTCTTCTATGTACTGGATTAATGTACTCACTTGATCTTATGTAGTATAATCCCCGAAACCATGGTGGCAGCGGTCTATTGTACATGGGTTAGAAGAATATTTTCATGAGTGATTCTTTTGTGTGTGGATTAAAGATTGAGAGTCTCTTGGTGCTTGTCTTTGACTATCCTTGAGATATGTTGTGGTGATTGTGGTACTCTCTTTGGATGGCCGCGCTGACATTGGGAAATCCGTAGATGAGAACTACAAACTCTAAGGTGTGATTTTGTAGCCCTACACTATTCTCGTCCTCTCTTGACCACAAAGGAATGACCTCTGAGTACGTCTCCAATGCATCTTTTAGTGGAAATATCATGTGATTAGACTATGTTAATGTTGTTGGGAGTTTCCACTAGTGAAAGTATGAAGCCTAGGCCTTGTTTCCACCTTTGGAATACCGTTTGTGCTCACTTTTACTACTTTTTTCCTTGTAGTAATTTTAATTACAGATTTATATTACCTTGCTTTGCCACACCTATCACCCATATTTTACCATCTCTTCACCGAACTAGCGCACCTATACAACTCCTAGTTGTATTAGGGGTGTTGGGGACACAAGAGACTTCTTGTATCTTAATTGCAGGGTTGCTTGAGAGAGACCATCTTCAACCTCTACTTCCCTCAGTTCGATAAACTTTAGGTCATCCACTTGAGGGAAATTGTTGTTGTCCTACAAACCTCTTCACTTGGATTCCCAACTTAGTCTACAAGAATAGAAGCATGCGTAGACATCAAGCTATTTCTGGCACCGTTGTCGGGGAGGTAAGGGTTTGAAGGTATATCTTTAGATCTTGCAATTAAATCTTTTCGTTTCTTGTTTTTATTTACACTAGTTATGTTTATGGAAAACTGCACTCTTAGTTCGCTGCTTGGGGAAGGCTGTTTTACCACACCCATGGTAGAGAAGTCTCCTCCACCTACTGAATGTATCCCATTCGAAATACCACTTGGGACAATTGAAATAATTAGTGTAGAAGGATAGAGAGGGGTTTGGTTGAATTGATGTTTATTGCTTGAGCCTTGGAGGCATATATATAGGAGTACAATGATCTACTTGGAGTACAAGTCAAGGTAGAATAGAGTCCTATGCTATCTATGTTTCCTAGTATAATAAATATACTCAACATCCCCCAGCAGTCACCACGGAGCGACGCAGACGGTGAGACTGGAGAAGAATCCGAAGGTGGAGCCGACGGACATCCCCACCACATACGTAATGGTCGACGCATCATGGAGTTTGTGGCTGGAGTGGAAGCCAACGAGGTTCCCAAGCAGGCGGTAGCCCTTTATGTCGTTGTCGAAGTAGCCGAGAGCGTAGGGTGGTGAAGCCGTAGTCGAGGTAGCCGTGCGAGAAATGTCGTGATCGCTGTCGAGTCGGGGTAGCCGGTGTCGAGGTAGTCGCCGAGGAGCCGAGGTAAGTTAGGAGCGCAGCGTGGCTCGGGAAGAGCGGCACTATCGGGCGGTCGTCAGTCGTAGCACGGGACGTTGCAAAGAAGATGGTGGTGACGTCCGGAAGAAGACGGTGTTGACGAAGGGTCGCGCCGGGTTTGCCAATCTCGGGGACACGTCGTAGATGAAGGCACGCGTCGGTGTTTCCAAACCGTACGTGCGTAGACAGAAGAAGACGATGTTCACGAAGCGTCGCATCAGGCTTGCCAGGCCCGGGAACACATCGTAGATGAAGGCACACACCGGTGTTGCCAGTACCGGGCATGCGTAGATGTGGACCAGTAGGAGCTGTACACCATGTCGGAGGGACCAGCAGAGAAGGGCTCGACGACGGTTGCGGCACAACTCGGCGGGGGGTAGAAGGTGCCGAGGGTGTTGTCGTCGCGGTTGCCGAAGCTAGATGAACTGGTCGGGGAAGATGACGGCGACGCTGACGTGAGCTGGTGATGGACGAAGACGAAGAGGTGGACGAAGATGAAGTTGGCGGAACCAGATGAAACCCGTGAGGGGCCGCGTCGGTCGCCGGTAGAGGCGGCGCGGCTCGGGTGAGCGGCAGCGTCGAACAGGGTGTCGGCGCGGCTCGGGTGAGCAGAAGCGGCGCGGGTGGCACGACGACAACGATGCTCGAAGTAGGAGAAGAAGAACCCAACAGCGTGATGAATACCATGCGCGGACGGTGGCGTTCCCGCGTAAATAGAGGCGGCATGGCGCGTGCCATGGGGGCGTCAACGCGCGCAGACGGTGGAGCGGACCGCGTGCTGCGGCACCACGGCCCGAAGGGGCGATGCAGCGGCGGCGCGCATGTCGGGGGCGACGGCGGGGAAGACCTCGGGGCGGTTGCAGGGACCGCGTGCCACGCTCGCTACAGCCCGACGGGGCGACGCAGCGGCAGCGCGAGGGTCAGTGCAGCCTCGGGCACGACCTGGACCGGACGGCCTCAGGGCTGCTGCTGACCGCGGGTTGTGGCACTACGGCCCGAAGGGCGATGCAGCGGCAGCGCGCGGGCTGGTACAACCTTGGGGACGGCCTCGGAGCGGCGGCATGGACTATGCGCCGCGGCACTGTAGCCCGTGGGGGCAACGCAACGGCGGGGAAGAAGTCGGGGCAGCCACCGGGAGAACCACGGGGGCGGCGCTGCGGCCCGAAGGGGCGACACGACGGTCGTCCGATGCTCGATCGGTGGATAGGCGCTTGTACTCGGAGGCTTTCTTCACGGGATCATGCGGAGGCGCACGCGGACGACTTAACGGATCGTCTGCGCGGCGCGGATGGGGCCGATCGCGGGCGGGAAGGTGATCTTTAACGACCCGATCCCGAAGGGAACCAAGTCTACTGTGCTTCTGTGCTATTCCTGGATCGGTATGCTAGCACACACAGTACTCGATTAAATACCATAGTATCACATGTCATAAATTAACGTAAATACATGGTATTTATTACCTTACAGCCCTTGGGCTAGAATACACAGCAGAACAATCAATATATAAGTGGAGTCGCATGAACGCCAGCGGCAAAGTTGAGTGTAGACTTCACGACCCTATATCGTATCACTTACTCGTCGTATATAATCCTGCAACACCGAAGGTTACATCCCGACAACGGTTCAGTACATTTGAATGTACGACAAATCATATCCCCGAAAGAAGTAAAAATTCCTACAATACATGTGATGTCTACGCACGCGTCTATTCTTGTAGACTATGTTGGGCCTCCAAGCGCAGAGGTTTGTAGGACAGCAGCAATTTCCCTCAAGTGGATGACCTAAGGTTTATCGAACTCAGGGAAGTAGAGGTTCAAGATGGTCTCTCTCAAGCAACCCTGCAATTAAGATACAAGAAGTCTCTTGTGTCCGCAACACACCTAATACAACTAGGAGTTGTATAGGGGCACTAATTCGGCGAAGAGATGGTAAAATATGGGTGATAGGTGTGGCAAAACAAAGTAATATAAATCTGTAATAAAAAGTGCAGCAAGAAAACTGTAACGAGCCAATTCACATAGAATCGGAGTCTCTGTGGTCAAGTGCTAGTCCCTGGATCGAGCTCGCTAGCACACATAGTATAACAGTTGTATATCAAAGTACAAGTGCATCATTATTACATCGTATGATCCAGAATTCAAAACAAATAACAACTTGCATAGCTCAAGGCTAGCTTACTCAATATAACGATAACGGAAGCAAAACTAGTAGCAAGGAGTCCCATCAGCCATCCACAAGCGACATGCTGAGTGTAGACTCATAACCCTATCATAACACACTAATCTTCTGGCAAACCTGCAACACGAAGGTTACAGCCCGAACATGGGTCAGTACATCTGATTTGTACGGCAAGTAACACAAGTGATAAAGCAATCCGACAACTAATTTCAAAACAACAATAAGAATCAAGCTTGGTCTGTCGTACATAAAGTTTGTATTCACCTACTTCTACTTACTACTCAACATTTTTATCAACTCAAGTTAATATTGACCCACAACGCACAACAGCTAACTAACCGCCTATGAGAGCCCTCGGGATCATAGGATTTCTAATGGCAGCCATGAGAGCCCTCAGGATCATGCCTTCGTGAGTATTGTAGAGCCCTCAGGATACAATTGCACACGTACCTCCGATTCGTGAACATCATAGAGCCCTCAGGATACGATGCCACTACAAACACGTTCGTGACCGTTACAGAGCCCCCAGGATACAACATCACCCTATCGTGAACACTGTAGATCCCTCAGGATACAGTGCCACTACCTAGACCCAAAGTGAACATTGCAGAGCCCTCAGGGTGCAATGCCACACAAACAAAACGTAAGTGAAATACTACAGAGTCCTCAGGATGTAACACCACTCTACAGTACCTCAATCGCAAGTTACTATTTTACTGATAATAATGTTTTCACAACACTTGAAATAACACAACAATTCCTCCCATGGTTATCATTGCAACAGTAAGCATAAATCACATAGCACAAGAAATACTAAAACATAACAACGTTGGATACATTGATCAATCAAAACACGTGGTTATCCTACCAGGTTTCAGCATAAACATAACGACCTTCACATGCATGGAAACATAGTATATGCATAATCAAAAGTGAAGCTTAACAAAAAGTGAAACTTGCCTTGAACGGTGTTGAAGTAATCTAACACTTATTTCTGATCCTTTCTGCACTCCGGACAATCTACACAGTCAAACAATGAAGCATTCAACACACCATAACACATAAACAATGCAAAAACAAAAGAACCAAATGAACAGCAATAAAATCAACTAAACAATACCTAAACTTAAAGTACTTGTCAAATAAAAACCAACGCAAAAAGAAACGGCGCAAACGGGCGCACCAGTAAAAAGTTACGGCTGCCGGAAGTTCAAATTTGGATCAGCTTGGGATCCAAATTTAAATACTTCAAACTTCTGTAACACTAGGTCTACTGGCTAGAAAATTTCTACATGGTCGCAACGCAACTGGAATCGCCCAATTCCGAGTTACGGTTAAAAAGTAGTCGCAAAAACGGTTTCGGGTGAAAAACGAGGGTACCGGGGGGTTCTACTGTAAAAAAGGACCCATACATAAATAAAAAATTTACAAAAAACGCGATCGGGTCCCTGGGCGGTTTTGGATCCAGATCTGAGAAAAAAAATTCTTTTTTTCGAACCGTTTTTCCAAAAAAAATTCTCAGGTCGTCTTCTCCACGCGGGCTGCACAGGAGCACGGGCATGGAGCTAGGCCATGGCGCTCCGGCCATGGAGCTCCGGCTCCGGCCGGCTGCCAGGGGCACGGCGGCGGCGAGGGCCGGGGTCGGCGGTGGCCAGCCGCGGGAGGCGGCGGGCGGCCGGGGACGTGGGCGCGGGCGTCCCGCGCGGGCTCGCAGACACGGGCGCGGCTCGGCCAGGAGCTCGCGCCATGGCGCGCGGCGGCGGCTGGCGGCGGCGCGGGCCAGTGGGGCGGCGGGGTCGGGCGCAGGCGGCGGTGCGGACTCGGGGACGGCGGCTCCGGAGAAAAAAAAATACCTCGAAACGGCGAAAAAACGCAACCCCGGCGATGCTCCGGCGAAGTTCCGGCGAACTCCGGCGATGACGTCGGCGGCGGCGGGTCCCGCGGATTAGATTAGAGCTAACCCTAAACGCTGGCGAAAATAAACTTAGCCCTAATCGGGGCTATTTATAGTCAGCCCCTAATCCCTCTTTTTTTTGTAAATCCGAAATAAAAACAAATTCGGTCTGCTAGAAAAAAAAACAGACCAGGCCCATTAGACCCAAAAGAATATTAGAAACAATCACAGAAATTCATTTTGAAATTCCGTCTTCGCCAATATTTTTAAAATAATAAAATTGAATTTTTGGCTTGACCAAAATAATAAAATAAAATAAAAACTTTGCAACTTATTTTTAAATATTTTTAAATACTTTTCTGGCATTTTAAAAATACCGAAAACTCCGAAAATTGATTTAAAAACTTTTCCAGAGCAAAAATAAATTCCAAAAAATAATTTTAGAAAATATTTATAACTCCAAGGTAAAATTAAAAAGTTTCCCATAAATATTTTAAACTATTTTCCAACAAATTAAAAATGGGGATAAGTCCTTTTATATCCTCTCCAGCGAACTGCCATGTGTTGAAAAAAAAATTTAAAATTTTTTTTAAAAGAATTCCAATAAAGATTTAAAACATTTTCCAAACCTTTAAAATGTTGAAGGAGTCATATTACCTTCTCTCATTTTATTTTGTTGGTTTTGTTTTTAAATAATAAATTCCAGAAACACCAACGGTGAATATTAGGGAAAGTCATTTTATTCCCTCTCTTTTTAATATTCAATAAACTCCAAAAGTTTTAAATCCCATAGAAAATCAAATACATCAAACAAACAATCATTATCTATTTAATTTTATTAACATTCCAAAATTCAAAGAATTTTCTAATGTTACAAAAACATGTAACAAAAGTGAGTGCAAACGGTGTAACAATGATGGAAACAAGGCATAGGCTTCATACTTTCACTAGTGGCAACTCCCAACAACATTAACATAGTCTAATCACATGATATTTCCCATAAAACATGCAATGGAGACGTACTCGGAGGTCATTCCTTTGTGGTCAAGAGAGGACGAGAATTGTGTAGGGCTACAAAAGCACACCTCAGAGTTCGTAGTTCTCAACCTATGGATTTCCCAATGTCACCGCGGCCATCCAAAGAGAGTACCACAATCACCACAACATATCTAAAGGATAGTCAAAGACAAGCACCAAAAGACTCTCAATCTTCAATCCACACACAAAAGAGGAAATCACTCATGATAATATTCTTCTAACCCATGTCCAATAGACCGCTGTCACCTTGGTCTCAGAGATTATACTAGATAAGATCAATTGAGTACATCAATCCAATACATAAAGGAAGGGGAAATATCATGGGATCACCCTAGATTAACATAGCCTATGATCACAACAAAGATCACATCATGGGAGAGAGAGAAACCACATAGATCAAGATATAAGCCTTAGCCCCGAGGGGAACTACTCACACATGGACATGGTGAGAGGGAGAGTTGTTGATGGAGAGGTGCAGCCCGGAGGAGATGAAGGAGACGACGACGGCGGCGGAGATCGGAATTGCTTCTGGATAAAGGTGGTCTGGAATCAGGGTTTCCGCGACGGGAGAATAAATAGGGCCAAAGGGGGGCACCAGGGGGGGCACCAGGGATCCAGGCGCCCCCCTGGCGCTGCCAGTCCCTGGGGCGCGCCACCAGGGCGCCTGGGCCCCTGGTGGTGGCCCTCTGGCCCCACTTAGGTCCTTCCGGAAGGTTCTTCTGCGCTGATTTTTTATCTGATTTTTCCCGAATTTTTGGAGCACTTTTTATATGGGGGAAAACTGAAATAGAAAAACAACAGAAAATAGGAACTGGCACTGTGTTGCACTGAGTTAATAGGTTAGTCCAAGTATGATCAAAAGTGTATGAAAGTGTATCTAGATCATAGCAATATCACACAAAACATGCATGGACCAAGCAGGAATTATAGATACGTTTTGGACGTATCAATATCCCCAAGCATAATTCATGCTCGTCCTCGAGTAGGTAAATGATAACAGCATAATTTCTGTGGTGACATGCTAGCAACCATATAAGAACTTTGAAAAGTAAAGCAATCATGGTTAGAGATTCAATTCAAGTCATAACATGCAAGAGTTTATATTAGCATTTAAACAAGTAACAAAAGAACATTAGGTGCAAGAGCTCTCGCTGTCCGTGACTCAAATGTCTCCAAATGGTGTTTGCGTGCAAGAAGGGGGATAGGGAATACGAGAAAAATATTTATTTGTTGAGAACTCAATCTACTAAAGTTTCGCACTTGGTCTTTTTCTGGAATCTTATCTTGACTCGTCCCCAGACCACTAGCCAGGTACAAGTCAATTTGATCCACTCCTTTTTCAATATTTTGAGCACTCATGCAATGGATGAGCGTAAGCACGAGATTTGACACTTAGGATGGCAAAGATATAAGTACGGAGGAGGAGGAGGAAGAAAAAAAAGAATGAGAAAGGCTCACATAAATGAGGACAATCATAGGCAAGAGATGCCAAATGATAGATATGATGTGAGGAGTAGGGATTGCCATGCAACGGATGCACATACGAGCTAAGAAGCTCTCCAATGGAACTAGTGGGGGTGCATCTAACTTGCTCGCTCATGAAGACCTAGAGCTCGTTTGAGGAGGCTCATCCTTGGAATATGCAAGCCAACTTCTATAGTGTGAAGGTCCCCACATAGCTATATGCATAATGATCATCTCTATGAAGTACAAGGATATAAAGGGAGTACTAGTGTGGATCTCTCAAAAGGATAGTAGTGTCGCCCCTTTCTCTCTTTCTATTTCTTTTTCTCTTTTTTCTATTTTTTTGTATTTTTTTGTGGCCTCAATGGCTCTTTCTATTTAACTCTCATTTGTCCTCTTTGGGATCTTTTAATGTTTCCACTTTGGGATCTTTTGCTCACTTAAGGGCAACACTCTATTTTACAAGAAGGTATAGGAAATCTTCACACTTTAAAAGGTACTCAAAATCATAAAGAAGATGTAGTTATCATGATGATTGCAATGTATGTCGCTGCCAGTGTAGCAGGAACATGTATGACATGAAGATCAAGTCATGAGGAGGTGGATGTTGCATGGCAATATATCTTGGAAAGGCTATGGAAATGACTTGATAGGTAGGTATGGTGGCTGTTTTGAGGAAAGATATAAGGAGGTTTATGATGACAGAGCGTATCATGCCAAGGGTTTGAATGTACCGGTGAAGGTGGACGCCAACTCTCGGAGTGAGAAGAAAGCAATGCACGGCACATGAGAGGCTAGCAAATATGAGGAGATGGAAGTTTCAACTTTCAATACTTACATTAGTCTGAAGAACTCATGCACTTATTATCGGTAACTCTCAATCTAGTAAGGAGGTTCACAAAGAGACAAGTTCCCCGAGGAGGAGTGTATGGGGGTTTGGTTATCCTTGCGCATCCTCGACTCATGGTACGTGAGTGTACTCTAATATCCGACCCCTCGGAAGAGTAGTGATCCATCTAGTAGCTAGAGTTCTCAACTAGTTTTGTAGGTTTTGAAAATAAAAACGGATTGCCCAAAATACGACACCTATCACTAATAGGCTAGAGCTCTTGACACCAAAAGTTCATACATTACTCACATCAATACCTCAAAACCATTGCAAGTTACTACTAAAATTAAATAGCATCTTAATTACCTACTTTCAAGACAAGACACAACTCAGTGCAACAACCAACTCTCTTAACAAGATAAACATGAAAACTAAAGAGAGTTTCAGCAACAAACTAAACAAAAGCCAAGGCTCTTGCTAAAGACAAACTAAAACTAAAACTAAACATGGCAGTAGCTATGAAAAGGTAAAGAACACACAACAGAAAAAGATAGGCATGAAAAATTCTATGATGTGTTCTAGTTCAAACGGAGCATGTTTCTCTCCCACACAAAGTAAGACAGGATCTAACTTGTTATGAACAGCAAGCAAAGCTAAAGAAAACTAAAAATAAAACCTAAGAGCGAGACGCTCCAAGCATAGCACATAATGCACGAAGTGATAAAAATATAGTGAGACGAAGGACGAACTGATGATTGTTAATGGAGAAGGGGATGCACGGGGGCATCCCCAAGCTTAGACGCTTGAGTCTCCTTGAATATTTGTTGGGGATGCATGGGGGCATCCCCATGCTTGAGCGCTTGACACTCCCGAATCTTCTTTCATCATCTTTCATCGCACACTTGAAAACTCCCTTCATACATAACTCATCATAAGCTGATTAGAGACGTTAGTACCCTTAATAAATAAATAAAATCCACTGGATATAAAGATATTCTTGAAGAGCTACTGTTTCTCAAGATTGCCAAAAAGTTTTTGCAAAGAAAAAGCAAGCTTAAGGTTTGCAAAAGTTAGGAGAGACAAAACGTGGCAGAATCTGTGAAAAACAGAACAGCAGGTAGTAAAGAATTTTTTAGGGGTACTTCTGCAACTCGAATCAAAAAACTCAGAACAGACGCTCGAAAGTCAATTGTATGGAGCACGCTGTCAAAAACAATCAGATAAAAAAGATGATCTGGTGATTTTAGGCTAATTTTTCCGTCCAAGGACAGAATCTGTTTTCTGGACAGCATGTCACAACTTTTGAACTTTCTTGCAATCGGAGGCTAGACTTGGCACAAAGATTGAAAATAAAGATACAATGATGTTGCTACAGTAGTAGCAATCATCAAGACCACTAAAAACTGAAAGTAAAAAAAACTCAAACTAAAGATAACAAGGGTTGTCTCCCTAGAGCTCTTTCTTTATAGCCATAAAGATAGGCTTAAGATTTTAATGTTGCTCTCATAGGAATAAGAGTTGAAGCACAAAAGAGAGCATAAAGAAGCAAATACCAAACACATTTAAGTCTAACATGCTTCCTATGCAAAGAGATCTTGTAGAGAAATAACTCATTGAAGCATAAAGATATTAGCATAGGAAGCCAAAATAAGTGCAACTTCAAAACCTTCAACATAAAGAGAGGGAACTTGATATTATTGAAATATCTATAAGCATATGTTCCCCTCTCATAATAATTTTCAGTGGGATCATGAATAAATTCAACAATATAAGTATCACATAAAACTTTCTTATAATGATCCACAAGCATAGAAAATTTGTTACTCCCCACATAAGAAAAATCCTTCTCATTAGTAATAGTGGGAGCAAACTCAAGAAAATAGCTATCACATGAATCATTCTTATCATGATACAGTTGTAAACATTTATTCTTTATAGCATAAGTGTCATCACAATAATCATCATATATAGGAGGCAAAGTATCATCAAAATAAATTTCCTCATCAAAACTTGGGGGGCTAAAAAGATCATCTTCATCAAACGTAGCATCCCCAAGCTTATAGCTTTGCATATCATTAGCATCAAAAGTATTCAAAGAAGACATACAAATAACATTACCACTATCATGAGTGTTGTGCAAATAATAAATCTCCATAGGATTTTTGATCTCCTCCTCAAACACTTCATGTCCTAACTCAAGATAGAGCTCATAAAGCTCTCTCATAATTTTTTTGTTGTTTTCCATAAAGCCTAACTAGTGAAAATAAAAACAAGAAACAAAAAGAATTAATTGCAAGATCTAAAGATATACCTTCAAGCACTCACCTCCCCGGCAACGGCGCCAGAAATAGCTTGATGTCTACGCACGCTTCTATTCTTGTAGACTATGTTGGGCCTCCAAGCGCAGAGGTTTGTAGGACAGCAGCAATTTCCCTCAAGTGGATGACCTAAGGTTTATCGAACTCAGGGAAGTAGAGGTTGAAGATGGTCTCTCTCAAGCAACCCTGCAATTATGATACAAGAAGTCTCTTGTGTCCCCAACATACCTAATACAACTAGGAGTTGTATAGGTGCACTAGTTCGGCGAACAGATGGTAAAATATGGGTGATAGGTGTGGCAAAAAAAGTAATATAAATCTGTAATAAAAAGTGCAGCAAGCAAACATGTAACAAAAGTGAGTGAAAACGGTGTAACAATGATGGTAACAAGGCATAGGCTTCATACTTTCACTAGTGGCAACTCCCAACAACATTAACATAGTCTAATCACATGATATTTCCCATAGAACATGCAATGGAGACGTACTCGGAGGTCATTCCTTTGTGGTCAAGAGAGGACGAGAATTGTGTAGGGCTACAAAAGCACACCTCAGAGTTCATAGTTCTCAACCTATGGATTTCCCAATGTCACTGCGGCCATCCAAAGAGAGTACCACAATCACCACAACATATCTAAAGGATAGTCAAAGACAAGCACCAAAATACACTCAATCTTCAATCCACACACAAAAGAGGAAATCACTCATGATAATATTCTTCTAACCCATGTCCAATAGACCGCTGTCACCTTGGTCTCTGAGATTATACTAGATAAGATCAATTGAGTACATCAATCCAATACATAAAGGAAGGGGAAATATCATGGGATCACCCTAGATTAACATAGCCTATGATCACAACAAAGGTCACATCATGGGAGAGAGAGAAACCACATAGATCAAGATATAAGCCTTAGCCCCGAGGGGAACTACTCACACATGGACATGGTGAGAGGGAGAGTTGTTGATGGAGAGGTGCAGCCCGGAGGAGATGAAGGAGACGGCGACGGCGGCGGAGATCGGAATTGCTTCTGGAGAAAAGGGGTATGGAATCAGGGTTTCCGCGACGGGAGAATAAATAGGGCCAAAGGGGGGCACCAGGGGGGCCAAAAGGGGTCCAGGCGCCCCCCTGGCGCGGCCAGCCCCTGGGGCGCGCCACCAGGGCGCCTGGGCCTCTGGTGGTGGCCCTCTGGCCCCACTCAGGTCCTTACGGAAGGTTCTTCTGCGCTGATTTTTTTATCTGATTTTTCCCAAATTTTTGGAGCACTTTTTATATGGGGGAAAACTGAAATAGAAAAACAGCAAAAAACAGGAACTGGCACTGTGTTGCACTGAGTTAATAGCTTAGTCCAAATATGATCAAAAGTGTATGAAAGTGTATCTAGATCATAGCAATATCACACAAAACATGCATGGAGCAAGAAGAAATTATAGATACGTTTTGGACGTATCAACATGCAATTTGGCTGGTGGAGCTTCTACATTTATTTTTGCATAAAGCTGATTTTTCCCTCTAGAATAATAGTAACTAAGTTCTACAATAGCATACTATTGAGAGGAAAAATTCCACTCAATCTATCCCAAAGTGATTACACCAATCAGTTAATTAAAGATGATGAGACAAATCAATATTACCGCATCTACGCTCAAATTTTCCATAACCGAGGACACGGCTAATCGATTAGTTTTACACTCTGCAAAGGTTTGTGCACTTTTCCCCACAAGACTCGATCGCCTCCTTGGTAGTTCGTCACACTGCATGGTGTATGACAACTGGAAGATCGAGACATGGTATTTCAGAAGAGTTTCCCTTACTCTGGTAACACCCATCCCACCTACTCACAACTACTTTCATAGCACTACTTAATAAGAGTCCCTACAACTGATCAAACAAGCCAGAGCCCATAGTAGCTTGTGGCTGCACACGTAAGATTCTAGGTATGTCAATACAATTAGTCCCTTTGAGCCTGAGTGGCTTTCCGCAATGAACACTGCCCACCCGCAGGTCACTCACAACCATTCCACCCAGGTAGTTCATTAACTTTATCTTGGTCCTAATTACAACATTATCACTCATACCTCATAATGATTCACTTCCAAATCCACGTCTACTTAGCATAGAAATATCATAGTATACAATGGTGACAATGATATAAGGATCAGACCTACCTCAATGAACTACTGGGTGTAATAGAATAGCATAACCTATCATGCAATCTAAAGAAGAAGAACTAATGAATTGAAAACATAGGTAATAGGGAGTATGATCAAAGATATGACTTGCCTTGAATCTTGATGAATTTATTCGCGCTCACAATTCCAACAATTCTACTCGTCACACTCCGAGCAATCTATCGTAACCAAGCACACAAGGTTGCACACAATAAATAAACATTCCAAAAGAAGGCACACAAATTTTTGAAACTCCAAAAAAGAACCAAAAACAAAAGGTTATTGAAAACAGATCACTATTGAGGTAAAATTGGGTTTCAAAGTGTCTAAAAACTAGGGTTTAGCTAGGGTTTCCGTTTGCAAAAAAAATCTATCAAATCCAGGCTATGAACAAAAGATATGATCAAAAAGAAGATTGAATTTGAATCTGTATATATTTAAATTTTTATAAAATCATAAATAAATATTTAGGGTTATAATCGATAGAGGGTTTCGAAAGAAAACAGTGGGCCTTGGAATCACACAAAACGGATCTACGGCCAAAAAGATATTACTAGAACGAATTTCATAAGATTTAGAAATCTTTTTGATCAAACGAAAAATAAAAAAAAAATTCTTAAAACTTGGATCTATGGTACCTAATGTGTAGAGGGTTTAGAAAAAACCAATTGGCCGCTAGTTTCATCTAAAATGGAGCAACGGTTAAAAGATTACGGCGTTTTTACTAACCGCGGTGGGTAGACTTCGACGCGACGAAGACGACGGTTCCGGCGATCTTCGGCGACAAAGAAGTCGTCTAGGGTGTAGGGCTTGACTAGGAGATCACAACGGTGGTGGTGATGATCCCCAACGTCGTTTGTACGGGCGTAGAGATGCGATGAACCGAGCGCGCTCCGATGAACTCCCGTGGTGCGCGCAAAACTTGGAGATCAATCTTGCGCAAGAAAAGAAAGAAGGAAAAGATGTCCATTAGATGTACAACGAAGAAAGAAGTCGGTATGCAAAATTTGGGGCCAAGGAGAGGCTCATCGGCGACAGCATCTACCGGTAAAGTCGAGATTTTCCAACGAGATCTACCTCGAAATAGGGCTCGATTTAGTGCGATTTGTGGCAAAATTTTGTGGGAAATTAGTTGAGGGGCTCCTGGGGTATTTATTGGACAAGCTTTCGTGGAAAAGACCTAAAGGAGAGGTGTCCTGGAGGTATACGGCGTGGCGGCGCCGCTCCGAGTCCGGCTGGGACTCCTCTCCATGCGTCTCCAGGAGGGAGACGACCTCCTCGGCGACCTGGGCCAGTTGGCCGCTTTCGGCCCGCAGGTGCTAGCGGCTGGGCGCTACTGGCTGGCATGGCCTGCTGGCTGGGCCGGCCCATCCGTTTTTTTTAACGAATTATTTTTTAAATTATTATTTTTTCGAAAAACTGACTATAGAGATATTTTGAAAATAATAAAATAACTCCAAAAAAATAATGCAATATTTTTAAAATGAAAATAATACTCCCTCCGATCGGAAATACTTGTCTTCAAATGAATGTATCTAGCACTAAAATAGTGTCCGATACGTTTATTTGTAGACAAGTATTTCCGATCGGAGGGAGTAATAAAATTTATTTATTTATTTATTTATTTTTAACACAACTTCAGAGAGTTTTATAAAATAATTTATAACTCCAAAAATTCCCATATAAATTTCTAAAATCTTAGGATAATCTAAATAGAATATTCAATAACTTTTTATCCAAAATAAAAAGATTTGAAAAAACATTTTCTAATAAATCCAAATAAAACCCAAGTAAGGTTTTAAATCATTTTCAAATGAAATTGAAGAAGTCATGTTATCTTCCTTCATTTAATTATTTTTATTTTA
Organism: Bromus sterilis; assembly: GCA_950022295.1. Classification (NCBI taxonomy): domain Eukaryota; kingdom Viridiplantae; phylum Streptophyta; class Magnoliopsida; order Poales; family Poaceae; genus Bromus; species Bromus sterilis. The sequence continues at coordinate 141,162,408 of OX465596.1, read as the reverse complement.
AATATAAAATTATTCAAAATAAGATCCAATAAAATAAAATGAAAACTTTTAGTTGAACCATTTTCCCAACTTTATTTTATTTATTGGAGGAGTCATATTACCTTCTCTCTATTTTTATTTGTTGGATTTGTTTAAATAATAAATGTAAAAGAACAAAAATGAATATTAGGGAAAGTCCTTTTATTCCCTCTCATTTTAATATTTATTTAAGCTCCAAAAGTTTCAGAACCTAGTCTATCTCACTCAGATCAATTACACACCAATCAGACAAGACAATCATAATTATCTAATTATTATAACATTCCAAAATTTAGAATTTTGGGATGTTACAAATCTACCACCCTTAAAATGAATCTCGTCCTCGAGATTCGAAGAGGCTAGAAAGAAAGGTTAGGTTTGGGGTTTTCCGTATTTAAAATCCACTGATCCTCCGAAGGTCTAGGGTGCTACCACCCTTAGAAGAAAAATTCCCAGGTCTTCAAAAATCCAGATCCTTCGATGACTTCCTTCTTACATATACCCCTACTTCTTTGAGTTATTGAATCTTTATCAAAATAATCGGTCTTCCATATACTCTACCTTCATGAATGATAAGTCGAACGCCAATACTAACAAATATCGGTACTCTCATGGTGGTAAACAAGAGGGTTTCCTGCATAAAACAAGTCTTGGCTTCTACTCACCGTATCATTTAAGATTCGCAAGCGTTGCAATGCACAGGGTTCACAACATCGTACCATTCTAAAGTTTAGGCTTAGCGTCGTCGTTTCTCTCTACTATAGATAAGTCACTCTAGATATACCATCCCACATAGCAAAGAGAATAATAAGAGTAGCCAGTATGGTGAACAATCCATACTGCACCCAAATCATTACCTTGTATATGGGTTAGCGAATCTCTCATTCAACACTCGGGCATCCTCACAAGCACTGCAAAAATCTTCTCCACGAACTGAGTTTGGGTAAATCCATGGTTTCTGCATGCCAAACAAAACAGCTATCGTTTTCTTCACAACTCTTAGGTTTTACATAAACTCCTATGAAATCATCGGTTGATAGAGTTGTAGCTTCCTCCATGGTCTTCTTTCCGCAAGAGCGTGCTTGATTCTTATCTGATCCTGCAGCTTGGGAGTTATGGCTAACCTCATCTATTGCAAATATTAACTCATCCTTGGGTTGCAAATATTCTCCATCTCAAACATAAGTCTTACTTATCATTCTTAAAATCCGACTATACTTCTTCCTTAATATCTTAATGCAAACTATCAGATCTTCAAATGGACTCATGATTTACTTGTCAAAACTCCTTTATGAGGTACGATGTAGTTAACACTTCGATCATTCTTCGGGTAGTAATATAAGATACTACCACCCTTAAAATGAAAATCTAGGGTCTCTTCATTAGCTTTTGAATCACTTCTCCTTGCTTGTAGTGTTACTACTCATAAACATCGAATTCACACATGTTTTTGTTTCCTGACCAAAGGCAGATGCTGGCTTCATTGATTCTAAAATTAATCATTGCAATCTCCTAGAATTACACATCTCCATCTGACGTTTCTATTTTACAAAATATTTCCTCCTACTCTTATTGCATGCTTCACAACTAATATCTCAGCATAAGACTTCTATCCATTACGATATTCTTGGATAAAGTGATCTTCCTCGTTGCAGAAAAACAGATTACTCTATTCCAATCTCGGGGTCTCATTGTGATTACTTAAGCTCCTTGAGTATTTGGCTTCCGTCTGGGGCAACCATTGGGGTAGTGACATGTCTCCCTACACCTAAAACATATGAGTTTAGTTAGATCATTATTTGCAGAAATTGGGTTCTTCTGGGTATACACATTGCTTTCACCATCTCCCTTCTCGGGTCTCTAGGATGCACACCTCTCCTCTATATTCTTGACGTATTTAACTGGCGCGGTGTTCTGCGTGGGTTAAGGCTTCTTCCACGAATCTCGAATCATGTTCTTATTCTAGTTTCTGAGTTTTCTTCTTGCGCTATGGTTGAAATCTTTACAGGGACAACCGGGTTCATAACGTCCATCCTTGTTACAATGCCAACACATGACACTTCCAAAAACCTTGTGTTTATTCCTCGACCTTTCTATGGTTCTCCAATCTTCTATTTCTTGTTGGTCATACTCTACTTCTATTGTCGGGAATTTACCCAGATACTCGTCCTCCTTCTTCGTGCAATTTTCTAAAATATGTCCTTCTTCTCCACATGAATAGCACGACTTGGTGCAAACTGGGTTTGATGTTTCTTCAAGAGGGTCTTTAACATCTCCCTTCATCATCAATACTTCTATCTTTTTACTAAGAGCTTCCTTCATCCCTTCCTTGTGTTGTTGGATCACTTTCTGTACCATGGGGTATAAGTTACACTGGGCGGGGTAATGGGTAGTTCCTTCACGCAAGAAACGGATAACCTATCTAGTGGGACATTCTTTAGTTGGGTGACTTTCTTCACAATAAGGGCATTCATCCTGATGTTCCTCGTGGGTGTGTCCTATTTCTCTACCGATCTTACATGTGCATGGTTTCTTCAGATCGGTTACACTAGGCTTCCTTGTTCGAGAGACAAGACGAGATCTTAGCAGAGTCAGTTTGAATTCCTCCCAAGTAATTTCTCCTTGCCATTCAGTGATAGATTGGTACATTCTCCACCAAGCAGCAGCACCTTTTGCAAAGTACTGAAGGGCATATTACACCTTATCCTTTCTTCCAACACCATTTTCCTTCACGTGATCCTCCATGTTCCGAATCCATTGTTCTGTCTCTAACTGGGTCATTGCTTCGGAAAAGATGAGTTCATCTCCATACACCATCCATGGGGTCCAAGGGTTTTGGTATAGGGCATAAGTTTGGAGTGGAGGGGAGAACAACACAAGATACAACACACAAATCACCACATCTACCGTGAGAATATAACAGGGGTTTAGTCCTCTAAAGGTCATGGGTAGTCTTGGGGTCTTCAGAGTCTTCCAATCTTTGAGTCCTCAAAATCTTCAATACTTGTAGTTGGTAACTTCCATTCTTCCAATACAAGGTGAAATCCTCTTTACACTGAATTGATCATAAGTCCAATAACTTGTCTTTCTCGATGTAGCGTAAGATGATCCTTCCAAGTAGTCAAGTGGCACGGGTATAGTCTAATTTGTTTGGGGGTAAGAGGGAGTGTTTGATAAAACTCAGAAAAGATGAGGAGTAATGGATTTTTTTTCAAAAAAGTATTTTTAGCAATAGAATTTCCTATGGCTTTCCAGTTTCTAGGGTCACGACCTACAGTCAACATGTGCTCTGATACCATCTTGTAAAGACCCGATCCCGAAGGGAACCAAGTCTACTGTGATTTTGTGTTATCCTTAGATCAGTATGCTAGCACACAGTACTCGATGAAATACCATAGTATCACATGTCATAAATTAACGTAAATACATGATATTTATTACCTTACAACACTTGGGCTAGAATACACAACAGAACAATCAATATATAAGTGGAGTCCCGTCAACGCCAAAGGCAAAGTTGAGTGTAGACTTCACGACCCTATATCGTATCACTTACTCGTCGTATATAATCCTGCAACACCGAAGGTTACAGCCGGACAATGGGTGAGTACATTTGAATGTACGACAAATCATATCCCAGAAAGAAGTAAAATTTCCTACAATACATGCAATTTGGCTGGTGGAGCTTCTACATTTATTTTTGCAAAAAGCTGAGTTTTCCCTATAGAATAATAGTAACTAAGTTCTACAATAGCATACGATTGAGAGGGAAAATTCCACTCAATCTATGCCAAAGTGATTACACCAATCAGTTAATTAAAGATGATGAGACAAATCAATATTTCCACATCTAGACGCTCAAATTGTCCATAACCAAGGACACGGCTAATCGATTAGTTTTACACTCTGCAGAGGTTTGTGCGCTTTTCCCCACAAGACTCGATCGCCTCCTTGGTAGTTCATCACACTGCATGGTCTATGACAACTGGAAGATCGAGACATGGTATTTCAGAAGAGTTTCCCTTACTATGGTAGCACCCATCCCACCTACTCACAACTACTTTCATAGCACTACCTTGAGAGTCCCTACAACTGATCAAACAAGCCAGAGCCCATAGTAGCTTGTGGCTGCACACGTAAGCTTCTAGGTATGTCAATACAATTAGTCCCTTTGAGCCTGAGTGGCTCTCCACAATGAACACTGCCCACCCGAAGGTCACTCGCAACCATTCCACCTAGGTAGTTCATTAAATTTATCTTGGTCCTCATTACTACATTATCACTCATACCTCATAATGATTCACTTCCAAATCCACGTCTACTTAGCATAGCAATATCATAGTATTCGATGGTGACAATGCTATAAGGATCAGACCTACCTCAATGAACTACTGGGTGTAATAGCATAGCATAACCTATCATGCAATCTAAAGAAGAAGAACTAATGCATTGAAAACATAGGTAATAGGGAGTATGATCAAAGATACAACTTGCCTTGAATCTTGATGAAGTTAATCGCGCTCAAAATTCCGACCATTCTACTCATCACACTCCGAGCAATCTATCGTAACCAAGCACAAAAAGTTGTACACAATAAATAACAATCCAAAAGAAGGCAAACAAATTTGCGAAACTCCAAAAAGAAATGAAAACAAAAGGTTATTGAAAATAGATCACTATTGAAGTAAAAATGAGTTGCAAAGTGTCTAAAAACTAGGGTTTAGCTAGGGTTTCTGTTTGCAAAAAAATCAATCAAATTCGGGCTATAAACAAAAGATATGATCAAAAAGAAGAATGAATTTGAATCTGTCTATATTGAAATTTTTATAAAATCATAAAAAATACTTTGGGTTATATTGGATAGAGGGTTTCGACAGAAAACCGTGGGCTTTGGAATCACGCAAAACAGATCTACGGCCAAAAAGATATTACTAGAACGAATTTGCATAAGATTTAGAAATCTTTTTGATCAAACGAAAAATAAAAAAGTTTTTCTCAAAACTTGGATCTATGGTACCTAATGTGTAGAGGGTTTAGAAACAACCAATTGGCCGCTAGTTTCATCTAAAAGGAGCAACGGCTAAAAGATTACGGCGTTTTTACTAACCGCGGTGGGTAGACTTTGACGCGACGAAGGTTTCGGCGATCTTCGGCGACAAAGAAGTCGTCTAGGGTGTAGAGCTTGACTAGGAGATCACAACGGTGGTGGTGATGATCCCCAACGTCGTACTTACGGGCGTAGAGACGCGATGAACCGAGCGCGCTCCGATGAACTCCCGTGGTGCGCGCAAAACTTGGAGATCAATCTTGCGCAAGAAAAGAAAGAGGGAAAAGATGTCCATTAGATGCACAACGAAGAAAGAAGTCGGTTTGCAAAATTTAGGGTCAAGAGGAGGCTCACCGGCGACGGGATCTACTGGTAAAGTCGAGATTTTCCGGCGAGATCTACCTCGAAATAGTGCTCGATTTAGTGCTATTTGGGGCGAAATTTTGTGGGAAACCGGTTGAGGGGGTCCTGGGATATTTATTGGACAAGCTTACGTGGACAAGGAGCTAAATGAGAGGTGTCCCGGAGGTATACGGCGTGGCAGCGCCACTCCGAGTCTGGCTGGGACTCCTCTGCGTGCGTGTCCATGAGGGAGACGACCTCCTCGGCGACCTGGGCCAGCTGGCCACTTTCGGCCCGCAAGTGCTACCGGCTGGGCGCTACTGGCTGGCCTGGCCTGCTGGCTGGGCCGGCATATCCGGTTTTTTTTACGATTTTTTTTAATTATTTTGTTTTTCGAAAAACTAACTATAGAGATATTTTAAAATAATAAAATAACTCCAAAAAAATAAAGCAATATTTTTCAAAAAATAAAAATAATAATAAAATATATTTATTTATTTACTTATTTTTAACACAACTTCAAAGAGTTTTATAAAATAATTTATAACTCCAAAAATTCCCAAATAAATTTCTAAAATCTTAGGATAATCTAAATAGAATATTCAATAACTTTTTATCCAAAATAAAAAGATTCAAAAAAACATTTTCTAATAAATCCAAATAAAACCCAAGTAAGGTTTTAAATCATTTTCAAATGAAATTGAAGAAGTCATGTTATCTTCCCTCATTTAATTATTTTTATTTTAAATATAAAAGTATTCAAAATAAGATCCAATAAAATAAAGTGAAAACTTTTATTTAAACCATTTTCCCAACTTTATTTTATTTATTGAAGGAGTCATATTACCTTCTCTCTATTTTTATTTGTTGGATTTATTTTAAATAATAAATGTAAAAGACATAAATGAATATTAGGGAAAGTCCTTTTGTTCCCTCTCATTTTAATATTCATTTAAACTCCAAAAGTTTCAGATCCTAGTCTATCTCACTCAGATCAATTACACACAAATCAAACAAGACAATCATAATTATCTAATTATTATAACATTCCAAAATTTAGAATTTTGGGATGTTACATGATCAATCCGATCGCCCGCAAGGTGGAGGAGCTGCTCGACGTGGAGGACGGCGGTACGGACAGCGGAGTGGGGCCGAGCAGAATAATGCGGCGACAATTGGCGCGGATGACGCACTACAAGAAATATGCTAATACACGACGCTATATTTTCGTCGCTACATCGTTACGGTTTTTAATCCACGACGATCTAACGACGAAAAAACAAGCGTCAAAAACTAGGCGTCAAAAACTAAAAGCCACGATGTTTTGGTCGAAATCGTCGTAACTTTCACGACGATTTCTGGATCGTCGTAACCTTTACGACGATCCTAAATCGTCGTTGGCAATCTAACCCAATCCTACGTGGCAGTCCTACGTGGCAAAATTGCGATGAAAATCAAAACGTCATGGCTGAAATCAGCCCAACCCATTTCAATTGATCACATGGGCTGGTTTGGAATTCTTGGGCTTTTCTTATTGGGCTTCTTTTGAAGCCTTAGCATATTTACAGCCCATCTGGATTTTTATTCGAATTTATTTTAATCGTTATAATTTGAGTCCTGGCCTTTTAGTGCCCAAATACATTTGAGCTAGTTCAGTTTCGTCCTTTTTTCATATTTGAATTCACGAGGTATGAATACCCAAGTATTAGCCCAGGTATGAATAGGCAAGGATCTAGAGGAAATATACACAAAACCTTGAATAACAAAGTGGACAGAAACTTTACAACCAGATACACATGAAACTTTACAACCATGAAACTTTACAACCAGATACACATATCATTTAAATAACATCACAGCCAGATAAACAGAAAACTAAAACACGGCACTAATAGGAAGGTGCACAGCTAGGATTTCATATCATTCAAGAGCACAATCTGCTACCGGATTACAATTCTAACTTTGGCGCTTTTCCTTCTGATACAAGCGTAGACATCTTCTCTTCCGTCTCAACCTAAAAGAAATATCCAATTAGGCACCATTAAGATTTAGCAACTCCAGTTTGAAACCATGAGAAACAAATAAAAAATAAACAAGATATCGAAATAGGCAGTTATTTGACATAGGCAGTTACATAGGAGAGTTATAGATTTCGGCCTAAATTCAGTGAGTTGAACAGAATTACAATACTGAACTCAGTTTGATACAATAAGTTTAAAATTTTACCATGCTCCTGCATCTTACAAATTTCAAATGCAATGCAGTACTATGAGCAACCAAAACAAAAAAACTGACACTAGGAAGAAACTCAAGTGTCAATGTTCTTTCCTTAACTGAAACTCCAACATCCAAGTTTTGACAAAAGAAGGAACTGGAAACATGCACACTCTGGCAATAGTTTGGGCTCCAGTCATGCATGCATGTCCCAGTTTTTCATAATTCAAACAACAGTTATGCATGATGCAAAACAAGAAGATGCATGTCTCAGGGAAATGTGATCACCTGGTGAGGCTCGTGAGAAATATAGGCTTTGACTGCCTCAGGTTTCATTACATTCTTCATTGTCCTTTGATTTTCCTTCAACATCTGCTCCATGTGCCTTGAAAAAATTCACAACAATGGAATTCAGTGGAGTGAATTCAGTGCTGAACAAACATATTGTATGAAAGAATGTTCGCAATATAGCACAGCAAAAAAAACAGGGCCAAAAACATGAATGTTGGAAAATCCCTTGATTTCCAGCATTGTGCCCCCGCCATTATTTGCTTCTAATACATGAAACAGCGAGTCTAAAGTGCATGAAATTTTCAGGACGCCATTACGTATGATTCATCCTGCTTATAACTTTGAAGTTTTCACACCAAGCAAAATCTGAGGATATCCAATTCTTTTTCCACAATAAATTAAACATCACACTGCAGAAAGCCAGAATCACTACCAGCACAGCCAAAACTAGTATCCAAGAGTACATGCATCCATGTCACAATTGTAGATGTCCAGTCAATTAATAGCACAATCGTATATGTTACTTTTAAAACTTAGTGCATGGTACAACAGATTGAACCCAAAACAGAGAATCGCAATCTAAATTCTCATGGGAAGGAATGAAGGAAAAACAAGGAGATAGCAGCAAAAGTGCAACATTTAGGGGAAATGGAATATATTTTTAAGCAACCATGTTTCTGATCAAACTAAACGTACAACTCTATGTGGTTTCTGTAAACAGTTCACCTACCAAATATTTACAGCATATTAGGCGGTGTTGCTGATTAAGAAAGAAGGTTCTCACTAAACAACTCCATCGTACCACCATATCCTGTGACATGCATCAGTACAGAATTTGATAAGGTTTTAAATCTATGACAAGATGGATTAGAATTATAGGAACGCACAAGCTTAGGTGGAAACATAAAACATGTGAACCAAGGAATACTATTAGCTTGCACCATCTATCCAACAGATTAACAGAACACGTGGTTGAGTGAATATGTTTTGCACTAATTCATAAAAGATATGTGGTCGAGATTAACTGATATCATTTACAAGTCACAAGGGAATACTACTGGCAGTACAACAGTTGCACTAATTCATAAAATTTTCTTGCGTAGTAGCAACAGAGTAAGAGCAGGGCATCATTTAACAAAGCGGTGTTGGTACTTTGATATAGTGCGCGAGTCAGTAAGGAGAGCAGTTAAGTTTGGGATCTTGGTCACCTGTGTAACATCCCCAGTTCCTAACCCTGTCATTGCCCTAATTAAGTGTCCTATTTAAATTAAGACATAAATTAAATCAATTCTAAATAAGTCCAAACTTTGTGAGCACCTTTAAAATATCGAATAATATTTATGAGTCTAATTTTATGATCACCAAGTCAATCTGCCACTTGTCCAAAATCAAAGCCAAATTCCAAATTTGGATTGCATCTTAAATATATGCTTCCTCTGTAATGCAATCAAAATAATACATTGTTTGAAAAACATTCTCTAAAGATTTGTCATGTAGAAACCCACCTTGTTTAAAAGTTAAATTGCCCTAAACCTATTTATAATCAGGACCAGCAACAAACCTTTTGTCCTTTCGGAAAATAGACCGATGCTAAGGTAATTCCAAATAATTTCCCAAACTGGCGTGTGGCACCGTTGGGTTGCATTGCAAGTATGTGCTAAGTTTCACATTAAGCAAAATTCATTTGGTAGTCCAATTACATAGGCAGTGGCCTAACACTCCACCCTTAGACTCACACACACGGGCTCACACACGCAACTCATCTCCACCCACGCAACACACACATCACCCACACGCCATGGTCATGGCTGGCCATGGCCCTGCCCGTGGTCCTCGTCGATCCCGCGGCCACGAGCCTCCCCTCCGCGCGCCATGACATCGAGGAACTCCGCAGTTGTCTTCTTCCACACCTGGTGCCCTGGATCGAGCTCGGGGAGCCTTGTCGTCGTTGCCCTCGTCGATTTTTCCCCGAGTGCATCTACCACGCGCGCCGGTCGTCCCCGGCTTCCCCGCGTCCCCCAACACCTCACAGTGAGCCTCCAATCGACCTCCCCTTCTCCCCCTAGCTCGCTGCACCTGTTGCTGGTGTCGTTGTCGACGCCCAAAACCACCATCGCTGATGTGCCCGCCCCGCCCCTTGGCCACTCCGCGCCCGCGCCCGCCGCGGTGTCTGCCCCCGCCCTGCTGGCCGGCCTTGCCGCCCATGGCCATGCCTGTGCGCGCCCCCTGCACTTCGCCCCGGCTGGCCAGCAACTCCGTCGCCCGTGGCCTCCTGGCTGCGCCGCCGCGCGCCATGGCCGCCGCGTGCGTGCGCCCCGCCCCCCTGGCAGTGGCCGCCGCCGCCCTGCACTGGTCTGCCGCGCCCGCCTTCAGCCGGCGGCTCCCGGCGAGCCCCCCCCCTCATGCCCGGCTGGCGTGCTCCTTCGCGGGCACGCGCGCCCAGCCATGGCTTCCGCCGGCTGTGGATAAGGGGCTAATCCCCCTTCTAACTACCCCTCCTAATTAAAAAGAGATTAGCATATAACCCCCCTATGTGTATGACAAGTGGCCCCAAAGCCAGATATTTAAAATTAGAGAGATAAACTGCTGGAGATATTTATCCCTGTGAGACTTACATGTGGGGTCATCCCATTTAATTAACCACTGTATTAATTTTAATCATATTTAACACTAGAGTCAATGACATGTGGGTCCCCTCTGTCAGGTTTGACCCAGTCAAACAAACTGTTCTGGATAATGTTTATTTAAATAATAAAAGAAAATAGAAAATGATTTAAAATTGATTTAAACTTAATAAATTAATATCTTTTAAACCGTAAATCGGATGAAAATAATTTATATATCAAAATTGCTTAGAAAAATACAACGAATACGAAGACGCTATCCATATGTCTACCACCCCCCTCTAACTTACCGAACATCGACATTCCCCCCCCTTCGGGCCGTCTGTCGAAAATTCCCGGTACCAATAAAAGTTGTCCGGATGAAAAACTTTTGTATACGAAAGTTACTCAGAACGGATCCACGATTACGAATACGTTACTCATACTCCCACCACACCCACCTAACATGCCAAACGTCGAACCGTTCCCCCCCTCCGGACCGTATGTTCGATGATTTGTCCGGTATTGCTAAAGTACCCGGATGAATTTATTTCGAACACGAAAGTTGTTCGGAATAGATCAACTAACCCGGATACACCAACCACACGTGTGTCGGATGTGCACGACACCTCCGGCATGACCCCCCCCCCATCCGGGTTGTCTGTCGATAATCACCCGGAGCCGGTATTTCATCCCCGGATGAATTCTCGCTCCGAGCAACGTGCATTGCACTGCGTTAGAACACCGTTAACATTGCGTTCGCCATGTATTGTATTTGTATTGCTATTATTGTTGTGTATTTATTGTTTCTACCCCCCTTTTATTCTCCGAGAGACCTCGTTGCTGTCGCCGACTACATCTTTGCCGAGTACGACTACTTCGTCGACGACCCGACCCCTATCGTCGAGCTTCCAGGCAAGCAGAGCCATTCTCTTCCCCAGATACCGCCTATCTTTCCGTACATTTCTTGCACTAGGCATGGTTACTGCTGCTGCTACGTTACAATCCTATTCAATTGCATAGCCTGATTTTGTTGCCCCTTGATGTACCTTTCTTATCCTATGCTGCCTGCTATATCTATATATTATATTCAGCAGTGAGCCCTGCGCATTGTTAGCTAGGATTAGATAGCGGGCCGTGATCACTCTGGAGTGATCGCGGGAACGATATATTACAACTGCAACAGGTGCGGATCAATGCAGACGCCCTAGGGAACCTACAACGGCGAGACTCTGCCGAGTCGCTTCGAGTTTGACTTACGAGTGGAATGGACTCGTATTTCACTCTCGTCGGCTTAGTAGCGTAGCATCACCGAAATGATACGAGGTTTACCTCTTTAGTTCATTCCGCTGATGTCTCTGCCAAACCTCTTTAAGTGTGCCATCGAGGGTGATTCCTCCTGGGTTCACTTAATCGTAGGCACTCGAATCAACTGGTATCCTTAAAGGTAAGAGTCGGGCGACCCAACGGTGCCCGCGAGCGGTATATTGTCGGGAGCGACAGGGAGGGTACGACCGACGTTACTGGCGTGCTTGGCCCCTGCTCGTATCTCGAGAGAGTTACCAAACCACGAAAAAGTCGAGCTCTACCAAGAGCACACGCGAGACAAGGTAAGGAGACGGTTCACCTTGTTAGTAACCGCAGTGACTTGGTGGGACGACAGGGCAGGCACCGATGTACTGGTGGTCCTGACTGCTGTCGTTGACCGCGGGTCGGTTAAGTCGAGGCAACGATAACGGTTGTCACACAGATAATTAAAAATGCTAAATGGTTCGGCGGATGTCTTGAGTAGCCTTTTGGCTTGTACGCACTACCTACACGTGGGATAAGGAGTGTGGGCTCCCCTGCATCGTAGTCTCGTTCGAGGGTCTTCAGACGTCAGCAGTACCGCGGGCTGATTGCCGGGAAGTGGTGTTGTCTTCTCTTGCTCGAGCGGTGTATTTGTATTTGCTTTGATTTTGCTTCACCGGCCAGTCACGCACCGTGCAGGAGTACGTTCGGGTTAGGGTCCAAAGCCCGGCGTACATAGGATATAGTCCGGCGGATGACCTCTCTGTTGATTGCCGAAGGATGGGCTACTTTGTGTCGGATAGCTTTGGTGGAGCGTTCCCTAACAAGGTTCCCGCCACCCTGGAGATCCGAGCGTCGTAGAGTCACGCCAGTGCACCCCTGCAGGGAAGATTAATCTATCGATAGCCGTGTCCACGGTAACAGGACGCTTTATGCTGAAGCTGGATCTTACCACTAGAAACTATTATTATTAAATTGTATGGTTCCGGGTTTTCTTCCTCGCGGGGATGTCGAGGAGGTGAACTCGGAGGCATTATTATTATTGTTAATCATTAAAACTTATATTATACAATGTTGCAGCAACTTCTGCTTCGTTGTTACTTTATGCTTTATATGAACTGTTGGCTGATTCTTACCTCATGCTGCAAGACATCGTCGGAAGATGCTAGTCTTCGATAGACCTAGCTTCTTACCCTTATTCTGATTTCTACCTTGCAGTCCACTATATACAGCCTCCCCTTTCCATTTGATACAAATGAATAAATGCTTAGTAGCGGACGTAAGACTCGCGGGTATACTAGATACTCACCTGCTTTATTTCCTTTACTGTTTTGCTTGATCGGCCGCTGCAGTCGACGTTGGAGTCCAAGAGTAGGAGATCCCCGATGTCGACCACCGCAACGTGAAGATCCCCGATGCCTTCTACGACGTCGAGTTCCCCTTTGACCTGGAGTAGTTTGGAGGTTCCCAGGCAGGAGGCCTCGTCTTTTCGATCTGTTATTTTTGTGCTAGCCTTCTTAGGGCAGATCATGTGTACCTTGTATCTGTACTCAGATACTATTTCTTCCGCTACTTTTCGCTTTCGAGCTGTTGTATTCGAGCCCTCGTGGCCCCTGGCTTGTATTAAACAGCTTGAATTATTTTATTTGTAGAGTTGTGTTGTGATATCTTACCGTGAGTCCCTGATCTCGTTCGTGTACCTTGCGTGTATGATTACTGTACACGCTCTGATTTTGGGGGCGTCACAACTTGGTATCAGAGCCGACTGCCTGTAGGAAGCCCCTAACCACTCCTCGGTCGAAGTTGAATCTAGTATTTGCAAAAACTATTTTGCTAACTTACTGTTTGGCTTACGGGCCCACATCGATGTCACTACGTGTGATATCTTTGGTTTTAGGATCTTTTTCTCCGTACCTATGCTTTGGGACTCTGCTCTCTTATCCTTGCTGGTAAAGTTTTAATAACTCTGACTTAGGTTCACGTACCTCCTTCCTTCCGGAGACCTCTGCATTCCCGATGATCGACTGATTCACGTGAAGATTCCGAAGATTTCTCTCCGATAAATTCCCGAGAACCTACGTATTCATCGCCTTTGCAATCCCCTGCCACCGATAAGTCCGTATGGATGATTGCATCCACCTCCCGATCTGGAAAACACGATTCCCTTGTACTCAAGCGTCGCGTTATTCCGGTGCTTCTGTCACCCGATGCCTTGGCATTCTATCCCCTTCTGGTCGAGTGCCGATACTCATAACAGTTGATTTGCGAACCACTCGACCTTTGGTGGATTATTAGCCGACAAATCATTCATGGCTTCTTCCATGTGTCAATTGGATTCATCATGTGCAATACCATCCTTGCCCCTCGACGATTTGTGTTATCATCGACAACATCCTTTGACTCCCGGCCAATACAAAATTGGTCATGTATACCTTGCTCTGCTTTCCCTTGGGAAAGATATACCCCTGATACTTATGTATCATCACATTTTCCTTTCCATTGGCCTGTTTAACCTTCCTTTGAATATAAATTATCCGAGCAGTGATAATGCCCTGCTGATGTAAACACTTCGGTGTACTACTTTTTCCTTACAACCTGTTACTATTGTTGATGACCTTTCGGTGACCACCGATGGACGAGAACTTTGCCAATTGGTCCGCCTCGTCTTAACGAGCAGGAAGATGGTTCTCTTCGTCCCTCGCCCTTGGCACTGATGTTGTTGCCGACATAGCTGACAATATGTTCTCTGACTTACCTTGCAACTTGATCGCATTGTTTGTCACCACCCTTCCTATCCAATGTGGGCCCATAACCCACAGTTCCACAGGATCGAAACCTGACTCTCTTGTACCTTTCTGTTCTCGAGGTTATTCCTATTGCTTGACCTCGTATGCAATTCACGAGTCCTCTACCTTGTGATATTCAGTTCGATATCAGACTCCGTGCTTATGCCTGATGCTTTGGACCCCTTTTCATCCTCCGTTATCGTCGTCGAATGCTTTCATATCCGCTTGAAAACTTCTCACGATTTCTATTGTTTCTCTCGAGGTATATCCCTGAGTTTAACTCGTGAGTTATGTTGTACCCTATTCCCTTGGTCAGCCTTGGCTGAACCTTTTACCGATCCGACGCCCATTAAGTTTTTCCCTCCGACCTATTCGTAAGTACGATGAAGACCCTGGATGAAGGATGACAACTCGTCGAGATGCACTGATACACGCAAAAGGAAGACATCAACGAGAAGGATTAACCTCTTCGAGAAGGACAACAAGAACCAGAAGATTCGTTAGAATACGAAACCAAAACTTTACCCCTTACACTATCTTTTAATTCTCGGGACGAGAATTCTTTGTAGTGGAGGAGATTTGTAACATCCCCAGTTCCTAACCCTGTCATTGCCCTAATTAAGTGTCCTATTTAAATTAAGACATAAATTAAATCAATTCTAAATAAGCCCAAACTTTGTGAGCACCTTTAAAATATCGAATAATATTTATGAGTCTAGTTTTATGATCACCAAGTCAATCTGCCACTTGTCCAAAATCAAAGCCAAATTCCAAATTTGGATTGCATCTTAAATATATGCTTCCTCTGTCATGCAATCAAAATAATACATTGTTTGAAAAACATTCTCTAAAGATTTTTCATGTAGAAACCCACCTTGTTTAAAAGTTAAATTTCCCTAAACCTATTTATAATCAGGACCAGCAACAAACCTTTTGTCCTTTCGGAAAATAGACCGATGCTAAGGTAATTCCAAATAATTTCCCAAACTGGCGTGTGGCACCGTTGGGTTGCATTGCAAGTATGTGCTAAGTTTCACATTAAGCAAAATTCATTTGGTAGTCCAATTACATAGGCAGTGGCCTAACACTCCACCCTTAGACTCACACAGACGGGCTCACACACGCAACTCATCTCCACCCACGCAACACACACATCACCCACACACCATGGTCATGGCTGGCCATGGCCCTGCCCGTGGTCCTCGTCGATCCCGCGGCCACGAGCCTCCCCTCCGCGCGCCATGACATCGAGGAGCTCCGCAGTTGTCTTCTTCCACACCTGGTGCCCTGGATCGAGCTCGGGGAGCCTTGTCGTCGTTTCCCTCGCCGATTTTTCCCCGAGTGCATCTGCCACGCGCGCCGCTCGTCGCCGGTCGTCTCCGGCTTCCCCGCGTCCCCCAACACCTCACAGTGAGCCTCCAATCGACCTCCCCTTCTCCCCCTAGCTCGCTGCACCTGTTGCTGGTGTCATTGTCGACGCCCAAAACCACCATCGCTGATGTGCCCGCCCCGCCCCTTGGCCACTCCGCGCCCGCGCCCGCCGCGGTGTCTGCCCCCGCCCTGCTGGCCGGCCTTGCCGCCCATGGCCATGCCTGTGCGCGCCCCCTGCACTTCGCCCCGGCTGGCCAGCAACTCCGTCGCCCGTGGCCTCCTGGCTGCGCCGCCGCGCGCCATGGACGCCGCGTGCATGCGCCCCGCCCCCCTGGCAGTGGTCGCCGCCGCCCTGCACTGGTCTGCCGCGCCCGCCTCCAGCCGGCGGCTCCCGGCGAGCCCCCCCCCCTCGTGCTCGGCTGGCGTGCTCCTTCGCGGGCACGCGCGCCCATCCATGGCTTCCGCCGGCTGTGGATAAGGGGCTAATCCCCCTTCTAACTACCCCTCCTAATTAAAAAGAGATTAGCATATAACCCCCCTATGTGTATGACCAGTGGGCCCAAAGCCAGATATTTAAAATTAGTGAGATAAACTGCTGGAGATATTTATCCCTGTGAGACTTACATGTGGGGCCATCCCATTTAATTAACCACTGTATTAATTTTAATCATATTTAACACTAGAGTCAATGACATGTGGGTCCCCTCTGTCAGGTTTGACCCAGTCAAACAAACTGTTCTGGATAATGTTTATTTAAATAATAAAAGAAAATAGAAAATGATTTAAAATTGATTTAAACTTAATAAATTAATATCTTTTAAACCGTAAATCGGATAAAAATAATTTATATATCAAAATTGCTTAGAAAAATACAACGAATACGAAGACGCTATCCATATGTCTACCACCCCCTCTAACTTACCGAACATCGACATTCCCCCCCTTCGGGCCGTCTGTCGAAAATTCCCGTTACCGATAAAAGTTGTCCGGATGAAAAAAAATTGTATACGAAAGTTACTCAGAACGGATCCACGATTACGAATACGTTACTCATACTCCCACCACACCCCCCTAACATGCCAAACGTCGAACCGTTCCCCCCCTCCGGACCGTATGTTCGATGATTTGTCCGGTATTGCTAAAGTACCCGGATGAATTTATTTCGAACACGAAAGTTGTTCGGAATAGATCAACTAACCCGGATACACCAATCACACGTGTGTCGGATGTGCACGACACCTCCGGCATGACCCCCCCATCCGGGCTGTCTGTCGATAATCACCCGGAGCCGGTATTTCATCCCCGGATGAATTCTCGCTCCGAGCAACGTGCATTGCACTGCGTTAGAACACCGTTAACATTGCGCTCGCCATGTATTGTATTTGTATTTCTATTATTGTTGTGTATTTATTGTTTCTACCCCCCCTTTTATTCTCCGAGAGACCTCGTTGCTGTCGCCGACTACATCGTTGCCGAGTACGACTACTTCGTCGACGACCCGACCCCTACCGTCGAGCTTCCAGGCAAGCAGAGCCATTCTCTTCCCCAGATATCGCCTATCTTTCCGTACATTTCTTGCACTAGGCATGGTTACTGCTGCTGCTATGTTACAATCCTATTCAATTGCATAGCCTGATTTTGTTGCCCCTTGATGTACCTTTCTTATCCTATGCTGCCTGCTATATCTATATATTATATTCAGCAGTGAGCCCTGCGCATTGTTAACTAGGATTAGATAGCGGGCCGTGATCACTCTGGAGTGATCGCGGGAACGATATATTACAACTGCAACAGGTACGGATCAATGCAGACGCCCTAGGGAACCTACAACGGCGAGACTCTGCCGAGTCGCTTCGAGTTTGACTTACGAGTGGAATGGACTCGTATTTCACTCTCGTCGGCTTAGTAGCGTAGCATCACCGGAATGATACGAGGTTTACCTCTTTAGTTCATTCCGCTGATGTCTCTGTCAAACCTCTTTAAGTGTGCCATCGAGGGTGATTCCTCCTGGGTTCACTTAATGGTAGGCACTCGAATCAACTGGTGTCCTTAAAGGTAAGAGTCGGGCGACCCAACGGTGCCCGCGAGCGATAAATTGTCGGGAGCGACAGGGAGGGTACGACCGACGTTACTGGCGTGCTTGGCCCCTGCTCGTATCTCGAGAGAGTAACAAACCACGAAAAAGTCGAGCTCTACCAAAAGTACAGGCGAGACAAGGTAAGGAGAAGATTCACCTTGTTGGTAACCGCAGTGACTTGGTGGGACGACAGGGCAGGCACCGATGTACTGGTGGTCCTGACTGCTGTCGTTGACCGCGGGTCGGTTAAGTCGAGGCAACGATAACGGTTGTCACACAGGTTAATTAAAAATGCTAAATGGTTCGGCAGATGTCTTGAGTAGCCTTTTGGCTTGTACGCACTATCTACACGTGGGATAAGGAGTGTGGGCTCCCCTGCATCGTAGTCTCGTTCGAGGGTCTTCAGACGTCAGCAGTACCGCGGGCTGATTGCCGGGAAGTGGTGTTGTCTTCTCTTGCTCGAACGGTGTATTTGTATTTTCTTTGATTTTGCTTCACCGGCCAGTCACGCACCGTGCAGGAGTACGTTCGGGTTAGGGTCCAAAGCCCGGCGTACATAGGATATAGTCCGGCGGATGACCTCTTTGTTGATTGCCGAAGGATGGGCTACTTTGTGTCGGATAGCTTTGGTGGAGCGTTCCCTAACAAGGTTCCCGCCACCCTGGAGATCCGAGCGTCGTAGAGTCACGCCAGTGCACCCCTGCAGGGAAGATTAATCTATCGATAGCCGTGTCCACGATAACAGGACGCTTTATGCTGAAGCTGGATCTTACCACTAAAAACTATTATTATTAAACTGTATGGTTCCGGGTTTTCTTCCTCGCGGGGATGTCGAGGAGGTGAACTCGGAGGCATTATTATTATTGTTAATCATTAAAACTTATATTATACAATATTGCAGCAACTTCTGCTTCGCTGTTACTTTATGCTTTATATGAACTGTTGGCTGATTCTTACCTCATGCTGCAAGACATCGTCGGAAGATGCTAGTCTTCGATAGGCCTAGCTTCTTACCCTTATTCTGATTTCTACCTTGTAGTCCACTATATACAGCCTCCCCTTTCCATTTGATACAAATGCATAAATGCTTAGTAGCGGACGTAAGACTCGCGGGTATACTAGATACTCACCTGCTTTATTTCCTTTACTGTTTTTCCTGATCGGCCGCTGCAGTCGACGTTGGAATCCAAGAGTAGGAGATCCCCGATGTCGACCACCGCAACGTGAAGATCCCCGATGCCTTCTACGACGTCGAGTTCCCCCTTTGACCTGAAGTAGTTTGGAGGTTCGCAGGCAGGAGGCCTCGCATTTTCGATCTGTTATTTTTGTGCTAGCCTTCTTAGGGCAGATCATGTGTACCTTGTATCTGTACTCAGATACTATTTCTTCCGCTACTTTTCGCTTTCGAGCTGTTGTATTCGAGCCCTCGTGGCCCCTGGCTTGTATTAAACAGCTTGAATTATTTTATTTGTGGAGTTGTGTTGTGATATCTTACCGTGAGTCCCTGATCTCGTTCGTGTACCTTGCGTGTATGATTACTGTACACGCTCTGATTTTGGGGGCGTCACAACTTGGAGGAAGTTGTTCTGTTGGTGCAGCGCCTTGACGGCGAGATTCAGGCGGTGGCGGCCGTAGGGGTCGAATGGGAAGAAGTAGAAACCTAGTTGATAGGGGCGGGACAGGACGCAGGTGAAGCCGATCTTGGCCGACGACGGCGGGAGGTGCTTCCTCAGTCGCTTCTCGTTGTTGAGGCCTGCTGCGGTGCCAGACCTGGCGCTGGTGGTTGACGCCGATGCGGGGACGCCCGCTCGTGCGCCATCGTCTTGCATACATCTCTTCAGGGAACTTAGTTTTGGATGTACAAGAACCATTATTCTTCGCTTTGACTTTCTCAATCATCTCCTTTAGCACCTATAGATAAGCAAACTGATGAGTGAAAATAAAATAAATCAATACTAACGCAAACATATGACAGAAAGAGCAATCAAAACATCCTGAGTTCTACAAGAAACACTGTTTGTGCATTGCAACTGTTTTCCAGTTTAGCCCGGGGCAGAAAAAAGAAAGTTCGACATGTAGTACTGGACATTATACCATGCAGTTTTCTGATAAACATCACTACAAGTGCATCTCTCATATATGATATTATGTCCACATGACAGCAGCAGCAACATATAGCATATTATTCAGCAGTTTATTTTTTATTACACAACAATTCCCTTGCAACTTGCTCCCCAATCTTGTCCTGGAGTGGGAAAACATTCAGATAATTCTCACCAGGACAACTTTTCAGTCTCACAAGTCACATGGAAACCAGTACTGGATCAAACGGCACGGAGCATGAGTTCTGATGGATTATGATCCGGAACCTCTCTTTGCTCATGAATTAGTATGTACCTGATGTTGGTACTGAAAAACCACTCCAAATGGAAGGAAAAATAGCAACCTACTATTTCAGATTTCTTAACCCGACAACTACGGAATAATTTGCAGGCAACAAAATCAGGAGCAGCAAGAAATGAGATTTGCAGCAGTTTTTGACTAACGGAGATTATAAATTGCGTGTGGAGGGAGAGGGCGTGCTACCTGAAGGAAAGTGATCCATTGCCGGGAGGTAGGAAGAGGGAACAATGACACACAGATCGACAGGGTGAACCTCACCTGCTGCTTGGAATCGAATAACTCGCAAATACATGACACACAGATCGACGGGGAAAATCAACAGAGGAAGGATGGGAGGCGGGTCAGACCTTGAGAGTCAAGGTCGGCGGCGTCTGTAGGGAGTTGGGCACCGTGCCTTGCTACCTATAGGGAAGAAGGCGACCATAGGTCCGGGCCAAGCGTCCTTGGGTGACGAGGAAGCAGTGGAGCACCAGCGTTCGTCCCGAGATGGAGCTGCAGGGTGCGCCGCCCGGTTCCCTGATCCGGCGGGCTCCTTGCCTCGTCGCCTGCGCATCCTATGCTGCGCCTCCTGACCGCGGCGAGGAATACTTCCTTTTCATGGAGTTTGGGTGCTGAGCTCATCTATAGGGAAGGGAAGGCCGGGTGAGAAGAGAAGGAAGGTAGAGGAGAGGGCGGGCCGATGGCTCGGTCACGGGCTTAACGGAGAGAAGGACAACAGCGCGCGAACACCGGACGGCGGCCGCTCGGGGTAGGGCGGGCTGAGGCAGACGGGAGCGAGCTCCTGCTCGGGGGCAAGCAGGCAGGCGCGGGCGCGGGGACCAGACTTCCTCCGCTTCCAGGTGTGCTCCGGTTAGTTCCAACGAAGGAGCTGGCGGCGGATCTGGCTACGGGCGGGTCAGAAGGAGGGCGATGCGAGACGCGATGGGAACGGCGGCGGCGGAAATATGGTTTTGGGACAGGGTTTGGGAGGCCGCCCGCGTGGTGTGGGGGACTTAACCCAAATTTTCGGATGTGAGGGAGGGAAAGTGAGAGCATGGGAGGGAAAATTTTGATAATAAATAAAAATATATAAGTAAATGTGAACAATTAATAATAGGAATATGAAATATTACATGATATATTTAAGAGTTCGATTAAAATAGACTCTAAGGATATAAAAAATTGTGTGGAATTGGTTGACGTGCCGACGACGATAGAGAGGGATCGAGAGAGAGTGAGAGGATCTAGTGTTTGCTCTGGGGCGGCGGTGAGACGTTGCTTTTTTCGGATGCACGCGCTCCTAATCGGCATCGCATGGCTCGTGGTGTTCTAGCAGCTGTCCAACGGAATTAAGGTGCTTGATAGCTTGCTTTTTATTTATTTTTTTCAAAAATCATTTTTAGGTACACAATTTGCTATTTCATTAGAGATCCAGTAAGAGTTTTGCAAAATTAAACTCCTAACTAAGAACGATCATCCCCGCCGTTTTGACCACTTTTTTAAATCAACGTACAAATTTTAAAATAAAATCAAACAAATGTAAATCATACGTGTTGCATCATCATTTGTGGTCTAGTTAACCACAAAATTAAACTTGTAATAGGCCAAATATCTTTATTAAGTATTCTCATAAATAAGCTTTCTTGTATAAAGATTCATGAATTTCAAACTAAATGGCCAATGTTATAGTCACATTCGCTGCATAGTTTTTTTTTATTATCTCATATTTGGCACAAGAGTGCATATTGGAATGACAAACAATATTGATGAAGTAATTTCCATCTTCTTGGCACGAAAAAACATTTAATTTCCAAAGCAAACAATAGTCCTTTAAAAATTCCAAAAAATTAGGCTGGGTCCCACAACCAAGTGGATGGATGAGATGGGTTCGAGTAAATCCCATAGGTGACATGTAATCATAGTTAAAACAATGCTTTAGAGGTTACGACCTTATTTTATGATCTAAGTTTGTCGTAATCGACTAAAAATAACATCAAAGTTGTGTGGCTCAGTTTACGACGGTATCATCTTATGTGATTATGATGTTTTTAACTCACATCGTCGTAATTTTATAGGGATTTGATCCCCCTCAAATGGTTTATGACCATCTCGTATGAAATTGTCATAGATTTATGACTAATTCATCCACGACCTCTTAGAGAACGTCATGTATGAGCATATTTCTTGTAGTGACGCTCGGCGTCGGCGCCCAAGCGGGCACCAGACGACCGCGACGAAGGCCCGAGCGACCATCATGGGCAACGGCCGGCGGGGCGCAGACTTCGCCAATGCAGCGCCGCGCGTGAGGGCGTCCTGGTTGGTTTCGGTGTGGTGGAGGACTCCCGATCTAAAGCTGAGGCGGCGAGGGTCGGCGCAGGACGACAGACGGCAGCCACGCGGAAGGCGGCCGAGGAAGGCCGCCACATCGCGCGGAAGTGACAAGGCGACGAAGAGGTCGTGTGGACAACGAACTTTGCGGGCCTGCGTGTGGCGCGTAGGTCGCCGTGTCGATGGAGAGGTCGGCAGTCGCGTCGGTCAGAGAAGAGGCTCGGAAGAACGACGACGACGGTGGGAGATGTAAACCGATCTTAGATCGAAAAACCAAAAAAGAGCGCCGATGAAAGATGACCGGCGTGAGAGAGAAAAAAACCGATCAAGGAATCGGGAGAAAATACTCTAGGGCAGCCGATCGACGGGATCGGCGGACGAACCCTAGGTACGGGCGACGCGGCCCCCGGCGTCAGCGATTATGGATCGGCCCCGGGGGCGGCGTGGGCGGAAGCGACAGCGGTGGCTAGGGTTTAGATCGTGTTTAGGCTGATACCATGTAGAAGGATAGAGAGGGGTTTGGTGAAATCGATGTTTATTGCTTGAGCCTTGGAGGCATATATATAGGAGTACAATGATCTACTTGGAGTACAAGTCAAGGTAGAATAGAGTCCTACGCTATCTATGTTTCCTAGTATAATCAATATACTCAACAATTAGGAATGATTGCTATGCAGGGGATGGAACAGTCCATCCTAGTACCCATTTGTTGAAACTTACAGAACTTTGTGAGTTATTTAAGATTTCAGGTTTGACAAGAGGTGGAGTCATGAGGAAATTATTTGCCTTGTCACTGAAAGGAAAAGCATTGGAATGGTATAGGCTAATAAATGATCCTCGCCTACGGGATTGGAAAGAGATCCAGTCTCTCTTCTACTCCCAGTTTTACCCTCTTCATGAAGTTCATGAGAATAGGAATTATTTTTATAATTTCTATCATCATGACGGAGAGAGCATATCTCAAGATTGGGGGAGACTGAAAACTTTAATTCTATAATGTCCTGACCATGGGCTCCCCAAATATATAATTATTACTAATTTTTATGCGAGGCTCTCTCGACAGGATAAAGACTTGCTCGATGCTTCCTCTATGGGTTCTTTCACAAACGAAAAGATTGATGCTAAATTGGAACTCCTCGAAAGAATTCAACGCAATACTAAAGATTTGGAGATCGACAAAGGTAGAGAGTCAGGTATAAATTATGAGTATGATTGCATTAAGTCCTTTGTTGAAACTGCAAGTTTTAATAAGTTTAGTGCTAAGTTTGGGCTTGACTCTCAACTCCTTATTGATTTCCTCAAATCTTTTGCTTCACATCTTAATATGCCTAAAGAGAATTGGATCAAGTATCATGAACCTTTTAAAGAGATTTTCAATGAAAATGAAATTGTTAATGATAATTGCAACATGCATGATCCAATTCCTGAAAATGAAGTTTTATATAAGCATGTTAATTTTTGTGGAGTGGATAGAACTTGTGAAAGGCGTATGATTGAAGAAGAGAAGTATTGTAAGAAGCATAATCATTAAAGAACAATCACTTGGGTTAAATATTTAAATAAAATTGCTAGAGACTTGTGTGACCTTTATCCTTTTACTTGTGAACTTTGTGGTATAGAGGGTCACTTTAATTTTCAATGCATGAACTTTCAAAACATAACTGTTAACCAATAGTGTGATAACATGATCACTTCTGATCTTCATGATGAACTTATGTTATTTTTTATGTGTGAAGAGTTATCAGAAAAAACTTCTTGGCTAGATGATAATTCCTTAGGAATAAACAACACTTTGCAAAAATGCCATCTCTATTTTGTTGTTAATTGCCATGAAAATAATTACATAAGTAAGATTAGAAAGGAGGGAACTTTACCAAAGTATAAAAATGTCTCTTATGTTTCCGCTAATAAAAAGGACGGTTTCTCCCAAGTTTCCGCTATTGTTTCTAATGATGAATCAGGATATGTGGAGAAGCTTCCTCTCCAACCACTCTCTCCTAAGGTGAAGAATAAGAAGAAGAAGAGGAGGAGGAGGAAGAGGAGCAAGAAGGAAGAAGAATGGGTGTCAACCTGGCCTGAGCATATTCCTCGCATCAACTTTTATCCTAACGGTCTTAAGTTTAAATAAGAAGGTGAAGTTTATTGCCTTAATTATCATCTTGATGATATGTCCGTTTGTACTAATGAAGATGATTTTGATTATGATATGCATGTTACTTTTTGTGATTGGGAAAATGATGATAATGCTACTTATGATCTTGAAAATATTTTTGGTACCAACTTTGAGAGTGATGATATAGAAAGCTCTAAGCTTGGGGATGATAGGATTGCAAGTCCATTACCCATCAGTGATGTGGTAATTGATAATTATTTTGCTAGTAAGAATAAATACTTCTCTACTATGATGATGTTATAACTCATATCTATAGTGATTGTAAAGGTACCTATGACATAAGGAGAAATTATCCTTAGGAATATGTCATAATCATGGAGGGGATTACTCCCTTGCTGAACAACATCTTCCTAATACACAATTAATCTATAGTGTTCAAGTTGTTTATGATAGTCCAACTCCCACTATTACCAATGATAAAGATTATGCTTATGTGGAGAGTAAGAGTACCGTTTTTCATGTGGATCATGGTAAAAATGCTTTATGTGATACTTATATTTTTGAGTTTATTCATGATCCCAGTGAAAATTATTATGAGAAGGGAACATATTCTTATAGATATTTTAATAATATCATGTTCCCTCTCTTTATGTTGAAGGTTTTGAAGCTGCACGTGTTTTGCCTTCCTATGCTTATTGCTTTGTACTTAAATGAATTAATCTATTGAAATATTCCTATGCATAGGAAGCATGTTAGACTTAAATGTGTTTGGTATTTTCTTCTTGATGCTCTCTTTTGTTCTTCAACTCTTATTACTATGAGAGCATCATTAAAATCTTAAGCCTATCTTTATGGCTATAAACAAAGAGCTCTAGGTAAACAACCCTTGTTATCTTTACTTTGCATTTTTACTTTCAGTTTTTAGTGTTCTTGATGGTTGTTACTACTGTACCAACATTATTGTATCTTTACTTTCAAGATTTGTTCCAAGTTTTAGCCTCCGATTGCAAGAGAGTTCAAAAGTTGTGACGTGATGTCTAGAAAATAGATTATGTCCCCTTGACGGAAAAAATCGACTAAAATCACCAAATCATATTTTTTTATCTCAATTGTTTTGACAGCGTGCTCTATACAATGATCTTTCGAGCGTCTATTTTGAGTTTTTTTATTTGAGTTGCAGAAGTACCCCAAAAAAATTATTTACTACCTGCTGGTCTGTTTTTCACAGATTCTGTCACATTTTTCCTTTTCTTCGTTTTGCAAACCTTAAGATTTCTTTTTCTTTGAAAAAACTTTTTCACAATCTTGAGAAACAGTAGCTCTTCAAGAATATCTTTATTTCCAGTAGAGGAAAATTGTTTTATTATGGGTACTAACCTCTCTAATCAGCTTATGATGAGTTATGTATGAAGGGAGTTTTCAAGTGTGCGAAGGAAGGTGATGAAAGAAGATCCGGGAGTGTCAAACGCTCAAGCTTGGGGATGCCCCCATGCATCACCAACAAATATTCAAGGAGACTCAAGTGTCTAAGCTTGGGGATGCTCCCGTGCATCCCCTTCTCCATCAACAATTATCAGTTCGTCCTTCGTTACACTATATTTCTATCACTTCATGTGTTATGTGCTATGCTTGGAGCGTCTTGCTCTTTACTTTTTAGTTTTATTTAGCTTTGCTTGTTGTTCATAACAAGTTAGAACCCAGCTCTCTTTGTGTGGGAGAGAAACACGCTCCACTTTAAACTAGAACACATCATAGGATTTTCATGTTTCTCTTTGTTTTGTTGTGTGTTCTTTATCTTTTCGTAGCTGCTGTCATGTTTAGCTCTTAGTTTTCATGTTTATTTCTTTTTAAGAGCTTTTATTTAGTTTGTTTCTCGAAACTCTCTTGAGTTTTCATGTTTATCTTGTTTAGAGAGTTGGCTTGTTGCACTAAGTTGTGACTCTTGACTTGAAGTAGCTAATTGAGGTTGCTATTCAATTGTACTAGTAACTTGCAATAGTTTTTGAGATATTATTGGGAGTAATGCTAGAACTTTTGGTGTTAAGAGCTCTAGCCTATTAGTGATAGATGTCGTATTTTGGGTAATCCGTGTTTATTTTCGACAAACTACGAAAACTAGTTGAGAACTCTAGCTACTAGATGGATCACTAATCTTTGGAGGGATCGGATATTAGAGTATACTCACGTACCATGAGTCGAGGATGTGCAAGGATAACCAAACCCCCATACGCTCCTCCTCGGGGTACTTGTCTCTTTGTGAACCTCCTAATTAGATTGAGAGTTACGGATAATAAGTGAGTGAGTTCTTCGGACTAATGTAAGTATTGAAAGTTGTCACTTCCACCTCCTCATATTTGCCAACCTCTTCGGTACCTTGCATTGCCCTCTTCTCACTCCGAGAGTTGGCGTCTACCTCACCGGTGCATCCAAACCCTTGGCATGATACGGTCTGTCATCATAAACCTCCTTATATCTTTCCTCAAAACAGCCACCATACCTATCTATCAAGGCATTTCCATAGCCTTTCCGAGATATATTGTCATGCAACATCCAACTTCTCATGACTTGATCTTCATGTCATACATGTTCCTGCTACACTGGCACAGGCATACATTTGCATACATCATGATAGCTTCATCCTCTTTATGCTGAGTACTTTTGTAAAGTGTGAAAGATCTCCTATACTCCTTGTAAAATGGAGTGTTGCACCTAAGTGAGGAAAAGATCCCAAAGAGGACAAAATAAAAGATCCCAAAGAGGACAAATGAGAGTTAAATAGAAAGAGCCATTGAGGCCACAAAAAAACAAAAAAAATAGAAAAAAGGAGAAAAAGAAAATAAAAAGAGAGAAGAGGGCAACACTACTATTCCTTTTGAGAGATACACACTCGTACTCCCTCTTATATCTTGTGCTCCATAGAGATGATCATATATGCATATAGCTATGTGGGGACCTTCACACTATAGAACTTGGCTTGTATATTACAATGATGAGCCTCCTCAAATGACCTCTAGGTCTTAATGAGCAAGCAAGTTGGATGCACCCCCACTAGTTCCATTGGAGAGTTTACCTTAGCTCATATGTGCATCCGTTGCATGCCAATCCCTACTCTCACATCATATCTATCATTTGGCTTTCTCTCGCCTATGATTGTCCTCATTGATGTGAGCCTTTCACACCTTTTTGTCTTCCTCCTCCACAAAATATCTCTCTTTTCCATCCTAGGTGTCAATTTTCTTGCTTACGCTCATCCATTGCATGAGTGCGCAAAATATTGAAAGGGAGTGGATCATTTTGACTTGTACCTGGGTAGTGGTCTGGGGACGAGTCAAGATAAGATTCCAAAGAAGACTAAGTGTGAAACTTTAGTAGATTGAGTTCTCAACAAATAAATATTTTCTCTCTCTCGTATTCCCATCCCCCACTTCTTGCACGCAAGCACTATTTGGAGACATTCGATTCACCGACAGTGAGAGCTCTTGCACCTTTATGTTCTTATGTTGCTTGTTTCAATGCTAATATAGACTCTTGCCTGCTATGACTTGAATTGAAATACATGCCCCGCTTGCTTTACTTAAAAGTTCTTATATGGTTGGTAGCATGTCACCACAGAAATTATGCTTGTTAACATTTACCTACTCGAGGACGAGCAGGAATTAAGCTTGGGGATGTTGATACGTCCCAAACGTATCTATAATTTATGCTTGCTCCATGCATGTTTTGTGTGATATTGCTATGCTTTTGATGCACTTTCATACTCTTTTGATCATATTTGGACTAACCTATTAACTCAGTGCACCCGAGTTCCAGTTCCTGTTTTTTGCTGTTTTTTATTTCAAGTTTTCCCATTACTTAAAGTGCCCAAAAAATTCCGGGAAAAATATATAAAAATCAGCATTCTAGAAGTGTCATCCAGCAGGAGGATGAAGTCCTGGGGTGGCCCACAAGCCCCAGGCAACCTCCTGGCGCGGCCAGGGGTGGACCCGTGTCGGGACCCGGGGTTAGCGTATGCAAGACTCGCTACAACACAATCATATGGAGAGCCGAGAACCGTACCCACTTGTGTAAGAAGACAAGGCCAAGCACATAACGTTCTCGGAAAGCAACGAACGTGAGGGGCATCCCATCCAGGCCGGATGATCAACTGAGATGGGTCCTCATCGTCCTCACACAAGTATAAATGATATGGGTGGTGAACTCCCATAATCATAGATAAGTCGCCTCAACCATACTCTCGATTGCATTACAACACTTACATAGACTTACTCCAGCCCGATCACTTAGTCGGGGTCTAGGGCGGGCTCGATCATACATCAAAGTGTGCAAGTGAGGTAGTCACGAGCAATCACATCGCGATTCCCCAAGCTACGCACATCTAAGGGCCACTTGGTGTATAAAAGACCGCCAGCCATATCACAACTAAGGTCTCGAAAACCCATACTAAGACATGCATGTTATAATCATACACGCAGCACACATGTCTAGTATGAACAACAGGTATCATTGCAATTCTCTACAAAGTCTACAACTTTATTGATAACTCTTACAGAGTGCACAAAGAGATCACGAGACCGTGATCCAACATTACATCAAACATGCGGAAGCAAAGTAGGTCCGAGTACATACAAGTTTAACAAATGGCTTAGAGAAGCCTTATTTATAAACAAGCCCTTCCACGAGGGACCAGTCGTCTGGCTGGGACTACACTAGCTTGGCTTCAGTCGTCGAGCTCCAGGAAGAATCCACCTTCGGGGTCAGTGGGTTCATCTAAAACATAGAATAATAAAACATGAGTACAAAGTCGTACTCAGCAAGACTTACGTAGGAGCTATACTACTCGTGCACATGTATCAAGGTAAAGGGAGGTGGGGTTCATAAGCAGAAGTGCAAGCTTTGACTTGGCTAGTCCTGAACTACGAGTACCAGACTTGAGGTAAGAAGCGTACACGAGTCCACTACATGTCTCCAACCAATTACACCACTATCTTGCCTTCCTCGACTCCCCACGAGAAAGCACGCCATAGCACTCACGCTTATCTTGGAAAGTTTTATAATATCCAGTTCAAGTTGTCTAATAATCAGGCACATCTTTCCAAGTAGTCCCTTACCGCGGACGCAGATATTCGAATAGTGTATTAACCCTGCAGGGGTGTACTGCTACACACATGAAACTATCAGTTACCGCCG
This sequence comes from Bromus sterilis, assembly GCA_950022295.1. NCBI lineage: Eukaryota > Viridiplantae > Streptophyta > Magnoliopsida > Poales > Poaceae > Bromus > Bromus sterilis. The sequence continues at coordinate 141,132,359 of OX465596.1, read as the reverse complement.
GGATCTCGTCACCCTTCAAGCGGGTGTCGGCGAGGATAATCTCCACAACTTTTACCTCACAGCCAACTCAAGTTCAATGAAGACGCCTATCTGGGATGGTTTCCACATTCGTAACCCGGTCGATTTACCGAAGTGGTCCCAGAAGATGTGTGTGTGTGGTGCATAAGCCGGTCTCAGTTGAGCCGTTCTCTCACCTTGCAGCCAGGCCACAAACCTACCAGAACTCCAAACTACTGCGACTCATTGAACTGAGAAGGGGTGAGTTAGTAGGTTGAGAGGGGGTCCATTTGCCCAACATGCGGTAGTACTCTTCATCTTGGATCACCACACAAGAACTCGGGCTTAAGGCGGTGTTCAACGAGACAACCCACTGTGTACTCCTACACAGCCTCTCATCGTTCACCTTGTATTAGGGTAGATTTACCAACACATTTCCACCATCATCATCATGATTGCTACCATCCCGACTCACATAACAGTATCAACATTGTATCACTCTAAGCATGCAATAAGCAGGAACAGTTGCAGGGGCCACGTGATATCAATCAACTACTACATCTGCTAGGATTGTGGTTTGCTTACTACTGTGACAAATGATAGGTCATGCAAAGAAATGGTTTCATCTATGCGGTAGAAACGTAGCATGGTAATCATCCTAAACAATGCATAAGCGAGACTGAGAGGGAAGTGGGATTTTATCGAGATGATCAATGGGGGCTTGCTTGCCTTGCTGACGAGGGTCGTACACAGTATCTTCAACGGAGGGGGTGATCTCGGGTTCCGGCTCCACCTCTATTCGACAGACAACACAAACATCGAAACAATAATAATAAAATGCTCAAACACATGAGTTGAAGGTTGAAACTTGATGTATGTGTCATTGATGTGTGAGTTATTCCAATTAAAAGGAGTGTATTGCATTTGAAATGCAAATTCAAACTCCAATTGAATTCCAAAAGGGGTTCATATGCAATGTTGCCACTGTTCACCCAATTTTATTTGGTCAACAAAGAAAACATATTTCATATTCAAGATTCTTGCATTTTTCTGATAATTTTACATATATTATATTTTTAATTTGGAGTTAAAATGAATTAGTTATGAATTTTTAAAGTTTAATTGAATTTCTGCCTTTTCTGGAATTTCTTTTTAAACAGAAAACTGATTTATTGCGCCAGCACTGGGTCAGCATGACATCAGGGGGTTGACCCAGTCAAACTGACATGGGGGCCCTACCTGTCATTGACTCAGGGGCTAATCCATGATTTTTTTGAAACTGCTAGTTTAATTAAGAAGAGGGCCCACTTGTCTGTGAGGGTTAGAGGGGATTTGGGGGATAATTAACCATCCCGGCCGGAGTACATCGCCGGCGGCCATAGCACGCGCTGGAGGCACACTGGAGTGGCATTCCGGCCACGGGGAGGTTTTCAGAGGAACTAGGGCGCGTCCCGCGCTCCCGCGCGCACTCTGGAACACGCCGACAAGCAAGGGGAGGCCCAGGCACGACCTCGCGGAACCAGGCGGCGACCGGAGCACAGGCTCGACGGCCATGACGACTAGGGGGCGGGGAGGGGCACTAGATGAGGGAAACTGATGGGGAGCTCACCCCTAGCGCGATGGAGGGGTCGGGGAGGCCGGAGGATCTTCAACGACGACGAAATCGACGACGGCGTGCTGGCGGCTTGGAGCGGACGACGGCGACAATGGCGTCACCTAGGGGGCGTCCGGGCCCGATTCCAGTCTCGAGGAGATGAAGACGATGGCGGTTAGGATGAAGGACACGGCGGCACAGCTTTTGGGTGGCCAGGGTCACGCGTGCGCACGGTGGTGCTCTCCGGCGGCCTCAGGATGGTGACGAAGACGGCGAGGAAGGCAGGGGAGACGAGCAGCGGGAGGGGGAGAGAGTGCGGGGGCTTCTGGCGGCGTGCGTGGCGCGAGGAGAGGACTCGAGGAGGCCTAGAAGGCTCGGTCGTCGAGGCATGCTCGCCACGGCGGCGAGCTGCCTGCTCTGGAGCCGGGAAGAAGACGAAGGTGCCCCAGGTCGGCTGGGCCAGGGGTACGCCTAGTTGGGCCTACGACCTGCGGGGTTGGGCTGCTTTGTTTTTTCTTTTCTTTTTCTTCTTCTTTTCTTTTCTGTCTTTTTGTTTCTCCCTAGTAATTAAATACATAGGAACTTTATAAAAATGCCCAAAGTAGTTATAAAATCCTAAGTAGCCAGTGGCAAGACACTTTTAGGATTTGAGCATTTTTTAAATTCAAAACATTTGAATTTCAATTCAATTAGGGGTCAACTTTAATTTCCAGAGCACCTTTTGAATTTTAGAAAATTCCATAGGCATGGGAATGAACCCAAGCCAGTTTTGTAATGATCAGAAACATTTATAGGAATTTTCCAAATGTTCAAATGATTTTTGGAAAAAGATTTTTATCTGGCCATTTAAATTAAATTCTCTAGGGCTTTTATTTTCCCCATTTTTGAATTTCTTTTGAAATTTTCACATGATGCAAAGGGGCACTTGAACCCTAGCACATACCTAAACTTGGGTTGTGACAACCCGCGCCGGGTAGCCTCCTGAGTGACTGGTACCTCCCCTGGTGGCCCCCCTTGGCTCTTATTTATACTCCCGTCGCGAAAACCCTGACTCCAGAACCCTTTTATCCAGAAGCAATCACGATCTCCGCCACCATCGCCAACAAGCTTCGCGGGACCAGAATTCCTGTGCCGGCACCCAAACAGGACGGGGAAGTGCCCCCGGATTCATCTCCATCGACGTTGCTTCCTCCCTCCATGATGCGGGAGTAATTCCTCCTCGGGGATGAGGTTTCTACCAGTAGCTATGTGGTCAATTCTCTCTCCCATGATGTGATCTTGACTGTGATCATAGGCTATATTAGTCTAGGGTGATCCCATGATGTTTCCCCTTCTTCTATGCATTGGATTGATGTACTCACTTGATCTTATCTAGTATAATCCCCGAGACCATGGTGACAACGGTCTATTGGACATGGGTTAGAAGAATATTTTCATGAGTGATTTCCTCTTTTGTGTGTGGATTGAAGATTGAGAATCTCTTGGTGCTTGTCTTTGACTATCCTTGAGATATGTTGTGGTGATTGTGGTACTCTCTTTGGATGGCCGCGGTGACATTTGGGAAATCCGTAGATGAGAACTAAGAACTCTAAGGTGTGCTTTTGTAGCCCTACACAATTCTCGTCCTCTCTTGATCACAAAGAAATGACCTCCGAGTACGTCTCCAATGCATGTTTTAGTGGAAATATGATGCGATTAGACTATGTTAATGTTGTTGGGAGTTTCCACTAGTGAAAGTATGAAGCCTAGGCCTTGTTTCCACCTTTGCAACACCGTTTGTGCTCACGTTTACTACTTGTTTCCTTGATGTAATTTTAATTACAGATTTATATTACCTTGCTTTGCCACACCTATCACCCATATTTTACCATCTCTTCGCCGAACTAGTGCACCTATACAACTCCTAGTTGTATTAGGTGTGTTGGGGACACAAGGGACTTCTTGTATCTGAATTGCAGGGTTGCTTGAGAGAGACCATCTTCAACCTCTACTTCCCTGAGTTCGATAAACCTTAGGTCATCCACTTGAGGGAAATTGATGTTGTCCTACAAACCTTTGCTCTTGGAGGCCCAACATAGTCTACAAGAATAGAAGCGTGCGTAGACATCAACTTGTCAGCCATTTGGAGGGAGATATATGTAGGGATTAACTTTTCTAAACAAAGCCTCTTGTAAAGAGAAAAAGGCATAACACTCACTCCTGCACCAAGGTCTCATAAAGTAGTTCGAACATAATTATTCTTTATGGAGCAAGGAATGGTGGGTATACCTGGATCTCCAAGTTTCTCAGGAATCTTGCCACTGAAAGAATAATTGGAAAGCATAGTAGATATTGCCTCATTAGGAACTTTATTTTGTTAGTAAATATATATTTCATATATGCCGAGTATGGAGGAAACTTAATAGCATCATTCAAAGGAATTTGAAGAAAAAGAGGTTTCATCCGTTCATAAATTTTATTGTAATGCGCTTCTTCTTTGGTTTTGAGAGACTTACCTGGGAAGGGCATTTATTTATGTACCCAAGGTTCTTTTTCCTTCCCATGTTTTCATGCAATGAAGTCTTCTCTAGTATATCTCTTGCGCTTGCTAGGTGCTTCTTCTTCTTGTACTTCAGGAGGATCATTTTTCTCATTATCATTATCAGGTTCAGCACCATCTTTAGTCTTAGCATCATAAGTAGATATACCATTAGGATGAAGAATAGGTTCTTCATTAATTGTGGGATCATTGGAGTTGACACCTTCCTTGTGTTTCGTCTTCTTCTTCTTCTTATTCTTATTCTTTGGGTAGTTGTCAACATATTGTTCCTGCATTTGAGAATCTTGCTCGACTCTCTTCGGATGTCCCTCTGGATAGAGAGGGTCTTGGGTAAGTGTTCCACCTTGGGTTTTAATACCATAGGCATGTGTATCAACTTGTTTGGAATTGTTAGCAAGCGAATATTTTTGCACATTAGAAATTTGTTCAAGGTGAGTTTGAACCATATGAAAATGATTAACAAGACCTTTAACATAATTAACAAATCTACTTAAAACATCAAGCAAACTTTTGATAGCAAGGGAATTATCATGCAACTGACTTTGAATCCTCTCATTAAAATGACTTTACTTAATAATCAAATTATTAAGCCCATCTAAACATCGATCCAGAGGCTTACCATGAGGGATGTCACTTGCATTGAAATCTAAAATGGAGTGTACCTCTACCATAGGAGGGTGAGTGGTAGGCTCACACAGCTTCTCAATAGGAGGTAGATTCTTCACATCTTCAGCCTTAATACCTCTCTCTTTAATAGAGTTATTGTCTTCTTGCATATGTTCGGGGTTCAAGACAAGCATACCCCTCTTCTTCGGTGTTGGAGGTGGTTCGGGGACGGACCAATCATCATGATTTTTGGCTATCTTGCCCATTAATTCTTCGGCATCGTCTAGAGTTCTTTCCCTGAAAACACAACTAGCACAACTATCTAGATATTATCTAGATTCATTGGTTAGACAACTATAAAATATATCAAGCATTTCATTCTTAGGGACTCTATGTCCTGGCCTAGCCTTGAGTAAAGTACAGTACCTCCCCCAAGCTTTAGGAAGGTGCTCATCCTGCAACTGTTTAAAGTTATAAATTCTTTGTAAAGCATCATGTTGCATATGAGCAGGAAAATATTTAGCAACAAAAGATTGAGATAAATCTTGAGGAATTTTAATAGAACATGATAGTGCATCATACCATGCTTTAGCATCCTCCTTCAAGGTAAAAGGAAATAGCTTAGTAACATATTAATTTCTCTTCTTGTCCTCATTAGAGAATAAACCACCCAACTCAGTGAGTTTATTAAGGTGTGCAATAGCATCTTCATTTTCTCTGCCATAAAAGGGGTTAGCTTCAACCATATCTATAAGTGAAAGACCAAAGAGGAATCAAAATCCGCATCTTTAATGCAAATAGGAGATGTAGCAAATTCAAGATCAGGAGTAAACTTGTTCTTCATAGCATACTTTTCACGTAGATTCTTCATAGCAGCGACATCTGAAGAATCATTACACTCTGCAAGGTCTCTATAAAATTCATCATCAAGTTTAATATAATCATAATCAAGAATTTTATTCTTTTGGCTACTCAAATCAGGGTAATAAGAAGATCTTCCAGTAGGAGAACGTGTGATAGGGATTTCAGTCCTAGATTATTTTGCAACCTTAGCAATCTGAGACTCAATAAAGTAACCAAGTGAACTAGTCTCATCAAGACAAGTAGAATCATCATAAAAGTATTAGAGGTACTACCAGACTCACTAGAAGCAGCATGTGGTGGTGGTGAAGCAAACTTACTCATAACAGAAGGTGAATCAAGTGTAGCACTAGTGCTAAGAACGGTACCTTTTCTTGTGGTGATGGTAAGATCGGCACTTTGGGGTCTCCTTTTGTTACCCATAGCGGATAAATCGCAGCAAGCAAAATAACTCCAAGTAGACTTGTAAATAAATCTATGCTTCCCGGCAACGGCGCCAGAAAATAGTCTTGATGACCCACACGTGTAGGATTGCGCAACAGTCTTCGCGGGTAATAATAACCCAATTTATTGATTCGACACAAGGGGAATCAAAGAATATTTATAAGATTTGATAGTTGAGTTGAAAATTCAACCGCACCTGAAATATACTTGCTTGGCAACAATTTATTAGTAGTAGCGGTGTGATGGGAGTGATGGTGGCAACAGAAATAGTGGTGGCAAAGCAACGAAAGTAAAAATAGCAAAGCAACTAGTAACAAGAAAGATTAAAACACTGTAGGCTAGGGGAATGGATGGTTGGGCACTGCATGCATTAGATATATTATGTAATTAACATGGAGCAAGGCACACAGAAAATTAATGATCATCTAGGCAAATAACAAACACTAGGCATGTATCCCAAGGGTAATTGTACGTGTTTGCAAAAAGAACTTGCACAACATATTTTGTCCTACCATACCGCTGCCAACGGGGCCAAAAGGAACTTATGGAGGTTAACAAAGCATTAAAAATCAATGGATACATGGAATCCTCACATTATAGTTCATCCCCTTTGGTGTCCCAAGATGTCACCATTGAGATCGCTGGTTCCGGACTATAATAGGTGCATACAACTTGTAGATACGACCACGAACACAAATATATTCATGAAAACATAAAGGGTTCAGATCTGAAATCATGCCACTCAGGCCCAAAGTGTCAAGCATGAAGAGCAAGAAGTAGTAGCGAAGATGATAAACACCATAGTAGATGATATGCACCATGCCCCCAAAAATCTGATGAACTATTGCATGATCTAACTAATCCAATCCAAACCATCCCCTTCACCTATAGCCGGGAGTTACTCACACATGGATGGGGGACACATGAAAGGATGATGGAGTGGCGATGGTGATGACGATGGCGTCGATTTCCCCTCTCCGGAGGCCAAAACAGCCCCAAGATTAGCTCTCCCGAGGAAGAACTGAGGTGGCGGCGGCTCTGCGACAGAAAACTGGCGTATCGACTTCTGAATCAGAGTTTTCTCGTTGGGAGTAAAAATAAGGGTCAAAGTGGGGCACCAGGGGAGGTCCCACTGGACCAGGCGGGTTGGTGGAGTAGCCAGGGGGAAGGCCGCGCCACCGGGCCGCCTGGGCCAGGGGTGGGCCCCCTCTGGCCCATCTTCTTGCTCCGGGACTCTTCGGATGCGTGGATTTTTCTGGGAATTTTCTGAGATACTTAAATTTCCTTTTTCCTGCACATCATTAAAAGTGATACAGGCAGCTCTGCTGAAAACAGCGTCAATCTAGGTTAGTTTCGTTCAAATCATGCAAGAATGTGGTCAAAACAATAGAAAAAGTGTTTGGAAAAGTCGATACGTTTGAGACGTATCAACCGAGCCTCACGAAAATGGCACCAAGAGATCTATTCTTAGCCCGACCACACTCCATAAGGTGGCCATTGAGAAGATAACGGCCGGTGACTTCTCGAAACCGGCCAAAAAGAAGAAGTGGAGGAAAAGAAAGAAGGTTATTTCGAGCAGCCAACCTCCGATGCCGATCCGTGCTCAAGACGGGCCACTGATACGTCCCAAATGTATCTATAATTTCTGCTTGCTCCATGCATGTTTTGTGTGACTTTGCCATGATTTGCTTGAACTTTCATACACTTTTGAGCATATTTGGACTAATCTATTAACCCAGTGCACCCAACTGCCAGTGACTGTTTTCTGCTGTTTTTGTATTTCAGGTTTTCTGGCCATTAAAAGTGCCCCAAAAAATCCGGAAAAATCAGATAAAAAATCAGCGACCCAGAAGCTTCCGGAATCACCAAGGTAGCGGAGGGGGCCACCACCAAGAGACCAGGAGGGTCCCTGGCGCGGCCCCACCCTAGCCCGCGCCAGGAGGCCTCCTGGATGCCTGGTGGTTCCCCTCGACACCCCCCTCCGCCTATATTTAGCCCTCGGGGTGGAAACCCCTAATATCGATCTCTTTTCCGCGAACTCGCCTCTGTACCGCCGCCGCCGCCGTTTCAAGATTGGGGCTGCCTGGAGAAGCTGCCCCGGCACCCTGCCGGGAGGAGGAACCCCCTTCGGGAGACCATCCATAGCCATGGACGCCTCCCGGATGTGCCGTGAGTAGTCCCCCTTGGACCATGGGTCCGTGACCAGTAGCTATGTGATGTACCTCTCCCCTCTTTGTGCTTCCACTTTCGAGACCTCGTGAGCTGCCTCACATGATGGAGGCACTTTTCTAATTTCTGCTATTGCTATCCTGAGTTTGCTGGGATCTGATGGATTATGAGACTATGTTCAGATTGTGATGAGTAATATATTTGGTTCTTCTCTTTTATATTTTTTTCTTGAGTAAATTCTTGCATGTAACACCCTGACTGTCAGTGAACAGTAATCACTGTTACTGTTCATATGTACTGTTCAAAACTTTTGTTTGATCAACTGGTTCAGTTCAAATTCAATTCTCCTTTGATATTGTTGCAAGCAATGTGAATCATGGATCTGGATCATCAGGAATCAAAACAAGTCCAAGCCATTTGAATTGAAATGCAAACAAACCCTAAAATGCCTTTGATGAATATTAAAAAAATAGGGTGACAATAAATCTTTTCCAAAAATCTTGGAACCACTTTTATAAAATCCCAAATAATCACTGGACCAAATCCATATGGGTTTGGGTATTTATTGAGTTATAGAAAATTCCAAACAAATCGAAACAGTAGCTAAAAACCCCAATTTAATCATTTAATATTTAAATTAAATATTAAATGATTTTCTTTTGACCCCAAATCTTTTGTGGCACTAGCCTAGGGTATAAAAACAATTATGGGTCACATGCCACATTTTATAAAAATGCCAAGGTATATAAAATAGTTACGAAAAGAAAATTACAAAAAAGAAAAAAAAAAGAAAAAAAAAGGTAAACCTAATCTACCGCGCGTGGGCAAGCCCACCCCCTACTTCCGCCTGGGCCAGCCACCCCAGCCCAGCCCACGCCCCCCCCCCCCCCGTCTTCAACCTCCGTACAGGGGAGGCGTGGCGCCCATCGCGCGGTCAGGCCGCGGCCTTCCCGCCGTGGCAGCCATCCGGCGGCCGCCGGCGGGGTCAAGTACCCCGAGGCCACCCCGAGCCCGCCTGGAAACCCTAGCCGCCAGTCCCTGTTCCCCGGGTGCTTTTCCCTCCCCTCCCGCGCGAACCCGAGCGCGTCCGTGGCCACGCCGCCGCAGCCGACGCGGCCACCGGCCACCTCCGGCCCGGCCGTCTTGTCTGGGGGCTAGCCCGCGCCCGACCCCTTCTTCCCGCGCCACCAATCGAAGCCGGCGCCCACTGGGGCCTCGCCATCGCCGCCGTTTCTCCACCGCGGCCGCTGCGCCATTAACGGCCGTGGAGCTCCCTCCCGACCACCTCCGGCCACGAGACCACTCCCCTTCGCTCCCTGGTTAGCCGCCGCACCCGTTCCACTCCTTCCCCGTCTCGATCCGCCGCCGTAGCTCCTCCCCGTCGCCCTCCAGTCGCCGCCGTATCTCCATGGCCGCGGCACGCGCTCACCGCGCCTCTGCCCCGCGCCCGGCGTGCTCTGGGCGCCCGTGGCCACGCCTGGAGCACCCCCCCACCCTTCGCCGCACCCCTCTGCCCCCCTCCCCCGCCGTTCGCCACGCCGTGGCCTCGCCGTGCTCTGCCCCGGCGCAGGCACGGGCACGGCTAACCGGGGGCTAACCCCTCTGACTAGAGGGCCCCACCACCCCCTAACCCTCTAATTAATTGTTAGTTAGAAAATAACCCCCCTGAGTATGACATCTGGTCCCCCTTTGTCAGAGTTTTATAAATAAAATGAATTTGATTTATTATTAGAGTATGACATGTAGGCCCCACTGGAATAATTAGATTTAATTAATTTATTTGTTAACTGTGTCACTGACCAGTGGGACCCACTGGTCAGTTAATTAAAATGAATTATTAATTGATTTAATAATTAATAAAAGAATTATTAAATAGAAAAGGATTTTTAATGTTTTAAAAATGATTAAAATTTATAAAATCAATATCTTTTAATCCGTAGCTCAGATTCAAAAACTTTATACATGAAAGTTGATCAGAAAAATATAAAGAATACGGATACACGATCCGTATGTCTACCACACCCCCCTAACACACCGATCATCGACATTCCCCCCTCCGGGTTGTTTGTCGATAATTTCTGGTACCGATAAAAGTACCCGGATGGATTTATTCCGAACACGAAAGTTGTCCGGAATGGTTCAACTAGCTCGGATACACCCCCCTTATGTTTTTCCGGTACCCACGACACCTCCGGCTTGATCCTTTCCCCCTCCGGTCACCCTGTCCGGTAATCACCCGGAGCCGGTATTTCATCCCCGGATGAATTCCCGCTCTGAGCCTGATACATCGCACTGCGTTAGAACACCGTTAATATTTCATCTGTCATGTCATGCATATGTTTGTATATTATTGCTGTGTATTTACTGTTTCCTTCCCCCCCTTAATCGTCGGTAGACCGCGCTGCTACCGCCGACTACACCGCTGCCGGGAACGACTACTTCGTCGACGACCCGACCCCTACCGTCGAGCTTCCAGGCAAGCAGAGCCATTCTCTTCCCCAGATATCGCCTACCTTTCCGTAATTTCTTGCACTAGGCATTGTTACTGCTGCTGCTACGATTACAATCCTATTCAATTGCATAGCCTGATTTTGTCGCCCCTTGATGTACCTTTCCTTTATCCTATGCTGCCTATTATTACTTATGTATTATTCAGCAGTGAATCCTGCGCATTGTTAGGTAGGATTAGATAGCGGGCCGTGATCACTCAGGGGAGTGAACACGGATACAATATATACAACTGCACAGGTACGGTACAAAGCAGACACCGCCAAAGGCCCCTATCTGGGTTATGCCTAGTTACCTCAAGTGTGAGCTATCAAGGAGTAATCCTTGTACTCCACTCGAGGCTGACTTTGTCTTGCCGCCATAGGGTCCTGAACAGCGGTTGTCCTTAAGGTAAGAAGTCGGGAGACCCAACGGTGCCCGCGAGAGGTATATCGTCGGGAACGACAGGGAGGGTACGACCGACGTTAATGGCGTGCTTGGCCCCTGCTCGTATCTCGCGAGAGTTACCAAACCACGAAAGGCGAGCTCTACCAAGAGCACACGCGAGACAAGGTAAGGAGACGGTTCACCTTGTTGGTAACCGCAGTGACTTGGTGGGACGACAGGGCAGGCACCGATGTACTGGTGGTCCTGACTGCTGTCGTTGACCGCGGGTCGGTTAAGTCGAGGCAACGATAACGGTTGTCACGCAGGTTAATTAAAATGCTAAATGGTTCGGTTGATGACTTGAGAGGCCCGTTGGTCTGTACGCACTACCTACACGTGGGATTACGGTGTGGGCCCTCCGCGTCGTAGTTTGTCCGAAAGCTCTTCAGACGTCAGCAGTACTGCGGCCTGGTCGCCGGGAAGTGGTCTTGTCTTATTTGCTGCAGCAGGTGTGTTTGGATTTGCTTTTGCTTCACCGGCCAGACTCGCACCGTGCAGGAGCGTGCAAGGGTGAGGGACCTAGACCCCTTGGCGCATAGGATATAGTCCGGCGGATGGCCTCTCTGTTGAGCCTAGGATGGGTTGCGTCGTGTCGGATAGCCTCGGTGGGGCGTTCCCTAACAAGGTTCACGCCACCCTGGAGATCCGAGCGTGCAGGCTGAACAGTAGTGCACCCCTGCAGGGAGTTTAATCTATTCGAATAGCCGTGTCCACGGTAACAGGACGCTTTATGCTGAAGCTGGATCTTACCACTAGAAACTATTATTATTAAACTGTATGGTTCCGGGCTCTCTTCCTCGCGGGGATGTCGAGGAGGTGAACTCGGAGGCATTATTATTGTTAATCATTACAACTTATATTATACAATGTTGCAGCAACTTCTGCTTCGTTGTTACTTTATGCTTTATATGAACTGTTGGCTGATTCTTACCTCATGCTGCAAGACAACGTCGGAAGATGCTAGTCTTCGATAGGCCTAGCTTCTTATCCTTATTCTGGTTTCTATCTTGCAGTCCACTATATACAGCCTCTTCTTTCCGTTGATACAATGCATAATGCTTAGTAGCGGACGTAAGACTCGCGGGTATACTAGATACTCACCTTTGCTTTATTTCCCCTTTTTCGCTTTGCCTGATCGGCCGCTGCAGTCGACGTTGGAGCCCAGGAGCAGCAGTACCCCGGAGGCGGATACTACTACGTCGAGACCCCCGCTGACCAGGACCAGGAGTAGTTTCGGAGGCTCCCAGGAAGGAGGCCTTGCCTTTTCGATCTGTATCTCTGATGTTATTTGTGCTAGCCTTCTTAAGGAAAAACTTGACTAAATATGTCTGTACTCAGATATTATGGTTTGTATGACTTATGTATTCGGGTCCGAGTGACCCCCCTTTATTGTAACATATTGGTTTATCCTTTTGTGTTTAGTGTTGTGCTGTGATATTCTCACCGTGGCACCCTAATCTCAGCCGTGTACCCTGCGTGTATGATTACTGTACACGGATTGATTTTGGGGGCGTCACATTGCATGTTCTCCGTTGCAGTATTTTCTTTTGGCCAAGTAGTTTGCTTGCAACTCCAAGAGGGAGCGTTATGCTTGATTGTGGGTTTAGCCCCCTGATGTTTGGCTTGAGTGACAGAAACATGAGACTAGGGGATGTGTTGTTGCCACCATGGACAAAACAACAGTGCTTGTACCCGCGGGTGCAAGGATTATTTACTTTACGCAAAGTTCTTTTAATGCAGTTGTTTGTTGCTTTGAGTTTACACTTTGGGTGGAATTCGCAACTTAATACCAGCGAGATGTTCTGGATAGATATCTCAAGGTTGATGATTCGTAGTAGATGCAGGTTGATTTCGGTCTACTTACCTTGGCGTACTGCCCATTGCTTTTGAGCCCTTCCTTTCTTTGCAGCATAGTTAGCATTGTGGTGCCTTCATAATTCTGTTAATTGCCCAGCTTTGATTTGTTTACCTCGCTAGCACTTTTATCGTCTTTTGGGAGAGAGACATCATTAGTGAAAATCACGGGACCCCGGTCCATCTTCACATTATTGTTTACACCCTTAGTTTACTTTCAGTCTTTACTTTCAGTTCCACTTTTATCTCTTGCGTTGATCCTTTGTAAACAGCAAGGCCGGAGGAATTGACAACTCCTCTGTACTCTTTGGGAGCAAAGTTATTTGTATCTGTGTGCAGGTCCACGTCAAGCGCCGTGACACCTACTTGTATCTCTTGGAGTCCTACTGGTTCGATACTCAACCCTAGCAGCTTTGCTAAGGGAAACTTGCTGCTACATTGCATCTCACCTCCCACTTGGGGTAACCAACGAGGAGAGTTGCCACTCTCTATCAAGCGAATTTCTGGCGCCGTTGCTGGGGACTCCAGTCTACAAGATAGGGGAGTTGCACACTATCTTTTATCTTTGCTTTTTAGTCTTTTTAGTTTACCTTTCGGTTTTTACTTTTGTGTCCCTTATCAAAAATACCAAAAATACCTGCTGCTACTATGGGTTCCAATGAAAACACCAAGTTGTGTGACTTCACTAGTCACAACAACAGTGACTTTATCTGCACTCCTATTGCTCCACCTGCCACTTCAGCACCTTCTTATGAAATTAAACCTGCTCTGCTTAATCTTGTTATGAAAGATCAATTCTCAGGTGCTGGAGAGGACGATGCCTTGCACTTAAACAATTTTATCGAGCTCTGTGATATGCAAAAGTACAAGGAACTGGATGGAGACATCGTCAAGCTGAAGCTTTTTCCTTTCTCTTTGAGAGGAAGAGCCAAGGAGTGGCTGCAATCCTTACCCAAGAACAGTATTGATTCTTGGAGTAAATGCAAAGATGCTTTTATAGGGAAGTACTACCCCCAGCTAAAATTATTCAATTGAGGAGTAACATTATGAATTTCAGGCAATTGGATAATGAACATGTTGCCCAGGCATGGGAACGTATGAAGACGCTTGTCAAGAACTTCCCCACACATGGACTGACTACCTGGATGGTTATCCAGACTTTTTATGCAGGCTTGAACTTTACCTCGCGGAACCTGTTAGATTCGGCCGCGGGAGGAACTTTTATGTCAACCACACTTGGTGCTGCCACAAAGCTACTTGATGAGATGATGCTGAACTACTCTCAGTGGCACACCGAAAGATCTCCAACTGGTAAGAAGGTAAATTCTGTCGAGGAGATCTCCTCTCTAAATGAAAAGGTTGACCTTATCATGTCTCTAATCAGGACGTTCCTTTAAATTCCTTGGTTGCTCAAGAGCAAGTAGATGTGAATTTTGTCTCGAGAAACAACTTCAACAATAATGCTTATAGGAGTAATTTTGGTAGCAACAACCCTAGGCCTTTCCCATCCAACAACTATGGGAACAACAACACTTATCCTAGCACCAAGAACTCCACCTTTGAACTAGAGAACTTGCTCAAAGACTTTATCACTAACCAAAAAACCTTCAACAAGAGTGTGGAAGAGAAATTAGATAAATTAGATATCCTCTCTTCGAAGGTAGACAACATAGCCCATGATGTAGAGATGCTGAAGATTAGAACTTCTCCCCCTGAGGAGAGGAAGACCACTCCTATGAATGCCATCCAAGTCCAAATTAATGAAAACATTAGGATGTTGGGAAAACTAAGAGAGATGGGCCAGAGAAAAGGAGGAAGAAGAGAGAATTAAGAGCCTTCCTACCTACCACACAGTAGCCACTATCCAAGTAGTTGAGGACGTCCAAACTGTTAGCACCCATCACACCCCTAGTCCCACTGGACCTACCAATGGTGATGCTACCACCTCAACCATAGATGAAGAAACCTCTATGAACATAGAGGCTTTCAAAAAAGTGAGCCTAAATGATATCACTACCTCCTTGATAGATAGTAGTGACCTAGACTTTGACAACTTCACTTTACCTGAAGTTATTGGTTTCCTACAACAGATGTCTAGAGACCCCCACACTAGCACACTTAATCTTGCCTTCACAGAGCATATCACCAATGCTCTAATTAAAGTTAGGGAGGAGAAGCTTAGACTAGAAGCCTCCATACCTAGGAAGCTAGAAGATGGTTGGGATCCTATGATAAAAATAAAATTGAATAACTTCTCTTGTTATGCTCTTTGTGATGTTGGAGCAAGTACCTCTGTTATGCCCAAAAGAATGTATGCTATGCTTCAATTGAAACCTTTTGATCCCTGTTCTTTTGGTGTTCGTCTTGTTAATTCTTCTGTAAAGAAGCCTTTGGGGAAGATCGACGATGTTCTTATCATTGTCAATGAAAATTATGTTCCCGTTGATTTCACTATTATGGACATTGAGGGTGAGCCCTCTTGTCCAATTATTTTGGGACGTCCTTTTCTTTGCACAGTTGGTGTTGTTATTGACATGAAAGAGGGGAATATCAAATTCCAATTCCCTATCAAGAAAGGGATGGAACATTTCCCTAGGAAAAAGATTAAGTTACCTTTTGACTCCGTCACACAGGCTAGTTATTCTCTTGAAAAGACATGATCTTCTGCTTTAAGCCTAGCTAATGGCTCTAAAGAAGCACTTTCGGGAGGCAGCCCGCAATGAATTTAGGTTTTTCCTTTTGCTTTTCTTCTGTTCTTAGTGGTCTTGATGATTGTTACTACTATAGCAACATCATTGTATCTTTACTTTTCAAGCTTTGTGCCAAGTTTAGCCTCAGATTTCAAGAAAGGTCAAAAGTTGGTACATGCTGTCCAGAAAGAGATTCTGTCTGCTTGACGAAAAAATTCGGGATAAATCACCAGATCATCTTTTTGATCTGAATTGTTTTGACAGCATGCTCCATACAATTACCTTTCAGGCGTATGTTCAGAGTTTTTTGGTTTGAGTTGTAGAAGTACCTCGGAAAAATTCTTTTCTCTCTGCTGTTCTGTTTTTCTCAGCTTCTGCCCCGGTTTTTCTTTTCTCAGTTTTGCAATGCTTAAGCTTTATTTTTCTTTGCAAAATCTTTTGGGCAGGCAAGAGAAACAGTAGATCTTCCTGGAAATCTTTATTTGCAGTAGAGGAAAATTATTTTAGTAGGGAACTAACCTCTCTAATCAGTCTACGATGAGTTATGTATGAAGGGAGTTTTCAAGTACGCGATGGAAGATGATGAAAGAAGATCTTGGAGTGTCAAACGCTCAAGCTTGGGGATGCCCATGTGCACCCCCAATAAATATTCAAGGAGACTCAAGTGTCTAAGCTTGGGGATGCCCCCGTGCATCCCCTTCTTCATCAACAATTATCAGTTCGTCCCTCGTTGCACTATATTTTTATCACTTCAAGCGTTGTGTGCTATGCTTGGAGCGTCTCGCTCTTTACTTTTCTAGGTTTGTTTTTGCTTTGTTTGCTATAGTAACAAGTTAGACCCCAGCTTGCTCTTTTGTGTTGGAGAGATACACGCTCCGCTTGAACTAGAACTCCTCATAGGATTTGCATGCTTATTCTTTTAGCTGTGAGTTGTTCTTTTTCTTTTTTTAGGTGCTGCTCTGTTTAGTTGTAGTGCTTTAGTCTTTGTAGAGATTTTATTTTGTTTTATGTTGAACTTTCTATAGGTTGCATGTTTTATCTTGTTAGAGAGTTTGCCTGTTGCACTGAGTTCTGTGTCTTGACTAGAAGGAGGTAGTTGAGGTTGCTATTCTCTTTGTAGTAGTAACTTGCAATAGTTTTGAGGTATTGACTAGAGTAATGTTTGAAATTTTGGTGTCAAGAGCTCGAGCCTATTAGTGATAGATGTCGTATTTTTGGAAATCCGTGTGTTTTTCGAAAACCAAAAACCCCTGTTGAGAACTCTAGCTACTAGATGGATCACTAACCTCTGGAGAGTTCGAATATTACAGTACACTCACGTACCATGAGTCGAGGATGCGCAAGGATAACCAAACCCCCATACACTCCTCCTCGGGGTACTTGTCTCTTTGTGAACCTCCTGATTAGATTGAGAGTTACCGATAATAAGTGCATGAGTTCTTCGGACTAATGTGAGTATTCGAAAGTTGACACTTCCACCCACCTATACTTTTTCTAGCCTCTTCGGTACCGTGCATTGCCCTTTCTCACCTTGAGAGTTGGCGCATACTTCGCCGGTGCATCCAAACCCTTGGCACGATACGCTCTGTCATCATAAGCCTCCTTATATCTTTCCTCAAAACAGCCACCATACCTACCTACAAGGAATTTCCATAGCCTTTCCGAGATAAATTGCCATGCAACATCCACCTTCTCATGAATTGATCTTCATGGCATACATGCAACTTGCTTGATCGATGAGCCGCATGCTAGTTGGGCCTTGCCCTAATCATTGCTACATGACGCGCTAGTATCATTGCATATCTTGCTATCCTGGCAGGGGCATACATTTGCATCATGATAGTTATATCTTCTTTATGTGAGTACCTTTGTAAAGTGTGAAAGATCTCCTATATTCTTGTAAAATATAGAGTGTTGCCCCTAAAGTGAGGAAAAGATCCCAAAGAGGACAAAATCAAAAGATCCCAAAGAGGACAAATGAGAGTTAAATAGAAAGAGCCATTGAGGCCACCAAAAAAATACAAAAAATAGAAAAAAGAGAAAAAGAAAAATCAAAAGAGAGAAGGGGGCACACTACTATTCCTTTTGAGAGATCCACACTAGTACTTCATCCTCTATCCCTTGTACTCCATAGAGATCATCATCATGCATATAGCTATGTGGGGACCTTCACACTATAGAACTTGGCTTGTATATTCCAATGATGAGCCTCCTTAAACGAGCTCTAGGTCTTCTTGAGCAAGCAAGTTAGATGCACCCCCACTAGTTACCTTGGAGAGCTTTTGGCTCACATGTGCATCCGTTGCATGGCAATCCCTACTCCTCACATCATATCTATCATATGGCCTTCTCTTGCCTATGATTGTCCTCATTGATGTGAGCCTTTCACACCTTTTTGTCTTCCTCCTCCACCTTCTTTCTGTTTCGCCTTTTAGGTGTCAACTTTCTTGCTCACGCTCATCCATTGCATGAGTGCTCAAAATATTGAAAGGAAGTGGATCAGTTTGACTTGTACCTGGCTACTGGTCTGGGGACGAGTCAAGATAAGAATCCAAAGGAGACCAAGTGTGAAACTTTAGTAGATAGTTGTTCTCAACAACCTTTTCTCTCTCTTTTTACCAGTCCCTTGCTTGCACGCAAACACCATCTTGAGACATTCGAGTCACGGACAGCGAGAGCTCTTGCAACTTTTGTTCTTTTGTTGCTTGTTTCAATGCTAATATAGACTCTTGCTTGTTAAGACTTGAAACTCCTTATATGTTTGTGTGGCATGTCACCACAGAAATTATGCTTTTTATCATTTACCTACTCGAGGACGAGTAGGAATTAAGCTTGGGGATGTTGATACGTCCCAAACGTATCTATAATTTCTGCTTGCTCCATGCATGTTTTGTGTGAATTTGCCATGATTTGCTTGAACTTTCATACACTTTTGAGCATATTTGGACTAATCTATTAACCCAGTGCACCCATCTGCCAGTTGCTGTTTTCTGCTGTTTTTGTATTTCAGGTTTTTCGGCCATTAAAATTGCTCCAAAAAATCCGGAAAATCAGATAAAAAATCAGCAACCCGGAAGCTTCCAGAATCACCAAGGTAGCGGAGGGGGGCCACCACCAGGAGACCAGGAGGGTCCCTGGCGCGGCCCCACCCTAGGCCGCGCCAGGAGGCCTCCTGGCTGCCTGGTGTGTCCCCTCGACACCCCCTCCGCCTATATTTAGCCCTAGGGGTGGAAACCCCTAATATCGATCTCTTTTCCGCGAACTCGCCTCTGTACCGCCGCCGCCGTTTCAAGATCGGGGCTGCCTGGAGAAGCTGCCCCGGCACCCTGCCGGGAGGAGGAACCCCCTCCGGGAGACCATCCATAGCCATGGACGCCTGCCGGATGTGCCGTGAGTAGTCCCCCTTGGACCATGGGTCTGTGACCAGTAGCTATGTGATGTACCTCTCCCCTCTTTGTGCTTCCACTTTTGAGACCTCGTGAGCTCCCTCACATGATCAAGGAACTTTTGTAATTTCTGCTGTTGCTATGCTGAGTTTGCTGGGATCTAATGGATTATGAGACTATGTTCAGATTGTGATGATTAATATATTTGGTTCTTCTCTTTTATATTTTGTTCTTGAGTAAATTCTTGCATGTTCTCCGTTGCAGTATTTTGCTTTGGCCAAGTAGTTTGCTTGCAACTCCAAGAGGGAGTGTTATGCTTGATTGTGGGTTCAGCCTCCTGATTTCTAGCTTGAGTGACAGAAACATGAGACTAGGGGATGTGCTGTTGCCACCAGGGATAAAACAACGGTGCTTGTACCCGCGGGTGCAAGGATTGTTTACTTTACACAAAGTTATTTTAATGCAGTTGTCTGTTGCCTTGAGTTTACACTTTGGGTGGGATTCACAACTTAATACCAGCGAGATGTTCTGGATAGATATCTCAAGGTGGATGATTCGTAGTAGATGCAGTTGGATTTCGGTCTACTTACCTTGGCGTACTGCCCATTGCTTTTGAGCCCTTCCTTTCTTTGCAGCATAGTTAGCATTGCGGTGCCTTCATAATTCTTTCAATTGCCCAGCTGTGATTTGTTTACCTCGCTAGCACTTTTATCGTCTTTTGGGAGAGAGACATCACTAGTGAAAATCACGGGACCCCGTTCCATCTTCAGATTATTGTTTACACCCTTATTTTACTTTCAGTCTTGAATTTCAGTTCCACTTTTATCACTTGCGTTGATCCATTGTAAACAGCAAGGCCGGAGGAATTGACAACTCCTCTGTACTCGTTGGGAGCAAAGTTATTTGTATCTGTGAGCAGGTCCACGTCAAGCGCCGTGAAACCTACTTGTATCTCTTGGAGTCCTACTGGTTCGATACTCAACCTTAGCATCTTTGCTAAGGGAAACTTGCTGCTACACTACATCTCACTTTCCACTCGGTGTAACCAACGAGGAGAGTTGCAACTCTGTATCAGCCACCAAGACCCAAGGCCTCGTGGGAAATCCATGTGGCAGGTAGGCCGATGCTACCTAAGGATATGCTCGATCTTGCGACTTTAGATATGCAGCACGTGAAGATCAATATTATGACATTAGAGATGATGCTTATTCGAGAAAAGCATCCCTCGTACCTGGTTTTCATGGCCAAGGTGCCACTTAACATAGGCTTCATCACCACAGTCCCCGCGGATATGATAATCCTGCAGTTTTCTAAAATCTTCAATTTGTTTCAACTGAAGCGGCTGGACCATAGCCTTATCCACCTGCTCTCGCTCAACATGTCTATGAGTATCAAGAGAGATCAGACCCCGAGCGTTGCGATATTTGGCCCCTTCTACATGCGTGAAAGCGTCTTGGTGGATGACGGGGAAGCGTCTCTCAAGGCGGGGTACATCAAAGACTTCATGCTAGAGAACGCGAGCAAGGATTCGCTCGCCGCCATAGCATATACTTTCTTATCTTTCCATTGTTCTCTTCCAACATTCCTGTTGAATTGTTTTAATTTTTTTTGAAGCCTTCAAACTGAGGGGTAAAGCTCCCCCCAGCATTTTATTACCAGGAACACAATATTTACAAATGTACAGCAAAAGCTTCATCTGCTTTTAATTGCGCAGTGAGGATCAAGACTGCGTGCTCATCTGCTTTTCGCCGAAACGCTCGCATGTCGTGTATTTGACTCGGGGAGTGCAAGAAAAAAGATTACAAGTATATCATGAGAGTTTTGGATGATTCTC
The DNA here is from genome assembly GCA_950022295.1 of Bromus sterilis. Taxonomy (NCBI): domain Eukaryota; kingdom Viridiplantae; phylum Streptophyta; class Magnoliopsida; order Poales; family Poaceae; genus Bromus; species Bromus sterilis. The sequence goes on along the minus strand of OX465596.1, from coordinate 141,111,451 downwards.
TCGCCGGCTACAAAGAAGAGGGAGGCAAGATCATGAAGCACAAATTCAGCAAGCATCAGTCTGGCGTGAGCATGTTTAACCATGTAACGCAGTTAGCGTGCGTCAAGCAGCCGGCTGGCAGTGTGAGGGATACCTACTATGCCCTCCATAACATGCAGGCGATTGTACAGGACCAACGCATCCTTACACTGCCAAGTCGTCTCAAACCATGGGCCGAACAAAGGGCGGCAATCATCGATGCAAATACTAGTGAGGAGTTCTTTCACATCCAGGGGGATGGTGATACGTCCCAAACGTATCTATAATTTCTGCTTCTTCCATTCTTACATTGGTGACTTTTCTATATGTTTTGCTACACTTTCATACCTTCTTCAACATATTTGGACTAACCTACTAACTTAGTGCCCCAGTGCCAGTTTCTGGCTGGTGTTGTCCATGCATTGCAGGGAAAATACCAATTATAAAAGTGCTCGGAAAATTCCACAAAAATTATATAAAAAATCACCGTGATGGAAGACTCCAGACCTGAAGGACAGCCAGAGGGGGGCCACCCCCAACCAGGAGACATGCCAGCGCGGCCAGGGGGAGGTCGCGCTTGGGACCCGCCTGGTTAGGTGGGGCCTCCCCTCGAGACCCCCTTTGGCCCTATTTTTACCCCCGTGGAGGAAACCATGATTCCGCACCTCCTTTTTTCCAGAAGCAACTACGATCTCCGCTGCCATCGCCAACAAGCTTCGGGGGACAAGAATTCCTATGTCAGCACCCTGCCGGACGAGGAAGTGCCTCTGGATTCACCTCCATCGATGTTGCTTCCTCCTCATGATGATGCGGGAGTAGTTCCTCCTCAGGGCTGAGGTTTATACCAGTAGCTATGTGGTTAATTCTCTCTCCCATGATGTGATCTTGATTGTGATCATAGGCTATGTTAATCTAGGGTGATCCCATGATGTTTCCCCTTCTTTCCTGTATTGGATTTGATGTACTCACTTGTATTTATCTAGTATAATATCCGAGACCATGGTGACAGCGCTCTATTGGACATCGATTAGAAGAATATTTTCATGAGTAATGTCTTCTATTGTGAATTGATTGAAGATTGCGAGTCTCTTGGTGCTTGTCTTTGACTATACTTGAGATAAATTGTGGTGATTTTGGTACTCTCTTTGGATGGCCGCGGTGACATTGGGAAATTCATAGATGAGAACTAAGAACTCTGAGGTGTGCTTTTGTAGCCCTACATAATTCTCATCCTCTCTTAATCACAAAGGAATGACCTCCGAGTATGTCTCCATTGCATGTTTTAGTGGAAATATCATGTGATTAGACTATGTTAACGTTGTTGGGAGTTTCCACTAGTGAAAGTATGAAGCCTAGGCCTTGTATCCACCATTGCAATACCGTTTGTGCTCACGTTTACTACTTTTTTGCTTGTTGTAATTTTTGTTACAGATTTATATTACCTTGCTTTGTCACCCATATCACCCATAATTTACCATCTCTTTGCCGAACTAGTGCACCTATACAATTTACCATTGTACTATGTGTGTTGCGGACACAGGAAACTTCTTGTTTATTAGTTGCAGGGTTGCTTGAGGGAGACCATCTTCAACCTCTACTTCCCTGAGTTCGATAAACCTCAGGTCATCCACTTGAGGGAAATTGTTGTTGTCCTACAAACCTCTACGCTTGGAGGCCCAACATAGTCTACAAGAATAGGTAATTAAGAGGAAAATACCTTCATAGGTGGCCGGTCCACGGCCCTGGACGGAAGCAAGCAGAGAGTCCAGGTCCCCATAGATCTGGGATATTCTTCGACAACAACTAAAGAGCTCATTCGAACTTTGCATATCCAAAACACAAAAAGCTCGGGGCAAAGCGTTCAAAACTCCAAACAAGCTCGATGGCTATTGGTTATGTGTTATACCGGGATGGGCCATATAAGAACCGGGCTACACACCCGACCCATGGAGCCCTCGGTACGCACCTCAAAAGGTATCCGCGAGGAGCACGAAGCCCCCCTTAGATAAGTGTCTTCAACTTGACGTACAAGTCTAGGACTCCCTTTTATTCCATAATTATAGGTCTGCATGATCATGTAACCCCATGCCTCGTCCCCATATAAGGCGACGTCTAGCATAGTTTGAGACACATCGATATCTAGTCATTAATCTCGGTGGCTTAGACACAATTGTAACCCCCAACCACAAGAAGTTCATAGAGTCATAATTACTAAACATTAAGACTCAGATAGGTACGACCTTCCACGGAGAATAGAGCTCTTCAAACGTCGGATCTAGTGATGGAATGAACCAGATTGTTCTGTCATCTCAAGTTGAGTTTTAAGGCTTTTTATCACATACCGACCATACCATGCGTTTCTGGGGCCGCTGCTCCGGGGATCTACCTGTATTCTCTCTCATGAATTGGACCAAATACACATTGTTAACCAATAAGACGCCATCTTCCACCTTTGCTCAGCCCATATGAGGAGGGACTGGGAGGTCGATAGGAAAAGAGACGCCCATAGAAAAACAATCGGAGCATAACGCCACCGCCGTTTCTTCACGCACTTAATGGCATGGAAGGTGTGTCAATGCGGTCTCTCTGCTTTGATTCCTCATTAAGCTTAGATTATAAATCCCTTGTCTATTTGTTGTGATTGTCCCAGCAGGGATCACGGCGGTGGCATCGACAAGCAAGAGATGGATTTCAACGACGCGAGAGGGCTGGGACAAGGCCATGGATGATGCAACAACAAAGATGTAGCACCCCAGCTCATAATACCGGAACGCCCCATGCTCCAGCCAAGGGACCATGTCTTCTGGAACAAGGCACCGCTTGATATAGAACTGAACGACTTTTATTACCGATGAAATGGGTACAAGGGGGTCTATTACAACGCTAGAAGAGCGAGGCAGCGAACAACTTGCTCCTAATGCTATCCATAGATCTACACCAAGCAGTGGGATAACTCTATAGCAGCGGAACAACGGCGATGGTGATGAAATCCACTCCACAGGGACACTGACTGGGCACCTTCTACCTTGCAAACACCGGGAACAACCTCCTACGCAATCACAGCATTGCCTGCAAGTCTCGCATGACACACCAGCTCAGTACATTGAATGTACTTGCGAGCTCACAACAACCAAAGCACCAAGGCAAAACAATAACATGGAAATATCAGTTCAAGAAATGCTAACATGATGAATCTAGAATATTATCAATATTATAACTAATGCAAGAGGAACCATCGTTTAAGGTCACATGGACCACTCATGATCATCACATATGCCGCTTATCTCGGAGTCATTACAGACTCAAACACCGGATCATCGCATGACCAAATCAACTTATACGGGTCGTATCATGACCATCGACCTTCACGGGTCATCGCATGACCAAACGGGCCATCGCATGACCAAACGGGCCATCGCATGACCAAACGGGTCATCACCTGACCATCAACTTTCACGGGTCATCGCATGACCAAGCGGATCATCGCATGACCAACAACTTATACGGGTCGTCGCACAACCATCCACTTAGCACCATCATCAAACTGGGTTCATGTTGATCCATAGTGTGACCTAGTACGAACTACGTACAATACAAAGGTTGTGCACTTTACCCACGCTATGGAGTTCTTCCTCCATCCAGTACCTTGGAACTTGTCCCACGGGAACCTGAGAACTCGTACCATAGGAGTGGACTAGGACTTCTCCAACGAGACCGTTTTACCACATGCCTCCCTTACCGTATCACCTGGCATAACCATGCCCTCGGTAGCCACGTGTCCTCCAGACACCCGCCACCTTCATGGCAAACGACCACCATTGTGGCAAACAAACTTGTCCCAAACGGGGACGGGCCCATATAAACAAACCGGCTCTCAAGGCTATCGCCGCTTACCTGATCAAGGTAACCGCGCGCGCATACCCTCCCCTCATTGGTGATACGAATAAGAGAGCGCACCGATAGACCGAGCCAAGGCCTTCCCATACATGCGAGTGTGGCTGCACTGATAAGTTCGGTTCGGTGGCACCTGATCAACCTGGCACATAGCATGTATCCAAATTCCTAACCATCAAGTATCAGGTGCAACATGAAAGTCTAAGTCCAGTCATAGAAATGCATGTAGAACACTCCAAGGTACGGTCACGGTTTTGTTATAATCCAAAGCATTATTAGTTGTTTGACTTAGCCATGTTAATATGATCAAGATATTAACATGCAACATAGCAAGGCCATACACATAATTAGGGGTTATCATGCACACAAGCATATTCATGGCAATAGCGTCATGATTAAAATGACTCAAGCATAACAGGAGCAAACATTGTATCATCCAAGAATTAAAGCAAGTTTGAAACACTTCAAATTTTGCGGAGATGCAAACGGGAGTTGTGTCTTGCCTTTCACTAATAAGGTGTGAAGAAGCTCCTGTTCTTCCACACAAATAAACGCCTGAAATTATATTTTTAAATGGAAAAAGAAAATGTCACATAAAGGTTTTCTTTTGATCAGCAAAAATCATTAGAGAAACATGGCATGAAAATTATGCCAAATTAAAGAGGATCTCAAGACAAAACTAGGGGAAAAAGATTCATCTCATTTGGACTTGTGGTTCAAAAGATATAGCAGGTCAAAGTTGGTTCAAAGAAAATGATTTTAAATCATTTTCAGAATTTCCAGTGGGGCGGTGACGTCGAAGGCGCCTTTCAGAAACACGCCTCCACTTATAACCCTTCCGGATGGGGCTGGGTCTATGGAAGGTGGGGCCAAGGTGTCGGGTGGGAGGGAGAAAAGAGGAGCCAGAGGACGGCGAGCTCCCCGGCGACGATCCCACGGCGAGGAGGGCTCGGCTGGGGAGACAACTCCGGGAATGGAACGCACGCACCAAGGCGCACCTGCCATTACTGGTGGCGCCTCGAACGGTGGCCAGACAACGACGTACGCTTCTTCTCCGGCGGCGGATGGGCCACGGCTCCAGCGAGGTCGTCCAATCTGGCGACGATTCGAGCGGGCGTTGGGTTGGGAAGCTCCAGGGAGACGAGAGGAGTCAAATGGTGGGGTTTGTTTGGCTAATGGGGCACTAGAGCGGGCTTGAGACTCCTGCAAGTGTGCGGCGGCGGATCTCGCCGGAGGTGGGGAAGAAGGCCTCCGCAGCTCGATTCTTGGCAGGGGAGTCGATTCGGAGGTGAGTGAGGCTGCTGGTGAAGCTGGGCGAGCAAGGGCATGGCTTTAAATATCCAGCGGCGATGCCCGAGCCCGAGTGCCTCCATGGAGGTGCGGGCCATGGCGAGGGAGGTGAGCTGGCGGGCTCAAGGGGCGTCGAGGGGGTTCTAGGGTTTCACGGGGGAGCAGGGCATTACAAAGAGCCGAGGGGGGGAGCTAAGGTGATGGGGACGGGTGGGTGCACTGTGCTCGTCGGATCCGTGTGGTGGCGAGCTTCCAGTGGGATTCCGGCGAGGAAAAGAGGGGCAAAGGGGACACGCGCGCTTGCTAAAGCCTTACGGCGTGGCTAGACAACGGTAAGGCGACAGAGGCGGGCTGCAACGCGTGGATGGTGTGCTCAGTGGCTTCGGGTCACGCCCAGAGCGCGCCAAACATGTGCTAGGGGCGTGGCCACCCCATGGGTTGGTGCACCAGGGGGATTTCTTCGTGGCCAAGCATATCTAGACTCTTCTCCTCTCATGGCTGATCACTTTGGTGCCTTTGAATGGTCAAGAGGAGCACCGTGGTGATCATAGCTTCACTGCAAAGATTGCAGCAGTGAACTTGGGGGAGAAGCAGTGGTCAAATGGTGAATAGGGGAAGGGTGTGAGGTTGTCACATGGCTTTGGGGTTGGAAGGACAAAACTTCTGTAAAGTTTGAGCTCATTTTGCCAAGGAAATAATGCACTTCCTTTGTAAATGCCCAAACTGCTAGAAATGCATTGTTGAAGCTGGCATCCTATAGGCTTGATGGATTTGGCTCAAATTTTGTGTAGAGGGGTTATTTCGTGGTGTGCACAAGTGTGCAAAGTTTTAGGGTTAGGGGAAGTTTCTAGTTAATACTTGCTTCACAAAGTACTCTGCTGGCCAGAAACTTGATCTTTATGATCCCCTCACATGGGTGGTTGGATTTGTCCAAAACTTGGATTAGTAGAGTCATTTGGGTGTTGGCACATCTGCAAAAAGTTTCAAAGCAAATCGGTGCTCCTAGCATGCACTTGCTGCACCATGCCCTCTTGCTACATCCAAACATTGGGAATTTTGTAATGGAGTTTGGATAGTCCCCTACAGCTTTAATTTTGCACAGGCTATTGATATGGTCAGGATAGCATGCACAAAAAGTTCCACTAGCAATGGATAAGGATAAATAACACTTCCTTTACAAAGTGCTATTCTGCCCCCACAGACAAATGAATTTCTCTAGGTGAAAAATCCACTTGGGCCATGCAATATTTTTGGAGATTTTGGCAAGATATGGTGTCAAGGATATGAGGGAATTATTTGGAGATTTTTGGAGCAATATAAATTGGGGTTGATTCACAATCCTCAAATAAAAGGGAATACTCCTTTTATGGGAAAAGGAATACATGACATGTATAAAAATGTGGCTTGGATGGGATGGACCAAGCGATTATCATTTGGAAAGGTTTTTGGAATCATCGTCTACTTGAGTAAGGAAAGAAAACATGCTCAAGTTCCAAGTCCAAAGAGTTGCTCAAAATCAAATCAACTAGAAAATCCTGAAACAAATCAGATTTTTTTTGCAAAAGAAAGTTCCAAAATCCAGGGTGTCACAAACCTCGTCCTCGAGATTGGGTTGCTCAGGGAACCATTGGAAACATACCGTCTTAAGGAAACTTATTGCTTCTCAGATTTCCGTTTTACCGCATAGTGTTCCCTCGGTAGCATGCAAGAATTTTTGGCATCGGGGGATTTACTTCACCCGATCCATATTTCTGACTGGGTTTTTTCTCTTTATATATCAGATCCTTTCCTGCTGACTTACATCCGCACGTCTGTTGACTTGTATGATAGCGAGGTATCTTGCCATAGGTTGACTGCTGACGATATCCGTACTATTGTCGGGGCATCTCGGGTCTTAGCTGCGGCATATCCTCGAATCCTTGGTATGGGCCTCTTCGAGAAAAGACTCACCTTCCATGGGTGGTGGCTGGCTCAAGATGCTCATCATTATGATGTCCCTTTGTGTGGAACTTTGACTGTTTGAACATGGCGTTGTATCACTTTTCCGGGTTCGTACATCTTGAGCATCAATCCTGACGGGAGGGTACAAACTCTGATCCTTTACTCACGCTAGGATTTACTCAACCATATCCGGGGGTGGTGATGGGCCCTGTTATGCTGCAACACGGTCCTTGTAGTCAAAATGCTGAGCTGGGTGGGGATCTTTTCCGAGATAGAATTGCGTGTCCCAGCACTTACTGACAATTCCAAACATGAGTCACTGCACAAACTGACGAGCTTGATACTCGATCTCGTCCCATATGAAATGAGATTCCTTATGTTCTGGTCTCCATGGTGATCCGTATGGAAACATGGTCTCGACTGATCGAGGTAGATTTAACCATGGGGTCCATGCAATCAATCCTTTGCCTTACCTGTCGGCTCGCAAGGGTTTCATACTTTTGGCAGCTTATGGGTATAGCACTAACTCTTGTCGCATATATCGCAACAAGATTCGACATAAGCCATGTCTGCCTTGGTCCTTGCTACTACGACGATCACCTTTTTATACCTCTCGTATACTGACTTCCCTTTTGTCGGAGTCCTTTCTCTGAGGTAGCTGGGCTGCCTGTAACAACCCAGATTTCACAAAAAATAAAAATTTTGTTTTCAGTGTGAATTGTTTGATTGTATGATTTGTTTGCGGTGTTTGCATCCCCGATTTATCGATTGGCGATTATTTCCCCCCCTCTTATCTCGTATCGGACGGAGACCGACCATTGCCACCCTAACACTTGACCTTTGCGACACCGGGTTTCACCCGATCACCATCGCGAAAACCGCACCAGACCAGTCGTAGCCAACGGAACGAAAACCCCGTTTAATACGTAAATGGGATATTTTTATAGCGCTCCAGAAAGTTTTCTCAAAATGGTTCCAACACGCGGTGAACGTCGCCGGCTCGACGCGCTGATCGCGCAGTTCGAAGTGTTACCCGAATCGGATGTCCTGCGGACCCCCGGCGGTCAGAAACGTTAACACCGCGCGCGAGAGAGAAAAACCGGGGATGTCTTTGCAAACTGCCAGCCACCTGGGGTATGTAAAGACCACCACTCTCCCACCCCTTTCTAGGGTTTCCCTAGCCAAAAATTGCAGCCACCCCCTCACAATAGCCCCAATTTTTGCAATTTAATCCATTTTCCCCAAACCCTAGCCTCCCTGCGATCTGGACCGTCGGATCGGCCGATCCAACGGCCCAGATCGCGCCCACCTCTCCACCTTCTCTCTCCTCCCACCTCTCCACCGCCGTGGAGGCTGAGCCGCCGCCGCCACGCTCCGGCAGCCGCCGCCACCGGCCGGCGAGCCGCCGCACACCGGTGAGTCGCTCCACCCCGCGCCCCTGGCCACCTCCACCGCGCTGTCGCCGCTCGCCGGAGTTCGGCAGCCCTGCCGCCGCCGCTCGGGCTCGGGGTCGAGACGGCCAGTCGTCTCCGCTCGTGGACGTCGGGGTGGGCCGACCTTGCGCGTCCATGCGGCCCAGCATAGCGCGGCCTAGATCCCCTCGGCCCGCTCGCCACCTTGCGCCTAGGGCGCTGTCCAGCTATCTGCCGCCCACCTTGCGACATGGGCCGGCCCAAGTGAGGCTTCTTTTTTTCCGTGGTAAAATTTCTGCTAAGTCCCTGAATTTTATTATTTTATTCTGTTTTGCGACGACATTTGCGAGTGAATCGTAGGTCGGATCGCGTTGCGCCCAAAAGGATTTTTTTTAGAATTGTCTGTACTTCGGTTCATCTTTTGTGAGCATTTTGATTTGAGACCATCTTGATGTTGTTAATCACTGTTGAAGTGGGCACCAGGCTGTTAACTGCTATTATTTTCTGCTAGTGTGTTGCTGCTGTTATTTTATTGCAAGTTTGCATGATGATTGTGACACATCCATGAGGCCTATTGCATTAATTCTTGTTGCATACTGTTAAGCATCATGTCTACTTCCATTATATTTATTTCATTTTCATATTTACATTCCTGGTCATAGCTATGTTTAGCTCCAAAGTTGCTATCCTGATGTTGTTGACAGCCACCTCTATTTTTCACTAAGTTTGTAACTTTCGGGTGCCATGTTGCACACTTAATATCTTTTGATCTATGATGCGTATGACCTTGATTCTTGTTTGTACCTGATCATCATCATGTCTAGTTCATGCCCATATATTGCTATGTCATGTTTTCTGCACTTTTTCATATAACTTTTCCCCTATTTATACAGCATGAAAATAACAGTTCCTGCCCTGTTTTCCTGATTTTCACCAAGTCCTTGACCAGTAATGTTTTATAACTTTTTGTGTTGCTTGTAACTAGTGAACCATGATGCATATTTTCATGATTCCTTTTTCCATGCCTTCCCTGTCATGTATACTTTAGTTGCATATCATTTGTGAGCATGTTTGCATTCATTATCCTGTTTATGCATTGCTCTAAAGTGTGCTTCCTGATGTTGGCAGATTGTGTGCATAACTTGTTTTGCTTGTATCTTTTTAACCGCAACTCCGTTTTGAGTGTTCTTTACATGTAACTTGATTAGTTTTTCATGTACTTTGTGTTTATGCTATTGTTTTCTTCTGTTAACAAATATAAAATATGGATTAGGGCAGAAAAGTACCAAATCCTTTAATTTTCGTGGGGTACTTAGTGGAATGCCATGTTTAGGTTGTCCTCACTTAAATTGACTAGCATAGATAGTTTACCTTATGCTTCACCTCTTGTCATGTTTGTGTGATATTCCATGCTTGAGTGAGATGCCATGTTAACGACCTTTGTTGATCACTTGTAGCTAAACAACTTGAACCATCATAAACGTGTGGTATCGTCGTGTGTGACGAGTACTCCACTTAACCTGTTAGTAACCGCTCTCGACGGTAGGTGCGTTGTCTCGTGTTGCCTTCTTGTAGATGCTTGCTTGTGTTTACTCCATAGTAATAGATGCTTTCTCGTTGATTGCTTTCCAGTGTTTAACTTCTTGTGTGCTCCCGTGGATACTCTTGGGGACGATGCGAGCTTGCGATCAACTAAACCTTCGGAACCCGACTTATCAACAGGCAAGGACTATTCATTACTTATGATCCATTCTATTTCAACCAGCGGTTTGCATGATATTCTAGGATAGGTTCGATGTTTGATCATACCACATGTTTACAGCCTCTTTCAAACCGATACAGCCATGTCCCCTCCCAGCAAACCATGTACTGCTATGTTACCATTGCTCGTTGCTCAGCCCCTGCTTAGTATGCATGCTTAGGATGCTATGATGTTATCCTGTTACTCCTTGGTATGGGCTGTCACATTATTATATTGTTGCTGATGATATGATTATTATAAATGTTGACTATACTCAACGAAGGATGGAAGGTCTAGGTTATCCCGCCCCGACGCTTTGTTCCATTCGAGTCACCTAGGACCCGAGTTCCGGGTATTAGTTTTAAGACTGAGCGTGCCTAACCACATGTGGGATTCTATGGGGTCCCCTCTTCTTACCTACCTAGCTTCAAACATTTCTAGTGGTGGCCCAAGCTGATTTTACCATTTGAAAACCGCGTGCATAACTGGTCTGCAGCCAGTGGATTTAAAATAAACCGGGCCAGTGGGATGGTATATCCTGTTGGTCCAAATCTGGAAGCTAGGGAGCCTGACCGGGCGAGGGTAGGTTATCCCGAGCTCGTCCAGACGGTAGAGACCGATTCGAGAGCGCGGTCGGATTTTGAGTTGGATGTCGACTCACCGGGGGCCACCCGGATTTGTGCGTTGTTAGTTAGAGGGACCTGTCGTTCCGGATCTCTTGGGACTAAATCATAAAATGGTTTCCTATCATGGGTAGCAACTGAGAGAGATGGGCGTGCGTGCGGAGCCTTGTAATGGGCAGTTGGTACACCCCTGCAGGGTTAAATCTTTTCGAGAATCCGTGTCCATGGTTATGGACGACTTGAGACCTACTCCTTCTTCATAGACAACAACAACTGAGATAATCTTAATATAACTTGATCAACATGTGTGTTCCTTGACTTCTTATTCTTCGTCGGGATGCGAAGAGGAGGACAAGGATAGGATAGGTGTTATGCTTGCGTAAGTAGGTGGATAGCAGACTTGTTGGAGGAGATTCCTCATCGAATGCTTGGCTTCTTATCTTACTCTCTAGATCGTTAGCCACTCTATAAATGCTTGTGCGGCAGCAACCTCAAAACTTACCCCATCCTTACCGTAAACTACTAGTTGTCCTAGAATGACGAGTGATGAAGTCCTTGCTGGGTCATTTGACCACTACAGTTGGATGCTGAGTACTTCTGTACTCATGATACTACGCCCAAACTCTTTTCAGGGTTCTGATCGACAACAGGTACGGTGATCAATGTTTCACGTGGAGACTCGACGACGACTAGTTAGGCGGATCCCGGTGGAGGGCCTGGACCCGTGTGATTATGGGGATCGAGGATTTTTTTTCTTTGCCAATAGGCATTTGACTGTAGTCTGTACTCAAACATGTATCTTCCGCTGATGTATTGTATTAAGGCAGTTGTATGCCGATTGTATGAGATGTTGTATCTTGTAACTGTAATGTTGTGATTGTTGGGGTTCGCAGCAGAAAACACAAATTTTTCTAACTAGCGTTCACATAACCCAAGATCTAGCTAGCCGTATTACCGTAACAGAAAGTAGTGCGGAAATAACATACCTCGGGGTGTAGTCCGTTGCGCGGGAAACGTTCCCACAAACGTGGTTGATGTAGCCGATCAAGTTTCACAGCCCCCTAGCTGTGTTGAGCACCCGGATGGGTGTAGTGCCACACGTGCAGCACCTCGTAGTACTCGCACACGTACGAGACTCGATGACGACCTCCGTTCTCCGATCCAGCGGAGGTGGCGGAAGCAGACATCCAGACGGAGCTTCGGCAGCACGACGGCCTCCGATTCTAGCAGAGAAGCCTCAATTCCACTATAGACTCACACTAGGGATTCCACCGTGAAAGATACAAGGGAGGGGAGAAGACCGGAGAAAACCGATCTCAATTCGGAGTAATATTTATTTTCTCACGAATTTCTGTGTATTAAATATGTGCACCCTGGCTATCTATATATAGGCAGAGGGGAGGGAGTCAACCCCCCTCCCTTAGCAATGTGGGACTAAAGTCCCTTGCTAAGGGGGGTTGGCCATCCAAGGGGGGGGGGGAGGGGGCGCACCCCTCATGGGCCCTAGGGCCCATGGCGCCTCCCCCCTCTTTTTCTTTTTCTTTTTCCCTTTTAATTCCCCTAATGGGCCTTTTTCTCCACTAAGGCCCATAGCACATATTAATTAGAAATAAAATGATTTTAATTATTAATTCAATTAATTAATAACTAAAACATAATATTCCATCTCCCGGTGCTCCGGAACACCTTCCGGTTCACTCCGAACTTGTTTCGGTTCAACACGGTACTTCTCCGATATTGTTTCCTTTATTCTCTGGTTGCTCCGATGGTTCCGAAAAGGTCTCCGATTTCATCGAGCCCTTAAGTGTGTTACCCTACGGTCCGAGAACACTCCAGTCATGACCTCGCAGAGGCTATGGTCAATGATCATCAGCGGGACCTGGATGCCCATAATGACCCCTGTGCATTCCGGATATCAACACCGATTGGACCTTACGCCGCATTCCCTTTGTCAGCGATACTGGATTGTTCCGAGATTCGATCAATGACATCCTATGTCTGGTTCAACCTCGTTCAGAAAAAATCCTTATTCACTCGTTCCCGTGATATTCATCCCCGTGACCTAGTCACACGCTGCGCAGCTTTATGGATGGAAACTCACCGAGTGGGCCCCGAGTATCTATCCATTATATGGATTGACAAATCCCGCTCTTGTAACAATACTCCTCAACATATCTCCACGGAATACCTAAGATACAACCGTTATGACCCGCATATTTCAGTCAGGTGGTGGGATGTAAGTCAAAGCATCCGGGAAGATAGTGATTATGCACGTACTCACAGTCAAAGGAACGGTCTACCACGTTCTGTAATTACAACACTGAACCTTCATAAGATTTGATCATGCTGTAATGCTTACTTTGGGTAATGTTCACCACGTCACTTAACCAGTGAGGTGACCTCATAGTCAAGAGACTTAATTGTCCATGATCGCGAAACCACGATCATCATGTTGACCATGAACTAGTTATCGATGTAGAGGCTAACTAGGAACTCTGGGGGTTTCTATACCACACCTGCATCATTGTTTCACTGACACAGTTGTAGCACGGTATGAAACTGGTTATGAACTTGCTTAGATATATTGGAATAATCATATATTATTTGCCTCTAGAGCATATATCCAATAGTCTCCCACTTGCACTAGAGTGCTAATAATCTAGCCGCATTTTTCCGATCATAATCATCTTATCACATAAGTGTTTCATTGATCATGAATGCTCATGGAAGAGGGTTCGTCAACGAACTGCACCAATTCAGATTCGTATGTTTCCTTTGCAACTGGTACAGGTTAAAAAAACTCTTTTGACATACCACTCATTATCATATAATGGTTGGATATAAGTTTCGCGGGAGAGTGAGACTATTATTTCACAGTATCCTCCAATGATCTCTTGGTCCAGTCTTTAGAAGACTCATCCTTAGTCATATATACTGGGAAATACACTCAGCCAGAAGTCCAATACTTCTAACGCTAAACTTTTATCCATACATCTACTTTCTTAAGTATTATGTTTGTAGTGCCGTGAATTTTGCTCACGTTTCTTTCATGTCTTTGGTGATGTCTCTAATTCCATATAGACCCATAATATGGCTTGCAATTGTAATCTTGCATTACATTCAAGTCTATTATCCTCTCTATATTTTGGAGTACAGTTCTCAGTATTCCTCATATACTGAAATCATGGACTTTATTCAGATTCGGTGTTTTACTCCTAAAGCACATCGGAATCTGTTCTTCTTCCAAGAACTTTTGAGTCATTCTGTTGTTGGATTCACAACACATGTTATATGGTAGAATCATATGTCAAGAACATATAAGATCACATGTCCAGTACATGGTGCATCTTTATTCTTCCATCAAGACATTGCTTGTGATATTTGGATTTCATCCATTATATAATTTCTAGCCACAAGAACCTGTTTCTTGTCTAGAAGATTATTCCAACCTTCACTTCGTTTCATTATCCGTATCTTAATCTACTCATATAGATTTCAACGTGTAATGTGTTGGTATTTCACATATAAGAAGATTTCGTGCAATCTTGTATTTTATTTGCCTTATGCTCTATATATATCATAATGCACATATGTATATAAGACGATTCTCTATATACACAATCAATGCATATCCATATATATGAGATCATTCTTCACACATATCAATGCATATATGTTTGAGACAATGATCATGCTCCCACTCAAATATATCCATCATATACTCATATATTTGTGGTTCAGCTTTCATCAAGTCATTTTATTGTTCACTATGTCTCACATAATGACAAAACTTCCAAAGCTCCCACTCAGAAAATTCCCTCTGCATTCCAAGTCTCCGGGAAGTCTTCAAAGCTCCCACTCAGTTTCATGAAACTGCAGGCCCACTCAATATTTTGTTCATCACAAAATCACTTGATCAAATCAAGATTGAGGGTTCCTGTCTTGAGGTACTATAGTCCATCCTTTTAACGAAGTAACCTTCGTCATGCCCATTACAATTCTCTTTCAAATCCCAAATTTGACTGAGATGCAATTTCAGGCTATGGTCCATCGTAGTGTAAATGAAATATTTTATTGATTAAAGCATTCCTACGTTTCCGTAGTCAATCACCATTGAAATTTGGTCATAACCAAATAATGCCTTATGCCCATTACATTATTCTCAATAACTCTCCATTTTGTCGAGAATATGAAATAATCGATTTATTTCACAGGACGTGAGCCATCTTATATGTAACTCAATATTATTTCATTTCTCCTCGTGTTCTAGGCTACCATCATTCCTTTGTGTCTTCAAGAAATATTATTCCCTATTGTTTTATTAAGAAGACTCATGATTATTTTTCTGTACAGAACGTATTCATGACAACCTTCTAAATTCAACAATGGCTTCAACTCATATACCAAGATCAATCATCTTTGGCACATCCTTCCTTATGCAGTGTCATTACAGCGGAACACGCTTCCGTTGCAATACTCTGATATTCTGAAGGCAAGGTCCAATACCCCGGTCAAAGTTTCCGTTATCTCCCATTGGATCCGTGTCGAGAGACTTTTCTCGTATTACCAATTAAGCAACACAAATTTTGCTATTCGGGGAGAATATGTAATTTCAATTGCTCGTAGTTTTATTACAAAGAAATTCTTTCTTTTAAGAAACCTTATAACACCATCAGTTATGGAGCTATCATGTCTCATTAGAATTAGGATGGTTTCCTATTCATGAAGTGGGTGTTTTAACTTGATGAATTAAACAACTTATTCGACAATACCTATAGTGCTAGGGGAAAGAACGTTTAGACCATACTATGGTTTAGTATGACTACGAATGGTTTAAGTAGTCTAGCACTTTCAACTTCCATCGTAGTTTGTGGTACAACTTCCACAAGTCTCCCATTATGTCAATATCAATACTTATCACTTCGGATCGTAGCGTAGTGATATGTATCCTTGTATTCTCACTTCTCACTGTGATTCCTGAATCTCAGTTTTATGATCTCAATTGAATACAACTTTCAATTAATCATATGAAGTCTTTAATGATAACTCACGTGCCCATTCAGTACATCATTTATGTATAATGATTGGTACAAGTTCTACTTGCTAGAACCTTGTCATGATTATATTTATTGCAGAGGTTCATAGATCGTGTATCTAATCCATCTCATGCAATCAAGTTATGATTTTCATTCGATAATGAACTCACAAGTTAATAGATCATACATTTAATGAATTCATCAGTTATGAAGTCACCTCATGTAATCAAATCTTTGACTTGTTATAATCAAGACAACTTTATCATTAAACATTGAATATTTCTTGACAATAATAGTAGTATTATAAATGCTTTCTATCATATCATAAATCAAGACGTAATCAAAGTATAAGCACACTTTTATTCATAAAGATGGAACAACTGACTTGTCTCATTACATGAATAACTTTGTCTCGCGAGATGCAAGCCACACAACTAAGTGTTCATACTATAATGATTACATAAGATTTATCTAATACTCTAAGTATCTCCTATGATAGATGTCTTGGCGGAATCCATGCTGGCCATCAACTGACTTGATATCCATCAATCCTTGATTTCACCTCTTCCCGTCCATGCAACGGCAGGTCCTGTTTTCATAAAACAGAATAAGTATCAGATACTCATTTACTGCAAGTGCTGTATAAGGGAGTTAACATTTATAAAGTATATCAAATATATACCTTCTCCATCGACAACTTCTCCTTCAATGGGTTCAACCTCCAGATACTGAAGTCTATCCATGAAGTCAGAGAACTCGAGGCTTTCACCTCTGCCGACATAGCCATGGACATGGTCTGTATAGCTCGGTGGAAGCGAGTGTAACACAGTGTATATCGCAGAATCATGTGTGGTCTCATAGTCAAAGTCATCTACGAGGCTCAGATGTATCTCATGCATCTTGGCCAAGTGTGCCTTCAGGCAAGAGCCTTCTTCCATCTTTGTAGAGAGAAACTCACTTTCTAACTCAAATCTGGCAACTCTAAACTGATGCAAGTTTGATGACTTCAGCTCATCGATCATATCGTATGTATCCAAATCAGCATACTCCTCACGCAAAGGTTGCGGAATGCTGGTTTCTATGATACCCTTAGCCATGGCATATGTCCTTCGACGATATTGATAATCAATCGCCGCTCGTGCATCCATGTCGTTTTCTGGAGGGTTTCCCACGTGCCTTTTAGTTAAGAATGAAAGGTTGATTCTCTTGAGCACGGCTCTAAGGCGTAAGTACCAACTAACGAAGTTTGACCCATTTTCTTTAAGTCTTTCACCATGTAAGAAGGAAACCATTTCAAGGTACTGGGTATTATCCATTTTCTACAAACATAATTGGAAGGAACACAATTAAGACTAGTTCACAACAAGTGAGTTCATATAATCATATTATAAATGAGCTCGCACTAAAACAATTCATCCCTAGGAAGTTTTAGTGATTACATGATCCAGATTCACTGCCCGAACTCGAGTATCACACGACCGACGGGTCAGTTTCAAAGGTAGACAACAACTTGTGCGATCACATTATCTTATATGTACTGTGACTCATGCTCGATCTTTCGATCTCTAGTATTCCGAGGCCATATCTGCATATGCTAGGCTCGCCAAATTAACCTCCATGTTATATGCTGCTCAGCAAGGCCATATCTGCATATGCCAGGCTTGCCGAACCCAACCTCATGCGAACTCCATTTAATATGTAGGACAACTCCGGTATGTACGGAGCATCAAGCCATATGGGAGAACCTTCCAGGCGGTGCACACTTCGGTAGAATACTTGTGTTTGGCTTTGTTAAGGGATCATCTTATCACATGCTACCGTCGTGTATCCTATACTAGCAAGTTTTAAGATGTCTGGGCTATGGCAACACTAAGTCTACAGTGTCTCCATTTTAGTTTGTTTTATGATGATGATTACTACTTACTAGTAACACATAGCAAAGCTATCACTACATCACAAACAAACAAACGATAGCCCCCACTTAGCAATACAAGGTTTAGATGTTCTAGTTGTATATTGCAAGTTTTACGTGGCTGCTAGGGCTTTCATAGTTAAACAGGTTTTAACCTACGAGTCAACCACAACGTCAACCATACGATCGTCTCTATTACACCCCGCACGGGGCCCTCCGTTGCAAATGCCACATCCGCTAAAGTAGAGAGACAGACACCCCCATCCATTTTATACGGTACAAGCCGTATGTCAAGCGTGGAACCAGTCTCGCGTAAGAGTACGCGTAAAGTCGGTCGGGGCCGCTTCATCAAACGATGCCGCAGATGTGAACAAGTACACGTGGGAGGGTAACAATCATACAATCAACGCCCACATCCCCGATGTGTTCTATCCGTACAGTAATACTAAGCATAGACCTAGCTCATGATACCACTGTTGGGGTTCGCAGCAGAAAACACAAATTTTTCTAACTAGCGTTCCCATAACCCAAGATCTAGCTAGCCGTATTACCGTAACGGAAAGTAGTGCGGAAATAACATACCTCGGGGTGTAGTCCGTTGCGCGGGAAACGTTCCCGCAAACGTGGTTGATGTAGCCGATCAAGTTTCACAGCCCCCTGGCTGTGTTGAACACCCGGATGGGTGTAGTGCCACACGTGCAGCACCTCGTAGTACTCGCACACGTACGAGACTCGATGACGACCTCCGTTCTCCGATCCAGCGGAGGTGGCGGAAGCAGACCTCCGGACGGAGCTTCGGCAGCACAACGGCCTCCGATTCTAGCAGAGAAGCCTCAATTCCACTATAGACTCACACTAGGGAGTCCACCGTGAAAGAGACTAGGGAGGGGAGAAGACCGGAGAAAACCGATCTCAATTCGGAGTAATATTTATTTTCTCACGAATTTCGGTGTATTAAATATGTGCACCCTGGCTATCTATATATAGGCAGAGGGGAGGGAGTCAACCCCCCTCCCTTAGCAATGTGGGACTAAAGTCCCTTGCTAAGGGGGGTTGGCCGGCCAAGGGGGGGGGGGGGGAGGGGGCGCACCCCTCATGGGCCCTAGGGCCCATGGCGCCTCCCCCCTCTTTTTCTTTTTCTTTTTCCCTTTTAATTCCCCTAATGGGCCTTTTTCTCCACTAAGGCCCATAGCACATATTAATTAGAAATAAAATGATTTTAATTATTAATTCAATTAATTAATAACTAAAACATAATATTCCATCTCCCGGTGCTCCGGAACACCTTCCGGTTCACTCCGAACTTGTTTCGGTTCAACACGGTACTTCTCCGATATTGTTTCCTTTATTCTCTGGTTGCTCCGATGGTTCCGAAAAGGTCTCCGATTTCATCAAGCCCTTAAGTGTGTTACCCTACGGTCCGAGAACACTCCAGTCATGACCTCACAGGGGCTATGGTCAATGATCATCAGCAGGACCTGGATGCCCATAATGACCCCTGTGCATTCCGGATATCAACACCGATTGGACCTTACGACGTATAACATTCCCTTTGTCAGCGATGCTGGATTGTTCCGAGATTCGATCAATGACATCCTATGTCTGGTTCAACCTCGTTCCGAACAAATCCTTATTCACTCGTTCCCGTGATATTCATCCCCGTGACCTAGTCACACGCTGCGCAGCTTTATGGATGGAAACTCACCGAGTGGGCCCCGAGTATCTATCCATTATATGGATGACTAATCCCGCTCTTGTAACAATACTCCTCAACATATCTCCACGGAATACCTAAGATACAACCGTTATGACCCGCATATTTCAGTCAGGTGGTGGGATGTAAGTCAAAGCATCCGGGAAGATAGTGATTATGTACGTACTCACAGTC
Organism: Bromus sterilis; assembly: GCA_950022295.1. Taxonomy (NCBI): domain Eukaryota; kingdom Viridiplantae; phylum Streptophyta; class Magnoliopsida; order Poales; family Poaceae; genus Bromus; species Bromus sterilis. Next base: position 141,091,696 of record OX465596.1, on the reverse strand, counting down.
AAAGGAACGGTCTACCACGTTCTGTAATTACAACACTGAACCTTCATAAGATTTGATCATGCTGTAATGCTTACTTTGGGTAATGTTCACCACGTCACTTAACCAGTGAGGTGACCTCATAGTGAAGAGACTTAATTGTCCATGATCGCGAAACCACGATCATCATGTTGACCATGAACTAGTTATCGATGTAGAGGCTAACTAGGAACTCTGGGGGTTTCTATACCACACCTGCATCATTGTTTCACTGACACAGTTCTAGCACGGTATGAAACTGGTTATGAACTTTCTTAGATATATTGGAATAATCATATATTATTTGCCTCTAGAGCATATATCCAACAGTGATATCATGTTGGGAATCCGGGGCATATGGCATTGTCATATGTCGCAGTGGGACCGATATGTGCTTCGTCCCTGGATCTGGATGGAAACATCTAGATCTGGAACAGTACCGCATATCGGGCCTTACACTGCCTTCATCCTTTGTCTCTTGGCTAATCATGTTGATCTTGGTCGAAATAACTGATCCTCAAGATTATCCTCCTTCGGGGCCTTGTCGGATGTGAGGAGATGAACCTCATGGTCGGGGTCAAGACCAAATTCTTCATTGCTTTATTTTCTTCAGGTGTTCCTTCATGACTTTTCAGTCTTTATATCCAGCTGAGATGTGGATTTGCCTCTTTTGCTTGCTTTCCTCGCAGAAGTTGCGGTCCCTACCGCTTCCCATGTGTATAACTCACTTGATTACAAGAGTGGTTGTATCCATACGGGGGTAGCTCGTATAACTTGGGAAGTATGTCCAGGAAATGTCCGGATCCATATGCAACTGACTATGTTGAAATCTGCCTTGCTTTTGAACAGTCGGGTTTCCGACAACACGGTTGCTGGCACGATGGTGTGTCGGTGAAGACTGAGTACCTTATGCTCAAAGCTTTCTCAGGGTAGCGTGCCAAAGAAGATCTGGTATCGTGTCTCGAAAGCTTTCTCCAATGGCTTAGTGAGGAAGGCTGGGTGTTGTACGCAGGAAGCTTCTCTGATATATTACTAACAAAGGCTAGGTGTCTTGCCTCGGAAGCTTTCCCTTGGTACTGTGGATGTACCGGTTCCTTGTGCCAGAAGTTTCCGCGGCAGTCTACAGTAGATGGTTGGGTAGCTTGTACTGGAATCCATCCATGCCCCATACTGACTAAGATTGGGTGCCTTGCACCGTAAGCTTCTCTCGGTAGCTTGTAGTAGAAGGCTGGATGTCTTGGCCGAGAAGATATCCGGGTAGCGTACCGGGGAAGGTTGATGCACGATACATGTCGGCTGTGTCCGATATCTTACCCAAGAAGGCCGAGGTTCCTTATGCCCGAAGCTTTCCCACAATAGCGTGTGGACAAAAATGAATACTGTGCATGGGAATTTGCTGACTTACTGGCTACTGTCTTATTAGAGGCGATCATTGTTTCAATCATCTCCTTGTTGGGTACTGATTTCCTGGCACGTCCTGACTTTCTTCCGAAGTATACATAATCCAACAACTTGCGTGTGACAAGATTGCAACTTGTGTATGCCATACATTTGGCTGCGGTTGCTCCGGAGTTATGAGCACGGCTTATCTTCTACTTTGATTGAATCTTCATGGTTGGAACGGTTGATGCAGACTTGATTAAAATTATTCATCCCGACAGAATTCATACTTGAGCCAAATATTCCAATACATTCGACGTGAATCCTTCTTGACTTGCTGAGTTCCCAATTCCTTGCGGCCTTTCACCGATTTGTCGCGGTATGCGGGGGTTCATGAGCAACTTTCCATAAGGGTAGATAAAGCGACACCAATTGAAAAACCGAATGAAAAACCAACGAAGAAATCCAACGGAGCGAATATCAATAGCAATCGATAGAAAGTTCAACCCTTCAAAAGTTTTAACGGTAGTCGATGACCATCTAAATCCCTTGCATAACACCAGCAAAATAACCCAGTAGCCACCAGAACGGTCTTTACAACTCAGATCTGGGACGTGTACTGGAATAACTCAAGCACTGCTCAAGACGGCCGAGAAAACGGCTCAGAGCATGAGACATCGCTGATAAAAAGAATGTAGAGGTCACCTAAGACGGCCGAAAAGAAGCTCAGAGCATAGGGTCTCCACTGTGAAAATAAACTCAACAACTGCCTGAGATGGCCGAGAAAGCAGCTCAGAACACGGGCCCGCAGTTGAAAAGAGAAATATAAAGTAGGCATCCACCCCGGACGGCCGAAAATGAATCATCTCAGAACCAGGTGTAGTGTCGTTATCCAAAAGAAAGCGAGCAAGGGTCCATCAGGGTCACCTACTACCTGCAAAAACATATCCATTAAATACACAAAACTATCGACGAATCGACGGGGAAACTCAATGAAGCAATTCAGCAAAGCAAAGATCAATCACATTGAAAATGTATCGAGGTCACACCAAAACAAGATCACATCTTATTGCTACGCACAACAACATGCAACAAGCAACATGCAACACTACTAATACTCATGCAACATGAACTACGCGAAACTTAGGCACTACGGTCTACCGACGGGTTGCCGGAGGCTGAAGGAGCTGGCGGAGGAGTCGATGAAGACAAAGCTGCAGGAAGAGATCTTCGTCAATCCCTTGCATCACGGACTAGATCGACAATGAGGGCGTACTCAGCAATCATGTAGCGGGACATGCTGATCACTATTGCATCGACTTCTGCAAGAGGACGAGGAAACCTTACTTATTGAGGAATGGCGGCTAAGGTGGGATTGAAATGGAAGGCACAGTTCTGTTGCATCGCTCTTTCCTGGTGGCGAATACCTGTGAGGCCTGCCAAGGAAGCAAGTTGAACGGCACGATCTAGGGTAGAGGCGTATCCACCATGGAAGTTGTACGTACGCATGTCGATGGGGAGGTTGACGGCCATGAATACCTTCGCATGGTACTCAAGTATCGGTCCTCCGAGTGTCGTCTGAAGCACTTGGTACCTCGGAACTTCTTTATTGGGATACAGACTCCACTAAATGTCGGCAAGCAGATAGGAAAAGCTGGTGGGTGAAGGGGATGATTGGTGGTCAAGTAGATACTCTGCCATCTACACTCATCAGACCAGATCGTTAGCAAAAATAATGCTATCTATATGCATGCTATGCAGCAAAAAAATGCAGCAATCACGTGCATCACACAAGAAAGCTATATACTCTAGCTCTAACGCCATTCTAATGTCCATGTGAACTAGGGTGTCCTACAGTCAGTCCGGCTCTGATACCAAGCGTTGTGGCACCCCGACTCAGAATACCGGAATGCCACGTGCTCCAGCCCAGAGATCATGTCTTCTGGAACACGGCACTACTTGATATAGAAATCATCCACTTTTATTACTGATGAAATGGGTACAAGGGGGTCTATTACAACGGTAGCGGAGCGAGTCAGCGAACAACTTTCTCCTAATGCTACCCATAGATCTACACGAAGCAGCGGGATAACTCTATAGCAATGGAATAAAGCTTAGCTGCAGAACAACGGCGATGGTGATGAACTCCACTCCACAGGGACACTGACTAGGGCACCTTCTAGCTCGCAAACACCGGGAACGTCGTTCTACACAATCACAGCATTGCCTGCAAGTCTGGCATGACACGCCAGCTTAGTACATTGAATGTACTTGCAAGCTCACAACAACCAAAGCACCAAGGCAAAACAATAACATGGCAATATCAGTTCAAGAAATGCTAACATGATGAATCTAGCATATTATCAAGATTGTAACTAATGCAAGAGCAATCATCGTTTAAGGTCACATGGACCACTCATGAGCATCACATGATCATGCCTCTTATCTCGGAGTCATTACAGACTCAAACACTAAATCATCTCATGACCAAATCAACTTATACGGGTTGTATCACGACCATCAACCTTCACGGGTCATCGCATGACCAAATGGGTCATCACCTGACCATCAACTTTCACGGGTCATCGCATGACCAAACGGGTCATTGCATGACCAACAACTTAGACGGGTCATCGCACGACCATCCACTTAGCACCATCATCAAACTGGGTTCATGTTGATCCATAGTGTGACCTAGTACGAACTGCGTCCAATACCGTGGACTCGACTATTCGAATAGATTCATAACACTCTGCAGAGGTTGTGCATTTACCCACGCTATGGAGTTCTTCCTCCATCCAGTACCTTGGAACATGTCCCACAGGAACCTCGGAACTCGTACCATAGGCGTGGACTAGGACTTCTCCAACGAGATCGTTCTACCGCATGCCTCCCTTACCGTATCACCTAGCATAACCATGCCCTCGGTAGCCACGTGTCCTCCAAACACCCGCCACCTTTGTGGCAAACGGCAACCGTCGTGGCAAACAAACTTGTCCCAAACATGGACGGGCCCATATAAACAAACCGGTCTCAAGGCTATAGCCGGTTACCTGATCAGGGTAACTGCGCGCGCATAGCCTCCCCTCGTTGGTGATACGAATAAGAGAGAACACTGATAGACCGAGCCAAGGCCTTCCCATAAAGGAGAGTGTGGCTGCACTGAAAAGTTTGGTTCGGTGGCACCTGATCAACTTGGCGCATAGCATGTATCCAAATGCCTAACCATCAAGTATCAGGTGCAACATGAAATTTTAAGTCCAGTCATAGCAATGCATGTAGAACAATCCTAGGTATGGTCACGGTTATGTTATAATCCAAAGCATGATTAGTTGTTTGACTTAGCCATCTTAAGATGATCAAGATATTAAGATGCAACATAGCAAGGCCATACACATGATTAGGGGTTATGATGCACACAAGCATATTCATGGCAATAGCATCATGATTAAAATAACCCAAGCATAACAGGAGCAAACATCATATCATCCGAGAATTAAAGCAAGTTTGAAACATGTCCAAGTTTTGCGGAGATGCAAAGGGGAGTTGTGGCTTGCCTTTCACCAATAAGGTGTGAAGAAGCTCCTGGTCTTCCACACAAATAAACTCCTGAAATTATATTTTTAAATGGCAAAAGAAAATGTCACATAAAGGCTTTCTTTTGATCAGCAAAAACCAACAGAGAAACATGGCATGAAAATTATGCCAAATTAAAGAGGAGCTCAAGAAAAAACTAGGGGGAAATGATTCATCTCATTTGGACTTATGGTTCAAAAGATATAGCAGGTCAAAGTTGGATCAAAGAAAATGATTCTAAATCAGAATTTCCAGTGTGTGTGTGTGTGTGTGGGGGGGGGTGACGTCGAAGGCGGCTTTCAGAAACACGCCTCCACTTATACTCCTTCGGTATGTGGATGGGTCTATGGCAGGTAGGGAAAAGGTGTCGGGTGAGAGGGAGAAAAGAGGATCCATAGGATGGTGGCGATCCCACAGCGAGGAGGGCTCGGCTGGGGGCGGCGACTCCGGGAATGGAACGCACGCACCAAGGCGCACCTGCCCTTACTGGTGGTACCTCGAACGGTGGCCGGACAACGACGTACGCTTCTTCTTCGGTGGCGGCTGGGCCACGGCCCGGCGAGGTCGTCCAATCCAGCGACGATTCGAGCGGGCGTTGGGTTGGGAAGCTCCAGGGAGACGAGAGGAGTCGAATGGTGGGGTTTGTTTGGCTAGGGGGCACTAGAGCGGGCATGGGACTCCTCCAACTGCGCTGCGGCGGAGCTCGGTGGAGGTGGGGAAGAAGGGCCTCCGCGGCTTGATTCTTGGCACGGGGAGTCGATTGGGAGGTGAGTGGGGCTGCTGGTGATGCTAGGCGAGCAAGGGCATGGCTTTAAATAGCCAGCGGCGATGCCAGAGCCCGAGTGCCGCCATGGAGGTACGGCCATGGCGAGGGAGGTGAGATGGATGGCTCGAGGGGCGTCGAGGGGGTTCTAGTGTTTCACGGGGGAGCAAGGCAGCACAAGGAGCTGAGGGGGGAGACAAGGTGATGGGGACGGATCGGGGCGCACTGTGCTCGTCAGATCCGTGTGGCAGCGAGCTTCTAGCGGGATTTCGGCGAGGAAAAGAGGGTCAAAGGAAACACGCTTGCTTGCTAAAGCCTTGCAGCGCGACTGGACAATGGGAAGGCGACAGAGGCGGGCTACAACGCGTGGATGGCGTGCTCAGTGGCTTCGGGTCACGCCCAGAGCATGCCAAACGCATGCCAGGGGCGTAGCCACCCCATCGGCTGGTGCACCAGGGGGATTTCTTCGTGGCCAAGCATGTCTTGACTCTTATCCTCTCATTTCTGATCACTGTGGTGCCTTTGAATGGTCAAGGGGAGCACCGTGGTGATCATAGCTTCAATGCAAAGATTGCAGCAGTGAACTTGTGGGAGAAGCAGTGATCAAATGGTGAATAGGGGAAGGGTGTGAGTTTGTCACATGGCTTTGGGGTTGGAAGGACAACACTTCTGGAAAGTTTGAGCTCATTTGGCAAAGGAAATAATGCACTTCCTTTGCAAATGCCTAAACTGACCAGAAATGCATTGTTGAAGTTGGCATCCTCTAGGCTTGATGGATTTGGCTCAAATTTGGTGTAGAGGGTTTATTTTGTGGTGTGCACAAGTGTGCAAAGTTTCAGACTTAGGGGAAGTTTCTAGCTAGTACTTGCTTCACAAAGTACTCTGCTGGCCAGAAACTTGATCTTGATGATCCCCTCACATGGGTGGTTGGATTTGTCCAAAACTTTGTTTAGTAGAGTCATTTGGGTGTAGGCACATGTGCAAAAAGTTTCAAAGCAAATCGGTGCTCCTAGCATGCACTTGCTTCACCATGCCCCCTTGCTGCATCCAAACTTTGGTAATTTTGTAATGGAGTTTGGATAGTCCCCTAGATCTTAAATTTTCCATAGGCTATTGATGGTCAGGCTAGCATGCACAAAAAGTTTCACTAGCAATGGATAAGGATAAATAACACTTCCTTCACAAAGTGTTATTCTGCCCCCACAGACAAATGAATTTCTCTAGGTGAAAAATCCACTTGGGTCATGCAATTATTTTGGAGATTTTGGCAAGATATGGTGTAAAGGATATGGGGGAATTATTTGGGGATTTTTGGAGCAATATAAATTGGGGTTGTTTCACAATCCTCAAATAAAAGGGAATATTCCTTTTATGGGAAAAGGAATACATGACATGCATAAAAATGTGGCTTGGATGGCATGGATCAAGGGATGATCATTTGGAAAGGTTTTGGGAATCATGGGCTACTTGAGTAAGGAAAGAAAATATGCTCACTTTCCAAGTTCAAAGAGTTGCTCAAAATCAAATCAACTAGAAAATCCTGAAACAAATCAGAAAAAAATTGGAAAAAGAAAGTTCCATAATCCAGAGTGTCACAAAATACAAAAAGACTCGCTGGGTTGTATCCTTGACGTTGTACCTACAAACTAAATCTTATGTAGTCTTTGGGATTACGGACCCGGCGACTCTGGAAGCAATGGTAGGGAGGCTTTGTCCCTCACCGAGGACTTGGGAATTACCAGGTTCATGGTGGCTTCGGACAACATGGCGGTGGTGAATGATATCAAGAAAGCACAAGGAGGGGGTTTTGAAGGAATTATCCGGGATATCAATGAATGGAAGCAGTCTTTTATTTCATGTAATTTTCGTTATGAATCTAGAAAGTTGAAGATTGATGCTCATAACCTAGCAAGACACTCTGTTTCGTTGGGACCTGGGAGGCATGATGGTTAGACCTACCCCATGATCACGACGCTATTCCTGTAAGCATTGTTCTTGATAAATAAAGTCTAGCAGGTTGCTAAAAAAATACATTGTCAAGTAAAGCATAAACCTAGCTCTTTTCCTTTCCTTCCTTATCTCTGAGCCCTCTCTTATTCATCTTGCTGGGAAACTTGGTGGTATGAGGGTCAGAGAAAGCATCCAATGACAATGCGCGCAGCAGCCCTCATTCGCTTCAGCCGGCAGGGTTCCGCTCCCTCTGGCTTGCCTCCCCTCTTTGCTGCACCTTCCGTCTCCATGATCCTCTTCTCGACATGCATGCCCTTTCACGTAGAGACTCCACTTCGGCAGGAAGACAAGTGCTCTGTTTTTTTTCCTACTTACTCGTTCCGTTTCAAAATAACTGTCCTAGACTTAGTACAATGTTGTACTAGAATACTAGAGCTAGTACAAAGTTGAGACAGTTATTTTGAAACAGAGGAAGTAGTTTGCTGATGACCCCCAACTGTAGGGGATCGCTTGTAGCGTTTTCGCGGGTAAGTTAACCCAATTTATTGATTCGACACAAGGGGAGCCAAAGAGTATTTATAAGCTTTGATAGTTGAGTTGTCAATTCAATCGCACCTGAAATATACTTGCTTGCAACAAAATATTAATAGCAACTATGGTATGATGGTGGTAGTGATAACGGCGAAAGTAAAACAGCGAAAGTAAATTACTAGTAACCAGCAGGATTAAAACACTGTAGGCTAGGGAGATGGATGGTTTGGCGCTGCTTGGATAAGGGTGAACATGTAATAAATTCTAACACGGGGCAAGGCACACAGAAAAGCAATGATCATCTAGGAAAATATTAAACATTAGGTATGTATCCTATAGGTAGTTGTGTGTGCTTGCAATAAGAACTTGCACAACATCTTTTGTCCTACCATCCCGCTACGAACGGGGCCACAGGGAACTTATGGAGATTAAGGTGCTCCTTTCAAAGAGCACCGGAACAAAGCAATAAACTCAATGGATACATGGAATCCTCAAATTATGGACCATCCCCTTTGGTGTCCCAAGCTGTCACCTTTGGGATCGCCCGTTTCAGACCATAATAGGTGCATACAACTCATAGATAGGATCAAGAACATAAATATACGCATGAAAACACAAGTGGTTCATATCTGAAAACATGGCACTCGGGCCCAAAGTAACAAGCATTAAGAGCAACAAGTTGTAGCAAAGATGATAAACACCATAGTAGATAATAGGCAACATGCCCCCAACAATCTGACGAACTATTACATGATCAAACGCATCCAATCCCTTCCATCCTCTTTGCCTACAACAGGAAATTACTCAAACATGTGAAGAGAAGTCATGAAGGGAGGATGGATTGGTGATGGTGATGACGATGGCAACGATCTCCCCTCTCCGGAGGCAAACTCAGCCTTCAGATTAGCCCTCCCGAGGAAGAACGGAGGATGGCGGCGGCTCCACGACGGGTTCTGGAAAAGCGACTTCTTTTTCGGGGTTTTCCCGTCACGGGAATAAATAGGGGCCTCGGTAGGGCACCAGAGGAGGGGGGGAGGCCCCCAGACGGCCAGCCAGCGCGGCCAGGGGTGGGACCGCGTCAGCAGGATTCCTGGAGCCCTATGACCCCCTCTGTCCCACTTCTGGTCTGTGGAAGCTTCGGGTGCGTGGATTTTTTTCATGAATTTTCCTAGAATTTTTCGAGATACCCAAAAATCCATTTTCCTGCACACAATAAAACCATACAGGTAGCTCTGCTGAAAACAACGTCTGTTCGGGTTAGTTTAGTTCAAATCATGCAATAATGAGGTCAAAACAATAGCAAAAGTGTTTGGAAAAGCAGACACGTTTGAGACGTATCATTTGCTAAGCTTGCAGATTCATTTTTTCTGCTTTCTTTGGAGCGGTAACAAATTTGCATATTTTCCCTCTCCTGTGCAGCTATTCTAATACAAACCACATATCTTTTTCTAGAAAATAATTTCTATTGAATGTCCTTTTGAAATTGAGGATATAACAATTGATATTGTTTCACCTTCTTAGGAACAGTGATATGATTCAGCATGCTAGGGGTTGAGATGGATAAGCTCATCTAGATATCATCTGTTATTCAAGAAAATGATTGCTCACCTTATTTCTGTCCATAGTTTGTCTCGAATTTTAATACGAGTAGTTCAGTTGCTTTAATTGTTAAATGTGTTTTCCCTAGGAGGTACTACAATCTATATCGACCCATTGTAATTAAATTACATGAGATAGCTATTGTTTAGGTTTCTTTACTATTTTACATTTATTTTCTAAGCGTGCCATCACGATCTAGTCAATTTCAAGAATGAGTAAGGTATTACCTCTACCATGAGGGCCTTGACCTAGATAAATCCCACACGATATCTCTCTCTAGTACTTCCGGCCTATCGATCCACCCTATTGGGATATATATGTTGTATTTCTGCATTGTAAAGATGCATCGAAGACAATCATCGACGGAATGCCGCAAGATCCTCCGAAGACAGGCCTACACATGCTCGTCGACGTGAGACACATCACTTAAAGGGGGCTAGGCCGAAAGAACATTATTCCTTCTTCAGAAAGCCACAACTGTCTCTCCTTCCGTAGGACGGCAAAAATCATAAAGAGAAGAACACAAACCCTGAAGAGACTAGAAATAACACCTAAAATGAACCATGAGCCGACTTACCGGCAAGAACAAGGATCCGTCACGCCTCCACAGCCCTAAGGCCATTGGAGACGAGGTAGATCGGCACGGAATCGATGTGAGGCGTGAAAATCTTAGTGAGGAGTCACTCATAGGAGATGAGGAAACAAAGCGAACGTAGGGTCTGGTCACGCCTTACTAAAACAAATATAATTTTAACTTATAGATTTGCTATGCACATCTAGATATGCCTTAAGTATTGCACATCTAAGTTCTATACTATTAATTTTACATGAAGATTCATTCAGACATTTTTCTAATCTTTTTTTTCGTTTCTAGTTTGATTGAACCACTTAGATGTGTAATAACTAGAGCACATGTAGATGTGGCCTAGACAAACCCTTTTACTTATATGATAGAGATTTTTTCATTAGGTGTAAGATAATAAAAAAATTGGATTGATTCCCATGAGGAATATGATTGTTTTTTTTTCATATTTCTACAAATCCAAGGGCTTTAGAGATTTTTCTTCCTTCAAAATCCCTATTATTTAGAGTTCAAACCAAAAAATTGCAAACGAAACGAGCCCGTCATTTCTTTCTGTAATCAGTCGTGTTGGTTACAACATCCTAAAAAATCTTATATCTTACCCTCAAAAAAAAGATATGCCACCACTATGCATGCATGCCCGAAATTAGCATCCAAATTTATCACCACCCTTGGCTATTTCTTCTTCCCTCCACCCATCACCTCTACCGGACGGCCTTGCCCCAAGCCTGTGTGCGCGTATCTCGGCTACCATGTCATGTCTGAGGGCCGCCACCGCCGCACTCCTTCTCGCCCTTGCGTCGTCGGCCGCGGCCACCACGGCAAAGTTCAACATTACCGAGGTCCTCAACGAATCCGCGGAGTTCTCGACCTTCAACGGCCTCCTCTCGAAGACGAATCTCGCCGAAGACATCAACAAGCGGGAGACCATCACCGTGCTCGTGGTCGACAACTCCGCCGCCAGCGCCATCGCGTCGATGCCCGCTGACACACAGAAGGAGGTGCTCGCCGTGCACGTGATCCTCGACTACTATGATCCCATGAAACTCGACGGCATCGTGAAGAAGACGGCGCTCCTAACCACGCTCTTCCAGACCACCGGCGCCGCCACCAACGGCATGGGGTTCGTCAACTACACCCAGAGCGCGGACGACCAGATGGAGTTTGGCTCAGCCGAGACCGGCGCACCGCTGAGCTCGCAGCTGGTGAAGGTCGTCGCATCCCGGCCGTACAATCTCTCCGTCATGCAGATCAGCGCAGCAATCATTCCACCGAGCATCAGCTCGCCGGGCATGGAGAGCTCCTGGCCACCCGGCCCTCAAGCTCAGGCCAACGATTCACCGTCCATTACGGAGGCTGAGTCTGCGGCTGAGAAACCTGATTCGTCCGACTATGCCAATGATCCAGACGTTGACGCGCCGGGCGGTGCTCCGGCAACTGCGGAGGCATCATCGCCACCAGTGCATAGTGCTGACGCGGCCGTAGACGCACCGACTTCCGCGGGGGACACTGTGGTGGTCTGCACACGTGTCGGACTCATAGGGCTTGTGTTGTTGATTCTTTGAAGTATATCCCGGGCGTTGCTGCGAGAATTGCTATGAAAACTATATGCATAAATAAAAAGTATAAAAGTATGTTACATTAAGTTGTCTAACTGAAAATGCAACAGAAACATGTGTGTATTAAAATTTAAAAATTATTAGGATGAACAATAAAATGATTAAAATATGATTGATATGGAGATTGCATATATAGATTAATAAATATATTAGTTGAGATGAAATGAACAATTGATTGGCTAAAAAATGAATGATGTGGATAGGTTGCATGTGAAAAAAGACAATTTAAATGACCTAAGTGGGTGACATGAATAATTGATTGGCTAAGAAAATAGATGATGTGAATAGCTCGCATGTTGAGATAGACATTGAAATAATCCATAGTAGGGTTTTGTCTAAGAAGTATAGATTCGACGCATTTCGACGGCTGATGCTTTAGCTTTTACACGTCTAGTTGTGTACTTGTGTATGTTCGCTTAACTTCTTCGATGTAAATTAGATAATAAATTTAATATTATGTTTCTCACTAATTCAAAAAACATCAAACATTCAGTAATAACGGTACAAAAACACCAAAAATAAATTTAACCATGTTTTGACACTAAAACTAACAGCGGAGCTCATCTGTCATGGTCACTTAACAAAGAAGTGAGAACCCGTTACGTTTGATCGTGACAATGGCCATTATGACGCTACAAATAAATTTAACCGTGTTTTGCCACTAAAACCAAACACAAAGCTTTCCCAACTTTATATTTTTTGAAGGAACCGAAGCATCCTGTTAATCAAACACCAGCATTACAAAAACATAATTAAGGGTACGAAATGAGCTACACAAACTAAAAAAAATACATGAACGGTCAAGTACAAAATCAACATTGAGGTGCAATCAATGAGAGAGTACCCTCGATGACCTATCAGTGCAAAGCATATTTAGACGGTGTCGATGAATTCTCTCACTTCTCGGATCTAGGTTATACATTTCTGCCACAAAAGTCACTTCTTTATCACGATGATTCGCTCGATCTTGCATCAAGGATTACGACGCCTCAAAGGTATCCGCACGTATCGAATCATCCACTGGAATACTCCATGGATCAGCACAAATAACAGTAAAAAAGAGAAGCAACAACCTAATAATCGATGCACTAGATTGTAACACCCTCAGTTGTCTGTAACAGTAATCCTTTTGCTAATGACCATTACTGTTGCTAAATCATGCCACGATCAAATTTGAATCAAATCAAAGTTTAAAACCCCTTTTGGTGATTATTAAAAATATGTGACAAATAAAACTTTGTCCAAAAATAGTGAAACCACTTTTCTTAAATCACTAAAAATCAGTGGACTATGTTCAAACAACATTGGGTATTTATTGCATTAATAATAATTGCAAACAATTCAGAACCTTAGCCATACCAGCCCAATTACTCATTTTGTAATAATATAAAGTATCAAATGAGTTTGTAAAACTCCCAAACTTCTTGTAGCACTTCAGTAGGGTGTAACAATATTAATAGAACAGGTTACACATTTTACAAAAATGGAAATGGAAATAAAACAAATGCTAACAAAAAAGGAGAAAAACATAAAAAAAGAAGTAAAACACCTAAGCTACGCACGGGGCACAGGCCCACCTCAGCCCAACCCACCCCCTCCCGTTGTCTTCTCCCTCCCAACTGCTCCCTCACCTGCTCCCGTACGGCGCCGAGCTCGCCGCAACGCTGGCAAGCTGGCCCCGCCTCCACCTGCTCCCTCCTGACGCCGACGCGATAAGGCCACCCCGGCCGACTCCCTGGACATCCTCCCCCTCCCTTTCCCCTCCTCCTCTTCTCGCAGTCGTCGGGGAAAGATCCCACCCGAGCCGCCGTCGCCATGGCCGTGAGCTCACGCGGCCAGTAAGCTCGCGTCGCCACGCCGCCTTGTCCAAGCCGTTCGCCAACGTCGTCTTCGTCGTCCACCGCAAGGAATCGAGCCGACGCCGTCCACAGCAAGCGCACGCCCAAGTTCCCTTTTCCTCGCCGCCGTTGAGTCGCAGTCGCGATTCACCGCCGTCGAGCCTCCATCGAGCCCGCCGTCACCTGCACTGCACTCCTGGTGAGCTTCTACGCCTCCCCCAACTCCCCGACGAGCAAATCGTGCCCTGTAGCCCACCCCGCCATTAGGGCAGCAAGCTTGCTGCCGCCGGCGAGCTCCTCCCCGCGCCCTAGCTCACGCTTTTGGCGTGCCACTCGCGTCACTTCGCGCGCGTTGCTTCCAGGAACCGTTTCGCGTAGGGCATGACCAAGGTTTCCCGCTGTGGCGTCGTCGCCGTCGAACTCCCGTACTGCACCTCCGCCTCGCACGTCGCCGGCCCCGATTCCGGCGCCCCCAAGTCACCGCACCACCACCATTCACCTCCCCGTCGCCCCCTTGTTCGAACGCAACCGGAGACGCCCCCTACCTTGCCCTGTGACGACGGCTAGCTCGACCTCGTCGGCGCTCTGTCGCCGGTGAGCTCGCCGGAGTCACTGCCCAGTAGGGCCCTCTTGTCAGAAATATAATTAGTATTAAGATAATCCTCTGATGGGCCACTGACAGCAGGGCCCCACCCCTGTTAAACTTGTTATTAGGTCTAAATGGAAATAACCCCCTGGGTCTCTGATGTGTGGGCCCAGGCAATTGATTAAATCACTGAATTTATTTAGCTATTAAATCAACACATGTGTCCATGACATGTGGCCCCCGCTGGGTTAATTGATTAAGAAAATGTTTTAGTTAATAATCAGAGGCTGACTGTTGGGACTAGAGGCTTTTCTGATTTATTAAAATGTTTTATAAATAAACAGAGGCTGACATGTGGGTCCCACATGTCAGGCATTATTGTGGATAATGTTTTGGATAATGTTGAATAAATAATAAAAGAAATTTAATAAACATTTTAAAATGATTTAAACTTTGAAATTAAATATCTTTTAAACCGTATATCGGATTAAAAAACTTTATACATGAAAGTTGATCAGAAAAATACGTAGAATACGAATATGCTATCCGTTGATCTACCACCCCCCTCTAACGTACCGAACATCGAACCGTCCCCCTTCGGACCGGTAGTCTGATAAATAGTCCGGTACTGCTAAGGTACCCGGATGAATTTATTTCGAACACGAAAGTTGTTTGGAATAGATCAACTAACCCGGATACACCACCCACACATGTGTCGGATGTGCACGACACCTCCGGCATGATATCTCCCCCCTCCGGACACCTTGTCCGATAATCACCCGGAGCTGGCCGTTCACCCCCGGATGAATTCCCGCTCCGAGCAACGTGCATTGCACTGCGTTAGAACACCGTTAAGATTTCATCTGTCATGTCATGCATCGGTTTGTATATGCTTGCTGTGTATTTACTGTTTCTTCCCCCCTTAATCTCTGGTAGACCCCGCTGCTGCCGTCGACTACACCGCTGCTGAGTACGACTACTTCGTCGACGACCCTACTGAAAGGGCATATGCCCTTATGTTTGGTTTTGGTAATTGATGACAATCTTTATGGACTAATGGTTTCCTTGAGTTATACTTTAAGGTTTGTCCATAGGCAACGCTTGAAGATCATATGGTGGCTTCAAGGTTGTAAGATGAAGATTACGTGTTGACCAAGGTGTTCTTCATGGAGCTATCCAAAGATTGGTCAAGTAGATGTGTGCAACGTCAAGAGGAGCATCACGAAGATATCGTATGCTTGGAGCTTGCCGACCATTTGGTGATAATGGTCGTGTGAATATGTGCCTAAAAGAGGCTCACCCATAATGGAGTATGGGGGAGCTATCTACAAGTCTTCATCGAGCCGGAGGAATCAAGGAAGATGTTCCAACTTGAGGCAGGCATGATCGTAATCATCAAGCTCAAGTGGATTATGCGCAAGACAAAGGTTTGACTAGATAGGTGTCTAGTTTACCGGTCTCTTGGTAGTAGTTAGGAGACCGTGTTATAGGCTAGGCCGAGTCGTTCGTGGAGAGATCAAACCTTTTGCATCCTAGGCATCATCTTTATTGGTTCTTGTTTGGATTTTCTCCGTGTTAGTTTTGGAGCTTGTAGTCTTCTTCATGACAAGCTCTTGTTCATCGAAAACGGATTTCATATGCGTCTTCTCATATGTTTTTCGATGTGGGAGATTTGCCGGGTCGTCTCGGTTAGAGGTTTCAAACCTCTATTTGTTTGACATTTCTCCCTTGCCACTTCTAAATATTTCCATCAAGCTTGAGTTTTCCTTAATCGGAGTTCATTTGCAGAAGTTGTGGCATTTCAGGGTTTGCCTGTTTCTTTGGAGTTCATCTGTTGTGTGGCCTGGGCTCCCTGGTTCTGCCAGGACGGTAGTACCGCTCTTGGAGCGGTAGTACCGCGCCACGGTAGTACCGTGGGTGAGTACCGCACTCACTACCGTAAGTCCACTTGACTTTGCGGTAGTGGGCACGGTACTGGCCTCTGGTAGTACCGTGGGGCGGTAGTACCGCTCCCAGCGCGGTAGTACCGTGGGCAAGTACCGCACTCACTACCGTAAGTCCACTGGACTATGCGGTAGTGGGCACGGTACTGGGCTTCGGTAGTACCATGGGGCGGTAGTACCGCTCCCCGTGCAGTAGTACCGCACCACGGTAGTACCGCTCTCCGAGCTGTAGTATCGTGGTTGGTGGGCTGCCAACGGTTCCCAACGGCTGGATTCGTGGGAGACTATAAAAGTGGGTCTTCTTCCTCCTTTGTCTCTACCGGTTCTTTGCAAGTTCTTCCCCCCATTGTTGACCTCTTTGAGCTTGCTTACTCTCTCCCCCTCCTATGATTCTTGCTCCTTTATGAGGGAAAAGAGAGAGGAGGTCTAGATCCACATTCTCCACCAAGTCAACTCTCCTCTTTGTGAGGGGAACCTTGTGGATCTAGATCTTGGAGTTCTTTGTGTTCTCCTTGTTCTTCCTCTCATATTCCTCCATAGCTTTTGTTTCTTTGGTGGGATTTGAGAGTTGGGGACTTGAGCACTTCATGTGCTCTTGCCATTGCATTTGGTGCATCGGTTTGAGTTCTCTCCGAGGATTCGTTGTAGTAAGTGAAGTTGAGAAGATAGTTACTCGTGAGTGCATTGGCACACTAGAGCTTGTTCTCTTGAGTGCATTGGCACTCTAGAGCTTGTTCCTCTTGGGTGCGTTGGCACCTAGAGGCTTGTTTGTGCGGAACTCAATCATTGTGGTGGAAAGCTTCGGGACGCTACGGGAGCCTCCAATTCGGTTGTGGAGATTGCCCAGAGCATTTGTACGGGTTCGGTGACCGCCCCCAAGGGTTGCCATTTGTACGGGTTCGGTGACCTCCCTCAAGTGTCCTAATAGTGGAATCACGGCATCTTTCATTGGTAAGAGCGTGAGGAGAAATAGGGTGGCCCTCGTTGGCTTCGTGTGAGCATTGTGCTCCTCACCCTCTCCAAACGGAGACGTACTTCTCGCAAGAGAAGGAACTTCGGTAACAAATCCTTTTCTCCATCGTCTCCACTTGCGGTTATCTCTACCTTTACTTTGAGCAAGCTTATTACATTGTTTATCTTGTGCTTGCTCATATTATTGTACATTTCTTGTCCCATAGGTTGTTCTTCTAGTCAACCTATTTACTTGTGCACATACTTTGTGATAGCCTTAGTTCTCTTGTTATATATCTTGCTATCACATAGTTGTTTATCTTGCTTAGTATAAGTTGTTGGTGCACATAGTTGAGCCTAGCTTATTTAGGTTTCTTGCTTGGCAAATTAAACGTTAAGTTTTATTCCGCATTTGTTCAAGCCAAAACCGTAATTATTTTAAGCGCCTATTCACCCCCCTCTAGGCGACATCCACGTCCTTTCACCTACCCCTACCGTCGAGCTTCCAGGCAAGCAGAGCCATTCTCTTCCCCAGATATCGCCTATCTTTCTGTACTTTTCTTGCACTAGGCATTGTTACTGCTGCTTCTACGTTACAATCCTATTCAATTGCATAGCCTGTTTTTGTCGCCCCTTGATGTTCCTTCCTTATCCTATGCTTCCTATAAATATACATATATATATATAAGATATTCAGCAGTGAGACCTGCGCATTGTTAGCTAGGATTAGATAGAGGGCCGTGATCACTCAGGGGAGTGAACGCGGATACAATTATTATAACTGCACAGGTACGGTACAATGCAGACACCGCCTCAGGCCCCTACCTCGGCTCTGCCGAGCTACCATCAAGTGTGAGCTATCAAGGAGTAATCCTTGTACTCCACTCGTTGCTGACTTTGTATAGCCGCTCTAGGTACCTGAGCAACGGTTGTCCTTCAGGTAAGAAGTCGGGCGACCCAACGGTGCCCGCGAGAGGTATTGCGACGGGACGACAGGGAGGGTACGACCAGTGTACCGGTGTGCTTGGCCCCTGATCGTTGGCCGCGAGAGTTACCAAACCACGAAACCTCCGGCATGATATCTCCCCCCTCCGGACACCTTGTCCGATAATCACCCGGAGCTGGCCGTTCACCCCCGGATGAATTCCCGCTCCGAGCAACGTGCATTGCACTGCGTTAGAACACCGTTAATATTTCATCTGTCATGTCATGCATCTTTTTGTATATGCTTGCTGTGTATTTACTGTTTCTTCCCCCCTTAATCTCCGGTAGACCCCGCTGTTGCCGTCGACTACACTGATGCCGAGTACGACTACTGCGTCAACGACCCTACCCCTACCGTCGAGCTTCCAGGAAAGAAGAGCCATTCTCTTCCCCAGATATCGCCTATCTTTCTGTACTTTTCTTGCACTAGGCATTGTTACTGTTGCTGCTAAATTATAATCCTATTCAATTGCATAGCCTGTTTTTGTCACATCTTGATGTGCCTTCCATATCCTATGCTGCCTATAAATAAATAAATAAAAATATATATATATATATATATATATATAAGATATTCAGCAGTGAGCCCTGCGCATTGTTAGCTAGGATTAGATAGAGGGCCGTGATCACTCAGGGGAGTGAACGCGGATACAATTATTATAACTGCATAGGTATGGTACAATGCAGACACCGCCTCAGGCCCCTACCTCGGCTCTGCCGAGCCACCATCAAGTGTGAGCTATCAAGGAGTAATCCTTGTACTCCACTCGTTGCTGACTCTGTATAGCCGCTCTAGGTACCTGAGCAATGGTTGTCCTTCAGGTAAGAAGTCGGGCCACACAACGGTGCCCGCGAGAGGTATTGCGACGAGACGACAGGGAGGGTATGACCAGTGTACCGGTGTGCTTGGCCCCTGATCGTTGGCCGCGAGAGTTACCAAACTATGAAAGTCGAGCTCCTCCAGGAGCACACGCGAGACAAGGTAAGGAGACGGTTCACCTTGTTGGTAACCGCAGTGACTTGGTGGGACGACAGGGCAGGCACCGATGTACTGGTGGTCCTGACTGCTGTCGTTGTTCGCGGGTCGGTTAAGTCGAGGCAACGATAACGGTTGTCACGCAGGTTAATTAAAATGCTAAATGGTTCAGTGAATGTCTTGAGTTGGCTATATGCCATGTACGCACTACCTACCCGTGGGAATTACGAGTTATGGGCTCCTCTGCTTCGTAGTGTCGTCCGAGGACTCTTCAGACGTCAGCAGTATCGTGGCCTGCGCCGGGAAGTGGTGTTGTCTTATTTGCTCGCGCGGTGGTGTCTTATTTGGATTTGCTTTAACTTCACCGGCCAGCCACGCACCATGCAGGAGTACGTTCGGGTTGAGGTCCAAGGCCCGGCGTACTTAGGATTTAGACCGGCGGATGGCCTCTCTGTTGAGTTTGAAAGATGGGCTACGGAGTGTCGGATAGCCTCGATGGAGCGTTCCCTAACAAGGTTCCCGCCACCCTGGAGATCCGTGCGTGTAGTGTAACACAAGTGCACCCCTGCAGGGAAGATTAATCTATTCGAATAGCCGTGTCCATGGTAACAGGACGCTTTATGCTGAAGCTGGATCTTACCACTACAAACTATTATTATTAAACTGTATGGTTCCGGGTTTTCTTCCTCGCTGGGATGTCGAGGAGGTGAACTCAGAGGCATTGCTAATTATTACAACTTATTATTATACAATGCTGCAGCAACTTCTTCTTCATTGTTACTTTATGCTTTATATAAACTGTTGGTTGATTCTTACCTCATGCTGCAAGACATTCGTCGGAAGATGCTAGTCTTCGATAGGCCTAGCTTCTTACCCTTATTCTGATTTCTATCTTGCAGTCCACTATATAAAGCCTCTTCTTTCCGTTGATACAATGCATAATGCTTAGTAGAGGACGTAAGACTCGCGGGTATGCTAGATACTCACCTTTGCTTTATTTCCCCTTTTTCGCTTTGCCTGATCGGCCGCTACAGCCGACGTTGGAGCCCAGGAGCAGGAGTACCCCGGAGGCGACTACTACGACGTCGAGTTCCCCGTCGACCAGGAGTAGTTCGGTGGATCCCAGGCAGGAGGCCTCGCCTTTTCGATCTGTATCTCTGATGTCAGTTGTGCTGGCCTTCTTAAGGCAAAACTTTTCTAACTATGTCTGTACTCAGATATTATGGCTTGTATGACTTATGTATTCGGATCCTCGTGATCCCTGGTATTGTAACACATTTGTTTATCCTTTTGTGTTTAGTGTTGTGCTGTGATATTCTCACCGTGGCACCCTAATCTCAGCCGTGTACCCTGCGTGTATGATTACTGTACACGGGTTGATTTTGGGGGCGTCACAAGTTGGTATCAGAGCCGACTGCCTGTAGGAAGCCACCCCACCACTACTTGGTCGAAGTTGAGTCTAGACTTTGAAAAAACTATTTTGCTAACTTAATATTTGGCTTACGGGCCCACATCGATGTCACTACTTGTGATATCTATGGTATTAGGATCCTTTTCTCCTTACCTATGCTCTGGTAATCTGCTCTCTTATCCTTGCTGGTAAGTTTTACAAACTCTGACATTAGGATCACGTTCTCTTGATTCCACCCGGCGTTTTGGTGCTTCCCCATTGATTGAGTCGTGTCGCAGGAGTTCTACCCCAGGTCCCGGACCGCGGATCCCATTCTCATTTCGGGCAGGCCGCGCGTCCTCTGGCATTAACTCCTGTGGACAATAGTTTTCTTGCGGCGTGATTGACATAGTGGAATCTATGTCGCGTCGTGTAATCCTTACCGCGGTCTGCGCGCCGCCTAGTGAGTCCTTTTTCCTTAATTTCTACGACGTTACACTGCCCGATTTTCGATTGACTCTGTGTGAATGTGTATGTCTTATATGACTACTCCTATATATCCGCGCCTCCTCTTCGTTGTCGCTTTAATTCAGGCTTGATTCCGGTATCTCGTTAAATTTTCATCGCTGAAATACCCCTGTTAAATTCTAGCAGGATGGCTGGTCGTGGTGGTCGTGGTGCCAACGAACCACCTCCGCCGCCGGATTACATGGCCGCGATGATGCAACAGTTCGAGTTGAACCGTCAGTTCATGGAGAATGTCATGGCTCAGTTTCCCCAGCCGAATCAGAATGGGCACCACGATTAGCACGCCACCGTGACTCTGCACGACTTCACCCGCCTCAACCCCTCTATGTTCCGCAACACTCTTCAGCCGTTGGATGCTGATGACTGGCTTCGCGACATCACTCACGAGCTGGAGTCTGCTAATGTCGATCCAGCCGACTATGTGAACTTTGTGTCTTATCACCTGAAAGGCGCCGCTGCTCAGTGGTGGAGCACCCACAAGCGTTCACTGCCAGTTGGAGAAGTCATCACCTGGGATGAATTTCAGTCTGCCTTTCGCGCCCGCTACATTCCTCAGGGGATCATGGATCGTAAGGCGGAAGAATTCTGCAACCTCACTCAGGGCGACATGACTGTTGAAGCCTATCAGCGCGAGTTCCTCAACCTCTCTCGCTATGCGGAAGAAGAGATCACCACAGATGCTCGCAGACAGCAGAAGTTCCGTCGTGGCCTCAATCCAGACCTCAGGCTCGCTCTTGCCGTTCATGATTTCGCCAACTTCGCCACCATGGTGAACAAGGCTATCATCGTCGAGACTGCCCAGATGGAGCACAAGAACTCTCTGAAGCGTTATCGTGACGTTGGCTCATCTTCGGGCGCAACGCAGAAGCGTCGTATATGGATCCCTACCAGTGTGACCCATTCAGCTGTCCCTGCTCCAAGACCGTCTTATGCTGCACCCCGTCTGCCTCCGCCACCGCAGATGCCAAGAGCTCTGCCTGCACCACCCAATGCTACACCCCTTCGTCCTCAGGATGGATTATGCTTCACGTGCCGCCAACCTGGGCATTTTTCCAGGGAGTGCCCCCAGAAACAGATGCAACTGGTAGTTCACCCCGCTGGACACGGAAATGGTCGTGGCAACAACAGGACCCCCAACTATAATACTGGGTCTGCTGCTTATGCTCGTGGACATGCTAACAACATCAATGTTGAAGAAGCTCAGCAACAACCCGCTACCGTGATGGGTACCCTTCTTGTTAATTCCGTACCTGCTACTGTTTTATTTGATACAGGAGCATCACATTCATTCTTGTCGGAAGCATTTGCATTGTCGCATAACTTCACGCTAGAAAAGATGAACCCACCGATGGTTGTCCGCACCCCGATAGGCCAATGCCAAACCACCAAGATAGTGCCCGGAACCATTGTTGAAATTGAAGGGATTGAATTCTTTGCTTCCCCCATCGTTCTGAAGTCTTCCACCATAGAGCTCATTCTGGGAATGGATTGGTTGAAATTTCACGATGCCGCACTCTATTGTGGCACCAAGCCTGTCCAACTTTTTCACCCCTCCGGCGAGATTGTTAACCACACCACCCGAGTTACCCGTAATGCTGAAACACAGATATTTATGATGAATGCTTTGAATGCCGCCCCCCTCGAAGGCATCGAGAACGTTCCAGTCGTTCGCGATTTTCCCGACGTCTTCCCAGAAGAACTGCCAGGAATACCCCCGATCAGAGAAGTCGAATTTGTCATCGACTTGAAGCCCGGCACCACCCCTATTGCCAAGCGTCCTTACAAGATGCCGCCACATGAAATCCTTGAACTTAAGGAGGAAATCGACAAGGCACTTCAGAAAGGATTCATTCGCGCCAGTTCCTCTGCTTGGGGAGCACCTTCGCTCTTTGTCAAGAAGAGCGATGGGACAAACCGATTGGTCCAAGATTATCGGCCCATTAACCAAGCCACCATCCAGAACAAATACCCTCTTCCCCGGATCAACGATCTGTATGATCAACTTGCCGGATCCAAGGTGTTTTCTAAACTCGACTTGAGGTTGGGTTATCACCAAATCCGAGTCCGTGATGAGGACATTCCGAAGACTGCCTTCATTACTCGCTATGGTTCATACGAGTACACGGTCATGTCCTTTGGCTTAACCAATGCTCCAGCCACCTTCTCCAGATTGATGAATCAATTTTCATGGAGTACCTCGACAAGTTCGTCGTGGTTTATCTGGATGATATATTGATATATTCCAAGAATGAAGAAGAACATGCTGAACATCTTCGTCTTATACTGGAGAAGCTTCGAGAACACAAACTCTACGCTAAGTATTCTAAGTGTGAGTTCTGGCTTCCCGAAGTAACCTACCTTGGACATGTGATTTCCAAGGATGGCATTGCTGTCACCCCAGAACGTATCCAGGCTATTCTTGACTGGACTCCTCCCAAGACCGTCAAGCAAGTCCGCAGTTTCCTCGGGCTCGCTAGCTATTGCCGCCGTTTCGTCGAGAATTTCTCCAAGATTGCCATGCCTCTGACTAATCTGCTTCACAAAGGCGTCAAGTTTGAGTGGACAGATAAATGTCAAGAAAGTTTCCAAGCGCTCAAGGACAAGCTAAATTCTCCCCCGGTGCTCGCTCCCCCTGATACTCAGAAGGACTTCGTGATATATTGCGACGCGTCTCGTCAAGGATTAGGTTGTGTCCTAATGCAAGAGCGCAAAGTGATTGCTTATGGCTCTCGTCAGTTGCGTTCTCACGAAGACAAGTATCCAACACATGATCTCGAATTGGCAGCAGTAATTTATGCATTGAAGCTGTGGCGACATTACCTCGTCGGTAATCGTTGCGAGGTCTACACCGATCACCAAAGTCTAAAGTACCTGTTTACTCAGCCAGACCTGAATCTTCGTCAACAACGATGGCTCGAGACAATAGCCGACTTCAACATGGATATTTCGTATACCCCTGGCAAGGCTAACGTGATGGCCGATGCCTTGAGCTGCAAAGCTTACTGTTCTGAACTTGAAGTTCAGGTACAGCAACCACATCTGTATGAAGAGCTTCGCAAGCTGAACCTCGAGATTGTTCCTCAAGGTTACGTTAACAACCTGGTTCTCGAGTCAAAACTCGACACCCTCATCAAGAGTAGACAGTCTTTTGACGCTGACATTGTGAAGATCAAGCAAGACATCGCTGAAGGAAAGCCCTCCTCTTTTACCATTGATGCCAATGATGGTGATACTGTGTACTTCAAGGGCCGCTTAGTAGTTTCTGTGAGCCCGGCCATCATTAATTGTGGTCCGGATATCATGGAAGAAGCCCATAATTCTCCCTTGTCAATCCACCCTGGCAGTACCAAGATGTATAAAGACCTTCGTCAACGGTACTGGTGGCCTTACATGAAGCAAGACATCGCCCGCTATGTTTCTCACTGTGACGTTTGCAGTCGCGTCAAGGCCGGACATCCAAAACCTGCTGGCTGGTTGCAACCTCTCCCTCCTCCTGAATGGAAGTGGGACAAAGTCGAAATGGACTTCGTCACCGGTTTTCCTAAGTCACAGAAAGGTAACGATGCCATCTTCGTCGTCATCGACCGATTCTCCAAGATTGCTCACTTCCTGCCGGTCAAGGAGACGATCACTGCTAGTCAGTTAGCACACTTGTATATCTCCCGGATTGTGTCACTCCACGGTATTCCGCTGGAGATCAGTTCAGACCGTGGCAGCCTTTTCACCTCACGATACTGGAATAGTTTCATGGAAGCCTTCGGGACTCGTCTGTCTCTCAGCACCGCTTATCACCCCCAGTCGCAAGGCCAAGTTGAACGAGTCAATCAAGTGCTGGAAGACATGCTTCGCGCTTGTGTCCTTTCATTCGGCATGAAATGGGAGGAATCTCTCCCGTACGCGGAATTCTCGTACAACAATAGCTATCAGGCTAGCTTGAAGATGGCACCCTTCGAAGTTCTGTACGGACGTAAATGTCGAACCCCCCTGAATTGGTCAGGAACTGGGGAACGACCCTACTTCGGACCGGATCTCGTCCAACAAGCTGAAGATCAGGTTCGCATTGTGCAAGAAAATCTCAAGGCCGCCCCGTCTCGTCAGAAGAGCAACTATGACCGCAAACAACGGGAAATGGAGTATCCACCTGGTGCATACGCTTACCTTCGTGTCACTCCCATGAGGGGCACTCATCGCTTTGGTATCAAGGGCAAGTTGGCTCCTCGCTACATTGGCCCGTTCCGTATCCTTTCCAGGAGTGGACCCGTGGCATACCGATTGGAATTGCCGCCGAACCTCTCCCAAGTCCACGATGTCTTCCACGTGTCTCAACTCCGTCGCTGCTTCAAGGATCCTATCCGAGAAGTGGAACAGATATGATTGAGCTGCAGCAAGACTTGACTTATTGAGAACATCCGAGCCGCATTCTCGATCAGTCTGAACGTCGAACCCACAACAAGACCGTCAAGTTCCTCAAAGTCCAGTGGTCGAATCATTCTGAAGATGAAGCCACCTGGGAACGCGAAGATCACCTTCGCGATGAATACCCCGATCTTTTCCTCGCTACCACTTAAATTCTCGGGACGAGAATTCTTGTAGTGGGGGAGATTTGTAACACCCTCAGTTGTTTGTAACAGTAATCCTTGTGCTAATGACAATTACTGTTGCTAAATCATGCCATGATCAAATTTGAATCAAATCAAAGTTTAAAACCCCTTTTGGTGATTATTAAAAATATGTGACAAATAAAACTTTGTCCAAAAATAGTGAAACCACTTTTCTTAAATCACTAAAAATCAGTGGACTATGTTCAAACAACATTGGGTATATATTGCATTAATAATAATTGCAAAAAATTCAGAACAGTAGCCATACCAGCCCAATTACTCATTTTGTAATAATATAAAGTATCAAATGAGTTTGTAAAACTCCCAAACTTTTTGTAGCACTTCAGTAGGGTGTAAAAATATTAATAGAACAGGTTACACATTTTACAAAAATGGAAATGGAAATAAAACAAATGCTAACAGAAAAGGAGAAAAACATAAAAGAAAAAAAGAAGTAAAACACCTAAGCTACGCACGGGGCACAGGCCCACCTCAGCCCAGCCCACCCCCTCCCGTTGTCTTCTTCCTCCCAACTGCTTCCTCACCTGCTCCCGTACGGCGCCGAGCTCGCCGCGACGCTGGCAAGCTGGCCCCGCCTCCACCTGCTCCCTCCCGACGCCGACGCGATAAGGCCACCCCGGCCGACCCCCTGGACATCCTCCCCCTCCCTTTACCCTCCTCTTCTCGCACTCGTCGGGGAAAGATCCCACCCGAGCCGCCGTGGCCGTGGCCGTGAGCTCACGCGGCCAGTAAGCTCGTGTCGCCATGTCGCCTTGTCCTAGTCGTTCGCCAACGTCGTCTTCGTCGTCCACCTCAAGGAATCGAGCCGACGCCGTCCATAGCAAGCGCACGCCCAAGTTCCCTTTTCCTCGCCGCCGTTGAGTCGCAGTCGCGATTCACCGCCGTCGAGCCTCCAGCGAGCCCGCCGTCACCTGCACTGCACTCCTGGTGAGCTTCTACGCCTCCCCCAACTCCCCGACGAGCAAATCGTGCCCTGTAGCCCACCCCGCCATTAGGGCAGCAAGCTTGCTGCCGCCGGCGAGCTCCTCCCCGCGCCCTAGCTCACGCTTTTGGCGTGCCACTCGCGTCACTTCGCGCGCGTTGCTTCCAGGAACCGTTTCGCGTAGTGCATGACCAAGGTTTCCCGCTGTGGCCTCGTCTCCGTCGAGCTCCCGTACTGCACCTCTGCCTCGCACGTCGCCAGCCCCGAGTCCGGCGCCCCCAAGTCACCGCACCACCACCATTCACCTCTCCGTCGCCCCCTGGTTCGAACGCAACTGGCGGCGCCCCCTATCGTGCCCTGTGACGACGGCTAGCTCGACCTCGTCGGCGCTCTGTCGCCGGTGAGCTCGCCGGAGTCACTGCGCAGTAGGGCCCTCTTGTCAGAAATATAATTAGTATTAAGATAATCCTCTTATGGGCCACTAACAGCAGGGCCCCATCCCTGTTAAACTTGTTATTAGGTCTAAATGGAAATAACCCCCTGGGTCTCTGACGTGTGGGCCCAGGCAATTGATTTAATCACTGAATTTATTTAGCTATCAAATCAACACATGTGTCCATGACATGTGGCCCCCACTGGGTTAATTGATTAAGAAAATGTTTTAGTTAATAATCAGAGGCTCACTGTTGGGACCAGAGGCTTTTCTGATTTATTAAAATGTTTTATAAATAAACAGAGGCTGACATGTGGGTCCGACATGTCAGGCACTATTGTGGATAATGTTTTGGATAATGTTGAATAAATAATAAAAGAAATTTAATAAATGTTTTAAAATGATTTAAACTTTGAAATTAAATATCTTTTAAACCGTATATTGGATTAAAAAACTTTATACATGAAAGTTGATCAGAAAAATACGTAGAATACGAATACGCTGTCCGTTGATCTACCACCCCCCTCTAACGTACCGAACATCGAACCGTCCCCCTTCGGACCGGCAGTCCGATAAATAGTCCGGTACTGCTAAAGTACCCGGATGAATTTATTTCGAACACGAAAGTTGTTCGGAATAGATCAACTAACCCGGATACACCACCCACACATGTGTCGGATGTCCACAACACCTCCGGCATGATATCTCCCCCCTCCGGACACCTTGTCCGATAATCACCCGGAGCTGGCCGTTCACCCCCGGATGAATTCCCGCTCCGAGCAACGTGCATTGCACTGCGTTAGAACACCGTTAAGATTTCATCTGTCATGTCATGCATCTGTTTGTATATGCTTGCTGTGTATTTACTGTTTCTTCCCCCCTTAATCTCCGGTAGACCCCGTTGTTGCCGTCGACTACACCGCTGCTGAGTACGACTACTTTGTCAACGACCCTACCCCTACCGTCGAGCTTCCAGGAAAGAAGAGCCATTCTCTTCCCCAGATATCGCCTATCTTTCCGTAGTTTTCTTGCACTAGGCATTGTTACTGTTGCTGCTAAATTATAATCCTATTCAATTGCATAGCCTGTTTTTTTCGCCCCTTTATGTGCCTTCCATATCCTATGCTGCATATATATATATATATATATATATATATATATATATATATATATATAAGATATTCAGCAGTGAGCCCTGCGCATTGTTAGCTAGGATTAGATAGAGGGCCGTGATCACTCAGGGGAGTGAACGCGGATACAATTATTATAACTGCATAGGTACGGTACAATGCAGACACCGCCTCAGGCCCCTACCTCGGCTCTGCCGAGCCACCATCAAGTGTGAGCTATCAAGGAGTAATCCTTGTACTCCACTCGTTGTTGACTCTGTATAGCCGCTCTAGGTACCTGAGCAATGGTTGTCCTTCAGGTAAGAAGTCGGGCGACCCAACGGTGCCCGCGAGAGGTATTGCGACGAGACGACATGGAGGGTATGACCAGTGTACCGGTGTGCTTGGCCCCTGATCGTTGGCCGCGAGAGTTACCAAACCATGAAAGTCGAGCTCCTCCAGGAGCACAGGCGAGACAAGGTAAGGAGACGGTTCACCTTGTTGGTAACCGCAGTGACTTGGTGGGACGACAGGGCAGGCACCGATGTACTGGTGGTCCTGACTGCTGTCGTTGTCCGCGGGTCGGTTAAGTCGAGGCAACGATAACGGTTGTCACGCAGGTTAATTAAAATGCTAAATGGTTCAGTGAATGTCTTGAGTTGGCTATATGCCATGTACGCACTACCTACCCATGGGAATTACGAGTTATGGGCTCCTCTGCTTCGTAGTGTCGTCCGAGGACTCTTCAGACGTCAGCAGTACCGCGGCCTGCGCCGGGAAGTGGTGTTGTCTTATTTGCTCGCGCGGTGGTAGCTCATTTGGATTTTCTTTAACTTCACCGGCCAGCCACGCACCGTGCAGGAGTACGTTCGGGTTGGGGTCCAAGGCTGTCACATCCCAACTTTTACTCTTCTTGTTAATCTAGTTAACCAAAAGTTAGAGCCAACAAAAATCTTGCATGAAATGTTAGGTTGTGTTCAATGCTTGAACTTGTGTGCTTAGGGTTAGTCATGTTGTTGCTTGATGATGCACTTGTGTTGGTGATAATTTTGTGTTGCATGTGCCTAAGATAACCTAGTGACTATGGTTAACCATTTATGTCTACCATGCATGCACTTTATCCTTAGTTGGTCATAAAAAAATGGCAACTTGTCTAACACCTAGTAAATTTTCTATATAGTAATAATACTAATAAATTTAGCCACCACAAAAATCCTTAGGCATCAACCTTTTTGGTTGTTTGCTAATAACTAAAACAATTATCAATAAATTTTCCTAACTACATAAAATCATAAGGAAACGCATGCATGATCTTTATATCTAACCTAATAATAATAACAACAATAACAATAATACTAATAATAAGAGAGTTATATATTATTATTATCCCAAAAACAAAAGGGTGTTTAGTGCTTAAAAAAAGAGAAAGAAAACTACCCTAACTCCCGCACCCCCCCTCTCTGCTAACGTCAGCCCGAAGCCCCCCCTGTGACGTAGCCTGGCTGACGGTAGCCCTCGCCACCGCCTCGGCTGGCCAGTAGGCGAGGAGGCCGTCGCTCGCTTGCCTCCCTCTCCCGCACCCCCCCTCTTCCCTCCACGCTATAAAACCCCCCCTCCCCCAGCCTCTCCTCACCACTCCACACCACCGTAGCCCGCTCCACCCCACTCGCCCGAGAAAGAGAGAAGCCGAGAGGAAGGAAAGAAAGGAGGGAGAAGGAAGAAGAAGGAGAAGGGAGGGAGGAGGAAGAAGAGGAGAGGAGGGAGAGGCCGGCGCGCCTCTCAACCTCCGCCCCACGCCGAAGCTGCACCGGCGAGGAGCCGCCGCTTGGAGGAGCCGACGACCCCGAGCCGGAGAAGCCGCAGCCGCCCGTTCGTCTACGTCGAGCCGCCGTCGTTCGTCGCCGCGAAACGCCTCTCCGACGCCAAAAACGAGACCCCGGCGAGCCCCTCTACGCCCGCCGCCCCTCCACGCCGCCCGTCGTCGCCGGAACCACCCCCGGTGAGCGCCTGAGCTCCCTTCTGTCCGCCACGAGCGCCGCCATTTTTCCACGTTGCATGCCTATTTTTTTGGCAAAAATGGAGCCCCCAGGCCTCCCTCTACGCCCGCCGCCCCTTGCCGCCGGCCGCCGGCCGCCGGAGGGCCGCCGGCGAGGCCCCTGCCCCTTCCCTGCGCCATGGCCGCGTCGGCCCTGGTCTGGACCGAGCTCGTCGGGAAGATGCCCCACGGTCGTCCGATAAGGCGCCATCCAACGGCCTAGAGGCCTGCATACCCCTTCGTTTTGTTTAAAAAAAAAACTTACTGCTGCGCTAGGCTCGCCCGTCTAAAAAAAAATAGAAATTGTGCCCGGGTGCGTCAAGTAGCCATGGGCCGGCTGTAAATTTTTTTCCTTTTTCTTAAAAACTGCAGCACTTAAATAATTCTAAACAAATAACCGTAGCTCAGAAAATTATGAAATAAATTTTGTGTGGCTTAGAAAATTGTGTTTTATTTTTCTGTATGCTTAGAATAATTTTTATGCAGTACCAAATTAATTTCTTTAGTTTAAACTAGTTAATTGTGCTTTTTAGCAGCTAAAAATAGTTTTAATCAATTCCTTGTAAACCCTAAAAATGTAATGTTGATTTTTATATACTCCTGTGAATATTCTTGATTTTTATGTATGTTTAGAATATTATTTGGCTTAAATAAATTTGTGACCCTTTTTATTATTACTATTATTATTAATATTGCTAGTTATTTCCTTATGTTGGTACTATTTGGTTGTTAGTTTACTATTAAACTAGCATGTGGTTAGTATGTTATTGCTATGAACTTGGTTTTGGAATTAAAACAAGTTAATAAGTTGTTAGTGAATAACTTAACATAACTCAAGTTAAGAATTGCTCAATATACTCTTGTTGTGGTACTCCTATTAAATTTAATTCCAATGCCTTGTTGTGGTTTTCGACTTGAAGTGTTGGTTTAGTATTTCAATACTAGTACAAGTGGTTCTTTTATTTACTTGTTGTTTGATATTGGGGATGAGTGTTGTGTGCCATGTTTGTTTTTCCCGATTGTAATGGTGAATCTGTTTCTTCCGCAACGTGTAGACGATACGCCGTACGTTGCAGGTGAAGACTCCTCCCTTGGCACCGAAGAAGCCGATCCAGGGTACATCGCCGAGGAAGGCAAGCCACCGTCAAAACTCAAACTCCGCTTTACCCATTTTTACTTTCTTTGTATCATTTATATTGTATCATGCTAGTATTATATTCATATGGTTTGGGATTGTAGTAGTTATATTAGAGAAACTCCACACCACCCCCATAGCCTACCTATTTGGGAAAAACTAAGTAGAACCCCGATGATCCCGGCGTTCTGTCGAGACCATCACTCAGCTCTAGTATTTAGCATTACATAACAACTTGGAAAGTCTTACTTCATCCTTTTGGTACGGCATTCACCTAAGAAGGTGGTATAGCCGGGATTGTGGAACATCGTCGGACATGGACAAAGTCTAGAGGGACTCTCTATTTGTGCCGCCAAAATCTAGCATTACAGTACAACCACTATACTCCGGTATGGGACAGGGCTAGTTGGAAGCTTGTTTTTCTTAGTACGGGGGTCCTATAACTACACATGGATGCGTGGTTCCACGAATCCGATAGCCCTCGAAGTCGATGGGTGAAACTCGCTAGGCTTAGTGTCAGAAGGAACCTTGGAGCTCTTCGACTACGGTGCAGGCTTGGGTCCAAGAGGAGCATGACCTGTCACAAGGAAAGTCCATGTAGTACGCAAGGGGTGGATTCACCTGTACTAGGGAAGACAAGGGGAAAGCTAAAGTCGATTATCCGAGACCCGCATACTGAAGTATGACGACCCGTGGGGACACACGGCGGATGTATCGAATGTGGTGGGTAAAGTGTACAACCTCTGCAGAGTGTAAATCTATTCGAGTAGCCGGAGTCCACGGTCATGGACAGCTAGTGAGGCCACACTTTGTGGGGAATAGATGAGAAAGCCGGTACCGAGTTTATGGTTCGCGATGATGGTGTTGTTATAGTTGAAAAAGGGTTGGACTTGACTTATCCAAATGCAATGTGGAAATAAAACTTGCCAAGTTTAAAACTTTGCCAACTTAATAATAATATTGAGTAGATAGGAAATCCCTATGAAAAACTCCACCATATAGCCATCCCATTATTTTCTTGTACAAAACTTTGTTTCTTTCTTTAGGTGGTTTGCGAGTACTTTGTATGTACTCACGGCTTTGTCCCTGGTTATTCCATCGGCCAGGCTTGGAGGAGCAGGTATATGACGACGATGCTAACGGCGACTACTAGGACGTGTTATGCTCTGATCTACCCTGTGGATTGTGTCGCCCCTACCCTTGATGCTTTTGCTTTTCCGCTGCTATTTGAGCCCGATGAGGCCATGTAAGACTTTATTAATGTATGACTTGTATTCGGTATTGTATGAACATTGAGACTATGATATCCATGTCGAGTTGTGTGTCATGCGAACTGATCATGGGAGCATGACCGTATACACAGCTGGTCGCTTCCGACATATAGTCCGGGGTGCCCGTAGACTTGGTATCAGAGCCTCTGTTCAGAATATAGCAGCCTAGTTAGGTTGGTCGGTAGATAGGATGGGGGGAAATCAAAAACTATTATCTAAACTAAAGAGATGGTCAAATGCATAGTATAGAATGCTTACCTCTCTTATCCCCTCTATAGCAAACTATTAAATGTTTTACTATGTTAAATTTTTGCACACTTGTCATCTAACTTAAACTCTTAAAACTTGTAGATGGCTGGAGTTCCTGTGCACCACCTCCAGCTGACTCAGGCTGGGAAGACGCCCTTTTCTCAGGATCTGATGGATCTGCTTGCGCTCGTTCACCGCCCAGCTGCGGAGTTCAGGGCTTTCCAGATCACCAGTGGGGAGGACACCGAGCTCCGCCTGATTGTGCGGTGTGAGCTTCGAGGTTCGGAGGTGACTCCACGGTCGGATCCTATCATCTTCATGGTGTACGCTCGTACCTGGGAGGAGGGTCTGGGCCGAGCTTGCCAGGAGGCGATTTCTCGCCTTGTGAGGTTTCACCAGTACGAGATGGGTACCGCGCGGTTCCGTCACTACGGGATGCGCGATGGTGAGGGAGATCCCACTCCTGGTGTGCTTCACCCGGTCCTGAGGGACCACTTGTTCGCTCTAGAGACACACTTGGATCTGACTCAGGATCAGCTGGATGAGGTCCGGGTCAAGCATGACTACAACCTCCAGACCGAGGGTCCCGCCCCCATCGCCCCCATCGAGCTGGAGACTAGGGACAAGATTATCAAGGAACTGCAGGACAAGGTCGCCAGTCTGGAGGAGAGTAACAAGATGCTGAAGAAGAAGACCAGGAGCCTGAAGCGTAAGTGCGACGATTTGGAGGAGGAGATTGATGCTCTGGATGATGGCGAGGACATCCAGAAGGGTGAGAACGCTCATATCAGTGATGATGAGGACTGGATGGATGAGGAGTACGAGGAGGTTCCGGACACTGATGATGAGGACTTCATCGATGATCGCGAGGAGGATGAGCTCTAGGCGTCGTTAGTTGTTGGATGCCCTTTTGGAGATTTGCGTTAGACGTTGCATGTGTGGTTGGTTACCTGTAAGACTTGGTTATGTATGAGACTTATGCTATCGTTATGCTACCATGTGGTGATTGCTAGTTGCATGATTATTACCTATTTTATGAGTCTTGCTTGTGTGTGATAACTAGATTGTTAGGGACTTACCCCCCTTGTAGACTAAATTCCCTCTTATCCTGCGCACCAACCTCAGGATGCCGAGAAGCTCCCGCGCCAACCCAAGTGGATCCGGTGACGCGCCACCGCCACCACCCGACCCGAACATGGCGCAGCTTCTGCGACTACTGATGGAGGAGCGCCAGGCCGCTCGTGACGAGCGCCAGGCGAACATGGCTGCACTCCAGCAGCTAGTCCAGGCCGCCACCAATGCCAACCAAGGAGGCGGAGGAGCTGGTGGGAATGAAGAGCCCAGGTCTCGGCTCCGAGATTTCCAGAACACCAACCCGCCCGTGTTCTCGCAGACGAAGGAGCCTTTGGATGCTGAGGATTGGCTCCGCACCATGGAGAACAATCTCGCTGTCGCCGCTGTTGGCAACAACGAGAAGGTCCTGTATGCCACTCACTATCTCACCGGCACCGCAAGGAGCTGGTGGGAAGGAGTGCGTGCCCGTCTTCCTGAGGGGCAAGTACTCACCTGGGCGGAGTTCTCCGAGAAGTTCAAGAAGGCGCACATCCCGACTGCACTGATCAGGGGAATGAAGGACGAGTTCCGCCACCTCAAGCAAGGAGGCATGACTGTTGTTGGATATCTTGACCGCTTCACTCAGCTGTCGAGGTATGCCCCGGAGGAGGTGGACACCGAGGAGAAGCGAAAGGACCGTTTCCGGGATGGATTGCACGATGAGCTGCAGGTTGTCCTGGTGGCTATGCAGTTCCCCGATCTTGAGTCTCTTGTCGACGCTGCTATCATGATGGAGGGCAAGCTCAAGACGGCCTCTGAGAACCGCAAGCGCCGCATGATGCAGCAGGGTGGATCCATCAACCCCCGACTGCTTCCAACACAGCCACCAAGGCCAGCACCCCAGCCTCAGAGGAGCCCTTACCCAGCGCCACGCCCCAATGCTCCTGCTCGCCCTGGTGGAGTTCCGCTGCAGCAGGCGGAGTTCCCCGTGACCCTGCATCAGAAGTGATCTGCTTCAAGTGTGGCCAGAAGGGTCACTATGCCATTACCTGCACCAATAAGGCGAATGCTGCCCCACGCCCCAATGCTCCAGCACCAGCCAGAGGGAACCCTGGCCGCAACAATGCCCAGCGCGGTGCGCCCAATGCCGCCAAGGGACGTCTGAACCATGTGCAAGCCGAGGAAGCCCTGGAGGCAGCAGACGTTATCTTGGGTACGTTTCCAGTTAATTCAGTACCTTCTCAAGTATTGTTTGATTCTGTTGCATCACACTCTTTTGTTACGAAGACATTTGTGGATAGAAGTAAGTTGTCACCTAGTGAAATGAGGAGGCCCATGATAGTCCAAATACCCGGATCCAAAACCCAAGCCAGTTTAGCTTGTTCCGGAGTTCCCATAGCAATTCATGGAGTCGAGTTCCCAGCTGACCTGATCGTGTTAGGGACAGAAGGTATAGATGTGGTGCTTGGCATGAATTGGTTGTCCAGATATCGAGGCCGAATAGATTGCACTGAGAGGACAGTCAACCTCATAAGTGCCGATGGGGTTCAGATAGAGTACTCCGACAAGGAAGAGACTGCCCGAGCCTTCTGTCATCAGAGTGTCTCGGTGCCACCACTTGAGGAGGTGAAGGTTGTGTGTGAATTCCCGGACGTCTTTCCGGAGGAGCTACCCGGTATGCCGCCTGATCGGGATATCGAGTTTATCATGGAGTTAGTGCCTGGCATAGCCCCTATTGCACAGCAACCCTACCGGATGAATGCTGAAGAACTGGTTGAGCTGAAGAAACAGCTGAATGACATGCTCCAGAAGGGACTGATTCGACCCAGTGCTTCACCCTGGGGTTCGCCAGTTCTCTTTGTGGACAAGATAGACGACACCATACGCATGTGTGTGTACTACCGTAAGCTAAACGAAGTGACCATCAAGAACAAGTATCCGCTCCCCAAGATCGAGGATCTGTTCGATCAGTTGAACGGAGCCCGAGTCTTCTCCAAGATCGATCTAAGGACCGGATATCACCAGTTGAAGGTTCGCGAGTCGTACATCCCCAAGACAGCTTTCACGACCCGCTATGGTTTGTTCGAGTACACTGTCATGTCTTTCGGACTTACCAATGCCCCGGCCTATTTCATGAATCTCATGAACAAGATCTTCATGAAGTATCTCGACAAGTTTGTGGTGGTGTTCATTGACG
The DNA here is from genome assembly GCA_950022295.1 of Bromus sterilis. Classification (NCBI taxonomy): domain Eukaryota; kingdom Viridiplantae; phylum Streptophyta; class Magnoliopsida; order Poales; family Poaceae; genus Bromus; species Bromus sterilis. The sequence goes on along the minus strand of OX465596.1, from coordinate 141,055,458 downwards.
ACATCCTGATATATTCCAAGACCGAAGAAGAGCACGCCGATCATTTGCGCTTAGTCCTCGAGACTTTGCGTGAGCACCAGTTGTACGCCAAGTTCAGCAAGTGCGAGTTCTGGCTCAAGGAAGTCGGATTTTTGGGACATGTATTGTCAGAAGGAGGCATATCCGTCGACCCCGCCAAGATTCAGTCCGTCATAGACTGGACAACTCCGACCTCTCAGACTGAAGTTAGAGGATTCCTCGGACTAGCGGGATACTACCGCAAGTTCGTGGAAGGCTTCTCCAGCATCGCCCGACCCATGACCCAGCTGCTAAAGAAGGACCAGAAGTTTGTGTGGACGGAAAAGTGTGAAGCCAGTTTCCAGGAGTTGAAGAGGAGATTGGTATCCGCCCCAGTGTTGACGATGCCTGACCTGACCAAGAGCTTTGATGTGTACTACGATGCATCGAAGATTGGTTTGGGTTGCGTTCTTATGCAAGTGGGCAAGGTGATTGAGTACCTGTCACGACAGTTGAAGCCGCACGAGTTGAACTACCCCACACATGACTTGGAGCTAGCCGCTGTTGTGCTTGCTCTCAAGAGATGGAGGCATTACCTGATGGGTCACCGTTGCGACATCTACACAGACCATAAGAGCCTGAAGTACATTTTCTCGCAAAAGGAGTTGAACATGAGGCAGAGGAGATGGATCGAGCTGATCAAAGATTACGATCTTGAAATCCACTACCATCCTGGGAAGGCCAATGTGGTAGCAAATGCCCTCAGCCGCAAGCCCTGCACACTTAATGCGATGATCAGACACGCAACCAGCTCTGCACGAGGAGTTCGAGAAGCTGGGTTTGGAACTTGTTACACCCGGTTTTCTGGCTCACCTCGAGCTGACTCCGACTCTATTTGATCAGATCAAGGAGGCACAGAAGGGACACGATAGTATCGAGGGAATCAAGAAGAAGATGCCCCTCGACAAGGCCCCGAAGTTCGCGATAGATGATGAAGGAGTTCTTTGGTTCGATGGTCGATTGTGTGTGCCCGATGTGAACAAGTTGAAGCTCACTATCCTAAAGGAAGCTCACGATACACCTTACTCCATCCACCCTGGAGGGACTAAAATGTATCAAGACCTGAAGGACTTGTTCTGGTGGCACGGTATGAAGCGTGAAATTGCCTTGTATGTCGCCAAGTGCGACATCTGCCAGAGAGTGAAAGCAGAGCACCAACGACCTGCAGGATTGCTGCAACCCCTCCGAGTTCCTGAATGGAAGTGGGAACAAATAGGTATGGACTTCATCACAGGTCTACCGAGATCGAGCAAAGGTCATGACTCTATCTGGGTCATCGTCGATCGACTCACCAAGGTAGCGCACTTCATCCCAGTGCGAACCACCTATCGAGGAGACCAGCTGGCAGAATTGTACATGTCAAGGATCGTATGCCTGCACGGAGTCCCGAAGGAAATTGTGTCTGACCGAGGTACCCAGTTTACCTCGAGGTTCTGGAAGAAAGTCCAGGAGGCACTAGGGACCAAGCTCACATTTAGCACAGCCTATCACCCGCAGACTGGAGGCCAGACTGAGCGAGTGAACCAGATACTAGAGGATATGCTCCGCGCATGTGCTCTAGCCTACGGTTCCAAGTGGGAGGACTGCTTTCCCTATGCAGAATTCTCCTACAACAACAGCTACCAGTCGAGTTTGCAAATGGCACCATTTGAAGCTCTGTATGGAAGGAAGTGTTGCACGCCCCTGAACTGGTCTCAGACCGGAGAAGGGAAGATTTTCGGACCCGATGTTCTTAAAGAGGCCGAAGAGCAGGTCCAGTTGATTCGTGAGCGTCTCAAGACCGCTCAGTCTCGTCAGAAGAGTTATGCCGACCCCAAGAGTCGAGAGGTGAATTTCGCAGTTGGAGATTTTGTGTATCTCCGAGTCACCCCATTGAAAGGAATGCAGCGATTCCATGTGAAGGGAAAGCTAGCACCCCGATACATCGGACCATTTGAGGTGATAGCCAGGCGAGGCCAAGTTGCCTATCAGTTGAGACTGCCAGCAGAGCTATCCGATGTGCACGATGTCTTCCACGTCTCGCAGCTCCGGAAATGTCTGGAGGTGCCGGACAAGCCCGATGTTTTCAAGAACATCGATCATCGCACGGTGGACATCAACCAGGATCTCACGTACCGCGAGACACCCCTTCGTATCCTGGAAGAAGCCACCCGAGTCACCCGAAAACGCGCGATCAAGTTCCACAAGGTCTAGTGGACCAACCACACTGAGGAGGAAGCCACCTGGGAACGGGAGGACTACCTCAAGCGCGAGTTCCCGCATCTCTTCACTAGCTTGTGAATCTCGAGGAAGGTCTGTCACATCCCAACTTTTACTCTTCTTGTTAATCTAGTTAACCAAAAGTTAGAGCACACAAAAACCATTCATGAAATGTTAGGTTGTGTTTCAATGCTTGAACTTGTGTGCTTAGGGTTAGTCATGTTGTTGCTTGATGATGCACTTGTGTTGGTGATCATTTTGTGTTGCATGTGCCTAAGATAACCTAGTGACTATGGTTAACCATTTATGTCTACCATGCATGCACTTTATCCTTAGTTGGTCATAAAAAAATGGCAACTTGTCTAACACCTAGTAAATTTTCTATATAGTAATAATACTAATAAATTTAGCCACCACAAAAATCCTTAGGCATCAAACTTTTTCGTTGTTTGCTAATAACTAAAACAATTATCAATAAACTTTCCTAACTACATAAAATCATAAGGAAATGCATGCATGATCTTTATATCTAACCTAATAATAATAACAACAATAACAATAATACTAATAATAAGAGAGTTATATATTATTATTATCCCAAAAACCAAAAGGGTGTTTAGTGCTTAAAAAAGAGAGAAAGAAAACTACCCTAACTCCCGCACCCCCCCTCTCTGCTAACGTCAGCCCGAAGCCCCCCTGTGACGTAGCCTGGCTGACGCTAGCCCTCGCCACCGCCTCGGCTGGCCAGTAGGCGAGGAGGCCGTCGCTCGCTCGCCTCCCTCTCCCGCACCCCCTCTTCCCTCCACGCTATAAAAACCCCCCTCCCCCAGCCTCTCCTCACCACTCCACACCACCGTAGCCCGCTCCACCCCACTCGCCCGAGAAAGAGAGAAGCCGAGAGGAAGGAAAGAAAGGAGGGAGAAGGAAGAAGAAGGAGAAGGGAGGGAGGAGGAAGAAGAGGAGAGGAGGGAGAGGCTGGCGCGCCTCTCCACCTCCGCCCCACGCCGGAGCTGCACCGGCGAGGAGCCGCCGCCTGGAGGAGCCGACGACCCCGAGCCGGAGAAGCCGCAGCCGCCCGTTCGTCTACATCGAGCCGCTGTCGTTCGTCGCCGCGAAACGCCTCTCCGACGCCAAAAACGAGACCCCGGCATGCCCCTCTACGCCCGCCGCCCCTCCACGCCGCCCGCCATCGCCGGAACCACCCCCGGTGAGCGCCCGAGCTCCCTGCTGTCCGCCACGAGCGCCGCCATTTTTCCACGTTGCATGCCTATTTTTTTGAAAAAAATGGAGCCCCCCAGGCCTCCCTCTACGCCCTCCGCCCCTTGCCGCCGGCCGCCGGAGGGCCGCCGGCGAGGCCCCTGCCCCTCCCCTGCGCCATGGCCGCGTCGGCCCTGGTCTGGACCGAGCTCGTGGGGAAGATGCCCCACGGCCGTCCGATCAGGCGCCATCCAACGGCCTAGAGGCCTGCATACCCCTTCGTTTTAAAAAAAAAACTTACTGCTGCGCTGGGCTCGGCCCGTCTAAAAACTGCAGCACTTAAATAATTCTAAACAAATAACCGTAGCTCAGAAAATTATGAAATAAATTTTGTGTGGCTTAGAAAATTGTGTTTTATTTTTCTGTATGCTTAGAATAATTTTTATGCAGTACCAAATTAATTGCTTTAGTTTAAACTAGTTAATTGTGCTTTTTAGCAGCTAAAAATAGTTTTAATCAATTCCTTGTAAACCCTAAAAATGTAATGTTGATTTTTATATACTCCTGTGAATATTCTTGATTTTTCTATATGTTTAGAATATTATTTGGCTTAAATAAATTTGTGACCCTTTTTATTATTATTATTATTATTATTATTAATAATATTGCTAGTTATTTCCTTATGTTGGTACTATTTGGTTGTTAGTTTACTATTAAACTAGCATGTGGTTAGTATGTTATTGCTATGAACTTGGTTTTGGAATTAAAACAAGTTAATAAGTTGTTAGTGAATAACTTAACATAACTCAAGTTAAGAATTGCTCAATATACTCTTGTTGTGGTACTCCTATTAAATTTAATTCCAATGCCTTGTTGTGGTTTTCGACTTGAAGTGTTGGTTTAGTATTTCAATACTAGTACAAGTGGTTCTTTTATTTACTTGTTGTTTGATATTGGGGATGAGTGTTGTGTGCCATGTTTGTTTTTCCCGATTGTAATGGTGAATCTGTTTCTTCCGCAACGTGTAGACGATACGCCGTACGTTGCAGGTGAAGACTCCTCCCTTGGCACCGAAGAAGCCGATCCAGGGTACATCGCCGAGGAAGGCAAGCCACCGTCAAAACTCAAACTCCGTTTTACCCATTTTTACTTTCTTTGTATCATTTATATTGTATCATGCTAGTATTATATTCATATGGTTTGGGATTGTAGTAGTTATATTAGAGAAACTCCACACCACCCCCATAGCCTACCTATTTGGGAAAAACTAAGTAGAACCCCGATGATCCCGGCATTCTGTCGAGACCATCACTCAGCTCTAGTATTTAGCATTACATAACAACTTGGAAAGTCTTACTTCATCCTTTTGGTACGGCATTCACCTAAGAAGGTGGTATAGCCGGGATTGTGGAACATCGTCGAACATGGACAAAGCTGGAGGGACTCTCTATTTGTGCTGCCAAAATCTAGCATTACAGTACAACCACTATACTCTAGTATGGGACAGGGCTAGTTGGAAGCTTGTTTGTCTTAGTACGGGGGTCCTATAACTACACATGGATGCGTGATTCCACGAATCCGATAGCCCTCGAAGTCGATGGGTGAAACTCGCTACGCTTAGTGTCGGAAGGAACCTTGGTGCTCTTCGACTACGGTGCAGTCTTGGGTCCAAGAGGAGCATGACCTGTCACACGGAAAGTCCATGTAGTACACAAGGGGTGGATTCACCTGTACTAGGGCAGACAAGGGGAAAGCTAAGGTCGATTATCCGAGACCCGCATACTGAAGTATGACGACCCGTGGGGACACACGGCAGATGTATCGAATGTGGTGGGTAAAGTGTACAACCTCTGCAGAGTGTAAATCTATTCAAGTAGCCGGAGTCTACGGTCATGGACAGCTAGTGAGGCCACACTTTGTGGGGAATAGATGAGAAAGCCGGTACCGAGTTTATGGTTCGCGATGATGGTGTTGTTATAGTTGAAAAAGGGTTGGACTTGACTTATCCAAATGCAATGTGGAAATAAAATTTGCCAAGTTTAAAACTTTGCCAACTTAATAATAATATTGTGTAGATAGGAAATCCCTATGAAAAACTCCACCATATAGCCATCCCATTATTTTCTTGTACAAAACTTTGTTTCTTTCTTTAGGTGGTTTGCGAGTACTTTGTATGTACTCACGGCTTTGTCCCTGGTTATTCCATCGGCCAGGCTTGGAGGAGCAGGTATATGACGACGATGCTACCGGCGACTACTAGGACGTGTTATGCTCTGATCTACCCTGTGGATTGTGTCGCCTCTACCCTTGATGCTTTTGCTTTTCCGCTGCTATTTGAGCCCGATGAGGCCATGTAAGACTTTATTAATGTATGACTTGTATTCGGTATTGTATGAACATTGAGACTATGATATCCATGTCGAGTTGTGTGTCATGCGAACTGATCATGGGAGCATGACCGTATACACAGCTGGTCGCTTCGGACATATAGTCCGGGGTGCCCGCAAAGGCTCGGCGTACTTAGGATTTAGACCGGCGGATGGCCTCTCTGTTGAGTTTGAAAGATGGGCTACGAAGTGTCGGATAGCCTCGGTGGAGCGTTCCCTAACAAGGTTCCCGCCACCCTGGAGATCCGTGCGTGTAGTGTAACACAAGTGCACCCTTGCAGGGAAGATTAATCTATTCGAATAGCCGTGTCCACGGTAACAGGACACTTTATGCTGAAGCTGGATCTTACCACTACAAACTATTATTATTAAACTGTATGGTTCCGGGTTTTCTTCCTCGCTGGGATGTCGAGGAGGTGAACTCGGAGGCATTTCTAATTATTACAACTTATTATTATACAATGCTGCAGCAACTTCTGCTGCATTGTTACTTTATGCTTTATATAAACTGTTGGCTGATTCTTACCTCATGCTGCAAGACATTCGTCGGAAGATGCTAGTCTTCAATAGGCCTAGCTTGTTACCCTTATTCTGATTTCTATCTTGCAGTCCACTATATACAGCCTCTTCTTTCCGTTGATACAATGCATAATGCTTAGTAGCGGACTTAAGACTCGCGGGTATGCTAGATACTCACCTTTGCTTTATTTCCCCTTTTTCGCTTTGCCTGATCGGCCGCTGCAGCCGACTTTGGAGCCCAGGAGCAGGAGTACCCCGGAGGCGACTACTACGGCGTCGAGTTCCCCATCGACCAGGAGTAGTTCGGTGGATCCCTGGCAGTAGGCCTCTCCTTTTCGATCCGTATCTCTGATGTCATTTGTGCTAGCCTTCTTAAGGCAAAAATTGACTAACTATGTCTGTACTCAGATATTATGGCTTGTATGACTTATGTATTCGGATCCTCGTGATCCCTTGTATTGTAACACATTTGTTTACCCTTTTGTGTTTAGTTTTGTGTTGTGATATTCTCACCGTGGCACCCTAATCTCAGCCGTGTACCCTGCATGTATGATTACTGTACACGGGTTGATTTTGGGGGCGTCAAATAGATCTAATCTAGAAGAAAGAGGGGAAGCCAACTAAAGAGGACTAGGGCATCCAATTACCAGGAGAGGTCAGGCATATGTTTCGGTGGTTTTCCTAATGTGCCCTTTGTCCCCTTATATAGATGGCAAAAGGAGGTCTGCCCAAGGACTCCTGCCAAGGTGTGTTTGCCCCAAAAGCAGGAGGGGGTTCGATTGACATGGGTCCTATTGGCTGCCTTGTCCTTGAGAAAGTGGCGGTGGCACAATAAAAACATTCAGCAAAAGCTTCTGAACCTTTTGATGAAATATTAAGAAATTTAATGAATAATCTCAGTAAACAATGCGGCACTGAAGCAACAACTATCAAACAAATAGGCATATTACATAACACGAACATCATCATCCAATATGCAACAACAAAGTAAAAGATCAGACTAGATCACGGTGCATACACTGAACTTTTATACATGCCTCCATTGCTGGTGCAGAAGTATTGTTGTTGATGACAATGTTAGTGATGATCGAGAAAAGTACCAGACGTTGGTGACGATAGCATGCAACCGCGCATGATCTTGGAGGTAGACGCCCCATGGTGATATAGATTGAGCAATCGCTTAGAGTGCTTCCCAAAAAACATATTCTCCCTCTCCCAATGCGTGATCACAATATCGAGAGGTTCTAGAGACCCACTCTCCTGCTCAGCGGTGCACCCCTCTTTCGGGGAGGAGTAGACCATAGCGGTGGTGCACATAGAGAAAGGAGGGAGAAAAAAAACTCGATTTATATGTGTTTTTGGCCATGGCCAATAGGTTGTACATATAGGATTTCCTAAGATGGTATCATGTCGCATTTCGGATCTCAAACCGACTAGGTTTCCAACTAACAGGACAAAAAATGAACTAATAAACTTTCCTAGCAAGAAATAAAAGAATGAGAAACGAGAGTTTCGCTACAAAAGGCCTCATATCGAATTTAGCCGCACCATTCATGCGGATGTCACACGCCCACGGTGCCTCCTCAGCCCAAGCCCGTGCCCGACCCCGGAAGGCTAGGCCCTGCCAGGCCAGGCAAGCGAGCCCATGCGTGTGGTTTTCTGTTTCCCTCATTTTCCCATCACTAAGTATAGTGGGGAGAACCCAATATATAAAAGGGTTTAACTCCTCAACTTCCACGATGGGACTAAACTTTAGGGCCTCCACTTACCATTTTTCACATGGGCCTTTTGAGATATTAGAAATTGTAGATGGGACTTAGCCCATTATTTCTAATAATCCCCCACCATATCTCAAGTACATATTAAGAAATTTTCCTTATCTCACTACTTTTTTAATATATCAGGGTTTCAGTACAAACTATTAAGGTCAACTTTTGCCTAGAGTCTTATGCTATATCCATCCATAACTTGATAATGGACTATGCCTTGAATTGCAAGTTTTGTGTGAATAGGTTTCATTCAAAGTCATAACCAGTACTAGGCTGCCAGTAGCATATTCCGTTGTTTGCAGCATATACATCATACTCCCTGGTCTCTTCGTGAGCTTACTATAGAGCACTCAAGTCTCATAGACTTCGACTTTAAACCATTGGCCTCATATAGGTGTTTTCTTTTAAGACTGCTCTATAAGACAACATATTTGCTACACATAGCCAATAGAAACACATTAAGTCAAGTTGCCAACCTGCCTTACAGCTTAGAGCCTTACTACTCTAGGAGATTTGCATCTTCACATAGAGAGAGTAATAGATTACTCTACTGGGTTAACCAATAGCTTGTTCTTCCCAGATCCTAAGTCCGGGATCTCCAATCACAAAAGTTGGATTACTACTATGATGGAAGGACAATTCCAACGCGCCGACACATTTGTCCCTTTTTTGTCCGATTTCGTCCGTTTGCGTAGGCGCGGACAAAAACCGCGGCCCAACGCGCCAGCGGAAACGGACAGGCGTCTGTTTCTTTGTCCATCCTGACCCATCTCCGGACCAAATTTGGGCCTGGTTTGCGTCGGTGCGGACACTCTCGAGACGTCCATGTCGCGTCCACTTCCTCTTCCCCTGGCCCACCTTTCATTGGTAAAAGCATCCACTCCCTACTCCAGATGCCGCGCTTGTGGTCGCGCCGCCAGCTCACTCCGCTTGTGGTCGTCGCCGCCAGCTCCTCCGCCAACTGCTAGCGGTCGCCGCCTCCAGCAGTTGCGCCGGTTTTCTCTCGACGCACCACTTCGTCCCTAGCATTGGGGAGTCACCGTACTCCCTCGTCTGCTACGCTCCTTTGACGCGCCGACGCCGGACTCCCTTCGCTGCCCCAACGACGGACTCCGTCATTGGCTACGAATATCCCCTGCATCGTGCGCCGCTGTGGACGGCGCGCAATCGCTCGGACGCGCATCACTGTTATTGCGCCAGCCACTGCTTCACCACGCCCGCAAGGTGTTCGAAACTTTGGACACAAGGTACAATTGACAGTGGGGATGAGTTTTTTTCAAGAATTTCATTTTTTCGTCGGATGATTCGTCAGATGAGGAGGAATTGGTGATTGATACTTTGGTCGTGAACAATTACATTGCTAGCCAGCATATGATGTTTAGGGGGTCGATTCCAGGACATGAAGCCGGGTTGAATCGCAACCGAGAGACTGGTCACATCCTTCTGTATGATGATTACTTTAGGACCCAAAACCATTGTTCAATGCCAGACATTTCCGTCGTCGATTTAGGATGGCTAAGCATGTATACAACCTCATTAGGGAGGGAGTGGTACAATATGATCATTACTTCAGATGCAAAAAAGATGCACTTGGCAATGTTGGGTTTCCTTCTTATCAGAAGTGCATTGCTGCCATTCGAATGCTTGCATACAAAGTTCCTGGTGATCTTATAGATGAGTATGTTTGCATTAGTGAATCCACCTGCCTTTCATCATTTTACAGGTTTTTCAAGGTTGTGGTGGCAGTGTTCAGCCCAGAGTACTTGAGGGAACCAAATGAGGCCGATACTGCCCGCTTGTTAGCAATCAATGCGGAGAAATGATTTTTCGTGAATGCTTGGTAGCATAGATTGCATGCGTTGGGAGTGGAAGAACTGTCCATTTGCTTGGCAGGGATAGTACAAAGGTCATGTGAAAGCTTGCACAGTGTCGTCGATATGTAAGGGCAGATGCCATGGGGATGGCTAAAGAGGGGGACAAACCGAGGTGAGTGTCGCTGGTACCGGAAACGAGAATGGGAACACACGGTGAGACACCACGATGTACCCAGGTTCGGGGCTCTCCGTAGAGATAACACCCCTACTCCTACCGAGCTAGCTATATGCAATAACTCTGGCTACAATGAATGCTCCTTGAGCTGTTTGAGAGGAAGAAGAAGAGGGCCTCTGGTCACTACTCTCTCCTTGCTCTCCCTATGGTGGGTGAGATTGTAATAACTGCTCCGTCGTCCCCCACGCAGGAGGGGTACCTGGGGCTCTTATAAGCCAAGCCCGGGGTACAAAGGTAAATGTACAAAAGGGTGGGCCCAGCTGTTTGCCTCAGATAAGCTAGGGACCTCACATCATGCTCTTCCAGATGACCCGGTGTAGACTTGCGTCTCACCATACCGCTATCCTGTAGACCTCGGTGGTGAACAGTAGAGCTAGATACTTAGGCATATCGGCCTGTCCGCGTGATCGTCGCTGGAGGAGACCGCACGCCTCTGACAGTCCCGATCTTCCGGGATTGCGCATTGAATGCTCTTGTACCAGGTGTCCGACCTGGGATTCTGATCGGATGTTGCTCTGCTTACTTCGTCTGAATGCTCCTTGGTGAGGCCGATTGCGCCCTCTCTAGGGCAATCGGCCCTCACCTTGAACAGATCGGCCCACTTCTTGCTTGCTCTTGTTTAGCTCGGCCTTGATTAGATCGGTGACCATCAGGTTGGTGATCTTTTCCTTATGAATTGTTTCCCCTGGGTGACCCTACCCGGGGGTCATACCCCCGACAGTAGCCCCTGAAGCTGCGGAGGTCCCGCCGAACTCAGAGATGGCGAGGCCTCCACAGGTTCCTTCACTTCTGAAATGCTGAATCTTTGCTTCTGACCGAATGCTTCAATAGGCCGATTGCTCTTCAACTTCCGATTGCTTCTTGATCTTCTTACCGATTGCTCTCAATGGGTCGATTGCTCTAAATTGGCCGATTGCTCTTGACCTCCTCGACCTATCCGCCCAACGGTTGGTTTGACTGGAATGTTGACCGAACTTGCCGCTTCGAATTCGCTGAAGAATACAGGACGTCATGCCATGATTTGACATGCCATAACCGCTGCCTCGACCCATGCGCGCACGTCCCGTCCCATCCGCCGGATCTTCTGTGCTCCGAACTGATGTTGCTCCGTGGATACACCCGGCCACACCGGCCTGCCGGATCGGCACATCGGATCCCACTATCTTCTTGCCGCGTATTTAAATACCCCGTGGGGTGAGAGATGCTCCACGCACACCTCACTCCAACGTCTTCCTCGAGCTCTCCTCCGCTGCCTCCGCCGCCGCACCGCACGCCCCTTCGTGCCACTGCCTCCGCCGCCGCCACGATTGGTGGGCTCAGATCCAGATTTCCGCCGCCGTCGCCGCCATCTTCACCGCCGCCGCAATCCTCACCATCTTCCTCGCCTTTCTTCTCCTCGCCCACCACGGAGTCCGACGCCTCCATGGGGGACGATGCCACCGCCGGCTCCCAGAGGGGAGCTTGGAAAGGCTCCAATGTCAATGAGACGCAAATCTCTCTCCTCCCACGGTCTCTCAAGATCCCGGCGGACCTCGACTTCCGCGTCCCCGGCGACGAGATTCTGCCCGCGCCTCGCGCCAGCGAGCGCGTCCTCTTCCTCGCGCATTTTCAGAGCGGCTTCGGGCTCCCGGTGAGCCAATTCTTTCGTGATTTCCTGGACTTCTACCGCATGCAGTTGCATCACCTCGGGGCGAATGCCATCATGCTGCTCTCCACCTTTGTGGCTCTGTGTGAGGGCTACCTCGGAGTTCGTCCCACCATTCGGCTCTGGTGCCGGCTCTTTTACTTTCACAGCTTCCGAGTGGGCACTGGGGTGTGGGGTGTTAACCCCAAGACCAAGAAGAAGGAATAAGTGAATGTGATGGCCGAATGCGGCGGTGCCACCATATACATCCGCAAGGTCGGACTCTATCCTCATCCCCAACTACCTCAGTCCATCAAGAACTGGCAGATGGGGTTCTTCTATGTTTCTTCACCGAAGGACCAGGACTTGTTGAATCTGCCCGAATTCTCTCTGCCACCTCCGACTGCAAAGTATCACTGGCCTGAAAAGCTAGGGGAAGGGGATACCGATCTGGATCGTCAAATGGCCTACATCCAGATGTTGATGGATGAAGGACTGCAGCCTGCCGATCAGTTGGCGACCTGGCTCTGCCGCCGAGTGCTCCCACTGCAACGCCGCTGCCACCGGATCTGCGACATGAACCGGCTCCAAGACCCCACTCGGATTTCCACATTCCGAATAAATGAAGCTGAGTTCCTCTGCCGAATTAACAGTATCACCGATCTCAAGGTTGTTGGGTCTTTCGAGTTCGGAGTGACACCGTACAACCGAGGTCAGCCATGCCCCGAAGTATGCTCTAAATCTTGTCTTTTATCTTAGCTTTCATTCCCCTTTTACTGATTCTGATCGTACCCTTCTCCCCAGGAATTCCTTGGCTCTAGGATCATGCAGGATGGACAATCCGCCTCGGGCTACCATCCCGACCGTGCTGAGGGAGATGCCCAAGACGTGGAGCTGACTTCGGCACAGAATCTGAACCAGCCGAGCAGACAATACCCGAGGGGAAACGCCCCCGAAATGATGATGCCGCTGGCCCCTCCAAGACCCTCAAGAAAAAAGGAAAATATGGTGCACGCTGAGCCGCCCCTCAAACAGGTGGCCCCGTGCTCTCTCCTACTCCTCTGAATATCGCTCGCCCTGGCTTCTCCATGGCCTAGTTTGCTGCTCAGCTTCCCCGAGCTTCTGGGTATGTTTCTTCGCGCTTTTTGCTTCCTCTGATCTTTCATTATTGTTTTTTCTTAATTTGCTTTTTGCTTTGCAGGGTTGTCCGATCTGTTGATCCTGCGGGACCTGGGGGTGCTCCGACTACTCCCCTTGCCCCCTCTGATGCCCCTCCACGTACTACCTCCAACATACCTGCGCCTACTCGCAAGAGGGCCGCCGCCAACACCAACAAGGTCGAGCGGGCCAAGAAACAAAAAGTTGATGCTGCCGCGAAACAGGCGAGGCCGACTGCTCCCTTGCCGACCTCTGCTGCTCCTCCGACCGCTGGCACGCAGTCGGCCACTCCTGCCACGACCATCGCTACAGCTTCTCCGATCCTGCTGGACCCCTCTGGTGTCGCACATCTCGATGTGCCGCAGCCAGATCGGCCCGCCACTGATGCCCCTCAGCCTGAGGCCTATTCAGCCCAGGCCACTACCGCCGACGCAACTCCTGCAGCTGGTTCGGAGGGTGCTGCTGCTACCTCCGCCGAACCAAATGCTTCTCCACCCGTTGCTCCACAGGTTAGTTTCCCACTTGCCACCCATACCGCCGCCGGACCCAGTGCTTCCACAGCACCGTCCCCTGGTGCCCTTGTGCGCCAACCGCCACCCAGCCGCCAGCTCGTGCTAGCCGACCGGTTCCGCGAGGCATACCTTGGCATTTCCGATGTCTCCCCCGTCCGACCTGCTGCTTACTCGGCTACTCCTCCACCTCCTGGATCCGAGGACCATCTCCCCTCTCACCTCTTGGGCCGGTTGGGTGGGCTTGCCACTGACATCAGACGCTTTGCTGATGGGGCCTTGGGCCAAATCCTTGCCTCCGAACACTCTACCAATGTAAGCTTTCTTTTCAGTGGGGGCGCGCCTAGCGCACCCACTAGGTGTAGTCCCCGAGATTCGGGCCAATTGCGTGCAATCAGCACGGATCTTACTTTCTTTTGACCACTACATTTTGCTCAAGTTTGACCGACCCATTTTTCAGGCCATCTGCGACAGACGTCAGGCTGTGTTTGAAGAACTCCTGGCCGCTTATTCAGCGGGCCAGAAATCCATTGCTATCTTGAAGAAAAATTCTGACACCCAAGCTGCCAAGATTCAGGAACTAACCGGTATACTTTTGCTTGTCCTTTTTTGTTTCTCCCGATTGTGGTTACATCCTTACTTGATTGCAAACTTGTAGCTGCTGCCACTCACTCCTCGGAGCTGGAGGCCGCTTAGAAGAGAATTGCCGAGCTGGAGAACCAGCTCAGTGAGAGGAATGGTCAGCTCGGCCGTGCCGAATAGGAACGTCAGCGCCTAGCCGCTGTAGAGACCGAGCTGCAGGCCACGCTTCAAAAGGCTACCACAGATCTTGCTGCCGCCAGAATTGCCCATGAACAAGAACTACTGAAGCTTGTCGACGCTCTCCATGAGTTGGAAGGCCAACAGATCAATGAAAAAGATTTTGTTGTCAAGCGCGCCGAAGACATGGACATGCGACATCAGACAGAGATCCAACATGCACAAGATGTTGTTGATCTTGCTCTTTCCTGCCTCCACCGAGTGGATCTTGCCCTTGCAGGTAATTTCTGTTTTGTTGTACTCCGATCTGATCTTGCTATTTTCCGAGCTAACTTTATTCTCCGATTGCTTTTGCCAGATGCTTGGCCCAACTCCACTACTGCCGCTGATGAAGCTATAGCCGCAGCCCGCCGAGTGCGGGGTGTGGTACTTGCTGCTGATGCCGGCTGGGATGCCGAGGACTTCGTGGTTGCTCTGGATGCCAGGATCCCCCATGTGAAAGGTTCCCTGTGCACTTACAAAACTGGTATCCCAAAGCTGAATGACAAGCTATTCAAGGGCAAGCAGAAGGCGATCGCTTTTGATAAACATGAAGACGTTGCTCGGAGTCTTAAGGCTGTGCCTCGCCAAGTTGACAACATGCTTGATTATGCCTTCCGGTCTGGAGTGCAGGCCGCTCTCTCTACTGCGAAGAGCTGGTACCTCGGCATTGACTTGGAGCTGATGACTGCTCTGCGGGTGGGCTCGAAAGAATCCATTGGCGAGCTCTGGACCCAGATCTGCCAAATTGCCCAGGAATTCGCAAACAGCATGGATCTCCTGGAGGTTACTCCTTATATTGATTCTGCTGGCCAGCCGACTGGAGTTGCCTCTTTCAGCGACCTTCTGTACACTACGAGTGAAGATAATGTGCCTCAGTCCCGACCTGCTCGGCAGACCGGCAGCGAAGGTTCGCACTCCTCGGACTATGCGGATGATGATGATGCCGATGATGAAGGCGGGGACTCCTCCGACAGGCCCTTGGCGAGTGCTTCCCAGGACCCCTCTCATGATCAACCCAAGACTACCGCTTCTTCCCCTCCGGGAGGTGCCACCAGCACGGCCCCAACTGCTTCAACTCCGACTGCACCATCCGCGCCGGATGCGCCGGCCGCTTAAGCTCGCCATGCCGTTCTAGTTTCCTGCTTCTGCTTGACAAACAGTTAAATTCCAAGTGCGCCCGTCGAGGGCCACTTTCATGTAATGAACATTCGGCCAATCGGCCCTATCTGCTCGTGAACTTGCTTTTTCTTAGATAATCATGGCATTCTGCCTTTGCGTTTTTCAATTGATTCCCTTTTTCTTTTCCTTTTTTCTTTCTTGGCCAATACTCTCGCCAACCCTACAGCCGACCTGCGGTCTGTGGTCGGATCGGAACATAGACCTCGAAGGAATTTTTGACAAGTACTTCTAGGCTCTCGGTTTTGCTCGCAAAGGTAGGGTTTTACAGATGGGACGATTGCAACCTGCCGACTGTCGGCCAGCCGGCCTGGTCACAATCGGTGGGTCTGCTACCGGCTAACTTTGAATTAGATATACTTTGAGTATGAACTCTCCGATTGATAGTTCTGTTCGACCACGTCCACCCGACATTACAGCCGACCTGCGGTCTGCATTCGGTTCGGACCAGCTTTCGCAGAACCCTTCACTCATTTCGTTCTTTCTCCGAGTATACCCTTTTCGGGGCAACCGGCCAGTCCCGGGGTCTGCTTTTGCTGACCCTCGGACTGAAACATATAGACAAGTAATTTTATAACTCCTGCCGACTGCAGTCTCATGGACGCACGGCTATTCTCATTGATAATATCTCCACAAAGGGAGGGGATACAACAATACCATTCAACTGTAAAATGGACATAACAGCTCGGCGTTCCAGGGACGCTCTGTTTCTTGCCCCGAAGTATGCACATATCGGGTCGGCCTTCCGAGATCAATGAGGTAGCATGCATTGTTTTTGATCGCTAGACTGACGACGAATGGACCTTCCCAAGGAGAGGATAACTTGTGCTGGCCATCCGATTTCTGGATTTTGCGCAACACCAAATCACCCTCACGAAAAGCTAGGGGACGGATCTTCTTGTTGTGGTAGTGACGCAGCTTCTGCTGGTATATTGCCGATCTGGACAAGGCCAGGAGACATGCTTCTTCTTTGAGATCGACGTCATCCTCACGAGCTTCCTTGGCTTCTGCCTCCGTGTACATGGCATGACGAGGTGAATCGAACTCAATGTCACAAGGGAGCATTGCTTCAGCGCCATATACTAGGAAGAAGGGAGTGAATCCAGTTGAACAGTTTGGTGTGGTGCGCAAACTACAAAGTACTGATGGCAGCTCGTCAATCCATGCGCCGGGTGCTCTTTCTAGTGGTTCCACCAATCTTGGCTTGATTCCGGACAGAATGAGACCATTCGCCCACTCTGCTTGACCATTTGACTGGGGGTGACCCACGGATGCGACGTCTAGCCGGATGCCCTGCTGGGAGGCAAACCAAGATAGCGCCCCCTTTGCAAAGTTTGTTCCATTGTCAGTGATGATGCTGTGTGGCACTCCATATCTGACCATGATGTCTGCTACGAACCTGACCGCAGTCGGCCCATCTAGTTTGTTGATCGGCCTTGCCTCTATCCACTTGGTAAATTTGTCCACTGCTACCAGTAAGTGTGTCATGCCACCTCTTGCTGTTTTGAACGGCCCTACCATGTCCAGACCCCAAACTGCAAACGTCCATGTAATCGGAATGGTTTTGAGTGCTGAGGCTGGTAAATGGATTTTTCCTTTGAATCTTTGACACCCATTGCAATGCTTGACCAGATCTTCTACCGCTGCTTTCGCAGTCGGCCAAGAAAAACAATGGCGAAAAGCCTTGGCAACTATTGTTATTGCTGATGCGTGATGACCGCACTCGCCTTGATGGATGTCTAGGAGCAATTCCAGCCCCTTGTCCTCTTCCACACACCGCTGAAGGACTCCGGTTGCACTTCGGTGCACCAGCTCGTTGTTGATGATCGTGTATGCTCCAAATCGGCGCTGGATTTTCCGAGCTTCCACTTCATATTTTGGGAGTATGCCATCTCCCAGGAAGTTTCTGAATGGTTCTGCCCATGATGGTGCCGCCACAATTACCATTACAGCAACTGCTTATGGTTCTGGCTCTGTGACTTCTGCTAGTGGATGCTCGGAGGAGGAGGAGCCGATTACGTCTGGCATGGTCCCCTCAGTCCCCGAGCTGACGACAGCAGCCCCTGGTTTGCAATCGATAGCCCCTAGTGCAGTTGAATGCTCCTTTTCCTTTTGCTTTTTTGCTTCGAGCTCTGCCATCTTCAGGTCGACCGGAATAAATATTGACTCTGATTCTGGGGAAGGCTTTATGGATGGCTTGTGGATGTTCTCTAGTGATATTCGTGGAGGAATTTCCTTTCTGGTAGATCCCAGCTTGGACAGTGCATCTACTGCTTCATTTTCAGCTCGGGGAATGTGATGGAACTCACACCCTTCAAAGAAACCAGATAACTGCTGCACAAGGAATCTGTATCTTGCCATATTTTCATATTTTGCATCCCAAGTGCCAGTGCATTGCTGCACCACCAGATCGGAATCACCATAACGCAGAATCCACCGAATGCCAATCTCCTTGGCCAATCGGACACCATGTACTAAAGCTTTCTATTCAGCCACATTGTTTGACGCTGCGAAGTGGATCTGCAGCACATACTCGAGCTTGTCACATTTTGGAGAAGTAAGAACAACACCAGCCCCTAGTCCGGTCATCATCTTGGAGCCATCGAAGTGCATCTTCCAGAATTGAGAATCTGGACAAGGGGGCATAGATTGAGTTTCTGCCCAATCCACCAGAAAATCTGCCAGCACTTGAGATTTGACTACCGTCCGAGGCTCATACTTGATCCCATGTGTTGCAATTTCAATGGCCCATTTTTCCACCCGACCGGATGCGTCCCGACTGCCAATGATTTCTGCCAATGGAGCCGAACTGACCACCGTGACCGGATGCGCCTGGAAATAGGGCTTCAACTTTCTTGCTGCCATGTAAACACCGTAGCACATCTTCTTATAATGGGGGTAGGTTTGCTTGGAGGTGGAGAGAAATTCACTGACATAGTACACTGGCCTTTGGACCGGCTGCGCCTTGTCCTTTTCAGGACGCTCGACAACCATAGCAATACTGACCACCTGAGTGGTTGCTGCAATATACAATATCATTGGCTCTTTTTCCTTCGGAGCTGCCAGCACTGGAGTGGTAGACATCATGCGCTTGCGCTACTTGAATGCTTCGTCCGCTTGCGGGGTCCAAATGAACTTGTCTGTTTTCTTCATCAGCTGATACAGCGGAATTGCCTTCTCTCCCAGCCGACTGAGAAATCGGCTGAGTGACGCCAAGCATCCGGTAAACTGCTGCACATCTTTGATATTTATGGGCTTGCCCATCCTCTCGATTGCTGCAATCTTCTCAGGGTTGCACTCTATTCCTCTCTCAGAAACCAGAAATCCAAGCAACTTGCCGGCTGGCACGCCGAACACACATTTCTCTGGGTTGAGCTTGATCTGGTATGCTCGCAAATTTGCGAACGTCTCCTTGAGATCATCCAACAAGGTTGATCCCAACACCGACTTGACCACAAGGTCATCTACATATACATGAATGTTCCGACCTAACTGAGGCCGAACACATCGCTTCATAGTACGTTGATAAGTCGTGCCGCCGTTTTTTAGGCCGAATGGCATGGTGATGTAGCAATAAGCCCCGAATGGGGTGATAAAAGTTCTTTTAATCTGATCATTTACATCAAGCTTAATTTGGTGATATCCTGATGTGGCATCCAGAAAGCATAAGAGCTGACAGCCAGCCATAGAATCAATCACTTGATCGATACGGGGCAATGCAAAAGGCTCCTTGGGGTAGGCCTTGTTCAGGCAAGTGTAATCTATACACATGCGCCAAGTTCCATTCTTCTTCGGAACCAGAAATTGATTTTCTAACCAGTCTGGGTAGAACACTTCCTTGATAAATCCTGCTACGAGCAACTTGTCTATCTCATCGCAGATTTCTCCTCTCTTCTCTTCTGAAAAACGCCGAAGTGGCTGCTTGATCGGCTTAGATCCAGGTCGGATATGAAGCTTGTGCTCAGCAAGTTCCCTCAGTACACCAGGCATGTCATGTGGGGACCATGCGAAGATGTAACGGTTCTCACGGAGGAACTCGACAAGCTCTCCTTCCTATTTGCTGCTGAGCCCAGCCCCAACAATGACGCACTTGCTCGGGTCGGAGGGGTCCAAGGCAATCCTCTTGATGTCCTTTTCTGCTTGAAATATGGTCTCATCATCCGGTCTCTTGTCCTCCGTGCTCGGCATGGAGTCCTTCATCTGAGCTTGGACTGCTGCTACGACCTTGTCGAGCTGGTGCCGCTCTGCATCGATGACCAGCGAATCGGCTAGCTTAGAACCAACGGACGAACACTCTAGTGACTTCCTGTAGTCACCACACACAGTGATTGGACCATTCGGCCCTGGGAGCTTCATCTTCAGGTAGGGCTGTATGATGTTGAACATGAACTTGGTGGTCGCTGGCGATCCGAGCAGAACATGGTATGGGCTGCTCAGATCGGCCACCTCGAACCAGATCGGCTCTCGGCGGAAATTCTCTTCCGACCCGAATACTACCTCAAGCCGAATGCGGCCTAATGGGGTACATGACAGGTCGGGCACTATCCCATCAAATGTGGTTCTACTGGGCTCCAACTCGCTCTCACTAATGCCGAGCTTGATCATTGTGTCTCTGTACAAAATGTTGATGGCGCTGCCTCCATCAATGAGAGTCCTGGTGAACTTGCATGAATACAATGGTTCCGCCAAGATTGCATCCACCACGATCATGTAACTTCCCGGGTTGGGCATTATGCTCGGGTGGTCTTCTGGGCCCCATGTTATGGCATTGTCCGACCAGTTCATCCTCTGAAAAATTGCTGGCATGGTGGCATTGACTGCCTGCTCATGGGCTCTCTGAAACCCCTTGTCATCCGACTCGCTGGTGAAGATCATATATGATGCATCCTGACATGGGAACTGCTGCCGAGCATTTGCTGGTGGTGGGCCTGGAGGTGGGGGCGGTGGTGGGGGTGGATTTCCTGCTCCTCCTTTTGCCAAACACTCAACCCAAATGCACTGCCGAGCGATGCAGGCTTGCCTACTCCACTATGCATTTTGCAGGGCTGGTTCATCATGTCCTCAAAGGTGTATGGGGGCCTGGGCTGACCTGGCGGCCTTTCTGCAGGCTTCTGCTTCCGACTGCCTCCCGCAGCCCCTTGTTCCTCTTGGTGTTGCACTGTTGCTACCTGCCGACTGCCATATTGGGCATCCGGCTGCTCATCCTTCCTCTTGTTAAAACCTGTGTTGTTGTTGTTGTTGTTGTTGTTGTTGTTGGGGGTGTTGTTGAAATTGGGGTTGTTGTTGCCAAAGTTGTTGTTCCTCTGGATCCTGTGCCTCTCGCGTCGATTGGGACCGTTCGGACCATTTTCTTCTGCCGACTGCTGCTGCTGGACGGATGGTTGCCCTTGGATGAAACCACTAGGACTCAACGTGATCGGGCGCATTGCGGAGTCAGACGCGGCGAATGAATTGGATATCCTCATCAGATCGGCCAAGGAAGTTATCTCCTTGCGCAGGAGCTTGTGCTTCAACAAAGACCCGTCCAAGCAGCCGTCAGTGAAGTACTGGATGGCTTGGATTTCATGAACTCCCTTGCAAGTGTTCCTGAGCTTGATCCACCACTGAAGGTAATCACGAAGGGGCTCGTACTTTCCTTGTACACAGAGTGCCAGGTGCCGAGGCAGACCTGGGCGCTCGTAAGTACCCGTGAAATTGTGAACAAACGCATCCTCAAAATCCTTCCAGTAATTGATAATGTTTCTGGGCAAGCTGTTTAACCAGGACCGAGCTGAACCTTGGAGCATGAGCGGAGCATAGCACACAGCTACGCGTCGACCACCTCATGCGATGCCGACGGCTGTCATATAATCGACTAGCCAATCTTCTGGCTTGACTGATCCATCGTACTTGAGGGTGTCCCTGGGCAATGTGAAGCCTTTGGGGAACTGCTCTTGCCGAATGCGCGGGCCGAAACATTCTGTACCCGCCGGCACATCATCTATGGTTGCTTATCCTGCTGCAACTGCTCGATTCGGCATCTTGCGTCATTATCCGCGATTGCTCGGGGACCCAACCGCTGGCTTATTGCCGGCCGGACTGATGCCGCCGGTTGCTCATTGCGCCTGCTGTTGACTGCTGGCTCGTCCCTCCGACTGCCTCCTGCAGCCCCTTGATTCCTCCGACTGCGGTGCAAACTTCCATGCGGCGAGGATGTCTGCCTCTGCTGCCGCTGTGGCGCATTCGGCTGGTTCGCACCCGCAGTTGCCCGAACTGATTTTTATGCTACTGGCCCTTGCTGCTTGGTGGCCGCCTTTTTCTGTTGGTTTGCTATGGTTATGAGGTCGCGCATTCGGCGCGTCCTCTCCCGCAGCTCCTCTCCTTCCAAATGCTCCCGCTCGGTGGCGATCTGCTCGGCATCTCTCATGTTTTTCATAGGAGAACTATACGAGATCTGTGGAACGGCGATGAGTGTTGTTACTGGTTGTCGGGCTCCTCCCAGCTCTCTGCCGACATCTCGGCCTGCTGCACGAAGCTCCTCAATCACAGGGAGTGGGATAACACGTTGCCGGATACCATGTGCTGCATTGTATTCCCGGACTGATGCCTCCATCCGGCGCTTTTCATCATCGATCCGATTTGACTGCTCCTTTAGAGCTTGACGCACCTTTTCCAGCTCGGCGTGAGCCACAACTGGATCGGCATGAAGATCCACAGGAGTGTTGAGCACGTCCGGTGGGTTGCTTGGGCCTGCTGGTGCCGTGGTTGCTGCCCTCGCGGCTCGGGTCGCTGAAGTAGAACTATGACGACTAGATGCTACTGCCATCATAACCTCCGCACGGATGTGCGCAGTCGTGCCATCTGTTCCCACAGCGTCCGGCCCTCCTAGCAACGGATCCTTGAGCTCAGAAAACACCTGTAACTCCCTGGGAAACACATCAGGAAGTGCTGCGACGAAAACACGATGTACGCCAAAAGGAATGATGACGCCGCACGGGAGAGGCATTCCAGCCCCAAACCGCGAGGCGTTGTCGATGACGAAGTCCCACGCTCCGCTCCTCATCACCAGGCTGGAGGCGAAGCGCACGCGCGATGCAGATGATGGTCCCGTCCGGATCAGAACTCCAGTCGACGCCTCGGCCTGCCCCACAGTGGGCGCCAGCTGTCGTCGATATGTAACGGCAGATGCCATGGGGATGTCTAAAGAGGGGGACAAACCGAGGTGAGTGTCGCTGGTACCGGAAACAAAAATGGGAACACACGGTGAGACACCATGATGTACCCAGGTTCGGGGCTCTCCGTAGAGATAACACGCCTAGTCCTGCCGAGCTAGCTATATGCAATAACTCTGGCTACAATGAATGCTCCTTGAGCTGTTTGAGAGGAAGAAGAAGAGGGCCTCTGGTCACTACTCTCTCCTTGCTCTCTCTATGGTGGGTGAGATTGTACTAACTGCTCCGTCGTCCCCCATGCAGGAGGGGTACCGGGGGCTCTTATAAGCCGAGCCCGGGGTACAAAGGTAAATGTACAAAAGGGAGGGCCCAGCTGTTTGCCTCAGATAAGCTAGGGACCTCACATCGTGCTCTTCCGGATGACCCGGTGTAGACTTGCGGCTCACCATACCGCTATCTTGTATACCTCAGTGGTGAACAGTAGAGCTAGATACTTAGGCATGTCGGCCTGTCCGCGTGATCGACGCTGGAGGAGACCGCACGCCTCTGACAGTCCCGATCTTCCGGGATTGCGCATTGAATGCTCTTGTACCAGGTGTCCGACCTGGGATTCTGATCGGATGTTGCTCTGCTTACTTCGGCCGAATGCTCCTTGGTGAGGCCGATTGCGCCCTCTCTAGAGCAATCGGCCCTCACCTTGAACAGATCAGCCCACTTCTTGCTTGCTCTTTTTTAGCTCGACCTTGATTAGATCGGTGACTATCAGGTCGGTGATCTTTCCCTTATGAATTGTTTCCCCTGGGTGACGCTACCCGGGGGTCATACCCCCGACACACGGTCATGCTTGAGGTTGTTGCATCTCAGGATCTCTGGATATGGCATTCGTTTTTTCGCACGGCTGGTTCCCTATATGACATCAATGTGCTTCTAAGATCCCCAGTGTTTTCTAGGATAGCTGAAGGACAAGCCCCGAGGTTAACCTTGAGGTCAATGGCCATCACTACACCAAAGGATGTGGTCAACCCTTATGAAGACAGTCTCCAACCCCCAAGGAGAGAAGAGGGCTAGGTTTGCTCAAGCACGCGAGAAAATAAAGGATGTGGAGCGTTCATTTGTAGTGATCCAGTCTTATTGGGATATTGTTCAGCATCCTGCTAGAACATCAGGTTCAAAGAAGATGTGGGAGGTGATGAATGCTTGTGTGATCATGCATGACATGATCGTAGAGGATGAGCGTCCAAAGGACATCAGCTTTCAGGGCTTCCAGTACCAAGGTAAAAATGTTTCGCCTCAGCGCGTACCTGCTACGTTGGCACGGTTCACCTAGTTTCATGCCGAGATTCGAGATTATCAAACACATATTCTGCTCCGGGATGATTTGGTTGAGCACATGTGGGGATCATGCGCATGTCACAGGCCCACGACGCCTCTTCCCTAGCCTCATCCCAAGCCCGTGTCTGAGCCATGAAGGCTAGGCCCTGCCAGGCCAGGAAAGCGAACACGCGTGTGTGGTTTCCTATTTCCCTCATTTTTATCATCACTAAGTATAGTGGGGAGAACCCAATATATAAAGAGGGTTCAACTCCTCAACTTCCATGGTGGAACTAAACTTTAGGGCCTCCACTTACAATTTTTCACATGGTCCTATTGAGATATTAGAAAGTGTAGATGGGACTTAGCCATTATTTCTAACAATCCCCCACCGGATCTCAAGTACCCATTAAGAAATTTTCCTCATCTCCCTACTTTTTTAATATATCAGGGTTTCAGTACAGAGTATTAAGGTCAACTTTTGCCTAGACTCTTATGACATATCCATCCACAAGTTGATAATGGACTATGCCTTGAATTTCAAGTTTTGTGTGAATAGGTTTCATTCAAAGTCATAACCAGTACTAGGCTGCAAGTAGCCTAGTCCATTGTTTGGAGCATACACATCATAATCCATGGTCTCTTCGTGAGCTTACTATAGAGCACTCAAGTCTCATAAACTTCGATGTTAAACAACTGGGCTCATATAGGAGTTTTCTTTTAAGAATACTCTATAAGACAACATATTTGCTACACATATCCAATATAAACACATTAAGTCAAGTTGCCAACCTGCCTTACAACTTCGAGCCTTACTACTCTGGGAGATTAGCATCTTCACATAGAGAGGGTAATAGATTACTCTACTCGGTTAACCAATAGCTTGTTCTTCCCGGATCCTAAGTCACGGGATCTCTAATCAAAAAAGTTAGATTACTACTACGATGTAACGGCAACTCCAACGCGCCGACATATTTGTCCCTTTTTTGTCCGATTTCGTCTGCTTGCGTCGGCGCGGATAGAAATCACGGCCCAACTGATACGTCCAAAACGTATCAATAATTTCTGCTTGCTCCATGCCTCTTTTGTGTGATATTGCTATGATATTGATGAACTTCCATACACTTTTGATCATATTTGGACTAACCTATTAACTCAGTGCACCCCAGTGCCAGTTTCTGTTTTTTGTTGTTTTTGTATTTCAGGTTTTCCCATTATTTAAAGTGCCAGAAAAATTCCAAGAAAAATATAGGAAAAATCTGCGTACGGGAACCTTCCAGAAGAGCCAAAGCGGGGCCCGAGGGGGGGGCAGGGGTGGCCCAGGCGGCCACCTGGCGCGGCCACCCCCTAGGTCGCGCCAGGGGGGCGCCTGGTGCCCCTGGCCCACCTCTGGATGCCCCCCTTCGCCTATTTATTCCCCGTGAAGAGAAACCCTCGGGAACAGAACCCTTTTTTGCGATCTCTCCTCTGTTCCGCAGGCCCCGCGCTTCCAAGATCGGGAGCACCAGGAGACCTCTTCCCGGCACCTTGCCGGAGGGAGGAACCACTTCCGGGAGCTTCTCCACCACCATGGATGCTTCCCGGATGAACCGTGAGTAGTCCACCTTGGACCATGGGTCTATGATCAGTAGCTATGTGATGTTCTCCTCCCCTCTTTGTTCTTCATGGATTAGACCTCATGAGCTTCCCTACATGATCGAGGCACATATGTAATCTTTATGTTGTTGCTATGTTGAGTTTGCTGGGATCCGATGGATTATGAGACTATGTTCAGATTGTGTTTGAGCAATATATTTGATTCTCCTCTTTTATATTTATGTTCTTGAGTAATTCTTGCATGTCCTCCGTTGCTGTTTATTGCTTTGGCCAAGTAGTAGGTAGTGACTCCAAGAGGGAGCGCTATGCATGATTGTGGGTTCATGCCCCCCGATGACTAGCTTGAGTGACAGAAACATGAGTCTAGGGGATGTGTTGTTGCCACAAGGGAGAAAACAGCGGTGCTTGTACTTGCGGGTGCAAGGATTGTTTACTTTACGCAAAGTTCTTTAATGCAGTTGTCTGTTGCTTTGAGTTTACACTTATGGTGGGATTCACAACTTAATACCAGCGAGATGTTCTGGATAGATATCTCAAGGTGGATGATTAGTAGGTAGATGCAGATGGATTTCGGTCTACTTGTCTTGGCGTACCGCCCATGCTTTTGAGCCTCTTCCTTTCTTTATAGCATAGTTAGCATTGGTTTGCGCACATAATCCTGTCAATTGCCCAACTGTAATTTGTTTACCTCGCATGGCTATTTTATCGTCTTTTGGGAGAGAGACATCACTAGTGAACATCATAGGACCCCGGTCCATATTTTCAATACAGTTTACACCCGCTATTTATTTCCTTTTCCGTTGCTATCACTATCATTATTATCCCGTGCGTTTGATCCTTTGTGAACAACAAGGCCAGAGATATTGACAACCTCTCTGAACTCGTTGGAGCGAAGTTATCTGTTGTGTGTGCAGGTCCAGGTCAAGGAAGCAACTTTTGTCTTAAAAACGGTGCCATTGTTTCCTTGCCACCTACTTGTCGATCTTGGAGTCCTACTGGTCGATCCTAAACCTTGGTATCTTCACCGAGGGAAATTGATGCTATCTACATCTCAACCTTACACTTTGGGTAACCAACGAGGGGGCGAGAATTCGTACCATCAAAAGCAATTTCTAGCGCCGTTGTCGGGAACTCCACTCTCCAAGATAGGGGAGTTGCACACTATCTTTTATCTTTGCTTTTTATGCTTGTTAGTTTACTTTTCAGTTTTTTATTTAGTGTCCTTTATCAAAAATAAAAAAAAATAGTTATCTTGCTTGCTGCTGCTATGGGTTCCTCCGAGAACACCAAGTTGTGTGACTTCACTAGTCATAACAACAGTGACTTTATCTGCACTCCTATTGCTACACATGCTACTTCAGCACCTTCTTATGAGATTAAACCTGCTTTGTTGAACCTTGTTATGAAAGATCAATTCTCCGGTGCTGGAGATGATGTTGCTTTGCACTTAAATAATTTTATTGAGCTCTGTGATATGCAAAAGTACGAAGAAGTAGATGGTGATATTGTTAAGCTTAAGCTTTTCCTTTCTCCTTGAGAGGAGGAGCTAAAATCTGGTTTCAATCCTTGCCTAGGAATAGCATAGATTCTTGGGATAAGCGCAAGGATTATTTTATTGGGAAGTACTTTCCCCCTACTAAGATTATCAAATTGAGGAGTAATATTATGAATTTTAAGCAATTGGATAATGAACACGTTGCCCAAGCTTGGGAACACATGAAATCTCTTGTTAAGAATTGCCCTACGCATGGTTTGACTACTTGGATGGATATCCAAACTTTTTATGCAGTCTTGAACTTTACCTCGCGGAACTTGCTAGATTCAGCCGCGGGAGGAACCTTTATGTCAACAACGCTTGGTGCTTCCACAAAACTACTCGATGAGATGATGACCAATTATTCCCAATGGCACACCGAAAGAGCTCCAACAGGTAGGAAGGTAAACTCTGTCGAAGAGATCTCCTCCCTAAATGAAAAATTTGACTTCATTATGTCTCTACTTACCAAGCATTCTCCTATTGATCCTCATGATCTTCCTTTAAATTCTTTGATTGCTCAAGATCAAGTAGATGTGAACTTTATCTCTAGAAACAACTTCAACAACAATGCTTATAGGAGTAATTTTGGTAGCAATCCTAGACCGTTCCCCTCCAACATCTATGGTAACAAAAACACTTATCCTAGCACCAAGAACTCCACTTCTAAATTAGAGAGTATGCTTAAAGACTTCATCACTACCCAAAAAGCCTTCAACAAGAGTGTAGAGGAAAAACTAGACAAATTAGATAATCTCTCGTCGAAGGTAGACAATTTAGCCCATGAAGTAGAATTGCTTAAAATTAGAACTTCTCCTCTTGAGGAGAGGAAGGTCACTCCTATGAATGCTATTCAAGTGCAAATCAATGAAAACATTAGGATCATGGCTAAACTTAAAGAGAGATGGGCTAGAGAAAAGGAGGAAGAAGATAGAATTAGGAGCCTTCCTACACACCACACCATTGCTACTATCCAAGTTGTTGAGGATATCCAAACTCTTAGCACCCAATGCACCCCTAGTCCCATAGGACCTATTAATGGTGATGCTATGACCTCAACCATAGAAGAAGAAACTCCTATGACTATAGAAGCTACCAAACAAGTGAGCCTAAAGGACACCACTACCACTTTACTTGATAGTAGTGACCTTGATTTTGATAATTTCACCCTTTCTAAAGTTATTCCTTTCCTTCACAAGATGTCGAGAGACCCCCACACTAGCACACTTAATCTTGCCTTCAGGGAGCATATCGCCAATGCTCTCATTAAATCTAGGGAGGAGAAGCTTAGGGTAGAAGCCTCCTGTAACACCCCGGGTGTCACGCGACAGTGATCACCTTAGCTAATGCCAAGTCATCATGATTATACTAATAATGATCACCCTTGATCATGGCTTGTTCAAATCCAACCCAGATAAAAATTCCAAATCTATGTGGAAATAAAACTTGATCCAAAAATTATGGGACTAATTTTATTAAATGCACAAAAATCAATATACCATGGTGCAATGGTCATGGATATTTATTGTGGCATATAAAAATTTCAAAAAAATCAAACAGTAGTCTGAAAAGTCCAAGTTAACAATTTATTATTTAAAGAAAATACTAAATAAATTTATTTAATTCCCGAACTTTTTGTGGCACTGTTATAAAGTGCAACACTAATATAGGAACAACTTTCATACCTAGCAAAAATAAATTGATAACTAAATAAATAAAACAGTAACAAGTAGCCCTATTTAATCATTAAATAATTATATAAAATACAAATGAATTTATAAAAGGGACAAACTTTCTGTAGCTTCCTATTGAGGTGCAACATTAATTATGGTGGAAGATCCACATTTTTATAAAATAAAATTGTTGAGCATTAAAATATAAAGAGAAAACTAAAATAAAAATAGGAAAAGAAAAGCAATAAAAGGAATAAGCCTATCCTACGCCTAAGGGCAACCCCCCCTCCCCTCACTGAGCCAGCCCAGGCCGACCTAGCCAGGCCCAGCCCACCTCGGGCCACCCTGGCGTCGTAGAGAGAGCCAGGCCGAGCCCCCATCTCTCTCTCTCTCGCACGTCACCACCTCCTCCCTCACCCACCCGATCCCCTCCTCTCGTTCCCAACCCCCCCTCCATCTGGACACCGCGGTCGCTGGCCGATCCCCACCGCTGTCGGCTTCGCGGGCCACCGCGCTGCTCCCTGCCGCACCACCTCGTGGTGGCGCTCCTCCTCCACCCCACCGACCCGCCGCTCACCTCCTCTTGGCGTCGCCCCGGCTAACCCTAGTCGTCATGGCCCCGATGCGCGGCGCCGCCATGGCTGCCACCATGGCCTCTGGCACCTCCCAGCAGTCTTCCCCGACTCCGGTTGCGCACACCCGTGTGGCCACGCCTCCTTGTCGTCGCCTGCTGCTCCGACGCTCGCCGGACTTGGCCGCCCCCTGGTGACCACGACCACCGCGGCAGGCGCCGCCTCCACTGCCATTCCGGCAGCTCCCCGAGCCCCGGCCGACCATGCTCCCCGCTGTGAGCAACCCCCTCTCTCCCTGCCACCACATGTTCTCCGTCGTTCACAGGCCGTCCGTGGGCATGGCACCCTGGCCGGAGCTTGCACTGGCCGCGTCCTGGGCTCCCGTGCACGCACACGCCCAGCCTTGCGCCCGGTCGCGCCTCCACGAGCGACCTCCTGCGCGTGGCCTCGTGCGCCCCCGTTTCCCCTGAACCTGTTGCTCGTGTGGCTGCTGAACCTACTGTTGTTGCTGAACTCAACCTGAAGAAAATTTGTTAAGTGTAAAAATGCTACTGCTAGATGCAAACTTTGGACATCAACAAGTAATAGAAAACGACATGTAATCTAGCTAAGAATTATATGGCATGTAGTGGACATAACCGACTTCGTTTTGTTCCATTGGACCGTCTCCAGATAAGGCACGGATTAAATCCAATAAAAATTGCAAAACACAGATTTCTACTTTACAACAAATAGGAGTTCCCCCGATGGCCACTAACGCAATGGTTGAACATGATACGGACATCCCTCATGCCATCTGAGGGCATGGCATGATTGTATACATATTATAGCGCAAAACACGTGTTGCATCTCCATCTGAGCTACGGATCAACGGCAATCATCGGATGAACTTTGCATCTTTTAACAATTTTGAGAATTAACGTCGGGCATCACCTTTCTGGCCAGGTATTAATTTAGTAGATGAACCCTAACCAAAATTCCATCCGTACCATATTCGAGATCACTGACAACTGATGAAGATTTTTATAAGACACAAATTCATCGGAGGAATGGAACCCTAAACCGTAGCCTTCCGAATGTGCTACTGGATGCTTAACACCGCAAAATCCCAGACTTAGAAAAAATTCGGTGGAACCCAAATGAGACAATGACAAGTTGGCCCCACTTAATACACTGTTAAATTTAATTATTCTTAAATTACTATGCCCCAATGACATGTGGGACCGAACTGTCATATAATTAAACTTAATGATTTTATTTAAACTGTGAGGCTGATAGTGGGGTCCCACCCGTCAGTTTGAATGGTCAAATATACTTTTCTGGATAATGTTGGATTTTTTAATAAATAAATCCTAGAAATTGATTTAAAAATGAATTAAATTTAGAAAATCAATATCTTTTAAACCGTAAGTCAGATGAAAATAATTTATACATGAAAATTGATCAAAAAAATTCCATGAATATGGATACGATACCCATACCCCCACCACACCCCTCTAGCATACTGAACCCGAGACATTCCCCCTCCAATTGCACTGTCCGGTAATTACCCGGGGCCGGTAAAACTTGCCGGATGAAAATGTACTGAATACGAAAGTTGTTCAGAATGGAACAACGAGCACAGATACACTATCCATCCACATGTATGTCAGATGTCTGTAACACTGCAGACATGGAACCTTCCCCTACGGATCATCTGTCTGGTAATTAACCGGTACTGATGAGTCATCCCCGGATAAATTCCCGCTCCGAGAAAATCACCTAACACTGCGTTAGAGCCCGTTGCTTGTATCTACTATGTCATATTTTTGTATTTCTATTATTGTCGTGTATTTATTGTTTCTTCCCCCTCTCTTATTGTCCGATAGTCTCGACGTCCGCTGCCGATGCCCCTGTGATCGACTACTTCGTCGACGACCGTACCCCTACCGTCGAGCTTCCAGGCAAGCAGAGCCATTTCCTTCCCCAGATATGCCTATCTTTTCCGTAAATTTCTTGCACTAGGCATATGGTGCTGCTGCTACGTTACAATCATATTCTATTGCATAGCTTGTTTTTGTCGCCCTTTGATGTACCTTCCTATATCCTATGTTGATTCATAAATATATATATATATTCAGCAGTAAACCCTGCGCATTGTTAGCTAGGTTT
This sequence comes from Bromus sterilis, assembly GCA_950022295.1. NCBI lineage: Eukaryota > Viridiplantae > Streptophyta > Magnoliopsida > Poales > Poaceae > Bromus > Bromus sterilis. Next base: position 141,024,025 of record OX465596.1, on the reverse strand, counting down.
AGAATAGCGGGCAGTGATCACTCTGGTGAGTGAATGCGGATTACAAAATATTATAACTGCAACAGGTACGGATCAATGCAGACGCCCTAGGGAACCTACAACGGCGAGACTCTTCCGAGTCGCTTCGAGTTTGACTTACGAGTGGACGAACTTGTATTTCACTCTCGTCGGCTCAGTAGCGTAGCATCACTGGGATGATACGAGGGTATTCCTCTTTAGTTCATTCTGCTGGTGTCTCGGCACCACCGGGGTGATACGATAATATTCCTCTTTAGTTCATTCCGCTGGTGTCTCTGTTGAACCTCTTCAAGTGTACCATCGAGGGTGATTCCTCCTGGTTTCACTTGATGGTAGGCACTCGAATCAACTGGTGTCCTTACAGGTAAGGAGTCGGGTGACCCAACGGTGCCTGCGCAGGGTATCTTAGCGGAACGACGGGTCGGGTGTATTCCACCGGTGTGCGGCGGGCCTGGTACTTTTCGTGGCCGAGAGGTATCCTGTTGTACGAAAGTCGAGCTCTTCAAAGAGAAAACGCGAGACAAGGTAAGGAGACGGTTCACCTTGTTGGTAACCGCACGAGTTGGTGGGACGTCAGGGCAGGCACCGATGTTACTCGTTGTCCGCGACTCATTCAATAAGGGGCAACGATAACGGTTGTCTCGACAGAAAATTAATAAAATGCTTACCGGGTTCGGAGGATGACTTGAGTAGCCTTTTGGCTTGTACGCACTACCTATACGTGGGATTACGGTGTGGGCCCTCCGCGTTGTGGTCTCGTTCGAAAGCTCTAAAAGACGTCTAGTTTTAGCATTGTGGTTGGGTCGGATCGTGCTGCGGCACTGGATCCACTTGGCACACAACGACCCGGAGTGCGAGAGGTGATGGCCCATGAAGCTCTTGCGCTTAGGACTGTAGACCGGCGGGGACCTCTCTGATGAGCCGTAGGATGGGCCTCGGCTTGTCGGATAGCCTCGGTGGGGTGTTCCCTAACAAGGTGTACGCCACCCTGGAGATCCGAGCGTGTAGGGTAACAGTAGTGCAGCCCCCTGCAGGGATGATAATCTATTCGGATAGTCGTGTACACGGTAACAGGACGCTTTATGTTGAAGACAGATCCTACCACTACAAACTACTACTATTAAACTATTGGTTCCGGGTTTTCTTCCTCGCGGGCATGTCGAGGGAGGGAACTCGGAGGCATTGTTAATTATGATTACAACTTATAATTATACAATGCCGCAGCAACTTCTGTTGCATTGTTACTTTCATTACTGTTATATTAACTGTTCGCTGATTCTTACCTCATGTTGCAAGACTCGTCGGAAGATGCTAGTCTTCGATAGGCCTAGCTTCTTATCCTTATTCTTAATTTCTACCTTGCAGTCCACTATATACAGCCTCCCCTTTCCATTTGATACAAATGCATAATTTCTTAGTAGCGGACGTAAGACTCGCGGGTATGCTAGATACTCACCCTTGCTTTATTTCCCCCTGTTCGTTTTTCCTGATCGGCCGCTGCAGTCGACGTTGGAGCCTAGGAGCAGAAGACCCCCGATGCCGACCACCGCAACGTGAAGATCCCCGATGCCTTCTACGATGTTGAGTTCCCCTTTGACCAGGAGTAGTTTGGAGGTTACCAGGAAGGAGGCCTCTCCTTTTCGATCGTTGTTGATATTTGTGCTAGCCTTCTTAAGGCAACCTTGTATCCTTGTGTCTGTACTCAGATACTATTGCTTCCGCTAACTTTGTGCTTTCGAGCTGTTGTATTCGAGCCCTCGTGGCCCCTGGCTTGTATTAAACAACTTGTATTATTTTTATTTGTAGAGTTGTGTTGTGATATCTTACCGTGAGTCCCTGATCTCGATCGTGTACCTTGCGTGTATGATTACTGTACACGGTCTGATTTTGGGGGCGTCACACCTCCATACCTAGAAAGCTAGAAGATGGTTGGGATCCTATGATTAAAATTAAGTTGAATAACTTCTCTTGCTATGTTTTATGTGATGTTGGAGCTAGTACCTCCGTTATGCCCAAAAGAATGTATGATATAATTGAATTGAAACCTTTTGATCCTTGTTCTTTTGGTGTTAGTCTTGTCGATTCTTCCGTAAAGAAACCTTTGGGGAAGATCGATGATGTTCTTATCATTGTCAATGACAATTATGTTCCCGTTGATTTTACTATTATGGACATTGAATGTGAACCTTCTTGTCCAATTATTTTGGGACGTCCTTTTGTTCGCACCATGGGTGATGTTATTGATATGAAAGAAGGGATTATAAAATTCCAATTCCCTCTCAAGAAAGGGATGGAACACTTCCCTATAAATAAGATTAAATTACCTTTTGAGTCCGTCACACGGGCTAGTTATTTTCTTGATAAGACTTCATCTATTTGCATTAAGCCTAGCTAATGGCTTTAAAGAAGCGCTTTTGTGAGGCAGCTCGCAACGAATTTAGGTTTTCCTTTTTGTTTTTCTTCTGTTTTTAGTGGTCTTGATGATTGTTACTACTGTAGAAACATCATTGTATCTTTACTTTTCAAGCTTTGTGCCATTTATAGCCTCATATGGCAAGGGAAGTGAAAGTTGTGACATGCTGTCCAGAAAACAGATTCTGTCCTCGTGACGGGAAAAATCACAGAAAAATCCCAGTTCATATTTTTGATCTGAAATTTTTACACAGCGTGCTCTATACAATTAAGGAACTTTCGTATGTTCTGAGTTTTTTTATTTGAGTTGCAGAAGTATCCCTAAAAAATTCTTTACTACCTTCTGGTCTGTTTTTCACAGATTCTGTCCTGTTTTGCCTTTTCTTCGTTTTGCAAACCTTAAGCTTGCTTTTTCTTTGCAAAAACTTTTTGGCAATCTTGAGAAACAGTATCTCTTCAAGATTATCCTTATTTCCATTAGAGAAAAATTATTTTATTATGGGTACTAACCTCGCTAATAAGATTATGATGAGTTATGTATGAAGGGAGTTTTCAAGTGTGCGAGGGAAGATGATCAAAGAAGATTCAGGAGTGTCAAACGCTCAAGCTTGGGTATGCCCCCATGCATCCCCAAGAAATATTCAAGGAGACTCAAGCGTGTAAGCTCGGGGATGCCCCGTGCATCCCCTTCTCCATCAACAATTATCAGTTCGTCTTTCGTTTCACTATATTTTTATCACTTCATGCGTTATGTGCTATGCTTGGAGCGTCTCGCTCTTTATTTCCTTTTTAGTATTTAGCTTTGCTTGTTGTTCATAACAAGATGGAACCCAGCTTTCTTTGTGTGGGAGAGAAACACGCTCCACTTTCAAAATCTAGAACACAACATCGGATTTCTCATGCTTATCTTTGATGTGTGTGTTCTTTATCTTTTTCATAGTTGCTGTCATGTTTAGCTCTTAGTTTTCATGCTTATCTTTTTAAGAGCTTTTGTTTAGTTTGTTGCTAGAACTCTCTTGAGTTTGAATGTTTATCTTGTTTAGAGAGTTTTCCTGTTGCACTGAGTTTTGTGTCTTGACTTGAAGTAGGTAATTGAGGTTGCTATTCTTTTGTAGTAGTAACTTGCAATAGTTTTGAGGTATTGCTATGAGTAATGTTTGGAATTTTGGTGTCAAGAGCTTTAGCCTATTAGTGATAGATGTCGTATTTTGGGCAATCCATGTTTATTTTCAAAACTTACAAAATTAGTTGAGAACTTTAGCTACTAGATGGATCACTACTCTTTCGAGGGATCGAATATTAGAGTACACTCACGTACCATGAGTCGAGGATGCGCAAGGATAACCAAACCCCCATACACTCCTCCTCGGGGTACTTGTCTCTTTGTGAAACCTCCTTATTAGATTGAGAGTTACCGATAATAAGTGCATGAGTTCTTCGGACTAATGTGAGTATTCGAAAGTTGACACTTCCACCTTCCCATATTTTTCTAGCCTCTCCTGTGCCGTGCATTGCCTTCTTCTCACTCCGAGAGTTGGCGTCCACCTTCGCCAGTACATCCAAACCCTTGGCATGATACGCTCTGTCATCATAAACCCCCTTATATCCTTCCTCAAAACAACCACCATACCTACCTATCAAGGCATTTCCATAGCCTTTCCGAGATACATTGCCATGCAACATCCACCTTCTCATGACTTGATCTTCATGTCATACATGCTACTTTCTTGATCGATGAGCCACATGCTAGTTGGGCCTTGCCCTAATCATTGCTACATGACGCGCTAGTATAATTGCATATCCTGCTACACTGGCAGAGGCATACATTTGCATACTTCATGGTAGTTACATCTTCTTTATGATTTGAGTACCTTTGTAAAGTGTGAAAGATCTTCTATAGTTCTTGTAATATATAGAGTGTTGCCCCTAAAGTGAGGAAAAGATCCCAAAGAGGACAAAATTAAAAGATCCCAAAGAGGACAAATGAGATAAATAGAAAGAGCCATTGAGGCCACCAAAAAATACAAAAAAATAGAAAAAGAGAGAAGGGGGCACACTACTATTCCTTTTGAGAGATCCACACTCGTACTCCATCTTATATCTTGTACTCCATAGAGATTATCATTCATGCATATAGCTATGTGGGGACCTTCACACTATAGAACTTGGCTTGTATATTACAATGATGAGCCTCCTCAAATGAGCTCTAGGTCTTCTTGAGCAAGCAAGTTGGACGCACCCCCACTAGTTCCATTGGAGAGCTTACCTTAGCTCATATGTGCATCCGTTGCATGGCAATCCCTACTCCTCACATCATATATATCATTTGGCTTTCCCTCGCCTATGATTGTACTCATTGATGTGAGCCTTTCCCACCTTTTTGACTTCCTCCTCCACCATATTATCTCTTTGCCATCCTAAGTGTCAACTTTCTTGCTTACGCTCATCCATTGCATGAGTGCTCAAAATGTCGAAAAGGAGTGGATCATTTTGACTAGTACCTGGCTAGTGGTCTGGGGATGAGTCAAGATAAGATTCCAAAGAAGACCAAGTGTGTGACTTTAGTAGATTAAGTTCTCAACACAAAAATACTTTTTTCTCGTATATCCCTATCCCCTTTCTTGCACGCAAACACCATTTGGAGACATTCGAGTCACGGACAGCGAGAGCTCTTGCACCTTTATGTTCTTATGTTGCTTGTTTCAATGCTAAATATAGACTCTTGCCTGTTATGACTTGAATTGAATTGCATGCCTTGATTTCTTTACTTAAAAGTTCTTTTATGGTTGTTAGCATGTCACCACAGAAATTATGTTTGTTATCATTTACCTACTCGAGGACGAGCAGGAATTAGGCTTGGGGATGTTGATACGTCCAAAACGTATCTATAATTTCTCCTTGCTCCATGCCTCTTTTGTGTGATATTGCTATGATATTGATGAACTTCCATACACTTTTGATCATATTTGGACTAACCTATTAACTCAGTCCACCCCAGTGCAAGTTCCTATTTTCTGTAGTTTTTGTATTTCACGTTTTCCCATTATTTAAAGTGCCAGAAAAATTCCGGGAAAAATATAGGAAAAATCAACGTACAGGAACCTTCCAGAAGAGCCAAAGTGGGGCCCGAGGGGGGAAGGGGTGGCCCAGGCGGCCACCTGGCGCGGCCACCCCCTAGGTCGCGCCAGGGGGGCGCCTGGCGCCCTTGGCCCACCTCTGGCTGCCCCCTTCACCTATTTATTCCCCGTGACGAGAAACCCTCGGGGACAGAACCCTTTTTTGCGATCTCACCTCTGTTCCTCCGCCGCCGCGCTTCCAAGATCGGGAGCACCAGGAGATCTCTTCCCGGCACCCTGCCGGAGGGAGGAACCACTTCCGGGAGCTTCTCCACCACCATGGATGCTTCCCGAATGAACCGTGAGTAGTCCACCTTGGATCATGGGTCTATGATCAGTAGCTATATGATGTTCTCCTCCCCTCTTTGTTCTTCATGGATTAGACCTCGTGAGCTGCCCTACATGATCGAGGCACATATGTAATCTTTCTGTTGTTGCTATGTTGAGTTTGCTGGGATCCGATGGATTATGAGACTATGTTCAGATTGTGTTTGAGCAATATATTTGATTCTCCTCTTTTATATATATGTTCTTGAGTAATTCTTGCATGTTCTCCGTTGTTGTTTATTGCTTTGGCCAAGTAGTAGGCAGTGAGTCCAAGAGGGAGCGTTATGCATGATTGTGGGTTCATTCCCCCCGATGACTAGCTTGATTGACAGAAACATGAGTCTAGGGGATGTGTTGTTGCCATAAAGGAGAAAACAACGGTGCTTGTACTTGCGGGTGCAAGGATTGTTTACTTTACGCAAAGTTCTTTAATGCAGTTGTCTGTTGCTTTGAGTTTACACTTATGGTGGGATTCACAACTTAATACCAGCGAGATGTTCTGGATAGATATCTCAAGGTGGATGATTAGTAGGTAGATGCAGATGGATTTCGGTCTACTTGTCTTGGCGTACCGCCCATGCTTTTGAGCCTCTTCCTTTCTTTATAGCATAGTTAGCATTGGTTTGCGCACATAATCCTGTCAATTGCCCAACTGTAATTTGTTTACCTCGCATGGCTATTTTATCGTCTTTTGGGAGAGAGACATCACTAGTGAACATCATAGGACCCCGGTCCATATTTTCAATACAGTTTACACCCGCTATTTATTTCCTTTTCCGTTGCTATCACTATCATTATTATCCCGTGCGTTTGATCCTTTGTGAACAACAAGGCCAGAGATATTGACAACCTCTCTGAACTCGTTGGAGCGAAGTTATCTGTTGTGTGTGCAGGTCCAGGTCAAGGAAGCAACTTTTGTCTTAAAAACGGTGCCATTGTTTCCTTGCCACCTACTTGTCGATATTGGAGTCCTACTGCTCGATCCTCAACCTTGGTATCTTCACCGAGGGAAATTGCTGCTATCTACATCTCAACCTTACACTTTGGGTAACCAACGAGGGGGCGAGAATTTGTACCATCACCAACGCGCCGGCGCAAACGGACAGACGTCTGTTTTCTTGTCCATCCTGACCCATTTCCGGCCCAAATTTGGGCCTGGTTTGCGTCGGCGCGGACACGCACCAGACGTCGGCGGCGTGTCCACTTCCTCCACCCCTGGCCCGCCCATCATTGGGTGAAGCATACAATCCCTCCTCCAGACGTCTCGCTTGTGGTCGCGCCGCCAGCTCACTTCGCTTGTGGTCGTCGTCGCCAGCTCCTCTGCCAACTGCTAGTGGTCGCCGCCTCCAGAAGATGCGCTGAATTACTCTCGGCACACATCTTCGACCCTAGCGTTGGTTCGTCGCCGAACTCCCTCGTCTGCTACGCTCCTTCGCCACGCCAATGCCTCATTCCCTTCGTCGCCTCTGCGCCAGACTCCCTCGTCGGCTACGACCGTTCCCTGCGTCGTGTGCCGCTGTGGACGGCGCGCAATCACTTGGATGTGCATCACTGCTGGTGCAACGGCCACTGGTTCACCACGCCCGCAAGGTGTTCTACACTTTTCCCACAAGGTACAATGGACAGTGGGAATGAGTTTTCTTTAGAATTTCCTTTGTTCGTCGTATGATTCGTCAAACGATGAGGAATTGGTAATTTCTACTTTGGTCAAGAACAACCACATTGCTAGCCAGCAGCCGATGTTTCGGGGGGTGATTCCAGGACATGAACCCGGGTTGAATCGCAACCGAGAGATTGGCCACGTCCTTCTGTATGATGATTACTTTAGGACGCCAAAACCATTGTTCAACGCCAGCCATTTCCGCCGTCGATTTAGGATGGCTAAGCATGTGTTCAACCACATTAGGGAGGGAGTGGTACAATATGATAATTACTTTAGATGCAAAAAAGATGCACTTCGCAATGTTGGCTTTTCTTCTTATGAGAAGCGCATTGTTGTCATCCAAATGCTTGCATACGGAGTTCCTGGTGATCTTATAGATGAGTGTGCTCGCATGAGTGAATCCACATGCCTTGCATACTTTACATGTTTTTCCCGGTGTACTTGAGGGAACCAAATGAGGCCGATACTGCCCGCTTGTTAGCAATCAATGCGGAAAGAGGATTTCCGTGAATGCTTGGTAGCATAGATTGCATGCATTGGGAGTGGAAGAACTGTCCATTTGTTTGGCAGGGACAGTACAAAGGTCATGTGAAAGCTTGCACGGTCATACTTGAGGCTGTTGCATCTCAAGATCTCGGGATATGGCATTCTTTTTTTGGCACGGCTCGTTCCCTATATGACATCAATGTGCTTCAGAGATCACCAGTGTTTGTTAGGCTAGCGGAAGGACATAGCCCCGAGGTTAACTTTGAGGTCAATGGCCATCAGTACACCAAATGATACTACCTTGAAGATGATATATATCCTCAGTGGTCAACCCTTGTGAAGACAATCTCCAACCCCCAAGGAGAGAAGAGGGCTAGATTTTCTCAAGCACATGAGAGTGCAAGAAAGGATGTGGAGCGTGCATTTGGAGTGCTCCAGTCTCGTTGGGCTATTGTTCGACATCCTACTAGAACATCGGGTTCAAAGAAGATGTGGAAGGTGATGACTGCTTGTGTGATTATGCACAACATAATCATAGAGGATGAGCGTCCAGAGGATATCGGTTTCAGGGCTTCCAGTAGCAAGGTACAAATGATGTGCCTCAGTGTGTGCCTGTTACGATTGCACAGTTCACACAGTTTCATGCCGAGATGCGAGATTATCAGACACATATTCAGCTCCAGGATAATTTGGTTAAGCACATGTGGGGACACGTTGGCAACCAGTAGTTGTATGAACTTTTTCTAATTTCAATTTGGTTCTAATAATAGAAGTATGACACATTATTTGGGCTTGTAAAACTATTTATTTTTGAGATAAAACTTATAATTTGAGACTATATTTGATGAATTGTGTTTTAAACTTAGGCGCCGACGCGCAGACAACGCCCAAATGCGCTCGCGCGTTGGCCAAAGCGACCATAGAAGTGTGGACGCGCGCGAACAGCGGCGCTCCAACCGACACAAACAGACAAAAGTCGGACAAAACACGTCTCCGTTTGTGTCAGCGTGTTGGAGTTGCCCTAACATCTATGGATCTCATACCAATTTCCTTAATGCATTATCTATCACATTTTGTGATAGTCCCTTTGTAAAGGGATCTACCAGGTTTTTGTTTGTTTGAATATACGTAACAAGTATCACTCTAGAGTTTCTCAACTTTTTGACAGACTTCAAACTTCTCTTCACGTGTTTTGAGGACTTTGCATTATCTTTAGAATTTTTCACTTTGACAATAATTATTGGATTTCCACAATTCATTAGAATAGCCGACACTAGTTGTTTAACCACATGCAAATCCTCCAAAAGTTCACGCAGACACTCTTCTTCAATAGTGGATGTGTCTAAATTAGTGAGTTATGTTTCCATAATTGACCTCGTCAATATGGTCTGTTTACAATATCTCCATGATACTGGTCTACTTCCATGAGTAAACACATACGTGCTTGTGGCATAAGCACATCAATATCGGTAATCCAGTTTGAATCACTATATCCTTCAAGTGATGCAAGGTGCCATGAATAGTGAAGTCAAAGCTAACCGCGCGATGCTGCAACACATCCTTCTCCGTGCCAACAGTGGAGTTAACTTGCAAGGAGTCCACGATGAAGGATGAGTCGAAGACAATAGCCAAGCGCGGCGACGACTCGCAATCTGGTGAGCTCCCGAACAAAAACAGAAGGGTAGGCACCAGAAAGCCCAGGGCAACGCACAACACCGAGAAGCCGGGAGGGAAGAATGGCAACAACGAGGGGTTGCAAGGGCAGCGGCGCCAATGGCGGAGAGCAGGCACTAGCGCATCGCAAGAGCTTGGGTGTGGGTGGTGTCATATTTAGTTTAACACAAAAGATTTTGGCCTAGAGAAATTCAATCTTAAGTGGATTGTTAGAAAGTTTATGATCGATAGCCTTTTCAGTACTTAAGAGTAGTCTTATTGGCATGATGCTCCAATGGTCCGTTTGTTTAAACTCTGTTTATGGCAATATCAAAGTTTGATCTTTTTTTCTTTTGTGGAAAGTGTGATTTCCCTTTAATAAACTTGTCTATATGTATCTAAATATCCAGAGGCTGGGTAATAATAAGTTTGATCTTCTTTTAGAAAAAAGAATCTTTCATTTACCTTTTTACTTTTATTTATTATTATCCTCATGGGCATGGCGGGTAAACCATCTAAAATAAATATAAGTCTAGATATGTAGCGTTTTACCAACAAGGAACATGTTATTTTACAAAATTAAATTTTCAGTTTGTCATGAGCTAATATTTAGACATTCCCCTCACCTCTGCTTTCTGAAGAAACAATGAGGAAATAAAAGGGGGATCGGCTTCATTATTGAAATATGTGCATCAAAACCATCTAACCTGGTAATAACAGATCTATCTCAGGGTTCTATTCATATTTAGTTGCGTATTTTGATACATATCAAGTATGAATACATATATAACTCAATCCGAATATTCAGAGAATATTAATTCGTAATAAGGGAACTAAATTACTTTTTGCACACGTATACCACATTTAGCTATCTTTTACTAACATACCAACTTTCCTTTGCACCAAGTATATCACCATAGTTGTGTAGTTGCAGCGCAGATCAGATATGCCCAAAAGTTACGTAAAGCCCAAATAAGACGAGTCCAGGTACATACACAAACCGCTCAGACAGTAAAGATTAATCCATTTTTCATATGAATAGTTATTGGTTGAATAAAATACAAAAACGGATATTGACCTTTTCTTTTACACAGATACCTTCATCTCGGTCAAATGCAACACGGACAATGCAGATCAAATTGTTACTCTATGAATTTCACAAGCAAACATTCTTAATATATCAACACTTGCATATGCAAATATAATGTGTTCCACGTACAAACAAAAGAGATTATAGGATTGCGCTTTAGGAAGCAAATAAATTGCTTCGACTCGTTAATTCAACTGACTTGGTACCTTGACACGAGCAGATTGATCCTCCTAGATGCAACAAAAGAAGCAACCACCTTCACCTTCCATGCGCTTCCAAATCCAACTTCACATAGTACCAGCTTCGCTACCGATAAGTGCGTAAGTATATCACTACACTTTCTGCATCTTACCACTAAGCTCTGTTGTCTTCGCAGCTTTGCCCGAATCCATCTCCTGCCACAAAATTAGTGGGGAAATGTAAGTAAACTGGAGAAAATAATTAGAGGGGAAATGTTCATTAACTGGAGAACATAATTTGAATAATGTTGTTTTTAAATCAATAAACAATACTTGACTCGGTTAATTGTTTCCAAGTGGTGAATATCATGAACATGAAACGATGCATCTTGGATACAGACCTACGGAACAAATAACCTCGGTAAAATTCTAGTTACACTTCTTCGCTTGATGACACTCTTCTGTATAACTGTGACAGCACATACGCAAAATCGATTTGGCAGTTACACAAACGTGTTTGCAGGGAACCAGCGAAGGTAGAATCTAGAGAGGCGGCTACAAATTAAGTAGCTACTTATCGATCTGAATTCCTGAATTTTTCTTGGCACTTGAGGTAGTTAAAATACACCAGAGTACGGCATTTTTTATTTTCCTATGTCTTAAGAAATTATAGAAATAGTTTTTGTATGTCCAAACAGACATTATCATCATCCTATGATAGAAAAATGCATCTCTAGAGATATCTTGCAACCTAAATTTAACAGCTCAATTCACGTAATCAAGGCAGCAGAAAAAACACTCGAGTTCAAAAAATAATTCATATTCCAATCAGAATTATGGCAACATCACAATATTTTTTCATTTTATCACTATAACAATACACTTGGACTAGTGTGACAGCATCCAACAATTACAACAAATTAAATTTGCTAGATTGTTATATTAGCAATGTCCTGTACAGGAAATGCACCAACTGCTGCACAGCTACACCTCCACTCCAATTATTCTCGCGGTTACGTTCACAGATGTTTATCATGTTAGTACATGAATACTTGCAATTTTTGGTGTAAATATATGACTACCGGTGTGTTGTGGACGTCATTATATGGTAATTAAGTTGCAGCTGTCTGGATTGCAAGAAGGCCAATGCTATGGATGTATTAGGAAGTTTAGGATTGAACGATTCTAGTTTATTAGGAGTCCGTATGGTGTTAGTAAAGGAAATGTGCCTTAGAATCCATGATATAAGGATGCCATGTATCTATGTTTGAGGCAAGCAAGAACAATCAATCTAACCTCTCGCAGTTATTCTCTCGACTCAACCTATGTTTACACAACCCCACACAGCCAAGGCATGGCTATCTTCAGCACGGTAGTTATCCCATTGTGGATCTACTAGGCCCACCACATTTGGTATCAAAGTGGCCACCATGACTTTTGCTGTCAAGACAATGCCATGAAGGATTGCGTCATGATTCAGCATCTTATCTACCCAATCACGGAGAGTGTGCTTCATCGATTCTTTGATCCTTATGGAGTAGGGGAGATCGTTGAAAAATTTCCAGTAAAGTCAAGGATCATGATCTTCATCAAATATGGTTTAGACCATGATGCAGCATGAGCTTTCAGAAGTTTATAAGGTCGTAACACCTACAATGGTTGTTGTCAGACTGATACTGAGTTAATCCCTATATTGACCAGCGCTACATCGACAGAGCGAAGTTCACGGTGGTGGCCCAGGTGTAAAAAGCAGCAGAGGCTTCAGAGGCACAAGCAACAACAAATCAGGCGCCATAAGCAAGCGCATTTAAGCACTAAAGCAGTTGCGTGGAGCACAGCGGAGGCAAGTTGTAACAGCCCAGATTTCACAAAAAATAAAAAATTTATTTTCGGTGTGAATTGTTTGATGGTCTGATTTCTTTGCGGTGTTTGCATCCCCAATTTATCGATCGGCGATTATTTTTCCCCCTTTTATCTTGTACCGGACGAAGACCGACCCTTGCCACCCTGACACTCGACATTTGCGACACCGGCTTTCACCCGATCACCGTCGCGAAAACCGCACGAGACAAGCCGCAGCCAACGGAACGAAAAACCCCGTTTAAGATATTTTTATAGCGCACTGAAAAGTGTTCTCGGAACGGTTCCAGCGCGAGGTGAACGCCGCCGGCTCGACGTACTGATCACGCAGTTCGAAGTTTTACCCGAATCGGAGGTCCTGCGGACCCCCGGCGGTCAGAAACGTAAGCACCGCGCGCGTGAGAGAAAAACCGGGGATGTTTTTGCAAACTGCCAGCCACCTGGACTATATAAAGATCACCACTCTCCCACCCCCACTTAGGGTTTACCTAAGCCAAAATTGTAGCCACCCCCTCACAATTGCCCCCAGATCCAGTTTTAGCCCCAAATTCGTCAAACCTAGATCCCAAATAATTTCGGCCGCCGGTTTTCGCGATCTGAGGGCCAGGATTTTGCCACGTCAGCCCCTTGCCTCCTCTCTCCTCCAGTCCATGGGCACGCCGCCGCCTGCACCGTGGAGCCACTCCGGTGAGCCTTGGCCGCCGCGCCTCCCCTCCGGTGAGGTCCTCACCGCCGGCTCCTCCTTCTCTCCTCCCTTTCTCTCTCTCCCTCTCACCTTTTTTTTCTCTGTTTCCTACGAGCTCAAGCCACCATGGCCATGGATCTTCAAAGCGCCCCAACCGCCGGGCTCGGACCGCCCTTGGACCCGCCAGCGACCTTGCCCTGACCGGATCCGCAACGCCCCGCACCCCTCTTCCCTGTCCGTCTCCAGGTCGTCGGGAGCCCCGGCCAGCCGCCGCGCCATGGAGGAGCTTCAAGAGCTCGTCGCGCCACTCCGTCCAAGACCCAGCCGAGAGGAGCTCCAAACTCGCGCCGCCGCCACGCGGAACCGGCTGGCCTTGCCGCGTCCTACCTCCCTGTGCTCCCCTCGACCCCGCCTCATCCCGTTGGCCGGCGACGCCGCGCCGCCGTGCGAGCAGCCGTGGACGGCAACCGCCGCCATGCCCAGTCCCGTACGGGAACGAGGAGCCTCCAGCCACCTCCGCCGCGTGGGCCAGCCCCCCCACATGGGCTGGCTTGCACCCCACGGCCCGCCTGCTTCCACTCGCCCAGGGGCGCGCCCCGCTATCCCTCTCCCATCAGCCTCATGGGCTCGACCCACCCGGTGAGGCGCCTCTTTTTTTTTCCTTTTTTTCTTTTTTCTGCTGTTGGGCCCAATAGCTTCAGATTCGGCCTGTTAACTGTTTTTTTCTAGTTTATTTAATTTGGCAGATTATTGTTATATTTTTGCGGTGCTCGTATCTTTTATTCGGTAGCTCGGATCGCGACGTGTTAAACATGAAACTTGCTTAGTTTTTCATGTAGATTAACAAAATGTGCTCCTTTGCCATGTTTGACTTTGTTTACATGTTGTTTACCTGCTAATTACAACTGCTTGCCACTGTAAATCGTTTATTTAATAACTTTTAAACCGTTGCTTTGTTTAAAATGTTCTTTATATGTAACTTGACTAGAATTTTGTGTAGAATGTGTTTATGCTGCTCTTGCCTGCTAATAAAAATAATAAAATATTGTTTAGGGCAAAACAGTACCAAATTCCATTTTATCGTGGGGTCCGCAATAGTTTGCCATGCACAGGTTTACCCCCACTTAAATTGACTAGCATAGATAGTTTACTTTATGCTTCACCTCTTGCCATGTTTGTGTGCTATGTCATGCTTAAATAAGGTGACATGTTAACAACCTTTGTTGAACACCTGTAGCTAAACAACTTGAACCCTTCTAAACATGCGGTATCGTCGTGTGTGACGAGTACTCCACTTAACCTGTTAGTAACCGCTCTCGACGGTAGGTGCGATGTCTCGTGTTGCCTTCTTGTTGGTGCTTGCTCGTGTTTGCTTCGTAGTAATAGATGCTTGCTCGTTGATTGCTTTCCAGTGTTTACCCTCTTGTGTGCTTCTGCGGATACCTTCGGAGACGATGCGAGCTTGCGATCAACTACACCTTCGGAACCCGACTTATCAACAGGCAAGGACTATAAATTACTTATGATCCATTCTATTTCAACCAGCGGTTTGCATGCTAGTCTAGGTTAGGTTCGATGTTTGATCCTACCACATGTTTACAGCCTCTTTCAAACCGATACAGCCATGTCCCCTCCCAGCAAACCTTGTACTGCTATGTTACTATTGCTCGTTGCTCAGCCCCTGCTTAGTATGCATGCTTAGGATGCTACGATGTTACCATGTTACTCCTTGGTTTGGGCTATCACATTATTATATTGTTGTTGATGATATGATTATTATAATGTTGACTATATTCGACGAAGGATGGAAGGTCTAGGCTATCCCGCCTCGACGCTTTGTTCCATTCGAGTCACCTAGGATCCGAGTTTCGGGTATTGGTTTTAAGACTGAGCGTGCCTAACCGCGTGTGGGATTTTATGGGGTCCCCTTTTCTTACCTACCTAGCTTCAAACATTTCTAGTGGTGGCCCAAGCTGATTTACCATTTGAAAACCGTGTGTGTGTCTGTTGGGTCGCTTTTGGCAGATATTCTTTAAAATAACTTGGGCCAGCTGAGACATGGTTTCTCTGTTGGTCCACCCCAGGGAGCTAGGGGGCTGCCCACATCTGTTTGGGTAGCTAACCCGACCTCATCCAGACGGTAGAGGCCAATTCGAGAGTGCGGCCGGCTTTTGAGTTGGATGTCGACTCACCGGGGGCCACTCGGATTTGTGCGTTGTTAGTTAGAGGGACCTGTCGTTCCGGATCTCTTGGGACTAAATCATAAAATGGTTGCCTATCATGGGTAGCAACTGAGAGAGATGGGAGTGCGTGCGGAGCCTTGTAATGGGCAATTGGTACACCCCTGCAGGGTTAAATCTTTTCGAGAAGCCGTGTCCACGGTTATGGACGACTTGAGACCTACTCCTTGTTAATAGACAACAACAACTGAAATAATCTTAATATAACTTGATCAACGTGTGTGTGCCTTGACTGCTTCTTCTTTGTCGAGATGCGAAGAGGAGGACAAGGATAGGATAGGTGTTATGTTTGCGTAAGTAGCTGATAGCAAGACTTGTTGGAGGCGATTCCTCATCGAATGCTTGGTTTCTTATCTTACTCTGTAGGTCGTTAGCCACTTCATGAATGCTAGTGCGGCAGCAACCTCACCACTTACCCCATCCTTACCGTAAACTACTAGTTGTCCTAGAATGACGAGTGATGAAATCCTTACTGGGTCAGTTGACCACTGCAGTTGGATGCTGAGTACTTCTGTACTCATGATACTACCCCCAAACTCTTTTCAGGGTTCTTGATCGACAACAGGTATGGTGATCGACGTTTCACGTAGAGACTCGACGACGACTAGTTAGGCGGATCACGGCGGAGGGCCTGGACCCGTGTGGTTATGGGGATCGATGTTTTTCTTTTGCCACTAGGCATTTGATTGTAGTCTGTACTCAGACATGTATCTTCCGCTGATGTATTGTATTTAAGGCAGTTGTATGCCGATTGTATGAGATGTTGTATCCTTGTATCTGTAATGTTGTGATATCATGTTGGAAATTCGGGGCATATGACTTGGTCATATGTCGCGGTGGGACCGATATGTGCTTCGTCCCCGGATCTGGATAGAAACATCTAGATCTGGAACGGTACCGCATATCGAGCCTTACACAGGTATAGCAGCTGTGATGGACATTGTTAGGAAAAAAGCAGCTTGTATTCCTATGGGGCCATAGGCCGGCAGGCAATGACAAATATACAGAAAGCCCCTTATACTACAAGGAAACTATACAGGTGATATGGAGACATAATACAACTCAACACAGACACACCGTCAAACTCAGGGTGGATCCATAACAGAGTTTGGAGAGATAAAATCCATGTTGTGCTATAGTTTGGGCCTTCGTAAAGAAATCTGTCAACTATAACTCGGAAGGCACATATCGAAGAGCAATAACCTGATCCTGCATATCAACGCGCACAAAAGAAGCATCAACACCAATATTCTTGGTGAGCTCATGCTTCACAGGATCGCACGCAATACCAATAGCACATGTACTGTCAGACAATAGCAAAGTAGGTGTAGTGACAAAACCACCAAACTCCTGAAGTAACCATCGTAACCAAGTCACCTCTTCCGTCAAAAGAGCCATAGCTCGCAACTCGGCCTCTGCACTAAAGCAAGAAACTTCAGTCCGTTTCTTCGTCTTCTAGGCAATGAAAGAACCACCAAGAAAAACACAAAAAACAGATAGTGAACAGCGATCTGAGGGATCACTTGCCCACGTATCATCTGAATAGGCCTAAGCCATAAGGAACTGGAGCGTGTAAAGAACAGAGGATGAGAGATCGTGTCACGAAGATATCAGAGAACGTGAAAGAGGTCACTGTAGTGAACCAACATGGGAGCAGAAACAAACTGGCTCAAAATATGGACAGGATAGGAGATATCCGAACTAGTGATAGCAAGATAGACAAAACTCCAACAAGATAACGGCGCTTCGGATCAGACAAGGTTCACCATCAGTCACACGGAGGTGAACATGGCGCTCCATGGGAGTCTCAAGAGTGCACTCATCAGTCAAAGTAGCACGAGCAAGAAGATCTTGGATATACTTTTCTTGGGATATAAAAAAGCCATCAGCGGTAGAAGAGACCTCAATCCCAAAAAAGTAGCGAAGAGGGCAAAGATAATACATAAGAAATTGATCACTAAGGCATGCCTTCAGAAAGGCAATATACTCACGATCATCGGCAATGATGATCGTGTCATCCACATATAAAAAAAGAAGAGTCCGACCTAGAAAGGTGGACAGGCTATGCAGGATCATGAGGACTCGCTAAAACCCAACGACTGACACCATAGAGGCAAAACGCTCAAACCAGGAGCAAGGGGCTTGCTTAAGGTCATATAGAGAGCGACGAAGACGACAAACCATGCCATCAGGGACAGAATACCCAGGTGGTTGTTCCATGTAAACCAACTCATGCAATTCACCACTAAGAAAGGCATTAACATCAAGCTGAGACAGACCAAAAGGGGAATAGAGGCCACGGCAATAAGGTGTGTGAACAACGATCATACGGGGAACAGGAGCAACAGTCTCATCGTAATCACGGCCATGCTCATGACAAAAATCACGAGCCTAAAGATGAGGCTTGTAACGCTCAAAAGAACCATCGAAGCAGGTCTTAACCTTATAGACTCACAAGTGATGAGACAAACACGAGGAAGAGAAACAACATCCCACATGTCGGTGCACTCAACAGCAGCAATCTCCTCTGCCATCGCAAGCTACCATTCAGGATGAGCAACGGCAACAACGGCATCACGATAAAAAGTCATCCCAGATAGGTGGAAATAGAAACAACGTCAGCCCAGAAGTGAGGCGGAAGCAGAAGAGAGGCAGCGATCATCAACACACGAGCCATCTCGAGAAGGTAACGATGCTTGCGCTCAGCCACACCATTCTGAGCATGAGCACCATGACAAGAAAACTAGGCAAGAGTCCCCTGCTCAGCAAGAACACCACACAACATCTTGGAAACATACTTTCCAGCTGAGTCAACACGAAATACACGAATAGGTGAAGAGAACTGTGTGTGAACCATGGCAACCACCAAAAAAGGGACGCCCCAAAGCACAACCACCACCCAAATGCGTTGGAACCTGCCAATATTCCCCAAACAGCTTTGGGCAGCACATCACCGAACAGACTGCACGTATCTATCAACATCTTGCAAACCTTAAATGGCACTAAATCACACTTGTTATCACAACCGGTGAAAGCTAAATGTCTACCACCAAGAATTAGCCCCAGAAGAATAAGCTACGGCATTCCAGTTCCGTGCAGAAGCAAGGACAGTGCAGTCCAGTTCGAGGCACAGGAAATATGGATCTTTGCTCAGTAAACCCCAAACCACCACAAGTTCGCATCTAAGCGAAGGCCCGGATACAGATCAGGCAATCAGCTGAGCGTAACAAATAACAATACCAAAGAAGCATGAGTTTTAGAGTATAAAGTAAAGGCAAGAACCTTTCGGGTGCTCTCGTAATAGTCGTTGAGCGCCCACTGGTACTTGGATTGATCCAGCCCGAACCAATTCGAAATGTACTCATCCAAGCTTGCGTGCGCTGCACATGGAGTGGAAAAACACACAGATCAAAAATAATCTACAGATATAACGCACAAAACTCTCCCCCGGGTCACCTTCTTGCACGCGCAAAACCGCGTCCCAGAAGAACGCAAACGCCGATCCATCCTCCGTAGTCTCTGCCTTCTCGAACTGCGGCGGAGGCACCTGCACTGGCGGGACCTTGAACAGCTTGGCGGCCGGCAGTGGCGGAGAGACCGTATTGACTGGCGGAGGCGGAGAGACCGTCTTGGACGGCGGAGGTGAGGCGGCTGTATGCTCTGGCGGCGGCGATGCAGGAGACGCCGCCGAACGGGGAGTGGAAAACTCAGATCCTGGCGACTCGGGCGAACGAGAGGTCGGGGTATCCACAGGCGGCGGCGTGGCCGGAGGCGTGATGAAGACAGTGAGGTTTCCCGCCTTGCCGATTACCGGCGGCGGTGTGGAGGCCATCGTCGAATAGAAAGAAGCGGAGGTGGGTGCTGGCGTTGGAGCGCTCGTGGTCGTGGGAGAGTGAGCCGAGTGCGCCATTGGGGGTGGGGGACGGGGCGAAGCCTTTGTTGGCAAAAATCACTCTTCTGACTCTGATAAAATTCCCGATCTGATCTTTTTTGAAAAAAAAATCAGCATCTAACCTTTTGCCTACCGCCGTCATTCATGGCAAAGGCTTAGACATAGTACCGCCATGGTTTCTAGCGGTAACGACAGGTCAATTTTTCGTTAAAACAATGATGAACACGTAGGATAAATGGTATCGTCAAAGGTTTCGGCGGTACGTCTCGTTACATGGATGAATGCACGTGTGACGTTGTGGGGGCGAATGCCCCCACTCATTTTCTTTGGTCACTTCTTGTATTTGGGTATAGGGTGTTGTCCCCCACCACCACCACTGAAAAAGCCCACGTATTTCCCCCCACTTAAATACCTAGAACTGTCAATCACTAGTTAGAGGGTACCCTCTGTGGAAGGCACTCGCGCATGTTCCGAACGCGCCAAGTGTCACGTTTTGGTGCGTTTCGGGGTTTTTCCTTAGCCCATCCGCGTTTGACACGTGTCGCCTTTCGGACGCACAGCCATAGCCACACACGCAGCCACAGTGCGAGACACAGCCACAGTTTTCAGCCTCAACCATAATTTTCAGCCACAGTCCGAGCCACAGCCATAATTTTCAGTCACACTCCGAGCCACGGTCACAGTTTTCAGCCACAGCCCCTGCCACAGCCACAATTTTCAGCCATAGTCCGAGCCACAACCACAGTTTTTTTAGCCACAACCACAATTTTCAGCCACAGTCCGAGCCACAGCCACAGTTTTCCAGCCGCAGCCACAGTCTCTGCCATAGCCCGAGCCACAGTTCATGCCATAGTCCGTGCCACAGCCACAGTCCGAGCCACACTAGCGCGCGCAGCCACAATTTTTGTTTCGTGCGACGCGTAGTCAAAGTGCGACATGGGGCGGCTCCAGAGCGCGCAAAAAATGACATTTGCGGGACCGCGTGGGAGGGTGCCCGCTAACTAATTTCTCTCCCTAGAACTAAAGAGAGAGAAGTTGTTGATAACTTAAACCTTAATTAGCCTATAGAAAGCAGCCCATTTAGTACAAGGAATACGAGAAGGCTCCAGCCGATTGCTTTTCATAGCTGTAAACCTACGCGAACACAATCACCGCCTCCTCATTAATCTGTTACTTGCGCGACCGTCTCTATGAGTCAAAAATGTCAAAGCCATCGTCTCTGAGCCGCGTGTATACACCATCCCTCCGACGGCCATCCTCAATCCGTATCGCGTTCCCTGGCCGGCCAGATCGCTAGGGCACCGTACGTCCAGGGAAAAGAAGATCGTGCACCACCAGGGCCTGTTATGTTCAGCAATCGTTCAATCTGAGTAGCTTAATCCTAGGTTTAGTTCTTAACTTTTTCCATACTAATTTTCATATTGGTATTTGTGATCAGTCTATTCTGATCTTATGTTCAAAAATGTACTAACTGGTAATTAGGTTGAATCAGGATTGTAGCTGATTGAATGTTCGATTTTAAAATCTATATAGACTAGTAATATTCTGCCTTCATATATTTCAAATCATATTTCTCAAGTCATTGTGTGTTAAGGGTTTAGTTTACTTTTATTTTGCAATGAACTTGTTATACTTGTGTGAGTGATGACATTATTTAATAAAGAAATATGTGATTTATCTTCTTACACACTACATATGCTTATGTAGTTCGTTTCTAAATGATTTAGGCATTAGTTCATATACATGTTTCTAAAAAAATTGTATGCCACTTTGCCCCTTCTCGTTTTTCATTCTGGCTTCGCCCCTGCCTCGTTACCCTATCGCCAGGGACTGTGGCGGTAGCCATTAGATAGTTAAGTCCCAGTGCAGCCGCCATTAGCACGTCCTTCTCTCTTTTCTCTCTATCTCCACACGAACGGACAAGGGTAGTTTCTCTTCTCTAGCATATTCGCTCGTGCGTTGCAACGGGAATAAAAATGTTCACATCGATCCATCTGTATTACCATTTCTCCCCTTTGCCACTATTACCACAGGAGAAAGGTTATATTTGAGAGTGACAACTACGATCTCGATGCATCGTGAGGTTCTGTGATTGACAAAGCGAGTGAGACTGGATTCGTAGCAGTGAAGATGTCAGAGAGAGTGTCACAGTGATGGCTTCTCGCCCTTCGTTGGTTACCCCAAGTGGAAGGTGGAGATGTAGCGCAGCAGCAAGTTTCCCTCGGTGAAGATACCAAGGTTTGTCTCCAGTAGGACTCCAGAGATGATAAGTAAGTGTCAGCGGCGCGACTGACGTGCTGCACACAGACACAGATAACTTTGCTCCCAACGAAGTTCAGAGAGGTTTTCAATCTCTCCGGTCTTGTTGTTTACAAAGGGTAAAACACAAGGGATAATGATAGCAAGTAAAAGCAATAAAGTAAAGATAGTGTGGAAACAGTAATAAGGATATGGACCGGGATACGTGATGTTTGCTAGTGATGTCTCTCTCCGAAAAGACGATAAAACTGCTATGCGAGGTAAACAAATTACAGAAGGGCAATTGACAGGATTATGAACGCACCGCAATGCTAACTATGCTACAAAAGAAAGGAAGAGGTTCAAAAGCACAGGCAGTACGCCAAAATAAGTAGACCGAAATCCAACTGCATCTACTACTAATCATCCACCTTGAGATATCTATCCAGAACATCTCACTGGTATTAAGTTGCGAGCCCCACCCAAAGTGTAAACCCAAAGCAACAGACAACTGCATTAAAAAGCACTTTGCGTAAAGTAAACAATCATTGTAACCGCGGTTACAAGCACCGTTGTTTTCCCCCTTGTGGCAACAGCACATCCCCTAGACTCATGTTTCTGTCACTCAAGCGTGTCATCGGGGGGCATGAACCCACAATCGAGCACAACGTTCCCTCTTGGAGTCACTACCTACTACTTGGCCAAAGCAATAAACAGCAACGGAGAACATGCAAGAATTACTTAGGAACAAAAATATAAGAGATAAAAACCAAATATATTACTCTATCACAATCTGAACATAATCTCATAATCCATCAGATCCCATCAAACTTAGCATAGCAACAGCAGAAATATTACAAAGGTGCCTCGATCATGTAGGGAAGCTCACGAGGTCTAAACAATGAAGATCAAAGAGGGGAGGAGAACATCACATAGCTACTGATCACGGACCCATGGTCCAAGGAAAACTACTCACGAGACATCCGGGGAGCATCCATGGTGGAGAGGAGACTCCCGGAGGTCAATCATCCCTCCGGCAGGGTGCCGGGAAGAGGTCTTCTGGTGCTCCCGATCTCGGAAGCGCGGCGACGCCGGAACAGAGGCGAGTTTGCGAAATAAGGTTCTGTCTTCGGAGTTTCCCCGTGACGGAGAATAAATAGGCGAAGGGGGGCAGCCAGAGGTGGACCAGGGGCCCCAGGCGCCCCCCTGGCGCGGCCAGGGGTGGGGCCGCGCCGGGTGGACACCTGGGCCCCCCTGGCTCCCCTCTGGCCCCTCCAGGGCTCTTCGCGAAGCTTCCTTCATGCTGATTTTTTATCTGAATTTTCCCGAATTTTTCTGGCACTTTTTATATGGGGGAAAACTGAAATAGAAAAATAGCAGAAAACAGGAACTGGCACTTGGGTGCACTGAGTTAATAGGTTAGTCCAAATATGATGAAAAGTGTATGAAAGTGTATCTAGATCATAGCAATATCACACAAAACATGCATGAAGCAAGCAGAAATTATAGATACGTTTTGGATGTATCAACATCCCCAAGCTTAATTCCTGCTCGTCCTCGAGTAGGTAAATGATAACAGCATAATTTCTGTGGTGACATGCTAGCAACCATAAAAGAACTTTGAAAAGTAAAGCAATCAAGGTTAGAGATTCAATTCAAGTCATAACATGCAAGAGTCTATATTAGCATTGAAACAAGTAACAAAAGAACATTAGGTGCAAGAACTCTCGCTGTCCGTGACTCGAATGTCTCCAAATGGTGTTTGCGTGCAAGAAGGGGGATAGGGAATACGAGAAAAAAGTATTTTTTGTGTTGAGAACTCAATCTACTAAAGTTTCACACTTGGTCTTCTTTGGAATCTTATCTTGACTCGTCCCCAGACCACTAGCCAGGTACAAGTCAATTTGATCCACTCCTTTTTAAATATTTTGAGCACTCATGCAATGGATGAGCGTAAGCACGAGAGTTGACACTTAATATGGAAAAGGGAGAAATATGGTGGAGGAGGAAGACAAAAAGGATGAGAAAGGCTCACATCAATGAGGACAATCATAGGCAAGAGATGCCAAATGATAGATATGATGTGAGGAGTAGGGATTGCCATGCAACGGATGCACATACGAGCTAAGAAGCTCTCCAAAGGAACTAGTGGGGGTGCATCTAACTTGCTCGCTCATGAAGACCTAGAGCTCGTTTGAGGAGGCTCATCCTTGGAATATGCAAGCCAAGTTCTATAGTGTGAAGGTCCCCACATAGCTATATGCATAATGATCATCTCTATGGAGTACAAGGATATAAAGGGAGTACTAGTGTGGATCTCTCAAAAGGATAGTAGTGTTGCCCCTTTCTCTCTTTTTATTTCTTTTTCTCTTTTTTCTATTTTTTTGTATTTTTTGGTGGCCTCAATGGCTCTTTCTATTTAACTCTCATTTTTCCTCTTTGGGATCTTTTAATGTGTCCACTTTGGGATCTTTTCCTCACTTAAGGGCAACACTCTAATTTACAAGAAGGTAAAGGAGATCTTTCACACTTTACAAGGTACTCAAAATCATAAAGAAGATGTAACTAACATGATGTATGCAAGGTATGTCGCTGCCAGTGTAGCAGGAACATGTATGACATGAAGATCAAGTCATTAAGAGGTGGAAGTTGCATGGCAATGTAACTCGGAAAGGCTATGGAAATGCCTTGATAGGTAGGTATGGTGGTTGTTTTGAGGAAAGATATAAGGAGGTTTATGATGACAGAGCGTATCATGCCAAGGGTTTGGATGTACCGGCAAAGGTGGACACCAACTCTCGGAGTGAGAAGAAGGCAATACACGGCACGGGAGAGGCTAGCAAAATATGGGAAGGTGGAAGTGTCAACTTTCAATACTTACATTAGTCCGAAGAACTCATGCACTTATTATCGGTAACTCTCAATCTAATAAGGAGGTTCACAAAGAGACAAGTACCCCGAGGAGGAGTGTATGGGGGTTTGGTTATCCTTGCGCATCCTCGACTCATGGTACGTGAGTGTTCTCTAATATTCGACTCCTCAGAAGAGTAGTGATCCATCTAGTAGCTAGAGTTCTCAACTAGTTTTGTAGGTTTCGAAAAATAAACACGGATTGCCCAAAATACGACACCTATCACTAATAGGCAAGAGCTCTTGACAACAAAAGTTCAAACATTACTCACATCAATACCTCAAAACTATTGCAAGTTACTACTAGAAGAAAATAGCAACCTCAATTACCTACTTTCAAGACAAGACACAACTCAGTGCAACAACCAACTCTATTTAACAAGATAAACATGAATAATAAAAAGAGTTCTAGCAACAAACTAAACAAAATCCAAGGCTCTTGCTAAAGACAAACTAAAACTAAGACTAAACATGGAAGTAGCTATGAAAAGATAAAGAACACACAACAGCAGAAAGATAGGCATGAAGAATCCTATGATGTGTTCTAAATTTTGAAAGTGGAGCGTGTTTCTCTCCCACACAAAGTAAGACGGGATCTAACTTGTTATGAACAGCAAGCAAAGCTAAAGAAAACTAAAAACACAACCTAAGAGCGAGACGCTCCTAGCATAGCACATAACGCATGAAGTGATAAAAATATAGTGAGACGAAGGACGAACTAATGATTGTTGATGGAGAAGGGGATGCACGGGGGCATCCCCAAGCTTAGACGCTTGAGTCTCCTTGAATATTTGTTGGGGATGCATGGGGGCATCCCCAAGCTTGAGCGCTTGACACTCCTGGATCTTCTTTCATCATCTTCCATCGCACACTTGAAAACTCCCTTCATACATAACTCATCATAAGCTGATTAGAGAGGTTAGTACCCTTAATAAATAATTTTTCCCCACTGGATATAAAGATAATCTTGAAGAGCTACTGTTTCTCAGGAGTTCCAAAAAGTTTTTGCAAAGAAAAAGCAAGCTTAAGGTTTGCAAAAGTAAGGAGAGACAAAACGTGGCAGAATCTGTGAAAAACAGAACAACAGGTAGTAAAGAATATTTTAGGGGAACTTCTGTAACTCAAATCAAAAAACTCAGAACATACAGAAGTTTTGTAATTGTATAGAGCATACTGTGTAAGAATTTCAGCTGAAAAATATGAACTGGGATTTTTCTGGAATTTTTCTGGTCACGAGGACAGAATCTGTTTTCTAGACAGCATGTCACAACTTTTACTTCCCTTGCCGTAAGAGGCTATAACTTGGCACAAAGTTGAAAAATAAAGATACAATGATGTTGCTACAGTAGTAACAATCATCAAGACACAACAAAAGCAAAAAGAAAAACCTAAATTCGTTGCGGGCTGCCTCCCGAAAGCGCTTTCTTTTATGCCTTTAAGCTAGGCAGGATGCAAAAGAAGAATCAAGTTTTGTCAAGACAAAGAGAATAACTAGCCCGTGTAACAGACTCAAAAGGTAACTTGATTTTCTTTCTAGGGAAGTGTTCCATCCCCTTTTTGAATGGGAATTGGAATTTTATATTCCCCTCTTTCATGTCAATAACCGCACCAACGGTGCGAAGAAAAGGACGTCCCAAAATAATTGGACATAAAGGTTCACACTCTATATCCATAACAATAAAATCAACGGGAACATAGTTGTCATTGACAATGATAAGAACATCGTCGATCTTCCCCAAAGGTTTCTTTACGGAAGAATCAACAAGACGAACACCAAAAGAACAAGGCTCAAAGGGCTTCAAATCAAACATATCAAATATTCTTTTGGGCATAACGGAGGTACTAGCTCCAACGTCACATAAAGCATAGAAAGAGAAGTTATTTAATTTAATTTTGAACATAGGATCCCAACCATCATCTAGCTTCCTAGGTATGAAGGCTTCTACTCTAAGCTTCTCCTCCCTAGCTTTGATGAGAGCATTTGTGATATGCTCCGTAAAGGCAAGATTAAGTGTGCTAGTGTGGGGGTCTCTAGACATTTTGTGTAGCAAACTGATAACTTCTGAGAGGGTACAACTATCAAAATAAATATCACTACTATCAAAGGTGGTAGTAGTGTCATCTAGGCTCACTTGTTTGAAACCCTCTATGTTCATAGGAGTTTCTTTATCTTCGGTTGAGGTATTAGCATCACCATTAATAGGTCCAATGGGACTAGGAGTGCATTGGGTGCCAATAGTTTGGGTGTCCTCAACAATTTGGATAGTGGCAACTGTGTGGTGTGTAGGAAGGCTCTTAATTCTATCCTCTTCCTCTTTTTCTCTAGCCCATCTTTCTTTAAGTTTAGCCATCATCCTAATATTTTCATTAATTTTTAATTGGATAGCATTAAAAGGAGTGGCCTTATTCTCCTCAAGGGGAGAGGTTCTAATTTTAAGTATCTCAATATCAAGGGCTAAGATTTCTACCTTCAAAGAGAGATTATCTATTTTAGCTAATTTCTCTTCTACATTTTTGTTGAAGGCTTTTTGGGTAGTGATAAAGTCTCTAAGAATGCTTTCTAATTCAGAAGAGGGGTTCTTGTTCCTAGGGTAAGTGTTGTTGTTCCCATAGTTGGATGGAAACGGTCTAGGATTGCTAGCAAAATTTCCCCTATAAGCATTGTTGTTGAAGTTGTTTCTAGAAATAAAGTTCTCATCTACTTGTTCTTGAGCAACCAAAGAATTCAAAGGAACATCATGAGGATCAATAGAGAGTTGCTTGGTAAGTAGAGACATAATTAAGTCAACTTTTTCATTGAGGGAGGTAATTTCCTCGACAGAATTTACCTTCCTACCTGTTGGAGCGTGTTCGGTGTGCCATTGGGAATAATTGGTCATCATTTCATCGAGAAGCTTCGTGGAAGCACCAAGTGTAGTTGACATAAAGGTTCCTCCCGCGGCCGAATCTAACAGGTTCCACGAGGTAAAGTTCAAGCCTGCATAAAAAGTCTGGATAACCATCCAAGTAGTCAAACCATGTGTAGGGCGTTTCTTAACAAGAGATTTCATCCGTTCCCAAGCTTGGTAAACGTGTTCATTATCCAATTGCTTAAAATTCATAATATTACTCCTCAATTGGATAATCTTAGCAGGAGGGTAGTACTTCCCTATAAAAGCATCTTTGCACTTATCCCAAGAACCTATGCTATTCCTAGGCAAAGATTGAAACCAGATTTCAGCATATCCCCTTAAAGAGAAGGGAAAGAGCTTGAGCTTAACAACATCACCTTCTACTTCTTTGTACTTTTGCATATCACATAATTCAACAAAATTATTCAAGTGTAAAGCAACATCATCTCCAGCACCAGAGAATTGATCTCTCATAACAAGGTTTAGCAAAGCAGGTTTAATTTCATAAGAGGTAGCTGAAGTGGCAGGTGTGGCAATGGGAGTGCAGATAAAGTCTTGGTTGTTGTGACTAGTGAAGTCACACAACTTGGTATTTTCAGTGGAACCCATAGTGGCAGCAAGTGTGGCAGATTTTTTTTGTAGTTTTTGATAAAAGACACAAAGATAAAAACTGAAAGATAAACTAACAAGACTAAAAAACAAAGGTAAAGGGTAGTGTGCAACTCCCCTATCTTAGCACTCGGAGTCCCCGGCAACGGCGCCAGAAATTCGCTTGATGGCTTCTCGCCCTTCGTTGGTTACCCCAAGTGGAAGGTGGAGATGTAGCGCAACAGCAAGTTTCCCTCGGTGAAGATACCAAGGTTTGTCTCCAGTAGGACTCCAGAGATGATAAGTAAGTGTCAGCGGCGCGACTGACGTGCTGCACACAGACACAGATAACTTTGCTCCCAACGAAGTTCAGAGAGGTTGTCAATCTCTCCGGTCTTGTTGTTTACAAAGGGTAAAACACAAGGGATAATGATAGCAAGTAAAAGCAATAAAGTAAAGATAGTGTGGAAACAGTAATAAGGATATGGACCGGGATACGTGATGTTCGCTAGTGATGTCTCTCTCCGAAAAGACGATAAAACTGCTATGCGAGGTAAACAAATTACAGAAGGGCAATTGACAGGATTATGAACGCACCGCAATGCTAACTATGCTACAAAAGAAAGGAAGAGGTTCAAAAGCACAGGCAGTACGCCAAAATAAGTAGACCGAAATCCAACTGCATCTACTACTAATCATCCACCTTGAGATATCTATCCAGAACATCTCACTGGTATTAAGTTGCGAGCCCCACCCAAAGTGTAAACCCAAAGCAACAGACAACTGCATTAAAAAGCACTTTGCGTAAAGTAAACAATCATTGTAACCGCGGTTACAAGCACCGTTGTTTTCCCCCTTGTGGCAACAGCACATCCCCTAGACTCATGTTTCTGTCACTCAAGCGTGTCATCGGGGGGCATGAACCCACAATCGAGCACAACGTTCCCTCTTGGAGTCACTACCTACTACTTGGCCAAAGAAATAAACAGCAACGGAGAACATGCAAGAATTACTTAGGAACAAAAATATAAGAGATAAAAACCAAATATATTACTCTATCACAATCTAAACATAATCTCATAATCCATCAGATCCCATCAAACTTAGCATAGCAACAGCAGAAATATTACAAAGGTGCCTCGATCATGTAGGGAAGCTCACGAGGTCTAAACAATGAAGATCAAAGAGGGGAGGAGAACATCACATAGCTACTGATCACGGACCCATGGTCCAAGGAAAACTACTCACGAGACATCCGGGGAGCATCCATGGTGGAGAGGAGACTCCCGGAGGTCAATCCTCCCTCCGGCAGGGTGCCGGGAAGAGGTCTTCTGGTGCTCCCGATCTCGGAAGCGCGGCGGCGGCGGAACAGAGGCGAGTTTGCGAAATAGGGTTCTGTCTTCGGAGTTTCCCCGTGACGGAGAATAAATAGGCGAAGGGGGGCAGCCAGAGGTGGACCAGGGGCCCCAGGCGCCCCCTGGCGCGGCCAGGGGTGGGGCCGCGCCGGGTGGCCGCCTGGGCCCCCTGGCTCCCCTCTGGCCTCTCTAGGGCTCTTCGCGAAGCTTCCTTCACGCTGATTTTTTATCTGAATTTTCCCGAATTTTTCTGGCACTTTTTATATGGGGGGAAACTGAAATAGAAAAACAGCAGAAAACAGGAACTGGCACTGGGGTGCACTGAGTTAATAGGTTAGTCCAAATATGATCAAAAGTGTATGAAAGTGTATCTAGATCATAGAAATATCACACAAAACATGCATGAAGCAAGTAGAAATTATAGATACGTTTTGGACGTATCACACAGCAGCAGCCTAAATTATCCATGATGTTGTTCTTCATCTCAATGATGCATGTGTGGTTGAAATTGGACAGAAGGAAGTTATGTCTTCGTCTCAATGATCCATGATGTTGGTCTTCATCTCAATGAGCTCCAGTTGGAATTGAAACATGATATGTTTCCATCTGTGCATGAAGGCCTCCAAAACATCCAACATAGTGAAACTGGACAGAAGCAAGTTGAACTAAATATCCATTAAACGAACCAAATATATATATTCGATGATATGGATTAAGATGAAAAAATAAAGATAACCCTATATTAGCAAATGATTATGTATAAATTGAGTATCTAGGATACAAGTTTACATTACGAATAGAATATTTTACATGATTGCTTTTACTGGTTCCATCTAATACGAACATGAACTAAAAATAGTATCTTCTTTGTGATGCATGTGAGGAAAAAATAAAACAAAACAACAACACATGCATCCGTTGGTTCACACCTCGAACCGAGGGCACTGCACAGCCAGCCCCTGTTGTCGCCGTGGAGGCTGGACTGTCGGAGCTCACCGGTGAGGCCTGGGCGTCGGCGACATGACCTCCCTGAGTCGAAAGACTCATCCGCGTACGCTAGCAAGTCGATCTGTACCGCCGGATAGGCGTACACGTACAAAGACTTGATCGATTCTAGCTCACGCACATATACAAATCGCTTCTCCTGGAACACACCGGCACCGATTGATGGCTTTATTATGGGCAGCTCATGGACGAAGTAGGGCGCGTGCCTCGCTAGATCTGTTCCTCCTTGAGGAAAATAAAACGGGGATTGCGGGTTGATTCTATCCAGTGCGAGGGAGTTTTTTCTTTTTTGTAAAAGTGTGAAACCTTGAGGAAAATAAAACGGGGATTGCGGGTTGATTCTATCCAGTGCGAGGGATTTTTTTATAGAAGTGTGAGATAGTTTTGGTTGAACCATCACGACGACGACCGCGACGGATTCCCTTTTAATAGTAGTGATACATGTTTCTAACAAAATTGTATGCCACTTTGCCCCCTCTCGTTTTTCATTCTGGCTTCGCCCCTGCCTCGTTACCCTATCGCCAGGGACTGTGGCGGTAGCCATTAGATAGTTAAGTCCCAGCTCAGCCGCCATCATCCCGTCCTTCTCTCTTTTCTCTCTATCTCCACACGAACGGACAAGGGTAGTTTCTCTTCTCTCCGCCCTTCCACTCCCCCCATGGATATCCTTCGATTCTAATCTATTTTTCAGGATATTTGGGGAAAAATTGAAGAGCAAGGTTTTTGGAAGAGGGGGAGTACCCCCGGACTCTGCATCGAGGGATGCATACAACCATTTTTATTAAATTATTCAACAGAGTCTAGTAGAAAAGATACATGGATCAACCCAAAGCCACTTTCCTCGCGATCACAATCGCAACACCTACAAACTTATGAAGACAATTGATGAAGCTCTTCATGCATAGCAATTAACAAATCAGGGTCCACCATGGCTTCATCGAATTTCGACGGTTATATCATGGAGACAAACGAGAAATTTCCGTCGAGGATCATAATAAAGCTAAACGAGTACAAGAGCAAGTAGTGGGACGACCTGGTTGAGCAATGTCTTTGAGGATCATGTCGACGTCCACTCTTCTTCGGACTCGAGGAAGAACAACTTAGTTCCTTGAGGATCAACATCAGGATCAGCTTGTCCTTCGGAATTTACATTTCCTTCGGGATTGGCATTCTCTTCGTTCTGAGGTTCTTCTTCGTCCTGTCCAGCATTATCTTCAGGATTTTGATCTCTAGCGCCCCGGGCTATTGATGGGTGTAGATAACACCTCCTCGTTGGTTAGCCCAAGTGGAAGGTTATGATGTAGATAGCAACAATTTTCCCCTAACTTGAGAGGATAGGGTTATGTCTCTCGTAGGACTCCAAGCGCAACAAGAAGGTGGTGAAACGAGCAATGCGCCGTCTGAAAGATATTACTCGCTTAACCTGGACCTGCACACAAATGTAAATAACTTTGCTCACAACGAGTTCGGAGAGGTTGTCAATCTCTCCGGCCTTGCTGTTTACAAAGGAACACAAGGGTGGAAATAATAGTGGCAACTGAAAGGAAAGTAAAAGCAGTAAAATGAATGGTGTAAACTATGGTGGAAATATGGACCGGGGTCCCATGATTTTCACTAGTGATGTCTCTCTCCTAAAAGAAGATAACAACCATGTTGGGTGAACAAATTATAGTTAGGCAATTAACAGAATTATAAATGCACATCAATGCTAATTATGCTACTAGAAAGTAAAAAGGCTCAATCATGTGGGCATTACTGATACGTCCCAAACGTATCTATAATTTTTTCTTGCTCCATGCATGTTTTGGGTGATATTGCTATACTTTTGATGCATTTTCATACACTTTTGATCATATTTGGACTAACATGTTAACTCAGTGCACCACAGTGCCAGTTTCTGTTTTCTGCTGTTTTTGTATTTCAGGTTTTCCCATTACTTAAAGTGCCAGAAAAATTCCGGGAAAAATATATAAAAAAATCAGTGACACGGAAGCTTCGAGATGCCCGAAGGGGGGCCCACCTGGTGCCTAGGAGGCCAGGGGGCGCAACCCCACCCTAGGCCGCGCCAGGGGGTCGCCTGGTCCACCCCTGGCTACCCTCCTTCGCCTATATTTACCTCTCGTTCCGAAACCCCGAAGGAGAGAACCCTTTTTCGCGATCTCCCCTCTGTTCAGCCGCCGCCGCGCTTCCAAGATCGGAGCTGCCAGGAGACCCTGTCCCGGCACCCTTCCGGAGGGAGGATTGACCTCTGTGCTCCACCACGATGGACGTTTCCCGGATGAGCCGTGAGTGTCCACCTTGGACCATAGGTCCATGATTAGTAGGTATGTGATGTCTTCTCTCCACCTTTGTTCTTCATTGATTAGATCTCATGATCTTCCCTACATGATCAAGGCACATATGTAATTTTCCTGCTGTTGCTATGTCGAGTTTGTTGTGATCTGATGGATTATGAGATTATGTTCAGATTGTGATGAGTAATATATTTAGTTCTTCTCCTTTTATATTTATGTTCTTGAGTAATTCTTGCATGTTCTCTGTTGATGTTTATTTCTTTGGCAAAGTGGTAGATTGTAACTCCAAGAGGGAGCGTTATGCATGATTGTGGGTTCATGCCCCCCAATGACTATCTTGAGTGACAGAAACATGAGTCTAGGGGATGTGTTGTTGCCACAAGGGGGAAAACAACGGTGCTTGTACTTGCGGGTGCAAGGATTGTTTAGTTTACGCAAAGTCCTTTTAATGCAGTTGTCTGTTGCTTTGGGTTTACACTTTGGGTGGGGCTCGCAGCTTAATACCAGCGAGATGTTCTGGATAGATATCTCAAGGTGGATGATTAGTGAGTAGATGCAGATGGATTTCGGTCTACTTGTCTTGGCGTACTGCCCATGCTTTTGAGCCTCTTCCTTCCTTTTGTGGCATAGTTAGCATTGCGGTGTGTTTTTAATCCTGTCAATTGCCCAGCTGTAATTTGTTCACCTCGCATAGCTGTTTATCGTCTTTTGGGAGAGAGACATCACTAGTGAACTTCATGGGACCCCGGTCCATATTTTCACCATTGTTTACACCCTCAATTTACTTCCTGTTTTTACTTTCGCTGCAATTATCACTATCATTATCTTTTGCATTTGATCCTTTGTAAACGGCATGGCCAGAGAGATTGACAACCTCTCTATACTCGTTGGGAGCAAAGTTATTTGTATTTGTGTGCAGGTCCAAGCAAAGCAAGTGATTTTCAACGACGCATCACTTGCTGAACCACTTACTTGTCGTCTTTGGGGTCCTACTGGAGTCATAAACCCTATCATCTACGTTAGGGGAAATCTGCTGCTGCGCTACATCTCAACCTTCCTCTTGGGGTAACCAATGAGGGGCGAGAATCACTTCCTCGCTAGCATCAAGCAATTTCTGGCACCGTTGCCGGGGACTCCGCTCTTCAAGATAGGGGAGTTGCACACTATATTTTATCTTTGCTTTTTAGTCTTGTTAGTTTACCTTTCAGTTTTTGCCTTTGGGTCCTTTGTCAAAAACCACAAAAAATTGCTTGTCCTTCTTGTAGCTACTATTATGGGTACCACTGAAAACACCAAGTTGTGTGACTTCACTAGTCACAACAACAATGATTGTATCTGCAATCCTATTGCTACACCAACCACTTCAGCATCTTCCTATGAAATTAAACCTGCTTTGCTGAACCTTGTTATGAAAGAACAATTCTCCGGTGTTGTACATGATGCTGCTTTACACTTGAATAATTTTGTTGAGCTTTGTGATATGCAAAATTATAAAGAAGAAGAAGGTGATATTGTTAAGCTTAAGCTTTTTCCTTTCTCCTTGAGAGGAGGAGCTAATTTTTTTTCCAATCCTTGCCTAGGAATAGCATAGATTCTTGGGATAAGTGCAAGGATGCTTTTATTCGGAAGTACTACCCACCTGCTAAGATTATCCAATTGAGGAGTAATATTATGAATTTTAAGCAATTGGATAATGAAGACGTTGCCCATGGGAACGTATGAAATCTCTTGTTAAGAATTTCCCTACGCATGGTTTGACTACTTGGATGGTTATCCAGACTTTTTATGCAGGCTTGAACTTTACCTCGCGGAACCTATTAGATTCGGCCGCGGGAGGAACCTTTATGTCAACAACACTTGGTGCTGTCACAAAACTACTAGATGAGATGATGACCAACTATTCCCAAGGGCACACAGAAAGAGCTCCAACAGGTAGGATGTCGGGACCCAGGGTTAGCGTATGCAAGACTCGCTACAACACAATCATATGGAGAGCCGAGAACCGTACCCACTTGTCTAAGCAGACAAGGCCAAGCACAGAACATTCTCGGAAAGCATCGAACGTGAGGGGCATCCCATCCAGGCCGGATGATCAACTGAGATGGGTCCTCATCGTCCGCACACAAGTCTAAATGATATGGGCCGTGAAATCCCATACTCATAGACAAGTCGCCTAAACCATACTATCGATTGTATTATAACCCTTACATAGACTTACTCCAGCCCGATCACTTAGTCGGGGTTTAGGGCGGGCTCGATCATACATCAAAGTGTGCACGTGACGGAGTCACGAGTAATCGCATCGCGATGCCCCAAGCTGCGCACATCTAAGGGCCACTTGGTGTATAAAAGACCGCCAGCCAGATCACGACTAAGGTCTCGAAAACCCATACTAAGACATGCATGTTCTAATAATACACGCAGCACACATATCTAGTATGAATAGCAGGTATCATTGCAATTATCTACAAAGTATACAACTTTATTGATAACTCTTACAGAGTGCACACAGAGATCACAAGTCTGTGATCCAACATTACATATAACATGCGGAAGCAAAGTAGGTCTGAGTACAGACAAGTTTAACAAATGGCTTAGGGAAGCCTTATCTATAAAAAAGCCCTTCCACGAGGGACCAGTCGTCTGACTGGGACTACACTAGCTTGATCAATCGTCGAGCTCCAGGAAGAATCCACCTTCGGGGTCAGTGGGTTCATCTAAAACGTAGGAACTATACTACTCATGCACATGTACCAAGGTAAAGGGGAGGTGGGGTTCAATGCAGAAGTGCCAGCTTTGACTTGGCTAGTCCTGAACTACAAGTACCAGACTTGAGGTAAGAAGCGTACACGAGTCCACTACATGTCTCCAACCAATTACACCACTATGTTGCCTTTCTCGACTTCCCCACGAGAAAGCACGCCATAGCACTCACGCTTATCTTGGAAAGTTTTATAAGTATCCATTGAAGTTGTCTAATAATCGAGCACAACTTTCCAAGTAGTCCCTTACCGCGGACGCGGCTATTCGAATAGTTTATTAACCCTGCAGGGGTGTACTGCTACACACATGAAACGATCAGTTACCGCTGGGATCTCGTCACCCTTCAAGCGGGTGTCGGCGAGGATAATTTCCACAACTTTTACCTCACAGCCAACTCAAGTACAATGGATAGCCTATCTGGGCTGGAGTCCACATCGTGAACCCGGCCGGTTTACCGATGTGGTCCCAGAAGATGTGTGCAGGGTCCCAAGCCGGTCTAAATAGCCGTTCTTCCACTTCGCAGACCGTGCCCAACATGTGGTAGTACTCTTCGTCTTGAATCACCACAAAAGAACTCGGGCTTAGGGCGGTGTTCAACGAGACAACCACTGTGTACTCCTACACAACCTCTCATTGTTAACCTTGTATTAGGGTAGATTCACCAACACATTTCCACCATCATCAACATGATTGCTACCATTCCGACTCACAGATCAAAGTAACCTCATTGTAAACTCTAAGCATGCAATAAGTTTTAACAGTTGCAGGGGCCACTTGATAACAACCAACTCCTACATTTGCTAGGATTGTGGTTTGCTTACTATTGTGAGAAAACGATAGGTCATGCAAAGGATTGGGTTCAACTATGCGGTAGAAACGTTATCATGGTGATCATCCTATTTCAGGCATAAGCGAGACTGAGAGGGAAATGGGTTTTTATCGACATGATCAATGGGGGTTTCCTTGCCTTGCTGACGAGGTTCAGTCACGGTATCTTCAACGAAGTGGGTGATCTCGGGTTCTGGCTCCACCTCTATTCGACAAACAACACAAACATTGAAACAATAATAAGACAATGCTCAAACACATGAGTTGAATGTTGAAACTTGATGTATGTGTCACTGATGTGTGAGTTATTCCATTTAAAAGGAGTATATTGCAAATGAATTGCAAATTCAAACTCCATTTGATTTATCGATGAAATTCAAATGCATTTGAATCCATGAATGTTCATTTGAAATGGTTGAGCATTAAGTGATGTTGTAAAGGTGAGGTAAAGTTTCTGATGTGTGGATGAAACCATTTAAAAGAAGTGTGTTGCAAAGTCATTTGCAAAAATCACTCCAAATTTGAATTTGAAAAGGATCCATATGCACATATGCCACTGTTCACCCATTTTAAAATGGTCAAACATGAAAACAAAGTGCATATTCAGAATCCTTGTATTTTTCTGATAATTCTAGACATATTATTTGTCCAATTTGGAGTTAAAATGAATTAATTATGATTTTCTAAAGATTTGGCTATTTTCTTGATTTTCTGGAATTAGATTAATTCATTTAATTGCTTTACTGCGTCAGCATGACGTCAGTGTGACGTGGGGGGGGGGGGGTTGACGTGTGGGTCCGGCTTGTCAGTGTCACAGGGTTTTAATCCCCTCTGTTTAAACTAACAGAGGGGTTAGGGGGGTTGGGGGCCCCACCTGTCATTGACCTGGGGTCAACTAACAGGGGGGCTTAGCCCCTAATGACAGCCATGTCGGCACCTCACCGGCGGCGACCTCTGCACACGGCGAAGGCGTGCCGGGATGGCCCAAACAGCCACGGGGGAAGCCACAAAGGGCACCAGTGCGTGCCCCGTGCTCGCGCGCATCACGCATAGCACGCGGGGGTCACTGGGAGGCTCCAGGGCGACGACATCTTCAAAGGTTGCGGCGGCCGGAGCCACTGGATCGACGAGCTCGTCGTCCAGGGCACGAGGAGAGCAACGGGGAGGGGGAAATCGACCGCACGCTCACCCTGAATGCGCTGACGAGCTCGACGGGGCCAGAGGTTGGCTGGAGGAGGGGGAATCGCTCGCCGGAGCTCCGCGGCGGCCGTGGTTTCTCGGTGAAGGGGGCGTCGCCTCTGTTGGTCCTGGGTCCGAATCGAAGGCGCTGCTCGAGGAAGTCGAGGCCGGCGGAGCTACTGGATAGCTTGCGGCGGCGAGTGGGGCACGGTCGCCGCGAGTTCTACGGCGGCGTGCTCCGCTAGGGCTACGGGTTCGCACGATTTTCCGGCGAGCTGGCGAGAGGAGGGGAGTGGCAGGGGACTCTCTGGGCATCTCCGTGGTGCAAGGGGAAGGCCTGGGAGGCTGCTGCGTGGCCAGGGCACGTCGACGGCGTCGGCATGGACGCCACCGAGGTGCTTGGCTCGGCGGGGAGGAAGACGCCAAGGAGGCTGGGCTGGGCCTGGCTTGCTAGGCCGGCCAGGCTTGAGTTGGGCCTCTTCACAGGTGAGTTTCCTTTTTCTTATTTCTTTTCTATTTCTTTTCTGCTATTTGTTTTACCTTGCTAAAATAAATAGCAAATTATTTTTATAAATGCTCCAAATTTTTATATGACCTCAAAATAAATATAGCTAGCCACTTATAAAGTTTGGGCATTTTTAAAATTCAAATTATCTGAACTTTAATTCAAATAGGGGTTTAAATTTAATTCCATGCTCCTATTTGAATATTTGAAAAATCTATGAGCATGGGTTTGAATCCAAATAACTTTATATGTGATCACACTCATTTATGAGACATTTCAAAATTGCAAAAGGAATTTTTGGAGAAACTTTTATACTGGCCATTTGAATTAAATTCATCTAGGGGTGTTCTCTCTCCCATTTCAATTTCTTTTGAAATTTTTAACATCAATGCAATGTAGCTCTTGATCCTAGCACATACCTAACTTGGGGTTGTGACATAGGAAGGTAAACTCTATCGAGGAGATCTCCTCCCTAAATGAAAAAGTTGACTTGATCATGTATTTACTTACCAAGCAAGCTCCTATTGATCCTCATGATGTTCCTTTAAATTCCTTGGTTGCTCAAGAACAAGTAGATGTGAACTTTATCTCTAGAAACAACTTCAACAACAATGCCTATAGGAGTAACTTTGGTAGCAATCTAGACCGTTCCCATCCAAAAATTATGGGAACAACAACACTTATGCTAGCACCAAGAACTCCACTTCTGAATTAGAGAGCATGCTTAAGTACTTTATCACTACCCAAAAAGCTTTCAACAAGAGTGTAGAAGAGAAATTAGAAAAACTAGATAGTCTCACTTTGAAGGTAGAAAACTTATCCCATGAGTTAGAATTGCTTAAAATTAGAACTTCTCCCCTCGAGGAGAGGAAGACCACTCCTATGAATGTTATTCAAGTGAAAATTAATGAAAACATTAGGATGCTGGCAAAACTTAAAGATAGATGAGCTAGAGAAAAGGAGGAAGAAGATAGAATTAAGAGCCTTCCTACATACCATACCATTGCTACTATCCAAGTTGTTGAGGATATCCGAACTCTTAGCACCCAACACACCCCTAGTCCAATTGGACCTATTAATGGTGATGCTATTACCTCAACCGTAGAAGAAGAGAATCCTATGAACATAGAGGCTTTCAAACAAGTAAGACTAAATGACATCACTACCACCTTACTTGATAGTAGTGACCTTGATTTTGATAGTTGTACCCTTTCTGAAGTTATTAGTTTACTACACAAAATGTCTAGAGACCCCCACACTAGTACACTAAATGTTGCCTTCACGGAGCATATCACCAATGCTCTCATTAAAGCTAGGGAGGATAAGCTTATGTTAGAAGCCTCCATACCTAGAAAGCTAGAAGATGGTTGGGATCCTATGATCAAAATTAAATTGAATAACTTCTCTTGCTTTGCTCTTTGTGATGTTGGAGCTAGTACCTCCATTATGCCCAAAAGAATGTATGATATGTTTGAATTGAAACCTTTTGATCCTTGTTCTTTTGGTGTTCGTCTTCTTGATTCTTCCGTAAAGAAACCTTTGGGGAAGATCGACGATGTTCTTCTCATTGTCAATGACAATTATGTTCCCGTTGATTTTACTATTATGGACATAGAGTGCGAACCTTTATGTCCAATTATTTTGGGATGTCCTTTTCTTCGCACCGTTGGTGTTGTCATTGACATGAAAGAGGGGAATATAAAATTTCAATTCCCTCTTAAAAAGAGGATGGAACACTTCCCTAGGAAGAAGATTAAGTTACCTTTTGAGTCTGTCACACGGGCTAGCTATTCTCTTTCAATTGATAAAACTTGATCTGTTTGCTTCTTGCCTAGCTTAAAGGCGTAAAAGAAAGCGCTTGTTGGGAGGAAACCCAAGATGTTTTTACTCTGTTTTTAGTGGTCTTGATGATTTTTACTACTGTAGCAACATCATTGTATCTTTATTTTTAAGCTTTGTGCCAAGTTTAGCCTCCGATTGCAAGAAAGTTCAAAGTTGTGACATGCTGTCCAGAAAACAGATTCTGTCCTTGGACGGAAAAATTCGCCTTAAATCACGAGAACATCTTTTTGATCTGAATTTATTTGAAAGCATGATCTATACAATTGGCTTCCGAGCGTATGTTCTGAGTTTTATTTATTTGAGTTGCAGAAGTACCCCGAAATAATTATTTACTACCTACTGGTATGTTTTTCACAGATTCTGGCACGTTTTGCCCTTCCTCACTTTTGCAAGTCTTTCGCTAGCTTTTTCTTTGCAAAAACATTTTGGTAATCTTGAGAAACATTAGCCCTTCAAGAAAATCTTTATTTCCAGTAGAGGCAAATTATTTTATTAAGGGTACTGACCTCTCTAATCAGCTTATGATGAGTTATATATGAAGGGAGTTTTCAAGTGTACGAGGGAAGATGATGAAAGAAGATCCGGGAGTGTCAAACGCTCATGCTTGGGGATGCCCCCATGCATCCCCAATAAATATCCAAGGAGACTCAAGCGTCTAAGCTTGGGGGTGCCCCCATGCATCCCCTTATCCATCAACGATCATCAGTTCTTCCTTCGTTCCGCTATATTTTTATCACTTCATGCGTTATGTGCTATGCTTGGAGCGTCTCGCTCTTTAGTTTACTTTTTAGTTTTATTTAGGTTTTCTTGCTGTTCATAACAAGTTAGAACCCAACTTTCTTTGTGTGGGAGAGAAACACGCTCCACTTCAAACTAGAACACATCATAGGATTTTCATGCTTATCTTTCTTTTGTTGTGTGTTCTTTATCTTTTCTTAGTTGTTGTCATGTTTAGCTCTTAGTTTTCATGTTTATCTTTTTCAAGAGCTTTTGTTTAGGTTGTTGCTGTAACTCTCTTTAGTTTTCATGTTTATCTTATTTAGAGAGTTGGTTGTTGCACTAAGTTGTGTCTTGAATTTAAGTAGGTAATTGAGGTTGCTATTCAATTGTAGTAGTAACTTGCAATAGTTTTGAGGTATTGTTGCGAGTAATGTTTGAACTTTTGGTGTCAAGAGCTCTAGCCTATTACTGATAGGTGTCGTATTTTGGGCAATCCGTGTTTATTTGCAAAAACTACAAAACTAGTTGAGAACTCTAGCTACTAGATGGATCACTAACCTTTGGAGGGATCGAATATTAGAGTAGACTCACGTACCATGAGTCGAGGATGCGCAAGGATAACCAAACCCCCATACACTCCTCCTCGGGGTACTTGTCTCTTTGTGAACCTCCTGATTAGATTGAGAGTTACCGATAATAAGTGCATGAGTTCTTCGGACTAATGTAAGTATTGAAAGCTGACACTTCCACATCCTCATATTTGCTAGCCTCTTCGGTAGCGTGCATTGCCCTCTTCTCACTCCGAGAGTTGGCGTCCACCTCGCAGGTGCATCCAAACCCTTGCCATGATATTCTCTGTCATCATAAACCTTCGTATATGTTTCCTCAAAACAGCCACCATACCTACCTATCAAGCCATTTCCATAGCCTTTCCGAGATATATTGCCATGCAACATCCACCTTCTCATGACTTGATCTTCATGTCATACATGTTCCCGCTACACTGTGTCGGGACCCGGGGTTAGCGTATGCAAGTCCCGCTACAACACAATCATATGGAGAGCCGAGAACCGTACCCACTTGTCTAAGCAGACAAGGCCAAGCACAGAACGTTCTCGGAAAGCATCGAACGTGAGGGGCATCCCATCCAGGCCGAATGATCAACTGAGATGGGTCCTCATCGTCCGCACACAATTCTAAATGATATGGGTGGTGAACTCCCATACTCATAGACAAGTCGCCTCAACCATACTATCGATTGTATTATAACACTTACATAGACTTACTCCAGCCCGATCATTTAGTCGGGGTCTAGGGAGGGCTCGATCACACAATAAAATGTGCACGTGACAGAGTCACGAGCAATCGCATCGCGATGCCCCAAGCTGCGCACATCTAAGGGCCACTTGGTGTATAAAAGACCGCCATCCAGATCACAACTAAGGTCTCGAAAACCCATACTAAGACATGCATGTTATAATCATACACGCAACACACATGTTTAGTATGAACAACAGGTATCATTGCAATTCTCTACAAAGTTTACAACTATGTTGATAACTCTTACAGAGTGCACACAGAGATCACGAGACCGTGATCCAACATTACATCAAGCATGCGGAAGCAAAGTAGGTCTGAGTACAGACAAGTTTAACAAATGGCTTAAGAAGCCTTATTTGTAAACAAGCCCTTCCACGAGGGAACCAGTCTGCAGACTGGGACTACACTAGCTTGGCTTGAGTCGTCGAGCTGAAGGAAGAATCCACCTTCGGGGTCAGTCGGTTCATCTAAAACATAGATTAAGCAAACGTGAGTACAAAGTCGTACTCAGCAAGACTTACGTAGGAGCTATACTACTCATGCACATGTATTAAGGCAAAGGGAGGTGGGGTTCATAAGCAGAAGTGCCAACTTTGACTAGGCTAGTCCTGAACTACGAGTACCAGACTTGAGGTAAGAAGCGTACACGAGTTCACTACATGTCTCCAACCAATTACAACACTATGGTGCCTTCCTCGACTTCCCACGAGAAAGAACTCCATAGCACTCACACTTATCTTGGCAAGTTTTATAAGTATCAATTGGAGTTGTCTAATAATCAAGCTAAGCTTTCCAAGCAGTCCATAATCGCGGACGCGGCTATTCGAATAGTTTTTTTAACCCTGCAGGGGTGTACCTCTACACACACATGACCATCAGTTACCGCCATGTCTCATCACCATTCAAGGGGTGCCGGCGAGGATGCTCACCACAACTGTTACCTCATAGCCGATCTAGTCCATGAAAGCCGCCTACCTGGGTTGGTTACCACTATCGTGAACCCGGCCAGTTTACCGAAGTGGACCCAGATGATGTGTGCGTGGTGCATAAGCCGGTCTCGGTGGAGCCGTTCTCTCACTTAGCATCCAGGCCACAAACCTACCAGAACTCCGAACTACTGCGACATTTGGACATCGAAAGGGATGAGTTAGTAGGTTGAGAGGGGTCAGTGAGCCCAATGTGTGGTTGTACTCTTTATCTTGGATCACCACACAAGAACTCGGACTTAGGGCGGTGTTCAACGAGACAACCCACTGTGTACTCTTACACAGACTCTCATCATTCACCTTGTATTAGGGTAGATTCACCAACACATTTCCAGCATAATCAACATGATTGCTACCATCCCGACTCACATAATAGTATCAACATTGTATCACTCTAAGCATGCAATAAGCAGTAACAGTTGCAGGGGACACATGATATCAATCAACTCCTACATCTACTAGGATTGTGGTTTGCTTAC
The DNA here is from genome assembly GCA_950022295.1 of Bromus sterilis. Classification (NCBI taxonomy): domain Eukaryota; kingdom Viridiplantae; phylum Streptophyta; class Magnoliopsida; order Poales; family Poaceae; genus Bromus; species Bromus sterilis. Next base: position 140,980,501 of record OX465596.1, on the reverse strand, counting down.
TACTGTGACAAAATGACAGGTCATGCAAAGGAATGGGTTCATCTATGCGGTAGAAACGTATCATAGTAATCACCCTAAACAATGCGTAAGCGAGACTGAGAGGGAAGTGGGATTTTATCGACATGATCAATGTGGGTTTGCTTGCCTTGCTGACGCGGGTCGTACACAGTATCTTCAATGGAGGGGGTGATCTCAGGTTCCGGCTCCACTTCTATCGAGCAAACATTGCAAACAAGGGGATCAATATAAATACAATGCACAATCACATGATCAATGTTGTATTGTGATGTTCATGGTTGCAATGTGTTGACAATTCCATTTAAAAGAAGTGCATTGCAAAGTCATTTGCAAATTCACTCCAAATTTGAATTCAAAAGAATGCCATATGCACATTGGTCTCTGTTCACCCAATTTAAATTGGTCAAACATGAAAAGAAAATCCATATTCAGATTCCTTGCATGTTTCTGATAATTTTACAGATATTATTTGTCCAATTTGGAATTAAAATGAATTAGTTATGGATTTCCAAAGTTTAATTCATTTTCTGCATTTTCTGGATTTCTTTTAATTGGAAAAGGGTTTATTGCGTCATGCTGGCATCAACATGACGCCAGGGGGGTTTGACTGGTCAGCCTGACCAGTGGGGCCCGGCTGTCAGTGGCTCTGGGGTTAAACCCGGTTTAGTTTAAATTAAGTAGGGTCATTAGGGGGGGGGGGCTGGGCCCACTGTCATAGGGTGAGGGAGTGGTTTAGGAGGGTGATTAAGCACTAATCGGCCAGCCACGTCAACAGCGGCCGGCGACAGCCGAGACGGAGACGCTGCACGGGGTGGTGGCTTGGGCCACCGTTTGGTGCGGAAATGCACCAAACACAAGCCCTCGCTCGCGGGCGTCACATGGTTCCCGTGGGGGAACCGGGGCAGGACCAGGGCCTCGCCGGCGAGCGACTCGGCGGTGGCCGAAGCTCGGCCCATGGAGGCATGAAGATGCGAGGTGCGGGGAGGAGCGAGGACAGGGGGTAAAGGAGAGCGGGCTCACCCTGAGCTCGCTGGTGAAGACGACACGGCTAGGGAGGGGATGGAGGCGGCGAATTCGACGACGAGCTCCACGGCGACCGGCAGCGTCTCGGTGAATTAGGCGGCGTCTCCAAGGATCCGAGGCTCGATTCAACGGCCATCTTGACAAAGACGAGGGCGGCGGGGATGCTGGACACGGTGTCTCATATGGAGGGGGCCGTTTGCCACGCGGGCGCGGCGAAGTGCTCTGGCGCGAGCTCTCGGGCGTGCGCAAAAACGGCGGGGAAAGGGAACAGCGAGGTGATCTGAGAGGGAGACATTGGCGTGGAGTTCTCGGGCGTCTCCGTGGCGCTAGTACAGGGATCGGGGCGCCTAGAAGTGTCGCGGTGGCGTCGGCGCGTCCCCTGCTCGACACCGAGCAGCTTAGGGGCGAGGGGAGGAAGACGAAATGCGCGGGGAGGTGGGCTGGTCCGGCCTAGTTTGAGTTGGGCCAGAAGTAGGTAAGGCCCCTTTTCTTTTCTGCTATTTGTTTTGCCTTGCTAGAAAAAAATAGCTAGGCATTTTTATATATGCTCAAATCTTTTATATGACATTACATGACCAGTAGCTAGTCATATCCAGAGTTTGAACATTTTTGAAACTCAAAATATTTGAATTCAAATTCAAATAGGGGTATTTATTTAATTCCATGCTCCTGTTTGAATATTTGAAAAATCCATGAGCATGGGATTGGTCCCACATCACTTGATATGTGATCACACTCATTTATGGGAGTTTTAAAAAATACAAAAGGAATTTTTGGAGCAACTTTTAGTCTGGCAATTTGAATTAAATTCATCTGGGGGGGTGTTCTCTCTCCCATTTCAATTTCATTGCAAGGCGAGTCTTGATCCTAGCACATACCTAACAGAGGGTTCTGAGAACTCGCCCCCACTCAAAAGAATCTCTTCCCGAGATTCAGAAGTTGTCGGGAGGAAGGTGGGGTACTTGGCACTGAGACAATCTCCTCTTTCCCACGTGGCTTTTTCTCTGAGTGGTGTGACCATTGCACTTTCAGAAACTTAATCTTCTGACGACGAGTGACACGCTCTACCGAGTCAAGAATACGAACGGGGTATTCTCGATAAGAAAGGTTATCTTGGAGATCAAGCGTTTCATGGTCGACTTCGCGGATGGGGGTCCTTGAAGCAACGCCTGAGTTGTGACACATGGAAAACGTTATGTACTCAGGAAAGGTGCGGGGGTAGTTCAAGTTGGTAGGCAACTTCTGCATGTTTATCAAGAATGCGGAAAGTTCCAATGTAACGTGGGGCCAACTTGCCTTTGATACCGAAGAGTTGGGTTCCCTTCAGAGGAGTAACCCGAAGGTAAGCCTTCTCATCCATATTGTAGCTTTCTTGCCTATGATGAAGATCATAGTAGCTTTTCTGACGAGACTGGGCTGCTTTCAATTGATCACAAATAATGCGAACTTGCTCTTCTGCTTCCTTGATCATATCCGGTCCAAAGAATTGACTTTCACCGGTTTCTGACCAGTTTAGGGGTGTTTGATATCTTCGTCCATAGAGGAGTTCAAAAGGAGCCATATTCAGACTAGATTGGAAACTGTTGTTATAAGCAAATTCGGCGAATGGAAGAGACTTCTCCAAATTCTTTCCGAATGATATAACACAAGCTCTGAGCATGTCTTCGAGAATTTGGTTAACCCTTTCAACTTGACCGCTAGACTGAGGATGGAAAGCTGTACTAAAGGAGAGATGAGTTCCATAGCATTCTGAAAGCTTCCCCAAAATCTAGAGGTGCAAAGGCTACCACGATTAGAATTGATTTTCAAAGGAACACCATGAAGAGACACAATTCTAGAGATATACAAGTATGCTAACTGGCTCGCAGTTATGGAATCGCGAACGGGAAGGAAATGAGAAACTTTGGAAAGTCTATCAACGAGAACGAAGATGGCATCATTTCCTTTCTGGGTTTTTGGAAAGCCAGTGATGAAATCCATACTGACTTTGTCCTATTTCCACTCGGCAATAGGCAATGGTTGAAGAGTACCAGCAGGTCTTTGGTGTTTGGCCTTAATGCGACGACAAACATCACATTCGGCAACATACTGAGCAATTTTTCGTTTCATCCTAGTCCACCAAAATCTCTGGTGTAGGTCTCGGTACATCTTTGTGCTACCAGGATGAATCGAAAGGGGAGTGTCATGAGCCTCCTTAATAATTAGCCTCCTAAGATTGTGTTTTCGTGGTACAACCAATCGAGTGCCAAAGAAAACGACACCTGGATCATTTATGGAGAAACACTTAGCAACTCCGCTAGCAATGTTCTTCTTGATCTCTCGAATACCACTATCACGTTTCTGGCCGGTTATGATTTTATCCTCAAGGGTTGGTTTCGCCACCAAGGTAGAAAGAAAGACATGAGGAACAATCTCAAGATCGAGCTTTCGAAATTACTCATGAAGAAGTGGCTGATACTGTTGTAACATGAGGTTGTTACAATACGACTTACGACTTAGTGCATCAGCCGTGACATTGGCTTTGCTTGGGCTGAAAGAAATTCCTAAGTCATAATATTTTATCAACTCAATCCAGCGTCTTTGCCTGAGATTAAGATCTGGCTGGGTGAATATGTATTTGAGGCTTTGGTGGTCGGAATAGATCTCACAGCGATTACCATGGAGGTAGTGTCGCCAAGTTTTCAAGGCATGAATGTAACAACCCAGATTTTGCAAAAATTAAAAAATTTGTTTTCGGTGAGAATTGTTTGATTGTCTGATTTGTTTGCGGTGTTTGCATCCCCGATATATCGATCGGCGATTATTTCCCCCCCTCTTATCTCGTACCGGACGGAGACCGACCCTTGCCACCCTGACACTCGACCTTTGCGACACCGGGTTTCATCCGATCACCGTCGCGAAAACCGCACGAGACCAGCCGCAGCCAACGGAACGAAAAACCCGGTTTAATAATTAAATGTATTAAACGGGATATTTTTATAGCGCGCCGGGAAGTGTTCTCGGAACGGTTCCAACGCGAGGTGAACGCCACCGGCTCGACGCACTGATCGCGCAGTTCAAAGTTTTACCCGAATCGGAGGTCCTGCGGACCCCCGGCGGTCAGAAACGTAAACACCGGGCGCGCAAGAGAGAAACCGGGGATGTTTTTGCAAACTGCCAGCCACCTGGGCTATATAAAGACCACCACTCTCCCACCCCTTTCTAGGGTTTCCCTAGCACAAAATTGTAGCCACCCCTCACAATTGCCCCTAAAATACCCCATTTTCGCAGTTCTAGCCTTCCCTGCGATCTGGACCGTCGGATCAGCCGATCCAACGGCCTAGATGCGCCCGGGAGCTCCACCAACCTCCTCCCGTGGACTGCCTCCACGCCACTGCCGCCCGTGTACTCCGGCCGCCGCGCCGCCGCGCCACTCCTCTCCTCCCTGGTCTCCTCTCCTCTCTCTTCTTATTCTCCCTCCTCTCCCCTAACTCTCTTCCCTCTCATCTCCCTGTACAGGAGCACCTCGGCGCCGGCGCCATGGGAGCTCGGCCAGGGAGCTCGCCGGCCGCCCATTGCCTCCTCCCGAGCCGGCAGTCGACGGGATCTGACCGGAGCTGCCAGATCCGACGCCCCTCCACGCCCTGCCTCCTCGCTACCCAGGGCGTCGCCCCTCTCCGGTGACAACCTCCAGCCGCCGCGGCTACGTCGTCGGGACGGGGACGATCGACGCGCCCCTCCGCCAGCGCCCCGTGGGCCGGCACCTGCCAGCAGGCCCAGCGACCTGCCCCCGCACGGCCCGACGCGGCCCAAGTGGCCCAGTCCGGTCGTCAGCCCAGCCGCCAGTGGGCCTCGGCCCAGTAGGTCTAACCTTTTTTGTCTTATCTCGTTTTTATTTCTTCTCTGTTATTTTGGCTAAGTCCTGAGATTTGTGTTGCTGATCCTGTTTTTCAAATCGATTTCCCGTTGACTCGTAGCTCCGAATGAAGTGATTCTTTTGTTTGTTTGTTTGTGCTATGTGTGCTCTAGAGTTCATCTTTAGGAAGTTATTTATTTTGAGGTCATCTTGAATATGTAATTGTGTGTTGAACAGGGAACCAGATCGTTAAGTTGCTAATCTGCCGTTAACTACTGCTGCTGTTATTTTGTTCAAACTTTGGATGATGCTTGTGTCAAATCCATGAGGCCTATTGCATTGATTCTTTTTCCTATGTGTTAAGCATCATGTGCACTTCATTTCCATGCTTTAACTTGTCATGTTTGGGTGCTTTAGCTATATTAAATCTTGCTCCAAAGTTGCTATCCCGCTGTTTTTGACAGCCACCTTTGTTTTTCTCAAAGTCTGTAACGTTCCGATGCCATGTTGCATGCTTAATATCTTTTGATCTATGATGCCTTTTTGCATGATTCCTTTTGACATGCCTTCCTTTTCATGTCTACTTTAATTGCATATCATTTGTGAGCATGTTTGCATTCATTATCATGTTTATGCATTGCTGTAAAGTGTGCTTCGTGGTGTTGGCAGATTGTGTTGCAAACTTGTTTTGCTTGTATCTTTTTAACCGTAACTCTGTTTGGAGTGTTCTTTATATGTAAATTGATTAGTTTTTCGTGTACTTTGTGTTTATGCTATTGTTTGCTGTTGTTAACCAACCTAAAATATGGCTTAGGGCAGAACAGTACCAAATGCTAAAATTGTCGTGCGACACTTAGTGTTATGCCATGTTTAGGTTGTGCCTCTCTTAAATTGACTAGCATAGATAGTTTCCTTTATGCTTCACCTCTTGACATGTTTGTGTGCTATGCCATGCTTGGGTGAGATACCATGTTAACAACCTTTGTTGATCACCTGTTGCTAAACAACTTGAACCCTTCTAAATGTGTTGTATCGTCGTGTGTGACGAGTACTCCACTTAATTTGTTAGTAACCGCTCTCGATGGTAGGTGCGATGTCTCGTGTTGCCTTCTTGTTTATGCTTGCTTGTGTTTGCTTTGTAGTAATAGATGCTTGCTCGTTGATTGCTTTCCAGTGTTTATCGTCTTGTGTGCTTCCGTGGGTACCTCTCGGAGACGATGCGAGCTTGCGATCAACTACACCTTCGGAACCCGACTTATCAACAGGCAAGGACTATACATTACTTATGATCCATTCTATTTCAACCAGCGATTTGCATGCTAGTATAGGTTAGGTTAGATGTTTGATCCTACCACATGTTTACAACTTCTTTTAAACCGATACAGCCATGTCCCCTCCCAGCAAACCTTGTACTGCTATGTTACTATTGCTCGTTGCTCAGCCCCTGCTTAGTATGCATGCTTAGGATGCTACGATGTTACCTCCTGTTACTCCTTGGTTTGGGATATCACATTATTATATTGTTATGGATGATATGATTATTATAAATGTTGACTATATTTCGACGAAGGATGGAAGGTCTAGGCTATCCCGCCCCGACGCTTTGTTCCATTTGAGTCACCTAGGACCCGAGTTCCGGGTATTGTGTCTCTTGACGAGCGTGCCTAACCGCGTGTGGGATTTTATGGGGTCCCCTCTTCTTACCTACCTAGCTTCAAACATTTCTAGTGGTGGCCCACGCTGATTTACCATTTGAAACGTGTGTGTGACTGGTCCGCGGCCGACAGATTTCAAACAACTTGGGCCAGCGGAGACATGGTTTCTCTTGTTAGTCCACCCCAGGGAGCTAGGGGGTTGTCCACATCTGTTTGGGCAACTAACCCGACCTCATCCAAACGGTAGAGGCCAATTCGAGAGCGCGGCCGGCTTTTGAGTTGGATGTCGACTCACCGGGGGCCACCCGGATTTGTGCGTTGTTAGTTAGAGGGACCTGTCGTTCCGGATCTCTCGGGACTAAATCATAAAATGGCTGCCTGTGATGGGTAGAAACTGAGAGAGATGGGCGTGCGTGCGGAGCCTTGTAATGGGTAGTTGGTACACCCCTGCAGGGTTAAATCTTTTCGAGAAGCCGTGTCCACGGTTATGGACGACTTGAGACCTACTGCTTGTTCATACACAACAACAACTGAGATAATTTTAATATAACTTGATCAACGTGTGTGTGTGCCTTGATTGCTTCTTCTTCGTCGAGACACGAAGAGGAGGACAAGGATATGATAGGTGTTATGTTTGCGTAAGTAGTTGATAGCAACACTTGTTGGAGGCGATTCCTCATCGAATGCTTGGCTTCTTACCTTACCTCTCTAGATCGTTAGCCACTTCATAAATGCTAGTGCGACAGCAACCTCACCACCTACCCCATCCTTACCGTAAACTACTAGTTGTCCTAGAATGACGAGTGATGAAGTCCTTGCTGGGTCAGTTGACCACTACATTTGGATGCTGAGTACTTCTGTACTCATGATACTACCCCCAAACTCTTTTCAAGATTCTTGATCGACAACAGGTATGGTGATCGACGTTTCACGTGGAGACTCGACGACGACTAGTTAGGCGGATCCCGGCGGAGGGCCTGGACCCGTGTGGTTGTGGGATCGATGATTTTACCTTTGCCACTAGGCATTTGATTGTAGTCTGTACTCAGACATGTATCTTCCGTTGTTGTATTGTATCAAGGAAGTTGTATGCCGATTGTATGAGATGTTGTATCCTTGTATCTGTAATGTTGTGATATCATGCTAGAAATCCGGGGCATATGGCTTCGTCATATGTCGCGGTGGGACCGATATGTGCTTCGTCCCCGGATCTGGATGGAAACATCTAGATCTGGAACAGTACCGCATATCGGGCCTTACAATGAACTACGGCAGCGAGTTCAAGATCATGGGTAGGATAGTTCTCTTCATGTGGACGCAACTGGCGTGAAGCATAAGCTACCACATGTCTATCTTGCATAAGTATGCATCCTAACCCTTGCCGTGAGGCATCACAATAGATCTCGTAATCGTTTTTAGTGTCTGGAGGCGGAAGTACGGGGCTGACGGGGATCAACCCCGGAAAATCCCATGGTCAGGGACCCTGGGTTAGTCATGGAGATAGGCACAGGTTGGACGATACTCGTCGGCTAACAGGAGAAGCACTTCCTGATCGATATTATTGCGTGAGGGGGCGATTAAAATGGAGGCCAAGGAGAGTTCTCGCAAGGCTAGGGTGAGTAGATGCGTATTGAGTTGTGGGACGGCGGACAAGCGACACATGTGGCACGATTTACCCAGCTTCAGGCCCCCTGAGGGAAAACCCTACATGCTGCTTGTCTGATCTTGTATTGATGATGATGTACAGAGGTGCCGTGAGGGATTTGGTGGAGAGAGATTTGTCTAGTCCTATGCGTGGGGGTTTAGGTGATGTCTAGAGAGGTGCCCCTGCCTCGCTTTATATAGATAGCCAGGTAGGGGTTTACATGAGTCCTAGTCGACTACAAGTAGGAGTCCTTGTCTTGCGCCTCAAGTCTTCGGCTTCACGTCTTATTCCATTATGTCGGTGTCCACGAGTGGGCCTCTGGTGGGCCGCCAGCCATGACACGCACCAGGTACCCTCACGTAGAGGAGTCGTGGGGTCACCCCCTCGTCAGTAGCCCCCCGAGTGCCTGGGGGACTCGAAGAGTCGCGCAGGGACTCGAATTTGCAGTAGCCGCCGTAGTGTGTGTCGATCATTTGCTGATGAACAGTCGAAGATGTCGTGAGTATGCTCCCGATGGGAGTATTTGGATGGAGCATCGAAATTGCAGTCGAGTTCGTCTTCTTGTAGGATGTACGAGCAGCGGTCGTCGGGTGTGCGTCAGCGCTCCCGATGGGAGTAGCCCCCGAGCCTATGTGCAACTCCTAGAGTCGGGCATAGGCTCAAGTTGTTGTTGAGCTAACCCCGCCGTTCTTGTTAGCTGCGCGATTAGTGCTCGTCGGGTGCGCGTCAGCGCTCCCGATGGGAGTAGCCCCCGAGGCTATGTTCGACTACTTGTAGTCGAGCATAGACTCAAGACTTCTTTGTCATCGAGTAATTGTCATCCGAGGAAGTGCTCAACTTGGGTCTTGCGCTGTAGGCGTGAGTTGTTGTAGGGATCAGTCGTGATCGAGGAGGTTGACGTCGCCGCGTCATGAGGCGCCCAGCCCCCGAGCATCTGCTGAGAAGGAGAAAAAGGTGCAACTGTATCAAGATGTACTTGCGCGATATACAAAAGAATTTTAAGGTGCATGATTTGCATATGTTGCACTTTTGTCGAGTGGATAATGTAGCAGCATATAAAGTTTATGCGTGTCTTTTCATGAGTAGGCCCTCCAGCAGCATACTCTTGCCGGGTAACTGGGACGCTATGCTAGACTTGTTGAACCCGGAGACAAGAGCAGCCTTTTGGTACCCAGCCTCACTATTTTGACAAGCGCGAATAAACAACATATAAAACTGATCATGATCCAAAGTATAGTTTTGAAGCCCTCGAGATGGTTCTGCACGAGTCCGTAGTCGGTAAGATGATTTTGTAGCCCTTAGATGTTTCTGCACGACTGCGTTGCCGGTAAGATGATTTTTATAGCCCTCAGATATTTCTGCACGACTGCGTAACCGGCAGGATGATTTTCTAGCCCTCAGATGTTTGCGTGCGACTGAGTAGTCGTCTTTGGCAACTGATCGAGAATGTATAAAGGTTTTGGAATCATTGCATAAGAATGTAAAGAAAACTTAGCTGTAGGATCGACGCGGCGGAGGATGTCGAAGATGAGCACTCGACGATGAGCAGTCGGCGTGGCGAAACGGAGTCGATGTGATGGCGACTGCGACGTTCAGCCCCCGAGTCCGCGAGCCTCCTAGTCCGCAAGCCACCGAGTGTTTAGGTGGCGGAGTTGCGCGGTGAAGTCGTTGTGATGAATTTATCCGGCGAGTGAAGAGATGACTCGACGCGGTGCTTCCTGCGCGATGAAGCTCGGTACGGAAGAGCCCATACAAAGGAGCTCGGCGCAGGATGATTTATGTGGTTGGAGTCGACGGTGCGGCGAGTGGCCGAGAAAGACTCGACGCATCGGACGGAGTCGACTTGACTAAGTGCCGAAAAAAAAACTCCACGGGTTGGGCAGAGTCGACGCAATGGCGACTGCGATGCTCGACCCCCTAGTCCACCTTGTACATTGTCGAGGTCGATTACAGCGGGGTCGAAGATGTCCGCGGAGGAGTCGCGAGTCGATGGCAGTGTTGATGTCACAGTCGTCGTGTATGTAGCTACCCGGCTAGTTGTCGACGTGCGGCAGCGGAAGACCTTCTCGTCGATAGTCGTATCGTGTCCATGCTTTGTATCGGCGTTGGCAAGTGATTGCTGCTTCATCTTGTTGCTTGACAGACTTGCATGTTCCGTTGCACGGGGCAGTGATCACGCGAGACCGACGCTTGAGTGTAGTCGGTTTAGCTTCAAAACTGAGTCAATTTCCACTGTAGATCCATTAGGCTTTAGCACGTACGTGTAGTAAAAGTAGTGCCCTTGATGGATTGATCTTTTGGAGTAGTACGATCCTGCAGGGACGACCGCCGCGCGAGTCGAGGACGCCTGTCATGCAAGGAGGCAGACTGCACGTGCAGATCGAATCGCCGTTTTTTGAAGTTTTGCAGCGATCTGCTTCACACCAATAGCTGATTCCCTGAAGTGTGTTCGAGGCTGCCTCGGGACTTGATCTTCAGAGTTTGATCTAGTTGATTGTCAGCTTGCTGATTTTTTGTTTCGGCCACTGTATTGATCTTCTCGCGACTTGAGTTGGCTGTGATTATTTGTTCGATCTGCCGCGAGTTGTGAAGACGTGTTGCACTGAATAGTATCAGCCGCCGCCCGCGCGATCGTGCCTTGTACGAGGTTTTTGACCGCTTTGATATTCTTTGTTCAGATTCAATCTAGTTGTTACCTGCGATCAAGGCCCGCGAGTGACTGCGAAGAAAAATTACACGAACAGATAGATTACTGTAAAGTAAATTTAATTGGAAAGACGACACGTGATGCATGTCGCTGCGAGCCTGCGAGTTCGTTCTTGATTATGATCGTAAGATCACAATTGATGTAGATGAAGCCGCCGAATCCGTGATTCCAATCTGTGTAGTTTCCATAGACGGCGCCAATTGACGGAGATCAACCCCGGCAAATCCCATGGTCAGGGACCCTGTGTTAGTCATGGAGATAGGCGCAGGTTGAACGATACTCGTCGGCTAACAGGAGAAGAACTTCCTGCTCGATATTATTGCGTGAGGGGGCGATTAAAATGGAGGCCAAGGCGAGTTCTCGCAAGGCTAGGATGAGTAGATGTGTATTAAGTTGTCGGACGGAAGACAAACGACACATGGGGCACAATTTACCCAGCTTCAGGCTCCCAGAGGGAAAACCCTACATGCTGCTTGTCTGATCTTGTATTGATGATGATGTACAGAGGTGCCGTGAGGGCTTTGGTGGAGAGAGATCTGTCTAGTCCTATGCGTGGGGGTTTAGGTGATGTCTAGAGAGGTGCCCCTGCCTCGCTTTATATAGTTAGCCAGGTAGGGGTTTACATGAGTCCTAGTCGACTACAAGTAGGAGTCCTTGTCTTGCGCCTCAAGTCTTCGGCTTCACGTCTTATTCTATGTCGATGTCCACGAGTGGGCCTCTGGTGGGCCGTCAGCCATGACACGCACCAGGTACCCTCACGTAGAGGAAGTCAATCTTTTTTTTAGCTCTTGAAAGCTTTCCTCGCACTTGGGGGTCCATTCTGTAATACCCTCAGTTGCTGTAACAGTAATCATCATCACTGTTGATCATCACTGTTGAATTATCACTGTTTGATCTCCCTTGTAACTGATAAAACTTTGTGATGCTCATGATCAAACCTTGTTGTGGTTGATCAACACCCCATGCCCCATGTACTTGAGCCCTTGGGATCAAAACCCAAAGCCAAATGCACCTTACTCATCCAACAAACCAAACCCTAGTTGAAACTACTTTAAATGGAAATTAAAACAAAGGTGCTGAAATAAAGTTGTTCCAAAAATCATGGAACTATTTTTGTAAATTGCCTAAAATCATTATAATCATGTTGGAACAACTTTGGTAATTTTTGGAGTTGCAGAAAATTCCAAACAATTCAAACAGTAGGTTAAAACCCCTATTTTGGGCATTTAATATTTAAAAGAAATATCTATTGATTTTATTTTGCTGCAAAAACTTTTGTGGCACCTTAATAAGATGTAACCCTAATTTACAAACACCAATAATATTTTAATAAAATGCTAGGATTAATAAATCAATTACTGAATGTTTTTGAATAAGCAACAGATCAAAACAATTTGGGAAAGGCTAAAACCCGCCCAGGGCGAAGCCCACCTCAGCCCAGCCCACCCCCCCACCTTGTCTTCTTCCTCCTCCAACCACCCCCACCTACCCCGTACGGCGGCTGTCGTGGGCACGCTGCTGCCAGCCGGCCCCTCCCTCCACCTGCTCCCTACCGCCGCGGACGCGATAAGCACACCCCGCCCGACCCCCTGGACACCCCCGCACCTCCGTTCCCCCCTCCTCTTCTCTCACGCTTCGGGGAAAGTTTACCGAGCGCCGCCGTCGCCATTGCCGTGGCCAGGCGCGGCCAACGCGCTCTCTCCACCTCGCCGTGTTGTCCAGGAGCCGCGTCATCGTCGTCTTCGTCAAGTCCCGCAAGGAATCGAGCCCTAGTCCACCCCTTCGAGCTCTACTTCCTCGTCTTCGTCTTCGGCTCCGGCGGGATCCGCGACGGATTCCGGCCGCTCCGAGTCACCATCGAGCCCACTCTCTCGGCTACAACACCCCGGTGAGCAGTCGCCCCTTCCCCAACCCCCCATAGACGCCCGCCTAGCCTGTAGCCGATACCCCCAAATGGCCGAGCTCTGGCAGCCGCCATTGTTGACGATGCCGAGCTCACAGGGCCTCCTAGCGCGCGCTTGTGACACCATTGTACTCCCCGTGCGTCGTAGGTTCGGTTCCATCCGCTTGCGCGTTCGATTTCACCCCGTACCCCCGAATTCCATTTGACCCGAGCGCTGTCTCCGCCATTGTCGACGGCGAGCTTCACTCCGGCCACCCCCGACGTCGCCACCACTTGGAGTCGACGCGGCGCTGTCTTCCGGTTCTGACGCACCAAATCCCATGGCGAACGGTGCCCCCTAGCCAAATTCCGAACCCCTCCCGTGGCCTCCGCCGTGCTGGGTACGCCAGCGTCTAGCCGCCGGTGCCCCCTGACGTGGCACCCCTGGGGCAACCCCCCTGGGTCGCTGCCAGTGGGTCCCCGTGGTCCAGTTGACTGGGTTGACCAGTCAACTGTGCTGACTGGGCAACCCCAGTCACTGACAGGTGGGCCCCCCTGGAAATAATTAAACTTAATAATTTAGATTAATCAAATAATTAAAATTGAGTCACTGACATGTGGGTCCAGAGGCATTTTCTAATTTAATTAAATGTTTTATAAATAACAGGGGCTGACATGTGGGTCCCACATGTCAGCACTGTTCTGGATAATGTTGTGGATAATGTTTTGGATAATGTTTAAATAAATAATAAAAGAAATCCAGAAAATCATTTAAATTGGTTTAAACTTTGAAATTCAATAACTTTTAAACCGTAACTCGGATTCAAAAACTTTATACATGAAAATTGATCAGAAAAATATAAAGAATACGAATACGCTATCTGTATGCCTACCACACCCCTCTAACACAACGAACATCGAACATTCCCCCTCCGGACCGGTTGTCCGATAAATGGTCCGGTACTGTTAGAGTGCCCGGATGAATTTATTCCGAACACGAAAGTTGTCCGGAATGGTTCAAATAGCACGGATACACCCCCGTTATGTTGTTCCGGTAACTACGACACCTCCGGCTTGATCCGTCCCCTCCGGACACCCTGTCCGATAATCACCCGGAGCCGGTAGTTCATCCTCAGATGAATTTCCGTTCCGAGCAACGTGCATTACACTGCGTTAGAACCCCGTTAACATTTCATTTATCATGTCATGCATCTGTTTGTATATGCTTGCTGTGTATTTACTGTTTCTCCCCCCTTTAAATCTCCGATAGACCCCGCTGCTGCCGTCGACTACACCGCTGCTGAGTACGACTACGTCGTCGACGACCCTACTACTACCGTCGAGCTTGCAGGCAAGCAGAGCCATTCTCTTCCCCAGATACCGCCTATCTTTCCGTACATTTCTTGCACTAGGCATTGTTACTGCTGCTGCTACGATTACAATCCTATTCAATTGCATAGCCTGTTTTTGTCGCCCCTTGATGTACCTTCCTTTAATCCTATGCTGCCTATTATTACTTATGCATTATTCAAAAGTGAACCCTGCGCATTGTTAGCTAGGATTAGATAGAGGGCCGCGATCACTCAGGGGAGTGAACGCGGATATTAATATTATAACTGCACAGGTACGGTACAATGCAGACACCGCCTCAGGCCCTATCTGGGTTATGCCTAGTCACCTCAAGTGTGAGCTATCAAGGAGTAATCTTTGTACTCCACTCGAGGCTGACTTTGTCTTACCGCCATAGGGTCTTGACAACGGTTGTCCTAAAGGTAAGAAGTCGGGCGACCCAACGGTGCCCGCGAGAGGTATGGCGACGGGACGACAGGGAGGGCACGACCAGTGTACCGGTGTGCTTGGCCCCTGATCGTTGGCCGCGAGAGTTACCAAACCACGGAAGTCGAGCTCCTCCAGGAGCACACGCGAGACAAGGTAAGGAGACGGTTCACCTTGTTGGTAACCGCAGTGACTTGGTGGGACGACAGGGCAGGCACCGATGTACTGGTGGTCCTGGCTGCTGTCGTTGTCCGCGGGTCGGTTAAGTCAAGGCAACGATAACGGTTGTCACGCAGGTTAATTAAAATACTAAATGGTTCAGTGAATGTCTTGAGTTGGCTATATGCCATGTACGCACTACCTACCCGTGGGAACTACGAGTTATGGGCTCCTCTGCTTCTTAGTGTCGTCCGAGGACTCTTCAGACCTCAGCAGTACCGCGGGCTGATTGCCGGGAAGTGGTGTTGTCTTATTTTCCGCGGCGTGTGATTTGTATTTGCTTTGATTTAACTTCACCGGCCAGCCACGCACCTTGCAGGAGTACGTTTGGGTTGGGGTCCAAGGCCCGGCGTACTTAGGATTTAGACCGGCGGATGACCTCTCTGTTGAGTTTGAAAGATGGGCTATGAAGTGTCAGATAGCCTCGGTGGAGCGTTCCCTAACAAGGTTCCCGCCACCCTGGAGATCCGTGCGTGTAGCGTAACACAAGTGCACCCCTGCAGGGAAGATTGATCTATCGATAGCCGTGTCCACGGTAACAGGACGCTTTATGCTGAAGCTGGATCCTACCACTAGAAACTATTATTAAACTGTATGGTTCCGGGTTCCCTTCCTCGCGGGGATGTCGAGGAGGTGAATTCGGAGGCATTGTTAATTATTACAACTTATTATTATTCAATGTTGCAAAAACTTCTGCTTCATTGTTACTTTACTGCTTTATATCAACTGTTGGCTGATTCCTACCTCATGCTGCAAGACACCGTCGGAAGATGCTAGTCTTCGATAGGCCTAGCTTCTTACCCTTGCTCTGAACTTCTGTCTTCAGTCCACTATATACAGCCTCTTCATTCCGTTGATATCATGCATAATGCTTAGTAGCGGACGTAAGACTCGCGGGTATACTAGATACTCACCTGCTTTATTTCCTTTACTGTTTTGCCTGATCGGCCGCTGCAGCCGACGTTGGAGCCCAGGAGCAGGAGTACCCCGGAGGCGCCTACTACGACGTCGAGTTCCCCGTTGACCAGGAGTAGTACTGTGGATCCCAGGCAGGAGGCCTCGCCTTTTCGTTCTGTATCTCTGATGTGATTTGTGCTAGCCTTCTTAAGGCAAAACTTGACTAACTATGTCTGTACTCAGATATTATGGCTTGTATGACTTATATATTCGGGTCCGCGTGACCCTCTCTATTGTAATATATTTGTTTATCCTTTTGTGTTTAGTGTTGTGCTGTGATATTATCACCGTGGCACCCTAATCTCAGTCGTGTACCCTGTGTGTATGATTACTGTACACGGTCTGATTTTGGGGGCGTCACACATTCGAATTTCTTCTCTTTCTTGATGAGTTCAGTTAGAGGATTTGCAACTTAGGAAAGTTCTCGACGAAGCGGCAGCAATAGCTTGCTAAGCCAAGAAAACTCCTCACTTGCTTAACCGATTCAGGTGGAGTCCAGTCAAGGATGGCCTAAACTCTCTCAGGATTCACAGCAATGCCTTTCGCAGAAATCATGTGGCCTAAGTAGGTCACTTTTGATAGCCAAAATTCTCACTTTGAGAACTTGGCATAAAGGCGATGCTCTCGAAGTTTCATCAATACCAGCATAAGATGTTCGGCATGTTCTTCATTCTTCGAGTAGATGAGAATGTCATCAAGATAAATTACAAATTTTTTATCCAAGTACTCCATGAAGATCGAATTCATCATGCACGAGGAAGTGGCGGGGGAATTGGTTAAATCGAAGGACATGGCGGTGTACTCGTAAAGACCATAACATGTAGTGAAAGCCGTTTTGGGAATGTCCTCATTTCTGATTTTGATTTGATGATAGCCTAATCTCAAATCCATCTTGGAGAAGACAGAGGATCCAGCAAGTTGATCATAAAGATCATTGATCCTGGGCAGTGGGTACTTGTTCTTTATCGTCGCTAGATTTAGTGCGCGATAGTCTACACACATCCTTTCTGTTCCATCTTTCTTCGTTACGAACAGAACGGGGCAACCCCATGGCGATGAGCTAGGGCGGATGAAGCCTTTTGCCAACAAAGCTTCAAGTTGGATTTTAATCTCAGCTAACTCACGTGGGGCTAATTTGTATGGGCGTCTGGAAATTGGTGAGGTTCCTGGCATAAGATCCACTATGAACTCTACACATCTGTCGGGTGGCTAGGTTTAAGGAGTTGGGTTACTGGGTAGTTTTCTAGAGGATGACCACGGCTTACTAGGGGTAACAATAGATTTTTCAGAGTAGAAAAGTAACCCAACACGATGGTTAGTGTGGTTATTCTGGCTAGAAGACATCGAAAAGTAAAACCTACATCAAACACTATGGAACTGTCGGGAATGCCACCTAACAATTCTTCTAGAAGGACACCGAAATGGAGAGAAGGATTTTGCAAATACACCAGATTATGAAGAAACTTGGAATGACTCGGACAGCATAACGGCTGTAATTGCAAGAAAAGACAATTTCTTACAACATGGAAACAACACTTACATACGATGTGAGAATTCAGGAAGCACAACAACTCTAGCAAACCGAACACAACTTTCCTACGGATACAAGGAAGCAAACAACGAGATTTTCTAGTAAGACATAGATGAGCCTAGTCCTATCTTCAAGTAGAAAATATGAGGGTGACTCAGAAATCAGAACGATGAAGGTAAGGAGAAAAAAGAAGTCTTACGTTGTTCCCTTATATACCTAGAGTAACTATATAACTATGGAAGGCTAGACTCGACTTCGACCAAGGCTGATAATCCTACAGTCAGTCCTGCTCTGATACCAAGTCTGTCGGGACCCGGGGATAGCGTATGCAAGTCCCGCTACAACACAATCATATGGAGAGCTGAGAACCGTACCCACTTGTCTAAGAAAACAAGGCCAAGCACAGAACGTTCTCGGAAAGCATCAAACGCGAGGGGCATCCCATCCAGGCCGGATGATCAACTGCGATGGGTCCTCATCGTCCGCACACAAGTCTAAATAATATGGGTGGTGAACTCCCATACTCATAGACAAGTCGCCTCAACCATACTATCGATTGTATTATAACACTTACATAGACTTACTCCAGCCCGATCACTTAGTCGGGGTCTAGGGCGGGCTCGATCATACAACAAAGTGTGCACGTGACAGAGTCACGAGCAATCGCATCGCGATGCCCAAGCTGTGCACATCTAAGGGCCACTTGGTGTATAAAAGACTGCCAGCCAGATTACAACTAAGGTCTCGAAAACCCATACTAAGACATGCATGTTATAATCATACAAGCAGCACACATGTCTAGTATGAACAACATGTATCATTGCAATTCTCTACAAAGTTTACAACTTTATTGATAACTCTTACAGAGTGCACACAGAGATCACAAGACCATGATCCAACATTACATCAAGCATGCAAAAGCAAAATAGGTCTGAGTACAGACAAGTTTAACAAATGGCTTAAGAAGCCTTATTTATAAACAAGCCCTTCCATGAGGGAACCAGTCTGCTGACTAGGACTACACTAGCTTGTCTTCAGTCGTCGAGCTCGAGGAAGAATCCACCTTCGGGGTCAGTGGGTTCATCTAAAACATAGATTAAGCAAACGTGAGTACAAAGTCATACTCAGCAAGATTTACGTAGGAGCTATACTACTCATGCACATGTATCAAGGCAAAGGGAGGTGGGGTTCATAAGCAGAAGTGCCAGCTTTGACTTGGCTAGTCCTGAACTACGAGTACCAGACTTGAGGTAAGAAGAGTACATGAGCCCACTACATGTCTCCAACCAATTACACCACTATGGTGCCTTCCTCGACTTCCCACAAGAAAGCACGCCATAGAAATCACACTTATCTTGGCAAGTTTTATAGGTATCCATTGGAGTTGTCTAATAATCAAGCTAAGCTTTCCAAGAAGTCCATAACCGCGGACGCAGCTATTCGAATAGTTTTGTTAACCCTGCAGGGGTGTACCGCTACACACACATGACCATCAGTTATCGCCATGTCTCGTCACCATTCAAGGGGTGCCGGAGAGGATGCTCACCACAACTGTTACCTCATAGCCGATCTAGTCCATGAAAGCCGCCTACCTGGGTTGGTTACCACTATCGTGAACCTGGCCGGTTTACCGAAGTGGACCCAGATGATGTGTGTGTGGTTCATAAGCCGTTCTCTCACTTAGCAGCCAGGCCACAAACCTACCAGACACTACTGGAAAATAGGCTATAGATAATATAGACACTAATGGCGCACTATACATGCGGTGCGCCACTACTATATAGTAATGTCGCACCTATACATAGTGCGCCATTAGTACCTAAAATAGTAATGGCGCACCTAGTAAAAAGTGCGCCATTACTATGTTTGACCAAACTTTGACCCACTCCTGGACATAGTAATGGCGCACTTTTCCCTGATGCGCCACTACTATTTTTGATACTAATAGCGCACATTTTATGTCGTGCACCATTGCTAAGTTTCAAGAGAAGTGGTCCCACACAAGAAAAAATAACTGTGATGCATCTGATAAAATGTGCACCATTAGTACTAATGGCGCATTGTTTAGAAGGTGCGCCATTGCAGTTTTGTATGTAAGTGCGCAGCCCCACCGCCCACCATCTCTCTCCTCTCTCTCTCTCTCTCTCCCATGAAACCCTATCCTCTTATCCCACCGCCCACCCCACGCACACACACAGGCGCGTCTCTCGGCCTCGCCCCGCCCCCCGCCGCCTCCCAGTGCGTGCTCCCTCCTCTTCCTGCGCGGGGGACCTTGCCCTCCTCTCTCTTCGGTCCCCTTCGCGCCTCCTCGCGGCAGTCGCAACCATGGGGACCGAGCTCGGCGAAGATGGATCGGAAGGCAGCGGCAGCGCTGGATCTGGGAGTGGTGGAGCCGCCGCCGTCTCGTTCTCAGGATGTCTTGTATCCACTCGCCGGCAACCGGCCAGATTCGCCGCACGAGCTTCTCAACATGTGGGCAGAGCAACGCCGGCGAGCGCGGGCTCGTCCCCGTTCTCCGTGGCTCCGACCGACACGACCCGTTCAAGACCGACGGCTTCGCTCGCAGAGATCAGTCCTGGTATGTGTGTCCAACCAGATATGTTGGAGGTTTCCTTCCTGCCTGTATGCACCTTCTTCAACCTGATGGTTTGTTTGGTTCCCCTGTGGTTTGATTCGAGCAGGTATGTCAACAGCGATATCCCCAACAATTTCCTCTTCAAAGTCGGCGATGTGAGCTTCCATCTTCACAAGGTACATACTCCTACTCAACAACCACTACTTGCTAGCCCACTTTACCCCGCGGCTCAATCATTAGGCAATCTACCCACGCACAGTTGCAACAAGACAAGAATTTTTGCGATATAGAAGCTTTTCAGTTTCTTAATCTACTCCTGCGATTGCAACGAGACAACAATTTTTGGCGGGCATCCTTGTAGTTTACCCACAAGTTGATTCAACAGTACGATGATCGATGATCCATTGAACGTTAATTTCATCCGTCGTTGGAACTTGCGAGCAGTACCCGATGATCTCCCAGAGCTGCAAGATGGGCCGCGTCATCTACGAGTCGGCCACGGGGCGACGCCGGCGCCTTCGAGCTGGCCGCCCGGTTCTGCTACGGCATGTGATGGCTTCTCGCCCCCTTCGTTGGTTACCCCAAGTGGAAGGTTGAGATGTAGTGCAGCAGCAGTTTTCCCTCGGTGAAGATAAGAAGGTTTGTCTCCAGCAAGACTCCAGAGATGATAAGTAGGTGTCAGCGGCGCAACTGACGCGGACCTGCACACAGACACAGATAACTTTGTTCCCAACGAGGTTCAGAGAGGTTGTCAATCTCTCTGGTCTTGTTGTTTACAAAGGATAAAACGCAAGGGATAATGATAGCAACTTGAAAGTAAATGCAGAAAAGTAAATATAGCGTGGAAACAGTGATAAGGACATGGACCGGGATACGTGATGTTCGCTAGTGATGTCTCTCTCCCAAAAGACGATAAAATTGCTATACGAGGTAAACAAATTACAGAAAGGCAATTGACAGGATAATGAACGCACAGCAATGCTAACTATGCTATAAAAGAAAGGAAGAGGTTCAAAAGCACAGGCAGTACACCAAGGTAAGTAGACCGAAATCCATCTGCATCTACTACTAATCATCCACCTTGAGATATCTATCCAGAACATCTCGCTGGTATTAAGTTGCGAGCCCCACCCAAAGTGTAAACCCAAAGCAACAGACAACTGCATTAAAAAGAACTCTCCGTAAAGTAAACAATCCTTGTAACTGCGGTTACAAGCACCGTTGTTTTCCCCCTTGTGGCAACAGCACATCCCCTAGACTCATGTTTCTGTCACTCAAGCGTGTCATCGGGGGGCATGAACCCACAATCTAGCACAATGCTCCCTCTTGGAGTCACTACCTACTACTTGGCCAAAGCAATAAACAACAACGGAGAACATGCAAGAATTACTTAGGAACAAAAATATAAGAGATAAAAACCAAATATATTACTCTATCACAATCTGAACATAATCTCATAATCCATCAGATCCTATCAAACTCAACATAGCAATAGCAGAAATATTACAAAGGTGCCTCGATCATGTTGGGCAGCTCACGAGGTCTAAACAATGAAGATCAAAGAGGGGAGGAGAACATCACATAGCTACTGATCACGGACCCATGGTCCAAGGAAAACTACTCACGAGACATCCGGGGAGCATCCATGGTGGAGAGGAGACTCCCGGAGGTCAATCCTCCCTCCAGCAGGGTGCCGGGAAGAGGTCTTCTGGTGCTCCCAATCTTCGGAAGCGCGGCGGCGGCGGAACAGAGGCGAGTTTGGGAAATAGGGTTCTGCTTCTGGAGTTTCCCGTGACGGGGGATAAATAGGCGAAAGGGGGGCAGCCAGAGGTGGGCCAGGGGCCCCAGGCGCCCCCTTGGCGCGGCCAGGGGTGGGGCCGTGCCGGGTGGCCGCCTGGGCCCCCCTGGCTCCCTTCTGGCCTCTCCCGGGATCTTCTCAAAGCTTCCGTCACGCTGATTTTTTATCTGAATTTTCCCGAATTTTTCTGGCACTTTACTGAAATAGAAAAACAGCAGAAAACAGGAACTGGCACTGGGGTGCACTGAGTTAATAGTTTAGTCCAAATATGATCAAAAGTGTATGAAAGTGTACCTAGATCATAGCAATATCACACAAAACATGCATGGAGCAAGCAGAAATTATAGATACGTTTTGGACGTATCAGCATGGCGGTGGACCTCACGGCGTCCAACATCTCCGGCCTGCGCTGCGCCTCCGAGTACCTGGGGATGACAGAGGACCTAGAGGAGGATAACCTCATCTTCAAGATAGAGGCCTTCCTCAGCTACGTCGTGCTCTCATCCTGGTGCTCGCCGGCGTCGTATCCACCGCCGTTCGACATGGCCACTCAAGGTTAGTATTAATCAGTTCATGGCCAGTTCGGTTTCTTGTGGATAGAATGGAAGAGCTGAGGAAGAAATATTGCTTGTGATGTGCTTTGGCAGAGGAGGAGTAGACGCGCGTCGTTGTCAAGGAGGAGGAGGAGCCCGCTTCCCCGGAGGCAGCGGCGTCGGTTGCGGAGGAGGAGCAGAGGCAGCAGCCCGCACGCAGGCGGCTGCTCTGGCCAGTTACTTGATGAATGTAACCAAGCGCTTATACTGAATTCTCTGAATGAAGTGTTCACAGTTTCATACTCTGTTTTGTTCTGTTCATTTTCAAACGGGAGTTTTTGGAGGATTTTACATATACTACAGGTTTGAATCGGTTGTTAATTTGGTTGGGTTTCACTAAAGATATTCGCGTCCATTCTAACATATTCGAACTTGCTCAATGTAACCAAGCTATACTGAAGCATTTTACAGTTTCTGCAAAACTAGAAATACTCTGCTCTGTTCTCTCCATTGTCAATGTTTAGTTCTTGGGAAGATTTATTTATACAAGCTCGAATTTCCTGTGAATTTATTTCTATTTCATGGGAATTTGTGTGAAAATTAACTTGAATCGTGGATTTTGTTGTGGCGTGGGCGCAGGACCCGAGCATCAAGGAGATGGCGGAGCAGATCGCCAAGGACCCGTCCTTCAGCGAGATGCCCCGTAAATCTACTCTATGATCAATCAAAACACATTTTGTCCAAAGTCCAAACTTAATGGTAAACAAGAGGCTAATCTTGCTATTTTTGTTTGTTATGCAGTTTGCACTTTCTGTTACCTTGAACAGTTGCAGTTCATCTAATTTACATTTTTATGTTAACTTCAGCAATTAATTTACCTCAAACAAGGTAATTAATATGATAATTATCCCTTGTGTATACCGCAAGTAAGTAAATTACTGCAATTATGTCAAGAAATTAAAATGTTCGTGACTAACTATTTAATAAGATGCTCTTTTCACAAGGTGTGATATTGTGGCATATTTACCCTAGAGCTAGCATATATACGGAGCTGACTTTGTTCCTGGAGGTGAGCATATATTGTTGATCTTCTCATGTCAATTGCAGCAGTTCCTTGATTCACAATTTATATAGTGTGGTATAGTGGTTATATTTGGAGGTTTATCCCTGTGAAATAATCACCGCAAGGTGAGTACTTTCTGCAGCAAATGTGTTATGCATAAACTCAGTGTGTTTGCTCAATTAGCAACTGCTCAATGAAAATTGGTGACCTTTAATTGATGATAGGTTTAGAAATTGTGCATTGAGTAACTGGACCTGACCTGGAGTACTTGGTTAATTCAGTGATCTTTTAACAAAATTTTAACTGAGTTATTTTCGGCAATGGAGTACTGAATTTTAACTGATAAGACAAAGAAGAGGAATTTGCTACCTCAAAGAAGTTGATCGACGCCGGAAGGGTGGGTACGTGATGTCGGAGGCTGCCAGAAGAGTGGTGACGAGCTACCAAAGAGATGAGATCTGGCTCTCCTCGATGCCAGGATGAGGCGCTGCTGCCGATCGGACGTGGACTCAGTTGATTTTGGTTTGAAATATGACGGGTTGTAATGTAAAATGCACTTCAGTTCAAAATTTCCTCTCCTTGCAAGAGTTATTCTTGGACGGAGGTAGTAGAAGATTAGTTATAGGATTTTTTTTTATTTCCTTGCAATTTTTTTATTGGATACTTGTAAAGACAAGATAATATTCTTGCTATAATAAAAATTATGGTTCTATTTCATTTTTTGTTTTTAAATTATTTTTCCTTATATTTGTTTCTTGTAAATTTGTATTCTTTTTGTTTTCCAAATATACTACTAGGGGCGCATTACAACCTGTATTGGTGGCGCACCTAGCTTTCTAGCTAGGGGCACCTCTAAGGTTGCTAGTGGCGCACCGAAGGGTTAGTAATGGCGCACTATTAGGTGCACCATTACTATCTAGTATAGTAATGGCGCACTAAATGTGCGCCATTACTAAAAGTTACTAATGGCGTGTTAGTAATGGCGCACCTAATGTGCGCCATTAGCAGACAAAATAGGTGCGCCATTAATAGCCTGTTTTCTAGTAGTGAGAACTCCGAACTACTGCGACATCTGGACTTCGAAAGGGATGCGTTAGTAGGTTGAGAGGGGCCAGTGATCCCAATGTGTGGTTGTACTCTTTATCTTGGATCACCACACAAGAACTCGGACTTAGGGCGGTGTTCAACGAGACAACCCACTGTGTACTCCTACACAACCTCTGATCGTTCACCTTGTATTAGGGTAGATTCACCAACACATTTCCACCATCATCAACATGATTGCTACCATCCCGACTCACATAACAGTATCAACATTGTATCACTCTAAGCATGCAATAAGCAGTAACAGTTGCAGGGGACACATGATATCAATCAACTCCTACATCTTCTAGGATTGTGGTTTGCTTACTAATGTGACAAAATGACAGGTCATGCAAAGGAATGGGTTCATCTATGCGGTAGAAAAGTATCATGGTAATCATCCTAAACAATGCATAAGCGAGACTGATAGTGAAGTGGGATTTTATCGACATGATCAATGTGGGTTTGCTTGCCTTGCTGACGAGGGTCGTACACAGTATCTTCAACGGAGGGGGTGATCTCCGGTTCCGGCTCCACTTCGCGCCTGGAGACGCCCAGAGGCCTCCCGCACCCATTCCCCCTCTCCCCATTCACTCGGGAGTCCTCCCTCGACGGATTGCACCACCGCTCGACCGCCGCCGTCGCCATGGCCGTGCGCCCGTGCGGCCAGTGAGATTCTGGAGCCGCGTCATCGTGTCCATAGCCACCGCTGTCGTCGACTACGCCACCGTGATGAAGGAATCGAGCCGGGAAGCTCCACGAAAGCCGCCCGTTCTTCTTCTTCTTCCCCGCCGACCGCCGCGAGTTGCTGAGAAATTGCTCCGCCGTCAAGTCTCCTCCGAGCTCGCCGTCTGCACCAATAGCTTCCTGGTGAGCTCCTCTAGCTTCCCCAACTCTTCCCTTTCTCCCCTAGCTCTTTATCTTGAACCTCCATGGGAGCCGAGCACGGCCTCCTCCATGGATGAGCTCGAGCTCGCTCCTGTGCCTCCCCGTCCTAGCCATGCTGCACATCATGTTGCTGAACCTCCCAGGAGCGCAACACATCTAATCCCGCGTCTGAAAGCGCACTGCATTGCCGTCTTCATCGACGCCGTGGCTCCGCCGTCGCTAGGGCTCGTCGGCGGCGTGGATTCCGTCCACCCCTGGCCTCCCTCTTGCGCCCAGCTGATGCGCGCGGGCAAGGGCTTCTTCCCGCTGCCCTCGGTGCACCAAACGGTGGCCCGAGCCACCGCCAGTGCGGAATCCGCCGTGTCCAGTGGACACCGGCGTTGAGCCGCCGGCGTGCTGGCCGACGTGGCCATCGTCATTAGGGGCTACCCCCCTGGTTAGTTGACCCTAGGTCAATGACAGGCGGCCCCCCCCTTATCCTCTCTGTTAGATTAATCTAACAGGGATTTTAACCCAGAAATGCTGACAACCCTGGCCCACTGGTCAGGCTGACCAGTCAATCCTCTTGCATCAACATGACACAAGCATGACGCTGTAATTCCTTTTCCTTTTAGAAAATAATTCCAGAAAAGGTGAAAAATGGAATTTTTAATAACTTTTAAACCATAACTCCAAATGAAATAAATTATATAAGAAAAATTATCACAAAAAATGCAAGGATTATGAATATGCAATTTGTTTTCATGAAAAATGCAAGGATGTCACCATGATGCGTTTCTACCGCATAGTTGAACCCATTCCTTTGCATGACCTACCATTTTGTCATAGTAGTAATCAAACCACAATCCTAGCAGATTTAGGAGTTGATTGTTGATCATGTGGCCCCTGTAAATATTACAGATTATTGCCTGCTTAGAGTGACACAATGTTGATAATGTTATGTGATTCGGGATGGTAGTGTTCATGATGATGATGGTGGAAATGTGTTGGTGAACTTGACCTAAACAAGGTGAACGATGAGAGGCTGTGTAGGAGTACACAGTGGGTTGTCTTGTTGAACACCGCCTTAAGCCCAAGTTCTTGTGTGGTGATCCAAGACAAAGAGTACTACCACATATTGGGAAAACGGATCCCAGCTCAACCTACTAACTCACCCCTTCTCGGTTCAATGAGTCGCAGTAGTTCGGAGTTCTGGTAGGTTTGTGGGTTGGTTGCTAACTGAGAGAACGGATCAACCAAGACCGGCTTATGCACCACACACACATCTTCTGGGACCACTTCGATAAACCGGCCGGGTTACGATTGTGGAAACCATCCCAGATAGGCGTATCCATTGAACTTGAGTTGGCTGTGAGGTAAAAGTTGTGGGAATTATCCTCGCCGACACCTGCTTGAAGGGTGACGACATCCCGGCGGTAACTGATAGTTTCATGTGTGTAGCAGTACACCCCTGCAGGGTTAATAAACTATTTGCATAGCCGCGTCCGCGGTAATGGACTACTTGGAAAGCTATGCTTGATTATTAGACAACTTCAACGGTTACTCTAAAACTTGCCAAGGTAAGTGTGAGTGCTATGATTTGCTTTCTCGTGGGAAGTCGAGGAAGGATCCATAGTGGTGTATTGATTGGGAGACTTGGATAGTTGGACTCGAGTACGCTTCTTACCTCACTCTGGTATTCCAAGTACAGGACTAGCCAAGTCAAAGCTGGCACTTCTGCATAATAAACCCCACCTCCCTTTGCCTTGAAACTTGAGCATGAGTAGTATAGATCTGATGTAAGTCTTGCTGAGTATGACTTTGTACTCACATTTGCTTATTTATGTTTTTAGATGAACCCACTGACCCTGATGGTGGCTTCTTCCTGGAGCTCGACATGGACTAAGCTAGTGTAGTCCCAAACAGTAGTCTGGTCCCTCGTGGAAGGGCTTGTATATTGAATAAGCCTTATCTAAGCCATTTGTTAAACTTGTCTGTACTCAGACCTTTGTTGCTTCCGTTGCTTGTATGAATGTTGGATCACAGTGATGTGATCTCTTTGTGTACACTATGTAAGACAATAAAGATGTATACTTTGTAGAGTTCATGTGATAAGTACCTTCTGTTTACACTGGACATGTATGATGCGTGTATGATTATAACGTGCATGTCTTAGTGTGGGGTTTGATAGCTTAGTTGTTCTCTCGCCGGCGGTCTTTCTCACAGCCAGGTGGCTCTGAGTTGTGAGCAGCTTGGGGCATCGCGATGCGATTGCATGTAACCCCGTTATGTGGCACACTTCGTTGTACAATCGAGCCTGCCCGAGACCTCGACTAAGTGATCGGGCCGGAGTTGTCTATGTAAATGCTATGGTTCAATTAACAATATGGTTGAGGCGACTTGTCTATGACTATGGGATTTCACCACCCATAAGCATTTAGACTTGTGAGCAGATGATGAGGACCCATCTCAATTGATCATCCGGGCCTGGATGGGATGCCCTCACGTTCGAGCTTTCCAAGAGTGTCTTGTACTTGGCCTTGTCTGCTTAGACAAGTGGGTATGGATCTCGGCTCTCTCCATATGATCGAATTGTGGCTAGAATTACATATGCATATTCCGGGTCCCGACAGGTTCTCAGGAATATCCACCAAAGCCCATACTTGGTTTCTAGCCATTTCTCGGACTCGGCTCCTGATACGTCTCAAACGTATCTACTTTTCCAAACACTTTTGCTATTGTTTTGCCCTCATTCTTTCATGATTTGAACTAAACTAACCAGGACTGACGCTGTTTTAGTAGAGCTGTTTGTATGGTTTTAGTGTGCGCAGGAAAATGGATTTTTGGACATCTCAGAAAATTCCCAGAAAAATTACAAAAAATCCACGCACCCGAAGGAGCCTGGAGCCAGAAGTGGGGCCAGAGGGCAGCCAGGGGGAGCCCAGGCGCCCTGCTGGCGCGGACAGGGGTGGGGCCGCACCGGCTGGCCGCCTGGGGGCCTCCCCCTCCTCTGGTGCCCTACCGAGGCCCCTATTTATTCCCGTGACAGGAAAACCCCGAAAAAGAAGTCGCTTTTCCAGAACCCGTCGCGGAGCCGCCGCCACCCTCTGTTCTTCCTCGGGAGGGCTAATCTGGAGGCTGATTTAGCCTCCGGAGAGGGGAGATCGTCGCCATCGTCATCACCATCACCAATCCATCCTCCCTCCAAGATTTCTCTTCACATGTGTGAGTAATTTCCTGCTGTAGGCAAAGAGGATGGTAGACATTGGATGCGTTTGATCATGTAATAGTTCGTCAGATTGTTGGGGGCATGTTGCCTATTATCTACTATGGTGTTTATCATCTTTGCTACAAATTTTTGCTCTTAATGCTTGTCACTTTGGGCCCGAGTGCCATGTTTTCAGATCTGAACCACTTGTGTTTTCATGAGTATATTTATGTTCTTGATCCTATCTATGAGTTGTATGCACCTATTATGGTCCGGAATGGGTGATCCCAAAGGTGACAGCTTGGGACACCAAAAAGGATGGTCCATAATTTGAGGATTCCATGTGTCCATTGAGTTTATTTCTTTGTTCCGGTGCTCTTTGACAGGAGCACCTTAATCTCCATAAGTTCCTTTCGGCCCCGTTCGCAGCGGGATGGTAGGACAAAAGATGTTGTGCAAGTTCTTATTGCAAGCACACATAACTACCTACGGGATACATGCCTAATGTTTGATATTTGCCTAGATGATCATTGCTTTTCTATGTGCCTTGCCCCGTGTTAGAATTAATTACATGTTCATTCTTATTCATGCAGCGCCCGACCATCCATCTCCCTAGCCTACAGTGATTTAATCCTGCTGGTCACTACTAGTTTATCTCTAGTGTTTTACTTTTGCCGTTATCACTATCACTATCATATCACAGTTGCTATTAATACTTTGTTGCAAGCAAGCATATTTCAGGTGCAGTTGAATTGACAACTCAACTGTCGAAGCTTATAAATACTCTTTGGCTCCCCTTGTGTCGAATCAATAAATTGGGTTAACTTACCCGCGAGTACACTACAATCGATCCCCTACAGTTGGGTTTCATCATGTCAGAACCCTAATTAGGTTTGTGCTTTTCTAAACTTGCAATTTTGCATCTTGAAAAAAATTGCAAGAGAAAAAGGAATTGGGGAAAATAAAAGCCCTAAATGAATTAAATAAAAAGGCCAGAAATAAATCTTTTTCCAAAATTCTTTTGGATGTGTTGAAAAATCATGAGAATGAGTGTGATCATTTTAAAAGTGATTTGGGGTTAATCCCATGCTCATAGATTTTTCAATAATCCAAATAGTGGCTTGGAAATTAAAACAATTGCCTATTTGAATTGAAATTCAAATAAATTGAATTTCAAAAATTCCCAAAACTTGGGGTTGACTTCTATAGAGTCACCTAGGTTTTATAAAATTGATTGGGGATTTTTTACAAATGCCATAGCTATTTATTTTTAGGGCAAACAAATTAAAAAAAAAGGAAAAACAAAAGGAAAACAGAGGAAAGAAGACCTACCTGGGGCGCGAGGCCCACTTACTTGGCGCCTAGCCGCGGCCCAGCTAGCCCACCAGGGGCAGCAGGGTAATCCCCTACCCCTGGCCCCGATGCTGCTCGCTGGAGCGCATGCGGTGGCCATGGCCGCCACGCCACCTCCCTTCCTGGCCCTCCCTTGCCCCTATCTCCTCCCCACCGCACGCCTGAGGGCTTCCTCCCACTTTCCCCTCCCCTCGCGACCTCTCTCCTCTCCTCTGCCGCCATTTTCCGAGCCGCCCCGAGAGCTCGCCGGAGCGAGCCCGTGCGCCTGCGTGGCCAACGGAGACGGGCCGCCGCACCAACGTGTCCATGCGATTCCTCGGCATCGACTTCGTCAAGCCGCGCCGCCAATTTGAGCCAAGCCGCTACCTAGTCGCCGCCCTCATCAACTTCCTCCGCCACGGCCGCCGTGCTCCTCGTCGGAAATTCGTCGCCGCCAGTGCCTCCAGGACCTCCCCGAGCTCACCTTCGTCTTCCCGGTGAGGTCCTCTTCAGATTGCCCCATCTGGTTCTCCTCCCCGTGCTCCCAGTCACATTTCCCCGCCATGGCCGTGAGCTCGCCGCCGTGGGCCTGCTCGCCGGCGTGGCCACGGGCCCCCCTGTGTGCCCCGTGTGCGCCAACAGCTGCAGGAGGCCGCGGGCTAACCGCTGGTGCCCTCGCCCTCCACCCCCGTGCCCTCCGGTGAGGCACCGCCGTCTCTCGTGGCACCGGCGGCTCAACGCCAGCCGTGCCCACGTGGCCAGGCCATCAGGGCCTAATCCCTCTGCTAACCACCCCCTCCTCTCACTGACACTGGGCCCAGGGCCCCTAATTAATCCGTGTTTTATTTAAACAGAGAACTAACTAACCAGTGAGGATGATAGGTGGGGCCGCCCTGTCAGTTGACTAGTCAAACCCCTGGCGTCAGCATGACCTAGTGATGATGCAGTAAATACAAAATCAATTAATTTATTCAGTAAATTCCATAAAATAGCCTAAACTTTGAAATTGAATAACTTTTAAACTATAACTCCAAATTCAAAGTGTAATATATGAAAAATGATCAGGCGAAAATTCTCTATCCAAATTTCCAACTTTCAGCTATGTTGGAGTTGATCTTAAAACGGGATCAGTAGCTTTTGCTATGTGATTTAATTGGATTTAATTCAAAATGAATTCAATTGCTATTCCAACTTCAAACTTTGAAATGCACCACACATCACTTGTACTTCAGAAGAATTTCACACATATGATCACTTGGTTTACAGTGAACAAACTTTAGCAAATGCAAGTTGAACTAAATTGAATAACATTTGGAGTTTGAATTTGAATTCACTTTTCAAATCAACTTCAATTAACATGTGGCAATTCAAACATAGGTCACATCAGCACCTTGCCATGCTTTGTTTTGCATATTGATTGTGCATTGTACTATCTTGATTGTGCTTTACTTCCAGTGCTTCGGTGATTGCTTCTTCTCGGTAGAGTTGATCTCGGAGACGAGTTCAACCTCACGTCAGAAGAGTGTTACATCGTGATCATCAGCAAGGCAAGCAGCCCCCTCTTTGATCATGTCTATAAAATCCCAGTTCCCTCTCATTCTCGCAATTGCATGTTTAGGATGTCACCATGATACGTTCTACTGCTAGTTGAACCTATTCCGTTGCATGGCCTATCATTTTGTCACAGTAGTAAGCAAACCACAATCCTAGCAGATGTAGGAGTTGGTTGATATCATGTGGCCCCTGCAACTGTTACAGCTTATTGCATGCTTAGAGTTGTTACCTGAGGCTACTTTGATGTGAGTCGGGATGGTAGTGATCATGTGAATGATGGTGGTAACATGTTGGTGAATCTACCCTAAACAAAGGTGAACGATGAGAGGCTGTGTAGGAGTACACAGTGGGTTGTCTCGTTGAACACCGCCTTAGGCCCGAGTTCTTGTGTTGTTATCCAAGACCAAGAGTACGACCACACATTGGGCTCACTGACCCCTCTCGGCCTAGTATCTCTCCCCGGACCAGTCCAGGAGTCGCAAGTAGTTCGCCCTTTAACGATCTCAAGAAGGTGGAACCAAGGTAAGTGGTTGTCGTAGGTTGTGGGCACGTTGAATCAAGTGATCATGATCGAGTTGAGCTTGATGGCGGTCACACAACGTTTGAGTCCGCATCGGAACAATCGGCAGGATTCCGATTGTGGTCCCAACTCAAATAGGCGACTCCCTAGGACTAGAGATGGTGCTGTGAGTGAAGTATCGTGGCAGCATCTTCGCCGGTACTCACTTGAAGGGTCCATCCCCAGGCGGTAACTGATGAGGCTTGTGTGTAGCAGTACACCCCTGCAGGGTTAATGAACTATTCGAATAGCCGTGTCCGCGGTTATGGACTACTTGGAGACCTTTACTTGATCATAGATAACTTGAACTGGATACTTCTAAAACACACCAAGATAAGTGTGAGTGCTATGGCGTGCTTCCTCGTGGGGAAGTCGAGGAAGGCACCATAGTGGAGTATTGATTGGAGACTGTTACTTGGACTCGTGTACGCTTCTTACCTCATTCTGGTATTCGTAGATCAGGACTAGCCAAGTCAAAGCTGGCACTTCTTCAAGTGAAACCCCACCTCCCTTTACCTTGATACATGTGCATGAGTAGTATAGTTCCTATGTAAGTCTTGCTGAGTACGACTTTGTACTCACGTTTGCTTATTCTATGTTTTAGAGACGAGACCACTGACCCTGATGGTGGCCTCTACCTCGAGCTCGACGTGGACCAATGTCGTATAGTTCCAGGCAGCAGCCTATGCCCTTTGGAGGGTCGTTGTACTTTTCTTTCAGGCTTCTTAAGCCATTTGTTAACCTTGTCTTTACTAAGACATAATTTTCTTCCGTTGATGCTTGATGTAATGTTGGATCACATCCATGTGATCTCTGCTTGTAATACAACTACTATGTCTGCTCTGTTTAGCAGAAGTTATAAAGACTGAGTTTGTAGAGTTCATGTTGTGATTACCTGCTGTTTACACTGGACATGTGTGCTGCGTGTATGATTATAACATGCATGTCTTAGTGTGGGGTTCGATAGCTTAGTTGTGTTCTTGCCGGCGGTCTTTTATACACCAAGTGGCCCTTAGATGTGCGCAGCTTGGGGCATCGTGATGCGATTGCTCGTGACTCTGTCACGTGGCACACTTTGTTGTATGATCGAGCCCGCCCGAGATCCCGACTAAGTGATCGGGCTGGAGTAAGTCTATGTAAGGGTTATGATTCAATCGATAACATGGTTGAGGCGACTTGTCTATGAGTATGGGATTCACCACCCATAAGCATTTAGACTTGTGAGCGGACGATGAGGACCCATCTCAGTTGATCATCCGGCCTGGATGGGATGCCCCTCACGTTCGATGCTTACCAAGAGTGATCTGTGCTGGGCCTTGTCTGCTTAGACAAGTGGGTACGGCTCTCGGCTCTCCATGTGATTGTATTGTGACCGGAATTACATACGCTAACCCCGGGTCCCGACACATCAGGTCCTTCCATTGATTCTTTGTAGTTCGCAGGTTCGTCAGGTTCATTTAACATGACCGCGTTAACAAGTTGTCCATAAAACTGGGTTTTATTTTGGACTCTTGACGACCTGCGAGGTACAATAAGATCCTCTTCATTTTCATCATGATCATCATGTATGTCACGATCGTTATAAATGTCATGATGACCAGTTGATATGTCCCAAACGTATCTATAACTTCTTCTTGTTCAATGCTTATGTGGGATCGCCAGAAGACTTCGTCCCGGCACCCTGCTGGAGGGAGGATTGATCTTCGGGAGCTTCTCCACGACCATGAGCGCTTCCCAGATGTGCCGTGAGTAGTCCCCCTTGGACCATGTGTCCATGACCAGTAGCTATGTGATGTCTTCTCTCCAATCTTATGCTTCAATTCTTTGTCCTTGTGAGCTATCCTACATGATCAAGGCATCAATGTAAACTTTCTGCTGTTGCTATGCTGTGTTTGCCGGGATCCGATGGATTATGAGATCATGTTCAGATTGTGATGAGTTATATATTTGGTTCTCCTTTTATATATTTGTTCATGAGTAATTCTTGCCTGTTCTCCGTTGCTTTTTATTGCTTTGGCCAAGTAGTAGATAGTAACTCCAAGAGGGAGCATTATGCTTTATTGTGGGTTCATGCCCCCCGATGTCTAGCTTGATAGACAGAAACATGAAACTAGGGGATGTGTTGTTGCCTCCAGGGAGAAAACAACAGTGCTTGTAACTGCGGTCGCAAGGATTGTTTACCTTACACATAGTTTGTTAATGCAGTTGTCTGTTGCTTTGTGTTTACACTTTGGGTGGGGCTCGCAACTCAATACCAGCGAGATGTACTGGATAGATATCTCAAGGTGGATGATTAGTGAGTAGATGCTGATGAATAAACAATCTACTTGTCTTGGCGTACGGCCCATATGATTGAACCTCTAACTTTCTTGTAGAATAGTTAGCATTGCGGTGCGTTTATAATTATGTCAATTGCCCAACTATAATTTGTTCACCCAACATAGTTGTTTTATCGTATTTTGGGAGAGAGACGTCACTAGTGAACATCATGGGACCCCGGTCCATATTTCCACCATTGTTTACACCTCAACCATTTACTGCTCTTATGTAACAGCCCAGATTTCACAAAAATTAAAAATTTTGTTTTCGGTGTGAATTGTTTGATTGTTTGATTTGTTTGCGGTGTTTGCATCCCCGATTTATCGATGTGCAATTATTTTCCCCCTCTTATCTCATACCAGACGGAGAACGACCCTTGCCACCCTGACACTCGACCTTTGCGATACCGGGTTTCACCCGATCACCGTCGCGAAAACCCGCACAAGACCAGCCGCAGCCAACGGAACGAAAAACCCCGTTTAATAAGTAAACATGATATTTTATAGCGCGCCGTAAAGTGTTCTCGAAACGGTTCCAGCTCGAGGTGAACGCCGCCGGCTCGACGCGCTGATCGCGTAGTTCAAAGTTTTACCCGAATCGGAGGTCCTGCGGACCCCCGGCGTTCAGAAACGTAAACACCGCACGCGCGAGAGAAAAACCGAGGATGTT
This sequence comes from Bromus sterilis, assembly GCA_950022295.1. Lineage (NCBI taxonomy): Eukaryota > Viridiplantae > Streptophyta > Magnoliopsida > Poales > Poaceae > Bromus > Bromus sterilis. Next base: position 140,945,693 of record OX465596.1, on the reverse strand, counting down.
TTTGCAAACTGCCAGCCACCTGGGCTATATAAAGACCACCACACTCCCACCCCTTTCGAGGGTTTTTGCAGCCACCCCCTCAAACATAGCCCCAATTTTCGCAATTTATCCCATTTTGCCCAAAATCTAGCCTCCCTGCGATCTGGACCGTTGGATCGGGCGATCCAACAGCCCAGATCCACCAACCTCTCTCCTCTCTCTCTCCTCCCACCTCCAGGCCGCCGCCCGTGGGGACGTCGCCGCCGCCACCAGCGAGCGCGCCCCGCCAGGCCTACTCCTCCTCGCGCCTCTTCCTTCTCCATCCCTCGCCTAACCTCCCCCTCTCTTCCCACAGGCCCGCGCCGCCCGAAAGCTACCATCGCCGGCCGCCGCGCCATGGCGACAGGGTCGGGGCCGAGGCCGAGCTCGCCCTCGCCCCCCCTCGGGAACTTGCCGCCGTCCCCACCGAAGCCCGCCGCCGCCTGACCTCTCCAGGACCGGATCAGGCCGCCGCACCTCCCTGCACCATCGGTGACCGGCCCCGCCGTCCTTCTCGTCGGGAGGGACGGTCCTATGCGGCCACGTCCACGTCGCCGCTGTCGCCTGGGCCGTCCTGCCTAGCGCCAGACCCGCCAGCCTCCTCCAGGCCCAGCCGCATTGAGCCCAGCCGCCAGGCCTCCCAGGCCGCAATTGGGCCGAGCCCAGTGGGTGAGGGCCGATGCCTTTTTTTCTATTTTTTTCTTTCCTTTTTCCAGTTTTTGCTAAGTCTGATTTTTTCTAAGTCTGAAAATAAACAGCTGCTGATGCTGTTTTGCGAATAGATTTGCGAGTAAACCGTAGCCCGGATCGCGTTGTGCCCAAAAGGAAAATTGTTTAGAATTGTGTGTACTTTAGTTCATCTTTTGTGAGCATTTTTATTTGAGGCCATCTTGATGTTGTTAATCATTGTTGAAGTGGGCATCAGACTGTTATTTGCTGTTAATTCCTGTTTAGTGATGTTGTTGTTATTTTATTGGAAGTTTGTTTGATGATTGTGACACATCCATGAGGCCTATTGCATTGATTCTTGTTGCATACTGTTAAGCATCATGTCTACTTCCATTATATGTATGGCATTGTCATGTTTACATTCCTGGTCATAGATATGTTTAGCTCCAAAGTTGCTATCCTGCTGTTGTTGACGGCCACCTTTGTTTTTCACCAAGTCTGTAACTTTACGATGCCATGTTGCTTGCTTAATATCTTTTGATCTGTGATGCCTATGACCTTGATTCTTGTTTGTACCTGATCATCATCATTGCCACTCCATGCACATATATTGCTATGTCATGTTGCTGCACATTTGTATATAGCCTTACCCTTGTTTTTACAGCATAAAAATAACAGTTTCTGCCATGTTTTCCTAATTTTCACTAAGTCCTTGACCAGTAATGTTTTATAGTTTTTTGTGTTGCTTATAACTAGTGAACCATGATGCCTTTTTGCATGATTACTTTTGCCATGCCTTCCCTGCCATGTCTACTTTAGTTGCATATCATTTTTGTGCATTTTTACAACCTTTTGCTAGTTTATTTGTTGCTCTAAAGTGTGCTTCCGGATGTTGGCAGATTTTGTGCACAACTTGTTTTGCTTATATCTTTTTAACCGTAACTCCGTTTGGAGCGTTCTTCATATGTAACTTGATTAGAATTTCATGTACTTTGTGTTTATGCTATTGTTTTCTGCTGTTAACAAATATAAAATATGGTTTAGGACAGAACAGTACCAAATCTTTTAATTGTCGTGGGGTACTTAGTGGAATGCCCTGTTAGGTTGTGCCTCACTTAAATTGACTAGCATAGATAGTTTCCTTTATGCTAAAACTCTTGTCATGTTTGTGTGCTATGCCATGATTGAGTGAGATGCCATGTTAATAACCTTTGCTCACCTTGTGTAGCTAAACAACTTGAACCGATGATAAATGTGCGGCATCGTCGTGTGTGACGAGTACTCCACTTAACCTGTTAGTAACCACTCTCGACGATAGATGTGATACCATAGTGCATTGTCTCGTGTTGCCTTCTTGTTGATGCTTGCTCGTGTTTGCCTCGTAGTAATAGATGCTTGCTCGTTGATTGCTTCCAGTGTTTACCCTCTTGTGTGCTTCCGCGGGTACCTCTCGGAGACGTTGCGAGCTTGCGATCGACTTCATCTTCGGATCGTCTTCTCATCAGGTAAGGGGGAGCATATATTATGCTTATAACTTTCATATCACTCACGCCTAGGTGTAGGATAGAACGGTTGCTTGATCCTACCACTTCATATTCATGCCTCTAAAATAAACCCAAACATCCATGTCCCTCCACATCCCAACAAACCTTGTTCGGCTAGGTTACTTTTGCTCGCTGCTCAGCCACTTCTTAGTATGCATGCTAGGATGTTATCAACTGTTATCCTGTTACTCCTTGGATTGGGATATCACATTATTATATTGTTGTGGATGATATGATTATTATAATGTTGACTATATGCGACGAAGGATGGAAGGTCTAGCCTATCCTGCCCCGACGCTTTGTTCCATTCGAGTCACCTAGGATCCGAGTTTCGGGTATCGATTCTAAGACTGAGTGTAAGGCCCCATTTGAGGTGAAAAATCTCCAAGGTTCAAATTCAGTTTGAATGTGAATTCAAACTCAAATCTGAACTTAAACAGAAAAAGAAAAGAAATCCAAAAGAAGAAAGAAAAAAACAGTGGGCGCAGCCACTAGGCTGGCCTCGGCGCACTGGGCCAAGTTCAAAGCCCAACAGTGGGCTCAACCCACTCCACTCGGGCAGCGTCGCTGACACGAGGGGCCCTCTCGTCAGCCTCTACTTAACTCCAAAAAAGGGGGGAGGCAAAGCCTCGCGTGGGAGTCGAACCCACGACCTGCTGAACTGCTGTGGTTGCTCGCTACAACTGCGCCACTGCACGCTTTGTGAACCGAAGAAGGTACGAAAACAGAAGAGGTATGCAACCCCGGAATTGAGCTTCAGAAAACCGGCGACGACGACGACTTGCGGCGAACCTCGCCTCGCCGTTTCAACGCCGGCAGCCTCGCGGTCACTGGGGAACGGAAGCTTGCACATCCAGCTATGGATTGCGACACTCCAAGCCTGCGGGGACGCACTGCTCCACTCGCCACTCTCCTCTGAACATGGAGGCGGCAACTACTGCATCTACTGACAGAAAATCAGACGGCGGCGACAACAAGTTCAGGCGAAGCTAACCACGGCTCCAGGGCTCCTCCGGCGACACCGCGAGTTCCTACGCGCACCTGGGGCAACCAGCTACTCCTCCACACATCGAAACCTCATCGGAGCACAACAGATCGGACCCCAGCCTCACCGGAAAACTCCACGGCTGCGGATCTGAACCAGGTTCAGAGCTACTACATGGGAAGCACCCAAAGGCTACCCCTTTGATGCCATACGCACATCCTGGATATGCCCAGAGCACACCTGCTCACTCCACTGCAACGTCCTAGTCACGGTGATCACCGTCTTGGCAGGGACCCGTGAACACGGCGGCGGGAAACGCAACTACGGGGCTACCTATCCGCGAGCGAACGAGGAAGCAGGGGAGCACCAGAGGCTCACCTTGGGGGTGCTCGGGGACGTCCTCGACAACTCTTAGGGGACGGCGGAGCGGTCGGTCGACGGCGAAGCAGAACTGCTGCGCCACGGAGGTGCTACGTGGCGGGACCGCGGCGAAGCTCCTGCAACCACGACGCCGACGGGAAAGGATCAGGACGACCTGCAGGAGGGCGAGCGTGAACACGCGGACAACGACTCGGCTCAACGGCGGCGAATTGAACTCGGGTCACCTGCTGCCGTGGCGGGACGGATCGATGCAATTGAGCGCGGCGGCGGCAAGCCAAGGGGGAAAAATGGAGGAGGGAAACCCTAGGTTCCCCGGGGCGCTCCCGGTGGCCTCAAATAGGGAGCTCCCGCTCTCCCTGGCCGGAGGGCTCCACCTCCCGTGGCCGGACGCGCTCGTGAGAGAGGAGGGGGAGGGGACCTCACTCCAGCGTGGAAATAAGACGACGGGGAGGCCGTCGGATGCAGATCGAACGAACAGGGCGCGCTCCACTTACCCCTTCGCGGGTGGGCTCTAGCCTGAGAAGCAATCCAAGGCCCAGGTGGGCTGGGTCTGCAACAGGGAATTGAAAAAAAAACCCTGCTGCTCTATCCGTTTCCATTTAACATAAAACAGAAAGGATTTGGAGTTTTTCAGGATTAAATACAAGTGGGAAAAATACATAAAAATATGTATAATTAACCTTGCATTATTCCTCAATTTCCAAAAATGGTTTGGGAATTTTTGGCAACAACAAAATTGTGAGGTCATTTTTGAATTCAAAATCACTTTGAACTATGGCCCAAATTTTTAGAGCTGCAAAAAATGGAGCAAGGCTTTTGAAAAGCTTAGGAGGGGCAAGGAATTGGCTATGCCAAGTTTGGGGTCAAGGAGAGCATGCATGTAACAATTAAAATTCCTCAAACACCCTTCTTGAACCATTTTGGATGCAAAATCAAACAAACCAAATGGGCTCCAATCCCAATGCAAATTTAAATCACCCCATGAAATTATAATGTTTAGCATCATGCCAAGTTACAGAGTCATCAGACAAAGTACAATCTCATGGTGATTCTTATTTATTGCACATGAGTTGTTACAGCACTCCCCCACCAACACAGGATCTCGTCCTGAGATCTAAGCCTGAAACAACTCAGGATACTCAGAACGGAGATGATCTTCACGCTCCCATGTTGCTTCCTTCTCCGAATGTTGTGCCCACTGAACTTTCATGAACTTGACGGTATTGTTGCGAGTCTTGCGCTCGGACGTCTCAAGAACACGGACTGGACGCTTTGAGTAGGAAAGGTCCGCACTCAGCTGTATCTCGCCCAAGTCAATAGCCTGCTCTGGCTGTTTGAAGCACTGCTTTAGATGGGACACATGGAACACGTCATGCACCATGGACAGACTCTCTGGAAGCTCAAGCCGAAAGGCAAGAGGTCCTCTAGTCTCAAGGATGCGGAAAGGTCCGACAAATCTTGGAGCGAGCTTTCCTTTGATGCCAAAGCGGTGAGTTCCCCTCAATGGAGACACTCTCAGGTACACCCAATCACCAACCTGAAATGCTACACCACGGTGCCTTTTGTCATAATAGGCCTTCTGCCTAGACTGTGCTGCCTTTAGGTGCTCTCGGACAATCTTCACTCTGTCCTCTGCCTCTTGGATCACATCTGGACCGAACAGCTGCCTCTCACCTGTCTCGGATCAGTTCAAAGGTGTCCTGAACTTGCGGCCATACAAGACTTCAAACGGCGCTGCCTGCAGACTTGCCTGATAGCTGTTGTTGTAAGTGAACTCAGCATACGGCAAGAACTCTTCCCACTTGATGCCAAACGAGATGACACATGCCCGAAGCATGTCCTCGAGGATTTGGTTCACGCGCTCGACTTGCCCACTTGTCTGAGGGTTATAAGCGGTACTGAACAACACTGTCGTACCAATCGCCTTTTGAAAGGCCTGCCAAAACTTAGAGGTGAAAAGGCTGCCTCTATCTGAACTGATCTTCTTGGGAATGCCATGCAAAGATACAACTCTTGCGGTGTACAAATCCGCCAACTGAGTTGCTGAAATGGAATCCTTCACTGGAAAGAAGTGGGCAACTTTGGAAAGATTGTCGATGACAACAAAGATGGCATTGTTCTTCTTCTGCGACAAGGGGAAGCCTGTGATGAAATCCATCTCTATATGATCCCATTTACACTCCGGAATCTCAAGTGGCTGAAGCAACCCGGTAGGCTTCTGGTGCTGTGCCTCCACTCTCCTGCACACATCACACTGAGACACGTAACGGGCAACATCCCGCTTCATACGAGTCCACCAAAAGCTTTGCTTGAGATCTTGATACATCTTTGTACTGCGAGGGTGAATCGATAGCTTGGAATCATGGGCTTCCTTCATGATGACCTCTCTGAGATCTCCCTCCTTGGGAACAACAACTCGCTCTTCGAACAACACGGTGCCATCATTATGCACTGAAAAGAAACCGTACTTTGGAAATGAGGCGGCAATACCCTGTTTGATCTTCCGAATCATTGAGCTGCCAGACTGAGCTTCACGAATCTTCTCATGGATAGTGGGCTCTACCACAAGGTTGGCAAGATAGCCTGCTAGAACTTGCTCGAGATTTAGCCTTTGAAAGGACTCACACAAATCAGGGTGGAACTTCTACACCTGTATATTATTGCAATCGCCCTTGCGGCTCAGCGCATCAGCTATGACATTCGCCCTCCCAGGCGTGTACGGAATATTAACTGTGTACTCAGTAATGGTTTCAAGCCATCTTCTTTGCCTCAAGTTCAGATTTGGCTGAGTGAACAAGTACTTCAGACTCTTGTGGTCCGTGAACACAGCCACCTTCCTCCCTAAGAGGAGGTGTCGCCAAGTGACCAAAGCGTGCACAACTACTGCAAGCTCCAAGTCGTGCGTGGGATAATTCCTCTCACTTGTCTTCAACTTCCGTGAGGTATAAGCCACAATATTCCTACCTTGCATCAAAACTCCGCCCAGACCTTGCAAAGAGGCATCACAAAACACCTAAAAAGGTTGTGACTCATCTGGCGGCGTGAGAATTGGAGCTGTGGTCAGCTTCTCTTTCAACTCCTCGAAGGCTGACTGGCAAGCTGGTGACCAAGTGTACCGCTTGTCCTTGCACAACAACTCAGTCATTGGCTTGGATATTTTGGAGAAATTATGCACAAACCTCCTGCAATAACTGGCGAGGCCGAGAAAACTCCTTAGCTGCTTCACATTCTTCGGCGGAGCCCACTCTTGAATAGTGCGGACTCGCTCTGGGTCAACCGCAATTCCCTCAGCGGAGATGACATGGCCCAGAAAATTGACTTTGTCCAGCCAAAACTCACACTTGGAGAACTTGGCGTAATACCGGTGCTCTCTTAACTTCTGCAGCACCAAGCGCAAATGTTCCTCATGCTCAGCACCTGACTTGGAATAGACAAGAATGTCGTTGAGGTAGAGGATGACAAACACATCAAGCCATTCTTGGAACAAATAGTTCATAGCTCTCATGAATGTCGGAGGGGCATTTGAGAACCCAAAAGTCATGACTGTGAACTCATACATGCCATAACGTGTGCTGAATACGGTCTTGGGAATATCCTCTTCATGAACACGGATTTGGTGATACCCCATCCTCAAGTCAAGCTTGGAAAACACCTTAGCCCCATTTAATTGCTCAAACAGATCATTGATGCGGGGTAAAGGGTACTTGTTCTTGATGGTCTTCTTGTTGATACCACGATAGTCCTGGACCAAGCGTCTAGTCCCATCCTTCTTCTGGACAAACAAAGCTGGTGCACCCCAAGGGGAAGTGCTCGCGCGGATAAAACCGCCTGCCTCCAACTCTGTCAACTGCTTCTTGAGCTCAATCAACTCCTTCGAACACATCTTGTACGGATGCCGAGAAATCGGCAGGGTACCAGGCTCTAGCTCTATAACGAACTCGATAGCTCGAACTGGGGGAATTCCTGGAAACTCCTCCGGAAAGACGTCTGGGAACTCAGAGACAACTCTGACCTCTTCGAGAAAAGGCGCAACTCCTGCGTTCAACGCGTACAACTGTGCTGGTCCTGTCATAGAGCCACAAGTGTACAAGACCTCTGCGCCTGAATCATGTGTCAACTTCACTGATCTGGTTGGACAATCAATATTAGCCTTGTGCTGCACAAGCCAATCCATGCCCAGAATGACATCAATGTTGGAACGAGGCAACACAATCAGGGATGCTGTGAAAACAACGCCCTGAATACGGATCTCCACATCTGGAACAAGCCTGGAAGACTCCACTCTAGAGCCCGGAGAACAAACTGAGAGCGGTTTAGGAAACTGCTCTCTCAGAAGGTCAAGTGACATAGCAAAGGCATTGGATATGAACGAATGGGAAGCTCCGGAATCGAACAAAACTGTCGCGGGTACTGAACACACAAGCAACCTACCAAGAACGATCTCTGAAGACTGCTGAGCATCTGTGAGCATCACGTTGTTCACCCGAACTGCACGTGGCTGTTCCTTCACCATCGCGGTGCTCGGAGTAGAGCGAGGTGGAGGCGGTGGGAGCCGAGCAAAGCGCGGATCGGTGCAGTTGGGAGACGTGTGCCCTGGCTCTCTGCACTTGTAGCAAATCACGCCCGGCTTGGGCTGCTGCTGCGGCCTGGGTGGCCTCGAGTGTGGTGGTGTAGAGCGAGGCCCCTGCTGAACTGGGACGGAAGGGCGGGAAAAAGTGCGGACAACTGCCCCCTCTGCTGGTACTGCTGTCTCTGCGCTGGTGCATCTGCAACCCAAGTCTTTGCCTTCTTGTGGATCATCACTGCGGAACTGTGCTCACGCTGACGCTTCCTGTCTGCATCCCACTCTGCTCTGGCTGACTCCTGGCGGATAGCTTGATCCATGAACTGTGAGAACAGCGTGGGACTGCACTGAGTGAGTGCGTACTTGATCTCTGTGCTGAGACCTCCACGGAACCTCGCAATCTTCTTAGCCTCTGTGCTGACCTCCTCTGGAGCGTACCTGGCGAGCCTGACGAAGGCCAGGTTGTACTCCTGAACTGACCTGTCACCCTATCTCAGAGCCAAGAACTCCTCACGCTTCCTGTCCATCAGGCCACTCGGAATATGCGCTGCTCTGAAGTCTGCGACGAAATCTGCCCACGTGATGATAGCATCGCCCTTGTTGGCCTTGTAGGTATCGTACCAGCTGGCTGCTGCACCCTGAAGCTGGAAGGAGGCGAAGGTGACGTAGTCGACGGGTCTGATGGTGTTTGCATTGAAGTGCTTCTTGATCTCTGTGATCCAGTCATCCGCCTCCAGCGGGTCTCGAGCCTCAGAGAACCTGGGTGGGTTGATAGCAAGGAACTGCAGCAGTGTGGTGTACTGTGGTCGATCATTCCTCTGGGCAGTCTGGTTTTGTAGCATCTGTAAGATCGCAGCTGTGCCCTGAGCCACTGCGGTCACAGCCTCCCTAAGGAGAGGGTTCTCTGGCGGTGGCATGTTCGCTCTTGGCATCCTGTTTACAGGAATACTTATGAGAACATGATCGAAACATTGACGTAACCAGAAGATAAAGCAATATTGACAACAAAACTTCCTCACGAGGTATGAGAAAGACGAAGGCTGAAATTCCACCAAGGTTAACTCGGAAAGTCGAAAGCTAGGTGCTAATGGAATCCCCAAACCGAGATCGACCGAATCCAGGATAATAATCTGCTAGCGAGCACACAACAATATATACGAGCGGTTGGAAACCTGAACAATGAGACATCTTCCCTGAGCGGCCCGCCAACACGGTCGTCCATAGGGGAAAAGACACCACATCCATATTACCATAGGATGCCCGCCAATCCTGTATGGACGTTTCACCTGGGGTATGCCATAAGCGAGGTAGAGCAGTCAACCCCAAGTGGCGGCTCAGTGGTCTCAAAGTACGCCAACACATCTCGTCGCTAGCAAAAAATTATAGAGGAATCGGAGCCTCATGTAAACGATAACCTAGATTTATTTTGAAAGGGGATAAGTTGCCGAGAGAAAACAACGTTTCACTTCCTCACGGAAAAAGGGGTGGGAGGGTGGGGTAAGAAGAAAAAGAAAGAGTTCCTACTCTCCGATTTTTCCTTAATAACTACAAAATAGTTTCTAGACTCAACTTCGGCCAGTAAGGGGTCCTACAGTCAGTCCTGCTCTGATACCAAGTTGTAAGGCCCCATTTGAGGTGAAAAATATCCAAGGTTCAAATTCAGTTTGAATGTGAATTCAAAATCAAATCTGAACTTAAACAGAAAAAGTAAAGAAATCCAAAAGAAGAAAGAAAAAAAACAGTGGGCGCAACCACTGGGCTGGCCTCGGCGCACTGGGCCAAGTTCAAAGCCCACTAGTGGGCTCAGTCCACTCCAATCGGGCAGCCTCGCTGACACGAGGGGCCCGCTCGTCAGCCTCTACTTAACTCCAAAAAAGGGGGAGGAAAAGCCTCGCGTGGGAGTCGAACCCACGACCTGCAGAACTGCTGCGGTTGCTCGCTACCACTGCGCCACTGTACGCTTTCTGAACCGAAGCAGGTACGAAAACAGAAGAGGTATGCAACCCCCGAATTGAGCTTCAGAAAACCGGTGACGACGACGACTTGCGGCGAACCTCGCCTCGCCGTTTCAACGCCGGCAGCCCCGCGGTCACTGGGGAACGGAAGCTGGCACATCCAGCTATGGATTGCGACACTCCAAGCCCGCGGGGACGCACTGCTCCACTCGCCACTCTCCTATGAACATGGCGGCGGAAACTACTGCATCTACTGACAGAAAACCAGACGGCGGCGACAGCAGGTTCAGGCGAAGCTAACCACGGCTCCAGGGCTCCTCCGGCGACACCGCGAGTTCCTACGCGCACCTGGGGCAACCAGCTACTCCTCCACACATCGAAACTTCATCGGAGCACAACAGATCGGACCCCAGCCTCACCGGAAAACTCCACGGCTGCGGATCTGAACCGGGTTTAGAGCTACTACACGGGAAGCACCCAAAGGCTACCACTTTGAGGCCATACGCACATCCTGGACGTGCCCAGAGCACGCCTGCTCACTCCACTGCAACGTCCTGTTCACGGTGATCACCGGCTTGGCGGGGACACGTGAACACGGCGGCGGGAAACGCAACTACGGGGCTACCTATCTGCGAGCGAACGAGGAAGCAGGGGAGCACCAGAGGCTCACCTTGGGGGTGCTCGGGGACGTCCTCGACAGCTCGGAGGGGACGGCGGAGCGGTCGGTCGACGGCGAGGCAGAAATGCTGCGCCGCGGAGGTGCTATGTGGCGGGACCGTGACGAAGCTCCTGCAACCACGACGCCGACGGTAAAGGATCAGGACGACCTGCAGGAGGGCGAGCGTGAACACGCGGACAACGACTCGGCTCAACGGCGGCGAATTGAACTCGGGTCACCTGCTGCCGTGGCGGGACGGATCGATGCAATTGAGCGCGGCGGCAGCAAGCCAAGGGGGAAAAATGGAGGAGGGAAACCCTAGGTTCCCCGGGGTGTTCCCGGTGGCCTCAAATAGGGAGCTCCCGCTCTCCCTGGCCGGAGGGCTCCACCTCCCGTGGCCGGACGCGCTCGTGAGAGAGGAGGGGGAGGGGACCTCACTCCAGCGTGGAAAGAAGACGACGGGGAGGCCGTCGGATGCAGATCGAACGAACAGGGCGCGCTCCACTTACCCCTTCGCGGGTGGGCTCTAACCCGAGAAGCAATCCAAGGCCCAGGTGGGCTGGGTGTGCAACAGGGAATTGAAAAAAAACCCCTGTTGCTCTATCCTTTTCCATTTAACATAAAACAGAAAGGATTTGGAGTTTTTCAGGATTAAATACAAGTGGGAAAATACATAAAAATATGTATAATTAACCTTGCATTATTCCTCAATTTCCAAAAATGGTTTGGGCATTTTTGGCAACAACAAAATTGTGAGGTCATTTTTGAATTCAAAATCACTTTGAACTATGGCCCAAATTTTTAGAGCTGCAAAAAATGGAGCAAGGCTTTTGAAAAGCTTAGGAGGGGCAAGGAATTGGCTATGCCAAGTTTGGGGTCAAGGAGAGCATGCATGTAAAAATTAAAATTCCTCAAACACCCTTCTTGAACCATTTTGGATGCAAAATCAAACAAACCAAATGGGCTCCAATCCCAATGCAAATTTAAATCACCCCATGAAATTATAATGTTTAGCATCATGCCAAGTTACATAGTCATCAGACAAAGTACAAGCTCATGGTGATTCTTATTTATTGCACATGGGCTGTTACACTGAGTGTGCCTAACCGCGTGTTGGATTTTATGGGGTCCCCTTTTCTTACCTACCTAGCTTCAAACATTTCTAGTGGTGGCCCAAGATGATTTACCATTTTATAACCGTGTGTGTGTCTGTCGGGTCGCTCCTAGCAGATATTCTTTAAAACAACTCGGGCCAGCGGAGACAGAGTTCCTTCGTTGGTCCACACCTAGAAGCTAGGGGGCTTCCCACATAGTTTGGGTAGCTAACCCGACCTCGTCCAGACGGTAGAGGCCGATTCGAGAGCGCGACCATCTTTTGAGTTGGATGTCGACTCACCGGGGGCCACCCGGATTTGTTCGTTGTTAGCTAGAGGTACCTGTCGTTTCGGATCTCTCGGGTCTAAATCATAAAATTGCTGCCTGTAATGGGTAGAAACTGAGAGAGATAGGCGTGCGTGCGGAGCCTTGTCATGGGCAGTTGGTACACCCCTGCAGGGTTAAATCTTTTCGAGAAGCCGTGTCCACAGTTATGGACGACTTGAAACCTACGTCTTGTTCATAGATAACATCAATTGAATCATAACTATAACTTGATCAACGTGTGTGTGCCTTGACTACTTCTTCTTCGTCGGGATGGGAAGAGGAGGAAAGGATAGGATAGGTGTTATGATTGCGTAAGTAGTTGATAGCAAGACTTGTTGGAGGCGATTCCTCATCGAATGCTTGGTTCTCATCTTACTCTAAAATAGACCGTTAGCCACTCATATATTGCTAGTGCGTCTGCAACCTCACCACTACCACAATCTTACCCGTGAGAAGTTAGTTACAAGACTTTTGATATATTATCACCACTTTCTTTTCTTTTCCCTTTTATGTTTTTCCTGATCGGCCGCTGCATTTGATTACCACCTCGACTCTTCTTCTGGATGCCATCGTGGAGACTCGATGACGACTAGTTCGGTGGATCCCGGCGGAGAGCCCGGACCCGTGTGGTTAAGGGGATGGTGTGTTTTACCTTTGCCAATAGGCATTTGATTGTAGTCTGTACTCAGACATGCATATTCCGCTGATGTAATGTATTAAGACAGTTGTATGCCGATTGTATGAGATGTTGTATCCTTGTAGCTGTAATGTTGTGATATCATGTTGGAAATCCGGGGCATATCGCTTCGTCATATGTCGCGGTGGTACCGATATGTGCTTCGTCCCCGGATCTGGATGGAAACATCTAGATCTGGAACAGTAGTACCGCATATCGGGCCTTACATTTTATTTCCTTTTCATTGCAATCACCATCATTATTTCCACCGTGTGTTTGATGCTTTGTAAACAACAAGACCGGAGAGACTGACAAACTCTCTAAAATCGTTGGGAGCAAAATTACTTGTGTCGTGTGTAGGTCCAGGTTAAGCAAGTGATTTCCATTCAGATGGCGCGTCACTTGCTTCACCACCTTCTTCTTGATCCTTGGAGTCCTCCTGTATTCGATAAACCTTACAGTCCTTGTGTAAGGGAAATTAGCCACTACTACATCCAAACCTTCCACTTGGGGTAACCAACGAGGAGCACTACTTCAGTGCCATGATACGTCCCAAACGTATCGATAATTTCTCCTTGCTTCATGCATGTTTTGTCTGATATTGCCATGATCTAGATACACTTTCATACACTTTTTGATCATATTTGGACTAAACTATTAACTTAGTGCACCCAGTGCCAGTTTCTGTTTTCTTTTGTTTTTCTATTTCAGTTTTCCCCCATATTAAAAGTGCTCAAATTTTTTGGGAAAAATCAGATAAAAATCAGCGTGAAGGAACCTTCCGGAGTCCAGAAGGGGGGACAGGTGGGACCCACCAGGGCCCCAGGCGCCTAGCTGGCGCGGCCAGGGGCCTGGCCGCGCCAGTGGTGCGCCTGGACCCCTGGTGCCACCCTGGCTGCCCCCCTTCTCCTATTTATTCTCCGCGGAAACTTCCGAGGACAGAACCCTTTTTCGCGATCTCGCCTCTATTTCGCCGCCGCCGCGCTTCCAATATCGGGAGCACCAACAGGACCCTTCCCGGCACCCTGCCGGAGGGAGGATCGACCTCCGGGAGCTTCCCCTCCACCATGGACGCTTCGCGGATGTGCCGTGAGTAGTTTCCTTTGGACCATGGGTCCGTGATCAGTAGCTATGTGTTGTTCTCCTCCCCTCTTTGTTCTTCATGGTTTAGAACTCGTTAACTGCCTACATGATCGAGGCACATATGTAATCTTTCTCCTTTTGCCATGTTTAGTTTGATGGGATCTGATGGATTATGAGATGATGTTCAGATCGTGATAGAGTAATATATTTGGTTTTTATCTCTTATATTTTTGTTCCTAAGTCATTCTTGCATGTTCTCCGTTGCTATTTATTGCTTTGGCCAAGTAGTAGGTAGTGACTCCAAGAGGGAACGTTATGCTTGATTGTGGGTACATGCCCCATGATGACACGCTTGAGTGACAGAAACATGAGTCTAGGGGATGTGCTATGGCCACAAGGGGGAAAACAACGGTGCTTGTAACTGCGGTTGCAAGGATTTTTTACTTTACGCAAAGTTATTTTTAATGCAGTTGTTTATTGCTTTGGGTTTGCACTTTGGGTGGGGCTCGCAACTTAATACCAGCGAGATGTTTCAGGATAGATATGTCAAGGTGGATGATTAGTAGTAGATGCAGATGGATTTTGGTCTACTTATTTTGGCGTACTGCCCATGCTTATGAACCTCTTACTTTATTTTGTAGAATAGTTATCATTGCGGTGCATTTATAATCCTATCAATTTCCCATCTGTAATTTGTTTACCTCGCATAGCAGTCTTAACGTCTTTTGGGAGAGACATCACTAGTGAACATCACGGGACCCCGGTCCATATTCTCATCATTGTTTACAAGCTAATTTCCTTTTCAGTATTTACTTTCAGTCATTATCTTTATCATTATGCCTTGCGTTTGATCCTTGGTAAACAACAAGACCGAAGAGATTGACAACTTCTCTGAACTTCTTTGGGAGCAAAGTTATTTGTGTTTTGTGCAGATCCAGGTCAAGGAAGCAACGTTTGTCGTAAACGGTGGCATTGTTTTCTTGCCACCTACTTATCATTGCCGGAGTCCTACGGGAGACAAACCTGTAAGGCCCCCGATGCGGTGCTAACTCGAGTTAGTCGCTTTCGCGTCCTGATCAAGTTAGTAGCGCATAAAAGGCCACCGTCTCACGACACTCACACTCGTGTCGCTGCCGGATTCTCGACAACAGGTATATGAACAATGAACTTTATACTAAGACATAAAATATATAGAGTCCAGGGCATACATCGCCACTAGATATTTATTACATCATCTCAGAGGTCCGTGGACCCAACAGTACATCATGCAACAAGCGGAAGACAATCACGACCGAGTACGGTCAAAAGCCAAATTTCCCTAGAGAGGGCTACACATAAGGAGTCCACCCACGGATCGTCGAAGCCCAACTGTAGGATCTACTGACCGAAGTCGTCCTCATCGTCATCCTCCGGGGGCACCTCCACGAAGTATCGTCCAGTTCTCGGGTCAAGGTAGTAGTCCACTGCAGCGGCCGATCAGGCAAAACAGTAAAGCATGAAAGGAAAACAGGGGTGAGATTATATCATTACATGATAACTAACTCCCTACGGTAAGACAAGGTAAAGGTAAAGGTTGCAACCACACTAGCATATAAGGTGGCTATCGTTCTATTAGAGTAGGGGTAAGATCCAAGAATGCACGTGACGTCGCGTCATAAGTCTGCTATCCACCTACTTACGTCAAACATAACACAACCTGGATCTTCTCTCGGTCCCCCTGGATGAAGAAAAGCAACCAAGATACTCACACGGTAGGCAAGTTTTAATTATGATTCAATTGATGTTATTCTATGAACAAGGAGTAGGTCTCAAGTCGTCCATAACCGCGGACATGGCTTTCTGAAAAGATTTAACCCTGGAGGGGTGTACCAACTGCCCATCATAGGCTTCGCGTGTACGCCCGGTTTCCACTTGGCTAGGTAAACGCCTGAAATTCCGGAACGTCAGAGTCCCTCTAACTAACAACACACAATTCCGGGTGGCCCCCAGTGAGTCGACACCCAACTCAAAATCCGGCCGCGCTCTCGAATCGGCCTCTACCGTCTGGATGAGGTCGGGTTAGTTGCCCAAACAGATGTGGACAACCCCCTAGCTCCCTGGGGTGGACCAACAAGAGAAACCATGTCTCCGCTGGTCCGGGTTGTTTCGAAAACTGCTGGGGTACCAACCAAGCACAAACACGTTTGCAAATAGTAAATCAGCTCGGGCCACCACTAGAATCGTATGAAGTTAGGCAGGTAAGACAAGGGGACCCCATAGAATCCCACACACGATTAGGCACGCTCGTCAAGAAACACAATACCCGGAACTCGGGACCTAGGTGACTCAAATGGAACAAAACACCTGGCGGGAACAACCTGGTCTCCCATCTTTCGTCAAGTATAATTTAACATCATAAAAATAATAAATATCAACCAACTTCTTTAATAACATGATATTCCAACCATAGCATAGGGTAAGTAGCAAGTTTTCCTACTCATGCTAAGCAATGGCTGAGCAGCGGTAACTTAGCAATACAAAGGTTTGCTGGCATGTGGGGATCATGGCTGTTTGGTTTTGAATGTGGCGTAAGCCGAGTGGATAGGATCAAACAAACGTTTTAGACTACAGCTAGGTAGGTAGGCAGAAAGGTATCAAGTAATGGTATAAATCTTCCCCTTGCCTGGGTAATCGGTCGTTGAAGCAGACGTAGCAGGGTCCTCGGGCTCGGTGTCGGAAATCTCCACGTAAGTCTCCTCGGCAGTCTCAGGTGCTAACGTAAAGTACCGGCAAGGAAAAGCACACAAGTAAGCAATGGGTGCAATGCACAGGAAAAGATGGTAAGATAAAATTTAATCGACATGAGGTGACCCTATCTAGTCAGATTTAAATGAAGGTGGGGACGACACGTCAACAACTTCATATGAAATTTATTTACGGAAAATGGCTTTGGTCTTAGCCTTAATTTGGTGTAAGTAACATGGCAACATGACATGATCAACAATGCAGTTAACAGAAATAATTACAACGTGAAAATAAAACATCGATGCCGAAGACGGAGAGATGTCGAAGAACTTGACATCGGAAAGGTGCAATAAAACAAGGAACCCAGCCACATTGCATATGACAATATGTATAGGGGCTGGTTTTCAAAGATGCAAAGTTTGAAGAAGACATGGACATGAACTTGGGACCTGAGTGCACAATCGCAATAGATGCATTGTGAAAAAGGGTCAAATGGGCAAACCATTATCACCATGCAATTCCTTGGGAGAAACTACCCTAAAAACATATATGGCATGGCCATATTTGGATTTGGGCAGCACTTGGCAAAAACAAAGAAAATGGAGGTCTTAATTGCAAAATTACCACACTCCAAAAATAGAGGGGGCAAGGTGCAAAATTGACCTCACCATTGAGATCAGTGGGTCTAACTACCCCAAAAACATATAAGGGATGCCCCAAATTGAAAAGGAAGTTCAAATAAGATTTGAATTTGCAATCAAATTCAAATTTGAATTAAACAAAAAAGAAAAAGAAACAAAAAGGAAAAAAGAAAAAGGCACAGGCCACATGGGCTGCCTCGGGCACCAGGGCCCATCTCTCTCTCTCTTCTCCACGGCCCAGCTCGGCTGAGACAGAAAAGGAAAAAAAAACAAAACAAAAGGAAAAAGGGGCCAAGCCCACTGCTGGACCAAGCCCACGGCCTTCCTACTCCTCCAGGCCTAGGGCGACAACCCCTTCTCTGAAACTCGCGTGTCTCTGAAGAAACACGGGGCTCGACTGAACCCGAGCCGGCGACGACTTGCGGCGAAGCTCACCTTGCGCTCCAGCCACCTCCTCGCGAACTGCCATGGGGAAGCTCGAGAGGAAACTCTCCTCTAGGCTCGGATTCAAGGCATGGCCACCCTCAACCTCTCTGCTCACCGGAATCTCCAAAGATTCAGAGGTGCGGCGGCAGGTTCATAATATGCATACACACACGACCTACCGGTGAACTTACGGCGAGCCTAGCGTGGTGTACCGCTCGTCTCCGGCCGAACTCCGGTGTTCTGCTTGTAGCTGGGACATCCCTCTACGCAAACGCACCGTGAATCCGGCCTCTAACACAGAGATGGAGATGTGAGGGACACCTGAACATGGCGGCGCCATGGACTGCACCTACAGCTCTTCAGCAGAGATGCGTCGCAGCTGCTGTGGTGGCCAAGGCGGCACCTTTGCAACCATATGCGTGCTCTGGACGCGGCCACGACGGGTGCAAGCACTCCCGGGAAGCGGCATGGGCACGGAGTGCACGGGGTGCTCACAACGGCGACTACCGGTGGGGACGGACTACGGGCTACGCTGCGACACGGTCTACACGAGCTACGCGACTCGGGGCACTCCGAGGCTCGCCTTGGGGGTGTTGTGGTCGTGCTCGAGGCGCGGGTCGACGAGGAAGGAGACGACGGCGACGAGGGAGAAGACGAGGCCGTGGCGGAGGTCGTCGTCACGGACCGCGGTGGGGCTCCTGCAACCACAGCGGCGACGGGGATCGGTCAGGAAAGGCTGCAGGAAGGCGAGCGCGAAGGCAGGTTCGACGACATGGATTAACGGCGGCGCAATTGAAGAAATTGGCCGGCGGCCATGGCGGAACAGGGGAGGGAACAGAAGACGAACCCGACGGCGGCGAGGAATAACAGCTAGAGGAATGGAACCCTAGGGGGCTCCTGCGGCTCCGGGGCATGGCTCTTATAGAGGGGAGGCCCTCTGGCCACGTCGGCGGGCGTCGACGTCGATGCCGGCGTCGGCTGTGAGAGGAGAGGGGGAGGGGACCTCTCCACGGTGGAAAGGCGACGCGTCCCCTCCCTCGGATCTTGATCGGGCGGCCAGGGTGCGTCCTGCGTACCGCTTCGCTGGCGGAGGTCCAGATGGGTTGCGGGCAAGGGGAGGCCCAGATGGGCCGGCCTGCTGGACTACCTCCCGAGAAAAAGAAAAAAAGAAGGGTTTTCCATTAAGAAAATAACAGAAAATCCCAAGAGTCTTTGTGGCCAATTCACAAAAGAGAAAAACATATAAAAATATGTTTTGGAAACCTTGGAATATTCCCCATTTTCTAAAATTGGTGTGACCAATTTTGGAGCAACTAAAATGTGGGGCACTTTTGAAAATTCAAATCACATTGAACTGTGGCCCAAATTTTTAGAGTTGCAAAAAATGGAGCAAGGCTTTTAAAAATCTTGGGAGGGGCAAGGAATTGGCTATGCCAAGTTTGGGGTCAAGGAGAGCATGCATGCAACAATGAAAAATCTTCAAACACCCTTCTTGAACCATCTTGGATGCAAACTCAAACAACCCAAATGGGCTCCAATCCCAATGCAAATTTAAATCACCACATGAAATTATAATGTTTAGCATCATGCCAAGTTACAAAGTCAACAGACAAAGTACAATCTCATGGTGATTTTTATTTATTGCACATGGGCTGTTACAGCACTCCCCCACCAACACAGGATCTCGTCCCAAGATCTAAGCCTGAAACATCTCAAGATACTCAGAACGGAGATGATCTTCACGCTCCCACGTTGCTTCCTTCTCCGAATGATGTGCCAACTGAACTTTCATGAACTTGACGGTCTTGTTGTGAGTCTTGCGCTCGGACGTCTCAAGAACACGGGCTGGACGCTCTGAGTAGGAAAGGTCCGCACTCAGTAGTATCTCACCCAAGTCAACAGCCTGCTCTGGCTGCTTGAAGCACTGCTTTAGCTAGGACACATGGAACACGTCATGCACCATGGACATACTCTCTGGGAGCTCGAGCCGAAAGGCAAGAGGTCCTCTAGTCTCAAGGATGCGGAAAGGTCCGACAAATCTTGGAGCGAGCTTTCCGTTGATGCCAAAGCGGTGAGTTCCCCTCAATGTAGACACTCTCAGGTACGCCCAATCACCAACCTGAAATGCTACACCACGGTGCCTTTTGTCATAATAGGCCTTCTGCCTAGACTGTGCTGCCTTTAGGTGCTCTCGGAAAATCTTCACTCTGCCCTCTGCCTCTTGGATCACATCTGGACTGAACAGCTGCCTCTCGCCTGTCTCGGATCAGTTCAAAGGTGTCCTGCACTTGCGGCCATACAAGACTTCAAACGGCGCTGCCTACAGACTTGCCTGATAGCTGTTGTTGTAAGTGAACTCAGCATACGGCAAGCACTCTTCCCACTTCATGCCAAACGAGATGACACATGCCCGAAGCATGTCCTCGAGGATTTGGTTCACGCGCTCGACTTTCCCACTTGCCTGAGGGTGATAAGCGGTACTGAACAACACTGTCGTACCAATTTCCTTTTGAAAGGCCTGCCAAAACTTAGAGGTGAAAAGGCTGCCTCTATCGGAACTGATCTTCTTGGGAATTCCATGCAAAGATACAACTCTTGCGGTGTACAAATCCTCCAACTGAGCTGCTGAAATGGAGTCCTTCATTGGAAAGAAGTGGGCAACTTTGGAAAGATTGTCAATGACAACAAAGATGGCATTGTTCTTCTTCTGCGACAAGGGGAAGCCTGTGATGAAATCCATCTCTATATGATCCCATTTCCACTCCGGAATGTCAAGTGGCTGAAGCAACCCTGCAGGCTTCTGGTGTTGTGCCTTCACTCTCCTGCACACATCACACTCAGACACGTATCGGGCAACATCCCGCTTCATACGAGTCCACCAAAAGCTTTGCTTGAGATCTTGATACATCTTTGTACTGCCAGGGTGAATCGATAGCTTGGAATCACGGGCTTCCTTCATGATGACCTCTCTGAGATCTCCCTCCTTGGGAACAACAACTCGCTCTTCGAACAACACGGTGCCGTCATTATGCACTGAAAAGCAACCATACTTTGGAACTGAGGCGGCAATACCCTGCTTGATCTTTTGTATCATTGAGCTGCCAGACTGAGCTTCACGAATCTTCTCATGGATAGTGGGCTCTACCACAAGGTTGGCAAGGTAGCCTGCTGGAACTAGCTCGAGATTGAGCCTTCGAAAGGACTCACACAAATCAGGGTGGATCTTATGCATGGATATTATTGCAATCGCCCTTGCGGCTCAGCGCATTATCTATGACATTCGCCTTCCCAAGCGTGTACTGAATATCAACTGTGTACTCAGTAATGGTTTCAAGCCATCTTATTTGCCTCAAGTTCAGATTTGGCTGAGTGAACAAGTACTTCAGACTCTTGTGGTCGGTGAACACATCCAGCTTCCTCCCTAAGAGGAGGTGTCGCCAAGTGACCAAAGCATGCACAACTGCTGCAAGCTCCAAGTCGTGCGTGGGATAATTCCTCTCACTTGTCTTCAACTGCCGTGAGGTATAAGCCACAATATTCCTGCCTTGCATCAAAACTCCGCCTAGACCTTGTAAGGAGGCATCCCAAAACACCTGAAAGGCTGTGATTCATCTGGCGGCGTGAGAATTGGAGCTGTGGTCAGCTTATCTTTCAACTCCTCGACGGCTGACTGGCAAGCTGGTGACCAAGTGTACCGCTTGTCCTTGCACAACAATTCAGTCATAGGCTTCGCTATTTTGGAGAAATTCTGCACAAACCTCCTGCAATAACTGGCGAGTCCGAGAAAACTCCTTAGTTGCTTCACGTTCTTCGGTGGAGCCAACTCTTGAATAGTGCAGACTCGCTCTGGGTCAACCGCAATCCCTCAGCGGAGATAACATGGCCAAAAAAATTGACCTTGTCGAGCCAAAACTCACACTTGGAGAACTTGGCGTAGTACCAGTGCTCTCTCAACTTCTGTAGCACCAGGCGTAAATGTTCCTCATGTTCAACCTCTGACTTGGAATAGACAAGAATGTCGTCGAGGTAGAGGATCACAAACACATCAAGCCATTCTTGGAACAAATAGTCCATAGATCTCATGAATGTCGGAGGGTGTAAGGCCCGATATGCGGTACTGTTCCAGATCTAGATGTTTCCATCCAGATCCGGGGACGAAGCACATATCTGTCCCACCGCGACATATGACAAAGCCATATGCCCCGGATTTCCAACATGATATCACAACATTACAGATACAAGGATACAACATCTCATACAATCGGCATACAACTGCCTTAAATACAATACAACAACGGAAGATATATGTCTGAGTACAAACTACAAGCAAATGCCTAGTGGCAAGGAGAAAAACATCGATCCCATAACCACACAGGTCCAGGCCCTCCGTCGGGATCCGCCTAACTAATCGTCGTCGAGGCTCCACGTGAAACGTCGATCACCATACCTGTTGTCGATCAAGAACCCTGAAAAGAGTTTGGGGGTAGTATCATGAGTACAGAGGTACTCAGCATCCAACTGTAGTGGTCATCTGACCCATCAAGGACTTCATCACTCGTCATTCTAGGACAACTTGTAGTTTACGGTAAGGATGGGATAAGTGGTGAGGTTGCTGCCGCGCTATCATTTATGAAGTGGCTAACGATCTAGAGAGTAAGGTAAGAAGCCAAGCTTTCGATGAGGAATCGCCTCCAAAAAGTCTTGCTATCAACTACTACGCAAACATAACACCTATCCTATCCTTGTCCTCCTCTTCGCATCCCGACGAAGAAGAAGCAGTCAAGGAACACACACACGTTGATCAAGTTATATTAAGATTAGCTCAGTTGTTGTTGTCTATGAACAAGGAGTAGGTCTCAAGTCGTCCATAACCGTGGACACGGCTTCTCGAAAAGATTTAACCCTGCAGGGGTGTACCAACTGCCCATTACAAGGCTCCGCACGCACGCCCATCTCTCTCAGTTGCTACCCATGATAGGCAACCATTTTATGATTTAGTCCCAAGAGATCCGGAACGACAGGTCCCTCTAGCTAACAACGAACAAATCCGGGTGGCCCCCGGTGAGTCGACATCCAACTCAAAAGCCGGCCGCGCTCTCGAATCGGTCTCTACTGTCTGGATGAGGTCAGGTTAGTTGCCCAAACAGATGTGGACAACCCCTAGCTCCCTGGGTTGGACCAACAAAGAAACCATGTCTCCGCTGGCCCAAGTTGTTTGAAATTTGCCGGCCGCGGACCAGTCACACACATGTTTTCAAATGTTAAATCAGCTTGGGCCACCACTAGAAATGTTTGAAGCTAGGTAGGTAAGAAAAGGGGACCCCATAAAATCCCACACGCGGTTAGGCACGCTCAGTCTCAAAACCAATACCCGGAACTCGGATCCTAGGTGACTCGAATGGAACAAAGCGTCGGGGCGGGATAGCCTAGACCTTCCATCCTTCGTCGAATATAATCAACATTAATAATAATCATATCATCAACAAAATATAATAATGTGATATCCCAACCCCAGGAGTAATAGGGTAACATCGTAGCATCCTAAGCATGCATACTAAGCAAGGGCTGAGCAACGAGCAATAGTAACATAGCAGTACAAGGTTTGCTGGGAGGGGACATGGGTGTATCAGTTTGAAAGAGGCTGTAAACATGTGGTAGTATCAAACATCGAACCTAACCTAGACTAGCATGCAAACCACTGGTTGAAATAGAATGGATCATAAGTAATGTATAGTCCTTGCCTGTTGATAAGTCGGGTTCCGAAGGTGTAGTCGATCGCACGCTCGCATCGTCTCCGAGAGGTACCCGCGGAAGCACACAAGAAGGAAACACTGGAAAGCAATCAACGGTGCACCACTATTACTACGGAGCAATAAAATATCAAAGAGATGACACAAGACACGACAACGCGATACGGATCTATC
This sequence comes from Bromus sterilis, assembly GCA_950022295.1. Taxonomy (NCBI): domain Eukaryota; kingdom Viridiplantae; phylum Streptophyta; class Magnoliopsida; order Poales; family Poaceae; genus Bromus; species Bromus sterilis. Next base: position 140,922,023 of record OX465596.1, on the reverse strand, counting down.
GTCGAGAACGGTTACTAACAATTTAAGTGGGGTATCGGTCACACACGACGAATACCGCACGTTTACGGTGGTTCAAGTTGCTTAGCTACAGGTGATCAACCAACGGTTATTAACATGGCAACTCAAGCAAGCATGGCAAAGCACACGAACAAGTCAAGAGGTGAAGCACAAAGTAAACTATCTATGCTAGTCAATTTAAGTGAGGCACAACCTAAACATGGCATAACACTAAGTACCGCACGATGATTAAAGGATTTGGTACTGTTCTGTCCTAAACCATATTTTAGGTTGGTTAACAACAGCAAACAATAGCATAAACACAAAGTACACGAAAAACTAATCAAGTTACATATAAAGAACACCCCAAACGGAGTTACGGTTAAAAAGATATAAGCAAAACAAGTTACAGGCACAAACTGCCAACATCACGAAGCACACTTTAGAGCAATGCATAAACATGTTAATCAGTGCAAACATGCTCACAAATGACTTTCAATTAAATTAGAAATGACATGGAAGGCATGGAAAAAATAATCATGCAAAAATACATCATAGATCAAAAGATATTAAGCAAACAACATGGCATCGCAAAGTAACAGACTTAGAGAAAAACAGAGGTGGGTGTCAAAAACAGCAGCATAGCAACTTTAGAGCAGAATATCTATATGACCAGGAATGTTAACATGAAGATGCAATACATGTAATGAAAGTAGACATGATGCTTAACAATATGCAATTTGAATCACTCCATTCCGATAAACGGTCGCGACACACTCGTCGACCGAAGTTGCAATAAAATAACAGTTTCAGCAACAACAGCACATTAACATCAGGATCACCACTTTGGAGCAAGATTTAATATAGCTATAGCACCCAAACATGGCAAGTTAAAGCATGTAATTGAAGTACACATGATGCTTAACACATAGGAGAAAGAATCAATGCAATAGGCCTCATGGATGAGTAACAATCATCATGCAAAGTTGCAACAAAATAATAACAGCAGCACTTAAAGGGAAAAAGTAGCAGTTTAACGGCCTGATGCCCTGTTCAGCACACAATTACACAATCAAGATGAGCTCAAATGCAAATGCTCACAAAAGATGAATTAAAGTACACGCAATTCTGAGCAACTTTCAGTTTGGGGGCACGTTCATCGGAGCTACGGATCAACGGGAAATCGCAGCGCAAAAACGGATCAGCAGCACTATTACTCCAGACTTAGCAACTTTTCAGCAAGGTTTTTCAGAAAAAAAAGAAAGGTGGAAAGGGCCTCTTCTCACCCCTAACGGGCCGAGGCCCACTCGGCTGGATCTGGCGGCCTGGGAGGTTGCTTGGACTGGGCCTCGGCTGGCGGCTCGGGCCGGATCTGGCGAGGTGGGCCGGCCCAAGCATGGCAGTTGGAGCGCAGCGAGCGGGCGGCTGGGGCTGCGCTCGTCCTCGACGTAGGCAGCAGGCGGCGACGGCTTGCCCAGTGGCGTGCCGGCCACCGGTGCTGGCGGCGGAGGAGGCTGGAGGCGAGGAGGCGCCGGGATCGGGCGGCGCCGGCCGGATCCGGCCGCGGGACGGCTTCTGGCGGCGGCGCGAAGTGGTCCAGGGGGCGGCTCGAGCTCGCCCCATCAATGGCGTCCGGCGGCGCGACCTGTAGCGAGAGGAGGGACGGGTGAGAAGAGGACAGAGGAGAGGGAGGAGAGGAAGGAGGAGATGGGGTGGCCGCGGCGGCCTTCTGCTGCCGGCGGCTCGCCGGCACGGGCGCGGAGGCCGGAGGCGGCGGTGACGAGCTCCACGGGCTGGCTAGGAGGAGAGAGGAGAGAGATTGGTCAGGACGCGATCCGGAGCGTCCGATCGCGCGATCCAACGGCCCGAAAATTCTGGGATCTAAGAGGCAAACTTGGCAAAGTGGAGGGGGGTGGCTGCAAATTTTGTGCTAGGGAAACCCTAGAAATGGGTGGGAGTGTGGTGGTCTTTATATAGCCCCAGTGGCTGGCAGTTTGCAAAAACATCCCCGGTTTTTCTCTCACGCGCGCGGTGCTCACGTTTCTGACCGCCGGGGGTCCGCAGTACCTCCGATTCGGGTAAAAATTCGAACTGCGCGATCAGCGCGTCGAGCCGGAGGCATTCACCTCGCGCTAGAACCGTTCCGAAAACACTTTCCGGCGCGCTATAAAAATAACCCGTTTAATTATTAAACGGGGTTTTCGTTCCGTTGGCTGCGGCTGGTCTCGTGCGGTTTTCGCGACGGTGATCGGGTGAAACCCGGTGTCGCAAAGGTCGAGTGTCAGGGTGGCAAGGGTCTGTCTCCGTCCGATACGAGATAAGAGGGGAAAAATAATCGCCGATCGATAAATCGGGGATGCAAACACCGCAAACAAATCAGACAATCAAACAATTCACACCGAAAACAAAATTTTTAATTTTTGTGAAAACTGGGCTGTTACAATACAACACCACCAACAAGGGATCTCGTCCCGAGATCCTGGACGATCCGGGGGAAAGGGGGGAGAGAAAAGAGAGACGACGATCTTCAACACCACCAACAAGGGACTCTGCTCCATGTCGACGTCGAGCTTCTGTCGAGATAAATTTCCGCAGAGAGACGACATCGTCGGAAGAACGAAACCGCCAGTGTCAAGAGGAGGAACGACAACGATAACTGGATCAAAGGATAGTGTTTTCGACGCAAGTCGTGAAAACACCGGCAAAAGGATGGATGGCAATGGATGGCCCAGATGATAACCGAAATCGGAGAAGCTAAAGGTATTACAGGAATTCCCACCTGAGCTCGGAATCGAGACAATACGCTGCAAGCAAGGCATTGTAACGGTTCCGAAACTCCACACACTCGAGATCCTAAAGTTTTGAAGGGGATAAGGAGAGAATAAAAAACTTACGACACTTGTCCTGACCAGAGCAAAGGTAAGAAGTAAAAAGATTCCTACTCTCCGATAACTAACTTATTAACTAAAAAATAGTTTTTGTCTAGACTCGACTTTGGCCAGAGAAGGGATCCTACGGTCGGTAAGGCTCTGATACAAAGTTGTAAGGCCCGATATGCGGTACTGTTCCAGATCTAGATGTTAACATCCAGATCCGGGGACGAAGCACATATCGGTCCCACCGCGACATATGACAAAGCCATATGCCCCGGATTTCCAACTTGATATCACAACATTACAGATACAAGGATACAACATCTCATACAATCGGCATACAACTGCCTTAAATACAATACAACAGCGGAAGATATATGTCTGAGTACAGACTACAAGCAAATGCCTAGTGGCAAGGAGAAAAACATCGATCCCATAACCACATGGGTCCAGGCCCTCTGCCGGGATCCGCCTAACTAATCGTCATCGAGGCTCCATGTGAAACGTCGATCACCATACCTGTTGTCGATCAAGAACCCTGAAAAGAGTTTGGGGGTAGTATCATGAGTACAGAGGTACTCAACATCCAACTGTAGAGGTCATCTGACCCAGCAAGGACTTCATCACTCGTCATTCTAGGACAACTAGTAGTTTACGGTAAGGATGGGATAAGTGGTGAGGTTGCTGCCGCGCTAGCATTTATGAAGTGGCTAACGATCTAGAGAGTAAGGTAAGAAGCCAAACATTCGATGAGGAATCGCCTCCAACAAGTCTTGCTATCAACTACTACGCAAACATAACACCTATCCTGTCCTTGTCCTCCTCTTCGCATCCCGACGAAGAAGAAGCAGTCAAGGCACACACACATGTTGATCAAGTTATATTAAGATTAGCTCAGTTGTTGTTGTCTATGAACAAGGAGTAGGTCTCAAGTCGTCCATAACCGTGGACACGGCTTCTCGAAAAGATTTAACCCTGCAGGGGTGTACCAACTGCCCATTACAAGGCTCCGCACGCACGCCCATCTCTCTCAGTTGCTACCCATGATAGGCAACCATTTTATGATTTAGTCCCAAGATATCCGGAACGACAGGTCCCTCTAGCTAACAACGAAAAAATCCGGGTGGTCCCTGGTGAGTCGACATCCAACTCAAAAGCCGCCCGCGCTCTCGAATCGGCCTCTACCGTCTGGATGAGGTCGGGTTAGTTGCCCAAACAGATGTGGACAACCCCCTAGCTCCCTGGGGTGGACCAACAAAGAAACCATGTCTCCGCTGGCCCAAGTTGTTTGAAATTTTCCGGCCGCGGACCAGTCACACACATGTTTTCAAATGTTAAATCAGCTTGGGCCACCACTAGAAATGTTTGAAGCTAGGTAGGTAAGAAAAGGGGACCCCATAAAATCCCACACGCGGTTAGGCACGCTCAGTCTCAAAACCAATACCCGGAACTCGGATCCTAGGTGACTCGAATGGAACAAAGCGTCGGGGCGGGATAGCCTAGACCTTCCATCCTTCGTCGAATATAATCAACATTAATAATAATCATATCATCAACAAAATATAATAATGTGATATCCCAAACCCAGGAGTAACAGGGTAACATCGTAGCATCCTAAGCATGCATACTAAGCAGGGGCTGAGCAACGAGCAATAGTAACATAGCAGTACAAGGTTTGCTGGGAGGGGACATGGCTGTATCGGTTTGAAAGAGGCTGTAAACATGTGGTAGTATCAAACAACGAACCTAACCTAGACTAGCATGCAAACCGCTAGTTGAAATAGAATGGATCATAAGTAATGTATAGTCCTTGCCTGTTGATAAGTCGGGTTCCGAAGGTGTAGTTGATCGCACGCTCGCATCGTCTCCGAGAGGTACCCGCGGAAGCACACAAGAAGGAAACACTGGAAAGCATTCAACGGTGCACAACTATTACTACGGAGCAATAAAAGATCAAAGAGACGACACAAGACACGACAACGCGGTACGGATCTATTGTCGAGAACGGTTACTAACAATTTAAGTGGGGTATCGGTCACACACGACGAATACCGCACGTTGACGGTGGTTCAAGTTGCTTAGCTACAGGTGATCAACCAACGGTTATTAACATGGCAACTCAAGCAAGCATGGCAAAGCACACGAACAATTCAAGAGGTGAAGCACAAAGTAAACTATCTATGCTAGTCAATTTAAGTGAGGCACAACCTAAACATGGCATAACACTAAGTGCCGCACGATGATTAAAGGATTTGGTACTGTTCTGTACAAAACCATATTTTAGGTTGTTTAACAACAGCAAACAATAGCATAAACACAAAGTACACGAAAAACTAATCAAGTTACATATAAAGAACACCCCAAACGGAGTTACGGTTAAAAAGATATAAGCAAAACAAGTTACGGGCACAAACTGCCAACATCACGAAGCACACTTTAGAGCAATGCATAAACAAGTTAATCAGTGCAAACATGCTCACAAATGACTTGCAATTAAATTAGAAATGACATGGAAGGCATGGAAAAAAGAATCATGCAAAAATACATCATAGATCAAAAGATATTAAGCAAACAACATGGCATCGCAAAGTAACAGACTTAGAGAAAAACAGAGGTGGGTGTCAAAAACAGCAGCATAGCAACTTTAGAGCAGAATATCTATATGACCAGGAATGCTAACATGAAGATGCAATACATGTAATGAAAGTAGACATGATGCTTAACAATATGCAATTTGAATCACTCCATTCCGATAAACGGTCGCGACACACTCGTCGACCGAAGTTGCAATAAAATAACAGTTTCAGCAACAACAGCACATTAACATCAGGATCACCACTTTGGAGCAAGATTTAATATAGCTATAGCACCCAAACATGGCAAGTTAAAGCATGTAATTGAAGTACACATGATGCTTAACACATAGGAGAAAGAATCAATGCAATAGGCCTCATGGATGAGTAACAATCATCATGCAAAGTTGCAACAAAATAATAACAGCAGCACTTAAAGGGAAAAAGTAGCAGTTTAACGGCCTGATGCCCTGTTCAGCACACAATTACACAATCAAGATGAGCTCAAATGCAAATGCTCACAAAAGATGAATTAAAGTACACGCAATTCTGAGCAACTTTCAGTTTGGGGGCACGTTCATCGGAACTACGGATCAACGGGAAATCGCAGCGCAAAAACGGATCAGCAGCACTATTACTCCAGACTTAGCAACTTTTCAGCAAGGTTTTTCAGAAAAAAAAGAAAGGTGGAAAGGGCCTCTTCTCACCCCTAACGGGCCGAGGCCCACTCGGCTGGATCTGGCGGCCTGGGAGGTTGCTTGGACTCGGCCTCGGCTGGCGGCTCGGGCCGGATCTGGCGAGGTGGGCCGGCCCAGCCATGGCAGTTAGAGCGCAGCGAGCGGGCGGCTGGGGCTGCGCTCGTCCCCGACGTAGGCAGCAGGCGACGGCTTGCCCGGTGGCGCGCCGGCCACCGGTGCTGACGGCGGAGGAGGCTGGAGGCGAGGAGCCGCCGGGATCGGGCGGCGCTGGCCGGATCCGGCCGCGGGACGACTTCTGGCGGCGGCGCGAAGTGGTCCAGGGGGCGGCTCGAGCTCGCCCTATCAATGGCGTCCGGCGGCGCGACCTATAGCGAGAGGAGGGATGGGTGAGAAGAGGACAGAGGAGAGGGAGGAGAGGAAGGAGGAGATGGGGTGGCCGCGGCGGCCTTCTGCTGCCGGCGGCTCGCCGACACGGGCGCGGAGGCCGGAGGCGGCGGTGAGGGGCTCCATGGGCTGGCTAGGAGGAGAGAGGAGAGAGATTGGTCAGGACGCGATCCGGAGCGTCCGATCGCGCGATCCAACGGCCCGAAAATTCTGGGATCTAAGAGGAAAACTGGGCAAAGTGGAGGGGGGTGGCTGCAAATTTTGTGCTAGGGAAACCCTAGAAATGGGTGGGAGCACTACTAGGGAATACCCTTATGGTGGCGCACTGCTTTTGAGTTTAGTGGCGCATTCACAGTGCGCCACTAACTACAAGCCACTAATAAGGGCTTAGAGGTGGCGCATTCTGGATGCGCCACCCCTAAGGCCCTTAGGCGTGGCGCATCTCAGAATGCGCCACCTCTAAGCTCTTAGGGGTGGCGCATTCTGGTATGCGCCACGCCTAAGGGCCTTAGGGGTGGCGCATTCACAGTGCGCCACTAAATCCTAACAAGATGCGCCACTAAATAATTACAGAAAACAAAAAAATAATAATTACATAAAAGAATGAAAGCATTACAGATATTTTTATTATATTACAGAAATACAAAATACAATATAACAATGAGGCCAACAATTATTGATACAAAAGAATTGCAATATAATTTTTATTACAAAGGTTTAGAGGCCAACAAGATTCACAAGATTACATTCCATCACAAAATTACAATGAGTCCAACAATTATTGAAAACCGAAAGCTACTTTCGTCATCACTACTTGTTTGCTCTTCAACTTGCACAAAACAAAGCTTTAGAGGTCACATCCATCATACCATCTAGTACACAAAGAGTACATCCAAATTACACAAAGAGTACATTCAATTAATTGTTTTGACTCGGCTCGGGGAATGGGCGGCATCCTTCTTTCGTCATGAAAGGCCTTGTGTCACGCAGGGCCTTTAGGTGGACTTCTATCTCCCCATTGGATGGTGCAATGTTGGAGTGGAAGATCGACCCCCTCATTTGTACTTCATGAGGGATGATAGTCGCCATCTGCGCTTGGATGTGAAAGAACTCCTCCTTCAGATTTGCATCGGCGATTTCCGCCTTCCTTTCAGCCCACGCTCTGAGATGACTTGGCAGCGTAAGGTTGCCTTGTTCCTGTACAATCGCCCTCATGTGATGAAGGGCGTAGTACGCATCCCTCACACTGCCAGCCGGCTGCTTGACGCACGGGAACTGCGTTACGTGGTTGAACACGTTCACGCCAGGCTGATTTTTCCTGAACTTGTGCTTCATGATCTTGCCTCCGGCTTTTATGTAGCCGACGAGAGCATCATACAAAACTCTCATGATATACTTGTAATATTTTTTGTTCACACTCCCCGAGTCTAAATACACGGCATGCGAGTGTTGCGGTGAAAAGCAGATGAGCACACAGTCTTGATCCTCACTGCATAATTAAAACAATCCTAAAGGAATGTTGGAAGAGGACAATGGAAAGCTAAGAAAGCATATATGCTACGGAGGCGAGCGAATGACTTACTTGGGAGAGTAGGTCATAAGAAATGAATCTTTGTCGGCGTTCCATAGAATGAAGTCTGTGATGTACCCCGCCGCGAGAGCCGCGTCCCCGTCGTCCATCAAGATGCTTTCATGCATGTAGAAGGGGTCCAATATCGCGACGCTCGGGGTCTTATCTCTCCTGATACTCATAGAAAGGCTGAGCGAGAACAGACGGATAAGGCTATGGTCCAGCCGGTTGAGATGGTACAAATTGAAGATCTCCGAAAACCGTAGGATTATCATATCCGCGGGGATAGTGTTGATGAAGCCCATGTTGAGTGGCACCTTGGCCATGAAAACCGGGTACGAGGGATTCTCTTCTCGAAGAAGAATCTTCTCTAATGCCATAATACTATGATGCACACTCTGCATATCCGAAGTTGCAAGGTCCAGCATGTCCTTAGGTAGCATCGCCCTACCAGCCACATGGATTTCAAACGAGAGATCCTTGGGTCTTGGTGGCCCGTCCTGAGCCCGGATCGGCATTGAAGGTTGGCTACTAGAAGTGATGCTCTTCTTTCTTTTCCGTCCCTTCTTCTTTTCTGATTTTGAGCAGTCACCGGCCTTTATCTGCTCAGTGGCCGCCTTATGGAGTGTGGACGGGCTGAGAATAGATCTTGTGGCATCTGCTTGAGGCTCGGTGAAGGCGCAAGCTGCTGGAGACATGTCCTGAGAAGCAGCGAAGAGACGCGTGGAGCAAGCAGGCTTCGCCGCAGGATCAGCTGGGCTGCGAGCTTCCTCGTCATGCTGACAGGCTCCTTCAGCAGGAGGCATGAATAAGTCATCAGCATCATACAAAGTATTGATGAGTTGGTCGGCGCTGATATCATCATCAAGATCATCGTCTTCTTGTTGTGCTCCGATGGGATCATGTGGCGCCGACACGATGACTAGCGGTGTTGTCCTAGGTGTGGTGCCCTTTCCCCCCGTCATTAAACGCATTTGGCTCTTCGGCCATAGGCATATTTGGTTGAAACAGTCACTGAGGACTGCCGGCTCATCCTCATCGTATCCGGGGGGTTGAATGGGAGGTTCAACTCTCTCGTAGCCCGAAATCACGAGAGAGATTTGAACCCTATGCATCTCCGGTGCCATCGGCATATTGTGCATGATTCGATTTTGTGGTTGAATGATTTTACCTTTGGCAACATCCTTCAACTCGCCGTCCACGACTTGTAATAGAATGCATGGAGTGTCCTCCTGCGAAAGAGATATATATATATATATGCATCAGAGAGATTCCACTAAAAAAGGGCATCGAGGTGAAGTCCTCGTTTGAGTTGCAGACGCTTATAGTTACCTTGAGGGCGTCGAGGTCGGCTAGTGAAGAGACCCTGCCGATGACGGCGGGCATGCAAGAGACGGAGGGCGCGTTGCCTCCCGTGGCGTCGGTCGCCCTATTTGTGCTGCCGCCGGGTGCATTATTGTTATGCCCCGGTTGCTCGATTGTGGACGGAGGAGTTACCATCACGTCCGGCGTCGCCGCCGCGGTGTTGGCGGCCGGAGTCACCAATACGCCGGGAGTCGATGCGGGAGCCACCACTATGGTCGGAGTCGGGACTGCAGGCGCCGCGGGGCCCGAGTTGCTGCCGACCATGCTGGGGACTGGTATGGGCCCTTGTCCACCACGCGCTTGCCAATTCGCGAGCGACTGCATCATATCTGGAAGGAGAGCGTTCATCGTCTTCGCCACTTCGTCCTGGACAAGCTGCGAAACCATGTTCACCTTCTCCTCCAGTCCACGAACATAAGCGGCATCTTCTTCGGTCCTTCTCGCCTTGCGCCCCCTCGAACCGGACTGCTCCGCCGATTTTCCATAATATTCGGACCAATTTAGGTCCGCACCAAAGCCGACCACACGGCCGGCTGACGATGGCTTCGCCGTCACGTCGTCAACCTTCTTGACCTTGTTCAACGCCCTGTTGAAGGCGTTGTCCCACGGGCCGGCCGCCCTAACCGACGACTCCTGCGATGAGGCGATTTTCATTTCCGCTTGCTGCAAAAAGAATGTGAAACGTTAAGAAATTGTGAACTTCACTCGAGAATTCAATCGACAAGGTCGCGTGGTAAACTACTTACCACGGCAGTCGTAAACTCCTGAATCTTAGGATCGATAATTATTTTCGAGGTTGCTTTGTCCTTATAGCTCCGGGCCCTCACAAAGAATTCGGTCTGCGGATCATCTTTGTATTGCTGGAAGGGGTTAGGTATGCCCGCAGCGGCGTACTCGGCATCCTCCTTGTCCCATTTAGGCTTGGAACTTTTGTAACCACCGGCTCCGAGACGATGGTTACCTATGAACTGCGACCGCATGGCCTTGCCCTTTGCACTCGCGGCCTTGGCTTGCTCGGACTCACACCTAGCCTTGAAAAGGTTGTAGGTAGCTTCGTCGATCAACGGCTCTTTCTCCTTGAGCTCCTCCCAGGTTTTGTTCTTTTCAAAAATTGCCCTCTTCACCCGGGTTTTCCAACTGGACAAGGCCTTGCTCATCTTCCTGAGGGCCCATGTGTTTACTTTGTTCCCTCTGAGTTTGGTGTTATCGTACGGCTCCAGAAACTTGTATCGTCCATGCAGCTTGTTGATAAGAAGCTGACAATAATGAATATTCTCACGACTCCTGAGGTTAATCGTGGTGATCGGCACGGTGTTGCGGAGGATCGCCGCGACTTGACGGCCGTACCCTTCCGAAAAACGTTCGGGCTCTTTAGGAATCCCGACGGCGGTCACAACAGTAAACTCTTGCCTGATGACGCCGACCTTGGTCGGTTTCCGATTCCTCTTCTTCGACTGGGTACCATCTGTGTTGGAGCCACCGGTCCCATCATCCTCGCCGATGTTCCTCTCGCCGTCTGACGTACCAGCCTCCTCCAAGTCATCATCCGATGAGTCGGACTCCGACTCTATCTCCTCCTCATACTCCTCCTCGCCCGGAGGTACTTCCTCTTCTCTCTGCTCCTCGACCTCCTCCTGGGAGTATTCCCAAAATTGCTTCCTTTTTGTACCCGGCTGAGAAGAAGGACCGGCGTCGGCTCCGGTCGACATATTTGCACTAGTACAATATTAAAAAATGCAACTACTTAATTAATTAGCACAATAAATAAATGCAAATACTCTCATATTAAGAAAAATAGCAAAGGTCATGCACGAATTCACGGAAAAATTCGGCATGACCTTTGCTCTTTTTCTTAACATGAGAGTGCCCCATTCTCAACCGAAACGGAAGTTAATCAACATTTCGGGAGAAAGGGGATAATGAGAGTCCCTGCACATAAAAAATGCCTACATGTAGGCACAAGCAACACATATATAGTGTAGAACAGTACATATTCTAGCAATGCACTAAACAGTGCATAAAAATATTGATAAGAAAAGCATCTTGTCAATGCACTAAAAAACATCATTTAAAAACAACAACAGCAGCAGTAGCAACTACTTGTCACTTTGCTTGATCATTTACAACATATGCTATGCTAGAATCCTAAAATTCTATTCCACTGCTACCACACAAAACAAAAAGTGGTTTTCTCTGTGTGTGTATCCACTATCCACTAGGTGTTTTTATTTGATTTGTGTCAAGATACATATATTGAACAAGACGGAATGCCAACTTGTCTAGAAGCAAGCTGCTCAATGGTGGGAACAACTATCTTGTCTGTTTCACTCCAACATCCCATAAGGGTTTTTGAGACAAGTAACTGGACCCATGACTGTTTCACTCCAACATCACTGTTTCACTCCAATAGGTTTCTGTTTCACTACAGTTGTAAGTTGTAACTGCAGGAAGGAAAATACGTTTTGGGATGGACTATATATATAGAAATAACACTCATGCATAGATCATGCAATAGCCATACATGTAGTCATGAGCATATATATTACTGCACCCCTACCCTGCATGCAGTTTGATTGCATGACCAACAAATGTACAAGTACATACCTAGTGAATCTCAATTTTGATAAAGAATTTGGCAGAGCATGCAATATTTTTAACAAGAAAAAAAGGTGAGGAATATTACTTGCCAAGTAAAAGTGAAATCTGTGGATGATCTATGTATTAAAAAACAAAGGATTTGGACAAGGTCCAAGTACACAGCTTCTGCAAGAGCACGCAAGCAAGCATTCTTACATGATCAAACTGCCACCACTCACTGAGATGTAATGCACAAATTGAAACCTATTCTTATGGCTCAAATAAATTAGCTTGCTGCTATATTCACAAGGTAAACATTTTAGCACTGTAATTACTGAAAAATTGGACCCTAGGCATCTAAAATTTGAACAGGGGCATACACAGGGGGAGTGGGGGTTGGGGGCGGCGCCATGGCCACCACGGCCGTCGTCGGAATCCAGCAAGGGGAGGAAGGGGTACCTGGCGGTGGAGGGGCATCGCCGTGGAGGGGTTGGGGCGGCTCCGGCAGGCGGCTGCGTCAGGGCGGCGGCTAGGGCTCCGTCGTCGAGGTTGCAGGCGGCTCCGTCGTCGAGGGCGGCGGCCGGAGAGGAGGGGCTCCGGTGGCGGCTAGGGCTCCGGCGGCGGGCTAGGGCTCTGGCGGCGGTGGCTAGAGGAGAGTGAGAGGTGGGGGGCGAATGGTGGTTACTGTGTGGTTTAGTTGCAGGTTAAGGCATACGGGTGGCGCATTTTGCCAGAATGCGCCACCAACAGGTTTCTTATGCGTGGCGCATCTCGGAAAAATGCGCCACGCATAAGAAACCTGTTGGTGGCGCATTCTGGCAAAATGCGCCACCCCTAAGAACACTTAGTGGCGCATTTCAACAATATGCGCCACCCCTATGCTTTTTTATTTTTTAATTAGAGTTTAAACAATTATTTATTTTTTTAGTTAAAGTGAAACCATTTAAAAATAATAATTATGGAGTACATTTTTCTATAAAAGTGGTCAAACTTTATTAAGATTGACTTTGACCAAATCTTATATGCGGAGTAAAAATAAACGGAGGGAGTACTTGCTCTAACCGACCTTTTGAGAATGGTGCTTCGATTGTGTATCGTCGATGTTCATACACTTCAAACATATTAATGTGATCATATCGATCCACGTACCATGCCTTAACCGTGTCGTCGCCGAACCAAGATCCACAAACACATGGTGTGGTGGCATTTGGAAACATAAGATTGTGATCATCAATTACAAAGTCATATTAAATCCATGCATACACAAAGTGATCATGAATTACAAAAGATTTTCTTAAATTTGGAGCTAGCTATCTTGCTATCATTTCCTCATGATCATCTTCTTGCCCTTCTTTGTGGTGGTTGAATAATTTAGGCCCGGGACGCCTTCACTTTTCCTCTTGAACGGGAGGTGACCTTTCTTCGGTAGGGTTGTGGTGTATGTATCCTGAGCGGCGTAGTCATCCTCCATCTTTGGGTCGCCGTACTTGTCAAAGTATTGCTCGTTGGCAACTCCATCCATTCCGATGATGTTTCTTTTGCCTCTCCTCACTACAACGCGGCTCGGCTTTGATGGGTCGGTAATGAAGAAGCATTGGTCCACTTGGCTAGCCAGTACCCATGGCTCATTTTTCGCGGTGACGTTTGCGCCCGTAGACTTGGATTTGGCTTCGGGTATAACCATGATGGTGAAGTACCGGTCTTCTTTTACGACGCTCTTGGACCATCTCACACGGAACATCGGCACCTTCTCTCCACAGTAGTCGAGCTCCCATATGTCCTCGATCCTTCCATAGAATCTTTCCTTGACGTCATCGGTGTCGAATATCCCCGTTACCCCTGAGTTCTGGTAATCGCAGTTATTGTCCTTTTCCTCCGTGTAAAATGTGTAGCCGTTGATATCATACGCTTGATAGGTCATCAGGTTGTGTGCGGCACCCTGTGACAAGGTGAATATCATCTTTTCGTCCTCGGAAATGTTCCTTCGCGGGGGATTAGCACGAAGCTCGTCCCTGAACCAAGTCATGAAACCGGAGTCGTGCTCTTTGATTAGCCGTGGATCTCGGTCCGTTATCTGCAGGCCCTGGTCACTGTACTTCTTCCTGATTAAATCCTTGTGCTTTACTATCCAAGGATCGACCAGCTGGATGTGTTGTAGCGCGACTAGGCTTGCTCTTTCAAAGTCGATGTCTCGACCGTCAAAGTTGACATGCATTGCGCGGCTTCCCTCGTGGTGACCACACCCATCGGTCCTGCCAAAGTGCTTGTTGACGGCCAGACCAACAGGGTTCTCGGTGTTGAGATAATTCGTGCAAAAAGAGATGCACTCTTCGGTTAGAAAGCCCTTCGCTATGCTTGCATCTGGACGGGACCTGTTATGAACGTATTTTTTGATGTGCCCATTCATCCTTTCGAACGGCATCATGCTGCGCAGAAACGCAGGCCCGAGTTGGACGATATCCTCCACGACGTGGATCAGCAGATGCACCATAATGTCGAAGAACGCGGGCGGGAAATAGATCTCAAGCTCGCATAGTATGAGCACGATCTCCTCCTGTAGCCTTTTGAGTTGCGTAGCGCAAATCGACTTCCGGGAGATGACGTCAAAAAAGTTGCAAAGGCCAAACAACGTTTTACGGACGTGCTCGTCCATTATCCCTCGCATCGCAACCGGGAGAATCTGCGTCATCAGCACGAAACAGTCGTGAGATTTCATCCCGCTGAAACGCTGTTTCGCCTCGTCTAGGTATCTGCTTATCTTCCCCGCGTAGCCGTTCGGAAATTTTACTCCTATGAGGCAGTGGATAAACCGCTTGATCTCCTCCTCGCACAGAGTGAAGCATGCCGGGGGGCAGTGATCAATACCGGTCTTCTTCTTGGTCGTCCTTTTTCGTTTGTGAGAGTTTTGCGTTTCCGTATCCTCTTCCTCCTCCGGCTCATCATCGTCGTCACTAGGGGGGTGAAGTTCCCTCCTGATGCCCATAAATTTCAAGTCATTCCTTGCTTTTGGCCCGTCCTTGGTCTTCTCCGGCATGTTGAGGAGCGTGCCAAACAAGCTCTCGCACACGTTCTTTGTGATATGCATTAGATCAAGGCTATGAGGACTGCGGAGTAGACTCCAGTATTGCAAATCCCAGAAAATAGACCTCGCTTTCCATACCCTCATGAACGGCTAAGTCTTCTTTTTTTTCTTTCCCGGCGCGGGTCACTCTTTCCAAGTTTTCAGCAAGTTGTCGATTTCTTTGCCGCTCCTTCGAGCTGAGGGTGCTCAGAGCTCCTCGCTTCCATCAAACAGATGTCCCTGTTTTCTCCACGCGTGTTTCTTGGGAAGCCACCTCCGAGACCCTTGGAACACGGTTTTTGAAGATCCGGGATCTTTTGGTAGCTGGCGGTACGTTGTATTATCCA
The DNA here is from genome assembly GCA_950022295.1 of Bromus sterilis. Taxonomy (NCBI): domain Eukaryota; kingdom Viridiplantae; phylum Streptophyta; class Magnoliopsida; order Poales; family Poaceae; genus Bromus; species Bromus sterilis. The sequence goes on along the minus strand of OX465596.1, from coordinate 140,906,578 downwards.
TGCACCTAACGCATGCACAGAATCCTTGGACCACCTGCCCTGAGAAATATCCGTATCCGAGATAGTCGTGCACCGTCGTGATCACCGCGGCTTTCATTGGGAAATATTCTTTTGCCGCGGCGTCCCACGTATTGACTCCGTCTTTCCATAACGTTTCTAGCTCCTCTTTCAACAGCTGCAGATATAGATTGAGGTCCGTACCTGGTTGTTTCGGCCCTTGAACTAGCATACACATTGTTATGTACTTTTTCTTCATGCACTTCCAGGGGGGAAGGTTGTATATGCATACAAACACGGGCCAGCTACTGTGTGTGCTGCTCTGGCCGCCAAACGGATTGACTCCATCGGCGCTCACACCAATCCTGAGGTTCCTTGGTTCTTTCCCAAAATCTGGGTATTCGAGGTCCAACGCAGTCCATTGGCTACCATCTGAAGGGTGCCTCAGCATGTCCTCCTTTTCCGGATCCGGGTTCGGGTCATCCTCTTTTAGCTTCTTTCTATCCGCGTACCAGGTCATGAGCTTTGCTTCCTCGGGATCTACAAAATACCTCTGCAGACGAGGAGTGATCGGAAAGTACCATACAACTTTTCTAGGAACTTTCTTCCCTCTCTTGTATCGACAAACACCGCACACCGAACATGTGGTTTTATCTTCGTCCTCACCCCGATAGATCATGCAATCATTTATGCAGACGTGGTATTTAACGTGCGGAAGATCGGGAGGGCAAAGGACTTTCTTGGCCTCAGCGATACTAGTTGGGCACGTGTTGCCCTTTGGAAGACGACCGTGCCAGAATGCCATGTTATCATCGAAGCTTTCGTCGGTCCATTTGTGTTTTGCCTTCATCTCCATAGCCCCAAGTGTTACATTCAAGCGGGTATCCTCGTCGTTGCATCCTTCGTACAACTTCGTAATCGCGTCTTTCTCGAGTTGCGCCATCTTGGCTTTCTCTCTAGCTGCACCTCTTGCGTTCAACGCCTCTTTGACAAGCAGCTCTTGAACATGAGGGTCCCGCACCCAGCTTGAATCATCATGTCCGACATCTTGATCTTCATGTCCGGCATCTTGATCTACATGATCCACTTCGGCATCTTCTTCATGATCATGTACGGGATGCTCTTCGTCATCTCGCCCGCCGCTGTTTTCTGGTTGCCCTTCCTCATTTACTGGCGCCCCACCATTGACGTCCTCCTCCTCACCAGCTTCATCACTTATCCATCGTGTGTAGCCATCCATCAAACCATTACGCTTCAGGTGTCTTTGCAATATTCCGGAATCAGGCTCGGTCACGCACTGCAGTTTGCATCTCCGACACGGACATCTTATATCCGACCTATTATTCCTTAGCACGTCGTTTGTCGCGCATTGCATCCACCTAGCCACGGTGATATCGCTCAGCATCTCGCGGACCATGGTCGATCACCTGCGTGCACGGAGAGAGCAACACAATTATATATCACAGTCCTCGCCGGAAAAATTCGGCATGACCTTCCCTAATAATGCATGGGAGCATGCGGAGAGTGCGCTAGAAATTTGCCGAAACGGAAATGAATCGACATTTCGGCAAAACATTTGCCACCCAAGATACACATATACATCAAACCACCATAAGCTTCACACATACATCAAACCCAAGCTTCACATATACAACAAACCCCAAGCTAATAAAGGCAAGTATATGGGTCATAAATGGAACAAAAGAGTTTGGGAGGAGGTCCACTTACTTCAATATGAAAAAAAATAGATGTAATGCCAAGTATCGATGGATAAATGGAAGAAATGAGGTGGGCAGGAGGAGAAAACCGAATAGCTCTAGGGTGAGAAGAGTGGATCTAGTTTGAGAATTGTGTGGAGTGAATGAGAGGTGGTAGGTGGGGTGGAGTAGATAAGGGAAGCTCTAGGCCTTTAGTGGCGCATATAGGAAGTCAGTGGTGGCGCATCTGTGAAATGCGCCACCCCTAAGCTCTTATGGGTGGCGCATTTCACGGATGCGCCACCCCTAAGGACCTTATGGGTGGCGCATTTACAGAATGCGCCACCCCTAAGCTCTTAGGGGTGGCGCATTCTGTAAATGCGCCACCCATAAGGTCCTCAGGGGTGGCGCATATTGGTAGATGCGCCACGTATAAGGTCATCCAGGCTGGCCCACTCTTAGGGGTGGCGCACTGGAAAATAATGCGCCACCCATAAGACCTTATGGGTGACGCATTATTTTCCAGTGCGCCACCCATAACAGATGGTGGCGCATCGCTTTCTACATGCGCCACTAATAAGCTTTCCATGTATAGCTATTTCCCTAGTAGTTGAGTGTGGTGGTCTTTATATAGCCCCGGTGGCTGGCAGTTTGCAAAAACATCCCCGGTTTTTCTCTCACGCGCGCGGTGCTCACGTTTCTGACCGCCGGGGGTCCGCAGTACCTCCGATTCGGGTATAAATTTGAACTGCGCGATCAGCGCGTCGAGCCGGAGGCATTCACCTCGCGCTGGAACCATTCTGAAAACACTTTCCGGCGCGCTATGAAAATAACCCGTTTAATAACCGTTTAATTATTAAACGGGGTTTTTCGTTCCGTTGGTTGCGGCTGGTCTCGTGCGGTTTTCGCGACGGTGATCGGGTGAAACCCAGTGTCGCAAAGGTCGAGTGTCAGGGTGGCAAGGGTCGGTCTCCATCCGATACGAGATAAGAGGGGAAAAATAATCGCCGATCGATAAATCGGGGATGCAAACACCGCAAACAAATCAGACAATCAAACAATTCACACCGAAAACAAAATTTTTATTTTTTGTGAAAACTGGGCTGTTACAGAGGGGCATTTGAGAACCCAAAAGTCATGACTGTGAACTCATACAACCCATAACGTGTGCTGAACGCGGTCTTGGGAATGTCCTCTTCACTAACACGGATCTGATGATACCCCATCCTCAAGTCAAGCTTGGAAAACACCTTAGCCCCATTCAACTGTTCGAACAGATCATTGATGCGGGGTAAAGGGTACTTGTTCTTGATGGTCTTCTTGTTGATACCGCGATAGTCCTGGACCAAGCGGCTAGATCCATCTTTCTTCTGGACAAACAAAGCTGGATCACCCCAAGGGGAAGTGCTCGCGCGGATAAAACCGCCTGCCTCCAACTCTGTCAACTGCTTCTTGAGCTCAATCAACTCCTTCAAACACATCTTGTACGGATGCCGAGAGATCGACTGAGTACCAGGATCTAGCTCAATGACGAACTCAATAGCTCGAACTGGGGGAATTCCTGGCAACTCCTCTGGAAAGACGTCTGGAAACTCACAGACAACTCTGACCTCTTCGAGCAAAGGCGTAACTCCTGCGTTCAAAGCGTACAACTGTGCTGGTCCTGTCATAGAGCCACAAGTGTACAAGACTTCTGCACCTGAATCATGTGTCAACTTGACGGATCTGGTCAAACAATGAATATTGGCCTTGTACTGCACAAGCCAATCCATGCCCAAGATGACATCAATGTCAGAACTAGGCAGAACGATGAGCGAGGCCGGGAAATGGAAACCCTGAATAGCGATCCTTACAAATGGAGCACGGATAGAAGAAGTGAACTTGGAACCGGGTGAAACAATAGGCAGGAACTTGGGCAAGTCCTCCACGGTGAGAACCTGATCGTGAGCGAATCTCTGAGAAAAAAATGAGTGGGAAGCTCCAGAATCGAACAACACATTCGCGGGAACAGAATTAACAAGCAACCTACCAAGAACGATCTCTGAAGACTGTTGAGCATCTGTGAGCATCACGTTGTTCACCCGAACTGCACGTGGCTGTGCCTTCACCATCGCGGTGCTCGGAGTAGAGCGAGGTGGAGGCGGTGGGAGCCGAGCAAAGCGCGGATCGGTGCAGTTGGGGGAAGTGTGCCACGACTTTCTACACTTGTAGGAGATCACGCCCGGCCTGGGCTGCTGCTGCGGCCGGGGTGGCCTCGCGTGTGGTGGTGTAGAGCGAGGCCCCTGCTGAACTGGGACGGGAGGGCGGGCAAAAGTGCGGACAACTGCCCCCCTCTGCTGGTACTGCTGTCTCTGCGGTGTTGCCTCTGTGACCCACGTCTTTTCCTTCTTGTGGACCATCACTGCGGAACTGTGCTCTCTCTGGCACTTCCTGTCTGCATCCCACTCTGCTCTGGCTGACTCCTGGCAGATAGCCTGATCCACGAACTGTGAGAACAGCGTGGGGCTACACTGAGTGAGCGCATACTTGATCTCTATGCTGAGACCCCCACGGAACCTGGCAATCCTCTTAGCCTCAGTGATGACCTCCTCTGGAGCGTACCTGGCGAGCCTGACGAAGGCCAGGTTGTACTCCTGAACTGACCTGTCACCCTGTCTCAGAGACAAGAACTCCTCACGCTTCCTGTCCATCAGGCCACTCGGAATATGTGCTGCTCAGAAGTCTGCGACGAAATCTGCCCACGTGATGATAGCATCGCCCTTGTTGGCCTTTTAGGTATCGTACCAGCTGGCTGCTGTACCCTGAAGCTGGAAGGAGGCGAAGGTGACGTAGTCGACGGGTCTGACGGTGTTTGCATTGAAGTGCTTCTTGATCTCTGCGATCTAGTCATCCGCCTCCAGCGGGACTCGAGCCTCGGAGAACTTGGGGGGGGGGGGTTGATAGCAAGGAACTGCTGCAGAGTGGTGTACTGTGGTCGATCATTCCTCTGGGCAGTCTGGTTCTGCAGCATCAGTAAGATCGCAGCTGTGCCCTGAGCCACTGCGGTCACAGCCTCCCCAAGGAGAGGGTTCTCTGGCGGTGGCATGTTCGCTCTTGGCATCCTGTATACAAGAACACTTATGAGAACATGGTTGAAACATTGACGAAACCAGAAGATAAATCAATATTGACAACAAAACTTCCTCACGAGGTATGAGAAAGCCGAAGGCTGAAATTCCACCAAGGTTAACCCGGAAAGTCGAAAGCTAGGTGCTACTGGAATCCCCAAACCGAGATCACCCGAATCCAAGATAATAATCTGCAAGCGAGCAGACAAAAATATATACGAGTGGTTGAAGACCTGAAGGTTGAGACATCTGCCCTGAGCGGCCCGCCGAAGCGGTCTCCTATAGGGGGAGGAACCACATCCGGAGGATGCCAACCATCCCTGTATAGGAGTTTCACCTGAGGTATGCCATAAGCGAGGTGGAGCTGTCAACCCCAAGTGGCGGCTCAGTGTTCTCAACGTACGCCAACCCTTCTCGTCGCTAGCAAAAAATTATAGAGGAATCGGAGCCTCATGTAAACGAGAACCTAGATTTGTTTTGAAATGGGATAAGTTGCAGAGAGAAAACAACGTTTCACTTCCTCACGGAAAAAGGGGTGGGAGGGTGGGGCAAGAAGAAAAAGAAAGAGTTCCTACTCTCCGATTTTCCTTAATAACTACAAAATAGTTTCTAGACTCAACTTCGGCCAGTAAGGGGTCCTACAGTCAGTCCTGCTCTGATACCAAGTTGTAAGGCCCCCGATGCGGTGCTAAATCGAGTTAGTCGCTTTCGCGTCCCGCTCAAGTTAGTAGCGCATAAAAGGCCACCGGCTCACGACACTCGCACTCGTGTCGCTGCCGGATTCTCGACAACAGGTATATGAACAATGAACTTTATACTAAGACATAAAATATATAGAGTGCAGGGCATACATCGCCACTCGATATTTATTACATCATCTTAGAGGTCCGTGGACCCAACAGTACATCATGCAACAAGCGGAAGACAATCACGACCGAGTACGGTCAAAAGACAAATTGCCCTAGAGAGGGCTGCACATAAAGAGTCCACCCACAGATCGTCGAAGCCCAACTGTAGGATATACTGAACGAAGTCGTCCTCATCGTCATCCTCCGGGGGCACCTCCACGAAGTATCGTCCAGTGCTTGGGTCAAGGTAGTAGTCCACTGCAGCGACCGATCAGGCAAAACAGTAAAGCACGAAAGGAATACAGGGGTGAGATTATATCATTACAGGATAACTAACTCCCTACGGTAAGACAAGGTAAAGGTAAAGGTTGCAACCGCACTAGCATATAAGATGGCTATCGTTCTATTAGAGTAGGGGTAAGATCCAAGAATGCACGTGACGTCGCATCATAAGTCTGCTATCCACCTACTTACGTCAAACATAACACAACCTGGATCTTCTCTCGGTCCCCCTGGACGAAGAAAAGCAACCAAGATACTCACACGGTAGGCAAGTTTTAATTATGATTCAATTGATGTTATTCTATGAACAAGGAGTAGGTCTCAAGTCGTCCATAACCGCGGACACGGCTTTCCGAAAATATTTAACCCTGGAGGGGTGTACCAACTTCCCATCATAGGCTTCGCGTGTACGCTCGGTTTCCACTTGGCTAGGTAAACGCCTGAAACTCCGGAACGTCAGAGTCCCTCTAACTAACAACACACAATTCCGGGTGGCCCCCGGTGAGTCGACACCCAACTCAAAAGCCGGCCGCGCTCTTGAATCGGCCTCTACCGTCTGGATGAGGTCGGGTTAGTTGCCCAAACAGATGTGGACAACCCCCTAGCTCCCTGAGGTGGACCAACAAGAGAAACCATGTCTCTGCTAGTCCGGGTTGTTTCAAAAACTGCTGGGGTACCAACCAAGCACACACACGTTTGCAAATAGTAAATTAGCTCGGGCCACCACTAGAATCGTATGAAGTTAGGAAGGTAATACAAGGCGACCCCATAGAATCCCACACACGATTAGGCACGCTCATCAAGAAACACAATACCCGGAACTCGGGACCTAGGTGACTCAAATGGAACAAAACACCTGGCGGGAACAGCCTGGTCTCCCATCTTTCATCAAGTATAATTTAACATCATAATAATAATAAATATCAACCAACTTCTTTAATAACATGATATCCCAACCATAGCATAGGGTAAGCAGCAAGTTTTCCTACTCATACTAAGCAATGGCTGAGAAGCAGTAACTTAGCAATACAAAGGTTTGCTGGGATGTGGGGATCATGGCTGTTTGGTTTTGAATGTGGCGTAAGCAGAGTGGATAGGATCAAACAAACGTTCTAGACTACAGCTAGGCAGGTAGGCCGAAAGGTATCAAGTAATGGTATAAATCTTCCCCTTGCCTGGGTAATCGGTCGTCGAAGCAGACGTAGCAGGGTCCTCGGGCTCGGTGTCAGAAATCTCCACGTAAGTCTCCTCGGCAGTCTCAGGTGCTAACGTAAAGTACCGGCAAGGAAAAGCACACAAGTAAGCAATGGGTGCAATGCACAGGCAACGATGGTATGATCAAATTTAATCGACATGAGGTGACCCTATCTAGTCAGATTTAAATTAAGGTGGGGACGACACGTCAACAACTTCATATGCAATTTATTTACGGAAAATGGCTTTGGTCTTAGCCTTAATTTGGTGTAAGTAACATGGCAACATGACATGATCAACAATGCAGTTAACAGAAATAATTACAACGTGAAAATAAAACATCGATGCCGGAGACGGAGAGATGTCGAAGAACTTGACATCGGAAAGGTGCAACAAAAGAAGGAACCCAGCCACATTGCATATGACAATATGTATAGGGGCTGGTTTTCAAAGATCCAAAGATTTGAAGAAGACATGGACAGGAACTTGAGACCTGAGTGCATAGTCGCAATAGATGCATTGTGAAAAAGGGTCAAATAGGAAAACCATTATCACCATGCAATTCCTTGGGAGAAACTACCCTAAAAACATATATGGCATGGCCATATTTGGATTTGGGCAGCACTTGGAAAAAACAAAGAAAATGGAGGGCTTAATTGCAAAATTACCACACTCCAAAAAATAGAGGGGGCAAGGTGCAAAATTGACCTCACCATTGAGATCAGTGGGTCTAACTACCCCCAAAAACATAGAAGGGATGCCCCAAATTGAAAAGGAAGTTCAAATAAGATTTGAATTTGCAATCAAATTCAAATTTGAATTATAAAGAAAAGAAAAATAAACAAAAAGGAAAAAGAAAAAGGCACAGGCCACATGGGCTGCCTCGGGCGCTAGGGTCCATCTCTCCCTCTCTTCTCCACGGCCCAGCTCGGCTGAGACAGAAAAGGAAAAAAAAACAAAACAAAAGGAAAAAGGGGCCAAGCCCACGACCTTCCTACTCCTCCAGGCCCAGGGCGACGACTTGCGGCGAAGCTCACCTTGCGCTCCGGCCACCTCCTCGCGAACTGCCATGGGGAAGCTCGAGAGGGCCCTCTCCTCTACGCCCGGATGCAAGGCACGGCCACCCTCAACCTCTCTGCTCGCCGGAATCTCCAAAGATTCAGAGGTGCGGTGGCAGGTTCAGAAGATGTAGACACACGCGACCTACCGCCGAACTTACGGCGAGCCTAGCGTGGTGTACTGCTCGTCTCCGGCCGAACTCCGGTGTTCTTCTTGTAGCTGGGACATCCCTCTACGCAAACGCACCGCGGATCCGGCCTCTAACTCGGAGACGGCGATGCGAGGGACACCTGAACACGGCGGCGCCATGGACTGCACCTGCAGCTCTTCACCAGAGATGCGCCGCAGCTGCTGTGGTGGCCAAGGCGGCACCTTTGCAGCCATATGCGTGCTCTGGACGCGGCCACGACGGGCGCAAGCACTCCCGAGCAGCGCCATGGGCACGGAGTGCACGGGGCGCTCACAACGGCGACTACCAGCGGGGACAGACTACGGGCTACGCTGCGACACGGTCTAGACGAGCTACGCGACTCGGGGCACTCCGAGGCTCACCTTGGGGGTGCTGTGGTCGTGCTCGAGGCGCGGGTCGACAAGGAAGGAGACGACGGCGACGAGGGAGAAGACGCGACCGTGGCGGAGGTCGTCGTCGCGGGACCGCGGCGGGGCTCCTACAACCACAGCGGAGACGGGGATCGGTCAGGAAGGGCTGCAGGAAGGCGAGTTCGACGACCTGGATTAACGGCGGCACAATTGAAGAAATTGGCCGGTGGCCATGGAGGAACAGGGGAGGGAACAGAAGACGAACCCGGCGGCGGCGAGGAAGAACAGCTAGAGGAATGGAACCCTAGGGGGCTCCTGCGGCTCCGGGGCGCGGCTCTTATAGAGGGGAGGCCCTCTGGCCACGTCGGCGGGCGTCGACGTCGATGCCGGCGTCGGCTGTGAGAGGAGAGGGGGAGGGGACTTCTCCACGGTGGAAAGGCGACGCGTCCCCTCCCTCAGATCTTGATCGGGCGGCCAGGGTGCGTCCTGCGTACCTCTTCGCTGGCGGAGGTCCAGATGGGCTGCGGGCAAGGGGAGGCCCTGATGGGCCGGCCTGCTGGACTGCCTCCCGAGAAAAAGAAAAAAAAGAAGGTTTTTCCATTAAGAAAATAACAGAAAATCTCAAGAGTTTTTGTGGCCAATTCACAAAAGAGAAAACATATAAAAATATGTTTTGGAAACCTTGAAATATTCCCCATTTTCTAAAATTGGTGTGACCAATTTTGGAGCAACTAAAATGTGGGGCACTTTTGAAAATTCAAATCACATTGAACTGTGGCCCAAATTTTTAGAGTTGCAAAAAATGGAGCAAGGCTTTTAAAAAGCTTGGGAGGGGCAAGGAATTGGCTATGCCAAGTTTGGGGTCAAGGAGAGCATGCATGCAACAATGAAAAATCTTCAAAGACCCTTGTTGAACCATCTTGGATACAAACTCAAACAACCCAAATGGGCTCCAATCCCAATGCAAATTTAAATCACCACATGAAATTATAATGTTTAGCATCATGCCAAGTTGCAAAGTCAACAGACAAAGTACAATCTCATGGTGATTTTTATTTATTGCACATGGGCTGTTACAAAACCCTATCCTCTACATAAGGGAAATTTGATGCTATCCTACATCTCGCCTTCCACTTGGGGTAACCAACGAAGGGCGAGAAACCATTATAATCATCTCGCACATCAAGCAAATTTCTGGCGCCGTTGCCGGGGAAGGAAGCATGAGTCTTTTCCCGTCAACTTCCACGCCGGCAAGTAAATTTTTGGCGCCGTTGACGGGGACTCCGAGTGATAAGATAGGGGAGTTGACCACTACCTTTTACCTTAACTTTTTAGTCTTTTTAGTTTACCTTTCAGTTTTTATCTTTGTGTCCTATATCAAAAATTACAAAAAAATCTGCAACACTTCCTGCTACTATGGGTTCCTCTGAAAACACCAAGTTGTGTGACTTCACTAGTCACAAAAACAAAGACTTTATCTGCACTACCATTGCCACACCTGCCACTTCAGCTACCTCTTATGAAATTAAACCTGCTTTGCTAAATCTTGTTATGAGAGACCAATTCTCTGGTGCTGGAGATGATGTTGGTTTACACTTGAATAATTTTGTTGAATTATGTGATATGCAAAAGTATAAAGAAGTAGAAGGTGATGTTGTTAAGCTCAAGCTTTTTCCTTTCTCTTTGAGGGAAGGAGCTAAAATCTGGTTTCAATCTTTGCCTAGGAATAGCATAGATTCTTGGGATAAGTGCAAAGATGCTTTTATTGGGAAGTATTGCCCACCTGCTAAAATTATCCAATTGAGGAATAACATTATGGATTTTAAGATAATGAACACGTTGCCCAAGCTTGGGAACGTATGAAATCTCTTGTTAAGAAATGCCCTACACATGGTTTGACTATCTGGATGGTTATCCAGACTTTTTATGCAGGATTGAACTTTACCTCGCGGAAACTATTAGATTCGGCCGCGGGAGGAACCTTTATGTCAACTACACTTGGTGCTGCCACAAAGCTTCTCGATGAGATGATGACCAACTATTCCCAATGGCACACCGAACGCGCTCCAACAGGTAGGAAGGTAAACTCTGTCGAGGATATTACCTCCCTAAATTAAAAAGTTGACTTACTTATGTCTCTACTTACCAAGCAACCCTCTATTGATCCTCATGATGTTCCTTTAAATTCTTTGGTTGCTCAAGAACAAGTAGATGTGAACTTCGTTGCTAGAAACAACTTCAACAACAATGCGTATAGGGGCAACTTTGCTAGTAATCCTAGACCGTTTCCATCCAACTATGGGAACAACAACACCTACCCTAGCAACAAGAACCCCACTTCTGAACTAGAAAGTATGCTTAGAGACTTTATCACTTCCCAGAAAGCCTTCAACACGAATGTAGAAGAAAAATTAGCTAAATTAGATAATCTTTGTTTGAAGGTAGACAGCCTAGCCCTAGATGTTGAGATGCTGAAAATTAGAACCTCTCCCCTTGAGGAGAGGAAAGCCACTCCTATTAATGCTATCCAATTGAAAATTTATGAAAATGTTATGATGATGGCTAAACTTAAAGAAAGATGGGATAGAGAGAAAGAGGAAGAGGATATAATTAAGAGCCTTCTTACACACAACACAGTTGCCACTATCCAAATTGTTGAGGATACCGAAACTATTAGCACCCAATGCACTCCTGGTCCCATTGGACCTATTATTGATGATGCTAATACCTCAACCGTAGAAGAAGAAACTCCTATGAACATAGAGGGTTTCAAACAAGTGAGCCTAGATGACAATACTACCACCTTTGATAGTAGTGATACTGCTTTTGATAGTTGCACCCTCTCAGAAGTTATTAGCTTGCTACACAAAATGTCTAGAGACCCCCACACTAGCACACTCAATCTTGCCTTCACGGAGCATATCACAAATTCTCTCATCAAAGCTAGGGAGGAGAAGCTTAGAATAGAAGCCTCCATACCTAGGAAGATAGATGATGGTTGGGACCCTATGATTAAAATTAAATTAAAAAACTTCTCTTGCTATGCTTTATGTGACATTGGAGCTAGTACCTCCGTCATGCCCAAAAGAATGTATGGTATGTTTGAATTGAAACCTTTTGATTCTTGTTCTTTTGGTGTTCGTCTTGTCGATTCTTCCGTAAAGAAACCTTTGGGGAAAATCGATGATGTTCTTATCATTGTCAATGACAACTATGTTCCCGTTGATTTTATTATTATGGATATAGAGTGTGAACCTTTATGTCCTATTATTTTGGGACGTCCTTTTCTTCGCACCGTTGGTGCCATTATTGACATGAAAGAGGGGAATATAAAATTTCAATTCCCTCTCAAAAAGGGGATGGAACACTTCCCTAGAAAGAAAATCAAGTTACCTTTTGAGTCCTTCACACGGTCTAGCTATTCTCTTTCTCTTGATAAAACTTGATCCTTCTTTTGCCTTATGCCTAGCTTAAAGGCGTAAAAGAAAGCGCTTGTTGGGAGGCAACCCAAGATGTTTTTACTTCTATTTCAGTGGTCTTAATGATTGTTACGACTGTAGAAACATCATTGTATCTTTATTTTCAAGCTTTGTGCCAAGTTATAGCCTCATATGACAAGGGAAGCGAAAGTTGTGACATGCTGTGTAGAAAACAGATTATGTCTTCATGAAGGGAAAAATCGGATCAACTCACCAGTTCATCTTTTTGAGCTGAAATTTTTACACAGCGTGTTCTATACAATCGCGGAACTTTCGTATGTTCTGAGTTTTTTTGATTTGAGTTGCATAAGTGCCCCGAAAAAATTCTCTACTACCTGTTGTTCTGTTTTTCACAGATTCTGCCACGTTTTGTCTCTCCTTACTTTTGAAAACCTTAAGCTTGCTTTTTATTTGCAAAAACCTTTTGGAAATCTTGAGAAACAGTAGCTCTTCAAGAATATATTTATATCGAGTGGGGAAAAATTATTTTATTAAGGGTACTAACCTCTCTAATCAGCTTATGATGAGTTATGTATGAAGGGAGTTTTCAAGTGTGCGATGGAACATGATGAAAGAAGATTCGGGAGTGTCAAGCGCTCAAGCTTGGGGATGCCCCCATGCATCCCCAACAAATATTCAAGGAGACTCAAGCGTCTAAGCTTGGGGATGCCCCCGTGCATCCCCTTCTCCATCAACAATCATCAGTTTGTCCTTCGTCCCACTATATTTTTATCACTTCATGCATTATGTGCTATGCTTGGAGCGTCTCGCTCTTAGGTTTTATTTTTAGTTTTCTTTTGCTTTGCTTTATTTTCATAACAAGTTAGACCCCGTATTACTTTGTGTGGGAGAGAAACACACTCCACTTTCAAAATCTAGAACACATCATAGGAATCTTCATGCCTATCTTTTTGCTGTTGTATGTTCTTTATCTTTTCGTAGCTACTGCCATGTTTAGTTTTAGTCTTTGTTTGTCTTTAGCAAGAGCCTTGGATTTTGTTTAGTTTGTTGCTGGAACTCTCTTTAGTTTTCATTTTTATCTTTCTAAGAGAGTTGGTTGTTGCACTGAGTTGTGTCTTGTCTTGAAAGTAGGTAATTGAGGTTGCTATTTAATTTTAGTAGTAACTTGCAATAGTTTTGAGCCTATTAGTGGTGGGTGTCGTATTTTTGGCAATCCGTGTTTATTTTCAAAACCTACAAAACTAGTTGAGAACTCTAGCTACTAGATGGATCGCTAATCTTTGGAGGGATCGAATATTAGAGTACACTCACATACCATGAGTCGAGGATGTGAAAGGATAACCAAACCCCCATACACTCCTCCTCGGGGTACCTGTCTCTTTGTGAACCTCCTTATTAGATTGAGAGTTACCGATAATAAGTGCATGAGTTCTTCGGACTAATGTAAGTATTGAAAGTTGACACTTCTACCTCCTCATATTTGCTAGCCTCTCCCGTGCTGTGCATTGTCTTCTTCTCACTCCGAGAGTTGGCATCCACCTTCGCCGGTACATCCAAACCCTTGGCATGATATGCTCTGTCATCATAAACCTCCTTATATCTTTCCTCAAAACAGCCACCATACCTACCTATCAAGGCATGGCCATAGCCTTTCCGCGATATATTGCCATGGAACATCCACCTTCTCATGACTTGATCTTCAAGTCATACATGTTCCTGCTACACTCGCAGCGGCATACATTGCATACATCATGATAGCTACATCTTATTTGTGATTTGAGTACCTTGTAAAGTGTGCAAGATCTTCTATACCCTCTTGTAAATTAAAGTGTTGCCCTTAAGTGAGGAAAAGATCCCAAAGTGGACAAAATAAAAGATCCCAAAGAGGAAAAATGAGAGTTCAATATAAAGAGCCGTTGAGGCCACCAAAAAATACAAAAAACTAGAAAAAAAGAGAAAAAGAAAATAAAAAGAGAGAAAGGGGCAACACTACTATCCTTTTGAAAGATCCACACTAGTACTCCCTCTTATCCTTGTACTCCATAGAGATGATCATTCATGCATATAGCTATGTGGGGACCTTCACACTATAGAACTTGGCTTGCATATTCCAAGGATGAGCCTCCTGAAAAGAGCTCTAGGTCTTCATGAGCGAGCAAGTTAGATGCACCCCCACTAGTTCCTTTGGAGAGCTTTTTAGCTCATATGTGTATCCGTTGCATGGCAATCCATACTCCTCACATCATATCTATCATTTGGCCTTCTCGCCTATGATTGTCCTCATTGACGTGAGCCTTTCTCACCCTTTTTGTCTTCCTACTCAACCATATTTCTCTCTTTTCGGGACCCGGAATATGCGTATGTAATTCCAGTCACGATGCAATCACATGGAGAGCCGAGAACCGTACCCACTTGTCTAAGAAGACAAGGCCAAGCACAGAACGTTCTCGGTAAGCATCGAATGTGAGGGGCATCCCATTCAGGCCGGATGATCATTTGAAATGGGTCCTCAATGTCCGCTCACAAGTCTAAATGCTTATGGGTGGTGAATCCCATATTCATAGACAAGTCGCCTCAACCACGTTATCGATTGAATCCTAACTCTTACATAGACTTACTCCAGCCTGATCACTTAGTCGGGGTCTAGGGCGGGCTCGATCATACAACAAAGTGTGCACGTGACAGAGTCACGAGCAATCGCATCACGATGCCCCAAGATGCGCACATATAAGGGCCACTTGGTGTATAAAGGACCACCAGCCAGATCACAACTAAGATCTCGAAACCTATACTAAGCCATGCATGTTATAAACATACACGCAGCACACATGCCTAGCATGAACAGCAGGTATCATCACATAACTCTTCAAAATACTTCTTTATTTACTTACACATAGAGTATACAAAGATCACATGTCTGTGATCAACATTACATCATACAACGGAAGCAAATCAGGTCTGAGTACAGACAATATTAACAAATGTCTTAGAGAAGCCTTGTACAACAAACACGCCCTTCCACGACGGACCAGACTGCTGTCTGGAACTATACTACCAAGGTCAATGTCGAGCTTCAGGTCGGTGACTCCATCGGGGGCTGGGTTTCCATCTAAAACATAGAATAAGCAAACGTGAGTACAAAATCGTACTCAGCAAGACTTACATCAGATCTATACTACTTATACTTAAGTATCAAGGTAAGGGAGGTGGGGTTCAACATGCAGAAGTGCCAGCTTTGACTTAGCTAATCCTGAACTACGAATACCAGACTTGAGGTAAGAAGCGTACACGAGTCCACTATCCAAGTCTCCAACCAATACACCACTATGGATACTTCCTCGACTTCCCCACGAGGAAGCACGCCATAGCACTCACGCTTATCTTGCGAGTTTTATAAGTATCCATTCAAGTTGTCTAATAATCAGGTACAGGTTCCATGTAGTCCATGACCGCGGACGCGGCTATTCGAATAGTTTTGTTAACCTTGCAAGGGTGTAAACTACACACACATGACCATCAGTTACCGCCAGGTCTCACCACCGTTCAACAGGTGACAGCGAGGATGTTCACCCCGACACTTCGCTCACAACCGGTCTATTCCAGAAGTCGACTATGTGAGGTAGATCCCGCTCGAGAGCCCGGCCGGATCAACGATACGGACTCAGACAATGTAGGCAACCTAAACGCCATCCGAGAAGATGGTTTCACTGTTTCACAGATCCACCCACATATCTATATGATGCAACGCTTCATCCATTATTTTTCTATGCATATGCAAAATGGAAATCCCGAACTAATGTGACTCCTGGACGTCGACACGGATCAAGGTACTAGGCCGAGAGGGGTCAGTGAGCCCAATGTGTGGTTGTACTCTTTGTCTTGGATTACCATACAATAACTCGGTGCTTAAGGCGGTGTTCAACGAGACAACCCACTGTGTACTCCCACACAGCTTCTCATCGTTCACCTTGTATTAGGGTGGATTCACCAACACAGTTTCACTTTCAACAACACCATGTTCACTATCATCCCGACTAACATCAAAAGAAACCTCATTGTACCACTAAGAATGCAATAAGCATTAACAGTTGCAGGGGCCACATGCTCATCATTCAACTCCTAAATCTGCTAGGATTGTGGTTTGCTTAATACGGTGACAGAATGATAGGTCATGCATCGGATATGGGTTCTACTATGCGGTAGAATCGATACAAGGTGATCTCCTAAACATGCATAAGCGAGACTGAGAGGGAATTGGGATTTTATAGACATGATCAATGGGGGTTTGCTTGACTTGCTGACGATACACGGGGTTTACCGATCTTCTTCTTCTTCGGGGGTGATCACTGTCTCGGAGGCACTGTTATCGGCACAATCATCAACAAGAGGGGGCAACATTGAATGTAAATGCACAAACACATGATGTGGTTGTTCCATGATGTGAAGGTTATTGATTTGTGGAACATTTAATTTAAATGAAGTGTATTTCATTTGAAATGCAAATTCAAACTCCACATTTGAATTTCAATTTGGCCAAAATTCATTTTCTATTGTTGGATCATTGTAAAGTATGTGTTCAAGTGTTTGATATGCCTCTGATGTTCAAGTGAGATGTGGTGCATTGCAAAGGTTCAATTTACAATAGTATTTGAAATTAATTTGAATTAATTCCAATTAAGCCAAATAGCAAAAGCTACTGGTCCCATTTTAAAATCAACTCAAACATGGTTGAAAGTTGCATATTTGGATAGAGAATTTTATTCTGATCATTTTTCATATATTATTTGTCCAATTTGGAGTTCATATGAATTTTCTATAATTTATTGAAGTTTAAAGCAATTTCTGGAATTTCTGTAATTTCTTTAATTCTTTTAAATCTTTTATAAATACTGCATCAGCCCCACGTCATCATGATGTCAGGGGGACTGACCTATGGGTCCACCCTGTAAGCCTCACAGGGGTTAATCCCCTGTTTAACTAGAACAGAGGGGGTTAGTGGCCTCTGGCCCACATGTCAGTGAGAGGGAAGGAGGGATTAGTGCTCTGGTTAGTTGCTCTAATGGCGTGGTCGTCGGCGTTGCCACTGTAGGCCGCCGAAATTTCGCCGGAGTGGCGTTGGGGGCACGGGAGGGGAAGCGGAGAGCATTGGCGTGTAGCACTTGAGCTCCCGCACCCATTCGTGCCATTGGGGGGGGGGTTCTCGGGGGGCTCTGGAGCTCGGCAACTCCAACAATGGCGACGGCCGGCGCAATGACCATGGAGAATGGCGACAGAGGGGACGGGGAGAGGTGCTAGGAGGGGAGAAAAGGTCGGGAGCTCACGACGGTTGCGAAGGCGAGCTCGGGGAAGCCGGAGGGAGGCCGGAGTCGACGAATTCCTCGTCGGAGTTCGCGGCGGCCAGCGGTGACTCGAAGATGCAGGCGTCGCCTAGTGTGCGGCTGAGCTCGAATTGGTGCTGCAGGTTGAAGGAGTCGTCGCCGGGGAGTCTTCTGGACAACACGGCGGCACGGGGGAGCCACGGTGGCCACGGTGGCGCACGACGGCGGCGAGTCGGGGTCCTCGGCTTGTGCTGGAACTCGCGAGAGAGGGAGAGGGGAAGAACCAGGGGAGGGGGAAGATGGACCCGGGCCTTCCAGGGGTCCAGCGGCGAGGGGGTAAGGTCGGGGAAAGCAGGAGGTGGCCGCGGCTGCCGTGGCATGGCCGCCACGCCGACGAGCAGCCTGCCTGTCCCGGGGTAGAAGACAGCTCTACCCCTGGTGGGTTGGGCTGGCTTGCTGGCCAGGCTGGGCCAGGTGGGCCGAAAAGGTAAGGGAGGTAGGCCTTTTCTTTTTCTATTATTTTATTTTCTGTTCATTTGTTTTGCCCTAGTAATTAAATACCTAGGCAATTTATAAAATGCCCAAAACTTTTATGTGGACTTGTAATGCATATAGCTAGCCACTTGTAGATTTTGGGGATTTTTGAAATTCATATAATTTGAATTTCAAATCAAATAGGGGTTTATTTAATTTTCCAAGGCATTGTTTGAAAACTAGAAAATTCCATGAGCATGGGATTGATCCCAAACCATTTTTAAAATGATCACCAGCATTTATAGGAATTTTCCAAATGTTCAAATGATTTTTGGAAAAGATTTTTATCTGGCCATTTGCTTTAATTTCTCAGGGCTTTTCTTTTCCCCATTTTTGATTTTCCTATTTTGAATTTTTCACATGATGCAAAGGGATCAAACAACCCTAGAACTTACCCTAGTTGGGGTTCTGACAACTCGCCCCCACTCAAAAGAATCTCGTCCCGAGATTCAGAAGTCGTCGGGAGGAAGGAGGGGTACTCGGCACGGAGGAGGTCTTCTCTTTCCCATGTTGCTTCTTTCTCGGAGTGATGTGACCATTGCACTTTGAGGAACTTGATCTTCTGACGGCGAGTGACACGCTCTGCTGAATCAAGAATACGAACAGGGTACTCTCGATAAGAAAGGTCATCTTGGAGATCAAGCGTTTCATGGTCGACTTCGCGAATGGGGTCCTTGAAGCAACGCCTGAGGTTTGACACATGGAATACATCATGTACTCGGGAAAGGTGCGGAGGTAGTTCAAGTTGGTAGGCAACTTCTCCACGTTTAGCGAGAATGCGGAAAGGTCCGATGTAACGTGGGGCCAACTTGCCTTTGATACCGAATCTTTGGGTTCCCTTCAGAGGAGTAACCCAGAGGTAAGCCTTCTCATTCAGATTGTAGCTTTCTTGCCTATGATGATGATCATAGTAGCTTTTCTGACGAGACTGGGCGGCTTTCAAACGATCACGAACAATGCAAACTTGCTCTTCTGCTTCCTTGATCATATCCGGTCCAAAGAATTGTCTTTCACCGGTTTCTGACCAGTTCAAGGGTGTTCTACATCGTCGTCCATAGAGGAGTTCAAAAGGAGCCCTGTTCAGACTAGATTGGAAACTGTTGTTATAAGCAAATTCGGCAAATGGAAGAGACTTCTCCCAATCCTTTCCGAAAGATATAACACAAGCTCTGAGCATGTCTTCCAAGATTTGATTAACCCTTTCAACTTGACCGCTAGACTGAGGATGGAAAGGTGCACTAAAGGAGAGATTAGATCCCATAGCATTCTGAAAGCTTCCCCAGAATCTAGAGGTGAAAAGGCTACCACGATCAGAATTTATTTCCAAAGGAACACCGTGAAGAGATACAATTCTAGAGACATACAAGTCCGCTAACTGGCTAGCAGTTATAGACTCGCGAACGGGAAGGAAGTGAGCAACTTTGGACAACCTATCTATGAAAACGAAGATGGCATCGTTTCCTTTGTGGGTTTTTGGGAAGCCGGTGATGAAGTCCATACCGACTTTGTCCCATTTCCACTCTAGAATAGGCAAAGGTTGAAGTGTGCCAGCAGGTCTTTGGTGTTCGGCCTTAATGCAACGATAAACATCACATTCGGCAACAAATCGAGCAATGTCTCTCTTCATCCTGGTCCACCAAAATCTCTGGCGTAGATCTCGGTACATTTTTGTGCTACCGGGATGAATTGAGAGGGGTGTATCATGGGCTTCTTTGAGGATGAGTTGCCGTAGATCCCTATTCTTAGGTACTACCAAACGATTTTCAAAGAATACCGTTCCTTTACTATCTATGGAGAAACATTTAGCAACTCCGCTAGCAATGTTCTCCTTGATCCGGCGAACACCTCGTGCACGCCTTTGGGCAACTATCATTTGATCCTCAAGGTTTGGTTTCGCCACCAAGTTGAAAAGAGATCCACGAGGAACAATCTCGAGATTAAGCTTTCGAAATTCCTCATGAAGAAGTGGTTGATACTGTTGTAACATGAGGTTGTTACAATACGACTTACGACTTAGTGCATCAGCCATGACATTGGCTTTGCCTAGGGTGTAAGAAATTACTACGTCGTAATCTTTTATCAACTCAATCCAGCGTCTTTGCCTGAGATTAAGATCTGGCTGGGTGAAAATGTATTTGAGGCTTTGGTGGTCGGAATAGATCTCACAACGATTACCATGGAGGTAATGTCGCCAAGTTGTTAGGGCATGAACTACGGCAGCGAGTTCAAGATCGTGGGTAGGATAGTTCTCTTCATGTGGCCGCAACTGGCGTGAAGCATAAGCTACCACATGTCGATCTTGCAGAAGTACGCATCCTAACCCTTGCCGTGATGCGTCACAAAAGATCTCGAAATCCTTTTTGGTGTCTGGAGGTGCAAGTACGGGTGCAGAAGTCAATCTTCTTTTTAGCTCTTGAAAGCTTTCCTTGCACTTGGGGGTCCATTGGAATTTCTTATCTTTCTTGAGGAGTTCAGTAAGAGGCTTTGCAACTTTAGAAAAGTTCTCGACGAAGCGGCGGCAATAGCTTGCTAAGCCAAGAAAACTCCTAACTTGCTTAACCGATTCAGGTGGAGTCCAGTCAAGGACGGCCTGAACTCTCTCGGGATTGACTGTAACATCTTTCGCAGAAATCACGTGGCCTAAGTAGGTCACTTCTGGTAGCAAAAATTCACACTTGGAGAATTTAGCATACAGACGATGCTCTCTAAGCTTCATCAATACCAAACTAAGATGTTCTGCGTGCTCTTCTTCGTTCTTCGAGTAGATGAGAATGTCATCAAGATAAACTACAACAAATTTATCTAGGTACTCCATGAAGATCGAATTCATCAAGCGCGAAAAAGTGGTTGGGGCATTAGTTAAACCGAAGGACATGGCGGTGTACTCATAAAGACCATAACGAGTAGTGAAAGCCGTCTTGGGAATGTCCTCGTTTCTGATTTTGATTTGATGATATCCTAACCTCGAATCCATCTTGGAGAAGACAGAGGATCCATCAAGTTGATCATAAATATCATTGATCCTGGGAAGTGGGTACTTGTTCTTTATTGTCGCTAGATTTAGCGGGCGATAGTCTACGCACATCCTTTCTGTTCCATCTTTCTTCGTTACGAACAGAACGGGGCAAGCCCATGGCGATGAGATAGGGAGGATGAAGCCTTTTGCCAACGAAGCATCAAGTTGGGTTTTTAGCTCAACTAACTCATGTGGGGCCATTCTATATGGATGTCTCGAAATTGGGCCTGTGCCTGGTATAAGATCCACTATGAACTCTACACACCTGTCGGGTGGCTAGGTTTAAAGGGTTGGATCTCTGGATAACATTCTAGAGGATGACCAAGGTTTACTAGGGGCTACAACAGATATGTCAGAGTAGCAAAGTACTCCAACACGATGGTTAGTGTGGTTGTTCGTGCTAGAAGACATCTAAAGTGGGAGGAAGAACTGCAATTGAATCACTAAAGGTTTCTAGAACAAAACCTACAACAAACTCTAGAGAACTGTCGGGCATGCCACCTAGAAGTTCTTCAAAAAGGACAACCAAAATGGAGAGAAGGATTTTGCAAAGGCATCAGATTATGAAGAAACCTGGAATGACTCGGACAGCATAACGGCTGTAATTGCAAGAGAAATGAAAATTCTCACAACATAACAACAACACTTACATAAGAAGTCTCAGAATAGGAAGCACAACGACTCTAGACAACCGAACACAACTTTCCTACGGCTACAAGGAAGAAAACAACGAGATGTTCTAGTAAGACATAGATGAGCCTAATCCTATCATCCCGTAGAAAAGATAAGGGTGACTCAGAACTCAGATCGATGAGGATAAGGAGAAAAAGAAGCCTTACGTTGTTCCCTTATACCCAGAGTAACTATATAACTATAGAATGCTAGACTCTACTTCGACCAAGGGCTTGATAATCCTACAGACAGTCCTGCTCTGATACAAAGTCTGTCGGGACCCGGAATATGAGTATGTAATTCCAGTCACGATGCAATCACATGGAGAGCCGAGAACCATACCCACTTGTCTAAGAAGACAAGGCCAAGCACAGAACGTTCTCGGTAAGCATCGAATGTGAGGGGCATCCCATTCAGGCTGGATGATCAACTGAGATGGGTCCTCAACGTCCGCTCACAAGTCTAAATGCTTATGGGTGGTGAATCCCATATTCATAGACAAGTCGCCTCAACCACGTTATCGATTGAATCCTAACTCTTACATAGACTTACTCCAGCCCGATCACTTAGTCGGGGTCTAGGGCGGGCTCGATCATACAACAAAGTGTGCACGTGACATATAAGGGCCACTTGGTGTATAAAGGACCGCCATCCAGATCACAACTAAGATCTCGAAACCCATACTAAGACATGCATGTTATAAACATACACGCAGCACACATGCCTAGCATGAACAACAGGTATCATCACATAACTCTACAAAATACTTCTTTATTTACTTACACATAGAGTATACAAAGATCACATGTCTGTGATCAACATTACATCATAGAACGGAAGCAAATTAGGTCTGAGTACAAACAAGATTAACAAATGGCTTAGAGAAGCCTTGTACAACAAACACGCCCTTCCACGAGGGACCAGACTGCTGTCTGGAACTATACTACCAAGTTCAATGTCGAGCTTCAGGTCGGTGACTCCATCGGGGGCTGGGTTTCCATCTAAAATATAGAATAAGCAAACGTGAGTACAAAATCGTACTCAGCAAGACTTACATCAGATCTATACAACTCATGCTCAAGTATCAAGATAAGGGAGGTGGGGTTCAACATGCAGAAGTGCCATCTTTGACTTGGCTAATCCTGAACTACGAATACGAGACTTGAGGTAAGAAGCGTACACGAGTCCACTATCCAAGTCTCCAACCAATACACCACTATGGATACTTCCTCGACTTCCCCACGAGGAAGCACGCCATAGCACTCACGCTTATCTTGCGAGTTTTATAAGTATCCATTCAAGTTGTCTAATAATCAGGTACAGGTTCCAAGTAGTCCATGACCGCGGACGCGGCTATTCGAATAGTTTAGTTAACCTTGCAAGGGTGTAAACTACACACACATGACCATCAGTTACCGCCAGGTCTCGCCACCGTTCAAGAGGTGACAGCGAGGATGTTCACCACGACACTTCGCTCACAACCGGTCTATTCCAAGAGTCGACTATCTGAGGTAGATCCCGCTCGAGAGCCCGACCGGATCAACGATACGGACTTAGACAATGTAGGCAACCGAAACACCCTCCGAGAAGATGGTTTCACTGTTTCACAGATCCACCCACATATCTATATGATGCAACCCTTCATCCATTCTTTTTCTATGCATATGCCAAATGGAAAGCCCAAACTAATGTGACTCCTGGACGTCGACACGGATCAAGGTACTAGGCCGAGAGGGGTCAGTGAGCCCAATGTGTGGTTGTACTCTTTGTCTTGGATTACCATACAAGAACTCGGTGCTTAAGGCGGTGTTCAACGAGACAACCCACTGTGTACTCCTACACAGCCTCTCATCATTCACCTTGTATTAGGGTGGATTCACCAACACAGTTTCACTTTCAACAACACCATGTTCACTATCATCCCGATTAACATCAAAAGAAACCTCATTGTACCACTAAGCATGCAATAAGCATTAACAGTTGCAGGGGCCACATGCTCATCATTCAACTCCTAAATCTGCTAGGATTGTGGTTTGCTTAATACGGTGACAGAATGATAGGTCATACATCGGATATGGGTTCAACTATGCGGTAGAATCGATACAAGGTGATCTCCTAAACATGCATAAGCGAGACTGAGAGGGAATTGGGATTTTATAGACATGATCAATGGGGGTTTGCTTGCCTTGCTGACGATACACGGGGTTTACCGATCTTCTTCTTCTTCGGGGGTGATCACCGTCTCGGAGGCACTGTTATCGGCACAATCATCAACAAGAGGGGGCAACATTGAATGTAACTACACAAACACATGATGTGGTTGTTCCATGATGTGAAGGTAATTGATTTGTGGCACATTTAATTTAAATGAAGTTTATTGCATTTGAAATGCAAATTCAAACTCCACATATGAATTTCAATTTAGCCAAAATGCAGTTGCTATTGTTGGATCATTGTAAAGTATGTGTTCAAGTGTTTGATATGCCTCTGATGTTCAAGTGAGATGTGGTGTATTGCAAAGGTTCAAATTACAAAAGCATTTGAAATTAATTTGAATTAATTCCAATTAAGCCAAATAGCAAAAGCTACTGGTCCCATTTTAAAATCAACTCAAACATGGTTGAAAGTTGTATATTTGGATAGAGAATTTTATGCTGATCATTTTTCATATATTATTTGTCCAATTTGGAGTTCATATGAATTTTCTATGATTTATTGAAGTTTAAAGCAATGTTTGGAATTTCTGTAATTTCTTTAATTCTTTTAAATCTTTTCTAAATACTGCATCAGCCCCACGTCATCATGACGTCAGGGGGACTGACCTGTGGGTCCACCCTGTAAGCCTCACAGGGGTTAATCCCCTGTTTAACTAGAACAGAGGGGGTTAGTGGCCTCTGGCCCACATGTCAGTGAGAGGGAAGGAGGGATTAGTGCTCTGGTTAGTGGCTCTAATGGCGGGGTCGTCGGCGTTGCCACTGTAGGCCGCCGGAATTTCGCCGGAGTGGCGTTGGGGGCACGGGAGGGGAAGCGGAGAGCACTGGCGTGTAGCACTTGAGCTCCCGCACCCATTCGTGCCATTGGGGGGGGTTCTCGGGGGGCTCTGGAGCTCGGCAACTCCAACAATGGCAACGGCCGGCGCAATGACCAGCGAATGGCGACAGAGGGGACGGGGAGAGGTGCTAGGAGGGGGGAAAAGGTCAGGAGCTCACGGCGGTTGCGAAGGCGAGCTCGGGGAAGACGGAGGGAGGCCGGAGTCGAAGAATTCCTCGTCGGAGTTGGCGGCGGCCGGCGGTGACTCGAAGATGCAGGCGTCGCCTAGGGTGCGGCTGAGCTCGAATTGGTGCTACAGGTCGAAGGAGTCGTCGCCGGGGAGTCTTCTGGACAACACGGCGACACAGGGAAGGCACGGTGGCCACGGTGGCGCACGACGGCGGCGAGTCGGGGTCCTCGGCTTGTGCTAGAACTCGCGAGAGAGGGAGAGGGGAAGAACCATGGGAGGTGGAAGATGGACCCGGGCCTTCCAGGCGTCCAGCGGCGAGGGGGTAAGGTCGGGGAAAGCAGGAGGTGGTCGCGGCTGCCGTGGCATGGCCGCCACGCCGACGAGCAGCCTACCTGTCCCGGGGTAGAAGACAGCTCTACCCCTTGTGGGCTGGGCTGGCTTGCTGGCCAGGCTGGGCCAGGTGGGCCGAAAAGGTAAGGGAGGTAGGCCTTTTCTTTTTCTATTATTTTATTTTCTGTTCATTTGTTTTGCCCTAGTAATTAAATACCTAGGCAATTTATAAAATTCCCAAAACTTTTATGTGGACTTGTAATGCATATAGCTAGCCACTTGTAGATTTTGGGGATTTTTGAAATTCATATAATTTGAATTTCAAATCAAATAGGGGTTTATTTAATTTTCCAAGGCATTGTTTGAAAATTATAAAATTCCATGAGCATGGGATTGATCCCAAACCATTTTTAAAATGATCACCATCATTTATAGGAATTTTCTAAATGTTCAAATGATTTTTGGAAAAATATTTTTATCTGGCCATTTGCTTTAATTTCTCAGGGCTTTTCTTTTCCCCATTTTTTATTTTCCTTTTTGATTTTTTCACATGATGCAAAGGGATCAAACAACCCTAGAACTTACCCTAGTTGGAGTTCTGACATCTCTTTGCCATCCTAAGTGTCAACTTTCGTGCTTACGCTCATCCATTGCATGAGTGCTCAAAATATCAAAAAGGAGTGGATCAAATTGACTTGTACCTGGCTAGTGGTCCGGGGACGAGTCAAGATAAGATTCCAAAGAAGACCAAGTGTAAAACTTTAGTAGATTGAGTTCTCAACACAAAAAAAAATACTTTTTCTCATAATCCATATCCCCTTTCTTGCACACAAACACCATTTGGAGACATGTGAGTCACGGACAGCGAGAGCTCTTGCACCTAATGTTCTTTTGTTGCTTGTTTCAATGCTAATATAGAATCTAGCATGTCATAACTTGAATTGAATCACATACCTTGATTGCATTACTTTTCAAAGTTCTTTTATGGTTGCTAGCATGTCACCAAAGAAATTATGCTTGTTATCATTTACCTACTCGAGGACGAGCAGGAATTAAGCTTGGGGATGTTGATACGTCCCAAACGTATCGATAATTTCTACTTGCTCCATGCATGTTTTGTGTGATATTGCTATGATCTAGATACACTTTCATACACTTTTTGATCATATTTGGACTAACCTATTAACTCAGTGCACCCCAGTGTCAGTTTCTGTTTTCTGCTGTTTTTCTATTTTAGTTTTCCCCCACATTAAAAGTGCTCAAAAGATTCGGGAAAAATCAGATAAAAAATCAGCATGAAGGAACCTTCCGGAGTCCCGAAGGGGGCCAGGTGGGACCCACCAGGGCCCCAGACGCCTAGCTGGCGCTTCCATGGGCCTGGCCGCGCCAGGGGGGGGGGGCCTGGACCCATGGTGGCTCCCCTGGATGCCCCCCTTCGCCTATTTATTCTCCGCGGAAACTTCCGAGGACAGAACCCTTTTTGGCGATCTCGCCTCTGTTTCGCCGCCGCCGCGCTTCCAAGATCGGGAGCACCGTCATGACCCTTCCCGGCACCCTGCCGGAGAGAGGATCGACCTCCGGGAGCTTCTCCTCCATCATGGACGTTTCCCGGATATGTCGTGAGTAGTTTCCTTTGGACCATGGGTCTGTGATCAGTAGTTATGTGATGTTCTCCTCCCCTCTTTGTTCTCCATGGTTTAGACCTCGTGAGCTGCCCTACATGATCGAGGCACATATGTAATCTTTCTGCTTTTGTTATGCCGAGTTTGATGGGCTCTGATGGATTATGAGATTATGTTCAGACCGTGATAGAGTAATATATTTGGTTTTTTTCTCTTATATTTTTGTTTTTAAGTAATTCTTGCATCTTCTCTGTTGCTGTTTATTGCTTTGGCCAAGTAGTAGGCAGTGACTCCAAGAGAGAACGTTATGCTCGATTGTGGGTACATGCCCCCTGATGACACACTTGAGTGACAGAAACATGAGTCTAGGGGTTGTGCTGTGGCCACAAGGGGGAAACGACGGTGCTTGTAACCGCGATTGCAAGTATTGTTTACTTTACGCAAAGTAGTTTTTAATGCAGTTTTCTGTTGCTTTGGGTTTACACTTTGTGTGGGGCTCGCAACTTAATACCAGCGAGATGTTCTGGATAGACATCTCAAGGTGGATGATTAGTAGTAGATGCAGATGGATTTTGGTCTACTTATTTTGGCGCACTGCCCATGCTTATGAACCTCTTCCTTTCTTTTGTAGCATAGTTAGCATTGCGGTGCATTTATAATCCTGTCAATTGCCCATCCGTAATTTGTTTACCTCGCATAGCAGTCTTAATGTCCTTTGGGAGAGAGACATCACGGGACCTCGGTCCATATTCTCATCATTGTTTACAAGATTATTTCCTTTTCAGTATTTACTTTCAGTCATTATCTTTATCATTATCCCTTGCATTTGATCCTTAATAAACTACAAGACCGGAGAGATTGAAAACCTCTTTTAACTTCGTTGGGAGCAAAGTTATTTGTGTTGTGTGCAGGTCCAGGTCAAGGAAGCAACGTTTCTCGTAAACGGTGCCATTGTTTTCTTGCCACCTACTTATCATTGCCGGAGTCCTACGGGAGACAAATCCTATCCTCTACATAGGGGAAATTTGTTGCTATCCTACATCTCACCTTCCACCTGGGGTAACCAAAGAAGGGAGAGAAACCATTATCACCATCTCGCACATCATGCCATCAAGACTAATTTCTGGCGCCGTTGCCGGGGACTCCAGTCTACAAGATAGGGAGTGGCACACTATCTTTTACCTTTGCATTTTAGTCTTGTTAGTTTACTTTCTAGTTTTTGCTTTAGAGTCTTATACCAAAAACAAAAAAAAATAGTTATCTTGCTTTTAGTTTCTTTGTTATTGCTTGTTGCTGTTACTATGGGTTCCACTGAAAAAACCATGTTGTGTGACTTCACTTGTCACAAAAACAATGACTTTATTAGCACTCTTATTGCTCCACCTGCCACTTCAGCACCTTCATATGAAACCAAACCTGCTTTGCTAAATCTTGTGATGAAAGAATAATTCTCCGGTGCTGGAGATGCTGCTTCTTTGCACTTAAATAATTTTGTTGAGCTTTATGGTATGAAAAAGTACAAAGAAGTAGATGGTGACATTGTTAAACTTAAGCTTTTTCCCTTCTCTTTGAGAGGAAGAGCTAAGGAGTGGCTCCAATCCTTTCCTAGGAATAGCATAGATTCTTGGGATAAGTGCAAGGATGCTTTTATTGGGAAGAACTACCCACTGATGGCACTAAAGTAGTGCTCCTCGTTGGCTAACCCAAGTGGAAGGTAGAGATGTAGCGTAGAATAATTTCCCTCGGTGAAGATACCAAGGTTTGTCTCCAGTAGGACTCCGACAACGACAAGTGGGTGCCTACGGCGCAAGAAATTACTAGCACGAGAGTTGACGTGGACCTGCACACAGATACAAATAACTTTTCTCCCAATGAGTACAGAGAGGTTGTCAATCTCTCCGGCCTTGCTGTTTACAAAGGGTCAAACGCAAGAGATAAAAGGTAATGATAACTGCAACTAGAAAGTAAAACAGGAAGTAAATTGAGTGTGTAAACAGTAATGGAAATATGGAACGGGGTCCCATGAAGTTCACTAGTGATGTCTCTCTCCCAAAAGGTGAACACATTACAGTTGGGCAATTGACAGGATTAAAAATGCACCACAATGCTAACTATGCTACAAAAGAAAGGAAGAGGCTCAAAAGCATGGGAAGTACGGCAAAACAAGTAGACCGAAATCCATCTGCATCTACTCACTATTCATCCACCTTGATATATCTATCTAGAACATCTCGCTGATATTAAGTTGAGAGCCCCACCCAAAGTGTAAACCCAAAGCAACAGACAACTGCATTAAAAGAACTTTGCGTAAAGTAGACAATACTTTCAACCGCACCATTGCTTCCCCCCTTGTGGCAACATCACATCCCCTAGAATCTTGTTTCTGTCACTCAAGCTAGTCATCAGGGGGCATGAACCACAATCATGCATAACGCTCCCTCGTGGAGTTACTACCTACTACCTGGCCAAAGCAATAAACAACAACGAAGACCATGCAAGAATTAATCAAGAACAAAAATATAAAAGGAGAAGAACCAAATATATTAATCATCGCAATCTGAACATAGTCTCATAATCCATCAGATCCCAACAAACTCAACATAGCAACAGCAGAAAGAATTACATATGTACCTTGATCATGTAGGGCAGCTCACAAGGTCTAATCAATGAAGAACAAAGAGGGGGAGAGGACATCACATAGCTACGGACCATGGACCCATGGTCCAAGGTGGACTATTCATGACTCATCCAGGAAGCGTCCATGGTGGTGGAGAAGCTCCCGGAGGTCAATCCTCCCTCCGGAAGGGTGCCGGGAAGTGGTCTTCTGGTGCTCCCGATCTTGGAAGCGCGGCGGCGGCGGAACAGAGGCGAGATCGCGAAAAAGGGTTCTGTCCTTAGGGGTTGCGGGACGAGAGAAATATATAGACGAAGGCGGGCAGACAGGGGGCCCACCAGGAGTCCAGACGGCCTTCCGGCGCGGCCGCGCCCCTTGGCCGCCTGGGCACCAGGTGGGCCCCCTCTGCCCCCCCTTCGGGCATCTAGAAGTTTCGAGTACGCTGATTTTTTATATATTTTCCCGGATTTTTTCTAGCACTTTATGTAATGGGAAAAACAGAAATAAAAAGACAATAGAAAACAGAAACTGGCATTGATGTGCACTGAGTTAATAGGTTAGTCCAAATATTCAAAAGTGTATGAAAGTTTATCAAAAGCATAGCAATATCACCCAAAACATGCATGGAGCAAGCGGAAATTATAGATACTTTTGGGACGTATCACCACCTGCCAAAATTATCCAGTTGAGAAGTAACATTATGAATTTTAGACAAATGGATAATGAACATGTTGCCCAATGTTGGGAACGAATGAAATCTCTTGTTAAGAATTTCCCTACACATGGTTTGACTACTTGGATGGTTATCCAGACTTTCTATGCAGGATTGAACTTTACCTCGCGGAATCTGTTGGACTCGGTCGTAGGAGGAACCTTTATGTTAACTACACTTGGTGCTGCCACGAAGCTATTGGACGAGATGATGAAAAATTATTCTCAATTGCACACCGAAAGATCTCCAACTGGTAGGAAGGTAAATTTTGTTGAGGAGATCTCCTCTTTAAATGAAAAGTTTGACTTGATCATGTCTTTACTTACTAAGCAAGCTCCTATTAATCCTTATGATGTTCCTTTAAATTCTTTGGTTGCTCAAGAAAGAGAGCAAGTAGATGTTAATTTTATTTCTAGGAACAACTTCAATAACAATGCTTATAGGAGTATCTTTGGTAGAAATCCTAGACCGTTCCCATCCAACAACTATGGGACCACAACACTTATCCTAGCACCAAAAACTCCACTTCTGAATTAGAGAGCATGCTTAAGGACTTTATAACTACTTAAAAGGCCTTCCACAAGTGTGTAGAAGAGAAATTAGAAAACATAGATAGTCTCTCTTTGAAGGTAGACAACATAGCTCATGACGTAGAGATGCTTAAAATTAGAACTTCTCCCCTTGAGGAGAGAAAAACTACACCCATGAATGCTATTCAAGTGCAAATTAATGAGAATATTAGAATGCTAGAAAAACTTAAGGATAGATGGGCTAGAGAGAAATAAGAGGAAGATATGATGAAGAGCCTTCCTACACACACTTCTATTGCCACTATAAAAGTTGATGAGGATCTCAAAACTTTTAGCACCCATCACATCCCTAGTCCACCTAATGGACATATTAATGGTGACGCTAATACCTCAACTTTAGGACAAGAAGGTCCCATGAACTTAGAGACTACCAGGAGAATGCGCTTAGATGACATAACTACCACTTTAATAATGGAAGTGAACTTGATTTTGATAATTTTAGTCTTTCTGGAGTTATCAATTTTTTTGCAAAGAATGGCCAAAGACCCCTACACTAGTTCACTCAACATTGCCTTCACCGAGCACATTACCAATGCTCTTATCAAAGCTAGGGAGGATAAAATTAAGTTAGAGGTTTCTATTCCTAGAAACTAGAAGATGGTGGGATCTTATTGTCAAGATCAAATTGAATAATTTTTCTTGCTTTGCTTTATGTGATGTTGGAGCTAGTGCCTCCGTTTTACCCAAAAGAATGTATGATATGCTTGAATTGAAACCTTTTGATCCTTTTTCTTTTGGTGTTCATCTTGTTGATTCTTTCGTAAAGAAACCTTTATGGAGGATTGATGGTGTTCTTATTGTTGTCAATGATAATTATGTTCCCGTTGATTTTATTGTCATGGACATTGAGTGTGGTCCCTCATGTCTAATTATTTTGGGACGTCCTTTTCTCCGCACCGTTGGTGCTATCATTTACATGAAAGAAGGGAATATTAGATTCCAGTTACCCCTCAAAAAGGGAATGGAACACTTCCCTCGGAAGAATATGAAGTTACCTTATGAGTCCATTACACGGGCAAGTTATTCATTTGAAGTTGACAAAACATGATCTTTTTGCATCATGCCTAGATAAAAGGCATAAAATAAAGAACCTATTGGGAGGCAACCCAAATTTTTTTTACTTTCAATTTTAGTGGTCTTGATGCTTGTTACTACTGTAGCAACATCGTTGTATTTTCATTATCAGGCCTTGTGCCAAGTTTTAGCCTCCGATTGCAAGAAAGATCAAAAGTTGTGACATGTTTTCCAGAAAACAGATTATGTCTGCTTGACGAAAAAATTCGCCTAAAACCACCAGATTATATTTTTGATCTGAACGTTTTTGAATGTATGCTCTATGCAATTTGCTTTCTGGCGTATTTTCTGAGTTTTTTATTTGAGTTGCAGAAGTGCCCTTACAAGATTATTTAATACCTGCTGGTCTGTTTTTTTACAGATTGTGCCACTTTTTGCGTTTTCTCCATTTTGCAAATCTTAAGCTTACTTTTTCTTTGCAAAAACTTTTTGGCAGTCTTGAGAAAAAACATCTCTTCATGAAAATCTTTATTTCCAGTAGAGGAAAATTATTTATTCATGGGTACTAACAAGTCTAATCAGCTTATGATGAGTTTCGTATGAAGGGAGTTTTCAAGTATGTCAAGGAAGATGATAAAAAATATCCGGGAGTGTCAAAAGCTCAAGCTTGGGGATGCCCCCATGCACCCCCAAGAAATATCCAAGGAGACTGAAGTGTTTAAGCTTGGGGATGCCCGCCTGCATACCCCTCTCCATCAATAATCATCAGTTCGTCCTTCTCCATGCTATATTTTTATCTCTTCATATGTTATGTGTTATGCTTGGAGCATCTCACTCTTTAGTTTTTAGTTTGTTTTCTTTTTCTTCCTGTTCATAACAAGTTGGACCCTAGCCTACATTGTTTGGGAGAGAAACATGCTCCACTCCACCCTAGAACACAACATAGGTTTGCATGCTTATCTTTCTGTGTGTGTTCTTTATCTTTTCATAGCTGTTGTCATGTTTTGCTCTTAGTTTTCATGCTTATTCTTTTTAAGAGCTTTTAGTTAGGTTGTTGCTTTTGGAACTCTCTTGAGTTATCATGCTTATCTTGTTTAGAGATTTGGTCTGTTGCACTGAGTTGTGTGTCTTGACATGAGTTGTTAATTGAGGTTGCTATTATAAGTATAATAGTAACTTGCAATAGTTTTGAGGTATTGATTTGAGTAATGTTTGGACTTTTGGTTCCAAGAGCTTGAGCCTATCAGTGATAGGTGTCGTATGTTGGGAAATCCGTGTTTATTTTCGAAAACTACAAAAAATTAGTTGAGGACTCTAGCTACTAGATGGATCGCTAACCTCTGGAGGGGTTGGAATATATAGAGTACCCTCACGTACCATGGGTCAAGGATGCGCAAGGATAACCAAACCCCCATACACTCCTCCTCGGGGTACTTGTCTCTTTGTGAACCTCCCGATTAGATAGAGAGTTACCGACAATAAGTGCATGAGTTCCTTTGACTAATGCGAGTATTTGATTGTTGGCACTTCGACCTTCCATATTTTGCTAGCCTCTTCGGTACCGTTCATTGCCCTTTCTCATCTTGAGAGTTGGTGCAAACTTCGTCGGTGCATCCGAACCCTTGGCATGATACGCTATGTCATCACAAACCTCCTTATATCCTTCCTCAAAACATCCACCATACCTACCTATCAAAGCATTTCCATAGCCTTTTTGAGATACATTGCCATGCAACATCCATCATCTCATGACTTGGTCTTCATGTCATACATGATTTTGCTTGATCGAGGAGCCGCATGCTAGTTGGTCCTTGCCCTTATCATTGCTACATGATGCGCTAGTATCATTGCATATCCTGCTACACTGCAGAGGCATACATTTGCATACATCATGATTTTTTTTTCGTTTTCTTTATGTTGAGTACTTCTTGTAAAGTGCGAGATCTTCTATACTCTTGTAAAATATAGATTGTTTCCCTTAAAATGAGGAAAAGATCACAAAGAGGACAAATTAAAAGATCCCAAAAGAGGACAAATTAAAAGATCCCAAAGAGGACAAATGAGAGATAAATAGAAAGAGCCAATGAGGCCACAAAAATACAAAAAATAGAAAAAAGAAAGAAAAAAGAAATAAAAAGAGATAAGGGGGGCAACACTACTGTTCCTTTTGAAAGATCCACACACATACTCCAAAGTTATATTTGTACTGCATAGAGATTTTCATATCAATAATGCATAACTATGTGGGGATATTTACACTATAGAACTTAGCTTGCATAGTCCAAGGATGAGCCTCCTCAAATGAGGTCTAGGTCTTTGTGAGCAAGCAAGTTGGATGCACCCCACTAGTTCCATTGGAGAGCTTACCATAGCTCATATGTGCATCCGTTGCATGGAAATCCCTACTCCTCACATCATATCTATCATTTGGATTTCTCTCGCCTACGATTGTCCTCATTGATGTGAGCCTTTCACACATTTTTTTCTTCCTTCCCCATCATTATTCTCTTTGCCATCCTAAGTGCCAACATATCTGGCTTGCGCTCATCCATTGCATGAGTGCACAAAGTCGAAAGGGAGAGGATCAGTTTGACTTGTGCCTGACTAGTGGTCTGGGGATGAGTCAAAATAAGATTCCGAAGGAGACCAAGTGTGAAGTTTTAGTAGATTGCGTTCTCAACCCATCTCCCACTTCTTGCACTCAAACACCATTTGGAGACATTCGTGTCACGGACAGCGAGAGTACTTGCACCTTTATGTTCTTAGCTTGCTAGTTTCAATACTAGATATAGACTCTTGCTTGTTATTGTCTTGACTTGAATTGCATATCTTACTTGCTTTACTTTGAAGTTCTTATATGTGTTGGTAGCATGTCACCACAAAAATTATTTGTGTTATCATTTACCTACTCGAGGACGAGCAAGAATTAAGCATGGAGATGTTGATACGTCCCAAACGTATCTATAATTTCTGCTTGTTCCATGCTTATTTGGGTGACATTGCTATGTGTTTTGCTACACTTTCATACCTTTTTACACATATTTGGACTAACCTATTAACTTAGTGCACCAAGTGCCAGTTTATGTCTGCTGATGTCTGTGAATTGTCGGTTTATACCCATATTTACAGTGCTCGGCAAATTCCATAATAAATAAATAAAAATCAGCGTTCCAGAAGACTCCGGAAGCACGAAGGAGAGCAAGAGGGGGCCCACCCACTCCCAGGCGGCAGGGGGCGCGACCCCACCCTAGGCAGCACCAGGAGGCCGTCTGGAGGGTGGGACCACCTTGGTGCCCTCCTTTGGCCTATATTTACTCCTCGGTACAGAAACACTAAAAAAAGACCCCACATCACGAAATTCGACATTGTTCCGCCGCCGCTACGATCCCGAGGTCTGGATCGCCAGAAGACCTCGTCCCGGCATCCCGTCGGAGGGAGGATTGATCTCCAAGAGCTTCTCCACCACCATGAGCGCTTCCCGGATGTGCCGTGAGTAGTCCCCCTTGGACCATGGGTCCATGACCAGTAGCTATGTGATGTCTTCTGTCCAATCTTGTGCTTCAATTCTTAGCCCTTGTGAGCTACCCTACATGAACAAGGCATCTATGTAATCTTTCTGCTGTTGCTATGCTGTATTTGCTGGGATCCGATGGATTATGAGATCATGTTCAGATTGGGATGAGTTATATATTTGGTTTTCCTTTTATATATTTTTTCTTGAGTAATTCTTGCATGTTCTCCGTTGCTTTTTATTTATTTGTCCAAGTAGTAGATAGTGACTCCAAGAGGGAGCGTTATGCTTGATTGTGGGTTAATGCCCCTCGATGTCCAGTTTGACAGAAACATGAGACTAGGGGATGTGTTTTTGCCACCAGGGAGAAAACAACGGTGCTTGTAACTGCGGTTGCAAGGATTGTTTACCTTACACATAGTTAGTTAATGTAGTTTTTTGTTGCTTTGAGTTTACACTTTGGGTGGGGCTCGCAAATTAATACCAGCGAGATGTTCTGGATAGATATCTCAAGGTGGATGATTAGTGAGTAGATGTTGATGAATAAACGGTCTACTTCTCATGCGTACTACCCATACGATTGAGACTCTAACTTTCTTGTAGCATAGTTAGCATTGCGGTGCGTTTATAATTCTTTCAATTGCCCAGTTGTAATTTGTTCACCCAACATAGCTGTTTTATCGTCTTTTGGGAGAGAGACATCACTAGTGAACATCATGGGACCCCGGTCCATATTTCCACCATTGTTTACACCTCAAACATTTACTGCTTTTATTTCCTTTTCGTTGCAATCACTGTCATTATTTCCACTGTGTGTTTGATCCTTTGTAAACAACAACATTAGAGAGATTGACAACCTCACTGAACTCGTTGGGAGCAAAGTTACTTGTGTCGTGTGCAGGTCTAGCTTAAGCAAGTGATTTCTATTCAGACGACACGTCACTTACGTCACCACCTTCTTGCTGATCCTCGGAGTCCTTCTGGATTCGATAAACCTTCAGTCCTCGTGTAAGGGAAATTAGCCGCTACTATATCCAAACCTTCCACTTTGGGTAACCAATGAGGAGCACTACTTCGGTGCCATCACCATTCTCTTCAGCTCCCACTTCGGAAGGAGGTTCCGGAACAATTTCCGTTGCCACGTCTTCCACTTGGGGTGATTTGTCAATCATCTCGTCGAGGTTTATTTTCCTCCCACTCAATTCTTTCGAAAGAAACTCTTTCTCAAGAAAGCGTCCAGTCTTGGCGACAAACGTTTTTCCCTCGGACTGGTTGTAGAAGGTATATCCAATGGTTTCCCTTGGATATCCCAAAAAGATGCACTTATCCTCTTTTGATTCGAGTTTGTTAGGCTGAAGTTTCCTAACATAAGCCTCACAACTCCAAATATTCAAGTGAGACAACTTTGGTTTCTTGCCATGCCATTCCTCAAATGGTGTTGTCTTTACGTATTTGGATGGTGCCCTATTAAGAATGTAAGCGACAGTTTCTAATGCATACCCCTAGAATGTTACAGGTAAGTCGGTATGAGACATCATCGATCGTACACTATCTAATAGAGTTCGATTACGTCGCTCAGAAACACCGTTTCACTAAGGTGTTCCTGCCGGCGTAAGTTCTGGTACGATGCCATAAATCTTCAGATGATTGCCAAACTCGTGACTCAAATACTCGGCACCTTGATCGGATCGAAGGTGCTTGATTTTCTTCCCGAGTTGATTCTCGACATCACTCTGAAATTCCTTGAACTTTTCAAAGGTTTCAGACTTATGTTTCTTCAAGTAGATATACACGTATCTTCTCAAGTCATCAGTGAAGGTCACGAAGTAACAAATACCATTGCATGTGGAGACGTTCATTGGTCCACATATATCTGTATGTATGATCCCTAATAAGTCTGCCGCACGCTCCATTATTCCATTGAATGGAGTCTTTGACATTTTTCCCACGAGGCATGGTTCCCATGTGTCAAGGGATCCAAAATCCAATGACTAACAGAAGTCCATCAAAATGAAGCTTCTTCAAGCGTTTTATGCCACTATGACCAAGTCGACAATGCCATATCATCATGTGTTCTTCGCTACTAGGCTTTAATCTTTTAGCCTCTATGTTATCGATATGAAGTACATCACTATCGAGATTAAGTATGCATAATCCATTTTTCTCTGGTGCGTGAACATAAAACATATCATCCTTATAAATCGCACAACCATTTGTATCTGACTTATAAGAATAGTGATCTCGCTTTAAGAAAGAACCACTAACGATGTTCACACTCAATCCGGGTACATAGTAGCACTTATTCAAAATCAAAACTAATCCCGAAGGGAGACTAAGATGCTTCATGCCGACTGCCACCACTTCAACTTGACAGCCGTTGCCCACGCGCATTGTCACTTCATCTTTCGTCAAGCGTCGCCTATTCCATAGCCCTTGAGAGCAGTTGGAAATGCGAGAAACATATCCTGTATCAAATATCCAGGATTTTCTCCCAGCACTTGTTAAGAAAAGATCAATAACATGTATATCAAATGTACCTTTGTCTATTCTGACAATCTTGCTAGCCTTCTTATCCTCTAGGTACTTGGGGTAGTTGCGTTTCTAGTGACCATCACCCTTGCAGTATAAGCACTCAACGACGGGCTTGGGTCCAGGTTTGGGTGCCTTATGAGGAGTGACAACTGGCTTGTCACCCTTCTTCGGGATTCCCTTCTTTCCTTTCTCCCTCTTTCCAGACTTCTTGGATTCAACGATCTTGTTGACCATGAATACAACATGCTCCTTCTTGATCTCAACCTCGGCAGTTTTCATCATGGCGAACAACTCAGAAGGGCTCTTAGTCATCCCCTGCATGTTGTAGTTCAACACAAGGCCTTTGTAGCTAGGGGGCAACGACTGCATCACTCTATCAACAACAAGTTCATCTGGAATCTGACATTCCAGAGCATTCAAGCATTGAACGTAGCCCGACATTTTTACCACGTGCTCACTAACACTGCTATGCTCATCCATCTTTTCCGATCAAAAGTCTTCAGAAGCCTCACATCATCCAGCCCTATCTTTGGGGCGCAAAGACATACTTGAGGTCGGTTATTATCTCATAAGCACCCATCCTCTCAAAGCGCTTCTGCAGCTCAGCCTCCATGGAGTAAA
Source organism: Bromus sterilis (assembly GCA_950022295.1). Taxonomy (NCBI): domain Eukaryota; kingdom Viridiplantae; phylum Streptophyta; class Magnoliopsida; order Poales; family Poaceae; genus Bromus; species Bromus sterilis. The sequence continues at coordinate 140,868,108 of OX465596.1, read as the reverse complement.
GCATGCCACTTTGAACAGGGTTGTAATCATCCGACTTGGAGAGGTAGACATTCTTCTCGTCCTGACTAGCGTTAGCTGGTGGTATGTCACCTATCGCGACCTCTAGTACGTATGCCATCTTGAGGGGAACGAGGAGAATCCTCAGAGTACGGAACCAGTTGGTGAAGTTTGACCCATCAGCTTTAAGTTTGTCTTTCTCTAGGAATGACCATAAGTTGAATGATGGGCGATGTGCAGCCATCTACAATGGTTATTTGGAAAACACATATTTAGACTTTGTTCATAAGATGGAGTTCAATTTTAATTAATTCTAAAACTCCCACTTAGTTAAAGAGCTCTCAAAATTTACTAAGTGATTACATAATCCTAGTTTGAATGATCGTCCTCGAATATCACACGGCCGACGACACATCTCCCTAGGTAGGCCATCATGCCAATCACATCCATTATGTGACTCATGCTTACCTTTCGATCATCCATATCCCAAGCTCATATATACATATGTCAAGCCTGCCAGTCTGACCTTAGTGTATGGCTGTTTTAGCAAGGCCATATCTGCATATGCCAGGCTTGCCAAAACCCAACCTCATGCAAACGCTTACGTATGTATGACACCCGATCGTCACGGCGTGTCTATCATAAATAGATCATTCCAGGTGGTGCCCACTAAGGGAGAATACAATCTTGGTATTGTGAGAGATTATTTTATCATGCTGCCGTCGTATATCTAGCATATTAGCAAGACATGAAGTAAAAGTATACATCATAAATGTTATGATACCCCTTACATGCAAATTAAAGTTAAAACACCTTCTACTTTATCTTTTGCAAGTTTTACGTGGATGCTAAGGGGTTTCGAGAGAGAACCACTTTCTATCCTGCGAAAACAAGCCACAACACCAATCCTGCAATCGTCTCTATTACACCCCTATTGGGGCCCTCCGTTGCAAACGTCTTCGCGTCGCTAATGTTAGACAGACAGACACCCCCAACCACTTATATGGTACAATCCATATGTCAAGCGTGGAACCAGTCTCGCGTAAACACGTAAGGTCAATCGGGGCCGCTTCATCAGGCCATTGCCACAACGCTAAAATAGTACACATGGGAGGGTAGCAATTGGAGAATTGATGCCCACATGCTAGATGTGTTCTACACGTACAATACATCTACGCATGGCCTTGCTCATGATACCACTGTTGGGGAACGGTGCAAAAAACATTAAAATTCCTACCTACGTGACCCGAACCCAAGACCTATGCTATGTTGATGTATATGTAATGGAAGGAATCGGTCTTCATACCTTTGCAGACCGAAAGAGGTAAACGTTCCTCGAACGTGGTTGGCATAGACTCTGAACCTACGACATCCCTGTCTTTTCGAAGAACTCCGGCGATGAAGTAGAACCACAAGTGTAGTGCCTGATGGCTTCTCGTCCCTCGTTGGTTACCCCAAGTGGAAGGTTGAGATGTAGCTAGAATCTTTTTCCCCTGGCAAAGATACCAAGGTTTGAATCGACCAGTTGGACTCCAAGTTCTACAAGTAGGTGGAAAAGTGAATAATGGTGCCGTTTACAACCAAGGTTGCTTACTTGACCTGGACCTGCACACAAGAACAAATAACTTTGCTCCCAACGACTACAGACAGGTTTTCAATCTCTCCGGTCTTGTTGTTTACAATGGATCAAACACAAGGGGGATAATAACGGTGATGATAGCAACTGAAAGGAAATAAAGCAGTAAATAAAGTGGAGGTGTAAATAGTGGTGGAAATATGGACCGGGGTCCCATGATGTTCACTAGTGATGTCTCTCTCCCAAAAGACGATAAAATAGCTAAGTTGGGTAAACAAATTTCAGCTGGGCAATTGACAAAATTATAAAAGCACCGCAATGCTAATTATGCCGCAAAGAAAGTTAGAGGCTCAAAAGTATGGGAAGTATGCCAAGACAAGTAGACCAAAATCCAACTGCATCTACTCACTAATCATCCACGTTGAGATATCTATCCATAACATCTCGCTGGTATTAAGTTGAGAGCCCCACCCAAAGTGTAAACCCAAAGCAACAAACAACTGCATTAACAAACTTTGCGCAAGGTAAACAATCCTTGCAACCGCGGTTAGAAGGACCGTTGTTTTATCCCTGGTGGCAACAACACATCCCCTAGTCTCATGTTTCTGTCACTCAAGCTAGACATCAGGGGGCATGAACCCATAATCAAGCATAACACTCCCTCTTGGACTTACTATCTACTACTTGGCCAAATCAATAAAAAGAAACGGAGAACATGCAAGAATTACTCAAGAACAAAATATAAAAGGAGAACAAAATATATAACTCATCACAATCTGAACATAATCTCGTAATCCATCGGATCCGAGCAAACTCAGCATAGCAACATAAAAAAGAATTACATAGATCCCTTGATCATGTAGGGAAGCTCACAAGGTCTAAGAATTGAAGCACAAGACTGGAGAGAAGACATCACATAGCTAATGATCATGGACCCATGGTCCAAGGGGGACTACTCACGGCACATCCGGGAAGCGTCCATGGTGGTGGAGAAGCTCCCGGAGGCCAATCCTCCCTCCGGCAGGGTGCCGGAAAGAGGTCTTCTAGTGCTCCCGATCTTGGAAGCGCGGCGGCGGCGGAACTGAGGCGAAAATCGTGATGTTGGGCTCTCTCCGAGGGTTTTTGGATCGAGGAGGTAATATAGGCCAAAGGGGGCACCAGGGGGTGGCCCCTCCTCCCAGGCGCCCTCCTGGCGCAGCCAGGAGTGGGGCCGCGCCCCCTGGCCTCCTGGGAAGGGGTGGCTCCCCTCTGGCCCTTCTTCGGTGATTCCGGAAGCTTCCGTCACGCTGATTTTTTATCTGATTTTTGAAGCTCTATAAATATGGGTAAAAACCTGCAACTTACAGACATCAGGAGACAGAAACTGGCACTGGGTGCACTGAGTTAGTAGGTTAGTCAAAATATGTGTGAAAAGATATGAAAGTGTAGCAAAACACATAGCAATGTCACCTAAAAGAGCATGGAACAAGCAGAAATTATAGATACGTTTGAGACGTATCAACATCCCCAAGCTTAATTCCTTCTCGTCCTCGAGTAGATAAATGATAACATAGATAATTTATGTGGTGACGTGCTAACACACATATAAGAACTTCAAAGTAAAGCAAGTAAGATATGCAATTATGGTCAAGATAATAACAAGCAAGAGTTTATATCTAGTATTGAAACTAGAAAAGCATGAATATAAAGGTGCAAGAGCTCTCGCTGTCCGTGACTCTAATGTCTCCAAATGGGGCTTGCGTGCAAGAAGTGGGAGATGGGTTAAGAGCATATAAAATACTATATAGTTTAATTGAGAACTCAATCTACTAAAACTTCACACTTGGTCTCCTTCGGAATCTTATTTTGACCCATCCCCAGACCACTAGTCAGGCACAAGTCAAACTGATTCTCTCCCTTTCGACTTTGAGCACTCATGCAATGGATGAGTGCGAGCAAGATATGTTGGCACTTAGGATGGCAAAGAGAAAAATGATGGGAAGGAATACAAAAAGGTGTGAAAGTCTCACATCAATGAGGACAATCATAGGCGAGAGAAATCCAACTGATAGATATGATGTGAGGGCTAGGGATTGCCATGCAACGAATGCACATATGAGCTATGGTAAGCTCTCCAATGGAAGTAGTGGGGGTGCATCCAACTTTCTTGCTCATGAGGACCTATAGCTCTTTTGAGGAGGCTCATACTTGGAATATGCAAGCCAAGTTCTATAGTGTAAGGATCCCCACATAGTTATGCATGAATGATAATCTCTATGGAGTACAAATATGACAATGGAGTACGAGTGTGGATCTTTCAAAAAGGAATAGTAGTGTTGCCCCCTTCTCTCTTTTTATTTATTTTTCTCATTTTTTCTTTTTTTTGTATTTTTGTGGCCTCATTGGCTCTTTCTATTTATCTCTCATTTGTCCTCTTTGGGATCTTTTAATTTTTCCTCTTTTGGGATCTTTTATTTTGTCCTCTTTGGGATCTTTTCCTCACTTATGGGCAACACTCTATATTTTATAAGAATATAAAGAAGATCTTCACACTTTACATGAAGTACCAAACATAAAGAAGAATAAGAAACTATCATGATGTATGCAAATGTATGCCTTTGCCAGTGTAGCAGGATATGCAATGATACTAGCACATCATGTACCAATTATAAGGGCAAAGCCCAACTAGCATGTGGCTCCTTGAAAGCCAACTCACTAAACAAGATAAGCATGAAAACTCAAGAGAGTTCCTAAAGCAACCTAAATAAAAGCTCTTAAAAATATAAACAGGAAAACTAAGAGCTAAGAATGACAACAGCTATGAAAAGATAAAGAACACACACAAACAGAAAGAAAAGCATGCAAGACTATGTTGTGTTCTAGGGTGGAGTGGAGCGTGTTTCTCTCCCAAACAATGAAGGCTAGGGTTCGACTTGTTGTGAACAGCAAGCAAAACTAAAATAAACTAAAAAGGAAAGAGTGAGACGCTCCAAGTTTTGCACATAACACATGAAGAGATAAAAATATAGCATGGAGAAGGACGAACTGATGATTGTTGATGGAGAAGGGAATGCATGGGGGCATCCCCAAGCTTATACGCTTGAGTCTTCTTGGATTTTTCTTGGGGGTGCATTGGGGCATCCCCAAGCTTGAGCACTTGACACTCCCGAATCTTATTTCATCATCTTCCGTCGCATACTTGAAAACTCTCTTCATACGAAACTCATCGTAAGTTGATTAGAGTGGTTAGTACCCATAAATAAATAATTTTTCTCCACTGGAAATAAGAATTTTCATGAATATCTACTGTTTCTCATGATTTCCAAAACGATTTTGCAAAGAAAAAGCAAGCTTAAGATTTGTGGAATGATGAAAACACAAAATGTGGCAGAATCTGTGAAAAACATACCAGCAGGTAGTAAATAATTTTTCGGGCTACTTGTGCAACTCAAATCAAAAAACTCAAAACAGACGCCTGAAAGCTAATTGTGTAGATCATATTGTCAAAACAATTCAAATCAAAAAGATGATCTGGTGATTTATCTTGATTTTCCGACAAGCAAACATAATCTGTTTCTGGACAGCATGACACAACTTTTGAACTTTCTTGGAATCGGAGGCTAAAACTTGGCACAAAGCTTGAAAACAAAGATACATTGATGTTGCTACAGTAGTAACAAGCATCAAGACCACTAAAACTGAAAGTAATTTTTTTTGGGTTGCCTCCCAATAAGCGCTTTCTTTTATGCCTTTTAGCTAGGCATGAAGCAAAAAGATCATGTTTTATCAACCCCAAAAGAATAACTTGCTTATCTAATAGACTCAAAAGGTAACTTAATATTATTTTGAGGTAAGTGTTCCATTCCCTTTTTGAGGGGGAATTGAAACCTAATAGTCCCTTCTTTTATGTCAATGATAGCATCAACGGTGCGAAGATAAGGACGTCCCAAAATAATTGGACATGAGGGATCACACTCAATGTCCATGACAAGAAAATCAACAGGAACATAATTATCATTGACAACAATAAGAATATCATCAATCCTCGCTAAAGGTTTCTTTACGGAAGAATCAACAAGATGAACACCAAAAGAACATGGATCAAAAGGTTTCAAATCAAGCATATCATACACTCTTTTGGGTAAAACGGAGGCACTAGCTCCAACATCACATAAAGAAAAGAAAGAGAAATTATTCAATTTAAATATGACCATAGGATCCCAACCATCTTCTAGCTTTCTAGGAATATAAGTCTCTAGCTTGAGCTTATCCTCCCTAGATTTGATAAGAGAATTGGTAATACGGTCGGTGAAGGCAATGTTAACTGTGCTAGTGTGGGGGTCTTTAGCCATTCTTTGCAAAAAAGTGATAACTTCAGAAAGACTACAATTATCAAAATCAAGATCACTAACATTAATTAAAGTGGTGGGGATGTCATCTAAGCTCATTTGTTTGGTAGTCTCTAAGTTCATGGAACCTTCTTGTACTAAAGTTGAGGTATTAGCATCACCATTAATAGGTCCAATGGGACTATGGATGTGTTGGGTGCTAAAAGTTTTGAGATCCTCATCAACTTGTATAGTGGCAATAGAAGTGTGTGCAGGAAGGCTCTTAATCCTATCTTCCTCTTCCTTTTATGTAGCCCATATAACCTTAAGTTTGTCTAGCATTCTAATGTTCTCACTAATTTGCACTTGAATAACATTCATGGGTGTAGTTTTTCTTTCCTCAAGAGGAGAGGTTCTAATTTTAAGAATCTCTACATCATGAGCTATATTTTCTACCTTCAAAGAGAGACTATCTAGTTTTTCTATTTTCTCTTCTACACTCTTATTGAAGGCTTTTTGAGAAGTAATAAAGTCCTTAAGCATGCTCTCTAATTCAGAAGTGGAGTCTTTGGTGCTAGGATAAGTGTTGTTCTTCCCATAGTTGTTGGGTGGGAACGCTCTAGGATTGTTTCCACCAAAATTACTCCTATAAGAATTATTATTAAAGTTTTTCCTAGAAATAAAATTAACATCAACTTGCTCTTTTTCTTGAGCAACCAAAGAATTTAGAGGAACATCATGAGGATCAATAGGAGCTTTCTTAGTAAGTAAAGACATGATCATGTCAAGCTTTTCATTTAAAGAGGAGATATACTCAACAGAGTTTACCTTCCTACCTATTGGAGCTCTCTCGGTGTGCCATTGAGAATAATTTGTCATCATCTCGTCCAATAGCTTCGCGGTAGCACCAAGTGTAGTTGACATAAAGGTTCCTCCCACGACCAAGTCCAACAGATTCCGCGAGGTAAAGTTCAATCCTACATAGAAAGTCTGGAAACCATCCAAGTAGTACAACTATGTGTTGGGAAATTCATAACAAGAGATTTCATGCGTTCCCAAGCTTGGGAAACGTGTTCATTATCCAATTGTTTAAAATTCATAATGTTACTTCTGAACTGGATAATCTTAGTAGGTGGGTCGTAGTTCCCAATAAAAGCATCCTTGCACTTGTCCCAAGAATCTATGTTATTCCTTGGAAAGGATTGAAGCCACACTTTAGTTCCTCCTCTCAAGGAGAAAGGAAAAATCATAAGTTTAACAATATCACCATCTACTTCTTTGTACTTTTGGATATCACAAAGATCAACAAAATTAGTCACGTGCAAAGCAGCATCATGACCAGCAACGGAGAATTGTTATTCCATAAGAAGATTTAGCAAAGAAGGTTTAATTTCATATGAAGGTGCTGAAGTGGAAGGTGGAGCAATTGGAGTGTCGATAAAGTCATTGTTGTTGTGACTAGTGAAGTCACACAACTTGGTGTTTTCAATGGAACCCATAGTAACAGCAGCAAGCAAGAACAAAGCAATTAAACTTTTTGTGGTTTTTGATATAAGACTCTAAGGAAAAAACTAGAAATGAAACTAACAAGACTAAAAAGAAAAGATAAAAGATAGTGTGAAACTCCCCTATCGTAATAAAAGGTAGTTTGCAACTCCCCTATCTTGAAGAATGGAAATCCCGGCAATGGCGCCAGAAATTCGTTGGTTACCACAAGTGGAAGGTTATGATGTAGATAGCAGCAAATTTCCCCAAACTTGAGAGGATAGGATTATGTCTCCTGTAGGAATCCAAGCGCAACAAGAAGGTGGTGATACGAGCAACGCGCCGTCTGAAATATATTACTCGCTTAACCTGGACCTGCATACAAACGCAAATAAATTTGCTCCCAACGAGTTCACAGAGGTTGTCAATCTCTCCGGCCTTGCTATTTACAAAGGATCAAACACAAGGGTGGGAATAATAGTGGAAACTGAAAGGAAAGTAAAAGAAGTAAAAGTGAACGGTGTAAACTATGGTGGAAATATAGACTGGGGTCCCATGATTTTCACTAGTGATGTCTCTCTCCCAAAAGCCGATAAAAACCATGTTGGGGGAAGAAATTACATCTAGGCAATTGACAAAATTATAAATGCACCGCAATGCTAATTATGCTACTAGAAATGAGAGAGGCTCAATCATGTAGGCATTACACCAAAACAAGTTGACTGTTTATCAATCAGCATCTACTCACTAATCATCCACCTTCAGATATCTATCCAGAATATCTCGCTGGTATTAAGTTGCGAACCCCAACCAAATTACAGGCTCAAAGCAACGGACGATTGCCTTAACACTCTATGCATAATGTAAGAAATCCTTGCAACTGCAGTTACGAGCACCGCTATTTTCTCCCTGGTGGCAATAACACATCCCCTAGTCTCATGTTTCTGTCACTCCAGATAAACATTGGGGGGGGGGCATGAACCCACAATCATGCATAACGCTCCCTCTTTGAGTTACTATCTACTAATTGACCAAAGCAATAAAAAGTAACAAAGAACATGCAAGAATTACTCAAAAAAAATATATATAAGGTAAACCAAATATATAACTCATCACAATCTGAACATAATCTCATAATCCATCGGATCCCAGCAAACACAGCATAGCAACAACAGGAAAATTACATAGATGCCTTGATCATGTAGGGCAGCTCACAAGGGCTAAGAATTGAAGCACAAGATTGGAGAGAAGACATCAAATAGCTACTGGTCATGGACCCATGATCCAAGGAGGACTACTCACGGCACATCCGGGAAGCGTCCATGGTGGTGGGGAAGCTCTTGGAGGTCAATCCTCCCTCCGGCAGGGTGCTGGGAAGAGGTTCCCTGGTGCTCCCGATCTTGGAAGCGTGGTAGCAGAGGAACAGAGAGGAAATTCTCAGCAAAAACAACATAGCAAAATAGTAACTAATACAAAGGTTCCTTGATCATAATAGGCAGCTCACAAGGGCTAAACATTGGAACGCAAGATTGGAGAGAAGACATCAAAACAATTTACTTTCGACTCTGCATGATCCTCTTTCAGTTTTTCGAGAGCCATTTTCCTTTGAAGAAATTCATAGGTAAGCTTCTAATAGTTTGTTGAAAGAAGGTCATGCTGAGTGGAAAGTTCTTCATACTTTCGCTTCAGATTAGCATTCTCATTAGTTAAAGTTTAAACTTTCTCAATCTCATCGATCAACAAAGTCTCAAAGATTTTAATAGTTTCTCTTAGACAATCAAGTTCATCTTGTTGGATAGAAGCATATTTAGCAAGTTTATACATAGCTGATTCTAGATCTACTTTAGTAAGTAGAGCCATCACAAGTATCATAACTTACTTTCGAGGAAGATACCTTTGTGGCCTTAGCCATGAAGCAGTATGCGGGAGTTTCATCTTCACTACTGTTATTGGTGAAGAAAGTGTTGACACCAGTTTTTGGAACGACAATAAACTTATATGATAATGCCAACCCTAAAGAGGGAGTTTCCGAGTTATAGACGGATTGGAGAACAAGGTAGACCAGGTTACAGCCATTACCGAGTTATAGCTAATTCAGAAGCAAGAAAACCGAGCTAAGGCCAATACCGAGTCATAACTAGATCGGAAGAAAGGGTGAACCGAGCTGCGATCAGTACCGAGCTATAGTCAACTCATAAGCTAAAGGTGTACCGAGCTATCTCTAGCTCGGAAGCTGCGGTGTACCGAGCTATCTCTAACTCGGAAGCTGCGGTGTACCGAGCTATCTCTAACTCGGAAGCCACAGTTTACCAAGCTATATCTAGCTCGGAAGCAATAGTGTACCAAGCTATCTCTAGCTCGGAAGCCACAGTGTACCGAGTTACTCGTTACTCAGAAACCACGGTGTACCGAGTTACTCGTCACTCGGAATCTATATGTGTAACAAGTTACTTGTTACTCGGAAGCCATAATGTACCGAGTTACTCATTACTCGGAAGCCACAACATACTGAGTTATTTGTTACTCGAGAGATACAGTGGACCGTAGTGCTTGTTACTCAGAAGCTATATGTACCGAGTTACTTGTTACTAGGAAGCCATAATGTACCGAGTTACTCGTTACTCGGAAACCACAACATACCGACTTACTCGTTACTCGGAAGCTATAGTCAACCTAGTTACTTGTTACTCGGAAGCAATAACTTACCGAGTTACTTGTTATTCGGAAGCCATAATGCACCGAGTTATTCGTTACTCGGACGTACCGAGTGCTTCTAACTCGGAAGCATGGAACATACGGAGTACTTCTAACTCGGAAGCAAGGAATAAATGAGTAATCGTTACTCAGAAGCAAGGTTTACGCCGAGTTGTTTTCTGACTCGGAGACGGGTGCACCGAGTTGTTCAACTTGGAAGCGGGCGCGTAGAGTTAGCGAAGTCAGGTTCACCAAGTAGTCCAACTCGGAAAGGATGCCGACTTGGAGGGGATTCCGTGTTCTGTTCTCTTGCACTGATTTGGAAAGAGTCTCGAGTTCTATTCTTTACGGGAAGGCTAGCCTGAATGCTTGCCTTGCACGGGAAGACCAACCCCCTCATATATACGTGAGGTGACGGCCGACTGCAAAACAACACACAATCGAAACATAAATCAATCTACTACTTTTCGTCTACTGTTCATCTATATTTATCCCTGTTAGCTTGATTCTTGTTCTTCCTTCTTATTTAGATTGGAGGCTACGATCTACAAGGCTCCAGCAGGTTTCATGATGACTTAGAGCAGCCAATCGTCGCCGGGTACTCTGACGGGGTCCCTACCGAGTAACCGGGATGCCTGGTATCAAAAGCGCCTGCCTGACTGTCTTGCGTATCGCGCTTCCGGCAGGCCTCCTGCGGTGTGAGTTTCGGAGTATCTCCCTCGGCGCTGCGGATACACGTGGACGTCCTATTGTGTCAACACACTTTTTGGCGACTCCGTTCTACGTCCCAAACGTATCTATAATTTATGCTTGCTTCATGCAAGTTTTGGGTGATATTGCTATACTTTTGATGCACTTTCATACACTTTTGATCATATTTATACTAACCTATTAACTCAGTGCACCCCAGTGCCAGTTTCTTTTTTCTGCTGTTTTTGTATTTCAGGTTTTCCCATTACTTAAAGTGCCAAAAAAATTCTGCAAAAAATATATAAAAAATCAGCGACAAAGAAGCTACCAGACACCTGAAAGGGGGCCAGGGGCCCCACCAGGTGCCCAGGCGGCCAGGGGGTGCGGCCTAGGGTGGGGCCGCGCCGGGAGGCTTCCTGGACTTCCTGGTGGCCCCCTGGCTTCCCCCCTTCGCCTATATATGCCTCTCGTCCTGAATCCCCGTGGACAGAACCCTTCTTTGCGATCTCCGCTCTGTTCCCCGCCGCCGCGCTTCCAAGATCGGAGATGCCAGGAGACCCTGTCCCGGCACCCTGCCGGAGGGAGGATTGACTTCCGGGAGCTTCTCCACCACCATGGACGCTTCCCGGAGGATCCTTGAGTAGTCCACCTTGGACAATGGGTCCATGATCAGTAGCTATGTGATGTCTTCACTCCACCTTTGCTCTTCATTGATTAGACCTTGTGAGATGCCCTACATGATAAGGGCACATATGTAATTCTTTCTGCTATTGTTATGTTGAGTTTGCTGGGATCTGATGGATTATGAGGTTATGTTCAGATTGTGATGAGTAATATATTTGGTTCTTCTCTTTTATATTTATGTTCTTGAGTAATTCTTGCATGTTCTCCGTTGTTGTTTATTGCTTTTGCCAAGTGGTAGGTAGCAACTCCAAGAGGAAGTGTTATGCATGATTGTGAGTCCATGCCCCCTAATGACTAGCTTGAGTGACAGAAACAGGAGTCTAGGGGATGTGTTGTTGCCACAAGGGGGAAGACAACGGTGCTTATATTTGCGGGTGCAAGGATTTTCTACTTTACGCAATGTTCTTTTAATGCAGTTGTCTGTTGCTTTGGGTTTACACTTTGGGTGGGACTCGCAAAATACGAGCGAGGTGTTCTGGATAGATATCTCAAGGTGGATGATTACTGAGTAGATGTAGATGGATTTCAGTCTACTTGTCTTGGCGTACTGCCCATGCTTTTGAGCCTCTTCCTTTCTTTTGTAGCATAGTTAGCACTGCGGTGCGTTTTTAATCCTGTCAATTTCATAGATGTAATTTGTTCACCTCGCATAGCTGTTTATCGTATTTTGGGAGAGAGACATCACTAGTGAACTTCATGGGAGCCCGGTCCATATTTCCACCAGTGTTTACATCCTCAATTTACTTCTTGTTTTACTTTCTTTGCATTTATCACTACTATCTACCCTTGAGTTTGACCCTTTATAAAAAACAAGGCCGAAGAGATTGACAACCTCTCCGTACTCGTTGGGAGCAAAGTTATCTGTTGTTGTGTGCAGGTCCAGGTCAACTCTCGTGCTATCAATTTCTAGATCCGTTGTCACCTACTTGTCACTGTCAGTGTCCTAGTGGAGACATAAACCTTGGTATCTTCATCGAGGAAAACTTGATGTTGTGCTACATCTCAACCTTCCACTTGGGGTAACCAACGAGGGGCGAGAAGCCATCAAGACAATTTCTGACGCCGTTGCCGGGGACTCCGCTCTTCAAGATAGGGGACTTGCACGCTATCTTTTATCTTTGCTTTTTATTCTTGCTGGTTTACCTTTCAGTTTTTTTCTTAATCTCCTTTATAAAAAGTCACAAAAAAATTGCTTGTCCTGTTTGGTGCTACTATTATGGGTACCACTGAAAACACCAAGTTGTGTGACTTCACTAGTCACAACAACAATGATTTTATCTACACTCCTATTGCTACACCTGCCACGTCAGCAGCTTCTTCTGAAATTAAACTTGCTTTGCTGAATCTTGGTATGAAAGAACAATTCTCCGGTGCTGGAGATGATGCTGATTACACTTGGTATGAAATTACACTTAATCTTGGTATGAAATTACACTTGAATAATTTTGTTGAGCTTTGTGATATGAAAAAGTATAAAGAAGTAGAAGGTGGTATTGATAAGCTTAAGGTTTTTCCTTTCTCCTTGAGAGGAGAAGCTAAAATTTCATTTCAATCCTTGCCTAGGAATAACATAGATTCTTGGGATAAGTGCAGGGATGATTTTATTGGGAAGTACTATCCACCTGCTATGATTATCCAATTGAGGAGAAATATTATGAATTTTAAGCTATTGGATAATTAACACGTTGCCCAAGCTTTGGAACGTATGAAATCTCATGTTAAGAATTGCCCTATGCATGGTTTGACTACTTGGATGGTTATCCAGACTTTTTATGCCGGCTTGAACTTTACCTCACGGAACCTGTTAGATTCGGCTGTGGGAGGAACCTTTATGTCAACAACACTTGGTGGTACCACAAAACTTCTAGATGAGATGATGACCAACTATTCCCAATGGCACACCGAAAGAGCTCCAACAGGTTGGAAGGTAAACTCTGTCGAGGAGATCTCCTCCCTAAATGAAAAAGTTGACTTGATCATGTCTTTACTTACCAAGCAAGCTCCTATTGATCCTCATGATGTTCCTTTCAATTCCTTGGTTGCTTAATAACAAGTAGATGTGAACTTTATCTCTAGAAACAACTTCAACAACAATGCCTATAGGAGTAACTTTGGTAGCAATCCTAGACCGTTCCCATCCAACAACTATGGGAACAACAACAACAACTCCTATGGTCAAACCTCTAGGGAGAGAGATTTACGCAGCTATGTTAAATTGGTAGAGATAGATAAGTTCACTAAGAATTATATGGAGACACAGTTTGAACAAAACAAAGACATCTCCAAACAATTAGGTGAACATTCCTCTATTTTGCAAAACATTAGCAAGGAACTTGTGAGCCTGAACAGTGAGATTTCTAATCTCCAAACTAGACTTACCGCCACTGAGACTTATGTTTCAAACATGTGTCAAACCCAAGCTACTTTAATAAACCAGATGGCAGCCAAACCTGAAGTTATCCCCATAGAGGAAGAAGATATAATTAAGAGCCTCCCTACACACAATACCATTGCTACTATCCAAGTTGTTGAGGATATCAAACTCTTAGCACCCAACACACCCCTAGTCCCATTGGACCTATTAATGGTGATGCTATCACCTTAACCGTAGAAGAAGAAACTCCTATGAACATAGAGGCTTTCAAACAAGTAAGACTAAATGACATCACTACCACCTTACTTGATAGTAGTGACCTTGATTTTGATAGCTGTACCCTTTCTGAAGTTATTAGTTTACTACACAAAATGTTTAGAGACCCCCACGCTAGCACACTAAATCTTTCCTTCACGGAGGATATTACCAATGCTCCCATTAAAGCTAGGGAGGATAAGCTTAGGGTAGAAGCCTCCATACCTAGAAAGATAGAAGATGGTTGGGATCATATGATAAAAATTAAATTGAATAACTTCTCTTGCTATGCTTTATGTGATGTTGGAGCTAGTACCTCCGTTATACCCAAAAAAATGTATGGTATGTTTGAATTGAAACCTTTTGATCCTTATTATTTTTGTGTTCGTCTCGTTGATTCTTCCGTAAACAAACATTTGGGGAAGATTGGCGATGTTCTTATTATTGTCAATGATAATTACGTTCCGTTGATTTTACTATTATGGACATTGAGTGTGAACCCTCATGTCCAATTATTTTGGGACGTCCTTTTCTTCACACCGTTGGTGTTGTCATTGATATGAAAGAGGGGAATATAAAATTCCAATTCCCTCTCAAGAAGGGCATGGAACACTTCCCTAGAAAAAAGATTAAGTTACGTTTTGAGTCTGTTACACGGGCTAGCTATTCTCTTACTCTTGATAGAACTTGATCTTTTTTGCTTTGTGCCTAGCTCAAAGGCGTAAAAGAAAGCGCTTGTTGGGAGGAAACCCAAGATGTTTTTCTTTCTATTTTTAGTGGTCTTGATGATTTTTACTACTGTAGCAACATCATTGTATCTTTATTTTCAAGCATTGTGCCAAGTTTAGCCTTTGATTGCAAGAAAGTTCAAATGTTGTGACATACCGTCCAGAAAACAGATTTTGTCCCTTGACGGAAAACTTCGGCTAAAATCACCAGATCATCTTTTTGATATATTTTTTTGTCAGCGTGCTCTATACAATTAGCTTTCAAGCATCTGTTCTGAGGTTTTTGATTTGAGTTGCAGAAGTACCCCAAAAATATTATTTACTACCTGCTGGTCTATTTTTCACAGATTCTTGCCTGTTTATCCTTTTCTCAGTTTTGCAAATCTTGCGCTAGTTTTTTCTTCGCAAAAACTTTTGGGGAATCTTGAGAAACAGTAGCTCCTCAAGAATATATTAATTTCCAGTAGAGTTAAATTGTTTTATTATGGGTACTAAGCTCTCTAATCAGCTTATGATGAGTTATGCATGAAGGGAGTTTTCAAGTGTGCGAGGGAATATTATGAAAGAAGATCTGGGAGTGTCAAACGCTCAAGCTTAGGGATGCCCCCATGCAACACCAAGAAATATCCAAGGAGACTCAAGCATCTAAGCTTGGGGATGCCCCCGTGCATCCCCTTCTCCATCGACAATTATCAGTTCGTCCTTCGTTCCACTATATTTTTATCACATCATGCATTATGGGCTATGCTTGGAGCGTCTTGCTCTTTACTTTTTAGTTTTCTTTAGCTTTGTTTGCTTTTCATAACAAGTTAGAACCCAGATTTCTTTGTGTGGGAGAGAAACACGCTCCACTTTAACTAGAACACATCATAGGATTTTCATGCTTATATTTCTTTTTGTGTGTGTTCTTTATCTTTTCGTAGCTGCTGTCATGCTTAGCTTTTAGTTTTCATGCTTATATTTTTAAGATCTTTTGTTTAGGTTTTTGCTGGAACTCTCTTGAGTCTTCATGTTTATCTTATTTAGAGAGTTTGCCTATTGCACTGAGTTGAGTGTCTTGACTTGAAGTAGGTAATTGAGGTTGCTATTTAATTGTAGTAGTAACTTGCAATAGTTTTGAGGTATCGTTTTGAGTAATTTTGAACTTCTGCTGTCAAGAGCTTTAGCCTATTAGTAATAGATGTCGTATTTTGGGAAATCCGTGTTTACTTTCGAAAAATTACAAAAAACTAGTTGAAAACTCTAGCTACTGGATGGATCACTAATCTTTGGAGGGATCGGATATTAGAGTACACTCACGTACCATGAGTCGAGGATGCGCAAGGATAACCAAACCCCCATACACTTCTCCTCGGGGTAATTTTCTCTTTGTGAACCCCTGATTAGATTTAGAGTTACCGATAATAAGTGCATGAGTTCTTCAGACTAATGTAAGTATTTAAAAGTTGACACTTCCACCACCCATATTTTTCTAGCCTCTTCGGTACCGTGCAATGCCCTTTATCCATCTCGAGAGTTGGCGCATACTTCGCCGGTGCATCCAAACCCTTGGCATGATACACTCTGTCATGATAAATCACCTTATATCCTTCCTCAAAATAGCCACCATACCTACCTATCAAGGAATTTCTATAGCCTTTCAGAGATACATTGCCATGCAACATCCACCTTCAAATGACTTGATCTTCATGTCATACATTCTTTTGCTTGATCGATGAGCCGCATGCTAGTTGGGCTTCATTGCTACATGAGGCGCTAGTATCATTGCATATCCTGCTACACTGGCAGAGGCATACCTTTGTATACATCATGATAATTTCATCTTCTTTATGCTGAGTACTTTTGTAAAGTGTGAAAGATCTTCTATACTTCTTGTAATATATAGAGTGTTTCCCCTAAAGTGAGGAAAAGATCCCAAAGAGGACAAATTAAAAGATCACAAAGAGGACAAATGAGAGATAAATAGAAAGGGCCATTGAGGCCCCCAAACAAATACAACAAAGAAAAAAAGTGAGAAGGGGGCACACTACTATTCCTTTTGAGAGTTCCACACTCATACTCCCGCTTATATCTTGTACTCCATAGAGATCATCATACATGCATATAGCTATGTGGGGATCTTTACACTACAAAACTTGGCTCGTATATTCCAATGATGAGCCTCCTCAAATGAGCTCCAAGTCTCCTTGAGCAAGCAAGTTGGATGCACCCCCACTAGTTCAATTGGAGAGCTTTCCATAGCTCATATGTGCATCCATTGCATGGAAATCCCTACTCCTCACATCATATCTAACATTTGTCTTTCTCTCTCCTATGATCGTCCTCATTGATGTGAGCCTTTCACACCTTTTTTTTCTTCCTCCTCCACCATCTCTCTCTTTGCCATCCTAAGTGTCAAATTTCTTGCTTACGCTCATCCATTGCATGAGTGCTCCAAATATCAAAAGGGAGTCAATCAGTTTGACTTGTACCTTGCTAGTGGTCTGGGGACGAGTCAAGATAAGATTCCAAAGAAGACTAAGTGTGAAACTTTAGTAGATTGAGTTTTCAACAAAAATAAATAGTATATTTTTGTCTCTCGTATTCCCATCTCCCACTTCTTGCACGCAAACACCATTTGGAGACATTTGAGTCACGGACATCGAGAGCTCTTGCACCTTTATGTTCTTATGTTGCTTGTTTCAATGCTAATATAGAATCTTGCTTGTTATGACTTGAATTGAATTACATATCTTGCTTGCCTTACTGAAAAGTTCTTTTATGGTTGTTAGCATGTCACCGCAGAAATTATGCTTGTTATCATTTACCTACTCGAGGACGAGCAGGAATTAAGCTTGGGGATGTTGATACGTCCCAAACGTATCTATAATTTCCGCTTGCTCCATGCATGTTTTGGGTGATATTGCTATACTTTTGATTCACTTTCATACACTTTTGATCATATTTGGACTAACCTATTAACTCAGTGCACCCCAATGCCAGTTTTTGTTTCCTGCTGTTTTTGTTTTTCAGGTTTTCTCATTACTTAAAGTGCCATCAAAATTCTGGGAAAATATATACAAAATCCGTGACACGGAAGCTTCCAGACGCCCGAAGGGGGGCCAGGGGGCCCCACCGGGTGCCCAGGCGGCTAGGGGGCGCGACCTAGGGTGGGGTCGCGCCGGGAGGCCGCCTGGACTCCTTGGTGGCCCCTGGATGCCCCCCTTCGCCTATATATGCCTCTCGTCCCGAAACTCCCGAGGACAGAACCCTTTTTTGTGATCTCCCCTCTGTTCCGCCGCCGCCGCGCTTCCAAGATTGGGGCTTCCAAAAGACCCTGTCCTGGCACCCTGACGGAGGGATGATTGACCTCCGAGAGCTTCTCCACCACCATGGAGTCTTCCCGGACGAGCCGTGAGTAGTCCACCTTGGACCATGGGTCCATTATCAGTAGCTACGTGATGTCTTCTCTCAACATTTGTTCTTCATTGATTAGACCTCTTGAGCTTCCCTACATGATCAAGGCACATATGTAATTCTTTCTGCTGTTGCTATGTTGAGTTTGCTGGGATCTGATGGATTATGTTCAGATTGTGATGAGTAATATATTTGGTTCTTATCCTTTTATATTAATGTTCTTGAGTAATTCTTGCATGTTCTTTGTTGTTGTTTATTGCTTTGGCCAAGTGGTAGGTAGAAAATCCAAGAGGGAGCGTTATGCATGATTGTGGATTCATGCCCCCTGATGACTAGCTTGAGTGAGAGAAACATGAGTCTAGGGGATGTGTTGTTGCCACAAGGGGGAAAACAACGTTGCTTGTACTTGCGTGTGCAAGGATTGTTTACTTTACGCAAAGTTCTTTTAATGTAGTTGTTTGTTGCTTTGGGATTACACTTTGGGTGGGGCTCGCAACTTAATACCAGCGCGATGTTCTAGATAGATATCTCAAGGTGGATGATTAGTGAGTAGATGCAGATGGATTTCGGTCTACTTGTCTTGGCATACTGCCCATGCTTTTGAGCCTCTTCCTTTCTTTTGTAGCATAGTTAGCATTGCGGTGTGTTTTTAATCCTGTCAATTGCCCAGCTATAATTTGTTCACCTCGAATAGCTGTTTATCTTCTTTTGAGAGAGAGGCATCACTAGTGAACTTTATGGTATCCCGGTCCATATTTCCACCACTTCTTACATCCTCAATTCACTTCATGTTTTAGTTTCGTTGCATTTATCACTAATATCTACCCTTGCATTTGACCCTTTGTAAACAACAAGGCCGGAGAGATTGACAACCACTCTGTACCCGTTGGGAGCAAAGTTATCTGTTGCTGTGTGCAGGTCCACATCAACTCTCGCGCTCTCAATTTCTAGCGCCGTTGTCACTTGTCACTGTGAGAGTCCTACTGGAGACATAAACCTTGGTATCTTCATTGAGGGAAACTTGCTGTTGTGCTACATCTCAACCTTCCACTTGGGGTAACCAACGAGGGGCGAGAAGCCATCACTCCGCTAGGCACGAAGGCTTTGAACGGTCTCCAGTCTGTTCTTGCTACGAAAAGATCGTCATAAAGTTGTTGCAATCTACATCGGTAACTTGTATCATCAATCTCCTTACATAGATGCAAATAGCCATTATGTTGGTATCGCTAGATCTGCCAATGGATGTGTCATGTCGGCAAACCCTTACGAGAAATGCCGACTAGTTATTCTGTTGGAGAAGCTTGGAATTTACATAATAGTGACATGCAACTTATGGATCCCAACTCTCATGCATCGGCAACCCCATAATTTTTTATGCCGGTGAACAACATGTTGAGTTCGGATAATTAAGTTGAAACAACCCATGTAGAAACTTTCAATAATATGCCACAAAGTGTTTCACCCTTTTATTCATCGGCACCTAACTCGCAGTATGTTAATTCATCTTTGAATATGCCGATGGATAGGGAAGTTTGACATGCTACAACAAGTTATTTGGCCAATTATCCTCAGTCATCATATGCTACATCTCATGATATTAATTGTTCAACATCATATGCAAATATTCATAACTTGGCTCACCTCGGTGATTATGGCCGAGTGAATACAGGAGCGTATGCACCTAACATTGTAGGAGATGAGAGGGCTCTAGCTGTGATAAAAAGATTAGCCCAAGATAAAAGGTTTAGTGATCTTTTCCTTGAGCAACATGGAAAGGGTTTGTTTCCTGATTTTGAAGCAATAAGAGCCAGAGTTCTGCAAGAGGATAAGATGTTACCAACTGATCCTACAATAGTGCAAAATTCTGAGTTACAATACTCTGCACAAGTGCCAAATTCCGAGTTACAATACCTTGCCCAAATGAAAAATTCCGAGTTGCAACACACTGCACAATGGCAAAGTTTCGGCAACCAATGGCCGAAAGAAATTGAAGGAGTCGGGGGGCAATCATATCCGAGTTGGGCTGAATCTAAAGGAAAATATATGGCCCGTATGAACAAGGTTGAGACAAAGCTTGCAGGGAATAGTGCTGACAATTTCACCACGCCGATTCTTGAGGAATTACCAATTGAGTATCAACAAATTTATGAAGCGCTCAAGAAGAAGCGTGAGGAGGAGTTTGAAATGCTCGAAAGGCAGCGTAAAGAGGTAGGTTTTCAAGAATTCATCAAGCTCTTTCCTCTCGGTAATAACCATATTGGCCCTTCTGTGATGTTGGGGCAAGATAAAAAGGAAACTTTGTAAGCAACTCAGCACAAGAAGATTGACTCGGCTAATACTGTTGATTCGATTGAAACCAATGCAGAGATGACTAAGTTGTCTACAGCCAAGTCAAATGATTCGTTTAAGGCTAGAACAATGGTGGGTTCAGTTGAAACCGGGCGAAGCACAAAGATGATTGAAGACGAGTGCGTAGCAACAGTACCCAGTGCATTGGACCTGTTAAGGCCAAGTGCATCGTGCCATCTTAACGCATTGAGCCAATTGAGAATACTGTACCAGCTGAGTGCTTTTGAGTCATCCGAGTGCATCGCTAGCTCCAAATCATTGGACGAGTTCTATAACTCGGAAGCCTACAGATTCTCCGAGTGAAATTTTCTCAGTAAACTCAAATGACACGGCACAAAGTCTAGAAAGGGAAGACTTCATGGACGAGCCACCCGATGAGTCCCGAGTCAGAGGTAACAAGCATCAAAGCTACAATGAAAATCAAACAATAAGCCGAGACACAAGAAAACCGAGTTGTAGCTAAATCGGAACGGCTTGACACAACTCGAAAGCACACACCGAGCTGCTCACCACTCTCCGAGTTGCAAAGTACAACCCGAGTTATAGACTATTCAGAATTGACTGCCAAGTTACAGGTTACTCGGAAATATGTGCTGAATTATGGACAACTCAGAAACAAGAGCCGAGCTGCAGCCAACTCGGAGGAGACACCTGATCCAAGTAACTCGACACAAAATTCAGAAAATAAAGATGAGGCGTTGGAGAGTTATCAAGAGGAGGAGCAGAGTATTGTTCCCATGCTAGCATCACATTCTCCCGACGTCTTCGAGGAGGTACGTGATACGTCCCAAACATATCTATAATTTTTGCTTGCTCCATGCATGTTTTGGATGATATTGCTATGATTTTGAAACACTTTTGATCATATTTGGACTAACCTATTAACTCAGTGCACCCAGTGCCAGTTTCTTTTTTCTGCTGTCTTTTTATTTCAGGTTTTCCCATTACTTAAAGTGCTAGAAAAATTCCAGGAAAACTATATAAAAAATCAGCGACCCAGAAGCTTCCAAAGTCCCGAAGGGGGACCAGAGGGGACCCACCTGTAGTCCAGGCGGACAGGGGGCGCGACCTAGGGTGGGGTCGTGCCGGGAGGCCTCCTGCACTCCCTGGTGGCCCCTGGCTGCCCCCTTCGCATATATTTACCTCTCGTCCCGAAACCCCTGAGGATAGAACCCTTTTTCGTAATATCTCCTCTGTTCCGCCGTCGCCGCACTTCCAAGATCGGGAGCACCAAAAGACCTATTCCCGGCACCCTGCCGGAGGGAGGGTTGACCTCCGGGAGCTTCTCCACCACCATGGACGCTTCCCGGATGAGCCGTGAGTAGTCCACCTTGGACCATGGGTCCATGATTAGTAGCTATGTGATGTCCTCTCCCCCTGTTTGTTCTTCATTGATTAGACCTTGTGAGATTCCCTACATGATCAAGGCACATATGTAATTCTTTTTGTTGTTGCTATGTTGAGTTTGCTGAGATATGATGGATTATGATACTATCAGATTGTGATGAGTTATATATTTGGTTCTTCTCCTTTTATATTTATGTTCTTGAGTAATTCTTGCATGTTCTCCGTTGTTGTTTATTGCTTTGGCCAAGTAGTAGGTAGCAACTACAAGAGGGAGCGTTATGCATGATTATGGCTTCATGCCTCCTGATGACTAGCTTGAGTGAGAGAACCATGAGTCTAGGGGATGTCTTGTTTCCACAAGGGGGAAAACAACGGTGCTTGTAACCACGGTTGCAAGGATTGTTTACTTTACGCAAAGTTCTTTTAATGCAGTTGTCTTTTTATTTGAGTTTATTTACGTCCAAAATGCATCACTATTTTATATTGTAATTCATCCATATTCATTGATATATTTCATGATATGATGCTACTCTTCTGTTGTTTTGGATTGTTTTACACAGTTTTCCACTTTACGATGCCGAAGGAGCAGACGCGTGATTCACCGGTAAAAAGTGGACGCTGAGTTGCTGAAGCAGAAGACCTCCAAATTTCCTGAAAATCGACAGAGGCCATTTTCCAGAAGAATGACGAGGACACGCACAACGGAGACCAGAGGGGGGACACCAGGAGCCCAAGCGCCCCCTGGCGCGGCCCCACCCCTGGCCGCGTCGGGTGGCCGCCTGGACCCCTGGGGCCACCCCAGGCTCCCCCCTCTGGCCTAATTATCCCTCGTCGTCCAAAAACCCTAAAAGGAGAGAGATTTTTCGCGAGTAGTGCAGCCGCTCCGTAGAGGAAACCAACAGAGGAGAAAAGACATCTCCGGCGGGCAGATTCTGTCGGGGAGAACACCTCCCGGAAGGGGAGATCGTCTCCATCGTCATCACCGTCTTCACGGGCATCATCGAGATCATCATCAACATCATCCCCAACATCAGCACCATATTCACCTTCATCCAATTTCACCTCAAAAGTTCAACTTGTGTTGTAATCCGTACTATCTATCCTCTCTACTCTAACGGTGTTGATTACTACCGTGTGATGAATGCTATTGAGTTTTGTTGGAGAAATATCATAGTGTCCAGATTGTTTATCATCTATTTTTCCCCACTGATCATGATTTATTTTATGTCTTGTGAGTAGTTACTTTAGTTCTTGAGGACATGGGTGAAGTCTAGTTGTTAATAGTCATATGATGTTGAAGTAATATGTGTTGTTTGATAATTAAGTTGTGTTGTTATTTTCCTAGTGGGGTTGTGTGAGTCGAACACTCAACACTTCGCCTTATTAAGGACCTAGGGGAATGCATTGTGTATAAATAATTCTTACGGTGGGTTGCCGGAGTGACAGAAACCTGAACCCCAGTTCACACGCTTTTGCACAAGGGAACAATGGATCATCGAGCGTATTGCTATGGTTAGGGTTTTTCATTAATTACTATCTTGTATTTGCGGATGCTTACAAGATTTTTAATCATAAGAGTGCACTTATCTTAGTCTAGAGGGTGCACTAGTATAGATCCACCCACTCAACACTTATCAACACAGCACATAGTACCAATACGGAATATGGCTAAAGCACGTGACTATTTCTCCCATGTGTCCTCAAGAACGCCTTAGTCTTTGTAAGTTCAGTTGCTAGGCCTATCCTTTGCTCAAAAGGATTGGGCCACTTGTTGCTCCTTAGTGCATTTACTTTGCTTGCTTTTACCTTTTTGTTTCTTATATTGAAAACCCCTAAAAAGTTATCTTTTAGTTCCTGCAGCTATTTATTTGCCAAAGTCACTTACCAATACCTTCTGCTCCTCGTTGGGATTGACACTCTTATTTATCAAAAATGCTACAAACGATCCCCTACAATTGAGGGTCATCAAGTACTGTTTTCTGGCGCCGTTTCCGGGGAGCGTAGCGCTATTAGTAAGTGAAGCTGGTAAGGAAGTTTTTATATTTTTGTTTTTGTTTTGCTGTTGCTGCTCTTTGTCCTTATGGACACCTCTACTCTTGGTTCGTTGTTTATGGGGAAACTCCCCACGACTGTGGTGGTCACTCCTACCCCTACTAAAATTGTGCCTTAAAAAATACCGTCTGGTATTATCAATTATGTCTTAGCTAATCGTTATGCAGGAGACAAACATCCAGGTGAACACTTGCTATATTTAACACAACTATGTTCATTATTTAAGCTTGCAAGTGTGTCACTGGAGTTTTTCATGAAGAAATTATTCTCCATATCACTTAAAGATAAAGCTTCAGATTGGTATAAGCTCCTCGATTACTCGCATCTACTTAATTGGGAAGAGCTGATGTCTCTCTTTTATACAAAGTTCTATCCCCTTCATGAAATTCATCGAGACATGAACTACATCTATAAATTTTGCTTTAGCGACGGAGAGATCATCGCTCAAGCTTGGGGGAGACTTAAATCCCTAATGTTCAAATGTCCTATCCATGAACTCCCCAAAGATATTATAATTACAAATTTTATGCCAGGCTTTCTTGTCAGGATAAGGAGATGTTGGATGCATCCTCTAGCGGGGTATTCCAAACCAGAAGCGTTGAAGAAAAGTGGGATCTCATTGAGAGGATCTAGAAGAACACAGAAGACTGGGAAATCGATATTGGTATTGAAACAACTATAAATTATGAGCATGATTACATTGAGAGCTATGTGAAAACTGATTATTTTAATACCTCTTGTTCTAAGATTGGTCTTGATTCCCAGCTTATGATTGACTTTCGTAAGAACTTTGCCTCTCACATTGACTCTTCTAAGGAGGAGAAGGATCAGTATCATAAACCCTTTAAATAATTACATGTTGATATTCATGTTGCTGACCCTATTCTTCCCGCAGTTTTATATGAAAATCCCCCTTTTCCTACAAGGATAAGAGAGCACTCTTTTGTGACAGGCATAGTAAATAAAAGTGGGAGAAGAACTGACGAACTTGAGGACCTGATCAAGGTCGATCCTCAAGTTGCGATGGTTAAAGATTTAGTTACCAATGATATTTCGGATTCGAAGATAAATTTTTGTGTTGCTTCAACTAACATTGTCACAACCAAGAATAGGAGCCCAACTTCAGGTACACTAGTTGTATCTGTCAAAATAGGAGATCACAATTATTACGGGCTTTGCGATCTAGGATCTAGTGCTAGCGTTATTCCTTATTCACTCTATCAGGAGATTATGCGTGATATTTCACCCTGTGAACTTGAAGAGATCGATGCTACTATCTATCTAGCAAACAAAGAAACTATCTCTCCCATTGGAATTGTGAGATATGTTGAAGTCCTATGCGGAAAGGTAAAGTATCCTACCGACTTTCTCGTACTTGGTTCACTGTAAGATAGTTTTTTCCGTATTATCTTTGGTAGGCCTTTCCTCAGCACTTGTGGTGCTATAATAGATTGTAAAAAAGGTAAAGTTTCTGTTGAATTCAACGGTGAGCCATATGAATTTAAATTTTCTAAGTTCTCCAAGAAGCCTCGTGGTGCTAATTTACCTAGTGATGATAAAATTATAGAAAATATTTCTTCTATTGTTATTCCCCTTAATGATCCTTTGCACCAATATATGGAAGACCACGAGAATGATATGCATATGCAGGAGAGAAAAGAGTTAGACGAAATATTTGCAAGACAAGCTGCTATCCTGAAGCACAACCTCCCGGTTGAACCTTTGGGGATCCTAGCACAACCAAAAGAAGACCCGGTGGATGACCTCAAACCACTGCCTGATACGCTCAAGTATGCTTATTTAGATGAAAAGAAAATATATCCTGTTATTATCAATACTAACCTTCCAGGAATTGAATAAGAGCGGTTATTGGAAACACTTCGCAGACACCGTGGTGCCTTGGGCTATACCCTTGATGACCTTAAGGGGATTAGTCTATCGATTTGCCAACACACTATCAATATCGAGCCCGATGCCAAGCCCGTTGTTGATCATCAAAGACGGCTGAACCCAAGGATGAAGGACGTGGTTCGGACGGAGATTCTCAAGCATCACCGCAGCAGAAGAAATAATTGATGATCTCGAAGGGCAGATCTATGATTTGCATAACCAGAACTATGAGTATGAACTAAGGTTTATGCGCATGAGTTTAGGTGCTGGAAGCAGGATCTTGGAGACTGAAGCCTCTCATGGGACGGGAGAACCTCTACCATGGAAGAACTTTGTCCATGACTACATAAACAACAACAACAACAACAACAACAGGAATGAGGAGTAAATCTCCTCGGGTAATGGCACCCCCTCAGCTTGTTCCAAGCTTGGGGGAGTGCCCGGTATCTTCATATTTATCTTAGTCTTTTAGAGTCAAGTAGAGTCGTATCATGTGTAGGGAAGTTATTATATAAAATAGGTGTTTGCATCGAGGTCTATCACTCCTTCCGTGGAGATTTTGTATCCGTGAGTGTGGAGTCGTCTATGATGGAATATTAATGAGGAGTCTATTGGTTCCTTCGCTGCACTCGGTATTCTCTTCACGCAATCAGACTTATATGATGATTCTTATGGGGAGTATTGACCTTATATCAGGTATGGATTTGAAAACTTTATTTAATTGTGCCAAACATAGCTTTAGTGTTGATAACATGCATGTTTTCTCAAGTAGCGACATAGCCATAATCTTTATGTTGTTATGATTGAAGTGTTATGTTTAAAAGGAAGACAACTTGATGTGCCATGCTTACCTTAATGTTTATGCCTTATATGTTTTGCATCTAAGTTAGCATCAATTGTCTGTTCTGTCAAAACCTTTGCTAGCCAAACTCTTTGCCTAGCAGATTTCTGCTTGTGCATCCATACCCTAAAACCAATATCTTCCATATGAGTCCACCATACCTTCCTATTCGTGGTATTTCCCTACCACTCCTAAAAGTATAGAATTTTTGTGTTATCCTTAAATGTTCAAAATCTTCTGTTTTGTGCCTCTTGTTTAGGTCATGAGGAAATAGTAGGTAATTCGTGATCTTCTTAAGTTGGACAAGTTTTAGCCAGGGATTGCATGACTAATCTGCAAACCCATAATACGAGGAGGAACTGGCATGAGTGCGCCCAGCTCAAAAGATAATATAACAAACAAACCCTCCTTCACGCTTGGTCTATGATAAATGAAAAACTTTGGGAGTGATAAACAAAGCAGATTAAGGGGATGTGATCGTCCCCACTTGGGAGATGACGAGGGGGTGACCCCACGACTCCTATGGATGGGCCTACCCGGTGTACCAGAAGACAGAAGGCCCACAGAGATGCCGTTTGGGCCTAGCCTTGGCATACTAGTGGCACCGACGTAGGAGTCCGCGACTCATAAGGAAGGTTCAAACCTGCCATACGAAACAAGATCAGGGTTAGGAAACCTCGTCTGTAATCCAGGACAGACTCCCAGAGACCTAGCCTAGCATATAAGGTCTAGGAGGGGAGACGTCGAGATCAACCAATACACAATCTGTAACCCTAGCCTTGTGCGCACTAGCCTTGGCTTCCCTGTAATCGCCATCTCCAATCAATAATATCAAGCAGGAACGTATCCTCCTGTTAGCTGCCGAGCTATCGTCCAACCTGTGCCTCTCATGACTAACCCAGGGTCCCTGACCATGGGATTTTCCGGGCCACATCCCCGTCAATTGGCACCGTCTGTGGGAACTACACAGGTTGGAATTACGATCTTGGCGGTTCCGTCTTCAACAAGCCACAACTCAAGAGCAAAAACCAGATCCAATCCACCAGAAGAATTCAAGATCACGACGAACATCTCTACCACCCCAGCGAGATCGCTCGGCCTGCAGCTGTGCCAAGACCCATACTACGGCGGCAACCGAGCCCACCGCCAGCGAAGGAGAACTCGATGACCCAAAAGAAAGGCGCGAGGGTTCTACGAGATCCCGATCGATGAGCTACAGCACGAAGCAGAGGACCCGCCGACCACTCGACGACCCGCCGCCACCCAAGCACCCGCCGCACAACAAGACGCCGACTCAGTGCGCGAGATCAGCGATCCTCAAGATCACCGCCAAAAAAGAAGAAATCGATGACCTAGAGGACAGGCGCGAGGATTCCACGAAGAAGCCCCACTCGACGAGTCGCAGTGCATAGCTACGCGCTCGCCGACCACTCGACGACCCGCCGCCGTGCGGACAGCCGTCGCCCGCCACGACAGCGAGTCTGAGACTCAGGACGGCGAATACTACGACCCAGATCGAAGACCAGACGAATTCGCCAACCTTATAAGGAACCAGAATCTGACCGTGGGGATCGAAATCGATCCACGAGTCCACGAAAACCCGTCGGATCACGCGCTGTTCTTCCGAATCTCAAGGAGGAAGCGGCATGCCGGATCTAGCAAAATCAAGGTCAGGGAGCAGCTAGAAGGACCCTGCATGATCCACTGCTTCGAAGACGACAGGGGAGACATTAGATCGGGGCTCACCCTGGGAAACTGCTGCCTGTTCAACGAACTCGCCAATAGCCTCAAGGAGGAAAAACAGCGAGAAGCCAAACGCACCCGACGAACCGGGCAGTCGCCGACTCCAAGTCCCGAGAGACGCTCCAACCCGACTCAAGGACAGGTGTGCACGATCCAAGAAGGCAGGGTATCGCAAGCCCAACAGCACGCCTAAACCCTGCAAGCCAGATCAGCCGAGAGCCTAAACACAGTCAAAGTCTATCAGCTACACGATGCAGAAACTAGTATCACGTTCTCCCAGAACGATCACCCACCTGCAGTCCCAAGGCCGGGGCACGCGCCCCTGGTACTCGATGCTCAAATTGGAGGGTACGACATGGACAGAATCTTCATGGACGGAGGCAGCAACATGAACATAATCGTGGGATCAGCATGGAAAAAATCAAACACCGTGCTATACGGAGTAGTCCCAGGAGAAGCGGATACCTCCCTTGGAATAATCAAGCTCGAAGTTGTCTTTGGCAACAGACAAAATTTCGCAAGACACATCCTCGAGTTCGAGGTACTCGATTGGCAGTCGCAGTACCATGCCATATTGGGGCGTCAAGCATTCGCGCAATTCATGGCGATTCCGTACTACGCCTACCTCAAACTCAAGACGCCAGGATCCGCGGGCGTCATTACAGTCAATGGGAGCTTCACCAAATCAGACCAATGCGATCGCGATTTCCACAAAGTCTCCGACACCTTTGGAGCTGAGAAAGAACTCACAGAGATAGCCATGGCGACAGACAAAAGTATCTTTCCGCTAGCAAGACGAAGCGAGTCAAAAGAGCATGGACGAGACTTCAGGATCAACAGCGACACGGTCACCCACCAGGTGCACCCGACAGACCCAGAAAAAACAGTCCGCATGTACGCCCACCTCCCGGAAGAGCAAGAAATGAACCTCATCGCTTTCCTCCGTGAAGAATGGGAAATCTTTGCCTGGTGCCCGGCCGACATGCCAGGAGTACCACGCGAGTTCGCGGAACACGCACTGCGTATCAAGCCAAACACAAAGCCAGTGAAGAAAGCACTACGAAGATTCTCAGAACCAAAGAGCAGAGCAATCGGGGAGGAAGTCAATCGATTACTCGACGCCCAATTCATCCGAGAGACGAAGAAAGCCACTTGGATCGCCAACCCTGTGCTGGTCCCCAAGAAAGACACAGACTTTCTACGAATGTGCGTCGACTACGGGCCAGTCAACAAACACTGCCCAAAGGATCACTTTCCCCTGCCAAGAATCGATCAGATAATTGACTCGACAGCAGGATGCGATCTACTATCGTTCCTCGACGCCTACTCAGGATACAATCAGATCAGAATGAAGGAAGAAGGCGAAGAGCACACATAATTCATCACCCCTTACGGCGTATTTTGCTACAGGACAATGCCCTTCGGACTCAAGAACGCTGGTGCCACATACCAGCGGATGATGCAAGCCTGCTTGCAAGAACAAATCGGAAGAAATGTGCAAGTCTATGTGGACGATATCGTCATCAAAACTTACAGTGCAAACACGTTGCTTGATGACCTGCGCGAGACCTTCGCAGCACTCAACAAGTACATAATCAAGCTCAACCCGAAGAAGTGCGCATTCGGCGTCCTAGCCGGGAAGTTGCTCGGGTACATGGTTTCCGCCCGAGGAATCGAAGCGAACCCCAAGAAAGTTCGAGCAATCGCCAGGATGCAGGAGCCAACCGACATCATAGGCGTACATCAGCTCACCGGAAGACTCGCAGCCTTAAGTCGTTTCATCAGCAGATTGGGAGAGCGCACACTGCCATTCTACCAGATGCTCAGAAAAGGGGAGAAATTCGAGTGGACCGAAGAAGCCCGCAAAGCATTTGCGGACCTAAAGAAGACACTCTCGACCCCACCAATCTTGGCGGTACCCAATGAACGATAAAAACTGTACCTCTATGTGGCAGCACGCAACAACATGGTAAGCACAACACTCATCGTCGAGCGCACAGAAGAAGGCAAGGTCCACAGCATAGAAAGGCCGATCTACTACCTCAGCATGCTCTTGAAAAAATCCCAGCAGCGGTACCCGCACTACCAGAAGCTACTACTGGCCATCATCACGACCTCAAGAAAGGTGTCGCACTACTTCGACGAACAGCCTATCACAATCGTGAGCAGCCCACCACTCGCGGACATCCTCAACAACCCCGGAGCGACTGGGCGAGTCGCCGAGTGGAACATTGAGCTCAGCCCGCGGGACCTACAGTTAAAGCACCCAACAGCAATCAAGGCCCAAGTCGTCTCAGATTTTCTGGTCGAGTGGACGGAGGTCCAGACACCAGGCCCCCCGGACCTATCGAACTCATGGACAATGTTTTTCGATGGGTCTAAAAGACAGGAAGGAGCCGGAGCAGGAGTTGTTCTGGTCTCCCCCAAAGGAACGAAGCTCAAATATGTCCTCCAAATCAACTTCAGCCACGCCTCCAACAACGAAGCCTAATACAAGGCACTGCTCTATGGCATGTGCATGGCCAAAACATGAGGCGCCACTCGCCTCGTAATCTACGGAGACTCCAACCTCGTCGTTCAGCAGGCGATGAAAGACTGCAATGCAGTAGCCGACAACATGGCGGCCTATCAGAAGCTCTACAGCACGCTCGAAGGAAGTTTCGACGGTTGCGAGCTCAATTATATCCCTAGAACAAACAACACAGAAGCCGACGAACTCGCAAACATCGGCTCGACTCGAGGACCAGTACCACCCGGTGTTTTCATCGAAAGCATCAGCCAGAAATCCATCAAGGTAAAAATAGCAGCACCCGAGGCAGCTATAGATGACGACACCATTGAGCCAGCACAGGTGGCATCAGCGAGACCATCCGAAGGCAACAACAGCCAAGCGGTCGAACCTACAGATTCAACAGCACTCGAAGGACCAGCGTGGACAAAACCGTTCCTCCGATTCTTAATCGAAGGCACGCTACCGCAAGACGTTTCAGAAGCTCGGCGCATTAGTCGTCGATCCAAGGCATTCACAGTGATCAACAGACAGTTATACAAGCGCAGCATCACCCAGATACTCCAAAAGTGCATCGACAAGGAAGACGACAAAGCCCTAGTACTCGAAATCCACGAGGGTACCTGTGGGCAGCACGCGAGCAGTCGAGTGCTCGTGTCCAATGCATTCCGAGCAGGGTTTTATTGGCCCACTGCGATGAAAAACTCAGAAGACATCGTGCGGAGTTGCATCGCCTGTCAAAAATTCGCCAGCAGACCGCACGCTCCAGCCTCAGAACTCAAGACCATAACACTTCATGGCCGTTCGCCACCTGGGGACTCGACATGGTGGGCCCGCTCAAGAAATCATCAAAGGGAGGAAGAACACACCTTCTAGTAGCAGTCGACAAGTTCACCAAGTGGATCGAGGCAGTGCCCATCACCAAGTCCACAGCCCTCACGGCAGTGAACCTTATGAAATCAATAATCTTCAGGTTCGGAGTACCACACAACATCATCACGGACAACGGTACGAACTTCACAGCGGAAGAATTCCAGAACTTCTACGAAGAACTAGGCTTCAAAATCAACTACGCATCAGTCGTGCACCCGCAGTCCAATGGCCAGGTGGAAAAAGCAAATGGCCTAGTATGCGGAGGAATCAAAAAACGACTCCTTGCACCACTCGAGCAGGCCGCGGGCAACTGGGTAGAAGAACTCCCTGCAGTACTATGGAGCCTGCGCACTACCCCAAATACCGCAACCCAGTACACACCTTTCTTCATGGTGTACGGGTCAGAGGCAGTGCTACCACATGACCTCAAATTCGGGGCGCCCCGGATCTCGGGGTACGAGGAAGAGGAAGCAGAAGAAGCACTGCAAGATGACAAGGATACAACAGATGAAGGGAGAGACACAGCCCTAGCAAGGTCAGAGGGGTACTAGGAAAAGCTGTGCACTTACCAAAGAAGTCGCCTGCGCACCAGAACCTTCAACAAAGGCGACCTTGTCCTAACGCTCATACAAGAGAAACTCCACAAGCTTGCCACCCAATGGGAAGGACCGTTCATAGTCTTAGAAGTCATAGGAGGAGGTGCCTATAGACTGAAGAACCAAAAGACTGACGAGGACGTGGGAAATCCATGGAACGTCGAAAATCTACGCCTGTTCTACCCATAGTCTCGACCAATCATACTCAACTGGAAGCTCATGTAACCCTTCGACGCAATAAAATGATGTTGCCCAAATACTAAAACCTCAAAGCACTCGGGGGCCCGAGTACAAAACTCACCCCTAGAGACGCTATCATCGCTCACGCGATCTATACCCAAAGCACTCGGGTCTCGAGTACAAAACTCCCCCCGAGAGACGCTATCGTCGCTCACGCGATCTCTACTTAAAGCACTCGGGGGCTCGAGTACAAACTCCCCCCGAGAGACACTATCGTCGCTCACGTGATCTCTACTTCAACACTCGGGGGCTCGAGTACAAACTCTTCCCGAGAGACGCTATCCTCGCTCACGCGATCTCTACTTAAAGCACTCGGGGGCTCAAATACAAATTCCCCCCCCGAGAGACGCTATCGTCGCTCACGCGATCTCTACTTAAAGCACTCGGGGGCTCAAATACAAACTCCCCCCGAGAGAAGCTATCGTCGCCACACGCGATCTTTCAACAAAGCACTCGGGGGCTCGAGTACAAACTCCCCCCGAGAGACGCTATCGTCGCCACACGCGATCTTTCACCAAAGCACTCGGGGGCTCGAGTACAACCCCCCCCCCCCCCCCCAAGAGACGCTATCGTCGCTCACAAGATCTTTACCTCAAAAAGCCCAGGGACTCGAGCACATCCCCCTCGGAGAAAAACTACCATCTCCCGCGCGGCTCGCAACTTACAAATAAAGGACCAAGTTAAAACCGCTGACAGGCGCCAGCCGCTGAGAACCGTTCGGAATCAAAGGGAAGACACAGCTACAAACAGATGGAACACAAAGTACTCCGGAGGAAATATGGATAGAGCGTAGGACACAGACAATTCTTTAGTCTTCACCTGATCGCCAACGATCACCTAAACACTCGGGGGCTATTCCCATCGGGAGCGCTGCCGCGCACCCGATAAAAGACAGAAATTAACGGAAGCACGACAAAGGAAAAAAAATCTCAGCCTACGTTCGACTCTCCGACTCAAACGTAGCCTCGGGGGCTACTCCCATCGGGAGCGCTGTCGCGCACCCGATAGAACCCACATTGCAAAGATTTGATGGACTCGAAGATAGCTCTCGTTTGCAAAGGACTCGATGACATCTCTCAGTCGCAAAGGACCCGAAGACAGATTCCATTACAAAGACTCGAGCACAGTTCGCATTACAAGGACTCGAAGATCATTCTCAGTACAAAAAAGACTCGAAGTACATTGGATAGAAGGCAGCTCTGATTCCTCGAAGGCAATCCTCATTACATGGACAACTAACCTAGTTACAAAAGACACAAGCAACCGATAAGCTTACAACATCAATCACCCAAGCAATTATGACTTCTAAATGTGTGCCCATGCTGGGATAATCGACATTAAGACAACGAGCATCATCATAGACAACGGAGGAGTCGAAGCAGTCAGCTCATGATGTCAATGACATAACAAAAGGTGAAGCTCGACTTATTTGCGGAGCACCGAAGACGATGCTCCACCAACTTCTTCTCCAGCTCCACCCGAGCTGCCGGCGAAGATGACGCCGCTGCCTCCAGTCCTACAAGGTCGCCTGGTGCGCCCGCTTGATCGGTGGCTTGACGTCAAGGTCCTCTCTAGATCCGGAGGAGGAAGCAGTGGAAGATGGCACACCATCACCACCCGAAGAGTCGCCGGAGGAGGAAGCAGTTGAAGACGCAGGTGTAGGACTCCTCGACCTATCGGAACCGTCGCTGCTTGTCTCCTGCCAGTAAAGATCCATGCGATTGCCGCTCGGGTCAAAGGCGCGGATGATAAGAGTGTCTTCGCCATCAAAACGACAACAAAGAGTGTCACCATCACGCAAGCTCACACGCCGAGAAAAAAACTTCCAGCCAAAACCAAGGAAAATCGAGCCGGAACTGTCGGTCTCCAACTGAACATAAGAAGGAGGCCGAGAACACCCCTAAAGATGAAGAAGCAGGCCATCCAGACTACGCTCAGAAACAAGGGCAGAAAATGCAGAAGGAAGCAGAACGCGAGCGGCATTCCGACCTCGGACGCGTAGGAGGAAATCATAGCGCCAAAAACCCTCCTCTGAAGACGAGGAAGAAGGTGTCCACGGTGCACCACGACGGCCGCCGCGAGAGGAGCATGGAGTACGACCACCGCGGCCACGGCGAGCACGTCCGCGGCCGGTCATGCCCGCACCTCGCTTGGGTCCCATGAGAGGAGGAAGAGAAAGAGGAGCAAGATGATCAGAGGTCGAACACTGCTGCTAGACGAAGAAGAAGGTCCTATTTATAGCACAAACCCAAGAGCACACAGAAGCCCAAACGACGGCAGCAATTAATTCAAAGACCAAGCGCGCTGGGCGATTCGAATTCCGAGACAAAGATGCCTTCACACGGGAGGCACAGTACGATGGACGCGTCCAATCTCGTGCGTTTTCAATGCGCGTATCGGTAACTCAACAGGCGGTTGCAGCACGCCACCAAAATCCATCATTATAACCAGTCATGAAGACTTGACGGTTCACAGAAAGAGCATCTTTGACGGTCTTCCAGCAAGGAGATCGTTATCCTTACCAAGAAAATGGTACATTAAAATGGAAGCGCAAAAAGAAAAACGCAGCCTGCAAGCACCATCTTTACTGAGTAAAATACATTTTTTCAAATATATTTCACTCCCATCGGGAGCCTATCCACACATGAGAGTTTCGGGTGCTCCCTCACCTAAAGAAAATACCGTGCTCGAGTGATTACTCGCACCCATGAGAGTCTCGGGTGCTCCCTCACCTAGAAGAAAAAACGTGCTCGAGTGATTACTCACACCCATGAGAGTATCGGGTGCTCCCTCACCATGACACAAGATAAGAAGACTTGCAGTCGCCAGACCGAACGGTCCCAGAGTATCGGGTGCTCCCTCACCCCGAGAGCGAAGGCGATACTCGAGTGATTACTCACATAACTCTAAGTACCCGAACACTCGAAGACCTCCCAAGCAAGTACTCCTCTACATTAATCCTCGCCCGAGCACTTGACAAAGCTCCGCGAGTGACCGCTAAAACAGCTCACTTGATTATTTATTCCAAGTGGGTGCATCATCTACTAGGCTTCACGCCTCAATAAAAATACATATTCCTGGAACACGATACACTGTGCCCAGATGCCACGCAAGCTTAGCGTGTAGGTAAGACCCCGCTGCACAGATCGGCCGGGCTGGGACTTGCCGCAGAGCGATTTCACTCCTAATCTTTTCCATGAGCTTGCATGATAGAAAAAGTCGGGCGGACGCGCCTAGGCTACGAACTTTACTGGCGGCAATTGATCACTGTAAGACCTGCAGCGGCATGAATTTTTCTCGACACCAGTGTTCCAAGCTCATGTCGAGGGACATGAGTTTGATTGGGCTACTGCGGTTTTTTCCACTAGCGCAGTTCACCAAGGCTCGACCAGTCGACTCCTTGGGCCCTTTCAGCTTAGCAATCCCTCGAAACAGGTTTTGTCATGGCCCCAGACTGCCAGCGACCCGCGGTTGAACCGTGCATACTTAAAAACGATGCAAGAATGGACTCGAGCCCCCCAAGCACTCGGAGCTACTGACGAGGGGGTGACCCCACGGTTCCTATGGATGGGCCTACCCGGTGTACCTGAAGACAGAAGGCCCACAGAGATACCGTATGGGCCCAGCCTTGGCCCACTAGTGGCACCGACGTAGGAGTTCGCGACTCATAAGGAAGGTGCAAACCTGCCGTACGAAACAAGATCAGGGTTAGGAAACCTCATCTGTAATCCAGGACGGACTCCCCGAGACCTAGCCTAGTATATAAGGGCTAGGAGGGGAGACTTCGAGATCAACCAATACACAATCTGTAACCCTAGCCTTGTGCGATCTAGCCTTGGCTTCCCTGTAATCACCATCTCCAATCAATAATATCGAGCAGGAACGTATCCTCCTGTTAGCCGACGAGCTATCGTCCAACCTGTGCCTCTCATGACTAACCCAGGGTCCCTGACAATTGGATTTGCCAGGCCACATCCCCGTCAGGAGCCGTTCCTCGAAACTTGTCCATCTTGAGAAGTAATTGAGCTATCTATTAGCATTCGTTGACAAACTATGCACCTATCAAAATTTATTTTCATTCTGTTTGATTTAAGGATAGCACATGAGTTTTCACTGCTTGCCTTTAACAAGGCCTCTCTTTTACTTTTATGTTGAGTCAATTTTCCTACTTCCTTCTTTTCCCAAAGAGAACAGACACTTGATGACGATGAGGATTCATCCATATAATGCTGCATTAAGTTTTGCTATGCCACATCATTGTTGACATTATCTTTTGATAAGTAAGTTGTTTGCGAAAGCTTATGCCATGCAAGCATCTTCCTTTCTGTTATCACTTGCACTTCATGACTAATAACATGTTATTTCAAAGCCTTCAAATTGTTTCTTAATAAAATGAAAGAGCAGAAGTAAAAGTTATTAGTTGTCCTTTGACCAAGGATATGTTTGCCATAATTTTATGAGTTTCCTTAGCCCTACTTTTTTATTATAATTGTTATTACTCGCTCATGAGGACCTTATGAGTTGAGGTTGCTGTTGAGGATGCTTGAGTTTGATGAAGAAACCTTGATGCTTCTTGTCCGTATTCTATTCATTGACACTTCACTCTCTAAACTTGTGGACAGGTTTAACAAGCTCAGTATTAGCTTGGGGACAAGCGAGGTCTAAGCTTGGGGGAGTTGATACGTCCAAAATGCATCACTATTTTATATAGTCATTAATCCATATTCAATGATATATTTCATGTTATGATGCTACTCTTATGTTGTTTTGGCTTATTTTACACAGCTTGCAACTTTCCGATGCCAAAGCAGCAGACGCAAGATTCAACGGTAAAAAGTGGACGCGAAGTTGCTGAAGCAGAAGACCTCAAAATTACCAGAAAATCGACGGAGGCCGTTTTCCAGAAGAATGATGGGGACACGCAAAATAAAGACCAGAGGGGGCCCACCAGGAGCTCAGGCGCCCCCCTCGCACAGCTCCACCCCTGGCCGCGCCGGGTGGCCGCCTGGACCCCTGGGGCCACCCCAGGCTCCCCCTCTGGACTATTTATCCCTCGTCGTCCAAAAACCATAAATGGAGAGAGTTTTCGCGAGTTCCGCCACCGCTCTGTGGTGGAAACCAACAGAGGAGAAAAGACATCTTCGGCGGGCAGATACCGTCGGGGAGAACACCTCCCTAAACGGGAGATCGTCGCCATCGCCATCACCATCGTCACGGGCATCATCGAGATCATCATCAACATCATCCCCAGCATCAGCACCATCTTCACCTTCATCCAATCTCACCTCACAAGTTCAATTTGTGTTTTAATCCGTACTATCTATCCTCTCTACTCTACCGGTGTTGATTACTACCGTTTGATGAATGCTATTAAGTTTTGTTGGAGAAATATCATTGTGTCCAAATTGTTTATCATCTATTGATCCCCACTGATCATGATCTCTTTTATGTCTTGTGAGTAGTTACTTTAGTTCTTGAGGACATGGGAGAATTCTAGTTGTTAGTAGTCATATGATGTTGAAGTAATATGTGTTGAGGGAAAAAAAAGTAGGGCAAGGCCCCACTGCAGCTTTTAACTTTATTAAATAAAAATAAGTCTTTACATGGCTTGAGCTAAGCCAAAACAGAAAGAGAAAAGAACTATGTTACATTGTCAAGCCATTCTTTGAATGACTCAGCATATTTATTCTTGATTCTATATCTCAAAAGTTTTAGCTCAGATAAATAGTGCTCCTTCCAGTGCAACATAGAAGGGTTCCTATTTCTGAAGATTCTGTCATTCCTGGTCATCCAGAGGGCCCAAGCAGCAATGATGATGATTTCCATGGAGAATGGCACATTGAGTTTTTGTTTGATGTCATCAATTGCTTCTAAATTTGATAGGTTTCTGCCTCTAGAGGGGCAGATGAAGTCCCAGCAGGTAGAAGCAAAAGGGCAACTCAAGAAAAGGTGATGGAGTGTCTCTTTATTTGGGAAATTGAGGGTGGCACAGTTGTAACTCTGCCGGTGGAATGTCTTCCTTCTAAGGAGATTTCTTGTGTTTAGCCTGTCATGAAGGAGCAACCAGAAAAACACCTTATGTTTAGGTTGACAACTACATTTCCAAATCCAATTGAAGTGAGGTGGGACAACTTTAAACCCAATTAAGTATTTGTAGGCCTGTGCTGAGATGAACTTGGTGCTACCCCATATGTATGTCCATTTATCACTAGCAGTGGATTTGCTGTTGAGAATGTAGTCTTGGCACAGGGAATCAATGACTAGCAGTTCTTCATGAGCTTAAGCAGTCAGAGGCAGATGAAAGAGGTCATCAATAAACTCTGTTTCCATGAACTGCTTCACAGTGATCATCTAGTTCTTTGCAAATGTGAATCTGTGTGGTAAGAGAATGTAAAGGCATTGGGTGCTAAAAAGATCATCTTCATAAAACGTAGCACCCCCAAGCTTATAGCTTTGCATATCATTAGGATCAAAGGTATTCAAATAAGACATACTAATAACATTGCTACTATCATGAGTGTTGTGCAAATAGTAAAGCTCCATAGTTTTTTTGATTTTCTCTTCAAACACTTCATGTCCCAACTCAAGGTAGAGCTCATAAAGCTCTCTCATGATATTTTTGTTGTTTTCCATAAGCCTAACTAGTGAAAATAAAAACAAGAAACAAAAAGAATTAATTGCAAGATCTAAATATATACTTTCAAACCTTACCTCCCCGACAACGGCGCTAGAAATAGCTTGATGCATACGCACGCTTCTATACTTGTAGACTATGTTGGGCCTCCAAGCGCAGAGGTTTGTAGGACAACAGCAATTTCCCTCAAGTGGATGACCTAAGGTTTATCGAACTCAGGGAAGTAGAGGTTGAAGATGGTCTCTCTCAAGCAACCCTGCAATTAAGATACAACAAGTCTCTTGTGTCTCCAACACACCTAATACAACTAGGTGTTGTATAGGTGCAATAGTTCGGCGAAGAGATGGTAAAATATGGGTGATAGGTGTGGCAAGCAAGGTAATGTAAATCTGTAATAAAAAGTGAAGCAAGCAAACATGTGACAAAAGTGAGCACAAACGGTGTAACAATGGTGGAAACAAGGCCTAGGCTTCATACTTTCATTATTGGCAACTCCCAACAACATTAACATAGTCTAATCACATGATATTTCCCATAAAACATGCAATGGAGACATACTCGGAGGTCATTCCTGTGTGGTCAAGAGAGGACGAGAATTACGTAGGGCTACAAAAGCACACCTTAGAGTTCGTAGTTCTCAATCTATGGATTTCCCAATGTCACCGCGGCCATCCAAAGAGAGTACCACAATCACCACAACATATCTCATGGATAGTCAAAGACAAGCACCAAGAGACTTTCAATCTTCAATCAACACACAAAAGAGGAAATCACTCATGAAAATATTCTTCTAACCCATGTCCAATAGACCGCTGTCACCATGGTCTCGAGGATTATACTAGATAAGATCAAGTGATTACATCAATCCAATACATAGAGGAAGGGGAAATATCATGGGATCACCCTAGATTAACATAGCCTATGATCACAATGTAGATCACATCATGCGAGAAAGAATTGACCACATAGCTACTGGTAGAAACCTCAGCCCCGAGGAGGGACTACTCCCGCATCATGCAGGGAGGAAGCAACGTCGATGGAGATGAATCCGGGGGCACTTCCCCGTCCCGGCAGGGTGCCCGCACAGGAATTCTGGTCCCCCGAAGCTTGTCGGCGATGGCAGCGGAGATCGGAATTGCTTCTGGAGAAAAGGGTTCTGAAATCAGGGTTTCTGCGATGGGAGAATAAATAGGGGCTAAAGGGGGGAACCGGGGGGGCACCAGTCGCCCACGAGGCCACACGGCGCGGCTAAGCCTTGGGTCGCGCCCACTAGCCACCTGGGCACCAGGTGGGGCCCCTCTGGCCCTTCTTCGGTGAATCTGAAATCTTCCAGAACGCTGATTTTTTATCTGATTTTTCCCGATTTTTTGAAGAACTTTTAATATGGGGGAAACCTGAAATAGAAAAACACCAGAAAACAGGAACTGGCACTGGGGTGCACTGAGTTAATAAGTTAGTCCAAATATGATCAAAAGTGTATGGAAGTGTATCTAGATCATAGCAATACCACACAAAACATGCATGGAGCAAGCGGAAATTATAGATACGTTTGGGACGTATCAGTCATCTAGAGGGCCCAAGCAGCAATGATGATGATTTCCATGGAGAATAACACATTGAGTTTGTGTTTGATGTCATCAATTGCTTCTAAATTTGATAGGTTTCTGCCTCTAGAGGGGCAGATGAGGTCCCAGCAGGTAGAAGCAAAAGGGAAACTCCAGAAAAGGTGATGGAGTGTCTCTTCTGTTGGGAAATAGAGGGTGGCACAGTTGTAACTCTGCAGGGGGAATGTCTTCCTTCTAAGGAGATTTCTTGTCTTTAGCCTATCATGAAGGAGCAACCAGAAAAACACCTTATGTTTAGGTTGACACCTACATTTCCAAATCAAATTGAAGTGAGGTGGGACATCTTTAAACGCAATTAATTTGTAGGCCTGTGCTGAGCTGAACTTCGTGCTACCCTAGCTGTATGTCCATTTATCACTAGCAGTGGGGTTGCTATTGAGAATGTAGTCTTGGCACACGGAATCAATGACTAGCAGTTCTTCATGAGCTTGAGAAGCCAGAGGGATATGAAAGAGGTCATCAATAAACTCTCTTTCCATGAACTGCTTCACAATGATCAACTAGTTTTTTGCAAATGTGAAGATGTGTGGTAAGAGAATGTAAAGGCATTGGGTGCACCAGAGGTCAAACCAGAAAGAGACAGTTGAACCACTTCCAAGAGTACACTTGGCCATAGATTTGAAGTGATTCAGGAGTCCTACATTTGCTTTTCACCAAAAGGATCCCACCATGTGATTTCCAAGTAATTGTCCATTTTCATAGTAGGCTTCCCATACCATGTTGACCTAGGGGATGTTTTTCTTATTGAAATTTTTGTGAAGATTCTTAATCAACAAAGCATTGTTTTGTGCATTGATATTGAACACCCCCAGTCCTCCTTGGTCCTTTGGTCTGCAAACAGTGGACCAAGCAAACAGAGCAGGCCTTTTATCCTCCATGTTGGACTATCTCCAAAGACAGTGCCTCAGATACTTGCTGATTTGCTGTTTGATTGTCTCAGGCAAGTCAAAACAAGTCATCCAATAGAGAGCTAGAGAAGACAGCACATATTTCACCATAATCAGTCTTCCAGCGTATGTGAGGAAGTTTGCAAGCCCAGATTTTTTTTTTGCAATCCTACTAACCATTGGCAAGCAGTGTTCCACTTTGGGTTT
This sequence comes from Bromus sterilis, assembly GCA_950022295.1. NCBI lineage: Eukaryota > Viridiplantae > Streptophyta > Magnoliopsida > Poales > Poaceae > Bromus > Bromus sterilis. Next base: position 140,826,129 of record OX465596.1, on the reverse strand, counting down.
GTGGATTCCCAGTGGTATTCCCAGGTAGGTGACGGGAAAGTGTCCTCTCTTGCAGTTAAAGGTGTTGATGTAGTGTCCCACTCTTTCCTCCTCATAATTTAGAGGTATCATATGAGACTTGTGGAAATTTACTTTCAGTCCAGTGGCCTCAGTAAAAGTGTGCAGCAGAGCCTTGAAACATATTAACTGCCTGGAGTCATCCTTGAGAACAATCAGAGTGTCATCAGCATACTGTGCAATTGAGAAATCAGGGCAAGATTGCAATTGAACTGGGGCAGACATAAGATTCAATCTTTGAGCCTTATTTAGGATGGACTGAAGCAGGTCAGCAGCTAGTACAACGAGAAGTGGGGAAAGAGGATCACCTTGTCTTACCCCTCTCTTACAGTAAAACTTTTTACCTGGCACTCTATTTAACAGTACTGCAGAAGTAGGAGAGCTGAAAATCATGTTCATCCAATTTGTCCATCTTTCTCCAAATCCCTTGGCTTTGAGGATGTCAAGAATGGCCTTTTGCTCAATTGTGTTAAAAGCTTTCTCAAAGTCCAGTTTTAACAACAGGGTTTCCACATTGGATCTATGGCAGAGGTGGAGATACTGAAAGGCCCAACTGATGCAGTCTTGGATTGTTCTGTTATGTAAAAATCCATATTGATTTATGTGCACAAGCTTAAGAATCACTGCTTGCAGCCTCTTTGCCAAAAGCTAGGTTAGAATTTTCAGGATGGAGTTCAACAAAGAAATAGGCCTGAAATCATTAGCATGACAGGGGTTTCGGATCTTTGAGATGAGGGTGATGTATGATGAGTTAATACTCTCCAGAGAAACTGAACCTTTATGGAAATCCTGTATCAGCTGCATCACTTCAGAGCCAATGATGTCCCAACAGTTTTTAATGAATTCATTATTGAATCCATCTGGTCCAGGGGATTTTCCATTAGCCAGGTCCTTAATTACATCCTCAACTTCATTAGTGGTGAAAGGCACCTCCAGTTGTTGCAAAATTTGAGGATCATAGTGTGGACCAAAAAGTTCAGAGAGATTAAAGTGCATGTTTACCTCCTATAGATTGCCCCATTCTATCTTTAAAACTATTCCGGAGGATAGCAGCCTTGCCTTCATGATCAGAAATATCCACTTGATTATTGTCTTGAAGAACTGCAATGAAATTGCTTCTATGATTGATTGTTGCTTTTGCATGGAAGAAGTCAGAACTTCCATCCCCCAACTTAACCCAATTGATCTTTCCTCTTTGCTTCCATTAGATTTTCTGGCTATTGAGCAGATCTAATAGGTAATCGTTGAGCAAGATTCTACAGTTCCATTCAAAGACAGATAAATTTCTGAATTCCTTAAGAAAGTCAAGCAGAAGTATATATTCTTTAATTCTTGCAATTTCCACATTCATGCAGGGTAGGGTTTTAGCCCAGAGCTTAAGAGCTCTTCTCACATTCTTCAACTTTGCATTTATTCTTTTTGAAGAGTCACTGTATCAGACAAGGATATTCCAAGAAAACTGAACAATGGATTTGAATTCAGAATTATTTAGCCAGTAGTTCTCAAATCTGAAGATCCTTGATTTGGGTATTTTGGAATCAATTGGGATCAAACAAGGTGACGAGGGGGTGACCCCACGACTCCTATGTGTGAGACTACCTGGTGCGTGTGAAGACAGAAGGCCAGCTGGGAAGATACGACAAGCCCACGATTGGCCCAACCAAGCACCGACGTAGGAGTTCGCGACTAACATGGAAGGTGCAACTTGGCGTACAAGGCAATACTAGAACTAGGAAACTACCTCTGTAACCTAGCATGGACTCCCCGAGACCTAGCCTAGTATATAAAGGCTGGGAGGGGAGACGTCCAGATCAACTCAATACACATCCACTCATCCTAGCCTTGCAAGAACTCGCCTTGGACTCCAATGTAATCGCCCCTTCACGCAATAATATCGAGCAGGAAATGCTTCTCCTGTTAGACGACGAGTATCGTCCAACCTGTGTCTATCTCTATGACTAACCCAGGGTCCCTAACCATGGGATTTGCCGGGGTTGATCCCCGTCAATTGGCACCGTCTGTGGGAACTTCGAAGGTTGGACAGCGACTTCATCAGCACTCGTCAGGACAATGACTTCATCGGCACTCATCGACTCTACGATCCGGGAAGACTCCGATCTATTCGGATCCCTCGGTCACATGGCTCACCTCCCGGCCTTTCGACCGGCTCTCGTTGACCTGCGCAATGGTGCCAACCTGTTTTTCGGAGAATATCAAATCTACATCAACCACTGGGGAGTGCTCCATCTCACGGATCGCGCTTGAGCACCCGCGGAGGAAGATCCTACATCAGCAATCGAAGCAGCACCCGCCCGCGTGACGACTCCGCGAGTCAGCCACGACCCCCAGCCCGACTACTCGAGTGGTCCATGGAAGAAGCGCAACATGCGCGCAAGCAAGACGACAGTCAAGATGCTGTCCCAAGTGTTCATGCAGACATCCACGAGCCAACCACAGATGACAAAAATCAAGATGACGACCCGAGCAGTCGTCGGGACAACCGCTCGAATAGCAAAGACAGCGATCCTGACAACACCGGCCAGATCACCGTCACACTTGGAGAACCAGGAACCATACCAAAGAAAATTCACAAAGGAGCGGAGCATAGCAATCACAGGAGCGACGAGCCAGAAAGCGGCAAGCATCAGACCCCAGGCAGGGCGAAAGAGGACCATCACGTAGAAAAGATCTACCTGCCAAGGAAGCAATCGCCAGAATATGGGACGCAGTGAAACGCGGCGAACTACTCCCAGAGAACGCCAACACGAGACGAGCTCAGAGCATACAACAAGCCAGCGAGTGACCCACAAATAGAGCAATACAACAACGCTTAGAATTAGAGAAGCAAGGAAAAGCTACCACCGACCCAAGAAACAACCGCAGGGCATCTCCCAGAAGCGAGTCCTCCGACTACGACTCCCCCCATCCGGGCAAGATCCAGATTTAGCAATCTGAGACGCACGTACAAGAAGAAGGTGGCCCGGAAGCTAGATGAAGACTTCAAGCTAGAGGAGGATGACGACGGGGAAGAACAACTCACGCCAGCCGAAGCCCTTTTCACGGCCCAAGAGTACCTATCTCGTGCTCAGAAAGGCAAGAAGGGCAGCTTAGATCACAACACGACGATGGCACTCAAAATAATGAAAGACGCCATCTCAGCCCCCAAAAGAGCAGGCGCAAGACGAGCTCCACGCGAGAAGACCCGGGACATGGACCCCAGCTCACCCGATGACGACAGCAGCGACGACTGGCGCAAGCGCCCAAAAAAAACAAAAACCATGACAGCGATGACAACAGCAACAGATGCAACAGCAGTCGGCGAGACACACGCGACGACATAACACAAAGCAAAGTGAACCGTGGAAGACGAAGGCGAGCAGCCCGCGAAGAGTACTCGGACGAGAAAGCTTCCGACGAGAACGTAGAACCATGCGGAGCACTGTGCTTCACACGGTCCATACGGAAAACAAGGATGCCTAAAGGTTTCAAGCTAAACTCCACAAAGCAAAAGTACGACGGGCTGGAAGAACCAGAAGCATGGCTCGACGACTACCTAACGGCCGTAAAATTCCAGCGCGGAACCAATATCACAGCAATGCAGTACATACAACTCATGCTCGAGAGCTCAGCACGACACTGGCTGAAGAACCTACCACGAGGATAAATCGACTCTTGGAGGAAGTTCCGCAACGCCTTCATCGAGAACTTCAAGTCCACTTACAAACGACCGGCATCACTCGAGGAGCCGAGGGCCTGCAGACAAGGATCAAGAGAATCCCTGCGAGCATACATCCAATGATGGACCATAAACAAAAACTTAGCCGAGGACATTTCAGACGAAAGCGCAATCGACGCATTCAGGAGGGGCCTGCAACGCATCGACTTCAAGGAGCAGCTCGGGCAGATGAAAGTCCGAACACTCGCACGACTGCTCGAGCAAGCCAACAACTGGGCAAATGGACAAGACTCCGTACGGAACGAATCGGAGACCCAGACAGCGCTCTCAGAACGCGACTACGACTACCACACCAGCGACAGAGCATTCGACAGAAGAAGAAAACGCCCGAGGTGCAACTTCTACGACGACAGAGGACCCGACATGGTCGCAGCCGGCTTCCCAGATGACAGAGAAGGCAGACATCGCGACGATAGGAGACTACAGCACAGGGACAACCAAGAAAAAGCACCCCAAATTCAAAAACGGGACTGGAGAACAAGGAAGCCACGAGATGGCACCCGAGCATATCGTTCGGCTAAAGAGCAGCTTGAAGGACCATGCACAATACACGGGTTCAGAAACGAGCGCGGAGAGCTTAGATCAGGGCACACCCTCAGGAACTGCAGACGATTCATCGAACTCTCAGAAGAGAAAAGCCGGTCTACAACAATAGCAGCACAGCCTCTCACAAGCGTAGCAGTCAAAACCATCGCCCACAACGCACCGCCAGCACCTGCATTGCCAACAAGGCAAGTAGCAGTAATCCAAGAACGGAGTACGACACCTGAGGAAGAAAAATACCCAGAAGCGCACGGCCGGATCTACATGATACAAGAAGGAAGACCATCAAACAGGAAGCAGAAGCAGGTGACCAGACAAGTTTTCCTCGCAGTCTCCTCGCACCCTGCTGTCCCAGAATACCTGCGCGGGTCCGAGACTGAAATCACCTTCTCCCGAGAAGACCACCCGCCAGCCATCCCGCGCCCAGGACAAGCCGCACTAGTACTCGAAGCAAGAATCGGAAACTACGACATGTCACGTGTCTTCATGGACGGAGGCAGCCGAATCAACATCATATTCACCAGAACCCTGGAAGAAACGCTCATCCAAAACTCAGCACTGAAAACTTCAGGCACAATATTTCATGGAATCGTGCCAGGGAAAGAAGTATACCCCCTCGGAAAAATAAGTCTCGAGGTGGTTTTTGGCAGCATGAGCAACTTCCGCAAAGAGACATTGGACTTTGAAGTGGTCAACTGGAAATCACAATACCACGCCATCCTAGGACGACCAGCCTTCGCGCGTTTCATGGCAGTACCACACTACGCCTACCTCAAGATGAAAATGCCAGGGCGGCGAGGAGTGATCACAGTCAGCGGTAGATTCGTCAGATCGGACCGCTGCGACAAATAGTTCCAAAAAATATCAGAAACCTTCGGAGCACACCAAGCCAGCAGAGCCACAGCATCAGAGGAAGAGGCCCTACCATAGAAGCAAAAGGGGCCACATCAATCTATCCTCCTTAGGGCTACTAATCCATCGATCCAAATAAAGGGGTTGTCTTCAAAAAACGGCCCCCCTCTCATGTAAGAAACAAAGGAGGAATATTGAAAATATTTTTCCAAAAGTTCTTTTCATCGGCACTCGGGGGCTGTGACACCGTAGATTTTGGAACTTTCTTTTTCCAAAAAACTTTGCTGATTTATTTCTGGATTTGCGATTCGATTTGATTTTGATCACCTCGTTGGACTTGAAACTTGAGCATATTTTCTCTCCATGCTCAAGTGACCCTTGATACCAAGCCTTTATAATGTCATTCCATGGACCCATCTCATCCAAGCCACCATTTTATTCAAACCATATATTCCTTTTTCCAATAAAAGGGATATTCCTATTATTTGAGGTTTGTGAAGAAACCCCTATTTATATTGCTCCATAAATCCCAAAATAATTCCCACATGTCATTGATGTCATATCTTGCCAATTTCTTAAAAAACATTTCATAGCCCAAGTGGATTTTTCCTCTAGAAAAATTCATTTGTCTATGGGGGCAGATTGGAGCTTTGTGAAGGGAGTGCCATTTATCTTGATCCATTGCTGGTGAAACTTTTTGTGCAAACTCATATGATCATATCATTGATCTCCACCAAATTCCACCACCATTTGATTAGCCAAACTCCCACAATAAATTCCCAAAGTTTGGTTGCATCAAAGGGGCATTGTGAAGCAAGTGCATGATAGGGGATCCCATTTGCCTTGAAACTTTTTCAGCATGATCCTACCACCAAATGACTCCACCAAACCAGATTTGAGCCAAATAAAATCACCCATGTGAGTGAATTGTCATGTTTAAGTTTCTGACCAGTGGGCCACATTGTGAAGCAAGTGCTAGATATGTGTGTCCAATGGCTATGAAAATTTACTCACATGTGCACCATGCCAAATGACCAAGATAGACAAATTTTCAGCAAAATCAAACAATCCAGTGAGATGCTAGCCTCACCAATGCATTCTGGCCTATTTGGTGCTTTACAAAGGAAGTACCAAAAATATTGCTCCAAATGATGTGAAACTTGGCAAACATACTCATCCTAATGTATCATTGAGCTCTGCAAAATATCATGCTTAGGGGAGCTATGTACAATCCATGCCACATTACAAACACCTTCTGCAGCATTGCTACAGTTACAAAGCAAGTACCATGTACATTGATTTGTTTCAGACCAAACTCCACAGAAGCCTAGTCCCTTGTACCCCTAGCCCAGAAGACATCTTGGTCCTATCCAAATCCACCCCATGTGAGATTTGTTTCTGACCAAAGTTTGCTGCATCAAACTAAGCATTGAGGTAGAGATCAATCCAGAGCCCCTATTGACCATCCAACTGTACCCCTGTGATCAGGACTCCAAGGACTCCACTGTAGACACCTTTGGCCACGCAAGATCTTATCCTAAATACCAGTGCACGTGGGGAGCAAGCATGTGGCGTGCTCTGGCCGCGCACCGCGCGTGCTGGTCATGTCCACGCCGAGCTCCAGTGCACGCTTGTCCATTTCTCCGTGTCCACCCGCGCCGCAAGGCTTTCCCGCGCCCCATAGCTGTACGCCGGCCGTCCAGTTGCTCTTGAGCATCCCCGCACAGCGCCGCCGCCGTCGTCTTCCCCGTGGCACGGCTCGGCCACGACACCTCTCCTCCCCCTATAAGAGGAGCCTCCCCAAGGCCTCCCAACACACCCAGAAACTCCCCACGCCTCCTCCTAGCCGTCCCCCTCTCCAATTTGGCGCCGGAGGCCGCCATTTCCCCTCCTCGGCCGCCCGCTCCGCCGCCGGCCTCCGCTTCAATCCGGCGACCCGAGCCCTCCTCCTCCTCCAATACCGCGGCTGCGGCCTCCCTGTCGCCTCCTCACCCATCCAGAGGCCCGCCGGAATCGCCCCTGCCCTCCCCTCGCCGGCAGTGAGCCGACTGGCCGTGGCCACGGCCGCCGTACCACGGCCCGGGGGAAACGGCGCGGCCAGCCTCCCCGCGAGGCCCCGCTGACGCCAGCCGTGGTGGCCCGGAGCACCACGCCCGACGGGTCTGCCGTCAAGCCCACCGTCGGCCCCTTCCGCGCCGGCAGCCGGCGGCAAGTCCAGCCCGCCCGCGGCCACACTCTGTTTCGGGCAGAGGAAGGAAACAGGGAGAGGAGAGAGAGAAGGAGACCTGCAGCTGGGCCCCGCCTGTCAGCCGGATAAGACACCGGGCCCGTTCTCTTTCAAGTGGAGGCGCATTCCGCGAAATACGTTTGCCCGCTGGGGAAGCGTACTTCGGTTCCCTTCAGCCCAAAAATACGCCTTCCGATCCTGAAAGTGTATTTTCCGCCGCAGAAACCCAAAGTGCGCTTTCACTTCTTAGAAAGCACATTTCTTCCAAAAATCCAGCCCCGATACCTTTTCGCGAATATCTCCGCAACCGTAAGTCCAAACGGGTTGATTCTTCTTGCGTTGGTTTCGTATCGAGCTCCTCTTCAGTTTTGCATCAGATTTGTGCCATGTTTTTATGATGTTATTTTCTGGTCAAAAAAATTATGGCGTTTGACCTTTTGCCCGTTGCTTTTACAAAATGTTTTGCAGGGTTTTGCTTGTGTCGATGATCTGGAAGTATTTCACACTCCTCTGGTGAAAGGCAAGCCACAATACCCTTTGCATCTTTCCAAAGCTTTGACGTGCTTTAAAAATTGCTTTTCAATGATGTGCTTATATCGTTGACCGTGATCATGTTGCCATGCTATGATTGATGTTATCATTGCCATGCTATCATTGATATTCTACTACTATACTATGTTTGCCATGTTACATTCATGCTATGTTTTAATCATGTCATTGACATGTTATACTCTGCACCATCGTAACCACAATAACACCATGTCAAGTTGATCATGTTATCTCTATGCTAGTTCATTCTATGCCTAAGTTATGCTTAACTGCATTCATATTGTTGCCATGTTAAATAATTTAATCTTTGTAACAAGGATAAGTTCACCATCTAAAATGTGTTTGATCATATCTGATACTATCATGTTAATATGCTATGCATTATTATGATCTGATACTCATGTTGCACCTGATACTTGTGTTCGCTGTTGGAGATATGCTTCATGACAAGTTGATCAGGTGCCACCGAACCGGACTTATCCGTGCAGCCACATTTGCTTGTATGGGCGGGCCTTGAATCGGTCTGACGGTGGGTTCTCTTATTTGAATTGCCATCTAGGGGAGGTTATGCACACACGCTACCCTGGCCCGGTAGGTGGTGATAACCTTGAAAGCCAGTGTTGTTATGAGCTCAGTCCCCATTGGGATAGTTTTTTCCACAAGGTGGCCGAGTGGTTCTGGTGGTAACGTGGACACCTAACCACAGGGCTACCCAAGATGGAATGTCGGTGATACGGTAAGAGGGACACTCGGTAGTATCGGTCTCGTTGGAGATGTCCTAGTCCACTCCTGCGGTGCGAGTTCCAAGGATCATGTGGGACAAGTACCGGGGTGCTGGATGAAGGTGGAACTACATAATGTGGGTAATGTGCGCAAACTCTACAGAGTCAAAATCTATTTGAATAGCCGCGTCCTCCGTCATGGGACACATTTCGTACTAGGTCACACCATATGATCAACTTGAGTACGGTGGCAAGTTTGTGGTAAGTGGATGGTTGTATGATAAGTGGATTGGTCGGGTGGTAACGAGGGACACCTAACCCGTTGCATGGTCGTGCGATGACTCGTTTGGTCACACGACGACCCGTGGAAGTGATTGGTCAACAAGTGACCCGGTGCTTGAGTCTGTAAGGACTCCGAGGTAAGCCACGTGATCATGCGAAGATCATGTGGGATCCATTGTGTGTGCATTAGTCTTAATGCTATTAATATGCTTGATGATTATTTGTTTGCATGATATTGTTGCTCACCTGTTTAATTCACTAATATACCTTAACCTGTTGGCATGTTATTGTTTTGCCTTGTTGCATGGTTGTTGTGAGCTTGCAAGTACATTCAATGTACTGACCTGGCGTGTTATGCCAGATTTGCAGGCCATGCTTTGGATGCGTAGGACGACGGTCCCGGTGTTTGCAAGCTAGGAGGTGTCCCAGCCAGTGTACCTGTGGATTGGAGTTCGTCATCGCCGTTATTGTTCCGCTGCCATCGTTATTCTGCTGCTAGAGTTATGCTGCTGCTTGGTGTAGAACTGAGGCTAGCCTGAGGAGCAAGCTGTGTCTCCGCTAGCGTTGTAATGGACCTCGTGTACCCCTATCTTCGGTAATAGAAAGTTGTTCAGTTCTATATCAATCAGTGTTGTGTGCCAGAAGACTTGATCTCTGGGCTAGTGCATGGGGCGTTCCGGTCCTCTGAGCCGGGGTGCGACAACGGTTGGTATCAGAGCAGGACTGGCTGTAGGACCCCCTAGCCCGCGCAAACGTTAGAAGGACGTTAGATTGACGTTAGAGCTAGAGTATAGCTTGCTTGTGTGATGCTATTGCCTGTTGCACTTGTTTGTTGCATATATACGATATGTTTTCGCTAATGATCTGATCTGACGAGTGTAGGTGGCGGAATACCCGGTGGTCTGCACAGGATCCTCGTCCGCGACCCCCGGCAACCCGCCGTCAGATCAGAACGCCTGAGATTCGCGTAGTTCGTGATGCATGAGTAGTAGTGTTGCATGTTGCTTGTTGCATGTTGATGTGTGTTGCAATAAGTTGAGATCCTGCGTGTGGTCTCAGTGCTTGTTCAGTATTTCTTTTACTGTTTAGTTGGTCCTCGTTGTTGGTTCTTGTTTCAGTTTCTTCGGAAGTTACTAACTCTGTTTTGGCAGGTGTTAGATGACTTGGACGGACCCTTTCTAGTTGTTCTTCAGTGGCACCACGTCTGGTTCTGAGCTGATGCATCGTCGGCCGTCCGGAGTGGATGCCTGTTTTACATTTCTCTTTTCAACAACCGACCCGTGTTCTGAGCTGCCTTTCGGCCGTCTTGGGCAGTTGTTGATTTTCTTTTTGCAGTGGAGACCCTATGCTCTAAGCTGTTTTCTCGGCCGTCTTAGGGGACCTCTGCATTCTTTTTATCAACATTGCCTCATGCTCTGAGCTGATTTCGGTCGGCCGTCTTGAGCAATGCTTGAGCTTCTCCAGTACAAGTCCCAGATCTGAGTTGTAAAGACCGTTCTGGTGGCTACTGGGTTATTCGCTGTGTTCTTTGCAAGAGTCCGGATAATCATCGACCACCACTAAAGCTGATGAAGTAGCAAGCCGCTTCTCGTTTGCTTTTGCCCCGTCGTTCTCTTTGTTGGTTCTTCTTTTGGTTCTTTGGTGTCACTTGCTCCACCCCATTGGAAAGTTGCTCATAACCCCGCATTCTTCGAAGAACCAGTGCAATACCGTAGAGCAGCATGAAGACACCAAGTCAAGGACCCACACCACCTTGCAGCAGAAGTGTTCAACCCCATATGAGTTCTGCTTGAATGAACTAAGTCAGCATTATTCCGATGGATGTTACAGTCATGAAGATTCTATCAGTGGAAGACCGCAAAGAAATAAGGAAATCAACCAAACAGGAATGACGCATACCCGATCACATCTCACCCATTTTGCTCAAGTATTAAGCATATGGAAACCATCAGGCCTTCAAGCAGAATAGCCTGAAGACTCAGACAGTTAAAGGCCGCAATGATGCGGGAAATCAGCAAGTCAAACAGGACTTTTACTCAATTGTGTTGAAAGCAAGTGGCTCACGAATGGATGCTACCGAAGCTATCCATTGAGTCCCGTCTACATCGGCTAAGACAGCCGCAGAGATTCCTGCAAAGATAAGCAAAGACTGTGACCCACGAGCATATGCACCCAAGGCAGGACAAACACCAGCTACAGTCCGATGCAATACAAATTATTTCGGTATATTCTGGAAGGTGACCAAGACACATCATGAAGCCCAGATGATTGGAAGAATGTTTCCCCCTCACCAGCCGGCACTCAGAAGCCTGTCAGATACCATGGTCAGATCTTTCTCCACGTCATTAAGGCAAAGCTTCCCGCAGAAGGAACCTCAGCCTTCCGTGACAAGGCACCAGGCACAGCCGACTTGTACATTGTATCAGCCTTCCTTAGTACGCTACCGGGATATCTTCTCGACCAAGACCGTCAGCCTTCCTCCACAAGCCACCGACAGAAGCTTACAGTGCAAGACGCTCGATCGTGCTCGGTATGCCACAGGGATGGACTCCAGCACAAGCCACTCGGTCGTCTAAAGTGAATTGCCACAGAAACTTCCAGCAGAAGGGACCGGTATGTCCACAATGCAAGAGGCAAATTTCCGTGACGAGAAAACCCATCCTCGTCGGCAAGTTATTAAGAAAGCTTCCAAGGCAAAACACCTAGTCTTCTTCAGCAAGCTATCGAGGCAGCTTCCCGTGTACGACACCCTGCCTTCCTCGATACGCCACCGGAGCAAACTTCCGGGGTACGGTACCCAACCTTCCCCAGTAAACTACCCCAAGCTTCATAGACAAGATGCACAGTGTTCCTCGACATGCCAACGTGTCTGCAACAGTATTGTCAGAAATCCAGCCATGCAGTACAGTGAAGACTTCAGCATCGTCATGACCCGCATATGGTTATCGGTATTCTTATCAAGTGTGAAAGCTACCCCCGTGCGGATACCACCATGCCTGTAATCAAGGAAGAATTATGCATATGAACGACGGTGAAGAACTATAGCTCTCGGTAAACAAGTCAGCAGAAGAGGCAGATACACACCTCAGCCTAGAAGAAAAACTGACAAAGTCACCCTGAAGAAAGGAAGCAAGGAGCATTGAATCCTGTTCCCGTCATGAAGGTCAGCTCCTCACGACCGACAAGTCCCCGAGGCAGAATAATCTGGAGACCCCGTCGTTGCAACCAAAGTTATCAGGACGAAACAAGAGACAAAAGGGTGATGATAACCTGTCTATCTCAAAGATTGCGGCAGAACAATAAGCAGTTATGCAACAAGGAAAGAACCCTGGCTAAAGAAAAGCCAACACAAGAAAGGTGATTGCCGCAGATGCAAGACCTAGGACAAACAGACACGGTAGGCGTCAAATCTTGCTACAATCGGAGCAAGCGTGACATTTCGCAAGTTATCAGAAGTATGCAACTCTCGAGCCCGACGGGTTTGGCAGAATGAATCGCATGGGCCTCAAGTCAAATTTGCCGCGAGCAGTTGAAGTCATGTGGACCATCGTGGATATCTACCACAAAGAAAGCTCATTCTTTATGGGCCAAGGACCGTGTACCGATCCAGTTAGCCCGACAATTACTCAAGTTTAGAATCGTCCGTCTTGCCAAGATACCCCAGTCTGCCTCGTTAAAGGTCACCCGCTCAGCTCAGCATTTTGAATACAAGAACCAGACTTCAACATATCAGGACCGATCGCCACCCGGAATGAGCAATCGGTCAGGCAAATCTCAGCATAAGCACATGTCCAGAATTGTGCCCCGCTCCGAATCCTTGAGCTCGGTGGACAGGCCAAAGGAAATGCGAGGCAACCCCACGTGCTGTCAGTCCAGGTATCGATAGTAATCATTCTGAGACACCAACTACTGATAAAGGCCAAGCTCGTGTCGAGGAGGCCAATACAAGTGAATCAAGACCGTACCACGAATAAAGCCCGAGGTACCCTAGATACAGTATGGATATCGTCAGCATTCAGCCTATGACAAGACATTTCGTTACCATACAAGCCAGAAGATATGAGGATGGAAATCAGCAGGAAAGGATGCGAGGTATCAAGGAAGAAAATTATGTCAGAGCTATAGACCGGGTGAAGTAAACCCCCTCAGCAGAGATATTGGATGCTACCATTGGAACAGTATGCGGTAAAAAGGAAATCCGAGAAGCAATAAGTTTCCGAAGGACGGTAAGTTTGCGATGGTTCCCTGAGCAACCAAATCTCGAGGACGAGATTTTTCTAAGGGGGGTAGGTTTGTGACACCCTGGATTTTGGAACTTTCTTTTTCCAAAAACTTTGCTGATTTATTTCTGGATTTGCGATTGGATTTGATTTTGATCACCTTGTTGGACTTGAAACTTGAGCATATTTTCTCTCCATGTTCGAGTGACCCTTGATCTCAAGCCTTTCCAATGTCATTCCATGGACCCATCTCATCCAAGCCACCATTTTATTCAAACCATATATCCCTTTTTCCAATAAAAGGGATATTCCTACTATTTGAGGTTTGTGAAGCAACCCCTATTTATATTGCTCCATAAATCCCCAAATAATTCCCACATGTCATTGATGTCATATCTTGCCAATTTCTCCAAAAAAAATTCATAGCCCAAGTGGATTTTTCCTCTAGAAAAATTCATTTGTCTATGGGGGTAGATTGGAGCTTTGTGAAGGGAGTGGCATTTATCTTGATCCATTGCTGGTGAAACTTTTTGCGCAAACTCATATGATCATATCATTGATCTCCACCAAATGCCACCACCATTTGATTAGCCAAACTCCCACAATAAATTCCCAAAGTTTGGGAGCAGCAAAGGGGCATTGTGAAGAAAGTGCATGATAGGGGATCTCATTTTCCTTGAAACTTTTTCAGCATGATCCAACCACCAAATGACTCCACCAAACCAGATTTGAGCCAAATCCAATCACCCAAGTGAGTGCATTGTCATGTTTAAGTTTCTGACCAGTGGGCCACAATGTGAAGCATATGCTAGATATGTGTGTCTAATGGCTATGAAATTTTACACACATGTGCACCATGCCAAATGACCAAGATACACAAATTTTCAGCAAAATCAAACAATCCAGTGAGATGCTAGCCTCACCAATGCATTCTGACCTATTTGGTGCTTTACAAAGGAAGTACCAAAAATATTGCTCCAAATGATGTGAAACTTGGCATACATACTCATCCTAATGTATGATTGAGCTCTGCAAAATATCATCCTTGGGGGAGCTACGTACAAGCCATGCCACATTACAAACACCTTCTGCAGCATTGCTACAGTAACAAAGCAAGTACCATGTACATTGATTTCTTTGAGACCAAACTCCACAGAAGCCTAGTCCCTTGTACCCCTAGCCCAGAAGACATCTTGGTCCTATCCAAATCCACCCCATGTGATCTTTGCTTCTGCCCAAAGTTGCTGCATCAAACTTAGCATTGAGATAGAGATCAATCCAGAGCCCCTATTGACCATCCAGCTGTACCCATGTGACCAGGACTCAAAGGACTCCACTGTAGACACCTTTTGCCATGCAAGATCTTATCCTAAATACCAGTGCGCGTGAGGAGAAAGCATGTGGCGTGCTCTGGCCGTGCACCGCGCGTGCTAGTCATTTCCACGTCGAGCTCCAGTGCACGCTTGTCCATTTCTCCGTGTCCACCCCCGCCGCAAGGCTTTCCCGCGCCCCATAGCTGCACGCCAGCCGTCCAGTCGCTCTCGAGCATCCCCGCACAGCGCCGCCGCCGTCGTCTTCCCCATGGCACGGCTCGGCCACGACACCTATCCTACCCCTATAAGAGGAGCCTCCCCAAGGCCTCACAGCTCACCCAGAAACTCCCCACGCCTCCTCCTAGTCGTCCCCCTCTCCAATTTGGCGCCGGAGGCCGCCATTGCCCCTCCTCGGCCGCCCGCTTAGCCGCCGGCCTCCGCTTCAATCCAGCGACCCGAGCCCTCCTCCTCCTCCCATACCGCGGCTGCGGCCTCCCCGTCGCCTCCGCACCCATCCAGAGGCCCACAAGAATAGACCCTGCCCTCCCCTCGCCGGCAGCGAGCCGACTGGCCGCGGCCACGGCCGCCGTACCACGGCCCGGGGGAAACGGCGCGGCCAGCCTCCCTGCGAGGCCCCGCTGACGCCAGCAGCGGTGGCCCGGAGCACCACGCCCTGCGGGTCAGCCGTCAAGCCCACCGGCGGCCCCTCCCGCGCCGGCAGCCGGCGGCAAGTCCAGCCCCCCCGTGACCACACTCTGTTTCGGGCAGAGGAAGGAGACAGGTGAGAGGAGAGAGAGAAGGAGACCTGCAGCTGGGCGCCGCCTGTCAGCCGGATAAGACACTGGGCCCGTTCTCTTTCAAGTGGAGGCGCATTCCGCGAAATACGTTTTCCCGCTGGGGAAGCGTACTTCGGTTCCCTTCAGCCCAAAAATACGCCTTCCGATCCTGAAAGCGTATTTTCCGCCGAAGAAACCCAAAGTGCGCTTTCACTTCTTCGAAAGCGCATTTCTTCCAAAATTCCAGCCCCGATACCTTTTCGCGAATATCTCCGCAACCGTAAGTCCAAACGGGTTGATTCTTTATGCGTTGGTTTCGTATTGAGCTCCTCTTCAGTTGGGCATAAGATTTGTGCCATGTTTTTATGATGTTTTTTTCTGGTCAAACAAAAGATGGCGTTTGACCTTTTGCCCGTTGCTTTTTACAAAATGTTTTGCAGGGTTTTGCTTGTGTCGAAGATCCGGGAGTATTTCACAATCCTGTGGTGAAAGGCAAGACACAATACCCTTTTCACCTTTGCAAAGCTTTGATGTGCTTTAAAAACTGATTTTCAATGATGTGCTTATACCGTTGACCGTGATCATGTTTCCATGCTATGATTGATGTTATCATTGCCATGCTATCATTGATATTCTACTACTATACTATGTTTGCCATGTTACATTCACGCTATGTTTTAATCATGTCATTGCCATGTTATACTCTGCACCATCGTAACCACAATAACACCATGTGAAGTTGATCATTTTATCTCTATGCTAGTTCATGCTATGCCTAAGTTATGCTTAACTACATTCATATTGTTGCCATGTTAAATAACTTAATCTTTGCAACACGGATAAGTTCACCATCTAAAATGTGTTTGATCATATCTGAAACGGTCATGTTAATATGCTATGCATTATTATGATCTGATACTCATGTTGCACCTGATACTTGTGTTCGCTATTGGAGATATGCTTCGTGACAAGTTGATCAGGTGCCACCGAACCGGACTTATCCGTGCAGCCACATTTGCTTTTATGGGCGGGCCTTGATTCGGTCTGCCGGTGGGTTCTCTTATTTGTATCGCCATCTGGGAGGTTATGCACACACGCTACCCTGGCCGGCAGG
Organism: Bromus sterilis; assembly: GCA_950022295.1. Taxonomy (NCBI): domain Eukaryota; kingdom Viridiplantae; phylum Streptophyta; class Magnoliopsida; order Poales; family Poaceae; genus Bromus; species Bromus sterilis. The sequence goes on along the minus strand of OX465596.1, from coordinate 140,809,738 downwards.
TGGTGATAACCTTGAAAGCCAGTGTTGTTATGAGCTCAGTCCCCGTTGGGACTGTTTTTGCCACAAGGTGGCCGAGTGGTTCTGGTGTTAACGTGGACACCTAACCACAGGGCTACCCAAGACGGAATGTCGGTGATACGGTAAGAGGGATATTCGGTAGTATCGGCCTCGTTGGAGATATCCTAGTCCACTCATGCGGTGAGAGTTCCAAGGATCATGTGGGACAAGTACCGGGGTGCTGGATGAAGGAGGAACTCCATAATGTGGGTAACGTGCACAAACTCTGCAGAGTCAAAATCTATTCGAATAGCCGAGTCCTCGGTCATGGGACACAGTTCATACTAGGTCACACCATATGATCAAATTGAGTACGGTGGCAAGTTTGTGGTAAGTGGATGGTTGTACGATAAGTGGATTGGTTGGGTGGTAACGAGGGACACCTAATGCGTTGCATGGTCGTGCGATGAATCGTTTGGTCACGCGACGACCCATGGAAGTGATTGGTCACGAAGTGACCCGGTGCTTGAGTCTGTAAGGACTCCGAGGTAAGCCACGTGATCATGCGACGATCATGTGGGATCCATTGTGTGTGCATTAGTCTTAATGCTATTAATATGCTTGATGATTATCTTTTTGCATGATATTGTTGCTCACCTGTTTAATTCACTAATATACCTTAACCTGTTGGCATGTTATTGTTTTGCCTTGTTGCATGGTTGTTGTGAGCTTGCAAGTACATTCAATGTACTGACCTGGCGTGTTATGCCAGATTTTCAGGCCGTGCTTTGGATGCGTAGGACGACGTTCCCGGTGTTTGCGAGCTAGGAGGTGTCCCAGCCAGTGTCCCTATGGATTGGAGTTCGTCATCACCGTTATTATTCCTCTGCCGTTGTTATTCCGTTGCTAGAGTTATGCTGCTGCTTGGTGTAGAACTGAGGCTAGCCTGAGGAGCAAGCTGTGTCTCCAATAGCGTTGTAATGGACCTCGTGTACCCCTATCATCGGTAATAGAAAGCTGTTCAGTTCTATATCAATCAGTGCCGTGTGCCAGAAGACTTGATCTCTGGGCTCGTGCACAGGGCGTTCCGTTCCTCTGAGCCGGGGTGCCACAGGGGCTCGCCGAAGCAGCCACCCCCCGAGGCGTTCTTCGCAAACACGACTCTAAAAAATTGGCACTCGGGTGCTCGCCGAAGCAGCCACCCCCCGAGGCGTTCTTCGCAAACGCGACTATAAAAATTGGCACTCGGGGGCTCGCCGAAGCAACCACCCCCCGAGGCGTTCTTCGCAAACAAGACTATAAAAATTGGCACTCGGGGGCTTGCCGAAGTAGCCAACGCCCGAGGCGTTCTTCGCAAACGTGACTATAAAAATTGGCACTCGGGGGCTCGCCGAAGCAGCCATGCCCCGAGGCGTTCTTCGCAAATGCGACTGTAAAAAATTGGCACTCGGGGGCTCGCCGAAGCAGCCACCCCCAGGCGTTCTTCGCAAACGCGACTATAAAAATTGGGACTCGGGGGCTCACCGAAGAAGCCACCCCCTGAGGCGTTCTTCGCAAATGCGACTCTAAAAAATGTGCACTGGGGGCTCACCGAAGCAGCCACCCCCCGAAGCGTCTTCGCATACGAGACTCTAAAAATCGGCAAGAAGGAACCCCTCACCCAAAAACTCAGCAGCCGACAAGACAAACCTATACCACGCAAGTTTGGTTTACTGCAGACGAACAAAGTAAAGGAAAATAGAACATCAACAAAACGTTGCTCAGCAAAGGAACGAGCGCCAAGCAAGGGCTAATCCCCATGCTCTGACTTTACTTTACACAGAGCACCCAACCGACGGTCATTATCCTCGACCACCCACTTCACAACTTCTCTTGCAGGCTCATCCGCCACGGTGTAATGGTCGTCCATCGGATGAGCTCGACCACCAAGAGGACCTCGAGCCACCAACATAATATCAACCCCCAGCCAATGACTATGGACGAAGGAAAAAGCACAGCGAGCACCTACATAAATCTGGTGATTAACTACGCACCAAAGATCTGCAGGCTGGGAGAACATCCGACAAAGCTTCTCAAGGGACGAAGGGACAGGATCCAAAGGATAAAACTCAGCAAAAATCCTGTCAAACACTCCGTGGCAGTACTCAAGAGCCCGCGGTACCCTCTCAACCCGCATCCGCAAAATGGCGAACACCCGAGCACGCGCCCTGTCCATCCAGAAAGAATTGTTCGCCTGCACAACCGGGTCCTCCAGCCGCAGCAACTCAGACTGTGCTGCCTCCTCTTCCTCCCGAGAACGCCCAGCAAGAACTTCGCAACGAAGAACAAAGATCAGCCGCAGAGCACAAAGGAAAGAACCTGCGCAGCCGAGCGGTCGAAGAAAAAAGAAAACTCACCCTTCAGAAGGCCAGACAACTTCAATATCCAAGCTGCCAAGCCATCCAAGACAGCCTTAGCATGCTCGCATTTCGAGCGATGGACCGCAACAACACCTTTTAGTCGAACGATCTCACGTTCGGCCTCTCTCAGCCTTAAGCAAACGGACTCGTAAGCACCTTCGCGAGCATCCTCCTTCAGCAAATTCCAAGCCCGAGAAACGCCCCGGATGGCCTACCGCAAAGAGAAACAAGTCAAAGAAACAAGGCGACAAGTAGCACAAGAAAGCAAAGTAGGTCCATGAATTAGATCCGCCGTCCCGCAGGAGGCACATTACAATCGAAAGTTCTCAAAACAGAAACAGGGTCACCCTACTTCTTGGCTGCAGAGATCTCCGCCTCTACGACCAGTTGCAGCTGGCGGGCAAGCCTAGTAGCCCGAGCACTCTGCTCGTCTGTGTAATCAAGAAAAGTATCCACCATGGAATCCTCAATAGGGAGACCATGTGATACGTCCCAAACGTATCTATAATTTCTTCTTGCTCCATGCATGTTTTGTGTGACTTTGCCATGATTTGCTTGAACTTTCATACATTTGTGAGCATATTTGGACTAACCTATTAACCCAGTGCACCCAGCTGCCAGTTGTTGTTGTCTGCTGTTTTTGTATTTTAGGTTTTCCGGCCATTAAAAGTGCTCCAAAAAATCCGGAAAAATCAGATAAAAAATTAGCGACACGGAAGCTTCCGGAAACACCAAAGGAGGGAAGGGAGGCCACCACAGGGACTCCAGAAGGGTCCCTGGCGCGGCCCCACCCTAGGCCGCGCCAGGGAGCCTCATGGCTGCCCTGTGGCCCCTCTCGGTGCCCCCCTTCGCCTATATTTACCCCCCGTGATGGAAACCCCTAGACGGAACTCCTCTTTCGCGATCTCGCCTCTGTACCGCCGCCACCTCCGTTTCAAGATTGGGGCTGCTTGGAGAAGCTGCTCCGGCACCCTGCTGGGAGAAGCTCCCCCTCTGGGAGACCATCCATAGCCATGGACGCCTCCCGTATGTACCGTGAGTAGTTTCCCTTGTACCATGGGTCCGTGACCAGTAGCTATGTGATCTATGTCTCCCCTCTTTGTGCCTCCACTTTCGAGACCTCATGAGCTGCCTCACATGATCGAGGCACCTTTGTAATTTTCTGCCGTTGCTATGCTGAGTTTGTTGGGATCTGATGGATTATGAGACTATGTTCAGATTGTGATGAGTAATATATTTGGTTCTTCTCTTTTATATTTTTTTCTTGAGTAAATTCTTGCATGTTCTCCGTTGCCATATTTTACTTTGGCCAAGTGATTTGTTGCAACTCCAAGAGGGAGCGTTATGCTTGATTGTGGGTTCGGCCCCTTGATGTCTAGCTTGAGTGACACAAACATGAGACTAGGGGATGTGCTGTTGCCACCAGGTATAAAACAACGGTGTTTGTATCCGCGGATGCAAGGATTGTTTACTTTACGCAAAGTTCTTTTAATGCAGTTGTCTGTTGCTTTGGATTTACACTTTGGGTGGGATTCGCAACTTAATACCAGCGAGATGTTCTGGATAGATATCTCAAGGTGGATGATTCGTAGTAGATGCAGATGGATTTCGGTCTACTTACCTTGGCGTACTACCCATTCCTTTTGAGCCCTTCCTTTCTTTGCAGCATAGTTAGCATTGCGGTGCCTTCATAATCCTGTCAATTGCTCAACTATGATTTGTTTACCTCGCTAGCACTTTTATCGTATTTTGGGAGAGAGACATCACTAGTGAAAATCACGGGACCCCGGTCCATCTTCATATCACTGTTTACATCCTTAGTTTACTTTTCAGTTGTTATCACTATCATTATCTCTTGCGTCAATCCTTTGTAAACAGCAAGGCTGGAGGAATTGACAACTCCTCTGTACTCGTTGGGAGCAAAGTTATCTGTATCTGTGTGCAGGTCCACGTCAAGCGTCGTGACACCTTCTTGCATCTCTTGGAGTCCTACTGGTTCGATAACCTTGGTATCTTCACCGAGGGAAATTTGCTGCTACGCTACATCTCACCTTCCACTTGGGGTAACCAACGAGGAGTGAGAGATCCTCACCGTATCACCATGGCCCAGAAGAACAACAATAGATGTGGAAATCCCACTCACCGCGGGCTCACGAACCAAGCCCTCCAGCTGATCACCACCCGGACCGAAGGCAGCTACCAGAGAATCAAGACCCTTAGGACGTTCCGCCGTATCTGGGAACATATGTTCATGGAGAAGCTTCAGGAGAGTTGAAGCCCGAGCACATACATCCCCAACAGCCACAACAGCGCCCGAGAGAGCATCTACAGAGCCACGGACAAGTCGCGAACCTGCAGCCGCAACCTCCACCGCTCCAATACCCGCAGAACCTGGAAAAAGGAAAATGTCAGAGACAAACAAAACCATAGTCTATTGTAAACAAAATGCTTAGGGATCATGTTCTGACTCTGCCTATCCCCACACATGATTCTAATTTTCCTATCATCCAATATGATGATGACACTATCATGGTGGTACCTGCTGATGCTGCTCAACTGCTTGCTATTAAGAACATGCTGCTTGATTTCCAGGATTCCACTGGTTTGAAGGTTAACTTCAACAAATCCTCAATGATACCTCTTAATGTCTCTGCTGAGATGATTGCCTCTCTGGCTGAGGTTTTTGGGTGTTCCATTGGACATATGCCTTTTACATACTTGGGATTACCAATGGGCACCTCCAAGCCTAAGATCCAGGACCTCATGCCTTTGGTGGATAGGGTTGAGAGAAGACTCTCTACTATCTCTGCAATGCTCAACCAAGGGGCTAGACTACAATTGGTAAATTCAGTGTTGTGATCCATGCCAATATACCATTTGTGCAGTCTGGCTATTCCACAGGGCACCCTCAAGCAGCTTGAAAGAATCCAGAGGCAATGTCTGTGGAGAGGGAACTCTGAAACCCCAAGGCAATCTCTTGCTGCATGGGATTTGGTCTGCAGCCCAAAGAAAAAAGGTGGGCTGGGTATCATCAACCTAAGCTTGTAGAACAAAGCTCTACTGTTGAAGCAACTACACAAGTTCTACAACAAGAATGACATTCCGTGGATCTCCCTCATCTGGAACACATATTATGGTGGCAATGTACCTCATGCCACAGTTCTTTGTGATTCTTTCTGGTGGAAAGACATCTTGAGGTTAGCTAATCTGTATAGGCCAGTGGCTACTGTCAAAGTCAATTCTGGTGACTCAGTGTTATTCTGTTCTGATGGTTGGACCTTGAATGATTCCTCCAGACCTCTCAGAGATAGGTTTCCTCACCTGTTCTCTTTTGTCAAGGATGATAAAGTCTCTGTACAAGATTTCCTGAATATTGGGGATGAGTCTGACATGTTTTATCTACCATTATCCCAGCAAGCTGACTCTGAATATTTCATCTTACGGGATTGGTTAGGTCTACTACAGAGGGATCTCAATGCTCATGATTCTTGGCTCTGGCCAGCCAAGCATGGATACACTGCAAAGACTTTTTACATCTTGATGCACTCTCATTTACCTGATGATCCTCCTTCATCTTGGATTTGGAAGACCAAATGCACCATGAAGATCAAAGTGTTTGGTTGGCTATTACTTTTTGATAGGCTAAATACTAAAGATCTTCTAGTTAGAAGGAATTGGAGATCTACCCAGGAGGATAAAAACTGTGTCCTTTGCCTTTCTCATTCTTCTGAAGACAGACTGCATTTGTTCTTCTCCTGTAACTTCAGCTCCAGGATCTGGACATATCTGCAAATCAACTGGCCGGGCAATGCCTCTATAATTCAATGCCTGCAGCATGCAAGATCATCTTTTGGCCACAGTTTTTTCATGGAGGTGATCCTAACTACTGCCTGGTGCATTTGGATTGTTAGAAATGGGAAGACCTTCAGGAATGAAAGAGCTTCTTTTCAAACCTGGAGAAGGCACTTTGTGCATGATATCACCCTGCTTTCACATAGATTTCAGGGGGATCCTAAGGATAAATTGTTGCATTGGATTAAGAATTTACATTAGCTTAAGGTAGGTTTAAGTTCATCTTCCCCCCCCCCCCTCCTTTCTATATATGTAAATATTACATTTTTGAGAACTTTTGGTTCTCCAAGGAAATAAAGCACTGTGGATCTCATGCTCCCCAGTTTTTAAATTCAAAAAACAAACAAAACCACAGTAAACGAACGACAGGAAGAGCACACTCACCAGTAAAAGAGCCCGCCAAATCCTGCAGGCACTCACACTCATCCTTCTCGACCTGGAGAAAGTGTTGCTCCACCTGCCGCAACCGCTCGAGCTAGCCATGCTGCGCCTGCAGCTCCTTTTCGTTGGACTCCAGGGCAGCCCGAAGCTCAGCAAGCTCCTTCTTGTCAGCCTCCGCCCGCTTGTCAGCACCCTTCTTACGAAACAAAAACATCAGCCAGGAAAAATCAATGAGCAAAAGAAACAAAAACCAAGAATCAGGATCTCACGCCTCATAGTAGTCAAGCTCCCCTGGACCGAGTCGTGAGCGCGTCCCCACCGATCAGTTTCAGACAGCACACGTTCGCACGTCCGGAACAAAGGCTGCACCCAAGAAAATACGTCAGGACAAGAGCAAAGGAAAGAAGAAAATCAGAGACTACAACCAATCATAAATGATTGCTTGCACTCCCAATATGTATAAGCGAAGACCAAAATCGCAGACTACAACCACTCATAAGTGACTGCTTGTAGCCTCGGGTGCTACTACAGCAAAACACAGAAGGGCAAGAAGCCACATACCTGCTCCGCCATACGATCAAAGAACTTCGCTTTATCCTCGGCAGAAAGATCTCGCCTCGTTAAGAAGTGCTCCTCAGGGATCACAGGCTTAACATCCGAAGGAAAGTCCCCTTCAGGAGCCGCAACAGCCATGGCGGACCCCACAGATGGAGCAGTCGCAGAAGTTCCCTCCGCGCCTGCAGCCACAGGAGTCGTCCCAGCACCCGAAGCCGAAGGAGTGGAGGAACCAGCCAACCGATCAGACGCAACATCAGAATCAGTCGAAGGAGCGGCAACAGCACCAACACTCGCAGAGAAAGCAGTCAAAGCAGGAGCAGTACTACAAGACAGTCCACCCTCAGAACACCAACCAAAGCAATGAAAATCAGAGATGACAAAGAGAAAATGTAAACTAACTCAGTAGGCGCAGCGCCTGGGCGCAACAATATCCCGAACCTGCGTTTATTCAAGGCAGCGGGAGGAGGACACGGCGCAGGAGGCCGCACAACCACTGGAAAGTCGTCACCGTCACCCGCCGCGTCACGACCACTCGCAGGGCGAGTGCGGTTGACACGAAGAGGACTCGAATCCCCAAAGTCATCAGCAACTGATGGTGGGGCACCCGCAGACTCGACAACAACAGGAACCGAAGCATCAGAAGCACCCCCACCACTCGCAGGCACAGTATCAACCTCACCAGGTTCATCAAGTATATCCACATCTTCAGGCTGCGGCGGATTGTTCAACAAAGGGACGTGACCCTAGAGATCAAACCAGCATCAGCAGTCAACAGAAACGAGTCACCAGTACAAAAATAAATCAAAGACATGTACCTGGGGAAGTGGCAAGTCAGCAGAGTAAGGACAAACAAGACTCGGAAAGGCCTGGCCAGCTTGAGACTTAACTCCCTGTACTTGACCCCTTGTTTGAAGGCGTGAAAGGCCTGGAACTCGGAAACGCCTTAGACCAAGTTGTGGAGTGTGATCCATCTCTGGATGTAGTCCCGAGTGGACTCGGTGTTGCTCTGGACACGTAATTGCAGCTCGGTTAGGCCTCCGGGTCTCTTGTAGGTCCCTTCAAAATTCTTGATGAACACTTTCTCGAGGTCTTCCCAAACCCAGATGCTACTCGGGGGGAGCTGATTCAGCCATGCCCGAGCTCAGCCTTCTAGCATAAACGGTAGGTGCATCATGGCTATCTCGTCCCCGCCCCCTCCGATTTGCACGGCTATTCTATAATCATCCAACCATGGCTAGGGTTTAGCATCACCTCGGTACTTATCCACCCCTTGAGCTATCCTGAAGTGGGGCAGAATAGGGGTAGACCAAATCCTTTCAGTGAAGCAAACCGGCCCCGTGGCCATTGAGGGCCGAGCCTAGTCGTGGCGATGTGATCTGGCGCGGTCGACTCGACTCTGTACGAGATGGCTTCGGGCGTCGTCTTCAACATCATAATAACGGTCATCTCGGTGCCAAGGGAGCTCCTCTCTCCGCGGTGCGGGCCGACCTGTCCCGCGAGCTTCTGTTCTCCCGTGATCTTCATCTCGATATTGCTCTTGGCGGCGGCCCCCCCGGGGTTCATCTCTGCGTTGGGGCGAGTTGTTCTTGCTCCTCCGCGCTTCTCCATAGGGCATATGTACTGACAGGGACGTCCTTGCGGGGGGGACTTGAGAATGAATTTGCTGTTGTGATTGACTGACAGCAGCGTTCTGATCGACCGCGGTTTGCAACAAGAACGCTAGGTGTTGGATTTCCTCTGCCGCCGATCCACTGGGCTGCAGGGAATTAGCAATCCAATTTGCCGCTATGAGGTTTTCTACTGGGTTACCCATAGCTCGGAAAGGCTCTCGGCCTGGGCCCCGCAGTTGCCGACTTGTTCTGCTTTTCCTGAGCCGAGCTACCTCCCGATCTTGATGCTCCAAAGTGTTTTCTAGCTCGGCCAGTCGCTCTCGCTCAGCCAAATTAGTTAATCTCGCTGGCTCCAGGCCTCGCCCTTCTGGAGTGCTTGTGTCAATGGGGGTGTTTAGCAGCTGCTCGGCCGCTTCTGCTTCTTCCCGCTCCTCCCTGGTAAGGGGGCGGGGTTGTCGACTTCTCTCTCTGAGCTCTAACCTTCGGAAAGCGGATACACGCCGGGCCAGTTCCCGAGCGCCAGCCCTGGATGGGTTGTTAGCTTCATCTCGGGCGTGATTGTCCCGAGCTGGCGATGGCTGAGAGGGCGGAGTCTCGGCCATGCACACTTCTGCAACCGCGACTGGGCGTCGCTGCTGCCCTCTTGCTCGGCACCTGACTCGGGGTCAGATGCTGCCATGCCTTCTTCTTCGACCGAGTCGAACAGAGGCAAGAGAGATGCTGTGGAGCCTTCTCTTGCGATCAGTTCATCCAGGGCCTTCTGGGCTGACTCCACCGAGTCAATGACCGCCACTTGCTGAATCTTGACCGGTTTTCCACGATGATGAACGCGCGGGCGGCCCGAGCGCTTCTTCTTGTGGCGGACAGATAACGGCGCGGGTGCTTGGAGATGGGCCGACAGTTGGAGGCGCAGGGCACTACTAGGGAATAGCCTTATAGTGGCGCACTGTTTTTGCGTTTAGTGGCGCATTTCAAATGCGCCACTAACGACAAGCCACTAATAAGGCCTTAATAGTGGCGCATTTCAAATGCGCCACCCCTAAGAATCTTATGCGTGGCGCATTTCGAAATGCGCCACCTATAAGCCCAAATGCGCCACCCATAAGAGTCTTAGGGGTGGCGCATTCTGAGAATGCGCCACTATTAAATTTTGAATTTTGAATCTGGAACTGGAAAACAAATTTTTTTATTTTTTTATTTTTTATTGTTTCTTAATCTCAGGTTAGTATGCTTAATGCCCGATCACTATGCTTAATCTCTGGTCAAACTAACCTCCGTGGTCAAACTTCCCCGAGGGTCACCCATCCTAGCACTACTCCAGCCCCAACACGCTTAACTTCTCGGTTCTATTCAACTCTCACTCCAGCTCACCTAGCAGGCACTTGTTGATATATCTAACATATAAATCCTATTAAACCATGTTGATGTCTAGGACCTTGTTAATGTTCATGGGTGTGCTAAAATTTTCAACATTTTTTTGAAACTTTCTCGATGGGACCATTAGCATATTTTGAACTTTTTTAAAATTTTGATTTTTTTTAAATTTTTTTTAATGTTACTATCTAAAAATTTCAACTTTTTTTAACTTCCCGATTTGTCCTCTAGCCTATTTTGAATTTTAAAAAAAATAAAAATAATAATTTTTAAAAAAATTTAAAAAAAAAATCTTAGTAGTGGCGCATTTCATACAGAATGCGGCACTACTAAGGTCAATACATATTTGAATTTGGATATAACTTTTCGAGTAGATGATTTGCAAAAAAAGTCGAAATTCATATTTGTAAATTTTCCTAACAACTAGACCACATATCATTTGGAAAACTTATTTTATTTTATTTTTTTTACATTTCTATCATTTTCTTTTATTTTTTTTCAAATTGAAAAGGCGGTCCACGGGGGGGGGGGGGGGGGTGTATATGGGAATTTTCCCGCCCAGTTTTTTCTTATTAGTGGCGCATATGGGAAATGCGCCACCCCTAAGAGCTTACTGGTGGCGCATTCTGGATGCGCCACTAATAATTCCTTAGGGGTGGCGCATTTCCAGAATGCGCCACCCCTAAGCTCTTAGGGGTGGCGCATTTCCAGAATGCGCCACCCCTAAGCTCTTAGGGGTGGCGCATTTCCAAAATGCGCCACCTATAAGGTTCTTAGGGGTGGCGCATTTCTCCAAATGCACCACGTATAAGGGGTTCCAGGGCTGGCCCACTCTTAGGGGTGGCGCATTTTGGAAAATGCGCCACCTATAAAGGCTTATAGGTGGCGCATTTTTTACCAGTGCGCCACCCCTTACAACATAGTGGCGCATTACATATAAAATGCGCCACTAATAAGCTTTCCATGTATAGCTATTTCCCTAGTAGTGGGCCCCTCGACTCGTCAGCTCGGAAGTGGACGCTGCCTCTTGAAGGCAACAATTGTCCCTGGAGCGGGGAATCCACCAACCAGGCCGAATCATCAGCCATAAAAGCCAACGATCAGAAATGGAAAACATCTCCGACGATGAGCTCAGGGCCGTGAACCGACGAAGAGGATGAGAAAAATGCTATCTCTACAATTGCTGAATAACTCAGCCCTAATGTGGGCGCCAACTGTCGTGGATAAAATCCTGACAATAGATATAGGGGTATGAAAGGAGCTAAATGAATCTGTATGTAGAGATGGTTGACGCAAAGGGATTATACAGGTTAGGCCTCTCCGTAGAGATAAAAAACCTTAGTCCTGTCCCAGGCTGACTGGGGTGTTCTTTCTTCAGAAATACTGAGAAATGGAGAATGTTGCGCGTACCCACGTCGGAGGGGAGGGGGGCTTATATAGAGTGCGCCCCTACCCTCTTAATGCCTCGGCTTAAATGGGTCTTAATTACAAGATTGAATGCGTACTTAAATACAGAAACGGTCTGCCCATTACTACTAATAAAGGAGAAGAAACGCACACGGTATTGAATGCTTCCTGTCCGTTGCGTTCCCATCATCCGAGTAAGAGAGGACTCGCCGATTTCTTCCGAGTGTCGATCTACTCAGATCTAGCTGGACTTCCGAGTAGCCGTGTACTCGGAAGCGGCTTCGAATCTCCGAGTAACTTGTTACTCGGAGATGGTTGATGCTCCATGTTTTTTACTGGTCTTAATTTGTTTGGGAGTATTTGGATAACCAAGGGCTTAAGGGTACCCCTTGGTTTCCCTTTCATAGGGGTATGACTTTAGTATTACCTTGACAGTAGCCCCCAAGCGCTTTCGGGTGCTCACAATTGAGGTGGTGACATTTGTTAGTCTTTCTGAGGTATGCGAAGATTAAACTCATTAAGAGGCCCGGAAGGGCTTTATTGATGTTCGAACTTTTCCCTCGAGTGTGAGTTGGGCAGGTTAGCGGAAAAATTTGGCGACACTCAAACGTCTCTCGGAAGAGGTGGACTGAGGCCTCGGAAGGCGTGTCTCAGAGTAAAAGGCCTTAAACTCCATATAAACCAAATTTGTAAAGTTCAAGGCCTAGGACATCGTGACGAGTCCTAGGCCATGCCACGTGGGAAATTGATTCTTTACCCCCTGCGCCGGGTCTTACTGGTGGCCTGGCATTCTACATCAGATACGGGCCACCTGCGAGCTAGTTACTCAGATTTTTTCCCGAGTAACTTGGTGCGAGCTTTTTCGTTTCGCGGGGAACCCTCAAGTGGTTCTTTTCGTGGTACTTCCGAGGGACAACTTACTCGACCGCTGCGGGAGCCTAGTAATTTCTTCCGAGTGATGGCGTACTCAGGGAGTTTGGTCGGTGTGCGCTATGCTTCGTATCTTCCGAGTAGTTGGGGTGGTTCCGAGATTCGGATCGAAATCAGGTTCGGTCTTTTACGGAGGATCTCGCCCTGTCAGAGAATCTTCTTGCCCAGGCAAGTGGGCGCACTGTTTGGGCCTGTCTCCTCGATTCCCGTGGTGGACTTATAGGATAATAATTAACTGCCCGTGGGGAAGTGGGAGGTATCATGGGGAAGTGGAGCGGTTTTATGGGGAGGGCAACCGGCAAGCCCATAATGGGGCGCGGATCTGACGCATGGCAGTTGCCCCCTGGGGCTATAAAACCGCCCCAACCTTTCGGTTTCGGGCAGATCTGCTCATTTCCCCCGCGCGGCCGCTCCCTCTTATCTCTCTCGCTCCGCCTCTTCCTTTCCGGCTCAACCTCGCCGCCAAGACGCCTCCGCCGACTGCCCGTGTTCCATCCTGGGAGGCCGTCACTCGCGCTGCCCTTCTGCCGCCGCGGCGACCGTTTCTGCGGGGGAGTGGATTCCGTCGATCGTGACGGAGGAAATGCTGTTGTGGTACCAGGACGCCGCTCTGGTTCCCCGCGAGGGTTGCCGTCTTCCCGCAGCTGGGGAAGACGAGCCCGCTCCACGGGACGGTGAGAGAGTTCTTTTCCTTTCGCATGTGGACCGCGGCTTTTCTCTTCCCCCACATCCCTTTTTCTTGGATTTTTTGGCTTTCACGGGTGCTCAGCTTCATCACATTGTTCCCTACGCTGTTACCCTTCTCTCTAGATTTTTCAGCCTTTGTGAAGGATTCTTAGGCATAGAGCCCCACTGGCATCTTTTCCGTAGCATATACGCCATCAAGCCTCAAAAGGCAAAGAAGTATGGGGAGGGTGGCGGTGTGGAGTTTAATCATCTGTGCGGCGGCCTATTTTTGGCCAAGAAACAAGGGGTGCAGTATTTTCCTTCTAGTGTGCCCGATTCTGTCAAGAACTGGCATAACAGTTGGTTTTACTGTAAGGTGGCCGAGGGGCCGGGGGTGCGTACCTTGCCGCCTTACTCGGACGTTAGGCTAACTTCCTCCCAGGGCTGGAACCCCCGACTCACCATTGCTGATAAGGAGCAGGTGCTCCCCTTGATGCGAGAAGTCATCAGGCTGACGAAGAACAGTTTAGATGCCATGGATCTGATAGCCACCTTTGTGGTTTGTAAGATTCAGCCTCTCCAGGCTAGAGCTCGGGGAATGTGGACATATTATGGGTTGTAGGATGACACCCGTTATAGCAATACCGAGATGCCTATGGACGAATTTGAGCTTCAGATGAAAATAATAACCAGCGTGACCCAAGGTCTCCAGACTGCTGGCCGAGTGAGACCTCTCGGCATCGAGAACCCTCCCACCTTGGTATGCCGACTTGGGCCATGTGTATCTTGGGTGCGTTGCATTTGTTGGCTCTAACTCGGACTTCCTTATTTTTTGCTAGGATTTTACCCAGTTCCGATCTCCTATTCCTCTGGCTCCGCAGCATCCTGTCGAGGAGGATGAAGACAGTACTGCCGGCGCGGGGGTCGGAGTTGAGGCGGGGGAGGAGCTAGAGTCCGAGGTGGCTCGGGTTCAGGCAGCGTCCGAGCAGCGCTCGAAGAACAACCAGGATCGCGAGTCGGCTCGGGAGGGTCTGACTCGGACCCCTAAAAGGGTTCATACTCCGAGTGGCGAAGAGGGCAGTGGGAAGCTTCCACCCTTGAGGCTCTGTTCTGGGAAGGTTGCGCCTATGAAGAAGAAGAAGCTTGTCACACTTGGGGGCCGAGAGGCTAATCCCCCAGGGGGTGTTGCTGTTGAGAAGGCCAAGGGGGCCGGATCTGGTCCGACCAGGGTTGCTCCCCCGAGGAGTAGCTTGAAGACCGTCCACGAGTAATGTTGTTGGTTTTCATATGTTTTGATGCTCTGTTGGTTTCCCAGGCCCATCCTCAGCTGTTTCATTTTGCAGTGTTCGTCCGAGTGGTTCTGAGACGTTACCTGGGATCGAGGATCCCGGGGTCGAGGCTTTGGAGGATGTTAGTACTTGCGAGGTGACTGACTTTCCTGGAATGGACACTATTCCAGAAGACACTGCGGCTGTTGGTGGGAGTTCTTCGCTGTTTTTGTTGAGACTTTTACCACTGTCGTCCTTTCGCTCCTAATGGTTTGTTGTTTCTGCTGCAGACATGGATGTTGATTCTTCTGCTGGCCCAACTCGGATTGCTACCGAGCCCGCCGCCGCTGGGGTCACTCCTCCTGAGGTGATTGTTCCTGAGGGGACGATATCCTCTGGGTCTGGTTCCCGAGCTGCCGCACCTGATGCTCTGGCTGGGGAGGCTGTTAAGGAGACCCCTTTCGCCTCGGCGACTGCTCGATGGGGCGGGACCTGCTGACTCGGTAGCCATTCCAGTCGGAGCCCCAGTGGAGGGTGCTATTGTTGGTGGATTGAAGGAGTCTTTGGTTAGGGCGTCTCAATTTGAGCTGCGGCTGCACGAGCTAGCGTCCAAGGCCGAGTTGGTGAAGTCCAACATGCACGTAAGTTTTCCTACCCACTGGGTGTAGCCCCCAAGGCTCCGAGTAACTTTGCGAAGTTATTCGGAGTCTTTTGGTAGGAGGTTTTTATTTCAGTGAACTTCCATTGGGAGCACTTCTTAGTGCACCCACTGGGTGTAGCCCCCAAGGCTCCGAGTAACTTTGTGAAGTTATTCGGAGTCTTTTGATAGGAGTTTTTTATTTCAGTGAACTTCCAGTGGGAGCACTTCTTAGTGCACCCACTGGGTGTAGCCCCCAAGGCTCCGAGTAACTTTGCAAAGTTATTCGGAGTCTTTTGATAGGAGATTTTTATTTGAACATGGTGTTCCTCTTGTCTTCATAGGAGGCATGCAAGCTTGGGTCGGCCTTCGTGAAGCTGCAGGAGGAGAACACTGCTGCCAAGAGTGCGTATGAGGTGCTGCTTGAAGAGCATAACAAACTTAAGAAACAACATGCTGAAGACAATGGCAAGGACCCTTGCAATCATGTATTGGTGTGTGTCATCGTCCTATGTATCGGTTTTGACTTCTGTTTGCATAAGCGGCGAAGAAAGCTTTTGACGCCAAGGTTAAAGAGAACGATGATTTCGTTGCGAAGATGAAGAAGGAGACAGACCAAGTTGAGAAACGGGCCAAGGCTCAGAAGGCTTTGGAGACAAGTCTGCATTATTATAAACAGGCGGTGAAGGAGAACGAAGCATGTACCGCGAAACTGGAGTCCGATTTGGAGAAGTTATTCGAGCTGCGTGTCGAGGATGAGAAAAAACATCAAGCGGAGTTGGAAACAACTCGGAAGGCGGTGAAGACAGCTGAAGAGTATTGTGCTGGGCGGTTTGCCGTGTTCAGTGAAACCTTGTCCGGCGAGTTTTGCTGTCCGAGTTATGATGGGGACTTGTTCCCAAGTCTTCTATTGTGTACTCATCTTCTCCTTTGATGCAGCATATGGGACGGACCCGGAGGCCGGGCAAGCGCACATGGACGATTTTGCGGAAATGATGAAGAGGGATAATTACACGCCAGTGACCACAGAATTTGCTCTGGCTCGGGGTCTGCTGACCATGAGGTGCGCTAAAGTGAAGAAATTTTCTGAAGAAGTTATGGGTGCTACCCTGGCTTTGAAGAGAAAGCTGTCACCTGATGAGGGAAGCAGGATGAAATTGGACACTGTTGTGCTCGTCCTCCGAGAGGCCCCTCATCAACTGGCCCACTGAAAACGCTAAGCGGCCCGGAGCGGTGCGAATTACGCACTGGCTTTGACCAAAGCGCATTTTTTCGGAGCTGGTCCATAATCTTGAGCGGGTTGGCAGTGGAGATCCGAAAGAAGGTCAGAGCTGTACCTCCTTCCTTCCGCGTTATGCTGAAACTGCCAGCCAAATTGCCCTGATGCCCGATCTGGACTTCTTTGTTGAGTCAACTGGCGTAACCAGTGAGTCTGACGAGGCGAGCGAGGAATGAGTGGAGTGTAGTGAAAAAGAACACTTGTTTGAAATTTGCCTCGGGATGCGGAGTGGATCTGTAATAAGTTGTACTGTGTGGTTGTGTCGTGGAGCTCCTTCGTTTGGTTGATGAACTCGTATTCTGTTTCTTAGTGGGAAACAAATATTTCTTCCGATGCTTTATTTTCTTTTTGTATGAGTTTTCTAAGTTTTCATCCGAGCTGTGCATAGCTCGGAAGAAAAATTGATTTTATCGCTTTCAGCAGCCCCCAAGTCTCCTGAGACTTGAACATGCTTAGAATTTTTTTCTATTGATGATCTTGTAGACAAGATCCTCAATGCAGATGATGTTGTGCTTCCCCAAGCCTGTGGGGTGTTGGTGAGAACGTATAGTAAGTTTTCTAACTTCTCGTCCGAGCAGCGCGCAGCTCGGATTGAAAACCTGTTTGATAGTTTTCGTCTGAGCTGCGCACAGCTCGGAAGAAAACCTGATTGATAGTTTTCGTCCGAGCTATGCACAGGTCGGAAGAAAACCTGCTGTTGGAACTTTAAGCAGCCCCCAAGTCTCCTGAGACTTGAAAGTACTTAGCAATTTTTTCTATTGACGATCTTGTGGACAAGATCCTCAATGTAGATGATGGTGTGCTTCCCCAAGCCTGTGGGGGGTTGGTGAGTACTCATAATAAGTTTTCTAAGTTCTCGTCCGAGCTGCGTGCAGCTCAGATGGAAAACCTTATTGATAGTTTTCGTCCGAGCTGCGCACATCTTGGAAGAAAACCTGCTTTTGGAAATTTAAGAAGCCCTCAAGTCTCCTGAGACTTGAAAGTACTTAGAAATTTTTTCTATTGATGATCTTGTGGACAAGATCCTCAATGCAGATGATGTTGTGCTTCCCCAAGCCTGTGGGGCGTTGGTGAGCACGTATAGTGAGTTTTGTAAGTTCTCGTCCGAGCTGCGCGCAGCTCGGATGGAAAACCTGATTGATAGTTTTCGTCCGAGCTGCGCACAGCTAGGAAGAAAACCTTCTTTTGGAACTTTAAGCAGCCCCCAAGTCTCCTGAGACTTGAAAGTACTTAGAAAATTTTTCTATTAACGATCTTGTGGACAAGATCCTCAATGCAGATGATGTTTTGCTTCCCCAAGCCTGTGGGGCGTTGGTGAGTACTCATAATAACTTTTCTAAGTTCTCGTCCGAGATGCGCGCAGCTCGGATGGAAAACCTGATTGATAGTTTTCATCCGAGCTGCGCACAGCTCGGAAGAAAACCTGCTTTTGGAACTTTAAGCAGCCCTCAAGTCTCCTGAGACTTGAAAGTACTTAGGAATTTTTTCTATTGATGATCTTGTGAACAAGATCCTCAATGCAGATGATGTTGTCCTTCCCCAAGCCTGTGGGGCGTTGGTGAGCATGAATAGTAAGTTTTCTAAGTTCTCGTCCGAGCTGCGCGCAGCTCGGATGGAAACCTGATTGATAGTTTTCATCCGAGCTGCGCACAGCTCGGAAGAAAACCTGCTTTTGGAACTTTAAGCAGCCCCCAAGTCTCCTGAGACTTGAAAGTACTTATAAATTTTTTCTATTGATGATCTTGTGGACAAGATCCTCAATGCAGATGATGTTGTGCTTCCCAAAGCCTGTGCGGCGTTGGTGAGCACGTATAGTAAGTTTTCTAAGTTCTTGTCCGAGCTGCGCGCAGCTCGGATGGAAAACCTGATTGATAGTTTTCGTCCGAGCTGCGCACAACTCGGAAGAAAACCTGATTGATAGTTTTCGTCCGAGCTGCGCACAGCTCGGAAGAAAACATGCTGTTGGAACTTTAAGCAACCCCCAAGTCTCCTTAGACTGAAAGTACTTAGAAATTTTTTCTATCGACGATCTTGTGGACAAGATCCTCAATGCAGATGATGTTGTGCTTCCCCAAGCCTGTGGGGCGTTGGTGAGCACTCATAATAAGTTTTCTAAGTTCTCGTCCGAGCTGCGCGCAGCTCAGATGGAAAACCCTATTGGGAGTTTATGAAAAGTAGATTGAACAAGGCACGCTATGTGTACGAAATAATATTTATTCAAATCTTACAAGTGCGCTCATGCGTAGAAACGTCACAATAACTGGGCGTTCCATGCATGAGGCTCTTCTATCTTATTAGTTACATCATATAGGTGATAGGCCCCATTGTTCAGTACCCTAGAGATGACATATGGGCCCTCCCATGGGGGAGCTAGCTTGTGGTCCGCAGTTTGCTTAATGCGAAGTACCATGTCGCCCTCTTGGAAGGAGCGAGCTCGGACATGTCGGTCGTGGTATCGGCGAAGGTCTTGCTGATAGAACGCCGAGCGGGTGAGAGCTAGGTTTCGTTCTTCTTCCAGGAGATCAATGCCATCTTGTCGTGCTTCTTCAGCTTCGGCTTCTATGTACTGGCTTATACGGGGGGAATTGTGCTTGAGGTCACTCAGAAGAACTGCTTATGAACTGTAGACGAGGAAGAAACGGGTTGACCGAGTTGAGCGATTGGGAGTTGTACGTAATCCCCACAAGACCGAAGGGAGTTCATCAACCCAGGCGCCCCCTGCTTCCTTTAGTTCCCGAAGTAGCCGAGGCTTGATTCCTTTGAGTATTAATCCATTGGCTCGCTCGACTTGGCCGTTGGACTGCGGGTGTGCGACTTGTCCATTTCTTGAATTCGGCCGAGTTGAAGTTTGATCCATTATCAGTGATGATGTCATGTGGAACACCAAACCGATGTATGATGCCTTGCATGAAGCTGACTGCTGTGGCGGAGTCGAGGGACTTGATCGGTTTTGCTTCTATCCATTTGGTAAACTTATCTACTGCGACCAAAATGTGGGTGAAACCGTGCTTGCCCGTTCGGAGTGGTCCGATCATATCCAGTCCCCATACTGCAAATGGCCAGGCTAGGGGGATTGTCTTCAATTCGGAAGCTGGTTTGCGGGGCTGGTTGGCATAAAACTGACAGCCTTCACAGTGGTCCACGATGTACCGAGCATCGCTGAGGGCGTCGGGCCAGGAGAAACCAGCTCGGAAAGCTTCTGCCACCAACGTCCGACTTGAGGCATGATGGCCGCAATCTCCCGCATGGATGTCTTGTAGGATGCAGCGGCCTTCCTCCTCGGAGATGCATCGCTGGGGGACATGAGTGATGTTGTTTCTTTATAGCTCCCCGTTGATCACCGAGTAAGACTTAGACTTGCGGATGATTTGCTTGGCTTCTATCTCATTATCGGGCAATTCTTGTTTTTGTAGATAAGCAAGGATTGGAAGTGTCGACCCGGGGGGAATGACCTCCACATCAAACACCATGTCGAATACTGCAGGTATATCTTCTTTATTGGGGATGTTCTTGTCAGGCAGCATATCTGGATCGGCTTCTAGGAAAGGGTCTTCCTTGACTGTTGGGGAATGCAAGTGCTCCAAATAAATCCCTGGTGGGATCTTACCCCGGGTAGAACCTAATTTGGCTAGGTCATCTGCTGCCTGATTTTTAACCCTTGGAATGTGATGGAGCTCCATCCCATCAAATTTTTTCTCCAATTTTCTCACTTCTACACTGTAGGTTGTCATTGCTGGGCTCCGGATGTCCCACTCTTTCATTACTTGATTGATTACTAGGTCAGAATCTCCGAACATCATAAGTCTTCTGACTCCGAGTGAAATGGCCATTCGCATGCCGTACAAGAGGGCCTCATACTCGGCTTCGTTATTTGTTGCTGGGAAATGGATTTGGAGGACGTATCTCTTCTCGTCCTTCTTTGGTGAAACCAGAACCACCCCTGCCCCTGCCCCATGCAGCATCTTGGACCCATCAAAGAACATCGTCCATTGCTCTGGAGTTGGCTGTGGGGGATGTTGGACCTCAATCCACTCGCCCAGGAAATCCACCAGTGCTTGTGACTTGATTGCTTTTTTAGCTTGGTAATTGATGTCAAAGGGTAGTAGGTCCAAACTCCATTTTTCTATTCTGCCTGTTGAGTATCTGTTGTTCATAATTTCTGCCAGGGGAGCTTCAGAAACCACTGTGATGGATTGATCCTGGAAGTAATGTGCGAGCTTCTGTGATGCCAAGTAAATTCCCATTGCCAGCTTCTGGTAGTGGGGATATCTCTGCTTGGATGGTGTGGGGACTTCGGAGATGTAGTACACTGGTCTTTGTACCTTTTGTGATTTTCCTTCTTCTACCCTTTCCACCACTATGGCTACGCTGACAACTCGTCTTGTGGCTGCAATATATAGCAAGAGCGGCTCTTTTTCTTGGGGTGATACTAGGACTGGCCGAGTTGACAATTGCTCTTTGAGTTCTTCAAACGCCATTTGAGCTTCCTCCATCCAGACGAAAATTGGAGATTTTTTCATCAGTTGGTAGAGAGGTAGGGCTTTCTCTCCCAATCTGGAGATGAACCGACTGAGTGCTGCGAGACAACCTGTCAATTTTTGGACGTCTCGGAGCTGCTTGGGAGGCTTCATGTTTTGAATTGCCGCGATTTTTTCCGGGTTGGCTTCTATCCCTCGCTCGGAGACCATGAATCCGAGTAATTTCCCTGCTGGCACGCCAAAAATGCATTTTTCAGGATTGAGCCTGAGGCTGTAGGCTCGAAGGCTCTGAAAAGTTTCCGCTAAGTCGGCTAGTAAACTACTTCCTTTAACCGACTTGATCACGATGTCATCTACATAGACCTCCACATTTCTGCCGATTTTCTAGATCAGCCAATTCTTCATCATGCGTTGGTATGTGGCCCCTGCGTTTCTTAGTCCGAATGGCATCGTGATATAACAAAAACATCCGAATGGGGTTATGAATGTTGTTTCAAGCTCATCTCGCTCGTATAGCCGGATTTGATGGTAACCCGAGTATGCATCGAGGAATCATAATCTCTCGCAACCTGATGTGGAGTCCACAATCTGGTCGATGCGAGGAAGAGGGAAATGGTCTTTTGGACAAACTTTATTGATATGACGGACATCAACACAAGTTCTCCAAGATTTGTCCTTCTTCGGAACCATTACAGGATTTGCTAACCACTCGGAGTGGAAGATTTCCATAATGAATCTGGCTGCTAATAGTCTAGCTATCTCCTGTCCGATGGCCTTCCTTTTCTCGGAGGAAAACCATCGTTGGGACTCTTTCACCGGTCTTGCTTTTGGATCCACGCGTAACTTGTGCTCGTCCAACTCCCTTGGGACTCCAGGCATATCGGCAGGCTTCCATGCGAAGATGTCCCAATTCTTCCCCGGGATTATCCCATGAAATTCCAGATAGCTTTTGCGGAGCTTGGTCATTGGAATGTTCATGCTTTTCAGCGTGCTTGCATATAGGATGTTAATTCCACTACCACCATCCATCAAGACGTTTCTGGTCCTGAAGTTCCCATTCCCTGTTTCCACCAAAGGATCCACAATCAGAGCGTGCCTTCCCGGGTGAGGGATGTGAGGAGGGTGATCCGACTAATCGAAAGTGATTGGGACGTCGGCCCACTTCATGTAACTCGGAACTGCCGGACTTGCCGAGTTGACTTCTCTGAACCTTATCTTTTCTACCCTCTTCGATTCTCGTCCTACGAAGATGACCAGTACTCCGTCTTCTCTTGGGAAGCCTTCGCTATCCAGTTCGGGGCTGGGCGCTTTCTTTTTCCCGGTGTCCTTATCCTGCTGAGGACCTGTCCTTGCGTTCTGGGCCGCTCTCTTGATCAGGCGGCATTATCGAGCTGTATGCTTTGGAATAACCAATTTTCCCTCGGCATCTCGGGTGGTGTGGAGAAGACAAGGTTGATCTAGAACTTCATCATCATTGGACGGCTTTTTCTGCCGAGGTTCCCATTCCTTTCGTGCCTGACCCTTGCCATGAAGGCCCGAAGCGTTTGCTGCAGCCACCAGCCCTGCATCCGTTGGGGAGTCTTCTGCCTTTCGCTTGTTGTTGCCTGCGGTCTTCTGCTTCGGGTTCGGTGCCGAGTTTCCGCCTCCTCTATGCTGCTGGTTCTTCTTCCGGATGTCCTCCTCACCGTTGGCATACTTGTTCGCTATCTCCATCAGCTTCCCGAGTGAGGTGATGTGAGGTGATCTGGCCAGCTTGAGACTTAACTCCCTGTACTTGACCCCTTGTTTGAAGGCGTGAAAGGCCTGGAACTCGGAAACGCCTTCGACCAAGTTGTGGAGTGTGATCCATCTCTGTATGTAGTCCCGAGTGCACTCGGTGTTGCTCTGGACACGTAATTGCAGCTCGGTTAGGCCTCCGGGTCTCTTGTAGGTCCCTTCAAAATTCTTGATGAACACTTTCTCGAGGTCTTCCCAAACCCAGATGCTACTCGGGGGGAGCTGATTCGGCCATGCCCGAGCTGAGCCTTCTAGCATCAACGGTAGGTGCATCATGGCTATCTCGTCCCCGCCCCCTCCGATTTGCACGGCTATTCTATAATCATCCAACCATGTCTGGGGTTTAGCATCACCTCGGTACTTATCCACCCCTTGAGCTATCCTGAAGTGGGGCAGAATAGGGGTAGACCAAATCCTTTCAGTGAAGCAAACCGGCCCGGTGGCCATTGAGGGCCGAGCCTAGTCGTGGCGATGTGATCTGGCGCGGTTGACTCGGCTCTCTACGAGATGGCTTCGGGCATCGTCTTCAACATCATAATAACGGTCATCTCGGTGCCAAGGGAGCTCCTCTCTCTGCAGTGCGGGCCGACCTGTCCCGCGAGCTTCTGTTCTCCCGTGATCTTCATCTCGATATTTCTCTTGGCGGCGGCCCCCCCCGGGGTTCATCTCTGCGTTGGGGCGAGTTGTTCTTGCTCCTCCGCGCTTCTCCATAGGGCGTATGTACTGACAGGGACGTGCTTGCGGGGCGACTTGAGAATGAATTTGCTGCTGTGATTGACTGACAGCAGCGTTCTGATCGACCGCGGTTTGCAACAAGAACGCCAGGTGTTGGATTTCCTCTGCCGCCGATCCACTGGGCTGCAGGGAATTAGCAATCCAATTTGCCGCTATCAGGTTTTCTACTGGGGTACCCATAGCTCGGAAAGGCTCTTGGCCTGGGCCCCGCAGTTGCCGACTTGTTCTGCTTTTCCTGAGCCGAGCTACCTCCCGATCTTGATGCTCCAAAGTGTTTTCTAGCTCGGCCGTCGCTCTCGCTCAGCCAAATTAGTTAATCTCGCTGGCTCCAGGCCTCGCCCTTCTGGAGTGCTTGTGTCAATGGGGGTGTTTAGCAGCTGCTCGGCCGCTTCTGCTTCTTCCCGCTCCTCCCTGGTAAGGGGGCGGGGTTGTCGACTTCTCTCTCCGAGCTCTAACCTTCGGAAAGCGGATACACGCCGGGCCAGTTCCCGAGCGCCAGCCCTGGATGGGTTGTTAGCTTCATCTCGGGCGTGATTGTCCCGAGCTGGCGATGGCTGAGAGGGCGGAGTCTCGGCCATGCACACTTCTGCAACCGCGACTGGGCGTCGCTGCTGCCCTCTTGCTCGGCACCTGACTCGGGGTCAGATGCTGCCATGCCTTCTTCTTCGACCGCGTCGAACAGAGGCAAGAGAGATGCTGTGGAGCCTTCTCTTGCGATCAGTTCATCCAGGGCCTTCTGGGCTGACTCCACCGAGTCAATGACCGCCACCTGCTGAATCTTGACCGGTTTTCCACGATGATGAACGCGCGGGCGGCCCGAGCGCTTCTTCTTGTGGCGGACAGAAAATGGCGCGGGTGCTTGGAGATGGGCCGACAGTTGGAGGCGCAGGGCCCCCGACTCGTCAGCTCGGAAGTGGACGCTGCCTCTTGAAGGCAACAATTGTCCCTGGAGCGGGGAATCCACCAACCAGGCCAAATCATCAGCCATAAAAGCCAACGATCAGAAATGGAAAACCTCTCCGACGATGATCTCAGGGCCGTGAACCGACGAAGAGGATGAGAAAAATGCTATCTCTACAATTGCTGATCAACTCAGCCCTAATGTGGGCGCCAACTGTCGTGGATACAATCCTGACAATAGATATAGGGGTATGAAAGGAGCTAAATGAATCTGTACGTAGAGATGGTTGACGCAAAGGGATTATACAGGTTAGGCCTCTCCGTAGAGATAAAAAACCTTAGTCCTGTCCCAGGCTGACTGGGGTGTTCTTTCTTCAGAAATACTGATAAATGGAGAATGTTGCGCGTACCCACGGCGGAGGGGAGGGGGGCTTATATAGAGTGCGTCGCTACCCTCTTAATGCCTCGGCTTAAATAGGTCTTAATTACAAGATTGAATGCGTACTTAAATACAGGAACGGTCTGCCATTTACTACTAATAAAGGAGAAGAAATGCCCGCGGTATTGAATGCTTCCTGTCTGTTGCGTTCCCATCATCCGAGTAAGAGAGGACTCGCCAATTGCTTCCAAGTGTCGATCTACTCGGATCTTGCTGAACTTCCGAGTAGTCGTGTACTCGGAAGCGGCTTCGGATCTCCGAGTAACTTGTTACTCGGAGATGGTTGATGCTCCATGTTTTTTACTGGTCTTAATTTGTTTGGGAGTATTTGGATAACCAAGGGCTTAAGTGTACCCCTTGGTTTACCTTGCCTAGGGGTATGCCTTTAGTATTACCACGACACCGGGCCAAAAGGTCGTCATCGGAAAACTCCTCGGGTGAAAACCTGCTCGAGTCATCAGGCCCAGTGTATTGCCACATGGGACGCACCCGATGCTGAAGCGGCTGAACACGTCTCTTGACAAACACGAAGATAAGCTGGCCACCAGTCAATTCATCCTTCAAAGCAGCAATCCTTTCCATAAACGGTTCCAGGAGAGACGACTCGCGAGAAGACAAAGGATGGGCCTATGAAGATCGCTTAACCGCCCGCGCAGAAGGATCGAAAGGGGGAAGAATAAGCCGCTGGCCCTCAACGCATTGGTCCTTCAGATAAAACCAGCTCCTCCGCCACGAAAAGACGGAGTCCAATTTCTCCAGATCAATATAGGCAGATTTCTCCTTAATGGAAATACTCACGCCCCCAATGGCATATTCAGAATTTTTCCTCTTCACATTGAAGAGACGTTTCCAGAGGCCCCAATGGGGATAGATTCCCAATAAACCCTCACAGAGCGTAATGAAACAGGCAATGTGAAGAATCCCATTGGGGGTCAAATCATGCAGTTGCAACTGATAGGCGCAAAGCAACCCCCGGAGGAAAGGATGAATGCGAAGTGCAAAACCACGGGGAAATAAGCTCTGAAAGCATACCCGCTCATCTGGACGGGGCGCAGGAACCTCCTCATCACCAGGAATCCGGGCGGCGTCACGCGCCACCACGCCGTCGGCCACCAGCCCTTCTACCGGTCATCCTCGCCGACTCCTGCGCTGGACTACGGGGATGCTTGGACATGTATCTTAACTAGCAAGCCGTATGAAAAGACAGGCGGAAGGCAAAGAACAACGAAGGAAGAAGAAAGAGAGGCAGGAGAAGGAAATGGATGGGTGAAAACCTAAACACACCAGACCCCCCGGTATTTAACCAATAGCCGGAGCAAGCAAGTCGTCACCGCTCGTTGTTGAATCCAGCAGACGTGGCACGATCCCACGATAGGAGAGAAACATGGGAAACTCAACCGGCGCACTAACCATACCGCCCACCGCACGCGAAAAACGAGGGCCATCATCACGAACCGCGAAATTTTCGGGCAACAGATGTCAAGTCACTCCATTTTCACTTGACATGGCAACCCAAACCTGTCAGGCAAACCAGCAAACGTCACACCTCAGCAACGCGTCTCAAGCACGCATCTTCGGTCAGCATCCAGCTCTTTACAAGCTTTTTCATGTCATTTCAAAAAAATATTTACTCCCATTGGGAGTACCTTTATTCGAGTTCGGGTGCTCCCTCACCCAGAAGGCAAAGATGTGCTCGAGTGATCACTCGCATCAGCAGAAACAAAATACTCTCAGAGTTCGGGTGCTCCCTCACCCCAAAAGCAGAAAAGCATTCGAGTAACTACTCGCGAAAAGACTCAGCCATTCAGCAAACATGACTTACTCGCGCACTCGATGACATTCCGAGTGGGTGCTATCTTATTTTCCTCGCCTGAGTTCGCTACAAGCTCCGCGAGTGATGACTAAAACAGATCACTTGATTGTTTATTCCAAGTGGGTGCATCGCTAATCAGGCTCCATGCCTCTACAAAAACAATTATGCCTGGACTACGACACACTATACCCAGATGCCAGCAAGCTTAGAGTGTAGGTAAGACCCCGCTGCGCAGAATGGCCGGGCCGGGACTTGCCGCAGAGCGATTTCACTTCCGACCTTTTCCATGCGCTCGCATTATAGAAAGAGCCGAGCGGACGCGCTCAGGCTATATGCTTAGATTGGCAGCAATTGATCATATAAGACCTGCAGCGGCATGACTTTGCTTGACACCAGTGTTCCAAGTTCATGTCGAGGGACGTGGGCTTGATTGGGGTACTGTGGTATTTGTCACTAGCACAATTCACCAAGGCTGGACCAGTCGACTCCTTGGGCCCTTTCAGCTTAGCAATCCCTCGAAACAGATATTCTCATGGCTCAAAACTGCCAACGACCCGTGGCGATGCCGCGCTTACAAACAATAAAGCGCAGATGAATTCGAGTCCCTGCGCGACTCTTCGAGTCCCCCAGGCACTCGGGGGCTACTGACGAGGGGGTGACCCCATGAATCCTACGTGTGAGACTACCTGGTGCGTGTGAAGACAGAAGGCCCACTGGGAAGATACGACAAGCCCACGATTGGCCCAACCAAGCACCGACGTAGGAGTTCTTGACTAACATGGAAGGTTCAACTTGGCGTACAAGGCAAGACTAGAACTAGGAAACTTCCTCTGTAACCTAGCACGGACTCCTCGAGACCTAGCCTACTATATAAAGGCTAGGAGGGGAGACGTCCAGATCAACTCAATACACATCCACTCATCCTAGCGTTGCGAGAACTCGCCTTGGCCTCCACTGTAGTCGCCCCCTCACGCAATAATATCGAGCAGGAAGTGCTTCTCCTGTTAGCCGACGAGTATCGTCCAACCTGTGTCTATCTCTATGACTAACCCAGGGTTCCTAACCATGGGATTTGCCGAGGTTGATCCCCGTCACAAGGCACGTGATCATATACTGGTTTTGCGAAAGGAAGTGCAACTGTGGCAGGGTATGTATGAGTCCAGGAAGCAGATGTGAAAAACCAGTCTAACTTTTCTAGTAAAGGTCTCTCCTGCATGTTACTCCAAGTGAACTGCCTGCCTTTCAGAGGAAGTTCTATTAACCCCAGGTTACTCATAGCCTCATTGAATAACAGCATATCATTTGCATCCCCCCAGGTTTATTTCTATCATCAGGTGATCTAATGAAGTTGAAATCTCCCATTATGATCCAATCAATGTCATCATGCATGTCAATGTTGTGAAACCATTGCATGAATTCATCCTTTTCCTGTTGCCGGCATGGGCCATAAATGTTTGTGAGAATCCAACTCTGGTTATTGAGTCTTTTTTGAATTCAATAGAGAGGGAGAACTTGTTTGGAATACAAGTTTCCCATCAGGGATGGAATCATTCCAAGCAGTTAAGATCCCTCCAGATTCTCCAACTGAGGGGAGAAACTCAAATTTGGAGATCCTTTTTGGGTAGAAGTTTCTAAGGAATTTAAGATCAAACTCTTCTCTCTTAGTTTCTTGGATGTAGAGAACTGCACAAGCACTTTCCTCTATCTTCTAGTTGAAAGCATTCCAGTTGTCTCTAGAGTTAATGCCCCTAATATTCCAATTGAGACTATTCCAAGATTTGTTGTTATTCATTAAAACAGAGGGGAGGTATCCAGTAAAGAATAGGCAACATTCCTATTCCACCAAGCATGTCACAGCAAGACATACACCACATATTGAAATATGGGCCAGCACATCCAACAATCAAAGGAATCCAGGTAAATTGCTTATGAGTACAACTTTCAATCCAAAAGAGTACAACCAGTGTCATAAGTGCATTGCAACTACTAGAAAGAGTAATCCAAAAGACACTTTTTCTGAAAGGCAGTGTGGGATCTGCCTCTATCCACATTTTTGTAGTTGTACTAATCATTAGGGTGCAGATGAGGATTTCTTCTCCTTGGCCTTGGAGGCCTTGGCCACCTCCTCCTTAGCCTTTTTCTTTGGCCTCTTTGCAAGCTTTTCTTCAAGCTCTTTATCTGCCACCTTGCAAAAGGAAGCAGATAGACTTTTAACAATCTTATTTTGCAGTTCTAGAGGAGTAGCATTGCATGGCAGATAGTTAATATCAAGGCAAGGTTTGGTTTTAAAGCCTGCATTGATAGTTCTTATTCTATCACTCCTTCTCACCTCAGATTCAAACAATGCAACTTTCGCTCTTTTTTTCTTGGAAATCAGTCCTTGGTTGCCTTTTCCATGAGCAGTATCAGATGTGGTCTTGTAGCATCCCAAAATTTTCCAAATTTTGGAATGTTAATAAACAAATTATAATAATGGTTGTTTGCTTGATATGGTTGATTTTCACTAGGATTTAAAACTTTTTGAGTTTATTGAATATTAAAAATGAGAGGGAATAAAAGGACTTTCCCCAATATTCATTGTTGGTGTTTTGGAATTTATTATTTAAAACAAATCGAATAAATTAAAATGAGAGAAGGTAATATGACTCTTTCAATATAAAATAAAATTGGAAATGTTTTAAATATCTTTTTTATTTTAATTGGAGTTATTTACGAAATTTTCCATTCAAAAATAGTAATAACTTGAGAGAAGATAAAATGACTTCTTCAGAAAAATGTAGTGGGAATTATTTAAATAATTATTTGAGGTTTTTGTTGATTTTTAAAATATTTTATAACTAAATAAAATCATTGGAAAAATGTCATTATTTTTATTTATTATTTTGGTCAATTTTTTTATTGCATAATTTTCTTGAGATTATTTTATGAATTTAGAAATTTATTATATTTTTTCTGATATATACTTTATTTTATAAAATAGCTTGAAGTTTTCTTGGAAAAAAGGCCTATGCGGCCCATGCTCATCTCTCGACCGCGCTCGTAGCGCAACATAGCATCGCCTATCGGGCCGGCCCAGTGCATAATGTTTTTTTTTCTTTTCCTGTTTTGAGAGGCTGGCAGTTGGACCCGTCCCGGTTAAAAAAACTTTCCCTGGCCTATATATATTTTTTAGGAAATCCTTTTTTTTTCTTTTTTCCTTTTCCTCGCCTCCGCCTCGAAACCCTAACCCCGCCACCTCGCCGGAACCGCCGCCGGCTGGCCAAGCCCGAGCCGTGTCGCGAGCTTCGCCGCCACCTGCGTCCCACGCCGGAGCGCCGCCGCCTCCCGCGTTTCCCGCGCCTTCCCGCACCGGAGCGCCGCCGCCACCCCGCGCCGGAGCCACACCGGCCGCGACGCCCCGGTCGTGTGCCACCGCGGCTCGCACCGCACCGGCCGTCGCTGCCCCTCACCGAACCACCGCTGTCGCGCCAGCTGCTCAGCCGCTCGCCGGAGCCGCCCGAGCGACCTTCTCGCCGGATTCCCATGCCGCCGGAGCGCCGCCGCCTCGCCGGAGGTTAAGGTAAGCTCTGCCCATGTCCGTCAGATATTGATCCAAAGGCCCATATTAGATCAAGAGTTTTCTCAGATCTAGGTTTTCCGGTTAACCGGAGTTGACCCGGTTTATCTCCAGTTAACCGTTGTTGCTCGGTTTATTATACAACGAATGTTCACTGGTTAACTCCCCAAACGAACACTGTTCGTCCCGTAGCGTCCAAGGGCCCGTTCGCGATGGAAATTTTAATTTTAATTGCACATGAGCCTTTTTTCACAGATTTTACCCTAGAACCGTTCCGGACGTATCTTTTAAACCGTGTATCGGAATTAGATGATTCTTTTTCCTACGCGCTCGTAGTGATCTGTAGTTTATCATAGAGCAAAATTTTCACACATTTGCACACTTTTGAATTTGAATTTATTTAAATTCAAATTCAAACCACTAGAGGCCATATCTTTTATACCGGTCATCCAATTCAATTGATTATTTTTGCATAGGATCACTCATGTCATGTACTTTATATACACATCATTTATACACCACCTTCAAATAATTTTTCATCTGTTTTAAATAAGATTCAATTCAAACTTCAACCTGCTATGACTCGTGTTGTAGTTTTCCGTTTCACGTCATTCTTTTTGCATATCGGATCATTTGAAACATCATATCTGCAATACCCACACACTTATGATTGCCATGATCTTCAATTTCAATTCATAATGCCTTTGATCATATTACTTTATTCGACAATTCTTTATCTGTTGAATCTCTCGAGTTTCTCTTCCACCTATCACCTTCGAGCACATCGACACCTATACCGTATCGAGCCTAATTCTTTTTGTGCTAAACCTTATTGTGTTTGATTTTTAATCTTTTGATTTCTTGTGTTATGATTTCTTATGTGAGTTTTTTTGTTTACGATAGATTGCTCGGAGTGTGATGAGTAGAGTTATCTGGATTTTTAGCGCGAGGAACTTCATCGAATGTACAAGGCAAGTCATACTTTGACCATATCACTACCTATATTTTTACTTATGCATGTAGCAAATATCACCCTATGCATGTGTAGGAGCTACTAGTACTATATTACTATTGTTGCAAACCTGGTAGGATAGCCATATGATCCGATCCTGTATTATTTGTCGCCCTAGTTCGTGTTTGATATATATATTTCTATGCTTGTACACGGGTTTTGGTTGAGATTACATTGAGTTATGTGTGGATTTATTAACTTGACTAGCAAACATTAAATAGAATTCACCTCTGAACGGGCAGGATGCATCCTGGAGGTTGCGCCTTCTTTAAGGGCAGGTTCAGGGTTAAATGCTCCCAATGGTTGTGTATGGTATGGAGGGAAGGCATCATGGGGTCGTGCACCTTGTCTAAGGACTGCTCCCATGAGAGTGCATCCTAAGGTGGCCCCGTCCAGGCTCAAGAAGATCGGATAGACTTAGTGACTAGCAGCTTCCATGTACAACCACTGGCTATATGGGCTCTGGCTTAATTGAGTACGTTGTGGGGAGCCTGGCCCTGGTAGCTAGAAGATGTAGATATGATAGGTGTACCGGGTATCAAAGGGTAGAGGTGACCTCTTGTGAAAGACTTTGTCTCAATCTTCGGGTTGAGTCCAATGGGTAAAGTGTACAAACCTCTGTAGAGCATACAAATTGATCATGATTAGCCGTGTCCCCGGTTATGGACAACTTTGAGCAACTAAGTATTACTGTTGTTGGATGGTCTTGACAGATGAAACACCTTAATAAAACTTGAGTGGGAAACTTTAATAAAGGGTATGGGTTGGAATTGGTGGTGCCCAATTCAACCTTATGTAGTAAGTTAAACTAAAATTTTGACTTAGGTAGATTGAGGGAAAATTAGCTTTCTGCAAAATAAAACCATAAGCCTTCCTTTGACTTATCTTGCATATAGATGTAGATCTGTTATATCCTTTTTTGTGTGACTTTCCGTACAAATCAGATGTACTGACCTGTTGTCGGGCTGTAACCTTCGGTGTTGAAGGATTGTATACGACGATTAATTGATGCGTTGTAGGGTTACGATGTCTATACTCAACTGTGTCGGTGGAGTTGATGGACACCACGAAGATTTTATTGTTTTTCCGCTTTATTCTATTTGTAAGCTAGCCTTCAACTATGCAGGTATGCTTTGTTGTAATACTAGATCTTAGATGTAATATATATGACATGTGGTTTATTCTTGATATTAAGGGACTAGCACAGAATGTACAGAGACTTGGATTCCTAGCGAATCAGGTTGTTACATATTGTATCAGAGCCCATGTTGACTGTAGGTCGTGACCCTAGAAAATGGATAGGAAAGCCATAGGAACAAGATTATTTTATCACTCTTTGATTACTTACTCTCTCCACTAGTATTTCTCATCTATTATTCATCTCCTAAATTCTTTCTCTTGATTTATGGTAAATACCCCTACGAGTTTCTTATGCCCCTGAAGATATGATTTTTGAGAAGTGACTCATCAGCATCATGAATCAATTGAAGTTACTGCTACCAGAACTAGCAGGAGTATCCTATGGGGTTCAATAAGTTTTGGCACTACGAGAAGATCTTCAAGACCAGCTTAGCTGAGAAGGATGAAGCTTAGATTCAGACCACCACTTTTATGTGAAGTTAGATAAACGATTGCGCGTAGTATGATGAGATCGCATGTCTTGCACATACGACCTTGCTTTAGGTGTTGTTTGTGTGCTATGCCTTTTGGGATTTTATTGATTGTTGTTATGTGTTGTCGTTTGCATGTAGGTGTTTTTCCTTATTCTTGTTTGAGTGAATGTTCTTGGTGTTATCTTTAGTTTGTTTTCCTATCAATATCGTAGTTTCCCCTAACCCTTGTCGTTTGGGCAATAGATGGAGTATGTAGTAGGACTCGCCTTTTCTAGGGCGATGACTAGACTAAAGGTGGAACAATGGATTCATAATATGGAGGAGCACATGGAGAGTAACAAGTTGGAAGTTTTCACATGGTCCGCTATGCTGTCAAGCACTTTGTAGAAGAGGCTGCTACTTGGTGGACAATGCATCAGGCGATTAATGAACCAAGCAAGAAGATTACTTGGAAGGAGTTTACAAAGATTTTGTTGGGATCCTGCCTCATCACCCCGATGCAAAGGAAGGTAAACCGTAAGAGGCCCCAAGCCTGCAAAATTTGCGGGGAAGTAGGAAACTCCTATGAAGGAGACCAAGATGTATGTCCCTATTGTGAGGAAATGCACAGGGGTGAAGAATGTCCCACTGCTCAAGTCACATGTTTTGTGTGCGAAGGAAATAATCATTACCCCGCTCAGTGTCAATTTTTTCTCATGACACAACAAGTACTTCAACAACAAAAGGAAGGAATGAAGAGGATTATCCAGGAGTTCAAGGAAGCACCCATGAGGAATAAAAAAAGGACCTTAGCGAACTTCAGTGTTATCGGTGCAGAAACAAGGGACACTACGCCAACATGTGTCCAGGATTGAAGAGAAAGAATAAGATGTGAACATGGGAGAAAATACGTCAACATATTGAAGCTCATGTTTGGCAATTGGAGAATAGAATATTCGTAGGTGTGCACGAAGTGTACGGTGGTACCTTTTCATGTTAGCTGGAGATGTGGATCGATGCGTGTTTTTGCTTTGGATGAACTACATGTTTTATGTCATTATTTTTTTATTAGGTTTTGCTTGTGCCCTTTGATTCTTATATGTCTTTGATTGGTGTTGTGTGTTGTTCTTTGCGTTTCTTCTATGCAAGTAGAATAAGTTTATGTTACCTTAGACCCTCATCTATTTAGTATGCTTCAAGAGTGAAGGAGACGCAACCATAAGAAGAAAGTGACGATAAGTGAGTCGACGATACGACGATTGTTTCAACAAACGCGAAACTTAAGCTACCGTCATGGAAGACCTGAAGACCGGATGATTCAAAGTTCTGTCGTTAGATCGTTTCTGTGAGCTGTCATTTCTTGTTTTTACCAACAGCTACACATCAAAACTTAATTTCAAAACTAGTGTGATGTTTGTATGGGTATATATCTCTCTCTAAATTCTATTCCCCATCATCCTCATCCCTAAACTGAAGGAGTTTCTACCATGGATAATAATGTCAGTACTGGAATAAAGATGGATGCAACCAATGTTGAGTTCAAGGATAACCCCATGTGCCAGGATCTTACAACAAGCAAGCACAATCTTGCTGAAGGGAGAACCTAGAGGAAGTTGTAGGTCACTAGTACACGTTTTATAGTAGTTTGCGCAAACCTGAGAGTTTTGAAGAAATGATAGATGTTTTGTTTGGCTTGCAGAAGCATGGATTTATCTGAACCCAGTTCATGAACAAGAGGAACTTTCTGCAATGCCTGTGAGGATGAACGAGTGTTAGATTGCGAGATTTGCTAAACCATATACAAGGTAATGATTTGGGTGAGGAATGGGTTGATCACCATGCCGACTACTTTTATTATTCGCTTATGCTATGCGGGATAGTAAATCTTGAGTGACTTACCTATAGCAGACAAACGACGATATTAAAACCGAACCATAGAATGGTACAATGTTTGACTCCCATATAAGATTATCGTTAATAATGGTAAGTTATACGGTGAGTATAGGCCAAGACCATTTCCTGCAGGTATCTAAAAGTATTCTGGATGACCACCATGAGAAAATCGATAGTTTCTTAGTATTGGCCCCTGACCTATCAGCCGTGAAGGTTTGGTATATGGAAGACTCCTCTTTTGCTAAGGATTCAAGACCTCAAAGGAGTTAGTGAAATCTCTATGAAGGATGTCATCGATGGAGCAAGACTCATCAAGACCGTGTCACATTCCTTTTAAGGGTGGTAGCACCCTAGACCATTGGATGATCAGTGGATTTTTGCGAAGACCCAAACCCTAACCTTTTCTTTCTAGCCTTTTCGAATCTCGGGGAGGAGATTCATTTTAAGGGTGGTAGTCTGTAACATCCCAAAATTTTCCAAATTTTGGAATGTTAATAAACAAATTATAATAATGGTTATTTGCTTGATGTGATTGATTTTCACTAGGATTTAAAACTTTTGGAGTTTATTGAATATTAAAAATGAGAGGGAATAAAAGGACTTTCCCTAATATTCATTGTTGGTGTTTTGGAATTTAGTATTTAAACCAAATCCAATAAATTAAAATTAGAGAAGGTAATCTGACTCCTTCAATATAAAAGAAAATTGGATATGTTTTAATTTTTTTTATTTAATTGGAGTTATTTACATAATTTTCCATTCAAAAATAATAATAACTTGAGAGAAGATAAAAATAATTTCTTCTTCAGAAAAATGGAGTGGGAATTATTTAAATAATTATTTGAGGTTTTGTTGATTTTTAAAATATTTTATAACTAAATAAAGTCATTGGAAAATGTCATTATTTTTATTTATTATTTTGGTCAATATTTTCATTTTATAATTTTCTTGAGATTATTTTATGAATTTAGAAATTTATTATATATTTTTGATATATACTTTATTTTATAAAATAGCTCGAAGTTTTCTTAGAAAAAAACGCCTCTGCGGCCCATGCTTATCTCTCGACCGCGCTCGTAGTGCAACATAGCATCGCCTATCGGATTGGCCCAATGCATAATGTTTTTTTTCTTTTTCTGTTTTGAGAGGCTGACAGCCGGACCCGTCCCGGTTAAAAAAAGTTTCCCTCTCCTATATATAATTTTTAGGTAATCCTTTTCTTATCTTTTTTTCCTTTTCCTCGCCGCCGCCTCGAAACCCTAACCCCGCCACCTCGCCGGAACCTCCGCCACCACTGGACCTAGCCGCCCATCCGCCGCCGGTTGGCCACGCCCGAGCCGTGCCGCGAGCCTCGTCGCAACATGCGTCGCCCCCGCCAGAGCGCCGCCGCCTCCCGCGTTGCCCGTGCCGCCCCACACTGGAGCGCCGCCGCCACCCCGCGCAGGAGCCCCACCGCCCTAATACACGAAATAGCTTCCCTAATACACGAAATAGCTTCTCACCCCCAAGTGGAAGGTGAGATGTAGCGTAGCAGCAAGTTTTCCTTAGCGAAGATGCTAAGGTTTGAAGTGTCGAACCAGTAGGACTCCAACAGATACAAAAAGGTTGTGAAGTGAACAATTGGCGCCGTTGACAATCTAAGGATTGCTAACTTCACCTGAACCTGCACACATAGCAAATAACTTTGCTTCCCAACGAGTACTGAGGAGTTGTCCATTCCTCCGGCCTTGTTGTTTACAAAGGATAAAAGGCACGAGATAATAATGATAGTGATAGCAACAGAAAAGTAAAAACTGAAAGTAAATTGAAGGTGTAAATAGTCTTGGAAATATGGACTGGGGTCCTATGATGTTCACTAGTGATGTGTCTCTCCCAAAAGACGATAAAATAGCCATGCGAGGTAAACAAATTACAGCTGGGCAATTGACAGGATTAAGTGCCCAAACCAATCCTAATTATGCTAAACAGAAAGGAAGAGGCTCAAAAGCATGGGCAATACGCCAAGACAAGTAGACCGAAATCCAACTGCATCTACCTACTAATCATCCACCTTGAGATATCTATCCAGAACATCTAGCTGGTATTAAGTTGCGAATCCCACCCAAAGTGTAAACTCAAAGCAACAAACAACTGCATTAAAGAATTTTGCGTAAAGTAAAAAATCCTTGCACCCACAAGTACAAGCACTGTTGTTTTCTCTCTTTTTGCAACAGCTCATCCCCTAGACTCATGTTTATGTCACTCAAGCTAGTCATCGGTGGGCATGAACCCACAATCATGCATAACACTCCCTCTTGGAGTCACTACCTACTACTTGGCCAAAGCAATAAAGAGCAACAGAGAACATGCAAGAATTACTCAAGAACATAAATATAAAAGAAGAGAGTCAAATATATAACTCAATCACAATCTGAACATAATATCATAATCCATCGGATCCCAGCAAACTCAACATAGCAACAACAGAAAGATTACATATGTGCCTCGATCATGTAGGGAAGCTCATGAGGTCTAATCCATGAAGAACAAAGAGGGGAGGAGAACATCACATAGCTACTGATCATAGACCCATGGTCCAAGGTGGAGTACTCACGGTTCATCCGGGAAGCGTCCATGGTGGTGGAGAAGCTCCCGGAGGTGATTCCTCCCTCCGGCATGGTGCCGGGAAGAGGTCTTTTGGTGCTCCCGATCTTGAAAGCGTGGCGGCGGCGGAACAGAGGAGAGATAGCGAAGAAGGGATCCGTCCCCGAGGGTTTTTCGTCACGGGGAATAATTAGGCGAAAGGGGGCAGCCAGAGGTGGGCCAGGGTCTCCAGACGCCCCCCTGGCGCGGCCAGGGGTGGGGCCGCGCCCTCTGGCCACCTGGGGGCCCCCTGGCTCCCGTCTGGCCCCTCTCGGGCTCTTCGCGAAGCTTCCGGTACGCTTATTTTTCCTATATTTTTCCAGGAATTTTTCTGGTACTTTTAATAAGGGGGAAACCTGAAATAGAAAACAACAGAAAACAGGAACTGGCACTGGGTGCACTGAGTTTATAGGTTAGTACAAATATGATCAAAAGTGTATGGAAGTTCATCAATATCATAGCAATATCACACAAAAGAGGCATGGAGCAAGCAGAAATTATTGATACGTTTTGAACGTATCAACATCCCCAAGCTTAATTCCTACTCGTCCTCGAGTAGGTAAATGATAACAAGCATAATTTATGTGGTGACATGCTAACAACCATATAAGAACTTTTAAGTAAAGCAATCAAGGCATGTAATTCAATTCAAGTCATAACAGGCAAGAGTCTATATCTAGTATTGAAGCAAGCAACATAAGAACATAAAGGTGCAAGAGCTCTCGCTATCCGTGACTCGAATGTCTCCAAATGGTGTTTGCGTGCAAGAAAGGGGATAGGGATATAAGAAAAAAAAGTATTTTTGTGTTGAGAACTCAATCTACTAAAGTTTCACACTTGGTCTTCTTTGGAATCTTATCTTGACTTATCCCCAGACCACTAGCCAGGTACAAGTCAAAATGATCCAGTCCTTTTCAATATTTTGAGCACTCATGCAATGGATGAGCGTAAGCAAGAAAGTTGACACTTAGGATGGCAAAGAGAGAATATGGTGGAGGAGGAAGACAAAAAGGTGTGAAAGGCTCACATCAATGAGGACAATCATAGGCGAGAGAAAGCCAAATGATAGATATGATGTGAGGAGTAGGGATTTCCATGCAACGGATTCACATATGAGCTAAGGTAAGCTCTCCAATGGAACTAGTGGGGGTGCTCTTTTGAGGAGGCTCATTATTGGAATATACAAGCCAAGTTCTAAAGTGTGAAGGTCCCCACATAGCTATATGCATGAATGATAATCTCTATGGAGTACAAGATATAAGAGGGAGTACGAGTGTGGATCTCTCAAAAGGAATAGTAGTGTGCCCCCTTCTCTCTTTATATTTCTTTTTTCTATTTTTTTCTATTTTTTGGTGGCCTCAATGGCACTTTCTATTTCTCTCATTTGTCCTCTTTGGGATCTTTTAATTTTTCCACTTTGGGATCTTTTAATTTGTCCACTTTGGGATCTTTTCCTCACTTTAGGGGCAACAATCTATATATTACAAAAAGTATATAAGATCTTTCACACTTTACAAAGTACTCAAATCATAAAGAAGATGTAACTATCATGATGTATGCAAATGTATGCCTCTGCCAGTGTAGCAGGATATGCAATGATACTAGCGTGTCATGTAGCAATGATTAGAGAAAAGCCCAACTAGCATGCGGCTCATCGATCAAGCAAGTAGCATGTATGACATGAAGATCAAGTCATGCATCAGAAGATGGATGTTGCATGGCAATATATCTCGGAAAGGCTATGGAAATGCCTTGATAGGTAGGTATGGTGGCTGTTTTGAGGAAGGATATAAGGAGGTTTATGATGACAGAGCGTATCGTGCCAAGGGTTTGGATGTACCGGAGAAGGTGGACGCTAACTCTCGGAGTGAGAATAAAGCAATGCACGGCACAAGAAAGGCTAGCAAAATATGGGAAGGTGGAAGTGTCAACTTTCGAATAATCACATTAGTCCGAAGAACTCATGCACATATTATCGGTAACTCTCAATCTAATAAGGAGGTTTCACAAAGAGACAGGTACCCCGAGGAGCAGTGTAAGGGGGTTTGGTTATCCTTGCGCATCCTCGACTCATGGTACATGAGTGTACTCTAATATTCGACCCCTCAAAAGAGTAGTGATCCATCTAGTATCTATAGTTCTCAACTAATTTGTAGGTTTTGAAAATAAACACGGATTGCCCAAAATACGACATCTATCACTAATAGGCTAAAGCTCTTGACACCAAAATTCCAAACATTACTCAAAACAATACCTCAAAACTATTGCAAGTTACTACTACAAAAGAATAGCAACCTCAATTACCTACTTCAAGTCAAGACACGAAACTCAGTGCAACAGGCAAACTCTCTAAACAAGATAAACATGAAAACTCAAGAAAGTTCCATCAACAAACTAAACAAAATCTCTTTAAAAAGATAAGCATGAAAACTAAGAGCTAAACATGACAACATCTATGAAAAGATAAAGAACACACACAAAAAAGATAAGCATGAAAAATCCTATGTTGTGTTTCTAAATTTTGGAGGTGGAGCATATTTCTCTCCCACACAAATAAAGCTGGGTTCTAACTTGTTATGAACAGAAAGCAAAGATAAAGAAAACTAAAAATAAAACCTAAGAGAGAGACGCTCCAAGAATAGCACATAACGCATGAAGTGATAAAAATATAGTGAAACGAGAGACGGACTGATAATTGTTGATGGAGAATGGGATGCACGGGGGCATCCCCAAGCTTAGACGCTTGAGTCTCCTTGAATATTTCTTGGGGATGCGTGGGGGCATCCCCAAGCTTGAACGCTTGACACTTCTTAATCTCCTTTCATGATCTTCCCTCGCACACTTGAAAACTCCCTTCATACATAACTCATCATAATATGATTAGCGAGGTTAGTACCCATAATAAAATAACTTTTCTCTACTGTAAATAAAGATAATCTTGAAGATCTACTGTTTCTCAAGATTGCCAAAAAGTTTTTGCAAAGAAAAAGCAAGCTTAAGGTTTGCAAAATGACGAAAAGGAAAAATAGGACGGAATCTGTGAAAAACAGACCAGCAGGTAGTAAATAATTTTTTAGGGATACTTCTGCATCTCAAATAAAAAACTCAGAACATACGAAAGTTTTGTAATTGTATAGAGCACGTTGTGTAAAAAATGCAGCTCAAAAATATGAACTAGGATTTTTCTATGATTTTTCTAGTCACGAGGACACAATCTGTTTTCTGGACACCATGTCACAACTTTCACTTCCCTTGTCGTATGAGGCTATAAAATGCACAAAGCTTGAAAAGTAAAGATACAATGATGTTGCTACAGTAGTAACAATCATCAAGACCACTAAAAACAGAAGAAGAACAAAAAGTAAATCCTAAATTCGTTGCGGGCTGCCTCCCAAAAGCGCTTCTTTAAAGCCATTAGCTAGGCTTAATGCAAAAATATCAAGTTGTATCAATTGAACCATCATCAAGATCATCAAAAATCTCTTCAATAATACAACCACTCTTAAGGGGTATTTCAAATAAAGGCCTAATAAAGATACTTCTAGGAATAAAAGCAAAAGCGGAAAATCAATTGGAGTCTCATTATCTTAAAGAGAGGTATCTCTTCCAAAGTCTTCACAGTTTCAACTCCTTTGGCAATGGATAGATTATTTTTGGAACGAGGAGCCTTTGGAACGTAAACGAACCTAGGTTCCTTATTTCCCAGAGTTTCCACCTTTTTGGTTTTGATTGAGGAGAAAGTAGTTCCTAGAGTGTCAATGATTTCCTCAATCTTATCAATCCTAGAAGGGTCCAAGTCATGGGATTTGATGGTTCCAAGGTTTTGAAAATTTTATGCATGGAGCTATCTAATCTATTCAAATTCCCTTGAACCTTACGATCCAACTCACTTATTTTATTAATGCTTGGCATCTCTAGCTCTATCTTTTCAAGTTTTTTCATAATATGAGCTAGGGTAATGTCCTATTGAATGCTAGCAACAGGGAGATTTCCATCAAGATTTTCCATAACACTAAGAGCTTCCCAAACTGGGGCTTCTAAGAAATTCCCATTTATAGCAGTATCTAGAATAAACCTATTCCAAGAAGTAATTCCAACATAAAAGTTTCTAAGAAGGATAGTAGTGGTTTGCTTCTTGGTGGCTCTTTTTTGAGAATCATTAATTCTGTACCAGGCATTTTTCAGACTTTCACCACCTCTTTGTTTAAAGATGAGAAATTCTGCTTCACCAAAGGCAAAAGGAACAGACATAATGATAACTACTAGCAAAGTAACTATTTTTTTGATTTTTGATAAAAGACACTAAACCAAAACTAACAGGTAAACAAACAAGACTAAAAAGCAAAGATCAAAGATAGTGTGCAACTCCCCTATCTTGAAGAGTGGAGTCCCCGGCAACGGCGCCAGAAATTTGCTTGATACACGAAATAGCTTCTCGTCCCTCGTTGGTTACCCCAAGTGTTAGGTGAGATGTAGCATAGCAGCAAGTTTACCTTAGCGAAGATGCTACGGTTTGAAGTGTCGAACCATTAGGATACCAACAGATACAAAAAGGTGGTGAAGTGAACAATTGGCGTCGTTGACAATCTAAGGATTGCTAACTTCACCTGGACCTGCACACGCAGGAAATAACTTTGCTTCCCAACGAGTACAGAGGAGTTGTCAATTCCTCCGGCCTTGTTGTTTACAAAGGATAAAAGGAACGAGATAATAATGATAGTGATACCAACGGAAAAGTAAAAAATGAAAGTAAATTGAAGGAGTAAATAGTGTTGCAAAATATGGACCGGGGTCCTATGATGTTCACTAGTGATGTCTCTCTCCCAAAAGACGATAAAATAGCCATGCGAGGTAAACAAATTACAGCTGGGCAATTGACAGGATTATGTGCGCAAACCAATGCTAATTATGCTAAACAG
This sequence comes from Bromus sterilis, assembly GCA_950022295.1. Classification (NCBI taxonomy): domain Eukaryota; kingdom Viridiplantae; phylum Streptophyta; class Magnoliopsida; order Poales; family Poaceae; genus Bromus; species Bromus sterilis. The sequence goes on along the minus strand of OX465596.1, from coordinate 140,767,645 downwards.
AAAGGAAGAGGCTCAAAATCATGGGCAGTACGCCAAGACAAGTAGACCAAAATCCAACTACATCTACCTACTAATCAACCACCTTGAGATATCTATCCAGAACATCTCGCTGGTATTAAGTTGCGAATCCCACCCAAAGTGTAAACTCAAAGAAACAGACAACTACATTAAAGAACTTTGCATAAAGTAAACAATCCTTGCACCCGCAAGTACAAGCACCGTTGTTTTCTCCCTTGTGGCAATAGCACATCCCCTAGACTCATGTTTCTGTCCCCTAGAGTCACTACCTACTAATTGTCCAAAGCAATAAACAGCAACGGAGAACATGCAAGAATTACTCAAGAACATAAATATAAAAGAAGAGAATCAAATATATAACTCAAACACAATCTGAACATAATCTCATAATCCATCGGATCCCAGCAAACTCAACATAGCAACAGCAGAAAGATTACATATGTGCCTCGATCATGTAGGGAAGCTCACGAGGTCTAATCCATGAAGAACAAAGAGGAGAGGAGAACATCACATAGCTACTGATCATAGAACCATGGTCCAAGGTGGACTACTCACGGTTCATCCGGGAAGTGTCCATGGTGGTGGAGAAGCTCCCGGAGGTGATTCCTCCCTCCGGAAGGGTGCCGGGAAGAGGTCTTCTGGTGCTCCCGATCTTGGAAGCGCGGCGGCGGTGGAAGAGAGGAGAGATCGCGAAAAAGGGTTCCCTCCCCGAGGGTTTCTCGTCACGGGGAATAAATAGGCGAAAGGGGGCAGCCAGAGGTGGGCTAGGGGCTCCAGGCGCCCCCCCTGTCGCGGCCAGGGGTGGGGTCGCGCCCTCTGGCCGCCTGGGCCCCCCTGGTTCCCCTTTGACCCCTCTCGGGCTCTTCGTGAAGCTTCCGGTACGCTGATTTTTCCTATATTTTTCCCGGAATTTTTCTGGTACTTTTAATAAGGGGGAAACCTGAAATAGAAAAACAGCAGAAAACAGGACCTGGCATTGGGGTGCACTGAGTTAATAGGTTAGTCCAAAATATGATCAAAAGTGTATGGAAGTTCATCAATATCATAGAAATATCACACAAAAGAGGCATGGAGCAAGCAGAAATTATAGATACGTTTTGGACGTATCACGCCCGCGCCGCCCCGGTCGTGTGCCACCGCGCCTCGCGCAGCACCGGCCATTGCCGCCCATTCCCGGACCACCGCCGCCGCGCAAGCTACTTGGTCGCTCGTCGGAGCCGCCCGAGGGACCTTCCCGATGGCTGCCCATGCCGCCGGAGCGCCGCCGTCCCCTCCCATCGGAAACCGCCGCCGCCTCGCCGGAGGTTAAGGTGAGCTCTGCCCACGTCCGTCATATCTTGATCCAAAGGCCCATATTACATCAAGAGTTTTCTCAATCTAGGTTTTCCAGCTAACCGGATTTGACCCGGTTTATCTCCGGTTAACCGTTGTTTCCCGGTTTCCTATACAGCGAATATTCACTGGTTAACACCCAAAACGAACAATGTTCGTCTCGTAGCGTCCAGGTGCCCGTTTGCGATGGAAATTTTAATTTTAATATCAGATGAGCCCTTTTTCACAGATTTTACCCTAGAACCATTCCGGCCGTATCTTTTAAACCGTGTATAGGAATTAGATTATTCCTTTTCCTACGCGCTCGTACTGATCTTTAGTTTATCATAGAGCAAACTTTTCACACATTTGCACAATTTTGACTTTGAATTTATTTAAATTCAAATTCAAACTGCTAGAGGCCATATCTTTTATACCGGTCATCCAATTCAATTGATTCTTTTTACATAGTATCACTCATGTCATGTACTTTTATATCCACATAATTTATACACCACCTTCAATTACTTTTTGATCTGTTTGAAATTAAATTCAACTCAAATTTCAACCTGCTAGGACTCGTGTTGTAGTTTGTCGCCCTAGTTCGTGTTTGATATATATTGCTATGCTTGTAGACGGGGATTGGTTGAGATTACATTGAGTTATGTGAGGATTTATTAAGTTGACTAGCAAACATTAAATATAATTCACCTATGGATGCGCGGGATGTATCCTGGAGGCTGCGCCTTCTTTAAGGGAAGGTTCGGGGTTAAATGCTCCCAATGGTTGTGTATGGTATGGAGGGAAGGCATCATGGGGTCGTGCACCTTGTCTAAGGACTGCGCCCATGAGAGTGCACCCTAAGTGGGCGCCGTCCAGGCTCAAAAAGATCGGACAGACTTAGTGACTAGTAGCTTCCATGTACAACTACTGGCTATATGGGCTCTGGCTTAGTTGAGTACATTGTGGGGAGCCTGGCCCTGGTAGCTATCAGATGTAGATATGATAGGTGTACCGGCTACCAAAGGGTGCAGGTGACCTCTTCTGAAAGACTTTGTCTCAATCTTCGGGTTGAGTCCAGTGGGTAAAGTGTACAAACCTCTCTAGAGTGTACTAACTGATCATGATTAGTCGTGTCCCCGGTTATGGAAAACTTTTAGAAACTAGGCATTACTTTTGTTGGATGGTCTTGACAGATGAAACACCTTAATAAAAATTGAGTGGGAAACTTTAATAAAGGGTATGGGTTGGAATTGGTGGTGCCCAATTCAACCTTATGTAGTAAGTTAAACTAAAATTTTGACTTAGGTAGATTGAGGGAAAAATCAGCTTTCTGCAAAATAAAACCATAAGCCTTCCTTTCACTTACCTTGCTTGTAGATGTAGGTCTGTTATATCCTTTTTCGTGTGACTTGTCGTACAAATCAGATGTACTGACCCGTTGTTGGGCTGTAACCTTTGGTGTTGCAGGATTCTATACGATGAGTAAGTGATGCGTTGTAGGGTTACGATGTCTATACTCAACTATGCCGGTGGAGTTGATGGACGCCACGAAGCTTTTATTGTTTTTACGCTGTATTCTATTTTTAAGCTAGCCTTGAACTATGCAGGTATGCTTTGTTGTAATATTGTATCTTCGATGTAATATATATGGCATGTGGTTTATTCTTGATATTACATCATGTACTGTGTGTGCTAGCTATTGATCCAGGGACTAGCACAGAATGCACAGAGACATGGATTCCTAGAGAATCGGGTCGTTACAGGTCTGCTCATTTTCTTTATTGTCCTGCATCACGTCCTGCTATCCTTTGCTAGCAGACTTGCAGGCAAGAGCCTGAGAAACAGGTAATTTATCAGGCAAGTGAAAAATGAAATGCTCTTCATTATCATTTTAGGCAATCATGTTCCAAAGGTGGGATTTCAGCAGTTTTATGGCACCATCAAACTGTTCAGGGGAGATGAGAAAAGTACTTTTTCAAGCTGAGCACTCTCAGAACCCCTTGGAGCAAAGTGCATCTTCCACATTTCCATTCCTTTAGAGGATAAGCAATTTTTAAAAGGACCATATGCTCCATTAATATCATTATTGGAGGAACTAGCAGCAGAAACACCAAACCTTTCAAGAGTTTCATTGAACAGGGAAAACTCCATTTCCATTGTGAGATTTAGGTAACCAGTATTAGTTAAGTTCAATTGTGCATTATGATTATCACCAATATCAGAGAAATGTAGGGAAGAAGCAGGCACAGAAGAACTGAGAGAAAGAGGTGGAGAGGCCTTGCCCTCTAGCTGTGAATTGGAGGGTTCAGGAACAGAAGTACCTTGGGTGATGGCAGATTGTGGCTCATTCCCATCTACAGGGCAAGTGCTTGCAGTAGTGCCCTTACTCGGAGAGGGAGAGGGATCAATTCCAGCTTTCTTCAGAGCAACAAGAGAGGGTTCCAGGAGTTCAACTTGATCACACCTAAGGGCAGCACCAGATGCCTCACCAGGAGCAACACCAAGGTCTACAACTTCCACTGTAGGTTCCATCAAATTATTTCCCATGGGAGCGGGATTTTGCTCCAGAATGAAGAGGATGTCTTGTGAAAATAATGCATCATCTTCCGCCAAATTTTCTAAGGGCACATTAATCTGCTCATTTTGGTCCTCTTCCTCTTCAGCATCATAATCCAGTTGGATGTTCAGGAGTCCTAGGCCCCCTTGCACAATGGGGGTAGGCATCAATGGTACAAAGTGTTCCTCATCTTCCAAAGGAGCTGCAGCAGCAAATGGCTGGTTGAAAGAATCCTCTGAGGAAACTGAGGTGACGTCAGTTACACCTTCAGCAGCAGGGGCTGCAGGAATGATTTCAGGGTGAATTTGAATATGATTGTTGGCAGGTATTTGCAATGCCCAGTGGTCCCATTGGTCACCAGCTTCCTCTGCATCTTCAGGGGCATTTATTTGAGGCTGCTTCATAGGCATGTTGTTGATGGCATTGGCATGAAACCCAGGGAATCAATGTTATCCAAAGGCAGTGGGTGAGGATCAACTCCAGGTGGAGGGAAAGGATCTTCATCTGCAGGTCCTCCTCCTAGAAGTTCTTGCCTCCGAACCTCAACTGAGGATGACCAACCATCTTCTTCAAAATGTTCACCTTAACTCCATCTAATACTCTTTGGAATTGCATCAATGTCAGTAACCCTTACTTTGGCAATTACTCTTCCCTTGCAAGCTTCATTGTTTTCCCAACTAATCAGTTTCCCAAATTTACTGACTTCCATGGAAAGATCCTCTGAATTAATAAAGTCAAATGGCACACCAATCATGAGAATCCAACAGATGTGATTGAAATTAACTCTCCTCCAGTTTCTTCCCTCATTGTGTTTGCTAAAAGACAGATAAACATCACCAAAAGCATGCGGGCTTTGATGAACTAGCCAATCCCGGTCTCGGACATGCCTAAGTCTTACATATGCTTCCCAAAAATCACATTGCTGGACATCGTGCAAGTCTAGCTAAACTTCATTCTCAAAGAAATCCTCAAGAACATCTCTGACAGCAGGGAACAGTACCTCAACTGGCCGGGGGTTGATGGTGACAATGACCCAGTCTTCATGCTTCCTAGGTCACCTCGGAAGGATTACCCTGGAAATGTCGTTACGGCCCGGAACATGCAGGATCTCTTTTCGATGGGGACAAACGACATGGGGTTAATGGGGATGTTGGCCATGGCGTGCGGGCTGTTCTCCTCTTGTGAAACCAGAGTGGAAGAGGAAGGGGTAGCGGGGCTAGAAAGGGAAAGATCCGAATGGTCAAGCGTGCGTCTCGGCTGGAAATTAGGAAAAAACCCCTCACTTAGATCCTTAAAATTGGCACATAATTTCACTGGTGAGGCTGGTTCGATTGCCTGAAACCATTCTTCAACCACACCTTGGCCCCAGGCATCTGCCGGTGGGCAGAAAAACGTAAAAAAAATTAATGTACTGGAGCAAACCGTAAGCCTTGGTTTCGGACATGCACGAGCAACGTGTCCGCCTACACCGCATAGAAAACAAGTGAACAACTGCTGGTTAGGCACGTTGGCTTCATAGTCCATCCTATGATTACTCTGGTCAGCATTACGCTCTTGATTAGGGGCTATAACGTGCAATGAAGTCTCAGGAATTGATTGCTCATGCAAATTTGAAAGACGTTGAAACACCGACAACCCCTGATCACGAGCAAGCCGTTCCACCGGGGTGCACCAGTGAGCACCGGCCGGCGAGCCTCTACGATGAACCACAGTCCATTCAACTTCCTCTTCTTTATATAATCTGAGTTCCTCTCGGCGCCAATTTAGCCCTCCCTCACCCCAAAGGTTGAAGACCATCTCAAACTCCTCAACAAGCTATGCGACCAAGATTGTATACCTCAAAACCAACAGATTTGGAAGCAACCGAGAAGGAAAATGATATGTCTCTGAGATGATGAACTCTAAACCCTTGAGTGTATCCTCCAAAGCATGCATGCAAGGCCACACTAACAGTATGCACATTGAGGCGAAAGGATGCACGGCCAAAAGAAACCACAAGCTTGAACTCTCGAAGATGGAAACCAGGAGAGAAAACCACAGGGTGACTAAACTTTGAACGCATTTATGCTTGAAACTTCTTACCTTTCTCAAAGTCAAAGCGAGGGGCCATGGTGAACCACAGCAAGGACCTCCCAGTCCAGATCAATGAGGTGGTTTCCGGCGCCGGAGTGGTAACCGGCAAGGAGGAGGGAGTGGCCGCCGGGGCCGGAGTGGCCACCGGCGCAAAATCGCCAGGGAGGAGCCTAGGAGCCTAGGAGGAAAAAGTAGGTAATTTGAAGTAATATGTGTTGTTTGATATTTAAGTTGTGTTGTTATTTTCCTAGTGTTGTTGTTTGAGTCGAACACTCAACACTTCGCCTTATTAAGGACCTAGGGGAATGCATTATGTATAAATAATGCTTACGGTGGGTTGCCGGAGTGATAGAAACCTGAACCCCAGTTCGCACGCTTTTTCACAAGGGAACAATGGATCATCGAGCGTATTGCTATGGTTAGGCTTTTGCCTTAATTACTATCTTGTATTTGCGGATGCTTGCAAGGTGTTTAATCATAAGAGTGCACTTATCTTAGTCTAGAGGGTGCACTAGCATAGATCCACCCACTCAACACTTATCAACACAGCACATAGTACCGATATGGAATATGGCGAAAGCACGTGACTATTTCTCCCGTGTGTCCTCAAGAACGCCTTAGAATTTATAAGTTCAGTTGCTAGGCCTATCCTTTGCTCAAAAGGATTGGGCCACTTTTTTCTCGTCAGTGCCTTTACTTCGCTCGCTTTTACCTTTTTGTTGCTTATATCAAAACCCCCTAAAAAGTTATCTTTCAGTTCCTACAGCTATTTATTTTCCAAAGTCACTTATCAATACCTTCTTCTCCTCGTTGGGATCGACACTGTTATTTATTGAAAACGCTACAAACGATCCCCTACATTTGAGGGTCATAGGTTTATACTTTGGTTGGGGCTCAAGACTTAATACCAGCGAGATGTTCTGGATAGATATCTCAAGGTGGATGATTAGTGAGTAGATGCAGAGGGATTTCGGTCTACTTGTCTTGGCGTACTGCCCATGCTTTTGAGCCCCTTCCTTTCTTTTGTAGCATAGTTAGCATTGTGGTGCATTTTTAATCCTGTCAATTGCCCAGCTGTAATTTGTTCACCTCGCATAGATTTTTATCGTCTTTTAGGAGAGAGACATCACTAGTGAACATCATGGGACCCCGGTCCATATTTCCACCACTATTTACACACTCAATTTACTTCTTGTTTTACTTTCTAGTTGCAGTTATCACTATCACTATTTCTTGCGTTTGACCCTTTGTAAATGGCAAGGCTGGAGGTATTGACAACCCCTCTGTACTCGTTGGGAGAAAAGTTATTTGTATTTCTGTGCAGGTCCAGGCAAAGTAAGTGATTATCATAAACCACACGTCACTTGCCGAACCACCTACTTGTCGTCGTTGGAGTCCTACTGGAGACATAAACCCTATCCTCTACATTAGGGGAAATTTGCTGTTGTGCTACGTCTCAACCTTCCACTTGGTGTAGCCAACGAGGAGCACTTCTCCAGTTCCATTAGTACGCCTAGCCAGTAGTTGGCTTACTCTTCAATTCGGTCAAAATTATATAGTTGATGCATCCATCATTATGATGTTAGTTAGTGTTAAAAGACCGATTGGGATGAATAACTTTTTTGCTAGGAATAATTTTTTCACTAGTAATGTCAGTCAACATATTGTACCATTCATAAAGGATAATAGTGAAATCATAACTCGGCTCACTTATAACTGGGAGGAGAGGGTACCTCGAGTTACTTATAACTCAGAGGTGATGAACCGAGTCATTCATGACTCAGAAGTGACACATACCGAGTTGCAGCTGACTCGGAACAAATTCCTACCGAGTTGTAATGGGTCCCAATCAAAGTTGTTCCCTTCATCTCGGATAAACTTTATATTCATATGGACAACTTTGTTTATTTCATGCCTAGCTAAAATTTGGTCTCAGATGAGATGTATATTCTGTAATTATTTTTATTGCAGATATATAAAGCCAAGTTCGAAGCTTTTCAAGATAGCCAGTTCAGGAGAATCGGAAAAAGAAGACAAAAAACAATGCGTGGCCAAGTTGGGTGACAACCAGTCAACACTACTCGGAACCGAGTTGAAGGACAACCAGTTGGCGTTACTCGGAACCGAGTTGGAAGGCATCCATTCGGCGCTACTCAAAATCGAGTTGGATGGCAACAAGACAACACAAATCGGAACCGAGTTGAATGACGGTAGGTTAAATCCACTCGGAACCGAGTTGAGTAACATTGAGTCAACACTACTCTGTTTATTGACTCCACAGCAGTTATTCCAATATCGCCTAAGAGATGAGAAGTGTATCTCCAGTACGAGCATATGTGATAACACTGTTGGTACCTCGCTGACTAATCCAATCATCATAGAAGATCACCATAGCGAGTTGGCAAGACAAGAACGAATGCAGGATTCGTTCCTAGAGTAAATCAGCGATTGCAACATGCTTCATCAAGCTACACAATCTTCCATCAAAGGACGATTGGAAATTGTTGAAGCACAAAGTGATAAACAACCGGTTAACAACAATATTGATCATATGTTAACTCGATTAAAAGCTAATTCATCCTAAGATGGACGGGTACACGCAGAAGGAGATGGGGCCAAATTGTTGCACAAAGAAATCATTCGATTAGGAAATCCTAAAGGCGAGTGTTACATCAATGTTACAGTGAAGATGCCAATCACAGGGGGGAAGCAAGCAAATCCAATGATCAATGCTATCACAATAAAAGAAAACCAAGGCCAAAATAAGCACAAGGGAAAGAAGTCAAAAGTCAATTTCACATAGTTATTGGAAAAATATCAGAAGATAAGAGAGGAAAAGATTGCTCATCGGCCAAGTAGTTCAAAGGCATCAAGATCACCCCCTAGGCGCAAATCTAAAGACCGGTATTGGCAGGGGGGAAAGCTCAATGCATCATATTCATATCCTTATTATGGGCCGCCAATACCAATGTCATCGATACCTCCCTATGCTTATATGGATTCATATCCATCATGGGACAATTATAGTACAACGGCACAATGTCCATCTGTAAGGCCCGATATGCGGTACTGTTCCAGATCTAGACGTTTCCGTCCAGATCTGTGGACGAAGCACATATCGGTCCCACCGCGACATATGGCGAAGTCATATGCCCCGGATTTCCAACACGATATCACAACATTACAGATACAAAGATACAACATCTCATACAAGTCGGAATACAACTGCCTTAATACATTACAACAGCGGAAGATATATGTCTGAGTACAGATTAAAATCAATTTCCTAGTGGCAAAGAGAAAAACATCGATCCCCATAACCACACGGGTTCAGGCCCTTCGCCGGGATCCGCCTAGCTATTCGTCGTCGAGTCTCCACGGGAAACGTCGATCACCATACCTGTTGCCGACCAAGAACCTTGAAAATAGTTTGGGGGTAGTATCATGAGTACAGAAGTACTCAGCATCCAACTTTAGTGGTCAACTGACCCAGCAAGGACTTCATCACTTGTCATTCTAGGGAGTCGACACCCAACCCAAAATCCGGCCGCGCTCTCGGATCAGACTCTTCCGTATGGCTAAGGTCGGGGTTAGCCTCACCTGAACTCAGGGACTTCCCTAGCTCACCAACGTGGACCAACAAAGGAACTCTGTCTCTGCTGGCCCGAGTTCTTTGAAATCTGCTAGCCACGGACCAGTCACACACACGGTTTCAAATGGTAAATCAGCTTGGGCCACCACTAGAAATGTTTGGAGCTAGGTAGGTAAGAAGAGGGGCCCCCATAGCATCCCACACGCGGTTAGGAACGCTCGTCAAGAGACACAATACCCGGAACTCGGGTCCTAGGTGACTCGAATGGAACAAAGCGTCGGGGCGGGATAGCCTAGACCTTCCATCCTTCGTCGAATATAGTCAACATTTATAATAATCATATCATCCACAACAATATAATAATGTGATAGCCCAAACCAAGGATTAACATGGTAACATCGTAGCATCCTAAGAATGCATACTAAGCAGGGGCGGAGCAACGAGCATTAATAACATATCAGTACAAGGTTTGCTGGGAGGGGACATGGCTGTATCGTTTTGAAAGAGGCTGTAAACATGTGGTAGGATCAAACATCAAATCTAACCTAGACTAGCATGAAAACCGCTGGTTGAAATAGAATGGATCATAAGTAATGTATAGTCCTTGCATGTTGATAATTCAGATTCCGAAGGTGTAGTTGATCGCAAGCTCGCATCGTCTCCGAAGGTACCCGCGGAAGCACACAAGATGGTAAACACTGGGAAGCAATCAATGAGCAAGCATCTATTACTATGAAGTAAACACGAGCAAGAATCAACAAGAAGGCAACACGAGACATCGCACCTACCATCGAGAACGGTTACTAACAGGTTAAGTGGAGTACTCGTCACACACGACGATACCGCACATTTACAAGGGTTCAAGTTGTTTAGCTACACAAGATGAGCAAAGGTTGTTAACATGGCACCTCACTCAAGCATGGCATAACACAAAAACATGAAAAGAGGTGAAGAATAAGATAAACTATCTATGCTAGTCATTTTAAGTGAGGTACAATCCTAAACATGGCATAACACTAAGTTCCCCTCAACAATTAAAGCATTTTGTATTGTTCTACCCTAAAACATATTTTAGGTTGGTTAACAACAGCAAACAATAGCATAAACACAAAGTACATGAAATTCTAATCAAGTTACATATAAAGAACACTCCAAACGGTGTTACGGTTTATAAGATACAGGCAAAACAAGTTACGGGTGCAAACTGCCAACATAAGGTAGCACACTTTAGAGCAACAAATAAACAAGCAAAAGGTTGTAAACATGCAAAAAAATGATATTCAACTAAAGTAGACATGGCAGGCATGTCATGGAAAAAGGAATCATACAAATTGGCATCATGGTTCACTAGTTATAAGCAACAAAAAAAGCTATAAAACATTACTTGTCAAGGAAAACAGGCCAGAAACTGTTATTTTCATGCTGTATAAATAGGGGTAAAGCTATATGCAAAAGTGCGGAAACATTACATAGCAATATCGGAGTATGAAGTAGACATGATGGTGATCAGCTATAAACAAGAATCATGGTCATAGGCATAACAGATCAAAAGATATTAAGCATGCAACACGACATCGGAGAGTTACACACTTAGTGAAAACATAGGTGGCTGTCAACATCAGCAGGATAGCAACTTTGGAGCTAAACATCTCTATGACCAGAAATGTAAACATGACAATGCAATACATATAATGGAAGTTGACATGGCATAGATCAAAATGACATATTGAAATGCTCAATAGGATGCACGGTTAAGAAGATATAGGGCAGCAAAGTAGAAACTTTATATAAACAGAAGCACACTAACAGCAGGGTAGCTACTTTAGAGCAAGAATTAATATAGCTACAACAGGCAAATATGAAAAGTGATTGCATAGGATTGAAGTAGACATGATGCCTAACACACACAACAAAGAATCAACATCATAGGCCTCATGAATGTGTCACAATCATCAATCAAACTTTGAATAAAATAACAGCAGCAGCAGTAAAAATTTTGGTGCCCACTTCAACAGAGGATTTATACATGCCAATCAATCCAAATATGACAAATAATTATACTAGCATCTAGAGCACAGTGAGCATAACAATCCAAAAAAATAATAATGTCAATCCGATCTACGAGCTAATGGGAAATCGCGTTGCAAGTAAGGCAATTGAGACAAAAATTCGGAGACTTAGAAATTTACAGTGGGTGGGGGAGCTCGGGCTGCTCGGATCTGGCCGAGCCATTGCAGGCTGGAGGTGGCCGGCGGTGCCCGTGGCGGCTGGAGGAGAGGCTAGGGGCATCGGGGACGGCAAGGGACGGCGGAGGACGACCAGATCTGACCGGATCCTGGCCGTGGTAGCGCCGGTGAGGCCATGGTGGCCGGCTCGGCCATGAGCTTCGAGCTCCAAGCCATGGCAGCCATGGCGGCTCGGCCTGCACGGGGAAGAGAAGAAAGAGGGTGAGAGGACGGGGGTGGAGGAAGGAGAGGGAGGATGAGGAGGAAGGAGAGGGAGGAGGAGGCGCGGGGCGGCGGATCGGCCTCGCCGGAGGGCGGCCGGAAGCGGGACGGCGACGGCCGGCCAACGAAGGCGCTCGGGCGCGGGGCGGCTCGGCCTGACGCGGCCCGGCTGCGGCCCGGGGCGGCGGCGCTCAGCCCTGCGGGGCCCGGTTCCCTGTGCTGCGGCTGCTGAGGTGGGAGACGCGATTTGGACCGTCCAGATGTGGATCCAAAGGCTGGAAACGCCCCAGATCTAGGGTTTCGGGATTGAGACTAATTTTGGAGCAGATTTGGGCAAAGAGGAGGGGTGACTGCAATTTTTGCTAGGGGAAACCCTAGAAAGGGGTGGGAGAGTAGTGGTCTTTATATAGCGCAGGTGGATGGTAGTTTACAAAAACATCCCCGGTTTTTCTCTCGCGCGCACGGTGTTTACGTTCCTGACCGCCGGGGTCCACAGGACCTCCGATTCGGGTAAAACTTTGAACTGCGCGATCAGCGCGGTGATCCCGTCAATTCTACATCACTTCGATGACGTCCCGAGAACATTTTCCGGCGCCCAATAAAATAACTCATTTAATTATTAAACTGGGTTTTTCGTTCCGTTGAATGCGGCTGGTCTCGTGCGGTTTTCGCGACAGTGATCGGGTGTAACCCAGTGTCGCAAAGGTCGAGTGTTAGGGTGGCAAGGGTCGGTCTCCGTCCGGTAGGAGATAAGAGGGGGAAAATAATCGTCGATCGATTAATCGGGGATGCAAACACCGCAAACAAATCAGACAATCAAACAATTCACACAGAAAACAAAAAAAAAAAATTTTGTGAAATCTGGGTTGTTACAATACAACACCACCAACAAGGATCTCGTGCCGAGATCCAGGACGATCCGGGGAGAGGAGGGGAGAGAAAAGAGAGTCGACAATCTTAAACACCACCAACAAGGAACTCTGCTCCATGTCGAACGACGAACTCCGTCGAGAAAACTTTCCGCAGAGAGATGGCGACGTCGAAAAACGAAACCATCAGGTGTCACGAGGAAGAACGATAGCGAGATACGGATCAAAGTATAGTGTTCCCACTCAAAATCGTGAAGACACCAGGCAAGAGGACTGAAGTCAACAAACGACCAAGATATTTTCCCAGAGTCGGAAGAACTAAAGGTACTACCGGATTTTCCAACCTGAGATCGGATTCGAGACAATACGCTGCAAGGAGGGCATTGTAACGGTTTCGCTACTCCACACACTCGAGATCCTAAAGTTTGAAGGGGATAACATCACAATTAAAACACTTACGACACTTGTCCTGACCAGAGCAAAGGTAAGGAGTAAAAAGATTCCTACTCTCCGATAACTAACTTAGTAACTACAAAATAGTTTTGTCTAGACTCTACTTCGGCCAGAGAAGGGATCCTACGGTCGGTAAGGCTCGGGAATAGGAAAAGGTTGAAGAGTACCAGCAGGTCTTTGATGTTCTGCCTTAATTCGACGACAAACATCACATTCGGTAACATACTGAGCAATTTTCCGTTTAATCCTAGTCCACCAAAATCTCTGGCGTAGGTCTCGGTACATCTTTGTGCTACCAGGTTGAATTGAAAGGGGAGTGTCATGAGCTTCCTTAAGAATTAGTCTCCTAAGATTGTGTTCTCATGGTACAACCAATCGAGTGCCAAAGAAAACGACACCTGGATCATTTATGGAGAAACATTTAGCAACTCCGCTAGCAATGTTCTTCTTGATCTCTCGAATACCACTATCACGTTTCTGGGCGGCTATGATTTTATCCTCAAGGGTTGGTTTCGCCACCAAGGTAGAAAGATAGCCATGAGGAACAATCTCAAGATTGAGCTTGCGAAATTCCTCATGAAGAAGTGGTTGACACTGTTGTAACATGAGGTGGTTGTTACAATACGACTTACGACTTAGTGCATCAGCCATGACATTGGCTTTGCCTGGGGTGTAAGAAATTCCTAAGTCATAATCTTTTATCAACTCAATCCAGCGTCTTTGCCTGAGATTAAGATCTGGCTGCGTGAATATGTATTTGAGGCTTTGGAGGTCGGAATAGATCTCACAACGGTTACCAAGGAGGTAATGTCTTCAAGTCTTCAGGGCATGAACTACGGCAGCGAGTTCAAGATCATGGGTAGGATAGTTCTCTTCATGTGGACGCAACTGGCGTGAATCGTATGCTACCACATGTCGATCTTGCATAAGTATGCGTCCTAAACCTTGCCGTGAAGCGTCACAATAGATCTCTAAATCCCTTTTGGTGTCTGCAGGTGCAAGTACGGGTGCAGAAGTCAATCTTCTCTTTAGCTCTTGAAAGCTTTCCTCGCACTTGGAGTTCCATTGGAATTTCTTATCTTTCTTGAGGAGTTCAGTTAGAGGCTTTGCAACTTTAGAAAAGTTCTCGACGAAATGGCGGCAATAGCTTGCTAAGCCAAGAAAACTCCTAACTTGCTTAACCGATTCAGGTGCAGTCCAGTCAAGGACGGCCTGAACTCTCTCGGTATTGACAGCAATTCCTTTTGCAGAAATCACGTGGCCTAAGTAGGTCACTTCTGGTAGCCAAAATTCGCACTTAGATAACTTGGCATATAGGCGATGCTCTCGGAGTTTTATCAATACCAACCTAAGATGTTCTGCATGCTCTTCTTCGTTCTTCGAGTAGATGAGAATTTCATCAAGATAAAATACAACAAATTTATCTAGGTACTCCATGAAGATCGAATTCATCAAGCGCGAGAATGTGGCGGGGGCATTGGTTAAACCGAAGGACATGACAGTGTACTCGTAAAGACCATATCGAGTAGTGAAAGCCGTCTTGGGAATGTCCTAATTTCGGATTTTGATTTGATGATAGCCTAATCTCAAATCCATCTAGGAGAAGACAGAGGATTCAGCAAGTTGATCATCAAGATCATTGATCCTGTGCAGTGGGTACTTGTTCTTTATCGTCGCTAGATTTAGCAAGCGATAGTCTACACACATCCTTTCTGTTCCATCTTTCTTCATTACGAGCAGAACGGGGAAACCCCATGGCGATGAGCTAGGGCGGATGAAGCCTTTTTCCAACGAAGCTTCAAGTTGGATTTTAAGCTCAGCTAGCTCATGTGGGGCCATCCTATATGGGCGTCTGGAAATTGGTGTTGTGCCTGGTATAAGATCCACTATGAATTCTACACATCTGTCAGGAGGCATTCCTGGCAGTTCTTCAGGAAAGACATCCGGAAAGTCACGAACCACCGGAATATCTTCAAGGTCAGGAAGGGGAAGAACATTCAAAGTATGCATCTGGATTCTAGAACGGGGTGAGGTGTACTCAATTGTCTGGCCTGAAGGATGGGTAAGTTTAACTGAGTTGGCTTTACAATCAAGGAAAACATTATGTCTTGACAACCAATCCATTCCTAGGATGACATCAATGTCTAAAGACATGAGGGCTATAAGAGAAGCAAGGAATACTAAACCCTCAATTGAAATTTGATTTCCATGGCTTACTCTATTAGTTTGCCACTGTGAACCAGGAGTTTGAATTATCATTGGAGAAAACATTTATTCAAAAGGGAATTCATGCTGAAGTGCATAACTCTCCGACATGAATGAATGAGAAGCTCCTGGATCAAAAAGAACGGAGGCGGGAACATGATTGACTGGGAGTGTACCAAGGATGACGTCAGAAGTTTCAATAGCTTTCTCAACTGAGATTTGGTTCACACAACCACTACTAGTGGCTGAAGGCTTTGCTCGCAAGGGCTTGAAGGTGGATTTCCTTGAAGACTTAAGTCGAGAATGACGTGGTGTCATCAAAACCTGAGGGCACTGACGGAGGTAATGGCCTGACAGACCACACTTGAAACACACCCTGCCTGAATTGCTGGGAGAAGGATTACTTGATTGCAAACCATCATTCCTAGGAGGAACAATGTGTTGAGGTGGATGGCATATATTGGATGGTGGCCTCTGAAGAAGGTTTTGAGGTATGACACTATTTGGAATCAATATTCAGCGTTTCTAAGGGGCTGAACTTCAAGAAGGAGCAAGCTCACGGGCATGCTTGCGAGACTCTTTGAACACTTCATTGCCATGCTCATCTCGGAAAGATCTGTTGATTAAATCCTCAAAGGTGGAAAATCCGATGAGGTTGAGATCATGACGAAGGATGGGGCTAAGTCCCTTACCGAACCTTGCATGCTTTCTGGCATCAGTTGTGATCTCATCTTGGGAATAACGAGCAAGACAGTTGAATTCCGTCACATACTCATGAATGGACATCTCTCCCTGAGTCAGAATGCAGAACTCTTCCTTCTTGCACTCCAATAGCTCATCCAGGATGCGGTACCCTCGAAAGGAATCACGGAACTCCTGCCAAGTCACTACGTGACCATCAGGCTGCATTGCAACATAATTCTCCCACCATTGAAGAGAAGCACCTTCCAGAAAGTATGCCGCAAATATGACTCGGTCATTGGGAGCAACATGTGTTGTATCTAGTTTACGCTCGATGGAACGGAGCCAATCATCAACTTCAAGGGGCTCAGAAGAACATCAGAATACCGGTGGCTTGAGGACGATGAAGTCTTGAATGCTCACAACAACATTACGCTGACAAGCGGTGTTCTGCTCAATGAGCTCCAGAAGGCGTGTTTGATCACGTCGATTCCGCTCAGCTTCAATCATTATTTCCGCCGCAGAAGGCGTTGTGGAGGTTCATTATCATTTTGATTCCGAACACGGTCTCGATTCCGACGAACAGCACTACGAGTTCCACCTGACATCCTGTGTGATAAAAATCAACAATCGGAACAGGTTTTACGATGGAATCAAAGATAAGAGGACATGACTAGGAGGAAAAAATTGTAATGCAAAGGCAAAGATTCCTAGAAACACAGAATAAATCGGGCAGCATAACGGCTACACCGAGATGGAAAATGAGACAACCTTGAAATATTGGACAGAACTTCCTCAAGGAACTCAACAACACGATGACTCTAGACGACCTCAACAGTCCTACGGCTACAAAGAATAAATCAACGAGATCTTCTAGTAAAGACATTAATGAGCCTAGTCCTATCTTCCCGTAGAACAAGATGAGGGTGAATCAGAACTTAGATTGATGAGGGTAAGGAGAAAAAGAAGCCTTACCTTGTTCCCTTTATACCCAAGTAACTATATAACTATAGAATGCTAGACTCGACTTCGACCAAGGGTTTGATAATCCTACAGACAGTCCTGCTATGATACCAAGTCTGTCGGGACCCGGGGTTAGCATATGCAAGTTCCGTTACAACACAATCATATGGAGAGTCGAGAGCCGTACCCACTTGTCTAAGTAGACAAGGCCAAGCACAGAACGCTCTCGGAAAGCATCGAACGTGAGGGGCATCCCATCCAGGGTGGATGATCAACTGAGATGGGTCCTCATTGTCCGCACACAAGTCTAAATGATATGGGTGGTGAACTCCCATATTCATAGACAAGTCGCCTCAACCATACTCTCGATTGTATTATAACACTTACATAGACTTACTCCAGCCCGATCACTTAGTCGGGGTCTAGGGCGGGCTCGATCATACATCAAAGTGTGCACGTGACGTAGTCACGAGCAACAGCATCGCGATGCCCCAATCTGTGCACATCTTAGGGCCACTATGTGTATAAAAGAACGCCAGCCAGATCACAACTCAGGTCTCGAAACCCCATACTAAGACATGCATGTTATAATCATACACGCAGCACACATGTCTAGTATGAACAGCAGGTATCATTGCAATTCTCTACAAAGTTTACAACTTTATTGATAACTTTTACAGACTGCACACAGAGATCACAAGTCTGTGATCCAACATTACATCAAACATGCAGAAGCAAAGTAGGTCTGAGTACAGACAAGTTTAACAAATGGCTTAGAGAATCCTTATTTATAAACAAGCCCTTACACGAGGGACCAGTCGTCTGACTGGAACGACACTAGCTTGGATTCAGTCGTCGAGCTCCAGGAAGATTCCACCTTCGGGGTCAGTGGGTTCATCTAAAAAATAGAATAAGCAAACGTTAGTACAAAGTCGTTCTCTGCAAGACTTACGTAGGAACTATACTACTCATGCACATGTACCAAGGTAAAGGGTGGTGGGGTTCATAAGCAGAAGTGTCAACTTTGACTTGGCTAGTCCTGAACTACGATTACCAGACTTGAGGTAAGAAGCATGCACGAGTCCATTACATGTCTCCAACCAATTACACCACTATGTTGCCTTCGTTGACTTCCCACGAGAAAGCACGCCATAGCACTCACGCTTATGTTGGAAAAAAAATTAAGTATCCAGTTCAAGTTGTCTAATAATCAGGCACAACTTTCCAAGTAGTCCCTTACTGCGGACGCGGCTATTCGAATAGTTTATTAACCCTGCAGGGGTGTACTTCTACACACATGAAACTATCAGTTACGGCCGGAATCTCGTCACCCTTCAAGCGGGTGTCGGCTAGGGTAATTTCCACAACTTTTACCTCCCAGCCAACTCAAATTCAAAGGAGACGCCTATCTGGGCTGGATTCCACATCGTGAACCCGGCCGGTTTACCGATGTGGTCCCAGAAGATCTGTGAAGGGTCTCAAGGCGGTCTGAATATTCGTTCCTCCACTTCGTAGACCGTGCCACAGACCTACCATAACTCCGAACTACTTCGACTCATTGAACCGACAAGGGGTGAGTTAGTAGGTTGAGCGGGGGTCCATTTGCCCAACATGTGGTAGTACTCTTCTTCTTGGATCACCACACAAGAACTCGGGCTTAAGGAGGTGTTCAACAAGACAACCCACTGTGTACTACTACACAACCTCTCATCGTTCACCTTTTATTAGGGTAGATTCACCAACACAGTTTCACCTTCTTCAACATGATTGCTACCATCCGGACTCACAGATCAAAGTATCCTCATTGTAAACTCTAAGCATGCAATAAGCAGTAACAGTTGCAGGGGCCACATGATAACAAACAACTCCTACATCTGCTAGGATTGTGGTTTGCTTACTATTGTGACAAAATTATAGGTCAAGCAAAGGATTGGGTTCAACTATGCGGTAGAAACGTTATCATGGTAATCATCCTAAACAATGCATAAGAGAGACTGAGAGGGAAGTGGGATTTTATCGACATGATCAATGGGGGTTTGCTTGCCTTGCTGACGAGGTTCACACAAAGTGTCTTCAACGAAGGGGGTGGCCTCCGGTTCCGGCTCCACCTCTATTCGATAGCAAACAAATGCAAACAAGCTATCAATATAAAGACAATGCACAATCACATGATCAATTGTTATAACATGGTGTAAGGGGTGCTTATGTGTTGCCAATTCCATTAAAATGGAGTGTATTGCTTTTGAGTTGCAAATTCAAACTCCATATTTGAATTTAAAAGGGTTCATATGCATGTTTGCTTCTGTCCCCCTATTTTAAAATGGGCAAACATGAAAACAAAGTGCATATTCAGAATCCTTGCATTTGTTGATAATTTTTCATATAGTATATGTTTAATTTGGAGCTAATATGAATTTTCTATGATTTATTGAAGTTTAAGCTATTTTCTGGAATTTATCTGATTTCTTCTAAATAGAAATTGATTGATGGCGTCACAGTGATGTCATGCTGACTTGGGGGATGCTCTGACTGGTGGGGCCAGCATATCAGTGTCTCAGCGATTAATCCCTGTTTTAAATAAAACTGAGGGGGGGGTTTAATTAGGGCCAGGGCCCACATGTCAGTGACTGTGGTGTGGGGATTAGGCCTAATTAATCCGGCCCGGCCGGAGTACGGCGCCGGCGACAGCAGCCCGCGGCGGTGGGCTCGTTGGAGTACGTTCCCGGCGACCAAATCGAGCGGGGAGTGTCGCGTTAGGCTCCTGGGGACGTCGCACGTCCACTGGTGTCACAACACCAACTTGGGTAATTGCTAGGGGTTTGAGTGCCCCTTTGCATCATGTGAAAGAATTTGCAAAAGAAAAAGAAATGGGGAAAAGAAAAGCCCTAGAGAATTTAATTTAAATGGCCAAATAAAAATATTTTTCCAAAAAACATTTGAACATTTGGAAAATTCCTATAAATGATGTTGATCATTACAAAAGTGGTTTGGGTTCATGCCCATGCCCATGGAATTTTATAAAATTCAAAAGGTGCTCTGGAAATTAAAGTTGACCCCTAATTGAATTGAAATTCAAATGTTTTGAATTTCAAAAATGCTCAAATCCTAAAAGTGGCTTGGCACTCGCTACTTAGAATTTTATAAATACTTTGGGAGTTTTTATAAATTGCCTCGGTATTTAATTACTAGGGCAAAACAAAGAACATAAAAAGAAAAATAGAAGAAAGAAGAGTAGAAAAAGAAAAAAAAACCCAGCCCATACCTATAGGCCTCGGGCCCAAGTAAAGCCCCCACGGCCCAAGCCCACCCGCGGCTTGTCTTCTTCCTCCTCGGCGCCCAAAGCAGCTCGGTGGCGCGCTCACCGCCGCGCATGCCATCGAGGCCTCTCTAGAAGCCCCCAGGCCACCTCCTCGTGCCACGGAGACACCCAGAAGCCCCTTCCTCCATTCCCTCACTCGCCGCTCTCTCTCTCGCTCTCCTCTCGGCGATTTCTTCAGCGCCAGAGAAGACCCGAGCGTCGCCGCAGAGCACCGTCGTGGTCCGGCGTTGCCATCGCCGTTGAGGAGCCGCGCCGACATGTCCCACGTATTCCCCGTCGTCGACTCCCTCACTGAGCAGCGGATTGGAAGCCTCATCGTCCCCGAGCTGCCGGAATTGACCTCGACACGCCGCCGAACCCGCGAGAACTCGCCGTAAAATTCACAGCCGTCAGCCTCTCACCTGCAACCCCAAGTTCACCCTCGCATTTCCGGTGAGCTCCGCTTCTTTTCCCCTCTTTCCCATCTCGAATCCGTGCCCCAGTCACCATTTGCATCACGACCATGAGAACGCCTCCACGGAGCTCGTCTCCGGCGCACCCCATGCCTCCCCGTGGGCACGAGGTGATGCGGGCGAGCAAGGGGCACCTCCCCGTGGTTTCCCCGTACCGAACCGTGGCCGGAAGGTCACCCCGACTTGTCGCCTCCGTACACTGTGGCCGCCGCCGGTTAACCGCCGGTGGGCGGTATAGATTAGGGGTTAATCCCCCCCTTAACCACCCCCTAACACACTGACAGGTGGGGCCCCAGCCCTTAACCCCCCTCTCTGTTATTTTAAACAGAGGGATTAAATCCCACTATGGCTGACAAGCCTGACCCACAGGTCAGAGCCCCCCCCCACGTCAGCATGACCTCATGCTGACGCAATAAGTCCTTTTCTAATTAAAAGAATTTCAGAAATTTCAGAAAATAACTTAAACTTTGGAAATTCTTAGAATATTCATTTTAACTCCAAATTTAACATATAATATATGTAAAATTATCAGAAAAAATCAAGGATTATGCAAATGCAATTTGTTTCTATGTTTGACCAATTTAAAATGGGTGAACAGTGACAAAGGTGCATATGGCATAATTTGAAATTTAATTTGGATTTTGAATTTGCAAATTCTTTGCAATACACTTCAATTAAATGGAATGTGCCAAAAACCAGTACCATGAAATTCATGTCACCAATTAACATGTGCTTCTGCATTCTATTTCAATGTCCCCCCTTTGTTGATGATTGTTCCGGTAACAGACTTTCCGAGACGGTGATCACCCCCGAAGAAGAAGAAGTCCATTAAACCCGTGTATTGTCAGCAAGCCAAGCAAACCCCATTGATCATGTCTAAAAAATCCCACTTCCCTCTCAGTCTCGCTTATGCATGTGTAGGAGATCATCGAGACACGTTCTTTCGTATAGTTGAACCCATTCCGATGCATGACCTATCATTTTTTCAACGTATTAAGAAAACCACAATCCTAGCAGATATAGGAGTTGAATGATGAGCATGTGGCCCCTGCAACTGTTACTTCTTATTGCTGCTTAGTGTTACAATGAGGTAACATTGTTTGTGAATCGGGATGGATATTCACAATGGTGCGGATGATAACATGTTGGTGAATCCACCCTAAACAAAGGTGAACGATGAGAGGCTGTGTAGGAGTACATAGTGGGTTGTCTCGTTGAACACTGTCCTAGACCCCGAGTTCCTGTTTTGTGACACAAGACAAAGAGTATGACCACATGTTGGGTTTATGGGAGCCCCATTTGGCCTCTTTACTTACCCGATCCAGTCCAGGAGTAACACTAGATTTGGGCTTTCCATTTGGCATGTGCATAGAAACAAGAATGAAGAAAAGGTTGCATCATATAGATATGTGGGTGGACCTGTGAGGCAGTAAAACCATCTGATAGAGGTGGCGTCTCGGTCCCTTGCATTATCTGAGTCCGTTTTGTTGAAACGGCCGGACTCTCGAGCGGTGTCAAACTCAGGTAATCGACTCCCGGATTAGAGAAGGTGATGTGAGGGTAGTGCCTTGGTTTCATCCACGTCCGACACCCGCTTGAAGGGTGACAATAACGAGGCGATAAGTGATGACACGCATGTGAAGATGTACACCCCGGCAGGGTAATTAACTATTTGAATAGTCGTGTCCGCGGTTATGGACTACTTGGAGACCTTTACTTGATTGTTAGACAACTTGAATGGATACTTATAAAACTCGCAAGATAAGCGTGAGTGCTATGGCGTGCTTCCTCGTGGGGAAGTCGAGGAAGTATCCATAGTGGTGTATTGGTTGGAGACTTCGTAGTGGACTCGTGTACGCTTCTTACCTCAAGACTGGTACTCGTAGTTCAAGACTAGCCAAGTCAAAGCTGGCACTTCTGCATGTTGAACCCCACCTCCTTTACCTTGAAACTTGAGCATGAGTAGTATAGTTCTGATGTAAGTCTTGCTGAGTACAACTTTGTACTCGCGTTTGCTTATTCTATCTTTTAGATGAGAACCCAGCCCCCTATGGAGTCACCTTCCTGAATCTCGACGTTGACTAAGCTAGTATAGTTCCAAGCAGCAGTCTGGTCCCTCGTGGAAGGGCATGTATGTTGAACAAGGCTTCTCTAAGCCATTTGTTAAACTTGTCTGTACTCAGACCTAATTTGCTTCCGTTGTATGATTTAATGTTGATCACAGACATGTGATCTTTGTATGCTCTATGTGTAAGTCAATAAATAAGTACTTTGTAGAGTTCATGCAATGTGTACCTGCTATTTACACTAGACATGTATGCTGCGTGTATGGTTATAACATGCATGTCTTAGTGTGGCGTTCGATAGTTTATTTGTGTTCTTGCCGGAGGTCTTTTATACACCAAGTGGCACTTAGATGTGCGCAGCTTGGGGCATCACAATGCGATTGATCGTGACTCTGTCACGTGGCACACTTTGTTGTATGATTGAGCCCGCACGAGACCCCGACTAAGTGATCGGGCTGGAGTCTGTTTATGTAAGTGTTATAATTCAATCGATAATATGGTTGAGGCAACTTGTCTATGAGTATGGGATTTCACCACCCATAATCATTTAGACTTGTGAGCTGGCGATGAGGACCCATCTCAGTTGATCATCTGGCCTGGATGGGATGCCCCTCACGTACGAAGCTTTCTGAGAGTGGTATGTGCTTGGCCTTGTCTGCTTAGACAAGTGGGTATGACTCTCGGCTCTCCATATGATTGAGTTGTGACTGGAATTACATATGAAAATTTGGGGTCCCGACAAACTTGGTATCAGAGCAGGACTATCGATATGATTATCAACCCTTAGCCGATGTCGAGTCTAGCATTCTATAGTTATATAGTTACTTTGGGTATAAGGGAACAACGTAAGACTTCTTTTTTCTCCTTACCCTCATCGATCTGAGTTCTGAGTCACCGTCATCTTTTCTACAGGAAGATAGGACTAGGATCTACTATGTCTTTACTAGAACATCTCGTTGAGTGCTTCCTTGTAGCCGTAGGATTGTGGTGGTCGTCCAGAGTCATTCTATGGTTGAGTTCCTTGGGGAAGTTCTGTCCAATCTCAAGGTTGTTTCATTTTCCATCCCGGGGTAGCTATTATGCTGCCCGATTTATCACGTGTTTCTATGAATCATTGCCTTTGCATTATGATCCTTTCTTTCGAAATCATGTCCTCTTATCTTTGATTCCATCGTACAACCTGTTTTGATTGTTGATTTTTATCACACAGGATGTCAGGTGGAACTCGTAGTGTTGTTCGTCGCAATCGAGACCGTGATCGGAATCAAAGTAATGACGAAACTCCACCACCGCCTTCTACGACGGAAATCATGTTGGAAGCTGAGCGGAATCGACGTGATCAAGCACGCCTTATGGAGCTCATTGAGCAGAATACTGCTCGACAGCGCAATGTGGTTGTCAGCATTCAGGATTTCATCCTCCTCAAGCCACCGGTATTTTGATGTTCCTCCGAGCCCCTTGAAGCCGATGATTTTCTCCGTTCCATCGAGCGTAAGCTTGACACGGCACATGTTGCTCCCAATGATCGAGTTGTATTCGCGGCATACTTTCTGGAAGATGCTGCTACTCAATGGTGGAAGAACTATGTTTCAATGCAGCCTGATGGTCACATAGTGACATGGCAGCAATTCTGTGATGCCTTCCGAGGGTACCACCTTCTAGATGAGTTAATGGAGCGCAAGAAGGAAGAGTTATGCAATCTGAATCAAGGAGAGATGTCCATTCATGAGTATGTGAGAGAGTTTAACTTTCTTGCTCGATATGCCCAAGATGAGATCACCAACGATGCCAGAAATCAGGCAAGGTTCCATAAGGGACTTAGCCCCATCCTTCGTCATGATCTCAACCTCCTTGAATTTGCCACCTTTGAGGATTTAGTCAACAGATCCTTCAGAGCTGAGCATGGCAGTGAAGTGTTCGAAGAGTCTCGCAAGCATGCTCTTGAGCTTGCTCCTTCTTCAAGTTCAGCCCCTCAGAAACGTCGAATTTGGATTACAACTCGTGCCATACCTCAAAACTTTATACAGAGGCCACCGTCCAATATATGGCATCCACCTCAACACATTGTTTCTCCCAGGAATGATGGTGTGCAATCAAGTAATCCTGCTCCCAGCAATTCAGGCAGGGTGTGTTTCAAGTGTGGTCTGTCAGGCCATTACTTTCGTCAATGCCCCCAGGTCTTCATGACACCACGTCATTATTGGCATAAGCCTCCAAAGAAATCAACCACCAAAACCTTTCCAACAAAGCTTTCAGTCACAGGCAGTGGATATGTTAACCAGATCTCAGTTGAGGAAACCGTTGCTACTTCTGACGTCATCCTTGGTACACTCCCGGTCATTCATGTTCCCGCCTCCGTTCTTTTCGATCCAGGAGCTTCTCATTCATTCATGTCGGAGATTATGCACTTCGGCATGAATTCCCTTTTGAAGAAATGTTTTTTCCAATGATAATTCAGACTCCTGGTTCTATTTGGCAAACTAATAGAGTAATCCATGGCAATCAAATTGAAATTGAGGGTTTAGTATTCCTTGCTTCTCTTATAGCCCTCAAGTCTTCATACATTGATTTCATCCTAGGCATGGATTGGTTATCAAGACAGAATGTTGTCCTTGATTGAAAAGCCAAGTCAGTTAAACTCACCCATCCTTCAGGCCAGACAATTGACTACACCTCACCCCGTTCAAGAATCCAGATGCATACTTTGAATGTTCTTCCCCTTCCTGACCTTGAAGATATTCCGGTGGTTTGTGACTTTCCGGATGTCTTTCCTGAAGAACTGCCAGGAATGCCTCCTGACAGATGTGTAGAATTCATAGTGGATCTTATA
This sequence comes from Bromus sterilis, assembly GCA_950022295.1. Lineage (NCBI taxonomy): Eukaryota > Viridiplantae > Streptophyta > Magnoliopsida > Poales > Poaceae > Bromus > Bromus sterilis. The sequence continues at coordinate 140,741,806 of OX465596.1, read as the reverse complement.
CCAGGCACAACACCAATTTCCAGACGCCCATATAGGATGGCCCGACATGAGTTAGCTGAGCTTAAAATCCAACTTGAAGCTTCGTTCGCAAAAGGCTTCATCCTCCCTAGCTCATCGCCATGGGGTTTCCCCGTTCTGTTCGTAATGAAGAAAGATGGAACAGAAAGGATGTGTGTAGACTATCGCTTGCTAAATCTAGCGACGATAAAGAACAAGTACCCACTGCACAGGATCAATGATCTTGATGATCAACTTGCTGAATCCTCTGTCTTCTCCTAGATGGATTTGAGATTAGGCTATCATCAAATCAAAATCCGAAATTAGGACATTCCCAAGACGGCTTTCACTACCCGATATGGTCTTTACGAGTACACTGTCATGTCCTTCGGTTTAACCAATGCCCCCGCCACATTCTCGCGCTTAATGAATTCGATCTTCATGGAGTACCTAGATAAATTTGTTGTGGTTTATCTTGATGACATTCTCATCTACTCGAAGATAAAGAAGAGCATGCAGAACATCTTAGGCTGGTATTGATGAAACTTCGAGAGCATCGCCTTGATGCCAAGTTCTCTAAGTGCGAATTTTGGCTAGAAGAAGTAACCTACTTAGGCCACGTGATTTCTTCCAAAGGCATTGCTGTCAATCCCGCGAGAGTTCAGGTCGTCCTTGATTGGACTCCACCTGAATCGGTTAAGAAAGTTAGGAGTTTTCTTGGCTTAGCAAGCTATTGCCGCCGCTTCGTTGAGAACTTCTCCAAAGTTGAAAAGCCTCTAACTGAGCTCCTCAAGAAAGATAAGAAATTCCAATGGACCCCCAAGTGCGAGGAAAGCTTTCAAGAGCTAAAAAGAAGATTGACTTCTGCACCCGTACTTGCACGTCCAGACACCAAAAGGGATTTCAAGATCTATTGGATGCTTCACATCAAGGGTTAGGGTGCCTACTTATGCAAGATCAACATGTGGTAGCATACGCTTCTCGCCAGTTGCGTGCACATGAAGAGAATTATCCTACCCATGATCTTGAACTCGCTGCCGTAGTTCACGCCCTGAAGACTTGGCGACATTACCTCCTTGGTAATCATTGTGAGATCTATTCCGACCACCCAAGACTCAAATACATATTCACCCAGCTAGATCATAATCTCCGGCAAAGACGCTGGATCGAGTTGATAAAAGATTATGACTTAGGAATTTATTTCACCCCAGGCAAAGCCAATGTCATGGCTGATGCACTAAGTCGTAAGTCGTATTGTAACAACCTCAGGTTACAACAGTATCAACCACTTCTTCATGAGGAATTTCGCAAGCTCAATCTTGAGATAGTTCCTCGTGGATTTCTTTCTACCCTGGTGGCGAAACCAACCCTTGAGGACCAATTCATATTTGCCCAAAGGCGTGCACGAGGTGTTCGCTGGATCAAGGAGAACATTGCTAGCGGAGTTGCTAAATGTTTCTCCACATATAGTAAAGGAACGGTATTCTTTGAAAATCGTTTGGTAGTACCTAAGAATAGGGATCTAAGGCAACTAATTCTCAAAGAAGCTCATGACACACCCCTCTCAATTCATCCCGGTAGCACAAAAATGTACCGAGATCTACGCCAGAGATTTTGGTGGACCAGGATGAAGAGAGACATTGCTCAATTTGTTGCCAAATGTGATGTTTGTCGTCGCATTAAGGCAGAACACCAAAGACCTGCTAGTACTCTTCAACCATTGTCTATTCCCGAGTATAAATGGGACAAGGTCGGTATTGACTTCATTACCAGCTTTCCAAAAACCCAGAAAGGAAATGATGCCATCTTTGTGGTCATTGACCGACTCTCAAAAGTTGCTCACTTCCTTCCTGTTCGCGAGTCTATAACTTCTAGTTAGTTGGCAGAATTGTATGTTTCTAGAATTGTGTATCTTCATGGTGTTCCTTTGGAAATCAATTCTGATCGTGGTAGCCTTTTCACCTCTAGATTCTGGGAAATTTTTCAAAATTCTATGGGAACTCATCTCTCCTTTAGTACGGCTTTCCACCCTCAATCTAGCGGTCAAGTCGAAAGGGTTAATCAAATCTTAGAAGACATGCTCAGAGCTTTTGTTACATCTTTCGGAAAGAATTGGGAGAAATCTCTTCCATTTGCCGAATTTGCTTATAACAATAGTTTCCAATCTAGTCTGAACATGGCTCCTTTTGAACTCCTCTATGGATGACGATGTCGAACACCCTTGAACTGGTCAGAATCCGGTGAAAGACAATTCTTTGGACTGGATATGATCAAGGAAGCAGAAGAGCAAGTTCGCATTGTTCGGGATCAATTGAAAGCCGCACAGTCTCGTCAGAAAGGCTACTATGATTGTCATCATAGGAAAGAAAGCTACAATCTTGATGAGAAGGCTTACCTTCGGGTTACTCCTCTGAAGGGAACCCAACGATTCGGTATCAAAGTCAAGTTGGCCCCACGTTACATCGGACCTTTCTGCATTCTTGCCAAACGTGAACAAGTTGCCTACCAACTTGAACTACCTCCGCACCTTTCCCGAGTACACAATGTATTCCATGTGTCACAACTCAGGCGTTGCTTCAGGGACCCCATCCGCGAAGTCGACCATGAAACGCTTGATCTCCAAGATGACCTTTCTTATCGAGAGTACCCAGTTCGTATTCTTGATTCCGCAGAGCATGTCACTCGTCGCCAGAAGATCAAGTTTCTCAAAGTGTAGTGGTCACATCACTCCGAGAAAGAAGCTACGTGGGAAAGAGAAGACCGCCTCTGTGCTGAGTACCCCTCCTTCCTCCTGACGACTTCTGAATCTCGGGCCGAGATTCTTTTGAGTGGGGGCGAGTTGTCACAACCCCAACTTGGGTAAGTGCTAGGGTTTGAGTGCCCCTTTGCATCATGTGAAAAAATTTGCAAAAATAAATAAATGGGGAAAAGAAAAGCCCTAGAGAATTTAATTTCAATGGCCAGATAAAAAACTTTTTCCAAAAATCATTTGAACATTTCGAAAATTCCTATAAATGATGTTGATCATTACAAAAGTAGTTTGGCTTCATTCCCATGCCCATGGAATTTTCTAAAATTCAAAAGTTGCTCTGGAAATTAAAGTTGACCCCTAATTGAATTGAAATTCAAATGTTTTGAATTTCAAAAATGCTCAAATCCTAAAAGTGGCTTGCCACTGGCTACTTTGGATTTTATAAATACTTTGGGCATTTTAGTAAATTTCCTAGGTATTTAATTAGTAGGGCAAAACAAAGAACAGAAGAAATCAGAGAAGAGAAAGAAAAACAAAACCCAGCCCATACCTACAGGCCTCGGGCCCTACTAAACCCCCCAGGGCCCAAGCCCACCCGCGGCTTGTCTTCTTCCTCCCCGGTGCCCAAAGCATCTCGGTGGCACGCTTACCGCCGCGCACGCCAACGAGGCCTCTCCAGAATCCCCCAGGCCACCTCCTCGTGCCACAGAGACACCCAGAAGCCCCTTCCTCCATTCGCTCACTCGCCGATCTCTCTCTCGCTCTCCTCTCGCCGATTTCTTCGCCGCAAGAGAAGACCCGAGCGCCGCTGCAGAGCACCATCGTGGTTCGGCGTGGCCATCGCCGTTGAGGAGCCGCGCCGACATGTCCCACGTCTTCCCCGTCGTCGACTCCCTCACTGAGCAGCGGATTGGAAGCCTCATTGTCCCCGGGCCGCCGGAATCGACCTCGACACGCCGTCGGACCCGCGAGAACTCGCCGGAAAATTCGCAGCCGTCAGCCCCTCACCTGCAACCCCAAGGTCACCCTCGCATTTCCGGTGATCTCCGCTTCTTTTCCCCTCTTTCCCAGCTCGAAACGGTGCCCTAGTCATCATTTTCATCACGACCGTGAGCACGCCTCCACGGAGCGCGTCTCCGGCAAGGCTCCGGCGCACCCCATGCCTCACCGTGGGCACAAGGTGATGCGGGCGAGCAAGGGGCACCTCCCCGTGGTTTCCCCGTACCGAACCGTGGCCGGAAGGCCACCCCGGCGTGTCGCCGCCGTACACTGTGGCCGCCGCTGGTTAACCGCCGGTGGGCGTTTTAGATTAGGGGTTAATCCCCCCTTATCCACCCCTAACACACTGACAGGTGGGGCCCCAGCCCTTAACCTCCCTCTCTGTTATTTCAAACAGAGGGATTAAATCCCACTGTGGCTGACAGGCCTGGCCCACAGGTCAGAGCCCCCCCCCCCACGTCAGCATGACCTCATGCTGACGCAATAAGTCCTTTTCTCACTAAAAGAATTACAGAAATTGCAGAAAATAGCTTAAACTTTGGAAATTCATAGAATATTCATTTTAACTCCAAATTTAACATATAATATATGTAAAATTATCAGAAAAAATCAAGGATTATGAATATGCAATTTGTTTCTATGTTTGACCATTTTAAAATGGGTGAACAGTGACAAAGGTGCATATGGCATAATTTGAAATTGAATTTGGAGTTTGAATTTTCAAATTCTTTGCAATACACTTCAATTAAATGGAATGTGCCACAAACCAGTACCATGAACTTCATGTCACCAGTTAAAATGTGCTTGTGCATTCTATTTCAATGCCCCCCCGTTGTTGATGATTTTTCCAGTAACAGACTTTCCGAGACGGTGATCACCCCCGAAGAAGAAGAAGTCCGTTAAACCCGTGTATCATCAGCAAGGCAAGCAAACCCCATTGATCATGTCTATAAAATCCCACTTCCCTCTCAGTCTCGCTTATGCATGTTTAGGAGATGACCGAGACACGTTATTTCACATAGTTGAACCCATTCCGATGCATGACCTATCATGTTGTCACCGTATTAAGCAAAACACAATCCTAGCAGATATAGGAGTTGAATGATGAGCATGTGGCCCATGCAACTGTTACTGCTTATTGCTGCTTAGTGTTACAATGAGGTTACATTGTTTGTGATTTGGGATGGATATTCACAATGGTGTTGATGATAACGTGTTGGTGAAACCACCCTAAACAAAGGTGAACGATGAGAGGTTGTGTAGGAGTACACAGTGGGTTGTCTCGTTGAACACTTCCCTAGGCCCCGACTTCCTGTTTTTTGATCCAAGACAAAGAGAATGACCATGTAGGGTTTATGGGAGCCTCGTTTGACCTCTTTACTTACCCGATCCAGTCCAGAAGTCACACTAGATTCGGGCTTTCCATTTGGCATGTGCATAGAAAAATAATGAAGAAAATGTTGCATCATATAGATATGTGGGTGGACCTGTGAGGTAGTAACACCATCTGACAGAGGTGGCCTCTCGGTCCCTTGCAATATCTGAGTCCGTTTTGTTGAACCCGCCGGACTGTCGAGCGGTGTCAAACTCAGGTAGTCGACTCCTGGATTAGAGAAGGTGATGTGAGGGTAGTGCCTTGGTTTCATCCACGTCCGACACCCTCTTGAAGGGTGACAATAACGAGGCGATAAGTGATGACACGCGTGTGAAGATGTACGCCCCTGCAGGGTAATGAACTATTCGAATGGCCATGTCCGCGGTTATGGACTACTTGGAGACCTATACTTGATTATTAGACAACTTGAATGGATACTTATAAAACTCGCAAGATAAGCGTGAGTGCTATGGCGTGCTTCCTCGTGGGGAAGTAGAGGAAGTATCCACAGTGGTGTATTGGTTGGAGACTTGGTAGTGGACTCGTGTACGCTTCTTATCTCAAGTCTAGTACTCGTAGTTCAGGACTAGCCAAGTCAAAGCTGGCACTTCTTCATGTTGAAACCCACCTCCTTTACCTTGAAACTTGAGCATGAGTAGTATAGTTCTGATGTAAGTGTTGTTGAGTACGACTTTGTACTCACGTTTGCTTATTCTATGTTTTATATGAGAACCCAGCCCCCGATGGAGTCACCTTCCTGAAGCTCGTCGTTAACTAAGCTAGTATAGTTCCAGACAGCAGTCTGGTCCCTCGTGGAAGGGCATGTATGTTGAACAAGGCTTCTATAAGCCATTTGTTAAACTTGTCTGTACTCAGACCTAATTTTCTTCCGTTGTATGATGTAATGTTGATCACAGACATGTGATCTTTGTATGCTCTATGTGTAAGTCAATAAAGAAGTACTTTGTAGAGTTCATGCAATGTGTACCTGTTGTTTACACTAGACATGTATGCTGCGAGTATGGTTATAACATGCATGTCTTAGTGTGGGGTTCGATAGCTTAGTTGTGTTCTTGCCGGTGGTCTTTTATACACCAAGTGTCCCTTAGATGTGCGCAGCTTGGGGCATCGCGATGCGATTGCTCGTGACTCTATCACGTGGCACACTTTGTTGTATGATTGAGCCCGCCCTAGACCCCGACTAAGTGATCGGGCTGGAGTCTATTTATGTAAGTGTTATAATTCAATCGATAATATGGTTGAGGAGACTTGTCTATGAGTATGGGATTTCACCACCCATAATCATTTAGACTTGTGAGTGGGCGATGAGGACCCATCTCAGTTGATCATCCGACCTGGATGGGATGTCCCTCACGTACGAAGCTTTCCGAGAGGGTTCTGTGCTTGGCCTTATCTTCTTGGACAAGTGGGCACGACTCTCGGCTCTCCATATGATTGAGTTGTGACTGGAATTACATATGCAAATTCCGGGTCCCGACAACTGGACGTGGAAAAGACGATGCGGGCGGCTCATGTGCTCGACGGCGAGCACACCGGCGGCGAGGAGCCACGGCTCCCATGGCAGCAGGGGCTAGAGGTCGAGGGGGAACGCGAGGAGAGGGGAAAATGTCGAGGTAGTAGGGGAACTGTAGGCGACGAATTCCTCGCCGGCGTGCGGCGGCCATGGCGGAGGAAGATGGCCCAATTCATCGGCGTCGGAGCGCTCCAGCTCTCGGGCCTTTTCTCGGTGACGTAGTTGATGAGGGGAATGCGACAGACACTCCGGTTTTTCTCCTAGATGACATTGTCCACGCTGGACCACGACGGTGCTCTGCGGCGGTGCTCGGTTTTGTGTGGGCGCGACGAAGGAGGAGAGGGAAAGGCTATCCAAGGGGGGGAATGTAGGCGGCATGCACTGGGCGTCTCCATTCCCCCCTTGGATAGCTAGAAGGGTCGGGAAGGGCAGGTGGAGGCCTGGGAGGCGTCAACGTGCGCCGGCTGCTCGGGTGGCTTTCCACCGAGCAGCTTGTGGGTGCGGGGAGGAAGACGACAGAGGAAAAGGCTGCTGGGCTGGACCTGGCTTGGCTAGCTGGGCCAGAAGCTGGTAAGGCCCTTTTCTTTATTTTGTTTTTTTTTATTTTTGCTATTTGTTGTGTCTGCTAAATAAATTGGCTAGACAATTTTATAAATGCCCAAAATTTATATATGGATTTACATGACCAGAGACTAGTCACATCCAAAGTTTGAGCATTTTTGAAATTAAAAAATATTTGAATGCAAATTCAAATAGTGGTATTTATTTAATTCCAAGCTCCTCTTTGAATATTTGAAAAATCCATGAGCATGGGAATGCTACCACATCACTTGATATGTGATCACAGTCATTTATGGGAGTTTTCAAAAATGCAAAAAGAATTTTTGGAGCAACTTTTATTCTGGCCATTGGAATTAAATTCATCTAGGGGGGTTTCTTCTTCCATTTCAATTTCTTTTGAAATTTTTCACATGATGCAAAGTTGCTTTCTAACCCTAGCACATACCTAACAGAGGGTTCTGACACGACCCATCACATGGAACCATTTTATGATTTAATTCCAAGAGATCCGAAACGACAGGTCCCTCTAACTAACAACGCACAAATCCGGGTGGCCCCCGGGGAGTTGACACCCAACCCAAAAGCCGGCCGCACTCTCGGATCGGACTCTTCTGTATGGCTAAGGTCGGGGTTAGCCTCACTTGAACTCAGGGGCTTCCCTAGCTCACCAGCGTGGACCAACAAAGGAACTATGTCTTTGCTGGCCCGAGTTGTTTGAAATCTTCTGGCCGCGGAGCAGTCACACACACAATTTCAAATGGTAAATCAGCTTGGGCCACCACTAGAAATGTTTGGAGCTAGGTAGGTAAGAAGAGGGGACCCCATAGCATCCCACACGCGGTTAGGCACGCTTATCAAGAGACACAATACCCGGAACTCGGGTCCTAGGTGACTCGAATGGAACAAAGCGAAGGGGCGGGATAGCCTAGACCTTCCATCCTTCGTCGAATATAGTCAACATTTATAATAATCATATCATCCACAACAATATAATAATGTGATAGCCCAAACCAAGGAGTAACAGGGTAACATCATAGCATCCTAAGCATGCATACTAAGCAGGGGCTGAGCAACGAGCAATAGTAACATAGCAGTACAAGGTTTGCTGGGAGGGGACATGGCTGTATCGGTTTGAAAGAGGCTGTAAACATGTGGTAGGATCAAACATCGAACCTAACCTAGACTAGCATTCAAACCACTAGTTGAAATAGAATGGATCATAAGTAACGGATTCCGAAGGTGTAGTTGATCGCAAGCTCGCATCGTCTCCGAAGGTACCCGCGGAAGCACACAAGACGGTAAACACTGGGAAGCAATCAACGAGCAAGCATCTATTACTACGAAGCAAACACGAGAAAGAATTAACAAGAAGGCAACATGATACATTGCACCTACCATCGAGAGAGGTTACTAACAGGTTAAGTGGAGTACTCGTCACACACGACGATACCGCACATTTACAAGGGTTCAAGTTGTTTAGCTACACAAGATGAGCAAAGGTTGTTAACATGACACCTCACTCAAGCATGGCATAACACACAAACATGACAAGAGGTGAAGCATAAGATATACTATCTATGCTAGTCATTTTAAGTGAGGTACAATCCTAAACATGGAATAACACTAAGTACCCCACAACAATTAAAGCATTTGGTACTGTTCTACCCTAAAACATATTTTAGGTTGGTTAACAACAGCAAACAATAGCATAAACACAAAGTACATGAAATTCTAATCAATTTACATATAAAGAACACTCCGAACGGAGTTACGGTTAAAAAGATACAGGCAAAACAAGTTACGGGTGCAAACTGCCAACATTAGGTAGCACACTTTAGAGCAACAAATAAACAAGCAAAAGGTTTTAAACATGCACAAAAATGATATTCAACTAAAGTAGACATGGCAGGCATGGCATGGAAAAAGGAATCATGCAAATAGGCATCATGGTTCACTAGTTCTAAGCAACACAAAAAGCTATAAAACATTACTGGTCAAGGACTTAGTGAAAATCAGGAAAACAGGGCATAAATTATTACTTTCATGCTGTATAAACAGGGGTAAAGCTGTATGCAAAAGTGCAGCAACATGACAGTGCAATACACGAGTATGAATTAGACATGATGGTGATCAGGTCCAAACAAGAATCATCGTCATAGGCATAACAAATCAAAAGATATTAAGCATGCAACATGGCATCGGAGAGTAACAGACTTAGTGAAATCAGAGGTGGCTGTCAACATCAGCAGGATCGCAAATTTGGAGCTAAACATCTCTATGACCAGAAATTTAAACTGGACAATGCAATACATATAATGGAAGTGGACATGGCATAGATCGAAATGACATATTGAAATTCTCAATAGGATGCACGGTTAAAAAGATATAGGGCAACAAAGTAGCAACTTTATATAAACAGAAGCACACTAACAGCAGGGTAGCTACTTTGGAACAAGAATTAATATAGCTACAACAGGAAAATATGACAAGTGATTGCATAGGATTGAAGTGACATGATGCTTAACACACACAAAAAAGAATCAACATTATAGGCCTCATGGATGTGTCACGGTCATCAATCAAACTTTGAATAAAATAACAGCAGCAGGAGTAAACATTCTGGTACCCACTTCAACAGAGGATTTATACATGCCAATCAATCCAAACATGACAAATAATTACACTAGCATCTAGAGCACAGTGAGCATAACAATCCAAAAAAAGAATCATGTCAATTCGATCTACGAGCTAACGGGAAATCGCGTTGCAAGTAAGGCAATTGAGACAAAAATTCGGGGACTTCGAAATTTACAGGGGGTGGGGGAGCTCGGTCTGCTCGGATCTGGCCGAGCCATGGAGGGCTGGAGGTGGCCGGCGGTGCCCGTGGCGGCCGGAGGAGAGGCTAGGGGTGTCGGGGACGGCCAGGGACGGCGGAGGGAGACCGGATCCGGGCCGTGGCAGCGCCGGTGAGGCCATGGTGGCCAGCTCGGCCATTAGCTTCGAGCTACAAGCCATGGAAGCCATGGCAGCTCGGCCTGCACGGGGAAGAGAACAAAGAGGGTGAGAGGACGGGGGAGGAGGAAGGAGAGGGAGGAAGAGGTGCGGGGCGGCGGCTCGGCCTCGCCGGAGGGCGGCCGGAGGCGGGACGGCGACGGCAGGCCGACAGAGGCGCTCGGGCGCGAGGCGGTTCGGCCCGACGCGGCCCGGCTGCGGCCCGGGGTGGCGACGCTCGGCCCTGCGGAGCCCGGATCCCTGTGCTGCGGTGCTTTAGGTGGGAGACGCGATCTGGACCGTCCAGATGTGGATCCAAAGGCTGGAAATGACCTAGATCAGGGGTTTCGGGATTGGGACTGATTTTGGAGCATATTTGGGCAAAAAGGAGGGGGTGGCTGCACTTTTTGCTAGGGGAAACCCTATAAAGGGATGGGAGAGTGGTGGTCTTTATATAGCCCAGGTGGCTGCCAGTTTACAAAAACATCCCCGGTTTTTCTCTCGTTCGCACGGTGTTTACGTTCCTGACCCTCGGGGGTCCGCAGGACCTCCGATTCGGGTAAAACTTCGAACTGCGCGATCAGCGCGGCGATCCCGTCAATTCTACCTATTCCATGATGTCCCGAGAACATTTTCCAGCGCCCAATAAAATAACCCATTTAATTATTAAACGGGGTTTTTCGTTCCGTTGGCTGCGGCTGGTCTCGTGCGGTTTTCGCTACGGTGATCGGGAGAAAGTCGGTGTCTCAAAGGTCGATTGTCAGGGTGGAAAGGGTCGGTCTCCGTCCGGTAAGAGATAAGAGGGGGGGAAATAATCGCCGATTGATAAATTGGGGATGCAAACACCGGAAACAAATCAGACAATCAAACAATTCACACCGAAAACAAAAAATAAATTATTTTTCTTAAATCTGGGTTGTTACAATACAACACCACCAACAAGGGATCTCGTCCTGAGATCCAGGACGATCCGGGGGAGAGGAGGGTAGAGAAAATAGAGTCGAAAATCTTCAACACCACCAACAAGGGACTCTGCTCCATGTCGAACGACGAACTCCGTCGAGAAAACTTTCCGTAGAGAGATGGCGACGTCGAAAAACGATACCATTAGGTGTCACGAGGAAGAACGATAGCGAGATCCGGATCAAAGGATAGTGTTCCCACTCAAAATCATAAAGACACCAGGCAAGAGGACTGAAGTGAACAAACGACCAAGATATTTACCCAGAGTCGGAAGAACTAAAGGTACTACCGGATTTCCCAACCTGAGATCGGAATCGAGACAATACACTTCAAGGAGGGCATTGTAACGGTTTCGATACTCCACACACTCGAGATCCAAAAGTTTGAAGGGGATAAGATCAGAATTAAAGAACTTACGATACTTGTCCTAACCAGAGCAAAGGTAAGGAGTAAAAAGATTCCTACTCTCCGATAACTAACTTAGTAACTACAAAATAGTTTTGTCTAGACTCGACTTCGGCCAGAGAAGGGATCATACGGTCGGTAAGGCTCTGATACAAAGTTGTAAGGACCGATGTGCGGTACTGTTCCAGATCTAGACATTTCCGTCCAAATCCGGGGATGAAGCACATATCGGTCCCACCGCGACATATGACGAAGTCATATGCCCCGGATTTCCAACACGATATCACAACATTAAAAATACAAAGATACAACATCTCATACAAGTCGGCATACAACTGCCTTAATACATTACATCTGCGGAAGATATATGTCTAAGTACAGATTACAATCAATTGCCTAGTGGCGAAGAGAAAAACATCGATCCCCATAACCACACGGGTCCAGGCCCTCCGCCGGGATCCGCCTAACTAGTCGTCGTCGAGTCTCCACGGGAAACATCGATCACCATACCTGTTGCCGACCAAGAACCCAGAAAAGAGTTTGGGGGTAGTATAATGAGTACAAAACATAACACCTATCATATCCTTGTCCTCCTCTTCGCATCCCGACGAAGAAGAAGCAGTCAAGGCACACACACGGTGATCAAGTTGTTAAGATTATCTCAGTTGTTGTTGTCTATGAACGAGGAGTAGGTCTCAAGTGGTCCATAACCGTGGACACGGCTTCTCGAAAAGATTTAACCCTGAAGGGGTGTACCAACTGCCCATTACAAGGGTCCACACGCACGCCCATCTCTCTTAGTTGCTACCCATCACAGGCAACCATTTTATGATTTAGTTTCAAGAGATCCGAAACGACAGGTCCCTTTAACTAACAACGCACAAATCCGGGTGGCCCCAGGGGAGTCGACACCCAACCCAAAAGTCGGTCGCGCTCTCGGATCGGACTCTTCCGTATGGCTAAGGTCGGGGTTAGCCTCACCTGAACTCATGGGCTTCCCTAGCTCACCAGCGTGGACCCAACAAAGGAACTCTGTCTCTGCTGGCCCGGGTTGTTTGAAATCTGCTGGCCGTGGACCAGTCACACACACGGTTTCAAATGGTAAATCAGCTTGGGCCACCACTAGAAATGATTTGAGCTAGGTAGGTAAGAACAGGGGACCCCATAGCATCCCACACACCGTTAGGAACGCTCGTCAAGAGACACAATACCCGGAACTCGGGTCCTAGGTGACTCGAATGGAACAAAGCGTCGGGGCGGGATATCCTAGACCTTCCATCCTTCATCGAATATAGTCAACATTTATAATAATCATATCATCGACACCAATATAATAATGTGATAGCCCAAACCAAGGAGTAACAGGGTAACATCGTAGCATCCTAAGCTTGCATACTAAGCAGGGGCTGAGCAACGAGCAATAGTAACATAGCAGTACAAGGTTTGCTGGGAGGGGACATGACTGTATCGGTTTGAAAGAGGCTGTAAACATGTGGCAGGATCAAACATCGAATCTAACCTAGACTAGCATGCAAACCACTGGTTGAAATAGAATGGATCATAAGTAATGTATATTCTTGCCTGTTGGTAAGTCGAATTCCGAAGGTGTAGTTGATCGCAAGCTCGCATCGTCTCCGAAGGTACCCGCGGAAGCACACAAGACGGTAAACACTGGGAAGCAATCAACGAGCAAGCATCTATTACTACGAATCAAACACGAGAAAGAGTCCACAAGAAGGCAACACGAGACATCGCACCTACCGTCGAGAGCGGTTACTAACAGGTTAAGTGGAATACTCGTCACACACGACGATACCGCACATTTACAAGGGTTCAAGTTGTTTAGCTACACAAGATGAGCAAAGGTTGTTAACATGGCACCTCACTCAAGCATGGCATAACACACAAACATGAAAAGAGGTGAAGCATAAGATAAACTATCTATGCTAGTCATTTTAAGTGAGGTACAATCCTAAACATGGCATAACACTAAGTACCCCAGAACAATTAAAGCATTTGGTATTGTTCTGCCCTAAACCATTTTTAGGTTGGTTAAAAATAGCAAACAATAGCATAAACACAAAGTACATTAAATTTTAATCAAGTTTAATATAAAGAACACTCCAAACGGAGTTACGGTTAAAAAGATACAGGAAAAACAAGTTACGGGTGCAAACTGCCAACATCAGGTAGCACACTTTAGAGCAACAAATAAACAAGAAAAAGGTTGTAAACATGCAAAAAAAATGATATTCAACTAAAGTAGACATGGCAGGCATGGCATGGAAAAAGGAATCATGCAAATAGGCATCATGGTTCACTAGTTATAAGCAACACAAAAAGCTATAAAACATTACTAGTCAAGGACTTAGTGAAAATCAGAAAAACAGGGCAGAAACTGTTATTTTCATGCTGTATAAACAGGGGTAAAGCTATATGCAAAAGTGCAGCAACATGACATAGCAATACACGAGTATTAGGTAGACATGATGGTGATCAGGTCCAAACAAGAATCATCGTCATAGGCATAACAAATCAAAAGATATTAAGCATGCAACATGGCATCGAAGAGTAACAGACTTAGTGAAATCAGAGGTGGTTGTCAACATCAGCAGGATAGCAACTTTGGAGCTAAACATCTCTATGACCAGAAATTTAAACTGGACAATTCAATACATATAATGGAAGTGGACATGGCATAGATCAAAATGACATATTGAAATGCTCAATAGGATGCACGGTTAAAAAGATATAGGGCAGCAAAGTAGCAACTTTATATAAACAGAAGCACACTAACAGCAGGGTAGCTACTTTGGAGCAAGAATTAATATATCTACAGCAGGAAAATATGACAAGTGAATGCATAGGATTGAAGTAGACATGATGCTTAGCACACACAACAAAGAATCAACATCATAGGCCTCATGGATGTGTCATAATCATCAATCAAACTTTTAATAAAATTACAGCAGCAGCAGTAAACATTCAGGTGCCCACTTCAACAGAGGATTTATACATGCCAATCAATCCAAACATGACAAATAATTATACTAGAATCTAGAGCACAGTGAGCATAAGAATCCAAAAAAAGAATCATGTCAATCCGATCTACGAGCTAACGGGAAATTGCGTTGCAAGTAAGGCAACTGAGACAAAAATTCGGGGACTTAGAAATTTACAGGGGGTGGGGGAGCTCGGGCTGCTCGAATCTGGCCGAGCCATGGTGGGCTGGAGGTGGCCGGCGGTGCCCGTGTTGGCCGGAGGAGAGGCTAGGGGCGTCGGGGATGGCCAGGAACGGCGGAGGGCGACTGGATCCGGGCCGTGGCAGCGCCGGTGAGGCCATGGTAGCCGGTGAGGCCATGAGCTTCGAGCTCCAAGCCATGGCAGCCATGGCGGCTCGGCCTGCACGGGGAAGAGAAGAAAGAGGGTGAGAGGACGGGGGAGGAGGAAGGAGATGGAGGAGGAGGCGCGGGGCGGCGGCTCGGCCTCGCCGGAGGCGGGACGGCGACGGCTGGCCGACGGAGGCGCTCGAGCGCGGGGCGGCTCGGCCAGGCGCGGCCCGGGGCGGCGGCGCTTGGCCCTGGGAGGCCCGGTTCCCTGTGTTGCGGCTGCTGGAGGTGGGAGACACGATCTGGACTGTCCAGATGTGGATCCAAAGGCTGGAAACGCCCCAGATCTAGGGTTTCGGGATTGGGACTGATTCTGGAGCACATTTGGGCAAAAAGGAGGGGGTGGCTGCAATTTTTGCTAGGGGAAACCCTAGAAAGGGCAGCGAGAGTGGTGTTCTTTACATAGCCCAGCTGGCTGGCAGTTTAGTAAAACATCCCCGGTTTTTCTCTCGCGCGCGCGGTGTTTACGTTCCTGACCGCCGGGGGTCTGTAGGACCTCCGATTCTGGTAAAATTTCGAACTGCGCGATCAGCGCGGCGATCCTGTCAATTCTACCTCACTTCGATGACGTCCCAAGAACATTTTCTGGCGCCCAATAAAATAACCCATTTAATTATTATACGGGGTTTTTCGTTCCGTTGGCTGCGGCTGGTCTCGTGCGGTTTTCGCGACGGTGATCGGGTGAAACCCGGTGTCGCAAAGGTCGAGTCTCAGGGTGGCAAGGGTCGGTCTCCGTCCGGTAAGAGATAAGAGGGGTGAAAATAATCGCCGATCGATAAATCGGGGATGCAAACACCGCAAAAAAATCAGACAATCAAACAATTCACACCGAAAACTAAATTTTTTAAATTTTGTGAAATCTGGGCTGTTACACCATCTTATTGTGAACCATCTCATCAAAGTTGTGCAGCTCCAAAAGGATAAATATTCCAGCCATATATCAAAGACCGACTTAACCATGAGTCGGCTAGGAGCTCAAGAAAGAAGAAACAAGAGATCAAGCAAGTCTACCGAGTGAAAAGAGATGGCCGCAAAGATGTTGTTTCAGACAAGACTCCGAGTAAAAAAAAGTCAGGTGAAGTTTTGGCTATAAAGGGCATGGAAGTGAGGCGAGTAACTTTCAAGGATCCAGTCGTGGAGTCAAGACAAACCAAAATGCAAATGCCCAAAGTAAAAAAAAGAGTTGTCAGTGTGTAAAACAAGATTACATCCAGGACGCATACTCGACTCATCACATTGGGAAGTATGGCAACTGAAGCGGCTAAGATCCGGAGATTTAGAGAAGAGTAATATGGCGTGGGTCCCCAAGTGAAATTCTGCAAAGCTCAGGGGAGTAAAAGAAAACAATCAGGAAGCCACCAGCCGAGTTGCGCGGAACCAGCTCGGAACAAACAGAGCTACGCAAAAATAACTCGGAATGAACCGAGCTACTCAGGACCAGATCGGAACTAACCAAGTTAATCGGAAAGAATTCGGAACCCACCGTGCAGCTCAGAACCCAGTCCGAATCCACTGAGCATACCAAAAATCACTTGGAACCCACCGAGTAACTCAAAAATCACCCGGAACAAAACGAGCAACTCGGAACCTACTCGGAATCTTCCGAGCAACCCGGAATCAACACGGAACTAGCCGGGCTGCTCAAACTCAACTCGGAACTGACCAAGCGGATCAAAATCAAGTCGGAATCCACCGAGCAACCCAGACACAACTCGTAACACGCCATGTAACTCAGAACTCACTCGGAACCCACTGAGTAACGCGAAGACCACTCGGTGGTGAACAGGGATCGGTCCAAAAAGGGGGTTGCTGCTGCTGATGAGTTGCTCATGACTCGGGGACAAGGTATAACAGCCCACATGTAATAAGCTACCAAACACTATGTAATTTACTTCCTCTGTTGGACTTGAAACTTGTCATAGTGGATGTTGTTCAGGTTTCATGTGATGATCTTAATTGGCATTGGGATTGGAGCCCTTTTGGGTTGTTTGCTGTTGCATCCAAAATAGTTCAAGAAGGGGATGGAAGGAATTTTCCTTGTTGCATGCTCACTCCTCTTGACCCCAAACTTGGCCTAGCCATTCCAATTGCTATTGCAAGGGTTCTAAAATCAAAAACAGTAGCCCTAGTTCAAAGTGAATTTGAATTCAACAAGGGGCCACATTTTTGTTGTTGCCAAAATTGGTCAAACCAATTTTGAAAAATCTAGAAAAATGCAAGGATTAAGAATTTCAAGCTCATGAAATTTTGAACCTTCTGTTTTTCTCTCAAAAACTCCCCAAAGGCCTTTTCTATTTAATTTTAAATAGAAATGGTACTGTTTGAATTTTGGGAATTTTTCTCTGCATGCAAAATTGATCAAATCAATTTTGGGTGATCACCAGGACCCAAAGGTTATGAAATATATTTTTTATATATTTTATTTCCTTTTTCTTCTCTGTTTTTTCTTTTTTTTGTTCTGGCTGGAATTGTTTTTTTTTACAAGGGCTAGCTGGATGGTTTTCTTCCCAAACGGACAGCCCAGCCCACTGGGGCCTTCCTTGTTCCGCAGCCTAGCCCGTCGAAACGGTACGGCTCGCACCCCAACCGTTGGATCTGATCCACGGTGTGGATCATAACGGAGGGGCACGGCCGCACCCCCTTTCCGTCTGTGTCAGCGCGGACGCCGAGAGGAGAGGGACGCCGGCGCCGTCCTCCTGCCGTCTCCGGCCGTCCCAACACGTCCAGCGCCCCCCTATAAGAGCCCCGAGGGCCTAGGGTTCCGCCCCCTCCTCGATTTGCGCCGCCACCGTCTGTGGCCTCTTCGGGAAGCTCCCCTGTTTCTTCCCCGCCGCCGGTGAGAGCTCCAAAATTCACCGTCGTTGTATGACGCCATTGATCGGGCGCTCGTGTGCGCCCTCCTGCAGCTGTTTCTCATCGCCTCCACCCTGCAGGAACGTAAGAGGAGCCGCGAACCTTCCTTGAGCCGACGACCTCCGCCTCGGCTCCTTCTTCCCCGACGTCGATGACGTCGACTTCATTCCCTCCGCGCTCAAGTTCGTCGACGACGCCACCCTCTAGGTGAGCTGCAACCGCCCTGCTTATCCCCGTAGACGCCGTGGTAGTCCTGATGCCGAGTCGCCCGTGTAGTCCGCCGTAGCGTTTTCGCCGCCGTGCAGTGGTCGCCGCGTCCATGGCTTGTCCATGCCGTACGCGTGCGTGCTCCGTGTGTATCCAGTGCGTGCGCAGTGCAGCCATGGAGCCGCCTTCCTGGACGCGCACGCCCGTTCCGCCAAAGTTGTCGCCTTTCTGAACCGTAGTGCAGAGGTGCGCCGCCTCCTTTTCCAGCGAGGCTAGCGTCACGGCCGTGTGACCTCCGGCCAGACCCCGGCGTGCAGCGTATTCGTGGATGTGCCGGCTAGAGAACCGTGGTGATAGATGAGCCAGCGCCGCCCCGTAGCCGACATGAGGGTCGCCGAAATCCCCTGTCTCCGGCGTCGGTCAGGTGTCGTTTTGAAGTTCAGTTACGGCTGCGGTGTTAATACATCTCGTCTACTACCCCTCTTCTTTCAAGAACAGTCGATTGGCGTAGTGGCAAGGGGGGCGCCGTGTGGAGGGCGCGTCGTGGGTTCGAACCCCAGGCCGTGCAAAATGCCCCCCTTTTTTTTGCGTAGCGTGAGGCTGACCAGGAGGCCCCACCTGCCAGTGAGGTGGGCTGCTGGGTGGCCAGTTGGTCCAAGGTGGGCCGGGAGGAGCAGAGCCGAGCGGGCCGTCCAGCTTCTGGGCTTCCCCCGTTTCCTTTTTCTTTTTTTTTCTGTTCTCTGTTTTTCTTTTCTGTTTAATTCAATTTGAATTTGGATTCAAATTCAAATTGGATTTTCTTCATTTTCTTCATACAGGGCATGCCATATATGTTTTAGGGTAGCTTGAGCTACTGATCACAATGGTGATATGCATTTTTGCAATTGGCCCCTCTATTAATTGGAGCTTGGTCAATTTTGCAATCTGCCCCTGTAAATTCTTGTTTTTGCCAAGTTTGATCAAATTTCAAAGTTGCCCATGCCATATATGGAATTTGGGTAATTTTTCACAAGGAATTGCATGGTGATGATGACTTGTTCATCTGAGTCTTTTTCAAAATGCTTGAGGTGCAACTTTGCACATAGCCCTAAACTTCAGTTGATCCTGCAATTGTCTTTTGCTTATGCAAATGGGGTCATGTTATATATGTTTTGGGGTGCTTCTCTGCAATGTTTTCAATGGTGAAGTTCTCATGGTGTTTTGTGCAACTCATGAGTCCAAAGTGTGTTCACCTGATCCAGAAGCATTCAGATCTTTCTGCCTGCAACATTTCAACTTCAGTGCATTTGAAATGTTGATCATATGATCCTTTCAATCTTGTTCCATGTCATCTTCTTTTTCAATTCAGCCCCTAACATATTGACATATGTAAGGTGGCTGGGTTCCAACCTTTGTTGCACCTTCTTTGTGTCAAGTTCACCGACACTACTCCGTCTCCGGAATCATTGTTTTACTTTCATGTTATTTAAAATTTTGTAATGCTTTGTTGATCATGTCATGCTATCATGCTACTTACACCTAAACTAAGGCTTAGACCAAAGCCAGTACAATGAAATTAATGCATATGAAAGGGGTGACTTGTCGTCATCACCTTCATTTAAACTTGACTAGACAGGGTCATACCATGTCAATAAAACTTAAACATGCCATCCTTGTTTGAGTTTGCATCAGTTGCTTACTTCTTGTTTTCCTTGCCGGTGCGTTACGTTAGCACCCGAGACTGACGAGGAGACTTACGTGGAGCTGTCCGACACCGAGCCCGAGGGTACCGTGGGTGCTACTTCGACTACCTTACCAGGCAAGGGGGAGAAACTGTGTCATTACTTATAACTTTCTGCTCATGCCTAGATGTAGTCTTAGAACATTGTTTCTTGATCCTATATACCTTATATGCCATGTTTTAAACCCATACAGCCATGATCCCCACATCCCAGCAAACCATTGTACTGCTAAGTTACCGCTGTTCAGACATTGCTTAGTATGGATAGAAAACTTGTTGCTTGCCCTATATGTTTATGGTTGGGATATCATGCTATAAAAGAAGTTGGTTGATATTTATTATTGTTAAATGATGTTAATTTATATTCGACGAAAGGTGGAAGGCTGGACTATCCCGTCTGGTGCTTTGTTCCATTTGAGTCACATAGGACCCGAGTTCCGGGTATTGTGTTTCTTGACGAGCGTGCCTAATCGTGTGTGGGGTTTTATGGGGCCAATTGTCTTACCTACCTAGCCCCGTACATTCTAGAGGTGGCCCGAGCTGATTTACATTTGCAACGGGTGTGTGCTGGTTGGATCCCCAGTTGTTTCCAAACCAAACCAGGGCCAGGAGGACATAGTTTCTTGGCTGGCCCAAATAGACCGGCTGAGGACCCGGTCTCATAAGAGAACTAACCGGTAATCCAAACCTGGAGTCATACGGTAGAGTCCGATTCGAGAGCGTGGCCAGCTTTTGAGTTGGGTGTCGACTCACCGGGGGCCACCCGGATATGTGCGTTGTTAGTTAGAGGGACTATGACGTTCCGGAGTTTCGGGCGCTTACCTAGCTAAGTGGAAACCGGGCGTACATGCGATGTCTATAATGGACAGTTGGTACACCCCTGAAGGGTAAATCTTTTCAAAAGCCGTGTCCGCGGTTATGGACTACTTGAGACCTACTCCTTGTTCATAGAATAACATCAACTATAATCATGCTATAAAACTTGACAAACCGTGTGCGTGCCTTGGTTGTCCTTCTTCGTCCAGGGGGACCGAGAGAGAAACGAGGTTGTGTTATGTTTGCGTAAGTAGGTGGCTAGCCGACTTATGACACGTTGTCAACGTAACCTCTTGTATCTCTTCTCTATTCTGTTAGAACGAGTAGCCACTATATATGCTAGTACGGCTGCAACCTGACTCTGTCTTTACCTTTTCCTATAGCGTTAGTTATTCCGTAATGACATGTTCTCACCCCTGTTTACATTTCTGTCTTTACCGCTTTGCCTGATCGGCCGCTGCAGTGGACTACTACCTCGACCCGAGCACCGGACGTTACTTCGTGGAGGTGCCCCCGGAGGATGACGACGAGTACGAGTACCTCGACCAGTAGGATCTTATAGTTGGGTTCAGACATTCCCGTGGGTGGATATTTATGTGTAACCCTCTCTAGGGCAATTTGGATCTTGACCGTACTCGGTCCCCATTATGCTTCCGCTTGATGTATTGATGAGATGTACTCATGATGATGTTGTATTTTAGACAGTGGCGTTGTATACCCTGCTCTATTTATATATCTATATGTATTTCTGTCTCGTAGAGTTGTGCCTTATATACCTGTTGTCGAGAATCCGGCAGCGACACGAGTGCGAGTGTCGTGCGCCGGTGGCGTTTGATGCGCTTCTAGCTCCGACCGGACGCGAAAGCGACTAGTTAGAGTTAGTACCGCATCAGGGGCCTTACACAAGGGCACCAAGCTACAGACAACTAGGATTCACCCACCGAATTGCTTGCATAGGCGCGGCTAGAAGCTATATCGTTATGCATTAGTCACAGGCCTATATTCCGAGTTGCACATGATGATTTGGCCATGAAGAATTGTTCCCCAGGAATATCCAAGAGTTTGCCTCCAGTAAATTTAAAAGATCCAAATACAGTGGTGACATTGGCTACTAAAGGCAATGAAGAGGAGCAAACAAATGTGCAAACTTCAAGGTGCCAAATGTGAACATGCTGTTGATATCATTACCATGTATTTCATCACCAAGTATGATTGGTTACTCTCCATGAGCTTATTTTTATCCATGGATGCAATATGTTGTCTTACATCATGATGGGGTATTACCTAATCACCATGTATTTGATTAGTTGAATTCTTTGCTGCTTTAAAGAGCCAAAATATTTGACTTGTTATTTCATTTATTTATTTTGGCTATATATGTTTTGGTGAATGAATTCTACATGTTACTTATGCTAGTGGCCAGTATTTTTCTATCGTCCTAAAGATATATCTAAACATGGCCGGTGTGTTTTTCTAAACATCGTCCTTATGCCCTTTTGGTGATTGAGGCAGGGTGTACATTCATTGAAAATATGTTGCATAGACCAATTCATAAGTTGCAGAATTTTTTAGTCGGGTTATGCTTTGGCTAGGTATGATATAGCTAATTTGAATCTATGAGAAGCCAAATCATTACTTTTTTTAATTTTTGAGCATAGTATTGATATAAACCTTGTCTCATTAGTGCCATGGATATTATATTTTGGTGGTTTTGTTTGTAGCAACGGCCAAGGTTTTGGTATTGCTTTTATATCTCCTCATGGTGTTGTTTTCAAGCCTCGTGTCGCTTAAGATGTTGTTGCACAAGTGTTCAAAATTGAATATTTTATTATTCGGTATGGTGCTTTTATTTTCTATAGATGCTACACATATTGAGGTTGTTGGTGATTCGTTATTAGTTGAGCATTGATTATTTATGGTTGTCATATGATTTGACGAATCGCCTAATGTTTTGATTGATAAATGCCTAGATATAATTTCTACTTTGAGTTATTTTAGCATTGATCATATATCTAGACATGACAATTGGAGAGCAACTGAATTGGCACAACAATCACGTTGATGTATCATGATTCATATTTCTCAGGAACCGGTGTCTAGTCTTGCCAATATAGAAGAGGCCAACTTCAAGCTTGTTGTTTTGTTCATTAATGACAAAGATCTAGTGCAAGTCGGATGGATGGCTGGGACAAAATTACTTTTATTATTAGCAGGATCCAAGTTGAGAGATCAGGCAGGTTGCAACATGGGATTGGAGGCGCTCGTGTTATGAAGACAACAAATATCTGAAAAGGTCTTACTCATGCGGCAGGATGCTTGAACAAACATGGCCGATATACAATTATCGCCCTAAGAAAGCATATGTCGATGGAGTGTTGACATCGTACGTAGAACAATCATGGTGCAAGTTATTTTTCGGCGCACAAGTTTACTAAAAGCAGGGGGGCATGTGTTGACACCATTTTTTTGCACAACAATAAACTTATATGATAATGCCAACCCTGAAGAGGGAGTTTCCGAGTTATAGCCGGATTGGAGAACAAGGTAGACCAGGTTGCTCCATTACTGAGTTATAGCTAATTCAGAAGCAAGCAAACCGATCTAAGGACAATACCGATTCATAACTAGCTCGGAAGCAAGGGTGAACCGAGCTGCGAACAGTATCGAGCTATAGCCAACTCGGAAGCGAAAGGTGTACCGAGCTATCTCTATCTCGGAAGCTAAAGGTGTACCGAGCTATCTCTAATTTGGAAGCCACATTGTATCGAGCTATATCTAGCTCGGAAGCAACAGTTTACCGAGCTATCGCTAGCTCGGAAGCCACAGTGTACCGAGATACTCGTTACTCGGAAACCACAGTGTACCGAGTTACTCATCACTCGAAAGCTATATGTGTAACGAGTTACTTGTTACTCGGAAGCCATAATGTACAGAGTTACTCGTTACTCAGAAGCCACAGCATACCGAGTTATTTGTTACCCGGGAGCTACAATGGACCGAAGTGCTTGTTACTCAAGAGCTATATGTACCGAGTTACTTGTTACTCGGAAGCCATAATGTACCGAGTTACTCATTACTCGGAAGCCACAGCATACCGAGTTACTCGTTACTCGGAAGCTGCAGTCAACCGAACTACTTGTACACGGAAGCAATAACATACCGAGTTACTCGTTATTCGAAAGCGAGAATGCACCGAGTTATTCGTTACTCGGAAGTATCGATTTCTTCTAACTCAGAAGCGTGGAACATACCGAGTACTTATAACTCGGAAGCAAGGAATGACCAAGTACTCGTTACTCGGAAGCAACGTTAACGCCGTGTTTTTTCTGACTCAGAGACGGGTGCACCGAGCTGTTCAACTCGGAAGCGGGCGTGAAGAGTTAGCCAAGTCAGGTTCACCTAGTAGTCCAACTCGGAAAGGATGCCGACTTGGAGGGGATTCCATGCTCCATTCTCTTGCGCTGATTTGGAAGGACTCCTGAGTTCTTTTCTTTACGGGAAGACTAGCCTGAATCCTTGCCTTGAACGGGAAGACCAACCCCCTCATATATACGTGAGGTGACGGCCGATTGCAAAACAACACACAATCAAAACACAAATCAATCTACTACTTTTCACCTACTTTTAATCTATCTTTATCCCTGTTACCTTGCTTCTTGTTCTTCGTCTTTCTTAAGATTAGAGGCTACGATCTACAAGGCTCCAGAGGCGTTCAGGACGACTTGGAGCAGCCAATCATCGCCGAGTACTCCGACGGGGTCCCTCCCGAGTAACCGGGGCGTCTGGTCTCAAAAGCGCCTGCCGGACTGTCTTGCGTATCGTGCTTCCGGGAGGCCTCCCGCGGTGTGAGTTGCGGAGTATCTTCCTCGGCGCTGTGGGTACACATGGATCTGTTCATGTGTCAACAGAAAGAACTTGAAGCACGAGTCGAGGAAAATGCTTGTACAGCAACACCATCAGACTCTGATCCAGAACCAGACCTGGACCTTCATTTTTCTTCAGAACCAGAGGCTTCTTCTTCAGAGTTCATTTATTTTTCCAGATATGCTTTGTCTCGATGAGAGTTTCTTTTATGGGAGGAGTGAGACTTCTAAGGAAGAACTCTCGCATTTCTTGTGATACTTGTTCTTCTTGTCATCATCAAAATCATTTTTCTTGTCTCTTCTTGACCTAGATTCTTGTTTCTTTGGCTCTGAGCTTTTGTTGGATTAGTATGACTTGCTAGAGGAGTTGTTGTGTGAGTGCTTGGATTTGTTTTCGACTTCCCATAGAGGACAATCTGCAATGAAGTGGCCAATTTTCTTGCATTCGTAGCAGAAATTTTCCTTTGTAGACTGATTTCTTGACGATAAGCGGTGATGAGAGGAGTTGATCCAGTGCCCTGAGGAATAATTCTTCTTCGGTGATGAGGATCTCTTTCTCTGAAAACGATTGAAACGCTTCATGGTAAGAGAAAGATCCTTTCCAATGCTCGCAGGATCATCTATATCACCACCAGAGGCAGAACCAGCGCCCGATGAAGAATAGCGTGAGGCTTTTGCTTTGAGAACATGAGTTCTCCTTTTGTAATCATTCACAACATGACGCTCTTCTTCTTCCATCTCATGAGTTTTGAGTCTCTCTATGATATCAGCATGTACAAGGGTTCTGAAATCGGGTCTCTCCTTGATCATCAGCACCAAATGGCCAAAGGAATCATCTAGTGCTCGAAGCAGAGTTCACACAACCATGATGTCGGTGACATCAGTTGCACGAAGAGAAGTTAGTTCGCTAGCAAGGGCGCACAACCGGTTATATATGGAGGTTACTGATTCACCTTCTCGGCGCTTGAAGCGGTGGAATTTGCTTCGGAGATTGTCGACTCAAGCATCTTTCTGAGTAGTGACACCTTCTCCCACTTTCTCCAGATAGTCCTAGACTTCTTTTTTCCAAATAAATATTTTTCACAAGTGCATATTCCTCTCCTGTCATGTGATTCGTGATAAACGCAGAGACTTGTCTGTCGAGACCTTGTGATTTCTTCTTGGTTTTGGTGGGAGAAGTAAGATCGACAACTTTGTGTCCATCCTTGACCAAACCCCATGCTTCGGCATCAATGGAGACAATGTTTCGCGTCATCTTGTGTTTCTAGTACGGGTAGTCAGTTCCATTGTACACAGGAATGGGTTCGTCGGAGCGAATAGCTGCAAATGACATTCTTGATAACACTCCAGGAGGTTAGTCCAAAACACACAGAGCGTAGGGAGTTCCTTGCTCTGATATCAATTGAAAACGCAAGAATGTGATCAGAGGGCGATGGGGTTAATAATCACTTCAAAATTTCTTCAAAATCTAGAAGTGAAACACATAAACAACGGAAAACTAAGAGCAGTTCAAACTATAAGCAAGAAGGAAAATGACATCAAAGCTAAACAACACGAGACTAAACATGTCGAGGAAAAACATCGAAGCTAAGTACTGAAGTAAATGCAATAAGGAAAACGAACCTTTGACGCAGCAATAAGTAAACCAGTTCGCACTATTCAAAGTGCTAGGTCTGGTTGGAGGGACTTGCGATTGAACGCATGGAGCAAGTCTCTCTCCGTCCTTTTCTCCACACAAACAAACTCCTCGAGTATGTCCAGTTCTTACTCGGGGTAGATGATTCATGGAATCTCCGAAAGCTTCACAGACTTTCTCTTTGCAGTGACAATTTCTCTTTGACTGTCGAAGGAGACCTCTAACTGTCTAGGAGACTTGAAGATCTCCAATATAAAAAGGTCAGCTAATCTCAACCTAAATCACAATGAATTTCTCAACTCAATCTGTGGGACTTGGGTTTTCTCTCGAGATTTTCTTGGGATACTCACAACACTAGTGTGTGGGAATCTTAAGTGGAGCAGCCAACCACAAATGGCGGGCAGGTGCAAGGTATTTATAGGTGGCGATCCCAATGGTGAAATGACTGATGTGACCCGATGTGACAACTTTATGCGTGTCCACAACGATCGGATCTCATCAAAGCGCAACTTTTCTTGAGGAACAAGAAAGTTGACTCATAGAAAGAGTTCTCTCAAAGAGGCACAAAGTGCGATGACTTTGCCTTCGAGCTATAACTCACTTCAATGATATTTCTCTCTGTAGGATATCTCTCTGGATTTTGTGTCGAGTTGAACAAGTTCACTTCAACCTAGATCTCAACTAGGAAACCCCTCTAGATAGTACGGTTTTTCCTACGACTCAAGAATATAAAAGAAACCAGAAAAACACTGCGTCTTCATCCAGCTCTAGCTTTCTCTTCGTTGGGTTTCTCCTCGAGAACACCTTCTTCCTCAGAGATATTTTTGGGGGTCGCCCTTCTTCAAAGGCTTCGGTATCAAGGTACAACTTTGTTGTCTTGAGTTGTCCGTTGACCTTCTACATATATCCTTCAAGCTTTAGGAACCTAAGTGTCTATTTACACTAAAGACAACATTTGTTCCTCTAATTCTTTGTCCAACAATCTCCAAAACTAACAGGCAAAACTTTGCTCTTACAGTATCTCCAACCTCCTTCATCATGAGCGCGTGCCC
Organism: Bromus sterilis; assembly: GCA_950022295.1. NCBI lineage: Eukaryota > Viridiplantae > Streptophyta > Magnoliopsida > Poales > Poaceae > Bromus > Bromus sterilis. The sequence goes on along the minus strand of OX465596.1, from coordinate 140,714,693 downwards.
ACTTGATGTTATCATCATAATTTCTTCGTAAAAATTCTCGCCCCCCTTATTCATCGCTAGGTAGAGTTTTTCACAGCGAGATTGGAATGAATACTATGAAGGCCACACTAACATTAGTTAGATATTTGAAAAACTCCTTTCTCTTACAAGCTCGATATAAATTTTCCAAGAAATGCCTTATGAACCTTTGGTAATGACTCTTTGGAAAGCCTGGGATATCAATGTCGCATGCCTTGAGTATGCCATGGTGACGATCCGATATGATGCATATTTGTCTATCCCCAACAACCTTTTGTTGGAAATATAACCCAGAGGCAAATGATGAAGCATGTTCACTGGGGTATTTCATCAAGTTCATAATAAGTTTAATACGATGCTATAACTGTATTAATTGGAAACACTAATACACGTGTCGTATGTAAACGAATGAAGTCCCTAGTAGCAATTGATGATCAAGGTTTCTTGATCGTGAGAAAAGGTATGTCTGTTGACGATAGGGTCATATCATTAGGTGAATGATATGATGAACGTTAGCCAAATAATTATTACAATAAGATCATGTCACAAGGTTCAATGTTGTAGATAATTAATGAACATACAATCCACTCCTTATACCGTGAGATTGTATCTAATCAATGCCTCCGGAGGATGCCTAGTTTGTATCAACCATTACACCATGATAGGATAACCATAAAGTTGTATTATACGTATTCCAAAGGGATACCTTGAGGCGAATTGATCAAGATCGGGATTTTTCCATCGACTTGATGGATAGATATTCTAGGCCCACTCGGTGAAGTTATATCTATAATGTTGCGCAACAAGTGACTTGTACCATCCCAAAATTTTCTAAATTTTGGAATGTTAATAAAATTAAATATTGATTATTGTTTTTCCTTATATGTTTGATTTTCACTGGGATTCGAAAACTTTTGGAGTTTAACTGAATAATAAAACGAGAAGGAATAAACGGACTTTCCCTATTATTCATTGTTAGTGTTTCGGTATTCATTATTTAAAGAAAATCCAACAAAATAAATGAGAGAAGGTAATATGACTCCTTCAACATATTAAAAGAATTGGAAATGTTTTAAATAATTATTTGGATATTTCTGAATATTCAAAACATTTTTCAACTTAAGGCAATTTATTGGAGATGATATAAAATAACTGATCCCCTGTTAAATAAGGTTGAAAAATATTTAGAATATTATTTCAATGTGTTTGAATTTTATTATGAGGATCATAAATAGCTCTAAATTATTTTAGGGAATTTAATAATGCTAATAAAGTTTTTATTGCATTAAAATGATTTATAAAAGTTGCGTAATAGTTGGAAAATTATTAGTTTTTTATTTAAAAATGTTCCCTCAACTTGGTTGACCGAATAAAAATATTTTTTAAAACAGGAGCCGCACCTGGGCCACTAGCTGGCCTAGTAGTGTCTTCTTGCCGTGGGCGTTTTTGGACTCGGAAAAAAATCTCTTCCGCCGGTCTATATATAGATTTTCCAAAAAAAACTTTTTCCTTTTTACTTTCTTTTCAAAACCCTAGCGGGCCCCGTTTCGCGGGATGCCACTAAGCTCTTATTGTTTTCCGCTGTATTCTATTTGTAACCTAGCCTTGAGCTATGCAAGTATGTTTTACTGTAATACTGGATCTTCGATGTAATATATATGACATGTGGTTTATTATTGATATTACACCATGTACTATGTGTGCTAGCTATTGATCCAGGGACTAGCACAGAATGCACAGAGACTTCGATTCTTAACGGATCGGGTCGTTACAGATGGTATCAGAGCCCATGTGGAATGTAGGTTGTGACCCTAGCAAATGGATAGGAAAACCCATAGGAACAAACCTATTATTTCACTCTTTAGTTAATTACTCTTCTAACTAGTATCTCTCATCTATTATTCATCTTCTAAACTCCTTGTCTTGTTTTAATCTAAATACCCCTCCGAGATGCGTATGCCCCTGAAGATATGATTTTTGAGAAGTAACTCATCAAACTTTTTGATCAATTGAGGTTACCACTAGCATAACTGGAGTATCCTATGGGGTTCAATAAGTTTTGACACTCAGGATTTTTTAGATCAGCTTAGCTGAGAAGGATGAAGCTTAGATTCAGACCACCTCTTTTTATGTGAAGTTAGATAAACGAATTGCTCGTAGTATGATGAGATTGTATGTCTTGCACATATGACCTTACTCTAGTTGTTGTTTGTGTGGTGTGACTTTTGTGACTTTATTTATTGATTGTTATGTGATGTTGTTCGTATGTAGGTGTTGCCTTATTCATGTCTGTGCACATGTTCTTGGTACTACCTTTAGAGTTGTTTTCTGTCTGTATCCTCGTTTCCACTAACCGTTGTCCTATGGGCTCAATAGAGGGAGTATGAAGTAGGACTCACCTTTTCTGGGGCGATGACTAGACCAAAGGTGGAACAATGGATTGAAGATATGGAGGAGCACATAGAGAGTAACAAGGTTGGAAGTGATGACATGGTCCACTATGTTGTCAAGCACTTTGTAGAAGAGGCTGCTACTTGGTGGAGAATGCATCATGCGATTAATGAATCAAAGAGGGAGATTGCTTGGAAGGAATTTACAAATATTTTGTTGGGATCTCACCTCGTCACCCCGAGGCAAAGGACGGTAAACATTAAAAGGCCCCTGATGGCGTGGAAGTGATAATGGCTTCTCGCCCTTCGTTGGTTATCCCAAGTGGAAGGTGAGATGTATGATAGCAGCAAATTTCCCCTATGTAGAGGATAGGGTTTGTCTCCCGTAGGATTCCGGCAGTGATAAGTAGGTGTCAACGGCGCAACTAACGTGGACCTGCACACAATACAAATTATTTTGCTCCCAACAAAGTTCAGAGAGGTTGTCAATCTCTGTGATAGCAGCTAGAAAGTAAAACCAAGAAATAAATGGAGCGTGTAAACAGTGATGAGAATATAGACCGGGGTCCCGTGATGTTCACTAGTGATGTCTCTCTCCGAAAAGACGATAAAACTGCTATGCGAGGTAAACAAATCACAGTTGGGAAATTGACAGGATTAAAAACGCACCGCAATGCTAACTATGCTACAAAGAAAGGACGAGGCTCAAAAGCATGGGCGCTATTCCAAAATAAGTAGACCGAAATCCAACATTATCTACTACTAATCATCCACCTTGAGATATCTATCCAGAACATCTCGCTGGTATTAAGTTGCGAGCCTCACCCAAAGTGTAAACCCAAAGCAACAGACAACTGCATTAATAGCACTTTGCATAAAGTAAACAATCCTTGCATACGCGGTTACAAGCTTCGTTGTTTTCCCCCTTGTGGCAACATCACATCCCCTAGACTCATGTTTCTGTCACTCAAGCTAGTCATCAGGGGGCATGAACCCACAATCGAGGATAACGTTCCCTCTTGGAGTCACTACCTACTAATTGGCCAAAGAAATAAACATCAATGGAGAACATGCAAGAATTACTCAAGAACATAAATATAAAATATAAGAACCAAATATATTACTCAATCACAAACTGAACATAGTCTCATAATCCATCAAATCGCAGTAAAATCAGCATAACAACAGCAGAAAATTACATATGTGCCTCGATCATGTAGGGAAGCTCACGAGGTCTAATCCATGAAGAATAAAGAGGGGAGGAGAACATCACATAGCTATTGATCAAGGACCCATGGTCCAAGGTAGACTACTCAAGGATCATCCGGGAAGCGTCCATGGTGGAGGGAAGCTCCCGGAGGTCAATCCTCCCTCCGGTAGGGTGCCGGGAAGTGGTTTGCTGGCGTTCCCGATCTTGGAAGCGCGGCTGCGGTGGAATAGATGCGACATCGAGAAAAAGGGTTTTGTCTTCGGAAGAATCCCGTCACGGAGAATAAATAGGCGAAGGGGGCAGCCAAGGGGGCCACCAAGTGTCCAGGCGGCCCCCTGGCGCGGCCAAGCCCTAGGCCGCGCCACCAGGGCACCTCGATTCCTGGTGGTGTCCCTCTGGCCCCACCCAGGTGATTTGGGAAGGTTCTTCTGCGCTAATTTTTTATCTGATTTTCCCGAATTTTTGGAGCACTTTTAATATGGGAGAAACCTGAAATAGAAAAACAGCAGAAAATAGGAACTGGCACTGTGGTGCACTGAGTTAATAAGTTAGTACAAATATTATCAAAAATGTATGAAAGTGTATCTAGATCATAGCAATATCCCACAAAATATGCATGGAGCAAGCAGAAATTATAGATACGTTTGGGACGTATCAACATCCCCAAGCTTAATTCCTGATCGTCCTCGAGTAGGTAAATGATAACAAGCATAATTTCTGTGGTGACATGCTACCAACCATATAAGAACTTTGAAAGTAAATCAATCAAGGTATGTAATTCAATTCAAGTCATAACAGGCAAGAGTCTATATTAGCATTGAAACAAGCAACATAAGAACATAAAGGTGCAAGAGCTCTTGCTGTCCGTGACTCGAATGTCTCCAGATGGTGTTTGCGTGCAAGAAGAGGGAGATGGGAATATGAGAGAAAAAAATATTTTGTTGAGAACTCAATCTACTAAAGTTTCACACTTGGTCTTCTTTGGAATCTTATCTTGACTCGTCCCCAGACCACTATCCATGTACAAGTCAATTTTATCCACTCCCTTTTGATATTTTGAGCACTCGTGCAATGGATGAGCGTAAGCACGAGAGTTGACACTTAGGATGGAAAAGAGAGAGATATGGTGGAGGAGGAAGACAAAAAGGGTGAGAAAGGCTCACATCAATGAGGACAATCATAGGAGAGAAAGCCAAATGATAGATATGATGTGAGGTGTAGGGATTGCCATGCAACGGATGCACATATGAGCTAAGAAAAGCTCTCCAATGGAACTAGTGGGGGTGCATCCAACTTTCTCGCTCATGAAGACCTAGAGCTTGTTTGAGGAGGCTCATTGTAAGGCCCGATATGCGGTACTGTTCCAGATCTAGATGTTTCCATCCAGATCCGGGGACGAAGCACTTATCGGTCCCACCGCGACATATGACAATGCCATATGCCCCGGATTTCGAACATGATATCACAACATTACAGATACAAGGATACAACATCTCATACAATCGGCATACAACTGCCTTAAATACAATACATCAGCGGAAGGTATATGTCTGAGTACAGACTACAATCAAATGCCTAGTGGCCAAGAGAAAAACATCGATTCCCATAACCACACGGGTCCAAGCCCTCCGCCGGGATCCGCCTAACTAGTCGTCATCGACTCTCCACGTGAAACGTCGATCACCATACCTGTTGTCGATCAAGAACCCTGAAAAGAGTTTGGGAGTAGTATCATGAGTACAGAAGTACTCAGCATCCAACTGTAGTTGTCAACTGACCCAGCAAGGACTTCATCACTCGTCATTCTAGGACAATTAGTAGTTTACGGTAAGGATGGGGTAAGTGGTGAGGTCGTTGCCGCGCTAGCATTTATGAAGTGGCTAACAATCTAGAGAGTAAGGTAATAAGCCAAGCATTCGATGAGGAATCGCCTCCAACAAGTCTTGCTATCAACTACTTACGCAAACATAACGCCTATCCTATCCTTGTCCTCCTCTTCGCATCCCGACGAAGAAAAAGCAGTCAAGGAACACACACATTGATCAAGTTATATTATGATTATCTCAATTGTTGTTGTCTATGAACATGACGTAGGTCTCAAGTCGTCCATAACCGTGGACACGGCTTCTCGAAAATATTTAACCCTGCAGGGGTGTACCAACTGCCCATTACAAGGCTCCGCACGCACGCCCATCTCTCTCAGTTGCTACCCATGATAGGCAACCATTTTATGGTTTAGTACCAAGAGATCCGGAACAACATGTCCTTCTAGCTAACAACGAACAAATCCGGGTGGCCCCCGGTGAGTCAACATCCAACTCAAAAGCCGGCCGCGCTCTCGAATTGGCCTCTACCGTCTGGACGAGGTCGGGTTAGTTTCCCAAACAGATGTGGAAAACCCCCTAGCTCCCTGGGGTGGACCAACAAGAGAAACCATGTCTCCGCTGGCCCAAGTTGTTTGAAACCTGTCGGCCGAGGACCAGTCACACACACGTTTCAAAAGGTAAATCAGCTTGAGCCACCACTAGAAATGTTTGAAGCTAGGTAGGTAAGAAAAGGGGACCCCATAAAATCCCACACGAGGTTAGGCACGCTTAGTCTTAAAACCAATACCCGGAACTCGGATCCTAGGTGACTCGAATGGAACAAAGCGTCGGGGCGGGATAGCCTAGACCTTCCATCCTTCGTCGAATATAGTCAACATTTATAATAATCATATCATCCATAACAATATAATAATGTGATATCCCAAACCAAGGACTAACAGGAGGTAACATCGTAGCATCCTAAGCATGCGTACTAAGCAGGGGTTGAGCAAAGAGCAATAGTAATATAGCAGTACAAGGTTTGCTGGGAGGGGACATGGCTGTATCGGTTTGAAAGAGGCTGTAAACATGTGGTAGGATCAAACATCAAACTTAACCTATACTAGCATGCAAACCGCTGGTTGAAATAGAATGGATCATAAGTAATGTATAGTCCTTTCCTGTTGATAAGTCGGGTTCCGAAGGTGTAGTTGATCGCAAGCTCGCATCGTCTTCGAGAGGTACCCGCGGAAGCACACAAGACGATAAACACTGGAAAGCAATCAACCAGCAAGCATCTATTACTATGAAGCAAAAACGAGCAAGCATCAACAATAAGGCAACACGAGACATCGCACCTACCGTCGAGAGTGGTTACTAACAGGTTAAGTGGAGTACTCGTCACACACGACGATACCGCACATTTGGAAAGGTTCAATTTGTTTAGCTACAGGTGATCAACAAAGGTTGTTAACATGGCATCTCACTCAAGCATGGCAGAGCACACAAACATGTCAAGAGGTGAAGCATAAGATAAACTATCTATGCTAGTGAATTTAAGTGAGGCACAGCCTAAACATGGCATATCACTAAGTGCCCCACGACAATTAAATGATTTAGTACTGTTCTGTCCTAAACTATATTTTAGGTTGGTTAACAACAGCAAACAATAGCATAAACACAAAGTAGACGAAAAACTAATCAAGTTACATATAAAGAACACCCCAAACGGAGTTACGGTTAAAAAGATACAAGCAAAACAAGTTACGGGCACAATCTGCCAACATCGGCAAGCACACTTTAGAGAAATGCATAAACAGGATAAGGAATGCAAACATGCTCACAAATTATATGCAATTAAAGTAGACATGACAAGGAATTCATGGAAAAATGAATCATGTAAAAAGGCATCATGAACAACTAGTTATAGCTCATGCAAAAAGCAATAAAACATTACTGGTCAAGGACTTGGTGAAAATCAGAGAAACATGGCAGAAACTGTTATTTTTATGTTGTATAAACAGGGATATAACTATATGCAAAAGTGAAGCAACATGACATAGCAATACATGGGCATGAAGTAGACATGATGATGATAAGGTACAAAAAATAATCAAGGTCATAGGCATCACAGATCAAAAGATATTAAGCATGCAACATGGCATCAGAACGTTACAGACTTAGAGAAAAACAGAGGTGGCTGTCGAAAACAGCAGCATACCAACTTTTGAGCTAAAAATATATATGACCAGAAAGCATATCATGACAATGCAATACATATAATGGAAGTAGACATGATTCTTCACAATATGCAATTGGAATCACTCAATTCCGATAAACGGTTGCGACGCAACCGTTACCCGAAGTTGCAACAAATTAACAGTTTCAGCATAGCAGTACATTAACAGCAAGGTCACCACTTTGGAGCAAGATTTAATAGAGCTAAATCACCCAAACATGAAAAGTTAAAGCATGGGAATGAAGTACACATGATGCTTAACACATAGGAAAAAGAATCATTGCAATAGGCCTCATGGATTTGACACAAGCATCACCCAAAGTTTGAACAAAATAACAGCAGTAGTAGTTAACAGCAGATTAGCAACTTAACGATCTGGTGCCCTGTTCAACACACAATTACATATTCAAGATGACCTCAAAAAAATAACTTCCTAAAGATGAACTCTAGAGCACACAAAGCACAACCAAAAAAAAAGAATCACTTCATTTGGACCTACGAGTCAACGGGAATTAACGTTGCAAACAGACATCAGCAGCAAAAATTACTCAATCTTGGCAGAAAAAATAAACCGCAGAGGAAGAGAAAAAAAAGTGGCTCACCCCCTAATGGGCCAAGCCCATCTGGCCAGGGGTTGGAAGGCCTGCGGCTGGGCTGACTTGGGGCTAGAGGGAGCTGGGCTGCATTGGGTGGTGGCTGGGCCGGCCTTGGTGCCCTGGCCCACGTAGCGCGGCTGGATCGGGAGGCCGGCTGGAGGCGCTCGGGCTCGTCCATCCCGACGAACAGGACGGCGGCGCGGGCTGGATCTCCGGCGAGCTGTAGCTCAGGCAGACGCGGGAGGCCGGGAAGGGGCCGTGGCGGCCGGATCTGAGGCGCAGGGCACCGGATCGGCGACGGGGCGGCTCGCGGCCGGCGGCGCGCCGAGCTCTATGGCCGGCTCCATGGCGGATCGGCTCGGACTTCCATGGGCGGCCGACCTACGGGACAGGGAGAGATGAGGGGCGAGACGCAGAGGAGGAGGGAGGACTGAGGAGCTCACCCGGCAGAGAGGAGGGCGGCAGCGGTCACCCGGCGGCGGCGCGGCCCTGGCCGACGCGAGGAGACGGAGCAGCGCGGCCTCCACGTGCACGAGGTGAGAGGAGAGAGAGATCTAGGTGGGTGCTGACATGGCGGCCTCTGGGTCGTCGGATCGCCAGATCTGACGGTCCAGAGCGCCTGGGGCTGATGTTTCAGATCTGAGGAGCTAGGGTTGCGAAAATGGGCCTATGTTTGAGGGGGTGGCTGCAATTTTGTGTCTATGGAAACCATAGAAAGGGGTGGGAATGTGGTGGTCTTTATATAGCCCAGGTCGCTGGCAGTTTGCAAAAACGTCCCCGGTTTTCTCTCTCGCGCGCGGTGCTCACATTTCTGACCGCCGGGGATCCGCAGGACCTCCGATTCGGGTAAAACTTTGAACTGCGCGATCAACGCGTCGAGTCGGCGGCGTTCACCTCGCGTTGGAACCGTTCCGAGAACACTTCCCGGCGCGCTATAAAAATATCATGTTTACTTATTAAACAGGGTTTTTTGTTTCGTTGGCTACGGCTGGTCTCGTGCGGTTTTCAAGACGTGATCGGGTGAAACCCGGTGTCGCAAAGGTCGAATGTCAGGGTGGTAAGGGTCGGTCTCCGTCGGGTACGAGATAAGAGGGGGGAAAATAATCGCCGATCGATAAATCGGGGATGCAAACACCGCAAACAAATCAGACAATCAAACAATTTATACCGAAAACAAAAAATTTAATTTTTGTGAAATCTGGGCTGTTACACTCATCCTTGGAATATGCAAGCCAAGTTCTATAGTGTGAAGGGTCCCCACATAGCTATATGCATATATGATCATCTCTATGGAGCACATGATATAGAGGGACTACGAGTGTGGATCTTTCAAAAGAATAGTAGTGTTGCCTCTTTCTCTCTTTTTATTTCTTTTTCTCTTTTTTCTATTTTTTGTATTTTTTTGGTGGCCTCAATGGCTCTTTCTATTTAACTCTCATTTTTCCTCTTTGTGATCTTTTAAATTTGTCCACTTTGGGATCTTTTCCTCACTTAAGGGAAACACTCTATTTTACAAGAAGTATAGAAGATCTTCACACTTTACAAGGTACTCAACATAAAGAAGATGTAGCTATCATGATGTATGCAAATGTATGCCTCTGCCAGTGTAGAAGGAACATGTATGACATGATGATCAAGTCATGAGATGGTGGATGTTGCATTGCAATATATCTCGGAAAATCTATGGAAATGCCTTGATAGGTAGGTATGCTGGCTGTTTTGAGGAAAGATATGCGGAGGTTTATGATGAACGAGCGTATCATGCCAAGGGTTTGGATGCACCGGCGAGGTGGACGCCAACTCTCAGAATGAGAAGAGGGCAATGCACGGTACCGAAGAGGCTAGCAAATATGAGGAGGTGGAAGTGTCAATTTTCAATACTTACATTAGTCCGAAGAACTCATGCACTTATTATCGGTAACTCTCAATCTAATGAGGAGGTTCACAAAGAGACAAGTACCCCGAGGAGGAGTGTATGGGGGTTTGGTTATCCTTGCGCATCCTCGACTCATGGTACGTGAGTGTACTCTAATATCCAATCCCTCCAAATATTAGTGATCCATCTAGTAGCTAGAGTTCTCAACTAGTTTTGTAGGTTTTGAAAATAAACACGGATTGCCCAAAATACGACACCTATCACTAATAGGCTAGAGCTCTTGACACCAAAAGTTCAAACATTACTCACAAAAATACCTCAAAACTATTGCAAGTTACCACTACAATTGAATAGCAACCTCAATTACCTACTTCAAGAGAAGACACAACTCAGTGCAACAACCAACTCTCTTAACAAGATAAACATGAAAGCTAAAGAGATTTCCAGCAACAAACTAAAAAAAATCTAAGGCTCTTGCTAAAGACAAACACTAAAACTAAAACTAAACATGGCAGCAGCTACAAAAAGATAAAGAACACACAACAGAAGAAAGATAAGCATGAAAAATCCTATGATGTGTTCTTGTTTGAAGTGGAGCGTGTTTCTCTCCCACACAAAGTAAGCTGGGGTCTAACTTGTTATGAACAGCAAGCAAAGCTAAATAAAACTAAAAAGGAAACCTAAGAGCGAGATGCTCCAAGCATAGCACATAATGCATGAAGTGATAAAAATATAGCGAGACAGAGGACGAACTGTTGATTGTAGATGGAGAAGGGGATGCACGGAGGCATCCCCAAGCTTAGACGCTTGAGTCTCCTTGAATATTTATTGGGGATGCATGGGGGCATGCCCAAGCTTGAGCATTTGACACTCCCAGATCTTCTTTCATCATCTTCCCTCGTACACTTGAAAACTCCCTTCATACATAATTCATAATAAGCTGATTAGAGAGGTTAGTACCCTTAATAAAATAATTATTCTGCACTGGAAATAAAGATATTCTTGAAGAGCTACTTTTTCTCAAGATTGTCAAAAAAATTGAAAGAAAAATCAAGCTTAAGGTTTGTAAAAGTAAGGAAAGGCAGAACATGGCAGAATCTATGAAAAACAGAACAACATGTAGTGAATAATTTTTTTGGGGTACTTCTGCAACTCAAATAAAAAACTCAGAACATATGAAAGTTTCAGCTCAAAAAGATGAACTGGTGATTTGTTTTGATTTTTTCCGTCAAGCAGAAAGAATCTGTTTTCTGGACAGCATGTCACAACTTTTTCTTCCCTTATCATAAGAGGCTAGAACTTGGCACAAAGCTTGAAAATAATGGTACAATGATGTTGCTACAGTAGTAACAATCATCAAGACAACTAAGAACAGAAATAAAAACATCTTGGTTTACCTCCCAACGAGCGCTTTCTTTTACGCCTTTAAGCTAGGAATAAAACAAAAGAAGAATCAAGTTTTATCAAGAGAGAGAGAATAGCTAGCCCATGTAAGGGACTCAAAAGGTAACTTAATGATATTTCTAGGGAAGTGTTCCATCCCCTTTTTGAGAGGGAATTGAAATATTATATTCCCATTTTTCATGTCAATAACAGCACCAACGGTGGGAAGAAAAGGACGTCCCAAAATAATTGGACATAAAGGTTCACACTCTATATCCATAATAGTAAAATCAACGGGAACATAATTGTCATTGACAATGATAAGAACATCGTCGATCTGCCCCAAAGGTTTCTTTACGGAAGAATCAACGAGACGAACAACAAAAGAACAAGGATCAAAAGGTTTCAATTCAAACATATCATACATTCTTTTGGGCATAACGGAGGTACTAGCTCCAACATCACATAAAGCATAGCAAGAGTATTTATTCAATATAATTTTTATCATAGGATCCCAACCATCATCTAGCTTCCTAGGTATGGAGGTTTCTATTCTAAGCTTCTCCTCCATAGCTTTGATGAGAGCATTTGTGATATGCTCCGTGAAGGCAAGATTTAGTGTGCTAGTGTGGGGGTCTCTAGACATTTTGTGTAGCAAGCTAATAACTTCTGAGAGGGTGCAACTATCAAAATCAATGTCACTACTATCAAAGGTTTTAGTGGTGTCATCTAGGCTTACTTGTTTGAAACCCTCTATGTTCATAGGAGTTTCTTCTTCTTTGGTTGAGGTATTAGCATCACCATTAATAGGTCCAATGGGACTAGGAGTGTGTTGGGTGCTCATAGTTTGGGTGTCCTCAACAATTTGGATAGTAGCAACAGTGTGGTGTGTAGGTAGGCTCTTAATTCTATCATCTTCCTCTTTTTCTCTAGCCCATCTTTCTTTAAGTTTAGCCATCATCCTAATATTTTCGTTAATTTGCAATTGTATAGCATTAATAGGAGTGGCCTTCCTCTCCTCGAGGGGAGAGGTTCTAATTTTAAGCATCTCTACGTCAAGGGCTAAGCTGTCTACCTTCAAACAAGTATTATCTAATTTAGCTAGTTGTTCTTCCACATTCTTGTTGAAGGCTTTTTGGGTAGTCATAAAGTCTCTAAGCATGTTTTCTAATTCATAATTGGGGTTCTTGTTTCTATGGTAAGTGTAGTTGTTCCAATAGTTGGATGGAATCGGTCTAGGATTGCTAGCAAAATTAACCCTATAAGAATTTTGTTGAAGTTTTTTCTAGAAATAAAGTTCACATCTACTAGTTCCTGATCATCCAAAGAATTTAAAGGAACATCATGAGGTTCAATAGAGGGTTGCTTGGTAAGTAGAGACATAATCAAGCCAACTTTTTCATTTAGGGAGGTAATCTCCTCGACAGAGTTTACCTTCCTACCTGTTGGAGCGTGTTCAGTGTGCCATTGGGAATAGTTGGTCATCATCTCATCGAGAAGTTTTGTGGCAGCACCAAGTGTAGTTGACATAAAAGTTCCTCTCATGGCCGAATCTAGCAGGTTCCACATGGTAAAGTTCAAGCCTACATAAAAAGTTTGGATAACCATCCAAGTAGTCAAACCATGTGTAGGGCATTTCTTAACAAGAGATTTCATTCGTTCCCAAGCTTTGGCAACGTGTTCATTATCCAATTTCTTAAATTTCATAATGTTACTCCTCAATTGGATATTTTTAGCAGGTGCGTAGTACTTCCCAATAAAAGCATCTTTGCACTTATCCCAAGAATCTATGCTATTCCTAGGCAAAGATTGAAACCAGATTTTAGCTTCTCCCCTCAAAGAGAAAGGAAAAAAGCTTAAGCTTAACAACATCACCTTCTACTTCTTTATACTTTTTCATATCACATAGCTCAATAAAATTATTCAAGTGTAAAGCAGCATCATCTCCAGCACCAGATAATTGATCTCTCATAACAAGGTTTAGAAAGGATGGTTTAATTTCATAAGAGGTAGCTGAAGTGGCAGGTGTGGCAATAGGAGTGCAGATAAAATATTTGTTGTTGTGACTAGTGAAGTCACACAACTTGGTGTTTTCAGTGGAACCCATAGCAGCAGTACGTGCAAGCACTTTTTTGTGATTTTCGATATAGGACACTAAGATAAAAACGGAAAGCTAAACTAACAAGACTAGAAAGCAAAGGTAAAAGATAGTGTGCGACTCCCCTATCTTCGCACTCGGAATCCCCGGCAACGGTGCTAGAAATTTTCTTGATGGCGTGGAAGTGATAATGGCTTCTCACCCTTCGTTGGTTAGCCCAAGTGAAAGGTGAGATGTAGGATAGCAGCAAATTTCCCCTAAGTAGAGGATAGGGTTTGTCTCCCGTAGGATTCCTGCAGTGCGAAGTAGGTGTCAACGGCGCAACTGACGTGGACCTTCACACAATACAAATAACTTTGCTCCCAACGAAGTTCAGAGAGGTTGTCAATCTCTCCGGCCTTATTGTTTACAAAGGGTCAAACGCAAGGGATAATGATAATGGTGATAGCAGCTAGAAAGTAAAAGAAGGAAATAAATTGAGCGTGTAAACAGTGATGAGAACATGGACCGGGGTCCCGTGATGTTCACTAGTGATGTCTCTCTCCCAAAAGACGATAAAACTGCTATGCGAGGTAAAAAAATCACAGCTGGGCAATTGACAAGATTAAAAACGCACCACAATGCTAACCATGCTACAAAGAAAGGACGAGGATCAAAAGCATGGGCGGTACGCCAAAATAAGTAGACCGAAATCCAACTGTATATAATACTAATCATCCACCTTGAGATATCTATCCAGAAAATCTCGATGGTATTAAGTTGCGAGCCCCAGCCAAAGTGTAAACCCAAAACAACATACAACTACATTAAAAGCACTTTGCGTAAAGTAAACAATCCTTGCAACCGCGGTTACAAGCATCGTTATTTTCCCCCTTGTGGCAACATCACATCCCCTAGACTCATGTTTCTGTCACTCAAGCTAGTCATCGGGGGGCATGAACGCACAATCAAGCATAACGTTCCCTCTTGGAGTCACTACCTACTAGTTGACCAAAGCAATAAACAGCAACGGAGAACATGAAAGAACTACTCAAGAACATAAATATAAAAGATAAGAAACAAATATATTACTCAATCACAAACTGAACATAGTCTCATAATCCATCAGATCCCAGCAAACTCAGCATAGCAACAACACAAAATTACATATATGCCTCGATCATGTAGGGCAGCTCACGAGGTCTAATCCATGAAGAACAAAGAGGAGAGGAGAACATCACATAGCTACTGATCACGAACCCATGGTCCAAGGTAGACTACTAACGGATCATCCGAGAAGCGTCCATGGTGGAGGGGAAGCTCCCGGAGGTCAATCCTCCCTCCGGCAGGGTGCCGGGAAGAGGTCTGTTGGTGCTCCTGATCTTGGAAGCGCGGCGGCAGTGGAACAGAGGCGAGATCGTGAAAAAGGGTTTTGTCTTCGAAAGAATCCCGTCACGGGGAATAAAAAGGCGAAGGGGGCAGCTAGGGGGCCACCAGGTGTCCAGGCGGCCCCTTGGTGCGGCCAAGCCCTAGGCCGCTCCATGTGACGCTCCCAAAATCAGACCGTGTACAGTAATCATACACGCAAGGTACACGATCGAGATCAGGGACTCACGGTGAGATATCGCAACACAACTCTACAAATAAAATAATACAAGCTGTTTAATACAAGCCAGTGGCCACAAGGGCTCGAATACAACAGCTCGAGAGCACAAAGTCAGCGGAAGCAATAGTATCTGAGTACAGACACAAGGATACAAGGTTGCCTTAAGAAGGCTAGCACAAAATCAACACGATCGAAAAGGCGAGGCCTCCTGCCTGGGAACCTCCAAACTACTCCTGGTCAAATGGGAACTCGACGTCGTAGAAGGCATCGGGGATCTTCATGTTGCGGTGGTCGACATCGGGGATCTCCTGCGCCTGGACTCCAACGCTCCAACGTCGACTTCAGCGGCCGATCAGGAAAAACAAAAAGGGGGGAAATAAAGCAGGTGAGTATCTAGCATACCCGCGAGTCTTACGTCTGCTACTAAGCATTTATGCATTTGTATCAAACGTAAAAGGGAGGCTGTATATAGTGGACTGCAAGATAGAAATTAGAATAAGGATAAGAAGCTAGGCCTATCGAAGACTAGCATCTTTCGACGAGTCTTGCAGCATGAGGTAAGAATCAGCCAACAGTTTAATATAACAGTAATGAAAGTAACAATGCAGCAGAAGTTGCTGCAGCATCATATAATAATAAGTTGTAATTATTAATAATATCAATGCCTCCGAGATCCCTCCCTCGACATCCTCGCGAGGGAGAAAACCCCGGAACCAACAGTTTAATAGTAGTAGTTTGTAGTGGTAGGATCTGGCTTCAGCATAAAGCGTCCTGTTATCGTGGACACGGCTATTCGAATAGATCAATCTTCCCTGCAGGGGTGCACTAGTGTGACACTACACGCTCGGATCTCCAGGGTGGCGTACACCTGGTTAGGGAGCACCCCACCGAGGCTATCCGACACAACGCAGTCCATCCTACGACTCATCAGAGAGGTCCCCGCCGGTCTACAGCCCTAAGTGCAAGGGGTTCATGGGCCTATCACCCCTCGCTCTCCGGGTCGTTGCGAGGAGGGTGAATTCCAACGCCGCAGCGTGATCCGTCCCTGCCGCAATGCTGAACTGGACGTCTTTCAGAGATTTCGAACGAGGCTACATTGCGGAGGCGCCCAAACGCGTAATCCCACGTATAGGTAGTGCGTACAAGCCAAAAGGCTACTCAAGTCATCCGCCGAACCCGTTAAGCATTTTATTAATTTTCTGTCGAGACAACCGTTATCGTTGCCCCTTATTGAATGAGTCGCGGACAACGACAGCCGTCAGGACCACCAGTAACATCGGTGCCTGCCCTGTCGTCCCACCAACTCGTGCGGTTACCAACAAGGTGAACCGTCTCCTTACCTTGTCTCGCGTTTGCTCTGAAGAGCTCGACTTTTGTACAACAGGAAATCTTTCGGCCACGAACAGTACCAGGCCCGCCGCACACCGGTGGATTACACCTGACCTGTCGTTCCGCTAAGATAACCTGCGCGGGCACCGTTGGGTCACCCGACTCCTTACCTGTAAGGACACCAGTTGATTCGAGTGCCTACCATCAAGTGAAACCAGGAGGAATCACCCTCGATGGTACACTTGAAGAGGTTCGACCGAGACATCATCGGAATGAACTAAAGAGGAATATTTCTCGTATCACCCTGGTGGTGCTGAGACACCAGCGGAATGAACTAAAGAGGAATACCCTCGTATCATCCCAGTGATGCTACGCTACTGAGCCGACGAGAGTGAAATACAAGTCCGTCCACTCGTAAGTCAATCTCGAAGCGACTCGGCCGAGTCTCGCCGTTGTAGGTTCCCTAGGGCGTCTGCATTGATCCGTACCTGTTGCAGTTATAATATTTTGTAATCCGCGTTCACTCACCAGAGTGATCACGGCCCGCTATGCTAAACCTAGCTAACAATGCGCAGGGTTCACTACTAAATATTATATATATTTATAAGGCAGCATAGGATAAAGGAAGGTACATCAAGGGGCGACAAAAACATGCTATGCAATTGAATATGATTGTAACGTAGCAGCAGCAGTAACCATGCCTAGTACAAGAAATGTACGGAAAGATAGGCGATATCTGGGGAAGGAAAATGGCTCTGCTTGCCTGGTAGCTCGACGGTAGAGGTATGGTCATCGACGAAGTAGTCGTACTCAGCAACGGTGTAGTCGACGGCAGCAACGAGGTCTATCGGAGAATAAAGGGGGGAGAAACAATATATACACAACAATAATAGCAATACAAATGCAAGACATAGCAGATATAAAGCAACGGGGCTCTAACGCAGTGTTAAGTATTTTAGTCGGAGCGGGAATTTATCCGGGGATGACTCATCAGTACCGATTGATTACCGGACCGATAATCCGGAAGGGGAAGGTTCCATGCCGGAGGTGTCGTGGACATCGAACAAACATACGAAGGGTGCATCCGTGTTAGTTGATCCATTCTGAAAAACCTTCGTATACAGAACATTTTCATCCGGAAAGTTTTACCGGCTCCGGTCATCTGACAGACAGATGAACCGGAGGAGAAATGCACCACGTTCGGTATGTTAGATGGGTGCGGTGGGGGTATGTGTAGCGTATCCGTACTCATTGTATTATTCTGATCAACTTTCATGTAGAAAGTATTTTGATCTGAGCTACGGTTTATTTTATATTATTTTCTAAAGTTTTAAATGATTTTCTTTATTGTTGGGAATTATTTTAATTCACAAATATTTAGTTAAATATTTTTATATCCGGACTGAGCCAGCCACAGTCAATGACATGTGGGGCCAGTGGGGCCAGTCGATAGTTTACCAATCAAGGTTGACTGGTCAACAGGGTCAAGGTGGGGCATAGGTGTCATTGCCTCATTTCTGGATTCTCTGGAATTTGGCTAAGTCTGGGAATTTTGTTGTTAACAGAATTTTGCTGTTTTCAAAAGGCTATAACTATAGTTCTACACCTCCTATGACTTTGAGGCCAACAACAACTTTGAACCATTTTATATAATATACAAGCTGGTACAAGTTTCATTCATTTTAGAGTTCATTTGCCTAATTAAAGCTTTGCTAGAATAATGCTACTTGATGTCATTTCCAGAAAAGGTTAAGATTTAGGGGTTTTTCCTGATGATTGCCACTGACACACAACTCCAATTGAGATGTTTCATATACGTGTTTTGCACTACAACCAAAGTACTATCATGTCATAGCCTCAGATGACATGATATATACATGTAGCATAACCAACTCATGCACTAGATTATCAATGGTGACAATATTGTTTTCTGTTATCAGAAATGTGCACTTTGTGAATTTGATAGCATTTAATCCAGGCATCAATTAGAGTTGGTCCAATGGTACAAAATGTAGCTGGTTAAGCCTACTATCCATACATATTATCTTTAGCTATTTCAGACTGGGTTTTGATGGTCCTTTGATGGTGGTTTTGTAGCTACTTTGGAGCAGTACATCAGCAGTTAGTAGAAGCATCTACGGGCAGCAACAATCTTCAGAAATAGCAACAGCGACAGTTCGGGCAGGGAGGTGCAGGGTTCGGACGGAGGGCGCTCGGGGAGCACGGCCATGCGCGCGGCCAGGGAGCTCACGGTGGGGGAGGGGCGTCGCGGCTGGGCGACGTGGAGAGGCTCGATGGCGCATGGGCGGGGCGGCTTGTCGGCGGCGAGTTCCAGCGAGCATGCTGGCTCGAGGAGACGCGACGAGCGCGGGGCAGCCAGGGCGCAGGAGGCGGCGTGGATGGGGCTGGGACGTCCACTGGGAGGCTCCGGAGCCGCGGCGGTAGCCATGGCGGTGGTGAACACAGGAGGCAGTGGCGGCTAGGGTTGGTCGGGGCGGACCGCGAGGAGGAGCGGCGGCGGGGACTCCGTGCAGTGGGGGGAGGCGGCGTGGAGGTGGCAGGTGGCGCCGGAGCCACAGCGGCCATCTCGGTGGCGCGGGGCGAGCACGAGCCCGGCGGCCAGGGTTGCCGTGCCCGCGGGAGGAGGGGGCATCGTCGCGGGTGTTGGAGGAGGGGCGGGCTCGAGGAGGCACCGTGGGGGGGCACGGGAGGCAGCTAGGGCTGGCCGGCGGCGGCGCCCAGGAGGACGAGGGGGGGTGGTCGTCGGGGGCCTCGATCTGGATCGGGACAGGAGGGAGGTCGAGCGAGGAAGGAGATGGTCGGCCGGTACGTGGGGGTTAGGACGTCGGGGATGGTGGTCTTGGTGGGCCGGCTTGGGTGATTTGGGCCAGGGATAGCACCTAGGGCGTTTTTAGTATTTTCTTTCTTATTTTTCTTTTCTTTTTCTGTTAATTCTCTTTTGTACTTAATTTATTAGCTTAGGCATATTCGTAAAATGTGTTAGATGACCCACAAATATTGTTACACTACAAGGCAGTGCCACAATAAGTTTGGGCAATTATAAAAGTCAGTTAATATTTCTTTTAATTATTAAATGGTTAACTTGGGGTTTTCATCTACTGTTTTGATTTGTTTAGAATTATTTAGAGATTAATAAAATCTCCAACTTTGTGTGACATGATCCACTGAATATTAGTGATTTAATAAAAGTGGGAGCACAATTTTGGGACAATGTTTATTCTGCACAATGTTTTTAATATTGCACCCAAGGCATATCCAAGATTTGATTTGATTACAATTGAAGGCAATTGAATTGAGCTTGGATTTGTTTTGATTCATGATGACCAAGGTCCAATATCACATTGCTTTAAATAATATCAAAAGGAGAATTTGAATTTGAACTGACCCAAGTTGATCAAAGCAAAATTTTGATCAAGGCCATTTTGAGCAACAGAGATTATCAACAGTGATTAGCAACAGTAATCCTGATTACTGTAGGTGATTACTGTAGCGTGACACCCGGGGTGTTACACTCCACCAGGGCGCCTAGACCCCTGGTGGTGGCCCTCTAGCCCCACCTAGATAATTCCGGAAGGTTCTTCTGCACTGATTTTTTATCTGATTTTTCCCGAATTTTTGGAGCACTTTTAATATGTGGGAAACCTGAAATAGAAAAACAGCAGAAAACAGGAACTGGCACTTGATATGCGAGAGAGGATAATTGCTTCTCGCCCTTCGTTGGTTACCCCGAGTTGAAGGTGAGATGCAGCGTAGCGGCAAGTTTCTCTCGGTGAAGATACCGAGGTTTTAAGATTGTCTCCCGTAGGACTCCGGCAATGATAAGTAGGTGGCAAGGAAACAATGGCACCGTTTTACACTACTAGGGAAATAGCTATACATGGAAACCTTATTAGTTGTGCATATATTAAGCCCTGCGCCACCATCTGTTAGGGGTGGCGCACTGGTAAATAATGCGCCACCCATAAGCCCTTAGGGGTGGCGCATTATTTTCCAGTGCGCCACCCCTAAGAGTGGGCCAGCCTGGATGAGCTTATACGTGGCGCATTCCGAGAAATGTGCCACCCCTAAGAAACTTAAAGGTGGCACATTTTGGAAATGCGCCACCCCTAAGCTCTTGGGTGGCGCATATTGATAATGCGCCACCCCTAAGAAACTTATAGGTGGCGCATATTGATAATGCGCCACCCCTAAGCTCTTAGGGGTGGCGCATTCCCAGTATGCGCCACCCCTAAGAGCTTAGGGGTGGAAATGCGCCACAACTGAGATGCAATATGCGCCACTAAATACCTGGAGCTGCCCTTATCTACTCCACCCCACCTACTACCTCTTATTCACTCCACACACTTATCAAACTAGATCCAATCTTCTAACCCTAGATCTATTCGGTTTTCTCCTCCTCCCCACCTCATTTCTTCTATTTATCCATCCATACTTGGCATTAAATCTACTTTGTTTCATATTAAAGTAAGTGGACCTCCTCCCCAACTCTTTTCTTCCATTTATCACCCAAATACTTGCCTTAATTAGCTTGGGGTTTGTTGTATATGTGAAGCTTGGGTTTGATGTATATGTGAAGCTTGTGGTGGTTTGATGTATATGTGAAGTGTATATGTGAAGCTTGTGGTGGTTTGATGTATATGTGAAGTGTATATGTGAAGCTTGTGGTGGTTTTGATGTATATGTGAAGTGTATATGTGAAGCTTGTGGTGGTTTGATGTATATGTAAAGCTTATGGTGGTTTGATGTATATGTGAATCTTATGGTGGTTTGATGTATATGTGAATCTTGAGTTGCCAATGTTTTGCCGAAATGTCGATTCATTTCCATTTCGGCAAATTTCTAGCGCACTCTCCGCATGCTCCCATGCATTATTAGGGAAGGTCATGCCGAATTTTTCCGGCGACGACTGTGATATATAATTGTGTTGCTCTCTCTATGCATGCAGGCGATCGTGGTCCTCGAGATGCTGAGCGATATCACCGTGGCTAGGTGGATGCAATGTGCGACAAACGACATGTTACGGAATAATAGGTCAGATATAAGATGTTCGTGTCGGAGATGCAAACTTCAGTGCGTGACCGAGCCTGATTCTGGAATATTGCAAAGACACCTGAAGCGTAATGGTTTGATGGATGGCTACACACGATGGATAAGTGATGAAGGTGGTGAAGAGGAGGACGTCAATGGTGGGGCGCCAGTAAATGAGGAAAGGCAACCAGACAACAACGGCGGGCGAGAAGACGAAGATCACCCCGTACATGATCATGAAGAAGATGCCGAAGCAGATCATGTAGATCAAGATGCCGGACATTAAGATCAAGATGCCGGACATGAAGACTGAATCTGGGTGCGGGACCCTCATGTTCAAGAGCTGCTTGTCAAATAGGCATTGAACGCAAGAGGTGCAGCTAGAGAGAAAGCCAAGATGGCGCAACTCGAGAAAGACGCGATTACGAAGTTGTATGAAGGATGCAACGACGGGGATACCCGCTTGAATGTAACACTTTGGGCTATGGAGACGAAGGCAAAACACAAATGGACCGACGAAAGCTTCGATGATAACATGGCATTTTGGCACGATCGTCTTCCGAAGGGCAACACGTGCCCAACAGTATCGCTGAGGCCAAGAAAGTCCTGTGCCCTCTCGATCTTCTGTACATGAAATACCACGTCTGCATAAATGATTGCATGTTCTATCGGGGTGAGGACGAAGAGAAAACCACATGCTCGGTGTGCGGTGTTAGTCGATACAAGAGAGGGAAGAAAGTTCCTAGAAAAGTGTATGGTACTTTCCGATCACTCCTCATCTGCAGAGATATTTTGTAGATCCCGAGGAAGCAAAGCTAATGACCTGGCACGCAGATAGAAAGAAGCTAAAAGAGGATGACCCGAACCCGGATCCGGAAAAGGAAGACATGTTGAGACACCCTTTAGATGGTAGCCAATGGACTGCGTTGGACCTCAAATACCTAGATTTTGGGGAAGAACCAAGGAACCTCAGGATTGGTGTGAGCTCCGATGGAGTCAATCCGTTTGGCGGCCAGAGCAGCACACACAGTACATGGCCCGTGTTTGTATGCATATACAACTTTCCCCCCTGGAAGTGCATGAAGAAAAAGTGCATAACAATGTGTCTGCTAGTTCAAGGGACGAAACAACCAGGTACGGACCTCAATTTGTATCTCCAGCTGTTGAAAGAGGAGCTAGAAACGTTATGGAAAGATGGAGTCAATACGTGGGACGCCGCCGCAAAAGAATATTTTCCAATGAAAGTCGCGGTGATCACGACGGTGCACGACTATCTCGGATACGGATATTTCTCAAGGCAGGTGGTCCAAGGATTCTGTGCATGCTTTAGGTGCATGGATAATACAACGTACCGCCAGCTAGTGAAAGATCCCGGATCTTCAAAAACCATGTTCCAGGGGTCTCAGAGGTGGCTTCCAAAGAAACACGCGTGGAGAAAACAGGGACATCTGTAAGGTGGCAGCGAGGAGCTCCGAGCACCCCCAGCTCGAAGGAGCGGCAAAGAAATGGACAACTTGTTGAAAACTTGGAAAGACTGCCCCGCGCCTGGAAAAAAAAGAAGACTCAGCCGTTGATGTGGGTATGGAAAGCGAGGTCTGTTTTCTGGGATTTTGAATACTGGAGTCTCCTCCGCAGTCCTCATAGCCTTGATCTCATGTATATCATAAAGAACGTGTGCGAGAGCTTGTTTGGCACGTTGCTCAACATGCCGGAGAAGACCAAGGACGGGCCAAAAGAAAGGAATGACTTGAAATTTATGGGCATCAGGAGGGAACTTCACCCCCGTAGTTACGACGAAGATGAGCCGGAGGAGGAAGAGGATACGGAAATGCAAAACTCTCGCAAACAAAAAAGGGCGACCAAGAAGAAGACCGGTATTGATCACTACCGCCCGGCATGCTTCACTCTGTGCGAGGAGGAGATCAAGCTGTTTATCCACTGCCTCATAGGAGTAAAATTTCTGAATGGCTACGCAGGGAAGATAAGAAGATACCTGGAAGAGGCGAAGCAGCGTTTCAGCGGGATGAAATCTCACGACTGTGTCGTGCTAATGACGCAGATTCTCCCAGTTGTGATCCGAGGGATAATGGACGAGCACGTCCGTAAAACATTGTTTGGCCTTTGCAACTTTTTTGACGTCATCTCCCGGAAGTCGATTTGCGCTACGCAACTCAAAAGGCTACAAGAGGAGATCGTGCTCATACTATGCGAGCTTGAGATCTATTTCCCGCCCGCATTCTTCGACATTATGGTGCATCTGTTGATCCATGTCGTGGAGGATATCGTCCAACTCGGGCCTGCGATTCTGCGCAGGATGATGCCGTTCGAAAGGATGAATGGAGACATCAAAAAATACGTTCGTAATAGGCCCCATCCAGATGCAAGCATAGCGAAGGGATTTCTAACCGAAGAGTGCATCTCTTTTTGCACGAATTATCTCAACATCGAGAACCCTGTTGGTCTGGCCATCAACAAGCACTTTGGCAGGACCGATGGGTGTGGTCACCACGAGGGAAGCCGCGCAATGCATGTCAACTTTGAGCGTCGAGACGTCGACTTTGAAATAGCAAGCCTAGTCGCGCTACAACACATCCAGCCCGTCGATTCTTGGATAGTAAAGCACAAGGATGTAATCAGGAAGAAGTACAGTGACCAGGGCCTGCAGATAACGGACCGAGATCCACGGCTAATCAAAGAGCACAACTCCAGTTTCATGACTTCGTTTAGGGACGAGCTTCGTGTTAATCCCCTGTGAAGGAACGCTTCCGAGGACGAAAAGATGATATTCACCTGGTCACACGGTGCCGCACGCAACCTGGTGACCTATCAAGCGTATGATATCAACGGCTACACATTCTACATGGAGGAAAAGGACAATAACTGTGATTAACAGAACTCAGGGGTAACGGGAATATTCTACACCGATGACATCAAGGAAAGATTATACGGAAGTATCAAGGACATATGGGAGCTCGACTACTGTGGAGAGAAGGTGCCGATGTTCCGTGTGAGATGGGCCAAGAGCGTCGTAAAAGAAGACCGGTACATCACCACCATGGTTATACCCGAAGCTAAATTCAAGTCTGCGGGCGCAAACGTCACTGCGAAAAATGAGCCATGAGTACTGGTTAGCCAAGTGGACCAATGCTTCTTCACTACCGACCCATCAAAGACGAGCCGCGTTGTAGTGAGGAGAGGCAAAAGAAACATCATCGGAATGGATGGAGTCGCCAACGAGCAAGACTTTGACAAGTACGGTGACCCGAAGATGGAAGATGACTATGCCGCTCAGGATACATACACCACAACCCTACCGAAGAAAGGTCTCCCGTTCAAGAGGAAAAGTGAAGGCGTCCCGGCCTAAATTATTCAACCACGACAAAGAAGGGAAAGAAGAAGATCTGAGGAAACGCTAGCTAGATAGCTTGCTCCAAATTTACGAAAATATTTTTTAATTCATGATCACTTTGTGTATGCATGGATTTAATCGGCACTTTGTAATTGATGATCACATTCTTATGTTGGGATCATATAGTTTGAAGTGTATGAACATCAACGATACACAATTGAAGCATCATGCCTAACTCCTTAAAAATGATTATTTGCTCTTTATCTATCTTAGGGGGTATTTGGTACGCATAACGGATGGAGTGTCATTATTCCATTCAACTAGAATGCATGGATCGGTTTCGTCTTTGCATTTAGTACAAATAGTTCGAAGGAATGGAATGGTTAGCCCGCAAAAAAGATGACATGGCCAGCCTGCAAATAAAATGAAATGGTCAGTCTGCAAAAAATGAAATGGTTAAACTTTAATTAAAAATAGGAAATGATGCTTAGGGGTGGCGCATTTAGCCAGAGTGCGCCACTAAGGGTGCTTAGGGGTGGCGCATTCTAGAGAAATGCTCCACCGAATGTGCCACGCATAAGGATCAACTTGGTGGAGCATTTCAACAGAATGCGCCACCCCTAAGCCTTGACCTATCCAACTATACCCCTCCCCTGCTCGCACAGTAACCATTCCCCCCTAGCCCTAGGTGTCGCCGCCGGAGCACACCGGAGCCCTCACACCTTCCCCTCGACGCCATCGCGGAGGATCCCATCGGAGCCCTCACCCCTGCCCCTCGACGCCACCGCGGAGGAGCCCCTGACGGCCGCAGTCCCACCGGAGCCGACCCGCGCCACCATCCGTCGTCCGACGACCCCTCCCCGTCATCCCGCTCTCCATTGCCAGGTACATCCCGTACCCCCCCCCTCTCCCCTCCATCTTTGCCTAGCGCTCGACCGCGGCCCGCTTGCCTTTGCTGGCTTCCGATGGCGCCCGTGCTGGCCATGGCAGCCCCCAACCCCCACTCGCCCCTGCACACATTTCTTGGATGTTCTTCGTCTTCTTTAGTTCGTATTGGAACTGGTTCAACTTTTGTGTGGACTCCATGAACACCGGTGCACTAGATTGATTCAATATGGGTTTACAACATCGTCTTGCAGCATCTTATCAGAGCACCATGATCGAATTGGTTTACAACTTGTTTACAACAGTTTTTCTGATCAATATTGTAATTGTAGTGGCTTGGATAAAGGTTCTGATCACCTTAAGCCTGTGATCATTTTTCTGCTAGTACCAATAAAAATTCAGGCACTCAACATACCTGGAGTGATCTGCTAGCCATAGATGCATAGTGCAAAGTAATAAAATGGCACTAGGACAGTGTTAACCAGTGGTATGACTATAGGAGATATATTGACACTTAAATATATATCTATGTGCTATCTTTCTTGGTACAATATTTTGAGTGTGAAGGTTGGTTTTTCAAATGAAGTGTGTGTTGTCTAGATGCCAGCCACACATGTCAATGTCCATGCCACCATATTGGTCCATGACTCCATGTCACTTCTGCTATTGCCAAGCATGGCATGGCCATCTTTGATTCTGTTTGTGATGGATCCTGGTGTGTGTCACTAGACATATGGTCCATTTTTGTTGCATATAGACAAGAAGTAGTGGTTAGGAAAGGATTTTTTTGCATTCTTAACCACTTCACCAGGCATTGCTAATAGAACATAGGTTTAAATCCAGCTGCATCAAATATAGGTTGTTCTACTCAAGTTCCCATAAATTACTCTTGCATATTTTGCACAGTCCCATGTATGACTTGAGAACTTTTTGACTAAATTATAAAATGCAGCTACCTTTTCCTTTTCTCTGTAAATTGTAAAAATCAACTAGCTTTTCTTGTTCTTTGTAGTAGTATTCCTTACATTTGAAAATATAGGACATGGTTTGGCTCTCTAATTTTCCACTTTGGCCATAAATATTTTTGTTGCTTGCTGCCATATTGCTTAGCAAGCATAGCATATGTTCTTTTTAATATTTTTGCTTACATAGTTGGTTTGCATCATCCTAAAAATCCAGCACTTGTCATATAGATGTTGTTAAGCATATATCAATCCACCGTTTTACTTGATATTTGGTGACTCTGGTTATGAAATCTGCTAAGAACAAATGCTATGTTGCTGGTTATGGTCACATACATGTTATTCTATATGTTGTGCAGGGACTCTCATTATCCCATTTCTCCAGAAATATTTATTAACTTCCGTTTCGGTTGAGAATGGAGCACTCTCATGTTAAGAAAATAGCGAAGGTCGTGCCGAATTTTTCTGTGAACTCGTGCATGACGTACCTTTGCTATTTTTCTTAACATCAGAGTAGTTGCATTTATTTATTGTGCTAATTAATTAAGTAGTTGCATTTCGTAATATTGTACTAGTACAAACATGTCGACCGGAGCCGACGCCGGTCCTTCTTCTCAGCCAGGAAAAAAAGGAAGCAATTTTGGGAATACTCCCAGGAGGAGGTCGATGAGAACAGAGAAGAGGAAGTACGTCTGGGCGAGGTGGAGTATGAGGAGCAGATAGAGTCGGAGTCCGACTCATCGGATGATGACATGAAGGAGGAGGCCGGTACGACAGACGGCGAGAGGAACACCGGTGAGGATGATGGGACTGGTGGCTCCAACACAGATGGTACCCAGTTGAAGAAGAGGAATCGGAAACCGACCAAGGTCGGCACCATCAGGCAAGAGTTTACTGTCGTGACCGCCGTTGGGTTTCCTAAAAAGCCCGAACATTTTTCGAAAGGGTACAACCGTCAAGCCGCGGCGATCCTCCGCAACACCGTGTCGATCACCACGATTAACCTCAGGAGTCGTGAGAATAATCATTATTGTCAGCTTCTTATCAACAAGCTGCACGGACGATACAAGTTCCCGGAGCTGTACAATAACACCAAACTCAAAGGGAACAAAGGAAACACATGGGCCCTCAGGAAGATGAGAAAGGCCTTGTCCAGTTGGAAAACCCGGGTGAAGGAGGCAATTATTGAAAAGAACAAAACCTGGGAGGAGCTCAAGGAAAAAGAGCCATTGATCGACGAAGCTACCTACAACCTTTTCAAGGCTAGGTGTGAGTCCAAGCCAGCCAAGGCCGCGAGTGCAAAGGGAAAGGCAATGCGGTCGCAGGTCATAGGTAACCACCGTTTCGGAGCCGGTGGTTACAAAAGTTCCAAGCCTAAACGGGACAAGGAGTATGCCAAGTACGCTGCTGCAGACATACCGAACCCCTTTGAGCAATACAAAGGTGATCCACAGACCGAATTCTTTGTGAGGGCCCGGAGCTATAAGGACAAAGCAACCTCGAAAATAGTTATCGATCCTAAGATTCCGGAGTTTACGACTGCCGTAGTAAGTAGTTTACCACGCGACATTGTCGATTGAATTCTCTAGTGAAGTTCACAATTTCTTAATGTTTCACATTCTTTCTGCAGCAAACGGAAATGAAAATCGCCTCATGATGGCGGTGAAGTTAATAGGTTTAGTGGGATTGCCTCCCCTGTTAACCGCGCCAATAAACAATTCTTGATAACCCACAACTCTAGGGGATCAATTGTAGCTTTTCGATAAATAAGAGTGTCGAACCCAACGAGGAGAAGAAGGTGCGGATAAGTGACACTGGATAAGGAAAGGCTGCACACACTCAAAGGTAAATATTTAGGGGGTTTTGGTTTAAGCAACAGAAAAATAAAAGACAAGCAAAGTAAACAGGGTAACTGAGGAGTAGCGAGTGGCCCAATCCTTTCACAAGGATAAGCCTAGGAACTAAACTTATAAAAGCTAAAGCGTTCTCGAGAACACATGGGAAAGATAGCCAAGTTACTTTCACAATACTCTGCCAAGTAATATGTATTGTGTTCATAAGTGTTGGTGGGTGGATCAATGCTAGTACACCTTCTAGACTAAGATAAGTGTACTCTTATGATTACACACCTTGCAAGCATCCGCAAATACAAGGTAGTAATTAAGGCATAAGCCTAACCACATCATTACGATCAAGGATCCATAAATCCCTTGTGTAAAAGTGTGCGAACTGGGGTTCAGGTTT
Source organism: Bromus sterilis (assembly GCA_950022295.1). Lineage (NCBI taxonomy): Eukaryota > Viridiplantae > Streptophyta > Magnoliopsida > Poales > Poaceae > Bromus > Bromus sterilis. The sequence continues at coordinate 140,685,675 of OX465596.1, read as the reverse complement.
CTGTCACTCCGGCAACCCACCATAAGCATCCTTTGTGCACAATGTATTCCTCTAGGCCCATGAAAAGTGAAGTGTTAAGTGTTCGACTCACATAACACCACTAGATAAATAACAACACAACTTAAGTATCAAACAACACATAACACTTCAACATCATACGACTACTAAAAACTAGACTTCTCCCATGTTCTCAAGAACTAAAGTAACTACTCACAAGACATAAAAGAGATCATGATCAGAGGTGATAGATGGGTGGCAAACAATCTGGACACAATGATATTTCTCCAACAAAACTCAATAGCATTCACCAAAAAGTAGTAATCAACACCAACAGAGTAGAGAGGATAGATAGTACGGATTACAACACAAGTTGCAATTGTGAGATGAGATGGGATGGAGATGGAGATGGTGCTGATGTTGGGGATGATGTTGATGATGATCTTGATGATGCCCGTGACGATGATGATGATGATGGCGACAATCTCTCCTTCCGGGAGGTGATATCCCCAGCGGAATCTGCCCGCCGGAGATGGATTTTCTCCTTTGTAGGTTTACTCCCCGTGGCGGCGGCGAAACACGTAAACTCTTTTGTATTTAGGGTTTCTACCCCAGGGGGGTCTTATAGGCGAGAGGGGGCACCAAGGGGGCCACCAGGCATCCAGGAGGGTGCCTGGCGCGGCCAGGAGGGGGGCCGCGCCAGGCACCCTTCTGGCTGCCTGGTGGGTCCCCTCACCTCCATCCTCGGTGATCCGTAGTCAATCTTCATGAAAACACTCCCCGTAAATTTTCATCGCATTTGGACTTGATCTGATTCAGCAACTTGGTGTCCACTTTTCACCGCTGAATTCTGGTTCTGCTGCTTCGGCACCGGAAAGTTGTAAACTGTGTAAAAAAACCAAAACAACATAAGAACAATACTTTAAAGTGGAATATATCAATGAATAGGATGAAATTACAATTTAAAATAGTGATGCATTTTGGACGTATCAACTCCCCCAAACTTAGACCTCGCTTGTCTCCAAGGGATTGCTGAGCTCGGTAAACCTGTCCACAAGTTTAGAGAGTGAAGTGTCGATAAAAGAATACGGACAAGAAGCATCAAGATTTCTCACCAAACTGAAGCATCCTCAACAACAACCTCAACTCATAAGATCATTATGAGAAAGTAGTAACAATTATAACAAAGTAGGACCTGGAAAACTCATCAAATCATGGCAAACATAGCCTTGGTCAAGGAAAAACTAATAACTTTTACTTTTGCTCTTTCACTTATAATGGAACCAGTTGAAGTGTCGGGACCCAGGGTTAGCGTATGCAAGACTCGCTACAACACAATCATATGGAGAGCCGAGAACCGTACCCACTTGTCTAAGCAGACAAGGCCAAGCATAGAACGTTCTCGGAAAGCATCGAACGTGAGGGGCATCCCATCCAGGCCGGATGATCAACCGAAATGGGTCCTCATCGTCCGCACACAAGTCTAAATGATATGGGTGATGAACTCCCATACTCATAGACAAGTCGCCTCAACCATACTATCGATTGTATTATAACCCTTACATAGACTTACTCCAACCCGATCACTTAGTCGGGGTCTAGGGCGGGCTCGATCATACATCAAAGTGTGCACGTGACAGAGTCACGAGAAATCGCATTGCGATGCCCCAAGCTGCGCACATCTAAGGGCCACTTGGTGTATACAAGACCGCCAGCCAGATCACAACTAAGGTCTCAAAAACCCATACTAAGACATGCATGTTATAATCGTACACGCAACACACATGTCTAGTATGAACAGCAGGTATCATTGCAATTCTCTACAAAGTATACAATTTAATGATAACTCTCACAGAGTGCACACAGAGATCACGAGACCGTGATCCAACATTACAACAAGCATGCGGAAGCAAACTATGTTTGGGTACAGACAAGTTTAACAAATGGCTTAAGAAGCCTTATCTATAAACAAGCCCTTCCACGAGGGACCAGTCGTCTGACTGGGACTACACTAGCTTGATCAGTCGTCGAGCTCCAGGAAGAATCCTTCTTCGGGTTCAGTGGGTTCATCTAAAACATAGAATAAGAAAACGTGAGTACAAAGTCGTACTCAGCAAGACTTACGTAGGAACTATACTACTCATGCACATGTATCAAGGAAAAGGGAGGTGGGGTTTCACTGCAGAAGTGCCAGGTTTAACTTGGCTAGTCCTGAACTACGAGACCAAACTTGAGGTAAGAAGCGTACATGAGTCCACTACATGTCTCCAACCAATTACACCACTATGGTGCCTTCCTCGACTTCCCCACGAGAAAGCACGCCATAGCACTCACACTTATCTTGGCAAGTTTTATAAGTATCCAATTCAAGTTGTCTAATAAACAAGCTAAGCTTTCCAAGCAGTCCATAACCGCGGATGCGGCTATTGGAATAGTTTTGTTAACCCTGCAGGAGTGTACCGCTACACACACATGTCATCGCTTACCGACTTTTGCGTACCACCGTTCAAGAGGCGACAGCGAGGATGCCACCACAATTGTTACCTCATAGCCGATCTGGTCCAAGAAAGCCGCCTACCTGGGTTGGATACCACTATCGTGAACCCGGCCGGTTTACCGAAGTGAACCCAGATGATGTGTGTGTGGTGCATAAGCCGGTCTCGGCTGAGCCGTTCTCTCACTTAGCAGCCAGGCCACAAACCTACCAGAACTCCGAACTACTGCGACCTATGTACATAGAAAGGGATGAGTTAGTAGGTTGAGCGGGGACAGTGAGCCCAATGTGTGGTTGTAATCTTCATCTTGGATCACCACACAAGAACTCGGACTTAGGGCGGTGTTCAACGAGACAACCCACTGTGTACTCCTACACAGCCTCTCATCGTTCACCTTGTATTAGGGTAGATTCACCAACACATTTCCACCATCATCATCATGATTGCTACCAACCCGACTCACATAACAGTATCAACATTGTATCACTCTAAGCATGCAATAAGCAGTAACAGTTGCAGGGGCCACATGATATCAATCAACTCCTACATTTGCTAGGATTGTGGTTTGCTTACTACTGTGTCAAATGATAGGTCATGCAAAGGAATGGGTTCATCTATCCGGTAGAAACGTAGCATGGTAATCATCCTAAACAATGCATAAGCGAGATTGAGAGGGAAGTGGGATTTTATCGACATGATCAATGGGGGTTTGCTTGCCTTGCTGACGAGGTTCAGGTTCAGGGTCTTCAATGAAGGGGACAGCCTCCTGTTCCGGTTCAACTTCTATCGACAAACAACAATCAAAGGATGGGCAACATAAGTACAATGCACAAACACATGGTTGAAGTTTGAAACTTGATGTATGTGCCACTGATGTGTGAGTGATTCCAATTAAATGAAGTGTATTGCAAAGGTTTTGCAAATTCAAACTCCATTTTGAATTTAAAAGGAATGCATATGCTTTTTTACCACTGTTCACCCAAGAAAACGTTGTCAGACATGAAAACAGATTGCATATTCAGATTCCTTGAATTTTTCTAATAATTTTAGACATATTATTTGCTACATTTGGAGTTAGGATGAATTTTCTTTGAATTTCCAAAGTTTGAAGTATTTTCTGCCAATTTCTGAATTTGTTTAAATCAAAAAGCATTACTGCGTCACTGTGACACTAGGCTGACGTCAGGGGGGCTCTGACATGTGGGGTCAGCATGTCAGTGGCTGGGTTAATAAACCCGGTTAGTTTAAACTAACCAGAGGGATTAGTGGGGCATTGGGCCCACTGTCAGTCTCACAGGGGTGTGGGGTCAAGTTAATTAAGCTCGGGGGTTAAGCTAATGGAGGGGGGTCATCGCCGGCGAGCACTGTACACGCCGGAGCTTCCCCGGGATCACGTTTCCGGCCACGGGGGAGGGATCTGGAGGCACGGGCGCGTAGCCTGCGGGCTGGCGCATCCACTGGAGCGAGCGGGATGTCAAGGGGAGGCCCTAGGCCACGGCTACGACGACAAGTGCGGCGGACGGAGCACTGGAGCGGGCGGGGCTACGCTAAGGTTCACGGGGAGGAGCACGGGATGGGGCAAAAGAATGGTGAGCTCACCAGGAGCATGTTGATGCGGGCTAGGGAGGCTGGGGAAGGCTGGCGGCGACAAAATCCGGCGATGACGCACGGCAGCTCCGGCGAGGCGTCGATGGAGAATACGGTGACTCGGGGTCGTCCGGCCTCCTGATCCGCAGCAAGGAGATGAAGAGGACGACGGTGAGTCCACTGGACACGGCATTCCGGGCTTTGGCGCACGGTGGCCGCGATGTCAACCACGGCGTGCTCCGGTGAGGTCTCGGTTGGCGTCGAATTCGCGAGAGGGAGAGGGGGAGAGCGACCAGGAGCTAGGGGGAAGGGTGCGGAGTGAGCTGGGCATCTCTGTGGCGAAGCGACAGGGCTAGGGAGGCCTAGACGCGCCTCGGTGGCCTGCACGGCGGTGAGCTCGCCACCGAGCTGCTTGCCGCCATCGGGCAAGACGACAAGGTGCGGGGATGGGCCTGGCCCGTGGGGTTTAGTTGGGCCCGAGGCCTGTAGGTTTGGGCTGAGTTCCTTTTTTTCTTTTTCTTTTGTTTTCTTTTCTGTCAATTTGTTTTTCCTTGCTAAAAAAATAGCTAGGCATTTTATTAAATGCCCCAAATTTTTATGTGGACTTCTAATGCATAATGCTAGCCACTTATAAAGTTTGGGTATTTTTAAAATTCAAATAATTTGAACTTTAATTCAAATAGGGGTTTCAATTTCAATCCATGCTCCTGTTTGAATATTTGAAAAATCCATGAGCATGGGGTTGGTCCCACATCACTTGATATGTGATCACACTCATTTATGGGACTTTTCAAAAGTGAAACATGAATTTTTGGAGAAGATTTATCTCTGGCCTTGTGAATTAATTCATCTAGGGGGGTTCCTTCTCCCATTTTTCATTTGAATTTTATTTCAATTGATTTCTTTTGAAATTTTTAACATGATGCAAAGTTACTGGCTAACCCTAGCACATACCTAACTTGGAGTTGTGACATGAAGCTTTGGAAAGAACATGTTATCAGTCAAGAAGTGCACATGTTAACACAAAGGAAGATTTTTACTAAGCATAAGCTTTTGCAAACAACTCACTTATCAAAAGATAATGTCAACAAAGATGTAACATTGTCAGAACCCCAACTAGGGTAAGTGCTAGGGTTTGTTTGTGCCTTTGCATCATGCAAAAATTCAAATGAAATTCAAAAATGGGGAAGCAGAAAGCCCTGAGAAATTAATTCAAATGGCCAGATAAAAATCTTTTGCCAAAAATCATTTGAATAATTGGAAAATTCCTATAAATGATGCTGATCATTTTAAAAGTGGTTTGGGTATTTTCCCATTCCCATGGAATATTCAAAAATTCAAAAGGTGCTCTGGAAATTAAATTTGACCCCTATTTGATTTGAAATTCAAATGTTTTGAATTTCAAAAATACTCAAATTCTACAAGTGACTAGCTACTGGTCACCCAGTATTTATAAAATTAGTTGGGCATTTTTATAAAATGTTTTGGTATTTTTACCAGAGCAAAACAAAAGGCAGAAAAAGAAAAACAGAAGAAAGCAAACAAGAAAAAGAAAAACAAAACCCAGCCCAACCCCCTACGGCCTCGGGCCCAACTCACCTGTCCGGCCTAGCCCACTCTCCTCCCCTTGTCGTCTTCCCCGCCCGGAGCCAGAGCAAGCAGCTCGCTGCCGTGGCAAGCATGCCCGCGGCTGCCGAGCCTTCGAGGCCTCCCCTGCCCTATCCTCTCACCCCGGAGACACGCAGCAGCCGCCACATCCTTTCCCTCTCTCTCCCGGTCGTTTCCCCCTCCAAATCTCGCCGTTCCCCTGCGGACCGAAGCTCACCGCCGGCCATCCCCTGCGAGAAGACGCGGCTACCGAGCTCCTCCGCCCTCGCCATGATGTCCAGAATGAAGCCCTACCTCGACTTCGACTAGCCACACCCTCAATCGAAGCCCGGAGGCCACGAGCACGACTCCAACCTCAAGAACTCGCCGCCGGCCGCCGCGAAGCTCTCCATCGATTGCTCCACCGTCCGCCTTCCCCCGCCTCCCTATCCAGCACAGGCGTGCTCCTGGTGAGCTTCCATCTCACCCTAGCTCCTCCGACCTCCAATCCGTACATAGCATCGCCATCGCCGTCTTCCAGTGCTCCGTCCGCCGCAAACTTCGTCGTTTCCATGGCCTGGAGCTTCTCCGAGGCCCCCCAGTTCCTCCGCGAGATGTGCACAGGCGAGGGCTTCCTCCCAATACCACCCACGCCTCTCCCCATGGCCAAATGGCCAAGTCCGGCAATGCGCCACCGTGCCCGAGCCGCCGGCGTCAAGCCGCTGGGCACTTAACCCCTAATCCACCCCTAAACCACCTCCACAGAGACCGACAGGTGGGCCCCTAACCCCCCCTAAACCCCTCTGTTATTTAAACAGAGAGGGGTTAACCCCCTGTGACACTGACAGGGCTGGCCCACTGGCCAGAGCCCCTATGACGTCACCCCCACGTCATGCTGACGCAATAAAACATTTTTCCAGAGGATTAAAAGAATTCCAGAAAAATCCAGAAATTTAATTAAACTTTGGAAATTCATAACTAATTCATATTAACTCCAAATTAAACATATAATATATGAAAAATTATCAGAAAAATGAAAGGATTAAGAATATGCAATTTGTTTTCATGTTTGACCATTTTAAAATGGGTGAACAGAAGAAAATGTGTATATGACTTAATTTGAAATTGAATTTGGAGTTTGAATTCGCATTTCAAATGCAATATACTTCAATTAAATTTAATATGCTACAAACCAGTACCATTCACATCATGGACAACCTTATCATGTGTATGTGCATTTTTACTTTCGAAGTTGCCCCCCCTTGTTGATGATTGCCTCCGATGACAGACGTTCCGAGACGGTGATCACCCCCGGAGAAGAAGACCACCATTAAGACCCGTGTATCGTCAGCAAGGCAAGAAAACCCCATTGATCATGTCTATAAAATCCTACTTCCCTCTCAGTCTCGCTTATGCATGTTTAGGAGATCATCGAGACACGTTCTTTCGCATAGTTGAACCCATTCCGATGCATGACCTATCATTTTGCCACCGTATTATGAAAACCACAATCCTAGCAGATATAGGAGTTGAATGATCAGCATGTGGCCCCTGCAACTGTTACTGCTTATTGCTGCTTAGTGATACAATGAGGATGTTATGATTGTGAGTCGGGTTGGAATGAACACAGTAGTGCTGATGTTAACGTGTTGGTGAATCCACCCTAAACAAAGGTGAACGATGAGAGGCTGTGTAGGAGTACACAGTGGGTTGTCTCGTTGAACACTGCCCTAGGCCCCGAGTTCCTTTTTTGTGATCCAAGACAAAGAGTATGAGCACATGTAGGGTTTTATGGGAGCCCCGTTTGGCCTCTTTACGTACCCGATCCGGTCCAGGGGTCACACTAGATTCGGGCTTTCCATTTGACCTAACTATATATATGTGGGTGGACCTGTGAGGCAGTGAAACCATCTGTCAAAGGTGGCGTCTCGGTCCCTTACATTATCTGAGTCCGTTTCGTGGAACCGGCCGGACTCTCGAGCGGTGACAAACTCAGGTAGTCGACTCCTGGATTAGAGAAGGTGATGTGAGGGTAGTGCCTTGGTTTCATCCACGTCTGACACCCGCTTGAAGGTTGACAAGAACGAGGCGATAAGTGATGACACGCGTGTGAAGATGTACACCCCAGCAGGGTTAAAGAACAATTCGAATAGCCGTGTCCGCGGTTATGGACTACTTGGAGACCTTTACTTGATCATAGACAACTTGAATGGATACTTATAAAACTCGCAAGATAAGCGTGAGTGCTATGGCGTGCTTTCTCGTGGGGAAGTCGAGGAAGTATCCATAGTGGTGTATTGGTTGGAGACTTGGTAGTGGACTCGTGTACGCTTCTTACCTCAAGTCTGGTACTCGTAGTACAGGACTAGCCAAGTCAAAGCTGGCACTTCTGCATGTTGAACCCCACCTCCTTTACCTTGATACTTGAGCATGAGTAGTATAGATCTGATGTAAGTCTTGCTGAGTACAACTTTGTACTCACGTTTGCTTATTCTATGTTTTAGATGAGAACCCGGACCCCGATGAAGTCACCTTCGTGAAGCTCGACGTTGACCTTGGTAGTATAGTTCCAGACAGCAGTCTGGTCCCTCGTGGAAGGGCATGTATGTTTACAAGGCTTCTCTAAGCCATTTGTTAAACTTGTCTGTACTCAGAACTAATTTTCTTCCGTTGTATGATGTAATGTTGATCACAGACATGTGATCCTTGTATGCTATATGTGTAAGTAAATAAAGAAGTACTTTGTAGAGTTATGTGATGATACCTGCTGTTCATACTAGGCATGTGTGATGCGTGTATGTTTATAACATGCATGTCTTAGTATGGGTTTTCGAGACCTTAGTTGTGATCTGGCTGGCGGTCTTTTATACACCAAGTGGCCCTTAGATGTGCGCAGCTTGGGGCATCGTGATGCGATTGCTCGTGACTCTGTCACGTGCACACTTTGTTGTATGATCGAGAACGCCCTAGACCCCGACTAAGTGATCGGGCTGGAGTAAGTCTATGTAAGAGTTAGGGTTCAATCGATAACATGGTTGAGGCGACTTGTCTATGAGTATGGGATTCACCACCCATAAGCATTTAGACTTGTGAGCGGACGATGAGGACCCATCTCAGTTGATCATCCGGCCTGAATGGGATGCCCCTCACGTTCGATGCTTACCATGAACGTTCTGTGCTTGGCCTTGTCTGCTTAGACAAGTGGGTACGGTTCTCGGCTCTCCATGTGATTTCATCGTGACTGGAATTACATACGCTAACCCCGGGTCCCTACAAACATGCTAACTTTCAATGCAGCTTTGTATGCAAGAATCTTTATTAACATCAAATGTTTGTTCTCTCTCAAGAAGGAAGGAAGTAGGAAGGACTGACTCAGCACAAAATAAAGGATAAACCCCGTGCAAAAGGGTAAGCAGGGAAAACTCATCTGCCATCTCTAGATCAAACAGAATAAAAACAGGCCTTTGGGAGGTGCATGATCCGTCAACGACTGCTGATAGATAACTCACTCACTTCATGATTTGGACAAGTTTCGAGGAACGGCTCCCATGTGGGGACGATCACATCCCCTTAAATTCCTTTGTTTATCACTCATAAATGAGCGAAGGAACTTGTGCGTTAGTATTTATCTTTTACGAGCTGGGCACTCATGCCAGTCCCTTCTCGTATTAGGGGTTTGCAGATTAGGCATGCAATCCCAAGATAAAACTTGTCCAAATTAAGAAGATCATGGATTACCCACCACTTCCTCATGAGCTGAATCAGTGGCACAAAACAGAAGATTTTGAACATCTAGAGATAGCACATAAATTATATACTTTAGGAGTGGTAGTGCAATACCACAAATAGGAAGGTATGGTGGACTCAAGTGGAAGATGTTGGTTTCAGGGTATGGAAGTACAAGCAGAATTATGCTTAGTATAGAGTTTTGGCTACCAAGGCTTTGAGAAACCAGACAATTGATGACAACTTAGATGCAAGCAATACAAAGCATAAACATTAAAACTAGCATGAAACATCAAGTTGTCTTCCTTGTCAACATAACACTTCAAGCATAATAACACAAAGGTTTTGGCTATGTCGCTACTTTGAGAAAAACATGCTTGTTTTTATGACCAAAGCTATACTTGCCAAGATTTAAATAAAGTTTTCGAAGCCATACCTGATATAAGGTCAATACTCCCCATAAGAATCAGCTCATAATGTCGATTGCGTGAAGAGAATACTGAGTGCAGCAAAGAAACCAATAGACTTCTCATCAATATTCCTTCATAGACGACCCCACACTCACGGATACAAAGCTCTCCAAAAAAGGAGTGATAGACCTGAAAGCAACACCTATTTCATAAAGTAACTTCCCTAGACATGATACGACTCTTCTTGACTCCTAAAGATAAAGATACCAGGCACTCCCCCATGCTTGGAACAAGCTAAGGGGATGCCATTACCCGAGGAGTTTTACTCCTCATTCTTCTTCTTGTTGGGGTTGAACATGTTTTCCCTGGCTAAGCGCTTCCACGGTAAAGGTTCTCCGGTCTCTAAGGACATCTTAGTCTCCGGGATCCTGTACTCAGTAGCCAAACCCATGCGTGAGAACTTGAGTTCATACTCACAGTTCTGGTTTTGTAGATCATAGATCTGTGCTTGAATCTCGTAGAGCTTTTCTTCTAGTGCGGCCAAACTTGACAACATATCCTTTGTCTCCTTCTTGTGGAAAGCCTTTAACTTGTTCATCATGTCGAAGTTGTCTTCAACACTAAACTCCACCATCTTCTTGTACTTGATGATCTCTTGTTCCATCTCCTTCAGTCTCTCTTCGGTGCTCCCTTCTTCGACTGGTCCCTCCAGATCTTCCTTGTGGAGAACACCGTCCTCCACATGAAAGACCTGGGGGTGCTTCCTCACCTCTGCGAGGTAAGGGTTGATGACGTTGACGATGAACTTGTCCTTGGGGGAACTTGGGGAAGCAATGGCACCTAGATCTGCTGAAAGTTTTCCTGGCAGAAACAAACCGAGAAAGAAAACACAAGGAATCGCGAGATACGGTGCCGGGACTATCCGGGAAAATATATAGCAAAAATTTCTGCAACAGAAGGAAGGTTTCAAGCCTAGGTGGAGTTGGAGTCGGAGTCCAGGGCACCCAGGAGGGTGCCTGGCGCGGCCAGGAGGTGGGCCGCGCCTGGAGGCCTACTGGGCCCCCTGGAGCTCCTCTCAGGCTCCACTCGGGCTTGTAATTTTCCTAATTTTTCAAAAACTTTGAAAAGTAAACTTTTATTGATGTTCGCAGTGTTTTCTTACCATAATTCATACATTTTCTTATTCTGCTCCTGCCGGAGTCTGAAACTGGATGCAACATGTTCTTCGTGAGTCTTTGTATATATCATGTTTGCATCCACATTGATTGGATCACCTGCCATATAATGTTTGAGTCTTTGTCCATTCACAACTTGAGGTTTGGTGCCTTCGAAATTATTGATCTTGATTACACAAGACCGATGTACTTCTTCGATATGAAAAGGTCCTTCCCAGCTGGAAAGTAGTTTACCTGGAGAAAACCTGAAACAAGATCTAAACAACAAAACTTTATCACCAACATTAAATTCACTTTTTAGAATTCTTTTATCGTGCCACTTCTTTACCTTTTCCTTGAACATTTTAGCGCTCTCGTAAGCTTCACTCCTCCACTCATCTAGAGAAGTCAAGTTCATGAGACGCTTTTCACCAGCTAACCTTGGGTCAGCATTTAGCTCTCTCACATCCCAGAAAGCCTTGTGATCTAAATCTAATGGTAAATGGCAAGCCTTGCCATAGACCATTTTATACGGAGACATGCCCATGGGGTTTTTGTAAGAAGTTCTATAAGCCCACAAAGCATCTCCTAACTTCTTTGACCAGTACTTTCTAGAACTGTTTACTGTCTTCTATAAGATCAACTTGATCTCCCTATTGGTGAGCTCAACTTGCCCACTAGTTTGAGGGTGGTACGGTGATGCAATCCTATGGTTGACATCGTACTTGGCTAGAGCTTTCCTAAAATCTCCATGCGTGAAGTGTGACCCTCCATCTGTCATGAGGTACCTTGGTACTCCAAACCTAGGAAAAATTACATCCTTGAGCATTTTCAACGATGTCTTGTGATCAGCACTCTCAGTGGGGATTGCTTCAACCCACTTAGTTACATAATCAACAACAACTAAGATGTGTGTGTACTTGTGTGAAGGAGGAAAAGGACCCATAAAATCAAAAACCCAGCAATCGAAATGTTCGATCACTAGTGAGTAATGCATAGGCATCTCATTTCTCCTGCTAATGTTACCAACTCTCTGACACTTATCACAAGATAGAACGTACCTTCGGGCGTCCTTAAAAAGAGTAGGCAAATAAAAACCTGATTGTAAAACTTTATGTGCGGTCCTTTCACCGGCATGATGTCCTCCCTAGGGACTATCGTGAGATTGTCAAAGAATGTCCTGTTGCTCGTGCTCCGGTATACACCTTCTTACGATCCCTTCCGCGCCTTCTTTGTAAAGATGTGGATCATCCCAAAAGTAGTGCCTCAAATCCGTGAAGAATTTCTTCCTCTGCTGACATGTAAAACCTGGAGGCAAAAACTTTGCAACGATAAAATTAGCATAATCTGCAAACCAAGGGTCGGAATGAGATTGTACTTTTACAACAGCAAGTTGTTCATCTGGGAAACTGTCGTTGACTGGCATAGGATCGTGCGGGATATCTTCCATCCTTGAAAGATTGTAACAGCCCAGATTTCACAAAAATAAAAAAATTTGTTTTCGGTGTGAATTGTTTGATTGTCTGATTTCTTTGCGGTGTTTGCATCCCCGATTTATCGACCAGCGATTATTTTTCCCCCTCTTATCTCGTACCGTACGGAGACCGACCCTTTCCACCCTGACACTCGACCTTTGCGACATCGGGTTTCACCCGATCACCGTCACGAAAACCGCACAAGACCAGTCGCAGCCAACGGAACAAAAAACCCAGTTTAATAATTAAACGGGATATTTTTATAGCGCGCTGAAAAGAGTTCTCGGAACGGTTCCAACTCGAGGTGAACGCCGCCGGCTCGACGCGCTGATCACGCAGTTCGAAGTTTTACCCGAATCGGAGGTCCTGCGGACCCCCGGCGGTCAGAAATGTAAACACCGCGCGCGCGAGAGAAAAACCGGGGATGTTTTTGCAAACTGCCAGCCACCTGGTCTATATAAAGACCACCACACTCCCACCCCTTTCTAGGGTTTCCCTAGCCACAAAATTGCAGCCACCCCTTCCAAATAGCCCCAAATTTTCGCAACCTAGCCCATCAGATCTGAAATATCAGTCTCACGCACTCTGGACCGTCAGATCTGGCGATCCGATGGCCCATAGGCCGCCACATCAGCGCCTCCACCTCCTCTCTCCCTCCAGCCGCAGCACCCCGTGTGCACCGCCGCCTCGCCTCCGGCCGCCGCGCCTTCGTCCGCGCCGAAAGGCCGCAACAGCCGCGCCACCCCAGTGGGTTCTCTCCTCCCCCTCGCGTCTCCTACCTCCTCCTCCCCCTCACCTCGCCCTTTCTTTTCTCTCCAGAACGAGACGACGCCGCCGCACCTGCGACCCGTGGCTCCCCGTCGCACCAAGTTCCACTCCGCCGCGACCCGTGGCTCCCCGTCGCACCACCGGCGACCAGATCCCGGCCGGATCCGGCCTCCTCCGCCGCCGCGCGCCTTGTTGCGCCCTCCCTCACCTCCTGCCTGGCCGCTGGTGGCCGGCAACGGCCGCAGCCAACACGCCGCTCGGGAGGAGCCCCGAGCCGGCCAGCCTCCTCGCCACCGACCGCGAGGGCCGGCCTGGCGCCCTGGCCCAGCAGCACGGCCCAGCCAAGCGCGGCCCAGGTGCTTCCAGCCCTCCCAGGCCGACTTGGGCCGAAGCCCAAGGGGTGAGCTTTTTTATTTTATTTTATTTTCGTGGATAGCCCAGGAAAATATGCTGATGTATCAGTTTTGCGACGATAATTGCGATCAAACCGTGGCTGGATGACTTTGCGCCCAAAAGGAAAATTGCTTAGAATTGTGTGTACTTCAATCCATCTTTTGTGAGCATTTTGATTTGAGGTTATCTTGAGGTTGATAATCTCCGTTGAAGTGGGCATCAGGCCGTTAACTGCTACTAATTCTTTCAAGTGCTGCTGATGTTATTTTATTGCAACTTTGATTGATGATTGTGACACATCCATGATGCCTATTTGCATGATTCTTTTTGCCATGCCTTCCTTGTCATGTCTACTTTAGTTCCATCTCATTTGTGAGCATGTTTGCATTGATTATGTTGTTTATGCATTTCTCTAAAGTGTGCTTCGTGATGTTGGCATATTGTGCCCGTAACTTGTTTTGCTTATTTCTTTTTAACCGTAACTCCGTCTGGAGTGTGCCTCATATGTAACTTGATTAGTTTTTCGTGTACTTTGTGTTTATGCTATTGTTTGCTGTCGGTAACCAACCTAAAATATGGTTTAGGACAGAACAGTACCAAATGTTTTAATCATCGTGCGACACTTAGTGTTATGCCATGTTTAGGTTGTGCCTCAATTAAATTGACTAGAATAGATAGTTTACTTTGTGCTTCGCCTCCTGACATGTTTGTGTTCTATGCCGTGCTTGAGTGAGATGCCATGTTAACAACCTTTGTTGATCACCTGTAGCTAAACAACTTGAACCTTTCTAAATGTGCGGTATCGTCGTGTGTGACGAGTACTCCACTTAACCTATTAGTAACTGCTCTCGACGGTAGGTGCGATGTCTCGTGTTGCCTTCTTGTTGATGCTTGCTCGTGTTTGCTTGGTAGTAATAGATGCTTTCTCGTCGATTCCTTTCCAGTGTTTACCGTCTTTTGTGCTTCCGCGGGTACCCTTCGGAGACGATGCGAGCTTGCGATCAACTACACCTTTGGAACCCGATTTATCAACATGCAAGGACTATGCATTACTTATGATCCATTCTATTTCAACCAACGGTTTGCATGATAGTCTAGGTTAGGTTCAATGTTTGATTCTACCACATGTTTACAGCCTCTTTCAAACCGATACAGCCATGTCCCCTCCCAGCAAACCTTGTACTGCGATGTTACTATTGCTCGTTGCTCAGCCCCTGCTTAGTATGCATGCTTAGGATGCTACGATGTTACCTCCTATTACTCCTTGGTTTGGGCTATCACATTATTATATTGTTGTTGATGATATGATTATTACAATGTTGACTATATTCGACGAAGGATGGAAGGTCTAGGCTATCCCGCCCCGACGCTTTGTTCCATTCGAGTCACCTAGGATCCGAGTTCCGGGTATTGGTTTTAAGACTGAGCGTGCCTAACCGCGTGTGGGATTTTATGGGGTCCCCTTTTCTTACCTACCTAGCTTCAAGCATTTCTAGTGGTGGCCCAAGCTGATTTACCATTTGAAACCGTGTGTGTGCTGGTCAGCTACCAGTAGTTTTAAAACCAACCCGGACCAGTGAGTACATAGTTCCCTTGCTGGCCCACCTTGTCCGGCTGAGGACCCGAGTTCCCATGTGTGATTAACCGGCTATCCAAACCTGCGACAGACACGGTATGAGACCAGATCGAGAGCGCGGCCGGCTCCTGAGCTGGATGTCGACTCACCGGGGGCCACCCGGATTTGTTCGTTGTTAGTTAGAGGGACCTGTCGTTTTGGATCTCTCGGAACTAAATCATAAAATGGTTGCCTATAATGGGTAGCAACTGAGAGAGATGGGCGTGCGTGCGAAGCCTTGTAATGGGCAGTTGGTACACCCCCTGCAGGGTTAAATCTTTTTGAGAAGCCGTGTCCACGGTTATGGACGACTTGAGACCTACTCCTTGTTCATAGACAACAACAGATGAGATAATCTTAATATTTTGATCAATGTGTGTGTGCCTTGACTGCTTCTTCTTCGTCGGGATGCGAAGAGGAGGACAAGTATAGGATAGGTGTTATGTTTGCGTATGTAGGTGGATAGCAGACTTGTTGGAGGAAATTCCTCATCGAATGCTTGGCTTCTTATCTTACTCTCTAGATCGTTAGCCACTTCATAAATGCTAGTGCGGCAGCAACCTCACCACTTACCCATTCCTTACCGTAAACTACTAGTTGTCCTAGATTGACGAGTGATGAAGTCCTTGCTGGGTCAGTTGACCACTACAGTTGGATGCTGAGTACTTCTGTACTCATGATACTACCCCCAAACTCTTTTCAGGGTTCTTGATCGACAACAGGTATGGTGATCGACGTTTCACGTGGAGACTCGACGACGACTAGATATGCGGATCCCGACGGAGGGCCTGGACTCGTGTGGTTATGGGGATCGATGTCTTCTCTTTGCTAGTAGGCATTTGATTGTAGTCTGTACCCAGACATGTATCTTCCGCTGTTGTATTGTATTTGAGGCAGTTGTATTCCGATTGCGTGAGATGTTGTATCCTTGTATGTTGTAATGTTGTGATATCATGTTGGAAATCCGGGGCATATGGCAGTGTCATATGTCGCGGTGGGACCGATATGTGCTTCGTCCCCGGATCTGGATGGAAACATCCAGATCTGGAACAGTACCGCATATCGGGCCTTACAACTTGGTATCAGAGCCTTACCGACCATAGGATCCCCTTTCTGGCCGAAGTCGAGTCTAGAAAAAAAACTATTTTGTAAGTTAGTTATCGGAGAGTAGGAATATTTTTCTCCTAACCCTTGCTCGGGTCAGGACAAGTGTCATAAGTGTTTTATTCTCATCTTATCCCCTTCAAACTCTAGGGTCTCGAGTGTGTGGAGTATCGAAATCCTTACAATGCCTGTCTTGCAGCGTATTGTCTCGATTCCGATCTCAGGTGGGAAATCCTGTAGTACCTTTAGTTCTTCCAACTCTGGTTTACATCTTGGTCACCCGTTGCCATCCATCATTTTTCCCATTGTTTTCACGACTTGTGTCGAAATGCACTGTCCTTTGATCCAGTTTTCATTGTCGTTCTCCCTCTTGACACTGACGGTTTCGTTTTTCCGACGATGTCGTCTCTTTGCGGATATTTATCTCGACGGAAGTTCGACGTCGACATGGAGCAGAGTCCCTTGTTGGTGGTGTTGAAGATCGTTGACTCTCTCTTTTCTCTCCCCCCCTCTCCCCCGGATCGTCCTGGATCTCGGGACGAGATCCCTTGTTGGTGGTGTTGTATTGTAACAGCCCAGATTACACAAAAATTAAAAAAATTGTTTTCGGTGTGAATTGTTTCATTGTCTGATTTGTTTGCGGTGTTTGCATCCCCGATTTATCGATCGGCGATTAATTTTTCCCCCTCTTATCTCGTACCGGACGGAGACCGATCCTTGCCACCCTGACACTCGACCTTTGCGACACCGGGTTTCACCCGATCACCGTCGTGAAAACCGCACGAGACCAGTCGCAGCCAACGGAACAAAAAACCCCGTTTAATAATTAAACGGGATATTTTTATAGCGCGCCGGAAAGTGTTTTCGGAACGGTTCTAGATCGAGGTGAACGCCGCCGGCTCGACGCGCTGATCGCGCAGTTCAAAGTTTTACCCGAATTGGAGGTCCTGCGGACCCCCGGCGGTCAGAAACGTAAACACCGCGCGCGCGAGAGAAAAACCGGGGATGTTTTTGCAAACTGCCAGCCACCTGGGCTATATAAAAACCACCACACTCCCACCCCTTTCTAGGGTTTCCTTAGCCACAAAATTGCAGCCACCCCATCCAAATAGCCTCAAATTTTCCCAACCTAGCCCATCAGATCTAAAAAATCAGTCTCAGACACTCTGGACCCTCAGATCTGGCATCTGACGGCCCAGAGGTCGCCACGTCAGCGCCTCCACCTCCTCCTCTGTCCCTCCAGCCGCACCGCCCTGTGTGCACCGCCGCCTCGCCTCCAGCCACCGCGTCGTCGTCCGCCCCGGCAGGCCGAAGCAGCCGCGCCACCCCGGTGGGTTCTCTCCTCCCCCTCGCGTCTCCTACCTCCTCCTCCCCCTCACCTCGCCCTTTCTTTTCTCTCCAGAACACGACGACACCGCCGCACCTGCCATGGAGCGCTGCCGCCCGAGTTCCACTCCAACGCGCCCCTTGGCTCCCCGTCGCACCACCGGCGACCGGATCCTGGCCGTATCCGGCCTCCTCCGCCGTCGCGCGCCTTGTTGCGCCCTCCCTCACCTCCTGCCTCGCCGCCGGTGGCCGGCAACGGCCGCAGCCGCCACGCCGCTCGGGAGGAGCCCCGATCCGGCCAGCCTCCTCGCCACCGACCGCGTGGGCCGGCCTGGCGCCCCGGCCCAGCAGCACGGCCCAGCCAAGCGCGGCCCAGGAGCCTCCAGCCCTCCCAGGCCGACTTGGGCCGAAGCCCAAGTGGTGAGCTTTTTATTTTATTTTATTTTATTTTCGTGGATAGCCCCTATTAAAATTTTCTAAGTCCCAGGAAAATATGTTGCTGTATCAGTTCTGCGACGATAATTGCGATCAAACCGTAGCTCGGATGACTTTGCGCCCAAAAGGAAAATTGCTTAGAATTGTATGTACTTCAATCCATATTTTGTGAGCATTTTGATTTGAGGTCATCTTGAGGTTGATAATCTCCGTTGAAGTGGGCATCAGGCCGTTAACTGCTACCAAATTCTGTCAAGTGCTGCTGTTGTTATTTTATTGCAACTTTGATTGATGATTGTGACACATCTATGATGCATATTTGCATGATTCTTTTTGCCATGCCTTCCTTGTCATGTCTACTTTAGTTCCATATCATTTGTGAGCATGTTTGCATTGATTATCCTGTTTATGCATTGCTCTAAAGTATGCTTCGTGATGTTGGCAGATTGTGCCCGTAACTTGTTTTGCTTATATCTTTTTAACCGTAACTCCGTTTGGAGTGTGCCTTATACGTAACTTGATTAGTTTTTCGTGTACTTTTTGTTTATGCTATTGTCTGCTGTTGGTAACCAACCTAAAATATGGTTTAGGACAGAACAGTGCCAAATGTTTTAATCATCGTGCGACACTTAGTGTTATGCTATGTTTAGGTTGTGTCTCACTTAAATTGACTAGCATAGATAGTTTACTTTGTGCTTCGCCTCCTGACATGTTTGTGTTCTATGCCGTGCCTGAGTGAGATGCCATGTTAAAAACCTTTGTTGATCACCTGTAGCTAAACAACTTGAACCTTTCTAAATGTGCGGTATCGTCGTGTGTGACGAGTACTCCACTTAACCTATTAGTAACTGCTCTCGACGGTAGGTGCGATGTCTCGTGTTGCCTTCTTGTTGATGCTTGCTCGTGTTTGCTTGGTAGTAATAGATGCTTTCTCGTCGATTCCTTTCCAGTGTTTACCGTCTTTTGTGCTTCCGCGGATACCCTTCGGAGACGATGCGAGCTTGCGATCAACTACACCTTTGGAACCCGATTTATCAACAGGCAAGGACTATGCATTACTTATGATCCATTCTATTTCAACCAACGGTTTGCATGATAGTCTAGGTTAGGTTCAATGTTTGATTCTACCACATGTTTACAGCCTCTTTCAAACCGATACAGCCATGTCCCCTCCCAGCAAACCTTGTACTGCGATGTTACTATTGCTCGTTGCTCAGCCCCTGCTTAGTATGCATGCTTAGGATGCTACGATGTTACCTCCTATTACTCCTTGGTTTGGGCTATCACATTATTATATTGTTGTTGATGATATGATTATTACAATGTTGACTATATTCGACGAAGGATGGAAGGTCTAGGCTATCCCGCCCCGACGCTTTGTTCCATTCGAGTCACCTAGGATCCGAGTTCCGGGTATTGGTTTTAAGACTGAGCGTGCCTAACCACGTGTGGTATTTTATGGGGTCCCCTTTTCATACCTACCTAGCTTCAAGCATTTCTAGTGGTGGCCCAAGCTGATTTACCATTTGAAACCGTGTGTGTGCTGGTCAGCTACCAGTAGTTTTAAAACCAACCAGAACCAGTGAGGACATAGTTCCCTTGCTGGCCCACCTTGTCCGGCTGAGGACCCGATTTCCCATGTGTGATAAACCGGCTATCCAAACCTGCAACAGACGGTATGAGACCAGATCGAGAGCGCGGCCGGCTCCTGAGCTGGATGTCGAATCACCGGGGGCCACCCGGATTTGTTCGTTGTTAGTTAGAGGGACCTGTCGTTTCGGATCTCTCGGAAATAAATCATAAAATGATTGCCTATAATGGGTAGCAACTGAAAGAAATGGGCGTGCGTGCGGAGCCTTGTAATGGGCAGTTGGTACACCCCCTGCAGGGTTAAATCTTTTTGAGACGCCGTGTCCACGGTTATGGACGACTTGAGACCTACTCCTTGTTCATAGACAACAACAGCTGAGATAATCTTAATATTTTGATCAATGCATGTGTGCCTTAACTTCTTCTTCTTCGTCGGCATGCGAAGAGGAGGACAAGTATAGGATAGGTGTTATGTTTGCGTATGTAGGTGGATAGCAGACTTGTTGGAGGCGATTCCTCATCGAGTTCTTGGCTTCTTATCTTACTCTCTAGATCGTTAGCCACTTCATAAATGCTAGTGCGGCAGCAATCTCACCACTTACCCCTTACTTACCGTAAACTACTAGTTGTCCTAGAATTACGAGTGATGAAGTCCTTGCTGGGTCAGTTGACCACTACAGTTGGATGCTGAGTACTTCTTTACTCATGATACTACCCCCAAACTCTTTTCAGGGTTCTTGATCGACAACAGGTATGGTGATCGACGTTTCACGTGGAGACTCGACGACGACTAGATATGCGGATCCCGGCGGAGGGCCTGGACTCGTGTGGTTATGGGGATCGATGTCTTCTATTTGCTAGTAGGCATTTGGTTGTAGTCTGTACCCATACATGTATCTTCCGCTGTTGTATTGTATTTGAGGCTGTTGTATTCCGATTGTGTGAGATGTTGTATCCTTGTATGTTGTAATGTTGTGATATCATGTTGGAAATCCGGGGCATATGGCAGTGTCATATGTCGCGGTGGGACCGATATGTGCTTCGTCCCCGGATCTGGATGGAAACATCTATATCTGGAACAGTACCGCATATCGGGCCTTACAACTTGGTATCAGAGCCTTTCCGACCGTAGGATCCCCTTTCTGGCCGAAGTCGAGTCTAGACAAAAACTATTTTGTAAGTTAGTTATCGGAGAGTAGGAATCTTTTTCTCCTTACCCTTGATCTGGTCAGGACAAGTGTCGTAAGTGTTTTATTCTCATATTATCCCCTTCAAACTCTAGGGTCTCGAGTGTGTGGAGTATCGAAATCGTTACAATGCCTTCCTTGCAGCGTATTGTCTCGATTCCGATCTCAGGTTTGGGAAATCCTGTAGTACCTTTAATTCTTCCAACTCTGGTTTACATCTTGGTCACCCGTTGCCATCCATCCTTTTGCCCAGTGTTTTCACGACTTGCGTCGAAATGCACTATCCTTTGATCCAGCTTTCATTGTCGTTCTCCCTCTTGACACTGACGGTTTCATTTTTCCGACGATGTCGTCTCTCTGCGGAAATTTATCTCGACGGAAGTTCGACGTCGACATGCAGCAGAGTCCCTTGTTGGTGGTGTTGAAGATCGTCGACTCTCTCTTTTCTCTCCCCCCTCTCCCCCGGATCGTCCTGGATCTCGGGACGAGATCCCTTGTTGGCGGTGTTGTATTGTAACAGCCCAGATTTCACAAAAATTAAAAAAATTGTTTTCGGTGTGAATTGTTTGATTGTCTGATGTGTTTGCGGTGTTTGCATCCCCGATTTATCGATCGGCGATTATTTTTCCCCCTCTTATCTCGTACCGGACGGAGACCGACCCTTGCCACCCTGACACTCGACCTTTGCGACACCGGGTTTCACCCGATCACCGTCGCGAAAACCGCACAAGACCAGTCGCAGCCAACGGAACAAAAAAACCCGTTTAATAATTAAACGGGATATTTTTATAGCGCGCCGGAAAGTGTTCTCGGAACGGTTCTAGATCGAGGTGAACGCCGCCGGCTCGACGCGCTGATCGCGCAGTTCAAAGTTTTACCCGAATTGGAGGTCCTGCGGACCCCCGGCGGTCAGAAACGTAAACACCGCGCGCGCGAGAGAAAAACCGGGGATGTTTTTGCAAACTGCCAGCCACCTGGGCTATATAAAAACCACCACACTCCCACCCCTTTCTAGGGTTTCCTTAGCCACAAAATTGCAGCCACCCCATCCAAATAGCCTCAAATTTTCCCAACCTAGCCCATCAGATCTAAAAAATCAGTCTCAGACACTCTGGACCCTCAGATCTGGCATCTGACGGCCCAGAGGTCGCCACGTCAGCGCCTCCACCTCCTCCTCTGTCCCTCCAGCCGCACCGCCCTGTGTGCACCGCCGCCTCGCCTCCAGCCACCGCGTCGTCGTCCGCCCCGGCAGGCCGAAGCAGCCGCGCCACCCCGGTGGGTTCTCTCCTCCCCCTCGCGTCTCCTACCTCCTCCTCCCCCTCACCTCGCCCTTTCTTTTCTCTCCAGAACACGACGACACCGCCGCACCTGCCATGGAGCGCTGCCGCCCGAGTTCCACTCCAACGCGCCCCTTGGCTCCCCGTCGCACCACCGGCGACCGGATCCTGGCCGTATCCGGCCTCCTCCGCCGTCGCGCGCCTTGTTGCGCCCTCCCTCACCTCCTGCCTCGCCGCCGGTGGCCGGCAACGGCCGCAGCCGCCACGCCGCTCGGGAGGAGCCCCGATCCGGCCAGCCTCCTCGCCACCGACCGCGTGGGCCGGCCTGGCGCCCCGGCCCAGCAGCACGGCCCAGCCAAGCGCGGCCCAGGAGCCTCCAGCCCTCCCAGGCCGACTTGGGCCGAAGCCCAAGTGGTGAGCTTTTTATTTTATTTTATTTTATTTTCGTGGATAGCCCCTGTTAAAATTTTCTAAGTCCCAGGAAAATATGCTGCTGTATCAGTTTTGCGACGATAATTGCGATCAAACCGTAGCTCGGATGACTTTGCTCCCAAAAGGAAAATTTCTTAGAATTGTATGTACTTCAATCCATATTTTGTGAGCATTTTGATTTGAGGTCATATTGAGGTTGATAATCTCCGTTGAAGTGGGCATCAGGCCGTTAACTGCTACTAAATTCTGTCAAGTGCTGCTGTTGTTATTTTATTGCAACTTTGATTTATGATTGTGACACATCTATGATGCCTATTTGCATGATTATTTTTGCCATGCCTTCCTTGTCATGTCTACTTTAGTTCCATATCATTTGTGAGCATGTTTTCATTTGTGCCCGTAACTTGTTTTGCTTATATCTTTTTAACCGTAACTCCGTTTGGAGTGTGCCTTATATGTAACTTGATTAGTTTTTCGTGTACTTTGTGTTTATGCTATTGTTTGCTATTTTTAACCAACCTAAAATATGATTTAGGACAGAACAGTACCAAATGTTTTAATCATCGTGTGACACTTAGTGTTATGCCATGTTTAGGTTGTGTCTCACTTAAATTGACTAGCATAGATAGTTTACTTTGTGCTTCACCTCCTGACATGTTTGTGTGCTATGCCGTGCTTGAGTCAGATGCCATGTTAACAACCTTTGTTGATCACCTATAGCTAAACAACTTGAACCTTTCTAAATGTGCGGTATCGTCGTGTGTGACGAGTACTCCACTTAACCTGTTAGTAACCGCTCTCTACGGTAGGTGCGATGTCTCGTGTTGCCTTCTTATTGATGCTTGCTCGTGTTTGCTTCGTAGTAATAGATGCTTGCTCATCGATTCCTTTCCAGTGTTTACCGTCTTGTGTGCTTCCGCGGGTACCCTTCGGAGACGATGCGAACTTGCGATCAACTACACCTTCGGAACCCGACTTATCAACAGGCAAGGACTATGCATTACTTATGATCCATTCTATTTCAACCAGCGGTTTGCATGCTAGTCTAGGTCAGGTTCGATGTTTGATCCTACCACTTGTTTACAGCCTCTTTCAAACCGATACATCCATGTCCCCTCCTAGCAAACCTTGTACTGCTATGTTACTATTGGTCGTTGCTCAGCCCCTGCTTAGTATGCATGCTTAGGATGCTACGATGTTACCTCATGTTACTCCTTGGTTTGGGCTATCACATTATTATATTGTTGTTGATGATATGATTATTATAATGTTGACTATATTCGACGAAGGATGGAAGGTCTAGGCTATCCCGCCCTGACGCTTTGTTACATTCGAGTCACCTAGGATCCGAGTTCCGGGTATTGGTTTTAAGACTGAGCGTGCCTAACCGCGTGTGGGATTTTATGGGGTCCCCTTTTCTTACCTACCTAGCTTCAAGCATTTCTAGTGGTGGCCCAAGCTGATTTACCATTTGAAACCGTGTGTGTGCTGGTCAGCTACCAGTAGTTTTAAAACCAACCCGGACCAGTGAGTACATAGTTCCCTTGCTGGCCCACCTTGTCCGGCTGAGGACCCGAGTTCCCATGTGTGATTAACCGGCTATCCAAACCTGCGACAGACACGGTATGAGACCAGATCGAGAGCGCGGCCGGCTCCTGAGCTGGATGTCGACTCACCGGGGGCCACCCGGATTTTTTCGTTGTTAGTTAGAGGGACATGTCGTTTCGGATCTCTCGGAACTAAATCATAAAATGGTTGCCTATAATGGGTAGCAACTGAGAGACATGGGCGTGCGTGCGGAGCCTTGTAATGGGCAGTTGGTACACCCCTGCAGGGTTAAATCTTTTCGAGAAGCCGTGTCCACGGTTATGGATGACTTGAGACCTACTCCTTGTTCATAGACAACAACATCTGAGATAATCTTAATATTTTGATCAATGTGTGTGTGCCTTGACTGCTTCTTCTTCGTCGGGATGCGAAGAGGAGGACAAGTATAGGATAGGTGTTATGTTTGCGTATGTAGGTGGATAGCAGACTTGTTGGAGGCGATTCCTCATCGAATGCTTGGATTCTTATCTTACTCTCTAGATCGTTAGCCACTTCATAAATGCTAGTGCGGCAGCAACCTCACCACTTACCCCTTCCTTACCGTAAACTACTAGTTGTCCTAGAATGACGAGTGATGAAGTCCTTGCTGGGTCAGTTGACCACTACAGTTGGATGCTGAGTACTTCTGTACTCATGATACTACCCCCAAACTCTTTTCAGGGTTCTTGATAGACAACAGGTATGGTGATCGAAGTTTCACGTGGAGACTCGACGACGACTAGATAGGCGGATCCCGGCGGAGGGCCTGGACCCGTGTGGTTATGGGGATCGATGTTTTCTCTTTTCCAGTAGGCATTCGATTGTAGTCTGTACTCAGACATGTATCTTCCGCTATTGTATTGTATTTGAGGCAGTTGTATGCCGATTGTATGAGATGTTGTATCCTTGTATGTTGTAATGTTGTGATATCATGTTGGAAATCCGGGGCATATGGCAGTGTCATATGTCGCGGTGGGATCGATATGTGCTTCGTCCCCGGATCTGGATGGAAACATCTAGATCTGGAACAGTACCGCATATCGGGCCTTACAAAGATTATCCGCCACCGGATTGTCTTCTCCTTTTCTATCGACAACCTGAAAATCAAATTCTTGAAGAAGGAGTACCCATCTAATGAGTCTTGGTTTGGCGTCCTTTTTCTGCATAAGATACTTAATGGCAGCATGGTCAGTATGAATAATAACTTTAGAATCAACAATATACTTCCTAAAATTATTACAAGCAAACACCACTGCGAAGAATTCCTTCTCGGTAGTAGAATAATTCTTTTGAGCACTATCAAGTGTCTTGTTGGCATAGTGGATGACATTCAACTTCTTGTCAACCCTTTGTCCTAAAACAGCTCCAACAGCAAAATCACTAGCATCACACATAATTGCAAAGGGCAAGTTCCAGTCAGGTGGTTGTACTATAGGAGCGGTTACCAAGGCTTTCTTAAGAACTTCAAAAGCTTCCTTACAATCTTCATCAAATACAAAAGGAGAATCCTTCTGGAAAAGATTGGTAAGGGGTCTCGAGGTCTTATAAAAGTCCATGATAAATCTTCTATAGAAACCAGCATGACGTAGAAAACTACGAATACCTTTGATGTCCCTTGGATAGGGCATCCTTTCAATAGCTTCAATTTTCTCCTTGTCCACTTAAATTCCCCTTTCGGAAATCTTCTGTCCAAGAACTATCCCTTCGTTAACCATGAAATGGCACTTCTCCCAATTGAGCACCAAATTCGTTTCTTCACATCTCTGCCAAACGTAAGGACACGTAAAGGTGGTCTTCTCTTGATCCGCGGTGTTAACGTGAATCTGGGAGAAGCCAGAATACCCATCAAGATAGCAGAAGTGGGTGTTTTAGACAGCCACTCGAGCATCTGATCAATAAAGGGCAGAGGATAGTGGTCCTTCCTGGTGGCCTTGTTCAACTTCCTCAAAACAATACACATTCTATATCCAATAATAGTCCTTTGAGGTATTAGTTCATTTTTATCATTAGGAACAACAGTCATACCTCCTTTCTTAGGAACACAATGAGCGAGACTTACCCACTTACTATCAGCTATAGGATAGATGATACCTGCGGCTAGAAGTTTGAGAACCTCCGTCCTCACCACATCCTTCATCCTTGGGTTCAACCGTCGTTGATGATCAACAACTGGTTTAGCATCGGGCTCGAGATTGATAGTATGTTGGCAAATGGATGGACTAATACCCTTGAGATCATCAAGAGTATAGCCAATAGCACCTCGGTGTCTGCGGAGGGTCTCCAATAATCACTCTTCTTCATACCCTGAAAGGTTAGAATTGATAATAACAGGATATACTTTCTTTTCATCTAAATAAGCATACTTGAGCGTATCGGGTAGTGGTTCTAGATCAAACACCAGGTCTTCTTTGGGTTGCGAGAGGATTTCTAAAGGTTCAACCGGGAGGTTGTGCTTCAGGATAAGATTTTGTCTTAAAAATATGTCTTCTAGTTCATCCCTCTCCTGCATATGTATGTCCTTCTCATGGTCTTCCATAAATTTCTGCAAAGTATCATCAGGAGGAATAGCAACAGAAGCAATTTCTTCAATAATTTTGTCATTACTTCACAAGTCAGTACCACGAGGCTGCTTAGAAAACTTAGAAAAATTAAATTCATACGACTCACCGTTGAATTCAACAGAAACTTTACCTGTCTTGCAATCTATTATAGCTCCACAAGTGCTGAGGAAGGGCCTACCAAAGATAATAGGGCAAAACTATCTTCCACTAATTCAAGTACAAGAAAGTCAGTAGGATATTTTACCTTCCCGCAGAGTACTTCAACATCTCTCACAATCCCAACTGGAGAGATTGTTTGTTTATTTGCAAGATGAATCGTGACATCAATGTCCTCAATCTCACACTACTGAATCTCATGCATGATCTCTTGATAAAGTGTGAAGGGAATAGCGCTGACGCTAGATCCAAAATCACATAGCCCATAGTAATTATGATCTCCTATTTTGACAGATACAACTGGTGTACCTGAAATTGGGCCTTTGTTCTTGGCTGTGATAAAGTTAGTGGAAACAGCACAAAAACTAATAGTGGATTCTTCAATATCACTGGTTACCAGATCCTTGACCATTGCAACTTGAGGCTTGACCTTGATCATGTCCTTAGGTTCGTCAGTGGTCCTTCCGTTTTTGTTTAGAATACCTGTAACAAAAGAGTGATCATTTATCCTTGAGGGATAAGGAGGCTGTTCATACACAACTGCAGGTAAAACAGGATCAGTAACATTAATCTCAATAGGTGACTCCTTGAAAGGTTTATGATGTTGAATCTCCTTCTTCTTAGAATAATCAATATGAGAAGCAAAGTCCATGCAAAAGTCAAACATTAGCTGGGAATCAAGACCAATTTTAGAGCAAAAGGTATTAAAGTAATCAGTCTTCACATAACTCTCAATGTAGTCATGCTCATAGTTTATAGCGGGTTCAATACCTTTATCAATTTCCCAGTCTTCAGTGTTCTTCTGGATCCTTTCTATAAGATCCCATTTTTCTTCCATACTTCTGGTCTGGAATACCCCGGTAGAGGAGGCATCCAACATCTCCCTGTCCTGACGAGAAAGCCTGGCATAAAAATTTGTAAGTATAATTTCCTTGGGGAGCTCATGGTTTGGGCATTTGAGCATCAGGGACTTCAGTCTCCCCCAAGCTTGAGCGATGCTCTCTCCGTCGCGAGACCAAAAGTTGTAGATGTAGTTCATGTCTTGGTGAATTTCACGAAGAGGATAAAACTTTGCATAAAAGAGAGACATAAGCTCTGGCCATTCAAGCAGATCAGAGTTATCGAGTAGCTTATACCAATCTGAAGCTTTATCTTTGAGTGATACGGAGAATAGTTTCTTCATGACGAACTCCATTGTTACACCTGCAAGCTTAAATAAAGAACATAATTGTGATAAATATAGCAGGTGTTCTCCCGGATGTCCTTCTCCTGTATAACGATTAGCCAAGACATAATCAATAATACCAGATGGTATTTTATAGGGCACAATTTCAGTAGGGGTAGGAGTGACCACCACAGCCGTGGGGCGGCTCCTTACCAGCAACAAACCAACAGTAGAATAGTCCATAAGTACTGAAGGTAACAACAGAAAATAAAGGTTTCCTTACCGGCTTCACTTACCAATAGCGCTACACTCCCCGGCAACGGCGCCAGAAAATCTCGTTGATGGCGGTGAAGTTAATAGGTTTAGTGGGATTTCCTCCCCTGTTAACCGCGTCAATAAACGATTCTTGATAACCCACAAGTCTAGGGGATCAATTGTAGCTTTTCGATAAATAAGAGTGTCGAACCCAACAAGGAGCAGAAGGTGTTGATAAGTGACACTGGATAAGGGAAGGCTGCACACACTCAAAGGTAAATATTTAGGGGTTTTTGGTTTAAGCAACAGAAAAATAAAAGACAAGCAAAGTAAACAGGGTAACTGAGGAGTAGCGAGTGGCCCAATCCTTTCACAAGGATAAGCCTAGGAACTAAACTTATAAAAGCTAAAGCGTTCTCGAGAACACATGGGAAAGATAGCCAAGTTACTTTCACCATACTCTGCCAAGTAATATGTATTGTGTTCATAAGTGTTGGTGGGTGGATCAATGCTAGTACACCTTCTAGACTAAGATAAGTGTACTCTTATGATTACACACCTTGCAAGCATCCGCAAATACAAGGTAGTAATTAAGGCATAAGCCTAACCAAAGCATTACGATCAAGGATCCATAACTCCCTTGTGCAAAAGTGTGCGAACTGGGGTTCAGGTTTTTGTAACTCCGGCAACCCACCATAAGCATCCTTTGTGCACAATGTATTCCTCTAGGCCCATGAAAGGTGAAGTGTTAAGTGTTCGACACAAAACACCACTAGAGAAATAACAACACAACTTAAGTATCAAACAACACATAACACTTCAACATCATATGACTACTAACAACTAGACTTCTCCCATGTTCTCAAGAACTAAAGTAACTACTCACAAGACATCAAAGAGATCATGATCAGAGGTGATAGATGGGTGGCAAACAATCTGGACACAATGATATTTCTCCAACAAAACTCAATAGCATTCACCACAAAGTAGTAATCAACACCAACAGAGTAGAGAGGATAGATAGTACGGATTACAACACAAGTTGCAATTGTGAGATGAGATGGGATGGAGATGGAGATGGTGTTGATGTTGCGGATGATGTCGATGATGATCTCGATGATGCCCGTGACGATGATGATGATGATGGCGACGAGCTCCCCTTCCGGGAGGTGATCTCCCCGGCGGAATCTGCCCGCCGAAGATGGCTTTTATCCTCTGTAGGTTTCCGCCCCGTGGCGGTGGCGAAACACGGAAATTCTTCTGTGTTTAGGGTTTCTACCCTAGGGGGGTCTTATAAGCGAGAGGGGGCACCGAGGGGGTCCACCAGGCATCCAGGAGGGTGCCTGGCGCGGCCAGGAGGGGGGCCGCAACAGGCACCCTTCTGGCTGCCTGGTGGGTCCCCTCACCTCCATCCTCGGTGATCCCCAGTCAATCTTCATAAAAACAATCCCCGTAAATTTTCATCGCATTTGTACTTGATCTGATTAAGCAACTTGGTGTCCACTTTTCACCGTTGAATTTTGGTTCTGCTGCTTCGGCACCGGAAAGTTGTAAACTGTGTAAAACAAGCCAAAAAAACATCAGAACAATACTTTAAAGTGGAATATATCAATGAATAGGATGAAATTACAATATAAAATAGTGATGCATTTTGGACGTATTACCTCATCGCAGGAGTCGTCGGTTAAGCCGGCCGGCCCGTGGGACAACGCCTTTAACAGGGCGTTGAACAAGGTCAAGAAGTTTGACGACGTGACGGCGAAGCCATCGTCAGCCGGCCGTGTGGTCGGCTTTGGTGCGGACCTAAATTGGTCCTAATATTATGGAAAACCGGCGGAGCAGTCCGGTTCGAAGGGGCGCAAGGCAAGAAGGACCGAAGAAGACGTCGCTTATGTTCGTGGAATAGAGGAGAAGGTGAACATGCTTCCGCAGCTTGTCCAAGATGAAGTGGCGAAGACGATGAACGCCCTCCTTCCAGATATGATGGAGTCACTCGCTATTGGCAAGCGCGTGGTGGACAAGGGCCCATACCGGTCCCCGGCATGGTCGGCAGCAACTCGGGCACCGCGGCGCCTGCAGTCCCGACTCCCGCCGTATTGGTGGCTCCCGCACCGACTCCCAGCTTATTGGTGACTCCGGCCGCCAACACCGCCGCGGCGGCGCCGGACATGATGGTAACTCCTCCAGCCACGATCGAGCAACCGGGGCATAACAATAATGCACCCGGCGGTAGCGAAAATAGGGCGACCGATGCCACGGGAGGCAGCGCGCCCTCCGTCTCTTGCATGCCCGCCGTCATCGGCGGGGTCTCTTCATTGGCCGACCTCGACGCCCTCAAGGTAACTATAAGCGTCTGCAAGTCAAACGAGGACTTCATCTCCTTGCCTTTTTTTAGTGGAATCTCTCTGATGCCCTACATGCATATATCTCTTTCGCAGGAGGACACTCCATGCATTCTATTACAAGTCATGGACGGCGAGTAGAAGGATGTTGCCAAAGGTAAAATCCTTCAAGCACAAAATCGAATCATGCACAATATGCCGATGGCACCGGAGATGCATAGGGTTCAAATCTCTCTCGTGATTTTGGGCTACGAGAGAGTTGAACCTCCCATTCAACCCCCCGGATACGATGAGGACGAGCCGGCAGTCCTCAGTGATTGTTTCGGCCAAATATGCCTATGGACGAAGACCCAAATGCGTTTAATGACGGGGGAAAGGGGCACCACACCTAGGACAACACCGGTAGTCGTTGTGCCGGCGCCACATGATCCCATCGGCGCACAACAAGAAGACGATGATCTTGATGATGATGATGATGATGATGATATCAACGCTGACGGGTTCATCAACACTTTTTTGATGAAGGTAATGATGACTTATTCATGCCTCCTGTTGAAGGAGCCTACCGGCATGACGAGGAAGCTCGCGGTCTAGCTGATCCTGCGGCGAAACCTGCTTGCTCCACGCGTCCCTTTGCTGCTTCTCAGGAGATGTCTCCAGCATCTTGCGCCTTCACCGAGCCTCAAGCAGATGCCACAAGGAGATCAATTCTTAGCACGTCCACACTCCATAATGCGTCCACTGAGCAGATAAAGGCCGGTGACTACTTCGATCAGCCAACCTTCGATGCCAATCCGGGCTCAGGACGGGCCACCAAGACCCAAAGATCTCTCGTTTGAAATCCATGTGGCGGGTAGGGCGATGCTACCTAAGGATATGCTCGACCTTGCCACTTCGGATATGCAAAGTGTGCATCACAGTATTATGGCATTAGAGAAGATTCTTCTTAGATAACAGAATCCCTCGTACCCGATTTTCATCGCCAAGGTGCCACTCAACATGGGCTTCATCACCACTATCCCCGCGGATATGATAATCCTACGGTTTTCTGAGATCTTCAATTTGTACCATCTCAAGCGGCTGGACCATAGCCTTATCCGTCTATTCTCGCTTAGCCTTTCTATGAGTATCAGGAGAGATAAGACCCCGAGCATCGCGATATTGGACCCCTTCTACATGCGTGAAAGCATCTTGATGGACGACGGGGAAGCGGCTCTCGTGGCGGGGTACATCAGAGACTTCATGCTAGAGAACGCCGGCAAGGATTCATTTCTTATGACCTACTCTCCCAAGTAAGTCATTCGCTCGCCGTCGTAGCGTATATGCTTTCTTAGCTTTCCATTGTCCTCTTCCAACATTCCTTTTAGATTGTTTTAATTATGCAGTGAGGATCAAGACTGCGTGCTCATCTGCTTTTCACTGCAACACTCGCATGTCGTGTATTTAGACTTGGGGAGTGTGAAGAAGAAAGATTACAAGTATATCATGAGAGTTTTGGATGATGCTCTCGCCGGCTACATAAAAGCCGGAGGCAATATCTTGAAGCACAAGTTCAGGAAGAATCATCCTGGCGTGAGCGTGTTCAACCACGTAACGCAGTTCCCGTGCGTCAAGCAGCCGGCTGGCAGTGTGAGGGATGCGTACTACGCCCTTCATCACATGAGGGCGATTGTACAGGAACAACGCAACCTTACGCTGCCAAGTCATCTCAAAGCGTTGGCCGAAAGGAAGGCGGAAATCACCGATACAAATCTTAAGGAGGAGTTCTTTCACATCCAAGCGCAGATGGCGACTATCATCCGTCATGAAGTACAAATGAGGGGGTCGATCTTCCACTCCAGCACTGCACCATCCAATGGGGACATAGAAGTCCGCCTAAAGGCCTTGCGTGATACAAGGCCTTTCATGATGAAAGAATGATCCGCCCATTTCCCGAGCCGAGTCAGAACAAGTGACCAATTTATGTTATATATGGCAGCCGTTTGATGAATGTGTGCCCTACATGTAATTTGGATGTACTCTTTGTGTAGTAGATGGTAGTGTCAAATACTCTTGGTGCTCTTTGTGTATAAAGGTCACTGCATATGCATTTTTATGCATATGTGCATGCTCCTGGCCATTGATCGACTTGCTTTATGTTGTTGATAAGAATAGATGCTATATTGCGTTGTTGACCTTTGCTATGAATTCATATGGATGTGACCTCTAAATCTTTGTTTTGTGTAGGTTGAAGAGAAAACAAGAGATGATGAAGAAAGTAGCTTTCTGTTTTCAATAATTGTTGGGCTCATTGTAATATTGTGATGGATGTAATCTTGTGAATCTTGTTGGCCTCTAAACCTTAGACGATGATGGATGTAATCTTGTAAATCTTTGTAATAAGAATTATAATGCAATTCTTTTGTATCAATAATTGTTTGGCTCATTATAATATTGTCTTTTGAATTTCTGTAATATGATAAAAATATATGTAATGTTTGTAATTCTGTACTGTTTTATTCTTTTCTGTAATTCTTTTTTTTTGTTTTCTGTAACCCATTTAGTGGCGCATTATGTCTGGCTTTAGTGGCGCACTAGGAATGCACCGCCCCTAAGGAACCTTAGGCATGGCGCATTTCAGAATGTGCCACCCCTAAGAGCTTATAGGTGGCGCATTCTGAAATGCGCCACGCCTAAGGGCCTTAGGGGTGGCCCATCCAGAATGCACCACCTCTAAGCCCTTATTAGTGGCTTGTAGTTAGTGGCGCATCTATAATGCGCCACTAAGCACGAAAAAATGACGCCACTATAATGTTATTCCCTGGTGGTGGCCCCCCGTCCCTCCTTCGGGGTTCCGGAAGGTTCCGATGCGCTGATTTTTTATCCGATTTTCCCGAATTTTTGGAGCACTTTTAATATGGGGGAAATCTGGAACAAAAAAACATCAGAAAACATAAACTGGCACTGGGGTGCACTGATTTAATAGGTTAGTCCAAATATGATCAAAATTCTATGAAAGTGTATCTAGATCATAGAAATATCACACAAAACATGCATGGAGAAAGCAGAAATTATCGATGCGTTTGGGACGTATCAACATCCCCAAGCTTAATTCATGCTCGTCCTCGAGTAGGTAAATGATAACAAGCATAATTTCTGTGCTGACATGCTAGCAACCATATAAGAACTTTGAAAAGTAATTAAAGCAATCAAGGTATGTGATTCAATTCAAGTCATAACATGCAAGAGTCTATATTAGCATTGAAACAAGTAACAAAAGAACATTAGGTGCAAGAGCTCTCGATGTCCGTGACTCGAATGTCTCCAAATGTTGTTTGCGTGCAAGAAGGGGGATAGGGAATACGAGAAAAAAAAATTGAGAACTCAATCTACTAAAGTTTCATACTTGGTCTTCTTTGGAATCTTATCTTGACTCGTCCCCAGACCACTAGCCAGGTACAAGCCAATTTGATCCACCCCTTTTCGATATTTTGAGCACTCATGCAATGGATGAGTGTAAGCAAGAGAGTTGACACTTAGGATGGCAAAGATATAAATATGGTGGAGGAGGAAGACAAAAAGATGAGAAAGGTTCACATCAATGAGGACAATCATAGGCGAGAAGGCCAAATGATAGATATGATGTGAGGAGTAGGGATTGCCATGCAACGGATGCACATACGAGCTAAAAAGCTCTCCAACGGAACTAGTGGGGGTGCATATAACTTGCTCGCTCATGAAGACCTAGAGCTCTTTTGAGGAGGCCCATCCTTGGAATATGCAAGACAAGTTCTATAGTGTGAAGGTCCCCACATAGCTATATGCATGAATAATAATCTCTATGGAGTACAAGGATAAGAGGGAGTACTAGTGTGGATCTTTCAAAAGGATAGTAGTGTTGCCCCTTTCTCTATTTTTATTTTCTTTTTCTCTTTTTCTATTTTTTGTATTTTTTTGGTGGCCTCAATGGCTCTTTCTATTTAACTCTCATTTGTCCTCTTTGGGATCTTTTATTTTGTCCACTTTGGGATCTTTTCCTCACTTAAGGGAAACTCTCTAATTTACAAGAGGGTATAGAAGATCTTTCACACTTTAGAAAGTACTCAACTCATAAAGAAGATGTAGCTATCATGATGTATGCAATGTATGCCGCTGCCAGTGTAGCATGAACATGTATGACATGAAGATCAAGTCATGAAGAGGTGGATGTTACATGGTAATATATCTCCGAAAGGCTATGGAAATGCCTTGATAGGTAGGTATGGTGGCTGTTTTGAGGAAGGATATAAGGAGGTTTATGATGACAGAGCGTATCATGCCAAGGGTTTGGATGTACCGGCGAAGGTGGATGCCAACTCTCGGAGTGAGAAGAAGGCAATGCACGGCACGGGAGAGGCTAGCAAATATGAGGAGGTGGAAGTGTCAACTTTCAATACTTACATTAGTCTGAAGAACTCATGCACTTATTATTGGTAACTCTCAATCTAATAAGGAGGTTCTAAAACAGACAAGTACCTCTAGGAGGAGTGTATGGGGGTTTGGTTATCCTTGCGCATCCTCGACTCATGGTACGTGAGTGTACTCTAATATCTGATCCCTTCAAAGATTAGCGATCCATCTACTAGCTAGAGTTCTCAACTAGTTTTTTAGGTTTTGAAAATACACACGGATTGCCCAAAATACAACACATATCACTAATAGGCTAGAGCTCTTGACACCAGAATTTCAAACAATACTCACATCAATACCTCAAAACTATTGCAAGTTACTACTAAAATTAAATAGCAACCTCAATTACCTACTTTCAAGACAAGACACAACTCAGTGCAACAACCAACTCTCTTAAAAGATAAACATGAAAACTAAAGAGAGTTCCAGAAACAAACTAAACAAAAGTCAAGGCTCTTGCTAAAGACAAACTAAGACTAAAACTAAACCTGGCAGTAGCTACGAAAAGATAAAGAACACACAACAGAAAAAAGATAAGCATGAAAAATACTATGATCTGTTCTAGATTGGAGTGGAGCGTATTTATCTCCCACACAAAGTAATATGGGGTCTAACTTGTTATGAACAGAAAGCAAAGCTAAATAAAACCAAAAATAAAACCTAAGAGCGAGACGCTCCAAGCATAGCACATAATGTATGAAGTGATAAAAATATAGTGAGACGAAGGGCGAACTGATGATTGTTGATGGAGAAGGGGATGCACAGGGGCATCCCAAGCTTAGACGCTTAAGTCTCCTTGAATATTTATAGGGGATGCATGGGGGCATCCCCAAGCTTGAGAGCTCGACACTCCCGGATCTTCTTTCATCATCTTCCATCGCACACTTGAAAACTCCCTTCATACACAACTCATCATAAGCTGATTAGAGAGGTTAGTACCCTTAATAAAATAATTTTTACCCACTGGATATAAAGATATTCTTGAAGAGCTACTGTTTATCAAGATTTCCAAATGGTTTTTGCAAATAAAAAGCAAGCTTAAGGTTTGAAAAAGTAAGGAGAGGCAAAACGTGGCAGAATCTGTGAAAACAGAACAGCAGGTAGTAGAGATTTTTTTTCGGGGTACTTCTGCAAGTCAGATCAAAAAACTCAGAACCGACGAAAGTTTAACAATTGTATATAGCATCCTGTGTAAAAAAATCAGCTCAAAATATGAACTGGTGATTTTATCCGATTTTTTCGGTCAAGAAGACAGAATCTGTTTTCTGGACAGCATGTCATGGCTTTTGCTTCCCTTATCATAAGAGACTATAACTTGGCACAAAGCTTGAAAATAAAGATAAAATGTTGTTGCTACAGTAGTAGCAATCATCAAGACCACTAAAAACAGAAGTAAAAAACATCTTGGGTTTCCTCCCAACAAGCGCTTTCTTTTACGCCTTTAAGCTAGGCATAAGGCAAAAAGATCAAGTCGTATCAATCGAATCATCATCAAGATCATCAAAAAGCTCTTCAATTGTACAACTAGTCTTAAGAAGTCTTTCAAAAAAAGGCCTAATGAAGATACTTCTAGGGTGAAAACCAAAAGGCGGAAAATCAATGGGAGTTTCATTTATAAATTTATCAAAAAGAGGTATTTCTTCCAGAGTTTTCACGGTTTCAACTTCCTTGGCAGTGGGTGGATTATTTTTGGGTAGGGGAACCTTAGGGACATAATTGAAATTAGGTTCCTTCCTTGACGGAGTCTCTACCTCTTTTGGTTTGATTGAGGAGAAATTAGTTCCTAGAGTATTAATGATTTCCTCAATCTTATCAATCCTAGAAGGATCCATATCATGGAATTTGATGGTCTCCAAGGTTTTAATAATTTTAAGCATGGAGTTATCAAGCCTATTCAAATTCTCTTGAATCTTGCGATCCAACTCATTTATCCTAGTTATACTTGGTATTTCTAACTCTATCTTTTCAAGTTTTTTCATAATGTGAGCTAGAGTTATATATTCTTGTCTGCTAGCAACAGGGAGATTTCCAATAAGATTTTTAATAACGTTAAGAGACTCCCAAATTGGGGCTTATAGGAAATTCCCGTTGATAGCAATATCTAATATGAACCTATTCCAAGGAGTAATCCCAACATAAAAATTTCTAAGCAAGATAGTAGTGGATTGCTTCTTGGTGGCTCTTTTTTGAGAATCAGTAATTCTATACCAAGCATCTTTTAAACTTTCACCACCATTTTGTTTAAAGGTGAGAACCTCTGCCTCAACAAAGGCAAAAGGACCAGACATAATGATAGCTACTAGCAAGATCGGGCCACCCCATATCATCTTGGTATCAGATTTCCAGTGTTTCCTCGGTAAGCATCCACAAAATCCATCTATTAGATCGTTTTTGTGTTCATCCTATCCATAAAAAGCCATACAAAAATATTAGGGTTTCTAGTTTTGCCATAACTTAGATTGCATCGGAGTCATTGTTTTAGTTTGCTGTTTCGTTGTGATCTTCCCGAAAATTTCTCCGCGGTGCGACATATTGTGGCCTAAAGAGAAAAGTTACTGTAGCAGTACTGTAGCAATTTTTGTCAAGTTTGGAATAGTGTCAGAAAAATAAAAAAGAGAGAGACAGAGAGAAAAGCGAAAAGTTAAAAAAATAGAAAGAAGTGTGATCAAAAGAGTTATCCAAGAGTGTAAAGAGATATACAAGTGCTAGAAAGGACATATCATCGTGGTGATATTTTGAAAGGCATGTCTTCTTTTGTCTCCACTGTGTGAGTTTTTTTCCTTGGGTTTGTATCACACGATAAGCACTAGGACTTGACTTCGGTGTAGTTAGGGTGCCATACCTATAGCTCCACCATATATATCCTGCTTTGTCGTGTGTTCACTCTTTTACTCGGGTATTCACTTCATCACATCCGTGCACTAGTCCTCATCCAAACGGGTACGCATTACTATTCACTTTGGAACGGTAAGATTCACCTTTTCTTGTCAGTTTGGAGTGGGTTGTGAGTGTCCACCAAAAGATTTTGATTTAGTGCACTAACCTACTAATCATGTCTCAAAGTGGTTTTGATGTGATGCAGAAACAGGACAAGGATGCGCCAGTTACATGGGAGGCATATGAAGGTCTCCGTGATCACTTGACTGGGCTGTTTACTAAATCCGCTGATGCGATTGATACAAATGTTCAAGCAGTCCAATTGAAAGTGGACGCGACTGAAGCTGCAGTCACCACTATGCAACAACAAATTGCTGCTATACAGCAGAGCATCCAACAAATGACAACATCTGTCACTGGCATACAAGCAGCTATTGTACAACGCCAACCTGACGAAGATGATGGTAGTGTCCATGGAGACAATGCTGATTTGAGGGGCAATCAAGGCCGTGGGCGTGGTGCTCAAGGGCCGGTTCGCCAACCTGCACTTGGTTTTAGTGCGCTCCGTCTACCCATTCATGAAGAAGATGTCTTGAGCAAGCCCAAGTTTAACATCCCCAAATTTGAAGGTTCCACGGATGTGGAAGAGTACCTCACATGGGAGCTTAAGGTGGAAAAATTATGGCGTTTGCATGATTATTCGGAGGACAAGAAGATCAAGATTGCTTCTTCCGAGTTTGACGGTTATGCCTTGCGTTGGTGGGAGAGTGTGTTGACCGAGATACAAGAAACCGATGGGCAGCCTATTCGTACATGGCGTGACATGAAGGCGACCATGAAAGCTCGGTTTGTTCCCACTAATTACTTACAGACAGTTTTTGATAAATTACAACAATTGAAGCAAGGTACTATGTCTGTTGATGCATACTATATGGAGATGGAGGTGTTGCTGCAACGTGCACGAGTTCGTGAAGAGGTTGAGATGACTATGCAGCGTTTTCTCCATGGGCTGAAATTTAACATCAAGAGTATTGTGCGGCATCACCAATACTATAATATGAATGATCTATTGCATCTTGCAAGGGAGGCTGAATCACAGCTTGCAGAAGAGGCACAACTGAAGGCCAAATACACATCATCTAGCAGATTTTCTCCAAGTACACCATCT
Source organism: Bromus sterilis (assembly GCA_950022295.1). Classification (NCBI taxonomy): domain Eukaryota; kingdom Viridiplantae; phylum Streptophyta; class Magnoliopsida; order Poales; family Poaceae; genus Bromus; species Bromus sterilis. The sequence continues at coordinate 140,646,578 of OX465596.1, read as the reverse complement.
GCTGCGCCTATGGAGAACTATGGTGCCAATACTCGGGCTTCTTCTTCACATTCCAAGCCAGCCTCCAATGGTTCTATGGCCAAGAAGCCAGCTGCTCCTGCCACTAGTGCAGGCTCCAACATGTCTACCGCTCGCAATCACCAGATGACTTGTCACTCTTGCGGTAATACGGGTCACTTTAAGAGAGATTGCCCGAACCAAAAGGTCATGTTCATTAATGAAGAAACCGGCGAGTATGAAACCGGTGATGATGAATACCCCGACGCATTCAATGACGAGGGATACAATAGTGGAGAAGGCATGGATGCTTTTCCATCGCATGCTCCTACCATTATTGTGTCACAGCGTGCTCTTACTGTGCAGCCCAAATCTGAGTCTCAGCGCTGCAATTTGTTCCAAACCAAAGCATTAGTTGGCCCCAACAAAGCTTGCAAAGTTATCATTGATGGAGGTAGCTGCCGCAACCTCGCAAGCAAGGAGTTATGTGCCAAGCTAAATCTGAAATACTTACCTCACCCAAATCCTTATTATGTCCAATGGTTGAGTGATAGTGGTGAGATGAAGGTGAATCACATGGTACGCGTAAATTTTGAGATAGGCCATACAAGGATTCCATCGATTTTGATGTGGTGCCTATGACAGTTTGCCATCTTTTATTGGGTCGGCCGTGGTTATATGATCGCCATGTGCAACACAATGGTCGAGCCAATACATATCATTTGGAGTTCAAGGGCAAGAAAGTTAATCTCCATCCTATGTCTCCACAGCAAATTGTGAATGAGTCTCGTCAGAAGGTAGAGGTGAATGTAGAACCAACACGAGAGAACAATGTAATAGTTGTGAGTGATAATATAACGAAAAGTGCGAGAGAAACTAGTTTGCTTACATTAGCCACCAAAGAAGACATTAGAGAATTTAGTGAGGATCCTGCATCCATGCCACTTGTGCTTATGTACAAAGGCGAGGTATTGCTTTCTAATGATAATCATCCTCTTTCTTCTAGTGTGTCTACTGTTTTGCAGGATTATGATGATGTGTTTCCGGCGGAGGTTCCAGCAGGCTTACCAGCCTTGCGTGGTATTGAGCACCAAATTGATCTTATTCCGGGAGCTACACTTCCCAAACGGGCACCATACAGGACGAATCCCCAAGAGACGAAGGAAATTCAGCACCAAGTACAAGCACTTTTGGATAAAGGGTATATTCGTGCCAGTCTCAGCCCTTGTGTTGTTCCTGTTATTTTTGGTTCCTAAGAAAGATGGTACATGGCGTATGTGCGTAGATTATAGAGCTATAAATAATATCACTATTCGATATCGCCATCCTATTCCACGTTTAGAGGATATGCTTGATGAATTGAGTGGTGCTGCTATTTTCTCTAAATTTGATTTGCGTAGTGGATACCATCAAATTAGGATGAAAGAAGGGGATGAATGGAAAACTGCTTTCAAAACTAAGTTCGGATTATATGAGTGGTTAGTTATGCCTTTTGGTCTTACTAATGCTCCTAGTACTTTCATGAGATTAATGAACCATGTTTTGAGAGAGTTTATTGGACATTTTGTGGTTGTGTATTTTGATGATATACTTATTTACAGCCGCACTGAATTTGAACATGATGATCATATTAGACAAGTTTTGCAAGTGTTGTGTGATGCTAAATTATATGCTAATCTTGAGAAGTGCACATTTGCAAAAGATAAGGTCATATTTCTGGGATATGTTGTATCTATGCATGGGGTAGAAGTAGATTCTTCTAAAATTGAAGCAATTCAAAATTGGCCTACTCCCATGAATGTTAGTCAGGTACGAAGTTTTCACGGTCTTGCCGGTTTTTATAGATGTTTTGTGAAAGACTTTAGTACTATTGCTGCACCGTTGAATGAATTGACTAAGAAAGGTGTGCCTTTTGTTTGGGGCGTTGCCCAAGATCTTGCATTTGATGAGTTGAAACGTTTGCTTACTTCTGCACCATTACTTGCATTACCAGATTTTACTAAGCAATTTGAAGTTGAATGTGATGCTAGTGGTATAGGCATTAGTGGTGTCTTGATGCAAGAAGGTAGACCTATAGCTTATTTCAGTGAGAAGCTTTCTGGTGCTAGATTAAATTATCCTGTTTATGATAAAGAATTGTATGCACTTGTCAGAGTTCTTGAAGTTTGGCAACATTACTTGTGGCCAAAAGAATTTATCATACATTCTGATCATGAAGCTTTGAAATATCTGAAAGCTCAATCTAATTTGCATCGACGCCTAGCTAAGCGGGTTGAGTTCATTGAGTCTTTTCCCTACATCATCAAATATAAGAAAGGGAAAGACAATGTTGTTGCTGATGCTCTCTCTAGGAAGAACATTTTATTGACACATCTTGATGTTAAAATTCCTGGATTAGAGAGTTTGTGTGATTTATATGCAACTGATCATGATTTTGCTGAACCATATCATTTCTGTTTCCTTCGAAATGCATGGGACAAGTTCCACATCCATGATGGCTTTTTGTTTCGGGCTAACAAACTTTGTGTTCCAGAATCGTCTGTGCGTTTGCTATTGTTGCAGGAATCACATGCAGGAGGATTGATGGGTCACTTTGGGCGTGATAAGACACTACTCATGCTTGCTGATGATTTTTATTGGCCCAGGATGAGGCGTGATGTGGACAGGTTTGTTCGACGCTGCATTGTATGTGTTGGGGTTCGCAGCAGAAAACACAAATTTTTATAACTAGCGTTCCCTTAACCCAAGATCTAGCTAGCCGTATTACCGTAACGGACAGTAGTGCGGAAATAACATACCTCGGGGTGTAGTCCGTTGCGCGGGAAACGTTCCCGCAAACGTGGTTGATGTAGCCGATCAAGTTTCACAGCCCCCTGGCTGTGTTAAGCACCCGGATGGGTGTAGTGCCACACGTGCAGCACCTCGTAGTACTCGCACACGTACGAGACTCGATGACGACCTCCGTTCTCCGATCCAGCGGAGGGGGCGGAAGCAGACCTCCGGACGGAGCTTCGGCAGCACGACGGCCTCCGATTCTAGCAGAGAGGTCTCAATTCCACTACAGGCTCACACTAGGGAGCCCACCGTGGAAGAGACCAGAGAGGGGAGGAGACCAGAGAAAACCGATCTCAATTCGGAGTTATATTTATTTTCTCACGAATTTCTGTGTATTAATTATGTGCACCCTGCCTGTCTTTATATAGGCTGGGGAAGGGAGTCAACCCACCTCCCCTAGCAATGTGGGACTAAAGTTCCTTGCTAGGGGGTGGCCGTCCAAGGGGGGAGAGGGGGCGCACCCCTCATGGGCCCTAGGGCCCATGGCGCCTCCCCCCCCCCCCTTTTTCTTTTCCCTTTAATTCCTTAATGGGCCTTTTTCTCCACTAAGGCCCATAGCACATATTAATTAGAAATAAAATGATTTTAATTATTAATTAAATTAATTAATAACTAAAACATATTATTTCATCTCCCGGTGCTCCGGAAACACTTCCGGCTCACTCCGAACTTGTTTCGGTTCAATACGGTACTCCTCCGATATTGTCTCCTTAATTCTCTGGTTGCTCCGATGGTTCCGAAAAGGTCTCCGATTTCATCGAGCCCTTAAGTGTGTTACCCTACGGTCCGAGAACACTCCAGTCATGACCGAGAAGAGGCAACAGTCAATGATCATCAGCGGGACCTGGATGCCCATAATGACCCCTGTGCATTCCGGATATCAATACCGATTGGACCTTACGCCGTATAGCATTCCCTTTGTCAGCGATACTGGATTGTTCCGAGATTCGATCAATGACATCCTATGTCTGGTTCAACCTCGTTCCGAACTAAATCCTTATACACTCGTTCCCGTGATATTCATCCCCGTGACCTAGTCACACGCTGCGCAGCTTTATGGATGGAATCTCACCGAGTGGGCCCTGAGTATCTATCCATTATATGGATTGACAAATCCCGCTCTTGTAAACAATACTCCTCAACGTATCTCCACGGAATACCTAAGATACAACCGTTATGACCCGCATATTTCAGTCAGGTGGTGGGATGTAAGTCAAAGCATCCGGGAAGATAGTGATTATGCACGTACTCACGGTCAAAGGAACGGTCTACCACGTTCTGTAATTACAACACTGAACCTTCATAAGATTTGATCATGCTGTAATGCTTTCTTTGGGTAATGTTCATCACGTCACTTAACCAGTGAGGTCACATCATAGTCAAGAGACTTAATTGTCCATGATCGCGAAACTACGATCATCATGTTGACCATGAACTAGTTATCGATGTAGAGGCTAACTAGGAACTCTGGGTGTTTCTATACCACACCTGCATCATTGTTTCACTGATGCAGTTCTAGCACGGTATGAAACTGGTTATGAACTTGCTTAGATATATTGGAATAATCATATATTATTTGCCTCTAGAGCATATATCCAACAGTCTCCCACTTGCACTAGAGTGCTAATAATCTAGCCGCATTTTCCCGATCATAATCATCTTATCACATAAGTGTTTTATTGATCATGCATGCTCATGGAAGAGGGTTCGTCAACGAACTGCACCAATTCAGATTCGTATGTTTCCTTTGCAACTGGTACAGGTCAAAAGATCTTTTGACATACCACTCATTATCATATAATGGTTGGATATAAGTTTCGCGGGAGAGTGAGACTATTATTTCACAGTATCCTCCAATGATCTCTTGGTTCAGTCTTTAGAAGACTCATCCATAGTCATATATACTGGGAAATACACTCAGCCAGAAGTCCAATACTTCTAACGCTAAACTTTTATCCATACGTCTACTTTCTTAAGTAGTATTATGTTTGTAGTACCGTGAATTTTGCTCACATTTCTTTCATATCTTTGGTGATGTCTCTAATTCCATATAGACCCATAATATGGCTTGCAATTGTAATCTTGCATTACATTCAAGTCTATTATCCTTTCTATATTTTAGAGAATAGTCCTCAGTATTCCTCTCTATACTGAATTCATGGACTTTATTCAGATTCTGTGTTTTACTCCTAAAGCACATCGGAATCTGTTCTTCTTTCAAGAACTTTTGATTCATTCTGTTGTTGGATTCACAATGCATGTTATATGGTAGAACCATATGTCAAGAACATATGAGATCACATGTCCAGTACATGGTGCATCTCTATTCTTCCATCAAGACATTGCTTGTGATATTTGGATTTCATCCATTATATAATTTCTAGCCACAAGAACCTGTTTCTTGTCTAGAAGATTATTCCAACCTTCACTTTGTTTCATTATCCGTATCTTAATCTACTCATATAGATTTCAACGTGTAATGTGTTGGTATTTCATTTAAAAGAAGATTCTTGCAATCTTGTATTTTATTTGCCTTATGCTCTATATATATATATCATAATGCACATATGTATATAAGACGATTCTCTATATACACAATCAATGCATATCCATATATATACATATGAGATCATTCTTCACACATATCAATGCATATATGTTTGAGACAATGATCATGCTCCCACTCAAATATATCCATCATATACTCATATATTTGTGGTTCAGCTTTCATCAAGTCATTTTATTGTTTATTATGTCTTACATAATGACAATGCTTCCAAAGCTCCCACTCAGAAAATGCCCTCTGCATTCCAAGTTTCTGGGAAGTTTTCAAAGCTCCCACTCAGTTTCATGAAACTGCAGGCCCACTCAATATTTTGGTCATCACAAAATCACTTGATCAAATCAAGGTTGAGGGTTCCTGTCTTGAGGTACTATAGTCCATCCTTTTAACGAAGTAACCTTCGTCATGCCCATTGCAATTCTATTTCAAATCCCAAATTTGACTGAGATGCAATTTCAGGCTATGGTCTATCGTAGTGTAAATGAAATATTTTATTGATTAAAGCATTCCTACGTTTCCGCAGTCAATCACCATTGAACTTTGGTCATAACCAAATAATGCCTTATTCCCATTACATTTTTCTCAATGACTCTCCAGTTTGTCGAGAATATGAAATAACCGATTTATTTCACAGGACGTGAGCCATCCTTAATGTAACTCAATATTATTTCATTTCTCCTCGTGTTCTAGGCTACCATCATTCCTTTGTGTCTTCAAGCAATATTATTTCCTATTGTTTTATTAAGAAGACTCATGATTATTGTTCTGTACAGAACGTATTCATGACAACCTTCTAAATTCAACAATGGCTTCAACTCAAATACCAAGATCAATCATCTTTGGCATATCCTTCCTTATATAGCGTCATTACAGCGGAACATGCTTCCGTTGCAATACTCTGATATTCTGAAGGCAAGGTCCAATACCCCGGTCAAAGTTTCCATTATCTCCCATTGGATTCGTGTCGAGAGACTTTTCTCGTATTACCAATCAAGCAACACAAATTTTGCTATTCGGGGAGAATATGTAATTTCAATTGCTCGTAGTTTTATTACAAAGAAATTCTTTCTTTTAAGAAACCTTATAACACCATCAGTTATGGAGCTACGATGTCTCGTTTAGAATCAGGATGGTTTCCTATTCATGAAGTGGTTGTTTTAACTTAATGAATTAAAACAACTTATTCGACAATAACTATAGTGCTACGGGAAAGAACGTTTAGACCATACTACGGTTTAGTATGACTACGAATGGTTTAAGTAGTCTAGCACTTTCAACTTCCATCGTAGTTTGTGGTACAACTTCCACAAGTCTCCCATTATGTCAATATCAATACTTATCACTTCGGATCGTAGCGTAGTGATATGTATCCTTGTATTCTCACTTCTCACTGTGATTCCCGAATCTCAGTTTTATGATCTCAATTGAATACAACTTTCAATTAATCATATGAAGTCTTTAATGATAACTCACATGCCCATTCTACATCATTTATGTATAATGATTGGCACAAGTTCTACTTGCTAGAACCTTGTCATGATTATATTTATTGCAGAGGTTCATAGATCGTGTATATAATCCATCTCATGCAATCAAGTTATGATTTTCATTCGATAATGAACTCACAAGTTAATAGATCATACATTTAATGAATTCATCCGTTATGAAGTCACCTCATGCAATCAAATCTTTGACTTGTTGTAATCAAGACAACTTTATCATTAAACATTGAATATTTCTTAACAATAATAGTAGTATTATAAATGCTTTCTATCATATCATAAATCAAGACGTAATCAAAGTATAAGCACACTTTTATTCATAAAGATGGAACAACTGACTTGTCTCATTACATGAATAACTTTGTCTCGCGAGATGCAAGACATACAACTAAGTGTTCATACTATAATGATTACATAAGATTTATCTAATACTCTAAGTATCTCCTATGATAGATGTCTCGGTGGAATCCATGCTGGCCATCAACTGACTTGATGTCCATCAATCCTTGATTTCACCTCTTCCCGTCCATGCAACAGCAGGTCCTGTTTTCATAAAACAGAATAAGTATCAAATACTCATTTACTGCACTTGTTGTATAAGGGAGTAAACATTTATAAAGTATATCAAGTATATACCTTCTCCATCGACAACTTCTCCTTCAATGGGTTCAACCTCCAGGTACTGGAGTCTATCCATGAAGTCAGAGAAATCGAGGCATTCACCTCTGCCGACATAGCCATGGACATGGTCTGTATAGCTCGGTGGAAGCGAGTGTAACACCGTGTATATCGCAGACTCATGTGTGGTATCATAGTCAAAGTCATCTACGAGGCTCAGATGTATCTCATGCATCTTGGCCAAGTGTGCCTTCAGGCAAGAGCCTTCTTCCATCTTTGTAGAGAGAAACTCACTTTCTAACTCAAATCTGGCAACTCTAAACTGATGCAAGTTTGATGACTTCAGCTCATCGATCATATCGTATGTGTCCAAATCAGCATACTCCTCACGCAAATGTTGCGGAATGCTGGTTTCTATGATACCCTTGGCTATGGCATATGTCCTACGGCGATAATGATAATCAATCGCCGCTTGTGCATCCATGTCGTTTTCTGGAGGATGTCCGACGTGCCTTTTAGTTAAGAATGAAAGGTTGATTCTCTTGAGCACGGCTCTAAGGCGTAAGTACCAACTAACGAAGTTTGACCCATTTTCTTTAAGTCTTTCACCATGTAAGAAGGAAACCATTTCAAGGTACTGGGTATTATCCATTTTCTACAAACATAATTGCAAGGAACACAATTAAGACTAGTTCACAACAATGAGTTCATATAATCAAATTATATATGAGCTCACACTAAAACATTTCATCCCTAAGAAGTTTTAGTGATTACATGATCCAGATTCACTGCCCGACCTCGAATATCACACGGCCGACGGGTCAGTTTCAAAGGTAGACAACAACTTGTGCGATCACATTATCTTATATGTACTGTGATTCATGCTCGATCTTTCGATCTCTAGTATTCCGAGGCCATATCTGCATGTGCTAGGCTCGCCAAATTAACCTCCATGTTATATGCTGCTCAGCAAGGCCATATTTTCATATGCCAGGCTTGCCGAACCCAACCTCATGCGAACTCCATTGAATATGTAGGAAAACTCCGGTATGTACGGAGCATCAGGCCATATGGGAGAACCTTCCAGGTGGTGCACACTTCTGGAAGACACGTTGGGGTAAGTTGGGGACAAAGTTGATGTTCAGCACTACATGTCATCCCCAAACTGATGGTCAAACGGAGGTGGTGAATAGAAGATTATCACAATTTTTGCGAGCTATGATCAAGAAGAATCTGCGCGAATGGGAGGAGTGTTTGCCACATGTTGAATTTGCTTATAACAGGGCAGTACACACTACTACTCATCTTTGTCCTTTTGAGGTCGTGTCTGGTTATAAGCCTATTACACCTCTTGATTTGCTGCCTCTTCCATTGCAGGAACGAGTTAATATGGAGGCATCCCAACGAGCAGATTATGTGAAGAAGATTCATGAGAAGACCCGAGAGGCTATTAAGAAGCAAGGCCATAATGTTCCTGCTATAAGGAACCAATCACGGAAGCAAGTTCTCTTTCAGGCTGGAGATATGGTGTAACAGCCCAGATTTCACAAAAATTAAAAAAAAATTGTTTTCGGTGTGAATTGTTTGATTGTCTGATTTGCTTGCGGTGTTTGCATCCCCGATTTATCGATCGGCGATTATTTTTCCCCCTCTTATCTCGTATCGTACGGAGACCGACCCTTGCCACCCTGACACTCGACCTTTGCGACACCGGGTTTCACCCGATCACCGTCGCGAAAATCGCACGAGACCAGTCGCAGCCAACGGAACAAAAACCACGTTTAATAATTAAACGGGATATTTTTATAGCGCGCTGGAAAATGTTCTCGGAACGGTTCCAACGCGAGGTGAACGCTGCCAGCTCGACGCGTTGATCGCGCAGTTCGAAGTTTTACCCGAATCGGAGGTACTGCGGACCCCCGGTGGTCAGAAACGTGAACACCGCGCGCGCGAGAGAAAAACCGGGGATGTTTTTGCAAACTGCCAGCCACCTGGGCTATATAAAGACCATCAGCCTCCCACACCCACTTAGGGTTCCCCCTTGTGGAAATTTTCAGCCACCCCCCTCTCTAATTTCAGATCTGGCCAAAAATTCCCAATTTTCGCAGCAAACCCTAGCCTCAGATCTGGAAAACTGCCTCCTACGATCTGGACCGTCAGATATCACGATCCGACGGCCCAGATAGAGTCTCCCCTCCACCAACCACTCTCCTCTCTCTCTAGCCCGAAGGCACGCCGCCGCCGCCGCCGTGGAGGGCCGCGCCGCCGGCCACTCCCCTCCAACGCCGGCGACCCTCCTCCTTCTCCCTCTCCCTTCCTCTCCCTCCCCTCCTCCCTCTTCTCACCGGACGCCTCTCCTCTACAGGGACCGCGCCGCCGAGCTCCATGGGCGTCGCCGCCCCTTGCTCGAAGCCCCGCGTCACCGCCTCGACGTCGGCGTCCTCCCCAGCCCTAGATCTGGCGCCGCCGCACCCTTTCCACGCCGCAGCCTCGCCTTCTCGCGCCGCTTGGGTCCTCCTCGCCGGAGAGGGCCGACGACGGCCGTCGTTGCCGCAGCCGTACGGGATCGGTGGATCCCGATCCGGCACCGTGCGCCGCCGTGGTGGGCCAGGCGCTCCCCAACCGGCCCACCTGCCAGTTGACCCGTCCAGCGCCACAGGCCCATGGCCTCTCCAGACCGCCTCAGCCGTTAGTGGGCCGCGGCCCATGGTGAGAAGCTAGCCCAGCGCCCTTTTTTATTATTTTTCGTCTGTTTTTTTTTCTTGTCTCTGAATTCTGCTAAGTCAGAGATAAATATGCTGCTGATCCCGTTTTGTAATGCGATTTTCCCTTGACTCGTAGGTCGGAATGAAGTGATTCTTTTTTTTGTTTGGTTGTGCTTTGTGTGCTCTAGAGTTCATCTTTAGGAAGTTATTTATTTTGAGGTCATATTGATGGTGCAAATCTGTGTAGAAGTAGGCACCAGATTGTTAACTGTTGCTAAATTCTGTCAAGTGCTGCTGATGTTATTTTGTTGCAACTTTGGGTGATGATTGTGACACATCCATGAGGCCTATTGCATTGATTCTTTTTCCTATGTGTTAAGCATCATGTGTACTTCATTTCCATGCTTTACTTGTCATGTTTGGGTGCTTTAGCTATATTTAATCTTGCTCCAAAGTGGTGATCCTGATGTTAATGTGCTGCTGTGCTGAAAACTGTTAATTTGTTGCAACTTCGGGTGACGGTTGCGTCGCAACCGCTTATCGGAATTGAGTGATTCCAATTGCATATTGTTAAGCATCATGTATACTTCCATTACATGTATTGCATTGTCATGATATGCTTGCTTTCCATATAGTCATTGAGCTCCAAAGTTGCTATCCCGCTGTTTTTGACAGCCACCTCAGTTTTTCTCTAAGTCTAATGTTCCGATGCCATGTTGCATGCTTAATATCTTTTGATCTATGATGCCTATTTGCATGATTCTTTTTTCCATGCCTTCCCTGTCATGTATTCTTTAGTTCCATATCATTTGTGAGCATGTTTGCATTGATCATTCTGTTTATGCATTACTCTAAAGTGTGCTTCGTGATGTTGGCAGATTGTGCCCGTAACTTGTTTTGCTTATATCTTTTTAACCGTAACTCCGTTTGGGGTCTTCTTTATATGTAACTTGATTAGTTTTTCGTGCAATTTGTTTTTATGCTATTTTTTGTTGTTGTTAACCAACCTAAAATATGGTTTAGTACAGAACACTACCAAATCCTTTAATTGTCGTGGGGTACTTAGTGCTATGCCATGTTTAGGTTGTGCCTCACTTAAATTGACTAGCATAGATAGTTTATCTTATGCTTCACCTCTTGCCATGTTTGTGCGATATGCCGTGCTTGAGTGAGATGCCATGTTAATAACCGTTGGCTGATCACCTGTAGCTAAGCAACTTGAACCACCGTAAACGTGCGGTATTCGTCGTGTGTGACCGATACCCCACTTAAACTGTTAGTAACCGTTCTCGACGATAGATCCGTATCGCGTTGCCGTGTCGTGTGATGTCTTCTTGATCTTGTGTTGCCCCGTAGTAATAGAGTGCTTTCTCGTTGTGTTTATCATCTTGTGTGCTTCCGCGGGTACCTTCGGAGACGTTGCGAGATTGCGATCAACTACACCTTCGGAACCCGACTTATCAACAGGAAAGGACTATACATTACTTATGATCCATTCTATTTCAACCAGCGGTTTGCATGCTAGTCTAGGTTAGGTTGGATGTTTGATCCTACCACATGTTTAGAGCCTCTTTCAAACCGATACAGCCATGTCCCTTCCCAGCAAACCATGTACTGCTATGTTACTATTGCTCGTTGTTCAGCCCCTGCTTAGTATGCATGCTTAGGATGCTACGATGTTACCCTGTTACTTTTGGTTTGGGATATCACACTATTATTATTGTTGTTGATGATATGATTATTATAATGTTGACTATATTCGACGAAGGATGGAAGGTCTAGGCTATCCCGCCCCGACGCTTTGCTCCATTCGAGTCACCTAGGATCCGAGTTCCGGGTATTGGTTTTAAGACTGAGCGTGCCTAACCGCGTGTGGGATTTTATGGGGTCCCCTTTTCTTACCTACCTAGCTTCAAACATTTCTAGTGGTGGCCCAAGATGATTTACCATTTGAAACTGTGTGTGTGCTGGTCAGCTGCCAGTAGTTTTTAAACCAACCCGGACCAGCGAGGACATAGTTCCCTTGTTTTCCCATCATGACCGGCTGAGGATCCGGTTTCCCATGTGTGATTAACCGGCAATCCAAACCTGGAGTCATACGGTAGAGACCAGATTGAGAGCGCGGTCGGCTCCTGAGCTGGATGTCGACTCACCAGGGGCAACCCGGATTTGTTCGTTGTTAGTTAGAGGGACCTGTCGTTTCGGATCTCTTGGAACTAAATCATAAAATGGTTGCCTGTGATGGGTAGCAACTGAGAGAGATGGACGTGCGTGCGGAGCCTATAATGGGCAGTTGGTACACCCCTGCAGGGTTAAATCTTTTCGAGAAGCCGTGTCCACGGTTATGTACGACTTGAGACCTACTCCTTGTTCATAGACAACAACAGCTGAGATAATCTTAATATAACTTGATCAACGTGTGTGTGTGCCTTGACTGATTCTTCTTCGTCGGGATGCGAAGAGGAGGAGAAGGATAGGATAGGTGTTATGATTGCGTAAGTAGTTGATAGCAAGACTTTTGGAGGCGATTCCTCATCGAATGCTTGGCTTCTTATCTTACTCTCTAGATCGTTAGCCACTTCATAATGCTAGTGCGGCAGCAACCTCACCACTTACCCCTTCCTTACCGTAAACTACTAGTTGTCCTAGAATGACGAGTGATGAAGTCCTTGCTGGGTCACATGACCACTACAGTTGGATGCTGAGTACTTCTGTACTCATGATACTACCCCCAAACTATTTTCAGGGTTCTTGATCGACAACAGGTATCGTGATCGACGTTTCACGTGGAGACTCGACGACGACTCGTTAGGCGGATCCCAGCGGAGGGCCTGGACCCGTGTGGTTATGGGATCGATGTTTTTCTCTTTGCCAGTAGGCTTTTGATTGTAGTCTGTACTCAGACATATATCTTCCGTTGTTGTATTGTATTAAGGCAGTTGTATGCCGATTGTATGAGATGTTGTATCCTTGTATCTGTAATGTTGTGATATCATGTTGGAAATCCGGGGCATATGACTTCGTCATGTGTCGCGGTGGGATCAATATGTGCTTCATCCCCAGATCTGGATGGAAACATCTAGATCTGGAACAGTACCGCATATCGGGCCTTACATATGGTTTGGGTGCATTTCCGCAAGGATAGATTTCCAGGGATGAGGGATTCCAAGTTGAAGCCACGTGGTGCTGGTCCTTAAAAGGTGTTAGCCAAAATCAATGATAATGCCTACTCGATTGATATTCCCATTGCTGATTTTGGTGGCCCTAGCAACAGTTTCAACGTTGCTGATTTATCACCATATATGGGAGATGACCTTGGAGCGTCGACGTCGACGCCTTTTGAAGGGGGGAGATGATGAGGATATCTCTACTACCAACACATCTCCAGTTCGTCATGAAGAACAAGTTGATTCAACAAAGAAGAAGGATGATGAAATCAGAATTGGACCTATTACAAGAGCTCGTGCAAAGTTCATAGAACAACAGGTGAACTCGCTCTTAATAGATTCTGATATGCCATGTACTGAGAACTTTATACTGCCTAAATCTTTGTATGTTTGCATTATCAGGTATCATGACGAAGACGAGGAGCCAGAAGGAGGAGAAGATAAAAGAAGCTCCAACTTTCCGACGTCCGACGCATTTCGGACGTCCGACATCGGAGGCCAGGAGCTACGACGCCTCGACGACTTCAAGTTACAGAAGGATTCCTATTTTCGGCGGACATCCGACGGGATTCGGACGTCCGACACGACGGTCATCCGACATGGAACGGACGTCCGACATGAAGATCTTCGCGACGACCCCCGAGTACAGAACCAATGTCAAACAGCCGGAAGTCCGACACGGTTCGGACGT